>CM077581.1:20017500-30017500 GCA_039657365.1 Stephania yunnanensis | reverse complement strand
GGATTGTACGGATCCAGTGACCTTCATCAAGGATTTCCATTCAAAGTTTAGGATCGTGATTCCCCTAAAAGTCAAAAAGATGAAGTCAAACTCTCTGCATTTCCTTTCTACCTTAAGGACAAAGCCAAAAACTGGCTCTTCTATCTCCCCTCGAGTTCCATCACAAATTGGAATGATATGATTTTTGCATTCCTCAAAGAGTTTTTCCTTGAAACTAGATCTTCTTAATTCACTAGAGAGATATGCAGTGTCAAAAAGAAACAACGTGAATCCTTTGGCAACTATTAGGGTCATTATAAGCACTTGCCTATGAAATGCCTCCAACATGGCCAAAGAAACCTCTCCATTGCTCATTTATTCTATATAGGACTTACACCCCTTGAGAAACGCATGATTGACAATGCTTGTGGAGGGGATTATAGATGCAAGACAACGCCATAGATGTTTGATTTGTATGACTCTATAACATCTCAGTCACATCATTACATTGATGACGCTCACAAATTTTTTTTGATGGAGTAGGGCCATATCCTACTAATAACAAGCTTGATAAACTCAATAATCTCATGGAGCGATTCCTCGCCTCTAGGAAGACTCAAGTTAAAGCTTGTGGTTTTTGCTCAGCCATTAACCATCCCACCGATTCTTATCCCACCTTGTTTGAGAATGAACAAGCGAGCAATATAGGTGGTGGATTCCAAGGACCACTGAAGAATCAATACAAAAACAATTTCAGTAAAAATTATAATCATGCCGTTAAAATCCCCTATCAATGCTATAGACCTCAGAACTAGAGTTATCTCCAATATGATCCCAAGGGACAACCTCCTCCTCAATAATCCCAACTCGCTCAAAATTTGGGTCTTTAGAAGAGATGATGAGGACACTCATTGCTAATCAAGGAAAATCTCTAAAGACTTAGCCCAACTTAAAAAGGAAACAACCATGAGTCATGCTGCAAGCATTAAAAATCGTGAGGTTCTAGTAGTGCAACTGGCCCTACGGGTAGGGCATATTGATGAGAAAGGCAAGCTGCATTCTTAACCACAACCAAATCCTAATGCAAATATCAACGTAGTCACACTTCGTAGCAACAAAGAGTTGGAGGAAACTTCCCAAGAACCCAAGGCTAAAACGATCGCCCATAAATTTAAGGAAGTCGAGCAAGAGCACAAACTTCAACCGTCTCCCACTGAAATGGTAATTTTGGATAACGAAGCACAATTTTCTATTAAAACCCTACTCCTTTTCCCTAAACGCCTCATTAAGAATGAAAAGGCAGAAGAAGAGAAGGGAATTCTGGAAACCTTAAGGAAAGTGGAGATAAACATCCCACTCTTTGATGCCTTAGCACACATGCCCCGCTATGGGAAGTTGCTCAAAGACCTATTTACCAACAAAGGTCGACTCAAAGGCAATGAAAAAAACATCGTAGGTGAAAATGTTTTAGCTATCCTACATAAGAAATTGCCCACCAAGTGTGAAGACCATGGCATGTTCACTATCGTTTGCACAATTGGTGAAGTTGAGATCTAAGAAAGCTTTGAGTAACATCGGCGCCTCTATTAATGTCATGCCATTATTCATATATGAGACATTGAAGGCTGATATTTTGAAGGATATTGGAGTCGTCATACATTTGGCAAACCAGTCCATCGTTCGTCCCATAAGTGTTTTGGAAGACATTATTGCAAAAGTTAGTAAGCTCATGTTCCCTGCTGACTTCTACATCATTGATATGAAGAATCAACCGTGCCCCCATTTCTCCTTAGTCTTGCTTGGTAGGCCTTTCCTTACAACTACCAAAACTAAGATTGATGTTCACAGTGGTTCTCTTACATGGAGTTTTATGGTTAACCTATTAAGTTCAACATTTGTGATGTGATGCGCCATCCTTGCAATTCCTTTTCTGTGGTGCTTGCCTTGGATAGTGTGGACCCACTTATCCAAGATGCCTTTCGTGTGAAAGGCGATGATATGAAAGTGGTGTTAGAGAATCATCTCAACACCGATTTTTTGTGAAAGCAATCCTTCATCCTCGATACTGAGATCGGGGAGTTGATCTCCGAGTTGGACTCTACCGCACTCTATTTTCCCACTGTAGCGTATCTTAATTTACTTACTTCAAACTCTTCACTTATCCACTCTATGGACCGAGCCCCCACACTGGAATTCAAACCACTACTGAGTCATCTCAAATATGTGTTTTTAGGTGAGAATGAGAATTTACCTATGATCACCTCAATTAAACTCACATTACTAGAGGAAGAGAAGCTCATAAATGTTCTTCGAGAGTTCAAAGAAGCTTTAGGGTGGACGATTTCTGATATCAAAGGTATACATGCATGCATAAGATATATATGGAAGAAGGTCTAAAACTTCATGAGAAGCACAACGACAATTAAACCCACCGATAATGGAAATAGTTAAAAAAGAGATTTTGAAGCTTCTTGACACTGCGATAATCTACCCGATTTCTAACAGCAAGTGGGTCGGTCCCATTCAGGTGCTACCCAAGAAAATAGGGATAACATTGGTCACGAACTCATGAGGTTCAAAATGGATGACGGGTTTGCATCAATTACAGGAAGCTTAATGCTTATACTCAGAAAGACCACTTACTATTGCCTTTCATCGGTAAGATGTTAGAGCGATTAGCAGGTAGGTTGCATTACTGCTACTTAGATACATACTCTAGTTTTCACTAGATTCCTATAGCACTTGAAGATCAGGAGAATACCATTTTCACCTCTCCTTTCGGTACCTTTTCTTATTGGGGCATGCTTTTTGGTCTGTGCAATGCACCTGCAAACTCATCGGTGTATAATGAACATATTCTCTGACTTCATTGAGCACTTCATTAAAGTATTCATGGAAGATTTCACCATTTACAGCGACTCATTTAATCTTTGGCTTAGTCACTTTACTGAGGTATTTCACAGATGTATCGAGAAGGGCTTGGTCTTCAATTATGAGAAATGTCACTTCATGGTAGATCAAGGTTTTATCTTGGGTCACATCATTTTTGCTAGGGGTGTAGAGGTAGACCTAACAAAAATTGAAGTAATTTAAAAATTGCCTTACCCCACAACTGTGCGAGAAATCTGATTCCTTGGCCATGCAAGTTTTTATCGGTGTTTCATTAAGGATTTCTCCAAAATTGCACAACCCCTATGTCTTTTTTTTAGAAAAGCATGCCTTTTGATCTCGGCGAGGCATGTAATAGTGCATTCGATGCACTCAAACACACTCTCATCTCTACTCCTGTACTTCGAGCTCCCATCAAGAAGCTACCTTTTTAGATCATGTGTGATGCTAATAACCATGTTGTAGAAGTTGTGCTTAGGCAACGAGTAAGGTGTGCTTCACATGTCATATACTACGCCTTTTGAACTCTTGCTCTTGCCCAACTGAATTACATTACTACCGACAAAGAGCTTCTTGCTATTGTCATCGCTTTAGAGAAATCTCAGCCGTATCTCTTAGGTACTAAGGTGGTCGTCTATTCTAACAATTGATAAGTTGGTATTTATAGGTATTTAATAGTCTATTTTAGTATATTTAATTATTAAAAGTATTTGAAATATATATTTAATTATATTTTTGGTCATTTTTAGGTAAAACAGAGTGCGTGGTTGAATTCGTGGTGGAAAAATACTCAAAATGGAGTATTTACTTGAAGTGATAGGATGCCGGACAGTTTGCCTCAAAATACGCGTTGCGCGGTGGATCGAATTGCGGACAGGGTGTTCCAGCCAATTAGGTGATGCCACGTCAGCCGTCTCCAGTTGACGCAACCAATACTGCGTTGCCACGCGATACCACATCAACAGCGAAGCCATGTCACACCGCAAGCAATCTTCTTCACGTTTCAGCCTTCGTCGATATGCCTCGAGATCTGTGTTCACACAAACTCCCTGTTTTTTGGTCGACTCTGCGCGATTCTCCGAGCCACGTGGGTGCGAAGTGGCGATCATCCATTAGTCCAGTGTAGCTCTTTGACGTGGTCCAACCAATCAGGATGTCACACGTGGCGCCGAGTCAGCAAGAAGCAACAGAGCGCAAGAACGTGGCGGCGACAAGTCAGAGACGGTGGCAGACGTGGACATATCAGAAGTCGACACGTGAGCGGACCCAGATTTGCAGCCAATCGACTATTTACACATGGCAGAGTCAGTTTTTCAAGCTAAAAACACCCCTAGGATGCTCCTCGACGCACGAGTCACCTCCAAAACCCTAAAATCAGTCACGAGTACGATTTGGGCTATTTATATATATATATATAACCTAGGTATTATGGAAAATTAATTAGAGTTGTAAATGGATCAATTATTAGTTTTTAGTATAGATTTTTGAAGATGAAGTCCGAGTAATTGATTTCTCGCCTAAGTCGAAGGGGAAGCAAGTTGGAATCATGGATTCATGGCATTCTTTGTAAGATCTTTTTATTTTATTTTTAAATTAATTTAATTTCTCCTATTTCATTGTTATTGATTTAATGATTGTGATTTAGATCTATGGTATGTATGTGACCAATGCATGCTTTTAGGTGGACAATCTATTGTTATTTGGAATATTAGTATCCTTGTAATTGTGCTTTTAGACCAAAAAAGTAACAAACATTCACCCATTTGCCGTAAAACCCTTTCGGTGTTTGAATGTGCAACAATTGAATCTAGGTTAAATCGAGAGCGGACGCGATCCGGTTATTTAGGATTAGTGTTCCCATAGATCCATATTACTGCGGTTAATGTGTTAAACCTGATTGGCGGATGTTTAGGGTTATACATTAATTAGGGAAGTAGTTAGTGGCGGATGTCCTGGCTATCGAGATTAGGGGAACTAGGAATTTCTGGCGGATGTCGATTTTCTATAGCTAATCTAGTAGAATTTAAATTAATAACTGTTAGGGAAAGATTGAGGACCATTGAATGCTATTGAATCTTGATTCTGATTTGTGGAACTGGAGATTTGGGTGAACTTTTCATTCTTGATATTAATTTTTGTGAACTTTTTATTATTGCTTGTTTAATTAATTGTTTTATTGATTTTCTTGAAAACCCCCATATTTAGTTAATTTAGAGTAAACTCAAGTCCTGCGGATTCGACCCCGTATTTACCACTACTACACCCTTGCGGTTGGTAACTCGATTACGGGTTATATTTGGCACGAACGACACGCGTCAAACTTAGGACTTTGCACGTCCCGAGCAAAGGTGTAAATGACAACACATATTAAACTAGACTCCTAATATAATAACGCACCAACTCAACTAATCATATACCCGACCCAAATTCATGGAGTTCCTTTGGTTTACATAGTCACCAAATTAACAAGTAACTCAGAAAATTTTAGAGTTATGATATGTCGAGCCTCGCAATTCAAACACAATTAAGATCTCACTTTCAAAACATAGAATCGGTCAATACAAAGGCCGTCAACTAATCACAAGTTTTATTAGTCTATACATTCAAGCACGCAAGTTCAAATTTCTTACTTAATATAGTGAAAGCACTCGAACTAAATCTTTTATTTGAGGAGTTTCACAACTTCCGCCTTCATTCATTTTTTCATTTTTATTTTATTTGATTCTCCAAATTTTTTTTCAATTAATACGGTCCCTGCTCCATTTCCTATGGACCGATTTTCTCATTTTTTTCCACTACAAGTTTCCCTGCTCCATTTCCTGTGGAAACTTGAAGGACACTCTACATTAAGAAAACTCCTGTAAGTACTTCTCACTTTCACTATAATCAAGCAAATCCCCCAATGTGGGTCAAAATAATATAACTTGCACAAATTAGACCTTCTACTCATTTTCGTTATCTAGCACAATGTCTAACCATCATTTAAGTCTCTAATCATGAAATCATAAAAATGTTGAGCTACGAACTTGATTAAATGTTTCTCCTAATTTTCTCTAAGTTTCAAGTTAAAAAGGCAAATACAGTTTACTTATCCACAACCAAAGGCATGAACAAAGTTTCGGGTGACTATAAATTAATAAAACATACTAAATATGTACATGAAAGTGTATCAATTCCTAATTATATGAGAATGGAATGTGAATATATAAGAAATGAAAGAAATGATAAAAACACCACCGTTACCATCCAATATCCGCATATAACCGCATAAAAAAAATTAAACGAACTCACCTGCGGTCTTTCGCAAAATAATCCATCCAAAACAATCCACAATCCCTAAAACACCCCCAAACTTATTCCGAACCTTGTCCTCAAGGTTCAAAACAAGTCAAGACATCCATATGACAAAAAGAAAACGATAGTGGTGAAGAAGAAAAAGGATTGGAAAATGATACAAATTCAGGAATAACAAAAAATTTCTAAAAACTAGTGAACGCACTAAATCCTTCATATGTGGGAGACTAAGGATGCTAAAAAAAAACATATTCATAACAACAACAAGAACTAGTAAACGTAGGAGTTAACTAAAAAGATTCCAATCAAGTCTTGCGATCCCGAAGTCTTTCAACTAAAGGTGAAATCAACAAGATGATGGGATGAAATTTAGGGTTTTGGGTCTACTAAAAAACTTGCCACTAATGCAGCGACTTAAGTTAGGTATGTTCAACCAAGTCTCAAAACACCTAAAATTCTAAAAACATGTTAAGTCCTAAAAAATAATGCTCAAATTATGTTAAAAATGTAATCCAAAGTCAAACCTACAAAATTCAGTGCTCTAACCCTCTATCACCTGTAAAAGTAAAGAGACCAAATTAGAGTGGTAATAATAATAATAATAATAATAATAATAATAATAATAATAATAATAATAATAATAAAATAATAATAATAATAATAATAATAATAATAATAATAATAATAATAATAATAATAATAAAACTAAAACAAAACTAAAATAAATGCAACAAATAAATAAAAATAAAAGAAAAATAAAGTTGGAATGCCTCCCAACGAGCCGCCTTTCTTTTAAGTCTTTGGCTAGACTTAGAATGATTGAACACGTGAACCCTCTCCTTTAGAGATGTCGACAACGAATGGCGCATCTACGTAATTGGGCAACGAAACATGCATGCCCTCTTTCAGATTTAGGAGCTCATCCGGAACTTCCAACACGAATGAATTTATCTTATCAGGATCGTCCAACACAAAGGTGTCGGCTGTGTAGAAGGTCTGCAAACGCTCCCTTACTTCCACCCCCTTATAAGGTTTACCAAATGTGCATGGGAGGGTGGGTGGTTGTACCAACACCAGAAGTTGGTCTTCCTCGCTCTCTATCTGCGGCTTCTCCGGCTTGTCTGAATTAACATCAATGTTCATCTCATCTTCTCCCTCATTTAGTGCAATGACAATCTCTGGCTCAATTTCAAAGACTTCACATTCGTCGGATGTTTCTATCAAATAGTCATCCATCTGTATATCCTCATGCACCTCAAGATTTTTCAACGTATGAACACTCACATCCTCATCTGGGTTAAAAGTTGGTTGCGTACTACACAACTTTGCTTCATCAATTGTTCTGTGAAGAGTGGCACTATATTGATTTAAGTCAGTTACCAAGTCCTTCGATCCTGGAGAACTAAAATCAAGTTGTTGTATGTTATGACTAGCTCGTCAAAGGTCTTGCGCACTTTCTCTCATTTGATATATCATTTGCATCACCATACCTTCCAAGGAGAGGCTTTGATGAAACTGTTGATTTCCTTCATGTTGAGGAGCCTGTGGGTGTGACATGAATCCAGAGAAGTCGGGTTGTGGCGATGCATAGTTAGAATAGTGATAATTCTTATACTGTGGATGATATGGACAATTATGTACGGAATGAGAATAATCTCCACAAATTTCGCAAACCTCGACCTGTCGCACAAAAGAACTCATGTTAAAATATTGATATCTATTATGTGACATACCTACCTCATTCACATTATTATAATGTGAGTTTTCGTATCGACCATAATTATGAGAGTAGGAGGAGTCCATCGCGGGGTTGACTTGCACTTCACCAGAGGAGAGGAGATGTTCCATCATGGATATCATCCGGTCGAGTTTCTGGTTAGTGGAACTCGAGATATTGCCTGGATACATGTTAAAAGCAAGGGACTAGATAGGCAAAATAAAATAAAAAAATGAGGAAAAGAAACTAACAGAAAAAAAAATAAAATAAATTAACAAAGTAAAATCGTAAACTAATAAAGTAATAAAAAAAATTAAAATAAAACGTAAATAAACTAACAGAAAAAAAAAAACTAAAAACGTAAAAAAAAAATAATTGTAATAAAGTAAAAACGTAAAAGCAAAAACAAAACTAATAACGTAAAAAAAGAAAACTAAAAAGTAAAAAAGAAAAAAAAAAAGTAAAAAGTAAGAAAAACAAAAACAAAAACTAACGAAAAAAAAACGTGACGAAAAGAAAAACTAAAAAAAAAAACGTGAAAAAACGTAACTAATTAGTTACTAATCTATCTAAAACAAACTAATCAAGATAAATAGATTAACTAAACTAATGTAACTAACTAACACCTAAACTCGGAGTAAAGACAAAGTCCCCGACAACGGCGCCGAAATTTGACGCGTGTCGTTCGTGCCAAATATAACCCGTAATCGAGTTACCAACCGCAAGGGTGTAGTAGTGGTAACAACGGGGTCGAATCCGCAGGACTTGAGTTTACTCTAAGTTAACTAAATATGGGGGTTTTCAAGAAAATCAATAAAACAATTAATTAAACAAGCAATAATAAAAAGTTTCCCAAAAATTAATATCAAGAATGAAAAGTTCACCCAAATCTCCAGTTCCACAAATCAGAATCGAGATTCAATAGCATTCAATGGTCCTCAATCTTTCCCTAAAAGTTATTAATTTAAATTCTCCTAGATTAGCTATAGAAAATCGACATCGCCAGAAATTCCTAGTTCCCCTAATCTCGATAGCTAGGACATCCGCTACTAACTACTTCCCAAATTAATGTATAACCCTAGAAATCCGCCAATCAGGTTTAACACATTAACCGCAGTAATATGGATCTATGGGAACACTAATCCTAAATAACCGGATCGCGTCCGCTCCCGATTTAACTTACATTCAATTGTTGCACATTCAAACACCAAAGGGTTTTACGGCAAACGGGTGAATGTTTGTTACTTTTTTGGTCTGAAAGCACAATTACACGGATACTAATATTCCAAATAACAATAGATTGTCCACCTAAAAGCATGCATTGGTCACATACATACAATAGATCTAAATCATAATCATTAAATCAACAACAACGAAATAGGAGAAATTAAATTAATTTAAAAATAAAATAAAAAGATCTTACAAAGAATGCCATGAATCCATGATTCCAACTTGCTTCCCCTTCGACTTAGGCGAGAAATCAATTACTCGGACATCATCTTCAAAAATCTATACTAAAAACTAATAATTGATCTATTTACAACTCTAATTAATTGTCCATAATACCTAGGTTATATATATATATATATAAATAGCCCAAATCATACTCATGACTAATTTTAGGGTTTTGGAGATGACTCGTGCGTCGAGGAGCATCCTAGGGGTGTTTTTAGCTTGAAAAACTAACTCTGCCATGTGTAAATAGCCGATTGGCTGCAAATCTGGGTCTGCTCCACGTGTCGACTTCTGATATGTCCACGTCTGCCACCGCCTCTGACTTGTCGCCGCCACGTTCACGCGCTCCGTTGCTTCTTGGTGACTTGGCGCCACGTGTCACATCCTGATTGGCTGGACCACGTCAAAGAGCTAAGCTAGACGAATGGATGATCGCCATGTCGCACCCACGTGGCTCGGAGAATCGCGCAGGAGTCGACCGAAAAAGTGAGAGTTTGTGCGATCATGGATCTCGAGGCATATCGACGAAGGATGAAACGTGAAGAAGATTGCTTGCGGTGTGACGTGGCTTTGCTGCTGATG
The DNA here is from genome assembly GCA_039657365.1 of Stephania yunnanensis. Classification (NCBI taxonomy): domain Eukaryota; kingdom Viridiplantae; phylum Streptophyta; class Magnoliopsida; order Ranunculales; family Menispermaceae; genus Stephania; species Stephania yunnanensis. The sequence continues at coordinate 30,007,584 of CM077581.1, read as the reverse complement.
TGGTATCGCGTGGAAAAACAGGATTGGTTGCGGCAACTGGAGACGGCTGACGTGGCATCACCTAATTGGCTAGAACACCCTGTCCTCAATTCGATCCACTGCGCAACGCGTATTTCGAGGCAAACTGTCCGGCATCCGATCACTTCAAGTAAATACTCCATTTTGAGTATTTTTCCACCATGAATTCAACCACGCACTCCGTTTCATCTAAAAATGACAAAAAATATAAGTAAATATATATTTTAAATACTTTTAATAATTAAATATATTAAAATAGACTATTAAATACCTATAAATACCAACATATCAACCATGCAGCCTTAGAGTACTTAATAGCTAAAAAGGAAGCTAGATCTTGTCTCATTCGATGGATACTCTTGTTACAAGAGTTTGGTATCAAGATTAAAGACAAAAGTAGTGCTAAAAATCTGGTTATTGACCATCTCGGCTGCACCGAGAATTGTAAAACACCTGTCCTGCTTCGAGATGATTTCCCTAATAAACATCTCTTAGCCGTCTCTGACGAACACCCTTGGTTTATGGATTTTGTTAATTACCTCGTTACATGATAATATTCTTCTCAACTTGCATGAGCCAAATAGGAAAAAATCTGGAGCGACTTCAAAAACTATGTTTGTGATGACCCATAATTTTGGAAGTTTTGTTTAGATTAGGTGATTCGTAAATGTTTCTCCTAGGTTGAGACTCAATCTCTCTTGGTATTCAGTCAATCATATGCCTGCGACGGGCATTTTAGTCCACGTAGGATAGACATGAAAGTATTGGAGAGTGGGTTCTATTGCCACACCATTTTTAACGATTCCTATCTATATGCTAAAACTTGTGCTAGTTGTGAATCGACTGGTACCTTAGGTCACCGGGATCAATCGCCACTGACATAGATCCAATTCTATGAGATTTTTGACATTTAGGGGATTTATTTCATGGGGCCATTCCCACCGTCACATGGTTTTCTCTATACATTATTAGCGGTGGACTAAGTATCCCAATGGTTGGAAGTTAAAGCCACTTGCACAAATGATTCATCAGTGGTATGCGATTTCTTAAAATCATGAATTTCTTCTACTTTTAGAGCTCCATGTGCTTTGATTAATGATTGAGGTACCCATTTCTGCAACTGCATGGTGAAAATCTCTTACATAAGTACAATGTTACACGACGTATGTCTACACCCTACCATCCTCAAACGAGTTGCCAAGCGGAGGTGTCAAATAGAAAAATTAAACCCATTTTGGAGAAGACCATAAATCCATCGTAGAAGGACTATAGTATACACCTTGATGATGCGATATGGGTTTATCTATTTTTGGATGTCACTGTATCGCTTAGTATTCGACGAATCCTACAATTTGCCGGTTGAGTTATAGCATAAATCATTATGGGCTGTCAAACAACTCAACATGGAACTCGATGTAGTTGGTAAAGAGAGAAAGCTGAAACTCAAAGAATTGAAAGAGATCTGAAACATTGCCTACAAGTTCGCTCAAATCTACAAAGGTAAAACCAAGGCATTCCACGATCGTAACTTATCTTGCAAAAATTTCGTAGTCGGACAAAAGGTCTTGCTTTATAATTCAAGATTGACTCATCATCCAAAGAAGTTAATGTCACGATGGCTTGGACCTTTTGTTGTTACTAATGTTTTTGGACATGGTGCGGTTGAGATCAGGAACATGGATACATGGAAAGTTTTCAAAGTGAATGGGCACTGACTAAAGCAATTCTATAAGAACTTCCCACACCATGAGATTGAGAGTGAGACTCTAGCAGTTATAGAGTACACAGACTGAGTCAAGCCAACAACGTTAAAGAAAGGCACTCGTGGGAGGCACCCCAAGCTTCTATTTCTTGTATATTTAATTTCCTATTTTAGTGTTTTTTGTGGTATTCTTTTCATTATCTTTTTGGTGATCACATTTTATAAGTGTTGCGATCTCTGCATAGCGCACCAGATTATGAGAGCCTGATATCGCTCTTGCAGTTCATCACGTTGTTCTATACCTACTGTTAGTCATAACGAGATTTAGTAAGGTTACCTATCTTTATTTTGTTTACTTCTTATTTATGGATATAGGGATTAGTATTAGTTTTATGCATGAACTTTTATCATTTCCTTACCCTACATCTATCATGTTCTTTCACCATTTTGCATGTTTACATGTGCACCTCTTGACTTGTTTTGAACCTTGAGGACAAGGTTACAAATAAGTTTAGGGGTGCTTTAGGATATGTGAATTGAGTTTGATGGATTGCTTTGCGAAATGCTGCAAGTGAGATTGTTTAAAATTCTCAATTATATGCGGTTATATGTGGTTGACTAATGGTAATGGTGGTGTTTAGTGTCCCTTATTCTTTCATTTGTTAGATTTCTTTTCCCTTCATACTTCTTTGTCTCATTTCATTAGGAGTTGATACACATTCGTGCATGTATTTTGTATAGTTTTCATTTTTATTATTGTTTAGAGTCACCCAAAATCTTGTTTCATGACTTTGGTTGTGGATGAGTACACTATGGTTGCCTTTTTGACTTGAAACTTAGGAAAAACTAAGAGAAACACTTAATTGAGCCCGTAGCTTGACATTTTTATGATTTTATGATTAAAGACTTAGTATGCTGGTTAAACTTGTGCTAGATACCAAAGGGGGCAAATGGTCAGAACTATGCAAGTCAGATCTCTAGGTTGCTAAAACGAGGATATAACCCACTCGAGGCTGAATTCCTATGACTAAAACACTTTTGGAGAAATGATCTAGGCCATTTTTGAATGAAAACCCTTAGCCTTAAGCCTACCTAAAGTAATTTCCCTAGTTAACCCATTTTGAGCAAGCCAAACCTTTATTTCTTTCATACCTAGATATAGCCTGATATATCCCTTTACCTAGTTCAAAAGTAGTCCTAGACTTTGGGTCTTTAGAAAGAGACATGAAGAGAAAAAAATTAAAGAAAAAATTATTTATATGCCCAAAGTAAGGGGAAAGCCATAAATAGAGAGTCCCACCAAAAATGACATCCACAGGAAATGGAGCAGGGAGCCGGGTGGTTAGAAAAAGGTGAGGACTACACATATTAAAAGAAAATTGAATTTATGTGCATTTAAGTCACTTTCATGTTCTCACAAAATCATTTGATAGTCAAAGTTTCAGTTTTTCAATGTTTTGTATATCCTGTGTATCATTTCCTTGGTACCATATCCAAGCTATGTTACAACCTATTAAAGTCCTATTGATTTCCATTGGTGCTAAATCTATAATAGTGGAAAGTGTGGTTGCATTTCTCGCGTATGGTACTTTTTAAGCGTTGATGCGCTATTTTGACGAAGATTGTAAACTTGCATGCTTGAATGTGTAGACCAACGTGAGTAATCGATGACCCTTGTCTTGAACGAATCTATGTCTTTAAAGTGTGATCTTAATTGTATTGGGTTGTGGTTCTTGACATATCATGACCCTAAAATTTCTTGAGTGGCTTGTAAACTTCGCGACAATGTAAACCAATAGAACTCCTTGAATTTTTAATCAGGTATATGATTAGTTGAGTTAGTGCATAACTGTATTAAGAATCTAGTTTACAAGTGTTTTGTCATTTACACATTTGCTCGGGACATACAAAGTCCTAAGTTTGGGGTATTTGTTAAGTAGTTAATTTTTTAATTATATATAGTTTATTTATATATTTTTTATGTTTGAGTCTCGGAAATATTAGCCTAATTGTCCATATTTATTATTTTCAGGGTTAATGGAGTGCATGGTAGAATCTAGGTAGAAAAAATTCGCAAAATGGAGTGTTTACATGCAGTGTGTGCAGCTACCAGAGGATCTACCTCGAGTTATGTATTGCATAGTTGGTTAAGTGTGACTAGTAGGCCAAGTGACACATGATAGTAACACATTTAGACCACTATGCAACGACAACCATTGATCCTGCCTCGAAATGTGCATTGCAAAATGATGAAGATGAAGAGTAGCCGAGTGATGCAACTCACGAATACACATGAGTTACTCACATCTATAAGAGCCCTTGATCCGGCCTCATGATGCATTTTGTAAACTCTCTCGTTATTTTGTGGGTGTTCTCTGCATGCCTTCTTTCTCGCCAGCAGCTGTTAGATATCTTCGGGATCTGTGCTGTTGATGTCTCCATATTGATAAATGAGTCGTGCATCCTTTCTACCCCTACACAGCTGCAATGTGCTTTCATTTCCAGCAACCAGCACATCAATCCATCAGTTGTCTCCTCGTTATATGCAATAACTGTCTCTTCTAATGAGTGTCTAAAATGTGTTTAGAAGCCTGCAACAGAGCCAAAACAACCAATGGATCTACCTCGGTGCATGTGTTATGAACCTAACCCCAATTTCAATTTATCTTTATTCCATAAAGCAAATTAGAAGGCATTTTCCATATTAGGACTTATGTATCTTTCGGAGAACTTTAACAATGGCTACAAATTCTTCTATTTTCTCTCTTCTTCTAAAAAACAATTGTTTTCTTATTTTCTTTTTAATTTAAATGGAGTTTTTAAGCAATATGTTCGACTAATTTCATTAATCTAGATCGAAGGTGGAGCGAACTACTCCTTTGGCATAATCATATGTAAGATCTACTTTGATTCATTTAAATTTCTTTTCATTGGTATTTATTCCCTTTGTTATAAATTAAATAGCTGAGGTTAAATTTATATTTAAACCTTGAATCTTTTGCCAGTGAGTTGTAACCATCCGACCTTATGCAATAAGACCAAACTAGTGGCAACTGACCCTATTAACGAGTTATCATATAACTAATTGTAAGGGTTATTATGTTATGAAGTTTATGGTAATCTTAAGTCAAAGGACTAAATGATATACCTATCATGTATAACACCTATGAATTATTCCATATGGTGTTCTCATAGCGGGTTGGTCTAATACCTTGTTCCCTAACAAGTACTCATGATCTCGATTCATATCCCTATATGCATGATCATCACAAACCATCACATGACCATCAATTATGATTCACACTAGTCTTAATTCATTATAGTTCCCAGTATAATGACCGACTAGAGACATTTATGATATTTCAACAAATACCCATTGATCTTACTATAGGGTAAACATGTAATCATTCATAATAAAACAATAAATAAAAATATCAATCTTATTAATTAAAATTATAAGATAAAGATTGTTTGTTGATTGACCTAGGGCATATGATCCAACACATCATCAGTTGGGTAGTTTGGATTGGTAACTACAAGTCTATTCTTTGGAACTCAGATTGTAGCTTAGCTAATGATGATTAATTGAGTGATGAATTATTGAGAAATTGATTAAGATTATCTAGTAGTTCAAGGGCTAACTAATAGTTATTAGTAGTTAATATGGATAATCTCAGATAAAAAATTGATAATGTAAAGAAAGTTCTTGGAACTTGAATAAAAAAGTGAGGCAAGAAAATTATGAAAATCTCATGGATTTCATTAAAAGATTCATTCAAGTGAAATTCGAAATCATTTTAATACGAATGAGTTGCTTTTAGTTTCGGGGAACAAGCGCGGCAAAAGTTTTTGAAACCTTTTCGAATATTCACGAACCAAGATCCTATTGATTCCATTAAATTGATGTACCAATATAGAAAAACCACACCTTAACAAGAACAACTCTATGTTTGCCTTATTCGTAGCTGATTGATTCTTTAAGACACTGCTAGAGATGAACGTCCTCTATTACAAATCCACACTCGATCGGACAATCGTGATCTAGAGTTCTAGCGCCAAAAATTATAGGGCAAGAGTTCTCGTAAAAACTCTCCAAAAAAATCTCTACAACCACTGTGACCCTAATGTCACAATTATAATACAATAGGTCGAGTTGTAAAAGAACTCCATCTCCTAGTCATACTCCAAATAGAGCCTTAGATAAAGTCCAACTCTAAAAAAGATAGAGTCATAGATAATCTACAATTATTAATCTAACAAGAGTTGTAATTCATCCAAAACTCAAATAAAAATTAAAGTCATACTATAATTGTAATTAGATTCCTATTCAAAATAAGATTTTCTAAGAGACAAAATTTCTAGTCACACAAGAAATGTTGGAGAATTTTGAATCCCAATTAAAACTAGGACACTTAATGAGAATCTTCAAAATGAATTTTATCAAATAAAAATCATCAACTTAGACAATATTAAATCTCGCAAATCCGCTTTTTGTGTATGACCTAATAGGTTTATAGAAAGTTAGTAATGAATCAAAACCCTTTTGGCACCCAAATCATAAGTGGCCTCTAGCAAGACATCATGACTACCCAAATTGCATGAAGATCAATAAATCGATACAACCTAATAGACAGTGTATATCATATCCTTTTGTTACGCGATATCTTTTTGATTGCACATAAGACATGAAATGTCACCGTGATAGTTCAATCTACCAGTCTTGATCTCTAAGTAGACTGAAATTATCAAGTGTCATTAATCCAATCAATTCACTAGACATGACCATTTATCAGTTTAACATATAAAATGACCCAATAGATATCTCTCCTCAAAAAAAGGGAAAAATCCCATTTTAATCACACAACTTTCAAATATAGTTGAACAATGACCAATAATAACCTTTATAGTTATTAGGTTAAAGACGACATTTGATTGTGTCAAATCATTGTGCCCCTAATATTGGAGTATCAGGTGATCTGAAGTCAAAGGACTAAATGATGTAACTCTTAAGAGAATCACTTATGACATTGACCATGTAGTGTTCGCATAACGGGTCTGTCCAACATCTGTTCCTAATAAATACTCACAATCTTGATCCGTATCCATATACGCCTAATCATTACATGACCATTAATCAAAACTCATACTAGTCGTAATTTGTTATTGTGTCCATAATAATAACTACTAGAGAAGTTTAGAATAATACAGTAACTATCCATGTATACTATTATAAAAGAAACAAGCATATACTTTTAATAGTTAAATAACGTTTACAAAATTGGACTAGGGCATATACCCCAACATCTCCCACTTGCATTAGATCCAATTCTACATGCATCAAATATTGTGTGACCTTAATTTGTCATTTGTGGAAGAAGTTTATTTATGTATATTCTGCATTGCTTAATATTGATATTCTGTAAATCTTCACGTTCTTTCTCTAATGAGAAAAAAATTCTCAAGTGATTATTTTGATCTATAGTGTGATTTAGGTTCCATAAATTAAATTCGTCCATCGATTTTACAATAAAAGCCAACTTTGTTTCCAACGTTTGGAATCATACCTTATTCAATCATGAATCTTATGCTCTAAATATTTTCTTTAGTTGCATCAAATGCCACTAAAAACTCGATTTACATTGTAGAACTCATTAGAATGAGTTTAGAACGTTTCCAACTTACTACATCTTCCTAATAAGTTAACACATATCCATATTGCGATCGATAATCATTTATATTTGCTTGAAGATATGCATTTTGTAGCCATTTACAAGACTCATATCTTTCAAACATCTAAAGATCCAATAACATTTATTAGTGCTTCCGAAGTACTTAAGAATGTTATCAACAACTATACAGTGACCTTCACTGAAATCTATGAAATATGTGTATGTTTTTCCCAAAGCATATGACATATCAGTTGAATGCAAAACATAAAGCATGTGATGATTTTCATAGCTAATGTGTATGGTATCATATTCATATTGTCCTACTCATCATTTGTCATAAGACTTTGAGTCTTGCAGAGACTTACGTTATAAGACATAAGTGCAAATTCTTGTAAGAATCTCACACACTAAAACCTTTTCAATTATTTTTCTATATAAACACTCTAATTTAGAGCAATTAGCCTCTTAAATCTTTCTCTACAGATCTATATCACATGGATATAGGCTTAATTGTCTAAGAATTTCATTGAGAAACTTTCCTCAATCAAGGATTGAAATTCTTTAAGATTAGGACATTTTTTTCTAATGAATAATATATCATTATATATTCTGAGAGATAATTGCGCTCCCGCTAACATTTGTTTATACACAATGTTTATCTTCGATTCAATGAATTTAATTCATTTATTATTTTATCAAAACAAATATGATAAGCTTACTATAATCCATAAATGGATCCTTTTAAGCTTGCATACATTTTTAAAATTCTTAAGATAATCGAAACCCTTATGTTATGTTATACAAATCTTTAAGGAGCATAGAACAATACTATTTTGAAATTCATTTGTCATATCTTATAGTCAAAATATAAAGTAATGACAATTAGAATTCTAGAACCCGAGCTTACCTAGCAATAACAAATCTTGTCATAACCAACACCTTAATTTAGATTGAAGTTTTTCGATAAGCCGTGCTTTAAAGTATGCATCTTTTATTTTTCACGTCACTTTAACTCATTTATATCATACCACCTTCAGGTAAATGATTAAAGTTCCAAACATGGATAATATACATGAATTAAAACTCATAGTTCATAACGTTTAGTCACTGCATCCAATCTAGACAAGACATGTCTCTTGATAAGTAGTGATTCATTCTGATCCATTATCGAAAATATAGCACTATTATTAATGATAAAGAATTCTAGATTTTTTTGGCCAATTTCTTATTATTCTATTTTTTCAAGAGATATATACTACTTGTGTATACTCAACTAGTTCAAAACTTTGTTGAGCATCCCAAAGTGATTCAGCTCTCATTCATTGCTCTTGAACATTTCAAGATTTATTTTATTTCCAATAGTATCTTTGAAATAAACTCTTTATTTAGAAAGATATCATTTTTTTTTGGCAACGAACAATTTGTTCTCAATTGTATAAAATAGTATCATAATGTTCAACTACAATTAGACACAAGTGACTTTGGCATCAAACTTTATGTGACTTATAGCATTTTACGCAAGTCTCGTCGGCTTAAATATTAAGAAAGGACAGACTAGGTCCTTTTATTCCATATCGTATATGGAGTTTTATTAACCACTCTAGTGGAAATAAGGTTTAGTGAGAAGTGCGGTAGTTTCTAAAGTATAGCCTCGATAGGACATCATAGGAAGGTCTGTGTGACACATCATAAATTGAATTATATCCTATATAGTTTGATGTTTCCTCTTAAAACATCATTTCTCAAATGATGTTTCTAGTGGACTTATTGCAAGGCAATCCTACAATTTTAAAGATGGTATTTCAAACTCTTGGCTCAAATATCATCCTCTTTGATCTCATCAAAGTATGTCAATAGTTTGCTAAGTGATTTTAAAAAAAAAAATCATTTTGAAATGTTCGCAATAATTTAAAATGATATCTTCCCAATAGGATTTGTAATTCATTATAAAAAGAACAATCTCATTCTATGAATAACTAAATCCATTCTTTAAGGCTTATCTTTAAAACTAGGCTAAATTTAGCTCATAACTAAGGTTTCTGTATCCGACACAAACGCCTTTGGTAGCGTTTACCTTCCCTTTATCTTTCTTTATTAAGTATCTTTATGTTACGACCATCAAAGATATGTCTAAGGCCCTTTTTTTTAGCATTATGTCTCACATTTTTAAACATCATATGCAACTATAAACAGGGTTCTCCGTGTCTTTCATATTATATAGTTCAAAAATATTTTAATTTACTATAGATCAAATTTACTGCCAACTTTTGGCACATGAAGATTCAAGTCTTTTGAGATAATTAATACAGACCTTTCATGTTCCAAACATAAAGACATATTGATATGTTCTCAACCATTTTACATGAATCAATGAATTTTGTAATTTTATACCCTTCCTGTATGACTTACTATTGGAACATTTCTTTCAGTGTCATTGTCATGTCATTAGCATCCACGATCCCAAATCTTTCTTAAAGTCTTGTTTTATATTCGGTGACATGACATATAATTCATATACTAATAGATGATAGTTTAAAAGGAGCCATTAATCTAAGACATACATCCTAGTTTTTATTGATGATAACATTTATCAATTTTCCAATCAAAACATGGAAATTAGTCTTAGAAATTATTTTATCCTTCTCAAGGATTGATCACAGTCGCTCTAGATTGGTGTTACTAGGAGTTAAACATATACACTTAGAAGATTATGGAAAATAATTTATTACTAAGTAATTAAGCACCCATTAAATCAATAACCCTTGTAAATATTAATTTAGTGGTCTAAGATCCATATTTCACATAATTTTGAGACGGCTAGGGCACGACACTCAAAATCAAGTTATTTAGCTAGGTAACTCTTACCAATTGCATCACATGCAACTCTCAGGTTCTTTATGAGATCTAGACATCATATGTAACAACATGTTATGTCTCGTCTATGCCTAAAGACCAAGACCATTTTGGTAGCTTTATAAGTCAAACCATTTTAAAACATACTGATAATCGTTACCCAGCTTCCCTCACCAAGACAACATAATACCCCATGTGGAGCTAGACCCATATTGATGTGATCAAGGCCTTGACAAGTGTTTTAAAATTGGGTGGCATTAACTAAAAATCTTAATCGGAGATTTTTTTCAAGTTTTATGATCCCTTTTTATATTTTATGATGATTAATTCTAGCATTCTAATAAAGGAATATCTTATATACGCAAACATGCATAGAATAAAGATTTTAAATAAAACGTGAAACAATTTCACATACAGCCGTATAGGTAAAACATCAAAAACGAATTTAGGAAATTAAATATCTTATCAATAGTATATAAATTTCCATTAACCATAATTAAAAAAAAATAGTGGTCCCACTATCCAATTAGCGTATGGGGTCAAGTTGGGTGCACCAATTAGATGCCTACAAATTTCGTTTATCCAATAATGAATCTTTTTTTTTTTTTTTTAGTTTTATGATTTTGACTTTATAAAAGTATCGTACAATATAAAACATGTGCCCCCTTATACGCAAAGCTTTTGTAATCTAATTACCGATGAGTTGGGATTCATATAAGAGTTAGATCCTATCACGTTACAAGAAATTGTCATACAATTTAATTATAGATCGATCTCATGATAGACCTTATTAACAAACTATATACATGGTGATACAACCATCTAGCTAAGAATTCTTATTTATCTAGCATTGGATCATGGTCACGAGTAGAACACCCAGTACTTCAAAATCATACAACTTTGACACCTTTTTGACCGGGTCACGTGAAAACTGATGGCAACTAACATATTGATCATGGTCACGTGTTTATCTAGCCGTGTAAATCGCATCACGTATTACTACAAATGATTTGGATAAAATACCAACAATAATCGCAAGAATATATGAAAATTATATATATCTTAAAACATAGGTCAATTATAATGAACACATGGTCACATGACATTGTAAATCAATCCTTTTGAATACGATCACGTACGTTAGAGTTTATGATCAAACAAATAACTTGTTTGTTTGGGACTCCTAAAACCAAGTGAACAGATCAACCCAAATCAGTTCATATTATTTTATCATGTATCATATATAGTGTCCATCATTGTCACGTCTTGACTAGTATGCAAAAATAAAGGCGATGCGTCCGACCTACTTTAAACTGCTAATTCATTGTATATCACGTATAGAGTGACACTAAAATTCATTTTACCCGTTCAAACAATTCTACGATAACTATTATCATCAAATTAAGATACCAGTAAAAGAAAATTCAATCTATGCACGCGTTTTCACTTATATATCACAAATAAGGGAAGAAAGCCGTCCATTAAAATATAATGGAATCGAAACGAAACGAAAGGCTCTGATACCATTATTGGGTTTCAGGGATCAAGCGCAGCAGAAGTTTTCGAAATCTTTTTGAATATCCATAAACCAAAATGCTATTGATTTCATTAATTTGATGTACCAATATAGAAAAACCATACCTTAACAAGAACAATTCTATGTCTGTTTTGTTTGGTATTGATCAATTCCTTCAAGACACTGTTAGAGAAGAACGTCCTCTATTAGAATTCTACACACGAATGGATGATCACAATCCAGAGTGCTAGCACCAAAAATTAAAGGGCAAAAATTTTCAAAATACACTCTAAAAAAATCTCTACAATAACTATGACCCTAATGTTATACAATAGTTGGAGTTGTAAAAGAACTCCATTTCCTAGTCACACTCCAAATAGTGTCTTAGATAAAGCCAAACTCTAAAAAGGATATAATCATAGATAATCTACAATTACTAATCCAACAAGAGCTTTAATTCATCTAAAACTCAAATAAGAATTATATTCATACCATAATTCCAATTAGAGTCTTATTCAAAATAGGATTTACTAAGAGACAAAATTTCTAGTCACACTAGAAATATAAGAGAATCTTGAATCCTAGTCAAACTAGGACACTTAATGATAATCTTCAAAACGAATTTTATCAAATAAAATTCATCAACCTCGACAATATTAAATCCCATAAATTCGTTCTTTGTGTGCGACCCAATAGGTTCATACAATGTTGACAGTGAACCAAAACCCTTTTCGGCACATAAATCATAAGCAGCCTTCTAGCAAGACATTATGACTACCCAAGTTGCATGAAGACCAATAAATTGAAACAACCTAATAGACAATGTATATCATATCCCTTTGTCACGCGATATCTTTTTGATTGAACATAAGACATATAATGTCTCCCTCATAGTTCAATTTACCAGTTCCGATATCCGAGTAGACAAAAATTGTCAAGTCACATTAATCTAATCAATTCACTAGACATGGCCATTTATCAGTCTAACATATCAAAGGGCCCAATAGAAATCTCTTTGTAAAAGAGAGGGACAAATCACATCTTGATCTCACAAATTTCACATATTAGTCGAACAATGACCAATCACAATATATATAATCTTCCGGTTGAAGACAACATTTGATTATGTTAAATCATTGTGCTCCTAATGTTGGAGTCGCTGGTGATCTCAAGTCAAATGACTAAATGATATAACTCTCATGAGAATCACTTATGACATTGATCATGAGTGTTCTCACAACGGGTCGATCCAACATTTGTTCCCACAGATGCCTATAATCTTGATCCATATCCGTATATGTAAATTCATCACATGTCTATCAATCGAAACTTATACTAGTCTTAATTTATTATTATTCCCACAATAATAATTGACTAGGGACATTTAGAATAACACAACTACTATCTATGGATACTATTATAAAAGAAACATGCATCTACTTATAATAGTTAAACAACATTTACAGAATTGACCTAAGACACATAACCCCAACAATTGGTGGCCTGGAATGAAAATTGTTAGTATCAATTTTATAATGAAATATGAGATATATCAGCTTGTGGAAGCTGAGTAATATTAACTTGGAGGGTTATATTATTCTTTCCCCAATATGAATGAAATTTCATGCTCATGAATTTATGATTGATTAACCTATATTGTGATGACAACTGAAGGTTATTGATGTAATAATTGTAGAATTGAAAGAGTCTAAAGTTTTTTACCAGTATTATGGTTTAATTTTTGTTGAAGAGTAAGCGAGATATATGTGTGTAGAGAGAGTTGAGAGTTATGGAGAACCAAGATTAATATTTTGTGAGGAACCAAAAGTTTGCTTCCCAGTGGAAAAGAGATGTATAATAGTTAAGAGTGACATTTCTCAATCTTAACATAATATATCTGCAGCTAATCTTAGTTCCAGAGAATATAATTTCTGAGCTTGTGACTTCGAAGATGTTAGTTACGGGAAGAAATATTTTCCTATCTGAGTTCTTTAGTATTGATATTATCGGGCTAAATATGATGTTAAGGTGTTTTCCTTAAATTTTTTTATATTTTACTTTGTTGTCAATTGGTGTAGGACAAGAAATAATGGTACAAGTTAATCTGAGCCTGAGTAATTCAGAACTACACAAAAAGGTGTTAACATACTATTAGTATAGAATTACAACTCAAATAAATAGAAGGTTATATGAGGAAGTATACATGGATTGAGTTTCTTGAGAACTATGACTTCACTCTAGAGTGTCACCCAGGTAAGGAAAATTAGGTTGTGGAAGCCTTGAGTAGGAGAAGAACAAGCATAAAAGATGCATCTATTGCTAGAGCTTCTTAGTTTAGACTTATTAAGGAAGTATCTATGATGGAAATTCATGTAAGTTTAGCTGACACATCATTAATTGAGAAAACTAATTTTTAAACTCTTAATATGTTCTTTTGAGCTCAGACTTGGATTGAATTGGAGATGATTCAGTGGGTGATTGGTTATCAGAAAGCTAATCATGATTATATAGTGCATCAGAAGTTAGTGACTAGTGTAGATTTTCTTGATTGGTTAATTTCTAACAATGGTGCATTACAGTTCGAGAGATAGATTGTGGATTACAGCTCAAGATTAGTTGAGGAAAGAGTTGTTCTAAGAATCTAATGGATCTTTTTACTCTATTTATCTAGGTGACACTAAGATGTATCGCGATATGTGGCGTATCTATTAATGGCCTGGGATGAAGACCGATGTGGTTGAGTTTGTAGGGTGATGTGAGATATGTCAACAAGTTAAGACTGAGCATAAAAAACCTATAGGGCTATTTTATTCTTTGCCTATCCCTGAGTGGAAATGGGAACTTATATCAATGGATTTTATTTTCAGTCTACCTTAAAGTCAACTTAAGCATGATGTTATATAGGTTGTAGCTAACAAGTTGATGAAGTCTGTGCATTTCTTGCCAGTTTTAATGCAAGATCCTCTTGACCAATTATGTGAGTTATATGTATGTAATGTGTTAAGATTTCATGGAGTTCTAGCATCGATTATTTCAGATAGAGATCTGAGATTCACGTCTAGATTGTGGAGTGAATTACAAGGATAGTTGGGAACTATTTTTAACCTTAGTATGGTATACCATCCGTAGACTGATAAGCAACCTGAGTGGTTAATTTTTGTGCTAGAGAATATGCTTTGTGCTTATGTCTTAGAGTTTGGTGGTAATTGGAATAAATACATTCTTATGTGTGAGTTTTATTTTGTAATAATAACTCTCAGGATGGTATTAAAATGTTACTTTTAAAGCTCTGCATGGTCAACCTTGTCGTTCACTATAGTGTTTGGGCAGAGGTTGAAATACACTTTAATTATACATAGAGTAATTCAGAACTACACAGAAAGAATTTAACAAATTCTCCATCGTTTGATTACGGTATAGCTAAGAGAAGAGATACGCCATTAAATATCATAAGTTGTTGGAGTTTTTAAAGGATGATTATATTCTGTTGAAACTCTCACCTATGAAAGGATTGTACAGGTTCATATTACAAAGTAAGCTAGCTCTAAGGATTGATTGAAATTAATTTTATCTTTAGGAAGACTTATCTTACGGTGAACATCTGATTCATATACTTGATCGTAAGATTTAGAGGCTGAGAACCAAAGAGATTCATTTAGGATATGTAGTTCATGTAGTTTATGGACTGAATGGGGGACCATGTACACTCTGATGTTTTTAATAAATGGAAAACAATGTCTTATATGATTTAAGAGAGTAGGTTCCTAAGATTGAGACTAGGTTATTTAGGATGCGAGGTTGATCTTCCAGACTATATGTAACTTCTTACTCAGTTAGATAGGTTGCGTGGATTACATACTCACTAGAGGGTTTCAAATAGAATTGTCTGATATTAATGGAATGGCTAGATAGCACATCAACCAAGGTATTGGTCTAACAATCACATTAATAGCATCAATGGGTAATCGACCATAGTTTTATATATAAAATGAGAATCACAGTGTAATAGTCATTGACAGTTTGATTTGCATCTAATATTTACTAAATTATGTGTTTTTCATATTCTTGTTGGTTAACATTAGTTCATATTGCTAGTGCATAATATTGTTGATTATTATATGGAATGTTGATGGCTATGTGAATCCGTACTTACTAAGTAAGTTGGAGCGCTAACCCCAAATTGATATTTCAGGAAAATCGATGAGCATTACGACTATGGGATAAAGAAAATTTAGATGTCTTGATATTCTCTTTGATGTAATGAATCTTCCCTTAGCTTATACATATTTGAATTGAATTACGGTCTTGTAATATTACAAGGATGGGAAGTTTTGTATAACTGAGGTTTATTCCGATTTGATTTCGCACTATATATCATATTTCTTATCCATATTTTTTTTACATTTTTGCTACCTCTAATATTTGTTTTACATCGATATTCGATATATAGTGGTGTTTTTCAGGTGTAAGAGAAGAGACTGCGGGCTCTAGTTAAGTCTAGCGGGATTAACGGGGCTTAATTAAGGTTTTAGGCCGGGTATCACCCTAATCAGGTTAGGGGATGCTACATTAATTGGGTAACTTTCAGGTACAAATTCTCATTTCCTAGGATCAATAATTTGTTTTATTAGTTGAAGGGTGCCATATACTTCTCGAAGATTGACTTGAGGTATGGTTATCATCAATTGAGGATCAGGGATGAAGATATCTTGAAGACGGCTTTCAATACTCGTTATGGGCACTTCGTGATCACTATGATGCCATTTGGGCTTACTAATTCTTCTATTTTGTTCATGGACTTGATGCATAAGGTTTTTAAACCCTATCTTGATCAATTTATCATCGTTTTTATTGATGATATTTTGATATATTCAAAGATACAGGAATAACATTTGCACCACCTTAGCGTTACATTGCAGACTCTGAAGGATAATCTATTGTATGCCAAGTACGACATATCTATTGATCTAAAGAAGGTTGAATAATAGTGTCAAAGGTTCAGAGTTCTCTAGGGCTAGTAGGTTATTACAAACAATTTATTGAGGATTTCTCTCATATTGCTCTACCAATGACTCGGTTAGCACAAATACACGTTGAATTTTTTAGTCTGATGAGTGCAAGGATGCCTTCAAAGATTTGAAGGATACATTAACTACAACGTTTATTCTTACATTACTCGAATTGGGGAAAAATCATTACTTTGTACAAATTCTTCTCATTCAGGTTTGGGTTGTGTGCTAATGCAGGAAGGCTCGGTTATAGCTTTTGCATTAAGGCAACTCAAGGTTCATGAATAACATTATTCATTTTATGATCTTGAGCTAGCTGCAGTTGTTTTTACCTTGAAGATCTGGAGTCATTACTTGTACGGTGAGAAATTCACATTATTTTCATATCATAAGTATCTAAATTACTTGTTTACTCAAAAGGAATTGAATATGAGGTAGTGTAAATGGCTCGAATTCCTCAAAGATTATGATTTCACTCTAGAGTACTATCCAAGCACATCAAATGTAGTTACTGATTTTAGTAAGAGAAGAGAAAGAAGAGAAAATGTAGCTCCTGGTGGAGCTTTTTAGTTTAGACTTCTTGAGGAAGCTCTAGTGATAATGATTCGTGAAAGTCCTGTTGGCACATCATCAATTGAGAGAGCTAGTTCTAAATCTACTAATATGTTTTTTTGTGCTTAGATTCTAGCTAAACTATAGATGATTCATCGAGATAGTTGATTGTCAAAAAGCAAACCAGAATATATAGCGAGTTAGAGGTTAGTGGTTAGTGCATTATGATTTAGGGATAGATTGTAGATTCCAACTTAGGATCTGTTGAGGCAGGAGTTGCTATGAGAATCTCATAGATCTATTTATTCTATTCATTTAGGTAACACTAAAATGTATCGTGATATAAGGCATATTTATTATGACATGGGATGAAAACTAATATTATTGAGTTTGTAAAGAGATGTAGATATGTCAGCAAGTTAAGGCTGAGCATAGAAAACCTGGAGGGTTATTACATTTGCTGCCTATTCCCAAAGTCTAAATGGGAATATATATTGATGGATTTTGTTTACGATCTACCTTAGAGTCAGCGTAAACATGACGTATTATGGGTTGTAGTTGATAAGTTGACAAAGCTTACAAATTTCTTGGCTGTTTCCATATTATATCCTATTCACCGATTATGTGAGGTGTATGTAAGTGAGATGTTAAGATTTCAAGGAGTTCCAGTGTCTATTACATTGGATATACATCTAAGATTCACGTCCAAACTGTGTAGTGAATAGCCGATACAACTGAGAACTATTCTTAAACTCAATACGACGTACCATCTACAGAGTGATAGAATGACTTAGCGGATGATATTGGTGCCAGATGATATTCTTCAAGCTTGTGGCTTGGAGTTTGGTGGTAACTAGAAGAAATACATTCCTTTATATGAGTTCTTTTATAATAATATCTATCAGGCTACCATTGGAATGACTCCTTTTGAAGCTCTGTATGGTCGGCCTTGTCATTCATCTGCGTGTTGGGCAGAGGTTGGAGATAGAGTTTTGTTAGGGCTAGAGTTAATCATGGATTATATAGAGAGAATTTAGAAGTTTTGTAGTGCTCGACTATAGCATAGCTAAGGTAGAAGAGAAACTCCAAGAAACATCATAAATTTTTGGAGTTTTCAAAGGACGACTTTGCCGTATTGAAAGTCTTATCTATGAAAGGACTATATGAATTTGGATTGCGAGGTAAGCTTGCTCCAAGGTCTATTGGGCGTTCAGAGTATAAGAAGGATTGGTCCCGTTGCTTACAGGTTAGAGTTACATCCTTAGCTAGTTGGAGTTCATAATGTTTTTCATGTGTCTTGCTACGTAAGATGGAGATTTAGTTAACTACAAAGATTGATTTGATTGAATTTAATCTTTAGAAAGACTTATCTTACAATGAGCAGCCGATTCAGATACTTGATCGTAATATTTAGAGGATGAGAAACCAAAGAAATTACTTTGGTTAAGGTGAAATAACAATTTCACAGAGATGAGGAACTATCTGAAATAGCAATTTCACAGAGATGAGGAACTAACTTAGAAGTGAGAATCTTATACGAAGGAGTGGTTTCCATTTATCTTCTAAACTATAGGTAATTTTAGGTTTACTTTAATTTCAAGGAAGAAATTGCTTTAAATCAGGGAGACTATAGTTACCCGTTACCTCAAGCTAGAAATTAGTGTTAATTTAAATCATAACTAACACAAGTTTGGCTCATGGTTAAGTCCGACATAACTTGATTAGTGTGTCCATGGGTTTGTATAATGGTTTGTGTTTCTTTGCATTGTTTAATGAATTTGATATGTTGTAGTATAAAATGGAGTTTATATAGAAGCTTATAATCAACAAATATGTAAATAAACAATAACTAGTAGATACATCAAGTGCAATGAGGGATCCGTGAGATGAATTTGCCCATAAGAGAATACTCGTAGGCATGTTCGGTGAATTTATTGGCGAGGAAATACACGAGATAAATATATTTATATATACATGATATATATATATATATATTAAAAACTATAAGTTTAGTTTGAAATATACGGATCGTTAGATAGCCTTGAGATAAGCGTAAGTGTTGATGGTGTCAACATGTGTGTCACTTTAAGGGTGTCATGTCAGCACATCAATCATTCGATCGGTCTCGAGATAGAGTGATGCAAATCATAATAAAAGCCATATATTTGAACTAAAAACTTTCATACTTATCTCTATAATTCGATCGAGAGAGTGAGGGAGAGTTAAAGTTTCAATATTTTGTTCTTAGGAGATCAATCAGGCAGCTGTTTCAACGTGAATTGAGGAGCTTAATTGACTAGAAATCGAGAGATCATCACTTTAGTAAGTTTGGTTTTCGTGTTTATGAAACTCAAATTGATAGTGGATGTTGATATCTCTATGAATTATGATGTTTATTGACTGAAAATGGTTTGTTACCTCCTTAGAGGTTATCCCTAATGAATTATGTGAGTATTGGCAGTTGATATGTAGATTTCTAGATGGAATAGTGGCTGCTGCCTTGTTTACTATCAAAATAATACAGGGTGGAGCCCATTTTACTTAGCAAAAAAGTGTGCACCTTTCATCAATTGGGATGAACCAAGTTAGTGAAACGCGCCCTGCCAAGGGAGGGAGCGCACTCCTACCCTAGAAAATAGCAATTATGCTGAGCTTTAATTGGGATTTCTTGAGGACTTAAGGACTAAATTAGGGGTTCTAAATATAGGGTATTAAACCTATATTGATAAAAAATGGTTTGTGATAGGTGTTGGATCCCCAGGAAAGCATTAGCGACCTGAAAAGTTAGGGAGTTTGGAATGAAAACATAAACCGAGGTAAGTATGGATTCGCTTATTTATCGATGTTGCCTTGCTATTTTACTATATGTAGTTCATGTAGTTTATTGATAAATTGGAGGGAGTACACATGTTGATGGCTTTAATAAATAGAAAATGGTGTTTAATGTTATTCAAGAGAGTAAGTTCCTAGAACTGAGACCAGGTTATATAGGAGATGGGTTACCTTCCCAGCCTATATGGAGTTCCCTACTCAGTTTGATAGGTTGCATGTATTAGATGCTCACTAGAGGGCTTCATATATATTGACTAGATGGTACATCGGCCAATGCATTGGTCTAGAAATCAGATTAATGGTGTTAGTTGGTAATTAACCCTAGTTTTATAAATAAAATGGGAATCATAGTGCAGTAGTCATTGATAGATAGATTTGCATCTATTACTTATTGAATTATATGCTTTCCATAATCCTGCTAGTTAACATTGGTGCATATTTTTATTACATAATTAACTTTATTATTATATGGAATGTTGATGGTTTTTTGAATAATCACTTATTAAGCAAGTTGGAGTGCTCACCCAAAATCTAATATTTCATGTTCATAACCTAACGTTTCAGCGAAGGGAAAGAAGATGATTTAAGTGTTTTATTATCTTCTCTATGATGTAATGAACCTTCCTGTATACTTATACACTGCTGAGATATTTTGTTGAATATAAATAGGGTTGGGAGGTTTATAAATGAGGTTTTAGGTTTTGATAAACTTTGTATTTCTGTACATTATTAATTGTCGAAAAAGTTATAATTTCGCATTGCCTATATTTTGAATTATTTATACGATATCGATATACAAATTAAGTTTGTAAGGTGCTGATGGAGTTCCTGCTAGCTCTAGTTAAGTTTTGCTTGCTTATTGGGGCTTAATTAGAGTTTCGGGCCGAGTATCGCCTTAATCGAGATAGGGGATGCTACATGATGGACTGATACGGAGAGTAGTTATGAATGTGATGATCTGTTTATTATGCTCACTTATGACCCATTTGAGATGTGTGTATGGTTGTTGCTACTGTCATAGAGTTTCGTAAGTTGTTGGGAGTGCCTTATTAATTAATGAATCGTGCCTAGATTGCAGTAGTAGGACAATTAGCTTAACTTTCTCATTTCATATTGGATTTAGTTGATTTTTGGGTATATTGTTGATCGATATGTTAGGTAGCTTCCCAATATGATTTATGGATGTTTACTTTAGGATTTATGATTTTTCTAATATTGATGTCCACATTTGCTGTTAAATGAAAACTAGTTTGGTAATTTCAGTGTAACTCCTTTATTTAAATCAAAATGAGCAAACTCTACCTTTTAAGAAAGCTAAAAAGTAGTTAATTAGCCTTTCTACAAGGCTTCTTTTCCAAATTCTAATGATTTGGTGCTTGAAATGAGTCTGCAACAGTTCAATAGAAATGTTCTCTAAATCCGATTTCCTTTATTTGGAAAAATGAAAGAAAAATGGAGATGGGACTTTGACAAGATTTAAGCTAGAGTCATAGGATAATATTAGGACTAATCTAAGACAAAATTGAGCAAAGTTAATTAATGTTTGTGTAGATTTACACAGGAGTTCACTTGTAGGCTCGAGAGGTCAAGAAAGACTAGGGAAGAAAAATCAAGGTAAGTATAAATTTACTTGATTACGAATATTACCAGGCTATGTAGTATATGTAGTTCATATAATTTATGGACTTGAATGGGTTGCTTTGTACACTATGATGTGGTTTTATTAAAAAGGAAAATGGTGCATGTTGTGATCGGTGAAAATAATTGTTGAAGTTGGGGAAGTGGTTGTATGGGATATGTTAATTCCTACTGAACTAGCGAGGTTACGTGGATTACACATTAACTAAAAGATTTAGGATAAAATGATTAGACTTTAATGGGTTGACTAGACAACATATTGGCTAATGTGTTGGTCTGGTAATCGCACTAATAGTGTTAATGGGTTATCGACCCTAATTTTTATAAAATTTAGGAATGAATCATCGTGTAATAGTTAATGATCGAGTAACTAGTATTCATTTATATAATTATTATATGCTATTCATTATCCTATCTAGATATAATTGGTTCATATTGCTATTGCATTTCATTTTTTGAATATTGTATAGAATATTAATACTTATGTAAATCTTAACTTATAAAGAAAGTTTGAACACTCTCCCCGAATCAATATTTCAGGTTCACAACCGAATGCTTTAGGCAAGGGAAAAAAGAATGCGTAGGAGTCTTTTGGTATTCTTTACAATGTAATTGCTTTACTGGTGTATATTATATTATTTGAATTAAAATTTTGTAATATCACAAAAAGGGGCTGGGTTATATGTTTTGTATAATCGATGATTGATTGGTAAACTCAAAATTTACATATATTGTATTTATTATCAAAAACGTTTAATTCTGGTGTGTTTATCTTTGATTATATTTCGATATTGATATACTAGTTGAGTTTATCAAGTACTAAAGGGGAGGCTACTTGCTCTAGCTATGTCTAGCTAGTGTACCGAGGCTTAATTAGGGTTTTAGATCGAATATTGCCCCAATTGGGATAGGGGAGCTATATTTTTGTATTTGAGCCAAGCTTCATTATTTTGAGTTAGTATAATAGAGTCTGGGATTACTAACTTGGAGATCATTTCTCAAGTCATCGATAACCTAGAACTTCATAAACATTGTTGAACTTATTATATCTATGCGATAGATATAGGTATATTGCCTTTCTTATGCGCTATCCTAAATGTCTTATCTCCAATCTTTGTCTGCTACCAATTTAAGAAGTATTGATAGTGAGGGTTGTGAGGACTTGAACTTCAGGGATGCTTAAATGAAGGAAAACAATGGAAACTTAATAAGATACAATTAAAGTATATCCTGAGTTATGTTTTAGTAGTCTTAGTTCTCACTAGACTTATTTAGTTTAATAAGTGCTAGTTGAGAAAGATCTATTGGACATGAACTTTGAGACATTTGTAAGAGAAGAAACGCTACTAAATAAAAAAATGGAGAGTAGAATGACCAGATTAAAACTAAAAATTAATGAGTTCAATCTGAAATGATGGCAACAACTAGTATTAGACATGTTTTATAATGTAATTTACATTGATTTTAGATATATAAGATGATATTACATTATGTATTCTCTTGTTTTTGTGATTTAAGGACTTATTTAAGAAAATGAAGAAATGAAAGAAAAAAAGAAAGAAGAGCAAAACAGTCAACTATAGATGAGGTCCAGTGATTAGCTAGCAATAAAAGAATATGCTAGGAATCAAAACTTAAATAGGTAGCAGAGAAAAGCCAACGAATCTTCAGTGAATTGCGAATTAAACTAAAAACTGCTAGCTGAATCGATGGAGCATAGAGACTAATTTCCAGTGATCAACTCAACTATTTGTGAACATAATGGAATTTCTGACAAATCGCTGAGTTCGGTGAAAATCTTTTAGATAAGAACAAGGAATTTGTTTTTATCTAAGATTTGTAAACTTAAGAAAACTATAAATAGGACCTTGGAGCTTCAAAATTACTCTCCTTTTATAGCCTTACGCCCTCATAAGTTTAGTTTTATTGAGTTTATGGTTGAAGCTACATTAGAGCTTTGATTGATTTAATAGGTATTTATTTATTTAATTATGTCTTTCAATTATATTATTATATTATTTATTCTTAGCATGAGTGAGTAGTTTATTAACTGAACCATACCCTAGACATGTATATACTTTAGATTGCTATATAGTTATAATAAAGGAATCATGTACTTAATGCTTTAAATCTATTCATACGAGTCAATCACTGATTTAATAAGTTTTTTCATGTATTACAACTAATAATTCTTCGTATTGAGTACATAGTGGACAATATGATTTTTAATATAGAGTATCTAAATTTATGTTTATGATTATTGATAACAATTATAAAAGTAGTAACTAGGATTAATTTATATGGCAAGATTACTCAAGTGGATATTCTAGGTTATTGTGTTCTAAGTTATTCATTCATTAACATATTCCGATTAACATTTGATTTAGATCAGGTATGATTTTTATTGAGTGTTAATGCTATCATATTTCTATTTTATTGCGCCAATAGGTAGATCTACAATGATAAAAATATGGCTTATTTTCCATTGAATATAGGAAAATCAATGGTTTGCTAAAGGCTATCAACCTATTATGAATTAGGGTTTAATGATTCTAAGATTCTATGTGATATGATTATAACTATGTTATGAAGTAATGTTATGTTCTAGTGTCTGAATGCAATCCAAGTATATTATATTATTTTGTAGGTATTTATTTAGACATTTGTTTAGATATTTGATTTATATTGATTTATTGATTCTTTTTTAATTGCATTAGATTAGTTTATTAAATTTGAATTTTTTATAGCTTAATTATTTTAATAAATTGATTGCTGTTTTTAGATTGATTGTGTTTAATTCCCGTTTTAATTAGATTATTTAAATTAAAGAAAATTAAATCCAATAAAACTTTAGGATATCCTTAATTCTTAAGAGATTTGCAAAATCTGTGTGTAGATGATATCCCATTTACCATTATTATAAATAATAAAAAAATACGAGAAACTATTGTACACCCTCGACACATGTCGATTTTTTGTGCAATTGCCGGAGATTTTTAAAACAATCTTTTGGAAACCTTCTAGTTGAATGTCATATAATATGGCTGAAGAAGAGGAATAATTAATTTTTAGGCAACCTGCTAAGAATGTCATAACTTTCAAACCTATGTGTATTACTTTAACAACAAAACTTCCTAATTCGAATTGAAATTCGGACTCATAAAGTCTTTACCGTGTTTCTATGGTGAAGATAATGAAGATGCTTAAAATATTTATTAAGAATTTTGTTCACAACGTAAGCAAGTAAAAACCAAAGGATATAAAAATAGATAATGCTAAATTAAAATCTTTTCCATTCTATATTAAAAGGCAGAGCTTTAAATTGATTATTCTATCTTCCTCAACATTTCATAACCAATTGGTCGGAGATGCTACAAGTCATTCTTAATCAATATGTACCAGCAAGGCAAATTAGTTTATATAAACGAAAAATTAGTAATGTTAAGATGGAGTTGGAGAAACATTTGATGAATGTTCGGATATGTAAGAAAAATTGATTTCCTTATGTCCAATAAATAGATTTACCGAAAACTTTAATGCAATATTTTCATGAAGGATTAAATCACTTAGACCGAAAAACTCTTAGAAATAGTATGTGGAAGGTCTTTACTCAACAAAACACTAATTGTAGTAAGAGAAGCTATAAATAAAATGACTAAACAATTTAAGCAATATGGTAGAAGAGTGAATTAATCAAAGAAAATCTAAGTGAAATGAATAAAAGGACATATAAGACACTACACGATAAGATAGATAAGCAAAAAGCAATACTTAAATTATTACTAAAGGATAGATCAAGCAAATTAAGACCTTGTGTTTACTTCAATGAATTAAGTCATTATAATGATGAATGCCCTTTAAGACATCATACAAAAATAGAAGAAACTAATGCAATAATGAACTAATATGACGGGTTTGTTGATCCCACTAATAACTTTAATAATTATACAATTTACTCAGAGCCAAATGTAAGTAATCGTATTAACAATCAGGGTTATCTAAGGTATAAAACATCGAATAACTCAGAAAGAGAAAAATATCAAATAATTCAAACATTATAGAATGATATGACCAATTTGAAAAATAATTAAATCAGATGGCTACACAAATGAGTAATTTATAAATAAAGGGAAATTAACATCTCAAACTTATCCTACTTTATGCGAAAAAGCATCACCATAACATTAAGAAGTGCTAAACATACGGATAAACCTAAAATGCTAGAGAAATTAGTTTCTTTAAAAAAAATAAAATCAGAATTAAAGAAAGAAAATGAAGTAACAAGTAATAGGATTCGCAATGAAAAGGGTGATGAACATGATACAGACAGACCATTTAATATAAAAACACCATTTCCTCATTGTTTAGAAGATAATAAAAATGCTAGGGAATTGAAGGAAGAAAAAAGAATTTCTGATACATTAAAGAAAGTAGTTGATATACCTCTATTTGAAGTCATTCAAAATGCACCTAAATATCGAAGATTTATGAAAGATTTATGCACTAATAAGATTAAGGCTAATGAAAAAGTGAGTCTAGGAGAACATGTACAAGTACTAATTTAAAAGAAACTACTTACTAAATGTTCCAATCATGAAATATTTTTCGTTCCAAGTACGATTAAAAATATAGAAATTTCTAAAGCATTTATGATCTGAGAGTCTCCATAAATGTTATGCCTTTATCTATTTATTTGCAAATGACAAATGTACATTTAGAAGAAACTGGTATAGTGGTACAATTAGCAGATAGATCTACTGTTAAACCAGTAGGGTAACTAGAAGATGTACTAGTTAGGGTTGATGATTTAGTCTTACCAATAGACTTCTATGTTTTAGATATGAAAGAAGATAATTTCTCTAATAAAAATTCTTTAATTTAAGAAAATAGTCAAAGCAAAGACTGATGGGACATTATGATACAGTGAATTCTAATATATATGACGCGATGAAATACCCAATGGATGTCTCTTTCATATGCACAATAAATACGATAAATCTATTAATAGATAAATCTTTTTGGAAAGATAAAATAGATAAATTGGAATTATTGATAGGAGATTTAGAAGAAGATGATTGTAATGATAAGGAAAAAAAAGAGATAATAAGTACTTCAGAATCTTACAATGAACTATTGAAACTTACATATTACATAAATTTATCAAGATGTCATTCAAAACTTTTACCTTACATAGTTAAAGCCCCAAAATTATATGTAAAAACTTTATCCAGGGGAATACAATTAATTACCAGTAATAATTTCTAATAAACTAACAAGTTTAGAAGAAAATAGATTAGTAGATATACAAAATGAATTTAAATGTGCAATAGGATGGACTATAACTGATATTAAAGGAATAAGTCAAGCTATGTGTTTGTCTAGGATATACCTAGAAACCGACATAAAAGCTTCTAGACAAGCTTAATGTAGATTAAACCCATCTACGATGGACGTAGTAAAAGCTGAAATATCAAAATTATTAGATGCATGAATGATACTTCCAACAGCTGAGAGCAATTAGGTAAGCCCAATCCAAGTAGTTCTTAAGAATACAAGAATTATAGTAATAAAAAATGAACATAAAAAGTTAGTACCAAATAGAATCCAAATGGTTAGAGGGTATGTATACATTATAAGAAATTGAATGGCTTAAGTAGGAAGGACAATTATCCTTTCCCATTTATAGATTAGCTGTTAGAAAGACTAGTTGGATAAAATCCATTACTACTATTTAGATGGTTATTCATGATTTTCTCAAATACCTGTAGCCCTAGAAGATCAAGAAGAAACAACTTTTACCTGCCCCTTTAGTAGATTTGCTTATAAACGTACCCATTTTGTTTATGCATTGCACCTACAACTTTTCAAAGGTGTATGGTTAGTCTTTTCTTTGATTTTGTGAAAAATCTTATTGCAGTCTTCATGGATGATTTTACTATTTATGGTAATTCTATCGATGAATGTTTAGTTAATTTAACTAAAGTGCTTAAGAGATGCATATAAAAGAATTTAGTATTAAATTATGAAAAATGCCATTCCACGGTAGATCAAGTATAATGTCACATAAAGGAATAGAAGTAAATCCGACAAAAACTCAAGTAATCAAAATTTTACCTTACCCCACTATGGTTAGAGAAATACGTTCATTTTTGGTCATTCAAGATTTTGTAGAAGATTCGTGAAAGAGTTTTCTAAAATAACACAGCCTTTATGCAAACTCTTACAAAAAGACATTTCTTTTGAATTTACCAATGATCACAAGATATCGTTTAATAAGTTAAATAATTCCTTAACATCAGCAATTGTAATTAAATCACCAGATCAGTCATTATCTTTTTAGATAATGCGCGATGCTACTAATTTTGTAGTTTGGAGCTATTTGAGTAAAAAAGTAGGAAAATATTCTCATATTATATAATCCTCTTCTAAGACACTGGATCCAACCCTACATAACTATATCACAATTGAAAAGGAACTTTTAGCAATAGTATTTGCTTTACAAAAATTTAGACCTTATTTATTAGGAACAAAAGTGATAGTTTATTCAGATCATGCAATATTGTAGTACTTAATGACAAAACAAGATGATAAATCAAGACTAATAAGGTTGATATTGCTTATACATGAATTTGACCTTACTATAAAAGATAATAAAAGAGCTGAAAATCTAGTAATAGATCATTCAAGTAGGTTAAAAAAGGGAGAACAACCTATACCATTAAGAGATGAGTTTTCAGATGAATATTTGTATAGCATAAAGACTGATGGCCCATGGTATGCTGATATAGTTAATTATCTTACTACCAATAGGTTATCATCTTATTTGATGAGTGCTCAAAAGAATAAAATTAAAAAGACTCTAAACATTATTTATGGGTTAATCCCTTTTTATGGAAATTTTGTATTAACCAAATAATTAGGAGATATATACCACAATTGAAAGTACAATTAATTATATCATATTGCCATACTTATGCATGTGGAGGACATTTTGGCCCACATAGAACTATTCGTAAAACTTTAGATTCTAGATTCTTTTGGTCCACTCTATTTCATGATTGTTTCCTTTTATACAAAATCTTATCTAAATGCCAACGAACAAGAAACTTAGGACATAGAAATCAAATGCATTTACTTCTTATTCTTTTTTTGCGAAGTGCTTTATGTATGGGGTATATATTTCAAGTGACTTTTTCCACCATCGAATGGTGTTTATATTTTGCTTGCTATAGGTTACGTGTCCAAGTGGATAGAAGCAAAAGCTACTAAAACTAATGATTCAAGAATAATGGTTAATTTCCTTCGACAATTTTTTTTTTAAATTTTTGGAGCACCTATAACACTTATTAGTGATAGAGGTTTATTTTTTTGTAAACGATTAGTTGCTAATCTACTTCCTAAATACAACGTCAAACAAAGGACATGTACTGCATATCACTTAGAAACTAGTGGACAAGTTGGAAATTCAAATAGAGAAATCAAGTCAATATTAAAAAAATAGATACTCCAACACTTAAGGATTGGAGAAGAGGCATTATGGGCACATAGAACAAAATTTAAGACACTCATAGGTATAACACCTTATACGTTAGTATTTGGAAATGCATGTCATTTACCAGTAGAACAAGAACATAAAACATATTGGGTAATTAAAGTATGTAAATTGAATTATAATGAATAAGGAACCAATGTAAGTTTAGCCTTCAAGAACTAGAAGAAATTATGAACGACACTTATGAAAATGCATCAATTTATAAAAATAAAACTACATCATTTCATGCTAAGAAATTAGTTCCTAAAAAGTTAAGTTGGAGATAAAATTCTACTCTTTCATTCATGACTTAAATTACTTCCCAGAAAACTCCGTTCAAGATGGATATGACCTTTTATGGTTGTAAATTTACTGCCTAATAGCACAATAGAAATAGAAAACTTCAACATAGGAAAAATATTTGAAGTAAATAGTCATAGGTTAAAATCTTATTATGAAAATTTTGTTGAACATGAAATGGCGATCATTAATCTTGCGACTGAGAAACAAAGTTCACAAAGTAATGAAATGAAGTTCAATGTTTACATCAATGCGAGTGAAATTGTTAAGAATGAAACCATTACACTTTGGATGTATAAAAAAATGCGCAATAGAAGAAGAAATAAAAAAAAATAGCAACCTGAAGTGCAACATCAAGCAGGGAAGCAACTGACGAAAATACAACTTCAAGCAGGGAAGCAACTAGCGGAAGAAGAATTTACTAATGAGCAACTAAAGCTTCAGATCTAGGACATTTGATTGAAATTTTAAAAAAATGATCAAAGAAAAGGCTTCCCCTATGTGATGATCAATGAAGTCAATTTTTCTAGTGTTCTACTTAACACAGGGGACGATATGAATATCTTACTAGAATAATGTTGCATAAAGGCCAAGTTGTAGATCGATTTTATACCACCTTTTGTTGTCAATAAAGCAAATTGTGATAAATTTTTCTCACTAGGAATGTCGATGAACGTGCCAGTGCAAGTGCGATGATTCAAGTATGTCACCAACTTCTTGGCGGTACCATAGATTGAAAATATTGACATGATGTTGATGGGATGAACGTTTCTCAAGAAAGCTTGAGTTGTCCTTGATATAAAACAATGTATACTACACGTAGGATGGGAAATAATTATGTGTGTCTTCAGGATGGTAATGAGATGGACGATTATGTCAACGTCAATAATTATGAAGATGGCTATGAAGGGGAGAACTCGTATTTTGATGATTACCCTGAAGGAGGTTATGTAGATGCTGAGAATGATAAGGAAGCCGAAGATGTCAAGAATGATGAAGAATCAGTTAATGGTCAGTTTGACTCGCTCAAGCTGTGACAAATCATTAACTAGACATATTTTATAGTGTAATTTAGGTTTATTTTCGGCATAAATGATGATATTGAAACCACACCCAAGAGGGGGTGAATTGGGTGTATCGAGAAGTTATCACCTTTTAAAAAATAATTCAACAATAAAAATGCTATATGCTTACTCAAACACAAGTATGAATGCAATGCGAGATGAAGCGCATATGAGAAATGGAAAAAGACACGCGATTAATAGTTGTTCGATCCAATGATTTACATCTACTACTTAACCTTCCTAGTTTGGATTTTCAAATCCCCACTTATAATATCAATAAGTGTTACAACCTAAGCGTACGAGCCTAGAATACATAATCACCAATTAGGACTTTCTACGTAGCCACAACTAGGGTTTATGCCTAGCATCAACTAGCTCTTCCCTACGACTTATATCCTACTAAGTCTTACAACAAGCCACTTAAATAGAATATATGAAAATAATCAAATTCACTTTACAAAGTAAAGTGAAACCAAATTCAGATATAAACAACCCTTGTAGACCCTAATCACTCTAATGCATGCAAGTATGAGAAGAAATGAGAAATGCAAGTATATCACTGATTTTGTGCAAATCTCAAATATGAAACTGTTTCGAACGAATCGATTAAAACAAATATGATTTTAAATCCAAAAAATAAGAAGTTTGATAAGAATCAAGTTTAAGTGCAAACTCTTATCCAAACCAGTCCTAGGGATTAGTAAATCAAGTTTAAGTGTAAAACACATGACAAATGTGTTCAAGAACACAACAAATGATTTCTACAAGTCAAACACATAAATATATGAAATTTAAGCACAAGAAAAGCTAGGAAATTGGACTTTCTTACACCCCAAGAGAGTAATTTGAAAATCAATTATGTAGTGGATGTTGTAAGTTTTAGAATGCCTTAATAACGCTGGTTGTGGGAGTGATTTAGTTGTCTCGAAAGATTACAGGTGATAGCACATAAAAACCCAAGCTTCTTTTTTGAAATCTATGAGCACAATTTGGTTTTCTTGCTTGACAAGACAAATAAAATGTTCTTGGTGGTTTGAGAATATTCTACATTCCTTTTTAACAATTCTTGACCGTTCTAGAGATCTAAGGGCTCATATTTGATCATCTATTCAAATTAAAGTATGATTTTCGGCTTTATAAAAAGCTGTCGGAAAAGCAATTTGCGCCTAATATTGGGACCTAGCGCTCTAATTCTTAACATTAGCGTGCTAACTCTACAATTGGCACGCTAATATAACTATTAGCGTGCTAATGTCAGGGGCCACAAAATAAGTACTTTTGGCCCTAGAGTTTATCACATCCAGAACCTTAGCAAACCTCTTATACTATATTGTACATATTTATTAAGGGTCATAAAACTTGTTTAGGTGGTCCAGATGTTTTCATAAATCCCAAAAACTTATGGTCTTATAACTTATATAGGGGCTTTCATACAAATACACAATTTTTCTTTTGAAAAACCTTTCAAAACAAGTTTTTCATTTCTTTAAACTTATGGTTTTTAAAGTGCGATGTGAATATGAAAACATGGTTTCACATAGTTTGAACTTATAAGGCCGATTCAAGTGTGAGTTTCATTTAAAACTCCAAATGATAACTTGAAATTTGAAAAATGATTTAAAAAAACATGATATGCATGAACTAATGCATTTGGCTTGCGTAAATGAACCTGTATACCTTACATCAATGTTACAACGTGTATTATGTCTCTTGTCTTCATTTCCTCGCATGGATCAAATCTTGAACTTTGTGACTTGAACACTTGAGATGTGATATTCTACGAACTTTGACTGACTGAACCACACTTGATAAACTTATTAGTATATTTTCACTTTATTTGTTTCCATCAAAATCTCGGGTGGAGTAAAAGTGACTAACCGTTTAGTCAAACAAACTCTCACTTTTTGATGATAATAAACAATATGAACTTGATAGTCAAAAATGTAATTCATGTGTATTCATATCCATATTGCAATCTCAAACAATCTCAAGTTCAATATATACATTTCTCCTCCTTTTGATAACATCATAAAGTGGGGCCAAGCTCCCCCTCACTAGAAGCATAACCGAAAATGAGCCACGAATATAACAATAACACAGTTGGTGGAAGACTTCCCCTCACTACATGCATATTACGAGACATAAATAGGTATATCAATGAAATTCATTCACAAGCAACCAATATAGGGCGGTGAACAAAAACATAATAGTAACTCAGAGAGACGCAAAAAAATTTCATGATATTAAATGCTGAAGATGAACATTAACATAGTTGTGGCCTAAATAGCTGAGTCTACAACATAGCATATGTATATTAAAACACTGAAGACTAACATAAATAAGTCTAATGCTACCCCTTATTGATAAAGAAAGTAATGTAATTTACCTAGGGATTATGGGAGAGTCATTGGAGAGGACGAAGACCCAATAGGAGAGGAGTGGTGTGTGAAAATAAAAATTTAGGGTCAACAATAGTGATATACTGGTCCTAATCGAACGACATGAGTGCACTAATGATAGAATTAGAGCGCTAAATATGCCGATAAGTGATCTGGGCCAGGGACGATTAGCGTGCTAGGTCCTTGAATTAGCATGCTAATTAGAGACAATTAGCATGCAAATTATAAGACCTTATAAGCAAAATGCTCTTTGAAATTTCAAATTAAATTTTTTGGGTTTTTAATGGATAACTCCGATTCACCTCATACTTCATTGAGACATCACTAACAATATATAAAAAGGATTGGATGAACTAAAACATTTATAGAAGGTTCAATTCATGAAACATGCCAAATTCATGTCGAATCTTAGAAAACTGGTCTCTAGACGATGGCTTGGTGAAGATATCAGCTAGGGTCCTTCATGGGCATGTGGATTAGTTTAACATCACCTTTTTGTACGTGATCGCAATGGAAATGGTGCCTAATCTAAATGTGCTTGGTGCAAGAGTGGAACATCGGATTTTTTGATATGTTGATTGCACTTGTGTTATCACAATATTTTTGTGCACAACCCACTAGGATTTGGTAATCCTCAAGTTATTTTTTTGTGTTATCTCAAATTTGAATTTCTTTAGCATGTCACTGACATACTTCGCTTTGTTTACGAAAATGCCATGTTTGGATTGCTTAATTTGCAAGCCTTGGAAGTATGTTAGTTCACCCATCATGCTCTTTTCAAATTCATTGGTCATCAATGATGAGAATTCATCACATAAGCGTGTATTGGATGACCCAAAGATAATATCATCAATGTAAATTTGAACAAGTAGCATGTCACGCTTTTGAATCAAAATGAACGAAGTAGGATTTAGCATTCCTTTATTGAACCCTTTGTCAAGTAGAAATGCATTAAGTCGGTCATACCAAGCTCTAGGAGCTTGTGGCAATCCATACAAGGCCTTTTGAAGAAGATAGACATAATTTAGATAATCATGGTCTTTAAAATCCGATGGTTGTTCTACATATGCCTCTTCATTAATGAAGCCATTGAAGAATGCACTTTTAATGTCCATTTTGTATAGTAGAAACCCATTGTAGCAAGCATAACCAAGCAACATCCGAATTGCTTCTAGTCTTGCTACTGGTGCTAAGGCTTCCTCATAGTCAATTCCTTCTTTTTGATTATAGCCTTGTGCAACCAACCTAACCTTGCTCCTTACAATCTCTCATTCTCATTCTTTTTGTTTCTAAATACCCATTTGGTGCCTATGATAGTTCGTCTTTAGGTCTAGGTACTAGTGTCCATACATTTTCCTAAAAAAAGGACCAAGTTCCTCTCGCATAGCCATTATCTAAAACTTATCTCCTAAGGAATCATCTAACTTGGTGGGCTCAGTTTGTGATATAAAAGCTATGTGTACCTCATCTAGGTGCAATGATGACCTAATGGTTATTCCTTTATTTGGGTCACCTATAATTCGTTGGGAGGGAGGACCTATAAGAATTCTTGTGTTCTTAGGTGCATTAAGTTCAGGTTCCACTTTCACCTCAACCTCTTGACTATTGGATATTTGGCCTAAGGTGACATCATCATTATCATTAATCCTCAATTTTTTCAAGGTATGCACCATTTTCACTTTGGGATCTACCTCATCAAATTTGACATGAATAGAGTCCTCTAGGGTTTTGGTTGATCTATTGAACACCTTATATGCTTTGGTATGCATGGAGTAGCCTAGAAAAGTGCACACATTTGACTTAAGGCAAATTTGTCCAAATGATCCTTATCATTTAGAACATAGCAAGTACAACCGAACACCTTGAAGTAACTTACATTGGGGTTTAGGCATTTCCATAGTTCATAAGGAGTTCTTTTCACTTGCTTTCAGATATTTACCCTATTGAGAAATAGCATACCGTGTCAATGGCTTCAGCCCAAAAGTGCTTAGCTATGTTGTACTCATTTGGCATGGTCCTACACATCTCTGGGATGGTTCATATTTTTTCTTTTTACAACTCCATTTTGTTATGGTGTCCTAGAAGAATATTGTTAGTGTGTGTATCATTTTTTAGCATAAAACTCCTCTAAGTTTGTATTGACAAACTCGCCACCCCGATCACTCCGAATGATGGTAATTTTATACCCCTCATCATTCTCAACCAAAGCATAAAATTTCAAATACACATCAAACACTTAATGCTTATGAGGTAAAAAATAAACCCATGTATACCTATTAAAATAATCAATAATGACAAAGCAATATAATTTACCCTCTAGACTTTATGTTTGGGTGGGTCTGAACAATTCAATATGGATAAGTTCCAATGCTCTAGTCACATCACTTGTTACTTTTGTTTTAAATGATGATTTAACTTGCTTAACAAAGATACAAGGTTCACATTCCTTGTCTTTCTTATAAGTGCATTTGGGTAGAACCTTGACAAGATCATGCTTGATTAATTTTGACAAGTTTTCCATGCTAGAATGTCATTGTCTATGGTGTCACAACCATGCATCACATTCACTTTGAGCACTCAAACATGAAACATTTTGCATATACATCTCATTAATGTTATGCATAAATATTCTTATCTCTATATGCAACAATAAAAGTTTATTCTTCTCATTCCTAACAATAAATTTTGATGCTTCAAACATGACATGAAGTCTTTTGTCACATAGTTGACTAATGCTAAGCAAATTATGTTTCAAACCATTAACAAGATAAACATTAGAAATGGAAAGTAAATTGTTACCAATGGTTCCAAGGCCTATAACCTTTCCTTTGTTGTTGTCCCCAAATGTAACCTTTCCACCATCATGCTGCTTTAATTTAATGAATGGATATGCATTTTCGGTCATGTGTTGTGAGCAACCACTATCCAAGTACCATGGGGTGCTCTTCCTTGCATCCTATTCAATGGGAAAAACACTAGATTTTGGTACCCAAAAACCTTTGGGTCTGAGAAAGTTAACATCGTAAACATTCTTAACTACCTTTGCTAGTTTACCCATTTTAGCATTTTCTAAGCCTTTTCATTCAAGTCTCTTTGGAGATCATTAATGGTCTTATTTTGTTACTCAATCTTACTAATTGTTATGGTAAAGCTATTTTTGAGTTGTTTAGTCTTTTTGACCTCATTTTCCAACTCTTTCCTAAGCTCATCAACATTGGGAACACCATCCAAATCTTTAATATCATCAAAATTGAAATCGTTAGAATTTACCTCAATTTGTGCCATGAGAGAAAGCATTGCTTTCTCACTTTCTAATTTGGATTCGGAACTTGATGAAGATGAATAATCCCATTTCAGCTTGAAGGTCTTCTTGCATTTCTTCTTGTCCAACACCTTTTCGGACTTGCATTCCGCCTTGATATGGCCCAGTTTGCAACACTCGAAGCATATGGTCTCACTTGACTTTCCTCTCTTGTTTCCATTCTTGTACTTATTCTTGTACTTTTCTCGCTTGTACATAGCCTTATTGAGTTTTCTTGAGAGCATGGCTACTTCTTCCTCAAGATCATTGTCATCATTAGATTTCTCATTTTCAATGATTTCGACAAATGAAGCTGGTTGGCTATTTGCTTTCAAAGCAATCTCTTTTCTTGAACTCTTAGTATCCCCACTCAATGCTTCCAATCTTGATCAGTCCTTTAGTTCAAATTCGTGGACCGTTAGCTCTCCACATAAGGAATCAAACGTGTACTCTCAAAGGTTTTACGCCAATTTGATTGCATACTTCTTGGTATCCCATTACTTAGGAAAACCTCTAAGGAATTTTTATAGTGAAGTCTTATGATCATTGTTCTTTCTAAGATTTTTGATCTCATTGAAGAGCTTAGTGAACTAAGTGATGGAGGTGGCTATGTCTTCATTAGAGCCAACCTGGAAAGTTTCATAGTGCTTCTAAAAGATTCTCAATTTTGTCTTCTTCACTTGAATTGTACCTTCATAGTATACCCCAAGCTTCTCCCGAAATTCCTTGGTTGTTTGACAAGCACTAACTCGGTTCAATTCGTTCTCACTTGACACTCAAAACAAATGATTCATGGCTTGATCATTTGAGAGCTCAATCTTGGTCTACTCCATGGTGTACTCTCTCGCGGGCTTGTCCGGTGGAGTGTACCCATTTTCAATTGAATCCCATAAAAGTCTACTTTGCTCCCTAATGTAGAACATCCTTACTTTAAATGAGCATAGTTGGTTCTATCAAAATATGGAGGCCTACTCGAGGAGTTTCCTTCCTAAGGAGATTCGAATCAAAAGTTTACATCCTTGCACAAAAACACTCAAAGATATGTTAGTAACACTTTGAGCAAAAACCTGTTCTGATACCAGTGGAAAGCACACCAAATGAGTGTATAGAGAAGTTATCGCCTTTTTAAGATAATTCAACAATAAAGATGCTATATGGTAAGTTGGTTTTCACATGCTTTTATTAGTCTATTTTACCAAATTTAATGTGGTAAGTTTTCAAAATATATATTTAATTATATTTATTGGTCATTTTCAGGTGAAATAGAGTGCCCGATTGAACTCGTGGTGGAAAATACTCTAAATGGATTATTTGCATGTAGTGATCGGACATCGGATAGTTTGCCTCGAGTTACGTGTTCTCGGGGGTTAGAATAAGAGAAAACAGACCAAATGACACAAGGAGTGACACAGTTCAATCATTTGAGTTGAGATGTTGTTGGATTACCTCGAAATCAACATTATACTCTTTCCTACACATTCGCACAATGTGTGCGATTTCCAACTCGCTGCCATATGGCCGTCGTTGATTTGCCTAGCTCACTGAAGCACAACCACGTGGCAGGAACTGATTCATCCACATGTCACCAGTGTCCAACTCACCAGCATTTTTCTCACGCTTCAGCTTCCTTAGGATGCAATTCGGGATGCGCCTCAGCACATTCATCCACTTTTTTGCTAAGTTTTCGAGCGACAAACTGTTCTCCAACCGTGCCACTTATCGTATCCCGATTCATCCAGCTTGCTGCTACATCAATTTAAACGTCAAACTTGGCCAATCGCCTACTGCCATGTGTCATGTCTTCCACGCCCAACACATCACACCAGCTGCCACTAACCAATTAGAACGCGCCATGTCAGAGTACGCTGGAAAATGGACAAATTGCGTGCTGTCATGTGTCAGGAACCTAATTTCAGCCTAAAAAAAATCCGTATATGCTCCTCGACATATGTGTTACAAGACCAACGCCCAAAATTAATTTCACTCACCTTTAGAGAGAAATTTTCAGTGGTTTTTCATATTACTAAGTAGGGTATTCATACGGGGAGTTGACATTGGAGCCGCTTACACAACTTTTCATACTTGGAGATTGTAAAGATGATGTTCGGCTAGACGAATCTTCGCCTAGGTCGAAGGAGAAACAAATAGGATTCATGATTCACGACAAATACTATGTGAGATCTATGATTTTTTTAAATTTTATTTAATTTCTTCTATTTTATTGTTGTTGCTTTTAAAGTATATGGTTTAGGTGTAGGGTATGTATATGGCCGGAGCATGCTTTCGCGGGACAATCTAAAGTTATTTCGACAATTAATATCCGTTTAATTGTACATTTGGACCAATAAAGTGACGAACACTCATTAGTTTGATGTAAAACCTTTTTTGTTCTTGAGTGTGCAGTAATGAAATTGAGGTTCAACTAGAAGCAGATGCGATCCAGTTATTTAGGATTAGTGTCCCCACATACCTAAATTACTGCAGTTAGTGTGTTAAACCCGATTCATGGATGTCTAGAGTTATACATTGATTAGGGAATTAGTTAGGGGAAGATGTCCTAGCTATCGAGAATAGGGGAACTAGGAATTTCTGGCGGACGTCGATTTTCTATAGCTAATGTAGGAGAAATTGAATTAATAACTTTTTCGAATGATTGAGGACCATTAAATGTCATTGAATCATGATTCGTGATTAGGGGAACTACGAATTAATAACTTAAGTGATTTCTTCTCATTCCGCCTTATTTTTGCAAACTTTTTATTTGTGCTAGTTTAGTAAATTATTTCCTTGAATTTTCTGAAAACCCCCATTTTTAGTTAACTTGGAGTAAAACTCAAGTCCTGTGGATTCGACCCCGTATTTACCACTACTAAACCCTTGTGGTTGGTACCTCGATTGTAGGTTATATTTGGCACGCACGACACGTGATCACTATATGCTCACTCAAACGCAAGTATGAATTCAATGCAAGATGAAGGGGATAGGAGAGATGCTAAGAGAAACGCGATTTATAGTGGTTAGATCCAATGATCTACATCAACTACCTAACCTCCATGGTTAGGATTTTAAAAACCTCACTTATATTGCCAATAAATGTTACAACCTAAGCGTACAAGCATAGAACTCCTAATCACCAATTAAAACTTCCTACCTAGCTGCAACTAGGGTTTATGCCTAGCATTAACTAGCTCTTCCCCTTCGACTTAGATCCCAATAAGTCTTACAACCAACCACTTACAAGGAATAGATGAAAATGATCAAATTCAATTTACAAAGTAAAGCGACACAAAATTCAAATACAAGCAAGCCTCCTGGAGCCTAACAACTCTAATGAAAGCAAGTATGAGAGCAAATGAGAAATGCAAGTATATGATTGATTTTGTGAAAATCTCCAATATGAAACCATTTCAAATTAATTGATTAAAACAGATCCAGTTTTAAATCCAAAAAACAAGAAGTTTGATAAAAATCAAGTTTAAGTGCAAACACTTGTCCAAACCAGTCGTAGTGTTTAGTAAGTCATGTTTAAGTTTAAAACCCAAGAAAAATGCGTTCAAGAACATAGCAAATGATTTCCACAAGTCAAGACACAAAAATATGAAATTTAAGAACAAGAAAAGCTAGGAAATTGAACTTCCTTACAACCCATAGAGAGTGATTTGAAAATATGTTCAGAAGTGGATGTTGAAAGCTTTAAAAGCCTCAATAATGTTGGTTTCAAGATTAATTCAGTTGCCTCGAAAGATTACAAGTTATAGCACACAAAAACTCAGGCTTATTTTTTAAGAACTATGAGCATAATTTGGTTTTCTTGCCTAACAAGACAAATAAAATGTTCTTGGTAGTTTGAGATTATTCTACATTCATTTTAACAAATTTTGACCATTCTAGAGATCCAAGTGCTCAGATTTGATCGTCTATTCAAATTAAAGTGTGATTTTCAACTTCATTAAAAAAATCTGTCAGAAAAATAATTAGCGCAGTAATATCTGGACCTACCGCGCTAATCCTTTAAGCTAGCTCGCTAATTCTTAACATTAGCGCGCTAACTCTACAATTAGCACACTAATATAATTATTAGCGTGGTAATTGTCAGGGGCCTTCAAATAAATATTTTTGTCCCTAGAGTTAGCAATCCCTTATCGGATCTGGGACCCTACCAAGCATCTTGTAACATGTTATACATGTTTGTTAAGGGTCATAAGACCTATTTAGGTGGTACGGTTGTTTTCACAAATCTCGAAAATGGAAAATCCTAGTTTCATGACTGAGATAGGGACTTTTCTACAAATACACAGTTTTCTTTTGAAAAACCTTTCAAAAGCATTTCCAAAAACTTCCACAATGGTTTTTAAAGTGCGATGTGAATATAAAAATATGGTTTCATTTAGTTTGAAATTATAAGACCGATTCATGTGTGAGTTTAGTTTAAAACTACAAATGATCACTTAAAATTTGAAAAACGATTTGAAAAACCCGATATGCATGAACTAATTCATTGGGCTTACATAAATGAATTTGTATACCTTACATCAATGTTACAACATGTAATATGATCTTTCGTCTTCTTTTTGTTGTATGAACCAAATCTTGAACTTTTGGGGCTTGAACACTAGAGATATGATATTCTGCATACTTTGACTAACTAAAACACACTTGATAAACTTAATAGTATATTTTCGCTTTGTTTGTTTCCTTCAAAATCCCGGGTGGAGTAAAACCGACTAACCACTTAGTCAAACAATCTTCCTCTTTTTTTATGATAACATAAAATGTGAACTTGACAGTAAAAAACGAAATTCACATGTATTCATATCCATATTGCAATCTCAAACAATCTCAAGTTCAATGCATACATTTCTCCTCCTTTTGATAACATGAAATAGTGGGGCCAAACTCTCCCTCACTACATGCATAACGACTACCAGTCACCTACATGCATATTGTGAAGACATAAACAAGTATATCAATGAAAGTCATTCACAAGCAACCAATATAGGGAAGTGAACAAAAGCATAACAATAACTCAGAGATACGTAAAAAATTCTCATGATATTAAATGCCGAAGATGAACATTAACATAGTTGTGTCCTAAATAGCAGAGTCTACAACATAACAAATATACATCAAAACACTGAAGACTAACATATATGAGTCTAGTGCTCCCTCTTATTGACAATGAAAGTAATGTAATTTACCTTGGGATCTTGAGAGAGTCGTTAGAGAGGATGAATACCTAAGAGGAGAGGAGTAGTGTATGAAAAATAAGAATTTAGGGTCAACAATAGTGATAAACTAGTCCTGGCTGAACGACATTAGCGCACTAATGATAGAATTAGCGTGCTAATTATGCCGATAAGTGATCTGGGCCAGGGACGATTAGCGCGTTAGGTCCTTGAATTAGTGCTCTAATTAGAGACAATTAGCATGCTAATTAGAGACAATTAGCGTGCTAATTATCAGACCTAAGGCGATAATTGCTCTTTCGAACTTGAACGGACAAGTCCGATTCACTTCATACTTCATGGACTCATCACTAACAACATATAAAAAGGATTGGACAACTAAAACGCGTTTAGAAGGTCCGACTCACGAAACATGCCTAATTCACGTTGAATCTTAGAAAATTGGTCTCTAAGCAATGGCATTGCGAAGATATCAGCTAGTTGGTCATCCGCGAGCACGTCGATTAGTTGAACATTGCCCTTTTAGACGTGATCGCGAAGGAAATGGTGCCTAATCTCAACGTGCTTGGTGTGGGAGTGTAACAACATATTTTTTGATATTTTGATTGCACTTGTGTTATAACAAAAAATTTGAGCACGACCCCTTGGATTTGGTAATCCTCAAGTTGTTATTTCATGTACAATACTTGAGCACAACAACTTTCGATAGCCACATACTCAGCTTCGTCCGTACAGAAAGCAACATAATTT
This sequence comes from Stephania yunnanensis, assembly GCA_039657365.1. NCBI lineage: Eukaryota > Viridiplantae > Streptophyta > Magnoliopsida > Ranunculales > Menispermaceae > Stephania > Stephania yunnanensis. The sequence continues at coordinate 29,965,264 of CM077581.1, read as the reverse complement.
TTCTTTTTACTAAACCATGATATAAGTGAATTTTCTAGCAAGTGAAAAAACCTGAAAGTGCTTTTCCTATCCACGAGACTCCTCGCATAGTCGGAATCAACAAAGTTTCAGAGTTCGAAAATCTTGGCTTTGTTGAACTACAACCCCAAATCTTATGTCTCATTAAGATAACAAAATATACGCTTGACACATCTCAAGTGAGATTCCCTAGGTTCGGACTGAAATCTAGCACATAAACACATATTATGGATAATATCGGGCCTACTACCGGTTAAATATAGGAGACCGCCAATCATGTCACGGTAAAGTTTAGGATCTATAGATTTTTCTAGTTAGTCTTTGTCCATTTTGACTTTGGAACTACTAGGAGTGTCACAAGCTTTCAAATTTTCAAATTTGAGTTTCTTTTGCATGTCACTCAGATACTTTGCTTGGTTTATGAAAATGTCATGTTTGGATTGCTTAATTTGCAAGCCTGGAAAGTATGTTAGTTCACCCATCATGCTCATTTCAAATTTATTGGTCATCAATAATAATAATTCATCACATAAAAGTGTATTGGATAACCCAAAGAAAATATTATCAACGTAAATTTGAACAAGTAGTATGTCACACTTTTTAATCAAAATGAACAAAGTAGGGTCTAGCGTTCTTTTCTGCAACCCTTTGTCAAGTTGAAATGCACTAAGTTGGTCGTACCAAGATCTTGGAGCTTGTGTCTATCCATATAAGGCCTTTTGAAGACGATAGACATAAGTTGGATTATCATGGTATTAAAACCCATTTGACTTTGGGTCCAATTTGTGCAAATGATCCTTTTCATTTAGAACATAGCAAGTGCAACCAAACACCTTAAAGTAACTTATCGGCCTTTCCATAATTTATAAGGAGTCAATTTCACTTGCTTTCGGACATTTACCCTATTGAGAACAAAGCATGCTATGTTAATGGCTTCGACCCAAAAGTGCTTAGCTATGATGTACTCATTTAGCATGGTCCTACACATCTCTTGGAGGGTCCTATTCTTTCTTTCTACAACTCCACTTTGTTGTGGTTTCCTAGGAGATGATAGTTAGTGTATGTATCCTTGTTTAGCAAAAAACTCCTCTAAGTTCCTATTGACAAACTCACCACCCCGATCACTCCTAATGATGGTAATTTTATACCCCTTCTCATTCTTAACCAATGAACAAAATTTCACAAACACAACAAACACTTCATGTTTATGAGCTAAAAAATAAACCCATGTTTATCTAGTAAAATCATCAAAAATGACAAAGCAATATGATTTACCCCTAGACTTTATGTTTGGTTGGGTTCAAACAAATCCATATGGATAAGTTCCAATACTCTAGTCACATAACTTGTTACTTTCGTCTTAAATGACGATTTCGCTTGCTTACAAAGGATAAAAGGTTCACATTCCATGTCTTTCTTATAAGTGAGTTTAGGTAGACCCTTGACAAGATCATGCTTGGTCAATTTGGTCAATTTTTCCATGCAGGAATTTTCTAGTCTACATTGCCACAAGCATGCATCACATTCACTTTGAGCACTCAAACATGAAACATTTTGCATATGCATCTCATTAATGTTAATGGCATAAACATTGTTATCTCTATATGCAACAAATAGAGTTATATTCTTCTCATTCCTAGCAATGCATTTTGATGATTCAAACATTACATGAAATCAATTGTCACACAATTGACTAATACTAAGTAAGTTATGTTTCAAAGCATCATCAAGATAAACATTAGAAATGAAAAGAAAATTGTTACCAGTAGTTCTAAGGTTTGTAACCTTTCCTTTTTTGTTGTCCCCAAATATGACATTTCCTCCATTATGTCGCTTTAGTAAAATGAATTAAAGTGCATCTTTGCTCACATGGTTTGAGCACCCACTATCCAAGTACCATGCGGTGCTCTTCCTCGCATCTTACAAAATAGGACAAACACTAGATATTGGTACCAAACGCCTTTGGGTTTGTGAAAGTTAGTATCATAAACATTCTTAACTACCTATGCTAGTATACCCATTTATGCTTTTTGTAAGGCAAAAATCCCAACCGCATGAGACGTATTGCATTTCGAGTATCTACGGGCATCATTTAGCAAATTCTTATTGACTGCATGTTGTTGTGCTCCTAACATCATGTTAAACATCTCTCTACCATTGGTGAACTTATGCACCGTGCTAGTCAAGTCCTCTACTTCCTTGACTAAAACTTCTCTCCTTTAGAACTTTATTCAAGTATCTTTGGAGATCATTAATTGATTTATTTTATGACTCAATCTTACTAATTTCTATGGTTAAGCTATTTTTTAGTTGTTTGGTCTTTTTGATCCCCTTTCCCAACTCTTTCCTAAGCTCATCAACATTTGGAACATAATCCAAATCATCAACATCATAAAAAACTGAAATTGTTAGAGTTTACCTCAGTTTGTGCCATGAGACAAAGTATTGCTTTATCACTTTTTGATTCGTATTCGGAACTTGATGAAAATGAATCATCACTTGTCTCCCTGAAGCTTTTCTTGCCTTTTTTCTTGTCCAACACCTTCTTAGACTTGCATTCTGCCTTGATATGGCTCCGGTTTGCCACACACGAACTGTATGGTCTTACTTGACTTTCCACCCTTGCTTCCACTCTTGTACTTCTTCTTGTACCCGTCTCGCTTATACATAGCCTTGTTAAGCTTTCTCGAGAGCATGGCTACTACTTCCTCAAGATCATTGTCATCACTAAATTTCTCTTCTTTAATGATTTCAATCAAAGGAGCTGGTGGGCTATTTGCCTTCAAAGCAATATTTTTTCCCGAACTATTAGTACCCCCACTCAATGCTTCCTATCTAGATCGGTCCTTTCAGTTCAATTTCATGGACCGTTAGCTCTCCACAAAAGGCATTAAAAGTGTACTGTCCAAGGTTTTATGTCGATTAGATATCATACTTCTTGGTATCCCATTCTTTAGGCAAACCTCTAAGGAATTTGTACACTAAAGTTTTTTTATTATTGTTCTTTCCTAGACACTTGATCTCATTCAAGAGCTTAGTGAACCGAGTGATGGCGATGGCTGTCTTCATCGGAGCCAACTCAGAAAGTCTTATAGTACACCTCAAGATTCTCAACTTTGTCTTCTTCACTTGGAATGTACCTTCATAGTGTACCCTAAGCTTCTCCCACACTTTCTTTGTCGTTTGACAAGCATTAACTCAATTGAATTCGTTCTCACTCAGCGCGCAAAATAAATGATTCATGGCTTGATATTTGAGAGCTCAATCTTGGTCTCCTCGGTGGCGTATTCTCTCACGGGCTTGTCCGGTTATGCGTAACCATTCCCAATTGAGTCTTACAAAGGTCTACTTTGCGCCCTAAATTAGAACTTCATCCTTACTTTCCAATGAGCATAATTGGTCCATCCAAAGATAGAGCCTACTCGAGGATTTATCTTCCTTAAGGCGAGCCAGATTTAAATTTTGCATCCTTACATAAAAACACTGAAAGATAAGTTAGTAACACTTTGAGCAATAATTCGGTCTGATAACAATTGAAACCACATCCAAGAGGGGGTGAATTGGGTGTATCGATAAGTTATCGCCTTTTTAAGTAAATTCAATAATAAAGATGCTATATGCTCACTCAAATGCAAGTATGAATGCAATGCAAGATGAAGGGGATAGAAGAGATGGAAAGAGACATGCGATTTATGGTGGTTCGATCCAATGATCTACATCCACTACCTAACCTCCCCGCTTAGGATTTCAAATAACTTATTTCCAATAAGTGTTACAACATAAGCGTACAACCCTAGAATGCGTAATCACCAATTAGAACTTTCTACTTAGCCGCAACTAAGGTTTATGCCTAGCCTCAACTAGGTCTTCCCTTTGACTTTAATCCCATTAAGTCTTACAATCATCCACTTAAAAAGAATAGTTGAAAATAATCAAATTCAATTTATAAAGTAAAGCGACACCAAATTCAAATACAAGCAAGCTTCCCAGTGCCTAACCACTCTAATGCATGCAAGTATGAGAATAAATGAGAAATGTAAGTATATAACTGATTTCGTGCAAATCTCAAATAGGAAACTGTTTCAAATGAATTGATTAAGACAAATCTGATTTTCAATCCAAAGAACAAGACGTTTGATAAAAATCAAGTTTAAGAGCAAACTCTTATCCAAACAAATCATAAGGTTTATTAAACCATGTTTAAGTGTAAAACCCAAGATAAATGTCTTCAAGGACACAATAAATGATTTCCATAAGTCAAACACACAAAAATATGAAATTTAAGCACAAGAAAAGCTAAGAAATCAGACTTTCTTACAACCCTGAGAGAGTGATTTGAATATTAGTTATGGAGTGGATGTTTAAACTTTAGAATGCCTCAATAATGTTGGTTTTAATAATGATTTAGTTGCCTTGAAAGATTACAAGTGATAGCACACAAAAATCCAAGCTTCTTATTTGAAAACTATAAGCACAATTTGCTTTTCTTGTTTGACAAGACAAATAAATTGTTCTTGGTAGTTTGAGAATATTCTTCATTCCTTTTTAACAATTTTCGATCCTTCTAGAGATCCAAGTGCTCAAATTTGATCATCAACTCAAATTAAAGTGTGATTTTTTAGCTTTAAAAAAAACTGTCAGAAAAGCTATTAGCCCGCTAATATTGGTACCTAGCACGCTAATCCTCTAAGCTAGCACGCTAATTCTTAATATTAGCGCGCTAACTCTGCAATTAGCACGCTAATATAACTATTTGCGTGGTAATTTTCGGGGGCCTCACAATAAATATTTTTGGCCATAAAGTTAGCTACCCCTTATCGTATTCGGGAACCTACCAAACATCTTATAACATGTTATACATGTTTGTTAAGGGCCATATAAACTGTTTTGGTGGTCCGGATATTTTCATAAATCTCGAAAATGAAAAATCCAAGTTTCATGACTTATATAGGGGCTTTTCTGCAAATACACAGTTTTTCTTTTCAAAAACCTTTCAAAAACAGTTTTTCATTCCAAAAACTTCTACGATTATTTTTAAAGTGCGATGTGAATATAAAAACATGGTTTCATATAGTCTGAACTTTTAGGACTGACTTAAGGCATGAGTTTCATTTAAAACTCCAAGTGATCACTTGAAATTTGAAAAGCTATTTGAAAAACTTGATATGCATGAACTAATTCAATAGGCATGCGTAAATGAACCTGTGTACCTTACTTCAATGTTACAACATGTAATATGATTTTTCATCTTTGTTTCCTCGTGTGGACCAAGTCTTAAACTAGTGTGGCTTGAATACTTGAGATGTGATATTCTGCAAACTTTGACTAACTGAAACACACTTGATAAACTTATTAGTATACTTTCACTTTATTTGTTGCTATCAAAATCCTAGGTAGAGTATAAGTTTCTAAACACTTAGTCCAACATACATTACATTAGATATTCTATTATTTTTTTTTCCAATATTGAGTTTTCAATAGGAAAATGAAGAAAATGGAAGAAAAGAGAAAGAAAAGCAAAAGAGTCAACTAAAAAAATATATCAACAATTAGCCATTGATTTGAAATAACACCAGGAATCACCATCTAAATCAGCAGCATAAGAAGTCCAGCGAATCCATTGCGAATTGAAGAATAAACTATAAATCACTAGCTGAATTAGTGGAGCACTGAAAGCTAAACTTAATGTTTTACTCAATTTTTGTATAAGTTCGGAATCGTTGAGAAATCACTAAGGTAGGTTACGGGTTTTTTTAGATTAGTATGTAGAATTTTAGTTTATCTAAGATATGTATATATAGGGAGACTATAAAAAAGGCCATAAAGCTTCGAAATAATACTTGTAATTCTTTTTTTTTTCTTTTGCTCTATAATAGTTTTGTTATCTATGATTGAAGATATTTTGGAGCTTTGATTTATATTAAGGTATTTATTTATTCATTATGTCTTTTAATGATATTTATGCATTGTTTATTTCCAATATAAGTGAGTAATCTATCAATCTAAACAAACCCTAGACAATGCAACATATTTTGGATTTCTAGAAAGTTATAATTAAGGAATTATGTGCTTAATGGTTAAAATCTATACATACACTTCAATTACAGAATTAACAATTTATTTTTGCATATTACAACTAAAGGAGATTAGTATTGCATGCACAATTGCAAATGTGTTCTTTGATATTATGATTCTAAATCTATGTCTATAGTTATTGACAATAATTATAGAATTAGTAACTAGGATTGATCAATAGGGCATTTCCCGAGTGGATGTTCTATGTGATCGAGTTCTAAGTTGTTATTATGCGGCTTCGGTAATATTGGCTTAAATTAGGCATGATTTTCATTGAACTTAATGTAGTCGTATTTCTATGGTGTTGCATTTTACCTAATGGATAGATACACAATGATAAGAATGTGACATTTTCATTAAATTAAGAAAAATCGGCAGCTAGCTAAAGGCTATCAACCTATTATTAAGTAGGATTTAATGATTCTAATGTTCCATGTTTTGTGATTATAACTATAGTATGAAGTGATATTATGTTATAATGTTTGAGAGTAATTCAAATATATATTATATTGTTTAGTACAGGTTGGTTTAGATGTTTGTTAATTTATAATGAATTGAATTTGACTATTATTTAGTTTAGTTTGATTTTGAATTGTTTAGATTAATTTAGTTGGTTTTGTCGTTTGAGTTAGTAATCAAAGTTTTTAGTTGTTTAATATTTTAATTCTCATTTAATTAGTTTAACTAAATTAATAAAAACAAGGAAAATAATTACTTTCCTTTGAGATTTTCAAAATCTATGTTGAAACGATATCCCCTTTACCACTACTTCAAGTTAATAGAAAAAAATGAAAAATTATTGTGCACGATCGAGAAATGTCAAGCTAAACGACGAGTGATCTCATCTATCAAATCGAGCCGATGACTATAAACAAAAGTTCTTTATAGGAGGCAACCGATACTACATCTTTACTTTTAGTTTAAGTATTATGATTAGTAAGTTATTTTTATATTCTCTCTACTTTTAACTCTTATAATGGAGATATTTTAAGAATATAATTTTTGAATAATTTCATATAAGGGGGGTTGATCTAGCCAATGTCTTTCAGCATTAATAGATTTAGGATAGTTTGATTATTTATTTTCTCTCTCCTATTAACTTTCTTTTAGGGTATTTCCAATTGAGAGGGGGATGATTTAGTTGTTTTCAATTGAATTATATTTGTCTTCAATTATTTTTAGTAATAAAATAGTTATTTAATAATATAATGTTCCCTAGTTACAAATCAAAATTTCACTTTCAAATATTTCTTGTCTATTATTGATTAAGTCTACCTTCAAAATATGATGGTTATGTGAGATAAATTAGTAAAATATTTGATATATTGGAAAAATAGCATGAATAAGTTAGCGATTTCCCTGCGATACCAAATAACAATGGGAATCGTTAGGTAAATCGGTAGTAGTTTGCAACATCTTTTGTGTAAAAATTACTTAGTGATTTGTCAGCAATTCAGGTTTTATATTAGGAATCGCTGAGCTAATCGGTGGACCACCAAGACCAATTTTTAGCGATTTAAATGGTGATTTGTTACTCAATCCACTTAAACTATGAATTATAGCTTATTTAAGTGTACCTCACCTTTTATACCTAAAACCCTTGCACACCTTCCCCCCTTAAATCCTTGTACCCATTTGATTGATAAATTGATATTTATCTAGATCTAATTCTTTAAAGCTTTAATTATTGCTTATTCAAGTTTATCCCACCTTATTTAGGAGTGATTCAACCCTCGAGACTTTGAATTCAAGTTCATAAAATCATGTTAGGGCTTAGGGGTGGTGTTTTTCAAATTGAAGCTTTGAGAAGGAAAGAGCTAATAGAGCATATTCCTTGATGGATTCACTCTTTAGAATGTAATAAATTGAAACTCTAGCATCCTTTGGATTTTGATGTTTTGAAAAAATTGGTTTTGATTACGTTTTTAACAAATGTGTTTTTGAATTTTCCAATGTGTGCACATTTATGATAGGAGTATGTTGAAAATATTATTTTAAACGTACTATTTTCAACGGTTTCGAGATTTAATGATAACACCTTTTCACAAACATGTTTTTCTTACCATGATAGTTTGAGATTTTTGAATATAGCATTTCAATTTACCTATTTCATCATAGTTGAGCGTTTCTATTATTGGAGGAGGTAGAGGAAGAGGTAGGAGTAGTAAGCAAGATAAAGGGAAGGGGGTAGTTGAAGCAAAATTCAAATAGAAGTATGCATGCCACCTAATGAATATTATACATACTGAGGTTAGTATTAGAGAAACTAGACCTGGGAAGGCAGAGCTTAGAGAAAAATCTCTATTATAATTTGATTAGGAAGAATATTTTGAGAATCCAGACCCTAGTCATTTACTGCCTTATGAACTTTCTTTGTTTATGAGATCTGAAGCTAAGAGGAGGTATTATAGTGATAAGAAAATGGTGATAATTCCTAGAAAAGATTCAATATTAATAATGTGAGCAAGTTCGAGGATAAGATTGTGAGCATCATCAAAGATAGAGAATTAGAGGGTCTTTTTAAAGACTATGTAGGTAGAGGAGAAAAAGGATGTTTGGAAACTGTACGAAAATTTTATTCAAACGTCCACATTAGCAAGGAATGAAATAAAGTGGCAGGGAAAGAAAAGAAAATTGATATTTTACCTGCGAGATTGAATAAATTTTTGTCTACCATATAACAGACATAGGAGGGAGGATGGCTACTCAAATGTCATTTATGGTAAGAATCATATCTCTATGAGATAATCTAAGATGCTTTAGAGATACCTTCGGAAAAAGGATTTGCGCTTCATAGTGATAGACATCCGAAAGTTATTGAAACTACCTATTTAAGGAAAATTACGAAGAGTTGGAGGTATATTATAGATGTAAGTTTTTATCCAACTAAGCAACACTTTGAAGGAAATAAACTTAGTTGTTCTACTTTACCTTATAGTTTTGAAGAAGTTTATATTGATGTTGGGAAGATTATACATGATTCTATAAAGTTTGCAATGCAAAGAAATAAGAACAAAGGACTACTATTTGCAATTATGATCACTCAACTATGTAGGAAAGCTGGGGTAGGTTTCGATACTAAGTTCGATGTATTGGCTGAGAAGACAAAAAATAATGCAGGAATGGAAAGAATGAAGGTGGTAGGATACAATAACTCGAAGAATGAAAGAGAATCATTTAATGCGATAAATACGAGAGAAACATAAAGGCAGAGGAACAAATAAATTAGAAGGAAGATAAAAGAAGATGCACAAAAAGTGATAAAATTGATGGCTAAAGTGAACGTATCGAGTGTTGATACGAGCTCGACAACATCTTCATCACAACCTAAGATGGGTGGTTTATTTTGAACCATATTCCCTTCACTTATATGTATCCAAACAAAAATTCACTAGAATGAAGAGATGATAGCAACAAACGAGTGGACTTTACAACGTTATAATTCTATGTGTAAGAGAAGGCATGATAGTCTTTTGCAGGATTAAAGGAGAAACGTTGACATTCCTTCTTTGCAGTTGCAATTTCCAACTGGGACTTACAATCCAGCAGATATTTATGTTTCACAACCTTTTGTGGGAATGGATGAAGATGATGAAGATAACAATGAATTTACTCCTACACACCACCTTGTGTATTTTATCTTCTCCTGTATTAAATTAATGTTTAAAAGAATAATTGTATTGCTCTTGATTAAATTCTTGCATATGAATGAAATATGTTCCCTCTGCATTTCATTCATTTGACATTTATAGAATTTAACGATTTTTTATTTAATTATATTTTTATTTGTACACATATCGATTCATTTATTCTTTAAGAGGTATATTTGTTTTATTGGAACCTAACGTAATTTTAAAACCATGAGGACAAGGTTCGCAATGAGTTTGGGGGTATTTTAGGTAAAGTATGATGATGATAGCAAAGAAAGAAAGGAAAAAAGAAAAGTAGAAGATAAGTTCAAGAATTGATGCAAAGTTTAGACTTTTGATGAAAATTTTCAAATTTCTTTCGAATTCATGTAAGTAGGAATTTTATTTTACATTATTTTTAGTTAGGAAAAGAATGAAAATGAATATATATATATACTAGTCGATGAGCACGTGCGTTGCACGTGAGAGTGATATTAGAGAGATCAGGGAAAGAGATAACCGTGAGGAGAGAGAAGGGAAGAGATAACCGTGAGGAGAGAGAGAAGGTGTAATGAGTGGAAGAGAGAAACGTGCAGGAGAGAGAGAAAAATAAAAAATCCTCTGAATCCCGCTTTATTAAGAAAACCCGCATATTAATTTGGACTTATCAATTAAATTACTAATTTATCCTTAATTTTAACTATTTTATCAATTCACACAGGGTCATTGTTGGGACTTTTAGCCAAAAAGGCTTCACGGTTAACCGTTTTGGGATTGCTATTATAATAGTATAGATAATAGATTCCAAATTCAAATTTATATTTTTATTACAAAAGTGAATTTTATGATAGACAGAAATAATTTGCATAACATTTTGATTAATTTTACTAGTTGATGTATACACTAGATTAATTGCCTTATGTTAGTCATGAGAATGGGTAGAAGATCAAAACCATAGTGCAAGATGAAAAAGACACATTTCTAAAAATCTTGTGATTTAAAGGGAATTAATTAAGTATTTTTATAGTATGTATATTGGTAAATGATTATTTAAACTTATATAAAGTTAGAATTATATTCCATGTTAAATTGTAAAGTAGGGTTTCTAATTATTTGGAAACGTGATTATAGAGTATAAATAGATAGAAAAATGTGGTAAACATATAGCATACAAGAGATTAGCCACCATTAACATTTTAGCATAAGTTTTACTTATTCTGGAGTGTTAATATGATTGTGGAGAGAAGAAATTGAAGACTCACATATGGTGATTCGGGTATTGTGTTTAATTTTTTAATTGAAGTATTTCTCTTATATCTTTGATTGCAATGAATATTACTATGTGAATGTTTGTCTCCATAAAATGGGTAGTTAGTTAATCTTAGGGATCAATGGATCCTATGGTATGATTGCTTTGTTATGAAAATGAGTAGAATATAAATATAAAAAGTGCAATAGTTAGAATTTGTATTGCTTCTGAGCGTAATGCTATGAACATCTTGATCACGTGTTAGTTGATATTAGGTTTTAAGATTTATCATGGCCAATAAAGCTTTTAAGCTGGATATGGATGATATAGTAGTAAAATATACTATATTGAGCGATAGTTGTTGATTACAGAGGCATAGATAGTAAATTTAATTGGTTATGAATCTAAAGATTTGGAACATTAAATTAATGTGGAGCTTACCTTATTTACATCGATAGGTAGAGTTTTAGTTTGCATATTATAATCTTTTCCGTAGAATTGTTTTGAAGGAAATCTATCTATTCTAATTAGGCATTGTGCACATATAATTAAGAAGATAAATTGAGTTGAAAACATAGTATTTCACTACATAGGTGAAGTTGCGAACTAAGATATATTTAATATAAGAGTTTAAGTGATTCGTATTGATTCATTAGAATAAATAAGTTTAGTTTAATTATAAAACCAATTAAAAGGATTGCTTTAGCAATAAAGTAATTTTAGTTAAGTACATAGTGATTACGTACACCTTTCTTTAAGGACGATATACGTAATCAACATAAGCTGGTTGCATTATTACTACAAATGAGTTGTTATGCTTGTGGTACGTAAATCAAGTTTTTGGCGACATTCACAAAGATAGGTAGCCACTTAGACTTACTTAGTTTGAAAATTTTCTGAGTTTTATTTTAGGTACTTTATTTTCATGTTCATAAAAACAAAAAGAAAAAAAAAAGGCCTAAGTTTCAAGTTTGACTTTTTACACTTGATCTTTTATGCTTTATTTTCTGGGATAACTAGTGAATGCGTAGCAAATGAGAGAAGGATTTAGTGCCTTACGACCTTGAGATTCATAGCACCAACAAAGGAAAGAAAAATAAAGGAATCAAGATGGCCGAGGATCAAGCAAGAAATCAACAATAGGACCGAGGGAATAACCAACCCATAGGTGATCAAGTAGTGTAGGATAAAATGCAAGTACAAAGATACCTTTGCGATTACTTGAACCCAGAAGTTCAAGAGAGTTTCAATGGAGGATGAGGCTTCCGGCTAACACTACCAAGTTTGAACTGAGACTGACTTTGATCAACATGGCGCAAAATTGCTTATTCAATGGACTAGCTGATGAAGATCTAGTTGCACATGTAGAGAATTTCTTGGAGAAGTCTGACACCATGAACATTACACAAGTTACAAAATAGGTGATCAAAATGAGACTTTCCCTATTCTTATTAGGTGGAAAAGCCAAATCTTGGTTCTAAGGACTGAAGGCAGGGATTATGACCTCATGGGTGGAAATTGGAGAAATTTTTTTTAACAAGTTCTTTCCCCAGTGAAGGTTAGTGAAAGGAAGCTCGAAATCAATCAATTCAAACAAGAAGATGCCAAAAATCTTGGAAAGGCTTGAGAAAGATTCAAGGAGATGGTAAGGATATGTCTATGGCATGGATCCGTGAAAAAAGCACGACTCCAGATTTTCTACTATGGGATGAACTACAACACGAGAACAATAGTTGATGTCACAGTTGGTGGTTCTCTACTAACGAAGGATGAGGATTGAGCATTGAACTTCTTACATGTTTTGTCTTAAAACTCTTAGAGCTGGTAATTGTTCCACAGTGAGGAAAAAGGTGGGTGTATATGAGATTGATTCGTAAGCTACCATAATGACAAAACTATCAAACCTGAGCATTCAAATGGTAAATCTTTCGATTGGACAATAAGATGTGCAAGTGCAAGTGATACATCGACCCATTAATCACCAAGCTACGGTGCTTAACCAAATGGACATACAACGAGTAATGAAATGTGAAGAAGTAAACTTCTTGAACAACTAAAGCTATGGAAATAACTTAAGGCCAAGAATAATGAGTCTTTAAAGATTTTGTCTAGGATAAAACAATAAAAACCCAAACTTCTCATATGGAGATCCTGATAATGCGCTGAAGTTACATCTAAGTTTCAATCAATAATTCTTATAAGGGATGTTAGGACAGAGTGTGGAGATGAATTTGTTGAATTCAATTGAGAAAATCTTGCATGCTATGGACAAGATCAATAGGTAACCTCATGAGAAGCATAAAAAAGAGATTGAAGGAGCGAAACAAGTCATGAATAGAATGGATGATGAGAGATCACAATCCATCAACAACCTTGAAAGGTAGATTGAACAGTTAATCATTGCCTTGAACTCAAGGAAGGAAGGGCAGTTTCTGAATCACACGATCACCAATCCCAAGGAGAACTTTAGTGCTAAACACATGATGAACCCTACGACAATGAATAAGCCTAAATAATAGCATGTGTTGTACAAGCTAGAAATATTCAACACTTTAGCTATAAGGAAACATAAAGGGATGAAAGAGAATGGAACAAAAGCGAGGTAAAATGAACTTGAAGGACTCAGGCAACAAATAATCAATGCCTTGAAAAATTACATGAAAGTGAAAAACTATGGAAAGCCAATCAAAAAGATAAACTATCTTCTGAAGAAGCACCGAAATGCATTAGCCTGAAGGTAGTTCCAAGGAAGCTGAAACGAAAGCTTATGTTTATTCCAAGACTTCAACCAATCAAAAGGATAAATTTTGGAGAAATATGCATACCAATATGCATTGATGGGCACTGGTTTAGAAATATCTTATGTTATACGGGAGCCTCTATTAGTGTCATGCCAATAATAGACATGTTGCATGCCAATTTAAAGACCAATCATCTTGATGTGACAAGAGTCTTGAACGTGTATGTGAAAGTGGGTAGATTCACATTCATTGCAAATTTCAAGGTTATAGATCACAACATGAATGATGATGTGTCTATGATACATCGGAGGCCATTGTTAAACACTTCCAATGCAAATTTGTACACAAGAAAAAAGAAGATCTCATTGAGTATCGATGAGGATGATGATGCAGAGAAGATAGTCTTTGTTGATGGAGAAGAAGTACATCCAAATGGAAATGAAATCATAATCTCTAATTTAAAATTAGAGCATCTCGACTTAGACTCAAACTAAACAAGTAAAAAGGCATCAGGCTAATGACATTAACCTAAACGCCAGTAGGAGGCAACCTAGGTTTTTTTTTATTTCAAGTTTTAAATTTTAGTTAGTTAATAATTCACTTAGAGTAATAAATACAATTAACATGTTTAAGTTTTTTACTTTCAAGAATTCAAGTCAAATGTGCGGGTAAGGCCATTTTCTGGGTGATAATTCATCGGAATGGAAATGTCACTCCAAATTCATTAAAGAGTGCAAAAGAACGAAGGAGTTCAAGCGCCAAATGTGAGGCACATGGGAAAAACACTGGTAAGTCTTTATAAAACATTTATATTTACATGGATTTTATGCAATCATGACATCTTGTGTAAATGTTACACAATGTCGGAGAAGCGCCAAATAGGAATTAATGGATAATACATGCAAAACATATAGACATATAGCTCGACGCCGTGGGTATGAGTCATGGTGACTTGGGTATGACTTATGGCACTAGCAGGGTACCATGAGGAACCCATGAAAATAGCTAGATCCTATTGTGGCGCTATCACGTCGCCGTTCCCATTAAAGCATGGTGCCAGTGTCTTGATGGGGTTTTAAACCCCATATTCATCACTTCATGCACACTTGGATTCAAACCATACTACAACCATCAATTATACATCCTTCTAGAGCCAAGATTTTACCATTTCTAAGTGAGATAAGAGAGTTCCTAGTGATAGAGAGTGAAAAATAAGAGTGCATTGTGCATTTGTAAAAGGTGGAAAACTAGGGCTTGAATTTGGGAAGTTTTATTTCAAGGAACATTAAGGTTTTAAATTGTTAGTGAATTAAAAGGGATTTCATTGATAAAGAATTGGAGGAGTGTTATACACCTGAAAGTAGTCTGGCATTAAGGTAAAATTTACAATTTCATTAGTTTTGCTTTTGAAATTTTGAGAAAATTTAATGAAATTGCATGAATAGTGGATTTGAGGTTGTTGGATAGGGATTTTCAAGTTGTGTGAATATTAAGCATTAATGAGACTCATAGAGACCTAGTTTATGTTTTTGCATTATTTCACATATTAATTATCTGTGTGATATAATTTTTGATTTTTAGGTAATTGTAATACCCAAATTGCTCGTTGTATTTATTGTGTCGTTGTTTGAATTTGAAAAATGCTTAGAATAAGGACACAAGTTAGTCAAGTGAGCACATATGATTTAGAGGCATCAACCTCATGAAATCCCAATGATGAGGAGCCTAGGCCATTTAAGTTCTAATACTTTATTGTTAGAGAGGCAAAGAATAGATATGAGAATATTCAAGAAAGGGAGTTCATTTATGAGAGAAGTATAAATTTTTCAGCAAAGTATGATAAACGAGTGAACAACTTCATTAGACAATAAAATTGAGAGCATTTTACTTAAGCATACAAAAAGAATGAAATTAGAGGAGTGAGTGAGAAAGTATATGAATTTGATGCTAATGCAAAGTTCACAAGGAAGAATGAGCTAGTGAATGTAAGAGGGGTGTTTGTCCCCTTTAATGCGCATGAAATTAATAATATCTATGGATTGGAGCATTTAAGTATGGTTGGAGTCGGACCAAGTTTCCCGAATAATTTATATGAGAACCCCTATGACCTATACCCTTTTAGATCTATAGAGTGAGCATTAGATGTCCAAGGACAACTCGGCTGGGTAATGAAAGCCGAGAATGTGCTGAAGCACATAAAGAAGGGTAGTGTGAGAAAAGTCTACTGAATATGGCAACATTTCCTTATTGCATCTATATACCCCACCACTCAACACAATGAGATCAAGAAGCAAATGATGAATTGCTTATAAGAGATTACGAAGAATGAGGAAATTAATGTAGGCATAATCATCTACACCAATCTGAGGGAGTCCATTTTATTAGAGTGAGACAACAAATTGTTCTTTCCCTATATTGATCACTCAGTTATGCTTGAAGGCTGTAGTGCGACCTCTAAGAGATGAAAAACTTGATATAGAGGCCCAAGTAACCATGGATGAGGTTTTTATGCACACATTGGAATGACCACCTGGTTATCAAGAGTATGAGGATGAAAGAGAAAAAGATGAGGGAGCTAGACTTAAGGTTAAGATTTTGGTTAAACAATGAAGGATAACGCACCAACAATAACAATAATAGAGTTAACATGATATTTAGAAGATGAAGGTTATAAGGAGCAGGAGTAATAGTAGGGATTCGCTAAGGGCTACGAGTTTGTAGACCTAATTATTGGAGAGTAGGACTTAGATGGTTCAAAGGTTTTTCCACCACCTCCTCTACCAGAATCACCAGTACCACCACCAGATGACTTGACTCCACGACAGCAGAGGCTGTGGATTGTTAAGATGAGGTGACAGTACCAAGAGAATAGGGCGTAATATTCTTGAAACCTTGAGGAGATATAAATAAGACAGACTGATTTGACATTAGAACTACATGTTGTATGTCGATTATCAGAGGGACGTAGCTAGGTACGAGAGGATTAGACTGATGACACGTACTGATAGGTCTATTGGCTTTCCAGTAGCACCAACTTATTTATTTATGAAACTCAAGAATTTCTTAAACTTGATTAGGTAACTAATTAAGTATTTTTGAATTTTAATTGGAGTTTAGGCTTCCGAAGTGGGACCCAAGCATTATAGGCCAAATATTATAAGTTAAAATATTATTTATTTATCGATGAATGCCTAGTTTATGCATTATATAATATTCTTTCGTGAAGTCAGGGTGTGGTAAGGTGTATCCTTAAATTGTCATAATCGAGATTGTAAGTGTGTGTCTGATGGGCATTAGTTCAACAAAGATTATTGATCACTCGAAAACTTTTAAACAAGTTTTATGTATCACGCGGGGATTTGGCCTTGGTTTACATGCAAGTCGACATCGATGGCAACGTAAAATGAGAATGAAGTTGATGTAGGACCTTGCCTCGAGTTTTGTATCAATTGGTGGTGGTCGAAGTTGAGATTGAATGGGAAATTGGTATAAGTTTGGCTAAGTATGGCAACAGAATTGGTTCCAATGATTATGTTATTTGGTTAATAGAATAAAGATTTTTAGAGTTTTGATGTGACCAAAACAATTTTTATGGACTTCTTATGGAGTTGATCTAATAAGTGGAGAGGTTGGCTTAATTTGGTGAAAAATCCGATCCCAACCGAGCATCGAAATTGGAAACAAGTAAAAATATGAATTGTAGGAAGCAAAAAAATAAGAAGTCATTAAACTACTGACAAGCAACTGAGAGTTAATATTTAAATATATGTAAAATAGAAATAAAAACATTACGTTTGATTTGAACAAATAGATCAATTTACTCGTTCCCTACCTCCTCTCAATTTGGTCTCTCGCTCTGCGATCTCCGTTAGTCCAATTTTTGCCTCATTTCTTTTTGCAAAATTATAGAGCATCGCCAGACAGTCAGTTCGATATAAGTTTCAGTGGTTGAAATAAGGTATTCGGCCCGTCATTTGCTAAATACTCAATTCAGAATATTTTCAACAATTCAATTAGAATTCTCACTATTTTTTATTTCTTTCACAAGATTTCGGTAGAAATTGGTAGAAATCATTGCGAATTGATGTTTTGGGTTGATCTAGATCAATTTTAAATAAATTTTGTCTACATGGGTTAAGGGTTTTGATGAATTGAACTAATGTGATTCAATTCATAACTATTTTGGATATATGTTTACAGTTTATATCAATTTACGTTGGGTTTCTGGATGAAAATATTATTGGTTTTAATCCAATTTTTACTCCATTTGTTGTAGAAATATTTCGATTTCGGTATTGAGCGATTTTGTGTTGTTTGTTGTCGGGTTTTGAAGATTTAACTATGAAAATATTGATTTGGAGAACTTTTTCAAGTCTAAATAAATAATATTTGTCTAGTTGACAGGCCATATTGGAAAATCCATAACTTGTTCGTCGGTGATCGATTTGAGTGTTCGTAGAGTCTATGGAAAGTAGGACATGAGCACTACGAGTTCTTTTTTGGTCATCATGAAAAATAATGATGTTTTTAAGGTTAAAAAGTTACTCCAAATTGGCTAGTTGAAAGCCAGTTGAACAGTTACATTAATATTTTTAGAAACTGTTCTCATGCTTACTTTGGCCACAATTTTCATTGTGTTTCATGATTCAGTTTCGGTTGAAGCTTCACCCATACTATAATTGGGTATGCAGCGAAACTATTGGAACTATTCTCAAGATCATCCGACACTCCAAGACACCGAGAGTCGAGCTCAAATTTGGTTGGTTGTAAGTAAACGCTAAAATGGTCTTTACTGTTTAAAGGATTTATCTTTGTACCTTTGTTTATGTTTAGTTTGCATTGCATTTTGCATCATTCTTGGTCATGCTTACATGGAATCCGGATAGAGTTGCCCCGACTTTAGTTGTAAGAGTGTGAGATGCTCCATTCCAAACTAGTCGTACAACAGGCGTCTGTGGTGGGTAATGTCAAATCTGGGGTAGCATGCATTAAACTCACAAGACGTTCTAGGTTTTTCATGAGTGGGCCTGCTTTTTATGAGCTTAGAATAAGAAATGAGGGATCCACATTGTTATATAACTTTATTGTTATTTGGAAATGCAATTATATGTCTCTATGTATTCTGATTAACATTTGAAGGAGTACAGAGAAGTGTAGGAGATTATTTACCTGGCATCCTCGAGTTGCTTTTAAAGTTTAATTCTTGTCGTAAATTGTTTATATATATTGTTTTAGGGTTCTCGGGGTGAGTTTAGGATGTGAAACACAAGTGAAAGGCTAAGAGAGTCTCTTAAATTAGTTTATAGTAAGTTGAGAAATTTATATATTAATTTTAGTTTATTTTGGAACTGTAAGCTATAAGTAAGGTATCAAAGACCTTAATTTAGTTTAAGTGTTTTAAATTGATACACATTATGAACTATGAGGAGTTGTGAGTCCTTCTAGGCAACTCCCTATTCCACTATCTATTAGGTAGATTTTTCTAGCAGGCCACATTTAGGGGAGGTGCTTTTGAAATTTTTAGAAAATATGGAGAAAAATCCATATGTTTTCCTAATTTGATCCAAAATAAACAAATCGTGAATTGATTTTGATTGAGATTATAACTTTAGTTTGGAGCATTATTAAGGATTGGAATAAAAGTTATTTTGAAGTTAAAGTTAATTGAATATATTAGGTGCGTAATTAGGGTGATTAGGAATATGTTAAGGCTTAGTGAGATGGACCTTGACAATATTTGATCTAGATACTATGCATAGTAGGAGGGTGGATAGTTCCTTTGACACTATCCTTTTCTGTAGCTGATGAAGTAGATGATGATGATGATGCGTAGTCTTGACTTTCGTTCCTTAGGGTTCCTCTATACTTGAGAGATGAGAGATACAATGTTACCATTTTATTTTAACTTTGGGATATTTTGTTGTTTCAATTCTATCTTTAGATTAATTTAAATTCTATTATATCTCGTGTTATTATATTTGTTTGTTCATTTTAATGGTTTCATGATTTCAGGCTTATTTTTAAACCTTCAGGACAAGGTTTGATTGACTACACCGCGAAAAGTGGTGAGAAAGGATGAAATAAGGATAAACACTGTAGGCATGATCGTTTAAATCTTATTTTAGAAACAGTTAAAGAGGAAGCTTGGTAGCGTATTTTTTGTTTTATGTTTTTAATATTTGACTGTTTAGTCAATATAGATTAGGTTATCTATAGTAATATGTAATGAATAAGTAGTTCATTCGCATATTCACATTTTAATTGATGATGAGTAAGGTACAAGTGTCTTTTTAATATTAAACTGAAGAGAGTGTTTTAATTTTTTTAAAGAAAATAATAAAATGTAGCAAAAAATAGTATAATTTCATGATTAGAAACCTAGTGTTAGAAAAGACCATGAACTAGAAATAAGAGCAAGGAGAATATTAGAGCACATTTTGTGGAAAATTTAGATCTCTAAGAAATTCTATAATAATTATGAATCTTACTTGAAAATAAAAGGTGAAAGAAGACTTAGTTCAAATAGGGGATGAAATAGACATTTTAAATGAAAAGTTGGAGTTAACTTGCTTGATTAAGAGTAATTGCAAAGTTCTAACAAGAGTTTTAGTATAGAATAATAGAGTGTCCCTCAAGTCCTATAGGAAATGGAGCAGAGAAACTTGATGGTTGGAAAAGTTAGAAAAAACGAAGTCCATAGGAAAAGGGCTAGTTACTTTATTGACTTAGGTTTTTTTTCTAACTATTGTAAGTCCTATAGACACTGAAGTTCTAAAGTCTACCAAAATTAGTTTGATCTACGCTTATTTGTGAATTGTTGAGCTTAATGGCAAGTCATGAGATTGTACATTTGCTACTTGAGTGTCAAGGTGAAACAAACTTGTGAGTATTGATGGTTTTAGTAGTGATCTAATTTGGTGTTACCAAAGTGAGTAATATGTGTTGCTAAAGCTACATATTTTTAAAATATAAGTTTTCGCATAGAAGAAATCTTGAGTAGATTATTAATTTGAAACATAGTAAATTAAATGATACTCCATGAACAAAGTAAAATGAAATGAAAACTAGAGTGATTGGAGTAGTTGGAATACTTAGTAAAATATACTTTTGCTCGAGACGTGCAAAATATTAAGTTTGAGGGTATTTCATAAGTGATTATTTAGACTTATGTATAGGGTACGTTTTGTAGTAAATTTAGTATAAATTTACCTATATGAGCTCTAATTAATGGTGTTTATGCATTTTCACATAAACAAGGCATAAATGGAGGAAACAAGCAAAAACGAGAAGGAATGGAGCTAAAACACACCAAATTGTGGTTTGTGTCGTGATTATAGCTGTGGTGCTGTGAGGGCTTAAGGAATAGTGTGGAAGACATAAGCACGACGTGGGAGAGAAAAAAAATGAAGAAAAAAAGACAAACAGGTTATTGTAGTGGCACCGTCGTTGAGATTTATGGTACATCACCGGAGAGATGACTGACAACACCGAGGCCACTGAAGAGAAGAATTGCACAAAGAGTAGCGGCATAGTAGCATTACACACACGGCATTGAGATTTAAGTGACATCTCTAGGACAAAAGAAAATATAAAGTTAGAGTTTTATTTCGTGTTAAATTGAAAAGTAGGGTTTCTAATTGTTTGGAACGTGATTATGGAGTATAAATAGATAGAAAAATGTAGTAAACAAATAACATACAAGAGATTGACCACCATTAACATAATTCAACATAGGTATTACTTATTCACGAGTACTAAGACAATTGTGGAAATAAGACATTGAAGACTCACGTGTGGTGATTTGGGTATTATGTTTATTGATTTAATCGAAGTATTTCTTTTATATTTCTGATTGCAATAAATACCATTATGTGCATGTTAGTCTTAATAAAGTATGAGTAATCTATAAATCTTAGTGATCAATGGATCTTATGGTATAAATGTTATGCTATTAATATGAGTAAAATAGAAATATAACAAGTGTAATGGTTAGAATTTGAATTGACTCTGAGCGTAATGCTACAAAAACCTTGATAGCATGTTCGTTACTATTAGGTTTTAGAAGTTATCATGGCCATTGAACCTTTATAGCCGGATATGGACGGTACAACAGTAAAATATACAACATCGAGCGATAGGTGTTGATTATTGAGGCACGGATAATATACTTAATTAGTTATAAATCTAAATACTTCGAACATTAAAGCAATGTGGAGCTTATGTTATTCACATCGATAGGTGGAATTCTAGTTTGCACTTTAGAATCTTTCTCATCACGACAGTAACTTAAAGTGGATTTGAAGGAAATATGTCTAATCTAATTATGCATTGCATACGAATAATAAAAATGACAAATTGAGTTGAAAAGCGTAGTATTTTATTACATAGATGAAGTTGTGAACTACGATAGTTTTAATATAAGAGTTAAAATTATTTGCATTGATTCATTATTATAGATTAGTTTGGTTATAAAACCAATTAAAAGGATTTCTTTAGCAATAAACTAATTTTAGTTAAGTACGTAGTGAGTGCATACACATTTCCCTGAGGATGATATCTGTAGTCACCATAAATTGGTTACTCTATTACTATAAGGGAGCTGTTATACTTGCAACACGCTAATAATATATATAAAATTGTTGTGCCACAATTGAAAGAACAAATGGGTTTGAAGCTATTGAATTTCTATAAGTTAGAAAGAATACTTTCTTCAACTTTAGTGGATATTAAGGAGTTTTAACAAGAGCTTACAAATATATAGAGAATCCTATAGATTCCATAAAAAAATGGAGTAGAGAATTTATAGTGGAAAAAATGTGACAATGTCTATAGGAAATGGAGCAAGTACTATAAAATAAAAAGAAAAGAAATGTATTTATATATGTAGAGAAATAATAATTAGGATGAAAAAATGAGAGATGAAAAATGTGGAGGTTCCTAAGCTCTTCGAAGAAAAGATTTAACTCGAGTGCTTGAAGCTAGGGTTGAGTGAAGTATTTCTCAGGCTAACACATTTTAAACGATATATTGATTAATATCTTGGTGAAATTCATATTGATTATTTATTGTTGTGCTATTATAAAGTATTTTCTAAAATCAATATTAATGTAGTGGTTTTATGTTTTGAGATTTTATACTAGTCATTGTTAGCTTGATACTTGTCAATGGAGATTATAAAAACCTATATTATATAAAAGCCTTGCTATTGAACTTTAAGTTCTAAGGGGTGTTGCATTGAGTGGTTGAATTATTATTAAGGGGCGTCTCGTTTTGTCTAAATCATTATATTCCATCATAACATTTATGTACTTGTGGGTAATATGTTTCTATTTGAAAATCACTTCTATTTTAAAATTTCAATCATTTAAAGTTAATATGATTTTGATTGAAATTTGTTTGTAAAGAATGAAAAGAGAATTTGATTGAGAGTATTCCTTTGATCGAGACAACAAAGGCTGAGTTTGGGGGTATTTGACAAGTCAATAATTAGACGAATTTTATAGTGTAATTTAGGTAAATTTTAGATATAAATGATGATAGTACACTAGGTATTATCTTGTTTTTGTGGTTTCAAGATTTAATTAGGAAAATGAAGGAAATGAAGAAAAAGAAGAAGAAGAGCAAAATAGTCAAATGTAGATGATGTCCAAAACTTAGCCTGGGATACGAGAATACACTTAGAATTTTTATCTAAATCGACGGCAAAGAAAAGCCAGTGAATCGTCTACGAATTGGAAAATACACTAAAAATAGCCAGCTGAATCCTTGGAGCATAGGGACTAATTTTAGTGATTAAGTCAGAGATTTGGGAACATAATGGAATCGTTGACAAATCGCTTAGGTCGGTGATGAAGTTTTTTAGATAATCACAAGGAATTTGTATTAATATATGATTTGTACACTTAGAAAAAGTATAAATAAGACTTTAGTCTTGCAAAATTACTCTCCTCTTTTAACCGTGTGCCCTCATCAGTTTCATTTTATTAAGTTTATGTTTGAAGCTACATTGGAGCTTAATTTTTTAAGAGGTATTTATTTATTTAATTATGTATTTTAATTGTATTATTGTGTTATTTATTTCCAGTATGTGTTAATAGTTTATTAATTTAAAAAATCATATACATGTATCTACTTTGGATTGCTTTAGTATTAAGGAATTGTGTACGTAATGATTTAAATATATTCATGCACATCAATTACAGATTTAATAAGTTGTTTTTGCATATTAAACATAACGATTCATTGCATTGAGTGCATAATGGCCAATATGTTTCTTAATATAGAGTATCCAAATTCATGTATATGATTATCGACAACAATTACAGAAGTAGTAACTAGGATTAGTCAATAGGGCGAAATGACTAGAGTAGATATTCTAGGTGATTGTATTATAAGTTATATATTAATTAGCATATTCTAAGTAATATTTTAATTAGATTATGCATTATTTTCATTGAGTGTTAATGCTAACATATTTCTATTTTATTGCGTTTTATCAAATATTTAGATTTACAATGATAAGGATATGGCTTATTTTATATTGAATATAGAAAAATCGATGGTTTGCTAAAGCTTATCAACCTATTATGAATTAGTATTTAATGATTCCAAGATTCATTTAGATATGATTATAACTATGTTTGAAGTAATGTTATTTTCTAGTGTATGGATGCAATCCAAGTGTATTACATTGTTTAGTGGGGGTTTGTTTAGATGTTTGTTTTGATATTTAATTTATATTGATTTATTGATTGCTTGTTTAAATTGCATTAGATTAGTTTATTGAATTTGAATTATTTACATTTTAATTATTTTAGTAAATTGATTGCTTGTTTTTAGATTGATAGTGTTTAATTCCTATATTAATTAGATTAGTTAAATCTAAGCAAATTAAATCCAATAAAACTTTAGGGTAGACTTCATTCTTAAGAGATTTGCAAAATCCATGTGGAGACAATATCTCATTTACCATAATTACAAGTAATAGAAAAATAAGTAAAACTATTATGCAAGCTGGACTCGTGTCATCCATTATGTCATTTAACTTTATACAATATATTGGACTTCTATCACTTCTATGCTAATTTCAAATGAAAAAAAGAAGTGGAGACCCTACTAAATTGATGGTGATTTAATTATGAACACAATAATGAGCAAGAAAGATTTCTTGACCTAGTTTATGAGGATCACCTATAATCTAAATTAGGGAGAGTAATCTACTAATTTAGTTTGGGGTAGTAGAATTCATTAAAATGGATGTAATACTTGGAAGGGATAGGTAAAATAGTGGTATACCTTGGTATACTTTCTATGCATCAGGGTGAAGGGATGAGTTGGTAAAACCCTAATCTTATTAAGTGAAGAACTATTACTCGATATTTAATGGTTCAAATTATTTTCGTACGGTTGAGAAATTAAATAGGAATGCAAGTTTGACGAAATATCAGTGGCTTAAGAAATTTTAAGAAGCAGCCTTAATTAAATTTCTCAGAATCCACCATAACTAAGTATAATTTCTTGAACGAATTGATTTCAAAGTGTAACTAATAATCAATTCCTCAGTGTTTTAACATTAAAGGAAACACGTGAGTTAAAAACTCAGCTCGAGTAATTAACTATGAGAGAATATATCCATTTAAGTGAGTAACTAAGTATAAAACTATGTAGCTTTCATTTAATTGAGGGATTGTTATACATGTATACTAGCTACTACGTCGTATTGTTTTAGAGAACACTAATTGATATAAACTTATACTTAAAAACTAAATATATATAGCTAGATATTTCCAGAAGAAATCTCATAGGCTTAGTTGATTAGTGGGGAAGTGACAACTTTCCTTGTTAAATTAATTTTTAAGAATTCATGATGACTTCCCATGAAGTACACTTTTTTAAGATCATGAGTTCATGATAACTTCCCTCACATAAGAGAAGTGCATCTTGTAAGACCATAATGTGTCTCATAACATCATATTATTTTATGTAATGAATAAATTATGTAACATATGGACCTAAAGACTTTTAAGCTCTCATTACCATTACCAATTTGATGGAGATTTATGTTAATGTGGAAGTGTAATGGTTATCCCTCAAGCCTATTAAACGACACTTGTATCATCAAATTAACTGTCAAATATTTGAGGCTCATGGGACGATAATATCTTGACGGTTTTAGGAGAATAAAATCTTCCATAGGTAATTCTCTAACTGATCCGCAAATCTTATATTAAGGGAATGCTTAGAGGTGTTATCATAGTGTTGTGATGAATGACCTTGAATAACCAAAATTGCAGTCAGACGAATACACCCAAAGGTAAACAAACCACAAAGAACATATGAAGACAAGAATTTACGTGGAAAACTAAAAATTAAGGAAAATATCATGGGCAAGAAACTAGGTATCAACTGTTGATAATTTAGTACACAAAGGAAAAAACGTTTATATCTAAATCAACGACAAGTACCTCACAATGTTACGTACCCACTCGTAGACATGTAGGCTACGACATACACTTGACTTACGTAACACTTCGACACTATGTTACGTACATGCTCGACAAAGCTCATAAGCTCAACACCCTATCTTTTGCCACACACACCCATCTATATTTATAGCCGAACATAATTTGTGTATGGAATTCAACAATAACAATAACTTATAATTGGACACCAATAATAATGTGTTGCATGCAACAATTTGTGTCCTATACAAACTTCAATTACTAATTAATATCATGTGTCACCACCGTGTATGCATGAATTCAAGTATGACAATAATTTGAGTCCTACAAAAATTACAAGTTTGAGCCACTTGATTCAACAAATCTTCACTTTGGCAAAAACTCATTACCTTGCTCTTGTTACAGCATTATCTCAAGCCATTATCCTCAACGTTGAGAATGAACCAAGTCAAATCCTTCTAGCTTGGGCTTACAAACAATTGGAACCTACTTCTAGATCAACTAGCAAGCGTAGACCTTGCTGCATGTTTCTCAACCAAAACTAAATAGTTCTTGTTCCTCACACCTTTCATGACCATTAAAGACATTAAGAGTATTTTTGATACTCCACCTCACTTGGAGCACCTATAACCCTCAAATTTAATTTGGAATGAGAAATTAGATTTTGAGTCAAACTTGATACATGTTGAACATATCGAAGTATTACGATGCATAAGTCAAATAAACTAAACTCTACATCACCGACTCCAAATAACTATCACAAAGTGCCATTAGCCATTGACATAACTTTGCTACCCATACAACTTGCATAATTATAGATCTGTGCCCTATGTACACAAACATGCATTGTGGCCCTGATGCCACTTACCCATTCTCCATTTTGATCACCAATCCTATTCTTTGTTGGACTCATAGGATGATTACTATGAGTTTTGAGAACTAACAACTTGTCAGCGTCATCACCTTCAAGATAGGAATCCCCCATTTGTTGAACACGATCTTTTTGTCCAACTTGCTCTTTTTCCTTTCCTATTCCTGTCGTTTCTCTAGAGATTCCCTACTTGACTACATCCCCAACATAGCATTTTCCCATATATGACACCCCAAATCTTGAATATGGTAAATTATCTCATTATCGAGGTTAATTTGATAGATACTCATGGTATGTTTATTGGTGTGAATAAAGTGTGTATTATATTCTAAATAGTTAATTTATATGGGAGTATAAGCCTAAGTAAAATAAAAAAATAAGCTTAAAGGACTTGTAAATATATTAAATAATGAAACAGGCGATTTGGTAATATAACACATTAAGGATGGAGTAGATGAGGACCTGATGATGGTCCTAGTACTTAAAGAGACTAAGATGAGATGTGGGGTTTTGATTTAGTCAACAAAACACTAATCCAATTGACTAAGTATATAAACCACAATTAAGGCTTAAAGCCACTTTTTCTTAAATTAACCATAGAAAGAATTTGAGGAGAGAACCCTAGAAAACTTGCTTGGTGGATGAGAGAAAACTTTCATCAAGATCTTACAAAGCAAGGTAAATTATTTATCTCATTTACTCTAATTTTCTCTATTTTTGATTCACGTACTTATTTTGAATGGAATCATTATTTTATTTGGAGTTTTAAGATAGAAGATGAATCCTTAGCCTTGATTTGTGACCTAGGTAATCTTTATTGCATCTTCTTTGGTTTATTCTAACGGATTTGCAAAATCTGTGTTTTAATAGTGGAATCGTAATTCAGATAGATTGCTTGATGAAATTGGATTGATCTTTTGTTTTCAAACAATTGAATTTAGACCGTTTTGATGGATTTGGACCCTTAGAGGTTGGCATGAATCGTTGGGGAATTTAAAATTTAGGTTTAGATCTTAAATTCTGAATTCATGCCCAGGGCCGCACCAGTGCCTCGCTTACAAGCAGTAGGGCGCTAGCCACAAAGCTACACGAGAATTCAGAGAAATCGATCTAGCGATTCCACAATGTTATGGGTTGTAACGTACATCACTAGGAAATAGCTAAGATCAATTTGTGGTTTTTGAGTCGAAGTTTAGCGATTTCAAGTTCCAAAGGCATGACATTATTTTGAAAAGGTTTTATATCATTTTAAATATATTTATGTGAATCGAGTGAACTTACCTCAAATAAAACATATTAATAATATAATAATGAACCCATAACAATGATGACATAAAGAGAACTAAGATAGGAATTTCAATGTTAGGATTGGATATGATAGCAATGCTTCAAGGTAAGTGGGGTTTGCTTTATTCTCAATCATGCCTTGATATTAGTTATAATAAGAATCATATATCAAATTACGAAATTCAATGGAATCTATCTCAACACTCTTATTGATTTTGCTTGCTATATTGTTTGGATCCTTTTAAAATGAATGCTTGTGGAACTAGTATACTTGTATTGATGAATGCTTGCTTACACCTTGGGTTGGAGCGCTTGCGGCCACCGATAACTTCTTGTATAGTTATTATGAGATATTGATATGTATAACTATTCGGGTCCTATAAGTGTAGCCTTTATGTCCTTGTTAGCTGTTTGGGGTCTCCCTTGATGTGCTATGTAGGTGTTCGACTCAAGTTTATTGAATTATCTAGTTTCCACTTCTCTTCATTCTATGACATTCATGTATCATTGAAAGCTTGTTAGATTATCATTATTGGGCACTGTTTACTTTATATTGCATTTTATAGTACTTTTGCTTATGTACATGTGACTTGCCTAAGATAATAATATTTTTCTTAAAAATCCATTGTTGTATGTCACTTATTATTGCACTAGGTATTACTTGGATGGTTGAGGGTTAAGCAAGGTCTCACTTTACTGAACCCATTAAATATTTGCTCACCCCACTACTTTCCCCCTTAACTACCTCAACCGCTACTATAAAGAAATGAAAAGATAAAGTCATTATGCTACTTGTTATACTTTAAAGGCTTTAATTTGCTTTTAGTTATGTTTTAGTTGTTTGTGAGACTTCTACATTTATTATGCACTTTTTAGCCATAACGTGTCTTTTGTAGAATGTCTTAGTTTAATTTTCGTAGTTTAAAGCTTACTAGATCATCGCCCGACTCATTGGGTTATCTCCAGGGGCTTATCAATGGTTTAGGTCGAGCAGTCCAAGCCCACTGGGGTTTGGGTCATCACAGTTGGTATAAGAGCCTAGGCAACCTATCATAGGGAATGTTAGTTGGGGTAACCATTACAGAATATTAAAGTTGATATTAAAATTGGTGATATTATATTAGGTGATAGTGCCTATAAAGAAACGTGTAGTACAATCCTAAAATTGGGAGTAGGACTCAGATGAAAATCACAGATAGTATCCACATAGTATCGACTTAATTCGCCTTAAGATTAGTATGTTGTTAAACTTAGTAAAGGTCAGTCATAGTTAAGTAATGAAATCATCCGCATAGGCTTATGGTTTGCATTAACATATTAATCACAAGTTACCGAACTTAAGGTGGGAAGGGATTTAAAATGAACAAGTACATGTTATGATGCTATTTTCTTATGTATATAATATCTATATTGTAAAATATGTTGTTCATTTATCATATTTCCTAGGTTAATTTTTGGAACTCACTCCTTAAACTGCTCACAGTGCATAAAGAGTACTCGAGGTGGAAGTTCTTATGGCTTAAGGAGCACCATGGGTGCATAGGGGACTGATAATGGATATTAGCTCATCAAATGGAGCACTAGATAGTTGAGATGGCTATGAGTAGGGCAGATGAGGACATTGATAAGTCATCATTTATGTTATATTTTTTTCCACTTTTTCTATGAATTCTAATACTTTTATTATCATTTATACTGATAAATCGTTGTTCTACTATTTTCAGGTCAAAAATAGAATTTTATTCGAGAAAGGGTGATCTCCATAGAAAATCAATCAAAAAGCTGAAAAAGTCTTGATATTTTTACAATGATTATTGTTCAACAACAAATTGCCAAGGAATCGCTGGTTTGAACTTGGGTGAACTACGAGAAACTCGCTAGAAAAGCCATGGAGGATGTCTTATAAGGTCCCAAAAAATGAAAGAGCTAGTATCCCGAAAAAAGACCGAGCAACTTCATAGCGATATCATATTGCACATACAGTGCTGCAAAATCGCTAGGATCGCTTTTGTAAAGAAACTGGGTAGAAAACAAAACATCGCAGTGATTTGGTAATGATTCTTAAGCGATGTGTCTATTCAACGTATGAAGCTGAACAAATCTATGTATTTTCAATCCCCAATTATGTAGATTTGTTAGATATGGTGAATCTATTCCATTGTATTTCCAACCCATATAAATGCTTAAGATCTTCATGCGAGAAACAACTTTTCTTTTCTTTAGTTTTAAGTTTTGAAGAGAGGAGCTCTCGAAAGTTTTGGTATTCCCATTTTTGGGTGTTCGTTATTTACTTTTAAGGTACAATATAATTTGTTTTATTTTTATAATTAATTTATATGAGTACTAGTAACCAAGTTATCACTAGATTGATAGTTTTCTACCCGAGCAAGTATTGAGGATATGAGGTTTTATTCTTTAAAGTGAATTTTCCCATCATTGGAGTCTTGTAACTTTGAATCTATTAGTTATAAATTTATTGGTTTATCATTAGATTAAAATATATGCATTGATATTTAATGGCCAATGCATAGGTAGGTATTGGAGATCTTGGTCAATGAACCTATTGCCACTCGGTAAGGTGGTTTATGTTAGGTGTAAAATAGAGCCTTGTCTGTTAGCTTTCAATGTGCTCTTGTACATTTGAAGTATAAGTTGGGTGACAGTTTATACTAGTTACTATTTAGGGCAAGTGTTTTCATTGAATGCTAAGGGAGCTAGCTTCTTGAAAGGCTACGGTATATCCGATGGTTTTGCGGGTCTAGTTAGTATATGTTAGTGTCATTCGATCCTACCATTGACTATAGAAAATAAAGTGTCTGCACTTGATCTTGTCTATGAGACTCCAATAAGATGGATATATTTTCTAACCAATGATTAAGTGAATTACTTGTCAATTGTCAAAATGCTCTCCATCCAGACTTTTATTATATTGTTTGAATTATTATTTTTAGTTGTCTATGCATGCTTCCATTGTTTAGTAAAAGTTGTTAAATTTCTTTCTTCTAGATTAGCTTAATCGAAATTCCCCCATTTCCTTTTAGTTGTAGTGTAGAAATCCTTATCTGTCTTTCTGGGTTCGATCCTGTACTTGCCTCGCTACCTATCAAAGTAGTCGGTAAATTGGAAGTATTATTGGTGTTGTACAATGCGACATCAGTTTTCGATGTTGTTGCCAAGGACTGTATTAAACGATTTTCTAGGTTAACATTTTAAAAAATTAGCCAAGAAGAAAAATAACTCATTTAGGGAAGTGAACCAACTTCGTTGATGTTTTCAACCTCTAGCTTGAATTTATGGCGAAATTCATGTGAAGAACTGGACTTGTCCAGAAACTTCCAACATTTCTTGGAAGAGATAATGAAGATCTGCATGGTTTTTCGGTGAAATTCAAATGGGTTGTTATATGTATGAAACCTACTACACCTGAGCCGGATATAGTGAAGATGAAGGCTTTTCTATTTTATCTGAGAGTTAATGCTATGGATAGGTTATTCCACTAACCCCATAGATCTATAAATTCTTAGAATGATTTTCACCTCAAATTTTAGGAACAATATATGCTGGTGAGCAAGATTACCTCTATTAGGAGACAAATCTCCACTATTTACATGAAAGAAAAGAATTTTTCTTTGATTATTGGTAGAGATTAAAGGACTTTCGTGCTTGCCCACAACACATTTTCACTAAGAATATTATGGGAGAGCTCTAGAATTTCTCTGAGTGTTCTAGAATCTGTATGAGTGTTATAGTTAAAAGTATGACATGAGATTTGGCAAGATGGCAAAGTGATGGAGTTAGTTAGGATTGAAGCTGAAACAAGCATGGAAGATATACTACACACTTATTATTTTGTTGAGGCTAGTAAGATTACTTTGAGCAGTGGAGTTGAACTCAAAAAACCCAAGCAATTGGATTTACCAAGTAAATTGAAAGAGATAAGAGTGGAGGCTGAGCATGAGAGAGAAGTTACTGTGGCACCACTTAAGAAACCTAAGGGAGAACCAATCACCAAACTTGTTATTATTCATTAGTGTCTTGCAAAATCAAAGAAAGAGGAGCAATACAATGGAATAATTGATACCCTCAAGAAAGTAGAGATCAATATTTATATACTAGATGTTGTGGCCAACTTGCCTAAGATTACCAAGGTCTTGAAGGAGTTGTGTGGCAACAAGTTAAAACTACATGAATATGAGAGAGTCATAATTGGTGAAACCATCGTAGCCATCCTTCAAAAGAAACTTCCTCCTAAGTGCAAGGATTTAGAATGTTTTAAGTGCCAATCACAATTGGTGATAGACATTTTTCTAAGGCAATGCTAGACTTATGAGCATCCATAAATGTTATGCCTTTATTATGTTTGATTCTATTAATCATAAAAACTCAAAGAAATTAGGAAAGTGATCCAGTTAGCAGACAATACGTAGTACACCCTATAGGAGTCGTATAAACTATCATTGTCATTATAGGATCATGATACTTTCCTATAGACTTCTTTATCTTAGACATGAAAGAGGAACCATTCCCCAATTCATTTACAATTCTATTAAGACGTCCTTTCATGAAAATGGCGAAGGCTAAGATGGAAGTCTTAGACATATCTTTAAACGTGGAATTTGATGGTAATTTTTAAAAATTTAACATTCATGATGCCTTGAAATATCATTGCTGATGTCTGATTCCTCTGTACATTAGATGCAATTAATCCACTAGTACAAGCAGGTATTAACTATCCTATAGGAGATACATTAAACTTAGTAATCTATCAAGGAGTGACTTTTGATGATATGGAGCACATATGTTCACTCGACAAAGATGTTGAGAATCTCGTTAAGGATTTAGAGTCTTATGAGCTTCATTCTCAACTCCTTGTCCCCATGGATTTGTTTTCCTATGGTCGTAAGCTTGAGCCTTTGCCCAATAAATCCCCAAAGCTCTATTTGAAAGTGTCTCCTAATCACCTGAGGTATGCCTACTTAGGTGAGAATGAATCACTTCCAGTAATCATTTCCGTCAAACTCTTGAAGCTAGAAGAGGAAAAACTAGTTCACATCCTACAAAGCTATAATGAAGCGATAAGATGGACGCTAGTTGACATCAAGAGATTGCATCCTTCCATATGTACACACAAAATACGTATAAAGAATGACTACAAACCCTTCGGCCTAGCTTAAAGGTGATTGAACCCGCCCATGATGGAAGTAGCCAATAAGGAGATTCTGAAACTTCTTGACGCAGGGATGATTTATCCCATTTTTGATAGCAAGTGGGTTAGTCTAGTGCCAGTACTAACCAAAAAGATTAGATAATTATTGTGATCAATGCCCAAGGAGAGTTGGTACCTACCCATGTCCAAAATGGATAGCAAGTTCATATTGACTACAAAAAACTTATTGTAGCCATAATGAAAGATCTTTTTCCCTTACCATTCATAAATTAGATGCTTGAGCGCTTGGCTGGATAATAACACTACTATTGTTTAGATGGGGGTATTAATGGTTTCATTAGATTCTCGTTGCATCAGAAGATCAAGAGAAAACCACCTTCCCTTTCCTTTCGAAACATTTACTTACAACCGCTTGACGTTTGGGCTATGCGACGAACCCACAACATTCCAATGTTACATGATAAGCATTTTCTCTGATTTTGTCGAGAACTTCATTGACGTCTTCATGGATGATTTCACCATTTATGGAGATTCTTTTGACAATTTTCTTGATAATTTGACCAAAGCATTATCCTAATACATTGAAAAGATCCTTGTTCTCAACTTCGAGAAATGTCATCTTATAGTATCCCAAGATCTCATTTTCAGTCATATTGTTTCATTTGGAGGTATGGAAGTTGATCCGACAAAAGCGAATATCATTCGTACCTTGCCCCATCTTTCCACTATGAGAGAGATACAAGCATTTCTTGGTCATGTAGGCTTCTATAGGTGGTTTATCAAGGATTTTCCAAAGATAGCCCAACCTTTATGTCGCTTACTTCAGAAATATTTTCCATTTCTCTTTGATGATGAATGTAAAAAGTCTTTTTCTACACTAAAGATTGCACTTACATCCACCCCGATCATCAGAGCTACTGATTGCTCACTTCCTTTTGAGATTATGTGTGATGCGAGAAATTATGCTGTAGGAGCTATGCAATGAAAAAAGGTAGGGAAAAAATTTCATGTGATTTATTATGCATTTAGAACTTTAGATATTCCTCAAATTAATTACACCACTACAACAAAAAACTCCTTGTAGTTGTCTTTGCATTTGAAAAGTTATGGCCTTATCTGCCAGGTACCAAAGTCATTGTCTATTCAGACAATGCAGCTCTGTGTTACCTAATTTAGAAAATAGGAGTCTAAGCCTAGCATACATTACAATAGTTTAAAATAGATTTGGTTTTTTTTAATATTAAAACTAGTTTTAAAAGAAAAGACTATGAAGACTCCACTTGTGGTTATTTAGTATTATTTTTTATTTCATTGAAGTTATTTGATTTAATATTAGATTGCAATTAATAACATGATTTATGTGTTGATTTCAATTATGAGTGAGTAATTAATTTAACATTGAGATCGATGGATCGTATGGTATGAATACTATGCTAACGAAAGTATAAATGGATTACGATGTAAGAAAGTGCAATGATAAGAATTTGTTTTAATTCTGTACATAATTCTATGAACATCTAGATAATGTGTTTGTTGATTAAAAGTTTTAGGAGTTACCACGACTATAGGAGATTTTAAGCTAGATATGGACCATATAACCAAAAAACATATAACATCGATAGTAAGTTATTGATTAGGAAGGCACATATACTAAACTCAAATGATTATTAGTCTAAAGATTTGAAATTTAATGCTATATGAAACTTTCGTTATTCACATCGATAAGTGGAGTTCTAGTGTGTACATTATGATCTTTTCCACCACTACAGTGGGTTGAAGTGAATATGAAGAAATGTATTTATTCTAATTAAGCATTGCACACACATAATGAAGATGAAGGAAATGTGATCCGAAAGAAAAGCAATTCATTACTAAGGTGAATTTGTGAACTAAGATTTTTCTTATTCTAAAAGTCTAAGTTTGTTTACATTGTTCTATAGAATAGAGTAGTTTAGTCAAATATTTTAAAAAGAAATATTCTTACTAATAAAGTAAATTTAACTAAATGGACTCTGTCCAAATAAATCTTTCCTAGAGGATTATATCAGTAATCAACCTTTGTTGATCATATTATTACAACAATTGAACCGTTACAATTCACGATCATTCCTACTAGTTTCAATATTCTTGATGAATATAATATTTTTCTGTTTCAAGGATTTTGTAGAATGCTTAGGAAATTAGATTTTATAGCTTTTAGATGTTGTATGGTATCTAATTAAGTAACCAATAATCATTATAAAATTCGATTTATTTTCTTGTTGATTGTGAATTTGATATAGTCTCTATTAGAGAACCCAAATGTGAAGATTTTTAAGGTAGGTTTCCTTCTAATCCATTAGTCAAAAGAAATTTTGACAACTAACTTGCTAGAAACCCTATAAATAGAAAACATCATTTTGGGCTTCCATACACAATGATGAATTTGGTAATGTAGAGTTAATTCACTTACTCCTAACCATAAGTATCAATACTTGGTTACATCATTCAACTACACCATTCTGTTGGGGCGTACCGGACATAGTTTGTATTGAATACAAAACTTCATGATGTTTAAGGAGTTCAGCAAAAGAACATAGACATTATTTTATTCCATTATTTCTACCATATTATTCATATCATTTATTAGAACAAATAATTTTAACTTTTCTATATAATTGCCTTTAAACCTTAAAAATGAATTCTTTTAAAGCATCTACTACATGAGATTTTTCATGCAACAAAACCAATTTATCCGTGTCATGAAAAATCTTCAATTTGTTTTTACAAGATATAGATATAGTGTATAATGATCTACACACATCTATATGAATAATTGATAGGATTAGAAATATTATATTTTTCCTTTAGGTAGAAATAAAATATATTTTATTCAATTAATTACTAATTATAATTGTATGGGACCTTTGGGTATCCGTTCAATTTTTAACTGGCCATTAAATAAAACTTACATATATTATACTAAAATGTGGTGTATATTTGGGTCAGCCATAATATTTTAGCGATTATTATATGCGTATTATAATAAAATACTAGTTTATATATTTCTAAAAAAATGTTGTGCGCTTCCAGGCCAACTTTATTTTCTTAGTAATCAATTAAAAAGTCGAGAAGATGAGGAAGTGTTAGGTATCCTTCATCGTTTTAGTGATCATTAATAGAACTAATATGAACTCAATCATCTTAATCATAAATTACTTGAAAATTATTCACCTTTTCGTTAAACTAATTTCTTGTAATTACTATAAAATCAAAAGAAATGCAATACATATAAAAATCCACATAATTTGATGTTTGAACTATTTAGTTGGATCACTTTGGTGACTAGCACAACTTAATAACATAGACAACAAATTATAATAGTAATATCAACAATAATGCACTTTCTTTTAATTATCACATATATAATAAATGTTAGTTGATTATATATTACAAAAATATTGTTAACCATTACATCAACCATAGTACTTTAGGAATATGCTGTATACATAGAGTTAGGTCATTTACATACTTTAACGGCATTAATTTTGCATGAAACATTTACTCATTCACATTAAGGATGTAAAAATTAGCTTACTATTATTTACTATTATTATTTTTTACCATGTTAACCTTAATCACCATAGTGCATAAAGGTTTAATATTAGATAATAGCCTAATATAAAAAATTTACTCATTAGTCAAGAAATATATGAGCTAACATGCATTCACTGATGAACATCATTGGTTAAATCATGTATGGGTTCAACTTTAATACCTCGTGACCTTTGTGATGTGTTTTGTTATATTGTAATTGTATATATTGCAAGATATATAGCAATACCTTGATTTATAACATGAATAAGAATAAATTGGTTAAAATTCATGTTAATTGGGACTCCCAATATCACAACTATTATTAAAATTGCACATAAACATTTCTAATAACATTCAAAAACATAAATTATGTAATAATTTAATACCCATAAAATATTTATGGTGCTTAATTTATCATTAAAAGTTTCTTAATAAGATTAATGGTTATTCTTTAATACGAAAAACATCAATAGACGGCGTGAAAATTTGAACAAATAGCATCATCCGCACTGGCAGGTTTAGAAATATAAATACTAAAATAACTTTTTGTTCAAGACTTACTATGTTGTGCTATGCCGTGACCTGACACAGTTCCCACATAGTGGCGACGTAACCGACAATGCCAAAATTGCAGAAAAGAAGTTTTGCAATTTTAGGACACTCTTATTTTCTAAGCTTTCCTATTCTTGTACCAAAGCTCACCTATATAAAGGGGGACCTCTATGGAAAAAAAATTGTAATTCAGAGTAGTTTAGGAATATAGAGTTGTAGAGAACCATGTCCCTTTAAGTTCTTTAATACTTAGGTTGGGTATGAAATTCTCTAGCCAGTAGAAGGTTTTTTTTTCATGTCTTGTTGATGTTTTCTTTAATAATGGTTTTTAGTTTTAGTTCTTTAAGTTTATGTTATTGTTTTTAACAATGTCTCTATGGTTGTTTAAAGTTTGTAAGTTCATTGCAAATGTCTAGGTTTAAATCAATTGATCTGCTATCAATCAGGTGAGTTCGTGATACCAACCCGGTTGAGAAGTGACAATCACCAAGGATAAGAAACCTAGCACACTTATTGTTGTACGTAAATAACATCGAAAACAAGGTTAAATCTCGAGAGCCGTCACCCAAGTTTATCAAGGGGCAGGTTTTCCTATAGGGCAGTTAATGTTGCTCAAATGCTAAATCTTGAAAGTGGTTTCCCAAGGTTGTATGGAGGAGTAAGAGAAGTATTTAGATAGTGGTTGCCTTATCTTTCAAGATTAGGGGGACTAGGGTATTGTTGACCCCAATACCCATATCCTATGTAAGTTAACTTTTTTAAAACCCATCTCTCAAAACTAATGATACAAGACATGGAAACAACATAGTGCTAGATTATGGATTCCGAGGCTTAGGTATGTTCTTATTATTTTGAATTCTTAACTTTACTTTTAGTTTTAATAGAACATTAGGATAAAACTCTTTCAAAACGCACTAAGATTTATTTTCTATTTGTTGAACTCATTTTCTTTGAATCCTTTAGATTCAACCTCATTATTGCCTTTGCTACACTCTAGTATCATTCATAACCTCGTATGCGCAATATTTGACATGCGCGACACACGATTAGCACAAAATCTTCATGAATACACCTTTAATGCTATATGTTGAGAATTGATAGTTTAAGAATTTTATCCAATAGACCGAGCAAGATTTGAAACACTCAGTGGTGCTTATAAGAAAAATTCAAAGAAACGAATTGAGAATGAGAAGCATGAAACCTTGTTTATTGCATATAGAGATAGGAATGTTTATGCCATTAAATTTGATAATATGTATTTGCAAAATGTTTTATGTTTAAGCACTCAAAATAAATGGGATGCATGGTTGTAACATCGTAGACTACGCATTCTAGAATGGAGAATTTGTAAAAGTTTACCAAGTGTGAACTAGTTAAGGGTCTTCCTTAATGTACATACGAGAAAGTGAATGAGTGTGAACCTTGTATTCTTGGTAAACAAGTGAAATCATCATTCAAGTAGAAAGTAGCTAGTGATATAACTAGAACATTAGAACAAATCTACATGGCTTTATTTGGATCGACCCAAGCACGAAGTCTTGGAGGTAAATTATATTGGTTTGTGACTGTTGATGATTTCACTAGATACACATGAGTTTAATATTTTTGGGTCATGTGATGAATGCAGAAAGAATTTCTATAGATCTGTTTAAAGTTGATGTCATCACGAAATGGATACTACCCACGACGGTGACAAAAATAAAAGTTTTCACATATTAGCAAGTCACTACTAGAGGTTTATGAAGGGCTTCTCAAAGATTGCAACATCATTAATAAATGTAAACATGAAGAATAAGAAGTTTCAGTGGATGAAAGAATGCAAGAGTACTTTCAAGGAATTGAAATACAAGCTCACTTTTACACCAATATTAGTGCTTCTAGAAGCGAGAAATGAATGGGTTCTTTAAACTGATACTTGAAAGATCAATTTGGGATGTAGTTCGATCCAAGAAGGACGTGTGATCACCAATAGTTTGAGACAGTTGAAGATAAATGTGAAAAACTACCCAAGTTATAAGTTGAATTTAACAACGGTTGTGTTTATTCTGAAGTTGTGGTAGCATCACTTGTATAGCGAGAAGTTAATAATGTTCTCAGATCTTAAAACTTTGAACTACTTGTTAACATAGAGTGAGTTGAACATACGACAAAGGCATTGGCACAAGTTCTTGAAAGATTTCAACTTTACCCTTTAATGTCATCTTGGAAAGGCAAATGTTGTGGTAGATTCTTTTAGTAAGGTGAGGAAGAAAACATAGGATATGGGTATGATGAAGACCAAAGAGTATATATTACTCAAGGAGGAATCCGTGATGTGCATACATGAGTTACCAACTAGAGAGTCCAATGCTTAAGGTTCCTCTTTACGAGTCGAGAAGAGAGCAAGGCAAGAGGCGGATTATAGAGTTATGGACTGTCAGAATTTATTTAGTGTATGGCAAGTCCAAATCAATGGCTGAAAGTGAGGAGATTCTGGATTGGAAGCTTTTAGGAGATGGAACATTGAGGTTCAAGGACAAGCTATGGATTCCACAACATGCGCAGTTGCAAGATGATTTACTTAATGTTGTTGTATTTCTATGGTGTTTGTTTTATCTAATGGATAGATACACAATGATAAGAATGTGACGTTTTCATTAAATTTAGAAAAATCGGCAGCTAGCTAAAGGCTATCAACCTATTATTAAGTAGGATTTTATGATTCCAATGTTCCATGTTTTGTGATTATAACTATAGTATGAAGTGATATTACGCTTTAATGTTTGAGAGTAATTCAAATATATATTATATTGTTTAGTACAGGTTGGTTTAGATGTTTGTTTATTTATAATGAATTGAATTTGACTAATATTTAGTTTAGTTTGATTTTGAATTGTTTAGATTAATTTAGTTAGTTTTGTCGTTTGAGTTAGTAATCATAGTTTTTAGTTATTTAATATTTTAATTCTCATTTAATTAGTTTAACTAAATTAATAAAAACAAGGAAAATAATTACTTTCCTTTGAGATTTTCAAAATCTATGTTGAGACAATATCCCCTTTACCACTACTTCAAGTTAATAGAAAAAAATAAAAAATTATTGTTCACGATCGAGAAATGTCAAGCTAAACGACGAGTGATCTCATCTATGAAATCGAGTCGATGACTATAAACAAAAGTTCTTTATAGGAGGCAACCAATACTACATCTTTACTTTTAGTTTAAGTATTACGATTAGTAAGTTGTTTTTATATTCTCTCTACTTTTAACTCTTATAATGGAGATATTTTAAGAATATAATTTTTGAATAATTTCATATAAGGGGGGTTGATCGAGCAAATGTCTTTCCGCATTAATAGATTTAGGATAGTTTGATTATTTATTTTCTCTCTCCTTTTAACTTTCTTTTAGGGTATTTCCAATTGAGAGGGGAATGATTTATTTGTTTTCGGTTGAATTATATTTGTATTCAATTATTTTAAGTAAAAAAATAGTTATTTAATAGTATAATATTCCCTAGTTACAAATCAAAATTTGACTTTCAAATATTTCTTCTTGATTATTGATTAAGTCGACCTTTAAAATATGATGGTTATGTGAGATAAATTAGTAAAATATTTGAGATATTGGAAAAATAGCATGAATAAGTTAGCGATTTCCCAGCGATACCAAATAACAATGGGAATCGTTAGGTAAATCGGTAGTAGTTTGCAACATTTTTTGTGTAAAAATTACTTAGTGATTTGTCATCGATTCAGGTTTTATACTAGGAATCTCTGAGCTAATCGGTGGACCACCAAGACCAATTCTTAGCTATTTAAATGGTGATTTGTTAGTGAATCCACTAAAACTATGAATTATAGCTTATTTAAGTGTACCTCACCTTTCATACCTAAAACCTTTGACACCTTCCCCCCTTAAACCTTGTACCCATTTGATTGATAAATTGATATTTATCTAGATTTAATTCTTTAAAGCTTTAATTATTGCTTATTCAAGTTTATCCCACCTTATTTAGGAGTGATTCAACCCTCAAGATTTCGAATTCAAGTTCATAAAATCATGTTAGGGCTTAGGGTGGTGATTTTCGAATTGAAGCTTTGAGAAGGAGTCTAAAGAGCTAATAGAGCATATTCCTTGATGGATTCACTCTCAAGAAGGTAATAAATTGAAACTCTAGCATCCTTTCGATTTTGATGTTTTGAAAAAATTAGTTTTGATTACGTTTTTAACAAATGTGTTTTTTAATTTCTATTGCAAATTATTTTTGAAAATTGGTTTAGAAAAGTTTTTCAAATTGAATATAGGTTTTCAAATTAGTTTCAGGGTTTATTTGAGTTTTCCAATGTGTGCATATTTATGATAGGAGTACGTTGAAAATATTATTTTAAACGTACTATTTTGAACTGTTTCGAGATTTAATGATAACACCTTTTCACGAACATGTTTTTCTTACCTTGATAGTTTGAGATTTTCGAATATAGCATTTCAATTTACCTATTTCATCATATTTCAGCGTTTCTATTATGGGAGGAGGTAGAGGAAAAGGTAGGAGTAGTAAACAAGATAAAGGGAAGGTGGTAGTTGAAGCAAAATCCAAATAGAAGTATGCAGGCCACCTAATGAATATTATACATACTGAGGTTAGTATTAGAGAAACTAGACCTGGGAAGGCAGAGCTTA
The DNA here is from genome assembly GCA_039657365.1 of Stephania yunnanensis. NCBI lineage: Eukaryota > Viridiplantae > Streptophyta > Magnoliopsida > Ranunculales > Menispermaceae > Stephania > Stephania yunnanensis. The sequence goes on along the minus strand of CM077581.1, from coordinate 29,922,976 downwards.
AAGAAAAATCTCTATTATCATTTATTAGGAAGAATATTTTGAGAATCCAGACCCTAGTCATTTACTGCCTTATGACCTTTCTTTGTTTATGAGATTTAAAGCTAAGAGGAGGTACTATAGTGATAAGAAGAGGGTGATAATTCTTGAAAGAAGATTCAATATTAATAATGCGAGCAAGTTCGAGGATAAGATTGTGAGCATCATCAAAGATAGAGAATTAAAGGGTCTTCTTAGAGACTATGTAGGTAGAGGAGAAAGAGGATGTTTGAAAACTGTACAAAAATTTAATTCAAAAGGCCATATTAGTAAGGAATGAAATAAAGTCGTAGTGAAAGAAAAGAAAATTGATATTTTACTTTCGAGATTGAATAGATTTTATGTCTACCATATAACAGATATAGGAGGGAGGATGACTACTAAAATGTCATTTATGGTAAGAATCATATCTTTATGAGATAATCTAAGATGCTTTAGAGATACCTTCGGGAAAAGGATTTGCGCTTCATAGTGATAGACACCCGAAAGTTATTGAAACTACCTATTTAAGGAAAATTACGAAGAGTTGGAGGTATATTATAGATGTAAGTTTTTATCCAACTAAGCAAGACTTTGAAGGAAAGAAACTTAGAGCTGTTCTACTTTACCTTATAGTTATGAAGAAGGTTATATTGGTGTTGGGAAGATTATACATGATTCTATAAAGTTTGCAATGCAAAGAAATAAGAATAAAGGACTACTATTTCCAATTATAATCACTCAACTATGTAGGAAAGCTGGGGTAGGTTTTGATACTAAGTTCGATGTATTGCCTGAGAAGACAAAAAATAATGCAGGAGTAGAAAAAATGAAGGTGGTAGGATACAATAACTCGAAGAATGAAAGAGAATCATTTAATGCAATCAATACGAGAGAAACACAAAGGCGGAGGAACAAATAAATTAGAAGGAAGATAAGAGAAGATGCACAAAAAGTGATAAAATTTATGGCTAGAGTGAACGTTTCGAGTGTTGATACGAGCTCGACAGCATCTTCATCACAACCTAAGACGGGTGGTTTATTTTGAACCATATTACCTTCACTTATATGTATCCAAACAAAAATTCACTAGAATGAAGAGATGATAGCAACAAACGAGGGGACTTTACAATGTTATAATTCTATGTCTGAGAGAAGGCATGATAGTCTTTTGTAGGATTAAAGGAGAAACATTGACATTCCTTCTTTGCAGTTGCAATTTCCAACTGGGACTTACAATCCAACTGATAGTTATGTTTCAGAACCTTCTGTGGGAATGGATGAAGATGACGAAGATAACAATGAATTTACTCCTACACACCACCTTGTGTATTTTATCTTCTCCTGTATTAAATTAATGTTTAAAAGAATAATTGTATTGCTCTTGATTAAATTCTTGCATATGAATAAAATATGTTCCCTCTGCATTTCATTCATTTGACATTTATAGAATTTAACAATTTTATACTTAATTATATTTTTATTTGTACACATATCGATTCGTTTATGCTTTAAGAGGTATATTTGTTTTATTGGAACCCAACTTAATTTTAAAACCATGAGGACAAGGTTCGGAATGAGTTTGGGGGTATTTTAGGTAAAATATGATGATGATAGCAAAGAAAGAAAGTAAAAAAGAAAAGTAAAAGATAAGTTCAAGAATTGATGCAAAGTTCAAACTCTTGATGAAACTTTTCAATTTCTTTCGAATTCAAGTATTAAAGGAGCTTTATTTTACATTATTTTTAGTTAGAAAAGAATGAAAATGAATATATATATATATATAATAGATTCCAAATTCAATTTTTTTTTATTATTATAAAAGTGAATTTTATGATAGACGGAATTAATTTGCATAACATTTTGATTAACTTTACTAGTTGATGTATGCACTAGATTAATTGCCTTATGTTAGTCATGAGAATGGGCAGAAGATCAAAACCATAGTGCAAGATGAAAAATACATATTTCTAAGAATCTTGTGATACAAAGGGAATTGATTAAGTATTTTTATAGTATGTATATTGGTAAATGATTATTTAAACTTATATAAAGTTAGAATTCTATTTTGTGTGAAATTGTAAAATAGGGTTTCTAATTATTTGGAAAATAGATAGAAAAATGTGGTAAACATATATCATACAAGAGATTAGCCACCATTAACATTTTAGCATAAGTTTTACTTATTCTGGAGTGTTAATATGATTGTGTAGAGAAGAAATTGAAGACTCACATATGGTGATTCGGGTATTGTGTTTAATTTTTTAATTGAAGTATTTCTTTTATATCTCGATCGCAATAAATACTACTATGTGCATGTTTGTCTCCATAAAATGGGTCGTTAGTTAATCTTAGGGATCAATGGATCCTATAGTATGATTGCTTTGTTATGAAAATGAGTAAAATATAAATATAAAAACCGCAATGGTTAGAATTTGTATTGATTCTGAGCGTAATGCTATGAACATCTTGATCACGTGTTAGTTGATATTAGGTTTTATGATTTATAATGGCCAATAAAGCTTTTAAGCTGGATATGGATGATATAGCAACAAAACATACAATATCGAGCGATAGATGTTGATTACGGAGGCATAGATAGTAAACTTAATTGGTTATGAATCTAAAGATTTGGAACAATAAATTAATGTGGAGCTTACCTTATTTACTTCGATAGGTGGAGTATTAGTTTGCATATTATAATCTTTTCCGTAGAGTTGTTTTGAAGGAAATCTGTCTATTCTAATTAAGCATTATGCACATATAATTAAGATGATAAATTGAGTTGAAAACATAGTATTTCACTACATAGGTGAAGTTGTGAACTAAGATATATTTAATATAAGAGTTTAAGTGATTCGTATTGATTCATTAGAAAAAATTTGTTTAGTTTAATTGTAAAACCAATTAAAATGATTTCTTTAGCAATAAAGTAATTTTAGTGAAGTACGTAGTGATTACGTACACCTTTCTTTAAGGACGATATATGTAGTCAACATAAGTTGGTTGCACTATTACTACAAGTGATCTGTTATGCTTGCGATACGTACATTAAGTTTTTGGCGACATTCACAGTGATTGGTAGCCACTTAGACTTACTTAGTTTGAAAATTTGCTGAGTTTTATTTTAAGTACTTTATTTTCATGTTCGTAAAAACAAAAAGAAAAAAGAAAGTCTAAGTTTCAAGTTTGACTTTCTACACTTGATCTTTTATGCTTTATTTTCTAGGAGAACTAGTGAATGAGTAGCAAAGGAGAGAAGGATTTAGTGCCTTACGACCTTGGATTCATAGCACACACAAAGGAAAGAATATAAAGAAATCAAGATCGCCGAGGATCAAGCAAGAAATCAACAATAGGACCAAGGGAATAACCAACCCGTGGGTGATCTAGTAGTGTAGGATAAAATGCAAGTAAAGAGATACCTTTGCTATTACTTGAAACCAGAAGTTCAAGAGACTTTCAATGCAGGATGAGGCTTCCAGAAACACTACCAAGTTTGAACTGAGACTTACTTTGATCAACATGGTGCAAAATAGCTTATTCAATGGACTAGCTGATGAAGATCTAGTTGCACATGTAGATAATTTCTTAAAGAAGTCTAGAACCATGCACATTATACAAGTTACAAAATAGGTGATCAAAATGAGACTTTCCCTATTCTTATTAGGTGGAAAAGCCAAATATTGGTTCTAAGGACTGAATGCAGGGGTTATGATCTCATAGGTGGAAATCAATGAAATCTTTTTTAACAAGTTCTTTCCCCAGTGAAGGTTAGTGAAAGGAAGCTCGAAATCAATCAATTCAAATAAAAAGATGCCTACTATCTTGGAAAGGCTTGAGAAAGATTCAAGGAGATGGTAAGGATATGTCTAGGGCATGGATGCGTGAAATGAGCATAACTCCAGATTTTCTACTATGGGATGAACTACAACACGAGAACAATAGTTGATGTCAAAGTTAGTGGTTCTCTACTAACGAAGGATGAGGATTGAGCATTGAAATTCTTACATGTTTTGTCTCAAAACTCTAGAGCCAGTAATTTTTCCACAGTGAGGAAAATTGTGGGTGTATATGAGATTGATTTGTAAGTTGCCATAATGACAAAACTATCAAACCTGAGCAATCAAATGGTAAATCTTTCGATTGGACAATAAGATGGGCAAGTGCAAGTGATACATCGACCCATTAATCACCAAGCTATGGTAGTTAACCAAATGGACATACAACAAGGAATGAAATATGAAGAAGTAAATTTCTTGAACAACTAAAGCTATGGAAATAACTTAAGGCCAAGAATAATGAGTCTTTGAAGATTTTGTCAAGGATAAAACAATAAAAACCCAAACTTCTCATATGGAGATCCTGATAATGCGCTGAAGTTACATCTAAGTTTCAATCAATAATTCTAATAAGGGATGTTAGGACAAAGTGTGGAGATGAATTTGTTGAATTCAATTGAGAAAATCTCGCATGCTATGGACAAGATCAATAGGTAACATCATGAAAAGCATGAAAAGAGATTGAAGGAGCAAACAAGTCATGAATAGAATGGATGATGAGAGATCACAATCCATCAACAACCTTGAAAGGTAGATTGAACAGTTAATCATTACCTTGAACTCAATGATGGAAGGGCAATATCTGAATAACACGATCACCAACCCCAAGGAGAACTTTAGTGCTAAACACGTGATGAACACTACGACAATGAATAAGCCTAAATAACAGCAAGTGTTGTACAAGCTAGAAATATTCAACACTTTAGCTATACGGAAACATCAAGGGATAAATGAGAATGGAACAGAAGTGAGGTAAAATGAACTCGAAGGACTTAGGCAACAAAGAATCATTGCGTTGAAAAATTACATGAAAGTGAAAAACAATGGAAAGCCAATCAAAAAGATAAAATATCTTCTGAAGAAGCACTAAAATGCATTAGCTTGAAGGAAGTTCCAAGGAAGCTGGAATGAAAGTTTATGTTTATTCAGAGACTTCAACCAATCAAAAGGATAAATTTTGGGGAAATATGCATACCAATATGCATTGATGGGCACTGGTTTAGAAATATCTTATGTGATATGGGAGCCTCAATTAATGTCATGCCAATAATGGACATGTTGCATGTCAATTTAAAGACCAATCATCTAGATGCGACAAATTTGGAAGTAGTTGATGGCAAGTTCATTCCTACTATAAGAAGAGTCTTGAATGTGTATGTGAAAGTGGGTAGATTCACATTCATTGCAGATTTCAAGGTTATAGATCACAACATGAATGATGATGTGTCTATGATACATCGGAGGCCATTGTTAAACTCTTCCAATGCAAATTTGTACACAAGAAAAAAGAAGATCTCAATGTGTATCGATGAGGATGATGATGCAGAGAAGATATTCTTTGTTGATGGAGAAGAAGTTCATCCAAATTGAAATGAAATCATAATCTCTAACTTACAATTAGAGCATCTCGATTTAAACTCAAACTAAACAAGTAAAAAGGCATAAGGCTAATGACATTAAATTAAAAGCCACTAGGAGGCAACCTAGGTTTTTTTTTTTAATTTCAAGTTTTAAATTTTAGTTAGTTAATAATTCACTTAGAGTAGTAAATACAATTAACATGTTTAAGTTTTTTACTTTCAAGAATTCATGTCAAATGTGTAGGTAAAGCCATTTGTTGGGTGATAATTCATCGGAATGGAAATGTCACTCCAAATTCATTAAAGAGTGCAAAAGAACGAATGAGTTCAAGTGCCAAAGGTGAGGCACATGGGAAAATCACTGGTAAGTCTTTATAAAACATTTATACTTACATGGACTTTATGCAATCAAGGCATCTTGTGTAAATGTGACATGATGTCGAATAAGCGCCAAATAGGAATTAATGGAGAATACATGCAAAACACATAGACATACAGCTCGACGCCGTGGGTATGAGTCATGGTGACTTAGGTATGACTTACGGCACCACCAGGGCACCATGAGGAACACATGAAAATAGCTAGATCCTGTTGTGGCGCTATCACGTCGCCGTTCCCATTAAAGCATGGTGCTAGTGTCTTGATGGGGGTTTTAAACCCCATATTCATCACTTCATGCACACTTGGATTCAAACCCTACTACAACCACCAATTATACATCCTTCTAGAGCCCCGATTTTACCATTTCTAAGTGAGATAAGAGAGTTCCTAGTGATTGAGAGTGAAAAACAAGAGTGCATTGTGCATTTGCAAAAGGTGGAAAGCTAGGGCTTGAATTTGGGAATTGTATTTCAAGGAACATTAAGGTTGTAAATTGTTAGTGAATTGAGAGGGCTTTCATTGATAAAGAATTGGAGGAGTGTTATACACCTGAAAGTAGTCTGGCATTAAGGTAAAATTTACAATTTCATTAGTTATGCTTTTTGAAATTTTGAGAAAATTTAATGAAATTGCATGAATAGTGGATTTGAGGTTGTTGGATAAGGATTTTCAAGTTGTGTGAATATTAAGCATTAATGAGACTCATAGAGACCTAGTTTATGTTTTTGCATTATTTCAAATATTAATTATCTGTGTGATATAATTTTCGATTTTTAGGTAATTGTAATACACGAATTGCTAGTTGTATTTATTGTGTCGTTCTTTGAATTTGAAAAATGCTTAGAACAAGGACACAAGTTAGTCAAGTGAGCACATATGATTTAGAGGCATCAACCTCACGAAATCCCAATGATGAGGAGCCTAGGCCATTTAAGTTCTAATACTTTATTAGTAGATAGGCAAAGAATAGATATGAGAAAATTCAACAAAGGGAGTTCATTTGTGAGAGTTGTATAAATGTTTCAGCAAAGTATGATAAACGAGTGAACAACATCATTAGACGATAAATTTGAGAGAATTTTACTTAAGAATATAGAAAGAATGAAATTAGAGGAGTGAGTGAGAAAGTATATGAATTTTATGCTAATGCAAAGTTTACAAGGAAGAATGAGCTAGTGAATGTAAGAGGGGTGTTTGTCCCCTTTAATGCGCATGAAATTAATAATATCTATTGATTGGAGCATTTAATTATGGTTGGAGTCGAACCAAGTTTCCCAAATAATTTATATGAGAAACCCTATGAGCATTAGATGTCCAAGGACAACTCGGCTGGGTAATGAGAGCTGAGAATGTGCTAAAGCACATCAAGAAGGATAGTGTGAGGAAAGTCTACCAAATATGGCAACATTTCCTTATTGCATCTATATACCCCACAACTCAGCACAACGAGATCAAGAAGTGAAAGGCGAATTGCTTATAAGAGTTTACGAAGAATAAGGAAATCGATGTAGGCACAATCATCTACACCAATCTGATGGAGTCCATTATATTAGAGTGAGACAACAAACTGTTCTTTCGCTATATTGATCATTCAGTTATGCTTGAAGGCTATAGTGTGACCTCTTAGAGATGAAAAATTTGATATAGAGGCCCAAGTAACCACGGATGAGGCTTTTACGCTCACATTGGAATGACCACCTAGTCATCAAGACTATGAGGATGAAAGAGAAAAAGTTGAGGGAGCTAGACTTAAGGTTAAGTTTTTGGCTAAACAATGAAGGATAACGCACCAACAGTAGAAATAATAGAGTTAACATGATATTTAGAAGATGAAGGTTATAAGGTGCATGAGTAATAGCGGGGATTCGCTAAGGGCTACGAGTTTGTAGACCTAATTATTGGAGAGTAGGACTTAGATGGTTCAAAGGTTTTTCCACCACCTCCTCTACCAGAACCACCAGTACCACCACCAGATGACTTGACTCCACGATAGCAGAGGCTGTGGATTGTTAAGATAAGGTGACAGTACCAAGAGAATAGGGCATAATATTCTTGAAACCTTGAGGAGATATAAACAAGATAAACTGATTGGACATTAGAACTTCATATTGTATGTCGATTATCAGAGGGACATAGCTAGGTATGAGAGGAGTAGACTGATGACACGTACTGATAGGTCTTTTGGCTTTCCAGTAGCACCAACTTATTTATTTATGAAACTTAAGAATTTCTTAAACTTGATTAGGTAACTAATCAAGTATTTTTTAATTATAATTGGAGTTTAGGCTTCCGAAGTGGGACCCACGCACTACAGGCCAAATATTATAAGTTAAAATATTATTATTTTTATTGATGAATGCCTAGTATATGCATTATATAATATTATGTCGTGAAGTCAGGGTGTGCTAAGGTGTATCCTTAAATTGTCACAATCGGGATTGTAAGTGTGTGTCTGATGGGCATTAGTGCAATAAAGATTATTGATCACTCGAAAACTTTTAAACAAGTTTTATGTATCACGCGAGGATTTGGCCTTGGTTTACATGCAAGTCGAGATCGATGGCAGTGTAAAATGAGAATGAAGTTGATGTAAGACCTTGCCTCGACTTTTGTATCAATTGGTGGTGGTCGAGGTTGAGATTGAATGGGAAATTGGTATAAGTTTGGCTAAGTATGGCAACAGGATTGGTTAGAATGACTATTGTATTTCATGAATAAAATTAAGATTTATACAGTTTTGATGTGACCAAAACAATTTTTATGGACTTCTTATGGAGTTGATCTAATTAGTGGAGTGGTTGGCTTAATTTGGTGAAAAATCTAATCCCAAACGACCATCGAAATTTGAAACAAGTAAAAATATGAATTGTAGGAAGCAAAAAAATAAGAAGACATTAACCTACTAACAAGCAACTGAGGGTTAATATTTAAATATATGTAAAAAATCGAAATAAAAACATTACGTTTGATTTGAACAAATAGTCCAATTTTTGCCCCGTTTCTTTTTGTAAAATTATGGAGAATCGCCAGACTGTCAGTTCGATCTAAGTTTCAGTGGTTGAAATAAGGTATTCGGCCCGTCATTTGCTAAATACTAAATTCAAAGTGTTTTCAACAATTCAATTAGAATTCTCACCATTTTTTTATTTCTTTCACAAGATTTGATAGAAATTAGTAGAAATCTTTGCGAATTGATGTTTTGGGTTGATCTAGATCAATTTTAAATAAATTTTGTCGACATGGGTTAAGGGTTTTGATGAGTTGAACTAATGTGATTCAATTGATAACTATTTTGGAGATATTTTTATAGTTTATATTAATTTACATTGGGTTTCTGGATGAAAATATTATTGGTTTTAATCCAATTTTTACTCCATTTGTTGTAGAAATATTTTGATGTTGGTATTGAGCGCTTTTGTGTTGTTTGTTGTCGAGTTTTGAAGATTTAACTATGAAAATATTTATTTGGAGAACGTTTTCAAGTCTAAATAAATAATATTTGCCTAGTTGACTGGACATATTGGAAACTTCTTCGCCGGTGATTGATTTGAGTGTTCGTAGAGTCTATGGAAAGTAGGACATGAGCACTACGAGTTTTGTTTTTGGTCATCATGAAAAATAATGATGTTTTTAAGGTTAAAAAGTTACTCCAAGTTGGCTAGTTGAAAGCCGGTTGAACAGTTACATTAATATTTTTAGAAACTATTCTCGGCATTCTTTGGCCTCAATTTTCATTATGTTTCATGATTCAGTTTCAGTTGAAGCTTCACCCATACCATAATTGGGTATGCAACGAAACTATTGGAACTATTCTCAAGATCATCCGACACTCCAAGACCCCGAGAATCGAGCTCAAATTTGGTTAGTTGTAAGTAAACCCTAAAATGGTCTTTACTAGTTATAGGATTTATCTTTGTACCTGCATTTATGTTTAGTTTGCATTACATTTTACATCATTCTTGGTCATGCTTACATGGCATCCGGATAGAGTAGCCCCGGCTTCGGTTGTAAGAGTGTGAGATGCTCCATTACAAACTAGTCGCACAACAGGTGTCTAAGGTGGGTAATGTCAAATCCGGGGTAGCATGCATTAAACTCACGAGACTGTTCTAGGTTTTTCATGAGTGGGCCTGCTTTTTATGAGCTTAGAACAAGAAATGAGGATCCACGTTGTTATATAATTTTGTCGTTCTTTGGAAATACAATTATAAGTCTCTATGTATTCTGATTAACATTTGAAGGAGTACATAGAAGTGTAGGAGATTATTTACCTGACATCCTCGAGTTGCTTTTAAAGTTTAATTCTTGTGGTAAATTGTTTCTATATATTGTTTTAGGGTTCTTGGGGTAAGTTTAGGATTCGAAACACAAGTGAAAGGCTAAGAGAGTCTCTTAAGTTAGTTTATAGTAAGTTGAGAAATTTATATTTCAATTTTAGTTTATTTTGGAATTGTAAGCTATAAGTAAGGTATCGAAGACCTTAATTTAGTTTAAGTGTTTTAAATTGATACATATTATGAACAATGAGGAGTTGTGAGTCCTTTTAGGCAACTCCTTATTCCACTATCTATTAGGTAGATTTTTCTGGCTTGCCACATTTAGTGGAGGTGCTTTTGAAATTTTTAGAAAATACGGGGAAAAATCCATATGTTTTCCTAATTTGATCCAAAATAAACAAATCGTGAATTGAGTTTGATTGAGAATATAACTTTAGTTTGGAGCATTATTAAGGATTGGAATAAAAGTTATTTTGAAGTTAAAGTTAATTGAATATATTAGGTGCCTAATTAGGGTGATTAGGAATATGTAAAGGCTTAGTGAGATGGGCCTTGACAATATTTGATCTGGATACTACGGATAGTAGGAAGGTGGATAGTCCATTTGACACTATCCTGTTCTGGAGCTGATGAAGTAGAAGATGATGATGATGCGTAGTCTTGACTTTCATTCCTTGGGGTTCCTTTGTATTTGGGGAGATGAGAGATACAATGTTACCATTTTATTTTAACTTTGGGATATTTTGTTGTTCCAATTCTATGTTTAGATTAATTTAAATTCTATGATATCTCGTGTTATTATATATGTTTGTTCATTTTAATGTTTTCATGATTTTAGGCTTATTTTTAAACCTTCAGGATAAGGTTTGATTGACTACACTATGAAAAGTGGTGAGAAAGGATGAAATAAGGATAAACACTGTAGGCATGGTCGTTAAAATCTTATTTTAAAAACAGTTAAAGAGGAAGCTTGGTAGCGTATTTTTTGTTTTATGTTTTTTATATTTGAATGTTTAGTTAATATATATTAGGTTATCTATAGTAATATGTAATGAGTAAGTAGTTCATTTGCATATTCAGGTTTTAATTGATGATGAGTAAGGTACAAGTGTCTTTTTAATATGAAATTGAAGAGAGTGTTTTAAAATTTTTAAGGAAAATAGTAAAATGTAGCAAACAACAGTATAATTTCATGATTAGAAACCTAGTGTTAGAAAAGACCTTGTACTAGAAATAAAAGCATGGGGAATATTAGAGCACTTTTTGTGGAAAATTTAGATCTCTAAGAAATTCTATAATAATTATGAATCTTACTTGATAATAAAAAGTAAATGAAGTCTTAGTGCAAATAGGGGATGAAATAGACATTTTAAATGAAAAGTTGGAGTTAACTTGCTTGATTAATTGTAATTGCAAAGTTCTAACAAGAGTTTTAGAATAAATTAATAGAGTGTCTCTCAAGTTCTATAGGAAATGGAGCAGAGAACTTGATGGTTGAAAAAGTGAGGAAAAACGGAGTCCATAGGAAAAAGGGTAGTTACCATGAAATAAAAAAAAGAGGAAAAGAAAAAAAAAAGAGAAAAAAAAAGAAAAGAAGGTAAAAGTTAAAATAAAACTCTTTAAATAAAAGATTTAACACGAGTGTTAGTAACTTTATTGAGTTAGGTTTTTTTTCTAACAATTGTAAGTCCTATAGACTCTTGAAGTTCTAAAGTCTACCAAAATTAGTTTGATCTATGCTTATTTGTGAATTGTTGAGCTTAATGACAAGTCATGAGATTGTACATTTGCTACTTGAGTGTCAAGGTGAAACAAACGTGTGAGTATTGATGGTTTTGGTAGTGATCTAATTTGGTGTTGCGAAAGTGAGTAATATGTGTTGTTAAAGCTACATATTTTTAAAATATAAGTTTTCGCAAAGAAGAAATCTTGAGTTGAATATTAATTTGAAACATAGCAAATTAAAGGATACTCCATGAACAATGTAAAATGAAATGAAAACTAGAGTGATTGGAGTAGTTAAAATACTTAGTAAAATATACTTTTGCTCGAGAGGTGCAAAATCTTAAGTTTGAGGGTATTTCATAAGTGATTATTTAGACTTATGTATAGGGTAGGTTTTGTAGTAAATTTAGTATAAATTTCCATAAATGAGCTCTAATTAATGGTGTTTATGCATTTTCACGTAAACAAGGCATAAATGGAGGAAACAAGCAAAAAACGAGAAGGAATGGAGCTAAAATACACCAAATTGTGGTTTGCGTCGTGGCTGATAGTCGTGGTGCTGTAAGGGCTTAAGGCATAGTGTGGAAGACATAAGCATGACGTGGGAGAGAAAAAAAGTGAAGAAAAAAAGACAAACAGGTTGTCGTAGTGGAAGCGTCGTTGAGATTTATGGTACATCAGCGGAGACAGAATGGACAACACCGAGGGCACTGAAGAGAAGAATTGCATAAAGAGTAGCGACATAGTAGCATTACACACACCGCGTTGAGGTTTAAGTGACATCTCTAGGACAAAAGAAAATATAAAGTTAGAGTTTTATTTCGTGCTAAATTGTAAAGTAGAGTTTCTAATTGAATGGACACGTGATTATGGATTATAAATAGATAGAAAAATGTAGTAAACATATAACATACAAGAGATTAACCACCATTAACATAATTCAACATAGGTATTACTTATTCACGAGTATTAAGACAATTGTAGAAATAAGATATTGAAGACTCACGTGCGGTGATTTGGGTATTATGTTTATTGATTTAATTGAAGTATTTCTTTTATATTTCTAATTGCAATAAATACCATTATGTGCATGTTAGTCTCAATGAAGTATGAGTAATCTATAAATCTTAGTGATCAATGGATCTTATGGTATGAATGTTATGCTATTAATATGAGTAAAATAGAAATATAACAAGTGTAATGGTTAGAATTTGTATTGACTCTGAGCGCAATGCTACAAAAACCTTGATAGCATGTTTGTTGATATTAGGTTTTAGAAGTTATCATGGCCATTGAACCTTTATAGCCGGATATGGACGGTACAATAGTAAAATATACAACATCGAGCGATAGGTGTTGATTATCGAGGCACGGATAGTATACTTAATTGGTTATAAATCTAAATACTTGGAACATTAAAGCAATGTGGAGCTTATGTTATTCACATCGATAGGTGAAATTCTAGTTTGCACTTTAGAATCTTTCTCATCATAACAGTAGCTTAAAGTGGATTTGAAGGAAATATGTCTAATCCAATAAGGCATTGCATATGCATAATAAAAATGACAAATTGAGTTGAAAAGCGTAGTATTTTATTACATAGGTGAAGTTGTGAACTAAGATAGTTTTAATATAAGAGTTTAAATTATTTGCATTGATTCATTATTATAGATTAGTTTGGTTATAAAACCAATTAAAAGGATTTCTTTAGTAATAAACTAATTTTAGTTAAGTACGTAGTGAGTGCATACACATTTCCCTGAGGATGATATCTGTAGTCACCATAAATTGGTTACACTATTACTATAAGGGAGCTGTTATACATGCAACACTCTAATAATATATATAAAATGGTTGTGCCACAATTGAAAGAACAAATGGGTTTGAAGCTATTTAATTTCTATAAGTTAGAAAGAATACTTTCTTCAACTTTAGTGGATATTAAGGAGTTTTAACAAGAGCTTACAAATATATAGAGAATCCTATAGATTCCATAAAAAAATGGAGTAGAGAATTTATAGTGGAAAAATGTGACAATGTCTATAGGAAATGGAGCAGGTACTCTAAAATAAAAAGAAAAGAAATGTATATATATATGTAAAGTAATAATAATTAGGATGAAAAAATGAAAGATGAAAAATGTGAGGGTTCCTAAACTCTTTCGAAGAAAAGATTTAACTCGAGTGCTTGAAGCTAGGGTTGAGTGAAGTATTTCTCAATCTAACACATTTTAAACGATATATTGATTAGTACCTTGGTGAAATTCACATTGATTTTTTAGTGTGGTGCTATTATAAAGTATTTTTTAAAATTAATATTAATCTAGTGGTTTTATGTTTTGAGATTTTATACTAGTCATTGTAAGCTCGATACTTGTTAGTGGAGATTATAAAAACCTATATTATATAAAAGCCTTGGTATTGAACTTTAACTTCTAAGGGGTGTTGCATTGAGTGGTTGAATTATTATTAAGGGGTGTCTCGTTTTGTCTAAATCATTATATTCTATCATAACTTTTATGTACTTGTGGGTAATATGTTTCTATTTGAAAATCACTTCTATTTTAAAATTTCAATCATTTAAAGTTAATATGATTTAGATTGAAATTTGTTTGTAAAGAATGAAAAGAGAATTTGATTGAGAGTATTTCTTTGATCGAGACAACAAAGGCTGAGTTTGGGGGTATTTGAAAAGTCAATAATTAGATGAATTTTATAGTGTAATTTAGGTTAATTTTAGATACAAATGATGATAGTACACTAGGTATTATCTTGTTTTTGTGGTTTCAAGATTTAATTAGGAAAATGAAGGAAATGAAGAAAAAGAGGAAGAAGAGCAAAATAGTAAAATGCAGATGATATCCATAACTTAGCCTGGGATACGAGAATACACATAGATTTTTACCTAAATCGGCGGGAAAGCAAAGCTAGTGAATCGTCGGCAAATTGGAAAATACACTAAAAATCGCCAGCTGAATCGGTGGAGCATAGGGACTAATTTCAGTGATTAACTCAGAGATTAGTGAACATAATGGAATCGCAGACAAATCACTTAGGTCGGTGATGAGTTTTTTTAGATAATAACAAGGAATTTGTATTAATCTATGATTTGTACACTTAGAAAAACTAAAAATAAGAATTTAGTCTTGCAAAATTACTCTCCTCTTTTAGTCATGTGCCCTCATCAGTTTCGTTTTATTAAGTTTATGTTTGAAGCTACATTGGAGCTTAATTTCTTAAAGGTATTTATTTATTTAATTATGTATTTCAATTGTATTATTGTTTTATTTATTTCCAGCATGTGTTAATAGTTTATTAATTTAAAAAATCATATACATGTATCTACTTTGAATTGCTTTATTGTTAAGGAATCATGTAGGTAATGATTTAAATATATTCATGCACATCAATCACGGATTTAATAAAGTTTTTTTTGCATATTAAACATAACGATTCATTGCATTGAGTGCATAATGGCCAATATGTTTCTTAATTTAGAGTATCCAAATTTATGTTTATGATTATTGACAACAATTACAGAAGTAGTAACTAGGATTAGTCAATAGGGCGAAATGATTAGAGTAGATATTTTAGGTGATTGTATTGTAAGTTATATATTAATTAGCATATTCTGATTAATTTTTTCTTTGAATTATGCATTATTTTCATTGAGTGTTAATGCTAACATATTTCTATTTTATTGCATTTTATCCAATATTTAGATTTACAATGATAAGGATATGGCTTATTTTCTATTGAATATAGAAAAATCGATGGTTTGCTAAAGCTTATCAACCTATTATGAATTAGTATTTAACGATTCCATGATTCATTTGGATATGATTATAACTATCTTTGAATTAATGTTATTTTCTAGTGTATGGATGCAATCCAAGTGTATTACTTTGTTTAGTGGGAGTTTGTTTAAATGTTTGTTTTGATATTTAATTTATATTGATTTATTGATTGCTTGTTTAAATTGCATTAGATTCGTTTATTGAATTTGAATTGTTTACATTTTAATTATTTTAGTAATTTGATTGCTTGTTTTTAGCTTGATAGTGTTTAATTCCTATTTTAATTAGATTAGTTAAATCTAAGCAAATTAAATCCAATAAAACTTTAGGGTAGCCTTCATTCTTAAGAGAATTGCAAAATCCACGTGGAGACAATATCTCATTTACCACAATTACAAGTAATAGAAAAATAAATAAAACTATTATGCAAGCTGGACTCGTGTCATCCATTATGTCATTCAACTTTATATAATATATTGGACTTCTATCACGTCTAGCTTATTTCAAATGAAAACAAAAAGTGGAAACCCTACTAAATTGATGGTCATTTAATTATGAACACAATAATGAGCAAGAAAGATTTCTTGACCTCATTTATGAGGATCACCTATAATCTAAATTATGGTGAGTAATCTACTAATTTAGTTTGGGGTAGTAGAATTCATTAAAATGGATGTAATACTTGGAAGGGATAGGTTAAATAGTGGTATACCTTGGTATACTTTCTATGCATCAGGGTGCTGGGATGAGTTGATAAAACCCTAATCTCATTAAGTGAATAACTATTACTCAAGATTTAATGGTTCAAATTATTTTCGTATGGTTGAGAAATTAAATGGAATGCAAGTTTGACGAAATATCAGTGGCTTAAGAAATTTTAAGAAGTAGTCTTAATTAAATTTCTTAGAATCCACCATAACTAAGTATAATTTCTTGAATGAATTGATTTCAAAGTGTAACTAATAATCAATTCCTCGGTGTTTTAACATTAAAGGAATTACGTGAGTTAAAAACTCGGCTCGAGTAATTAACTATAGACAATATATCATTTGAGTGAGTAACTAAGTATAAAACTATGTAGCTTTCATTTAATTGAAGGATTGTTATACATGTATACTAGCTACTACCTCCTACTATTTTAGAGAACACTAATTAATATAAACTTATTCTTAAAAATTAAATATATATAGCTAGATATTTCCAAAAAAATCTAATTGGCCTAGATGATTAGTGGGGAAGTGGCAACTTTCCTTGTTAATTTAATTTTTAAGAATTCATGATGACTTCCAATGAAGTCCACTTTCTTAAGATCATGAGTTCATGATAACTTCCCTCACATAAGAGAAGTGCATCTTGTAAGACCATAATGTGTCTCATAACATCATATTATTTTATGTAATGAATAAATTATGCAACATATGGACCTAAAGACTTTTAAGCTCTCATTACCATTACCAATTTAATGAAGACTTATGTTATTGTGGAAAGTGTAATGGTTATCCCTCAAACCTATTAAATGACACTTGTATCGTCAAATTAACTGTCAAATATTTTAGGCTCATGGGACGATAATATCTTGATGGTTTTAGGAGAATAAAAGCTTCCATAGGTAATTCTCTAATTGATCCACAAATCTTATATTAAAGGAATGCTTACATGTGGTATCAGAGTGTTGTGATGAATGACCCTGAATAACCAAAATCCCAGTCACTCGAATACACCCAAAGATAAACAAACAACAAAGAAAATATGAAGACAAGAATTTACGTGGAAAACTAAAAATTAAGGAAAATATCATGGGCAAGAAACTAGGTATCAACTATTGATAGTTTAGTACACAAAGGAAAAAATGCTTATCTCTAAATCAACGACAAGTACCTCACAATGTTACGTCCCCGCTCGTAGACACGTAGGCTACGACATACACTTAACTTACGTAACACTTCAACACTATGTTATGTACCTGCTTGACAAAGCTCATAAGCTCAACACCCTATCTTTTGCCGCTTACAACCATCTATATTTATATCCGAACATAATATGTGTATGTAATTCTATAGTAACGTTAACTCATAATTGGACACCAATATTAATGTGTTGCATGCAACAATTTGTGTCCTATACAAACTTCAATTACTAATTAATATCATGTGTCACCACCATGTATGCATGAATTCAAGTACGACACTAATTTGAGTCCTACATAAATTACGAGTTTGAGCCACTTGATTCAACAAATCTTCACTTTGGCGAAAACTCATTACCTTGCTCTTGTCACAACATTATCTCAGGCCATTATCCTCAACTTTGAGAATGAACCAAGTCAAATCCTGCTAGCTTGGGCATACAAACAACTGGAACCTACTTCTAGATCAACTTGCAAGCGTAGACCTTGCTGCATGTTTCTCAACCAAAACTAAATAGTTCTTGTTCCTCACACCTTTCATGACCATTAAAGACTTTCAGAGTATTTTTTATACTCCACCTTACTTGGAGCACCTATAACCCTCAAATTTAATTTGGAAAGAGAAATTAGATTTCGAGTCAAACTTGACACATGTTGAACATATCGAAGTATTACGATGCATAAGTCAAATAAACTAAGCTCAACTTCACCAACTCCAAATAACTGTCACAGAGACCCATTAACCATTGACATAACTTTGCTACCCATACAACTTGCATAATTATAGATTTGTGCCTTATATACGCAAACATGCTTTGTGGCCCTGAAGCCACTTACCCATTCTCCATTCTGATCATCAATCATATTCTTTGTTGGACTCATAGGATGATTACTATGAGTCTTGAGAACTAACAACTTTTCGGCGTCATCACCTTGAAGATAGGAATCCCCCATTTGTTGAACACGATCTTTTTGTCCAACTTGCTCCTTTTCCTTTCCTATTCCTGTCGATTCTCCAGATATTCCCTACTTGACTACATCCCCAAGAGAGCACTTTCCCGTATATGACACCCCAAATCTTGAATATGGTAAATTATCCCATTATTAAGGTTAATTTGATAGATACTCATGGTATGTTTATTGGTGTGAATAAAGTGTGTATTATATTCTAAATAGTTAATTTAGATGGGAGTATAAGCCTAAGTTAAATAAAACAAAATAAGCATAAAGGACTTGTAAATATTTTAAATAATGAAAAAGGCGATTTGGTAATATAACACATTGAGGATGGAGTAGATGAGGACCTGATGATGGTCCTAGTACTTAAAGAGACTAAGATGAGATGTGGGGTTTTGATTTAGTCAACAAAACATTAATCCTATTGACTAAGTATATAAACCACAATTAAGGCTTAAAGCCATTTTTCTTAAATTAGCCATAGAGAGAACTTGAGGAGAGAACCATAGAAAACTTGCTTGGTGGATTAGAGGAAACTTTCATCAAGATCTTACAAAGCAAGGTAAATTATTTATCTCATTTACTCTAATTTTCTCTATTTTTGATTCACGTACTTATTTTGAATGGAATCATGGTTTTATTTGGAGTTTTAAGATAGAAGATGAATCCTTATGCCATCTTCTTTGGTTTATTCTAACAGATTTGCAAAATCCGTGTTTTAATAGTGGAATCGTAATTCGGATAGATTGCTTGATGAAATTGGATTGATCTTTTGCTTTCACACAATTGAATTAAGACCGTTTTGATGGATTTGGACCCTTAGAGGTTGGCATGAATCGTTGGGGAATTTAAAATTTAGGTTTAGATCTTAAATTCTGAATTCATGCCCAGCGCCGCACCAGTGCCTCGCTTACAGGCAGTAGGGCGCTAGCCACAATGCTACATGTGAATTCAGAGAAATCGATCTAGCGATTCCACAACGTTATGACTTGTAGCGTACGTCACTAGGGAATATCTAGGATCGATTTGTGGTTTTTGAGTCGAAGTTTAGCGATTTCAAGCACCAAAGGCATGACATTATTTTGAAAAGGGTTTTATATCATTTTAAAGATATTATTGTGAATTGAGTGAACTTACCTCAAATAAAACATATTAATAATTTAATAATGAACCCATAACAATGATGACATAAAGAGAACTAAGATAGGAATTTCAATGTTAGGATTGGATATGATAGCAATGCTTCAAGGTTAGTGGAGTTTGCTTTATTCTCAATCATGCCTTGATATTAGTTATAATAAGAATCATATATCAAATTATGAAATTCAATGGAATCTATCTCAACACTTTTATTGATCTTGCTTGCTATATTGTTTGGATCCTTTTAGAATGAATGCTTGTGGAACTAGTATACTTGTATTGATGAATGCTTGCATACACCTTGGGTTGGAGTGCTTGCGGCCACCGATAACTTCTTGTATAGTTATTATTAGATATTGATATGTATAACTATTCGGGTCCTATAAGTGTAGCCTTTATGTCCTTGTTAGCTATTTGGGGTCTCCCTTGGTGTGCTATGTAGGAGTTCGACTCAAGTTTATTGAATTATCTAGTTTCCGCTTCTCTTGATTCTATGGCATTCATGTATCATTGCAAGCTTGTTAGATTATCATTGTTGGGCACTATTTACTTTATATTGCATTTTATAGTACTTTTGCTTATGTACATGTGACTTGCCTAAGATAATAATATTTTTCTTAAAAATCCATTGTTGTATGTCACTTATTATTGCACTAGGTATTACATTCATGGTTGAGGGCTAAGCAAGGTCTTACTTTACCGAACCCATTAAATATTTGCTCACCCCACTACTTTCCCCCCTAAGCACCTCGATTGCTACTATAAACAGATGAAAAGAGAAAGTCATAATGTAGGATATTTCTTTCCCGTGCGTTCGATTCAGTTATATTTTTCTATTTGTATTTTGAGATATTTTATGTAATAAATATGGGATTTCAATTGGGTAGACATTTAAACCCATATAACTATGCTTTTAGTTATGTTTTAGTTGTTTGTGAGACTTCTACATTTATTATGCTACTTGTTATACTTTAAAGCCTTTAATTTCTGCACCTTTTAGCCATAACGTGTCTTTTGTAGAATGTCTTAGTTTAATTTTCATAGTTTAAAGCTTACTATATCATCGCCCGACTCATTGGGTTATCTCCAGGGCCTTTTAATGGTTTAGGTCGAGCAGTCCAAGCCCACTGGGGTTTGGGTCATCACAATTGGTATAAGAGCCTAGGAAACCTAACCTAGGGAATGTTAGTTGGGGTAACCATTACGAAAGATTAAAGTTGATATTAAAATTGGTGATATTATATTAGGTGATAGTGCCTATAAAGAAACGTGTAGTATAATCCTAAAATTGGGAGTAGGACTCAGATGAAAATCACAGATAGTATCCACAAAGTATCGACTTAATTCACCTTAAGATTAGTATGTTGTTAAACTTAGTAAAGGTCAGTCATAGTTAAGTAATGAAATCATCTGCATAGGCTTATGGTTTGCATTAACATATTTATCACGATTTACCGAACTTAAGGTGGGAAGGGATTTAAAATGGACAAGTACATGTTATGATGCTATTTTCTTATGTATATAATATCTATATTGTAAAATATGTTGTTCATTTATCATATTTCCTAGGTTAATTTTTGGAACTCACTCCTAAAACTGCTCACGGTGCATAAAGAGTACTCGAGGTGGAAGTTCTTATGGCTTAAGGAGCACCATGGGTGCATAGGGGACTGATAATGGATATTAGCGCATCAAATGGAGCACTAGATAGTTGAGATGGCTATGAGTAATCGAAGGGCATAGGAGGACATTGATAAGTCATCATTTATGTAATATTTTTTTGCACTTTTTCTATGAATTCTAATACTTTTATCATCATTTATACTGATAAGTCATTGTTCTACTATTTTCTGGTCAGAAATAGAATTTAATTCGAGAAAGGGTGATCTCCATAGCAAATCAATCAAAAAGCTGAAAAAGTCTTGATATTTTTACAATGATTATTTTTCAACAACAAATCGCCAAGGAATCGCTGGTATAAACTTGGCTGAACTATGAGAAGCTCACTAAAAAAGCCATGGAGGATGTCTTATAAGGTCCCAAAAAATGAAAGAGCTAGTATCCCGAAAAAAGACTGAGCAACTTCATAGCGATATCATATTGCACATATAGTGCTGCAAAATCCATGGGCTCGATTTGTAAAGAAACTGGGTAGAAAACAAAGCATCGCAGTGATTTGGCAATGATTCTTCAGCGATGTGTCTGTTCAACGTATGAAGCTGAACAAATCTATATATTTTCAATCCCCAATTCTGTAGATTTGTTAAATATGGTGAATCTATTCAATTGTATTTCCAACCCATATAAATGCCTAAGTTCGGGCATGCGAGAAACAACTTTTCTTTTCTTTAGTTTTTAAGTTTTGAAGAGAGGAGCTCTCGAAAGTTTTGGTATTCCCATTTTTGGGTGTTCGTTATTTACTTTTAAGGTACTATATAATTTGTTTTATTTTTATAATTAATTTATATGAGTACTAGTAATCAAGTTATCACTAGCTTGATAGTTTTCTACCCGAGCAAGTTACTGAGGATATGAGGTTTTATTCTTTAAAGTGAATTTTCCCATTATTGGAGTCTTGTAACTTTGAATCTATTAGTTATAAATTTATTGGTTTATCATTAGATTAGAATGAATATGCTTTGATATTTAATGGCCAATGCATAGGTAGGTATTGGAGATCTAGGTCAATGAACCTATTGCCACTCGGTAAGGTGGTTTATGTTAGGTGTAAAATAGAGCCTTGTCTGTTGGCTATCAATGTGCTCTTGTACATTTGAAGTATAAGTTGGGTGACAGTTTATACTAGTTACTATTTAGGGCAAGTGTTTTCATTGAATGCTAAGGGAGCTAGCTTCTTGAAAGCCTACGGTATATCAAATGGTTTTGTAGGTCTAGTTAGTATATGTTAGTGTCACTCGATCCTACCATCGACTATAGAAAATAGAGTGTCTGCACTTGATCTTGTCTATGAGACTCCAATAAGATGGATATATTTTCTAACCAATGATTAAGTGAATTACTTGTCAATTGTCAAAATGCTCTCCATCTAGACTTTTATTATATTGTTTGAATTATTATTTTTAGTTGTCTATGCATGCTTCCATTGTTTAGTAAAAGTTGTTAAGTTTCTTTCTTCTAGATTAGCTTAATCAGAAATTCCCCCATTTTCTTTTAGTTGTAGTGTAGAAATCCTTATCTGTCTTTCTGGGTTCGATCCTGTACTTGCCTCGCTACCTATCAAAGTAGTCGGTAAATTGGAAGTATTATTGGTGTTGTACAATGCGACATCAGTTTTCGATGTTGTTGCCAAGGACTGTATTAAATGATTTTCAAGGTTAACATTTTTAAAAATTAGCCAAGAAGAAAAATAACTCAATTAGGGAAGTGAACCAACTTTGTGGATGTTTTCAACCTCTAGCTTAAATTTATGGCGAAATTCATGTGAAGAACTGGACTTGTCCAGAAACTTCCAACATTTCTTGGAAGAGATAATGAAGATCTTCATGGTTTTTTGGTGAAATTCAAATGGGTTGTTATATGTATGAAACCTACTACACCTGAGCCGGATATAGTGAAGATGAAGGCTTTTCTATTTTATCCGAGAGTTAATGCTATGGATAGGTTATTCCACTAACCCCATAGATCTATAAATTCGTAGAATGATTTTCACCTCAAATTTTAGGAACAATATATGCTGGTGAGCAAGATTACCTCTATTAGGAGATAAATCTCCACTATTTACATGAAAGAAAAAGAATATTTCTTTGATTATTGGTAGAGATTTAAAGGACTTTCGTGCTTGCCCACAACACATTTTCACTAAGAATATTATGGGAGAGCTCTAGAATCTGTATGAGTGTTCTAGAATCTGTACGAGTGTCATAGTTAAAAGTTTGACATGAGATTTGGCAAGATGGCAAAATGATCGAGTTAGTTAGGATTGAAGCTCAAGCAAGCATAGAAGATATACTACACACTTATTATTTTGTTGAGGCTAGTAAGATTACTTTGAGGAGTGGAGTTGAACTCAAAAAACCCAAGCAATTGGATTTACCAAGTAAATCGAAAGAGATAAGAGCGGAGGCTGAGCATGAGAGAGAAGTTACTATTGCACCACTTAAGAAACCTAAGGGAGAACCAATCACCAAACTTGTTATTATTCATCAGTGTCTTGCAAAATCAAAGAAAGAGGAGCAGTACAATGGAATAATAGAATGTTTTAAGTGCAAATCACAATTGGTGATAGACATATTTCTAAGGCAATGCTAGACTTATGAGCATCCATAAATGTTATGCCTTAATTATGTTTGATTCTATTAATTACAAAAACTTAAGGAAATTAGGAAAGTGATCCAGTTAGCAGACAAATATGTAGTACACCCTATAGGAGTCGTATAAACTATCATGGTCATTATAGGATCATTATACTTTCCTATAGACTTCTTTATCTTAGACATGAAAGAGGAACCATTCCCCAACTCATTTACAATTCTATTAGGACGTCCTTTCATGAAAATGGCAAAGGCTAAGATTGAAGTCATAGACATATCTTTAACTATGCAATTTGATGGTAATTTTTAAAAAACTAACATTCATGATGCCTTGAAATGTCATTGCTGATGTCTGATTCCTATGTACATTAGATGCAATTGATCCACTAGTATAAGCTGGTATTGACTATCCTATAGGAGATACATTAAACTTAGTTATCTATCAAGGAGTGACTTTTGATGATATGGAGCACATATGTTCACTCGACAAAGATGTTGAGAATCTCATTAAGGATTTAGAGTCTTATGAGCTTCATTCTCAACTCCTTGTCCCCGTGGATTTGTTTTCCTATGGTCGTAAGCTTGAGCCTTTGCCCGATAAATCCCCAAAGCTCTATTTGAAAGTGTTTCCTAATCACTTGAGGTATGCCTACTTCGGTGAGAATGAATCACTTCCAGTAATCATTTCCGACAAACTCTTGAGGCTAGAAGAGGAAAAACTAGTTCACATCCTACAAAGCTATAATGAAGCGATAAGATGGACACTAGTTGACATCAAGAGATTGCATCCTTCCATATGTACACACAAAATACGTATAAAGAATGACTACAAACCCTTAAGGCAAGCTTAAAGGTGATTGAACCCGCTTATGATGAAGTAGGCAATAAGGAGATTCTGAAACTTCTTGATGCTGGGATGATTTATCCCATTTTTGATAAAAAGAGGGTTAGTCCAGTGCCAGTCCTACCCAAAAAGACTGGATAATTATTATGATCAATGCCCAAGGAGAGTTGGTACCGACCCATGTCCAAAATGGATAGCAAGTTTATATTGACTACAAAAAACTTATTGTAGCCATAATGAAAGATCTTTTTCCCTTACCATTCATAAATTAGATGCTTGAGCGTTTGCCTGGAAAATAACACTACTATTGTTTAAATGGGTATTAATGGTTTCATTAGATTCTCGTTGCGCTAGAAGATCAAGAGAAAACCACCTTCACCTATCCTTTTGAAACATTTGCTTACAATCGCATGACGTTTGGGCAATGCAACGCACCCACAACATTCCAATGTTACATGATAAGGATTTTCTCTGATTTTGTCGAGAACTTCATTGACGTTTTCATGGATGATTTCACCATTTATGGAGATTCTTTTGACAATTTTCTTGATAATTTGACCAAAGCATTATCCTAATACATTGAAAAGATCCTTGTTCTCAACTTTGAGAAATGCCATCTTATAGTATCCCCAAATCTCATTTTGAGTCATATTGTTTCATTTAGAGGTCTGGAAGTTGATCCGGCAAAAGCGAATATCATTCGTGCCTTGCCCCATTTATACTCTGAGAGAGATACGTGCATTTCTAGGTCATGTAGGCTTCTATAGGTGGTTTATTAAGGATTTTCTAAAGATAGCCCAACCTTTAAGTCGCTTACTTCATAACGATTTTCCATTTTTCTTTGATGATGAGTGTAAAATGTCTTTTTCTACACTAAAGACTGCACTTACATCCACCCCGATCATCAGAGCTACTGATTGGTCACTTCCTTTTGAGATTATGTGTGATGCGAGAAATTATGCTGTAGGAGCTATGCAAGGAAAAAAGGTAGGGAAAGAATTTCATGTGATTTATTATGCATCTAGAACTTTAGATGTTCCTCAAATTAATTACACCACTACAACAAAGAACTCCTTGCAGTTGTCTTTGCACTTGAAAAGTTAAGGCCTTATCTGCTAGGTACCAAAGTCATTGTCTATTCAGACAATGCTACTTTGTGTTACCTAATTTAGAAAAAAGGAGTTTAAGCCTAGCATACGTTACAATAGTTTAAAATAGATTTGGTTTTTTTAGTATTAAAACTAGTTTTAAAAGAAAGGACTATGAAGACTCCACTTGTGGTTATTTAGTATTATTTTTTATTTCATGGAAGTTATTTGATTTAATATTAGATTGCAATTAATAACATGATTTACGTGTTGATTTATATTATGAGTGAGTAATTAATTTAGCATTGAGATCGATGGATCGTATGGTATGAATACTATGCTAAAGGAAATATAAATGGATTAAAATTTAAGAAAGTGCAATGAAAAGAATTTGTTTTAATTATGTACATAATTCTATGAACATCTAGATAATATGTTTGTTGATTAAAAGTTTTACGAGTTACCATGACTATAAGAGATTTTAAGCTAGATATGAACCATATAACCATAAATCATATAACATCGATAGTAAGTTATTGATTAGGAAGCCACATATAGTAAACTTAAATGGTTATTAATCTAAAGATTTGAAATTTAATGCTATATGAAACTTTTGTTGTTCACACCGATAAGTGGAGTTCTAGTATGTACATTATGATCTTTTCCACCACTACAGGGGCTGAAGTGAATATGAAGAAATCTATTTATTCCAATTAAGCATTGCACACACATAATGAAGATGAAGGAAATGTGATAAGAATGCAAAGCAATTCATTACTAAGGTGAAGTTGTGAACTAAGATTTTTCTTATTATAAAAGTATAAGTTTGTTTACATTGTTCTATAGAATAGAGTAGTTTAGTAAAATATTTTAAAAAGAAATATTCTTAATAATAGAGTAAATTTAACTAAATGGACTCTGTCCAAATAAACCTTTCCTAGAGGATTATATCAGTAATCAACCATTATTGATCATATTATTACAACAATTGAACCATTACAATTCACAATCATTCCTACTAGTTTCAATATTCTTGAAGAATATAATATTTTTATGTTTCAAGGATTTTGTAGAATGCTTAGGAAATTAGATTTTATAGCTTTTAGATTTTGTATGGTATCTAATTAAGTAACCAATAATTGTTATAAAATTTGATTTATTTTCTTGTTGATTGTGAATTTGATATAGTCTCTATTAGAGAACCCAAATGTGAAGAGTTTTAAGGTAGGTTTCCTTCTAATCCATTAGTCAAAAGAAATTTTGACAACTAACTTGCTAGAAACCCTATAAATAGAAAACATTATTTTGGGCTTCCATACATAATGATCAATTTGGTAATGTAGAGTTAATCCACTTACTCCTAACCATAACTATCAATACTCGGTTACATCATTCAAGTACACCATTCTGCTGGGGCGTACCAGACATAGTTTGTATTGAATACAAAACTTCATGATGTTATTGGAGTTCAACAAACGAACATAGACATTATTTTATTCCATTATATCTACCATATTATTAACATCATTTATTAGAACAAATAATTTTAACTTTTCTATATAATTGCCTTTAAACCTTAGAAATGTATTCTTTTAAAGCATCTACTAGAGATTTTTCATGCAACAAAACCAATTTATCCGTGTCATGAAAAATCTTAATTCAATTTTCACAAGATATAGATATAGTGTATAATGATCTACACACATCTATATGAATAATTGATAGGATTAGAAATGTTATATTTTTCCTTTAGGTAGAAATAAAATATATTTTATTCAATTAATTACTAATTATAATTGTATGGGACCTTTAGGTATCCGTTCAATTTTAACCGGCCATTAAATAAAACTTACATATATTATACTAAAATGTGGCGTATATTTGGGTCAACCATAATATTTTAGCAATTATTATATGGGTATTATAATAAAATATTAGTTTATATATTTCTAAACAAATGTTGTGCGCCTTCAGGCCAACCTTATTGTCTTAGTAATCAATCAAACATCGAGAAGATGAGGAATTGTTAGGTATCATTCATCGTTCTTAGTGATCATTAATAGAACTAATATGAACTTAATCATCTTAATCATAAATTACTTAAAAATTATTCACCTTTTCGTTAAACTAATTTCTTGTAATTACTATAAAATCAAAAGAAATGCAACACATAAAAATCCACATAATTTGATGTTTGAACTATTTAGTTGGATCACTTTGGTGACTAACAAAACTTCATAACATAAACAACAAATTATAATAGTAATATCAACAATAATGCACTTCCTTTTAATTATCAAATATATAATAAATGTTAGTTCATTATATATTACAAAAATATTGTTAACCATTGCATCAACCATAGTACTTTAGGAATATGTTGTATACATATAGTTAGGTCATTTACATACTTTAATGGCATTAATTTTGCATGAAACATTTACTCATTCACATTAAGGATGTAAAAATTAGCTTACTATTATTTACTATTATTATTTTTTACCATGTTAACCTTAATCACCATAGTGTGTAAAGGTTTAATATTAGATAATAGCCTAATATAAAAATTTTACTCATTAGTCAAGAAATAAATGAGCTAACATGCATTCACTGATGAACATCATTGGTTAAATCATGTATGGGTTCAACGTTAATACCTCATGACCGTTGTGATGTGTTTTGATATATTGTAATTGTATATATTGCTAGATATATAGCAATACCTTGATTTATAACCAGAATGAGAATAAATTGGTTAAAATTCATGTTAATTGGGACTCCTAATATCACAACTATTATTAAAATTGCACATAAACATTTCTAATAACATTCAAAAACATGACTTATGTAATAAATTAATACCCATAAAATATTTATGGTGCTTAATTTATCATTAAAAGTTTCTTAATAAGATTAATGGTTATTCTTTAATACCAAAAACATCAATTAATATGAGATACCACATAATAATATTACAAAAAATATTAACTTAAGGTATCAAAATTCATATACTGGATTTTTTTATAGTTGTCCTATTGCCAAAATTATTATATTCAACAAATATATAGCAATAAGATATCTAAAAATTCATTCTTAAGAAAAAAATATAATTCTTGCATCTATTACAAGGCATGAAACGTTATATCTTAATGCTATTGGAATAAGTTGTATCCCTTAGACTTACCCAAGATTTTGATGTTAACAAACAATGTGATTTGGTTCTAATAAAGTGTGTGCAAGATCAAAGGAATCATAACTCTTGAAGTTCAAATGGAAAATAGATGTAATGAGATTGAAATAGCTCAAGAATGTTTCGGGACAAAGAATGACATAGAAAAGCTCTGATTATCATTTGTACAACTTATGTAAGGTATATAAGTTAACTTGCATATGCCAAATACATTATTTTCATGCAAATCATGTTTTCCGAGGTTTCAAGTTTATTCAAGTTTCGATTTTTTAATGGTTTAAGCCTCATGACTTGAAAATACTTTTAAGTCTAGCAAAGATATTTTTAAGCTTGGATTGGATAATAAAAATGGTTATTATCAATTTTGAATGCATCGATATTAGTTTAGATGGTTTTTGACTCAGTATTAAAATAATTGTAGATAAACCCTTATTTTTTTTTATGAAAATAGAATTTCTAATTTTCGAGGTTTATGAAATCATTCGTGTTGTCCAAACAGGTCCAATGACTCATACCATACATGTTTAATGAGTTTTCAAAAGTTTAGTAAAGTCGTGGGTAAGGTAGAATAGTTCTAACCAAAACCAAAAATTAATTAGTCATTGGTTCCTGCTAGTCAACACTAATGAGGTTTGTTAGTGTGCTACCTGCAGTTGGTATGCTAATGACCTTAACTAGTGTACTAACCAATTTCCTGATGGCTTTTTAAAAAGCTTACACCATTTTTATTAATTTAAAAATATGATTGATTTTGTGTCCTTGGATCAAGATAACTGCAACTAATAATTAAGTAGGGATCATTAAAAAATCACTTAGAACACACTATTATCCTCTCTAGCTCAAAAACTTTCTATAGTCCAAGCTTTTATATCGATTTGACTTGTTTTATTGTAATTCATCGCTTGGAGTAGTTTGAGGCTACTGAATAAATCTTGAAGTTAGTGACAGTTAGAGGTATTATAAGGCATGGAACCCATACTTTATAAGTGATTTTCATTTCTCTTAATTTGGGTTGTAAAAAATCTTGATTTCGACTCTAATATTGCTTGAATTACATCTTTCTATTAGTTTGTTGTATGGAAATTATTTGTTGTCTTCTAGAACACATTTTCATTGGTTTTGTCTTTAAATATTATTTTCCAACTATGAGATTGATTTGAACAACTTTTTTGTCTTAATCTTGATTTTTGTCCAAACTAATTGTTAATTTGCATTGTGACTGCACTCATTTTAATCAAATTAGTTTGAACGGTTTCGTGATAGAAACTAGTGCAAAATTAGAGACATATTCATTATCCCATCCATATCGATACTTGCATGCATAAGAGTTGTTAGGCTCTAGGTGGCTTGTGTGAAATTGGACTTATTGCCACATTGTTTTGTAAAAACAATTTTCATTGTATTTATCGATTTTAACTGTAAGTTGCTGATTGGGAGACTTAGTGGAATCTAATTCCGGGGAAGACCTAGTTGATGCTAAGCAATAACCTTAGTTGAGGCTATATGGGATATTGGAATTTGTAATTGGACATTTAGGGTTTGTATGCTTAGCTTGTAACTCTTTTTGGTAATATAAGTGGGGTTAAAAATTCTAACCGGGGAGGTAAGGTAGTGGATGTATCTAAGTTGGACTGAACCTCTATAAATCTTGTGTCTTATCCTCATATATCATACCCCATTCACACTTTTATTGCATCCATACTTATTGATTATATATGCAATGAGCATCATTATTCATTGAAGGGGTATTAAAAATTCTAACCGTGGAGGTAAGGTAGTGGATGTATCTAAGTTATTATAGCGGTTTATCACATAAAGTTTTACTAACATATCTTTGAGTGTTTTTTTATAAGGATGCAAGTTTTAGATCTGGTTCACCTTAGAGAAGGCAACTCATTGAGTAGGGTGCCAAATTTTGATGGAACTAACTATGCTCATTAGAAAGTAAGGATGAAATTCTACACAAGAGCACAATGTAGACACATGTGGGATTCTATAAATAATGGCTATGCCCCACTGGACAAGCTTGTAAAGAACTACACCCATCTAGAGAAAAAGATTGAGCAATTAAATTTCGAGCCATGAATCACTTGTTTTGTGCACAAAGTGAGAATGAATTCAATAAAGTAAGTGCATGTGAACACCCAACGACTTATAGGAGAAACTTGAAGTGTGCTATAAGGGTACATTTCGGGTAAAGAAAATCAAGTCGAGGATTCCTGAGGAAAATTATGAAACTTTTCGAGTTGGTTCCAAAGAATACCTTGCCACTGCCATTAATCGCTTCACCAATCTTTTGAAAGAGATAAAGAACCCTTGAAAGAATTATGATCGACATACATTGTTGTACAAGTTCCTCAGAGGTCTGCCTAAGGAATGGGATGCCAAGAAGTATGATATCCAATTAGTGCTTGATGAGTCATTATTTATGAAATTTTTTATTGGTGTTTTGCTATATAAATCAAGTCCAAAGTTATTGTTTTATGGCTTTATATTCTCACGTTGTAGATTTACAGGGTATTTGAGTGTTTGCTTATAAATTACAAAAAATTGGTAAAGAAGTCAAAGTTTGGTAAAAAACCAGCAGGCTTGATGCCCCTAAATGAATTGACGGCGCCATGGAGAAGGCAAGCCGCTAGACAAGGCATTAAGGCACAACCTAGAATGGCATTAGAAATGAATAGATAACGTTAAAATTTGAACAAATAGCATCATCCACAACGGCAGGTTTAGAAATATAAATACTAAAATAACTTTTTGTTCAAGACTTACTATGTTGTGTTATTCCGTGACCTTACACAGTTCCCACATAATGGCGACGTAACCGACGATGCTAAAATTGCAGAAAAGGAATTTTGCGATTTTAGAACGTTCTTGTTTTCTAAGCTCTCCTATTCTTGTACCAAAGCTCACCTATATAAAGGGGGACCTCTATGGAAAAAAATTGTAATTCGGAGTAGTTTAGGAATATAGAGTTGTAGAGAACCATGTCCCGTTAAGTTCTTTAATACTTAGGTCGGGTATGAAATTCTCTAGCCAGTAGAAGGTTTTTTTTTCATGTCTTGTTGATGTTTTCTTTAATAATGGTTTTTAGGTTTAGTTCTTTACGTTTATGTTATGGTTTTTAACAATGTCTATATGGTTGTTTAATGTTTGTAAGTTCATCGCAAATCTCTAGGTTTAAATCAATTGATTTACTATCAATTAGGTGAGTTCGTGATACCAACCAGGTTGAGAAGTGACAATCACCAAAGATAAGAAACCTAGAACACTTATTGTTATACGCAAATAACATCGAGAACAAGGTTAAATCTTGAGAGCCGTCACCCAAGGTGATCAAGGGGCAGGTTTTCCTAAAGTGTCTGTAATGTTGCTCATATGCTAAATCTTGAAAGTGGTTGCCTAAGGTTGTACGGAGGAGTAAGAGAAGTATTTAGATAGTGGTTGCCCTATCTTTCAAGATTAGGGGGAGTAGGGTATTGTTGACCCCAATACCCATATCCTATATAAGTTAACTTTTTTAAAACCCATCTCTCAAAACTAATGATACAAGACATGGAAACAACATAGTGCTAGATTATGGATTACGAGGCTTAGGTATGTTCTTGTTATTTTGAATTTCTAACTTTACTTTTTGTTTTAATAGAACATTAGGATAAAACTCTTTCAAAAAGCACTAAGATTTATTTTCTATTTGTTGAAATCATTTTCTTTTAATCATTTAGATTCGACCTCATTCTTGCCTTTGCTATACTCTAGTATCATTCATAACCTCGTATGCGCAATATTTGACATGCGCGATAGATTATTAGCACAAAATCTTCATGAATACACCTTTGATGCTATATGTTGAGAATTGATAGTTCAAGAATTTTAACCAATAGACCGAGCAAGATTGGAAACACTCAATGGTGCTTATAAGAAAAATTCAAAAAAACAAATTGCTTTAAAGGCAAATAGTACACCGGGAAAATAAAAAGTTTCTATTTCATCGGTTGAGATCATTGATGATGCAAAGTCTGGGATTGAGAAGGATATTGAGGAAGAAGAGGCTATTTTTTCCAGAAAGCTCTACTAGGCTATGTACAAGCACGCAGGTATAAGAGAAAGTTCAAGAGTAGAGGCAAAGGTGGCAAACAAAGTTCACAAATTTACTTCACTTGTGGAAAATCTGGTCACATCAAAATCGATTGTCGATTCAAGAAAGTTGGGGATATAAGAAAAGGCAATAAAAGCTTCAAAGAAATATGTGATTACACATTTTCATCTAGCTTTATATTCGACTCCGAAAATGAGAAGACTACACTCTGTCTCATGGCACAAAGTAAGGATGGGAAGAAGAGCACCCCATGGTACCAAGATAGTGGGTGCTCAAGAAGCATGATTGGAGATGTTAGCCAATTCATAGAGTCAAAACAAGATGATAGTAGAAAGGTCACATTTGGAGATGAAAATAAAGGAAAGGTCATTGGCCTTGGCATGGTGGGTAACAATCTTATATCTATCTAGAATGTTAACCTCGTTAATAGTTCGAAACATAACTTTCTTAGCATTAATCAATTATGTGACAAAGGATTTCATGTCTTGTTTGAATCATCCAAATACATAGTTAGGAATGAGAAGCATGAAAACTTGTTTATTGCATATAGATATAGGAATGTTTATGTCATTAAATTTGATAATATGTATATGCAAAATGTTTTATGTTTAAGCACTCAAAATAAATGGGATGCATGGTTGTAACATCGTAGACTACGCATTCTAGAATGGAGAATTTGTAAAAGTTTACCAAGCATGAACTAGTTAAGGGTCTTCCTTAATGTACATACAAGAAAGTAAATGAGTGTGAACCTTGTATTCTTGGTAAAGAAGTGAAATCATAATTCAAGTAGAAAGTAGCTAGTAATATAACTAGAACATTAGAACAAATGTACATGGCTTTATTTGGACAGACCCAAGCACAAAGTCTTGGAGGTAAATTATATTGCTTTGTGATTGTTGATGATTTCACTAGATACTCAAGAGTTTAATATTTTTGGGTCATGTGATGAATACAGAAAGAATTTCTATAGATCCAGCTAAAGATGATGTCATCACGAAATGACTACTACCCACGATGGTGATAAAAATAAAGTTTTCACAGATTAGCAAGTTACTACTTGAGGTTTATGAAGGGCTTCTCGAAGACTGCAACATCATTAATAAAGGTAAACATGAAGAATAAGAAGTTTGAGTGGATAAAAGAATGCAAGAGTGCTTTCAAGGAATTGCGATAGAAGCTCACTTTTACACCAATATTAGTGCTTCTAAAAGCGAGAAATGAATGGGTTCTTTATACTGATGCTTAAATTATTGTTTTGGGATGTAGTTTGATGCAAGAAGGAAGGGTGATCACCAATACTTTGAGACAGTTGAAGATAAATATGAAAAACTACCCAACTTATAAGTTGAATTTAGCAACGGTTGTGTTTATTCTGAAGCTGTGGTAGCATCACTTGTATAGCGAGAAGTTAATAACGTTCTCAGATCACAAAACTTTGAACTACTTGTTAACATACAGTGAGTTGAATATACGACAAAGGTATTGGCTCAAGTTCTTGAAAGATTTCAACTTTACCCTTTAATGTCATCTTGGAAAGGCAAATGTTGTGGTATATGCTTTTAGTAATGTGAGGAAGAAAACATAGGATATGGTATGATGAAGACCAAAGAGTATATATTACTCGAGGAGGTATCTGTGATGTGCATACATGAATTACCTACTAGAGAGTCCAATGTTTAAGGTTCCTCGGTACTAGTAGAGAAAAGAGCAGGGCAAGAGGTAGATTATAGAGTTATAGACTGTCAAAATTTATTTAGTCTATGGAAAGTCCAAATCAAAGGCTGAAAGTGATGAGATTCTGGATTGGAAGCTTTTAGGAGATGGAGCATTGAGGTTCAAGGACAGGCTATGGATACCATAACATGCGCAGTTGCAAGATGATTTACTTCGCTAATGGCAGGAAAATATGCCATATGTTGATCTATAAACATTCTTTATCTTAAAATTTTAGTTAATAAAATAAGGTTTTCATTTGCTATTTTATCATAAGTTATTGCATGTTTACCTTATACTAAGATCCATGGGTATTTGTTAAAATATCTTAAATGTTCCTAGTAAATCTTTGTATTGAGAACTATATTAAATTAAAGCTACTATGAATCTCATTAATTATCATTTATATAGGGATGTAAATCAAGATCACTAGTACTTGATAGGGAATAAAGTACTAGATCGACCCTCTTTAAGAACATCATATGGATTGAGTCATAGGTGTTACTCTTGATAGGTATATCATTTAGTCATTCCACTTGAGATTACCATATAATTAGATAATAGGAGCATTATAATTTGACATAATCAAGCGTTGTCTTTAACCGGATGATTATAAAGATTGTGATCGATTACCATACGAATAATATGTGAAAATGTGTAATCAAGATAAAACTTGTCGCTTTCTTATAAAGAGAGATATTAATGGATCCCTTGATTTGATAGATTGATAATGACTAAGTCCTTGTGAATTTATATAATCAATGTCACTTGGATGTTTTCAATTTACCTAAAGATCGAGACTAGTACGATTGAACATTAAGGTTGACTTTTCCTGCATTATGTTTAATCAAAGAAAACGCACGGCAAAAGTCTACAGTGATTTTACTCAAAACAATGGTATTCACATCACTTATTCTTTCCAAGAACAGAAAAAATGGTATGGTTGTGAGAAAAAGTAGGAAAATCATGAAATGTTTAAAACCATGTTAAACGCGTATAATATAGCTAAGCTCTTTTAGGACAATGCCATTAACACAGGTTGCTATGTCTTTAATAGGACAAATGTTTAAAAGTAAGTGAACTAGATTCTCATGAACTATAGAAATGCTGAAAGCCTAACTTTGGTTATTTTAAGATGTTTGGTTGTACTTGGTATGTCTTAAATAATAAGGATCATTTTGATAAATTTGACCCAAAGTCAAATGTAAGGACTTTCTTAGGATATTCCATGCATAGTAATGCATACTGGGTGTTCAATAACTCATCTAAGATCGTGGAATAATCCATCCGTATTCGTTTTGATGAGATAAATCTTATAATGCAATTGATTCACACCATGGAGCAAATTAGACTTAATGATGATGATAATAAATTCATTCAAGCTCAATAATCCAATTATTAAAAGGTATAAGGGAGAAAGGAAACCAGACTTAGATTAGCAAAGAACTCAAGTCTTCTTTTAGGACATCTGTCTTTTTAAAACCAAGGTGATCGAAATAAGAGCATAAATATTAGGTTTTCATTAAACGGAGATGAGGTGCATATAGCATTTATGTCATAAACCCATCCCATTAAGATAGATGAAGCTTTAGGTAATGAATTTTGGATCATAGTTGTGCAAAATGAGTAATGAGACTTTATGTTCACGTGTCATTCATGCCAAATATAACCATATTCAAGTTACCAATCCCAAAGGGGTGTAGAAGTTGTAAATACGAGGTCCAATCGATAAGACATATGTTTTACTCTGTGTTAAATAAAAAGGGAAATTCGGGGATTTTCATAGATTTTTAAGAAAACAATTAATCAAAAATAATTAAAATTACTAGAAATTAAAGTTCGCGAAGATTTATTCAATATAAGAAAATACCAGGTCTACGGTTCCACAAATTCAAATCAAAGTTCAATAGCATAACATTGTGTTCAATATTTTCAAATGCTTATTCATTTAATTCCTCCTAGATTCTCTATTAGAAATCGAAATTCGAGAGAATTCAATTATTCCCTTAGTCTCAATACCTAGGAAGTTCACCGTTAACTACTTCCCTAATTAACACACAACCCTAGACATTCGCCAATCATGTTTAATGTATTAACCACATAAAGGACCGGGGGAATACTAATCCTAACTAATTGGATCGGTTCTGCTTCTAATTTAGCATGTATTTATTTATCACACACTCAAGAACCAAATGGTTTTGAGGGTAAAAGAAAAAATAATCATCACTCGTATCAGTCAAATCATACAATTATGGATACGATTATCCCATTTAATTATAGGTCTTTAACCTAAATGCATGCATTGGCCACATATATAGCCTAAGTTTCCACCAAAATCATGAAAACAATGACAAATATATAGAAAGAATCAAAATAATTTAAATTATTAATAAATAGATTTCACATGAACTTGATATAAACCGTTAATCCGGACTTGCTTCTCCTCGAGACCTAGGCTAAGATTACTTAGCCAGACATTGTCTAAGTGAACTCCATTAAATAAATAAAAGAAAAGTAGTTAGATTGATTGAGAGAAAATAAGATACTCAACAAAACCCTAAAGTCTATATATATAAAACCTTTTATTTATTCTATAGAAGAGAGATAAAGTGAATTTCGTAGGTCTTTTAATGTCTCATTTGCCTGTGAAGATTTGAAGGCTGTGGTTGGTTAATTGCAGGGGTTTAGCAAATGTGGCAGATGACGATTGGTTGGTTTGTTGCTATTTACTGTATTGGCATGCTTTGATTAGCTATAGGGTGTCGTGTTGACGTGGTGGACGAACAAGAGCTTAACACGTGGCTCGCAGGATAGTGGAAATAGGTGCTAAAGAGTCAAGCAAAGATATGGAGTGTGTGAGAGCCACATCTTAAGGAAGATCAAAAGTTGTTGCATGATGAGAAATCATGTGAATTAGTTGGTTTCGATGAAGTTGTATCCTAGGGCACGATCGATGGGTACTAGAGTCTAGTGTGGCTTATGTGCATCTGTAGGCTACGTCACTTGGGTACTCTCTCTTTTTTAATCAATAGTGCAATGCATGGCTCGAGGCATATTTGAAGTAGCTGAATCACACTGCATGAATGATTTACTATTAGTCATTTTTTTTACTTTTCGCAACTACTGAATCACAAACTTCTTTTAAACCACCATAGTATCAACATGGACCAATGTGGGTCCCAACAAACTATCTCTAAGTTTATGTACGCTCGTTTTTCAATGCTAAACACTGGGAACACTAGAAAAAACCCTAATTTATATCATTTTTATAAAATTGTCATCAAATCACTGAAAATATAAATATAAAAGAGAATTTGTTAATAATAATGGAGATTGAGATCTAAATATACATATAAAATAAACCCTAAAAATATTTACTATTATCGACTTATCAAATACCCCCAAACTTATAACTTTGTACGTCCCGAGCAAAGGTGTAATTGATGAAACTAAAGTAAACTAGACTTATAATATAGTTATGAACCTAACTAAACTAATCCTGTATTATGGAGTTCTTTTGGTTCACATAATCGCTAAATCAATGTTGCACTAAAGAAGATTAAGAGTTTTGATATGCGTAGAACTACAATTCAAACACAATTTAGGTCACACTTTGAAGACATAGACTCTATCAAGACAAAGGCTATCAACTACTTATAAATTTTCTTGGTTTATACACTCAACCATGAAATTAGACAATCTCTATAGAAATAGTGTATCAAAGCTTAGAAGGTACCATAGCCAAGAAATGCAACTACACTTGCCACTATTGTAAACTTACCCGCAATGAGGATCAATAGGACTTTGAGTAGGTTGTAACATGGCTAGGGTAAATTAACAATGAAATGATATAGAGGTAATGTGAAACAATGGAAAACTAAAACATAAATTGTCAAAAGACTTTTGAAGAACATGAAAGGGGCTTATACTGCACTTAAATTCATTTTCCTTTTAATATATGCAGTCCTCAGTTTTTTTGAATAACCCGGGTCCCTACTCTATTTCTTGCGGATACCATTTTAGGTGGGACTCTACAATTATGACTTGAATTTTTTCATCATAATTAATTTACCCTTAATTTGGATATATAAACAAATTTTTTGCTCTCTAGTATTTTCTTCTTTCTTATCATGTCTTTTTTAAGGATTTCAAATTGAAGATGTGCTTTCATCTAGGTAAACGATTATATCAGGCTGTGGCTGTGGCTCTAACATTAGGTCTGAAAGAATTAAAGGTTGGGTTGGATAAAAATGGGTTAACTAGGGAAATTACTTTTAGGTAGGCTTATGGCTAAGGATCTTTATTCGAAAATGGTCTAAATCATTTCCCCAAAAAGCGATTTTAACACCATAGAAATCTGACTTTTTTCACTTACACAATTCTTATTGCCTTCCACCTTTGGTATCTAGCATAAGGCTTAACTCACATACTAAGTCCCAAATATGAAATCATAAAAATATCAGGCTATAGGCTAGAGTGAGTGTTTCTCTTAATTTCCCCTATGTTTCAAATAAAAGAGACAACCATCATTTACTCATCCATAGCTAAAGGCATGAAATAGAGTTTTGGGTATCTTCAAATAACTATAATAATTAATTTATACTAAATACATGCATGAAAATGTATCATATTCTTGAGAAATGGAAGATAGAAGTATCGATGGAAAAGAAATAGAAATGAAAAGATAAGAAAATGAGAGAATAATAGCACCATTACCATCTTTCAACCGCATATTTTAAAGACATTAACGATCAAATCTGTGGTCTTTAGCAAAAAGACCCATCCAACATTATCCACAATCCATAAAATACCCCCAAACTTATTCTGAAACCTATCCTGAAGGTTCAAAACAAGTTAGAGGGTCACACATAAGAACAAACAAGAGGGTGAAAGAACTTGATAGATATAGAATTAAGGAATTGATACGCGTTCATGCATAACAAGAAAAACACTAAAATAAAGAAATAAAATTAAACAAAATCAAATTAGGGCTGCCTCCCATTGCTCCTTTGTTGATTGTCTTTAGCTCGACTTGATCTAAATCAGTCAATTAGTATAGATTGGTTTTGCAAGTGGCGCATTCTCCACATTATGACTCGGGAGGTCTTCATAAAAGATCTTCAATTTGTGGCCATTCATTTTTAAAGCATTACTTGTCTCCAAACTATGAATTTCCATCGCACCGTGATCATATACCACAATCATCACATACGGTCATGTCCACCTTAATCTTAGCTTACCTTCAAAAATCTTAAGACGAGATGAAACTAAAACCACTTTCTGACCAATACTAAAATATTTTTATAGATATTGGGATCATGAACCAATTTAGTCTTTTCTTTATAAACCGACACATTTTCATATGCGTCTTTTTTTATTTCCTCTAATTTTTGGATAGTAAGTTTTCTCTCTTTTCCTACTTCATCTAGTTTCATAATAAGTTTTTTCATAGCCTAGTAGGATTTTTATTCAAGCTCAACTTACATGTAGCATATTTTTTTGAATGACGAGGCTGTAAGGTTACATTCCAATCGAGGTTTTGAGCATCATTCGGTAAGCCCAAACCAAATCATCAAGATGTAAACTCTAATATTTCTGAAATGGATTCACCATATTTCCAACATAGATTTGAACTCCTTATTAGAGATCTTTGCCTGACCATTCATTATGGGATGATACACCATAGATGTTCTATGAGTAACATTGTACTTTCTTAGAAAACTTTCAACCATACGGTTCAAGAAATGAGCGCCTCTATCACTGATTAAGGCACATAGGGTACTAAATCTTGTAAAAATCCTTGTTTTTTAGAATTCACATACCACTTTAGAGTCATTAGTATGTGTAGCCTTAGCTTCTACCTATTTAGACAAGTAGTACAACTTTAAAAGTATGTAAACATTACTAAATGACGTTGGAAATAGTCCTATGTAATGAAAACCCCATTCATCAAATATTTCATGGATATGGATAAGAGTACATTGCATTTGGTCCCGATAACTAAGGTTACTAGTTTTTTGATAGTTAAGACAAGTCTCGGTGAACATGTATGAATCATGGAAAATAGTGGGTGAGTAAAACCCACTCTAAAAAACTTTCTTAGCTATTCAATAAAGACCAATATGGCCACTGTAGGCATAAGTGTCGTAGAATGCCAAGATGGAGTGACTATCAGTTTAAGGAATAGAATGCTTGATAACTTAGTTAAAGCAGAGTTTTTATAACTATCGTTCATCCGAAACATATTATTTAGCATCGCTCCAAATTTTTTCTTTTGAGATTTAGAGATGTGAGGGGAAAGTTTGCTAGATGGGATGTAGTTTGATGTACTTCACCAAATCCGCGTACCAGGGAAGATCTTTTGTAATAGCGTAGATGTGCTTGTTAAGGAAGTCATCCTTAAGAGGGGTTAGACGTTTAACATTCTCAATCCGGCTAAGATGGTCCTCGACTACATTCTCTACGCAACTTTTATTTATAATTGTGATGTCAAGCTCTTGTAGTCAGAGTATGCATCGAAAGAGCCTAGGTTTAGCATCTTTTTTGCCTATAAGGTAGTTCAAGGTTGTGTGATCTAAGTAGATAATAACCTTGGTTCCTAGAAGATAAAGGCGAAAGCTTCTCAAGTGAAATGATAATGGATAAGACTTCTTTCTTATTAGTAGTGTAGTTCATTTGAGCAATGTCTAGATTGCGAGAAGAATAGTAAATCACATGCGAAACTCTCCTAACTCCTTATCGTAGGACTACACCCACTACATGATAGCTAGGATCACATATAATCTCAAATGGAAGCTCCAAATTTGGGGCTTGAATCACTGGTGTGCTACAAAAAAATTCTTTGAGGGCGTCAAACGCAATCTTACATGCCTTATCAAACATAAAAAGGCACTTCTTTTTGTAATAGATGGCATAAGAGTTATGTGATCTTCGAAATGTCAATGATTAAAAATCGATGAAAACTAGCGTGTCTAAGGAATGATTTAA
This sequence comes from Stephania yunnanensis, assembly GCA_039657365.1. Classification (NCBI taxonomy): domain Eukaryota; kingdom Viridiplantae; phylum Streptophyta; class Magnoliopsida; order Ranunculales; family Menispermaceae; genus Stephania; species Stephania yunnanensis. Next base: position 29,881,162 of record CM077581.1, on the reverse strand, counting down.
TCTCCCATACATTCGTAAGTTATGATAGTTTCTTAATAACATCAATTTCAGCTTAATCGTCCTTTACACCTCTGGATGAGATAATATGTCCCGAAATAAGACCTTGGTGCATCATAAAATGATGTTTTTCATAGTTTAGAACCAAGTAATTCTTGATTCACCTACCGAGCTCCTTTGTTAAATTCATGATAGATTTATTGAATGAATCACCATAAATAGTATAGTCATCCATAAAAACTTTTATGAAATGCTCGACGAAATCTAAAAAGATACTCACCATGCCTTTTTGAAAGGTGGCAGATGCGTTGCATAACCAATGGCTCGCGCCGATAGACGAAAGTCCAAACAAATAAGTAAAAGACCTATTTTCTTGGTCTTCAGGCACTATCGGTATTTGGTAAAAATCAGAGTAATAGTAAAGACAGCAGAAATGAGAACAATCGGCTAGTTTTTCCAACATTTGATTGATGAATCGAAGAGGGAAGTGGTCTTTCCTAGCGGAAGAATTTAGTTTTCTGTAGTAAATGTATACCCGCCATCCATTCAGAATACGGGTTAGAACCAACTCACCATGTGCATTGGTGACTACTATGACTTGTTTTCTTAGGAACCATTTTGACGTGACTCACCCATTTACTATTAGAGATCGAGTAAATCGTGACAGCAACAAAGAGCTTTAATATCTTCTTTTATATTACATTTATTATAGGCAGATCGAGCTTCCTCTAAGCTTCTCTTGTAGGTTTTAAACCTTCTTCCATCTGCATATGATGCATGCAAGTGGAAGGGCTCAAACCTTTGATATCAAATATGGTCCAACCAATAGCTTGTTTAAATTCTCAAAGTACTCAAAGGAGTCTCTCCTCTTCCAATTGTGTAAGTTTTGCTTTGATGATCACAAGGACTGTCATTCTTACTCAGAGACATGTACTTCAGGTGCTCTGGTAGTGGCTTCAGCTTAAGTGTGGGAGTTTAGACTGGGAGGGGGAAAAGATCAAAGTTAGTAGTTCGCAAATCCAAATAACAGACAATAAGGGTCATGGGTTAGAATGAATCTAACTCAAAGAAAGTATTCTCAACAATAATATTAAGGGTTAGAACTCCCTTGTAGATAAGATTAGTGTCAAGGATATTCTCTAACACTACTTGAACTAAATCTCACTAGTCATCGGTAATAATGTCATTTGGACTTACTAATGCACCTTAAGTGTTCATGGTGTTGGGTTTCAGGGATCATGCGCAACATAAGTTTTTGCAACCTTTTTGAACATCTCTAAAGCAAGATCCTATTTATTCCATTAAATTGATACATCAAGAGAGAAAAATGACATCTTAACAAGAAAAACTCCATGTCGCCCTTGTTTGGTGTTCATTAATTCTTTTAAGACACTCTAGAGAGGAAAGTTGTATATCTGAAATCCACACACATACGGATGATCACGATCTGGAGTGTTAGCCCCAAAAATTCTAGGATGAAAATTTTAATTAAAATTCTCTAGGAATATGTTTCTCGGGAAATCTATACAATAACTGTGACCCTAATGTCTTCTTTATGGTATAATAGGTTGAGTTGTTAAAGAACTCCATCTCCTAGTCACACTTCGAATAGAGTCTTATATAAAGTCCAACTCCAAAAATGATAGTCACAGATAATCAACAATTACTAATGCAACAAATGTTGTAATTTATCTAAAACCCAATTAACCATTAAAGTCTTGCTTTAATTCCAATTAGAGTCTAATACAAAATAGGACTTACTAAGAGATAAAATTTATAGTCACACTAGAAATATCAGAGAGTTTCGAGTCCTTGTCAAACTAGAACGATTAATGAGAATCTTTAATATAAATTTTATCAAATCAATTTCATCAACCTAGGTAAAATGAAATCACGTAAATATGTTCTTTGTGTGTGACCCAATAGGTTCATACAACATTGGCAATGTACCAAAATTATTTTGGTATACAAGTCATAAGCGAACTCTAGCAAGGCATTAGGACAACCCAAGTAGCATGAAGACCAATAAATTAATACAACTTAATAGACAATGGATATCATATCTCTTTGTCACGCGGTATCTTTTGATTGAACATAAGATATGGAATGTCACCCTTATAGTTTTTTCTACTAGTCTGAATCTCTGAGTGGACTAAAGTTTTCAAGTGAGATTGATCCAATGAATTCACTAGATATCACCACTTATCAGTCTAACATATCGAGGGGCCAAATATATATATTTCTCTAAAAAAGAGGGACAAATCTCATCTTGATCACACAATATCCACACATTAGCGAACAATGATCAATCACAATCTTTATAATCATCCAGTTAAATACATCGTTTGATTGTATTAAATCGTTGTGCTCCTAATGTTTGAATCTCCGGTAATCTGAAGTCAAAGGACTAAATGATATAACTTTTATGAGAATCACTTATGACATTGACCATGTAATGTTCTCATAGCTGGTCGGTCTAATTTCTATTCCTAACAGATACCCACGATTATGATTTGTATCCGTATATTCATAATCATCATATGACTATCAATCAAGAGTCATACTATGTAAGGGCATGTACCCTAGGTCAATCTACAAAAAATGTTTATCTTATAACTTTAGTTAATAAAATAGAGGTTTTATTTGTCATTTTATTATAAGTAGTTGCATATTTACCTTATAGTAAGATCCATGGATATTTGTTGAAATATCCTTAATGTCCCTAGTCGGCCATTATACTGAGAACTATAATGAATTAAGACTAGTGTGAATATTGATTGATGGTCATGTGATGATCATGCGTATAGCGATACGAATCAAGATCATGAATACTTATTAAGGAATAAGATACTAGACCAACCCGCTATGAGAACACCAAATGGATGAAGTCATAGGTGTTACTCATGATATGTATATCATTTAGTCATTTGACTTGAGATTACCATAGACTTCAATATTAGGAGCATGAAAATTAAATATAATCAAATGTTTTCTTTAACAAAATAATTATAAAGATTGTGATTGGCTACCGTATGAATAATATGTGAAGGAGTGTAATCAAGATAAAATTTCTCTCTTTCATATAGAGAGATATCAGCAGATCCCTCGACAAGATAGATTGATAATGGCCAATTCCATGTGAATTGATATGATCTATGTCACTTGGATGTTTTTAAGTTTACCTAAAGATAGAGACTAGTACGATTGAACATTACGGGTGACTTTCCATGTCTTATGTTTAATCAAAGGATATTGCACGACAAAATGATATGATATACATTATTAATTAGATTGTATTGATGTTGATATTCATGCTACTTAGGTAGTCATAATGCCTTACTAGAAACCGCTTATGGCATGTGTACCAAAATGGTTTTTGGTTCACTACCAATGTCGCATAAATCTATTGGGTCGGACATAAAGAATGGCTTTGAACAATTTCAATTGGTCCATAGTAAGGAATTTTATTTGGTAAAACTCATGACATAAAAGCCCATACGATTTGTTATATGATAATTTATTAATATGGGCGCATGTGTAATTTGCTTAAACTACATAAGTACAATAGTTATATTACAAATAGGATTTTAAGTGAGGGCTTACCTACACATATAAATAAAGGCTGGATCCCTAAAAATGAAATAATACATCGTTTTACAATATTTTGAGTTCTCTAGATTTATGGAGAGAAAGAAAAATTATTTTTCAATCTCTCTTTGGGCTAGCACTCTAAATTGTGGTCACTGTTCGTGTGTGGGTTTCTAATAGAGGTCACGCACTTTAACGTCTTGAAAATTGAAAAATCAAAAGGAAATCATGGAATAGGTATGATTTACTTTCATAGATTTAATGTATTGGAACTTATTTATTGATCTTATTAGGGTTTTTCAAAATTTGTTTCAAATTTTTCGCTGCGTATTAATCCTAAAAATGCAACGTTTGTATCAAAGGCTCGATTCTATTAAACGTTTTCTTGTTTCCAATGATGTATATATAATATAAGTGTAAAAACATAATCTTGATTGATGAATATATGATATACATATAGATTCTTTGGTAATTGTTATCAAGAATTGGTTTTAAACCATGTTGTTGATTAATGTATATTGATACATTGCATGGTATGATTTAATGATAGTATTCATGTTTAGAATATTTCGATCAACATATATTTTATATTGAGCTATGTGAATTTTGTATGTTCATGGTAGACTTCATGTTTAGGTTAATATGATTCTGATCTTGAACACATATTTCATTTTGTTCAATAATTATATATGTGTCCATGATTAGACATCATGATTAGGTTAATATAATTAATTTAATATGATTTTGATGTTGAATGCATGATTAATATCTCGAAATTGATTTTGACCATATATCTCATTGTAGTAATCCGTTAGTATATTTCTTCAAGATAGGAGATAGAATTGTAATCGAATTAGAATTACAAATCCTATAAGATATGTGAGATACAAAATAAATCCTAATTGGATAAAGGATTCAAAGTATATTAAATTCCAATTGGGTTAGGATAAGATAATAAGTTAATGGTCGGCTCGATATAATTAAATATGTTTTAATTAATATTTTCAAAATTAAAATAAAGGGCAGTTTTGGTTGATTGGATTGACTAAAGTTATGAGAAATTATAGGCGATTTTCAATTTTTGCAATTAAAACTTGTTGTCTAAAAAAACAAAATGGGGGTGCTACCCCTGTACCCGTCCATCGACTAATTAGTGGAACCACCGCCCCGCTGACTAGTCACCGGAAATGCCATTAACTTTTCGTAGCGTCCAAAAAAAAAATTCGTACAATAGTCAATATTTGTAAGATTTCCTAACTTTTTAGTGATTATTCACGCATTAGAATATATGATAGTTATCTTATATAATTATGATTACTTAAACAAACAAAAATCTTTTTTTCAAATTTTAAGTCAAGTGCAATCCATTCTTGAACACTTGTCAAAGCTTTGATCACATTAATATGGGTCTGCCTTCGTAAAGTGTATTGTGTTACCTTTGTGAGGCAAGTTAAGTAACAGTTACTCTATTATTTGAAATGGTTAGACTTGATAAAGCCATCAAAACAATTTTGGGCTTTATGTACTTGATAAGATAAAAACATGCTAAGACATAAGATGTCATAATCTCATAAAATAACTAAAAGTTATATATGATGTAATTGGAAATTTGTACCTACATAAATAACCTAATTTGAAGTGTCATGCCTTAACTGTCTTAGAATTAGGTGAAACATTGATTTTGGACCCTTAATTAACATAGCATTTTTAAGGAGGGTTGTTAATTTAGTGGGAGTTTATTCCTCTATACTAAAATGAACTTTCGCATAATCTTTGTTGTAGATATATGGCCTCTTCAAATCACACTAATCCCTTATGACTGTGATCCATCCTTGAGAAGGATAAGTTGTTAGGGAAAAACTTTCTTGAGTGGTTCAGAAACTTAAGAATTGTTCTTAAGCATGATCGCAAATTGTATGTCCTGGATAATCCTATTCTTGAGGAACCACTAGCCAATGCTTTAAGAGCCTTGATGGATACACATACTAAGCTTGTCAATGACTCAACTGATGTTACATGCACTATGTTTGCAACCATGATTCCCGAACTTTAAAAGGACATGGAAATCATGGAAGCTTACTACATGGCTACATCGCTGAAGGAAATGTTCCAATAATAGGCTAGGCAAGAAAGGTTCAAGAAAGTCAAGAACCTTCATACTCGCAAAATGGTTGAGGGTACGTTAGTTAGTCCTCATGTTCTAAAAATGAAAGGCTATATTGACCATATTGATAGACTTGAATTTCCTACAAGCCAAGAGTTAGCCACAAATTTGATCCTAAATTCATTGTCTAATAGTTATTCACAATTTACGATGAACTATAACATGAATAACATGGACAAGTTTATCTCAGAGTTACATTTGATGATTAAAACTGCTGAGCAAAATGTCAAGAAACTCATTGCTAGTCTCTTGATGGTTCAGAAAGGAAGGGCATTGAAGAAAAATAGCAAACGCAAAGCTAGAAGTACCAAGGCTATTGTGACCATCACAAAGCCTATGAAACAAGTCAAGCCCCATGCCACTTCTACTTCACATTCCTAGAAGGAAAAACAAAAAGAAGGAAATTTTCATTTCTACCATGCACCTGGACATTGGTTCAGAAATCGCAAGCTCTATCTTGAAGATCTAAAGAACAAGAAGAGTAGTGCGACTACTGCTTTAAGTATTTACGTTATTGAAGTCAACTTGTCTACTAGCGATTCCTAAGTATTGGAAGCCACATGTGGAGGGACTCACCAAAAGTAGAAAGCTTAAGAAAATAGAAGTCATCCTACGAGTTGGAAATGGAGCAAAGGTTGTTGCGTTGGCTGTAGGATGCTATGAGTTAATTTCACCTAGTGGAATCATTTTTTCTTTAAATAATTATTACTACGTCCCTACCTTGAGCAGAAACATCATTTCAGTTTCATGTTTAGATTTGGATGGTTTTAACTTCATTATTGCGAATAATAAATGCTCCATTTCTTGTAAAGACATTTTCTATGCGAATGCTGATTTGTGCAATGGTGTTTATATTCTAAGCATGAAAATGTCCATAGATACTCCCATTCTTAACGTAAATATTAAGAGCTTCAAGTCAAATGATTTGAATCAAACCTACTTTTGGCATTGCCGCCATGGCCACATTAATGAGAAACGCATTTCTAATCTCCATAAATAAGGAATTTTATATTCATTCGATTTTGAATCATATGAAACATGTGTATCTTATTTACTAGGCAAGATGAAAAAAGTCCCTTTGCTTGACATTGCGAAAGGGAAGGTTATGCCTTAGACATTGCTGCATTTACAATAAATCGTGTTCCTTCTAAAGTGGTTGATAAAACTCCAAATCAGATGTGGTTTGGGAAAATACTAAGTTTGTCTTTCCTTAAATTTGGGGCTGTGAGGTTTTCATATGACGAAAAATCTAAGAAACGTTATCAGCCAAATCTACATAGTGTGTATTCGTTAGTTATCCTAAAGAAACTAGAGGATACTACTTTTATAATCCCATTGAGAACACTGTGTTTGTTGCTCAGAATGGTGTCTTTATGGAAAAAAAGTTTATTTCAAAAGACAACAGTGAGAATAAAGTAAGTCTTGAAAAAATTCAAGAACCACAAATAAGCAGTCAACCGCCACTAGGAGATCAAATAATTTTTGAACTAATTGATCCTCCACAGGTATCACAAGGCCCTCGTAGGTCCGATAGGGTAAGACATCGGCCTGAGAGAATTGGATATCTCATTACTGATAATAGTAAGGTGTGGCTTATGGATCAAAATGAACATACTATTTATCAAGAGGTTGTTTCTAGCCTTAGGGCAGATAAATGGCCTAGTGCCATGAATTTTGAGATGCAATCCTTCTATGATAACCAAATATGAAATCTAGTTGATTACCTGTAAAAGGTAAGACCATTAAATGTAAAATGGTTTTCAAGAAGAAAACTGACATGGATGGCAATGTGTATACTTATAAAGCACGACTAGAAACAAAAGGTTTCAAACATGCTCAATGTGTTGATTATGATGACACTTTTTCCCCTGTAACCTTGCTTAAATCCATTAGAATCCTAATTTCCATAGCCGCATGTTATGACTATGAGATTTGAAAAATGGATGTCAAAACAACTTTTCTAAATGGAAAGTCACTTGAAGATGTGTATATGATACACCCTAAAGGGTTTGTTCATCCTAAGATTTCTAGGAAGGTGTGCAAGCTTCAAAGATCTTTTTATGGATTAGAGCAAGCTTCACCGAGTTGGGATCTTCATTTTGAAGAAGCAATTAAGGAATTTGGTTTCATTAAAAATGACGATAAGCCTTGTGTATACAAGAAGGATAGTGGGAGCGTGGTTGTTTTCCTGGTGTTGTATATTGATGACATATTACTCATTGGAAATGATATCCCAACCTTGCAGAGTGTCAAGTTTTGGTTAAGGAAATGTTTCTCAAAGAAGGACTTAGGAGATGCAACGTACATCCTTGGTATTAAGATCTATAGGGACAAATATTAAAGGTTGATTGGCCTAAGTTAAAGTATCTATATTGATAAGGTACATAATAGGTTCAATATCCAAGACTCTAAAAGAGGGTCATTGCCAGTGTCTCATGGTATAAATCTCAGTAAGACCCAATTTTGAAAGACTAATGACGAGCGAGAGCACATCAATTCGATTACATATGCATAAGTTATTGGATCTATCATGTATGCCATGTAATGCACTCGACTTGATGTATCATATGCTTTGAGTGAAATAAGCTGATATCGGTTCGATAACTGTGAGAGTCACTGGATAGTAGTAAAGAACATTTTTAAGTACTTGAGATGGAGGAAAGAAGTGTTTTTAGTCTATGGGAGTTTGGAAGACGAGCTTATTGTAAGTGGTTACACAGATGAGAGTTTTCAAACTGATATAGATGACTTTAGATCACAATCTAGATATGTATTTACTTTGAATGGAGGCATAGTGAGCTGGAAAAGTTTGAAACAAGAAACTATATTAGATTTTACAACAGAAGCTAAATATATTTCAGCGTCCGATGCAGCTAAGGAGGTAGTTTCGATCAAAATATTCATTTCATAACTTGGTGTGGTTCCGAGTATAGCTAACGCCATTTGCTTGTATTGTGACAACAACGGGGTGATAGCATAGGCAAGAAACCAAGATCACACCACCGATCCAAAAATATAGTTAGACGTTCTCATCTCATTCGAGAAATCATTAAGAGGGAAGACGTAAAGATTTGCAGAGTTCTTACAGAATACAATGTTGCAGATCCTTTAATGAAGACTCTTCCACAAGCAAAACATGATGGTCACATTAGGTAATTATGTATTACATACATCAATGATTGGCCCTACTACAAGTGGGACATGTTAGGGCATGTGCCCTAGGTCAATCTACAAATATTTTTATCTTATAATTTTAGTTAATAAAATAGAAGTTTTAGTTGTTATTCTATTATAAGTAATTTCATGTTTACTTTATAGTAAGATCCATGGGTATTTGTTGAATTGTCCTTAATGTCCCTAGTCGGGCATTATACTAGGAACTATAATGAATTAAGACTAATGTGAATCTTGATTGATGGTCATGTGATGATCATGCATATATGGATACGAATCAAGATCATAAGTACTTATTAGGGAATATGATACTGGACCGACTTGCCATGAGAACACCACATGGATTAAGTCATAGGTGTTACTCATGATAGGAGTATCATTTAGTCCTTCGACTTGAGATTACCATAGACTTCATTATTAGGAGAATTATAATTTGACACAATCCAATGTTGTCTTTAATTAGACAATTATAAAGATTGTGATTGGTTACCGTGTGAATAATATGTGAAGCTGTGTAGTAAAGATAGAATTTGTCACTCTCGTATAGAGAGATGTATCAGTAGATTCCTCAATAAGATAGACTGATAATGGCCAAGTCCATGTGAATTGATATGATGAATTTCACTTGGATGTTTTTAAGTTTACCTAAAGATCGAGACTAGTACGATAGAACATTAAGGGTGACTTTCCATGTCTCGAATCATGACTACTTGCATAGTCATTATGCCTTGCTAAAGACCGCTTATGACATGTGTTACAAAATGATTTTTGGTTCACTGCCAACCTCGCTTGAACCTATTGGGTCGAATACAAAGAATGACTTTGTACAATCTCAATTGCTCCAAAGTAATGAATTTTATATGATAAAATTCACGACATAGAAGCCCTTACAATTTGTTATATGATAAATTATTAGTAGGGCGTATGTGTAATTTGCTTAAATTGTGTAAATACAACAGTCGTATTACGAATAAGATTTTAAGTGAGGGCTTATCTACACATAAAAATAAAGGGTGGATCCATAAAAAAAAATAAGATTTCATTTTATAATTTTTCGAGTTCTCTAAATTTAAGGAGAGAAAGAAAAATCATTTTTTCAATCTCTATTTGGGCTACCACTGCAAATCGTGGTCACCGTTTGTGTGCGGATTTCTGATAGAGGACTCGCACTAGAACACCTTGAAAATCGAATAATTAAAAAGGAAATCACGGAATAAGGTATGATTTACTTTTCGTAGATTTAGTTTAATGGAACTTATTTTCGATCCTGTTGGGGTTTTTCATTTTTTTTTAATTTTCCGCTCCGTATGAACCCCAAAAACCTAAGAATTCTAATATCTATTTAAACTCCTAAGAATCGTTAGAATACAATTAGAAACCCTAATTAACAATTTCAAACGTACTAGAATTTCAATCTTTCTATTTTTTACGGCTCGGCATTATCCTCGAGAGTCCTACGCTATGTCCATAAAGCTAAAGTGTTACAATAGCTTCAGTCTTTTTATGTGATGGTTTCCTCACGACAGGCTCTTCGTCCAGTGTTTATTATCTCGAATCAGTGTTTACAACACCACGGCACCACCACTGCATCAACTCCACTACATAATTTCTCTTGTCTTATCTCCTTTTCTAGATTTTGCTAACACCGTGACGTCATTCCCACGACGTCAAGTGACCTAGCCATGGCGTCAAGTTTGTTTTAGTGCATTTTCTCATCATTTCAACATGAAATCACTCCTTTGTCTCCTTTATACCTTGTATACCCAAAAACACATTAATAAAGTCAATTAGAGTTCATTATTAGATATTTATACCAAATATACTAATGAACTAACCCTATATATAAGTCTAAATAAAAAATTATCAAATGCCCCCAAACTTAGGATTTTTCACGTCTTAAGCAAAAATGTTTTCTACTAAATACCACTAACTACTACTACTACTACTACTACTACTACTACTACTACTACTACTACTACTACTACTACATCGAGTATCCTTTAATTCAAATAAGTTCATGTCTAATACTTATAATCCCTTATTCGTTTTACATAGTTCATGAAGTATCCTTTAATTCAAATAAGTTAATGGCTACTACTTATAATCTCTTATTCATTTTACATAATTCATGGAGTATGCTTTTATTGAAATAAGTTAAAGTTAATAATTGAATCAAGACTTTTTTTTGCAAAAACTAACATTTTCAAAATATGTTTTGTCAACAATGCATATAACTCAATTTCAAAACTCAAAAGTTGATCACAACCAAAACTAACATTGCTCTCGAGTTTATTTCACTTGGACACTAAAGTAGCTAGTGTACAGTCTTATGATTTCTCTTTAAGCTCAAGAACTCACAAATAAGTATAGATCATACTAATTTTGTAGACTCTAGCACTTCTAGTGTTCATAGGACTTCATATAGTTGGAAAGAAAATAAAACTCAATTAAGTTACTTGTACTCAAGCGAAATTTTTTCATTTGAAGAGTTATAATATCACTTCCTCCTTTCTTTCATCATATACACCTTCATTCTTTTATTTTTTCCTTAAATTTCCGAGATGCATGACCTCTACTTCTTTTTCTAAGAATTCTATTTTTTCTCTCTTTATCCATCTAACCATCAAGTTCTCTGCTCCTTTTTCCCGAAGAATATGTGGGACTCTCTATTCTCTATTTAAAACTCTTCTTAGCACTTCTCACTTTTACTAAATTAAGGAAGTATTAAATACAACTTTTCATTAAACACATGTCTATCTCTTCACCATTTGGTATTAAGTCTTTATTTACTTCGTACTTAAATAAGATTCATACTTATTATAGAGTTCCTTAAAGATCTAACTTTTTCCACGTGAAGTGTTCTAATATTCTTCTTTCTTTTGTTTAAAGTTCATGGTCCTTCATAACTCTAGTTTTCTAATCATGAAATTATATTGTTGTTTACTACACTTCTTATTTTCTTCAAAAACTTAACACTCTCTTGAGATTCATATCACAAGATACTCGTATTCTTACTTATACCAAATTAAAGGCATTAACTTTGCAAATAAATTACTTATTCATTACATATATACTATATATAACCTAATCTCTTCTACTTATACACTTTCAAATAGTAAAGAAATGAAAAAGATATACTTCCATTATTTCCTCTTTAATTGCTTTCAAAAGATACACTATCATTCTTTCCTCTTTAAATGAATTACTTATTTTTTCCTCTTTAAAGTTTGGGGGAATCATTAAAATTGCAAATGAAATTTCTTATCACTTCCCATAGTGTTGATTTCCACAAACTTAAACTAAACCTTGTCCTCAAGATTCAAAAATAAGCCTAAAACATAAAAACACTAACGGCAAAAACGTAATTATCTAAATTTAAGATCTAAACATAAAAATGAATAAACATAAACTTTAAACAACTTAAAAAGTGAAAAATATCCAAATGTAAAGATATTCAGTACGAATGTATCATTGATCTCCTCAAGGACTAGAGAAATCCTAAGAATCTAACACTAAGACCGCGCATCATTATTAACATCATCATCATCATTACATCTAGCGAGAAATGATGTAAAAGGATGTTCCAGTCTTTTGCTCTGCACAACATCTGGATCAAACATATAGTTTGGTGCTATTAGAAATCTAATATACCTACTAGTAGGTCTCAACCATCTGTTCCCACGATATGTAGTTATATCCCCTTGATGATTTGCTAATAACTTGAAATTGCATTGTCCATTCAGTAAGTCTTGCTCATATCTCAATAAGGTTTCATAATATTACGCCCTATCTTCTATTTATTGTCTACTCATCTTAGTAATCCACAACCTCTACTATTATGGAGTTAAGTCCTTAGGTAGTTGTACTAGGGCCTGTAATGGTAGAAGTGGTGGAAAACCTTAGGACCATCAAAGTCAAGCTTTCCTAACAATGGACCTAGAAATTCGTAGCCTTCAGTAAATCACTGATGGTGATCCTCCTCCTTTTCATATCCTTCTTTCTGCAACTCGAGGGCCAACTCCACTACTACAGTTGCTGTACATGATCCACTTGCTCCTTGGCCAACAATTCGGCCTCAAGTATGTCCTGCACGGCTCTCTATCTCTTCATCTCCTATCCTCAGTGTTGTGGTATCCAATCAATGATTCCAAAGTGAGCATAAACTCTTCATCTAATGTTGCTTAGGCATCAATATCAAATTATTCATCCTAAATCAATCACACTCTAGCCTTCAAGCACATTTGTTTATTAGAATTTGAAACAAAAATTTGTTGTCTCTCACAGTTATTATGGACTCCCTCAAGTTCTTGTAAATGATTTCACCACCATTGATCTTCTCATTCTTTATAATCTCATACAAACAAGCAGCTTTGGGCTTCTTGATATCACCTATCAGAGTGATCGGGTATAATAAAGCAACTAGAAAGTGTTATCACATTCTATAAACCCTCCTCACACTCCCCTTCTTAATGTACTTTGTCATATTCTCAGTTTCCATTATCCATCCTAGTTGTCCTTGGACAACCAATGCTCTCTTAATGACTTTAAAAGGATACAGGTTATAACATCTCTAATACAAATCATCTGGGAAGGTCTGTCATTTTCCATTAACACTCAAATATTCCAACCCTTAGATGAAGTTTATTGAATGCTCATGAAAGGTGGCCACTTCTCCTGTCACCTTAATTGGGCAACCTTTATTTGTAAACTTCGAATTGGCTTAGAACTTGTTAACACACTCCATTAACCATGTTCTCCCTATAGTCATGAGTAAAATTTTCCTAGACCCATTGCCTAATGAAGTTATTAACTCTCTTATCATATATAGTCGATAGGCTTATTCCTTTTTCGCAAATGAACTTTTAATCTTAATGGTCGTGTATCTTTCTTTAGCTTCTCTACTAATATAAAATTTAGACTTAAGAGGCCTAGGGGCATTTTCATTTGGATCTCTTAAGGATGATGCATCATTATCATTTCCCCCTTGCTTCATTGACTTGACTCACCTAGTAGTTCATGCCATTTTCTCAAAAAATTATACAATACAACAAATTGCAACGGGTCATCAAATTACTTAAAATAAAAATTTTCATCCACAAGGGTCATTCACATGCCAAATAATCTTAAAGACATATACTAATTCACCAGAAGCAACATTTATGCTTTAAATCCACACAACTTAAAATTTCTAACCAACAACCTAATTTCTATAATTCAAGCAATTTCGTTAATAATATCTAAAAATGTCAAAGAATTACTAATAAAATTGTAAATTTACCTCAATACCGAACTCCTTTATGGTGTAGATTACTCCTTGAACCTTTTTTAATCCAAGCCCTCTCACTTTGCTAACAACCCAAAACCATATTGCTCTCTTAAATCAAATCTTCAACGCACTGCCATAGCTCTTCTTTTTGTGTAAATCCCGAAATGCACCTTCTCTTTTCACTCTTGATCACTAGGAACACTTGTTTCTCTCTCTTAAATTGCTCAAACTAGGGTTCTAGAAGGATGTATGCTTGGTTGGTAGTGTATGGACTAAGGTTCAAGTATCGTTGAAAAGGATTTAAAACCTTTTCCTTAGTGCTTATGTCGTGCATTATAAGGTACATCACCGCCACATCGAGGCCATGGTGTTGAGGTTTTTGTGAGAAATTTTGCTCAAAACTTGGCACCTTCCTTGCATCGTATATGTATACACACAGCTTCAACTAGTCTGTCTCCATAAATTGCAAATTTTTCATTAAATCCTTGTTAGCGTTCTCTCGACTCTATCTATTACTACATAAGGTATCGTGAAAGTGTGAAATACCCTGTATATATAAAAATTTCACAGTTACTAATCGTGATTTATCAATTTACTTGACCTTAACTACTCTAACTCCTTTACACTTTGATGCTCTTTGCTGAATTAATTGAGACTATTCCATTCTGATAAAATGTCACCCGTCAAATGGTCTTTCCTGTGCATTTAGCATAAACCTTTCAGATGTTAAAATGCTTGGATGGTTATACTTAAGCAAATTAAATAACTAATTTTCAAAACTAAAATTAAAAACCCTTACTACCTCCATGACTTTTTGCTTGTTTCGTTCAAGTCTAAATCCAGATATTCCACTTATAGTTCGGTGATAATAATATCTCTCCTATTTGGATGTACTTTTTGCCCTTTAACAAAGACAATTTTCTCGCTATCATCATCATCCTGGAGTCTCAATGTGATCATTTACTTTTTGTGTCCAAGACCGCATTGGGAGTGATTAATAATGGTAGTACAAGTATCATAAAGATATCATAAACTATAGCATGATCCATTATCTCAAACTCAGTGATAAATGTGAATCTGCCCACTTTCATATGCACATTCAAGACTCTCCATATTATTGGTACCAAGTTACCATCAACTACTTGCACTTCTATTAAATCAGGATAATTGATCTTTAAATATTTTTGTGACGTGTCCTTTCAAGGAATTACATTAACTAAGGCTCCCATATCGTACAAGATATTTTTAAATCAGTGCCCATTAATGCTTAATGGTATTAATTTATCTCCAGGATCTCTTCTTTTATTTGGTTGTATTCTTAGTGTGAACTTGAATTTTGGTCGAATCTTCTTTGGAGCAACCTTGATGTTATTTCCTTTCGGTGCTTCTTTAGAAGGTTCTTCATTTTGTTGCTTCACTCTCTAATGTTTCTTCCCCTTCATGTAATTCTGTAAGACATCAATCATTTGTTGCTTAAATCTTTCAAGTTATTCTTGTCACACTTTCATTCCACGTTCATCTATAAGTTCATATTTTGGCATTGCCAAAGTTTTGACTCTTTCAGGATTATACATCACTTGCTCTTGCATTGGCTTATACGTTGCCTTACAGCTCATCTTATGAATAGCATTAACATTCTTTTTTGGATTTGTGATAGTGTTTCTCGAAAATTGCCTTTCTTTTCTTTAATTAAAAACAATAGCTAGCTGACCAATATATCTCTCCAAGTTCTTGATGGATTGTATTCTTTCATCATCCATCCTCTTTAGAGTTTGCTTTACGATTTTCATCTCTTTCTAATTATTCCCTTAGCTTTCCCTATTGTAGATGTCAATGACTTGCTAAAATTTCTTAATTGACTTTAATGAGATCATTTATTCACTTTGGTCCAGCTTTCCTCATTGGACTTGTCGATTAAAACCAGGTTGTAACTTCAGTGCATTATCAGAATTTCCATATGAAAAGTTTGAGTTGTTATATCCTTAATAAAACCTTTTAGGAGTAATTCCATAGTTATGTTTGTGCATGAATTTTAAATCTTTAAAATCTATTTCTTATTGCAAGTCCATTAGATTAACCACCATTGCTTAGTGATTAACGGGTTGTTGTATCGCTTGAACTTGTAGGATTTCTTACCCCATTTGTAGTTTTTTTCTTGAGGCTACTCAGGTTGGCTAGTTGTGCCATGATCACTACTTGTGAATTAATCTCGTATAAGCCTGCTGGTTTTCTCACTATGGAATGAGTACTAACTGTAGAATTATGGGCCATAAAATCTAGAAAATTGTATGCTCCATTTTCATCCTTGGTTGAAAGAAAACCACTTACTATGTCATCGCCTAATGTTCTAGTGTTTTGATTGATATCATGGTAGAAGATTAGTAGTTGATCTCATTTCACATATCCATATCCTGGATATCTGCTCAGCATTTCCTTCAATCCTTCTTAAGCCTTGCCAAGAGACTCAATATCCACTTACTTGAATTGGTCGATTTCCAGTTTCCTTTCATTGAACTTCACCAGGGAAAGAGCTTGTTTAGAAATCTTCTTTGATTTTCCCCAAGAAGTCATACTCCCTACGTTCTATCCTTGGAACTAGGATTTACCTTTCCAAGCTAAGGAGAATGGGAAACTTTTATACTGATTACCTCCTTTATAACTCTAGTAGTGTGCCTAGTATTGCACTTTTCCATAAAATTCTCTGCATGTCCAATTGGATTTTCATTGGCCAATCCGTTGGATAGGCTATTATGCACAATGTTGATGAGAGGGACTTTTCCATAAAATTCTCGACATGTGTAACTCTAGTAACCGACCTCAGTGATTTGTCAATTATTCCTAAGTTGTACAAAATTGCTGAGTTAATCAATGGCGTTGGCTTTTTGTACTCCTCTGATTTAGCTAGTGATTTCTAGTATAGTTTCTGACTCAATTATGATTTGTTGGCACTTCTCTACTGCCGATTTAGGTGATGATTCTTAGTGTAATCCTGTATCGCTGGCTAATCACTGGACTTCTTCTCCAGTTAACTATATGCTATTCTTCCTATTTATCTTCCATTTATTCATTTTTTTAATTAAATCCTGAAATTACAAAAATAAGAGAATACCTAATGTAATATCATCATTTATATCTAAAAACAACCTAAATTATGCTATAAAACATGCCTAGTTATCGACTTGTCATTAAACTGAGAAATTCATCCAGAAAGTCATTTATAAATTGAGAATTTGAAATTCATATGCGGTTTATCAATAATACATCATTGAGAAACCATAATCATTTGTAAGTAATTTAAATCATGCGATAGGTAAACACAAAAACCCCCCAAACTAATTTGAAACTTATTCTCAAATTAGTTTATTTATAAAGTCCAATCCATTCACCATATTGTAAAAAAAAGGTTTTAAAAATCGATATAAATAAACAAATCATCACACCACTCCTATACTAGTAATGTAATTGAAAACATTTGATATCAAAAGTATATGACAGTACAAATCTCAAAATTTAGCTTCTGACCTAGGAACAATCCAAAAATGATGAAAAACCAAAACATTAATCAGTAAAAGGTTAGGGTTTCCATTGATTACCTTCAAGAAAGTGATAATTTCAAAATTGAAACTCTAAACTCCTCTAGAACATTTCTCCAAGCTCAAATTCAAATTGCCCTTTCTCAAGCCCAAGGTGGCTCTGTATTCGCAATGTTAACTAAACTTTTCGATAGAATGTGTCAAGATTAAGGAATGAATCACTTAAATAAAGTAAAATCTAGCTTTGGAAAGATGAATTTAGTCAAAATTTGGTCTCTTAATCTAAAATTTGCAATGGTTTATGAGTGGGAAATGGATAAATGTGGCGATTTTCAATTTTTTTTTTCAAAACTCGTAGTTGTTCTTAATGAATAACGGTTTTTGTAGATTTGCTAGGAAATAGATGGGTGAATTGCTGAAAATGAGTCTCGATGGCTTAGTGATTAGTTTAGTGCATCCTAGTTATAAGTTCAAACTGGTGAGAAATTGCTAAATTTGAAATTACACTAAAAATTCTAAACACTACTGCCAATTTTCTCAGCATATTCAAGTATAAACTGGAATCGCTAGGAAATCACAAGCCAATATTCACTATTTTTCCATATATTTATCACATATATATCTAATCAAAATGTAGAATTATTCAAAATTATCAGTATTTGACTATGATTTGTACTAAATAATAATTTTAATACTATAAATAGCTAAGCGATATAAAACTACAACAACAACAACAACATAGCCTCAGTCCCAAATTAACTGGGGTCGGCTACATGGATCAAACTTTTCCATTGTGCTCGATTAAGTGCAATTGATGATGAGCTTTGCAAACAATTCAAATCTCTCTTAATTAATGCATCCCATGTTAAGTTTGGTCTGCCCCTACTTCGTCGAATTTCTACAGTTTATATTGAGTCAAGTTTTCTAGTTGGCGCATTTGTAGGCCGTCTTTGCAGGTCACCAAACAATTGCAACCGCCTTCCCTAATCTTTGTATCAATTGGAGCTACTCCTACTTGTCTTTGAATTTCTATATTTCTTATTCTATCTTTACGAGTTTTACCACACATCCACCTAAACATCCTCATTTCTGCTACGTTCACTTTATGTAATTGTTATTGCTTTACCGCCTAACATTCACTTCCATAAAGCATAGCTGGCCTAATTGCTATCCTATAAAATTTTCCTTTTAACTTAGTAGGAACATGTCGATCACAAATCACCCCTGTTGCACTCCGCCATTTCTTCCATCCAGCTTGAATTCTATGTGTGACATCATTTTCAATGTTACCATCATTTTGTATGATCGATCCTAGGTATCTAAAGTGGTTTACCCTAGGAACTTCTACTTCCCCTAATTTTACCACTCCGTCATCTCGATGTCTAGTGTTTCCAAACTCACAGTGCATGTATTCAGTTTTCGTCCTACTCAACTTAAAGCCTTTAGATTCTAATGTATTCCTCTAGAGTTCTAATTTCCTATTCACTCCATCTTTAGTTTCATCCACTAAGACAATATCATCTGCAAATAGCATACACCATTGTATATCCTCTTGAATATGTCTAGTTAATTCATCCATAACTAAAGTAAATAAATATGGGCATAAAGACGATCCTTGATGTAGTCCTATCGTAATGGGAAATTCTTTTGTAGCTCCTCCAAATGTCTTTCTACTCGTTACTACTCCATCATACATATCTTTAATAGTGTCTATGTATCTAGCATGCATTCTTTTTCTTTCTAGAACCCACCAAATAACATCTCTAGGGACCCTATCATATGCTTTTTCTAAATCTAGGAATACCATATGAAGATCTTTTTTCTTTTCTCTATATTTTTCTAACGATCTTCTTACAAGGAAAATCGCCTCCATAGTTACCCTCCTAGGCATGAAACCAAATTGGTTCTTTGATATTGTTGTTTCTCTCCTTAGCCTATTGTTAATTATCCTCTCCCACAGTTTCATTGTGTGACTCACGAGTTTAATTCCCCGGTAGTTTGAGCAACTTTGAATGTCTCCTTTGTTTTTGAAAATTGGCACAAACGTGCTTCTTCT
This sequence comes from Stephania yunnanensis, assembly GCA_039657365.1. Classification (NCBI taxonomy): domain Eukaryota; kingdom Viridiplantae; phylum Streptophyta; class Magnoliopsida; order Ranunculales; family Menispermaceae; genus Stephania; species Stephania yunnanensis. The sequence continues at coordinate 29,861,384 of CM077581.1, read as the reverse complement.
CCAATCCATTGGCATCCGTTTTGATTTTAAAATTTTATTGAAAAGTTTTGTCAACCAAGTCAATCTGATTTCTCCTAAGCATTTCCAAACCTCTATGGGTATTTCAACTGGGCCACATGCTTTCCCTATTTTCATTCTTTTCAATGCCTCTTTAACTTCTACAATTCTAATATTGCGTGTATAATTTACATTTCTTTTTTGGTGTGGGTTTTCATCTATTATAGATCAACTTGGTCATCATTAAATAAACTATCAAAGTAACTTCTCCATCTCTCCTTAATATCCTCCTCGCGCGTTATAACATTTTAATTTTCGTCCTTAATATATCTTACTTCAGACTTAGGTCTTGTTTCTTTTTATCTCTTAATTTGGCTGGCCTATATATATATTTTTCGCCATCTCTATTAAATAACCTTGTATATAAATCTTCCATGAAATTTGTTTTAGCTTGACTAACTACTTTTTTAGCTTGTTTTCTAGCTTCTCTATATTGATTGTATGCATCTTCATCTTGACACTTAGGTATTTTCCTATACATATCTTTTTTAGTCTTAATTGCTCGTTGGACATCCTCATTCCACCACCATGTTTCCTTCTTTGGAGGTCCTAAGCCTTTAGATATACCAAATACGTTTGATTCCACCCTCCTTATGCAACTACTCATTTCTAGCCCCATTGTATTAGCATGTCAAGATTCCAAACATTTTCTTTTAGTAGTTTTTCTCTAAACTCTACTTGTTTACTATGTTTTAGGTTCCACCACTTTATTCTAGGGTCGCTAACTTTTTTATTCATATTTTTCCATTGTGTTAGCTTAATATCAAGTACTACTAACTTATGTTGGGTAGTAAGTGCTTCACCAGGTATTACTTTGCAGTCTCTACATAGTTTTCTATCTATTTTTCTTGTTAAAAGAAAATCTATTTGACTCTTGTTATGACCACTACTAAAAGTAATTATATGCGACTCCCACTTCCTAAAACAAGTATTTGTTAAGACAAGATCATATGCTGAAGCAAATTCTAAAATTGATTCTCCTTCTTCATTTCTATTACTGTAACCAAAACCTCCATGAACTCTCTCAAACCCATCATTACTTACCCCGACATGCCCATTTAAACCTCCTCCAATAAAAACCTTTTCATCTAATGGTATACTCTGCATAAATCCATCCATATCATCCCAAAACTTGCGTTTTATGCTCTCTCTTAATCCTACTTGTGGTGCATATGCGCTAAGTATGTTCTAAGTGATATAAAACTAATGCATATTAATAATATAATATGGAAATAAATTGGCTCGATCAACCCCCTGACGCGAAATTATTTCATAATGAAATTCCTAATATATCCTTATTATAAGAGTCTAAATTTGAGAGAATATAAAAACAACTGACTAATTCTCATACTAAAACTGAAAGTAAAAATATAATATGGGCTGCCTCCGATAAAGCGCTTTTGTTTACTATCATTGGCTCGATTGAACCATATAATTTTAAAATGGTTATAAAAACTTAAGTTTAGGATTGTCCACTCTAGTGCCATTCAAAAAAGTGAATGCTTAGCCATGCACCTAAAAGTGATTGTCTTGTTCAGAATATCCATGACAACTTAAGAAGCGGCTAAAAGAGGACGTCCTAAGATTAATAGAGGATCTTCATTGATGAAGTGCTGCATAACCAAAACATTTGTGGGAATATTGTACTTGTCAATTTGAACTGGTACATTGGTAACCACTCCTGTTGGTTTCACTAAATAACCATTTGGTAGAGAAACTTTTACTAAGACATCTTCAAGTAAACCATAAAAGTTTAGTAATTGATCTATTTGCTAAGGTAAAATTAATAGGTTTGTTATTCAAGGAACCTATTTTTAATGACTTGTATAGTTTATGTGAAATAACATTAGTTGATGCTCTAATATCACATATAGATAAATCTATAAGCGAAGTTTTTAATGTAATTGGTATTCCTAACGTTCCTGGGTCCAAAAATTTCTCAGGTATTTTTTTTTAATTAAAATGAACATCTTTTGTCCAAAGTATTCTTTAGATTCTTGTAAAAAAATTTCCTTTAATTCAATGAGTTCTTTCTAAACTTCATCATAATTAAAAAATTGCATAATTGACTCCATCAATTTTTTTTTTATTTCTATTTTTCTAAACATTTAAGAATGTCTTTATTATTATCTTCTTCCCTAGCATCAGCTAATCATTGTGGAATAGTAGAATATAAATACATATCTTCATTCAAATTCTCAAAAATCTTATCATTTTTATCCTTATCAATTATTTCAGACTTTTGTGAAAATTATTCATATGTTTCAACTCTAGCTAAATACCATGGGTATAGCCTTCTAGGAAAAGGTGTATATTTCAATTGTTTAATGGTTCATTCTATAGTAGGAATGACATTAACCATAATTTCTTCTTCTTCGATAGTTTTATCTGCTTTCTTTTGATGACCTTGTTTAAGTATCTTTCTAGCTATAGGTGTGTCTTTCTCATCACTGAATAATGCATTATCTTGTGTTTGATTAGTAGAAGCCATGATAGCTTCATTAGGCACTTTAGCTTGATTACTCTGTTGAGTACTTGACCTATTTATTTTTAAATTCATTGACTTAAGTAATTTCTCGATTTACTAATATTACTATTCGTCTTAATTTCATTTTTAGAAATCTATGTAAATTTTGATGATGTTTCTTCATAAAATTATGCAAGATTTGGTCCAAATTTGGTCCAAATTTGGTCCAAATAGGACTCATAAGTTGAGCATTTTGTTGAGGTTTCTGATTAGGTGCAGATTGCATATGAGCTATTGGTCTATAAGTATTATAATTTTTATTTTGAAGACCGTATCTAAGATTTAGGTTTAGTCTTCCAAGATAATAAGTATTGCTATTATATATATTAATAGGGGGACCAAAAAATCAATTCACCATTACGTTAACCTCTTAAGTGTTTTTTTCATGTATAATAGGACATGCATCCGTAAGACGTGTAACCTCATTACAAAATCCACAAGCTTCAACTTGATAAGATCAACCATCAAATAGCAACTTAACCATCATAGATAATTCGTCAATTTTATCATCAGATGCATTATAACTTTTATTATCAAATTCTTTTTGTTTCATTCTAGAGGTTTCAACCTTTTCCCTACATTGCTTAGATTGATTTGCATTTTTATTAATTTCTTCTTTTATTAAAGTAGGTGTCATTTCAAATAAAGATCCACCACATAATGTGTCCAATAACCTTTTCTTAAAGTGATTGAGTCCTTCAGAAGAATATTCTAATAAAGTTACTTTAGTATATCCATGTTATGGAGAAGAAGAAATTAATCTTTGGAATCCATCCCAAAATTCATTAAAATTTTCATCATCTTTCATCATTGCCATTGTTATTTTCTTTTAATGGGAAATACATTTTCTAGCAGGCATATATTCATCTAGAAAAACTTTAAACAATTGAGTCGTTATAGTTTTTGAATCTTTTTGGAGATAGGACAGCCAATTTTGTACTTGATCTTTCAATGCAAAAAGGGAAAGCCTTAAGCTCGACTTGTTTCAAAGTACTAGCTTTTTCCAGTTTCATCCCATTAACTTATTGTAATACTCGATTATGAATTTATGTGGATCTTCATTGTCTTTACAATAAAAGTCTGGTAAGGCACTAATAAATCCATATTTAAGTTCAGATTCGAGAAATCCATCAGGGTATTCTATGCACATAGGCTCATATGCTTTAACATTTCATTTTGCTTGTCTAAAAGTAAGTTGTTTATTATTTTTGTTGTTTTTATTGTTAACTCTATTATCATTATTATTATTAATGACATTGACATTAATATCTTTGTTATCATCCTCCATCCTATTACCTAAAACTTTCCTAACTTGTTGTTGTCTTAAACATTGATTAAAAGTTGTATCTATTTCAAGATCAAATGGATGTAAGGATCATGTAGAATTTACATGAAGAAGTGTGTAGACCATACAAAGTCTGAAATCCTAACAAATTATTTAAAAATCCCAGTAACGACGCTAAAAAATGGCATGGGTCGAGCATGCTTATTAGTTTTCCATATTTTCCTATTATCTATAGTAGTGTAAAATGAGATATCATCTCTACAAGGATTTTGTAAACATTAAAGGAAAGTATTTTTTCTTGTTTTTCTTAATTTTGTTAATCTAAAAAAACTAAAACTAAAATATCAAATAACTATAAACTATTACTACTAACATAGTTAACCAAACTAAATAAACTAATTAAAACAATTATATACAATGTAGATTAAACAATATTCAAATTCAATATAATGTAATTATCTAAACAAACCATCACTAAATAATGTAATATACTTGGATTGCATTGAAGCACCAGAACATAACATCACTTCATAACATAGTTATTATCATAACACTAAGGATCTTCGAACCATTAAATCCTAATTCATAATAGGTTGATAACCTTTACCTAGCCACCGATTTTCCTATATTCATGGGAAAAGTCATATTCTTCTTATTGTAAATCTACCTTTTGGATAAAGGCCAATATCATAGAAATACGATAGCATTAACACTCAGTGAAAATCATGCCTAATATGAACTAAATAAGAATCATAATATAATAATTAATAAATAACTCAGAATATAATCACCTAGAACATCCACTCAGGAACGAGCGCTATTGATTAATTCTAGTTACTACTTCTATAATTGTTATCAATAATCATAGAAATCGATTCATAATAAAAACACTATAATACATATTTGCAACTTTGCATGCAATATTAAGTTTTATTAGTTGTAATGCATAAAAACAACTTGTAAATATGTGATTGACGTGTGTGAATAGATTTAAAGCATCAAATTATGATTCTTTAATATCAACTATATGGCAATCTTGAGTAGGGGTGGCCAAAACACGGTTTAGTGGTGAAAACTATCAAACCGCGACCAAAGATGGGTTCACGGTTTGGTTGCTATGCAAATGACCACCAAACCATGAACCCTCAAAGTTCAACCAAACCGATGAAAGTTTGTGGTTTGGTCGGTTTGGTTTTGCAATTTTTTTGCGACACTTAAAAAACAAAATGACACACATTCCATACATGTCCATTAACAAAACATATAGATGTCCATACATGGCAACCAAAAACATAATTAAATACATTAACTCATTTAAAATTGTAAGTCTTAATTTATTTTCAAATTTTAAAAAAATTGAAAGCTTGTACTCGATTCCAAGTTTGGATGTGCTTTACCCCTAGTGCAGTGTATATAGATGTCTAATGTTTGTTTAGATTGATAAACTTCTCACTCAAGTTGAAAACAAATAACATAATAATATAATTGAAATACATAATAAAAATAAATAAGTAAATACCTCTTAAATAAATCAAATCTCCAATGTAGCTTTAAACATACACTAAAACTCATAAAAGACTTATTGAATATGTGAAATAGGTTGGCAAGAGCTTTATTTCGAAGCCCTCATGCCCTATTTATAGTCTCCTAAGTTATGCATATCCTAGATAAAATCAATTTTTTCATATTAATCTAAAAACCCCGTAACCGACCTCAAGAACTTGTTTGCAATTTCTAAGTTGTACACAAATTGATGAGTTAATAATTGAAATTGGCTTTACGTACTCCACCGATTCAAGTGGCGATTTCTAGTATAATTTCAAATTCATTGAGGATTCGCTGTCACTTCTTTGTTGCTGATTTAGGTAGTGATTCCTACAGTAATCATGTATCGTTTGCTAATCACTGGACTTCTTCTCCAGTTGAGTGTTTTGCTCGTCTTCCTCTTTTTCTTCAATTTCTTCATTTTCCTAATTAAATCCTGAAATCACAAAAAGAATATAATACCTTGTGTAATATCATCATTTATAAAGTCAACCTACATTATAATATAAACCATGTCTAATTGTTGACTTATCAATAAACAAAACTAAGTGTGCTAATTCAAACAATTAAATGCAAACTAAATTAAACATTATTCAAATTCATAATAGTGTAAATATCTAAATAAACATCTAAATAAACCCCACTAAACGATGCAATATACTAGGGTTGCATTCAAATACAATAACATGACATTACTTTTTAACATAGTTATAATTATGTCACATGGAATCTCAGAATCATTGAATCCTAATTCATAATAGGTTGATGGTCTTTACCTAGTAATTGATTTTTTATATTGAACAGAAAATAAGCCATATTCTTATCACTGTAGATCTACCTATTGAATAAATTATAATAAAATAGAAATAAAATAGCATTAATACTAAATGAAAATCATGACTAATCTAAATCAAATAATAATGAAAATATGCTAATTAATAACTAACTTTGAACGCAATCAACTAGAGCATCCACAAGGGAATATGGCCCTATAGATCAATCCTAGTTACTACTTTTATAATTATTGTAAATAATCACGGACTAGATTCAGAATAAAAATACCTCAGTACATATTTGCAACTATAATATCGATCTTCATCAGTTGTAATACGCAAAAATAACTTAAGAAATTTGTGATTAACGTGTATGAATTGATTTAAAGCATTAAGTTCATGATTCCTTAATTATGGCAATATAGCAATCCAAAATATATACATGTCTAGGCTTTATTTATATTGATAAACTAGTCACTCATGATGTAAATAAATAACATAATAATATAATTCAAAGACATAAATAAATAAATAAATAAATAAATAAATAAATAAATACCTCTTAAATAAATCAAAGCTCTAACATAGCTTCAAGCATAAACTCATTAAAACTAAACTTATTACTGATAGATGGCTTAGAGAGGATGCTAAAGTCGAAGCCCTAAGGTCCTACTTATAGTTCTTTAAGTATACATATCATAGATAAACTCATATCGTTCATATTAATCTAAAAGACTCGTAACTGACCTCAGAGATTTGTCTGTGATTCTTGAGTTGTACGAAAATCGTTCAGATAATCATTGGAAATCAATCTTTGTACTCCACCAATTTAGATGGTGATTTCTTATAAAATTTTCCAATTTGCTAATGATTTGTTGGTACTTCTCTACTACCGATTTAGGTGGAGATTCCCTATATAATATTATATCACTGGCAAATCGTTGGACTTTTTCTATAGTTGGCTATTTTGCTCTTCTTCTTTTTTCTTTAATTTCGTCATTTTCCTACTGAAATCTTGAAATAACAAAAATAAGAGAATACCTATTGTAATATCATCATATATATGTATTAGGACATGGTAAACTCATCCACGATAACCCACCATAATAGATTATCATAGAATAGAACCCACCGTAGTCCATCATCATATATTAAAATAGAATACTATAGTTTATATTAATTTTAATTATTGTGAAGAGTTTTTGAAGGAGATACATTGAAGATTCCAATTATTATGATTTGATAATGTTCTTTAATTAAATTAATTTTTTTTATATAATTTTTTATTGCAATGAATACCATGATTTGTGTGTTTTTTATGACGATGAGCAAGTAGTCTATTTATTTTAGGGATCAATGGTTCCTTTAGTATGAATACTATGTAAAGTTATAAATTGATGAGAATGTTTTGAATGTGCAATTATTAGAATTTATGTTTAATTTTAAGCGTAATAGAATGAGAATCTTTATCACATGTTTATTGATTAGGGGTTTAAAAGTTACCATGGCCTTGAATTCTTTAAGTGGAATATGAACAACACAATTGTAAAATATATAACATCGATAGTTAGTTGTTGATTAGGGAGATAATGGTAGTAAACGTAAGTGTTTATGAGTCTAAATATTTGGTAGTTAATACTTCGTGAGACTTATGCTATTTACATTGATAGGCGAATTCTAGTTTGCACATTAAGATCTTTTTCACCACGTTAATGGGCTGAAGTGAATATTAAGGAAATCTATTTATTCTAATTATGTGTTGCACGAACATAAGAAAGATAAAGGAAGTGTTATATTGGAAGCATAGTAATTCATTACCTAGGTGATGTTATGAAGTAAGAGTTTACTCAATATAAAAAATACGACTTGATTTACATTGTTTTAATTGAATATATTAGTTTTAGTCTAAATTGAACAAAAGAGACCTTCTTAACAATATAATAAACTTGACTAAGTAACTGTGTCCATATACAACTTTCCTATAGGAATGATATCCGTAATCAACGTATGTGTTCACATTATTACTACAATTGAATTGTTATACTTGCAAGTACAATCACAGAGCCTGAAATTGAGCCAAACTAATATTATGATATAAAAGCGACAATCGACGTTTTTCAAAAGACGTCAAATTGGACATGTTAGTCGACAGTGTATACAACTTACAGATTTCCATCAGCCATGTATCAAGAGGGAAGTCAATAGTAACAACAATAGTTCACAAGGATAGAGGGAAAGTAATGATCCATTTGCGCCACCATAGGGACAAGGGTTGACACATAACCATATAGCCTTGACAACACCAAGTGGACCACAGGCTTGCTACAGAGTTGGGTGGATAAATGATCTATGCAACCCACCAGTTACCAGCTTTTTGTAAAACAACCATAGATTGGAAAAAGCCCACATTGGGGCAACGCAAGACCTAAAGGTTGCACGCGACCACATCAAAGGGTAAGCTATTATTTTTTTCAGCGTTACACATGTACAATCTAATTTAAACATAAAAGTAGCGTACACAAAATGATTTGTAGGAGAGAGGTTAAGTGCGCGATCGATTGTGACATGACATGCGCTGTGTTACATGAATTAAAATTAATAATGGGATAATGGAAGTAATGTTGCCTGACAGGCACACTCAAAACTCCTTACAAATTTCTGCATTGTAAAATTTCTCTTGAGTACTACTACCAAAGTGTCATATATGGTGATAACGTATACGTGGTCGCTGAGCTTAAGACTCACCGACCACGATGATTGAATCTCGGTTTAAGTGGTAGGTGGTTACACCTGCGGTAGATGTGAAATACAAGGTTTAGGCTAATATCATTTGAAATCTTTGTTGGGATGATTATAATGAAAATGGAATTTACATAAATTATCTCACATTCTTTAAATGATGACGAATTAAATGTCAACTCGCAAGTGGCTCAAACTTTGGAGGAAGCCCTGTATTATGATACTTAAAATAATGATTAAAAAAAATTAAATTTCAAGGAGAAAGGTTGAATAGTTGGGAAGATTGTAACGGCCCAAATCGGTAAAAGCAGATTTGTCTGTAAAGTTCTACAAATATCGGATTATTTGTAGAACTTTATTTAATGGTCTATAATTGATAACTAATCGAGATGCACCACGTTCAAGCTCAGGAGCCTTTTCTACATAAAAGGCAGTGCAACTCCAAGGGGATTTGGAAGGAGTGATTAATTTTTTCTGTAACAAATCTTTTAGTTTCTAAATCATGGGCAAAGTCATAATAGAAATTCATTTTACAGCATGAAATGAAGTATCATTCATAAAATGAATCAAAGTAGATCTAAAATGAATCTCAAGGAAATTCATTACATTTTTTATTATCAAGTATTGGATTTCCTTGGGATCTGCTAGTTATAAAACCTAAAGATGCTTATAATAAAGAAATAAAAGATTTGTTTCAAAAAACATTAATCACTCCTTCCAAATCCCCTTGGAGTTGCATTGCCTTTTATATAGAAAATGCTCATAAGCTTGAATGTGGTGCACCTCGATTAGTTATCAATTATAGACCATTAAATAAAGTTCTACAAATAATTCGATATCCTTTACCAAATAAATATGATCTCATTAAGCGAATTACTTCTGCTATAGTTTTCTCTAAATTTGATTTAAAATCTGGCTTTTGGCAAATTCAAATCACTTTTCCTGATCGTTATAAAACTATTTTTCATACTCCTTTTGAAAAATATCAATTGAATGTTATGCCATTTGGATCGAAAATTGCTCCTTCGAGTTTTAAAAAATAATGAAAGATATCTTTAATCCTTATAAAAGTTATATTCTTGTTTAGATTGATGATATTCTTATATTTTCATCTTCTATTGAACAACATTGGAAACATCTATATCAATTTCAAAATATCATTATTACTAATGGTCTTGTATTATAACAAAAGAAAATTAAACTTTTTGAGACTTCTGTCACCTTTCTAGGTTTTAAAATTTCTAATCAAACCATTACCCCCATAAATAGAGTAATTGATTTTGCTGATAAATTTCCCGATCATTTTACTTGATAAAAATCAACTAAGCAACGATTTCTTGGTTGTTTAAATTATTTTTCGATTTTTATAAATTATCTCATTTAGATCGTCGACCTCTTCAATCTCTTCTTTATAAACGATACACCATTTAAATGGGTCGACACTCATACCCAGGGTATTCAGCTTATTAAATCAAAAGTCAAATCTCTTCCTTGCCTACATGTTGCTAATCCCACTTATGTCAAAATTATTCAAACTGATGTATCTAATATAGGTTATGGTGAAATTCTTCTACAAAAACCTCCATCTAGCCCAGAACAATTAGTCTGTGATATTTCTAAACTTTGGATTAAAGCACAACTAAATTATGCCACTGACAAAAAAGAAATTTTAGCAATTGTTTTATGCGTTCAAAAATTTCAATCTGATGTTTTAAATCAAAAGTTTTTAATTCGTGTTGATTGCAAAGATACAAAAGAAATTCTTTTTAAAGATGTTAAAAATTTAGTTTCCAAATAGATTTTTGCACGATGGCAAGCACTATTAACCATTTTTTATTTTGATATTGAATATATAAAAGGAGAGCATAATTCTTTTCCTGAATTTTTATCTCGTGAATTTCTTACTACACCTCAACTTCATTACCTACAACTCATGGCAAGAAAAGGCAAATCTCCAGCCGCCTTACCAAAAACATAATTAAATACATTAACTCATTTAAAATTGTAAGTCTTAATTTATTTTCAAATTTTAAAAAAATTTGAAAGCTTGTACTCAATTCCAAGTTTGGATGTGCTTTACCCCTAGTGCAGTGTATATAGATGTCTAATGTTTGTTTAGATTGATAAACTTCTCACTCAAGTTGAAAACAAATAACATAATAATATAATTGAAATACATAATAAAAATAAATAAGTAAATACCTCTTAAATAAATCAAATCTCTAATGTAGCTTTAAACATACACTAAAACTCATAAAAGACTTATTGAATATGTGAAATAGGTTGGCAAGAGCTTTATTTCAAGCCCTCATGCCCTATTTATAGTCTCCTAAGTTATGCATATCCTAGATAAAATCAATTTTTTCATATTAATCTAAAAACCCCGTAACCGACCTCAAGAACTTGTTTGCAATTTCTAAGTTGTACACAAATTGATGAGTTAATAATTGAAATTGGCTTTACGTACTCCACCGATTCAAGTGGCGATTTCTAGTATAATTTCAAATTCATTGAGGATTCGCTGTCACTTCTTTGTTGCTGATTTAGGTAGTGATTCCTACAGTAATCATGTATCGTTTGCTAATCACTGGACTTCTTCTCCAGTTGAGTGTTTTGCTCATCTTCCTCTTTTTCTTCAATTTCTTCATTTTCTAATTAAATCCTGAAATCACAAAAAGAATATAATACCTTGTGTAATATCATCATTTATAAAGTCAACCTACATTATAATATAAACCATGTCTAATTGTTGACTTATCAATAAACAAAACTAAGTGTGCTAATTCAAACAATTAAATGCAAACTAAATTAAACATTATTCAAATTCATAATAGTGTAAATATCTAAATAAACATCTAAATAAACCCCACTAAACGATGCAATATACTAGGGTTGCATTCAAATACAATAACATGACATTACTTTTTAACATAGTTATAATTATGTCACATGGAATCTCAGAATCATTGAATCCTAATTCATAATAGGTTGATGGTCTTTACCTAGTAATTGATTTTTTATATTGAACAGAAAATAAGCCATATTCTTATCACTGTAGATCTACCTATTGAATAAATTACAATAAAATAGAAATAAATACTAAATGAAAATCATGACTAATCTAAATCAAATAATAATGAAAATATGCTAATTAATAACTAACTTTGAACGCAATCAACTAGAGCATCCACAAGGGAATATGGCCCTATAGATCAATCCTAGTTACTACTTTTATAATTATTGTAAATAATCACGGACTAGATTCAGAATAAAAATACCTCAGTACATATTTGCAACTATAATATCGATCTTCATCAGTTGTAATACGCAAAAATAACTTAAGAAATTTGTGATTAACGTGTATGAATTGATTTAAAGCATTAAGTTCATGATTCCTTAATTATGGCAATATAGCAATCCAAAATATATACATGTCTAGGGTTTATTTATATTGATAAACTAGTCACTCATGATGTAAATAAATAACATAATAATATAATTCAAAGACATAAATAAATAAATAAATAAAGAAATAAATAAATAAATACCTCTTAAATAAATCAAAGCTCTAACATAGCTTCAAGCATAAACTCATTAAAACTAAACTTATTACCGATAGATGGCTTAGAGAGGATGCTAAAGTCGAAGCCCTAAGGTCCTACTTATAGTTCTTTAAGTATACATATCATAGATAAACTCATATCGTTCATATTAATCTAAAAGACTCGTGCCGACCTCGTGATTTGTCTCATGATTCTTGAGTTGTACGAAAATCGTTCAGATAATCATTGGAAATCAATCTTTGTACTCCACCAATTTAGATGGTGATTTCTTATAAATTTTCCAATTTGCTAATGATTTGTTGGTACTTCTCTACTACCGATTTAGGTGGAGATTCCCTATATAATATTATATCACTGGCAAATCATTGGACTTTTTCTATAGTTGGCTATTTTGCTCTTCTTCTTTTTTCTTTAATTTCGTCATTTTCCTACTGAAATCTTGAAATAACAAAAATAAGAGAATACCTATTGTAATATCATCATATATATGTATTAGGACATGGTAAACTCATCCACGATAACCCACCATAATAGATTATCATAGAATAGAACCCACCGTAGTCCATCATCATATATTAAAATAGAATACTATAGTTTATATTAATTTTAATTATTGTGAAGAGTTTTTGAAGGAGATACATTGAAGATTCCAATTATTATGATTTGATAATGTTCTTTAATTAAATTAATTTTTTTTATATAATTTTTTATTGCAATGAATACCATGATTTGTGTGTTTTTTATGACGATGAGCAAGTAGTCTATTTATTTTAGGGATCAATGGTTCCTTTAGTATGAATACTATGTAAAGTTATAAATTGATGAGAATGTTTTGAATGTGCAATTATTAGAATTTATGTTTAATTTTAAGCGTAATAGAATGAGAATCTTTATCACATGTTTATTGATTAGGGGTTTAAAAGTTACCATGGCCTTGAATTCTTTAAGTGGAATATGAACAACACAATTGTAAAATATATAACATCGATAGTTAGTTGTTGATTAGGGAGATAATGGTAGTAAACGTAAGTGTTTATGAGTCTAAATATTTGGTAGTTAATACTTCGTGAGACTTATGCTATTTACATTGATAGGCGAATTCTAGTTTGCACATTAAAATCTTTTTCACCACGTTAATGGGCTGAAGTGAATATTAAGGAAATCTATTTATTCTAATTATGTGTTGCACGAACATAAGAAAGATAAAGGAAGTGTTATATTGGAAGCATAGTAATTCATTACCTAGGTGATGTTATGAAGTAAGAGTTTACTCAATATAAAAAATACGACTTGATTTACATTGTTTTAATTGAATATATTAGTTTTAGTCAAAATTGAACAAAAGAGACCTTCTTAACAATATAATAAACTTGACTAAGTAACTGTGTCCATATACAACTTTCCTATTGGAATGATATCCGTAATCAACGTATGTGTTCACATTATTACTACAATTGAATTGTTATACTTGCAAGTACAATCACAGAGCCTGAAATTGAGCCAAACTAATATTATGATATAAAAGCGACAATCGACGTTTTTCAAAAGACGTCAAATTGGACATGTTAGTCGACAGTGTATACAACTTACAGATTTCCATCAGCCATGTATCAAGAGGGAAGTCAATAGTAACAACAATAGTTCACAAGGATAGAGGGAAAGTAATGATCCATTTGCGCCACCATAGGGACAAGGGTTGACACATAACCATATAGCCTTGACAACACCAAGTGGACCACAGGCTTGCTACAGAGTTGGGTGGATAAATGATCTATGCAACCCACCAGTTACCAGCTTTTTGTAAAACAACCATAGATTGGAAAAAGCCCACATTGGGGCAACGCAAGACCTAAAGGTTGCACGCGACCACATCAAAGGGTAAGCTATTATTTTTTTCAGCGTTACACATGTACAATCTAATTTAAACATAAAAGTAGCGTACACAAAATGATTTGTAGGAGAGAGGTTAAGTGCGCGATCGATTGTGACATGACATGCGCTGTGTTACATGAATTAAAATTAATAATGGGATAATGGAAGTAATGTTGCCTGACAGGCACACTCAAAACTCCTTACAAATTTATGCATTGTAAGATTTCTCTTGAGTACTACTACCAAAGTGTCATATATGGTGATAACGTATACGTGGTCGCTGAGCTTAAGACTCACCGACCACGATGATTGAATCTCGGTTTAAGTGGTAGGTGGTTACACCTGCGGTAGATGTGAAATACAAGGTTTAGGCTAATATCATTTGAAATCTATGTTGGGGTGATTATAATGAAAATGGAATTTACATAAATTATCTCACATTCTTTAAATGATGACGAATTAAATGTCAACTCGCAAGTGGCTCAAACTTTGGAGGAAGCCCTGTATTATGATACTTAAAATAATGATTAAAAAAAAATTAAATTTCAAGGAGAAAGGTTGAATAGTTGGGAAGATTGTAACGGCCCAAATCGGTAAAAAGCAGATTTGTCATCGTAAAGTTCTACAAATATCGGATTATTTGTAGAACTTTATTTAATGGTCTATAATTGATAACTAATCGAGATGCACCACGTTCAAGCTCAGGAGCCTTTTCTACATAAAAGGCAGTGCAACTCCAAGGGGATTTGGAAGGAGTGATTAATTTTTTCTCAGTAACAAATCTTTTAGTTTCTAAATCATGGGCAAAGTCATAATAGAAATTCATTTTACAGCATGAAATGAAGTATCATTCATAAAATGAATCAAAGTAGATCTAAAATGAATCTCAAGGAAATTCATTACATTTTTTATTATCAAGTATTGGATTTCCTTGGGATCTGCTAGTTATAAAACCTAAAGATGCTTATAATAAAGAAATAAAAGATTTGTTTCAAAAAACATTAATCACTCCTTCCAAATCCCCTTGGAGTTGCATTGCCTTTTATATAGAAAATGCTCATAAGCTTGAATGTGGTGCACCTCGATTAGTTATCAATTATAGACCATTAAATAAAGTTCTACAAATAATTCGATATCCTTTACCAAATAAATATGATCTCATTAAGAGAATTACTTCTGCTATAGTTTTCTCTAAATTTGATTTAAAATCTGGCTTTTGGCAAATTCAAATCACTTTTCCTGATCGTTATAAAACTATTTTTCATACTCCTTTTGAAAAATATCAATTGAATGTTATGCCATTTGGATCGAAAATTGCTCCTTCTGAGTTTTAAAAAAATAATGAAAGATATCTTTAATCCTTATAAAAGTTATATTCTTGTTTAGATTGATGATATTCTTATATTTTCATCTTCTATTGAACAACATTGGAAACATCTATATCAATTTCAAAATATCATTATTACTAATGGTCTTGTATTATAACAAAAGAAAATTAAACTTTTTGAGACTTCTGTCACCTTTCTAGGTTTTAAAATTTCTAATCAAACCATTACCCCCATAAATAGAGTAATTGATTTTGCTGATAAATTTCCTGATCATTTTACGGATAAAAATCAACTGCAACGATTTCTTGGTTGTTTAAATTATTTTTCAGATTTTTATAAATTATCTGCCCTAGATCGTCGGCCTCTTCAATCTCTTCTTATAAACGATACACCATTTAAATGGGCTGACACTCATACCCAGGGTATTCAGCTTATTAAATCAAAAGTCAAATCTCTTCCTTGCCTACATGTTGCTAATCCCACTTATGTCAAAATTATTCAAACTGATGTATCTAATATAGGTTATGGTGAAATTCTTCTACAAAAACCTCCATCTAGCCCAGAACAATTAGTCTGTGATATTTCTAAACTTTGGATTAAAGCACAACTAAATTATGCCACTGACAAAAAATAAATTTTAGCAATTGTTTTATGCGTTCAAAAATTTCAATCTGATGTTTTAAATCAAAAGTTTTTAATTCGTGTTGATTGCAAAGATACAAAAGAAATTCTTTTTAAAGATGTTAAAAATTTAGTTTCCAAATAGATTTTTGCACGATGGCAAGCACTATTAACCATTTTTTATTTTGATATTGAATATATAAAAGGAGAGCATAATTCTTTTCCTGAATTTTTATCTCGTGAATTTCTTACTACACCTCAACTTCATTACCTACAACTCATGGCAAGAAAAGGCAAATCTCCAAATACTTACCAAATTCCAATAAATTCTCTCCTTTATTTAACTCTTACAATCAAACTGATATTCATAAATCTACTTATAACTTTAGTTCTCGTCATTTAGTTAGCCATCTTGATTATGATCTTTTAGACCAATCCATTGACACTCAAGCAAAACTCATAATGGCTCTGTCTATGTATTTTATCCCTAATCGACCCGATGTTACTATAAGATTTTATGAATCCATCCTTACCAATACCCAATCTGTTATCATTGAACATTTCAAAGACTCCAATTCAGAAGAAGTTGCTTATTCCAAATTCAAAATTCAAAAGGTCTTGTCAAGTGCTGAATGGTCTCAAGAGCATGTAATTCGTCAAAGTCCTTATGTTTATAAATCTTTGACTCTTATTACTGATCGTCTACCTTTGCAAGTTAACTATAAAGATTATATAGATGCCTGTCGTAATATCCTCTTGTATAAAGATCCTTCAGCTGGTCATTCTTAGTATATCACTTTCAAAAAATCTCTGCATGTCAATTTCCTACTTGTTTATGGCCGAATGGTAGACAAAATTCGGTCCTCATATTGGATTTTTCCCTCCAGCAGTTTATAAGAAATATGAGACAGAAAAACTATCTCTATTTCAAGTTTTACATAAACATTCCATTCCTTGGATCCTCAAATGGCAATATGGCACTCATAAAATCACTACTATTCATAATGCTACCTATACCTATTTATCTCAAGAAATCCTAATCAAGTGGTGGGACAAATTTAATATTAAATCCATCCAAGAATCAACTTTGACCCTATTAACACACCAACTAAAGTCACTGATTTTCCTCCTCTCTCAGGGTCATATAAAGACATTAGCTTAACTTCTCCTGCACCAAAACCTACTGCATCCAAAAAACATTAGTTGATTCCAGTTCAACCATGACACCTGATATTTGTTATACCATTATTTAGCAACTTCAAAACAATTTTCAACTAGGTTTTCAACAACTTGAGAAAAATATGAAGGCCAGATTTAAGCAATTCGAAGATAAATACTCTGTTTCTTCCATGACTCATTATGACGGTGATTTTGATACACAAGATTTAGATTTTGCGGCATTATAAATGGATTTATCCAACGCCTTACAACATCCATTAATACAACATCAATTATTATATCAAGTCCTTTAAAATCTATTTTCTTATGGCGTTGATATTTTTCCTACACATATACTTTCTCAAGTTCATCTAGACATCCCTCGACATTTGGCAATTTATGCTTACTTTGCTGAAGGATGGACGCCTGCACAAAGAAGTCTCTTCATCACAGCTTGCAATTCCATGAATCTTTCTCAAATTAAAGTTTATGTGAATTTTGCTGAACTATTCCATTATGCTAATTTTATTCATTTTAAATTATGGCGTACGTTACGACGTGCTCCTGTAACTACGTATTGTGAGTTCTTCATGACGTAAAAAAAAAAAAAGTATTTTTCCATCAATCCGGCCCCTGCCAATCATCTTATCAAGCCCAGGCTTGTAGGTTTCTCTCGCCAATCTGGCCTATGCCAATTATCTTATCGAGCCCAAGCATCCAGGCCTTTCTTGCCTGCCTCTCCACTAAAGATGCTCTTCATCCAAAATCTTATCTTGATTTTAATTTTTTTCACGTATCGGATCCTATCACGATATGTTCCCTGACATCTTATCCTGATTATCCAAAATTGTCAAAAGTTGCCATCTATTCAAGAAAAGTTGCTATCTTTTCAAGAATTCGTCAAAAGATGCTATAGTTTAGCTACAGTCAAAGCATCCGACTACAGTCAAGATACAGTCACATGATATAAAGTAAAAGTATCCCATACAATTACTATTTTGCTTTCGTCAAGAAGTAAAAAGGCCTAGCCTTATCATGAAGAATCCTATCACATGACGTGTCAGTCTATTGTAGGGCTATCTTTCCACGATAGCGCGTCTGTTTGTCTGTTAATAGATATTTGTATATGTTTTAAGGGCATCGAGTAATAAGCTAGTCTTCAAGTTTTCAAGTCTGTTGTTTTAGTGTTCATCTTTTGTTGGTCTCTTCAGTTGCTCTCTTTGTATTATAGTTCATTGTAATCTGTATGTCCCTTGATCCTTTCTTTAATTTTCAAATATTAGAGGTTCCTTGTGATAGACCTTTTATATTCCATTATCCTCTCTCTAATTTTCAAGAAGCAAAATTTCTTTTAGACTTTTTTCCCGTTTATCCTTCTAATCTTATATTTAATTTTGTGGAAAAATGACAACTAGGTATAAGAGCACTAGTCAAATTAAGTTGCACCCTCGACATGTGTCAATTTTGGCATTATTGCAGGGGATGTTTACATAATTTCGTAGGAGTTTTAGATGTTTTATGGTTTACACACTTCAACATTCTAAATTCACAAGATAGTTACATCCATTCGATCCTGAGGTGGATATGACTTTCAATCGTAATTTAAGACAACAACAACAACATAAGGAACACCAAATTACCACAATAGAAGCTAATAACAATAATAATAATATCATTGACAATAATGATAATAATAATAATAATAATATAAAACTTACTTTACGACAAGCCAATCTAAATGTCATAGCTTACAAATCAATAAGGATTTCCCGAATTTGAACTAAGATATGGATTCATTAGTGCCTAACCTAAATTCAATGGTAAAGATAATGAAGATCCCCTAAAGTTTACAAGGGAATACCAACATAAAGTCAATGGGATGAAATGTAAAGATAGTACTATATAATAAGTCAAACTTAAAGCTTTTGCTATCGTAATGAAAGATCAAGCACAGGATCAATTTTTTTTTGTTATGTTTTTGGGGTTCATATGCGTCGAACAATTCCAAAAGATTTTTGAAAAACCACAACAGGATTGAAAATAAGTTCTATTAAACTAGATCTACAAAAATAAACTATACCTTAATCCTCGTTTTCCTTATCTGATTGTTCGATCTCCAAGACGTTTAAGCATAGATCCTCTGTCAAATATTCAAATACAAACGGTGGCCACAATTTGGAGTGCTAGCCCCAAGAGATATTGAAAATGTATTTCTTTCCGTACCAAAATCTAGAGAACTTAAAATTTGCGAAAAATTAAAATCTTAATTCATTTTAATGTTTCAAACTCTACTTATATGTGTAGATAAGCCCTCACTTGAAATCTTATTCGTAATAGAACTATTGTATTTAGGCACTTTAAGCAAATTTAATAGATGCCCCTATTAACAAGTTATCATATAACAAATCTTAAGGGCTTCTATCTCATGAATTTTATCATATAAAATTCATTGCTTTAGACCAATTGAAATTGCACAAAGCCATTTTTCATGTGTGACCTAATAGGTTCAAGTGAATCTTGTCGGTGAACCAAAACTATTTTGGTACACAAGTCATAAAGCAGACTCGAGTGAGACATTATGACTATCTTGATATCATGAATATCAAAATCGATACAACCTAATAAATAACATATATCATATCCTATTTTTGTGCAATATTCTTTAATTAAATATAAGGCATGAAAATTCACCCTTAATGTTCAATCTTTTTGTTTCGATCTTTAGGTAAATTAAAAACATCCAAGTGACATTGATTATATCAGTTCATATGAAATTGACCATTATAATTCTATCATATTGAGGGATCCACTAATATCTTTACAAATAAGAGTGACAAGTTCTATCTTGTTTCCACATCTTCACATATTATTCACATTGTAACCAATTACAATCTTTACAATCGCCCGATTAAAGACAATATTTGATTTTGTCAAATTACTATGCTCCTAATATTAAAGTCTATGGTAATCTCAAGGTGAAGGACTAATGATATACCTATCATGACTAACACATATGACCTAATCCATGTCGTGTTCTCGTAGAGTGTCAGTCTAGTACCATTTTACTCTAACAAGTACTCATGATATCGATTCATATCCCTACACACATGATCATCACATGACCATCATTAAAGATTCATACTAGCTATAATTCATTATAATTCATAGTATAATGGTCGACTAAGGACATTTAGGTTATTTCAACAAATATCCATAGATCTTACTATAAGGTAAACATGCAATTACTTAGTTACAATAAAACAACAAATGAAAACCACAATTTTATTAACTAAAATAGTAAGATAAACAATGTTTGTAGATTGACCTAGGGCATATGCCTCAACATTTTTATCTTCATCAAGATTCAATAACTACATGGGCTTAGAAGATAGAAGCATTCTTAGATTAATACATTCTTGCAAGAAAGATTAGTTCCTATAAGAGAAAAATCATTATTGCAAAGATGAAAGAAGAAGGAAACTTTAATGAGTTTTAGGAAAGATTGCAAAGATTAATTTCTTCTTTTTCACAACATGGATATATACAGACTATTATTGGAATTTTTTTATAAAGACTCAATAATTTTGGACAAAGGCTTTTAGATATCGTATGTAGTGGATCTTTATTCAATCTAACACTAACTTTAGCAAAAGAGGCTACTAACAAAAAAATTAATCAGTCTAAGTAATATGGTCAAAGTATGAGACACCAAGGAAGAAACTTTATGAAATTATTAATAAAAGAAGTACTACATTTGATGAAAAAGTTGATGAGTTATCTAGCATGATTAAGTTATTATAAAAAGAGAGAACAAACAAAGTAAAACCATGTGGGTTCTGTAATGAAGTCACACATCCTATAGATGTGTGGCTTACTTTACGTGAAGATAATATTGAAGAGGTTAATGAAGTTATGAACCTATTTTTTAGTCTTCCCAGTAATCAATATAATAAAAATAGTTACTATACTAGAAAACCACATCAAAGTCTTTGGTAACCAGCTTTCGAGCAAATGTAGCATAATTTTATGACTCAAAGTCGTCAACACAGATTTCTCAAAATCAAGTTAAAACTGATTAATCTTTTAATGAGTTGAAAATTCAATTACGTTTGATGAACCTACAAATTATTGGACTAAGTAATCAAACTAAAACATTTACTCAGATACTACTCCTAACAAGCATAGGTTAATGCTTTATTTTGTGATGATGAAAAGAGACATATGTATAAGAAATGACACATAAGAGAGGTAAAAAGAAAAAGAAAATGCATAAAAAGTAGAAGAAAATGAAGAAAAAATGATGGCCAATGTCATTCCTACTAGAGAATGGATAGCTGAACAATTGAAATACATACCTTTTTCTAATAGGTTGTACCTATGGTATTTAGCCATAGTAGAAGCCTATGAAAAGTGTTTTCAAACTTTTGAAAAAGTTATCAAAGAAAAATTGATAAGATTCCCAAAAATTAAATGAAGATAATTATTCTATTTTTCCTGTTTTACAACGTCTAGCGAATTCTAGGATGGAAGAAATTAATGAAGACATTCTTGAAGCAAAATAGACATCAATAAACCTTTGATGGAATCGATTATGCAATTATTGAATTATGATGATATTTTGAAAGAATTCTCCGAATCTAAAGAAAAATCTTTAGAGGAATATAAATAAAACTTAGGGCAAAAGGTGTCAACTTTAATAAAAAAGAAAATACCTGAGAAATATTCCAATCTACGAATATTTGGAATACCTATTAC
The DNA here is from genome assembly GCA_039657365.1 of Stephania yunnanensis. Lineage (NCBI taxonomy): Eukaryota > Viridiplantae > Streptophyta > Magnoliopsida > Ranunculales > Menispermaceae > Stephania > Stephania yunnanensis. The sequence goes on along the minus strand of CM077581.1, from coordinate 29,839,161 downwards.
AATTGGAACCTCTTCTATTAAATTTGCTACATGTGATCTTGGACTAGCAATTAATTTGATGTCAATACATTTGTTTTTGCGTATTACAATCAAGAAACTTTGTATTGCATGCATAGTCTAGAATGTGTATTATGATATTTAGGTTATTAGTCTAATGTAAAGTAGTAACTAGGACTAACTTAAAAGGTCTTATACTATTTAGATGTCTTAGGTGAATTATGGTTGAAGTTTAATATTGATACAGCTAATTGTGATACTATTAGCAAAGTAGTATGAAATTTTCATGAAGTGTAATTAAAACATGCCTTATCCTGATTGGGGCAATAACCGGCTAAAAACCTTAATTAAGCCCCAGTACACAAACTTGACTTAACTAGAACCAATAGGCTTACCTTCAAAACCATATAGTCACAATGTGTAGATCTCAAAGTATTGAATAAAAGAATTAACATGCGCAGTGCAAATTAAAACTTTTTCGATAAGCCCAAAGATATACAATATATATATATATAAATATCAGAAAAGGCCTTTGTTACGATTCAGTATCCCTGTTATATATATAAAAGTATGTCAAATAGTATATGATTACAAACTAAAACTCATACGTCAAAGAAAATCCCTATACACTTAAATTTTCCATTTTCATTTGTCATGTCCGCTAGTTGGAGTACCTGATATGTTTAAAGGGGTGAGCGCTCCAACTTCTTAGTAAGTGATACTTAATTACATATCAATAATCTACTAATGATTAAAGGTTTAAATGAATAACAATATAAATCCAACAACAACTATTCATTTGGTCAAAACACTATAAATATTATATAAGCAGATGCAAGTCATACGATATATTGCACCTGTACTTTGACACTTTAATTTCAGTTTGAGTAAAAATTAGATTCATATAATCATATATACAAAAAAAACAAACTTTAAAGTCTACACATTGGCCAATTTGAGATCCCATAAAATATATTTGAATATAACTTAAATTCCAACGCTAACAAGATGGTGAATGAGTAGGATTCCAATCGTATCTTTTACTTAAAGGTCGGTACTTATCCACCTTTTTTTATTTACATTAGAGGTTGGTACTTATTCGCCTTCCTCTATGAGTTTATTGGAGCTTGGTATTTATCCGCCTTCCTCATTAATTTCAACAGATGTAGGCAATTATTCGCCTTCCTCGTTTTAATCAATAGAATAATCTTTACTTCATTTCAACTATTCAATTTGGAAAACATTAAAACAAAAAGTCATAGTATACTACCCCCAAACCCACTCAATAACTATATGAACTAATTAATATAGGTTTACATAGCATAATTGATAAATAAATGAGTCTTGCTTACCTCGGTAGTTGTTTCCTAACTTTTATTAACATAAATGCATTTAGGTCAATTTGATGTTAAATTGGTCCTAGTATGATCTTAGAACCCCGGTCCAAGTTTCGTTCAAATCGGGTACACGAAAGCCATTTTTTGAAATATCAACGTTTGGCGTCGAAAACCATGCAGTGGGCTAAAACCACTGCTTCGTTCACGCCGTGGCATGGCTACAAACCAACGATCTACACCATGGGTTTCATGCCACAGTGTTGTTTGTTGCCACTTTACTCTGAGGTCACCTTCCTTCTCGGTGACCTCCACAACTTGCCTGACCTAATGGATAACTCAAATGATATTTCAAATACCTAAGTGTATCCTGGAGTTAGCCTTACCACATTTAAAACACCTCCAACAAGAACGAACTTCATCAACAACTTCAATAATGAAAACCATAACAACGAACACCATGAACACAACTTACCATGACCCCAATCAAAGTTCTAGTGAAGCTTTGGACCATCCTTATCACCATTAGCCCTTAAGCTGAGCAAACTATGGCTCATTTTCACACAAAACCAATCCGAAATACAATGAAACTCCATGAAAACAATTAGAAAAGAGAGAAAAATCACCAAGTTTCGATAAAGAATGACAAACCCTCTCCCTCTCTCAAAAAAGGTTGAGACGAAAGTGATGGTGATATAGATGATGGTGATCGAATGAAGAAGAGGGAGAAACTGTGTAAATGGCAGTGGAGAAGATAAAAGGAAGTTGACGATAAAGATGGTGATATCCATCTGATCATCTTAACTTAACCATTAAGTACACATGGCTACCTCCTACTCCAGCGACATCATGCCTCATCTTCATCAACATCCTTGACACGTATCTTGAGGTGAATCCTATGGTCATTTTCTTAAAATAATACGGTTACTAATTTGACAAAAATTGATACACGCCATTTATCTCGAGACCTATTCAATGTCTCTTATTTTTCAATTGATTTGAATTTTTAACTATAGGTTATATTAATACATTTTATTTTAAAAACCTATAACCGCATAAAACAAACAACAAACGTCATGTAATCCCCCGGACACATACTAATCGAGACAAGTCGGGCTTAATCACGAGCCCAACTCGGGTTAATTAGTGTTCGGATTATGGTTAATCACCTAGTTAGGGACACCAATCGTTATAATATTCCCCAATTTAAGTAATTACGTCCTTGAAATTAGGAGTACTATCATAAACTATCTATGACTTTGAAGATATAGAGAACACTAGTTCATATAATTTGAATGCACAAAGCCCATTCATAGGTCCGATCTTCAAAAGCCTATTTCCATCTTTTGAACAATCTAACAACCTATGATACTTATTTCTAATAATTTATTATTACATCTACAATATCTTTTCTGTATGATTCTTGATTATCAAAACTAAGAAGTTTCTTTTCAGTCTCATCATCCTTGTAAGTTATAAACCTAGCGTTTATTCTCTTCACTTTTACTTCTTTCACTTAACTATTTATCCAGTTAAGGTACCAATGTTTCAATCTACTACTTATCCAATTGATGAAATAAAACTGGATAAGATTGAGACCTTTATCTTAGATAGTGAATAAGTTGAACATACATACAATTTATAGGGTAGAGATTGGAACACATTCCAACTATCTTTTTTGTCGCGCCTACAACTGTACCAACCCTATTCGCTTCCTTAATATTATCCTCAAATCTCCCTACAAAATTATTTCATTTTTCATATTAAGAGATTAAAGAATCAATATTGACAAGAAAATATGGCTTAATTAACCCATCCACTTCAACACATATCATATCCTTTCCAGCTTAGCCTCATTCTTAGCTCCAAAAGAATATTCTAACATTACTATAATATACAACTCAGTAAATGGTGTTGGAATAAGCTTCATGAATCATTACTACTTTCCTTTTCAAATAATATTAAGAAGTTCCTAAAGCACCAATAGTCTATTATCGTGCTTTTTCAGTTAGAATTTAACTTTTGAACTTTTCCCCACTAAAAAGTTTAGTCTTCCCGATTTAAGATTGCACATCACTCAAAATCACGATATATATATTTCTATTAGCCATACACTGATTCCGGTGCTAGTGTAGGACAATATCGTTGCACATATTGTGGTTGTCCATATTGATAACATATAACTCTAGGTCTTTGTGGCGAAACACTAGCTTGTGAAAATTGCCCTAAAGTAGTTAGTTGAGAATTATATTAGCCTTTTCCATAGCCACTAACTGCTGCGATAGTAGAATAAGTCGGGCTACTGAAGCTTGTGCAATATAAGGAAATGATCCACTAACATAAGTAGTTTCCATCAGAACTAGCTAAATATATATGAACTTTTGAGCCCTTTGCCTACCAAGAAATTGAGGAACTAGTGGTAGAACATTCACTACTCGTAATGGCTTAGTTAACATAACTGCTTCCACCTCCATTGCACTCTGGAATGTAAGCGTGTAAATGATACGAAAGCGAGAATAAAAAATTACGCAAATTTCATACCCAAGACCCCAAAGGAATTTATCAATCTTGTTTTGCTCAAGCTCAATCATTTTTAGAGAAAATTAAAACAACTTAGTGAATCGTTGCTCAACAAACCTCACAATCATGTCTCTCTAAGTTAGATTGATAAACTCGATCATTTTCTTATTCCTCAATGACTTAGGAAAATACTATGTATAAAATAGTATCCTAAACTAAAGCCATGTAGTAACTGCCTTTTTTAGTACTAAGAAATGCAGTCTATTTAGGATCCACAACCATTGTTGGTCTTGAAACTTGATGTATTTGAGGATGAATAATAGACTGAACTGATCCTATTATAGTAGATGTAACTTTCTCCTTTACTCTGTGAACCCTTGGACTGGTTATAGGTAAAAGGCTAGGTTGTGGTTGTGCCATCTATGCCATTATTATAGCCTTCAGCTTAGCCTCGGAGTCAAGCAATTCTTTCGTTTATCTAGACTAAGATTCTGCCATCTCTTATATATGTTGCTCCATTCTATGTTTCCACTGTCTCTCTTATTCTTGGTTACCTAGATGTTAAGGTCTATCATAACCCTTACCACTGATATTCGTTGTATTTAAGACACAAATGGGAGATAAGACCATTAAGGTAACATTCAGAGATGGCACGGATATAATATCTATTTGATAGATAGCAATAAATGCACCAAATAACACATAATAGTGTTTTCATTTTTAGTTTTTCTCCAAAATCATGATTAAATTAATTATTTGATGCTCCAATACAAAGTTGTATTAGAGTCATTCATTAATTCCTAAGTTATTTAAAGGTAACGATTCTAGGCTCTGAGTTTAGCTTTAAAAGACCAATAAACCTAAGTTGTGATAATAAATATAGCATTGATTATTCCGATTAAGGCAATTCCTGGCCTAAAACCCTCCCCGATACACCAGCCAAACATAATTAGAGTCAATAGCCCTACCTTAACAACGTAATAAGCATAACATGTGTATCTAAAAATATCCAATAAAATAAGTAGAATGTGTATCGAAAATTAAATATATCTTGATAAGCCACAAAATATACAAATATATATAAATGGAAACAAACCTTGGTTACGATTCAATATCCTATCCCTGTTATATACAAAAAGTATTTCAAACATTATAGGAATACAAATTAAAACTCATACATTGAAGAAATTTGCTAAACGCCTAGATCTTCCCTTTTCCTTTGTCCTACCTACTAGTTACAGTATTTGAAATGTTTAAGGGGATGAGCGTTTCAATTTGCTCAGTAAGCGATACTCATTTACATATCAATTATCTACTAATAAATAATGGATTGAATGCAATAAAATATGAATCCAATAATAGTAATTTAGTTCATCAAAGAAGTATAAATAATACATAAGAAAATGTAAGTCATACGATATATCGCACTATTATTCTGACTCTTTAATTTTAGTTTCAGTCAAAACTAGAGTCATTTCCTCCTTTAAACAAAAATACAAACTACAGATTCCGCACATTGATCGATGTGAGATCTTATAAAATGTATTTAAATGTAACTGAGATTCCAACTCTAAAAGGATAGTGAATAAATAGGGTTCCACTCATTTATTTTAGTTAGAGGTCTATACGTATCCATCTTTCTTTTTATTCAGAGTAGTGGTTGATACTCATTTCCTTCCTTAATACATTCAACGGAGGTTGGTACTTATCTGTTGTCCTCGTTCTAATCAACAAAATCCTGTTCACTTCACCTTTACTATTCAATTTGGAAAACAGTATAACCACAAGTCAAAGTATAGTGTGCCAGAACCCAATCCATAACTATACGAAATAATTAATATAATTTAATATAGCATAACTTTTAAATACGTGAGTCTCACTTACCTTGATAGATGTTACCTAACCTGTCTGAACTCCTCGAATTTTTCAGAGAACTCCCTGGTAAATCTACATCAACATAAGTGCATTTAGGTCAATTTTGATGTTAAATTGTTCCTAGTTTGATCCTACTACCCTAGTCTAAGTTTCGTTCAAATTCGATACCCGAAAACCATTTTTGAGATTTTAAAGTTTAGGTTATGAACCATGTCATGGGCCACATTCTGAGTAGAAAACCACACTGTTGTTCAAGGCATGACATAGCTGCAAACAATCGATCCACGTCGTGGGTGGCGCCGTGGTTTTCATGCTTATGATGCCATTTGCTGCCACTTCACTCTGAGGTTGCCTTCATTCCTGACGACCCCCACAATTTCCTACACCTCTTGAACACCTTAAATCACTTTCAAAACACCTAAGTGGATCTATGAATGAGACTTACAACATTTAAAAACCCTCCAATAGCATGAAACTTCATCAACAACGACAAGTCCAACAACAACAACCATAACAACAAACAACATCAAAACCACAACTACCACCACTTACCACAACCCAACAAATGTTTTAGTGAACCTTTTGAACCTTCCTTATCACCCTTAGCTCTTAACCTAATCCACCATGGCTCATCGTCACATAAAACAAATTCAAGATCCAATGAAACTCCATGAAAATAGTGAGACTAGAAAGAAAACTGGCCGAGTCTTTATGGAGAAGACGACCTTTATTTTTCTCTTTTGAAAGGCTGGGACGAAGGTGATGGTAGCATAGATGATGGTGATTAAGTGAAGAAGATGGAGAAGTTGTGAAGATGGTGGTGGAGAAGATGAAACTAAAATGACGATGGTGATGGTTATAATCATTCGATCATTTTAACTTACCTATTAAGTATACATGGCCACCTAATACTCTAGCCACTTCTTTCCTCATCTTCATCATCATCCTTGACATGTATCTTGAGGATAGTCTTATGGTTTTTTCTTGAAAATAACACAGGTGCTAATGTGGCACAAATTGATACACGACGCATGTCTTAAGACCTATCTAATGTCTATCATTTTTCAATTAATTTCTATTTTCAACTATAGGTTATATTAATTTATTTTATTACAAATAAACTATAAACACATCACATAAACACCAAATGGCACGTAATCCTAGGCATACACAAATTAAGATAAACCAGGCTGAACCAAAAGCCTAACTCAGATTAATTAGTAATTGGATAACAGTTAATCACCTAGTTAGGGACACATGTTGTTATTGCAATGCTATTTTATTTCTATTCATTGTCTTTGAGCTTTGGAAGAATAATTGGTAATAAAATTAGAATATGTTTTTTTCATTGATATGAGGAAAACTGGTGGCTTGATGAAAGCAATCAGTATTACATGTGATTTAAGTTTAATTAATCAAGAATGCTTCATAATATGATGAAAGAATGATTTTGACTATACTTCAATTGCTATGTTTGGATTGAAAACTACTTTATGTTTCATTGTTCTGGAGAATGGTTAGATGTTTGTTTTGTATTGATTTGACTTGAATTTAATATTAGTCAATTTGTAATGTGTTAGTATAATTAGTTTAATTGATTGCCATAGTTTGGTTAGATAATTTTAATTCTTGTTTTAATTAAATTAATTAAAATAAAATAAAAGAGTAAAACCCTTGGAAAACCCTTTTTTCAAAAAATTTTGCATAATCCTTATGGAGATGATCCTACTTATCACTAATATAAGTAATAAGAATATACAAGAAACTTAGTGTACAAGCTCAATACGTGTCAATAATGCTATTTTTTTTTATTCACGACTCACGTAGAAAACCCATTTAGAAAGCTTGAAATGACTTGAAAAATATCTAGACATCTAATACATGGTAATCTAAGATGTTCTAGACTATTAGGTCTCGTTTGGGTCCCTAGAGACCACCTGAAAGCATCCAAGAAAAACCATGTTTTTTTAGGTTCTGCATGTCCTTTAGCACGCTAAAATCTCTAACTTGTGCGCTAACGAGCGCGGAAGCCCGTAAATTTAGAAATAGATTTATAGGTTACATCTCGGGATCCTGACTCCTATTACTTGTAAGACCCCTGCTTTCCCCTGCTAACGGTTTGACAATGTCATCGGGAAAGAAAACAACTTACACTTCAATAAATTTACATCAATTGAAACCATTCATCATCTTCTTAATCAATAAACCTGCAAGAACATTATCATCAATGTCAATGAAATTTCAATTCAATATAATCCATTTGTTGTCCAAGACTCTAACCTAACAAAAAAACCTCATTGAAAACATGAAACACATGCCATTAAAACATGAATTTTTATAGAAATTAAGTCCATCCATGTTATTAATAAAAAATCCCAAATTGTGAACAACATGAACTCCAAATTCTCATGTAAAAGAGTTTAAATCTTTGAAAGCTGTAACGACCGTTTTCCTCATTAAGGAATAGTTCGGCCTAAAACCCTAAATAATCCTCAGTACACCATGTAGACTTAACTAGGGCTAGTAGCCTCACCTTTAACACCAGATAAATATAGTTGTATATCAAATATTCACATTAAAACAAATAATAATTGCAATAAAAATTAAAAACCTTTTGTGATATTAAACAAAATATAGAAAACCAATTCAAATAGGAATAACTCTCGGTTATACAAAACCTCCTAACCCTTCTGCTATTACAAAAAAATAAGACAATACACAAATATAAGACAAGGGAAAAATTACTCCATCGAAGAGAATATCAAGACACTTAAGCCTTCTCTATTTAATAGTCATAGCGCTCATTGGTAATCTTGAAATATTAATTAGGGTGAGCCCTCGAACTTGCTCAACAAGTACAGATTCACAGAATTATAAACAATCCTTATAATAATCAAAGAGAAATGCAATAACAATATGAAACACTAATATATTTAAACAGGGTACTGAGATTCTTGAAAACAATACAAAAGCAACATGCAAATCCATTAGTTTCCTTCACATGTGATATTATGACGTTGTCATTTTCCCATATCAAAACAAGGGTTGAATCCATTATTCCCCAAATATACCAACTGACTGAATGAATACTCTGGCAAAGTATTATACATTCAATTGTATACTCTTTCCAATAGCTATGTCTAAAACCCCTAAATTAAGATACAACTGTGCCACCAATATATAAAGTTAGGATTTACAAATAGTTTAGGGTGCCACCACTAACCATTTTCAACCAACATTCTCATTCTAGGGTTTACACACACGATATATCACCATTAGTATGGCCTCAGATATCACCAAGTACTATGCGTCCATTTAACAAGATTTTAAATCAAATACTTTTCGTCATTATACACAACTCTCCATTCTTGTTCGGTAAACTATATGAGCTGAAATATACTACAATGCCAAGCAAAGCTGATACCTAAACAAATCCACACTCACCTTAGTTAAGTTATGTTTCCAATTTCAAAAATTTATGGCTCACTCGACCTTTCCTATTGCTTGAAAAGCTATCAAAAACTATTTAAGGTAAATATATATCCAATACTTCATATTTAGAATCCTTAAATTGTCCCAATTGAATTCGAACCATTTTACAATTTTTGGGGAATAATTGAATTATTTCACTTTTTTCGAGATGAAAAACCCTAATATAAAGTCCCGAAGGAATCCCAAATTCTCATATTTTATAGAAATATCCAATTTCTATTTACTTCGTCCAAAAATATATTTTTTCCCGATTTCTTTTTATAAATTTTTGGCATTTTCTCCATTATTTTATTTGTTTGACCCCTAAACCGGACCTAGTTCAATTCAGTTCGATTCGAGGGATCAACCCCTTTCTTTTTCCTTGATTTTCTAATGGGGTTAGGTTCAAACACAAACCAAAACATGTTTGGGTAGGGAAGATGGTTGGGAAGCCAAGCCGTCAACTTCCTTAGACCCATCATTCCATCTCCATCATTTTCAACAAATCAAGAACAACCATCAATGACAACAACGACAGTTAGAAAACCAACATCAAATTGAATAACAACTCTCCCATCTTCGATCTCTCCTTCAACTCGACAACTATCTCCCTCTTAGTCTCGAGCTCTCCTTGCATTTCCTTGTGTTTCGATCTCACAGTTAGAAATGAGTTTTAAACGTGGCGATGTTCCGTTGAAGAAGATAAAGAAAAGATTTCTCGAGATTCGTATCGCATGATTCTCAAAGTAGATCTAAAAGTTCATTTTATTCGTGTTTATTTTTTACTTTCTTGAGATACGTGTTATGTATCTCAAGGTCTATCTATAAGGCTAAACGATATAAATGATTACAGCATATTATTCTTCGACATCTTTTAAAAACGTATTATATTAAAGCATAAAATGAAGTATCATTAATTACCACGTTCAAGCTCAGGAGCATTTTCTACATAAAAGGCAGTGCAACTCCAAGGGGATTTGGAAGGAGTGATTAATTTTTTTTGTAACAAATCTTTTATTTCTTTATCTCATTAATTTAATAATCTAGAATTCATTTGTGAAGGATTGGCTTTAGTAGGAATTTGACGTTCATCAAATGTACCTATATAAGGAAGAGAGACTTGATGATGTTTTCGACTCCAAAAAGCAGAAGGTATTTCAGAACAACATTGTTGTTGGAGTTTATTTTGAAAGATAGATAATTTTTCTTTGAAAATAGAGCTATTAAGAATTTGATATGTTTTTAAATAATTGATTTCTTGTTTTAAGAAATTAATTTGATTTTGTTTAGGTTTCTATTTGACTAAATAATAGATTTAAGTATTTTTTTTGGGTGGTTTATAAAAAGGGAATAATATAGAGATATTTATTGATTTTGTGGTAATACCAAATGGTGAAACTGAAAATGGTTGGATATGTTGAAGAAAAGGAGTACCGAGAAGAATATCATGTTGTAAATCTTTAACAATAACAAAAGATGTAGGTATACAAATAGAAGAATGATAAATATGAGCGGAAGAGATTTTATATTTAATAGAAGATTTATTGTCATCAGCAGTTGAAATGCTGCTATGAGTTGGTTCACAAAAACGTAATGGGACGAGACCTTCTCGTATACAATTGAGGTAAGCCCCTGAATCAATAAGAGGAGGACCCTTTATTTTTAATTCCTTAATAACTAACATAATAGGAGTAAACCATCTTTGATGTACATATTGATAAGTGTTTCAATAAAACATTGTCATCGGAATGTTCACTAGATGCCTCAGTTTCTAACTTCAGTAGTCGTTGCTTGAGAAGCTGAATTTTGGATTTAATTGAATTTATTTCATGTTGCCATGTTTCAATATTAGTAATTGAATGTTATTCCACAAGCCGTTGATAATTCTTTCAATATCCACTTAAACTTTGGTATACAACCCAGTTTACTTTCTCATCGCTGATAATTCCTTATTAGAATTATCGATCGATCAACTTTTAGACTATCGTCAGTCTAAATTTAAGTGATTCAAATAATATTTGAGCATAACATCAAATACTCAATATAGTTGCTTATCAATCTGATCCATCATCATTCCAGCATTTCTCAACATAAACCTAGAATTACATAAGTCATCCCATTACTATAGATTTCTAATTACATCAATCATCCTATGACAAGATATCTTGATTTACAATCTGATCGGTAAATGAAATTGGACACTCGTGCAACTTTCACTCATCCTCTAAATGTCTACTTACATTATTATTTATATTGTGGACTCAAGCAATTACCCATTCAAAGTCATCAGCCAATTCACTTAACATTCTATTTGACTGGTTAGAAAATAAATGACTTTTCTAACTTTATCAAATCATTCTCTAACCACGAGTTCATAAAGAACCTCATTCGTTTCACTTAATCATCAATCTCAATTGTTTATGTTCACTAGACTACTCTCATTACCTTAATAGATATAGTTACACTAAATTCGAGTAGACATACGTATTTAAATAGAGTTATCAATATATTTCATGATTTTGTTCTCATAGTATAACTTTTAACTTGTATCATATATAAGTTTATAAATATGTTATCTCTTTTTTACTTGTGCTCAGTTACAGTGAAAGAATATTCAATTCTTCAAAGATAAAAAGTCAAACACACTATCCTCTATACAATGTTTTCAACCAATAGGGATAGTAAAAATTGAGTTGCAAGTCACACAACTCTATTCATTTCATTTATATCTTCAACCAATATATGTATCTTACATAAACTCCAACTTATGATAACATAGTGCGTTAAACTCAGAGCTGACTAGTCATGTGTTGTAGCATGATATTTGAATCAATATACAACATATTCACTGATATTAGTTGAAAAACTGCTTTGGTTCTAGAACTTTCAACATTCGATGTTTGACTTCTCGTAAGATCCTTATGAAGATATCTCACGTTCCATCAATCTTATAGTTTGACATTCTAATTTGATCGGGACTATTGACCCGAAATTTCCATTCTTATACTAATGTGAGAATGTCTAGACTATTTAGTTGCCTATACTTAAAATTTTAATTGACTCTAACGAAACTTCATAGTCTCTTTCTTTTCGACTGTCACCAATTCATTCGATTATTCTAAGACAAGTGAATGTGTTACACTAGTTTTCTACATTGTGAATAAATCATGATTATGAAATGGAATTACTTAGACTTTTGGTTGTGCACTACTACTCTTGAGCCTGACCTCGACTAAAGTAGTATGTTCATGTCACTTCTAGCAATCATAAGTCATCTATACAACTCATTTTGTTTTCTATACAGATTCTATTCCATTCGATTTTTTTTAATCTTAGCTATTCTCACATTGATCTTCATCCTTGTCATTTTAGAAACGAACCACGACTTCGCTAAAATACCATGCCATTTACAGTTCCTTAATCCTGACTTAGAAAGGCAATTTATACCTCTTCTCTTTTTGAAAACTTAGCTAAGGATAATACGGCTTATTATGATTATTCAGTCAATGAATTGAAGTTTTCCATAGCTAACCTTTATTCAAAATAGAGAAATGTTGCGAGTCAAATAGTTCTACTATTTGTTATTGCCCTATTTTATTTCCATTTGTTTCATATTTCTTGACTTTTCTTTTTCTCAAAATGAAATTCGATACTCTTCAAAAGATCGAATAAGATAACTTTGTCTCTTGCTATTCATCAAATTTACTATTTGATGAATAAATTTATCTGTTGTTGTTTAATTGAAGAGAGAAGAATTTCAATTTTAAAAACTCTGATTAACTTAATGACTAATCAAGTACTTAAAGGATACTATTTCAATCATTTAATTCATATAAATAGAAATTATCAAAATATAGGAGCTCATATTGAAATCCTATATCAATCACTTACTGATATTTAATTAGTACATCTTCATTTATTATATTTTAGGTTGTAGTGATAGGTATCATTACTCAATGTTGTTAGAAGTGATTATTGGTTACTTTGAATCTTAAAACATAATCACTTGTGTTGATGTTTAATAGCTAATGCAAGCTATTGTTAGAAAATTCCACAATACCTTAACTTCTAACACGTTGTTCTTATCCCTAAAATTTTTATTTTCAATTAGAAGTTTTTGTTGGTCATTGATTCATGACATCATCTAATTTTGTGTTACCAAATATAACTTTTAAATCATGTATTTCCATTCGTTTTATCAGTGCCTTGTTCGACTGATGGAACCATTATACTCGATGTTGCTTATTAATAAATGACTTGAGCAATAAACAATCAAAATTTTTAGTACTTCTTTTTAGAATTTGCTTGATTGTTTTAAATCTTGGTTCTATTCCACATTTACTCTTTGTTTTGATTCAAAAAAGAGACAATACTTTACTTTAAAGTATTTCATTTTAATAGAAACAACTTAGACAACTTAACTAGTTCTATCACAATCTCATTGTGATTTTTCAATCAAGTTCAATGTATCTAATCAATTATTACTTTCAAAACCGCATGTCTCCATTTTCCTTATTGAAACTATTTCAACATTTTCATGGGCCTTTTATAATTGAAATAGTTTGATACTTTTGACTTCAAAGAAATCCATGTTCAGTACTTACGTACCTGAATCGTTTTGACTTTCTTTTCAAATTATTTCTTGTTAGTTTCATAACTGATACTTTCATAAGGTACATTAGTACCAAACTACTTACAACACATTTATGGATTTAGACTTCCCAAGTCTATTCTACATCCAATTACACTCAATTTCATTTAATAAATCTATTCTCTCTTTTAGTTATCCGTTTCGCGTCTTACTTGTCGTATCTAACAAATTGAGTATCTAACGGATAAGGAGAATAAACATCCTATTGCATGTGTAGCTATAACACATGCATACAACACAAATATAACATAGTAATTCAAATACCCTAGCTCACAGTCACTTCCCAACTAATCGCACTCAATCACCCTTTCGTTCTCCACCAAAGTTTATCCTCAATCGAGCCAAATCTAGCCTCCGATACCATTTTGTCAGCCCTTCGTTGCTAAGATGACTGAGTTGCCTAGATTACCTTAATCCCCTGATAATCTATTAAGCCTAATTCGTTCTTTCAAGTTTGACCTCAAAATAATAATAATTTAATCATTTACTAGCTACAAAACTAAATATTTTTCCTTAATGAAACTTTATCCACGATTTGTATAATTGGAGCAAATTGAGAAATCATGTTCGTATTAAACAAAAATTTGGGCCTAACCTCCCCTAAAAGTGGTTTGCCAAAAAATATTCACCCAATAGATAACGAAATTGAGTAGAGTCCTAATAAGACTCACAACTCTCCGCAGTTCAAAATACATAACAAATACGAATTTACAACTTAACTTACAGCCTGCAATAACTTAATAACAACTATATAATTCCAAATAGACCAAAACTGAAACATAAACCACTCAATTTATTTTAAACCAACTTAGGAGACTCCCATGACCATTCAACTAAACTTCACGTCCTACACTTACCCTAAGAACTCGAAAATCATATGTATAAACAATTTACAACGAAAATTTACTTTAACTTTTGAAAATGGTTACTAGAATCTTCAACCCTTATCCATTCTTCCCTTATCTTCATATATAATTTAATACCATAAAAAACAACATGAAGATATTAGGAAAGTAAATTCCGACATTGATCTATACTGTTACAAATGTTTGTCTGATACATGGAAACATGTAATTATTTTTTTCAATTAAGCAATAAGATATATGTGTCAACATGACATGAAATCTACTCTGTCGACGTCTCCTAACTATAATCAGACGTTGATTTCCAAAATAGTAAAGAGATAGTATTAAGAGATCATGAAATGCGGACATAACTTCTTGGTGTTAGACTCTAATAGTTCCACTAAACGGCATAGAGGCAAGATTGAAACCAAGTTTCAAACAAACCAGACTCTGAAACAAGCTTATCCCTCTCACTCTCTCTATGTATGCACGACAAAGAATGATAAAATGCAATGGTGACTATGATGCAATTACAAGTACAAAAATATTCATACAGTAGTAAAGATCACTGTCAACAAACCCGACTTTGAAATTAATTTTTAGGGTCCTCGAAACGTCGAATCACTTTGAAAATGGATCCAATAGCTTCCCTGCATATCCAGTTATATTTTAGGTCAAGTTTCAAGGGAAATAAAATCACAAAAACCAATAAAAACTATGGCAAAATTACATTTAAGAATAGTTTCCAAAACTATTCATTTATATAACTATTTCAACTTGCTTTCAACTGGCCAATTTGGAGTAACTTTTGAACCTTCAAAAACTAAATATTTGTCATGATGATTTAAAAGGGACTTGTAGTGCAAATTTCATACTTTCCATCGACTTCAAGAATAGTCAAATCAGATAACTGACGGAGAAGTTATAAATTTTCCAATATGGTTGTCAACTAAGCAAACTTTATTTTATTTTGAACTAAAACAATTCTCCAAATCAATATTTTTCACAATTAAATCTTCTAAACTCAAAAACAAACACCATGAAACTACTCGATTTCAACATTAAAATATTCCCACACACTATGGAATCAAATTGGATCAAAACTAATAATCCATTCATCCAGAAACCTAATTTAAATCAATATCAACTATATCAACTATATAAACATAACCAAAATAGTTATCAACTGAATCATATTAATTCAATTCAATAAATCCCTAACCTACATTATTGGAATTTATTCTAAATTAGTGCACATGAATCTAATACATCAATTTTCAATAATTCATATCAATTTCTATTGATATCCCGTAAAAGAAATCGCTAAATCGCGAGAATTCAAATTGAGTTAAAGAAAAAGCTCGACATTGAGTATTTACCAAATTGCAGGTGGAATACCTCATTTCCTTTGTGGAAATTATGCTCGAACAGACCATCTCGCGATGCTCTATAGTGTTACAGAAATAAACCTGACAAAAATCGGATGTTAAGAGCTCCCTGAGCAAAACTATAGGTTGTGATGGTTAGGGAATGTTCCGTTCGAACATTTTGTTGGAATGAAATCAAGTTGATTTTGGTTTCAATCTTTGTTAAATATATTTATAAGTAAACCTTCAGCTACTTATCAGCAACTTAATTTTTTTTATATATTAATTCCCAATTTCTCTATTTTGACATGCTTTAACTTCCAGCACTCATTTTCACTCCGAATTTTCACTAAATTAAACCAAACTCTCAAATAAATGGTCAATCTTCCTGAAACATCCAAAATCCTAGTTTAGTCACACCAAAACCCCTAAAATATTATCTTTGTCCTTGCCATACTAAACCCTTATAGTCCAATTTTTT
This sequence comes from Stephania yunnanensis, assembly GCA_039657365.1. Lineage (NCBI taxonomy): Eukaryota > Viridiplantae > Streptophyta > Magnoliopsida > Ranunculales > Menispermaceae > Stephania > Stephania yunnanensis. The sequence continues at coordinate 29,822,620 of CM077581.1, read as the reverse complement.
TGCAAACTTAGCCAACTTTGTTGACACATTACATTACCATTAATCTCGACTTGCATGCAAATCGAGATGAAATCTTCACGTGAGGATTAACACTTGCATAATTAGTTTTCGAACAACTACTAATTTACTTTCAATCATGCCCTTTAGACACGCACTTGTAATCCCGAGTATGAAAAACTGAGGATACATCTCAACACAACTCAACTTTGAGATGAAATAATATAAAATACACCAAATTAGAATTAATTATACAAAAATAATATTTTAACATATGATCTCCGGTGCACAATGCGTGATCCCACCTCGGATACTTAAATCCCAAAATTAAATCTAAAAATACTTAATTAGTCGCTCAATCAAGTTTATAAAATTCTAGGATGTCACTGATTTGCTGAAAGAAATACGTTTCTTTTACCAACATAAACCCAAAAATGCCACATTTACTCACACCACACTCATAAACCATTGCAACTTTTTGACCCAAAGACCAAATATTTGACTAGATTCAATCTTCCAAAGCTAGATTGTAGGATATTTTAGTGATTCCTACATCAATCTTCACATATTCAACCCTAAATTAGGTGAGTTTTGAGAGTGTAGAGCCAACTAGAGCTTGAGCAAGGGAAATTTGAAGTTGATGCTTGAAGGTGTATTCTAGAGGAGTTCTAAAATCTCAATCTTGAAAAATTCACTTTCAAGAAAATCAAAGAGAGCTATAGCCTTTTATTGATTATATCTTCAAGTTTTCTAGGATTGTTTTTTATTTTTATCTAGGTTAGAGCCTAAATTTTAAGATTTTTGCTAAAAGTTAGTGTTGAAGTCGAATGTTTTAAATTATTATACAAGTATAGGAGTGGTGTGATAATTTTTTCATTGATATCGAATCTTCAAACTATCTTTGGTATGTGGCAAATGGATTGAACTTCATATATCAACTCATTTGAGACTAAGTTTCAAATGAGTTTGGGGGTTTTTATGTTTGCCTATCGCACGACTGGAATTACTGAGGAACTAAAGTTTTTATCAATGACGTTATACCAATGAATTTGAAACTCTCGCTTTATAAATGATTTTTTTTATGAATTTCTCTTTATTAGATAGATAAGTTGAATCTTACTGAACACTTCAACAACAATTTGACTTTAAATCATTTTACAGGCTTATTCTTTTACTATATCTATTAAAATGGTTGGAAGTATAATAGGTAGAGGTTTGAGGGAGGAGAAAGGAGAGGGAAGTTAGTAGACTATAAAGAGTGCCTACTCTACTTTTATAATTTAACTGTGATTCTGAGGAAGATTTTGAGGATAAGGAGGAAAAAGTAGAAAAAGAGATACTGAAGGGAGTGAATAAGTATGTACTTAGAGAGGAAAATTTCTTCAATGATAAGGAATTTGGTATGATTAAAAAAGATATAGAGAGAGGAATGAAGTTATTTCATCAACACCAGCTTACAGCGAAGTCTGCAATAGTGCGAGATTATTAACTATAGAGCCATTTTGCTTTACAATATTATGTATAGATTAGGATATTTAGATGTTAGCGAGATTATCTATGAATCGATAAAGATTTCCATCATAATGAAAAAAATGATGAATTACCATTTCCTTTAATGATCACGACGTTTTGCAGATAAAATCGAGTAAATATGGAAGGACTGAAGATGGATGTTTCACCAGAGAAGACTATGGTGGATGCGGTAATATAGAGTTATGGAAAAATTGATGGATATGAAGACTCTAAAGACGAGAGGGAGAAGGCTGAGATGGCCAACTGAAAGATTGATCAAAGAAGAAAGATTAGAGATGATTGAGGAGAGTTTAGAAAAAATTTCGACTTCAAGAAATGATCGAAATGTAGAGCAACCAACTTCGTACTTTGATGGAATCTAAATGGAGGAGTAAGAGTTGGCTTTTATGGATTCAATTCTGCGCAATCAAGTGATAACTCTGCGAAATCATGAACTGATGTTCGAGATCCATAGGGTCATAGCAAAGAAATATCATAGGATGGAAAGAAAAATGTCAAGATAACTTAGAAAACAAGGAGTTGCAGAGGTTCATGTACCATGTATATAAATGAGGATACCAATTAATGGTATTTTTGATGATCAACAACCATCAGGTCAGGACTACAACCTCTATGATCCTGCTACGAGTTACCAGTCTGAGAGGATTAATCCTGTGAGGACGATGATGATGCTACTTCAAGACAATGACATTGATTTCTTTCCTCTAAGTGATGATGTGTGAGGCCATACATGTAACTCTACTGATGATATTATGTGATCGGTGCTAATAATATACTATCTTTGATACTATGCATGGTGCTTTAGTGCTACATTTTATTTACGTTGGTGATGATTATTAATATTTTTAATGCACTAGGTTCGATGAAAATTTCTATACTAACTTTATATATTGATTATCAAATTTATCAATTGGTTTATACTTCACGAGGTATAGTTGTTTTATTAGAATCCTAACTTATTTGTTAAATTTAAGCACAAGGTTTGGAGTGAGTTTAGAGGTCTTTTAGGTGAAGTACGACAATGACAACAAAAACAAGAAGGATAGAAAAGAAAAGTAGAAGACAAGTTTTGAATTGATTGAAATTTAAAGTGCTTGATCCAATATTCAAGTAAGTTGATGAGATTTTTCAAATTTATTTAGAATTCAAGTATGAATTTCATTTTTCTTTATTTTTTGTTAGGAATAAAATATAATGAATATATAATATATTTTTGAATGAAAGTGATATTTTTATTACCCAATGGATTTCTACAATAGAAATAAGCAATTTTAATACCCTTTTTAATTAACTTTACAAGTTGATGTATGTACATGATTACCTTGTATTATTCATTAGAATGGGTAGAAGATCGAAACAATAGTGCAATATGAACAAAATAGATCTCGAAGAATCTTGTGATGGAAAGGTTATTGATTAAGTATTTTTAAAGTATATATAGAATATTTTTATGCAACAATTGAAAGAAGAAATGGGTTAGATTTCAATAAATTCTATTAGTTAGAAAGAAAACTTTTTTCAACTTTTGTGGACAGTGAGAAGATCTAACAAGAGTTAGAAATATATAAAGAGTCCTATAGATTCCATAGGAAATAAAGCTGGAAATCTATAGTGGGATAAATGTGAGAATGTCCGTAGAAAATGAAGCGAATACTCTATGGTACAAATATGTGAGAATGTATGTATGAAATAGTGTTGGGAATCTATAGTAGAAAAATGTGAGGATGTCCAAAGAAAAAGGAGCAGGAACTGAAAATCAAATAAATAAAAATAATAAAAATTACCTAAATGAAGTAGAAAAAATGTTAAGAGATGAAAAAAGCAAATGTTCTTAAAGTCTTGAAAGAAACAATTTAGCTCGAGTGCTGAAGTTAAGGTATAGTGAAGTATTTTTTAATCTAATATGTTTTAAATGATATATTCATTCGTATCTTGCAAGATTGCTATTGATTTTGATTGTAATTCTATTATTAAGTATTTTCTAAAATTAAGATTAATCTAGTGTTTTTGTGTTTTGAGATTTTGTACTATACATCGTAAGCTTGATTTGTATAAGTGAAGATTGATAAAACCTATATTTTGTATTAGTCTTGGTATTGATTGAACTTTCAATTTTAAGGTGTATTGCATTTGGTGGTTGAGTTATCATTAAGAGATGGTTCATTTTTTTCCCTAAAATTATTCTATCGTAACTTCTATTTACTTGAAGGGTGATATGTTTCTATTTGAAGATCACTTCTATTTTAAACTTATACTATTTAAAGTTAAGATGAATTAGATTAAAATCACTACATAAAAAATAAAAAAAGAATATGATTGAGAGTATTCCTTTGCTCGGGATAGCAAAGTGCTGAGTTTCGGGGTATTTAACAAGTCAATATTTAGACATATTTTATAATGGAATTTAAGTTGATTTTAGATATAAATGATGATATTACACTAGGTATCCTCTTATTTTTTTGATTTCAAAATTTAATTAGGAAGAATGAAGAAAAGAAAGAAAATGAATAAGAAAGTCAAAACAGTCAACTGAACGAAAAGTCGAGCGATTTACCAATGATTATTAACAACATATGATTCCTTGCCTAATCAAGAGGTTGGTGACTACTTTTTTAGCATATTACGAAGAATTTGAGTTTATCAAAGATTAATTTTTATAGCTTAGGAAACTATAATAGGACCAAAAGGCTTCTAAATTAAAAACCCACTTTACTCTCAACAATTTTGTGAGAGTCGTAAGTTAGTCTCTATTAACTTTATGTTTGAAGCAACATTAGAGCTTTGTTTCTTTCCATAAGAGATATTTATTTAATTATGTTTTTCAAATATATTATTGTCTTATTTATTTCCAAAGCATGAGTAAGTAGTTTATTAATCTAAACAAACCCTAGACATGTATATACTTTGATTAGTTATATAGTTATAATTAAGGAATAATGCACCTAATATTTTAAATTTATTCATACACAACATTCAAAGTTTAAATAAGTTTTTTTTACATATTACAACTAATGAGGATTGATATTGTATGCATAGTTGCAAATATGTATTGTAATATTCCATTTTCTGAATCTATATCTATGATTATTGATTAAATTATATAAGTAGTAACTAGGATTAATCTATTTGGGTCAAATTACTTGAGTTGATGTTTTAGGTAAGTTTGTTTTAAGTTAATTATTGATTTGATATTTTGATTAATATTTGGTTTAGATTAGGCATGAATTTCATTGAGTTTTAATGCTATCTTATTTCTATTTTATTGCGTTTAATATAATAGGTAGATTTACAATGATAAGGATATGGTTACTTTCCATTGAATATAAGAAACTAAATGGTTTGCTAAAGGCTATGAACCTATTATAAATCAAGATTTAATGATTCCATTTCCATGATTTTATGTGATATAATTATAACTAGGTTACGAGGCAATGTTATGTTCTAGTGTTTGAATGCAATCCAAATATATTACATTGCTTACTGGGGGTTTGTTTAGATATTTATATTATATTTGATATGAATTTTGTTTAAAAAAGTTTGTATTAAATTGTTCAAGTTAGTTTAGTTAGTATTGCCAATTAAGATCGTAGTCATAGTTTTAAGTTATTTAGTATTTCAACTCTCGTTTATTTAGATTAACTAAATTAAGAAAAACGAAACCAAAAACACATTCCCTAAAAGTTTGCGATATCTCTATGAAGAGGATATCCCACGTACCACTACTATCGATAAAAGCATGGAAAACTATTATGCATGCTCGGCACATCTCAAGAGGAAGAATAGTAGTGTATTTTGTATAATTTTATTCTATTTAATTACTATTTTAATGGGTATAAGTAGTATAGATTAGGTTATATATAGAAGTGTAGCAAATAAATAAATAATTCATTTGCAAAGTTCATGCTTTTGATTTAGGATAAGTAAGAATACAAGTATCGGTTGATATGAAACTCACGAGAATGTTATCATTTTTGAAGAAAATAAGAATTGTAGAAAACAACTATATGATTTCATGATTAGAAACTAAGAGTTAGGAAGGAACATAAACTCGAAACGAAAACAAGAAGAATATGTGACGGCCCCTCTCCTAATCTAGGGCACCGCCCGGCCTAATCCCGTAATTAAGCCCTAATCATATCCACGCAGGACTTAACTACGTATTAATCAGCCTTTACAATCTAGACGCCTCTTTTCTCATGTTCATGTACCAATTTATAAAATTTAAAGTTAATTAAATCTTTTTATTAAATTATTTAATTAACGGAAGTCTTATTGATTATGCGAAAGCAATGAGTAACTTATGCGGAAACCATTTATAAAATCCTAAGTGTGGAAAACCAGGAAATGACATCACATATATAAAGTCCTCAAAATGTAGTGAAACAACAAAATAGTCTAAGTCAAGTCGGGGAACTAACGCTCAACCTAATTTACCACCCTAAATAGTATCTGAAAGACGTATATAACATATACAATCAAAATATCAAAAGAAGACCTACAATCGATGCAATGACGTGCTGCGGGCTCATGGATAATCGCCGATCTTCTCTTTACCCGGCCTGCTGGTAAACGGCTCTACACCCACCATCATCAAAAGGATGGTGAGTACAAGAATAAAACGGTAATCCCCGATGACAAGTTTAAGTGGCATTTCCAAATATTCAAATAGTATTTAAAAGCATATAAATGGAAAACTGGAAAATAAACCATATACAAATAAATACCAAAGTTAAACAAGTGATAATAACACTAGGCTAAGTAGTAGTGATTTTTGTCCGGTTGGCAGTGAAACGTCACTCCGACTCCATCATCATATAACACAAGGGACTCTAACCCAAGTGTTACCAGGGACTCTAACCCCGATGTGTAGACCACCTCAGGGACTCTAACATCGAGTGTCACACAGTGTCAAGTAATAGGTGCCGACATCCCCAAGGACTCTAACTCCGTGAGTCGCGCACACATTGATCGAGTACGAGACCTAAATGCAAAAACAACTTTTTAAATTTCAAGAAATACAAGGGATGGATTGTCAAGGCATAGGAACATCTACACACCTAAACAAATAAAAAAACAAGTCCTCTTAAACATTTATAAGATATTCACTAGCCTAATAGCATGCTATTTTATCATTCAATTCACATTTGAAACAACAAGAATAGACATAGCATGGGATAGAATCAATGAATCAAATCAAATGAATGGATATCATGCAAACTAGACTCATTAAGTGAGCATAGACTCAAAGAACACATGATATAAGAGTACAAAGGCAAAATAGTCAAAAGGACTATACAAGAACAAAAATTAATAGGAATCGAATTCCAAGTAAAATTGTCATTGGGTATACTCACAACAACAAAGTAAAGTCCTACCTTTACTGGCCTCCCGTAATACCGAATCTTGTATTTACTCTCTCGTACCCTTTTCCTAGGTTCATGAGTTTGGTGTCTCTTTAGTTCAAGTGTAGGGGTTTTTAGCTCAATTTATCGAAATATAATTTGTCCCATTTTTTTCATAATTTTTCTGGCATTTTTTCCAAATTTTCTTTCATTTTTCTTTCCTTTTTCTTTTTCTTTTTCCTTTTTTTTTTTTTTTTTTTTTTTTTTTTTTTTGGGTTGGGTCGAGTGAAACGGGTCGGACTCGACCCGGCCTGACTGAGACAGGTCTAGGCTCGGCCTATGGGCCGAGCCTGGCCCGTTCTGACCCGGCTAGTAAGGGGTGCACACTCGCGCACGCGCGCACGTGTGCACCTCCTTCCTCCCGATCGAACCAATCGATCGGGAGGAAGGAAAGATCCTTTTTTTTTTTTCAATTTCGGTGATGGGGTTGGGGTTGCTCTCCACCCCAACCGCGTGGAATACCACCTCGGCGCCGTTCGGCCATGGGGTTCGGCCTCCATGGCCGAACCCCACTCACGGCCACCCCACAGCCAAACACCCGATCTACAACAACAACGACGATTCACCGCTATTGTGATCTCGTCTCTCCTTCCCGGCGCGATCTCCTCCTCCTCCTCCTCTCCTTTTCTTCTTTTTCCTCTCTCGGTTTTCTTCTTCTTTCGGCCCGAACGTTTGTGTGTGTGTTGCGTGTGTGTTGTGTGTGTGTGGTGCGTAGGTGTAGGTGGGTGATGGACACGTGGTGTTGTTGTTTACGGGTGTTGCTTAGGTTGGGACAAGTGTGTGTTGTTGTGTTTGTAGAAGTGACACCTAACTGTGACACCACTAAGACACTTTCTATGTATTCGAACGTTTCGATGCCCGATTTCGCGTCCAAACCGTGATATCCGCGTACCGCCGTGTCGCTAGTCACCCAATATCTATTCCATTTGAATTACTTGACAAATCTTTATTCAATTTGTATGTTTTCATTTCCTTGGCCTAATAGTTGGTCCTGTCAACTACCCGGTACCTGCGTCGACACGCATATCGAGGCATGTCCCCGCTATCGTCTCGACGCCTACAACTATACAAATCGACTTAGTAAGTCTACACAATACATAACACTAGGGACACATCAATACAAAAATACGATATACCTCGGCCACGTGCCTCGGTCGGTGCACGTATCACGGTGTAGGTCTCACATCAATGGTCGGTGATCCCCATTAAGGAATAAAAACGGGGTTAGAGATTTGGGCCGTGACAGAATACTAGAACATTTCTTGTGGAAAAAGTTAGATCTCTAAAGAAATATAAAATAAGTGTGAATTTTAATTTAGTATAACATAAATTAAGACTTAATATTAAAAGGAGAAAAGATATGCACAGTGTTTAAAGGAAAATTGGAAATAAAACTTACTTAATAAAAATTAAAGTGAGAAGTGCTTATAAAAGTTTAAAATAAAAAAGTGTATCCCACTAGTTCTGCATGAAAAATAGTAGTGAACTTGATGGTTGGAAAAAGTAAGAAAGACGTAACGCACAGGAAAAGGAGCAAGGACTATTGATCATGTGTTGTGCGTATCAAATATAACCCGTAATGGGTTACCAATCCTACTTGAATATAGTAGAGGCCTAAATTGGGTAGAATCCACATGATTCAGTCAAATTGAGTTCAATATAGGTAAAAGTAAATTTGGGATGGTTTTTGAAAGATTTTTATCTAAAATCCTACTAAAAAGAAAATAAATAAGTTTTAAATCAAAGAATAAAAATATACCTAAGTCTAGGAATCCACAATCTAGCCCTATATTATTTCCATGTCTTGTATCATCGACTTTAAAAGATGGGTTTTGAAACAATTTCCCTAGATAGGCTATAGGTGTTGCGGTCACTAATACCATAGTCCCTTTATTTTTGACAGATAAGGCAATCGCTCTCTAAATATTTCTCTTACTCTACCATATAACATTGGGTAACCGCTCTAAAGATTTATCATGTGCGTAACTTTAACAACTTTATTGGAACATATACCCTGACATAACGTTGGGCAACCTCTCTCAAGATTTAACCTAATTCTCGATGTTACTCACCTAGAAAAAAAAGTGTGTCACATTTCTTGCTTTAGGTGATTATAACATTTCAACCCGGTTGGTATCACAAACTCGACTTGATTGATAGATGGTCAATGGGTTTATGCCTTCTCTTTTTTTAAAACTCTTGTTAGCACTTCTCACTTTCACTCTATCAAGCAAGTTAACTCCAACTTTATCATTAAACGTACCTATTTTTTCCCTATTATCATTAAGTCTATATTCACTTTTTATACTCAAGTAAGATTCACACTTATTTTAGAAATCCTTAAAGATCTAAATTTTTCTACGAGAAGTGCTCTAGTATTCTCCTTGCTTTTATTTCAAGTTTGTGGGCTTCCCTAACTCTAGGTTTTGTAATCATGAATTCATACCGTCATTTTCTATGTTTCATATTTTACTCAATAATTTTAAAAACATTATATTCAGTTTCATAACAACAAGATACTTGTATTCTTAGTAATCCTCAATTAAAGGAATAAGCTTTGCAAATGAATTACTTATTCATTACATATTATTAAATATAACCAACTCTATACTACCTAAACATTCAAATAGTGAGTAACTAGGAAAAATAATACATTATCAAGCTTTCCCCTTTAATTATATAAAAAATTAAATTTTATGATCATTCCAACAGTGCCTATCTTTACTTCATCATTTGTTACCACTTCCCATAGTGTAGTGTTGATGCCCTAAACTTAAACCAAGCCTTATCCTCAACGTTTAAACGTAAAGCTAAAAAATGAAAACCAAAAAACACAAATAAATATCAATAACATAAGATATATATAAATAATTAACTAAACTTAGAATTTAAACAACTAAGTAAAGGGCGAAAATATCCAAAATATAGAGATAATCACTATCAATGTATCTCTCAACTCCCCTAAATCTAAGGAAATTCTAACACTAAGACTCTAAGAATACGTATCCATCACCATCATCGGCATCATCGGTTCTAACATAGGATGGTGTCAAAGCACATTCCATCCTCCTGCTCTATTGTACATCTGGATCAAACACGCAGTTTGGTATGGATGAAAATCCATAAGACCTATCAGCACGTCTTTTCCATCTGCTACTCTCATATTACTTATGTCATTCTGATGATCTGCAATATACTTAAAATTTTGCTGACCGTTCAGTCGGTCTTGCATTCTCATTTTCCTATCTTGCCCATGATGCAACATGTTTTCTTGATATTAAGCCTTGTCCTCTCAGTACTATTTCCCCATCTCAGCAATCAATAGCTTTTACTACCGTGGAGTCAAATCTTATAGTGGTAGTTGTTGCTGGGGCGGAGGAGGTAGTGAAAAGATCTTAAGACCGTCTAAGTCATGCTCTTCTATAAATAGGTCTACAAACTCGTAGCCCTCAGCGAATCCGTACCGGTGATCCTTCTCCTCTCCATATCTTTCATCTTGCAGATCGTAGGTAACTACGCCACTATTGCTTAATGCTCTTTCTGTTTGGCCAACAACTCGGCCTCGACAATTTTGTCATCGCCTCTCTCCCTCTCATTTTCAGACTTTTGGTAACCAGTTGATGATTTTAAAGTGAGCATAAACTCCTCTTCTTGGTAGGTTAGGCCTTAATATTAAACTCTTTATCCTAAAGTAATCACACTCAGATCTTCAAGCATATCTCTATAATTAAAATTAGAAACACCAATTTTTATCTTTTTCTTAATTATGGATTCCCTAAGGTTCTTGTAAATGATGTCGTCGTCGTTAATCTCTCCATTTTTTGTAGTCTCAATTAAACAAGCCACCTTTGGCTTGTTGATCTCACAATACAAAATGATCAGGTATAATGACGCAGCTACAAAATGTTGCCACATTTTGTAAACTTTCCTATCGTCCCCTTCTTAATGGGATTTGACAAATTCTCAACTCCATTTTCCACCCTTGTTGTCCTCGGACAACCAATGCTCTCTCTATGGCTCTAAAAGTTTATAGGTTATAGGGTTTCTCTAATAGATTATCCAAAAAACTCTATTTAGCATCAATCAAACTCATATTCTATAACCCATAGATATTATTCATTATACGCTAATTAAATGCGACAATTTCACTCCTTCCTTTAACGTTGTTTTCCCTATAGTTTTGAGTGAATTGTTCCCAACCTTGTTGCCTAATGAAGTGCCTGATGTGGAGGCAATCAAGAAAGCTGCATAAGTGCATATATAACCTATAGAAAAGTGGGCTGATCCAACCAGTCTTGCTTGGTTTACTCTTTTGTCATATTTTGCAAGAAAATTAATTCCTCTTTTGCAAATGAACTCCTAATGCTTAATAACCTCGTATCTACCCTTAGCCTCTCTACTAATTAAATAATTATACTTTAATTAAATAATTATGGTTGAAAGGTCTTGACTTCTCCTCATTGAGATCTCTTTAGGATGATGCCTCAAAATCATTTGCTCACACTTCACTCAATTGACTTGCTTGCCACTTTGTTCTCCGTATTTTTCTCTAAATTCACACAAAAATACAACTAACAACACAGGTCTTCAAATCATCTACAATCAAAATTTTATATTACATTCACATGCTAAATAAGGCAAAATACATATACTAGGTCTCCATAACATACATTGATGCCACACATTCATACAATTTGAAATTTCTATCCAACGACCTCATATCCATAATTTATGTAATTTCATCAAAATTTCTTAAGAATTTAATGCATAACTAATGGCATTGTAAGTTTACCTCAATATTGGGTAATCTTTTTTGGTGCAGAATACTCCTCCAAGCTTCTATCAATCTAAGCTCTCTCACTTTGCTCACAAGCTAAGTCCCTAATGCTCCTTTAAATCAAGTCCCCAAATTAGCAACGTAGCTCTTTCTCTTGGTTAAAATCTATAACGCATTTTCTCTTTTCACTCTCAATCAACTGGAATTCTCTTTTCTCACTTGGAGATGAATGATCTTGAGGTTCTAGAAAGATGTATGCTTGGTAGATTGTGTATGTAATAGGTTGCAAGTGTGCATGATGTTGTGAAATAGGACTTAAAACCCATCCATTCTACAATGGCATCGTCTCTTATAGGGCACGGTGCTGTAAAGCACTGTGACGACATCGAGCAAGTCGTGAGGTTTTTTAGTAGCTTGGCGCCCTACTGGTGTCGTGCCCTGTACCCCAAGGTGGTGTATTTTTACACCTATGGCATCGACATTTCTATCTACGTTATTTGTATATTATTTTCATTAATTCCTATATGGCGATCTCTCGAATTTGTGTATTGTAACACAAGGTGTCGTGACCATGTGAAATCTTTGCATGAATAAAAAACTAATAAAAATTATCCGTCATTTGCCATTATACCTTACATTTTATTATATAACTCCTTCGCTCTTTTACGCTCTTTACTAAATTAATCATGATTTGTCCATTTCGATGAATCATTCCTTAGCAAATAGTCATTCGTGTACATTTTAGCAAAAAAATTCAAAAGTTAGAAACCAAAACATTTGAATTGTCCTTAAATAAACTAAATAACTATTGATTGAAATTTAAAAACCCATGGGTTACCTCAAAATAGCACTTAATTTTACATCATTAGTCCGATGCCTTTTTGCTCAGGTAGTCCAAGTCTAAATCCAAATACTCTATTTGTAGATTGGAGATACTGATATCATTCTCATTTAGATATACTTTTTGCCCATCAGTAAAGACAATCTTCTTGAAATCATCATGCTCCTCGAATCTCATTATGTTCTTTTTCTTTCTTATGTACAATGTAGCATTGACATTGTTCAGGAATGGTCGCCCAAGTATCATGGACAAATCATCTTCCATGTTGTGATCCATAACCTCAAAACCCGTAATGAATGTGAATCTACCCACTTTCACATGAACATTCAAAATTTTCCTGATGGTTAGTACCAAGTTGCCATTAACTACTTGCAAATTTGTTGTATCAAGACAATTGATCTTCAAATTGGCATGTAACATGTCCATTATTACCATGAAATTGATTGAGACTTCCGTATCATATAAGACATTTCTAAACCAGTCCTTATCAATGCTTATTGTTACGCATTTGTCTATAGGATCTTTCCTCTTTGTTGGTCGAAGTTTCGCTATGAAATTGAACTTTGGTTTTGGCTTTTTTGGAACCACCTTGATAGTATTTCCTTTTATTGCTTCTTAAAAATGTCCTTTATCTTATTACTTAGCTTTCAATTGTTTCATCCCTTTCTTTTGGTTTTTTAAGCCATTCATTAGTTGTTGCTGGAATCCTCCAAGTTCATCTTACGTAACTTTACTTCCATTCTCATGCATCACTTCATGCTTCGTTATAGCTAAGGTTTTGACTCTTTTTGGCATGTACATCGCTTGTTCTTTTATTTGCTCATTCGTTGCTATATTGCTCTTCATGTAAATAGCACTAACATTCTCCTTAAGATTCTTGATTGTGTTACTAAAAAATTGTCCTTCCTTCCTTAAATTTATAGCTATGGCTAATTGAACAATCTATATCTTCAAGTTCTTTATGGATTGTGATCTCTTATCCTCCATTCTTTTCATAGTTTGTTTCACATATTCCATCTTTGTTCGCATGCTTCACATGGCATTCCTTAATTCTCATTTCCATGGGATGCAAGAGTTTATCAATTGGCTTTAATGAAGTCATCTATTCGCTTTGCCTTAGTTTCCGTTGTTGGACTTATTGATCTAGGCTTGTAGGTAACTTTAGTCCATTATCAAGATTTGCATATGAGAAGTTAGGGTTGTTGTTATTCTATCCTTAATAAAACCTTTGAGGACCCATTCCTTTCTCCTAGAAATTGTTTATATTGCCTTAGTTGATCATGAAGTTAATCTCCTCATACTCAATTCCTTGTTGTAAATCCATTTGATTAACCACCATGTCTTAGTGGTTAAACGATTTTTGTATCGCCTGCACTTGTGAACCTTATTGTCCCATTAGAAGCTTTGTTATTTGATTACTTAGGTTGGATATTTGTGCCATGATCACAACTTGCGAATCAATTTCATATACGCCCGCCGATTTCCTTACTATGGAACGAATATCGGCTGTAGAATTTTGAGACATAAGATCTAGGAGATCCGATGCTCCATCCTCATATTTGGGCCGTAGACAACCACCTGTTGTGACATCTACTTGTTTTCTAGTGCTCTAGTTCATCCCAAAATAGAAAATCTTGAGTTGTGCCTATTTTACAAATCCATGTCCTCAACATCGCCTTAGCATGTCCTCTGATCTTTCCCAAGCCTTGCAAAGAGACTTGACGTCATTTTGCTTCAATTGATTGATTTCCAGTTTTCTTTCATTGACCTACATAAAGGGAAAGAACTTGTCTATAAATCTTGCATTGAATCTCGTCCATGAAGTCATACTCCCTATATTCAGTCCTTGGAACCAGGATTTAGCTTTTCCACCTAATGAAAATGGAAAAAAGGTAATCTTACTCAACTTTTTTTTTAACTCTGATAATGTGCATGGTGTCGCACCTCTACGAAAAATTCTCTACATGCGCAATTGGATCTTTATTGGCTAGCCTGTTGGACAAGCTATTTTGCAACATGTTAATAAGAGAAGGTCTTCGTTTGAACTCATTGGTGTTGGCTACAAACCTTATTACTTTGTTGTAAGTCTCTTGAACTTATGGTTTGAAGTTGTCATGAATGAATATTTGTCCTCGTATTCTGTTATGCACTACCAGATTGCCTTTGGGTGATTATTTCCTCGGCTCCATTGTTGGTTTTGCACTTGATCCATAGCTATCTTGATTCCTTTATTTTTCTTTCCTTTGTTGCTTCTATCAATCTCGGGGTTATAAGGAACTAAGTCTTTTTTTCTTTTACTACGCATGCACTAAGTCTCCCTAAAAAGAAAACACAAAAGATCAAGTGCAAATATAAAAGTTGAGACTTATACCTTTAAATTTTCTCTTTTTGTTTTTATAAACTTGTATGTAAATTACTTAAAATAAAACTTAGCAACCTTTCAAACTAGCTAAGTCTAAGTGGCTAACTATCCTTGAAAATGGCACCAGAAATTTTATGTATGGCCGCAAGTATAATGGGTCGATTGTAGTAACAATATGACCAACTTATGTAAATTATAGATATCTTCCTCAAGGAAAGGTGTATGCACTCAGTAGTACCTAGTCAAAATTATTCTGTTGCTAAGGAAATCTTTTTTAATTCTATTGTTATAACTATACTACTATAGTCTAACAAATCAATGTAAATTACTTTTGAACTCTTATATTTATTGTACTTGACAAATTCACCTAGGTAATGAAATACTATGATTTTCAATTCACATTATTCATCTTAATTATGTGTTTGTAATGCCTAATTAGAATATATAAATTTCTTTCAATTTCACTTGAACCTAGTATCATGACGGAAAATATTCTAATGTGCAAACTAGAACTCCACCTATTAGTTTGAATAATGTACATTCCACATTGCTTTGTGTTCTAAAATTCTAGATTCATAACCAATTAAGTTTACTATTCGTGCCTCCCTAATCAATAACTATTTTCGATGTTATTTATTTTATAGTTGTACTATCCATATTCGGCTTAAAAGCTTCAATGGCCATGATAACTTCTTAAACCTAATATTAACAAACATGTGATTAAGATGTTTCTAGCATTATGCTTAGAATCAATAAAAATTTTAACCATTGCACTTTTAAACTTTACAATATATTAATGTTTATAGCATAATATTCTACCATAGAATCCATTGAACCCTAAGATTAATGAACTACAAATACTTCATTAAAACAAATATGCATATAGTTGTATTCATTGAAATCAAAGGTTAAATAAATAACTTCTATTAAATAAATAAGAATAATACTTGAATCACCATATGTAAGTCGTCAATGTTTTCTCTTCCATAAATCATCTTAAAACTCGAGAATAAAGTACACATATGGTAATCTACTATAATAGTAGCTAAATGGTGGTAATCTATGTATACCACATTCTAATACCTATTTATTCGCCTTAAACACGTTAGATAACAATTAGAAACCCTACTAAACAATTTCACCTGAAATAGAACTCCAACTTTCTATTTTCTTTAGTCTCAGCGTTATTGTATGTGGTCTAGCACTATGTGTGTTATGCCATAGCATTGTGACAACTTCGGCCATTGTGTGTAATTTCCTCATTCAGTAGACTTGGCGCATTGTGTTGACTTCCCCGGTATCATCCCTTATCCTTCACGTTGCCATGACAACTTCCGCTGTCCTGACCACTTTTTTCTCTTCTTCATATCCATAGTCAACGTAATTGGATCTTCATATTGAAAGGATGTTAGGACACGACCTTGGTACTTAGTTGGAAAAAATGTCACTTTATGGTTTTAGAAGAAATTGTTTTAGGACATAGAGTGTCTGCTCATGGATTAAATGTTGATAGAGAAAAAATAGCGCCTATTAAGAAACATCTTATACCAAGAAACACTAAGATATAAGGTGTCTTTTTTGATATGCGTGTTTCCACGAAAGGTTTATTAAAGGTTTTTATAAACTCATTACACCTTTGTGTACATTATTGGAAACAATGTTCCATTTGAAATGAGTACTACATGCATACAAGCATATAATATCTTAAAAGTAGCTTTAATACCGGTAGTAATAGTGGTGGTACCAAATTGGGAGTCTAAATTTGAATTAATGTGTAATGGTAGTGACTATGCGGTAGGAGTAGTGTTTGTCCAGTGAATAAATGGAATGTTTAGAGCTATGTACTATGGAAGTAAAACATTAGATCAAGCACAACAAAATTATACTACCACAAAAAAGAGCCAATGGCAGAAGTGTTTGCGTGTGACAAGTTTATAGCTTACATAGTAGAATCAAAAGTGATGATGTATACTAACCATGCCACAATCCATTGTTTGGAAGGAAGGATGCCAAATCAAGTTTAATTAGATGGGTGTTATTATTGCAAAAGTATGATTTGAAAAATAACGATAAAAAGGAAGTTAAAACTTAATTGCAGATCATTAGTCTAGGTTACCTCATAAGGAAGTTGATACATGGAAGCTAGTAAGCAAAGTATTCGTGGATGAGCAACTATCTCAAACATCAAATGTAATGGAGTATCTCGATTTAGACTCGGACTAAACAAGCTAACAAGCGTAAGGCTAGTGATGTAAAACTAAGTGCTACTGGGAAGTAACCTAGTGTGTTTAAATTTCTAGTTTTTTTAATTTCTGTCAAGTAATTATTTAAATTAGTTAAAAACAATTCAAATGGTTTAGTATCTAGGTTTTGACAGTTTTCGCTTAAATATTTTGGAAAAAATATTTGCTGAGTGATAATTAATCGGAAAGGACGGTCTCGATTAACTCTCTAAATAGCGTAAAAGAGCGAAGGAGTTAATCCGATAATGGTAAGGTACATTGGCAAATCACGAGTAATTTTTTATGAAACTTTTATATATGCATGGATTTCAAACAGTCATGACACCTTGTGTTGTAGTACACAAAGTCAGTAGAGCGCCAAAAAGGAATTAATGAGAAAATATGCAAATAACGTGAAGATAAAGGCCCAGCGTGGGATAATAGAGGAAACGAAATTGCAAAAAAAGTGACCTAAGATGTCATGACACCGTGGCAAAATATACACAACATCAAACCACTTATGGATAGTACCAAGACTGAAGAAAATAGAAAGTTAGAGTACTATTTCGGTTGAAATTGTCTAGTAAGGTTTCTAAGTGTTTTCAAATGTATTTAAAGAGTATAAATAAGTATTAGAATTTATCATGCGCATTGCAGTTTTTAATTCCCAAGTTATACTCCTTAAACATGTTTGAAAACATTTAGAAGTTCGATTTGGCAATTTCACGAGAAATAGAATTCTAATTTTCAATTTTCTTCAGTCTCAGCACTCTCTATAAATGGTCTAGCGTTGTGTGTGTTATGCCAATGTGCCATGATTTCTTTGACCACTTTGTGTGCGATTTTCTTTTTATGTATACTATAAGCCCTTTGTAGACTTCCTCGGCGCCGTCCCTTATCCTCTATGCACTGTAATGGCTTTGACTATCCTGACCTTCTTTTTTTTCTATTCTTGTGCCTTGGCGGCGTGCCTTCATCTCCAATGTTGTGCCTTCATCTTCCTACAACATCAAACCCATTGCAATGTTGTAAAACCCATACTTGTTTATTTTAGCTTCGTTTTTTCACGAATTCACCTTTTTTGTCTCCTTTATGCCTTTTGTACCAAAAAGTACATAAACACCATCAATTAGAGCTCATTTCGCAATATTTAGGGTAATTATATTAGTAAACTAATACTATATATAAGTTCAAATAATCACTTATCACACACTTCCATACTTAGGATTTTGCACATCCCGAGCAAAAGTGTATTTTACTAAGTATTCTAACTACTCCAATTACTCTAGAGCAAACATACACATTTGTATAAATTATATATTAATTATTCATGCGATGAGCTAATTACTGTTGACTTTCCTTATATTCTGCATGTTTACTTAATAGTATTTCTTGCATTTCCTTACTTTATTGTAAGAATGGTTAGATGGGATCCTTGGGATTTTACTTACTGGATCCGTTATCTATCTTTTGTGATGATTGAGGGTAGATTTTAGTACCAATAGGGACAAGGGGATCCTACACGACTACGTCTAATTGCCCGCCTTCAAAGACCTACTAGTATGTGTTTTTTTTTTATATTTTGTATTATTTTGGGTTTTGGGAGACTGGAGTGACACTTTACTTTTATATATATGTTGTTTATGGTATTGTCGCCTATATACGGAGTACTTTACCGAGTTTCTCATAGTAGGACATGCTCTTATAAATAATGCTTATCATGCTAATTTAATAATTTATTTGAATCTACTAAGAATTGACTTAATGTTAACTTGTAAATACAAACTACTAGCATGGCTTGGAACTCGAATAAACTAAAAATTGCAGAACTTAAGGGACTTTAATACCTAAGGAAAAAACTCAAGAAAATATGAAAAATCTACTAACTATATTGATAACACAGATATGGTAATGATAATAAAGACATGAGGTGGACGAGAAGTTGCCAAACACGTGTAGCTTCCGCCATCGGTTGAGGAGCGCACGACGTGAAGATACCCCGGCCATCCTCAGGGCTTATGGCAGCCACAGTGAAAAAATAAAAGGGTGTGCAACACGAGGACTTCCCAATAGGTAACCCATCTAGTCCTACTCTCGCCAAAGCACGCTTAACCGTGAAGTTCAGATGGGATTCGTTGCATCAATGCCAGAATGATCGCATCCCAAGTTAAATATGTTTCCATTAGTTGAAAACTAGGCGGGTGCCAACTATTGATATCACCTGTAGTGGTCTATTGTGCTCACCATTCACCTGCAAGCAAATATGACTACTCTTGACATATGCTCCCACATCAGCCTTCATCCCTGCCCACCTAAACAATCACCTCTAGTAATGATACATCTAAGTCTGACCAAGATGAACTGCGTAGTGAGACTAGTGTGCATCATCCAAATTCTCATCCATTATCTCTTGATCCGCAGGTATCTAAAACCTCCCTCGCTACCTCAAACACTATTTTGTTTTCTTTGCCTAATAGTGCACTCCGAATCCGACCACTAAACTACTCTAAAAGCCCATCAGCATATGAAACTCGGCAACCCGCTCAATTAATATGGTCGAAACTTTCATCTGACAACAAATTTTTTGCTCAGCTGTAGTACATACCTCTGGCATGCACATAATTGAGCTTATTGTTTGAGCAAGAGATTATTAAATTGCACGGGGTAGCAGTCTCTATTTTGTCAAACAAAGATCCTAAGCTGACTTTGAGACTTTTGGAGACTATACGAGAGCATTACTCTCATATATTTCATGGTGTGACATTTAATTTATTCAAATTTCATAATGAAATTTTCTTAAGTTGGGAAGAACTGTAATGGCCCATTTTATTAACGTCTTTACAGTTCTTCCCAACTAAGGGAAATCTCATCCTAAATTTTAAATATAACTAAACGTTATACCATGAAAATATTTAGGGTAACTGTCTCGCATATTCGACTAGAGCTTCTAAGTGAGTCCCTCTATCCATGATGCTGCCAATGAATTAGAACCTTAGAGAACTCCCGATCACTGAGTACCTGAACCCTACAGTCAAGTATCGTTATTGACTATTCCTTGTAAATCGGGTAAGGCTGAACCTCAATCTATCCCAAGTCAACCATCATTCTCGATCCTAAAGCGTGTCTCAACCTAGAAATATGAATTGTTAAATGAACCTAAGCTAGCTCAAGCGATAAATCTAAGTGATATGCAATGCTGCCAGTGACAAGCAATGCTCATGTGTCATATGTCGCAAAACCATCTATCTATACATGATACGGTGACAACCAATTCATCCCGATAAGAGCGTCAAACACTAAGTACTCTAACATTAGGGGATCTTCTTGAAGTTGATGTCCTTCAACCTCTACCATCAGGTGTCTACATATCCAGTTAGGGTATATCTTATCCCTAGCAGCCGTATTGAGAATAAGGTGTATGTCTATAGTCTGTGTAACTAAACCTGATTGTCCAACAATCCGCATAACAATAAATGATATACGTATATACCGAGGCCGATATGAAGCATGCTTCTTGATACAGATCATAGACGAATAATCAACTACGCCTCACGAGACAGGATATACTAGCGATGCAGCTAGGGATCCCACTGTTACAGCGAGTGTCGGGGATAGGCTCTTGGCTCGGGAGACTCTAATGGCAAAGTTACTATGGTTAATGCAGGATCAAATCAACGCACTAACGACACTTGCTACGGCATTAACAACACCTTGAGACCTAGTGGTACTTACAACACCCACGGAGATAGCCGTAGCCCCAATTGTTCCGTAAACACAAGTTGAGAGGGTAGCTGCGACACACGGGTACAGAAAGCAACATCAATTGTTGTTCCACAGGAGATACCAACTCGTATACTTCCACCTTCAACTACGGAGCAATAATGACTACTATTGCTACTGCTACTACATCAGGATTCATCTTGGCCCCAAAGGCGAAATGTTGAGAATTCCTAAAATTCAAGCCATGCTTCTTTTACGAAGGCGGATACGCAAAATCAACTGTAACAGGCAGAGTTCACTTCGGGCAATAGGTATCGGAGCCACAGTTCCTATTTACCTATCACTATTGAATATGATTCCACGTAACTTGGTAGAGTTATTTATTAATAAGGTCCTGGGGCCTGGGACTGTGTTACAGACTAGGTATAGTTCTCTATTTAATATGTATATAAAACAAGTGATTGGGACTGTGCTACCGCAAGTATTGAAGTTCACTATGGGCACGGGCCGGCCTCGGGGCCCTAAGTCCTAGTTATATGCATGGTAGCATTGCATATCGCTTAGATTTACCAATTGAGTTAGCTAGGGTTCATCAAATATTTCACATTTCTATGTTGAAACTGGCTTGGTTAAGACCGAGAATGATGGTTGACTTGGGATAGATCGAGGTTTCGCTTGACACCACTTACGAGGATCAACCGATAGCGATAATAGACCATAGTGTTTAGGTTCTAAGGAACAGGGATTTCATGGTACGACGTTTAGTTATATTTAAATTTTAGGATGAAATTTTCTTTAGTTAGGAAGAACTGTAATGGCCCATTTTATTAATGCCGTTATTTATTTCATAATTTCATATATGGACACCAGTTTAATCCACGTGGATAGCGGGTAGGGAATGACACACGTCTACCTACGTAAACTAGTAAATTGCCTATTAAAATATTTAATTCGATGCAGTTTATGAACTTATTTTCTAATACATCGTATGTGTATATGTTGTATGGTTATACCTTGTGAGATTGTGTGACGGGTAGTCACCTTAGAATTTGTGTCAATGAGGGTATCGAGAGGCAAATTACAAGTACACTAGAAAACTCGACTAATTCACTTTAATATTACTATGTAATCAAATGAAATGCGTAATGTAACTATTGGCTAAGCTAATTAAATTAGAAAACTAGGGTACGACATGCCTCGAATTGTATGTCGAGATGCGAGGCACCGAAAACCATGTAGGAAAAGGTTAATTGGACCATAAGTTGGTTAACATTACAAAGCTTAATGTAATGTCAATAAATTAAATAATGAAAAGCTTATAGTTTGAGTTAAATAATGTGGCCCAAAATGGGCATTATGATGATCCTAGTGAATGAATCTAGGATAGTGAGTATGTTATTAGAGTCATTAAGTGGTGTGTCAAAGCATGAATAGAGACCACAAGATAATCCTTAAGATACGCATAACACACTTGATCAAGGAAAACATATTAAAACTAAGTAAGTGGAAGTTTCATCTCCACTAACCCATAAATCATATGCAATATGAGAATTTATTGAGAAATTAAGCGAAATTAGAGTTGTAAATCAACACTTTAGAGATCAAATCAAGTAAACCAACTAAGGTAATCATCTTATAAATAACACTTCCCAATAAACCCAATTTTGTGTGTCCTTTATATAATTCAAATTGCAGGGTCTGGTTTTTGATGAAAAATTGATGGATTATATGTTTAATGATCTTTTCCATTAAGAATTTACAACTGGTTTTACATGAATTGGGGTTTTGATGAATTTGGGAAAATGAGTAAATCTATGGGAATTGAATAATTATGATCAAATTGATGTTCTAAGATTTTTTGAATTATGTTGTGGAGTCACCAGTGTGTGGAAAGTATGTAAACTAGGTTAGGATAGATAATTGGGATGGGAAGGAAAAAACTTTTGACATGAGAATTTTGTTACAGAGGGCAATTAGTGATCTAATCATTTTGGGCTCTCAACTATTTTTCAAAAGGAAGAACATTAGCGTGCTAGATTGAATCCCTAATGTGCTAACTCCACCTAGCACTAGGTAGACCCATTAGCACGATAATGATAGTTGATACTTGAACATTAAAGGTTGTTTTTATAATTTCCAACTTACTAAACATCTAAAGAACAACTTACACTCATAAAACTGGACTTCAAGGACTTAGTGGACCGTAACTCGGTGTCAGGGAGCTTGTCGGGTCAGAAACGGGAGTACGAGGAGGTCAAAAAGTGGTTTGAGGTTTGCAAAACCAAAATATTACTATTTATTTCTTTATTGTTTGTTCATGTTGCACTAGATTGTAGCAGGTGCGACTTGACCCTCAATGAATGGCAACCCGAGCTTGCCTTTAGTGTACGTGTCGCTGACTCAGTAGATTTGGCCAGCACTGCGAGGGATCACGTGTTAGGCCAGTTCGGCACATCCACTGGTGGAACCTGGTGACCTCAAGTACAGTCTAATCCATCTGGAGCGAACGCACACGTTTGTTTAGCTTTTATGTTAATTTTTCATGCGATGAGCCAGTTACAGTTGCATGTCTTTACATTCTGCATGTTTACTTAATAGTATCCGTTGCCTTTCTTTACTTTATTATGCGAATGCTAATAAGGATTCCATGGGATTTTATTTACAGGACTTGTCTTCTATCTTTTGATATGATTTAGTGTAGATATTAGTACTAATAATGGTAAGGGTATCCTAGACGACTAAATCTAATTTCCCTATGGACCACCTAGTACGTGTTTATGTTTTATATTTTGTATTATTCGGGGTATTTGGAGACTGGAGTGACACTTTACTTGTATATATACACTTTTTATGGTATTGTCGTCTATATATAGAGTACTTTGCTGGGTTCTCCATATCAGGACATGCTTTTATGACTAATTCTTATCATGCTAATTTGATACTTTATTTGAATTTATTAAGACTTCGGCTGATTTAATGTTAACTTGTAAAATACAAACTACTAGCATTGCTAGGAACTCAAATAAACTAGAAATAGAAAACTTAAGAGACTTTAATTACCTAAGGAAATATCATAAGAAAATATGAAAAATCCACTAAATTTTTTAATAACACACTTGTGGACACGATAATCAAGATATGAGGTGGATGAGTAGGTGCCGAACATGTGTAGATGGGCCCACCGGGCGAGGAGCGCACGATATGACGACACCCTGGGAGGCCTTAGAGCTTCGGGTCACCACATAAAAGTCATTACAATTTGTTATATGATAACTTATTAATAGGGGCATATGCGTGATTTACTTAAAATGCATAAATAAAATAGTTTTATTAGAAATTCGATTTTAAGTAGGAGCTTATCTACACTTATAAATAGAGGTTGAAACCTTAAAATAAGAAAATGACTTTCGCTTTTTGCTATTTTTGAGTTCTCTAGATTTTGGGAGAGAAAGGAAAATGTTTTCTATCTCTTTCGGGGCTAGCATTCCAAATCATGATTACCATTCGTGTTTGGATTTTTGATAGAGGATGGGATGCTTGAACGTCTTGGAGATCAAAAAATCAGAGAACGAAATCATCGATTCAGGTATGGCTTACTTTTATAGATCTAGTTTAATGGAAGTTAGTTTCGATCTTGTTATCAGTTTTAATAAATGTTTGGATGTTTTCTATGATATATATATGATATATGTGTAAAAACATGATCTCGATTAATGTATACATATGACATGCGCATATGTTTTATGATAATTTTATCAAGAATTTATTTTAAAGCATGTCGTTGATTCATGTATTTGATACATACGCATGATTTGACTCAATGATAGAATTCATGTTTATAACATTTTGATTAACATATGTTTTAATATTGAACAGTGCAAATTTTGTATGTTGACATTGTAGAAGTCATGTTTAAGTTAATGAGATTCTAGTGTTAAATACATAGTTCATTTTGTTCAATAATTATGAATGCCAACATGATATAATTTATGATTAGGTTAATATAATTAATTTAATATGATTCTGGTGTTGAATGCATGATTAATATTACGTTTCTTGATTCAATTGCTTGTTTCGTATGAATAAGAATCGAAATTTATTTTGATCATATATCTCATTGTTGTTATTTAATAGTATATTCATATTAGATAAGAGATAAACTTTTAATCGAATAAGAATTACAAATCCTATAAGATAGGTGAGATAGATAACAAATTTTAATTGGATGAAGATTCAAAGTATTTTGAATTCTAATTGGAAAAGGGTTCAATATATATATCTTAAATTCTAATTGGATTAGAATAGAATATTAAGTTAGAGGTAAGCCCGAGTTAATAAAAAAATATATTAATTAATATTTTTTAGAATTAAAATAAGGGTCAGTTTTAGACAATTAGATTGACTAAAATAATGAGAAATTTTAGGCGATTTTCAATTTTTGAAACTGTAATTCATTGTTTAAAAAAAATGGAGTGGTTCCCTTTATACCCCTATTCGCTAACTGTCCGTAGCTCAAGGAAATTCGTATGGTAGTGAATATAAGGAAACATTCCTAACTTATTTAGCGATTGTACAAGCATTGTAATATATGATATTAACCATGTTTAAATCATCATTACTAAAACAAATAATCAAATCCCTCTTATAAATTTTTATTCAAGTGCCATTTATTCTCAAACATTTGAACAGGCTTCGATCAGATCAATATGGGTCGGCCTCCGGAGAGTCTATTGTGTTATCTTTGTGAGGCAAGTAACTATTACTTTATGTTTTGAAATAGTTAGACTTGATAAAGCTATCAAAACGGTTTTGGCCTTTAGGTACTACATGAGATAAAACATGCTAAGACATAAGTTGTCATAGTCTCATAAAAATAACTAACAGTTACATATAATGAGTTTGGTAATTAGTACCTACCTAAATAACCTTATTCAAAGTGTCATGCCATAGTTATCTTGGAATTAGATGAAACATGGATTTTAATCTTTTAAATTAACATAGTGTTTTTAGGAGGCTTGTTAATTTAGTGGGAGTCTATTCCTCTCTATTAAAATGAACTTTTGCATAATCTTTGTTGTAGATCTATGGACTCTTCAAATCACACTAATCCATTGTCACTGCAATCCATATTCAAGAAGGATAAGTTGTCAAGGACAAACTTTCTTAACTAGTTCAAAAACTCGAGTATTGTTCTCAAGTATGAATACAAGTTGTATTTCTTGGATGATCCTATTCTTGAGGAACCAGAAGCCAAAGCTTTAGGAGCAATGAAGGATGCACATACTAAGCATGTCAATGACTAAACTGATGTTGCATGCATTATGTTGGCAACCATGGTTCATGAACTTAATAAAGACATGGAACATATGGCGGCTTACAACATGACTACAATCCTGAAGGAAATATTCCAATAGCGGCTAGGGAAGAAAGGTCCGAGATAGTTAAGAACCTTCATTCTTGCAAAATGGTTAAGGGTGTGTCAGTTAGTCCTTATGTTCTTAAAATGAAGGGCTATATTAACCATTTTGACAGACTTCGATCTCCCATAAGCAAGAGTTGGCTACAAATCTGATCCTGAACTCATTTCTAGATAGTTATTAACAATTTGTAATGAACTATAACATGAATAACATGGATAAGTCTATATCAGAGTTGCATTTGATTCTAAATATTGTTGAGCAGAATGACAATATACCAATTGCTAATGTGTTGATGGTTCATAAAGGAAAGGCTATGGAACAAGTCAAGCATAAGGCTTCTTCTACTTAAAACCCCCAGAAAGAAAAGGAAAGATAAGGAAATTCTCATTTTTGCCATGCACTTGGGCATTTACTCATAAATTGCAAGCACTATTTTAATGATCTAAGGAAAAATAATAGTAATGCAACTACTGTTACAGGTATTTACATTATTAAAGTTAACTTGTCTACTAGTGATTCCAGGATATTGGATAACGAATGTGGATCTACAATTTCTATTAATGTGCGTGGTCTGACCAAAAGTAGAAAGCTAAAGAAATGAAAAGTCATTTTACGAGTTAGAAATGGAGGAAAGTTTGTTGCATTGGCTGTAGGATACTATGACTTAATATTACCTAGTGGGCTTGTTTTAATTTTAAATAATTGTTATTATTTCCCTTCCTTGAGCAAAAACATCATTTCAGTTTCATGTTTGGAATTGGATGGTTTTAATTTCATTATTGCAAATAAGGAATGTTTTATTTCTCATAAAGATGTTTTCTATGAAAATGCTAATATGAGTGATGGTCTTTATATTCTAAACATGAAAAATGTCCATAGATAGTCATATTCTTCATGTAAACAAAAAGAGATTGAAGTCAAATCATTTGATTTAAACCTACTTTTAGTATTGTCATCTTAGCCACATAACCGAGAAATGCATTTCTAAACTCCCTAAAGATAAATTTTTAGATTCATTTGATTTTAAATCATATGAAACATGTGTATCTAGTTTACTAGGCAAAATGACAAGAAATCCCTTTATTGGACACAATGAAAGGGGAAGTGAATTATTGGGTCTAATATATATTGATGTATCCGATCTAATAAACATAATGGTGTGAGGTGGTTATCGGTACTTCATTACTTTCACTGATGAGTTCAACAGTTATGGTTACATATATGTAATGAAACATAAAGGTGAATCTTTTGAGTTGTTTTAAACATTTCAGAATGAAGTGCAAAATCAACTTGGTAAAACTATCGATTGTCTCATAGTTAACTCCTCTAGCAACTCTAAATTGGAATGATGTTTGTGATAGGAGAAATCAGAGTTTATTGCATATGCTTCGATTTATGCTGAATAATTTATCTTCCTATTTCGTATTAAATTTATGACTTAGAAACAGATGCGATTACATTGAATCATGTTCCTTCTAAAGTGGTTGATAAAGTAGCAAATGAGATTGTTTTAGGAAAAGGCCAATTTTGTCATTTCAAAAGAATTGGGACAGTAAGGTTTTCATACGATGATAAATCTAAAAAAAAAAACTTTCATCCAAATCTACCAAGTGTGTATTTGTTTATTATCCAAGATAAACTAGCGGATACTACTTTTATAATCCATTAGAGAATAAAGTGTTTGTTGTGCAGAATGGTGTCTTTTGGAAAAAAGAATTTATTTCGAAAGACAACAATGGGAACAGACTAAGTCTTGAATTATTTCAAGAACAATAAATAAACGTTCAACCTCCAGTAGGAGATCAACAAAGTCTAGGACTATTTGAACCTAAAAAGGTATCACTAGGCCCGCATAGGTCTAATAGGGTAATCCATCGGCCTGAGAGATTTGGAATACTTACTATCGATAGTAGTGAGGAATTGCTTATGGACTAAAATGAGCCCATTACTTATCAGGAGGTTGTATCTTGCCCTGATACAAATAAATGGCTTAGCGCCATGATTTTCAAGATGCAATCCATGTACGATAACCAAGTTTAGAACCTGTTTGATGGCAATGTGCCTTACAAAATAGAAGGTGGTAAGACCATTAGATGTAAATGGGTTTTTCAAGAAGAAAACTAATATGGTTGGCAATGTGCACACGTATAAAGCATGACTATTAGCCGAAGGTTTCTCATAGACTCAAGGTGTTGATTATGATGAGATTTTTCTCTTCTACCCATGCTTAAATCCTATAGAATTCAAATTTTCATAGCCATATATTATGAATATGAGATTTGACAAATGGATGTCAAAAAAACTTTTCTAAATGGATAGTTACTGTAGGATGTGTATATAATACATCCTGAATGGTTTGTTCATCCTGAGAATTCTAGGAAGGTGTGCAAACTGTAAATATCCTTTTATGAATTAAAACAACCTTTCTGAATTAGAATCTTCATTTTGAGGAAGCAATTAAGGAATTTGGTTTCATTAAAAAATGAAGATGAGCCTATTATATAAAAGAAGGTCATTGGGAGCATGGTTATTTTTTTAGTATTGTATGTTAATGATATATTACTCATTAGAAATGACATACTAACCTTGTAGAGTGTCAAGTCTTGGTTAGGGAAGTGTTTTTCAATGAAGGAATTATGAGGTGCAGCGTATATCCTTAGGATTAATATTTATAAGGATAAATCAAAAAGGATGATTAGTTTAAGTAAGACTACTTATATTGACATGGTCCTAAATAGGTTCAATATGCAAGAATCTAAAAAATGGTCATTGCCAATGTCTTCTGGTATAAGTCTTAGCAAGACTCAATGTCCGAAAACTAATGACGAGTGAGAGTGCATGCATACGATTCTATATGCATCGACCATGTGATATATCATGTATCCCATGTTATGCATTAGACCTGATCTTTCATATGCTTTAAGTTCAATAAGTAGAAATCAGTCTAATCCTAATTAAAGTAACTGGATAACGGTAAAGAACATTATTAAGTACTTGAGAAACACTAAAAAGTTTTTTTCGTCTATGGAAGTTTGGAAGATGTGCTTGTTGTAAATGGTTACGCAAATGCAAGTTTTAAAACTAATAAAGAGAACTTCAAATCGCAGTCTGGATATGTGTTTACCTTGAATAGAGGCGTATTGTGATCAAGAAGTTTGAAGCAAGAAACTCTGGTAGATTCTACAATAGAAGCTGAGTATATTGCAGCATCCAATGCAGCTAAGGAGGCAGTTTGGATCAAAATGTTCACCAATGAACTTGGTGTGGTTCCTAGTATGACTAAGACCATTTGCTTATATTGTGACAACAAGAAAGAGATATCACGAGTAGAGGAACCAGGATCACAACACCGATTCAAACATATACTTAGACGTTTTCATCTCATTTGAGAAATCATTGAGATGGGGGATGTGAAGATTTTCAAGGTTTTTACATAAAAAAAGTTTCAAATATTTTGATGAAAGGTCTTCCTGAAGCGAAACAAGATAGTCGTGCTAGGTCATTAGGTATTAGATACAGGAATGATTGGCCCTATTACAAATGGAGCATATTAGGGAATGTGCCCTTGGTTAATCTATAAACATTAATTATCCGTAAATTTAGTTAATATAATAGAGGTTTTCATTTGATGTTTTATTATAAGTGATTTCATGTTTACCTTATACGAAAACCTATGGGTATTTTTTGAAATACCTTAAATGTCCCTAGTCAGTCATTATACTGGGAACTATAATAAATTAAAACTAGTTTGAATCTTGATTGATGATCGTGTGATGATCATGCATATAGCGATATGAATCGAGATCATGAGCACTTGTCAGGGAACAAGGTACTGGACCAAACAGCTATGAGAACGCTACATAAATTAATTCATAGGTAATACACATGATAGGTATATTATTTAGTCATTCGACTTAAGATTTTCATTGACTTCAATACCAGGAGCATGGTAATTTTGAAATAATCAAACATTGTCCTTAATCAGCTGATTAAAAAGATAGTGAGTAGTTACCATGTGAATAATATGTGAAAATGTTTAATCAAGATAAAATTTCTCACTCTCATATAGAGAGACATGAGGGGATCCCTCGGTATGAAAGATTGATAATGGCCAAGTCCATGTGAATCGATATGATCAAAGTCACTTGGATGTTTTTAGTTTACCTAAATATCGAGACTAGTATGATTGAACATTAAGGGTAACTTTCCATGCCTTATGTTTAATCTAATGATATTGCACGAGAAAAGGATATGATATATGTTATTCATTAGGTTGTATCGATCTTGATATTCATGCTATATGGGAAGTCATAATGCCTTGCTAGATATTGCTTATGACTTGAGTACCAAAATATTTTTGGTTGAATTCTAACGTCGCATGAACGTATTGGGTCGCATAGAAAGAATGGCTTTGTGCAATTTCATCTGCTCAAAAGTAATTAATCTTATATGTTAAAATTCATGACACAAAAGACATTATAGTTTGTTATTGGTTAACTTATTAATAGGGTCGTATGTGTAATTTGCTTAAACTTCCTAAATAGAATAGTTGAATTATAAAAAAGGTTTTAAGTGAGGGCTTATCTACACATATACATATAAATAGAGGTGGACACCCAAAAACTAGAAAATGATTTTCATTTTTGCTATTTTTGGGTTCTCTGGATTTTGAGAAAATAAAGAAAAATATTTTCTATCTCTTTTGGGGCTACCACTCAAATTATGTTCACTATTCGTGCATGGATTTATGATAGTTGATTGGCGTTTTAACGTCTTGCAGATAGAACAATCAAATAAAGAAATTATGGATTAAGGTGTGGGTTCTTTTTGTAGATCTAGTTTAATGGAACTTATTTTTTGATCCTATAGGGTTTTTCAAAATTGTTTTGAATTTTTCCTGCTTATGAACCCTAAAAATCTAAAACTTCCCTCATAGTAGTAGGGCAAGGTAATGTTTTAATAACTTGAATTTTAGTGAGATTTAATTCTATTCTTTTTGGTGACACTTTGTGTCTTAGTACAAGTCCCTAATTTACCATAAAATGATATTTTTCATAATTCAATACTAGTTTTTTTTCTATGCATCTTTTAAGTACTTTAATTAAATGTGTTGGACTAAGTGGTTAGTAACTTATACTCTAGTTTGGATTTTGATGGCAACAAATAAAGTGAGAGTATTCTAACAAGTGTGTTAAGTGTTCTTAGACTACCAAAGTTATCTAGGCATCACAAGTTCAAAAGGAAAAATGATTCTTCACAAGTTCAAGTCAAATGAAGCCAACTAAGCTTAAGATTCCGCTCATACAAGGATACAAGTACCGAAAAGCACGTACAATCAATTGTACAAATCATGTGAAATATAGGAGTCCACTTAGGCAAGCAAAATGCAACAGATACATGCATATCAAGTTTTACATGTTTTTCAAATGTTTCAAGTTTTTGTTTTTACTTTATCTAGACTTTGCCACTTGAAATGTTTTTACATTGTGAAAACATATTTTTAAACATGCATTGGATTTAGAAAAGCATTTATGATTTGTTTTGAATGCAAGCACTTTAATTTGCATAGTTTTTGAATGGTAAGCGAAATATTCGTAAAATTACATGTTTCATAAAATTGGCATTTCTGATTTTTCGAATTTATGAAATCACCCGAGCAGTCTAAACGATTCCAATGGCTCAAACTAGACATTTTTAAAGTATTATGGAGGTTTAGTTAAGTCGTAGGTGTGTTAGTGAGCCACTAACTTGAGAGAGAAGATTATTTAGACTCTTGTCTTTACTGGTTGCTATACTAATGCGATTCATTACCACACTACGTGCAATTAGCACTCTAATGATATCACCTTGCGAATTAACCAATTTCTTGACAACTTTTTAAAAAGCTTACACCTTTTACTTTAATTTGAATCTGTAATTGATTTTGGGCCCTTGGATCAAGATAACAACCATAAACTATAAAATAAGCTTTACCACTTAGAACATTCCATTATCCTTTTATGCTCAAAAACTCAATTGTGTCCTAGTTTTCACATCAAATTGGCTAGATTTTTGTGCTTGACCACTTGGAATCTTTTTGAGGCAACTGAATCATCTTCAAAGCTAGCGTCACTGAGGTGTTCTAAGGATTGCTATCACTTCTCTAGAACTGATTTTAATCATTCTCATTTGGGTTTGAAAGAAATTTTGATTTCCTAGTTCTTTTATGCTTAAATTATTGTGATTTGTGTGTGGAAATCATTTGTTATGTTATTGAACAAATATATTTTAGGGCTTGCACTTACACTTTGTTTCCAAACCCTAAAACAAATTTAAACAAGAGTTAGGCCTTGAATTTGATTTTTATCAAACTACTTGTACATTGGAATTGAAATCATCTTCATTCTCATCAAATTAGTTTAATCGCTTTTGTATTTGAGATTTGTGCAAAATCAGTATAATATTTATATATCTCATTCATATTCATTCTTGCACGCATTAGAGTTGTTAGGCTCTTGGTGGCTTATGAGTAATCAAACTTTTTGTCGTTTACTTTTTGAAACTGACTTTCATTTCATCTATTTCTTTGTTAGTGGTAGATTGTATGACTTGGTGGAATATAAGTAGAGCGAAGAACTAGTTGATGCTAGGCATAAACCCATGTTAAGTCTAGGTAGGAAGTCCAAATTTGTGTTTAGGCATTCTAAGCTTTTAAGATTAGGTTGTAAAATTTATCATTAATAAAAGTATGGGTTGAAAATCCTATATGGGGTGGTTAGATAGTGGATGTAGATCAGTTTGATCAAATCGCTATAAATCTTATGTCACTTTCCATCCCTTCTACCTCCTTCACCATTGCATTGCATTCATACTAGTTGATTTTATGTGCATAAAGCATCGTTGTTCATAGAAAGTTTTAAGAAGGTGATAACCACTCGGTACACCTAATCCACTCCCATTTTGGATGTGATTTCAAAGTGAAGGAAACATTCATCGAAATAATTACTATATACGGTATAGTCATCCACAAAAATATTAATAAAATGCTATATGTATATTGAGAAGATACTAACCATACAACTTTTGAATGTAGCAGTGCATTGCATCAACCTAAAGTCATACGTTTATAAGTAATTGTACCAAAAAGGCACGCAACGTAATTTTTTTCTTGGTCTTATGGAGCTACAAGAATTTAATGAAATTTTGAGTATCCATCCAAACAACAGTAATGGGTTCTTCCAGCTAGTATTTCTAATATTTTAGTCTATAAACAAAAGAGGATACTGGTCCTTTCTAGTTACATTGTTTAGCTTCCTTTAATCAATGCATTCTCCCCCACTATTTTGGATTCTAGCTAGTAATAGTTATCCATGTTCATTCGTTATAATTGTGATTTCAATCATTTTAGATTCTACTGGTACTAAACTAATCGAATTACTATATGCTATTGGAAATGTCATTCCTTCATTTAGAGATTTTTGAATTTTCTCTTTTCTACTTCCATCGGCTATGGATTCAATGTACGTTGAGCTTGTCTATAGGGTTTTGTATCTGTTTCGAGATTAATCCAATACATACATATGACTAGACTCATTCTTTTAAGATTAGCTATTATTTATCCTATTGCTTTCTTGAATTCTGTAAGAACAACTATTAGTTTCTCTTCTTCTAGATTTGATAATTTATTTGATATTATAAGTAGTAAGAAATTGTTAATTTCTAAATATGTATATCTCAATGATCTTGCACAACTTTAAGTCTAAATCTGGAGCTTATAGTATACAGCGTAAAAGCTTCAACTCGTTTTAGGTATATCTATATAGTAAGGCAGTTCAGGGAGTGCGTTATAAGATTCTCGGCATTGATTATCTCATTTTTCTCTTCATCTATATCATCATTATCGTTGAAATACTCTATCACGTTTTCAAGCTTATCTAACTTGTTGTTTCTAAAATTTTGTCTATTATATGATTAAACATGTCTACTGTACAAACTAATTAAACATCTTAAGGATTTTTAATAGTGTCGTAGATTTTAAAGTTTACTATTTTTGTTATCTACTTCAATCGTTATAGTTCTATTAAAAAAATTTATTTTGGCTTATGTCGTTCTTAAAAACTGGCATCCTAGGATAAGAGAGGTTTTATTAGAGAAGTTGTATTCTTTAATTTATATGATATAAAAATCGATTGGGAAAACTAAATCATTAACCTTAACCGGTACATCCTCTAATAATCCTAAAGGTTAGACAATATATTTATCCGTAATTGTACTACTATACCAGTTTCTTTAAAATGTACATTAGCCATTTGAAAATATATTGACAATTGCAAACCGTTAATCGAGTTTCCTAAATCACATAATGCTTTGGATATCCCTATATTTTTATTGTGCATGGAACAAAAAACATTGTAGGATCTATAAATTTAGGAGATAATGTGTTTTCGATCAATGTTGATGCATGTTCCCCTATGCTTACTTTTTTATTGGGTTTGATTTTATTAGTGCATAAGTCTCTTATAATTTTTTGATATTTCGGTAGGTTTTGCACAACTTTGAACAAAGGTATATCTACTACCACTTTCATTAATGTATTTGAAATTTATTTTTCTTCTTGTAATTTATTAGCGTTCTTATTATTTTTTAAATATTGGAGAAATGGTGGTCTTACTATAGTCCATTTATTCTTTTCGAAATCACAATTGCATTGTTTTGAAATTTTATTATCTTTAATTTCAATTCCATTTTCTAATTCACACTCTATGCCTTTTTTGGGAACTAGTTGTTCTCGAATCTTTGGTTCTTCCATTTGCTTACCGCTTCTCAAAGTTATCGCTTATGCATATGAACTAGGATATGGTTGAGATGGTAATTTGCTTTGATTAACCCATGGACTCATTTCCATTACCATTTGACTTAATTATATTTTAAGTTCAACTACATCATCTTGTAAGGCTTGAAGTGTTTGATATTTTCTTTTTCAAAATTTTCTAATGCTTTTGTTCTATAAGTTAATGTTGGTGTTCTATACCTTTAATAATTTCGGTTGTCTACACAATACCAATGTTTGGTCATAGATAATTTGAGTTGGTGCTTGAAATTTAAGTAGGTTGATTTGGCTTATTGTAATGATTCATCATAGTGTTAGCCTATTTAATTTGATTTTGTTGCACCAACGGACATTCATCATGTAAATGATTAGTCCCATTGCAAAAGGCACAAATTGTAATTTGAATTAATTTATCTTTCGATAATAATTAAAACGTGCATTTTAGTTCATCTAATTTATCAACCGATGTGTTGATTGTGTTTCTATTAATTTTAGAAGAACGGTTTTTCATAAATTTATTTTTCTTGTAATACTACTTTGATTTTTTTGCCATTTCATTAATAATATATTTTGCTAACGTCAGTGTTATGTCGAATAAAGATTTTCCACAAACTGTATCTTGAAATCATTGTTCTAAGTTGTTTAGTCCTTCATAAAAATATTCTAATAAAGTTTTCTTTGTAAATTTATGTTGTGCACATAACTATATCAATTTTTGGTATCTATCCCAAAACTCATAAAAAGACTCTTTGATTTCCATCCTAGCATTTCTAATTCGTTTTCTATCTGAACTTATTTTACATGCTGGAACGTATTGATCTAAAAAAGTTTCTATCACTTTGGACCATGTCGTTATGGAATTTTGAGATATATATAATAGCCAATCTTAAGCTTGGCCTCTTAAAAAAATAGGAAAGCGTTTAGCATCTACATTTTTGTGTTTCATCACACTTACTATATATGTGTATTTACGAATAAATTGTTGAGGATCTTCATCACCTTCACCCTAAATTTGAGATAAAGAATTGATGAATCAAAGTTTTAACACAAAATAAGTTAAATACACAGGAAAAGTAATACACATAGGTTTGTAAGTTGTGATATTCTTATTGGCTTGCTTGAAATTAAGTTTTTTGTCGATGTCTGCCACATTAGATGACATGTAATGAGAATGAGTCTTAAGAGATTATTTCAAAATCTCCAGCAACAATGCCAAAAATTGACATATGTCGAACGTGTACAATAAATTTCTTACCTATATTATACTTTGAAATTTTGTAGTAGGTATTAGTAGAATCCTCGATCAACAATAGTAATTTGCAAATTCCTTAAAAAGAAGGGTTTTATTATTTATGTTATTTTAATTTTTATTTTACTTTAACCTAATAAAAACAAGAATCTAAATCAATAACTTAAAATATACAAATCAACTAAACTAACTAAACTAACTCAATTAACGTAGATCAAAGTTACAAAATTCAAAGAAATTCAATTCCATAGAAAACAATACAAAATAAATATCTAAACAAACATCCTATGCAATGAAACATCAATCTATTTAGCACCCAAACATGTCACTTAAGTCATTGTCTTCATTATACTTTATAAAGTATTCTAGATCATCAAACTCTAATAATAAGTAGACAACCCTTAAGAAGCCATTGGTTTATCATTTATCGATGAAAAAGTCACTTTCTAATTTTTTTGAATTAACCTTTTCAATACTCAAAGAAATTAACTTTAGGCAATAAAACTAAATTACACTTTATGAAAACTTCAAACTACTAAAACTAATACCTTCAGAAGGCCACTTCAATGTTAAACTTAGATCTCAAACCACCTAGGATATCTAAACGGTAATTGACCTTTTAAACAATCCCAATTACTACTTTAGACTAGATATAGAATGAGAATATTACAATAAACATTGGCCACTATGCATGCAATACCTAGATTTATGATTACAACTCAGAAATAACAACATATCATCACGACTACATTGCAATACCGATTAAGTTCATGTTTGGAGTTTGAGTTCATTAATTAACTACTAACTTTTTATTATAAATAACATTATATCAGAATAAATAAAAATACCTTATTGAAAGCTTGAATCTTCCGTTCTTCTCCAAAAGTAATAAAAATGATAAAGAATGTCCTCCAAACTAAAGTAAAAATATTTAAACTCTCAAAGGCTCTAAATTTCATAGTTTAAGGTTAACATATATAGTATCTTGGTAATAAATATCCTAAACCAGTAAAAAGTCCTCAATGTAATATATAATCCACGAAACTGACTTAATCGATTCCTCGACAAGTCATGTTTTAAGTGGAATCGCTTGAAAAATCCTTAGAAAACTACATGTGTATTCTACTGATTTGACTTGCGATTCCAAGTATAAACCCAAATTGCTTAGGAATCGCTAGTAGTGATTCCAATTGATCATTGATTTGCTAGTGAATTGTTATGCAATCTTTCCACGTAGGTCTAATCCTTCTTTTTCCTCATTTTTCATTCATTTCTTTAAATATTCTAATTATTACCTAAAGTAAAAAAATTGAAGAAAACCCAGTTTAATATAGCCTTTTACATCCAAGATTACCTTAAAATATACTATAAATACTATATAGTTATTGACTTATCATGAAGCAAGAGCTAGAACCACCATACAACATCCTTGTATCATGCAACTTGAGTGTAAAAGAGGAACCAAAAGTTGTCAAGCAATGAAAGTAGATTAAGCCATTAAGCTAGGATGAGATTAAGCCACCAATTGAAATAACAAACTTACACTATGGTTATTTAGAGGTTAAATACCGGTGCTCTTTGGGAGGCAGCTCACATTTACTTTTCATAAATTTAGTTTTTAAGTTTCGATAATTTTTTTAGTTCAAGTAAATTGTTCTAGGTTAAAATAGTTAGTTGGATAAAGCGTGACGAAAGTTAATGAGTTTCTCATTTTTTTTTAATATTTAAAAAATTTTATGGCAAAAATGGAAATTGTTGATTGTTTTCCATGCACTGAACTTCAAAAAACGTTTATCGATGTAATTCAAGGTAGATATAAGTTAAATTGATGAATTTACATTACATTATAAGCATAAATAGGGGAGTGCATCGAATGAATAAAAATAATGTAAAATTCAAGGAATTAAATAGGTTTTTAAGGCCATCGATTTCCCAATGCCATGTGGTGACAAGTAGGATGCTGGGATGGTGTCGAAGCATAAACCTGAGATGGAATAATTTGTTTTAGAAGCAAGTGATGTGCCAACTATTTTGATTTACACATAAAGTAGTGAAAGGGTGTTGGAGGGTAATTTAAGAATTTCGATTAAAATTCCAATCAATTTCCCATCGCCTCTACTACATGGTGGCAATTGAATATATGGCGCTAGGCATGATTTATAGTTTTGACAAACAAGGCAAAACTACTTTTTCTTGTACAACTCAATACCCTAGCGCCTCACAATCGCTCCTACGACCAAAAACCAACCTCAAACACTAAATCCATCACTTTTAAGCTCCAACCTCTACTATTTTTTATTCTCCATCAAGTGGAGATTATTTTGAGCTGTAAAATAGAGAGATCGTGAGAGCCTAAAAAATGCCCCAATTTAGGAGTTGCAAATTTTGAGCTACCAAAGCATATATTAAGGCAAGAAAGCTCCCTTGAGCTTTTTGGAACTCATTCCTAAGTTGGTAACACCTTAAACTTTACTGATTTTTGTGAATTTTATCGTGGTGTTCTATGGCTAATTCAAGAAAAATATGCATTTTGGGAGCCAAATTGGTCCTATAACTATATGCCTTTGTTTATGAGAGTATTT
Organism: Stephania yunnanensis; assembly: GCA_039657365.1. Taxonomy (NCBI): domain Eukaryota; kingdom Viridiplantae; phylum Streptophyta; class Magnoliopsida; order Ranunculales; family Menispermaceae; genus Stephania; species Stephania yunnanensis. The sequence goes on along the minus strand of CM077581.1, from coordinate 29,783,706 downwards.
AGAGTGGTTTTGTTTGTTTGTTTGTGATTTTTGATCAAATTTGAAAAATTCCAATTTTTCAACAAAACACTTATATTTTAGGAAAATTAAGAATTTCAAGTCCAATATTTTATTTTTGAGTGACTAAATGACTTTAAATTGATCAATGTAGTGTGAATAAAATCTGGGTGAAAGTGCAGGTGTTTATTACAAAAATTTGAATTTCCAAAAGTTTTGATTTTTGTAAAAAATTCCTAGACATCGTTGACACTTTCGTTTAAATTCAAATGGAAGATTGATTGTGTAAGCGTATGTAAGTGATGAATTGAATGAAATCATGTTTGCATCAATTTTGACTAATTTGAACTTTTGTATCATTTCGAGACTTTGAAAATGCTTTCCCCGAATTTCCTGGAAACTAGAATTCGAAATCAATAAGCTTTTTAGAGCATACTTTTTGTTTTTGAATTCAATATTCTTGTATCTGCCAAGTGTTATGAACTGATGTTCTAGTTATTGTTGCGCTCTGGACTTCATGCAAGTTATTGTATGTTATTGCAATGTTGTTTATGTGCTATGGAGATAGTAGAATGCAGTGGCTCCTGAGGTTCTAGTAGGAAGGTGAGCAGTCAATTACCACCATTTAGGGCTGAAATCCAAGCACATAATGCACTTGAGCCTAACGATGAGTTTTTGTTTGTAAGTGTTAAGGCCCAGAAAAGATAAGATAGTGATTAGAATGAGAAAATGAATAAACTTTTAGCTAGGAAGGGGTTTAGTTTAGAAAAACTCAAATATCAGAGGTGAGTGACGTCGATCATCCGAGAGTGAGCATGGGAACTTTTCACTATAGACTACTAAGCATTAACCGAGCATCTATATAACCCATATCTAATTCAGTGATGTGAGCAATTGTTTTATGGATTTTATATGAATGGTCATGTGACCAAACTCGAAGATAGCTTAAGGGTGAGAGGAGTGATGTTTAGTTACACTCCCCAGGACATTACACCTATTTTGGCCTATCTACTTTCGAGGACTTAGGAGGGTCTTAGTTCCTATACTCGAGATATTTTTCTAACTCTCATTAACCTAAGTAGAATTTTAAAGCAGCTCTGACTTGTTTCCCCCCATCTTGATTGCTTCTATTCAATCTTTCAATACACTAACAATCTTAGTGAGACCTATTTTAGGAAGACTTTTAAGGCATGGTCCTAGTTTTTTACGCTTCTTTCTACCACACTACACAACACAGATAGGTGATACGGCCCCGATGTGCATTGTTATACCATATTTAGGCTCATATTGACCAAATCCATATGGGGCTTATTATTTACAAGATTACGAAAAAGAGGGTGACCACGATGAAAAATGAGAGTGTAGCATTTCCTTTCCTTATCGGTAACCTATACCGTCGGGTAGGAGTCCTTTTTACCAGTTTAGAGTTTGATATCCCGCCCTGGCCAACCATATATGATGATGACATCTTTAGATTCTATAAGGTACATGAGGAGGATTCAAAGGATATGGTGGAAAGAGCATAAGTTGCAATAAAAATGCAACAGCGAGAAACCCAAACTAGGAGAGCAACACGTAGGAGGAGGGGAGAATCTTCATCTATATAACCACCACAAGAGGAGTAGGATAGATGTTTAATGAGATGATAATTCTTCATAATCAAATGGAGAGAGTCGTTTCTTATACCATGGGTAGATATGGCATCAGCAAGTCCATAATAATGCTATCAAGCTAGGGCCTCTAATTTCAAATAGTCCGTTCATCGTACTTCTGGGCCACTAGGTTTATCTAGCCCATGAAGAGCATGGAGCTGCTTCTTTCTCGCATTCTTCACAAAAAGTGCAAGCTCCTTACGAGACACAGTAGAGGACTCCGTAGCAAGGTGAGTAGCAGTAGGACAACTTTAGTGACACCGAAAGTTGATTTCTTGTCTCTATTTTTATTTTGGAAAGGAATATAGAAACTTGGTACTAATTTTTAGTGCAATATATTTGGAGGAGATATAGTACGATGATGATGTAACTTTGTAATATCATTACATAACACATTATTTGCATACATTTTCAGATTTTCAAATATTTATTTTGTTTCATCTTATTCATTCGTTCATCTAATTTGTATTGCAAAAACTTTGTAATATCATTATAGTGAATGTGTATTGATTTTCTTACTTTCTTAAACCTTAAGGACAAGGTTCAGGATAAATTTGAGGATATACATGTATGCAGGTTGATGTTATGCATGAACGAACCGTAAAGGATTAATGGTAAAGTTTTTGCAATTTTCAGAATCTTTTCAAGATTCCTGTCAAAATACAAGCAATAATTTTTCATTTTAATTTAAGGATTTATGGTTTGGTAGGTTGTTTACATATTTCCTTACTTGTGAATTCTTTATTTCTTGTTTTTCATTTGTTGTTTTAAGCTTAAATGAATGCCCAATTCTAGCTTTGGATAATGGTGGTCAATCTAAGCATTCAAATGTGGATTAATGATACTATAAATGGATGAGACATTAGTTTAATTGTAGGGGAAGAATCAGTCCTTATGAGTTATGTACCGCTTTCGAGTCTACACCAAGAAGTGCTATTGTGGAATCAAGAATAAGATTCAACTAAATCTTTATAGATTCCAGTATAGTTTTGCAATCCATTTAAAACTTAGTAATAACTTTAAAATAAGTTTGGGAGATGACATGGGCCTTGTTAGTTTCAAACCCTTAGCTTCTAGCCCACCTATTAATTTATCCTTAATTAGCTTTGTTGAGCAAACACAACCTAATTCTTTCATCACCTATCGTGAAACCCATAAATCATTAGCCTATAATCCTTAACTTAGTTGGAAGCTCGTATTAGATTTTAAGCTATTAAAAAAGAAAAAGAAGGAGAAAAGAAGAAAAAATAATAAGAGTGAAATATTGCTTATAAACCCAAAATAAGAAGAAACTAATCATGATGACAAAATTCAATCAATTAAGTCATGATTAGAAAGTCCCACCTAAATATATTATCTACTATAAATGGGGTAGGATGCCATATGGTTTAAAAAACGATCGTCCTAGCTAAGATGGTACCCAAAGGAAATTGAGCAGAGAGCCAGATGATTGGAAAAAGGTGATAAGTCGATAATTAGACAAGTTTTATAGTACTCGTTAGGACAATTTTAGATATGAAAGCCTATACTACATGGGGTTTTCTTTTGATTATGTACTTTTAGGTGATAAAAAGAATATATGATGAAATGAAGTAAGAAGGGATGATTATGAAGGAATTGACAAAGTGGAAAGAGTATGCGAAGAATCGTTAATAAGTGAAGGAAAAAAGATGGATTTTATACCTAATATTACCTGATGGATTCCTATACACCCAGATCACCACTCACATCAAATGAAAAAGAGACAACCCCAAGGTTTCTCCTAGTCATTCCACTTAAACCTGAATCTTTAAAGGACTCACTTAAACAAATTTCAAGAATTTTAGATAGCTACGAGATGTTTGAGTTTTTTGGGATGTTTCTTACCGAGAATACTATAAATATGAGCATAAGGCTGCAAAATCATTTGCCATTAAGTAATTAGATCAATATTCCATTCCTCTAAGAGCTATTTTTTATTGTTTTAATTTACTACTTTATTATTCATTGCTTTATAGAAAATTTGAAGATTCAAAGTATTAATCCCAGTGGTATTTACATATGTCATTTATTTCTATTATTGCTATATTATTTATGAATATGATTAAGTAGTTATCAATCTAAGCAAATTATGAACATTAACTAGATCAGTTTTGCTATGTAGTTTTGATGAGATTATTATGTGCTTAATGATTTAAACCAATAATGTTATTTGATTCACTAATTTAGTAGATAATTATCTACTAACTTTAGTCATGAACTTTGTATTGCATGAGTATTCTAGACTGTGTATTGTGATATTTGGAATCATTATCTAGTTTAAAAAAGTAAATAGGATTTTTTGAAAGGTGTTACCATTTAGATGTCTAAAGTGATTTTGAGAACTAAATCTAATATTTTAGTAGCTTCCCAAAGGTGTTAGATTTAGTAGTTCAAAGTTTTGATAAACTATAATGCAATTTTATTGGGTGGAATTGATGTTTTTATGTATTGAAATGGTTTAGCTCAATGAAATTGGAACATGACTTTTTCACCGTTATAAGAAGAACTAATGGCTGGCTAAAGGGAGTTTACTTCCTGAGGATTAGAGTTTAATGATCTATGATATTTTGTAAGGTATGCTCAAAACTATTAGATTGAAGTAACATATTTGGATACAAAACGAATTGATGTTTCATTCTTTAAGAAGTTTGCTTAGATATTTATTTATTATTGAAACGATTTTATTTGAATATTAAGGAATTTGAATTGTGATAGTTAAGTTAGTTTAGTTAGTTTACTTAATTATTATAATATATTATAGATTGGATTAGTGTTTTTTAGTTCACATTTTTATTAATTACATTATATTAAAGTAAAAATAATTAAAACCATTGAAAGACATTTTTCCTATGCAAGTTTGACAAATCCCTATGAAGAAAATTTCACTTATCACTATTACAAATAATAAGGATACATGAGAAACTTATTAAACTTATTAAATATAATTTCTTAAGAGTTTTAGACATTGTATGGTTTATCCATTTCGTCAGTGTAATTCCACAGGATCCTTACATCTGTTTAATCCTGAGGTAGATTGGACATTTAATTGAAATTTATGATGACAACAACATAGAGAATACCAACCTATTACAATGGAAGCCAATAAAAACATTAATATTAATAATAATAATAACGATAAAAGAGAACTTACTTTTAGGCAAGCTAATAAAAATTTCACTACTTATGAACCAATGTGTATTGCGTATCCGGATGGATTTTTCGAATTTGAACTTAAATTTGGATTCATTAGTACTCTATGTAACTTCCACGGTAAGGACAATGAAACCCTATAAAGATTTATAAGGGAATACCAATGCAAAGTCAATGGGAAAAAACCTAAAGACTGCATGTTATAACTAGTCCATTTTAAAGCTTTTCCCTTTAATTGAAAGATCAAGCACAAAGTTGGTTGTTACATTTTCCTCAAGATTTGACAGCCGCATGGGCTCAAATGATAGAAGCTTTTCTAGATCAATATATGCTTGCAAGAAAAATTAGTACTTTTAGAAGACAAATCACAGTCATGACAATGAAAGATGATGAAAATCTTAATAAATTTTAGGAAAGATTTCAAAGATTAATTTCGTCTTGTCCACAACATGGATACACCCAAAACGTTTTATTAGAATATTTCTATGAATGACAAAATCAAAACTACACCACTTATAAACTGAGAGTTCCAACATAATTTATACCAATGCGACAACTTCAACAAATTTTTCAACCTACGCAACTAAATTTAGAAAAAAATATCATATAACTTTATGACCCAAAGTCATGAAAACGTAAACCAAATTTCTCAAAATCAAATTAAAACCGATATGTCTATTAATGAGCTGAAAAATCAATAAGGTAAAATGACTTTGCAAATGAACAAGTTAAGTAATCAAACTAAAGTATCTACTCAAACTACAAACACTACTAATTGAGGAAAAGTTAACGTTTTATTTTGTGATAATGAAAAATAAATGCATATACAAGAGAAAATACTAAAAAAGGTAAGGAAAAAATAAAATACTTAAGCCAAGTGAATAAGAAGAATAAGAGATGCTGATTAATGTCATTCCTACTAGGGAATAGATAGTTGAACAATTGAATATACACCTTTTTCCTAAAAGTCTATACTTATAGTATGTAGCCAAAGTTGAAGCCTATCAAAAATCCTTACAAAAATCTAAATTAGTTAACCATGACAATTAAATGATATTTATGAATCGAATGAATATATGCATTCTACTTCTACCGTTCCACCATTATTAGAAAATGCCAAGGAATGAGAAATTAAACAATACATCTTAATCATTTAAGAAATTAGAAATTAATGAAATTGTAACGTAATTAAATCATGGTCAAGTCGCTAAGGAATTATCTAAGTTTATGAAGAGAAGGCTCAAATAAAGTTTCAAGCCAAGAATATTTGTCATACACATAAGAATAGGAAATTCCACTATTGAACTTGCTATGTGTGATCTTGGAGGATCAACTAATGTTATGTCACTTAAAATTTATGATTCATTGAAAATAGGATCATTAACTAATACACCTATAAATCATACTTTAGTAAATAATGCGATTATCGAGCAATAATGATTATTAGAAGACATCTTAGTAAAGTACATGACTTTCTATTTTTAGCTTTCTTCTATGTCATGGAAATTGGAGACTCAACGTAATCCAAAACCTTTGCATATACTGTTAGGTAGCCCTTTTAATAAGGCAACTAGAACTCAGTTAAATATTATAGGTGGAACAATGTCTATGAAATTTAAAGATTAAATTATTAAAATTAAAATTAATAAAAAATCATAATTATGACACCTATGAAAAATATGATGAAATATTTGATAATGAAATTGATAATAATGATTTTTTAGACTTAAGCTATTATAATAATTTTAATGTTGAAATTTATTCAATTAACAGAGTAACAATTGAAACTACAAAATAGATTTCAAAGAAAGAACAAGTTGAAGACACTTCAAAGGAAAAGAAAATAACTCTAGAATGGAGAGTTAAGCAATCGGAGATTGAAAAAATCATTAACTAGATGGAAGTTTCTAGATCCAATAACAATAAGAAATAAAAAGGCCGGATTTAAGTCCTTTAAAGCTTATTAATCTGGGACTGTACATTTGCACATCAAAACAAAATGGGCTTGGTACTTCAGAGCTCATTGTGATATGAACTGTAATGCAAATCTCATGCCGATACATTTCTTTTTACATACTTAACTACAGTTCAATTCAATTGCTTCTGAACGATTCTCGTCATCGGATGAAACTTCAATTCAAGCAATAGGAGTGGTTACAGATGTGCTAGTTAAAGTGAACAACTACATCCTATGCACAGACTTTTTGGTCAAGCCATATTTTATTAATGAAGATCCTCATTTAATTTTAGGAAGGTTTTTCTTAGCTATTACTTAAGCTATTTTGGATATTCTAAATTAAGCGATCACTCTGACGATTAATGGTTGAGCACTCGCTTTCTGGAATGGCATAAGAACGAAAATCCTATATTCAAGTTTAGATATCCAACTTAATTCTTGAAGGGTTAAGTCTTGCAAGTGATAGTAAACAAAAACGCTATAAGGGAGGCAGCCCATATTCTATGTTTATTTAATTTAATAAAAAAATTTGCTTAGTCTAATATAGTATGCTTTTATTCTCTTACTTTTTGACTCTTGTATTAGAAATATTTTTAGAATTTGAACTCCAACGTAATTTCAAATAAGGGTTAGTTATCGATTTGTTTTTGCTTCTTTGCCCTTAATGCAAGTTGCAATATTTACTTGCTTATTCATATGTTTGTTTATTTATTTCATAAATAAAAGTATTTAGTTAGTTACATATCTCAATTTAAATTTTGAAACTTTAGTCAATTATATCTTAACATGAATTTAATGAGTGTTATATAAGTTTATTATAAAATAAATCACAAAAATAGCGAATTAGGCGAAGCGACTTCCCAACAATTTAGAATAACATTGGTAATCTCCGGCAAAATATGTAGCAATGCACAACAAATTTTTGTACAAATTTAGAGTCTGGCGAATCCCTTGTGATTTGTCTTATAAAGGAATTAGTGCTTAGATTGGAAGGTCGTTGAACCTCACGAACCACTAATTCACCTAGTTATTTCATAACAATTTCACTAAAATAGGAATTGATGGCCACGAATCAAATTTTTTAAAACCAAATCCCCAAATTGCCACAAATACAAACCCTTTCACACTAACAAATTGTTACATCTCTTCACGAAAATCCCAATTTCTTGCCTACATTCAATCCTCTTAACCCCAATCCCATAAGATTGAAGTGATTCTCACCTCAACCTACTCCCATTCAAATTAAAATTTTCGATTTTGTAAATGTTAAGCCAATCTAGGGTCTTAGAGAATTTGATCAAGAGCATGGAGGGATGGTCTGAAGGAGTTCAAGCAAAATTTTGATTTGAAGGATTTCCATAAAATTTTCAATATTTTTCAAAATTGTTTCATTGGAATTTATTCGGTTATCTTAATCAAATAGTTTCATTTATTGCAATAGATTTGAATTCCGATTACATTAATTGTTGGTTTACAAATTCAACAATTTTGAGATTTTTTTTATATATGCACGCATTTGCAAATGGTTTGAAAAACAAGTTTACAATAAGTTTGGGGGTTGGTTATGGTTTTTTTAATTTAATTTGCTTTTTTTTAAAAGACCTAAAATTTCTCAAGCCATCATTCATAATGGATTTCTCTTTTTAAAATAAAGTTCTAAACTTTATTAAATTATTTTTGACAACATTGTTTTTATCATTTACTAGATTATTTAGTTTTTAGACTTTTGACTTTTTGAAATTTGAGACAATGGTCGAAGGACGTAGAGGTATAAGCTCACGAGAAGAAAAGGTTAAGGTTCCAATGACACCAATTAGGCCAAAGGGGATTTCGATGAATAATCCTTGAACTTGAGTACTTAGAGAATCTTCTAAGCCTTTAAGTTTTATAATGAATCAAGGGGAAAGGAAGAGATTAAGGAGATGCCCAAAACCCACTTCTCACTCGAACACCTAATCAATGTCAAATCTCTTTGTATGATGCAGAGCGACATTAGTAACAACAGCAAAATTAAATCTGAGAAATGTTTCAACTTTAAAAATGAAGGTAAGTATTGGCCTAGGATCATGAACATAATAAGGGAGCAGAACTGGGGGTTCTTAACTTGAGACTATAATGTTTATAACAACGCGGGGTCCTCGGTTGAAATGGGTTGTTGAATTCTAGTTAGAGTGTTTTATCCAAATGCACAAGGAAATAAGAATAAAATAATAGCCAAAGAATGAGGAAAACCATTGGACTACTTACTCACAAGAATAAATCGGTAATATGGTTTAGCAAAAATTTATAGGAAATAAGCTAAACTAGTATCCAAAACCCAAATATGGGCATAGACACGGATTTCCACATGGAATGATTATAAATAGATTAAAAGCTAATCCGGGTTATGATTTTTTTTTTGACAAAGATTGGTAACCAAAACACATAAAAGGCGAATACTTTAGAAAAACCACCAAAAATTGGAGTTTTTTCTTAAACGCGAGCCTACAACCTAGTTTACAACATTATGTTATATCGACTATAGGGTGGCTCTTTTGCACAACATAATTGAAGGGAAAATCTATATTGATGTTGGCAAAATAATTTATGATCCAATTAAGAATACCATAACTAGCAAAAAAAAATAAAAGATTGCCTTTTCCCTTAATGATTATGGAGTTTCGCAAGTAATACCATGTTCTAATAAGAGGTCTAGGGTTAGATGTTCACCCGGATAGGAACATTATTGACAATCACTGAAAGCACAAAGAAAGTGTCATTATATGTTTATTCATAGGAGGAATGGCAGAGAAATGAAACACAAATGATAGAGACCATAGAAAGAAGGAGAATACGGGTATAGAACAAAAAGAATTTATAAGAAATGCGAACAATCGCATATCCTGACAGAATGAACCAGAACCCATAACCACCTACAAAGAAATTCACTAATATGTATGCAAAAGAAAAGAATATGTCCACGATGTAGTATATGCTACAAAGATACGATTGCTTTGATGTGTTCAAATTTTATATAATGGTTTGATGTGTTGAGTTTATACTCAATGATGCTTGGAAATGTTTAAATTTATCATATTTTCTTTACTTATGCAATTCATTCTTATGTTAGTTACATTCTTTATTTAATTTATTCATTTTATGCTTCACGTGGTATTTTTTATTGGAGACCTAACTTTATTTTTAGACCTTCAGGACAAGATTTGGAATGAGTTTGGGGTACAAGGTGAAGTAACGTATGAATATTCAAAGTATGGAAGAAACAAGAGGTATAATCTATTTGAATATTAAACATCGTGAATTTTTCCAAATTCTCCACAATATAGGTAATATTTTTCCATTTTATTTTACTTTATTTAGTAAGAAATATGGAATTTGTGTATAATATGGGAAATCAAAGTGATACATCATTATTATCCATGAAAATATTAATTTTATGATGGAAATGGATTATTATACTTCATTTGACTTCACGTAGTTTTTGTATACACTAAAGGAGTTTAGAGGGGATTGATTGGTTTGTGTTGGACATTATAATAGGTAGAAAATGGAAACATTATTGCAAAATTAACAAGACTGATTTCTAAGAATCTTATTATACAAATTTCTTGATGAAGTATTATATGTTTAGAAAAAACGTATGCCAAAATTGAAGAGAAAATAACAAATAGCCAATAAACTTTACTTACTTGGAAAGAATGTTTCCTTGACTAAATTGAAAGTGAGAAAAGCTAACACGAGTTTTACATAAAGAAATTGAGAGACCTACGAATTCCAAAGGAAATATAGCAGGGAGTCTAGTGCTAAATAAGAGGAAAAATTCCTATATAAAAAGAATAATGGATCCAAATAAAAAGCAGCGAACCAAAGGAATATAATATAAAGAAGAAAATGAATATATAACAGAAGAAGAAAGAAAGAGAGATAGAGAAAATAAAAGGAATCTTTTTGTAAAACGTTCAAATAAAAGATTTATCTTGAGTACTTATAACTAAGTAAAGTGAAGTATATTTTTTTGTTCCAACAAATGAATATAAAATGATGATTATTGGTAAAGAAAAGATCCTATTAAATTTGATTGTGTTGATATTTTAAATATTGTTTAAAAGTAAGATTTATTTAGTAATTTTTGTATCTTGACATTCTATATTAGTTATCGTACGTTTAAAGCTTTTCGTGGAGATTAAGATAACGTATATAGTAGCTTGACCTTGGTTATTGGTTTGACTTTGAATTTCGAGGTGTATTGCATAAATAGAGGTTTAGTTGTCAAATAAAAGGGTTGTTCCTTAAATTTTTCTATTCTATCATGATTCTTATTTTTACGAGGATAATATGTTCCCATTTAAAGATCATTTTTGTTTAAGAATAAAGTATATAATTGTGAAATCAAAATGAGGAAAGAAATAATAATATGATAGAGTGTATTATTTTGCTCTAGACAACAAAGCGGTGAGTTTGGGGGTATTTGATATTTTAATAATTACACACGTTTTATAATATATTTTAGGACTATTTTAGATGTAAGAGAATATATTACACGAGATTTTCTCTTGTTTTTGTTATTTTCGGTGATAAAAGGAATATATGAAGAAATGGACTAAAAAAAGGAGTTTTATGAAGGAATTTACCAAGTGGAAGGAGTATGAAAAGAATCATCAACAAATAAAGGAAAAAAAATAGTTTTTATACCTAACGATTCCTAAATGATTTCTATACACCCATAATTGCCACTCAGATTGGTGAAAATAAAGACTACAATCCCAAGCATTCTGCCAACGATTCTACTTAAAGTTGAAACGTTGAGGAATCGCTAGGAAGATTTTCAATAATTAAAGATAATTACGAGATGTTTGAGTTACTTTAGGATGTTTTCTACCTAGAATACTAAAAATATTACCTTAAGGCTATGAAATAAGTTGCGCTTGTGTACTTAGATCAATATTTCATTGCTCTAGGAGCCATTGTTTATTGTTTTAGTTTATTAATTTGTTTTTCATTGCTATTTTAGAAGATTTGAAGGTTAAAAGTATTTATCTATGTATTTTATTTACATTATTGTGATGTTATTTATGATAATGAAAGAGTAGTTAACCAATCTAAACTAAGTACGAACCTGAAGTGGATCCATTTTGCTGTGTAGTTAAGATGAGATGATTATTTGGTTAATGCTTCAAACAAATCCTATTCTTCGATTCACCGATTTAATATATTATTATCTACCAAATTTAATCATGAACTTTGCATTGAATGCATAGTCTGGATAATGGATTGTGATTTTTTGATTCACTATCTAGTTTATAATAGTAACTAAGATTTATTGAAAGGTGTTAGTGTTTAAATGTCAAAGGTGAATTTAAGATCTAAATGTAGTGTCGAAGTTGCTTTCTAAAGGTGTTAGATTTAGTAGTTCGATGTTTTCATAAAGTGTAATACGATTTTATTGCGTGAAGTTAATGTCTTCGCTTATTCAAAGGAGTTAACTCAATAAAACTAGAACATGCCCTTTTCTTGTTGTATCGGGATAACTAATGGCTGGCGAAATGTTATTTAGTTACTTATGATTAGAGTTTAATGATCTATAATATTTTTAAATTATGCTCATAACTATAAGATTGAAGTAACACATAAGGATGCAAAAGTAGATTGAAGCTTCATTGTTCTAGATGGTTGATTAGATATTTAATTATTATTGAATTGAATTTAGTTGAATATTAGTGAATTTGAATTGTGATAGTTAGTTAGTTTAATTAGTTTAAGTTAATTATAATATATAATAGATTGGATTAGTGATTTTTAATTCTTAGTTTAAATAAATTAGTTAAATTATAGTAAAAATAATAAAAACCATGAAAAACCATTTTCCTAGAGTTTGACAAATTTAGTGGAGATGATCCACTTATCACTACTACGTATAATAAAGATATACGAGAATGGAGCGGCTACATTAATGCCAGTTTTGACAATCTTTTTGACATCCGTGGCCCGTGTTAACATGTCAGCTGATTGGACCATACTAGTAAGTTTGACGAAATTAGTGTCAAACAAATTGTATTTTAAAAATGGAAATTAAAAGTCATCGGAGTGTCACTTCTTGTCATTAAATGATTTGATGGCTTTTTGGACTTTATTATACGTTTGGACTTTTGGTTTTTTGAAGAGAAAATGTATGGGATAAGCTAAACTAATTGGTGAAGCTATGCAAAAGTTTTCTTTTATTTTTCTCATCTCATTGTATAAAGAAGCATTTGACTACGAAGGAGAAGAACAGAAAAGGAAAAGGATAGGCAAGCATGATCGGTCAAGGTGGAGTTGCCAGCACCATCACTTATTCATTAAACGGAGGTAAACCATTGTCAGTTTTTTTTTTTTTAGAGTAGACCATGGCATGTTTGGGTGGCCAATCTTATAGATCTTATGGAATGAAGTTTTTATGGGAGTTTTAAATTCTTTATGTACATTTTTATGCAGGAATGTGTGCCAAACCATGTTATTTTTGTGGGGAACACTCCCATTGCATCACGGACTGCCCTAATGAGAAGCATATTTTCAATGCAACGGAATAGGAGAGTTGGTTTTAAGACGAGTGACGAAGATCTAGATAGATAAAGGTCACTTGTTCTTCATCTGCACGACTATGGGGTGCCATGTGTTCCAATGGGCGGATAAGGGGAAGAACGCGAAAGTGAAAGTGAAAGAAAAGAAAACATGCGTGCCCTTTCCTTATGTAGGCTCAAGTTATGTCAAAGACAAAGAAGTGGGACCTCATGAATAGCATACAATCTCAAGGATGATGATCTGGATGTTCAAATGGTAGTTGCAATGGCAGAAAACACAAGTTGAACTTTGGATGTTAAAATAAGGGAGCTTTCTTTCACGTTTTCCAATTAGGGCCATTTAGGTCTGATAGTCTTAGGGTTAGGGTTCGTTTTCTACTTTTAGATATTTTTCAATGTTTTGGTGCATTCTACTTGTGTGTGTTTGAAGTAGCCATTTGTGTATCTAATCCATATCCGAATAGCTAGCCTAAGTGCTCATGGATAGATGTTGATCTACTATTTCACTTCATTGTTTCTGTTAAGTCTTATAATGTATTATGCATTTTCTTAATTTTGGTAGGTTATTCCATTTGGTATTGATACCATCACAAAATTGTAGAGCACCACATTTGTGCTTGAGCGAGTTCAATGTTATTTTGAGCTCAATTCATATTTGAGCTGACTCGAGTTCAAGTATATCTCAACTATGAATTAAGCACAAGTCATAGTTGAGCAAGCTCCAAATTACTTGTTGGGCTTATTGACATGTTGTTATGGAAGTATTCAAACACCTGAAAAGACCCCAAAACCACATTTATTTTGGATGTAAGTATGAACCTGAATAATCACATATAGCCCCGACTATCATATCGATGGTATAATCTTTCATGCAACACGAGATTTTTTTATTCTTTTGCAAAATAACAAAAGTTACATAAATCGCAAACAACACATCCATGATAGAACCACACAAAGATACAATATATATAACAAAACACTTACCAAGGAATCAAGCAAACAAGCAAATCAAAGCATAAATACAAGGAAGTTCAACTCTAAAATTATTGCAGGCAAGCAAACCAATCAATAAATACATAAAAAACCAGTGCAAATAAATATAAGCATAATAGTCAATGTACGAATGCATTAATAGATAGATATAATTAACCAAATTATTTAAGCATAAAAGAGAAATGCACGCGATGGTGTACGACCTAAAACCCATAAAAATACTGATAATAATATGTTCTAATTAAACTTTGAGCAAAGATTAGAAAATGTATGTGGTGGAGCATAGCTTAACACAAAAATATTATTGATCCAATAGTTTTCATGTTTAAAAAAGCCATGCAATAGAGTTAGAAGAAGATTGGTTAGTTTTCCAATCAAGGCTGACCTAGTCCGAGATGTCATACGTTTCTATGCCTTTCGTTTTTCCCACTTCCCTAGTTGATAATTGTACCTAGCAAGTAGTGGGTTGATGCAATCAAAGAAGTTCTGCAACACAGCCTTCAAACTCTTGGCCCTTTCCATCAATTCATGTGCGCAGCCATAATGTTTCCATGTCATTGTGCACCTGGGTCAAGCCGTAGCTGGCATCACTCGTACTCTTGTTAAGCACTTTTGTCTGCATTTTCACCTTTTAGTTAACTTCTTTAATCAATTCCTAAAGGCGTGTTTGCTCTCGCTTGACCTATTCTAGGCCATCAAAATGAGTCTCCATCATCACTTAAAAAACATGAAATTTCAACTTCGGTTTGAATTCGGACTCCATTAATGGTGGTAATGGCGGCCCTAAAATTTAACTTGCAACACCACGTGGCATAACTACTGTGGCAGTTCTGAGATCATTCCCTCCCATAACAACATCCTCAGATTCATTCCCATTCAAGCCTAAATCCTTAACTTCTTTCCTACCCATATCTACATCCTCAACTACATTCATACCCATATCCACACCCCCAACATCAATCCCACCCCAACGACATCCCTTACTTCATTCCCACCCACAACGACATCCCTAATATAATTCCAACCCATAACATCATCCCTAAACTCATTCTGACCCATGTTAACATCCATAAAATCTTCACCATCCTCTTTAATCTATTTCTTACTTATCTCACATCCATGCTCATTGGACTCCTTATTAGAGCTAGCGACGATGTTCTCACCGCCCCTACTCACTATCACTGAAAAACACACTTCCACATTAGTATCCCTGGTTTTGTTGTTACTCACTCCTTCATCAACATTTGATTCACCCTCTTCCTCCTATTCCTCACCCTCGCTTTCTTTACTCGAAATACCCTAGGATTCTTTCTCCACTCGAAAGCCCGTTGAGTCCAACATTATTCCCATATACACCAAGTTCTCTTTGGAAGAACATGTTTTATGGTGGAATCAATCACATCCGTATTAGCCACAAGATCATTTATAGTCAGTCAAGTAAAAGACTGGTTAAATGCGTGCCATAACGAAACATAGATCCACAATGTCTCTTCGAGTTTTTTCAAATGGTGATAAATGGTGTAGGGTATGTCTATATTTTTTTTTCAAGATGCACCAGATCAAGAACATGTAAAAATGAAGGATGGATGAAAAACTAACTGACATATTACTAACGCTATGTGTTACGAGGGTATGCATTAGCCTAGCTATAACTAATAACTAGCACACCTTGGGTTTCTTTGCGATGTTTTGGAGAGGTTTCTTGCATATTTGATTAAGTGTTGTCGCTCGGTCATAGCGTAGTAGGTGTTATGGTAATCAAACTCTCCCTTAAGTATGCGAACGAACTTCCTGGGCTATTCGAGACTGACCGTGCAGTGATACCCCAACACCTTGCATTTTAGTAGGAGAGGGACCTTACATCTTGGACATACTAGTTACAGTAGACAATCGAATAAGGCATGGGTATAAGGGAAAGTTGTCAGTTTGAAAAACTCATAACAAATATGTTTAAAAACAATTGAAGATCGAACTTAGTGATGTCAAAGAAATCAATGTCAACTCAACGAGGGAATGGGAATGAGCGTCCAAAGTGCAAGGACATGAAGTACTTCAACGCCTCAATAAAATAATGGCCTTTGAGGTAGATCTCCTGTGCTAATGTTGCCTTCTACCTGGTTGAAGTACGTGGGCTTTTCTGGATGGTAGTAACAAAAGATATGGTTGAAGCTTTCATTTTTGTTTTCATTGTGGTCATCTTCTCTCCCTTTCAGTACTAAAAAATATGCATTTAAGCCACGTTCGACTATTATGTATGCCATCGAGATGGTGGTTGGAAAGAAGAGAGGAAAGAGATGTGTGGCGAACAAAAGCTAAAAGAGCATAAGATGGACTATAAGTGGGCAGAAAAGATAAGGAAGAGATGTGCGGTGAAAGGAAATTGTTTGGTGATATAGGTAGGATCGAAATGAATGACATAATTAATTGACGTGATCGATGGCCTCGTTTGACCTCTCCACTCAACTGCATTGCTTGATGCATGTCAATTCTAGCCAAACAAAGCCACGTGTCCACCAAGCAAGCATCGAAACGCCTCTTGAGAAATGATTCGATACCTCATGATGGTCCCTATCTTATGGCACACGCATATTTAATGCATTTTGTATGATACAGAGAGAGGGATATAGAGAGATAAATAGAGAGAGAGAGAGAGAGAGAGAGAGAGAGAGAGAGAGAGAGAGAGAGAGAGCTATATATGAAGATCTACCTATTGAAGAGATCGAGTGAGCTCAAACTATAGAAAGTAGGTGAAATCAAAACATAATAAGAGTATTTATAGACTCTTCTAATCAAACACACGAAACCGTTATTACATTTGCATAGTTTTTAACACATGCTAACTACCTCAATCACATCCTCAATCACATAAGACATTTGGCAACTAACCATGGTCATCTTCTTTTCCATTGTTAGTATCTCTAACACTGTGAAATTTAAAGGTGACAATTTTGTTCATGACATGTTAACATGATATGTACACAACACATTACTATCATAAGTGGTCTTAGTCAAAAACATGTTAACCTGATTTTACACTGTTAATAAACAAGTCCTACTTAACTCGTTTATGACTAGCTTAACATAATTAACATCATATCACTTGGTAGTTTGAGTTGTTAAACTTTAATTTATCTCCTAAGAACTTATATTCCTGCTATTTCTATGTGATATAACTTGGTACTTTGGTATGTTGGTTAGGATGTTGTGTTGTTTATATGGATTTTGAATTTCGGATATCATTAATTTATTGATAGATTTAATAGGTCAATAAACATGTTAATAAACGAATCGTGTTAAACATGTAAACACATGATCTAAATACAATATGTTTATTAAACATGTTGAATGTGTCGTATACATCTCACCAATCTAATAATTGTGTCTCATGTTTGCATTTTGCAACACGTTTAATAATCGACTCGCAAACATGAATTAATTATGACTCCTAGTCAAGTCCCATACTTGAACCCAAAACATTGTGACTAGGTAATATTCATTCCAAACTTTAATCCATGGAAGTCTAAATATAAATACAAAAGGTGACCTATAATAACATTGTGATATGTGTCCTAATAATTCTATAAAAGGTGGCCTATAATAACATGTTAATAATATCTTAATATTAGTATTCTTAATATTAGTAGGTCATTATCACTTAACGGCCTATAAATCCACCAAAAACTCCAAAAGAAAAAGCTCCCAACCATAATATACCAAGCAATAATGTCTCAAAAGTTTACATAAAGTAAGTGATTTTAACCTTATCAACCTCCTAAATTGATCCTCCTACATAAAGACTCGAATGATCCCATGCCAAGTACGTCCTCAGTGCTAAATTTCCAAGACTATTGTGAGTCTGTTGGTGGCACACTATCGCCAAAATCGATATCCATGGAACATGCACTGTAATGCATTATAGAAGTGCCTCCAACTTGAGGACGTGGTGTTTCATATTCACTGGTGCTGTGCTCACACCTTGAGGATCCTTGCTCAGTTTTTGACTGCTTCCCAAAACCTTTGCTTTTACTCTTCCTTATTTTCTTAATTGTAGGTTGCTCACCGGTTACTTGCAGCTTCCTTTTCCCAAAAACTTTGTTTCTATTCTTCCCTTTACTCATTTGTTGTTCGATTCCTTGTTGCTATGATTGCTCACCAACTGCTCCTATTTTCCCCTTACCCTTACTCTTTCGGGGTTTACAAGCTGACTTGAGTCTACTCTTTGTTTGCAATGCCCTACCGCTCACCCTCAATAGATATTTGAGCTAACTTTTCATTGCGGACTCAGCTACACAATATTTAGCATGCTCAAAATGAGCTTGCACCTTTCTTTTAGGTTCATTGTTCATCAGTGCTAGGATCCAGTAGAACTTGTTAGATGATTGAATGAACCTTATTGAACCTCGTCGTAGAAGTATTTCCTAAATCCGCCACTTTCGCGCATCGAGGACTAATTGCATCCTATTGATTGTCACAAGTAGTGGCCATGACACAAATCCTCCATTGCAGTAATAAGCACGTGTACACGCTTGAAGTCCTTTCGCTAGCTTTCCATAATGTACTAGCTTGGAATACTCTTAATATCAAAATAGTCCAACACGTACAACACATGACAACAAAGAATACCTATCAATTAGAATAACCCACACTGAGTAACGGTGGTAAATATTCGAGCTAATGTAAGAACGGTTGCTCCAAATGTAAGTTTACTCAAACTATATAGTAGTCAATATTCAAGCTAATGAAGGTTGCTCAAAATGTAAGTGTATTCAAACTATATATAGTACCTACAAATACAAAATACAAATGCAATAACATTTTTGTACAACACTTGGTATGTCCGGGCTTAAGGCCCCTCAAGGCCTTTGGGCATAGTCACATCGTTCACCTCGAAAAACTAAGATTTACCTTCTTGCTTTACCATTTTCTCTTGACAATTTAACTTCCAATTCACCTCAGCTTGAAACTTAACAAGCATTGTGAATGTGTATGTGTTTGGTGTTTGGTCCTCGTAATGTCGGGAACAAATAACATCACACATGTCATGGTAACACTTAAATTAGTCTACATCGGCTTTAATTTAATATTTCATTGCTAAGATTACCTTCTATTGCCGTATGAACTCCTTCAAAGATGTTTTTGAATTAATGTACTCGCCAAAAATTGCATTTACGCCTTCTGATCGTTAAGCCATGGACATGCTTACCCAAAAATGATCCTTCACGTATGGAAGAACACACTTTTCTTTTAGTTCATGAATGGTTTGAAACCAATTTGATCTCCTCAAAACCGAATTGCAAGAACTTCACTTTCCATCTTTGCTCAAATTCTTGAAGGTGAAAGTTGTAGTAGATGACTGCATGGATTGCATTTGTGATTGCTTCTCTCTCTCTGCGATTCCCAATTTTTTAGGCAATTTTTTAAAAATGTGTCAAAGACTCAACTGATGATGCGCTGATAGGAACACATGTTTGATTAATGCTTGTATACATCTACATTGATTGGTGGTAATTACCCCTGGAGTCTTTCCATTAATGCAAGTTAACGAACACCTAGAGAGCTATGTATAAATCACAATTGATTTGCTTGACAATAGATCGCATCCCAGAAAAATAATTTGACCATGGTGGTTCACCCTAATGAATAGTGATAATGGCATATCGTACCAACTGGTGAGGTACATACTGTCAAATGATATCTTTTCATTAAAATAAGTGTACGCATTTCCAGCTTTGAATCTACCCAAAACACACTTTTGAGCCTACTGTTTTTGTCAATATCCAACTTATGTAAAAGGTTGGCATTCTGTATTTGCTTTTGTGCAAAGTATGAGCGCAATGCATTTACATGACCTTTCCTAAGGCTCAATCTCTATATAGTTTTCACATAATTTTTTGCTTCCTTCTCCTAAAAACCTAATGCATTTATCCCTTATTTAGTCTCCGTAGCCATGGACATAATACTTATTGAAACTATATGTCGGCCTTATCATTCACAAAGATTTTTCTCTTACATCTTTCACTATGAACCTTATGACTACAGAAGAATGTTGATTTGGTTGGACTCATTTTGTGACTGTGCTCCAATTTCACAGTCATCACATGCGACAACCCATCATCCAATAGTCGCACCATGACTTGAGTAGGACACTGAGTCTTTATGCTCGTCCCAATGAGTTTTTTTTCGGTTTTTTTTTTGCTTTAAAAACCTTTCATTTGTGCAAGCTGATATGCACTTCCCTACTTCCCCCCTTTTCGATGATATAATCCTTTTAATTTCATTCCAAACCTAATAAAAAATTATAAGTGTTGTATTTTTTAGCACATTCCCATGCACTGAAAGTCATTACAACATTTGGAGCATGACTCACAGTCTCGACTAAAACTT
This sequence comes from Stephania yunnanensis, assembly GCA_039657365.1. Classification (NCBI taxonomy): domain Eukaryota; kingdom Viridiplantae; phylum Streptophyta; class Magnoliopsida; order Ranunculales; family Menispermaceae; genus Stephania; species Stephania yunnanensis. The sequence goes on along the minus strand of CM077581.1, from coordinate 29,762,998 downwards.
CTTTTCATTTCCAGTTAGGGTTTGTACATTTAATGAAGCCTTCACCATCACTAATGGAGCTGGAAATCACCCCGACCTCCATATTCGGTGCAGAACACGTTAAAATGATGGATAAAATTCAATTGTCAGTTTAGTAGATGATAGTAACACTAAACGTCTTGAATGACCAGAGGTGATTCCATCAAATTCACAAAGGATTTCGAATTATTTGATATCTCGCTTCTTATCATAATCTTTCTTGTACCAATCTGGAAATCCATGAAGTTTGAAACAAGTATCTTTTGTATGTCTTTTTTCCTTACAATGATCACAAAACATATCATCTTTATTCACAGATTTCTTTTGATTTCCTTTTCCAAAGAAACCTATGACCATTAGTTGAAGTACACAATTCATCTTGGTAACCTTCATCATCATGGCGTATCCATCATAGGCGAATAGTTAACATGTACTTCTTTTTGCTTTTCAACTCTAAGAACCATAGAGTAAGCTTTGTTTATACTTGGCAATGGATCCAACACCAATATTTGATTGCGAATATGATCATACATATCATTCAATCCCATTAAAAACTGCATCAACCTATCATTAGACTCTAGAACGACCATTGCAATGAGATGCTCCACAATCACACACAGTAAAGGATTTAAACAACTCAGTTCATCCCAAAGTTTCTTAAGTTTGGTATAGTAATCGTGAAAGAGACAGATCTCCTTGATTTATAGAAGCAATGTCACGTTTCAACTTGGTATAGAAGAGGACCATTACATTCTCCAAACCTTTCCTTTAATTCATTCCATAGATCAAAAGAAGAGGTTGTATAGAGAAAAGCTTCAACAATCTCCTTTGAAATAGAATTCAAAATCCAAGAAGTGACCATATAATCCACCTTGATCCATCGATCAAGATTAGGATCGATAGTTTACGGTTTTACACATCTACCATCAATAAAACCAATCTTTGTTTTTGCTCCCAATGCAATCATCATAGCTCTACTCCATGACAGAGGTAATTTGAACCAAGAAGAGAATTAGAGACAAGTATCATACCAGGATGATCAGATCCTTGAAGAAGTAAAGGATTCTCGACTCCAAGATCACCTGTTTTTCAGAGCTCTTCCTGCTCCATTTCGAATCGAAGAACTCACAGAACCATGAACAGATGCCATGTACAACGTATGTTATTGCTTATATATAAAATCTACAACTTACTTTTCATTAGATTTTGGGTCTTCACACCTAATGAAGCCATCATCTTCAATGCTAGAACTAGAAAGCACTTTTACTTTCTTTCTACCTGAGTGTGAGTCTTTACTATTTAGTACCTTCATAGATCAAAAGAAAACAAGGCAAAACTTCAATAACCCAAAAAATGAAAGGGACATTGTATAATGTATAATCGTTTTTATACTCATCGTAATAGAGATAGAGCAATGAACAGAGCATGGAATCTTATACTTTTCCCTAAAAGATAGTATACAATGTTAAGGAATCTAATATCTTTTGTGCTCATCAAAACATAACAGAGCAAGGAATCTTATACTTTTCACCAAAATCGATATGTTATCAATAAAATCCAAATGAATCTTTACATTTTTACCAAAATCGAACGAGATTAAGTCACCGAAATCTAAAGGAATCTTAATATTTTCTCCAAAATAGTCAAGACTCACGATACGCTTTTCACAAAAATTTAAAACAAATGACATCGAATGGAAACCTCAAAAATAGTGACGGTTTCCTTACTCTTCTATGTCAATGCTTCCATCGCCTTCTTGGGAAAGACTCTATTTTTGTCCTCTCATATGATCAAGGGATTAGGATTGATTAAGGCACACACGATGAAAATTGATTTAAAGTTTATGCTTTAGTTGGTTGATGAAGGCTGTAGGTGCTTAAGGCGAGAAATATGTGAGAGGGAGAGGTGTAAGTTTCTCTCTTCTTTTACATTTGAGAACTTTTTGAATGTAATGACTTTTTGTCACTTTTGAGACTATGTGACACTAAAACACCATAAACCTCAATAACACGTGCCCTATGTAGCACCATTTTATTCAATTTTCTTAAATCCATTTATTGACCCTATTTTTTACACTTGCGGACTAGACCGTGCCACTTCAGTATAGTCCCACGGGTGGTTGTCAAATGTAATGTAAAAGCTAGTATCATCAAAGCTTTAGCCATATAGGGGAATTTATTGCACACGCTCACACATGTCTAAAAGAGAGGACAACATAATGTGAAAAGAAAAATTAGTTTAAGTGTAGTGTAAACCATTTCATGTTCTCTAAAAATCTTTTAACAAGTATAAGTCTAATGTTTCCTAACGTTTTGAATCCATGAATTACTTTTCTTACTCACCTGAACAAAGCAATTGCAATCTAAAAGAAGCTTATGTTAACACCAAAAAATGTTTTGAATTTATCTATAGAATGGTTGAATAACTTCTATTTGTTGAATCCTTGTATTCAATACTCTATTCTGACACTGCAAGTTTTATGCTTATTAAGAATTTGAGGTAACTCATGACTAATTCATGACTTTAGTATTGATGAAGCATAGTGTTTTGCGGACTATTTTTTTGGAAAGTAGCCAAAATTTCTTGACTCAAAGTAACCAGCTTTGCCTAAGTGTTATTTTATCCATTTGGTAAATTAATGAGAATTGGACAAAACCATTTAAGTTAAGTTGAGTATTATTCAAGTTGGAATGAATTACGTAAATGAAATTTGAATCCTGAGTAAATGTGGGTATATTTTATAAGTCGCCATTTGTGTTATATTTTAGTGTGATATTACAATGAATTCTAAAACTTGTATATACATTTATACTTTAAAACAATTGTATTTGTATTTTCAAGGTTAATATAGGCTATTGGACAAAAAGGAGTGATTTCACATAAAAATCCAATCAAAAAGCTAAAAATAGGCTCCTCGCCTTCCAAACGCCTTCGGGTATGATGAAATCGCCAAGGAATCACTAGATAAAACTTGATTAGATAGAAAGAAACTCAATGGAGATGTTGCGCATAAAGCCTTTTGAGGACTCAAGATAAAAATGGATCTCAAATTCTAAGAAGTAGCTCAGTGGCTCGAGATACACATATGGTGATGGCGTGATAATGGGCATGTATCGGGTAGCATCTACGAAAAAATAAAGTGTTGTAGAGCCTTCTTTGCAATTCCTAAGGCCTTGGTGTTTACAATGTACGATGCTAGACAGATCCGAAGATTGATAGTTCCGTATTTTGCGGATTTTCAAGATTAAGGATTAGATCTCCTCTTATAATACTTCTACTATAAATAGAAAATCCTAGAATGACTTTAGTTCTCTTTTCTATTTTTCTTTCTCAAGACTTTTTAGATCTTAAAACTCTAAAGAGCGAAGAAGTTAGATTTTTTTTTCATAAGTTTTTTATATTTTTGCATTGTTATTTATGTTAATGAGTGGCTAAGTTCCATGTTCTAGACTAATGTGATGGAGTTATAGGGATTTTAAGGATTTAGGAGGTTTTGTGCTTTCAATTCTAATATTGTTTAGTTCTAGTTTTCGAGTTCTTAATTATATTATTTTTTATGAATTTTATGCTTTTGTCTTTTAACCTAAGTTTTTTCTTTTATCCTTTTGCAAGTGCACATGCACTTTGATTTAGATCGAAATCTATTGCCAGTGATCTTACAGGCACTCGGTAAGGGGATAATGTTAGGTGGTGAGTATGGCCTTATTTTTTGGCTATCGATGGGGCTTTATGTTGTTAAGATATGAGAAGGGTAGTAGAGCATTATAAAATCCAATGGACGTGTGGAAGAATTTAATGCTGGTTACAACTCATATTAGGTGTTCTTATAGAGTCGAATACTTATAATCCATTGAAAATTTATGGAGCACTCAGGATTTTGCAGGTCTAGTTATTATGTTGTTGTGTTGCACGTTCCTTCCATTGACATGAGGAGAATGGGGTAGGGAGAGTGACTATAAGATTATATATGAAAATAGTACCAAAACAATCTCTTAAAACCGACAAACAAATACGATCCCTTTAATTTCAATTCACAATATGTTATAGAGTATTATTTTTATTGATTTCTGTTTCTAAGCAATTGAGTTTTTGTTTTCATGAAACCCTGTTTTTACAAAATTTAAAAAGGAACATCCCAATCCCTATGGGTTGGACCTCATACTTACATTACATTATGTTCTAGATTATTATTTGGTGCCTTCAAAGAGGCATACCATGTACTTATTATTATTATATTGATGCCTAGGAGGACAAAAAAATTGGTTCATAGCTGCATTAACTTCTTCCATATTATTTTTATGTAAAATAGGACATGAATCTGCAGGATATGTCACTCATTATAGAATCCACGTGGTTTAACTTTATTTGATCTATCTTTTAGTATCGACTTAACCAAGCTAGCTAACTCATCAACTTTTTCATTAGACGTACTGCTTCTTTTATTATTAACTTTATAATGTTTCTTCCTCGATGTCTCATTCTTTTCACTATATTGTTTGATTGTTTAGCCATGTAATTAATAGCCTATTTTACTAAAATTGGTGTTATATCTAATAAAGATTGACAACAAAAAGTGTAAAATAACCTTTGTGCAAAATGATTGTGTCTTTCATAGAAGTATTCCAATAAAGCTTTTTTCGTATATCCATGTTTTGGGCAAGAAGAAATTAATCTTTGAAATCTATTCCCAAATTCATTAAAATCCTCATCATCTTTCATATTTGCAACTTTCATTTACCTCCTATAGGAACTATTCTTTCTTGCAAGCATGTATTGATTTAGGAAATCTTCTAACATCTTGGACCTTATGGTTATGAAATTTCGAGGAATATAGAATAGCTAATCTTGAGTTTTACATTTTAAAGAAGAAAGGAAAGATTTTGGCTTAACATATTTTAACTCTATATCGTTGGGTTTCATCACACATACTTTTTGTGTGTATTTCCTAATAAGTTATTGAGGATCTTCATCATCTTCACCATGAAAGTGTGCTAAGGAATTGATAAATCTATATTTTAATTCAAAATTTGGAAACTCCACAGGAAAGACATTACACATAGATTCATAAGCTGTCATTTTTATCGGCTTGCCTGAAAGTAAGTTCTTCCTTGCCTTCTGCCATATTTTACGACCTACAATGAGAAATATTCCTAAAATTTTTAAAAAAAAACCCTGAAAACAACGCAAAAAATTAACATGTGTCGAGCACCTAAAAAAAGTTGCTCGTTTATCTTATTATTTGTAATAGTGGTAAGTGGGACCATCTCCAAAGGGATTTAGCAAACTTCTTAAGAAAAATGAGTTTTCTAAGATTTTTATTATTTTACTTTAACTTAATTAAAACAAGATTAAAATTATCTAATCAAACGTAAACAATTAAAGCAACTAATTAAACTACAAAATTGAAATTCACTCGTACAAATATTCAAAATTCAATTCAAATTTAATCATTATGAAACAAACATCTAAACGAATATCCGGAATAATGAGACATAAGTTTTTTGAATCCAAACTTATTAATTAAAATAAAGTTATAATCATATTATTATCATCTTATGAAGTATTATTGAATCGTTAAACCTAAATCATAAGCAATATTGACAACCTTTTCAAGCCATCCATTTTCCTTATATCAATGGGAAAGCCATATTCTAATCTTATCATTATTAGTTCTTTAAAAGCTCAAAGATAACTAATAGAAACAATAGAAAACTTCTTATTACTAATCCAATATTAGTGGAATTAGCCATATTAATATCAAACTTAGAACATAATTCACCTAAAACATCTAACTGGTAAAAGTCCTTTTAAATTAATCCTAGTACCTACTTTATATTATATTTAGAACCTAAATATCACAATAAAAATTCTAAACTATGCGTGTAATACAAAGTGTTTTGATTATAATATGCAAAAACAAATCTATTGATGCCGTAAATTGACGTATATGATTAAGTTTAAACCATTAAGCCCAAATTCTTCTTCATTATGTATACATTGAAAAATGGTTTAAGTCCATGTTCGGACTTTGTTTAGATAGTAAACTACTCACATATACTCAAAATAAAACATTGCAATAAAATAAATAAAATAAATTAATGAAAATTCCTTTTATTGAATACTTGAATCTCCAAAGAGTCTTTAAAAATAAGAACAATAAAACTAAACTCAATTCAAACTAGTGTAAAACTAATTAAAGGACTAAAACTTATTAAGGGCACTTAAATTTGAAGCCTTAGGGTCATATATATAATATCCTATAGTGTACATATCCCAATTGAACTCAAATTTGTTGTTTTAATCCAATATTCTTTTATCCAGCATCAGTGAATCCTGACTGAATCTTCTTTATTAGCTAATTCACTGGCAAAATTTGTGGAATAATAACTCTGCGTTTCACTAATTTGTGTAGCTGATCTTACTTCGTTTTATAAATTGCTGATGAATCGCTAAACTTCTTTGCTACCGATTTATATCGCGAATCATAGTGTATTTCTTGAATCACATGGAATTGCTAGAATTTTTTTTCAATTTACTAAATTATTTACTTACCTTCACTTTTTCTTCCATTTCTTGATATAACCTTAATATAACTTAAAATCATAATAACAAGAGAAAACCCAGAGTAATATAGCATTCAACGTATAAAATCTCATTAAAACATATTATAAAACATTGTCTAATTATTAACATATCACTTTAACCCCAAAACTATATTTCTTAATCACTTTATGAGTTATTTAAATTTATTTGATATAATAGCTTTATTAATTATGGAACACAATAATATTTATCTTTACTACATAGTTTCCTAACTATATAGCCATTTTAACATGTTTCATTACTATACTTCGACCTTAAAGTCCAAGGACTGACAGAATGTTCCACGTGGGGATTGGCTCAAAGGTCCAAATATTGCAATTAGTGTGTAAATAGAACATTTGTTTATTTTGCAATTATAGTTGTCCAAGAAACAAACATCCAATCAACCAAACATTGGTAGACTAACACCCCAAACAATCATTCAATCACTAAAAGGGACTCCACCTCGAATACCCATCTTTGAAAAACTCATCAATCAAGCTCGATCCCACTTCCATCTTGTCCCACACCCTCCCATTAAATTTAGAGATGTGTAAACATGACACCACCCTCCAGTGTAGCAATATCTTTTGGACTTCTTGAATCCACAATAACCATGCCATCAAGTATGTAATCACGAAAATCTTCAACACGACATTTAGGGACTAACTTAAAATCTTGAAACTCTTGCTCTAAAAGATCAAATCATGAAACTAAAATCTTTGGCTAATTCATGCCACAAATTCACTATATATTACCCAATCGAACTTTATCATCATCAGCAATTTCTAGTGACATGAAGTTTTCAAAGCCACCAACAACCACATTAGCACTATGAATATGAATTCACGTCTTACCATTTCCTTAGTATTGATTTTTTTTCATTTGATCTAAAGAAAAAGAAAGTTATAGTGTAGAAAGAGACAACAATTTCCTTGTCCTGCAGTGAACTCATACTAGCATCAAACAGATAGGTATGATTATGGCATGTTCAACTTCAAAAATAGGTTCTCCACTTTACCAAATAGTCGATTAACAACTTTTAAAATAATCAGTCACAAAACTCCAATCTAACGTACTAATCTTTAAACTTATGATCTTCGAGCTTGGCTCTGATACCTCTTGTTGATAAAATCCATGCACATATATTAGAAGCAATAAATCTCACAAAACACTCAAACATACACACTATCAAACTTTTATCCAATCAAACAAGACTTGTCAAAAACTTGTATTAATTCCAAATTAATATTGGAGACTTTATATAGACGTTAAATTCACTAATTTTTCTAAAGACAAAAAATTTGACATTGCCGATAAATAGACAAACCTAATTTGCAACCTCTAAAACATAAAATAATTAGAAAATTAACTAAATAGTTTATAAAGGACAATAGCATTTGATGACCATACCGGTATTGACTGTTTTCACGAGAAGGTAATCTTTTTAATACCTAACCTTTCTGAAATTATAGTTTATAAAGGCTATAATCATTTAAGACTTGCAACTCATAGAAGGGAAGCTACTCCTAAAGATTTAGAGGTTTTGGCAAAGGTTGTTACATTTAGGGAGTCTGTTAAAGAACTTAACGTTAATGAGATATATGTGGTTTGTGAATTTCCAAAAGCCTTTCCATCTGACTTGCCCGGACATCCACCGTTATGTGTTATTAATTTCATTATTGATGGTAAAAACCTTATCTATTCCTTCACACTATATGGCACATAAAGAATTACGTGAGCTGCAAAATCACCTTGACGAGTTGTTAGGGAAGGGTTTATCCAGCCTAATAGGTCACCTTAGAGAACACCGGTTCTTTTTGTGAACAAAAATGATGGAACCCTACATATGTGCATTGTTTATAGACAGCCTAATCGGGTGACTATCAGGAACAAATACTGATTGCCTAAGATCAATGACTTGTTTGATCAGTTGAAGGGTGCTAGATATTTCTCGAACAATGATTTCAGGTCTTGTTATCATCAATTTAGGAATAAGGATGAGGATATCTTGAATATGGCTTTCAGTACTTGTTATGGGCACTTCCAGTTTACAGTGATGTCCTCAGGGATTACTATGATTGAGTTATGTTCATGGACTTGATGCAAAGGATGTTTAAACCCTATCTGAGCTAGTTGATCATCATGTTTATCAATGATGTTTTTATCTATTCTAAGACTTAGAAAGAGCATTGGCACCACCTCAGAGTAACATTGCAGACTATAGAGGATAATCAGCTGTATGCCAATTTTAGTAAGTGCGAATTATGGTTTTCAAAGGACTAATATCTTGGACATGTGGTTCATGATGATGGTGTATCTATTGATCCAATAGAGGATGAGGCAATCCGAGATTGGCACACTCCTACCATAATGTCAAAGGTTTGGAATTTTGCTATTACAAATGATACGTTAATGAATTCTCTAGTCTTGCTCTTCCAATGACTCAACTAACATATAAAGACGCTGTATTTTTTGGTCAAATGAGTGCAAGGTTGCCTTCAAAGATTTGAAGAATAGATTAACTACAGCATTTGTTCTTACGCTACCTGAATCAAGGAAAGAGTTAATGATTTATACTGATGTTTCTCATTTAAGTTTGGGCTGTGTGCTGATACAAGAAGGTAGGGTTGTAGCTTATGCTTTAAGGCAAATTAAGACTAATGAAAGAAATCATCATATTCATGAACACTAACATGCAACAGAATTTTGTTTCCATTGAATATTTCGAGGCACCACTTGTACAATAATAAATTTATAGTATTTTCGGATCATAAAAGTCTAAAATATTTGTTTACCCAAAGTAAATTGAATATGAGGTAGGAGTTGTTACGGGAATCTTATAGATCTCTTTACTCTATTAATCTAGGTAACACTAACTTGTATCGCGATATGAAGCATATCTATCGGTAGCCTGGGATGAAGACTAATATTGCTAAGTTTGTAAAGAGATGTGAGATATGTCAACAAGTTAATGTTGACCATATGAAATCAAGTGGGGTATCGCATTCATTATTGATTCATGAGTGGAAATAAGATCATATATCGATGGATTTTATTTTTGGTTTACGTTTGAGTCAGCGGAAGCATGATGCATTTTGGGTTGTAGTTGATAGCTTGACAAAGTCTATACATTTCATGCCAATTTCCATGCGAGATCCTCTTGACTGACTACGTAAGGTGTACATACTTGAGGTGCTGATATTTCATGGAGTTCTAGTATCGATTACTTCGGATAAAGATCCATGATTCGCATACATATTGTGGAGTGAATTGTAGAGAAAGTTGGGAACTATTCTTAACATTAGTATGGCACACCATCTGCAGATTGACAGACACACTGAGCAGTTGATTTTGGTGCTAGAGGATATGCTTCGAGCTTGTGTCTTGGTGTTTGGTGGTAACTAGGAGAAATATATTCCTTTGTCTGAGTACTCTTATAATAATAATTATCAAGCAATTATTGGAATGGATCATCTTTAAGCTTTGTATGGCTGGCCTTGTTGTTCACCTGCTTATTAGAAAGAGGTTGGATATATAATTTTGTTAGGGCCAGAGTTTCATTAACACTATACAGAGATAATTCAGCAGATTTGATAGCGTTTGACTGGGGCGCAGCTAAAATAGAAGAGATTTGCTGATAAACATCACAGGTTTTTGGAGCCTTCAAATGATGATTACGTTTCATTGAAAGTCTCACTTATGAATCTGTTGTATAATTTTAGATTGCGGGGTAAGCTAGCTCCAAGGTATATTGGGTAGTTTAGAGAGCAACAAGGAGTTGGTCCTGTTGCTTACCGATTATAGTTACCTCCTTAGCTAGCTAGAGTTCATAATGTTTTCCTCGCGTATGTGCTTCACAACAATGAGACTCATTTGACCACAAGGATTGATTGGAATGAATTTGATCTTCAGCAAGCCTTATCTTACGATGAAAATCCAATTCATATATATGATCGTAAGATTCAGATGATGAGAACTTAAGAGATTCCTTTAGGCAATATGAAATGGCGGTTTCACATAAATGAGGAAATAACATTAGAGTTGGAGTCTTATATGAAGGAACAGTTTCCATTTCTCTTCAAAACTAAAGGTAGTTTTGTGTTTACTTTAATTTTGAGGATTAAATTGCTTTAAATTGGGGAGACTATAACGACCTGTTACCTTATGCTGGTGATTAAAGTTAACCTAAATCCTAATTAACCTAAGTTAAGCTCGTGGTTAAGTCTGACATACTTTTATTCATGTGTGCATGGGTTTGTGTAATGATTTGTGTTTGTATGATATGTTTGCTGCATTTATAGGTTGTAGTATAAAAAAGGAGTTTTTATGCAAGTCTATAGTCAGAAAATAAACAATTAAACAATAATAGCCAATACACTAAGTGGGATGAATACACACCCGAGAATACTCGTAAGCATGTTCGGTGAATTTATTGGCGAGAAAATACATAAAGTGTATATATATTTACATATAAATGATATATAAATATATATAAAATTAAACTATCAGTTTCAATTGAATTACATCGATCATTGGATCGTTTCGAGATGAGCGTAAGTGTTGATGGTGTTAAGATGTGTGTCACTTTGGGATAAGTCACATTAACATATCATTCACTTGATTAGCCTTGAGATTGCGTGATGTATATCTTGATAGAAATCTATATATTTAAATAAACACCTTTTGACTTATCCTCACTATTCATTGATCAATCGAGAGAAACAAAGAGAGGAAATAGAGAGAGAGGAATCAAGCAACTGAGAGTTTAGATTGTTGAAGGTTAATTTGGGAGGTTTCCAATGGAATAGAGAGATCAAACAACTACAAATTCAGAATTATGAAGTTAGTAAGTTGAGTTTTTTAGTTTAAGTTGAATTCAATGTGTTGGTGATGATTTATCTATGAATTGTTGTTGTTGATCACTTTAAGTGGAATTACACCTCACTAGAAGTCCTCCCGAATGTGTTGAGAGAGTATTTGATGTTGTTTGGATGATTTGGTGGTTGAATAGTGGCTGCTACCCTGCTCGCTGTCGAGACAGTTTTGGGTCGGGCGCGCTCCATCTAACAGAGGAGTGCGCTCCATTTATTAATTCGGATAAACCCTGTCGGTGGAGCGTGCCCCACCAAGTGAAGGAGTGCGCTCCTATCCTAGAAAACATCAATTCTGCAATATTTAGTTTAGAATTTCCTAAGGTCTTAGGGACTTACTTAGGGGTTTGAAATATATGGTATTAGGCCTATATTAATCACAAATGGTTTGTGATTAGTGTTGAAACATCGAGAAAGCATAAGTGTTCCGAAAATTTAAGGAATTTGGAAATGAAACCTAAATCGAGGTAAGTATGGATTTGCTTATTTATCAATGTTGCCTGGATATGTTACTAGATGTAGTTCATATAATTAATAAACTGAATGGGGGACAATGTACACTATAATTTATTTACTATATTGAAAATGATGTTTAACATGATCAATGAAACTAACTCCTGGAATAGGGATTCGATTATGTAGTATTTAGGTTAGATTTCTCGGCATATATCTTAATTCCTACTCAATTATATAGGTTGCGTGGATTGCATATTCACTATAGGGTTTGGGATAGAACCATTGAACATTAATGGATTAGTTAAACGGCCAATCATCTAATGTGGTTGTCTAGCGATCGCATTAATGGTCTCAGTGGGTAATCAAACCTAGCTTTATAAATAAAATAGGAATAACAATGTCGTATTCATTGATTGTTTGACTTGCATCCGTTATTTATTGGATTATACTTTTATCATAATCCCATTAGTTATCTTTAGTGCATATTGTTATTGCATATTATTCTTGATTATTATATGGAATATTTAAGGCTTTATGAATCCTTACTTAGTGAGCAAGTTAGAACGCTCACCTCAAATTTAATATTTCAGCTTCTCAGCCTAGTGCTTCAGTAAAGGGAAAAGAGAAGATGTAGGAGTCTTATTATCTTCTCTACAATGTAATGAGCCTTCATGTGTATACATACACTATTTGAGTTATTTTGATGTATTTGAACAAGGTTGGGAGGTTTATAATTGAGTTTTGGGTTCTGATAAACTCTGTAATTATGTATATCGTTTTAACTTTTGAAGATTTCTTAATTTTTTGTTGCATGTATTTTGAATTATTAATTCGATATCGAAATACAGGTTGAGTCTATTAAGTAACGAAGGAGGCGTTGATGGCTCTAGTTAAGTTTGCCTAGGTTACAGGGTCTTAATTTAGATTTTAGACTAAGTATCATTGAGGAATCGCTAGTGATGATTTCATGGATTTAAGATTACAACAAGGATCTCAAGTTGGTTTAAGATATGTATTACGTAATAAACTATAAATATAAACCATAGACAATGAAATTAAAAGTCTTTTGATAATTTCACACTTTTGTTTTAGTTTGGAGACCATTCATTATTCTTTTAATTGCTTTTGGAGAAGGATGGAAAATTCAAGTTTTCACTAAGTTATTTTTAATTATATATTTTGATTTTTATGTTATAGTGTTCTTTATGATTATGAGTGAGTAGTTTTTTAGTTTAAAGAAAACTCCAAACATGGACTAGATCCGTTTCGTAATGTAGTTGTGATGAGATGATTTTGTGCTTAATGCTTTTTATAAATCATATTCTTTAATTCACGGATTTTATAAGTTGTTATTTACGGATTGCAATCATGAATCTGTATGTTATGTGCATAGTGGCTAATGTGTATTGTAATATATTGATTTATTATCTAATTTAAAGTAGTAACTAGGATTGTTTGAAATGTATGAGCGTTTAGATATCCTAAGTGAATTTTAGATCTAAATTTAATGTTGAAGGGCCTTTCCATAGGTGTTGGATTTAATAGTTCAAAGTTTTCACAAATTTAATGTGGTTTTATTGCTTGAAATTAATGTCTCTATGTATTCAAAGGGGTTAGCTCAATAAAATTAGAACGTGGCTTTTCCAATTGTAAAAAGAGAACAAATGGCTGGCTAAAGATTGTTTACTTACTTATGATTAAAGCTTAATGATATAGAATACTTTATAAAGTATGTTCATGACTATATGATTGAAGTAATATCTTTGGATGCATAATGCATTGAAGTTTCATTGTTTAGGATGTTTTTTTTTATATATTTATTTTAAATTGATTTCCATTGAATTGAATTGCTTTGAATTTAGTGACTATAATTTGTATTAATTAAGTATAGATAGTTTAGTTGATTTATATATTTAAAAATTATTAAATTAAACTCTGGTTTTAATTAAATTAAATTAAAAACAAAACTCATAAAACCATTTCTTCTTAAGGATTTTACAAAATCTTTGTAGAGACAATCCCACTTATATCTGCAACAAATTTAATAGTATAATAAAGGGGAAGTTTATTGTACATGCTTGACACGTGTCAATTGTTCGGTGTTGTTGTCGGGGATTTGAAAATATTTTTTTAAGAATCTTTCTCGTTGCATGTCATACAATATGGAAGACGTGGACCAAGAACTTACTTTTAGGCAAGCCAATAAAAACTTCACAGCTTATGAACCTAAGTGTATTGCTTTTCCCATAGATTTTCTTGATTTTGAGCTAAAATTGGGATTCATCAATTTTTACCTTACTTTTGAGGTGAAGATGATGAAGATCCTTAACAGTTTATTAGGAAATACACGTATATAGTAAGTGTGATAAAACTAAAAAATATAGAGTTAGAGTTTGTCAAGCTAAAGGTTATCCCTTTTTCTTTGAGAGATCAAGCTTAAGATTATTTCGGATAGAACTTGAATTAGTACTATTAGTACTATTAGGATGGAAATCGATGAGAATTTTGGTGACTTTTCGGATATATACCAAATATTGATATCATTATGTCCACAACACGGATTTACAGAAATAAAATTATTAGAATACTTTTAAGAATAACTAAAGAACTTAGAATAAAGATTCTTAGACAAGGTATGTGGAGGATCATTATTCGACATAACACCAACATTAGTAAGAGACACTATAATTGAATAGTAAAACAATCAAAATACTATTGTGAAAAAACAAATTTATGAAAAACCATTCTTGTGAAATTAATAGAAATATAATCAAGACATCGGATGATAAATTTGTTAAACTAAAAACTATAGTTGAATTATTATTAAGAGATATGTCAGTTCAAAGTAAAATTTGTGCTTTTTGTAGCGAGGCTAATCATCAATATGATGAATGTCCATTGGTGCAACAAAATCAAATAAAAGAGGCTAACACCATGATGAACCCTAATACACCTACTTACATTTCTAGCAACAATGCAAAATACCTAAGACACGCATAGGTAATGGTGTTGACAATCGAAATTATCAAAGGTATAGAACACCTGCATTAGCCGATGGAACAATAACTTTAGAAAATTCAAATATAGCAAAAAATCAAAAACTTCAAGCCTTACAAGATGGTATAGTTGAACTAAGAAATCAATTAAATCAAACGGAAATGCAAATGGTCCATACGGTTAACCAAGGCAAATTACCGTCTCAACCTTACCCTAGTTCATATGCAAAATCAATAACTTTGAGAAGCAGTAAAGAAATGGAAAACCAAAGATAGCAAAACAACTAGTTCCTCAAAAAGAGTTGAGATTAATTTAGAAAAAGAAATAGAAAAGGAAAGTCATTGTAACTTCGAAAAGAGTAAACTGAGTATAGTAAAACCATCATTCCCCCATAGTTTAGACAAAAAACAAGAACGTAAAGAAATTACAAGAAGAAGAAAAAAACCTCAGACGTTTTGAGGAAGGTGATAGAAAATATACATTTAGTCAAAGTCATACAAAATGTATCTAAATATAAAAAATTTATAATAGACTTAAGCACTAATAAAGTCAAACCCAATGAACGATTAAGCCTAAGAGAACGTGTGTCATCTATAATTCAAAATAAGTTACAGCCTAAATATTCTGATCCTAGAATGTTTTATGTTCCATTCATAGTAGAAGATATAGGATATCTAAAGAATTATATGATTTAGGCTCCTTAATCAATGTTTTGCCTATGTCAATATATTTGCAAATGAAAAACGTACCACTAGAAGAAATTGCTATAATAGTACAATTAGTAGATTGATCTACTGTTCAGCCTATAAAAGTATTAGGGATGTTTTGTTTATGTGTAATGACTTAGTTTTCCCAACCGATTTTTATGTCATTGACAAGAAAGAAGCTCACTTCTCTAATAAAACCTCTCTTATCCTAGGACACCTATTCTTAAAAACGACGAAAGCCAAAATAGATGTTTCTAATGGAACTCTAACAATGGAAGTAAATAATGAAATGGTAAACTTTAACATCCACAATGCCATGAAATATCTTTTAGATGTTTCTTAAGTATGCATCGTAAATATGCTAAATCCTATAATAGATAAAACTTTCACAAACAATAAGTCAGACAAACTTGAAAAATAGAGAGAGGATTTAAATGATGATGTTGATGATGATGATGATGATGATGATGATGATGATATAGATCAAGAGACAGTGGAGATAATCGATGCCTTATAATCTTATAATGCACTCCTTGAAATCTCCTACTATATGGATCTACCAATAAAGCATTCAAAACTTTACCATTTATACTAAAAGTTCCAGACTTAGACTTAGAAAGGTTCTACAATATCATTTGAAATACTTGTATTTAGAAAGTAGCAACATCTTACCAGTTATAATCTCTAATAAATTATCAAACCTAAAGTAGGATAAACTAATAAATGTTCTCAAAGAACTTAAGATAACAATAAGATGGACAATACCTAATATCAACAAAATAAGTCTAGCCGCATGCATGTATAGAATTAATCTCCAAGTGCATACAAAACCATCAAAGCAAGCTCAGCGTAGATTGAATTCACTAATGGTGGAAGAAGTAACGAAAGAAATATTAAAATTACTAGAAGCAGTAATGGCATTCCCAATAGCATATAATAATTGAGTAAGCTCGGCAAGTAGTCAGTAAAAAATAGGGATCATAGTTATAACAAACGAACATGGAGAATTTGTATCCACTAAAATCCAAAACGGTTAGAGAGTGTGCATAGATTACAAGAAGCTAAATGCTGCAACAAGAAAAAGTCACTAGTCACTTCCATTTATAGATCAAATGTTTGAAAGACTAGCTGGCAAACCCACTACTACTCCTTTGATGGATCCTTAGGATTCCATCATATTCTTATAGCTCCAAAAGATCAAGAAAAACCCAATTTTACTTGCCCTTTTAGTAAACTTTCTTACAAGCTTATGCATTTAGCATATCTAACATAACCGCTACATTCCAAAAGTGTATAATTAGTATTTTTTTCAGACTATGTGGAGAATTTTATTAAAGTTTTCATGGATAATCTTACCATATACAATAATTCTTTTAATGAATACTTGCTTCATTTAACCAAATGACTTAAAAATGTATAGAAAAAAAATCTAGCATTGAATTATGAAAAATTTCATTTTATTATAAATCAGGGACTTCTACTAAGACACATAGTGTCAGTAAAAGTAGTAGAAGTAGACCACACTAAAATCCTAGCTATAAAGAAACTACCTTACCCAACTACTATGAAGGAGGTAAGATCTTTCTTTAGCCATGCAGGATTCTACCGTCGTTTTGTAAAGTATTTTTCCAAAATAACACAACATTTATGAAAACTTTTGCAAAAAGATGTCACCTTCAAGTTCACACCAGACTGCAAGATAGTTTTTACTAAGTTAAAAGACACCCCGATCACGACACCCATGAGAAAGCCACCAGATTGGTCACAAGCTTACAAAATAATCACCTTTCGAAATAATGTATGATGCAAGAAACTATGAAGTATAAGCTATTTTAGGACAAAAGTCAAGAAAGGATTTTCATGTCATATATTATCCATCAAGAACTTTAGATCCCTCATAACTAAACTCTACCACCATAGAAAAATAACTCCTACCAGTTATGTTTGCATTAAAAAAGTTTAGCCTATATTCACTAGGAACAAAGGTAATAGCTTACTCAGATCATATTGCACTAAGATATTTGACGAAAAAGAAAGATATTAAACAAAGATTAATAAGATAGATCTTATTATTACAAGAACTCGATATTACTATAAAAGAAAAGAAAGGTGCCAAAAACTTAATAGCAGACCATCAAAGTAGATTAGAAAGGTGCCGAAAACTTAATACCATTAAAAGACGAATTCTAGATAAACACTTATATAAGATTGCTATAGCTAGTCCATGATATGCCCATATAGTCAACTATCTCACTACTAATAGGCCATCAACTCATTTACCAAGAGCATAAAAGAATAAGATAAAATAAGATTCTAAACATTAATTATGTCATGATCCTTACTTATGGAAATTCGGTTGAGATCAAACGATTTGAAAATGTATTCCACAAATGGAAATATAATCCATCATTGCTCATTGCCATATTTATTCTTGCGAAGGACATTTTTGTCCATGACGTATAGCCCATATGATATTAGACTCAGGATTCTTTTTGCCTACTTTATTCCATGATTGTTATGTTTATAGGAAAGCTTATCAAAATTGTCAAAGAGTCAAGAAATTAGGATGTAGGAATCAAATGCCTCCAATTTTTTTTAGAACCATTTGGTGTTCAAGGAATATACTTTGTGGGACCATTTCCACCATATAATGGAAATATTTAAATTTTATTAGTCATAGACTATGTGTCAAAGTAGGTAGAAGATATTGCCACAAAATCTAATGATTGTAAAATAGTAGTTACTTTCCTAAAATCAATGATCTTTACTATTATTGGAGCATCTATAGCATTGATTGGCGATAAAGGTTTGCGCATTTGTAATAGAATTGTCGCTACTCTACTTCATAAATATAATGTTATCCATAGAACATCTACTGGATATCACCCACAAACTAGTGGACAAGTTGAAACCTCAAACATAGAAATTAAATCAATTTTAGGAAAGACAGTATGTCCAACACTTAAAGACTAGAGTCTTCGTAGAAGATGCATTATAGGCATATGGAACTGCATTTAAGACACCCATATATATGACACCTTATAGACTAAATTTTAGTGAAACATTTCATTTACAAGCCAAATTAGAGCGTAAGGTATACTTGGCAATCTAAACATATAATATGAATAACGATAATGCAAGAAAACAACGTAAACTTAGTATCTAAGAGTTAGAAGAATTGAGAAGTGATATGTACGAAAGCACTTTCATTCATAAAAATAAACTAAAGTATTTCATGAAAATATATTGAATATTAAGAATTTTGAAGTAGGAAAAAAACTTTGCTCTTTTTTTAAGACTTAAATTTTTTCCTAGAAAACTTTGTTCACGATGAACGGGACCTTTCATAATTACGCATGTATTTCTCCATGGTGTTGTAAAGATAGAAAGTAGAGAAACATGGTAAATCTTTAATGTTTATCGGCATATACTAAAACCTTATCATGTTTAATTTTGACTCACATGATTGGGAGATCATTAAGTTTAACCCAATTGAAAACTCATTAGATCAATTGAACAATATAGCGAAGCATATTGTAACCATTAATTAGAATGAAACATTCAAGCTATAGATGGTTCAAACACCAAGAAGAAAGAAGAATGTGAAATTACAAAATGAGACAACCTGCCAGATACCCATACGAGTACAACAAGGATGACTTTGATTACGATCAATTTGGAGAAAATTGAAATCCTTCAAAACTCTTAGCCGCAAAACAAGGACAAACCTACCTTAACATAAAAATCAATGAAATGTCTTTTTATGGAGTTTAACTCGATACGGGAGCCGATATGAATCTTACCCTTGAACATTATTTTCTTCTAACAAAAATTGAGGATTCATTAAAAGATTCATCTTATGATGTATAAGCCAAATGGAAATTTTATAGTCCCATTAAGGCTATCAAAGAATGTGAACGGACGAGTGGGAAGGCTCACCATGACTACAAACTTCTTATTCATGCCAACAGCTACCCCATTATATAAAATATTATTGGATGACTAGGGACAACAAATGAAGTAATATCATACAAAAACCAGAGTGAAATATGCAATGATATGGAAGAAAGGAGATTTAGTGATAGTGATGAGAACAATGATGATAAATATTTTTAGAACCTAATGAAGATATTCTCAATGATAAACCACTTGAAGAGAAAATCGATTCGCTCACACTCAACGAAGATTGATTCCTCTATAAGTCGAGCAAATGACATTAAACAATAGTGCTCTATGGGTGGCATCCCATATTATTAATTTATTTTAGTTATTTCAATTTTTAGTAACAAAGCTAGTATTAGTATAGTTTGTTTTTATTATCTCTCCTTTTGACTCTCTTGTGGAGTATTTTTTGGACTTACGCTCTGGAGTAGGTTCAAATAGAAGGGGAGATGATCGAGTTGTATTTTGTTTTTATGGCCTTTATGCAAGTTTACATTATGCACTTGCTTATTTGTTTATTTAATTATTTATTTAATTTATAAGATTATTATTTAAGTATTAGTTAGGTACATGTCCCGATCAAATTTCACAAATTTTTAAGTCAATTTTACCTTCATATTCATATTTATAATGGATATATAGTTAAATATTAAATAAAACTACAAAATAGTACTTCAAGCCTAGCGATTCCCTAATGATTCCAAATAACACTAGGAATCGGTGGTAAAATCAGTGGAAGAGACGAGCACATTAAGGTAAAGTTTTGGTCTAGTTATTTCTCGGTGATACAACTATTATAGGAATTGATGCTCATATCGATGGTTTACTGCGTCTTATAACCTACCAATTCATCCAGTGATTTCTTAGCAATTCCACTTATTTAGGAATCATTAGGCATGATTTTCAAAAAAAAAAACAGAACCTGAATTGCCAACTTCACAAGACCATTCACACAACCAAACTGTCACACCTCCTCCTCTCACAATCAATTTCTTGCCTTTCGGTTTAAGGAATTTTGACTTATAGCTTGGAATACCGGGTTAGAGGAGTTCTAAAGCATATACCTTAGGAGATTTACTCTCAAAAGGTAATCACCAAAACCCTAGCCCTTTATTTTGATGAAATTTTAATTTCTTGTTGGATATTTGAAAATTCCTAAATCAATTTCAAAAAAATTTGTTAAATTCCATTTCAACACATTAAATGAATTATTTTATTGGTTCTAATTAATTCAGTATCTTAATGGCAATATCCGTTCTTTTAAAAATAGCATACTCCTGAAATTCTTGGAATTTTCACAAAGTATGAAAATGTTCCTAACAAGTTTGAAGTTAAGTTTTTAACACTTCCAATGCGTACTTCTCAAGCTTTTGAAAGACCATTTCCATATAGTCACTTTCATATTCCTGACCTTCATAATTTTTAAATAAGCTTTCTAAAAATTTACTCTTTAGTGTAAAAATTGCTTCGATTTCCTCAATAGTAATTTAATTTTTAATAACTTACTCGACTTAAATCCATTTTGTATTAAATACAGGATTTTGGTTTATCTATTCATAATAATGATTTGGTCATTATGACGGGACAAGGTAGAGGAATGGCTAGGAGTAATGCACAAGAGAAAGGAAAAAGGGTTATAGTAGAAAAAACCGAAAAAGAACCATTCAAGCCAAAAAAAATATTCATTTAACCTACAGGGATTAGTATTATGAAATTAAGAACCGAGAGGGCTAAGTTAAGGACACCTACCCCACTTAGCTCTAACAAGAATTGTAACTACCTAGACCCAAATATCCAAGCCACCTACAATCTCATGACAATTGTTAGTCCCAAATCACAAAATAGATACTTTCAATATGTTAAACGAGTTTTCATACCAAAGAGAGGACTCCAAATCCAAAATGTGCATAAATACGAAGGCAAAATTGTGAACATCATACGAGAAAGGCAATGGGAACACCTTCATAGAGAGTACGAGGGTAATTTAGAACGAGGTTGCTTAGAATTAGTCCACCGGTTCTATGCTAATAGATATATGAGTGAAAATCCTAATAGAGTAATAGTTCAAGGGAAGAAAATCGACTATTCACCCAAAGACCTTAATAGACATTATGGACTTCTGGATTTAGGAGTTAGACAGGATTCTCACTACCCTAACATCATCTACACCCATAAGGAGACTTACCATCTAAAAGAATTCAGGAAGCCTTAAAGGTGATTTCTGGATGAGAGTTTTTCCTCAATTTTTATGGTCATCTTTAGTTTACCGAAACCACCAATTTTAGAAAAATCATTAAGTGTAGATGCATGCCAATACCTAACACTTTGAGGTGAAAACATATAGAGTTGTTCAACTCTATCACCTCGTTATGAAGACTGGGTATATTAATATTGGATATGCAACTCAGAATGCAATAAGATAGGCAATGGCATCTATGAAGCATGATGGCCTACCATTCCCAATCATAACTACGTAACTATGTATGAGGCCAGGGTCGGTATCTATGACATGAAATTCGATGTGTTACCATAGAGGACCTTCACATATGTTACAGTTAAGATGATGATGGCAGTTGATGGATACAATAATTCAAAAAAAAAGAGGGATATCATTGAGACAAGGAGATCCATAATCGAATACTAAACTACTAAGCAGAGAATCCACACAAGCACCAAAAAGGAAGCAAGGGGAGCAGGAGTCAAATGGCTCAAGTACATGTTCCCGTGGCAGAGAGCAGCTCTATATCAGAAGCAAAAGCTAAAAGGAAAGGATTTTTGGAATCCTTATTTCTGGTTTTTTGGCGAAAGAGAAGAAAATCTAGAGGAATCACGAGATGGTATAAGGGAATGAGAGAACTCTTACACGCCACCATTCCATGTCGGAAATGGGGAAGATGGAACGTTTATAATTAGATCCAATGAGGAGCATCGATGTTCTTTCGATGCAGTTGAGATTTCCATTGGGAGTTTATAACCCCGTCGATAGCTACATTTCACAACCTACTACAGCAAGGAATGTCGATGGAGCTAAATAAATTGATGATGAATTTACTTTTGCGCTGAATATACTAAAAAATATTTTTAGTATTTGCGTATAAGTATGGAATCTAAACTCTGTTTGAACTTTTAATGACAATGAATGCTTTACTCCAATGTGTATTTATTTTATGTGGCATTTATTTGTATAATTCTAAAAAGCAGTTTAGGTTTCATATTTAATTCTTTTACGCCACGAAATAAATTTATTTTGTTGAAAAACTTGACTTAATTTTTAAACCCCGAGGATAAGGTTCGGAATGAGTTTGGGGTATTAGGTGAAGTTGAGTGTAATGAAAAGAAGTATGGAATACTCAACAGGTATAATTTACAAGTTGACTAAATATTTCAAAACTTTCCTCAATCGAGGTAGTATTTCTTCATTTTTGTTTAATTAGTTAGAAGTATCAATTGAATATAAGTTGGATTTTAAATAGAAGTGATATTTTATCACCCATGAAAAATAGGAATTCTATGTTAAAAAGGAATTTTTATATGCTATTTGAGTCAACCTAGATTGCGTATGCATTAGAGGAGTATAGAGGGGATCATTTGCCTCGTGTTAAACATTCTAATGGGTAGAAGATCGAAATATTATTGCAAGATAAACAAGACAAATTTCTAAGAATCTTGTTATACAAAAGTTATGATCAAGTATTTTATTATATATAATATGCCATAATTGATTAGAAAAATAGAAAAATAGCCAATAAACTTTACTTAGTTGGAAAAAAAATACTTCTTTGACTATAGGATATTAAGAAGTGCTAATAAGATTCTTAAGTTATAAAATAGAGAAACCCACAGATTCCAAAGGAAATGGAGTAGGGACTCTAGTGGTGAGAAAAATGAGAGAAAATCTCCTATAAAAAGAATAACTGATTCTAAAGAAAATGGGCTGAGGAACTGTAGGAATACAATATAATGAAAAATAATATATATATATATATGAAGAAAGAAAAAAGCGAAATAGTGATATAAAAAAATGGAAGGATGTTTATGAAAAGTTCTCTAAATTAAATATTTAGCTCGAGTGCTTAAAGCTAAGTCGAGTGAAGTATCTTTAGTTCCAACATTCGAACAAATGAAAAGAATATAACAATAATTATTGGTGATTAAAAATTCCTATCGACTTTGATTGCAGTAATATTTTAAATATTGTGTAAAAATGAGATTGATTTTGTGATTTTTGTATCTTGAGATTCTATATTAGTTATTGTAAGCTTGATGCTTGTCAGTGGAGATTGAAAAAACTCATATAGTTGTTTGGCCTTGGTAATTGATATAACTTTGAATTTTGAGGTTTATTGCATAATTAGAGGTAGAGTTGTCGACTAAATGGGTGTCATGACTTTTATTTTATGAAGTTAATATGTGTAGATTTAAAAATAACTTCTATTTAAGAATAAGAGTATATATTTATGAAATCAAAATGATGGAAGAAAAGTGAATAAAATTAAGAGTATTCCTTTGCTTAGGAAAACAAAGTGCTGAGTTTGGTGGTATTTGACAAGTTATTAATTAGACATTTTTTATAGGACATTTTCGGATGATTTTGGATGTAAAAGGCTATATTACACGGATTTTTCTCTTGTTTTTTATATTTTAGGTGATAATTGAGATATTTCAAAAAATGAATAGAAAAGGGAAGAAAATGAAGGATTTAATCGAGTGAAAACATTGCACAAAGATTCAAAAAAGAATCAAGGAAAAACTAGATTTTATAACCAGCAATTCTCCAGCGATTTCTATATACCCAGAATCTCCACTCAAATTGATGGAAACAAAGACTACAATTCCAATGATTTCCCCAGTGATTCCATTTAAACCAGAATCTCTAAGGAATCACAAAAGACAATTTCGTTGATTTTATATTACAACTAAGATTTTGAGTTCGTTAAGATATGTATTACCAAATATACTATAAATATAAACCCCTGACTACAAAATTAAGAGCCTTTTGATAGTTTTACACTTTTTGCTATAGTTTAGAGGCCATTCATTATTATTTTTATTGTTTTGAAAAAATGTTGGAAAGCTCAAGTTTTAAATAAAGCATTTTTTATTATTTCTTTCAATTATTATGTTATGGTGTTAATTATGATTATGAGTGAGTAGTTTGTTAGTCTAAAGAAAACTCCAAACACGAACTAAATTCGTTTTGTAATATAGTCATGATGATATGATTTTGTGCTTAATATTTTATACCAATCGTAATATTTAATTCACTAGTTTTAAAGGTTGTTATTTATGAATTGCAATCAAGAATCTAAATATTATATGCATAGTGCAAATATGTATTGTGATGTTTTGATTCATTATCTAATTTAAATTAGTAGGGTTATTTGAAAGGGCTTTCCAAATGTGTTAGCTTTAGTAGTTCAAAGTTTTCAAAAAGTGTAATGCGGTTTTATTGTACGAAGTTAAAGTTTTTGTATATTCAAAGGGGTTAGCTCAATAAAATTAGAACGTGGCTCTTCCACTAGTATTATGAGAACAAATAGCATGCTAAAAGTTGTTTACTTACGTATGATTAGAGCTTAATAATTTTGGAAGCTTTGTAAAGTATGTTAATGACTATACGATAGAAGTAATATGTTTGGCTGCAAAACGGGTTGATGTTTTATTGTGTAAGAGGTTTGTTTAGATGTCTAATTCATATTGATTTCCATTTAATTGAATTGCCTTAATTTTAATGTCTTTTTTTAGGTTTGAATTCAGTGACTTTGATTTGTGTTAATTAAGGAACTATAGTTAGTTTTGTTGATTTCTAAATTAAGAAATTATTAAATTAAATTCTAATTTTAATTAAATTAAATAAAAAATAAAAATAATAAATGTGAGATTATCATTAATGAGATTATCCACATTAGATGTAAACTCCCTCACCACTTTTACATTTTCCTTAACTTTCTTTTCTTCCCAATCATGGCTACTTTCTATTGGTGGAGTGGGTTCTCGTTATGGTCTAACTCTAGAAGTATTACCCCCATTGGTCTAATTAGTAAAAGTAGAACTCTAGGTTTTTCTTTGGGTTTCTTTATCATCACTGCATTTCCTTTCTCCTCTTTCAACCTCTACCTTTTACACTTACAGTCATTTATCAAGTCAAATTACACAAGTCCAAATAGAAATTTAAACCTTTTTGAGATTGAATTTCTCAAGTCCTAAACTCTTGAACTCTTCTAAATCTCTCTTCTAAGCTTCTACCTGAAATTCCCTTGCCCAAGCCCTAATATGGCTCTACACTCTCAAACTCTAATTCTTTTAGGTTGAACGAAATAAGAATAAGATAGAAATCACTTAAATACAATAAAATCAATCTTATAAAGTTTGAATCTTCTTTGAATCGAGTGCGTGCAATGGTTGGTGTATGTGAAATGAGTTAAATGTGGAAAATTGGGATCTTACAAAAAAACTCTGATTCAGTCCCAGCGAATCAAGGCTTTATGTCAATTCCCTGGTAATTCACTATTTAAATCAGTGGAAATAAGGTTTTGTGCCCATCGATTTGCTCACCAATTTTTAGTTATAATGTCGATTCGTCGTTTAATCGCTATACTTGAATTTCACTAAAAGGTTTTGCTTACTATTATCAATTTGGCCAGCAATTTATAGTGTATTGCTTATGATTCGCTGAACGATAGATATTGTTTATCTATTTAAATTCATAATTATCATATAAATCACTTACAATAATCAATATAAAGATAAAACTCACTAAAAATTAAAAATTTGAGTAGGATATGTAACTAACTAATAATTTTATTACTTTATAAATAGACAAATAATATATATTGCGTAAAGGACATAATATATTTGCAAGAAGGACATAAAAACTCGATCATCTACCCCTCTTTTGATGCTACATGAGAGCGTAAATTCCGAAAATATTTTCAAAAAAAAGTCAAAAGTTCAGAGATTAAAAAAAATATTATACTAATAAAATGGAAATAAAGATATAATATGGGTTGTCTCTAATAGAGAGCTATTGTTTATTGTTGTTGACTTGACTTAACCATTTAAGTATTGAACTGAATCTATTAACTTGAATTGTGGATTGTCCACTCTATTGAAATTCCAAAGAGTAATTGCTTGTCCATTGACTCTTAAAATATTTTTTATTTAGAATATTCATGATAGCTTGAGAAGTGACTAAGTAAAGGCGTCCCAGAATTAAAGGAAGATCTTCATTGACAAAGCGTGGCATAACCAAAAAGTTTGTAGGAAAATATACTTGTCTACTTGAACCGGTAGATTCGTAACCACCCCTCTTAGTTTAATTAATAAACCATTTGGTAGAGGAACTTGTTCAAAAGCATGCTCATCCAACTCTAATTAAGTATGTAGAAAAAAGTGTATTGGCATGAGATTTGAATTAGAACACATATCACACTAAGATTTAACGTATCGAGCCCATTAGATTTTTATATTCGAATGTATATCTTCAGGATCATTCAGCTTTATAGGAGCTAAACTCAACTTTTTCTTCTTATTCTTCTTAACTTTAAAATCTCCTAGCTAATTAATACTCTTCCCATTCTTGGGTTGCTTAACTCTCCATTCCTTAGTTACTTTTTTCTCATTTGATGTGTCGTCAACTTGTTCTTTCCTTGAAACATCATTTTCAATTGTTATTGTTACTGTATTAATTACATATACTTCAATACTTAGATTATCGTAATGATTTAATTCTAAAGAATCATTATCATTAATTTCTTTATTAAGCAATTCATAAGAATCATTATAATTATCCTCATCATTGAAATGTTACAATTTTGTATTCAAATCCCACAGACATCTACCCATCAAAGATATCTAACTTACTTTTAGTTGTTTTAAAAAAATGTCTACCTAATAATATAGGTTGAGAATTATGTGATATTGAATATCTCATTTCCATGACATAAAAGTTAGCTGAAAATACTAAGTCATTTACTTTCACTAAAATGTCTTCTAATAATTCATATGATTTGATAAATATATTATCAACTAAAGTAAGATTAATAAGTGTATTAGTCAAAGATCCTATTTTCAATGATTCATATAATTTAAGTGACATTACATTAATTGATGCTCCGGGATCACAAATAGCAAATTTAATAGAATAAGTTCCTATCGTGATATGCATTTCGATCATTCTTGGATTGGAACATTTCTCTGGTATTTTCTTTTTTTTTAAGCTAACACCTTTTTCCCTAAGTTTTCTTTAGATTCCTCTAAAAATTTATCTTTCAATTAAGAGAATTCTTTCAAAACTTCATCATAATTTGATAATTGCATAATCGATTCTATCAAAGGTTTATTAATTTTTTTTCCTAAATGCCTCAAGAATGTCTTCATTGATTTCTTCATTCATATCATCCGTTAATCTTTATGGAATAGGAAAAATAGAATACACATCTTAATTTAATTTATAAAAAATCTTATTATCCTTTTCTTTATTAATTATTTCAGAAGTTTGTAAATACTTTTCGTAAGCTTCAACTATGGTTAAATATCATGGGTACAAACCTTTCAAGAAAATATGTACATTTCAATTGGTACGTCATCCACTCTATAGTAGGAATGGCATTAGAAATCATCTCTTTTTCTTTTTCTATTGTTTTCTGTATTTTTTTTTAATACCCCTCCTAGGTATATTTTCTTGTATATGTGTCTTTTTTACTATCACAAAATAATGCAATAACATGTGCTTTATTAGTAGGAGTTGATTTTTTAGTTTGATGACATAGTCTATTAATTTATAGTTTTATCTAACATAATTGATTTTTCAACTGATTAATAGATGTATCAGTTTTAACTTAGATTTTGAGAAATTTGTGTAAAGGTTTAATGACTTTGAGTCACAACATTATGCAAGATTTGCTTTAAATTTGCTTGCAAAGGTTGAACCATTTGGTGAGATTGTTGAATTTATGCAGATTATATCTATGTATTTGGTCTTATAATTTTGATTTAACGGACCATAGCTGAGATTTGAAAATGGTTTTCCAGTAGAGTAGCTATTTTTATTATATTGATTCCTTGAAGGACCAAAACATTGGTTCATAACTACTAAAAAAATTGGTTCATAATTGCATTAACTTCTTTAGTATTATCTTTATATAAAGTAGGGTACGCATCCATAGGATGTGTAATTTAATTACAGAATCCACATGGTTTTACTTCGTTTGATCTATTTTTTAATGGCAACTTAACCATGCTAGCTATATCATTAACTTTTTCATCAGATGTACTTCTTTTATTATTAACTTCTTAAAATTTCTTCCTTGATGACTCATTTTGTCACCATATCGCTTTGATTGTTTACCCATATTATTAATAGCCTCTTTCGCTAAAATTAGTGTTACATCAAGTAAAGATACACCACATACAATGTCTAATAACCTTTGTTAAAAATAATTGAGTCCTTCATAGAGGTATTCTAATAAAGCTTTTTCAGTATGTCCATGTTGTGGGCAAGAAGAAATTAATCTTTGATATCTATCCCGAAATTTAATAAAGTTCTCACCATCTTTTATCTTTGCAACTGTGATTTGTCCCCTATAGGAACTACTTTTTCTTGCATGCATATATTGATCTAGGAAAGCTCATAGCATCTGAGCCCATGTAGTTACTGAGTCTTGAGGAAGATAAAATAACCAATTTTGTGTTTGATCTTTCAGTATGATAGGAAAAGCCTTAAGTTTGAGTTTTTTTTAAAGTACCGCCTTTAGGTTTCATCCTAGTGACTTTGTTTTGGTATTCCCTTATAAATTTTTAGAGGTTTTTATTATTTTTACCATAAAGTTAGGTAAGGCACTAACGAATCCATATCTTAGTTCAAATTCAAGAAACGCAATATAAATTGGCTCTAAGCTGTAACATTTCAATTGGCTTGCCTAAAAGTAAGTTCTTTATAATCATTATTATCATTATTATTAATGATATTAGTATTATTATTGGCTTCCATTGTGGTAGCTTAGTGTTCCCTATGTTGTTATTGTCTTAAATTACGATTGAAAGTTCTATCCACCTCGGGATCGAATCGATATAGAGATCATATGGAATTAGAACGACAAAGTATGTTGACCGTACAATGTCTAAAACTCTTAAGAAATTATGTAAGAATCTCCAACAATGGCGCCACAAATTCACATGCATCAAGTGTGTTCAATAAGTTTCTCGTACAATTTTATTATTCGTAGTAGTGGTAAGTGGAATCATCTCCGCCAGGAATTTGCAAACTTGCTACGAAAAAAAGGTTTTCCAGGGGTTTTATTATTTTCTTTAACTTAATTTAAATGGGAATTGAGATCATCTAGTCAAATTAAAATATTTATAGCAACTAATTAAACTAATTTAAACTAACACAATTCAAATTCACTAATACTAAATATTCTAAATTCAATTCAAATCAAATAAATATAAAACAAACATCTAAACAAATATCCCGAACGATGAAACATAACCGTTTTAAATTTGGACAAATTAATTTAAGTATAGTCATAATCATACTATCATCATCTTGTGAAGTATTCTTAAATCATTAAACCGAAATCATAAGGAAGATTGATAATCTATATCAAGCCATCGGTTTTCATTACATTAATGGAAAAGCAATATTTTAATCTTACCACCATTAGTTCTTCAAAAACTCAAAGGTAACTAATAAAAATAAAATCGCATTACATTCTATGAAAGGTTCTTACTACTAACCCAATATTATTGGAATTAGCTATATCAATATCAAACTTCAAACACAATTCACCTAAGAAATATAAACTTTAAAAGACCTTTTAAATTAATCCTAGCTACTAGTTTATATTAGATTAAGAACCTAAATATCACATACACATTATAAACTATACATGCGATTCGAAGTTTCTTGTTTGTAATACGCAAAAAGAAATCTATTGAAACCACGAATTAAATTATACGATTAAGTTTAAAGCATTAAGCGAATATTATTTTTCATTATGACTACATTTTAACTGGTTTTTGTTCGTTTTCGACTTTGTTTAAGTTATTAAACTACTCACGCATGTTCAATATAAACATTGGAATAAAATAAATTAAAATATTAACGAAGATTACCTCTTATTGAATACTTGAATCACCAAAGAGTCTTCAAAAGAAACAACAATAAAAATCAGTTGAAAATATTCTAAAACTAATCAATAGACTAAAACTAGTTAAGGGCACTTTAACTAATCATTGACACCTAATTTTGAAGCCTTAAGGTCATATATATAGTAACCTACAGTGTACATAACCCAATCGAACTCAAATTCCTTGTTTTAATCCAATATTCTCATGGTTGGTATCAGCAAATCCTGATCGAGTCCTCCTTCTCAGCTAAATCGTTGGAAAGGTTGATAGAATAATGACTATATGGTTCACTGATTTAGGATGCAAATCCTAGTTAATTTTTTGAATCGGTATGGAATCGATGGACTTCTTTGTTGTCGAATTATGTCTCGAATTGTAGTGTATTTCTTGAATCAACGTGGGATTATTGTCTATTTTCTTTAATTGACTTAGTTCTTTGCTTTTCTTCATTTTTTATTCTATTTCTTTATATAACCTTAATATAATCTAAAATCACAGAAAAAAAATAAAAAAACAAAAAAAACTAGCCTTTTACATTTAAAATCACTGTAAAATATACTATAAAATATTTTTTATTTATTGAATTATCATGTAAGAGGAGAAATTTACTGTATTTTCAAATCATAAAAGTCTAAAATACTTATTTACTTAGAGTGAGCTGAACATGAGGCAGCGTAGGTGGCTTGAGTTTCTCAAAGACTAATGACTTCACTTTGGAATAGCAGTCGGGCAAGGCAAATATAGTTGCAGATGCCTTGAATAGGAGAAGAAAATGCATAGAGAATGTAGCTACTATTAGAGCTTATCAGTTTAAACTTCATGAGGAAGCATCAATGATGATGATTTGTGATATTTTGGCTTGCATATCTTTAAATGAGAGAGCTAGTTCAAGAGCTACTAATCTATTCTTCTTTACTCAGATTTTAGGCTAAATCGAAGATTGTTCAATGGGTGGTTAATTATCAAAAATCTGATTAGGATTACTTAATGCTTTAAAGGTTGGCAGCTAGTGTTGATCATCCTTATTGGTCTTTTCTAGGAGATGGTGTGTTGTATTTCAAAGACAAATTATGGATTCTAGCCTAAAATAAGTTGAGGAAGGAGTTGCTATGGGAATTACTTAGGTTTCTTTACTTTATTCATCCATGTAATACTAAGTTGTAACGTGAAATGAGGCGTATTTACTGGTGGCCTAGGATGAAGACTGATATAGTTGAGTTTGTAAAGCGATGTGAAATATGTCAGCAAGTTAAGGCTGAACATCGTAAACCTTTATGGTAGTTGCATTGTTTGTCGATTATTGAGTGAAAATTAGAGCATATATCGATGGGTTTTATTTCCACTATCTCTAAATCAACGTAAGCATCATCAGTTAGTGTTGTAGTTTACAGGTTGATGAAGTCTACGCATTTCTCACCAATCTCCATGCGAGATCCTCTTGATAGATTTATTGAGATATACATATGTGAGGTGTTGAGATTTCACGGAGTTTCAGTGTCAATTACTTCAGATAGAGATTCGAGATTCACATCCATATTATGGGGTGAGTTTCAGAGACAGTGAAACTGTTCTCAACCTGAGCACAGCATATCATCCTCGGCTTGATGGGTAGACTGAGCGTCTGATTTTTTAGGACATTATTTAAGCTTATGTCTTGGAGTTTGGTGGTAACTAGCATAAATACATTGCTTTTTGTGAGGTTTTCTTTCAATAATAACTATCAAACTAGCATTGCAATTGCACCTTTTGAAGGTCTATAGGTTCGTCCTTATCGTTCACCTGCGTATTGGGCTAAGGTTGGAGATACAGTTTTGTTAGGGCCTGAGTTGATTTAGGACTACATAAGGAAAATTCAGCAGGATTCGTCAGCATTCAACTGCACCATAGTTGAAATAAAAGAGATACACCGATAAGGATCATATGTTTTTATAGTTCTCAAATAATGATTATATTATGCTCAAAGTCTCACCTATGGAATGTTTATGTAGGTTTAGATTGCGAGGTAAGCTAGCTCCAAGTCATATTAGGTCGTTAAAAATGAAAGAAAGAGTTGGTCTCGTTGCTTACAAGTTATAGTTACCTCCCAAGCTAGCTGAAGTACATAATGTCTTCCATATATCTATGCTTCATAAAATAAAGACTCAATTCACTATGAGGATTGATTGGAATGAATTTGATCTTCGAGAAGACTTATCTTACACTGAGCAGCCAATTCAGATTCTTGATCTTAAGATTCAGAAGCTGAGAACCAAAGAGATTTCTTTGGTTAAGGTGAAATGGTAGTTTGACGTAGATAAAAAGCTAACTTGGGAGCGTGAATCTTATAAGAAGGAGCAATTTCCTTTTCTCTTAGGAACTACAGGTAACTATTATGTTTATTTTAATTGCGAGGAAGAAATTTCTTTAAATTGGGGAGACTGTAAAGACCCATTACTTTAAGCTGATGATAAGTGTTAATCCAAATACTAATTAACCTTAGTTAGTCTCGTGGTTAAGTCTATCAAACCTTGATTAGTGTGTGCATGAGTTTGTAAAATGTTTGGTGTTAGTGTGAAATGTTTAATGAATTTTACAAGCACTATGGTAACCAAAGAATTAGTGAATTTGGAACGAGACTTAGGGGAATTCAATAAAGGTAAGTGGGACTCAATTATACTATACATTTTACTATATGAAGTAGTATATTTAGTTCATATAATTTATGGACTGAGAAATGGGAGCAATGTATTATGATAAGCATAAATTTTGACTTATAACTCGGAGGTGAGTCGGATTGAGTTAACCAGATATTACGTGGTTATGAGGTCGCCAAGGGTTAGCCTTACCCCTCAATATTCATAGTCTATGATTTAATGTCATCATTCATTATCCAGAAGAATAGGGAGACTCAGCTTATCTTGAATACACTAATAGAATCACACATCGGTCAATGTGTGGATTTTATTTATGGTATTTTTGAGTAACTAAGAGATTAGTCTTATAACTGAATTGAAAAGTGATGTCATATGTATATTTGCTATTAAACTGGGATTTGCATATGTTATCTATTGTTATATTTTTTGAAGCATTAAATAGATGTTTAATTGATTCATATTATCATTTGTTATGCTTGTTTATTAAATAGACTTTTGATATTTAATTGTGAGTCACTTAGTGTGCATGTTAGAGCGCTCACCCTTTTATACAATCCAGTTTTGTAAGTCAGTGCTTCAGTGAAAAGGAAAGAGAATATTTAGGAGATTTTATTGTCATCTCTACGATGAAATGAGCCTCCCTTCTATATACTATTTGAATTACGTTGTTGTAATATAACAAGGTTGAGAAGTTTTTGTAATCTTTTTTTGGTTTTAGTAAACTCTGGATTTATGTATATCACTTGTATTATCAAAAATTTGCAATTTTTTGTTACATATACTTTGATTTACATTTCAATTTCAATATACATGTTGAGTTTATCAGGTATAGAACGTGAGGGTGTTGGCTCTAGTTAAGTTAGGCCGGTGTATTGGGGTTTGATTAGGGTTTATGGTCAAGTATCACCGTAATCAAAATAGGGGATGCTACATCTGTACTGGAACCGGGTTTTATTTATAATGTGATAGAGAGTCTCTGAGGTAAGTCTAAGATTGATTTCCCATGGATTATTTCGATTATAAAGTAATTATCCAGTGTAAAAACTCGTACTCAAGGCTTAAGCCAGGGGTTCTATAAGGGCTCGAATTAATTAAACTAGATTTCACATTAATCTTGGGGATTAATGGTCGTAATTCAGGCCTAAGTGGAAAAACTTGGTTTACTCGGAAACAAGAATCAAATGTATATGTTATTTATGGGTGTTGTTTGTGTATATTGTTGTGTTCAAAAATATTTATCATATTACATCAGTCATGTCGGGTGAGCTAGTGAGACAGGTGTCAAACCCAAGTTGAGTATCGACGCAGGCATCAGGTAGACGGTATAGGGATACACTAGAATATTTTAAACTAGTTCAAATCAATACAATTAAGACTAAGTATGTGTCCTTGTATGAATAACAACTTCAATAGAATAAGGTATAGTGAATCATTAAGTTACAAATTGGAGTGCCTCGAGATACATGGAGATGCGAGGGGCACTGGATGCTAGGTAGTCAGAGGTTAGAATAAAACATGGATGCAAACTAATGACCCAAGTAGACTACCCTAATTGTTAATGTGGACAAAGTCAGATTAGTTGATATGAATAAATTCTAAGATTATTGTTTGACAAATAAATCAAGAACCAATGATGAGCATTAAGATAATCCTAATTTATAGAAAAATGACTAAATGGAGTGTAAAGTGTGTGTTACTTTGGTGTTGAATTGGTGAATGGGAACTACTAATTGGTCTAAAGATGGAGATTCCATGTATTGATGTAGGGCCAAGGTCTCATAAGGGTTTGTATATAAAGGATTTGTTCACGCAAGAACATGCAAATAACTCATGAACTTTTTAGGAACACACGAAAGAAAATGGTTGCTGGATTTCTCCACTTTGAAGGTGAATTGGAGTCAAGCTATATAAATTCTAGTCTATGGAACATCAATCAAAAAATCAAGGTCTATGTAATAGTTCTTCTCCCTTTTTTGTTCAACTTCATGGAAATGGCTTCTTGATGCATGAGAAATTCAGGGCTTTATTCTAAAACAAGATTTCATACTTCAATTAAGGTTTCTTATTGTTTATGAACTGGGATTTTAGAGAAATTAGTCATCCAAAACTAATTTTTACGACTTGTTGTTCCTAAGAAAAATTGGTCAATGCATGCTTTAAATCTTGTGATTGATGCAAAATATTGTATGATTATTGTTGCTAGCTACTTTCGGTGGTTTAGAATTCCCTACGAGGAGAGAATAGGGTCAACGGCTTGGACGAAGGCCGTGTGGGAAGAAATCATAAGATTCTCGAAATAAAAATTTTGGGTTTCGACCCTGTTAGTGCACCAACCACCCTGCAGAAGATTCAAGAAAAATGTGCTTTAATAATGTGACTGGCAAAAACTTACTTTCGACACATTGATTTTCAGTTTTAGAGGTTTTTGTGCAATTTTGATAAATTTAGCTGAAAATTAAGAATTTGATAATTTTTTAGATTTAGATCGAATTTGGTTTAAGGACTTAAAATACATTAATCTATACCATTATAATTTACTCATATATGTCATAGAGGATTAAGAGGACCATAGCTCGGGTACCATGAGTTAGTCAGGGTCGAATTCGGGAGCCTAGGGAAGTTGGAGTACGTAATTAAGGTGCATAAAACCCATTGGAATGCTTTACAAAATTCATGGTTTTGGTTTATCAATTCCAAATTACGTGTGTCGCTGGTGGTGGCAACACATGGGTTTTCTACTCCTAATTCGATCGCGTGTATATTGGTTGTGGCTAAATCTGGAACACGCAGATCACTATTTTGTAGCACTCATGTTGTCGGATGTGGAATATATTTATAGTGCGTCAAGAGGGAATAAGGTGTATTCTCGGCGTCGTCGAGCATCAGGGATTTCTCCCATTTACCAAAGTTGAGATTTAGTCACAAGAGCCTAGAGTATATTTCTTGTCATGGTTGTATCGATTGCTTTAATTTGTGATTTCCTTTACATTTACATTATGATTTACTCTTTTATCTATTTATTTAAGCATATCTATTACCTTTTATTTTTGCATGTCATTGATTTCCTACATTTATGTAAGTATGAATTTATGCTGTTAGATGTATTACTTGCACATCTTATAGTCTTTAACTGTTTTACTCATAAATATTATGTGGACTTCTTTTTGGATTTTACTCACTAGACTCGTCTTCATTTTTGTTCGATGACTGGGGCAAGGAAGTTTTAGGCGACTACCTCTGAGTTTTATTTCGACGCTAGATCGTGTTTGACTTACAATATGTATATATTTACGTTTTGTTGGGTTTTAGAGACTTGTAGAATACTGATACATGTATTGCATATGTTGTACTTAGTCGTCTGTGTTATATACAAGGTATTCTTTTGCAATGTTTTCGACTACTTAGGTTGTAAAATATACATCAGTTACTCATGCTAAAAGACTTCCGCTGATAAATTAATGTATTAAATCGATAAAATAATGTTAATTGTGCAAGAAATTAGATAATCGTGGGTTGTCATTGATAACCGTGCCTAACTTCACGAGGCTTGGTGACGTTTTCAACAATGTAGCAGTGCCCAGTTCGCCTTTGGATTTGGGGCCGCCATAGTTTGGTATTAGAGCCGAGGTCCATATCGACTTAGGGAACAGCTTAATGAAATTGGAAAGAACTTAACAAATAGACCTTAGATGTGAAAACCCAAAGATGCTGACTTAGAACCCTAATTAAGAAGCAAACTTAAGTCGAGTAGCGATAATGCTTATTTACTTGTTATTTTTTTTATTGCATATATTATATACACGTATACAGAAGGTAAACCAATGCATGCTTTTTGATGCAGATCATTATGGACGGACTACTAATTCCACCTACTTAAAATAAAACTTAATAATTTTCTAAACTAACTAAACTAAAGTGGCTATCTATCCCCAGCAACAGCAGCAAAAAGTTGGTTGTGGCTACTAGTATGATGGTTCAATTATAGTAATAATGTGATCAACTAATGTTTATTACGAATACCTTTCTTAGGGAAAGTTGTATCGCACACAACTCACTTAGTCAGATTTATTTTATTGCTAAGAAAATCCTTTTTAATTGGTGTTTAACTAAACTATTCTAACAAAACAATGTAAATACTTATACTCTTATATTAAGAAGATCTTAGTTTACAACTTCACCTAGGTAATGAATTACCATGGTTTCAACACATTTCCTTCATCTTTATTATGTATGTGCAATGCTTAATTAGAATAAACAAATTTCGTTCAAATCTACTTCAACCCATTGTCGTGACGAAAAAGACTTTAATGTGCAAACTATAACTCCACCTATCAATGTGAATAACGTAAGTTCTAAATTGCTTTAAGTTCTAAATCTTTATATTTATAACCACTTAAGTTTACTATTCATGTCTCCTTAATTAATAACTGTAAAATAATGTGATACATTTTACTGTGGTATCATCCATATCCGACTTAAAAGCTTCAATGGTCATGGTAATTCCTAAAACCTCTAATCAACAAAAACGCAATCAAAATGTTTGTAGCATTATGTATAGAATCAATACAAATTATGACCATAGCACTTTTTAACTTTATAATACATTCATAACTACTTTAGCATAATATTCATATCATAAGATCCATTGATCTTTAAGATTAATGAACTACTCAAACATTACTGAAATAAACATACACATCGACGCACGTCGAACGCATCAATAAAAAAAATTTCTTAAACCAACTATTTTGTAGAATAGTGGCAAATGGTCGATCCCACATAGATTGGTAGTCTTTCTTAGGTAAAAAACGACGAAAAGGAAAATTGGGGGTTTTGAAATAAATTAACTAACAAAACTAACTAAATAAAATAATAAAAATAACTTTCAAATAGTTTCAAGAAAATACCTAAGTAAAACCTAGGTTTACAGTTCCACAAATCAGGATCAAGATTCAATGGAAATCATGGTCTTTAGTCTTTCCCAAAAAGTCAATAATTTAAATTCTCCTAGATTAGCAATAGAAAATCGACATCCGCCAGAAATTTTTCATTCCCCTAATCTCGATATTCAGGATGTCCGCCACTAACTACTTCCCTAATCAATGTATAACCCTAGACATCTGCCAATCAGGTTTAACACACTAACCGCAACAATATGAGTCATTGGGAACACTAATCCTAAATAACTGAATCGCATCCACTCTCGGTTTAACTTAGACTCAATTATCGCACACTCAAGAACCAAAAGGTTTTGACGGCAAACGGGTGAGTGTTTGTCACTTTATTGGTCCAAAAGCACAATTACACGGATACTCAAATAACTATAGGTTTTCCACCTAAAAGCATGCACTGGCCACACACATACCATAGATCTAAACCATATTCCTTAAAAGCAATAACAACAAAATAGAAGAATTAAACTAAATTAAAATAATAAAATACAATATCTCACATAATACGCCATAAATCCATAATCCTGACTTATTTCCCCATCGACAAAGGTAATCTTCGAGAGTAGTCGATGCAAAAAATATAATAGTTGGTGTTCTCTAATAATACCCTAAGTTCTTAATATATAAAACTACTAAAAATTGGTCTCGAGAGATGAGAGAAACTAATTTTGGGGGTTGGTCTCGTAACACATGCGTCGAATAGCATCGTTTGGCTATTTTAGGGTAAAAATGGGTTTCATACATGTGGCAGCGCACGATTGGCCCGCCTGCTGTTATGCACAGACGAAGCGCGTTCTGATTGGTTGGTGGAAGCTTGAGTAACATTTGGGGCATGGAAGACATGACACGTAGCAGCAAGCGATTGGCCGAGATAGCTAACTGTGGATAAGCTAGACGAATCGGGGGGCGCCACGTGTCACAGCTTGCAAATGGTTTGTTACTCGAGAACTCGGCAAAAAAGTGGGAAAATGTGCTGATGTGCATCCCGAGGCACATCCTATGGCAGTTAAAGCATGAAAAGACTGCTAGTGAGCTGGACGTTGATGACATGTGGACAAATCGGTTGCTGCGGCGTGGCTGTGATTTGGCAAGTTTGGCTAGTCAATGACTGACATGTGGGCATCGAACTGGAAATCGCACACATTGTGTAAATGTGAGGGAGAGAGTGTAATGCGGATCTCTAGGCAATCCAACAGCAGCTCAACTCAAGTGACCGAACGGTGTCACTTCTTGGGTCATTTGGTATGTTGTCTCTTATTCTACCCACCCCACTATGCGTAACTCGAGGCAAACTGTCCGATGTCCAATCACTGTGAGTAATACTCCATTTTGAGTGTTTTTTCACAGAATTCAACCGCGCACTCCATTTCACCAGAAAATGACCAATAAATATAATTAAATATACATTTTAGAGACTTTACATAATTAAATATACTAAAATAAAGTACTAAACACATAAATACTGACTTATCACACATTATGGTATTCATTGCAATCAATGATTAAATAAAATAACTTCATTTAAATCAAGAAAATAATACTGAATAACCACACATGAAGTCTTTAATGTTTTCTCCTCAAAAACTCATTTAAATACTCTGGAACAAATTAACACTAAGCTAAACTATGTTAATTGGTTGCTCTTAATCATAACTGGTAAATTTGTGAGTTTAACATGTTATAATACCTATTTATACCCATAAGACACTTTAGCATACAATTGGAAACCCGAATAATCAATTTCAAACGAACTAGAACTCTAAACTTTCTATTTTTTACATCTCGGTGTCATCTATAAGAGATCTGGCGATGTTTTTGTAAAGCCACGATGCTGCCACAGTTTTGGCCTTTTTTGTGCATTTTCTTTTCTCAATGGGTTTGGCGTACTGGTTAATTATCTCCAGCATCGTCCCTATATACCTACGTCGCCGCCTCCACGCCGGACACTTATGTCCTACTTTTTTTCCCTTTTTTCTTCTCCACGCCTTGCCCATGCTATGTTTACTCTTCCCATGATGTAAAGCCTACTAGCCACAGTATCAAACATACTTTTGTGCATATTATCTTCGTTTCATCACGAAATCACTCTTTTGTCTTCTTTTTACCTTGTATAACTGAAAATACACAAATACCATCAATTGGACCTTATTTTAGGATATATACCAAATATACTACTAAACTAGTCCAATATATAAGTCTAAATAATCACTTATCAAATACCCCCAAACTTAAGATTTCACACCTCTCAAGCGAAAGTGTAATTTACTAAGTGCATTTACTACTACTACTCAAATCCATATTTATTTTACATCATTCATGGAGTACCCTATTATTCAAAGAAGTTTAAATTAATAACCCACTCAGGAGCTTTTCTTT
Organism: Stephania yunnanensis; assembly: GCA_039657365.1. Classification (NCBI taxonomy): domain Eukaryota; kingdom Viridiplantae; phylum Streptophyta; class Magnoliopsida; order Ranunculales; family Menispermaceae; genus Stephania; species Stephania yunnanensis. Next base: position 29,722,331 of record CM077581.1, on the reverse strand, counting down.
GCAAAAACTTATACTTTCAAAAACATGTAGTTTTAACAACACATACAATTCACTTTTGAAAGTCAAAAGTACTTCACAACCAAAATCATTGCTACTCACAAGTTTATTTCACCATGACATTCAAGTAGCAAGTGTACAATCTTATTATTCCTCATTAAGCTCAAGAATTCATAAATTGACTTGGATCACGCTAGTTTTATAAACTTTAGCACTTCAAAAGTCTATATGACTTAATATAGTTGGAAAGAAAACTTAACTTAATTAAACTACTTGTACTTGAGCTAAATCTTTTATTTGAAGAGTTTTAATCTAATTTCCGCCTTTTTTCAATATATATATATATATATATATATATTTTTTTTTATTTTTCCTTTTTCATCATATTTTCTAGTTGCATAGTTCATTCTCCTTTTCTTATGGATTGCGTTTTTTCTTTCTTTTCCCAACCATCAAGTTCTCTACTCCTTTTCATGTAGAACTTGTTGGACTCTATTTTTATGTTTAAAACTCTCATTAACACTTCTCACTTTCACTTTATTAAGCAAGTTTTAACTCCAACTTTTCATTAAAAATGGTATATATTTTTTTCCCTCTTAGCACTAAGTCTTTATTTACTTTATACTCAAGTAAGATTTATACATAATATAGAATTCCATAGAAATCTAACCTTTTATAAAAGTAATGTTCTAGTATTCTCCTTGCTTTTGTTTCAAGTTCTTGGTCTTCCTTAACTCTAAGTTCCTAATCATGAAATCATACCGATGTTTGCTACATTTTTTATTATCTTCAAAAAATTTTAACATTCTTTTGAGTCTCATATCAACAAAACACTTATATTCAACTCATCCTCAATTAAAGGTATGAACTTTGCAAATTATTTACTTATTCATTACATATTACTATATATAACTTAATATATACTACTTATACACATTTAAATAACAATTAAATGAAGTACAATTATACAAAATACACTACCATTCTTCCTCTTTAACTCCAAAATAAAATTTTTACGATCATACTTGCAGTGTTTTTTCTTATTTCATCCTTTCTTACCACTTCCCATAGTTTTCATGGCCCCAAATTTAAACCAAACCTTGTCCTCAAGGTGTAAAATAAAGTCCGAAACATGAAAACACTAAACATAAAAACATAATATTCACAAGACATAATAATGCATTAACACTAAATTTAAACAACTAATTAAAATGACAAAATATCCTTGTAACTCCTTGATGCTTTATGATTGTGCCGCATATGTCGAGACTTCTCCATTCCGATGAAATCTCACTAGGAAAATGGTCTCTCCTGCACAATTAGCATAAAACTTTTGAAAGTTAGAAAATTACTAAAATATTTGGATTCTTCTAACTAAGCTAACTAAAAAACTAAACTTTAAAAACTAAATTTAAAAAACCCTGGGCTGCCTCCTAGTTGCGTTTCATTTAACTTCACCTTATGCCTTTTCATTTGTTTAGTCCAAGTCTAAATCGAGATACTCCATTTGTAGGTTGAAGATAATGATATGTCTTTAGTTCAGATATACTTCTTGTCATTCAATAACGACAATCTTCTATGCGTCATCATCATCATCCTCGATACTCATTACGATCATTTTCTTCCTTGCGTGCAAGACCGCATTAGCAGTGTTCGAGAATGGCCACTCAAGTATCATACACACATCTTTATCTACTCACGATCTATAATCTCAAAGTCAGTGATAAATGCCGATCTAACCACTTTCACAAGAACATTTAAGCTTCTCTTTATAGTAGGTACCAAATTACTATCAACTACTTGCAAATCTATGGTATCAAAAAAATTGGTCTTCAAAACTACTTGTAGCTTGTCCTTTATAGGCATTAAATTAATTAAAGCTCCCAAATCACATAATATGTTTCTAAATCAGTACCCATAATGCTCAATGGTATGCATTTGTCTCTAAGATCTCTCTTTTTGATTGTTTGGCATCTCGGTGTGAACTTGATTTTTGGTTTCGGCTTCTTTGGAACAACCTTGATGTTATTTCCTTTCGATATTTCTTCATAAGTTTCTTCATATTATTGCTTACCTCCCCATTCTTTCTTTCACTTCTTGTTATTCTTCAAGGCATTGATCTTTTGTTACTTGAATCATTCAAGTTCATTTTGCCTCACTTTTGTTCATTTCTCATGCATCCCTTCATACATTCTCGTAGCAAAAGTGTTGACTCTTTCTAGCTTGTACATCATTTGCTCTTGCATTGGCTCATTCGTTATCTTAATGGTAATTATGTAAATAGCACTAACATTCACCTTGCAATTTGTGATAGTGTTACTCGAAAACTGCTCTTCCTTCCTAACCATAATGGATTGTTATCACTCATCTTTCATTCTTTTCATAGCTTGCTTTACATTTTCCATCTTTTTCTCATGCTTCTCATGTCGTTCCCTATTGTTCATGTCAATATCTTGCAAGAATTTCTCAATTGAGTCATTTCTTCGCTCTGACCTAGCTTTCCTTATTGAACTTGTTAATCAATGCATGGAGGTAACTTCAAAGCATTATCATGATTTACATATGAGAAGTTTGGGTTTTTAAATTCTTCATAAAACCTTTAAGGAGTCATTCCTCTCAGCTTGAAGTTATTTACATAGTTCTAGTTGTTCATGAAGTTGATCTCCTCAAGCTCTATTCTTCACTACATGTCTATAGGTTCAACAAACATTGATTGGTTATTAACGGGTTATTGTATCGCTTCTACTTTTGGAATTTGTTGCCCTTTTGAAGCTTCGCCATTTGATTACTCAGGTTGGATAGTTGTACCATAATCATAGCTTGCGAATCAATCTCATATATGTATGCTGGCTTCCTCACTTTGGAACAAGTACTGAGTGTAGAGTTTTGGGACATAAGATCTATGAGATCTAATGTTCCATCCTCATCCTCGTTTAGTAGAGAACTACCTGTTGTTGCATCCACTAATGTTCTAGTATTGTGATTAATTCCATAGTAGAAAATATGTAGTTGTGCCCATTTCACGTATCTGTGTCCTCGACATCTCCTCAGCATCTCCTTAAATCTTTCCCAAGCCTTACCAAGAGACTCGGCATCCACTTACTTGAATAGATTGATTTCCAATTTCCTTTCGTTGACCTTCACTAGGGTAAAGAACTTGTCCAGGAATGTTTCATTGATATCCGCTTATGAAATCATAATCCTTATATTTGGTTCATGGAACTAGGATTTAGCTTTTCCATCCCATAATAATGGGAAAAGTCTCATCCAGATCACCTCCTTTGTAACTCCAATAATATGCACGATCTCTTACTTATCTAAGGAATTTTCTACATGTACAACTGGATCTCCATTGGCTAACCCGTTGAACAGGATATTCTACACCATGTTGATTAGATATGGTCTCAGCTCGAAATCAATGGTGTTGGCTGGAAGCCTTAATACTCCGATATAAGCCATATTTGTCCTCGCACTCTAAGTTGCACTACTAGATCACTTTTAGGTTGGTTATTCCCCCGGCCCTATTATTAATTTCAGTTCCCCGCATGGTCATCCGCCATATTAATTCCTTTTTTTCTTTCCCTACTTTGTTCTGTCAATCTCAGGATCATAAGGCATTAAGTCCTTCTCTCCTTTACTACAAATGCAATAATTCTCCCTGAAATGAAAACACAAGTAAATTAAATAAACTATAGTGGCTACTTATCCCCAACATCGACGCCAAAAACTTGGCTGTGGCCGCAAGTATGATGGCTCGATTGTAATAATAATGTGGTAAGCTAATGTTGATTATGGATTTTGTTCTCAAGGAAAGTGTATTGCGCACTGCTCACTTAGTCAAATTTACTATATTGGTAAGAAAATCTCTTTTTAATTGGGTTTTAACTAAATTATTCTAAACTAACAAAGCAATTTAAATACTTATACTCTTACATTAAGAAGATCTTAATTCTCAACTTCTCCTAGGTAATGGGTTATTATGCTTTCAACTCGCTTCCTTCATCTTCAGTATTTGTGTGTAATGCTCAAATAGAATAGATGGATTTCCTTCAAATCCACTAAAACCCACTACTGTGACGGAAAAAAATTTATTGTGCAAACTAGAACTCCACCTGTCAGTATGAATAATGTAAGTTCCACATTGCTTTAAGTTTCAAGTCTTTAGATACATTAACGCTTAAGTTTACTATCACCGCCTCAACAATCAATAACTATCTATTGATGTTATATTTTATGATTGTATCATCTATATCTGGCTTAAAGGCTCCAATGACAAATGGCCACTCCTAAAACTCTAATCAACAAACACATGATCAAGATGTTTGCAACATTACATGTAGAATCAATGTGAGTTCTAACCATTGCACTTTTTAACTTTATAATACATTCATAATTACTTAAGCATAGCATTTATACCATAGGATACATTGATCCCTAAGATTAATGTACTACTCACATATCATTGAAATAAACATACACATCATAGTATTAATTGCAATCAAAGACTGAATTAAATAACTTGAACTAAATCATGAAAGCAATACCGAATAGCCATACATTGAGTCTTCAATGTCTTCTCCTCCGAAACTCTTCTTAATACTCATGAAGAAAGCAAAACTAAGTTGAACTTGGTTAATTGGTTGCTCTTAATTATAATTGGTACATTGGTGAGTTTATTACCTTCTAATATCTATTTATACCCTTAAGAAACTTTAGGGTATAGTTAGAAACCTTTATACACAATTTCAAACAAACTAGAACTCTAAACTTTCTATTTTCAATGTGTTGGCGCTGTTTATAGTTGATTCGGCCATAATTTCAGCCTCTTTATGTGAATTTCCCCATCTCAATGAGCTTGGCCCCCTGCTAAATCATCCTCGAGGACGTCGTTATATACCCACAGTGCCACTACAGTGCCTACACTTCTATCCCCTTTTCTTCTCTTCTTTCTTCTTCATGCCTTGCCCTCGTTGTATATGTTCTTCCTTTGGCGTCAAGCCTACTAGCCATGCCGTCAAATGTACTTTTGTGCATATTATCCTCATTTCATCACAAAATCACTCATTCGTCTCCTTTATACCTTGTATACCTAAAAATACACATATACTGTCAATTAGAGCTCATTTCAAAATATTTATATAAAATTAACTACTAAACTAGTCCTATATATAAGTCTAAATAATCACTTATCAGTAGTGGTTGTCGCATTAATAGTTATATCGATTGAGACAATGACAGTTACTCCAGTAGGGACACGTGCATCAGCGTAGATAGACGTATTTAAGACATCGTTGTCAGCAAAGGTCAAGTTGATGAAAGAGTTCTTTAAATTCGATCACAAATACATATATGGAGACAGAGACCCGGAAAACGGCCAGGAAGTGGTTATTTCTCAATCAAAAGCTACACAAGCTACTACGGATCCACAAAGGTATATAAGCAAGGATCCTAAGGTACATGCTAAAAATGGAGGCTATTATATGATGGACGACGTACATCGACATTCATCGGGGTCGAGTAAATGGGCAGAGTTTAGATGATTTTTCTACGATGAAGGCATTCTGATTGAAATCCAGCTAAGGTTGCGGGAGGACTTTTTACATCTAAGGCAGGGTTACGGGATAATTATGTTGTATATGGAGAGGTTCCAGTACCTGTTATAGTTCATCATGGACGTGGCCAGTATATAGCAACTTCATATTCACTATTTTGTCAAAGGACTCATATTAGTGATTGACAAAGCTACAGTGTTGACAAGGGTCCGCACACCTTAGGAGATCTATGATAGGACCCTAGCGCCTAAGACCTATCAATTGACAAGCGTCGACTTGCACATATCTATAATTGTTGAGGTACAGTTAGGGCAAAGCTATGGGCTAAAGTGACAAAGAGAGCAATATGAGAGAGATGACAGATAGTATGGTCGAGATCGTTGGGACGATGTCTAGATAGCCTGAGCCTATGTAGTATGAGCACTCCCAGGGACAAAGCAGAGGCAAACTCAAGACCTGGGAGGCAGGGGCTAGGAACCACAGGGTCAAGGGTCAGGGCTAGGGGTCAGGGAGTGGGCAGAAAAGATCAAGATATTGGACTATGTGTTGGCAATATGGGTAGAAGGGTCATATTAGGAGAGATTGTCCATAGAGAATGATGACTTAAGCAGCAGTAACACCGGTGCAAACTCAAGAGTCGGTGCACGTAATGACTGAGCCAGGGTGGGAGACGTCCTAACACTAGGTTCAAGGTACGGAAGTTAATTACTTAATAATTACAGTTAAGTTTATGCATGCATGGTTTGTTATATGTATGCTTAAATGCATGGTAGGAGAGGTCTTAGATCAAGTCGCAAGGATAGAATAGGGCCCAAAATGGAATTGGAAGTGATTGTACTTTCGATGGGCAAATTTGGGCTTGCCAATGTGACAGGGGATGCTTTATGCAGCATCCCCTAACCTGATTAGGGCAATGCCCAGCCTGAAACCTTAATTAAGCCTAGATTACCATTACTAGACTTAAGTAGAGCCAGCAGCCTTACCACCTACACCTAATAAGCACTACTGTATATCGAATTTTAAAATAAAACAAATCATATACGAAGTGGAAATTTAAAATCTTTTCGATAATCAAAATAAGATAAACAATATTTAAAATAAATCGGAATAAACCTCGGTTATATAATCACCCTTCCCATGTGATATTAATAAAGTGCAATTCATTACAAATATATAAAACCAGAGACATGCATTACAATGAAGAGAAGTTCAAGACTCTTATAACTTACCCATCTTGTAGTTGTAGTGCTCGTCTGATCTACCTGTAATGTTCATTGGAGTGAGCGCTCCAACTTGCTCAATAAGTAGGGATTCACACTAATCATCAACATTCCATATAATATTCAAGGATACCATGCAATAACAACATGCATCAATGATATCTAACAAGAATATGGAACACATATGGATTCAATACATAATCAGATGCAAAGCAAGTAATTTGGACTATTACATTGTGATTCCCGTTTATTTTACAAAACAAGGTCGATTACCCACTGACGCCATTAATGCATTTGCCAGACAAACATATTGGCTGATATGCTCTTTAGCCCATCAACTAATGTCCAGTGGTTCTATCCCGAACCCTCTAATGTGTATATAATCCATACAACCTATCGAGTTGAGCAAAAGTTAAAATCTGGAGCTATAGCATGGTCACATTACATACTGTTTTCCATTTTTTGAAATCCATCACAGTGTACATAATCCCTCATTTCATTCAACCAACTATATGAGCCATATATGATAAATAGCCAGGCAATATTGATAAATAAGGGAATTTGTGCTTACCATAGTCTAAGTCTCTGTTTCCTAAACTCCGTAAGTCTTTTATCATCTCACATTTCCTCAGTGTTCCTCAACATATCACCAATCATTTAGTATAAATATAGGTTCATTATTCTACATTTAGAACCTCTAGACTAGTCTTTAAGTATCTTAACGAAACAACCAACTCTAAATCAGTTATGCACTAATGTGGGTGTGGGTAGTGCACTACCAACATGGGTGTGGGTAGTGCACTACAAACATGGGTATGGGTAGTGCGCTACTTACATGTCAGTTCATCCTCCCAGTGCGCATAGCACGCTATGAAAAAAGCCCAGTGTGCGTTATGCCCACCAAACCTGCAATAGCATCACGATTCTGCTGATACAATTCGATCTGAAACTCCTCGAAATTCAACGATCACACTCTCAATCAATCTAAGGGACCTTTAATGAGGTTATAAACCCATTCAAATCAACAACAATCTCGATTCAACAAATTTTGATCATCACCATGAATTCAAACTTTAACAAACTCAAAAACCAAACTTACCTAAGTGATGAACACTAGCTTCTAATCCGTTTAAGCTCCATAACTTGATTGAATTTAGCTCACAACCTTCAATCCGAATCAAAACCAAACCTCCAAAACCCTCGATTGATCGATATGAGTTCTATAAGAATGAATTTTTCTTTTTACATAAGATCTTTCCTCGAGATATACATCGCGCTATCTCGAGACTGATCACGTGGTTGATGCGTTAAAGTGACACTCCTTAAAGTGACTTGAGATTTGACACATCAAGTAACTATGCTTCATTCAAGACGATCCAATAATACATATATTTCTAATATTCTTTTATTTTTCAATATATATTTATATATTTAAAAACATATAAATATATATAGCGTATTATTCATCAATAAACTCACTGGACATGCCTACAACTGTCCTTGAGCATGCACATATGGCCAAGACTCCCTCGTCACACTTAGTATCTCAGTAAACTATTGTTTATTGGGTATTTTCTATTTTATAGGCTTATGTATAACTTCCTTATTATACAACAACCTATATACAAGTTGATTTAACAATTAAAACGTACACCATACATCATGCTAATGCGTACCCGCTATTTGAGGCATGCCGAACTTAATCACGAGCCTAAATTGGATTAATTGTGATTTGGATTAGTACTACTTACCATCTTAAGGTAATGGGTCATTAAAGTCTCCCCAGTTTAAAGCGATTTCATCCTCGAAACTAAAGTAATCAAAAATTACGTGCAGTTTCGAATAGAAATGGAAACTATTTCTCATACTTCCACTCTCAAGTTAGTTCCTCATCTTTATGAAATCCCTATTTCACATATTACGATCAAGTAACCCACTTGATTGCTCTTTGTAAGATAAGTATTCCCGAAAGTTATATTCATTCCAACCAATCGTAGGAATGAACAGAGTCTCCATTTTATGAAACATCGACACATGGAAGACATTTTAACTCTGATTAGCTAAGGAGGAAACTTTATCCTATACGTACAAGGATTAATCTATTCATGTACTTTAAACGACTTAATACACCTTGAAGCTAGCTTACTTCACAATCCAAACTTACACACTCCTCTCATAAGTTAGACTTTCAACAAAACGTATTTGTCCTTTGAAAACTCTAACCACCTATAATATTTATCGGCATATCTCTTCCGCTTTAATTGGGTTGCAATCAAAACACTAGCTAATCTGCCACCTTGCCTCTTTATAGTTCTAAAGTAATTATGGCTCCAACAAACTCGCAACTCAACCCCTGTCCAAACACTCCTATGAATGACATGGTTGAACATACAAAGTTTCAATGGATCATTCCATCTTAACTTAACGGTTATTTTTATAAATGAACTCAAACAGAGAAATGTATCTTTTTCAGTTATTATTAAGCTTTAAGACACAAGTTTAAAGCATATCCTCTAGCACCAAAATCAATTACTCCGATTACCCATCGGTCTACCGATAGTATATCATACAGAGGTTAAGATCAGTTCCAAAGCTATCGTAATAATTCACTCCATCCACTGGATGTGAATCTCAGATCCCTAGCCAAAATAGTCGACACTGAAGCACCCCGAAATCTAACACCTCATGTATGTTAATCTTCCATAAACAGTCAAGAGGATTTCACATAAAAATTGGTAAGAAACGCGTAGACTCCATCAACTGTTAACTAAAAATTTTATCGTATTGTGCTTATGCAAACTGAGAGATAAACTGGAAACAAAATCCACTGATCTATGTTTACATTTCCATTCAAGAGTAGGTAGAGAATACAATAAACCTCAGGTTTCTTATGGTCAGCCCTAACTTGCTAACATCATATATCTCTTTATTATTCCCATAGCATCTTTTTAATCAGATTATTAATAAATATAGGCGCCTCATTTCATGATATTCCTTACTGCTATCTAAATGAATGCAGTAAAGAGATCTATGAGATTTCCATAGCACTTCCTACTTCACCAGATCCTACACTGGCATCCATAATCTATCCATGAATCGAAATACAAAATTAGTAGACACTTACTAATCCGGATAACCTACACTAGTTGTTAACCTCTAAAGCTTTATATAATCCTGATTAGCGTTTTGACAACTAATCACCACTAAATTTTCTTTATTTCAGCTTGAATATGAACACAAAAGATCATAAAAGTAACTCCAAAATTAGCTCTCTTAGTTGATGACGTGTCAACTAAACATACACAAATCATCATCACCATCATTTCCACATGAAGTCTAAACTGAGAAGCTTTATTAACACTTACATTTTCTCCATATACTTGAGTTGCAATTGTATACTGATAGTGTGATAACATCTTTTTGTGTAGTTCAAAATTACTCAGGCTCTAACAAATTTGTATCACTACTTCACGTCCCACACAGTTTAACGACAAAGTAAAGCATACAAATTTTTAAGGTAAATAATTCAATTATATATAAAGCCTGTTAAGATTAAATCAGAGAACTCACAGTAAATATTTCTTCTAGTAATTCATAATTTCCAAGTCACAAGCTCGAAAACTTTATTCTTTGGAGACCATAGTCAACTTCTGATATATTGTGTTAAGATTGAGAAAAGTTGCTCCCAACTGTTATACATCTCTTCCCCCAAAAAAGAAGCTTTTCAGTTCTTAATAACAACAACAACATAGCCTTACTCTTAAATTAACTGGGGTCGGCTACATGGATCAAACTTTTTCATTGTGCTCGATTAAGTGCAATTGATGGTGAGCTTTGCAAACCATTCAAATCCCTTTTAATTAATGCATCCCATGTTAACTTTTGGTCTGCCCCTACCTCGTCGAATTTCTACAGTTTCTATTGAGTCAAGTTTTCTAGTTGGGGCATTTGTAGGCCGTCTTCGCAGGTGACCAAACCATCGCAACCGCCCTTCCTTAATCTTTGTATCAATTGGTGCTACTCCTACTTGTTTTTGAATTTCTATATTTCTTATTCTCTCTTTACGAGTTTTACCACACATCCACCTAAGCATCCTCATTTTTGCTACGTTCACTTATGTAATTGTTGTTGCTTTACCGCCCAACATTCACTTCCATATAGCATAGTTGGCCTAATTGCGGTCCTATAAAATTTTCCTTTTAACTTAGTAGGAACATTTCGATCACAAATCACCCATGTTGCACTCCGCCATTTCTTCCATCCAGCTTGAGTTCATTTTCAGTTCTTCACGAAATAATAATATTAGTTCTCCACAACTTTCAACTCTTCCACATACATACATCTCACTTACTTTTCCAAGAGGATTTAAACCACAGTACTAGCAAAAAAATTTCAAACTCTGTCAGTTTTTCAATTATATCGATAACCTTCAGTTGTCTTTACAACTTAGGTTAATTCATCACGAATTTATGAGCATGAAATATCATTTATATAAACAAGAACAATATAACCCTCCAGGTTCAAATTATTCAGCTTCTACCTATTGAAATATCTCATATTTCTTTATCAAAATGACACCATCAATTTTTTTGATTTCAAGTTTTCAACTATTCATTTTCATCATAGTGAATTTTAGACTTCACCTGAATAAACGTATTAAAGAAATCAATGAGATTCTCACAACATTCTTGTCTCACTTTTTGTTTCAAGTTCTAAGAACTTTCCTTACATGCTCAATATTTTGATCTGAGATCATCCTTTCTAACATCAATAATTAGTAGTCATCCTTGACCTACTTGATAATCTCAATCAATTTCCTTCAATAATAAATCACTATTTTCAATCGTTATTAGCTCTACTCCAATCTGAGCTCCAATAAACAGACTTATAATTAATGATCCAGACAACTCAAATAATGATTTGCCTGCGCAGAACTTCCATTTGGTCATCAGTAAATATCTCACCTAAGAGATATTACTGAGCAACTTTTATTATAACTATAGCCTTTGTCCCTTTATTTTCAAAGCATTTTCAACATAATCACCTTAATGAGTGATGTTTCGGAGTGAATTCCTAATACTTAGGAAAGTATTAAGATAACTTTCTTACCTTCTATTTCTATCACTCTGATAATTTTTATTTTTTAAACTTTGATAGTTTGAAATTCATTACTTACTCTTACATCAGTCCACTGGTGTTATATTCTCAGGTTTTCTTTTAATGATTCCTCTAAGATTCTGCTTAATCTCAAAAAAAAGATAAAAAGATCCTCAACAACTTTTCTTCTTAATTTACAAGTGATCCTTTTCCATCTTTGGTACAACTACTAAATTAGTTATCCTGAGATTTTTAGTGTCTAATAGTTCTTCTCCCAAATCTGGAACTATTTATATATAGCTGAAAATATGAGTTACAGTTTTGCTTTATTGTGTCACCCACACATTCTTACCTACAATAGAAGTCTTAGGATGAACCTCTTACTTCTTCCACAATTTAGATTTTGTCAAACAAATATTGTACTCAAACTATACTTTCACATTACTCCAAGGCATCCTTGTATTGAATTTCAACTTATTACTATCTTATACTTAAGTAAACCGAATAAATTACACAACAATATCACAGATCCCCAGATCAATCGTTTGTAATATTCTATTATTTCAAGTTTACTTTCCTATTTTAACCATAGTTTTGAATATAGGACAACCTCATATTGTCTCAATCAAAGTCAAATCCCCTGATTTACTGTTAATATTCAACACTCTTACCATTTATTATCCTTCGAGACTTAGCACTAACACTTGCGAAAAATCTGGTCTAAAGCATCTTATCGTTACCAATTCCAATTTTATACGGTAATTGCTCGTGCCTTTTCTAAGTCTTTAAAGATTTCATGCTCTAATTGATAACACAATAACAACTTCATTATAATAGTCCTTCACTTGACACCTTTAATTTATGAAAATAGCATGAGTTCTAGTAAGTTCTAGTGGATTCCACCATCCATTTAAAATGATTCAGCACCAGCCTGCAATCATCTTATAAAGATATATATATCCTTAGCTTCGATCATTTTACAGTGACAATCGAATCTCAACTACCTCTTGAGAACCATTGACTTCACTTATTTTTAGGAGTTGTCAATTCTGAGTAATAAATACTCATTTCGACTACTATACATTAATCCTTGGATTCCCCAAGTCCTCAAATTCACTGACCACGAATTCTCCCCAATTAAGACTATATCGGTCTAATAGATTAAACTAGGATATCTTACCAACTCACTGCTATATTCTGGATTTAACTATCTTTTTTATTAAACAACTTATTATTCCAATATGGATTAACACTATGATTGGAATATCAACTTCATAACAAATTATCAAGTATAACTGCATTAGTGGTTTCTCAACCTCCATTATACTTTTATCATTTACCACGAATTTATTTACTGGATAACTTTCATTACTTCCATACTAGTCTCAATACTAGTATTAAATCACTTCTCAAAATGGTACGTTTCTTTGAGTTCTATCGAAAGTCATTCAATATTTCAGTATTTTATAATTTCTATTCTCCTAATGTACACCTCAAGATCTTAATCCAATCAATAATTCTTCACTACTATTATTTGTCTAATAATATCACTAAGAAGAAAGACCACTAAAGATGTTACTAGAAAAAGAGTTTTTATTTCATCTTTGCAACTTTTTTTACGTCTTTCCTTTTTGTCTATCCCCGAGGTTAAGACTCTCAGGAGCTCTTACCTCCAACTCCTTCTCATATCATGAGAAATAAATGGACTTCAACCATCTTATTATTGTTCACAAAAGACATAATTCTTATATCTACCATGTAGATATAATATACACAACAAATAAAATATTTCAATCTTTTATCTTTTGGTTACCCCCAAAATCGCGATAAAAACCATTTATCAAACCCCAAGCTTATTCATAACTTGACACCACTCTTAAGTCAATAAACTTAGGTTATGTTATTAGGGTAATCAGAGTACCTTAAACTTTCCAAGTAGGTAAACATTCACTTCGAACACCATCCAAAAATATGTGTATGATCAGAGCCTTGTCCATGATACCCAACTGTATCATTGTTACCAGGTTTATCCCTAAAAGTGATTAACCAGAAACTCTTGCACGACACTATATCAAAGTTATTCCTTGATTCTAATAAATCATTATTCAAAGATTAATAAACCATAGCTAACCAAGGATTTAAAACTTATGGCTCTGATACCAAATTGTATCAGAGCTAAAAACATTAAGCTCCAAGGTACGATCTAACTTTACCTAACCCAGGCTTTGATACCAAATTGTAGCATTCACTAACCTGATAAAGGCAATACCCAGCCCGAAAACCTAATTAAGCCCAGATTACCCTTACCAGACTTAACACGAGCCAGCGGCCTTACCACCTACACCTAATAAGCACTACCGTATATCAATTATTAAGATAAAACAAATCATATAAGCAACGAAAATTTAAAATATTTTCTATAATCGAAATAAGATATACAATATTTAAAACAACCCGTAATAAACCTTGTTATATAATCACCCATCCCATGTGATATTACAAAACTGTAATTCAATAGAAATATATAAGACCAAAGAAAGTCAGTACAACAAAAAGAAGTTCAAGACTCCTACAACTTCTCCATCACGTAATCGTAGCACTCGTCGAATCTACCTATAATGTTAATTGGGTGAGCACTCCAAATTGCTTAGTATGTAGGGATTCACACTAATCGTCAACATTCCAAACAATATTCAAGGATACCATGCAATTACAACATGCACCAATGATATCTAACAAGAATATGGAAAGTATATAGATTCAATACATAATCAGATGCAAAGCAAGTGATTTTGACTATTACACCGTGATCCTCGTTTATTTTATAAAACTAGGATCGATTGCCCACTGATGCCATTAATGCGATTGCTAGACCAATCTATTAGCTTATATGATCTCTAGCCTATCCACTAATGCCCAGTGGTTCTATCCCAAACCCTATAATGTGTATTTAATCCATATAACCAATTGAATTGAGCAGGAGTTATATATGGGCCAGAAGGGAACTCATCTCCTATAAACCTATTCTCAAAACCAAGAGTTATAGCATAGTCAAATTGCATAATGTTTTCCATTTATTGAAATCCATCACGGTGTACGTAATCCCTCATTTCATTCTAACAACTATATGAGCTATATGCACTAAATAGGATCATTATACTTACCTCGACCTAAGTCTCTGTTTCCCAAACTCCATAACTTTCTGATCATCTCACATTTTCTCGATGATCCTCAACCTATCACCAATCATTTGGGATCAATATAGGATCATTATACTACATTTCGAACCCCCAGACCAGTCCCTAAGTATCTTGACAAACCAACCAATTTCAAAACAGTTTCGCATTAAACCGGGTATGGATAGCGCACTACCTGAAATGGATAGCGCACTACCTACATGTCAAATCATCCTCCCAATATGCATAGCGCACTATAGTAAAAGCCTAGCGCAATATGCACACCAGACCTGCAACAGTAGCATGCTTCCGCTGATTTAATTTGATCCAAAACTCCTCCAAATTTAACAATTGCACCCCCAAACATTTCGAGAGGACCTCTAATGAGGTTGTAAACCCATTCAAATCAATAATAA
This sequence comes from Stephania yunnanensis, assembly GCA_039657365.1. Lineage (NCBI taxonomy): Eukaryota > Viridiplantae > Streptophyta > Magnoliopsida > Ranunculales > Menispermaceae > Stephania > Stephania yunnanensis. The sequence goes on along the minus strand of CM077581.1, from coordinate 29,706,873 downwards.
CCTCAATTCAACAAATTTTGATCATCACCATGAATTCAAGCATTAACAAACTCAAAAACCAAACTTACCAAAGTGATGATCACTAGCTTCTAATCTGTTTAAGTTCCTCAACTTTATTGAATTCGGCTCCCGAAACGATCTCCCTTCAATCCGAATTGAAACTGAACCTTCAGAACCCTCGATTGATTCAAACGAATTGGATAAGAATGAATTTTATTTTTTAAATATGGATTTTCCTCGAGATATGTGTCGCGCTATCTCGAGACCGATCGCATAGTAGATGTATTAAAGTGACACTCCTTAAATTGACACGAAATTTGACACATCAAGCACTTACGCTTCGTTCGAGAAACTCCAATAATTCATATATTTCTTATATTCTTTTATTTACCAAAATATATATATATATATATATATATATATTTCAAAACATTTAAATATATATATCACGTATTATTCAACAATAAATTCACCGGACATGCCAACAAGTATATTTGAGCATGCACACTCTTGCACGACTCAGTCACACTTGGTGTCCCGGTAAACCATTGTTTATTGGGTTTACATTTTATAGTCTTTTGTATAACGTCCTTATTATACAAAAACCTATATATAAATTTATTTAACAATTCAAATGAACACCATACATCATGAAAATGCACGCACACGCCATTCGAGGTACGTCAAACTTAATCACGAGACTAACTCGGATTAATTATGATTTGGATTAATATTAATCACCATCTTAAGGTAACGAGTAGTTACAGTCTCCCCAATTTAAAGCAATTTCATCCTCGAAATTAAAGTTATCTGAAATTATGTGTAGTTTTGAAAAGAAATGGGAACTATTTCTCATATTTCCACTCTCAGGTTAGTTCCTCATCTTTGTGACATCCATATTTCACTATAATCAAAGAAATCTCTTTGATTCTCAGCTTTTTAAAATCTTACGATCAAGTAACCCATTTCACTGCTCTTTGTAAGATAAGTCTTCCCGAAAATCACATTCATTCCAACCAAGCGTTGAAATGAACTGAGTCTCTATTTTATGAAACATTGACATGTGGAAGACGTTTTAACTCCGACTAGCTGAGAAGGTAACTTTAACCTGTAAGTACCAGGATTAATCTTTTCATGTACTTTGAATGACTCAATACACCTTGAAGCTAGCTTACTTCACAATCCAAACTTACACAACTCCTCTCATAAGTAAGAATTTCAACAAAACATATTTTTCCTTTGAGAACTCCAACCACCTATGATATTTATCGGCATATCTCTTGTATATTAATTGGGTTGTAGTTAAACGCTGGTTAATATACTACCTTTCCTCTATGTAGTTCTAAATTAATTCCTAATCCAACAAACTTGTAACTCAACCCCTGTCCAGACATTCTAGTGAATGACTTGGTTGACCACACAAAGTTTTAAAGGAGCATTCCATTCTAACTTAACAGTTGTTTTTACAAATGGACTCTCACAGAGAAATGTACCTCTTCTAGTTATAATTAAGCTTCAAAACACAAGCTTAAAGTATATCCTCTAGCACCAAAATAAATCACTCTGGTTACCCATCGGTCTACCGATAGTATACCATTCTGAGGTAAAGATCGGTTCCATAGCTATCGCAACAATTCACTCCATCCTCTAGATGTGAATCTCAGATCCTTATTCAAAATAGTCGACACTGAAGCACCCTAAAATCTAACACCTTATGTATGCATATTTTACATAAACAGTCTAGAAGATTTCATATAAAAATGGCAAGAAATGCGCAGACTCCATTAACAGTTAACTACAATTTTTATTGTATTATGCTTACGCGAACTCAAAGATAAACTAGAAAAAAAATCTGCGTATATTTGTTCACATTTCCATTAAAGACTTGGCAGCAAATACAATAAACTTCCAAGTTTCTTATGCTCAGTCTAACTTGCTGACATATCTCATATCTTTTTATTATTACCACAGTGTCATTTTTCATCCCATATTAACAATAAATATAGGAGCCTTATTTCATGATATTCCTTACGGCTAGTAAAGAGATCTATGAGATTTCCATAGCACTTCATACCTCATCTGATCCTGCACTGGAATCCATAATCTATCCATAAACCGTAACACAAGATTATCAGACACGAAGCAATCAGGATAATCTACACTAGTTGTTAACCTTTGATGCTCTATATAATCCTGATTAGCTTTCTGACAACTACTCAGCTTTGAGTTTTCTCCAGTTCGATTTGAATCTGAACTCAAAAGATCAGATTAGTAGCTCCAAAATTGGCTCTCTCAGTTGATGACGTGTCAATTAAACTTACACAAATTATTATCATCGTTATTTCCTCATGAAGTCTAAACTGAGAAGCTCTATTCCTTTCTACATTTTCTCCATACACTTGAGTTGCAATTGTATACTGACATTCTCATAGCATTTTTCTATGTAGTTCTAAATTACTCAGGCTCTAAAAAATTTATATTATTACTTCTCATCCCATACCGTTTAATGACAAAGTAAAGCATACAAATTTTTAAGGTAAATACCTCGGTTCTATATTTAGCATGTTCAAGTTAACACTAGAGAACTCACAGTAAATATTTCTTCAAGTAATTCATACTTTCCAATCACAAGCTCGAAAACTATATTCTCTGGAACCATTGTCAACTTCTAATATATTATGTTAAGATTTGGAAAGGTCGCTCCCAACTATTATACATCTCTTCCCCCTGAGAACCAAATTTTTGGTTCTTACTAAAATAATAATATTGGTTCTCCACAACTTTTAACTCTTCCACAAACATACATCTCGCTTACTTTTCCACGAGGATTTAAACCATGGTACTGGCAAGAAATTCCCAAACTCCGTCAGTTTTACAATTATATCAATAACTTTCACTTGTCTTTACAACTTAGGTTAATTCATAACGAATTTCTAAGAATGAAGTATCATTCATATAAGCAAGAACAATATAACCCTTTAGGTTAAAATCATTCAGCTTCTACCTGCTGATATATCCCATATTTCTTTGTAAAATTGACACCGTCAATTTTTTTCATTTCAGGTCACCAACTATTCATTTTCGCCACAATGAATTTTAAACTTCACCTAAATTAATGTATTAAAGAAATGAATGAGATTCTTACAACATTCTTGTCTCACTCTTTATTTCAAGATCTAAGAACTTTCCTTACATGCTCAATGTTTTGATATTAGATCATTTTTCCAACATTAATAATTAGTAGTCATCCTTCACCTACTTAATAATCTCAATCAATCTCCTTTAAAAATACATCACGCTTTTCGATCGTTATTAGCTCAACTCCAATCTTAGATCCAAATAACACACTTATAGTTGATGATCCAGATAACTCAAATAATGATGTACCCGCACAGAACTTCCATTTAGTCATCAGTAAATATCTAACCTAAAAGATATTCTTGAGCAACTTTTATTATAACTATAGCCTTTGTCCCTTTCTTTTCAAAGCGTTGTCAAAACAATCACCTTAATGAGTAATGTTTCAGAGTGAGTTCCTAATACTTAGGAAAATTTCAAGGTAACTTTCTTACCTTTTATTTCTGTCACTCCGACAATTTCAAATTTTCAAACTTCCACATTTTGAAATTCATTACTTACTCTTACACTAGTCCCTTGGTGTCATATTCTCATGTTGTTTTTTACCGATTCCTCTAAGATTTTGATTAATTGCAAAGAATGATTAAAAGATCCTTTACAATATTTCTTCTTAATTTACTAGTGATACATTTTCCATATTTGGTTCAACTACCAAATTAGTTATCCCGAGATTATCAATCTGTAATAGTTCCTCTCCCAAATCTGGAAGTATTTATATATAGCTAGAAATATGTGTTACAATTTTGCCTTATTGTGTCACCCATGCATTCTTACCTAGATCAAAGGTTTTTGGATGAATTTCTAACTTCTTCAACAATTTAGGATTTGTCAAGCAAACATTATACTCAAACTATCCTCCAAGGCATCTTTGTATTCAATTTCAACTAATAAATATCACATACTTGAATAAACTGTATAAATCACACAACAATATCACAGATCCCCAGATCAATCATTTGTGATATTCAATTATTTCAAGTTTACTTTCCTCTTTTCACCATAGTGTTGAAATTAGGACAACCTCATATTGTCTCAATCATAGTCAAATCCTCTGATTTACTGTTAATATTCAACGTGATTACTATTTATTATCCTTCGAAACTTAGCACTGGCATTTGCCAAAAACCTAGTCTAAACCAACTTACCGTTACCTATTCTAATTTTGTACGGCAATTACTTGTGCCTTTTCTAAGCCAACAAAGATTCCAGTAAGTTCTACTGGTTTTCACCATCCACTTAAAATGATCTAGCACCCACCTACAATAATCTTATAAAGACATATATCCTTAGCTCTAATCATTTTACTGTGAAAATTAAATCTCAACTACCTCTTGAGAACTATTGATTTCACTTATTTTTAGGAGTTGTCAGTTCTGAGTAATAAATACTCATTTCGAATACTACACATTAATATTTGGATTCCCCAAATCCTCGGATTTACTGATCACACATTATCCCTAATTTAAACTTTACCAGTCTAATAGATCATACTAGAATATCTTACCAACTCACTATCATATTCTGGATTTAACTATCTTTTATTAATAAATCACTTGTTATTACAATATGGATTCACACCATGATTGGAATATAAACTTCATAACAACTTATGAAGTATAACTGCATTAGTGGTTTCCTAACCTCCATTATGCTTTTATCATTTACCACTAATCTATTTACTGGATAACTTTCATTACTTCCATACTAGTCTCAATACTAGTATTAAATCACTTTTCACAATGGTTCGTCAACATTGAGTTTCATCGAAAGTCATTCAGTATTTCATTATTTGATAATTTCTATTCTCTTAATACACACCTCAAGATCTTAATCCAATCAATACTTCTTCACTAACTATTATTTGTCTAATAATATCGGTAAAAAGAAAGACCACTGAAGATATTACTTGGAAAAGAGATTAAATTTTATCTTTGTAACTTTTCTAATGTTTTTCCTTTTTGTCTATCCCCGAGGTTAAGACTCTCCAGAGCTCTTACCTCCAACACCTTCTCATATCATGAGAAATAGATGGACATCAACCATCTTATTGTTGTTGACAAAAGACATGATTCTTATATCTACCACTTAGATATAGTATACACAACAAATAACATATTTCAGTCTTTTATCTTTTGGTTACCCCCAAAATCAAGATAAAAATCATTTATCAAACCCTAATCTTATTCATAGATCGAGACCACTCTTCGAGTTAATAAACTTAGGTTCCATTATTAGGGTAATAAGATTACCTTAAGCTTTGAAACGAACACCATCCAAAAGTAAATGCAAGTGGAACGACCAGAAAGGCCCATATACATTGAAACTCATGTCGTGCTAAAGCCTTGTCCACGATACCCAACTGTATCACTATTACCATTTTATCTCTAAAAGTAATAAACCATAAACCTTTGCACCACATTGTATCTAAGTTATTCCTTGATTCTAATAAATCATTATTCCGAGATTTATAAACCATGGCTAACCAAGGTTTAAAAACCTATGGCTCTGATACCAAACTGTATCAGAGGTAATAACCTTAAGCTCTAAAGTAACATCTAACTTTACCTAACCTAGGCTCTGATATGAAACTATAGCATCCCCTAGCCCGATTAGGGCAATACTCGGCCTTAAACCCTAATTAAGCCTAAATTACCCTTACAAGACTTAACTTGAGCTAGCAGCCTTACCACCTACACCTAATAAGCACTATTGTATATCAATTATCAAAATAAAACAAATCATTTATGTAGCAGAAATTAAAAATCTCTTCGATAATCAAAATAAGATATATAGTATTTAAAACAAACCAGAATAAACCTTGGTTATATAATCAACCATCCCATGTGATATTACAAAAGTGCAATTCATTACAAATATATAAGACCAGAGACAGACATTACAATGAAGAGAAGTTCAAGACTCCTATAACTTCCCCATCATGTAGTTGTAGTGCTCGTTTGATCTACCTGTAATGTTCATTGGGGTGAGTGCTCCGACTTGCTTAGTAAGTAGGGATTCACACTAATCATAAACATTCCATATAATATTCAAGGATACCATAGAATGACAACTTGCACCAATGATATCTAACAAGAATATGGAAAGCATATAGATTCAATACATAATCAGATGCAAAGCAAGTGATTTGGACTATTACACTGTGATCCTCGTTTATTTTATAAAACTAGGGTCGATTACCTATTGATGCCATTAATGCGATTGCTAGACCAACATATTGGCCGATATGCTCTCTACCCCATCCACTAATGCCCAGTGGTTCTATCCCAAACCATCTAATGTGTATGTAATTCATACAACCTATGAATTGAGCATGAGTTATATATAGGCCAGGAAGGGAACCCATCTCCTATAAACCTATTCTCAAAAATATGAGTTATAGCATGTTTACATTACATACCACTTTTCATTAACTGAAATCTTTCACAGTGTACATAATCCCCCATTTCATTCTAATAACTATATGAGCTATATATACCAAATAACCAAGTAATATAAATAATAAGCAAATCCGTACTAACCTGGGTCTAAATCTCAGTTTCCCAAACTCCCTATCTTTCTAATCGTCTCACATTTTCTTGGTGTTCCTCAACCTATCACCAATCAATTGAGATCAATATAGGTTTATTTTACAACATTTAGAACCCCTAGACCAGTCCTTAAGTATCTTGACAAACCAACCAACTCCAAATCAGCTCTGCACTGATCGTAGTGTGGGTAGCAAGCTAACTGACGTGGATAGTGTGCTACCTGCATGTCGGTTCATCCTCCCAATATGCATAGCGTGCTATGGCAAAAGCCTAGTGCGCTATGTGCACCAGAACTGCAATAGCAGCACCCTTCTGCTGATCCAATTCGATCCAAAACTACTCCAAATTCAACAACTACACTTCCAATCAATGCGGGAAGATCTTTAATGATGTTTTAAACCCATTCAAATTAGCAACAACCTCAATTCAACAAGTTTCGATCATCACCATGAATTCAAGCTTTAACAAACTCAAAAACAAAACTTACCAAAGTGATGATCACTAGCTTCCAATCTGTTTAAGCTCCTCAACTTGATTGAACTCAACTCCCAAAATGATCTCCCTTCGATCTGAATTGAAAATAAACCTCCCAAACCCTCGATTGATCGAAATGAATTGGATAAGAATGAATTTTAGTTTTTATATATGAGTTTTCCTCAAGATATGCATCAAGCTATCTTGAGACCAATTGCGTGGTTGATGCATTAAAGTGACACTACTTAAAGTGACAAAAATTAAAATCGCATGGTTTATATATGAATTTTAGTTTTTATAGGCTCTTGATTAAGTTCGGCATACCTCGAATAGCGCGTGCATGAATTTTCATGATGTATGGTGTTTGTTTAAATTGTTAAATCAATTTATATAGAGGTTGTATAATAAGGAAGTTATACATAAGCCTATAAAATGGAAAATACCCAATAAACAATGGTTTACCAGGACACTAACTGTGATGACGGAGTCATGGCGAGAGTGTGCACGCTCAAAGACACTTGTAGGCATGTCCAGTGAGTATATTGGTGAATAATAAGCAATATATATTTATATGTTTTTAAATATATAAATATATATTGGAAAATAAAATAATATTAGAAATATATGGATTATTGGATCATCTCGAACAAAGCGTAATGTAACAGACCGTTATAGTCTCCCCGATTTAAAGCAATTTTGTCCTTGAAATTAAAGTAATGTGAAATTACTTACAATTTCGAAGAGAAATAGGAACTATTTCTCAGAGTTTCTCTCTCAAGTTAGTTCCTCATCTTTGTCAAACCCCTATTTCACTATAATCAACGAAATCTCTTTAGTTCTCAGCTTTTTAAAATCTTACGATCAGGTAACCCACTTGACTGCTCTGTATAAGATAAGACTTCCCAAAAATCACATTCATTCCGACCAATCATTGGAATGAACTGATTCTCCGTTTTATGAAGCATTGACACGTGGAAGGCGTTTTAACTCCGACTAGCTAAGGAGGCATTGTTCATGTACTTTGAATGACTTAAAACACCTTGAAGCTAGCTTACTTCACATATAATGGGTACAACGAGTAGTGGGCATGTTCTAGGGACATTAGAGTAGTTCAGGTATCGGTAGAAGTACTATCATGGTGCAAGGCGTGGTTGACAAGGTCACACATGAATGGGTTAGGTGAACCAGATTTCCTCGAGATTTAACTTTCATAACAAATTTCCCCTAGATGGAAGGAATTTTAAGGGACCGAATTAGTTTAAGCAGATTTAATGCTAATCTCGGTGATTAATGGTTGTAATTCGCACCTACATTAAAAACTCAGTTGACTCGGTCATGAGAATAAAGGGTATATGTCATTTTTAGGTAATGTTTATGTATATTATGATTTTCAAAAACATTTATCATATTACATTGCATATGTGAGAATATATTGTCTTGTTGGGTGAGTTAGAGCGACGATTGTGGACTTTGGGATGCATGTCGATGTAGGCATTGGGTAGACAGTATTAGGATGCACTATAATATTCTAAACTAATTCAAATCAATATAATTAAAACTAAGGATCTAACCTTGTATGAATAACAATTTCAATAGCATAAGGTACACTGGATCATAATGTTACAAATATGCATGCTTCGAGATACATACAAAACCGGGGGCATTGGATGTCAGGTAGTCGAGGGCTAGAATGAATTATGGAAGGAAACTAACGACCTAAGTAGACTACTCAAATTGTTAATATGGCCAAAGTTAGTCGAGTTGATATGAATAAAATCTAAGACTATGGTTTGACAAATAAATCCAGTACCTTTAATGAGCATTAAGATGATCTTAATTTGTAGAAATAAGATTAAATGGAGTGTAAAGTATGTGTTACTTAGGTGCGTGACTTTGTTAATGGGAGCCACTAAATTTATTTAATGAAGAAGATTTCATGCATATATGTGGGGCCAAGGTCTCAAAACGGTTTATATATAAAGGATTTGTTCACACAAAAACATGCAAATAACTCCAAAGTTGTTTAGGAACAAAACAAAGCAAATAGTGGCTGGATTTCTGCACTTTGAAGGTGAATTGGAGTCAAGCTATATAAATTTGGTTTATGGAACATCAATCAAAAGATTAAGGTCTGGCTAAAGTTTTGTGTTCCCTTTTTTTGTTCAATTTCATGAAAATGGCTTCTTGACGCATGAAAAGTTTAGGACTTTGTTTTAAAATGAGATTTCATACTTCAATTAAGGTTTGTTATTGTTTCTGAGCTGGGATTTTAGAGAAATCGACCATCTAAGATTGATTTTTACTACTTGTTGTTTTTTAGGAAGTTTAGCAATGCGTGCTTTAAATCTTAAAATTTATGCAAATTGTTGTATAATTGTTGTTGCTGGCCATTTTTGGTGGTTTAGGATTCCCCTATAAGTAGAGGATAAGATCAATAGGTTAAGCCAGTGATACAGGGAAAAAATCATTGAATTCTTGAAATAAAAATTTTTAATTTTGACCCCGTTAGTGGGCTAATGGTTTTCCTTAGCCAACTAACCACCTTGCAAAAGATTCAAGAAAAATGTGCTTTAACAACGTAGTTAGGAAAAATCTAATTTTAACACACCGATTTTCTATTTTAGTGGTTTTGTGCTATTTTGAGGAATTTAGCTAAAAAATAGGAATTTAACGATTTCTTAAATTTAGATCGATAGCCATGTGATGATCATGAGTACTTGTTAGAGAACAAGGTACTGGACCGACCCATTATGAGAACACCATATGGATTGATTCATAGATGTTACTCATGATAGATATATCATTTAGTCCTTCGACTTGAGATTACCATAGACTTCAATATTTGGAGCATGGTAATTTCACACAATCAAACGTTGTCTTTAACCAAACAATTATAAAGATTGTGATTGATTACCATGTAAATAATATGTGAAGGTCACCAATCAAGATTGAGTTTTTCACTCTCATATGGAGAGAGATATCAGTGGACCCCTCGATATGATATACTAATAATGGCTAAGTCCATGTGAATTGATATGATCAATGTCACATGGGTGTTTCCAGTTTACCTAAAGGTTGAAACTAGTACGATTGAACATTTAGGGTGACTTTCCATTTCTTATGTTTAATCAAAGGATATCGCATGACAAAAGAATATGATACATGGTATTCATTACGTTGTATCGATTTTAATATTCATGCTACTTGGCTAGTCATTATGCCTTGCTAGAGACCACTTATAACTTGTGTACCAAAATGGTTGTGGTTCGTTGTAAACGTCACATGAACCTATTGGGTTGCACAAAAAGAATGGTTTTGCATAGTTTCAATTGATCCAAAGTAATGAATTTTATATGATCAAATTGATGACATAAAATCTTTTACAATTTGTTATATGATAATTTCTTAATAGGGGCGTATGTGTAATTTGCTTAAACTGCCTAAATACAATAGTTGTATTACGAATAGGATTTTAAGTGAGAGCCTATCGACACATGAATAAATGTTGAAACCTTAAGACGTAAAAAGTTTTTCATTTTATCAAATTTGGAGTTAACAAGATTTTGGGAGAGAAAGAAAAATGCTTTCAATCTCTTTTTGGGCTTGCGCTCCAAATTGTGGTCACCATTCATGTATGGATTTCTGATAGAGGACGCGCACTTGAATGTCTTGGAAACTGAAAAATTAGATAAAAAAAATCATGGATTAAGGTATATTTTACTTTTGTAGATCTAGTTTAATGGAACTTATTTTCGATCTTTTTAGGGGTTTTTTCAAGACTTTTCTTGAATTTTCCTTTGCGTATGAACATAATATACTCATAATGGACATGGGGGCCAAAAGGAACTATAGCATGTAAACCGAAAGCTAGTAAAGGTCAGATTCAAGAGTCTAGCAAAGTCGGAGCATGTATTTAAGGTGCGTAAAACCCATTGGAATGCTTCACAGAACTCATTGTTTTGGTTTATCGATTTTGGATTACATGTGTTGCTGCTGGTGGCAACACATGGGTTTTCTACTCCTAATTCGATCACGTATACATTGGTTGTGGCTAAATCTTGAGCATGTGGATTGTTGATTTTTACCACTCGTGTTGTTGACCTCGAAATATTCAACTGTGCATCATGAGGGATTAAGGTATATTCTCGGCGTGGTTGAGCCTCAAGGCTTTCACATGGTTACCAAAGTTGAGATTTAGTCATAAGGGCCTAAAGTATATGCGCAGTTCCTATCCTGGTTTTATCAATTGATTTAATATATGATTCCTCTACATTTACGTTATGATTTACTCTCTTATCTGTTTATTTAAGCTTATATATTACATGTTTTTTATGCATGCCGTTGTTTTCTTGCATTTATGTAAATATGAGTTTCTGCAGCTAGATTATTACTTGCATGTCTTGTAGTCTTTAACTATTTTATTCTTGAATATTATGTGGACTTCTCTTGGAATTTTACTCACTAGACTCGTCATTATTTTTATTGGATGACCGAGTGCAAATCTTTCGATAAGTAAAGGCAAGGGAGTTTTAGGCGACTATCTCTGAGTTTTATTTTGATGCCATCATGTTTGAGTTACAATATGTATATATTTACATTTTGTTGTTTTAGAGGCTTATAGAATACTAATACATGTATATGGATATTTTGTTCTTATTTATCTGTGTTATATACATGGTATTCTTTTGCTGGGTTTTCAACTACATAGGTTGTAAAATATGCATCACTTACTCATGCTAAAAGACTTCTACTGATAAATTAATGTTTTAAATCGATCAATTAACATTAATTGTGCCAGAAATTGGATAAGTCGCAAGCTGTCATTGATAAGCGTGCCTGACTTGACGAGGCTTGGTGACGTTTCTAACAATGTGGCGGTGCGCGATTCAGCTACCTCTGAGTTTTGTTTCTACATTATCTCGTGTTTAACTTACAATATGTATATATTTACTTTTTGTTAGGTTTTGGAGACTTGTAAAACACTGATACATGTATATGGATCTTTGTACTTATTCATCTTTGTGATATATATATGGTATTTTTTGTCGGTTTTCAACTACTTATGTTGTTAAATATGCATAACTTACTCATCCTGAAGACTTTCACTGATAAATTAATGTTTTAAATCGATAAAATAATGGTAATTGCTCAAGAAATAGGATAAGTTACATGTTGTCGTCGATAAGCGTGTCTAACTTGACCGGGCTTAGTGACGTGTTGGGCAACATGGAGGTGCCTGGTTCGCCTCAGGATTTAAGGCCGCCACAAGTTCACAGAGTAATTGGGTTATCACTAGCTTGGTTGTGAGCTAACTTACACCAGAATACATTATCAAGGTCATACAATTACCACTGTGTGTGTCAGATTTTGGTATTATTCCGTTAGTTAGTTTTTGGTCTTTGTTTTCTAAACTATTTACTACTGATTGCTAGTACAGTAGTTTAATGAACTGATGAAATGTATGTTGTTAATTCTTTTGTTATATTATCTTCATTATTCCCTATTGTAGTTATTATTGTTCATTTAGTTACTACAAATGAGGTACCTCGTTAAGCACACAAAATCGAGGGAACGGCAAGATATAGGCATTTAACGGCTCTTCGATCGTATGTATTGAGGAAAGTGTTATATATATGGAGCGGCTAAATAGACCCAAGTTTTTGCTTAGAGGACCCGTTTTAAAATTTTTTACTTAATTGTATCCCACTTTTTACTTAGTTTACCCTATTTTTTCTCAAAATTCCAAAAATACCCTTGCTCACTCCATTACCCTCACCCTCCCCCTCCCCAACACCCCTCAATCCTCTTCATTTCTTGATTTTAGTCAGTGTTGAAAACTTGTACTAGGTCACCAATTGTCATAGGATTGCTTATTTGTTGAATAAGGTTGGGTGTGGTTGCATTGTATCCTAAAAGTGAAGAAGTGTCTCCCGCGGGTGTCGAACACAAAGAGGTGACACCTCTGAACAAGTGTTGGACACATAGGGCTAACACCTCTATAGAGGTAACCGACTCCGATCGTGACTGCAAAGAGAACTAGGTCTTAGTAAGTGATGGAGAGATCCAGCCGAGACCTCTTTAGAGGTGTCGACATTGTGTGTTTGATACCTCTTTAGAGATATCGGTGCTTTGTGTCTGACACTTCTTCAGTGGTGTTGGATTAATGTGTCTAACACCCTCGGAGCAGCGAGAACGAACAAAGAAATTTTAAAACACCTAAAACATACATGAAAATGGACAAGAAAATAGTGGGTTTTGCTTGGAATCGCTTATATTTTTTATTCCATCAAAACTTTGCATCCAAAATGCCAAACTCGACCTCCAAATCGAAGCCCTAAACCCAACGGCAATCTCACAAACAATTCCAACTCAAAAATGTTAAAAAAACCTAAAAATGTCAAAATTGACATTAAAAGAGATGAAGAATGCATCCACTGCATCAAATCGATGTGGTTTTACTGATATTATGTCAAATTTGAGGTTGTTGTGAGAATGCAATTTGAGAAAAGGTGAATGGGGTACGAGTAAGTATGGTGAGTAAGGTATGGTTGAGTAAAAACTCTTTTATATGGAGGGGTAGTTGGGCCATTTTACTAGTGTGATTCCTTTAAGCAAAAACTAGGGTCCATTTAGCCATTCCATATATATAAATAATTTTTTGATATATTGTAACTATTGTATATTGTCACAAGGATGCTATGTATGTCTCGTTTTATATTAATCGTGGTTTTTAAATGATATTGTGGAAAACCTTTTGATTTAAGTCTTTCATTGGTATATTGTCATGGCCCAAATTTCTAATCTTGTATTTATTCGTAGTCAGGACCACCAACCCGTAATGTGGGTCCCGCATCGAGATATGCACACTAATCGAGGCACGTAACCAAGGTATACTTTCTTTTTGTCTGATGGCTTTCTAGTGTAATATATTTTTGTACACTTGTTAAGCCATTCCTACTTGTTGTGTATAGGCATCAAGACGAGAGCGGAGACAAGCCTCGAAATGCATGCCGAAGTGGAACTGAATAAAGAATGATAGGTAAGTCAAAAATCCAAATGTTAAATATTAAGAATATAGGTACAAAATTGGCACCAAAATAATAATTGGTCTGACATGAGTCCGACGGAATTGACTATTTTAAATTGGATGTCAGACAAATCTTGGCACATAGATTAATTCTCAGTTGACTAACACGCAAAATGAGGTGTGAGCACATATCTTAAGGCAATCAAATCAATCAAATAAAGTGCTTTACAAGTTTCTAACATGGAGAACAAGTGGTCTTACATGGAGGACATGTGGTTTACTTAAATTAAAATACATGTAATTCGTCATACACCATTGTTAGAAAAATTATTTACAAGAAACACCTTAAAAACATCATCAAATTAGTAAGAAACACCTCCTATAAGTATCGAGAATTCAGAATTTTTATATCCCAAGTAGAGTAAGCTTTTATCTTCTTCAAAGAGAGCAAAACCCTATTAAAGGATCATTTCAAGTTAGGTTTTGGAGCATTCACATCATAAAGTTCAATATTCATCTTAAGGAGAGCAACTAAAGAGGCAAGTGCACCTTCTTCTTCCTAACCATTCTTATTTCGATATCAGATTCATTCTTTCTTGTCCTATTGTTGTCCAAATTGAACCATTTAGGTATTGTAATGTGAAGAAGTATGCATGCAAGATTAGTTCTACTACATACCTTCTTTACATTCTTTGTATTTTAAACCAAAATTAATGTCCTTTGAATTTCAACTTTCAATTTCAATTTTCCTAACTTATATCTTATTGGATCCCTTTAATCTTCCTAGCTAATGCCTTATTTAGGTTCCAAATTTAGCTAGAAGTTACAATGGTAGTCTACTCTCTAGGTCATTCATGAAAACCAAGGAACTTAAATTTTAGCTAATATATTTTTGTGTTACCTAATTATATGAAGTTCAAGAGCCCTAACAATATGAATGACTCAAAAAATTACTATAGTATGAGCTAGGATAATTAATTAAATAGAGTATACTAATGTGCATTAATGTAAAGAAAAAAAAGACTCTTGTTTTGATCAAATCAATTATTATTTAGTTATTGAAACTAAATTATGACTTAAGATGATACATTTTAATGGTGTGAGTAAATTTAGTTAATTATGATTAACATATATACATACATACATATATGTATAACAAATAATAAGAGTTGATCTAATTTAGAACCAACTTCAAGTTCATCGTATGTGACTTGATATGTATTGATATTATTGGGGAAATAAAATTGGTTAATTACATAACATGTGCTAGAGCATAAGATCATTAATTTGCTGAAATAAATAGTTGTGGTAGAATATAAAATGTCAAGGTTGAGAATAATAACAACACCAATAATTCTAGCTATTACATCATATAACTAACCTAGTTAGTAATGTGTAATGGTGAAAATAAGTTTAATCCCAAGTAACAATGATATTAGTATAAATTAAGTAGTTGAATAATGGAGTATAAATCACTCTTTATGCATATGTTCAACTTGCAACAATTCTAGTAACCTTAAACTTTAATATGAACCACATGAACTTATAGAGTCGATACGGGATGTGGGATTCGTGATTGGAGTAGTCAAGAGCTGGTTTAAGATAAGAAATCTTGTGTGATTCATAACTAAATCCGTTGAGATACTATTTTACATTTCATTCCTATCTAAATGTTTCTTCCATAGTCTATATGACTATATGATGCTTTGTATTTTGTTATCATTAACTATCTTGTTATTCCTCATTTGTTGAGTTTTGATTCACGATATCTATGTTCTTGCATTCCTTCATTGACTATATTTTACACTGTATGACTTTATTGTTGTTGTAAATGATATATTGTATTCCAATAGCATGCTCTAGCGTAGAGATGAATATGAATGTGTTGAATGAACTTGTACTCTTAATTTTTGTGCTTTGTAGCAATTAGCCAAGTCTTGAACATCTTTAATCAAGTCATTCTTTGAGATTTTAAATTAGTTCTAGTACCTAGGGTCCTTTGCACTATATTTGAGATGAGCGACACATAATGTTAGATTCCCTGCGGATGTCGGTACTCGACACTATTATGGCGCGACACACGGATTTAGATTCCCTAGGGATGTTGGCAAATGAGAACCACACTGTTGCAATTATACGCATTTCCTTTAGAGTGGCTATAAAGGCTGAAGTGACGTAGCTCACAGCCAACTGGATCTACGTCATCACTACTTAGCCTAGTGTCAGTTTCACTTACTTAGCTTTGATATTTTCTAGAATATTTCAGTTTCGGTAACTTTTCACTATTTTTATGGTTTTAAATACCAATTTTTATATATGGAAATGAGGACTTGTATCTCTGGATTTTACTTTCTACAATTTCCTATACTCATTATCTTTTTTTATGACAGTGAATGCAGATTCGTCGACTACCGGGCTCGGCAAGAAGAAGATCGGCGATTACCTCTGAGCTTGTGGCATGCGGCTACATTCATCTACTATAGGTTTCTTTTGAATATTTTTATGTACTACAATTTTTATGTCTTTCCATTTAATTTTAAGATGCATAGATAGGTTGAGCATTAGTTCCCCGACCAGACACGTGTTTATTTCACTTTTATCATTGTACTAGTTTCTACATACATGTGATATATGTTTCCTTGGCTTCCACAATTACGATTTATTTTATTTACTTCAGCAATATTTTTATGTCTTCTGTTAAAGAACTTAATATATTTTAAAGTTTTAATTAATTCTAAAACTCACTAATAAAAGAATTTTGTTGTACTTACCCTGAACACAAAAAATGATGAAAATTGGATAAAAAAGTTGACTAATACGTCGTTGAGTCCTACGTGGCTGAGATTAGTGTTTAATGACAGCATTAGGCCTAGCGGAGCCATAAATTAAATTAGGATCCATCACAATTGGTATCAGAGCTAATGTTTCACGAAAAAGAAAAATAAAACATGAACCCGAATAAAATACAAACTAAAATAAAACACAAACTTTAGCTGTGAAAACCAGATGATCCTTAACTAGAAACCATTAGTTGGGAAGTAAGTGAGAATGAGTTAGGGAATTGTTATATTTATATGTTAGTAGAAATATTTATAGTATATATAGGATATTTGCATAGTAGCAAATTCGTGTTCGTTGTCAATATGCAGACATCGATGGATGATGCACGCGAGGACGGAGACACCGAAGCAAGTAGTAGCCAGCCTCCTATTCCTTTTGTTGATGACTATTAGAGGTTGTGTGATCGTGTTGCGGCTCAGGCATAGCAGTTAGCAGACTTCATCTCTTTTATGAAAGTACGCATGACTGCACTTGTACCGGTTGTACCTGCTACTACACCCACTACTACGGCAGTACCCCCAACGATTCCTGAGATTTCAATTGCACCGGCCACCACTACTACAGGGCCACAGACTCTGGTACTACAACCACCAGTAAAGACTGCAATACCCCGACCTCCAGAGTTATCGATAGTCCATATTCTAGCTATAGTTCTACCTGAGGACACTCCTACGGTTACATCTTCAGAGATAGCTAGACTATCGAGGGACGCCAAGCTAGTGAAGGAGTTCATCATGCTTAGGCCAGTATTCTTTAGTGGGAGCGAGACTATAAGAAGATTAAGCAATGGATTCTCTTAAAGGAGAATTTACATATATTGTTGGCCGTTGAGGACATATTCTAGCCCATTCTTTCAATGATGAATTTTACGGCGCTGAGATAGGCGGAGGACGAGTCAGTGATGAGGTACATCGATAGATAGAGCTATATCAAATAGTTAGCAGGGGATCTAGTGGAGAGTGATGTCAACAATGCTTTATATTTCGGTGATGGTTTGAGGCCTGACATAGCACGTTCTTTGGTCCGCGCCATAGCTTGATAACTTTAGGGGATGTATGAGCAGGCTCTATCTCACGAAACGTATGAGCTAGGCAAAGAGGAGGAGGGAAATGCAGAGATACCAGACAGATGCAATGATCATGATCGGATGAGATATAAGGTTAAGGAAGAGCAGAGTTATGACAAGAGATACCAGAGGGGACCAGGGGCCTGCTACTTCAGGCAACACTCTTTGCACTACCTTCTGCACCTATTAAGCATAGATATGGTAGACATCCCTTACCACCTCTCGTTAGACAAGCACTATCAGCATCAACAGCAGCAGCAGCAGGGTCACAAAGTACGAGGTCGAGGTAGAGCCCATGACGGGTATAAACAGGGCAGAGGCAAGCACAGTAGTATGATCAGGGACATGCACCACAGTATGGTACAAGTCATGTACAGCAATTTGGGCACCGCAGACTGATCATCTGTTACAAATGTGGTCAGGCATGGCATATTCTTAGAGAGTGTTCACATCCAGCGGCAATATATCCATAGTAGGGTCGAGAGGGAACTCACATGGTAGCACAACCAGATCCTAGGGCGACACGAGGACTTATTGAGGGTACGGTTTCCATTTTAGGTAGAGATTCTTATGTATTATTTGATTCCGGTTCTACCATTTCATTCATTGTTGGTCACATGATACACATACTAACATTGACACCTAATAGACTTAAGGCATATTTAATTTTCAGTATCGCAACTAAGGATATGATATATCTTAATAGCTTAATCAAAAGATGTTCAGTTAAGATAAGTGAGGTAGAGTTGCCTGCAGACTTTATAGTTCTCAAGTTCCTAGAGCCTGGCGTGTTATTAAGGATGGATTAGTTAGCAATGTATCATGCTCATATCGATTATTTTAGTAAGATGATGATATTTGAGATCCTAAAGCATCCTACATTTTCATACTGAGGTAGTGCACCGAGAGTTGATACCACAGGATGTCGACTTGTGACTAATTAGGAAATGGCGGAGTTAGTAACATTGCATGCAGTACCAGAGAGTCACGGACCCAAGTTGGAGGATATTTCGAAAGTGTGTGAGTTCCCAAATGTTTTCCCATAGGACTTACATATATTACCTCTACCACGAAAGATAGATTATATCATCGAGTTTGTATTAGGCACTAGATCCATTTCTATACCACCGTATCTTATGGCTCTGATAGAGTTTAAGGAGTTGAGAAGTCAATTGTATGATTTTTGACATAATGGATTCCTCACCCCTTCCATGTCACCATGGGGAGTACCCATCCTATTTGTAAAGAAGATGGATGGTATTTTCGGACTGTGTATCGATTACAGACAGTTGAACATGGTCACAGTCATGAACAAGTATCCACTACCATGGATTGATGAGTTATTTGATCAACAAATATGAGTGCGGTTTTTCTCTCGGATAGACCTAAGATCAGGGTATCATCGCCTTAGGATTAAAGAGATAGGTCCAAGATAGCATTTAGTACCAGATACAAACACTATCAATTCACGGTCATGTCATTTGGGTTGACCAACGCCCTTTCCATGTTCATGGATTTAATGCATCAGGTTCTGAGACCATTTCTTGACCATTTCGTGATTGTTTTCATTGATGACATATTAAGGACTCGAAAGGATCACGAGCAACACCTCAGGGAGACATTACAGATATTTAGGGAGCATAAACTTTATGCCAAATTCAGCAATATTAATGATATTTTAATGTAATAAAAGTTTTGTCTTTCCATTTCATTTTGGATAATATATTTGGATTGAGCATTAGTTCCCTCACCAGACACATGTTTCTTTCACTTTTATTGTCATACTAGTTTTTTATAAACTTGTTATATGTGTTTCCCTTATCTCCACACTTAGGATTTATATTTGTGCTCCCAAAATATTTTTAACGCTTCCACTAAACAACATAATAAATTTTAAAATGTTTTAATTAACTTTAAAGTTCATTAATAAAGAGAACTTTGTGGTACTTATCTTGAAAACAAGAAATGAGGAGAATTACATAGAAAGGCTAACTAATACGTCGTTAAGTCCTACTTGGTTGAGTTTAGGGTTTAATGAGGGTATTAGGCCAGGTGGTGCCCCAAATTAAATAAGGGGTTGTCACATATATACTCGTTGTTATATTTGTTTCCATCGAGATATTGAGGTTGCATATATTATATACTAAATGAAAGCTTCTGACATGTATTGAGTCCAACTGGTGTACCAGGGCTTAATATGTGTTTCAAGTTGTACGAGTCCTTAATCAAGATAAGGATCATTACAACCAAAGCTTATACAATTTTTTCGAATTCAAGATCTTGATTTATTCCAATATAGAGAATCCCTATATAGAGATCGGGCATTAATCCACCTACGTTGTCCCATTTCTAAATTGATTTTCCTTCCAATATTGTCTCATTTTTAGCATTCTTCCTTCGAGGTTATTGATCTCCAACATCAAATGGTTGTTCTAACATTTTAGAACAAAACTACAAGTACTCTTTAGCTATATAGCATTATCCAATGCAACCTTCAGGTCTTGCGCGAGTTTTTTGAAACTTTATGAGCTTTCCCAGATATCTGATATAAGATTAAATAGGAAAAGATTATCCATTTCAAAATTAGAAGAAATAATCTAAAGAAGTTCTTTGCAATTTAAAAAAAAAAAGATATCGTAAAATTGGATACATCCAACAGTAGGGAACGAGTCTACATAAATGCCCTTCCTTAGCCAAGTGGATTGGCAAGTGAACCATGGCATCGAAAAAGGATGAAGAAAAACATCTTTCAAGCATGCATAGTGTCTCAGCGATATCTTCCTCAAGCTTTGGTAATAAAAGTGGTATATTTGAAAAGAATTTGGAGAAAAGCAATTCAAAATACACTGAGCACAAAAACCTTATAAAATGAAGGTCAAATAACGATTAATTCATCCTCAAAGCTGTCCAAAATAGATAATTCAATGACTATAATTATTAGACTTGTCATGGTTATCGCATGACAAGTGCAAATAAATCATATTCGTTGAATGAGTAATTACTATATTGTTGTCTTAATGATAGAAGACAACTAACAAGCAAAACATATAACACACTATAAAAAATAATAATAAAATTTTTGACCTATATAAACAAACCATTCAAACAGACCACAAAAAGCTTGTACAATTAATAACACAAACTAGATATATAGTTTATACACATGTCATAACAAAATATATAAGAAAAAAATAAAAATAAATAAAAAGAACCGAAACGCACTAGGTGAAAAACTAAGGAAGATCTTAGAAACCTTCGAAAAACAACTTAAACAATTTGGGAGTTGTAAAGGGTTTGAAGAAGAGGTGAGTTTGTGTTTGTTATGCAAACAAGTCTCTATATTACTAGTAGGTGCCATCGAAAAACACTAATTAAGTAATTAACCTCAAAATAGAGAACACTAATTAAGTAATAAGTAGACATATAAGTAATATTTCTATATATATACATATAAGAACATCTTCTAAAAAAAGTAAGGAAAAGTCAGAGACATTATAAATGAAATAGTTGAAGACCCCAAATGTTCTAGGATTGTTTTATGATCACTATGGTAACTTTGTTATCCAAAAAGCATGAATTGTAACTGTTAAGGTAAGTCTCATATAAAAGTCTTCCTCGAAAACAAAATCCATTAAGTGCATGTTACTAGCTAACTTTTTGGAGAAAAGGGAGCTCAATTGCAAATAAGACTATATAGTCCAAGTATTAGAGATAAAAGTAGCCAACGTTTCAGGAAAAAAGAGCTCCATTCAATTAATGTGTATTGATTGATGACTAGCTAGATTTTTTTCTCTTAATCCTAAACACGTAAAGATGCAACATACAAACCTTTTTAGGCTTCAAAGTTGAAACTCAATTTTAATAGGTTGGTCAAGTAAAATCAAGGAGTTAAAATAAGGAGAGAATTGAGTCAGAGCTAGCTATTTGGTTCACTTGGTGTAATAGGCACTACGCATATGCAACATGAATTGACAAATCAATCTCTCTGAACTATAATGTAGGTCCCATAATAGTCCCTAGACTACCAAGGATGGCTTGGTAACATGTCATTCTACTATGAAACAAAGGTAAAGAAATAAACAACCTTGTTATCATATTTGCATACTATCTCATGTAAGTGCCATTACTCTTTCCAATAAGAAACCAACTTAATTACAACATCCTTAACTGCGAAGGTCGAACTCGAACCCCCAACCTTGCCTTTGACAAACGACAGCTCATCCATTTCACTAGAGATGCTTTGACTTCAAGTGTCATTAAGTCAAGTGTCATTAACTCAATCTCATGAACCTGGGAGCTATTATGATTTCTACAAGATTATTATAAATAAGCTCATACATTTACAATCAAGGTATCATATAAACCAATTAATGCCACCATGGCAGCAATGTCACTAATTCAATCTAAAAAAAGATCAATATTGTCAAGATACAATCTCAACAAGATTGATCTGTGAAGAGACAATGTATATTCAACAATCAAGAAAATGAAGAGGTTGAGAAAAATCCTAATAAGGGAATAACTCTTCCAAAACCTTCACAGAAACTCTCTTCAATTAATTATGAATGACAACTTACAATTCTTTATATAGTGTACATATAGGAATTAGTTGGACTAACTAACTCTCTAACTAACCTAACAATACAACCCTGCATAACTAACCATGGTTACCATATTGTTAACCATGATCAATTGGAAGACACTTAACACTATGTCTAACATCCCCGCTCAAATTGAACTTGAGAGAAAAACAAAGGTTCAATTTCTTACAAAGAACGGTAAACCGAGATGGAGGCAAGATTTTGGTGAAGACATCTGCAACTTGATGAAGTGTAGGGACATAACAGAGATCAAAAACACCAACAGCAAGCTTTTCGCAGACAAAATGAGCATTAATCACAATGTGCTTCATATGAGCATGAAAAACAAGATTGGAAGCTAAAGCACGAGCACCAATACTGTCACACCAAAGCAGATGACGAGACGAGCGCTTGATACCCAACTCTAAGAGGAGAAGTAGTCTAGAGAATATCAGACACACCAAGAGCAAGAGCCATGTACTCAGCCTCAGTAGAAGAATGAGCTACTACTGATTGTTTCTTAGATGACCACGAAATCAAGTTGCCACCAAGAGACAAACAAGAACCAATCGAAGAACGTCGATCATCCAAATCACCTGCCGAGTCAGCATCAGTAAACACCTCCAGTTGAAGAGAATTAGAAGGATGAAAGCATAAACCAAAGGACAAAGTGCCTTTGAGATATTGAAGAACATGTTTACAAGTAAGCCAGTGAACATCAGTTGGACATTAAAGAAATTGGCTAACCTTATTGACAATGAAACTAATATCAAGCCTAATATATGTAAGATATTGCAGAGCTCTAACTGTGCTGTGATAGAGAGTAGGATCAGTAAATTGAGTACCTTCAAGAGCAGATAACTTCTGACTTGTACAAAAAGGAGTGGAAACAGGCTTTGAATCAAGAAGACGTCTTTTGAAGAAGCTGTAACATATACTTTTGTTGAGTCAGAAAACAACCCTGAAGTGTCTTGAAACGCTTCAAAACCAAGTAAGCAATCCACATCGCCTAAGTCCTTCAAAGAAAATTGAGTATCCAGCCAAGAAATTAACCTCTGAACTTGAGAAGAATGAGAGCCAGTGATGAGAATATCAACAACATACACAAGAAAGAGTAAGAGGGAATCAACAGACCTCTTATAAAAGAGAGAGACATCAAAGGTGGAATTGGTGAAAACCCACTGCAATAAAGCAGTTTTCAGCTTAGAAAACCATGCTCAAGGAGCCTGCCAGAGACCATACAGAGCTTTGTTTAATTTGCAAACATAATAAGGAAATGACTTGTTAACAAAGCCTTCAGGCTGCTGCATATAAACCTCTTCAGAGAAATCACCATTTAAGAAGGTGTTATTCACATCAATCTGATGAATAGGCTAATTAAAAGATATATAAAGTAAACATAATGCAAATGGAAGAAGGCTTCACAACAGGGGAATATGTATCAATAAAATCCAACCCTGGAGTTTGATGAAACCCCTTAGAAACAAGCCAAGATTTGTACCTCTGAATCTCACTCTTAGGAGTGGTTTTGAGCTTGAAAACCCATTTACAACCAATAGGACTCATAGAAGATGTTGGAGGAACAATAGTCCATGTATTATTCTTATCCAAAGCACTTATCTCATTCACTAAGGCTTCATACCAATTATTATCTTGTAAAGCATGATTTACAGTCTTTGGTTCTAACTGAATTACAACAAAAGCATGAGGTAAGGAAACAACCAAAGCATTAGGCTTGACAATACCATTCTTACTTCTTGTCTGCATAAGATGAACATTAAGAATAGCAAGAACAGTAGATGTGGTAGGTGCAGTAGAAACTGTAGGCACTAAGGAGCTGGTGATGTTGTAATTGATGTAAGTGGTGGAGATAGTATAGATGGTGAAGATTATGTAGGTGGTGGAAAGACTGTGAAGGATGGTGGTGGAGGATAAAAAGTGTAGTGGAAGAGGTAATGAAGGAAGAACATGAGGAGATGTGTTGATGTCATGAACAGATGAAGAGGTAGAACCAAAAGAAGAAAGCAAAGTATGAAATGGAAACTTTAATTCATTTAACACAACATCCCTGGAGATATAAGTTCAACCAAAAGGGTGAAAACACTTATAGCCATGGTGATGAGGACTAAACCCAATGAACAAACACTTGTTGGACTTGAAGTTAAACTTGTGTTTCGAATAGGATGTAAGACATGGAAAACATGTACACCCAAAAGTACGAAGAAAGTGATAATCTGGTTGCTTATGAAAACACACCTCATAAGGGCTGAGAAAATGAAGTACTGAAGATGGTAGGGAATTGATGAGAAACACCGCAGTAAGAAAAGCTTCCTCCCAAAAAGATAAAGGCATTTGTGCATGAGCTTGCAATGTGAGACCCATCTCAACTATAGCCCTATGTTTGCTTTCAGGCACACCATTCTGTTGATGTGTGCAAGGACAAGAGAACCTGTAGGAAATACCCAAGCTGTGACAGTAAGACTCCATGGATTTAAACTAAAAACCTATGTCAGATTAAAAAAACTTGAGCCTAACACCAAGCTGTAACTCAACAGACTTGTGAAAGTGAAAAAAGGCAGCATAAGTATATGATTTCAACTTCAGTGGATAAAACCAAGTAAGCCTGCTGTAGGCATCAACAAATACAGTATAATAGCGAGACCTACATGTAGAAACAAGAGGTGAGGGCCCCAAAGATCAGAATAAACCAGCTCAAGTGGTTGTGTTGCAGTAATAGGTACAGAAGTAAAAAGAAGTTGTGTAATTTTCCAATCTTACAAGAATCACAAAACTGTGTATGTGACTTAGGTAATGATACATGACAAAAATGATGAGCTCTATTCAATATATCAACTAGTTCAAACCTTATACAAGTAGTAGCATCATCAGGATCAAGAGGAGAAGTATGTGGAAGACAGTAGATGCCATCTTTAAGCTTGCCTTGAAGTACATTTTTCCTCGAATCCTTGTCCTTGAAAAAGAATGAGTCATAGGAGAATTAAGTAAAAACATTATTGTCTTGTGAGAGCTTAAAAAAATAACAAGATTCTTAGCCAACTAAGGAACATGTTACACATGGTTTAACTCAAGGTTCTTAGAAGAAGTATTAGAAGATATCAATGTATAACCAATAGAAGAAATAGTTAATTGATCACCATTCCCTACTGTGACCAACTAATTACCTTTGCAGTCATACTTATTCATCAAAGAAGATGAATTAGATGTCATATGACTAGAGGCACCTGAATCCATATAACAGCTAGGATCAACAATTGTCTCTGGTGTAGCAATTATTCCTTGAATTTGATGAGAATTGGCTTGAGGTGAGGGAAACTGAGGAGCAAAAGAAAACCTTGAGACTGATAAGTCTATCCAAACTGATTAGGTTTCTTGAAGTTACTAGTACCACTACTAGTACCACTTCCATTGCCATTAGGACGTTGAAGATTAGGATCATATCTTTGATAGCATTGCAATGCCATATGACCTTGTTTCTAACAAATTTGACAATACACCTTGTTACCTCCTCTACCACTAGTACGTCCTCATTTGTGTCAACAACCACCTCTATTACCACCATTACCATTATAACCTCCATTTCCATTATATCGATTTCCATTTTGGGAGAAACCAGATTTTCCTCATTGTTGAAACCTCTTATCACCATTATTTGGAGTAAAGTTAGCTGAAACTGAATAAAGATCTAATTGTGAACTATAATTAAGTGAAGCAATTCTTGCCTCATGCATCATCAACAAGTATTGTGCATCTTGAAGTGTAATAGTTTGTTGTTGTGAAGTAACAACAACCATAACAGAATCAAACTCATGACCTAAGCCATTCAATACAGAGTGAATCAAATCAGACTCTGCAACAGTCTGTCCTACTTATTTCAACTCAAAACCAATGCTCTTGACCTTCAACACAAACTCAGAAATCGAAAAATTACCTTTCTTCATATTATTCAGTTGTTGTTACAATCGTAAAGCCCAAGCCATAAATAATTGGGCATAAAGTTTCTCAAGAACATTCCAGATTTCATATGAAGACTCACAATTAGCAATGTTTCCTAAAACATCTTTACTGATATTGGAATAAAACCAACACATCAAATGACAAGATTCACTGATTAGGCATTCCAAACTAACACCTCGAATTGCAGCTTTAACTTGCATTTTCCAGTAGATGTAGTTCGTCTCATCAAGCTTGATTGACAAGCTAAAGTTCAAAGCTTTTGCAATTGCAGTCACCTCTACAAGACTGCTCAGTCCAACTATCGAATAAGACAAGCTAGGCGATGAACTTGAATCCACCATAGCTTTGATACCATGTCAAGATAAAATCTCAACAAGATTGATCTGTGAAGAGACAGTGTATATTCAACAATCAATAAAATCAAAAGGATGAGAAAGACCCTAATAAGGGAACAACTCTTCCAGAAGCTTTTCACAGAAACTCTCTTCAATTAATTATGAATGACAACTTACAATTCTTTATATAGTGTACACAGAGGAGATAGTTAGACTAACTAACTCTCTAACTAACCCAACAATACAACCCTGTATAACTACCTATGGTTACCATATTGTTAACCATGATCAATAGGAAGACACTTAACACTATGTCTAACAAATACATCACTCAAAAATTGTAGTTATATAACCACAAGTTTCACACAAGTCCAACAAGTCCAAGATCTGTTAATTAAAGAATTATCAATCCTTAATTCACATCACACCACCCAATAAACTGACTGCATTTTAAGGATGTATTGAGATTGGAACATTTGATCAGACAAGAAACATGAAATTTAACTCCTAATTTCTAAAACGTGACTTTTTGTGTCTGTTTGTACCTAATATTCTTGTCACACATTTTGAGGTTTGTGTGTCATATCTTGTCTTTCACAAACACGGACCGCCACTTAATTAAGTAGTCCATTACTAAGTTGAGCTCGGATTAGTTGTTGTTTTAAGTAGTATCATATATAGGGAAGCAAATTAATTTATTATGATCCGACTGAAATAGACATCAAGATGAGAACATAGATATACATCATATATGAACTAAAATGCAAAACCATCAAGAAAATGGTAAAGTTGAGGCAGAGTTTGATCCTATACGTATAATAAGCTTACATAGACAACAAGCTACTTCAATTATTGGGGTTTGCAAGACAAGCAGCCAAACAGCTATTATGAGAGTCTACAAGTCACATAAACAAACGCAAAGAGTGAAAATCCAAAGTGTCGATCACTAGTAGACAGAACTGAGTAAGGCTTCTTTTGCCTCAAAGAGTGAAAGATGAGCACATTTGCAGAAAGCACAGTAGCTCTGAGAAGATGAAAAACACAAATCATATAAACAAACGCAGAAACATCAAGACTAATCAAGCCAAAACCAACCAACACACCAAACCAGATCCAATTGAAGTACGAGAGATATAGAAAACTAACACATTACAATACACAAATGTACAGCTCATCAGATCAAAAACATTGAACATAATCCATCGTTGAATCACTGAATCATTCAACCATAACAAACTTAACCTTATTTTATTTTAAGAATTTGAGTAAGGCTTACAGTGTAGCTTCGCCTCCCACTCAACCAAGAGAAAAGTTGCACGAAGAACGCAACAATGGTGAGGAAAAGAAAGATCTAATGATAGAGATCAAAAGAGATCGTGAGAAATAAATAGAGATCGAAGAGATGATGGAGAGAAACCACAATACAGATGCTTACATATTTAAACTTTCGAGAGTGATCTGGTGACGCTGCGTGAGAGAGATGGTGAGCTCGCGCGAAAGATGCCGAGAGAGATCTAGTGAGGTCGAATCAAAGATCGAGAGAGATCTGGTAAGGCCGAATCGAAGATCAAGAAAGACAGAGGGAATGTGCGCACTGAAGAATGATGAAGTCGTGAACTCGTGAGCTAGGACTTGTGTGAACTTTTAGTTGAGAACATTGTAGGCTGTGAACTCGTAAGCGGTGAAGGTAAAGAAGGGTTTTCGTTTTAGGCGAAATAATGAGGCTAAGAACTTGTGTTTCTCACAAAATAATGTAGGTATACTTTTTTATTTATCAAATAAGGAATGTTACTTTAAATTTACAAAACTAATATATGTCTCCTTTCAAAAGGTGTTATTGATGATGATGTGGATCAATCCGTGATGTGGCGTGATGTGGTGTGGTGTGATGTGATGAGGTGGGACTTTGTATGAATAACTCTTTTGAAAAAGTGTTATTCCCATAGAACACCAAATGTATGAATTACTCCTCAAAACAAGTTATTTATTCAACTCATCCTATCAAACGAAAAGCAAGTGTCTCGAGGTGGACAACCGCGTCACGCACGTATCTCGAGATAGACAACCTATTAAACAACACGCATGTATCTCGACATGGACGGCACATGCAAACGTCATGCATTTATCTCGAGGTGGATAACTCATGCAAACGTCACTCACGTATGTCGAGGTGAGCGAACCATGCAACCTTGTACAATTTATGCAAACATCACATACGTATCTCGAGGTATGCAACTCATATAACCTCATGCAATCTATGCAAACGTCAGGCACATATCTATAGGTCGATAACCCAGGTAACCTCGTGTAATTTATGCAAACCATGCAAACTTTATCCACGCATCTCAAGGTGGACAACACATGCAACCTCGTGTAATCCATGCAAACGACGCATACGTATCTCGAAGTGGACAACCCAAGCAAACATCACACACTTATCTCAAAGTGGACAACCTATGCAAACGTCGTGCACGTATTTCGAGGTTGACAACTCATTCAAATGTCATGCACGTATGTCGAGGTGGGCGACCCATACAACCTCGTGCAAATGTGATGCACGTATCTAGAGGTGGATAACCCATGCAACCTCGTGCAATTCATGCAAATCATGCAAATTCCACTCACGTATCTTAAAGTGGACAACACATACAACCTCATGTAATCCTTGCAAACCACACGTACGTATCTCGAGGTAAACAACCTATGCAAACTTCACGTACTTATCTCGAGGTGGACAACCCATGCAAAATCCGTTCATGTATGTTGAGGTTGACAACTTATGCAACCTCGTGCATTCATGCAAACGTCACACACGTATCTCAAGGTGTACAACTCATGCAACCCATGCAAACGTCAAGCACATATCTGGAGGTTGATAACCCATGCAACCTCGTGCAATTCATGCAAACCATGCAAACTTCACTCACGTATCTTAAAGTGGACAACACATGCAACCTCATGTAATCCATGCGAACCATGCAAACAACACACACGTATCTCGAGGTGGATAACCCATGCAAATGCACTGCAAACCATGCAACCCATGCAAACGTCATGCAGACATCTCGATGTGGACAATCCATGAAACCTAATCTAACATCATGCATATATCTCAAGGTGGATATGGACAACTCGCATACCAATTGCAATTGTAAGCCTATGCAAACTCATGCAAACCATCGCCTATCAAGCTAGCCTGTCGCACCCACCACCTATCTTGCCCATCAATAAAACTGTACATGGTGCATCTACAAATGAAAGGTACTTTTTGCACCTTGTAAAGTTTTGTCTTACTTCTATCTCATGAGCATAAGAAGAGATATAAAATTGAAAAAAATTTCAGGCCAAAACCACGTTTTTTGTTTGTCTAGAATTTAAAAACTAAAATGATAAGGAACTTTTGAAAAATAACTTCATTCCATGAAAAATAAAGTATACAAATTCATTCACCTAAGATATAAATTGAGAAAAGATCACCACGACATAAAAAAACCCATACAGGTTTATCGACGGTTATATTGACGTTGTTGCTTCGTGATACAAATCGGGCATACTCAATGTCGAGTTGAATGTTGTGTTTATACGTCCGATTGAGTTTGTTGAGGTTGTTGATGTTGCATTGAATTTCGTTGAGTCGATTAATCTTCTTCTTCTAGTCTACTCGACTCACATCTGGTACTAATGCTACCAAAAATAGGAAGTTGAACCATTTCAAAATACTAACTTCCTGTATGTAGTTAGCCGAAAGGAACATGAGGCGGCGACATGATTAAAATGTTCATGAATGTGCCATCTCCACTATATGGCATACTATAATTATAACATGGTGGAGTAAATGGACTCAGCATGTATTGAGATAATGAAGGATACATTGGATGTCTAGGCATTCCATGGTCCATATATGAAGACGACAGCCAGGGTGCATAATGATCAAAATGGTAAGGAGGAGAATTCATGATCATGTATAAACACTTGAGGTTCTGGTTGCATTGGGGACAATGTAGGAATGTACCTATGAGAAGAATGGTATGGTGGGGATGAGTGTTGGCTACTCTCACCAACAGTCTATGTTCTTCTCGCTCTCGGATGAGATGAACATGGTGGAGGAGAACGTCTGCTACTCTCAGTAGCATTCTCTGTCTGACGATATGGACGTGGTGGACGAGGACGTCTGATGCTCTCACCCACAGTCTCTATTTGTGTTGTTCTTCTCCTTAGCTCTCTATTTGATTTGCCCCGATCCACTTTTTTAGCTTCTTCTTCATTGTCATCATTTATTTCTTGTTCAAAACCAATTCCATCATTCTATGGAGTAGACCTTTGCCTTTCATCTTCATCTAAGAATTTAATGTCATAATCTAGCGCAGCAAGACCTTGCTCGTACCCATCCTCAATGAACACTCGCCACAGTCGATGCACCAAGTTACGCTGATATAAAAAATAAGAGTTCAATTTATGCAATTCAATCGTAAGGAAAACAAAATAATAGTTTCAAGCTTACCAAATAGTCACGTAGCACCCTGTCGTATCCAATGAATCGTCTAGTGACTGATTGATACCACGTCATATAGTCTTATTGATTGTGTCCTACTTCTTGTTCTGTTGTGACTATGCTCTCACCACGATTTTCTCAAATCTGTATAAAGTTTGTATGAAAAACAACCCAATTTTGTTAAGTGCGTCTTCGTAATTCGATGCGGTGCAGTCGGGTGTCGTAATCACAATTTGGTGGCATGACCTGTATTATTCCGAATTGTCTTATAACCTTTTCGGGCCGATGCCACTCGACTATGTGGAAAGAAATTAGAGGACGTGTCGATAGCCAACTCCCGTGACCGTCAGTATAGTATTTGGAAAGAGACCCGATAACTTCAGCATAAGGTTGCCACACCACGGCATCCTCATTCTACGAGTCTAGTGCATCACAGTAAGCTGATAAGACATGTGTCACACTCTAAGTAACCGAAAATGCATCGATCCATCTGTATACCAAACAAGAATTATTAAAAATTAAAATATAGTTAATATTATAAAAATTACACAAAAATATTTTTATTACTTGTGTCCCAATAGAACGTCAATAGGCATGCGTTTTCTATCCATTGTTCGAGGTCGAAATGTAGAAACACCTAAGCGAATTGGTGCTAAGGAAATCCATCCCATGCCCGTAGTTGTACGAGAATTAACGCGCCTGCAACCTTATGTGCAAATGATGGGATACGCGACACAACTCTATGTACAAATAAGCCAAACAGGCACTCCTCCAACTATTTTGTCCAGCAGTTTGAAAATCCTCGAAGCGACGATAGAAACATCAAATGTACAAATCAATTTGACTTGTCGGCAAATAGACAACCACCGATAAGTTGCAGTATTTACAATCGAACATAACGTTGTACTGATTACTCATCGTTGTCGACATCTATAGCTAGTACCTTACGTTCAAGTCATTCGACTTTAAGTTTATTTCTATGAAGGTCATCTCCAACAAGAACTCCACTAAGTAGCCTCTCACACACCTCAACATAGCCTGTATCGGTGGTTCCCATCACAGGCATACCTTTCATAGGTAATCTGAGTTGTACATGCACGTCCTGGAGTGTAATAATGCACTCACCGCATTGCATGTGAAATGTATGTGTCTCTAGTCACCATCTCTCAATAAATGCGGTAATCAAAGCCCAATTGATGCTGAAAAATGATGCGCGTGAAATCCCATAGAACCAACTGAAAGGTAGATATGGGATCATTCGAGAATGATACTGCACCGTTCGACCAATGACACCCCATCTTCGACGCATGCGCAATGTTTTGTACTCCTTATAATTAAAAATATTTTAGTATATTTATATATATATATATTATACATTCATGCATGGACGTATCCATCTTAAAAAGATTACTTGACCCCTCCAAGCTCACGAGGATCTTTGTGTATAATGGCGATGTAACAGTGAAGGATCAAATGGACATGGATCCATTGGTGTACAAACTACAATTGAGGGATTTAAGTCGAGTTCTTCGGAAAGTCACAACAATTCATTCTTATAAGTTCAAACAATAACGAATGCCTAAGCATTTCATGACATGAAATTTCGGGATACTTTGAAAACTTCAATATAATCAAATTACAAACTTAAGCCAATTACAAACAATATACAAAATTGACTATTGGTTTTGATTGGAAGGTTGAGCTCTGCCTGGATAATTTTTTTGTTATGACCCTCTGCACGACAAATGCCCTATTGGTTCTTCCTAGTAGGGACTCGATCACAGCTTTATTAGGGCAAGTTGTTCTTCTATGTCCTTCTTGATGACATATGCCACATCGCAAGGCCGTTGAAACATTAGGATGATCCATCTCGTTTTGCCTTCGCATTCCCTTTGTCACCCTCGGCCACGTCTGCATTTTAGGTTCAATATGATCTTTGTCACAAAACTCAGCCAATATTTATCATCTGGGATGGCTTTGAAATTAAAGGAGTAACATTGCGTATACACATCTATCCTGTAGTATGGCTCAATGAAGCACGTGCAGTTAACATGTGTGAGCAAGGGAAACCAAACGATTGCCATTTATTGCAACTGCACACTCATTCCTTCAGGATGATGACTTGTATATTGTTGCATTTATGCATACGATCTCCATGTCATTCAGGCAGCACTTCAAACTCACCTATGTCACGATTTATCAAAATGACTTGATGCCTCCTTGCAGATTGTTCATAACACGAGTTTATCTGTGATATATTTTGTGTAGGATAGGTTGTTTGAGATTACTTCATTGATTTCCTATTTACATTGATCGCGATATGTCACTAATGTGTAATAAATCATTTGAGTCATCGTTGTTATTGGCAAAAATCAAGCCTCTTTCAATACATCGTTAAAACCCTCTACAATTGAAAAATAAATTCATGTAAGTAAATTACTTCAGTGATAACTAAATCGTTGAATATGAAACAAAACTTATATTTCATACATACCAACATAATTAATAGTCATCCATCCATACCGCATGCCTCTGTCATGCGATTGAGTCCATAATTCCTTGGGGATGGCATTTACGTACTACACATATTGAGGAGCTCGTGATGATAAGTATGCAAAACGCTCCATGCACAACATTAAATTTTCGTTCTTGATGTTGAGCAACTGCTCGAGAAAGGAGTTTTTTTAAGGGTTCATTTTTGAATTGAGTGTTGAAATAACTAACCAAGTGTCGTAGGCAATAACGGTGGTATCCTTTTGGTGGATAAAAATCATTTGTCAGTGTGTTAACCGCCTCCAGAATGCCAGGGTGACGATCAGAAATAACGCAAATATCATATCTATCTGTCACATGTTTGAGCAACATCCTCAAAAATCATCCCCATGAATCCGTAGATTCGGTTTCTGCAATGACAAATGCAACTGGCAGTATGTGTCCATTACCATCAACAAATATGGCAATCATTAGCTTACCACTATATTTGCCATATAAGAAAGTCGCGTCAATCTGAAGAAGAGGCCTGCAAAACCTGAAAGCTTGTATTGATGCTTCGATGCGAAAAACACACGACGAAATTAAGGATACTCAATCCTTATTTCGTCAGCAGCCTATTGTCTATGTGACCACTCGATTTTTATCCCCGAACTCTTATTTTTCATAGTCGCCAACCATCTTGGCAATCTAGCTTACGACTCACCCCAATTTCAAAATGCATTTGTAACTGCCGTCATTTTGGCATCCCACATTCGCTTTTAGTTAACTTCATGTATGTATTTTCCCTTAATTATTTTTACTAATTCCTTGATAGTTATTGTTTTATCTATGTAGACAATTCTTTGGATCTCTCGCGCAAGCATCTTGGCGTCGAGTTGGGCATGACCGCGTTCTACATCGGGATTTATATAGTTATACAGGACTGCTAATTGTGCGATCTCCCATAATCGTGTTTTCTTTCGCAAACAAGCACGAACACGCCACATGCACTCATCTTGCGCATATCTGCACTTGATCGCCCATAGAGTTGTAGTCGATTCCATTACATGATATTGACAATGTATGTTAACATGCAACACTTTGACGGCATGTCGTAAATCTTTTTGTTGTCAAAGCACTTTTCTATTTCCAACTCAAAATTAGACATGCCCCACCCAGTCTGTTTATGAGAATGTTGAGTTAGCCACCTCCCAATTGATTTCATTGTACACCGGCAAAGGTTGGTGAACTTCATTATCATTTGCTTCCTTCATGAAATTCTTTTCTTCGATAGCAAACTGCTCATCATATTGCAAGTTTTATGCCCCTAGAGGTTCACAACTTGGGTCATCCATAACAACATTTAGGTTTACCCAATTGACAGATGGTGCAGCATCCTCGGGGGACACAGGTCCTTGTCCGTATCATTATCGTCGTTGTCGTTGAGTTCATCATCACTACAAGCATTAATTTCATCATCGTCATTGGGTTCATCATCGCCTTGTGGTGATTGCATATGCAATCTTTCCATCATTAATCTAGTGTCTGATGTGCACACATCTTTATATACTAGTTGTGAATGACTTGTATGATTTTGAAAAGAGTCGATTGGCTCAAATGTTAAATAAATATCTACATTTGCAGTTAATGTAAGATTGGATAATATCGCCCACATCAAGTCGAAGTGCTTCGCATCTTGCAGCAATACGAGGACAAAATATTGTGAACCCTCGGGGAGGATTATCGCGTGATGATAAGTCATCCTTACTATAGTCTTCGTAGATGAGATACTGAATGTGTTACATACGTGATCCATCAATTGTTGTCTACTCGCCCCAAACTTAAGCATCAACACTGTTGATGGGGTGCGTTACACCTAATGCCATTTATATTGTTTACAATTTTACCGTACGCATAAAATAGAAATGAGATATTCCTATGTTCCATAACCTACATAATTTATTGAACAATGATGATGTAAAATGATTGCATATATATATATATATATATATATATATATATATATATATATATATATCAAACTGCAAAAGTTAATCAAATTGTGGATTTGAAGCGCAATCAAACTTTTTAATGTAGAAGATCGCCTTAATAGCTCAGTTACAGAGCATACACATTCGTCTGCATGAAGTACCAATTAATAACTCATATTTGCATCTTAAATGAGGTTCATCGAAGTTTTACATATTCGTATTGTATGTCTCATATTTATCTCCATATATATATACAAATCAAAGACAAAATCTATAACTAAATGAGGCTCATCGAGCAAGTAGACAAGAATAAATATTTAAGCGCAATAAGTCACTGCCATCTATTCTTCTAAAGGAGGTCAAACTTGATTATATATGACGAAATCTGTTTTTTTATAAATTTTATAACAGGATAATTGTATATTGAGATTTATATAGTATTTTTGTTTGATTCATGTATAAAAAAAACTACATATGTATAGGTGAAAATATTGTCATAAATTAGGGATTTGAACTGCAATCGAACTTTCTAATGTAGATCGGATCGCCTTAATAGCGTAACTACAAAACATACTCATCTGTTTGTATGATGTACTAATTAATAACTCATATTTACTAAATCAATTAAAAATGAGCATTGTATTTTATCAAAAAAAGTACCTAATAATAAAAAATCAAGTCAAACATAATAAAACTCCAATAAATAATTTTTTTTACTTATAGTTGTTTACAGAAATTTATTCTAAAACATGTTTTTTGCGTGTCATCCTTGCGTAGGGGCCATGCTAATATTTTCTTTATCGTTCCAATTTTATTGGATGTCTCCAAAAATACAAACTACACTAGCTGGCCTTGCATATTCGAAGCTATTAAACTTTTTGCGAATAGCCAATGTAAGATTAACATCAAGTGATACACTTTTTAAAAAAACGACTGATTCCTTAACAACGTCTTATGTTTTGATCTCTTATGAAATACCTTCATAAAATGTCTCATTGCATTATTATAGTCATTCTCTTAATTTATTTCTATTTTTCGGCAACTCCTCGAGATTAAAAGAAACTTGTGCAATAATGCAAGATAGAGTGTCTCTTTAATTATCAGGTGACATTTAAAATAGATCAAAATTGCAATTGTATACGACTTTTTTGGTAAGATCACACTTATAGAATTTACTTCTCTCCTCCTTTGGTTTCTCGCTTAATTAATCTACAAACGCGTTCAACCATATATTTACTAGTGTTATAAAAATAGGGAAATAGTAGAGTAATACACTTTTCATACCTACATATAACGCCTAATTGACGTAGTCTTTTCAAGTTATATTGGTTTGACTCATATGATTAGTTAATAATGCTTGCAATCTGATTAGTTTCTTACAATAGTTTGAACAATGGTGACCTCAAAATTGATTAGTATGGATCATACATGAATAAATAAATTTTTGTACTTACTAGTTTCCTAACAATAAAATATCAAGTCAAACATAATAAAACTTAAATAAATAAATTTTTGTACTTATTAATTTCTCCTCTTTTGATCTTCAATTTGATATTCCCTGAAAATATAATTAATTTAGCTTTTATTTAAATAAATATTACAAACTACAATGCTATTCTTTAAAAATAAAATAAAAAAATCTAAACCTTTTAACAACCTTTTCAACCATAAAAAACCCAATAAAAACCCCATAAAGTCCAACTCTCTCACAACTCAATCGACCCAACTCTCTTACCACCCAACCCACAAACCAACCCAACATCTCTCTCTCTCTCTCTCTCTCTCTCTCTCTCTCTCTCTCTCTCTTTCTTCGAGCTTAAACTAAATCCAACTAAATCCAACATCCAAATTGAGAGAGAGAGAGAAAGAAAAAGATAAAGAGAGAGAAAGAAAGAAAAAAAAAAAAGATCTCGCGTTCCAAAAATAGTTGTTGTTTTAGTTGTTGGTGGGTATTTCTCTCCCTCTCTCTTTTGTCAATCTCTCAGCAAGAACACCTCCACCTCTTCCCGAGTCTCCCTCTTATAACTACACACACCAAACAAAACACGCCCTTCTCTCCCTCTGCTGCACTCTCTCTCTGTTGCACTCTCTCTTATCACATTCAAACTCTCTCACACCCTCTCTCTTAGCTTCTAGATACCTTCCAACAACCATCATTAAATAAACAACCACCCCATTCAATCCCTCTGACCACCCACCTATAGACCTAAACCCTAGCCCATTTTCGAGAACGCAGGGAATATATTCCCTGCGTTCTCAAGGAATAGGACACTTGGTCTGTTGTGATAAGATGTCACGGTCACGGGCTAGATGCAAATAACACGAATGGTGCATTCCATTCGTGTTATGGAATACTCCACATGGCGTCCAGGTGGAGTGTTCAGAGAATGTGTCATTCATGTGACTACATTGCAATGTGAAATTTCTCCCACTATTGACGTATTTTCAAAAGGAGTTATACATTACTTAAGGAAAAAAAAAGAAATTCTAACTTATTTTACTCATTTTAAATTGATTTTTGTTGTAGGGCTGTATTTTTTTTTCCAGAGAACTCGTTTGAACGTTGGTCTTTATTTTGTACTATAGATAAGGGTAACCATTATTAAACTTTACTCGTGCTAACGATTTTTACACACTCTTATCTATTATCCTGATATTAAAGCCCCTTATGGCTTGTTTGGTTCACATTTTAGTGAATCCTAACACATTGGATTAATTAGTGATGGGACTAACACATGGGTTTAGATAGTTTAGTCTCATTTGTGTATCTTGTTTGGTTGGGAGTTTTAAGGTTGGGATTAAATGAGGTTGTACATGTATATTGACCAAAGTACCCTTTAGATAAATAACCCTAATCAGCCCACTGTCACTGTGCATCCTGACTCACACCCTCTTCACCCGCCCCATCCTCCGCCGCGCGGAGGCGTTCCACTTCGCGTACGACCTCGCCGCGCTGATCGCAATCGAATTCTTGTACTTGACCTTCCTTCCTCTTCCTCTTCTCCCTCCTCTCTCCCTCGCCGCCGTCGTCCTCTCCGTCGCCTCCCTCTCCTCCTCCAAGCCCCCGTCTTCCTTCTCGTCCCTCCTCTCCTCCGCCCTCCCCCGCGCCTTCCCCCGCCTCGCCCGCACCTTCCTCTTCGTCTCCCTCCTCATGATCCTTTACAACCTAGCTCCTGTTCCTCGGGTTGTCCTTCTTGGCTTTCGCCTACTACGCGATGGCCGAATCCGAGAGCTACCGAAACTCGACCTCAATTGCCGCCGTCGTCGTCGCGGTAGTGGTGATAGTGGTCGTCTACTTCGCGCTCCATGTCTACATTACGGCCTGGTGGCATTTGGCGAGTGAGCTTTTGAGCGACGATGTTCTTCATTTCTCCTCTTCGAGTCCGCCATGAGTGACCAACTGTGAAGTTGTTGTGTTAATGTGAGGGGTAAAGTGGTAATCTCCACTAACCACCACTATGGATTAACTAATCCCACCAAAAATGGTGGTATTGTTTAATCCACTACCATGCCTCTTAACTAATCCGCTGGCCTAGTTAATCCTCCAAGCAAACAGCGGATTAACTAGTCCAGTGTGACTAATCTGGGCTAATCCCACGAACCAAACAAACCATTAATGTTGTTGGGAGAACAGCTTCTCTTTTTTGCTTTGTGTACACCTATTAGCCCGATAGATATGATCACAATCTATTTTTTTCTTCTTCGTGACAATCACAGCATACCTCCGAAGATGTGCGCACTAACAATTTGGTCTCTAAGTCGAACTCCAATGTCGATTTCTCTAAATCACGAATTCCTAATTCGTCACTCCCATAATCCCATTCCAATTTACATTCCAATTACATTTTGGTGACATTAGGAGAATTTTCCTAATTTCTTTTCCATTAACCGACAGTCAAGAATATCTTTCCACCCATCTGCTTGCCGGTGAGATTCCAGTGACCTTCCTGAGTGGTCAACACCATCACTCTATCTTTCTCCTCCTATGTCGGCTACTACATAGGCGAGTAGTTGAGTACGGGGAGGGGATTGAACAAGGGTTGATGGTATACAAGACTCCGGGAATCCCAAAATAGAAGGGGTGGGAATGGAAGAAAAAGAAGGGAACTGGGTGGACGTTATACGTAAAGGGAAGCAAAAGGTAAGCGATGTTCCGGCGACGAACCCGGAAGACTATGGTAACAGATGGCACTTTGTGGGCGCCTTCGCACTGGAGCGATAAAATTGCACGAATACTCAACTAAACAGACATTCACGGCGGTAATAGACTCCAGGGCGGTAAAATGGGTGATCGGCTTCTATCACAAAATATTGGCACGAAGGAATGGTGACAATATCGGTTCTACAGTTCAACAATGAACGAGGTATAGCTCTAAAAATACTAAAACTGTCAGGCAGTGGAAGGCAAATGGTGATAATGCCGGGGGTTCCAGAGACAAGCCGTGGGCCAAGTTATTAGAAGTACTCGAAGGTCTCAGTGGCGGGGATATGGGGCGAGACAAGTCTGAGGTAGGAAGCTCGGTGAATCGAGGAGTCAACAGAGGGGACGATGAAACAGCAGGGGCGTTAGCAAATGGAAGAGTGAGTCAAAAAACAACATTAACAGTTCTTGTAGAGGGAAGCAACACACGCCACAACCCAAACACAAGACAGAGAGAAGCCATCAACATAATTGGAGCAACTACTCCACTACCAAAATTAGCTAGTTATTGAATCAATGAAATAAACATTAAACTTTGTTAAATCTTTTTCTTGCTTTTCATAAAAAACGTTATTGAAATAAAATTAGCTCTTTTATTTTTACGTTGTTACCCTCCTGAAACATTGCCTTTAGGCAAATGATGTCTCTGTCAAAACTAGCTCACTCTAATTTTATTTCAATAACACCAATTCAATGAAATAAACATTAAACTTTGCTAAACCTTTTTCTTGCTTTTCGTTCTCTTTTATTTATTTGTTTTTTGCTTAAGAGGGAGTCGAACGCACGACCTCCCTGCTTACCTTTTAGCAGGTGATGTTTTACCTGAGATGCTTTTGACTCCTTATTTTTAATTGAATGTCGACAAATGAACTTTACTTAATTTATTTTCTTTTATTGATTTTTTATTTGGGTGGATTAGGCTTGAGAAATCTTAATAATGAGTGGGCTAAACTTAAAAAAAAAGAAGAAAAAAAAAGTGGCCTATGTATATATAGGGGGTTACATGTATCTTGCCCTGGGCTATAGACCAGGGCAAGATACATGTAGATCCACCCCTGCTGCGGCGACACAGGTACAACCGGGAAGGGGACGAGACATATCTCAGTCCAGACGGAATCACTATTCGGCGAACCATTGGAGACGGAAGAGCCAACGACGGCAACCGCTCCGTTGAAGATCTTTTCTCGTCATGACACGTACATCAATGCACGCACAACTAAAGGCCAAGGGTCACATCAGTCAGAAAAAGAAGTAGCAGAGATCAACACCAGGGCCTTTTTCACAAAATAATATGAATATACTTTTTATTCATCAAATAGAAAGTGTTATTTTAAAATTACAAAACTAATATGTATGTCTCCTTTTCAAAAGATTCTATTATTGATGAGGTGGATCAATCCGTGATGTGGCGTGATGTGATGTGGTGTGGTGTGATGAGGTGGAGCTTTGTATGAATAAGTCTTTTTCAAAAGGAGTTATTCACATTAAATATCAAGTATATGAATTACTCCTTCTCGAAAGTAGTTATTTGTTCAACTCATCTTCGCAAATGAAATGTACGCGTCTCGAGGTGGACAACCCGTTTTACGTACATATCTCGTGGTAGACAACTCATTAAACGACACACACGTATCTCGACGTGGACAACTCCACAAACGTCATGCATGTATCTCGAGGTGGACAAATCATGCAAACGACATGCACGTATGTCGAGGTGGGTGATCTATGCAACCTCGTGCAAGTCATGCAAATGTTACACACGTATCTCAAGGTATGCAACCAATGCAACCTCGTGCAATCCATGCAAACGACACTCACGTATCTAGAGGTGGACAACCAATGCAACCTCGTGCAATTCATGCAAACTTCACGCATGTATCTTAAGGTGGACAATACATACAACCTAGTGCAATCCATGCAAACAACACGCACGTATCTTAAGCTGGACAACACATACAACCTCGTGCAATCTATGTAAACAACACGCACGTATCTTGAGGTGAACAACCCATGCAAATGTTGTGCACATTGTCGAGGTGGACAACTAATGCAAACGCCATGCACGTATGTCGAGGTGGGTGACTCATGCAACCTCGTGCTATTCATGCAAACCATGTAAACTTCATGCACGTATCTTGAGGTGGAAAACACATGCAACCTCGTGCAATTTATGCAAACCACACAATCGAACCACACGTATCTCGATGTGTACAATCTATGCAAACGTACTGCAAACCATGCAACCCATGTAAATGTCATTCGCACATCTCGACGTGGAAAATCGATGCAACCCAATCCAACGTCACGCATATATCTTAAGGTGGATATAGACAACTTGCATAGAAATTGCAATTGTAAACTCATGCAACCTTATGCAAACCACCGCCTATCAAACTAGCCGCCTATCTTGCCTCAAATGGTCTCGCCCATCAATAAAGTTGTACATGGTGCATCTACAAATGAAATGTACTTTATGCACCTTGTAGAGTTTTATCTTACTTCTATCTCGTTATCATAAGAAAAGATATGAAGCCGAAAATGATTTTAGGCCAAAACCACGTTATTTCTTTGTCTATAATTTAAAAGTTAAAACAATAAGGAACTTTTGAAAAATAACTTCATTCCATGAAAAATAAAGTATACAACTTCATTCACCTAAGATATAAATTAAAGAAAATCATCATGACATCTAAAAAAACTTATACAAGTCTCTTATTGGTTACGCTGATGTTGTTGCTCCGTGATGCAAACCGGACGTACTCTATGTCGAGTTGGACGTTGTGTTTGTACATCAAATTGAGTTTGTTGAGGTTGTTGATCTTGCAATGAATTTCGTTGAGTCGATTGATCTTCTTGTTGAGTTTTGGGGTTCATACGCAGCGGAGATTACAAAATAATTTTGACAAAAAACCCCGACAGGATCCGAATCTAATTCCATTAAAAATGTTTATACCAAGAAAACTCAATCATACCTCGGTCGCAAAATACCTTTCTGAAGGTTGATCGATCTCTAAGGTGGTGCCAACGATGAACGCCCTATACCAGCAATCCACACACAAACGGCGGCCGAGATTCGAAGTGCTAGCTTCGAGAGAATACCAAACCTTTTTGTTTCACTAAAAAATGATCCAGAGTGTACCAAAAACCCTATGTCGTTTCTAAAACGAAAATAGAGTTTTGGCCCTTAATCTTTCATACGTGTGTTCTAACTTAAAGCGTCTATTTATACAACCCTTGTATATAGACGGTTAAATAAATAACACATATACCCCTACTTAAAGAAGTATAAGTGTAATACACCAGAAGGACGTTTCTGTCATGAATTTTATCAAATAAAATTCATTTTCCTGAACCATCTTAAAATCTCGCAAAACCATTCTTAGTGTGCGATCCAATAGGCTCATACAACGTTGGCAGTGTACCAAAACACATTTTGGTATACAAGTCATAAGCGGCCTCTAGCAAGACATTATGACTAACCAAGTTGTACGAATATCAAATCGATACAACCTAATCAATAGTGTATATAACATCCTTTTGTCACACGATATCCTTTTAATCAAACATAAGGCATGGAATTGTCATCCAACATGTTCAATCATATTAGTTTCGATCTCTAGGTAGACTGAAAACATCCAAGTGACATTGATCAATATCAATTCACTTTGACTAGGCCTTTTGACAGTCTAACACATCAAGGGATCCACTGGATATCTCTTTTTATATGAGAGGGACAAATTCTATCTCGATTACACAACTTCATCACATTGCTCACACAGTAACCAATCACAACCTTTATAATCGTTCGGTTAAAGACAACGTTTGATTGTGTCAAACCATGAAAAATTTAATCATACCTCAGTCACAATATACTTTTCTGAGGATTGATCGATCTCTAAGGCGCTGCCAACGACGAACGCCCTCTACCAGTAGTCCACATACGAACGGCGACCGAGATTCGAAGTGCTAGCTTCGAGAGAATACCAAACCTTTTGTTTCTCTCCAAAACGATCCAGAGTATACCAAAAAACCCTACGTCGT
Organism: Stephania yunnanensis; assembly: GCA_039657365.1. Lineage (NCBI taxonomy): Eukaryota > Viridiplantae > Streptophyta > Magnoliopsida > Ranunculales > Menispermaceae > Stephania > Stephania yunnanensis. Next base: position 29,662,692 of record CM077581.1, on the reverse strand, counting down.
TTCTAAAACGAAAATAGAGTTTCGGCCTTTTAATCTTTCGTAGGTGTATTCTAACTTAAAGCGTCTATTTATACAACCCTTGTATATAGACGGTTAAGTAAATTACACATATACCCATACTTAAAGAAGTATAAGTGTAATACACCACAAGGACATTTCTGTCATGAATTTTACCATATAAAATTCATTTTTCTGAACCATCTTAAATTCTCGCAAAACCATTCTTAATGTGCGACCCAATAGGCTCATACAACGTTGGCAGTGTACCAAAATGTACCAAAACACATTTTGGTATACAAGTCATAAGCGGCCTCTAGCAAGACATTATGACTACCCAAGTTGTACGAATATCAAATCGATACAACCTAATCAATAGTGTATATAACATCCTTTTGATCAAACATAAGGCATGTAATTATCATCCAACTTGTTCAATCGTACTAGTCTCGATCTCTAAGTAGACTGAAAACATCCAAGTGACATTGATCAATATCAATTCACTTAGACTAGGCCTTTTAACAGTCTAACACATCGAGGGATCCACTAGATATCTCTCTTTATATGAGAAGGACAAATTCAATCTCGATTACACAATTTCATCACATTGTTCACACAATAACCAATCACAACCTTGATAATCGTCTGGTTAAAGACAACGTTTGATAGTGTCAAATCACTATGTTCCTAATGTTGAAGTCTCTGGTAATCTCAAGTCAAAGGATTGAAAAATATACCTATCGTGAGAAACAACTATGGCTTAATCCATGTGATGTTCTCATAGCGGGTCGGTCCTGTACTTTGTTCCCTATCAAGTACTCTTGATCTTGTCTTGGAAATTAATACGTATAATCATCATATGATCATCCATCAATACTCACACTAGTCTTAATTCATTATAGTTCCCAGTATAATGATCGACTAAGGCCATTTAGGATATTTCTCTAAATACCCATGGATCTTATTATAATGTAAACATGCAAATTAATTATAATAAACAGCAAATGAAATCCTCAATTTTATTAACTAATAGTATTCATAAAGACAGTTAATGGATTGACCTAGGGCACATGCCACATGACCATCATGTTTTGCTTGTGGAAGAGCTTTTGTCAATGGATCTGCAGCGTTGTCTTCAATAGGTATTTTGCAAATCTTTATGTCTCCCCTCTTAATAATTTCTCTGATGAGATGAAAACGCCTGAGTATATGTTTGGATCTGTGATGTGATCTAGGTTCCTTGGCCTATGCTATTGCCCCGTTATTGTCACAATACAAACAAACAGGGTTAGCAATACTCGTAATAACACCTAGTTCAGAAATGAACTTTTTGATCCAAATTGCCTCCTTTGCATCGGACGCTACAATATACTCAGCTTCTATTGTAGAATCGCTCTTGCTTCGAACTTTTCCACTTCGCACCCCCATTCAAAGTAAACACATATCCAGATTGCGATCTAAAATCATCTATATCAGTTTGAAAACTTGCATCTGTGTAACCATTTACAACTAGATCATTTTCAAAACCTCTATAGATCAGAACATTTCCTTAATCCTTCTTAAGTATTTAAGGATGTTTTTTACAGCTATCCAGTGACTCTCACCAGGATCTGACTGATATCTGCTTGTAGTGCTCAAAGCATATGATACATCAGGTCGAATGCATAACATGGCATACATGATAGATCCAATTGCCGATGCATATGGAATCTTATTCATACGGTCTCGTTCATCATTTGTCCTAGGACATTAATTCTTGCTGAGACTTATGCCATGAGACATTGGCAACAATCATCTTTTAGAGTCTTGCAAACTGAACCTATTCAACACCTTGTCTATGTAAGCACTCTGACTTAGTCGATTAGCCTCTTAGATCTATCCCTATAGATTCTTATCCCTAGGATATAGGCTGCATCTCCTAAGTCTTTCATTGAGAAACACTTCCCTAACCAAGGCTTGATATTCTGCAATGTTGGGATGTCATTTCCAATAAGTAATATATCATCAACATACAGTACCAGAAAAATAACTACACTCCCACTGACCTTCTTGTATACACAAGGCTCATCTTCGTTCTTAATAAAACCAAAATCCTTGATTGCTTCATCGAAACGAAGATTCCAACTCCGAGAAGCTTGCTTTAATCCATAAATGGATCTTTGAAGCTTGCATACCTTCCTAGAATTCTCAGGATGTACAAAACCTTCAGGTTGTGTCATATACACGTCCTCAAGCAACTTTCCATTAAGAAATGATGTTTTTACATCCATTTGCCATATCTCATAGTCATAATATGTAGCAATGGAAATTAAAGATCTTATGAATTTAAGCATGGCTACTGGCGAAAAAGTTTCATCATAATCAACACCTTGAGTTTTCCTGAAGCTTTTTGCTACACGTCTTGCTTTAAAAGTATGCACATTGTCATCCATGTCGGTTTTCTTCTTGAAAACCCATTTACATCCAATGGTCTTACCACTTTCATGTAAATCAACCAAGTTCCAAACTTGGTTATCATACATGGATTGCATCTCAGAGTTCAAGGCATTTAGCCATCCATCTGAGTCTGGTCCAGATATAGCCTCCTAATAAGTGGTGGGCTCATTTTGATCCATAAACATCACATCACGACTATCACTAATGAGAAATTTGAATCTCTCCGACTCATGTCTTACCCTACCAGATTTACGTGGGCCTTGTGTCACTTGCGGAGGTTCAACTGGTTTAGAACGTTGTTGAACTTCCAGTAGCGGTTCAGGGTTTATCTGTGATTCTTAAACTTCTTCAAGATTTATTTCTCTCCCACTGGTGTTTTTTGAAATAAACTGTTTTTCCATAAAGGCACCATACCGAGCAACAAACACTTTATTCTCAGCCGGATTATAAAAGTAATATCATTTTGTTTCCTTAGAATACCCCACAAATAAACACTTGTCAGATTTAGGTGCTAGTTTTTCTGAGACTTGTCGTTTTACGCAAGCCTCACAACCCCAAATCTTAAAGAAAGACAAACTAGGTCTCTTCCCGTACCATATCTCATATGGTGTTTTATCAACCGCTTTAGAAGGAACTCGATTTAGAGTGAAAGCTGCAGTTTTTAATGCATAACCCCAAAAGGATAATGGAAGATCTGCATGACTCATCATAGATCGAACCATATCTAATAAGGTTCGATTTCTCCTTTCAGAAACTCTATTCAACTGTAGAGTTGCTGGTAGAGTCAATTGGGAGACAATCCCATAATTTCTAAGATGATCATCAAATTCTTAGCTCAAATAGTCACCACCTCGATCTGACCGAAGTGTTTTGATAGTTTTACCAAGTTGATTTTGCACTTCATTTTGAAACGTTCGAAACATCTCAAATGATTCAGCTTTATGTTTCATTAGATATAATAACCATATCTGCTGAAATCATCAGTAAATGTAATGAAGTACTGATAACCTCCTCTAGTCATTGTGTTTATAGGACTACATACATCAGTATGTATTAGACCCAATAAATCACTTGCCCTTTCACTGTGTTCAGGAAAGGGACTTTTAGTCATCTTGCCTCGTAAACAAGATACGCACGTTCATATGTTTCTAAATCAAATGAATCTAGAAGTTCATCTTTATGGAGCGTCGTTATGCGTTTCTCATTTATGTGCTCGAGACGACAATGCCAAAGATAGGTTTGATTCAAATCATTTGACTTAAATCTCTTTGTATTTATGTTAAAGACTGGAGTATCGGTGGACCTTTTTATGCTTAGAATATAAAGACCATCACACAAATCGGCATTTGCATAAAATATTCCTTTACGAGAAATGGAACATCTATTATTCGCAATAATAAAATCAAAACCATCCATATCCAAGCATGAAACAGAAATGATGTTTCTGCTCAAGGCAGGCACAAAATAACAATCATTTAAAGTTAAGATAAGTCCACTAGGTAAGACTAAGTAATATGACCCAACAGCCAGGGCAGCAACTCTTGCTCCATTCCCTACGCGGAGGATGACTTCTCCTTTCTTCAACTTTCTACTTCTAGTGAGTCCCTGCACATTTATACAAATGTGATATCCACATCCGGTATCTAATACCCAGAAATCACTTGTAGATAAATTAATTTCAATAACATAAATACCTGTAGTGGTAGTCGCACTACCCTTTTTCTTCTTTAGATCTTCCAGATAGAGTTTGCAATTTCTGAACCAATGTTCGGGTGCATGACAGAAATGACAATTTCCTTCCTTTTCTTTTGGGTCTGTTGAAGCAGGAACAGGTTGGGGCTTGACTTGTTCCATAAGCTTTGCGCCAGGTGCAGCAGCAGCCTTGACAACTTTAGCCTTGCCTTTACTTTTCTTCTTCATTCCCTTTCCTTTTTAGACCATCAACACATTACTAAAGGTTTCTTGATATTTTGTTCAGTAATTTTGAACATCAAATGCAACTCTGAAATTGATTTCTCCATATTATTCATATTGTAGTTCATCACAAATCGCGAGTAACTTTCTGGTAATGAATTCAGGATCAAATCCGTAGCCAACTCTTAGCTGATGGGAAATCCGAGTCTATCAAGCTGGTCAACATAGCCCTTCATCTTCAGAACATGAGGACTAACTGACGCACCCTCAGTCATCTTGCAAGAATGTAGGTTTTTGACTATCTCGAACCTTTCTTGCCTAGCTCGTTGTTGGAACATTTCCTTCAGAGTTACAGCCATGTCGTACGCTTCAATTAGTTCCATGTCCTTTTGAAGTTTAGGAACCATAGTTACCAACATAATACATGCAACATCAGTAGAATCGTTGACATGCTTATTATGCGCATCCTTCACAGCTTTCGTAGCATTGGCTGGTGGGTCCTCAGGAATTGGAGCATCCAGGACATACAACTTGCGTTCATGCTTAAGAACAATTCCCAAGTTTCCGAACCAGTCAAGAAAGTTAGTCCCATATAGCTTATCATTCTCAAGGATGGATCGCAGTGACAGGGGATTATTGTTACTTGAAGAGGTCATTGATCTACAATAAAGATTATGCAAAGTTTATTTTAGTATAGAGGAATAGACTCCCACTAAATTAACAACCTCCTAAAACACACTGTTTATTTAGGGGACTAAAATCCATATTTCACCTAATTCTATGACAGCTATAGCATGAAACACATAACTAGATTATTTAGGTAGGTAATAGTTACCAATTACATCTTATGTAATTTTTAGATACTTTTATGAGATACGGGAGATCTTATGTCTTATCATGTTTTTATCTCATCATGTGCCTAAAGCTCAAAACTATTTTGATAGCTTTATTAAGTCGGACCATTTTAAATATTTAGGTAACTCTTATCCAACTTGTCTCACCAAGATAACACAATACACCCAGCTATGGCTGAAACTGTATTAGTGTGATCGAGGCCTTAACAAGTGTTTAAAATGGATGGCATGAGTCTTAAAATTTAATAGATGGACTTTATTCAGTTTTAGTGATTTTATGTAAACAATGAAATATCATATATTTTTATTGATTTGTTAAATCACTAAACAATTTGGAGATTTTTATACTGTTCACTAATAAAAGAATTTTCGTGCGCTAGGATTAGTTAGACGAGGTCCCGCCGGTCAGCGGGCAGCGGACGGGGGTACAGGAAGCAGCGCCCTTTTTTTTTTTTAAGACGAATCTCAAATCCGAAAATTGAAATTCGCAATAGAAAATCATATTTTTTCGCTCATTTTATTATCCTAAATTTACCCCTTAATTTATCCAAAATTAAGTCAATTAAAACATTTTTAATTAACCCGGACCCACATCTAACTAATCATTTTATCCTAATCCAATTAGGACTTAAGATATTTGAATCCTAGCATATCACCAATAACAAACTTCTCCATATTTATCTCTTATCCAATAGGGATGACGAAACCGATTTTGCTTATATCTCTTAATCTAATTTGTTATCTATCTTTATCAAATAGAAACTTCATAACAGAATAGATATAGCAAGATAAATAAATAATTTTGAAAATTAATTATTTGCATTTCGGTCCTCATCCAAATAATCACAAACATGTAATTGAATCATGAACTATTATCCCAATCGAACCTAATGGTGTCATGGATCACAGAACACGAAACTCAATTCATTAAAATTATTCGAATTAACCTAACATGGTTACTATCATGTACGAAACTAATTTCAATTAAATCACGAATATATGTATCATATACACAAAACATGATAATAAATCTCACATAAAACTTATGTATATCACGTATACATCAACTATTAACATGCTTTCAATCATATATCATGTATATATCAGAAGAAAACATGCAACGAATTTAATGGAATCAAACTCGAAAACTCTGATACCACTGTTAGGTTTTGGGGTTCATGTGCAGCGGAGATTACAAAACAGCTTTGAAAAAAACCCCAACAGGATCCAAATCTAATTCCATTAAAAACGTTTAAACCATGAAAAATTTAATTATACCTCAGTCGCAATATATCTTTATGAAGGTTGATCGATCTCTAAGGCGCTGCCAACGAAGAACGCCCTCTACCAGTAGTCCACACACGAACGGCGGCCGAGATTCGAAGTGCTAGCTTCGAGAGAATACCAAACCTTTTGTTTCTTTCCAAAACGATTCAGAGCATACCAAAAACCCTCCCAATCTGCATCGGAGTAACCCGATAATACCAATAGAGAGTTGTCCAAGAAGTGGATGCCATGAAATAGAATACCTTTTATGTATCGAAGGATGCGGAGAACATCAGTGAAGTGAGCAGTACGGGGGCCTGACATGAACTGATTGACAACATGAACCGTGTAAGCAATGTCCGGACGACTAACAGTAAGATAAACCAAACTACCCACAAGCTGACGATATACTGTAGGATCTGACAGCTGTGTACCATCTGATGGAGTTAGCTTGACATTTGTGTCTAATGGAGTGGAGACAATATTAGTATCAGTGATCACAGAGCGAGAGATCAAATCAGAGGTATATTTTTCTTGTGAAAGATAGTATCCATCAGAAGTAGAAGTAACTTCAAGACTAAGAAAGTAGCTCAAGTTACCAAAGTCTTTCAACTCAAAGTGACTTTTGAGGTATTGCTGTAAGTCAGAAATCCCAATTGAGTCGTCCCCGGTGATGATTATGTCATCAACCTAAAGTAGGAGAAGAACCATGCCACTATTAGTTAGTCGAGTAAACAAAGCTGAATAGCGAGGACTCGACTGAATGCCAAGCTGTTGAATAGTGGAACTGAACTTGGCAAACCAGGCACGGGGAGCCTGTTTAAGCCCATATAATGCACGATGGAGAAGGCAAACTTATTTTGGAGAATGAGAATAACCAGGAGGTGGACACATATAAACTTCTTCTGCAAGATTACCATTCAGAAAGGCATTTTTAACATCCATTTGAAACAAAGTCCAATGTCTAACAACTGCTACAGTAAGCAAACTTCGAATAGAGGTCAGGCGAGCTACAGGGGCAAACGTTTCTTCATAGTCAATGTCATATTCCTCTGTGTAGCCTTTAGCAACTAGACGAGCCCTATACCGCTTAATAGAGTCGTCAGATCGAGTCTTGATCTTGTAAATCCACTTGCATCCAATCAAAGTCTTGCCAGAGGGTAGCTCCATTAAGTCCCAAGCGTGAGTCTTTTCTAATGCACATAGTTCTTCCGACATGATTGCTGCGACAAGGGGTCAGAACTAGCCTCTCGGTAGGAGGAGAGCTCTTGTAACTAAGCCAACTCTTTGGTAGGAGGAGAGCTCTTGTAAAGACTATCAAAACAGATTCATCGAAACAACGAGTAATCTTTGAGGTAACAGGGTGAGGTTCATCTAGTGTATTTCACCCGTTAAAGGATGCAAAACAACATATCAAGGGTACTCAAGAAATACAAGTTCAAGACTCGGCATTAATGGAAATGGAAAAGTTCAAACCGAATTTGTAATTTCAATGTAAGACCTTTCACGGCCACTATCATATCAAGTTTCTTAAACCATTTTTCAAAGTTATAAGTTTACTTCAAGTTTCATTTTATCGATGAGTTTAAACAATGTGAAACTTTGTGTGGATGGTCATTTGCATAAATTGCATATCTCGACGCTTTTTTTGACAAATGAAAAACACACTTTAATTTGAATTCTTGATCTATTTTGGACCTTTGGATCCCTAGAACGGTCATAAACTATCAAGATGGAATACCTAAAATTATAAAACCACCAAGAACATGGTTTTGTTAATAAATAGGAAGAAACACACTCAAAAACTAAAAATCTACAAAGAGAAGAACTTTGATTTTTGTGAAGAAGCAAAAGGAGATCTTTGTGGCTGTTCTTTAGTTCTCTAATCCAGCACGTTTGAGGCTTTCAAAGGAGTACAAGAATCTCTTCAAAGCTGATCTCTTTTGTCATTCTCTTGTTTGTAAGAAAGTCCTAGATCTAAAATCTTGCTTGTGCTTAATCTACATAGTTTTGTGTATTTGATTTGAAAATCATTTTGTTGTGTGTTTGAACACCTTCTTCTTGGGTTTTGCACTTAAATTTATTTTATCAAACCCTAAGATTGATTTGAACAAAAGTTTTGCACTTAAACTTGATTTTTGTTAAACTATTGTTCTAGACTTGAAATCGGTTTTACACTAATATATTAAGTTTTTAAAACGATTTCACATTTGGGATTTGCAACAAAATCGGTGACATTTTGCATATTCCATTTATTCTCATACTTGCATGCATAAGAGTTGTTAGGCTCTAGTTTTGTTTGAATTTGATACCACTTTGTGTTGTAAAGTGTATCTCATTATTTTTCAAACAACTTATTGTATTTGTATGATTGTAAGACTTAGTGGAATCTAAGTCAAAGGGGAAGACCTAGTTGAGACTAGGCACAAATCCTAGTTTGCAGGTGGGAAGTCCTAATTGTAATTAGGCACTCTAGGCTTGTATGCTTAGGTTGTAACACTTATTTGCAATATAAGTGGGGGTTAAAAATCTCGTAGATCGTTGGATCGAACCACTATAAATTGTGTGTCACTTTCCATCTCTTCCATTCCATTCACTTGCATAGCATATATATATTCATTGATAGTGTATGCATTATAGTTGTAATTTGCTAAAGTTTTAAATGGGCAATAACTACTCGAACCCAATTCAACCCCCTCTTGGGTGACCTTCAATTGGTATCGGAGCGGGTTATTGCTCAAAGTATTACTAACGTATCTTTGAGTGTTCTTTTTGTGCAAGGATGCAAACCTTAGATCCGACTCGCATTCGGGAAGGCAACTCTTGAGTAGGCCTCCGTATTTTGATGGAACTAACTATGCTCATTGGAAAGTGAGAATGAAATTCTACATTAGAGCACAAAATAGATTCTTATGGGATGCAATTATGGCTACACTCCACCGGATAAGCCCTGAAAGAGTACACCGCCGAGGAGATAAAGATGAGCTCTCAAATGATCAAGCCATGAATCACTTGTTTTGTGCGCTAAGTGAAAATGAATTTAACCGAGTAAGTGCTTGTCAAACGGCTAAGGAAGTATGGGAGAAGCTTGGGGTACACTATGAAGGTACCATGCAAGTGAAGAAGACCAAGTTAAGAATTCTTGAGGAGCACTATGAAACTTTCCGAGTTGGGTCCGATGAAGACATAGCCACCGCCATCACTCGATTCACTAAACTATTGAATGAGATCAAGAATCTTGGAAAGAATTATGATCAAGAAACCTCGGTATATAAATTCCTTAGAGGCTTGCCTAAGGAATGGGATGCCAAGAAGTATGCTATCCAATCGGCACAAAATCTTGGAGATTACACATTTGATGCATTGTGTGGAGAGCTAACGAGTCCATGAATTTGAACTTAAAGACCGAGCAAGATTGGAAGCATTAAGTGGAGGTACTAAGAGTTCAAGAAAAGATATCGCCTTGAAGGCAAATAGCTCCCCTAGTGCATCGGTAGAGATCATTGAAAATGAAAAATCATGTGATGACAATGATCTTGAGGAGGAAGTAGCTATGCTCTCAAGAAAGCTCAACAGGGGCCATGTACAAGCGAGACAAGTATAAGAAGAAGTTTCGAAATGGAAGCAAGGGAGGAAAAATCAAATGAAACCATATGCTTCGGTTGCGGCAAACCGGGTCACATCAAGGCGGATTGCAAATCCAAGAAGGTGTTTGACAAGAAGAAAGGAAAGAAGAGTTTCAAAGCAACTTGGGATGACTCATCATCATCAAGTTCGAATCCGAATCGGAAAGTGAGAAGGCAATACTTTGTCTCATGGCACAAGGCGAGGTAAATTCTAACTCTTTTAACTTTGATAATGTTGATGATTTGGATGATGTTCCAAATCTTGATGAGCTTAGGAAAGAGTTGGAAAAGGAGGTCAAAAAGACCAAACAACTCAAAAAGAGCTTGACCATTGCAATTAGTGAAATAGAGTCACGAAATGAGACCATTAATGATCTCCAAAGTGACTTAAATGAAGTCATAGAGGAGAGAGATGCTTTAGTCAAGGAAGTAGAGGACTCGACTAGCACGGTGCATAAGTTTACAAATGGTAAAGAAATGTTTGACATGATGTTGGGAGCACAACGACGTGCACTCAACAAAAGAGGCATAGGTTATGGAGCAAACTTGTTAAGTTACAAGAAATTGCTAAATGATGATCGTAGATGTTCTAAATGCAACAAGACTCATGTGGTCGGGAAATGTGCATTACAAAAGGCCAAAGTGGGTAGACTAGCATGGGTAGTTAAAAATGTTTACTACACTAACATTCTCGGACCCAAAGGTGTTTGGGTACCAAAATCTAGTGTGTTTCCCATTGTGTAGGATGCGAGGAAAGAGCACCCCATGGTACTTGGATAGTGGGTGCTCAAGACACATGACCGGAGATGCACATCAATTTATTGAACTAAAGCGGCATGATGGTGGAAAGGTTACATTTGGAGACAACAACAAAGGAAGAGTTATTGGTCTCGGAACCGTCGGTAACAATTCACTTTCTATTTCTAACGTTTATCTTGTTGATGGATTGAAACATAATTTGCTCAAGTATTAGTCAATTGTGTGACAAAGGATTTCATGTTATGTTTGAATCATCGAAATGCATTGTTAGGAATGAGAAGCATGAAACCTTATTTATTGCATATAGAGATAAAAATGTTTATGCCATTAACTTTGATGAGATGAATATGCAAAATGTCTCATGTTTGAGTGCACAAAGTGAATGTGATGCATGGTTGTGGCACCGTAGATTAGGACATTCTAGCATGGAGAACTTGTCAAAATTGACTAAGCATGATCTAGTTAAGGTCTACCCAAATGCACGTTTAAGAAAGACAAGGAGTGTGAACCTTGTATCCTCGGTAAACAAGTGAAATCGTCATTTAAGACGAAAGTAACAAGTGATGTGACTCGAGCCTTAGAACTTATCCATATGGATTTGTTCGGACCCACCCAAACACAAAGCCTAGGAGGTAAATCATATTGCTTTGTCATTGTTGATGATTTTACTAGATATACATGGGTGTATTTTCTCTCATAAGCATGAAGTGTTTGATGTGTTCGTAAAATTTTGTGCTTTAGTTGAGAATGAAAAGGGATACAAAATCACCATCATTAGAAGTGATAGAGGTGGTGAGTTTGTAAATAGAAACTTGGAGGATTTTTGTGCTAAACAAGGTTATACACACCAATTATCCTCTCCTAGAACACCCCAACAAAATGGAGTTGTTGAAAGAAAAAACAGGACACTCCAAGAGATGTGTAGGACTATGCTAAATGAGTACAACATAGCTAAGCACTTTTGGGCCGAAGCCATTAACACGGCATGCTACGTTATAAATAAAGTAAATGTCCGAAAGCAAGTGTAAAAGACTCCTTATGAACTATGGAAAGGCCGAAAGCCCAACATAAGTTACTTTAAGGTGTTCGGTTGTACTTGCTATGTTCTAAATGATAAGGATCAATTAGACAAATTTGACCCAAAGTCAAAGGTATGTACTTTCCTTGGCTACTCTATGCACAAAGAAAGCATATAGGGTGTTTAATAGATCAACCAAAACCATAGAAGAGTCTATCCATGTGAAATTTGATGAAGTGGATCCCAAAGTTAAGATGGTGCAAAACTTGGAAAAATTGAGGATCGATGATGAAGATGATGGCACCCTAGGACAAACTTCAAATAGTCAAGAAGTTGAGGCATGTAAAGAATCCGACACAAGTGCGCTAAGAATTCAAGACTTCTAATTGGCCATTCATCCCAACAAATAATAGGTGATCCAAACAAAGGAGTAATCACTAGGTCCACATTACATCGAGATGAAGGACATATAGCTTTTGTATCACAAACCGAGCCCACTAAGATAGATGATGCCTTAGGAGATGAATTTTGGGTAATGGCTATGCAAGAGGAGCTAAGCCACTTTGTTAGGAACAAGGTATGGACATTAGTACCTAGACCCAAGGACCACACAACCATAGGCACCAAATGGGTTTTTAGAAACAAAAAGAATGAAAAAGGTGAAATTGTAAGAAACAAGGCTAGGTTGGTTGCACAAGGCTACAATCAAGAAGAAGGAATTGATTATGAGGAAGCCTTTGCACCCGTAGCAAGACTAGAAGCAATTCGAATGTTACTTGCTTATGCTTGCTACAATGGGTTTTTACTATATCAAATGGATGTTAAAAGCGCATTCTTAAATGGCTTCATTAATGAAGAGGTATATGTAGAACAACCACCGGGTTTTGAAGATCATGAACACCCAGGTCATGTATATCATCTTCAAAAAGCCTTGTATGGACTAAGACAAGCTCCTAGAGCTTGGTATGACAGACTTAGTGCATTCCTACTTGAAAAAGGATTCAAGAAAGGAACGCTAGATCCCACTTTGTTCATTTTGATCGAAAAACATGATATGTTACTTGTTCAAATTTATGTTGATGATATCATTTTTGGGTCATCCAACACAAGTCTATGTAATGAATTCTCATCATTAATGACAAATGAATTTGAAATGAGCATGATGGGAGAACTAACATACTTTCTAGGCTTGCAAATAAAGCAATCCAAACATGGCATTTTTATAAATCAAGCAAAGTATGTGAGGGACATGTTAAAGAAATTCAAATTCGAAAATCTGAAAGCATGTGACACTCCTAGTAGTTCCACCATCAAAATGGATAAAGACCAACTAGGAAAACCCATAGATCCTAAACTTTATCGTGGAATGATAGGTAGCCTCCTATACTTGACCGCTAGTAGACCCGACATTATGTTCGGTGTGTGCTTATGTGCTAGATTTCAATCCGATCCCAAGGAGTCCCACTTAAAATGTGTAAAGCGCATATTTCGATATCTAAGTGGAACACAAGACTTAGGATTGTGGTTCAACAAAACTAAGAGTTTCGAACTCCGCAGTTTTGTTGACTCTGATTATGCGGGAAGTCTAGTCGATAGGAAAAGTACTTCCGGATTTTGTCATTTGCTAGGAAATTCACTTATCTCATGGTTGAGCAAAAAGCAAAATTCCGTTGCTTTATCTACGGCGAGGCCGAATATGTGTCTATAGGAGTTGTTGTGCTCAAGTTCTATACATGAAACAACAACTTGAGGATTATCAAATCCTAGTTGGGTGTCTTTGAAATTTATTGTGATAACACAAGTGCGATAAACATATCGAAAAATCCGGTGTTACACTCAAGAACAAAACATATTGAGATTAGACACCATTTTCTTCGTGATCACGTCCAAAAGGGCGATGTTAAACTCATCCATGTGCCCATAGAGGATCAACTAGCCGATATATTCACTAAGCCTTTGCCTAGAGAACAATTTTCTAAAATTCGGCGTGAGTTAGGCATGTTTCGAGAATCGGACCTTCTGCGTATGTTTTAGCTATTCCAAACCTTTTTATATGGTGTTAGTGAAGTGTCCATGAAGTTTGAGGAGAATCGGAGCTATATTGCAAAAATCCAAAATTTTTTGTCAAAAAATTCGAGAGAGGGAATTAGCGCGCTAATAGTTAAAATTAGTGCGCTAATGATGTACTCGACCAAAAATTTCCGCTAGTAGGGGGAATTAGCGCGCTAATAACACCCATTAGCGCGCTTAATAGCGTAATTGCACGGCCCCGTAATATGAATCGACCCATTAGCGCGCTAATTTTATCATTAGCGCGCTAATGTCGTTCGGCCAGACGTCTATAAATTCGTTTTTACCCTCAAAACTCATGTTTAAGCCACAACTATGCTCTCATTGCTTTATGCTATCTATATCATGAATTTTTTTTGCGTATCTCTGAGTTTTCTATATGGATATTTCTTGCTTCACTATGTTTTATCGTCTATGCATTTGTATCGCTACCGTCTATTGTTTCTTGATATGCATAAAGTGAGGGGGAAAGTATATTTCTCTCGTATTGTTTCTATTGTGTTTATTTATGGGGATGCTTGGCCCCACTTTTTGATGGTATCAAACGGGGGAGAAAAATGTGGTTGAACTTGAAAAGGTTGATGTGTTTTGAACTTGCATATATGAAATATAAAATCATGAATGCGATATACATTTAGATTACGTTTTACACCTTCAAAGTTCACATTGTTTGTTATCATCAAAAAGGGGGAGATTGTTGGACTAAGTGGTTAGTCACTCACACTCCGACCGAGATTTTGATGGAAACAAACAAGGTGAAAATGTACTAATAAACATCTAGTGTATTTCGTTTTTGTTAAAGGATGCAAAACAACATATCAAGGTGGTACTCAAGAAATACAAGTTCAAGACTCGGCATTAATGAAGAAATGAAGATGAAAGTTCAAACCGCAATTTGTAATTTCAATGTAAGGTATACAAATTCTTTCACGCAAGCCAAATGCATTAGTCCATGCATATCAAGTTTCTTAAACCATTTTTCAAAGTTATAAGTTTACTTCAAGTTTCAAAGTGGAATTTAAACACATAACTAGGTCTATGAGTTTAAACAATGTGAAACTTTGTGTGTGGATGGTCATTTGCATATTAGAGATCATTGTAAATGTTTTCGAAAAAGAAAAACTCGTTTTTGAAAGGTCTTCGAAAAGAAAGCGTAAATTTGTAGAAAAGCCCCTAATACATTATGAAATCGTGAATTTCCGTTTCGGGATTTGTAAAAATATCCGGACCACCCAATTAGGCTTAATGACTCATAATAAACGTGTATAACATGTTATATAAGGGTTGGTTAGGTCCCGGACGAGTTTAAGGGTCGCTAACACAAAGGGACAAAATAATTGTTTTGAGGTCCCTGCGCTTAGCGCGCTAATGATTTCATTAACGCGCTAAGTGCGAGTTAGCGCGCTAGGTCTCAAAGATTAGCGCGCTAATTGCATATCTCGATGACTTTTTTGACAAAAAACACACTTTAATTTGAATTCTTGATCTATTTTGGACCTTTGGATCCCTAGAACGGTCATAAACTGTCAAGATGGAATACCTAACATTATAAAACCACCAAGAACATGGTTTTGTTAATAAATAGGAAGAAACACACTCAAAAACTAAAAATCTACAAAGAGAAGAACTTTGATTTTTGTGAAGAAGCAAAAGGAGATCTTTGTGGTCGTTCTTTAGTTCTCTAATCCAAAGACGTTTGAGGCTTTCAAAGGAGTACAAGAATCTCTTCAAAGTGATCTCTTTTGTCATTCTCTTGTTTGTAAGAAAGTCCTAGATCTAAAATCTTGCTTGTGCGAATGAGATCATGGTCATTTTGAACAAAAGAGCTTATTTAGTGTACACTAATATATTAAGTTTTTAAAACGATTTCAACATGATATAGGAAAAGCTTGATAAAGGAGTTAGTGAAAAACTATTGAGGAAAGGATAGGGAACTGTCGAACTTGGATAGGGTAGAAAACATGGTATTTTTCCAAAAAGTGACATGTGTGGAGATGCATAATCTCCTAAAAAGAGGATCCCAACACCTATAGCCCTTATGTTCAATTCCATACCCGATGAAACAACCCAGACGAGCACGCGGTTCAAGTTTGATATGTTTAGGGGGTTAAGAAGAAGGAAACATGCACAACCAAACACCCAAAGATGAGAATAGTCGGTATGGTGGTGTACCATATAATCGTTCAGAAGGAGAGATGTTCTTTAACACTGGTGTAGGAAGTCGATTAATGGTAAAGACACAATTTAAAGCAGCTTCACCCTAAAACTTCTTAAGACAGGATACAGAGAGAAGTTGAGCTCGTACAAAATCTAGGATATGTCGATGTTTCCTTTCAGCTTGACCATTTTGTTGGGAGGTATACGGGCAGGAACGCTGAACAATGGTACCTTGCAATTTAAGAAACCGAAGAAGCACATAATCACGGTATAATAAAGCATTGTCAATACGAAGAATCTTGATTGTACGTGCAAATTGAGTTTTGATCATGTTAGCAAATTCAATATATGTTTGAGATATTTCACATCGATGCTTTAGAAAATATATTATAGTGAATATAGAATAATCATCAATGAACAATACAAAATATCGATAACCATTCATAGTAGACGTAGGTGCAGGACCCCAAACATCAGAAAGAGCTAACCCAAATGAAGTATTATTGATGGAGTCACTAATACTGAAGGAAAAAGCAGGTCATTTTGCTAACTGACAATACACACAATCGAAAGATTCAAATTTAGAAATACCCAATTACTCACTGGAAACAAGAGTATGCAGTTCATTGGCTGATGTATGACCAAGATGAAGGTGCCACTGATAGACTAAGGGGGTGGAAACTGCTGCAGAAATCTATTTGACGGTAGGCATGTGAAGTGACGTGAGCTCAAATAATCGTCCTACTTTGATCCCTGCTCCTAAAATCTGACCCATCTGAATGTCCTATACTTGATAACTAGTAGGAGAAAATAAAACAGTCGCCTTTGTCTCATAATTGACCTACAGAAATTAAGTTTGGAGTGAGGTTGGGAACACAACGGGTGTCGGGGAGATTCAAACTATGGTTGGACATGGTTCTTGGGTGGGTAACAAACATGTCGTATTTGCAAACTACTGTTTGCCGTTTGAATTCTCAAAGAATGCAACAAAGGACTACTGTTAGAAAATAGAGATATATTTGGCGTCATATGATTACAACACCCATAATCAAAGAAACATTGGTTACCTGAGGTTATAGATAGGGCAGTGGGCTGGGTAGGTATCACCTGTTTGATGATTGCTTCCAAACAACTCATAGAGAATATCGGAGAGGGAGGTGACCCATCAGATACAGCAGTAGCAACATAAGAACCAGTGTTAGAGACATATGCAGACTTAGGTGTGCATTTGGGATGAGATCGTTTATTTGGGCAGTTCTGCACTATGTGACCGCGTTCATGACAATATCGACACTCAATTGTAGGATAATTAATGAATGAATGTCCTATTTTTCCGCAGTTTTTACAAGGGTGGGGGACAGATATAGGCCATGATTGAGTAGTTACGATGGCCACTTCTGATGAAGGGGCAGAGTTGACCGAGCCAAGCCAAGTTTCTTCAAACAAAATTTCTTTTTTAGCTGCGTCAAGAGAAGGTAGTGGATCGCGATGCAGGAGGGCCGCACGGATTGATTCATATTCAGGGCGAAGAGCCATGAGAACTTAAATGAGATGAATGTGGTCTTTGCTAATTTTGGGCTGTTGTAACTGGTTCTAGATTGGTTGAATGAGTGCTAAGAATTCATTGATAGACTGACCAGCTTCTTGTTTCAGATTGTTTAAAGTAGTGAACAATTGATAATACTGTGCCAAACCAGATGTTTTGTATCTAACAACCAAAAAATCCAAAATTTCTTTAGCCGTCCCAAAATCAACAAACTGAATATGAATAGAGGGAGTAGATGTGTTACAAAACCAGGTGATGATCTAATGATTCTTACTGTCCATCGTCAAGTCGGTCAAGAAATTTGGCTTGTTTCTCTATGTCATCATTTTTTGGTTTAGGGTTATCTCCCGTAATAATTAACCAAATTTTTCGACCAATTAAAAAACTTTTAATCCTTTGGGACCAAAGTCAGTAATTTGTGCCATCAAGAATCATGGAGATAGGTTGTGAGACTTCACTTTTCTCCATCGAATAAGGAACTTGTTCGATTGTCGGATGACTGATTTGGTGCGCGGGTGACGACGGCTGCAGCTGTGGCAGCGGCGCGTCTAGTGTGCACGACAGCGATGATTCTGGTGTGAGCGGCAGTGGTGGATCTCAACAACGACAGATCTGGGTAGAGTGGTGTGAACGGCAGCGTCAGATCTGGGCAACGACAACAACGGTGGCAATAAGTTTGCAGGACACGATGGAGAAAATCTGTAGACGGTGCTCAACGACGACAATGCGCGGATCGATCTACAAACGATGCGCGCGGAGAGCGAGTGTGCGGCGATTAGCGAGAGGCGGAGCAGGAGTGCGGTCCACGGTGCAAGGGCGGCGGCAGATGCGTCAAACGGGCAGAGATGCAGGTGTAATACAGATGCCTACCGAGGCGGCGCGGCGCAATATACAAGACAGAAAAATAAAACAAAGAGGAGAGACCCGCGATTAGGGCTTTGATACCACGTTAGTTTATGAATAGAATATGTTTATTGTGTATTTATCTTGTGTACATGGTAATCTATATATAGACGTACAAGGCTTAGAATACAAAATGAAAGTATAGAATACAAAAGGAAAGTGCAATCACAAAGGGAAACTACTAATTACACGAGATACTAATTTTCTTAACTGCTGAATATAAGATTGAGTTTCCATAACCGGTAGTTTCCTTAACACCAGTTTCCTTAACAATATATATATATATATTTAAACAAGTATTTTTGCATGATGACTTTTCATTTTTTCAGAAATTTTTGCATGATGACTTGATATGCATTTGACGCATGCACACTAATGAACAAGGCGAGTCCTAAGTATTCGACGATTGGGGAGGAATGGCACATGGCCCTTATTTTTTTTTACATTTCTGGTGTGAATTCGGTAAGTGTCCACGTATAGTTTACTAGTGTGAGATTAAATCATTGATGTAGTAGATGTTGTACTGTGGTGTATGAAATTAAGGGATAGCGTGTCTTATGTTGTTGTTTACCTATCTAGCTCAACATTTAGTTAGATGTTTAGAGTGTTTTAGGGATTTAGTGACACCTGCATATTCATCTAACGGTTGTACACAATCTTGTTGTCTATGAATATCAAACAAATCTCTCTCATTATTAATTAAATCGAGAGAAAAAAACTCAATTTCAGTTCACAAATGTAGATTTACATGGTATTAGAGCTCGAATGCTAACGTAATGGAAAATTCTGATAATGACGCCTCTTCTTCAAGTGTTTCTTCTGCAAGAACAACCACGACGTCAACAATTCCAACTCTTACTCCATTCGGTAACTTGTTGAGCCAAATTGTGTCGATTAAACTTGGTTAATCAAATTTCTTGCTTTAAAAATCTATTGTTGTTCTTGTTATAGAGGGTATTAGATTTGATAGATTTATTTTTGGTAATAAACCTGCTCCTACAAAGTTTGTTGATAGATTTGATGAGGAATAGTTCTTAAAAGACAGGATTCTGGTAGCTTGGTTTCTGAATTCTTTAAATGGATCTATTGGATCTCAAGTGAGTGGTTATGGTTCTTCAACTAGAACATTGTGGAAAACTATTGAAGATTTATGTGGTGCACAAAATTTTACACAAATTCAGGTGAATAGAACAACATTACAGATAATAAGGAAAGGAAACTTGAGTATGACTAAATACTTGAAGAAAATGAAGGAATTGTTTGATAAGTTGGCTACTGCTAGTGAGATGATACTAATGAAGGATTTGATTTTTTATTCTCTGGCTGATCTTGATAGTGAATATCTGCCAATGAATACAGTATTGCAAGATCGAAGAGATATAACTTGGCAAGAACTGTAGGCTTCATTATTTAGTTTTGAAGCAAAATTATTACAACTTCATACTATAACAAGCATCAATTCAATGGGTATTCAAATCAACAATCATTCTATGAATTCAGTGGAGATGACAAATGGAAATAATGGTGAGTATAAAAGTAATCAGCAAGGTTACAACAATCAAGGAGGAGGAATTAGAAGTTAAGGTGGATATTGTAATAAATGTAGAGTAAACACCAAGTTTAGACATAAAGGTGGTTTTAAATTCAATAATAATAGTCATCCAACATGTCAGATTTGCAGTAAAGTTGGACATTCTGCAGCTATGTGTTACTATAAGGTTAATATGAGCTATATGGGAGCAAATGCTCTTGATGGCGGGGTTCCTCAATAACCTATGATTCAGTCGCAACCTTAAAGGAGTTCCTTTCTTGCTCACCAAACAGTACTACCAACACAGTAGTTTATTCAACCTCAATAGAATGCATATAATTACTTCTCTTCATCTGAATCAATGGCTGATTCTTCATGGTATGCGGACAGTGGTGCCACCTCACATGCCACCTCTGATCCTAACCAAATTTTGAATAGTTCTCCTTATTCAGGTAACATCTCATTGGTGGTTGGTAATGGATATAACTTACCTATTCAATATGTTGGTCATGCTAAGTTTCCTTCTTAGAACTCCTCTTTGAGATTTTCGAATACTCTATGTGTGCCAAACATAAAGAAGAATTTATTGAGTAGTTCTTAGTTAACACATGATAATAGTGTTATCATTGAATTTAATTCCTCTCATTGCATGGTGAAAGACCTCAACACTAATCAAATGTTTTTATAAGGAGTCCTCAAACATGAATTGTATCAGTTCTTTGGTTCTCCATCAGCTGGTGGTAGTGCAGTTGCTGCGAAAGCTTTCATAGTTTCTTAAAGACAACCAAATCATTTGTGGCATTTGAGACATGGTCATCCTTCATTATCTACTTTTCAACAACTACTAAAGACTTACATCAAAGCTCCTTCTACTCCAGTTCAGTTTTGTTCTACTTGTTCATTGGGCAAACATCATGCATTACCCTTTTTTGTGTCATCATCTTATACCTCAAATGTATTAGATTTGATACACACTGATGTATGGGGCCCTGCACTAGTGACTTCTCATTAGGGTTTTAACTACTACATACACTTTTTAGATGATTGTACTAGATTTACATGGATATTTCCTCTCAAGAATAAATATGATGCTTTACCTACATTTATTGCCTTTAAGAATCTTGTAGGAAATTAGTTTTCTACTAAAATTGAACATGTACAAACTTATTAGGGGTGAGTCTCGCAGTTTTAAACCATTTCTTGAATCTCATGAGATATTATTTCAACACTCATGTCTACATACACTTGAACAAAATGGTAGAGCTGAAAGGAAGCACAAACATATAGTTGAGATGTAATGGCCTGCCCTAATTAATTCTAGTTAATTGATCAATTATGAGTTGGGACCCTAAGCTCGGACCCACGTGGATGCCGTGAAAAGGTTTTGGACACGATTAACAATGTAATTTGGTGATTTTTGTGTGACTCGCGTTAATTTATTGAATTATTATTGAATGTTCGCGTCACACCATTGTTAAGATTTTCATTGGTCGCGTTGTACGCGTGTAATGATGAGAACGTCAAACACACTCAAAATGTAGTGATGGTCACGTTGTTAAGATTTTTGTGTCACCCTAATCAAGTGTAGTGATGGTCAAATTGTACGCATGTGGTGATGTTACGCGAAGTGCTCGTAACGCGGGTGTACGGTTAGTTAAGGGGTTTAGAGAATAAATACACTCAACCACTCACTCCTTGACAACACATCTCTCACTTTTTCTATTTTTTTATGGTTGAGTGCCACCTCATTACCTAACCCCCTTAAAATTTGGGAAACCACTCATTCTCAAATGTTCTTACACTCTTTCCCTCTTTCTACCCGAACTCTCTACTCTCCCTCTCATTGCTACTTCATCAACAAATTTGGTCTAACCCTCACCAAGCTCTCCTCCCACGACACACTCGGCTTCGACGTCACCACCTCTCGCCCCAGCAATCCTCCTAGTCCGAGCTAAGTGGTAGTTCTTGTTTGGAGAAGTTTGGAAACTTTTAATGGTGATTTTATTAGATTTTAATGGAGATGTAGAGAAGTTTTTATTGAAGTTAATGTTAGTTGTTGATGTTGTTAAGAAAAAAAAAACAAAAAAAAATGAATGACGAGGAAGCCTCTAGAGATCTTCAGAGAAAAAAATGGGGATGTTAAGCTGGGCCGACCCAAGCTCGACTCGGTTGGGGCGGGTCTGACCCAATTGGGTCGGATCTTCATACGGCTCGAATCATTCTCTGATGCCCCGAGAAATGGAGACTTTGAAAAAGCAACCCACCTTACCGGATTGAAGTATTATATGAAGATGGAGTCCCGTCTATTAAGCCTCACTGCTATGGGACTTCCCAAAGAAAACAACAATCGTAGTTTATCAAAAAACCGGTGCGTAATTATCGGTTCGATATTTACGCACGGGTTTTTCTGGTCAAAATGTATTTTGTATTTACCACGAAAAATTTTCTCGACTCGGGCCAAACCCCAATTAAATAATAATTTAATTTTTTAATAATTTAAATACAATTTAAATAAAAATAAATTACAAAATAAGAAAAAATAGGTAGAAAATTATGATAAAATTCAAAAAAATCAAGAAAAATATAATAAAATAGGAAAAGATAGAAAAGTAGTTTTTAAGGCTTTTTAGGAGCTTGACACCCTGGTATAACCTGAAAAGTGTGTCGAAACAAAATTTTTTTGGAATAAATTTTTTTATTTTTGGTCCCACATTATAAACTCACTTAATATAACTCTAAAATAATTAAAGTAGTACAATTAGACATCAAGGACTTATGAGACTATATTCGGGTGTCAGACGCATTTCTGGAGAATTGAGCATGAAAATTTAGAGAGATATTTGCAATTGCATGAGGTAAGTAAACCCACAAGAAAGTCAACTTAGAATTTTCTTATTTCCTTATTAAAATTACTTATTTCACATTACTTTTCTCTAGTTCGGCTTGAATGTTTACTCTATTCCCGCGTGTATCTGTGTATGGTCGAAAGGACGGTATGACCTATTTTCGTCTATGTTGTTGATGATGATCCGATTATCGCTACGGTGTTGGTCGTACCTTAGACTACGTGTGAGATCTCTCTCTGCAAGTCGATGATCTTGAGAGTGAGATGACCTGAGGCTCGCCTTCGTCATAGAGTTCCTCTCCCTTGAGGCGTTGGCCAGAAATCTACCTTCCGACCAACAAAGTTCCTCATTTTGACTGTGAAGAGGGGCGTGGATTTCCTCGCCTCTATGGCCTTCTCTGTTTACTATTTACGTCATAGGGCTCGACAACTATAATCCACACTCGCGTTCCATATTCTTGATTATCTCTGCGACTTATATTCATGTTTTACATTTCCGTTTATTTACTTTATTTACATGAATTGTAGCCGTTTTTCTTAGATTTTCTGTGAATACAATCTGAATTTCTCTAGGATTTACTTATTGGAACTTGTCATTATTTTTGTGGCAAGTTACTGATTATACGATGATCTCGATTTAAAGACCCATAGTAGCGTCACTTCTAGGTGTTTATAATTATATATGTACATATTTTTGGGATCATTTAAGGAGACTTATTACCTGATACATGTATATTGGCACTTACTATACCTTTTTGTTGCCTTTATTTATATATATGGCATCTTTTGCCGAGTTTCCACACCATAGGTTTAATAATCAATGCAAAATTTATTTACATTACCTATTTGCATGTTGTTGTTGTTGTTGTTGTTGTTGTTGTTGTTGTTGTTGTTGTTGTATATTGTTAAGACTTCCACTAATAAAATAACTTAAATAAATCGAAACCAATTAATTAAGTTGTAAAACTCTATAATTTAGTATATTTCGATAAAATAATCATTTAAACATCGAAATTGACTAAGTTAGATTAGTATATGGTTAGTTCGCGGACCGTCGTGGACAGGTGTGCAAGTGATATAGCATGAGCTGGTGACGTGTCCGGCAATGTGGCGGTGTCGGGTTTTCCTCGAAATTTAGGGCAGTCACAGTTGGTATTAGAGCCTAGGTTCAGGCGAACCTAGGGGAAAGTTTAAATATTATCGCATAAAACTTAACAAAATGAATATTAGATGTGGAAACCTAAAGATCCTAACTTAGAACATTTAGTTGGGAACTGTAGTGCCGAGGATTATATTCATGTTATGTCTTAATTGTATTATATATACATACTTAATACGAGTTTGAGTAGCAGGCTAATAACATTGTATACACAATTGGACGACAACCGATTGCAGCTGGCGTTGGAACATGACGAGTGATACAACGCCTGCAATTATTTTTTATCGCACTTTTGCAAGATGGTTATTGCATAAGATCGACAGTTAGCAAAGATGTGCACACTCCTTAAGGCTCAAAACGACTACTTGATGTGACTAGAGATATGCATGGTGATTGATGCAGATGTGACAAAGTAAGAGACTCGTACAATGACACCCACACCTTCCTTAGAGACGGTACTGACTAAGTGGAGTACTAAAGCACTGAAGAATGGTATCTGGAGACGAGGTCTGAGTTTAGAATAGTCAGCTTTTCAAGTCAAATACGCATTAGTTTCCAATGCGGCCATAAAAGACATAAAAAGAATTATTGTAGTGTAGGTCAACAACTTTGACATCATCACCATCAGTTATTAGTTAGACGACATCACCATGGGAGAAATAACCAATTATGTGCTTTGGATGCGAGCAAGTGAGACATTACAAAAATAAATGTGCACTCAAGCTCAATTGTGTCGGTTGCAACATCATCGATAGTAGCACTGCCATTATAGGCTAAAGGTCTCAGTTCAAGGGACATCAGAATTATACACGAAGGACAAGATTTAACTACTAGTTCGATTCCTATGTATTTATACCTGGTGATGTAATATCGTTTTATACCTAGTTACGTGATAGATGAGTTAGGACTCAACCACATTTAAAGTTAGCACACACACCTGATTCTCGGCACAGCAGCCAAAGGTAAAGTGTTATCCTAATAAATTTGTGTGGGATGCCTATTTTAGGTTGGTAGACGATAATTTTCAAGAAGGTTTCTGAAAGTTTGGATTTTCGAGCTTAATATGTTGCTAGGTTGGTTACTGCAAAGAGTAAGGAATGGTAGTAAAAAAAAACAAAGTTCAAAAATATTCATGGAATTAGAAACTATCACACCTCAAGATCTCATCGAGCCTAGGATGCATGATGATTATTTCATGCATACGACGGGTTGTGAGTCGAGAAAAGTCTATTGGCTTGAATGCCTTTTAGAGAAATGACATATGCAAGATATGAAATGACATTTGTCTTAGCTGACACGTACAGGGTGTGTAGTACGGCAGCTGACACCATTGAGGGAGGTATACCTTATAGAGAATAATATAGAATAACTGAAAAAAATCTAAATTAGACGATATTGTATACTCTAGAGAATGTTAACTCGACGATCAAGAACATGTAAAGGATGTGAGACAAATAGGTTTTCAGTGGACTCTATGGAAATAAATAGTGTTAAGATGACATAGAACTACAAGAAAACAAGTATGGACTCTTTTAGCTTTGACCAGAACACTATAATAGTTTGTTGGAATTGCAGCTGAGTAACTCCACTATTATGCCACGATTTATTTGCAGTCCGTGAGGTTAGTGTGGCCATACTGCCACCTCTTGGACAGAGAACAAATTAGAACTGCGAGCCGAGATAGCGTTTGCAAAAATATTTGAGGTCGAAAATGACCTCAAGCCAACCTAAAGAACACGTTGTTTCGAATTTCTCACGAATCTATAAATGACTCATTTGCAAGAAATCTCAAAGTTAAGATCAGTCCAACCCAAACAAGAACTTGAAGAAAGTTTGGGACAATATTTCAAAAGGACGTATAAATCCTTAAGAGCTCAAAGATTTTAATCGAACTAAGCGAATGCTAGTCACTAGTCCCAAGAATCAGAAGGTTTATGTTGCGTAGCAGAGCATGAAGGTTCTAATATGATTAGGATTTTGAACAGTTATTTTAGACTCGTCACGACAATAAATGATTGTGTAGGTTTTATGTTGGTCATATTTTTCTGATTAGTCCATAAGTGAAGTTTGAAAGATCTGAGCAAGTCCCACTGAGCCAACTCATAAAGAGTTAGACTTCTTTAGTCTAATCAGATATAATGATTCTCACACAAAAGGAAAAATGCAAAACCTAACTCCAAGATAAAGTCTTATAATGGTTAAAAATAAGGATTCAACCATTTTGTTGATAAGTTAAAGACTATAGGTGCACTTTAAAGATGGAGAGCAGGGTTTTAACTCAAAAAGTCCACGAGAAGACGTTAGGAAATGAAATTGGATTTAGTAACATGACTTTGCAGTAAGTATTATGTTTGTCATCCTGATAGGAAACGAAAGAGGCAAGTTGCCTATAAATCTAGAATCTATACATGCATTACCTTTCAGAGAATCAGGGGAAGTAAGTGTCAACCGTATTACATGAGTAATTACATTATTTAGGTCCTTTTACTCGTGAGTTATGATCTAGCTTGGTATACATCGCATAGAGGCAATGACGAGACAATATATGAATTATACATGAAAATATTTCACTTATGACGGACGTAGTCGCTGAATTATTAAAACATTGTTACTGCCTAGGCTTATGCATGTGCCCAGATAATTACACGGTTTTGTTTCTATTCAAGGCATAAGTTGAGTCGGTGATGGACATTTGATAGCAAACTAATTAGTCGACTCGGTTTCATATCACCAGGATTTAAGTACCCAAACAGATTTGATTCGGTGCCAATTACTATTCACATTTAAGATTATGTATGAGATGAAACATTTTAGGAACAACATGGTCATATTGTGCTATGGACTCAAGCGTAAGTTTTACAAGTATGGCTAGAGAAGTCGACACTACAAGCAAGGCACGAGATGCATATTTTCAACCATGTTCGAGAATAAAAAACTCGCTTTCATATGAAGTTAAACATATGAGTTTTGAGTGTAGTTCGATAGTTAAAAATGTTTGTAGCATCGTAAAAGAGTTTTGAATACCTTAAAGTTGATAATAAAGTGAAATGACAAAGAAATGTCTGATAAAACTTTCACTAAGATCGAGTAACTTGACATGTTTTTGGGTAGGACATGATCTGAGATGGCAGGTTGCAGGGTTGTAAATAGAGATGACAGAAAAACGAAGGTATCACTACGAAAGTTTTATTTTCATGTCTAATTGGCAAGCACCTTTATCTCGATAAAATACGATTACCTCCAAACGTGGATACAAAGGATTGTGTATATGTCCAGGGTGCCCAATTGTCATCAAGTGACATGCGAAAAGAGTATGATTTGTGTGAACGCTTAAAATGAGGTTTACCAGTCATTGATTGGTCAAAAAGTTTTAAGGCTTTGAAGCGGTGACCAGATTAAGGCCTTTTACGATATCAGATAATACCAACAAGTTGAGTCGAAATGGTGCCTCGAGATGCATGGGGTCACACAGGTGGATCAGACACATGCGACGACATTTTAAGCTATTGAACAAGCAGGAAAGAAATACGTGAATAATTACCGCGATCGGCTGAGCTATGAGGTAGACTACTATTCTACTTAAAGTTTCTCTCTTGAAGGGTCACAAAAGATTTAAGATCAATGGAAACATGCACCGAGATTCATATGGTCATTTAAGATAGTCCGTTAAGTTGGGAATGTCGCTTTTCAATTGAGATTGTTAAGCCAATTGGCAGGGGTTTATGAGGTTTTCCATATTTCTAAGTTAAGGCTGGCCAGATCAATGCCAAGACTAATAATTGATTTGACTAAGATCGAGGTTATATCAGATATGACGTACCATGAGTGATACCCATAACTGTTCTAAGCTAAGGGTTTAACTTAAGCTTGAGTTTCGAGACAAAATTCCTTTCAGTTGAGAAGATTGTAATGACCTGCCCTAATTATTTCTAGTTAATTAATTAATTAATTATGAGTTGGGACCCTAAGCTCGGATCCACGTAGACGTCGTGAAAAGGTTTGACGCGATTGACAATGTGATTTGGTGGTTTTTGTGTAACTCGCGTAAATTTATTGTATTATTATTGAATGTTCGCATCACACCATTGTTAAGATTTTCATTGGTCGCGTTGTACGCGTGTAGTGAAGAGAAAGTCAGATGTTGCGAGGTGTGCATAACGTGGGTGTATGGGGTAGTCAAGGGTTCCAGAGAACAAACACACTCAACCACTCACATCCTGACAATACATCACTCACTTTTCTCTCTCTTTATGGTTGAGTGCCACCTCATTACCTAACCCTCTTAAAATTTGGGAAACCACTCATTCTCAAATGTTCTTACACTCTTTCCCTCTCTCTACCTGATCTCTCTACTCTCCCTCTCATTTTCTTCTTCTTCTTCCCCAATGCTACTTCATCAACAAATTTGGTCTAACCCTTACCAATCTCTCCTCCTACAACACTCTCAGCTTTGGTGTCACCACCTCTCGCCCCGGTGATCCTGAGGTAAGTGGAAGTTCTTGTTGTTGAAGTTTGAAGAAGTTTGGAAGCTTTTAATGGTGGTTTTATTTGATTTTAATAGAGATGTAGAGAAGTTTTTGTTGAAGTTAACGTTTGTTGTTGAAGTTGTTAAGAAAAAAAAAGAAAAAAAAGAAGAAATAAATGACGAGGAAGCCTCTGGAGAAACGAATTGAATTCGTCTCTCCAGAGACAAAAATAGGGATGTTTGGCCGGACCAACCTGGCCTGCAGACGACCAAGTTGGGGCGAAGACTGGGCCGAACCCGATTGGCCGGAATTGGACCGACCGAGAGTTCAACCCAATTAGGTCGGATCAGACCCGACCCGGGCCTAACCCCAATTAAAGAATAATTTGATTTTAAATACATTTTTTAATAATTTAAATAAAATAAATTACAAAAAATAAGAAAATTAGGTAGAAGATTATGAAGAAAAATCAGGAAAATCTGAAAAAAATATAATAAAATGGGAAAAGGTAGAAAAGTAGTTTTCAAGGCTTTTTGGGAGTTAGACACCCCGGTATAACCTGAAAAGTGTGTCGAAACTATACTCTTTTGAAATAAAATTTTTAATTTTTGGTCCCACATTATAAACTTACTTAATATAACTTTAAAATAATTAAAGTGATATAATTAGACTCCAGGGATTTAGGCGACTATAGTCGGCTGTTAGGCGCGCATCTCGATGCGTGAGCTGGACATTTTATAGAAATATTTGCGATTACTTAAGGAAAGTAAACCCACGAGAAAGTCAGCTTAGAATTTACTTATTTCTTTTATAAACTTATTTATTTCACATTAGTTTTCGCCAGTTCAGCTTGCATGTTTACTCTATTCCCTCGTGTGTCTGTGTATGATCGAAGGGACGGTATTACCCCGTTTCCGCTCTCTCGTTGATGACGATCCAATTGTTGATACGGTATTGGTCATACCTTAGAATAAGCGTAAGATCTATCTCCGCGAGTGGATGATCTCGATAGTGAGATCCGTCACAGAGTCCCTTTCTTTTGAGGCATTGGCCAGAAGTCCACCTTTTAACCAACATAGTTCCTCATTTTGATCGTGAAGAGGGGCATGGATTTCCTCGCCTCCGGGGCCTTCTCGGTTTAGTATTTAAGTGACAGGCCTCGACAGCTATACACCGCACTCACATTCTATATTCTTGATGATCTCAACAACTTATATTCATGTTTTACATTTCCGTTTATTTACTTTATCTGCATAAATTGTAGCCGTTTTTCTTAGATTTCCTATGAATACTAACTGAATTCTCTGGGATTTACACATTAGAAATTGTCATTGTTTTTGGTGGGAAGTTGAGAATTATACGACGATCCGGATTTAAAGAGCCACAGTAGCGTCATTTGTAGGTGTTTATATTTATATATGTACATATTTTTGGGATCATTTAGGGAGACTTATTACCTGATACATATTTATTGACATTTATTATACCTTTTTGTTGCCTTTATTTATATACATGGTATCTTTTTCTGGGTTTCTACCCCATAGGTTTGATAATCAATGCAAAATTTATTTGCATTACTTATTTGCATATTATTAAGACTTCCACAACTAAAATAACTTAAATAAATCAAAACTAATAAATTAAGTTGTAAAACTCTATAATTTAGTATATTTTGATAAAATAATCATTTAAACATTGAAATTGACTAAGTTAGATTAATATATGTGTTGGGGCATGTGCCCTAGGTCAATTTATTAACTATCTTTATGAATACTTTTAGTTAATAAAATAGAGGATTTTATTTGCTGTTTATTGTAATTAGTTTGCATGTTTACATTATAGTAAGATCCATGGGTATTTACAGAAATATCCAAAATGTTCCTAGTCGATCATTATACTGGGAACTATAATGAATTAAGACTAGTGTGAGTCTTGATTGATGATCATATGATGATTACACGTATAGGGATATCAATCAAGATCACGAGTACTTGTTAGGGAACAAAGTACTGGATCGACTCGCTATGAGAACATCACATGAATTAAGTCATAGTTGTTTCTCATGATAGGTATATTTTTTAGCCCTCTGACTTGAGATTACCAGAGACTTCAACATTAGGAACACAGTGATTTGACATAATCAAACGTTGTGTTTAACCGGACGATTATAAAGGTTATGATTGATTACTGTGTGAGCAATGTGATTAAGTTGTGTAATCGAGATAGAATTTGTCCTCTTATATAAAGAGAGATATCCAGTGGATCCCTCGATGTGTTAGACAGTTAAAAGGCCTAGTCTAAGTGAATTGATATTGATCAATGTCACTTGGATATTTTCAGTCTATCTAGAGATCGATACTACTACGATTGAACATGTTGGATGACAATTCCATGCCTTATGTTTGATCAAAAGGTTATTGTGTGATAAAAGGATATGATATAGGCTATTGGTTAGGTTATATCGATTTGATATTCGTATAACTTGGGTAGTCATAATGTCTTGCTAGAGGCCGCTTATGACTTGTATTCCAAAATGCGTTTTGGTACACTGCCAACGTTGTATGAGCCTATTAGGTTGCACACTATGGTTTTGCGAGATTTTAAGATGGTTCAGAAAAATGAATTTTATATGATAAAATTCATGACAGAAACGTCATTGTGGTGTATTACGCTTATACTTCTTTAAGTAGGGGTTTATGTGTAATTTACTTAATCGTCTATATACAATGGTTGTATAAATAGACGCTTTAAGTTAGAACACATGTACGAAAGATTAAGGGCCGAAACTCTATTTTTGTTTAGAAATGCATTAAGGTTTTCTGGTACGCTCTGGATCGTTTTGGAGACAAACAAAAAAGTTTGGTATTTGTCTTGAAGCTACCACTTCGAATCTCGGCCGCCGTTCATGTACGGACTGTTGATAGAGGGCGTTCGTCGTTGGCAGCGCCTTAGAGATCGATCAACCTTCAGAAAGGTATTTTGCGACTGAGGTATGATTAAGTTTTCTTGGTTTAAACGTTTTAATGGAATTAGATTCGGATCTTGTTGGGGTTTTTGTCAAAATTGTTTTGTAATATCCGCTGCGTATGAACCCCAAAACCCAACAATATGTTAGTTCACGGACAGTCATGGACAGGTGTGCAAGTGACGTGGCATGACCTGGTGACGTGTCTAGCAGCGTGGCGGTGCTTGGTTTGCCTCGGAATCTAGGGCCTTCACATAAGACCAGTTTAACTCTCCTTGCTTATGCCCAGTTACCATATACATTTTGGTTTGATATGTGTGCTACTGCTACTTTCATCATCAATAGATTGGCTACACCAGTATTATCTGATATTTCTCCTTATCAGAAACTACATCTTCAAGCTCCAGATTATTCTTTGTTGAAGGTGTTTGGTTGTTCTTGTTATCCATATACTCAACCTTATAACTCTCATAAATATTAGTGTAGGTATGAGTAGTGCATTTTCATTGGTTACAACTCTATTCATAAGGGTTACAAATGTTTGTGTAAAACTGGAAGAGTGTTCATCTCCAGACATGTATTATTTGATGAGGATGAGTTTCCATCTACTACTTTCTTCAAGTCAATTACTGATTCATCTACTCCTCCATCAGTACCTCATTCCATGATTTCACTCATTCCTGTGGTTCCCAATTCTGTACCAAAGTCCCGTGGTTCTTATTTGTCTGAACAAGGGTTAGTTCAGCCTAGTGATTCTTTTTTTTTATCTGAGACTTCTAATCCACCGCATCAGGATTCACCCTCTGAGGTGCCTGTGGTTCCTACTACTAATGTGCATCCAATAGTTACAAGGGCTAAGAATGGGATCTCTATAAGAAAAGCATTTGTTGCTTGATCTGTCACAGACCAAAATTTGTAATTGTGTTATTGGCTTTAGACAGGCTCAACGCTGTGGGACCCATATCGTGATAGGTCCGTTTACCGAGGCAAGGGTCGAGGAACATTTTATAGTTGTTTGATGTATGCCTAATGTATTGTACATGTGTAGACTACTAAGTCATTTACGGGTATGCAGATACCGAAACGAGCGGGGGATACAACTCAAGTCGCGTGTCAACGTGGGACCGAGGTAGCGGAATATGGGGTACGTTTAATATATTTGAGAAAAAAATGATGAATGATGAAATGAAAAAAAAGAAAAAAATGAGTGGCTATAATTCTTTGTATAGGTATATATAGATAAAGTGGAGTTTATCCACACATCATAAAAAAAAGAGAAAACAGTGACGAAACAGAGGAAGAAAATCGAGAGAGAAGGAGAGAAGAAGAAGAAATCGACGGAGAGAGAGAGAGAGATTGAGAGAGAGAGAGAGAGATCGACAGCTCGAAGGTGAGTTTTCATTGTTGATGTGTGGCTTTTTGTTGTTGTGCCGATTGCTGTGGGTTTTGGATGGCGAACTCGGACCAACTGCCATGGTAGTTCGTCCGAGCTCGAGGAAGGCAGGGGAGTAGTCTCCCGTGCATGGGAACTCCACCTGGGGTTGGGGATGGAAACCCAACCCCAGCAAAAGAGAAAAAAAAAAAAAAAAAAAGAAAAGAAATAGAGCATACGCTCTGTTTCTTCGCGAGGAAGATGAAGGAACTCGGTCGGGCCGACTCAGGTCGGACCTTGACCCGGACCCACTAAAAATAAATAAAATAAATATATATTTAATTAGTTAAATTAATTAAACTGAATTTTAATAAATAAATCCCAGAAAATAGAGAAAAATATCAAAAAAACTCAGGAAAAATCCAAAAAAATAGGGAAAATATATTTGTGACCCAAATCAATAGAAATTCGAGATTTTCATAAAAAGTAAAGAATTCAAAAGTCGGTCGAGACGTTATACGGGGGTTTACCTCGAAAAATGCGAAATGAGCCGAATGACCGGAAATAAATAAGAAAAGTGTTTCGAAAGTTGTCTCGACTTCGATTTGGCCTAAGTGAGACATTATAGAATGTTAGGGAATTACGAGGGAACTCAGGCGTTTGGGCACACACTTTGATTCGTCGAGGTATCAGCTAGACTAGGACAAGCGTGTGACTTGTAAGTACAACTGTGAGAATTTTATATTTCATTTCATTCTCTTATTGCTTTATTGGTCTATTGGTAGACATTACTAGTGGTGAGTGCCGAAACCCCGGTAGACCCATGTCCTCGTGAATCGTGCATCTCTCGTGCAATGGACACTAGATAATCCAAACTTTAATTTCAAAAATAAATAATTCTAAAATTCTAGAATTCCAAGACAAGTTAGGCTGTAAAGCCCAAAGGAAATCGAATACAAGACTAGTTAAATTCAAAGTAGTCAATTAGCATGCTTTTCATCAATTGTATTCAAGAACGACATCAAGTGTAGAAATTTGAGGAAATGAAATAAGTCACAAGGCATCATGTCACAATATTCATCCATGAATAGATACAAGAACAACATGATGTGAGATGACAAGTAGTAATGTCTACCAATAGACTAATAAAGTAATAAGAGAATGAAATGAAATATAAAATTCTCACAGTTGTACTTACGAGTCACACTCTTGTCCTAGTCTAGCCGATTCCTCGACGAATCGAAGTGCGTGCCTAAACGCCTGAGTTCCCCGTAATTCTCTAACATTCAATAATGTCTCACTTAGGCCAAATCGAAGTCGAGACAAATTTTGAAACACTTATTAATGCTTCCGCTTACTATTTGAATTACCAATGATTCCGCTTAACATTTGAATTACTTGTCAATGTGATAATATAACAATACACGTGGATTTGGAGGAAATATAGATGATAGGCTGACTAATATGTACTTAAGTCTTAGATCATGTGGATTAAGGCTCGAGTACAGAATTAGGCCAAGCGGTGCCCTGTTTAGAAGTAGGGGCCGTTACACGATCTTTAGAGGAAAGGATTTTACCAAAAATAGTCAGTAAAGCTTTGTCTACTCCTCATTGGAAAGAAGCAATGTTCAAAGAATATCAAGCTTTTGTGACTAATAATACTTGGACTCTAGTTCCTCAGCAGTCCTCTCAAAATATTATGGGAAACAAGTGGATTTTCACCATCAAAAGAAACTCAGATGGCTCCATCAACAGATTTAAGGCTAGATTGGTAGCCAAGGTTTAAAGCAAATACCTGGTATGGATTTTACTTAAATGTACAGTCCTATCATAAAGTCTTCTACTATATGAGTCATTCCTTCTTGAATGGTCGGTTGATGGAGGTTGTATTCAACAATCAACCAAAAGGTTTTATTGACTCTGCAGTTTCTTATCATGTATGTCAACTAAACAAAGCTTTGTATAGCCTACGTCAAGCTCCAAGTGCACGGTTCGATAAATTTAAGAATGATTTACTGGCTTAGGGATTGATTAATTCTAAGGCTGACTCATCCTTGTTCATTTCTGTTGGACAGGGCTTTGTACTATATGTTTTGGTTTATGTGGATGATATTGTCATTACAGGGTTGAATACTCAATTATTTAATCCTTCATTGACAAACTTAATATACATTTTGCTTTGAAGGACATTAGTGAATTAAGTATGTTTATTGGTTTTGAGGTTCGAAGGGATGCTATTGGTTTGTATTTGAATAAGTCTAGATACATTTCTTCTCTTCTACAAAAAGTTGGTATGAGTAATGCTAAAGTTGTTAAGTTTCATGCTACTTTTGGCAAACAACTTTGTCTTGACAGTCATTCTCATTTTACTGATCCCTCACTGTATAGGAGCCTCATTGGTGGTGTAGTATAATGTACATACAAGGCCCGATGTTGCATTTATTGTCAACATGTTAAGCTTATCAATAATGTCCTTCCACATCTCATTGGCAGACCTTGAAACGAGTGTTGAGGTTCATGAAAGGGACTAGTCACTGGGCTTGTATTTTAAACCAGATTCTAAAATGGTATTAACTGGGTATTCAGATGCTGACTGGGTTGCAAATCCAGACGATAGGATATCAATTGGTGGCTTTGTTGTGTACCTTAATTCTAATCTTATTTCATGGCAGTCCAATAAGGAAAACATTGTTGCCAGATCTAATAATGAGTCTGAGTATAGGGCTCTTACTCAAGTTGCAACTAAACTGACTTGGTTGAGGTCATTGTTAACTAAGTTACATATTCCTTTCACCAGTACTCTCGTTATTTGGTGTGACAATCAAAGTGCAGCTTCATTGGCAAGGAACCCTTTTTTCACTCAAGGACTAAACATATTAAGATTGTTCTTCACTTCGTTAGAGATAAAGTATTGAATAGTGAACAAGCTGTGCATTATGTTCCCACTGGAGATCCCACTGGAGATCAAATAGCAGATTGCTTTACAAAGGCCTTATCTACATCTCGCTTTCATTATCCGTATTGCAAACTTGGTGTATTACTTATACCCCTTCGTTTCAGGGGGGGATATGAGATTAAATCATTGATGTAGTAGAAGTTGTACTGTGGTGTATGAGATCAAGTGATAGAGTGTCTTATGTTGTTGTTTACCTATCTAGCTCGGTAGTTAGTTAGATGGTTATAATGTTTTAGGGATCTAGTGACACCTGTATCTTAATCTAACGGTTGTACATAATCTTGTTGTCGATAAATATCAAACAAGTCTCTATTTCTTATTAATTGAATCAGAGAAGAGAGAGCTCAGTTTCAGTTCACAAATATAGATTTACAACTAGCTAGGATATACTGAATTCAAAAATAATGTTTTTTTTATTGCCGGCTAATTTCAAAATTAAACATAAAGGGATCAAACTCTTAATTAAGTTGCTTTTTGTTTTGAGGCCCGCTATGGGCACCCCACCATTTCATGAAGGCACCCTTTTGTTGAGGGAACTAAGTATTTTACCAAGGGCACCCAGAATTTAGGCTCGAAATCCCCAAAATACCCCTCGTTGAAAATAGAGGCACCCCACCACCCCCACCACCGACCTCTTGAAGGAGTAACCACGTTGCTCTGAACCCGGTACCAGCGAGCAATCTGGAATCATCATTGGTCTTCGTTCGTCTCCGTGTTTCTCCTCTGTTGTAGGATGTTTTTCGAGTTTGAAGGGTCGGGGTGTTGGGCGAATTCGTCTCCACATTAGGGCTCAGTTGAAGTTCGTCGTACACACAGTTAAGGCGTGAAATCGATCGTTTGAAAGTACGTTTAATACTCTAATTAAGTTCCATTTGGTAGAGTAGTTGTAATGTTTGTGTGGCGGTGCATTGAATGGTTCCATTATTGGAAATTCGTGGTTCTCGGCCACACAGGCCAGTGATGTTATTTACAGTCTCGGCCAAGCATGGCCGAGAAAGAGGGTAAATAGTTGGGAAGTCATAGTTCTCGGCCAGGAAGGCCGGAATAGTTCATATAGTCTCGGTGCCGAATGGCCGAGCGTAATTGTGTTATCTCGGTCACGACATCACGAGAGTAACCTTTAGTGTTAGTTTATAATTTTGTCGGTGGTGTGCAATCGAGAATGTACACTTTCTCTCCGTTGTACATTGCTGAGACTTATAGAGTCAACACGGTCTGCACATAAAGAAAGTAAGGCGAATTAAATGGTTAATGTTATTTCGGTGATTTACAACCGAGAACATAACATTTCTCTCGGTTGTCCATTGCCGAGACTTTTGTTCCATTCTCGGTTAGGAGTGAACGGAAGTATATCGGATTTCTCTAACTTGCTAGACTGAGACAACATAAATGGATGATTTTGTACTTTTTTTTAGAATTGTACTTTTAGTTCTGTTCCATGCGCTTAAATTTTGTAGTGATTTCAGGTATGGCTCGTTCGAAAACATTGGTGACAAGGGAGGAGGTTGGTGTTGAGGTGTCGAGGGGTAATTGGGGGCGAGGCGGCCGAAGAGCCCCGACAACATTTTACCGGAAAGAGAAAGAGAAGGAGAATGTAGATGTTAAGGGAAAGGCTAAGGTTGATGGAAATCGTGCAAGGAATTTACAATTGCACGATGAGGGTTCCAACATCGACACGTGGCGACAAAAAGATCTTGTTGTTGCCTAAGGGGAAGAGGAGGGTCATGCATCGAAGTCTAGTAGCAGTGACTCATCAACAGCTGTGAACACCACGAAAACTGATCGTGATGTGGGTGGGAGTAGTAGTAGTGGACGTGGCCATAATGACGAGAGCCACAAGGGCATGTAGAAATGCGTGCTCCATTCCCCGGTGGTCCTTTAGACGGTGCGTTGTTGAAGAGCTTTAAGGATCATGTCGTATTAGCGATTTGGAGCAATGAGTTATTTAAAATTTCATTAAACGGAGTAATTAAAAACTTAGGGTTTTCACAAAGATGATGAGATGTTTTTGTTGTTGCAGGAGAGTCCGGTACTCTAGTGTATCAATGAAGGAGCTCAGATCCAAGAATGGGATTTATAGTCATGCCACCCTGACACCAAGGGCCTTTAGAGGATTATACAACATTCTGGGTTGAATCCACTGATAGACCGTTCATACCGCAAGGCCAACAAGGAGGTTATCTCTGCATTTATGGAGCGGTGGCGGCCGGAGACGAACACATTTCACTTACCATTTGGTAAAATGTCGATCTCCTTGGTGGATGTGAGCTTCCTCCTGAAGATTCCTGTGACGGGCAAACTCGTGGCAGTTGAGAACTTTGCGAGGTACACGGAGGAATCTCGCTCGGATGCTATTAAGATGGTGTCAAAACTACTTGGGGTGTGCATTGAAGAGGCTAAGGAGGAGGTGAATATCAGCAAAGGGCTCACAGTACGCAAATGTTGGTTGAAGAGTCGATGGTGCCCCAAAGCTGGTTCGAGGAACATAAATTATCCTCCTGTGGAATGCACTGCTCGAGCGTACTTGTTATATCTTCTTTCTTGCACCCTGTTTCCTGATAATAGTGGATTTTGGGTGTCTATCGCGTTGTTGAAGCTTCTTGAAGATTTGGACGACGTGGGAAACTACGCATGGGGTGCAGCTCCATTGGCCTACTTGTACCGACACTTGGGGTCTGCCACCAGAGTACAAGTGTCTTACATTGCTGGCTTCCTCACATTACTTGAGGTTTATTATAAAATAGACTTACATTGTTTAGGGTAAAATTATTAGTAATTTTTGCATTTGCGGACTAACTAACGTTGTATGTATTTGCGGGGATGGGTGTACGACCATTTCAAACTTGATCTCGCAACACCCAATGCAAAACACATGGACTACGTGCAACCTTCTATCTGCAGATGGATTCAAAAGCACGAGACCATGATGAATATTAACAAGGTCGGGTCCATTAGGAGAACCTTGGACAGGTTGCGCCCAAGTGAGGTGAGATAGTTATCCAAATCCTTTGATGAATGTTGCATCTAGTGTTTAGTTACTAACAATGGTTGTTGCATTTTGATTAGGTCACTTGGGACCCATATGTGAATTACAGGGATAATGGAGCTGTGCACGCGATGGCCTTTTATAGTGGGACGCTTAAGTACATGGATGTGGTGGAGCCCTACCATCCGGAGAGGATTCTGAGACAGTTTGGCCATGTGCAATCTATACCAGATCCTCCGTACCGCCCTTTGGAAGCACTTCGAGGCCCATCTGCGAACAAATACTCGGTCAAGTATGGGTTCTAGCGAGACAATTGGGAGCGTTGCCGAAACCATTTGTTGGCTCCAGAAGCTCATGGTGACAAGGCAGAGTTTGAGTTTTTGGCTACACCGAACTACCTACCTTGGTTCCTCAAAGTGTCTCATCCACTTATCACCAATCCGAGCCATGAGGATGAAGACATGGTCGCCACAACCATCGCTGACAATGAGCTACTGGAGGTATTATGCATGCCTACGTGCCATTTGTTGAAATCCTGATATGTTTTACATTAACACTAACCCGATTATTTTCATCAGTGTAATAGGCGTGCGTTGGACACGAGATTTCGATGGATGGAACTCGCGCCGGAGTTGTGTACGCTTCAGTCTGCGAGGAAAATGGCAAGTGATATTATCAGTTTCCTTTCGGGAAGGAGTATCGGTCCCACCACCACCACTACTACCACTTCGGCCACCGCAATCGGCACAACCGCCACATCCGCCCCTACCGAAGCAGGCCCTAGGCCATCCCAGCATGGTAGCACTTCTACACATTCCACCCCGGCTAATGCTCATCTCGCCACAGTCGATGATCGCCCTCCGAAGAGAATGATTGGCAAGGAATACCAAAGGAAAAATTTGAAGAAACCAAAGCAATGAGGGTTTGAGGGAACTTGGAATTTTTATGGTTTGAGGAACTAGGCCCACAATTAATTTTCATGAACAACTTGATGGATGTTGGATGATATGTTGGATACGTTGATGAATGTTGCTTGAAACTTGTTATTTTTTATAGTTTATATGGAGAATGTTGGATAGTTTGTTGATGTTGTATGAACCTGGTCATGCATTTTTGATGAATGTCGTGGTTGTTGTATGAACGTGGTCATGTTTTTTTAATTTCTGGTTTAAGTAACATAGTAATTTCTTCAATAGGTAGTATCTCGAACATTCAGAGCCGAAACCTCATTGAAATTCTCGGTTTCAAACAATCGAAACATACGTATCACTCTCGAAAATGTCCAGCTAAGAACGTACAACGATCCTATATTATCTAATGTGGCGGTCATTTATGGACGAAACTTTCGGGAGAGTTTCGGTTAGTAACAACCGATAGTGTTCCAGTAGGTTTGCACACAGGACGACAAGCCATTTCTGTGCATTATCAATAACATGGCGAACAAATGCTCTCGGTGGGTGCATCCCATGAAGGAACCCAACGTTTCGGCCGTTGTGTTCCGATATTTATGAACGGATGACAAAAGCCCTTCCTGAGAGGGTATTTCAGACAATTTCCATCCCCTTTTAACACAAACTCGTACTGACCATGTTGTCTGTTTCACCACAGCGTTTAGTGTCGGTGTGAAAGTCTCGAGATCAGTGCTTAATTCTCGGTGGCTCGTGTACGAGAATGATCGCGTATGGTCGCGTACAGGTCGACGACTCGTTGCTAGACGACATAGACAACCATCACTTTCGGTAATGTAGTGTCAATGATTTACATTAGGTTTCGGTTGACGACGGCCAAAACTATTTTGTGGGTAACAGACATACTATGCCGAGACGATAATTTTATCAGAATTGCTGTATAGTACATCTTTTATCACGTTGAGAGGTTATTCAGTCATTCAATTTCAAATGGTATTAACTTAATGACCTTCCCATTTCAAGATCTTATAAATATTGTAGTTGAAACGTTGCTTCAATAGTTTATAGTTTGATTGATCGAATCTTATTCATTTTTATATAATATATGTAGTTATTAGTCAAAACTTAAAAAGGACTTTTTTGTTCGTTATGAGAAATTCAGTATTGATAGAGTGAGTATATATGACAAGTTGAATATAATATTCATTGTATTTCATCTCAATTAAGAAGTCGATACAAAAGTATTACCTATCTGTAACATATTTCAATATGGTGTAAATACTATATCAATTAAAAACCTTTACAATGTTTACATTAACAAAATGTACAACAACGTCGTAGCCAGATACATGTTTTATACTACGATGTACCTAAATCTACCACGGATACGGGGCCTTCTTCAACAGTTGCCAGGGGCGTGATATCTCGAATTACAAATCCATCTCTCCAACCTTTTGAAGACTCCTCAACATACCGGTCCCACGATGGGTATAAGGATGGCAGCGGTGCATTCACAAGAAACTTCACCTGTCAATGTCAATAGTAGAACATAGAAGCTATTGTCACATACCCGATTAAGGGGGAAACATAACAATTCACAAAAAATCTAAGAACTTACCCTCACCCAATGGATATTCCTTTCGTTTATCATGGCAATGATAAGTATGCTTTGTAACGACAACGGTGGAGCATAACGTAGAGGTAGAAATGTTGAGGCACTCCCATGTGAGAGGTTTACGGGAATGACATTGAAGGCAGTTGATATTAACAATCCCATGTCTGGAAGTGTCAACCATTCTTTGAAAGATTGACCAACTTGATTATCTGGATAATGCACAACAATCTTGACATTCTCGTAACTCGTTCCAAGCACTTCCCGCCAAAGGATCGCATTCCTAATTATCTCATCATACATCCTTCTACGTACTATCCTCCAACCGTCTACATCGGGAAGTCCTAGCCCGGAGGCAACATACCGATATCCAAAATTTCCATCGGCTAGCACATCGATAGTGCTCTCAACATATGGCAACCAATCCGGTTCTATACAATGACCATAAGCAATGTCAGATGCACTTTGGGTGCATCGACTTGTACGGCGAATTGTAGGACCCACTTTACTTTTCTTCTTCGTCGAACTGGAGGCCTCTTCTATTGAAAGCACATACTCAAATCCGCTCAACAATCTAGTCGTTGATGAATTGTCTTTATCGTGTTTTCTCTTCGATCCTGCCTTACCTCCGAGTTTAGGACCCAGTGTCGTTCCCTTTGTCTTTATTTTCGTAGGGTGCATAACACCCGATGTAGACGAAGGTCGACTAATCTCCCTGAGATTCTGAATAATCCCGATGTGATCGTCCTCATCAGTGCAAGCATGAAACTTTTGCAACACCATTTCAATCTCATCGTGCACGTTGTACCCTGACTGATCCACAGGATTCTCAGGTATCATACTCAACGTTCACCAGTAAATATGAATATCCTCGAGAGGGATAGGCGACGCAGCAAATTTATGATGGTTAAGCTCGTGTGCACAAGGAAGGCCATGTGTCGTACTTATCTCGCAACCACAACGAGTTGAGTCGTGACTAACATCCTCTCCACGTGTCAATTCATCTCTAATTAACTTAAGCGCATGCTGAGAGACATAACCACGCAATCGTCGATATAACTCATAATTGTATTCATGTTGGAAAACATTCAAACTGAGCTCAAACAATGCCTTGATGTTGTTATGTTGGATCCCAAGGATGCCATCAACCACATTCCACGAAGTCTCAAAATTTGTCTGACTGTTGCCAAGATGTAGCTTCAGAGTGGAATGTGCAGACTCAACCCTCTGTGTTGTTGTTTCCCCAAAGTGCATAATTCGATTTGTCCATGCGGGTACAAATTTCTCCTTGTAGCTCTTTACCCATGTGTTATCCAAGTAATCAGTAAGACCCTTTACATTCCCGAA
Organism: Stephania yunnanensis; assembly: GCA_039657365.1. Lineage (NCBI taxonomy): Eukaryota > Viridiplantae > Streptophyta > Magnoliopsida > Ranunculales > Menispermaceae > Stephania > Stephania yunnanensis. The sequence goes on along the minus strand of CM077581.1, from coordinate 29,619,999 downwards.
CTCACAACGCAATTCATTCATCCTAACTTCGAATAAGGCCTCCGACTTGGCGTACATCACACTCGTCCACCTATCCATGAAACGAGCAAAGCCTTCGTTATCCCCAAACATCTTCTTTGTCTTGGCCAATACTACTTTGTTGATGTGCCAAGAGTAAAAAAGGTGAGACGATGACGAGAATACTTCTTCGATGGCACTAATAAGGCATAACTCCCGATCGGTAACAAACACGTCAGTTTTAGGCCACCCATCCAATATGGATCTCAAGTTCTGAAGTGCCCAAACATAATTTGCATGACTCTCTGATGATATGAATGCAAACCCAACGGAGAACGTCAAATGCGTAGAAGTGATGCCAACAATCTCCAATAAAGGCATTTGATACCTATTTGTTTTATACGTGCAGTCCATCAAAAGTACCGATGAGAAACACCTTAGCAACTTGATTGAATCAGGATGTAACCAACATAAATCGGTGACGACATTCCTATTGGGATGCTTCATATGCCATGACATACACTTATTCTTCTCCAATATGTGCAACAGTTGTTGCATTTGAGTCCTCCCACCCGCATCCTCAATTCGGACTTTTTGTCTTGCATTATATATTGTCCGCATGGTCGATACATTTGTAACATCTCTTTGCTTCAACGTATTGAGGATGTCTCTTGGCTTCACATTACCCTTTGTCATCTGCACCACAACCTCCTGTTCCCCCTTATCCAATCTTCCGCCAAATGAGTGGCCGTCCAAGTTGTTCGCGGGGTCGTGATTGTGCCTCCCACATATGACAGTGATATACCACAAAAAGTCTGCATTTTTCTTAATGTTGATAAGGAAAGGGCATCCACATTTCTTTGTACCGGTGTGACTCCTCCCCGTTTCCTCTTCTTCTTCATTAATTGGTTTCGAAGCAATTTTTGCCGCTTTACCCTTCCCAACTCTTTGTGAATTTCTCCTATATGTACTAGACCTCTCACACGCAAGTTTCACCCTTCCCTTGCGCTTAATGCCCCTGGCATCAGAGTGCTTCGTCACTAACACAAACATGTTCTCCCGGCTTATCATTTGAAGCCATGAAATTGCTGCTTCTCTAAAGGGTAATGGCATAAAAGGTGTAAACGTATCCTTGTAGTCTGGAAATAATGTAGAAACCGGCATTACCTGCAATACAAACATTGTAACATTATGATCAACCAAAATGTACAACACAATCACCAAAAAAACCCAAAAACTCAAGTTCTCTGTTGTATAGGTCCGATACTGTAAAGACGGTTTCGTTCATGTACAACCGGGAACTACTTCATAGCCTCGGCCGTTCCATACCGAGACTGCTAATATGTATCGTTCATATCATGACGTGAATTACGTAGACTTCTCGGTGTTTGATGACTTAGACGTTTTTATACATCTCGGTCCTGCGAGGCCGAATCAATCGCGCACATCGACTGAAAATTTGATAAACCGCATAAATAACACATTAAATTTCAAAAATTACCTCAAGTTTTACCTCTCTTCCACCATAGTAGTACAATCTTCCATTTTATAGTGCAAACAACTTTGGATTGGTCGAATTTACCAAACCCTACGTTGACAAACAAATCATCAACTTCACAGTTTTTAATCAAATTTACGGTTCCATCGAAGCTTCATATGGTTGTCAAACATTGTTATCTCGCTGTCGGATGATGTCAAGCCGCAACAATCGATACACGCTCGACAAACACAATTGTGGCTTTAGGGTTCACTAGTTCCTCAAGGTGGTGGGGTGCCCCAGTTTTGCTTTGCAAATGGTTTGTGGGGTTTGGGTGAGTATATATGAAGGGGCAAAATAGTCTTTTACAATTTAGATGGGGAAATGAGAAAAAATATGGGTGCCTTCATGAATTGGTGGGGTGCCCATAGCGGCCCTCTTTGTTTTTAAATCTGGAGAGATTTCCTATATTGGGATTCCCTTTCCTAAAATGCACATCGTAAAATATTTGACAACAATTAACTAACTTATTTTGAAATGGTTGGACTAATTGCCTTGCAAGATCGACAAAAAGCACTATATTTGACTGAAGTCTCTGGTAATAGAGTTGCGCATTCTCTAGACGGGATGGCTTTTGATCACAATGTTAACTGTACTTGGAGTGATGCCATTCCTATGGCCATCTCCCCAGATGTATGTTTTGATCTAACTTGATGAAATGCAATGCGCCTTTGTTGTGGCTTCAAAAAAAAAAAAAAAGTTTGTTAAAATTACACATGAACCATCCAATTAACAAACTAAAAGTTGAACGTACTGCTACCCCGTACTTATAATGTGAAAGGGCCCCTTTTTTTATATATATATTTTTTTTGTTAGAGACATCGCCTGATATCTAACTGAACGATAATTAAACATCATCACTAAAGTATCACTTCTCAATTCAGCAACAGCAACTTTTAGAGAGTAGAGAACGGTCAACCTGTCCATTGAAGATCTCCTAGAGATTCCACCTATGGGCCCCTGTAGAGGTGAGATTCACAATTAAAAGTAATCAGCTAAAACCGCTTAATTATTAACAACGCATCTAGCTAATTAATTAGGTGCAAATACCTATAATTAATCAAAATCACTCAAATAATCTCTTTAAACTCGTGTTTATCGACTTTAATTAAGGGAAACACTTTGTTTCTCGCTTCTTATACCATATTTTAGGCTATTATCTATATATTTATATATATATATATAAGTCATAGGAGAAAGAAAGTTTAAAAGTTACCTCATCTCACCATTCTATTTTTTATTTTTCTCAATTTTCTTATTTTTTGTTATTTATTTATTTATTATTTTAAGAGATATAATTATACATTATGTGTACATTTATTAATAATTAATAGTGGTTATCTTATCATTAATAGATTGAGTACCTTGAACTTGAAATCATGGGTAAATAAAAGGAATTGAGTGTAGTGCAAGTTACATTCCTCTTATAAATTTCAACTCTCAACCATTTTTCTTACAATCGACTTGGTTTTTTTTTTTCTTTCCTTCACCATTCAAAAAATCACAAAAAAAAATCAATTTTATTATACCTAACCTTAGATTCCTCCAGCTCTCAACCAATTAATTCAAGATAGGATCGATGGATTTCAACATTGCCTGTACATTCAAAAGCTGTTCTACTTACCTATAACTTTATGCATCTAGTGATATAACAACTATTCACAACGCTTATAAGCCAAACCACTTTCGATCGCCCTCCTTTAGGTATGTTTGCTCTATATTGGATCTAATCGTTTGGTACGTTTTCTATAAGTTCAAGACTGAAGTGAATCATTATATCTATAACACAAATCAATAATCACGTGACCTTTATGTTGTCTTTGTTATGTTGTATGTTGGTTTAGATTCTTCAATTGGAGTGAACAGACGATATGGAAGAATTTATATTTAAGGGTTATAGTGGATCAATATACACTACTGCATGGGATTACCATTGCTTAAAGATGTTGTTCAGTTCATAGAATGCTATAAAAGCTAAAGAAGGCAATGTAGTATTTTGCTCTTTCTTATTATTATTTTTTATGAACCTTTCATTTGACTCAATGAGAATAACTATGAATATAGTGTTTTATTGCTTCTTCTTCTTCTTCTTATTATTATTATTATTATTATTATTATTATTATTATTATTATTATTATTATTATTATTATTATTATTATTACACATGCGCGGAGCGCAGGGAAACGACTAGTTATAAATAAAGTCTATCCAAAAAACAACTTAACTACCAATTATATGTTAACTAAACAAATTAAATAATCTTAACATTTTATTTAAATTAATATGATTACATGAAAATTAAATTAATACAAAATATGGACTTTGGAGCGTACGATTACGTGTGATTAGAGTAGTCCCATATTATTGCATATATATTTACATGGGTGTATTCAATTGAGATTTTAATAGACTTTTGGTTACTTTTATAAGTGGATGACTTTTATGAAGTTTGTAGATTTTTGTAGACTTTTAAAGACTTTGATAAACTTTTATGTAAACTTCATTTTGATGACTTTTATTAACATTTAAAATTTTTAGCGACTTTTGTAAACTTCTTAAACATGATTTTGATTGATACTAGTAATTTTTTGTAATTTTTATATTTAAACAAATATTTTACATTTTATTATAAAAAATAGATGAATACTTATATTTTTTTTTCTTAAGAACTATAACTAACTTTTAAAAAATTATTTTTGTATTTTAATAAAAAAATCTTATATACATATTAATGAATTACTATCAAGATAGAAACATAACAAATAAATAAATAAATATCAACAAAACAAATAGGTAAATGAGTCATCTTTTAGTAGCAAAAAAGAACCAAGTAAGATCATTGTTTAAAAATTTTGCATTTTTTTTTACTTAAATAAGAAAAACTTATATTTTTCCTTAAGAATGATAGTTTAAATTTCTTAAAACGCACTTCTTGCATTTGAAAAAAAAAATATACGATTATTTTCTCCAAAAATAATAATAATACACTTTTAGAGATTATAATTATACACTTAACAAACAAAACTTCTTTGTAAAAAAATCTTATAAAATGTACAATGATGCAAGAATGAAATCTTGTTAATAACGACTTCATTTTCATTTTCATCAACATAGACATTAGAGTATAATGAGTGAGCAATGAAATCCATGAGTTGTGGAGTGGTTGGAGAAGTTGATAAAAAATAATTGATAAAAATACCTTGTGAACAATGATGTCCTTTTTGAATAAGGGAACCAACAAAAATTAGAAGTCTCTAAAAGTTTCTAGGTTGAGATGAGGAGAAGTTGAAGATTTTTTTTATGTTTATTTTTATACAAAAAGTCTATAAAAGTCGAGATTTGTAACCAAATCACAAAAGTCACCAAAAAATTAAATAAACCTTACTTTTATAAACTCTTTAAAAGTTTAAATTAAATACTTCAAAACTTTTATGATTTTTTAAAAAATTTATAAAAGTTCACTTTGAATATACCTTACTTTTATAAACTCTCTAAAAGTTTTAATTGAATACACCTAAACTTTTTTAGTGATTAAAAATAATCAAAAATCCACTAAAATCTCAATTGAATACACCCATGTTAAGAAAAAGCAAAATAGATTACTTATTAAAATTTTATTTTGAGCCAAAGCATCTTGGGCAAGATGGTAGATGCACTATTTGCTAGTGTGCAATGTTTGAAGAGATCGTGAGCTTGACCAGCTCCACTTAAATAAAAAAATAAAAAAATGGATTTGAAAATACCAATTATGTTTTAGTATTTTGGTGAAGGGTAATGCTATTGAGACATCGTTTTGAAAAAGTTGTTGAGATCCATTGAATCATCTTCTTGGGTGAAATCTCGATCTACTTTCATATTTTAAGTCCACCCTTCTAGACTTGAATTCGAGCTATTATATATCTTACAAAATTTATGACACTGACACGCAAATAAACTACAAGAAGAAGAAATTAAATAAGAAAGGAAAATAATATTTTTTTAACACACCTAAAATCACATATCTTGTGTGTACATTTTTTGAGGTTTGCGCGGACATATATATATATATATATAAACTTTAAAATTATTATATGGATTTAGAAGTGTGTTGTACGGTCAGCAAATAGGCGAGTGACTTAGTTATTAGCGTGTGAATTATAAGTGTCACTAATGTAGCAGTGCCCAAGTATGTAGGAAAAATGCTAGGCGTACTACACTTCCTCGCCACACTCGCTTACCATGATACATGTTCTCTTCCCCACTTCTAATAAATAACCTATTTTATTTTTTAAAAAAATGTAAAAATAACACTCCTTTACATATTGTGTTATGCATCTCGAAATGTGTAAGATTTCATATGATAATGTGCCACCTAGGTGAAGGTGTACACTAAGTACGTATAACATTTCCCAATATAAAAGGGGTACTGCTATTTGAACTTATGATTTCAGACTCAAGCACACCATAAAGACCTAAATACGTACCCTTCATACACACAAACTTCTTCTTCAATCTACTATCCACTATTGCCGCCATAATTACCATCACCGCCTTGACCACCGTAACCGCCTTGACCACTATCGTTGCCAACACCGTTGTGACCACCGGCCAGCATCGTTGCCGTTGTCATCCGCCATCGCCGACGACCTCTCTCTAGTCTATCCCCTGATTGAGAGAAAATGGGAGGTGGGTGGTCGGAAGGCTACCCCTTTATGCCAAAGAGAGAGAGAGAGAGAGAGAGAGAGAGAGAGGGTCGTCGGCGATGGTGGATGATGATCGCGGTCGCAATGGCTGGCGACTATGGCAGTGGAGGAGGATGTGTATTTGTGTATTGGTGTTAAGGGTGAGGGTAATTATGTCTTTGTGATTAGTTGTGTACCCTAAATAATTTGTAAAAAGCCCCTTAAGTCTGAACTCTTGAGTCCAAGTAAATTTATTATATAAAAAGAACCTATAGTAGTATAACTAGTACGTCCAATATATATATATATATATATATATATTTTAAGAAAGCTAGTATGTCCAATTAATGTAAGCATCATAAGGTGAGAAAAACTGCTAATATTTGACCATGATGTAGAGGTGCTAGTATCATTTGGTGCAAAATAGGGCCCTTTTGATGTTAATATGGACTTGACAAAAACTCTATAAATAGCAAAGCATATGGTAGTGAGTAGTACTTGCTCGCTAATATCTACTTAATATTTTATAAAGAACGTGAGTATTTATTATGATTAACTTTAAGTACCAATTTACATCTATTCATAGATACATAAATACATAAGCAAAGATAAGATCAAATCGTAACCGCGCTGAAGATAGATATCAATTGTGGTGATCTTGATGATAACCGAATTTATCATTGTGATCGTAATGATAAATGAATCAAACCAATAGTAAACCAATCGCTACACCCTCCCTCAAGCTCAAGATGGATTCGTGGATACTAACTTGAGTTTGTCAATCAAGTCCTAAAAACATATTGGAAGATAAGTTTTCGTGAAGATGTATGTCGTCTGATCAATGGAAGAAACAACGATAAACTGAAATGTGCCTTAAAGGAAATGTTGGCGAACAAAGTTACAATCATTCTCTATATATTTGGTGTGCTCATGAAACACATCTGTAGGAGAGTGAATGAGCAACTCTCACATCATTAAGTAACCAATGAACCGAAAGAAGTTTAGAAGCGGTGTCAACTAGTGCCTAATATTCAGATTCTGTACTGGAGTGGGAAGTAACTGTTTGTTTCTTGCTACGCCATAATATAAGGGAAATGCCCAAGAAAAAATAGTAACCAGTAGTGGACCGACGGTCTGTCAGATCACCCAATTAGCATTTGAATAACCGAACAAAACAGGGGAAGAGCCAGTAGAGAATTGTAAACCATGAAACAAAATGCCTTTATATCGAAGAATTCGAAGAATAGTAGTGAAGTGAGCAATATTGGAAGCAACCATAAATCGACTCATGATATGAACAGTATATACAATACCCGATCGACTAATTGTAAGATAAACCAAACCTTCGAACAAGTTGTCGATAGAGAGTTGGATTCGAAAGAAGGGTGCCATTAAAGGGAGTCAGCTTAACATTCACATCTAAAGGAGTGGATGCAATATGAGCGTCAATAATCACAGATCGACATATCAAATCAGATGCATATTTGGACTAAGATAAATAATATCCATTTGCAGTAGATGTGACTTCAAGGCCCTAAAAAATAACTTGAGAGTCCCGAATCTTTCATCTTAAAGTAACGTTGGATGTAGCCTTTTAGCTCAGAAATCTCAGTGGAATCGTCCCCAATAATAATCATATCATCAACATGGAGTAGAAGAATAACAATGCCTCGATCGGTGTGGCGAGTAAACAAAGTTGAGTCATGAGAACTTGATGTGAAACCAAAATTGGTAATAGTGGTACTGAACTTTGCAAACCAAGCATGAAGAGCTTGTTTAAGTCCATAAAAGGCCTGCGTAGAAGACAAACTTTATTTGGAGAGTGTGCATATCCAAGAGGACGACTCATATAGACTTCTTCCTCAAGATCTCCATTGAGAAAAACATTCTTAACATCCATCTAAAAAAACCACTGTTTGATAGCAGCAACAATTAATAAACTCCGAATAAAAGTTAACCGAGCCACAGGTGCAAATGTTTTTTCATAGTCATTGCTATACTCTTGTGTATAACCTTTTGCAACTATACGACTTTATACTGCTCAACAAAACCATCATAATGAGTTTTTGTCTTATAAACCCATTTTCACCTAATAGGAGTCTTGCTGGTAGGAAGATTCACCACATCCCAAGTGTGTGTCTTCTCCAAGGCACACAGTTCTTTTGTCATTGCTTGCTCCCAATTAGGGTTAGTATTAGACTCCATATAAGAGGACGACTCATGTAAGGAAGAAATAGCAGAGAAATAATGATAATCTTTAAGGTAAGGAGGGGTTCTATTACCTTACCAGATCGACGGGGAGGCAGAACAAGACCACCAAATGGAGAAAATTTCTTAAAAGTGGATGATGGAGTGGGGTTGCAATTATTGAGCACAGCTTAAGTACCTACATTAGAACATAAAAATAACTGGACAAACGAGTTATTAAAGAAAGGCTAAGAAAAGGAGAGGGAAGTATCAAACCTGGACAATATGAAAAACGTAGTGTGTTCCCAGAAAGTGACATGCATGGATATTCACAATCTCTGTGAAATAGGATGCCGACACCGATAGCCTTTATGTCCAATTCCATATCCAAAAAACAACAGAGTCGAGCACGTGGTTCAAGCTTAATATGCTCAAGAAGATTGAGATAAACAAAACATGCACTACCAAAAACTCTAAGATTATTATAATCAGGTGCTTTACCATATAATAGTTCAAATGGAGAGGTGTTTTAGAGAATCAGAGTGGGAAGTCAATTTATAGCATAAACACAAGTTAAGGCAGCCTCACGCCAAAACTTTTCAGGACAAGATGCTGAAAGAAGCTGAGCTTGTACAAAGTCTAAGATATGATGGCGTTTTCTTTCAGCTCGATCATTTTGTTGAGAAGTATAAGGACATGAACGTTGAGCAACAATACCTTGCTGCTTAAGAAGCTCTAAAATAATATAATCTTGATATTCTAAAGCATTATCAGTACAAAAAATATTGTTATTGAATATGAGAATTATGTTTAACCACAGTAGCAAATTCAATATATATTCATGATAGTTCAAACATATGCATTAAACAATAAATCCAAGTAAATTGTGAATAATCATCAATAAATAATACAAAATAGTGATAACCGTTCAAGGTGAAAGTAGGAGCAGGACCCCAGATATCACAATGAATCAAACCAAATAGAGTATCAACAATACAATCATTAAGGCTAAAAGAAGAAAATGGCTGTTTTGCTAACTGATAATGAATACAATCAAATGAATGAAACTTTAAACACCTAATATGTGACAACCCCTATCCTAGTTTAGGGCACCGCCTGGTCTAATCCCGAAATTAAGCCCTAATCCTATCCACACAGGTCTCAACTACGTATTAGTCAGCCTTTACAACCTAAACACCTATTTTCTCGTATTAAGGATAAGGAATACACTAGTTCTACCAGTTTATAAAACTTAAAGTTAATTAAAACTTTTTATTAAATTAATTATTTAATGAAAGTCATATTGATTATGCGTAAGCAATTAGTAACTTATGCGGAAGTCATTTATAAAATCCTAAGTGAGGAAGACCAGGAAATGACATCACATATATAAAGTCCTCAAAATGTAGTGAAACAGTAAAATAGTCTAAGTCAAGTAGGGGAACTAACGCTCAACCCAATATACAACCCCAAATAGTATATGAAAGACATATATAACATATACAATCAAAATATCAAAAGAACACCAACAATCGATGCAGTAACGTGTCGCGGGCTCAGAGAATCGCCAATCTTCTCCTTGCCTGGCCTGCAGGTAGACGGCTCTACACCTAGCGTCATAAAAAGGACAATGAGTAAAAGAATAAAACAGTAATCCCCGATGACAAGTTTAATTTGCATTTCCAAATATTCAAATGGTATTTAAAAGCATATAAATGGGAAAATTGGAAAATAAACCATATGCGAGTAAATACCAAAGTTAAACAAATGATGCTGACACTAGGGTAAGTAGTGGTGATTTAGGTCCGGTCAGCGGTGAAACATGTCACTCTGACTCAATAATCATATAGCATAAGAGACTCTAACCCAAATGTTACTTGGGACTCTAACCCCGGTGTGTAGAATACCTCAAGGACTCTAATCCCGAGTGTCGTACAGTGTCAGGTAACATGTACCGACATCCCCAGGGACTCTAACCCTGTGAGTCGCGCACACCTCGATTGAGTACGGGACCTAAATGCGAAAACTACTTTTTAAATCTCAAGAAATACCAAGTATGGATTGTCGAGGCATAAGCACATCTACACACCTAAACAAATAAGGAATAGAAGTCCTCCTAAATATTTATAAGATATTCACTAGCCTAATAGCATGCTATTTATCATTCAATTCACATTTAAAACAACAAGAATAGCATAGCATGAGATAGAATCAATGAATCAAATCAAATGAATGGATATCATGCAAACTAGACTCATCAATTGAGCATAGATATAAAGAACACACGATATAAGAATACAAAGTCAAAATAGTCAAAAAGACTATGCAAGGACAACGATTAATAGAAATGAAATGCTAAGTAAAGTTTTCATTGGGTATACTCACAACAATAAAGTAAAGTCCTAGCTTTACTGGCTTCCCGATACTCCAAATCTTGTATTCGCTCTCTCGTATCCTTTTCCTAGGTTCCTGAGTTTGATGTCTCATTAGTTCAAATATAGTGGGTTTAAGTTCAATTTATTGTGTTTGTTATGTATTCAAATTGGTTTAATAGACTTTTAATCAATCTTCCTAAATCAGCCACTAAAGACTAAATTAAGTTTCAATTTCAGTCCTACATTTTAATGCACTTTTAGGCATGAAATGGCCCAAATATCAAAATTATCCATCAATACAATTATTGTTGGTCTCTCTCTTAGTTTTCTGAAAAGGTTTAGTTTGCAAAATTCTGATTTAAAATGAAAGAGATATTATGATTTACTAAACATAAGCCTAATTGGAATTTAATCCGACTAGCGGATTTATAAAATATATTTCTCCCAAACTATAGCTCTTAAAAATCTTATTTTGGTAACAAGGCAGAAAAAATACCAAAATAAACATACTAAAAGATCAGATTATTTGGATAAGTAGTTAGGAAGTTATGCGCTTAATAAGTTTAGTTTCAAAACTTTCCTTTTTAATTCCAACACTTACTTATAGAGTATTTTTGGACATAAAAACATTTGAATCAAAATACCTTCAGTTAAGTGAAGTTATTCACTTTTAAATAAGCTTTCAAACACCACTAGTTTGGATCAATTTGGATCTAAAATGAGTAGATTATGACCAAATTATCTTGGTCAATTCCTAATAAAACAGGCAGAATTATAGTTTTGGTGTTTCAACTTCAAAAATTTATATCTTTACGATTTCAAAACTAAATTAAGAACTTCAATATAGTTGGATTATCAGCTGGAAATGAGGAATCCAAATATACAAATAAATTGCAAATACTCAATTATCTACCATTTGAAATTAGCCTAAAACTAGAACTTGTTCTAATTTCAACTGAAAAGATGTGTACCTAGTTGATGTAGCACCCTAGCTTGAGAATTTCTCACCAACTCTCACGGATTCCTTCAACACCTTGATGATTCACTTCTCTTGAGCAATTCCTTCTTCTTTTCCAGCAAAAATGAATGAGTGATTTGGTTTGCATGTTGTTTGATCACTAATGTTATATATTAAGGTGATGTTCCTTCATAGCCCTTGATCTCCATGGATTTATGTATCCCGATGAATATATAATGGTCCACCTCTTGCCATATATCCCACTAACTCCCAGTAACTCAACCTCAAGTGACACTATTTCATTACTCACCTAGTTCCTAGATGTGCCAATGTTTATCTCTAGACCAATCCTATGCTTTCAATTTAATTTACTCAACTATAGGCCTTTAATTTGATTTACATTAACAAAAACAACCATAGGCTTATAATTAATTCATCATTTCATATTAGTATTAAATAAGACTTACCAAAATGCTAACTACCTCGTTCCCCGGCTCGCATACTACTCGAGGTGCGTCTCCGCTTTCGTCTCGACGCCTACAACTGTACAAACCGACTTAATAAGTCTACACAATACATAACACTAGGCATACATCGATACAAAAATACAATATACCTTGGCCACGTTCCTTGGTCGGTGCATGGTGATCTTGATTAAGGAATTAAAATGGGGTTTATAGATTTGGGTCGTGACAAATATTCTCAATAAAATGAAAATTTCGTCCTCGAAATTAAGTTTAAGTTACAGTTCTACCCGACTCAAACAGGTATGAGAATCTATCTCGTATGTAGTCCTCCCGCTCCCAAGTGAGTTCAGTGTCATCGTGGAACTGCCACTTGACGAATACCTTTGGGATGGAGTTGCTCCTCAGCTGCTGTACCTTCCGATCTAGGATCTAAATGGGCTGCTCCTCGCAAGAGATGTCCACGCTCAGGTCGATCTGACTCAAGTTAACTGTTAGTCGCACACTTGCCTTCGACTCGGCTAGTTGAAGCATCGAAATGTGGAACACTAGATGGATCCGTGACATCTATCGAGGCAGTTCAAGCTCGTATGCCACTTTCCCAACCTGTTTCTTAATCATGAAAGGCCCGATGTACCTCGGTGCAAGATTGCCTTTCACCCCAAATCTCTGAAGACCCTTCCGAGGGGAAACCTTTAAATAGATAAAGGCTCCCTCGAAATACGCGAGATCACCGCGATACTTATCTGCATATCTCTTCTATCTCTCTTGTGCTCCTTTTAGTCTCTAACGGATCAGTTTGACCTTTTCCGTGTGGTCAACAACAATTTCAGGCCCTACTATCTTTCGATCCTCTGACTCAGCCTAAAACGATGGCGAGCGACATGGTCTATCATACAAAGCCTCAAATAGCGCCATCTTAATGTTAGCCTAATAACTGTTGTTGGAAGCGAACTCATACAACGGTAAGTACTCCACCCAAGATCCGCCAAACTCCAATGTGCATGTCCGCAACATGTCCTCGAAGACCTAAATCAATCTCTTAGTGTGCGCGTTGGTTTGAGGGTGGAAAGCCGTACTGAACTGTAGGCGCGTATCGTATTGCTCCGATATACTCTGCCACATCCTGGATGTATATGTAGCATATCGGTCTGACGTGATCGTCGATGGTACCCCGTGCGGCCTGATAATCTCTATCTCGAACAGTACGCTCAGCTGATCGAACGAATAATGCGATACTACTGGCAGGAAATGAGTAGACTTCATCAGTTTGTCAACTATTACCCAAATCGAGTCATGTCTCCTCGCGGTCCTCGACAGTCCTTTGACAAAACTCGTAGAGATGTCTTCCGACTTCTATCGGGGAATGTGAAGCGGCTGTAGTAATCCCCGGGTCTGCGATGCTCAGACTTCACTTGCTGACAGATACCACAGTTCCTGATGAATCTAGACACGTATGCCTTCATCCCAGACTGCCAGAAATGTCTCTTCATGTCGTGGAGCATCTTAGTCGTACTTAGATGTATGGTAAATCTAGAACGGTGCGACTCTTGAAGGATTTCATCTCTCAGCTCCGATACCTCTGGTATCAACAACCTGCCCCGGTATCTCAAACACTGATATATCATCTCTGCCCAACTTGTACACTCTGCACTCTATGCTAACTCGCTGAATCTCGAGTACAACTAGTTAGTCTTCTGACCCTCTGACACCCGCTGTGTAGACACGGTCTATAGTCTCATCTATGCGCAAATCATCACTTGAGTATTGGTAGGAACCTCTGTCTGACATGTTGTCGCCACTGCCTCGAGTAATCTACACTCATGCATCTAGTGACATCTGACCACCTCGGCATCTCTAGTCGGTCTCCTACTTAGTGCATCTAGGACTACATTTGCTTTTCCTGGGTGATACTTCAAGGAAAAGTCGTAGTCCTTCAAGAACTCCAACCATCTACGATGTCACATGTTCAGCTCTTTCTATGTGAGGAGATATTTCAGACTCTTGTGATCAGTGAATAGTGTGAATATCTCTCCATACAGAAGGTGTCTCCAAGTCTTCAGCGCAAATACAACCGCTGTCAACTCTAGACCATGCGTGGGGTAGTTCTTCTCACGTATCTTTAACTGTCTCGATGCGTATGCCACAACACCGCCGCCCCTCATCAACACACAACCTATACTCTTATGAGAAGCATTTGTGTACACTAGAAATCCTTGTCCAGCCTTTGGCTATACTAACACTAGCGCGGTAGTTAATGACCTCTTCAACTGAATAAATGCATCCTCGCACATCTCAGTCCACTTATAAGAAACATACTTCTGTGTCAGCTTCATCATCGGTGAATCGATCTTCAGAAATCCTTCACAAATCTATGGTAGTATCCTGCTAAGCCCAGAAAGCTCCTGATCTCCGGTACTAATGTCAGTGCCGCCAATCCATGATCATTTAAATCTTGTCTAGATCTACTGCAATCCCTGCTGCTCCAACAATGTGCCCCAAGAACTTGACCTTTTCAAGCAATAATTCACACTTGCTAAACTTAGCGAAAAGTCGGTGTTCCCTCAATGTATGCAACGTCTCTTTGAGGTGCTGATCGTAATCCTCATGGGTCCTCGAGTATATCAAGATGTCGTCAATGAAGACTATCACGAAACGGTCGAGATATGGTCTAAGTACCCGGTGCATCAAATCCATGAATACGATAGGGGCGTTGGTCAACCCGAATACCATGATTGTGAACTAATAGTGTTTGTATCTGGTGCTGAATGCTGTCTCAGACCTATCTTCATACCTGATCCTAAGCTGATGATACCCTGATCTCAGGTCTATCTTGGAGAAAAACTATGCTCCTCTCAGCAGATCAAATAAATCGCATATCCACAGAAGTGGGTACTTATTTTTTACTATTATTTTGTTCAACTGCTTCTAGTCGATGCATAGTCTCAGACTGCCATCCTTCTTCTTCACAAATAGAACTGGCGCTCCCCTACGGTGACATCGAAGGTGTGATGAATCCCTTCTCCCCTAAATATTTAAGTCGAGTCCTCAACTCCTCTAACTCCCTCGGAGACATGTGGTACGGCGGTATCGCAATCGGCCTAGTACCCGGTACAAGGTCGATGATGAAATCTAGCTCTCGCGATGGCAGTAATCCAGGTAAATCCTCTGGGAAAACATCTGGGAAAACTTAAACAACTAGTATCTCCTCTAGTTTAGGTCCCTAACTCTTCGCTACCGCATACAACGCTACGTAAAGTTTTATCTCTCCACTAGACGCAAGCCGAACTCTCGTAGTGTTGAGTCTCGTGGTCGAGGGTGCTATAGTAGTTGCTGTGGTGATGGGGCGATCGAAACCAATGCAATCATCTGCACCGACATGTAAGCGATGAAATCGGTGATCCGTCACTCCAGAGTGGTTGTCCGGTCAGACATCCTTTAAAAATCTTCAACTGATACGGTGGGAGGTTGACTACCGCAAGCTCCGGTATCTCCGGCCTTGCACGAATCCGCCATCGATGTCTTAAAGTGGATAGCAAACGTGAATAAGCTACTACATGGCATAACACATGTATATACATATAGAAACTAACACGTACATATAAGAAATCCCCATTTCACCTTCACTCAATTCCCAACAAAATAATTCCTAGGCAATGATCAACCGGTTTCCACTTCTAAGGTTTGCGTTTTATACGAGTTCATATTTTTCTTATTTATCCTTAAGGTTATAATACCTAGGCTCTGATACCAACTGTAATGGCCCCTCTCCTAATCTAGGGCACCGCCCGGTCTAATCCCGAAATTAAGCCCTAATCCTATCCATGCGGGACTCAACTACGTATTAGTCAGCCTTTACAACCTAAATGCCTATTTTCTGGTATTAAAGATAAGTAATACACTAGTCCTACCAGTTTATAAAATTTAGAGTTAATTAAAACTTTTTATTAAATTAATTATTTAACGGAAGTCATATTGATTATGCGTAAGCAATTAGTAACTTATGCGAAACCCATTTATAAAATCCTAAGTGAGGAAGACCAGGAAATGACATCACATATATAAAGTCCTCAAAATGTAGTGAAACAGTAAAATAGTCTAAGTCAAGTCGGGGAACTAACGCTCAACCCAATATATAACCCCAAATAGTATATGAAAGACATATATAACATATTCAATCAAAATACCAAAAAAGACGTACAATCGATGCAGTAAAATGCCGCGGGCTCAGGGAATCGCCAATCTTCTCCTTGCTTGACCTGCAGGTAGACAGCTCTGCACCCACCTTCATAAAAAGGACGGTGAGTACAAGCATAAAATAATAATCCCCGATGACAAGTTTAATTTGCATTTCCAAATATTCAAATGGTATTTAAGAGCATATAAATGGGAAAACTAGAAAATAAGCCATATGCGAGTAAATACCAGAGTTAAACAAACGATGCTTACACTTGGGGTAAGTAGTGGTGATTTAGATCCGGTCGGCGGTAAAACATGTCACTCCGACTCAATAATCATATAGCATAAGAGACTCCAACCCAAGTGTTACCAGAGACTCTAACCCCGGTGTGTAGAACACCTCAGGGACTCTAATCCCGAGTGTCGTACAGTGTTAGGTAACATGTACCGACATCCCCAGGGACTATAACCCTATAAGTCGCGCACAACTCGATCGAGTACGAGACCTAAATGCGAAAACTACTTTTTAAATTTCAAGAAATACCAAGTATAGATTGTCAAGGAATAAGCACATCCACACACCTAAACAAATAAGGAATACAAGTCCTCCTCAACATTTATAAGATATTCACCAGCTAATAGCATGCTATTTATCATTCAATTCACATTTAAAACAACAAGAATAGACATTGCATGGGATAGAATCAATGAATCAAAACAAATGAATGGATATCATGCAAACTAGACTCATCAATTGAGCATAGATACAAAGAACACATGATATAAGAATACAAAGGCAAAATAGTTAAAAGGACTATGCAAGGACAACAATTAATAGAAATGAAATGTAACGGCCCGTTTTAATCAATCCCGATTAACTGATAAATTACGAGTTAATATCATAAGCTCAGACCCACGTGGATGTTGTGGAAAAGTCTATGGCACGCTTAATCGGGGAAATATGTTATTTTTGTATGGCGAGTGTTTAACTATTTTATTATTATTTAATAGTTCGCGCCGCGTTAATTAAGAATCTCGCTTAGTCGCGTTGTGTGCATGTAGTGACGAGAGTGTGCGACGTCGCGGAGTACGTGTAACAGGGTGTACCGAGTAGTATGGGGTTGAGTTGTCACATCACATCACATCACATCAACCTATCCCTAATCATTTCACTGTCCTTTTTTTCTTTTTTAAAAGAAAATTAGTTATTTTTCCTTTAAATCTGGAATAGAGAGAAAGAAAAGAGAGAGAGAGATAGAGAGGGAAATAAAAGAGAGAGAGGAAAAAGAGTGAGAAAGAGAGAACCAAAGAGATGGAGAGGGACGGTGGCGGTGAGAGCGGCTCCGGCGAGGGCGAGCTAAACGCGTACCAGGAGCGCTGGCGGAGAGGGATCCAGCAGGGGGAGCAGCAGCCGGCAGCGGACAACGGTTCATGCGGTGACACGAACGACCAGGAAAGGAGAGGCGGCAGCGGCGTGGCGCGGAGGCGGACGCGGTCGCTTCAGCGGCGGACAGGGCGACTCCCGCCGAGGACCAAGGTGCGGACGAGGAGAAAGGAAGAGAGAGGGAGAGAGAGAGCAGCGGTAGTGACGCCGACGCGGCGTTGGCAACGCATGGTAGCGCGCCGCAGCGTCAGCCGCGCTCCGACAGCGGCGCCGGCGGCTCGAGGTAGCGGCGACACGCGACACTGCCGCCGGCGTGGCGTAGTAGCGACGAGCGACCCGACAGCAGTGGTAGCGAGGCGATGGCGACGGAATAATCGCCTAAGTCCCTGGTGTCCAATTAGCGAGGCGATGCCGGCAGCGGCAACGGCATGGTGGCACGTTGCCGGAATAATCGATCCCCTGGTATGGTTCGAAAAGTGTGCAAAATATTAAACTTTTTGGAATAAAAGTTATTATCTAAAATTTTGGTATCACATTATAATTCATTTATTGAAACTCTAAAATGATAAAAATTGTATAATTGGACACCAGGGACTTAGGCTACCATAGTCGGGTGTCGGGTACGTATCTCAGGGCGAGTGCGGGACGTTTCGAAAGCGTTTGAGGTAAGTAATCCTACGAGAAAATTAGTTAAAATTCCTTTATGACAATTACTTTATTTTGCATTCTAAATTATTTCATTGTGCTATCTATTGTTGTTCAATTACTGTTCATCCACTCCTACGTGTGTATCTATGTTTGTCGATGGGGTCGGCATGGCACGGACTCACACGCCGGGGCTATCTACCCCGCGCTGTTCGAGTACTTGGCCATGTTAGGGCTACGCGGTGACTATTCTTTGCGAAACTCGTAGGTTGAGAGATGTTTGACGAAGACCTAAGTCTACGTCAATGGTTCCTCTCGAGAGATGTTTGGATGGGTTTCTTCCGCTCAATGGTTCCTATCATTCGACCGCGAGATGTTTGGCGAGGTGGTTGTCAATGGTTCCTCTCGGTTTAGCTACGACGATTCCCGGATGTCGACCAGGGTTCTCTGTCACGCTACATTCATGTCCAAATTTGACTCCTCAACGACTTATTTTCATGTGATTTTCTTTATTCTCGTCCTTTATTTAAATTACATGAACTGTAGCCATTTCATTGGAATTCGTGAATATTAGCTAATGTTCTCTGGGATTTACCCACATGGGATTTGTCATTGTTTTGGGTGACAAATTGCAGATCTTTCGACGAGCCGAGGCAAGGTGTTTCAAGCATCTACGACTGAGTTAGGAGAGCCCGTCATTTGCGTAGGTGTTGTATGTATCTACTTATTGTTTTATGAACTTTTTGGGAAGGACTTGTATACTTGATACATGTATATGTTCACCTTTTGTACTTTTGTCGCTCTTTATATACATGGTATCTAATGTCGCGTTTCCACACTATAGGGTTAATCATACCATGCAAACTTTTTTATTTCTACCGTGTTTGCATGCTTCAAAGACTTCCGCTTAAATGTTAAATTATAATAATTTGATAAATCGTGAAAAACTTAACTTAGTCAATTTAATCTAAATATCCATAAAATTCTTCATAAATATTAAGTTAAGGCGAATATGGTACATATAAAGGTGTAGGTTGCAGGCAGTCAAAATTAAGTGTGGGTGATGTGGCTTGGCTTGGTGACGTGTCCGGCGACGTGGCGGTGCCCGGTTTGCCTCAAAATTTAGTGCCATCACATGAAATGCCAAGTAAAGTTTCCATTGGGTGTACCCACAACAACAAAGTAAAGTCCTAGCTTTACCGGCCTCCCGATACTCCAAATCTTCTATTCGCTCTCCCGTACCTTTTCCTAGGTTCCTGAGTTTGGTGTCACATTAGTTCAAATATAGTGGGTTTAAGTTCAATTTAATGTGTTTATTGTATATTCAAATTGGTTTAATAGATTTTAAATCAATATTCCTAAATCAGCCCCTAAGGACTAAATTAAGTTTTAATTTTAGTCCTACATTTTAATGCACTTTTACGCATGAAATGGTCCAAATATCAAAATCCTCCACCAATATAATTATTTTTGGTCTCTCTCTTAGCCTTTCGAAATGTTTAGTTTGCAAAATTCTGATTTAAAATGAAAGAGATATTATGATTTTACTAAATATAGGTCTAATGGGAATTTAATCTGACTAAAGTAATTAGAAAATATATTTCTCCGAATCTATAGTTCCTAGAAATTTAATTTTTCGTCACAAGGTAGCAAAATATATCTAAATACAACATACTAAAAGATCAGCTCATTTGGATAAGTAGTTAGGGAGTTATGCCCTTAACAAGTTTAGTTTCAAAACTTTCTTTTTAATTCCAGCATCTATTTGTAGAGCATTTTTGGACATAAAAACATTTGAATCAAAATACCTTTAGTTAAGCAAAGTTATTTCCCTTTAAATAAGATTTTAAACGTAACTAGGTGGATCAATTTGGATATAAAATGAGCAGATTATGACCAATTTACCTGGGTTGATTCCTAATACAACATGCATAATTTTTGTTTTTGTGTTGCAGCTTTAAAAATTCTTATCTTTATGATTTCAAAACCAAATTAAGAACTTAAATATAGCTGGATTATCAGCTGGAAATGAGGAATCCAAATATATAAATCAATTAAAAATACTCAATCATCTACCATATGAAATTAGCCTAAAACCAGAACTTGTTCTAATTTCAACTAAAAAGGTGTACCTAGTTGATATAGTACCCTAGCTTGAGAATTTCTCACCAACTCCCATGGATTCCTTCAACACCTTGATGATTCACTCCTCTCGAGCAATTCCTTCTTCTTCTCCAGCAAAAATGAATGAGTGACTTGGTTTGCATGTTGTTTGATCACTAATGTTATATATTAAGGTGATGTTCCTTCCTAGCCCTTGATCTCTGTGGATTTATGTATCCCGAGGAATATCTAATGGCCCACCTCTTGACGTATATCCCACTAACTCCCACTAAATCAACCTCAAGTGACACCATTTCATTACTTACCTAGTTCCTAGATGCGCCAATGTGTATCATTAGACCAATCTTGTGCTTTCCATTTATATATGTAACCAATAATTATAATTAGTTGCAAAATTGGTCCTCATATTGTACTTTCATTTATTTCATGTTATCATGTGTGTTTTGGATATGTATTTCAAGTGCAGAATGTGGCCAAAAGCATGCCATCATATCATTATTGTCCATTAATTAATATTGAACCAAATATGTGCATAATAGACATGTATAAAATTTATTGAATAAAGATCTTTTATTCACTACAAATTAAATTAATTTATTTCTTGTAGATCAGTACAAATTACGTACAAACATAAAAGTTATATAATTATTGTGTAAGCACCAAAAAAGCTACATAATTATGTACTTTTTTTATCTTCAGCGGTAGTCACATAATTAAATAAATTACATAATTAAATCTAGAATTTTTTTCTTGCACACATTTCTAAACTCGAATTCCATTTTTTATGTAAAATATTAAGAGTAGTGCTAGGTGGACTCTTTGAGTCCAGACTTTTTATTTTTATATATTTATAAATCATCCTTCTAATGTTACCTAATTAATCAAACACCCAAAACATAGTTGGGTCAAATGTGGAAGAGTTGGTGTAAATCTCTCCTTGGAAACAACTGAAAATCTCTTCGGTAGCAAGCTCTCCGTCTTCCACAGCTGAAAACCTCACCGATTTCCCATGGAGAGAACTTGTTGCAAGATGGTTGATTGTCTTTCCCTCACCTCAGCTCACCTCACATTGTCAATCTTCATCGCTTCACCTCATTAGCTGTTACCGACGACCACCCCCGTCATGACGACCACCATCTTCATCACCGTCATTGTTGACGGCGACTCGTCGACGGCTAGTTGTGGTCCGCTGCTATTTGTTGTTGTTGGTTGTTGCTACTGTGTTGAGGTAAGTTGTTAAAAATCAAGGGTTATTGTTGTTTGGATCGTTGCTTTTGTTGTGATTGTTATTTGTGGTTGTTGCTACTGTGTTGAGATAACTTTGCTCTTCAAATTTCAGTGATCTAAGTTCATCCTTACCCTAGAAATCTACCCAATTGTATTTCCAAATTAGTTACAACATCTAAGAACATGAAGAACACGTGGATTTTGGGAATAAAAAGTTAGAACAATGCTTGAATAATCTTCATGTGCAGTTTTGTCTACATTAAAAAATTTTGAAGTTTGAAGATACATTAAGAGAGCAAAATTGAAGATAAAAGAAACCCTTTTAAAATTCTAAAAATTTTGAGCAAACAAAATTCATGTAAAATATATCAGATTAAACAAAATTGATGCATTAAGTAGTTTTGTCTACATTAAAACATTACCATCTAAGATTATAAACATGGTAATGTTACATATTTCTCCTATGCAGTTAACTTCTTAGTTTATCTTATTTTTGTATTGTAGGATGTTAAAATTTACTTAAATCACCCATTTAAAAGATTATGCGTAGACCATGCTTTGAGACTGAACTTTTTGGAAGTTAAAATGTGGACAAGAAGAAGATTATATACTTATTTGAGAAATTATTTGTAATATATGATATTATGTTGTGGATTCTGATAGGATATTTTTTAGCTCTTTTTAGTATTACTTGTCAGTGAACGGATGCATAGCTTCTCATCCAAGAAGTAAAACCTAAAATATGCCTTCAGCTATCGCCATTCTTAATGGTGAACAAGAGCCTCTCTTATGCTTTGCGCGCTAAAGCTGTTTTCTCCATATATGCCAAACATCTTTCAATGTAAGGCAAAGTTGCTTTAATTTCTAAGTTCAACATTGTGCTCAAACTTGCTTTTTCGACAATTTGACTCCAACACAAGTCGAATTTGGGACCTCCCCCGACCTTGCTTTTTACCAAGTGATGCGTCATCCATCTCATTAGAGATTCTTTCTTTTATTATTTAATGAGAGTAAGATCTGTTGCCATGTGATGTAAGGGCTGTCATAACAGGGTTGAACAATATATTATTAGTCTGCATGAAATGCAGAACCAAAGCCTCTTTCAGTATGTGCCTTATAAAATTTTGGTTTAGACTTGGTTTCGTAATCGAAATGATCTTCCTTGTAAGTGACTCTAACTAAACGTGCCCACCCACTTATATCCTCAAAATTTAGATTCTTATGAAGAACTTTCTCTATTGGTTTACAAGTATAGACTTCAAAGTTGGTTCATCAGTATCCTTTAGCAAGTTTATCCTTTTTTGTTACGTCTCCTCATAAGCCATAACTATATTAACTGCACATAACTCATTCCACTTTTACATTCTTGTTTATTATCTCTTAATCAAAGCTTTTTTTTACTTGATTATGTATTGGGTGAATCGAGTTCAACAATATTTTATTGTTTTTTTCTCTGCGTCGTTGATTGGTTAATTTGGGATTAGAATTTTCTTGATGTTGTTGGTGTTGTTAAAATGGCTAAAATGTGTTCATTGCAAATTTGCAATCTTGGCCTGCTATCTGTTATTTGTTTCATGTGTTGAGTAACTTGAGTTGATTGAGTTGTCACATTCATATATTAAACTACTCATAGATTAAAGTAAATAATCAAACTTTACTTGTATGAACTATGAATAAAAAAAAGTTTTTGTTAAAGAGAAGAACCAACCATCTATACTAGTTTTTACTCTTATTTTTCAAATAAGCATAACCGCATAAGCTTTTAGGAGTTATTAGGTTTGCTTTTACTTTGTTAGGAAAGTTAATAAAATCTCATTGAAAAAAGACGTATTTTGCAGAAGTCTGAACCATTGTAGTAGTTCTCTCTCATATATGGTAAATTAGACATGCCTGTCTATGTATTCCTCCCTAGTTTCTATTGATTCTCAACTCTAATTCATTACCTAGAAATTAATTTTATAAAAAAAGTTCTATATATAAGTTTTCTAGTGTTATATATAGACACATGAACAAAAAAAAAATGTGGAAAAAAAAAGATGTTGACTTGGATCATGAATAATTTAAGGTCCTAATTATTGTAATCCACAGTTCAAATATCTAAAAAGGTATGACATTTGGGATTGAAATGAAAGACAGGGTTGTTGGATTTCCATCTATTTTGTAATGTTTCTGCAATGGTTCTATTGAGTGAATAATATGCAGGTTAATTATATGATGATTATATAGAAAGGATGCTGGTGATATATTCACATAGAAGCTTCTCATTAGGTGTTCGATGCATCTCAAACTCAAAGTACTAACTTCGCCAAAATAGTTGATGCATTTCATGAACTTTATCAATATTCCATAAAATTTTCCCGACAAAACAAAATGCAAAAAAAAGGAAGATCTACTTAATCTCATTAAGTCATAATTGATTAAATGTTGTTCAATTTTAGCTTTAACAAACAAAAGAAAAAGCAAACCTAGCTCAATACACACATCGTAAAGCCAAAATTCTAAATACTCAACTTCATTATCAAATTCAAACATAATTAAAAATCTATCTATGTTTTTTATTTGAAAAAAAAACTTCTCTTTACAGTAATACAACCTTAAAGCAGAGCAGAGCATATTAATTATCACTTATATATATACATATTCCACTAAGTACTCTCAGCAAATGACGCCGACGGTGATTTTCCCACTTCATGCGAGAAACATCCTTCATAGTCCCTAATTCGATCACTTTCATAAGAAGGCACATCCGACAATTGATTCAACTACAAGTGGATGTTTATGTACATTAAAATTAAGTTTTAGAAGTCCATAATTTGATTTAAGGAAATCTCTCCCAAGCAAGAAATAACATACTAAACAGTCCAGTATGCTACCATAACGTGTTACCTTGAGCATTTGAACTAGTGTCATGAGTAGGTTGAGAACAAGTTATCCTTTGGTTGAGCTGAGATTTCTCTCTTGTTGACAGCCTAGATGATTTCTTTGGCCTTCTACAATTTTTAGTCTCCATTGTAGCATGTGATACCTTATTTCGTCTAGTACTACCATTTTGTTATTTACACTTTTTATTTATACTTCTTTATCTATACTTATAAAGTTGGGTGTATTCAAATGCGATTATTGAGTGTCATTGCTTACTTGAACATATGTCTTTGATGATTAGGCACGTGGTTAGTGACTTAAGATGGATGATTTAGAAATGGCAAGAACAACTTTTATTAGGGACATCTTTGGTTCGAGTGATATTGAAGGGTCATCCCATGAAAGTCTTGGCTGTGAAGACAACTCAGTTCCTTTGGTTGATGAAGTATCAATCTCGAATGTTATCCACGAACAAGGTTTCAACATTGTTTCTCATCATTTTCCTACAAGTAGGCATGTCATTTGGAAGGGTAGATGAGTTGTTAGAAACTTATCAAGACCATGCTAAGGAAAAAGGTTTTGCCGTTGTGATTCGATCTAGTACCAAAGATGAAGATGGTCGACTTAAGTATGTGTGGCTTTCATGTGATAGGGGACGAAATACATACTTTGAGAAGCATTCTAAGAGGGTAAATTGGCCTGTTAAGGTTCGTGCGATTAGGGGAGGTGATAATCGATTGTTGGTTTCAAAGGTGGTTGTTGAACACAACCATGAACTCATACCCGATTTATCATTTTTTATGAGGGGTCATCGAGAATTGAATGCGCGCATGGAACGCTAGTTGCAGGCGAATGAGAGAGCAGGCATCAGGCCTAGTAAGAGCATCAGAATGCTTCAAATTCAGGAAGGGGAACTTAGGATGTACTTCTAAAGATTGTCGCAACTTCATTGATGCAAGCAGAAGATTGGGATTGGAAGAAGGGGATGCTGAATCAATTCGTAACTTTTTTCTAACAATGCAAGAGAGAGACAGAGGTTTTTTCCATACCTTGCAGTTCGACATTGATAACAAGCTGGCGTACATATTGTGGATCCATTCACGCAGCAAAGCATCATTCGAAGAATTTCACGACGTTGTGAGTTTTGATACGACGTATCTTGTGAATAGATATAGGATGCCTTTTGCTACAGTTGTTGGAGTAAACCATCATGGGCATCCCATATTATTAGGTTGTGCTCTGATTTCTCATGAGAACGCCAAATCTTTTGAGTGGTTGTTTAAAAATTGGTTACGAGGTATGGGAAATGTTTACCCTCGATGCATTTTAACCGACCAATGTGAAAGCATTAAGGCAGCTGTGAGGGAAGTTATGCCTGACTCGATTCACAGGTTTTGTTTGTGGCATATCATGTGCAAAGTTCCTGCAAAGTTCAAGAATGTTCCAAATTACGACGCAACGACAAAGGAGTTCAAAGATGTGGTGTATGATAGCCTAAGCATCCAAATGTTTGAAAGAAATTGGAACGATTTCATAAAAAGAAATTCTTTGGAAAATCACGAGTGGCTGAATGATTTATACAATGAAAGAGAGAGTTGGGTTCCAATTTTCTTGAACAATAACTTTTGGGCTGAAATGGTGTCTACTCAACGAAGTGAAGGAATGCATGCTTTATTTGATAGTTACATCACATCTAACAGTACATTGAAGCAATTTGTCGAGCAATATGAGGTGGCAATCACGGATAAAATTCAAAAAGAGTTGCAAGCTGAATTTGACTTAAAAAAGGATGCATTGCTATTAAACATACAATTCCAATGGGAAAGTCAGTTCTATAATGCCTACACTAGAAATATCTTCAAGAAAGTTCAAGAAGAAATCAATGGAATGATATACTGTCATTTGGATCCAAATAACGAGAACGACACTTCATCTATTCCCGTGTTGAGAAATTCAATATCAAGGAATGTAGTATCAAGAATTGGTACTGCAAGGAGTTCTCGTACACAGCTGAGTATAGAGCAAATGGGAAGTACTTTGATTGCAATTGTAGAAAATTTGAATCCAGTGGCATCCTTTGTAGACACATTTTTGAAGTGATGAAGATGAAAGGCATAGCAAAGGTTCATGAGAGATATATCATGAGGAGATGGAGGAAGGATGTGTTGCGAATGCATTTGAGTATCGGACACTCCAGATGTTATCCACAAATGACAGATGAGTATAAGAAATTTAAAGAGATTGAGCGTGCACTTCATGAAATAGTCGACTTGTGAGCGAACAACCCTGCACGATTGGGGTTCCTTAAGACAAAAATGGAAGCTCTAATTGAAATGGTAAAGAATTATAATGGTGTTATACAAGTGGACCAGGCACAACATTTGGGTAATGATACTTGTATTCAAGATCCTATTCATGTCTTTATTCAAGATCCTAACTATGTTCGTTGTCGAGGGAGGCCGAGGTCGAACCGTTTCAGATCAATCCGGGAAAAAGGAGGAACTAGAAGAAATAGTAGTCGAGGACAAGGCCGAGGCCAAGGTAGTGAAGGCTAATCAACTGGCTTAGGGCGTGGAGGACAAGCAAGGCAGGGTGGGCGAAGGCCAATAAATGTTGTCTTATATCCTAATCATGGAGATGTTCGTTACGAAATTTTTTTATAACATGTTGAATGTTTTACATTTTTTTGTGGTTTTGTGGGCTTTATGCAATTTTCACATTTGTTAAGGACTTCATAGATCTGAATGAGCCAGTCATGGAAATAAGTCAAAACTACAATTCGAAGAGGCTAAGTCTTGATTGAGGTAAATTTATATATATTGTCTTCCCACTTTGTATCTGCATTGCTTTGTTGCCCTCCCACTTTGTATACTACTGAGTCTGGAAAGATATAAATGTTCAGTTGATGACCAATTTAGATGATTTCAATTTAGAGAATTGCTTTCACTTCCATTTATTCCTTCTACTGTCTTTGGCATGTGAAACTGATTTTGTACTATTTACTTGCTTTTAACATGCTAATTTCAAGGTAATTGTGGCTATGACTATGCAAATTGTCTCATTCGCAGATTGTTAATTGTTGAATCAAACTCATATCTAGCAACTGTAGAGCGGTGAGATGTTGAAGCTGGTGTGGCAGTGACTTGATCTTGGACCATCCACAGATTGTCAATTGTTGAAGAGAAGAACACAGCAGACTATCATTGTTGTTCTATTCAACAATAGGAAATAGTAGATGTAATTTCCTTTTTTAAGTTATTCCCTAATCATGCAGATCTCCAAGCTAAATTAGAGTGGTACTGTAATCAATCACTCAACATTGCCATATTTGGCCATCCTCATTATATTTACTCTCAAGTATTAATGGAAATCAATAACACACAGCTTGTGTTTTCATACGGTATCAGAGAAGAATCTCAATTAATCACAATTCTTTTCACGTTCTTCTACAATTTTTAGTCTCCATTGTAGCATATGATCCTCTACCTAATTGCACATGTGGCGCTAGCAAAGAGCACATTGAGAAGGGAGAAGCAACAAACGCACATGATTTTTCACTTGGGCTCAACACGAGTTATAACGCACTGACATCGCAAATTCTCAACATGACTCCGATGCCAAACTTGAGTTGGATCTATGCATTAGCTATACATGATGAAAACAGAGCAAGTGATTGCTAATCACACACTGAAGATTTAAGGAGCGATGTTTGTAGCAAGGAACAATCAAGTCAGACAACATACTAATGGTAACCGCAAGTCGAAGCATTGCGTCCATTGCAAGAAAACTGGCCACCTCAAAGTATAGTGTCTTAAACTCATTGGGTACTTGCAGCCATCCTAAAAATATTTTAAATTTGCTTGACGATGTGTATTATTTATCTATATTTGTTACGTAAATTTCATAATTTTCTTATTGATTTCTCGAGAGAATTGCCTCGAGATGCGTGTGCACACGCGCATTTTGGTAGGTCGACGAGATCGATGAAAAATCCATTTTAGGACATGCATTTTCATTTGATAGATGAATATAAAATCTTAAAAGATGATTATTTTCAATATAAGAGAAAAATAAATATTTATATTAAAAGTTACATTTCAGTTTTATGATATGAAAGAGCTGCCAAATCGAGTTTACCTTTAGACAGAGGAGTACAACTGTTAAACCAATACTACTATCCTAATATTTATGCTGATACCATTCCTGAACCTGGACTATGAATTTGGCTTATAAAAGTATTGCTAAAATGTAATTTACATACCACTGGTGAAGATATTGTAAACCGTCCAGTTGAATAATAGTAGTCATAATTTCGTCTAGGTGAAATCTGAGAAGCATACTTTGGCATCAATAAACCACATATTAAACTTGCTTTTTCGTTCAAACTACAAAATAGGGAATATAAGGCCTTCAAAACTCTTTCAAAACAACAAAAGAAAATCAGATAAACATGAACTAAATAGCACTTGAAGCAGTATTGTCGGAAATGAAAACAACTTCTTTTACAGGGAAGGTCTTTTTCATCTCTTTCGCAACATCACGAAAAATGTCATAACAAGCAATGAGTGGTTCATCATCCAAGATAACTGCCATAAGAGCTTCTTCATTAACCGATGCGAGAAATCGCTTCATTAGCTCCTTCACCTCGACAAGGAGGGTGTCAAACTTGTCTTCCATTTTGGTGAAAATCGTCTTCATGCATTTCGGAGACGGAGTGGACTGCGAACTTCCGCCCTTGACATACTTTGTGGGAGTACTTCCAGACATTTTACTTAATTGAAAGAGTCTCAGCTTACTTAGCTATGCCTTCCCTGGATATTGAAAAAATTCACTGCATAAGCTTCCTTTATATATGGGAGTCCCTATCCATCCTCACATAATGGGCCCGCCGCTTAATAAATGAAAACCACTCATCCCGATTCATCTTCACACAACCCACTTTGCACACAACCCACTTCGCACAGTAACTTTGCCTAGTAAATGTGATTAATCCCCATTCATCTTCACCCATCCCTATTTGACTAAAATGGAAACAATACAATTCAACTTCACACAGCTGCTTAATAAATGTTTCAAACATTTCCATTGCCCAATGTCCCTTCACATCTATACCCTAGGAATCTTACCCTTCACATCTTGTTTGTTGAGCCTCATTACGATTTATTGGAAACATGCATTATATATTTGGAAAGAATAAAAGAACTAATTGTAACGACCCGCTTTTATTAATCCCGATTAACCGACTAATTACGAATTAATATCATAAGCTCAAATTCACGTGGACGTCGTGGGAGAAGTCTATGACACGCCTAATCAGGAAATATGTTATTTTTGTGTGGCTAACATTTAATTATTTTACTATTGTTAATAGTTCGCGCCGCGTGAATTAAGAATTTCGCTTAGTCGCGTTGTGCGCTTATAGTGACGAGAGCGTGCGGCGTCGCGGTGTGCGCGTAACGCGGGTGTACGGGGTAGTATGGGATTGAGTTGTCACATCACATCACACATCACATTAAAAGTCACATCAATAATTCATCATCATTGCTTTTTGTCATTTCTCACCAAATAACAAAAAAAAGAAAAAAAAAAAAAAGAAGTGTTTTTGTTTAAAAAATGGGAGAGAGGGATGGAGGAGAAGAAACGGTGAAGGGAGAGAAGAGAGAAAGAGAGAACAGAGAAGGTGAGTGGCGCAGAGAGAAGCTCCGGCGAGGAGCTTGGCGGGGCAGCGGCGAGAGCTCAGCGGGACAAGCGATGGCGAGCTCGGCGGAGACAGACGGTGTCGAGCTCGGCGGTGGCGAGCTCGACCCCATTAATCAAATGAGTTTCGTTCATTCTCTCTTCGATTTGCCGTTCTTTGAATCGATTGTGCTGTTGATGTTCGGATTGTTGTTGTTTACCATTCAATCCAGCGATCAAACACTCGAGTGTTCGACCCGTTTGGGTCGACCCGACGACCAACCCAAACCTCTCCAGGACGGGGTCGGGTCCGACCCGTTGGGTCGACCCGACCCGGCCTAATATATAGAAAATGAAAAATAAAAATGGGAAAAAGAGAGGAAAAATTGGGAAAATCATGGAAAATTCCAGAAAAATGAGAAAAATTATGGAAAAATCATATTGCGACCAAATATATAGAATATATGAAAAATAAAATATTTGGATATTTTGGACGCGACTTTTGCAGGGGTTTGCCTCGAAAAGCGCCAAATAAACAATTTGTCTTAAAAAGTTTTAGGAAATTGTTGTAAATTTTCATGATAAATTAAGTTTATATAAATGGACACCAGGGACTTAGGAGGCTATAGTCGGGTGTCGGGTACGTATCTCGAGGCAAGTGCGGGACATTTTAAAGGCGTTGAAGGTAAGTAAACCCACGAGAAAGTCAGTTCAGAATTTACTTATTTTCCTTGTAAATTATTTATTTCACATTACTTTTCGCCAGTTCAGTTTGCATGTTTACTCTATTCCTGCGTGTGTCTGTGTATGGTCGAAGGGACGGTGTGACGCTCGATCCGATTGTTGCTACGGTGTTGGTCATACCTTAGACTACGTGTGAGATTTTTCTCAGCGAGTCGATGATCTCGAGAGCGAGTTGACGTGAGGTCCACCTCTCGTCACGATTTCCTCTCTTTTGAGGCGTTGGGCGGAAGTCTACCTTCCGACCAACAGAGTTCCTCGTTTCGACCGTGAAAAGGGGTGTAGATTTCCTCACCTCCAGGGCCTTCTCGGTTTAGTATTTATGTCCCAGGGCTCGACAGTTGTACACCACACTCGCGTTCCGTATTCTTGATTATCTCACGACTTATATTCATGCTTTACATTTCTGTTCATTTATTTTATATGCATGAATTGTAGCCGTTTTTCTTGGATTTCTTGTGAATACTAACTGAATTTCTCTGGGATTTACTTACTTGGGATTTGTCATTGTTTTTGGGTGACAAATCGCAGATTCTACGACGAGCCGAGAAAAGGCAGTGATTGGCGACTACCTTTGATTTGGAACGCTTCCACTAGCTTACTCATAGGTGATTGTATTTACGTATATATACTTTTGGGATAATGTTGGGAGACTTTTTCACCCGATACACGTATATTAAGGCATATTATACATCTTGTCGCCTTAAATAATATACGTGGTATCATGTACTGGGTTTCCACCCCATAGGTTGTTAAATAATGCATAACATATCTACATTAATTATATGCATATTATGAAGGCTTCCGCTATTCAAAATAACATGAAGAGAATCAGAATAAATAAATTAGTTTATAACTTGGTATATTTTGTTAAATAATCGTTTAAGTATCAAAATTTACTAAGTTGGAGAATTAGGTAGTAAGTTCGTCGCCGTCAAGTTAAGTGTGCAGGCGACGTGGCATGCTTGGTGACGTGTCCGGCGACGTGGCGGTGCCCAGTTTGCCTTGAAATTTGGGGCCATCACACTAATACAAACTATCCATCATATAAAAATGATCAACAAAAAATAGACCACTGTTTTTATTGGAATACGCAGTGATTGGATGAGAAACTTCTTACCATATACATGGAGAGTGAGATTTGATATTGGGCTCATATTTAACTTGAAGTAGCTTCCATAGTAGCACCAAAAGCTACTTCATGACTTGTCTGAACAAATCCTGCGCACACAAGATTGAAGCACCATGTCCTCTGTGAGGCATCGTCCTGAAACCAACAATGATATCAACCACTAATTAGTTCAAGTCACTCATAGGCCTCAAATTTGAACCTCACAACAAGATTATCCTATAATCACTGCTTAACTCAACGTCCAGTATGCAAAAAGTCATGTTCGCCCATCACCAAATTGTTTGAGGTTCACCTGAACAAATAAATATAGGTTTATGTTATAAAAAACTTTGTAGTTCCTTAGCTTGATGGTAGTTAATAAGAACTGTTTTAATGCAAAGTCCTGCATGCTTACCATCCCCCCAGCCTTGACGCTATCAAAGCTTTCAAGAGGGCCATTCATAAGCCATATCCGAGCAGTACTGAATTCATCATCTGCTTCAACCCTTCGGTTCCATACATTACTGGCTCCTATGTAGTTGTATCCTAGAGTGGTAAGATAAGTTGTCTGGTTGTTTGAGCCACACAGTTAACAAAAGTTAGTTTTTCATAATGCAGTATAGAAACTCAAATAGTTGAATCAGTAGAAATACATAGAAAGAAATCAAATTGGAAACTTTACCTAGATCTTGTGATTTTTGAGAGCTGGGTGATCAAATGTAGGTTGCTTGTTGATGTCAATACATAGAAAGAAGTCAAAGTGGAAACTTTACCTGGATCTTGAGATTTTTCTGGTTTATTAACAATTTTTTTATTTAAACCCTTTTTTGAATTCTTGTTTTAATGTTGATGTAAAGGCATACCAAGAAAACTACTTGTCTCGTCTCTTGGGCACAAATGAAATACAGTGCCAAGCACTTTCATGTGAAGACAAGAGAAGAAAATAAGTAAACAAATAAAAGTGTGTGGAGTATTTAAGATACCTGAATACTCTTTACAGGAGTCTTATTGAGCTGTTTGAGCTTCCTCTCAACTTCTAAAAGTTTATGTTTGGAGACTTTCCATTCAACTCCAAGGCTTAGAACAACAAAAACAATAGCACAAAATATATAACTATCGTTACACTTGGAACCGTCGAACTACAACTCCCATTACTTGGGTCTGAAAAACAAAAAGGAAGTTGGCATGATCAAAAATGAATTCTTAAAAATAATTCTTTATCAAAAAGTATATGCCCATTACTTAGGACACCTTTGCTTTCCCTGCGACTGCAAAATAAGACATATAATATTAACCAATGGTTAATAAACCATCACCCAAAGTCACACGCACGTGAAAAAATTAACAAGAAGAAAATTGATTATTCAGTTACTGCCAACACATGTATAGCAACTGAAACATGAACTTGACACTAGTATCTGGAACATAAATTCCAATTCAAAAATCAACTCCCTTGTCGATAAAGGACGTAATTTTCCACATCTCTAGCTAAAATTTTAAGCTATTCACTACGAATTAGGGGAATCCAACGGTTCAACATTTTTCCACTAAATTATACCGAAAAGACGCGGCATCGCATAGTAAAGGCCTTGATCAACAACATTTAAATAACTCTTGGAAAAAAATGAAATTTAACAATTCATATAATTCTTGGAAAAAAAAACTCAACTTCACAGGCACAATGGTCGACAATGAACTAAGAAACTTTTGGGCTAATGAACTGATGAATTCGAACAAAGGCTTTCAAAAGGTACCTTAGCACTTATATAGTTGGAACTATCTGTTGGTGCTGCATACCCTGTAAAATTATAAAGAACACCAAAGCAATTTTGTTAAATCACCATGAAAAAAACAAACAACTCAATTACAATAGAAGGGGACAGGTGAGACTACCTTTGCCAACCATAAAAAAATTCTATACATTTGAAGTTTTGACCATATGGACTTCATATAAGATTTAAAAACTTTTTAGCCAAATCTTTTAGGTCTCCTAAATAATCGGTTCTCCTCAACCACCAGTATTTCCATATGTTTTCATACTTTTATGAGAAACGACATTGGATCATGGGGCGCTAACTATTCAAAAATGCTGCGGCATTGACAAATTGCAGATTCAACAAACACCACTTGATGAGAAATTAACATCAGAATAACTTAAAATTTCAATTTAACAACTAATACAAACCAATCAAAAAGAGGTAAAAAACTTACATTTCTTATCAGCTTTAGGCATTCCTATTCACATCCCAGCCTGCCAAAATCGCAAACTCAATTCAAATAAACAAAATTCCCACAATCAACCAAGTCCCATGTCAACAACCCGTTCCACTCATCTAAAAACTTCTCATATAAATTTGATTAATCTAGTACCACTAAAAATACTAGACAAATAGAGAAAAAGCAGTACTAAAACTGGTTTTGCGACCATGCTTATAAATTTGATTAATCTAGTTATTAGTTGCAGTGTACGCATGGAAGAACTAATGAAAAGTATATGAATATATACCGGATGTTAATTACATGTATAACAATGACTTATAATGTGAAATCCATAATTCTTCTGTCCTTACTCCTTATTGACTTCGAAATAATTCATTGAAAGGTTACCACCCTTCACATTTATATTTGGTGAGGGTACTCTGACCATCCTTACATGCGTGTGCATACAGATCATACTGGCCTTCATTAAGTGGAGACTTTCATATGTGACCATTGATTTAAAAACAACCATGAATATAACTAAATAAGAATCTCACAAGAGCAACTGAATTGACAAAAGAAATCCACAGAATTTGACAATTTCATGACTTGAAGATAAGTACACAGTAAAAGCTGTGCCATGGAAACCAAAGCAACAAAAGATGCGAATGTATGGATAATTAAAGAACCTGTAGCCTTGTTTTTCTGCGTCCGAGCCATTTTGGCTACGATTTCTTTGATCTTCTCGATGATTCCCATGTTTTTCTTATGTTCCTGATATCAGAAAACTGAAATTTCAGATTTTGATGCAATGCAAAAAACAATCGACAACTCCGCCTAAAAAAAAACCACTTTATGAGAAATTAACATCAGAATAACTTAAAATTTCAATTTAACAACTAACACAAACCAATCAAAAAGAGGTCAAAAACTTACATTTCTTATCAGCTTTAGGCATTCCCATTCCCATCCCAGCCTGCCAAAACAACAAACTCAATTGAAATAAACAAAATTCCCACAATCAACCAAGTCCCTTGTCAACAACCCGTTCCACTCATCTAAAAACTTCGCATATAAATTTGATTAATCTAGTACCACTAAAAATACTAGACAAAGAGAGAAAAAATAGTACTAAAACTGGTGTTGTGGCCATGTTTATAAATTTGATTAATCTAGTTATTAGTTGCAGTGTATGCATGGAAGAACTAATGAAAAGTATACGAATATATACAGGATGTTAATTACATGTATAACAGTGACTTATAATGTGAAATCCCTAATTCTTCTATCCTTACTCCTTATTGACTTGGAAATAATTCATTGAAAGGTTACCACCCTTCACATTATATTTGGTGAGGGTACTCTGACCATCCTTACATGCGTGTGCATACAGGTCATACTGACCTTCATTAAGTGGAGAGTTTCATATGTGACCATTGATTTAAAACAACCATGAATATAACTAAATAAAAATCTCATAAGTGCAACTGAATTGACAGAAGAAATCCACAGAATTTGACAATTTCATGACTTGAAGATAAGTACACAGTAAAGGGTATGCCATGGCAACTAAAGCAACAAAGATGCAAATGTATGGATAATTAAAGAACTTGCAGCCGTGTTTTTCTGCGTCCGAGCCATTTCGGCTTCGATTTCTTTGATCTTCTCAATGATTCCCATGTTTTTCTTATGTTCTTGATATCGAAAAACATAAATTTCAGATTTTGATGCAATGCACAAAACAATCAACAACTTTGCATTAAAAAAAAACAACTGAAAAATCTATCAGTCTGGAACGGACACCTATTTCTATAATGATTAAATTTGGTGCCCAGACCCGGTTCCGTTTTTGAAACGGGCAATTTTTTTGTCCATTCCCGTATGTTTGTAAAACATACGGCTCCCGTTTTGTCCGTTTTTATTTTTAAATATGATTAAATATTTTATTTATCAATTATTTTTAAAAAAAAAAACCCCTCAACTACGACTTACAAATCTACAAGTCACTAATTACCAAAAAATAAATACATAACATCACAATTTTTTAATTTCCAATATAAAAATCACAAAAGTTTTTTAAAAAAGAGATATCATCTCAAATTCTCAATAGTCCAAATTATCAAAGCATAGAGGCCATAATATATATAGATAATTGAATATAAATTAAATCAAATGATGCATGTTATTTGCTTAAAGGGAAGGTGAAGGTATGTGGTACCGGGAAGAGAGACCGTGAGAGTTGGGACTCGCGAGAGAGAGGCAGAGCCCGGTACCAGAGAGGATAGACCGTGAGTCGTGAGAGTCGGTGGGAATTGGGGTCACGTCCTCTGAAATGAATGAACACAATGTTAGTTACTAGTTACTGTTAACAATATGGGTGAAACGGTTTTCCATTCGAGACATTCAACACTTACCAATTCGACCAATTCTAATCCCAGACCGAGCAAGAGCACTTAATGCATACTGTGCACCAGAACCTGGTGTATTCGTCTTGTTTCCACCGGTACCAGAGAGGAGAGATCACGAGAGTCGGGACTCGGAAGTGAGAGGCAGAGCCGGGAGAGTGAGAGGCGGAGCCGGAGCCGTGCATGAGGCAGAGAGAGTGAGAGGCGGACGGAGGCAGAGAGAGTGAGACTTGAGAGTGAGAGGCAGAGACGACTGTGAAGGCGTGAGGCAGAGAGAGTGAGAGGCGGACGGAGGCGGACTGAGGCACGCCGTGCGTGGCCGTGAGCCGCGGTGCGTGGCCGTGAAACGCGAGGCGATGAGAGACAACCGTGAGGCGGTGAGTCGGAGTGAGGTGGTGAGAGTCGAGAGTCGAGACGGTGAGAGACGGTGAGAGGCGAAGTGAGGTGGTGAGAGGCGGAGTGAGGCGTTAGGGTTTGTTGAAGGAGAACGTAGTCAAGATGGTGAGCCCCAACAGTCATAGAGCGGGGAGGACTCGAGGGAGATGAGATTAAAGTTAAATACTTAAAATACATTATGAAATTACCTATATGCCCTTCAAATTAATCACTAACGGGTACCCATTTTTTTGAAATTTTTGCCCAGACCCGGTCCCGAGTTTTTAAACGTACATAAAAAAAATTGTCCAGTCCCGTATGTTTTTTACAAAAATATTGCCCGAACCCGTTTAAAATGGGTTCGAACAAAACCGGACAAACGGGATCGGGCAACTTTTGCCACTCCTGAGTTACCAATACTACTTTCGAACCTCCAAGTTTTTTAAGATGCAATAAAAAAGAATAATTAAACTTTTGTTGCAATATTGAATGTTTTTTGTATTGTATTTTCCACTCCAGAGTTACCAATACACTGTAAGGCTTACTCAACTTGTTCAAAAAATTAGGGTTTCGTTTGTCATGGTTGAAAGATTCAGTGATTGAATGATGGATTGTGTTCAATGTCTTTGATCTAATGAGCCGTGTGTTTGTGTATTATACTGTGTTGGTTTTCTCTGTCTCTCGTACTTCGATTGGATCTTATTTTGGTGTGTTCGGGATGTAGATATGTTCATGAATTCATGGTTATAAATTATGATCTTTGGAAAGTTTAGATTGATCATTCCTCTTCCTCCTCTCGTGGAATATATAAACGAAGAACTTTGAGAAACAAGTCTCAAAGAACAAAAAAAAGAAGTAAAATAGTACTCGTAATTGAGTCGACCTCACCACATACACATTAGGAGCGCTTAAAGAAGATATGACCTTTTAAATTTGTGGTGGAGAAAGGTTGGATTGTTAAGATTTGGTGCTTCAGAAGTGAACCGGACATGCCCTATTTTGGAGTCAATGTTGTCAAGCTGCTCAACAGATATGATATTCTTCTTTTCTTTATTTCATTTGTTTAATGTGTGAATGATGAGGGTTTTAGTTGCTGGGGTTTACCAATTTGTTTAATCTTCACGTCCATACTATGGTGTTGAAATTAATGAATGCAATGCAAAACAACAATCAAGATTGTCAAATAAAAAGTGACAAAGACATACTCATATATAGAACTCCATAACTTTTTCTTGATTGCACTTAAATTTATATATGGCTGCGAATGCCTCATGAGCTCTAACTTTTTCATTTTTCGAACCGTGGAGTTGTGTTTCACTCTTCATGAGAATTTGAAATAATGGATTCCTGAACTGAGGCACTATGCTCCGGGTGTTCCAATAATTCTTGTAGGGACAAAATTTGGTTAGACTTTTAAAGGGGTGTATTCAATTGAGATTTTAATAAACTTTTGGTTACTTTTATAAGTGAATGACTTTTATGAAGTTTTATAGATTTTGGTAGACTTTGAAAGACTTTGATAAACTTTTATGTAGATTTCGTTATGATGACTTTTATCAACATTTAAGATTTTTAGTGACTTTTGTGACCTTCTTAAACATGATTTTGATGATACTAATAGATTATTGTGATTTTTAAAATGAAACAAATATTTTGCACTTTCAACAACAACAACAACAACAACATAGCCTCAGTCCCAAAATGAAACAAATATTTTGCACTTTATTATAAAAAAAATAAATAATTATATTTTTTTTTCTTAATAACTATTACTAATATTTTAAAAAGTAGTGTTGTATTTTTGTAATATATATATATAGACATATTAATGAATTACTTTGAAGGTAGTAGAATAACAAATAAGTAAATAAATATCAACTTAATAAACAGGTAAATAAATCATCCTTTAGTGGTAGGATCATTGGAAATATTTTTTTTGAGAAAAGGTAATTGGAAATATTAGTGTAAAAATTTTGCGTTTTATTTTTTTGTTTGACTTAAGCAAAAAAAGTATGTTTTTTCCTTAATAATGATAGTTTAAATTCTAAAAAAAATGCACTTCTTGCATTTTAAAAAAATTATACAATTATTTTCTTCAAAAATAATAATATATACTACACTTTTTGAGATTATAATAATACACTAAATAAACGTAACTTCTTTGTCAAAAAAAAAAATTATAAAAATGTATAGTGATGCAAGAATGAGATTTTGTTAATAATGACATCAATCCATTTTCATAAACATAAATATGAGAGTATAATGGGTGAGCAATGAAATCAAAGAGTTGTGGAGTGATTGGAGAAGTTGATAAAAACCATTGATAAGAAAAAGTCCTCTTGTGAACAATGAAGTCCTTCAGGGGTGTATTCATTGAGATTTTAATTGACTTTTGGTTACTTTTATTGACTAAAAAAGTTTAGGGGTATTCAATTAAAACTTTTAGAGAGTCTCTGAAAGTAAGGTGTATTCAATGTAAACTATTATAGACTTTTAAAAAGTCTCTAAAAGTTTTGGGGTATTCAATTTAAACTTTTAGAG
This sequence comes from Stephania yunnanensis, assembly GCA_039657365.1. Taxonomy (NCBI): domain Eukaryota; kingdom Viridiplantae; phylum Streptophyta; class Magnoliopsida; order Ranunculales; family Menispermaceae; genus Stephania; species Stephania yunnanensis. The sequence continues at coordinate 29,580,350 of CM077581.1, read as the reverse complement.
AGTTCATAAAAGTAAGGTGTATTTAATTTTTTAGTGACTTTTGTAGATTGGTTACAAATCTTGACTTTTGTATACTTTTTGTATAAAAATACGCATAAAGAAGTCTTCAACTTCTCATCACCTCAGCGTTACTGCAAAGCTCACCATCTATTGCACTTAATCGAGCGCGATGGAAAAGTTTGATCAATGTAGCCGACCCTAGTTAATTTGAGACTGATGCTATGTTGTTGTTGTTGTTGTTACTCAGCGTTACCTAAGAAATTCTTAGTAACAAAACAAAGTAGATCATCCAAAATGGTGTTGTTATACCATCCTTGCTAGTTTGCACAAAATTTAAACCAAAAAATGAAAGGATAATTTCTTGGCAAAACCAATCTTTTGGTCCCTAAACTTTGAAGGTTTTACACTTTTGGCCCCTCAACTTTGAAAACAATACATTTGATCCTTCAACTTTTCATATAGTATAAATTAAGTCCTTTTGTTAGTCCAGTCATCGTTATTGATGACGTGGCGAAAGTTAATCGCCACATGGCGCCACGTGGCAATGAGCCAACCGGTTCATTGAACCAACAACCAAATGAAGCCCACCATTTTGTTTTCTCTCTCTGCGTTCCTCTTTCTCTCCACGTTCTTTCCTCTTTCTCTTTCTCTCTTGCTCTCTGCGTTCTCTCCTCCTCGTTGTGCACACCTTCTCACTCTCCCTCGCGTCGCTCACGGTTGTCCTCGCGCCTTGCTCGCACCCGCCGCCTCGCGATCGCCGCCTCGCGCCCTCTGCCTCGCGGTCTCTGCCTCTCGCCCGCCACCTTGCAATCGCCGCCTCGCGAAAGTCGTCTGCCTCGGGCTCGCCGCCTCTCGCCCGCCGGCTCGCGAACGCCGCGTCGCGACAGCCCTCTACCTCGCGACTGCCTTTTGCCTCGCGTTGCTGCTGTTGTTGTTGTTGCTGTTGTTGGTTGTATAGAGAGATTTTAGAGCTATAGCTGCTGCTGTTGTTGTTGTGATGATTCTTCTTGATTGAGAACAATTTTGGGTGCCAACGCCTTGTTGGGGATGTTGTACGAACAGATGATGAGATGAGAAAGATGGGTTGATTTTTGTCTGTTTTATTTTTGAACGGAATGGAATGGAATAACAGAGAGCTTTCTTTCTTTCTTTTGCTTACATGATGAGTTTATTGGATTTTCAATTCAATTCTTTTATGTGTTGTTGTTTATTCATTGTGGTTTGTTTGTTTGTTTGCTTGGCTCGTGACTTTTATCTATTCTTCTTTGGTGTCTTAGATCGCATTTAGATTCTTGAAATCTAGAGTTTGCAGAGCGAGCAAGCCAACTGTGATGGATTTCTGCCATGACTTCAACCGTAGGTAAATTGGTATGAATTTGATTTCGTGGGCGGGAGAAGCGAGAGCGCGAGGCGAAAGAAAGGCTATCGAGAGGCAGACGATTGCTGGCGGCGGGCGGGAGGCAGAAAGCGCGAGGCAGAGGGCGCGAGGCGGTGGGCGCGAGCGAGGAAGCGCAAGGGCGACCGTGAGCGAGGCGCGAGGGAGAGCGAGAGAGGTGTGCACGACGAGGAGGAGAGAATGCGGAGAGTAAGAGAGAAAGAGAGAAATAAGAGAGAACGTGGAGAGAAAGAGGAACGCAGAGAGAGGAAACAAAAGGGTGGGCTTCATTTGGTTGTTGGTTTAATGAACCGATTGGTTCAATGAACCGGTTAGTTCATTGCCACGTGGCGTCATGTGGCGATTAACTTTCGCCACGTCATCAATAACGATGGTTGGACTAACAAAAGGACTTAATTTACACTATATGAAAAGTTGAGGACCAAATGTGTTGTTTTCAAAGTTGAGGGACCAAAAGTGTAAAACCTTCAAAGTTCAGGGACCAAAAGATTGGTTTTGCCTAATTTCTTATGTTATGAAGATAAGAATATTACATTGCCAAAGTTTATTTTATTTTGTTTGGGTATATGATTTTGTTCCTAGAACAAAAGTTTGACAATGTAGTAAGATTACTGGGGTTGTAAGAATCCAGAGTGGCTGCAGAATTGAAAGCCATGTTGCTATAGCCCTATCAATATTTCCATGTTTCTTTTTAGCTTTTTTTTGTTCTTTTTGTTGTTACTGTTGTTTCTTATCAATTTAGTGGACTGTTAGTTCATTTTCTTGTTACCATGTATTTACAGTTCATGACTTCTAAATGGTGATTCTAAATGGAAAAAAAAATGTTGCTTTTAAGAGGTAAGTTTTATTGATTTGACCTAATAATTGTATTTTTTTTTCGTTAATGATTGGGTAGGTTTGTGACATACTCAAAAGAAGCATCCACATGGTAGGAAAGGAAAAAGTGTAGTTGAGGTTTGTGAGGGAGAGGTAAAAGCTAAAAAGCTCAATGTATTATTTTTGTGTAAATAAGTATATTTTTAGTTGTCACTTAAGAATTCATTGATTGTTATTAGAGTTTTAGAAAAGCACATAAAAAGAATGAGAGAGATAAACGAGCTTGCAAAGCGGTACTAATTCAAAATTCAAATGATGGTTTAAGGATTGGAGCGTCACCTAAGCCTGCTCATTCGATTTCTGCTTCATCTCCAGGTTCGCCTTGAGCTCCATCTTCAGCTCCATCTTGAGCTGCATCTACTGCTCCAACTTTGACTTCACTTGGTTGTTCTCAATCAAGAGAAAGCGCCAATCAACAAGAAAGTGAACTACAAAAAAAGCAATAGAGGTCTAACAAGGCTTCAGACACTTACTTCAAGAACTCGCGAAGTTATTCAATTCAATGATAGGGGTTAGCTTGTTGGAAAGAATTTTGACAAGGTTGCTTTTTCTTTTGGGTGCTTTGGGGCGTGATATGGTGCTAATCACTTTATCAGACTAACGCCTTTTATCAAGAAGAGAGAAGGAAGGATTATGGAAGTGAAAGTTAGATTTTTTTTTAATATTATTGTTAAATTATTTAGTTCCTTAGTCTAATCATATTTACCTCATCACAGCAAAAATTTGTTAGTGAAGAAGAAGATCTAAAGAAGAGAACAATAAATTGGAAATTAAGGTTGACAAGTTCTTTAAAAAAAGCATTTAAAGGATGGTCATACGATGAAATCAATACTAAGCTCAAACCAGAAGCATTTGAGTTGGCTGATAGGTTAGCATTTCGAAAAAAAAGAGTCATTGGCCTTCGGGTAGATCAACAATAAATTCAAGAAGCAAAAATTGAAGCTTGTGCTTCATCACACTATGAATCGTCGCCTCGAGGAAGAAATAACAAGTTTAATTTGTTTGTCTCATATATATATCATTACTTCTTTTTATGTCATGACGATTTTTTTTGTTCTTTTAGAGAGCCAAAACCTAAGGACATATATAAGCAGAGTGGATTTGTGGATTGAAGGACATAAAAACAAAAAAAGGGCAACAAAATAATGTTGAAATCACCGAAGTGGTGGTTTGATTAAGTGATATATAAACTTGCGCATTTTATTTTGTTTAAGTGATCATTTATTTGTTGTTAATAATTTGTTAATGTGGAACGAAAAAATTAATGAATCATAAATGAGATCATCGGCGATGTTTTCTGAATCAATAGACAACGACTTGATCGCGCAAGTGTTCGGTCCTGAACATCAGGTTCGTGTGAGAGGGCTTGGGTTTGGAGTCACTCCTTCTAATGTTGGTACAATAACTCAAAGCACAATTTTGATTCAGAAGTTTCAAGGGGTATTTTCATAGATTATAAGAAAAACATGAACAATTAGCGGAGCTTGTTCGTAGCCAATAAAAGCCTCCATTTTCGTGGCAGGTAAAAGTGATATTAGTCATCTAAGTTAATAGTCAATTAGAGATGAGAATTTTGTTTTTTTTTTCTTGTTGCAACAAAATGACCCTCCAAATCTACGTGGCAAGAAATGCAAGATTTTTGATTGACTGTCTCCAAACAAGTCAGTCTGCGAAGGAGAGTTTGAAACTAATGATCCCATGCATCTCGTGGATGACATACATATTGAGGAAGTGCATACTTAGTGTTTGAAGAGAGGGTGTTTAACCCAAAGGCTTTCTTGTTGAGGAATCAAAACAATTGAACAACACTGGATAATGCTCCTAGAGAAATACTTTAATGGCCAAAAGAAGCTGTTGCAGTTATTTTCACTTAAACAGGTATAATTTAGGCATTAATTATTATATATATCAAAATGTTATTGCTTACGAGGTAATGTGCTTTGCCCTTTTCAAAGAATTCCCTGATTTTGAACTTGAATATGGATTCATTAATGCTTTAACTAACTTCCAAGGCTAAGAAAATAAAGGTCCCCAAAAATTTATAAGGGAATACCAACACAAATTCAATGGGATGAAACATATGTAACTGTGACATTTGAAAATTTTGTAAACTTGATTAGGGTGCTAATTAAATATTTTCAGATTTAATTTAAGATTGAAGTATTCAAGGTAAAATCCAAACATTATGGATCAGAGATCATAAATTTAAATATTATTTTTATATGCCGCCTGATTAGTGGGTGTGGCGGCACCAATTTTCCACAAATTGGGCCCCGCCGGGCCTAAGCCTACGTGGACCCCCGAGCCAGTCTCGCAAGGTCAACGCCGGCCTAGTCAGCCTTTCAATCCATCATTATCAGTACATTCAACATTTACGGTTGAGTTATTAATATTTTTCGAGTTTTACAATTTTAGCGGAAGCAACTAATAAATTAAATAACTCAACAAAAAGATCAGGGAGTTAGGCAACCTAATTGTGGAACCCAATCAATATCATCAGAGGAGAGTAACAATACAAAATATACAAAAATCACCTAGCTATGAAGCCTTCCCTCCGCTACTCGTCTCGCGCGCTGCACTCAGTCAAACACAAGAATGACGAGCCCAGATAAGTAAATTCATTAGGACATATACACAACATTTCACAATATCCAAGACAACAGTTCACGATATCCAAAGCAGTCGAATTCATGCAAATAGAATGAAAGGAATCAAGAAACGCATGAATATAAAAGACTGTAAACAATCCATCGATGAGTGATGTCTCGGTACCTCCAAGGTAGATGTATATGAGCACCACACAGGACATCTCATATACATCTTCTATGTCCCCCCCTCATATATGAACGTGGCGTCGTACGCCAGGAGGAATGGGCACTCCTCGGAACGCAGGGTACATCTTTTACATATACGGGCATAGTTTTGCAGTGAACAACAATAAGTTATCACATAACAGTTACAACAACAACACATGGAAATACATGAAATACTGTATAAGTCCCTAGCTGGTTTACTTACCTTGAGAAACGCGATTCTCAAAATGTCTCGCTCTCGTCTCGATTTACGCACCTGACACCCGACTCCTAGTCCTTAGTGTCCATTTAGACTTTTTAAGCCTATTTTACTGAAAATCATTCGGATCATCACTCAAATTAGGTGAATAAACCTCACCTTCATCGCGTCGTCGCGATTTCGACGAAATCGCGCAACCGACCGGTCGACACCGCGCTACCGCGCCGTTCACCGTGTCGTCGCCGCTACCGCGTCGCTGCCGTTGCCTCGCTGGCGCTGCTGCCGGCCGCTCACCGGCGCCTCTGCCCGCTGGCGCCGCGAACGCGTGCCTTCGCTGCCGATCCGACCCACTCGTCCGACCGCGCTGCAAATCTGCCGCGACTGTGCTACCTTGCGCGATCACCGCCTGCCGCTGCTGCCGGTCGCCGCTCTGCACCAGCCGTCCGCCGCCTTGCTGGCCGCCGTCAGGTCCGCCGCTGTCCGACAGCCACGCCGCGTCGTCCGCAGCCTCCGCGTTGCTTACGAGCAGTCCGCGCCAAGCCGCTGCCGGTCACCTTCGCGTCGCCGTCGTGGCCCACCGGGAGCCACTGTCTGATCGCCGCGGCGCTGCTTGTCGTGGCACTCCGTCTTCTTCCCCTTCCTTTCCCTCCGCCTCTCTGTTTCTCTCGTCCCTCTTTTCTCTTTTTTTTTTTATTTTCTTTTCAAATCAATCTTATCTTCTTTATATATATTATAATATATATATATTATTTCTTTTATCATTATCCTTATCTTTTTCAATTTTAAATAAAAAGTGTCTCAAGATTCGTGCAACGCGCATCTCAAGGCACCAACCCTCCTCATTTCAAAATCTCGATACTCGCGCTAAACGCATCACGAGGCATATCCAACGTACATTTTAAAACCACTTAGAGCCACTATTTCGGTTCCACACCGGCACGTGACTCGAGGCGCGTCCCAGTTCGTGTTTCGGCTCACCAAATTCCCCGCATAGTTAGCATTATCATCCCAAATTGGATTCGAATATAGGTATTTTGACGAGTGGGTCCTACATACGACCTTGAATTGACACGTGGCACAAGTCAAATTTTCGGGTCGTTATAGTCTTCCCAACGAATTAGAATTTCGTCCTCGAAATTGAAGCAAGTCTCACGGGACAATGGTGTTTTATAAATAAAGACCCAAAGGCCATACCCGCCTAAGGCCATACTCGCCCAAGGCCATACCCCCATCTTACTCTGTAGGGCTGGGCTCCTCCGCGACAAGCTGGGCTCCTCCGCGACGAGCTGGGCTCCTCCGCGACCTCTAAGCAAAGAATGCACCATCTGTCTCTTCCCATCAATATATGTTAGGACAACATCCTCGCAACATATATTGGCATACAATTTAATACAAATGAATATTTTACTTTCGTGATCCACCATCACCAACATACATATATCTGTTGTATGCCCGCGAGAAATGTAACTCAATCTCATTTCTCGAGTGAGTTTAAACCCAACTCGTACCCTCTATCGGGTTTCGATGGATAGTAATCGGACATGACGTGACAATAGCATGCATATGTTTCTTACTCTGCTATACCTGGCTGTCCATACGCCCATGCAGATACGTTGAAATCTCGCTCCAACTAGAACATGTCCATTTCCTTTCCCATGTGCACGACTAGATCGTTGTCCCTATCTGTGCACTCGACTGGATCTTTGACCCTGTCTCTGGCCACTGCCTCTGCCATCAACCCTCTGATGGTACTTATGCTAAAGATCTAACGGTGCTAGCTGATGTACTACACTAGCGTACCTCTACGATGAACCAACTAACTTTGGCGCCGTATACGCCTCATATGGCGGAAACGCAATACGTTACGAGTTTGCTCTCGTGTGCTCCCACGCTCTCACTCATCATAACATTAACTGCACTCCAAAACGTCCACATCGATGCCACCGTAGTGCACAACTAGACATCGGCCTCGCCGAACAACGAAACTGATACGATGCTCGACCTTACATGATTTGGTGTGGCCAAGACGTCATGAATATTTGTTGCTATGAGATTCGTACCACCGTGAAACTTTTTCGAGTGACGCTGCTAAAACTCACGAAACTACCTCGCCTGAGTCGTTACTCTCATTCTCGTATCAGTAGGCGCGCTCAGCATCTCCTCATGTAAGCACGAGTTCAACACGTTTACTCCAACGCGTTCACTTTTTGACTTTCAAAGTAAATGTGTCCTCGAGATTCGTGCGACACGAATCTCGAGGCACCACTTCTATGTGTGACCAAAATTGTATCGAATCTCGCAAATTACGTATTTCGAGACACCTCCCAAGTTTCGAACCCTATAACATTGAGATGGACCTAATCCAAATCTAATGTATCATCGAGATTCGTGCGGCGCGAAATGCGAGACACATTCAAACATATCATCACATTGTTTGTTTATGTTTTTCTTTTCTTGGCAACTTTAAACGCACGGGTTTACTTGCACGAAAATTCCTTTCCCGACGTTTACTAACGCATCTAAAAATAGTCTTAAGATGTACAATCTCGTATGATTTATACTTAGATGACCATTAATTGTTAGAACGATTCGCGGACTCTACCTCAGCTCGTAACACTTAATTCATTTATAAGTCCCTAAAGGTGGTGGTCGACTTCACCAACCCTGAGACTATAAATGTATAGTGTCACTCAAGTGGAGTTACTTGGGCTTCTGATCCAACGGTACTACTCCAAAGCTTTTGTCAAAGCTAAAGGAGTCCATACATGATGTAATCGTTAGCTCTCAAGTCATCTCAACACTTTGCTCATTTTGAGTCCGCTCTTTGTTTCTTCTTTCTTTTTTTAACTTCACGTTCTCAAATGTTCCTTATATTCGATGTTCCTTACTCGAATGTTCCTTACATTCGAATATTCATTCATTTCACGAATGAGCTTTTCTCGAATGTTCGTTACCTTAATTGTTCCATTCGTTGTATATTATCCAACAACATCAATTTCCTTTATCAATTCCACACCATTTAGAGACTCGAACTTCCGTTTCAAGTCTCACTACTTATAGGAAATTCTCAATTTCAGTACTAACTGAACAACTTGAAATGAATTTAATGAACTCTTTTGAGTCCTAAATAAGATCAATTCCTCTAAATAGCTTGAAAATCAATTCACAAGTTTGTTTGAGTCCTACATGGCATGTTAAGTTTCAATTTGAAACCATATCATTTGTAATACCAAAGTTCTCATTTTCCATTGGCTTCACCAAACCAACCAAGCTATTTACCTCAATTTATCAATTGAACTAACTAATTCTTAAGCCATTATCCGCGAAGCTGAATTAAATTTAAACAACTCCCGCATTTCCAATGCACGAGTACTTATCCATGCAGCTCCGATCCGTGCATGAAGGCAATGTCAGACGACCTCATATCAGATGGAAATATAACTCCCACACTTTTTCTTTCTTTGGGTTTGTACCTTCAATTTACCCTACCAAAACTCATGTTGATTATTACGGACCAAATTGAACATAAAACCAAATAATTCCATAAAAAATTCTGACTAGAAAAAAATCATTTGGTCGCTCGTAATTGATCCCCAACTCGGCTCAAATGAAAACAAGGACTATACCAAATTTAACTCAAACTCGGCTCAAATTTAACTCCAAAGCGTCCCTACCGTACTATACCAAATTTACATGAAATCCTCTCACCTTTACCACGGATTTGATTCCCGTATCACATTCCAATTTCATTAATTATTTCGAGCGGATCCTTTAGAAATACGTGCAGGGTGTTTTCCTCAAGAAGAAATCAAATGTGTCATCGAGACGAATCTCGAGGCACCCGTTTGTCCACAACGTTGGAAACAACTGAAAAAAAACTGTTGATTTACCACAAAATGAAATAAAGTATGCCAATGAAACATCAATCACTCACTGATTCCATTTACCAATTATCATTACCATAGTCACGATTCCTCGAATCATTATCGACATCGTATATAGTATATAACATACCATATATTATATATATACGCCAGGGGTACAAGCCCACCTCGAAACGCATATAAGAAAAAAAAATGTTATAAATATTTTCCATTTTACATTTGCCATTTCTCATTTTCCATTTTCCATATCAGCCAAGTGTTCTACCATTTTCCATTTTCAACTCTCCTCACTTCCCAACGAAAACTCAAGTCAGGATCATAGTGTTCCACTCTAAGTTCAACCATTCCTAACTTCCGCTTGTTTTGTGTCTTAATTTATTGTGCTAATCAAGAGTCGAGTTCTTTAAAACGTCGGCTCTGATACCAACTGTGACGGCCCCAATTTTCCACAAATTGGGCCCCACCCGGCCTAAGCCTACGTGGACCCCAAGTCAGTCTCGCAAGGTCAACGCAGGCCTAGTCGGCCTTCCAATCCATCATTATCAGTACATTCAACATTTACGGTTGAGTTATTAATATTTTTCGAGTTTTACAATTTTAGCGGAAGCAACTAATAAATTAAATAACTCAAAAAAAGATCAGGGAGTTAGGAAACCTAATTGTGGAACCCAATCAATATCATCAGAGGAGAGTAACAATACAAAATATACAAAAATCACCTAGCTATGAAGCCTTCCCTTCGCTACTCGTCCTCTGCGCAGCACTCAGTCAAACATAAGAATGAAGAGCCAAGATAAATAAATTCAGTAGGACATATACACACCATTTCACAATATCCAAGACAACAGTTCACGATATCCAAAGCAGTCGAATTAATGCGAATAGAATGAAAGGAATCAAGAAACGCATGAATATAAAAGACTCTAAACAATCCATCGAGTAGTGATGTCTCGGTACCTCCAAGGTAGATGTGTATGAGCACCACACAAGACATCTCACATACATCTTCTATGTCCCCCCTTCATATATGCACGTGGCACCGTACGCCAGGAGGAATGGGCGCTCCTCGAAACGCAGGGTACATCTTTTACATATATGGGCATAGTTTTGCAGTGAAAAACAATAAGTTATCACATAACAGTAACAACAACAACCAATGGAAAGACATGAAATACTGTATAAGTCCCTAGCTGGTTTACTTACCTCGAGAAACACGAATCTCAAAATGTCTCGCTCGTGTCTCGATTTACGCACCCGACACCCGACTCCTAGTCCCTGGTGTCCATTTAGACTTTTTAAGCCTATTTTACTGAAAATCATTTAGATCAAAACTCAAATTAGGTGAATAAACCTCACCTTCATCGCGTCGTCGCGATTTCGACGAAATCGCGCAACCGACCGGTTGACACCGCGCTACCGCGTCGTTCACCGAATCGTCGCCGCCCCCGCGTCGCTGCCTTTGCCTCGTCGGCGCTGCCGCCGGCCGCTCACCGGCGCCTCCCGCCGCGCCGGCGCGCGCTCACGCCCTTCGCTGCCGATCCGACCCACTCGTCCCACCGATTGAGCACAAATCTGCCATGACCTGTTGCCTTGCGCACGATCTCCGCTCTGCTGCTGTCGTCGATGCGGCCCTGCTTTCGCACCAGCCATCCGTCGCTTCTTTGCCGCCGTCAGTCCGCCGCCGTCCAGCGACCACACACGCGTCGTCCGCGACCTCCGCGTCGCTCACGAACGATCCGCGCCATCTTTGCGCAGGTCGCTTCGCTTCAGCCGCCATCGTGGCGCGCGCGGAGCCACCGCTTTGATTGCCATCTAAGGCCTTGTCGTGGCACTCCATCTTCTTCCCCTTCCTTTCCCTCCGCCTCTCTGTTTCTCTCGTCCCTCCCTTCTCTCTCTTCTTTTTCTTTTCTTTTCAAATCAATCTTATCTTCTTAATATATATTATAATATATATATATATATATATTATTTCTTTTATCATTATCCTTATCTCTTACAATTTTAAATGGAAAGTGTCTCAAGATTCGTGCAACGCGCATCTCGAGGCACCAACCCACCTCATTTCAAAATCTCGATACTCGCGCTACATGCATCACGAGGCATATCCAATGTACATTTTAAAACCACTTAGAGCCACTATTTCGGTCCCACACTGGCACGTGACTCGAGGCGCATCCCCGTTCGTATTTCGGCTCACCGAATTCCTCGCATAGTTAGGATTATCATCCCAAATTGGATTCAAATATACGTATTTCGACGAGTAGGTCCCACATACGACTTTGACTTGACACGTGGCACAAGTCAAATTTTCGGGTCGTTATAGTGGGTGTATTATACTATGACATGGAATAAGGTCTAGTTGAAAGGTGTACGCGGTGTTCATGAGTTTTGGAGCACATTGGAGAATTTTCTCTAATTTTGGTGAGACTAGAATATTTTTCGAGATTTAATTTGGATATAAATTGAAAGGATAATCACAAAATTAAATAGAATAATTGATAAATTGATGGGTGATTAGTAACACGTAGGGTCGAGGGTGACACGTGTGATGCACAATATTGTGCACGCCCGAAGATGGTTGTTGGTGCGTGTGGCGAATATATAGCCATGAATATACATAGGTGTATATAAATTTATATGTATATACATTTATATATCGAAATGAATCTTAGAGTTTAAATTAAACTAAAGTACACATTGGATGCGCCTTGAGATACGCGTAGCTTAGGCATTGAGGAAGGGAATGAAAAGAACGTTGGCTGTTGAAAAGGATTTATCCAGGTCACAAGATGCAAGCTGTTCCATCTCAAGGAAAATTAAGTGGTGTATGGTTATAAAATTATTTGATCTACATCGATATACGTGATATGTATATAGAAAAGGTCAATAAAATTGATTTTAGATAAGTCGTTAGAGGTGGTGATTATCTTGTTAATAGCCATAAGATCAACATCGAGTTACATAACACGTATCTCGAGAAAGATCAAATTAAATAATATAAATGAATTATCATATTTGATTTAAGATTTATGCGATACGAATCTCGAGGAACTTACATATATATATATATATATATATATATTTTCACCTTAACACCGCATCCTCATCTCTATTTCGAAATTGAATTAAAAAATTTGAGAGAGACAGTAAGAATGAATGAGGAGATCGATGATGGAGGCAGGGATAAGGTGAGGTTGTGTACTTTGTTGTTTGGTTGTCGTTGTTAATTGTTGATTGTTGTTGATCGCTGGTGTTGTTGTATGTTGTTGCCATTAATGTTGTTAATGGCGGATGGGAGGCTTGGCTCCATTTGAGGAATGAGACGATAGGTCATCTCCCATCCCAAAGGTCCTACAAACCAAATCTAATTGAAATATTAAAAAAAGAGGGTTGTTGATTGTTTGGGGTGCAGGGGAGACGTGAGGAAGAAAAGGGGTTTTATTCCCAGATCGGACCTAACAAGGAATTAAGCCGATTCAGTTCAAGGGTCAAAGCCCACTTTATTAAAAGAAGTAAGAAAAGAAAAAAAGCTAGAATTTTTTGGAAAAACCTTAAAAAATTTGGAAAAAAATTTAAAAATTAAAATTTTGGACAAATCAATTGAAATATAGGATTTTATACAGATCAATTCGCTGAGGGGTCAAACCCCACTTTATAAAAAATGAGGATTTTTGAATATGCTCGATGATTTATAATGTGGTTTTCTTCATAATACGTGCTACGATATCAAAAAATGTTTGAAATTTGAAATGTTTTTTAAAAGCCTAATTAAGGTTAATATTTGATTTCGAACCACAATTTGTGGTCGAAAATAGGATCCAAACATTCGAGGAGTTCATTATGGAACTATTCCAGGTTTTTAAGATTTGAAAATATGAAAATAACTCGAAAATTGGTCTAAAACATAAGAAATTCGAATATGAAATTTACCAGGAGTTCTCAATGGTTTAAGGGAATCGTCGACGATTCCGAAACTACTCGAAACGAAGCTTGGGGAATAAGTTCAAAGTATGTGAAAGCCGGAGAAACGTGGGAGGATGCGCAACCAACTCTGAATTAATTTTGTGGTAAGTAAACCATACAGTGATCTTTACTATTTAAGGAATTTATCTTTGTACCTATAATTGTATTATAGTCTGCATTGTATTTTATCATTCTTAGTCATGCATACAAAGAATGAGTGAGGAGGATAAGCTTGTTTTAGAGTTTGGTTTGCTTGAACTTGGTTTCAATCCTGCCTTTATGCCGTCTAGTGAGACTAGCGAGTCTAATGCCGACAAGTTATCTCTGCATTTCATGATCTCGTAATACTGTCTTTGTACAATTTTTGGAAGTCGATATCTGATTATAGTTAGGAGACAAAGACAGAGTGGATTGCATGTCGAGGTGACGCATATACCTTATTGTTTATTTGGAAATGCAATTACATGTCTCCATATATCAGATTAACAATTGTAAGAGTATAAATCATTATAAAACCATATGTCGAGGAAAATCAAGTAGTGTATGGTTATAAAACATTTGATCTACATTGAAATGTGTGATACGCATATCGAGGAGATCAATATAATTAATCTTAGAAAAGTCGGTTAGAGGTGGTGATTATCTTATTAATAACCATAATATCAACCTCGAGATACATAAAACGTATTTCGAGAAAGATTAAATTAAATAATGAAAATGAATCATTGGATTTGCCTCAAGATTCATGTGATGCGAATCTCGAGGGAATTAAATATATATCTTTAGCTTCGCCCCGCCTCCTCAACTTTATTTCGAAATTGAATTTGAAAACTTAAAAAGAGACAGTGAGATTGATTGAGTAGATCGACGATGGAGGTGGGGATAAGGTGAGGTTGTGTTAGTCATTGCTAATTATTGATTGTTGTTAATCGTTGTTGTTGTTATATGTTGTTGATGTTGTTAATAGAGGATGGTAGTTTCGGCTCCATCCGAGGAAGGAGACGACAGGTTGTATCCTATCTCAAAGAGCCTACAAACCCAAGCTAATCGAAAAATCGAAAAAAAAGATGTTGATCGTTCGTGTTGTAGAGGAGACGTGAGGAAGAAATGGGATGGATCTCCAGACCGAACCGAATTGGGTACAGTTCAGCTGAGTCGGACCGGTCCGGTTCAAGGATCAAACACCACTTTAATAAAAAAGAAAGAAAAGAAAATTCTAGAATTTTTGAATAAAGTCCCAGAAAATTGGAAATAAAATTGAAAAAATTATATTTTTGGAAAAATAAATCGAAATATTGGATTTTTTTTTATGAAAAATGATCATTTTAGGATATGCTTGAGGATTTATACTTATGCTTTTCCTCGTTATACTTGTTACGATACACGAAAATGTACAAAATTTGAATTTTTTTTAAAGCCTAGTTAAGGTTAATTTTCGATTTTGAACCAAAAATTGCAGTTAAAATTGAGATCCAGATATCCGAAGGGTTGATTTTGGAGTGATTTCAGGTTTTTAAGATTTGAAAATACGAAAACAACTCAAAAATTGGTCTAAAATTTAAGAAACACGAATATGTAATTTAACCAGATTTCTTAATGGTTTTAGGTAATGTCGATGATTCTGAAACTTCTCGAAATGAAGCTCGGGGAATAGGTTCAAAGTACGTGAAATCCAGGGAAATGTTGTGTGAGGCTTCACAATAAACTTTGAATCAGTTTCTTCGTAATTAAACCTTATAGTGATCTTTACTATTTAAGGAATTTATCTTTGTACTTTTAATTGTATCATAATCAACATTGCATTTTATCATTTTTAGTCATGCATACATAAAGTAAGTGAGGGGGATAAGTTTGTTTTGAAGTCTGGTTTGCTTGAACTTGGTTTTAATCCCGCCTTTACGCCATCTAGTGAGACTAGCGGAGTCTAACGCTGATAAATTATCTCCGCATTTCATGATGTCTTAATACTGTCTCTGTACTATTTTTGGAAGTCGACGTCTAATTATAGTTAGAAGACAACATAGTGGACTGCCTATCATGTTAACGCATATATCTTATTGTTTATTTGAAAATGCAATTACATGTCTCCATGCATCATACTATCAATTGCATGAGTACTAATCAATGTAGGAATTCACTTGCCTTACATATTTGAGTTGTTTTTTATGATGTCATATTCTATATGATAAAAAAAGAAGAATGGACAAGACTCGAAGATTGTGGTGATTATTTTCACAAATGAAAGTAAATTCTTGTTTTAAGTTTATATATATTATTTTTAGATTCTTGGGGTGAGTGTAAGACGTGGAGTTTAGTTGAATGGTTATGAGAGTCTCCTATTTTTGTTTAAAATGAATCGAGAGATTTATGTTTCGGTTTTGGTCTATTTAAAACTAAGTTATCAAAGATTTTTAGTTAGTTTATTGATTTGAGTTTGTTACATATTATGAACTGTGGGGAGTTACGAGTCTTTTTAGAATTTTTCCCAATTTTGTTGTCTATTAGGTGGAAGTTTTTCGTCGGGCCATTTTT
The DNA here is from genome assembly GCA_039657365.1 of Stephania yunnanensis. Classification (NCBI taxonomy): domain Eukaryota; kingdom Viridiplantae; phylum Streptophyta; class Magnoliopsida; order Ranunculales; family Menispermaceae; genus Stephania; species Stephania yunnanensis. The sequence goes on along the minus strand of CM077581.1, from coordinate 29,564,687 downwards.
AATGGAGATACCTCTAAAATTTTTACAAAATACAAAGAATTATCCATATGATTTCATAATTTGCTCCAATTAAACAAATGATGAATTGAATTTCATTGAGGTTTGAAATTTAGTTTTAGAGCCTTATTAAGAATTGAATCAAAGTATTTTGAGGTAAAAAGTATGAATTAGGCTGACTAGATTATCAAATGATTAAGGTAATCTAGGTTGGTCAGTCGTCTTAATGACGACGGGGTTGATAGTAACTTTAGAACAAGCTAAGTTGAAAACTTTTCCTTTTGCATTAAAGTATCTAGCCCAAGACTAGTTGTTTCTTTGGCACGTGCCGCAAGTATAACGACTTGCTTGTAGTAATATTGCAATCAACTTACGTTCATTATAGATATCGTCATCAAGGAAAGGTTTTTGTACTAATTAATCACCTATTTGACTTTGAGCTATTGCTAAGGAAATACACTTTTAAAGGGTTTGATACTAAATTAATCTATCTAATAAGACAATGTTAACTTTACTTTAACTCTTATATTAATGATATCTTAGTTCACAACTTCACCTAGAAAATCTAATACAATGCTTTTCAACCATTTTTACATTTCAATATGTTGTGTGCAATGCCTAATTAGAATAAATAGATTTCTTTCAAACCTAATTTAACCTAGTGTCGTGACAAAAAAATTCTAATGTTCAAACTGGAACTCCATCTATCGGTGTGAATAATGTAAGCTCTACATTGCTTTAATATATATATATATATATATATATATATATATATATATATATATTAAATCTTTGGATTTATAACCAACCAAGTTTACTATCCATGTCTTCTTAATCAACAACTATAGCTTAATGTTATCTTTTTTACGGCTATATCGTTCATGTTCGGTTTAAAGGCTTCAATGATCATGATAACTTGTAAAACCTAATATCAATAAGCATCTAGCCAATATATCTAAAGCATTATGCTTAGAACCAATAAATTCTAGCCATTGCACTTTTTATAATCATTTTCTACTCATATTCATGACATAACATTCATACCATAGGATCCATTGATCCCTAAGATTAATAGATTACTCACATTTTATTGAAACACGCACACACACACATTATAATTCATGATTGAAATCATTGCAAATCAGAGATGAATAGAAATATATTACCTACAATTACACCAATGAAATCAAACTTCAATTGCAAACGCGGAGTCTTCAATATTTTCTATATGCAAAACTCTTTAATACTTAAAACCAATTAAACCTATACTAAATTATTCTAATGATGGTTAAATGCTGATATGTGGTGTGTTTACAATGTCCTAATACCTATTTGTAATTTCTAATTGTTGGGGCATGTGCCCTAAGTCAATCTAAAAACATTGTTTATCTTATAAATTAAGTTAATAAAATTTAGTTTTTCATATCCTATTCTATTATAAGTGATTGCTTGTTTACATTATAGTAAGATCCATGAATATTTGTGAAAATATTCTGAATGTCCTCAGTCGATCATTATATTGGGGACTATAATGAATTAAGACTAGTGTGAATCTAGATTGATGGTTTTATGATGATTATGCGTATAAAGATACGAGTCGAGATAATGAGTACTTGTTAGGGAACAAGGTACACGAACGACCCGATATGAGAATACCACATGAATTAAGTCATTTGTGTTACTTATAAAAGGTATATCATTTAATCATTCAACTTGAGATTATTATAGACTTCAATATTATGAGTATGATAATTTGATACGATCAAATGTTGTCTTTAACCAGACGAATATAAAGATTGTAATTGATTACCATATGAATAATATGTGAAGGTATGTAATCAAGATACAATTTGTCACTCTTGTATATAGAGATATATCAAAGGACCCCTCGACAATATAGATTGATAATGCTCAACTCCATGTCAATTGATATGATCAATGTCACTTGGATGTTTTCAGTTTACCCAAAGATCGAGATTAGTACAATTGAATATTAAGGGTGACTTTCCATGCCTTATGTTTAATCAAAGGATATCACACAATAAAAGAATATGATATATATTATTTATTAGGTTGTACAGATTTTGATATTCATGGTACTTGGGTTGTCATAATGCCTTGCTAGAGACCGCTTATGACTTGTGTATCAAAATAGTTTGGTTCACTGTCAACGTCACATGAACTTATTGGGTCGCATACAAAGAACGATTTGCTAAATTTCAATTGATCCAGAGTAATAAATTTTATATGTTAAAATTCATGACAAAAAAGCCCTTATGATTTGTTATATGATAACTTAGTACTAAGGATGTATGTGTAATTTGCTTAAATTGCCTAAATACAATAGTTGTATTACGAATATGATTTTAAGTGAGGGTTTATCTGCACATATAAGTAGATGTTGAAATCCTAAAATGAAATAAGATTTTTGTTTTTACAAATTTCGAGAGCTCTGAATTTTGGGAGAGAAAAAAAGCGTTTTCAATCTCTCGTGGAGCTAGCGCTCCTAATTGTGGTCACATTTCTTGTGTGGATTTATGAAAGAGGACACGCGCTTGAACATCTTGAAAATCTAACAATCAAAGAAGAAAATCACGGATTAATTTATGATTTACTTTTGTAGATTTAGTTATTTTCGATCCTGTTGAGGTTTTTCAAAATATGTTATTAATTTTTCGCTAAGTAGGAACCCCAAAACCCAACACTAATAACAATTATAAATCATACTTTACAATTTAACTCGAAATAAAACACCAATTTTTTATTTTCTTCTCGATTGGTGCGTCACTTGTGCCCCGGTGGCGTGCCTTATAAGCCATGGCGCCACCACTGCACCGTCTTTGTGTGTGCTTCTTTTGAGCTCCTATGATCTCAATGCTGTCACTACCATGTCTCAGCGCTGTCTTTGTGTTTCACGGCGCTGCCACTGCGCTTAACCTTCAGACCCATTTTCTCCACTTTCTTTGCTCTTCTACGCCGTGCCTTTCCTTCCCACGCTGTGCCTTAGTGCTCCACATTACTACTATGTGTAGTCACAAATCCAACCACGCTTTTATGAGTTTTTACTCTGTTTCTTCTAGTTTTTGCTCATTTTCTTCCATTACCCCTTAATTACCTAAAACTGTAATAACACCATGAATTAGAACTCATTTAGGGATATTTATACTAAATATACTACTAAACTAACTCTATATATTAGTCTAAATAATCAATTATCAAATGCCCCCAAACTTAAGACTTTGCGTGTCCCAAGCAAAATTGTATTCTACTAAGTCTCCTAATAACTAGTCCTCATTAAATTTACATAGTTCATGGAGTATCTTGTAATTCACTAAGTTTCAAGTTAATAATTCGCTCAAGAGTTTTTCGTTGTAATAATTTGTTATTGTAAGACATGTAGCTTTAACAACACATATTACTTTACTTTCGAACATCAAAGAAGATCACAACCAAAAACCATCACTACTCGCAAGTTTCATCTCAACACTCAAGTAACAATTATGCAATCTAATGATTTCTCATTAAGCGCAGGAATTCATAAATAAGCATATATCATACTCATCTTTGGTAGACTTTATTACTTCGAGAGTCTGTAGTATTTAACATAGTTGAAAATGAAACTTAACCTAATTAACTACTCGTATTCGAGCTAAATTTTTTATTTGAAGAGTTTTATTTCACTTCTGCTTTCTTTTCTTTATTTAACTTTTCTCTCATTTTATTTCTTCTCTTTTTCATTTTTTATTTTACCGTCCCTGCTCCTTTCTCGATAGAATTTTTTTTTCTCATTTTTTTCAACCATTAATTTCTCTACTCCATTTCCCGCAGAACTTGTGCGATTATTTTATTTTTATATTTTAAAACTCTTGTTAGCACATCTAACTTTCACGAAATTAAAGTAAGGTAGCTCCAAGTTTTTATTTATGATGCTTATTTCTCCTCCTTTTTGCATAAATGTTTATTTGCTTTGTATTTGCAAGTAAGATTCACACTTATTATATAATCCTTAGAGATCTAACTTTTTCTACAAGAAGCGTTCTAATTTTTGACTTTTGTTTCAAGATCAAGGTCATCCATAACTATAGGTTTCTAATCGTGAAGTCACACTGTTGTTTGCTATATTACATTATTTCTTATTTAAAATATTCTCTTGAGTTTAATATCAACAAGACACTTGTAATCTACTCATCCATAATTGAAGGCATGAACATATAAATGAACTACTTATTCATTACATATTACTATATATAACATAATTCGTACTACTTAAACACTCAAATAATAACTAAAATGAAAATTTTATACACTACCATGCTTTCCTCCTTAACGACTTCAAAATTAAAATTTAAACAATCATGCCTGTAGTGTTTATCATTATTTTTCAGCCTATCTTACAACTTCTCATAGTGGTGTAGTGTTTATCATTATTTCGGTTATCGGCTTCCATGTATCACCTTCTTTATGAGGTAATTTAGATCGATAGTCTGCAACCAAATTTTCGCTCCATTCCTTATCTTTAATTTTTAAGTCAAACTCTTGTAATAATAACACCCATCTAATCAACCTTGGTTTGGCATCATTCTTTGCAAAAAGATAGCGGATTGGTACATGATCAGCATACACAGTGACTTTGGATGCCACTATATATGATCTAAATTTGTCACACATAAACACCACTACTAATAGCTCATGTTCTTTGGTAGTATGTTCTTTTGCGCTTGATCCAGTGTTCTACTTGTGTAGTATATAGCTCTAAACATTCCATCACCCGTTGGCATAACACTGCTCCTACCTCGTAGTCACTTACATCGCGCATTATTTCAAACTTAGAATCTTAATCTGGTGCTACCACTATTGGTGCCGAAATTGAAGCTACTTTCAAGGTCACAAATGCTTGTATGCATGTTGGACTCATTTCAAATGGAACATCATTTTCCAACAACGTGCAAATGGTTTAGTAATTTTAAAAAAAATCCTCAATAAACCTTTTGTAGAATCTCGCATGCCCTAAAAACTCCTTGTCTCTAATGTTTCTTGGTATAGGAAGTTTCTTAATTGGTGCTATTCTTACTCTATCAACCTCCAATCCATGAGCAGACACTCTAAGTCGCAAAAACAACTCCTTCTTGAACAATAAAGTGACATTTTTCCCAATTAAGTACTAAGTTTGTGTCTTGACATCATTTCAATACTACAGTCGAAATTTGCAAGCATAGATCGAAAGAAGCCCCAAATACAAAAAAGTTATCCATAAATACCTCCATAATATCTTTGACCATATTAGAGAAAATGATTATCATACATCTTTGAAATGTTGCTAGCGCATTGCATAATTTAAATGGCACATGTCTAAATGCAAATGTACCATACGAGCAAGTAAATGTTATTTTCTTATGATCTACTGATGCTATTGCATTTTTAATATACCTCAAGTACCCATCTAGGAAAAAATAGTATTCATATCGTGCTTGTATTCCCAACATTTGATCAATGGATGGTAAAAGGAAGTGGTCCTTTCTCATAGCTTTATTTAACTTTCTGTAGTCAATGCAAACCTTCCAGCCAGTTTCTATTCTCATGGACATGGTTTCCCCATTTTCAGTTTGAATAATGGTCATTCCTCCTTTCTTTGGTACCTCATATATTGGTGAAATCTATGAACTATCTAAAATGATGTAGATGATTTTAACATTCAACCATTTCAAAGTCTTTTTTTACCGCTTCTTTCATTATTGGATTCAACCGCCTTTGAGCTTCAACTGATTTTTTTATGATTTTCTTCCATTAAAATCTTATGCATGCAAACTGTTGGGCTTATTCCTTCTAAGTCTTGATTGTCCATCCCAAGGTTGAATTATGCTCGCTCAAAAGTCGAAGTAATTTTTCTTCTTCCGACTCCGTCAACTCTACCTAAACGATCAAGAGATATGTTGAATCTTCTCCTAAATATTCACATCTCAGATGCTCTGGTAAAGGCTTTAATTCCATTATTGGTTTAATAACCTCACTTTCTACCTTCATTTCTAATTTCTCGAAACCTTTATAAAACTTAGGGGGTTCTATTTGTGGTAATGCATTTATGCTTCCTGAAGTTCACCATTTACTACTGAATTTATGGTTATGCTTTGGATTAGACATTGCTCTAATGGATCAACTGGCGTATACTCTTAGGCTATCTTAGTAACACAATCAGAAATTACATCTCTGACTTCGCTGCTTTTGTAGTATTCTCCCTCATTCAGAAACTTCAAGATTTTATAAATATTGAATAAGACTCCATTATCATTTAGTCTTAACCTTTGCTCTCCCCTTTGAATGTACCATTCAAATCCTCTTCCATATCCAATACTACGAAATCCACGGAAAAAATGAACTTTTCTACTTTCACCAACACATCTTCAATGATTCCTTTTGGATATGTCACTGATCAATCTGCCAATTGCAAAGTCATATTAGTTGACTTTACTTCTCCCAATCCTAATTTCTTGAAAAGTGAGAAGGGCATAAAATTTATAGTTGCACCTAGATCACATAAAACTTTATCAAACAAGTGTATTCCTATCGCGTATGGAATGGAAAAAACTTCCTAGATCTTTTAGCTTCAGTGGTAACTTCCTTTGTAGGATTGCACTGCACTTTTAATTCAAATTCACTATTTTGTAATCTTCTAGTCACTCCTTTTTTGCCATCATGTCCTTTAAGAATTTTGTGTAATTCAGTATATGTTCCAATGCATTCGCGAATGGGATGTTTATATGCAGCTTCTTAAACATTCTTGAACTGTACTTGATCTTTATGTTTCTCGAACTGTTGAGGATATTGTAATATTTGATTTATTAGTGGCAAATTATCTGGAAATGTGAGTCTCCCTAGTACCACATCTTTTTTCTTCCTATCTCCTCTTATTTTTCTTTAAGTCGATTCTGATTCTTCTGCTGGTGCTACTTTTTTTTAGGTATTGATGTCATTATCCAAGTGTTCTGCATTTTCTAGTTGATGCTTATCGATTTGCTTCTTTGTGTCATTTATTATATCTTTTACCCGCATTGGACCATTAGTTGTTTTACCACTCTTTAATTGGACTACACGTGCATTTCTCATATGATTAGTCATAGTGTTACTCATAAACTATTCTTCATTTTGTGAATCTCAAGCACTGGTAAGCTGAACAATTTGTCTCTCAAGATTCTTGATAGATAGTAATCGCTCATCATCAATTCTTTTCATGGCTTGCTTCACTCCTTCCATCTCTTTCTCGTACTTCTCATGGTGCTCCTTATTGTTCATGTCCGTGCCTTGAGGTAACTTCATTGCATTATTATGATTTCTATAGGGAATTTAGATTAATGTTATCCCTGATAAAACTGTTGAGGAGCCATTCCTCTCAGCCTGAAAGTCTTCTCGTAGCCTTGATTATTCATAAAGTTAATGTTTTTATACTCCATTCACTGTTGTATTTCCATTTGGTTTACCACCATGCCTTGGTGATTGATGGGTTGTTATGCTACTTGTAGACCTTGGTGTCCCATTTGAATTTTTGCCATTTAACTACTAAGATTTGATAACTGCACCATAATTGCAACTTGCGAGTCGATCGCGTAGCGCCTATTGATTTTCTTATTGTGGAACGAATACCGGCGAAAGAATTTTGAGACATAATATCAAGGAGATCCAATGCTCCATATTCATCATTGGTAAGTATAGAGCCACATGATGCGACATCTACTAGCATTCTAATGTTGTAGAAAATTTGGAGTTTTTCCCATTTCAAGTATATGTGTGCCGGACATCTCCTCAACATCTTTTTGAATCTTTTACAAGCCTTGCCAAGAGACTCGGTGTCTTCCTGCTTGAACTGATTGATCTCAAGTTTTGTTTCGCTGATCTTCACTAAGTGAAATAACTTGTCTATAAATCTTTCATTGATATTGCTCATGAGGTCATACTCCATACATTCAGCTCTTGAAATCAAGATCTGGCTTTTCCACCCAATAAAAATGGAAAAAGTCTCATCTTGATTACCTCCTTTGTAATTCCGGTAATGTGCATGGTATCTCATTTCTCTAAGAAATTCTTAAAATTTGCAACTAGATCTATATTTGATAGCCTATTGGACATAATATTTTGTACCATGTTTATCAGAGACGTTCTCAGTTCGAACTTAGTGGTGTTGGCTGGAAGCCTTATCACTCCGTCGTAAGTCTCTTGAACTTCTTGCTTGAAGTAGTCACGAAGGCATCTCTGTCCTCACATTCTATCGTGCACTACTAGATCACCCGCGCGTTGGTTATTCTTGCAGCCCTGTTGTTGGTTATTCTCCGTTGTAAGTCTTCAACCATTTTGATTCTTTTTTTATTTCATTCATTCATTTTTTCAATCTCAAGGTCATATGGCACTAAGTCTTTATCTCCCATGCTATGCATGCACTAGTTATCCCCGAAAAGAAAACATCAAAAAATCAAGTGCAGAAAGTCAAACTTGAAACTCAAGCCTTTTTTCTTTTTATAAACTTAAAAGTAAAGTACTTGAAATAAAACTTAGCAACTTTTCAAAGTAAGTAATGCTAAAAGGCTACCTATCCCCGGCAACAACGCCAAAATCTTGACATGTGTTGCAAGTATAATGGCTCGCTCATATAATAGTGCAATAAACTTATGTTGATCATGGATATCATCCTCAGGGAATGATTCTCGTACTAGTTAATTACTTATTTGACTTTGAATTATTGCTAAGGAAGTCCCTTTTTAAATGGTTTTATACTAAACTAATCTTTCTAACAAAACAATGTAAACTTTACTTTAATTCTTATATTAAGGATATCTTAGTTAGCAACTTCACTTAGGTAATTTAATCCTATGATTTTCAATGACTTATATATCTTAATATTTCGTGTGCAATGCCTAATTAGAATAGATAGATTTCTTTCAAATTCACTCTAACCCACTGTCGTAAAGGAAAAGATTCTAATGTGCACTTAGAACTCCACCTATCAATGTGAATAACATAAGCTCCACATAGCTTTAATGTCCCAAATCTTTGTTCATAACAAACTTAGTTTACTATCCGTGCCTCCTTAATCCATAACTATCACTCGATGTTGTGTAGTTTACTGTTGTACCATTCATGTCCAGCCTAAAAAGCTTCAATGACTACGATAACTTCTAAAATATAATATCAATAAACATGTGACTGATATGTCTATAGCATTATGCTTTGAATCAATACAAATTCTAACCATTATACTTTTTATAATCACTTTCTACTCAAATTCATAGAATAACATTCATACCATAGGATCCATTGATCCTTAAGATTAACAGACTACTCACGATTCAATGAAACACAAACATCACAATTCATGATTGAAATCATTGCAAATCAGAGATGAATATGAATATATTACCTTCAATTAAACTAATGAAACCAAACTTGAATTGCAAATGCAGAGTCTTCAACTTTTCTTCTAGATAAAACTCCTTAATAGTCAGAACCAAAGTAAACATATGTGGCTAATGGTTGATATGTGATGTGTTTACCACGTCCTAATACCTATTTATACTTCATAATAACAATTAAAAACCCCACTACCATTTAACTCGAAATAAAACTCTAACTTTCTATTTTTTTCCTGATTGGCGCTATCACTTATGCCTTGGTGCAATTCCTTATAAGCCACAATACCACCATTGCACTAACTTTGTGTGCACTAATTTTTAGCTCTTGTGACCTCGTCACTGTCACTGCTATGTTATGGTGCCGTCCATTGTGTTCCTCGACTCCACCACTACGTTGGATGTCTAGAATCATTTTCTCCACTTTATTTGCTCTCTTATGCTGTGCCTTTCCTTCCCACGCTATGCCTTAGTACTTCACAACACCATTAAGTGTAAACACGGCTTCAACCATGCTTTTGTGGATTTTTGCTCAATTTCTATTTTTTTGCTCATTTCCTTTCTAATATATATCTTCAACTTAAGGATGAAAATGGGTAGGAAAATACCCACGGGTGATGGAGATTTAACCTAATGGGTACATATATAAGGATTTTAAATGGGGATGAGGGTGGGGATAGGTACAAAATTTTATACCCATAGGGGTATGGGTATGGGCAGTAAAATATATCTACGGAGATCTCCATGGGGTATCCCCACTAGTAATCTACATGGTGATACCCATCTAGGGATCACCATATATCAATTTACACACCATATGATATATATTATTTATATATGCCATATGATATTTATATATAAATATTACATAATATTACATAGTTTTTGCTCCAAAAAACTCGTACATATAACAAAACCTCTCTGAATGAGATTTATGATTTTTATTTGTTTGGTTAATTAATAACTATATGTTTTATCTTGAATTGTTTTCAACTATATTTATATTTTAGTATTTTAAGATCGAAAATACTGAAAAAAGTTGATGATTTAATGATTTAAAGAGACAGTGACTTTAAAGAATATTTTGAATTTAAACTTTTCATTTTGCATATGCCAATGATTTTGTAAAAAAATAATTATCAGTGTTAGCACTTAGTAGCTAGGATTTTTATTGCATGATATGTTGATTTTTTATTTTTGTTGGAATTTTAACAACTGTGTTTTTATGTATGTATATTTGACACCTTATTTGTTACAATTCTATTTTAAAGAATCCCCGTGGGGATCCCCAATGGGGAGTGGAATGAGGAAAAATACTTCCCCATGGTGATTCTCCATCCTTACAAAACCCCCACTGGGGACCCCTAACAGAGAATGAAATGGGCAAAACATTTTACCCTTGGGGATTCCTCATACCCACATAGATTTGAAAGATATAGGGATGGGTGTAAGAATTCATCCCCAGATGGGTACGAGGATGAGGTCCCCATCCCCTACCCTACCCATTTGGATCCATACATCAAATCAACACCGCCTCATTCCATTTCATTTTGAGACAAAGATTAACCTCGAGATACTTATTACATATCTCGAGAAAAATCAAATTTATATTATGAAAATGGAACATTAGACTTCTATCGGGATTCATGTAATGCGAATATCATGGAAATCTAATATTTAATTTGCAAACTAAAAAACCCCACCTCCTCGAATTGTTGTTTCACATAGAGAGATTGAGTAGGCGTGAGAAGGTTTGAGGGATACCGATAAGAGATGGAAATGGAGAGATAGCGAGATAGAGTGATTGTGATTGAGGTGAGTGTGTGTTGTTTGTTATTATAGGTTGTTGTGAGGTGTCTTAATGGAAGTTCGGAATGAGAGGGAGGTTTGTCCGAGGAAAGAGATGGCTTCCTAGCCGTCTCCTTTCCCCAAACACATTTGGGGTTGGGGCCAAACCCAAACCCCAATGAAAAATAAAATTAAAAAAGTTGCTTATTTGTGAAATGGGCTGCTTTAGGAAGAAGAAAGGGGGTTTGACCCGAATCGGACTTGAGTATGGTTGAATCCAAACAAAGTTTAGCAGATGATTTATATGAGAAACCATACAACTTATATCATTTTAGAGCTATAGAGCGAGCACTGGTTGTCCATGGACAACAAGGCTGGGTAATAGGAGCTAAGAATTAGCTGAAGCACATTAAGAAGAGGAGTGTGAGGGAAGTCTACTGAATCTGGCAATAATTTCTTGTTGCTTCTCTATACTCTACAACTCAGCAAGGTGGGATAACAAGCCAAAGTGAGCTTGTTTATTTGAGATTACAAAGAATTGGGATCAACGTCAGCAAGATCATCCAAGAGAATTTAAGGGAGTCTATCATGTCAGAGAGAGACAACAAATTGTTGTTTCCAATTTTGAATACTTAGTTATTCTTGAAGGCTGAAGTGCTAATGGTTTAGGATGAAGAATCTGAAATTGAGGCCTAACCAACCATGGATGAGGCAATTATCCTCACACTTAAATCACCGCCTAGTTATCAAGACTCCAAGGATGAGAGGGAAAGTGCGGAGGGGAATTGACTTGAGGCCAAATTGTTAGCTAAGTAGCAATAGGATTATGCAGCAATTACAACAGTAGCAGAGTTAGCCCTAGAGCCAGAAGACGAAGGAAATGGAGAACACGAGGAGCAACAATAGGGACTTGCTTAGGGCTACGAGTTTGTAGACCCACTTATAGGAGAGTAGGACTTGGATGGTCCTGAGATTTTTCAACCACCTCCTCCAGCGACACCATCAATACCACCAATAGAGGACTTGACTCTGTGGTTGTGTATTGCTAATATGAGGAGGCATCATAGAAATGATATGGATCATTATTAGGATTCCTTATTACGTTATGAGCAAGATAAGCAGAGGAGAATGCAAGATAGACTAAACGGACAACAAAACTATGACTAAACGACATAGACAATATGAGAAATACTTCCTACGGATGTCTTTTGGTTTTCCTATAGAAATGAACTATGCATTTGACCTAGATGTGGAGCAGAGTAGAATGGTGGTGTAACGACCCATTTTATTAAATTTGCAAACGTGGACTCCAGCTCAGACCTACGTCGACCCCGCGGTAGGCTAGGACACACTAGGACTTAGGTATGCTAGTTATTGTGTGTTGGTTGCTTATTTACGGTGCAATTTATTGAAACACATCGCATGCGTATATGTTGCATAACAATACGTACGAGATTGTGTGAATTGTGTTGGCCTCGATATGCGTGTCGATGCGGGTACCAGGTAGTTGACGAGATCGAATATTAAGTCGGGGAAACTAAAACACACAAATTACATAAAAAGTGGCTATGTAACTAATATGGAATGGGTATTAGGTGGCTAGTCACGGGGCAGTACGCGAATATCGTGGTTCGGACTTAAAAATGGACGTCGAAACGACTGAAACACGGGCGAGTGTCTCAAACGTGTCACACTTTGGAGTCAAAGAAATAAGTCAACATCACGTATCCATACTCCATTACCTTTTCTCTTACCTACATCTCACTCTCACACACACACACCCCGTTTTGTGAGGTCGAGAAGGAGAGAAGAAGAAACGGAAAGGAGGAGGAGGAAAAGAATCCGATAAGGAGATGAGAGATAATGGAAATGACACGATCAAGGTGAGTCCTAGTGGTTTTTGGTTGTGGGTCTTGGTGAGTTGGCCGTGGTGGCCGAGACAGGGGGTTCAGCCATGGAGGTCGAACCGGGTCGCGGTGGAGATGGCAGGGGTGTCTACCCTGCCATCGATGCCACTGGGGTTGGGGTGGAGAGCAATCCCAACCTAACAACAAGGGAAATTTCATTTCTGATCGAACCAAAGGTCTCTCGTTCGATTGGGCGTGCACGCACGTGTGCATCCCCCTAATGGGCCAGGCCCAGAACGGGCCGGGCCCAGAACGGGCCAGCCTTTGGTCGGGTCAGACCCATTTGGTTCGACCCGCCCAAACCAAACTTAAAGAAAAGAGGAAAATAGAAGAAAATGAAAAGAATGGGAAAAATTCCAGAAAAAATTATATTTTGATAAATAAATAGAAATTGATGAATTTCTATGAAAAATAAAATATTTAGGAATGTCAGACGCGACTTTTGCAGGGTTTTGCCTCGAAAAGCGCAAAATGGGCAATTTGGCCTAAAATTTAGAAATTTGTTTTAAATTGTAATGCTAAATTGGAATTATTGATAAATGGACATAGGTGGACACGGGTGATCAATTGGCGACAAAGGACCCAGTGGACTTGGACTTTGGGATTAATTACGGGGTAGTGGAGTGCGTCGTGAGGTTTGTAAAATCTGATTGAAAAACTCTGAGTATTTATTTTGCTTTGTATTTCTATTCAATTCCAATATTCTTTGTTGTCTTTCCTATATCTTTATCTTGTCCTTGTTTGGACGGTTGGTCGAGTTACTCCCACCGGATTTTTCGTTGTGTCTATGCATTCTAGACCATAGCATGTGTATCAGGAGTTCTTGGTGGATAATGACCCGAGCTATTCAACTGTTACATATGTCGATGCGTCGAAGGTCTACACCGGCCACCGAGAGGGACCAGGTGATAGCTAGTTGGGTGCACCCACTAATGGGATCCTGGAAGTGTATTCCAAAGTATGGTTTAGTTTGACTAGAACAGGCACACACATTTGCACTTTATTGTTATCTATGCATGCGATGCTCTACTTACAGTTCTCTGTTTACATTCTGCATGTTTATTTAATAGTATTTATTGAATTCCACTTATTTATTTGAATGCTCGGAGGAGCTTCTTGGGATATTACTGACTGGACTCGTCATTCATTTTCTTATGTAATGATTGAGTACAGATCCGGCTACAAGTAAGGGCAAGGGAATCTTAAGCGACTACCTCTGCTTATCTACCATCAATGATTACTTGTACGTGTGTTTTGTTTTGATGTTTTGATTCTTTTGGGAACTGAGGAGTAACCTGACACTGTACATAGATACCTCAGATGATACATTTATCTACCTCTATATAGAGTACTATTCAGGGTTTTCCACATTAGGAATTGTTTAATTGCTTATTAATACTTTTTTGCATTTAAGTACGACTTCTGCTGAATATGTCATTTATACGCTGTACACACAAGTGAACATGAATTTTGAGACTTAATAGGACGGGCAGGTACCGTACACGTGTAGCAGGGCCAGCTGGTAAGGATTACACGGAGAAACGTCACCCTGGGGCTGCTAGGGCCGCCACAGTTGGTATCAGATCAATATTTATAGGAAGTCTTAAGGCAATAAAACTTAATCAATGAACTTAACCAAACTATTGTTCATTTGGTACCCAGACACCAGTTTCGGGGTAGCGGTAGAGGCACCCATAGAGACGGCTACCGCGGTTGTCGTTCCTTTGGAGACGTCAACTCTTACGCCTCTACTCACGATGACCGACCATGCTATTGCCACCCCCACCGCTGTTACAACTACTACATCGACATTTGTCCTGGCACTAGAGGCGAAGTTATCGAGGGAGTTTTTGAATTTCTAGCCTGGATTCTTTACGGGGGCGGTGACCTTGAGGCTGCAAGGAGGGTAGTGTCCCATCGGCATTTCCATAAGCTGATGAGGAATGATGAGACTATACATGCAAGACTTTCTAGAGCTTGTTTGAGAGGGCATGCAGTAGTTTGGTGGACGACATATACTGATACTCATCTGAAATTGATGACATGGGTTGAGTTTAGGGAGCTATTCTACGATCAGTACATACCTATAGAGGTTAGGTTGAGACCGAGGGAGGAGTTCCCAGCCTTGAGAGTGGGTAATCAGACCTTGATGTAGTATATGGAGAGGTTCTGACATTTGGTTCAGTTCTCTTTAGATGTCGCCAGGACAAAGCATTTATAGATTTATTATCTCAGCTTAGGGGTTAATGACAGGATTGTGTTAGCAGTTGTCTCCACTTGAGCCACGACTATATATGAGATCTTTGACAGGGCATTGGCTCCTGAGACCAACATACTGTAGAGGGATAGCAGACGTGTGACTGGTAGGGAGGTACAGTCAGGGCAGAGTTCTTAGTCGAATCAGAGGTAGAAGAGATCGATGGATCGCCCGACTTGAGGCCGAAGAGATGATAGACGAGAGATGGGCTGCCCGGATGAGTTTGAGGGCAGTCAGTTCCAATATGAAGAGCAATAGACGGGTCATGCTATCACCTCAGCACTAGTGGAACGGTAGAGATTAGGGGAGCCATCACAGGGGTCGGGTAGTCCGGGGTCAGGGTCTGAGATCAAGAGATAGACATACGGGTAAAATTGAGAGCCGTATATGTCACCGGTGTGGGCAGAGGGGACACTTGAGGGTTGACTATCGGACACCACCATCACCACGGCGAGGGTCATACCAGGCCAAAGATAAAGCGTATGCGTTAGCACAGCTAAATAGCGGGGCGACTAGGCAGCTCATTAAAGCTACATTATTTATATTGGTCGCTCTATGCATGCTATGTTTGATTCTGGTAGCACTTTATCGTTTCTTGCTGGATGTATTATTGGATTGTCAGGGTTCGTTACACAGACACTAGACCCACATCTTTTCCCTAGTACTGCTACTAGGGATAAGATATACCATAACCGACTATGTCGAGACGTGATGATATAGGTAGAGGGACATCAGCTACTAGCTGATCTTCGAGTTTTAGAGTATTTAAAGTTTGACATATTACTTGGGATGGATTGGTTCGCATCATATCATGCACGGATAGATTGTTACAGTAAGAGGATAAAGTTTCATATTCCTGGAATACTGAAGTTCGTATTACTTGGATCCGCGATGGACTTACCTATAACGAGAGGCCGATTAGCTATAATACAAAAAATGGAGGCGTTTGTGGTGATAGTTGAGCCGGAGGTTCGTACGGAGATCCGAATCGATGACATTTCGGTGGTTAGGGATCTCGTTGACGTATTTCTAGATGATTTACCTGGATTGCCACCGCTAGAGCTGTTGAGTTCATAATCGAGTTGATACTATGGACGCAACTGATTGCAGTCGACGTTACGGATGGCACCGACGGAGCAGGAGGAGGTGAGACGACAGTTGTGAAGAAGAAAGATGGTATTATGAGGATGTGCATCAACTATAGGAAGCTGAATCAGGTAACTGTGAGAAATTGTTACCCACTTCCTAGGAATGACGATCTGTTTGATCAGCTGACGGGTGGCAGATTCTTTTCGAAGATTGACCTTCTCTCGAGTTATCACCAATTGAGGATTCTAGAAGAGGATATCCAGAAAACCGCTTTTCACACGAGATACGGGTTATTTAAGTTCACAATCATACCGTTTGGGTTAACGAACCCTCCAGTGATTTTCATGGACTTGATGCACGGGGTCATGAGGCTGTATTTGGACAGATTCGTCATTGTATTCATCAATGATATCTTAATCTACAACAGGTGTAAGGATCACGAAGGACATTTCAGGACAGTTTTGACGACAATGAGAGGGCATCGACTGTACGCCAAGTTCATCAACTGTGATTGTTGGCTAAGTGCGGTGAGATTATTATGCCACGTCATCATTGAGGAGGGTATTTCAGAGGATTCAAAAAAGATTCGAGCTATCATTGATTGGAAGACGCCTGAGTCCGTGGCCGATATACGGAGTTTCCTCGGATTGCCTGATACTATCGGCGATTTGTGCAAGATTTTTCCTCGATCGCAGCGTCGATGAGAGAGTGACTAAGAAAGATGTCAGATTTGACTGGTCAGATGAGTGTGATCAGGCTTTTTGTGAATTAAAGAGGAGATTGACATCTGCACCAATATTGACATTGTCGGAGCCGGGTAAGATCTTGAAAGTATATTCAGATGCGTCGGGCATTGGTCTTGGATATGTGTTGATGCAGGATGGTAAACCAATTACCTATCTTTCCAAGCGGCTGAGACCTAATGAGGGGAATTATCCAATGCGCAAAAACTGGAGCTTGCAGCGGTCGTATTTGCACTAAAGGCTAGGAGGCACTACCTCAGTGGAGAGCGATTTGTGTTGTATATAGATCACCAGAGCTTACGTTACATATTCACTCGAAGGGATCTGAATATACGCCAGCAGAGATGGCTGAAGTTGCTGATGGACTACAACTTCGCTATTGAGTATCACCTTGACAAACCGAACGTCGTAGCAGACGCATTATGCAGGAATGGACTCCACAGTCAGACTGTTCTGCTGTAGATGAAATATGAACATGTCTTATTACAGGTAACATCAGTTATATGCATGGCCGAGTTGTCAACTATGGCGGACCAGCATATTTGTTGTTAGATGAGAATACCGACCGTATCGCTTGAACGGGTTGCCGAATGTCAGAGGGCTGATGGGCTCTATGAGCGGGTCAGTGGTCTGTCTCGTAATCCCAAATGCACCGATTGGACAGAAACCACAGATCAGTGTTTGAGATACCAAAGGAGATTGTGGATACCTGTGGATCAAGAGATACATGATGAGGTTTTGGAAGAGGCACACTGGTCTCGTTACACAGTTCATCCTGGTCGGACCGAGATGTACAATGATTTGAGGAGATTATTCTGGTGGTCCGGGATGAAGGCTGACGTAGGTATGTACATTAAGAGTTGTCAAATTTGCCAGCATGTGAAGGCTGAGCACAGGAAACCCGATGGATTATTACAGCCGTTGCCCATTCATATAATGGAAATGGGAACATGTCACTATGGATTTTGTTAGTGGGCTATCGCATACATTGAGGTGTCACGATGCAGTTGGGTAGTCATTGATAGACTGACGAAGTCGGCTCACTTCATTCCAATCCCGATGAAACACACGTTTCCCTAACTGAGAATATTATTTGAGCGGGAGATTATTAGACTTCATGGGGTTTCCATTGTGTCAGACATAGACCCCATATTGACCTCGAAACTATGGGAGGCAATGCAGGAGCAGTTTGGTACCAGGTTGTAGTTTAGTACAACTTATCATCCTCAGACCGACGAACAGTCAGAGTGCTTGATCCAGATTTTGGAGGAAATGCTCAGGGCTTGTAGATTACAATTTCGGGGTTCATGGGAGGATTATTTGCCTCTGTGTGAGTTTGCATGCAATAACAGCTATCAGGCGAGCATTGACATGCCACCATTTGAGGCACTATATAAGAGGGGCTGTAGATCACTTGTGCGTTGGCCAGAGCCAGAAGATATAGTAACAGTAGGACCTGAGATAGTTGTTGATTACACAGAGAGAATCTGATAAATTCATTAGAAGCTGCGAGCTGCACGGGATAGACAGAAGAAATACTTGGATAGGTATCATGAAGGTCTGAGCTATGACGAGGGCGATATGGTGTATCTGAAGGTTTCTCATTGGAAAGGTCAACATAGATTTGACATTAAGGAGAAACTGGCACCGAGATACATTGGGCCGTTCCGATTGCACAAATAGTAGGCACTGTTGCATATCGGTTGGAGTTACCTGCTAAGTTAGGTAGGGTTCATCGGACATTTCATATTTCTATGTTGAGACTCGCTAAGTCAAAGCCGTGACCGACGATTGAGTTGCGACAGGTGGAGATACAACCTGACGTGACATATTAGGAGAGACCAGTCGAGATCGTTGACCGTCGAGTACAAATTCTCAAGAACAAGGAACTCGCGAAGGTCCTAGTTCATTCGCAACATCATAGGACAGAAGGTCTCACTTTGGAACTCGAGTCGACGATGAGGAAACAATACCCTCAGCTATTCTCTGGTGCGCGACTTTAGTTACAGTTAAATTTTGAGACGAGATTATATATAGTTGGGAAGAAATGCAACGACCATTTTATTAAATTTGCAGACGTGGACGCTAGCTCAGACCTACGTGGACGCCACAGTAGGCTAGGACACACGGGGACTTAGGTATGCTAGTTATCGTGTGTTGATTGCTTAGTTCCGATGCAATTTATTGAAATACATCGCATGTGTGTATGTTGCAAAACAATACGCGCGAGATTGTGTGAACTGTGTTTGCCTCGATATGCCTGTCGACGCGGGTATCGGGTAGTTAACTGGACTGAATATTAGGTCGGGAAACTAAAACACACAAATTACATAAAAAGTGTCCAAGTAACTAATATGGAATGGGTATTAGGTGGCTAGTGATGCGACGGTATGCGAATATTGCGGTTCGGACGTGAAACCGTGCGTCGAAACGCCTGAAACAAGGGCGAGTGTCCTAGATGTGTCACACTTTGGAGTCAAAGAAAGAAGTCAATATCACTTATCAAAACTCCATCACCTTTTCTCTCACATAAATTTGTCACCCCCCCACACACACACACCGTTTTGTGAAACCAAGAAGGAGAGAAGAAGAAATGGAGAGGAGGAGGAGAAGAAGCCGGGAAGGAGAGGAGAGATAGTGGAAATGACACGATCGATGTGAGTCATAGTGGTTTTTGGATGTGGGTTTTTGTGAGTTAGCCATGGTGGCCGAGACAGGTAGTTCGGCCATGGAGGCCAAACTGGGTCGCGGTGGAGATGGCAGGGGCGTCTCCCCTACCATCGATGCCATTGGGGTTAGGGTGGAGAGTAACCCCAACCCAACAGCAAGGGAAAAAATTTCATTCCCGATCGAACAAGACTTCTCAAGTTCGATCGAGCTCGCATGCGTATAACCCTCCCATGGGCCGGGCCCAGAACTGGTCCATGGTCGAGTCGGGTTTGACCCGTTTGGGTCGACTCGACCCAAACCAAATTGAAAAAAAAGGAAAATAGAAGAAAAGAAAAAAAACCAAAAAATTTTGAAAATTTTGAAAAAAATATATTTCGAAAATAAATATAAATTAATTAATTTCTATGAAAAATAAAATATTTGGGGATGTCGAACGTGATTTATGCTGGGTTTTTGCCTCGAAAAGCGTGAAATGGGCAATTTGGCCTAAAATTTTAGAAATTTGTCGTAAATTGTAATGATAAATTGGAATTATTGATAAGTGGACATAGGTGGACACGGGTGATCAATTGGCGACCAATGACCCAGTGTACTAGGACTTGGGGATTGATTACGGGGTAGTGGAGTGCGTTGTGAGGTTTGTAAACCCCAATTGATAAATTCTGCCTATTTATTTTGCTTTGTATTTCCATTCTAGTCCAAAATTCTTTGTGGTCTTTACAAAATCTTTATCTTGTCATTGTTTGAATGGTTGGTTGAGCTACTCCTACCGAATTTTTCGTTGTGTGTCTATGCATTCCAAACCATAACATGTGTATCAGGAGTTCTTAGTGGATAACTACCCGAGCTAATGAACTATTACATATGTCGATGCGTCGTAGGTCTACGCCGTCCACCGAGAGGTACCAGGGATAGCTAGGTGGGTGTGCCCACTAGTGGGTTCCTGAAAGGGAATTCCGAAGTATGGTTTCGTCGGACTGGAACATGCACATACAGTTGCACTTTGTTGTTATCTATGCAAGCAATGCCCTACTACAGTTGTCTGTTTACATTTCGCATGTTTATTTAACATTATTTATTGAATTCCACTTATTTATTTGAATGCTCAGAGGAGTTTCTTGGGATTTTACTAACTTGACTCGTCATCCATTTTCTTCTGTGATGATTGAGTGCATATCCTGGTACAAGTAAGGGCCAGGGAATCTTTAGCGATTACTTCTGATTGCCTACCGTCGAGGATTACTAGTACGTGTGTTTTGTTTTGATATTTTGATTCTTTTAGGAACTGGGGAGTAACCTGGCATTGTACATAAACACCTTAGATGATATAATTACCTACCTCTATACAGAGTACTGTTCAGGGTTTTCCGCATTAAGAATTGCTTAATTGCTTATTAATATTTTTTTTGCATTTAAGTACGACTTTCGCTAAGGTCATTTATACTTTATACACACAAGTGGACACGAACTTCGAGACATAACGGGACGGGCAGGTGCCGTACACGTGTAGCAGGGCCGGCTGGCAAGGAGTACATAGAGACAAGTCACCCCGGGGCAGCTAGGGCCGACACAGGTTGAACGTCCTTTGACACCATCTTATGTTGGAGCTGATAATGCGGATTATGATGATGATGATGATGATGATTATGATGATGATGATGATGATGCGCAGTCCAAATGTCAGAGTCTTACAATTTCTTTACACCTTGAGGAGATGAGAAATACATTGATACCTACTAACATTACATTTGGGATATTTTTGTTGCTTATTTAGTTGTTTAAATTCTATGTTTATTTAATTATTATAACTTATATTATTATGTTAGTGTTTTAGTCTTTTCATGTTGCAGGCATTTTACACTTTTAGGATAAGGTTTGGTTTAAGTTGGGGGCATCAACACTACACTACACTATAGGAAGTGGTAAGAAAGGTTGAAATAAAGATAAACACTGTAGGCATGATCATTTAAATTTTATTTTTGAAGTAGTTAAAGGAGAAATTATGTTAGTGTATTCTATTTTATTTACTTGTTATTTTGACATGTTTAGCTAGTATAGATTAGGTTATATATAGTAATATGTAATGAATAAGTAATTCATTTGCATGATCATGCCTTTAATTAAGGATGAGTAAAATTCAATTCTCATGTTGATATGAAACTCAAGAGAGTGTGTTTATAAGATTTTTGAACGAAATATGAAATGTAGCAACATTGCTATAATTTCATTAATAGAAACCTAGAGTTAGGGAAGCCCATGAACTTGAAACAAAAACAAGAAGAATACTAAAACACTTTTTATGGAAAAATTTAGATCTCCAAGGAATTCTATAAAAGTGTGAATCTTACTAGAGTATAATAAAAAAAATAATAAAGACTTAGTGCAAAGAGGGAAAAAATAAGCATTTTTAATGAAAAATTTGGAGTTAACTTGCTTGATTGAGTGAAAGTGAGAAGTGCTAACAAGAGTTTTACAAATTTAAAAATTAGAGCGTCCCACAAGTTCTACAGGAAATGGAGTAGTGAACTTGATGGTTCGAAAAAGTGAGAAGAAATGAAATCCATAGGAAAAGGAACAGGCACTGAAAAATAAAAAATAAAAGGAGAAAGGAGAAGAAAAAAGTAAAAGATATCAAAATAAAGTAGGAAAGTGGAATTTAGAATAAAACTTTTCAAATAAAAGATTAAGGTCGAGTGTTAGTAGCTCAATTGAGATAAGTTTTCGATCTAATTAAATTAAGTCTTATAGTCTCTTGAAGTGCCAAAGTTTGCCAAAAATTAATTTGAAAGTGAAACAAAATTGTGTGTCGAGGTGAAACAGACTTGTGAGTAGTGATGGTTTTAGTTATAATCTACTTTGGTGTTTTGAAAGTGATTTGTATTCGTTGTTCAAGATACATATCTTGAAAGTATAACTTTTTGAAAAGAAAAACTTTTGAGTGGATTATTAACTTGAAATTTAGTTGAGTTAAAGGATACTCTAAGAAAGATATACAATTAATATGAATTAGAGTGATGGGAGTAGTTAGAATGCTAAGTAAAATACACTTTTTCTTGGGATGTGCAAAATCCTAAGTTATATGGTATTTGATAAGTGATTATTCAGACTTATATGTAAGGTTAGTTTAGTAGTATATTTAGTATAAGCATCCTGGAATGAGATCAAATTGATGATGTTTATGTATTTTCAGGTATACAAGGCATAAAGGAGAAAAATGAGTGAATATGAGAAAAAACATAGCTAAACTCACAAAATAGAAGTTGTCGCCATAGTAAGTGTGGTGGCACTATGGGAGACATAGGCACAGCATGGGAGATGAGGCTACAACAACAAAGATCAAGGAAGAGAAAAAAATGAGTTAGGATAGCTAGTGTAGTCATGGAGCCATGGAGGACAAGGGACGACACCGGAGATAGACAAGCACAACGGCAAGGTTGCTCATTAAAGATTTTGCACACAAAATGGTCGGTAGGGTGGCAGCGCTGTGGGATTTTTTCTACACATTGCTGGGACATAAGTGATAGCGCCGAGATACGAAGAAAATAGAATGTAGAGTTTCATTTGAAGTGAAATTGTCTAGTAACTTTACTAATTGGTTTCAAATGTCTTAGGGAGTATAAATAAATATTAGAACGTGGTAAACACACCAATTACCATCCATTAGCCATCATTAGCAATAGTTTAGATAGGTTTACTTTATTATTGAACATTAAAAAGATTTGTGAAGAGAAGACATTGAAGACTCACGCGTGGTAATTCGGTTATTGTTTTTATTGATTTAATTAAAGTATTTAATTATATCTCTGATTTCATTGAATACCATTATGTGTATTTTTATTTTAATAAAGTGTGAGTAGTTTATTAATCATAGGGATCAATGGGTCCCATTGTATGAATGCTATGCTATAACATTAATATATTAGAAAGTTAAAAAGTGCAATGGTTAGAATTTTTATTGATTCTGAACGTAATGCTATGAACATCTTGATCACATGTTTGTTGATATTAGGTTTTTTAAGTTATCATGGCTATTGAAGCTGTTGAGATGGATATGGATGTTATAATCGTAAAATACACAACATTGATAAAGAGTAGTTGACTAGGGAGACATGATTAGTAAACTTAATTGATTATGAATCTAAAGATTTAGAACATTAAAGTAATGTGGAGCTTCGTTATTCACATCGATAGGTGTAGTTCTAGTTTGCACACTAGAATCTTTTCCGTCACGATACTGAGTTGAAGTGGATTTAAAGGAAATCTATCTATTATAATTAGACATTGGAAACACCTAATAAAGATGATAAAATGAGTTGAAAAGTATAGTATTTCATTACCTAGGTGAAGTTGCGAACTAATATATTCTTAATATAAGTTTTAAACTTAATTCACATTGATTTGTTTGTATAGAGTAAATTAGTTTAAAAATAAATTAAAATGGATATATTGAGTAATAGAGTGATTTTGGCTAGGTCCATACTGAGTGCATATACCTTTCTTTGAGGATGATATCTGTAATCAACGTAAGTTAGTTACATTTTTACTACAATTGAGCCTTTATACTTTCGACCTGCATCAGTACCAACAATATGGAAAGTCTTGAATGTGCTTTATAAAGTGGTTAGATTCATATTTATCACTGGTTTTGAAGCTATGGATCATAATATAGATGATGATATGTTTATGATACTTGGGTGACCATTCTTGAACACTACCAATGCCATCTTGCACACGAGGAATAAAATGGTCACAATAAGTATCGAGGAGGATGATGATAGCAAAAAGATTGCTTTTCTTGAAGGGCAAGAAGTACATCTGAATGAGAGAGATATTATTATATCCAACTTCAAATGGAGTATCTCAATTTAGATTCGGACTAAATGAGTGAATAGGCATTGGGCCAATGACGTTAAACGAAACGCTTCTAGGAGGTAACCTAGGGTTCTTAAATCTCATTTATTTATTTCTATTAGTTAGAAAAATCTAAACGTTTAAGTATTATCCTAACTTTTAAAGTTTTGCACAAAATTTGTAGGAAAGACCATTTGCCAGATGACATTTCATCCGAATAGAGAAATCTCAACTAACTCAACAAAGAGCCTAAAAGAGCATCAATGAGTTAGAGGGATATTTTGTCACTTTATTAATTTATAAAATTTTTTGTTTATCCATTTTTATGTTTGGATCTTAAATTACATTATATTATGTTTATGTGTGTAGTGTTTTTTGTTTTTGTTTTATGCTTATTTTTAAACCTTGAGGATAAGGTTTGGTTTAAGTTTAGGAGCATCAACACTAAAATATGAGAAGTGTTAAGAAATGATATAATAAAGATAAACACTACTGGTATGATTGTAAAATCTTATTTTTGAAGCAGTTAAAGAGGAAAGAAATATTGGTAATATATTCTTTTTCATTTACTTATTATTTAATTTGTATAAGTAGTATAGATTAGGTTATATATGTAGTAATATGTAATGAATAAATAATAAATTTGCAAAGTTCGTGCATTTAATTGAGGATGAGTAAGATTACAAGTATTTTGTTGATATTAGACTCAAAAGAATGTTATCTAATTTTTGAAGAAAATAAAAATTGTAGCAAACAACAGTATAATATCATGATAGAAACATAGAATTAGGGAAGACCATGAACTCGAAACAAAAGCAAGTAGAATACTAGACCACGTTTTGTGAAAAAAGTTAAATCTATAATGAATTCAATAATAAGTATGAATCTTACTTAAGTATAAAGTAAATAAAAAATTAATAATAATAACAGGGAAGAGTTATGCATGGTGTTTAATGAGAAGTTGGAGCTAAAACTTGTTTGATAGAGTGAAAGTGAGAAGTGCTAACAAAAGTTTTAAAAAAAAATAGAGAGTCCTATAAGTTTTACAGGAAAATGAATACATAACTTGATGATAGGAAATAGTGGGAAAAACAAAATCCATAGGAAAAGGAGCAGAGACCGTATGACTTAAAATATATAAGGAGAAGAGAAGAGAGAATTACATAAGAAAGGAAAGGCGAAAGTTAGAGTAAAACTATTCAAATGAAAAAGATTTAACTCGAGTATAAGTAACTTAGTTAAGTTTTCTTTCCAACTATATGAAGCCCATTGGACTTTTGAAGTACTAAAGTATACAAAAATAGTATGATTTATGCTTATTTGTGAATTCTTGAGCTTGATGAGAAATCATGAGATTGTACACTTGCTACTTAAGTTTCAAAGGTGAAATAAAGTCGTGAATAGTGATGGTTTTGGTTGTGAACTAATTTTGAATTTTGAAAGTGAATTACGTGTTGTTAAAGCTGCGTGTTATGAAAATATTTGTTCTTATAAGGAAAAAAAACTCTTGAATGGATTATTAACTTGAACTTATTTGAATGAAAGGATATTCCATGAACTATGTAAATTGAATAAGGTATTGTAAGTAGTAGTAGTAAAAGTACTTAGTAGAATACACTTTTATTCGAGACGTGCAAAATGCTAAGTTTGAGGGTATTAGATAAGTGCTCAATTAGACTTATACATAGGGTTAGTTTAGTAGTATATTTAGTATAAATATACAAGAATGAGCTCTAATTGATGATATTTTTGTGTTTTAAGGCATCCAAGGTATAAATGAGACGAATGAGTGATATAATGATGAAATTGAAACCATAACATTTTTTTTAAATAACTCAACAAAATAGATGCGATATGCTCACTCAAACACAAGTATGAATGCAATGTAAGATGAAGGAGATAGAAGAGATGGAAAGAGACACGCAATTTATAGTTGTTCGATCCAATGATCTACATCCACTACCTAACCTCCTCGAATATGATTTTTAAACCCCCACTTATATTGCCAATAAGTGTTACAACCTAAGTGTACAAGCGTAGAATGCCAAAGCACAAATTAGCACTTCCTACCAACCCGCAACTAGGGTTTATGGGTAGCCTCAACTAGGTTTCCCATTAACTTAGATCCCACTAAGTCTTACAATGAACCACTTACAAAGAATAGATGAAAATAATCAAATTCACTTTACAAAGTAAAGTGGCAACAAATTCAAATAAAAGCAAGCATCCTAGAGCCTAACTACTCTAATGCATGCAAGTATGATAACAAATGAGAAATGCAAGTATATTAAAAATATGAAAATGTTTCAAACGAATCAATTAAAACGAATCCTGAATCAAATTCAAAGAACAAGAAGTTTTATAAAAATCAATTTTAAGTGCAAACAGTTGTCCAAATCACTCTTATGGTTTCGGAAATCAAGTTTAACTGTAAAACCCAAGACAAATGTGTTCAAGAATACAACAAATGATTCCCACATGTCATGCACACAAAAACATGAAATTTAAGCACATGAAAGGCTAGGAAATCAAACTTTCTCACAACCCCGAGAGAATGATTTGAAAATCAGTTCTGGAGTGGATGTTGTAAGCTTTAGAATGCCTCAATAATGCTGGTTTTGAGAGTGATTCAACTGTCTTGAAAGATTATAAGTGATAGTATACAAAAACCCAATCTTCTACTTTGAAAATTATGAGCATAATAGGGTTTTCTTGCTTGACAAGACAATAGAATGTTCTAAGTGGTTTGAGAATATTCTACATTCCTTGTTAATAGTTTTTGACCGTTCTAGAGATCAAAGGGCTCATATTTTATCATCTATTAAAATTAAAGTGTGATTTTCAGCTTTATAAAAAAGCTATTAGAAAGGCAATTAGCGTGCTAATATTAGGACCTAGCACGCTAATCCTCTAAGCTAGCGCGCTAATGCTGAACATTAGTGCGGTCACTCTGCAATTAGCATGCTAATATCACTATTAGTGATCTAACATTAAGGAGCCTCAAAATAAATATTTTTAGCCCTAGAGTTAGCGACCCCTTATCGTATCCAGGACCCTACCAAGCCTCTTATAACATGTTATAAATGTTGGTTGAGGGTCATAGAACCCATTTAGGTCGTCCAGATGTTTTCATAAATCCCAATAATGGAAAATACCTATTTTATGACTTACATAGGGGCTTTTCTGCACACACAAATTTTTTTTTTTCAAAAACCTTTCAAAACAAGTTTTTCATTTTCGAAAACTTTCATAATAGTTTTTAAGCACAATGTGAATATAAAAACATGGTTTCACATAGTTTGAACTTATAAGACCGATTCAAGTGGTGAGTCTCATTTAAAATTCCAAAAGATCACTTGAAATTTGAAAAGATTTGAAAAACATGATATGCACGAAGTAATGCATTAGGTTTGCATAAATGAACTTGTGTACCTTACATCAATGTTACAACATGTAATATGATCTTTCGTCTTCGTATCGTCGTGTGGACCGAATCTTAAACTTCCATGGCTTAACACTTGAGATGTGATATCCTACAAACTTTGACTAACTGAAACACACTTGATAAAATTTTTAGTATACTTTCACTTTGTTTGTTTCCATCAAAATCCTGGTGGAGTAAAAGTGACTAACCTTTTAGTCCAATAATCTCCCCCTTTTCGATGATAACAAACAATGTGAACTTTACAATCAAAAATGGAATTCACATGTATTCATATCCATAGTGCAATCTCAAACAATCTCAAGCTCAATGCATACATTTCTCCCCTTCTTGATAACATCAAAAAGTGGGGCCAAGCTCCCCTTCACAACAAGCATAATTGAAAATGAGCCACGAATATAACAACACAATAGGTGGAAGACTCCCCCTCTCTACATGCATATTACGAGACATAATTTGGCATATCAATGAAAGTAATTCACCTATGTCTACAAACTCGAGGATGGAGACAAAAATGGTGGTTCAATCCTAAGGCAGGAAGTAAAAACACCTATATTGTCAAAGTAAGTAATGGAACTTACCTAGGGATCGTAAGAAAGTCAATGGAGAGGATGAAAGCCCAAGAGGAGAGGAGTGGTGTGTGAAAAATAAGAATTTAGGGTAAAACTAGTTATATACTGGTCCTGGCTGAGCAACATTAGCGCACTAATGATTCAGATAAGTGATCTAGGCCAGGGACGATTAGCGCGTTAGGTCCTTGAATTAACACGCTAATAAGAGACAATTAGCATGCTAATTAACAGACCTAACATGCTAATTGCTCTTTGCAATTAGAATTTAAATTTCTTGAGTTTTTGACTGACAACTCTGATTCATCTTATAATTTATGGACACTTCATTAACAACATACAAAAAGGATTAGAACAATTAAAACATGTGTAGAAGGTTCAATTCACAAAACATGCCTAATTCAGGCTGAATCTTAGAAAATAGTAGCAAGCATAAGCAAGCAACATCTGAATTGCTTCTAGTCTTGCTATCGGTGCAAATATTTCCTCATAGTCAATTAGTTCATCTTGATTATAGCCTTGTGCAACCAACCTAGCCTTGTTCTTTACAATCTCACCTTTCTCATCCTTTTTGTTTTTAAAGACACATTCGGTGCCTATGATAGTATGTTTTTTAGGTCTACGTACTAGAGTCCATACCTTATTCCTAGCAAAATGACCTAGTTCCTTTTGTATAGCCATGATCCAAAACTCATCACCTAAGGCATCATCTATCTTAATGGGCTCGATTTATGATACAAAATCTATGTGTTCCTCATCTCGGTGCAATGATGACCTAATGGTTATTCCTTTGTTTGGATTACCTATAATTTGTTGGGAGGGATGGCCTACAAGAAGTCTTGAGTTCTTAGGAGCACCAGGTTCGAGTTCTACTCTAACTTCAACCTCCTGACTATTGGATATTTTGCCTAGGGTGACATCATCATCATAATCAATCCTAAATTTTTCTAAGGTATGCATCATTTTCACTTTAGGATCTACTTCATCAAATTTGACATGAAAAGGCTCCCCTATGGTTTTGGTTGATCTATTGAACAACCTATATGCTTCGCTTTGCATGGAGTAGCCTAGAAAAGCGCACGCATTTGACTTTGGGTCAAATTTGTCTAGATGATCCTTATCATTTAGAACATAGCAAGTGTAACGGAACACCTTGAAGTAACTTATATTGGGTTTTCAGCCTTTCTATAGTTCACAAGGTGTCATTTTCACTCGCTTTCGGACAATTACCTTATTGAGAACATAGCACGTCGTGTTAATGGCTTCGGCCTAAAAGTGCTTAGCTATGTTGTACTCATTTAGCGTGGTCCTACACATCTCTTGGATGGTCCTATTCTTTCTTTCTACAACTCCATTTTGTTATGGTGTCATAGGAAAAGATAATTGGTGTGTGTATCCTTATTTAGCACGAAACTTCTATAAGTTCCTATTGACAAAACTCACCACCCCGATTACCCCTAATGATGGTAATCTTATACCTTTTCTCATTCTCAACCAAAGCACAAAATCTCACAAACACATCAAACACTTCAAGCTTATGAACTAGAAAATAAACCCATGTATACCTTGTAAAATCATCAACAATGACAAAACAATATGATTTATCCCCTAGACTTTGTGTTTCGGTGGGTCCGAACAAATTCATATGGATAAGTTCTAATGCCCTAGTCACATCACTTGTTATCTTAAATGACGATTTCACTTGTTTTCCAAGGATACAAGGTTCACATTCTTTGTCTTTCTTATAAGTGCATTTGGATAGACCTTTGACAAGATCATGCTTGGTCAATTTGGACAAGTTTTCCATCCTAGAATGTTCTAGTCTACAATGCCACAACCATGCATCACATTCACTTTGAGCACGCGGACATGAAACATTTTGCATATGCATCTCATTAAAGTTAATGGCATAAACTTTCTTATCTCTATATGCAACAAATAGAGTTTCATGCTTCTCATTCCTAACAATGCATTTTGATGATTCAAACATGACATGAAATCCTTTGTCACAGAATTGACTAATGCTAAGCAAGTTATGTTTCCAACCATCAATAAGATAAACATTAGAAATGTAAAGTAAATAGTTACCAATGGTTCCAAGGACTATAAACTTTCCTTTGTTGTTATCCTCAAATGTGACTTTTCCACCATCATGCCGCTTTAATTTAATGAATTGATGTGCATCTCTGGTCATGTGTCTTGAGCACCCACTATCCAAGTACCATGGGTTGCTCTTCCTTGCATCCTACACAATGGATAAAACACTAGATTTTTGTAAGGCACATTTCCCAACCACATAAGACCTATTGCATTATGAGCATCTATGGGCATCATCTAGCAATTTCTTGTAACTCAACAAGTTCGCTCTATAGCCTATGACTCTCTTGTTGAACACACGTCGTTGTGCTCCCAAAATCATGTCAAACATCTCTCTACCATTGGTGAACTTGTGCACCGTACTAGTCAAGTCCTCTACTTCCTTGACTAATGCATCTCCCTCCTTTAAAACTTCATTCAAGTCGCTTTGGAGATCATTAATGGTCTCATTTTGTGAATCGATCCCACTAATTGCTATGGTCAAGCTCTTTTTGAGTTGTCTGGTCTTTTTGACTTCCTTTTCCAACTCTTTCCTAAGCTCATCAACATTAAGAACATCATCCAAATCATCAAAGTAATTAAAACTGAAATCGTTAGAGTTTGTGTTACTTTGTGCCATGAGACAGAGTATTGCTTTCTCACTTTTCGATTTGGATTTAGACCTTGATAAAGATGAATCATCCCATGTTGTTTTGAAGCTCTTCTTACATTTTTTCTTGTCCAACACCTTCTTGGACTTGCATTTTGCCTTGTTGTGGCCCAGTTTCGCCTTGTTGTGGCCCAGTTTGCCACACTCGAAGCATATGGTCTCACTTAACTTTACTCCTTTGCTTCCACTCTTAAACTTATTCTTGTATGTGTCTCACTTGTACATAGCCTTGTTGAGCTTTCTTGAGAGCATGACTACTTTCTCCTTAAGATAATTGTCATCAATAGATTTCTCATTTCAATGATCTCAACCCGAATGAGCTGATGGGCTATTTACTTTCAAAGCAATCTTTTTCTTGAACTCTTAGTACTCCCATTAAATGCTTCCAATTTAACGTGGTCCTTTAGTTCAAATTCATGGACCATTAGCTTTCCACACGAGGCATTAAAAGTGTACTCTCCGAGGTTTTGCACCGATTGGATAGCATACTTCTTGGGATCCCATTCCTTAGGCAAGCCTCTAAGGAATTTGTACACTGAAGTCTTTTGATCTTCATTCTTTCCAAGATTCTTGATCTCATTCAAGAGCTTAGTGAACTGAGTAATGGGGGTGGCTATGTCTTCATCGAAACCAACTCAAAAAGTCTCACAGTGCTCCTCGAGGTTTCTCAACTTTGTCTTCTTCACTTGAAGTGCACCTTCATAGTGTACCCCATGCTTCTCCCACACTTCCTTGGCCATTTGAAAATCACTAACTCGGTTGATTTCGTTCTCACTTAGCATGTAAACAATCTTGATCTCCTAGGCGGTGTATTCTCTTACGGGCTTGTCTAATGGAGTGTACCCATTCTCAATCGAGTCCCATAAAAGTCTACTTTGTGCATTAATGTAGAACTTCATCTTTACTTTCCAATGAACATAGTTGGTTCCATCAAAATGTGGAGGCCTTCTCGAGGAGTTGCCTTCCCTAAGGCGAGCCGAATCTAAAGTTTGCATCCTTGTACAAAAATACTCAAAGATATGTTAGTAATATTTTGGAGTAATAACCTGCTCTGATATCAATTGAAACCACATCCAAGAGGGGGTGAATCGGGTGCATCGAGAAGTTATCACCTTTTTAAAAATAATTCAACGATAAAGATGCAATATGTTCACTCAAACACAAGTATGAATGCAATGCAAGATGAAGGGGATTAAAGAGATGGAAAGAGACACGCGATTTATAGTGGTTCGATCCAATGATCTATATCCACTACCTAACCTCCCCGGTTATGATTTCCAAACCCCCACTTATATTACCAATAAATGTTACAACCTAAGCGTAAAATCCAAGAATGCCTAATTACAAATTAGGAATTCCCACCTAGCTGCAACTGGGCTTTATGCCTAGCATCAACTAGGTCTTCCCTTCGACTTAAATCCTACTAAGTCTTACAATCAGCCACTTACAAAGAATAGATGAAAATAATTAAATTCACTTTACAAAGTAAAGCGACACCAAATTCAAATACGAGTAAGCCTCCAAGAGGTCAATCCACTGTAATGCATGCAAGTATGAGAACAAATGAGAAATGCTGGTATATCACCGATTTTGTTGAAATCTCGAATATGAAACCGTTTCAAATGAATCGATTAAAACAAATTCGATTTCGAATCCAAAGAACAAGAAGTTTGATGAAATTCAAGTTTAAGTTCAAACTCTTGTCCAAAGTAGTCGTAAGTTTTAGTAAATCAAGTTTAAGTGTAAAACCTAAGAAAAATGTGTTCAAGAATACAAAAAATGATTTTCACAAGTCAAGCACACAAAAATATGAAATTTAAGCACAAGAAAGCAAGGAAATTAGACTTTCTTACAAGACCAAGAGACTGATTTGAAAATCAGTTCTAGAGTGGATGTTGTAAGCTGTAAAACGCCTCAATTATGCTGGTTTCGAGAGTGATTCAGTTACCTCAAAAGATTACAAGCGATAGTATACTAAAATCTAATCTTCTTCTTTGAAAATAATGAACAGAATAGGGTTTTCTTGCTTGACAAGACAATAGAAAGTTCTAGGCGGTTTGAGAATATTCTACATTTTTTTAACAGTTTTTAACCGTTCTAGAGATCTAAGGGCTCAGATTTGATCATCTATTCAAATTAAAGTGTGATTTTCAGCTTTATAAAAAAGCTGTTGAATTGCAATTAGCGCTAATATAGGGACCTAACGTGCTAATCTTCATAGCTAGCGCGCTAATGCTAAATATTAGTGCATTAAATCTGCAATTAGCATGCTAATATCACTATTAGCGGCCTAACTGTCGGGGGCCTCAAAATAAATATTTTTTGGCCCTAGAGTTAGCGACCCTCATCACATTCGAGACCCTACCAAACCTCTTATAATATGTTATAAATGTTTGTTAATGGTCATAGATACTATTTCAGTGGTCCTGGATGTTTTCATAAATCCCGAAAATGAAAAATCTCGATTTCATGACTTATATAGGGGATTTACTACAAATACACAATTTTTCTTTTCAAAAACCTTTCAAAACAAGTTTTTCATTTCCAAAAACTTCTATAATGGTTTTTAAAGTACGTTGTGAATATAAAAACATGGTTTCACATAGTTTGAACTTATAAGATCGATTCAAGTGGTGAGTTTCATTGAAAACGCCGGATGATCACTTGAAATTTGAAAAGCGATTTTAAAAACATGATATTCATGAACTAATGCATTAGGCTTGCATAAATGAACTTGTGTACCTTTCATCAATGTTAAAACTTGTAATATGATCTTTCGACTGCGTTTCATCGCGTGGACCGAATCTTGAACTTGTATGGCTTGAACACTTGAGATGTGATATTCTATAAACTTTGACTAACTAAAACACACTTAATAAAATTATTAGTATACTTCACTTTGTTTGCTTCCTTCGAAATCCCGGGTGGAGTAAAAGTGACTAACCACTTAGTCCAACAATCTCTCCCTTTTTATGATAACAAACAACGTGAACTTGACAATCAAAAATGGAATTCACATGTATTCATATCCATAGTGAAATCTCAAACAATCTCAAGTTCAATGCATACATTTCTCCCCCTTTTGATAAGATCAAAAAATAGGGCCAAGCTCCCCCTCACAACAACCATAACCGAAAATGAGCCACGAATATAACAACATAGTGGGTGGAAGACTCCCCCTCACTGCATGCATATTACGAGACATAAATAGGTATATCAATGAAAGTCATTCACCCATGTGTACAAACTTAAGGATGGAGACAACAATGGTGGTTCAATCCTAGGGCTAGGAAGTAAAAACACCTATATTGTCAAAGAAAGTAATGGAATTTACCTAGGGATTGTGGGAGAGTCATTGGAGAAGATGAAGACCCAAGAGGAGAGGAGTGGTGTGTGAAAAATAAGAATTTAAGGTAAAAAATAGTTATATACTAGTCCTAGCTGAACAACATTAGCGCACTAATGATAGAATTAGTGCCATAATGATGCGGATAAGTGATCAGGGCTAGGGATGATTAGCGCGCTGGGTCCTTGAATTATCGTGCTAATTAGAGAAAATTAGCGTGCTATTTAGCAGACTTAGCACGCTAATTTCTCTTTGGAATTTTAAATTAAATTTTCTGAGTTTTTAATGAACAACTCTTATTCACCTCATACTTCATGGCCACTTCACTAACAACATATAAAAAGGATTGGAACAACTAAAACATTTGTAGAAGGTCCGATTCATGAAACATGCCTAATTCACATCGAATCTTAGAAAACTGGTCTATGGGCAATGACTTGGTGAAGATATCAGCTAGTTGATCCTCCGTCGGCGCGTGGATTAGTTTAAAATCGCCATTTTCAATGTGATCGCGAATGAAATGGCGCCTAATCTCAACGTGCTTGGTGCGGGGGGTGTAACACTGAATTTTTTGATATATTGATTGCGCTTGTGTTATCACAATAAATCTTAGCACAACTAACATTGATTTGGTAACCCTTACGTTGTTGTTTCATGTATAAGACTCGAGCACAAGAAGTTCTGCCAGCCACTTACTTGGCTTCGGCCGTAGGCAAAGCAACAAAATTTTGCTTTTTGCTAAAGCATAATATAAATGAATTTCCTAGCAAATGACAAAAACCGAAAGTGCTTTTCCTTTACATTAGACTCCCTGAATAGTAGGAATCAAAAAGCTTCGAAGTTGGAAACTCTTGGCTTTGTTAAACTACAATACCAAATCTTGTGTCCTACTAAAATAACGAAATATACGCTTGACACATTTCAAGTGAGATTCCTTAGGTTCAGATTGAAATCTAGCACATAAACACACAAAAAACATAATATTGTGCCTACTAGCGGTCAAGTATAAGAGACTACTAATCATGCCACGTAAAGTTTAGGATCTTTGGATTTTCCTAGTTGGTTTTTGTCCATTTCGACGGTGAAACTACTAGGAGTGTCACACGCTTTCAAAATTCCAAATTTAATTTATTTAGCATGTCCCTCACGTACTTCGATTGGTTTATGAAAATGTAATTTTTGGATTGCTTAATTTGCAAGCCTAGAAAGGATGTTAGTTCACCCATTATGCTCATTTCAAATTCTTTGGTCATCAATCATTAGAATTCATCACATAAGATTCTATTGGATGACCCAAAGATAATATCATCAACATAAATTTCAACAAGTAGCATGTTACACTTTTTAATCAAAATGAACAAAGTAGGATCTAGTGTTCTTTTCTTGAACCCTTTGTCAAATAGAAATGCTCTAAGTTAGTCATACCAAGCATTAGAAGTTTGTTTCGATCCATATAAGGCCTTTTGAAGATGATAGACATAACTTAGATGATCATGGTTCAAAACCTGGTGGTTGTTCTACATATACCTTTCTTTGATGAAACCATTTAAGAATGCATTTTTAACATCTATTTGAAATAATACAAACCCATTGTCGCAAGCATAAGCAAGCAACACCTGAATTGCTTATAGTCTTGCTATCAGTGCAAAGGCTTCCTCATAGTCAATTCCTTACTTTTGATTATAGCTTGTGCAACCAACCTAGCCTTGTTCCTTACAATCTTACCTTTCTCATTCTTTTTGTTTCTAAAGACCCTTTTGGTGCCTATGATAGTATGGTCTTTAGGTCTAGATACTAGTGTCCATACCTTATTCCTAACAAAAAGACCTTGTTCCTCTTGCATAGCCATGATCCAAAACTCATCACCTAGGGCATCATCTATCTTGGTGGGTTCGGTTTATGATACAAAAGCTATGTGTTCCTAATCTCGATGCAATGATGACCTAGTAGTTACTCCTTTGTTTGGATTACCTATAATTTATTAGGGAGGGATTGCCTATAAGAAGTCTTGAGTTCTTAGGTGCACTAGGTTCGGGTTCCACTCTCACCTCGACCTCTTGACTATTGGATGTTTGGCCTAGGGTGACATCATCATCATCGATCCTCAATTTTTTCAAGGTATGCATCATTTTCACTTTGGGATCTACCTCATCAAATTTGACATGAATAGACTCCTTTAAGGTCTTAGTTGATCTATTAAACACTTTATATGCTTTGCTATGCATGGAGTAGCCTAGAAATGTGCACAAATTTAATTTTTGGTAAAATTTTTCTAAATGATCCTTATCATTTAGAATATAGCACGTGCAATCGAACACCTTGAAGTAACTTATTGACAACACAAGGACATAAAAAATTATAGTATAGAACTCTAGTTCATTTGGAGTTATTGATTAGAGTTTCTAATTTTATTCTTAAGAGTGTAAAGGGTAAAAATAGGTATTAGAACGTGGTAAACTCACCAATTATCACACGTTAACAGAGATTAACACAAATTAACATAGAATTAACAAAGAATTAAAATATGATATCATAGTTTACATTGTTCTTGAGTATTAGAAAGAGTTTTAGAAGAGAAGACATTGACGAATCAACTTGTGGTTATTTGGTATTGTTTCTTTTATTTAATTAAAGTCATTTGATTCAATCTTTGATTGCAATGAATACCTTGATGCGTATGATTTTAGTGATAAGTTAGTAGTTTCTTTATCTTCTTAGGAGTCAATAGATCCTCTAGTATGAATGCTATGCTAAAGTAAGTATGAGTGGAATATAATGATTAAAAGTGGAATGGTTACAACATTTATTGACTCTATATGTAATGCTATGAACATTTTGATCCAGAGGTTTTAGGAGTTACCATGGCCATTGGAGCTTTCAAACTGGATATGACAATAACAAAATATTTATCATCGATAAAGGCTTATTTATTAGGGAGGCATGGATGATAAACTTAAGTGGCTATGAATCAAAAGAATTGGAACTTAAAGCTATGTGGAACTTACGTTATTAACTATGATAGGTGGAGTTCTTGTTTGCACATTATAATCTTTTTCACCACGATAGTGGGATGAAGTGAATCTTAAGGAAATATCTTTATTCTAATTGAGCATAGCACACACATAATGAAGATGAAGGATGTGAGATATGAAAGCATAGTAATTCATTATCTAGATGAAGTTGTGAAATAAGAGTCTTTTTACTATTGAAGTACAAGTTATTTTACATTATTTTCTAGAATATAATAGTTCAATTAAAAACAACTAAAAAAGATCTTAGTAATAGAGTGAATTAAACTAAGTCAACCATGTCCATATAAACCTTTCCATAAGGATGATATCCGTAATAAACATTAGTTGATCATTTTATTACTACAATCGAGTCGTTATGCTTGCAATTTCATGATCAACACCTAACAAATGTTTGTCCTACCTTACATGAGGATAATAATGAAGAACTAAATGTAGTTATGAATCAATTTTTGGGACACTACGAAATCAATAAAGTAATACAAATAATAGTAATTAATATACTAGGAGACCTATCCCAATATTTAACTATGGCCCTCAAAATGAAAAGTATATAACTTATAGGCCACGTGAACCAGCGCCAAGTGCACAATCTCAACAACCTCAGCGAATTGCTTAACATAAATTACCTAATTAAGTGTAAACTTTGCACAACTTTATGACTCAAAATCATCAATACTTTGCATAGATTTCACGGAATCAAATCAAGATTGACTTTTCAATTAAGTTGTTGAAGAATCAAACAAGTCAGATGAATATTCATATTAATGAAATGTTAACAAAGTAAATTACTTGCGCAAGCTAGACCGAATAATCAAACATAAATGAATGCAATATTTGAGGAACAAGAAAATGTGAAGATTAGACGTAGAGGTAAAAAGAAGCATAAGAATAAAATAATTGAGGAAATAGAAGATCAAAGTTATGTTGATAATATTCATGCTAGAGAATAAATGGTAGAAAAACTTAGCGGATTGAACAATTAATAAAACTTATGGATTATTAGAAGATCTATTGGTTAAGGTAGATGACTTATTATTTCCATCAAATTTCTATGTCATGGAAATAGGAGATATTAAATCCCTCAATTCTTTATCTGTATTGTTAGGACAACCTTTTCTTAAAACTACTAGAACTAAGTTAGATATATTTGAATGAACTATGTCGATGGAGTTTGAAGGAAATATCGTCACTTTCTTATTTAATGATATTGATAATTATGACGACAATTTTGAATTAGATGATCGTAACTTTATATTTAAATCAACTTCTTTTGAACATGATACTTTTAATGAAACAAGTTCTGAAGTCTATGATGTTAATGTAGTGAACATGCAAACTAGAAATGAATATTCAACAAAGAAAGTAGAAGGAAATAAAGATAACAAGAAGATCACTCACTAATGGAGAGTTAGGAAAATAGGAAATGACAAGCATAATGGTGCATGGCCAGAAAAGCGTAAGCATAAACATAAGAAGGTCAAGTCCAAAGTTAAAATTTTATAGCCAATACTTGTGAAACTTAATGACCCAGGCAATATAACTTTGAACATTAAAGTGAAATGGGCATGATTCTACCAAGCCTAGTGCGACACAGGAGCATAAATAAATCTTGTGCCATTACATTTCTTTCACCATACTCAACGACAGATTGATGAATTAGCATCTTCTAGAGTAACATTTGCCGTTGGCACTTTTGTCAAACCTATTGTCACGGTTACCAATGTGCCAGTG
Organism: Stephania yunnanensis; assembly: GCA_039657365.1. NCBI lineage: Eukaryota > Viridiplantae > Streptophyta > Magnoliopsida > Ranunculales > Menispermaceae > Stephania > Stephania yunnanensis. The sequence continues at coordinate 29,525,127 of CM077581.1, read as the reverse complement.
TAGGTGAAATAATTCTTTATTCTCATTGATTTCCTAATTATGCCATTTTATGTTAATGAAGACCATCTATTATTGTTGTGCCGGCCATTCTCGCCTACTCCTCAAGCTCTATTAGATGTATAAAATATAACCATTACTCTAAACATGAATGGAGAATCAATTACCTTCTAGAACGGTCTAAAAGTGAAAAATTCAAAATATGTTATCAATGGGATAGCAGTAGAATAATTTGAGAAACAATTCTTGGATAACACTGATGATCCTGATCCAATGCAATGGAGAAATATAAGGGTAATCATAACCGTAAATATAACGATTCAATTGTAGTAATAATGTGATCAACAAAGTTTGATTACGTATATAATCCTCTGGAAATGTTTATTTGGACACAGTTCACTTAGTTAAGCTCACTCTATTTTTAAGAAGGTATATTTTTAATTGATCTAACTAAACCACTCTATTATATAAAACAATGTAAATTAACTCGTACTTTTATATTAAGAAAACTCTTTGTTCACAAATTCATCTAGGTAATGAATTATTATGCTTTCATATCTCACTTCCTTCATCTTTATTATGTGTTTACAATGCTTAATTAGAATAGAAAGATTTCCCATATTCACTTCAACCAACTTTCATTGTGGAAAATATCTTAATGTGCAAGTTAGAACTCCACATATTGATGTGAATAACGTAAGTTTCACTTAGCATTAAGTTCCAAATCTTTAGACTTATAAAAACTTCAGTTTACTATCCATGCCTCCCTAATCAATAACTATCTATCGGTGTTATATATCTTATAGTTCTATTATTGTCCTTATCTAGATTGAAGGCTCTAATAGCCATGCTAACTCTTAAAACATCTAATCAACAAACATGTGATCAAGGTGTTTATAGCATTATATATTGAATCAATACAAATCCTAACCATTGCACTTTTTAACTTAATAATCCATTGATACTTCCTTTAGCATGATATTCATACCATATGATCCATTAATGCCTAAGATAAATAAACTATTCACTCATCATTGAAATCAACAAACAAATAAGGGTATTCATTGCAATCAAAGATTAAATAAAATAATTTCAATTAAATCAAAGAAAAAATACTAAACAAACACAAGTGGAGGCTTTAATGTCTTCTCCTCTAAAACTTTTCTCAATACTCAAAAACAACATAATCTATTTTAATGTATGCTATTTGGTGATAATGTAAGATATCTGGGTGAGTTTACCACGTTATAATATCTATTTATATTCCTAAGACTCATAAGAATACAATTAAAATCCCAAATTAATAATTCCAAACGAACTAGAACTCCCAAACTTTTTATTTTTTTCTTGTGCTGTCTATAAGTGATCCATGTCGTGTGTATAATACTAAAGCATCGCCACAGCTTCGACCTTTGTATGTGCATTTTCTCATCATAGTAAGCTCGACTCCTTGTGTGTAATGTCCTAGCACTGTCAGGGTATCCCCACAGTATCGCCACTGTGTGAACTATATTGCATTTTTTTTTCTTTTCTCCAAGCCTTATCCACACCTTACCAGCAGCTTATGCTTTCTTCCCACGATGTCAAGTGTACTCTCTATGATGTCGATGTGTATTTGTGCTTTTTCTTCTCATTTCATCATGAAATCACTCATTAGTCTCCTTTGTACCTTGTAAACCTAAAACACATAACTACTATCAATTAGAGCTCATATTAAGACATTAAGTCTAATTAATCATTTATTATTGGGTCTAGACAAAGAAGCCATCAAAACCAATAACTTTTCAAAAGGGAGAACCTGTTGGAAAAATGATAAACCTATAACTCTAAAATTAATCAAAACTAAAAAAGAAGATCTAAGAGATGTAATTGTCTCTGTCATCATGGTTGACTGTCGATTCAAAATAGTTTTATGTGATACAGAAGCCTCATGCAATGTAATACCATTCCAATACCTTATTGAAATGAATCATAGTTATAATAAAGATCAAATCACTACAACCTATTTACTTGAAGAATCTAAAGCAAACATTGTCGTTATGACTATAAATGTGAAAGTCACAGTCGAAAAATTTACTTTTCAAATGGATTTCTTAATCTTAGATCATGGTAAGGAGATGACTTAGATATAATACTTATGAGACCTTTTGTAGCTTCTTCAAATAGATTACAGGACATAGCTAAAATAATTATTACATTCCGAGTAGATAATGAATACGTAAATCTTCATAGAAGAAGAATAAGTTCTACCGAAAAGGAATCCGATAATAATTACTGATCTGAAAAGGGACTCCTTAAGATAGAGTAAGACTAAAAACTTAAATTGTTCCGATCAAGCCAATGATGGTGAACAAGGGCGCGCTATGAGAGGCACCCCATACTCTAACTTTACTTTATTTTTGTTTTAGAATTTAGGCTTTAATTTACTATATATTTATATTTATGTTTTATTTCTCTCCCTATTGACTCTCTTTTGTGAGTAGTTTTGGACTTTTATAGCTCCAAAGTAGCTTTAAATAGAGGGAGATTATGACTAGGCATATTTAATTAATTTATTTAATTTACTATATTTATTTATTTATTTAATTTAATTATTTCTTTAATACATTTCATAATGAAAATTTAAATTCCTTATATTATAAAAATGAATTTACAAAAATCTACCTTATTTTTAATCAAATTAAACTACAAATAAAAAACTGAAAAAAATCCCAATAAAAAGTCAGCGATGTACTAGCGATCTCAAGATGACCTTACAATGCTACCAAAATCACTATCAAGAAACATAAAAATTCTTGTAAAAAACACAGCGATGTATTGGCGATTTTAAGATATAACTGAAATAAGTCCCTAAATAAATGACCGATATCCAGCGAAATGTTTGCGATGTGTAATAATTAAGAATCGCTCCTTAAATTGATGATAAAACGAACTTCATTTTATCACATTTTAGTGACTCACCTTGCTATTTCCTAGTGATGAAATCAATAATCAAATCGCTGGCCCCGATTTTGTGTTCTTAAACCTAGAACCTTAAAAGTGCAAACACCTTAAATAAATACCTGTTTTACAAACTATTTCACCCCTTTCATCAAAAATCAAAATAAAGCCTAGATTCAACCCTTATAAGTTTGATTTTAGTTTATATAATAGTTTCGCATATCAACCTCATCACATAGAGACCAAAAAGAGGGAGTTTGAGTGATTTTAGAGTTACCTAGGGTTTGAAAGGAACTTCAACAATGTAGCCTAAAGACGGAGTTTTAAGGCTTTAGAAAAATCCATTACTTGGGAGATTCACTCTTAAGAAGGTAATCACTTAATGCCTTCTCAAATTTATATTTTGATTTTGAAAACAATGGTTTTGTTGAAATTTTTGAGAAATTTCAAAATTTATGCAATTTGTTAATTGGGATTAATTTAAGAATTACCGTTAAATGATTTTATCTATTTTAATTGAAAACGTTGATTTATAGAATTCTTCAACTATTCGTAAAGTTTTAAAGAAGATTTTTGTCTAAAGTTTGATTTTGATTTAAAATTCTTGAATTATTAGGAATTGCAAATGGTTTGGTTATTGTGAAAAAGGAGTTTGAGGTTTTTTTTTGTATACATTGATAAGGAGATATGGATTTTTTTATATGTTATTTTGGTTACATAAATTAGAATTTTGAAAGAAAATCTGGATTTTTCGAATTTTTCGAGATTAAAATTCTCTTAAAAAATTCTTTGATTTTAAGTTGAAATTATTTACATTAAACTCTCCTGAGAAAAATTTTAAGTGATTTGTCATCTTATAATTCTTCTTGATGAATTTCCAACCATTTATTTCATACGAATCACATGTTTTTTACTTTTTGAGGCGTTAGAATGGAAGAAATAGGGACAAATTCAAGAGAGGACAAAGGAAAAAAGCAAAGTAATGGAAAATACTAAGTTTAAGTCTTAAGTCTCACCTCTTCACATAACTCCTACAAGAGTTTCTATTAATACACCTAGAACTAGTAGTCAATGGGAACATACCCTATCTACCCCAAAAGAGAGAAGTGAAGAGATATAGAAAAGTGGGGATAGTTTGGAAATGATTGCCCAGTTTCAATTTGATTGAAGCAATTTAATAAATGATAAGGCTTTAAAGTGGTTTACTAATGCCATTCGGAAGAAACAAATGGAAATAATTATGGATAGAGGTTATAATATGATCAACGAAGCTAATTATGGACCTAGGATACTTAGTATCATTAGAGAATGGAATTGGGGACTTTCGTCTAGGATTATGATTTTTCGGATGCTGACAACATTGAACCTAATAATAGTTGTGAAGTGTTGGATAGAAAAATTTATGCCTTTGGGCATGGTAATGGAAATAATAGAAATGAATCCATAGTTCGAGGAAGGATTTTGGATTACTCACCAACAAGAATAACTAATATTTTGATTTGTCAAAGTTTCATAAAAGAGAGAACGATTATTACGTGCAACTACTTTATGGAAACGAGATCCAACTCCCCAAAGGATGATTAGAAGAGGATAGAAAGAAATTATAGGTGGAAAATTTGTAAATGATGCTAATGGTTATCCCATACATCTAACCTAAAAAAACTTTAGGAAAACCACGAAGGCATGGTGTTATATAGTGGAAACGTGCATTCAATCGAGCAATCACCATTATGAGGTGATGAACTACAAGGCGATACTCCTCTATCGCATAGTGAGGAAGTTGATGTATTTACGTTGGACTTGTGATTCATGATGCGACCAGAAAATCCATAACCATAAATAAAAATGGACTACCTTTCCATTTGATAATCATAGAATTTTATAGGCAAGATAAAACTCCTATGGAGGAACTAGGGATGAATATTTTTTCGAATATGACTGTAATGGCCAAATATTTATTGACACATTTTATTCGATAATTTTAGACTATGACAATGGCTTAGACCCATGTATGCGCCTTGAAGGGCTGGGACACGCCTTATTAGGTGTAAATAATTATTTCTATTTGTTGTTTGACTTAATTGTGGTGTTTAAATTGTTTAATTATCATATTACATCACATGTGTGTGCTATATTGTCTTATTCGGTGAGTCATAACGATGGGTTCATTGCCTCATAATGCTTGTCAATATGGGTATCGAGTAGGCGATAAGATGGGAATGTTATGATTGCCTAAGTAACTCACTTATTTGAAGGTCTAATTTAATATAAACATGAAACACAAAGGAAACATAGTCATCCTATGCCAATAAAGTCAAAATGATTTGCATGCCTCGAGATGCGTGCGTAGGCGCGGGGCATCGCATAGTCAGGTAGTACAGTGGGTTTGAATATATTAACGAAACACCTTACGAAGACTACTTAATGTGTTAATATGCCTATGTTTAAACAAACCAACATAATTTATATTAATGAAAGCCTAAAGTCTATGTAAATAAATTAGCCATTAGATTGCATAGGGATGATCTTAGAATATGAGAAATTAGGTAATAGGAGTGTGAGCGTGCGTGTCATTTGCGATTATGACTTTCCAAACATGAACCTTAGATTCCTTAGAGATGATGAACTTGTGCAAGATGAGAGGCTAGAATTAAAGTATCTAAACTATAAAAAGATGACTTAATGGAGTTTCTTGACATGCAACCATCCTAAAGAATTCCTTGTAAGGAGAAATAAAAAGGTATAAGGGCAATTTAGTAGGGAATTAAGCTACGAAGCTCAAATGATAAATGTCTCAACACTTAGCTATACTTTCCTTCTTGTTCTTAGTCAATTCATGAGAATTTGATCTCAAAGCATGGGTGTGCACCAAATAGGGTCTTGCTTACTGAATTTCATCAAAAGAGGTTATATTAAGCTTTGATTAACAAAATTCAAATGCTTTTCAGATCAGTTTCTTAAAATAATAATTTCATGTTCTTTGTAATCCTCTATTAATACAAGCTTAGATCTCAAATTAATGCGTGATTTAAGTTCCTATTAGAGTAGCCTTGATGATTTGGGTTAATTAGGAGTCATAGGAGTCAAATAGACCCACAAGGAGTAAGAATTGCTTGATTTGGGTTAAGATTTGGTGTAGAAGTTGTGATTATTTTTGTGCATATTAGGCTATTGGAGAAGATGATCAATAGTGTATATGCCCACAAGAGTCGTTTGTGTATAGAAAAGTTTTTTCCCTCAAGGGACATCTGTACTCAAAAGCGTCTATGTCCACAAGGGACATCTGTATCCACAAGCCTTTATGCCCACAAGGGACTTCTATGTCTGCAAGGGACGTTTGTGGCCACAAAGATAGTAACAAAGATCTTTCTACAACTATATAAGAGAAGGGATATCTAACATATCGATACTTCGTTAAATCGACATCATGGACCTAAGAGTTGAAAGGCGGGTTCATATATGAGGTCAAGGTTAGTTTTTGGTGTTCACGATCGTGAATTCGAAGCGTGCAAAGTAGGTAAACCAACATGAAACACAGCTTGAGCATTTGTTTTCCTTTAATTGTTGTACTATGATTGAATACGGTGCTATTATTTTAATTTTTGAGTATTCTGTTGTGTGTTATGGTTGAGTGGCATGCTAGATTATTGCACGTGCACATGTGCCCTCGGTGGATTGCGACTCGAGTAGTGTTTACGATGCACGTGTTGGTGGGTCGTGGGACTAGGCTAACCACTACAAGAGTTGGGATGTGAGGGCTAGCAAATGTGAACATTGTGCAACACTCCTAGTATACTGAAGTATGGTATAGTCTGTCCGAGATGGGTACACACGCACTTGAGCTCATTGTTATTATTTACTAATACGATGGCCTATTTACAACTTTTAGTTACTTTTTCCGCATATTTATTCAACATCTTAATTGATTTCCTTTAAATGCTTATTGGTTTTCTTGGGGATTTTACCCACTAGAACTCATCTTTTTTTAATTGCGAGTTATAGATCCCCCTATCTGTAGAGGCAATGGGATCTTGGGCAACTATCTCTCATTAGTTGTTGTTCAGGACTTAGAAAGAGGTGTTTATGTCGTTATTTTTTTTAAATTTATGTTGTTTTGGAACTTGAGTTAAACGTTTACATGTATATAGTATTTTATATGTTTAGTTGTCGCCTTATATACATAGTACTCTATTTCCGGGTTTTCAACTATAAGTTGAAGTCAAAATGACATGAAAACCTATTTATAAATGTTATTTCCGTTAAATGTAAAACTTTCGCTTATTTTAATGTTAAACTAAATGTAAAATCATTTTATAAGTCCTATAACTTGGCTAAATGAATCTAAGGTAAACTTAAGTAAATGACTTAAACGAATTAACAAGAATAACACGTGAATAATTGGCTAAGTTAATAGATTTATGTACTAAGTTTGAAAGTAAGTGACTAACTTAAATAAATAACATGAATAATTTGTTATCTCAATAACTAAATATGACAAGTTAGTATAATTAGGTTGAGGCTAGTGTTATGTCGCGGGCTGTTATAGGTGAGAATGCAGATGACATGGCATGGGTTAGTGACGTGTTTGATGATGTGGTGGTGCCCGATTGCCTCGGGACTTAGGGTCATCACAGTTGGTATCAGAGCTTAGGTTTTGAAGAGCTCTGGGGACATAATGGAATTATTATCAAAAGTGATTACAAATGTCATAGTTGGCATTTTCGTGGCTTAGGTTTAGAAGAACCTATGAGTATCAAACACATATAAACTTAACAAATAAACATTAGAAAAGGAAACCCGATGTACCTAACTTAAAACTCTAATTGGGAAGTAAATGTGAGGCGGGTGCAGTTAGAGTGATATACATGTTACATTGTATTGTATATATATTATATGCGTATACATACAAGGCTGATCTTGCAAATGCTTTTCAATGTAGACGATAATGGACGAACAAATTTCTACACTCGCTGAGATAAGTGGCATCAGCAAGCTTTCTAGAGCCACCAATAGTATGAGTGTGGACAACTAAATTACATTGCAGGATGAATAGACCGCTGATATATTCTAATTATTCAGGACACATACGGCTTATCAGGCATGATGTGAGATACGAAGGATGGTTGACGTAGATGCTGCAGAATATGTGGCTCGTGCCAGAACACCTACACCATAACTAGAGATGGTGCTGGCTGAACATACCACTAAATATTAGCTTAGGAAAGTGAAAAGGAGACCCGAATGAAGGAAAAATAAGGAGCAGAGATCAAAGAAGCGTCCCATAATGCTAAAGTAGAAATGCAGATGTTTTTGGTGTGGCCTTGGGACATGAGAAGAAATAGTGTCCGACGAATTAGCAACTAAGAATGTAACATCACCTACAACTAAACTTGCAGAGTGACACAACTGTGTTTGTAGGTAGGAACGCCCTCAGATATGCTTTTATCATGGAGTGGAGTTACATTCTCACTAAGTGTGCCTACTGATTATGTTGCCGCTAATACCAGCGCATCAATTATATGCTAAAGCCCCTAGTTTGGGAGTCTTCTAGATAAAACGCTGAGGGTAAGATTTAAAAATCGAGTTATTTCATGCAAATTTAAGGAAATCTTAATATTTATGCTTCATCATACTTAATTTTCATGATAGAGAAGATGATGATGACTATAATTAGAGATACAACACATGGTAATCATGTCATGGCTGCCAATAGTACGGTATTTCCCCAACCAAGTCAGTATGGGATGCCTAGTCTATATTAGTAAAATGGTTGTTATTAGGATGATCACTATGGATTTGAAGATATATTACTACACCGAGTATAGTAGGTTATTATAAAATGTAAGTCAAAGAGTATTTCTAGAATAAAAAACCCTCATACCTCAAGATTTCTTCGAGAGTAGGATGTATGAAAATCATTTCATGCATATCACGAGTTGTCAGCCGAGGGTTCTATTGGCGTGGATGCCTATTAGGAAATGATAATGACAATATATAAAGAACCATTGACTGAGCTAGCTCGCAAAATCAAAGTTTTATAACACGGTTCACAAAGGAATGAGAACCAACCTAGAGAGAACCTTGAAGGATATCTGGATAAGAGATGATATAAATGATCCTAAATATGTAAATTAAAGAAGTTTAGGCTCAGTTGAACACTGAGTTGAAGTGAGGACTCACATTCGAGCTCAAACACGAATAGTCTCAAATTAGGTGAGTGGTGAACAATAGTTAAGGGACTGTAGGTCGGTTTTAATTGGATATATAAACAACGTGGGATAAATGGGTCTCTTGAAGAATCCTTGAATGCTAATGGTGTTAAATGACTTCGAATTGTGAGAAAGCGATAACAAACACCTCTAGCTCTAACTAGAGCACATGAATAGTCTCGCAGTCAAAGCAACATGAGTAACACCATTGAAGTCTTAAGATTTATTCTCAATCAGTAAGGTTGGTGGGGGCCCACTCCGCCACCTTGTTTGAGTAAGAGCCAAAGCAATATCAAAAGCCGAATTAAAGCCTACAGATGTCTATACAAGAACCATTAAGCTATACAAGAACCATTAAGCTAACTTGAAAGAAATACTATGGGTTCTTAGTTACTTGTAATGTTCGACTAACTCGAAATAAAGCTCTAGTCTATATGAAATCCATTGAGCTAACTCGGAACGAGGTAGACTTCGTTAAATCCAACAAGATAGAGGGATGCTTATGCTAGAACAACAATGTAAACATAGCTTCAAAGTAAGAATTTATCAGGATAGAAAAAAAAATTCTACTTATTGAGATGATGAGTTATGGACCCGGGGAACACTTTAGCGATGGATAATATAGTCTTGGATTCAACAAGTCTAAGAAGAAATGTTGAGTGTTGAGAATGAAGCCAATTGAATAGATTTTTCATTATAAAATTGACTGACATCTCGATAGGGCAGTGGAAGAGGTATGCAATTAAAAGACTTAAAGGCCCAAACATGCATGAGTTTTGGGAGGAACAAGAATGAGAAGAGTGAGGGTTAACGCTAATGGATGAGTGGTTACTCTCCATTAGGTCCTGTATAATAGGTTTACGTCTATACTATGAATACATCGTAAAGAGGTAAGATGAAACAATACGTGACTTATACGTGTGCATGTGTTTCTCATGGCGTCCATCGTCATAGTGTCATTAGATTATTTTCATTGCCTATGTTTAGTCATTCGCTCAGAGATGCACAAAGTTTTGTATCTATCTCGAAACACAAATCGAAGTCCGCGACAAACATTAACGATTGTGGCCTTATGATAACTTGTGATTCATATCACAAAAGTTATTTAAGTTTCTAAACAGGTTTAATTCTGCAAGGGTTACTAACCATACCTAAAAGTATGATGTAATGAAAAGCTCCAAGTGTACTATAATGTGTTATGGCATGGGTTCAGGTGGAAATTATTGGAGCATGACTATATGAGCATGAACATTGTCGAGTATGTTTGGGGATATTCATCACCTTTAAATAAAGTTGAGTGTTGATAAGATTGGAGCGAAGTACGAGGACTTATAATGTTTGCAAGCACCGCAGGAGAGTTTGGATACCTTATTGGTGGTAAGGAAACAATAAGGATCTGACGAGTGTTGCAATACCTTCATTTGAAGAGTTGTATGGTAGGCCATGCAAGTCGCCTATATGTTGAGCAGAGCCTGTGGATACAACTATAGTGGGACTATAGATAGTTGATGATCACACTAATAATTTAGATAAAAGAAATATGCGGAAAGTATCATGATGGTTGAGCTACGAGCCAAATGACTTAGTTTATCTGAAGATTCTCTCTATAAAAAGCCAGCTGATATCGATTAAAGGGAAGCTCACACAAAGGTATATTGGGCTATTTAGAATCATATAGAGAGTTGGTTGCATAGCTTATAGACTTAAATTATTTAAAATTTTGGGCAAACCCTTTATTGACGCATTTATTTCAACATTTTAAGACTAGCAATTCGACTCTGACCTATGGACATACCATACTTGGTCTAAAAAATTATTTGTATTTGTTGTTTGTGTAACATCTCTTAACCTAATTAGGGCGATACCCGACCTGAAACCCTAATATAATAGCTACACTTAACTAAAGCTAGCAGTCTTATCTTCCTACTTGATATTCACATCCTGTATATCTTGAAATATCGAATAATAATTAAAGCAAAATGCAGAGGAATTAAATTTCTTTGATTAAACACATGATAAAAAAAATCGACAAAAACCTTAGTCGTAAAACCATATCCAACCCTATTTACTGTAAAATAGTAATTCAATACTATATATATACAAGAGTATATTACATTGGAGGAGATCTCCAAACAACTAAATCTTCCTTTTTGCTTTCTTTTTAGCACTAAACTCTATACTGAAATATTAAGGGAATGAGTGCTCTTGCTCAGTAAGTTAAAATTGATTACATATCAACTATGTACTAATAATCAATAAATAATTGAATAACAACATGTACCAATAATAGCTAATCAGGGTAACGAAAACGATATAAACAATGTGTATCAAATGCAAGTTATTTAAAATAATGCAACTATACTGTAACTATTCTTTTGAATTATTATTATTTTTTTAAATGAGGATCTTCCTCTCCCTTATGCTAGAATACAATCTAAAGGGTTCTACACAGGCCTTATGTAGAATCATAGATAATGCGTTAATGACTAATTAAGATTCTAACCCTAAATGGATATTGAATGGTTATGGTATCATAGTTAGAACTAGAATTAAATTCAGTTACCCTTATTGGAGGTAGGTACTTATCCACCTTCCTCTGAGATAGGTACTCATCCACCACTCTCACATTAGTCATTGAAGCTTCGTACTTATCTGTCAATTTCATTATCCATTCCATTTACCATTTTATTAGAGGTAGGTACTTATCCACCTTCCTCTGAGTTTGGTACTTATCCACCAACTCGACTATATTCAAATTATTGTTCTTCTATCCATTGAACTTTTAAAGTTTGAATTATTAAACATTTAAACCACATAAGTCAAAGTATAGTGCCTAAAACCCAGTCTATAAGCTACATGAGCTAATATACTAATTATGTAGAATACTTGATAAAATAAATGAGTCCCACTAAACTTTATCAGTTTTCCCAACTTTTTACCGACTTACATAACTTTTGGCAACCTTAAATCTATTCCTCTCGGTCAAACACCTAGAATAAACCATTTCTTATCAATTCAGGTTGACTACCATATGTTTAGGACGCCTAAACCATTCCATACCATCGTCTAACATTAGATAAATTACAACAACTTTGCTATTTTTCGAGGTGGGAACGAACCTCCCTCTTTTGGTGCGGCACGCTTCGCAAGCTAGGCTCCTCACAGTTCTTGATGGGAATGTGCTTCCTTGCTATGGGGAGCACCTTCCGTCATCAAACGTCCCAACAGAATACAGGGCAGCAGCCCCTGTTTAATTTTAAATCTTTATAAAACTTATACAAAACCTCTCCAACTCATGGGGGGGCCTCAAAGGAGGTCTTACCCTAACCACAATCATCAACAACAATGAATGACAAGGAATTCATCTCCTGCTTAAGAATTCAGCCTAAAACTAATTTTAAACTCACCCATTCAGTGAGAATCATAATTTATAGTGCTTTGAATCCTTGATTAATTCGAATTACACCAACTATTCTCTCCTCATATTGACAAAACCCTTAACTACTTATCCTTCCTTTCACTAGATCAATCAATGAGGACAAATTATGGTTTTTTATTTATATTTTGATTTCCTTAAGATTTGAATTGCATGAATCTCAAGGCAAATCTATTGGCTTAATTTTTTCCATTTTATGTGTTGATCTTCCTCGAGATGCATCTTGTGTATCTCGAGGAAGAATTTTGTGGCTAACAATAACCTATCAACTTCTAATTGCCTTACTCACGATTAAACATATTTATCCCCTTGAGATATGTATTGTGTATCTTGAGGTAGATCTTTATGGCTATTTACAAACCCCATCACTAGCCATGTCATCCTATACATGATTGCCACCTACCTCACTCCATGCACCATTTCACCCATTTAGAGATCATCAAACATAATTCAAGGCATATCTAAAACCTATATTTTCCCAAACAAGCTTATGTATGCACCATTTGATTTTCATAGAGTTGTGTTTATACACATCTTAAGGCATCACTAATCTATCAAAACATTAACGTCCTATGCCTCCTTGCACTATTCCCCTGCTCGATACTTACGCTACTAATTTCTCAAGGCAATCCAACGGTTTAAATAACTCAATTCAAACTATAGGTTTATATATATATATATATATATATATATATATATATATCAATTATATATAAATATGTAAACCTATGTATTTTCTAACCTATAAATTCATTGGGCGCATTAACGACCACCCTCAAGCGTGCAGACTATTGTACATCTCATGCATGTCACCTTTGACCCTGTGTGTCACAAAACACCCACCAATTTCTTAGTTATTTTCAATATATATATGTAAATGCTGAATATAAATATAAATATAAATATAAATATATATATTTGGTATCCCATAATTTTTCAATTAATTATTTACTTTTCAACTATAGGCTTATATTAATTTACAACAATAGCTTATAGTATATTTAATTCATAATCAAATCAAAAAAACACAATACATTCACACGCGCATACCTACGCACTAATCACTACACGTCAGGCTTAACTACGAGGCTAAAACGGGTTAATTAGTGTTCTGATTACAGTTATTCAGCTACTTAGGGACACGGGTCATTACAGTTGGACTTAATTATGGTGTTTAAAACATTTAATTATCATATTACATCACATGTTTATGCTATATTGTTGTATTGGGTGAGTTAGTTTGACATGTCCATTTTCTCATAAAGCATGTCGACGAAGGTAGCGGGAATGTGATGTGTGGGAATGATAGGATAGCCTAACAAAGCCACCTAATACAAGGGCCAAGTTAGCATACACATGAAACTTAAAGGAAACGCACTCTTATTATTGTGGCCCAAATCTCGAATCGCTTTTTAATACTTAATCAAGATCATGGGACCCACATCACGATACGGACAGTAATTGAGGCACATGGCTGAAGTATGTTTTATATTTATGTGATGCTTTCCTAGTCTATTATATATGTGTAGACTTATTTAGACACTTCTACTTGTTGCATACGTGAGTCGAGTCGAGAGACGACGACGTGCCTCGAGATGTGTCCTGACGTGAACTGAGTAGAGAGTGATATGGTACGCTAACATTAAGTTAATGTTTCTTAATTAGTTAAATTTGATGTGGCTATAATTAATTTATAATAAATGAAGCCTAATATAATAAAATAAAATAATAGCCATTTGATGTTTCTAGAGATACGTATGGACACATCGAAAGACCAAAAGAGTACGAATTGGTGTTAGCAAGGGTTTGGATTTGAAATATGATTTGAACCATTAGATTAACCTTGAGATAGGTGTACACAATAAGATCAAGGGCTATAATTCAATCTTATCAATACATAAAACACACACACACACATACAAACACATATATGTTGTGGATGGCCATGCAAATCATCTATATTCATTAAGATATGAAATTCTGAGGTGTTAGTTGCCAGAATCAGTTTGTTCAAGAAGGGAATTTCATCGTCAATAATATAGCTCAAGTGTTGATAACAACATAGTGCTCTAGGTAATGTATCTACCTATATAAACTTTCAATTTGATGAATTGAGTGATGAAATCAAATAGGCTTTGATAAAAAACTAATTCCAAAATATTTGTGATGTTGTTTATAATCAGATTAAAACATTGATATGAATCCAAACCTCAATTTTTGGATTTTACAAAGTTTGACCAACTTCATGGTTTTATACATGCAACTGTAAATCTAAATTATAGATTTCAAAATGAGTTTGTTTTTGAAAACTAATAGTGGATTTGGACTTCTCATTTCGTTCTAATAATCTAGCTCTATAGAAGATTAAAAATCAATTTTGAAATAAAACGTTTTGAATTTTATAACGTTTTGAGTATTCTTGAGCTTTCAAAAATATGCATGTTTAACTAGATGAATTTGATAAATTAAATGAAGTGCCTGACATACGTTCTATGGAGAAGGATGTTATGTATCCATAGCGGTAAAGAACAGGGATCAGGGGCTTTGGAGGAGGCCATTCCTTAGATGGAATCTAGAAGTCTTGTTGTCAAATTCTGGGTTCCAGCACGCATAGCTCGCTTGAGAGACTCTTTAGTCTACTATGCATCTCTAGCATGCTAGAGAAAACTCCTAACGCGCTAAGAGGGTCACTAATGTGCTAAATAAATTATTCTTTGACAATACGAAAACTGGGAGGCCGTTTAAGTTAGAGAATACATTGTGTGACTTATAAGTAATTTTATCAATGTTCTTGTTTATATTTCATTCCAATTATGCTTTATTTTATAGTCTATTTGACTATGAAATGCCTTGTATTCTGATATTATAAACTCGTTTCATTTTCTACTCATTTTATGGGTGTTTTCATAATGATATCATTTGCTTACGCAATCATTGACTCTATTCTCGTGTTCTATGTCATTCTTACTGTTTGGATTAAATGGTGATCGAGAATAGCATGCTATTAGGATTAGAGTAATCATATTGGATTTTATATGAACTTGTATTCTATGATGGTTAGCTTTGAAGCATATTGCCTTATTTTGGAATCCCTAATGTGAGTCATCCTTAAAATCACAAGTAAGTGGTAGAATCTAGGGCGCACGATTATGGGATGCGCGACATCACTAGACTACAAGGTATGTCGATAATCACCACTACACTTGTGCGTCAAACGAGTTATGGGACCTGGGGTAGTAAGCAAGTTTGTTTATAGAGATGATTGAATTATGCATATAGTTCAGCTCTACCTTTGAGGATTGAGATATACATGATTATGGAGTTGTAGGGCTCATCTCTGATCTTCGATAGAGGTGCAAAGCACAACTCCACCTGGAGATAATGGAACACAAGCTTATGTGATGGACTTACGACCGACCGGACCTTGATCATTAGTACTTAGTTTATGTCAGTCTCATTTTGCCTAACAATGGTATTTTCTTGCATATCTCCACTTCGACACTTCTTGGCTATATTTATGCTATTAAATACCAATCGATTATCTTTAGAAATGTACATAAGAATCTCTAGGAATTACTTTATTACATATTATACTCACCGTTCTTTTAGTGATGGTAGGTATGATCCGTAAAGAAGTAGGGTGAGCAAGAAGAAGATCGACGACTATCTCTTAGCATTTGGCGATTTTCTACCTCTTATCCTGCAGATCTTGAATTTTGATGTATTATTTACTTTATGTCTCTTCTATACATCTTAGGTTGTATATTAGGTTGAGCGGTTAGTTCCCCGACTTGACACTTGAGTAGGTCACTTTGTTATTATCCTTATGATTTATATATATGCGTGTAATGCTGTTTCCTGGTTTCCACGCTTGTGGTTTTTAATAATTACTCCATACAACTGTTAAGACTTTTACTAAATATTTTTAACTATAAAAAGTTTTAACAAACTTTGAAAATTAATAATAATGTTACATGTGTATTACTTATCCTGAACGTATTTAATGTGGAGAATAAGATAAAATGGTTGACTAATACGTAGTTACGTCCTATGTAGCCGAGATTAGTGCTTAATTACAAGATTAGGCCAGGCAGTGCCCTTTTTTAAAGAAGGGGCATCACAATTGATATAAGAGCATAGATTTAGAGAACTTTATATTGTAATGCATTATTATACAACCACAATTGGTATCGGAGACAAGTTCTTGATAAGTATACCATAAATTTGACAAAAACACAAACTTAGATGTGGAAACCAGATGATATTTTCCTAGAAACTATTAGTTGGGAAGTGAGCAAAAGTGTGCTGGGGATTTACATTATGTACAAGTTAATTACTATCTTTATATAGATACACATGTAGTAGCTGATTCACATTCGCTATTTACTTGTAGACTCTTATGGCTATTATGCGAGAGGGAAGAGATGTGGAAGCCAGCGACAGTTAGCCTCCTACTATTAGAGAGTATCTTAAGAGGCTGTCTGATTAAGTGACAACTTAGGTTCAGTAGTTGACCAATTTCATCACTATGATGACAACCTATATTGCTCCACCAACATTAACATCAACCCCTACGACTACTACACCTACTTTACCAGCGCCAAAGTTTCCTAGTATGACCCCATCATCATTGATAGTGCAGATTCCTCCAGTCATGATGGCAATAATAGTAGAGACAAGTGATGTAGTACCATCCCCAACACTTATATCTTCCAGCACATCGATCAAGGTCTAGCTTGTTAAGGACTTCGTTAGACTCAAGCCAGCTTATTTTGATAGAGTAAGGAACTTTAAGAATATTGAGAAATGGGTACTGTCTCGGGAGAAGCCTCATATGATATTATATATCAAGGACAGACTACGAGTAGAGATCTCATCGTATACTCTAGAGAAAGATGCCGATGTTTGGTGGCGTACGATAGTAGGTGCTAATAGAGAGTTTGAGATATGGGAGGCCCTTAAGAAGAACCTCCATTTGCAGTACTTCCCACCCATAGTGATGAAGATGTTAAGGAAGGAATTCGTGAACCTAAGACAAGGAGTAGAGGAAATTGTAATGCGGTATATGAAATGATATCAATTTTCATGTAGTCAGTATAGGCGCCAGGAAACTCACAGAGATAAATGATAGAGCCTTATTACATGTGACATACTACTTAGGAAAAGTCGAAGATGGGATAGCATCGGATCCAATTTTATTAGTAGAGCAGACTATAGAGTATGAGAGGAGGAGACAAAGGGGCAAGGGACGGAGTAGATTGAACAAAGGATCCCAACGATCAGGGGACAGCTACATATTATACACGGGTATTCCATATTGGTGTGCGTGCCGCATGTATAACGACTCGCTTGTAATAATAGATTTACGAACTTACATTGATCAAGGATATGGTCCTAAAGGAAAGGTTTTTGCACTAGTTTTATTTTACTTACTTAACTTGAACTATTATAAAGGAATTCACTTTTTAATTGGTTTTTATACTAAACTAAACTATTCTAACAAATCCAATTAATTTTGCTTGAACTCTAATACTAAGTGTATCTTAGCTAACAATATCACTTATGTAATTTAATACTATGCTTTCTATTCACTCTTACATCTTATTGTGTTATGTGCAATGCTAATTAGAATAGACATATTTCATTCAAATCCACTTCAACCTACTGTCATGACGAAGAAGATTCTAATGCACAAACTAGAACTCAGCCTATCGGTGTTAATAACGTAAACTCCACATTGCGTTAAGTCTCAAATCATTGGATTCATAACCAACGAAGTTTACTATCTGCGCCTCCCTAATCAACAAATACCAATCAATGTTATGTGTTTTATGGCAGAGCCATTCATATCCGGAATAGAAGCTTTAATGGCCATGAAAACTCCTAAAGCCTAACTTCATCAAACACGTGATCGAGATGTCGAAAGCATTACGCTAAGAATCAATACAAATTCAGATAATTACATTTTTTCTTACCACTTTTCATTCATATTAAAAGGATATCATTCTTACAATTGGATCTATTGATCCATAAGATAAATAGAATACTCGCACATCATTGAAACACGCACATCACAACTTAATAAAGAATTCATTGCAAAATCGAGATTAATATAAATATTACCTTGAATTAATCAATGAAACCAAATATTGATTGCAAACATGGGGTCTTCAACGTTTCTCCAACAAAAACTCATTAATACTCAAACTCAATTCTACATTACTCTAATGGAGGTTAATCTCCTTCTTCTATGTGGTTGGCTCTCTTTTTTACCACATATTTATACCTATTTATAATGCCTAATAACAATTACGAAACCCTAAATTACAATTTACTTTGAATTAGATCTTTACTTTCTAATTTATGTGAAGTTGGTGCTATCGATAAAGCACCAACCCCTTGCGTGTTAAATCATGGCGCT
Organism: Stephania yunnanensis; assembly: GCA_039657365.1. Classification (NCBI taxonomy): domain Eukaryota; kingdom Viridiplantae; phylum Streptophyta; class Magnoliopsida; order Ranunculales; family Menispermaceae; genus Stephania; species Stephania yunnanensis. Next base: position 29,506,124 of record CM077581.1, on the reverse strand, counting down.
GTCACAATGCCACAACTTCATCATGTAATTTTTAGCTCTTGAGCCTCGGTGTCGTCCCCTTTGAGTCCTGGCGCTGTCCCATGTTAGCTATGGCACTACCATTACACTAGACCTCTAGAGTTGGTATTCTTAATTTTTTCTTCTCTCCCACGCCGTACATTTCATCCCTACACTATGCCTTAAACTCCTATAGTGTCGATACATGCTCCCACGGTGGCAACTATGATTTTGTGGGTTTTTGCTCTGTTTCTTCTCTTTTTCCTTGATTTCTTCCATTGCACCTTAGTTACCTGAAAATGCAATATTACCATGAATTAGCACTCATTTAAGATTATTTATATTGAATATACTACTAAACTAACCCCATATATACTTATAAATAATCACTTATCAGCTATAGATCGTACCTTACTCTAGCGTAAAGCACAGTAGGTAGACCAGTGTTGCTAGCTCCTACCATTTTGTAAATCTCATATAACCGGACCCAAAGACTCTACGATAGCAGCATTAGGGTAGCAAAGGCTAAAGCCAAGGAATAGGCAGAGGTCAAGATGCTAGACATGGATATAGACAATTGTAGGGACATGGTTAATATGAGGCACATGGTCAGTTTCAGGCTCAGAGTCAATGTAGAAAGATTACATGCAACATATATGGAGAGTTCAGGCATATAGTGAGGGATTGCCTACAACAAGTAACATTCTACGTACAATAGGACCAAAGGAGGTTGATATGGTAGCCCAACAGAAGTTGACGCTAAATGAGTTCTCATTGACGGTACGATTTCCATTATGGAAGAGATTCATATGTGTTGTTTGATTCTGGATCTACCATACCTTTTATTACCGATTGCACGCTAGGTATTCTAGGACTAACACTCGTTAGGCTAGTATATTTAATCATTAGTACCATATTTAGAGATAGGGTTTACCCTAACATCTTAGTTGAGAGATGTCCAATTTAGATAGGCAGGGTAGAGTTTCCTATAGACTTCATAGTTCTCGAGGTATTACACTTCAACGCATTATTAGGAATGGACTAGCTAGCAGCGTATCACGCTCATATTGAATGTTTCAGTAAGAAAGTGATATTTGAGATCCCATGATGTCCAAAATTTTTCAAAAGGACTGAACTAGTTTGCCACCAACGAGAGTGGTTGAATTCATCATTGAGTTACTACCAGGCAACAAGCCTATTTTTATGCCTCCGTACCATATGGCCCTGCGAGAGTTAGAGGAGTTGAAGACTGAACTTTAGGACTTCTATGTTGCCATGGGGAACACCCATTCTTTTTATGAATTAACTACATATAGTTGATCAAGGTTATAGTCAGGAAATAATATCCACTCCTGAGGATTAATGATTTGTTTGATCAGTAGAGAGGAGCATAATATTTCTCCAATATAGACCTGCGATTAGAGTATCATCGACTTATGACCAATGATGAGGATACGTCTAAGATAACCTTCAACATGAAATATGGACAATATCAGTTCACGGTCATGCCATATGGGTTGACAAACGCCCCCGCAATGTTTATGAATTTGATGCATCCGATGTTTAGACCATTTCTCTACCACTCCATTATAGTTTTCATTGATGATATGCTGATATATTCAAGGACTAGAGAGGATCTGGATAAAAACCTTAGGGAGATGTTGCACACCTTGAGGGACCACAAACTTTATGCCAAGTTCAGGAATTATGAAATTTGCCTTTTAGAGGTCAAGTTTCTAGGGCACATTATTGGAGCAATAGAGAGTGCAGTATATCTGACTTAGATTCGAGCTATCTTAGATTATTTGGCACTGATGTCAATGACAGAGATCAAGAGCTTTTTAGGTTTGGCAAGGTACTACTGCTAATTTATGAAGGATTTATCAAAAATCGCTTTACCGATTACTAGAATGAGACAGAAGGACATAAATTTTCAGTGGACAAAGGTAGCGAGCAGGTATTTGACAAAATATAGAGATCGTTGACTACCGCGCTAGTATTGTTATTACCAGAGGCTGCATAGAGATTTTTAGTGTATATAGATTCTTCTCGTACGGGTTTAGGCTGTGTACGACTTCAAGGTAGATGGGTTGTTTCTTACACCTACAAAAAGCTAAAGGTAAATTAGAAGAACTAACTGACACACGATTTGGGGTTAGTAGCGATTCTTTTTGCCTTGAAGGTGTGAAGACATCATCTATATGGAGAGATATTCATACTCTTTACTAATCATAAAAGTCTGAAGTATCTCTTCATACAGAAGGAACTAAATATGAGATGGTGCAGATGGTTTGAGTTTTTGAATGACTGTGACTTTTCCTTAGAGTATCACCTAAGAAAAGCCAACGTAGTCGTGGATGTGTAGAGTAAGATACAAGTTAGAGATGCTGAGGTTATTAGATATCACATGGCATAGGATTATGGGTTACTCGAGGCAATGACGACAATATGTCAATAATAGGTTCTTACATACAAGTAATGTGGGACCCTAATCATGGTATGCATACTGACTGAGGCAACTGGTCGACGTATATTTTATTTTTGTATGATTTTTTCAAATGTATTGTATATATGTAAACGTATTAAGTCACTTCTTCTTATTGCATATAGGAAATGAAACAAGAGCGGGGACGCGCCTCGAGATATGTGCCAACGTGGGAATGAGTAGAGAGTGATATGGTCAGCTAACATTAAGTTAATATGGCTTAGTTAGTTAAATTTGATTTGCTCGTAGTTGATTTATAATAAATGTTGCCTAAGTAAAATAAAAAATGGCCATTTGATGTTTCTTGAGATATGTGTGGACACATCAAGAGAGCAATGAAATATGAATTGGTATTGGCATGGGTAAGTAAGTGGATTTGAAATAAGATTTGATCCATTGGATTAGCCTCGAGATAAGTATACACATTAAGATCAATGGCTACAGTTAAACCTTATCCACCAATATATGCATATAGGTGTTATGGATGGCTATGCAAATCATCTAGATTCATTAAGAGAGGAAATTTTGAGGTGTTAGTTGCTAGAATTGGGGTGTTCAAGTAGGGAGTTTCATCATCAAAAATAAAACTCAAGTGTTAATAACAACATATGGCTTAAGGTAATGTATCTACCATCTCTATGCTTTCAATTTGATGAATTAAGTGATGAAATTAAAGGGGTTTCTATAAATAACTGATCTTAAAAAATTTGTGATTTTGTTTATAATAAAACTGAAGAATTGATTTGAATCCAAGTCATAATTTTTGGATTTTTGAAAGTTTGAACAACTTTTAGGCTTTATGCATGCAACTTTAATCGAATTCTGGATTTCAAACCGAGTTTATTTTTAACAAGTAATAGTAGATTTGGATTCCTTATTTTGTTCTAATAATCTAGCTTTATAGAAGATTGAAAATCAGTTTTGAAATCAAAAAATTATGAATTTCACAAAGTTTTGAGTGTTCTTTAGTCTTTCAACAAAAAACATGTTTAGCTAGATGAGCTTGATGAATTATAAGAAGTGCCTAATGTATGTTTGATAGAGGAGGATGTTACGGATCCCTAAACGTCGTAGAATAGGGACTCGGGGCTATAGAGGAGGTCATTCTCGAGAGGGAATCCAAAATCCTAGTTGTAGAATTTAGGGTACCAGTGCATGTAGCTCGCTAAAGAGACTCTCGAGTGCGCTAAGCAGCTCTACCACGCTAGGGAAAACTCTTATTAGACTAAGAAGGTCACCAACACGCTGAACAAACTACCTAGCACTAGTTGATCTAACAACCCTAAAATCGGCACTTTCTCAAAACACGCTTAACCTATCTAGCTTAGCCTAAAATCCAATCTAAAGTATTAAACACACTTTAATACATACTAAATTATATCAAGAGCCTAGGGAAGAGACTTGAGAGTCCAGTTACACATTTTGGGTTGTTAGGAGGCTAGTTAAGTTAGGAAATATATTGCGTGACTTGTAAGTAATGTTGTCGAGTTCCTTGTTTACATTTCATTCCAATTATGCTCTGTTTTACAATCTATTTGACTATGAAATGCCTTTTATTCTTATATTATGTGAACTCGTTTCACATTTTACTCATTTAAGGGTGTTTTCATCATGATATCATTTGCTTATGGAATGACTGACTCTATTTTCATGTTCTATGTCTTTCTTAATATTTAGATGAAAGGCTGATCGAGATTAGCATTCTATTAGGAGTAGGGTAACGATATTGGAGTGTATATGAACTTGTATTCTATAACGGTTGGCTTTGAAGCATATTGCCTTGTGTAGGGTCCATTGCACGATTATGGAATGCGCAATATGCAAGGTCACTAGACTACTAGGGATGTCGGCACTCACCGCTACACTTGCGCATCACATGCGCTTTGGGACCTGGGTAGTCAGCAAGTATGTATATAAAGAAGATTTATTTATGTGTATAGCTCAGCTCCACTTTTAAGGATTGAGATGTAGATGATTATGGCGGCGTAGAGCTCAGTTCTGACCTTTGATAGAGGTATAAAAGACATCTCCACCCTGAGATAGTGGAATACGTTCCTATGTGATAGGACTCATAGTCGACTAGACATATATCATTACTAATTAGTCTATGTATGTCTCATTTTGCTTAACTGTGGTATTTTCTAGCATATCTCAATTTTAGCACTTCTTCGTTACATTTATGCTTTTAAATACAAGTCGATTATGTTTGGAAATGTACATAAGAATCTCTAGAATTGATTTATTATATATTGTACTCACCATCCTTTTATGATGATGGAAGTAGATCCATTGAGAAGTATGCCGGGCAAGGAGAAGATCAACGACTATCTTTGAGCATTCGGTGACTTTTTACTTCCTATCTTGTAAGTCTCAACTTTTGATATATTATTTACTTTATGTCCCTTCTATACATTTTAGGTTGTATATTGGGTTAATCTATTAGTTGCCTAATTCGACACTTGACTAGCTCACTGTGTTATCATTCTTATGATATATAGATGCATGTGATGTTATTTCCTCATTTCCACACTTGGGATTATTAATAATTGCTTTTGCATAAATGTTAGACTTTCGCTAAGTATTTTTAACTGTAAAAGGGCTAACTAACTCTAAAAATTAATAATAATGCGACATGTGTATTACTTATTTTAAACGTATTTAATGAGGATCATAAGACAAAAGGGTGACTAATACGTAGTTAAGTCCTACATGGCTGAGATTAGGGCTTAATCACGGGATTAGGCCGGGTGGTGCCCTATTTTAAGGAAGGGTCCATTACACATATCTTAAGAAAAGTAAGTTAAAATGAATAGCTTTAGCATGCCTCGAGATGTGTGCTTAGGTGCAGAGTACCAAGTGCAAGGAGTTGGGTGCTAGAGTGGGTTTGAATATATTCACAAAGTCCTAATGTAGACTACTTAATGTGTTAATATGTCTTGCTTAAAATAGATTAATGTAATTGAAATTAATGAAAGCTTAAACTCTATATAAATAAATTAGGCCATTGGATTGCATAGGGATGATCTTAGAATATGGGAAAGTAGGAAAGATGAGTATGATAGTGTGTGTCATTTGAGATTATCACTATGCAAACGTGAACCATCAGATTTCTCAGAGATGATAAACTTGTGCAAGATTAGAAAATAGGATTAAAGCATCCAAACTATATAAAAAAGGACTTGATGGAGTTTCTTGACATGCAACTATCCTAGAGAAGAAGAAATAAGAGAGGAATATGGGCTAAGATTTCAGGCAAGAACAGGGGGAGAATTGAATGCAAATTTAGTAGGGAATGAAGCTAGGAAGCTTTTAATCAAAGGGATCCCAGCACTCAGATATACTTTCCTTTTTATTTTTGTTCAATTCATGAGAATTTGGTCTTAAAAGAATGGGTATGCACCAAATGTGATTTTGCTCACTAATTTCATGTGAAAAGGTTATATTCAACTTTTATTTACAAAACTCAAATGCTTTTCAAATTAGTTTTAGAAAAAAAAAATTCATTTTCTTGGTAATCCTCCATCAATGCAAGCTTAGATCTCAAATTAATGCATGATTTATGGTTCCTATTACAGCATCCTTTATGATTTAGGTTGATTAGGAGTCATAGAGGTCAAATAGACCCCAGAAGGAGCAAGACTACTTGATTTGGATTGAGACTTGATGTTGAAGTTGTGGCTATTTTCTATCATGTTAGGCTGTTGAAGAAGATCATAAATATTGTTTGTGCCAACAAGGGAATTTTGTACCCATAAGGCTATATGCCTATAAGGGACGTCTGTACTCACAAGCCTCTATGCCCACAGAGGACGTATGTGCCCACAAAGGACGTATATGCCCACAAAGGACTTATATGGCCATAAGGGAGGTTTGTGGCCATAATGATAGTAACAAAGATTTTCTTACAACTATGCAATAAAATGGATATCTAACATACCAACAATTTGTCAAATCAACATTAGGGACCTATGAGTCGATATACAATTTTAGGTACGATGTCGCGGGTAGTTTTGGACCTATGAGTTTTAAGCATTTATTTTCCTTTTATTATCATATTTTGATTGAATATGCTTGTATGTCGTCTATTTTGGGGTATTTAGTCATATATTATGGTTGAGTGGTATGTTAAGACCATAACACGTGCACTTGCACTGTCGATGGATTGCACGTTATGCAAGACTCCTAATATACCAAAGTATGGTCTAGTTTGTTCGGGATTGGTATACACCCACTTGAGTTCTTTGGTGTTATTTACTCAGGCGATGACCTATTTACATCTTTTTGTTCATTTTTCGCATGTTTATTTAACATTATTATTGACCTCCTATTGCATGTTGTAAGTCATACTTATAGGTGTGTATGTTGTTATTTTGCTTTACTTTTAGGTTGCTTTGGGACTGGAGTTGCACTTGTACCTATATATAGTCTTTTCTCTATTTACTTGTTTCATTATATACGTAGTACTCTATTTCTGAGTATTCCGCTATTGTTGAAGTTAAAATGACATGAAAACGTACTTGTATATGCTATTTCCATGAAAGGTAAAACTTCCACTTATTTTTATATATTACTTGGCTAAACGAATCTAAGTAAGGTAAACTTAAGTAAAGGCTTACTTAAACTAATTAGCTAGAATAACGTATAAATAATTGGTTAAGTTAATGCACTTATGTACATCAGTTTCATTAGTAAATGATTAACTTAATAGAATAACAAGAATAATTGGTTAACTCAATAACTTAAATGGACAAGTTAGCATAATTAGGCTGAGGATAGTGTCATGTCACAAGCCATCATAGGTGAGAATACAAATGACATAGCATGGGTTAATGACGTGTCTAATGATGTGGCATTGCCTGGTTACATCGGGATTTGGGGCTACCTAGAGTATACTGATTGCAAACACTAAAAAAGTCTTTGGATACATAGATTCAGAAGGTGAGAGAGAACTTGTAGAATTAAGAAGCCAATAAAAAAAAAAGAATAGAAGAGCAACAAAAGAAATGCAAGCTGTAGAGTATACTGGGACTTAAGGACAGAGTTCAGGAAGATCGACTATTCCTTATCTTGAAGTATTCATGTAAAATATGGAGATGTCCATGATGAACTCATTACTCCAGGACCAATTGAGGACTTTGAGGATTCATGAGATGATTTTTCAAAACCAACGATAATTTGCAAGGAATTTGTATGGCTCTAAATATAGATTGAGTAGAAGACTTAACAGATAAGGAGCAAAAACTCCATTATTATACTTATAAATTTTGTAGTAGTTGTAAGTGAGATAGACTCCTCAGGGACTTAGCAAATTCCTTTAAGAAAAGAAGTTTTATTATTTTTATTATTTTTACTTTAATTTAATAAACTTAATTAATACAAGATTGTAATATGCTAACTTAAAAAGTAATAATAAACTAAACTTACTTAATTAATTTAATTAATAGAAATAAAACTCACTAAATTAAAATTAATTCAATTAAGTAGAAAACAACATTAATAAACATCTAAACAAAAACCCATAATAATGAAAAATCAATTCGTTTTGCATCCAAACATGTTACTTAAATCATAGTCATGGGCATACTTTATAAAACACGATAGATCATTAAACTCTAATCATAAGTAATTAAACGACCTTTTGATAGCCATTTGTTCTCCTTAAACTAGTGAAAAAACCACTTTCTAACTTTATTGAGCTTATCCTTATGAATATATAAAGACATTAACTTCACGTAATAAAACCGCATTAAAATTTATATAAACCTCGAACTACTAAATCTAACATCTTCTGAAAACAACTTTAATATTATACTTAGATTTAAAATTTACCTAGGACAACTAAATAGTAACACCTTTCATACAATCAAAGTTACTACTTTAAACTAGTTATATAATCAAAGCATCGCAAAACATATTTGCAATTATGGATGCAATACAAAGTTTATGATTATAATCCGCAAATAATAATCTAAAAATTTTTTGAATTGAATAATATGATTGGTTAAAGCATTAAGCAGAAAATCATCTCATCATAACTACATTTAAAAATGGATCTAGTTCATGTTCGGATTATGTTTAGATTAATTAACTACTCATACATGATCATACATAACATTATAATAAGATAAACAAAAGACATGAATACAAATACATCTAAATTGAATTCTCGAATCTTCAAAAGTCACCTAAAGCAATGAACAATAAATCTAAACTAAAACTTGATAAAACTAGTAAATATGGCTCCAAGAGTAATCAAGGGCAATGGATTTTGAAACCTATGGATCTTATTTATAGTATTCTAGGTTGTACACATCCCAAACTAACTTAAACTTTTCATTTTTTTAATATCCATGAAGCCTGGTCCAGCAATTCATGGTTAAGTGGAATCGCTGGTTAAATCGGTATAATTGAAGTCCCTGTTTTCACTGATTTTGCCAGTGATTCCTAGTGTTATTTGAAATCGATGGCTACAATATCTAGTTTTTTCCTCGCTTGATGATTTTCTATGTACCACTTCCACACAATCAAATCCTTCACTTTTTTCACTATTACATTAATTTCTTCATATATTCCAATTGCACAACGTCATGTTGTCACACGTCATATCAGCCTTTTGGGCCCTGCTTCACTACCTAAGGATCCGTGTAACACAATTTTTGATGTAAATCTAACATAATACTATCATATATGCATTTTACACTGTTATTCGCCCGAATTTTGATTATACACCTTAAAAACCTAAAATAAACAAATTTAAGCCATTAAGACCATATGTTAGAGACATTACCTCATAAAACATATTAAAATGTCTTATAAAATGTATATAATTTATGACGTGTCAAATACCCCAAACTGACTTTGCTGTCCCGAGCAAAGGAATACTGTCAATTGTATTCTCTTTTCATTACTTATTCTAATTTTAAAATTATTTACACTTTTTCTTAAACGGAAGTGATCATTAAATAGAAACATATTACCCTCATAAAAATAAAAATATGATAGAATATGAAGATTTAAAGAACAACTCCTTTTTTGACAACTCAATCCTAGTTATGCAATGCACCTAAGAATTCAAAGTTGAACTAATCAACAAAGTCAAGTCACTATATAGGTTTTCTCAATCTCCACCAACAAGCATCAAGCTTACGATAATCAAACTCAAGATACAAAAATCACTAAATCAATCTCATTTTCAAACAATATTTAAATATCACCACAATAAAAGTTGATAGAAATTTTTATTTTCCAATAATCATCATTTCATATTTATTTATTGGAATAAAAATATATACTTCACTCAACTTAGCACTAAGTCTAAGCACTAGAGCTAAATCTTTTATTTGAAGAGTTTTTCAGAAACTTCCTTCCTTATTTTTTTCTATATCTATTTCTCTCTTATTTCTTCTATATATTCATTTCTTTCTCTTTTGTATTTTATTCCTATTTTTCTTAGCATCATTTCCTTTGGATATAGTTATTTTATTATTATTATTAATTATAGGAATGTTTCTCTCATTTTCCCTACCACTAGATTCCCCGCTCTATTTCCTTCGGATTCTGTGAGTCGCTCTATTTTTTTTTAAAAAAAAAAAAAAAACTCTTATTAGCTCTTAACGTATTCACTATAGTTAAAGAAGTATTCTTTCTAACTTAGTAAAGTTTATTGGCTATTCTCCTATTTTTCTTTTTAATTGTGGCATAAGTTATTTTTAATACATATATATAATATTTGATAAAAAACCTTTGTATAACAAGATTCTTAAAAATCTATCTTGTTTATCTTGCACTTTAGTTTCAATCTTTTACTGATTATAATGTCTAACACAAAGCAATCAATCTCATCTGAACTTCTCTAGTGCATACACAATCTATATTAAGTCAAATAGGGTATAATAATTCCTTTCCATTATAAAATCTATATTTCATGTGTAATAATAATATATCACTACCATTTTTATCCAAGTCCTATTATATTCCAAATGTTCCTGACTAAATAAAATAAATGAGATGGGAAAAAATTACCTGTATTGTGAAAAACTATGAAAAATTCAGTCAACTATAAATAAATAGATAGATTATGTTCCATACTTCTCTTTTTTATACTTCAAAATACCTTCAAACTCATTCCAAACCTTGTCCTCAAGGTTTAAAAATTATGTTGGGTTTCCAAAAAAGTAAATATACCTCGTGACGCATAAATGAGCTATATGGAATAATGATAATTAATGAACGCATTATTATATGAATGAATTTTCATAAGCAAGGAAATCATGACAATAATAAATTACTAAGCATCATCATCTCATAATAGGAACCGATCTTGCAATATATTCAAGTCTTTCTAAAACATAACACATCCACAAACTCATTTTCTTAACACTACTAATTCAAACACAACCTTCACTTTCTAAATTCGATTTCAAATCACACTTCATGTAGAAGTATCAAGTATTTATCGAAATTACCTGAAAATCAAGTGATCGACTTTAATCACAACTCGTTTAATTTAAAACCTTATAAACCATTTAGTAATTATTCATAAGCCATAGAAATTTAACAACCATGAATCATTTGAATTTCATTCAAAATTTAGAAACTTATGAAAAATCAAACTGTCTAAACCATATAGTAATCCTAATCAAAGTGGGAATCACTTAAATAATACATAATATGGCTTTGGAGAGTTGAATTAGAAAATAATTTGATTTCCTAGTCTGTGGAATGTACGGGTTTGTAAGAGGTTCTTGTCATGGATTCGACCAACAATTCCTTTGTTATTTGGAATCGCTAAGGAATCGATAGGCCTATCTTATTATTTTTCCAATTTGTTTCACAATTGACATAGACACCGTCCATAAAATCTAATATAGAGGTAGAATTTACTGGACATACAAAACGTTGATTAGGATATTTAGCTAACTATTAATTTTATTAAACAAAAGAATAAACAAACGAATAAACAAACAAACAAGTGAATAATACGAACTTGCATAAAAGCTATATAAGGAAAAATAACTTGACCACTCCCTCACATTCGAAAGTACCTCGGATTTTAAATTCCATAAATATTTTCAACCAAAAGTCAAAAAGTAAGAGAATAAAAACATATTATACTAATCTTAAACTCCTACTAAAGTCATAAAAATGAAAGAATAAAATATAATTTTAAATTGTTGCTTTAAAATATTTGAAACATAATACAATAAGAGTATGAACTGATAAATTAAGAAATCTGACTTAAAAAGTTTAAACCAAATTTTGCGAGGCTAAAATTTCTCAACTAAGGATAAAATCAATAAATGGTGAAAATAGAATATAGTATTTCGGGTTCTACTTAAAAACGTGCCACTAATGCGGTTATTTAAGTTAGATGTTTGATTTCAAACCAAGTCTCAAAACATTTAATTCCTATAAAGTAATCAATTTTCTTAAAACGTAACATAAAAAATGCTAACTAAAATTTAATTCAAAGTCAAATAAATAAATAAATCGAGTTTGAGATTGGCTAAAGTGTTTGAATAACCGAAATAAAGTAATCTAAACAAAAGTAAACTAAACTAAGATAAACTAGATATAATGCATGAAATAAATGAAATATAGTTAGGTTGCATCCCAAAAAGCGCTTTTGTTTACTATCATTGACTCTACTGAACCATCCCAAAATTAAGTTGGATCTCTCAACTTGAATTTAAGATTTTTCACTCTAGTACCATTTCAGAAAGTGAGTGCTCATCCATTAATCATCAGAATAATTATTTAGTTCAGAATATCGATGACATCTTGAGTAGTGGCTAAGAAAAGTCGTCCTAAAATTAAAAGATGATATTCATTAATAAAATGTGGCATAACCAAAAAATCCGTGGGTACAATGTATTTGTCCACTTGGACAGGTACATCTGCAACTATTCCTTTTGACTGAATGGAAGTACCATCTGGTAAAGAGACTCGTTCAGAAGCAACTACTGTCAGCCCTCTCGTCATTAAGTCTATTGACCAACCTAGATTATCTTAATCCCCTGATAAACTAGTCAGCCTAATCCGTTATTTTTACATTGACCTCGAAATAATCATTATTATAATCCTTAATAATGCACCAAATTGCAATTTAGATCCTCAACTGATTCGGTTCTTAACTTATTTTATTTAGCAAAATAGGAAATTATATCCTTAGTTAAAAAAAATTGATGGCACCTACTCTAAAACTGGCCTGCCGAAAAACTCACCCAATAGGAAACAAAATGGCGAGATGCTGAGAAGCACTCACAACTCCCCACAGTTCACAATTTGTAACAAATTTAAATTTATAAACTAACTTAGAGTCGCCGCAAGCATAAGTGAAAATTTTCAATTCCACAGTAGAGAAAAAATTAAAATGTAAACCTTTCAATTTATCTTAAATTATATTAGGAGACTCTCATAACCGTTCAACAAAATTTCACATCCTACACTCAGCCTAAGAATCCCAAAACACTATATATAAACGATTTACAACAAAACTTTAGTTAGACTTTTGAAAATAATTACCACAATCTTCTAGTCTTTTCCATTCCTCCATTGTCTTTGTAAAAAATCTGACATCTTAGAAAACAACTTGATGATGTCACATATGTATATTATTAAATTAATTTGTACTCTTGTAAATGTTAGTCTCATACATGGAGACATGTAATTACATTTCCAATCAAGAAATATGCATCAACATGACATGTAATCCACTCTATCGTTGTATCCTAACTATAATTAGATATAGAATTCCAAAAATAGCATGGAGAGAGTATAAAGAGATCATGAAATGCATATATAACTTGTCGGCATTAGACTCTTCTAGTCTCATTGGATGACGTAGAGGTAAGACTGAAACCAAGTTTCAATCAAACTAGACTTTAAAACAAGCTTATCCCCCTTACGCACTCTATGTATGCATGGCCAAGAATGATAAAATGCAATGAATAATATGGAATAATTATAGGTAGAAAGATATATTCCATAAATAGTATTTATTTACAACCAATCAATTTTAAGCTTGTTTTTAGGGTTCTCGAAGTGTCGAATCATCTAGAAGATGGTTCCAATAGCTTCCCTATATACCTGATTATATTATGGGTCAAGCTTCAAGTAAGACCAAATCACTAAACACAGTGAAAAATGTAGCCAATGCATGCGTGAGAACGGTTTTCAAAAATATTAATTTATATAACTGTTTCAACTGGCTTTTAACTATCAAACTTAAGATAACTCTTTAACTTTTAAAACCTCAATGTTTTTCATAATAACCAAAAAGGAACTTGTAGTAATTATCTTCTACTTCCTATAGACACCAAGAACACTTAAATCTGATATCCATCAGAGAAGTTACGAATTTTCCAATATGGCATGTCAACTCGGCAAACTTTATTTATTTTGAATTGAATAATGTCTCAAAATTATTTTTTCACAATTAAATCTTTGAAACTCAACAACAAACAACACGAAGCCACCCAATATCAACATCAAAATATTTCCATAAACCGTGGAGTCAAATTAGATCAAAAGAAATAATTTATTCATCCACAAACCCAATGTAAATCAATATCAACTATAAAAACATCTCCAAAATGGTTATCAACTGAATCACATTAGTTGGATTCATAAAAAACTTGACCAACAACGGTGGGATTTATTGCGAATCAGTGCACATAAACCAAATACATCAATTTTCAATAATTCCTACCATTTTCTACCATAACCTTGTGAAACAAATAAAAAAATTGCAAGATTTCAAATTGAGTTGTGAAAAATTCCCTGAATTGAGTATTTACAAAATTACGGGTCGAATACCTCATTTCCACCGCAAAAGCTTAGCTTGAACTGACCGTCTCGCTATGCTCTACAGTTTTGCAAAAAAAGCAGATGAAAATCTAACATTGGGAGATTGCAGAGTAAGAGACTGAGTTGAAATGGGTAGGGAATGAACGATTTAATCGTTCTGTTGAAAATCACAACAACCGTTTTGATTTTGATATTGTATATATATATTTATATATAAACCCTCATCTGCTTGTAAGCAGTTTCATTTCTTTTTATTTATTAATTCCCAAAATCCTATTTTGACGTGCTTTAATTTACGACACTCATTTTCGATCTGGTTTTTCATCAAATTGAACCAAATTCCTGACAAAATATTCCATTTTCATAAACCGAGCATAACATTGGTTTTGGTCACACCAAAACCAAAAAAATCTTAACTTGTCGAAGACATATAGAACCTTTATGAAGCAATTCACTTGCCATGCTTAAACAAACGTGCACCAATTTAGACTCAATCTCAACTTCAAACACCACCAACTGATATGAAACTCTAGACAAATTCTTGTACTAACTTTATTCTCACATTTCATTACCACCAGCTCCGATTTTCATGCAAATCGAGTTGAAATATTCATGTAAAGATTAACACTTAGTTAATTAGTTTTATAACACCTAATAATTTATTTTCACTCGTGCCCTTCAGATATGCACTTGCAACCCTGAGTATGAAAAATTGAGGATACACCTCAAAACAACCTAATTTCGTGACAAAATACCA
This sequence comes from Stephania yunnanensis, assembly GCA_039657365.1. Taxonomy (NCBI): domain Eukaryota; kingdom Viridiplantae; phylum Streptophyta; class Magnoliopsida; order Ranunculales; family Menispermaceae; genus Stephania; species Stephania yunnanensis. The sequence goes on along the minus strand of CM077581.1, from coordinate 29,491,077 downwards.
TATAATACACATAATAGGCATTCATAATACAAAAATAAAATATATCTTAGTTCTAGTTCATAATGAGTGGGTCCCAAGTCAGATAGTTAAATCTTAAATTAAATATGAAAATACTTAATTAGCTGCCTAATAAAGTTTATAAAATTCTATGGTATCACAATTCTTCCCAATTACTTAAAAAAATTTTCCTTGAAACCTAAACTTACATATTACTGAACCAAAAGATATATGAGAAAAATGATTATTCATATATAACTCTTTTAATCCAAAACTGTAAAACTATTTTCAAGGTTAATTGTTAAGTGGACCCAATCACTTTTCTTTTCTTCAACAACTTGGTGGTAGATATATAAACATTTCAACTTTTCATTTCTAATTTCTTAGTTTAATGAAAAGTTATCTTCATTACTTTGCCAATATTGGCATTTTGTGAAGTTCTGATGAGTAAAGCAATCAGTTTTGTGGAATATTTGATAACCTTATTTCGTTTCAAATCTCATGCCTTGAATCCCATTCAAGCATTAATACTTATCAAGATCTAGCCAATCTTGGCTTTCATAGAAAAGAACTTCATTCATAACCGATAATAATTCTAAAAGGCGTTAATAAAATTTTCCCTATCCACTAAACTCTACTATACACGTACTAGTTTACTTTCTCATCATTGATCATCTTTTTATTTGAATCATCAATTGACTAATTCTTAGCCTATCACAAGTCTAAATAAGTGATGCAAATAATATTTGAGCATTACATTAGATACAAAGTAGAGTTGCATGTCTATCCAATCCATCACCATTCCATTACTTCTTGACAGAAACCTAGAATTACATATGTCATCTTTTGGCTATAGATCTCTAATCACATCTATCGGCTTATGACAAAAGATCTTAATTTACAATCTGATCAGAAAATGAAACATGACAAATCGTGCAACTCTCATTCATTCTCTAAATGTCTACTAACAATATTATCTATATTGTGGATTAGAAACCAATTACAAAATCTAACTCATTAACTAATTCACTTAACTTTTGCTTTGATTGATTAGAAAATTTACGACTAACTTCATTTAATAATTTCTATTCATGAATTCATGAAGAACCTCATCCTTTCACTTAACTGCCAAATTTCATAGATTTCCTATCTCAATCATTACTGTTCATCATATTCTTTTACTACCTAAACAAAGGTAGTAATCTATAACTTGAGTAGATATAGGTTTCTAAACAAAGATATTAACATATTCGATAATTATACTCTCCTAGTATAACTTTCAACTTGTATCTCATACAAAATATAAATATGATATCTATCTATGCCTCTACTCAATACATTTTTGACTTCTCTCAGATTACAGTGGAAGAATATTTAATCCTTCAATCATATAAAGTTAGATATGCTGTCCTCTACTCGACATTTTCAACCACTAGAGATAATATTGACTAACTGAGCTGTATGTTGCGCATCTCTTTTTATTTTATTTATATCATCACCATCATTTTAGGTATCTTATATCAACTTCAATTTAAGATTATACAGTGCTTAATGATTCCACCATTGACTTATCATGTAGTGTAGCACTACATTTGAACCAATGTATATCATATTAACTGATTTCAGTTATACATTAATTTGCCATCTTTTAAAGTTTAATTCCTTGTAATATCCTTGTGAAGATAAATTAAGTTTCATCAAACTTATAATTTGATATCCTAAGTCTTTTGGGACTTGTTGACTTGAAACTTCTATTTTTCATACGTATGTGAGAACATCTTAACCATTTATTTGTCTATACTTAAGCTTTGAATTTACTCCAATGAAACTTCATGGACTCTTTTACAATAAGCCTCACCACTTATTCGATTATTCAAAGTCTAGTATCGCTATTCACTAGTCTTTTATTCTGTAAATAAATCGTGATTAAGAAATGAAGTTACTTAGATTTTTGGTCATATACAACTACTCTGGTGTTTGGCCTTGATTAAAGGAGTCCGTTCATGTCATTTCCATCAGTTACAAGTGATCTCTATGTCTCATTTTATTTATTATACAGAGTCAATTTTGTTCAGTTTTTGTCAATTTTAGCTATTCTGACATTGATCTCAATTTTAGTCTTTTTATAAACAAAGCACGACTTTCGCTCAATAACGAGGCCACTTATAGCTCGTTAATATTAACTTAGAAAGACAATTTATATATATTTCTTTTCAAAAACTTAGCTAATGATAATACGGCTTCATATGATCATTCAATCAATTGATGTCTTCCTTTGAGAACCTTTATTCAAATTGAAAAAAAAATTACCACTCAAAAAGTTCTACTTTTTGTAGCCTTAAATTATTTCCTTTACTATCGGATTTCTTGACTTTAAAAAAAAAAAAAAAAAAAAAAAAACTCAATGCTTTTCAAGAGACTGTGTAAGATAACTTTGTATCTTACTCTTCATCAAGTTACTTTTAATGAATTTCTTTGTTTGTTGTTCTTCATTTGAAGATAAAGAAGAATTTGGAATTTTAAACTCTTAATTAACTAAAGGACTAATAAAATCTTAAAGGATGCTATTTCAATCCCCTGGAAATGAGAATTTTTATAATATAGGTGCTTATATAGACATTCTATACATATCATTTACTGATATTCAATCAGTACGTCTATCTTTTTATTTATTATATTTTAAGTTTTAGTTATAAGCATCATAATTAAATATCGTTTGAAGTGATTATTGGGTACTTTGAATCTCGAAACACAATCACTAGTCTTGATGTTTAATAGCTAATCGAGGCTATTATTATACCACTTCTCTAATACCCTAACTTCTTACATGTTGATCTTATCACTACATTTTTCATTTTTTTTCAGTCAGAAATCTCACTGATCCTTGTTCTATAAAAAACACTTAATAAGGTGTTGACAAAGATCATACCTAACTTAGTATTTCCATTTGTTTTATCATTCTTTGTTCGACTCAAAGAACCACACACTCAACGTAACTTATGGATAAGTAACTTGAATAATAAATAAAAGTCTAAGTATTTATTTTTATATATAATATATAAACAATAGGGAAAGCAATTCACCATAGAGAACACAATAAACTCTTAATCTTCTTCGAACCTGAGTCGAAGCGCATGTCGTTAAACTAAAATATTAATTAGGGAATGAGTGCTCGAACTTGCTCAGTAAGTGATTCACGTACACACATCAATCATCAACTACTATCAAGGGATTAATGAATAACAATATGCATCCAAAACATATCTATTCGGGAATTAAAAATGATATAACAATGCATAGCAGAATGTAAGTTCAAAGGTCAATTGCAACAATAGTGTTGAGTTGTAAATTTTAGTTTAAAGACATAATCGCACACTTGCCTCACTCCAAAATACAACCATAGAATCCACACGCTAGGATACATGTGATTATATTGGTTTATTCAAGCTTGATCGAGCTAGATTTTTTTGACTAAGGTAAAACTCCAGCTTATCGAGGATGAAATGACATAATCCATTTCCAGGCATACCTATTAGGATAAAGCGCATAATCCATTTTCAGACATACTTTTCCAACCTTAGTCTCGATCAACCTTGTTGCACACTTCCAATCATTTTCGCATTTAAAACACTCAAGTCAAAGTACATTGCCCATTCCCGGCCCATAATGCTATATGAACTAAATATATTAATAGGTGATGCACAATTGATAAGAATACGAGTCCCACTTACTTGTGTGGAGCTTTCCTACCTTTATACTTGCTTATTCAACCCTCATAATCCATAAACCTTTCGCATCAATAAAAACTTAAATTACACCATTTATCATTAATTTAGGTATAATACTAATTAATTAGGACCTCTACACCACTAATAATCAAATCCAAAAATAATTTATCAAATTTTAGGTCACTATTACCACTTCATATTTTTTTGATGTAAAAACTCTGATATAAAGTCCTACATGAATCCAAAATTCTTTATTTTTCATAGAAATTCATCAATTTCTAGTTATGTGGTCAAAATATTAATTTTCTAGATTTTTCCATATTTTTCAAGAATTTATCTATGTTTTAGAACAATTTCCCTTTTTTATTTGGAAAATGGTTTTAAGATTTGGCCCTGAACTGGGCCAAACCGAGTTTGGGTCTACTTAGCCTAACCAACATGGTTTAGGACCCGGCCAATAAGGGAGATTGCTCCCCACATCTTCTTTCTCGGCATGCCGAGCCTTATATCCCAATTCATATTCACCATTGAAGACAACAACAACAACCAACGACAATAATAACAACGACAACAATAACACCAAACCATCAACTCACCTTATTCATCTTCATTGCCTCTCTATTTCCCCAATTTCAACCCCTCTCCCTTAATCTATCCTTTTCTCTCTTCTCTCTCTTTTCGATTTCGATTTAACATAGATGGCAATTCTTCTTGTTTGAGATAAAAATAAGATTTCTTCTAGAGCCGTATGACATGAATCACGAGGCAAATCTTATGGTTACATTTTTTATTTTATATTTTGATCTTTCACGAGTAACATATTGTGTATCTCGAGATAGACCTCATGGCTATTTGCAAATCAATCAAATCGTCATCACATCTTGACCGCCTTAGTTATGATAAATTCCAACTATTGTATCTCGAGGATGATTCAAGGGATATGAGATAAAGTCACATTTTTTAATGTGACACCAAATTAGACACATGCATACATATGCACATCGATTTTCTTTGTGATAGGGTTGCAGGCATCTCGAGCAATGCCAACCACCACAACTTATCAACTCATTTACTTATTCGATTCTCAATTTACGCGTATCTTGAGGCACACCAAATGTATAATTTTTTAATTTTAACTAGAGGATTCATTTATATATATATTTATATATAATAATATATATAAATATTTATGCACCTATGTATTTTCGCGATTACAAATTCACCATGCGAGCCAACCATAACTGTCGGGCATGGACAATATTGTATGTATTACGCGTGTCACCCTCGATCCCACGTGTCACTAGACGCCCACCAGTTTATTAATTAATTATTTATTTTCAATATATATATATATACATAATTATATATAAATATATAAGCCTATATAGACACACTTATGAATTTTCGTGCGCGTCAACAAGTACACTCGAGTGTGCACGCCACCCCACACTCATGTGTGTCACTCTTGAACCAGGTATTAGAGATCCCATAATTCATCAATTATAGACCAATCAATCCAATTATTTCCATAATTAATAATACAACCCATACAAATAACAAACGACATGCAAATCCACACACACCACAATTAAGATAAGTCGTGCTTAACCATGAGCCTAACTCTAGTTAATTGGAATTCAGATCAATGCTAATCACCTACTTAAGGTAACGGGCCGTTACATAATTTGTATAGTCATCAAAGATATAATAAAGTTCACTAAACCTATCATAATGAATCATTATATAATTGATTTCTACAATTTTGTTTCATTCCATTAGAAGACATTTATTAACTCGATGAATTGATCTATCTTTCGTAACAACTCTACCATGCTTTTTAACTCATCGAATTTGTCAGTTGATGTCGTATTAATTTTTGTATTGATTTCACAAGATTTTTTTGTATGAATTTATTTTTTTCACCATATTGCTTTGATTTTTAAGCCATTTTATTAGTAGCCTCTTTTTATAATCTCAATGTTAGATCGAATAAAGACCCTCTATATACCGTGTCTAACAAGCTTTGTTCTGAATGATTTGATCATTCATAAAGATATTCTATTAAAGTTCTTTTTGTATGTCTACGTTGTGGATATAATGAAATCAACTTTTCGAAATCTATCCCAAAATTTGCCTAAACTTTCATTATTTTCCATCCAAGCATTACTAATTCTTGTTCTATCTAAACTAATCTTATGTGCTAGAATGTGTTGTTCTAAAAAGGTCAATAACATTTCAAACCATGTGGTTATTGAAATTTTAAGGAAGATAGAATAGCCAATCTTGAGTATGACCACTTAAAGAAAAAATATAAGCCTTTAGCTTGACATATTCTAACTCTATATCTTTAGGTTTCATTACATTTACTATATGTATGAACTTCCTAATGAATTGTTGAGGATCTTCATTATCTACACTGTAAAAGTGAGGCAATGAGTTGGTAGTTCTTGATTTTAATTCAAAATCGGGAAATTCTGCAAGAAAGGTAATACATATATTTTCGTAAGCCGTGATATTTTTTATTGGCTTGCCTAAAATCAAGTTCTTGCTCGCCTTCTGCCATATCATATAAAATACAATGAAAAAGATTCCTAAGAAATTATTTTTAAACCCCCATAAACAACATCAAAAACTGACACGTTTCGAGCGTGTAAAATATATTTCCTAACTTTAGTATACTATTAAATTTATTAGCTGTGGTAAGTGAGATCGCTTCCACATGGATTTTGCAAATTCCTTTAGAAAAAAGTTTTATCATTTTTACTTTAATTTTATTATCTTAATAAAAAAGTGTCAAACAACATCAGCAGAACCCCCCAAATTAGTAATCTAAGTTACAAAGTGTTGTAAGAGGAAGGACACTGCTATTTTTGGAAAATTTCTTGCACCACCTTAATTAGTCATTCCTAGATGTGTAAGCATTCTTTTAATATAAGAATTATAAATCAGTGAAAGAATCACTTGTAGAAGCTTTTAGTCTCCTAAAACCACTAAGGTTTTATCTGCCTAATTAGCCTTAAATATTCAACACTTTGTTTGATGGTATAAGTAGCCTTTTATATTTATGCGCTTTTAGGTCCACAAAGCATACAAGAGACAAAAGAAGGATTCCATGATGAAAATATAAGAAAAAGCATAAAAATGGAGTTGACATTGTGAGAAGACCAAGTGACGCTGAAGGTATACATGAATGGCGCCATGAGGAATGAATGGAAAATGCATAACAATGTAATGAAGTTGGCACATTAAGGGTGCCACGGCTCAACACAAGCAGTGCCAAGTTAGTATACAAGCAACATCAACTATGCTGAGAATGAAGAATAGAGAAAAGACACGACGTTGTTGTGGCATAGTTGCATAACACAAAAAGCGTTAATCACTTACATACAACGTCAATACATAAAAATAGAAAGTTTTGGACCTCTATTTTTGTTTGGGATTGCTATTTAGGGTTTCTAATTATGTTTTTAGGAGGCTTCGGAGTATAAATAAGTATTAAGACATAGTAAACTGGACCCGCCACTATCATTTATCATACTTTTATAAAAGACCACTATACTTTACATTAATTTTGAGTTTTATAGAGTTTTACTTGATTATCGAGAAGAGATTTTGAAGGAGAAGACATTGAATATTCCTATTTACAATTGAATCTTTATTTCATTGATTTAATTAAAGGTATTACTTAGTTTAATCTTTTATCTCAATGATGTCTTTAAATTGTATGATGTTGTTTCAATGATAAGTGAGTAATCTATTTATCTGAGTGATTAATAGATTCTATGGTATGGATACTATGCAAACTTATGAACATATTATAATGTTTTAGATGTGCAATGATTAGAATTTTGTTTGATTCTATGCTTAGTGCTATGAGCATCTTGATGACATGTTTATTAATTAGGGGTTTTAAACGTTACCATGGCCTTGGAGCTTTTAAGCTAGATATGAATAACCCAACTATAAAGTATATAACATTGATAGATAGTTATTGATTTGGGAGACAAAGATAGTAAAATTTGTTGTTTGTGAGTCTAAAGATCTGGTACTTAATGCTTTGCGAGACATGTTATTCACACTGATAGATGGAGTTATAGATTGCATATTTGGATTTTTTTCACCATGATAATGGGTTGAAGTGAATATTAAGGAAATCTATTTATTCTAGTTATGCATTGCACATAGATAAAAAGTTGAAAGAAGTTAGATATGGGATGTATAACATTCATTAGGTGAAGTTGTGAACTAAGAGTTTTCTCAATAATAAAATACAACTTGATTTACATTATTTCTATAAAATAGATTAGTTAAGTTTAAATCAAACAAAAACCAATCCTCTTTATAATATAGCAAACTTAATGAAGTAATTGTGTCCATATACACCTTTCCCAGAGGAACGTTATTCGTAATCAACCTTAGTACAATTAAGTCGATATACTTATGGTTATGATCAATAGAGCGGAGGCTGGTTGGAGCTAATACGATCTTGATTTCGAGTACTACCGCTAGTGAGAAGGTTTATCTTACTATTGTGTGCCATGGGTGTATTGTCGAATTTGAGAATCATATCTTACCACATGACTTGCGGGTATTCGAGCATTTAGAGTACAATGCCTTGTTAGGAATGGATTGTTTAGTAGCTTATCATGCTAGTATTGGTTGTTATTGTGAGACAGTTACCTTTCAAATCTTTGGTATTCCACTATTTCAATTATAGGTCATGCAACTAATCGAGTTTCCACCAGTGGGAAGTTGGCAACCGTTAATGAATTGGAAACTCTCATGATAAACGAAGTTCGATGGTTAGAGAATTAATGGAAGTCTTTCTTTCAGATTTACGTAGAGTCCCTCAATCAAGAGGATGTTGATTTTATCATTGATCTTATTTCTAGCACGAAACTTAAATCTTTACCACCATACAAAATGACATCCAAACAATTAATCAAGTTAAAGACTCTACTGGACGAATAGCTGGAGAAAGGCTTTATTCACCCAAGTACATCACTTTAAGGAGTGTTAGTGTTGTTTATGAAGAATAAGGATGGTAGTTTGTAAATGTGAATTGACTATCGACAGTTATATTAGGGGATCATTAGGAACAAATATCCATTCCCTAGGATTGATGACCTATTTGACCAATTGTGGGGAGCAAAGATTTTTCGAAGATAGACTTGAGGTCAGGGTATCATTAGTTAAGGACAAGAGAGGAAGATATAAAGAAAACTACTTTTCAAGTAAGATATAGATACTACAAGTTCACGATGATGCCTTTTAGTCTTACAAATATGCTGATAGTGTTTATGGATCTTATAGACAGAGTCTTCAAGCCTTACATAGAAAAGTTCATCATTTTCTTCATCGATGTTATCATGATCTATTCCAAGACCTCGGAAGAGGACGAGAGACATCTTAGAGTAACATTGCAGACTTTGAAGGATCATTGATTGTATTCTAAGTTTAGGAAGTGCGAGTTTTAGGCTTCATAGGTGAAGTTTTTAAGTCACGTGGCGAATGTAGAGGGCATCTCAGTAGATCAAACTAAATTTGATGTCATCACAAAATGGTCGCAACCCATCACCGTGGCGGAGATTATAAGTTTTTTGGGATTAGCGGGTTCCTACCAAAGGTTTGTGAATAACTTCTCAAAGATCGCAGCACTGATGACAAGGGTAACTAAAAAAAATGGAAAATCTGAGTGGACAAAAAAATGCAGGAATTATTTCAAATTACTGCAAGGAAGGCTAACTTCAACACTTATATTAGTACTTATGGAAATGGGGAAAGAATTAGTTCTTTATACTAATGCTTCAAAGATCGGGTTGGGATGTGTGTTGATTCTAAAATGGAAAGCTATAGCTTATGCTTCTAGGCTACTGAAAGTGCACGAAAAGAACTAAGCAATTCATGATTGGGAGTTTGCAATATTTTTTTCCTTTTAAGTTGTGGATGCATTACTTGTATGGGGAACAGTTTGCGGTGTTCTCGAATCATAAGAGTTTGAAGTATCTATTTATCTAAAGTGAGCTAAATATGCAACAAAGGCATCAGCTCGAATTCCTAAAAGAATTTGAATTCACTTTTCAGTATCATCCTACAAAGGCAAATGTTGTGGCTTATTGTCCGAGTCAAGTGAGGAAAGAAATAAGGGATATAGGCAAAATGATGAAAAAGACATACAAATTACTCGAGGAAGCCTCAGTTATGTCTATTCAAGAAATTCAGGAGAATGAATCCAATGTTTTAGGTTTTTTAGAATGAGTTCAGGTGAGAGCAAAGGTAAATGCTATTTTCAAAATTATAGGTTATTACAGGGTGAATTCAATGTATGGCAAGTACATATCACAGGCTAATAGTTAGGAATTTACAGATTGGAAGCTTTTGGCAGACGAAGGATTAAGGTGTAAGGATAGGCCGTAGATTCCATAACATTTACAGTTGGTGAAAATTTATTTTGAGAGGCTCATCCATCACACTATAATATTCATCAACGGAGCACCAAAATGTAAAATGATATGAAATGAAAGTATTAGTGGTCGAGGATGAAATTAGATATCATTATCCAAGACTGTGCGACTAGTAAGCAAGTGAAAGCGTATCATCAAAAACCCGAAGAGATGTTGCAACCCTTAGCTATTCCTTAATGGAAATGGGAAAATATAGCCATGGACATTGTGACAAGATTGCTGATGAAGAGGAAGAAACATGATGCAGTTTAGGTTATCGTAGATTATTTGAGTAAATCTGCATATGTCATTCCAATTCTCAAAAGGGATCTAGAGGACATGCTGAGCGGAAAATATCTTGATGAGATCTTGAGGCTACACGGTGTTTTTTTGTCTATTGAGTTGAATCAAAATCCATGTTTTACTTCCAAGTTTTGGAAGGGTTTATAGATATGGATGGGAACCAAGCTCAATCTCAGCACTACATTTCATACTTAGTCAAGTGGCCAAACTGAGAGGCTTATCTAGATACTTGAGGATATGCTCAGGGCTTGTGTGTCAAATTTCAGTGGGCGTTAGGGGATTACTTGCTATTAAGTGAATTTGCATTTGACAACATCTTTCAAGCGAGTATTGGTATGACACCATTTGAGGCATATATGGGAGGCCTTTACAGGGCTCTAGTGTGTTAAGTAAAGGTTAATGACATGGTGTTGATAGGATTAGAGATCATACAAGATCACACTAAGTGGATTAAGCTAAGTAGGCAATAACTATGTACCACACAAGATAGACAAAAGAAGTATGCCGATAAGGGTCATCGAGAGGTGCACATCGAGAAGAATGATCATGTGTTACTTAAAGTTTCACCGATGAAGGGACATTACAGATTTTGGGCTGAAAAGGAAGCTTGCTCCAAGGTATATTTGACCATTTGTAATGACAAAAAAGTTGGTTTAGTTGGCTATAGAATTTTTTTCTACCTAAAGTAGTAGGAGTTCATGACGTATTACATATATCGAAGATGCGAATGATATGATCAAGCATACCCCAGGCTTTTATTAGATGTAGTTTGACTTAAGGGAGTATAAGCCATATGAGGAACAACCAATACAATTTCTTGACATGAAGGTTCAAAATCTCCATAACAACGAAATCCCATTAGTTAAGATGCAGTGGCAGTTCTATAGAGATGATGAGCTAACTTACTAACTTAGGAACTAGAGGATTATATGATAGAGCACTTCCCAGATCTCTGGATCTTAAGATATGACTTAATTTTAGTTTCGAGGACAAGACTTCCTAAAATTGGGAATATTTTAATGTCCCAAATCTCTAATATTGAAAATTGTCAAATTATCGAGATCAATTTGATTGGTATGCATGATATACATGAATTGGCGTGAATAGAGTGTGTATTATAAACTATCTAGTTGACTTAAGTTGGAGTATAAGCCTAAGTAAAATTAAACTAATTTTAAAGGATTTGTAAAATAAGTTTAATAAAGAAAAGGACAATTAGGTAAATAACACATGAAGGATCGATTAGAGGAGGACCTAAAGATGGTTCTAGTATTTAAAGAAACTAAGATAAGATGTGGGGTTTTGATTTGGTCAACAAAAACTAATCCCATTGATTTAGTATATAAATCACAATTAAGGCTTCAAGCCACTTTTTCTTGAATAAGCTACGAGAGAACTTGAAAAGGAAACCCTAGAAAAATTTCTTGGTGGATTCGGTGGACGAGAGGGAACTCTCATTAAGATCTCAAAAAATAAGGTAAATAACTTGTCTCATCTACTCAGGTATTCTCTATTTTGATTCACATACTCGATTTTGATTGGAATTAGGGTTTTCTTTTGACTTTAAGATAGAAGATGAACCCATATGCCATGATTTGTGATTTGGGTCATCTCTATCTCATCTTTTTTGTTTTTTCAAAAGGATTTGCAAAATTTATGTTTTAATGATGGAATTGTTGTTTGGATAGATTGTTTAATTGAATTGGAATGATCTTATGTTTTCAAACGATTGGTTTATGATTGTTGAGGAATTTGGAATTTAATCTAAAATTTCAAATTCGGGCCAAGCATCGTGCTAACGCCTTACTTATAGATAATAGGGCACTAGCAATGATGCTGCTTGAGAATTCAGAGAAGTCGATCCAATGATTCCATAACGCCATGACTTGTAACATACGGCGTTAGTTAATCGTTAGGATCAATTCGTGGTTTTCGACTCGAAGTCTAGCGATTTCGCCGCAGCACCTTGTAGGTGAACCCACGGCGCTGGGATTTTACAGAGTTTAATCGGAAGTTGTAGTTTTTTTAAAAACAAATTTTTGAGTTTTATAAAAGTATATCACTAAGACAAGGTCGGCATGGTGGTAACTAACCTCAAAACCTTTATAACTATGGCAACGACGTGGCGAAGGTGTGACTCAGTTTCGAAAAGGGTTTCATATCATTTTCAATATATTAATACGAATTAAGTGAATTTACCCTAAAAATATTAATAATTTATGCACAAACCAATACCAAAGTAGACAAGAGGAGAACCAGATAAGAACTCCCAAATTAGGATTGGATAGGATTGTAGCGTTTCGAGGTAAGTGGGGTATGATTTATTCTTAATCATGACTTGAAATTAGTTATGATAGGAATCATTTATCAAATTGTGTAACTTATTGTAATCTATCTCTACATTCTTATTTATCTTGCTTGCTACATCGCTTGGATCCTTTTAAAATGAATGCTTGTGGAACTAGTATACTAGTATTGATGAATGCATGCTTACACCTTGGGTTGGAGGGCTGACAACCACTGATACCTTCTTCCATGGTGATTATGAGGTCTTAATTTCCTTTCTAGCTACTCGAGTCTCCCTTGATGTGCTATGTAGGTATTTTGCTCACATTTATTGAATTATCTAGTTTCCACTTTGTTGATTCTATGATATCCATGTATCATTGCAAACTTGTTGGATTATCATTATTGGGCACTATTTACTCTATCTTGAATTTTATGGTACTTTTGCTTAAGTACTTGTTTCTTGCCTAAAATGATAAAAGGTTTTTTAAAAATCTATTGTTGAATGTTTGTTATTATTGCACTAGGTATTATTTGGCTGTTTGAGGGTAAAGCAGGCTTCTAGTTAACTAAGGCCATTGAATATTTTCTCACCCCACTAGTTTCCCCTTAGGTACGTTAGATGCTGCTCTAAACAGAGGAAAAAAAAAAGTCACATCATAGGAGATCTCTTTCCTTTGCGTTGGTTTGAGTTATATTTATCTATTTGGTTTTTTAGATATTTTATATAATGAACAAAGGATTTCATATGGATAGATATTTAAACCCATGAAACTATATTTTTAGTTATATTTTAGTTATTTGTGAGACTTCTACATTTATTGCGCAACGAATTACACTTTAAAGGCTTTTATTTCCATAACTATTAGCCTTAGTGTTTCTTTTTTAGAATGTCTTATTTTATTTTCGGCAAGTTAACGCTTACTGGATCATCGCCCAACTCACTAGGTTATCTCGAGGGTTTAGACGATGGTTTAGGTTGGCTGGTCCTATCTAACTATGGTTTGGGTCATCACACCATACTTTTATAACCATTCCCAGCAGCTACCGAACCCGAGCTTTCATACGAACCATTATCTTCACCCCTTCACAACTTTTCCTTCAATATTGACATGGCGGTGACCTCTAATGATTGTGTCCTTCTTGTATGTCAAAGTTGGCTTCATATGCTAAAACGAAAGCGAAAGTGACCAAATGAGCTTAAGCGCCCGATCCTCATCTTCATGAGCTCTCCCAATTCCTTAAGTTCAAAGACAATCTCATTCAAAACACTCAAATGATCAATAATACTTGTCATTCATCTAGGCCCTCACTTTTATTAAGGTTGAATTGCATAACCCCACCCAGGACCAATAACTGAACCGAGCCTAAGTAGACGGTCAGGTTCGCCTAAAACATTTTGCAGAACATCATAACCAAAGCATATGGATAACAAGTGCTGAAATGAATAATAAGAAAATTCATAAGACATAATATGAAAACATAAAAGGGTTATTTGTTCCTAATCCAAATAACGCCATTCAAAAGCTTCCAAGTGGTTCAACTAAAGGAAAGTAAGTTTCAATCTACCTGAAAAATCTATTTTATTACAACCCAAGTTCACTAGTTTCAAAAAAATATAAATAGATAATAGCAATGCATGGCTCACATCAAATGAGAAGGCTCCAAGCTATCGCATCTCCCTTGCCTCAATCTAGCGCCAAAGTGAATGGTCTTGAAATGTAAGTGGGGTAAGCTATAAGAGACAGCTGAGCTCAATAAGCTCAAAACCCGCTCGACCTTCAAATCTGCAAGTAATAGCTACTAAACATGCAAGAACTAGCATGTCTTGTAGTCAAGCAACAATTCATCAAATAGTAGCATGGAAACAAGATTCATAAAGAGATAATAGAGTAATGAACCATTTAGCAATAGCATTGAGATAAGGCTTGTAAAACATAAATAAAACAAGTTCATCATGAAAAGGAGTATTCCAAAAAAATACGGTAATAAACAATAATAATATAAAGTCGTGGTTCCATTATATACATACTAGTTATTGATAAGAATTTGGTAATTGATTTCCTTACCCTCTAGGTAATGGTGACCATTAGACGACACAAATGCCTTATGTGCTATCTAATTAATCCCATCAAGTCAATAAAATTTCCTCCGAAGCTATCACCAAAATTCGAACACTCGTGAGCTTGGTATTTTAAGTGTAAATCAAGTGGCACAACCACAACAATATCATAGCTTACACATCAAGATTTCGTGGTGCATAACACTCTATTTTGGTTGGAACAATGCCATATAAATGCATCTCATTATGCAAACCACTCTCTTCTAATGGGAACGTTCCTACACCACTCGTTTTATGGTAAGAACACTCTTTTTATTAGATGGCTAAAATCCACTCTTTTGATAAAGCAACACAATTGTTAATATAACACATACAACCATAGATTTGTAAGGTCAATTCAATAACAAAATGATGCCCATTTCCCAAGTCTCTAACTTCAAAAAGAATATCCTAACACATCTAATAATGTGCCACATTAGAAATATATGCAAGCTTCCCACTTACTTGGACTCACGATGAATCGCTATGCCATCACAACGAACGATGAATAGGGATGGCTATCGGAGAGTCAGCAGGAGTATGTCTAAGGATTGTTATCGAAAGGGCTACTATAAGAGAAGCATGAATTAAGAACATTCTACAAGTCTCACTCATTTTGATGCGGCGTTGAAGGTACAACAAAGTTCAATAAGGACCACTCACACCCTAACCATATCACTACCTATGGTTCATTGCATAAACTACCATTTTCACCACGATGATTAGAGAATACTCAAAGTAAGAGTAAAGGACCGACAGGGTCAAAGCTAAGTAAATCAGTGACACCATCATCTGTGATGTTTTAGAAGACTAGAGTTCTATGTTATGGATGAAGGAAGACTAGGCATTACAAGGTAGATTTTCCTAAGAAACTCACTTGGTCCATCACTTGCATTGTTCAACCAGTCAAGGGAGGAGTGCATGTTATTGCCGAACCAGATATAGCGGGCCACTCGACAGTTGGTGGCATGTTTGGTTAATAATTGCGATATAGGCATGCATACATTATTTTATTATTGGTCTACTATTTCATTTCTATCTGGCAAAATGGTTTGTGAGATAGGACTGAATCCAGTTAAAGCTTGCACAGTTTTGATCTTGAGCAATGTCGCTAGTAAGAAAGTATAAACTAAAATAGTGTGTGAGGGGTATATCATAAAAATTGGGAATCACATCATATTACATGACTTAAAAGTTTTAGAGTACTCAGAATATGATGCCTTATTAGGTATGGATTGGTTAGCAGCTTACCATGCCAATATCAACTATTTTCACAAAACTATTACCTTTCAAATTCATGGTATACCACCATTTATATATTCATGTCATGCACCTTGCCAATTTCCCACTCTTAGGAAGGTGGTAACTATTTGTGAGTTGGGATCTCTTATGAATTTGACATCCATGGAGGTACATGGCGAACAAGCTCAACTTGAACAAACTCTAGTTGTTACAGAATTCCTGAAAGTCTTTCCCTCTAACTTGCTTAGAGTCCATCCACCGTGGACATTGATTTTATTATTTACATTATTCCTGGTATGAAACCTATATCTCTACCACCATATAGAATGACACCTTAAAAATTAGCCGAATTTAAGACCCAGCTAGATGAATTGTAGGAGAAAGGCTTTATTCACCCAAGTATGTTGCCTTGGGTAGCACTAGTGTTGTGTGTGAAGAAGAAGGACAATACTTTGCGGATATGCATTAACTATTGATAGTTGAATAAGGTGACCATTAGAAACAAATACCTTCTCCCTATGATCGATTACCTATTTGATCAGTTACGGGAAACAAAGTTCTTTTCAAAGACAAATTTAGGTCGGCATATCACCAATTGAGTATATGGGAGGATGACTGCTTTCAAAATAAGATATGTACATTATGAATTCACAATGATGCAATTTGGACTTACCGATGCACCGACAATGTTCATGGATCTTGTGCACAAAGTTTTTCGGCCTTATCTTGATAAGTTCATTATTATCTTCATCGATGACATCATGATTTATTCTAAGACTCAAAAAGAGCATGATAGACATCTCCGATTGATCTTGCATACTTTAAAAGATCCCCGATTTATGCTATGTTTAGCTATTGCAAGTTTCATGTCTCAGAGGTGCAATTTGTAGGTTACTTGGTGAATGAGGAGTAAATTTCTACGGATCCAATTAAAGTTGATGTCATCAAAAAATAGCTACAACCTACCGTGAAGATGGAGATTAGAAGTTTTCTAAGATTAGCGGGTTATTATCGAAGGTTCATGAAGGACTTCATTATGGCACCAACAACAAGGCTAATTCAAAAAAAATATGATATTTTGGTTGACAGAATAATGCAAGAATGCTTTCAACGATTTCCAAGACAGGCTGATTACAACATCTATAGTGGGGAAGGAATGGGTTCTCTATATCGATGCTTGAAAGATCGATTTAGGAAATGTTTTGATGCAATAAGGAATGGTAATTACATATGTCTCGAGATTGTTGGAAATACATGAAAAGAACTACCTAACTCATGATTTGAAGTTAGTAGCATTTGTGTTTGCTTTGAAGTTATAGAGGAATTACTTGTATGGTGAAAAGTTTATAGTGTTCTTAGATCGAATGAGTTTGAAGAACTTGTTTACACAAAGCGAGTTGAACAAGTGGTAGAGTCTATGGCTTGAGTTCTTTAAAGACTTCTACTTCACACTTCAATATCATCTTGGAAAGGCGAATGTTGTGGCCAATGCTTTGAGACGCGTGAGTGTGAGGAACGAAACAAAAGATGTGGGTATCATTATGACCAATGACTTGTGTTGGTTGTGTACAATAATTATTTTGTAGTAATGACAAGTATGAATCATCTCCACAAGGATTCATCAAACCTCAATAGGAAAAGGACTTTTAAATATTTTTATTATTTTTATTTTTTTATTATTTTTATTGATAATAATAATTAAACTAAGTAATAACTAACTATAATATAATAACACTAAACTAACTATATTATCTTAATTAACTAACATAATTTAATTTCACAATCAATCAAATAGATTAAATACAATAATAAATAAAAATAAAACAAATATCCAGAACAATGAAACATAAATTTGTTTTGCATTCCAAAAATGTAAATCTAATCCATATAGTCATGAGTATACTTTATAAATTAAGATAAATTATTAAACTCTAATCATAACTAAGTAAATAGCCTTTAGCAAGCCATTTGTTTCCCTTATACGTGTAAAAAAGCCACAAACTAATTATATTAAGCAAACACATTGACTTACACAAATACGTTAACTTCACGCAATAGAACCGCATTAAACTATATGAGGATTTCGAACCACTAAATATAACATCTTCAGAAAGCCATTTCAACATTAGATTTAGTTCACCTAAGATATTTTAATGGTGTTTGCCTTTCAAACAATCCTAGCTACTACTTTAAATAAATAATGAAACCATATATCACAATACACATTCGGGACTATCCATGGCATACAAAGAACATGGTTAAAATCTACAAATATTAATCCATTAAATCAGTAAATCAAAGAATATAATTGGTTTAAAGCACTAAGCGCATATTCATCTCATCATAACTGCATTGCAAAACAGATGTAGTTCAAATTAAGATTTTGTTTATATCAAACAAACTACTAGCTTATAATCATATATAACGGTGCAATAATATAAGTAAAAGACATAATTGAAAAATACCTCTTAATTAAAATACTTGAATCTTCAATCTTATCCAAAAGCAATAAATAAGAAAATAATTTTTACGACCAAAATTTCTAATCCAAGTTTTTTTCACAATCGGGATCACTGCCTGTGATGTGGGACTTGCATCGAGATATGGGCACTGACTAAGGCACGTGCCCAAGGTATATTTTAGTTTTATTGTGGTGTCTTTCTAGTGTATTATATATGTGTAGCAAATTAATTCACATCTACTTGTTCTAAACGTTTAGACGAGAGCAAATATGCACCTTAAGATGCGTGCAGGCGTGGGATTAGGTTGACAGCAGTCCGATAGATCTTTTAATTTGGTTTTAATGTTTGAGAAGTCAATTCATATATTAGCTAGGTATAAGGTGAGTATGATATCAAATTTGAAACCTAAGACAAGAAAATAAATCATACAGCATAGGCCTCGAGATATATATGTACAACAATAAAATTTTATGTTGGGTTTTGGAATTTATACGTAGCAGAAAATTCAAAACAATTTTTTTAATTTTTATTAAACTAGATCATTAAGAGAAAACCATAACTTAATATGTGATTTTATTCTCTAATTGTTCAATCTTCAAGATGTTCAAGCGTATGTACTCTATCAAAAATGTACACACGAACGATGACCACAATTTAAAGTGCAAGCATCAAGAGAGATTGAAATGTTTTTCCCTTCTCTCCCAAATTTTAGAGAACTTAAAAATAGTAAAAACAAAAATCTTACTTTGTTTTAGAGTTTCAACCTTTATTTATAAGTGTAGAAAAACTCACTTAAAAAACCTATTCGTAATATAACTATTGTATTTAGGCAATTTGAGTAAATTACACAAACACCTCTACTAATAAGTTATCATATCACTAATTGTAAGGGTATTATATAATGAATTTTAACATATAAATTTCATCACTTCGGACCTATTGAAATTGCGTAAAGCCATTCTTTGTGTGCACCGAATAGGTTCATGCAACGTTGTCAGTGAACCGAAACCACTTTCGTACAAAAGTCATCAGTGTTCTATAGCAATGCATTATGACTACCTAAAGAGCATGAATTTCAGAATCGATACAACCAAATGAATAAAATATATCATGTCCTTTTGTCATGCGATATCATTTGGATAAACATAAGGCATGGAAAGTCACCCTTAATGTTCAAGTGTGCTAGTCTCGATTTTTAAATAGATTGAAAATATCCAAATAACATTGATCATATCAATTGACTTGGACCTGGCCATTTAACATTCTAATATATCGAGGGATCCATTGATATCTCTTTTTATATGAGGGACAAATTCTATCTTGATTACACACTTTTACATGTTATTCACATGGTAACTAATCACAATCTTCAAAATCATTCAGTTAACGACAACATTTGATTGTTTTGAACTACCATGCTCCTAATGTTGAAGTCTATGGTAAACTCTAGTCGAATGACTAAATGATGTAACTATCAAGTGTAACACCTATGACTTAATCCATGCAGTGATCTCATAGTGTGTCAATCCATTAACTTGTTCCCTTATAAGTACTTATGATCTCAATCCGTATCCCTATACGCATGATCATCACACGACCATTATTCAAGATACACACTAGTCTTAACTCATTATATTTCCTAGTATAATTACCGACTAGAGATATTTAAAATATTTTAAGAAATACCCATAGATCTTATTAAAAAGTAAACATGCAATCAGTTATAATAAAACAACAAATGAAAACTTCTATTTTAGTAACTAAAATTACAAGATAAATAATTTTTATAGATTGACCTAGGGCACATGCCCCAACATCTCCCTCATGCACTATGGACAATCATTCATGTATCTGATACTTAATGACCTAACATGACCATCCTATTTCACTTGTTGAAGAGCCTTCATTATGAATCAGTGTTGGGTTTTGGGGTTCATGCGCAGCGGTGATTACAAAACAATTTTGACAAAAACCCCAGCAGGATCCGAATCTAATTCCATTAAAAACATTTAAACCATGAAAAACTTAATCATACCTCAGTCGCAATATACTTTTGTGAAGGTTGATCGATCTCTAGGGCGCTGCCAACGACGAACGCCCTCTACCAGTAGTCCACACATGAACGGCGTCCGAGAATCGAAGTGCTAGCTTCGAGAGAATACCAAACCTTTTGTTTCTTTCCAAAACGATCCAGAGCATACCAAAAACCCTAAGTCATTTCTAAAACGAAAATATAGTTTCGGCCTTTTAGTCTTTCGTACGTGTATTCTAACTTAAAACGTCTATTTATACGACGGTTAAGTAAATTACACATATACTCCTACTTAAAGAAGTATAAGTGTAATACACCACAAGGACGTTTCAGTCATGAGTTTTATCATATAAAATTCATTTTTTTGAACCATCTTAAAATCTCGCAAAACCATTTTTAGTGCGCGACCCAATAGGCTCATACAACGTTGGCAGTGTACCAAAACACATTTTGGTATACAAGTCATAAGCAGCCTCTAGCAAGACATTATGACTACCCAAGTTGTACGAATATCAAATCGTACAACCTAATCAATAGTGTATATAACATCTTTTTGTCACACGATATCCTTTTGATCAAACATAAGGCATGGAATTGTTATCCAACATGTTCAATCGTACTAGTCTCGATCTCCAGGTAGACTGAAAACATCCAAGTGACATTGATCAATATCAATTCACTTAGATTAGGCCTTTTAACAGTCTAACACATCAAGGGATCCACTTAATATCTCTCTTTATATGAGAGGGACAAATTCTATCTCGATTACACAACTTCAACACATTGCTCACACAGTAACCAATCATAACCTTTATAATCACCCGGTTAAAGACAACGTTTGATAGTGTCAAATCACTACGTTCCTAATGTTAAAGTCTCTGGTAATCTCAAGTTAGAGGACTGAAAAATATACTTATCATGAGAAACAACTATGACTTAATCCATGTGATGTTCTCATAGCGGGTCGGTCCGGTACTTTGTTCCCTAACAAGCACTCGTGATCTTGATTCGTATCCCTATATGTATAATCATCATATGATCATCAATCAAGACTCACACTAGTCTTAATTCATTATAGTTCCCAGTATAATGATCGACTAGGGACATTTAGGATATTTCTGTAAATACACATGGATCTTATTATAATGTAAACATGCAAATTAATTATAATAAACAACAAATGAAATCCTCTATTTTATTAACTAAAAGTATTCATAAAGACAGATAATGGATTGACCTAGGGCACATGCCCCAACATCTCCCACTTGCACTAGGGCCAATCATACACGCATCTAATGCCTCATAATCTAACATGACAATCGTGTTTTGCTAGTGGAAGAGCTTTTGTCAATGGTTCCGCAACGTTGTCTTCAGTAGGTACTCTGCAAATCTTTACGTCTCCCCTCTCAATTATTTCTCTGATGAGATGAAAACGCCTGAGTATATGTTTGGATCTGTGGTGTGATCTAGGTTCCTTGGCCTATGTTATTGCCCCGTTATTATAACAATACAAACAAACAGGGTTAGCAATACTTTGAACCACACCTAGTTCAGAACTGAACTTTTGATCCGAACTGTCTCTTTTGCCATCGGACACCGCAATATACTCGCCTTCATTATAGAATCTCGCCACGCTTTCTTGCTTCGAACTTTTCCACTTCATCGCACCCCCATTCAAAGTAAACATATATCTAGATTGCGATCTAAAATCATCTATATCAGTTTGAAAACTTGCATCTGTGTAACCATTTACAACTAGATCAATTTCAAAACCTCTATAGACCAAGAACATTTCCTTAGTCCTTCTTAAGTATTTAAGGATGTTCTTTATTGCTATCTAGTGACTCTCACCAGGCTCAGATCGATATCTGCTTGCAGTGCTCAAAGCATATGATACATCAGGTCGAGTGCATAGCATGGCATACATGATAGATCTAATAGCCGATGCATATGGAATCTTATTCATACGGTCTCGCTCATCATTTTTCCTAGGAAATTGATTCTTGCTGTGACTTATGCCATGAGACATTGGTAACAATCCTCTTTTAGAGTCTTGCAAACTAAACCTATTCAACACCTTGTCTATGTAAGCACTCTGACTTAGATGGATTAGCCTCTTAGATCTATCCCTATAGATTCTTATCCCTAGGATATAGGTTGCATCTCTTAAGTCTTTCAATGAGAAACACTTTCCTAACAAAGACTTGACATTCTACAATATTGGGATATCATTTCCAATGAGTAATATTTCATCAACATACAGTACCAGAAAAATAACTACACTCCCACTGACCTTCTTGTATACACAAGGCTCATCTTCGTTCTTAATAAAACCAAAATCCTTAATTGCTTCATCAAAATGAAGATTCCAACTCCAAGAAGCTTGCTTTAATCCATAAATGGATCTTTGAAGCTTGCATACCTTCCTAGAATTCTTAGGATGTACAAAACCTTCATGTTGTGTCATATATACGTCCTCAAGTAGCTTTCGATTAAGAAATGCTATTTTTACATCGATTTGCCATATCTCGATAGTCATAATATGCATCAATGGCAATTAAAATTCTTATGGATTTAAGCATGGCTACTGGCGAAAAAGTTTCATCACAATCAACACCTTGAGTCTGCCTGAAATCTTTTGCTACAAATCTTGCTTTAAAAGTATGCACATTCCCATCCATGTCGGGTTTCTTCTTGAAAACCCATTTACATCCAATGGTTTTACCACCTTCAGGTAAATCAACCAAGTTCCAAACTTGGTTATCATACATGGATTGCATCTCAGAGTTCATGTCACTTAGACATTTATCTGAGTCTGGTTCAGACATAGCCTCCTTATAAGTGGTGGGCTCATTTTAATCCATAAGCAACACATCACGACTATCAGTAATGAGAAATCTGAATCTCTCTGGCTCATGTCTTACCCTACCAGATTTACGTGGGCCTTGTGTCACTTGCGGAGGTTCAACTGGTTCAGAACGTTGTTGAACATCCAGTAGCGGTTCAGGATTTATTTGTGATTCTTGAACTTCTTCAAGATTATTTCTCTCCCGCTAGTGTCTTTTGAAATAAACTGTTTTTCCATAAAGGCACCATACCGAGCAACAAACACTTTATTCTCAACGGGATTATAAAAGTAATATCCTTTTGTTTCCTTAGATACCCCACAAATAAACACTTGTCAGATTTAGGAGCTAGTTTTTCTGAGAAACTAGGTCTCTTGTACCATATCTCATATGGTGTTTTATCGACTGCTTTAGGAGGAACTCGATTTAGAGTGAAAGCTGTAGTTTGTAATGCATAACCCCAAAAGGATAATGGAAGATCTACATGACTCATCATAGATCGAACCATATCTAATAAGGTTCGATTTCTCCTTTCAGAAACTCCATTCCACTGTGGAGTTGGTGGTGGAGTCAATTGGGAGACAATCCCACAATTTCTATGATGATCATCAAATTCTTGGCTAAAATATTCACCACCTCGATCTGACTGAAGTGTTTTGATAGTTTCACCAAGTTGATTCTACACTTCATTTTGAAACGTTTGAAACATTTCAAATGATTCAGCTTTATGTTTCATTAGATATACATAACCATATCTGCTGAAAATCATCAAAATGTAATGAAGTACCGATAACCTCCTCTAGCCATTGTGTTTATAAGACCGCATACATCAGTATGTATTAGACCCAATAAATCACTTGCCCTTTCACTGTGTCCAGTAAAGGGACTTTTAGTCATCTTGTCTCGTAAATAAGACATGCACGTTTCATATGTTTCTAAATCAAATGAATCTAGAAGTCCATCTTTATGGAGCTTCGCTATGCGTTTCTCATTTATGTGCCCGAGACAAAAATGCCAAAGATAGGTTTGATTCAAATCATTTGAGTTAAATCTCTTTGTATTTATGTTAAAGACTGGAGTATCAGTGGACCTTTTCATGCTTAGAATATAAAGACCATCACACAAATCAGCATTTGCATAAAATATTCCTTTACGAGAAATGGAACATCTATTATTCGCAATAATAAAATCAAAACCATCCATATCCAAGCATGAAACAAAAATGATGTTTCTGCTCAAGGCAGGCACAAAATAACAATTATTTAAAGTTAAAATAAGTCCACTAGGTAAGACTAAGTCATATGATCTAACAGCCAGAGCAGCAACTCTTGCTCTATTCCCTACACGGAGGATGACTTCTCATTTCTTCAACTTTCTACTTCTGGTGAGTCCCTACACATTTATGCAAATGTGAGATCCACATTCGGTATCTAATACCCAGGAATCACTAGTAGATAAATTAATTTTAACTACATAAATACCTGTAGTGGTAGTCGCACTAACATTTTTCTTCTTTAGATCTTCCAGATAGAGTTTACAATTTCTGAACCAATGTCCAGGTGCATGACAGAAATGACAATTTCTTCCTTTTTGTTTGGGTGTTTTGAAGCAAGAACATGCTGGGGCTTGACTTGTTCCACAGGCTTTGCGACAGGTGCAGCGGCAGCCTTAATGACTTTAGCCTTGCCTTTGCCTTTATTCTTCATTCCCTTTCCCTTTTGGACCATCAACACATTACTAAAGGGTTTCTTGATATTTTTTTCAGCAGTTCTGAGCATCAAATGCAACTCTGAAATTGATTTCTCCATATTATTCATATTGTAGTTCATCACAAATTGTGAGTATCTTTCTGGTAATGAATTCAGGATCAAATCCGTAGCCAACTCTTGGCTTATGGGAAATCTGAGTCTATCAAGCAGGTCAACATAGCCTGTCATCTTCAGAACATAAGGACTAATTGACGCACCCTAAGTCATCTTGCAAGAATGTAGGTTTTGACTGTCTAGAACATTTCTTGCCTAGCTTGCTGTTAGAACATTTCCTTCAGCGTTATAGCCATGTTGTAGGCTTCCATTAGTTCCATGTGCTTCTGAAGTTCAGGAACCATAGTTGCCAGCATAATACATGTAATATCAATAGAATCGTTGACATGCTTATTATGCGCATCCTTCACAAGTCTCGTAGCATTGACTGGTGGGTCCTCAGGAATTGGAGCATCCAGGACATACAACTTGCGTTCATGCTTAAGAACAATTCTCAAGTTTTTGAACAAGTAAAGAAAGTTAGTCTAATATAGCTTATCCTTCTCAAGGATGGATCGCAGTGATAGGGGATTATTCTTACTTGAAGAGGCCATTGATCTACAATAAAGATTATGCAAAGTTTATTTTAGTATAGAGGAATAGACTCCCACTAAATTAACAACCATCCTAAAACGCACTGTTTATTTAAAGGACTAAAATCCATATTTCACCTAATTCTAGGACAGCTATGGCATGAAACATAGAACTAGATTATTTAGGTAGGTAACAATTACCAATTACAGCTTATGTAATTTTTAGATACTTTTATGAGATACGGGACATCTTATGTCTTAGCATGTTTTTTATCTCATCATGTGCCTAAAGCTCAAAACTATTTTGATAGCTTTATTAAGTCGGACCATTTTAAACATTTAGGTAAATCTAATCCAACTTGTCTCACCAAGATAACACAATACACCCAGCTATGGCTAAAACTGTATTAGTGTGATCGAGGCCTTAACAAGTGTTTAAAATGGATGGCATGAGACTTAAAATTTAATAGAGGGATTTTATTCAGTTTTAGTGATTTTATGTAAACAATGAAATATCATATATTTTTATTGATTTGTTAAATCACTAAACAATTTGGAGATTTTTATACTGTTCACTAATAAAAGAATTTTCGTGCGCTAGATTAGTTAGACTGTGGTCCCGGTGGTACGATCTTGTTTCCTTGGCTTGTGTTATCACCTCTTTGCTATCACAATGCAAGCGAACGGGTTAGGTATACTCGGAACCACACCAAGTTGAGAGATGAACACTTTGATCCAAACTACCTTTTTAGATGCATCAGACATTGCAATATACTCGGTTTCTATTGTAAAATTTGTCACAATGCAAGCGAACGGGGTTACCTCCTTAGCTACAATAAAATAGTGTCTTGCTTCGAACTTTTTCAGCTTATTATGCCTCTATTCAATATAAACACATATCCAGGCTGCGATCTTAAGTCATCTATAACAGTATGATTCTTGCATCTGCGTAACCATTTACAACAAGAACACTTCTTTAGTCATTCTCAAGTACTCAAGAATGTTCTTTACTGCCATCTAGTGACTCTTATAGGGATCAAGCTGATATCTGCTTATTGCGCTCGAAGCATATCATACATCTAGTTGGGTGCATAACTTGGCATACATAATAGATCTAATAGTTGATGCATATTAAATCATATTCATCAGCTTTCGCTCATCATAACTCTTCAGACATTGAGTCTTGCAGATACTAATACCATGAGACATTAGTAACGACCCCCTTTTAAAGTCTTGCATATTGAGCCTATTCAATACCTTATCAATATAAGTACTCATATTTAGACAAATTAGCCTTTTAGATATAAAAATATGTAGAGACTGCAAAGTAATACCCGGTGAAGCACTTACTACCCAACATAAGTTAGTAGTACTTGATATTAACCTAACACGACGACATAATATGAATAAAAGAGTTAGCCACCCTAGAATAAAGTGGTGGAACCTAAAACATAGTAAACAAGTAGAGTTTAGAGAAAAACTACTAAAGAAAAATGTTTGGAATCTTGACTTAGATGCTAATACAATGTGGCTAGAAATGAGTAGTTGCATAAGGAGAGTGGGATCAAACGTATTGGGTATATCTAAGGGCTTGGGACCTCCAAAGAAGGAAACATGGTGGTGGAACGAGGATGTCCAATGAGCAATTAAGTCTGAAAGAGATATTTATAGGAAAATACCTAAATGTCAAGATGAAGATGTGTACAATAAATATAGAGAAGCTAGAAACAAGCTAAAAAAGTAGTTAGTCAAGCTAAAACAAATTTCATGGAAGATCTATATACAAGGTTAAGTAATAGAGATGGCGAAAAATATATATATAGGCTAGCCAAATTAAGAGATAAAAAGAAACAAGACCTAAGTCATGTAAGATGTATTTAAGACGAAAATCAAAATGTTTTCACGCGCGAGGAGGATATTAAGAAGAGATGGAGAAGTTACTTTGATAGTTTATTTAATGATGCCAAGTTGATACTATAATAGATTAAAACCCACACCAAGAAATAAATGTAAACTATACATACAATATTAGAATTGTAGAAGTAAAAGAGGCATTGAAAAGAATGAAAATAAAAAAGCATGTGGCCCAGATGAAATACCCACAGAGGCTTAAAAATGCTTAGGAAAAATTGGATTGACTTGGTTAACAAAACTTTTCAATAAAATCTTAAAATCAAAACGGATGACAATGGATTGGAGAAGAAACACGCTTATGCCAATCTTCAAATACAAATGAGATATTCAAAGTTGCTCAAACTACTAGGGAATTAAACTTATGAGTCATACTATAAAACTATGGGAGAGGATAATTGACAATAAGCTAAGGAGAGAAACAACAATATCAGATAACCAATTTGGTTTCATGCCTAGGAGGTCAACTATGGAGGCAATTTTCCTTGTATGAGAATTGTTAGAAAAATATAGAGAAAAGAAAAAAGATCTTCATATGGTATTTGTAGATTTAGAAAAAGCATATGATAGGGTCCCTAGAGATGTTCTTCGGGGGTTCTAGAAAGAAAAGGTGTCCATGCTAGATACATAGACACTATTATGGATATGTATGATGCAGTAGTAACGAGTATAAAGACATTTGGAGGAGCTACAAAAGAATTCTCTATTACGATATGACTACATCAAGGATCGGCTTTAAGCCCATATCTATTTACTTTAGTTATGGATGAACTAACTAGACATATTCAAGAGGATATACCATGGTGTATGTTATTTGCAGATGATATTGTCTTAGTGGATGAATCTAAAGATGGAGTGAATAGGAAATTAGAACTCTAGAGGAATACATTAGAATCTAAAGGCTTTAAGTTGAGTAGGATGAAAATCGAATACATGCACTGTGAGTTAAGAAACACTAGACATTGAGATGACGAGGTGGTAAAATTAGGGAAAATAGAAGTTCCTAAGGTAAACCACTTTAGATACCTAGGATCATTCATGCAAAATGATGGTAACATTGAGAATGATGTCATACATAGAATTCAAGCTGGATGGAAAAATGGCGGAGTGCAACAGGGGTGATTTGTGATCGAAATGTCCCTACTAAGTTAAAAGGAAAATTTTATAGGACCGCAATTAGGCCAGCTATGCTTTATGGAAGTGAATGTTAGGCGGTAAAACAACAACTATTACATAAAATGAACATAGCAGAAATGAGGATGCTTAGGTGGATGTGTGGTAAAACTCGTATAGATAGAATAAGAAATATAGAAATTCAAAGACAAGTAGGAGTAGCACCAATTGATACAAAGATTAGGGAAGGGCGGTTGCGATGGTTTGGTCACCTGCAAAGACGGCCTACAAATGCTCCAACTAGAAAACTTGACTCAACAGAAACTATAGAAATTCGACGAGGTAGGGGCAGACCAAAGTTAACATGGGATGCATTAAATACAAGGGATTTGAATGGTTTGCGAAGCTCGCCATCAATTGCACTTAATTGAGCACGAGGGAAAAGTTTGATCCATGTAGCCGACCCCAGTTAATTTGGGACTGAGACTATGTTGTGGTACCCTTTTAGATCCATCCTTAGAGACCTTAATCCTAAGGATGCAGGCTGCATCTCTGAAGTCCCTCTTTAAAAAATAGTTCCCTAACTAAGACTTGACACTCCGCAAGGTTGGGAAGTCATTTCCAATGAGTAATGAATCATCAACATAATGTACTAAAAAACAACCATGCTCCCACATAACTTCTTATATACACAAGACTCATCTTAGTTTTTAATGAAAGAAAATTCCTTAGTTGCTTTATCAAAATAACGATTTCAACTCTGAGAAGCTTTCTTTAATCCATAAATAGATCTTTGATGCTTGTACACCTTCCTAAAACTCTCGGGATGGACAAAGCATTTAGGATTTGTCATATATAAGCCATCAAGTAACTTTCCATTTAGAAAAGCTATTTTGACAGCCATTTAATATGAGGCTATGGAAATTAGAGTTCTTATGGATTTAAGCATGCCTACAAGAAAAAAAGTCTCATCGAAATCAACACCTTGAATCCTTCTAAAACCTTTGCAACTATCTGTGCTTTATAAGTATGCACATTGCTATCCATTTACATCCAATGGTCTTACCACCTTCAAGTAAATCAACTATGTATTAAACTTGGTTTTCATACATGTATTGCATCTCAGAATTCATTGCACTAACCAATTTATATGCCTCGTGACTGGACGAAACCTCTTGATAAGTAGTAGTCTTTTTTTATTCGTAAGAAACACCTCAGAATTATCAGTAATAAGGAAACCAAATCTCTTAAGCCGATGTCTTACCCTATCTAACCTTCGCGGGCTTTATGATACCAGTGGAGGTTCAACTAGTTCAAGACTTGATTGATCTCCTACGGGCGGCTGAGTCCTTACTTGGTTCTGCATGACTCATCACAGATCTAACCATAGCCAATAAAGTCCAATTGCTCCTCTCAAAAACACCATTCCATTATGGAGATGCTAGAAGAGTTAATTGTGAGGCAATCTCGTAGTTTTTAAGATGATAATCAAATTCTTGGCTTAAATATTCCCCAACTCGATCTTATCAAAGTGTTTTCATAGTTTTACTATGTTGATTTTGCACTTCATTATAAAATAGTTGAAACATCTCAAAATATTCACCTTTATGTTTCATAAGATACAAGTAACCATATATGCTGAAATCAGAGATGATAGTAATAAGTATAGAAAACCGTATATAGCCATTGTGTTTATAAAACTACATACATCAGTATCTATAAGACCCAATAAATCACTTGTAATTTCAACGTGTCTAGTAAAGGGAGTCTTTGTCATCTTGCTTAGTAAATAAGATACATATGTTTCGTATGATTTAAAATAAAATGAATCTAAAATCCCATATTTATGGAGCTTAGAAATACGTTTCTCATATATATGGTCAAAGATGACAATGCAAAATCTAGGTTTGATTAAATTCATTTGACTTGAATCTTTTTGTATTTATGTTAAGAATAGGAGTACCGTTTCATGTTAAGAATATAAAGACAATCACAAAAATTAACATTCGCGTAGAAAATGACTTTATGAGAAATAAAACATTTATTATTTGCAATAATGAAATTAAAACCATTCAAGTCTAAACATGAAAATGAAATGATGTTTTCGCTCAAGGCAGGGGCATAATAGCAATTATTCAAAACTAAAACAAGTCCACTATGTAAAATTAACTAATAGCATCCCACAATCGATGCAACAACCTTTGCTCCATTTCCAACTTGTAGGATAACTTCTTTTTTTGTAGCTTTCTACTTTTGGTATGACCCTTCACATTAATATAAGTGTTAGATCCACATTTAGGTTCCAATACCCAGGAATTACTAGTAGAAAAGTTAACTTCAATAACCTTAATACCTGAAGCTGTTGTCACACAACTCTTTTTTTCTTTAGATCTTCTAGATAGATCTTGCAATTTTTTAACCAATACCTGGGTGCATGGCAAAAATGACTATTTCATTTGTTTCCTTTTCCTTCGGGACTATGAAGTAGAAGTAGCCTTAGGTTTGATTTGTTCCATAGGCTATGTGATAGTCACAATAACCTTAACAACGTTAGCCTTGCATTTGGCCTTCTTCATAGACTTTCCTTTCTGAAACTTCAATACATTAGCAATGGGTTTCATGACATTCTTCTCAAGAATTTTAAGCATGAAATGCAACTATGAGATAGACTTCTTAATATTATTCATGTTATAGTTGATTACAAATAGTGAATAACAATCAACCAATGAATTCAAGATCAAATCCATACTTAACTCTTGGTTAATGGGAAATCCAAGTCTAAGAAGATGGTCAATATTAAGCTTCCATATGTTCCAAGTCCTCCTAGAGTTTACAAACCATGGTTGCCAACATAATGCATGAAACATCAATGAGTTGTCGACATGCTTGGTATGTGCATCGTTCACGGCTCTTAAAGCATTGGCTGGTGGTTCATCAGGAATAGGATCATTTAGGACATACAACTTGCATTTATGCTTAAGAATAATTATCAAGTTTCTGAACCACTTAAAAATGTTTGTCCCATACTATTGATCATTCTCAACGACGGATCACAGAGATAAGGGATTTGTGTGATTTGATGAGTCCATAGATCTACAACAAAGAATATGAAAAAGTTCATTTTAGTATAAAAGAATAGACTCCCACTAATTTAACAACCCTCATAAAAGCATTACGTTAATTTAAGGGACTAAAATCCATGTTTCACCTAATTCTAAGATAGCTAAGGCATGATACTTTGAATTAGGTTATTTAGGTATCTATATTTTTACCAATTAAACATTATGTAACTTTTAGTTGTTTTATGAGATTATGATATCTTTGTCTTAGAATGTTTTATCTCATCTTACGCCTAAAGTCCAAAACTATTTTGATAGCTTTATCAAGTCTAACCATTTCAAACAATAAAGTAACCTTTACTTAACTTGCGTCACCAAGGTCACACAATACACTCTGCCGAGGTAGACCCATATTGATGTGATCAAAGCCTTGACAAGTGTTTGAGAATGGATGATACAACAACAACAACAACAACATAGCCTCAGTCCCAAATTAACTGGGGTCGGCTACATGGATCAAACTTTTCCATTGTGCTCGTTTAAGTGCAATTGATGGTGAGCTTTGCAAACCATTCAAATCCCTTTTAATTAATGCATCCCATGTTAACTTTGGTCTGCCCTTACCTCGTTGAATTTCTACAGTTTCTATTGAGTCAAGTTTTCTAGTTGGGGCATTTGTAGGCGTCTTTGCAGGTGACCAAACCATCGCAACCGCCCTTTCCCTAATCTTTGTATCAATTGGTGCTACTCCTACTTTTCTTTGAATTTCTATATTTCTTATTCTATCTTTACTAGTTTTACCACACATCCACCTAAGCATCCTCATTTCTGATACGTTCACTTTATGTAATTGTTGTTGCTTTACCACCCTACATTCACTTCCATAGAGCATAGCTGGCCTAATTGCGGTCCTATAAAATTTTCTTTTTAACTTAGTAGGAACATGTCGATCACAAATCACCCCTGTTGCACTCCGCCATTTCTTCCATCCAGCTCAAATTCTATGTGTGACATCGTTTTCAATGTTACCATAATTTTGTATGATTGATCCTAGGTATCTAAAGTGGTTTACCTTAGAACTTCTACTTCCCCTAATTTTACCACTCCGTCATCTCGATGTCTAGTGTTTCCAAACTCACAGTGCATGTATTCAGTTTTCGTCCTACTCAACTTAAAGCCTTTAGATTCTAATGTATTCCTCCAAAGTTCTAATTTCCTATTCTCTCCTTCTTTGGTTTCATCAACTAAGACAATATCATCTGCAAATAACATACACCATGGTATATCCTCTTGAATATGTCTAGTTAGTTCATCCATAACTAAAGTAAATAGATATGGGGTTAAAGCCGATCTTTGATGTAGTCCTATAGTAATGGGAAATTCTTTTGTAGCTCCTCCAAATGTCTTTATACTCGTTACTACTCCATCGTACATATCCTTAATAATGTCTATGTATCTAGCATGCACTTTTTTCTTTCTAGAACACACCAAAGAACATCTCTAAGGACCCTATCATATGCTTTTTCTAAATCTACGAATACCATATGAAGATCTTTTTTCTTTTCTTTATATTTTTCTAACAATCGTCTTACGAGGAAAATCGCCTTCATAGTTGACCTCCCAGGCATGAAACCAAATTGGTTCTCTAGATATTGTTGTTTCTCTCCTTAGCCTATTGTCAATTATTCTCTCCCACAGTTTCATAGTGTGACTCATAAGTTTAATTCCCCGGTAGTTTGAGCAACTTTGAATATCTCCTTTGTTTTTGAAAATTGGCGCAAGCGTGCTTCTTCTTCAATCCATTGGCATCCGTTTTGATTTTAAAATTTTATTGAAAAGTTTTTTTTACCAAGTCAATCCGATTTCTCCTAAGCATTTTCAAACCTCTACGGGTATTTCATCTGGGCCACATGCTTTCCATATTTTCATTCTTTTCAATGCCTCTTTAACTTCTACAATTCTAATATTGCGTGTATAGTTTATAATGCATGTACAAATAATAAACAAGTTTGGAGGAGGGTTTTTATATTTGTTTTAGTGATCGTAAATTTAACAGGATAAATATCATATATTACAATGCATGTACAAATACTAAACAAGTTAATGATTTTTTAGACAACGAATTTCAATACCAAGAATTGAAAATCACCTTAAATTTCTTGTTATTTTAGTCCAATTAACCAAAATTGCCCTTTATTAATTTCAAAAAATATTTATTAAATTTTTTTATTAACTTGGCCTTTCCCTAACTTAACATCTCATCATAATCAAATTATAATTTAAGATACTTTGAATCCTTATCCAATACGAATTTGTTATATATTTCACCTATCTTATAGGATTTGTAATTCTTATTAGATTACAATTTTATCTTCTATCTAATAGGAATATACTATAGATAACCACAACAAGATATATGATTAAAATAAATTTCGATTTTTATTCAAAAAAATCAAGCAATTGAATCAAGAAACAAAATATTAATCATTCATTCAACACCAGAATTGTATTAATTGCATATTAGTAACCTAATATTGATTTCTATCATGGAGACATATATAATTTTTGAAGAAAGACAAAATATGTATTCAACACTAGAATCACACTAACCTAAATATGACTTCTACCTTGAACAAACAAAATTCTTAAGGTTCAATTATTAAAAACATGTGTTAATAAAAATATTCTAAACATAAGTTCTATCATTGAATCAAATCATGTGTATCTGTCAAATACATGAATTAACATTATGCTTTAAAACTAATTCTTGATAACAATTATCACAAAACCTGTATGTACATCATACATACATTAACCAAGATCATATTTTTGACACATATGCATCATATAAACATTAGAGAAAACATGCAAACATTTAATAGAATCGAGCTTAACACTTTGATACCACTATTTGGTTTTAGGGTTCATACGCAGCGAAAAATTTGAAACAATTTTAAAAAAATCCCAACATGATTGAAAATAAGTTCCATTAAATTAGATTTATAAAAGTAAACAATTACTTAATTCGTGATTTCCTTCTTCTGATTATTCAATCTTCAAGACGTTTAAGTTCACGTTCTCTATCATAAATTCACACATTAATGGTGACCACAATTTGGAGTGCTAGCTCTACGAGAGATTGAAAACATTTTTCTTTTCTTTCCTTAAATCTAGAGAACATGAAAAATAGTAAAAACGAAAATCTTATCTCATTTTAGGATTTTAAGCTCTAATTATATGTGAAGGTAAGCACACTTAAAAAACTTATTCATAATACAACTATTGTATTTAGGCAATTCAAGCAAATTACACAAACATACCTATTAATAAGTTATCATATAACAAATTGTCAGGTTTATTATGTCATGAATTTTATGATATAAATTTTGCAAAGCCATTTTTTGTGTTCGACCTAATAGGTTCATGCATCGTTGCAATGAACCAAAACCATTTTCATACACTAATCAAAAGCGATCTCTTTAATGAATTATGAGTACCCAAATGGCATGAATATCAAAATAGATACAACCTAATGAATAACATATATTATATCATTTTTTCGTGTGATATCCTTTGACTAAACACAAGGCATGGAAACTCAATCTTAATGTTCAATCCCACTAGTCTTGGTCCTTAGGTAGACTGAAAACATCCAAATTACATTGATCATATCAATTCCCTTGGATTTGGTCATTTAATAGTCTAACATATCAAGGAATCCACCGATATCCCTCTCAATATGAGAGGGACAAATTCTATCTTAATTACACACCTTCACATGTTAATCACATGGTGACTTATTACAATCTTTATAATCATCCGGTTAAAGACAACATTTGATTGTATCAAATGACCATGTTCTTAATATTAAAGTCTATGGAAATATCAAGTCGAATGAATAAATGATAAATAACATCTATAACTTAATCCATATGTCGTTATCATTGTAGATCGGCCCAATACCTTCTTCCTTAATAAGTTTTCATGATCTCGATCCGTATCCTTATACGTAAGATCATCACATGACCATCAATAAAAACTCACACTAGTTTTAACTCATTTTAGTTCCCAGTATAATGAACGATTAGGGACATTTAGGATATTTAAATAAATACCCATGAATCTTATTGTAAGGTAAACATACAATCACTTATAATAAAATAGTAAATGAAAACCTCTATTTTATTAACTAAAATATTAAGATAAATAATGGTTATAGATTGACCTAGGGCACATGCCCCTACATTTTAGGAGAACATATATTTTGCTAGTGTTTATAGAGAATGGGTGGAAAAGGTTGGAGAAATTATAGTCCCCTGATTTATATTAGGATGAGCCATTATCATTCAACTAGCCTTTATTTTTCATCCCATGTAAAATGAAACATCTTTAACAAAAAAAATTTTGAGCTCTCTTATTGGAAATTTGTGAAACTTAGAGCAATTATAGACAAGCTCATTACCTAAGAGGAATCCCAAGTCTAGGAAATCAATCAAGAGACCTAGGTGAGCATTCTAAAATTTTCAAGCTTCTAATTATTGAAATCTACATAGGGGATTAACGGGATTTTGATTAATTCTATTTTTGCAGAGCTTTTAACGTTTATATTGATCAAATTAAGGCTATCTTTGAGTCCATAAGGTTTCATTACACAATTAAAGGTTTTTAACAAAATTTGGATTTAATTCCCATTTTTGTATTGCACTATTTTAAGAAGGTAAATGTAGAAATCTTTGAAAATGCTTTACATATTCAGATTTCTCGTAAAACAACATTAAATTAGCTATAAAGAAGTTCGAATTTCGAAGTTGAATCGATCAAAGACTTTATGTTATTTTTGTCGATGAACATGGTTTTCCTAAATTCAAATATGAAAATTTTTTTATTCTTCGAATTTGATTTCACTTTTGAAATCCTTGCGAAATTTCGTTTCGCTATATATATATATCGGTTTTCTATATTTGGTTTTAATTTGATCGAATTATATCGATTTGAATTTTATTGGAACTTAATTACAAAAATGGGAATTTTGATTTGAAATGCATAGTTAAAACTGTTATGGATGACGATTATAATAGCAAGTGCCTGTCTTGTTATGGTTTGGATGGTGTGTCGAGCCCTTGGCAGAGGTGAGCAAGGGTTCGAGAGGTGATGGAGAAGGTCTCCCGTGGAGTAAACCCATAATTCTTAGTTAATTTTGGGCTCTTGACAAAGGAATGCGATCCATCTCCTGGAACACGCTCCATCATTGTGGGGAGCGCGCTCCACCTCTTAGGAAGCAGAAAAATCGATGCTTCTTTAATTAGAACTTAAACAACTTAAATTAGTCTAAAAATTTACTTAAAGGCATAAACCCTCTCTAAAACACGCTAAATGTTATCAAGAATCTGTGAGAGAGTCACGTGAGTTTGGTAGCGAGTTTCGGGGTGTTGAGAGGCCTTTTTATCTAAGAAGTATTGTGTGAATTGTAAGTTAACTGACTGAGGAACTTTTTTTATTTCATTTCCCTCTTATATGTTGAATTCACGGTCATTTAGACTGATGTTGCTTTCATACTCTTAATGCCATTATTCATTTGCTCGTCTCGCACTTGTTGGGCTATTGTTATATGCTCTTACATTCTTGGCTTATATAATTGATTGTCATGCATAAACTATGCCCTTTTTATGGTATAAAAATGTTTTATTATTGTTGGGAATATCATACCACTAATCTAATTCTATTATGGGATGACTTGTAGTATTATACTCATGTTTTGGCATGCATTGTGTTGCATTTTACCAAGCCTTAAAATTCTTGTATGTTTTTCTTGACTTTATAAAGTAGTTCTTATATCTAGGATCCCCTAAATGATTAAGATGAGCAGCACAATGGGTTACTAGATTATAAGGATGTCAGCACTCTCCACTAGCCTATACAACTCGTAAGGTTATAGGACCCTAGGTAGTCGTCAAAGATATACACATTGGGCATTTATGAGAGAGCTCACCCCCATAGTTTGTGGAATAAGGTTGATGTCATGTAACTCAAGGCCGATAGGACTTGAGCCATTACTGCTTAGTCTATTTCCAGTCTTACATCGTTTATTAGTAGCATATCATTGCATAATCCTATTTTAGCATTTCTTCGCTAATGTTATGTCTTTAGATACTTTCTATTATACTAAAAAATGTGGACAAATTTCTCTCAGATTTTTCTTTTAGTTTATTGTACTTACCATCCTTTTTATTGGGTTGGTGAAGATCCATTGACTAGCAGCTAGGCAAGGAAAAGACCGGCGATAGTGTAACCATAAAGTTACCATAAAGTAGACGCCCAAAAATAGATTCACAAATACCATCAATATCTATTGGAGGAGCAGCAATGAAGGCAATAATAAATACAAAAGTTGATATTAATAAAGTAGGGATCATTAACACACCAAACCATCCAATGTACATACGGTTTTCAAT
Source organism: Stephania yunnanensis (assembly GCA_039657365.1). NCBI lineage: Eukaryota > Viridiplantae > Streptophyta > Magnoliopsida > Ranunculales > Menispermaceae > Stephania > Stephania yunnanensis. The sequence goes on along the minus strand of CM077581.1, from coordinate 29,452,767 downwards.
ACTGGTTATCTAGTTATAGAAGCGACCCAATAGGCTCACTTTCATGTCTCTTTAAAATTGTAGTCAATGTAAAATCTTGGTTTATTCAATCATTAGGGACTCCCAAGCATGCAAATTTCTAAAATATAGGAATAGATAATTGAAGGCTTGTCATTCAATAGTATAACATGACTTATATGCCCGTGTCAACCAACGTAAACATTACTAGAGTCGATATGAATCTATATGGCCGGATCCATCATATTGAATTGCGAATGAATATGAAAAAATGAGTTAAAGAAATGAAAAATGGAATATGATATGTATTTTTAATACCTAATAAAAAACTCTATATGTATTTGAGAATTTTAAAATTGTATGGATATGGGAGATAGATGTATTTTTTTCTTATTATATTATATTATTATATTGTATTCTTCTATATATATATATATGAAATATCTAATTTTCTATATGTATAGAATAGGATAATAGGTTGCCCGAAATTCGAACCAGGTATTAGTCGAATGGAGTAGATAATTCTTTTTTATTGAAAAATGGAAAATAGGTGAAAAACCTCTCCTCAAACTATGCTTGCATTTTTCATTGCACACGGCTTGCTCTATGTATAAATCTAGGCCTAAGTAAAGTTCTTTAGAATTGACTCATTCCCTTTCCCAAAATTGTACTCTAAGAAAGTTGAATACTCAGTTAATTCAATTGCTACTGACATAATAATTTTAGTATTGAAATAAATAACATTCTTCATAATTAATGGACTAGCTCTATTTACACAGTCTCATAAATAGTTATTGAAATTCATAGTTGATTAGATCACTGATATGTTAGATCATTGATATGAATAATATCCAAATACCAAATCCATTATGTATATAAGCTACGAAAAGAAGAAGAGGCTTAAGAAAAGATCAAAGAAATAACATGTTTTTGTTCCATAATAATATTCAAATACGTTATACCATAATTTATGGACTACCTTTCAGCGTTTGGCATCCTGCTACTTAAAATTTTTGTAGGATATTTATTATTATTAAATACTTTATGTCCTTCAGACGCTCTAGGGTCGTTTATATATGGGTTGAGCGATAGTTCCCTGACAAGACACATGTTTATTTCACTTGTTTATGTCCTTCTAATGTCTTAGGTTTCTGGTATTTTTTAGTATTACAAACTTTATGTCCTGGTTTTCACACTCAATTTTTTTTTACTTTGCTTCTATTAAATTGTTAACACTTCTATTGAATAACCTATAAACTGTAAAAACTTTTAATTAACCATAAAACTCACAAATAAAGAGATTTAATTAATCCTTATCCTAAACACAAATAACGAGGAGATTAGGACAAAAGGCTAACTAATACGTTGCTAAGTCCTACATGACTGTAATTAGGGCTTAATCATGGGGTTAGGCCCAATAATGCCTTAGATTAAGGAAGGAGTCATCACAATTAGTATTAGAGAAATAGAACTCGATAAGTAAAACACAAACTTGAATAAAATACAAACCTTAGTTGTGGAAAGCAAATGACCATTGGCTAGAAATCATTAGTTGGGATGTAAGAGAAAGTGAGATGGGGATTTTTATATGTACATGTTAATTTCGGTATGTATATATACGCTATCTACGTAGTAGATGATTTCGCGTTAGCTGTCAAGCTGCAGACATTAATGGTGGACTCACGCGATGTAGAGACGCTGGCGCCAACGACAGTCAATCTCATACTTTTCAGAGGATTTATAGAGGTTATTTGATCAGGTCTTGATGCAAGGACAGTAGTTGAACGACTTCATTATTATGATGATCGACCAATTCGGTCCATCGGCACAAACACCAATCCCCACTATAACTACACCTACGTTATCGGGCTCGACAATAAAGACTTTCCTAATAATGACAGTACCAGTGGTAAAGACGTCTAAGATAGTATTGTCCCCTACACTCACATTTTCTATCACATCAGTTGTGGTTTAATTAATGAAGGACTTTATCTGACTGAATCGAGGTCATTTTTATGAATAGAGAGACTTCAAGAAGATATAGAAGTAGTGTCGCCTTTGGAGAAGCTTCATAAGGTACTGAAGATTGAGGATGGACTTTAGGCTGAGATCTCATTATGCACATTCAGAGAGATGCCATGTGCGGCGTTAGCCACTGATAGAGTCTTTGAGACTTGGAAGGCTTTTAAGAAGAAGTTCTATTAGTAATGTTGCCCACGAGCAATTACGAAAAGGTTGAAGAAGGAATCTACGAATCTCAGACAAGGAGCAGATGAGTAGGTGATGAGCTATAGAGATAAATATGGCTTCTTGAGGGTATTTGCTAGGGTCCTAGTGAGGGATGACCCAAAGGATTTATAACACTTTATAGATGGACTAAGGTCATACATTGGGTACCACAAAGTCAGCACAGGTGCAAGAGTCCGAGAGAGATTTATGAGCATGCCCTATCCGACGAGACCTATTACCTGAGCAAAGTCACTGATAGGAAAACATTGGGATCATTGATATCATCCAAGCAGGCCATAGAGTATGAGAGGAGGAGACATAATAGTAAGGGACATATGAGATTGGACATGGGTTCTCAGGGGTCGATTGTAGCCACACTTTATACACTAACTGTACCTTATACATTTTACCTTACTCCAACACAAAGTATAGTGGTTAGACCTCCCTTGCCACCTCTGGACAAAGGAGCATTACCAACTCCCAACATGCCAGTTCTTTCTAAACTACTAGCACCATAAAAGCAAGAAGGTGGGCAAGGCCGAGGTAAAGCGAAAGGCCGAGATGGTTCATGATAAGGATAAAGATAACTATAGGGACATAGATAATATTAGGCACAGGGTCAATGCAGGCCGATCACTTGCTTTGAGTGTTGACAATTTGGGCATATTGTGAGCTATTTCCTATAACCACCAGTGTCTTACTCATATCATGGTCGAGAGGGAGCTTACATGGTAGCTCTACCTGATGCTGATGCCATACAAGGTCTTATCAAGTGTATAGTTTCCATTTGCATTAGAGATTTTTATATACTATTTGATTTAGGTTCTACAATATCATTTACTATTCTTCGCATAATAGGAAATCTAGGTTTGACTGCGATTACGGTTAATGTGCATTTTTTATTGAGTGCTGCGGCTGGGGATAAGGTTTACACTAATAGTCTTATTGAGTGATATCCAATAGAGATAGGGCGGGGTAAAGTTAACCGTAGGTTTCAAGGTTCTCAAGCTCTTAGAGTTTGACACATCGTTAGGAATGGATTGGTTAGCAACATACCACACACATACAATTATTTAAGTAAAATAGTAATATTTAAGATCCCAAGGCGTCATATATTTACTTATAGAGTTAGTATTGAGTGGCAATGGCTTGAGAGGTGAACTTGTAACTAGTTGAAAGATGGATAACCAAGTAGTTTTATATATAATAGAAAAGAGTCAAGGACCTAGACTTGAGGACATTCATGTAGTTTGCGAGTTTTTGAATGTGTTTCAGAGAATTGCCATGGCTCCTAGAGAGTTAGAGGAGTTGAGGAGTAAGTTTCAAGATTTAGGACATAAGGGATTACCCATCTTTTTGGGTTGAAAAATGATGGTAGTTTGAGACTATGTATCAACTATAGATGAACGAATAAAGTCACAATCAGAAACAAGTATCCACTATCGCTAATTGATGACTTATTTGATCATCTGAGAGGAGCATAATCTTTCTCCAAAATAGATATGAGATCAGGGATAGGATAGGTCTAAGACAACATTTAACACCAAATATGAAAACTACTAGTTTACGCTCATGCTATTTGGCATTACCAATGCCTCCGCTCATGCTATTTGGCATTACTAATGCCTCCTTCATTTTCATAGATTTGATGCATCGGGTTTTGAGACCATTTCTTGACCGCTTCATGATTGTTTTAATACATGACATATTCATCTATTAGAGGACTCAAGAGGATCACATGAAGAACCTCAAAGAGATGTTGTGAATATTGAGGGAGCACAGGCTTTATGCCAAGTTCGGTAAGTGCGAATTTTGGCTTTTAAAGATCAAGTTTTTAGGTCACGTTGTTGGTGCAGATGAGATAGTAGTGGATCTAACCAAGATTTAGGTGATCATGGATTGGCCGACACTTCCTTTAGTTACGGATATTAAGAGTTTTATTAGATAGGTAGGCTATTACAACTAATTTGTGAAGAGTTTCTCAAATATCGCTTCATTGATGACAGAATGACACAGAAAGGAAATCACATTTGAGTGGACAAAGAAGTGTGAAAGTAAATTCACTGAGTTGAAAAGGTTGTTGGGTACCGCGTCAGTTTTAGTTTAGCCAAAGGCTAAAAAATTTTGTATATACAAATGTTTCTCAAATGGGTCCAGTCTGCTGTGGATGCAGGGTAGAGGAGTTGTTGCATATGCCTCTAGAAAGTTAAAGATACATGAGAAGAATTATCCCACTCATGACTTAGAGTTGGCAACAATTATGTTTGCACTAAAAGTGTGGAAAAATCATTTGAATGGAGAGAAATTTACACTCTTTACTAATCGCAATAGTTTAAAGTATTTGTTCAAATAGAAGGAACATAACATGAGATCGCGCGGATGGTTAAAGTTTTTGAAGGAATACGACTTTTCCTTGAAATACCACATAGGAAAATATAACGTAAAAGTACTCACTGAGTAGTTGTGAAATTCGAGAATTTCATAAATTGATTAGGCGACTAATTGGGTATTTTTTAATTTAAATTTAGATTTAAGTTTTTGAGGTGGGACCCACGCATTACGGACCAAATACCATAAATATAACATATTATTTTGATTGTTGTGTGCCTAGCAGATGTATTATAATCTATCCACGTGAAATAGGGCTAAGTTGAAGTCGAAATGCTGTGTTCGCGTGCTTCGAAGAGCATGGATATTTTTCCCAATTTTTATGAGATTGGGGTATTTTCTAGAGTTTAAATTGGTTTAGAAATTGAATATGAACTTGAAAAAAGGAAAAGAAAATGTAAAATGACTAAAAAGGCATTAGAGGAGTGAATGGATGGATAGTAATTAAAGGGTATTACGGTTATTTATTGACCCAAACTAGTAAGACGGTAAGAATGAAACTTAATTTCTCTTTGAATCAAACTCCTTATCTTCCTTAAACTTTACCCCACTCTTCACCAATTCATTCTCCATCATCTTCAACCACTAATCCTTGATATCTCTGCCATCAATCTTTCTCTATGGAAATCAATTTCTCGAGCTTACATCTAACTCTCCATGATCGATCTTTCTCACTTACGCCACTTACTTTACTGGCTCCATTGAAGATGAAGAAAGAATAATAATGAGAGTAGAAAAATAGTGGATTGAGGTGAGTTTCCATGCTTTTTTTTAAATTAATAGTGAATCAATTCATATGACTGAAGGAATTGGGATTTTATTGAGTTTGGGGATGAACTAGTGTTATTGTTTGAATTTAATATATGACTATAAATTGATGGAATGAATGGGAAATCAGTAGTTTTATTTTCTATTTTTCGTTATTTGGAATTGCATAGGATTAGTTTGAACTGGATTTGAGGTTCTTGAGTTTGAAATATTAGAGTTTCAGACTATTGAGGAAGGAAAAATTAGTTATATTCAATTCTTAGTTTTTGATGATGATCTTTGGGGGTTTTAATGTTGACATATCATAATTTTACCTCAATATTTTGGTTTTAGGTTTTCCTATAGTTTGCTGGGGTTTTAGAGGGTGTGAATAGAGGTAAGGACCACATTTTTGAAATTCCCAAAAGCCCAAAAATTGGCTAAGTACCAAATACCGCTTGGAAGCAAGCAAGTTAGGTCGATAAGTAGACAAACGTCAACTGAATTATGTAAGGTATAGCCCATTTAACCCTTGTCTATGATATTTTACATATTGGAAAGATACAAACATATAATCATTTATTTTTGGGTTGAAAAGTTGTACAAAGGTAACCTACAAGCCATTGTCAAAATTGTAAATAATTTTGATACTTGCGAGTAGCCATCTTTGACAAATGATTCAGATGCCTTACAGATGTCCAAAATACTTGCGAATGGGATTGTTTGAATTTTGGTACATCGTATTTTAATGGTAAATTATATTTGTAGTGAAATGCATTGGTTTAGAGGTCGAGATTCAATGTTGAACATAAGGTCTTGCTAATAAAAAATTTGCACTACCTATAATTTGACTAAGTGTAAGGCTTTTTCGGGGTAGTTTTGACATGCAATATTAATTGGAGACTCATATTGGAATGTTTAGGTGTTTTGGCAAAGGAAATAACTCCGAAATATGATAAAATGAGTAAATTGGGATTTGTCGACATTTTAATGTTGAATTTTTGAATCGGAAGATTAAAATTGCCAATTTAGTTAAAATCCCAAGTTAAGGTTCTTAGTAAATTTGTACATTGTTTTCGAAGACAATTAAGTAGTTTAAGACTGAAATTGGAGACATGAATTAAGTTTTAAGACTTAAAATGAAGTTGTTGGAGTTTAGAGTTGTTTGAAATCTCGTTATAACATGAAAATGATTTTGAAGTGTTGAAATGGAGTTGTAACTCTAAAATGTGAATTTTGTGATTCAAATAGGACTTACAGAATTACGCAAAAACCAAGGAACGTAATGAGAGGGTTCCTTAGCTTTGTTATTTATGAGTAAATTCTACAATTGTATCTGCTATGAAAATTATCTTCATACATGCATTTGTGTTTAGTCCGCATTACATTTTGCATCATTTTTTGTTATCCACTAATGGCGTACATGTCACATTGTTTTGTTTTATCTCTATCAAATATCCCGGCTAGGTGAAAAAAACTAGGTGCGAGTAAAGATAGTTGAGACTGGGCATCCCATCTACGTGAAAAAGACTAGATGCAAGTAAATCTATAAGCGGGCAATATTGATTCCAGATTTGATTCATTAGACTTCCAATATTATTTTAAGGTCATTTTTAGGTCGGCCATCCTATTTATGAACCTTAAATAGTAATGAAAGGATTTCACTTTGTTACCTAAAGTTTTTGGTATTTAGGAATACAATTACATGTCTCCATGTATTGAACCTAACATTTGCATGAGTATAGACCAGTGTAGGAGTTTACTTACCTGACATCTTCGAGTTCTTTTTTATGATGTCACATTCTCGGTGAAGACAAGAAAGAATGGACAAGACTTAAAGATCTTGGTGATATGTTTTAAGTTTTGAAAGTTTAATTTTTATTATAATCATGTTATAAATTATTGTTTTAGGTTCTAGGTTGAGTGTAGATCGTTAAACATCATTAGATAGTTTATGAAAGTTTCCTAAATTGGTTTTAAAACAAGTTGAGAGGTTTATGTTTAGTTTCAGTTTATTTTGAGATTCTAAAGTTATAAATAAGGTATTGGAGACATTAAGTTAGTTTCAATGATTTAAATTGATTAATATTTTGAACGGCGAGGAGTTGTAATCCATTTAGACTTATCCTTATTTTGTTGTTTATTAGGTCAGTTTTTTGGCTAGTTACTTTTCGAGGTGGTGCTGCAATTTTTTTTTTAAAATACTAAAGACATTCCATATGGTTTCTAATTGGTCTAGTAAAATAAAAGATGAATCGAGTTCCATTGAAGATATAAGTTATCATTTGGAGCATTATTAAAGATTGAAATCAAAAGTATTTGATGTTAAAGTTAATTAAATTGATTATGTGGATAATTAGGGGAAATTAAGCTAAGTAAGGACTTAGTGAGATGGGTCCTGACAATTGGTGACTAACGAGAGATGTCGAGATTGTCAGAGGTCATATGATGCATGAGTATAGGTTACTTGAGGCAGCGTCGACTGCAAGTCAGTCAAATAATCCTACTGATACATGGGCGATGATTTGTGCACAGATAAGAAAACATATCGTGTCTACACAAGAGTGTTAACAAAGTTCTGATTGATTATAATCGAGATTGAGTGAGTTGGCGCATAGCGTAGATTTTCTTAACTAGATAAAGACATCTAATCAGTGTTTGAGATAAAGGGCCAGAATGTCGATACCATTAGTAGCAGAGCCGAGAGATGAGATTCTTCAAGATTCACACCATTATCAGTTCATTGTTCATCTAGAAAATATTAAGATGTATCACGACATGTAAAGGCATTGTTAGTGGCATAGGATGAAGATCGAGGTTTTGAGTTCACCTAGAAGTGTACTATTTGCCAGTAAGTGAAGGATGAGAATCATAAACCTGGAGAGTTGTTAAATCTGGTTCTTATTCCCCAATGGCAGTGGAAAGACATCGCCATGGAATTTGTCCAAAGACCGCCTGGAGACACGACTTAATATGGGTTATTGTTGACAGATTTACAAAAACTCCACCTATGTTATACACTATGTGCGCTACATAGCCGGTCCCAAGTCCGGATAAAGGAGAAGGACTCTGACGCCAATTTTTTTATATGGAAAAATGGGTAAGGGAAGTCCCAAACTCACTTTTCATACCCGAAAAGTGGGGAAGGGAGGCCCCAAGCTCATTTTCCATCCTTGAGAAATGGAGGAGGGTTGCGATAGGTTGACAGCCAGCGTAAAACTTTTGTCACTTTTCATGAAATGGATCAAACATTTATAAACGTCGGGCGTTCTCACCTAGCGACGCGCTGGATCGGAGCCCGGGTGTAGTGAGAAATGAGCAAGGGTGTGTTTCACATCGCCCCTGGGTGTGAAGAAAAATGAGCAAGGATTCCCACATATAGGACGTGTGTGGGTAAAGAAGCTAGTCCCTTCACATCGTCGCTCGGATGTGAAGAAAAATGAGCAAGGGTTCCCATAGAAAGGACGGGTGTGGGTAAAGAAGCTAGTTCAAAACAAAAACGAAAACAAAAACAAAATCATAGATACGAACATTAGAGCTTCTAGACAAAATAGAAATAGAAAAGAAAAACAAATACAAAGGGGAGAAAAATTCGTTTAGGAACATGGAACATAGGAACACTTACGGGGAAGTCAATAGAACTAGTAGATACAATGATTAGAAGGAGAGTCAATATTGCTTGCCTCCAAGAGACAAAATGGGTAGGAGAAAAGAGTAGAGAAATAGGAAACACAGGGTTTAAATTATGGTACACTGGTATAGAAAGAAAATGCAATGGAGTAGGAATTGTGGTTGATAATGATTATAAGGATAAGGCCGTAGAGGTTAAAAGAATGGGTGATAGATTGATTCTATTTAAATTAATTATTGGAGACGAAAAAATTAACATACTTAGCGCATATGCACCACAAGTAGGATTAAGCGAGAGCATCACACTCAAGTTTTGGGATGATATGGATGGATTTATGCATAGTATACCATTAGATGAAAAGGTTTTTATTGGAGGAGATTTAAATGGGCATGTTGGGGTAAGTAACCATGGGTTTGAGAGAGTTCATGGAGGTTTTGGTTACGGTAATATAAATGAAGAAGGAGAATCAATTTTAGAATTTACTTCAGCATATGATCTTGTCTTAGCAAATACTAGTTTTAGGAAAAGGGAGTCGCATATAATTACTTTTAGTAGTAGTCATAACAAGAGTCAAATAGATTTTCTTTTAACAAGAAAAATAGATAGAAAACTATGTAGAGACTGCAAAGTAATAATTAGTGAAGCACTTACTACCCAACATAAGTTAGTAGAACTTGATATTAAGCTAACACAACAGAATAATATGAATAAAAGAGTTAGCGAACCTAGAATAAAGTGGTGGAACCTAAAACATAGTAAACAAGTAGAGTTTAGAGAAAAATTACTAAAGGAAAATGTTTGGAATCTTGACTTAGATGCTAATACAATGTGGCTAGAAATGAGTAGTTGCATAAGGAGGGTGGGATAAAACATATTAGGTATATCTAAGGGCTTGGGACCTCCAAAGAAGGAAGCATGGTGGTGGAACGAGGATGTCCAACGAGCAATTAACACTAAAAGAGAGATGTATAGGAAAATACCTAAGTGTCAAGATGAAGATACGTACAATCAATATAGAGAAGCTAGAAAATAAGCTAAAAAAGTAGTTAGTCAAGCTAAAACAAATTTCACGGAAGATTTATATACAAGGTTAGGTAATAGAGATGGTGAAAAATATATATATAGGCTAGCCAAATTAAGAGATAAAAAGAAACAGGACCTAAGTCATGTAAGATGTATTAAGGACGAAAATCAAAATGTTTTAACGCGCGAGGAAGATATTAAGGAGAGATGGAGAAGTTACTTCGATAGTTTATTTAATGATGGCCAAGTGGATACTATAATAGATGAAAACCCACACCATGAAGGAAATGTAAACTATACATGCAATATTAGAATTGTAGAAGTTAAAGAGGCATTGAAAAGAATGAAAATAGGGAAAGCATGTGGCCCAGATGAAATACCCATGGAGGTTTGGAAATGCTTAGGAGAAATCGGATTGATTTGGTTAACAAAACTTTTCAATAGAGTTTTAAAATCAAAATGGATGCCAATGGATTGGAGAAGAAGCAAGCTTGTGCCAATCTTCATAAACAAAGGAGACATTAAAGTTTCTCAAACTACCGGGAATTAAACTTATGAGTCACACTATGAAACTGTAGGAGAGGATAATTGACAATAGGCTAAGGAGAGAAACCACAATATCAGAGAACAAATTTGGTTTCATGCCAGGGAGGTTAACTATGGAGGCGATTTTCCTTGTAAGACGATTGTTACAAAAATATAGAGAAAAGAAAAAAGATCTTCATATGGTATTCGTACATTTAGAAAAAACATACGATAGGGTCCCTAGAGATGTTCTTTGATGGGTTCTAGAAAGAAAAAGAATGCATGCTAGATACATAGACACTATTAAGGATATGTATGATGGAGTAGTAACGAGTATAAAGACATTTGGAGGAGCTACAAAAGAATTTCCCATTACGATAGGACTACATCAAGGATCGTCTTTAAGCCCATATCTATTTACTTTAGTTATGGATGAACTAGCTAGACATATTCAAGATGATATACCATGGTGTATGTTATTTGCAGATGATATTGTCTTAGTGGATGAAAGTAAAGATGGAGTGAATAGGAAATTAGAACTCTGAAGGAATACATTAGAATCTAATGGTTTTAAGTTGAGTAGGACGAAAACTGAATACATGTACTGTGAGTTTGGAAACACTAGACATCGAGATGACGGAGTGGTAAAATTAGGGGAAGTAGAAGTTCCTAAGGTAAACCACTTTAGATACCTAGGATCAATCATACAAAATGATGGTACCATGGAAAATGATGTCACACATAGAATTCAAGCTGGATGGAAGAAATGGTGGAGTGCAACAGGGGTGATTTGTGATCGACATGTTCCTAATAAGTTAAAAGGAAAATTTTATAGGACCGCAATTAGGCCAGCTATGTTCCATGGAAGTGAATGTTGGGGGTAAAGAAACAACAATTATATAAAGTGAACGTAGCAGAAATGAGGATGCTTAGGTGGATGTGTGGTAAAACTCGTAAAGATAAAATAAGAAATATAGAAATTCAAAGACAAGTAGGTGTTGCACCAATTGATACAAAGATTAGGGAAGGGCGGTTGCGATGGTTTGGTCACCCGCAAAGACGGCCTACAAATGCTCCCACTACAAAACATGACTCAATAGAAACAGTAGAAATTCGGCGAGGTAGGGGCAGACCAAAGTTAACATGGGATGCATTAATTAAGAGGGATTTGAGTGGTTTGCAAAGCTCACCATCAATTGCACTTAATCGAGCAAAATGGAAAAGTTTGCTCCATGTAGTCGACCCCAGTAAATTTGGGACTGAGGCTATGTTGTTGTTGTTGTTGTTGTTGTTGTTGACAGATTTACAATGTCTGCTCATTTTACACCCGTCGTTGCACACTATACATTTGACTAGCTGAGTATATCATTCACGAGAGAGATTATCAAGCCGCATGAGGTACTATCATATAAAATAGAGATGCTAATTATATGTCTCGGATGTCACGGAGTATGTAGAAGCAATATGGAATGCACCTATAGTGCTACATGACTTTTCATCCTTGTATTGACAAGAACACTATGAATCAATTCAGGTTCTCGAGAATATGCTTTCGGCTTGTGGATTGGAGTTTGGCAGATATTGGATGGAGTATGTGTCAGCCCCTCAATAGCGTGACCCGAGTAGGCTAGGCTGGGCAGCGAGAAACCTAGCGAATAGCTAAGTTCCGGAGGACTCGGATGGTTCCATAAGGTTTAGTTGAGGATAGCATGCGGGACGGATTAGGCAGCGCATAAGTGTGGACGAGGTCACGCCTTAGCGCGCACCTAGGCACGGTGCCTAGGTGCAGACGAGGTTGCGCCTTCGCAATTGCCTTGGCGGGTCCCTTGGCACAGGTTCAGGCAAGTCTTAGCAAATTCCCTTGGCACGAGCAAGGCCACCCCTTGGCATCACCAAGGTCGCGCCTTGGCAGGTTCCTTTCGCATGAGCAAGGCCACGCTTTGGCGAATTCCTTTGGCACGAGAAAGGCCGCGCTTTAGCTTGAGCATGTTAGCGCCTTGCCAGATACCTTTGGCATGAGCAAGGTCGGGCCTTTGCAGGTTCCTTGGGCTCGAGCAAGGCATAACATTGGTAGATTCCTTTGGCATGAGCAAGGTCTCACCTTGGCACAAAAAAGGCCATGGCTTGGCATGATCAAGGCCGCGCCTTGATATGGACAAGACATACCTTGGTAAGGGTTGATAAATCTTAACTTGGGCGTTGACCAAGTCAAAGTACGATTGGTCTCATTTCTTGATGTTTCCTATTGGAGTTGGGGAAATGGCTTAACATCTACTATAAAGAGAGGTGTGTTATCTCTTAAGGGAGGCATAGGCATAGTAGCAAGGAAGACCCTCGAGCATGCCTTGGGCACCATGTCAAGGCAAGACCCACGGACCCATGGTTTAAGTCACCCCGACTGAGTAGGACTCGACCGAGCCCTGACTTGCACCAAGGGTGCCTAGGCTCAGCTAGGCGGCACCGAGCAGTCCCTGTCCCTAAGGGAAACATGTCAACTTAAGGCACGGATGGACCAAGTTAAGGTGGTTCCATGCAGTTGGGTAACTGCCTTGGTTAGGGCCCTTGCATGACCAAGCACATCAGATAATGTCCCGAATACATAGAGCATGTGGTAATTGACCAAACAGTTGTGGCGATTGTGGAACTAGGTGGCAACAAGGGAACAAGGCAGTTAGGTAACTACCTTGACCACAAGGAGTGTGGTTTTACTTAGTCTATAAATCGATTTAATTAGGACAGGTGACCTGACGGTTATGTAGCTACTTGTTGGCTGATCTATAAAGCCATGGGCTCTAGGCTTGGGGAAGCACATAGTACTAGTGTTGTATTCCCATAAAGAGCTTCGTAAAATGTTTCCTTAGTGCCATTGTTTGCTGTTCATTCACTTTGAGTATTGGTAGTGCTGAACTTAGGTGGCTCTTAGGCACCACGGGTTGGGTGAGCGAGAAACGTTTCCTTAGGTTAAACCCCTCACTTAATAGCCCCATCACAATACCTATCTCGATGTGAGTTTGCTTACAATAATAGTTATCAAGCCAACATTGAGATGACGCCTTTTGAGGCTTTATATGGCAGACCGTGTCGCTCCCCATTATGTTGGGCTTAGCTAGAAGACTGAGAGATTATAGGGCATAAGATTATTGTTGACTATATACAGAAGGCTAAATAGATTAATTAAAGAGTTTGAGGTTCATAGGAAAGGCGGCAGAAATATGCAAATATGTATCAAAGCAATCTTATATATGCTAAGGGAGCCTAAGTCTATTTAAAGCTTTCCCCCTGGAAAGTGGTTGAAAGGAAAGTTAGGATCAAGGTTTATCAGCCCTTTTAAGGCCAAAAAATAGGTTAGGAAAGTTGGATATGAGCTTGAGCTGCCTTTTGATATGTCAAGGATTTATCCGATTTTTCATATATCTATCATTCGACTAGATAAGTTTAATGTAAGTGTACGACCGACAATCGAATTGTGTCATATTGACATGAGCGAATATATTACTTATTAGGAGTAGCCAGTACATATATTAGACCAGAAGGTACATTAGTTGAGGAGCAAGTCCATCCAGAAGATACTAGTCAAGTGGTAGTTCCATGATGACTCGGAACTCAATTGAAAGCGGGAAGACTACATTCAATATAGATTCCCATACCTTTTTAGTTTGGTATAACCATAACTTGAAACTTAACTTTGAGGACGAGAATTCCATTAGTTGGGAAGATTTATCACGACCCAAGTTTGTAATCCTAGTATGACAATCCCTTCCTTAAAATTAGGCATCACTCGGCCTAATCTCATCATTAAGCCCTAACCCATGCCACTAATCCTTTCATTTCAACTGAAACTTGAAAAGCTTTATCCTCAACCCATTAAATCTGATATTTCACTTTGCAATCTCCCAATGTCTTATTTTCCTCTAGTTTCTTTTCGTAAAATCGTAGAGCATTGAGAGACTATCAGCTCAAACTAAATTTTCATATAGGAAACAAGGTGTTAAGCTTACAATTTGGTAAATACTCAATTTAGGGCATTCTATTCAATTCAATTTTAATTCTCGTGATTTCTCAATATCAGTCGTGGGGTTTAGATAAGTCTTGGTAGGGATTGTTTACAATTGAAGTATTGAGTTGATTTGCTCCAATTTGAAATAAATCAATGTTTTAGTTGAATAAATAGATGCATTTTAGTTAATAACTATTTTAGAGATGGTTTTATGGTGATATTGATTGACATTGGTTATCTGGATAAATTTATTTTTAGTGTTGACCCAATTTGACTCCACAGGCTATGAAAATATTTTGTGGTTTGTATGGAGTGGTTTTATGGTGTTTGTTGTTGAGTTTTGAGAATTTAATTGCGAAAATATTGATCTGGAGAAGCTTTTTAGTTTGAAATAAGTAAAGTTTGCACATTTGACAATCCATATTGGAAATGCATAACTTCTCTGTTGATAATCCGATTAGAGTAGTCTTGGAATCTATGGAAAGTAGGGCATGAGTACTATAATTTCCTTTTAGATCATCATAAAACATTTTGAGGTTTCCAAGGTTAAACAAGTTGGCTAATTGAAAACCAATTGAAATAGTTATACAAACCAATATTCTAGGAAATTATTCTCAAGCATACTTTGGCCATAGTTTTCATTGGGTTTCATGATTAGGTTTCATTTCAAATCTGACCCATAATATAATTGCTTATGCAGGGAGATTATTGGACCTATTTTTAAGGTGATTTGATGTTTCAAGAATCCTAAGAAGTTGGCTCAAAATTGGTTGGTTGTAAGTAACCCTACAGTGCTCTTTACTATTTAATGAATTTATCTGTGTAATTGCATTTATATTTAGTTTGAATTCCATTTTGCATTTTTCTTGGTCATGCACACATGACATACGAATAGAGTTTCCTCTACTTCGGTAGTAAGAGTACCTATATTGAATCCACCAATTATAGAAGTACAACAATAACATCAACATAGCCTCAGTCCCAAATTAACAGGGTTAGCTACATGGATCAAACGTTTCCATTGTGCTCGATTAAGTGCAATTGATGGTGAGCTTTTCAAACCATTCGAGTCTCTCCTAATTAATGCATCCCATATTAACTTTGATTTTCCCCTACCTCGTTGAATTATTACAGTTTCTATTGAGTCAAGTTTTCTTGTAAGGGCATTTGTAGGCCAATTTTGCGGGTGACCAAACCACCGCAACCGCCCTTCCCTAATCTTTGTATCAATTGGTGCTACTCCTACTTGTCTTTGAATTTCTATATTTCTTATTCTATCTTTACGAGTTTTACCAGACATTCCCCTAAGCATCCTCATTTCTGCTACGTTCATTTTATGTAATTGTTGTTGTTTTACCGCCAACATTCACTTCCATATAGCATAGTTGGCCTAATAGCGATTCTATAAAATTTTCCTTTTAACTCAGTAAGAACATTTCGATCACAAATCACCCCTGTTGCACTACGCCATTTCTTCCATCCAACTTAAATTATATGCGTGACATCATTTTCAATGTAACCATCATTTTGTATGATTAATCCTAGGTATCTAAAGTGGTTTACCTTAGGAACTACTACTTCCCTAATTTTACCACTCCGTCATCTTAATGTCTAGTGTTTCTAAACTCACAGTGCATGTATTCGATTTTCGTCCTACTTAACCTAAAGGCTTTAGATCTAATGTATTCTTCCAGAGTTTGAATTTCCTATTCACTCCATCGTTTCTTTCATCACTAAGACAATATCATCTACAAATATGATACACCGTGGTGTATCCTTTTGAATATGTCTAGTTCGTTCATCCATAACTAAAGTAAATAGATCTGGGCTCAGAGCCGATCCTTGATGTAGTCCTATAGTAATGGGAAATTCTTTTGTAGCTCCTCCAAATATTTTTATACTCGTTACTACTCCATCATACATCCTTAATAGTGTCTATGTCTCTATCATGCACATTTTTTCTTTCTAAAACCCACCAAAGAACATCTCTAGGGACCCTACCATATGATTTTTCTAAATCTACAAATACATTATGAAGATCTTTTTTTTTCTCTATATTCTTCTAACAATCATCTTACAAGGAAAATTGCCTCCATAGTTGACCTCCCAGGCATGAAACAAAATTGTTTCTCTGATATTATTGTAAAAAAAATTACTAAACGCAAGAATGATATTCATAATAGCAAGAATAAATATTAAAATTACTAAACACAAGAATGATATTCCCAATAGCCGATAGTAATTGGGTGAGCTCGCTACAAGTAGTACCAAAAAAGATAGGAATCACAGTTATAACAAATGAACATGGATAACTAGTACTAACTAGATTTTAAAACGGTTATAGTGTTCATAGATTATAGGAAGTTAAACCCAGTAACTAGAAAAGATCGCTATCTACTCCCGTTTACAGATTAAATGTTAGAAAGACTAGCTGGAGGAACCCATTACTATTGCTTGGATGAATACTCAAGATTCCATCGGATTCAAGTAGGTTTAGAAGTTCAAGAAAAACTACTTTTACTTGCCTTTTTGGTACAGTTGCTTACACGGGTATGCCTTTCGATATACATAACGCACTCACTAAAAAGAATAGAGGTAGATTTCGTTAAAATCCTAGTTGTAAAAACATTATCTTACCCCACTACTATGAGGGTAGTAAGGTATTTTCTTGGCCATGCATAATTCTACAAAACTTTTGTGAATCCAAAATAACACAATCTTTATACAAACTTTTGCCTAAACACGTTACCTTCGAGTTCATGCTTGAATGTAAGATATCTTTTAATAATTTAAAAATGCCTAATCACTAAACCTATGATTGGTCACAAACTTTTGAAATAATGTGTGATGCAAGCAACTATGCAGTAGGAGCTATTTTAGTTTAAAAGTTTAGAAAAAATTCTCATGTCATATATCATGCGTCAAAAACATTGGATCCCACCCAATTAAACTATACCACCAAAGAAAAAGAACTCTTAGAAGCTATGTTTGAATTAGAAAAGTTTAGACCATATTTGTAACAGCCCAATATTTATTGACGTTGTGAATAAATTTATTTTCACACTCGGATGCCGACTCAGGCCAAAATGGATGCCTTATATAGGCTAGAACGTGCCTGACTGGGCTTAAATTGTTAATTGTGTTTATTCGTAATTATTATTTATCTCATAACTCAATGCATGTGTGTATTTATATTTTCATATAATGAGACTGTGTGACAAGTAAATGCCTTGTAAAGTGTGTTGATGCGTGTATCGAGTAGGCATAGTAAGGGTACACTAAGTTCTATAATGCTAACTTGAATAAAATAACTAGAATAAAGGTTAATATTGTAGAAAATAGATAATCAAACTTTAGGCTAAGTCATAATAATCAGGTATATCAAGGATTCGTGTGGCTCGGGATGTCTGCTGAGACGTGGGGCACTAGGTGCAGAGTAATTAGGTACTAAGGGAAGTGGTAGTACACTAATTAAAGACCCTAAATAGCCTACATATGTACAAAAGTGCCTAAGTTAAATTAATTGAATCAATTGATTAAAAATTCATGTAGTTGGATGAAAACATTGATGTCATAGATTTGCCCTGAGATTCGCACTAGAATGGAATCCTAGGAGATTTGAGTTGGTAATTTGTGTCAACAATATGGAAGTTAGTGGAGTAGAAGTTAATAAGGACCAGCAAATTGACCTCGAGATACATAAACACAATTGATTCTAACATAACCTATATATAGCTAAGTTAGTGGAAAATCTCTTCATGCAACAATAACAAAAGTTCATTCTTGGGATGTAGTGTTGGAGAATTCACTGAGAACAACGAGGAATTAAGGCCATCTAATGGAGGAATTAAGCTAGGACGATCAAAACCAAGGTGATCATCTAGCTTCTCCATCTATTTTCCATGAAAATGACCTTCAAAATTTGGGTTTTAATTTAAAAATTAATTTCTTAGTTTGCTCATTGATTTCTTTGAGTCTCTTTTTGAATGGAGAGTTTATTAGTTTCACCGATTTAAGGATTTGAAATTGATTTTTCAAATTGATTGTTTTCTTGAAGTTTCTTGATGTGTGCATGTAAATTTTTTTGACCTAAACTTTATACATTGAGCTTTACTCTCTCATACGGGCACCAAATAGGATGGATAAAATGCACCATTGGTAAGCTTACACTGAGATTTACAGCTTTGTCTCAAGAGAAATTTTGAAATTCAAAGTCCTTCTAACTAGAAAATGATATGCAATTAGGTAATTTAAATATTGATACAGGATTTTTAAAATGAATTTTGACAAGGCGTAACTCTCTTAATTATATCAGAATGCGCGCATCTTTTAGTATGTTTTTGTTAGGTTTGTCGACTACTTTGTGACTTAAAAAATAAAATTTTTCGAACTATAAATTAGGAGAAATGATTTTTACAAGATCGCTAGTCAGATTTGATTTTAATTTGAGCTCTTTTTGGTAGAAGTTTGATATCTCTTTCATTTTAAATCAGAGTTTTGCAAACCAAACCTTTTCAAAAAGCTAAGACAAGAAAAATATTTTTGTTAAGTGTCTTCAAAGATTTGGAATTTATAATGGTCTATTTTGAGCTGCTATATATGATCCCAAATTTAAAGTTGAAACTTTATTTAGTCTTTAAGGGGTTGTTTTAAAAAATATAACTATAAAATTAATTTAAAGACCTTAAGTCACTCTAAAACACTAGAAATGGATCCCAAGGGACTCGGGGACTATGGTACGATAGTCTTTAAGGGACTTGGGGCTTCAGAGTGCGTTTTAAGGTTTGTAAATCCCTTAAGAAACACATCTTGAGTATTTAATTATTTCAATTGTGCTATCTTGTATTCTTTGTTGTTCACTATCCATGTTCTATTATTGCTTTGATTTGGCATAACAACAAGTAGTTTTGTTCGCCACCGAGGTCTATTTGGTGTTGTGTTGTACGGGCTCTAGTATGCTAGACTGTAGCATGTCACTTGTGCCCTCGGTGGATGGCAACCTGAGCTATTAACCTCATCGGTGCACTTATTCGGCAGGTTATGATTTGGACCTCCCTCTGCTAGTAGTCCGGATATGAGCCAATGGGGCACGAGCAGCTATGATCATCCAGATTGACAAAGTATGGTCGAGTTTGCTATGCTTGACAAAATTATTTGGTTTTTATTTGTTTTAGTTATGCATAGGATTATCTTATAGTTGCTTATTTATTTTCGAATATTTATTTAACATTATTTTTAGCTTCTCTATTATTGAATGCTCGGGGGTTTTCTTTTGAGATCTTACTCACTGGACTCGTTATCTATTTTGTTGTGATGACAGAGTACAATCCTATTACCAGTAATGGTAAGGAGGTCTTAGGTGACTATCTCTAATTGCCTACAGTCCGAGACTTACAAGTACATGTTCATTTCGATATTTAGTTACTTTTGGGTTATGGGAGACATGATAAACACTGTACATGTATATATTTACTATTCATAGTATGTTATCACCAAATATACAGTGTACTTTCTTGCGAGTTTTCAACAGTAAGACTAATGCTCTACAAAACTTAAAAGTTAATGAAAATCCATATTTATGTACTTTAAGACTTTTGCTATAAATTTATTAGTTACCTACTTGCAAACTTTGAAAAACACAAGGCATACTTGTAGCTAAATGAATATCTTGAATAATTGGCAAATAATATAGAGAATATGATGACCGGCACACACATCGAGAATCATTGATGTGGTAATAAACATCAGCAGGGCTATAAGACCTGCGTAGCAGCTTACCCAGCGACCTCGAGCTAGGGGCCCCCCGCAATATTTATTAGGAACAAAAGTAATAGTTTACTAAGATAATGTCGCATCAAGATATTTGATGGCAAAGAAAGATTCTCAATCGAGAATAATAAGATGGATCTTATTGTTACAAGCATTCGATCTCAATATTAATGACATGAAAGATACTGAAAACTTAATTGCATACCATATAAGTAGACTAAAAAATGAAGAGCCCCCAATACGAATAAAAGATGAATTTTCAGATGAACACTTATATAAGATAACTATTAGTAGTCCATGGTATGCCGATATAGTCAACAATCTCACTACTAATAGACCATCACTTTATTTAACAAAAGAGCAAGAGAATAAGGTAAAACACGATTCTAAACATTATTTATGGGTTGATCCTTACTTATGGGAATTCTATTCCGACAAAACCATTAAAAGATGTATTCCACAAATGGAAATACAATCTGTCATGGCTCATTACCATACTTATGCTTGTGGAGGATAATTCGATCTACATCGTACAGTCTATAAAATTTTAGACTCAAGATTCCTTTGCCTTATGTTATTCCACGATTGTTATGTTTAGACGAAAGCTTGTCCAAATTGTCAAAGAATCAAAAACTTAGGATGTAGCAACCAAATGCCATTATGTCTTCTTCTATTTTGCAAAGTATTTGATGTTTAAGGAATATACTTTGTAGGACCTTTTCCACCATATAATGGAAATATTTACATTTTATTAACCATAAATTATATGTCTAAGTGGGTAGAAGCTATAGCCACTAAATCTAAAGATACTAAAATAGTAGTTAATTTCCTAAAATCAATGATCTTTATTGCTTTTCGAGCACCTAGAGCATTGATCAGCAATTGAGGTTCACACTTTTGTAATAGAATTGTCGCTACTCTGCTTCACAAATATTATATTAGCTATAGAACATCTACATATCACCCATAAACTAGTGAACTGTTGGACTAAGTGGTTAGTCACTCACATTCCGACCGAGATTTTGATGGAAACAAACAAGGTGAAAATGTACTAATCAAGTATTTCAGTTTGTGTTAAAGGATGCAATGCAACACATCAGGAGTACTCAAGAAATATGGAGAAATTGTTGGAATAAGTGATGCAATACAACACTTCAAAAATACTCAAGAAATACAAGTTCAAGACTCGGCATAAATGAAGATATGAAGAAGAAAAGTTCAAGCCGCAATTTGTAATATCAATGTAAGGTATACAAATTCTTTCACGCAAGCCAAATGCATTAGTTCATGCATACATCAAGTTTTCGAAATCATTTCTCAAAGTCATAAGTTGATTTCAAAGTTTAAAAGTGGATTTTAAACACTTAACTAGGTAAATGAGGTTAAACAATGTGAAACCTTGTGTGAACGGTCATTTACATATTAGAAGATCATTATAAATGTTTTTGAAAAAGAAAAACTCGTTTTTGAAATGTATTCAAAAAGAAAACTGAAAATTTGCAGAAAAGCCCCTAATAAGTTGTGAAACTTTGAATTTCCGTTTTCGGGGTTTGTAAAATTATCCGGACCACTCAAATAAGCTTAATGACTCATAATAAACATGAATAACATGTTATATAAGGGTTGGTTAGGTCCCGGACAAGTTTAAGGGTTGCTAACACAAAGGAACAAAATGAATATTCTGAAGTTCCTGCAGTTAGCGCGCTAATAATGTCATTAGCGCGCTAAGACAGTGTTAGCGCGCTAACTCACAGTATTAGCGCGCTAATTGCACTCTGCTGCAATTTTTGACTTTTGGAAATCAAGCTTTGAAATTTGAATTTTTGATTTCCTGGATTCCTAGAACGGTCTATAAACGGTATATTGGAATTCCTACCACTATAAAACCACCACAAACTTGGTTTTAAAACAAGAAGAAGATCTACACTCAAAAACAAAAGATCTACATAGAGAAATCTGATTTTGTGTAGAAGAGAAAGAGATCTTTGAGGTGTTCCTTAGCTCACAAATCCAAAGCACATTTGAGGCTTTCAAAAGGAGTTCAAGAATCACTCGGAGCTGATCTCTTCTCGTCATTCTCTTGGTTGTAAGAAAATCCTAGATCTAAAATCTTACTTGTGCTTAATCTACATATTTTGTGTATTTGATTTGAAGATCATTTTGTTGTGTGTTTAAACAACTATTCTCTGAGTTTTGCACTTAAATTTACATTATCAAACTCGAGATTGATTTGAACAAAGTGTTGCACTTAAACTTGATTCTTACTAAACTTTTGTTCTTAGACTTGAAATCGGTTTCATACAAATATATTAAGTTTTTGAAACGATTTCATATTTGGAATTTGCAACAACATCTTCTCTGGGTTTTTGTACTTAAATTTACATTATCAAACTTTGAGATTGATTTGAACAAAAGTGTTGCACTTAAACTTGATTCTTGCTAAACTTTTGTTCTTAGACTCGAAATCGGTTTCACACAAATATATTAAGTTTTTGAAACGATTTCATTTGGAATTTGCAACAACAAGGTGACATATTTGCATATTCCATTTATACTCACACTTGCATGCATAAGAGTTAGGCTCTAGGTGGCTTGCTTGTGTTTGAATTTGATACCACTTTTGTTGTAAAGTGTATCTTTGTATTTCCAAAGAAAATTGTTGTATTCGAATGATTGTAAGACTTAGTGGAATCTAAGTCGAAAGGAAAAATCCTAGTGGAGTCTAGGTGGGAAAATCCTAGTTGCGGCTAGGTGGGAAAAATCCTAGTTGAGGCTAGGTGGGAAAATCCTAGTTGCGGCTAGGTGGGAAAAATCTAGTTGAGGCTAGGTGGGAAAATCCTAGTTGCGGCTAGGTGGGAAAAATCCTAGTTGCGGCTAGGTGGGAAAAATCCTAGTTGAGGCTAGGTGGGAAAAATCCTAGTTGCTTGGGAAAATCCTAGGTGATGCTTAGGTTGTAACACTTATTGGTAATATAAGTGGGGTTGAAATCCTAACCGGGGAGGTTAGGTAGTGGATGTAGATCGTTGGATCGAACCACTATAAATCGCGTGTCATTTTATATTTCTGCATTTCTTTTACTTGCATAGCTTATATATATATATACATCATAATTGTAAATTGCGCATAAAATTTCAAAAGGGCAATAACTACTCGGTAACCCAATTCACCCCCTCTTGGGTGACCTTCAATTGGTATCGGAGCGGGTTATTGCTCAAAGTATTACTAACGTATCTTTGAGTGCTTTTGTGCAAGGATGCAAACTTTAGATCCAAATCGCATTCGGGAAGGCACCACTTCGAGTAGGCCTCCATATTTTGATGGAACCAATTATGCTCATTGGAAAGTAAGAATGAAATTTTACATTCGAGCACAAAATAGATTTTTATGGGACGCAATTGAAAATGGCTACACTCCACCGGATAAGCCATTGAAAGAATACACCACGGAGGAGATAAAGCTTGAGCTTTCAAATGATCAAGCCGTAAATCACTTATTTTGTGCATTAAGTGAAAATGAATTTAACAGTAGTAAGTGCTTGTCAAACGGCAAGGGAAGTATGGGAGAAGCTTGAGGTACATTATGAAGGTACCATTCAAGTAAAGAAGACCAAGTTGAGAATACTTGAGGAACATTATGAAACTTTCCGAGTTGGGGTGATGAAGACATAGCCACCGCCATCACTAGATTCACAAAGCTATTAAATGAGATCAAGAATCTAGGAAAGAATTATGATCAAGAAACCTCAAGTATATAAATTCCTTAGAGGCTTGCCTAAGGAATGGGATGCCAAGAAATATGCTATCCAATCAAGCACAAAATCTTGGAGACTACACATTTGATGCATTATGTGGAGAGTTAACGGTCCACGAATTTGAGCTCAAAGACCGAGCAAGATTGGAAGCATCAAATGGAGGGACTAAAAGCTCAAGAAAAGAAATCGCATTGAAGGCAAATAGCTCCTCTAGTGCATCGGTAGAGGTCATCGAAAATGAGGAATCATATGATGAAAATGATCTTGAGAAAGAAGTAGCTATGATCTCAAGAAAGCTCAATAGGGCCGTGTACAAACGAGATAAGTACAAGAAGAAGCTGCGAAGTGGAAGCAAGGAAGGAAGATCAAACGAAATAATATGCTACGGTTGCGGCAAACCGGGTCACGTCAAGATGGATTGCAAAACCAAGAAGGTATTTGACAAAGGAAAGAAGAGTTTCAAAGCAACTTGGGATGACTCATCATCATCAAGTTCTGAATCCGAATCAGAAAGTGAGAAGGCAATATTTTGTCTCACGGCACAAGGCGAGGTAAACTCTAATGTTTTCAATTTTGATAATGTTAAAAATTTGAATGATGTTCCAAATATTGATGAGCTTAGAAAAGAGTTGAAAAAGGAGGTCAAAAACACCAAACAACTCAAAAAGAGTTTGACCATTGCAATTAGTGAAATAGAGTCACAAAATGAGATCATCGATGATCTCCAAAATGACTTAAATGAAGTTATAAAGGAAAGAGATGCTTTAGTCAAGGAAGTAGAGGACTTGACTAGCACGGTGCATAAGTTTACAAATGGTAAACAAATGTTTGACATGATGTTAGGAGCACAACGACGTGCACTTAATAAAAGAGGTATAGGTTACGGAGCAAACTTGTTAAGCTACAAGAAATTGCTAAATGATGATCGTAGATGCTATAAATGCAACAAGACTCACATGGTCGAGAAATGTGCATTACAAAAGGTAAAAATGGGTAAACTAGCATGGGTAGCTAAAAATGTTTATGACACTAACACTCTCGGACCCAAAGGTGTTTGGGTACCAAAATCTAGTGTGTTTCCCATAGTATAGGATGCGAGGAAAAGCACCCCATGGTACTTGGACAGTGGGTGCTCAAGACACATGACCGAAGATGCACATTAAGTTATTGAACTAAAGCGGCATGATGGTGAAAAGGTTACAGTTGGAGACAACAACAAAGGAAGAGTTATTGGTCTCGAAACTGTCGGTAACAATTTATTTTCTATTTCTAACGTTTATCTTGTTGATGGTTTGAAACTTAATTTGCTTAGTATTGGTCAATTGTGTGACAAACAATTTCATGTTATGTTTGAATCATCAAAATGCATTGTTAGAAATAAGAAGCATGAAACCTTGTTTATTTGCATATAAGATAAAAACGTTTATGCCATTAACTTTGATGAGATAAATATGCAAAATGGTTCATGTTTGAATGCACAAAGTAATTGTGATGCATGATTGTGGCACCATAGATTAGACACCATTCTTTGTGTGATCACATCCAAAAGGGAAATGTTAAAACTTATCCATGTGCCCATATAGGATCAACTAGCCTATATACTCACTAAAGCCTTTGCCTAGAAAA
This sequence comes from Stephania yunnanensis, assembly GCA_039657365.1. Taxonomy (NCBI): domain Eukaryota; kingdom Viridiplantae; phylum Streptophyta; class Magnoliopsida; order Ranunculales; family Menispermaceae; genus Stephania; species Stephania yunnanensis. The sequence goes on along the minus strand of CM077581.1, from coordinate 29,427,084 downwards.
CAAGTTTTTAAAATTCGGCGTGAGTTAGGCATGTCTCGAAAATTGGACCTTCTACATATGTTCTAGCTATTCCAAACCTTTTTATATGGTGTTAGTGAAGTGTCCATAAAGTTTGAAAAGAATCGGAGCTATATTGCAAAAATTCAAAATTTTTGTCAAAAACATTCCGAGAAGGAATTAGCGCGCTAATAGCGCAAATTAGCGCGCTAACAAATGACCACTGACCGAAAAATTCCGGAGAGAGAATTAGCACGCTAATTCAGACCATTAGCGCTAATGTCGATCGGGCGAGGGTTTTATAACCTAAATTTTTCACAAAACACTTACCTCAAACACAAGTATCTCCTCTCCTCTTGCCAAATCCACTCTCCGTGTACTCTCCACCGTGATCTCCACTCTTTAAGGTACAAATCTTCTCCTATTCTTTGTTGATTCCTTCCATTTTCGTTTCAATATGTCATCACGTCGCCATTCAAACCGCCCCTTCTTCTCGATCGGGTGCACCTACCGCTCCCAATCCATCTCGACCTACCCAAGCAACGTCCTCACAACGTCCCTCTAGTCGTCGTATTGTTCAATCCTCTTCATCTAGTGATGAATCCACTCACCTTGTTCACCTCCGGCAAATGCCCCACTACGTGAGGGTCGTGCCAAAGCCATCCATGAGTCTTCATCCATACTAGAATTGGTAGCTCCACGACTAACGGACGCCAAAATTATTCGACCCGCAATTGTCGATGTCGCCTTCTTTGATAAGGCTCATCTCCCAATTCGGGAAATTCTTGACGCGGCAGGGTGGACTACTTTTTGTACTCATCGGTCTAACTATAACCCCCCTCTAGTTAGAGTCTTCTATTCCAACCTTGAAACCACAAATCAATTTGTACTTCGTTCATCCGTTGGTAGCCGAGCCATTGAGATTACACCGGAAAATCTCGCTCAACGGCTTCACCTCCCATTGCACCCTCCATCGACCACGGTTGTGTGCAAATTCTTGAGTTGACCTTTTGACCGTTTAGAAGTTCTAAATTCCTTTCTTCGGTCCAAAAGTAACTTAACCGTCTATCCGACCGGTATCACGGATACCGATTTTAAGTTAGTACCACACCTTCTTCACAGGTACTTCATAAGGTCATTCTTCCGAGAGGTGGTAGCAAGAACTATGTCACTCTTCTTGACATGTTCATACTAGGTCATCTATTTCTCATGCTACCCCTCAGTCTTCCTCACATTCTCATCGGCTATATGACTAGTACATGCAGCGCCGGTCGTCATCTTCCATACGCCCATGTTATTACATCCTACTTGGAGTCTGCCCAAGTAGATCTCGCGTTAGGCGGTCGTCCTCTCAGTATCTTTGATTCCATTGACATGGCCACACTGAAAGCCATGAAATACAGATATATTCGTGAGAGGAAGCAGTGGACTAGAGATGATGCTATTCCATATAATCAGCATCACGGCGGTTACGAGTCTCCTATCTCTACGGACTATCCTTTTGATGCGCCAGATTATTTGGAGTACAGCTATCACCTTGGGGATGATGACCAGGCTGATGAAGAAGGAACTGCAAGCCACGATGATGGAAGAGCTCAAGATTCTACAAGATTCCGGAGCGGCGGGATGCACGAGGAATCGGCACCGCCTCACATCCTTCTACATTCGGCGGCTTAACACCTCCACCTAATATGTCACCTTCTTTGGCATATGTATCGGCACAGCTGGGATACTTGCATGATTATATGACTCAATCATTCAATGCCGTCGAGACGACTCTTCGGAATCACAGTGATCGGCTTCGTCGTATTGAGAGTCAACGGCTTCCAGCTCGGTCCGCGCGAGATGATCACGCTTCTAGTTCGACCATCCACCACCATCGTCTAGAAGAAGCGTTTAGATACACCTAGATGAGCATTAGGCTCCCATATGTTAGTCTTAGGTGTTCTGATTTGTCAAACTCATGTTAAGCCACACTTATGCTATCTCATTACTTTTTGCTATTTATATCATGATTATTTGCGTATCTCTGAGTTTTCTTTATGGTTATTTTGTGCTTCACTATGTTTTCTAGTCTATGCATGTGTATCGCTTCCGTATGTTGTTTATTGATATGCATAAAGTAGGGGAGAATTTTTTATTGATATGCATAAAGTAAGGGGAGAATTTTATTCTTATGCATAAAGCGAGGGGAGAATGCTTTTATCTTGGTATATTGTTTAAATTGTGTCCATCTTTGCGAGATACTTGACCCCATTTTTTTAATAATATCAAACGGGGAGAAAAGGTTGAACTTGAAAGGGTGATATGTGATATTGTGATATCTTTGATATTGTGATATTTTTTAAGGATGATATGAAAGGGTGATATTTTCATTGGCATATATTGGTATCGGGTTAATAATTCTCATTTTTACTTGTTATCGAGGTTGATACGTTAATATTATTGATTTTTGTAATTGGATATCAAGTTGATAATTTTAACTTTGCATATATTGGTATACTTGAAAAAGTTGTTGGTTTTTATCTTGGTATCTTGTTTAAATTGTGTTTATGATTTAACCCCGCTTTTTGATAATATCAAAAGGGGGAGAAAAATATGGTGTTGAACTTGAAAGGTTTGGTTGTTGGTTTTGAACTTGCATATTTGAAGCTAAATGTGGTTGAACTTGAAAAGGTTGATGTATTGAATGTGATATACATTTAGATTATGTTTTACACCTTTAAAGTTCACATTGTTTGTTATCATCAAAAAGGGGGAGATTGTTGGACTAAGTGGTTAGTCACTCACATTCCGACCGAGATTTTGATGGAAACAAACAAGGTGAAAATGTACTAATCAAGTATTTCAGTTTGTGTTAAAGGATGCAATGCAACACATCAGGAGTACTCAAGAAATATGGAGAAATTGTTGGAATAAGTGATGCAATACAACACTTCAAAATACTCAAGAAATACAAGTTCAAGACTCGGCATAAATGAAGATATGAAGAAGAAAAGTTCAAACCGCAATTTGTAATATCAATGTAAGGTATACAAATTCTTTCACGCAAGCCAAATGCATTAGTTCATGCATACATCAAGTTTTCGAAATCATTTCTCAAAGTCATAAGTTGATTTCAAAGTTTAAAAGTGGATTTTAAACACTTAACTAGGTAAATGAGGTTAAACAATGTGAAACCTTGTGTGAACGGTCATTTACATATTAAAGATCATTATAAATGTTTTTGAAAAAGAAAACTTGTTTTTGAAATGTATTTAAAAAGAAAACGAAAATTTGCGAGAAAAGCCCCTAATAAGTTGTGAAACTTTGAATTTCCGTTTTAGGGTTTGTAAAATTATCCGGACCACTCAAATAAGCTTAATGACTCATAATAAACATGAATAACATGTTATATAAGGGTTGGTTAGGTCCCGGACAAGTTTAAGGGTTGCTAACACAAAGGAACAAATGAATATTCGAAGTCCTGCGGTTAGCGCGCTAATAATGTCATTAGCGCGCTAAGACAGTGTTAGCGCGCTAACTCACGATATTAGCGCGCTAATTGCACTACGCTGCAATTTTTGACTTTTGGAAATCAAGCTTTGAAATTTGAATTTTTGATTTCCTGGATTCCTAGAACGGTCATAAACGGCTCATATTGGAATTCCTACCACTATAAAACCACCACAAACTTGGTTTTAAAACAAGAAGAAGATCTACACTCAAAAACAAAAGATCTACATAGAGAAATCGATTTTGTGTAGAAGAGAAAGAGAGATCTTTGAGGTCGTTTGTTCCTTAGCTCACAAATCCAAAGCACATTTGAGGCTTTCAAAAGGAGTTCAAGAATCACTCCGAGTGATCTCTTCACATTCTCTTGGTTGTAAGAAAATCCTAGATCTAAAATCTTACTTGTGCTTAATCTACATATTTTGTGTATTTGATTTGAAGATCATTTTGTTGTGTGTTTAAACAACTATTCTCTGAGTTTTGCACTTAAATTTACATTATCAAACTCGAGATTGATTTGAACAAAAGTGTTGCACTTAAACTTGATTCTTACTCAAACTTTTGTTCTTAGACTTGAAATCGGTTTCACACAAATATATTAAGTTTTTGAAACGATTTCATATTTGGAATTTGCAACAACATCTTCTCTGGGGTTTTTGTACTTAAATTTACATTATCAAACTCGAGATTGATTTGAACAAAAGTGTTGCACTTAAACTTGATTCTTGCTAAACTTTTGTTCTTAGACTTGAAATCGGTTTCACACAAATATATTAAGTTTTTGAAACGATTTCAGATTTGGAATTTGCAACAACATCGGTACATATTTGCATATTCCATTTATACTCACACTTGCATGCATAAGAGTTAGGCTCTAGGTGGCTTGCTTGTGTTTGAATTTGATACCACTTTTGTTGTAAAGTGTATCTTTGTATTTCCAAAGAAAATTGTTGTATTCGAATGATTGTAAGACTTAGTGGAATCTAAGTCGAAAGGAAAAATCTAGTGGAGTCTAGGTGGGAAAATCCTAGTTGCGGCTAAAAAATCCTAGTTGAGGCTAGGTGGGAAAATCCTAGTTGCGGCTAGGTGGGAAAAATCCTAGTTGAGGCTAGGTGGGAAAATCCTAGTTGCGGCTAGGTGGGAAAAATCCTAGTTGAGGCTAGGTGGGAAAAATCCTAGTTGCGGCTAGGTGGGAAAATCCTAGGTGATGGCTTAGGTTGTAACACTTATTGGTAATATAAGTGGGGTTGAAATCCTAACCGGGGAGGTTAGGTAGTGGATGTAGATCGTTGGATCGAACCACTATAAATCGCGTGTCATTTTATATTTCTGCATTTCTTTACTTGCATAGCTTATATATATATATACATCATAATTGTAAATTGCGCATAAAATTTCAAAAGGGCAATAACTACTCGGTAACCCAATTCACCCCCTCTTGGGTGACCTTCATGAACAAGCAGAAACATCAAATAAAAAAATTAAATAATTTTAGAAAAGTCGATATGTTCAATGCGTAAAAATTGTAGCCTTAATTTAGAAGATGCATTGTGGGCATATAGAACTGCATTTAAGACAGACATAGATATGACACCTTATAGACTAGTTTTCGGTAAAGCATGTCATTTACCAGTCGAACCAGAACATAATGCATACTGGGTAATTAAGACATGCAATATGAATTACAATAACCCAAGAAATATGTAAACATAGTATTCAAGAGTTAGAAGAACTGAGAAATGACGCATATGAAAGTGCTTCTATTTATAAAAATAAAACTAAAGCACTTTATGACAATAAATTGAATATTAAGAATTTTGAAGTAGACAAAAAGTTCTACTTTTTTATTCGTATCTTAAATTCTTTCTTGGAAAACTCTGTACAAGATGGACATGACCTTTTATAGTTACATACGTATTATCCCATGGTGCTGTAGAGATAGAAAGTAAAGAAACATGGATAATCTTTAAAGTTAATGTTCATTGAAAAAAACCTTATCATAAAAATTTTGTCCCACAGGATATGGAGACCATTAACTTTAACCCAGTTGGCAACTCACTAGATGAATTGAACACTATCAAGGAGCATATTGTAACCATTAATTCCAATGGGACATAAAACGTATGGATGGAAAAAAAATGAGAAGAAAGAAAAATAAGAAATAACAAAAGGAGAAACAACCCAGTAGAGACCTATACAAATACGACATGGATGACTCAAATTTTAAGGAGTGAAAATGGCAATCCCGAAAAAAATCTTAAAAGAGGACCCAAGACACACCTACCTTAGCATACTAATCAATGAGATGTCATTCTATGGATTCCAACTCTATATGAGAGCCGATACGAATCTTATGCTTAAACATTATCTCATTCTAACAAAATTAAGGAGTCATTGCAAACCTCCTATTATGGTGTACAAGACAAAGACACTTATAAATTCCTATTATGGGTATCAAAGAATGTGCAAGCGTGAGTTGGTAGGCTCACTATAACTATAAATTTTCTAGTCATGCCAATAGCCACCTCACATGATCAAATATTATTAACTAGACTTTTCTTATCGACTGTCGGAGCTATCATCGACATATGTTAGCCCATAGTTATACTAAGGACGGGTGTTGAAGTAATCTCATTAAAAAATGGGAGAGAACTTTGCGACTATATGGAAGAAGGGCAATTTAACGACGGTGATGAGATAAATGACGATAGAAGTTTTTTAGATCGTAGTGAAGACATTCTCGATAATGAACCACTTGAAGTGAAGATTGATTTGCTCACACTCAACAAAGATTGATTTTTTTATTAGTCAAACAAATGACTATAAACAACAACACTTTACAAGATGTAGCCCATATTATTTATTTATTCAAGATATTTCAGTTTTTAATAGGACATCTAGCTTTAGTATGGTTTGTTTTCATTCCCAATCCTTTCAGCTCTCTTTTGGAATTACTTTCGAAAGTTACACTCCGCAGAAGCTTCAAATAGAGGTGGATGGTCGAGTTGTTTTTATTTTTATGGCCTTTCTGCTAGTTTGCATTATAAACTTGTTTATCATTTAGTTATCCATTTCATTAATTAAAATTATTAGTTAGGTACATATCCTCAACCAATTTCCATACTTTTTGAATTTTTTCAGTCAATGTTACCTTTTCAATCACTTTTAGGAAGGGCATATAAATTATCTATGAATTAAAATTGCAAAACAACAAAATGTAGGCCTAGCAAATCCTTAAAGATTCCAAATAACACTAAAAATCGCTAAAAAATATGTTGAAAGACCAGTGAATTGAGGTGAAAATTTAGGTGTGGCAGTTCCTCAACTATTCCATTTGCACAGGAATCACTACTCAAATCGATGGAAACAATGTCTCACTTAATATCAATTCATATAGTAATTCTCGACGATTCAACTTAACAAGAATCCTTGGGCACGATTTTGGGTTTTTAAAGACAATCGAATTGCAAACCTCACAAACCCATCTCCACGCTCAAACCATTACACCTCCTTCTGTCACAATCAATCTTTGCCTAGATTCAACCTTCCTAAGCTCAAATATTAATGTATTTTAGTGATCTCCACCTCCACCTAGTTTCATTCAACACCAAAACCATCAATTTTGAAAGAGTAGAACTAAGCTATGGTTTAAGGAATTCGAACTTGGAGCTTGGAATACCAGGTTAGAGAGGTTCAAAAGTGCATATCTTGAGAGATTCACTCTCAAAAAGGTAAGAATCACTACCCTTACCCTTTACTTTGACGAAATTTTGATTTTTGTTGTATTTGTGAAAATTCTTCAATTGATTTCAAAAATTGTTGTCGAACTCCATTTTGATAGATGAAATGAATTTTTTTGGATTGAGTATCACAATGGTAGTGAGTATTTGTTTACAAATTCCAATATTTTGGAAAATATAGAGATTAATTTGAAAGAGTATTCGAAAAAATATTTCAAATTAACTTTCCACAAATCGAAGGTGTAATTTATGAGTCTTTGAAAGACCATTCGTTATATTTGATCTCATATTCTTGACTCCAATAATTTTTGAATAACTTTTATAGAAATATATTATGTTATGCATAATCTTTTCAATTTTCTTGATAGCAATTTGATATTTAACAAATTACCCGCTTTATGTCCATTTTTTTATCAAATACATGATTTTGGTTTACCGATTCATGGTGAGTTATTTGATAATGATAACAAGACGAGGTAGTGGAATAGGTAGGAGTAGTGCACAAAAGAAAGGAAAAAGGTTTATAATAGAAAAACCCTAGAAATATCACTCGAGCCAATAAATATCCATCGAACTCATGGGTATTAGTATTAGAAAATCAAGAACCGGAAGGACTAACTTTGGAACAACTACTCCACCTTGCTTTAATGATGATTCTCACTACCTAGATACAAACAAATAAGTCCCCTATGACACCATGAGATTTTTCAATCCCAAAGCATAAATTAGATACTTTCAAGAGATGAAAAAAGTTATCATACCCTAGAGAGGACTACAAATCCAAAATGTGATCAAATATGAAGACAAAGTCATGAGCATCAAACAGGAAAGAGAGTAGGAACACCTTTTTCGGGATTACGAAGGTAGATTAAAGAGAAGGTGCTCGGAATTAGTTTGCCAATTCCACGCAAACGGATATGGAAATGGAAATCATGAAGAAGTGATAGTTCAAGCAAATAAAATTAATATTTCACCCAAGGCACTGAACATATATTATGGACTTTCCGATATAATAGTTAGAAGGGATCTCACATATCCCAACAAACATTACATCTCTAAGGAAGTTTACCCATCTAGACAAATTCAAGAAGCCTTAAAGGTAATTCCCGAATGAGGATTTGCTCACGATTTATAAGGTCATCCAAAGTTCATTGAAACCACCAATTATAAGAGAACTACCAATTATTGGAGCTACATCATAGACGTTTTCCTATACCTCACTATGGAATATTTCGAAGTGAAGAACCATAGAGTCACTCTACTCTACCACATCATTTTAAAGATTGGGCATATCGACATTGGATATGTAATTCACGATGCAATGAGACAGACAATGAAGACCATGAAGTATGACGGCCTACCATTCCTAATTTTGATCACTCAACTATGTATGAAGGCCAATGTTTGTTTCCTTGAGATGGAATTTGATGTGCTACCTTAGAGGACCATCATAGATGCTACAATTAAAAAGATGTGAGCAGTCCATGAATATAACGATTCAAAAGAAAAGAGGGAGATATTTTACTTCTGTGAAGAATGATGATGAAGTTGAAGAGACCGACAATGCATTTACTTTTACACAGAGTACATTGTAGTTTTTTAGTATTTGCTTTTATGTGTGAAATGGGAACTCTTTTTGAACTTTATTGAGAAATGAATGCTTTACTCCATTGTGTATCTCTTTTATATGATGTTTATTATTAATTTTGAAAAGTAATTTATAATTCATATTAAATTGTTTATGCTTCACAAGGTATATTTGTTTTCTTTTGAAAATATGACTTATTTTTTACATCTTGAGGACAAGGTTTGGAATGAGTTTGGGAGTATTTAGGTGAAATTAACTATACAAAAACTAAGTATGGAAGACTAGAGAGGTAGAATTAATGTGACAGAAAAAACTTTAAAATTTTTAAGTAACATTAATTCGTTTTTATGTATTTAGTAAGAAATATGAATTGAGTATAATTTCGATATAAATGAAAGTGATATATTATTGTTACCCATGAAAACAAAAATTTTATGATCAAAGGAATTGTTATAACTTTCGTGTCTTAACCTAGATTGTGTATACACTAGAGGAATCTATAAGGGGTTGATTGCTTGTGTTACACATTATAATTGGTAGCAGATTGAAACAATAGTGCAAGATAAACAAGAAAAATTTCTAATAATCTTTTTATGCAAAAGTTGTTAGTCAAGTTTGTTTGGGCATGTGCCCTAGGTAAATCCACAAACATAGTTTATCTTATAATTTTAGTTAGTGAAATTGAGGTTTTCATTTGTTGTTTTATTAGAAGGGATTGCATGTTTACCTTATAAAAAGATCCATGGATATTAGTTTAAATATCCTAAATGTCCCTAGTTAGTCATTATGCTGGGAACTCCAATAAATTAAGACTAGTGTGAATCTTGATTGATGGTCTTGTTATGATCATGCACATAGGGATACAAATCAAGATCATGAATACTTGTTAGGGAACAAGGTACTGGACCGATCCGCAATGAGAACACCACATGGATTAAGACATAGGTGTTACTCATGATAGGTATATTATTTAGTTCTTCGACTTGAGATTACCATAAACTTTAATATTAGGAGCATGAAAATTTGACAAAATCAAACATTGTCTTTAATCGAACGTTTATAAAGATTGTTGTTACCATGTGAATAATATATGAAGGTGTGTAATTAAGATAGAATTTGTCACTCTTGTATAGAGAGAGATATATATGGATCCCTCGATATGATAGATTGATAATGACCAAGTCCATGTGAATTGATACGATCAACGTCACTTGGATATTTTCAGTTTACCTAAACTTCGAGACTAGTACGATTAAACATGAAGGGTGACTTTCCATGCCTTATGTTTAATGAAAGGATATCACACGACAAAATGATATGATATATGTTATTTATTAAGATGTATTGATTTTGATATTCATGCTACTTGGGTAGTCATAATGTCTTGCTAGGACCATTTATGAATTGTGTACCAAAATAGTGTATGTTCATTGCCAACGTCGCAAGAACCTATTGGTCGCATGCCAAAAATGGCTTTACATCATTTTAATTGGTATAGAGTATTGGATTTAATATGATAAATTTCATGACATAAAAGCCCTTATGATCTTTATATGATAACTTACTTAATAGGGGCATATGTGTAATTTGCTTAAATTGCCTAAATACAAAAATTGTATTAAGAATAGGATTTTAAGTAAGGGCTTATCTACACATATAAATAGAGGTTGAAACCCTAAGACGAAATAAGATTTTTGTTTTTACTATTTTCGATTTCTTTGGATTTTAGTAGAGAAATAAATATCTTTATATTTCTTGGTGCTAGCACTCAAAATTGTGCTCATTGTTCGAGTATTGATTTCTGATAGAGGACAGATGCATGAACGTCATGGAGATCGAACAATCAAAGAAGGAAATCATGGATTAAGGTAAGGTTTACTTTTGTGGATCTAGTTTAATGAAACTTATTTATGATCATGTTGGAGTTTTTCAAATTTTTCTTAATTTTCCACTACATATGAACCCTAAACAGAGTTTTTATAAATTTATATATGTATTGAAAATGTTTATACCACAATTAAGGAGAAAATTATGAAATTAGCTAATTAATTTTATTTAGTTAGAAAGAGTACTTCTTTGACTATAGTAAAAGTAAGAAAGACAACAAGAGTTTTACAAAGAAAAATAGAGAGACCCATAGATTCCAAAAGAAATGGAGCAGAGAATCTAGTAATGGGGAAAATGAGATAAATAATCCTATAAAAAATAAATAACAATATCCAAATGAAATGGAGCTGGAAACCATAGGAATATAATATAAAAAAATAATACACATATGAAGAAAGAAGAAAAACAAATAGAATGATATAGAAAAATAGAAGGATGTTTATGAAAACATTCTAAATAAAAGATTTAGCTCGAGTACTTATAGCTAAGTTGAGTGAAGTATCTCTTGTTCCAACATTTAATCAAATGGATATGAAAAGATGACAATTGGTGAATAAGATTTCTTATCAACTTTAACTAGGGTGATATTTTAAATAGTGTTTGAAAATGAGATTGATTAAGTGAATTTTATATCTTGAGATTCTATATTAGTCATCGTATTTTTAATGCCCATCAATGGAGATTGAGAAAACCTATGTAGTTGTTTGACCTTGGTGATTTGTTAATTTTGACTTTTGAGGCATGTTGCATCATTAAAGGTTGAGTTGTCATATAAAGGGTATTGTTCTTTAATTATTTTTATTTTATCATGACTTTTATTTTATGAAGGTAATATATGTTTTTATTTAAAGATCATTTCTGTTAAAGAATAAGAGTATATAAGCAATAAATCAAAATGAGGGAAGAATAGAGAAATTGATTGATAGTATTCCTTTTCTCGGGACAGTAAAGTGTCGAGTTTAAAAGTATTTGATAAGTCAATAATTAGACATATTTTACGTTACATTTTAAGACAATTTTAGATGTAAAAGAATATATTACATGAAGGTTTTCTCTTATTTTTTATATTTCAGGTGATAGTCAAAATATTTGAAGAAATGAAGGAAAATTGAAGAAAATAAAGAATTTGACTAAGTGAAAAGAATTCACTGAGATTCACTAAGGAATCTAGGATAAACAAGATTTTAAGATGATTTCCCAGCGATTCTTATTCAGCTACAATCACTACACGGATTGATGGAAAAGGGACTTCATATCCACGGATTTACCCAACGATTGAAGCTTAACAAGAATCGTTGAAGAATCGCTGGCTACGATTTAATGGATTTTAGATTACAATATGGATCATGCGTTGGTTTATAATATATATTACCTAATATATTATAAATATAAACCATAGACTATGAAATTAAGAGCCTTTTGATAGTTTTACACTTTTTGCTTTAGTTTGGAGGACATTTACTATTATTATTATTGCTTTTAGAGAAGATTGATTCAAGTTATCATTAAGGTATATTAAATATATTTTTCGATTTTGATATTATTGTGCTATTTATTATCATGAGTGCGTAGTTTGTTAGTCTAAACAAAACCCCAAACATGTGCTAGATCCGTTTTGCGATGTAGTTGTGTGAGATTATTATATGCTTGATGCTTTAAACCAATCATATCTTTAATACACTGATTTAATAGGTTGTTGTTTACGGATTGCAATCATGAATCAAAGTGTTATGTGCAAAGTGGCCAATATGTATTATGATGTTTTGGCTTATTATCTAGTTTAAATTAGTAACTAGCATTATTTGAAAGTTATGACCGTTTAGATGTCTGGATGAATGAGATCTAAATCTAATGTGGAAGTGGTTTTTCAAAGGTGTTAGATTTAGTAGTTTGAAGTTTTCAGAAAGTGTAATGTAGTTTTATTACGTGAAGTTAATGTCTTTGTGTATTCAAAAGGGTTACCTCAATAAAATTAGGATGTGGATTTTTCATGGGTTTAGGGAGAACAAATGGCTAGCTAAAGCCTATTTACTTACTTATGATTAGTGTTTAATGATCTAGGATACTTTATAAAGTGTGTTCATGACTATGTGATTGAAGTAACATGTTTGGATGCAATACGGATTGAAGTTTCATTATTTATGAAACTTGTTTAAATGTTTATTTTATATTAATTTCTATTGAAATGTTTTTTTTTTTAATTAAGAGACTTTGATTTGTGTTATTTATGTAAGTTTAGTTAGTTTAATAAATTCTTATATTTCAAAAGTATTAATTTAAATTCTGGTTTTAATTCAATTAAATTAAAAATAAAATTAATAAAACTTATTTCTTAAGTAATTTGCAAAATACTTGTTGAGGCGATTCCTACTTACCACTACTACAAAATATTAAAAGTAAAATAAATGAGAGAAATTTATTGTACACGCTCGATACGTGTCAAAGGGACGCGAAATTTGGAGTGCACACCAAATTCAAAGTTTGATTTCTAAGAGCACCCTGTTTTTAGGTGAATTACTTAAAATACCATTCTTGCTTAAGCAACAAACTCCACCATAAAACGCATAAAATGATTCATTTGCATTCACTTTTGACCTAGTTATTGTGTGGGATGAAATAAGCCTACACATTTGCACTTGCCATTATTTTTTTCTTCATTGTTAGTGTTAGTTTTGGCTTGTTATCTACAACTTGGTGAGTTAGTGGCAAAAGACCTTGTTTCAAGGTGAGCTCGCTTTAAAATATGCTTATTTAATGGGTTACCTTAGTTGATGTTGTTGTATTTGTATTATTGTTGTGATTTCCCTTAATTTGGGGTTTAGTTTCATGCCCCCAACTAGTTCTTCGATTCAAGGCCGAGTCAAAGCCTACGTATTTAATTGGCACAATCGAGTCCTTTATTTGGGGCTCGGTTGTTAGGTACTGAATCCTACATTGGATAAATTTGCACCAAATTTAGTCATTGCCAATTGAACATTAGAGCACATTCTTGGTGACGGAACACCAAGTTTACAAAAGGGTCTCCGTTCTAAGACACGGATCAAAATTATGAAATGATTTTTTTACATTCTTGGATGTTTTTTTAGACACAAAGTTTTGATATTTCATTTTCTTTGTTCAGATATAGCCTTGAGGAAAAGCATTGTAACTATGGATCAGACTAGTGTCAAGCCAAGTAGAGGCGAGGTTGATGTAGTGCGTACGGGTGATTGTGATGGTAATGAGACAATAAAAATATCTCATAAGAAGATAAAAGAAATAGATAAGCCTAAGGTGAAGCATGGCAAATATGTTAGGGTAAAAGATGTTAGCAACAAGGTTTCTCGTATGGTCGAGGTCCCAAAAATGGAACTTATGTTGCCTCAGGCTGAAGATAGGAAGTTTGATTCAGAACAATCCGAGATCGTTAGAAAGAATAGGATGTTAATTAATTTCAAGGTAGGTTGGGTAGTAGTATTAGCAAGGATGGCAAAGAGGATGGGAATACGGATAATGGTGACGATGGTTGTGAGGATGATGGTGCATCTGTTAGTGAGGATGGTATTAAGAACGGTGGCAAAAAGATTAAGGCAAGAAAGGTCATGGCAAGAAGGTAGTTGTAGCTCTAGAAAATGACCTATCAACCCCTTTCCCAAGTAGGCCATCTGACCGATTGTTGTTACATAACATCAAAGATCATGTGGTTGCAACAATTTGGTGGAATGAGAGAATAGTTCATGAGCTTGTAAAATGTACTTTTACTTATAACATAATGAGTTTGTGAAGTTGCTACTGTGTTTTTCATTGATCTTTCAACATCGACCATTGTTTTAGTGCTAAACCATGGTGCCTAGTTAGCTGAGTGGGATTTGCAAAGTTGCTCCTTTCATAAGATACATAAGATTTCGATATCCACTTTTGTTTAGAGGTGGAAGCCTAAAAAGGACACATTTCACCTTCCTTATACAAAAATGTTAATCACTTTGAAGGACGTCAGCATGTTGTTGAAAACTCCTGTAATTGGAAAGGCCGTTGAAATGGAGCCTACCTAATATCGTAGGAATTGCATTAAACTGATAAAGAAATTGCTAAGAATGTCAGAGGTTCATGCATAAGCCGAGCTTAATATGTCCAATACTCTCACTATTAGGAAATGTTTATTACATAGTCTATGGTGTTCGACAAACAAGCCGACTGCATACATGATGGTATAGTGAACGACCTGTGCGTACTTATTATAAATCTTGCCGTGCACACTATTTGCTAACAAAACTAGAGTAAGGGTTCCCATCGCACTTTTAAAGCTTCTAGAGAATTTGGACGAGGTTAGAATCCATGCATGTAGTGCAATAGTTTGGCATACTTGTATCGTCAGCTTAGATCAATGAAAATATTGAGGTCCTCTAGAATGCCGACTATTTGACATTGTTTGACATATAATAACTCTAAAAATGTTCTTTCATAAGCCATAGTTTTGTTGTGCTTGACAAAATTCATTAATCCGATGTTCACCTTTTTGTAGGGTTGGCTCCATGAGCATTTCAATCTTAAACTTGTGTGGCCAATAGCTAAGTACTTGGATACCCTCCCTTGTGTATTAAGGTGGATCCCAAAACCACACACGGCCTAAGCGATGTAGTTCGTAGAACCTTGGATAGGTTGTGACAAAATGAGGTTTATCATACAGTTTGGGTGCAATTCTTTTGTTTCTATTAATTTGTCATTAATCTACATATCTGCATGTGGTTTCATCTATTCTTTCTTTAAAAACTTAAAGTCATTAAAAAATATCGAGTCAACCAAACATGTATCTCAAGAAAATCTCAATAGCATCTCCCTTAAATTTTACCTACGATAATAATCGATTCACAAGCAGATAAAAAATATAATTGATAATAACAAAATTTATATTGTTTCCAATTCCATCCAAAAAGGAATTACAAGATTTCACATCTTTTTTCAAGAGTTTATACAATCCAAACGGATTAAACATCAAACCACATAAAACATTATTCTCAAGTGCCAAGAAAAATACTCCCAGTCCCAAACCCCATTTTCTACAAAAGTACGTCTACAACAACGACGATAATACATAAAAGAAAAGGAGATTTCTACAACCTATTATTTTGTAGCCATTAGTTTCTTCTTTAATTTACCTCATTTGAAACCTTGACACAATAAAAAAATAACTTCATTGTATCAGGTAAGTAAACATCGACACCGATCTGTACTAATGCAAAGGCCAAGTTTGTTTATGTAGACATGCTATTTCATTTCAAAGTAAATCAAAAAAATATTAAACAATATGCTATCTATTCCATTTATATACTCTAACTACAATCATATAATGTGTTTAAAAAGTAGTACGAGAACAATACTAGATTAATCATGATGCCATATGGAGTAATCCATCGAATAATTGTTCATGCACCTAAAGAAGTATGTTTCCTAATTTTCCACGAAAATAGACCACTACAAATCTCTCCAATCCAGGAACTACCACATTTAGGATAAAATAAAACGATAATGGGGTATATGTAGGATTCCAACACCGAACCCCTATTGTTGTAGCCATATAACTCTTTCAAACCCGACACGCCTTACTCTGATGCATGTATGCATGAACAAAAAAAATCATGAAATGTAATGCAGACATAGAACAATTACATCATTCACGAGTATAAAAATATTTTGACAAATAGTGAAGATCATTGTAGGGTTTACTTATCGTTCACTCAAACAAATCTATATTTCAGATTTCGTTCTACTAAACTACTGTAACTTTCTATTCATTTAGACACCTATAAAATCTATTAGCAGAGTAATATAAATTTTTCAGTCAATATTCAATTCATTTTTATATATTTCGATTCTTGAAAATACAAATTTTACCCTAAATATTTAGTTTTGTTGAATTTGTCGACTAATTTTGGAAAAAACCCAAAGGTGGTGACAGAATTCAATAAGAGTTGGATTTTTCAATCGATGTTGTTAGAACTGAATGTTTTGGAGTTTTTGGGACCATCTTTATAATTTTCCATATGTTTCCATTTTTTATATTTT
This sequence comes from Stephania yunnanensis, assembly GCA_039657365.1. NCBI lineage: Eukaryota > Viridiplantae > Streptophyta > Magnoliopsida > Ranunculales > Menispermaceae > Stephania > Stephania yunnanensis. Next base: position 29,410,338 of record CM077581.1, on the reverse strand, counting down.
TTTCTGATTTAATTCAAATTTTCCTTATTGTTTTTCCAAAATTTTGTTTAATGGGCTTAGCGCGGCTGGGCCAGTGTATTTGAGGGCTGAGCTAGGCCTTAGATTGGGCCTAGCCCACGTCCTAGCTAGCTCATGTTTTGGGCCTGTACCAAACGCACGGGCATCGCACAAGAGTCCCCCTCTCCCCATGTTCGCATAACGAAGTGCATAATTCTTCATTTTTTTTTTCCATTATCCTTTAGTCCCTTTAAACAAAGTACAAAACTGAATTAAGATTAAAACCCTTTAATTTCTTCTGTCTAACACCAACCAATCTTGACTTGCATGCAAATAAAGGTAAAAGCTCTATGTGATACTTAATAGTTAGTTTATGAGTTTTTGAGCATTTAATAATTTTGTTTTTTACTCTTGCTCTTCAGACACGTACTTGCAATTTCGATTATTAAAAATTTTGAGGATACACTTAACACGTAGACTTCGCGATGAAATATTGTCTATTACACACACTAGACGTTCACTAACAAAAAACAACTTTGACCTAGTGATTTCTTTTTTTCACCCGATCTGAGTTCTAATCCACAATAAGTGTCTTGATTAAACCCACTAATCTTGTAATTAACTCCTAATACAAGTTTATTGAAATCAAGGATTTCATACTAATTTGGTCCTTCTACTCCATAATTTTCCATTAACTCTCCTTCTCTAACACTGCAACCACACTTGATTCTCTAGGATCAAGTGACATAGAATTCTCGAGGCATACAAGGGCCCTTTTTATTCAATGCATATTTAGATTATAGTTTGATTTAAGTTGCATTTAAGATATTTAGTCTAAGTGAAAGTTTCAACTAATACATAAATATTCATTTAGGAACTCACTATATGAATAACTATTCACACCTACATTCGCACACATCTCGAGGTACTTTTTTACTTCCAATTCGCTAACTAATCATGTAAGAACTAAAAGAAATTTCAACTTAATTATTGTACACATATATAATACACTAGGCAACCATCACACAAAAAATAAAACACAACTCGCTATCCAAGCTGAATGTTTGGACTATGTACTCGCCTTTGGACCACGTCACAGGTCAGTTACCCTAATAAGGGACAAATCCACTTTTAGTGATTTGGGTTGTTACACGAGTCACAAATTAAGGCTCGAGAACAAGTGAAATAGGGATTTTCTAGTAACTTTATATTTTGATGTTGATTGTCTAGTGTCTATTAGTAGTAGGTGAGTTTATTTGAAATCTTTGGTTAAATTGAGAATTTTCAATTTAATGGGTTCGTAGTAATGGTGCGAGGCTTAGCCTCAAATTTTGTACGAAATAGAGGTGAGGAAAGATGCAATAATCAAAAGTTAAGTGAGAGATCTCAAAATAAACAAAAGAAAATAGATTAAAGGAGGGAGGCTTTAGTAATTATTTATGGGATGAGGGGCTTCTAGGTAAAAATAAAAAATAAAACAACAAAAAAAAATTGAAAATAATGATCAAAAGACTTCTCTCTTTGTGTTCTTTCTCCAAAACTAGCTCCCCCCTAGGTCTTTCCCTCACTCTTTAATCGATTTCTCTCCTATCTCTTTCTTTCTCATTTTCTCCTTCAAATCTCTTTCTCCTATAATTGTTATCTTTTCTATTTCTTTTCTCAATGAAATAGTCGAGAAACACTCTATTAATTATTTTCTACAAGAGAATTAAAGATAAGTATTATGACGTTTTGCTTGGATATATAAATCAATATTGATGAAATGTTTGAGACTGATTTTAATCAGAAGTTAATCAAAAAATTGTGTTTTAGTTCTTTAAAACATGAATGAACAACAAGATTTGATTATTTTTGAGAATTTTAAGTTCAAAGCTTCAATTTGAGATTAATCCCTTAGGATTGGTGGTAATGTAAAATGAGAATGAATTTGGTGCATGACTTTGCCTCAAGTTTCATGTTAGTTGGCGATTGTCATGGTTGAGATTATATACAAATTGGTGCAAGTTTGGGTAAGTATGGCAAGAGAACTTGTCTGTAAGAGTTTGATGTGTCATGGACAAGGTTAAGATTTTGGAGTTTTTGGTGTGAACAAAACTAGTATTATGGACGTTTTGTGAAGATGGAATATTTTGTTGAGATTTAAGTTCGATTTGATGAAAAAATGGATCTAAAACGAGGACTAAAAGTCAAAACACGTCAAAATTGGGACTTCCAAAAATTAATATATAAACAAATTAAGCTAGTGATGCAAGTAGCTGAGGCTTTATTGAAATGTTTCACTTCAAAATAGCAGAATGAAGAATTCATCAGTTCCTAAACTCTCTCAACTCATTCTTCTGCACGCAGATCTCCCTATGTTTGATTTTCATCTGCTTTCTCTTTGCAAAATAGTAAAAAGTCACGAGACGGTCAATTTGAGCTAAGTTTTCACGATCAAAGTGAGGGATTAGTTCAGAATTTGGTATATTCTCAATTCTTGAAATTTCGGTCAATTCATTTTGAATTCTCATTAATTCTTGATTTCTTTCGTGGTGTATTGATTGGAATTGGAAGAGATTATTGTGAATTGATGTTTAGGGTTGATTTGAACCAATTTAGGATTAATTCCACCAATGTGAATTAGGGTTTCGGTGAATCGAGTTGATGCAATTTAGTTGATAAATTTTTGAAGATGTTTTTTTATAGTTGAAATAGAATTACACTGGGATTCTAGACGAAATAATTATTGATTTTTGTCCAAATCGACTCCACGGGCTGTAGAAATATTTTGAAATTGATATCGAGTGACTTCTTAGCGTTGGATGTCGCGTTTTGAGGATTTAATTGCAATAATATTGAATTGAAGAAGTTTTGTTAGTTCAAAAAAAATTAATTTTACCTAATCAACAGTCTATATTGAAAAATTCATAACTTCTCCATTGGTGATTTGATTTCAATGTTCTTAGAGTCTATGGAAAGTATGAAGTGAGCTCTACAAGCTTCTTTTTGGTTAAAATGAAAATATTGAGGTTTCTATGGTTAAAAAGTTACCCAAAGTAAGCTTGTTGAAAGCTATTTGAAATCTAGTTGAAATTGTTATAAATAATTATTTTAAAAAGTAGCAATCGAGCATATTTCGACCATTGTTTAGTGGGGTTTCATTATTTGATTTTATTTGAAGCTTGAACCTTATTGTAATTTGGTATATAAGGACTCTATTAAAGCTACTTTCAAGGTGATTTGACACTCGATGAACCTTGAAAATGTAACTTAAAGTTGGTTAGTTTCAAGTAAACCCTAAAAACACCTTTACTATTTATTGATTTATCTTTAAACCTGCATTTTTTTATTGTAGTCTGCATTGCATTTCAAATTGTTGTTGATTAGGCATACATTTCACATGGATATAATTCCCCTTGCTTCACTCAATGTGTTGGATGGGTCTACTCAAGACTAGACGTACTTACAACCGTCAAGGCGGGTAATGTCGATTCTTGGAGCATGCATTGAACTCTTAGATTTTTTTTGGTTCACATTTGGATTGCACAGTCTATTTGTGAACTTTGAGTAGAAATTGAGGGATTCATGTTGTTATATATGTTGTTGGGTAATTTAAAAATGCGATTACTTACCCCCATATATTAGACCAAAATTTGTAGGCGTATAGGCCAATGTGAGAATTTACATGCCTAACATCCTCGAATTTTTTTTATGATCTTAGGTATATGGTACAAAAGAAATACAACATAAGCGCATAAATCTATTGGTGATTTTCTTTGACTTCTTTTATTTTCATATTTTATTTTTGTTAAGTATTGAGTTTTGTGATTCTCGATATGAGAGTAGATCGTGGTTTGATTATGAAATTGTTATGAAAAGTTTGTAAGACAGTTTGAGAAAATCTCGTGATGGTTTATGGTTCATTTTGATGTAAAAATAGATTGTGGAGTTGCTATCATTGTAATTAAATCTCGATGTTAAACCTTATTGACTTCATGTAAGTTTTTTCTTTTAATTCATTTTGATAATATATTGTGAACTGTTGTGGAGATATGAGTCCTTTTATGCCTTATTCCAAAGCTGAGTTTATTAAGTATTTTGTTGGCAACCCACTTTTAGGGGAAACTTTGCCAAAATGTTTGTAAAATGTGAAAATCTTTATAGAATGATTTTCTGAAGTGCTCAATATTTATATATTAAAACCTTGATTTTGACTTAAGGATTGTTAGTATCTCCATGACTTTAGATAATTGAGATCTTTAATGATTATATGCTAGAGATTAAATTAATAAGCTAATTTTAGGGACTTAATGAAAATGTTTCATGATAGAATTGGTATCAGACTTATGGATTAGCTCAATCTAGGAAATATAAGAAACAATATTAAGGCTAAGTTTGAGATTGAGTTAATTAGGAAGTTTGGGTTAAGGCTCTAAGGGTTAACTTAGGTTGTAAAAGCCTTAAAGATTATTTTGAGAACTGATAGAATTAAGGAACAAAGTTATGCTATTGAGGTCGCGATTAGTTGAGAAGTGACTATGAGCTGGGAAGCTTTTTATATTGTGTTATATTTGATACATATTATTATATTATCGCCAGATATGCGATGGGAAGTTTATTCTCCTTATCAATTCAATCCTAAACTTATGTGATGTAGAGTAAGGTTACGAACAAAGAGTTACTAAGAGAATAAACTTAATATAAGACTACTAAGCGTATTTAGAAGTGAAATAGACTTGGGAAGTCTAAACTCTTAAAAGATTATTGTAAAGTAACTCGATTTTAAAGTAATTGATGAATTTAACTCAATTTACAAAACCAATGGGTATTTGGTAGAAATGAAATCAAAAGAATTCAAGAATGTAAATATTGAACTTAGATTTCATTGATTTTAAGAACATCAAACTATTACAATATAGAAATGCTTAAGAAAAAGGCCGGTCTGGCATAATGTAAAATCTCAATTGATTGAGAATATTCGATAAACGTGAAATGAAATTGAGACTTTTTGAGAAACACAAAGATTTGAATATCTTGGATTTATAGAATAAGGTTAGCACCATTTACACTAGTAACATGAGAAGACCTATTCTAAAAAATGATGATTTAATATATTAACCAATTAAGAGTTGCTTCCAAAATAGTATCGAATATAACGAAAAGGAGATAAGTGTTATTGGAAATGAAAATATTTTAGATAAGGTAAACATTAACTAGTAAATCACAATGAGATTATGAGAGATTCAATATTGAATTTTGGGGTTCATACGCAACAAAAAATTCAAAACAATTTCGTAAAAAAACCTTAACAAGATCGAAAATAAGTTCTATTAAACTAGATCTACAAAAGTAAATCATACCTTAATCCGTGATTTCCTTCTCTGATTGTTTAATCTCTAAGATGTTTATGTGCCCGTCCTCTATAGTGAATCCACATATGAAAGGTTACCACAATTTGAAGTGCTAGCCCTAAGATAGATATAAAATATTTTTCTTTCTCTCCTTAAATCCAGAGAACTCAAAAAATAGGAAAAATGAAATTTTATTTTGTTTTTGTGTTTCAACCTCTATTTATATGTGTAGATTAACTCACTTAAAAAACCTACTCATAATACAACAATTGTATTTAGGCTATTCAAGCAAATTATACAAACGACCCTATTAATAAGTTATCATATAAAGAATTACAAGGGCTTTTATATCATGAATCTTATCATATAAAATTTATTACTCTAGACTAATTGAAATTGTGGAAAGCCATTCTTTGTATGCGACCAATAGACTCATACGATGTTGGCTGTGAACCAAAACCATTTTGGCGCACAAGTTGTAAGCAGTCTCTAGCAAGGCATTATGAACTAACCAAGTAGCATGAATATTAAACATCAAAACAACGTAAGGAATAACATATATAATATCTTTTTGTCATGTGATATCCTTTGGTTAAACATAAGGCATGGAAAGTCACCCTTAATGTTCAATCATACTAGTCTCGATATTTAGGTAGACCAAAAACATCGAAGCGACATTGATCATATAAATTTACTTGGACTTGGTGATTTTACAGTCTAACATATCGAGGGATCTACTGATATCTCTCTCTATAAGAGAGGGACAAATTCTATCTTGATTACACACCTTCACATATTATTCGCTTTGTAACTAATCACAATCTTTTTGATCATTCGGTTAAAGACAAGGTTTAATTGTGTCAAATTACCATGTTCCTAATATCGAAGTCCATGGTAATCTTAAGTTGAAGGACAAAATAATATTACTATAATTAGTAACACCTATGACTTAATCTGTATGTTCTCATAGCGGGTCAATCAAGTAACTTGTTCTCAAACAAGTACTCATGATCTCGATTCATGTCCCTATAAGCATGTTCATCACATGACCATCAATTAAGATTCACACAAGTCTTAATTCATTATAGTTCCCAGTATAATGACATATTAGGGACATTTAGGATATTTCAACAAATACTCTTGGATCTTATCGTAAGGTAAACATCCAATCACTTAGAATAAAGTAGCAAATGAAAACCTCTATTTTATTTACTAAAACATTAAGATTAACAATGTTTGTAGATTGGCTTAAGGCATATGCCCCAATAGTTAGATAGTTATCCAAACTGATTTCTGTAAAAGTATTATACTTTGAAGCAAAGTATTGTCTCCTTTAAAAAATAAAACATGAAGTGAAAAAAGAATAAAACTATAGTTGAAAATAATCAAATAACTTCCAGAGAGGGGTACAATATAATTTGATCATTTTTTATTCAAATTGCTCAGTTATGATCGATCTTGGATATAGTGGTTCTATGGTCTAAAAAGAAATGACAAGAGCAAATGAAGATAATTAAGTTAGGACCGATATTTGTTGACATTGTGTCATATGTTGTTAATATACAAAGATTTACAAAATCTCTAACTTAGAAATGAAAGGCTTAGTGATAGTATCAGTATGTTAGGAAGTTAATATATTTAGGAAATGGTCTAATAATAACTGTGTTTAGCTATAAAATAAATCACAAGTGATTGCATTAGGAAATTCTAAGTACTAAATAGTTACTCTTAACAATACTGAAATTACAAACCTATCACTATTGCATAAGGTAGAATAAATGAAGAGATATATGTACTAATCTCAGTATCAGTAAGTGATCAGTACAAGAAGTCAGCATTGTACTACTAGAATTTCATTAATATAACTTGAAGGATTGAAATAGTTTCCTTTAAGAGTTTGATTGATTGTCAAGTTGGTCAAGAGATTGAAAATCCTAATATTTCTATCTCATCGTTTGATTAGCAAGGGAAACGTGAAATGTTTATAGGTAAAAGAACTGATAAATAGTAAGATAGTTAGTTTTCTTACATACTCTCTTAAAGGTTACCAAAACTCTTTTAGAGAAAAAGGAAAGTCGAGAAATCTAAGGAATAATAACATTATTTGAGTCTTAAATTTCTTTATTTGGAATAAAAATTATCTAAGGAAGACCTCTATTGATCAAAAGATTATTCGAAGTCATATTATGCTTAGTTAGATATTCAAAAAGAGAAATGATAGAAATTGCCTTTATAAGTCAAGAAAAAAAGATCTTAAGTGGTCTAAATGTTGAGTGAAGCCTTGATAAGTCATAAAGAGGACAAGAGTGAAATAAATGTTAGAATATTTAAGACAGACAAAATGGAACAAAATAGACTCTAAATATAGAAATGAGATGTAGGGATAACTTGCGACTGTTGGAAATAGCATGAAATGATTCCTTTAGTTAAGGTAAGGCACTAGAGTAGTTGTGTATGACCAAAAGTTTAAGTAACTCAGTTTCATTTTAATGATTCATTCATAACGTAAAAGACTAGTGTTATGTATCCACCTATCTCTGAATATTAGAATGAATTGGTGATGGTCAATATAATAAGGCCTATAATATTTCATTTAGGTCAATTAGAAGGTAAAGCATAAACAAATGAATTGTTTAGAAATTTTCACTTGGTTAAGGAAATGAGAACTCAAAGTAATGAGTCCTGATAAGACTTAAGATATCAAGCAATAATGTTGATAAAACTTGATATTTCTTCATAAGAATTAGATAAGAATAAGACAAAGATCCAATAATTTGAATTTTAAACCAGTTAGCTACAAACGATTCATGAAAATATGTAGTATATTGGTTTTAAAATGTAGTGCTACATCCTTTGCTTAGATAATAGTGAATTTTAGAAGCACTAGTTACTTCAAGTTTGGAGCTAATGCAATATTTGTATTTTGGATAGTGAAGACATAAGTCAAAAACGAAAGTGATACACATGATTTACAACTTCGTTACACTATAATATCTTTTTAGATTGAGGATATCGAATAGAGGACAATATATCTGGCCCAGTAAATCTGGAGAATTGGTTATCCTTATAATATATTTGAAGAAACCAAAGATATTTATTGAGTACAGATGGAAAAAATATAATATATCTACAAACTTGTATGTAATATAAGTAAATTGTGAAGGTATAATCATGAAATGTATTGATATCTCTATTTAGACGTGTGTATCTACTTAAGTAAAAAGTTATACTGTAAGAATATAATCGCCTAGTTTACTTTATTAATGGTACATTCATTTAATTCATATCCATAACCTAATCTTATCACTGTTAGTACTTCAAACACTTAAAGTGTCTAATAATAAAACAACTTTAGGTTTTATTAGAACACTTGTACTAAGTAAAAATTAATGGTAATATGCCGGTATAAACTTAACTCAACACAATTCACATAAACCTTTGCAAGTGGTTAACAATCCTTTTGAATAAATCTTATTTACTACTAATAGAAGATATAGATTTATAACCTTTCTTTCATAACACTATATTGCGCACTATGCATGCAAAGTCTAGTTTCATGGATTGTAATACATGAAAATAATCAATTAAAACAGTGAATTATATAATATAAATCTAGTTTAAAGCATTAAGTTCATAATCACGCAAACCATGACTTTTGCAATTGGTTTAGTCCATATCTCGATTTAGATTAATAAACTACTCACTAATATTAAACTTAAATTTCATAACATTAAATAAACACATTTATGAAAAACTCCTCTATTAACTTTGAATCTCCAGTGAATTCTCCAAAGAAATGACAATAAAACTATAAACTAATGAGTTTCAGGTTTATAAGAGAGCTATTTCGAAGCCCCTAGCCTACTATATGTATATAGTAATCTACTAATACATATCCTAATCAAACTCAAATTCCTAATCCTTATCTAACAATCTAGTGGCCGACCTCAGCGATTCCTTAGAGATTTAAGTGGTGATTTCTTTGTATTGTTAACTTTGCTTGCACATCGTTGGCTCTTTCTACTACTGATTTAACTGTCGAATTATTTGTAAACCCATCACGCTAGTACATCGCCATGACTTTTCCATTATTGATCAAATTCTTCTTTTATTCTCCATTCTCCTTCATATTTTCATCGTTCCTTATTAATATGAAATCACAAAAATAAGAAAAAATACTGTGTAATATAGCCTTTTTCACTCAAAGTAACACCAATATATACTTTAAAACACTATCTAATTATCGATTTATCAAATACCCACATCCTCAGCACTTTGTTGTCTCGAGCAAAGGATTGTTCTAAACTATATTCTCTTATCATCCTTTAACTAATTTTAGAATTAATCAACTTAAACAAAACTGATAATTAAATAGAAACAAATTGCTCTCACGGAAATAAAAATGAAAGCAGACTCGGAAGAAATTAAAGAACAACCTTAATGACAATTCAACCTTTATTGTGTAATACACCTCAGAACTTAAAGTTCAATCAATACAAAGATAGTCTATCATATAGGTTTTCTCAATCTCCATTGACAAGCTTCTAGCTTATCATGTTTAATAAATTAGAGCAATATATAATATTATTGATAAGAATAACTAAACTGATCTCCACTAACAAGACATAACCACAACCAAAGTAAACAAGACTAGATTTTTGAGGTCATTTTAGTTTGGTTAAGGTACCAATAAACAAGATATCATTATAGTGTTGAAACTTTTGAAAAGAACACTCCAATCAACTTAGCTATAAGCACTTGAGCTAAATTTTTTATTTTAGGAGTTTTTATAACCATGTTGTCCCACACCACTAACTTTGGTTTATAAACATTTGATTAGAATTAAATGTGCATATGTACCTCGAGGATTATCTTGTGTTCCATAACCATGCTGTCCCACACCACTTGATGACTTTAATGGCACACTCATTTCCTAGTACCCCTCAATATGCTCATCTAGATGTCCATCTCATGGTCCTCATTAATAAGTGCGTATTATAGGCCTTTATTTATTTTGATTTGATCACACTAACTTAGGCTCATTTTACTTACTTATGGTTAGTGTTTTACTTATCAAAATTAACAAACTTGTGGTCTACTAACCTTCTACTACCTGGTACTCAGTACCCAGTGCCCAGCTTCTTGACATATATTTCGAGGCACGCTATAGCCTATTGTTTTAACTTGAATTAACTTGGTCTGCGCTCACATTACCCATTTAATAGATTTACTATTCATCTAGACATAGATGAGTCATGTTTCCTAGCATACTGGTAGTTTGCCTATATGACACCCGCATTGACATGCCTTTTAAGGCGAACACCCGTCACACAACCTCGCCCGATAGCAACATACACACATGTGGTGCAATATAATAATAATAATTTTAAATACTACATATACACAACCACCATCCATAAATAACATATTTCCTTGATTCTCATGTTCGATTTAACTGAGTTGTCCACATAACGCCCGAATTACGATAATTAATCCCCGAGATTAAAGCTAATCCTAGTTTAATTAAATTTAGGCAGTTACAATTCTTCTCAACTAGGGTAATTTTGTCCTTGAAATTTAAATCTAGAGTAAAATCCGATACAACTATCCAATCCATGTGTGACCACGCCTCACACCTTGATAGTCCCTTTCCAAAGTCCCTTAAATACCTCCACTACTCTATAGCTAGGATTGTAGTGTTACCCTGAGACATAGGTGCATGTTGTTGAGGTAGTCAAGATCGGCCATTCTCTTCCTACATCTCCGCAACCTACTCTTAGTCTGATTTCCCTGTTCAAGTTTATTTAACCCAGTTACCTAACACCAATAACTGTAAACTTCTCCTATCATGTATCCCAAAATGATAGTCCTAACCAACCATCAACTACCATGACTATCCCATGCCATGTCATAAGCTACCTTTACTTACCATGACAATCCCATGTCATACCATAACTTATCCTTACTCACCATGACAATCCCATGTTATAACACAATCACCTATCAAGGTATCACCATTACCTACAATCATAGCACCATACTTCCACGAACTTTAATTATTAGGGATTTAATGTCACGTACCCTAAACTCGCTGACGAGATGCTTCCCTGCGTCGCTCAATCACCACATGCATCGGCTCTCGAGTCTCCACCAGTGTCACCATTGCTGGAGTCGTTGATCTTTGTGAATAGTCCATCCTGATGTGGCTCTCTTGTCCACATTGCCAACACATGATCCTCCATCCTAGTCCTGCCCGCTGACTCCCTGACCACTGGCCCTGACCCCGTGATCTCTAGTCTCTACCTCACTAGTCCTCAGTCTATCTCTGCGGTAGTGCTGGTAGTGCGAGTACAATATGCGTTCTGGCTACCCGATCATTATCCCTATGACCTCGACCGTACTATCTATCTTTTCTATCATCCTGGTTTCTCGGTCTCTTCTACCAAGAATTCTATCCAATCTATCCCTCCGACCCAATAGATAAAGGCTTATCACTCATTTGCATCAGATGTGTCTCAAAAGTTAGCACACTATCATACATATCCAGTAGTATCGCGCTCCGAATGAAACTATGATGCTAGCTATGTCCTCAATAAACCTTCAGACCAAGTAATAAATATGTAGTCTATTAGTGCCTCAACGTCCATGGAAAACTGTATCAAGTACCGGTATCCATCCATGTACTATAACACCAACCTACTGCCCTGCCATAAAGCCATAAACTCCTCTTTCAACCTTAACCTCACCTCCGTGGGTATATACTGATCATAAAATAACTCTGTGAACTATACCTATGTCATCAAATCTGGGTGAGTATTCGTGTACACCATCCACCACACAACAATATCCTCGATATCCTGGTTCATATGCTATCTGGAATTCGTAATACCTTATTTAGCTTTTGATGTGCTATCAACCACTTCCAAGCTGTCTCTTGGTTTCTGCCTTCATGAAAGTATCAGGGATCAAGTTTGATGAACTCCCTCAAAAACTTGGCCTCTAACATCATCAAAGTCTAAAATATGTCGGTTGTGCTAGCGTAGCAGTCTGCGTCTTGATCTATGCCACTATCAGTGTAGCAACCACTGCCAAAGGCCTTTCTACCACCGCATGCGTCGGTATGGTCTGGATAGTCGAAGGAACTGTCGAACCAACTATCATATTAGTCATGCTTTATACCCGGGCAGTGGTGAGTGATGCAATCACAGACGTCTATATATGCATCATATCCATTAATAACTCGAACTGCCTATCATGAGCTGCAAGTCGTGTGGTTACTATAGAATCCAGACCCTCATATCTAGTTTGATCGGTCGTCTGACCGACATCTGTAGTCGGTGGAGTCAGCTGGCAATCCATCGTGATCTACATCGAAAAATGTTCGGATCACCTTCCATATATGTGTATATAATATATAAAATAAAAAACATTACACGTATATAAACCCTATCACTACCCATCTCAAGTTGCTTCCCAACTAAGATTCTAAGTCAAGATCTTCGGGTTTCCACATCTAAGATTTGTTTGTTAAATCTTATTCTCTTTTCTTTAAATTTTTATCCTTGGCCCTTTCGATATCGCTCTAACACCAACTGTAGTGTTATTATCAGGTTAAAAACGACAACACTTCCTCCCAAAGGCTCGAACTCGCTCTGATACCAAATTGTGATGGCCCCAAATTTTAGACCACTTGGTTACCCACCACGTCGCATCCCACGTCAACTAGCCTTACCACGTTATGGCCTGGTTCTCCTTGACACCTCATGACCTAACAAGTTGCTTACAATTTTCCAACTAACCCTAGTTACGCTTACTAACCTTTATATAAGTATTAATAATTTGGTTAGCCAGTTACTCAATTTATCAGGTTATATTATAATTTTACAATGGAAGCCTTTTAATTAGTTACTTATACAATATTGAACAATCCTAAGTAGAGGAAAACTCGATAAAAGATACCATATATATATATATATATCAAGGCGAAATAAGTATAACAAAAGTTCCATATATATATGTAATCAGTGTTCTATGGTCCTCAAAACCCAATAAAAGTAAAATAAATATAAACTGATATCACACACGAGTTGGCTCCACAATCTCAGAGGTAGTCTCCAAGTACCTCCTCGCACTTGCCCTGGCTTGTTGAAGGATCTACACTCAGTCACCCAATAAATATAGTGACAAGTCTAGTGAGTATAATCCTAAGAAAAGCCCAAATAATATTCATGAAATAAAACTGATAAACTATGAGACATGCGAATATAATTCCTGGCAACAGTACGTCATATTCTCTTGAATGTAGGCAACATACGACAACCAAAAGCAGTTGCATGAAATAAATAAACAATACATACCAACTAAACCAGCTCAGAAATAAAACATTAATCAGTAAATATTTGTATTATCATGAGAAAACCCTTACCTACACCAGCTAGTAATCTGTAAATCAAATAGAAACCACGTATATACTTACAGACTTCCAATAACTAAACCCCAACTTCGGTTTTCGATGTACCACTCTAGACGATATGTCAAGTCAAGGGAACACCCTAAATTCCTTTTAATGGTCGTAAGTATATCCTACTGCCATTGACATGAGCACTAAACACAAGTAACTTGTGCGAGCAATTTAGCCAGAACTAATATATACGTACACCAAATAGGAGTGAAAACCCATGTGTGTCCACCAGCAGTCGCACATGCAATCTGATATTGATAAATCAAAAACCATGAATTCTATGAAGCATTCTCAATGGTTTTACTCACCTCAATCCGTGCTCCGACTTCCCTGGACTCCCGTATCTGAGCCGACTAGCTCCCCGATACTTAAGCTACGGTCCCCTAAGTACCTGAAGTCCAATTTGACATGTTTAGTATGTTTATAGGTTTTAGAGAAATGTATTAAGTAAAAAATCCTAAAACAACCTTTCAATCTCAATTTATGTCTTTTGTTAGTGCACTATAATCTTTATGTAGCGCGCTATGGATAGTATGTAGCGCGCTACTATTCTTCAGACAAAGAACTGTTGGAAACCCATAATGATTAGCATGCTAATTGTTCCAAGTAGCGTGTTATCTGTCCTCTGGGACATAATTCTCAAGTAGAGAATTCTTTCTCTTCCAATTTGGCTACTTGATCTTACCTAGCACTCAATCCATATCCAATTAACACCAAACAACTGTTAAAACAACCTCGAAACAACCATTTGCATCAAATTGATCAAAATCTTACAAAATTGGGTTCAAATGAAAGCGTAGATGATGGAGATGATGATTACCTTAGTTTAAATCCTCTAATTGACCTCCAAGATGGTTAAATTCCATCTTGAATTCTTTTCTAAATCTCGTTTGCTCTGATCTTGCATGAAATTGTACATGGTTCTTAAATAAAATCCCACTAAGTTTGGTTTATACACATTTGATTGGAATCAAATGTGTATACGTATCTCGAGGATTATCTTATACTCCACAACCATGTTGTCCCACACCACTTGATGACTTCAATGGCGCACTCCCTTCCTAATACCCATCACTATGCTCATTTAGTGTCCCTTTCATGGTCCATATTAATAAGTGCATACTATAGGCATTTATTTATTTTGATTTGATCACACTAACTTAGGCCCAATTTACTTACATATGGTTAGTGTTTTATTTATCAAAATTAACTAACTTGTGGTCCCACTAACCTTCGACTACTCAGTACACCCAAAGCCCCACATCTCGACATGCATTTCGAGCCATACCATAGCCTATTGTTTCAATTTGAATTAACTTAGCCTATGGTCACATTACCCATTCATTTGATTTACTATTCATTTTGACATAGATTAGTCGGGTTTCCTAGCATACCCATAGTTTGCCTACCCGACACCTACGTCGACACGCCTTTCGAAGAGAACAACCATCGCACAACCTCGCCCATAGCAACATACATACATGCGGTGCAATATAATAATAATAATTTTAAACACCACATATACATAACCACCATCCATAAATAACATATTTCCTCAGTTCTTCTGTCCGCGCCAACCAAGTTGTTCACGTAATACCCGAATTACGATCATTAATCTTTGAGATTAAAGCTAATCCTAGTTTAATTAAATTTAGGCCATTACAAAGGTCACTGGATATTTATTGATAAAATTCTTAAGTACTTTGGATGCACTTAAGATATATTATTGGATTTGCAGAGGTTTGAAAGATATGGGTCTTGTAAATGGTTACAAAATGCAAACTCTCAAACTAAAATAAATGATTAATAATCTCAATATGAATATGTGTTAACTTCGTAGGAAGATGCAATGAGTTGGAAACATTCTAAACTTACTCTAACAAGTTTTACAGCACAAACTGAGTTTTTAGCGGTAGTTGATGCAACCAAAGAAAATGTTTAGATTATAAGGTTCACGATTGAATAAGGTGTGATTTCAAGTGTTGGAAACAACGATGGTTTTATTTTAAAGCCAATAGACAAATTTAGGTTATGGAACCTAAATCACTCTATAGATCTAAATAATCACTTGAGCATTTTTGTCTTATTAGATAAAAAACGTGATGATTTAGAGAACATAGCAATGTAGTATATATAAATAAACTTCTTCCACCAAGAATGCATTAAGGTCATAATATTGGATACGTGTAGGATCATACTTAGTGCAAGTGGGAAATGTCGGAGTATGTGCCTTAAGCAAATTCTGTAAATATTTTTTAACTATTATAAGTAGATGTATGTTTCTTTTATGATAATATCTATGGATAATTAATTTATTATTCTAAACATCCCTAGTTAGTTATTATTGTAGGAATAATAATAAATTACGACTAGTATGAGTATTGATTGATAATCATGTGATGATTATACATATACAGATACGGATCAAGATCATGGGTATCTATTGGAAATAGATGTTGGACCAAACCCCTAAGAGAACGCTACATGGATAATGTCATAAATGTTTCACATGATAGTTGTATCATTTAGTCATTTGACTTGAGATCACATGAGATCCTAACATTACGAGCACAATTAATTGATACAATTAAACATCGTCTTTAACTAGATGATTATAAAAGTTGTGATTGGTTATTTTTTGACTAATGTGTATATGTTGTGTGATAAAGATGGAAATTTTCCCTTTCTTTTACAAAGACATATCTATTGGGCCCCTCGATATGTTAGACTAATAAATGGCTATCTAGTGTGTGATTGGATTAATGTCACTTAATAATTTTAGTATACTCAAAAATCGAGAATAGTAGATGGAACTATAAGGGTGAGTTTATATGTCTTATGTTCAATCAAAAGAAATCGCGTTACAGAAGGATATGATATACACTGTCTATTAGGTTGTATCAATTTATTGATCTTCGTGCAACTTGAGTAGTCATAATATCTTGCAAGAGGCCAATTATGATTTATGTGCCATAAAGGGTTGTTGGTTCACTGCCAACGTTGTATGAACCTATTAGGTCGAACACAAATAGTGAATTTGCACGATTTAATATTGTCTAGGTTGATGAATTTTATTTGATAAAATTCATTTTTAAGATTCTCATTAAGTGTCCTAGTTTGACTAGGATTCAAAACTCTCCTACATTTCTAGTGTGACTAGATATTTTGTTTCTTAGTAAATCTTATTTAGAATTGGACTCTAATTGGAATTATAGTATGAATTTTATTCTTACTTGAGTTTTAGATAAATCACAACTCTTGTTGGATTAGTAATTGGAGATTATCTAGGACTTTATCATTTTTAGAGTTGGACTTTGTGGCGGCCCCAGCCACCCCGGGGTGACGTGTCTCCGTGTCCTCCTTGCCGGCCTGCCCCACTACACGTGCCTGACACCTGCCCATCCTCTTTATGTCTCATAACTTGTGTCCATAAGTGTAATATTAGATAAACTAGTAAATCATCCTTATATTCTTTGTCCCATACCAACTATGGCGTTCTAACTATTTCAACTGTTACCTAGTTGACAATTTATTGAGATCTTAACCATACAAATGAGTTGTATTTTATGGTTAACATATTCAATGGAAGTCTTACTTAATACCATTTAAATAAGATAATTTAGTAGGATAAACATGGTTCAAAGGCAAAACCTATTGTGGAAAACCTTGGAAAGTACTCTCTATATAAGCGACATCACCACAACATATATATAAACATGTATTGTGTTATCTCAAGTCTCTTAATACACGAAATACAAAAAATATCAAAAATAAACACGTATAAATAGGTCCTCGATAGTGGGAAATCAGATGCAGTCGCCTAGGATCCCCTTGCCCCCACTGGTACTAGGATCTGCACTCAATCATCACAAAAAGATAGATGACAAGTACAGTAAGTAAAATCCCAAGGAACCCCTCTAAGCATTCATATAAAAAAATAAAGCAAATGCAAGAAATGTTGCCAAGTAAATATGTGGAATGTAAAACAAGCAACTATAAATGTCTCATCGCATGAATAAACAACAGACGAGCTAATAAATGTGTGAGCTCGCTTCAGAGGACTAGACATTACTTCAGGTCACTAAGTTCCCATTAGTTGTCACGTCCAACTGGCCCAACACTTGGTCCATCGCAGGCCTGGCCAAATCTGCCGAGTCCCTGACATGTGCACCAAGGTAAGCCTAGGTCACCATTCAACTGAGGCCCGGGTCACACGTGCTATAGTCCAATGCCTCATGAACACATGACATGGAAATCCGGTAGAGTCACCTCAACCTACGTCCAAATATCCGAACAAAAAGAAGAACAATAAGGAATCATAGAAACATGTAAACCGAATAAATACTCAGAGTTTTTCAGTTGGGTTTTAAAAAACTCACTCCGCTCTTTGACCTCCCAGAACTCGCGTACCCGGCACGTCAAGCTCCCTGACATTGAGCTTAGTTCCACTAAGTCTCTGAAGTCCATTTTTACTAGTTTAGCTTGTCTACAAATGTGCAGATATGTATTAGGTCGAAAATCTCTAAAACAGTCATAAATTCTCATTTTCATCTGTCATTAGCGCACTAATTTGTCTACCTAGCGCACTAGTTTTGAGTTAACAAGCTAGAAATCTTTATTACGCGCTATTATTTTTCATTGCGAAGAACAACGACATACCCAGGACAGGTAGCGCACTAATGGTTCCAATTAGCCCGCTAATTGCCTACTAGGACAAAATTCTCAATTCGAGAATTCTGTCCTAGCCCTCTCAATTAGCTATTCTAATTGTTCTATTACCATCTCCTCATCATAATGGCTTCAATACATCAATTAGAACACCCAGATCATTCAATTAACCAAAATTCTTCAAATTCATGCATACAATATAATCCCATTAACAATCAAATTCATCAAATCTATCTAAACTAGTGATAAATTCTCATTATATATATATATGATTTAATGACATGAAATGCATCACATTTACCCAACAAACCAGAGGCTAAACCATCAACTTGAAGTTTACTAAACACTCCCAAAATGGGTTCATTTACAAGCTTAGAAGGTGGAGAAGGTGATTACCTAGGTTAGATTACTTGATTTGATGCCTAGTTGTTGAATTTCCCAAAATGGGTTCATTTACAAGCTTAAAAGGTGGAGAAGGTGATTACCTAGGTTAGATCACTTGGTTTGATGCCTAGTTGTTGAATTTTGAACAGGAAGTCTCTTATCCTTCCTCGGATTCTTCTCTGTTTGCATGAGATGGGTGAGTGTTTGTGATCAATACTCCATTATCTCTCCCATAAATATTTTTTGGGACTCAATTGTATGTACGTATCCTGAGGAATATCTTATGGTTCACAAGCAAGCTATCCTATACCTCCCCGTGACTCCAATATCACAATCATCATCTAGTACCACTCCCTGTGTTAATCTAGATGTCCATCTCATGGCCTCTTTTATTTAATGTAAACTATAAGCTTCCATTTCTTTTATTTGTATCAAATTACACTAAGCCTTATCCAACCATATGGTTAGTGTTTTATTTAGCAAATTTAAACAAACTCATAGTCACATTAACCCTCGGCTACTTGTACCTGGTGCCCCGTGTCTCGACATGCAATTCGAGGTGTGTCTTAGCCTGTTGTTCAAGTTTATTTAATTAGCCTATGGTTACATTAATTATCTCAATTTGATAACCTATGGTTACATTCATTATGGCAAGGTGATAACCTTGACATTGTTTATGTAAATTTATTGAGTTTTCTCTAGTGTACCCGTATCTTACCCTCGATACCAGCGTTAGCACCCACTTCGAGGTAGCAACCCATCACACGGCCTCGCACACTCTCGTGATTCAACATACACACATGCGATTTATTTAACCAATAATTGAACAAATTACACTCAATTAAGCCATCCAATACATAATTAAACCAGTGTACCTAGGTCGACGTATGTCCTATCCTACCCGTGGCGTCCACGTGGATCTAAGTTGGTACCCTTGTTTGCAATTCTGTGATAATTAACGACATTATTATAATGGGTCGTTACAGTTCTTCCCAAATAAATAAAAATCTCGTCCGAAATTTAGCCGTAACTTAAACCTCATACTAGAAAATAGCTAAGGTTATCGCTCTCTTATCGTCGACTCTAGTTCCTAAGTAAGTCCCTCTATCCTATGATGCTGCCACTGAACTAAGACCTTAGAGAGTTCCTTGTTCCAAAGAATCTGTATTTTGCGGTCAACGGTCTCTATTGGCCATTCTTCGTAAGTCATGTCAGGCCGAACCTCAATTTGTCCTTACTCAATAGTTGGTCTCGGTCCTGCTTTAGCTAGTCTCATCATCGAAATGTGAAATGTAGGATGAAGCCCAGCTAACTCAACAAGTAACTCTAATCGATATGCAACACTGCCCACTCGCTGTGCAATCTTGTATCGTACAATGAATCTCAACGCCAGTTTCCCCTTAATACCAAACCTCTACTAACCCTTCCAGGGGGAAACCTTTAAATACACCATGTCGCCCTCTTCATAACTCAGTACCTCATGATAACGATCGGCATATTTCTTCTGTCTATCATGTACGGCTCATAACCTTTTGTCAAATCTCTTTAATTTCCTCTATAAGATCAACTACTATCTTAGGCCTAACTGTCACTGCATTTTTTCGCTTCGCCCAACAAACAGGTGATCTACAGGCCTCCCAAATAGTGCCTCAAATGGTGGCGTGCTAATGCTTGCCTAATAGCTATTATTATTTGCAAACTTACATAGAGGCAGATAGTCCTACAAACCCCTGAATTGCAATATATAATCTTTGAGCATATCCTCCAAGATTTGCGTCAATAGGTCTGACTATTCGTCTATTAAAGGATGATAAGCCGTACTAAACTGCAACCTGGCGTCAAACTACTCCTGCATAGCCTCCAAAAGCTTCGATGTCATCCTGGGATCTCTATTTGAAACGATGGAAATCGACACTCCATGCAATATAATAATCTCCCGCTCAAACAATATGTTACGCTGAGGAAACATGTGTTTCATAGAAATCGAAATGAAATCAGTTGATTTCGTCAATCTACCAATCACTTCCCATATTGCATCGTGACGCCTCGATTTCTGCGGTAGTCCATTAATGCAATTCATGGTGATGTGCTCCCATTTCCATTGCAGAATTAGCAATGGCTGTAACAATCTGCAGGGTCTTCTGTGCTCAACCTTACCCTGTTGGGAAATGTGACAACTCCTGATATATACGCCTACGTCAGCCTTTATCCCTGGCCACCAGAATAATCATCTCAAATCATGGTACATCATGGTCTGACCAGGAAGAACTGTGTAGCGAGACCGGTGTGCATCTTCCAGAATCCCATCTCGTACCTCATGATCTGCAGGTATCCATAATCTTCCTCGGTGTCTCAAACATCGATCTATGGTCGGAACCCTCATCTGACCACAAACGTGCAGCTAGGTCATAGTGGATACCTTTGTCAAACACATAATTGATGCCGCTTGTAATAGTCTATGCTCGTGTATTATAGTTTGGAAAACAGTTTGACTGTCAATCCCACTTCGACTCAATGCGTCCGCTACGACATTTGCCTTTCCAAGGTGATACTCAATAGCGAAGTCGTAGTCTTTTAGCAACTCCAACCATCTTCCCAAGTTCGTGTTCTGATCCCTCTAAGTAAAAATATAATGTAAACTATGATGATTTGTATATAAGACGAACTTCTCCCCGTAGATATAATGCCTCCAAGCCTTCAGTGGAATGATGACCACTACAAGTTTCATTTCATGCATAGGGTGATTTCCCCCATGGGGTCTCAACTCTCTAGAGAGATAGGAAACTGGTCTACCATCCTACATCAACACGCATTTCAGACCAATGCCCAACACATCTGTATAAACTCTCGAAGTCTTCTCCGGTTCTAGCAATGTCAATACTAGTACGGAGGTCAACCTTTTCTTCAGCTCACAAAAGGCCTGCTTACACTCCTTTGACCAATTAAAACTAATATTTTTCTTGGTTTGTCTCGTCATCGGCGCGACAATCGAAAAAAAATTCTATACAAATCGTCGGTAATATCCTGCCACTCCGAGGAGACTCCGTATATCGGCAATACACTCGGGCGTCTTCCACTCAATGATAGCCCTAATCTTCTCTGAGTCCACCGAGATACTTTGGTCATTGATGATATGTCCCAAAAATCTCACCGCACTCAGCCATAAGTCACACTTATTGAACTTGTCGTACAATTTATGCTCTCTCAGTATCTTGAAAATTGCCTTGAGATGTACCTCATGAACCTCATGAGTCTTGCTATAGATCAAGATGTCATCGATGAACACTACGAAAAATCTATCTAGATATGGTCTCAAGACCCCGTGCATCAAGTCCATGAAAATTAATGGGGTGCTAGTTAGCCCAAACGACATGACTGCAAACTCAAATAGCCCGTGTCTGGTATCGAAAACGGTCTTCTATGTATCCTTTTCTTGGATCCTTAATTGATGATAACTCAAGCGAAGGTCAATCTTTGAGAAGAATCTGGCACTCACCAACTGATCGAACATATCATCCATCCTAAGAAGTGGGTAATGGTTCCTAATTGTCTATTGAATCAACTTCCTATAGTCTATGAACATCCTCATTGACCCATCCTTCTTATTCACCAACAATATTAAAGCTCCCTAAGGTAACATAGTAAGGTGAATAAAACCCTTCTCCAGCAATTCATCCATCTGTTGTCTAACCTCCCCCTGCTCCAATGGTGACACCCTATATGGTTTAATAGCAATCGTCTGCATCCATGGTATCAATTTGATGATAAACTCGACAGCTCATGGAGGTGGCAATTCGGGTAGGTCATCTAGAAATACATCAATAAAATATCTTACTATCGATACAACCTCAATCCTGACCTCTGTCCTAATCTCTAGCTCAACTATCACTAAAAATGCCTCCATCTCTTGTGTTGGTGATTTGTGAGTTAGTCACAGATCTTACCATTGCAAACTATGGTATCCCACAAATATAAAATTCTATCCTTTTACCATAACAATTTATTCGTGCATGATAGGATGACAGCCAATCCATCTTGAGAAGTACATCAAACTCTAGGTACTCCAATACTCGAAGAGCGGCTGGTAACTAATGTCCTTCAACCTTTATCATCATATCTTTACATATCCGGTTAGGGTATATCTTGTCCCTAACGGTCGTATTGAGGACAAGGTGTGTATCTAGTGTTTAATATATCTAACCTTAACACACCAACAACATGTCCATCAATAAATTATAAAGTACTACCTAAATTAAACATAGCATGCATTGGTTGTCCAAATATATGCAACGTACCCTTGACAAGCTATCTGGTCGTTTCCCCACCAGGTTGTGCTACAGCATGAGCTCTATTTCTAGCTTGCTCTAGCTCTCGATGTAGTGATGGTGGCCTCCTGTAGTCGGCCTCAAGTTCCAATCTTACCACACTTGTGGCATATGCGGTTATCCTGCCTCCCAGGTTGTCCGTCTCCAGATCTCGAACCCTGACCCAATCTCTATGACCCTTATCATATCCCACCAGATCTTAGCCCTGACGGTGCATCAGCGGCTTTGGCCTTTGCTGACCTCCTGGTCTATATGAGATGGCATGAACCGACTATCTCTCCCCATACTAGAACCGGCTACCCTGATGATCGTCCCTACGACCCCTATCCTGTCTATCATCCCTCTGGCCTTTATCCTGATAATCCTTTTGTCTCTTCGGTCTCTGATTCGACCAAAAAATCTGCCCTTTCTGTACCTCGGTACCCGTCACACGCTTGCCATCTCTCTGCATCAGATATGTCTCGATTGCTAATGCTCTATCGAAGTGTCCTACATAGTAGATGCCCCAGATGATACAACTGCTGAAGAGATCCGGTCATCAACCCCTTTCATGAAATAATATATTTACAGGCACTCCATCCTGACGACATCCATCGACAACTTAAAAAATGTCGAAACCTCTCCACATACTGCATCAAGGTCTAGTTGCCATGTCTTAGGGTCAAGAACTCCTCCCTCAATCTCAGTCTAACCTCCATAGGTTTGTACTGATCATAGAATAGCTCTCTAAACTCAGCCCATGTAATCGGCTTTGGATGCGTATCCTAATATGTGGTCCACCAAAGTGTGGCGTGACTTCTCAATCATGCACCCAACAGTCACACTTAGGCACTCTCATCATTTCTCATTAGCTTATGGAATTGTTGATGAGATACAATCCATTTCCCCGCATCCTCGAGGTCACCAACTTCGTGAAAGAAGCCTGGCTGAAACTTCGAAATTTCCCTCAATAGTTTTGCCTCTAGAGTTAAAACAAATCTTGACGTACTAGCAGTGGTAGTGGTAGTAGTCGCTTGACCAGTAGCAATAGGTGGAGGCGTAGGAGTCAGCGTCTCTAATGGAATGAGAACGGTTGTGGGTCTCTCCGTCTGTGCACTCTCTACTACTCTCTCAACTGGTGTTTGGGAACCGGGACAACAATAGTCTCCGTAGGTGCCATAACTTATACTGGCTCTCTAGATGTAGAACCTGCTATAGCCAATGCTGTCAATGCTGTAGTCTGATCCTTTAGCAAATGAAATACCTCGGCCATCTGCCTCTCTAGATTCGAGAGTCGGTCCTCTATACTAGGTGCAACTAGGGAATCTCTAGTTGTACCACTAGACAGACCAATTTCTCGAGGCGTCGTCATATGTCTTTTCATGATCAGCATTGAGAAGTGCGCTCCAGTTCAGTGTTGGTATAGATACATATATCATATATATAATGGAAAAATAACACATATATGGATTCTAACTTTATCCGCCTCACATCACTTCCTAAATAAAGTTCTAAGGCAATAACATTGGGTTTCCAGAACTAAGTTTTATTTATTACATCTTATGCTCTTTCATTGTTAATTTTCCCAAGTTCATCAAACTCAAGCTCTGATACCAACTGTGGCGACCCCAGTCGCCCCGGGGTGACGTGTCTTCTTGTACTCCTTACCGGCTGGCCCAACTACATGTGTTCGGCACCTACCCATCCTCTTTATATCTCATAACTCATGTCCACAAGTGCAATATTAGATAAACTAGTAAATCATCCTTGTATTTTAAGATTAAGATATTTAGCGGAAGTCTGTCTTACTTAATACCTTTTAAGAAAGGTAATTTAGCATGATAAACATAGTTCAAAGGAAAAACCTACTGTGGAAAAGCTTGGAAAGTACTCTGTATATAACCGACATCACCACAATAGGTATATATACAAGTACTATGTTATCTCAAGTCTCCCAATACCCAAAATATATAAAATATCAAAAAGAAACACGTACAAGTAAGTCATCGATATTGGGCAATCAGATGTAGTCGCCTAGGATCCCATTGCCCGTACTAGTACTAGGATATGTACTAAATCATCACAAAAAGACATATGACGAGTATAGTAAGTAAGATCCTAAGGAACTCCTCTGAGCATTTATATAAAAAAATAAAGGAAATACAAGGAATGCTGTCAAGTAAACATGCGAAATGTAAAATAGACAACCGTAAATGGCTCAAAGCATGAATAAACAACATACAAGCTAAAAAATGTGTATGCGGGCTCCAGTGGGACTAGACTGTACTTGTGTCACAAAGTTCCCACCAGTGGTCGTGTCCAACTAGCCCAACATTTTGTCCCTCGCGGCGCTCGCCAAATCCGCTGAGTCACTGGCACGTGCACCAAGGCAAGCCCAGGTCACCATTCACTGAGGGCTAGGTCACACGTGTTACAGTCCAGTGCCTTATGAACACACGAAAAGGAAATTCGGCGGAGTAACCTCAACCCACATCTAAATATTTGAACAAAATTATGAAAAACAAGGAATAATAGAAACAACATGTAATCGAATAAATACTCAGAGTTTTTCAGTTGGGTTTACAATCCTCACACCGCTTTCTGACCTCCTTGGACTCTTGTACCTAGCCCGTCAAGCTCCCTGACACTGAGCTTCGGTCCACTAAGTCCCTGAAGTCCATTTTTACCAGTTTAGTTTGTTTACAAAGGTGTAGATATGTATTAAGTGCAAAATCTCTAAAATAGTCCTAAATTCCCATTTTCTTTTGTCATTAGCCCGCTAATTTGTCTACCTAGCGCGCTAGTTTTTAGTTAGCTTTCTAAGGGGATGTACCAATGCGGTAGATGGGATTAGCGCGTTACAGGTTTTTATTAGGGCGCTATTGTTCTTCGTTGCGAAGAACAACAACACACCAAGGACAGTTAGCGCGCTATTGATTCCAATTAGCGTGCTAATTACCTTCTGGGACAGAATTCTCAATTCAAGAATTCTGTCTTAGCCCTCTCAATTAGCTATTCTAACTGATCTATTACCCTTTCCTCATCATAATGACTTCAATACATCAATTAGAACACTCCAGATCATTTAATTAACCAAAATTCTTCAAATTCATGCATTCACCATAACCCCAGTAATAATCGAATTCATCAAATCTATCTAAACTAGTGATAAATTCTCCTTATATATTATATAATGACATGAAATGCATCACATTTACCCAACAAACCAGAGGCTAAACCATCAACTCAAATTTTACTGAACACACCCCAAAATGGGTTCATTTACAAGCTTAGAAGGTGGAGAAGGTGATTACCTAGGTTAGATCACTTGGTTCGATGCATAGGTTGTTGAATTCTGAACTGGAAGTCTCTTATCCTTCCTCAGATTCTTCTCTGTTTGCATGAGATGGGTGAGTGTTTGTGATCAATACTCCACTATCTCTCCTATATATATTTTGTGGGAATCAATTGTATGTTCGTATCCCGAGGAATATCTTGTGGTTCATAAGCAGGCTGTCCTATACCTCCTGGTGACTCCAATATCACACTTATCATCTAGTACCACTCACTATGTTAATGTAGATGTCCATCTCATGGCCTCTTTTATTTAATGTAAACTATAAGCTTCCATTTATTTTATTTATGTCAAATTACATTAAGCCTTATCCAACCATATGGTTAGTGTTTTATTTAGCAAATTTAATCCAACTCATGGCCACACCAACTCTCGGCTACATGTACCTGGTGCGTCGCGTCTCGACATACATTTCGAGGTGTGTTATAGCCTATTGTTTAAGTTTGTTTAATTAGCCTATGGTTGCATTAATTATCTCAATTTGATAACCTATGGTTACATTCATTATGCCAAAGTTATAACCTTGATATTTTTTATGTAAATTTATTGAGTTTCTCTAGTGTACCTATATTCGCCTCTTGATATCCATGTTAGCACGCACTTTGAAGCAACTACCTGTTACACAACCTTGCATACTCTCGTGATTCAACATACGCACATGAGATGTATTTAATCAATAATTGAATAAATTGCACTGCAATTAAGCCACCCAACACATAATTAAAATAGTATACCTAGGTCGATGTGTGTCCTAGCCTACACATAACGTCCATGTAGATCTGAGCTGGCATCCATGTCTACAATTTTGACATAATTAACGACTTTATTAAAATGGGTCGTTACAGACTTTATCTTAGACTTTATTTAGACTGTGACAACAAAATAGAGTTCTTTTACAACTCAACCTATTGTACTATAATAAGACATTATGATCACAGTTGTTGTAGATATTTTTTTAGTGAGTTTTTTTTAGAATTTCTTCCCTAGAACTTTTGGCGCTAGCACTCAAAATTATGAATGTCTGTTCTTGTGTGGATTTCTAATAGAGGATATGGCGTTGTTCTTGTTAAGGTATGGTTTTTCTCTCTTTGTACATCAGTTTAATGGAATCGATATGATCTTAGTTCGGGGATATTCGAAAATGTTTTGAAAAACATTCCTTCCAATTGATCCCAGAAACCCAATAGCATGATCATCACATGACCATTAATCAAAAATCACACTAGTCTTAAGTCATTATAGTTTCCAGTGTAATGACCGACTAGAGACATTTATGATATTTCAACAAATACCCATAGATTTTAATATAAGGTAAACATCCAATCACTTATAATAAAAGAGCAAACAAAAACCTCTATTTTATTAACTAAAATTATAAGATATAATGTTTGTAGATTGACCGAGGGCACGTGCCCCAACAAAGAGTGCTTTCAAGGAATTGTGAGACAGGCTAAATTCGGCACTTATATTAGTGCTTCTAAAAGCGGGAAAGGAATTGGTTCTTTATATTGATGTTTCAAAGATCGGTTTGAGATGTGTCTTGATGCTAAAAGGAAGGGTGATTGCCTATGCTTCGAGATAGTTGAAGATACATAAGAAGAACTACGCAACTCATGATTTGGAGTTAGCGGCGGTTATGTTTGCTCTGAATCCGTGGAGGCATTACTTGTATGGAAAGAAGTTCGTAGTGTTCTCAGATCAAAAGAGTTTGAAGTACTTATTTACACAGAGAGAGTTGAACATGCAGCAAAGATATTTACTCTAGTTCTTGAAAAACTTTAACTTCACACTTCAGTATCATCTTAGAAAGGTGAATGTTGATGCAGATGATTTGAGTCATGTGAGGAAGGAAATAAAAGATGTGGGTATGATGATGACTAAGTAGTATAGATCGCTCGAGGAAGTCTTAGTGATGTGCATACATTAATTACCTACGGGAGAGTTCGATGTTTTAGGTTCCTCGGTATGACTTGAGATGACAGCAGAGCTATGGGCTGTTTCTAGAGCTATAGAGGATCAAATAGTTAATTCAAAGTATGACATGTACAAATCACATGCTTATCATTAGGAAATTTTAGGTTTGAAGCTTTCGGCAGATGGGGCATTGAGATTCAAGGATAGGCTGTGGATACCACAAAATGCATAGTTGTGAGAGGATTTACTTTGGGAAGCTCATTGACCATTATATTCTATTCATCTAAGGAGCACTAAGATGTACAATTACATGAAATGAATGTACTGGTGGCGGGGATGAAGGCGGATGTTGCTAAATCCAAGAATGTGTGACTTGCTAATCATCAAAAGCCTAGAGGGATGTTGCAACCCTTACCTATTCCAAAGTGAAAGTGGGAACATTTAGCCATGGATTTTGTGACTAGTTTGGCGATGACAAGGAAAAACCATGATGCAGTTTGGGTGAATATAGATCGTTTGACTGTCGGTGCACTTCATTCCAATTTCCATGGGTGATCTAATGGATAAGCTGAGTGGAAATTTCTTTATTAGATCTTGAGGCCACATGGTGCCTCGATGTCTATTGTTTTGGATCGAACTGCCTAATCTCAGCACTGCATTTCATCCTTAGTCATATGGCCAGATAAAGAGACTTGTCAAATTTTTGAAGGAAATGCTCAGGGCTTATGTGTTGGATTTATATGGTATATGGGATGATTATATCATGCGAGTTTGCCTACAACAATAGTTCTCAAGTAAGACTTACTATGGCACCGTTTGAGGCACTGGAAGACCTTGCAGGTTTCCAGTATGTTGGGTAGAGGTTGGTGACAAGGGGTTGATATGGCCAGAGATTGTGCAAGATCATTCCAAGATGATTAAACAGATTAGCAACGTCTACAAACCAAACAAGACAAACATAAGAAGTACATTGATAAGGATCATCGGGATGTTGACATAAAAAAGAATGATTATGTGTTACTTAAAGTGTTAACAATGAAGGGACATTACAGATTTGGGCTGAAAAGAAAGCTTGCTCCTAGGTATACTGGAACCTTTAAAGTGACCGAACAAATTGGTTCGATTGCCTACAAGTTGGCTTCACCACCTCAACTAGAAGGAGTTCATGACGTGTTTCATATAACCCTGTTACGAAAGACGTCAAATAAGTATACACCATCAATGGATTGGAGTCAGGTCAACTTGAGGGATGACATGTCATATGATGAGTAGACAATTCAGATTTTTAACTGGAAGGTCCCAAAGCTTCACGACATAGAAATCCTACTAGTTAAGGTGCGGTGGCAATTTCATGGAGATGAAGAGCTAACTTAGGAGTGAGAGGACTATATGCTAGATAACTTTTCAAATCTCTTTGAATCTTAAGATACGATTTACTTTTAGTTTCGAAGGCGAAACTTCCTAAAATTAGGAATATTGTGACCACCACGTCCCCAAATTTTGGAATATACTCATATTTTGAATAATTGAATAAATAAATATGATTTTTTGTGCTAATATGCCTAAACTATGTGTTCTATTTAATAATAATAAGACAATTACTTGTGAAACAAGTAAGGGTAAGTTAGTAAAAACCCAAATTGGATGGACTTAACTAAGGACGTTCGATGGTCCTAGAAATAATAGGCACCAGATAAGATGAAGGGTTAAAATTTTATCACTTAAACCCTAAATCTTGAGACACATATAAATATAAATTACAACTTAAGTTGTAACCCATTTCAACACATCACAATATGGAGGTTAAGGTTGGAGTGCTAAAGAACTATGACAATCTCCACAAGTTGGAAGTCAGTAAAACAAGGTAAATCTCATAACCCAACTTGTAAATCTTGAATGAAAATTATTTATTGTGGGTGTGTAATTGGTTAACCTAAGGTTTCAAAGTGGATTTGTAAGGTTTTCACACTTCTAGTTATGTTCTTCATGGTTCTAATGGTTCTATCAAATTAATGTTTTGACTTGAATTTGTGATGAACACATGGTTTCTTAATGGATATTGATTTGAATACGAGGTTATGGTGTTTTGAAATCATATTTTCAAAGTTTGAATTGTAATTTCAGATTTGGAAAGGTTTCGCACCAAAATTTAGATTCTTGGTGTGTTTTTGTACAAATTCATTTGAAACGGTAGTTGATTGATATGGGTTGATGGAACCTTCAATTTTTCGGACTACTTTTGATGTATTTGAAGTCCCAAAGTGGTCGAGAATTGGTCAAAGTCCGGGAAATGGTAGTTGATTGATATGGTGTTGACGTGCCAGACGTTGTGTAGGTAAACCCTTGGCACTGCCATAGTGACAGTCATCCTTATTTTCATTTGTTCGTAAAAGTGGCATAACTTCTTTGTTTTAACTCCATTGTCGATGTTCCAAATATCGTTGGAATGCTTATGGGAAGCTTAACATTATGAAAATGGTAAATCACTTAAAATAAGACTTTTAATAACTCAAAAACATGTTGGAAGTCTCGAGTATAGTTTTCCATAGCAACTTACCTAGCGTGTATATAATATAGATACTCGAGGGAAGCCACAAAGGAATTTTAAAGGGTAAGGATTTTGCTAGGAAAGCATCACTAGAGGTAATTAAGGTTTGTTTTATCTTTATGTCATGCTATTAGTTATCCTATAACTCATAATATTGAATGGTTGATATCTTGTTAGAATCAAATTAAATATATCTTATCTTTTTGTTTCATCTTGTCCTTTGAGCTCTCTACTTTGAATACCTGTGAAACTAATGTGCTTGGAATGAATACTTTTAATCGTATCTCGGACTGGAGAGCTGATGACCACCAATTATCTCCCTTCGCTATGGTTAAACATAAATTTATTGAGGCCGAGTTCTATTGGATACTATTAAAGCCAGTTGGTCGTCATATCACACACTTTGTAATTGGTTTATATTTTGTTGACTATATTGTTGAGTTTTGGGCTTCATACGCAGCGGAAATTACAAAACTATTTTGATAAAAACCTAACAGGATCCGAATCTAATTCTATTAAAAACATTTAAACCATGAAAACTTAATCATACCACGGTCACAATATACCTTTCTAAAGGTTGATCGATCTGTAAGGCGCTGCCAACGACGAACGTCCTCTACCAGCAATCCACACACGAACAGCGGCCGAAATTTGAAGCGCTAGCTTCGAAAGAATACCAAACTTTTTTTGTTTATCTCCAAAACTATCTAGAGCATACCAGAAAACCCTAACTCATTTCTGAAACGAAAATAGAGTTTCGGCCCTTAATCTTTCATTTGCGTGTTATAACTTAAACCGTCTATTTATACAACCCTTGTATATAGACGATAAAGTAAATTACACATATAACCCTACTTAAAGTAGTATAAGTGTAATACACCACAATAAATTTTATGTCATAAATTTTATCATATAAAATTCAATTTTCTAAACATTTTAAAATCTTGCAAAACCATTCTTAGTGTGCGACCAAATAGGCTCCTACAATGTTGGCAGTGTACCAAAACACATTTTGGTATACAAGTCATAAGCGTCCTCTAGCAAGACATTATGAATTCCCAAGTTGTACGAATATCAAATCGATACAACCTAATTAATAGTGGATATAACATCCTTTTGTCACACAATATCCTTTTGATCAAACATAAGGAATGGAATTGTCATTCAACATGTTCAATCGTACTAATATCGATCTCTAGGTAGACCGAAAACATCCAAATGACATTGATCAATATCAAAATCACTTAGACTAGGCATTTTAACAGTCTAACACATCAAGGGATCCACTAGATATCTCTCGTTAATTGAGAGGACAAATCTTATCTCGATTACACAACTTCATCACATTGATTATACGGTAACTAATAGCAAACTCTATAGGTTAAAGACGACGTTTGATAGTGTCAAATCACTGTGTTCCTAATGTTGAAATCTTTGGTAATCTCAAGTCAGAGGACTAAAAAATATACCTATCATGAGAAACAACTATGACTTAATCCATGTGACGTTCTCATAGCGGTTCGATCCAATACTTTGTTCCCTAACAAGTACTCGTGATCTTGATTCGTATCCCTATACGTATAATCATCACCTGATCATCAATCACGACTCACACCAGTCTTAATTCATTAAAGTTCCTAGTATAATGATCGACTAGGGAATTTTAGGATATTTCTGTAAATACCCATGGATCTTATTATAATGTAAACATGCAAATTATTATAGTAAACAACAAATGAAGTTATCTATTTTATCAACTAAAAGTATTCATAAAGACAGTTAATGGATTGACCTAGGGCAAATGCCCCAACATCTCCCACTTGCACTAGGGTCAATCATACATGCATCTAATGCCTAATGATATAACATGACCATCATGTTTTGCTTATGGAAGAGCTTTTGTCAATGGATCCGCAACGTTGTCTTCAATAGGTACTCTACAAATCCTCACGTCTCCACTCTCAATAATTTCTTTGATGAGATGAAAACACCTGAGTATATGTTTGGATCTGTGGTGTGATCTATGTTCTTTGGCCTGTGCTATTGCCCCATTATTGTCACAATACAAATAAATAGGGTTAGCAATACTTGGAACCACATCTGGTTTATAAATGAACTTTTGATCAAAATTGCCCCCTTTGCTGCATCGAACGCTGCAATATGCTCAACTTCTGTTGTAGAATCTGCGACGATCTCTTGCTTCGAACTTTTCTAGCTTACTGCACCCCCATTCAAAGTAAACATATATCCACACAGCGATCTAAAATCATATATATCAATTCGAAAACTTGAATTTGTATAACCATTTACAACTAGATCATTTTCAAAACCTCCGTAGAACAAGAACACTTCCTTAGTCCTTCTTAAGTATTTAAGAATGTTCTTTACTGCTATCCAGTGACTCTCATTGGGATTTGACTAATATCTTCTTGCAGTGCCCAAAGCATATGATACATCTGGCCGAGTGCATAGCATGGCATACATGATCGATCCAATAGCTGATGCATATGGAATCTTATTCATACAGTCTCGCTCATCATTTGTCTTAGGACATTGAATATTACTGAAACTTATGTAATGAGACATTAGCAACAATCCTCTTTTAGAGTCTTGCAAACTAAACCTATTCAACACCTTGTCTATGTAAGCACTCTGACTTAGACCGATTTGCCTCTTAGATCTATCCGTATAGATCCTTATCCCTAGGATATAGGATGCATCTCCTAAGTCTTTCATTGAGAAACATTTCCCTAACCAAGACTTGACGTTCTACAATGTTGGAATGTCATTTCCAATGAGTAATATATCATCAACATACAGTACTAGAAAAATAACTACACTCCCACTGACCTTCTTGTATATATAAGGCTCATCTTCATTCTTAATAAAACCAAAATCCTTGATTGTTTCATCAAAAACAAAGATTCCCACTCCGAGAAACTTGCTTTAATCCATAAATGGATCTTTGAAGCTTGCATACCTTCCTAGAATTCTCAGGATGTACAAAACCTTCAAGTTACGTCATATACATGTCCTCAAGCAGCTTTCCATTAAAAAATACTATTTTTACATCCATTTGCCATATCTCATAGTCATAATATGCAGCAATGGCAATTAAAATGCTAATAGATTTAAGCATGGCTACTGGCAAAAAATTTTCATAATAATCAAGATCTTGAGTCTGCTTGAAACCTTTTGCTACAAGTCTTGCTTTAAAAGTACGCACTTTGCCACCCATGTCAATTTTTTCATTTACATCCAATGGTCTTACCACCTTCACGTAAATCGACCAAGTTCCAAACTTGGTTATCATATATGGATTACATCTCAAAGTTCATGGCACTTAGCCCTTTATCTGAGTCTGGTCCAGACATAGCCTCCTGATAAATGGTGGGCTCATTTTTATCCATAAGCAACACATCACGACTATCAGTAATGAGAAATCTGAATCTCTCTGGCTCATGTCTTACCCTACCAAATTTACGTGGGCCTTGTGTCACTTGTGGAGGTTCAACTGGTTCAGAACGTTGTTAAACTTGCAGTAGCGGTTCGGTGTTTATCTGTCATTGTTGAACTTCTTAAAGATTTATTTCTCTCCCACTAGTGTATTTTGAAATTAACTATTTTTTCATAAAGGCACCATACCGAGCCACAAAAA
Source organism: Stephania yunnanensis (assembly GCA_039657365.1). Lineage (NCBI taxonomy): Eukaryota > Viridiplantae > Streptophyta > Magnoliopsida > Ranunculales > Menispermaceae > Stephania > Stephania yunnanensis. Next base: position 29,375,719 of record CM077581.1, on the reverse strand, counting down.
CTTTGTTCTCAGCGGGATTATAAAAATAATATCCTTTTGTTTCATTCGGATATCCCACAAATAAAAACTTGTCAAATTCAGGTGCTTGTTTTTCTGAGACTTGTCACTTTACATAAGCCTCACAACCCCAAATCTTAAGGAAAGACAAATTAGGTCTCTTCCCACACCATATCTCGTATGGTGTTTTATCAACCGCTTTAGAAGGAACTCGATTTAGAGTGAAAGCTACAGTTTGTAATGCTCGACCCCAAAAGATAATGGAAGATCTGCATGACTCATCACAGATCGAACCATATCTAATCAGGTTCGGTTTTTCCTTTCATAAACTCAATTCAATTGTGGAGTTGCTGGTGGTGTCAGTTGGGAGGCATTCCCACATTTTCTATGATGATCATCAAATCCTCGTATCAAATATTCACCACATTGATCTGATTGAAGTGTTTTGATAGTTTTACCAAGTTGATTATGCACTTCATTTTGAAACGTTTGAAATGTCTCAAATGATTCAGCTTTACGTTTCATAAGATATACATAACCATATATGCTAAAATCATTAGTAAATGTAATGAAATACTGATAACCTTCTCTAGCCATTGTGTTTATAGGACCGCATACATCATTATGTATTAGACCCAATAAATCACTTACCCTTTCACTGTGTCTAGTAAAGGGACTTTTAGTCATCTTGCCTAGTAAAAAAGATACACACATTTAATATGTTTCTAAATCAAATGAATCTAGAAGTCCATATTTATTGAGCTTCATTATGCGTTTCTCATTTATGTGCCCGAGATGACAATGCCAAAGATAGGTTTGATTCAAATCATTTGACTTAAATATCTTTGTATTTATGTTAAAGACTGGAGCATCAGTGTAACTTTTCATGCTTACAATATAAAGACCATCACACGAATCATCATTTGCATAAAATATGCCTTTACGAGAAATGGAACATTTATTATTCGCAATAGTAAAATAAAAACTATCCATATCTAAACATGAAATAGAAATGATGTTTCTGCTCAAGGCAGACACAAAATAACAATTATTTAAAGTTAAAATAAGTCCATTAGGTAAGACTAAGTCATATAATCCAACAACCAAGGCAGCAACTCTTGCTCCATTCCCTACGCAACTTCTCCTTTCTTCAACTTTCTACTTCTGGTGAGTCCCTGCACATTTATACAAATGTGAGATCTATATTCTGTATCTAATACCTAGGAATCACTAGTATATAAATTAATTTCAATAACATAAATACCTATAGTGGTAGTCGCACTACCCTTTTTCTTCTTTAGATCTTCCAGATAGAGCTTGCAATTTCTGTACCCATGTCCAAACGCATGACAGAAATGACAATTTCCTTCCTTTTCTTTGGGGTGTTTTGAAGCAGGAATAGGTTAGGGCTAGAAATGTTCCACAGGCTTTGCAACAAGCGCAGCAGCAGCCTCGGCAACTTTAGCCTTACTTTTGCTTTCTTTTTCATTCATTTTCCCTTTTGGATCATCGACACATTACTAGAGGGTTTCTTGATATTTTGTTAAGTAGTTTTGAGCATCAATGCAACTTTAAAATTTATTTCTCCATATTATTCATATTGTAGTTCATCACAAATTATGATGAACTCTCTAGTAATGAATTCAGGATCAAATCTACAGCCAACTCTTGGCTTATGGAAAATTCGAGTCTATCAAACTGATCAGCATAGCCCTTCATTTTCAAAAAATGAGGAGTAACTCACGCACCCTCAGTCATCTTGTAAGAATGTAGGTTCTTGACTATCTCGAGCCTTTCTTGCCTAGCTTGTTGTTGGAACATTTCCTTAAGAGTTTCAGCCATGTCGTTGGCTTCCATTAGTTCCATGTCCTTTTGAAGTTTAGGAACCATAGTTGCCAACATAATACATGCAACATTAGCAGAATTGTTGACATGCTTATTATGCGTATCCTTCACAGCTTTCGTAGTATTGATTGGTGGGTCCTCAGGGATTGGAGCATCCAGGACATACAACTTGCGTTCATGCTTGAGAACGATTCTCAAGTTTCAGAAACAGTCAAGAAAGATAGTCCCAGATAGCTTATCGTTATCAAGGATGGATCGTAGTGATAGGGGAATATTGTTATTTGAAAAGGCCATTGATCTACAATAAAGATTATGCAAAGTTTATTTTAGTATAGAGGAATAGACTCCCATTAAATTAACAACCCTCCTAGAACATACTGTTTATTAAGGGGACTAAAATCCATATTTAACCTAATTCTATGACACCTATGGCGTTAAACACAGAACTAGATTAGTTAGGTAGATAACAGTTACCAATTACATCTTATGTAATTTTAGATACTTTTATGAGATATGGGACATCTTATGTCTTAGCATGTTTTTTTATCTCATCATGTGCTTAAAGCTCAAAACTATTTTGATAGCTTTATTAAGTCGAACCATTTTAAACATTTCGGTAACTCTTACCCAACTTGTCTCACCAAGATAACACAATACACCTAACTATGGCTAAAACTATATTAATGTGATCAAGGCCTTGACAAGTGTTTAAAATGGATGGCATGAGACTTAAAATTTAATAAAGGGATTTTATTCAGTTTTAGTAATTTTATGTAAACAATGAAATATCATATATTTTATTGATTTGTTGAATCACTAAACAATTTGGAAATTTTTATACCGTTCACTAATAACAGAATTTTCGAGCATTAGGATTAGTTAGACTGCGACCACGCTGGACGATCAGCGGACGGTGGTTCCGCTGACCGTCAGTGGACAGGGGAACAAGGGGCAGCGCCCCCATTATTTTTTAGGAGACGAATTTCAATTCTGAAAATTTAAATTCGCTATAGAAATTTTATTTTTTGCTGATTTTATTGTCCTAAATTAACCCCTTAATTTGTTTGAAATTAAGTCAATTAAAACATTTTAATTAACCTGGGCCCACATCTAACTAATCACCTTATCCTAATCCAATTAGGACTTAAGATATTTCAATCCTAGCATATCACCAATAACAAAATTATTGATATTTATCTCCTATCCAATAGGGATAACGAAATCGATTTTGCTAATATCTCATAATCTAATTTGTTATCTATCTATTATCAAAAAGAAATTTCATAATAGAATAGATATAACGAGATAAATAAATAATTTCGAAAAATAATTATTTGCAATTTCGATCCTCATCCAAATAATCACAAACATGTAATTGAATCATGAACTACTATCCCAGTCGAACCTAATCATATTAGTTTCGAATTAATATTAAGACTTGTACAATTTAAGAAACTTAAAACAATGTAATACGATTACTAAATTACTGAGATTTCATCCATGCATCAATACAAGAAAAATAAAGATTATACCTAATGGTGTCATGGACCACAGAACACGAAATTCAATTCATTAAAATTATTCGAATTAACCTAACATGGTTACTAGCATGTCCGAAACAAATTTCAATTAAATCATGAATATATGTATCATATACACAAAACATGATAATAAATCTCACAGAAAACTTATGTATATCACATATACATCAACTATTAACATGCTTTCAATCATATATCATGTATATATCAGAAGAAAACATGAAATAGATTTAATGGAATCGTACTCGAAAGCTCTGCTACCAATGTTGAGTTTTGGGGTTCATACGCAGCGGAAATTACAAAACAATTTTGACAAAAACACCAACAGGATCCAAATCTAATTCCATTAAAAACATTTAAACCATGAAAACTTAATCATACCTCGGTCCCAATATACCTTTCTGAAGGTTGATCAATCTCTGAGGCGCTGCCAACGACGAACGCGCTCTACCGCCAGTCCATACATGAAAGAAGTATAAGTGTAATAGACCACAAGGATAGGGTTTCGGCCCTTAATTCGTTTGTGAAACGATCCAAAATGTATGGACTGGCGGTAGAGCGCGTTCGTCGTTAGCTTCGAGAGAATACCAAGTTTTTTTGTTTATCTCCAAAACGATCCAAAATGTACCAGAATACCCTAATTCGTTTGTGAAACGAAAATAGGGTTTCGGCCCTTAATCTTTCATATGTGTGTTCTAACTTAATGTGTTTATTTATACAACAGTTCTATATCGACGGTTAAGTAAATTACACATATACCCCTACTTAAAGAAGTATAAGTGTAATAGACCACAAGGACGTTTTTGTCAAAAATTTAATCATATAAAATTTATTTTCTTGAACCATCTTAAAATCTCGCAAAACCATTCTTAGTGTGCTACCCAATAGACGCATACAACGTTGGCAGTGTACCAAAACAATTTTGGTATATAAGTCATAAGCGGCCTCTAGCAAGACATTATGACTACCCAAGTTGTACGAATATCAAATCGATACAACCTAATCAATAGTGTATATCCTTTTGACACAAGATATCCTTTTGAACAAACATAAGGCATGGAATTGTCATCTAACATGTTCAATCGTACTAGTCTCGATCACTAGGTAGACCGAAAACATCCAAGTGACATTGATCAATATCAATTCACTTAGACTACGCCTTTTAACAGTCTATCACATCAAGGGATCCACTGGACATGTCTCTTTATATGAGAGGAACAAATTCTATCTTGATTATACAACTTCATCATATTACTCACAAAGTAACCAATCACAACCTTTATAATTGTCTAGTTAAATATGGCGTTTGATCGTGTCAAATCACTATGCTCCTAATGTTGAAGTCTCTGGAAATCTCAAGTCAGAGAACTGAAAAATATAACTCTCATGAGAAACAACTATGACTTAATCCATGTGATGTTCTCATAGCGGGTCAGTCCAGTACTTTGTTCCCTAACAAGTACTCGTGATCTTGATTCGTATCCCTATAGGTATAATCATCATATGATCATCAATCAAGACTCATACTAGTCTTAATTCATTATAGTTCCCAGTATATTGATCGACTATGGACATTTAGGATATTTCTGTAATACCCATGGATCTGATTATAATGTAAACATGCAAAATAATTATAATAAACAACGAATGAAATTCTCTATTTTATTAACTGAAAGTATTCATAAAGACAGTTAATGGATTGACTTAGGGCACATGCCCCAACATCTATGGCATTTATGTTATTTTTGTTATCTTATGTTATTTTTGTTATCTTAATGACCATCTTGTTTGGCTTTTTTTCATTTCGTGTTGTATTATATAGTATGCTTGTTTATGTTATCCTTTCAGGCATGGAATGATAGTAGGAATTGAAGAGTAAGCTTGTTCATGCTAGTTATTATGCATTAGTATTACTTGGATGATTGAGGGTAAAGCAAGCTTCTGCGCTATGGTGCCTGTTGAAATGTTGCTCACCTCACTATTTTCCCCTTCCAGATACCTCAGCTACTATCATGAAAAAAGGAAAGGGCAAGGTCACAATGTAGAGGTCTTCTCATGTTTGCAAGGTTGTCTTATTATATTTTATTGATTTTGAGAAATTACATAATAAATAGGGGATTTTACTATGTGTAGACTTTGTGAAACCCATCGATTTTTTGTTAACTTTTTGTAAGACTTTCTATTTTATTTTTGTACCTAATAGACTTAGAAGACTTTTATTTTCGCACTATTTATATGCCTTATTAGCATGTGGTAGATTGCCTTGTGTTATTTCCGTAGGTTAAGGCTTACTCGATCTTCGCTCGACTCGCTGAGTTATCTTGAGGAGTTTGACAATGGTTTATGTCAGATGGCCCTGGTTATAGAAATTTGGGGTCGTCATATTTTGAACTCGGAAATAGTGAACAAAAACCTTGAAGATACGATATGATGACCGACGACTATTGACGAGGGAGTCATTTGAATTTGATGTTTCATGCGGAGTCACACTATGCTATTCACGTTGACTAGCGGGGTTCGAGTGCAGCATTAGAATCTTTATCACCAAGACCTTGGGGTAAAGTGAAGCTTTAGGGAAATTCTTCTATCTACATTTGAATTAGGAACGTTAGGATAAAATTGGTAAGGATGAATACAACCTAGGTTGAATTGACTCCTTTAGACTACTTCTCCATTGTTTAAACTCAATTTAGATTCCTTGTAATTGGTTAGAAGTTAATTAGTAGTTAAATCTCAGGTCGAAATTAAAATCAAGGTTCCTAACTTTATTTTCTAGTTAGAGTATAAATAAACATTTATACTATCCATGTGGTTCGATATCTGCGACTTAAAAACTAGCTTGGTGTGCTATTACTTGCAACGAAATTCATACACTTGCAACTCTCATCAACCTTATGAACATGGGAGGATGGAAAGTAGATAAATGGGGTTGTCAAAATGAGCTTGAGCGATTAATGAAGGAAATGCTTAATAATTGTCAAATGAAAGCTGAACCGCATATCAAATCAAGAGTGAGGTCCTTAAGAACAAAATATTTTGCACTTGTTCAAATGCGGGGCCTAAGTTGTAGTGGATTTGGATAGAATGACATTAACAAATCCATCACTTGCAATGATGAAGTTAGGAACAATCGGGTAAAGGTAAATGTTTAGTTATGTTTACATACTTATATTTTATTTTATTTCAAAATAAAATCATTTTCAGAAACGGTAGTATTATTTTGAGTTATATTGGTGTTTTTTAGAGTTATCCAACAACATTCAAATTAAGAAACAAAACATTCCCTTACTATGATGAGCTTAACTATGTGTATAGGAAGGACAAGGCAATAGGAGCAGGTGTTAAGAATCTTGCTATTGTAGTTGAAGATATCACTTTGATTAGGGAAGAACATGAATCTCAATGTATGGCATTTCAATTTATTGAGAGTCAAAATGTTGAGCAAGTGGAAGACAACCCTATGACTCCAATTAGTGCTTACACTAGTCAACCATCGAAATCAAGTGTAAAGGGAAAAGAAAACAGAATAAGGGGATTGATGTAGTCCAAGATCTTTCAACTCAAATAAATTATGCAATTGAAATAACGACAACTTGCAAAGAACATATTCAGAAACTTGCTAAATGCTTCAACATGATTTAGATTGTGCAAATAGGAGAATGATAGTTCATCATGAAATAATAAAAATAGATAGGTTATCCTAAGAGTAGATCACCAAGGGGGGAAGAAAGATTGCTCTTGACCCATTGGAAACCAATTAATTCCTTATCCTTCAGGAGGATTTTAAGAAAGCTTACATGCTAGGCTTATTCCTTGATTAGTTGATGTTTTATTGAAGTGCAACTTCTTAGATTTTGGATGAAATAAAACCTTTTGCATACAATTGTTCGACACTTCTCCATGTACCTTTTGAGACTTCTTCATTTTTGGGCATGTAATGTTTAAGTTCTTTTTTATTGGATACTATTGCAAAAATATTGGAATTAGAAAGTTTTTGGATCTATACACTAATATGACAATATGATCAAGTGCATTGTTTTATATGTATGATAACATATATTATGGCACAGTTGAACTTTTTTAATATTTTATCAATAAATGTGTACCCAATGATTTTTTAACCTAAAAACAAGATATGGTAATAATTTCTTATAAGAAATTGTTTCTTTATTGCCTTTAATATGTTTTATTCTTTTTAATCCTAAAAGTATTTTATGCTTTTTAGAAGTACTCAAACCCTTGTTATTAATCCATGCATATCAAGATTCAATAAATCAATCATAAAAGAAAGTATTTTTCGGCTTAATTGGGGAAAATATCCTAACCATTTGCAACTTTTGTTATTATATCATAACCTTTGTAAATTGTTAAATTTGTATCCCAATTGAGTCTTTAACTTAAAATTTGAAGAGGTGACATCTTAATTATGAGTTTAAAAACTATCTCGTCACTTATAATTATGGAAATAATTATTAATTATAAGGTTTAAATTCATTATTTAAGTGACACAACATCAAATTTGGAGTTTAAAAGTGGTTTATGATACAAATTAAACAAGCTAGAAAGGTTGGGATACAATAAGAAATCTCAAAAAGTTAAGAAATTTTAACCAATTTGGTCTATTTTTTGATAAAAAAAAGAAAGTATTTTTCAAGTAAGAGAAATATTTTTAAAATTATTAATAGTTACATTTATTAGGTTTATTATTAATTATTATTTAAATATTATTTTAGAAAAATATAAAATATATATGATTATTTAATGTTTTTAATATTTTTGTAAATAATATTTTATATTTGTTATTTAGTTCGAGTTTTTTTTATGAGTAAAAAGATAGTAGTGCATGTAGTGAAAATAATTATGCATTATTTTTTCATTTAAAAAAAATATGTTTGAATGATATTAATGTCAATTTCACGTTTAACTATTTTTAAAATTTGCAACTTCCCTGTAAGTTCAAAGTTGAGCAAAGCAAGAAATAGAAGTTACACAGTGATTTAACTCAAAGGAGTTATATCTACCCGTAAGGAAACTCGCCCATAAGTTGACAAAAATGAACTAAACGAGGCCAAAGAGAATGCTTTGCAATGTGTTTCAAGCTTAGGTTTACAACTGACGGACATTCTCTATTTATATTACAGAAGAACTCCTTGATCCACGACACTCGCAATAATATATCGCACGTTAGTGTGCACTTGTTACTACATCGTACAACACCTCACATACTTTCTTACACATCTCTTACATTCTCTTACATTTTCTTACACCTCATACACATGTCCCAAACTAAAGATGTCACTCACATACAAACTAAATAAAAAACAAAACTCTCTTACAGATGTCAAGTTTCTAATGACGCCACTCTTACAATCAAAGAAACTAACTTACCACCTCACAATTCTCTCTTACCATAAAAAAACAAAATAAAACATCATCATGACTGTTAAAACACAACAATATAAAACATTATCATCAAAACTTACCTGAAATATAAAAGAAAACATGACTCCAATACTACAACTCAAACACCAGAAAGCTACGAGGGTTTTTTTTGACACCGATGCATTTTATTTTAAAACATGTATGATAATCATGATTACCATCCTCCTATTGGTAAGTTATCCATTGGTATTCCTGTATTCTAGTTCTACTAGATCTAAAAGCACATTACGCATATGTTCATTTCGGTCATTTTGAAATCTGAAAGCAGGTAGTTCTTCAAACCGTAGCGGATCATGTGGAATGTCATATGGTGCTTTATGTTCTAACTTTATGGTTCTTGCTTCATTAGTGAACAAATATTCTTTATATGGCTCGACTAAGGATGCAAAACTTTTTTACGAATGATTATGGTTGATCTCTTTAAGATAGTTGATAAGACACTGCATTAAAATTATGTTTCTATATTGGTATAACGAGATTATTATATTTTTTCATATATGGTGCAGAAAATAGTCTTGTAGGCCCATCATGGAAAGGTTGATGGACTATGAAGACTGATCATATTACCCCAAAAGGGTAATCCTTTATTGAAGGATTATGTGACAAACAGTATTTCTCGAATTTATAAGTGCAAACCATTTAAGCAGATTTCAAAATGGGTAGGTTGATTATCTGGATTTTGGAGATTGGCAAAGGCTAGTGATGGTTCAAGGATAATGGCAATGGGGTGTTGGATGGACATACACAAAAAGTACCAAAATATATGACAAGATCAATGTTCCATAGGGATGGATGATCATAACAATATCTAGGAATTGGGTATTTTAACTAAAAATTCCTATGTATTTATGGAGGAGGATTCATTGATCTTACAAACTGATGGAGAAATTGGAATAGTTTCATCTGAGCTAAGTTTTTGACATGGTCATTTTTTGAGATAGGAAATGGGCTTGAAGGTACATTATTTTAGTATTGGGTTGGAAAGGTTAAGAACCTGGTGGAAGGTTTTTCCATATAGATAAGTAGAACAGTTTGTACTTGAGTGATGAGGTTAACATAGCCTTTTTCTTCTTGGATAACAAATCTGCCAAGATATTGGTTTTTCCTTTGATATGCCGAACTTGAAAATCATAATTACTAAACAATTTCTTAAGCCTTAAAAGTTGTGGGTCAGTATGGTTTTTTTTTTTTTTTAAATCTATTACCTTTAAAAAATTGGAGTTATCACTTTTTGCTTTGAACGAATAGGGTTTGAGGTAAAAATCCAACTTCTGAATTTCGAATTTAACATCTAAGATTTCTTTGAAAATGGTGTGGCAGTGCAACTTAATAGGACTGAAAGCTTCGCTAACAAGTCTACTGTTCTCCATCATTTTCTTAAAAAACCAACTCCTCCGTAATAATTTGAGACATCTATTTACAAATTTCTTTTATTGTTGTTGGTGTGGTCAGTGGGAGAGGTTGTTTGGTCATTTTTTTAGTTTTCTAACTGCTCTGGTTTGTGAAGGTCCCTAATAAGAAGAGTCTTTCTTCAACATATTTGAGAGAAAAGTTGTGCATTAGGCCACCTTGGGAATAAATTTCCCTAAGAAATTGACTATCACTAGGAGTTATTGGATATGCTTGGGAGACAGACTTTCTTTAGGAAACTTTTCTAGTTCATGTGTTATATCTGATCCAGGGACATATTTTCCATTAGAAAATTGAATCTTGAGGAACTCAATTTTGGGTTGCATCAGAATACTCTTTTTTTCAAATAACATGATCTCAAAGTGCCCTATAATGTCAAGAGATTGATAAAGTAGTTTCTTATGTTCCTAATCCTCTGAAGAAAAAACAAAAATATCATAAATATAAACTAATAGAGAGTGAAGCAATGGTTGATAGATTTGGGTTATGACCTTTTAAAAGATAGATGGAGCAATTTTCAATCTAAAAGGCATGACTGTTAGCTGATATTGACCTTTTGGAATATGGATTGCCATCTTTGATGAATCTTTTGGATGAACTCTAAGCCGTCAAAAAATGCTTTGAGAACAAATTTGCTTAAAATATGTGATATTTAGAGGAGAGCTATCCTAGTATTAATTTTTGGCAAAGGGAAGTTGTTGTCTACTAAGAATAAATTTAGAGGCTTATGAAATCACACCCAAGAGGGGCTGATTTGGGGTACTGACATGTTAATGCATTTTAATAACTTTCAATAAACAACAATGTTTAACGTATACACAATCAACAAGTATAAATTCAATGCAATGGTGAAGGAGGTAGAAGAGATGGAAGAGAGATAAGATTTACAGTAGTTCAATCCAACTGATCTACATCTACAACATAACTTCCCTTATTTGGATTTTCAATGCCACTTATATTAATGAGAAGTGTTATAAGCTAAATGTACAAGCCTAGAATGCCTAATCAAAAGTTAAAACTTAATACCTAGCCTCAACTAGGTCTTCCATTGACTTAAATCCCACAAAGTTTTAAAATCAGTCACTTACTAAAATAAATGGGAATACAACAAAAATTGATATTACAAAGTAAAGCGACAATAAGTTCAATTACTCACAAACCACATAGAGCCTAACAAATCTAATACATACAAGTATGAATATGAGTTAGAAATTAAAGTATGATATTAATTTGCACGAATCTCAAACAACAAACGATCTAACCAGTTCGATAAGAATGAAGACATTTTCAAATTTGATGAACAAGTAGTTTTCGTAAAAATCAAGTTTAAGGCCTAACTCTTGTTCAAATCAGTCATAGGATTTAGAAAATAGAGTTTAAGCCTAAAACCAAAAACGAATGTGTTCAAGAATACAATAAATGATTTCCGCACAGCAATCATAATAAAAGATGTAATTTAAACATAAGTAGACTAAGAAATAAAATTTTCTTACAACCCCCAAATTAGAGTGACTCAAATCAGTTATGGAGAATTGGTTTTAAGCTTTAGAGCACCTTAGTGACATTAGTTTTGAGGATGACTTAGTATCCTCGAATAACTCCAAGTGATCAAGCACAAAAATCTAGTCGAATCAATGTGAAAACTTGGACACAAGTGAGTTTTTATGAGCTTGAGAGGATAATAGTATGCTATAAATGGTTTGTTAATGGTTTCTAAGCCCATTTAATAGTTTATGGTTGTTCTCTCGATCCAATGGTCCAAAATAATCATTGATTCAACATAAAGAAAAATGTGTAAGCTTTTAAATAAAACTATTAGGAGACTGGTAACCGTACTAATGTGACATCATTAGCGCGCTAACTAAGCAAGCGTGCTTATGAATCTCATTAGCTCGTTAACCATCAAGGACCAGATACTAAATAGTTTATGGTTTAAAGTTAACGATTCACTAACACACCTACGACTCAACTAATCTTTAGGAATACTTTGAACATGTTTAGTAAGAGTCTTTGGAATAGTTTAGACTACTCGAATGATTTCACAAATCTCAAAATCGAGAATTCTGATATCATGAAACATGTTGGGGCATATCTATAAATATTTTGTTTATCATTCACAAACCATTCAAATTGAAGTTGGTGCATTCAAAATCAATCACCATAGTTTTTTCCAAATCCAATGCATGTTTTAAAAACATGTTTACATAATGTAAAATCATTTTCCAGTTACAAAGTTCGAATAGTGTAAAAATCAAAACTTGAGTGAACTTTGAAAAATGTGATATGCACGAGTTTAATGCATTTGGCTTGCCTAATTGAACATATATATTTCATATGATTTGAATCTTGAGACTTGAACTTGTAAGAACTCATTTTTCTTTTTGAACTTGTGATTCCTAGCCAATTTTGATGTTCTAAAAACACTCAAAAAACTTGTTAGAATCCTTTCACTTTGTTTGTTTCCATCAAAATCCAGGGTGGATATAAGTGACAAAGCACTTAGTCCAACAATCTCTTTTTTTATGATAACAAATAATGTAAACTCAACAAAAAAAAGATATACACTATGTGTATATCAAGTTAATAAATCTCAAGTCAAACAATGAATTTCTTCCCTTTTGATAACATCAAAAAGTGGTAATGGAGCTCCCTTAACAACATGCATCAAAGACAAGGAAAACCAAGAAAATTAAATACAACTCATCCATAGGTAAGAGAATATATAGCAAGAACATTATAACTCGAAGATATGTAAAAAGAACATCCATTTCATTAAGTGCTTTAAAAGATATGAATAACATATTGGGCACATGCATGAAATTAAAACTACATGACTAAACATGTATAGATGTACATCAAAATGAGACTAACATAAATGAGCCTAATTCTCCCCTATCATGGTTGATCCTAGCTCTTCCTCCTAAAAGGATGAAGTTTGATGTGCACAGCCAGAAGAACGATCGTCTCTCACTTATCTATATAGCAGTAAGTGTCCCTCGATGTGACACATGCGTGTGGCCTAATTGTCAAAATGAGAGTCAATATCCCTGAAGCTCCACATCATGAAGCAATTCATATGGCATGGTTTGGTAGAGATGTAGGTGAGGAAAGAGACATAGCTAAAGGAGGAGCGGTGCCATAGTATAATGGGTAGGGTAGAGGTTCTTGTGGAGCAGGTGGAGCCTGGTAGGTCGTGGGCTCCTGCTGAACCTCATTGTTTTTGCCATCGTCGTGTAGAAATAAAAAGCTAGAAAGCAAGTAGTCATACTCATCGAAGTTGATGGGAGGATCGGACTAGTAAGGGGACTCAACCTTCGTAGTGCTCTCCATCAGGTATGTCATCCTCACATATCCACAGTCGCTCACTACGAATATAGCAATATTTCATGGCTTTTAGAATGGCAATACTGACGGTGTTAGTGATGTCGAGTAGGCGACCCTCAAGATGAAGGTCCACTTGTGCTGCCTCATGGAAAGAGGTAATGATGTGGGCATAAAAAAGATGTTGACTTGAGCCTAACATAGATGTCATGGAGGCTATCATGATGTGGGGCAGTCTAATGGGTATCTCCCACATGAGGGCCCTGAGAACATGAAAGCCAAGTGAGGTGATGTAGTTCTTACTATTGCCACAAGGAAAGACGACTTTATGGAGCATCTTGTGGAGAACGTGAGGCACAATTTTGAAGTCAGTGTTAATGACTCTAACGGATACATGGTGATCTCTCTATCAAACCGTGTGAAGGAGTTGAGGATCTCAAGCCGTTCGAATGACCGTTCACAAAATGTTCCCCTTAAATAGTAGTAGGAGGGTTATGAGGAAGGTTAAGGAGCTCAACTAGACTCTGAGGAGTGATCTTAATGAAAACTCAAACCAAAGGAGCGTTATAGGTGACCTTATATTGACATAAGGACACCCACCCATATTTGGTGAGCACCTCAGACATTGAGAGGTGTGCCCTGTCGAAGAATTCAAAATCAACGACCGCAGGTTTAAGGACCTTGGCGTCTGTTAGCCTGGAGCTAACCACCTCAAGGACTGATTTGGAGGTTGAAGCACCATTGTGCTTGGTCTTAGAATGACCCTTATTGTAAGGAGGATTGGCCATGAGAGTGGCGATGCATTGCTGGCCTGCTGACTAGAAGACCTAGTCTTGTGACGGGTAGTGGATTGAGAGGTGGAAAAAGGTGGAGCGGAGGAATTGGAATCTCTATGACATGGATACATTGACAAGAACAAAAACTAGGGCAAAAAATCAGATTAGGCTGGCAAAATGAGACGAAAAACTAAAAAGATGAAGAAAAGCAATGGAAATGAGCAAAAATTGGAGGAAAGTTATCTAGATGATCCTAGAAACCCATTCGATGTCAAACGGAGGAGATGGAGATGTTTTTAGGATGTTTTGGGGTGAAACAGTGCATTTCTCAAATGGTCACAATGGTTTTAAAAAACCTGGACCGAGACACATTCGCACGCTAGGTGGGGAAATTAGCACACCAATGATAAAAAAATCTATCTTTAATGCATTATGCTTACCGCTATGTATATTGGGTAGCGCATTAATAGGTCAACCTAAAGCATAATTAAGTTAGATTAACACGCTATATATGCAATCCTAGCGCGCTAATTGGTGAGACCTAACGTTCTAATTGCTCTTTGGAATGTTTCGATTAAAATTTTAAATTTTCGAAGGAAAACTTGGATTCATCTCATACTCCATAGACACCTCACTAACAACATATAAAAAGGTTTGAATGAGCTAGATCGTGCTTAAAAGGTCGGATTCATGGATCATGCCTAATTCTCGGGAAATCTTTGAAAATTGGTCTCTAGGCAATGGCTTGATGAAAATATCAGCTAGTTAGTCCTCAGCGGACACATGAATTAGTTTGATATCCCCCTTTTGCACATAATCACAAAGGAAGTGGTGCCTAATCTCAATATGTTTGGTACGGGAGTGTAGCAGTTAGATTTTTTGATATGTTGATTGCACTTATGTTATCACAATAGAATTCAGCACAACCAAATTAGACTTGATAATTCTTAAGTTATTGCTTCATGTACAATACTTGAGCATAACAACTTCTGGCAACCACATATTCGACATTGGTTGTGGAGAAAGCAAATGAGTTTTGCTTTTTGCTAAAACATGAGATTAAGGAATTTCCTAGCAAATGACAAAACCTTGATGTGTTTTTCCTATCAATGAGACTCCCCTCACAGTCAAAATCAAAAAAGCTTCTAAGTTTAAAACTTTTGAATTTGTTGAACAACAATCTCAAGTCTTGTGAGCCACTTAACTATTGAAATAAATGCTCGACACATTTTAGATGTGACTCTTTAGGCTCGAATTGGAACCTAGCACATAGACACACACACTAAACATAATATCGAGTCTACTAGTAGTCAAGTAAAGAAGACTTCCTATTCTACAATATAGCTTAGGATCTATAGGCTTTCCTAATTGGTCTTTGTCTATTTTGACAATGGAACTACTAGGAGTATCACTTGCCTTCAAATCATCAAGTTTGAATTTCTTAAACATGTCCCTCACATGCTTCACTTATGATGAAAATCTCATGCTTAGATTGCTTAATTAGCAAGCCCAAGAAGTATGTTAGTTCACCCGTCATGCTCATTTTAATTCATTGGTCATTAAGGATGAAATTTCAATACATAAATGTGTATTAGATGGACCAAAGATGATATCATCAAGATAAATTTGAACAAGAAGCATATCATGGTTTTTTATCAAAATGAACAAAATGGGATTTGGTGTTCCTTTCTTGAACCCTTATCAAAAAATGCACTAAGCCTATCATACCATGCTCTAGGAGTTTGCCTCAATCCAACAAGGCCTTTTGAAAATGATAAATATTACTTTGGTAAGCATGGTCTTCAAAACTTGATGGTTATTCTACACATACCTTTTCATTGATGAAACCATTCGAAAAGGTATTTTTAACATCCATTTTGTATAGTAAGAATCCATTATAGCAAGCATAAGCAAGTAGCGTTCGAATTGCTTCTAGTTTTGCTACCGATGCAAAGGCTTCTTCATAATCAACGCCATCCTGTTGTTTATAGCCTTAGCAACAAACCTAGCCTAGTTTCTCACTATCACACCTTTCTCATTCTTTTTATTTCTAAAAACTCATTTGGTGCCTATAATGGTATGATTTTTAGGTCTACGCACTAGGGTCTACACTTTATTTCTTACAAAATGGCCTAATTCCTCTTACATGATCATGATCCAAAATTCATCACTTAAGGCTTCATGTATCTTAGTGGGCTCGATTTGTGAAACAAATGTGATATGCCCCTCATCCTTATTTAGTGAAGATTTAGTGGTTATGCCTTTGTTTGGATTACCTAAGATTTATTGAGAAGTATGTACTAAAAGAAGTCTCGAGTTCTTTGGTATATTAGTTTCGGTTTCTATTCTCACTCATACTACTTTACCATTAGGTTCTCAAACTCGAATGATTCCTCATCATCATCAAGTCTCATTTTATCGAAGGTGTGCACCAATTGCACTTTAGGATCTATCTCATCAAACTTGACATGCATTGACTCCTCTATGGTCTAGTAGATCTATTGAACACTCTATATGCCTTACTATGCGTGGAATATCCTAGAAATTTGCATACATTTGACTTTGGGCCAAACATGCCCAAATGATCCTTATCATTTAAGATGTAGCAAGTACAACCAAACACCTTAAAGTAACTATTGTTTGGTTTTTGACCTTTCCATGTTTATAAGGGGTTTTGTTCACTTGTTTTTGAACATTCAACCTATTCAAACCATTGCATGCCGTGTTAATGGCTTCGGCCTAAAAGTGCTTAGCTATGTTGTACTCATTTAGCATATTCCTATACATTTCTTGGAGAGTTCTATTTTTCCTTTCAACCACCCCATTTTGTTCTGGTGTTCTAGGAGAGGATAATTGGTGTGGATATCATTGTCTTGCACAAAACTCCTCTAAATTTCTATTGACAAACTCACCACTACTATCACTTTGATTTTGTAACTTTTATCATTTTCAACTAATGCATAAAATTTGAGAAACACTTCAAAAAACTAATACTTTTGTGGTAGAAAGTGCACCCATATATCTAGTGAAATTATCAACAATAACATATCAATATGATTTTCCCTTTAGACTTCGTGTTTGGGTAAGTTCGACAAATCTATGTGGATTAGTTCTAAGGCTCTAGTTACATCACTAGTTGTTTTCATCTTGAATGACGATTTTAGTTATTTGCCAATAATATAAGGTTTACATTCCTTGTCTTTCTTATATATGCATTTATGAAGACCTTTTACTAAATCATGCTTCGTCAATTTTCACAAATTTTTCATACTAAAATGTCATAGTCTAAGTGACACAACCATGCATTATGTTCATTTTGAGCACTCAAACATGAAACATTTTGCATATGCATCTCATCGAAGTTAATAGCATAGACATTCTTATCTCTATATGCAATGAACAAGATTTCATGCTTCTTATTCCTAATAATGCATTTTAATGATTCAAACATGACATGAAAACCTTTGTCAGATAATTGACTAATGCTCAGCAAATCATGTTTCAAATCATCAACAAGGCAAACATTTGAGATGGATAGAAATTTGTTACCCACAGTACCAAGGCCTATGACTTTTCCGTTGTTATCATCTCCAAATGCGACTTTTCCACCATCGTGAAGTTTAGTTCAATGAATTGACTTGCTTTTCGGTCATATTTCTTGAGCACCCACTATCTAAGTACTATGGGATGCTCTTTCTTGCATCCTACAAAGTGTGAAAGACACTACATTTTGGTACCCAAACTCTTTTGGGTCTGAATCATAAACAGTCTTAACTATCCATGCTAATCTACCTATGTTGGTTTGTTTCAAGACACTTTTCCCAAACTTATGAGACCTATTGCACTTAGAACATCTATGGGCATCATTCAACAATTTCTTGCAGCTTAATAAATTTGTTCCAGAGCCTATGCCCCTTTTGTTGAGTGCACGTCGTTCTACTCCCAACATCATATCAAATATATCCATACCATTGGTGAACTTTGTCAACGTATAGGTCAAGTCCTCTACCTCTTTTCCTAAGGCATCTATTTCCTTTATGACCTTACTCAAATCATTATGGAGGTCACTAATGATCTCATTTTGTGACTCTATGTAAGATTTTGCTATGGCCAAGCTCTTTTTGAGTTGTTTGGTCTTTTAACTTCTTTTTCCAATTCTTTCATAGGCCCATGAACACAAGGCAAATCATCTAAGTCATTAACATCATCAAAGTTTAAATCATTAGAATTTACCTTACTTTGTGTTATGAGACAAAGTATAGCCTTCTCATTTTCTGACTCGAAGTCGGAGATTGATGAGGATGAATCATCTTATGTTGCCTTAATGCTCTTCTTGCCTTTCCTCCTATCCATAGCTTTTTTGGACTTACAATTGGCCTTGATGTGGACCGGTTTGCCATACTCGAAGCAAACTATTTCACTGGATTTTCCTCTTTTGCTTCGAGAGAATACCAAATCTTTTGTTTCTCTCCAAAATGATCCAGAGAATACCAAAAAACCATAAGTCATTTCTTAAAACAAAAATAGAGTTTCGGCCTTTTAATCTTTCGTACGTGTATTCTAACTTAAAGCGTCTATTTATACTACCCTTATATATAGACGGTTAAGTAAATTACACATATACCCCTACTTAAAGAAGTATAAGTGTAATACACCACAAGGACGTTTCTGTCATGAATTCTATCATATAAAATTCATTTTTTCTGAACCATCTTAAAATCTCGAAAAACCATTCTTAGTGTGTACCAAAACATATTTTGGTATACAAGTCATAAGCGGCCACTAGCAAGACATTATGACTACCCAAATTGTACAAATATCAAATCAATACAACCTAATCAATAGTGTATATAACATCCTTTTGTCACACGATATCCTTTCGATCAAACGTAAGACATGGAATTGTCATCCAACATGTTCAATCGTACTAGTCTCGATCTCTAAGTAGACTGAAAACATCTGAGTGACATTGATCAATATCAATTCACTTAGACTAGGCCTTTTAAAAGTCTAACACATCGAGGGATCCACTAGATATCTCTCTTTATATGAGAGGGACAAATTCTATCTCGATTACACAACTTCATCACATTGCTCACACAGTAACCAATCACAACCTTTATAATCGTTTGGTTAAAGACAACGTTTGACAGTGTCAAATCACTATGTTCCTAATGTTGAAGTCTCTGGTAATCACAAGTTAGAGGACTGAAAAATATACCTATCATGAGAAACAACTATGACTTAATCCAAGTGATGTTCTCATAGCAGCTCGGTCCAGTACTTTGTTCCCTAACAAGTACTCGTGATCTTGATTCGTATCCCTATACGTATAATCATCGTATGATCATCAATCAAGACTCACACTAGTCTTAATTCATTATAGTTCCCAAGATAATGATCGATCTATTTATTATTTAGGATATTTCTCAGTAAATATCCATGGATCTTATTATAATGTAAACATGTAAATTAATTAATATAAATAGCAAATGAAATCCTCTATTTTATTAACTAAAAGTATTCATAAAGACAGTTAATGGATTGACCTAGGGCACATGCCCCAACATCTCCCACTTGCACTAGGGCCAATCATACATGCATCTAATGCATAATGATCTAACATGACCATCATGTTTTGCTTGTTGAAGAGCTTTTGTCAATGGATCTGCAACGTTGTCTTCGCAGGGTACTATGCAAATCTTTACGTCTCCCTCTCAATAATTTATTTGATGAGATGAAAACGCCCGAGTATATGTTTGGATCTGTGGTGTGATCTAGGTTCCTTGGCTCCGTGCTATTGCCCCGTTGTTGTCACAATACAAACAAACGAGTTAGCAATACTTGGAACCACACCTAGTTCGAAATGAACTTTTTCATCCAAACCGCCTTTCTTTGCATCGGACGCCGTAATATACTCACTTATGTTGTAGAATCTGCCACGCCTCTTGCTTCGAACTTTTCCAAATTATTGCACCCTCATTCAAAGTAAACGCATATCCAGATTGCGATCTAAAATCATCTATATCAGTTTGAAAACTTACATATGTGTAACTATTTACAACTAGATCATTTTCAAAACCTCCATAGACCAAGAACATTTCCTTAGTCCTTCTTAAGTATTTAAGGATGTTCTTTATCGCTATCCCAAGTGACTCTCGCCAGATCTCGATCGATATCTCGCTTGTAGTGCTCAAAGCATATGATACATCAGGTCGAGTGCATAGCATGACATACATGATAGATGCAATAGTCGATGCATATGGAATCTTATTCATACGGTCTCGCTCATCATTTATCCTAGGATATTAATTCTTGCTGAGACTTATGCCATGAGACATTGGCAAACAATCCTCTTTTAGAGTCTTGCAGACTGAACCTATTCAGCGCCTTGTCTAAGTAAGCACTTTGACTTAGACCGATTTACCTCTTAGATCTATCCCTATAGATTCTTATCCATAGGATATAGGCTGCATCTCCTAAGTCTTTCATTGAGAAACACTTCCCCAACCAAGACTTGACATTCTGCAATGTTGGGATGTCATTTCCAATGAGTAATATATCATCAACATACAAGCACTCAAAAACAACTACACTCCTACTAACCTTCTTGTATACACAAGGCTCATCTTCATTCTTAATAAAACCAAAATCCTTGATTGCTTCATCAAAACGAAGATTCCAGCTCCGAGAAGCTTGCTTTAATCCATAAAAGGATCTTTGAAGCTTGCATACCTTCCTAGAATTCTCAGGATGTAAAAAACCTTCAGGTTGTGTCATATACACGTCCTCAAGCAATTTCCCATTAAGAAATGTTGTTTTTGCACCCATTTGCCATATCTTCTAGTCATAATATGCACCAATGGCAATTAAAATTCTTATGGATATAGGCATGGCTACTGGCGAAGAAAGTTTCATCATAATCAACACCTTGAGTCTGCCTGAAACCTTTTGCTACAAGTCTTGCTTTAAAAGTATGCACATTGCCATCCATGTCAGTTTTCTTCTTGAAAACCCATTTACATCCAATGGTCTTACCACCTTCAGGTAAATCAACTAAGTTCCAAACTTGGTTATCATACATGGATTGCATCTCAGAGTTCATGGCACTTAGCAATTTATCTGAGTTTGGTCCAGACATAGCCTCCTGATAAGTGGTGGGCTCATTTTGATCCATATGCAACACATCACGACTATCAGTAACGAGAAATCCGAATCGCTCTGGCTCATGTCTTACCCTACTAGATTTACGTGGGCCTTGTGTCACTTGCGGAGGTTCAACTGGTTCAGAATGTTGTTGAACTTCCGGTAGCGGTTCAGGGTTTATCTTTGATTCTTGAACTTCTTCAAGATTTATTTCTCTCCCACTAGTGTCTTTTGAAATAAATTGTTTTTCCATAAAGGCACCATACCGAGCAACAAACACTTTGTTCTCAGCGGGATTATAAAAGTAATATCCTTTTGTTTCCTTAGGATACCCCACAAATAAACACTTGTCAGATTTGGGTGCTAGTTTTTCTGAGACTTGTCATTTTACGTAAGCCTCACAACCCCAAATCTTAAGGAAAGACAAACTAGGTCTCTTCCTGTACCATATCTCATATGGTGTTTTATCAATCGCTTTAGAAGGAACCCAATTTAGAGTGAAAGCTGCAGTTTGTAATGCATAACCCCAAAAGGATAATGGAAGATCTCCATGACTCATCATAGATCGAACCATATCTAATAAGGTTCGATTTCTCCTTTCAGAAACTCCATTCCACTGTGGAGTTGCTGGTGGAGTCAATTGGGAGACAATCCCACAATTTCTAAGATGATCATCAAATTATTGGCTCAAATATTCACCACCTCGATCCGACCGAAATGTTTTGATTGTTTTACCAAGTTGATTATGCACTTCATTTTGAAACGTTCGAAACGTCTCAAATGATTCAGCTTTATGTTTCATTAGATATACATAACCATATCTGCTGAGATCATCGGTAAATGTAATGAAATACTAATAACCTCCTCTAGCCATTGTGTTTATAGGACCGCATACATCGCATGTATTAGACCCAATAAATCACTTGCCCTTTCACTGTGTCCAGTAAAGGGACTTTTAGTCATCTTGCCTCGTAAACAAGATACACACTTTTCATATGTTTCTAAATCAAATGAATCTGGAAGTCCATCTTTATGGAGCTTCGTTATGCGTTTCTCATTTATGTGCCCGAGACAACAACGCCAAATATAGGTTTGATTCAAATCATTTTACTTAAATCTCTTTGTATTTATGTTAAAGACTGGAGTATCAGTGGACCTTTTCATGCTTAGAATATAAAGACCATCACACAAATCAACATTTGCATAAAATATTCCTTTACGAAAAATGGAACATCTATTATTCGCAATAATAAAATCAAAACCATCCATATCCAAGCATGAAACAGAAAGGATGTTTCTGCTCAAGGCAGGCACAAAATAACAATTATTTAAAGTTAAGATAAGTCCACTAGGTACGACTAAGTCATATGATCCAACAGCCAGGGCAGCAACTCTTGCTCCATTCCCTACACGGGCACCTAAAATATGAAGCTGAAATCCCAAAATACCCATCATTCAAAATAGAGGCACCCTACCACCCGTGCTCTTATTGAAATGAAGAACGTGTTTCGAACCTTAGACCATTGCTCGATCTATTGCAAGCAACCTTCGAACCTCGGATTTGTTTTGGTTGCTCTCCTTTGTCGTAGGCGCTTGTTGTTGTGTTGTTCGAGTTTGAAGGCTCACTGATTTGTTGAATTTTGTCTCCACATTAGGGCTCGATATTAGGTTTTCGATATCGTACAAAAGACGTTAATTCAATTGATTGAAGGTACGTTGATAGTCTAATTAAGTTGCATTTCATATAGTATTTGTTATTTTTGTGTAGTTTGTATTCAATGGGTTGTTATTTACAAACCCGTGGTTCTCGGCCACACAGGCCAGAAGTAGTGTATACAGTATCGGCAAAACATGGTCTAGACATAGGGCAAGTGTTTGGGAACCCTCATACATATTAGTAGGGGGTCCTCAACATCAATGAAAACACAAACACAACAATAATTCCAAATACAAGAATTGAATGAATTGAGCAAGCTTTGTTAATGGAGTACCTAGCTTAAACTCGACCATTGTTAGCCGAGATTATTCTTATGTGTTATTGTTTTAGGTAGCGTAACGCTGCAATTGCTCTCGGTCACCACATCACGAGAGTAATTCTGAGTGTATAGTTGATTTCCTTTCGCTGATGTACAACCGAGAATGAAAATATTTTCTCTGTTGTCCATTACCGAGACTAATTGTGTTATCTCGAGCACGGGTTACTGAAATTCTAATTGTTTTCTCAAACCTGCTTGACCGAGACTATAGAAATGGAAGATTTTGTTCCTATTTTTTTGAATCTTACTTATGTTTCTGCTCCAGGCGCTTACATGTTGTAGTCTTATCAAGTATTGCTCATTCAAAAACCTCGGTGACTAGGGAGGAGGTTGGTGTTGAGGTGTCGAGGGGTAACCATGGGCGAGGCGGCCGAAGACCCCCGACTGCATCTTATCGGAAAGAGAAAGATAAGGTAGATGTGAAGGGAAAGGGAATGATTGTTGGAAATCATGCAAAGAATGTTCAATTACATGATGAGGGTTCCAACATCGACACACGTCGAGAAAAAGATCTTGTAGTTGCCCGAGGCGAAGATGAGGCTCATGAATCAAAGTCTAGTAGTAGTGACTCATCAGCACCTGCAGACACCACTAGTACAGATCGTAATGTAGGTAGGAGTACTAGTGATAGAGGTGGCCATAATGAAGAAGAGTCGCAAGAGCATTTAGAAATGTGTGCTCTTTTCCCCGATGGTCCTTCAGATGGATCGTTGCTGAAGAGCTTTAAAGATCATGTCGTATTAGCGATTTGGGGCAATGAGGTATGCGAAGTTTCATTGAATGGAGTACTTCAAAACTTATGGTTTTCATATAGCTGATGAAATGTTTTTTGTTGTAGCAGGATCGTTCGATACTCAAATGTATCAATCACGGTGCTCAGATCCAATAATGGGACTTATAGTCGTGCCACCCTGACACCGAGGGCCTTTGGAGGATTATTCATCGGTTCGGGTTGAATACGCTGATAGACTGCTCATATCACAAAGCTAACAAGAAGGTTATATCTGCCTTTGTGGAGCTGTAGCAACCGGAGACGAACACATTTCACTTACCATTAGGTGAAATGTCGATCTCCTAGGAGGATGTGAGCATTCTCTTGAAGATTTCAGTGACGGGCAAAGTCGTTACGGCTGAGAACTTTACGAGGTACACCGAGGAATCTTGCTCAGATGCAATTAAGCTGGTGTCAAAACTACTTGGGGTTAGCATTGAAGATGCAGAGGATGAAGTGAACATTAGCAAGGGGCTCACAGTGCGAAAATGTTGGTTGAAGAGTCTATGGTTCCCCAAAGCTGGTTCGAGGAACACAACTTATCCCCCTATAGAATGCACAGCCTCGGACGTACTTGTTGTACCTAGTTTCTTGCAACCTTTTCGCGATAAGAGTGGATCTCGAGTATCTATTGCGTTTTTTAAGCTTCTAAAAGATTTGGATGATGTGGGAAAGTATGCATGAGGGTGCAGTTGCGTTAGCCTACTTGTATCGACACTTGGGGTCTACTACCAGAGTAAAAGTATCTCAGTTTGCCGGCTACCTCACAATACTTGAGGTTTATTATTAAATCAACTTACATTATGTTCTGAATAATTAGTATTACTTTTTGCATTTTCCCAATAACCAACGTTGTATGTATTTGCAGGGACGGGTGTACGACCATTTCAAACTCGGGCTCCCCACACCCAATGCAAAATACATGGACTACATGCAACCTCGTGTCTGTAGATGATTCAAAAGCATGGGACTGTGATGAATATTGACAAGGTTGGGTCCATTAGGAGAATATTGGATAGGTCGCGGCCAAGAGAGGTGAGTTATTTTGCCAATCTTGTTGGTAAATGTTAAATTTAGTTTATGGTTACTAACTATGGTTGTCTATGTTTGATTAGGTCACTTGGGACCCTTATGTAAATCACAGGGGATAATGGAGTTTGGCCACGCGCAATGGCCTTCTATAGTGGTATATTGAAGTACATGGATGTGGTGGAGCCCTACCATTCGACAAGGATTCTGAGATAGTTTGGCCACGCGCAATCTATACCAGATCCTCCGTACCGCCCATTGGAAGCAAATCGAGGCTCATCGGCACTCAAATACTCTGTCAAGTATGGGTTCCAACAAGACAATTGGGACCGTTGGCGTAACCATTTGTTGGCCCCTGAATTTTGCGGTGAAGGCAGAGTTCAAGTTTTTAGCTACACCAGACTATCTACCTTGGTTCCTTAAAGTGTCTCACCCAGTGATCACCAACCCGAGTTATGAAGATGAAGACATGATTGCCACAACCATCGCTGAAAATGAGCTATTGGAGGTATTGAGTGTGTTATAAGTATTATGTAGAAGTGTTTGACATTTCTTGAAAACTCATAATTTTTTACATTAATATATTTATTTTTGTTTTCATCAGCGTAATAGGCGTGCGTTGGACACGACATTACGATGGATGGACTCCCCGCCGAGTTATGTACGTTAGAGTCTATGAGGAAAATGGCGAGTGACGTTGTCAATTTCCTTTCGGGGAGGAATTTCGGTCCTACCACCACCACTACCACTGCCACCACCGCAACCAGCACCACTGCTGCCGCCACCGACACATCAGCCCCTACCCAAGCAAGCCCTAGGCAGTCCCAGAACGATAACACTTCTACACATTCCACTTCGGCTAATGCTCCACTGCCAAAAGTCGATGCTCACCCCCAAAAAGAATGAATGGCAAGGAATATAGGAGAAAGAATTTGAAGAAGCCAAAACAATTAGGGAACTTGTATGAAGTTGAATTATGGAACTTTTAATGTTTTAGTTTTTCTTGGATTATGGAACTTTTAAAGTTTTAGTTTTTGTTGGATTAAGGAACTAGTAAAATGTTGGACTTGTTAGAATGTTGAATGGCGGATTATGGAACTTGTTGTGTTTTACATTAAATATTTGACAGTTGTCTATGTTTTGATGCTATTGTTAGTATCGAGATTTATTTTCAATAATTCTTGTTAACATTCATGTTCATTTTTTGATCAAGAAAAGAGTCTCGGCTCTTCGGAGACGAGATCGGAATGAAATTATCGGTGCCACACAACCGAAATGTTCCAAAAACTCTCTGGTATGTACCTCCGAGAGTTTTCTATGAGCCTCGTTGACTACTAACCCAGAGTTTTTTAGACAATGAAATTTGGTAATGTCTCGGTTAGATGCGAACGAAAGTATCCATCACAGATCGGTTAGTTGGTAACAAAAATAATGTTGTAATATCGGTTCCAGCACACCGTGTGAGGGACCTAATTGCATGAATTATTATATTCTCGGTATGTAGTAACCGAGACCATGGTAAAATTCTCGGCTGTGTCATGTCGTGACCCACTAGTCTCATAAAAGTATCAACTATAACTCACCATAACTACGCTAATAAACTCAAAAGTCTCTCGGTTATGCATGAACGAAACTAAATGTTTAGTTTCGCTTTGGAGGAACCGAGAATTGTCCAGTTGGGTCGTGCATGGGTCAACGAGTCGTATCTGTAAACCAACAGATTACATAGTGAAACACTTTTCTCGGGAGTGTCATACATATAAGGTTGGATCATTTTCGATTATTAAATGTCGAAACGTATGCGTGAGTCATGGACAGGCTTGGCCGAGAGTGCATTTTTGCATAATTAGAAACCATAACATATCAATATTACCTAACCAAGAAGCATACAGTTAAAAACTTTTATAACAATTAACATTGATACATATTTATTGAACCCAAAGATTCTAGATACATTGAAGTCTACACATCAAAACTTTAAACGTCAAACACGATTATTTATAACTAAGGCAAAGCTAAATCTACTACGGAAAGCGTGCCTTCTTCAGAAGTTACAACTGGCACGATTTCTCGAATTATGAATCCATCACGCCAACCTTTAGCGTACTCCTCAACATACCTTTGCTACGATGGATATAATGATGGTAGTGGCACATTCACAATCAACTTCACCTATCAAATTCAAAGTAGAACAAAATTTATTATCATATGATCAGAAGATGAATAAACACAATTCACAAAAATTGTACAAACTTACCCTAACCCAACGAATATTTCTATCATTAATCGTGGCAATGATAATTCGACTATGTAACGATGACGGTGGGACATTACGTAGAAGAAGAAATGTCGAGCAACTACCATGCGAGAGGTTTACTAGAATGACATTAAAGGTCGTTGGTATTAACAGCCCCATGTCCGGAAGTGTCAACCATTTGTCAAAAAAGGCACCAACATGATTTTTCGAACAATGCACAACAGTCCTGACCTTCTCGTAAATCGTTCCAAGCACCTCCTGCCAAAGGTTTTGATACCCGATTATCTCATCAAACATCCTTTTACATACCATCTTCCAACCACCAACATCGGGAAGTCCAAGCCCAAAGGCAACACGCCAATATCCATAATTACCATCGCCTATCACATCAATAGTGCTATCAAAATATGGCAATAAATCATGTTCTATGCAATGAGAATAACCAATCTTAGATACACTTTAGGTCTGGCGACATGTACGACATATTTTAGGCCCTACATTTTTTTCTTCTTTCTCGAACTAGAAGCCTCTTCTGTCGATAGTACGTACTCAAATCCGCTAGGTAATCTTGTCATCCTGTTTCCTCTTTGATCCTATCTTCTTTCCTCTATTCGACAAACTTCCAATTGAAGACCCCGATGTCCTTCCCTTTGTGTTTATTTTTGTAAGTGGCACAACTCCCGATGTAGATGAAGGTCGACTAATCTCCCTAAGCTGTTGAATAATCCTAATGTGATCGTCCTCATCAGTGCAAGCACGAAACTTTTGCAACCCTATTTCAATCTCATCGTTCACATTGTACCCAGATTGATCCACATGATTCTTCTGGTATAATACTCAACTTTCGCCAGTACACATGACTGTCCTCCAGAGGGATGGTTGAACTAGCAAATTTATGAAAGTTTAGCTCGTGTGCACAAGGAAGACCATGGGTGGTACGTATCTCATAACCACAATGACTAGAGTCATGTCCAACATCCTCTCCACGTTTCAATTCATCTCTAATTAACTTAAGCGCCCTTTGAGAGACATAACTATGCAATAAGTGATAAAACCCATCAAAATATTCATGTTGCACCACATTCAAACAGAGCTCAAATGATGCCTTGATATTGTTATGTTGGATCCTAAAAAGACCATAAACCACTCTCTATAAAGTCTCAAAATTTTCCTGACTATTGCCAAGATGTAGCTTCAGAGTGGAATGCGCAGACTCAGCGCTCTGTGTCGTTGTTTCCCCAAAGTGCATAATTTGATCTATCTATGCCGGTACAAGTTTCTCCTTGTAGATTTTCACCCATGTATTATCCAAGTAATCAGTAAGACCTTTCACATGACCGAACTCACAATGAAAGTCATTCATCGTAAGTTCTAATAAGGCCTCCAACTTAGCATACAACACATTCGTCCACCGATCCATGAAACGAGCGAAGTCATCTTTAACCCCAAACATCTTCTTAGTTTTAGCCAATACTACTTTGTTGATGTGCCATGGGCAAAGAATGTGAGATGATGATGGAAATACTTCTTTGATGGCACTAACAGGGCCTAACTTCCAATCCGTAACAAACACGTCATGTTTAGGCCACCCATCCAATGTGGATCTCAAGTTGTCAAGTGTCGAAACCTAATTTGCATGAGTCTTCGATGATATGAAAGCAAACCAGACTGGGAACATCAAATGCGTTGAAGTGATGCCAACAATCTACGATAACAACATTCGATACCTATTTGTTTTGGAAGTGCAATCCATCAAAAGAACCGATGAGAAACACCGTAGCAACTTGATTGAATCAGGATGTGACCAAAATAAATCAGTGACGATATTCGTATTGGGATGCTTCCTATGCCACGACATCCACTTATTCTTCTTCAATATATGCAATAGTTGTTGCTTTTGAGTCCTCCCTCCTGCATCCTTAATTCAAAATTTTTGTCGTGATTTATATATTGTCCGTATTGTCGATAAGTTTTGAACATCTCTTTGCTTCAACGTATCGAGGATATCTCTTGGCTTCACATTACCCTTAGTCATCTGCTTCACATTACCCTTAGTCATCTGCACCACAACCACCTGCTCACCCTTATCTAATCTTCCTGCAAATGAGTAGCCGTCCAAGTTTTTGGCGGGGTCATGATGGTGCCTCCCACAAATGACAGTGAAATACCATAAAGAATCAACATTTTCCTTGATGTTAATAGGGAAAGGGTATCCATAATTCTTTGTACCATTTTAAGTCCTCCATGTTTGCTCTTCTTCTTCAGTTCTTGGTGTCAAAGCAAGTTTTGCCACTTTAGCTTTCCCTACTCTTTGTGACATTCCCCTATATGTACTGAACCTCTCACACATAAGTTTGACTTACCCTACACTTTATCCCTCAAGCATCAGAGTGTTTTGTTACTAACACAAACTTGTTCTCACGACCAATCATTTGAAGCCATGAAATAGTTGATTCTCTAGATGGGAATGACCTACAAGGAATAAACGCATCCTTGTAGTCTAGAAATAAAGTCGAAATCGGCATTACCTGCAATACATACATTGCAACATTACGACTCAACCAAAATGCATAGCAAATTCACCAAAAAACCCAAAAAACCATATTTTTGGTAGTACAGGTCCGCGACTCTAAACTAATTTTCGTTCAATGGCAACTGAGAGTTACGAAATAGTCTCAGTCGTTTTATTCCGAGACTATACAATTTGTTTCGGTCACAGCATGACCGTGACTTACGGATAAGTCTCGGTGGCTTTTGACCAAGACTTATTTATAAGTCTTGGTACTACGAGGCCGAAACAATCGCGCCCATGAAACTTCAACTGAAAACATGAAAATCCCAAAAAAACATAATAAATTTCAATAAATACCTCTTTTTGTACCTCCTCTTGCATCATTGCAGTACATTCGTCCATTTTAAGGTGGAAACAAGTTTTGAATGGTCGAATTTACCAAACCCAACATTGAGAAACCAAATCATCAATTTCACTGTTTTGAACAAAAAAATTGTTCATTCAAATCTTCATTTGGTTGTAAAACAATGTTACCTCGCCATCGGATAATGTGAAGACGCAAGAATCGAAACACGCATGGCAAACAAATATGTGGCTTTAGGTTAGAGATGAGAGACCAATGTAGTGGGGTGCCCCAAAATTTGTTTGAAAATGGGTTGTGAGATTGGAAAGAATTTATATGAAGGGGCAATAGAGTCATTTACTTTAAAGTGTAATTTAGACGGGAGAATGACAAAAAAATCGGTGCCTTCATTAATTGGTGGGGTGCCCATAATAGTACTAAAAAATAGTTGTGTTGGGGTAGCTTGTTTGCTTGGCCTTCATTAGTAAGCCCAAAGCTTGTTCATGTTAGGTAGGCATGTTTGGGTCGTGTAGGTACCCCGACCCATGCAAGAAACGATAGATGGAGATTACAAAAGTATTTGTTTTTTTAAGTTTTAAAAATGTTTTGAGCCATGCTAAGGCTAATAAGACAATAATTAGACATGTTTTATAGTACATTTTAGGATAATTTTAGATGTAAAAACTATATTATACATGATTTTATCTTGTTTTTATATTTTAGGAAATAATTGGGATAAGGAAAAATGAAGAAAATGAAGGATTTTACCTAGCGAAAAGAATGCATGAAGATTCATCAAGGAGTTAAGGAAAAACTAGATTTAAGGCCGGCGATTTCGAGCTATTCTTATTCACCTAGAATCACTACACAAATTGGTGAAAACATGGACTTCAATTCCATGGATTTACCTAGCGATTCCACTTAAATAAGAATTGTTGAAGAATCGCTAAGTAAGATTTTGTAGATTTTAGATTACAACAATAATTTTGAGTCGGTTTAGGATATGTATCACCTATTATACTATAAATATAGACCCTGGAATTCTAGATTAAGAGCCATTTAATAGTTTTACACTTTTTACTTTAGTTTGCAGGCCATTCATTTATTATTATTATATCGCTTTTGAAAATGATTGAAGATTTAAGTTATCATTAAGGTATTTCAATTATGTTTTTAAATTACAGTGTTATGGTGTTATTTTTTATGAGTAAGTAGTTTGTTAGTTTAAACAAAACTTCAAACATGAACTAGATCCGTTTTGCAATTTCGTTATGATGAGATGATATGTGCTTAATGCTTTAAACCAATTGTATTCTCTAATTCACTGGTTTAATAGGTTGTTTACGGATTGCAATCATGAATCTAAGTGTTATGTGCATAATGCCCAATGTGTATTGTGATGTTTTGATTAATTATCTAATTTACGTAGCAATTTGGATTGTTTGAAAGGTATGACATTTTAGATGTTCTAAGTAAATTTAATATTGAAGTGGCTTTCAAAAGGTGTTAGATTTAGTAGTTCTATGTTTTCATAAATTGTAATGTTCTTTTTATTACGTTAAGTTAATGTATTTGTGTATTCAAATGGAGTTAGCTCAATAAAATTTGAACGTTACTTTTCCACCGATATAAGGAGAACAAATGGCTAGCTAAGGGTTGTTTACTTACTTACGATTAGTGTTTAATGATCTAAGATACTTTATAAAGTATGTTCATGATTGTGTGATTGAAGTAACATGTTTGGATGCACAACAAATTGAAGTTTCATTGTTTATAAGGTTTATTTAGATATTTATTTTATATCAATTTCTATTGAATTGAATTAATTTTAATTTAGTGACTTTGATTCGTGTTATTTAAGTTAATTTAGTTAGTTTAATTTATTTTTATATTTAAAAATTATTAATTTAATTTTTGGTTTTTATTAAATTAAATAAAAATAATAAAAATAATAAAACTTCTTTTTTAAAGAATTTGCAAAATCCCTGTGGAGATGACTCCTACTTACCGCTACTACAAAATATTAAAAGTATAATAAAGGAGGGAAATTTATATATTTTATACGCTCGACATGTGTCAATTTTTTACGCCATTTCTGGGGATTCTAAAATAATTTCTTTAGAATCTTTCTCATTGCATGTCATTCATATGGCAGACATCGAGAAAGAACTTTAAGCAAGCCAATAAAAATATCACAACTTATGAACCTATGTTTATTGATTTTCCTTTGGATTCCCTGATTTTGAGTTGAAATTTGGATTCATCAATTCTTTAACTCACTTTTAAGGTGAAGGTGATGAAGATCCTTAATAATTTATTAAAAAATACACGCATATAGTAAGTGTGATGAAACCCAAAAGTGTAGAATTAGAGTATGTCAAGCTAAATGCTTTTCCTTATTCTATAAAAGGTCAAGCTCAAGATTGGTTATTCGATCTCCCTCAAAATCCCATAACCGCATAGTTTAAAATGTTAGAAGCCTTACTAGATCAATACATTCTAGCATTTAAAATAAGTTTAGATAGGAAACAGATTAGTAATGCTAGGATGGAGATCGATGAGACTTTTAGTGAGTTTTTGAATAGGTACCAAAAATTAATATCATTATGTCCACAACATGGATTTTTAAAAAAATACTTTATTAGAATACTTTTACAAAGGACTAAACAACTTAGAATAAAGATTAACAAGGTATGTGGAGGATCTTTATTCGGCATAACACCAATATTATCAAGAGACACTTTTAATAAATGACGAAACAATCAAAATAATATTGCGAGAAAAAATAGACTTATGAAAAACCATTCTTTCGAAATTAATAGAAACATAATCAAGACATCAGATGATAAATTTGATGAACTAAAAAGTAAGGTTGAATTACTATTAAAAGATAGGTCAACCGAAAGAAAAATTTGTGTTTTTTAGAATGAGGTTAATCATATATACGATGAGTGTCCGTTGGTGCAAGAAAATAAAATTAAAGAGGTTAACAATATGATGAATCATAACAATAATCCTAATCAACCAACTTACATTTCTACCAACAATGCAAATTACCTAAGATCAAATGTTGGGAATAGTGTTGAGAATCGAAATTCTCACAGATGTAGAATACCCACATTAACCGATAAAACAATAGCAATACAAAAATTCAAATAAAGTAAAAAATCAAAAGATTCAAGGCCTACAAGATGATATAGTTGAATTAAAAATCAATAAAGTGAAATGAAAATGCAAATGAGTATATTGGTTTACCAAAGCTAGTTACCATCTCAACCTTACCCAACTCATACGCAAAGGCGATAACTTTAAGAAGCAATAAATAAATGGAAGAACTAGAGATGTAAGAAAATTAGTTCCTTAAAAAAATTAGAAGCTGAATTAGAAAAAGAAATAGAAATAAAAGATAGTAAAATTCAAAAGAAAAATAATTCTGATTTCAAAAAGAGTAAACCAAGTATAGTACGACGAAAATTTCCTTATTGTTTGGAAAATGATAATAATGTCAAGAAATTACAAGAAGAGAAAGAAATCTCAAAAACTTTAAAGAAAGTAATAGTAAACATACCTTTATTCGAAGGCATGTGAAACGTACTTAAATATCAAAAACTTATAAACGATTTATACATTAATAAAATCAAACCTAATGAAAGAATAAGCCTAGGAGAACATGTGTCAATGACAATCTAAAAGAAACTACCCCCTGAATATTCTGATCCTGAAATATTTTTTGTTTCCGTGCGCAATAAAAAATATAGGGAAATGTAAAGCATTATGTGATCTAGGCGCCTTAATCAACGTTATGCCTTTGTCGATATAATAGCAAATGACAAATGTACCCTTTAAAAATTGGTGTTGTAATATATTTAGTAGATAGATCTATTGTTAAATCTGTAGGAGTATTAGAAGATGTACTGGTTAAGGTCGATGGATTAGTTTTCTAGCCAATTTTTATGTCATAGATATGAAAGAAGACCACTTCTCCGAGTAAAACCTTTCTAATCCTATAATGTCGATTCTTAAAAATGGCAAAAGCCAAAATAAATGTTTCTAATGGAACTCTAACAATAGAATTAGATAATGAAACAGTAAACTTTAACATCCATGACGCTATGAAATATACTTTAGATGCTTCATCTATATGCACCATATATATTGATCCTATAATAGATAAAACTTTTAGCAACGATAAGTCAGACAAACTTGAAAAAATGATAGAGGATTTAAATGATGATGATGATATATATGAAGAGACGGGGGAGATAATCACTGCCTTAGAAGATTATATTGCATTCCCTGGACTCTCCTACTATATGGATCTACCAATAAATTATTCAAAACTTTTACCCTCTATATTAAAAGCTCCTGACTTAGATTTAAAAGTTCTACTAGATCATTTAAAATATGTATACTTGGAAAGTAACAATGACTTACAAGTCATAATCTCTAAAAATTTATCAGATTTGGAGGAAGAGAAATTAGTAAATGTTCTCAAAGGATTAAAAAAGCACTAAGATGGACAATAGTCGATATTAAAGGAATAAGTCCACGCACATGCATGCATAGAATGAATCTTGAATTAGACACAACCTTTTAGACTAGCTCAACCTAGATTGAAACCACCAATTATAGAAGTACAACAATAACATCAACATAGCCTCAGTCCCAAATTAACTGGGGTTGGCTACGTGGATCAAACTTTTCCATTATGCTCGATTAAGTGCAATTGATGGTGAGCTTTTCAAACCATTCAAATCTCTCCTAATTAATGCGTCCCATGTTAACTTTGGTTTGCCCCTACCTAGTT
This sequence comes from Stephania yunnanensis, assembly GCA_039657365.1. Taxonomy (NCBI): domain Eukaryota; kingdom Viridiplantae; phylum Streptophyta; class Magnoliopsida; order Ranunculales; family Menispermaceae; genus Stephania; species Stephania yunnanensis. The sequence continues at coordinate 29,340,485 of CM077581.1, read as the reverse complement.
GAATTTTTACAGTTTCTATTGAGTCAAGTTTTCTTGTTAGGGCATTTGTAGGCCATTTTTGCAGGTGACCAAACCACCGCAACCGCCCTTCCCTAATCTTTGTATCAATTGGTACTACTCCTACTTGTCTTTGAATTTCTATATTTCTTATTCTATCTTTACGAGTTTTACCAGACATCCACCTAAGCATCCTCATTTCTGCTACGTTCATTTTATGTAATTGTTGTTTCTTTACCGCCCAACATTCATTTCCATAGAGCATAGTTGGCCTAATTGCGGTCCTATAAAATTTATCTTTTAACTCAGTAGGAACATTTCGATCAAAAATCACCTCTGTTGCACTCCGCCATTTCTTCCATCCAGCTCGAATTATATGCGTGACATCATTTTCAATGTAACCATCATTTTGTATTATTAATCCTAGGTATCTAAAGCAGTTTACCTTAGGAACTACTACTTCCCCTCATTTTACCACTCCGTCATCTTAATGTCTAGTGTTTCTAAAATCACAGTGCATGTATTCGATTTTCGTCCTACTCAACTTAAAGGCTTTAGATCTAATGTATTCCTCTTGAGTTTTAATTTCTTATTCACTCCATCGTTTCTTTCATCACTAAGACAATATCATCTGCAAATAACATACACCATGGTATATCCTCGTGAATATGTCTAGTTCGTTCATCCATAACTAAAGTAAATAGATATGGGCTTAAAGCCAATCCTTGATGTAGTCCTATAGTAATGGAAATTTTTTTTGTAGCTCCTCCAAATGTTTTTATACTCGTTACTACTCCATCATACATCCTTAATAGTGTCTATTTATCTAGCATGCACACTTTTTCTTTCTAAAACCCACGAAAGAACATCTCTAAGGACCCTACCATATGCATTTTCTAAATCTACAAATACCTTATGACGATTTTTTTTTCTCTATATTCTTCTAACAATTATCTTACAAGGAAAATTGCCTCCATAGTTGACATCCCTGGCATGAAACCAAATTGTTTCTCTGATATTATTGTAAAAAAATAAATAAATGCAAGAATGATATTCCTAAAAGCAAGAATAAATATTAAAATTAGTAAACGCAAGAATGATATTCCTAATAGCTTATAGTAATTGGGTTAGCCCGCTACGATTAGTCCCAAAAAAGATAGGAATCAAAGTTATAACAAACAAACATGGATAACTAGTACTAACTAGATTTTAAAACGGTTATAGTGTGTGCATAGATTATAGGAAGTTAAACCCAGTAACTAGAAAAGATCGCTATCCACTCCCATTTACAGATTAAATGTTAGAAAGACTAGCTGGAATAACCCATTGCTATTGCTTGGATGAATACTCAAGATTCCATCAGATTCCAATAAGTCTAGAAGTTCAAGAAAAACTACTTTTACTTGCCTTTTTGGTACAGTTGCTTACACGGGTATGCCTTTCGACTTACATAATGCACTCACTAAAAAGAATAGAGGTAGATTCCGCTAAAATCCAAGTTGTAAAAACATTATCTTACCTCACTACTATGGGGGCAATAAGATATTTCTTGGCCATGCATAATTATACAAAAACTTTGTGAATCCAAAATAACACAATCTTTATACAAATTTTGCCTAAACAAGTTACCTTCGAGTTCATACTTGAATGTAAGATATCTTTTAATAATTTAAAAATGCCCTAATTACTACACCCGTGATTGGTCACAAACTTTTGAAATAATGTGTGATGCAAGCAACTATGCAGTAGGAGCTATTTTAGCTTAAAAGTTTACAAAAACTTCTCATGTCATATATCATGCATCAAAAACATTGGATCCCACCCAATTAAACTGTACCACCAAAGAAAAAGAACTCTTAGAAGCTATGTTTGAATTAGAAAAGTTTAGACCAAATTTGTAATAGCCCAATATTTATTTACATTGTGAATAAATTTATTTTCAGACTCGAATGCCAACTCATGCCAAAATGGAGGCCTTAGATAGGCTAGAACATGTCTGACTGGGCTTAAATTGTTAATTGTGTTTATCGGTAATTATTATTTATCTCATAACTCAACGCATGTGTGTATTTATATTTTCATATCATGTGTGACTGTGTGACAAGTAAATGGCTTGTAAAGTGTGTTGATGCGTGTATCGAGTAGGCATACTAAGTGTACACTAAGTCCTATAATGCTAACTTGAATAAAATAACTAGAACAAAGGTTAATATTGTAGAAAATAGATAATCAAACTTTAGGCTAAATCATAATAATCAGGTACATCAAGGATTCGTGTGCTCGGGATGTGTGCTGAGACGTGGGGCACTAGGTGTTGAGTAATTAGGTACTAAGGGAAGTGGTAGTACACTAATTAAAGACCCTAAATAGCCTACATATGTACAAAAGTGCCTAAGTCAAATTAATTGAATCAATTGATTACAAATTCATGTAGTTGGATGAAGAAATTGATGTCATAGATTTGCCCTGAGATCGCACTAGAATGGAATCCTAGGAGATTTGAGTTGGTAATTTGTGTAAACAAGATGGAAGTTAGTGGAGTAGAAGTTAACAAGGACCAACAAATTGACCTCGAGATACATAAACACAATTGATTCTAACATAACCTATATATAGCTAAGTTAGTGAAAAATCTCTTCATGCAACAATAACGAAAGTTCATTCTTGGGATGTAGTGTTGGAGAATTGAGCGAGAACAATGAAGAATTAAGGCCATCTACTGGAGGAATTAAGTTAGGAAGATCAAAACCAAGGTGATCATCTAGCTTCTCCATCTATTTTCCATGAAAATGACCTTCAAAATTTGGGTTTTAATTTAAAAATTAATTTCTTAGTTTGCTCATTGATTTCTTTGAGTCTCTTTTTGAATGGAGAGTTTATTAGTTTCACCGATTTAAGGATTTGAAATTGATTTTTCAAATGGATTGTCTTCTTGAAGTTTCTTGATGTGTTCATGTAATTTTTTTTTGACCTAACCTTTATACATTGAGCTTTACTCTCTCATACGAGCACCAAATAAAATGGATAAAATGCACCATTGGAAAGCTTACACTGAGATTTACAGCTTTATCTCAAGAGAAATTTTGAAATTTGAAGTCCTTCTAACTCAAAAATGTTATGCAATTAGGCAATTTAAATATTGATACGGGATTTTTAAAATGAATTTTGACAAGGCGTAACTCTCTTAATTCTTATCAGAATGAGCGCGTCTTTTAGTATGTTTTTGTTAGGTATGTCGACTACTTTGTGACTTAAAAAATAAAATTCTTAGAACTATAAATTAGGAGAAATGATTTTTACAAGATTGCTAGTCGGATTTGATTTTAATTTGAGTTTTTTTGTTGAAGTTTGATATCTCTTTCATTTTAAATCAGAGTTTTTCAAACCAATCCTTTTCAAAAAGCTAAGACAACAAATATATTTTTGTTAAGTGTCTTCAATGATTTGGAATTTATAATGGTCTATTTTGAGCTATTATATATGATCCCAAATTGAAAGTTGAAACTTTATTTAGTCTTTAAGGGGTTGTTTTAAAAAATATAACTATAAAATTAATTTAGAGACTTTAAGTCACTCTAAAACACTAGAAATGGATCCCAAGGGACTCGGGGACTATGGTACGATAGTCGGGAGCGTAATGGGGTCTGACCTAGGTGTTTTCGGGGCTTCGGAGTTCGTTTTAAGGTGTGTAAATCCCTTAAGAAACACATATTGAGTATTTAATTGTTTCAATTGTGCTATCTTGTACTCTTTGTTGTTCATTATCCATGTTCTATTATCGCTTTGATTTGGTATAATAGTCAGTAGTTTTGTTCGCCACCGAGATCTATTTGTTGTTATGTTGTACGGGCTCTAGTATGTTAGACTGTAGCATGTGTCACTTGTGCCCTCGGTGAATGGAAACCTGAGCTACTGACCTTATCGGTGCACTTATTCGGTGGGTTATGATTTGGACCTCCCTCTGCTAGTAGTCCGGATATGAGCCAATGGGGCACGGGCCGCTAAGATCATCCAGATTGACAAAATATGGTCGAGTTTGCTATGCTTGACACAATTATTTGGTTTTTATTAGTTTTAGTTATGCATTGGATTATGTTACAGTTGCCTATTTATTTTTGCATATTTATTTAACATTATTTTTAGCTTCTCTATTATTGAATGCTCGGGGGTTTTCTTTTGAGATCTTACTCACTGGACTTGTTATCTATTTTGTTGTGATGACTGAGTGCATATCCTATTACCAGTAATGGTAAGGAGGTCTTAGGCGACTATCTCTAATTGCCTACAGTCCGAGACTTACAAGTACATGTTCATTTTGATATTTAGTTACTTTTGGGTTATGGGAGAGATGATAGACACTGTACATGTATATATTTTCTTTTCATAGTATGTTATCACCAAATATACAGTGTAATTTGTTCCGAGCTTTCCACAGTAAGACTAATGCTCTACAAAACTTAAAAGTTAATGAAAATCCATATTTATGTACTTTAAGACTCTTGCTGTAAATTTATTAGTTACCTACTTGCAAACTCTGAAAAGTACAAGGCATACTTGTAGCTAAATGAATATCTTGAATAATTGGCGAATAATATAGAGAATATGATGACTAGCACACACATCGAGGAGCATTGATGTGGTAATAAACATCAGTAGGGCTATGAGACCTGCGTAACGGCTTACCTAGTGACCTCAAGGTAGGGGCCCCCCACAATATTTATTAGGAACAAAAGTAATAGTTTACTAAAATAATGTCGCATCAAGATATGTGATGGCAAAGAAATATGCTCAATCGAGAACAATAAGATGGGTCTTATTGTTACAAGCATATGTCCATAAATGACATGAAAGATACTAAAAAATGTAGACCCCCCAATACTAATAAAAGATGAATTTCCAGATGAACACTTATATAAGATAACTATTAGTAGTCCATGGTATGCCGATATAGTCAACTATATCACTACTAATAGGCCATCACTTTATTTAACAAAAGAGCAAGAGAATAAGGTAAAACACGATTCTAAACATTATTTATGGGTTGATGCTTACTTATGGGAATTTTATTCCGACAAAACCATTAAAAGATGTATTCCACAAATGGAAATACAATCTCATTACCATACTTATGCTTGTGGATGACAATTCGATCTACATCGTATAGCCTGTAAAATTTTAGACTTAGGATTCCTTTGGCATATGTTATTCTATGATTGTTGTGTTTACACGAAAGCTTGTCCAAATTGTCAAAGAATCAGAAACTTAGGATGTAGGAACTAAATGCCATTATGTCCTATTCTATTTTTCAAAATATTTAATGTTTAGGGAATATACTTTATGGGACCTTTTCCACCATATAATGGAAATATTTACATTTTATTAACCGTAAATTATATGTCTAAATGGGTAGAAGCTATAGCCACTAAATCTAATGATTCTAAAATAGTAGTTAATTTCCTAAAATCAATGATCTTTACTGCTTTTTGAGCACCTAGAGCATTGATCAGCAATTGAGGTTCACACTTTTGTAATAGAATTGTTGCTACTCTGTTTCACAAATATAATGTTACCTATAGAACATCTACATATCACCCATAAACTAGTGAACAAGCTGAAACCTCAAATAAAAAATTTTAATCAATTTTAGAAAAGACGATATGTTCAATGCGTAAAGATTGTAGCCTTAATTTAGAATATGCATTATGGGTATATAGAACCGCATTTAAGACAGACATAGGTATGACACCTTATAGACTAGTTTTTGGTAAAGCATGCCTTTTACCAGTCGAACCAGAACATAATGCATACTTGGTAATTAAGACAAGCAATATGAATTACAATAACCCAAGAAAAAATGTAAACATAGTATTCAAGAGTTAGAAGAACTGAGAAATGACGCATATGAAAGTGCTTCTATTTATAAAAATACTACTAAAGAACTTTATGACAATAAATTTAATATTAAGAATTTTGAAGTAGACAAAAAGTTCTACTTTTTTATTCATATCTTAAATTCTTTCTTAGAAAACTATGTACAAGATGGATAGGACCTTTTATAGTTACATACATATTTTCCCATGGTGCTGTAGAGATAGAAAGTAGAGAAACATGGATAATCTTTAAAGTTAATGTTCATAGACAAAAAACTTATCATAAAAATTTTGTCCCACAGGATATGGAGATCATTAACTTTGACCCAGTTGGCAACTCACTAGATGAATTGAACACTATCGAGGAGCATATCGTAACCATTAATTCCAATGGGACATTTAACGTATGATGGTAAAAACAACGAGAAGAAAGAAAAATAAGAAATAATAAAAGGAGAAACAAACCACTAGAGACCTATACAAATACGACATGGATGACTCAAGTTTTAAGGAGTGAAAATGGCAATCCCGAAAAAATCTTAAAAGAGGACCCAAGACACACCTACCTTAGCATACTAATCAATGAGATGTCATTCTATGGAGTCCAACTCTATATGAGAGCCGATACGAATCTTATGCTTAAACATTATCTCATTTTAACAAAATTAAGGAGTCATTGCAAACCTCCTATTATGGTGTACAAGACAAAGACACTTAGAAAGTCCAATTATGGGTATCAAAGAATGTGCACGAGTGAGTTGGTAGGCTCTCTATCACTATAAATTTTCTAGTCATGCCAATAGCCACCTCACATGATCAAATATTATTAACTAGACTATTCTTATCGACTGTCGGAGCTATCATCGACGTATGTGAGCCCATAGTTATACTAACGATGGGTGTTGAAGTAATCTCATTCAAAAATGGGAGAGAACTTTGCGACGATATGGAAGAATGGCAATTTAACGACGGTGATGAGATAAATGACGATAGACGTTTTTTAGATCGTAGTTAAGACATTCTCAATAAGGAACCACTTGAAGTGAAGATTGATTTGCTTACACTCGAGAAAGATTGATTTTTTTATTAATCAAACAAATGACTATAAACAACACTCTACAAGATGTAGCCCATATTATTTATTTATTCAAGATATTTCAGTTTTTAATAGGACATCTAGCTTTAATATGGTTTGTTTTCATTCTCAATCCTTTCAACTCTCTTTTGGAATTACTTTCGAAAGTCACACTCCGGAGTAGCTTCAAATATAGGTGGATGGTCGAGTTGTTTTTATTTTTATGGCCTTTCTGCTAGTTTGCATTATAAACTTGTTTATTGTTTAGTTATCTATTTCATTAACAAAATTATTAGTTAGGTACATATCCTCATCAAATTTCCATACTTTTTGAATTTTTTCAGTGAATGTTACCTTTTCAATCACTTTTAGGAAGGGCATATGAATTATCTATGAAATAAAATTGCAAAACAACAAAATGTTTAGAAACAATATGTAGAAAAAACCAGTGAATTGAGGTGAAAATTTAGGTGCGGCGATTCCTCAATGATTCCGTTTGCACAAGAATCACTACTCAAATCGGTAGAAACATTGTCTCACTTAATATCAATTCATATAGTAATTCTCGACGATTCAACTTAACAAGAATCCTTGGGCACGATTCTGGCTTTTTAAAGACAATCAAATTGCAAACCTCACAAACCCATCTACACTTTCAAACCAATACACCTCCTTCTCTCACAATCAATCTTTGCCTAGATTCAACCTTCCTAAGCTCAAATATTAATGTATTTAAGTGATCTCCACCTCCACCTAGTTTCATTCAACACCAAAATCATCAATTTTGAAAGAGTAAAACTAAGCTATGGTTTAAGGAAACTTGGAGCTTGGAATACCAGGTTAGAGAGGTTCAAAAGCGCATATCTTGAGAGATTCACTCTCAAGAAGGTAAGAATCACTACCCTTGCCCTTTACTTTGACGAAATTTTGATTTTTGTTGTATTTGTGAAAATTCTTCAATTGATTTCAAAAATTGTTGTCGAACTCCATTTTGATAGATGAAATGAATTTTTTGGATTAGGTATCATAATGGTAGTGAGTATTTGTTTACAAATTCCGTGATTTTGAAAAATATAGAGATTAATTTGGAAGAATATTCGGAAAAATATTTCAAATTAACTTTCCACAAATCGAATGTGTAATTTATGAGTTTTTAAAAGACCATTCGATATATTTGATCTCATATTCTTGACTCCCATAATTTTTGAATAATTTTTGTAGAAAAATATTTTTTATGCATAATCTTTTCAATTTTCTTGATAGCAATTTGATTTTTAACAAATTACCCGCTTTATGTCCGTTTTTGTTTATTAAATACATGGTTTTGGTTTACCGATTCATGGTGAGTGATTTGATCATGATAACGAGACGAGGTAGTGGAATAGGTAGGAGTAGTGCACAAAAGAAAGGAAAAAGGTTTATAGTAGAAAAACCCTAGAAATATCACTTGAGCCAATAAATGTCCATCCAACTCATGGGTATTAGTATTAGAGAATCAAGAACGGGAAGGACTAAGTTGGGAACAACTACTCCACCTTTCTTTGATGATGATTCTCACTACCTAGATACAAACAAATAAGTCCCCTATGACCCCATGAGATTTTTCAGTCCCAAAGCACAAATTAGATACTTTCAAGAGATGAAAAAAGTTATCATACCCAAGAGAGGACTCCAAATCCAAAATGTGATCAAATATGAAGACAAAGTCATGAGCATCAAAGGGGAAAGAGAGTAGGAACACCTTTTTAGGGATTACAAAGGTAGATTAAAGAGAAGATGCTCGGAATTAGTTTGCCAATTCCACGCAAATTGATATGGAAGTGGAAATCATGAAGAAGTGATAGTTCAAGGAAATAAAATTAATATTTCACCCAAGGCACTGAACATATATTATGGACTTTCAAATATAATAGTTAGAGGGGATCTCACATATCCCAACAAACATTTCATCTCTAAGGAAGTTTACCCTTCTAGACAAATTCAAGAAGCCTTAAAGGTAATTCCCGAATGAGGATTTGCTCATGATTTATAAGGTCACCCAAAGTTCATCGAAACCACCAATTTTAAGAAAACTACCAATTGTTGGAGCTACATCATAAACGTTTTCCTATACCTCACTATGCAATATTTCGAAGTGAAGAACCATAGAGTCCTACTCTACCACATCGTTGTAAAGATTGGGCATATCGACATTAGATATGTAATTTACGATGCAATGAGACAAGAAATGAAGACTATGAAGTATGACGGCCTACCGTTCCTAATTTTAATCACTCAACTATGTATGAAGGCCAATGTTGGTTTCCTTGAGATGGAATTTGATGTGCTACCTTAGAGGACCATCACAGTTGCTACAATTAAAAGGATGTGAGCAGTCCATGAATATAACGATTCGAAAGAAAAGAGGGAGATATTTTACTTTTGTGAAGAATGATGATGAAGTTGAAGAGACTGACAATGAATTTACTTCTACACAGAGTACATTGTAGTTTTTTAGTATTTGCTTTTATGTGTGAAATGGGAACTCTTTTTGAACTTTATTAAGAAATGAATGCTTTACTCCATTGTGTATCTCTTTTATATGATGTTTATTATTAATGTTGAAAAGTGATTTATAATTCATATTAAATTGTTTATGCTTCACCAGGTATATTTGTTTTCTTTTGAAAATACGACTTATTTTTTACACCTTGAGTACAAGGTTTGAAATGAGTTTGGGGGTATTTAGGTGAAATTAACTATACAAAAACTAAGTATGGAAGACTAGAGAGGTAGAATTAATGTGACAGAAAAAATTTTAAACTTTTCAAGTAACATTTATTCATTTTTATGTATTTAGTAAGAAATAAGAATTGAGTATAAGTTGGATATAAATGGAAGTGATATATTATTGTTACCCATGAAAACATAAATTTTATGATCAAAGGAATAGTTATACCTTTTGTGGCTTAACCTAGATTGTGTATACGCTAGAGGAATCTATAAGGGGTCGATTGCTTGTGTTACACATTATAATTGGTAGAAGATTGAAACAATAGTGCAAGATAAACAAGACAAATTTCTGATAATCTTTTTATGCAAAAGTCATTAGTCAAGTTTGTTGGGGCATGTGCCCTAGGTAAATCCACAAACATTGTTATCTTGTAATTTTAGTTAGTGAAATTGAGGTTTTTATTTGTTGTTTTATTATAAGTGATTGCATGTTTACCTTATAACAAGATCCATGGATATTAGTTTAAATATCCTAAATTTCCCTAGTTAGTCATTATGTTGGGAACTCTAATAAATTAAGACTAGTGTTAGTCTTGATTGATGGTCATGTTATGATCATGCACATGGGGATACGAATCAAGATCATGAATACTTATTAGGGAACAAGGTATTGGACCGATCCGCAATGAGAACACCACATGGATTAAGTCATAGGTGTTACTCATGATAGGTGTATTATTTAGTTCTTCGACTTGAGATTACCATAAACTTTAATATTAGAGCATGAAAATTTGACAAAATCAAACATTGTCTTTAATCGAACGATTATAAAGATTAATGTTACCATGTGAATAATATGTAAAGTAGTGTAATCAAGAGAGAATTTGTCACTCTTGTATAGAGAGATATATATGGGTCCCTCGATATGATAGATTGATAATGACCAAGTCCATGTGAATTGATACGATCAATGTCATTTGGATATTTTACATTTATCTAATGTCCGATACTAGTACGATTAAACATGAAGGGTGACTTTTCATGCCTTATGTTTAATCAAAGGATATCACACGACAAAAGGATATGATATATGTTATTTATTAAGATGTATTGATTTTGATATTCATGCTACTTGGGTAGTCATAATGTCTTGCTAGAGACCATTTATGAATTGTGTACCAAAATAGTTTATGTTCACCGCCAACGTCGCATGAATCTATTGGGCCGCACGCCAAAAATGGCTTTGCATAATTTTAATTGGTACAGAGTATTGGATTTAATATGATAAATTTCATGACATAAAAACCCTTACGATCTTTATATGATAACTCGTTATTAGGGGAATATGTGTAATTTGCTTAAACTGCCTAAATACAATAACTGTATTAAGAATAGGATTTTAAGTAAGGGCTTATCACACATACAAATAGAGGTTGAAACCCTAAGACAAAATAAGATTTTTGTTTTTACTATTTTTGATTTCTCTGGATTTTATTAGAGAAAAAAATTATTTTTATATTTCTTGGGGCTAGCACTCAAAATTGTGGTCACCGTTTGAGTATGGATTTCTGATAGAGGACAGATGCCTGAAAGTCATGGAGATCGAACAATCAAAGAAGGAAATCATGGATTAAGGTAAGGTTTACTTTTGTAGATCTAGTTTAATGAAACTTATTTATGATCCTGTTGGAGTTTTTCAATTTTTTCTTAATTTTTCATTGCATATGAACCCTAAACGGAGTTTTTATTTATTTATATATGTATTGAAAATGTTTATACCACAATTAAGGAGAAAATTATGAAATTAGCTAATTAATTTTATTTAGTTAGAAAGAGTACTTCATTGACTATAGTAAAAGTAAGAAAATACAACAAGAGTTTTTAAAAGAACAAATAGAGAGACCCATAGATTCCAAAAGAAATTGAGCAGAGAATCTAGTAATGGAGAAAATGACAGAAATATTCCTATAAAAAATAAATAACAGTATACAAAGAAAATGGAGCTGGAAACCATTGGAATATAATATAAAAAAATAATATACATATGAAGAAAGTAGAAAAACAAAGAGAATGATATAGAAAAATTGAAGGATGTTTATGAAAACATCCTAAATAAAAGATTTAGCTCGAGTGCTTATAGCTAAGTTGAGTGAAATATCTCTTGTTCCAACATTCAATCAAATGGATATGAAATGATGACTATTGGTGAATAAGATTTCTTATCGACTTTAACTATGGTGATATTTTAAATAGTGTTTGAAAATGAGATTGATTAAGTGAATTTTATATCTTGAGATTCTACATTAGTCATCGTATGTTTAATGCCTATCAGTGGAGATTGAGAAAACCTATGTAGTTGCTTGACCTTGATGATTGGTTAATTTTGAGTTTTGAGGCGTGTTGCATCATTAAAGGTTGAGTTGTCATATAAAGGGTATTGTTCTTTAATTATTTTTATTTTATCATGACTTTTATTATATGAAAGTAATATATGTTTTTATTTAAAGATCATTTATGTTATAGAATAAGAGTATATAAGCAATAAATCAAAATGAGGGAAAAATAGAGAAGTCGATTGATAGTATTCCTTTTCTCGGGACAGTAAAGTGTTGAGTTTAAAAGTATTTGATAAGTCAATAATTAGACATATTTTATATTACATTTTAAGACAATTTTAGATGTAAAAGACTACATTACATGAGGGTTTTCTCTTATTTTTTATATTTCAGGTGATAATCAGAATATTTGAAGAAATGAAGGAAAATTGAAGAAAATAAAGAATTTGACTAAGTGAAAAGGATTCATGAAGATTCACTAAGGAATCTAGGATAAACTGGATTTTAAGATGATTTCCCAGCGATTCCTATTCAGCTACAATCACCACACAGATTGATGGAAAAGGGACTTCATATCCACGGATTTACCCAAATTGCAGCTTAACAAGAATCGTTGAAGAATCGTTGGCTACGATTTCAGGGATTTTAGATTACAATATGGATCATGTGCTGGTTTAGGATATATATTACCTAATATATTATAAATATAAACAATAGACTATGAAATTAAGAGCCCTTTGATAGTTTTACACTTTTTTCTTTAGTTTGGAGGACATTTAATATTATTATTATTGCTTTTAGAAAAGATTGATTCAAGTTATCATTAAGGTATTTTAATTATGCTTTTCGATTTCGATATTATGGTGCTATTTATTATCATGAGTGAGTAGTTTGTCAGTCTAAACAAAACCCCAAACATGAGCTAGATCCATTTTGCAATGTAGTTGTGATGAGATTATTATATGTTTGATGCTTTAAACCAATCATATCTTTAATACACTAATTTAATAGGTTGTTGTTTACGGATTGCAATCATGAATCAAAGTGTTATGTGCAAAGTGGCCAATATGTATTATGATGTTTTGGCTTATTATCTAGTTTAAATTAGTAACTAGCATTATTTGAAAGTTATGACCGTTTAGATATCCTAGATGAATGAGATCTAAATCTAATGTGGAAGTGGTTTTTCAAAGGTGTTAGATTTAGAAGTTCGAAGTTTTCAGAAAGTGTAATGTAGTTTCATTGCGTGAAGATAATGTCTTTGTGTATTCAAAGGGGTTACCTCAATAAAATTAGGACGTGGATTTTTCATGGGTATAGGGAGAACAAATGGCTAGCTAAAGCCTATTTACTTACTTATGATTAGTGTTTAATGATCTAGGATACTTTATAAAGTATGTTCATGACTATGTGATTGAAGTAACATGTTTGGATGCAAAACGGATTGAAGATTCATTATTTATGAAGCTTGTTTAAATGTTTGTTTTATATTAATTTCTATTGAAATAAATTTTTTTTTATTTAGAGACTTTGATTTGTGTTATTTAATTAAGTTTAGTTAGTTTAATAAATTCTTATATTTAAAAAGTATTAATTTAAATTCTGGTTTTAATTAAATTAAATTAACTTAAAAAAATAAAAATAATAAAACTTATTTCTTAAGTAATTAGCAAAATACTTGTTGAGGCGATTCCTACTTACCACTACTAGAAAATATTAAAAGTATAATAAATGAGAGAAATTTATTGTACACTCTCGATACGTGTCAAAGGGACACGAAATTTTGATTGCACACCAAATTCAAAGTTTGATTTCTAAGAGCACCCTGTTTTTAGGTGAATTAGTTAAAATACCATTTTTGCCTAAGCAACAAACTCCACCATAAAACGCATAAAATGCTTCATTTTCATTCACTTTTGACCTAGTTATTGTGTGGGATGAAATAAACCTACCCATTTGCACTTGCCATTATTTTTTTCTTCATTGTTAGTGTTAGTTTTGGCTTGTTATTTACAACTTGGTGAGTTAGTGGCAAAAGACCTTGTTTGAAGGTGAGCTTGCTTTAAAATATGCTTATTTATGGGGTTTCTTTGGTTGATGTTGTTGTATTTGTATTATTGTTGTGATTTCCCTTAATTTGGGAGTTTCATGCCCCCAACTAGTTCTCTGATTCAAGGCCGAGTCAAAGCCTACGTATTCAGTTGGTGCAATCGAGTGCTTTATTTGTGGCTCAGTTGTTAGGTACTAAATCCTAAATTGGATAAATTTGCACCCAATTTAGTCATTGGCAACTGAACATTAGAGCACATTCTTAGTGTCAAAACACCAAGTTTTACAAAAGGGTCTCAGTTCCAGGACACGGATCAAAATTATGAAAAGATTTTTTTTTAAATTCTTGGATGTTTTGTCAGACACAAAGTTTTGATATTTCATTTTCTTTGTTCAGATTTAGCCTACAGGAAAAGCATTGTGACTATGGATCAAACTAGTGTCGAGCCGAGTTCAGGCGAGGTTGATGTAGTGCATACGGGTGATTGTGATGGTAATGAGACAATAAAAATATCTCATAAGAAGATAAAAAAAATTGATAAGCCTAAGGTGAAGCATGACCAAAATGTTAAGGTAGAAGATGTTAGCAACAAGGTTTCTCGTATGGTCGAGGTCCCAAAAATGGAACTTATGTTACCTCAGGCCGAAGATAGGAAGTTTGATTCAGAACAATCCGAGATCGTTAGAAAAGAATAGGATTTGATTAATTGCAAGGTAGGTTGGGTAGTAGTATTAGCAGGGATGGCAAAGAGGATGGGAATGGGGATAATGGTGACAATGGTTGTGAGGATGATGGTGCATCTGTTAGTGAGGATGGTATTAAAAACGGTGGCAAAAAGAATCAAGGCAAGAAAATTCATGGTCAGAAGGTTGTTGTAGCTCTATAAAATGACCTATCAACTCATTTCCTAAGTAGGCCATCTGACCAATTGTTGTTACATAGCGTCAAAGATCATGTGGTTGCAACAATTTGGTGGAATGAGAGAATAGTTTATGAGCTTGTAAAATGTACTTTTACTTATAACATAATGAGTTTGTGAAGTTGCTACCGTGTTTTTGATTGATCTTTCAACATCGACCATTGTTTCAGTGCATAAACAATTGTGCCTAGTTAACTGAGTGGAATTTGAAAAGTTTCTCCTTTCATAAGATACATAAGATTTTGATATCCACTTTTGTTTAGAGGTGGAAGCCTAAAAAGGACACATTTCACCTTCCTTATACAAAAATGTTAATCACTTTGAAGGATGTCAGCATGTTGTTGCAGACTCTAGTAATTGGAAAGGCCGTTGTAGTGGAGCCTCCCTCATATCGCAAGAATTGCATTAAACTGATAAAGAAATTGCTAGGAATGTCAGAGGTTCATGCATAGGTCGAGCTTAATATGTCCAATACTCTCACTATTAGGAAATGTTTATTGCATAGTCTATGGTGTTCGACAAACAAGCAGACTGCATACATGAAGGTAGAGTGAACGACCTGTGCGTACTTATTATAAATTTTGTCGTGCACACTATTTGCTAACAAAACTAGAGTAAGGGTTCCCATCGCACTTTTAAAGCTTCTAGAGAATTTTGACGAGGTTAGAACGCATGCATGTTGTGCAATAGTTTGGCATACTTGTATCGTCAGCTTAGATCAACGAAAAATATTGAAGTCCTCTAGAATGCCGACTATTTGACATTGTTTGACATATAACAACTCTAAAAATGTTCTTTCATAAGCTGTAGTTTTGTGGTGCTTGACAAAATTCATTAATCCAATGTTCACCTTTTTGTAGGGTTCGGTCCATGAGCATTTCAATCTTAAACTTGTATGGCCAATAGCAAAGTACTTGGATACCCTCCCCTGTGTATTAAGGTGGATCCCAAAACCACACACGGCCTAAGGGATGTAGTTTGTAGAAACTTGGATAGGTTGTAACCAAACGAGGTTTATCATACAGTTTGGGTGCAAATCTTCTATTTATATTAATTCGTCATTAATGTACATATCTGCATATGGTTTCATCTGTTCTTTCTTTAAAAACTTAAATTCATTAAAAAATATCGAATCATCCAAACATGTCTCTCAAGAAAATCTCAATAGCATCTCCCTTAAATTTTACCTACGGCAATAATCGATTCACAACCAGATAAAAAATAGAATTGATAATAACAAAATTTATATTGTTTCCAATTCCATCCAAAAAGGATTTACAAGATTTCACATTTTTTTTCAAGACTTTATACCATCCAAAACAGATCAAACATCAAACCACATAAAACATTATTTTCAAGTGCCAAGAAAAATACTCCCAGTCCCAAACCCCATTTTCTACAAAAGTACGTCTACAACGACGACTATAATACATAAAATAAAAAGAAATTTCTACAACCTATTATTTTGTAGCCATTAGTTTCTTCTTTAATTTACCTCATTTGAAACCTCGACACAATAAAAAATAACTTAATTGTATCAGGTAAGTAAACATCGACACTGATCTGTACTAATGCAAAGGCCAAGTTTGTTATATGTAGACATGCAATTGCATTTCAAAGTAAATCAACAAAATATTAAACAATACGTTATCCGTTCCATTTATATACTCTAACTACAATTACATAATGTGTTTAAAAAGTAGTACGAGAACAATACTAGATAATCATGATGCCATATGGAGTAATCCATCGAATAATTGTTCACATGCACCTAAAGGAGTATGTTTCCTAATTTTCTACGAAAATAGACCACTACAAATCTCTCCAATCCAGGAACTACCACATTTAGGATAAAATAAAATGATAATGGGGTATATGTAGGAGTCCAACACTGAACCCCTACTGTTGTAGCCCTATAACTCTTTCAAACCCGATGCGCCTTACTCTGATGCATGTATGCATGAACAAAAAAAATCATGAAATGTTATGCAGACATAGAACAATTACATCATTCACAAGTATAAAAATATTTTGATAAATAGTAAAGATCATTGTAGGGTTTACTTATCGTTCACTCAAACAAATCTATATTTCAGATTTCGTTCTACTCAACTACCGTAACTTTTTATTCATTCAGACACCTATAAAATCTATTAGCACAGTACTATAAATTTTTCAGTCAATATTCAATTCATTTTGATATATTTCGAGTCTTGAAAATAAAATTTCACCATAAATATTTAGTTTTGTTGAATTTGTTGACTAATTTTTCAAAAAACCAAAGCTGGTGAAAGAATTCAATAAGAGTTGGGTTTTTCAATCGATGTTGTTACAACTTAATGTTTTGGAATTTTTGGGACCATCTTCATAATTTTCCATATATTTTCGTTTTTTACAATTTTTTTTCTGGATTTATTCAAATTTTCCTTATTGCTTTTCCAAAATTTAGTTTAATGGGCTTAGCGCGGCTGGGCCAGTGTATTTGAGGGCTGAGCTAGGCCTTAGGTTGGGCCTAGCCCACGTCCTAGCCAGCTCATGTTTTGGGCCCGTACCAAACGCACGGGCATCGCACGAGAGTCCCCATGTTCGCATAACAGAAGTGCATAATTTTTCTTTTTTTCTTTTTTCTTTTTTTCTTTTTTCCCATATCCTTTTATCCCTTAAAACAAAGTACGAAACTGAATTAAGATTAAAACCCTTTAATTTCTTCAGTCTAACACCAACCAATCTTGACTTGCATGCAAATAAAGGTAAAAGCTCTATGTGATACTTAATAGTTAATTTATGAGTTTTTTAGCATTTAATAATTTTATTTTTCACTCTTGCTCTTCAGACACATACTTGCAATTCCGATTATTAAAAAATCTGAGGATACACTTAACACATAGACTTCGCGACAAAATATTATATAATACACACACTAGACGTTCACTAACGAAAAATAACTTTGACCTAGTAATTTCTTTTTTTCACCCGATCTGAGTTCTAATCCACAACAACCGTCTTGATTAAACCCACTAATTTTGTAATTAACTCCTAATACAAGTTTATTGAAATTAGGATTTTATACTAATTTGGTCCTTCTACTCCATAATTTTCCATTAACTCTCCTTCTCTAACACCGCAACCACACTTGATTCTCTAGGATCAAGTGACATAGAATTCTCGAGGCATGTCAAGGGCCCTTTTTATTGAATGCATACTTAGATTTTATTTTGTTTTAAGTTGCATTTAAAATATTTAGTCTAAGTGAAAGTTTCCACTAATACATAAATATTCATTTAGGAACTTACTATATCAATAACTATTCACACCCACATTCGCACACATCTCGAGGTACTATTTTACTTCCAATTCGCTAACCAATCAAGTAAGAATTAAAAGAAATTTCAACTTAATTATTATACAAATATATAAAACACTAGGCAACCATCACGCAAAAATAAAACACAACTCGGTATCCAAGCTGAATGTTAGGACTAGGTACTCGCCTTCGGACCACGTCATAGGTCAGATACCCTAATAAGGGACAAATCCACTTTTAGTGATTTGGGTTATTACACGAGTCATAAATTAAGGCTCGAGAACAAGTGAAATAGGGATTTTTTTAGTAACTTTATGTTTTGATGTTGATTGCCTAGTGTATATTAGTAGTAGGTGATTTTATTTGAAATCTTTGGTTAAATTGAAAATTTTCAATTTAACGGGTCAGTAGTAATGGTGCGAGGCTTAGCCTCAAATTTTGTACGAAACAGAGGTAAGGAAATGTGCAGAAATCAAAAGTTAAGTGAGAGATCTTAAAATAAACAAAAGAAAATAGATTAAAGGAGGGAGGCTTTATTAATTATTTATGGGATGAGGGGCTTCTAGGTAAAAATAAAAAATAAAACAACAAAAAAATTGAAAATAATGATCGAAAGACTTCTCTCTTTGTGTTCTTTCTCCAAAACTAGCTCTCCCCTAGGTCTTTTCCTCACTCTTTAATCTATTTCTCCTATCTTTTTCTTTCTCATTTTCTCCTTCAAATCTCTATCTCCCTTCATTGTTATCTTATCTATTTCTTTTCTCAATAAAGTAGTAGAGAAACACTCTATTGATTATTTTCTACAAGAGAATTAAAGATAAGTATTACGACGTTTTGTTTGGATAGATAAATCAATATTTATGAAATGTTTGAGACTGACTTTAATCAGAAGTTCATCAAAAAATTGTGTTTTAGTTCTTTAAAACATGAATGAACAACAAGATTTGATTATTTTTTAGAATTTTAATTTCAAAGCTTCAATTTGAGATTAATCCCTTAGGATTGGTGGTAAGTTGGTGCATGACTTTGCCTCGAGTTTCATGTTAGTTGGCGATGGTCATGGTTGAGATTATGTACAAATTGGTGCAAGTTTGGGTAAGTATGGCAAGAGAACTTGTCTGTAAGAGTTTGATGTGTCATGGACAAGGTTAAGATATTAGGGTTTTCGGTGTGAACAAAACTAGTATTATGGAAGTTTTATGAAGATGGACTATTTTGTTGAGATTTTAGCTCGATTTGATGAAAAAATGGATCTAAAACGAGGACCAAAAGTCAAAACATATCAAAATTGGGATTTTCAAAAATTAATATATAAAAAAATTAAGCTATTGATGCAAGTAGCTGAGGGTTTATTGAAATGTTTCACTTCAAAATAGCAGAATGAAGAATTCATTGGTTCCTAAACCTTCTCAACTCATTCTTTTGCACACAGATCTCTATATGTTTGATTTTCATCTGGTGTCTCTTTGCAAAATAGTAAAACGTCACGAGACGGTCAATTTGAGCTAAGTTTTCACGATCAAAATGAGGGCTTAGTTCAGAATTTGGTATATTCTCAATTCTTGAAATTTCGTTCAATTCATTTTGAATTCTCATGAATTCTTGAATTCTTTCATGGTGTATTGATGGGAATTGGAATAAATTATTGTGAATTGATGTTTATGGTTGATTTGAACCAATTTAGGATTAATTCCATCATTTTGGTGAATCGAGTTGATGCAATTTAGTTGATAAAGTTTTGAAGATGTATTTTATAGTTGAAATAGAGTTACATTGGGATTCTAGACGAAATAATTATAGATTTTTGTCCTAATTGACTCCACAGGCTATAGAAATATTTTGAAATTGGTATCGAGTGACTTCTTAGCGTTGGATGTAGTGTTTTAAGGATTTAATTGCAATAACATTGATTTGAAGAAGTTTTGTTAGTTCAAAAAAAACAAATTTTACCTAATCAACAGTCTATATTGGAAAATTCATAACTTCTCCATTGGTGATCTGATTTAAATGTTCTTGGAGTCTATGGAAAGTATGAAGTGAGCTCTACAAGCTCCTTTTTGGTCAAAAGGACACATATTGAGGTTTCCATGGTTAAAAAGTTACCCAAAGTAAGCTTGTTGAAAGCTAGTTGAAATCTAGTTGAAATTGTTATAAATAATTGTTTTAAAAAATATTAATCGAGCATATTTCGACCATTGTTTTAGTGGGGTTTCATTATTTGATTTTATTTGAAGCTTGAAACTTATTATAATTGGGTATATAAGGACTCTATTGAAACCACTGTCAAGGTGATTTGACACTCCATGAACTTTGAAAATGTAACTTAAAGTTGGTTTGTTTTAAGAAAACCCTACAAACACCTTTACTATTTATTGATTTATCTTTAAACCTGTATTTTTTATTGTAGTCTGCGTTGCATTTCATATTGTTGTTGATTAGGCATACATTTCACATGGATATAATTCCCCTTGCTTCACTCAATGTGTTGGATGGGTCTACCCAAGACTAGACGTACTTACAACTTTCAAGGCGGGTAATGTCGATTCTGGGAGCATGCATTGAACTCTTAGTATTGTTTCTAGTTCACATTTGGATTGCACAGTCTAATTGTGAACTTCAAGTAGAAATTGAGGGATTCATGTTGTTATATATGTTGTTGGGTAGTTTAAAAATGTGATTACTTGCCTCTATATATTAGACTAAAATTTGTAGGAATGCAGGCCAATGTGGGAATTTACTTGCCTAACATCCTCGAATTGTTTTTATGATGTTAGGTATATGGTACAAAAGAAAGACAAAAACAAGCGCATAAATCTATTGGTGATTTTCTTGGACTTCTTTTATTTTCATATTTATTTTTGTTAAGTATTGTGTTTTAGGATTCTCAATATGAGAGTAGATCGTTGTTTGATTATGAAAATTGTTATGAAAAGTTTATAAGACAGTTTGAGAAAATCTCGAGATGGTTTATGGTTAATTTTGATGTAAAAATAGATTGTAGAGTTGCTATCATTGTAATTAAATCTTGATGTTAAACCTTATTGACTTCATGTAAATTTGTTCTTTTAATTCATTTTGATAATATATTGTGAACTGTTGTGGAGATATGAGTCCTTTTATGCCTTATTCCAAAGCTGAGTTTATTAAGTTTTGTGTTGGTAACCCACTTTTAGGGGAAACTTTGCCAAAATGTTTGTAAAATTTGAAAATCTTTATAGAATGATTTTCTGAAGTGCTCAATATTTAGAGATTAAAACCTTGATTTTGACTTAAGGATTGTTCGTATCTCTATGACTTTAGATAATTGAGATCTTTAATGATTATATGCTAGAGATTAAATTAATAAGCTAATTTCAGGGACTTAATGAAAATGGCTCATGATAGAATTGGTATCAGACTTACGGATTAGCTCAATCTAGGAAATCTAAGAAACAATATTTAGGCTAAGTTTAAGATTGAGTTGATAAGGAAGTTTGGGTTAAGGCTCAAAGGTTTAACTTAGGTTTTAAAAGCTGTAAAGATTATTTTGAGAACTGGTAGAATTAAGGAACAAAGTTATGCTATTGAGGTCACGATTAGTCGAGAAGTGACTATGAGATGGGAAGCTTTTTATATTGTGTTATATTTGACACATATTATTATATTATCGCCAGATATACGATAGGAAGTTTATTCTCCTTATCTATTCAATCCCAAACTTGTGTGATGTAGAGTAAGGTTAAGAACAGAGAGTTACTGAGAGAATAAACTTAATATAAGAATACTAAGCGTATTTAGAAGTGAAATAGACTTGGGAAGTCTAAACTCATAAAAGATTATTGTAAAGTAACTCGATTTTAAAGTAATTGATGAATTTAACTCGAGTTTACAAAACCAGTGGGTAGTTGGTAGAAATGAAATCAAAAGAATTTGGGAATGTAAATATTGAACTTAGATTTCATTGATTTTAAGAACATCAAACCATTACAATATAGAAATGCTTAAGAAAAAGGTCGGTCTGGCTTAATGTAAAATCTCAATTGATTGAGAATATTCGATAAACGTGAAATGAAATTGAGACTTTTTGAGAAACACAAAGATTTGAATATCTTGGATTTATAGAATAAGGTTAGCACCATTTACACTAGTAACATGAGAAGACCTATTCTAAAAAATGATGATTTAATTTATTAACCAATTAAGAGTTGCTTCCAAAATAGTATCGAATATAATGAAAAGGAGATAAGTGTTATTGGAAATGAAAATATTTTAGATAAGCTAAACATTAAGTAGTAAATCACAATGAGATTTTGAGAGATTCAATATTGAATTTTGGGGTTCATACGCAACAAAAAAATCAAAACAATTTTGTAAAACAACCTTAACAAGATCGAAAATAAGTTCTATTAAACTAAATCTACAAAAGTAAATCATACCTTAATCCGTGATTTCCTTATCTGATTGTTTAATTTCTAAGATGTTTATGTGCGAGTCCTCTATAGTAAATCCACATATGAAAGGTTACCACAATTTGAAGTGCTAGCCCTAAGATAGATATAAAATATTTTTCTTTCTCTCCTTAAATCCAGAGAACTCAAAAATAGAAAAAATGAAATTTTATTTTATTTTTGGGTTTCAACCTCTATTTATATGTGTAGATAAGCTCACTTAAAAAACGCACTCATAATACAACAATTGTATTTAGGCAATTCAAGCAAATTACACAAACGACCCTATTAATAAGTTATCATATAAAAAATTACAAGGGCTTTTATATCATGAATTTTATCATATAAAATTTATTACTCTAGACTAATTGAAATTGCGGAAAGCCATTCTTTGTAAGCGACCAATAGACTCATACGATGTTGGTAGTGAACCAAAACTATTTTGGCGCACAAGTTGTAAGCAGTCTCTAGCAAGGCATTATGATGAACTAAGTAGCATCAATATTAAACATCAAAACAACGTAATGAATAACATATATAATATCTTTTTTTCGTGTGATATCCTTTGGTTAAATATAAGGCATGGAAAGTCACCCTTAATGTTCAATCATACTAGTCTCGATATGTAGGTAGACTAAAAACATCGAAGTGACATTGATCATATAAATTTACTTGGACTTGATCATTTTACAGTCTAACATATCGAAGGATCTACTGATATCTCTCTCTATAAGAGAGGGACAAATTCTATCTTGATTACACACCTTCACATATTATTCACTTTGTAACTAATCACAATCTTTATGATCATTCGGTTAAAGACAAGGTTTAATTGTGTCAAATTACCATGTTCCTAATATTGAAGTCTATGGTAATCTTAAGTCGAAGGACAAAATAATATTACTATAATTAGTAACACCTATGACTTAATCCGTATGTTCTCATAGCGGGTCAATCCAGTAACTTGTTCTCAAACAAGTATTCATGATCTCGATTCACGTCCCTATAAGCATGTTCATCACATGACCATCAATTCAGATTCACATAAGTCTTAATTCATTATAGTTCCCAATATAATGACATATTAGGGACATTTAGGATATTTCAACAAATACTCTTGGATCTTATCATAAGGTAAACATCCAATCACTTAGAATGAAGTAGCAAATGAAAACCTCTATTTTATTTACTAAAATATTAAGATTAACAATGTTTGTAGATTGGCTTAAGGCATATGCCCCATCAGTTAGATAGTTATCTAAACTGATTTCTGTAAAAGTATTATACTCTGAAGCAAAGTATTGTCTCCTTTAAAAAATAAAACATGAAGTGAAAAAAGAATAAAAGTATAGTTGAAAATAATCAAATAACTTCCAGAGAGGAGTACAATATAATTTGATCATTTTTAATTCAAATTGCTCAGTTATGATCGATCTTGGATATAGTGGTTCTATGGTCTAAAAAAGAAATGACAAGAGCAAATGAAGATAATTAAGTTAGGACAGATATTTGTTGACACTGTGTCATATGTTGTTAAGATACAAAGATTGACAAAATCTCTAACTTAAAAATGATTGGCTTAATGATATTATCAATATGTTAGGAAGTTAATATATTTAGGAAATGGTCTAATAATAACTATGATTAGCTATAAAATAAATCACAAGTGATTGCGTTAGGAAATTCTAAGTACTAAATAGTTACTCTTAACAATACTGAAATTACAAACCTATCACTATTGCATAAGGTAGAATAAACGAAGAGATATATGTACTAATCTCAGTATCAGTAAGTGATCAGTACAAGAAGTCAGCAATGTACTACTAGAATTTCATTAATATAACTTGAAGGATTGAAATAGTTTCCTTTAAGAGTTTGACTGATTGTCAAGTTGGTCAAGGGATTGAAAATCCTAATTCTTCTATCTCGTCGCTTGATTAGCAAGGGAAACGTGAAATGTTTAGAGGTAAAAGAACTGATAAATAGTAAGATAGTTAGTTTTCTTACATATTCTCTTAAAGGTTACCAAAACTCTTTTAGAGAAAAAGGAAAGTCGAGAAATCTAAGACTAATAGAAAAAAACTTAAGATAATAACAAATAATAACACTATTTGAGTCTTAAATTTCCCTATTTGGAATAAAAATTATCTAAGGAAGACCTCAATTGATCGAAAGATTATTCGAAGTCATATTATGCTTAGTTAGATATTCAAAAAGAGAAATGATAGAAATTGCCTTTATAAGTCAAGAAAAAAAGACCGTAAGTTGTCTAAATGTTGAGTGAAGCCTTGATGAGTCATAAAGGGGACAAGAGTGAAATAAATGTTATAATATTTAAGACTGACAAAATGGAACAAAATAGACTCTGAATATAGAAATGAGATGTAGGGATAACTTGTGACAGTTGAAAATAGCACGAAATGATTCCTTTAGTTAAGGTAAGGCGTTGGAGTAGTTGTGTATGACCAAAAGTTTAAGTAACTCGGTATCATTTTAATGATTCATTCACAACGTAAAAGACTAGTGTGATGTATCCACCTATCTCTGAATATTAGAATGAATTGGTGATGGTCAATATAATAAGGCCTATAACATTTCATTGAAGTCAATTGGAAGGTAAAGCATAAACAAATGAGTTGCTTAGAAATCTTCACTTGGTTATGGAAATGAGAACTCCAAAGTAATGAGTCCCGATAAGACTTAAGATACCAAGCAATAAGGTTGATAAAACTTGATATTTCTTCATAAGAATTAGATAAGAATAAGAGAAAGATCCAATAATTTGAATTTAAAACCAGTTAGCTACAAACAATTCATGAAAATATGTAGTATATTGGTTTTAAAGTGTAGTGCTACATCCTTTGCTTAGACAATAGTGAATTTTAGAAGCACTAGTTACTTCAAGTTTGGAGCTAATGCAATATTTGTATTTTGGATAGTGAAGACATACGTTAAAAACAAAAGTGATACACATGATTTACAACTTCGTTAGACAGTAATATCTTTTTAGATTGAGGATATTGAATAGAGGACAATATATCTGGCTCAGTAAATTTAGAGAATTGGTTATGCTTATAATATATTTGAAGAAAGCCAGAGATATTTATTGAGTACAGATGGAAAAAATATAATATATCTATAAACTTGTATGGAATATAAGTAAACTGTGAAGGTATAATAATCATGAAATGTATTGATATCTCTATTTAGACATGTGTATCTACTTAGGTAAAAAGTTATACTGTAGGAATATAATCGCCTAGTTTTCTTTTATTAATGGTACATTCATTTAAGTCATATCCATAACCTAATCTTATCACTGTTAGTACTTCAAACACTTAAAGTGTCTATAATAAAACAACATTAGGTTTCATTAAAACACTTAGTACTAAGTAAAAATCAATGGTAATATGCCAGTATAAACTTAACTCAACACAATTCACATAAACCTTTGCAAATGGTTAACAGTCCTTTAGAATAAATCTTAGTTACTACTAATAGAAGGTATAGATTTGGAATCTTTCTTTCATAACACTGTATTGCACACTATGCATGCAAAGTCTAGTTTCATGGATTGTAATACATGAAAATAATCAATTAAAATAGTGAATTATATAATATAAATCTAGTTTAAAGCATTAAGTTCATAATCACGTAAACCATGACTTCTGCAATTTGTTTAGTCCATATCTCGATTTAGATTAATAAACTACTCACTAATATTAAACTTAAATTTCATAACATTAAATAAACACATTTATGGAAAATTCCTCTATTAACTTTGAATCTCCAGTGAATTCTCCAAAGAAATGACAATAAAACTATAAACTAATGAGTTTCAGGTTTCTAAGAGAGTTATTTCGAAGCCCCTAGCCTGCTATATGTATATATTAATCTACTAATACATATCCTAATCAAACTCAATTCCTAGTCCTTATCTAAAAATCTAGTGGCCGACCTCAGCGATTCCTTAGCGATTTAAGTGGTGATTTCTTTGTATTGTTCACTTTGCTTGCACATCGTTGGCTTTTTCTACTACTAATTTAACTGTCGAATTATTTGTAAACCCATCATGCTAGTACATCTCCATGACTTTTCCACTATTGATCAAATTCTTCTTTTATTCTTCATTCTCCTTCATTTCTTCATCGTTCCTTATTAATATGAAATCACAAAAATAAGAAAAAATACAGTGTAATATAGCATTTTTCACTCAAAGTAACACCAATATATACTTTAAAACACTATCTAATTATCGATTTATCAAATACCCACATCCTCAGCACTTTGTTGTCTCGAGCAAAGGATTGTTCTAAATTATATTCTCTTATCATCCTTTAACTAATTTAAGAATTAATCAACTTAAACAAAACTGATAATTAAATAGAAACAAATTGCTCTCGCGGAAATAAAAATGAAAGCAGACTCGGAAGAAATTAAAGAACAACCTTAATGACAATTCAACCTTCATTGTGTAATACACCTCAGAACTTAAAGTTCAATCAATACCAAGATATTCTATCATATAGGTTTTCTCAATCTCCATTGACAAGCTTCAAGCTTATTATGTTTAATAAATTAGAGCAATATAGAATATTATTGACAAGAATTACTAAATTGATCTCCACTAACAAGACATAACCACAACTAAAGTAAATAATACAAGATTTATGAGGTCATTTTAGTTTGGTTAAGGTACCAATAAACAAGATATCATTATAGTGTCGAAAATTTTGAAAATAACACTTCAATCAACTTAGCTATAAGCACTTGAGCTAAATCTTTTATTTGAGGGGTTCTTATAAACTCCTTCGTCTTTCTTTCTCTTTATATATTCATATATCTCTTTCTTTTATTTTTCATATCACTTTTCTTTTCATGGTACACGGCTCCCTGCTCCATTTCATGTTGATATAGTTTTAAGTGGAATTCTTTTTTAAACTCCCATTAGCACTTCTCACTTTCAATATAGTCAAGCAAGGCTTTTTCCAACTAGGTACAAGCTTAGGCTTGTTGGCTTTAGGTTTAATAATAGATACCAAATAAATTCAAGTTGGTTTGGCTTAAATTATCTAACTAGTGAATATAATTGGTAAGATATAAGGCTTATGATAAATAAACAAATAATGCCTATTTCTTCTATTAATTGCGATATTAGTCTCATTTTATTTTTTTTGTTTCAATTGACCAGTAATATTGTCTTAAGATTCTTAGAAAAGTGTCTTGTATATCTTGTTGTTATTTCAATTTTCTACATATTTTCATGTCTAGTGAATACATAATCTAGTTAAGTCAATCAATAAGGTATAACACTTGATTCCTTTCATCTTATAATTTTTTCCTCTTGGGTACTAATAAAAAATATTAATTCTATGTAATTCAAGTACATCTAAATCATAACTTCGAAATATAAAGATTACCATTTCCATCTCTTAAAGTAAAAATGAAGAAAATCTTACCTTTATTCTTGAGAATTTTGAAAAATTTGCATAAACTCGTATAAATTCTATCTTGAATCCTTTAGGTTTTTGACTTCAATGCTCCACATATCCTAAATACCCCTAAACTCATTCCAAAACATGTCCATAAGGTTTAAAAATTAAGTCAGGTTCAACCATAAAAAATAAAATACCTCGTGAAGCAAAAACGAATCATATGATAAAAATTGACAACACATTAAATAAATCCAATAATGAATAAACATAACACATATATGAAACAAATAACTGATAATATTAACGATTTCCAAGAATCACAAGTTACAATCATGATATCTTGCATTATAGATCAAAATAGATGATTTCCTTTCATAAAACCACTCATATAAAAATATAGAATAAAAAGAGAAATAAAGAACTCAAAATCATCGCCAAGAAGTTGCATCGTCACCACCATTTCCCTAATATTGCTGTTGAAATTGATAGCTAGCAGTAGGATCATAGATTCCATAATTAACACCTAACTATGATGGTATGTCTATGTAGACTCCCTCTATTGGCATCCCCAGTTAGGTAGGCAACACAAATGCATCCATTTCTGATCTTTTAATCTTCTTATCATTCGTCACTCAAATTTGTAGAAGTTCCTTGCTAACTTTTGTTGGTTCTGGACCATTTTTTCATGGTTCCATAAACTTCTCATTTGGTTATGTAAGATTAACCCTATTATGGCAATATTTGTCACTGACATTAACATACCATGATAGTTGTCTATAGCTATCCCTAAACTTTTTTCATGTCTCCCATTAAATGGGGTCACATATATTTTTTCTAAAATTCATCTCTGCTTAGCCTGTATTGTTCTTGTGTCTCTAGTCTCTCTTACCCTCTAATCTTCTTAGTCTTCATATCCTACAACTTTCTTTACGAGTTCAAAAGACTAATCAGTGATAGTCTTGTTAGGAAAAATGTTCATCTCTAGTCCCAACATATGAACTCGATTCTATTTATAAAACTTTGGGATCATCAAGGGGAAAAGTAATCCATTATTCTTTTGCATGGTCACGACACTCATATAGCTTCATGAATAACTTGGCCAACGTTGGTGTGTCCCAACCTCTAAACAATGCGATAGAAGAGGGCTACCTTGTAGCACACTACCTTGTAGTGATGTAAACTCGGTTTTAGGTATGCTTCTACTATGTAACGTTATGCTTTAAGAGTTTTTCTAAAGTTTTTATGAGTGACGTGTATCCTTCAACATCTCTAATAAACCTTTCCTCTGGGAATGCTTCTAAACCACATTTTATTTCCTCATGGGGAAATCTTTTCTTATCCCATATTATGGCTAATGATAATCATTTTTTCTTTTCTATGTATATACAATAATTTATAATGCCGATACACTTTTCATCTGAATAATCCACCAGTCTCCCTCGGACTATTGATACATTTATGTTCTCATTCGCATGCCGATTGATATTAAAACCTCAAACTATAATTTCACTACCCATTTCTGATGAAATATTATAATCATCTAAATAGTTGTAGTCCCTAGTTAACAACCACCAATTCAGTTGTCAAATTATACAAGTATCCTAGGTGCATACATAGTCTCATTCTTAACATTCAATCATCTCTCTAGGATTATCTTTGTACATTTCTTTTGAAACTCATTAGTAAACCAATTCAAAGCCTTATCATTAATGAGATTGTTGGGATCAAAGTAAATTTCTCCAACAGTTTCCAAATTACTCTTACTACCGTTTCAATCATCATCTCTAACAATCGGGGTCTGTGGGGAGGTTCTATTTGGATTCTATTCCTAAGAGTGTCAATAGAAACTCTAGTGGTTCTAATACGCACATATGGTGTAAGACTCCTCGTCATTAGGACATCTAATTGACCTAAATTATCCCAAAACCTTTGATAATCTAGTCAGTTTTAAAACTCTCTAAGAATTTATTTACTTGTCATCTGTTTTCTAAAATCCTCGAGATAAATGGTCATCCTCAATGTGAAATTCAAAGTCTTTATTTTATTAACTACGTCAAATTAGGAAATTCTTCAATTAGAAATTTTGATTACTTAAAAAAATCTTGGCAGAGTCTCTCCTGTAAATAGGGCTATTGAAAATCCAAAAACATGATAAACAACAACGGGAGAAGGCCTAAAATGACTCACATCTTCATTAATATCCATAATAGTTTATGTATCATGATTTATATATCATAATAATTAACTCAAACAAATCTTTTGATCCTTAAATCATTTCACTAAAATGTCTACAAATTCAAGTTTATATTCTTTACTATACTATCATTATCAAAATATACTTCTTTAAGAAATCTTAAAACAGAAAATCGGCCTAACTAATAGCCTAAAGCGCAAAAAATAATAATAATCAAGTTTTTATACTAAGAGAAAGAAAGAATATAAAGTAATCACCAAAATACAAAAGATCCATGTTTCCTTTCTTCAGATCCATTAATTGAACCTGTTATTACTTAATAATAATAATTCGATAATGTCAAATAAGTAAATACCACACTATCTAGTACACCTATAATAACCAAAAACATCATAATAAAAAGAATTTAAACGAAATAGTAATATTTCAAGAAACTATAAATATAATAGGATTCAATTGACACGTGTCGAGCGTGTATAATAACTTTTCCACTTTTATTATACTTTTAAATTTATAGTAGTGATAAGTTGGATCGTCTCCATAAGGATTTTCAAAATCCCTTAAGAAAAATAGTTTTATAATTTTTATTATTTTTAGTTTAATTTAATTAATTTAAATAAAACAGGAAATAAAATTACTAATTCAAACTATATTAATCAACTAAACTAATCAAACTAACTTTATTAACACAAATCAAATCACCAAACTCAAATCAACTCAATTCAATAGAAAACAATATAAAATAAATATCTACATAAATATTGAAAACAATGAAACATCAATCCATTTTGCGTCCAAACATATTAGTTAGATCATAGTCATAAGCATACTTTATTCTCTCCGTAAAGTATCGTAGATCATTAAATCTAAATCATAAGTAAATAGATGGCCCTTATCAAGCCATTAGTTTTTCTTATATCAATGAAAAAGCAGCATTTTAATTTCATTTAATTAATCATTCGTAAGCTTAAAGAATTTAACTTCAAGAAATAAAACTGCATTATGTTCCTTGAAAACTTTAGAAAACTAAGCCTAATACCTTTGGAAAGCTACTTGAATACTAAACTTAGATCTTAATCTATCTGGGACATCTAAACGGTAAAAGACCTTTCAAACAGTTCTAACTACCACTTTAAACTAGATATATAATCAAAATACCACAATACACATTTGCCATTATTCATGTAACACCAAGACTAATGATTGCAATCCACAAATAACAATCTATTAAATCAACGAATTAAAAAATAAGATTGGTTTAAAGCATTAAATACAAATTAATTTCTACTATGACTATATCGCAAAAGGGATTAAGTTCATGTTCGGAATTTGCTTAGATTATTAAATTACTCACTCCTACGTATCATAAACACCACAACAAAGTAAATAAAAGAAAATTCATAATCTTTTTTATTGAATGCTTCAATCTTCAAATCTTCTCCAAACGTAAATAAAAATTATAAATAATGGCCTTCAAACTAATTAAAAAGTGTAAAACTATCAAAAGTAGACTTATTTCGAATTCTATGGTCCATACATCATATTCTAGATAATACATATCCCAAAATAACTCAAACTCTTCATTTGAATCCAAAATCCTCGAAACTGACTCAAACGATTCGTCATTGATTCCATTTATAACGCAAATTGCTGGCTAAATCTAAGGAAATGAGGTTTTGTGCTCCATTGATTTATCTGGCGATTTTTGTGAAATATTGAATCACTACCAAATCATCAACAACGATTTATAGTTGATTCTTTATTCGTCGGTGATTCATTGTGTATTACATTCACCTGGTTAAATCTATCATTTTCTTCCCATTTTCATCCATTTCTTCACATATTCTAATTATAACCTGAAATCATAAAAATAAGAGAAAACTTAATGTAATATAGCTTTTTTACATCCAGAATTACCCTAAAATTAACTATAAAATACTATCTAATTATTGATATATCAAATACCCCCAAACTTAGCATTTTGTTGTCCATAGCAAAGGAATGCACTTAATTATATCATAT
This sequence comes from Stephania yunnanensis, assembly GCA_039657365.1. Lineage (NCBI taxonomy): Eukaryota > Viridiplantae > Streptophyta > Magnoliopsida > Ranunculales > Menispermaceae > Stephania > Stephania yunnanensis. The sequence goes on along the minus strand of CM077581.1, from coordinate 29,308,144 downwards.
TGTCATCCCTCGTTCTAATTTTACTCTTTTCTTATAGAAGTGATCATTAAATAACATGTTAACCTCATTATGATAGAATAGAGAGATTTAAAAAACAACCCATTATTTGTGAACTCAACCTTTAGTCATGTAATACAACTCATAATTCAAAGTGCAATCAAATTTTCATGGCCTATCCAATATATAGGTTTTCTTAATCTCCACGGACAAGCTTCAAGCTTATGATGACAAATAGAGAATCTCAAGATACAAAATTACTAAATCAACCTCTTTTTCAAATAATATTTAAAAAATCACCACAATTAAAGTCGATAGGAATTTTTAATCATAAATAATTATCATTTCGTTTTCATTTGTTGGAATGTTGGAGTGAAAAGATACTTCACTTAACTTAGCTATAAGCACTTGAGCTAAATCTTTTATTTGAAGAGTTAATTTAAACATCACCCATTTTTTCTTTATCTCTTTTTTCTTTCTTTCTTCTTCCTTCTATATATTTTTTCCCTTCTTTATATTATATTTTTACGGTTTCGTGCTCCATTTTCTTTGGATACCATTATTCTTTTTTAAATAAGGATGATTTCTCACATTTCTCCACCACTAGATTCCCTGCTCTATTTTCTTTGGAATCTATACGTCTCTCTATTTTTTTTTCTTTTTAGAAACTCTTTAGCTCATCTCATTTTCACTATAGTTAAAGAAGCATTTTTTCCAACTAAATAAAATTTTATTGACTAATTTCTTATTTCTTCCCTTAACTATGGCATAACATATTTTCATTGTATATAAATATAAAATACTTGATCAATAATCTTTGTATAATAATATTCTTGGAAATATGTTTTGTTTATCTTGCACTTTTGTTTTGATCGTCTACCTACTATAATGTCTAATACAGAGCAATCAGTCCCTTATATTGTATACAAAATCTAGTTTAATTCAAATTAGGTATGACATTCTTTTCTATCATAAACTTTCTATTTTCATGGGTAATAATAATATCACTTCTATTTAAACCCAAATTATATTCAATTTATATTCCTAACTAAATAAAGCAAAATGAAAAAGATATTACCAATATCTTCAAAAATCAGAGAAAATTCAATCAACTTTGAACATTGAATAAATAGATTCTACTTTTTGAGTCTTCCATACTTCATTTCTTTATGCTCCACTTCACCTAAATACCCCCAAATTAATTCCAAACCTTATCCTCAAGGTTTAAAAATTAAGTGGGGCTTCCAACAAAATAAATATACCTCTGAAGAATAAATGAATTGAATATAAAATAAACATTTTTGCAACATAGGTAATCAAATATCTCATAATAGCAAAGTGTAATAGAGTAAATCATTCATTTTTTATTGATGATTAGAAACAAATTTCACATTCTACTCATGCAAGAAGACATTAGAAAGATTACAAGTTACGACATTTAAAAGTAAACTCATCATCAACATCTTCAGCTTCATCTTCATTCCTTTATGTTGTAGTTTGGGAAATGTAGCTATCAACGGGGTTATAAACCCCCAATGGAAATTGTAACTGCAATGAAGGAATATCAATACTTCTCGGATCTTGCGAACATTCAACCATCATCCTTTCCATGGTGGAGTGGTACCGTGCCAAAGTTTGCTCATTCTCGCCTAGCATCCCTTGATTCTTCGAAATTTGCTTCTCATTACTAATAAAAGCTAAAAACAAGGATCGAAAAGACCTTTTTCCTTTTCGCTCTCACTAGGATGTAGAACTGCATTCTATCTTTAGAACATTCACTTAGCTATCATACTTGCCATCGCCTCGCCTCTTCTAATGTTCTGCTATGAGTTCTATGTCTATTAGTCCTTTCTTGAACTCTAAACCTTCTCATTTCATTGAGTTCCTTTTTGTGACTACCCCAGCTCCACAACCCAAATTGGGCCCTACCCGACCTAGACTTTCGCGGACCCCAAGTCAATCTTCGTGACGTCAACGCAAGCCTAGTCAGTCTTCCTAACCATATTTCATTATTTATAGTGAGTTATTCAAATTTGAAAGTCATCGAAGTTTATGTAGAAGCAATTTCAACTTAAACAAATCAAAACAACTCTAAACAAATCAGTTAGGATAACCTAGAGTGTGGAAACGTCGTATATACTCCACGCAAATATCTCACAAAACCCATATATCCTATGTGTCAAGATAATATACATAAATAATACAAAACCTACACAAAAATGTGAGAGGAAAGCCGCTCCAAGGACCTCACAATCAATCTCCTAGCATTGGCCCCTTTCCCTTACTCGAATGGGGATTTGCACTCGTTAAACATAAGAATAATGAGCCCAGGTAAGTAACGCCAGTAGGATACTAAACACCATTTCAAAATAAATCAATCAAACTACATTCATGTAGATAGAAAGAAAGGTATAAGAACGTATGAATAAATAAAAGACTGTAAATAAATTAAAAGCAATCGATATATGAGTGTCCAAATATGAAAAGAGAGAGGCACAAGTAGTCCTGACTAATAAGTCATTGAGTCTTGGCAAAACATCAAGATTGAGTTCTAGGACTCGGTACACTCACGAGTCCTAAACACACGAGATAATGAGAGTTCCAGGAACAACCACACTAAGAACTCACACCCCGTAAAAATCAGTATCCAGTGTAGTGCATCCCAAGGTCATGACTCTGGTATGATACCTCAACCAGCCACTCCTTCCAAGGATCACCATTGACTCACTTGCCCTCGGACAACTAAATTACAATTAGAATGAAATTCCCAAGGATAGATATCAAAGCAATGAACAACAATATTCAATAGCTTAAAATGAAATATTGTACTATTTCTTAGCTGGTTAACTTACCTCAATCCACATATTTATTCCTAACCTATCCGGCCTCCCAAAACTCCAAAATGCGTTCTCAAACCTTCACATCTCTTCCTTAGGTTTCCTAATATCATTTAGTATCAATTCAAGTCCAATATCCTTGGTTTAGAACTCTTAAACCATACAAATAATGTGACTAATGTACGCTCAAGAGCTATTTCTAAAAATAATACTTTATAATAACTTCAAAATATTATCAACTAGCCCATTAGAGTTACAATTTTAACTATAAAAACCTCATAACTTGTCATGACAACCAAAAGGGAACTTGTAGTACTCATGATGTACTTTTCATAAACTTTAAGAATACTCAAATTGAATCACAAACGAAGAAGTTACGAATTTTCTAATATAGCATGTCAACTTGACAAACTTTATTTATTTTCAACTAGAAAAAGTCTCCAAATCAATATTTTTGCAATTAAATCCTCAAAACTCAATAATGAATGCTATGAAACCACTCGATACCAACACCAAAGTATTTTCCATGGCTCGTGGAGTCAAATTGTATCAAAATCAATAATCAATTTATCCGAAAACCCAATATAAATCGATATCAAGTATAAAAACATCTCCAAAATAGTTTGTTAATTTCCAAATTGATGCAAATCAATCCAATACACCAATTAACGACAATTCATACCAATTTCTATTGAAACCCCATGAAAGAAATTGGAAAATCGTGAGAATTCAAATTGAATTGAGGAAAAATGTCTGACATTGAGAATTTACCGAATTGTGGGCCGAATACCTCTTTTTCACCATCGAAATTTAGCTTGAATTAATCATCTCGTGACGCTCTATGATTTTACAAAAAGAAATCAGGCAAAAATCGGATGTCGGGAGTTCCGCGAGCAAAAATCCAAATCGAGGGGTTTAGGAAAAAAAAACTTTCAACGTTCTTTTGAAAGCAAAATCGATTGATTTTGATTTAGTTTTTTTATGTATATATATTTATATATAAACCTCAACTGCTTGTCAGCAGTTTAATTTTTTTTTAAATCTTAAAATTCCTATTTTGACTTATTTTGACTTATGGTGCTCGTTTTTTATCCCGTTTTCAACCAAATTGAACAAAACTCTCGAAAAAATAATCCATCTTCATAAAATTTCCAAAATAGTAGTTTTGGTCATGCCTAAACCCCAAAAATCTTAACTTCGTCCATGATATACCCAACTCTCATAAATCAATTTTTTTGTCATATTTAACTAAGCTTACACCAAATTGAACCCAATCTCAACTTAGAATACTGCCAACTGACATGAAACTCGAGGTAAGATCTTACCTACACATTTTCAAAATTATTTATTTTAAATTGTTCAAGCTTTTGTATAATAAATAATACAAGCATCACATAAAAATAGCATACCTTAGTGTCTACACCCGAGATTTGACATACAGATCACGACGAGTGGATCCCTAATATGACCCTGACATGGCACGTGGCGCGAGTTAGATTTTTAGGGTCGTAACAACTTTCATCTTCCAAATCATTATCCCCATTATCATTTTCATACTTTTGCCCATGGCATTAGTAATGGTCTTCTGGGTTATACATCAAATTCAACCTCATTAGAACCCACCTTCGCTTTTATACAGAGCTTGGTAATCAAAATTGGGAATGGTTGACCACCAAGTTTCATTGTCACCAGTGCTTACTTCATAGCATCATGAATTTCATACCCAACGTCGATATATCCCTTATTCATTTCAATGTGATAAATTGAAGCGCCTATAAGGTTCTTTACTTCAAAATGTTGCGTAGTGGGATATAAGCAAGCATCTATAGTGTAGCTCCAACATTTAGTGATTTTTTAAAGTTAGTGGTTGCGATAAGTTTAGGGCGATTTAGGAGATCGAGAGCAAATCCTTGTCCCAAAATTACTTCCTAGGCTTCTTGAATCCTCGCAGAGGGGTAAGATTCTTTATTAATGTGGATGATATTTGGGTAATCAGATTTTAGTCTAGTTCTAGCATATAAAAGTCTGTAGCGTTTGTTTAGTGTGGTGGGTGAAATGTTGATCTTTTTCCCTTGAACTATTACTTCATTAGGATCATTACTCGCATATCCATTTGCTAGAAATTAGCGAGCTAGTTTGGAACATCCTTTGTCTAATTTGCCTTTATATTCCTTAAGAAGGTTCCCCTACTTTCATCTCTAATGATTCTCACGATTGTTTCTTCGTACTTATGCACTTTTTGAATTTGCAATCATCTTTTTGGTATAATAACTTTTTTACCATTTTTAAAGTATCTATTTTGTACTTTAATAGTGAAAAACCTCATGCGATCATAAAATACTTGTGTACTCAGATCTAAGTGGTCAAAATCTTTGTCAGAGCTAGGTGGGAATGGTGTTCGTAACTCAGCCCTCCTAGGTTTTTCTATCAAAATCCCTTTCCATTTTTCTTATGCACTACTCCTACGTCATCCGCAACCTCTTCCTGTCGTAGTGAATAAATCAATTACGATGAACTGGTAAATCAAAATCTTATATTTGATATGAAAATGGACTTAAGGAAAGTGGTGGATTGAAAATCAAATTTTTATCCAGAAATTTGAAATAGTTTTTACAGAAGGACAAAATCCGCAAAAATTATTAAAAATTATGAAAGACAAAATTATGAGATCAAATATATCAAAGCAATTTTAATTCAAAAACTTGAGTTACACACCTCCAATTTGTTTAGAACTCAAGTTCAAATTCATTGAATACTTATCTTTTTAATTGATATAAAATACTAAAATTTCAAAAAATATTCAATTTGTAAATCGATGTCCTTGCTATTGCAATACCTAATCTATTGGAATCAATGAAATCATTTATTCAAGGTACTAAAATGGATTCCACTAAAACAATTTTTCAAATCAATCATAAAATTTGCAAAAATCGAGCAATCCAAATAATTTATTGAAATAAAGAGCTAGGGTTCGTTATGATTACCTTTTTTGAGATTGAATCTCTCAAGATATGTGCTTTTATCTCCTCTAGATTTGATTTCCAAGCTCCAAGTCAAAATCCCTTAAACCCTAGTTTAGTTCTACTATCTCAAAATTTCACTTTTTGGGTTGCATTAAATTAGATTGAGGTGGGGTTCACTTAAATACTCACAAATCGAGCTTAAGAAGGTTGAATCCAGGCAAGAAATCGATTGTTTGATTGAAAGGGTGCAACAGTTCGTTTGTGAGAGGTGAGTTTGTGTATGCCGATTTGGGGTTTTATTTTAAAAAATCTAAATCGTGCTCAATAATTCGAGTGTAATTCATATCGCTGATGAATCATTACTCAAATCAGTAGGAATGAGACTATGTGCCTCATCAATCTAGCTAGAAATTTTTATTATATGGTTTAATCGTTGGGGATTCGGCAGACTCAAATTTCCACTTAAATTTCTAGTTACTATCACCAATTTAGTTAGCAATTCCTAATGTTATTTTAAATCACTCAGGAATCGTTGGGCTTAATTTACTGTTTTTCTAATTTAATTCACAATTAACGTATCTACCATTCATAAAAATTAAGAAAAAGATAGAATCAATTGGAAATTTGAAAGTTTGAATATGATATGTAATTAACTATTTTTCTAATTAAAATAGTAAATAAACAAATAAATGAATAATGTAAACTTTCCTGAATGATAGAATTAAAAATAGCTCGATCATCCCCTCTCTATTTGAAGCTACTCCGGAGCTTGAGTACTAAAGATAATTTCAAAAGAGAGTGAAAATGAGAGAGAATAAAAACAAACTATACAAAAAGTTTTTCCCATGAAAATTAATGCATAAATAAATATAGAATATGGGTTGCCTCCTAAAGAGTGTTGTTGTTTATTGTCGTTGTCTGGACTTATGGAGAAATCACTTTTCATGCAGTGTGAGTGAATCAGTCTTCACTTCAATTCGTTTTTCATCAGCAGTAACTTTCATATTGTCGGAGAAATATCACTCTTCATTGCTCTCATTATAGTTACTAAGTTGCTCCTCTTCAACATCATCACAGAATTATTTTCCATCTTAGTGTGTTATTTCGTTATCACCCATCCTAATTGTAACTATGCAATCTTGTACGTTGATGGTGGCTCCAACAATTCATAGGAATTATCTATCCAATAATAGCACATCATTTTGGGTAGCTATAGTCATGACTAAGAAATTTGTAATGGAAGTGAACATTCCACTCGTACTAAAACATTCTTTGATATGCGTAATCGGACGATAAAAGTACCATTTGGCTTATATACCTTAATAGGAGGTTTCTTATGAGTCTGCAAATTCATCAGAAGAAACTAATACGCAGGCATAAGATTCGTATTAGCTCCCGTTTTAAGTTGAACTCCACAAACGGAAATTTTCTTGATTTGTATGTTAAGGAAGACTTGTGCAACATCCCATTTAAAAGCTTTGAAAGATCGCTATTTTTATCATATTCCTCGTAATCTGGGTCTTCTTTGTCACACATGAATATGTCTATAATGGGTTGTTGTTCTTTTTATGATTTCTTATTCTTCTTTCTTTTTGGTGTATTAACCATCCAAAGCTTGATTTTTTCATTAGAATATATGGTCACAATATGCTCCTCCGCAATGTCCAAGTAATTTGATGAGTTGTTAACTGTGTCTAAGCTAACGATCTCCATATCTTGCGAAATAAAATAATCATGATAAGGTTTTAATATATGACCATTAACTTTAAAGATTCTCCCTATTTATCTACTCTCTATTTCAACAACACTATGTAGATTATGTGTCCAAATGGGTTGAACTTGAGTATCGACAATTCTATTCCAAAAGTACGAAATTAACTACTATTTCGAAATCATTAGATTTTGTTGATATAGCTTCTACCCATTTGGACACATAATCTACAACTAGTAAAATATAAATATTTCTATTAGATGGTAAAAAGTCCTATAAAATCTATTCCCTAAACATCAAATACTTTGCAGAAAAAAGTGTAGGACACAAGGACATTTGGTTCCTACGTCTTAAATTTCGGGTTCTTTGACAATTTGGACAATTTTTTTGTATAAATATAACAATCGTGGAATAAGGTAGGCCAGTAGAGTCCCAAGTATAATACCTTACGGGCTATACGACGTGGACCAAATTGTCCTCCACTAGCATAAGTATGGCAGTAAGCTATAACATATTGTATTTCTTTTGTGGAATATATCTTTGAATGGTTTGGTCATAACCAAATTTTCATAGGCAAGGTTCACCCTGTAAATAATGTTTAGAATCATTTTTTATCTTATTCTTTTGGGCTCTTGTTAAATAAGGTGATAACCTATTAGTAGGAAGATAATTGACTATATCGGGGAACCATAGACTAGTAATAACTATTTTGTATAAGTATTCATCTGAAAATTCATCTTTTAATAGTATTGAGGTTTTTCCATTTTTTAATTTACTTAAATGGGATGCCACTAAATTTTTAGCATCTTTCTTATCTTTTATTGTAAGATCAAATTCTTGTAACAATAAGATTGATCATATTAATCTTGATATAACATCTTTCTTTACCATTAAACATCTTAATGCGACAGGATCTTAGTAAACTATTAATTTTGTTCCTAGTAAATATAGTTTAAACTTTTCTTATGCAAACACAACTAGTAAGAGTTCTTTTTCTGTAGTGGTATAGTTTAGTTTGACAAGATCCAAAGTTCTTAATGTGTAATATATGACATGAGAATCCTTCCCTATCTTTTAATCTAAAACAACTCCTATTGCATAGTTGCTTGCATCATACATTATCTCAAAAGGTCGTGACCAATCTGGTGACTTTATTACGAGCGTGGTGATTAAGGCTTCCTTAAATTTATTAAAATTTGTCTTATATTTAGTTGTAAACTCAAAGATGACAATTTTTTGCAAACGTTTGCATAAAAGTTTTGTTATTTTGGAAAATGTTTTCATGAAAAAATCCAGCATGACCAAGAAAAGATCTTACTTCCCTCATAGTAGTGGGGTAAAGTAATGTCTTTATAACTTGTATTTTAGCGGGATCTACTTCTATTCCTTTTGCTAACACCATGTCCTAGTACAAGTCCCTGATTTACCATAAAATGAAATTTCTCATAATTCAATACTAGATTTTTTTCTATGCAACTTTTAAGTACTTTAGTTAAATGAAGTTGGCATTCATCGAAAGAATTACTATGTACGGTAAAATCATCCATGAAAACTTCAATCAAATGTAGCAAGTAAGTTACATAAACCAGAAGGCATATTTCTATAAGCATATGTACCAAAAGAGCAAGTAAAAGTAGTTTTTTTCTTGATCTTCTAGAACTATAGGAATTCGACAAAATCCTGAGTATCTATCTAAACAACAATAATGGGTTCTTCTAGCTAGTATTTCTAACATTTGATCTATAAACGAGAATGGATAGTGATCTTTTCTAGTCGTAGCATTTAGCTTCCTATAATCTAAGCACACCCTTCGACCTTTTTGGATTCTAGTTGGTACTAATTCTCCATATTCATTTGTTATAACTTTGATCCCTTTATCTTAGGAACTACTTGCATAAGGCTAACCCAATTACTCTATGCTATTGGAAATATTATTCCTTCATCTAATAATTTTAATATTTCATTCTTTAATACTCCCATCATCGATGGATTAAACCTACATTGAGCTTCTCTAGAGAGTTTTGTATCTATTTCAAGATTAATCATATGCATATACGTGGCTGGACTTATTCCTTTAATATCAGCTACTGTTTATTCTTTTGCTTTCTTAAATTCTTTGAGAACATTTATTATTTTCTCTTCTTCTACATTTGACTACTTATTAGATATTATAAGTTGTAGGGCATTGTTACTTTCTAAATATACATATTTTAAATGATCTGGTATAACTTTTAAGTCTAATTCAGGAGCTTTTACTATAAAGAGTAAAAGTTTTGAATAAGTTAAGCAGGTCCATATACTATGAGAGTTTAAGGAGTTAATTATAAGATTATAAGATATTAATTATCTCCCTTGTCTCTTCATCCATATCATCATCATCATCATTTAAATCCTCTATCACTTTTTCGAGCTTGTCTGATTTATTATATCTAAAAGATTTACTTGTTTAAGGATCTAGCATATCTATGGTGCATACTGATGAAAAATCTAAAGGATATTCCATAATGTCGTAGATGTTAAAGTTTATTGTTTCATTATCTATTTCCATTGATAGGGTTCCATTAAAAACATCAATTTTGGGTTTTGCCATTTTTAAGAATGGGCGTCTAAGGATAAAAGAGGTTTTTTTTTTAGAATTGGTGTTCCTTCATGTCTACGATATAAAAATTGGCTGGACAAAGTAAGTCATTAACCCTTACCAATATGTCCTCTAATACTCCTACAGGTTGAAAGTCAAATATGTCTTCTAATTATACTATTATACTAGTTTCTTCTAAGGGCACGTCTATCGTTTGGAAATATATTGATAAAGACATAACGTTAATTGAGCCGCCTAAATCACATAATTCTTTAGATATTCCTATATTTTTTATTGTGCGCGGAAAGAAAAATATTCTAGTATCAGAATATTTAGGGGTAATTTCTTTTAGATTAGTGCTTGAAAAATATTCTAGAATTATTTTTTCATTGGGTTTTAATGAGTTAGTGCATAAACCTTTTATAAGTTTTTTTATATTTAGGTACGTTTTGTATGAGTTTAAATAGAGGTATGTTTACTACCACTTTCCTAAAAATGTCTAAAGTTTCTTTTTCTTCTTGTAATTTCTTAGCATTCTTACTATTTTCTAAATGGTGGAGAAATAGTGGTCTTACTATACTTGGTTTATTCTTATCAAATTCACAATTGCCTTCTTTGAAAATTTTATTATCTTTGATTTCAATTTCCTTTTCTAATTCAGCTTCCAAGTCTTTTTAAGGAACTAGTTTTTCTAACATCTTTTGTTCATCCATTTGTTTACCACTTCTTAAAGTTATCACTTTTACATATGAACTTGGGTAAGGTTGATAAGTTGAGTTGCCTTGGTTAATTCATGAACTCATTTGCATTGCTATTTGACATAATTGAATTTTTAGTTCAACTATATCATCTTTTAAGGCTTAAATTTTTTGATTTTTTGCTTTATTCGAATTCTCTAATGCAAAGGTTGTATCGGTTAATGCGGGTGTTCTATATCTTTGATGATTTTGATTGTCTATACCATTACCTATGTTTGGTCGTAGATGATTTGTATGTTTACTAAAAATTTAATTAGGTTGATTAGGCTTATCGTAATGATTCATCATGGTGTTAGCCTATTTGGTTTCATTTTGTTGCATCAATGGACATTCATCATATAGAAAATTGTTTTCATTGCGAAAAAACACAAGGTTACTTTGGAATGATCTATCCTTTAATAACAACTCAACCATGTTTTTTAATTCATCAAACTTAGCATTAGATGTCTTAATTAATTTTCTATTAATTCTTAAAAACGGGTTTTCATAAATTTGTTTTTCTCGCAATATTGCTTTAATTGTTTAGCCATTTTATTAAAAGCATCGTTCGCTAATGTTGGTGTTACGTCAAATAAAGATCCTTTATATACCGTGTCTAGGAATCTTTGTTCTGTGTTGTTCAATCTTTCTTAAAAATATTCTTATAAAATGTTTTTCTCTAAATCCATGTTATGGACATAATGATATCAATTTTTGGTATCTAGCCCAAAACTCACTAAAAGTCTTTTCGATTTCCATCCTAGCATTACAAATTTTCTTTCCATCCGAAATAATTGTACATACTGGAACGTATTGATCTAAAAAGACATTTAACATTTTAGACCATGTGGTTATGAAATTTTGATGAAGGTAGAAAAGCTATATGTTAAGTTTACTTCCTAAGAAAAAGGGAAAGCTTTTAGTTTAACATATTCTAACTCTATGGTTTTGGGTTTTATTACACTTACGTTATGTGTGTATTTCTTAATAAATTGTTGAGGATCTTCATCTCTTTCACATTGAAAGTAAGGTAAAAAACTGATGAATCAAGCTTTTGATCAAAATCAAGAAAACCTACAAGAAAATCAATACACATGGGTTCGTATGCAATGACCTTTTTATCAGCTTGCCTAAAGGTAAGTTCAAGCCCGATGTCTATTATATTATATAACATGCAATGAGAAAGATTCATAAGAAATCAATTTAACACCCTTGGTAACGGTACCAAAAATTGACACTAACGAGCATGTACAAAAATCTCTCACCTTAATTATACTTTTAAATTTATAGTAGTGATAAGTGGGATCATTTCTATAGGAAATTTGTAAATTCCTTACGAAAAAGGGTTTTTTCTTACTTTAATTTAATTAATTTAAATAAAATAGGAATCATAATTACCAATTCAAAATATATTAATCAGCTAAGTTAATCAAACTAACTTAATTAACACAAGTCGAATTCACTAAATTGAAATCAATTCAATTCAATAGAAAACAATATAAAATAAACATCTAAACAAGAATCCAGAACAATGAAACATCAATCTGTTTGGCATCCAAACATATTACTTAAATAATAGTCATAAGCATACTTTAATCTCTCTATAAAGTATTGTAGATCATTAAACCTAAATCGTAAGTCAGTAGATAGACCTTATCAAGCCACCAATTTTCTTATATCAATAGAAAAGTCACATTCTAATTTATTGAATTAATCATTTGAAAGCTTTAAGAATTTATTACTTTCCATGAAAAATTTCAACTACTAAGCCTAATACCTTTGGAATGCCACTTCAATATTAAACTTAGATCTCATCCACCTAAGACTTCTAAATAGTAAAAGACCTTTTAAACAATCCTAGTTACCTCTTTAAACTAGATATAGAATCAAAAAACCACAATGCATATTGGTTGCTATGCATGCAACATTAAGATTCGTGATTGTAATTCGCGAATAACAATCTATTAAATCTGTAAATTAAATAATTGGTTTACAACATTGAGTACAAATCAGTCTTTACAATGACAATATTGTAAAACGGATTAAGTTCATGTTCAGAATTTGTTCATATTAATAAACTACTCACTCATAATTATCATAAACACCACAATAATGTAAATAAAAGACATAATTAAAAATACCTTTTCATTAAATACTTGAATCTTCAAATAATCTTCAAAAGTAAATAAAATGGATAAAGAATGGCCTCCAAACTAATTAAAAAGTGTAAAACTATCAAAATACGACTTATTTCGAAGTCTATGGTTCATATATATAGTATTCTAGATAATACATATCCTAAACTAACTCAAACTCCTCATTGTAATCCAAGATTCTTGAAAACTACTCTAGCGATTCATCATTGATTTCCCTTATAACAGAAATCGCTGGCCAAATTCTTGGAAATAAGGCTATGTGCTCCACCGATTTGTTTGGCAATTTATTTGTAAATCTTAAATCGCTGCCAAATCGTTAGCATTGATTTATGGTTGGTTTTTTATTCACTAGTGATTCACTATGTATTACTTTGACTTGGTTAAATTATTCAACTTCTTCCTTTTTTCATCCATTTCTTCACATATTCTAATTATAACCTAAAATCACAAAACAAGAGAAAAATAAATGTAATATAGCCATTTATATTTAAAATTATCCTAAAATATATTATAAAGTATTATCTAATTATTGACTTATCAGTAATCCATCCCAGCTATGTTCCTTAACTACAAACAAACATCGACTTCAGAAAGTAGTATGGTAATAGTAATAAGGAATCATGAAACTAAAAAGAAGTCCATTGGGAGTCAAGCCCTCGAATATAAATGATGTTTGGTCGTGACCGGTACATTCCCGCAAAATCGTCATAAATAAATGTCTACAATTATCAGTGACTTCAGCGGTAGATCACCACGGTAATAAATCGTTCATGCAAATATATTCAAAAATATTCTTACAATGCAAAAGTGACTATGAGATTTACTTACAAACAACCAACTTCGAGCTTACTTTTTAGGGATCTCGGAGTGTCAAATAACCTTGAAAGTGGTTCGAATAGCTTCTCTAAATACCCAATTATACTGGTAGTCAAGCTTCAAGTGAAACCAAAGAAATAAACCTCACAAAAACAACAACCAAAGTATGCTCGATATCTATTTCAAAAACTAATTATTTATAACAACTTCAATGAGCTAACTTGGGGTAATTTTTAACCTTAAAAACTCCAATATTTTTCATGCAAACAAAAAAAGAAATCATAGAGCTCAATTCATATTTTGCATAGACTCTAAGAGCACTCAAATCGGATCACAAATGAAGAAGTTATGATTTTGTCAGTATGGCTTGATGTTTAAACGAACCCAATTTATTTTGAAATATCGAAACCTCTCCAAATCAATGTTTTTGCAATTAAATCCTCAAAACTCAACACCAAACACCGAGAAACCACTCCAAACCAAATTAAAATATTTCCATAGTCTGTGGAGTCAATTTGGACAAAAACTAATAATCAAGTAATTGAAAACCCCCTTGTAAATCAATATTAACTTTTAAAACATCCTAAAAGCAATTCTCGATTAAATTGCATCAACTCGATTCACCAAAAAATTAATCCACGCCAGTGGAATTTCTTCAAATTGACGCAAATCAATCCAATATACCACTTTATAACAATCCCTACCAATCTTTATCAAAACCCCGCAAAAGAAATGAAAAAGATTAGAGAATTCAAATTGAATTGAGGAAAATGGCCTAATGTGAGAATTTACTAAATTTTGGGCCGAATACCTCGTTTCCATCATGGAAACTTAGATTGAACCGACTATCTTTCGATGCTCTACTATTTTGCAAAAATAAACTAGATGAAAATCGAACATAAGGAGAACCGAATGTGAAAGTGTCAGCGGAGAGGTTTAGAGATTGTAACATTCGTTTCATTTATGTTTAAATGATTCGTTTTTAATTTTTTATTTTTTTTTGAATTTATATATAAACCCTCAGCTGTTTGTCAGCAGCTTAATTTCTTTTTATTTATTAATTCCCCAAACCCCTATTTTGACATATTTTGACTTTCGACGCTCATTTTAGATCCAATGTCTTACCTAATTGAATAAAACTCTTGACAAAATAGCCTATTTTCATACAATGTTCATAACACTGGGTTTGGTCCCACCGAAAAACTAAAAGTCTCTTCTTTATCCATAACATATTAAAATCTTTAAGACCAATCCTTTTGCCATACTTTACCTAACTTACACAAATTTAGACACAATCTTAACCTCGACCACAACTAATCGACAAGAAACTTAAAGCAAGGTCTTGCACTGACTTCGTTCTCATTTCTATTACCACCAATCCCGACTTGCATGCAAACCGAGTCAAAATCACCACGTGATACTTGACCTTTGATTCGCGAGTTTTTGAGCAACTAATTATTTATTTTCACCCATTCCTTTCAAGTACACACTTGAAACACCATTATCACTAATTGAGGACACACCTCAACACTCTCCAATGTCGCAAAAAAATATCATAAAGTACTCACACTAGACATTCATCAGTGAAAAATAACAATAACCTAGTGATTCCCTTTTTCACTAATCTGAGTCATAACACGTGTCATGATTAAGAATCACTAAGTTTGTGATTAAACTCAGTACTGGTTTATTGAAATCATGGATTTCAAAATCTTCCCAACTAATTTAAATTTCATCCTCAAAATTCCATTAAAGGAAAAATCTCCTTATTCTAAATAGTAATAAATAATTCCTAGTAGATGAGATCGCCTTTTAGGAAACTTTTCTAATTCATATAAACTTGTTCTATTATTTATAAGTAGAGATCCTGAGAAGTTCAAGTCTTAATCTTTCATTCACTGGTATAGTGAAAAAATTATAATAACTTTCCTGCAAATTCAGGCAATTGTGATTTTGCAGAGGAATCATTGATAATTCTTTATTTATGCACTTTTATATATGGAGTTTATCATGGAAATGGATTTAAACCTTTCTTTTTCAGTCTTAAACACTAACTTTTGAGTTTTATAATTCATTTAAAGGAATACGAGTGTTTCAAAAAATCTTGGGGACAAAGTTAAGCTTAAATCAAAAAGTCAGTTGGAAAAGTGCAAGAAAATACACACAGGGCACCGAAAAAAAATACACGACACCAGATTTTGTACTAACAGCATTACCCATGGTGCCAAATCTGAATTTTACCAACTTGCTCTACCAACTTGCTATTTTCACCCGATGTCATCCCTAAAGTCGTCCCTTAATAATGACGGCATCAATGACGGCGCCAGACTTACAGAATAGAAGCTTTGAGACTTTTTAAAAGGTTCTTATTCTTTAGAGTTGTGATTCTTATACCCAATCATACCTATATAAAGGAGGCAACTCAATGGATGAAAACACGTTGTATTTAGAGTGTTTTACGAGTAGGGAAAAGTAAAGTAGCCATGTCTGACAAGATTCTTTAATACTTAGGTCTAGGATGAAGCTCCTTAACCATTGGTTTGTTGTTTTCTTTGTCTTGTTGAGATTTTCTATTATAATAATATTTTGATTCTGTTCTTTATCATTATGTCATTATTTTTCACGATGTCTTAGTGGTAGTTTAGACTTGGTATATTCATTGCAAATCTCTAAGCGCATTGGCATGCTATCAAATAGGTTGAGTAAGTAATACTAACCGAGTTGAGAATAGGCGATCACTTAGAGCAAGAGACTTAACACATCTATCGTTCTAAGTAAGTAACATCAAGAACTAAGTCAAATCTAGAGGGTGGTTGCCCAAAGTTATTTAGGGGTTGGTGTTCCCACATAACGTTAAGTGCTGCGATCACGTGCTAAATCTTAACAACGGTTACCCAAGGTTGTACGGTAGAGTAAGGGAAGTATTTAGAGAGCGAGTGCCCTATCCATCAAGAATAAGGGAACTAGGGTGTTGGAGACACTAAAATCTATAGTCGATCTAGGGAAATTGTTTTAAAACTCATCTTTCTAAATTGATGATACAAGATATGGAAACAACGAAGGGCTAGATTCTGGATTTCTAGACTTAGGTATATTTCTATTTTCTGATTTACAACTTATTTAATTTCTTGTACTCTTAGGATTAATCTATTTCAAAAAACCTCAAAAATTACTTTTCTATTTGTTGAACTCAATTTGGACTAAATCCTGTGGATTCGATCTAGTGCTTGCCACCACTATATTCCAGTAGGATTTGTAACCTTGTATAGGTTACATTTGACACACGCGACATGTGATCAAATCTTGGCATCATTGCCGAGGAGTCGATTGCAAATTGATTTTAACTTTTCTTTTTCTTTTGTTTTTGTAGTATGTATTCTTGTTTTTAGATCCTTGTCTCTGGCATATATTTTACAGGTAACTTAATAATGGGCTTTTACTCCCTAAATTGGGGTTATTATGATAACTTATACTATTATAGTATGAATGGGGTAAGTACATCAAGTTTTAGACATGAATTTTCTAATTGGCCTTCTATTGAGCAATAGTGTAATGTGGAAGCTTGTTAAGTTTATGCAGATTTCTTCAACCACATTGATACTTATCATTACAACTCAGTATATGGGAAGTATCCTGAGTGGAGCTATGCATCACTACAACCTAGTTTCTACAATTTTATGGCAAGTCCACAGATTTCTCGATAAGAAGAACATTCTCTTGAAGAAATTTTGCAAGATCTAGTCTCAGCCAATGAATAGTTTCATCATTACAATCTATGGTATGAAGAAAAGATGGATCAACATCGGCGAGTTATGAATTCAAGTTTTCAAAATATGGGAGCTCTAATTTGTCAAATTAATGCTAGCCTTAAGAATTTGATTAATGAATAAGAGTTCCCTACACCTATACATTATGATCAAAAAAAGAATGCGAGTGGTATTACATTAAGAGATGTCGAGTAAGATAAGCAATAGAATGAAGTAGAGGAAGCCTTTGAAGCTCCTCCATTCAAAGTGGATGTTATAGTGGCAAAAGTTCATGAAGAAAAATGTGAGATGAAAATTAAAGTCACTTTTGAAAGACCAAAGGAACCAGAAAAGGAGAACAAGGGAGACTAACCCCTGTGTTGGTAAAACAACTTGTTCAGCCATGAATATTGGTAAAGTTTGAAATAGGGTTGGTGGAGAAAAGGCATTTGAAGATCTTATGCACTACTAACACTTTTGTGTTAGATAGTCACGAAAAAGTAGAACCTTTCATAATGGAGGTTGCAGATGAGCCTAAAGCCATAAAGAAATGCATGCATGTCTCATTACCCAATACAACAGGGATGACACTTGATTGCGACTTCTCCAAACTAGTGAGTGTCCACGATCTTTCATGCCAAGTCAGGCCATCAACTTTAAACACTGACGCTACTGGGAGGCAGCCTAAATTTATTTCCTTTTTAGTAATTTATGTTTTTTATTGTTTTCATCTGTTTAATAATCTGATCTCTAAATTTTAACTCATAGCTATGATGTTTGAAGCATTTTTGAAGGGTATGAAAATAACTCGGTCACCCTTATCAAGTAAGTCCTCATCATGATTTTTCTAATTTTAAGTCTGTTGGTGATGTCATTATCTATAACGCTCATTCAAACGCATGAAGCCAAGACAAACCAGATGGCTTGGCAAGGATATGTTAGAAAATAAGGAATAAATTTATGACGCAGCCCGTGGCGCCATGAGAACTCACATACGGCACCACGAATGGCGCCAACCGTGAATTAGGTGTAGAAGCATTTTGCACACAATTATTCATGGTGTCGTGTTCACGTCATGGGAATACACACATGATGCCAACTTCGAGATTATATATGGAGGGATTCTTCACGAGGCTAAACCTTAACTTTTGATATTTTCCACTCCCCACCAAGGCTAAATCCGATTGACAATTCATTCCAAACTTATTTCGACCCGAAATAAAAAACCTAGCTCAATCCATAAGATTTAGGGAGTAGAGAGTGATTTGGGCCACTAGGGCTTGACAAGGAAACATAGAGTCAATGGGGAGGTATGGTACACCAAGGGCAAAAAGAGTGTCCATTTACACTTTTTTATGATCGAGATTGCGGATCATGCAATGTAGATGATGATGCCCATAGCTAGTTAGAGAGAGATTTTCAAACTATGTTTTAATTATTTAATTTTTTATTTTATTTATGCTTTATCTATGATATTTTTTTAGTTTATTTTTTATATTATCTAATAACGCATAACTCTTATACTAATTTCTTTCTACTGTATATCCATTTTTCTCTTCCACTTTTTCTTCTATGTTTAGGTATGCCCAGGCTTAATTTTGAACCATAAGGATAATGTTCAGAATAAGTTTGGGGATGTTTAAGTAAGTGGACCATTAGACGGAGTTTTTTGTTGAAGACTCATATATGACCTAAGAAAATTTTTAAATTTTTGCAACTTTAGTGGATTTACTGTGCTATGTTTTCCTTTTCTTTTCATTTCTTATCTTCCATCGCATCCATTCCATTTAGAAATTAATAAAACTAGCAAGCATGCAGTAGTAATTTAGTAGTTTAGTATTTTGTGGAATCGTACCCATAATTAAACTTTGCTTTCGATTGAGGATGTGTAGTGTAACGTCCCGAAAATTCGACTCGTGCCATGTGTCATTTTAGGGCCGTATATGGGACCCACTTGCCGAAATACGTATGCGTATACGCGAAGAATTCGAAGAGTCGAAACACGAACGGGGACGCATCTCGAGTCGCGTGCCAATATGGGACCGAGATAGTCGCGTTATGTGGTTTTAATGTGTACATTGGATACGCATCGTGATGCGTGTAGCGCGAGTATCAAGATTTTAGAAATGAGGCGATTTGGTGCCTCGAGATGCGCATTGCTCAGATATTTTTTAAGGAAAGTATAGAAATAAATATATTTTTGGATGTGTCTCGAAATACGCAAATTTGCGAGACTCGAAACAATTTTGATCAAGCATAGAGGCGGTGGACAAAGAGGTGAAATTATTGAGTTTGCCTCGAGATTCGTGTTGCACGAATCTCGATGCCACTTTTAATTTTGAAATCAAAAAGAAAATGTATATATATATATATATATATATATATATATATATTAATGTATATATATATATATAAATGAAGAGAGAGAAAAGAAAGAAAAGTAAGAGAGAAAGAGAGATTGAAAAACCAGAGAGTGAAAGAAGAAAGAAAAAGAGATCGTGAGGTGAGGAAGAGATCGGAGGAGAGAGGACGGCGACGCAAGATCGAAGGAGATCAACGCGCGACAGAGCTCCGGCTCACGGCGGCAACTCCAGCGGTGGGCACGGCGGCCAGTAACGGTCGGCAGCGAGGCGCAGAGGCGGCGTTGCAGCAGCAGGCGCGGAGGCGGCTGCGCAGGATGGCCTCGGTGGCGGCCAGCAGGGGGCGCGAGCAGCGGCGGCGACGAGGCTGCTGGACGGCGGCGGCCAGCAGGGGGGCGCGAGCAGCGGCGGCGACGAGGCTGCTTGACGGCGGCGGCCAGCAGGGGGGCGCGAGCAGCGGCGGCGGCGAGGCTGCTGGACGGCGGCGGCCAGCGGCACGGGCAGACCGGCTGGGAGGGCGCGGGCACGCGGCTGGATTTCGCAGGCGGGCGGCTGGATTTCGCAGCGGCGTGGCGGAACAACGTGCCAGCGATGATCGGCGCGGCGAGGAGATGGCGAAACGGCGGCGGCCGGCGGTGGCCAGCGGCGGCGGCGGCGCGACGGTGGCCCTGGCAGCGGCGCGATGACGACAGCGGCGCGATGACGACAGCGCGGCAGCGACGTCGGCTCGGCAGCGGCAACGGCGCGGTGAATGACGCGATGGCGTTGTTGGATCGATCGATCCTTGACGAGAGGCGTGAATCGACGAATGTCGACGACGCAATTGAGGTAAGATATATTCACCTAATTTTATTTGCGATTTGCATGATTTAGTAACTGAAATGGTATAAATGGACACCAGGGACTTAGGATGTTATAGTCAGGTGTCGGGTGCGCATATCGAGATGCGTGCGAGTGCGTTTTGAGGTACGTAAGATTCCTTCTAAAAGTCACTGAGGGTTTACTTTTCTATCATTGATTGCCTATTCGTGTTTGTTGGATGCTATTCCCCCCTATTCCTTGTTATTGTGTACGTAAGATTCCTTCTGAAAGTCACTGAGGGTTTACTTTTCTATCGTTGATTCATATTCCTTGTTATTGTGTACGTAAGATTCCATCTGAAAGTCACTGAGGGTTTACTTTTCTATCATTGATTGCCTATTCGTGCTTGTTGGATGATATTCCCCCCTATTCCTTGTTATTGATTTTCGTGACACATTTGGGGCGGGGATCGAGACTTTTGCTATTCGTGTTGTACTTATGGCACACTAGGCTGTACGCGGGTAACCAGGTGAAAGGAAGTGGGCGTTTCAACTGAAAGGATCTTGTGCGCCCCAGTCCATAGGTTTCGGGCCTGTGTGGACCTATCGGCGGGCTGGGCCGTTACAAGGTGAAAGGAAGTGGGGCACTCACTGAATGGATCTTGGGGGTTTAACGTACAGTTTAGTGTGACCGGGAGGAGTACACGATTTGTTTATCTCGTGTTATTTATTCATGTGATGATCTTAGCACAGTTGTCTGTTTAGTTCGTATGATTAATTGACATGTTTATTGATATCGTCTATATTTCTCATAAATGCTCGGTGTACTTTGTTGGAATCTTACTAACTGTACTTTCCATCTGGCTTTTTGTGATGGACGAGTGCAGATGTACGTAAGATTCCTTCTGAAAGTCACTGAGGGTTTACTTTTCTATCGTTGATTCATATTCCTTGTTATTGTGTACGTAAGATTCCTTCTGAAAGTCATCGAGGGTTTACTTTTCTATCATGGAGTTCATGTTCGTGGTTGTTTGATGTTATTCCCCTATTCATTCCTATTATTGATTTCCGTGACGGATTTGGCTTGAGGAACGATACTTTTTGCTATTCTTGTTGTACTGGTGGCACACTAGGTTGTACGCAAGTAACCAGGTGAAAGGAAGTGGGTGTTTCAACTGAAAGGATCTCGTGCGCCCGATCAAATCCGTAGTTTCGGGCTGTGTGGACTGTTTGGCGGCGGGGGCGTTACTGTGAAAGGAAGTGGGGCACTCACCGAAAGGATCCTTACAGTTTAGTGTGACCGGGAGGAGTACACGATTTGTTTCTCATGTTATTTATTCATGTGATGATCTTAGCACAGTTGCCTGTTTAGTTCGCATGATTAATTGACATGTTTATTGATATCGTTTATATTTCTCATAAATGCTCTGTACTTTGTTGGAATCTTACTAACTCGTACTCCCCATCTTCCTTTTTGTGATGGGCGAGTGCAGACCCTGCTAGTAGGGGCAAGGACATTTTTGGGCGACTTTATCTGAATGCACGTGGTCGAGGACCTATCGGTACGTGCTATATTGATATTTTGCTTGCTTTTGGGAAATGAGAGACTGAATAGATATTGTACTCGTATATATTATTGTTTAATATTGTCGCATATATACGGAGTATTTTCCCGGGTTTTCCACGATAGGAGTTGCTCTTATTTAAAATAATGTTTATACGATACATAAATTTAATTGTTTTATATGGTTTTAAATTAAGACTTTCGATGTTGTTCTAATGATTAAACTATCGAACTAAATTGCTTAACGAATGGAGTTAACACGCATATCGAGGAGTCGTGTTGTGGAAAATGGCGTCAGTGGCGCGTGGGACCCAGTGGGTCAAGGATCGGAGGGACCGCTGGGCCAGCGCCTCCCCACGTGGCGACCTCGGGATATGGGGCCGCTACATGTAGGAACTTGGTTAAACTTTTTACCTTCATACTCAAAAGAAGTAGAAGAGCTTTTTCCACTTTTTTGACTACATAAATAGAGACTTGGAGTAGGAATGAATAATGTCTTAAGACCAAAGTAGGTAGGTGGTTAAATTATTTTAATAGGAAAGTTCAAATCTCTAGGATTCTCAAAACTATGATAGAACCACTTGAAGCATGATTGTTAATAATTTGACACTTTAAAAGGGAAGAAGTATGCATGTTTGTTTTAACTTCATAAAAGGTTTTAATGAAACTTGTTTTAGGAAACTACATTAATCATAGTAAGATGAGAAGTGCTAACAGGAGTTTTCAAAAATAAAAAAAATTGAGAGTCCCACAGGTTTCGTAGGAAAATGGAGGGAACCTAGTGGTTGAAGAAATAATGAAAAATTATTAACCACATGAAATGGAACATGGAACATACAAATAATAATAAAAGGGAGAATAAGTGAGGTGATATGTGTAAAAAAGAAAGGCAAAAGTCTTTATGAAAACTCCTCCGAAAAAGATTTAGCTCAAGTGCTTAAAAGCAAGATTAAGGGAGTTTTTCCAATGTTTGGCTTCATAATAATCTATCTCTAGAAATAAGCCCTATGGACTCTTTTATGTGCAAAAGTGTGGAAATGCTGATTAAAAGTCTGTTTGAAAAATCTACTCGAATCCATAAAATTTAGAGGTCACTTGAACCTCCTACTTTAATGGAAAGACCTAGAGAACTTATGAGTAGTTAATAAACATGTTTTTGAACCAATTTGAGTTTTGAAAAGTTGTTGTCTTGAAAGGTTACCAAGTTTGAGTATTCAAACCAGCCCTCCAAAACTCTGAGTCTCTTGTCCAAGCCGAGACAAATTTCTCCTTGTAGCTCTTTAACCATGTGTTGTCCAAGTACTCCATAAGACCCTTTACATGCCCAAACTCAAAACGGAGGTCATTCACCCTAACTTCAAATAACGCCTCCGACTTGGCATACATCACGCTCGTCCAACTACCCATAAAACGCGCAAAACCATCGTTCTCCCCAAACATCTTCTTAGTCTTAGACAAAACAACTTTGTTGATGTGCCAAGAGCAAAGGAGGTGAGACGAGGCCGGAAAAACTTCTTCTATTGCACTAATAAGGGCTAAGTCCCTATCGGTAACAAGCACGTCAGGCTTAGGCTACCCATCCAATATGGATCTCAACTTCTCAAGTGTCCAAACATAATGCCCATGACTCTCTAATGATAAGAATGCGAACCCAACGGAGAACGTCAAGTGCGTAGAAGTGATGCCAACAATCTCCAACAAAAGCATTCGGTACCTATTTGTCTTGTACGTGCAATCCATCAAAATAACCGATGGAAAACACCTGACCAACTTTATTGAGTCGGGATGTGACCAAAATAACTCCGTGACAACATTCGTATCGGGATCCTTCCTATGCCATGACAACCACTTATTCTTCTCCAAAATGTGCAAAAGTTGTTGCATTTGAGTCCTCCCACCCGCATCCTCCTTTCGGGCTTTTTGTCTTGCATTATATATAGTCCTCATTGTCGATGCGTTGCCAACGTCTCTTTGCTTCAACGTATTTAGGATGTCCCTTGGCTTCACATTCCCCTTTGTCATTTGCACCACAACTTCCTCGCTCCGCCTTATCCAATCTCCCGCAAAAGAATGGCCGTCCAAGTGTTTTGCGGGCTCGTGATTGTGCCTCCCACATATAACAAAGCTGATATACCACAACGAGTCGCATTTTCCTTTACGTTGATAAGGAAAGGGCATCCACATTTCTTCGCACTGCTTTGAGTCCTCCCCGTTTCGTCTTCTTCTTCATTTCTTGGTTTCGAAACTATTTTTTCCGCTTTACCCTTACCAACTCTTTGTGACATTCCCCCGTAAGTCCCCGACCTCTCACAGCAATTTTCACCCTACCCCCGCGCTTAATGCCACCGGCGTCGAGTGCTTTGTCACTAGCACGAACATGTTCTCACGGCCTATCATTTGAAGCCATGAAACTGCTGCTTCTCTACTTGGAAATGGCCTACAAGGTGTAAACGTGTCCGTGTAGTCTGGAAATAAGGCAGAAACCGGCATTACCTGCAATACAAACAGTGTAACATTATAATCAACCGAAATGTACAAAGACAATCACAATAACATCCAAAAAAACATGTTTTCTGGCCGTACATGGCCGCAACTAGCTTAGTGGTATCGCTCACGTACGACCGATAGTCAACGAATACTATCGGATTTAACAGTTCCGTCAGATACGCGAAACATTCGGTCCTCTACGACCGAGAGATTACATTACATCTCGGTCCTGCGAGGCCGAAACAATCGCGCACCACCTGCATGAACCTTCTGCTAACCGCAACGAATACACAAAACATTTTCAAAAATACCTCAAGTACGACCTCCTCTCGGCACCAAAGCAAAGACAATCCTCCATTATATGGTGGAGTCAAGTTCGGATTGGAATAAATTACCAAACCCTACGTTCACAAACAAATCATCATTTTCATAGTTATACACAACTCAACTTTTCTAAAAATACAAATATGGTTGTCAAACATTGTTACCTCGTTGTGGAATTATGACAATCCGCAATAATCGATCAACGCCGACAAACGCAGTTTTGTGGTTCAACCTTGTGGTGGGGTGCCTTTTTTCTTTGTCAAAATGATTTGTGAGGTTGGAATCACTATATATACAAGGGCAAAATAGTCTTTTCCACTTTTGTCAAATTTTTACAAATACTTTGGGTGCCTTCATTAACTGGTGGGGTGCCCTTAGCGGGCCTCTAGAGCAAAATGCAACTATGACGTGTTGTGTATGATGATCCGCTACGTGGAGAACGTTGATTAGAAAAAGACTGGTAGAATGACATGGTTGTCCAATGGCAAAGTAATATGTGGCAGTCTACTTAGTCTGCTGTCTCCTTTTCTACCCATAGTACAACATGTAACTCGAGGTAAATTGTCCAGCATTTGATCACTACAAGCAAATACTCCATTTTGAGTATTATTCCACCACAAATTCAATTGCGCACTCCGTTTCACCTGAAAATGACCAAAAATATAATTAAATATATATTTTAGAAACTTTACATAATTAAATATATTAAATTAAACTAATAAAACATATAATACCCAACTTATCAATATGGTTAATGAGAACTTGGTTTTTTCTACACTATGTGTATAAGTTTCATACTAAGAGAAGATAGTGATGACTGTGATTACTTATACATATTTATTTCATGGTAAAGATGATATTAATAATTTCGAGTAGAGATTATGTGTAATGTAGATAACGTCAAGGATGTCGATGACATGATATTTCCCGATCCAGTCAGTATGGAAGACCTAGCTCAGATCGCGGTAAATCATGGTAGGTATGATGATGAGTTCATACAGGCCATGAGTTGTTAGCCAAGAGTGTTCTAGATTAGAAAGTCTATCGAGAGACGATAAGGATAAGACTCAAAATAATGAGTTTCAGAAGTATACAAATAGCTGGAGGTAGTCGAAATTTCATAGTTATAGTCATACAAGGGTAGCTAGAAGACGCGACATAAAAGAGCAGCTTGAAGACCCTATGGACAACCGATAGTTTTGAGATGACTTAGAATGTACAAAAAAGTTTTATGATAATTCTCAGGCAGTACGTTCCGTGGGGGTCACACTGTTAGGTCATATGAAAAGAGAATAATTTAGTAAGTTCAAGTTGAGTAAAAGCTTAAAATTGTGCTTGAAGACATCAAACAAATCACCCTCACCGAGTTTAAATCAAGCTCAAGGAAGATAGACAACAAGGACCAAGACACGAGAGATTAGTGTAACAAAGTGGAAAACGTGAGATCCTAGGGAAAAATGTAAGAGTTATGTACAGAGTAAGTGAAATGGATAAACATTGCGACAGAGAGATAGGAGAGGCGTACGATTTGTAGATTAAGGATCCAAAGACACAAATCTTTTAAAAGACACAAGAATAAATAAAGTGACAATTGACACTAATAGATAAGTAGATCTAAGGATATGACTTATACACTCAACTTAAAGCATACATAATTAATTTAAAACACTTATAACTGACCTGAGGGGACTCGAGGACTATAGTCAATAGTTGAGGGCTAGATGGGGTCAGATCGCAGTATTTTTAAGGCATCAAAGTATGATTTGAGGTTCGTAAAACCCAATTGATAATTATTGGAGTATTTGTTTCATTATTGTTTTACATTATCATGTTTAGTGTATTCATGTTCTATTTTTTATTCATATCATTTATTTATGTTTGTCATATTGGTTCGAACTTACAGTTGA
This sequence comes from Stephania yunnanensis, assembly GCA_039657365.1. Lineage (NCBI taxonomy): Eukaryota > Viridiplantae > Streptophyta > Magnoliopsida > Ranunculales > Menispermaceae > Stephania > Stephania yunnanensis. Next base: position 29,281,161 of record CM077581.1, on the reverse strand, counting down.
GTTTACTCCCGCTAGGTATGTCATAGTGTATCTATAGCATGCTAGACCATCGCATGTGTATAAAGAGTCCTCGGTGAATGACGACTCGATCTACTTTGTTGGTACAAGTGTCAGTGTGTTGTGGGTCTACACCGGCCATCAAGAAGACAAGGTGATGGGCCTGTTAGGCACATCCACTAGAGGGAGCTTAGGGAGAGAATCCAAAGCATCGTCTCGTCTAACTGGGACAGACACACACATTTACATTTTATTATTATTTACGCATGCGACAACCCAGTTACAGTTGCCTTTTTACATTCTGCATGTTTATTTACTAGTATTTTTTGGATTTTCCAATTACTTTATCAAGTTCGGTGAATTTCCTTGGGATTTTACTCACTGGACTCATCAACTTTTTGTTGTAATAATTGAGTGCAGATCCTTCTACAAGTAAGAGTAAAGGGATTTTTGGCAACTATGTCTGAGCTCGCCCATTGTTCAACACATTACTCGTAGGTGTTTATTTACATATTTTGTTATATATTATGGGTTATTTAAGACTTATAAGATGCTTGTACTTGTATATATTTAGTTTTGTCACCTTATATACATTGTACTCTATTACGGGTTTTCCATAGTAGGACTGGTGCTATATATGACTTGAAAGTTAATAAAAATTCTTGTTTATTCTCACATAAAGAGTTCCACTGTAAATTAATAGTTAGTTACTTGCAACTGTGTAAAACACAAGCCACACTTTGTAAACAGTTAATTCGAACTAAAATTTTGTAAATTTTATCAAATAATATAGAGAATACGATGACTAGCATGGACATCAATGAGCATTGATATGGCAACAGACATTAGCAGGGTGTGGGACCCTTGTAGCAGCTCTTCCGACGGCCACGCAACGCAGGGCCACCACACCATCAAATTGAGCTTGTTTAAGGGTATTTAATCTAAATACACTACTTAACTAACCCTATATATAAGTCTAAATAATAACTTATCAAATACCCCCAAACTTAGAATTTTGGTCCCAAGTAAAAGTGTAATTTACTAACTCTCATAACTACTCCTATTACTCTAGTTTACATTCATTTTACATTGTTTATAGAGTATCCTAATTTTAATACACTAATTTTCAAGTTAATAATCCACTCAAGAATATTAATTTTCACAAACTTAAAATTTTCAAGATATGTAGCTTTACCAACACATATAACTCACTTTCGAAATTAGTTTTCTTCTCCACTTTTGAGTTTCATATCAACAAGACACTTGTATTTTACTCATCCTCGATTAAAGCCATTAACATGCAAATGAACTACTTATTCATTACATAATACTACATATAACCTAATATATATTAACTAAACATATTCAAATAGTAAGTAAAGGAAAAATAATACACTACCATGTTTTCCTCTTTAACTGCTTGAGAAATAAAATTAAAACGGTCATACCTACAGTGTTTATCCCTATTTCAGCCTTTTTTAACACTTCCCATATTGTTGTGCAGCATTGATGCTCCTAAACTTAAACCAAACCTTGTCCTTAAGGTTTAAAAATAAGTCAGAAACATGAAAACACTAAAACACATAAATATATAATAACACAAGATATAAAACCATGAATTAAACATAGAATTTTAAAAACTAATAAGTAACAAAATAACTAAAAATTTAAAATGAGTTAGTATCAATGTATCTCTCATCTCCCTTGGTCTGAAGAAACCCTAAGACACCGACATCAGGACTATGCGTCATCATCACCATCTGCATCATCAGCTCCATCAGAGGATGGTGCCGATGGACGTTCCACCCTCATGCTTTGCACTAAATCTGGATCAAACGCATAACATGGTGTCGTTAGAAAGCCAAAAGACCAATCAGTAGGTCTTATCCATTTGCTCCTCTCATATCTAGCGGTCCCTCTGATAATATGAAAAAAACATGAAGTTTCGTTGCTCATTCCATTTGTCTTGCTCATATCTCAACAAGGCTTCATGATATTGAGCAATGTCCTCTTGGTACTGTCTCATAATCTCAGCAATCCATAGCCTCTATTGTCATGGAGTCAAGTCCTCTAGTTGTGGTATTGGTGACTATAGTGGAGGAGGTGGTGGAAAAACCACAAGACCATCCAAGTCCTACTCTTTAATATGTAGGTCTACAAACTTATAGCCCTCAACGAATCCCTGTTCTTGCTCCCTCTCTTCTCCATATCCTTCATCTTGCAGTTCTTGGGCTAACTCAATTGCCGCTATTTCTATATGATCCTCTTATTATTTGGTCAGAACCTGGCCTCAAGTCTATTGCCCTCGTCTCTCTCCCTCTTGTCCTCGGAGTCTTGATAACCAGGCTGTGATTTTAGTGTGACCATAAACACGTCATATATGGTTGCTCAGGCATTAATATCGAATTATTCATCTCTAATCAATCTCGCTCCGACCTTCAAGCACATTTGAGTGATCAAAATTGAAAACAACAACTTGTTGTCTCGCTTTGACATAATGGACTCCCTAAGATTGTTGTAGATGACCTCGCTGATTTTGGTCTTCCCATTCTTCCTAATCTCTACAAACAAGTTGCCTTTAGCATGTTGATTTCACCCTGCTGAGTGGTGGGGGTATAGAGAAGCAACAAGGAAATGTTGCCACATTTCATAGACTTTCCAAATATTCCACTTCTTAATATGCTTCAGCATATTCTTAGCTCCCATTACCCATCCTTGTTGTTTATGGATAACCAATGCTCGCTCTATGGCTCTAAAATAGTACAGGTTTTATGATTTCTCATATAAGTTATCTTTAAAACTAGGGTAGGCTCCAACCATACTCAATTCCTCTAACCTATAGATAATTTTAATTTCACGCTCATTAAAGGGGAAAACATCCCCTCTCACCTTCACTGGCTCATTATTCATACTAAACTTCGCATTGACATAAAATTTGTATACAATCTCGCTTACTCATCTAACTTCATTCTTTCATAGTCTTGTTTGAAATGCTCCCAATTTTGTTGTCTTATGAAGTTATTAACTCTTTTATCATATTTGGTCGACATATTAATATGTATCTAAAAAGTGAACTCCTTATGCATAATATCCTCTTATATACCCTTAATATCTCTACTAATGAAATTCTTCAACCTAAATGGCCTAGGTTCCTCCTCATTAGGATCTCTTGAGGTTAATGCCTGAAAATAATTTGCTCTCACTTTGTTCACTTGCCTCCTTGTTCTCGGTATTTTCTTAAAATCATACAACTCAAAAACAATGCAACTAGCAAGTTGGGTTTTAATATCACCTAAAATCTAAAATTTATAGTACATGGATTATTCACATGCTAAATAATATAAAACATATAAAGTAGGTCTCCATACATCACATCGACGCCTAACATTCACACAACTTGAAAATCCTATCCAACAACCACATATCCACAATTCATACAATTTCATCAAAAAAATTTCTCAAAATTTCAAAGCTTAACTATTGAAATTATAAATTTACCTCAATGCTAGAAGACTTTCTGGTATAGAATACTCCTCTAAGTCTCTATCAATCCAAGTCTTCTCACTTCTCTAACAACTTAGAACTTTAGTGCTCTCTTTGGATAAAATCCCCAATTCAAAGTCCTAGCTCTCCACTTTGTGCAATTCCACAATGCACTTTCTCATTTCACTCTCTATCAATAGGAACTCTCTTTCCTCAATTAGAAATTATTAATCTTGGGTTCTAGAGGGGTTTATTCTTGGTTGGTTGTGTTTAGGTTTAGATGCAAGTGTGAATGACATGGTGAAAATAAGGATTTAATCCCCTTCCATGACACTGGTGTTGTGCCTTATAAGGAACGACACCATGACAGCACCACAACGAGGTCGACACTACTATGTGGTGTTTGTGTGCAATGCATGGTGCCCTGCTAGTGTTGTACTTTATACATAGCGTCGTGTGCTAAAACACACGACGTCGACCTCTCTATCCATATTTTTTGCATATATTACTCATTTATTCCTATTTGGCGTTCCCCAGACTTTTTGTATTACAACACAAGATGTCGTGACCATGTAAAATCTATGTATATCTAAAAATTACATAGAAACTTGCCCGTGATTTGCCCATGTACCTCACCTTTTCTGCCTGAACTCTTTTGATCTTTTAAGCTCTTTAATGAGTTTTTTGAGACATTTCCATTCCGATGAATCATCACCCAGCAATTGGCCTTAACTACACATTTTATAAAAAATTTCAAAAGTTAAAAACTAGTACGTGTGAATTATCCTTAACTAAGTTAAATAACTAACTACTACTTGACTAACTAACTGAAATTTTAAAACTTAAAACTTAAAAAATCATTGGGCTGCCTCCAGTAGCACTTAGTTTAATGTTATTAGCCGATGTCCTTTCACTCATTTAGTCTGAGTCTAAATCAAGATTCTTTAATTGTAAATCAGAGATAATTATGTCATTCTTGTTTGGATGTACTTCTTCCCTATCAATAAAGACTATCTTCTCTGCATCATCATCTTCGTCGATACTCATTGTGATCTTTTTCTTCCTTGTGTACAAATTTGCTTTGGCGATATTCAAGAATGGCTACCCGAGTATCATAAACACATCATTATCTATGTTGTAATCCGTAACCTCAAAGTCTGCGATAAATGTGAATCCACTTACTTTCACATGTACACTCAACACTCTTCCTATAGTTGATATTAACTTGCCAAAAATTACTTGCAAATTAGTCGTATTATAACAATTGATATTCAAATCAGTACGCGACATGTCCATTATTGGCATGACATTGATTGAGGCCCTTATATCACATAAGGCATTTCTAAATCGGTGCCTATCAATGCTTATTGGTATGTGTTTTTCTCCAGGATCTCTTCTTTTGATAGGGTGAAATCTCAGTATGAACTTGAACAATAGTTCTGGCATCCTTGGAACTACCTTGATGCTATTTCCTTTCAGTGCTTCTTTTAAAGGTTCTTCATCTTTTTGCTTAGCTTCTCATTATTTTTTTACCTTATTGTTCTTCTTTAAGGCATTGATTCTTTGTTGTTCGAGTCTTTTGAGCTCATCTTGTCTTACTTCTGTTCCATCTCATGCATCACTTCATGTTTCTTCAAAGCCAAAGTGTTCACTTTTTTTTGCTTATCCATCACTTGCTATTGTCTTAGCTTATTCGTTTCTGTAGTGCTCATCATGTGAATAGCATTAACATTCTCTTTGTGATTGGTGATCGTGTAACTTGAAAATTGTCATTCCTTCCTTAAATTCAAGGCAATGGCTAACTGACCAATCTGTCTCTTTAGGCTTTTGATGGATTGTAATCTCTTATCATATATTCTCTTCATAGCTTGCTTCACTCCTTCCTTTTTTTCGTGTTTCTAATAGCGTTGTTGTTGCTCATGTCCATAGCGTGCACGAGTTTCTAAATTTACTTTAATAAAGTCATCTCTTTGCTTTGCCCTAGCTTCCCTTGTTAGACTTGTTGTTCAAATGCTTGAGGTAACTTCACTGTAGTATAAGGATTTCTAGATGAGAGGTTTAGGTTATTGTTATTATATCCTTGATAAAACCTTAGATGAGCGATTCCTCATGACCATAAGTTATTTCCATAGCCTTGGCTATTCATGAAGTTGATTTCTTCTTATTCCATTCCTTCTTGCATGTCCATTTGATTAACGACCATAGCTAGGTGATTAATGGGTTGTTGTATCTCCTGCACTTGAGGGACTTGTCCCATTTGAAGCTTCGCCATTTGATTGCTCATGTTGGATAGTTGTGCCTGAATTACAGCTTATAAATGAATCTCATATACGCCTGCTGGTTTCCTCTCTATGGAACAAGTAGCGGCTGTAGAATCTTAAGACATAAGATCTAGAAGATCCAATACTCCATACTCATCCTTAGTTAGTAGAGAGCCATCCGCTATGCCATATACTACAATTCTAGTGCTATGGTTCATCCCATAGTAGAAAATTTGGAGTTGTGTCCATTTCACATATCCATGTTTTGGACAACTTCTCAACATCTCCTTAAGTCCTTCTAAAGCCTCGCCAAGAGACTCAGCATCTTCCTACTTGAATTGATTGATTTCCAACTTCCTTTCTCTAACTTTCACTGGGGAAAAAAACTTGTCAAGAAATCTTTAATTTATCTCTGCCTATGATGGTCATATTCCCTACATTTAATCTTTAGAACTAGGATTTGGCTTTTCCACCCAATGAGAATGGGAAAAGTCTCATTCTGATCACCTCCTTCGTAACTCTAGTAATGTACACAGTGTTGCACATCTCCAAGAAATTCTCTACATATACATTTGGATCTTCATTGGCTAGCCCATTAAATAAGCTATTTTGCACCATGTTAATTAGAGACGGTCTCAGTTCGAACTCAATGGTATTGGCAAGAAGCCTCATCACTCCATTGCAAGTCTCTTGAACTTCAGGTTTGAAGTAGTCACGAAGACATCTCTGTTCACGTACTCTATCTTGCACTTTGAGATCATCTTTAGGTTGGTTATTGTTTCGTCCATGTTGTTGGTTTCAAGTTTGATCCTTAGCCATCTTGATTTCTTTCTGTTGTTTTCCTTTATTTTATTTTTTCAATCTCAAGGTCATAAGGCACTAAGTCCCTCTTTCCTCTGCTATGCATGCACTAGCTATCCTTGAAAAGAAAACACAAAAGATCAAGTGCGAAAAGCAAAAGTTGAAACTTAAAACTTATAATAAAACTTAGCAAATATTTAAACTAAATAAGTTAGTTTTAATGCCTTCTTATCCCTGGCAATAATGCGAAAATCTTTGTGTGTGCATGGGTACAAGTATAACGACTCGCTTTTAGTAATAGTATAATAACTTGCGCTTATTACGGATATCATCCTTAAGGAAAGGTATATGCACTAAATACGTATTTAGGTAAAATTACTCTATTGGTAAGGAAATCCTTTTAGCTGGTTTTTTATAACTAAACTAAACTAATTTATACTAACAAATCAATGGAAATTACTTTAACTCTTATATTAAAACTATCTTAGTTCACAACTTCATCTAGGTAATGAAATGCTATGATTTTCAACTCACTTTATCATCTTTATTATGTGTGTAATGGCTAATTAAAATAGACAAATTCAAATCTACTTTAACTCACTATCGTGACAGAAAATATTATATCGTACAAATTAGAACTCCACTTATCAATGTGAATAACGTAAGCTCCACATTGTTTTAATGTCCCAAATCTTTAAATTCATAACTAATCAAGTTTAATATATTTGCGTCCCTAATTAACAACTATCACTCGATGTTGTGTATTTTATGGTTGTACCGTCTATATCTAGCTTAAAAGCTTCAATGGTCACGATAACTTCTAAAGCTTAATATCAACAAACACGTGATTAAGATGTTTGTAGCATTACACTCAGAATCAATATAAATTCTAACCATCGCACTTATATCTCTACTTTATTCATGTTTATAGCATAGCATTCTTACCATCGAATCCATTGATTCCTAATATTAATAGACTACTCACATTTCATTGAAACAAACATGCACATAGCGGTATTCATTGAAATCAAAGATATGATGAAATAACTTTTTATTAAAGTATACATATCTTAAGCTATGTTAATGGTGGCTAATCTTTGGTAATCATTGAGTTTACCACGTTCCCATATCTAATTATACTCCATAAGAACGTTTTAAAACAATTAGAAATTATAGTAAACAATTTAACACGAAATAAAACTCCATTTTCTATTTTCTTCTCTTCTCGACAATGTAAGTTAAAACTCAATGTTGTGTGTACAATCCCCCAGTGCCACTACTACACTAAGCATCTTGTGTGCAAATTCTCTCTTTTGTAGTCCTAGTGTTGTCCCTCGGTGTCGTCCCTTGACTTCATGGTGCTGCCACTGTGCCGATCATCCTTAGTCTATTTTCTTCACTTTCCCACTCTCCTATGTTGTGCCTTTTGTCCCATGTTGTGCCTTCTTATCCTAGAGTGCCACATTGCTTATTATGGCACCAAATTTTTTTTGGTGTGTTTTCGCTCTGTTTCTTCTCAAATTCACTTTTTCCTTTCCTATATATAAGTCTAAATAACCACTTATCATCTACCAACCAAGCACTATCACACGTGGGAATATAGTATAAGCAAGATTAAAACTGGCACAATTTATATCAAAAGACCGTGGTAAATTGGACAAAAATTTAAATGAGTTCAAAAATAGTTTCTCGTGGGTTTACTTGCCTCAAAAATCACAAACAACCTTCAAACTATCTAGATCATGCATCGAAGTGCGCACCTAACACCTGACTATAGTCTCTTAAGTCTCTGGTATCAAAATATACTATTTTAAATATTATATGGTCAGATTAATTGGGTTTACAATATGTGCCCATAAATAAGTTTTTTTAGTTTTAATATTTAGTGGTGACAGGATTTACGAGTTACATACCCCATATAAAACCCCCAAAATGTTTTCAAAATTCAATTTCCTACTTTTTCGATTTTTATATTTTTTCAATTTTTCTATATTTTTCCCTATTTTTATCCATTTTTTCTTATTTTTCCGTAAATTATTACTTTAAATTATATTTAATATATTTTTAAAAATTCTAATATTCAAATGGGGGTTGGTCCCTCTAGAACTAGGCCCCGTTCGCCGAGCACTATTCGGCCCAAGGCTCACATGTGTGCGCGCCCCCTTGCATCGTGATAAGTCGTTAATTACATAATTATATATAGTTTATTTATATATTTTATATTATCGCGTCTCCAAAATATTAGTCTAATTATATTTATTTATTATTTTTACGGTTTACGGAGTGCGCGGTTGGATCCAAACAAAAAACTGTGCGAAATGGTATATTTACATGCAGTTATCAACTATCAAAGGATTTGCCTCGAGACACATGTTTTTTAGTAATGTAGAGATGAGGAGTAACTCAGTTAATGCAGGAAGAGACACATTTAAAGCACAATAGTATTAACCTCCATTAGATCAAGCATTGAGTATTCATATGATTTTTCTATCGCTAGCTGCTGCCACATGTCAATTCCCGATTCGTCAGCGTCTTGAGTAGCAGACTTCTCCTTCAATCATATCTCGCCACATCATCTGATAAGCAAGCTTGCCCAATCATCAAGTTCCACATGTCCTGGACTTACAGCAAAACGCCTAACAGCCAATTGATTGTCTTCGGTGCACAAGATAAAAATGATGCAACGGAAATCACTTTCTCTCACTTTCAGATACCAATTTTTAGTAGTTTTTTATATTAGGATTTCAGGTATTAATTAGCAGAGATCGAATTCTATTAATTGACCTCATTCGAGCTAATTTTCGATTCCACTCTCCCTCAACGTCCTTTTCGATTCATATTTGTGTTCGTCCATAAGAGACTAAACTCATGGCCTATACAAGACTACGAGGGAGGTTCGACTACTTTTATCCATAGATTTGTGAGGTTTATTTATTTTAATTGCATTGATTTTCGTTAATATTTTATTTCCTTTGGTATTGTTTGAATAATTAGAGTTAAGTTAATATTTAAACTCTAATTCTTTTGCCAGTGAGTCGTAAGCATCCATCCTTATGCAATAAGACCACACTAATAGCAATTGACCCTGCCAATTGATTGGCCTTTTTAGGACCGGTTGAATACCTTAGAAATCTAAGCTAAATCGGACACACTTCTAATTTGGTTGCCTAGGTGTAGTGCCTTCATGAAACCTATTGCGGTCATCATCTTAAACTTTATGCGCTTGAGTATAAGGTTATACGATTGGCTAGAAGAAATAGTCATCGTCGTACATTGGCTATTAAAAATAGGAAGCGCGAGGAACAACGTACGTTACTGGGTCTATAACTACACTAGGATATATTTGATTTGCATATTTTACATAAAACAAAGGCCAAATCCAATCTTTTATCGAATGAAACTTGTATGTCTTGACCTAGGTATTTTTATTAATTGTTTTCAAAGTTATTTCCATTGCTTTATTTAATTCCTAGTTACTTAGATTATTTAATTTATTCATTCTCTTTAAACCCCTGATTTCCATTTTTGTCATTTTGGACCTTAAAAAAATTAACAATCTATGTGGGCTCGACCATTTTCCACTATTCTTCAAAATAGTTGATTTAGATAATATATTTCATTAAAGCGTTCGGAGCACCTCAAATTTTTGGCGCCAATGCCGGGGATTGGTTTTTTTCTTTCTTTGGTGTTCTTTTTTTTTCTATCTAGTCCCTTGTTCTTAACATTTTTGAAGGAAATTCCATAATGGCCTCCTACTTCCATAATTGTGGTCGATACGAAGACTAATACTATCATGGTGTGAATGGGGTAGATATGTCATGTAATAGACAACAATTTTCTAACTCAAAATTTTTTTGTGCAATAGGGCAGGGTTTACGAAAATTGTGGAGAGTACTTTCATCTCGCGTATGCTTGTCCTCACTATCTGAAGTATAGGAATCATCATGGTTCCAACTATGCATCACCATAACCTTACTCTTATATCTCTAGGCCACAAATTCCTTAACATGAAGAATGGTCTATACAAGACATGATGAATAACTTGATCTTCAGATAACGGCCTTTTCAACAAAGTCATCAACAGTGTCGGGAACGGAGAACCATTGCGGACATTGAGAGAGATATGATTTTCGTTTGGCTTTCTCAAAGCACTACTCAATAGCCCTTGCAGGAGGATATGTAGCATATAAACCCAAAGTCGTAAAATTCAGAAACTCAAGTTGCTACCATGCTTGAGCATTAGATGGATGAGAAAGAGTCATCTCTGAAACCAATTTCTGACTCAGAGGATACCGTCAATGCTTCTACATTAAAAAGTGTTGAGTTTGATGAGTTTTCAAATGTAGAAGAGTATTTAAGCGAACAAGAGGAACACTTGAAGTTTCTTCACATGAACCGGACATTACCTTTGCACAGAATAAAGATGATGAAATTGAGAAATAAATTGGAGTCACTTCATAAAGGTCGGAGGAGCCGCAGATAGAGAGCGAGGAAGACCAACCTTTGGTGTTAGTGAACCACCTACCTTCCCATGCATATTTGTTAAACCTTACAAGGCGGTGGAAGTAAGGGAGAGTTCGCATATATTCTACACTATCAACACTTTCGTGTAGGATGATCATGATGTGACAAATTCTTTTTAGTTAGAGGTCTCGAATGAGCTCCCAAATTTAACGGAGAGCGAGCATGTTTTATTTCCTAAAGTTGTAGATGCACTATTTATTGTTAACATCTCAAAAGGAGAATGCATCACGTGATGATTCACACCAAGTCAAGCCAAAGACTTAAAAGAAAAACGCTTGTTGGGATGTAGCCCAAATTTATTTTTTTTACTTTTTGCATTTATTTCAGTTTTAGTTTAGTTTTAGTTTTTTATGTTTAATAAAGTCCTAACTTGGTTTCTTGGATTTTTACACGTGGTATGTGGTTTGACGAGCACTTGAGGCACTTGAGCACCCCTTAAGTTTTGCTAGGTTTGACTATAGATTACATTTTTTTCACATAATTTGAGCATTTTTTGGAAATTAACATATTATTATGATTATAGGTGTTTTAAGATTTTGTTGGGACATTATCCAACTTAAGTTGCCGCATTAGAGGCGGGTCTTTGAGTAGACCCAAAAACTAGACTTCATTCCATTATCTTGTTGATTTCACCTTAGTTGAAAGACTTTGGGCTCATAAGATTTTGTGCATTCATTAGTTTTTGGAGACTTTTGTTATTCATACTTTTGTATCATCTTCATATTTATTTATCCACATTCTTTTTCGCCACTATTCTTTTTCTTTTTGTTGTTTGGATTCCTTAACTTGTTTTGAACTTTAAGGATAAGGTTCCGAATAAGTTTGGGGGTAATTTAGGATTTGTAGATTGAATTGAATGGATTTCTTTGCGAAAGACCGCAAGTGAGATCGTTTTAATTTCTCAATTATATGCGGTTATATGGGGTTGACGGATGATAATGGTGGTGTTTCATATCACTTATTCTCTTATTTCTTTCATTTTTTCCTTCATACTTTTCTTTCTCATTTCATTAGGAGTTGATACACTTTCATGCATGTATTTAGTATAATTTTTATTTTTTTATTTTTTAGAGTCACCCAAAATCTTTTTTCATGCCTTTGGTTGTGGATAAGTACATTATGGTTGCCTTTTTTACTTGAAATTTAGGAGAAATTAGGAGAAACACTTACTCAAGCTCGTAGCCCAGCATTTTTATGATTTCATGATTAGGGACTTAGTACGATGGCTAAGCTTTGTGCTAGATACCAAAATGGGGCAAACATACACTACAAAAAACAAAGAAATCGAAACGGAATTAGAAACGGAAATAAGTTCCGTTTCTAAATCGAAATTTAGTAAGTTCCGTTTCTAAATTAAAAAGTTAGCGATACTAGTTTAACATACATTAGAGAATGTGCTTCTAATCATAGTAATTTGTTATGAACATGCGATGAGAAAGTGAAAACTCATTTTTATTTTTAAAACCATAAAATGAAAATATTGATTTCACTTGGGATTAGACTCATTCTCCATGTTAAAGGCTTTGGAGCATTTGTAATACTATACAATTTTTTTTGGATATATATCTTTTTCAATTTTTGATTTTTACATTTTTGTTCTCTCAATTGAATATTTGTTGATATATATTGTCGATGTATGAATGTCAATTTATTATATATTGGCAAAGTTAAATGTGCTTGATTGAGTTTTTAGCAACGGATCGAGACGGAAATCAAAAATTTATTCCGTCTCTAATAGAAAATAAATTCGTTTCTAATCGTCCGGAATTTATTCCCGTTTCTAAATCGAAACAAGTTTCCAATCAGAAAGACGGAATGGATACATTAGCTTAATCATAGTGAATCTAACAAGAGTTTTCTTAAATCAAAAATAGAAAGTCCCACAAGTTCCACAGGAAATGGAGCAGTGAATCTTTGTGAAAGTGAGAAAAGCGGTTTCCACGGGAAATGGAGTAGGGGCCATATTACTTGAAAAAAATGTGGAGAACAAAATAGTGAATATTTATATAAAATGAATAAAGGCGAAAGTCTATGAAAACTCTTTAAATAAAAAGATTTAGCTCGAGTGCTTATAAATAGATTAAATGAGATTGTAAACTTACGTGCTTGAATGTATAGACCAAGAAAACTCGTGAGTAGTTGATGGTCTTTGTCTTAACCGAGTCTATGTGTTTAAAGTGTGATCTTAATTGTGTTTGGGTTGCGGTTCTCAATATGTCATAACTCCAAAATTTCTTAAGTTGCTTATTAACTTGGCTAATATGTATACAAAAGGAACTCCATGAATTTTGAATTGGGTATAGGATTGGTTTTGTTAATGCATATCTATATTAGAAGTCTTGTTTACTTGTGTTTTGTCATTTACACCTTTGCTCGAGACTTACAAAGTCCTAAGTTTGTTAATATTTGATAAGTCGTTAATTATGTAATTATGCATAGTTTATTTATATATTTTTTCTTATTAAGTCTCCAAAATATTAGTTTAATTATATTATTTATTATTTTCTGAGTTAACAGAGTGCGCAGTTGAATCTAAGGCAAAAGACTGTGCAAAATGGTATATTTACATCTAGTAATCAGCTACTAGTGAATCTACCTTGAGACACATGTTTTGGAGTGATGTATAGTTGAGAAGTAACTCAGTTAACGTAGGAAGGGACACATTTAGAGCACAGTAGTCTTAACTGCCATTAGATCAAGCTTCGAGTATTCGTACGATTCTTCTATCGCTAGATGTTGCCACGTGTCAGCTCTCGATTCGTCTAGCTTCTCGAGCATCAGCTTTCTCCTTCAATCATCTTTCGCCATGTCATCTAACCAGCAAGCTTGCCCCATCATCAATTTCCATGTATTCTAAACCTGCAGAAAATGTCCAACAGCCACAATTCATCATCCTCAGTGCACAAGTCAAAAATGAAGTAATAGAAATCACTTTCTCTCACATCTAGAGACTAATTTTTAGTAGTTTTTAATATTAGGACTTTATATATTAATTAGCAAGGATCTACTTCAATTGTTGATATTCGATTCCTCTCTCCTTCAACTTAATTTTTTTTTTGTGTTCTTCAATGAGAGACTAAACTCATGGCCTAGGCAAGACTACGAGGGAGGTTCAACTACTTTTATCTATCGATTTTTGACGTTCATTTATTTTAATTGCATTGCTTTTCATTGATATTTTATTTCCTTGGGTATTGTTTGAACAATTAGAGTTAAATTCATATTTAAACTCTAATTATTTTGCCAATGAGTCGTAAGCATCTGTCCTTATGCAATAAGACCACATTAGTGGCATTTGACCCTGCTAATTGATTGGCCTTTTTTAGAACCGGTTGAATATATTAGGAATCTAGGCTAAATTGGACAAACTAGTGATTCAGTTGTCTAGGCGTAGTGCCTTCACGGAACCCATTGTGGTCATTGTGTTAAATCCAATAAATTTGAGTATAGGGTTATACGATTGGCTAAGGAAATAGTCATTGTCATACCTTGGCTATCGAGATTAGAAAGTGTAAGGAATCGCGTACGTTACTAGGTCTATAGCTATACTAGGATTTATTTGATTTGCATATTTTACATAAATCAAAGACCAATCCAATCTTTTTATCGAACTAAACTTGCATGTCATGATCTATATATTTTTATTAATTGTCTTTTAAGCTATTTCCATTGCGTTATTTAGATTAGTCAATTTATTCATTCTCTTTAAACCTGTTATATCCTTTTTTTCATTTTGGACCTTAGAAAGATTACCAATCTCGTTGGGATCGACCCTATGCCACTACTCTAATAAATACTTGGTTTAGATAATATATTTTATTGACGCGTTCGGTGCACATCAAATTTTTGGCGCCGTTATCGGGGATTGGTTTTTTTTCTTTCGTTGGTGTTCTTTTATCTTTTTTTATTTTTAATTTTTTTCTATCAAGTTCATTTTTCTTAACATTTTTGTAGGCAATTCCACAATGGCCTCCTACTTCCGTAATTATGGTCGATACAAAGACTCATACTATCATGGTGTGAATGCGATAGGTATGTCATGTAATGGACATCAATTTTCTAACTTACAAGTTTTTTGTGCAACAGGGTGGGGTCTGCAAAAATTGTGGAGAGTACTTTCATCCCACGTATGCTTGTCCTCACTATCCGAAGTATAGGAATCATCATGTTTCCAACTATGCATCACCATAACCTAACTTTTATATGTCTAGGTGAAGTCCACATATTGCTCAACATGGAGAGAGAACTATATAAGACATGATGGATGACTTGATCTTCAGAGAACTACCTTTTCAACATAGTCATCAACAATGTCGGGAATAGAGAACCATTGTAGACATTGAGAGAGATATGATCTTCGCCTGGCTTTCTCAAAGAACTACTCAACAGCCCTTGTAGGAGGATATGAAGCATATAAACCCAAAGTTGCAAAATTCAGAAACTCAAGTTACTATCATAGTTAAGCATTTGATGGATGAGAAAGAGTTGTCTCCACAACAAATTTCTGACTCAAAGGAAATTGTAAATGTTGCTACATTAAAAAGTGTTAAGTTTGACAAGTTTTCAAATGTGAATGAGTATTTGAGCCAACAGGAGGAAACACTGGAAGTTTCTTCGCATGGGCTGGACATTAACATTGCACAAAATAAAGATGATGAAGTTAAGAAAGCAATTGGAGTCATTTTAGAAAAGGTCGGAAGAGCCATAGATAGAGAGCGAGGAAGACCAACCTCTGGTGTTGGTTAAACCACCTACCCTCCCATGCTTATTTGTTAAACTTTCCAAGGGGTGGAAGTTAAGGAGCGTTTGCACATCTTCTACACTGTCAACACTTTTGTGTTGGAAGATCATGATGCGACAAATTCTTTTGTGTTGACGTCTTAAGTGAGTTCCCAAATCTGATGGAGCATGTGCATGTTTTATTGCTTAAAGCTGTAAATACGCCATTTTTTCTTGACATCTCAAAAGTAGAAGGCATCACGTGATGATTCACACCATGTCTAGCCAAAAGGTTAAAAGAAAGGCGCTCGTTGGAAGGCAATCCAACTTTATTTTGTTTACTTCTTGCATTTGTTTCAGTTTTAGTTTTTTATGTTTAATAAATTACTAACTTGATTTCTTGGATTTTTGTAGGTGGTATGATTATTTGACGAGTACTTGAGGCACTTGAGCACCCCTTGAGTTTTGCTAGATTTAACTATGGATTACATTTTTTGACATAATTTGAGCATTTTTGGGAATTAACATATTATTAGAATTTTATGTGTTTTGAGACTTGGTTGGGACATAATCTAACTTAATTTGTCGCATCAGTGACAGGTCTTTGAGTAGATCTAAAACCCTAGACTTCATTCCATTATCTTATTGATTTCACCCTTAGTTGAAAGATTTTTGCTCACAAGATTTGATTGGAATCATTTGAGTTAACTCCTATGCTTATTAGCTCTTGCTCTTACTATGATAATTTTACTTCATAGTTTCCTTAGTCACCTAGACACGTGAGATTTTGTGCATTCACTAGTTTTTACAGACTTTTGTTATCCATACATTTGTATCATCTTTTTATTTATTTATCCATGTTCTTTTTCACCACTATTCTTTTTCTTTTCGTTGTGTGGATTCCTTAACTTGTTTTGAACCTTGAGGACAAGGTTCAAAATAAGTTTGGCGATATTTTAGGATTTGTGGATCGAACTGGATGGGTTTCTTTGCGAAAGATCGCAGGTGAGATCATTTGAATTTTTTTCAATTATATGAGGTTTTATACGATTGATGGATGATTATGGTGGTGTTTCATATCACTTATTCTCTTATTTCTTCCATTTATTTTTCCTCCATACTTTTCTTTCTCTTTTCATTAGGAGTTGATACACTTTCATGCATGTATTTAGTATAGTTTTCATTTTTTATTATTTAGAGTCACTCAAGATTTTGTTTCATGCCTTTGTTTCGGATGAGTACATTATGGTTGCCTTTTTTACTTGAAATTTAGGAGAAATTAGGAGAAACACTTTACTTGAGCCCGTTCCCAAGAATTTTTATGATTAATGATTAGGGACTTAGTATGATGGTTAAGCCTAGTGCTAGATACCAAAGGGGGCAGAGGGTAAAAGTTGTGTAAGTGATACTAGTTTAACCCACATTGGAGAATTTGATTTATCATAGTGAAATTGAAAAGGGCTAATAGGGTTTTTCTTAAATCAAAATATGGAAGGAAAGGTTCCACTGGATATGGAGCAAGGAATCTTTGTGGTGGAAAAAAGTGAGAAAAACGAATTTCACAAAAAATGGAGTAGGGGTCGTATTACTTGAAAAAGAATGTGGAGAAAAAAAAATAGAGAATATATAAAAAATGAATAAAGGCGAAAGTCTATGAAAACTACTTAAATAAAAAAATTTAGCTCAAGTGTTTATAACTAGATTAAGTGATATTGTAAACTTGCGTGCTTGAATGTATAAACCAAGAAAACTCATGAGTAGTTGATGATCGTTGTCTTGATTAAGTCTATTTCATTAAAGTGTGATCTTAATTTTGTTTGGGATGCGGTTCTCATATATCATAACTTCATAATTTCTTGAGTTGTTTGTTAACTTGGCGAACTCCACCTATGTTGTACACTAGGTGCGCTACATAGCCGGTCCCAAGTCCGGATAAAGGAGGAGGACTCTGACGCCCATTTTTTCATCCCAAACTCACTTTTCATACCCGAAAAGTGAGGGAGGGAGGCCCCAAGCTCATTTTCCATTCTTGGGAAATGGAGGAGGGTTGCGATAGGTTGATAGCCAGCGTAAAACTTTTGTCACTTTTCATGAAATGGATCAAACATATATAAACTTTGGGGCGTCCCCACCTAGCGATGCGCTGCGTCGGAGCCCGGGTGTAGTGAGAAATGAGCGAGGGTGTGTTTCACATCGCCGCCTGGGTGTGAAGAAAAATAAGCAAGGGTTCCCACACATAGGACGTGTGTGGGTAAAGAAGTTAGTCCCTTCACATCGTCGCTCGGATGTGAAGAAAAATAAGCAAGGGTTCCCACACAAAGGACGGGTGTGGGTAAAGAAGCTAGTTCAAAACAAAAACAAAAACAAAAACAAAATCGTAGATACGAACACTAGATCTTTTAGACAAAATAGAGATAGAAAAGAAGGCTCTCTTTATTGAGAATGTAAAGGGAAGAAGGCTCTCTTTATTGAGAATGAAGAGGAAGACGAAGGGGAAGAGGCTTACATCACTGCAGAACCAGCGTTTGATACTTCTGACAACACAGAAGAGGAGGTCGTGACTGGAGATGTAGGTACAACCTTAGTTGTAAGGCGTTCTTGTATGACTCCTAGAGCTGTCGCTGATGATGAATGGCTGCAGAATAACATCTTTCACTCCAAGTGTACCATCTTAGGCAAGGTGTGCAGGTTCATGATTGATGCGGGCAGTTGCGAGAATATCGTCTCAGTTGAAGCGGTTCAGAAGTTGGGCCTTGCAACTGAACAACACCCCAGACCGTACAAGCTAGCTTGGCTGAAGAAGGGTGGTGAGGTGAAGGTGTCGAAGCGCGCCTTTGTGACTTTTTCTATTGGTGCTAACTACAAGGATTCAGTCTGGTGTGATGTTGTGGCTATGGATGCTTGCCACTTGTTACTTGGACGTCTTTGGCGGTTTGATAGGGGAGTTGTGCATGATGACAGAACCAATAAATACACCCTTATGTTCAAGGGAGTGAAGATTGTGCTAGTACCCGCCAAGGACCCGGAGGAAGTTAAGCCTACTAATGAATCTAGCAGTTTGCTGTCTTTGGCAAGATTTGAAGATGAATTACAGGATTCTGAGGTCGTTTACATCTTGATGGGAAAGGAGGTAGATAGAGACGTTGATGTTCCCGAAGCTGCAATTCCTATTGTGAAGGAGTTTTGTGATGTTTTCCCTGATGAGATGCCAGAAGGACTGCCACCATTGCGTGATATTCAACATCGATTGACCTTGAACCCGGTGCGTCACTACCTAATAGACCACACTACCGAATGAGTCTCAATGAGCATGAGGAGTTGCGCAGACAGTTGAAGAGTTATTGGCGAAGGGATTCATCCATGAAAGTCCGAGTCCGTGTGCGATCCAAATTTCCTCCTTACACTAAAGAAAGATGGCTCCTCGGCGGATGTGTGTGGACGAGTGAGCAATCAACAAGATTACTTGTCGTATCGCTTTCCTATCCCTCGCTTGGATGATTTACTTGACCAATTGAGTGGAGCAAAATTTTTTACAAAACTGGATTTGAAGAGTGGGTACCACCAGATTCGCATTAGAGTTGGGGATGAATGGAAGACTGCTTTTAAAACCAGGGAGGGGCTGTATGAGTGGTTAGTCATGCCGTTTGGGTTGTCAAACGCACTTAGCACCTTCACGAGAGTCATGAACCAGAGCTTGAGACCTTTGATAGGCAAGTGTGTTGTGGTATATTTTGATGATATATTGATATACAGTACTAACGAGGAGGAACACCTCCAGCACGTGCGAGATGTTCGGACTATCTTGCGAAGGGAGAAGTTCTATGCTGCAATGAAGAATTGCTCATTTTTTACACCGAAGGTCCTTTTCTTAGGCTATGTCATTTCTAGAGAAGGGTTGCAGGTTGATGAGTCTAAAGTAGAAGCCATCCGCACTTGGCCTAGACCTACCACCGTCACGGAGGTTCGCAGCTTTCATGGGTTGGCTTCCTTCTACAGGCGGTTCATTCCACACTTCAGCAGTATCATGGCCCCAATTACAGACTGTATGAAGGGCATGAAGTTTGGGTGGAGCAACGAGGCAACCAGCTTATTGTGGAGAAGGTGCGGAGTGGGGAGCGTACTGATTACACACTCCATGAGGGTTACTTATTTTGAGGCAACCAGCTTTGCATTCCTAATTGCAGCCTGAGATTGCTGATTATTTGAAAGTTTCATGGAGAGGGACATGTTGGGCGTGATCGCACTTTGCAGCTGGTGCAGGCCTCTTACTTTTGGCCTACCATTCGCAAGGAAATGGACTGATATGTGCAGAGGTGCAGGACTTGTCAGCTTTCGAAGGGTACCGCAACTAATGCCGGTCTATATATGCCTTTGCCCATTCCAGAACAGCCATGGGTTGATATTAGCATCGATTTCATGTTGGGGTTGCCTAGAACACAGCGGGGAAATGACTCTATTTTTGTGATGGTTGACCATTTTTCCAAGATGGTTCACTTCATTCCATGCAAGAAGACCACAGATGTCGTAAAGGTGGCTCAGCTGTTCTTTCGGGAGGTGTATAGATTGCATGGCCTTCCTACCTCGATTGTTTCAGATCGGGACACCAGATTCCTCAGCCATTTTTGGCGCAGTTTGTGGGCTATGGTGAACACGCAGCTGAAATTTAGTAGTGCTTATCATCCGCAAACAGATGGGTAAACTGAAGTTGTCAACCGTTCGTTAGGCAACCTTTTGAGGAGCTTGGTGGGTGAGAATGTCAGGGGTTGGGACTTCGAGTTGAGCCAGGCAGAATTTGCACACAACCATGCTGTTAATCGAAGTACCGGGTTTAGTCTTTTTCAGGTCTTTTATTCGGTACTACCTCGGGGTCCTCTTGATTTGTTACCAGTGACAAGTAAGACTAGATGGCATGCCAAGGCAGAAGACTTTGTTAGTGGGGTGCAAGAGATTCATCAATCTGTCAAAGATAACTTGTAGAAGGCTGTTGATAAGTACAAACAATATTCAAATCGAAAGAAGAGTCGCGTGGAGTTTGAAGTGGGTGACTTTGTGTGGGCAGTTCTCACTAAAGACCGATTCTCTGTGGGTGATTACAACAAATTGTCAGTTCGGAAGATTGGTCCTGTGGAGGTTCTTGAGAAAATTAATCCTAATGCTTACAGATTGAAGTTGCCAAGTCACATTCGCACGGGTGATGTATTTAATGTCAAACATCTTGTTCCCTATTATGGGGATACGTCTGATGATGACAATTCGAGGGTGAATTCTGTCCACCATGGGGAGAATGATGAAGTCCAAGAATTAGCTTGTAAATTCTTGGAAAAATATGATGGAAAGATATGAGAGGATGGTTTTTAGTAATTTCCGCAAATGGCGAAGTTTGGGCTTTTGAGTTTTGGCGTTCCGGGGACATGGGTTTATTGGAAACGACGTGGAGATCACAACTCACAGCTATGCTGTGATTACGACGTTTTTCGGCAAAATTCCATCGTTTCGCCCTCGGAAACGGCAATTTTGTTATTTTAGGAAACTTTTGTTTCGCTTATAACTTTCATTAGGAATTTTCGTTTTTATTGCCGTTTGCGGCGTTTGTTTCTATTTCTCGTTTAGTTTTCAGTTTAGGACTTTTTAAACTTTTTACTATTTTTGGCAAATTTTAGGGTTTCGCTATTTAAGCGATCTATTGGGTGTAATTCGTAGTTTTGGCTGAAATAAAAGAATTTTTGAACTTTGGCTTAAGTTCTGACCTAGATCGAGTTGTTCGTGGATTCGTTCAACTGATTTAGAAGATCTCCGCTGCGTCAAGAAGTAATCCCAAATTTTTTGGTGCGACGCATGTACAACCATAGATAAGTAAATCAAGTCAATAGCATAATGTAACTCATTCCCAAGTCTTGAGTTCAAATCATGAATCTTAATTATCTTATAACATGTCATATTTGATACTTGAGCGAAGCTCCTCACTTACCTCGACTTGCCGAGATATCCTCTCCCGATCGTTGCGCATACGGGGTTTTATATAATCCATTTCGCAAATCTATACAATTTAAGACTCATTCGCATTAATTCGCAAATTCTCATTTCAAAATCACTCAATTTCCAATTTATTAGCCAATTACTTTGGGCTCACTAGTGTGGGTCTCGCGGGTCTCGCGTTCTCGAAAACCCTCATCGGGGTGCAAAAGTGTGCCCCGAAGTCAAAAAATTTCGTTTATATTTATTTTATTATAACTATTTCTATTATATGTATATATAAACTTATAGTTTATTATTATTATTATTATTATTATTATTATTATTATTATTATTATTATTATTATTATTATTATTATTATTACTACTAGTCGATGAGCACGTGAGGGATATATTAGATGTTTTTCTTAAAGTATTGTGTTGGAATAGTAGATAATCTTAGTTGGTGAAAAATTAAAAACATTAATGAAGAGGAAAGAACCATGGAGGAACCGTGAGGAGAGAGAAGGGAAGAGAGAACCGAGTGGAAGAGAGAAACGTGGAGGAGAGAGAAAAAAAATCTTCTAAATCCCACTTTATTAGGAAAACACGCATATTAATTTGGACTTATCAATTAAATTACCAATTTATCCTTAATTTTAATTATTTCTTTTAATTATTTCTATCAATTCATAGGGTCATTGTTGGGACTTTTAGCCAAAAAGGCTTCACGGTTAACCGTTTTGAGATTGCTATTATAATAGTATAGATTATTATTATTATTATTATTATTATTATTATTATTATTATTATTATTATTATTATTATTATTATTATTATTATTATTATTATATATCTAAGGGCCATTTTTCCCCCTTTTGAGTTGGGGGTGGCTAGGGGTCAAAATGACCCTGACTTCCCCCTCCCGTGCTCACTGCCGAATGGCAATGAGCATGGCTCACATTGGGGGGTTTCCTAGTGGAGGCTCCTGTTAGGGTATGTGCCATAGGTCAATCTACAAACATTATTTATCTTATAATTTTAGTTAATAAAATAGAGGTTTTATTTGTTGTTTTATTATAAGTGATTGCATGTTTACCTTATAGTAAGATCTATGGGTATTTGTTGAAATATCCTAAATGTCCTAGTCGGTCATTATACTGGGAACTATAATGAATTAAAACTAGTGTGAATCTTGATTGATGGTCATGTGATGATCATGCGTATAAGGATACGAATCATGATCATGAGTACTTATTAGGAATAAGGTACTGGACGGACCCGCTATGAGAACACCACATGGATTAAGTCATAAGTGTTACTCATGATAGGTATATCATTTAGTCCTTCGACTTGAGATTACCATAGACTTCAATATTAGGAGTATGATAATTTGACACAATCAAATGTTGTCTCTAACCAAAAAATTATAAAGATTGTGATTGGTTACCATGTAATAATATGTGAAGGCGTGTAATCAAGATAGAATTTTTCATTCTCGTATAGAGAGATATATCAGTGGATCCCTCGATAAGATAGATTGATAATGGCCAAGTCCACGTGAATTGATATGATCAATGTCACTTGGATGTTTTTCAGTTTACTTAAAGATCGAGATTAGTACGATTGAACATTAAGGGTGAATTTTCATGCCTTATGTTTAATTAAAGGATATCGCACGACAAAAGGATATGATATACGTTATTAATTAGGTTGTATCAGTGTTGATATTCATGCTACTTAGGTAGTCATAATGCCTTGCTAGAGACCGCTTATGACTTGTATACTAAAATGGTTTTTGGTTCACTGCCAACGTCGCATGAACCTATTGGGTTGCACATAAAGAATGACTATGCACAATTTCAATTAGTCCAGAGTAATGAATTTTATATGACTAAACTCATGACATAAAAGCCCTTACGATTTGTTATATGATAACTTATTAATATGGGCGTATGCGTAATTTTCTTAAACTGGATAAATATAATAGTCGTATTACGAATAGGATTTTAAGTGATGACTTATCTACATATATAAATAAAAAACCTAAAAACGATATAAGATTTACTTTTTACAATTTTTGAGTTATCTGGATCTAGGAAGAGAATGAAAAATCATTTTCAATCTCTCTTGGGGCTAGCACTCCAAATTGTGGTCACCGTTCGTGTGTGAGTTTCTAATAGAGGACGCGCACTTGAACATCTTAAAAATCGAACGATCAAAAAAGAAATCACGGAATAAGGTATGATTTACTTTCGTAGATTTAGTTTAATGGAACTTATTTTCGATCATGTTATGGGTTTTTCAAAATTTGTTTTGAATTTTTTACTGCATATAAACCCCAAAACCCAACGACCCCTCCTCCCCATTTATAGTGACTTTCTACTTCGGCGGCGGTAAGTCCCCCGCCCTAGACTAACGGCGCGGTGGCGAGGCAACCACCGCCTTTCCTCGGCGTTGCTGACGGTGCCGCCTTTTTGGGGTTCTCCACCAAAGTTTCACAAACTTAAAATCAAAAAGAGAAAATAATATGTTTTTCACTATTATTGAAACAAACACAAGCTTGTGATTCTTTTAGACAATAAAAGAAGTGGGTTTACCTTTAATGGAGGTCTCATAGGTTTCAAAACATTGCACTTCCCTCATACGAGTCCCCTCTCATTTTCTCTCTAACTTTTTGTATACGCACAAACGTAGGTTAGGGTTTACAAAAAAACTTATATAGTGGGACCAATTTAGTTAAGGTTTATGAAATTACTAAATTACCCATGGGATGGGTATTTTTGATTTTTGGGTCGTCACAACATCCACAATTTTAAGAACTTTCGTCCATGAAAGTAAAAAGTAAAGTATAACCGTATCCCGACGTGTCCTTCTTAATGATTTATTTTACGATTTTTTTTACTGATGCAATAAAATCTACTATTGACTCCATCATCCCAACACTCTTATTTCTCTCCCATTGATGGAATTCATGAGGCTTACCTCGTATAGATATTAGTAAACTCATTAAATCTTAGCTACCCGCCAAGTCTTTGTATCATAACGCGTATCTGGGATTCCTTTGTACGCTCCACTGAAATCGAAATGGATGCCTAAATAGTTCAGCTTGCAAGTAGGCATAAGCCTACTGAGATGTGATTTGGTGCCTATGTATCATAAATATCTTTGCCTATCCGGCAACAAAAACCATACTGCCAATTGAGAGAAGGAACGATGACAGCTACCCGCTATAGCATGAGCACTAGCACTAGCACACCAACTATATCGCCATCTCGATTACGTATCAATGAATGAATTTTCATGTCCTTTGCGACTTATCCGTGGAGTCTACAAGTGAGCATGACAAGTATTCCTCTCGAGAATAATACTTAACATCAATGTTAACATACATTTATTGACATTTATTTTTGTAGTTTATTTCTTAATTTTTATTTTGAGTCAACTTTCATGATCTTAAGTGACTATTTTAAATTTATTTGGATTGGTCATGTTTACATTCGATGAACAAGTGCCTCCTGTCACTCATCAGAACTAACTTTTAACTTTTACAACTTGTTTAAAAACTTTCTCTTACTGAGAAATAAAGTGTCTTAACTTTTTTTTGTTCTTTATCCCAAAATACGGTCACTCCTATCGAGAAATTTTCAAATCACTTACTACCAGCGATTATCATTATTTTCTCGTGATGTTATCAACATCATTAAAAATTTAGGCTTTCGAGTGGGTTACTCCCCTTGCGAGTCTGATGGCTACTAAGGGCTATCATAATATTCACTGTCTCTTTTGGATTCTCAATCCATTATACCACCTATTTAGTTATTAGTCCTTTCAACAAATCGATCTTATATTAGGATCCTCAATTTTTAGGATTATGTCATCATGAATTAGATTAGGTGGTACTAGTTATATTAATTATTTATTTCTCGACTTCATTTATTTTGTTTGACTGTCCCTTTATGAACCGGATTAGGTTCCATATGACTGACGGTTGTCAATCCTCATGTCTAATATCATACAATCATACCAAGACTATATTTTTTTTAGCTTGAGTATCCTCAATTTATGTAATATGTCTATCATTGAGTTCATTATCGTTTGACTCATATTACTAGTTGTAAGGTATGCTCTCCAAGTCGTACTAACTTGGTTCATTTATATTTTGTAATACAGTCAAGTAGACCACACTTATTTCGAAAGAAGGTTTAATGTTGTGGTATCCCTAATTATAGTAACTTGGTTATCCTCGATGCGCCACCTTCCATGATGTGTATCTTTTTTTAAGTCAAAATTAATAGATCTACTAATATTGATGCGTCATGCACTTAATGCTCATTTTTTAACGTATTCTTCGTTTGGAGAATCCCCAATTTCGTATTCTACCATCTATAAGATCTTACAATTTCGTCAATGATAGTATTATTTTTATATTTTATTTGATTTTGTTTTTTGTCAAGTTTTGCTCTGGCCTTTCCGACCCTATCATACCAACTTTTGATTTCCTAATAACAGTAACATGATGGATTCGAAGTTAAAATAATGCATGTTGGTTTCGTTACTAAAATTGAAGCTCGTACCTGCAATTACCCGTTGCGGGATCTCTTGGTCATGTTTAGCTATTACATGGACTCCACATCGGGCATCTAGAGCTACGCTCCTCTCAGATGGTAATGGGTTGGGGCATCTATTCTTATAATGTCATACTTCTCCACACTAAAAACATATTATATGCGACTTCTGGTTATTCATATGTGGTTGCGCGACACTCGCAGATGCACTCGATCTCAGCCATCTACCCTCGCTTTGTTGCGGCTGCTGCTATGGACGTGATGGCCTAAATCTTACACTTTGATTAACCAAAGGCATAGGGACAGGGGTATGTGCAACAGTTCAGTAGGAATGCGTGTCGCCATTAAAGTTGTATTTGAACGTGTATATCCAGCAGAAAACCCTCCAAACTTTGGTTTCTTGAAGTTGTCGTCCTTCCTGTTATGGTAACCCCCAAAGCTACGTTTCCTATACCAATACCGATTAGATCCCGGCTGAAACTACATGAAACCCCCACAGAGTGATGCCTCGCACTCAAGAGCTCGTTGGTGTGCCTGGTAATAAGTCTATGACCCAGACGCCGCTACCATAGCACTAATATATGGCCTTAATCCATCAATAAATCTCCTTTTACAAATCCTATCTGTCGGGACATACTCATGTGCGAACTCTAGCAACTCGTTGTACTTTATGCATATTCAGCCACTGAAATATCGCCTTGTACTAAGGCAATGAACTCTCGAATCTTCATATCCTTTACTGGCTCTGGAACCATTCTTTGTAAAATAAATGCTTGAACTGGGGCTAATTGATATTAATTCCTTGTGTCCTCTCGATAGTCATCCACCACTTGTGTGCCTTGTGTTCTAATGAAAACACCACCAGCAGTACCATGTTCCACTAATTAATATTCAATGTCTTCATCCTCTTATCCATATTTAGTATCCACGCCTCAGCCTTAATGGGATTATGGTCTCCAAAAAAGTGCGGCACGTCATATATCATAAACTCCTTTTGTATTTTTCCCCTCCGAAGAGCCTCTGGGTTCCATTCACTATAGGTACGACGGTTGCAGCTGCGGTCGTAGTAGAATCGACCCCCTCCTCCACCGGGTGATATTCATGTATAGGCGCCAAGGGAGGGTTAAGTCCCTGCCTCACGGGTGCTCGCTCCACCGCCTTGTATTTCAAACTGCATCAGCTCTAGTATGCGGGCCATATTCCTTTCCCGTGATTGTGCTAGGTCTGCCAACCTCTGGTCTTGAGCAGATCTCATGTCATGGATGGCCTTTTGATATGTTTCAGCCATAGTAGTCATGCGTTGCTCCATTTGAGCGTGCCAATTTCTCTAATCTCTATCCCTATTTCCCTCAAATTGTAGAGTTTCCACCTTGATTGCTAATGATGTGACAGTGGACCAAACAAGAGCGAATTAGTCCTACAAATCAAGAGAATATGTAGAATATCTAAACGCGATATATATTATAATACCAAGCAAATAACATTATTCAAGTGTTTTATTCAAGTATTCAATCTCTTCCCATCCTAGGACTGGTCATTTATGCACATTAAGTCGACTTGAATCAATGTCCCATACCATTGATTTATTCGACTTAAACTTGACTTTTACACTTAAAGGCTCTACATACTTAAGTCTCACTAACCTAACGTTTTCCCTAGGTTCTAATCCATATGCTCTGATACCAACTGAAATGACCCTCCCCCGACCTAGGGTTGGGTCGCCCGGCCCAAATCGTTACCCAAGCCTGATACCTTAATCAGGCCCAAATAACTGCTTGGCACGCCTAACTTAACCTGCGGAACTACACAACTATACATATGAAACAATAATTTCAGAATTTAAAACTAAAAAGTTCCATATGTTATACAAATAATTCTAAACAAAGTTGTTCAAGTATCCCTAAGTAATTGCAAACATATACTACTGTTAGCCCCTCAATAGTGTGACCCTAGTAAGCTGGCTAGGCAGTAGGAAAACCTAGCAATATCCGGGTTTTGATGGACTCGAAAGGTTCCATGGGAGTTAGTTGATGGATGGTGCACCACGGATGGTTTGCAATATAGCGTGTGGAGGCTCGCGCATGCGCATGGGTAAATCGTATGCGGCATAGACGAGGCAGCGTGTATGGGTGTGGATAAGGTCACACCTTGGCCCGCGCCTAGGCATGGCGCCTAGGTGGGGAGCACAGTGGCACCTTGGCACGAGCACAGTTGGGCCTTGGCACGTTTCTTGGCGAGAGCACAGTAGCACTTTGGCATGGACCATGGCATAAGCACGGTTGGGCCTTGGCACATTCCTTGGGGGGAGCACAGTGGCGCCTTGGCACGAGCATAGTTGGGCATTGGCATGTTCCTTAGCACATTCCTTTGGCATGAGCAAGGTCGCGCCTTGGCACGAGTAAGGTCATGCCTTGGCAGGTTCCTTTAGCACGAGCAGAGTCGCACCTTGGTAGATTCCTTTGGCACGAGCAAGATCGCGCCTTGGCACGAGCAAGGCATACCTTGACAAAGGTTGACAAAGCTTGACTTGGGCATTAACAAAGTCGAAGTACGATTGTTCTCCTTTTTGGATGTTCCCTATTGAAGTTCAGGAAACGACTTAACATCTACTATAAGGAGGGTGACTCTCCTAGGGGTGGCATGGGCAAGGAAGAAAGGAAGACCATGCCTTGGGCAACCATGCCAAGGCAAGACCTATGGACGGACCATGGTGCCGGCCACCCTGAGCCGGTGGGACTAGGATCGAACCGAGCTCCGGTTAGCACCCAAGGTGCCTAGGCGCGCAGCTAGGCACCACCAATTAGACCCTATCCCTTGAGTAAGGTGAACTATAGGCTTGGACAAACCAAGTCAAGTGCAGTTATTGTTGGGGCATGTGCCCTAGGTCAATCCATTAACTATCTTTATAAATACTTTTAGTTAATAAAATAGAGAATTCATTTGCTATTTCTAATAATTAATTTACATGTTTACATTACAATAAGATCCATGGGTATTTGCAAAAATATCCTAAATGTCCCTAGTCGATCATTATACTGAGAACTATAATGAATTAAGACTAGTGCGAGTCTTGATTGATGCTCATATGATGATTATACGTATAGGGATACGAATCAAGATCACGAGTACTTGTTAGGGAACAAAGTATTGAAATGACCCGCTATGAGAACATAACATGGATTAAGTCATAGTTGGTTCTCATGATAGGTATATTTTTCAGTCCTCTTACTTGAGATTACAAGAGACTTCAACATTAGGAACACAATGATTTGAGACAATCAAACGTTGTCTTTAACCGGACGATTATAAAGGTTGTGATTGGTTATTGTGTGAGCAATGTGATGAAGTTGTGTAATCAAGATAGAATTTATCCCTATCATATAAAGAGAGATATCCAGTGGATACCTTGATGTGTTAGACTGATAAAAAGCCTAGTCTAAGTGAATTGGTATTGATCAATGTCACTTGGATGTTTTTAGTCTACCTAGAGATCGAGACTAGTACGATTGAACATGTTGGATGACAATTCCATGCCTTATGTTTGATCAAAAGGATATCGTATGACAAAAGGATGTTATATACACTATCGATTAGGTTGTATCGATTTGATATTCGTACAACTTTGGTAGTCATAATGTCTTGCTAGAGGTCGCTTATGACTTGTATACCAAAATGTGTTTTAGTACACTGCCAACGTTGTATGAGCCTATTGAGTTGCACACTAAGAATGGTTTAGTGAGATTTTAAGATGGTTCAGAAAAATGAATTTTATATGATAAAATTCATGACAGAAACGTCCTTGTGGTGTATTATACTTATACTTTTTTGAGTAGGGGTATATGTGTAATTTACTTAACCGTCTATATATAAGGGTTATATAAATTGACGCTTTAAGTTAGAACACACGTACGAAAGATTAAGGGCTGAAACTCTATTTTCATTTAGAAACGAATCTGGGTTTTCTGGTACGCTCTGGATCATTTTGGAAAGAAACAAAAAGGTTTGGTATTCTCTCGAAGCTAGCAATTCGAATCTCGGCCGCCGTACGTGTGTGGATTGCTGGTAGAGGGCGTTTGTCGTTGGCACCGCCTTAGAGATCGATCAACCTTCAGAAAGGTATTTTGCGACCAAGGTATGATTAAGTTTCTTGGTTTAAACGTTTTAATGGAATTAGATTCGGATCCTGTTGGGGTTTTTGTCAAAATTATTTTGTAATCTCCGCTGCGTATGAATCCCAAAACTCAACAGTGGTATCAGAGCCTTTGAGTTCGATTCCATTAAAAACATTGCATGTTTTCTTCTGATATATACATGATATATGATTGAAAACATGGTAATAGTTGATGTATATGTGATATACATAACTTTTCTATGAGATTTGTTATCATGTTTTGTGTATATGATACATGTATTCGTGATTTAATTGAAATCAGTTTCGTACATCCTAGTAACCATGTTAGGTTAATTCGAATAATTTTAATGAATTGAATTTCGTGTTCTGTGATCCATGACACCATTAGGTATAATCTTTATTTTTCGTGTATTGATACATGGATGAAATCTCTGTAATTCAGTTTGCATATTTAGGTTACATTGTTTTACGTTTCTTAAATTGTATAAGTCTGAATATTAATTCGAAACTAATATGATTAGGTTCGATTGGGATAGTAGTTCATGATTCAATGACAAGTTTGTGATTATTTGGATGAGGACCGAAATTGCAAATAATTAATCTTCGAAATTGTTTATTTATCTCTTTATATCTATTTTGTTATGAAATCTCTATTTGATAAGAGATAGATAACAAATTAGATTAATAGATATTAGCAAAATCGGTTTCGTTATCCCTATTGGATAGGAGATAAATATGGATAATCTTGTTATTGGTGATATGCTAGGACTCAAATATCTTAAGTCCTAGTTGGATTAGGATAAGATGATTAGTTAGATGTGGGCCCGAGTTAATTAAAAATGTTTTAATTGACTTAATTTTGAATAAATTAAGGGGTAAATTTAGGATAATAAAATCAGGGAAAAATATGATTTTCTATAGCGAATCTTAATTTTCTGAATTGAAATTCGTCTTCTAAATAAATAAAAAGCGGGATCGCCGTCTAACTAATCCTAGCGCACGAAAATTCTTTTATTAGTGAACAATATACAAATCTCCAAATTGTTTAGTGATTTAACAAATCAATAAAATATATGATATTTCATTGTTTACATAAAATCACCAAAACTGAATAAAATCCCACTATTAAATTTTAAGTCTCATGCTATCCATTTTAAACACTTGTCAAGGCCTCGATCACACTAATACAGTTTCAGCCATATCTGGGTGTATTGTGTTATCTTGGTGAGACAAGTTGGATAAGAGTTACCTAAATGTTTAAAATGGTCCGACTTAATAAAGCTATCAAAATAGTTTTGAGCTTTAGGCACATGATGAGATAAAAACATGATAAGACATAAGATGTCCCAAATTTCATAAAAGTATCTAAAATTACATAAGATGCAATTGGTAACTGTTACCTACCTAAATAATCTAGTTCTGCGTTTCATGTCATAACTGTCATAGAATTATGTGAAATATGGATTTTAGTCCCCTAAATAAACATTGTGTTTTAGGAGGGTTGTTAATTTAGTGGGAGTCTATTCCTCTATACTAAAATAAACTTTGCATAATCTTTATTGTAGATCAATGGCCTCTTTAAGTAACAATAATCCCCTGTCACTGCGATCCATCCTTGAGAAGGATAAGCTATCTAGGACTAACTTTCTTGACTGGTTCAAAAACTTGAGAGTTGTTTTTAAGCATGAACGCAAATTGTATGTCCTGGATGCTCCAATCCCTGAGGACCCACCAACCAATGCTACGAAATTTGTGAAGGATGCGCATAATATGCATGTCCACGATTCTACTGATGTTCCATGTATTATGCTGGCAATTATGGTTCCTGAACTTCATAAGGACATGAAACTAATGGAAGCCTACGACATGGCTATAATACTGAAGGAAATGTTCTAACAGCAAGCTAGGCAAGAAACGTTCGAGACAGTCAAGAACCTACATTCTTGCAAGATGACTGAGGGTGCATCAGTTAGTCCTCGTGTTCTGAAGATGAAGGGCTATGTTGACCAGCTTGATGGACTCGGATTTCCCATAAGCCAAGAGTTGGCTACAAATTTGATCCTGAATTCATTTCCATAAAGTTACTCACAATTTGTGTTGAACTACAATATGAATAATATGGAGAAATCAATTTTAGAGTTGCATTTGATGCTCAAAATTGCTGAACAAAATATCAAGAAACCATCTAGTAATGTGTTGATGGTCGAAAAGGGAAAGGGAATGAAGAAGAAAGGCAAAGGCAAAGGCAAGGCTAAAGTTGTCAAGGCTGCTGTTGCACCTGTCGCAAAGCCTGTGGAACAAGTCAAGCCCCGGCCTGTTCCTGCTTCAAAACACCCAAAAGAAAAGGAAGGAAATTGTCATTTCTATCATGCACCTGGACATTGGTTGAGAAATTTCAAACTCTATCTAAAAGATCTGAAGAAGAAAAAGAGTAGTGCGACTACCACGACAGGGACTCACCAGAAGTAGAAAGTTGAAGAAAGGAGAAGTCATCCTCCACGTAGGGAATGGAGCAAGAGTTGCTGCCCTGACTATGTTTGATCAAAAGGATATCATATGACAAAATGATGTTATGTATACTATTGATTAGGTTGTATCGATTTGATATTCATACAACTTGGGTAGTCATAATGTCTTGCTAGAGGCCGCTTATGACTTGTATACCAAAATGTGCTTTGGTACACTGCCAACGTTATATGAGCCTATTGGGTCGCACACTAAGAATGGTTTTGCAAGATTTTAAGATGGTTCAAAAAAACTAGTTTTATATGATAAAACTCATGACAAAAACGTCCTTGTGGTGTATTACACTTATACTTCTTTGAGTAGGGGTATATGTGTAATTTACTTAACCGTCTATATACAAGGGTTGTATAAATAGACGTTTTAAGTTAGAACACACGTATGAAAGATTAAGGGCTGAAACTCTATTTTCGTTTAGAAATGAATGAGGGTTTTCTGGTACGCTTTGGATCATTTTGGAGAGAAACAAAAAGGTTTGGTATTCTCTTGAAACTAGCACTTCGAATCTCGGTAGTCGTTCGTGTGTGGACTGCTAGTAGAGGGTGTTCGTCGTTGGCAGCGCCTTAGAGATCGATCAACCTTCAGAAATGTATATTGCAACTGAGGTATGATTAAGTTTTTCATGGTTTAAACGTTTTTAATGGAATTAGATTCGGATCCTGTTGGGGTTTTTGTCAAAATTGTTTTGTAATTTTCGCTGCGTATGAACCCCAAAACCCAACAGTGGTATCAGAGCCATCGAGTTCGATTCCATTAAATTCATTGCATGTTTTGCGACCGAGGTATGGTTAAGTTTTCTTGGTTTAAAAGTTTTAATGGAATTAGATTCGGATCCTATTGGGGTTTTTATCAAAATTGTTTTGTAATCTCCGCTGCGTATGAACCATAAAAACCAACAGTTACAGGCGGTTATGTAACTACCTTGGTCATAGCTCTTAGCATGACCAAGACACATCCCAAAAACTTTCAAGCACTTTAAGCATGTGCCTATTGACCAGGGGGTCAAGAAGGTTATGGAACTAAGAGGCAAAAATGGAAGGAAGCAGTTAGGTTGTTGTTTTGAGCACTACATGGGTGTGGTGGTTTATTTAGTCTCGTGTAATGTACATAGGAAACGTGTGCTTGGCAGTTATGTAACTAATTTGGTTGTTTTGCTATAAAGCCAAAGCATGTAAGCTTGAGAGAAACACAGGTTCATGCATGAGAGGCATGAGAAGAATGAGATGTTAAAGTTGTAATCTTATTGAACTAAGTAATAAACTTCCTATGTGCCATTATTTCTGTTCAATCACGTTTTCGTTGGTGTGCTGAACTAAGGCAGTCCTTAGACACCACGGGTTGGGTTAAGCGAGAAAAATCTCCTTAGGGTAAGCCCCTCACTTAATGGCCCCATAACAATTGGTATCAAAGCCTCATTTCGGAAATGATGGTGACCCGAGCAGCAAATGATCTGAGTGAGAGGGTAACTCACTTAGAGCACATGATGGAAACAATGGGTGTTCCAGTGGAAACAGCGGAGTCTTCAATGACGGATCAGCTCATTAAAGGGCTAGAGATGCTGATGGCTTCCTTGGTGGCTAAGACAGAGTAACAAGAAGCTTTGACATCCATGTGGGAATCCAGATTCAAGGAGTTGGTTGCTGATGTTCGTGAAATGGGTGGACTCACCACCGAGATAGTGGAGAAGATGGCTGTGGAGGTGAGTTTGCTCAAGAGAGTCATATGAGGAACTTTGGAGGTTTCTGGTGCGGCGAAAGTGAGACCTAAGGTGCCGGAGCCAAAGAAATTTTCGAGCAAGCGGAGCGCGAAGGAGCTTGAAAACTTTCTTTGGGACACGAGCAATACTTTGATACTATCCAGACAGAAGAGGACCAAAACATCATCCTAAATTCCTTGTATTTGGAAGGTGATGCGAAACTTTGGTGGCAAACCAAAGTTGATAATGATGCGGCTGTTGGTCAACCAAGGATTGTGGAGTGGGAGGCGCTGAAACAGGAATTGAAGGATCAATTCCTACCCACAAATACGGCATAGCAACGCTGGAAGCCTCGTGCCAATTGAAACAGAAAGGGACGGTTATAGAATATGTGAAAGAATTCTCTTCTTTACTACTCAACATAACAAATACGTCTGAGCAGAACAAGTTGTTTAATCTCACTGCAGGATTGCAAGGGTGGGTGCAGTCGGAGCTGCGAAGGCAAGACGTGAAGGACTTGTCGAGTGCAATTGCGGTGGCGGATAGCCTTGTATATTACAAGACTAATGGTGCTTCTTTTGAGTCAAAAGAAAAGAAGTACAAGGAAAAGGATAGTGCTGGTGGATCCAAGAAGGAGGATGAGCTTTCTTCAAAAATTGATGCTAGTGCCAAAGCATCGATGTCAAAAATGGGTTGTTTCATATATAACGGTCCTCACCGGGCAACGGATTGCCCTAAGAAAGAGAAGTTAAACGTGATTGTTGCGGTTGAAATGGAGGTACAGATGAATCCATTGCAATTGCTTAACACGGTGCAGGTGCAAAAGGCAGTGGGATTAGTGGGGCTGATGTTTGTGGAGGCTCAGATCAATAACCAAACGGTGAAGGTACTGATTGACACGGGAGCCACTCATTCATTTATTGCAAAAAGTCTAGCTCGGAGGCTTGGTTTGCAGCTTGCCCAGAGTGCAAGCATCGTGAAAGCGGTTAATTCAGAACCAAATAAGGCTATAGGCATAGCCTTGGATGTGGGCATTCGAATTGACACTTGAGAGGGCAAGGTAAATTTGATTGCTGCTCCATTTATGATTTTGAGATCATTGCAGGAAATGATTTCTTCATGGCGGGGAAAGTCGCTGTGATTCCATCACTTCATGGCTTGCTGATCATGGATGAAAAGAGGTCGTTCTTTATTCCATCAATGCGAGGTGGGGACAAGGGCGGTACACCAAGGTTGGTTGCACCACAAGTACTGGATCAAATGGAGAAATGTTGGTTTGGTGGGCAGGAGTCTGGTGGATAAGCAGAGTTGGGGTGTTTGATGAGGGCATCGAACATTTTCGGCGGGGGATGTTTGTTAGCCCTCAATAGTGTAACCTGAGTAAGCTGGCTAGGCAGTAGGAAAACCTAGCAATATCCGGGTTTTAGTACACTCGAAAGGTTCCATGGGAGTTAGTTGCTAGATAGTGAACGACGGATGGTTTGTAGTATAGCGTGCAAAGGCTCGCGCATGCGCATGGGTAAATCGTATGCCACATAGACGACTCAGCGTGTATGGGTGTGGACAAGGTCACGCCTTGGCGGGGAGCACAGTGGCGCCTTGGAACAAGCATGGTTGGGCCTTGGCACGTTCATTGGTGAGAGCACAGTGGCACCTTGGCACGAGCACTGTTAGGCCTTGGCACGTTCCTTGGCGGGAGCACAGTGGTGCTTTGGCACGAGCACGGTTGGGCCTTGACACGTTCCCTGTCACGTTCCTTTGCACAAACAAGGCCGTACCTTGGAAAGAGCAAGGTCACGCTTTGGCAAGTTCCTTTGGCACGAGCAAAGTCGTGCCTTGACAGATTCCTTTGGCACGAGCAAGGTCGCGCCTTGAAAGTTTCTTTTGGCACGAGCAGACTCGCGCCTTGGAAGTTTCTTTTGGCACGAGCAGGGTCGCGCCTTGGCAGATTCCTTTGGCACGAGCAAGACCGCGCCTTGGCAGATTCCCTTGGCACGAGCAAGGTCGTTCCTTGGCAGATTCCATTGGCACGAGCAAGGCCGCGCCACGAGCAAGGCATACCTTGGCAAGGGTTGACAAAGCTTGACTTTGGTGTTGACCAAGTCAAAGTATGATTGGTCTCATTTCTGGATGTTCCCTATTGGAGTTCAATAAATGGCTTAACATCTACTATAAGGATGGGTGACTCTCCTAGGGTTGGCATGGGCAAGGAAGCAAGGAATACCCTCGAGCATGCCTTGGGCAACCATGCCAAGGCAAGACCCAAGGACAGACCATGGTATCGGCCACCCCGAGCCGGTGGGACTCGGATCGGACCGAGCTCCAGTTAGCAACCAGGAAGCCTAGGCGAGGGAGCCTAGGCGCGCAGCTAGGCACCACCAATCAGACCCTGTCCCTTGAGTAAGGAGAACTACAAGCTTGGACAAACCAAGTCAAGTGTAGTTATAGGCGGTTATGTAACTACCTTGGTCATGGCTCATAGCATGACCAAGGCACGTCTCAGCAACTTCCAGGCACTTTCAGCATATGCCTATTGACCAGGGGGTCAAAACGGTTATGGAACCAGGTGGCAGCAAATGAAGGAAGCAATTAGGTGGCTATTTTGAGCACTACATGGGTGTGATGGTTTACTTAGTCTCGTGTAATGTACGTAGGACACGCGTCCTCGGAAGTTATGTAACTAATTTGGATGTTTTGCTATAAAGCCAATGCATTTAAGCTTGAGAGAAACACAAATTCATGCATGAGAGGCATGAGATGCATGGGATGCTAGAGTTGTGATCTCATTGAACTATGCAATAAACTTCCTTTGTGCCATTATTGCTGTTTAATCACGTTTTCCTTGGTGTGTTGAACTAAGGCGGTCTATAGGCATCACGGGTTGG
The DNA here is from genome assembly GCA_039657365.1 of Stephania yunnanensis. NCBI lineage: Eukaryota > Viridiplantae > Streptophyta > Magnoliopsida > Ranunculales > Menispermaceae > Stephania > Stephania yunnanensis. The sequence goes on along the minus strand of CM077581.1, from coordinate 29,243,620 downwards.
GTTAAGCAAGAAAAATCTCCTTAGGGTAAACCCCTCACTTAACGCCCCCATGACAACTACCATGGTACTAAGTCAGCAAGTCTTGGGGATTAAAATCTACCCCATTAAGTACTTAATACAACCCGTGTTTAAATGTTTTGAATATCGATAGTATAAATAGCATGTAAATATTGCCTTCCTTTTATCCCACACTGGTATCGTTAAAGATAGACTTGGAGAGTAAGTGGGGTGAGCTAAAAGAAGCAAGAGCTCTGTAAATGCGAAAAACTCGCTCAAACATCAAACACGCAAGTACTACTTAATGATGATGCAAGATCTAAGATGGAATTGAAATCAAATCATCAAGCATTTAGTAGAAAGCACGGAAATAAGATTCATATCTATAATTAAATGTAAACCATCCATTTTATTAATTTAAAACAAGTTCCAAGATGTATTTAAACCATACTAGCAAATGGTTTTAAAACCATAAATGAAATTGAAGTATTCATTCATAGAGGCCCACAAGAGATATAACATAAAGAATAATAATATTTATAAGTCATTGGTCCATTCAATGCATACTAGTTATTGACTTGATTTTGGTGACTGATTCTCCTACTCTCGAGGTGATGCAGATCACTAGTAAACACAATAGTCGTTGTGTCCCTTCAATGGTCCCATCAAACCAACAGTAGGTTCATCTAAGCCATCGCCGATATGTGCACTAAGATCACTTAGAGTTTTCATGAGAAGTTTACTACCGCTCATGTCAATAATAATTTAACCCCCATCTCCTTATCCAGGAAGGGTAATTCCAACTCCTTACCCAGGAATAGGTAATTCCATCTCCTTGCCTAGGAGAAGTAATCTCAAATTTTTTTGTGCAACATATATACAACCATAAATAAGTAAATCAAGTCATTAGCATAATGCAACCCATTCCCAAGTCTTAAGTTTAAATCATGAATCTTAATTATCTAATAATATGCCATATTTTATACTTGAGCGAAGCTCCCCACTTACCTCGACTCGCCGTGATATCCTCTCCTGATTGTTGTGCGTACGAGGTTCTATATGAACTGTTTCGCAAATCTATACAATTTAAGACTCATTCGCATTAATTCACAAATTCCCATTTCAAATTACTCAATTTCCAATTTATTAGCCAATTACTTTGGGTCAACTATGTGGGTCTCACGATTTTCGCGTTCTCGATAACCCTCGTTGGGGTGCAGTAGTGCGCCCCGAAGACAATAAATCTCATTTCTATTTATTTTATAATAACTATTTCTATTATATGTATATATATATATATATTATTTTTTATCACATATATAGAATGTTATAGTTTATTATTATAACTATTATATATATATATATATATATATATATATATATATATATCTAGGGGCCATTTTTTGTCCCTGTTGAGTTGAGGAGTGGCCAGGGGTCAAAATGACCCTGACCTCCCTCTCATGTGCTCACTGTTAATGGAAATGAGCACGGATCACATTGGGGGCCTCCACTAATCCCCTTTGGTGGCGGCGGTCTACTTCGGCGGTGGTGGGTACCCCGCCCTAGACCGACGGCCTGTTGGCGAGGCCGCCGCCGCCCTTCCCTGGCGTTGCCAACGGTGCCGCCTTTTTAGGGTTCTCCACCAAAGTTTAACAAACTTAAAATCAAAAGGAGAAAATAATGTGTTTTTCACTATTATTGAAACAAACACAAGCTTGTGATTATTTAGACAATAAAAGAAAGTGGGTTTACCTTCAATGGAGGTCTCCTTGGTTTTAAAGCATCGCACTTCCCCCAAACAAGTCCCCTCTCCTTTTCTTTCTATCTTTTTGTGTGCGAACAAACGGAGGCTAGTGTTTACAAAAAAATTTATATAGTGGGACCAATTTAGTTTAGTTATGAAATTACTAAATTACCTCTGGGATGGGTATTTTTATTTTTGGGTTGTCATGTGCTAGAACTATACTTAATCATACAACAATAATGCATAAAACTCATGTCATTGAACGATATTTCGAATTTTAAATATATTTCTAGCATAAGCGAAGTTTCATTAGAAGTTTTACTCGAACTTTGCCCACCTTCTACGAAACATAACAATTTTACTTATATTTTATTAACTTCCATCGATTTTTTTGAAGTTCGGTCGAAGTTAGTAGAGGTTAAGTCAAATTTTCATAATTTTTCTACTGTCTCTAAACTTCGCTTCACTCACTTCAAAATTGACAAACTTTGCCTAAACTTCAGCAAAGTTTGTCGATTTTTTAAACCTTGCTCCCAATGTTAATAGAGTTCAAGTCCTAAAGCTATTGTGGTCTAATTCAGTCTACTTTTTTTGGGGCTACAGCTTACTCAGTTATGACAAAAAATCATTTCTTGAACAATACTTCAATTTTTTAATTCTTTTTTAATTTCTCATTACTTTTGATGTTTACAGCTACTTTTTATTGAATGTCATAAATAGTTATTGTTCCTTCGATTTGGGATTTTGTTAATCACTAGAAGTATGATTCAAGTTATGTATTAATTTTTCTATGAGCTTTGAAAAGAGTTCACACAATTATTTATTGATACTTTTGTCAGCTAATAGAAGTATGATACAAGTTTCTCTCTACTTTCATTTGTTCTATTTTCTTGTTCATGTGAGTTACTATTGCATGATATGTTATGTGCATGTGCTCCTCATCTAATTAATTAAGCTAAAAATTTATGATAATATTTACAAAATGTATTACACAAATAGTTTAGTAATGGATTGTAGATTGTTGTGTCTTCAGGGTATTGCTATGTCTGCTATGAATAATATACTCTCTAAATGGATTTCAGTCTCTGAGAGAAGTGTTGGTTTTTTTTATCTTTTCACGCGTGCTAGAGTTCTTTATCCATTTAATTTGTCTTTATTATAACTTAATATGTACAAAATGTTTTGTGGAGTTTGAATTTGGGTATATTCTTTTTTTTCTCCCATGTTGCTATAGTAATGAGAGTGTTCAATTAATTATTCTTGTTTCTATTTTAGTGATTCTAGAGAAAAGATTATTGAGGAAGTTGAGATTCATTTTTTGCTAGTTTCAAAGGTAAACAACATGGTTTCTTTTGTGTAATCTATAATTTATTTGTATCAAAATTATATCGTCCCCATGTATTTGTAATTAAAATATTATTTTCATGACGGAAATGCTTGCATTGATAAAATGGTAGGCTTGAAGCAGAAGTATGAGAAACCAAGTCAAGATTTACTTATCTCTGCAAATAAGATTTTTGGATGAAATCACAGCAAAAGGAAACTTCAACATCTCTGTCTCCATAAGAAAGCTATTAAGTGTATTGACTATTAAACATGAAAATTTGTTGTGATTTTATTTAATTCTTTGTAAGTTAAGCTCGGTCGCACTAAAATAAAATCTTACGTACTATATTGATTATTCTAGAATGAAATAAAAGCTCATTTTAAAATTTTAATTCTTTCTTTTCTTAATAGAATAATAATTTTTGTTTACACATTGTCATAAATGCACTACCCAAAGAAATAATGAAAACACTTAAACAAGAGGGGGGATACTCTCGCTAATAAGGTTTAGTTTTGCGTGAAAAACGCTTTTATGAGATGACGCCATTTAAGGCTTTGTATAGCAGACCATGTCACCTGCCATCGTGATCGGCTGAGCCAAAGAACTAGGAGATTTTAGGGTCTGAGATTGTTGTTGACCATACGAAGAAGGTCAAATTGATCCTTTAGAGACTCGAAGGTGCCCAAGAGAGACATAAGAAGTATGCAGACAAGTATCGCGATGATCTCACGTACACCGATAAAGTCTTTGTCTATTTAAAGTTTCCCCTTGGAAGGGTCTTCAGAGATTTGAGATGAAAGGCAAGCTTGCACTGAGATTCATCAAACTGAAAAATTTGCATATGAGCTTGATTTGCCTCCGCAGATGTCAAGGATTCATTCGATTTTTCATATATCAATACTATGACTAGCTGAGTCGAGGGTAGAGTATGGTCGATAGTTGACTTGAGTTAGATCAACTTGAGTGAGGATATTACTTATGAAGAGCAGCATATTCAGATCTTAGATCGAAATGTACAATAGTTGAGGAACAAGTCTGTCTCGAAAGTGCTTGTCAAGTGGTCGTTCCATGATGACACGTAACTCACTTAGGAGCAGGAAGACTATATGATGGACAGATTCCAATATCTTTTTAAGTCAAGTATAAATCTTAACATGAATCTTAATTTCGATGACATAATTTTCATTAGTAGGGAAGATTATCATGGCCCAAATTTTTAATCGCATTTTAATCCTTAATCAGGATCACAAACCCGTGATGTAAGACCCATATCGTGATATGCTCACAGATTGAGGCACCCGGCCGAGGTATATTTTATATTTGTATGATGATTTTTTAGTGTATCTTATATTTATAAACTACTAAGTCACATCTACTTGTTATTTATAGGTGTTTATAAGTGTGCAAGGATGCACCTCAAGATGCGTGCAGTCATGATACCGAGTAGAGAGTGATATGGTATTCTAACATTAAGTTAATGTAGCTTAATTAGTTAAATTTGATGTGGCTATAGTTGATCTATATTAAATGTTGTCTAAGTTAGCTAAATAAAATATTAGCCACTTGATGTTCCTCGAGATACATGTATACACCATCACAATACAAATTGCATTAAAGTTGGTGTTATCAAAGGTTAGTTAATAGGAAGTTAGTGGGTTGTTGAACAAGTATAGCTACTAGATGATCCTAGAGATGTGTATAAGAAATGAGATGTAGGGACAAAAATCAAGCCATCCTAATATATATATATATATATGACTTATCTTCCTCAAAAGCTCACACATGCATACTTATGAGTTTCAAATAAAACTCAAAGCTAGGGTTACTGAAACTTGGGGTTCTCAAAGGAGCAAATCATCATCAAATTGCTTGACAATAGTTAGGAGCTAAGTCCAACACTTTTGGTAAGAATTACAAGTTTTAGTATACTCAAATTCATGGATTTTTGGGTATGAATGATAGGAGTTCTGATTTTAGAAAGATTAGGTTCTTTCAAGGTTGTGTGGTCAATTTTAAAGGTTTGTTTCAATTTCCTAAGCTTGAAATTTAAAATTGAGGATTTTTGACTAAATTAGGTTTGAATCCCATTGTGGTTTTTCGCTTATTTCAAAGGGTAAATGAAATTATTTTCGAAATTGGTTTAACATTTGGATTCCTTACGAAAATCATTAAATTTTCTATAAATAAGTTTGAGATTCAGAGTTAAATTGGCCAAGTTACGATTAATCAAAGTTTTAAGGGATTTTGAACCTTTTATGAAAGTGCATGTATAAATTGATTGTTTGATGAGTTATATATGAAGTGTAGGTTTTCGTTGGTTGTTTGGAGAATATATTGGGTCCTTGGTGATGGAGAACGCGGATCCAATGTGAAGTAGAGGGCTGATTCACGAGTAGAATGAGGAAAATATGACAAAAGACTAACTAGAATGTAGTTAAGTCCTATATGGCTGAGATTAAGGCTTAGTTACGGGATTAAGCCAGTCGGTGCTTTGTTTTAAAGAAGGGGTCGTCATAGTTATCACGCAAGTTAAGCATCCAGAGTCACCATGGCTTCTCGTTGAGGACTATGCAAAGGATAAAGCATCTAGCGTTGTGGCTTACCCAGATAGTTTAAAAGAGGTTATAGGAAATGACTCGAGGAGTCTGCAGTGCCTAAAAAGTCATGTTGGGATAGTTGAAAGTGGCCTTAGGCCTGTTGTGTTGACTTCAAGCTGTGTTTTGGTCTGATGACTCGCAGTTTGGACATGATTATCTATTCACCTATCTATTTTGCTTCCTCGTCACTTGACTTTCACTGCTTCACTTGATTAGTCTGTTCATCATGCACTTTATCGTTTATTTACAGCTTTCTTTAGATACTCGCATGATTTAGAGATTATTTTCATTTATTATTAAAAAACACAGTTAAGTCTCTTCTGGTTTTACTCACTGGAATTGTCTTCGTCACTGGTAACAATTGCATGTTCCTCTAATAGTAAGGGTGAGGTGCACAAGATCAGTGACTACCTCTGAATGTCCCTCAGTGTCTGTGGCGGCCCCGCCCCAAGGCCACCCTACGGTGTCGTCATGTCATGCGCTCCTTATCTGGTGGGCCTAGATACACATATCCGGCCTACTTGTCCATATGATGCCTCGTTATTCGTGTCCACATGTGTGTAATTAGTATAGTTAATCAGTTATTCATATTTTTCTTAAGTTATTTCTTTAAGTCTTTCAATTTTTAAGTTCAACTGTCTGTAGCTTATTCAAGTCCTAGCCATGCTATTTGTTTGTGTTTACAGAGTTGCAAGTAGATAATCGACAATTTACAATGGAAGTCTTAAAATGAACATAAACATGGATTTCATTAACTTTTAGGTTTTATAGAGCATTAGTCCTACTGTGGAGAATCCAGAATAGAGCATACTATAAATAAGGTGACAAAAGCAAATATATACAAGTACACATGTCTCACCAGTCTCCCACAAACCCAAAATATAACAATATACTGAAATAAACATCTAAGAGTTATGTGTCAAATAGTGGGCGAGCTCAGAAATAATCGCCAAGAATATTTTTACCCTCACTCATAGAAGGGTCTACACTCAGCGATTACAACAAAACAGATAATGAGTCTGGTAAGTAAAATCCTAAGGAAATTCGAGCATTCATATGATAAAGTAAGAGAAATCTAATAAATACTATTGAATATACATGCGGAATGTAAATAGGCAACTGCAAATGGATTATCGCATGCATAAGTAACAATAAAGCGCAAATGTGTGCGTCCGTTCAAGTCAGATTGGACCATACTTCGAATACCCACCCCAGGATCCCACCCGTGGGTGCACCCAACTGGCCCATCACCTAGTCCTCTCGGTGGCCAGCATAGACCCATGCACACTAACACATGTATCGACAAAGTAGCTCGGTTCATCACTAATCGAGGACTCGTAATATACATGCTATAGTCTAGCATGCCATAGAGACACAATGAAATATTCGGGGGGAGTAAAATCAACCACCATTCAAACAATGACATAGACATAGATAACTGAAGTAAATAAGGAATATAATCAGTAATACACTTAACAATATTGAGTAAAACAGTAATAACATCAAGTAAATACTCAAATGATATTCCTATGAGTTTTATAAGTCTCAATACGCGCTCTGACTTCCCCGGATTCTCGAATCTGACCCGATTAGCTCTCCGATACCGAGCTGCACTCCCCTAAGTCCCTAAAGTCCAATTTTATAAGATTAAGTTGGTTACAAGTGTTTTAATATGTATTTATTTAGAAATCACTGAAAAGAGCCCTTAAATTTAGTTTTTATCTATCATTACCACGCTGATGGGTCTGCCTAGTACTGATTGGTCTGCTCTAGTACGCTAGGGAGTCTGTCTAGTGAGCTATTGATCTTCATTTTGAAGAACAATTGAGCACCCGGACTGGATAGCGTGCTAGCTAGTCTAGTTAGAGCGCTATCTATGATGGGTGACAGAATTCTCAATTTGAGAATTATGTCTCAAACACCACAATTACGTAACCAAACCCTGTAAACTCATTCTCCACACAATGGGGACTCCATAACATCATTTACAACAACATAAACAACAATAATTTGATCAAAATCATCGAATTCATGCATTCACTAGTTTTCCTCAAATTTCACCAAAACCCTAATTCCCACCAAAGTTAGTTTTAAAGTTTAAATTGATTATTATTATTAACTAAGAATATACTGAAGATCATCTTAAAATAGTAAGCTAGCATAAAAATTCATTTTCTTCAAAATCTACAAAACTGAGTTCATTTTTATGGAAAATAGATGAAGGAGATGATTACATAGTTTAGAACTCCCCACTTGATCTTCGATCTTTAAATTTCTAGCTCCTAATTGCATCAAAAATCCTTATCTCCTCCAAATTTTGTGTGTAAATTATGAGTGGGTTTGCTAGGAGATCCATTAAGTAGGTTTATATATAGTTGTTGATGTAATCAATCGTATTCACATATCCCGAGGACAATCTTATAGCTCAAAATAAAACTATCCACATCATGTTGACACAAATTTATGACTCCATCTTTCCTAGTTTTACTTAATTATGATCATTTAGATGCTTATAAAAGGTCGATATTCAATCAACCTAACTATATGCCTTATATCATTTAATCTAATTAAATCACTTTAGCCTCATATGGTTAATGTTTTTATGCACCAAGCTTGAAAAATTTGTGGTTCCACTAACCTTCAACTACCCAACCATTTGTGCCTGTATTTTGATACGTATCTCGAGGCATGTATCCATCACACTAACTCGCCTGAAAGCAACATACACACATGCGATATTACAATAATATAATACTTTTAAACATCACACATAAGCAACCATCATCCACAAATAATACATTCCATTGATTCTCATGTCCGAGTCAATCGAGTTATCCACATAGCGCCCGATTTACGACCATTAATCTCTGAGATTAACGTTCATCCTAGTTTAATTAATTTGGACCGTTACATAGTTGACTCTTCATTTGTTACTATCGTAGGTATTTTGATTGTATCTATTATACTATAGTTGACATTTCTTTTATACGTATGGGTATGGGTTTTGAGAGATACACTTGAGATACATGTATATAATGTTTATTTACATTATCATCATCTAAGATATACATGAGATCTATATTGTGCAAGACTTCCACATCTAGAACTTGTTCCGAATTCAGTCAATTTTTTTTTTTTGCTTTAAATTGCTTTCTGCGGTGTAATGAATATTAAGACTTGTTAAACTAATTAACAAACTTAATAAGTAGCCAATGGATCATTAATTTTGATAAGAGGGTGGCTAGGCATGCGGTGACTCAGCACTTAGGTCGGGCGGAGCCCAGTTTGTGAGCACTAGGGCATCACATATATATATATATATATATATATATATATATATATATATATTTCTTCATCAGGATAACTATTTAGAAAAAACCATTTTTACATCCATTTTATGAATAACTAAATGGTGAATAGAAGCAAGAGATATCAACATCCGAATGGATGCTATTTGCAACTGGTGTATATGTATCAAAATAATTAATGTCATATTTTTGTATATAGCCATTAGTTACTAGACAAGCCTTGAACTTATTTATAGTTCCATCAGCATTTAATTTCTTTTTAAATACCCACTTTCACCCAATTGCCCTTAATCTTGGTGGAAGATCAGAAAGTACTCAAATTCGATTAGGTAAGATCGAATTCGTCTCATTGTTGATCGCTTCTTTCTAAAATGAAGCATTCCTTGATGTAATTGCTTGTTGAAACAAATAGGATTATCATCACCATTAAGGACAAATTTTATTTGTTCCTTAATTTCACATCTATTTCCTTCAACCAAGTAAGTCTATGAAATTTGAGCTAAAAGATTTATCAATCCCTTGCCTTTGAATTATCCTTACTTCAACGTTCTCACCATCTTTAGTATGAGGATTCCTTTGTTCATTAAAAGAATTTGAAGGCAATTCTTCTAGATTTCCATGATTATGGTCACTAGAAAAATTTTGAGACAACTCCTTTAAATTTTCAAAATTCAGATGCAAAAGCACGTAATCTATTTTATTTAAATGTTCAAAGGATTGTGCATCTATATTTCAATTATTTCATTAGTTTTGAAATTCAAGAATCTATATGTCACACTATGCTTTGAGTAACCAATAAAAACACACTTTTATGTTATATTTCCCAATTTAAACCTCTTAGGATTTAGTTTCCTTGCATAAGCAAAATAACCCCAGACTTTAAGTCTTTTATTGGTTGTCGCTTGAACCATTATTCATATGGGGTTATATTATTGTTCTTTAATAGAATTCTATTCAATATGAACAAGCCAAAAGAATAGCTTCCCCTACAAATTTAAAGGCAACTTAGAACTTATTAGCATGGAATTAACCATCTCTACTAAAGCTCTATTTTTCCTTTCCGCTACACCATTTTGTTATGGTGCAAAAGGTATCGTGGCTTGATGTATAATTTCATTAGTTTCACAAAGTTTTGTAAGCTCCTTGGAACAATACTCACCACCTCTATTGGATCTTAAAGGCTTGATTTTCTTGTTATGTTGATTTTAAATTTCTAATTTAAAACAAGAAAATGTTCGTAAAACTCATCTTTGCTTTTCAAAAGATAAACATATGAATATTTTGAAAAATCATCAATAAAAGTGGGAAAATGTTTATTTCTTCTTAATGTGACATGCCTTTTTAAATCAAATATATCACTAAGTACCAAATAAAAAATTTCGAAAGATCTTTACACCAACATGTGTGATTGTCTTGTGATCTTTGTTTGTGTACATATCTCACACACAGTATCATGATCAATTTTAAAATCAGTAATTAGGCATAAGTTATAAATATTACTAATGCACCATAAATTAACATGACCTAATCTACCATGCCATAAAGAACATGAGTCAACCCTATATGAAGAATAATTAACTGTTATTGCATTCAAATTAATTATATTATTACATGAGTAACCTTTTTCCGATAAGAACACCTCCCTTGGACAAGGTAAACCTATCTGACTCATAGACAATGCATAAACCTCTTTTTATTAAGGAGGTTACTGGATACAAGATTCTCACACATTTCAGGTACATAATAAATTTTAATCAAATGTAAAACTTTTCTTGAACTAACCTTGATATCCACTGTTACTTTGCCAACCACCTTGGTGTTTTTTGTTTGTCATGCGCACTTCTTCACTAATGGAAAGATCTTCGTAAGTCTTGAAAGGACTACAGTCCTTGGAAATGTGTATGGTTATTGATGCTTAGCATAGTTTGTATTTTTTTAGTAGCATTTACTTTATATTTTAGCAAAATAAATCATGAGTTTATACTAATCTGGGGCATTTTATGTACGTGATAGGTAAACAAGGTGATTAAATGGTTTGTGCAATAAGTGAAGCGAGAAAAAGGAAAGTGAGGCTAGAAGCAAGTGATGAAGTGATGATATTTCACATGTTTCAATGTGATTTGAAGAAGTTTGGAGGTTTCGGGAAGAGTGTACAAGGTTTGGGAAAGAACAACATCAAATTATTTAAGTTTCGACAAAGTCTATTTTGACCAAGCTTTAGTGTTTAGGCCATAACTCCCTCATCTCATTTCTAAAAAAATTACTATTTCTTTTGCCGCATATGAACCCTAAAACCAAACAAGATCACGCATGGAAAATTCAATAGAAGAATTTCTTATTATGATAGGTACGATAAACATTCCAGGGTAGAACATTTTTTAGGCATTTACTTCTTTATTAAGGATGACATTTTTGGTCCAAAGTTTTCATAAGATTCTTCTAAAGATTTTTCTTTAGATTCAAAAATTAATTAGTAACTTCATCATAATTTGATAATTGTGTAATTGATTCCATTAAAGGTTTATCAATTTCTATTTTCTTAAATGATTCAAAAATGTCTTCTTTAATTTCTTCGTTCATAGCATCAACTAATTATTGTGAAATGGGATGGATAAAATACATTTTTTCATTCGATTGATAAATATTATTATCTAATTTCTCTTGGTTAACTAATTCAAAAATTTATAAAGATTTTTCAGAAGCTTCAACTCTGGCTAAATACCATGTGTATAACCTTTTAGGAAAATGTGTGTATTTTAATTGTTTAGCCTTCCATTCTCTAGTGAAAATGACATTGGTCATCATCTCTTATTCTTCTTGTTTTATTTTTTTTTGTATTTTATTTCTCTTTTTACCTCTTTTTGCTATCGTTTCTGGTGTATGTGTTTCTATTTCATTATCACAGAATAAAGCGTTAACTTATGTTCGATTAGTAGGATTTGTAGTTTGAGTAAATCCGTTAGTTTGATTACTTAACTTGTTAATTTGTAATTTCATTTGATTAAATTGATTTTTCAACTCGGTAATAGATGTATCGGTTTTAATTTGATTTTGAGAAATTTGCATAAAGTTTTGATAACTTCAAGTCCTAAAATTATATAATATTTGTTCTAAATTTGGTTGCCTAGGTTTAATAGTTTGTTGAGGTTGTTGAGTTTATGTAGATTGTATTTGTGCTCTTAGTCTATAAGTGGTATAATTTTGATTTTGTGGAATATAGCTAAAATTGGAATTTGTTTTCCTAGTGTAATAATAATTATTATTATATTGATTTATGTGAGGACCATAATATTGGTTCATAACCGCTTGGACTTCTTCATTATTATTTTCTTGTAAAGTAGGACATACATCCATAGGATGTGTAACTTCTTAACAAAATTCACATTGTTAGACTTGATTTGTTCTATCTTTTAATAGTAATTTAACCATGCTAGATAATTCATCGAATTTTTTGTCAAATATATTACTTCTTTTACTATTAACTTCGTAAAGTTTCTTTCTTGATGTGTTGGTCTTTTCACCATATTGCTTAAATTACTTAGATATCATATTAATAGCTTCTTTTTCTAACGTTGGTGTAGCATCAAATAATGATCTCACCACATACAGTATCTAATAGTCTTTATTCAAAATAATTAAGTCCTTCATAAGAGTATTCTAATAAAGCTTTTGTGTATATCCATGGACAAGATGAAATTAATCTTTGAAATTTATCCCAAAATTCACTAAAATTTTCATCATTTTTCATTTTCACGACTGTGATTTGTCTTCTATAAGTACTAATTTTTCTTGCCGACATATCATGATCTAGAAAAGCTTCTAACATTTTGAGCTCATGTAATTATTGAATCTTGTGGAAGATAAAACAACCAATCTTGTGCTTAATCTTTCAATACAAAAGGAAAAGCTTTAAGTTTGACTTGTTTTAACGTACCATATGTAGGCTTCATCCCATTGATTTTGTATTGGTATTCCAATATAAATCTCAAGGGGTCTTCATTATCTTTATCATAGAAGTTAGGTAGAGCACTAATGAATCTAGATCTTAGTTTGAATTTAGAAAATCTCTCAGGATGGGCAATACACATTGGTTCATAAGCAGTAATATTTTAATTGGCTTGCCTAAAAGTAAGTGCTCTATTATCATTATTATTATTAATATTATCAAGGTTATTATTGGCTTCCATTGTAGTAGCTCGGTGTTTCCTACGTTGTTATTATCTTAAATTACGATTGAATGTCCTATCTACCTCAAGATTAAATGAATGTAAAGATCCTATAGAATTAGAACAACGAAGTGGGTAGACCATACAACGTTTAAACTCCTAAAAAATTATGTGAAAACCTCCGAAAAGGGCGCCAAAAATTGACACGTGTCGAGCATGTGCAATAAGTTTCCCTTATATCCTTATTATTTGTAGTAGTGATAAGTGGGATCGTCTTTAAATGGATTTAGCAAACTTCTTTAGGAAAAATTCTTTCAATAGTTTTTATTATTTTTTTACTTTAATTTAATTAATTTAATGAAAAAAAAAATTTAAAACCACTAATTCGACTATAATACTATAATAATTAACTAAACTAATTAAACTAACGTAATTAACACAATTCAAATTCAATAATATTCAAGTAAATTCAATTCAATAATAAATAAATATCTAAAAAAACATCTGGAACAATGAAATATTAATCCATTTTGCATCCAAACATATTACTCACAGCATAGTCATAAGTATAATTTCACCTATTTATAAGGTATTTTAGATCATTAAACTCTAATCATAAGTAAGTAGACAGCCCTTATCAAGCCATCAATTCTCCTTATACCGGTGGAAAAGCCATGTTCTAATTTTATTGAATTAATCCTTTGAAAACTCAAAGAAATTAACTTTAAGCAATAAAACCGCATTACACTCCATGAAAACTAAGAACTACTAAATCTAATACATTCGGAATGCCACTTCAATATTAAACTTAGATCTCAATCCACTTAAAACATCTAAACGGTAATAGACTTTTCAAACAATCTTCGTTACTACTTTAAACTAGATATTGAATCCATATATCACAATACACATTATACACTATGCATGCAATACAAAGTTCCATGATTATAATCTGCAAATAATAATAATCTATTAAATCATTGAATTAAAGAATGTGTTTGGTTTAAAGGATTAAGTACAAAATCATCTCATTATGACTACATCACAAAATGGATCAAGTTCATGTTCAGACTTTGTTTAGATTAATAAACTACTCACTCATCATTATAAAAAAATATTGCGATAAAGAAAATAAAAGACATAGATAAATACCTCTGAATAAATACTTTGAATCTTCAAATCGCCTATAGAAGCAATGAACAATAAAGTAATAAACTAAAACAATAAACTATGGCTCTAAGAGAAATGAAATATTGATATTAATACTCAAGGGCAATTGATTTCGTAACCCTATGGTCATATATATATAATATTCTAAGTAGTACACATCACAAAATAACTCAAACCTTGTGGTTATCTAAAATTCTCGAATTCAAACCCACCGATTCCACTTATTGCTCAAATCGCTGTGAAAATCCTTGTAAAATTACCTCTATGATCCTCTGATCTGACCAGCAATTCCTAGTGTAAATCCCACAAGGTTGAGGATTTGCTAGCAGTAAATTCTAGTTGATCCTTGATTCGCTGATTATTTTTTGTGTGCCACTTCCATTCATTGAAATCCTTCATTTTCTTCTCTTTTACTCCATTTCTTCATATATTCCAATTATTACCTGAAATAACAAAAACAAGAGAAAACCTCATGTAATATAGCCTTTTACATATAAAATTAGCCTAAAATATATTATAAAACATTATTTAATTATTGACTTATCATCAGTCCTCCACTCGTTTGAATCATTCGGAGTTGGTTTAATGAGAGCCTCAACTACATCATCAAAGATGTACGCTAACTTGAGAGGTTCGAGAAAGAATATGACTTTATGTTGCCATCGATTGAAATAATCGACGTCGAACCTTTCAAGGCAGGTCAAATCACTATTCATGATTTGTATTGAATAACTAATGAACCCACTACTAGAATTGAGTTTGGAGGAAAATGAAGAACCATCATTCCTATTCGTTTTTGCAATTATGTCTGAAGTCAAAAAAGCCATCGATGAGGAGTAACTAGTCTAAAGATTGTTGGAACAAAGTTTCTTCAGATTGAAAAATAGAAATGTAATGGAAGAACCAAACAAAGACTTTTGGCACGTAATTGCTCCCTTTTAGATAAAATTTCTCCCTTCCGGTAGAAACCATGAATACAAAATAGGATAATCAAAACTTGAATTAAGGATACAATCAAGTCTCTAATGATTGTTAGATGTTGTGTATGTAACACAGCTCTAATTAAGAACACTTTTTGAAGAACTTTTAAGAGAATAAAGCTTGAACACAAGCAAAACCTTTTTTATTTAGTTTTTTTTTTTGTTTTGCAATGTATTTTATATGTAGTCGACACACTAATATATAGAAAACCAAAGAATATTGAGTCCGTACGAAAAATAATAATAATAATAATAATAATAATAATTAGAAAAAAAAATTAGAAAAAAAACTACTCTTGGTGCCAAAAATGGACAAATCCTTCACCAAAAAAATGCAACTTTTCATTTTGGCGCTGGCCTAACGCCACTATTTTTTGTGTTGGCTCCTAGCGTCTATGCCTTATATGTTAGTTTCGATTTACAGACCTTGGGGCATGCCAATAAGTGGAGTTCGTGGTTCATCTAGAGGCTCGCTAAGGGCACCCCACCAATTCATGAAGGCACCCTCTTATTGAGGGCACAAAGCAAATTACCAAGGGCACCCAAAATTCAGGCCCAAAATTCTAAAAATACCCCTACCACCAAAATGGAGGCACCCCACCACCCCACCAGCCCACCACCGTGCATATGAACCTTAGAATTTGAGATCAATCCATTGAAAGCAACTTACGAACCCCGAATTTGTCTTCGTTCCTCTCCTCTCTCCTCTGTTGTGGGTGGATTTTGGCTGTGTCGTTCGAGTTTGGAGGCCACCGAATTGATAGAGTTGGTCTCGACATTAGGGCTCGGATTCGTCATCGTTCTCGCGCTCAAGCCGTGAGATCGATCGATTGAAGCTACGTTAATAGTCTAATTAAGTTACATCTGGTCGATTATTTGTTATGTTTGTGTAGTGGTGCATTCAATGGTACGTGCATTGCGAATTCGTGGTTGTCGGCCACACAGGCCAGAAAAAACTAGTTTAGTCTCGGCCAAGCATGGCAGAGACGTAGGAAAATTTTTGGGGACTCGTGGTTCTCGGCCGGAGAGGAGACACTATAGTCTCGGTAATGAGTGGCCGAGACTGATTTTTGTATATCGGTTACGCGTCGCCGAAATTCTAATTGTGTTATTATGTTAAGTAGTGTAACGTTGTGAGTGCTCTCGGGTACCATCTCACGAGAGTAATTCGAAGTGTGTAGTAGATGTCATGTTTGTCATGTACAACCAAGAAATTAGAAATTGTCTCGGTTGTGCATGACCGAGACTGATATTGATATCTCGGTCACGTCTAACCGAGATTTTTATTTGTTTCTCGGACCTGCTTGACCGAGACTATGGAAATGGAAGATTTTGCTCCTTTTTTATATTCCTCTTCTGTTTGTGCGACAAACGCTTACATGTTGTAGTCTTCTCAGGTATGGCTCGTTCGAAAGCCTCGGTGACTAGGGAGGAGCTTGGTATTGAGGTGTCGAGGGGTAACCGTGGGCGAGGCGGATGGAGACCACCGACGGCATCTTATCGGAAAGAGAAAGAGCAAGAGAATGTGGATTTGAAGGGAAATGGTAAGATTGGTGGAGGACGTGCGAAGAAATTTGAATTGCACGATGAGGGTTCAAACATTGACGCGCAGAGACACTCGAACCTTGTTGTTGCTCGAGGCGAAGATAAGGCTCACGCATCAGAATCTAGTAGTAGTAACTCATCAGCACCGACGGACACCACAAGTAGTGATCGTAATGTGGGTGGGAGTACTAGTGGTGGAGGTGCCCATAATGAAGGAAAGTCACATGGGCAGAGGGAAATGTGTGCTCCTTTCCCCGGTGGTCTCGAAGATGGATCATTGTTGAAGAGCTTTAAAGATCATGTCGCATTAGCGATTTGGAGCAATGAGGTACATATATTTCTCCTTGTATGGAGTACTTTAAAATTTTGGGTTTTCACTAAGTTGACGAAATGTTTTTTGTTGTTGCAGGATCCACGTTCCAATTCATCTCGAATTAACTTAAGCGCCCGTTGAGAGACATAACCACGCAATCGGCGATGTAACTTATCAAGATATTCATGTTGGACCACATTCAAACTGAGCTCAAATGACGCCTTGATGTTGTTGTGTTGAATCCTAAGGATGCCATCAACCACATTCCACAAAGTCTCAAAATTTGTCTGACTGTTGCCAAAATGTAGCTTCAGAGTGGAATACGCAGACTCAACCCTCTGTGTTGTTTTTTCCCCAAAGTGCATAATTCGATTTGTCCAGGCCGATACGAATTTCTCCTTGTACGTCTTTACCCATGTATTCTCCAAGTAATCAAGAAGGCCCTTCACATTCCCAAACTCACAACGCAAGTCATTCATCATAACTTCAAATAAGGCCTCGGACTTAGCATACATCATACTCGTCCACCTATCCATGAAACGAGCGAAGCCTTCGTTATCCCCAAACATCTTCTTAGTCTTGGCCAATACTACTTTGTTGATGTGCCAAGAGCAAAGAAGGTGAGACGATGATGGGAATACTTCTTCGATGGCACTAATAAGGCCTAAGTCCCGATCCGTAACAAACACGTCAGGTTTAGGCCACCCATCCAGTATGGATCTCAAGTTCTCAAGTGCCCAAACATAATTTGCATGACTCTCTGATTATATGAAAGCAAACCCAACGGAGAACGTCAAATGTGTTGAAGTGATGCCAACTATCTCCAACAAAGCCGTTCGATACCTATTTGTTTTGTAAGTGTAATCCATCAAAATTACCGATGAGAAACACCTTAGCAACTTGATTAAATCAGTATGTGACCAAACAAATCAGTGGCGATATTCATATAGGGATGTTTCCTATGCCACGACATCCACTTATTCTTTTCCAATATGTGCAATAGTTGTTGCATTTGAGTCCTCCCACCCGCATCCTCAATTCGGACTTTTTGTCTTGCATTATATATTGTCCACATTGTCATACATTTGTAACATCTTTTTTCTTCAACGTATTTAGGATGTCTCTTGGCTTCACATTACCCTTTGTCATCTGCACCACAACCTCCTGCTCTCCCTTATCCAATCTTCCGGCATATGAGTGGTCGTCCAAGTTTTTCGCAGGGTCGTGATTGTGCCTCCCATATATGACAGTTACATACCACAAAGAGTCAGCATTTTCCTTGATGTTAATAAGGAAAGGGCATCCACATTTCTTCGTACCGGTTTGAGTCCTCCCCGTTTCCTCTTCTTTTTCATTTCTTGCTTTCAAAGCAATTTTGGCCGCTTTACCCTTCCCAACTCTTTGTGACATTCCCCTATATGTACCAGACCTCTCACACGCAAGTTTCACCATTCCCTGCGTTTAATCCCTCCTGCATCAGAGTGTTTCGTCACTAACACAAACTTGTTCTCCCGGCCTATCATTTGAAGCCATAAAATTGTCATTTCTCTAGATGGGAATGGCCTACATGGTGTAAACACATCCTTGTAGTCTGGAAATAAAGTAGAAACTGGCATTACTCGCAATACAAATATTGTAACATTATGATCAACCAAAATGCACAGTAAATTCACCAAAAACCCAAAAATCACATTTTCGGTTTTACGGGTCCGAGAATCTAAGCATAGTTTCGTTCATGTCCAACCGAGACCTACAGAATTGTCTCGGTCGTTCCATACCGAGATTATGACTTCGTTTCGTTCACAGCATGACGTGAACTACGAACGAGTCTCAGTGGATGTCGACCGAGACGATTCTATAACTCTCGGTCCTGCGAGGCCGAATCAATCGCGCCCGTGAAAAATCGACTGAAATTTTGAGAAACCGCAAATAAAACACATTAAATTTCAACAATTACCTCTTGTTCTACCTCCTCTTGCACCAATGCAGTACAATCTTCCATTTTATAGTGCAAACAAACTCGAATTGCTCGAATTTACTAAACCCTACGTTGACAACCAAACCATCAATTTCACAGTTTTTTATTCAAAAAACAGTTCCTTCAAAGCTTCATTTGGTTGTCAAACATTGTTACCTCGCTGTCGGATGATGTCAAGACACAACAATCTATACACGCTCGGCAAACACAATTTTGACTTTAGATTTCACTTGTGATCCAAGGTGGTGGGGTGCCCCAGTTTTGCTTTGAAAATAGTTTGTGGGGTTTGAGTGAGTATATATAAAGGGGAAAAATAGTTATTTCCATTTTAATTGAAAGAATTACAAAAAATATGGGTGTCTTCATGAATTGGTGGGGTGCCCATAGCGGCCAATTTCATCTATGAGCCCCCTCCATAGGAAGTGCCTGTCAAGTCTCAATTTTTTCACAAACCGACTGTCCACGTATAGCTGATTGGCAGGTGTACACTGGGATCGCACATAAGATTGACTTGACCAAAGTTGTATGTCCTTTGAACTATACACTGGAAGGCCCTACTATCAAGGTTCTGCGCGTGATTCCAACAATAAAATAGTCACAGGTAGCACTTATTACTCTTGTGTTTGGGAAAACGAAAACTCTAGTTTTTTCCGAGTTAACTTTATGCCTAGAAACATTACAAAATACGTTGAGCACCATTGAAATTACTTGCACTGCTTCATATTGTCCTTTGCAAAAAGAATGAGGTTGTTCGTAAAAACAGGTGTCATATCTTTGGAGAGTTCCTTGCAATCAGTAATGACTCCTATGCTCCTTCAGATATTGCATCAGTTATCATCTGACAATCTCTTCATATATAAGACAAAGACACAGAGGAAAATGGGACATCCTTGACGAATACCTCTAGATGGTTTGAAGGGCTTAGTTTCTAATCATTCCACATAACTCTTATAAAAGGGCAAGCAACACAACTCATGATTAAATTCTGCTTCTGGTTGGGTGAGCCAGCTAGCTTTAGTGTATCAACTACAAAGCTTAAACTCAAACCTATCGCACGCTTATTGAATATCCACTTAATTGTCCTCCAACTTTTCTAACAAAAAAATGTCATCCACCTCGATTTACCCATTTTTATGTTCATCAAATGTATGACTTCTTAGGCTATGATGATGTATGTGATATGCCTACTGGGGACAAAGTTTGCTTGAATATATCTTGTAAGATAATCTACGACTACCTTTGGTCTATTTGCCAAGAATTTTGACACGATCTTATAACTAATGTTAGACTAATTAGTCGAAACAGGGAGATTCTCTCTGGGTTGGTACATTTTGGGATTAGGTTGAGGTTGGAAGCATTGGTGAACCTAGGGAAAGATACAGATCGAAGAAGTTTTCCACCTTGGCCCGGATTGAGTTCCTAACGAAATTCCATTGGGGTTGGTAGAAATGTGCATTCATCCCATAAGGTCCTAGAGCCTTTACAGGTACATTATTGAAGACCGCCTCTCTGACTTCCTCGTGAGATAGGGGAGTATAAAGGGGTCAGCTGCTGCTTGGTTAGGCTAGGAAATAGTCAGCAGTACAGAGCAGGGGTTTGGCTGAGGTAGTATCTTCAATGGAAAATACTAGAAGGATAACAATAATGTCACACCCTAACACACATTAGCCTACAAGAACTTTTCATTCAATCTCAACCCGCGTGTTATGCATCGTGATCTGTGTATACGTACATCCCCAGGTGGGCATGGATGACTCTTATAAGCTTATGTTTCTTATGGTGTGACATAATGTTGTCATTCTAGCATTTCTCTTATCCTAAAGAGAGTGACTATTAGCATCCTTATACCCTACATCAGCCCCCAGGTTAATTTAATGATTATTTATATCCCCCAATAAATTGGTTCGTATTCTAAGTATCCTCATAATTGTTAGTAAACTCATCAATTTACCCTAGCTTATATTTGCCCCCATCACTCTTCAAAAAAAACTTTATTCACATCTTTGTGATCCCCGACCTCCAACCCCTTGTTGCACATCCTCTTCTTGTCCCCCTTATCCTAATTTGCTCCATTTTGCATTCCAATATAGATTATTTTTTCCTTAAAATCTAAGATTCAACACAAATTAATGTTCTTATCATTCAAGAGTATGAATCAAATCTCAACAAAATACTATGATCAAAGATGTTGCATTTGCTGGCGAGTTATTGAGTGTATGGACAAAGAAATGTGAAGGGTTTAGGAATTAGAAAGCAAAAGAGAAAATTAAATGAGTTTATGGTTTAATTTGGGGTGAGGTATAGAAAGTGAAAATTAAGTTGAGGTGAAAAAGAGGTTGGTGTAGTGAGCGAAACAAGAGTTGAGGATGAGTTTAAGGTTTCATTTAGAGAGAGGTGAAGAGAGTGAAAAGTAAAATTGAGGAGGGGTGTAGAAAGTTGAAAGTAGAAGGGGAAAAGAAAATGGGTTCATGATTTAATTTAGTAAGAGGTTATTCATGTAAGTTTGCCTAAAGACATTTTAGATTAAAAGTATATTAAACTAAATGCGGAGTTGATATAAGGTATAGGGGCTAATAGTCGCTCCCATCCAAAAAAAAAACATGACTTTTTTATTTTTTTCTTACTTAATTTTTTCTTACCTATACATGATTGCAAGCCAATTTTTAAGGGCACCACAAATTTAAGTCAAACAGTGTTTGGGCACCATATCTTTTTCATTGAATGCCCTAGCTAAATTATCTCTCTCTCTCTCTCAAATGACACATCCCATCATACTAACCACGCTCAAACCCTCCCAAATCGCACGTTTCCTCTCGTTCTTGTCGTTTTCGAACATTTTGATGTTATTTTTTGGTGTTTTTTGTGATGTGGTGGTTATTCATAGGGATTTGTGAGGTTATGTGCATGTCACTTGGTTAAGACAAATATGTTTGAGGTTTGGTCTTGTCCCATCGAACCTCTTTATTGAAACTTGATTGGCTACCACACAGTTAAAAGTTTAGTGGGCTTCGATCGACTCTCCAACTAGAGGTTTAGTGCACTATAACCCATAGGACTCTGACTAAAGATTTAGTGATTTCGACTAACACTAATTATTTTATACGCAAGGCTACTCCGCTATGTTACCATATTACCTTTTTTAATGATATTAAATTATGCACTAATATCTTATATTTAAATAATATGGGATAGTTATTAAATTACTTTTGAATTTTATTTGTTATATTACATTTTACTTTTAAATATTTGATTATATTTTTATTACAAGCTCACGAGATTAACCTTTATGCTATTAAAATAAATCTTTGTCCTAATTATAAGCTCACAATAAACGATCCAGTTTTAACTAAAAAAGGAACAATCCCAATTTCGTTAAATTGTACTCAAGGAGAGCAATATCGATCTATATTTAAATATTAAATTTAAGATCATATTTTAAAAGATTTAATTTGTTATTAATATTTTCTTTTTTGATAAGTAAATTACATTTTCCATGATATTTGAATTTTTGTATACTATGCAAATCTTTTTTATGACTTATTTTATATTTTTTATGACTAGTCTTAAATATGCCATATTTTGTTTCTAGTGTTCTCTTTTTTCATTCTTTCTCGCATTGTTGTTGTTTTTTTTTTTTTTTTTTTCTATTTTCTACAATAATATATACGAAATACTTCTCTTTTCCCTCAAAAACTGACTTATAAAATGTATGTATAATTTTTCAAGGGGAATGACCTGTGCTAAAGGAAAGACGGATACAAGTTTATAATAGTGCAGCTCCGAATGACCAGAGAAGATGATGAGGGTATGGATTTGTTGGAGCAGATCCACTCATCCACATGATTGTCTATCTATCATTTTATTTGTTTAAATTCATCTATTTTCTCTTTTAATAAATTACTAACTAGCACAAAATTATTGACGGTCGTGTAAATTAACATTATTTTCCAAAATACAATTTATGACGAAGCATATATAGATACTCATTTGACATTGGTTGATAATAAAGGTTATTACTACGGAAGTGGGGTGGGGGAATCCCACGAGGGACCGACACAAAGAAATTAAAGGGGGGTGGAGGGGGGGATATAAGAGAAAATCTTATACCCACACGGGTATGGATATGAGGATAGAAAAAATATATCCACAGGATCCCATTGAGAATATCCATTGTTAATCCCTAGGGAATCCCTGTGGATATCTCCTTTGGACATTCCAAAAGGGAATACTAATGGCAGTTCTATGTGCACCATATAGTTTTGTAAGGACAAGCCACTAGATTTGAGCATTCGTTGTTTCAATAAGGGCACACCGAAGCAAAAGTTGAAACCCAAATTACCCTTATTTGTTGAGAAGGGCACCCCAACCACAATTTCGTTTCTTCATCCCCATCCGTTTCCACAAACAAATCAAACCCTAGGCGTTTCCTTCCATTGGACCATCACCCTCATCCATTTCAACGAACCGGCCCTTACACTCAAGTTCGATCATTTTTTTGGAAGAAAGAGAGGTGGTAGTGGTTGTTCGTGCATTGGAGGTCGTCTTCTCATTCGGATCCACTTCGAAGTGAGATTTATATTAGTTGTTCATTTATTTTGAAGAATGAGTAGGTTATGGATCAATATTATTGTCGCATTAGTGGTATGGTGTTGTGTATGGTTCTATCTGAGGGTCGTTTGTGTTTATTGTTATTTCGGTTCTACTTCGGTGTAACAGGGCCGATCTAAGGCGGTGGTTCGGTGGAACGAAACCAAAAGAGATTCAGTGACACAAAGCTGATCTAAGGGTACTTAGTTCGATGGTAGGAGACCGAAATAAGTTCAAGTAGTCCACAAATATCTCATGAACTATTTCTTGTAATATTGTTGTAAGTGTTCATATGTGTATATTCATACATGTTTTGGTTCATCATTTCGGAACTTTTTTTTTATGATGCGATGCATAAGGGTATCCTTTTTTATGCTGCAATTCATAAGGGTATTTGCACGAAAAAAAATTGAAGAATAATTAAATCTCTACTTTAACATTTATCCCGTCATATGCAATTAATGTTTCCTATAATATTAATGTTGTTCTGGATATGGTTATAAATTGAATCAAGGTAGTTTTGAATTACAAATATATGCATGCAAGAACCAATTGAGAAGTGTTTGCGGAAACTTTATTATTCTACCTATATATTGACGTTGTGGGGCTTTTTGGATGCATATATATAACGTCTAGATATGGAGTTTGTGCAATAAGTGTATGCTAAAGTCTAGATTGAAAGGATTGCCCTTGCAAAGAGCTCAAGATTGTCCTAGTTTGAAATAGTTAGCTTGATTAGTGTACAATACCGTACTGGAAATAAAAAGTAAGTGAAAATTTTATTTCATCTAACAAACATACATTTATAATTAAATAAATCGACTGATAAAATGACCCTCCTTAATATGGAGAAGATTTTCTCTTATAAAACTGATCAAGAAATAAATTCTCAAATAATCTCTATAAATTTGGAAGAGTATTGACTATGTATTGCTATACCGATTTTAGAAAATTATGTACAAAATAGATCATGCTAACAATTTTATTGAGTCCAGTCAATTCTAACTTCACTTTCGAAGTCAACAATTAATTGTCTCCACTGTCATTTTGGAACCATAAGTTATTGTTATACAAGCTCTATTATTTTATACCTATATATTAGCGTTTTATGTGAGGGTCCTTTGATGCATACTTATCTATATTGTCAAAGGGTTGATTCCACATTCTTACTAGGATTTCGTCACTTTGTATTAGGTATGGCTTGTTCTAAGAAGCTTGTGACACTAGAAGAGAGCAGCGCCGTGCCAGTAAGGGGCAGGCGGTAGGCGTCAGGTGAAGTTTTGATGACCCATTCCTTAATCTAGGACACAGCCAGACCTAATCTCATTATTACACCCTAATTATAGCCACATAGGACTTAACAACGTATTAGTAAGTCTTTTGCCCTATTCCCCTCGTTATTCATGTTCAGGATAAGTATTACACAATTCTCGTTGTTCGTGAATTTTAAGGTTAATTAAAACTTTTTACATTTTATAAGTTATTCAGCGGGAGTCTTAACAGTTTAGCGAAAGTAAGGTAAATAAAATCCTAAATGTGGAAACCACGAAACAACGATCACTTGTATATAGATAATAGAACTATGATAATAATGAAATAATATGTATTTGGTTAGGGAACTTGTCACTCAACCCAAATATATACAACCCTGGAGTATGTAAACATATAAAGTAAGTCATACAACAAAAAAACAAAAAACCTACAAAATCAGTGATAGAAATACGCTCAAGCTTCAGAGGTAGTCGTCGATCTTCTCCTTGCTGGCCTGTTACTCAACGGATTTACAATAACTATCATAAAAATGATAGTGAGTGCGGTAATGTAGAAAGTAAAACTAAAAGGCATTTATCTGTATTTCCAATTATAATAGAAAGTATCTAAAAACATAATAATAGCAAAATAATGCCAAAACAAAATTATGATATAAGATACTTCAGTTAAATAAAGTGAGACTTACACTAGGCTAAGCTATAATGATCTAGGTCCGGTCGGTCGTGAGTTACATCACATCAGCTTTATTCCACTATTTAGGGGAGTGACAGCACTGTCACAAATTCCCATTATGTATATACTTGTTGACTACCCTAGGTCCCATTATCACGTATGTCGCACAAGTTAGTCGTGAGTGTCGACATCCCTATAGTCCAGTGACCCCGTGTGTCATTCATCTCTATCAAGTAGAGGATCCTAAACACAAAAACTACTTTCATTTGTCAAGGAAAGACTCGGGCTCAGAATTCAAGGCAAGGTTAAGTGTGGTACTATGCACACAAGACAATGAACACAACACCATAAGTTATCTCAATACATGACTACTCTAATAACATGCTATTTCCTACATTCATATTACATTTTATATCACAAAATAACATAGCTTAGGTATGAGAATCAACAAAGTATCACAAGAATATAATGTCATGGAATAATATCCTAATAAGTAAGAGAGTGAGAAACAAGTCATGATATCCAGATTATGAAAACATAATCAATCTAAAGAACTGTAAATTTAATCATATAAGAGGGAATGAAATGAAGAGAAATGTCTCAATTAGATTACTTACAAAAGCATGGAAATTCCTAGGCTAATCCAGTTTCCTGACACCTCGCTACTCGCAAACGACTCCCCAAGACTCTCATCTAACTTTATGATGTTAATTAAGTTGTTTTAGGACATTTTCGAGCTATTAAAGTTGGGTAAGTTGATTAGAAGATCCTATAAATTTTACTTAAGAATTTATTATATTTTTTTAGGGTTTGGATCTATGGTGGCACCGTGTCTACAATGACACGCTGCCATTACAGTGCAACTTTTTTACTGGGGTGCGGGCACGACACTATGGTGGCACCGTGTGCTCAGATGCATGGCATCGTGATGGTGCCATGCTTCTGCCCTCTCAGTTAGCCTGAGGCCATGCCTAGCATTGTACGTGGGTGTCAAGCTCGGGCTACACCTCTGTTGTGTCTATTTTCGTGTCGTGGTTCAACTTCATCACCTCGGACCCTTGCTCCCCTTCTCCCAGGGTCTGATAGACACTCCTTGACAACAACAACAACAACAACAACAACAACAACATGCACTTCTATATTTTATCGAAATGATGGATTTACACGTGAATTTTCAAAAAAAAAAACAAAACAAAACTCAAAATACATATAAACCTAAAAAATTCTTAACTTTTTGGTTTTTAAATCCAAATTGGGAACTTCTTAATAGCTAGATTATGAGCTTGAAATGAAGAATTTGAAAATGCCACTGGTTTTTGAAATAAAAAATATTTATATATCCGAATTTTCAAAAAGTAGTTTAATATGATTGAAAACCTAATTTGAGCAAAAATCCATTTATACTTCAATTTGATCAAATTAAGCTTAAAAACCTTTCAAAATCAGCTTTGAACAAAAACCCTTTGATTACCCATTCAATTAATTCAAATTCAAAGAAAAGAGGATGAGATTTGCTACCTAGGGTTTTATGTTGATGTGTAGAACTTGATCTCAAATCTTGAATGATGAATTGACTCCTTAGAACTCCAAACCCCAACAAAATATAAGTGAGATAGCTCTGATTTTTTTTTTCATTTGTATGAACATGTGACTGGAGAATTTCCTTCTAAGTGTTGTAGTTATTAGGTTGGGTTTATCATCAAAGTGTGCATCCATCTCTATAAGATCTTATGGATCATTTTCACTCCCAACCTCTACTAAATTCAGCTTGTTAACACACAAGTTTACATAAAGTTATATGGTTATGAGTGGCAGCACACATCCCGAGGTACATCAATGTGTCTACAATTTTTATTTGATACTATAGGCTTCTTTAATTTATTCATAAAGAAATAATACCATAGCTTATACATAAATTCATACTATTGGCACATTAGATAAATTATTAAATCTTATTTCAATAAATTAGGACTTAGCATATCAATATCTACTAGTCCCATGACTCGCACGTATCTCGATGCGCATTTTCGCTCTCGTCTCAATGCTTATACACGAGTAGAAGTGACTTAAAAACCTACACATATATAATACACTAAGAATACATCACAACAAAACTACAATATACCTCGGCCACATGCCTCGGTCGGTACGCGTGTCTCGAGGCATGTCCCACTTCACGAGTAAGTGATCCTGATTACGGACAAATATAATATTAAAAGTTTAAGTCATGACAAATCTTCCCAACTAATAGGGATTTCATCCTCGAAATAAAAATTCAAGTTAGAGTTATATCTGACTCGAAAATGTATGGGAATATAAAAAATCCAAGTTAGGGTTATACCTGACTCGAAAAGGTATTGGAATCTATCTCGCATATAGTCTTCCCGCTCCCAAGTGAATTCCGAATAATCATGGAACTACCACTTGATGAGTACTTTCGAATAAACTTGCTCCTCAATTGTTGTACCTTTCAGTCTAGGATATGTACTAGCAGCTCCTCATAAATCAGGTTGATCTAACTCAAATCAATTGTCGCCATACGCCCGCCTTCGACTTAACTAGTCGAAGCATAGAAATTTGAAAAACTGGATGAATCCCTAACATCTACAAAGGTAGCTCAAGCCCATATGTTACTTTTCCGACCTGTCTCTTATTGTTGAAAGGCGAAATGAATCTCAATGCTAATTTGCCTTTCATCCCAAATTTGTGAAAACCCTTTTGAGGGGAAGCCTTTAAATAGGCTAAGGCTCCCTCGGTGTAGGTATGATCGATGTGATACTTGTCTGCATATTTCTTCTGCCTATCTTGGGCACCTCAAAGCCTCTAACAAATCTATCGCACCTTCTCCGTGTAATCAACAACAATCTCAAGCCTACTAACTCTTGGTCCTCTAGCTCAGCTCAACACGATGACAAGCCACATGGTCTACCATACAAAGCCTCAATTGGTGTCATCTCAATGTTTGCCTTATAATTGTTGTTGTACGCAAACTCACACAAAATTAGGTACTCTTCCCAAGATCCGTCAAACTCTAATACATAAGCCCAGAGCATATCCTCGAGAATCTAAAACAAGCTCTAAATCTGCTCGTTAGTCTAAAGGTGAAAAGTTGTGCTGAACCGTAGATGCGTACCATACTGCTCTTGCATATTCCACCACATTCTGGACATATACATAACATCTCTATCTGACGTGATAGTCAATGGTACCCTATGCAGCTTGATAATTTCTCTCTCGAACAATACATTCAACTTGTCAAATGTTTAATGAGCTACAACTGATAGAAAATGAACAAATTTCTCTGATCTTTCCATAATCACCTAAATAAAATCATGTCGTCGAGTAGTCCTCAGCAATCCCTTGACAAAGTTCATGGCTATGTTTTCCTATTTCCACCGTGGAATAGGAAGCGGCTGTAATAATCCTTTATGTCTACGATGCTCAGCCTTCGCCTGCTGACAAGTCCCACAGTTTCTGATGAACTCAGGCATGTTCGCCTTCATCTTAAGCTACCAAAATGTCTCATCATATCATGATACATCTAGGTCTTGCTTGGATGAACGGTGAACTAGGAACTGTGTGAATCCTAAAGAATCTCAGCTCTGTCACTGACGGTATCCACAATCTACGTTTGTATCTCAGACACCGATTTGATGTATCTACCCAGTCAACACAAAATGTACTCTGCACTAGCGCGCTACGTTTAGGAAAACCTAGAATTTTGCACTTTGAATTTTGAGTTTTCTCTACACATGGCCAATTCCAACACCTTGAGGTCCCTATTCTAACCTATCAGAGACCTAAGACACCCACCATATCAACATTTTCACTATACACTTCATATATATTCATTAAACCATCAAAATATGCTTGCATTTTCTTATAAAACTCAAAAATACACCTAACATTTTGATTGATTGTAACTTGGTCAATTTAACTCCAAATTACAAATTTCTTTATAGAAGATTTAATCATTTCTCACAAGGAATCCAAATATGTAAACCAATTTCAAAAACCATTTCATGTACCCTTTAAAATCACACTAAAACCAAAACTGAACTACACCTCTAATTTTACCAAAACTATGTATAGATTGCCTAGTTGACGATCCTTCCAACTTGATCAACTCCTCAAATTACCATAATTTCTTCATAGCATGTTGATCTTTCTCTTTTGAGCTTTACTTCTTGTTTAAGTTTAGAAATAAAATGGTTTACATTGTGTTCTCTCATTCAATCTTATATATATGATAAGGTTGATTCCTAGCCATTGATCTTAATGTGTACGCATATCTCATGACTATTTAATGGCTCATATCTTAATAGAACTGTGAAGGCCTAGGGCACCCCGGAGAACGACATATCGACCCAACAGAGCCCCTGGCACCCCCAAGCCAGTGTGAGCTTTCTAAGGCCTCACACCATCTACGTCCAATAGCCCAATGGTAAGTCTCGCTAAAATCGCGTACTTAACCCCTTAACTAAAAACATAAAAGACTCAAAGTTCAAGGATCAAAAACATTATGTATAACAACGAAAGATCATAGACAAATTGTACACTAATGAAAGTTCAATGACTAAAAACATAAAAGACTCCAAGTTCAAGGATCAAAAAATATGTTTTGCCTAAAAAAATCAACAATATACCAACAATTAGCGAGCACAAGTAGAAGCAACTTGTCACTCCTTAACTAGTGGCTCGGTTTCGAACCCCTAAGAATGGAAAAGCCACCGCTGGAAGCCCCTCCCCCATACGGGATGCAACTCGGGGCGAACCCGGAGCAGTCGGATACTCCGGAAACCGGATGGTCTAAGACCAAAAGAAAAATCAACAATACATAATAGTTCCTACAATGGCTTCTCTCAAATAAGTAGTTTCATGATTTATTGAAGAAAATGCATTGATGGCGGTACCAGAACAACCAAATTTGAGCATGAACATAGAACTTTTAAGATTTCATACAAAGGAAGGTGCCAATACTTTTCAAATCACCTTCAACATATAAAATACAGATTGATCTAACAACACGGGAAGCATGGATTTCGTGGCTCGTTCGGACTTTCGTTTGCTTCGGCCAATGACATGCTTAGAAAACACAAGGCAAGATGAAAGAACAGGATAGGTGATGTAAGGTTGCGATAGAGACAAAGGATAGCCTTCAACATTTTATTTTCCTTCTGACAATGAAATCTCTAATAAAAAGTGGAAGATGATACATGATGGCAGCAGCTGTGGAATAAGTACCAAAGGAGAACCAAGCTGGTGGCCTTTTCTTCAGGACAGCAGCCACAGTTTTCTTGGCAAACTCTTCTCCAGGGGTTGCTTCATCTCCCTGCGAGAAGTACGTTCTTGCGCGGATAGCTTCTTCAAATGGCTCGAAGAGTTTCCATTCTGGCATCTTTTCATAGCGGACCAAGGAAGTGTTTCCTAGATTTGATCTAATGGCTCCAGGAACCACAGTAATTACGTCTATTCCAAATGTCCGTAGCTCCAACCTGCCAGAAGGTTAGAAGTAGAAAGGAAAAATAATGAGAAAACACAAGGAATTCACATCCTTGAATATGAGTAGTCCTCTATAGCAGACTAAAGACACATGTGGCTGCTTTTATATACTATCTATAAGAGTTGAGAACAAAAAAAAAAATCTAAATAAGAGAAGGAAATATAAGCTCACTAGCTAGTTAATTATAACAGAGAGGGCTAGCATCTATAAGTTAACAAAAATAGTGTTCTGTTTACAGAACAAGAAACTTATTAGATTGAACCACAAGAACCTCAATTTTAAGTGAAGAATGTGAAGTAGAAAAGTCAAAATATAGCAATTTACCCAACAGCCAATCAATGAAAACTGTCATAGAGCAAAACACATCGACGAACCTCAAGGTGTCTGAAAGTGAATGAAGAGCTGCTTTAGATGCAGAGTACGCGCCTGCCCAAGGACCAGGTACTAGCGCAATAGTACTTCCAATATTTACTATTTTTCCCTTTCTTCTAGATGCCATATGAGGAACCACTGCTTGAATCAATCTCAAAGGACCTAAAGACAAGGCAAAAGCTCACAATCATGAGCATTGTGGATGAGGAAAGCTCCATTATTTACCATAAAATAAATAAGGGTGAGGAAATCATATGACTAAAATCAGTACCATCCATATATTATCTTAGTTATCAGAGTTACATAAGTACATGTTGCCAATTAAAACTATCAAGATTTAATGAAGTTGTGAACATGTCATCATTGAGTGCGATCGTTCACTTGGTTACTTGGTTCAAATTTCCTTTTACCCTTTCACAGTCCCCTAAATATGTTAGAGACAACTGCTGCTGGTAGTTGGTTCTTACCAGTTAAATCTATCTTGAAATTTAGATCATGTCTAATTTTAAACATTAACAACAAAGCCTTTATCCAAATTAGTTGGGGTCAGCTACAAAGGATCCTACATTTCCATTCAGCTCAATTTAAAGCGGTTGATGATGAAATTGTATTCATTTGATTTATGAGAAAGATTTTGTTCCATTTTGTAATGGTTACAGCTTTACATAATGGTTTTATATTTGCAGCTGAATTATTCTTAGGTAGATAAGTTCTTCGGAGAGATTGGTCCATATAGGGGTTAGCCTGAAGCTTTAGATCAAAATATGTTTTTTTTTTTTTGGTTTCATCATCACTATTGCTTATTTTTTATCTATCAGTGAAACTTGACATTGTTGACATTATGATTGTATTGAATGTTGGTAGTATTGGAGACCTCTTGTCCTCTTCTCCTTTCATTAATAAATGTACATTGTTTATTTTCATATATATATATACAACAACAACAACAACAACATAGCCTCAGTCCCAAATTAACTGGAGTCGGCTACATGGATCAAACTTTTCCATTGTTCTCGATTAAGTGCAAGTTTTCATATATATATATACATATCAAATAGACGTGGAAATTATCAGTAGTATCCATGAAGCATGTTGGTCATGGAATCTGTACAATTATGATGACGCAGCATGCAGGAGCTTTATGCTCTTCAACAATCAATGCAGCCATATATCTATCCAAAACACTAAAAACTAAGTATTGGGTGCTTAAATTTGGAACAAACCGCTGAGTTTGAGTAGGTGAAAACTAAAAGATATATCAATTATTACACGCAAAAGGTAGTTTTGTGGATTCACAGTACTAATGCTCAATCTCAGAATTGGAAGCTACAATCAGTAAATGGTGAAGCCATTGGCATATGCAAATGAATGAATGAAACAAGTCAGCTAAGAATTTAAGAAGTCAAGAATCTGCCTTCAAAAAATAAAAAGTCAAGAATCTAGGCAGTCTGCATGGAGGACGCATATAATGAAACAGCAACAACAACAACAACATAGCCTCAGTCCCAAATTAACTGGACTTTTCCATTGTGCTCGATTAAGTGCAATTGATGGTTAGCTTTTCAAACTATTCAAATCCCTCCTAATTAATGCATCCCATGTTAACTTTGGTCTGCCCCCTACCTCGTCGAATTTCTATAGTTTCTATTGAGTCAAGTTTTCTAGTTGGGGCATTTGTAGGCCGTCTTTGCAGGTGACCAAACCACCGCACCGCCCTTCCCTAATCTTTGTATCAATTGGTGATACTCCTACTTGTCTTTGAATTTATATATTTCTTATTCTATCTTTACGAGTTTTACCACACATCCACCTAAGCATCCTCATTTCTGCTACGTTCATTTTATGTAATTGTTGTTGCTTTACCGCCCAACATTCACTTCCATAGAGCATAGCTGGCCTAATTGCGGTCCTATAAAATTTTCCTTTTAACTTAGTAGGAACATTTCGATCACAAATCACCCCGGTTGCACTCCGCCATTTCTTCCATCCAGCTTGAATTCTGTGTAACATCATTCTCAATGTTACCATCATTTTGTATGATTGATCCTTGGTACCTAAAGTGGTTTACCTTAAGAACTTCTACTTCCCCTAATTTTACCACTCCGTCATCTCGATGTCTAGTGTTTCTAAACTCACAGTGCATATATTTGGTTTTCGTCCTACTCAACTTAAAGCCTTTAGATTCTAATGTATTCATCCAAAGTTCTAATTTCCTATTCACTCCATCTTTTGTTTCATCCACTAAGACAATATCATCTGCAAATAGCATACACCATGGTATATCCTCTTGAATATGTGTAGTTAGTTCATCCATATAATGAAACAGCCAAACGCATAAATCAAATGATATATTCAGTGGTTGTTCTCATGAATTAAAAGTAGATGTTTCAATAAGACATACTTTGTAATGCAAGTACACAACAAAAACTACAACTCAACAAGGTGTAGCACAATATAAAACCTAAACTCAACAAAAGCCTCTTCCCAACAACCAGCACACAAGAGAAACTGTGCATACATAATTTCACTAATTCTCTTTGAATAGATTGACTTTGTAACAGTCAGGTAGATAAATAAATTATATAAAATAGCCCCGCATGGCCCATGAGAAAAAAGGAAAATATTTGTTAGTTGTAACACTACATGCATGTTCAACCACCAAATAATGCGGGGATGGTAGACTAGTAGTAGATTTCAAAGCCTAACTACACAAGGTAGCATGTTCAAGTTATGCTTCCCAAATATTATAAGGTTTAAGGTGGTGTTGTTGTTGGTTGAAGTCTAATAGACCAACAATTAACCTTAAGTATTGGAGAGGACATACGAAGAAAGTTGGGATACGTGTCTATTAAGGATAAAATAGTTTTAGTGAGAAAGAAGAAAGGAGAGAGTAGGTCTGATTTTGTTAAGTGAGATTACGTGTAGGAGAGTGAGACCTATCAAAAGGCAATTGTTTTGTACTTCGAAACCAATTAGATCTAATAGATTTATGTTTCAAATTCTCTTTAAACCCTTCAATTCCTCCAATTGATAGTTTTAGATCTAGTTTGTTCTATCAAAGTCCTAGTATCGCCAGGTGACATCCTGTTGTTTCTATATTAGAATTCCAATTTCGTCAATATATTATGGCTGTAATGCATTCCTGACGTAGATATGTATGATCTCAATATAACGACGACGAAAGTCCCAGTCCCAAATTATTTAAGGTCATTTGCATGGATCAAACCCTAGATGCAACAAAGCTTCAATCCCAAATCAGTTTGGGCCAGTTAGATGAATAAAACCCGAAATGTATGATCTCAACGACCTCAAAACTTATTGTTCAAAGTTGAGCTGATGCTAAAGATATAGTTCACATTGGGTCCCCATGAGTTAACCTTGGCTTATTTCTTTGTGTGAATTACATTACAACAACAACAATAAAAACAAAGACTCGATCCCAAATAATTTAGGGTTACCTACATGGATCAAACTTCTTCATTCCGCTTGATTTAATGCACTTGATGATGTGCATTCAAAATCCTTTAAATCCTTCCTAATAAATGCATCTCAAGTTGTCCAAGGTCTACCTCTTTATTGTCGAATTTCTTCATTATCTACTGTGTCTAGTTCTCTAACTAGGGCATTTG
Organism: Stephania yunnanensis; assembly: GCA_039657365.1. Lineage (NCBI taxonomy): Eukaryota > Viridiplantae > Streptophyta > Magnoliopsida > Ranunculales > Menispermaceae > Stephania > Stephania yunnanensis. Next base: position 29,208,460 of record CM077581.1, on the reverse strand, counting down.
CAACCGTCTTTGGGCTATTTACATTATATTGGTCAAATTAACAATTTTTATTCTCGATTTCTCAATAGTCTAATTGATAATTTCCTTTAATTAGAAACTTTCGGGTTGATTCTAACTACGAACTAGCATTTAAAATTTTTTAGGAAAGATATGAGTGCAATTGAAAGCTTAACTAATTTCAGTCAAACGGAACTGTAACGCCCCTAAATTCCAAATCTAGTAATAGTCCTAACATCGGGGGTATTTTTCGTAATTTTCATGTCATGAATGAATGGTGTGCTTAATTCGATGTATCATGTATATACTTAATACTCTAATATATGAATTAGAGTTAAGTGGATGAACTAAGCCTAAGCAAATGTAAATAAGAGACCAATGGATGAAAATGACATTTTAGTAATTAATTGTCTTGGATTAAACAATTTACTTAAAAGAATAAAATGCGGCTCCTTGATATACCTCGAGATGGGATATGGTAATTACTAGGAAAGAAGTTGATGCAGGTGAATGGATAAAAACATGGAGTGCTTGTTTGATGTGGATGAGAGGATCACATTTAAAGTACTTTATTTCCTTAAAATGAAGGACATTGACTAAGTAAAAAGGAAACCTTCCATTTTAGTGGAAAGTGACACAGTTGAAATTTGTAGAGATTTATATGGACCATACATCTACCTCGAAATATGAAAAGGAAATCTCTAAAACAAAAAGGTGAGTTAGTATGATATGAGTTGGCATTACCAACGAAGGATGACCTCGAGATACGAGATTGAGCATGATGGCTTTTGGATGAACAAAGTAAAGACTGATAGAATGAATCCTCTTAGATGGGCCTAAATCTAAGGCTAGGAGATAGAGGGTAGAGATTGATGCTCCTGAGAACCCTAGATAACTTAAAGTATGAGTAGTCCTTATGAGACTTGTGCCTCCATTTTTACAAACCAAAAGAGGAGGCTGGGGCTTAGTGTGAGAAGAGAAGCTTGGGTGTTGGAGGTGGAGCTACATTAGGCCACACACTCTCCATAAGCTTGAGATTCACTCAAGCTTAGGTAAGAACCCTAATCTAAATTGTAAAGCTTGAACTAATTTGTTGAAAATGGGATGTAATTTTTCGGATTTGATGCTAAGCTAAACATTAAGCTTTTCCAAAAGATTTACAAACTCAATCGTCGATTTGATAGTTACTATGGATGTTTGAATGGGTTTGGAGTTTGTTTTCAAGTTTTAGCCCCAAGTCTTGATGAACACATAACTTTCTTGTAAATCTTTGGTTTATTTCCATGGTTTTGGTCTCAAATGGTTGCTTATTGCGTTTTCCACACTTTGTAAGTTGGTTTGAGCTTATGAAGCTAGATTTCGTATTTGAATGATTAAGCTTAACTGTTTTGAAATGGTAAAACATGGCTTGCATTATTTTGGGGTTAAGAGGGACTCGTATGTTTTAAATGGTGCTTTGGAGACCTTTTCTGCTCACTTGACTAGTCTTGTTATTTGAGTTAGGATTTCAATGGGCTTCTACTTAATGCTTATGAATTCCATGATTTCCTTACAAGTAATGTTTTATGTTCAAACATGCATGAATGAGATATAGGTGTTGGATGCAATGCCTAAAAGGTAACTTCACTTGCTTTGAATCATTTCCTCAAAAACAAACTTAATTAGATTAAATCATTAATTTTTGACTGGAAGTTATAAATTGCAGATTTTAAGTAGAAACCGACTTTAGGCGGTGATTTGGAAGTCTTTGGTTAAAATTGGTCGATTTGAATCAAGCTATGTTACAAAACTTATTTTATGGACTTTTCTTTGTCTTGCCTCGATGAATCTTTATTTCTTTCAAAAAAGTGGTATTAGTCCATATTGTTGGTTTCGACGCCGAGTCTAATTTAACTTAAAGATAAGTTCTTAATGGTCTAAGATACCTTAATAAATTATAGCGAGTTTAAATTAAATGTGTTATACTTATACGCTTGTAGACACTTGAGGAGGACCAGCTAGCAACTTCTTGAAGTAGGATTGAATAGGATAGCAGGCGCTTGAGATGGGGGGGGGTCACTTTATTATCACTTTTCACGATAGCAATTGTTTATACTTGCTTCGAATCTATCTTGATAATCTTCAATTACAGCTTCTTGTCTTATCCTTTGAAGCTCTCTATTTGTGAATGCCAGTGGAACTCATATGGTTGAATGATGAATGCATGCTTATACTATTTGGATGAATGCATGCTTATACTATTTGGATTGAAGGGTCAGCGGCCACCAGTGCTTTCCTCCGTGTTTATTATAAATCCTTGTCTACCAGGCTCACATACTGTAGCGGTAGGATGATTGTCATGTTTCCTTGTTGTCGTGCTAGATTCATGTGGCCTCATGCTTTCTAGACAATGGCGGTGGGATTCATGGGTTATATCGAGCTTCCACTTCCTTTGACTCTATGGCATTCATGTTATCATTGTTTCTTCTTGATGATGTTATATTGTTTGGGCAACGTTTATTTATCGTGCATTATATAGTATGCTTGCTTATTATAGTTGAAATGTCCAAAATGATAGCAAGCTTCATAAAGTACATTTGTCGCATGCTAGTTATCTATGCATTGAAGTACTACTTGGATTATTGATGGTAAAGCGGTCTGCCATTTTACTGAGCGTGCTGTTTATTGCTCATCCCACTTCTCCCCTCCAGGTACCTCAGCTGTTGGTTTAGGCAAAGGAAAAGGAAAGGTTATTGCCTAGGAGATCGCCTTTCCTGATTGTGAGTTATGAAGACATTATTATCTATTTTGGTTTGAGATTTTTATGCATTAAAACAAGGGTGCTTGTTTGGGTAGACTTTTGGAAACTCATAGTTTATTTGATATTATCGTAGTAAGACTTCTACTTTTAATTTCGCAACTTGTTAGACGTTGGAAGGCTTTGTTTTCTGCACCTTACATTGCTTTAGTTGTCTATATGTAGAATTTTGTTGTATATTCCGCAGGTTAAGGCTTACTGGATCATCGCCATACTTGTTGGGTTATCTTGAGGAGTTCGCAATGGTTCAGGCCGGGCGACTCGGGTCCGCGGGGATTCGGGTCGTCACAAGAATTGAGTTAGGAAGATAAGTTTAAATGTTTCAAGTATGTTTTTCATGATATGCTAGTGCCTTAGGAGTTAGGGTCTACTGCTTAATTGAGAACAACAACAAGAACATGAAAAAGAAAGCCTCAATTCCAAATAAGTTGAGGTTGGTTATGTCAATCCGATGTTTCCATTCAACTCGATTTAATACAATCGATGATATGATTTGCCCAAATTTTAAATCCATTATAGTTAACGCATCCCAAGTTATCTTAGTTTACCCCTATAACTTAAAATTCCTTCAATTCCTATGCGCAGAGTTCTTTAACTAGGGCATTGGCAGGTCGCCTTAATGGCCCAACAATCACTCCCATTACTATAAATGCTTAATTGAGGTTTTGGGTAATTGCTTACATCACACCGATCATACTCGACTTCTTCATCAAACTTCAATTATATGCATAGTGTCATCTTCAATATGTCTACTGTTTTGCATGATTATTCCTAAATATCTAAAATGATCTAGCTTAGGAACTTCCACTTCTCCTAAGATTCTACTTTTACTGAATTAAGAACAAGCAAATGAGTTTTCAGATATAGTTTTTGAATTATACTCAAATAAGGCAGATTAGAATAGCTAGAAAGTTGATGCAGAAATGCATTACATTACTAACCATTGATCAGATGCAACTAGAAAGAAATCATACCAAGAATTGTCAGTTCTTTCTTGGAAGAAAAGGAATGATCAGGGTCTCATTGGAAGCAAATTGCATTAGGCCATTTCACAAATCTATAGTAGAGCTGCAAAAAGTGGAAAAGTGGCTTCAAGAGCATGAACCGTTGTAATACTGAACTAATAATACCTTTATCAAAAAAAAAAAAAAAAAAAAAAAAAAAAAAAAAAAAAACTTAACTAATAATAGGTACTAAATTACTAATCACAAAGCTGACAGTTATCACTTTTTGTAATTCTAAAGCCATGTAGATCGTGTCTAGATGGATAAATGAAGGATAGATTGCTTAAAATGGGATATGTTTTGAGTAACATATAAAGGAATCATTCAAATGTAGAATCCCTAAATATATTATGTGCAGTAATTTTCATATTTTGAAGTGAATTGCATGGAAGTGTTATATTTCCGAACATTGAGTTCATTTGTTTTTAAACACTTGAAAATTTTATACTTTGAAGTTAGATTCTTTTAATGATATAAACCAAAATGAACTAATATATATATATCGCATCACATCACACATACAAATACAACCAAGAAGCAAGAAGATAAATGAGCGTAAGGTGTTTATAATCATCAAACGACTAATGTTCAACTTCTAACATTAAAAGTTCAAATGTAAAACTATAGTTAATTGTACAACCAAAAAATATCCAGAAATTGAAGAAACAGGAAAACAATTATTGAAAAGTATTGAAGAAACAATCTGGTAACAACCAATCCAAGCAAGTAAAAGAAATAGAAATAAGAGACAAAAAAGAGAGCTTTATCGCTTCAAAATGGGAAAGAAAACCAACAAACAAGACCAACAGCCTTAGAGAGGCTGCTTCTGAAAGTTCATATATGAAAAGTTTTGGAATGACATTACAATATGCTTACACATCTACATATACAACTGCTTACATGTTAAAAGAAAGCTTTTGCAAACAATCTCATCTGACTTACACTCACAAAACCACCTGAGCTCCAAAATCGCTTTCTTTAATGTGTTGTTTCCCTTCTTGCTCCTACTCACATATACTCTCCTGGTCAGTAGTCTAAATATATACGCTCCAAGTACAGCAGGAAATTGTAGAGTTTGCAGAAAAATAGATTCTTGCTGTTCAGTTACTATTTTGGGTCATCAGTTACGACTCGCATGATTCAATATCAATTCACAATGTCAATTCACAGGTGTTTCAACATGCTTTTGCAATTCAAAATTTTCAGCGGTCAATTCAAATACCAAATGGTACAATTTGACAATTCACATCCCGATTCTTGAAACCGTATTTTATGTTATAGAACAGCACTTCGTCTTTTGGGGAATCGATATCTCTCCCATCATGCTAACATAGATTTTTAGATTTATCAAGGTTTTTCAGATATAAACAATCTATGCGTTCAACGAAACTTCACCCCACATTGTAATATCAAGGATCTTCATACTGACAGTCTTGCAACCCACTTGGTCAAGAAAAGACCTAGGCCGTGGTTTTTGAATGCTTCAGCCTCACCTGTGATGGGATATCATTTTGAGCAAAGGTCTATTTTTCTGGTCAAGTAGCTAAGAGCATTCTCAATATACAGGTTGTGCACCATTCTCAATATGCAAGGACCTTACCACATACTTCATGTAACGCCCTTAAATTCCAAATTCAGTAATTAGTCCTAACATCAGGGGTATTTTCGTAATTTTAATCTCATGAATGAATGGTTTGCTTAATTCGGTGTATTACGTATATACTTAATACTCAAATATATGATTTAGAATTAAGTGGATAAATTAAGACTAAGCTAATGTAAATAAAAGACCAAATGATGAAAAATGGCATTTAGTAATTAATCGTCTTGGAATAAACAATTTATTTAAAAGAATAAAATGAGACTCCTTGATATACCTCGAGATGGGATATTGTAATTACTAGGCAAGAAGTTGATGTGGATGAATAGATAAGGAGTGCTTGTTTGATGTGGATAAGAGAATAAGATTTAAACTACTTTATTTCCTTAAAGGAGGAACATTGACCAAGTAAAAAGGAAACTTTCCATTTCAGTGGAAAGAGACACATATTTGAAATTTGTGGAGATTTATATGGACCATACATCTATCTCGAAATATGAAAAGGGAAATATCTAAAACAAAAAGGTGAGTTAGTATGAATATGATATGAGTTGGCATTACACCAACAAAAGATGAGCCTCAAGATACCAGATTGCGCATGATGGCTTATGGATGGACAAAATAAAGAAGGATAGAATGAATGCACTTAGATGGGCCTAAATCTAAGGCTAGATAAAAGAGATAGAGGGTGGAGATTGATGCTCCTAAGAACCCTAGATCTAACTTAAAGTATAAATAGTCCTTATGAAACTTATGCCTCCATTTTTACAAACCAAGAGAGGAGGCTAAGGCTTAGTGTGAGAAGAGAAGCTTGGGTGTTAGAGATGGAGCTACACCAAGCCACACACTCTTTATAAGCTTAAGATTCACTCAAGCTAGGTAAGAACCTGATAGACTGTGCGACGGAAGGGAGGGAATGAGGGGGTCGCCTTTGTATACTTTATTAATGGTGGAATGAAAAAAGGAGATACAAGGAGAGAGGTGGCTCTCCCAACTCATCAGAGAGAACAAACTCTCACCAGACCAATTGGTCTCCTAGACTCTCAATTACTAGCAAGATGCCTCACACACTCACCGACTCCACATTATATACAAGACTAACTCAAGACTCCCTATTGACTTGACCGATAGACCTGACTCTGACTAAACCCCCCACAAGACTAATCTTTCCTGGCCCTACTACCCATTTCCCTCAGGTTTGCTTCAGGCTTGTTCTGTGACTTCCCACCATACACATTGACGAAGGAAGGCCTACTCCGGATCGTAACAATACTCCTCCCATGACGAGCCACCTTGTCCTCAAGGTGGAAAGAAGGAAAAGAGCGGAGGACATGTTTAACAAGCTCCCAAGTCACCTCGGCATCAGGCAAGCTGAACCACTTGATGAGAACCATAAGACCAGCAGTGTCCTGGCGATAGGCTAACACTTCCTCGGGTTTGGTGGGTAGCAGGAGATAATCAGGGGTGAAAGTGGGTAAGGCAAGGGACCGGACGATCGCCTAAATGCTTGCGTAGTTTTGAAACATGGAACACAGGATGGATAGTAGCAGAACTTGGCAAAGCTCATTTATAAGCCACAAACCGGTCTTGGACGAAATTGGGAAAGGCCCAAAAAATTTAGGCTCAACTTCATATTGGCGCGCCGCACCACAATGTGTTGCCTATAAGGTCGAAGCTTCACATACACCAAATCACCAATCTCAAACATGACTTCCCGATCTCGTTGTCTGCTTGTTGTTTCATGCGATTCTAGGCCAACAACAACTGTTCTCATAACTCCACCAAAGCTAAATCACGAGTTGCCACCAGAACATCAACGTCCACACATGAAGATGACAACACAGTGTCGTAGCGTAAAAGGGGGGAAGGTCGTGCCTATAAACCACCTTGAAGGGGGGAATACTTTAGGGAGGAGTGAAATGAAGTATTGTACCAATACTCAGCCCAACTCGGCCATCGATACCACTTCTTAGTTCGTTGGTTGACAAAGCAACGAAGATACGTCTCCACGCATTGGTTCACCACCTAACTTTGCCCATCTGATTGGGGATGATAGACTGCACTGCGATTCAAACGGGTGCCCTGCAGTTTGAAAAGTTCACTCCATAACTTACTTAAAAAAATCCTATCCCGGTCTGATGTTAAGTGGGAAACCGTGAAGACGAATGACATCGTGAATGAACACCTCATCCACTGTTTGGGCAGAAAAAGGGTGTTTCGGAGGGAGAAAATGGTTGTACTTGCTAAAGCAATCTACCACCACCAATATCACATTCCACCCAGCTGAAGTAGGAAATCCCTCAATGAAATCCATCGATATATGCTCCCAGATGGTCGTTGGTACTGGTAAGGGCTGCAGTAAGCCTCCTGGGGCTAATGTCTCATATTTGCTTCTCAGGCAAAGCTCACAAGATGCTACGAAGTTCTTGACATCCGTACGCATGCTCACCCAAGACAACTCTGTCATAACCTTCTTATATGTTTTGAGAAACCCGAGCTAGAATGGAACTCTTCCAACACTCTTTCCTTTAAGGAAGACGTTGCGGACATCACGACACGATCATCAAAACGTAACTGCCCTTTGAAAATTGTCCAGCCAGGTGTTACCTCATTACCCTTCAATAAAGACGGCAAGATAGGGGCTAAGTAAGGATCGACCAACGCCTCGGAATAGATGAGCGCCATGTCCAAAAAGGATACTAGCGAAAGGGCATTGGCTTCTAGGAAGGGAAATCTTGAAAGGGCATTCGCTGCCACGTTTGCAAAACTCGGCTTATACTGAATCTCAAACTGGAACCTAGATAATTTCAACATCCAACGCTGGTACTCCGGGGCGACCACGTTACTCTAAGAGGTACTTCGAACTGCGCTGATCGCTGCGGACAATGAATTTGCGGCCAAGGAGGTAATGAAGCCATTTTTGGACCTCCAAGACAATCGCCATCAATTCGCGCTCATACGCTGATTTGCTGCGAGCACAAGGGGACAAAGCCTGACTGAAAAAAGAAATAAGATGCTCATGATGTGTCAAAACAGCCCCTACCCCCACGCCTGAAGCATCCGTCTCAATAACAAGGAGGGAATCAAAGTCCGGAAGGGCCAAAGTAGGGACTTTCTTCATTGCTAGCTTCAACAAGTTAATGGCAGCATTGGCTTCATCCGACCAAGTGAAAGACTCGTTTCGTAGCAATTTTGTAAGAGGGGCAGCCAGCTTCCCATAGTTGCGCAAAAAGTGCCTGTAGTACCCCGTCAAGCCCAAGAACCCACGCAATTCTTTGGGAGAAGTGGGAAGTGGCTAACCATCCATTGCCTTCACCTTCCCTGGATCCGCCATGATGGCCTCGCCCGAAATCACATGCCCAAGATAATCCAATTGAGATTTAGCAAAACAACACTTCTTGAAATTCACAAAAAGAGAATGAGCAAAGAATATAGATAGGACCTGAGATAGATGTTCCACGTGAGTAGCCAAGGATGTGTTGTACACCAAAATATCATCAAAAAAGACCAGCACAAACCGACGGAGCAAGCCTTTGAATATTGAGTTCATCAAAGCCTGTAATGTGGTCGAGGCATTGGAAAGACCAAACGACATGACGAGAAACTTATAGTGACATTCATGCATCCGGAAAGCTGTTTTATGAACATCCTGGGGACAAACTCTTATTTGGTGGTAGCAGGAGAGCAAATAAAGTTTCCAAAAAATGGTGGCGCAGTGGAGTTCATCCAACAGTTCATCAATATTGGGAATGGGAAACCTATTCGGAACTGTTACCTTATTGAGGGTTCTGTAATCGATGCAAAATTGCCAACTTCCATCCTTCTTCTTGACTAATAAAATATGGCTCGAAAAAGGGCTACTGCTAGGTTGTATAATGCCGACGGCCAACATCTCCGACACGAGAGCCTCAATCTCCGACTTCGGAATGTGTGGATAGCGATAGGGACGTGCTCGAACAGGATCAGTCCCTTCCCTCAAAATGATAGCATGATCACAGGCGCGAACAGGGGGCAAATTGGTTGGTAGTTGAAATAGGGGTAGGAACGAATCGAGCAACTCCCGTATGCAGGGCTCAACCACTTCCTCTTCAGTCGATTCAAAATCCATAGCTACGTGACAAAACTCAATAAGAAAACACCCCATGTCACTGGCCCAAGCCTTTTGCACCGACTTGCACGAAATTAAAGCTCGATATAAATTGGGATCCCCCTTGATGGAGTGCTGCCTACCACCAGATGTGAAGGATAAGGTCAGGCTAGGCCAATCAGTCGTGGAAAAACCGAGGGAGAATAACCATTTCATCCTCAACAGCACATCAGAACTCATCATAGACATAGGAAAAAATTCGTCCACCACTGAAAGACCTTGGAACTATGCTGGGACATGGCGAGATACCCCTAAACGACGAACCTTATTCCCATCCCCCACTAATACCCATAGTCTGCGGCAGGAGAAACATGAATGTTCAGAAGGTTTACCAGAGCCTCGGAAATGAAATTATGTGACGCACCGAAGTCGACCAAAATTACGACGTTGACACCCAACACCAAGCCTTTCACCTTGATGGTGCGAGGGCCCGGATACCTTTCCACATCCTGAGCTGATACTCGAGAACTTGTAGCTTTAGACCGTCTTCCATTTCACTCGACTGGAGAGCCATATTGGTGTCCACTGGATCATCATCTACCAACATTACTTGCAACTCCCGAGTTTTGCATCGATGGCCATTAAAGTACTTCTTGTCACAGCGATAGCAAAGCCCCTCGTTGTGCTGGACTTGGGCGTCTGCTTCGGTCAACCTCTTGAATCTAGGTCAAGGTTTGAAACTTCGACTTCGCCTATGACTTCGCTCACTTAAAATTCAGAATTAATTCGAGGAAGTTAACTTCGACGATAGAAGTTTGACAAAAATTTGCCGGTGTACGAAAGTTTACAGAATTTCACTTCAAAGTTAGAAAACTCAAGTTTCTTCGTAGAGATGCTAGGAATATGCTTAATCATACAACAATAATGCATAAATATAGTTTTATCAACTTCCATCGAAGTTTTCGAAGTTTATGTTGAAGTTTGTTCAACTTCTACGAAACATAACAATTTTACTTCATGTTTTATGAACTTCCATCAAAGTTTTCGAAGTTCGGCCGAAGTTGAGTCGAAGTTTTGCAATTTTTCAACTGCCCTTGAACTTCGCTTCGCTCACCTCAACATCGACAAACATCGCCCGAACTTCGGCGAAGTTTGTCGATTTTTTAAACCATGATCTAGGTGGAAAGATGATAGGGGTAGCTATTGTAGACGTCGTTAGGCTAGAAGAAGAAGTCGAGGAGGCTGGGGAGATTTTTGTTGTGGGGTGGGCCCACACTTACTTACACTTTAGGGTGCCCAGCTAAACCCTCACGACTTGGGCCTGAAACAATATGGGTAACCCACCCCTTGGACTTGGCTTCCTAAACAGTGGTAGAGCACGTAGTGGGCCATTTGGCTTTTTAGGCTCAGTGGTGGTAAAAGCCTAAGGTTCTCCAGCCCAAATGGCTTCGCTTCGATCTACTCTGCTCAATCGAACGTTGCCCTCAGCGTCTCCAGCGAATCTGCTAATAGCAAAAGCTGAATTTTGTCCTGTAGCCCGTTCACAAATTTTGTCCTGTAGCCCGTTCACAAAGACCGCCATCTTGTGTTGTTCAGATAACACAATACCCAATTGTAGCCGCAGGAGCTCAAACCGCTCTCTGTACACTGCAACTGTTGTTTCCTGGCGAACAACAAAGAATTGTTGACACAGCTCCAATGGGTGCGCCCCTTTGAACTTTCGAGACAGAACTTCAGATCTACCCATGACTCGAATACATGCTCTTGCTCCTGAGCTTGCAACCAGATCTGAGCTGCTCTAACCAAGCAAATCCGTGTTGCCCAGAGTTTTGAGGCCTCAGTCATCTCATGCAACATGAAGTAATGTTCAGCCTAATTCAACCATACAATCAAATCCACCTCATCATAGGTAGGCATTTTAATTTTCCTAACCTCGGGTTGCCGCGGTAAGGTGGTGGATCTTAGCCCCAATTGCCAGATCTCCGTTGTTGTGAACCCAAATCTAGCGGATCTGGCCCTTGGAAGCTAAGATCTCCTCAGATATGTGAACCCTGAGTTGCGCTCGTCGGATCCACACCTTGCTGATGTAATAACGACCTCGCCTAAGTAAAGAATGCTTCAAGCTTCTGTGTAAGGCCTCGGATCTCAGATTTCACATCTGAAATCTCATATCTGACTTCGAATCTGAAATTCCCCACCGTTGTTGATAATCATGCGATCGAACTCTCCAACATCGGAATCTTATTTAACTCCTCCGGGATCTTTTGTAACTCGGTCTCCAATGTATCCACATAAGCGTCAATCTTTGGTGGCATGAAAGGATCGAAAAGTCTCTAATATCAAATGATAGACCGTGCGACGGAATGGAAGGAATGAGGGGGTCGCCTCAGTATACTTTATTAATGGTGGAATGAAAAAAGGAGATACAAAGATAGAGATGGCTCTCCCAAATCACCAGAGAGAACAAACTCTCACTAGACCCATTGGTCTCCTAGACTCTCAATTACTAACATGATGCCTTACACACTTACCGACTCCACATCATATACAAGACCGACTCAAGACTCCCTACTAACTTGACCGACTGACCTGACCCTCTAACTAAACCCCCGACAAGACTAATCTTTCCTGGCCCCGCTACACATTTCCCTTGGGTTTGCTTCAGGCTTGTTCTATGACTTCCTACCATACACATTGACGAAGGAAGACCTACACCGGATTGTAACAGAATCCTAATCTAAATTGTTAAGCTTGAACTAATTTGTTGAAAATGGGATGTAATTTTCAGATTTGATGTTAAGCTAAAGTTCCAAGCTTGATTTGCAAAAGATTTACACACTCAATCGTTGATTTAATAATTACTTTTCATGTTTTAGTCCCAAATCTTGATAAACACATGAATTTTTTTTGTAAATCTTTGGTATATTTCCATAATTTTAGTCTCAAATGGTTTCTTATTGCGTTTTCCACACTTTGTAAGTTGGTTTGAGCTTATGAAGCTAGATTTCATGTTTGAATGATTAAGCTATACGGTTTTGAAATGGTAAAACATGACTTGTATTATTTTGGGGTTGGAGAGGAACTTGTAAGTTTTAAATGGTGCTTTAGAGTCCTTTCCTCCTCACTTGAATAGTCTACTGGTTTGAATCATCATTTCAATGGGCTTTCACTTGATGTTTATGAATTCCATGATTTCCTTATAAGTAATGTTTTATGTTCAAACATGGATGAATGAGATATAGGTGTTGGATGAAATGCCTAAAAGGGAACTTCACTTGTTTTGAATCATTTCCATAAAAATAAACTCAATTCGATTAAATCATGAATTTTCAACTAAAAGTCATGCATTGGAGATTTTAAGTCAAAACCGACTTTTTGTGGTAATTTGGAATTCTTTGGTCGAAATGGTTGATTTGAATCGAGTTATGTACGAAAACTAATTTTATGAACTTTTCTTTGTCTTGTCTCGATGAATTTTTATTTCATTCGAAAAAATTGTTTTAGTCCATATTGTTGGTTTCGACGCTGAGTCTAATTGAACTTAAGAATAAAGATGAGTTCTTAATGGTCTAAGATACCTAAATAAATTATAGCAAGTTTAAATTAAATGTGTTAAACTTATACGCTTGTAGACACTCGAGGAAGACCCGCTAGGAACTTCTTGAAGTAGGATTGAATAGGATAGCAACGCTTGAGGTAAGTGGGGTGTCGCTATATTATCAATAATCTCATGCTAGTTGTTAATGATTTCACGATAGCAGTTTTTTATACTTGCTTGAAATCTATCTTGATAATCTTCAATTACTGCTTCTTGTCTTATCCTCTTAAGCTCTCTATTTATGAATGCCAGTGGAACTCATATGGTTAAATGATGAATGCATGCTTATACTATCTGGACTGTAGGGGCGACGACCACCGATGCCTTCGCCATGTTTATTATAAATCCTTGCCTACCGGGCTCACATATGGTAGCGGTAAGATGATTGTCATTTTTCCTTCCTATTGTGCTAGATTCATATAGCATCATGCTTTCTAGACAATGGCGATTGGATTCATGAGTTGCTTATATCGAGCTTCCACTTATTTTGACTTTATGGCGTTCTTGTTATCCTTGCTTCTTCTTGATGATGTTCTCATGTTTGGGCAACGCTTATTTATCGTGCATTATATAGTATGCTTGCTTATTATAGTTGAAAGGCCCAAAGTGATATTAAACTTCATAAAGTACATTTGTTGCATGCTAGTTATCTATGCATTTAAGCACAACTTAGGTGATTGATGGTAAAGCAGTCCGCCGCTTTACTGAACCCGATGTTTATTGCTCACCCCCACTTCTCCCCTCCAGGCCTCAGTTACTGCTTCAGGCAGGGAAAGTGAAAGAATATTGCCTAGAAGATCCCCTTTCCTGATTGTGACTTATAAAGACATTATTATCTATTTATTTTGGTATGAGACTTTTATGTATTAAAACAGGGGTGTTTGTTTGGGTAGACTTTTGGAAACCCATAGTTTATTTGAGACTATGGTAAGCATGTTGCACATCCCGGTCACTCCTACTACAGACTATGGTGTTTTTAAGGGTGGTGGCGTCTGTTTAACATGCTTGGGCGTATGTAGGGGCACCACTGCCTCTTTTCAGGGTCTTCATGTGTTGGCTGACTTCTACCCGATTGGGATGCGTGGTCACGACCTCATTTTAGGTGTTAAATGGTTGTCTTCCATCGGCATTACGACTATTGATTAGCAGCGACTCGCTCTCTCTTTCGTTGTTGAGGGCAAGACAGTGGTAATTACGCTCACTTGATACTGTGATAGGCGGATTTTTGGTGGAGTGTCTTAGCTTATCCTCTTCGGAATCTGTTGATGTTCCACAAGACTTAGAGCCCTGTATCCGACATTTGCTGCAGGAGTTTAGTTCCCTTTTTCAATCCATTTCTAGCTTGCCTCCTTCCCGCAGCTGTGATCATGCGATAATGCTGAAATAGGGGGGCATAACCAATTCAGATGCGGTCTTATCAGTATCCTAAAATCCAAAAGATTGAGATCGATAATTTGGTGACTAAAATGTTGATTGCGTGGATCATCCAGCCAAGTAACAGTCCTTTCTCTAGTCCGGTGTAGTTGGTCAAGAAAAAATGGGAACTAGAGGTTTTGTGTTGATTATCGTGCCTTGAACAAAGCTACGATCCCGGATCGCTTCCCAATCCCAAATATTGATGAACTTCTCAATGAGTTACATGGGCCCTCCATCTTTTCGAAACTGAACCTCCGCTCTAGTTACAATCAAATTCGAGTGCAACCATCTAAAGCTCCTAAGACTATCTTCCGCACTCATGATGGTCATTTTGAATTCCTTGTGATGCCCTTCACCCGCTCTAATGCCCCGACCACTTTCCAGTCGCTTATGAACTCCATTTTCAAGGGCCTCATCCGACGGTTTGTCTTAAGTTTCTTCGATGATAGCTTGGTCTACAGCCCATACTTGAGTGATCATTGTGACCATCTTCGCTAGGTCCTTTCTATTCTCCAGCTTAACTCTATGTTTCTTATTTAAAAAAAAAGTTGATTTGTTTGAACTAATTGGGAATATCTTAGGCACATTATTTCGGGTGGAGTCTGGGCGACCCGGACAAAGTGCAGGTCATGGATAGGTGGCCAATGCCGACATTGCCGAAGGAGCTTAGAGGATTTCTAGGTCTGACGGGCTACTACAGGCGCTTTGTGCAGGGCTAAGGCAAGATCGCTGCCCTTTTAGCTCAATTATTGTTCAAAGATTTGTTTGCTTCGTCCGCTGAAGCTACTTTTGCAGTTCTGCAATTGAAGCAAGCTATTAAGGAAGTGCCTACTCTGGCTCTGTCGGACTTCAATGCATTGTTTGTGGTAGAAACCGACGTTTCGAGGGTGGGGGTTGTGATGTTTTGTTGCAAAATGATCACCCATTTGCCTTTTTTAGTCAAGCGTTGTCTCCTCGACCCGTTCCAAGTCTGCTTATGAACGCGAACTCATGGAAATAATCCTTGCCATCTAAAAATTGCAACTTTACCTTTTGGCGCGCAAGTTTTTGGTGCGCATGGATCAATAAAGCTTGAAGTTCCTCTTGGAACAATGGGTGGTGGAACCGAAATACCAGCGATGGCCGATGAAATTATTAGGGTCCCAATTTGAGCACTTTCATGTTTCCGTTTTGAGCACACTCTCTCGTCCCTCATTATGTCTTCTCTTCTCGACGTTGATGTTATCCTTCAAGAGATTCAATCGGCCCCTAAATTGGCTCCTACGCTGTCTGATTTGCATAGCAATACTGTGGTTGTTAAACCGGGATGGGATATGCATAAAGGCCACGTATATTTCAAAGGCAGATTGGTTATATCTTTGTTATCGAGTTTGAAGGATCGCTAATTGGCCGAGTTTCACTCGACTCCAATCAGGGGACATGGATGGTTCCTCAAGACGTATAAGCGCTTGTTGGTTGAGTTCTATTGGATTGGCATGAAATCCAACATCAAATCATTTGTGGTTGCCTGCAATGTGTGTCAATGCCATAAATATGAGACACTATCCTCGAGTGGGCTGCTCCAACCTCTCCCTATTCCTGGCGGGGTTTGGGAAGATGTCTTGATGGACTTCGTCGAGGGCCTGCCATTGTCTCATTGCTTCAATGCAATTTTGGTGGTAGTCAACCGATTCAGCAAGTATGGGCATTTCCTTTCCCTTCGCTATCCGTTATCTGCTAAAGGTGTAGCTGATTCGTTCGTTAACAACATGGAACTGCATTATGGGTTCCCAAACAACATTGTACCGCGACAAGGCGTTCTTGAGTCTTTTTTGTGCGAACTATTTCAGTCCCAACATACTAAGTTGAACCAAAACTCGGCAGATCACCCCCCTAAGTGATGGGCAGACCGAGGTGGTCAACCAGTGCGTCGAAAATTATCTCCGATGTTTTATTTCGCAACGGTAGAAGGAGTGGTCCGATTGATTACATTGGGCATAATATTGATATAACTCCTCATTCCACTCGTCCCTCCTCCATTGGACCGCTATGGAGCTTCCCCAGCTTCAACCCACCTGGATTTGGATGCCATGTTACAAGCCCATGATTTAGCCCTTGTCGAGCTCCGTGATTAGCTCCTTGTAGCCCAAAACCGCATGAAGCAACAACCGACAAGCACCATGGGAACATCATTTTCGTTGTGGGTAAACTTGCTTACCTCAAGCTTCGACCTTACAGACAACATTCAGTAGCTAAGCCCAAGGTTTTTTGGCCCATATAAAGTCCTGGCCCATATTGGCGCAGTAGCATATAAATTCGAGCTCCCACCAACATCTACCATTAACCATGTGTTTCATGTGTCTCAAATGCGCCTGGTTGTTGGTCCAATTTAAGCCTCCCAAGTTCTTCCACTCTTTGATCTAGATTCGGCAATGGCCATAGTTGAACCTGATGAGGTTTAGGCTTATCGCACTCTTGCAGCGGGACCCGAGGTTTTGATTAAATGGTCTACGTTTGTGGTTGGGGACGCTTCTTGGGAGCTCATTCGCCATGTCTGGAAGTCCTTTACATCCTTCCGCCTTGAAGACAAGGTGGTTGTCCAGCGAGAACAGAGGGGAGTGTTGTTAAGGTACATCCGATCAACAAGGTATATTAGCGCAGGAATAGGAAGAGCTTCGGATCATCTCTCCAACAGTTTGTTGCAACAACTACACCAGCAGGGCCCATTAAGGGTCAGTGAGGAGCGAGTGTTGTATGAGTGTGTGTGTGCCCAGAGTCGAACACGTGTCCAAGGTGCACAGAGAGTGCATAAGGTTGGGGTGGTGTTTAAGAGCCATCATTATTCACAGTGATGGCCATTCTGATTGATTGAGCTTTTGGGAAAACTTTTAGTCTGGTGAGGAGGAAGAGTCATCTCTCGTTCTCTAGGTGTTCTATGGCTTCTCTCTATGTTGTACTCCTCTCTTTGTTTCTGTTCATCAATAAAGATCTCGATCCGCTCTTCTAAGTTGTTGTTGAATTAGCTCATCTATCAGAATTTTTATTATGCACAAAACTTTCATAATAGTATTTAGGTATTTTATCAGTCCTAGTATGCATTAACGATCAAGTGTCTGACACAGGTCCTTTTTGTTAGAATGAAGTATCTAAGCAACCTAGCTAGAAGTCCCACCAATAACGCAAGTCATGTGGAAAATCTGTACTTTCAAGACATCGCCCAGCTTCATGGTCTACTTCTTTCAGTAACTCCCAATCAACATGATAAATTTGTTGGGTACAGTTGACTAGTAGTTTGCAAGCATTCTGATGTTGTTTTGAATAGTAGCAGTTCATGTGAGCTTTAAATTGACAGTCAGACCAGAATTGTAAACCTCCTCTGTGCAATATGATAAGGTGTCTTCCTCATAAATAGACGGACCTTTATCTTCTTCAAGCTAAACTTCCTTATAATTGCATGGTGAATCATTCCACTGGGCAAGCTACTGTCTATCTTAAAGCTCCCTTCCTCCCCATGGCTCTCCTCACCCCTTCAAAACCTTCTACAAGGTCACAGAGACTTTGCAGTAACATAAACAGGATTCCCACAACTTTGCTTGTAAACATTTGAAGGATTTAAATGCTAAATACAAGGCAGCATCAGATCTGCATTCCTGCATTAGAAGTTTTAAAGCTTCAAGGATTCACATTTGTCCATATTGTTTTCTTTCCAATGCTTACATCAACCTCTATCACCTTATGTAGGGTCCTTTTCACATCTATTCTACATTCATATTTGGCCAATCCCACTACGTACTTCCCTCCTAACAACGGTCCTATTTTTCAACCAACTTGGGTTTGAGTTCGAGCTCTTTATTCGCATAGGGGACAACTGATTATGGCTACTATTATGTATTATTGAGAAGAAAATCAATAGCCAAGATGTAATCTGTTAAAGCTGAAGAGTTGAAGACCAATTTATATGTTGCTAATAGTAACAATCCAATACATAATATATTCCGTGTAGTAAGTAGATGGACAATTCTTTGATCAGCCCCATTGTCAAAACGTTTCAAAGATAATATAACTCTATTCTTTCTTTCGTTTCCTTTTTAACAACAAAGAATATAACTGTGTTTAAAGCAACAAATTATGCCTCTGTTTTGTCTTTGGGTTTCAGCACCAAAAGATCCACAAAGCATCCTTGTCAAACAACGTAAGAGTTAAGGTCCACTACTCCACTCTAATGAAGATAATACCATTGAACTTGCATTGAAGCAGATGCTGGCTCGTCATGCTTATATATCCTAGTTTTGGCTGATATTACTCCCAGGTTTGTATCAAATCTGCAAGAGCTTTCCCATGAGCCAAAAGACCAAATGTCCTATTAGAAAGTTAATCCATAATACCTTACTGCCGCCTAATTGAAGATAAGTTAAAATCAACCAGTCTAACCGTATTAATTAAATTTTGGGTTTAGGTTTAGAACCGAGCATACTTGAATTAGCTACTTTTCAATTAGCTACCGATAGATAAGTATTTCATTCAATGAAGTGAAAAATGAAAGCACAAGAAAGTAAGAAAGAGAGCAACATTGAAGCCTTCAATCTACATCCAGCCCACACCAAT
This sequence comes from Stephania yunnanensis, assembly GCA_039657365.1. Lineage (NCBI taxonomy): Eukaryota > Viridiplantae > Streptophyta > Magnoliopsida > Ranunculales > Menispermaceae > Stephania > Stephania yunnanensis. Next base: position 29,189,377 of record CM077581.1, on the reverse strand, counting down.
CAATGATCATTGATGACCAATAATGGACCCATTATTCTTGAGTGGATCAATGATCATTAAAGAACGATAACGAGTAATACAGATTGAAATTCAATGTCAATCGCATCTGACTAGCAAAACTTGAAGATAAAGCAAGCAATAATCGATTAAAGTTCAATAAAAACTTCAAATTATTGCTTAAATTACCATAAACATTGGTGTTGAAAGTCTGTTCCAAGTCAGAAAGAGGAATTTCCGCTAAGGGCGCAACGCAGTGAACCCCGGCATTGTTAACCAACACATCTATCCGACCAAACTTCTCTAACACATTTCTTAAAACACTACGTAAGCTTTCTTCAGACAACACATCCAATTCTTGTAGAAACAACCTCTCATTGTTCTTAAGGTCTTCCATTGACTCAATCGATCTGCTTGTCGCGACAACCGCGCATTTCTCCGCCGCGAAAGCATGCGCTAGGCAATGCCCAATGCCCCCTCGTGTGCAACCTGTGATCAGAACTACTGCTGACTCATCTGTGGCATCCATGGAGGGTTTTGGAGATTATCCACCAAATTCCTTGGTGGGTTTTGATTGTTTGGAGATCTGGATGATAACCCAGATAGGAATTTTGGTTCTTCAGATAGATTCAGAAGAAAACCCAGAGAGCAAATTCAGTTGGGGAGTGTTCCGAAAAAACTTTTTTTTAGCAAATCTTGAGTGTCTAATTGCCCGATAAAGAATTTTTTTTTATGGTTTAATCCATGTATCATATAGGCTCGACGATGATGTTAGTAACGAAGCCGGATCAGTTCGTGAGAGATATGGTGATATTTTCAATTTTACATACTAAAAGATGAGAAAATAAATGAGAAAAATAAGAGAATGAGAATTTTTTTTATTTTTTTTATGCTTAGGGTGTGTTTGATAGCAAAGAAAATGAAAAAATCATAGAAAATTGTCTACTTTTTTTTTTTTTAACCGTTTTTTTCATTATTCGATAGCTTTGTAACTGCACTGACAAAAAAAATTACATTCTCCTATTTTCCTCATTTATTTTCTCATCTTTTTAGTGTGGAAAATTGAAAATCTCTTCATCTCTCTCACGAACTGATCATTTCTTCCACCCAAACAAACTTGACATCTGCTACTCTTTCGCGGATATACATTCTTTCTTTCTCTCTTCGTCTCCGGCTTCGTCACCAACATCATCGTCGAGCCGCCCGACATCGACGATATGATTTAGATGTGCACACGGATTGAATCATAAAAGAAAATTTTTTCTCGTGCAATCAAACAACTATGAGAAATTTTTTTGGGCGCTAAGGGCACCCACCATTTAATGAAGGCACCCAAAGTTTTTGTAAAAATTTCGACAAAAGTGGAAAAGACTATTTTGCCCTTGTATATATAGTGATTCAAACCTCACAAATCATTTTGACAAAGAAAAAAGGCACCCCACCACAAGAGGTTGAACCACAAATCCACACTGCGTTTGTCGACTTTTTATCGATTCTTGCGGATTGACATCATCCAAACAACGAGTTAACAATGTTTGACAACCATATGATAGTTTATTAGAAGCTGTTTAGTTGTGGAAAACGGTGAAAATGATGATTTGTTTGTCAACGTAGGGTTTGGTAATTTGCTCAAATCCAAACTTGTTTTCACTATATAATGGAGGATTGTCTTGCTACGGTGCGAGAGGAGGTCGAAGTTGAGGTAATTTTGCAAATTTATTGTGTTTTTTTTTTTTGCGATTATCCGAAGTTTACGTCGATGTGCGCGATTGTATCGGCCTCGCGGGGCCGAGATGTATGGTGATGTCTCGGTCTTAAAGGATCGAGAGGTGTACTTAGGTCACGGTATGGTACGCCGGTGTACAATAGAGAGTATGAGCACATTCTCGGTTGTACACCACCGACACCACATTACCTACCACTAATTGTAGCTCTCGTCATGTCTCGGCGAGAGAACTAGAGTACTCTCGGCCATGCGTAGCCGAGACACTTGTGAACTCTTCGGCCTTTGCGGTCGAGACTTCGAGTTCCCAAAAATGTAGCTTGTCTCGGCCATGCGAGGCGGAGACGGTTAGCTACGATCTCGGCTTTGTGTGGCGAGAACATGAATTCCCATTTCTTTAACTATTCAACCGAACCACTAACTTGGAGACGAAATCGGCTCACACCACGACCCTACGACTGCAAAAAGCGTAAAGAAGGAGAAACACAAGGCGAGACACGGAAACACGATTTTGGAGATTCCTCTCATGGTCGATTCAAACCAAATGGGTTCTTGCACAACGGATTCGGTGAAGGTGGTGGGGTGCTCGGGGTTCGGTGAAGGTGGTGGTGGGGGGTTGGGTGCTCGGGGTTCGGTGATGGTGGTGGTGGTGGTGGTGGTGGTGGTGGTGGTGGTGGTGGTGGGGTGTAAGGGTTTTTTGCACGAGGGGTATTTTTGGTATTTTGGGTTTAATTTTTTGGTGCCCCAGGTAAATCAATTTGTGCCCACATTAATTGGGTGCCTTCATTAATAGGTGGGGTGCCCTTAGCGGCCCTCATTTTTTTATAAAATTCTTTCAAGAAGATTTGCTAAAAAAAAAGTTTTTCTCATTGTAAATTTTTTTTGCTATCAAACACCTCGTTAGTGTGGATTTGTGTGTAAGAGAAGAAGCTTTGGGAAGAACGGTTTGCTGACGAGAACGAAGAAAAAGAAAGGAAGATGCGAAACTGACTGTTTGAAAACGTACCTTTGATACTTGAGTTGTTGAAGGCCTTTGGATATACCTCAAAACTCGTTTACAAACATGTTGAGTTATATCTAAAAGTCTCAAATAGGTTGTCTATGTAGATATGCCAACTAGTCACTTCAGCAATTTCAATAGAGTACGAAAAAAGTTAATAATGTACGGCAAGGGCGTTAAGTTACGTGATCGGGTTTGGAAAATATCTTTTTGGTGAAAAATGATGAGTTTATCGCTTTGGGCATGCGCTTAAGTGCATTAACCAATGGATCCGATTCGATTCGAGCACACTTGTATCACGAGGTATATCGTGTGGCTTTCACTCGATAGATGCACTTAATTAGATGCCCAATATGGGTCAATATAGCAACTCCCATTTTTGCTTCATAGGTCGGCTGAATTTAATTATGGTCCCTTACCTAGAAAAAGAGATCATATTTTTTTAGGGCCGCTAAGGGCACCCCACCATTTAATGAGGGCACCCGATTAATGTGGGCACAAACTGATTTACATGGGGCACCCAAAATTTAGATCCGAACTACCGAAAATACCTCTCGTGGAAATCTCGCTGCACCCCACCACCCCCAGCACCACCTTCACCGAAATCTTGTGAGGGGAATCCCCGAAATTGTGTTTCCCATGTCTCCCCTTGTATTTCTCCTTCGTTGTATGAGTTTTTTGCAGTTTGTAGGGTCGGGGTGTGAGCCGATTTCGTCTCCAAGTTAGGGCTCGGTTGAAGATCGTCGAACACACATATTTTGCGCGAAATCGATCGTTTGAATGTATGTTTTTAGTATACTTATATAAGTTACATTTGGTAGAGTAGTTGTAACGTGTGTGTGGCGGTTTGTAGAATGGTTAAAAAAATGGGAATTCGCGGTTCTCGGCCACACAAGCCAGAGATTGTGCTAACTGTCTCGGTCAAGCATGGCCGAGACAGAAGCTAAATTTTTGGGAACTCGAAGTCTCGGCCACAAAGGCCGGAAGAGTTCACGGTGTCTCGGTTACGCATGGTCGAGAATACTTCAGCTATCTCGGCCGAGACATGACGAGAGCTAGAATTAGTGCTAGGTAATGTGGTGTCGGTGGTGTACAACCGAGAATTTGCTAGTACTCTCGGTTGTACCATTCTGTGACCTATGTACACCTCTCGGTTCTCTATGACCGAGACATCACCATACATCTCGGTCTTGCGAGGCCGATACAATCGCGCACATCGACAGAAACTTCGAATAATCGCAAAAAAAAAACACAATAAATTTGCGAAATTACCTCAAGTTCGGCCTCCTCTTGCACCGTAGCAGTACAATCATCCATTATATAGTGGAAACAAGTTCGGATTTGAGGAAATTATCAAACCCTATGTTGACAAACAAATCATCATTTTCACAGTTTTTCACATCTAAACAGTTCTAAAAAACCATCATATGGTTATCAAACATTGTTACTTCGCTGTTGGATTATATCAATCCGTAAGAATCGATAAACGCTCGACAAACGCAATGTGGCTTTGTGGTTCAACCTTGTGGTGGGGTGCCCTTTTTCTTTGTCAAAATGATTTGTGGGGTTTGAATCATTATATATACAGGGGCAAAAGGGTCTTTTCCAGTTTTGCTGGAATTTTTACAAATAATTTGGTGCCTTCATGAAAAGGTGGGGTGCCCTTAGCGGCCCTCTATTTTTTTCATACGAAATAAAAAATTTTTGGTTATTTAAATAAGCTACGAAACAAGATCTTAAATATTGCGGATCTTTTATCGGTGGTAATTCTAATTACATCATATCAACTATATTCTTGTTGGGGCTTCATTCAAGTGAGATTTTAAGTTTTTAATAGACTTTTGATTATTTTATAAGTGGATGATTTTTTTTAAGTTTGCAAATTTTTGTAGACTTTGATAAACTTTTATATAGACTTTATTTAGATGACTTTTATTGACATTTAAAATTTTTAGTGACTTTCGTGAACTTCTTAAACATGATTTTGTTTGACACTGGTAGATTTTTGTGATTTTTATATCGAAACAAATATTTTGCTCTTTATTAAAAAATATATAAATAATTATATTTCTTTTTTCTAAAGAATTATTACTAATTTTTTAAAAAGTTTGTTTGTATTTTAATAAAAATTTATATAGACATATTAATGAATTAATATAAAAGAAATGACATAACAAATAAGTAAATAAATTATCTTTTTATTGGCAGAAAAGAACCAAGTAAGATAATTGTAAATGTTACTGTAAAAACTTTGCTCTTTATTTTTTTGACTTGAATCAACAAAAATGATATTTTTTTCCTTAAGAATAATAGTTTAAATTTTTAAAAATGCATTTGTTGCATTTAACAAAAACATTATACACTTATTTTCTCCAAAAATAATAATACGACACTTTTTTGAGATTATAATAATACACTTAATAAAAAATAACTATCGAACTACTTTGTTAAAAAAAAAACCCTTATCATAACGATATCACTTTCATTTTCATTTTTATCAACATAGACATTAGAGTATAGTAAGTGGGCAATGAAATTCATCGAGTTATGGAGTGATTGGAGAAGTTGATATAAGCAATTGAAAAAAAAGACCTTTATGAACAATGAATACCTTATTGAAGAAGAGAACCAACAAAGTTAGAAGTCTTTAAAAGTTTTTGAGTTGATGTGAGAAGTTGAAGATTTCTTTATATGTATTTTTATATAAAAAGTCTTTACAAGACAAGATTTGTAATCAATCCACAAAAGTCACCAAGAAATTAAATGCATCTTACTTTTATAAACTCTTTATAAGTTTAAATTGAGTACTTTAAAACTTTTACAAACTTTTTAAAAGTCTGTAAAATCCCACATTGAATACACCTTACTTTTATAAATTCTCTAGTTTAACACATACACAAACACATAAAGGGGAAGATGACTCCCTTAATAGGTGGGGCCCCAGTGGAGTTGTCAAATCTCAAGATTTTTAAACTAGTAATTATGTCCAATCAGAGATTAACGGAGCCTAATTATGATTTTGGTCACGGGTCGGGAGTTAAAGACCAGTGAAATTGAGATTTAATTAATTTTATTATTGTGTGATTTGTGTCTAATGTTATGTATTATATATTATGTTATTTTGCGAAATTCAATTTGATCGAGTAAATTCAAAATTTTACTGGGTTTTCATATCAAGATATGTGTCGAACAAGTGTCGAGGAAATTAAAAGGTTGACTTGAACCTTCGTTTTGAATTTAGCGAAAAATATTTGTAATTGTTGAGGAATGTGCCTTAGATCAATCTATAAACATTATTTATATTATAATCTTAGTTTATAAAATAGAGGTTTTCATTTGCTATTTTATTATAAGTGATTACATGTTTACATTATAGTAGGATCTATGGGTATTTGTTGAAATATCTTAAATGTTCATAGTCGGTCATTATACTGAGAACTATAATGAATTAAGACTAGTGTGAATCTTGATTGATGATCATGTGATGATCACGTGTATAGAGATACGAATCGAGATAATGAGTAGTTGTTGGGAAACAAGGTACTAGACTGACCTGCTATGAGAACACCACATGGATTAAGTCATAGATGTTACTTATGATAGTTATATCATTTAGTCCTTTGACTTAAGATTACCATAGATTTCAATGTTATGAGCATGATAATTTGACACAATCAAACGTTTTCTTTAATTGACAATTATAAAGATTGTGATTGGTTACCATGTGAATAATATGTGAAGGTCACTACAAAAAAAGAAAAAAATTGCCAATGGAATTTAGCAACGACATCAATTATGTTGCTATTTTAAAGTTTAGTGATGGACTAGCAACAAAATAACAATAAACTTTTAGCAAAGGAAACTATTTCGTCGCTATTACGTTGCTCAACTTGGTGCCAAAATTTTACCCTAAAACATTTCGTTACTATTCCGTTGGTAAAACTGGTGCTCAAATTTTCTCTAAAACATTTCGTGGCTATTCCGTTGGTAAAGTTGGCACCCACATTTCTCGCCGAATATTCTATTGTTATTCTCTCGCTAATGAGTAGCGATGGATTTGCTTCGAAATGGGGCGCATACATGGCAACATGAGTAGCAACATTAGGAACAGATTAGCAACGAAATAATCCGTTGCTAATTTTATTTTGCAATATAATAGCAACGAAACAACTCCGTTGCTATTCCGTTGCAAAATGAAAAATTATAATATCTTTAATTAATTTCCCTCTAATTGATTATCAATAAATCTATATAAAGGAACTGCTTTTGTGAGAAACTCTCACAATATGACATGTGACATCATAAAAGCTCTCACGCATATCTTTGTCAATTTCTATTTTGTCTTCTTTACAAAAAGTTTTTATTTTATAGACTATCTTAATCAATGCTATTTTTAACAATTTCATTTTTTATCTTAAGCTAAACAATTCTTTTTTTTCAATTCTTTTTTTTCAGTATATTTTTTAACAATGAAGGCCTTAAGACTAATTATAATTTTTTAGGATTGAAATTGTAGATTATAATTAGAACTTTGATTGAATAGGAATACTTCACTAATTTTTAGCTATTAATCAAAAGATTTTTAGGCTATTAATAATTGTTTTATAGTTTTTTAATCGTCTAACCCAATAAAAATAGGATTATCCTATATTTGTTGTCCAAGTCACTTCATCTCTTCATATATATAATAACCCTTTCACAAAAAAAAACTATAGCTATTTTTTAGCAATTTATTTTTTGTCAATTCTTTTTTTTTTGGTATATTCTTTTAACAATGAAGGCCCTAAGACTAATTAAAATTTTTTAAGATTAAAATTGTCGATTATAATTAGAACTTTATTTTAATAAGAATAGTTAACTAATTTTTAGCAATTAATTAAAAGATTTTTGGGCTATTAATAATTGTTTTATAAAGAAGAGGATTAGCCTATATATGCTATCCACATCTCGTCATATATATATATATATATAATAACCCTTTAACAAAATGATTATAGCTATTTTTAATTAAAAAATATAAGTTTCATTCCCCTTTTTTTCCCTTCTTCCCTCCCCCATTCCCACTATATGCCCCCCCCCCCCCAATCTTCCCACTATATGCCCCCCCCCAATCTTCACCTATTCTTTCCCCCTTCTTTTCCATTTTGTTCCCCTCCCTCTGCACTGTTTCCCTCTCCCTTTCCCTCTTGTAGCCCGTTCCCCCCACCCCCAACCCGTGCCACCTATCGGTCCCCGGAGTAGCCTTCAACTACTTAAGAGTGACTTTCCATGCCTTATGTTTAATCAAATGATATTGCACGACAAAAAAATATGATATATGCTATTCATTAGGTTGTATCGATTTTGATATTCATGCTACTTGAGTAATCATATTGCTTTGCTAGAGACCGCTTATAACTTGTGTCCCAAAATAGTTTTGGTTTATTGTCAACCTCGTATGAACTTATTGGATTGCACACAAAGAATGACTTTATACAATTTCAATTTGTCCAGAGTAATGAGTTTTATATGATAAAATTTATGACATAAAACACTTAAAATTTATTATATGATAACTTATTAATAAGGGCGTAAGTGTAATTTTCTTAAAATGCCTAAATACAATAGTTGTATTATGAATAGATTTTAAGTGATAGCTTATCTACACATATAAACAAAGGTTGAAACCCTAAAATGAAATAAAATTTATGTTTTTGCAAATTTTGAGTTCTTTAGATTTTAGGAGAGGAAGAAAAACGTTTTCTATTTCTCTTGGGATTAGCACTCCAAATTGTGGTCACTGTTTGTGTGTAGATTTTCGATGGAAGACGGGCGCTTGAACATCTTGAAGTTCAAATAATTAAAGAAGGAAATCATGGATTAAGGTAAGGTTAACTTTTGTAGATCTAGTTTAATAGAACTTATTTTCGATCCTATTAGGGTTTTTCAAAACTTGTTTTAAGTTTTTAGCTGCGTATGAACTCAAAACCTTCGTTGCGTATGAATTCCAAAACCCAACTTCAAGCAAGAAGTTCAAGAGACATATAACGGAGAGATGATGCTTCCAGCAAACACCACTGAGTTCGAACTGAGATCGTCTTTTATAAACATGGTACAAAATAGCATGTTCAACGAGCTATCCAATGAAGATCCAGTTGCACATGTTGAGAATTTATTAAAGAAGTGCAACACCATGCACATCACTGAAGTTACAAAAGAGCTGATCTGGATGATACTTTTTCCATTATTGCTGGGTGGAAAAGCCAAATCCTAGTTGCAAGGGCTAAATGTAGTGAGTACGGCCTCATAGGTAGAAATCATGTTGGGTTTTGTGGTTCATACGCGGTGAAAAATTCAAAACAATTTTTGAAAAATCCCGACATAATCGAAATTAAGTTCCATTAAACTAGATCTACAAAAGTAAATACTTTAATCTGTGATTTCCTTTTCTGATTGTTTCGATTTTCAAGACGTTCAAGTGCGCATCCTCTATTAGAAATTCACACATGAATGGTGATCACAATTTGAAGTACTAGCTTGAAGAGAGCTTGAAAATGTTTTTATTTCTCCCCCAAAATATAAAGAACTCAAAAATAGTAAAAATGAAAAACTTATTCATTTTTAGGGTTTCAACCTCTATTTATATGTGTAGATAAGCTCTCTTAAAAAACCTATATGTAATACAACTATTGTATTTAGGCGATTCTAGCAAATTATACATATGCCTCTATTAATAATTTATCATATAACAAATTGTAAAGGTTTTTTATGTCTTGAATTTTATCATATAAAATTTATTACTTTGGACCAATTGAAATTGTGGAAAACCATTCTTTGTGTGTGACCCAATAGATTCACGCGATTTGGCATTGAACCAAAACTATTTTGGTACACAAGTTATAAGCGGGTCTCTAGCAAGGCATTATGACTACCCAAGTAGAATGGATATCAAAATCAATACAACCTAATGAATAACATATATCATATTCTTTTGTCGTGCGATATCCTTTGATTAAACATAAGACATAAAAAGTTACCCTTAATGTTCAATCGTACTAGTTTCGATCTTTAGGTGGAATGAAAACATCCAAGTGACGTTGATCAGATCGATTCACTTAGACTTGGCTTTTTAACAGTCTAACATATCAAGGGATCTACAGATATCTCTCTATACGAGAATGACAAATTCTATCTTGATTACACACCTTCACATATTATTCACATGGTAACCATTCACAATCTTTATAATCATCCAGTTAAATATAATGTTTGATTGTGTCAAATCATCATAGTCCTAATATTAAAGTATTTGGTTATCTTAAATCGAAGGACTAAATGATATACCTATAATGAGTAATGCCTATGACTTAATCTATGTGGTGTTCTCTTAGCGAGTTGGTCCAATATCTTGTTCCCTAATAATTACTCATGATCCCGATTCATATCCCTATATGCATGATCATCACATGACCATCAATCAAGAGTCACACTGGCCTTAACTCATTACAGTTCCTAGTATAATGACTAACTAGGGACATTTAGGATATGTCAACAAATACCCATGGATCTTATTATAAGGTAAACATGCAAGCACTTATAATAAAACAGAAATGAAAACCTCTATTTTATTAACTAAAATTATAAGATAAGCAATGTTTATAGATTGACCTAAGGCACATTTCCCAAAAATAAATGAAAGATCTTTAGAAAAGGTCTTTCCCTTAGTGAAGGTTCGCAAAAGGAAACTTGAGCATAATCAGCTCAAGTAATACGACACCGAGACTCTTGATGATTGTGACGACCTCAGTTTCCCATAAACTAGGCCCCGCCCGGCCTAAGCCCACATGGACCCCCGAGCTAGTCTCGCAAGGTCAACGCAGACCTAGTCAGCCTTCCAGTCCTTCATTATACGTAAATTCACAATTTTAAGTTGAGTTATAAGTATTTGTCAAGTTTTACAATTAAGCGGAAACAATTTATGCATTAAATAACTCAACAATAATGTAAAAAGAGTTAGGAAATCTAATTGTGGAACCCTGCATAACTATATCATCATTGGAGGAAAATAAATAAACGATATACAAAATATTTACCTAGCTATGGAGCTTTCCCCTTGCTGAACCGTAGATCTGCACTCAGTCAAACCCAAAAATGATGAGCACAGGTAAGTAATGCCGGTATGACATATACATCATTTCGAAGTAACCAAAGCAGTCGAATTCATGCAAATAGAAAGAAAGGAACAGTGAACGCATGGATATAAAAAACTATAAACAAATCAAACAATGAGTGAGGCCAAATAACAAGGAGTCCCGACCAAAGGTCTTTGAGTCGCGGCAAAAACCCAACAAACTAGGGTTTAGGACGAGACTCCAACCTCCCGGCCCTAACCCTTGCGACTAAGAGATATCCACAGACCGGGATAAGAGCCCCCAACGTACACTCAATTGGGAGATATCGACGACGTCCAGATAAGAGCTCATATCGCAGATAAACAGTACCATGACTCACTTGCAAATGGACCACTCCACGCAATAACACTTTCGAGGATAATATCCAAGCAATGAATAACAATATCAAAGCAATGAAATTACTGTACAGTTCCTAACTGGTTTACTTACAGCAAGAATGTCTCGGTCACGCCTCGATACGCACACCCGACACTTGCATGCCACGATATGCGGGTTCGACACCCTACTATACCTCATAAGTCCATGATGTCCATTTATACCATTTACGTTACTTACGTCATTCACATCAATATATTCACGATTAAAACCGCGAATTCCACAATAAAAGCAACGAAATGCACAAGATGGTGTAGGACCGCACCACGACCCACGCCTATCGTCTCCTTCGCTAGCAACCCATCGCGTCTTTGAGCTTTGTCGAAGTAACGATGCCTTGTCCACTGTTGGTGTCTTGTCAAAGATCGATTGGTCCGGCAACGCTCCACGCCGTTCCCCGTGCCGCCGCCATCGCCAGCTCGCCGGTGCCACTCACCGGCGCCGCCGCCGCCACTCGCCGCCAAGCTGCCAGCCGCTGCTCGCCGGCGCCGCTTGTCGCTTCGCGCGCGCCCGCCATTGCTTGCTCGTCGTCGTCCCCACAGCCGCCGCCACTGGTGAATCGCGCCATCGGTCCAACGCGTCGCATCACGTCGCGCGGTGCTGCTGGTTTGCTGGCCATCCGCGACTTCGCCTCAACCGCCACCGTCCGCTGGTTCGCGCCGCTGGTCCGCGTCGCTCCCCCAGAAGCTCGCACCCTGGCGTCGCATGCGAACTTTCGTCTGCGCCCCCGTCGCTACGAGCCACCGCACGGAGCTGCCGATTCGCCACCGGATCTGCTGGTTCGCCGCCGATCTGCTGGTTCACTGTCGGATTTGCTAGAGCTCCTTTACCTCTCTTATCTCCTCTCCTCTCCCCTCCCCTCTTCTTTATTTCACCTCCCGATCACTCTCTCTCTCTTGCTCTTATCCAAATCTGATGTGTCCTCGAGATTCGTGCAGAGCAAAACTCGAGGGACATCGGAAACATATTTATTCAAATGCTTTCCTTAAAAATTAGGCAGCGCGCATATTGAGGAACCAACCCGCCTCATTTCACAATCCCGATACTCGTGCCACTCGCATCACGAGGCACATCCAATTTATATTTTATTTTATTTTATTTTAATGTTTAAGTTTATTGTGATCACATTACAATCACTATAGCCACATTAAGCCACTACCTCGGTCCCACGTCGACATGCGACTCAAGGCGCGTCCCCGTTCGTGTTTCGGCTCAACAAATTCCTCACGTATACCAACTCGTATAATGGCTCAATAATTCGCATTACAATCTCAAATTGGGTATTTGGACATACGTACTCCAACGAGTGGATCCCACATATGACTTTGACCTGGCACGTGGCACAAGTCAAATTTTCGGGCCGCTACAGTCTTCCTAACGAATTAGAATCTCGTTCTCGAAATTGACGCAATTCTCGAAGGAAGATAGTGTGTTATAAATGAAGACCCAAGGCCATACTCGCTCAAGGCCATACCCCCATTTTACTCTGTAGGGCTGGGCTCCTCCGTGACAAGCTTGGCTCATCCGTGACGAGTTGGGCTCCTCCGCGACCTCCAAACAAAGAACACACCATCTGCCTCTCCCATCGATATATGCCAGAACAACATCCTCGCAACATATATTAGAATACAAATGAACATATTAGTCCTATGGTCCACCATTAATAACATATTCATATCCACAGTATGTCTGTGTTACTATAAATCAATTTCTCTAACTATGCGTTAGTCTCTAATCGAGTGAGTCTCAACCCAACTCGTACCCTCTATCAGGTTACGATGGATAGTAGTCGGACCTGACGTGGCAATAACATGAATCTGTTCCTGGCTTTGCTGTACCTGGCTGTCCACACGCCCATATAGGTACGTTGAAATCCTGATCCAAATGGAACATGTCCATGTCCTTGTCCCTGTGCATGACTAGATTGCTATCCCTGTCAGTGCACTCGACTGGATCTCCGACCGTGTCTCTGGCCCCTGCCTCTGCCATCAACTTTCTTATAGTACTTATGCTAAGGATCTGACAGTGCTGGCTGCTGTAATGCACTAGCGTAACTCTGCGCTAGACCATCTAACATTGGCGCCATATACGCCGCATATGCTTTGCCACAACCGTCTAACCCTTATTTTCCTCTGATCATCTCTAGACCCTCGCACCGAATGTGACAATGCTGAGAATGCGACTGGTACTCCGATGCGTGTGCTCCCACGCTCTCATTAGCCATAACCATCTTATAAGCCTCTTGTAGACCGTGTACAAAGTAGTAAGCCTGGTCGGCGTTAGTATCGACTGCACCCTAGCCTTCTCCATCAAGCGTATATATCGATTCATATAAGTTCTCTTCAGACTATGAACTGTAGGAGGAATGTACTTCCCCATCCTTGAGCTTAGCCCAAATCCTTGAGCGTCCACATCGACGCCACCGTAGTGCGCTACTAGACATCGGCCTCGCCGAACAACGAAGCTGATGAGATGCTCAACCTCATATGATCTGGTGTGGCCAAGATGTCATGAATGTTTGCTGCTCCGAGATCCGTACCACCATGGAACTTTTTCGGATGATGTTACTGAAACTCGCGAGATTGCCTCGCCTTAGCCGTCGCTCTAACTCCCGTATCAGTCGGCGCTCTCGGCATCTCCTTATGTAAATACGAGTTCAATCTAAACCTACGCCTCCTCGGTCACTGTAGGCCCTGCCTAAGTAGGCCCTGCTGGAACTGGAGATGTTTTAGGTCGGTTGTGAACTGTAAAAACACACCCAGCCTGAATAAAGCCCTATCTCTTCAAATTCTCTCTCGAGTAACCTGTTCATTCGAACGCACTTGTTTGTTTTTTTTGTTTTTTTATTATTATAACATGCACGAAAATTTCCTTTCAGTACGTTTACTAACGCATCTGAACAAATTTTAGCATGTGAGAATTCTTGAGATGTACAATTTCCTAGGATTTATACTTAGGTGCCCTCTAACTTTCAGAACGATTCGCGGACTCTACCTCAACTCATAACACTTAATTCATTTACAAGTCCCTAACGGTGGTTGTCGACTTCACCAACCTTGAGACTATAAATGCATATTATCACTAAAGTAGAGTTAGTTAGGCTTCTGATCCAACACTACTACTCCAAAGCTTTCGTCAAAGCTAAAGGAGTCCGTACATGATGTAATCGTTAGCTCTCAAGTCATCTTAACACTCTGCTCCCTTACGGTCTGCTTGTCTTACAAATCTTCGTCCTTTTTTTAAAAAAAAACTTTACTTTCATATGTACCCCTATTCAAATTTTCTTCTAGGGATGTATGCATAGGCAAAGTAATCAATTTCTCTAGATCCGATAAATTTATCGTCAATCTTTTTCAATTTACTCATCGTGTCTCACGTGATACACAAGAGTAAATATGGCTATATAAAAAAATTATATCGTAAATCTTTCGATAGTAGTATAATACAACACATCAACTATCCCATATAGTTCAAATTTTTAATTTCCCCAACTTTCCTCACTTCCTAACGAAGACTTAAGTTAGGATCATAGGGTTCCACTCTAAGTTCAGCCATTTCTAACTTCCACTAGTTTGCGTCTCCATGGCTTGTGATTTAAATAAAGAGTCGAGTATTTAAAACTTCGGCTCTGATACCAACTGTGACGGCCCCAGTTTCCTACAAACTGGGCCCCGCCCGACCTAAGCCTACGTGGACCCCCAAGCCAGTCTCGCAAGGTCAACGTATACCTAATCAGCCTTCCAATCCTTCATTATATGTAAATTCACAATTTTAAGTTGAGTTATAAGTATTTGTCAAGTTTTACAATTTAGCGGAAGCAATTTATGCATTAAATAACTCAACAATAATGTAAAAAGAGTTAGGAAACCTAATTGTGGAACCCTGCATAACTATATCATCATTGGAGGAGAGTAAATAAAAGATATACAAAATATTCACCTAGCTATGGAGCTTTCCCCTTGCCGAACCGTAGATATGCACTCAGTCAAACCCAAAAATGATGAGCATAGGTAAGTAACGCCAGTAGGACATATACATCATTTCGAAATAACCAAAGTAGTCGAATTCATGCAAATAGAAAGAAAGGAACAATGAACGCATGAATATAAAAGACTGTAAATAAATCAATCGATGAGTGAGGCCAAATAACAAGGAGTCCCGACCAAAGGTCGTTGAGTTGGGGCAAAAACCTAGCAGACTCGGGTTTAGGACGAGACCCCAGCCTCCCAGCCCTAACCCTTGCGACTAAGAGATATCCACAGACCGGGATAAGAGCCCCCAACGTACACTCAATTGGGAGATATCGACGGCATCCAGATAAGAGCTCATATCGCAGATAAACATTACCATGACTCACTTACAAATGGACCTCTCCACGCAATAGCACTTTCAAGGATGATATCCAAGCAATGAATAACAATATCAAAGCAATGAAATTACTGTATAGTTCCTCAATGGTTTACTTACCGCAAGAATGTCCTGCTCAAGCCTTGATACGCGCACCCGACACCCGCACACCACGATATGCGCACCCAACAATCGGCTATACCTCATAAGTCCCTGATGTCCATTTATACCGTTTACGTTACTTACGTCATTCGTATCAATATATTCGCGATTAAAACCGCGAATTCCACAATAAAAGCAACAAAATGCACAAGATGGTGTAGGACCTCATCACGGCCCACGCCTTCGTCTCCTTCGCGAGCAACCCATCGCGTCGTCGAGCTTCGTCGAAGTCATGATGCCTTGTCCACTGTTGGTGTATTGTAGGAGATCGATCGGCCCGACAACGCGCTTCGCTCCACGCCATTCCCCGTGCCGCCGCTGTTGTTGCCACACTCGCCGGCGCCACCGCTGCCATTCGCCCGCGCCGCCGCTATCGCTCACCGGCGTGCCTTCCATGCTCCTCACTGGGGTCCTCCGTAATAACGACGACACCTCCTGGCGGTGGAATCGCCTCCGCCGCTGCTGGGGTCGCGCTGCTCGTCGTCGTCCCCATAGCCGCCGCCACTGGTGATTCGCGCCACCGATCCTACTTGTCATGTCACGTCGCGACGTGCTGCTGGTTTGCTGGCTATCCGCGGCTTCGCCTCAACCGCCGCCGTCCGCGGCCCGGAGCACCGTCACGCTGATGGTTGGCGCCGCTGGTTTGCGTCATATGCCCCGGCAGCTCGCATCCTCGCGTTGCCCGCAAACCACCGTCTGCGCCCCCATCGCTACAAGCCGGCGCCCGGAGCTGTCGACTCGCCACCAGATCTGCTGGTTCGCTGCCAGATCTGCTGGAGCTCCTTCACCTCTCTCCTATCATCTCCTATCTTCTTTCTCTCACCTCCCGATCACTCTCTATCTCTCTTGCTCTTATCCAAATCTAATGTGTCCTCGAGATTCGTACGGAGCAAAACTCGAGGCACATAAAAAACATATTTATTCAAATGCTTTCCTTAAAAATCGGGCAGTGCACATCTCGAGGAACCAACCCGCCTCATTTCACAATCTCGATACTCGCGCTACATGCATCACGAGGAGCATCCAATTTACATTTTACTTTATTTTATTTTATTTTAATGTTTAAGTTTAATGTGATCACATTACAATCACTATAGCCACATTAAGCCACTATCTCGGTCCAATTTCGACACGCGACTCGAGGCGCGTCCCCGTTCATGTTTCAGCTTAACAAATTCCTCGCGTATACCAACTCGTAAAACGGCTCAATAATTTGTATTATAATCTCAAATTGGATATTTGGACATATATATTCCGATGAGTGGATCCCACATACGACCCTGACCTGGCACGTGGCACAAGTCAAATTTTTGGACCGTTACAACGATGCTTGGGAAAGATTCAAAGAGATGTTAAGGAGATGCTCGAGATACCAATATGTAAAATGGGCACAACTCCAAATTTTCTACTATTTGATGAACCACAACACAAGAACAATAGTATATGTCGCAGTAGGTGGGCTCTCTATGAACCAAGAATGAGGTTGAAGCATTAGATATCATTGATTCTATGTCTGAAAGTTCTATAGTCGGTACTCGTTCCACAATAAGGAAACCAACATGAGTTTAGGAGATTGACTCGCAACCTGTAATCATAGCATAGCTACCAAAGTTGAGCAGTCAAATGGCGAAACTTCAAATGGGACCTCAAGGTTCACAAGTAGCATAACAACCCATCAATCACCAAAGCATGATGATTAACAAAATAGACATACAATAAGGAATGGAGTATGAGGACATCAACTTCATGAACAACCAAAACTACAAGAACAAATTTAGACTGAGACGAATGACTCTTCAATGATTTTATCGATGATACAACAACAACAACTCAAACTTCTCTTACGAAAATCATGATAAAGCACTAAATTCACCTCAAGGCTTTGATCAATAAGTCCAACAGGGGAAGCTGGGGTGGAGTCAATAGATGACTTCATTGACGTTAATGGAGAAGTACTTGCATGCCATGGACATGAGTAATAAGGAGCGCCACTAGAAGCACGAGAAACAGATGGAAGGAGCAAAGCTAGCCATGAAGAGGATGGATGATTAGCAATCACAATCCATCAAGAACTTAGAATGAAAAATTGGTCGACTTGCTATAGCATTGAACTTGAGGAAAGAAGGACAGTTTCCTAGCAACACCATCACCAATCCCAAAGAGAACATGAATGCTATTCACATGATGAGCACTACGACAACAAAGGAGCTAAGACAAGAGCAAGCGATGTATAAGCTAGAAAAAGTCAACACTTTAGCTATGAGGAAGCTTGAAGAGATGCATGAGCATAACATGGATGTAAGGCAAGATGAACTCAAAGGATTAGGGTAACAAAGAATCAATGCCTTGAAGAAAATGAAGGGAAAGCAATAATGGAAGTCCAAGCAAAAAGATGAGGAACCTTCTCAGAAGACCCACAAGGCAATAATATCAAGGTACTTCTGAAGAAGTCGAAACCAAAGTTCAAGTTCATTCAGAGACTTCAACCTATTAAAAGGAGAGATCCTAGAGAGTTTAGCATACCGATAAACATTGATGAGCATCAGTTTAGAAATGTCTTATATGATGCAGGAGCCTCAGTCAATGTCATGCCATTAATGGATATGATGCACGCCAATTCAAAGATCAATTATCTCGATATGACAAATTTGCAAGTAGTTGATAGCAATTTGATACCTACTATATGGAGAGTCTTGAATGTGTTGTAAAAGTAAGTAGATTCACATTTATCGTGGATTTTGAGGTTATGATTCATAATATGGATGATGATGTGCCTATGATACTTGGGCAGCCATTCATGAACACCGCTAAGGCAGATTTGTACATAAAAGAAAGGAAAACCACAATGAGTATTAATGAGGGCAATGATGCTGAGATGGTTATCTTTGTCGATGGCGAAGAAATACATCCGAATGGGAATGACATTACAATCTCTGATTGGCAGATGGAGTTTCTTGATTCAAACTCGGACTAAACGAGCTAAAAAGGCATCGGGTTAATGACGTTAAACTAAACACGACTGGGAGGCAGCCCATGGTTTTTAAATTTCAAGTTTTTGAATTTCAATTAATTAGTTAGTTATGTAGTTTAGCTAAGTACAATTAACAAGTTTTAGTTCAAACTTTCAGAAAATTATTTTGAATGTGAAGGAAATACCATTTGCCAAGTGTTGATTCAACATAATGGAAATATCTCGCTGACTCATTACAAAGCATAAAAGGAGTTAAGGAGTTCAAAACGGTTAAGGTAATTAAGGTGAATGAGCAAATGAAAGGTAAAATTTATTAATTTTTATAAATACATGAATTTTATGTAGCCACGACATCTTGTATGAGTGATACAGAAAGTCGAATTAGCACAAGAGAGGAATTAACGAAAAATATAGGCGCAACATGTTGGCAGATAGCTATACGCCGTGGGTAATACTCTAACTTTCTAATTTTCTCGAATTAGGTGATGTCACTTTGATGTCTTAACACCATCCCTTTAATGTTCACAGCGATGCCACTGCACCAAGCAACCAACATTGATTTCATCACTTACTTCGCACTCCCAAGCTGTTCCTTTCCTTCCCCCGCTGTGCCTTATCACTCTATAACACCACCACATGTGGCTACGACGCTGACCATACTGTCGTGGGTTTTGCTCCGTTTCCTCTTGTTTTTGCTCATTTCCTTCCTTTAACCTTAATTACCTAAAATTGTAATTACACCATTAATTAGAGCTAATTTAGGGATATTTATAGTAAATATACTACTAAACTAACTTCATATATAAGTCCAAATAATCACATATCAAACACCCCCTAAACTTAAGATTTTGCGCACTCCAAGTAAAAGTGTATTCTACTAAGTCTCGTAATAACTAGTTCTCGTTCAATTTACATTGTTCATAGAGTATCCTTTAAGTCACTAAGTTTCAAGTTAATAATCCACTCAAGAGTTTTTCTTTGCAAAAACTTATTATTTTAAGACATGTAGCTCTAACAATACATAATTTCACTTTCGAAACACTGAACTAGATCACAACCTAATCCATCACTACTCATAAATTTGTTTCACCTCAACATTTAGGTAGCAAGTATGTAATCTCATGATTTCTCATTAAGCTCGAGAATCCAAAAACAAGCATATATCAAACTCACCTTTAGTAGACTTAGTACTTTAAAAGTCTATAGCACTTAACATAGTTGGAAATGAGCTTAACTTAACTAGCTACTTGTACTTGAAATCTTTTATTTGAAGAGTTTTATTTTACTTCTACCTTCTTTTCTTTATTTTATTTCCTTTATTTTCTTCTTCTCCTTTTGTTTTTTTATTTTTCATGGTCCACCCACCTTTTCCTAAAGACTATTTTTTCCTCACTTTTTCCAACCATTAAGATCTCTGCTCCATTTCTTTTAGAACTTGTGTGATTCTCTCATTTTTTCTTTATTTCTAAAACTCTTGTTAGCACTACTTATCACTTTCACTAAATTAAGTAAGTTAACTCCAACTTTTCATTTACAATGCTTATTTCTTCCACTATTTGCACTAAGTCTTTCTTTGCTTTATATTATCAAGTAAGATTCTCACTTATTATAGAGTCCTTAGAGATCTAACCTTTTTTTACAAGAAGTATTCTAGTTTCTTACTTTTGTTTCAAGTTCATGGTCTTCCCTAACTTTAGGTTTCTAATCATGAAATCATACCGTTGTTGCTACATTTCATTATTTCTTCTTTAAAATTCAAAATACTCTATTGAGTTTCATATCAACAAGATACGTATAGTCCACTCATCCACAAATAAAGGCATGAACTTGTAAATGAACTACTTATTCATTACATATTACTATATATAACCTAATCTATACTACTTAAACATTCAAATAATAAGTAAAATGAATAATTTATACACTACAATGCTTTCCTCTTTGACTGCTTCAAAATTTAAAATTTAAACAATCATACTACAATGTTTATCCTTATTTCTCAACCTATCTTACCATTTCTCATAGTGTAGTGTAGTGTCGATGCCTACAAACTTAAACCAAACGTTATCTTCAAGGTTTAAAAATAAGTCTGAAATCATGAAAACACTAAAACACACAAACATATATAATAACACAAATTATATAATCCTAAACTAAACAAGAAAATTTAAATAATTAAATATCCCAAATGAGATTCCTTGATGTGTCATGACTATTGCACAAATCTTGAGACTTATCCATTATGATGAATCAACACCTAGATAATGGTATTTTTTGCATATTGGACATAAAAATCTCGAAGGTTAGAAACTATAACGTTTAAATTGTAAGGAACTAAACTACATCACTAAATAACTTGACCAAAAATGTCAAAATTTAAAACTTCAAACCCTGGGCTGCCTCATAGTAGTGTTTAATTTAATGTCATTAGCCTGATGCCGTTTTAGCTTGTTTAGTCTAAGTTTAAATCGAGAAACTCCATCCGCAATTTTGAGATTTGAAATAATTTTTCATCCACGAATACTTACGTTACCGCCTTCCATGTATCACATTCTTTATGAGGTAACCTAGATAGGCGGTTTGCAACCAGATTTTTGCTTCATTTCTTATCTTTGATTTCCTTGGTTTGGCATCCTTATTTACAAAAAGGTAGTGAATTGCTGCACGATTAGTATATACCGTGACTTTGGATCGTATTACATATGCTCTAAACTTGTCACACATAAATACCACCGCCAATAACTCCTTTTCTATGTAGTATAGTTCTGGTGTGCTTGATCTAGTTTTCTACCTGCGTATTATATAGCTCTAAACTTTCCATTTCGCCGTTGGCCTACACTGCTCCTACTGCATAATCACTTGCACCACACATTATTTTAAACTTAGAATTCTAGTTTGGTACTACCACTATTGGTGCCGAAATCAAAGCTACTTTAAGGATATCAAATGCTTGTATGCATGCTATACACATTTCAAATGGAACATCTTTTTCCAACAATGAACATAATAGTTCGGTAATTTTTGAAAAATCCTTAATAAACCTTCTATAGAAACTCACATGTCCTAAAAAACTTCTTGTGTCTCCAATGTTTCTTGGTATAGGAAGTTCCTCAATTGGCGATATCTTAGCTTTTTCAACATCCAATCCATGAGCATACACTCTATGTCTCAACACAAGTCCTTCTCGAACCATAAAGTGATATTGGAGAATTTGCTTGATTAACAAATTTAGAGAAAACATGTATCCCTTTAATACACCCACATAAATATTTACCAATCTAACACATTTACTGTCACGTCACTGCTACATCAAGTTTTTTTTCGTCAAACTGAAAACGTGACTTCAGATCACGTTTTGGCTTAAAAACAAAAAAAAGTAAGTCGTGACTTGCGGTCACGACTTTCTTTTGAAGGAAGTCTTGACTGCAAGTTACGACTCTTGTTTCAAAGAAATCGTGACTTGCAGTCACGACTTCCATTTGTTCCTTTTTTTTCGGTGTATTTTTTCCTTATGCTTTTGGTAGTCAACTTATAAGATATTTAAACAATGTCTTAAGGCTGATTTATTTTTATGAAAGAGAATGAACATGATCTTGACAAAGTATAATCTATCATATTATACCTCATCGATTAAACAAGTAGAATGTCAAGTATCTATGTGTTTTTATATTTTTTTCAATAAAACTAAAGCTTTCAAACTAGTCAACTAGTATATTCGTGTTTTTGATTTTTTTGTTAATACAAACTAGTATAAAATTTGAAGTTACAATAGGTTTATGACCTTATCGTTTACAACAAAAGCTTTCAAACTCGAGTAATTTGCAAATTCATAAAATTAATGTTATTCAAGAAAAAAATCTCATTTGCTATAAATGAAGAACTTGGAAGTCGATCAACTACGAAACATTAATATAAACAAAAAAATGTCTTGTTATAGTAAAACAAGTCCTAGTTTGACCCCAAATAATGACTTCTAGTCCTACAACGTGTTCTCTTTACGACTCGCACGCACATTACGATTTAAAGCTAATGGCACATTCGAATGGCCTACATCAGTAGTATTTTGAGCATTTTCTAGTTGAATTTCATCTATATCATGCATTCCACCATCATGAGTACTTGTGGTCCCAGATAAATTCATCATTATTGGAATTACATTAAAATGATGTGAGAATGTAGGTTTCCTATCAAATTGAAAGGCTTTCGTAGTCTCGAATGCCATGTTGGAAGGTACTGATGGAGTATGTGGAGTCTCTAACTTGTTGAGAGGTACTGATGGAGTATATAGAGTCTCGAACTCGTTGAGAGGTATGGATAGAGTATACACTGGAATTTCATGCCTCGAACATGTATCTTCATGTGAAGATTGATGAGATGCTTCAAAAGAAGTGGGCATATTATGGATGCGATAATCTACATGTATTGCAGTCAAAGTCGATGCAGCTACATTTCTAATACGCAGAATAGACACATCATCACCCAATGTCAACTGATGAATTGATGTCATTCCATGTGCCTACATATAAAATATTTATGAAGTTTTATGCGAAAATAAAATCAAAACAACTATCTAAAAGACTTCATGATTGAATAGTAAAAATTTGTACTTACCAATGCCTCAACAATAGCTCCACGATGAGACATGAATCGTTGTGTAATGCGACGATACCATTGCATATACGGGTTGTAAAATTCCAATGGATCCTCCAATAACTCATCATTCGCAATATTATAAGCTTGTTCGTTCCACATTCAGACATAAGCACTATGTTCTGCACTCCAATATTTATCCGTTTTCCCTCTCAAGTTAATCTTGTGTAGCTCCATGCTTGTGCTATTTAAAGGTGGTGTCTTTTGTTTCAAACCAAATTGTCGCATGAATCTATCAGGATTATACATTTCAACAACACGGAAGAAAAGTAAAGGTGCCCTTATTCACCAAATAGCAAGACCACTGCTACAATACGGAGGCAAGTCCCTTATTACCGTCTCAAGATACGATTCCCAAATTACCCGAAGTCATGAAAAACAAATTGAAATGAATAAAATTCACATTTCACCATTGTACAAAAGGGTATTTGAAAAAATTAATTAAGTGTATTTCTTACTTTATCGGGTGTTTGCATGTCAATCATTTCTCTGTATTTTGTTAGCACGTGCATTGATGTTCCTGTAGTCTCTAAGTCATGTCTCCACCTATAAAAATGTAAAAAACAACACAATGCATGCATGGATTTACATGTAGATAAACAAACTCAAGTTTTTTGACTATGTTAAAAAATTCTAATTACCTATGACCAAATGGAGGAGGTGGAAATAATCTTCATTTGGTATGATGTCGTTTCGAAGAACAATTCCCATTATTGGTGCAAGAAAAGGCAACTTGTCCCATGTCCATAGTTGTAATAATATTATCGGACCTGCAATCTCTGCTTCGTCAATGTTAGCGGCAATACACAACTGTCTATATAGGTGAGCCAAAGTTGCACTACCCCAACTGTATTTTCCTGCTGCCTCAAAATCCTCGAGAAATTGTAAATACGTGATGTGAACAAGATTGTTAAAATTGTTTGCAAATAAAGTTCCTCCAAGAAGTTGGAAGATGTACGCTCTTGCATAGTGTTGCACTTCCACATCATCAGCGTTATTTGGAAGGTTTGGAAACCATCTTGAAAGTTGGCGAATTTGGATCTGACCTCTAGTTTTGTTATTTTCAGGGAATGGGAAGCCTAGTTGTGTTAAACATAAGGCATCATAATTTTGTTCTACACGACTAGTGATTGGTAATCCATTGACTGGTAACTCGAAAATTATTTATACATCTTGTAGGTATAGTCATCTTGCCAATTGAAAAATGAAACGTGTGAGTTTATGGCCTCCACCTCTCAACAAGTGCAATAATGAGATGCCAATCAATTCCTATGAAACCTATTCTCGTCGTTCCATAAAACCTAGCTTCCTCAAAATACCCAACTATTCGTTCATCAAGTGGGACCAATCGATGTAATGCTGCTGAATCATGCCTGATAGTCAATATACCAGGATCCTATGCAAAAACATATAAGTTACATTAGTTCAAATTTACCTACAAAGCTCTAAAAATATGCAAACATGCAAAAAGAAATACTACCGGTCCATTCCAAACAAGAGTAGATCTATGTAGAGCCTGCATAGTCAACACTGAATCATCTATAGGTCCAGGATACATATCGCGCTTGAACCCCAAATCATTAACAATGTTGTCATTAATACAAAAAAACCAATGATGAACAACAAAATTAGCGATACAGTTCATTCAAGAAACAATAAAATTTAAACAAAAGTTGGTGATTAATGTAAAAACATGGTTTAATTGAAACAAAGTACATGCACCACATAGTCATAAGAAAATGAACTAATATAAGAAAAACATGCGTGAATGCGAAAGATAAGACTTGACACGCCTTTCACTATGAACCATTAGGTGGTTGTTCTTGCTGACAACAAGAGCAAGTGCGCCTATTGTGTCCATCCTGCTTACATTTTCTACATCGCAATGTTGTTGGTGTTTCTCTCCATTCATTCTCTCACAGCATATGACGTGGTTGTTTCTGATTGCCTCTCCAATCCATCTCAGTTCGCAAACGTCTTGTTTGAGGACGACCTCTTTTGACTTGCTTTCGAGATGGATCAGGTAGCAAGGTGCGTGGTACTCTAGCATTAGGCCAATAATCTTCATGAGGAATGGGTTAGAAACTCGTAGCGTAACATTGACTATACACGAATAATCTGTAATATGACTCGATGTACTGATAGTGATCTATGGCAACATTAGCGCAAACAACTTGGACATGGGAACATGGAATGCCAAAACACTGCCACTTCATACAAGTGCATCTATGAGCCTCAAATTTCACCACTTGCTTGTTAGACCCTTTTCTCAAATGATAGCCACAAACTGCAGTGACGACTTCAATTGTGCCATTTTCACGATTCACTAATGTAACATTGCGCCCTCCAGCTGCCTTTCCCCAATGTGACAACTTATCAAGTACGTACTTTATGTACCTTTCGCCCCTTGCTAGGGCTGCACCTATTTTGTCACATCTTTTGTTAAAGTAAGTCATGGCCTGATAAAATGTTAGTTGCACTAATGCGGTGACATGGTAAAATCGTGCACCTTTAAGGACACCGTTAAAGCATTATACATTTGTGAAAGAAAACCATGTAAGTATTTGCTTGTAAATGTGATATAAATAAAACACATTAAATAAATAATATTATAAACATATAGACACAATTAATACCAGCTAGATTTGTAGTCATCTATCAATATCAAAATCCTTTGTCGTATGCATTGGTCCATTGTGTTTGATGAATATCATTAAGCCACGCAATACTTTCCGCATTAATTTGTTGAATTTCTTTAATGTATGCCTTAAAATTTTGAGGTTGATGTTGTGCACCGGCTAAGTACACCATATCCTTCAATTCTTTGCTCCCAAATCTCATGTTGAAATTACCGCATATGTGATGAAGGCAAAATCTGTGTTGAGCTCTTTCATGGGTCCATCCATTTTGAGGATTGTTAATTGCTAACAATATACCAGGGTGCCGATCAGAAATGACATATATACCATCTCGATCAGTCACATGATTTCGCAAACAAGCCATAAACCATCCCAGCTGTCTTGAATTTCCTCATCAACAATGGTAAATGCTAAGGGAAATATATGACTATTACTATCAACAACAGTGGCTATTAATAGTTTATGTTTGTATTTTCCATAGAAGAATGTCCCATCAATTTGTATAATTGGTATGCAATGTCTAAAACCTGCAATAAAAGGTGCAAATGCATAAAAACGCATTTGAATACAACCTCATTGTTGGCATTAGGCTCGCCATGCCTCCAATCGACACGTGTCCCTGGATTGCTTTCTTGAAGAGCGGCCATCCACCGCAGCAGCATTTTATATGATTCTTCCCAATCTCCAAAGATTTTAACAATTGATTTTTTCTTCCCCAACTAAACTTTCTTGTAATGAACATCATAACTGAATTTGTCCTTGATAATTTGATGAAGAATTGGAACTGAGATGGATGGATCTCTTCTAACCACATTTTCAATTTCACGGCGTATAATGGTGGAGTCTAAATGAGCGTGATCCTTAGACAGTTTTGCATAGATACATGCATGCGGTCCTGCATATTTACTTATCTCAAACATTGCATGTGCTTTTCTTTTTGAACACCGCAACCTCCAATCATATCCATCTAAATGTTTCTTACAACGGACAATCCACACATTGTGTGTTGAATGAGTTACCATAAATTGCATGTGTCCTTTAATGCTATACAATTTCACGACATGTTGGATATCTACTTTAGGAAGGAACCACATGCCTACATGAAATTCTGATGCTTCATTCCATAAAGACCTAGAAGGGATCATCGCATTCTCATAGTTAGATTGCATAGCCTCAATACTCAATTCCATAAATACAGATGAAGGTACGGGAAATTCACCTACACCCACATACGCATCATCAATTCTAGCAGCCTTTTGATCGAAAAAATCATCATTTCCAACTTTGTTGGAGATTGGAGGACAAGATAATGAGCCATCCTTGACTATGACTCGATTTAATGTATATCAAATTATGCTATCATCAACATGATGAGCATCAACCCCTACATCATCGACATCATCATCGCTACTCTCTTCACTAGTATTCTCATCACTACCACAATAGTCATCATTTTCCTCAGTATTCACACCAACACAGGAACAAGTATCCTCGTCTACATCGGGATTTGAAGTCGTCAAAGGTGATGCACAATGATTACGTTCAAATATTGGTTGAGTACTAGGGCCTTATGCACTTACCACTATGTTATAATTGGAACTAGTATATGATTGCCTCGGAACTAAATCTAAAAATATCTCCATACAATTTGGTGGTGGAAATTCTGCCACAATCTCCCAAGCATCTTTCAGAGTTGATTCATCAACTATTCGCAAAGGGACATAGTTGTACGTTCGAGTTCCAATGTACATAGGATATTGATATATCATGTTTAATATAATTTTTTCATTATCTATCTCAAAGGAATTACAGATAAAACTCACAAATTCCTCGTACCCTAAACTTAACTTCGATCTGAGATGTCGAATAGGCAGTTTCGTGTACGAAATCCCAGATGGTCCATCAACCATGAAACCATTCATATAGCACACCAAAGTTACTCTTCGATCAACCATTATGGAATCTATATATGTAGAATATAATTGTTAATCAATAGAAGTGATGATAATTAATACACTTACTTAGCACAAATAAAACTCTACCTATGTTGTACACTATGTGCGCTACATAGCCGGTCCCAGTTCGGATAAAGGAGGAGGACTCTGATGCCCATTTTTTCATACCGAAAAATGGGTAAGGGATGTCCCAAACTCTCTTTTTAAACCCGAAAAGTGAGGGAGGGAGGCCCCAAGCTCATTTTCTATTCTTGGGAAATGGAGGAGGGTTGCGATAGGTTGACAGCCAGCGTAAAACCTTTGTCACTTTTCATGAAATGGATCAAACATATATAAACGTTAGGGCATTCCCACCTAGTGACACGCTGCATCGGAGCCCGGTGTAGTGAGAAATGAGCAAGGGTGTGTTTCACATTGCCGCCTGGGTGTGAAAAAGATGAGCAAGGGTTCCCACACATAGGACGTGTGCGGGTAAAGAAGCTAGTCCCTTCACATCGTCGCCCGGATGTGAAGAAAAATGAGCAAGGGTTCCCACACAAAGGACGGGTGTGGGTAAAGAAGCTAGTTCAAAACAAAAACAAAAACAAAAACAAAATCATAGATACGAATACTAGATCTTTTAGACAAAATAGAAATAGAAAAGAAAAACAAATACAAAGGGAGAAAAAATTCGTTTAGGAACATGAAACATAGGAACACTTACGGGGAGGTCAATAGAACTAGTAGATACCATGATTAGAAGGAGAGTCAATATTGCTTGCCTCCAAGAGACAAAATGGGTAGGCTAAAAGAGTAGAGAAATAGGAAACACAGGGTTTAAATTGTGGTAAACTGGTATAGATAGAAAATGCAATGGAGTAGGAATTGTGGTGGATAATGATTATAAGGATAAGGTCGTGTAGGTTAAAAGAATGGGGGATAGATTGATTCTAGTTAAATTAATTATTGGAGTCGAAAAAACCAACATACTTAGCGCATATGCACCACAAGTAGGATTAAGCGAGAGCATCAAACGCAAATTTTGGGATGATATGGATGGATTTATGCAGAGTATACCATTATATGAAAAGGTTTTTATTGGAGGAGATTTAAATGGACATGTCGGGGTAAGTAACGATGGGTTTGAGAGAGTTCATGGAGGTTTTGGTTACGATAATAGAAATGAAGAAGGAGAATCAATTTTAGAATTTGCTTCACCATATGATCTTGTCTTAGCAAATACTAGTTTTAGGAAGAGGGAGTCGCATATAATTAATTCTAGTAGTGGTCATAACAAAAGTCAAATAGATTTTTTTTAACAAGAAAAATAGATAGAAAACTATGTAGAGACTGCAAAGTAATACCTGGTGAAGCACTTACTACCCAACATAAGTTAGTAGTACTTGATATTAAGCTAACATAATAGAATAATATGAATAAAAGAGTTAGCGACCCTAGAATAAAGTGGTGGAACCTAAAACATAGTAAACAAGTAGAGTTTAGAGAAAAACTACAAAAGGAAAATGTTTGAAATCTTGACTTAGATGCTAATACAATGTGTCTAGAAATGAGTAGTTGCATAAGGAGGGTGGGATCAAACATATTAGGTATATCTAAGGGCTTGGGACCTCCAAAGAAGGAAACATGGTGGTGGAACGAGGATGTCCAACGAGCAATTAAGACTAAAAGAGAGATGTATAGGAAAATACCTAAGTGTCAAGATGAAGATGCGTACAATCAGTATAGAGAAGCTAGAAAACAAGCTAAAAAAGTAGTTAGTCAAGCTAAAACAAATTTCATGGGAGATCTATATACAAGGTTAGGTAATAGATATGGCAAAAAATATATATATAGGCTAGCCAAATTAAGAGATAAAAAGAAACAAGACCTAAGTCATGTAAGATGTATTAAGGACGAAAATCAAAATGTTTTAAAGCGCGAGGAGGATATTAAGGAGAGATGGAGAAGTTACTTCGATAGTTTATTTAATGATGGCCAAGTTGATACTATAATAGATGAAAACCCACACCAAGAAAGAAATGTAAACTATACACGCAATGTTAGAATTGTAGAAGTTAAAGAGGCATTGAAAAGAATGAAAATAGGGAAAGCATGTGGCCCAGATGAAATACCCATAGAGGTTTGGAAATGCTTAGGAGAAATCGGATTGACTTGGTTAACAAAACTTTTCAATAAAATTTTAAAATCAAAACGGATGCCAATGGATTGGAGAAGAAGCACGCTTGTGCCAATCTTTAAAAACAAAGGAGACATTCAAAGTTGCTCAAACTACCAGGGAATTAAACTTATGAGTCACACTATGAAACTATGGGAGATGATAATTGACAATAGGCTAAGGAGAGAAACAACAATATCAGAGAGCCAATTTGGTTTCATGCCTGGGAGGTCAACTATGGATGCGATTTTCCTTGTAAGACGATTGTTAGAAAAATATAGATAAAAGAAAAAGATTTCATATGGTATTCATAGATTTAGAAAAAAACATATGATAAGGTCCCTAGAGATGTTCTTTGGTGGGTTCTAGAAAGAAAAAGAGTGCATGCTAGATATATAGACACTATTAAGGATGTGTATGATGGAGTAGTAATGAGAATAAAGACATTTGGAGGAGCTACAAAAGAATTTCCCATTACGATAGGACTACATCAAGGATCGGCTTTAACCCATATCTATTTACTTTAGTTATGGATGAACTAACTATACATATTCAAGAGGATATACCATGGTGTATGCTATTTGCAGATGATATTGTCTTAGTTGATGAAACTAAAGATGGAGTGAATAGGAAATTAGAACTCTGGAGGAATACATTAGAATCTAAAGGCTTTAAGTTGAGTAGGACGAAAATTGAATACATGCACTGTGAGTTTGGAAACACTAGACATCGAGATGACGGAGTGGTGAAATTAGGGGAAGTAGAAGTTCCTAAGGTAAACCACTTTAGATACCTAGGATCAATCATACAAAATGATGGTAACATTGAAAATGATGTCACACATAGAATTCAAGCTGGATGGAAGAAATGGCGGAGTGCAACAGGGGGGATTTGTAATCGACATGTTCCTACTAAGTTAAAAGAAAAATTTTATAGGACCATAATTAGGCCAGCTATGCTCTATGGAAGTGAATGTTGGGCAGTAAAGCAATAACAATTACATAAAGTCAACGTAGCATAAATGAGGATACTTAAGTGGATGTGTGATAAAACTCGTAAAGATAGAATAAGAAATATAGAAATTCAAAGACAAGTAGGAGTAGCACCAATTGATACAAAGATTAGGGAAGGGCGGTTGCGATGGTTTGGTCACCTGCAAAGACGGCCTACAAATGCCCCAACTAGAAAACTTGACTCAATAGAAACTGTAGAAATTCGACGAGGTAGGGGCAAACCAAAGTTAACATGGGATATATTAATTAAGAAGGATTTGAATGGTTTGCAAAGCTCACCATCAATTGCACTTAATCGAGCACAATGGAAAAGTCTGATCCATGTAGCCGACCTCAGTTAATTTGGGACTGAGGCTATGTTGTTGTTGTTGTTGTTGTTGTTGTACTTAGCACAAATAAACTTAACAAGCTCCAACGTGTATTAAAACTTTATTTTATTTACGTTCTTTGTTTTATTCAAATGAGGAAGAAACTATCAATCAATTTGCAGTAAATAAGAAATTACACAATTGATGCAAATAATAGAACAAGGAGCCATTCAATGTTTGTCAATCAAACTACAATGTTTCTCAAAACGAGCCAAAACCACAATAACCATTCAATGCCTTCATAATTTAAAAATTATGGAGCATTGATCATAGTTTATTTTCTTATTTTTTTTCTTTTTCTACATCTTGTCACTTTAATTATACAATATACTATTCATTTTAAGTTGTTTGTTTCAAGTGGTTCAAGGCATTATATAAATATTGCACCAAAGAAGACGTGACCGCAAAAGTCCCAATTAATTAATCAAAACATTATATAAATATTGCACCAACGAACCCGAGACCGCAAAAGTTCCAATTAATTCATCATGCATTAACATTTAAGTTGACTACGGCGAGGATATAATGCTCTTATTTATTAGTGCATGATTTCAAGTCATTGACTTATGTCGTGTATTGCTACATTTTCTAAATTTATACAATTTATTCACTTTAAGACAAAAAAAAATTAGGGAAATTAAATACTAACAAAATACCAATGCATACTTTTATTCATCAATTAAACATACTCTTCTAATGCTGGATATCAAGCATACGACCCCAAAGAAAAAACATTGCGAAACCAATTCATCAATTACCATAATTAGGGGAAGATATTTACCAATACAAAACAAACCGGTGGGAAGGCGAGCAATGACGACAGAAGTGCAACTAGCGGCCGGCAGGAGGAGAGCAACGACTGGCGGGAAGTGAGGATCGACTGACGGGAGGCGTGTAGCGACCGGCGGGAGGCGAGGATCGACCGGCGGGAGGAGAACAACGATTGGTAGGAGGCAAGGACTGACTGGCAGGAGGCGAGCAGCGACCGGCGGGAGGTGAGGACCGACCGGCGGGAGGTGTGGACCGACCAGCGGGAGGCGAGCAGCGACCACTGGGACGCGAGCAGCGACTGGTGTGAGTGAAACCAGCCACTACCGAGAGGCCTTCCTGTGTCAAAGTCGATGCAACAACGTGCCTGCCGCGGACGACGGTGAAGGAGATGAAGCAATAGTGAATCGTGAAGAAGATCAGTTTTAAACCTAATTACCCAAGTCGTGACCCGCGGTCACGATTTCCATTTTTAAAGTAAAAAAAAATGGGGCCTGTAGTCACATTTTGTTTGCATGTGATGTTTAATGATGTGGCAGGTCTAGTGATGTAGCGGGTGATGTGGCATCGACTAAGTTAGATTGGGAAATATTTTTGTGGGTGTGTTAGCTCGATAAATATTCTCCCCATATGTGTCAATCAAGCAAAAAACCCAAGTGATACTTCTCCCAACTAAGTACCAAGTTTATTTCTTGACATCTTTTCAATACCAAAACTAAATTTTGCAAGCATAGATCGAAAGAAGCCCTAAATATAGAAAAGTCATCCATAAACACCTTCAAAATATCCTCGACCATATCAGAGAAATAGCCATTATTCATTATTGAAATGTTTTTGGCGCATTGCACAGTCCAAATGACATCCACCTAAATATAAATATTCTGTAAGGGCAAGTTAAAGTCATTTTCTCCTGATCTTCTGGTGCTGTTGAAATTGGAATATATCCGAGTACTCATATAGGAAATAATAGTATTCGCATCCTACTAGTCTGTTTAACATTTGATTAATGAATGGTAACGAAAAGTGATATTTTCTCTTAGCTTTATTTAGCTTCTTATAATCAATGCAAACTCTCCAGCCCATTATTGTTCTCATGGACAAAGTTTCCCCATTTTCAGTTTGAATAATGGTAATTCCTATTCTTTGGTACCACATGTATTGGTGAAACCTATCAATTGTCGGAAATGGCCTAGATGATTTTGACATTCAACCATTTCAAGATCTCTTTCTTTACCACTTCTTTCATTACTAGATTCACCCACCTCTTAGCTTCGATTGATTGTTTATGATTTTCTTCCATTAAGATCTTATGCATGCATACCATTAGGCTTATTCTTTTTAAATCCTTAAGTTTCCATCCTAATGTTGACTTATGCTTTCTCAAAACTCAAAGTAATTTTCTTCTTCAAACTATGTTAACTTTGCTCAAACTGTTACAGGATATGCTGAATTTTCTCCCAAATATGTGTATCTCGGATGCTCTGGTAAAGGCTTTAATTCCATTGTTGGTTCATAACTACACTTTCCACCTCCATTTTTAGTTTCTCGAAACTTTTATGAAACTTAGGTGCTCTTATTGGTACTAAAGCATTTACCGCCTCCTGAAGTTCACCTTTTATGGCAGACACATGTAGTTATGCTTTATACTAGACATTGCTCCAACAAATCATCTGGAGTATACTCTTGAGCTATCTTAGTAACACAATTAGAAATCCCATCTTTACTTCAATGCTTTTGCAGTGCTCTCCCTCACTTGGAAATTTCAAGGTCTTATAGATATTAAACATGACTTCCTTATCACTTACTCGTAACCTTAACTCTCATTCTTGAATGTCTATCAATGCTCATGCAGTTGCTAGGAATGGTCTCCTTAAAATTAATGGTATTTTCGAATCTTTTTTCATATCCAATACTACGAAATCCACAGGAAAAATGAACTTATCCATTTTCAACAACATATCTTCAATCACTCCTTTTAGATATGTCACTGATTGGTCTACCAATTGCACAGTCATATTGGTGGACATTAGTTCTCCTAATCCTAATTTCTTGAATACTAATAAGGGCATCAAATTTATGCTTGTTCCCAAGTCACATAAGACCTTATCGAAGAAGTGTACTCCTATCGTGCATGGAATGAAAAAAAATCCTTGGATCCTTCAATTTCGGTGGTAACTTCCTTTATAGGATTACACTGCACTCTTCGGTCAAATTCACTGTTTCGTAATATTGTAGTTGCACATTTTTTTGCTAATATGTCTTTCAAGAATTTTGTGTGATTTGACATCTATTCCAATGCATATGTGAATGGGATGTTTATGTCCAACTTTTTAAACATTTCTTTAAATTTCTTAAACTCTCCCTTATTTTTTCTTTTCTTGAACCGTTGAGGATATGGTAAGGGCGAATTTATTAGTTGTGGATTATCTGGAAATGTGACTCTCCCTAGTACCAAATCGTTTTTTTGCCAATCTCCCCTATTTTTATTTGAGTCAATTTTGATTCTTCTACTAGTGCTACTTCTTTTTGGTTATGGATATCATTATCCAAGTGTTCTGCATCTCCTATTTGTTGCTCACCGATTTGCTTCTTTATGTAATTTATTATATCTTTTGGCTGCACTGGATCATAAGTTGCTCTGCCACTCCTTAATTGGACTGCATGTGCACTTGCCATGTGATTAATAATAATGTTACTAAAAAAATTTTCTTCCTTTGTGAATTCCAAGCATTGGTAAGCTTACCAATTTGTCTCTCTAAATTCTTGATGGATTGTGACCTCTCATCATCCATTCTTTTCATAGCTTGCTTCATTCCTTCCATCTCTTTTATGTTATTCTAATGGCACTCATTATTACTCATGTCCATGGCTTGCAAGTACTTCTCTATCGACTTCAATAAAGTCATCTTTTCGCTCTGCCCCAACTTCCCCTATAAGACTTGTTGATCGAAACTTTAAGGTAAATTTAGTACATTATCAGGATTTTTGTAAGAAAAGTTTGGGTTGTTATTTTATCCTCGATAAAATCATTGAGGAACCATTCCTCTCGACCTAAAGTTGTTCCGGTAGCTTTGGTTGTTCATGAAGTTGATTTCCTCATACTCAATTCCATGTTGTATATCCATTTGATTAACCACCTTGCCTTGGTGAGTAATAGGTTTCTGTGCTACATATTGACCTTGATGTCCCATTTGAAGTTTTGCCATGTTACTTCTTATATTTGATAAATGTGCCATAATTGTAGCTTGGGAGTCAATCTCGTATACTCCTACGGGTTTCCTTATTGTGAAACGAGTACCTACTGTAGAATTTTGAGACATAAGATCAAGGAGATATAATGCTCCATCCTTATCCTTGGTTAACAGAGAGCTACCTGCTGTGGCATCTACTAGTGTTCTCGTGCTGTGGTTCATCCTATAGTAAAAAATCTGAAGTTGTGTCTATTTCACATATCCGTGTCCTGGACATCTCCTCAGCATCGCTTTGGATTTTTCTCGAGCCTCGCCAAGAGACTTGGTGTCTTCTTGATCGAACTGATTAATCTCAAGTGTTCTTTCGTTGACCTTCACTGGGGAAAGAAATTGTCCCGAAATCTTTCATTGATTTCCGCCCATGAGGATGTACTCCATGCATTCAGACCTTAGAGCCAGGATTTGGCATTTCCACTCAATGAGAATGGAAAAAGTCTCATCTTGATCACCTCTTTTGTAATTCTGGTAATGTGCACGGTGTCGCACTTCTCAAAGAAATTCTCAATATGTGCAACTAGATTTTGATTGAATAGCCCGTTAAACAAGCTATTTTGCACCATCATTATCAGAGATAGTCTTAGATTGAATCAGTGCATTATTATATTAGGAGTCTAGTTTAGTTTGTGTTGTTATTTACACCTTTTCTTAGGACGTGCAAAGTCTTAAGTTTAGGGGTATTTGATAAGTCAGTATTTATAGGTTTTTAGTAGTCTATTTTAGTATATTTAATTATTAAAAGTATTTAAAATACATATTTAATTATATTTTTGGGTCATTTTTAGGTTAAACGGAGTGCGGGGTTGAATTCGTAGCGGAAAAATACTCAAAATGGAGTGCGTGATCGGATGCCGGACATTTTGCCTCGAAATACGCATTGAGCCGGTGGGTCAAATAGCGGACAGGGTGTTTCGGCCAATTAAAGCAAGCCACGTCAGCAAGAAAATATCTCCGGACCAATCAGAAACCGCCACGTAGTGTCAGAAAGCCAGCGCCACCAATTAGAACGCGCCATGCGTCACCGCGTCACCGGAGAAGCCACGTCACACAAGCAATCTTCTCCGTGTTTCTGCTACTGTTGATCTTCCTCGAGATTCCTAACCACACAAACTCCCAATAATTCGCGCGAGTCGTGCGAAATCTTCTTCCTCATTTAGCGTCCACGTGGCGTTCTCTCATTGGTCAAACGCACGTCATCAAAAGGTGTCTCCACCAATCACGCGATGACACGTGGCGCTGACTTAGCCAAACACACAACGGAATGCACAGTTTTCGGCGAATGATGCGGCGACAAATCAGAAGCGGTGCAGGAGCGACCCAATCTTGTTTCAACACGTCATCGTGGCAGGAAAAAACTGCGAATCACGCTGTGACACATGGCAGAGTTCGATTTTTGATTTAAAAACACCCCTACGATGCTCCTCGACACACGAGTCACCTCCCTAACCCCTAAAATTAGTATTCGAGTCCAATTTGGGGTACTTTTATATATTAGGAACCTTGGTATTATTAGAAGAACAATTAATTAATATTCTTTAGAGATCAATTATTATTTTTAGTAGTGATTTTTGACGATGATGTCCGGCTAATCAATTTCTTGTCTAAGTCGAAAGGGAAGCAAGTCGGGATCATGGATTCATAGCCTATTATGTGAGATCTTTTATTTTTGTATTTAATTAATTTAATTTCTCCTATTTCATTGTTGTTGATTTAATTATTATGATTTAGATCTAGGGTATGTATGCGGCCGATGCATGCTTTTAGGTGGACAATTTACTATTATTTGGAATATTAGTATCTCTGTAATTGTGCTTTTAGACCAATAAAGTAACAAACATTCACCCGTTTGCCGTAAAACCCTTTCGGTTCTTGACAACAATTGAATCTAGGTTAAATAGGTAGCGGTTGTGACCCGATTATCTAGGATTAGTGTTCCCCCAGATCTATATTACTGCAGTTAGTGTGTTAAACCTGAATGGAGGATGTCTAGGGTTATACATTAATTAGGGAAATAGTTAGTGGCGGACGTCCTGACTATCAAAATTAGGGGAATTAAAAATTTTTGACGGGTGTCGATTTTCCATAGCTAATCTAAGAGAATTTAAATTAATAATTTTTAGGGAAAGATTGAGGACCATTGAATGCTATTGAATCTTGATTCTGATTTGTGGAACTATAGACTTAGGTGATTTCTCATCATTGATATTATTTATGAGAATTTTTTTTGTGTTAGTTTAATTAATTATTTTATTGAATTTTCTGAAAACCCCCTATTTTTAGTTAAGTTGGAGTAAACTCAAGTCCTGTGGATTCGAACCCATATTTACCCCTACTACACCCTTGTGGTTGGTAACTCGATTACGGGTTATATTTGGCACACACGATACGTGATCACCTAACGGTAGTGGTGGGAGGGTGCAAAGGAAAGTAAAACCGTTAAGGGAGGCTATTCGATGAAATCTCGATAGACTGACCATCGACAGACGACTGAATGACGAAGGTATTCGCTGTGGTAAGATTGGAATAAAAGACTCGATTTAACGGTGGATTATGTTCATCCTTATAATAACAGAAGGTAGCCCACCTCGATTTAGAGAATACCTCTCGTAGTAGGGGATAAGCCATATCAAAGAACGCGAGATTGACAATAGCGGGCTTAAAGATTTCGGCATCCATAAGTCGTGGGCTCACCGACGCAAAAATGGACTTAGAATCATGTATGAATTTGGACCAACCCTCTTTTGGAGGGGCATTGGCTGGGACGGTGGCCGAGGTGTCGCTAAGGTGACTAGAAGACCTAATCTCCTGATGGGATGATGATTGGGAGTAGTGTGGGATGGTGTTGATGAATGGGCAGACTCGGACTCGCTACTAGACAAGGGGATGATGGGAGGACGGCGCAGGGGCGGTACGGGCAGCGGTTCGACGGGACAACATGTGTACAAACTCAAGGATGGAGACAACAATTATGGTTTAATCCTAGGGCTAGGAAGCAAAAACACATATATTGACAAAGAAAGTAATGGAATTTACCTAGGGATCGAGGGAGAGTCGCTGGAAAGGATGAATACCCAAGAGGAGAGGAGTTGATATACTGGTCCTGGCCGAACGATATTAGCGTGCTAATGATAGAATTAGCCTGCTAATGATAGAATTAGCACGCTAATGATGCCGATAGTGATCTAGGCCAGGGACGATTAGCATGCTAGGTCCTTGAATTAGTGCGCTAATTATAGACAATTAACGTGCTAATTATCAGACCTAGTGTGCTAATTGCTCTCTGGAATTTAAAATTAGTTTTTTTGAGTTTTTGACGGACAACTCCGATTCACCTCATACTTCATGGACACTTCACTAACAACATATTAAAAGGATTGGAATAATTAAAACATGTATAGAAGGTGCGATTCACAAAACATTCCTAATTCACGCCGAATTTTAGAAAATTAGTCTCTAGGCAATGGCTTGGTGAAGATATCAACTAGTTGGTCCTCCGTGGGCACGTGGATTAGTCTAACATCGCCCTTTTGGACGTGATCGTTAAGGAAATGGTGCCTAATCTCAATGTGCTTGGTGCGGGAGTGTAACACCTAATTTTTTGATATGTTGATTGCACTTATGTTATCACAATAAATTTTAGCACAAACAACTTGGATTTGGTAATCCTCAAGTTGTTGTTTCATGTACAAGACTTGAGCACAACAACTTCCTGTAGCCACATACTCGGATTCGGTCGAAGACAAAGCAACAAAATTCTGCTTTTTGCTAAACCATGATATAAGTGAATTTCCT
The DNA here is from genome assembly GCA_039657365.1 of Stephania yunnanensis. Classification (NCBI taxonomy): domain Eukaryota; kingdom Viridiplantae; phylum Streptophyta; class Magnoliopsida; order Ranunculales; family Menispermaceae; genus Stephania; species Stephania yunnanensis. The sequence goes on along the minus strand of CM077581.1, from coordinate 29,150,043 downwards.
AGCAAATGACAAAATCCAGAAATACTTTTCCTATCCAATAGATCCCCGCATAGTCGGAATCAACAAAGCTTCGGAGTTCGAAACTCTTGGCTTTGTTGAACCACAATCCCAAATCTTGTGTCCTAGGAGAAGATAGTTAGTGTGTGCATCGTTGTTTAGCATAAAACTCCTTTAGGTTCCTATTGACAAACTTACCACCCCGATCACTCCTAATGATGGTAATTTTATACTCCTCATTCTCAGCCAAAGCACAATATTTCACAAACACATCTAACACTTCATGCTTATGAGCTAGAAAACAAACCCATGTATACCTAGTAAGATCATCAACAATGACAAAGCAATATGATTTACCTCCTAGACTTTGTGTTTGGGTGGGTCCGAACAAATCCATATTGATAAGTTCCAATACACTGGTCACATTACTTGTTACTTTCATCTTAAATGATGATTCCACTTGCTTACCAAAAATAAAGGTTTACATTCCTTGCTTTTCTTATAAGTGCATTTAGGTAGACCTATTACAAGATCATGCTTAGTCAATTTGGACAAGTTTTCCATGCTAGGATGTCCTAGTCTACTGTGCCATAACCATGCATCACATTCACTTTGAGCACTCAAACATGGAACATTTTGCATATGCATCTCCTCAAAGTTAATGGCATAAACATGCTTATCTCTATATGCAACAAATAGCTTTTCATGCTTCTCATTCATAACAATGCATTTTGATGATTCAAACACGACATGAAATCCTTTATCACACGATTGACTAATGCTAAGCAAGTTATGTTTCAAGTCATCAACAAGATAAATAGTAGAAATGGAAAGTAAATCATTACCAATGGTTCCAAGGCCTATAAGCTTTCCACCATCATGCCTCTTTAATTCAATGAATTGATGTGCATCTCCGTTCATGTGTCTCGAGCACCCACTATCCAAGTACCATGGGGTGCTTTTCCTCGCATCCTACAAAATGGAAAAAATACTAGATTTTGGTACCCAAACACCTTTGGGTCTGAGAAAGCTAGTATCATAAAAACTCTTAACTACCCATGCTAGTTTACCTATTTTGGCCTTTTGTAACGCACGTTTCCCAACCGCATGAGACTTATTGCATTTTGAGCATCTACGGGCATCATCTAGCAATTTCATGTAAATCGAAAGTTCGCTTTATAGCCTATGACTCTCTTGTTGAGTGCATGTCGTTGTGCTCCTAACATCATTTCAAACATCTTTCTACCATTGGTGAACTTGTGCACTGTGCTAGTCAAGTCCTTTACTTCCTTGACTAAAACATCTCTTTCCTTTAGGACTTCATTCAAGTCGCTTTGGAGATCATTAATGGTCTCATTTTGTGACTTAATCTCACTAATTTCTATGGTCAAGCTCTTTTTGAGTTGTTTGGTCTTTTTGACCTCCTATTCCAACTCTTTCCTAAGCTCATCAATAGTAAGAACATCATCCAAATCATCAACATCATCAAAATCGAAATCGTTAGAGTTTACCTTACTTTGTGACATTAGACAAAGTATTGCTTTCTCACTTTCCAATTCAGCTTCAGAACTTGATGATGATGAATCATCTCTTGTCGCCTTAAAGCTCTTCTTGCCTTTCTTCTTGTCTAACACCTTCTTGTACTTGCATGCCGCCTTGATGTGGCCCGGTTTGCCATACCCGAAGCATATGGTATCACTTGACTTTTCTCCCTTGCTTCCACTCTTGTACATCTTCTAGTGCTTGTCTCGCTTGTACATAGTCTTGTTGAGCTTTCTTGAGATCATGGATACTTCTTCTTCAAGATCATTGTCATAGCTAGATTTGTCATCTTCAACGATCTCAAGTAATGGAGCTGGTGGGCTATTTTCTTTCAAAGCAATCTCTTTTCTTGAACTCTTAGTACCCCCATTCAATGCTTCCAATCTAGCTCGGTCCTTTATTTCAAACTTTAGCTCTCTACACAAGGCATCAAAAGTATACTCTATAAGGTTTTGTGCTGATTGGATAGCATACTTTTTGGCATCCCATTCCTTAGGAAAACCTCTAAGGAATTTATACACTGAAGTCTCATGATAATAGTTTTTCCCAAGATTCTTGATCTCATTCAAGAGCTTAGTGAACCGAGTGATGGTGATGGCTATGCCTTCATTGGAGCCAACTCAGAAAGTCTCATAGTGCTCCTCAAGGATCCTCAACTTTGTCTTCTTAACTTGAAGTGTACCTCAAGCTTCTCCTACATTACCTTGGCTATTTGAAAAGCACTAACTCGGTTGAATTTGTTCTAACTTAGCGCGCAAAACAAATGATTCATGGCTTGATCATTTGAGAGCTCAATCTTGGTCTCATAAGCTATATATATTCTTTTATAAGCTTGTCTGGTGGAGTGTAACCATTCTAAATTAAGTCCCACAAAAGTCTACTTTGCGCCATAATACAGAACTTCAACCTTACTTTCCAATGAGCATAGTTGGTTCCATCAAAATACGGAGGCCTACTCGGGGAGTTGCCTTCCCCAAGGCGAGCTGATCTAAAGTTTGCATCCTTGCATAAAAACACTCAAAGATATGTTAGTAACACTTTGAGCAATAACCCACTCTATTACCAATTGAAACTACATGCAAGAGAGGGGGTGAATTGGGTATATCGAGAAGTTATCGCTCTTTTAAAATAATTCAATAATAAAGATGATATATGCTCATTTCAAACGCAAGTATGAATGCAATGCAAGATGAAGGAGATAGAAGAGATTGAAAGAGACATGCGATTTATAGTGGTTTGATCCAATGATCTACATCCACTACCTAACCTCCATGTTTAGGATTTTCATTATATTGCCAATATGTGTTACAACCTAAGCGTACAAGCCTAAAATGCCTAATCACCAACTAGGACTTCCTACCTAGCCGCAACAAAGGTTTATACCTAGCCTCAACTAGATATTCCCTTCAACTTAGATCCCACTAAGTCTTGCAATCAGCCACTTACAAGAAATAGATGAAAATAATCAAAATTCACTTTACAAAGTAAAGCGACACGAAATTCAAATACAAGGAAGCCTCCTAGAGCCTAACCACTATAATGCATGCAAGTACGAGAACAAATGAGAAATACAAGTATATTACTGATTTTACCCAAATCTCAAATATGAAACCATTTCAAACGAATCGATTAAAACAAATCCGGTTTCAAATCCAAAGAACAAGAAGTTTGATAAAAATCAAGTTTAAGTGCAAACTCTAGTCCAAACTAGTCCTAGGATTTAGTAAATCACGTTTAAGTATAAAACCTAAGACAAATGTGTTCAACAACACAACAAATGATTTCCACAAGTCAAACACACGAAAATACAAAATTTAAGGACAAGAAAAGCTAAGAAATCGGACCTTCTTAAACCCCAAGAGAGTGATTTGAAAATTAGTTAGTGGATGTTGTAAGCTTTAGAACGCCTCAATAACTCTTGTTGTAATAGTGATTCAGTTGCCTCGAACGATTACAAGTGATAGCATACAAAAATCCAAGCTTCATCTTTGAAAACTATGAGCATTCTTTGGTTTTCTTGCTTGATAAGACAATAAAATGTTCTTGGTGGTTTAAGAATGCTCTACATTCCTTTTTAACAATTCTTGACCATACTAGAGATCCAAGGGCTTAGATTTGATCATCTATTCAAATCAAAGTGTGATTTTTAGCTTTTAAAAATAGCTGTCACAAAAGTAATTAGCGCGTTAATATTTGGACCTAGCGCGTTAATATTTGGATCTAGCGCGCTAGTCCTCTAGGCTAGCGCGCTAACTCTGCAATTAGAACACTAATATAACTATTAGCCCGCTAACTGCCAGGGGCCTCAAAATAAATATTTTTGGCCCTAGAGTTAGAGATCCCTTATCGCATCCGGACCCTGCCAATCCTCTTATAATATGTTATACATGTTTGTTAGGGGTTATAGAACTTGTTTAGGTGGTCTATATGTTTTCACAAATATCGAAAATGGAAAATACCGATTTCATGACTTATATAGGGGCTTTTATGCGAATGCATAATTTTTCTTTTCAAAAACCTTTCAAAACAAGTTTTTCATTTTTGAAAACTTCCACAATGGTTTTTAAAGTACGATGTGAATATAAAAACATGGTTTCATATAGATCAATACATGCCTACAAGAAAATTTAGTATTTACTATAGATAAATAAAGGTCTTGAAAATGAATGATAATGAAGATTTTAATGAGTTTTGGGATATATTTCAAAGACTAATTTCATCTTGTCCACCACATGGATACATCAAAGAGCTTTATTAGAATGCTTTTTTGATGGACTAAATCATTTTGAACAAAGATTAGTAAATGCCATATGTGGCAAATCGTTATTCGATGTTAAACCAACTCTAGCAAAAAAATTTATTAACGAGGTAGCTAAACATTGTAAACAATATGGTGAAAAGATCGATACATAAAGAAAGAAAGTTAATGAAATTAATAATAAAATCAGTAATAAAATCGATGAAAAAGTCAATGAATTATCTAGCATGATTAAACTACTACTAAGAAATTAATCAAATCAAGTAAAACTATGTGGATTTTATAATGAAGTTATACATCCTATAGATGTGTGTCCTACTTTACATGAAGATAACAATGGAGAAGTCAATGCAGTTATCAACTAAATTCTGGTCCTCCTAGAAAACAATATAATCATAACAATTACTACACTGGGAAAACCAAATCCAAATATTAGATTCGGCCCATAAAATTAAAATTATACCACTTATAGATTGAGTGCACTAATACAACCTACACCTATGAAACAACCTCACCAAACCATTCAACCTATGCAACAATATTTAGAACAAATACTACATAACTTTAAGACGCAAATTCATCAAATCTTTAAGCAAAATCATATTATAATCGATACGTCTATTAACTAGCATAAAAATCAGTTAAGACAAATGACTTTACAAAATAACAAGTTAAGCAATCATGCTAAATTAACTACTCAAACTACGAATACAGGGCTCAAATTAGCCATTGTCATTTCCAGTAAGGAATGGACGAGTTAATGCTTCATTTACGAAAATGAAAAAGAAACAAATACGCAAAACGAAGACATATGAAAGAGGTAAAAATAAACTCAAAATATCTAAGATAATAGAATAAGATGAAGATAAGATGATGGCAAATGTCATTTCCAGTAAGGAATGGATGGCTAAACAATTGAAATACATACCTTTTCCCAAAAGTCTATAAGCATTGTATTTAGCCAAAGTTGAAGCTTATGAGAAATCTCTACGAAATTCTGAATTTGTTCACTTAGACAAAGTAAACAATATTTATGAATCTAATGAAGATATGCATTATAATTCTACCATTCCACAGTGATTAGTAAATGCTAGGGAGGAAGAAACTAATGAAGACATATCTAAATCATTTGGGAAATTAGAAATTAATAAAATTTGAATGAAGTCCAATCATGAATACTTTGACTATAAAGACAAGTCTTTAAAGGAATCTAATGAAATTTTAGGATAAAAGATTTTATCTTTAAAGAAAATGCCTGAGAAATATATCGACCCAATAATGTTTGTCATATCCATCACATGAGGAAACTCTTATATTAAATTTGCTATGTGTGATATTAAAGCACCAATTAATGTTATGTTAGTTAAACTTTAGGAAATTATTTAAAATATGATCGTTAACTAATACGACTATTAATCTTACCTTAGGAAAAAACAAAATTGTTTAACTTTACGGATATTAGGAGACATCTTAGTAAAAGTACATAACTTAGTATTTCCAGCTCACTTTTATGTCATAGAAATAGAAATTCAACATCAGCCAATTGTTTACCTATACTATTAAGTAGACCTTTTCTTAAGACAACAAGAACTTAGTTATTTTTGAAGAAACAATGTTTATTGAGTTTGAAAATAAGACTGTTAAATTAAAAATTAGTAAAGAACACAACTATTACACCGATGAAGAATATGATGAATTATTTGATAATTCAATTGATTATAATGGCTTTTTAGACCTAAACTATTATGATAACTTCAATGCTAAAATTTATGCAATTAATGCAGTAACAATGGAAATTGAGAAAGAGGTTCCATCGAAAGAACAATTTGAAGACACTTTAAAAGAAAAGAAAGTAATTCAAGAATTGAGAGTTAAGAACCCGGAGAATGGTAAAAGCATTAACAAGACAAAAGTGTCTAAGTCAAAGTACAATAAAAAAAGAAAAAATTGAATTTAAGCCATGTAAAGCTTAATGATCCCCAAGGTATACATTTGCGCATTAAAACCAAATGAGCTTGGTACTTCAAAGCTCAATGTGATATGAATTCTAATGAAAACCTCATGCCTATACATTGCTTTCTACACACTCAATTAGAGCTGAATTCACTTGCTTCTGAACGATTCTTTTTACCAGATGGAACTTCAATTCAACCAATAGGAGTAGCCACGGATGTGCTAGTTCAAGTCAACAACTATATCATACCCACAAAATTTTTGGTAATGGCACACTTTATCAATGAACATCCTCCTTTAATCTTATGACGACTTTCTTAGCGACTGCTCAAGCTGTTATGTATATTCTGAATAAAACAATCACTTTGTTAATTAGTGGCCAATCTTTCATTTTTTGAATGGCACTAGAGTGGATAATCTTAAATTCAAGTGTAGAAATCCAACTTAATACTAGAAGGGTTCAGTCGAGTCAATGATGATAACTAACAGTGCTTCGTAGGAGGCAGTTCATATTCTATGTTCATTCTATATTTATTTAATATTTTTGGAAATTTAGTTTTGTTTAGTTTAGAATGTTTTTATTCTCACTCTTTGGCTCTTGCTTTGGAAATTTTGTTTGCAACTTAAACTCCAAGGTAATTTCAATTAAGGGGGAATGATCGAGTTGTTTTTGTTTATATGGTCTTTATGTAAGTTGCATGATTTACTTGCTTATTTATATACATATATATTTATTTATTTAATAAAAGTATTTAGTTAGTTACATGTCCCACTAAATTTTTTGAAATTTTAGTTAATTGAACTTTAACATGCATCTTAATGAATGATATATAAGTTAATTATGGAAAAAATTGCCAAAACAGTAAATTAGGTTTAGCGATTCCCCAACAATTTGGAATAAAACTAGGAATCGCCAACAAAATCAGTATAAAAACCAAGAAAATTAGTGCAAATTTGGAATCTGGTGAATCCTCAACAATTCACCTTAGAAGGGAATTACTGCTTAGATCAATAGGTTACTAAACCTCATTTAGCATCGATTCACCTAGCGATTCCTAGTGATTCCACTAATACATGAATCATAGGGCACATTTTTTTGTTTTTCAAACCAAAAACCTAAATTGCCACAAACATAAACATTTTCACACCACAAAACCGTTGGACCATTTCAAAAAAATATCAATTTATTAGCTAGATTCAACCATCTTAAGCTCAATTTCTTAGTATTTAAGTGATTCCCACCTAAACCTAGTCCCATTCAAACAACGAATTTCAATTTTGAGAGTGTTGAATAAAACTAGTATATTAGGGAACTTGGCTTAGAGTTATGAGGGATGATCTGGAGTGGTTCAATGGCTTAAATATTGAGAGATTCACACTCAAAAAGGTAATTACATTAACCCTAGCTCTTTACTTTAACAAATTTAAAATCGAGGGATTTTCGTGAATTTCTCAATACTTTTTGAAATTCTTTTGTTGAAATTTACTCATTTGTCTTGCACAAATGGTTTCTTTAATTCTAATAAACTAGGTATTGTGATTACATTGATTTAAAAATCCAACGATTTTAAAATTTCGGTATATTTACACATATTTGCAAATGGTTTGAAAAACGAGTTTAAAATTAGTTAATGGGTTTAAGTATGGTTTTGTTTTAATTTAATTTTCTTTGTTTTTGCAAGACTACAATTTATCAACTAATTGCTTTACGATATCTGGAAATAACAATTTTAAAGTACATATTTGAAGTAACACTTCAATGCTAATTTTATTTTAAAGCGTCTGATGAATCACAAGCTATCTTTCCAAATAGATTTCTCCCTTTAAAATAAAGTCTTGAGTTTTACCTAATTATTTTTGATAAATGTTTTTTCTATCATCTATTGGTTTACTTAGTTTTCGGACTTGTGAGTTTTCAAAATTTGTGACAATGACTAGAGGATGTAAAAGTAGAAGTACAAGAAAGGATAAGGGGAAAATACCATTGGTAGAGAAACTCAAGCAAAGATCCAAATCTCTACCCACTTAGTGAATAACCTCAAAGCTAAAATACCTAGAGAACCTTCTCCACCTAAAAGTTTTACTGATATGCCGGAGGGAGAGGAAGAGATTGAGAAGACACCTAGAATCCGCTTCTTACCCCAACACCTAATCAATGCCAAAACACTCGATAGGATGTAGAGGGATGTTAGTAATAAGAGGAAAATCATATCAGTGAGGTGTTTCAATGTGAAAAACGAAGCTATGTATGGGCTTAGGATCCTAAACATAATAAGGGGGAAGAACTGTAATTGTCAACTAGGGATTACTAAATCGATAATGACACTGGGTCCTCAGTTGAAATGGGTTTTGAAATTGTAGTGACGGAGTTTTATGCAAATGGGCAGGCAGACGACAATAAAATAGTAGCCATAGTGCGATGAAGACTAGTGGACTACTATCTTGAAAGAATAAACCAGTATTATGGTTTATCTAAATTCCATATGAGGAAAAAATATTAAGTACCCAAAACTCAAATATGGGTATCGACACGGATTTTCCCATGAAACCATTTGCAATGGTTTAGAAGCAATATTAGGCGTAGAATTCCTTTTTGATAAATATGAGTACCTAAAACACATCCAAACCAAATACTTTTGGAAAACCGCCAATGCTTGGAGCTTTTTCTTAAACACTAGCCTCCAACCTAGTTTGCAACATTATGATACAATGAACTATAAGGCGACTCTTTTTATACCACATAGTTCAATGATATCGATTATATTGGTGTTGGCAAAATAATCTGTGATATGATTAGGAAATCAATGAACACCATGAAAAATGAAGGATCTCTCATTCCCTTAATGATTCTTGAGTTTCGCAAACAAGTTCGAGTTCCAATGAGAGGTTTAGGGCTAGATATAAAGTGGATAGGACCATCCACGATGTAGTCATTTAAATAACTAAGAAGGTGCCAGGATATGTTAATTCGAAGGAGGAACAATAGAGAAATGATACATACAGGAGAGAGATCATAGACATAAGCAGAATACAGGTAGAAAATCATAGAAATTTAGAAGAAAAGCAAAATACCGCGTATCATTAGCAAACGAACCAGAGCCCAAAGCCACCAGCAAAGGACTTCACTAGCATGTATGCGGACGAGACGAAAACTTCCAGTGACGCATGATCAGGATCATACAAGGTAGGGGGAGGGGAGGCTATCATTCATATTCCATCAACCCAATTGAGATTGCCTAACCAGGGAGTCTTTTCAATGGAGAACTCGATGGCGAGAGTGGACTACAACTTATATGATCCTGTAAGGAGCTTCCAATCTCAACAATAAGACCAAGGGGATGGTCGTAACAATGCAACATCTTGACGACAGTCTTGGTATCTTATTCTTTTCTGTGTAAACTTTTTCTCGGTGTTACTGTGAGGTTTTTTGTTTGTAATCCTATGATTGGAATGACGTGGTATGTGTTATTATGATACTATTGCTTTGGTGTGGTCACATTTTATATAATGGTTTGATATGATACTTCACTTTAAATTCTACGATAATTGCAAATGTTTAAATTTATCTAGTTGTTTATGTACTTACGCAATTCATTTTTATGTTAATTTGTCATTTATTTAATTTATTCATTTACGCTTCATGAGGTATTTTTATTTCTATTTTTGTGGGAAACTCGACTTTATTTTTAATCCTCGAGGATAAGTCTTGGAATTTGTTTTGGGTTATTAGGTGAAGTAGAGTATGAAAATGAAAAGTATGGAAGAAACGAAAGGTGGAATCTATTTAAACATTGAACATCGTGAACTTTTCAAATTTTTCACAGTACAAGTAATATTTTTCCATTTCATTTCTTTTTATTTTGTTCGGAATATGGAATTGAATATAACTTCGATTTAATTCATAGTGATATATTATTATTACCTATGAAAATATAAATTTTATGAAAGAAAAAATGTTATACCTTATTTGTCTTAATTTGGATAACGTTTGCTTCAGAGGAGTTTTGAAGGGATTAATTACTTTGTGTTAGACATTACAATAGGTAGAAAATCAAAACGATAGTGCAAGATAAACATGACATATTTCTAAGAATCTTGTTATTCAAAGGCTATGGATTAAGTATTATACATATATATATATATATATATATATATATATATATGAAAATATTTTATGCCACAATTGGAGAGAAAAAAATAGCCAATAAACTTTACTTAGTTGAAAAGAATACTTCATTGACTATAGTGAAAGTGAAAAGAGTTAAGAAGAGTTTTTTTTTAAATAGAGTGACCAATATATTCTAAATAAAATGGAGCAGGGAATCTAGTTGTGGAAAAACATTAGGAGTATTTTCTATAGAAAAAGAATAACATAATCCAAAGGAAATAAAGCAGGGAACAGTAGGAATACAATATAAAGAAGAAAAATAATACATAATTGTAGAATGAGGAAAGAGAAATATATAGAAAACGAAAGGAAGTTTATGAAAACTCCTTAAGAAATGATTTAGCTCGAGTTCTTATACCTAAGTTAAGTGAAGTATATCTTTTTATTCGAGCAATTGAATATGAAATGATGATTAATGTTGAATAATAATTCCTATCGACTTTGATTGTGTTGATATTTTAAATATTGTTTCAAAATGAGATTGATTTTGTGATTTTTGTATCTTCTAATTATATATTAGTCATCATAAGCTCGATGGTTGTCAGTGGAGATTGAGAAAACCTATGTAGTGCATTGATCTTGATGATTAGTTTAACTTTGAATTATGAGGTGTATTGCGCAATTAGAGCTTGAGTTGTCAAATAAATAGGGTTGTTCTTTAATTCTTTCTATTCTATCATGATTCTTGTTTTTATGAAGGTAATATGTTTCTATTTAAAGATTTTTTCTGTTTAACAATAAGGATATATAATTGTGAAATCAAAATAAGGGAAGAAAAAAGAACACGAATGAGAGTATTCCTTTGCACGGGACAACAAAGTGTTGAGTTTGGGTGTATTTGATAAGTCAATTATTAGACATGTTTTGTAGTACATTTTAGAATGATTTGAAATGTAAAAGATTGTATTACAAGAGGTCTTCTCTTGTTTTTATTATTTCAGGTAATAATTATAATATTTGAATAAATGAATAAAAATGGACGATAATGAAGGATTTTACCAAGTTTAAAGATTGCACGACAATTTATCAAGGAATCAAGGAAAAAACTAGATTTTATAGCCATCGATTCCTATACACCCAGAATCACCTCTTAGATCGGTGAAAATAGATATAACAATTCCATGGATTCTTTTATCAATTCCACTTAAACTTGAATCGTTTAGGAATCACTAAGACAGATTTTTAGAACTTTAGATAAATACGAGACGTTTCAGTTAGTTTATGATGTTTTTTTTACCTATAATACTATAAATATGACCTTAGGGCTATGAGATTAGTTGCATTCAAGTACATAGATAAATATTTCATTGTTGTATGAGCCATTTTTTATTGATTTAGTTTATTGCTTTATCGTTCATTGCTTTTGGAAAATATTTGAAGTTTTAAATTATTTATTTCAGAGTTATTTATCTATGTCATTGTTTATTCATTTCGATTATTTCTTTTTCCCTTGTTTTGATTTCATAATTATACACTCTTATTTTTAAACAGAAGTGATCATTAAATAGACACATATTAACCTCATACAAAAATCATGATAAAATAGAAAGATTTCAAGAACAACAATTTATTTGACAACTCAACCTCTAGTTATGTAATGCACCTGAAAATTTAAAGTTATATCAATCACCAAGATTAAACAACTATATATTTCTTCTCAATCTCCATTGACAAGCATCAAGCTTACTATGACCAATATAGAATCTTAAGATATAAAAATTACTAAATCAATCCCATTTTCAAACCATATTGAAAATGCCACCACAATCAAAGTCGATAGGAATTTTTAATTTCCAATAATCTTCATTTCATATCCATTCCTTAGACTAAAAAGAGATACTTCACTTAACTTATCTATAAGTAATCGAGCTAAATCTCATATTTGAAGAGTTTTCATAAACATCTATCCATTTTTTATATCTCTTTTTTCTCTTTCTTCTATATAATCATTTCTTTATATTATATTCCAACGATTCCCTGCTCCATGTCCTTCGGAATCCACCACTAGATTCTCTACTCCATTTTGTTTCAAATCTATAGGTCTTTTTATTTTTTCATCATTTAAAAACTCTTATTAGCTCTTCTCACTTTCACTATAGTTAAGGAAGTAAAATTTCCAACAAAGTAAAGTTTATTGGCTATTTCCTATTTATCCCTTCAATTGTGGCATAACATTTTTTCATTATATTTAAAATACTTGATCTATAATATTTGTATGACAAGATTTTTAGAAATATGTCTTGTTTATCTTTCACTATTGTTGCATCTTATACCTATTATAATATCTAACACAAAACAATCAATTCAATCTAAACTCCTCTAGTACATACATATTCTAGGTGAAGTCAAATAGGGTATAATAATTCCTTTCCATCATTAAATTTCTATTTTCATGGGTAATAATGATATATCAGTTCTATTTAAATCCAAATTATATTCAATTCATATTCCTCACTAAATGAAGTAAAATGAAATGGAAAAATATTACCTTTATTGTGGAAAATCTCAAAAATTCACATTGTTCAATGTTCAAATAGATTCTACCTCTTGTGTCTTCCATACTTTGCATCTTCATACTTCATTCACTAATACACCCAAACTCATTCCAAACCTTGTCCTTAGAATTTAAAAATAAGTTGGGTTCCTAACAAAATAAAAAATACCTCATGAAACATGAAATAATAAATTAAATAAATAACGAACATAAGAATGAATTTCATAAGTAAAGAAGACATGATACATTGAAAATCTCAAAACATCATAAAATTAAAAAAAATCAAACCACTATATAAAATGAATCACACCATAGTAAATAAATCATAAATTCACATACCACATCATACCAAAATGTTACAACTAAGACCTCAAACAATGTCACTCAGAGATAGATTGCAAAAAGAATAATGAGTAGATCAGAAATGCCATTCAAAAGACTCCCTTGTTGGGAATTCTCAGTGGGGTGAATGGTATTTGAATTTCAGCTCCCTTTGGTCTAGCAGTAGAGACTAGAAGTTCCTTCCAGGATCATAGAGCCTGTAGTCCACTCCCATCACTAGAGTACTTTGTGAAAAGACTCCCCGGTTGGGAATTCTCAGCTGGGTGAATGGTATTTGAATTTCTGTTCCCCTGCCTTGCATTCTCTTGGTCAAGCATCTCTCGAACCTGTGTATGCTCCTAGAAATCTCACACTAGTTCTAAAACATTAACTCTTTATTCCTTATAGTCTTTGTGACGCTCCCAATTCCTACAACCTGGGGTCACCAAGCCTAAACAATCGCCAAACTCCTTAAGATAATCTAGCGAGTTGGGCGATGATCTTGTAAGCCTTAACATGCAAAAATACTTCAAGACAATCTACAAATAGACTACTAAGACATAATAAGTATGAAATCAAATTCTACTAAGTCTATTAAGTGCGGAAATAAAGTAGAAGTTCTTACAAAATATAAACCATTAACCTATGGGTTTCACTAAGTCTACCAATGACAAAATCTCGTGTTTATTACATAATATCTCAAAATTAACTAAATATAAAAAACAACCTTACAAATGAGAAAATAACTTATATGCTTTGACTTTGCTTTTTCTTTTATCCTTAGCAGCAGCTTAGGTATACCTAGAGGGGAAAAATAGTAGGGCGAGCAATATTTCTACGAGTTTAGTAAAACAAAAGCATACTTTAACCTCAATCATCCAAGTAAAACATAATATATAATAACAAGAATGAACATGGTTATTCTCCAATTCTTACTTTCATTCTGGGCATGAAAGGATAATATAAATAAGCATATTATATAATGCAAGATGTAATGAAACAAAGCCCGAAAAACTTAGTTAACAAGATGACAATGAATACGTAAATGTCATATAGTTAACGAAGTGGAAATCCGATATAAAGTGCGTGATGCGATAACTAGCTGGCTTCAATGGTATCATATAACACTCGGCCTTAACATATTTAAGTCTAAACAACCAAGTGGCTTCAACGGTATCAAATATAATTCAGCCTTAACAGATTGGTGTGTAAGAATAGCGAAAAGAGATGACTAGTGGTCGCCGACTCTCCAGACTGAGGTACCATTACGATTATTCATTCCAAGCACATTACTTCCACATGCAATAAAGAGCTCAAAGTACAATATAAAATGGAAAGAACAAGGTATACTCGACTTGGTTTGAATAAGATATCAACCATTCACTATCATGGATTCTAGCATAACTAATACCATGACATGATTAAAGATAAAACAAACCTTACTTACCTCCATTACTGTTTTCCTATCCAATCTCCTAAATCCTTTAGAAGTATGATGTGTCATCCTCAAAAACTTACATTTGATACACATTTAATAAGGTTCACAACACTCTTAGGTAAGTTCACTAAGAATTTTAAACCATGAGTTTGTCTTTACTAGGCATTCATATTCGAATTTTCAAATGAGACTTCAGTGATAACCATGACTTCTATCACATTTTTAATAGTTAATGTATTATTTTAATTGGTTTATCAACTCCATGTTATTTAGCTTTCCATAAGATTTTTGATAGTGGGGCGAAAACAACATGTGTCGACTATGCATAATAGTTTATCGTATTTTCCTATTATTTGTAGTAGTGCTAAATGAGATATCGTCTCCAAAAGGATTTTGCAAATAACTTTTGAATTAAGGCTAACTTAAAGTTTTATTGGATTTAATTTGCTTTAATTTAACAAACATAATTAGTACGAGAACTAAACACTATCAATCTCAAAACAAAACAATCAATTAATTAAATAACTAAACTATAAACAACTTAAATTCAATAGACTAATCTAATGCAATTCAAACGAACAATCAAATAATTCAATATAAATTAAATATCTAAGCAATACATCCTAGTTACAATGATATGTAAACCGTCATGTCTGGAATTTTCATTAAAGCATAGTTATAATCAATCATCATATTTATATAATGATTCTAAATCATTAAACTCTAATCACAATTGGTAGATAGCTTTTAGCAAACTATCAAATTTTCTATATTCAATAGAAATAAGACATATCCTTACCTTTGTAACTCTACTTATTGGATAAAACTCAATAAAATTGAAATATGATAACATTAACATTCAATAAAGTCATACATAATCCAAACTAAATAAAAACTAGAATTACGTTAGTCATTAAATAACATAGAAGACAATTTACCTAGATCATGCACTTAAGTAATTTTTTGCCCAATAGATTAATCCTAATTACTACTTCTATAATTGTTGTTAATAATCCTAGACATAGGTTTAGACATTCTACCCTAAGAAATATATTGGCAACTATGCACTCAGTACGTCGAATCATTAGGTGTAATAGACAAAAAACAACATATTAAAACTTTTATTGACATGTGTGATTGGTTTAAAGCATTAAGCACATAAATTCTATATTATGACTAAATTAATGAACGATTTACAATCATGTCTAGAATATTATTTAAATTAATAAACTACACACATATATTAATAATAAACATTGCAATAAATAAAGAATTGAAAGACATTGATATAAAAATACCTCTCTTGAATCCCCAAAGAGTCTCTAAAAGTAATGACTAATGTACTCAACCAAAATCTAATTGAAAAAACATTAAAAATAATAATGGCTAATTGAGGGCTCAAAAAGTGCTTAATTTGGAAGCTCTAAGATCCTATTTATAGTTTCCTTAAGTTTACATGTCAAAGATTAACTCAAATTCTTTATTCTTATCTAAAAAACAAGTCACCGACCTCAGCGATTCCTTAGCAAATCCAATTTCTTTACAAATTGCTGAGTTAATTACTTGAAATTGGTATTTGTGATCCACTGATTCATCTTGCTATTCCTAACATAAACTCCAATTCGTTGATGATTCGTTGGCTCTTCTCTGCTGTAGATTTAAATAGTCATTCCTTTATAATTTTCTACCATTGGCTAATCGTTGGCTTTGCTCTCCAGTTGACTATTTTACTATTATTCTAGTTTTTCTTCCATTTCTTCATTTTACATAATTAAATCATTAAAACATAAAAACAAGAGAATACCTAGTGTAATGTCATCATTTATATCTAAAATCTACTTAAATTATAGTATAAAACATATCTAATTATTGACTTGTTAAATACCCCTAAACTCAGCACTTTGCTATCCACAACAAAGGAATACTCTTAATTGTATTCTCCTTCCATTCTTTATATTATGATCTCAACCAAATTAATCTTGAATTTAAATCATAGAATTTATTAAATAGAAGTGATATTCAAATAGAAATATATTACCCTCAAGTAAATAGAAGTTATGATAGAATAAAATGATTTGGAAATTAAAGTGAACCATTCATTAATGATAACTTAACCACTCAATGCAATACTCCTTTTAACTTAAAGATCAATCAATACCAAGGCCAGTACATAATATAGGTTTTCTCCATCTCCACTGACAAGCGTCAAGGTTGCGATGACTAATATAGAATCTCAAAACACAAAAATCACTAGATTAATCTTAATTTTAGTAAATACTTTATAATAGCACAACAATCAAAATCAATAGGAATTTTATCAAGATACCAATAATTATATTTTTTAAAATGTGTTAGACAAATAAATGCGCTCGAGGTAAATCTTTTATTTGGAGAGTTTAAGAACATCTATCTTTTTCATGTCACGCTTTTTTTCACTTCATCCTAATTATTTTCTCTATTATATATTCTCTTAATTGACTTTTGAATTCTTGCTCCATTTCCTATGGACATTCTCACATTTTTCCCACTATAGATTTACTATAGATTCCATGCTCTATTTCCTATAGAATCTATAGGACTCTCTATAAATTCGTAAAATCTTGGCACTTCTCACTGTGCATTAAAGTTGAAGAAAGTATTTTTTCTAACATATAAAAATTCATTAGTTTCTAACCCATTTCTTCTTTCAATTATTGCATAATAATTTTCAAATCATAAGATTCTTAGAAATCTATCTTGTTCACCTTGCAATATTGTTTCTATCATTTACCCATTCTCATGACTAATACAAGACAATCAATCTAGTGAATACATTAACTAGTAAAGTTAATCAAGAAGAGTATAAAAATTGATTCTTTCTATTATAAAATTCACTTGGGTAGTAAAAATATCACTTCCATTTCAAAATCTATTATATATATTAGCTGACGTGCACGTGCTCTACACCTGAATTGAATTTAGTTTTGTCAACTTGTATTTATATGTATTTTTTATGCAAATGTAATATGATCATGGGGTGTAGCATTCTGCATGTATCCTTTAGCAAAATAAGACGTATTCGATTTAGAGTAGATGAAAAAGTCATTAATCCTTGTAGTATATTCCTTGCAAAATTTGTGAGTACTGGTGTAAGGGAGGGTAAATTTGCATAGTGTGGATTAAAAACTGGGTTAACGTATCTTTTTCATTTTTTTTGGTTGCCAAAAGTGGATATACTCAATTTCCATTAAAATAATAAATAAGCCATGCTCTATAAACTAACTGAAATCCTAATAATAGTGATTTATATTTCTAAAATCACGCGCTTCAACTTTCTTGGAAACAATTTGTAATTTTTTGAGCTAAACATTTAATTTCAAAATTGCACCTATATTTACATCCCACATAGTGCATTATATGATCTTTGTAGTCTTCGTAAAAAAATAATAATTACAAACACCAATAAGAGATGTTGAATTTGTTTTCTTATTAATGGAATTTCATGTAGCCGATCCAAATTAATTTTATATAGAGGCTATTTTGTGGTGGTTGTTGTTTTTGTTGTTAATGTTGCAATGGATTTGATATTCACTTCACAAAAACCATACAAAGTGCCAATAGTGAAAAATATGTGCAAAGTGAATAAAAATAGGTGATTTATGTTAGGTAAGGATGTATATATAAGAATTCGCATATACAATAAATTTACAAAGAAAAACTTTTCTATAACACAAAAGATTTCATGAATAGTTGAAGATACTCAACGTTATTAATTTCTTGTTCGCTGTAAGCTTTCGTGCTGTAGTGAACTTAATTTGTCTTTTATAAAAAAAACTTGATGTGTCCCAAATTTAAATTAGATCATACGACATGCCATCCTCTAACACCATCGCATGAATCGAGGGTATTGAGAAAAAATATAAATCATTAAGTATCAAATTTAGTATGATTTGATGATAACTTTGCAATATATACATGGTTAGAAAAAAATAAAGCCTTCAATCACTATTTTAATCACTAAATAAATGGTATACAGATGCATGTGGAAAGAATAAGTGTTTATTTGTGGGGTATCCTAAGGAAACAAAATGATATTACTTTTATAATCCCGTTGAGAACAAAGTGTTTGTTGCTCGGTATGGTGCCTTTATGGAAAAACAATTTATTTCAAAAGACAATAGTTGGAGAGAAATAAATCTTGAAGAAGTTCAAGAATCACAGATAAACACTGAACCGCTACTTCAACAACGTTACGAAGTTCAACTTATGGACGTTATCGAAATGTCCGACCAGACTTGAACCTCCACAAGAATTTTAATTATCTATGTAAATGAATTTTCAAGAAGAAAACATATTATGACTATGAGATGTGGCAAATGGATGTAAAAATAACATTTCTTAATGGAAAGTGACTATGAGATATGGCAAATGGATGTATATGACACATTTCTTAATGGAAAGCTGAAGGTTTTGTATGTCCCGATAATTCTAGGAAGGTATACAAGCTTCAAAGATCCATTTATGGATTAAAGCAAGCTTCTCGGAGTGGGAATCTTTGTTTTGATGAAGCAATCATGGATGTTGGTTTTATTAAGAACGAAGATGAGCCTTGTGTATACAAGAAGGTCAGTGGGAGTGTAGTTGTTTTTCTGGTGCTATATGTTGATGATAGATTCCTCATTAGAAATGACATCCCAACATTGCAGAATGTCAAGTCTTGGTTAGGGAAGTGTTTCTCAATGAAAGATTTAGGAGATGTGGCCTATATCATAGGGATAAGGATCTATAGGATAAATCGAATAGGCTAATCGGTCTAATTGCTTACATGGACAAGGTGCTGAATAGGTTCAGTTTGCAAGACTCTAAAAGATGATTGTTGCTAATGTCTCATGGCATAAGTCTCAGGAAATTCAATATCCCAAGACAAATGATGATCGAGACCATATGAATAAGATTCCATATGCATCAGCTATCAGATCTATCATGTATGTCATGTTGTGCACTCGACCTGATGTATCATATGCTTTAAGCATTAAATGCAGATATCAATCATATCCTGGTGAGAGTCACTGAATAGTAGTAAAGAACATTCTTAAATAATTAAGAAGGATTAAAGAAGTGTTAATGGTTTATGGAGGTTTTGAAAATGATGTAGTTGTAAATGGTTACACAGATGCAAGTTTTCAAACTGATATAAATGATTTTAAATCACAGTCTGGATATGTGTTTACTTTGAATGGGGGTGCGGTAAGCTGGAAAAGTTTGAAGCAAGAAACTTTGGCAGATTCTAAAACACGAGCTGAGTATATTGCAGTGTCCGATGCAGCAAAGGAGGCAGTTTGGATCAAAAAGTTCATTTTTGAACTAGGTGTGGTTCCAAGTATTGCTAACCCTATTTGTTCGTATTGTAACAATAACGGGGTAATAGCACTGGCCAAGGAACCTGGATCACACCACATATCCATACTTATATTCAGGCGTTTTCATCTCATCAGATAAATTATTGAGAGGGGAAATGTGAAGATTTGTAGAGTACCTACTAAAGATAACGTTGCAGATCCATTGACAAAAGCTCTTCCACAAGCAAAACATGATGGTCACGTTAGATCATTAAGCATTAGATGCATGTATGATTGGCCCGAATGCAAGTGGGAGATGTTGGGGTATGTGCCCTAGGTCAATCCATTAACTGCCTTTATGAATACTTTTAGTTAATAAAATAGAGGATTTCATTTGCTATTTTTTATAATTAATTTGCATGTTTACATTATAATAAGATCCATGGGTATTTACAGAAATATTCTAAATGTCCCTAGTCGATCATTATACTGGGAACTATAAAGAATTAAGACTAGTGTAAGTATTGATTGATGATCATAGGATGATTATACATATAGGGATACGAATCAAGATCACGAGTACTTGTTAGCGAACAAAGTACTGGACCAACTCTCTATGAGAACATCACATGGATTAAGTCATAGTTGTTTCTCAGGATAGGTATATTTTCAGTCCTCTGACTTAAGATTACCAGAGACTTCAACATTAGGAACTAGGTGATTTGACACAATCAAACGTTGTTTTTAACCGGACGATTATAAAAGTCGTGATTGGTTACTGTGTGAGCAATTTGATGAAGTTGTGTAATCGAGATAGAATTTGTCCCTCTCATATAAAGAGATATATCCAGTAGATCCCTAAATGTGTTAGACTATTAAAAAGCATAGTCTAAGTGAATTGATATTAATCAATGTCACTTGGATGTTTTCAGTCTACCTATAGATCAAGACTAATACGATTGAACACGTTGGATGACAATTCTATGTCTTATGTTTGATCAAAAGGATATTGTGTGACAAAAAGATGTTATATACACTATTGATTAGGTTGTATCGATTTGATATTCGTACAACTTGGGTAGTCATAATGTCTTGCTAGAGGCCGCTTATGACTTGTATACCAAAAATGTGTTTTGGTACACTGCCAACATTGTATGAGCCTATTGGGTCACACACTATGAATGATTTTGCGAGATTTTAAGATGGTTCGGAAAAGCGAATTTTATGTAATAAAATTCATGATAGAAATGTCCTCGTGGTGTATGACACTTATACTTCTTTAAGTAGGGGTATATGTGTAATTTACTTAACAATCTATAAACAAGGGTTGTATAAATAAACGCTTTAAGTTAGAACACATGTATGAAAGATTAAGGGTCGAAACTCTATTTTCGTTTCAAAAATGAATTCATTTTGGAGATAAACAAAAAGGTTTGGTATTCTCTC
The DNA here is from genome assembly GCA_039657365.1 of Stephania yunnanensis. Lineage (NCBI taxonomy): Eukaryota > Viridiplantae > Streptophyta > Magnoliopsida > Ranunculales > Menispermaceae > Stephania > Stephania yunnanensis. The sequence continues at coordinate 29,128,608 of CM077581.1, read as the reverse complement.
GAAGCTAGCACTTCAAATCTCGACCGCCATTCGTGTGTGGACTACTGGTAGAGGGCGTTCGTCGTTGGCACCGCTTTAGAGATCGATCAACCTTCAGAAAGATATATTGCGACCAAGGTATGATTAAGTGTTCATGGTTTAAAATCTTTTAATCGAATTAGATTCGGATTTTGTTGTGGTTTTTGTCAAAATCGTTTTGTAATTTTCGCTGCGTATGAACCCTGAAACGCAACAGCACATGCTAATAAAGTAGGCTTAAAAATAATGCAACAATGAATAAATTACTAAGCGAATAATCTGAGAAAACCCTGACTTAAACCAGCTAGTAATCGATAACACAATAAAAAAACCATGTATATACTAACAGGCTAATATGGAGTAGACCACAACTACAGTTAACGGATGAACCCCTCCAGACACTATTTCAAGTCAAGGGAATAACTTACATCCCTATCAACGGTCGAAGATGTATTCTATTGCCTTCAACACGAGCATTAAAAACAAGCAAACCTGTGCGAATGATTTAGCCAAAAATTATATATATGTAACCTAATTTACCCACCAACAGACTCAAATGTAATTTGATATCGATAAAGCATAATCATGAATTTTGCGAGGCATTCTAATCGGCTTACTTACCTCAAATATGTTGAATCATCGCTCGTGAAACCTTTAAACCGATCCTAAAAGTTTACTTGATACCCAACTAAAATTCTCTGGTTCATTAGTATCAAATTAATCTAAGTAAATTAGGTTTAGATAAGGTCAAATAAGTTTAGGAACCTTAACCCTAAACAACCCCTAAAGACTAAATAACATGGAAATTTTAGTTTTATATTGCAGCACAATTTATGACATGAAATTGTCCCAATCTCAAAATCTTAGCTTCGTACAAAGTTCTTTGTCTCTATCTTAGCTTTTCAAAAAAGTTTGGTTTGCGAGATTTCCATTTTAAAAAAAGAGATATCACAATTCTATAAAAAATAGCTGAAATTGGAACTTAATCCGACTAGCAGACTTAGGAAAACTTATTTCTCCCAATCTATATTTTCAAAATTCGTGGTTTTTTTTGGCAATGCAGCTAACATACCAAATAACAACATACTAAAAGATTAGCTAATCTAAATAAGTAATGAGGGAGTTATGCCTTTTAAAAGCTTAGTTTCAAAAATCTTGTAATGCATTCAATTACCTATTTGCAGAGCATTTTTAGACGTGAAAACATTTGAATTAAAAAATTTTCAGTAGGAAAAACTATTCCCTTTGAGTTGGCTTTTAAATACAACCAGATTAGGTCCAATTCGATTTGAAATGAGGAAGTTATGACCAAATTATAGATGCTCTGGTTCATAATATATAAGGCAGAATTTCAGTTTTAATCGTACAACTACAAAAATTCATATCTTTTTTATTTCAAAACCAAATTAAGAGCTTTATAATAGTTTGGTTATCAGCTTGAAATGTGGAACCCAAATATATAAACCAAATTAACAAATTCAAACACATCCCATCTGAAAATGACCAAACCCCAAAACTAATTTTAAACTTAAAATGGAAAGATGTGAACCTAATGTCAGAGATAATTTTATTTGAGCTCCAAATCTCCTTCATCTTCTTGAAGTTTTCAACCAAGAACCTCCTCAACTACACAGACTTTTCAGCTCAAATGTATTCGTTAAGCTCATCTACTAAGTATAGGCCACTTGTCCCATGAGAAAGCCACTCATCTTGCCTTGTTATATGTATTTTAGGATCATCACTAGGTTGATCAAGGGTTCAATTAATTTCTATCCAACTATATGACTTTATTTTATCTTAAATCAAATTAATTCAACATGACACATAATTAAATATGGTTAGTGTGTTTAGTCATATATTTAACATATTTGCAATTACAGTAACCCTCGATTACATACCACTTAGTGCCCCAAACCTCGACACGCATCTCGAGGTACAACATATTTTACTTTATTAAATGAACTAAGGCTATAGTTTTAATTAGACATCATATCGTACTATTTAGATTAGTCTAACATCTCTAGGTAACTCCTACCTGATACCAAAGTCGACACATTTCCCAATGTACCTACTCGTCCATCGATTCTCCCAAAAGCAATGTACACACATGCAATGCAATAGAATAATATAAAGATTTTAAACACCGCATTATAAGCAACCATTATCTATCAATAACATATACCTTCGATTCTCATGTTCGAGTCAACCGAGTTGCCCACGTAACGCCTGAATCACGATTGTTAATTCCTTTGATTAACACTAATTCTAGTTTGATTAATTATGATCGTTACAATTCTTCCTAACTAGGAGAAATCTTATCCCCAAAATTTAGATCTTGAGGAAACTCTGATTCACCTAACCTATTTCGGAGTGACAATGATTCACACCTCGATAGTACCATTTTACAGTCCCTTGAACACTATGTTACTCGCGCACCGTTGAGGAGATCATGATCGGTCACACTCTCTGACACCTCGACAACCTACTCTTAGCTCGATTTTATGCCAAAGTTTCCTTCACTCAGTTACCTAACACCAGGTAAATGTAAAAATTTCCTTTCATGTATCAGAACATAATAGACTTAAACCATTTACACCATGATATACCATGACATACCATGACCTACCTTAATTTACCATGCATGCATGAAATTAAGCAACAATTATTTAAGATTTTCAATCATGTACCCTGAACCCGCTGTTGGGACATCTCCCGACTTGGCTTAGTCACCACGTGCTTCGGTTCTCGAGTTTACAATGGTGTCACCACTGTTGGTGTCACCCATCTCCATTGATAGTCCTCCTAACATTACCAACCTGCCTACATCGCCAACACGTGGTCCTCCATCAAGGTTCTGCTTGCTAACTCCCTAACCCTTAGCCTTGACCCTGTGATTTCTGGTACCTACCTTCTTGGTCCTGAGCCAATATTTGTAGCGACATTAGTAGTGCAGGTACACCATAAGCTCTTGTTGTCTAATAATTATCTCTTCGATATCAATTGTACTATTTTTCTTCTCTATCACCTTGATCTCCCTATTTCTTTTACGTAAAACTATATCCCGTATGCCCTTCTAACTTGGTGGATAAACACCTATTGCTCTTTTACATCAGATACGTCTTAGGGGTGAGTGCTCTATCAAACATCTCCTATATTGTCTGGGCTCTAGTAGAAACAATGGCTTTCGCTATATCATCGATAAATCCTTAGAAGAAGTAATACATTTGTAGTCTTTCGATATCATCAACATTTGCGGGAAATAGTAATAAGTATCAGTATTTATCAATGTACTGTAACATTAACAAGATGCCTTGTCTCCAAGCTAGAAACCCCTCCTTGAGCCTCAACTGGATGTCGATCGAAATGTAATGATCTTAGATGACCTAATGAAACTTAGCCTATGTGGTCGGATATGGATGAATATATGTGTATGCTACCCACCACATGACATCATCTACTTTAAGCATATGCCCTGATATCTAGGCCTAAATGATCTAATGAATCTGTAGTAGCTTGTGTATTCTTTGATGCAGAATCAACCATTTCTCAACTGCCTCCAGGTTTTTGGCTCCATGAGAATTTTCAGGATCAAATTTAATGAACTCTTTGATAACTTGACCTTTATTGTCATTGAAGTCTCAAATACGTTGTCTGTGCAAGTGTAGCTATTGACATCTTAATTGTAGCTATCGTTTGGTCGGTTTGTACTATCGTCTATGCAGCAACCACATTTAGAGTATCTTATACCACATCTTACGTTGGTACAACTTGAATAGTCAGTACCACTATAATCGAAACAACTTTCATCTCTATAATGTTCATTGTCCGTGTGTCAACCAGTGATGTGACCGGCGCTGTCTGTGTGTATAATCTCCATCAATATCTAAAACTACCTATCTTGAGCTTCAAATCAAGTGGCTACTACAAGATCTAAACCTTCATCTGTAGTATGATCTCTCGTCTTACCAACATAAGTAGTAGATGAAGTCAGCTGGCCATCCATTACGAACTGCATCAAAAAGTCTACCTCGAGTCATATTTATATATGCGCACGTAATTTATATAGTAAAAAACATAACATATATATAATCCCTATCGCTACCTAAATCAAGTTTGCTTCCTAAGTAAGATTCTAAGTCATGATCTTCGGGTTGTCACATCCAAAAAAAAGTTTGTTTCTTTAAGTTTTATCCATTTATTTAAACTATTCCCGAGGCTCCATTAACTTCTATCTGATAACAAACTTTGGCAGCCCCAAACTTCGAGGCTGCCATGGGACTCGCCATGTCACATCACACGTTGCAAGCCTCGCCACATAGCGGCTTGCTCGACTATGATACCCTGCTAACTAATAGATTGCTTACACATTTCCATTATACCTTAGCTTAGCTAATTAATTTTCATATAAGTATTAATTATTTAATAAGCCAGGTAATCAATTTATCAAGTTATATGACAATTTCACAGTGAAAGTTTATCAAGTTATTTTACACATGTATTTGGTGTTCTATATTCCCAAAAACCTAACAAAAATGTAAATATATACATATTATAGTCAAACTCGAGCTGGTGTCGCTATCTCAAAGGTAATAATCACCCAATACCTTAATGTCCTTGCCAATTTTGAAGGATCTGCACCTAGTTACCTAACAAATACTGTGATGAGACCACGAAGTAAAACCTCAAGAGAAGTTTACATAATTTTCACGAAATAAAACTGGTAAACTACAAGACTTGCGAACATGAAATCTGACAATAGTAATTCATATTCAAATTAATGTAGGCGGCATATGAAAAGCCAAAATAGCAGCGAATAAATGTAATAACTGTTGGGTTTTGGGGTTCATACGCAACGAGATTATATAACAATTTTGACAAAAAACCCGAACAAGATCCGAATCTAATTCCATTAAAATGTTTAACACTAGAAAACTTAATCATACCTTGGTCGCAAAAATACCTTTCCGAAGGTTGATCGATCTCTAAGGCGCTGCCAACGACGAATGCCCTCTACTAGCAGTCCACACACGAACGGCGACCGAGATTCGAGGTGCTAGCTTCAAGAAAATACCAAACCCTTTTTGTTTCTCTCCAAAACGATCAAGAGCGTACCAGACAACCCCAACTCGTTTCTAAACGAAAATAGAGTTTCGGCCCTTAATCTTTCGTACGCGTGTTCTAACTTAAAATGTCTACTTATACAACCCTTGTATATAAACGGTTAAGTAAATTACACATATACCCCTACTTAAAAGAAGTATAAGTGTAATACAACACAAGGACGCTTTTGTCATGAATTTTATCATATAAAATTCGTTTTTCTGAACCATCTTAAAATCTTGCAAAACCATTCTTAGTGTTCGATCCAATAGGCTCATACAACGTTAGCAGTGTACCAAAACAAATTTTGGTATACAAGTCATAAGCGACCTCTAGCAAGACATTATGACTACCTAAGTTGTACGAATATCAAATCGATACAACCTAACCAATAGTGTATATAACATCCTTTTGTCACACGATATCCTTTTGATCAAACATAAGGCATGGAATTGTAATACAACATGTTCAATCGTAGTAGTCTCGATTTCTAGGTAGACTAAAAATATCCAAGTGACATTGATCTATATCAATTCACTTAGACTAGGCCTTTTAATAATATAACACATCGAGAGATCCACTGGATATCTCTCTTTATATAAGAGGGACAAATTCTATCTTGATTACACAACTTTATCACATTGCTCACACAATAACCAATCACAACCTTTATAATCGTCCGGTTAAAGACAACGTTTGATTGTGTCAAATCATTGTGTTCCTAATGTTTAAGTCTCTGGTAATCTCAAGTTAGAGGACTGAAAAATATATCTATCATGAGAAACAACTATACTTAATCCATGTGATGTTCTCATAGCGGGTCATTCCGGTACTTTGTTCCCTAACAAGTACTCGTGATCTTGATTCGTATCCCTATACGTATAATCATCATATGATCATCAATCAAGACTCACACTAGTCTTAATTCATTATAGTTCCCAGTATAATGATCGACTAGGGACATTTAGAATATTTATGTAAATACCTATGGATCTTATTATAATGTAAACATGCAAATTAATTATAATAAACAGCAAATGAAATCCTCTATTTTATTAACTAAAAGTATTCATAAAGACAGTTAATGGATTGACCTAGGGCACATGCCCCATCATCTCCCACTTGCACTAGGGCCAATCATACATGCATCTAATGCCTAATGATCTAACATGACCATCATGTTTTGCTTGTGGAAGAGCTTTTGTCAATGGATCCGCAACGTTGTCTTCAGTAGGTACTTTGTAAATCTTTACGTCTCCCCTCTCAATAATTTCTCTGATGAGATGAAAATGCCCGAGTATATGTTGGGATCTGTGGTGTGATCTAGGTTCCTTGGCCTGTGCTTTTGCCCCGTTATTATCACAATACAAACAAATAGGGTTAGCAATACTTGGAACCACACCTAGTTCAGAAATGAACTTTTTGATCCAAACCGCCTCCTTTGTTGCATCGAACGCCGCAATATACTCAAACTTTTGTAGAATCTGCCACGCCTCTCTTGCTTCGAACTTTTCCACTTCTTTCGCACCCCCATTCAAAGTAAACACATATCCAGATCGCGATCTAAAATCATCTATATCAGTTTGAAAACTTGCATCTGTGTAACCATTTACAACTAGATCATTTTCAAAACCTCCATAAACCAAGAACACTTCCTTAGTCTTTCTTAAGTATTAAAGAATGTTCTTTACTGTTATCTAGTGACTCTCACTATGATCCGACTGATATCTTCTAGTACTGCTCAAAGCATATGATACATCAGTTCGAGTGCATAGCATGACATACATGATATATCCAATAGCTGATGCATATGGAATCTTATTCATGCGGTCTCGTTCATTATTTGTCTTAGGACATTAAATCTTGATGAGACTTATGCCATGAGACATTGGCAACAATCATCTTTTAGAGTCTCGCAAACTGAACCTATTCAGCACCTTATCTATGTAAGCACTATGACTTAGACCGATTTTTTAGATCTATCCTTATAGATCCTTATCCCTAGGATATAGGCTGCATGTCCTAAATCTTTCATTGAGAAACACTTCCCTAACCAAGACTTGACATTCTGCAATATTGGGATGTCATTTCCAATGAGTAATATATCATCAACATACAGTACAAGAAAAACAACTACACTCCCACCGCCCTTCTTATATACACAAGGGTCATCTTCATTCTTGATAAAACTAAAATCCTTAATCGTTTCATCAAAACGAAGACTCCAACTCCGATAAGCTTGCTTTAATGCACAAATGGATCTTTGAAGCTTGCATACCTTCCTAGAATTCTCAAAATATACAAAACCTTCAGGTTGTGTCATATACACGTCCTCAAACAGCTTTCTATTAAGAAATGTTGTTTTTACATCCATTTTCCATATCTCAGTCATAATATGCAGCAATGGAAATTAAAATTCTTGTGGATTTAAACATGGCTACTAGCGAAAAAGTTTCATCATAATCAACACCTTGAGTCTGCCTGAAACCTTTTGCAACAAGTCTCGCTATAAAAGTATGCACTTTGCCATCCATGTCAGTTTTCTTCTTGAAAACCCATTTACACCCAATGGTCTTACCACCTTCAGGTAAATCAACCAAGTTCAAACTTGGTTATCATACATGGATTGCATCTCAGAGTTCATGACACTTAGCCATTTATCTGAGTCTGGTCCAGACATAGCCTCCCGATAAGTGGTGGGCTCATTTTGATCCATAAGCAACACATCACGACTATCCGTAATGAGAAATCTGAATTTCTCTAGCTCATGTCTTACCCTAACAGATTTACATGGGCCTTGTGTCACTTGTGGAGGTTCAACTGGTTCAGAACGTTATTGAACTTCCAGTAGCTGTTCAGTATTTATCTATGATTCAAGATTTATTTCTCTCTTTATAGATCCTTTTGAAATAAACTATTTTTCCATAAAGGCTCCATACCGAGCAAAAAATAATTTGTTGTCAGCGGGATTATAAAAGTAATATCCTTTTTGGTTCCTTAGGATACCCCACGAATAAACACTTGTTAGATTTAGGTGCTAATTTTTCTAAGACTTGTCGCTTTACGTAAGCCTCACAACCCCAATTCTTAAGGAATGATAAACTAGGTATCTTCCCATACCATATTTCATACGGTGTTTTATCAACCGCTTTAGAAGGAACTCGATTTAGAGTGAAAGTTACAGTTTGTAATGCATAACCCTAAAAGGATAATGGAAGACCTGCATGACTGATCATAGATCGAACCATATCTAATAAGGTTTGATTTCTCCTTTCAGAAACTCCATTCCATCGTGGAGTTGCTGGTGTAGTCAAGTGGGAGACAATCCCACAATTTCTAAGATGATCTTCAAAATTGTGGCTCAAATATTCACCACCTCGATCTGACCGAAGCGTTTTGATAGTTTTACCAAGTTGATTCTGCACTTCATTTTGAAACGTTCGAAACATCTCAAATGATTCAACTTTATGTTTCATTAGATATACGTAACCATATTCCCTGAAATCATCAGTAAATGTAATGAAGTACTGATAACCTCCTCTAGCCATTGTGTTTATAGGACCGCATACATCAGTACGTATTATACCTAATAAATCACTTGCCCTTTCACTATGTCTAGTAAAGGGACTTTTAGTCATCTTGCCTTGTAAACAAGATACGCACGTTTCATATGTTTCTAAATCGAATGAATCTAGAAGTCCATCTTTATGGAGCTTCGTTATGCGTTTGTCATTTATGTGCCCGAGACGACGATGCCAAAGATAGGTTTGATTCAAATCATTTGACTTAAATCTCTTTGTATTTATGTTAAAGACTGGAGTATCAGTGGAACTTTTCATGCTTAGAATATAAAGACCATCACACAAATCAACATTTGCATAAAATATGCCTTCACGATAAATGGAACATCTATTATTCGCAATAATAAAATCAAAACCATCCATATCCAAACATGAAACATAAATGATGTTTCTGCTCAAGGCAGGCACAAAATAACAATTATTTAACGTTAAAATAAGTCCACTAGGTAAGACTAAGTCATATGATCTAACAGCCAAGGCAGCAACTCTTGCTCTATTCCTTACGCAGAAGATGACTTCTCCTTTCTTCGACTTTCTACTTCTGGAGAGTCCCTGCACATTTATACAAATGTGAGATCCACATCCGGTATCTAATACCCTGGAATCACTAGTAGATAAATTACTTTCAATAACACAAATACTTGTAGTGGTAGTCGCACTACCCTTTTTCTTCTTTAGATCTTCTAGATAGAGTTTGCAATTTCTGAACCAATGTCCAGGTGCATGACAGAAATGTCAATTTCCTTCTTTTTCTTTTGGGTGTTTTGAAGCAGGAACAGGCTGGGGCTTGACTTGTTCCACAGGCTTTGCGACATGTGCAATAGTAGCCTTGACAACGTTAGCCTTGCCTTTGCATTTCTTCTTCATTCCCTTTCCCTTTTGGACCATCAACACATTACTAGAAGGTTTCTTGATATTTTGTTCAGCAGTTTTGAGCATCAAATGCAACTGTGAAATTGATTTCTCCATATTATTCATATTGTAGTTCATCACAAATTGTGAGTAAATTTCTGGTAAAGAATTCAGGATCAAATCCGTAGCCAACTCTTGGCTTATGGGAAATCTGAGTCTATCAAGCTGGTCAACATAGCCCTTCATCTTCAGAACATGAGGACTAACTTACGCACCCTCATACATCTTGCAGAATGTAGGTTTTTGACTTTCTCGAACCTTTCTCACCTAGCTTGCTGTTGGAACATTTGCTTCAGCGTTATAGCCATGTCGTAGGCTTCCATTAGTTCCATGTTTTTCTGAAGTTCAGGAACCATAGTTGCCAGCATAATACATGCAACATTAGTAGAATCGTTGACAAGCTTATTATGCGCATCCTTCACAAGCTTTCATAGCATTGGCTGGAGGGTCCTCAAGGATTATAGCATCCAGGACATACAACTTGCATTCATGCTTAAGAACAATTCTCAAGTTTCTGAAGTAGTTAAGAAAGTTAGTCCCTGATAGATTATCCTTCTTAAGGATGGATCGCAGTGACAGGGGATTATTGTTACTTGAAGAAGCCATTGATCTACAATAAAGATTATGCAAAGTTTATTTTAGTATAGAGGAATAGACTCCCATTAAATTAACAATCCTCCAAAAACACACTGTTTATTTAGGGGATAAAATTCCATATTTCACCTAATTCTATGATACCTATGGCATGAAACACATAACTAGATTATTTAGGTAGGTAACAGTTACTAATTACATCTTATGTAATTTTAGATACTTTTACGAGATACGAGACATCTTATGTCTTATCAAGTTTTTATCTCATCATGTGCCTAAAGCTCAAAACTATTTTGATAGATTTATGAAGTTGGACCGTTTTAAACATTTAGGTAACTCTTATCCAACTTGGCTCACCAAGATAACACAATACACTCAGCTATGGCTGAAACCGTATTAGTGTGATCGAGGCCTTGACAAGTGTTTCAAATGGATGGCATGAGACTTAAAATTTAATAGACGAATTTTATTCAGTTTTAGTGATTTTATGTAAACAACGAAATATCATATATTTTGTTGATTTGTTAAATCACTAAACAATTTGGAGATTTTTATACTGTTCACTCATAAAAGAATTTTCGGGCGCTAGGATTAGTTAGACAACGGTCTCATTGGCCGATCATGGCGTGGTTCCATTGACCGATCAAATAATCTGGGTTCAGTGGAGGCGCGCCCCCATTTTTTTTTTAGAAGACGAATTCAATTCCAAAAATTAAAATTCGCTATAGAAAATCATATTTTTTGTTGATTTTATTATCCTAAATTTACCCCTTAATTTATTCAAAATTAAGTCAATTAAAATATTTTTAATTAACCCGGCCCACATCTAACTAATCATCTTATCCTAATCCAATTAGGACTTAAGATATTTGAATCCTAGGATATCACCAATAACAAAAGTCTCCATATTTATCTCCAATCCAATAGGGATAACGAAACCGATTTTGCTAATATCTATTAATCTAATTTGTTATCTATCTCTTATCAAATTGAAATTTCATAACAAAATAGATATAAAGAGATAAATAATCAATTTCAAAGATTAATTATTTGCAATTTCGGTCCTCATCCAAATAATCACAAACATATCTTTGAATCATGAACTACTATCCCAATCGAACCTAATCATATTAGTTTCGAATTAATATTCAGACTTATACAATTTAAAAAACGTAAAACAATGTAACCTAAATAGGCAAACTGAATTACAAAGATTCCATCCATGCATCAATACACAAATTATTGAGATTATACCTAATGGTGTCATGGATCATAGATTACGAAATTCAATTCATTAAAATTATTCGAATTAACCTAACATGGTTACTAGGATGTACGAAACTGATTTCAATTAAATCACGAATATATGTATCATATACACAAAACATGATAATAAATCTCACATAAAACTTATGTATATCACATATACATCAACTATTAACATGCTTTCAATCATATATCATGTATATATCAGAAGAAAACATGCAATGTTTTTAATGGAATAGAACTCGAAGGCTCTGATACCACTGTTGGGTAGCGGAGATTACAAAACAATTTTGACAAGAAACCCTAACATGATCTGAATCTAATTCCATTAAAATGTTTAAAACAAGAAAAATTAATCATATCTCGGTCGCAAAATACCTTTCTGAAGGTTGATTGATCTCTAAGGCGCTGCCAATGACGAACACCCTTTTTGTCATACGATATCTTTTTGATCAAATATAAGGCATGGAATTGTCATCCAACATGTTCAATCGTACTAGTCTCGATCTCTAGGTAGACTAAAAACATCCAAGTGACATTGATCAATATCAATTCAGTTATACTAGGCCTTTTAACAGTTTAACACATCGAGGGATCCACTGGATATCTCTCTTTATATGACAGGGACAAATTTTATCTTGATTACACAACTTCATCACATTGCTCACTCAATAACCAATCACAACCTTTATAATTGTCCGGTTAAAGGCAACGTTTGACTGTATCAAATCATTGTGTTCCAAATGTTGAAGTCTCTAGTAATCTCAAGTCAGAGGACTGAAAAATATACCTATCATGAGAAACAACTATGACTTAATCCATGTGATGTTCTCATAGCGGTTCATTCCAGTACTTTGTTCCCTAACAAGTACTCGTGATCTTGACTCGTATCCCTATATGTATAATCATCATATGATCATCAATCAAGACTCACACTAGTCTTAATTCATTATAGTTCCCGGTATAATGATCGACTAGGGACATTTAGGATATTTCTGCAAATACCATGGATCTTATTATAATGTAAACATGTAAATTAATTATAATAAATATCAAATGAAATCCTCTATTTTATTAACTAAAAGTATTCATAAAGATAGTTAATGGATTGACCTAGGGCACATGCCCCAAGAATAACACATACCAATAAAGCATGTTTGAAAATAAAGCAACAATGAATAAATAAAAAAGTGAATAATCTAATAAAACCCCGACTTAAACCAAGTGGTAATCGATAAAATAGGACGGGAACCACGTGAATAATCATAGGATTATAGTGACCAAACCCGAACTATAATTAACAGATGAACCCCTCTAGACACTATTTGAAGTCAATGGAACTTCTTACATCCCTCCCGACTGTGGTAGATACATTCTACTGCCACCAACACTAGCATTAAAAACAAGCAAACTTGTGCAAGTGTTTTAGCCACAACTAATATATAAGCAACTGAATTAGAGTGAAAACCCATGTGTGCCCACCATGAAAAACACATGTAATTGAATATCAAAAAAGTAAAATCATGAATTCTATGAGGCATTTTAATGGGTTTACGAACCTCAAATACATTGAATCCTCTCCCGCGAAGCCTTTAAACCCATCTTGAAAGTGTATTTCATACCCAACTATAATTCTCTAGGTCCTTAGTATCAAATTAATCCTTATAGCAGATTCCTTGAAAATTTGAGAGTACTGATGTAAGCTAGGGAAAATTAGATTAGTACGGATTAGGAGTTAGGTTAGTGTATTTTTTCTTTTCTTTTGGGTTGCCAAAAATGGATAGTCTCTTTCCTTTAAAGAATTAATAATTCATGCTCTACAAACTAACTGAAATCCTAATAATAGTGACCTATACTTCTAAAATGATGGAATTCAACCTTCTTGGAAATAATTTGTAATTTTTGAGTTAAACATTTAATCCTAAAATTGTACCTACATTTACATCTCACACAATACAATATGAGATCTTCATAGTTTTTGTAAAAAACAACAAAATTACAAACACTAATAAGAAATGTTGTATTTGTTTTCTTATTAATGGATTTTCATGTAGCAGATCCCAATTAATTTTGGAAAGAGGCTATTTTTGTTATTGTTGTTGTTGTTGTTGTTGTTGTTGTTGTTGTTGCAATGGACTTTGATATTCACTTCTCAAAAACCATACAAAATGCCTGCATTTTAAAATATGCGCAAAGTGAATAAAACATGGTGGCTTGTTTTAGGTAAAGATGTATATATCAAAATTTGCATATATAATAAATTTACAAAGATAAACTTTTCTGTAACAAAAAAAAAAAACTTTTCATGAATAGTTGTAGACACTCCATGTTATTAATTTCTTGTTCATTGTCAGCTATCGTGTTGCACTAAACTTTATTTGTCTTTCACAAAATTTTTTTTGATATGTCCCAAACTTAAATTTGATCATACAACATACGATCTTCTAACAAAATTCCACGAATCGAGGGAGACCACGCAAATTGAAAAAAAAATCATTAAGTATCAAATTTTAGTATGATTTGATAATAAATTTGCAATAGATACATGGTTAGATAAAAAAATAAAGCCTTCAATCACTATTTTAAGCATTAAATTAATTGTATATAGAGGCATGTGGAAACAACAAATGCATTTAGAGATAAGATGAAATTCACAAGACAAAATTTCTTCAAAAAAGAATAAAAAAGTAACATGAACGACACATTTCTTACGACTTCTAATTTAGGGGCTGACCTCTGAAATTAGTTTAATTATCATCAATTATCAAATATTGGATATCTTTTAGATTCATTCAATAAGGTGCTTATTACCTATTCTTTTGAAGCTTACATCACCATAGTCCTTTATAGACTTGCAATACATGATGCAAAATTAATACCTTAAAACATTAGTCTGGATTCTTACCCAAAAAAGTAACATAAAATAGGAATCTAATTACTCACTAAATTAATACCAAAAAACATTAACCAAAATACTTTCAATAAATGATGCCAAATTAAAAGAAAAATCAATTAGTCTAGATACATACCCATCAATCAAATTCTTTTTCATTTTGACAATTCTTTCCAAGTAGTATCTTAAACTAAATAAAATATATAAAGGCTCCTTAATCAACCATAACATAACGAAAACAATTACGCTTAAAATTATCTTCAAAGTAGAAACCCCAGAAGAATTACCCTAAAATATAGCATTCTATAACAAGATGTTGCCATCTAGCAACACTTTGCTAATCCAAATAGGTGGATGTTCTTGGAACTTCTTCCTTTAAATGGTCGATACCTTAGCCTTTTCACAACAAAAGCATGTTGAAAGGTGGAGTATAATCTTTCATGGATAATACGCCCAAAAAATTAAGGTAGCTCCCTGTTTGACTGAGAGAGAAACATATAAATCAATTTTTAGTTTTTAAAACTCCCATAGTTCTATAACTTCTACTTTGTCTAGCATTACTTACAAAAAAATGTTTCATCACCTTTTTGTCAAACATGGAGAGAAATAAGGAAGTGGGAGTTAGATAAACTTTTTTTTGAAAAATAATCTTCCAAAAACACCCTTATTACTTACTTGTAGAGATTTTTCTCACGTCAATGTGAAAAACTAATGTAAGGGTAATAGTGGAAAAAAGCCCAAATCTTCAAATAATTGGATACTAAAAAGGATTGGCATTATATATATATATATTGATTTTCATTCTTTTGCTAACTAAAAATAAAGAAAAATAAAAATCATAATTACTTGAATTCGAAAGAAATTTGAAAAATTTCATTAACTAACATGAATATTAGGTCAAAGTTTTGAACATTTTGTATTAATTTGGAACTTATCTATACCTTTCATTTATTTCCTTGCTTTCTTTGTTATGCTTCTTATTTTTCACCTAAAATACCTTAAAACTTAATCCAAAGCTTGTACTAAAGGTTGTAAAATTAAGTTAGGTTTCCAATAAGACAAATATATCTCATGAAACATAAACTAATTGATATGTGTATGAAAAATGTAATGAAATAGGCAAGTATGTTACTTTGCAAACTTAAAATGAAAGGAATGCAAAGGGAACTTGTTTCATTCATTAGCAAAAACTTAAGCAAGAGCAATACATTTTATCATTCATTCATTCATTTCTTAAAAAACAAAATAATATATGCATTGCAGTGTCTAGAACTAAATTTATCGTTATCTTCATCATTTTTATCCATTGCAGAAGAAGGTTTTGAAACATAACTATTAGGTGAATTGTAAGTCCCAATAGAAAATTGGTACTACAAGAATGGAATGTCGACGCTTCTCCTCGAATCCTGCAAATGACTATCATTTTTTCTCTGAAACATAAAATTATAACGTTGTAAATCCCTCTCATTGGTTGCTACCATTTTTTCATTTAGGTGAATTTTCGTTTTGCTTTAAATACTTGAAGAAAATACGGTCCGAAAAATACTCCCATCTTAAGCTATGAAGAAGATAGTGCCGAACTCATACCAACACTTGCATATTCAATCGAGCATTTAATCTTGGCACTTTCCTTGCTTTTTTTTGTCTTCCTTCTCTTTTCCATGATGTTGGGCCTTTTTTCCTCTCTCCTGTACTTATTGCATAAAATGATTCTCTTTCATCATCCGAGTCATTATATCCTACAACTTTCTTCATTTTTTGTACTCCCGCATCATTTATTGTTTTCTTAAGCAATACAACGAATTCAATATTGAAACCTACCTATGCTTGCCTACATAATTAAGTGATCAAAATTAAGAACGGTAGTCCTTCATTCTTCATTGTCTTCATTGCAAACTTGATGAAATCGTGTTTAATCTTCCTAACATCGATATAACCCTCCTTATCACTATATGCTAAAGTAAAGCTACTCTAAGGTTGTTCGCTTCAAAGTGTTTCTAGGTTGCATAAAATCATGCATCTATAATATAATTCCAACTCTTCATAATTTTCTTAGAATAAGTTGTTTCGATTAACTCGATTTTCCTTCACAATCAAGCACAAATCCCTTTTCCAGAGGTATCTCCAATGCGTCTTGGATCATTTTATAGTGATAGGATTCGTTATTGACATAAATGATATTCGAGTATTCCTCCTCTTTTTTTTGTTTGTTTTGTAGTAGACCGAAAAACCTATTCAATCGTGTAGGCAAAACATCAAGTTTCTTCCTTTGCATTACTAATTTATCCTATTCTTTACGAACTTACCTATTTGCATAATATTGTCGCATAATTTGTGAGCGTCCTCATTCTCCCCTACTTGCAAAGTTTGTCAAAGTTTCTCCCATCCTCAATCTCAGATGATGCTCATAATCTTATCCTTATATTCACTGACATTTTGTATATTGAACCCTCTCTTAAGAATTATTACCTTATTCTAATCATTATAGTATCTCATTTGAGCTTTAAGTCTCACAAACAATGAAAGGCTATAAGGCACTAAATAACTAAGGTTGGGGATTCTTAAAATATTCTTCCTTATTTGTTGACAATAGGGATTGCTCTCTAAACTATGCCTTCCTTAGTCTAGGTTCTCTGATACAAAGTAGGTATAATATTCATTAGGTGACCTGCATATTTTTGCTTGGGTCCTTGAAATACTCCCTTCCATTTATCTTACTTACTAGTGTTACCCCATCCTCTACCGCCTCCTGCCATGGAAATACTCAACTATGATGAAAAAGGTAAATTGAAATCTTTTATTTTAAAATCTCATTCTATCTTGGTATGGAAAACAATTTTGTGTAATGATTTTATTATTGAATCTCAAAAGAGTTGAAAATAGTACTTCGAAAATGATTTTATTAACTTATTCCTATCATAATTACGTATATATTAGAAAAATTCATAAAAACACCAAAACTCATTTGAGAACTAATATGCAAATTGAGAATTTGTATTTAAACCTGTATTTCAAAAATAGTTTTGCAATAAAAACTCATAAATCACATTCGAAAAAAAAATATCATCAAAAATTGATTTTCTCAAAACATCAATTCAAAAGAACACTTGAGTATTGATTTATTACCATCTTGAGGTGTATACCCCAAGTAATATGCTTTATTACCTCCTTAAACTCCTTTCCAAGCTTCAATTCGAAAAACACCCACCCAAGCCCTAACATGGTTGTATGAACTTAATTCAAAATTTCTAGGGTTGAATCACTTTTAAATAAGGTACGATACACTTAATTAGCTATAATTTAAGATTTGAAGGGTGGAAACTAGAAAAAAATCAATTAACAATCAAATGGGTGCAAGGGTTTTAGGTGTGAAAGGGTTTTTGCTTTGACAATTTATGGTTCTATTTTTGTTTTTAAAAACACTAATTTGTGCTTAGCTAATTGACTTTTAAATCGATTCACTGACTATTCGGCAGTTAAATTGCTGAAAATTTATCTCGGTTATCAAGCTACTAGCTCAGTAATTCCTAGTATAAACTTGAATCATTGACAAATCGATGACTTATTTTTACACTGAAAATTTTACAAATTGAGATCGATTTTCCTAGTGACTCCCAATGTTATTTGGTATCGCTGGGAAATCGTTGACCTATTTGTGCTATTTTTCCAATATATCAAAAATTTATAAATTTTTCACACATATTCATCATATTTAAGGTAGAATTGATCAGTATTCAACAATAAATATTCTAAAATAAAATCTTGATTTGTAACTAGGAAACATTATACTACTAACTAACTACTCTTATTAAAGACAAATATAGTTAAACTGTAAAGAACTCTATCATCCCCCTCTTAATTGGAAACATCCAAAAAAAAATTAAAAAGAAAGAGAAAATAAATATTGTAACTATTCTAAATCTATTCATATGAAAAGACATTGGTTCAATCACTCCCCCTCATATGAAATTTTTCCAGAATTATATTCCTAAAATATCACTATTATAATAGTTAAAAATGGAGAGAATATAAAAACATCCAACTATTCTAATACTAAAACTGAAAGTAAGGATAGAGTATGAGTTGCCTCCGATAGCGCGCTATTGTTTATAATCTTTCGCTCAACTTGATAGATGACACCACTTATCGTTCTGCTTGAGCGAATCAAACTGACCATTAACTGATTCTTCATCAATTTTAATATCTTCAGCTTATTTATCATTATCGGCATCCACATAACATCCTTCGATAGGTCCGCTAAACTCGTAGTAGTTATCCTTTTCATGGTAATCATCATGGTAGTAATTCTCACCTTACTAAAAATTGTCAGAATTATCATCATTAACATAATCTTCCATCTCATACCAGCCCTAATGACACTTATAGTTATTTCCCATCTTAAGTGTAACTATATGTGTTTCAACATCAAGAACAACTCTAGCTTTCTTGAGAAAGCTCTACCCCATCAATAACACGTCATCGTTTTCAATCCGTGGTACCACCAAGAATTTGGTGAAGTACTTGAACCTTCATACTTGCATTTGACCATTTATCGACATTCCTAGTGGAAATATCTTAGCACCATTTGTTTTAATCATAACCAAAAGTGGTATAAAATCAATCTTCAACTTGGCCTTTCTGAACCATTATTTCGATAAAATATTCATATCAACTCTTGTGTTATGTAGAAAACCAGAAAAACTGACTTCATTGATCAGCAAGTGGAGGAAGAGTTTCCTTAGATCATCTTTGTAAATCTCAATCAAATTTCCTAGATCTTGAAGCTTTAGTTGCTCATCAGTAAGTTTTTCGTGCGCCGGGTGCTTCTCTGCTTGATGTTGCACTTCAAGTTGTGACTTTCTAGGTAACTGCTTTTTTTATTTCTTCTTCTTATTGTGTGACTTTTTAAACATCCAAATTTTAATTGTTCAATCCGTAATGGTTTCACTGGCATTGATGTAAAAATTGAACTTCTTTTCATTATGTTACGGACTTTCTTTCTCAAGTACGAGATTAAATATCTCCATATCTTGGTCAACATTATTTTCATAATAAGGTTTTAACCTATGACCATTTACTTAAAGTATTTTTCCAGTTTTGATTGTGGTGACCCCAACTCCAAGATCGTCGTGGGACCTGCCACGTCGCATCACATGTCGCTAAGCCTCGCCACATAGTGCCTTACTTACCTATAACACCCCACGACCTATTAGATTGGTTACACATTTGTCATTAAACTGTAGCCTAGCTAATTTATTTTCATATAAGTATTAGTGTAGAAACTTGAAAAAAGGATACCATGTATAAAACAAAGGCGAAACAAGTACATCACAAGATCCATGTACATGTATTCAGTGTTCTATGGTCCCTAAAACCCAACAAAAATGTAAATATATATATGCCATAGTCAAACATGAGCTGGCGTCATTATCTTAGAGGTAATCGCCCAATACCTAATTGCCCTTGCCTTTGCTCATTGAAAGATCTACACTAGGTCACCAAAAAAATACAGTGAAGAGTCCAAT
The DNA here is from genome assembly GCA_039657365.1 of Stephania yunnanensis. Lineage (NCBI taxonomy): Eukaryota > Viridiplantae > Streptophyta > Magnoliopsida > Ranunculales > Menispermaceae > Stephania > Stephania yunnanensis. The sequence continues at coordinate 29,108,719 of CM077581.1, read as the reverse complement.
GAGTAAAACCCTATGAAAAGTCTACACAATATTCTTGAAATAAAACAGATAACCTACGAGACATGCGAATATATCTTACTATAGCAAATCATATTCCTTTAAGTGTAGATATCATATGACAAGCAAAAATAGCAATGAATAACTATAACAACACATAACAATAAAACAGGCTTTGAAACAATGCAACAATGAAGGATAAATAAGCAAATAATATGCAAAAACCACGACTTAAACCAGCTAGTAATCGATAAAACATGACAGGAACCTAAGTATATACTCACAGGCGAATAGTATGTAAAACCCAACTACGGTTAACAAATGAACCCCTTCAGATGCTATTTCAAGTCAAGGGAACACCTTATATCCTTCCCAACGGTCGTATTGCCATCAACATCATCACTAAAAAGAAGCTAACTCGTGTAAGTGATTTAGCCATATTCAATTTATACATAATCGAATTAGAGTGACTGTGCTCACTAGAGACACATATGTAATTTGATATTAGTAAAGCAAAATCATGAGATTCGTGAGGCATTGTAATGGATTTACTCACTCCAAATACGTCGAATCCTTGCCAGCAAAGCCCCTAAATCGACCCCAAAAGTGTACTTGATATCTAGCTACAATTCTTTAGGTCCCTAGTCTCAAATGAGTCCAAGCAAATTGGGTTTATGTAAATTCAATTGGTTTTACGAACTTTAACCCAAAATAACCCCTTCAAACTAAACAACATTAAAATTTTAGTCCGATATTGCGGCTTAGTTTTAGACATGAAATTGTCCAAATCTCAAAATTTAACCTTTGTACAAAGTTCTTGGTCTCTATCTTAGCTTTTTGAAAAAGTTTTGTTTGCGAAATGCCGATTTAAAACGAATGACATATTGCAATTTTATGAAAAAAAGCTTGAATTGGAACCTAATCCAACCAACAAACTTAGAAAATTTATTCATCCCAATTTATAGTTTTGAAATTCATGATTTTTGGTCACATGGTAGCTAACATACCAAATAACAACACACTAAGAGTTTAATTCATTTAAATAAGTAATTAAGGAGCTACGCCTATAAAAATTTTAGTTTCAAAAATCTCAAAATTCATTCAATCACCTATTTATAGAGCACTTTTGCATTAGAAAACATTCAAATTACAAAATCTTCGGTTGGAAAAAGTTGTTTCCTTTGAGTTAGCATTCAAATGCCTCCAGATTGAGTCCATTTCGATTTAAAATGAGGAAGTTATGACCAAATTATAGAGGCTAATTTGTAATATAAAATGTAGAATTTGGATTTTGATCTTAGGACTTCAAAAATTCGTATATTTTTTATTTCAAAACCAAATTAAGACCTTTATAATAGTTGGATTATAAGCTTGGAATGAGGAATCTAAATATATAAACCAATTTCAAAGATTCAATGATCTCTTTTATAAAAACGACCAAAACCAAGAATTTATTTTAAACTTGAAATAGATAGATGTGCACCTAGAGTCGACGACAGTTGGATTCGAGGTCCAACTTTCCTTGAGCTCCTTGAGTTTTTCAACCCTGAACATCCTCAATTCCTCTGATTTTGAAAATCAAATGTATATGTTGAGCTCCTCCACTAACTATATGGTTAGTGTATTTAGTCATATATTTAACATATTTTCAGTGACATTAACCCCCGATTACCCAGCACCAACTGGCCAGCACCCCGACATGCATCCCGAGGTATGCCATATTTTACTTTATTAAATGAACTAACTACGGCTACAGTTTTAATTAGACAAAAAATCCTACTATTCAGAATAGTCTAACTTCCCTAGGTATCCCAATCTACCTACCTTTAACACGAATTCTCCCAATAGCAATGTACATACATGCGATACAATACAATACTGTAATGATTGTCAACAATACATTATAAGCAACCATTAGCCATAAATAACATATACCTTCGATTGTCATGTCCAAGTTAACCGAGTTGTCTATTTAATGCCTGAATTATACTACTAATCCCCCACATTAACGCTAATCCTACTAGGGGAAATCTTTTCTCTAAGATTTAGATCTTGAAGAACCTTTGGTTCACCTAACCTATCCCCGTGCCACCATGCCACACCATGATATTACCATTTTATGGTCCTTTGAACACCCCACTACCGACATACCCATCACAGAGGATGTAGTGCTGCACTTAGATATAAGTGCTTTCTGTCGAGGTAATCAAGTTATACGATGAAACACCATAACCTAACATGACCAACCTTAACTTACCATACATTTATAAATTTAATAAAAATTATTCAAAATCTTAAATCATGTACCTTGAACCTGACGTTGGGATATCTCTCGGCTTGGCTTAGTCACCACCTGCACTGACTGTCAATTCTGCACCGATTTCACCACTACTAGATTTGTCGATCTCCGCGGATAGTCCTTCCTGACATGACCCACCTGCCCACATCACCAACACTTGGTCTTCCATCATGGTCCTGCATGCTGACTCCTTAACCTTTGACCCTGACCACGTGATCTCTGATCCCCCGCTCCGTGCTATTGGGACTATCTTTGCGGTGAGGATGGTAGCACGGGTACACCATGAGCTCTGCTTTCCAATCATCATATATATGACTTTGACCATATTGTCTTTCCTTTTTGTCATCCTAATCTCTCTACATTTTCTACCTATAACTTTGTCCCACTTGCCTATCCGACTTAGTGGATGAACGCATGTTGCCCCTTTACATCATATGTGTCTTATGGGTAAATGCTCTATTATACATTCATATCATGTCTAGGCTCTAGTTGAAATAATGGCTCTGGCTATATCCTCAATCAATCCTCGGACAAAGTAATAAATCTGTAGTCTCGGTGCCTGTGACATTTATGGAACACTATAATAAGTACTGATACCTATCATTGTATAATAACATATAGTAGCTACTATATATCAAAGCTAGAAACTCCTCCCTCAGCTTCAATTGGATGTCAATCCAAATATATTGATCATAAAAGACTTGTCAAAACTCTACCCATATGGTTGAATATGGATAAGCGTCTGTGCATGCTATCTGCCAAATGACAATATCTGCTCTCAGTATATGCGATGATATCCTAACCTGTATGATCTCATGAATTTGCAGTAGCTTGCATAGCCTCTGATGTGCAATCAACCATTTCTTAGCTGCCTCTAGGTTTCTATCTCCATGGGAATATCTGGGATCAAATTTGATGAACTCGATGATCAACTTGAACTCTGCTGTTGTTGAAGTCTCAAATTCTTCTGCCTATGTTGGCATAGATGTCGGCGTCTCAGTTGTCACTTTCTCCGTCTATACTACTATCAATGCAATAGCCACTTTCAGAGTATCTTATACCACATCCTGCATCAGTGCAACTCAAATATTAGGTACAACTGTCATCAAAACAACTATTGTCTCTACAGTACTTAGTGTATAAGTGGCAACTAGTGACGCGAGCCCTACTATCTTTGTGCGCATAATATCCATCAATATCTCAAACTACCTATCGTAAGCTGTAAATCGAGCGGCTACTACAGGATCTAAACCCTCATCCCTGGTTTGATAGCTCGTTTGATCAACATTAGAAGTATGTGGAGTCAGCTAGGCATCCATCGCGATCTACATCGAAAAACATTCCCTAGATCACCTAACATATATTCATACAATAAAAAACATAACATATAAATAAGCCTTATTGCTATGCGACTCAATTTTGCTTCCTAACTAAGATTATACATCTTAATCTTCGGGTTTTCACATTTAAATGTTTGGTTGTTGAAATGCTACCAATTTTCTTTAAGCTATTATTAAGGCTCCGTCGACCTCTCTTTGATACTAAATTGCGGTGGCCCCAAACTTTGAGGTCGTCATAGGACCCGCCATGTCGCATTACATGTCGCTACCCTTTCCACATTTCAACTTGCTTACCTATGATGCCCCGCAAACTAATGAGTCGCTCACAAGTTTTCCATGAAACCCTAGCTTAGCTAATTATTTTTGAAATAAGTATTAGTGATTTAATTAGCCAGTTATCAATTTAACAAGGTATATTACAATTTTACACTAGAAGTCTTTAAGTGAATAGATTATGCAATATTTTACAATATTAAGTAATGCAGAACCAGGCAAAAAGGATACCATATATGTAGCAAAGGTAAAACAAGTGTAGCACGATATCCATATACAAGTATTCAGTGTTCTACAGTCCCTAAAACCCAATAAAAACACAAATACACACATATATATATATATATATATATATATATATACATACTATAGTCAAACACGAGCTGGCATCACTAACTCAAAGGATAATCTCCTAACACCTCATTGTTTTTGCCCTTACTTAGTTGCAGGATCTGCACTCGATCACCCAATAAATACAGTGATGAGTACAGTGAGAAAAATCCCAAGAGAAGTCCACACAATATTCTTGAAATAAAACTGGTAAACCACAAGAAATTCAAATATAACATCTAATAATAGTAAATCATATTCCCATGAATGTAGGCGGCATACGACAAGTAAAAATAGTAGCGAATAAATGTAACAACACCTACCAACAATAGCATGCTAAGAAATAAAGGAACAGTGAATAAATAAATAAGTGAATAATCCGAGAAAACCTCGACTTAAACCAATTAGTAATCGATAAAACATGACAGGAATCACATATATACTCGCAAGCTTAAAGTGATTAAACCCCAACTACGGTTAACGGATGAAACCCTCAAAATGCTATTTCAAGTCAAGGGAACATCTTGCATCCCTCCTGACGGTCGTAGATACATTCTACTATTATAACACAAGCACAAAAGATAAGTAAACCGGTGCAAGTGATTTAGCCACAACCGATATATACATAATCAAATTAGAGTGAAAACCCATTTGTACCCACCAGCAGACACACATATAATCTGATATCGAAAAAGAAAAATCATGAATTCTACTAGGTATTCAAATGGGTTTATGCACCTTAAATACGACGAATCTATGCCTGTAAACGCCCTAAATCAACCTTGAAAGTGTACCTAATACCCAGCTGTAATTCTCTGGGTCCCTAGTATCGGATTAATTCAAAAAAATGCATTTTGGTTAGGTCAAATAGTTTGAGGAACCTTAACCCAAAATAGTCGCTTAAGACTAAACAACATTAAAATTTTAGTCATGTATTGCAACACTATTTTGGGCATGGAATTTTCCAAATCTCAAAATCATCCTTTCTTTAAAAGTTCTTTGTCTCTATCTTAGCTTTCCAAATAGTTTTGGTTTAAGAAATTTTGATTTAAACAAAAATGAAATCGCAATTGTTCCAAACACATCAAATCGGGACCTAATCCATCTATCAGATTTAAAAAAATTATTTCTCCCAATCTATCATTTCAAAATTCATGATCTTTAGTCATAAAGCAGCTAACATACTTGATAATAACATATTAAAAGATCAACTCATTTGGATAACTAATTAGGGAGTTATGCCTTTTAAAAGTTTAGTTTGAAAAAATCATGTAATGCATCTAATCACCTATTTGTATAGCACTTTTGGACATGAAAACATTCGATGCACAATTTTTCAATAGGACAAAGTTGTTCCCTTTTAAGTTAACTTTTAAATTCAATTATAATGTATCCAATTATATTTAAAATGAGGATGTTATGACCAAATTGAAGAGGATGGTTTGTAATACGAAAGGTAGAATTTGAATTTTGATCTTACAACTTAAAAAATTCATATCTTTTTATTTTAAAACCAAAGTAAGAACTTCATAATAGCTAGAATATCAGCTTGAAATGGGGAATCCAAATATATAAACAAATTTCACATATTCAAACATCTACCATCTAAAAATGACCACAACCCAAAATTAACTTGAAATAGAGATGTGTACCTATGATTGATAACACTTTGATTTGAGCTCGAACTCTTTTTGATCTCCCTAAAATTTTCAACCAAGAACCTCCTTAATTCCTCTAAACTTTCTGTTCAAATGTATATGTTGAGCTCCTCCAATAAGTATAGGTTTTATATATTTATATTACTAAGTGGATTAATTAGCCAAATCTTTGATTTATTATAAGTTAATTACTAGGAACTGTGACCTCCCATAATGCCACTTGTCCTACATGAAAGCCACTTCTCTCGCCTTGTTAAATCTATTCTAGGATCATTACTAGGTTCTCAAGGGTTCAATTAATTCCTATCCAACTATAAGACTTTATTTTATCTTAAATCAAATTAACTTACTTAGGCAAATAATTACATATGGTTAGTGTGTTTAGTCATATATATATAATTTTATTTGTCACTTTAACCCCATATTGCTTGGCATCAGTGCCCCGTACTCCGACACGTCTCTTGAGGTACACAATATTTTACTTTATTAAATGAACTAACTAAAGCAATAGTTTTAATTGCAAACCATATCATACAATTTGGACAGTCTTTCATATCTAGGTAACTCCTATTTGACACTAGCATCGACACGTTTCCCAATGTACCTACTCGTCATACCAATTATCTTGATAGCAATGTACACACATGCAAAGCAATACAATAATATAATGATTTTAAATACTGCATTATAACCAACCATTATCCATAAATAACATATACCCTCAATTCTCATGTCTGAATAAATTGAGTTTTTCACATGATGCCAGAAATTACTGTCGTTAGTCCCCAAGATTAACGCTAATCCTACTTTTATTAATTTGGGCAGTTACACAAAGTTTTCTATTTCTAATGCAGCATGTGGGAGTAAATTCATAACCATAAAAGGTCCTATCCATCTTGAACAGAGTTTTCCAGGAAACAATCGAAGTTTTGAATAAAAGAATATAACTTTATCTCTTACTTGAAAAGTTTTAGGAATTAATTTCTTATCAAGAAATGCTTTGGTTTTATTTTTATAAATTGATTCATTTCCATAAGCGCCATTCCTAAGTTCTTCTAATTCTTTAAGACTCAACTTACGTTGGTTTCCTGCTTCATTATAACTCATATTACATAATTTAATTGCCCAATAGGCTTTATATTCTAGTTCTACTGGTAAATAACATGCTTTTCCAAATACTAACCTATAAGGTGTCTTACCTATGGGTGTCTAAATTGTCGTTCAATATGCCCATAATGCATATTCTAATCTAAAACACCAATCCTTACATGTTGGACTAACTACTTTTTTGAGTATATACTTTATTTTTCTATTTGAAGTTTCAGCTTGTCTAGTAGTTTATGGGTTGCCTACAATAGATGTCCTACGTTTGATGTTGTACTTAGTTAAAATAACTAACTAATCGATTACAAAAATGTGAACCTCTATCACTAATAAGTACTCTAAGTGCTCCAAAAACTGTAAAAATCTTTAATCTAAGGAAATTAACCACTATTTTTGAATCATTAGCCATAGTAGCTTTTGCTTCTACCTACTTAGACATATAATTTTCAGCAAGCAAAACATAAATATAACAATTTGATGGTGGAAAAGGTACCATGAAATCTATACCATATACATCAAACACTTCACAAAAAAGATTAGGAAGTAAAGGCATTTGATTTCTACAGGCATAATTATGGCAATGAGATATAATTGATTGTACTTCCAATTGTGGTATATATCTCCTAATTATTTGGTCGGTACAAAATTTCCATAAATAGGGATCATCCCATAAATAATGTTTAGAATCTTTTTCAATTTTGTTTTTTTGAGCTCTCGTCAAATAAAGTGACGACCTATTGGTGGTAAGATAATTAACTATATCAACATACCACAAGCCATCAGTCTTTATACTATACAAATGTTCATCCAAAAATTTATCCCTTAATTGTATATGTGATTCTCCATTTTCCAACCTACTTAAATGATACTAGATTTTCAGCTCCTTTTCTATCTTTTATAGTAAAGATGAATTCTTGTAGAAGTAATATCTACCATATTAGTCTTAGTTTAACATCTTGTTTATTCATTAAGTATCGCAATCCTGCATAATTTGAATAAACTATCACTTTTGTTCCTAATTAAAAGGTCCAAAATTCTTAAGGTAAACACTACCGCTAAAAGTTCCTTTTAAGTAGTGGTATAGACTTGTTGGGCTAGAACTAGTGTCCTAGAAGCATAATATATAACGTGAGAATCTTTTCCTACTTTTGATTTCAAACAACTCTAACTACATAGTTACTTGAATCACAAATTATTTCAAGAGGTAACGATGAAATTGATTTAATAATAGGTGTCGTTAAAATATCATTTAATTTATCTAATGCGATCTTGCAATCACTGGTAAATTCAAAATGAATGTCTTTGTAAAAGTATGCATAATGATTGTCTTATTTTAGTAAAGTCTTTCATAAATCTTCTATAAAATCTTATATGCCAATTAATGAATGTATTTCTCTCAACCATAGTGGGGTAAGGTAAAGTTTTAGTTACTTGAGTTTCTGCTAGATCTACCTCTATTCCTATATGTGACACTATATGTCCTCGTACAAGTCCTTAATCAATCATGAAATGACATTTTTCATAATTTATTACTAAATTATTTTCTATGCATCGCTTAAGCATTTTAGTTAAATTAACTAAACATTCATCGAAAGAATTACCATAAACAGTAAAATCATCCATGAAGACTTCAATTAAAATTTTCAACATAATCAGAGAAAATACTAACCATACATCATTGACAAGTTATAGGTGCATTACATAAAGCAAAAGGCATTTGTCTATAAACAAATGTACCAAAGAGGCAAGTAAAAGTTGTTTTTTTTTTCTAATCTTATAGGGCTACATATATTTGATGAAATCACGAATGACCATCTAGATATTAGTAATGGGTTTTTTAGCTAATCTTTCTAACTTCAAATCTATAAATGGGAGTGGATAATGGTACTTTCTAGTTGACACATTCGACTTCCTATAATTTTTACATACCCTTTAACCATTTTGGATTATAGCTGGTGATAATTCTCCATGCTCATTTGTTATTACTGTAATTCATGTTTTTTTAGGAACCATTTTGACTGGGCTTCCTAATTGCTAGTAGGTATTAGAAAATACAATTCCCACATTTAACAATTTTAATATTTTAGCTTTTAGTACGTCCATTATAGGCTGGTTTAGTCTACTTTAAGCTTGTCTATAAGCTTTTGTGTTAGTTTCCTGATTTATCCTATGCATACATGTAGCTGAACTTATTCCTTTAATATCAGCTATAGTCCATCATATTGCTCCTTTAAATTCTTTAAGTACATTTATTAGTCTATCTTCTTTTGAATCTGTTATTTTATTAGAAATGATAACTTATAAAATAGTACAGTCTCCTAAATAAACATATCTCAAATGATCTAGTAAGGTTTTTAGATATAATTTTTGGGCTTAAACTGTATAAGGTAAAAAACTTTAAATGAGATCTCAATAAATCTAGGTAATAAGTAAGTTTTGGTAGTTCATTGTATTATTCCAATGTACTTATTATCTTTTTTGTTTCCACATCTCTATCATCATCTTTTTCTGAATCTTCCATAACCATTTCCTTTTTATTTGTTTTATCTTTTCTAAAAGATTTGTCTATTAATGGGTCTATCATATATACTATGCATAAGGAAAAAGACATCCATTGGGTATTTTATTGCATCATATAAATTAAAATTCTCTGTTCTGTTATCTACTTCCATTGTTAATGTTCCATTTGAAACATCAATTTTTCCTTTTACTATTTTCAAAAATGGTATTCCTAAAATTATAGAAGTTCTATTAGAGGAATTACCTTTTTTCTTATTAAAAACATAGAAATCAGTTGGGAAGGCTAAATCATTAACCTTGACAAGTACATCTTCTAGTAACCACTACCAGTTTCACAATGGATCCACCTGGTAATTGTACCACTATACTAGTTTCTTCTTAATGTACATCCATCATTTGCAAATAAATAGATAAACGCATAACATTAATAGAGGCTCCTACATCGCACTCTACTTTATAAATCCCTACATTTATAGTCGTACATGGAACGAAGAAATACCAATGTCAGAACATTTAGGAGGTAATTTCTTTTGAATTAGCACTGATACGTGTTCTCCTAGACTTACCTTTTCATTAGCTTTCAATCTTATTGATGCACTTTGAATGATTTTAAATAGAGTTATATTAACTTCTACTTTCTTTAATGTATAAGATATTTATTTTTCTTCCTGCAATTTGTTAGCATTTATTTTATCTTCCAAACGATGAGGGATGATGGTTTTAAATTTATTGGTTTGTCTTTATCGGGCTAATCATACTATTCATTGGGAATCCTATTACTCATTACTTCAATATCTTTCTTTAGTTCTACTGCTATTTCTTTTCTAGAAACAAATTGGTAAGGCATTTTAGGTTTAACCATCTGCTTACCACTTCTTAATGTTATGGCTGGCATTTTTTTGTATAAAGTAGAATAAGGTTTGTATGGTAATTTCTTTGATTTACAAATTCACTCATTTGTTTTTCTATTTGACTTAATTGGTTTTTGAACTCGCTCATGTCTTTTTGTAACATTTAAATTATTTAATCTTTTTTTTTTTTTCTGAATTATTCGATGTTTTATACCTTTGATAACCCTGATTGTTAATACAATTACCTGCATTTGTTTGTGCATAATTGGTATAACTGTTAAAGTTATAAATGGGATCAACAAATCGATCATAATGATTCATTATAGAATTAGTTTCTTTTATTCTGGTTTGTTGTCTCAAAGGTCATTCATCATTAGAATTAATTAATTCATTACTGTAAACACAAGGTTTTACTTTGCTAGATCTATCCTTTAGTAATAATTCAACCATGGCTTTTAGCTCATCTATCTTATCGTTTGGTGTCTTATATGTCCTTCTATTCATTTCACTTAAATTTTCATTAATTAATTCACTCTTCTCACCATATTGCTCAAATTGTTTAGCATTTAATTTATAGCTTTTCTTGCTAAAGTTGGCGTTATGTCAAGCAAAGACCTTTCACATACTGTGTCTAAGAATCTTCATTCTAAGTGATTTAATCCTTTGCATAAATATTGCATTAAATTTTTTTCTATAAATCTATGCATTGAACATAATGAAATCAATCTTCAATACCTATCTCAAAATTCATGAAAAGTTTATCCATTTTCCATCCTTGCATCGGTAATTTTTTTCTATATACACTAAATTGTCTTGCTGACACATATTGATCAAGCAAGACTTGTAACATCTCTGACCAATTGGTTATGCAATTTCGAGGGAGATAAAATAACAAATCTAAGACTTGGCTTTTTAATGCCGAAGAAAAAGCTTTTAATTTAACAATATTTATTTCTATATCCTTAGGTTTCAATGTGCTTACTTTGTATGCAAACTCCCTAATAAACATTTGACCATCATCATTATCTTCACCATGGAAACACATTAAGAAATTTATGAATTCGAACTTCAATTCAAATTTTGTAAATCCTATTGTAAGTTTTATAAAGATAGGTTCATAAACTGTGACATTCCTAATAGATTTCCTAAAAGTTAGTTCTTCCTCATCTTCAGCTATAATATATGACATTAAACAAGAAGGTTTCCAATAGATTATTTTAAAAACTCCTATCAACGACACCAAAAGTTGACACGTATGGAGCATGCACAATAGTTTCTCGTATTTTCCTATTATTTGTAGTATCGGTAAAAGAGGATATCGTTTCCACAGGGACTTGGAAATTCTCATTAGAATGGAAGCTACCATAAAGTTTTATTAGATTAGTTTTTTTTAATTTAACAAATCTAATTAAAACGTAAATTAAACAATACTAATCTAAAATCAAAACAATGAAAAATCAAAATAATTACACTATAAAAAATTTAAATTCAATGTATAAATATAATGCTATTCAAACAAATAGTCAAATAATTCAATATAATTTAAATATCTAAATAATACATCTTAGACAATGATATGTAAACCGTCATATCTGGACATTTTCATTAAAGCGTATTAACAATCAATCATCATATTTATACAATGATCCTAAATCATTAAACTCTTATTTCAAGAGGTTGATAGCCTTTAGCAAACTATTTAATTTTCTATATTCAATGGAAATGACCCATATCCTTACCCTTATTACTCAACTTATTGGATAAAATGCAATAAAATAGAAATATAATAGTATTAACACTCAATAAAAGTCATACCTAATCCAAACTGGATAAAAACCAGAATTATGCTAGCATTAAATAAGTTAGAACACAATCACCTAGAACATCCACTTGGTTAATTTTTGGCCCTATTGATTAATTCTGGTTATTTCTTCTCTAATTTGTCAATAATCATAGACATAGATTTAAATATTGTATACAAAGAAATATATTGGCCACTAAGCACTCAATATAAATAATCATTAGTTGTAATAAGCATTAACGACTCATTAAAATCGTGATGGACGTGAGTGATTAATTTAAAGCAGCAAACACAAATTCTACATTATGACTAAATTAATGAATGGCTTATAATCATGTCAAGAGTACTATTTAAAATAATAAGCTAATATCAAATATTAATAATAAACATTGCACTAAAAAATATTTGAGAGACATTAATGTAAAATTAACACTAAATCTCCAAAGAGTCTCCAAAAGTAATGAACAATGAACTCAAAATGTAATTGAAAAACTTTAAAAGCAATAATGGCTAATTGAAGGCTGAGAGAGAGCTTAATCTCAAAGCCCTAAGGTCGTATTTATAGTTTTTCCTAAGGTCTTATTTATAGTTTCAAGATCCAAACATATTCAAGAGTTGAAACTATAGGTTCAAACAACCGCAAACCTGGATTCGAACTAAAGACCAACAAGAAAATCATGTGTTTATCAAGGTTTGGGGTTAAAACTTGAGAATTAACCCAATACCCATACATTAACCTATAGAGACGATGCAAAAACATTTGATAGTGTAAATCCTTTGTAAAAGAAAATTGAAACCTTGGTCAATCATCATATCTGAAAATACACCTTTAATTCCTACAATTTGTTTATTTTTAGGAATTTAGGTGACTAAATTCGAGCCCAACAACTCATCTTATCCCCTTTAGTTCTTGAAGAATACTTTGTTCCAAAACGAGCCATCTTTTTTTTTTTGCTTTTAGAAGAATACCCTTGCTTGTATGTTATTGCCATTACCCTTATTCTTACTAGTTCACCAATATATCTAATATGACTACTTAACTTACGCTAAGTCCACCCTAAAGTCAAGTTAGTAGTATATAATACACAGAAATAGGCATACCAACACATAACGTCATATATAATAATTTAATTATCTTAAATATAAATTTATTCTTAAATTCATGAACGTAGGCATCGAACGTTCTAGAATTTAAGAAGATTTGTCCTCTAAACTAAAAATAAGTCATACCTTAAGATTTGAAGTGATTAAGGAAGTGCTCTACCATATAACCGTCCGCTCCTAATTGTTCAGTTTTTGGGGTTCATACTCAGCGAAAATTACAAAACAATTTTGACAAAAACCCCAATAGGATCTGAATCTAATTCCATTAAAAACGTTTAAACCATGAAAACTTAATCATACCTTAGTTGCAATATACCTTTCTGAAGGTTGATCGATCTCTAAGGCGTTGCGAAAGACGAACGCCCTCTACCAGCAGTCCACACACAAACAGCGGCCGAGATTCGAAGTGCTAGTTTCGAGAGAATACCAAACCTTTTTTTGTTTATCTCCAAAACGATGCAGAGCATACCAAAAAACCCTAATTCGTTTCTGAAACAAAAATAGAGTTTCGGCCCTTAATCTTTCATACGAGTATTCTAACTTAAAGCCTCTATTTATACAACCCTTGTATATAGACGGTTAAGTAAATTACACATATACCCCTATTTAAAGAAGTATAAGTGTAATACACCACAAGGACGTTTCTATCATGAATTTTATCATATGAAATTCGTTTTTCTGAATCATCTTAAAATCTCGCAAAACCATTCTTAGTGTGCGACCCAATAGGCTCATATAACGTTGGCGGTTTACCAAAACACATTTTGGTATACAAGTCATAAGCGGGCTTTAGCAAGATATTATGACTACCCAAGTTGTACGAATATCAAATCGATACAACCTAATCAATAGTGTATATAACATCCTTTTGTCACACGATATCCTTTTGATCAAACATAAGACAGTGAATTGCCGTCCAACATGTTTCATCGTACAAGTCTCGATCTCTAGGTAGAATGAAAACATCCAAGTGACATTGATCAATATCAATTCACTTAGACTAGGCCTTTTAACAGTCTAACACATCGAGGGATCCACTAGATATTTCTCTTTATATGAGAGGGACAAATTCTATCTCGATTACATAATTTCATCACATTGCTCACATAGTAACCAATCACAACCTTTATAATTGTCCGGTTAAAGACAAAGTTTGATTGTGTCAAATCTTTGTGTTCCTAATGTTGAAGTCTCTAGTAATCTCAAGTTAGAAGACTAAAAAATATACCTATCATGAGAAACAACTATGACTTAATCCATGTGATGATCTCATAGCAGGTCGATCCAGTACTTTGTTCCCTAATAAGTACTCGTGATCTTGATTCGTATCTCTATACGTATAATCATCATATGATCATCAATCAAGACTCACACTAGTCTTAATTCATTATAGTTCAAAGTATATTGATCGATTAGGGACATTTAGGATATTTCTATAAATACCCATTGATCTTATTATAATGTAAACATGCAAATTGATTATAATAAACGGCAAATGAAATCCTCTATTTTATTAAGTAAAAGTATTCATAAAGAGAGTTAATCGATTGACCTAGGGCACATGCCCCAACATCTCCCACTTGCACTAGGGCCAATCATTCATGCATCCAATGCCTAACGATCTAACATGACCATCAAGTTTACTTGTGGAAGAGCTTTTGTTAATTGATCCGTAACGTTGTCTTCGGTAGGTACTATGCAAATCTTCATGTCTCCCCTCTTAATAATTTCTCCGATGAGATGAAAACGCCTGAGTATATGTTTGGATCTGTGGTGTGATCTAGGTTCCTTGGCCTGTGCTATTGCCCCGTTATTGTCACAATACGAATAAACATGGTTAGCTATATCAGTAAACAAATATCCAAACTACGATCTAAAATCATCTATATCAGTTTGAAAACTTGCATCTGTGTAACAAATTACAACTAGATCATTTTCAAAACCTCCACAAACCAAGAACACTTCCATTGTCCTTCTTAAGTATTTAAGAATGTTTTTTACTATTATCCAGTGACTCTCACCCGGATCTGACTGATATCTGCTTGTAGTGCTCAAAGCATATGATACATCAGGTCGACTACATAGCATGGCATACATGACAGATCCAATAGCTGATGCATATGGAATCTTATTCATACAGTCTCGCTCATCATTTTCCTTGGGACACTGAATCTTGCCGAGGCTTATACCATAAGACATTGGCAACAATCCTCTTTTAGAGTCTTGCAAACTGAACCTATTCAGCACCTTGTCTATGTAAGCACTCTGACTTAAACCGATTAGCCTCTTAGATCTATCCTTATAGAACCTTATCCCTAGGATATAGGCTGCATCTCCTAAGTCTTTCATTGAGAAACACTTCCTTAACCAATACTTGACATTCTGCAATTTTGGGATGTCATTTCCAATGAGTAATATATCATCAACATACAATACCAGAAAAACAACTACACTCCCACTAACCTTCTTGTATACACAAGGCTTATCTTCGTTCTTAATAAAACAAAATCCTTGATTGCTTAATAAAAACGAAGATTCCAACTCCTAGAAGCTTTCTTTAATCCATAAATGGATCTTTGAAGCTTGTATACCTTCCTAGAATTCTCAGGATGTACAAAACCTTCAAGTTGTGTCATATACACATCCTTGAGTAGCTTTCCATTATGAAATGTTGTTTTTACATCCATTTGCCATATCTCATAGTCATAATATGCAGCAATGGAAATTAAAATTCTTATGGATTTAAGCATGACTACTAGGGAAAAGTTTCATCATAATTAACACCTTGAGTCTGCCTGAAACCTTTTGCTACAAGTCTTGCTTTGAAAGTACGCACTTTGCCATCCACGTCAGTTTTCTTCTCGAAAACCCATTTACATCCAATGTTCTTACCACCTTCAGGTAAATCAACCAATTTCCAAACTTGTTTATCATACATGGATTGCATCTCAGAGTTCATGACACTTAGCCATTTATCTTAATCTGGTCTAGACATAGCCTCCTGATAAGTGGTGGGCTC
Organism: Stephania yunnanensis; assembly: GCA_039657365.1. NCBI lineage: Eukaryota > Viridiplantae > Streptophyta > Magnoliopsida > Ranunculales > Menispermaceae > Stephania > Stephania yunnanensis. Next base: position 29,092,423 of record CM077581.1, on the reverse strand, counting down.
ATTTTGATCCATAAGCAACATATCACGACTATCACTAATGAGAAATCTGAATCTCTCTGGCTCATGTCTTACCATACAAGATTTACGTAGGCCTTGTCTCCCTTGTGGAGGTTCAACTGGTTCAGAACGTTGTTGAACTTCCAGTAGCGGTTCAGTGTTTATCTGTGATTCTTGAACTTCTTCAAGATTTATTTCTCTCCCACTAGTGTCTTTTGAAATAAACTTTTTTCCATAAAGGAACCATACCGAGCAACAAACACTTTGTTCTCAGCTGGATTATAAAAGTAATATCTTTTTGTTTCCTTCGGATACCCCACAAATAAACACTTGTCAGATTTAGGTGCTTGTTTTTCTAAGACTTGTCGCTTTACTCAAGCCACACAACCCCAAATCTTAAGGAAAGACAAACTAGGTCTCTTCCCGTACCGTATCTCATATGGTGTTTTATCAACCGCTTTAGAAGGAACTCGATTTAGAGTGAAAGCTGCAGTTTGTAATGCATAACCCCAAAAGGATAATGGAAGATCTGCATGACTCATCATAGATCGAACCATATCTAATAAGGTTTGACTTCTCCTTTCAGAAACTCCATTCCATTGTGGAGTTGCTGGTGGATTCAATTAGGAGACAATCCCAAAATTTTTAAGATGATCATCAAATTCTTGGCTCAAATATTCACCACCTCGATCTGATCGAAGTATTTTGATAGTTTTACCAAGTCGATTCTACACTTCATTTTGAAATGTTCGAAACATCTCAAATGATTCAGCTTTATGTTTCATAAGATATACATAACCATATCTGGTGAAATCATCACTAAATGTAATGAAGTATTGATAACCTCCTCTAGCATTGCGTTTATAGGACCACGTACATCAGTATGTATTAGACCAAATAAATCACTTGCCCTTTCACTGTGTCCAGTGAAAGGACGTTTAGTCATTTTTCCTAGCAAACAAGATATGCAAGCTTTCATACGTTTCTAAATCAAATGAATCTAGAAGTCCATCTTTATGGAGCTTCATTATACGTTTCTCATTTTTGTGCCCAAGACGACAATGCCAAAGATAGGTTTGATTCAAATCATTCGACTTGAATTACTTTGTATTTATGTTAAAGACTAGAGTATCAGTGGACCTTTTCATGCTCAGAATATAAAGACCATCACACAAATCAACATTTGCATAAAATATTCCTTTACGAGAAATGGAACATCTATTATTCGCAATAATAAAATCAAAACCATCCATAGCAAAACATGAAACATAAATGATGTTTCTACTCAAGGCATACACAAAATAACAATTATTTAAAGTTAAAATAAGTCCACTAGGTAAGACTAAGTCATATGATCCAAAAGCCAGGGCATCAACTCTTGCTCCATTCCCTACGTGGAGGATGACTTCTCATTTCTTCAACTCTGTACTTCTAGTGAGTCCGTGCACATTTACAAAAATGTGAGATCCACATCCAGTATCTAATACCCAGGAATTACTAGTAGATAAATAAATTTAAATAACATAAATACCTGTAGTGGTAATCACACTACCCTTTTTCTTCTTTAGATCTTCTAGATAGAATTTGCAATTTCAGAACCAGTGTCCAGGTGCATGGCAGAAATGACAATTTTCTTTCTTTGTTTTTGGGTGTTTTGAAGTAGGAACAGTGAGACTTGACTTGTTCCACAGGCTTTGCAACAGATGCATCAATAGCCTTGGCAACTTTAGCCTTACCTTTGCCTTTCTTCTTCATTCCCTTTCCCTTTTAGACCATCAACCCATTACTAGAGGGTTTCTTGATATTTTGTTCAGCAGTTTTGAGCATCAAATGCAACTCTAAAATCGATTTCTCCAAATTATTCATATTATAGTTCATCATAAATTATGAATAACTCTCCAGTAATGAATTTAGGATCAAATCCGTAGCCAACTCGTGGCTTTAGGGAAATTCAAGTCTATCAAGCTGGTCAACATAGCCCTTCATCTTCAGAACATGAGGACTAACCGACACACCCTCGGTCATCTTGCAAGAATGTAGGTTCTTGACTGTCTCGAACCTTTCTTGCCTAGCTTGCTGTTAGAACCTTTCCTTCAGCGTTACCATGTTGTAGGCTTCCATTAGTTCCATGTCCTTTTGAAGTTCAAGAACCATAGTTGCCAGCATAATACATGAAATATCAGTAGAATCGTTGACATGCTTATTATGCACATCCTTCACCGCTTTCGTAGCATTGGCTAGTGGGTCCTCAAGGATTGGAGCATCCAGGACTTAGAACTTGCAATTCATGCTTGAGAATGATTCTCAAGTCTCTGAACCAGTCAAAAAAGTTAGTCCCAGATAGCTTATCCTTCTCATGGATTGATCGCATTGATAGGGGATTATTGTTACTTGAAAAGGCCATAGATCTACAATAAAGATTATGTAAAGTTTATTTTAGTATAGAGAAATAGATTCCCACTAAATTAACAACCCTCTTAAAACATATTGTTTATTTAGGGCACTAAAATCCATGTTTCACCTAATTCTATGACAGTTATGGCATGAAACACGGAACTAGATTATTTATGTAGGTAACAGTTACCAATTACATATCTTGTAATTATAGATACTTTTATGAGATTTCGGGACATCTTATGTCTTAGCATGTTTTTTTTATCTCATCATGTGCCTAAAGCTCAAAACTATTTTGATAGCTTTATTAAGTCGAACCATTTAAACATTTAAGTAACTCTTACCCAACTTGTCTCACCAAGATAACGTAATACACCAAGCTATGGCCGAAACTATATTAGTGTGATTAAGGCCTTGACAAGTGTTTAAAATGGATGGCACGAGACTTGAAATTAAATAGAGGGGTTTTATTCAGTTTTTGTAATTTTATGTAAACAACGAAATATCATATATTTTATTGATTTGTGCAATCACTAAACAATTTGGAAATTTTTATATTGTTCACTAATAAAAGAATTTCTGTGCGCTAGGATTAGTTATCCAAAAATTAAAATTCGCTATAGAAAATCATATTTTTCGCTGATTTTATTATCCTAAATCAACCCCTTAATTTATCTGAAATTAAGTCAATTAAAACATTTTAATTAACCCGGGCCCACATCTAACTAATCATCTAATCCTAATCCAATTAGGACTCAAGATATTTGAATCCTAGCATATCACCAGTAACAAAATTCTTGATATTTATCTCCTATCCAATAGGGATAACGAAACCGAGTTTTGCTAATATCTCCTAATCTAATTTGTTATCTATCTCTTATCAAATAGAAATTTCATAACAGAATGGATATAACGAGATAAAAAAATATTTTCAAAAAATAATTATTTGCAATTTTGGTCCTCACAAACATACAATTGAATCATGAACTACTATCCAAATCGAACCTAATCATATTAGTTTCGAATTAATATTCAGACTTATACAATTTAAGAAACTTAAAACAATGTAACCTAAATATGCATACTGAATTACAGAGATCTCATCCATGCATCAATACATGAAAAATAAAGATTATACCTAATGGTGTCATGGATCACAAAACACGAAATTCAATTCATTAAAATTATTTGAATTAACCTAACATGGTTACTAGCATCCACGAAATTGATTTCAATTAAATCACGAATATATGTATCATATACACAAAACATGATAATAAATCTCAAAGAAAACATATGTATATCACATATACATCAACTATTAACATGCTTTCAATCAAATATCATGTATATATCAGAAGAAAACATGCAATGAATTTAATGAAATTGAACTCGATGGTTCTGATACCACTGTTGGGTTTTTGGGGTTCATACGCAGCAGAAATTACAAAACAATTTTGGGAAAAACCCCCAATAGGATCTGAATCTAATTCCATTAAAAATGTTTAAACTATAAAAACTTAATCATACCTCAGTCGCAATATACCTTTCTGAAGGTTGATCGATCTCTAAGGCACCGCCAACAACGAACGCCCTCTAGCAATAGTCCACATAAAAACGGCGCCCGAGATTCGAAGTGCTAGCTTCAAGAGAATACCAAACCTTTTTTTTTGTTTATCTCCAAAATGATCCATAGCGTACTAGAAAACCCTAATTCGTTTATGAAACGAAAATAGAGTTTCGGCCCTTAATCTTTCATACGAGTATTCTAACTTAAAGCGTCTATTTATATAACTCTTGTATATAGACGGTTATGTAAATTACACATATACCCCTACTTAAAGAAGTATAAGTGTAATACACCCCAAAGACGTTTCTGTCATGAATTTTATCATATAAAATTCATTTTTCTGAGTCATCTTAAAATCTCGCAAAACCATTTTTAGTGTGCGACCCAATAGGGTCATACAACGTTGGCAGTGTACCAAAACACATTTTGGTATATAAGTCATAAGTGAGCTCTAGCAAGACATTATGACTACCTAAGTTGTACGAATATCAAATCGATACAACCTAATCAATAGTGTACATAATATCTTTTTGTCACGCGATATCCTTTTGATCAAACATAAGGCATAGAATTGTCATCCAACATGTTCAATCATACTAGTCTCGATCTCTGGGTAGAATGAAAACATCCAAGCGACATTGATCAATATCAATTCACTTGGACTAGGCCTTTTAAAAGTCTAACACATCGAAGGATCCACTGGATAACTCTCTTTATATGAGAGGGACAAATTCAATCTTGATTACACAACTTTATCACATTGCACACATAGTAACCAATCACAACCTTTATAATTGTCCGGTTAAAGAGAATGTTTGATTGTGTCAAATCACTGTGTTCCTAATGTTGAAGAGTCTGGTAATCTCAAGTCAGAGGATTGAAAAATATACCTATCACGAGAAATAACTATGACTTGATCAATGTGATGTTCTCATAGCGGGTCGGTCCAGTACTTTGTTCCCTAATAAGTACTCGTGATATTGATTCATATCCCTATATGTATAATCATGATATGATCATCAATCAAGACTCACACTAGTCTTAATTCATTATAGATCCCAGTATAATGATCGACTAGGGACATTTATGATATTTTTGTAAATACCCATGGATCTTATTATAATGTAAACATGCAAATTAATCATAATAAATAGTAAATGAAATCATCTATTTTATTAACTAAAAGTATTCATAAAGATAGTTAATAGATTGACCTAGGGTATATGCCCCAACACTAAGTTAGTTCCTCATCTCCAAAGAACTGCCACCGCACTTTAACTAATGGGATCTCCTTGTTATGAAACTTCTGAACCTTCTTGTCAAGAATCTAAATTGCCTACTCATCATATAACATGTCTTCCCTTAATTCAACCTGGCTCAAATCAACGGATGGCATATGCTTTGTGGACGTCTTCAACAATATAGATACATGAAATACGTTGTGAAATCTGCTAGTTGAGGTAGCAAAGTAAGCTATTAGGTAACCAGACCAATTTGTTCGATCATTTCTAATTGTCTGATGTACCTAGGAGCAACCTTCCCTTGTAGCCCAAATCAGTAATATCCCTTATTTGGTGAAACTTTAAGCAACAAATAGTCATTTTTCTTGATGTCAACATCCCGATGATCCTTATCAGCATATTTATTTGTAGCATCCCCTATATCGATTAGTGAATACTCGGCCTAAAACATTAATTAAGTCACTGTAACCCAGCCAGACTTAACTAGAGCCAACAACCTTTGTCAATACTTGATAAACTCAAACTGTATATTAATATGGAAAAATAACACAAGTAATACATAGTGGAAAAGTAAAAACTTTTCAATATTTAAATAATATACAAAAATACAAAGATTATCAAAACATAAAAACTCATTTATTGACCTCCTAACCCAGTTTGTATCCAACAAAATATAGCAAACAATGTATATATATACAAGAAGGCTAATTATATCGTAGAGAAGATTATAATACTCCTAAATCTTTTCCTTGCCCTTCGCTAAAGCGCTAGGTTGCGAACCTGATATATTAGATATGGGGTAAGCACTCCAACTTGCTTAGTAAGCAAGGATTCACAAAGCCATTAACATTCCATATAATAATCATGACCATTATGCAAAAACAATATGCACAAATTTTAACTAACAAAAATATGGATAACATACAACTCAATAAATAGCGGATGCAAACAAACTGTTAATGACTATTGCACTTTGATTCCTATTTTATTTATAAAACCAATTACCTATTGAGGCCATTAATGCGATTGTTAGACCAACACATTACGATAAGTTGTCTAATCAATCTAGAATGATATCTTCTAATGAATATGTAACCTACGCAACCTATCTAACTGAGTAAGAGTTACGTATAGACCAAGAGATCATCTCTGCATCCTATATAACTTGGTCTCAGACTCAGGACTTACTCTCGTAGATCACATTATATAACATTTTTTGTTTAGTAAAAAAATCACAGTGTACATAGTCCCCTACTCAGTCCATAAACTACATGAACTACATATACTAAAATAGCAAGAAAAAGTTAATAAATAAGCGAATCCATACTTACCTAAGCTTTAGTTTATGTTTCGAATTACCTAATGTTTCAGGTACTCAAGCTTTCTCGGGGATCCAACACTCATCACAAACCATTTGTAATCATTATAGATCTATTACCCTATATTTAGAACCCTTAATCTAAGTACTCAAGAAATTCAAATGAAAATATAGCAACATTATTGTTTTTTTAGGTGGGAATGCGCTCCCTCAATGGGTGGAATGCGCTATTGCAGCTAAATTCATCCTCACTGACGAAGGGACCGTGCTCCTCTACTAGGTGGAGAATGCTCCAACCTGCACTATTTTGACAGTACACAAGGCAGCTGCTATTGTTCCATCTACAAATCTATACAACAATAGCAAACACTCCCAAAGTTCATTAGGGACAACCTTTAGTGAGGTAACAAACCATTTCTAGTTAACAAACAATATAATTCACCGAGATTTCATCACCTACTATCAAATTAAACTTCCAAAACATGAAAAATAAACTTACTATAGTGATGATCTCTAGATTTCCAATCGTTTAAGCTTTTTAATCCACGTTGAATCAAGTCACTGAGTGATCTCCTAAGGATCGAAATATTAAACCCTCAGCTGCTCTCACTCTCACTTGATCAAAATGTGAGACAAGTATGAAGTTTTAAGTTTACATATATGGATTGCCTTGTGATACACATCATGTTATCTCAACACTGATCGAATGATTGACGTGCTAACATGAAACTCCTAGGTGACACACATGTTGACACCATCAACACTCAAGCTCATCTCAAGCCGATTCGACGATCCATATAATTAAAACTAATCTTATAATTTCCAAAATATACAAACTAATTAAATACTCATCACACCAATTACATGCATGCCTACTAGTATTTTTAGGTGTGCACATTCATTTCACGACCTCCTCATCTCACTTGGTTTACTTGCTCTTTATTATTAATTTACCTATGTTCCATTGATAGGCCTGTATATAAACTCTTTTCTTTACTACAACCCATAAAATTTATGAACAACCTAAACAAACACAACATATTACGCAAACATATGCGTACGCTAATGGAGGTACACTGAACTTAACTACGAGCCTAACTCAGGTTAATTAGGGTTTGAATTAACACTTATCCTTAGCTTACGGAACATGCCATTACAGTTCCCCATTTTAAGACAATTTCATCCTTGAAATTAATGTAAATGTAAAATTACTTGTAGTTTCAAAGAGATATGGAAACTGAAACTACTCCTCATATAGGATTCGTACTCCCAAGTTAGTTCCTCATCTCCATGAAATTGACATTTCACCTTAACCGAAGGAATTTCTTTGGCTTTTAGCCTCTGAATCTTACGATCAAATATTTGAATTGCCTGCTCGTCATAAGATAAGTCTTCCTAAAGATCAAATTCATTCCAATCAATCCTTGGAATGAATTGAGTCTCCATCTTGCGAAGCATAGATACATGGAAGACATTTTGAACTCTAGCTAGTAGAGGAGGTAACTCAAACCTGTAAGCAACGTGACCAATCATTATTTGTACTCAGAAAGCCCCGATGTACCTTAGATCTTGCTTACCTCACAACTAAATACAATCCTTTAATAGGTGAGACTTTCAACATGACAAAATCATCCTTTAAAAACTCCAAAATCATGTGATGTTTATTAGTTTCTCTTCCATCTTAGCTATGTTATAGTCAAACGCCGACGAATCTGCTAAATTCTCTTTGTGTAGTGTTGAATTAATTTCGACCCAAATTAAATTGTACCTCCAACCTCGGCCCAACATGCCGATGAACGACAAGTTCAACCATACAAAGCTTGAAATGGAGTTATTTCAATACTTTCTTAATAGCTTTTATTATAAGAGAAGTTACATAAAGGTATGTATTTCTCACAATTACCACCACACTCCAAGACAAAAGCTCAAAGTATATCCTCTAGCACCAATATCAACTGCTCCGTCTATTCGTTAGTCTAAGGATGGTATGTCGTACTGAGGTTAAGAGTAGTTCCCAACTATCGCTGCAATTCAATCACGGTCTAGATGTAAATCTTAAATCTCTATCCGAAGTGATCGACATTAAAACTCTTTGAAATTTTAACCACTTACGTATATACACCTCACATAATCAGTCAATAGGGTCTCGCATGAAAGCTGATAAGAAATGTGCAGATTATATCAACCAATCAACTACAATCTATACTGCATCGTGCTTAAATTGACTCAGAGGTAGACATAAAACAAAATCCATTAATATATGTTCCTATTTCCACTGAGGAGTACGAAGTGAATGCAATAACCATCCAGTCTTCCTATGCTCAGCCTTAACTTTTTGAGATATCTTACATCTCTTTACAAACTAAGCAATATTAATCTTTATCCCAAGCCACTAATAAACATGCCACATATCACGATACATCTTAGTGTAGCCTAGACGAATATAATACAAAGATCTATGAGATTCACGTAGCAACTCATGCCTCAAATGATCTTTAGCTAAAACCTATAATTTATCCCTGAACTATTATGCACCATCATCAGAAAGTAACCAATTAATATGATCTATACTAGCCGCTTACTTCTGATGCGCTATATAATCTTGGTTAGCTTTCTAACAATCAACCACTCACTGAATCATCTTAAGTTCAGCTTGAATTTGAGCACCGAAGAAAAAAACTAGTAGCTAAAGAACTAGCTCTTTCAGTTGATAATGTGCTAGTTGGACTTCTACTAATCATAATCACCGATGCTTCCTCTAGAAATTTAAATTGAGAATCTCTTGCAATAGCTATGTTCTCTCACCCTATTCTTCTCCTACTCGAGGTATCAACAACCACATTTGCTTTGCCTAAACGGTATTTAAGAGCGAAACCATAATCTTCAAGGAACTCAAGCCATCTAAGTTGCCTCGTATTAAGTTCACTCTAAGTAAACAAGTATTTCAGACTCTTATGATCTAAAGAATATTATAAGCTTCTCACTGTACAAGTAGTGTTTCTAAATCTTCAAGGCAAAAACAATAGCATCTAGCTCAAGATCATGAACTAGATAATTTCTTTCACGAATCTAGAATTGTTTTGAAGCATAAACTACAACCTTGCCTTCTAGCATTAGCACACACCTCCTTCCTCGATTCAAGTCATGAAGAATCGATCTCATAGTTAAACTATTATTCAAACCCTTGAAGGTAGCCTTGCACTCATCAAACAAAATAAAGTTAACATCTTTCTATGTTAGCAGAGTCATTGGCATAGCAATAAAAGAAAACTCATCCATGAATCATGTATAATAACCCACTAACCCTACAAAGCTTCAAACTTCTAACAGTGTGGTAGGAGTAGGCCAATCTCTGGTACCCTAAACTTTCATTAGATCAGTAGGTATACCCCAGCATTAACCATATGTTTAAGAAATTCATCATCTAAAGACAGTTTCCTCCACTTACTAAACTAGGCATATAGCCGATTGTCCTTCAAAGTCTGCATACAACTTTGAGGTGGCGTGAATGCTCTTCCTCAGTCTTCGAATAGATCAAAATATCGACAAACATGATTATAAACTTATCAAGATAGAATTTAAATACCCTATACATCAAGTCCATGAACATAGTAATAGCATTAGTGAGCCTAAACAACGTCACTATAAACTTAAAATGCCCAAAATGAGTACTGAAAGCAATGTTCAAGACATCCTCGTCCCCGATCCTCAATCAATGATAACCAAACCTCAAATCAATTGTTGAGAGATTTCTTCAACCCTTCAACTAATCAACTAAATCATCAATCCAAGGAATGGTCACCAAATTAAGCTATCTTTATCAATGCATAAATGTAAGGTTTCATCTTTTTTCTTCACAAAAAGAACTAATGCTCCCCATGATGATATACTAGGAGGGATAAACCCATCTTGTAGCAACTCCTCGAGCTAAGTCTGTAACTCACGTAATTACTTTGGTGGCATATAGTATAGAGGAATAGATATAGGTTTGGTACTAGGAATAAGATCAATAATGAAGTCAATGACACTTGGAGGTGGAAGTCCAGTCGAGTCGGAGTGAAAGACTTCCTAAAATTCACAAACCATTGTTATCTCACCAACCTAAAGTTCTTGTCTAGGCTATCCAAATGTGACAACTCCTGCTATAACTTTTAAATATCAAGGAGTAGCTTCTCTTCCATGAGTTGTAAGTTGTGAAGGATTATAGCCTTTATAGACTACGATTTCAAAAAAGTTAAAGACCTAAAAGATTACCCTCTTATGGAAATAGTTAGTACTGGTATGGTATGCTGACAACCAATGCATCCCTAGTAGTGCATCATAGTCTAGGAACTCCATTATTGTCATATCAATTGGAAGTTTATTCTCCCTAATTTTGATTACACATCTCTCGTAAATCAAGTTGGGATAAACCTTCTCACTCACTGCCATGCTCAAAATCAACAATGTACTAGCTCTAACAAGTTTCAATTTCAACTCATCAACTATTGCACTCACATCAAAGGAGACTATAGAACCAACATCATTCAAAATAGGCATATCTAGACTAAAAATGTTTAATATAACTTTCATAAGCTTCCTATTAGCCTCTAGATCTGCTTGAACAACTGTATGAGTTTGTTCTTGTACTGGCAGTGTTGTACTACCTATTGAGGTGACTCGTTAGTAGAACACTCTCTTTGAATATGCCTTATTTGCCCAAACCGATAGCATATCGTGGAAGCTATCTAAAGAAAGCTAATGGCCTGAGAAACATGCCATGATCTACTCAATTTCTGTGATGATTATACTATGTTCTTGCCCTTACCTCCAGACTCAAGTTATGGTAAAGGTTGTTTAGCTACTGAAGCTTGAGTAATTAGTCGAATCGGTGCACTAACAAAAGTCATCCTAGCTGATCCTGATTATGTAGCTACTCTTGCTATTACCTTAAGCTACTATTTAGTGTTAATCCAAGTCCTAATTAACCCGAGTTAGGGACGTGGTTTACTTTGGCGTACCTCGATTAGCGTGTGTGTATGTGTGTTATGAATTAGTGTTTGTTTGGTATGTGCATGAATTTTATAAGTTTTTCCATAAAGTGGAATTTATGAAGGAGCCTATAAACAGAAAATAAGTAAATAAACAATAAATAACTTATACACTATGTGTGACGAGGGGGCGTGAAATGAATGCGCACACCTGAGAACACTCGTAGGTATGTTCGGAGAGTTTATTGGTGAAAAAATAATGCAGTATATATATATTTGATATATAAATATATATAATAAAAGTATAAATTTAGTTTTAATAATATGGATTGTTTGATCAGACTCAAGATGAGCATAAGTGTTGATGGTATCAAAATATGTCATTTTATGGAGTATCATTTTAACACACTAATCACTTGATAAACCTCGACTCTCGAGGAAATCTATATATTTAAATTAAAAACCTTCATTCTTATCGTCACCATTGCATCGATCATTTGAGCAAGTGAGAGGGAGAGCAGCTGATGGTTTGATTTAGAGGGGATCAATCCGAGAGTTGATTTAAAGTGAATTGAAGAGCTTAAACAACTTGAAATGTAAAAATCATCATGTTGGTAGGTTTGGTTTTTGAGTTTTTGAAGTTTAATTCAATGGTAATGATGATATCATTATGAATTGCGTTGTTTGATGACTGTAAATGGTTTGTTACTTTACCAGAGGTCCTCTCGATGATTTCGGATAATATTTGATGATGTTATGATGGTTTGTGAATTGGACAGTGGCTGCTGCCCTATTTATTGTTAAGGCGAGTGTAGGGTGAAGCGTGCTCCACCTAGTAGAGTAGTGTGCTCCCTTTATCAATTGGGACGAATCCAATTGATGGAGCGCGCTCCTACCCCTGAAAATTGCAAGTGTGCTATTTTTCTTTAAGAATTTCCTAAGGTCTTAGGGACTGAATAAAGGGTTCTACCCATAAGGAATTAGGTCTATATTAATCACAAATGGCTTATGATAGGTTATGGAACATAAGGATAGCATGGGTAACCTAGAAACCTATGATGTTTAGAAACTTACACCTGAATCGAGGTAACTATGGATTTTCTTATTTATCAATGTTTTCTGCTTATCTAAGTATATATAGTTCATGTAATTTATGAAATAAATAAGGGACCATGTACATTGTGATGGTTTTCAATAAACGGAAAATGATGTGTAATGTGACCCCATTAGAATAACTCTTAGTTTTAAGAATAAGTTTATAGGAGATGGGTTACCATCCCGACCTATATACAAATTGTACTCAATTTGATAGGTTGCGTGGATTACATACTCGGTAAAGGGTTTCAAATAGAATCATTGGGCATTAATGGATTAGCTAGACAACACATCAACCAATTGTTGGTCTAGCAAATTCATTAATGGCTTTGGTGAGTAATCGACCCTAGTTTTATAAATAAAATAGGAATCACAGTGTAATAAGAGTCATTGATGTTTGATTTCAAAGCATTATTTATTGAATTATATACTATCCATATTCTTGTTAGATAACATTGGTGCATATTGTTATTGCATAATTTTCTTGATTATTATATGGAATGTTGATAGCTCTATAAATCCATACATAATTAGCAATTTGGAGTGCTTACCCTAAATTTAATATTTCGGGTTCGTAAACTATTATTCCGTGAAGGGAAAAAATAAGATTTACGAGTCTGTATATCTTCTTTACAATGTAAAGAGCCTTCTTGTACATATATACAATGTTTGATATTTTTTGTTCTATAAAAATGAGGTTGGGAAGTTTATAAACGATATTTTGGGTTTTGATCAACTTTGTATTTACGTATATTGTTTAAACATCGAAATAGTTTTTAATTTTTTGTGCGTATACTTTGTATTTTTTATTTGATATTGATATACAAGTTGAGTTTATCAGGTACTGACGAAGAGGCACTGGCTCTAGTTAAATTGGCTGGGTTATTGGGGCTTAATTAGGGTTTCAGGTCGAGTATCGCCCTAATCGAGATAGGGAATGCTACAGGTCGATACCATGGATAAGGCTCTGACCTTGTTATCGCTTTTGAATTATTTTTGAAGTAAGTGATAGTAGATTCCTTCGTACTAGAACCTAAGTTTATTGACCCGTAGAGTTGTCTTGAGTTATGAATGAGCTTAGTGTTTGAAAAACAATTTTTATATCGTGATTTTGGGGGGTAACTAAAAGATAAAAAATTGAGATATGTTATTTGTTATATTTTATTATATATCGTGATAGATATAAGAGTTATGTCTTTCTTGAAAAATCGTAAGATGGTTGAAGTCCATCGATTTTTCAAGATATGAGAAACCATTGAGGTAAGAGTTCAAGAGAATCTTAACCTCTTGGAGTTTGAAAAAAAAGAAAAACATAAGGAAAACTTATAAAGATGAAATTAAACTCTTCTCCTGTTAACGTTTCTTAAAGGTCTTTATTCTTGTTGATATTATTATACAAATAATAGTTAGTGAAGAAGTATCTATTGGATCTAGACCTTAAGATGTGTATTAGAATAATGGAATTTATGAAATAATAGAATACTAATGAATTTGGATGAAACATAAAGATGGTAAGCCATTTTGAGATATGGTTTAATGCTAGTATTGTGACTAGTTGAGAAATAATGAACATTATTCAGTAAATAAATTAGTGGTTATTGATAAAAGCCTATATGAGGTTAGGAAACCACTAATGCATTTATAATTCATAAGTTGTTATGAAGTAGTAATTACAGATATGGTACGAATCCATATAGGAATGATAAAAAAATTTTGGGTAATGAAAGACAAAATTGAGAATATTAAACTGGTAAAGTTTGAAGACAGTTTAATTTAGAACATAGCAGTGAGTTAGTAAGATATCTAAGTCCGATGTTTTATACTGGTATAGTCTAAATTAGGGAGAATGGCTGGTCAATAAATCTTAAGATTTGAGGAATCCAAAGAATAATGTATAGTAGTGGGAATGAATATTCATTGCCCAGGTTTGACAACTTATTCTGACAATAAGGTGAAATCATATGTTCTCAAGAGTTAGTTGAGATTTGGTTGTCACAATAATTAAGGATATATTTGAAGATGATTTCAGACGATTACTGGATCACTTTAAGTAAATGGTGGAAGCCATTAGAACATAATAAAACTCATGCTATATTCATGAATGAAGGGTGTTGACTTTTTAAACGCTATTTTAATAAAGTTGTTATTATGTTATCAGTAACGACTAGGAATCTTTGAAGACTTAGAAGACGCATGAGTAATATCATATAGAATAATAAATTGTGATGTTAAATTGGTTCATACCAGATTTTGCAAGTGCTAGTACTAGGTTTCAAACACAAATAAATTATATCAGCATTAAATATTAACAACAAATCGAGGGATTTGATTGGGACTGAGACAATATGGGATTATCATATATTCAACGAAAAGGTAAGATAGAAAAGTAAACATTAAAAAATTGAATATTACAAATGATTGATCCAAAGATCTTTGATATCGAGTGTAATTTATTCTGTTAGCTCAAGTATGAGATTGGTGTAAATTGAAATCAGATACAAGGATACCTTGAAGAAAGTCGAAGTGTAGTTTGATTACAATGTGTTCTTGAGAATACCTAAATTATACAAGAAGTTAAAGGTTCATTTTAAGACTTTTTATTTAGGTAAGAATGTGTGGTGCAAACTGAATGAAAATTGTAGCTTATACCCTTATACATAGTTCAAGACTTGTGAGGAGAACAATAAAAGAATGATAATCTCAAGATAACTATTTGGTAATTGTACCAAATATGGAAGGCGTCACTTGTAAATAAGATGACAAGTTTGATAAGGATCTTCTAATCATTCTTAAAGATTATTGAGAATCTTAAAAGAATCATTAAAAGACAATCTGGAAGGATAAAAACCAGTGGATTGGTATAAGTAGTAAAATTTCAAACTATAGAAGTTTGACAAGTGGAATTGTTCGAGTGATACAAGTAGAAGGTAGAATTGATACCTTGGACTTCCTAAATGTTAGGAATTCACTCTAAAACAATCACTCAATAAGGTGATTATGTTGACAATACCTTGAATAAGAAAAGACAATGGATGTTTTTTCAATAAAAGGAGCTCAATAATATCACTTAAATGAGATATGCAATGATGAACAATTGAACTCCTACGTAGGCACATCATTAGCTGAGTACTCTAGATTGTAACTACAAGTCTGTTCTTTAGAGCTCAGATTGGAGCTGAGCTAATAATGATTGATTTAGTGTTGAATTTTTAAAGAAATTGATTGAGATTATCTAGTAGTTCAAGATTTGACAACTAGTTATTGGTATTCTATAAAGACAATTTCAGACAAGAAATTAAGCATGTAAAGAAAGTTTTTGGTACTTTAATAAAAAAGTGTGGTAAGAATGTTGTGAGAATTCCATGGATTTCTTTAAAAAGACATATTTAGGCAATTTTCATAATCATTGTGGTAAGAATGAGTTGTTAGTGACCAAAAATAAAATTGACAGTGTTAATTTTGTAAAAAAATCGTGATATATCAACAAGTCGAAGCTAAGTGATATAAACCTGGTGGGTTATATTATTCTTGCCATGTATGAATGCAATTTCATGCTCAAAGATTTATGATGAATTAACTTAAGTTGTGATGAAAACTACAGGTCATAGATGTTATAATTTTAGGATTATTGATTCTATAAATTTCTTGCCATTATTATGGTTTAATAATGAATGAAAAGTAAGTGTGAGATATATGTGTAGAGAAAGAGTTGAGAGCTATGGAGAACTTGAATTATTATTTCAGTGAGGAACCAAAAGTTTGCTTCCCAGTGGGGAAGAGATTTGTAATAGTTTGTATTGACATTTCTCAATCTTGCCATAATCTATCTGCAGCTGATCTTAGTTCAGAGAATATAATATCCAAGCTTGTGACTCAGAAGGTGCAGTTGTTGAAAGAAATAGGTTATTGTGTGAGTTCTTTATTATTGATCTTATCATGCTGCAAATGATGTTAATGTGTTTTCCTTAGAAATTTGCATGCTTTACTTCATCATCAATTGGTTTAGGATGAGAAATAATGATTTAAGTTAATTTGAACTAGATTAATTCATAACTACACAGAACGGTGTTAAAAGACTATCAGTATGCAATTACAACTCAAACAAATGGAAAGATTGTGTTGACAAAGCAAATGTAGTTGATGATGCTTTGAGTAGGCGAAAAATAAACAAAGAAAATGTAGCTACTACCATAGCTTCTCAATTTAGACTTTTTGGGGTAGTATCTATAATGATGATTCCTGAAAGTTCAGCTAACACAACATCAACTGAGAGAGCTAATTTTAGAGCTACTAATATTTTCTCATGAGCCCATACTTGGACTGAATTAGAGATAATTCATTGGGTGATTTTTCACAAAAATTTAATCACGATTAAATAATGTGTTAGAGATTAGTGACTAGTATAAATCATCATAATTAGTTAGTTGCTGACAATGGCGCATTACATTTCAGAGATAGATTATGGATTTCAGCTCAAGATTAGTTGAGGCACGAGTGGCTATGAGAATCTCATGGATCTCTTTACTCTATTCATTTAGGTAATAATAAGATGTATTGCAAAATGAGGCATTTTTATTAGTGGCCTGGGTTGAAGACTGATGTTGTTGAGTTCGTAATGAGATGTGAGATATTTCACCGAGAATAGAAATCATGGAGGGTTATGGCTTTCCCTACCTATTCCTGAGTGTAAATGGGAATATATATCATTGGATTTTGTTACCAATCTAACTCTATGTCAACGTAAGCATCATATTATACGGGTTATAGTTAATAGGTTGATGAAGTCTGCGCATTTCTTGCCAGTTTCTATGCAAGATCCTCTTGACCAATTTATGCAAGGTGTACGTATGTGAGGTGTTGAGATTTTATAGAGTTCCAGTGTCTATTACTTTGGTTACAAATTTGAGATTCACGTCCAAACTACGGAGTGAATTATTGAGACAATTGGGAAATATTCGTAGCCTCTGTGCAGTATACCCTCCGCCTAGTAGAGGAGTGCACTCCCATTCATTAATTGAGATGAACCATGTTGATGGAGCGTGCCCCACCAAGTTAGGGAGCACTCTCTCACACTTGAAAATAACAACTATATTATGTTTCTCTTAGAATTTCTTAAGGTCTTAAGGACTAACTTTTAGGTTCTAAACGCATGGAATTAGGTCTACACTAATCAAAAATGGTTTGTGATATGTTGTGGAACACAGGGAAAGCGTGAGTGACCTTAAAACCTAGGAAGTTTAAAAATGGAAACCTGAACCAAAGTAAGTATGGATTCACTTATTTATCTATGTTGCTTGGCTATCTTAGTGTATCTAGTTTGTGTAGTTTATGAACTGAATGGGGGACTATATACGCTATGATGGTTTTCAATAATTGGAAAATGGTGTGTCATGTGAACCACGAGACTAACTCCTAGTTTTAAGAATAGTTGTATAGGAAATGAGGCTACCTTCCTGACTTATATATGACTCTTGCTCAATTTGATATGTTTCATGGATTACATAATCACTAGAGGGTTTCAGATAGCACCATTCGGTATTAATGGATTGGCTAGACAAAAATCGACATATGTGTTGGTCAAGCAATTGCATTAATGGCTTTGCGAGTTATATACTTTCCATATTCTTGTTAATTAACATTAGTGCATATTGTTATAGCATAATGTTCTTGATTATTATATGAAATGTCGATGGCTTTGTGAATCCTTACTGAGCAAGTTGGAGCGCTCTCCCAAAATATGATATTTAAGGTTCGTAACCTAATGCTTCAGCGAAGAGAAATTAGAAGATTTAGGAGCCTTTATTTCTTCTTTACGATGTAAGGAGCCATCTTATACATATATATACTGTTTGATGTATTTTGTTATATATAAACAGGGTTGGGATATTTATAACCGAAGTTTTTGGTTTTGATATGTTAGGGCATGTGCCCTAGGTCAATCCATAAACATTGTTTATCTTATAATTTTAGTCAATAAAATAGATGTTTTATTTGATGTTTTATTATAAGTGATTGCATGTTTACCTTTTAGTAAGATCCATGGGTATTTGTTGAAATATCCAAAATGTTTCTAGTCAGTCATTATACCGGGAACTATAATGAATAAAGACTAGTGTGAATCTTTATTGATGGTTATGTGATGATCATACGTATATGGATACGAATCAAAATCATGAGTACTTGTTTGGGAATAAGATATTGGACCGACCTGCTATGAGAACACCACATGGATTAAGTCATAGGTGTTACTCATGATAGGTATGTCATTTAGTACTTTGACTTGAGATTACCATAGACTTCAATATTAGAAGCATGATAATTTGACACAATCAAATGTTGTCTTTAATCGGACAATTATAAAGATTGTGATTGGTTATCGTGCGAATAATATGTGAAGGTGTGTAATCAAGAGAGAATTTGTCACTCTCATATGGAGAGAGATATCAGTGGATCCCTTGATAAGATAGACCGATGATGGCCACGTCCATGTGAATTGATATGATCAATGCCACTTGGATATTTCTCAATTTACCTAAAGATCAAGACTAGTACGATTGAACATTAAGGGTGACTTCTCATGCCTTATGTTTAATCAAAGGATATCGCACGACAAAAAGGTTGTATTAATGTTGATATTCATGCTAATTGGGTAGTCATAATGTCTTGCTAGATATCACTTATGACTTGTATACCAAAATAGTTTTTGGTTCACTCGCGCATGAACCTATTTGGTCGCACACAAAGAATGGCTTTGCACAATTTCAATTCTTCTAGAGTAATGATTTTATATGGTAAAGTTCATGACTTAAAAGCCCTTACGATTTGTTATATGATAACTTGTTAATAGGGGCGTATGTGTAATTTTCTTAAACTACCTAAATACAATAGTTGTACTACGAATAGGATTTTAAGTGGGAGCTTATTTATACATATAAATAAAGGGTGGAACCTTAAAAAAATAAGATTTCATTTTACAATCTTCAAGTTCTCTAAATTTATGGAGAGAAACTACAATTGTTTTCAATCTCTCCTGGGGCTAGCACTCCAAATTGTGGTCACCATTAATGTGTGAATTTTTGATAGAGGACGCACACTTGAACATCTTGAAAATCGAACAATCAAAAGGAAATCACGGAATAAGGTATGGATTACTTTCGTAGATTTAGTTTATTGGAACTTATTTTCGATCCTATTGGGGTTATTCAAAATTTGTTTTGAGTTTTCTTCTGCATATGAACCCCAAAAACTCAACAGTAATATCAGAGCATTAGGCTCTGTTTTATTAAACGTTTGCATGTTTTAAATGATGTATATATGATATATGTGTGAATACAGAGTCTTGATTAATGTATATATGATTTACATATAGATTCTTTGATAATTGTTATCAAGAATTTGTTTTATAGCATATTGCTAATTCATATATATAGATATATCGCATGATATGATTCAATTATAGTATTCATGTTTAGAATATTTCGATTAACATATATTTTTATATTGAACAATATAAATTTTGTATGTTCTTGTTAGACTTCATGGTTAGGTTAATATGATTATGATATTGAACACATATTTCATTTTATTCAATAACTATGTATGTCTCCATGATAGAGATCATGATTAGGTTAATATAATTAATTTAATATGATTCTGATGTTGAATGCATGATTAATATCTCGAAATTGATTTTGATCATATATCTCATTGTCGTAATCCGTTAGTAAATTCCAACTAGATAAGAGATAGAATTATAATTGGATTAGAATTACAAATCCTATAAGATAGGTGAGATATAAAACAAATCCTGATTGGATTAGGATTCAAAGTATCTTAAGTTCTAATTAGATTAGGATAAGATATTTAGTTAATGGTGGGCCCGAGATAATTAAAAATGTTTTAATTAATATTTTCGAAGTTAAAATAAGGGGCATTTTTGGTCGATTGGATTGACTAAAATTATGAAAAATTTTAGGCAATTTTCAATTTTTGGAATTGAAATTTGTTGTCTAAAAAAATGGGATCTGCCCCGTGTATCGCCCTCTGACCGGTCATCGAGACTGCCATTAACCATTCGTAGTGTCCAAAAATTCACACAATAGTCAATATTTGTATGATTTCCTAACTTTTTAGTGATTATTCATGCATTGAAATATAGGATATTTATCTTATTTCATTATGATCACTAAAACAAGCAAAAATCCCTCTTTCAAATTTTAAGTCAAGTGTCATCCATTCTCAAACACTTGTCAAGGCTTCGATCACATCAATATGGGATGCCTTCGTATAGTGTATTGTGTTATCTTGGTGAGACAAGTTGAGTATCCGTTACTCTATTGATTGAAATTGTTAGACTTGATAAAACCATCAAAACGGTTTTGGGTTTAGGCACTAGATGAGATAAAACATGCTAAGACATAAGATGTCATAATCTCATAAAATAACTAAAAGTTACATACGATGTAATTGGTAAATGGTACATACCTAAATAACCTAATTTGAAGTGTCATGCCTTAGCTTTCTTGGAATAACGTGAAACATAGATTTTAGTCCCTTAAATTAACATAGCATTTTTAAGGAGGGTTGTTATTTTAGCGAGAGTTTATTCCTTTATACTAAAATGAGCTTTTGCATAATCTTTATTGTAGATCTATGGCCTCTTCCAATTACACTAATACCTTATCACTAGGATCCATCCTTGAGAAGGATAAGTTGTCTGGGACAAACTTTCTTGACATGTTCAGAAACTTGAGAATTGTTCTTAAATGTGAACGCAAGTTTTATGTCCTAGATGATCCTATTATGAGGAACCACCAGCCAACGCTTTAACTGCCGTGAAGGATGCACATACTAAGCATGTCAACGACTCAACTGATGTTGCATGCTTTATGTTGGCAACCCTAGTTCCTGAACTTCAGAAAGGAAAAGGAAAAAAGAATGAAATTGTCATTTCTACCATGCACCTCGCATTGGTTCAGAAATTGCAAGCTCTATCTCAAAGATCTAAAAAAGAAGAGTAATATGACTACGGCTTTAGGTATTTATGTTATTGAAGTCAACTTGTCTACTAGTGATTCCTAGGTATTGGATACCAGATGTGGATCTCACATTTGTATTAGTGTGCTGGGTCTTACCAAAAGTAGAAAGCTAAAGAAACGAGAAGTCATCGTACTAGTTGGAAATAGAGCAAAGGTTGTTGCATTGGCTGTAGGATGCTATGAGTTAATTTTACCTAGTAGACTTTTTTTAGTTTTAAATAATTGTTATTATGTTTCTGCCTTGAGCAGAAACATCATTTTAGTTTCTTAATGAATGACTTAGGAGATGCAGCCTACATCTTTAGTATTAAGATCTATATGGATAGATCTAAAAGGCTGATCAGTCTAAGTCAAAGTGTTTATATTAATAAGTTATTGAATAGGTTCAATATGCAATACTCTAAAAGAGGTTCATTGCCAATGTCTCATGGTATAAATCTCAGCAAGACTCAATGTCTGAAGATTAATGATGAGCGATAGCGCATGAATATGATTCCATATGCATCAGCTATTGGATCTATCATGTATGCCATGTTATGCACTTGACCTGATGTATCATATGCTTTGAGCGCAACTAGCAGATATCAGTCCGATCTCGGTGAGAGTCACTGAATAGCAGTAAAGAACATTCTTAAGTACTTGAGAAAGACTAAAAAAGTGTTCTTGGTCTATGGAAGTTTGGAAGATGAGCTTCATGTAAGTGGTTACATAGAAGCAAGTTTTCAAACTGATATATGTGACTTTAGATCGAAGTCTAGATATTTGTTTACTTTTAATGGAGGCGCAGTAAGCTGGAAACGTTTAAAGCAAGTAACTATCACATATTCTACAATAGAAGCTGAATATATTGTAGCTTCTGATGTAGCTAAGGAGGCAGTTTGGATCAAAAAGTTCATCTCTGAACAAGATATGGTTCTGAGTATAACTAACCCATTTTGCTTATATTGTGACAATAACAGGGCGATAGCACATGCCAAGGAATCAAGATCACACCACCGATCTAAACATATACTTAAACGTTTTCATCTCATTCGAGAAGCCATTGAGAAGGTAGACATGAAGATTTGTAGAGTTCATACAGAAGACAATGTTGCAGATCCTTTAACGAAAAATCTTCCACAAGTGAAACACGATTTTCATGTTAGGTTATTAGGTATTAGATACATGAATGATCGGCCCTAGTGCAAGTGGGAGATGTTAGGGTATGTGCCCTAGGTTAATCTACAAACATTGTTTCTCTTATAATTTTAGTTAGTAAAATAGAGGTTTTATTTGCTTTTTTATTATAAGTGATTGCATGTTTACCTTATAGCAAGATCCATGGGTATTTGTTGAAATATTCTAAATGTCCCTAGTTGGTCATTATACTGTGAACTATAATGAATTAGGACCAACACCACATGAATTAAGTAATAGGTGTTACTCATGATAGATATGTCATTTAGTACTTCGACTTGAGATTACCATAGAATTCAATATTAGGCGTATGATAATTTGGCGCAATCAAATATTTTCTTTAACTAGACAATTATAAAGATTGTGATTGGTTATCGTGTGAATAATATGTGAAGGCGTGTAATGAAAATATAATTTGTCACTCTCGTATAGAAAGAGATATCAGTGGATCCCTTGATAAGATAGACTAATAATGGCCGAGTCCACGTGAATTGATATGATCAATGTCACTTGGATGTTTTTCAGTTTACGTAAAAATCGAGACTAGTATGATTGGACATTAAGGGAGACTTCCCATGCCCTATGTTTAATCAAAAGATATCGCACGACAAAAATATATGATATACGTTATTAATTAGGTCATATCAATATCGATATTCATGTTACTTGGGTAGTTATAATGTCTTGCTAGACACCCCTTATGACTTGTGTACCGAAATGGTTTTTGGTTCACTACCAATGCCGCATTGGACCTATTGGGTCGCACATAAAGAATGGCTTCGCATAATTTTAATTGATCCAGAGTAATGAATTTTGTATTATAAAATTTATGACATAAAAGCCCTTACAATTCGTTATATGATAACTTATTAATAAGGGCGTATGTATAATTAGTTTAAATTGCCCAAATACAATAGTTGTATTAGGAATAGGATTTTAAGTCAGGGCTTATTTACACATATAAATAAAGGTTGGAACACTAAAAAAATTAGATTTCATTTTACAATTTTCGAGTTCTCTTGATTTAGGGGGAGAAAGAAAAATCGTTTTCAATTTCTCTTGGGGCTAGCACTCCAAATTGTGGTCACCATTCGTGTGTGGATTTCTGATAGAGGATGTGCACTTGAACATCTTAAAAATCAAACAATCAAAAGAAAATCACATAATAAGTAATGATTTACTTTCGTTGTATTTTTGATCCTGTTTGGGTTATTCAAAATTTGTTTTGAGTTTTCAGTTGCTTATGAACCTCAAAAATCGAACATGATAAACTATGTATTTTTGTATATTATTTAAATATAATTTTTTTTAATTTTCTGTTGCGTATACTTTGTATTGTTTATTCGATATCGATATTCAAATTAAGTTTATGAAGTACTGATGGATATGCTGCTTACTCTAGTTAAGTCTGGCTGGTTTTCCCATGCTTAATTAGGGCTTTAGGTCGAGTATCACCGTAATCGAGATAGGGGATGCTATACCTCTACCTCTTCTTTGGCCTAAAACAAGCAAATTCTTGGACTCTCGAACTTTCCAAGAAACTGTGATGGTGGTAGTGGCATAAGTAATGTTCAAGAAAGTCTGGCTAAAATGGATGCTTCCACCTCCATCGCACTCTCGAATGTGAAAGCATAGCTAGTGCGAGGATGAGAGGAAACCACAACTCCGATCTTGTAGTTTACCCAAAAAAAATCAATTTTGTTCTCATCCAACTGTACAATCGCAAGAGCGAATTCACTCGACTCAATGAACCTCCTCTCATATTTCGTATAGACGTGGCTGCCTGTTTCAGCTGGAAAAACCCAGTTTTCTTATTCATGACTGATTTCATGTACTACCCGTAAAATATAGTCCTAAACTGTGGCTAAGCAGTGAAATTCTTCCATTCTCTCTTTCGAGAATTCCACAACTTTCGTGCAAAATCAATAAAAAAGAATGTGACTAGTTTAACCTTAAACTAGTCCTCAACATCCACGGCAACAAATCGTTGCTCCATTTCCAATACCAAGGTCTTAGCTTCCCCTTCTTCCCTTATGCCACAAAATCTAATGATGTCATATTTAATGAATTCCTTGCGGGTTTTGAGAAATTTAACCTTCTTAGAATCCACTAGCACCGCGACAAATGTTTGGGGCACTTAAATATGTGCTAAAAATTGTTGGGGTGGAGCTACAATTGTCTCACCTCTTTCCTTAAATTTGCTAACCTTAGGACTAGTTGTAGGCTGTGTTTTAGCTCGTGGTACTGGTGGTCCCATATGAGCCATCGGCATAGCCATAAGTTTCATCTAATACTCCATAAGTTCCCTTATTTGCTACTCTATTGTACTTTTCCATTGTTTCTCAATTTCCCTATTACCTTAAGGTTCTAGGCTTAGTAAACCCTATCCCTAATCCGCCATTAGATTTTGAAGTCAAATGAGAGACCAGATCATTAGGTAACATTCAGAGAGAACAAGTAAATCAAATATATATAGTAAATAACAATAAATGTGGCAAATGATGTATAATAATATTTTCATTTTTTCCCTCCAAAACATGATAAAACCATTTATCAAACCTTATGCTTATTCATAACTTGAGAAAACTCTCAAAGTCAATAAACTTAGCTTCCAGTACAAAGGACTATGTTATCACTTCAAAAACAATTCGAAAGGGAAATTTAGGTCAAGCCTTGTCCATAACACCAAACTATATTAGAGTCACCACTTAATTCAAAAGTGATAAACCTTAGGCTTTGAAGTAGGCTCTGAGACCAAGCTGTAGCGTCCCAAATCCCGATTAAGGCAATACTCAGCCTGAAACTCTAATTAAGCTCCGGAAACCCAGCCATACTTAACTAGAGCCAAAAGCCTCTTCGTCAGTACATGATAAACTCAACCCGTATATTAATATCGAATAAACAATAAAAAGTATACGCAGTGAAAAATTAAAAATTTTCAATATTTAAAAAATTTACAAAATTATAGTGATTATCAAAACAAAAAACCTCATTTATAAACCAGCCAACTTAATTTATAAACAACAAAATATATCAAATAGTGTATATATGTACAAGAAGGCTCATTACATCATTGTAAAGGTTATAAAACTCCTAAATCTTCCCCTTGTGCTTCAATGAGGCGCTAGGTTGCGAACCTATCATTAGATTTAGGGTGAGCACTTCAACTTGCTTAGTAAGTAAGAATTCACAAAGCCATCAACATTCCATGTAATAATCAAGACCATTATACAATAACAATATGCAACATTATTAACCAACAAGAATATGGATAACCTATAATTCAATAAATAATGGATGCAAGTCAAACTGTCAATGACTATTACATTACAATTCCCATTTTTTTTGTAAAACTAGGGTCGATGACCCATTAACGCCATTAATGCGATTGCTAAGGTCATCCTTATTGATGAATGGAGCGCGTTCCTCTACTAGGCAGAGCGCGCTCTATCCTTTACAATACACAAGGCAGTAGCCATGATTTCATCCAAAAATCCATACAACAAAAACAAACACTCCAAAAATTCATTAGGGAAGACCTCAAGTGATGTAACAAACCTTTTTCAGTCAACAAACAACATAAATGACAAAATGATTTCATCACCTACTATCAAATTAAACTGCAAAAACATGAAAACTAAACTTACTAAAGTGATGATCTTTGATTTCCAATCATTTATAGTCTACATTCCACGTTGAATTAGCTCTCTCAGTGATCTCTTAAGGATTAAAATATTAAACCTTCAGCTGCTCTCACTTGCACTCAATGGAATTGAGGGATAAGTATGAGGTTTTTAGTTCAAATATATGGATCTCCTCGAGATGCGTCCCGACATTTCGAGACTAATCGTATGATTGATGTGCTACCATAAAACTCCTTAAGGTGACACACATGTTGACGCCATTAACACTCACGCTTATCTCGAGGCGATTTGACGATTCGTATAATTCAAACTAATCTTATAATTTGCAATATATATTTATATATCAAATACATAAATATATATATATTTCATGTATTTTTTCACCAATAAATGAACCAAACATTTCTTTGAGTATTTTTGGATTTGCACATTCATTTCAAGACCCCCTCGTCGCACTTGGTGTAATTTATAGGTTAATTTTTTTTTGTTTATAGGCTTATATATAAACTCCCTTTTTTCTACAACCTATACAATTTATAAAAAATCCAAACAAACATGTACCATCATATGAACACACTCACATGCTAATTGAGGTACACCAAACTCAACCATGAGCTTAACTCATGTCAATTAAAATTTGAATTGACACTAATCACTAGCTTAGGTAACAGGTCGTTAAATCTTCTATTGGCCTTATGCAGTTTGTAGTCTATACCTAATCTGCTTAATCCTTTCGGTGTGAACCTACACAATTTCTATCGTATCAACACATTGTCACCAACCTAAATGCAACATACCGGAGACCTACAAGGTTTCCCATAAAGTGCATTGAATGGTTCCATACCAAGACTCGCTTGAAAACTATTTTTTTAGGCAAACTTGCATAATGATAAGTAGTCCTCCCAACATCAAAAGTACTCCAACACTCACACCCTAAGCATATCCTCCATAATCTAGATAAGTCTCTCAGTTTGTCTATCTAACTAGGGATGAAATGCAATGCTAAGATTGAGCTTGGTTCATATTTTAGTCTATAAACTCTTCCAAAACTTGGAACTAAACCGTAGATCTCGATGTGAATTGATATACACCGAGACACCATGTAATTTCTTGATCTCATCAAGATATTTCTCGCTCAGCTTATGCACTATATTCCCCATAGATATTGGAATGAAGTGCAGAGACTTTATCAAATGATCTAAAATCACTAAAACTTCATCATGTTTTTTCCTTGTCTTCGGCAACTCGGTCATGAAATCCATGGCTATATGTTCCCACTTCCACTCTAGAATAGGTAGGGGTTGCAACATCCTTCTGGGTTTCTAATGTTCCATTTTCAATTTCTTAGAAATTACACATTCTTAGATATACTTAGCAATATCCGCCTTCACCACCGATAACCAATACATTCGTTTCAAGTCATAGTACATCTTGTCCTTCCCTGGATGAATAGTATAGGGTGATCGATGAGCTTCCTAAAGTAAATCTTCTCACATATGTTAATGCGATAGAATCTATAACCTATTTTTAAACCTCAAGGCTCCATCTATCGAAAGCTTCTAATCTAGAAATTATTTATACCTCAGCCAATAATCTGCAATTTCCAAATTCAGAATCAACTCTCTTACAGTCTATAACTCTAGAAATAGCCTCCCGTGCTACTTTCATCTCAACTTACAATGAGCAACGTGAAACATCAAACTCTTTGATAGGTAACTCATGTGTACATATCACTGAGACCTCCTCGAGTAATCTATACTCATTGGTTATCATCATACCCACATCATATGTTTCTTTTCATAGAAAAGCATTTGCCACTACATTTTCTTTTCAAGGATGATACTAAAGTGCTAAGCTAAAGTCTTTCAAGAACTTGAGCCAAAGTCTTTATCACATATTGAACTCACTCTATATATACAAGTACTTTAACCTATTATGATTTTTTGAACATTTTGATCTTCTCACCAATTAAGTAATGTCTCCAAAATGTCTGAGCAAACACAACTGCTGCTAACTCCAAATCATGAGAGGGATAGTTCTTTTCAAGTGTCTTTAACTATCTGAAAGAACAAGCAATCACTATTCATTATTGCAACAAAACAAATCCCAAACTAAACTTTGAAGAATAAGTTTAAAAAACAAATTCCTTCCCTACTTCAGGAAGTACTAATATAGGTGCAAAAGTCAGCTTGTCTCATAATTTTTTGAAAGCACTATTGCATTATTTTGTTTACTAAAACTCCACATTTTTATGAGTTAGCCTTGTCATTGGTGCTGCAATCTTTAACATGTCTTTCAAAAACCCTCTATTGTAACCAGCTACTTCCATAAAACTTCTAAACTCTATCACCGTGGTAGGTTGCACCATTTCCTAATGACATCAAATTTATTTGGATCTACAAAAATCCTTTCTGCATTCACCATGTCACCCTGAAATTATACCTCCAAGACAAAAAATTCACATTTGTTAAACTTGGCATACAGCCAGTAATCCATTCAAAGTCTGCAAGGTCACTTTGAGATGTCTCTCGTCTTGTTCTTCGGTATTAGAATAAATCATTACGTCTTCGATGAAGATAATGATGAGCTTATAAAGATAAGCCCTGAATACTCTATACATGAGATCCATGAACACTGCAGCTAAATTGGTAAGTCCAAACGACATCACTGTGAACTTATAATGTCGATATCTCATCCTTAAAGTAGTATTCTTAATGTGTTCCTCCCTTATACTTAATTAGTCATATCCCGACCTC
This sequence comes from Stephania yunnanensis, assembly GCA_039657365.1. Lineage (NCBI taxonomy): Eukaryota > Viridiplantae > Streptophyta > Magnoliopsida > Ranunculales > Menispermaceae > Stephania > Stephania yunnanensis. The sequence continues at coordinate 29,063,224 of CM077581.1, read as the reverse complement.
GAATTTATCTTTGAAAAGAACTTCACTCCTTATAGCACATCAAGTAGCACATTGATCTTAGGTAGTGGGTATTTGTCTCTGATGGTTACCTTATTCAATTGTTCATAATCAATATGCATTTGTAAACTACCATCATTCTTCTTCACAAACAGCACATGTTCTCCCGAAAGTGACATGCCTAGGTGGAAAAAAACCATTCTCTAATAATTCCTCTTGCTGAGTCTTCAACTTGGCCAACTCTTTGATTGCCATCTTATATGGTTGTATAAAAATAGTTTTCGCACCAAGAATAAAATGGATAAAAAATCAATATCCTGAGTTAGAAGGACTCTGGGCAAGTTTGAGGGAAATAATTATGGGAATTCTCTAACAACATGAATTTTGTCAAGTATGACTTCATGACCATTATTCTCAATGGCTGTCAAACTCATGGGAGTTTCATACTTACTAACGGTTACTACCTCTCCACAAGTGTAGACTTAGCTAGGTGCGTAACCTCTATATCTAAATGGTGGTATAAAAGGAATGCAAAAGGTTATGGTCTGGCGAAAACAATCGATCCTGGCATGGTAAGTTGCTAACCAATCTATCTTTAATAAGGCATCGTACTCAAAGACTCGCTAATCATGTCATAACACGTGATTCCCAATTTTAATTACACACCCCCTAGCACACCATATTAGAATATACTTTCTAACTAGCACCCGTACTAAAGACCAAACTGTACTAGCTCAAACTAGTTTGAGTCCTAGCTTATCAACCAAATTACTAGATAAAAATGAAAGTAAAATTAGAGTTAAACAAAGTATGCATGCCTCTACCACAAAGGTAAAATGTACCTATCACCAACATCGAGTAGCCCTTGTACTTGGGGTCTCTTAAATCTTACAGATGATGATGCCATTTAGTTTCTAAGCCATGACCCTATCAGTCCCTTACTTTGAATATTCTTCAATTGTCATGATGAAAGTTGCAGTTTATGCCCTGAACCAAAGGTGAAAGGGTATGAGTAGTCCTCACTGATGTTGCGTACCATCCTCACTGGAACTAATGAAACTTCCCAAACATTCCATGTTCTTGTTTCTCTTATTATTACCTATTCGATAACTATCCCCAAACCTGCTCCTATTGATTCCTCAATAGCCATCCTTACACATTTTTCGTGGTGGTGGCATAGCCTCCGTATCCTTACTAATTTGATATGCTACCTCACGATGTTGAGCACTGGCAAATCCCCTCATATTAATGTTCAGCATAAAGGGTGCCAAGTGTGTCCTGGAATGCTTGTCTAGTTCGTCAATGAATCTAGTAACTTACTCCTCCATGGCTGCCACATAGTCTGTAGCAAAACCCGACAACTCATTATTTTTTAATTCATATTCCCGCAATGGTGTGCCTCCATGCACTAAGTTCATAAACTGGAACCTCTTAGCATGTTTCACCATTTTAAGGTAATACTACTCATAAATCAAATTCTTGAACCTTAACCAAGTGTAAATCAGTCCTTCGATCTTCTTCACTAACTTCCACCACTTATAAGCTTTCTTTTTAGGAGATATGTAGCAAGGAAAACGATAGTGGTACTATCAATCATCAGAACTTCATGCCTCTTCTCCATATGCATAATCCAATCCTCATCCTCATTCTCCTTTTCGTCCCTATAGAAACGCGGTACATCATACTTCATAAACTATTTTTGTATCTTAAGCATCTCGAAGGTTTCAGAATCTACTAGTGACCCTAGTGGTGACACTCATGGTGCTACAGTATTCTCATCTACCCTTTGACTGAGCCGCGTTTGCTTCCTAATTTCTAGCCACTAGAATGTCTACCTATCCAGCTCCCGCAACTGGCGGTTGCATCTGTGGAACTAAATGGGCTTGTGGTGACACGTGTTGAGTGTGAATAACAGTTTTATGTCTTTTCCTATTATTTGTAGTAGTGGTAAATAGGATATCATTTCCACAAGGATTTTGAAAAACTTTTAAGAAATAAAGCTACTTTAAAAATTTATTGGATTGATTTGCTTTAATTTAACTTATCTAATTTACACGGGAATTAAACACTATCAATTTAAAAACCAAAACAATTAATTAATCAAATTAATTAAACTATAAAAAAATTAAATTCAATAAACTCATCTAATGCAATTCGAACAAATACTCAAATAATTTATAAAAATTAAATATATAAACAATACATCTTAGACAATGATATTTAAATTGTCATATCGGGACATTTTCATTATAGCACAGTCATAATCAATCATCTTATTTATATAATGACCCAAATAATTGAACTCTAATCACAATAGGTTGATAGCCTTTAGCAAACTATCTACTTTTCTATATTCAAACGAAATAAGCCATATCCTTGTCCTTGTAAGTCTACTTTTTGGATAAAATGCAATAATATAGAAATTACAATAGTAATAACATTCAATAAAAGTCATACCTAATCTAAATCAAATATTAATCAGAACATGCTAAGTAATAAATAACCCAAAACACAATCACCTAGAACATCCACTCACGTAATATTGCCCTATAGATTAATCCTAGTTACAACTCTATAATTGTTGTCAATAATCATAGACAAAGAGTTAAATACCTTATATTATGAAACATATTGGCCCCTATGCACTCATGGAAAGAATTATTAGTTGAAATATGCAAAAACAACTTATTAAATCGATAATTGTCACGTGTGATTGATTTAATGCATTAAGCACATAAATTCTAAATTATGACTAAATTAATAAACAGTTTACGATCATGTCCAAAGTATTGTTTAGAATAAAAAACTACTCACACATAATAATAATAATAATATTCTATACTATTATAATAGCAATCCCAAAACGGTTAACCGTGAAGCCTTTTTGACTAAAAGTCCCAACAATGACCCAGTGAATTGATAAAAATAGTTAAAATTAAGGATAAATTGGTAATTTAATTGATAAGTCCAAATTAATATGTTGGTTTTCCTAATAAAGTGGGATTTAGAGGATTTTTTTTCTCTCTCTCCTCCAAGTTTCTCTCTTTCACTCATTACACCTTCTCTCTCTCTCCTCCCGGTTCTCTAATAATAATAATAATAATAATAATAATAATAATAATAATAATAATAATAAACATTGCAATAGATAAATAAATAAAAGACATTAAAGTAAAATACTTTCTTGAATCTCTAAAAAGTCTCTTAAAGTAATGAATTCAAACTTAATTAAAAAGATTTAAAAACTAATAAAAACTAATAGACGCTCCGAGAGAGAATAATTTTGAAACCATATGTCCTGTTTATAGTTACCCTAAGTATACATATAATAGAATAAATCAAATTCCTTGTTCTTATCTAAAAAACTTGTCACCAACCTCAGCGATTTATCAACGTTTTCATTATGTTCATAAATCACTGATTTAATCACTAGAAATTGGTCTCTGTACGCCACCAACTCAGCTGTTGATTTCTTATGTATTTCTCAATTTGTTGATGATTCGCGAGCTCTTCTCTACTGCCGATTTAGACAGTGAGTCATTTTATATTCTTATGTCACTACCTAATCGCTGACACGGATCTTCAGATAACTATTTTGCTCATCTTCGTCTTTTATTCCCTTTCTTAATTTATACTAATTAAATCCTGAAATTACAAAAACAAGCGAAAACATAGTGTAATATCTTCATTTATATATGAAAATCAACCTAAATTACACTAAAAAACATGTGTAATTTTTTACTTGTCAAATACCTCCAAATTATACACTTTGTTGTCCCGAGCATATTCTCTTTTAATTCTTTATATTCGAATTTTGATATAATTCATCTTACCTTTAAATAAAAGAAATTTATCAAATAAAAATATATTACACATAAGTAAATGGAAGTGATAGTAGAATATAATATTTAGACAAAATGGACAACCCTTTAATGATAACTCAACCACTCCATGCAACACCACTTAAAAATTAATGTTTTATATCAAGGCCAATACATAATATTGGTTTTTTCAATCTCCGATGACAAGCATCATGCTTATGATGACTATTGTAGAATCTCAAAACATAAAAAGCACTACATTATTCTTTTTTTAAAAAGAATACTTTATAACATCAATTAAAATCAATATGAATTTTGCCAAGTAACCAACAAATATGTCATTTAAAATGTGTTAGAAAAAGAAATACTTCATTTAACCCCACCTTTAAGCACTCAAGTTAAATCTTTTCTTTGAAGACTTTAAAAACATCCACCTTTTTCAACTCTCATTATTTTTTCTACTTCATCCCAATTATTTTTCTTTTTTTTAGTTTACATATTTTCAATTTGACTTTTGAGTTCCAGCTCCATTACCTATAGACATTCTCACATTTTCCGACAATAGTTTCATTGCTCCATTTCCTATGGATTCTATATGACTTTCTATATGTTTGTAAACACTTGTTAGCACTTTTCACTATCAACTAAAGTTGAAGAAAATATTTTATCTAACTTATAGAAATTCATAGGTTTTTAACCTATTCTTTTTTTCAATTGTAGCATAATAACTTTATATATACTATAAAATACTTAATCAATAGGCTTTCTATCACAAGATTCTTAGAAATTTGTCTTATTTATCTTGCACTTTTATTTCGATCTTCTACCCATTCTCAATGACTAACATAAGGCATTCAGTCTAATGCTTAAATCAACTAGTAAAGTTAATAAAAAATGGTAAAAAAATCGATTCCTTGTATCTTCGAATTCAGTAGGGTAATAAAAAAATCGCTTCCATTCAAAAATCATTTTTATATTCATCCCATTACAATATATTCCTAACTAAAAATAAAGTAAGATGAAATTCATAATTGAATTCAAAAAAAGTTTGTAAGAACTCATCAACTCATTTGATTATTGAATAAGATTTTTTGAAGTTGGTATCAATTCTAAACCTATCATCTACTTTTCATTTCTATTCTTGATTTGTTTGTTATGCTTGTTTTGATTTACCTAAAATACCATCAAACTCAATTAAACCTTGTCCTTATGATTAAACAATTAAGTAGGTTTCAAACAAAACAAATATACCTATTGAAGCATAAACGAATCGATGTTTGATAAAAAATTTAATGTAATAGACAAATATGTAATTCTTCTAACTTCAAAGCAATGGAATGAAAAGAGAAGAAAATTCATTCATACGTAAAAACTTAAGCAAGAGCAATCATTCATTCATTCATTCATTTCATATGAAAGAAGATAAACTACACATGGCTTTGTCTAGAAGTAAATTCACCATTATATTCATCATATTCATCCATTTATGTAGAAGGTTGCAAAACATAACTATCAGCATGATTTTAAGTCCTAGTTGGAAATTGCAATTGCAACGATAGAATGTCGATGCTTCTCCTCGAGTCTTGCAAATGACTGTCATGCTTTCTCTCTAACATACAATGATAACATTGTAAAGTCCTCTTATTTGATGCTATCATTTTCTCATTTTGATGAATTTTCGTTTGGCTACAAATAAGTGAATAAACTATAGTCCAAAAAAATCCTCCCGTCGTAGGTAGTGAGGAAGATGGTGTCGAACTCATACCAACATTTAGTAGTACAATCACTCGATCCGTCAATCTTGTCGCTTTCCACATGTTTTCTTTTATTTTCCTTATATTCTCTGTGTTGTTCTTCTTTCTTGCTTCCTTTGCATCTATCACAAAAAATGATTCTTTTTCATCCTCCAACTCATTTATCCTACAACTTTCTATATTCTATATACTCTTACATCATTTAATGTATTCTCAGGCAATACGTTCAATTCAATATCAAAACTCACCGTGCTTGCTACATAATTAAGTGATTAAAATTGGAAATTGTAGTCCTTCGTTCTTTGTAGTCTTCAAGCAAACTTCATAGAATCATGTATACTCTTCCTGACATTGAAATACCCTTTCTTCATCTATATATGGAAAAGTAAAGCAGCTATTAAATTCTTCTCTTCAAAGTGTTGCTTGGTTAGATAAGAATATCCATCTATAATATAACTCCAACTCTTTGTAATTTTCTTAAAATAGATTGTTTTAATAAACTTCAGAGGTCCGTCACTATGAAGCTCATATCCCTTTCCCGGAGGTATCTCCAAAGTGTTTTGTATTATCTCATAAGGATAGGATTCCTTATCAAACTAAATGACATTTGAGTAATCCTCCTCCATCATCTATTTGTTTTGTTGTACATCAAAAATCTATTCAACCTCGTATGTGACATATCCATTTTCTTCCTTTTCACTACTGCATTATCCTATTCCTTACTAACATGGTCATTCGCATAAAAAAATTTACATTTTTTAAACATCCTTTTTGTCTATTACCCGCATATTCTCTCAGAAGTTACTCCCATTGTCAATCTTTGATGATGCTTATAATCTTATCCTCATACTTGCTCACATTAAGAATAATGAACCCTCTCTCAGGAATTATCACCCTCATCATATCACTATGGTACCTCTTCTAAGCTCTAGGTCTCACAAACAATGAAAGGTCATAAGGCACTAAACGACTAAGGTTTGGGTTCTCAAACTATTCTTCCTCATAAAATGATAATAGAGATTGTTCTCTAAGCTCTACCCTTCTAAATCAAGGTTCTCTAATGCTAACCTAGTAGGTATAATATTCATTTGGTGGTCTGCACACTTTTGCTTGGGTTTTGCTTGCACTACCCCTACCCTTTATCTTCCTTACTACTTCTACCTCTTCCCGTACCTCCTCCCACTATAGAAATACTCAAATACGATGAAATTGGTAAATTAAAATCTTTTATTTCAAAATCTTAAACTATCAAGGTAGGGAGAACAAGTTTGTTGAAAGGTTTTATCATTGAATATTGAAAGAGTAGAAAATAGTACGTCAAAAATAATTTCATTGACATATTCTTATCATAAATATGCATATATTTAAAAGATTCATAGAAACCCCAAAACTCATTTGAAAACCCATATTCAAAATTGAAAATTTGTATGTAAGATAATTTTAAACTGCAAAATCAAAAGAATGCTATAGTATCGATCTATTACCCTATAGAGAGTGAATCTCCTAAGTAATATGCTCCATTAGCTCTTTAGACTCCCTCTTCAAGCATCAATTTGAAAAGCACCCACCTAAATCATAACTTGGTTGTACGAGCTTGAATTCATTATTTCTAGGGTTGAATCGCTCTTAAACAAGGTGGGAAACACTTAAATAAGCTATAATTCAAGCTTTGAAAGGTTGAATGTAAGTAAAAATCGATTACCAATCGAATGGGTGTAAGGGTTTAAGGTGTAAAAGGGTTTATGGCTCGACAATTTTGAGTTACATTTTTAACACATAAATTCATGCTCAGTGAATCAGATTTTAAGTGGATTCACTTATTAATTGCCTATTAAATCACGAAAAATTAGACTCGATGGTCTACCGACTAGCTCACTGATTAAGTGTAAACCTGAATTATTAACAAATTGATTACCGATTTTTACAATGAAAACTCTACTCACTGATGCAAATTTTTTAGAGATTCCCAATCTTGTTTAGTATCATTAGGAAATCACTAAACGATTTTTTTTTTCAAATATATAAAATGTTTTACTAATATTTCACACATATTCATCATATTTAAGGTAGAATTTACCAGTAATCAAGAAGAAATAATCTAAAATGAAATTTTGATTTGTAACCAGGAAACATTGTACTACTAACTACTTTTATTACTTAAATAATTAAAGAAAAATATAGTTCAACTAAATCATAACTCCATCATCTCCCTCTCTATTCAAAATGTCCCAAAAGAAAGCTAAAAGGAGAGAGAAAATAAATTTTCTTACTATCTTAATACTAAATTTGAAAATAAAACTAGAGTATGGGTTGCCTCTCATTGAGTAGTTTTATATATAGTCATTGGCTCAACTTGATAGATGAGATCACTCATCGTTTAGCTTGATTGAGTCAAATCGACAATCAACTGATTCTTCATCATTTTTGACATCTTCATTTTCTTTATCATTCTCAGCATATGCATAACGTCTTTCAGGATAATCATCACAATATGATTTCTCCCCTTCATATCCATCATCTTAATTGTCATCATTGACTTAATCATCCATCTTGTAACCATCTTGAAGACACATACAATCATTTCTCATCCTAAGCATTACTATACATTATTCCATATCGAGAACAGCTCTAGCATTCTTAAGAAAAGTTCACCCCATCAATATCATGTCATCTTTTTCAATCTGTGGTACCACTAAGAATTTGGTGAGATTCTTGAATCGTCCCACTTGCACTAACACATTCATTGACATTCATATTAGAAAGACCTTATCACCATTTGCTTTGTCGATAGCAAAATGTGGTCTAAAATCAATCTTCAATTTGGTTTTTCTTTACCATTGTTCTGATAAGATATTCATATAAACTCCTGGGAATAGTAGAACTTCAGGAAAATTGACTTCATTGATCAGCACGTAGAGGAAGAGTTAATATAGACCATTTTTGTAAATTTCGATCAAATAACCTAAATCTTCAAGGTTTGGTTGCTCATCAGCAAATTCTTCTTCCTTTGGTTGTTTCCCTACTTATTATTGCACTTCAGGTTGCTGCTTCTTTTATTTCATCTTCTTATTATGCAATTTTTTACACATCAAAAGTGTAATTGTTCCATCTTAAACGGTTTCACACAAATGGATGTGAATATTGAACTTATTTTCATTATGTTGCAGAATTTGTTTCTCATACATAAGATTGATGATCTCCATATCATGTTCAACAAAATTTTCATAATATGATTTTATCCTACGACCGTTTACTTTATAAAAAATTTCTATTTCAAAGCTTTCTATTTCTACTGCACCATGAGGCAATAAATTCATAAACAACAAAAGGTCATATCCAACTTGAACGGAGTTTTCTAGAAAATAATTTAAGTCTTGAACAAAATAGTAGAATTTATCTCCTACTTGGGAACTTTTAGGAACTAATTTCTTTCAATGATTTTTATTAATTTGACCATATTGCACTTCATGTAAACATGCCACTATTCATTATCAGTCCCCCTGTGCACACATGGCACTCGCAAGCCATAAGAACTTCAACCTCGAGTACTCATTATGCACTAAAAGCATTTCAAGGGGTTAGTTCCAAGAATTAACAAAGGGGGGCATGATAAACGAATAACTTATCCAATGATACATATATTATATGCATAAGCAAATAGCATCATAACATATACTTTTTTATTTTAAGTCTCATTTGACAAGTGTCGAGCGTGCATAATAGTTCCTATATTTTCCAGTATTTGTAGTAGTGGTAAATGGGATATTGTCTCCATAAACTTATTGAAAAATTCTTAGGAAAATATTTTTGTTCTTGTTTTTATTAATGTGGTTAATCTAATCAAAACGGGCATTAAAATACAAAATATATATAACTACTAACTTAATTAACCAAACTAACTAAACTAATTAAAATAATTTAATGCAAATTAAATTAAAAAATATCGAAATTCAATATAATGTAAATATCTAAAACTATATCTAAACAAACTCCCACTAAATAATGTATTATAGTTGGATTACATTCAAAGATTATAAAAGAAAATCACTTCTTAATATAGTTATAATCATATCACATGAAAAATCGAAATCATTAAATCCTAATTCATTATAGGTTGATAGCCTTTAACCATCTACTGATTCTCCCAAATTCAATGAAAATAAGTCATATTCTTATCATTGTACATCTACCTATTGGATAAAACTCAATAAAATAGAAATACGATAGCATGAGCACTTGAAGAAGATCATATCTAACCAAAATCGAGTATTAATCAGAATATGTTAATTACTAAATAACATAGAACATAATCAACTAGAACATCCACTACGAGAATTTACCATATAGATTAATCCTAGCTGCTACTTGTATAATTGTTGTCAGTAATCATACACTTAGATTTAGAATTAAAATTCCACAATACATATTTGCAACGATGCATGCGATATCAATCTTCATTAGTTGTAATATGGAAAAACGACTTGTTAAATCTATGATTGACATGTATGAAAATATCTAAAGCATTAACATGATTCCTTAATTATAAGTATATAGCAATCCAAAGTATATGCATGTCTAGGGCTTGTTTAGATTGATAAACTACTCACTCATGCTGAAAATAAGTAACATAATAATATAATTGAAAGACACAAGTAATTAAATAAATAACTCTTAAATAAATCAAAGCTCCAATGTAGCTTCAAACATAAACTAAATAAAACTTAACTAATTACTAATAAAGAGCTTAGAGAATATGTTAAATTCGATGTCCCATGGTGCTATTTATAGTTTTATAAGTATACATATCATATATAAACTCAAATCCATCATAATAATCTAAAAAACTCATAACCGACCTCAGCAATTTGTCAGTGATTCCTAAGTTGTACACAAATTGCTAAGTTAATCACTGAAAATTGGTTTTTGTACTCCACTCATTTGGCCTGTGATTCCAACTATATTTTCCAACTCACTGATAATTCACTGACATTTCTCAACTACTTATTTAGGTATGGATTCCCTTTGTAATCATATATCGATGCCTATTCATTGGACTTTTTATACAGTTGATTGTTTTTCTCTTCTTCCCTTTTTTTCTTCCATTTCTTCATCTTAGTTAAATCTTGAATTCACAAAATAAGAGAACATCAAGTGGAATATCATAATTTATATCTAAAATCAACTTAAAGTATGGTTAAAAACATTTTAATTATTAACTTGTTAAATCCCCCTAAACTCAGCATTTTGCTATCCTGAGCAAATGATCATTTTTAATCATATTCTCTTTTCATTCTTTATAAACTGATTTCAATCTAGTTCATCTTAACTGTAAGTAATAAAAATATTAAAATAAAAATGATTTTCAAATAGAAATATATTACCTATAAGTAAATGAAAGTTATGATAGAATAGAATAATTTAGACAAAATAAGATATCCTTTAATTAAAACTCAACCACCTAATGCAACACCCTTAAGAACTTAAAATTCAATATCAAGGCCGTTATACAATATTGGTTTTCTCAATCTCCACTAACAAGCATCATGCTTACGATGAATATTATAGAATCTCAAAACACAATAATCACTACATTAATCTTCACTTTAGGAATTACTTTATAATAGCACCACAATATAAATGAATATGAATTTTGCCAAGATACCAATGAATATATCATTCAAAATGTATAAGACTAAGAAATATTTTACTCAACTCTACTTTCAAGAACTCGAGCTAAATCTTTTCTTTGAAGAATTTAAGAAGATCCACATTTTTCATATCTTATTTTTTCTACTTCATCTTAATTAGTTGTTCTTCATTATATTTCTTTTAGGCTTTCTTTTTGAGTCCCTACTTCATTTTCTATTGACATTCTCTCATTTTTTCCATTATAGATTCCCTACTCCATTTCTTATCGAATCTATAAAACTCTCTATATTTGTAAGCTCTTGTTAACATTTCTTGTCATCCATTAAAGTTGAAGAAAGTATTCTTTCTAACTTATAGAACTTCATTAGTTTCTAACCCATTTCTTCTTTCAATTATGACATAAAATCTTTCTATATATATAGTACAAAAATACTTAATCAATAGCTTTGTATTACAATAATCTTAGAAATACGTATTGTTCATCTTGCACTATTGTTTTAATCTTCTACCCATTCTCATGACTAACCAAGGCATTCAATCCAATGTAGACATCAACTAGTGCAGTTAATAAAAAAAAGTATAAAAATTGATTCCCTCTATCATAGAGTTCACATAGGTAAAAGTATCACTTCCATTCAAAATCTATTATATATTCATTTTCATTATTGTTTTTTTCCTAACTAAATAAAGTAGAATGATATTCATACTTACTTGAATTCATAAGAAATTTGAAAATCTTCATTAACTTACTTAAACTTCGGATAAATTTTTTTTAACTTTTTGGATCAATTCTTAACTTATCTTCCACCTTTCTTTCCTTGCTTTCTTTGCTATCATTATCATAATTCACCTAAATACCCCCAAAATCATTCCAAACCTTTTTATTAAGGTTTTAAAATGAAATTAGGTTTCTAATAAAATATATATACCTCTTGAACTATAACGGAATTGATATAATCATAAAATTGATAATCAATCAATATAAATTAACTCAATAAATAAATAAACTTCATTAAATAGAGTGCATAAAAATTAGACTAAACCATTACCATTGTATAACAAATGTATCAACTTGCCAATCACAAAGTACATAGTATAGCACCACTACAAACACAAAGTATCAATACAAATCATAAAGCATGTCACCATTGCCAGAGTTACATAGAAGGCCTCACATAATATCACTCATTGACAAAGAAAATGAATACAAAAAGAAAATCAATGCCATTTTCCAAAAGTTGCACCATCATCATCTTGTGATGGATTAATCCTCTGGGACTAGTATCTCACAGCAGGGTCATAAAGTTGATAATTTTGACCTAGAAGTATTCGGACATTAAGACGACCATTAATAGGTAGCCTCATATGTGTAGACCGTACAACAACCTCTGCGCCTCCTTGTCTTTTATGTCTTTTAAATATCATTTTCTCCATCCTGGGAATGCTCATTGCTAAGGCCCTCTGGTTCTTAAATACCAGTTCTTGACTCCTTAAAGTTTGCATTTGATTCTGCATAATTGTACCTACGAAGGCCAACTCTGACTCTTTGAAGTATATGCCATCATACTACCTAGCAGGTTGCTCCACAGATGGATCGTGTCCAACTTTTAGCTTTTCCTCAAAAACTCTCTTCATGTAATCTCTGATTTTTCTTCTATGATGTGTCTTTCTTCTAGCTATCTCGGCCTTCTCTCTTCCATCTTTTGTGTCTTTATAATCTTTAATTTTTCCAAATTTTTACTACTTCATCCATGATGGTTTATTCAATAGAACGTCTATTTCAAGCCCAGCCATATTGACTTGATCAGCTATATAAAAAGTCATGCTCATCAAAGGAAAAGGTAGACCATCGTTCTTTTTCATGATGATAGCACTCCTTATTGACTTGTAGATTATTTTGTAGTTCCCGAGTTCATAATATTGCAGGCTTGGCTATAAGCTAACGTTGAAAAAATAACACCAAGCTTTCGTAATTTTCCTAAAAAAATTTGTTATTTTGTGCTTCGAGTACCCTTCCATATCGAAAAGAATCCATCACCATTGATTACCTTCAAGCCTCCCCTAATTGCTTTGATGGGGTAGTGATATTTCATCATATATTCGGGCTTTAGATACTCATCATTATGTTTTTGGTGAAATTCCGCTAAACAAAAACATCGATTAATTCTTGTAGCAGAATAATCTATTATTCTTCCCTGAACTCGTGACTCTATTTTACTGTCACTTCCGTAAACCTTTGCGTAAAACACTCTCACCAAGATATCAAAACCCCTATCACTAGGAACAACATCTAGGTCTAAGTGGTTATAGACTCTAGTACATAATCCCCACTTCCTTGCCTCAATGATATTTAGGATCCTAGGCCTATATTTCAAATCATTCTTCACATGCAATCCCCTTTCCGGATGAACTTCAATTTTTCACTAAATCATTCCTAAATTTGGTAAAGGCCTTTTCATTCATAAAGTTTTCCTTCTTATGTACATAATTTCTCACCCCCATCAGTATTTCTTCTTCTTCTTCTACTTCCTCCGCCTCTTCTACGTAATTATCCTCGGTATTATAGCCAGATGATGATGATATAAAAGGTTCTCTTTGTGGTCTAATTATAGGTATATATAAAGAAATCGACATGGTTTGGATTTGGGAAACTTTGGATTTATTCTTTATTTTTTCGATAAGTTATGGTTTCCTTTCTCCTCCCTCGAACTTTACCCTTTCTACATCCAGTCATTACAATAAGTATAAGTAATAGAATGAACCTGTACAATCGTATAAAGCCAAATTATTGGAAAAGTGTTCATTAGAATTCAACCTATCTATCTAATAAAGATAAACTCATCAGAAAAGTCATTTATAAATGGAGATTTTGAAATTCAAATAAACTTTATTGATAAAAAATCGTTGATAAAAACAATCGTTTGTAAGTAATTTAAATCATGCAATGGACAAACACATGAAACCCCAAACTTATTTGAGACTTAGTCTCAAATTAGTTTGCGTATAAAATATAATCCATTTCCCATGTACTAAAAATAGTTCAAAAATTTGATAACAATAAACAAATCATTACACCACTCTCATACTAGTATTATAATTAAAAACAATTGACATTAAAACCAATTTAGAGTAAAAATTTTGAATTTACAAGGGTGTATTCAATTGAGATTTTAATGGATTTTTGGTTACTTTTAATTACTAAAAAAGTTTAGGTGTATTCAATTAAAACTTTTAGAGAGTTTATAAAAGTAAGGTGTATTCAATGTAAACTTTTATAAACTTTTTAAAAGTCTATAAAAGTTTTGGTGTATTCAATTTAAACTTTTAGAGAGTTTTTAAAAGTAAGGTGTATTTAATTTTTTAGTGACTTTTGTGGTTTGGTTACAAATCTAGACTTTTATAGACTTTTTATATAAAAATACATATAAAGAAATCTTCAACTTCTCTTCACGTCGACGCATAAACTTTTAGAGACTTTTAATTTTTGTTGGTTCCCTTATTCAATAAAGACTTCATTGTTCATAAGGTATTTTCTTATCAATTGCTTTTATCAACTTCTCCAACCACTCCATAACTCATGGATTTCATTGCTCACTCGTTATACTCTAATGTCTACATTTTTGAAAATGATGTTGTTATTAATATATAAGATGTCATTCTTGTATCATTGTACATTTTTATACGATTTTTTTACAAAGAAGTTTCGTTTATTAAGTGCATAATTATAATCTCAAAAAGTGTAATATTATTATTTTTGAAGAAAATAATCTTATTTTTTCAAATGCAAGAAGTGCATTTTAAGAAATTTAAGCAATCATTCTTTAGGAAAAAATATTAGTTTTTTTACTTAATTCAAAAAAGTGCAAGATGTTTACACAATGATCGTACTTATTCTTTTTTTCCTTTAAAAGATGAGTCATTTACCTATTTGTTTTGTTGATATTTATTTACTTATTTGTTATGTTACTATTTTGATAGTAACTCATTAATATGTATATATGATTTTTTTATTAAAATATAAAAATACTTTCAAAAAAATTAGTAATAGTTATTAAGAAAAAGCAATATAATTATGCCTTGACTGAGCATCAAAATCATGTTTAAAAAGTTCACAAAAGTCACTAAAAATCTTAAATGTTGATAAAAGTCATCAAAATGAAGTTCACGTAAAAGTTCATCAAAGTCTTTAAAAGTCTACGAAAATCTATAAACTTCAAAAAAGTCATTCATTTATAAAAGTAACTAAAAGTCTATTAAAATCTTAATTGAATACACCCTGTTAGCTTCTAACCTAAATAAAAATCTAAAAATCGATGTAAAACCAAAAATATAATGAGTAAAAAGTTAGGGTTTTTATTGATTACCTCCTTGAATATGAATCTTTGAGGATTAGGATTCTATGCTCCTCTAGAATAGCTCGGAAATTGTAAACCTATTTTAATAGTTTTTTAAATTTAATCAATTTTCTCATATTTTTATCACATATATGTCTAAAAAATGTAGAATTATTTAAAATTATCAAGATTTGACTATGATTTGTAAAAAATAATAATTCAATTATTATAAATAACCAGTTAACTTAAAACTAATACATAAATATAATATAATATAATATGGAAAGAAATTGGCTCAATTAACCCCCTTACATGAAAGTATTCTGGAATAAAATTTCTAAAATATCCACATTATATGAGTAAGAAATTGAGAGAATATAAAAAACTACTAACTAATCCTAATGTTTAAACTGAAAGTAAAGATAAAGTATGGGTTGCCTCTAATAAAGCGCTTTTGTTTTTTGTCAATTGCTCTACCGAACCACGTAGTTCTAAACTAGTTCTATAAACTTAAATGTATGATTGTCCACTCTAGTACCATTCCAGAAAGTGATCACACATCCATAACCCTAAAGGCAATTGTCTTGCTTAGAGTATTCATGACAGCTTGTGAAATGGCTAAGAAAGTTTTTTTTCAGATTAATAGAGGATCTTCATTAATGAAGTGTGGCATAACCAAAACGTCTGTGGGAACAATGTACTTGTCAATTTGAATTGGTAAATTTATAATCGCTCATATTAGTTTTTATGGATAATCGTTTTGTATAATAACTTTTTCAAAAGTAAGTACATCCAACTCTAGTTGAGTATGAAGACAAAAGTGAATTAGCATGTAGTTTTCTTTATAAGCTGTATCATAACTAGCTTGATAACACCAAGCCCATTTAACTTTTATGTTTATGTATATATCTTCTTGATCATCGAGCTTGACAATTATCAAATTCTAATTTTTCTTCTTCTTATTCTTCGTAGCTTTAAATCCCTCCATTTTATGACCATTATCAACACAGTTCGGTTGCTTAACCCTTCATTCTTAGGTTATTGTCTTTTTACTTGAAGTATCTTCAATTTGCTTATTCTTCATCATAACATTCTTGTCTTCCATTGTTACCGCATTAATAACATATATTTTAGCTTCATGATAATTTAATTTTAAAGATTCATTATCATTGGTTTGTTTATTATTAGATTCGATATAATTATCATAAACATCTTCACCATTAAAATGAAAAGTCACTATTTTGTTTTCAAATTCCGTAGACATTGTTCCATCAATGATATCTAATTTTGTTTTAGTTATTTTAAGAAATGATCTTCCTAAAAGTATAGGCGGAGATTTACATGATATTGAGTCTCCCATTTCATGACATAGAACTCAGTTGGAAACATTAATTCATTTCCTTTTACTAAGACATTTTCCAGTAAAACATAAGGTTTCATAATTGTGTTGGTAACTAAGGCAAGATTAATAGTTGTGTTAGTCAATCAAAACTTCATCATTAGTAAAAGAATTGCATAATTTATTTCATCAATGGTTTTATTGATTTCTATTTTCCTAAATGCTTTAGAAATGTCTTCATTGTTTTCTTCCTCCCTAACATCAGCTAATTGTTGTGGCACCGTAGAATATGAATACATATCTTCATTCAAATTATCAGAAACCTTATCATTTTCATCCTTATAAATTATTTCATACTTTAGTAAAGATTTTTCATATGCTTCAATTCTGGCTAAATACCATGGGAATAGCCTTTCAGGAATAGGTGTAAATTTCAATTGTTCAGCCATCCATTCTCTAGTAGGAATGACATTAGCCATCATTTCTTTTTTTTCTTCTTTAATAGTTTTATGTGCCTTTTTTATTATCTTATTTAATTATCTTTCCAGTTATAGGTGTATCTTTTTCATCACTGAATAAAGCATTAAATTATGCTTGATTAGCATGAGCAATATTGGCTTGATTAGGTGTTTAAGCTTGATTACTCTATTTCATACTAAACCTATTTATTGTAAATTCATTTGACTTATCTGATTTTTAGTTCATTAATAATACTATCAGTCTTAATCTAATTTTAATAAATTTGTGTAAAATTTTTATGACTCTTGTTAATAAAATTATGGACGATTTGCTCTAAGTTTGGATTCATTTTTGAGCATTTTGTTGAGGTTGTTGATTAGGTGCAGATTTCATCTGAGTTTTGATTTTGATGACAATAACTAAGATTCGAGTTTGTTCTTCCAGGATAATAAGTATTATTGTTATATTGATTTCTTAGGGGACTAGAAAATTTGTTTATCATTGCATTAACCTTTTTTCAGTATTTTCTTCATATAAAGTAGGACACACATCTGTAAGATGTGTAACCTCATTACGAAATCCTAAAGCTTGAACTTGATAAGATCTTAAATAATTCATCCATTTTGTCATTGGACGCGTGATTTATTCTATTATCAATTTCAAAATGTTTCTTGCTTAAGGATTCAATCTTTTTACCATATTGCTTATATCGTTTTACCATTTCACTAATTGCTTTTTTTGCTAAAGTATGTGTCGTTTCTAATATATACACACCACATATTGTGTTTAATAACCTTTTTTCAATGTGATTGACTCCTTCATAATAATTTTCTAATAAAAATCTTTGATTATATCCATGTTGACAAGAAAAAAACTAATTTTTGGAATCTATCCCAAAATTCAAAAAAAATTTCAACATCTTTTATCTTTGCAACTACAATTGGGTTCTATAGGAGCTAATTTTTCTATCAGACATGCATTCATCTAGGAAAACTTCTAACATTTGAGTCCATGTAGTTATTAAATCTTGTTTGAGATAGAACAACCACTCATGCGCTAGATATTTCAATGCAAAAGGAAAAGCTTTAAATTTGACATCTTCTAAAATACATTCTTTTGATTTCATCTCATTAACTTTATGTTGATACTCTCTAATGAGTTTTTTTGGGTCTTCATTTTCTTTACTATAGAAGTTAGGTAAGACGCTAATAAGTCAAAATCTAAGTTCAAATTTAGGAAATCCAACGGGATATGCTATGCACATAGGCTCATATGCTGTAACATTTTTATTTGCTTCTCTAAAAGTGAGTTTTCTATTATTGTTATTATGATTATTGATAACTCTATTATCATTAGTATTAATAATGACATTTCTATTAATGTCATTTTTGTTATCCTCCATCGTACTAGCTAAATTCTCCCTAAGCTGTTATTGTGTTATACTTCGATTAAAAATTCTATCTATTTTACTATCAAAGGGATGTAAAGATCCTATAGAATTAATGCGAGGAATTGTGTAGACCAAACAACATCTAAAATACTAAGAAATTATTTGAATCCCCAGCAACGACGAAAAAAATCAACATGTGTCGACCGTGCACAATAGTTTCTCATATTTTTCTATTATTTGTAGCATTGGTAAATGGGATATCGTCTCCATAGGGATTTTGTAAACTTCTAAGGAAAGTATATTTTTTTATTCTTTTTCTTAATTTAGTTAATCTAATTAAATGGGAATTAAAATAACAAATATATAAAAACTATAACTATTAACTTAATTAACCAAACTAACTAAACTAATTCAAATAATTCAATGCAAACTAAATTAAACAAGAATCAAAATCAATATAATGTAAATATCGAAAAAAATATCTAAAATAATCACCATTAAACAATGTAATATATTTGGATTGCATTCAAACACTATAGAATAACATCATTTCATAACATATTTACAATCGTATCACATGGAATGTCATAATCATTAAATCCTACTTCATAATTGGTTGACAGCCTTTAGCCAACCATCGATCTCCAATATTCAATGGAAATAAGCCATATTGTTATCATTGTATATCTATCTATTGGATAAAATGCAATAAAATAGAAATACGATAGCATTAACACTTAATGAAAATCATGCCTAATCAAAATCGAATATTAATAAGATAATGCTAATTAATAAAGAATAGAAAAAAATAACCATGAACATCCACTCAGGAAATTTGCCTTATAGATTAATCCTAATCACTACTTCTATGATTATTGTCAATAATAATAAAAATAGATTCAGAATCAAAATATCACATTACATATTTGCAACTATCCACGCAATATTAATCTTTATTAGTTGTAATATGCAAAAAACAAAAAACTTAATAAATATGTAATTGACGTGTATGAAAAGATCTTAGGCATTAAGTTCATTATTCCTTAATTATAACTATATAGCAATTCAAAGTATACACGTGTATAGGGTTTCTCTAAATTGATAAACTACTCACTTAAGCTGGAAATAAATAACACAATAATTCTAGATTTATACGGTTCATAAGCAACGAAAAATTCAAAACAATTTTGAAAAACCCCAATATGATCGAAAATAAGTTCCATTAAACAAGTCTACAAAAGTAAAACCATACCTTAATCCGTGTTTTCCTTATTTGAATTTTCAATTTCCAAGACGTTCAAACATCCGTCCTCTATTAGAAATTGACATATGAATGTTGACCATAATTTGGAGTGCTAGTTCCAAGAGAGATAGAAAACATTTTTCTTTCTCTCCCTAAATCTAAAGAACTATTAAATAGCGAAAATGAAAATCTTAATTCATTTTAGTGTTTCAACCTCTATTATATGTGTAGATAAGCCCTCATTTAAAATCATATTCGTAATACAACTATTGTATTTAGGCAGTTTAAAAAATCACACCTAAGCCCCTATTAATAAGTTATCATATAACAAATTTTAAGGGTTTTTACGTCATGAGTCTTATCATATAAAATTCACTACTCTAAACCAATTGAAATTGCTCGAAGCTATTCTTTATTTGCGACCTAACAAGTTCATGCAACGGTGGCAGTGAACTAAAACCATTTTGGTACACAAGTCATAAGAGGTCTCTAGCAAGGTATTATGACTACCCAAGTAGCATAATTATCAATATCGACACAACCTAATGAATAACATATATCATATCCTTTTGTCATGCGATATCCTTTGATTAACCATAAGGCATGGAAACTCACCCTTAACATTCAATCGTACTAGTCTCGATCGTTAGGTAAACATAAAACATACAAGTGACATTGATCATATAAATTCACATGGACTTAGCCATTATTGGTCTATTATATCGAGGGATCCACTAAAATTTCTCTATATGAAAGTGACAAATTCTATCTTGATTGCACACCTTCACATATTATTTACTTGGGAACCAATCACAATATTTAAAATCGTTTGAGTAAAGACAACATTTGATTATGTCAAATTACCACGCTCCTAATATTGAAGTCTAAGATAATATCAACTCGAAGGACTAAATGATATACCCATCATGAGTAACACGTATGACATAATCCATGTGGTGTTCTCATAGCGGGTCGACCAAGTACCTTGTTCCCTAACAAGTACTCATGATCTTGATTCGTATCCTTATATGTATGATCATCACATGACCATCAATCAAGATTCACACTAGTCTTGATTCATTATAGTTCTCAGTAAAATAATCGACTAGGGACATTCAGGAAATTTTAACAAATACCAATGGATCTTATTATAAGGTAAACATGCAATCACTTATAATAAAATAGTAAATGAAAAACACAATTTTACTAACTAAAATTATAAGATAAACAATGTTTGTAGATTGGCGTAGGGCCTATGTCCCAACATCTCCCACTTGCAATACGGCAAATTATTCATGTATCCAATACCTAATGACCTAACATGACCATGTTGTTTCGTTATTGGAAAAGCCTTCGTCTAATGATCTGCAACATTTTTTTCTGTAAGAACTCTGCAAATCTTCACATCTCACCTATCAATGATATCTCAAATAAGATGAAAACATCTAAGTATATGTTTCAATCGGTGGTGTGATCTCGATTCTTTGGCCTATGCTATCGCCCCATTGTCGTCACAATACAATTAAACGGGGTTAATTAAACTCGAAACCACACCAAGTTCGAGAGATGAACTTTTTAATCCAAACGGCTTCCTTAGTTGCATCAAACGATGAAATATACTCAACATCTATTATAGAATTTGCCAAATTGTCTTGCTTGAAGCTTTTCCTACTCACTTCACCTCCATTCAAAGTAAAAACATATTAGACTGTGATCTAAGTCTTTTATATCTGCTTGAAAACTTGCACCTGTGTAAGCATTTACAATAAACTCTTTTTCCAGACTTCCATTGACCAAAAACACTTATTTAGTCCTTCCCAAGTATTTAAGAATGTTCTTTACTGGTAACTAGTGGCTCTCACCAAGATCAGAACGATATCTGTTTGTAGCACTAAAAGCATATGATATATTAGTTCCAATGCATAACGTGGAATACATAATAGATCCAATAGCTTATGCATATGAAATCGTATTCATGTGTTCTTGCTTGTCATTAGACTTAGGACATTGAGCTTTGCTGAGACTTGTACTATGAGACATTGGCAACGAACCTCCTTTGGAGTCTTGCATACTGAACCTATTCAGTACCTTGTCAATATAAGCATTCTGACTTTGATAGATCAACCTTTTAGATCTATCTTTATAGATCTTAATCCCAATGATATAGGCCGCATTTCTTAAGTCCTTCATTGAAAACATTTCCCTAACAAAGACTTAATACTCTGCAAGGTTGGGATGACATTCCCGATGAGTAATATATCATCAACGTACAGTACCAGGAAAACAACCACGCTCCCACTGACCTTCTTGTTTACACAAGGTTCATATTCATTTTTAATGAATCCAGATTCCTTAATTACTTCATCAAAACGAAGATTCCAACTCCGAGAACCTTGCTTTAATCTATAAATAGATCTTTAAAGCTTGCAAACCTTTCTAGAATTTTCAAAGTGAACCAACCCTTCAGGTTGTATCATATACACGTCCTCAAGTAACTTTCCATTTAAGAAAGTTGTTTTGACATATATTTTCCATATCTCAAAGTCATAATAGACGGCTATGGAAATTATAATTCTAATGAATTTAAGCATGGCTACAGGAGAAAAATCTCATCATAATCAACACCTTGAGTTTGTCTGAAACCTTTTGCATCTAGTCGTGCTTTATAAGTATGCACATTGCCATCCATGTCAGTTTTCTTCTTGAAAATTAATTTACATCCAATGGTCTTACCACCTTTAGGTAAATCAACCAAGTTCCAAACTTGGTTATCATACATGGATTACATCTTATAATTCATGGTAATAAGTCATTAATTTGCATCAGGGCTAGACACAACCTCTTGATAAGTAGTAGGCTCCTTTTTTATCCATAAGCAATACCTTACTACCATATTAGCAATAAGAAATTCAAATCTCTCATAACGATGTCTTACCCTATCAGACCTATGCGGGCCCTGTGATACCTGTAGAGGTTTAACTAGTTCGAGACATTGTTGATATATATATATATACTAGTTTCAAGACGTGCTACACACGATTCCCCCGCTCGCTTCGCTCGCGGGAATTAATTTTTAAGAATTTATTAACAAAATTTAAAATTGTAATTAAAATTTAAAAAATTAAAATTATAATTAATTTTTACCAATAATATTTTTTACTATGCTATCGAATAGAACAAAAGTTGTGGACCCTGTATTGTCTTCGACGCGCACGTGAACTTTGAATCTAAAAACAAATCCAATTGTCATGAATTAGATTTTTGACAAGATATATGTATATACAGTACAACAACAAAGAATAATAGAAAATTGAAAATTAATAATAAATAGTTTAAAGGTATGGTTAATAAGACTCAAAGATAAATGTTAAAATTATATACGTAATTTATAAAAGTGACATTCATTTGTATTAGATAATTTTAACTTACCTCCGATATGGCGTTGTAACAAATTCTTTGCAGCTTTCGCAATAATATTGTGTTCCGGATTTTTCTAACTTGATGTAATGTGAATAGCAAGTATTGTAATGCCAAGAACCACTTGAATTTATTGACATGATTTTCACTTTGCAAACAACGTACAATTCCTGTGTAAAAAAAATAACAATTAGTTTTATATCGTGAAGAAGTTATATAATATTATTTTGTATATAATAATGTCTTACCGTAGCTTTTGATCTTTGGCGCTTCACTTCCTCTATAGTCATAGTTTCTGCTTTCATATTAAAATTTTCATTTTCTCCTCGAATCAACTGAACTTCTTTACTCAATTGTTCTCTGCAATTGAAAAAAATAAAGAAAATAATATGTCATGGAATGTAATTTACGCATTACATATGAAAGAACGCATATGTTTAAAGAAAATTTTATACCCTTTCATGAATGATGCGATTTCTTCAATATCTGGACTTGTGTAAATCTTTGTTGCACTTGTTGATGAAAGTGTTGGCTCACCTGTTGATAAAAGTTATATATTTATGTGGATTGAAAAGTATAAATAAATTCAGGATTAACGTTACAATGTTTGTAGAAATGAAGCAACCTTGTATCAATTACCTCTATAAGTCTTCACATTATTCGAGGTAATTATAATTACCATTGAGTCTGATGATTTGCAATTGCTAAACTCACTGCTTGTTTCAATCGCTTTTTGGCCCCAAAAAGTTGCGTTCACTTGCTTGTTTCTTTAGATGAAACGTAGGATTAAATTGCAAAATACAATGAATCATTTTATTTTGATAAAAATTAACTTCGACTAAAAAATATATATACCTGTTCATTTGAATACGTAAAACAAGTTTTTTGACCGTTTTTTGTTTTCCTAACTTCTTGATCTACAAGTTCGCCTATTTGAACAAGACGTCCTAGTACATCTGTAAAGAACAAAATAATTAGTAATATTGAAAGTTATATAAAAAATTGGAATTTATGTATTTTTGCTAATGATTGTTTTTTTTTCTTGCCTGATGATTGAATGAAACTGTCTTGCCATTTTGATAATTGGTCAGGGACTTAACAGAGTGTGATCGATGTACCATAAAATAATAGTTGTAATGTTTAAAAACTAAGCAAGTGGTTGAATTTGATAATCTATATATATTAGGCATAAAGATATTTTGGATGTTAAGAATGACAAGCATCATTTTTCTCTATTTTTTTGGCATATACTAAGATATAGATACAAAGAGATGCAGAACTTGCAAGATACAACACGAAATCCATATAATGCATAATATGATTGGAATACAAGTAGATGATGACCAAGGATGCATGTCATGGATGCATCACATATTAAAACAACCACAATACCACAACAATTAATTACAATTGAAGTATGAGTTGATCATCTTAGATGAACTGATTCAGAAACTCATCCAAAGTGGTGTACTTCACTTCAGGATAAAGCTCAGACGCTTCCACTCCGAACGATGGCTCAATCTCGAAGTAGGTCTGGTATCTTTTTATGAAGATTGAGTGTCCAATGGAGTAGAATTTCTTTTCTGCTCTGGTGCCATCTGCACCAACAACATCAACAATGAAACATTATTAATTATATATAGTTCATATGAATTAATTATTAATTGATGTTGAAATCAAACGGTTTTAAGATTAGATATATAAAACTCCCTTTGTTGTTGCTACATATAACTAACCTTCGATGTGTTGAATTACTTGTTCCTCTGTTAGGTACACCCTTTCAAGGGTTTTACCAATCTTCTTCTCCCACAATGACACTAAATCATTGATGGAGTACACATTCTTTGGGGGCTTCACATAAAGGGTCTTATTCAAGGTTCTTGGATCATCCACAGCTTTGATCAAGTACGCAACCGATGTCTTCTTCCTTGTTAAAAGCCGCTGGTATACATACAAGAAGATACAAATTAATCGAAATACACACACTTAATTCATAAACAATAAGCAACACAAACCCTCATGCGCTCCCCAAACCCTAGCCCACAACAAAACCCTAATCAAATCATGCCAAACCCTAATCCCAAAAAAAAAACTCCCCCAAAACAACAATCTCAACAAACGAACACAAACACCCAACAAGCCCCATCAAATTCTTCAACAACAAGAACAAATCCAACAAATCGAAGCGCAAAATCAAACCTTTTCCCGTTAATTTGCACGCACGAACAACGCCCTCGTCGGTCTTTGCCGTCGAGGCGCTCCTTCACGGACCTCTTGCCCACCTCCGCAATCCGATCGAGTACATTGCGGAATCAAGAGCCGTCGAGATCGATCGGACGATGAGAATCGATGAATTTCAAACTGCCTATGTTGGTGGTGCGAAACCCTAACTCGGTTGACGATATGTTGAGTTGAAGATCGTTCGATAGAGAGAGATGTGAGAGAAGAGGAAGAAGGAGTAGAAATCAGTTGTTATGTGAGAGAGAGAGAGACGTGAGAGAAAAGAAAGGGACGCAAGAGAAAAAATTGGATGGGAGAGAGACTAACGCACAAGAAAAAATTGTGTGGGTGAGGGACAAAAAAGTAAATTTGATTACGACTCAAAAATTTGTGATTCGTGCTTTTATATATATGATAGATATATATATATAGATATGTCACCACTGATTTTGGGTCAATTTATCTCGACACACTATTATAAAAATTAACTAGCACTTGACCACACACACACACACACACACACACACACACACACACACTAAGAATGTAGTTGATAAAGACATCTTTAAACTTAGTAGATCTAACTTTTGTTAAATTAGTACTAGGTGTTACATTCTTCACTTACTCTATACTTTCATGATTGGGCATTATATTTGTTGCATTTTTTATTATCTTATCATTTGTATATTGTATATGTGGTTTGTAAAAATATCTTAATATTTATACTTTTTAAACAAATGTATATTTCCCAATATATAGTCTCACGTGTAGAGCACATGCCCTCAGTAACCATCATATGTATATACATGTGGAAAATTAATTAAGGGCTTAGTATTTATAGGTATATATATATTGAAGGCATGAATAGGGAACATGAAGAAATGTCAAATTCCCGTTTATTAAGTTTAATTTTTTAATATTTATTGAGGCCTAAATTTTGTTTAATTTTTTGAGTTAGAAGTTGTTTGGAAGTATAATTATATAAATATCAATTAGAATATCCTAATTATTTTTTATTAAAGTAATTTTTCGATTTTTTTATTTTTATTTAGCTACAATTATTTAATTGTAAGATTTATCTCGAAAATGTGCAATTTATTTAAGATCGAACTTGATGTTAGATTTTTTTTTAGACTTTTTAGGAGTATTAATGCCTATTTTTTGGTTTATTCGTGGTTATTTTCATTTAGCAACTGATTAGCAATGAAATAATTTATTCAGTTGGTAATCCGACGCAAATTTAAATTATAAACGCATTAGCAATGGAATTGATTATTCCGTTGCCAATATGTTGCTAAGTGAGATTATTCCGGTGCTAAATACAAATTAAAAGCCCCAAAAACTCATCCTCTTCATCATTTTCTCATCCCCTCTCTCTCTCTCCCTCCCTCCCCGGTGCACTGCCCCCCCGGTTGTGACGTGGCCCCCCCCTCGCCGTGACCTGCTTCCCCCCCCGCCGCCTCGCTGCCGTGACCAGCTTCCCTCCGGCTGTGACGTGCTGCCCTCGTCCCCGCCGCGACCTGCTCCCCCACGCCGGAATGTGTTCCCCCGCATCGTGACCTACTCCCCTCCCCTGCCGTGACCTTCTTCCCCCCGACCTGCTTCCCCTTCCCCCGCCCCGCTGCCGTGACCTGCTTCCCCTTCCCCTACCGAGACGTGTTCCTGTCCCCCCTCCCCGTCCCACACGTCGCGACTTGCTTTCCCTCCGCCCCCGTCGTGACTTGCTTTCCCTCACCCCGACGTGCTTCACTCTCTCTCTCTCTCTCTCTCTCTCTCTCTCTCTCTCTCTCTCTCTCTGCCTCTCTCCTGGACGCTGCCGTCGTCGCTGATGGTGCCGCCACCGCCAACGCGGTTGCCGCTCCCGTCACTTGTCCTCTTAGGGTAATATTTGTAAAATTTAATTTTAATACTATTTATTGTTTTATTTATTTTTATTATATTTTTTATTTACATATGTTATTTATTTGTTTATTATTTGTGGGCATTAATGATTGATTTATATTATTAGGATGATTTGTAAGCATTAATGATTGATTAATTAGTATTATTGTTTGTGAAATTATATTGTTAAATTGTTTTTTTAATTAAATATATTTTGGCCCCCTTCACCACGCTAAAATAAGGAGTACATAATGATTAAATTCCAAGAAAATTTAAATAATTACAACGTGCGTTATTGGTGTTTATATTTTTTTTTTCCAAATAATTTTTTAATTTTTTTGAATTATATTTTTGAAATATGTTTTTGAATTATATATATTTTGAAAAAAATGTATTTAATGTGTACTAAGTTGAAGGAGCAAATTTATTAATGTTATGTTATTTAGTCAACAATTTATGCATGTTAACTTTTGACACTTACAATTTATGTTAGTAAGTTTAAATTCAATTGAATCATTGTCAATACATGCACTTGAATGATAATTAATTAGTAATCAAATAATTTTTTTAATATTTTGTGGTAAGTTTAAAAAATATGATTTCTCTAAAAACTCGACATTGTTGAACTTAAACGATGAAAACTCCACTAACTATTAAAACTCGACTTATAAAACAATTAAAAACAAATGATAAACATTTGAGATTTTGTAGATATGATGACAATCTACGTATTTTGTGCGACTATCTTTTACTTTAATTAAAAATAAATTTGATTCTCGTAGGACGTGACTAACCCATATAGGGAATGGATGTACAATCGTATCCAAAACGGGTTTGTATGCCATGAGTTTGTGGTAAAAGTTAAAGAGTTTATAGAGTTTGCGAAAACTCATTGTTACACTTACCATAGCGAGAAAACAATAAAATGTCCACGCGACCACGCCAAATGTTTTCGTAATTATCGTGACGTGGACATTGTTGAGTACCACATTTCTAAGCATGGTTTCGTTCAAGACTACTACTGTTGGTACGAGCACGAATAGTGTAAAGATGATGTGCTCGAACTGCCGATATTAAATGATCGATCGAATGAAATTTTTCAAGAAGGAAAGACTTAAGCTATTGGAGTTTCGATGACGTCCTACCACAAGATGTTGTAGAACGTAGCAGGGCCGAGTTTCAATTGGACGCGCATAGAAGTGTTTGCCGAATCCCGAAGCACAACAAATTTATGCTATGGCTGATGCCGGATATGAACCATTGTGGGTTGGGTGCAAGAAAATGACTAAGTTGTCTGGTGTGATGAGATTAATGACTTTAAAAGTGGAATTTCATTTTTCTGAACGAGCTTGCAACAACATCTTACAGTATTGTCGTGATATGTTGCCAGAAGAAAACTCGTTTGTTAGAAGTTTCCGCAACACTAAAAGACTAATGCGAGGATTGAGTTTTTCGGTCAAGTAGATAGATTGTTGTGAAGATAATTACATGATTTTTTAGGGCGTAGACTTCGAGTTAGAGTGGTGCAAGTTTTATGGGAAGTCTAAATATGATCAAGAGCATTCAGCCAGGTCGAGATATCGAAAAATGCATAAACAAATGTATTATTTTCCATTAACTCCTCGACTACAACGTCTATATGCATCAGAAGCAACTGCAAGGCATATGCGATGGCACGGGGAGCACCACTCACCAGAAGACGTCATGCAGCATTGCTTTGATTCGATTGCATGGAAACATTTCAATGAAATGAATAAATAGTTTTGCGCAGAGGTGCAAAACGTTCGTTTGGGATTGCGCACTGATGGTTTTCAAGTTTTCGGTGTTTCTGGGAAAAAGTACTCTTCATGGCCTATCATTTTGACTCCGTACAAACTTTCACCTTCTATGTGCATGAAAAAAGAGTTCATGTTTCTTACTGTAATTGTTCCTATACCATCACATCCAGGTCAACAAATTGGTGTTTTCCTACAACCCCTGGTGAAGGAATTAGAAGACTTGTGGCAAGACGGCGCAATTATCTACGACGTATCTACGAAGTGTAATTTTCTTATGCAAGCTGCCCTCTTGTGGACTATAAGCGTTTTTCCTACGACATGTTGTTAGGGTGGAGCACGCACGACAAAATGGTATGTCCATATTGTATAGAAGATATGTCAGCATTCCAGTTGAAACACGGTGGGGAGACTTATTGGTTTGACTATCATCCTCGATTTTTGCCTTCTCGCTCTAGTCATATGAGAGACAAAGAAAGTTTTCGTAAAAGAAGATAATGTCATGAAAGACCGTCATTATTGAAATTCGCGAACACTTGTTGATGGAAATCGAACGTTTGGGGTTGATGAAGGTGACTAAAGTTGGGGCAGAAGTAGTAAACGTAATACACGGTAAAACTACGAGATGGCAAAAACGAGGCATCTTTTGGTACTTGCCTTACTGGATGACTAATCTCATAAAACGCAATCTAGATGTCATGAATATCGAGAAAAAAGTTTTGATAACGTCTTCAATACGGTGATGTGTTTTTCAGGAAAAACCAAAGAGAATGCAAAATCTAGATAGGACGTGCACGAACTTTGCTATCACCCTTCTTTTGTATATGGACCCTGTGTCGAAAAAGTATCCCAATGCAATCTTTATGCTTGAAAAACCAAAAAGCAAATATTTTGCGAATGGGTGGGACACATATGTTTTCTCTACGGGTACGCCTCAAATCTCGGTCGTTGAGTAGATGATAGGTGACTGTGGTTGTTCGGTATGAAGAGTCATGATTGTCATGTCTTCATGCAAAGACTTCTTCTAATTGCCTTTCAAGAACTCTTTGACGACAATGTTCTGGTTGCTATTAGTAAGTTGAGCTTTTATTTCAATACCCCAGCAGCCCGAAGTATAAAACATAATGATATCAATGCTTTAGACCGTGACATACCCAAAATCTTGTGCAAGTTGGAGAAAGTTTTTCCTCCTAGTTTTTGCAACTCGATGGAGCATCTTCTCGTGCACTTGCCCCACGAGGCTCGTTTGGCCAGACCGTTACAATTTTGATGGATGTATCCGTTTGAAAGGCAAATCCAATATTTTTCTTCACATTTCATTTACATAATTTAACTTACTTTTATCCTGTAACACATGTTTTGTAACATAAAATGTGGTAACTAGGTGTCTTCATCTTAAAAAATGTTTGAAACAAAGCGAAAGTTGAGGCCTCAATATGTATTGCCTACCTTGTGGAAGAAGCAACTTCGTTTTGTTCTTACTTCTTTTAGGAACACGTTTTAACAACACATGATCGGGTACCTCGTAATGATGATGGCAACATTAGGCCCAACCCAATTTTTTGTTGCATTTTTTTTCATTTTTACACATCCAGGTCGAATATCGGGTAAACGTACCACTCGATAACTCGAGGAGAAAGAATACATCGCTGCTCGTAATTACGTCTTAATTGTTCGAAAATTGAACCTTACGTCTTGTAATTATAATAATTTTGTATATTTGAAAAATCGTGTATTTCATTAACCATACAACAACCAAATATATACACTCATCTTCTCATACTCATGCAACTCCTTATAGGTTATATATTAATGATTTGCGTGCATGGGTGTCGAACATTACAAACTATGTTGTTGACGAGAGCCTTGAGCAATGCTTTACTCCTTGGTTCGAAGGATATGTAATGTTCATACTCTTTTTAATTCACTATACATAGTAAAGCAAATATTCTATTCATGGCCTGTTGGTCATAATGTAGAAGAGATAATCGTCTATATTTCTCATAGCCCTAGTCATTTATGTTCCGTGTATCATGGTTATTTTGTCAATGGGAATAAGTTTAACACAGTGAACCACCGATCAAGTAGCAGATCGACCGATAACAATAGGGTTTGGGTAAAAGGCTCCAACTATGCTGACAACGGTTTCGACTACTATGATCGACTTTAAGAAGTCATTGAGCTTGAATATACTGATTGTTATCGTACATTTTTTTCTCAAGTGTGAATGGTTCGATTTGACTCTGGGCACTGGTACATGGGTTCAACGTTCACTCAAGTTGGTTGATGTATGTAAAAATCGGTGATATAACAACTACGAGCCCTTCATATTGGCAATACAAGCACACCAAGTATATTTTCTTCGCTATCCATTTTTGCAACAGGATCATCATGAATGGTTAGCTGTTTCTAAGCTTTAACCTAAGTTTATTGATGAAGAAAACATCATCACACACGTGGAAGAAGTTGTTCCCGCTGTTAATGTAGCATTCCAAGATGATGAACCCAATTGTTGCCTTGTTGAAGAGGACCTCGACGTGAGCGACACAAACCTAGCCTATCCATCCGGTTCGCACATGTCAGATGTAGAAGAAGACGATGAAAAGTCGTCGTCTAATAGTGATAGTTAAAGTAGAATTGAGAATGATTGAATAAGATAATTCTTTTAATTGATATAACTCTATAGTTTGCAATGACATCATATAACATACTAGGCTTTGACACTATCTTATTATGTTATTTTCATTCATTAGACATGTTTGGAACTCGCTGCAGATGATCACAACCAATAACCCTATGGGTGATCAGTCATAGACATCCATCGATCATGAGATCTCGACGCCGACTCCTTTCACTACAATCGATCTTTCTGGCACGGGTCCCACCAAGCCCCTCCTTCGGCGACCACCATACCTCTTATGACCATTACTCACCATAGGTCGTTATCCCAACCGCCAATGCAGTCCACGATGTAGCCGTTGACATAACCACCAATGCTGACACCGACGCCGACACAGACGTCCACTCATCGAAAGGGCCAGCCACCTCGACATCGAATTATTCATATGGATGGTCGGCTTGAAGTCGATCAACCATCGTCGCCAACCCAACCCACTCGACCCCTCATCGAGTAGTCGCTCGCCATAGCAGAGGATTCCCAAACTCGGTGCGTTGGCACCGTAATCGAGTATAACATCGTCTACTCGACTGGTGTCTCAGTTAATGACTACTTTAGCCCCTCCTCACTTTTCACTGGGGACCACTCCTCCCACCACTGTACCTGGTCCTGCCACTGGATTGCCGACAATAGATGACCAGGATGGTTATGATGATGATGATGCCCCGGTGGAGCCGCCCAGGGATAGGAACGAGCGATTCATAAAGATCCCTTTGACCTTAGATAAAAATCACAAGTGTGTCTACAAATTCATCTATTCCAAATAATATATTTGCTTTTTATGTATAGTACTAATACCATAAACAATTCAACAGTTTACATCTTTCTAATATCGCTTTGAAGTACCTCGGTGCAGCTTTTAGATGTAAAATGCACCCGGATGGACACATATGGAAGAAGGTTCCCCAACCTATACAAAATATCTATTGGAATTACTAGCGAGTGAGTTAATTTATGATTAAGGGCAATCTTGAGTTTAAAATATATTTTGTAGTATTAGAAGTAATCCATTGTCCTTTTAATTTGTAGTGCTTTTTCTTATGTGATCTCACTATAGATGTTGAAATCTATCATGCTCAGTTGAATAGAGCGGGAACCAGTTTCTCAGTGTTGATGAGTGATTGTCTCAAAAATATAGATGAGAGGCCAAGTTTCCTGACATGGGAGATTTAGGAAGGATATCTAGCTCGTTCGAGTAAGCTGGAGTATATGGCCAAGTCGGAGCAAGTGTCCAAGAACAGGAGGAGTGAGAAAACTGGACCTGGAACCAGTATATCAAAACATACCGGTGGTACGAAGTCATTTTCTAGTCATAAGGAGACGTTGGTAAGTATCAATTATTATTTAATTACCACCGTAGAAATTTCTCTTTTTATTATAATAAAAAGTCTCCTAATATTATTTTTAATTTAATTTTTGTAGGATGAAAAGGTGGGAAACCGTGTGAGTGATAAAGTGTTGTTCAATTACACCCACACAAAAGGTCATGACAATGTCACATTCGTCCATGAGAGGTCTCGTAAGTTGAATGTAAGTAATCATTTCTTATGATAATTGTTATCCATAGATTGATGTGGTTGTACAAGTTTTTAATTGAACTCTCAATTTTATTTTTGAAGGAAGACTATGAGAGGAGGTTAGAGGAGATGACGCATGCCTCTCCGGATGTACCTATGGATGAAAATGAGCTTTTTTACTAGATTTCTACAAGAAATCCAAAATGGCGAATTTATGGCTTAGGATCACATACGAGACCAACTTACAATAGAGGAGGTACGAGCATGTCATAGGCTGGGGAGATATTGATGTTGACCAAGGAGGTCACATATCTTCGTGAGGGGCAGTGGAGGAATGATGAGAGGCAGCGTATGACCGATAAGATGATGAGCTACCTATTAGCCATTTTGAGGCAGCAAAACCCTAGAGTAGATAGTGGCAATCTCGGGGCTACCACCTCTCGGGCCTTACCTCATCAGACCCCACCTGCTGATGGCCCGCCTTCTCGGGCCTCGCCATGAGTTACGATAGATCATGATGATTATGAAAGGGACGAGCATATTCATGACTTCTTTGCACAAGACGACGATGACTTAGATCGTTCGCAGTCATTAGGTAGCTTGATAGAAATTTTTCTGAGGGACTATATTGTGAATATTGTAAACTTTTGTCATTTTGTATGAAATCTCTACTTTTGCAAATTTATTTAAATTTTGTATTATTTTTCTAATAATTTTTTAAAAATAACTTTATTATTTAATATTATTTGTTTCTGGGTAGCAACATAATTTTATATTTCGTTGCTAATCCGCTACTAAATAATATTTTGTTGCTACTCCGTTGCTATATAGCAATGAATAAGCAACGAAAATTATTAAAGTAATAATTTATTTTTGAAAATTTAAATAATGCCCCGTTGCTGATCCGAGTTAGCAACGGAGTAGCAACATAACATAAAATTATGCAGCCATTTTGTTAGTATTTAGCAACAAATTACCAGTTGCTAATCTGATGCTAAAAGTAACATATTAGCGACAAAAGTTATGAAAGAAATATTTACTTTTACTAAATATAATTATTTGTTCGTTGCTAATCAGTTGCTAAATAGCAATAGATTAGCAATGGAATATTAGTGAACGATATCAAATTAACTATTTTGTCGTTGTTAATCCATTGCTATTTAGCTTTGGATTGGCAATGGATCATTTATTTATGTTGTTAATACGTTATTACGTTCATAATTTAATATTTCGTTGCTAATCTATTGCTATTTAGCAACAGAAATAGTCTGTTGCAATCAAATTACAAACAGAAAGGCAGTTTTTGCGACATTTAGCAACATAATTTTTTCTTGCTATGTTAGCAACTGATTAAAAATTCCGTTGCTAAACAGTTAGCGACGAAGGTTTTAATAACGGACTAAATTCCATAGGCAATCTATTGCTAAAGAGATTAGCATCGGAAAAATAAGGCTTTAACAACGAAAAAAATCCATTGCCAAATTGGTTGATTTTGTAGTGTTCCTTTTCCTTTTCATTCAAGGACTATGAAATAGAAGTTGCTTTAGGCTTGGCATGTTCCACGGGCTTTGTAATAGTCACAACAGCCTCAGCAACTTTGGCCTAGTCTTTGCCCTTTTTCTTCAAAACCTTTCCTTTCTGAACTATCAACACATTAGCAATGGATTTCGCAACATTCCGCTCAATAGTTTTAATCATCAAATGCAACTTAAAGATATACTTCTCCATGTTATTCATGTTGTAGTTCATCACAAATTATGAATAATTATCACATAATGAATTTGGGATAAAATATATATCCAACTTTTTGCTTATGGGAAATTTTAGTTTGTCAAGATGGTCAATATAGCCCTTTATTTTAAGAATATGAAAACTAACTGACACAACCATTTTGCAAGAATAAAGATTATTGACTGTCTCAAACTTTTCTTGCCTAGCCTACTGTTGGAACGGTTCCTTCAGCATCTTAGTCATGTTGTAAGCTTCAATGTTTTCCATGTCCTTCTAAAGTTCAGGAACCATGGTTGCCAACATAATGCATGCAACATGCTTAATGCGTGCATCCTTCACGACACTTAAAGCATTGGTTGGTGGTTCCTCAAGAATAGGATTATCCAAGACATACAACTTGTGTTCATGCTTAAGAACAATTCTAAAGTTTCTGAACCAGCCAAGAAAGTTTGTCCCAAACAACTTATCCTTCTCAAGGATGGATCACATCGACAAGGGATTAGTGTGATTTGAATAGGTCATAGATCTACAACAAAGATTATGCAAAAGTTCATTTTAGTATAGAGGAATAAAGTCCCACTAAATTAACAACCCTCCTTAAAACACTATCTTAATTTAAGGGACTAAAATCTATGTATCACCTAATTCTAAAAAAGATAAGGCATGACACTTGGAACTAGGTTATTTAGATAGGTATTAATTACAAATTACATCATATATAACATTTAGTTATTTTTATGAGATTATGACATTATGTCTTAGCATGTTTTATCTCATCTAGTACCTAAAGCCCAAAACCATTTTGATAGCATTTTCAAATCAAATCATTTCAAATAGTACAGTAACAGTTACTCAACTTGACTCACCAAGATGACACAATACACTCTGCAGAGGCAGACCCATATTATTGTGATCGAAGCCTTAACATGTGTTTGAAAATGGATGACACTTGACTTAAAATTTGGAAGAGGGATTTTATTTATTTATTTTAGTGATCATAAATTAAACAAGAAAAATACCACATATTACAATGCATGTACAATCACTAAACAAGTTAGGAAATTTTACTAGTACTATCATGCAAATTTTCTTGCACCATGA
Organism: Stephania yunnanensis; assembly: GCA_039657365.1. Classification (NCBI taxonomy): domain Eukaryota; kingdom Viridiplantae; phylum Streptophyta; class Magnoliopsida; order Ranunculales; family Menispermaceae; genus Stephania; species Stephania yunnanensis. The sequence goes on along the minus strand of CM077581.1, from coordinate 29,026,919 downwards.
ATAGTTATCAGCGGTCGATTGGCGGCCAGCAGGGGGGTACAGGGAGCAGCGCCGCCCTTTTGATATTATTATTAGACAACAAATTCCTATTCTGAAAACTAAAAATTGCCCAACATTTATCATTATTTTAGTAAATCCAATTGACCGAAACTGCCCCTTATTTTATTTATGAAATTATTGATTAATTTTTTTTTAATTAACTTGGGCCCACCTCTAACTTGATATCCTATCCCAATCCAATTAAAATTTAAGATACTTTGAATCCTTATCCAATTATATTTAGAGATACTTTGAATACTTATCCAAATAGAATTTGTTATCTATCTCACCTATCTTATAGGATTTGTAATTCTTATCTAATTACAAGTTTATCTCCTATCTAATAGTAATATACTAATACATGACCACAATGAGGTATATGATCAAAATCAATTTCAATTCTAACTCATACGAAACAAGCAAATGAATCGTGAAATTAAATATTAATCATGCATTGAACACTAGAATCATATTAATATAATCATGATCTCTATCAAGGAGATATACATAATTATTTAACAAAACGAACTATATATCGAAATCACATTTACCTAAAAATGACTTCTACAATGTGAAAATACAAAATTTGCATCATTCAATATAAAAACATATGTTAATCAATATATTATAAATGTAAATGCTATCATTAACTCAAATCATGCGTCTATATCACATACATGAATTAACAACATGCTTTAAAACCAATTCTTGATTAACAATTATCACAGAACTTATATGCACTTCATATATATATATATTAACCGAGATCATATTTTTACACATATATCATATATATACATCAAAGAAAATATGCAAACATTTAATGGAAAAGAGCTTATGGCTCTAATACCACTGTTAGATTTTTGGTTTCATACGCAAAGGAAAACTCAAAACAATTTTGAAAAAGCCAAAGATGATCGAAAATAAGTTCCATTAAACTAGATCTACAAAAGTAAAACCATACCTTAATTCGTATTTTCTTTCTCTGATTGTTCGATCTCCAAGTTGTCCACGCTCACCCTCTATCAGAAATCCACACACGAATAGTGACCACAATTTGGAGTGCTAGCCCCAAGAGAGATAAAAAATATTTTTCCTCCTCTACCAAAATCGAGAGAACTCAAAAATAACAAAAATGAAAATCTTATTTCATTTTCTGGTTTCAAACTCTATTTATATGTGTATATATGCCCTTACTTAAAATCATATTCGTAATACAACTATTTTATTTAGGCGGTTGAAGCAAATTGCATATATGCCTCTATTAATAAGTTATCATATAATAAATCGCAAGGACTTTTATGTAATGAATTTTATCATATAAAATTAATTACCTTAGAACAATTGATGTTGCTCAAAGCCATTCTTTGTGTGCGACCGAATAGGTTCGTGGTACGTTGGCAGTGAACTAAAATCATTTTAGTACACAAGTCATAAACAGTCTCTAGCAAGGCATTATATCTACCAAAATAGCATGAATATCAAAATCGATACAACCTAATGAATAACATATATCATATCCATTTGTTGTGCGATAACCTTTAACTAAACATAAGGCATGGAAGGTCATTCTTAATGTTCAATCGTACTAGTCTCGATCTTTAGGTAGATTGAAAACATCCAAGTGACATTGATCATATAAAATCATATGGACTTGGCCATTATCAGTCTATTATATCGAGGAATCCATTGATATCTCTATATACGAAAGTGGCCAATTTTCTCTTGATTACACGCTTTCACATATTATTCACATGGTAACCAATCACAATCTATATAATTGTTTAGTTAAAGACAACATTTGATTGTGTCCAATTATCATGCTACTAATATTAAAGTTTAAGGTAATCTCAAGTCGAAGGACTAAATGATATACTTATCATGAGTAACACCTATGACTTAATCCATATGGTGTTCTCATAACGGGTTGGTCTAGTACTTTGTTCTCTAACAAGTACTCATGACCTCAATTCGTATCCCTATACGCATGATCATCACATGACCGTTAATCAAGATTCACACTAGTCTTGATTCATTATAGTTCCTAATATAATGAATAACTAGAAACATTTAAGATATTTCAACAAATGTTCATGGATCTTACTATAAGACAAACATGCAATCACTTATAATAAAACAACAAATGAAAAACTCAATTTTATTAAATTAAATTATAAGATAAACAATGTTTGTAAATTGACCTAGGCCATATGCCACAACAAATAATATAATTGAGAGACATAATTAAATAAATGAATACCTTTTAAAAAATCAAAGCTTCAATGTAGCTTCAAACATAAACACATAAAACTAAACATATTAGTAATAAAGGGCTTAGAGAATATGCTAAATTCGAAGCCTTAAGGTCCTATTTATAGTTTCCTTTATGTACATAAGATAGAAAAACTCAAATACTTCAAACTAATCTAAAAAATTTGTAATCGACCTAGGAGATTTATTACCGATTCTTAAGTTGTACACAAATCGTTGAGTTAATCACTAAAAATTGGTCTCTATACTCCACTAATTCAGCTTTGGATTCCTACTGTATATCCCAATTCGCTGATCATTCGCTGACATTTCTCTACTGCTTATTTAAGTGGCAATTCCCTCCGTAATCCTGTTTTGCTGGCTAATCGCTATACTTCTTCTACAGTTGATAGTTTTGCTCTTCTTTTTTTTGTTTCATTTTCCTAATTAAATCTTAAAATCACAAAAACAAGAGAATACCTAGTGTAATATCATCATTTACATATAAATCAACCTAAATTACACTATAAAACATGTATGATTATTGGCTTGTCACCATTCCCACCTTAAATTTTATCTATTTAAGCCAACTTGAATGATAAGCCTATGCAAATGATTACAATACGTAACAATGACTAACCCTTCCTAAGTTCAACAATTTACTAATCCTTAAGGTTACTTAATTTGGATACTATTTGTGATTTTCTAACTGAGTCCTATTTCAAATTTTATGATTGGGCTACACTTTTTCCACCTAGGCATCATTACCTAAGGTTATGAATCTCAATTGTGATATTTCCTAGGTACTAATGTCTAGAATGGACACTAGGTGTGGTCACTAACGATTTTGTTTCTGGATTTGCTTAGTGTACGCTTTAATACCAACTAAGACGACCATAATTCTTACAACTCAAGATCACCCAGCCTAAACCGTCGCAAAACACATAGAGATAACCCAACGAGTCGAGCGACGATCTAGTAAGCCTTAACCTGCTGAAATACTACTAGACAATCTACAAATAGACTACTAAGTCATATAATAAATTTGAAATCAAAGTCTACTCAGTCTATTAGGTGGGGAAATAGAGTAGAAGGTCTTACAAAAGATAAACCACTAACCTATGGGTTTCACAAATTCTACGTATGATAAAATCCCATGTATATCACATAATGTGTCAAAATAAATTAAATATTAATAAACAACCTTACAAACAAAAAAAGAGCTTATATGCTATAACCTTGCTCTTTCCTCTATCATGAGCAGTAGTTGAGGTACCTAAAGGGGGAAAATAGTGGGGTGAGCAATATTTTAATGGGTTTAGTAAAATAGAAGTCGACTTTTCCTTAATCATCTAAATAATACCTAATGCAAAATAACTAGCATGAACAAGATAATTTAGCAATTCCTACTAGCATTATATGAGTGAAAAGATAATATAAACAAGCATACTATTTATTGCAAGATATAACAAAACAAAGACCGAACAAGATAGTCAACAAGAAAACAATGAACACATGAATTCCTTAGAATAAAAAAAGTGGAAACTAGATATATAGTGTGTGATTTGACAACCAACTAGCTTTAATAGTATCATATAAGTCACGACCTTAACAAATTGGTGTCTAAACAACCAACTGGCTTTAAGTTTATCAAATATGATTCGGCCTCGAAAAATTGGTATCTTACCATAGCGGATGGAGATGATCGGTGGTCGTTAGCTCTTCAATCCAAAATACCATTACAATTAATCATTCCAAGCACATCAGTTCCATAAGCATTCATAAATAGAGAGCTCAAGGTAGAAGATAAAGTGGAAAAAACAAGAAGTACTAAACATGATTCCAACAAGATATCAACCATTCAATATCATGGATTCTAGCATAACTAATAGCATTTCATGATGAAAGATAGAAGAAACCCCACTAGCTTGGGGTAGTCCCTATCTAGCATCCAAAATTCATCTTCTCCATTCCTACAACTAAACACTAGCTTACTTTCTTGTTTGTTAAGTTAGAGCCAAATGGCTACAACTAGTTATAACTTTTATTTATTGGGTCCTCCTTAATAGTTAGGGTTCGGTGACCAAATCCTAGCCCCACATCTCATCTTATCCTCTATAGTTCTAGGACAATACTTTGTTCCAAAACGATTCCATCCTTTTTGTGCATTTATAAGAAAAACCCTTGCTTGTTAATCTTGGCTACTAGTATAACAACTTGATTGTAGTAATAGTGTGCCCAACTTATGTTCAATATGGATATCATCCTCATGAAAAGGTGTATGTATCTCTAGTTAAGATTACTAAATCGCTAAGGAGATCCTTTTTAATTTTGTTTTTATGACTAATCTAATCTTAGTCCACAACTTCAAATAGGTAATAAAATACTCTACTTTTCGACTCACTTTATCATCTTTATTTTGTGTGTATAATGCTTAGTTAGAATAAACAAATTTTTTCAAATCAATTTTAACTCACTGTCGTGACAGAAACGATTCTAATGTGCAAACTAGAACTCCACCTATTGGCGTGAATAACATCACCTTGACATTGCTTAATGTTCCAAATCTTTAGGTTCATAACCAATTAAGTTTACTATATGCGCCTCCCTAATAAAAAATTATCCCTCCATGCTGTGTATTTTACGATTATATCATCTATATCTAGTTTAAAAGCTTCAATGTCCATGATTACTTAAAAAACCTAATATCATCGAATAAGTGATCAATTTATTTGTTGCATTAACCTTAGAAGTAATACAAATTCTAACAATTTGACTGTTTAGTTTTACAATCTATTCATGTTTACAACACAACATTCATACCATACGATCCAATGATCCCTAATATTAATAAACGTCTCGCGCTTCTTTGAAACAAACATGCATATAGTGGTATTCATTGCAATCATAGATATAATGAAACACTTTCAATTAAATCAATCAAAGTAATACCCCGAATCACCACATGTGAGTATTCAATGTCTTCTTTTACAAATCTTCTTAATTCTCAAGAATAAAGTATACCTATATGAAACTATGATAATGGTGGATAATATATGGTAATTCGTGATTTATCACGTTCTACTATTTATTAATACTCCCTAAACATGTTTGAAAATAATTAAAAGCCCTACTTGACAATTTCACCCAAAATAGAACTCTTCTTTTTTATTTTCTTCACACCTTGATGCTGTCACTTATGTGCCAACTCTTTGTGTACGAACCCATGACATTATGACAAGTTCGGTCACTTTGTGTGCAAATTCTTAGTTCAGTAGTCTAGGTGTTGTGCCTATTTGCCCTTAACGCCCCCATGGAGCCATGACTACGCTAGCCATCCTTGCCTCTTTTTATTTTCTTCTTTGGTGCTTGCAACTGAGCCTTAAGCTCCAACAACGCCAGACATCATTGCCACGATGTCAACCTCTATTTTTTACTTTTTAGTTATGTTTCTTCTTGAATTCAATCATTTACCTTCTTTATGCCTCATATACCTAAAATACATATTCAACATCAATTGGAGCTTATTTCAGGATATTTATACTAATTATAGTACTAAATTAACCATATATATGACATTGATTGAGGCTTCCATACCACACGAGATATTTCTAACCTAGTGCCCATTAATGCTTATTGGTGTGTATATTTTTTCGGGATCTCTCCTCTTAATTGGTTGAAGTCTCGGTATGAACTTGAATTTTGATTTTGGCTTCCTTGGAACTACCTCGATGATTTATTTTTTTGGTTATTCTTCAAAAGATCCTTCATTGTTTTTGCTTAGCTATCCATTTTTCCCCCTCTTGTTATTCTTCAAGGCATTAATTTTTTTTTGCCTGAATCTTTCGAGTTCATCTTGCCTTAGTTTCATTCCGTTCTCATGCACCACATCATACTTCCTCATAGTTAGAGTGTTTGATTTTTCTGGCAATCACATCGCTTGCTCTTTTCTTGGCTCATTCGTTTTCTCAGTGCTCATCTTGTGAATAACATTAATGTTCTCCATCAGATTACAAATCTTGTTGCTCCAAAACTGTCCTTCTATCATTGAATTCAAGGCAATGGCTAACTGGCCAATCTATCTCTCCAATTTCTTGAAAGATTGTGACATGTCATCATCCATTCTCTTCATAGCTTGTTTTACATTTTCCATTTCTTTTCCATTCTTTTCATGACATTTCTTATTCCTCATGTCCATGGTCTGCTAGAGTTTCTCAATTGACTTTAATGAAGTCATATCTTCGCTCTGCCCTAGTTCCCCTTCTTAGACCTGTTTATCAAAGCTTAGAGGTAACTTCAACGCACTATTAGGGTTTCCATACAAGAAGTTCGAGTTGTTTTTGTTTTATCCTGATAAAACCTATGAAGAGCCATTCCTTTTGACCTAAAGTTGTTTCCATAGCCTTTGTTCTTCATGATGTTTAATTCTTCATATTTCATTCTTTCTTGCCTGTCGGATTGACTAACCACCATAGATTCGTAATTAATTGGTTATGTATCGTTTGCACTTGTGAACCTTGCTCCTCTATCTAAAGCTTCGTCACTAAATTGATCAGGTTCGATAGTTGTGTCATGATTGTAGCTTGTGAATCAATCCTATATGTGCTTGCTGGTTTTCTCACTATTGAAAGAGTACAAGCTGCAGAGTTTTGAGACATAAGATCTATGGTAATCCAATGATCCATCCTCATCTTCAGCTAGTAGAGAACAACCGGCTCCTACATCTACTAAAGTTCTCGTACTGTGGTTCATCCTATACTAGAAAATATGGAGTTGTGCCAATTTCACGTATCCGTGTCCTAGACATCTCCTTAGCATCTCCTTGAGTCTTTCCCAAGCCTTGCTAAGAGACTCAACATCTTCCTGCTTGAATTGATTGTTTTCCAACTTCCTTTGCAATTTCATGTATATGTGTCCTAGACAACTAGAAATCTTTCATTTATTTCCGCCTAGGAAGTCATACACCCTGCCTTTAGTTATTGGAACCAGGATTTAACTTTTCCACCAAATGAGAATGGGAAAAGTCTCATTCGGATTACCTTTTTTGTAACTTCAGTAATGTGTAGGATGTCGCACTTCTCATAGAAATTTTCAACATGTGCAATTAGATCTTTTTTTGCTAGCCTACCGAACAAGCTATTTTGCATGATGTTAATAAGAGACAGTCTCGTTTGAGTTCGGTATTGTTAGTTAGAAACTCCTTTGCAAGTCTCTAGAACTTTTGTCATCTCAGGTTTATTACTCCCTCAGCTTTGTTGATGGTTTTGTGCTTGATCCTCCACCATCTTGAGTCCTTTCTTTTTCTTTCCTTTGTGTATTTTGTCAATCTCATATAAGAAAACACAAAAGATCAAGTGAGAAAGTTAAACTTAAAACTTAAACCTTTTTATTTTTTTATTATGAACTTAAAAGTAAAGTATTTAAAATAGAAATAGGGAACTTTTCAAACTAAGTAAGTCTTAATGGCTACCTATCACTGAAAGCGGTGCCAAAAACTTGATCGTGGTCGCAAGTATAATGGCTCGATTGTAGTAATAGTGTGAGCAACATATGTTGATAAATGATATCGTCCTCAAGGAAAGGTGTTTGTACTCAGTATGTACGTATTATAGATTACTAAATTATTACTAAATTCTAAGAAGATCTTTTTTATTTGATTTTTGTAACTAAACCAATCTAACTTAACATATCAATGTAAATTACTTTAACTTTTATATTAAGACTACCTTAGTTCACAACTTCACCTAGGTAACGAAATATTATGCTTTTCAACTCACTTTATCATGTTTATTATGTATCTGCAATGCCTAATTAGGATAAACAAGTTTCCTTTAAATCTACTTAAACCCACTGCCATGATGGAAAAAATGCTAATGTAAAAAACTAGAACTCCACTTGTCAATGTGATAACATAAGCTCAACATTGCTTTAATGATGAAAATCATTAGATTCATAACCAATAAATTTTACTATCCATGCCTCCCTATTCAACAACTATCTCTCGATGTTGTGTATTTTACAGTGGTACCGTCCATATCCGACATAAAAGCTTTAATGACCATGATAAATTCTAAAATCTAATATCAACAAACACGTGATCAAAATGTTCGTAGCATTATGCTAAGAATCAATACAAATTATAATCATTGCACTTTTCAACTCTACAATCTATTTATGTTAATAGCATAACATTCATAATATAGGATCCATTGATCCCTAAGATTAATGAACAACTTGCACTTCATTGAAACAAATATACACAGAGTGGTATTCATTGAAATCAGAGATATAATGAAATACTTTCAATTAAATCAACAAAAAATACCCGAATCACCGAAAGAAAGTCTTCAATGTCTTCTCTTCACAAATCTTTTTAATACTCAAGAATAATGTAAAACTATGCTAAACTATGATAATGGTGGCTAATCTAAGGTAATTGGTGAGTTTACAACATTATACTATCTATCTATACTCTTTAAACATATTTGAAAACAATTAGAATCCCTACTTGAAAATTTCACCTGAAATAGAACTCTACTCTATATTTTCTTCACATTTTGGCGTTGTGTGCACAAAACCACGATGCCATGAAAACTTTGATCACTTTGTTTGCAAATTCTTGGTCCAGTGGTCTTACTGCTGTGTTTGTTCGTCCTCGACGCCGTCTCTTGACCTCCACGACGCCAGGACAGCATTAGCCATCCTTATCTCTTTTTCTTCGTTTTTTTAATTTTTAGTGTTGTGCCTTCATCTCCCACATTGTGAATTGACCTCCCACTCAGTCACACATCCTAGTCATGGCGTTAAGCTATATTTTGTGATTTTAGCTCAATTTCTTCTCGAATTCACTCATTTACATCCTTTATGCCTTGTGTACTTGAAAATACATAAACACCATCAACAAGATATCCTTATCCTTAAATATAAGTCTAAATAATCACTTATCACTTGCGTATTATTGCCATTACCCCTACCCTTACTTGTTCAAAAAGTTATCTAATTTGTTTAGTTCACTCGAGCAAACTCCAACCTTCAGTCAACTTACTAGTATATAATACACAAAAATAGGCATAGCAGCACATATTGTCACATATAACTCCACCCTTAGATCGACCCCCTCATGGACATCTCCAAATCATCTGCATAGGTGCAAGTAAATCCTTTGCATGTAGCTCTGGGCTTTAGTTTGTTCTATCATTAAATGCGATAGACCATATTTTTTCCAAAACTCATCTATTCTTTACATGTATTCTCCATTTCTATATGGTCTCTCTCTCCTAAGTATTTCATTACTTTCACATTCCTCTTCCGAACCCACATCTCCTGACACGTTCTTTGTGCTTTCTATGAGTTCGTCAATGATGGTCCTATTAGGGTAAAAATCTAGCCGTAGACCTCTTATATGAATTTGGTCTTATTAGCAAAAATTAATTATAATCGGCGAAAAGGCAATCCTTCAATTTTCTTTGTGGTCATGGCATTCCTAATTAAATTATAAATTATTTCCCCAACATCAATATAGCCTATCCATGGGATAGAATGGTATAATAGTGCCACCTTTTAGTTCATAATCTCGTAGAGTTGCAAACTTGGATATATACTCGAATTTATGAGAAAGCTCCATGCTTTGGTGGTTGATCATGTGTCGAAGTGTTAAATATAACCCGTAAGGGGTTACCAATCCTATTTGAATGTAGTAGAGATAAGCACGGGGTTGAATCTACAAGATTTAGTCAAACCGAGTCCAACAAATAGAAAAGTAAATCTAAAGGGTTTTTTGAAGCGTTTTATCCTAATGATCTATTAAACGGAAAGTAAATAAAAATCAGAAATAGTAAAGCATACCTAAGTTTATGAATCCGTAATCTAGCCCATTATTACTTCCATGTCTTTCATCATTCGTTTTGAAAGGTAGATTTTAAAACTGTTTCACTTGATAGGCTTTAAGTGTTAGGGTCGCCAACACCCTAGTACCCCTATTCTTGATAGATAGGACAATAACTGTCTAAATACTTCCCTTACTCCAACATATAACCTTTGCCAACCGTTCATAAGATTTAGCACTTAAGAAGCATTAATAACTCTGTGGGAACACCTATCATAATATAACCTTAGGAGACCAAAAAACTGATTAATCATTCAATTAACCTCTTCAGTATTTTCATCCTGTAAAGTAGGAAAGGCATCTGTAGGATGTGTAACCTCATTACAGAATCTACAAGCCTTAACTTGATTTGATCTATTATTAACTAACGACTTAACCAACTTATATAATTCATACATTTTATCGTCAGTTTCATTATTTTCTTACTATCCACTTTGTAGAGTTTTTTTCTTGAGGATTCAATCTTTTCACCATATTGCTTAGATTATTTTGACATTTTATTAATTGCTTCTTTCAGTATAGTAGGTGTTGTTTCAAATAAAGATCCATCACATATTGCGTCTTGTAGTCTTTGTTCAAAATGATTAAGTCCTTCATAAAGATATTCTAATAAAGCTCTTATAGAATATCCATATTATGAAAAAGAATAAATTAATCTTTGAAATCTATCCCAAAATTCATTAAAGTTTACATCATCTTTTTTCTTAGTAACTGTTATTCCTTTTCTCTAGGAACTAATTTTTATAGTAAGCATATATTCATATTGGAAAGGTTCTAACAGTTAAGTCCATGTAGTTATTGAATCTTGTTGAAGGTAGAAAAACTAGTCTTATGGTTGATCTTTCATTGCAAAAGGAAAAGCCTCAAGTTTGACTTGTTTTAAAGTTCTGTTTCATTCTATTAACTTTATGTTGATACTCCCTTTTGAATTTTCGTGGGTCTTCATTGTCTTTATTGTAGAAGTTAGGTAAGGCACAAATAAATTCAGATCTAAGTTCAAAATCGAGAAGTCCATCAAGGTATGCTATACACATAGGCTCACATGCTATAACATTTTGGTTTGCTTGTCAATAGTCGAGTTCTCTATTATTATTGATAACTCTTTTATCATTATTATTATTAGTATCAATATTATTGTCTTCCATCCTATTTGCTAAACATCCCTTAAGTTGTTCTTGTCTTAAGAATCTGATTAAAAGTTATATCAATTTCAGGATCCAATAGATGTAAAGATCTTGTTCAATTAACACGACGAAGTGTATAGACCATACAACATCTATAATCCTTTAAAATTATCTAAAAATCCCCAAAAATGGTGGAAAAAATTGACACGTGTCGTGTATGCACAATAATTTCCTGTATCTTACTATTAACTTATAGTAGTCGTCAATGCGATATCATCTCCACATGGATTATCAAAATCTCAACTAAAAGTAATTTTTTATTAATTTAATTAATCTAGTTAAATAGGAATTAAAATAATAAATAACTAACGCCTATGATTACTAACTTAAATAACCAAACTAACTAAATTAACTAAAAAAATTCAAATGTAAACTAAACTTAACCAATATTGAAATTCAATTCAATATAAATAAACTAACATCTAAACAAATTGCCATTAAGCAATATACTATATATTTGGATTACTTTTAAACGCTATAGCAAAATATCATTTCATGATAAAATTATAATCACAAAACATATGGAATGTTCGAATCATCAAACCTCAAGTCATAATAGATTGATAGCTTTTATCTAGCCACCGATTTTCCTTAATTCAATGGAAATGCCACATTCTTATCATTGTAAATCTTCCCATTGGATAAAATGCAACACCATAAAAATAGGATACTGTTAAGTTCAATAAAAACCATGCTTAATTAAAGCCAATATTATCAAAGCCGTATAATAAACAAATTAAAATATAATCACGTAGAACATTCACTCAGGAAATGCCCTATAGAATAATCCTAGTTCCTTATTCTATAATTGTTGTCAATAACTATAGACATAGATTACAAATCTTAGTACCACATAATACATTTGCAACTATGCATGCAATACTAATCCCCTTTAGTTGTAACACTCAAAAACAATTTGTTAATTCCCTAATTGACATGTATGAATAGATTTAAAGCATCATACACATGAATCCTTAATTATTACTATCCAGTAATCCAGAATTAACTACATCGAGTTGTTTTAATAGTTTATATTGATTATTGATTTTAATCCAATTTGACTCCATGGGCTATTGAAATGTTTTGGTGTTGGTATCGAGTGGTTTTATGGTGTTTGTTGTCGAGTTTTAAGGATTTAATTGCGAAAATATCGATTTGGAGAATTTTTTTAGGTCAAAATAAATAAAGTTCGCCAAGTCAATAGGCTATATGGGAGAATTCATAACTTTTTTGTCGGTAATCCGATTGCGGTGTTTTTGGAGTCTATGGAAAATAGGACATGAGTACTACAAGTTCCTTTAGGTCATCATGAAAATTATTGAAGTTTTCAAGGTTAAAAGTTACCTCATGTTAGCTAGTTGAAAGCTAGTTGAAACCGTTATATGTATTAATATTTTTGGAAACTATTCTCAATCGTACTTTGATCGAGGTTTTCATTCGATTTTGTTATATGGTTTCACTAGTAGCTTGACCCAGAAAATAATTGGGTATGCAAGGAAGCTATTGAAATCATTTTCAAGGCAATCTGATGCTTTAGGAACTCCGAATATTAAGCTGGAAGTTGGTTGTTTGTAAGGTTAAGTAAATCCCATGGTAACCTTTCCATTGTATAAGTATTTCTTAAATATAATTACATGTATGGTTTATCGCTGCATATTTATTGATCATGCATTCAGGGATACGAGAGGAAGGAGGCCTTTGGGGGTCCCATTATGTTCATTGGTTATATGTGTGGTAGGATGAACACCGTAATGCTTTGCAACTGGAGTCACTGGTCATTGTCGACACTTGTTTTGGATGACTTGTTTTTGTGATATTGGCTAGGATCATACTTCATGGAGAGTCGAAGGTATGGATTCTCAAGGGACTTCCTCTCAAACTTATGAATCTTTATTATTGTTTACCTACCACTTTTGGAAAGGCGTCTTCTGATTGTGGTAGATCAATAAAACGGGTTGAATTGCATACTTGTATATTTATGATTCCATGCGATATCATTATTCATTTAAACTCTTTGAATGCAATGGAATTGATTATTATAGATATAGTGGATAGTGTGGGATTTACTTATCTGACATTATTGAATTTTTATAATTGGATAATGATAGGTTCTAGCAACGACAAGAGAAAGGGGAAGCTTTCTGATTGTATGTAACTAGCTTAATTCTTTTTTCTATGTATGTATTGGTTTTGAATATATTATATTGTATAAATGAGTTTATGAGTTCGAGAATGATTAAGATCTCCTTTGGAATGCTGCAGAGCTAAGGAATGAGAGTTTAAGGATTTTGAAACTTTGAGATAGGTTAGAATGAATTAATAAATTTGTTAATGCAATATAATATTGTTATAGTTGGATTGTGATTACTTTGACATTTCCACCAAAGCTGAGCATGTTTTGTTAAATATTTCTGAAGGCTGAAATTTTCTGAATAGGTTTAAAAATAGAGGAGATGCTATCGAAAAGTTTTTACCGAATTTCAAGGATTATTTAATTCATGTAAAAAAACTTTAAGGTTTAGGATTCAGTTTAGAATCATTAATGATTGATAATATTTTATATTTAATGATCATAAGATCTTATTCTTAATTATTTATTGATGGAAAGGTTATAACTGCTAGATTATCAAGGGAGTTAAGGTAATCTAAGTCGGTCAGATGGCCTAATTAGGTAAGGTTTGACAATACTAGAGTACTTCTTGTAGAAAAAGTTAGATCTCTAAGGAATTCTATAATAAGTATGAATCTTACTTGAGTATAAAACAAATAAAGATTTAGTCCTAAGAGAAGAAGAGAGGCATGATGTTTAATGAAAAAGTTGGAGTTAAAACTTATTTAATGAAGTGTAATTGCAAGTGCTAACAAGAGTTTTAAACATAGTAAAAAATAGAGAGTCAAACAACTTCTACAAGAAAATGAACAGAGAACCGGATGGTTGGAAAAAGAAAAAAAATAAAATCCACATGAAAATGATCAGGGACCGTGCAACTAGAAAATATGCGGAGAAAGGAAAAATGAAAGAAAAGATATATATAATGAAAGGAAGGCGAGAGTTAGGTTAAAAGTTTTCAAATTAAAGATTTAACTGGTGTACAAGAAACTTAGTTAAGTTTTCTTTCCAACTATATTAAGTCATATGGACTCTTAAAGTGCTAAAGTCTACAAAACTAGTATGATCTATGCTTATTCGTGAACTCTTGAGCTTAATGAGAAATCATGTGATTGTACACTTGCTACTTGAATGTCAAAGTGAAACAAACTTGAGAGTAGTAATGTTTTTGGTTGTTAACTACTTTTGAGTTTCGAAAGTATGTGTTGTTAAGGCTTCATGTTTTTTGAAGGTATAAGTTTTTGCAAACAAAAACTCTTGAGTAGATTATTAAATCAAACTTATTTAAATTAAAGGATACTCCATGAACGATGTGAAATGAGTATGGACTTAAATAGTAGTAATAAGAATACTTAGTAAAATACAATTCTGCTTGAGATGTGTAAAATCTTAAGTTTGGGGGTGTTTTATAAGCGATTATTTAGACTAAAAATTGGACTATTTTAGCAGTATATTTAGTGTAAATATACCGAAATGAACTTTAATTGACGATATTTTTGTATTTTCATGTATACAAGGTATAAAAGAGACAAAGGTGTGATCTCGTGATGAAACAAGGATAAAATGCATAAAAGCATGTTTGACGTTGTGGCTAATAGGCTTGACACTGTGGGAAAAATGTACATAGCGTGGGCAAAGCATGGAGAATGCAAAAAGTGAAGAAAATTTGGATAGTAGTTGCGGTGCCGTAGGTACATAGGGATGGCGCTAAGATGGTTCAAGCAGGACACCGAGCCTACTAAATGTGAAAAATGCACACAAAGAGGTTAAAGTTGTGCTATGTCGTGGCTATACAACGATAGCGGCAGATTACTTATGGACAATGTTGAGACATAGAAAATAGAAATTTTGGAGTTCTAGTTCGTTTCAAATTATCTATTAGGGATTCTAATTGAGTACTAAAATGTCTTAAATGTATAAATAGGTATTATAACTTGGTAAACACACAAATTTACTAATTATCATTAAGAGCAACCAATTGACGTAATCTAGTATAGTCTTACTTAGTCCATGAGTATTAAGAAGAGTTTTTGAGGAGAAGACATTGAAAACTCTGCATGTGGTTATTTTTTATTTTTCTCTTGATTTAATTGAAGCTCGTTAATCTTAGGGATCGATGGATCCTATAGTATGAATGCTACGCTAAATTAGTTAAGAATGGATTATAAAGTTAAAAAGTGCAATGGATAGAAATTGTATTTATTCTAGACGTAATGCTTCAAATATCTTGATCACGTGTTTGTTAATTAAAAGTTTTATGAGTTATCATGGCCATTAGAGCTTATGTTGGGGAATGTGAGATAAGTCAATCTATAAATATTGTTTATCTTAGAATTTTTATTAATAAAATAAGGTTTTCATTTCATGTTTTGTTAATAGTGATTGGATGTTTAACTTATAGAAGATCCATAAGTTTTTGTTGAAATATCCTTAATGTCCCTAGTCGTTCATTATAATAGGAACCATAATGAGTTTAGACTAGTGTGAATATTCATTGATGGTCATGTGATGATCGTGCGTATAGGGATATGAATCGAAATCATGAGTACTTGTTAGGGAGCAAAGTACTGAACCGACTTGTTATGAGAACACTACGTGGATTAAGTCATAAATGTTACTTATGATAGGCATATAATTTTTTCCTTTGACTTGAGATTACCATATATTTCAATATTAGACGATTATAAAAATTGTAATTTAATATAATCAAATGTTGTCTTTAACTAGACGATTATAAAAATTATTATTGGTTACCATGTGAATAATATGTGAAGGTGTGTAGTTAAGATATAATTTGTCACTCTCGTATAGAGAGATATCAGTGGATCCCTTAATATGATAGACTGATAATGGCCATGTCTATGTGAATAGATATAATTAATGTAACTTAGATGTTTTCAGTTCGCCTAAAGATCAAGACTAATATGATTGAACATTAAGGGTGACTTTCCATGCCTTATATTTAATCAAAAGGTATCGCACGACATAAGGACATGATAAATAATATTCATTAGGTTATATCGATTTTGATATTCATTCTACTTGGGTAGTCATAATGCTTTGCTACAGACCATTTATGACTTATGTACCAAAATAGTCTTGGTTCACTACTAATGGTCGCACCAAAGAATTGCTTTGCACAATTTCGATTAGTTTAGAGTAATATTTTCTAAATGATAAACTCATGACATAAAAGCCCTTAAAGTTTTTTATACGATAACTTATTAATAGGGCCTTTCTCTAATTTGCATAAACCGCCTAAATAAAATAGTTGTATTATGAATATAATTTTAACCGAGGGCTTATTTACACGTAAATAGAGGTTCAAACCTTAAAACAAAATAAGAATTTCGTTTTTGCTATTTTCGAATTCTCTGAATTTTAGGAGAGAAAAAAAAAGTTACCTATCTCTCTTAGGGGTAGCACTCCAAATTGTGGTCACCATTCATATGTAGACTTTAGTTAGAGGAAATTATTTTATTTTTCTAGATCTAACAATCATAAATGGAAAAAATGGATCAAGGTATGATTTCACTTTTATAGATCTAGTCTAATGGAACTTATTTTCGATCATGTTTTTGTTTTTAAATTGTTTTTTGAATTTTTCGCTGTATATCAACCCTAAAACCCAACAATGGTATCACAGCCATAAGCTCGGTTCTATTAAATGTTTGCGTATTTCTTTGATGTATATATAATATATGTGTGAAAACACGATCTTGATTAATGTATATCAGAGCCATAGAGGTTATGTGATAATTGTTATCAAGAACTGGTTTTAAACATGTTAATTCATGTATTTTGATGAATACGCATGATTTAATTCAATGATAGAATTCATATTTTTATTAACATATGTTTAATATTGAATGATGCAATTTTTGTATGCTCAAACAGTAGAAGTCATGTTTTGGTTAATGTAATTCTGGAGTTAAATACATATTTCATTTTTGTTCAATAATTATGTATGTCTCCATGATTAAAATTATGATTAGGTTAATTTGATTAATTTAATATTATTTTGGTGTTCAATGAATGATTAATATTTAGATTCATTATTGAATTGCTTGTTTCGTAAGAATAAGAATCAAAATTAATTTTTATCATATATCTCATTGTGGTTATATGTTGGTATATTCCTATTAGATAAGAGATAAACTTCTGATCGGACAAGAATTACAAATAATATAAGATAGGCGAGATATATAACAACTTCTAATTGTATAAGGATTCAAAGTATCTTACATTCTAATTAGACTAGGATAGGATGTTTAGTTAGAGGTGGGTCTAAGTTAATTAAAAATTCTTTAATCAATATTTTAAGAATTTAAATAAGGGCGGTTTTGGTCAATTTAATTAACTAAGATAATGAGAAATTTTAGGCGATTTTCAATTTTTGAAACTGGAATTCGTTGTCTTAAAAAATCGCGCTTCTTAATTTCCTAAATTGTTTAGTGAATGTACATGAATTGTAATATATGATATTTATCTTGTTTAATTTTTGATAACTAAAACAAATAAAAAAATCTTTCTTCCAAATTTTAAGTCAAGTGCCATCCTTTTTCAAACACTTGTCAATGCTTCGATCACATCAATATGGGTCTGCCTCTGTAGAGTGTATTGTGTTATTTTGGTGAGGAAAGTTGAGTCACAGTTACTCTAATAACTGAAATGGTTAGACTTGATAAAGCAATCAAAAACAGTTTTGGGTTTTAGGCACTATATGAGATAAAACATGCTAAGTCATAAGATGTCATAATCTCATAAAAACAACTAAAAATTACATATGATGTAATTGGTAAATTGTCCCCACCTAAATAACCTATTTCAAAGTGTCAAGATTTAGCTGTCTTAAAATTAGGTGAAACATGAATTTTATTCCTTTAAATTAACATAACGTTTTCTATTAATTTAGTAGGAATCTATTCCTTTTTACTAAAATGAACTTTTGCATAATATTTGTTGTAGTTCAATGGCCTATTCAATCCGCATTAATCTTTTGTTACTGCTATCTATCCCTGAGAAGGATAAATTGTCCGGGATAAACTTTCTTGATTGGTTCTGAAACTTGAGAATTGTTCTTAAACATAAACGCAAGTTGTGTGTCATATGTAATTCTATTCTCGAGGACCACCAGCCAATGCATTAAGAGTCTTGATGGATGCACATGCCACGCATGTCAAAGACTCAACTAACGTTGCAAGCATTATGTTGGCAACCACGATTCCTAAACTTTAGAAGACATTGAACACATGGAAGCTTATGACCTGGATATGATGCTAAAGGAAATGTTATGAAAACAGGCTAGGCAAGAAAGTTTTGAGACAATCATGAACCTTCATTCTCCAAAAATGGCTAAGGGTGCGTCAGTTAGTCCTCATGTTCTGAAAATGAAAGGCTATATTGACTATCTTGATAGACTTGGATTTCTTATAAGCCACGAGTTGGCTACGAATTTGATTCTAAATTCACTGGCTAATAGTTATTCAAAACTTGGGACGAACAATAACACGAATAACATGGAGAATTATATCTCAGAGTTGTATTTGATGCTTAAAACTACTGAGTAGAATGTAAGAAAAACCATTGCTAATGCATTGATGGTTCAGAAAGTAAAGGATATGAAGAAGAAGGTGAAAGACAAGGCTAAAGTTGCCAAGGCTATTGTGACTGTCACAAAGCCTGTGGAACAAGTCAATCTAAAGGCTCCCACAAGGAAAAAGAAAAAGTAGGAAATCATCATTTCTGCCATGGACCTGGGCATTGGTTTAGAAATTGCAAGCTCTAAGTAGTGCGATTACAACTTTAAGTATTTACTTTATTGAAGTTAACTTATATACTAGTTATTCCTGGTATTAGATACCAGATGAAGATCTCACATTTGTGTTAATGTGCAGGGTTTCACCAAAAGTAGAAAGATAAAGAATAGAGAAGTCATCTTACAAGTTTGAAAACGAGCAAAGGTTGCGGCGTTAGCTGTAGGATGCTATGAGTTAATATTACATAATGGATTTAATTTAGTTTTAAATAATTTTTATTGTCCTTGCCTTAAGTAGAAACATCGTTTTAGTTTCATGTTTGGATTTTGATGATTTTAATTTAATTATTGCGATTAATAAATGGTTCATTTCTTGTAAAGACATTTTCTATGTGAATGCTCATTTATGCGATGGTCTTTATATTCTAAATTTGAAAAGGTCCATATATACTCCTATTATTAACATAAATACAAAGAGATTTGTATCAAATGGTTTAAATCAAACCTACCTTTAGCATTGTCATCTTAGCCACATAAATGAGAAATGCATTTCTCAACTCCATAAAGATGGGATTTTAGATTCATTTGATTTTGAATCATATGAAATATGTGCATCTTGTTTACTAGGCAAGCTGATAAAAAGTCTATTTACTAGACACAGTGAAAGGGCAAGTGATTTCTTAGGTCTAATACATATTGATGTATATAGTCCAATAAACATAATGCTAGAGGTGGTTATCAGTACTTCATTATCTTCACTGATGATTTCAGTAGATATGGTTACATGTATCTCAAGAAATATAAAGGTGAATCTTTTGAAATGTTTCGAACATTTAAGAATGAAGTGCAAAATCAACTTAGTAAAACTATTAAAGCACTTCGATCAGATCGAGGTGGTGAATATTTACACCAAGACTTTGATTATCATCTTAGAAACTATGTGATTGTCTCACAATTAACTTCTTTAATAACTAATAGAAAGGTGTTTTAGATAGCTGAAATCAGATTTTATTGGATATAGTTTGATCTATGATAAGTCATGCAGATCTTCCTATTTTCTTTTGGGGTTATACTTTAGAAACTACTATGTTTACGCTAAATCGTATTCCTTCTAAAGCAATTGAGAAAACATCATATAAGATATGGTTTAGGAAAAGATCAAGTGTGTATTTGTCAGTTATCCTAAAGAAACTAAAGGATACTAGTTTTATAATCCCACTGAGAACAAGTGTTTGTTACGTCTTTATGGAAAAAGAGTTTATTTCAAAATTCAATAATGGAAATAAAGTAAGTCTTAAGAAGTTCAATTACCATAATGAAACACTCAACCGTTAGTGGGAGGTCAACAAAATCTTGAACTAGTTGAACCTCAACAGGTATTACAAGGCCTGTGCAGGTCTAAAAGAGTAAGACATAAGCCTGAAAGATTCGGATTACTTATTAATAAAAGTAGTGAGTTCATATTTATGGATCAAAATAAGCCTACTACTTATCAGGAGGCTATGTCTAGCCCTAATACAGATAAATGCTTAGTGCCATGAATTATGAGATGCAATCTATGTATGATAACTAAGTTTGGAACCTGATTGATTTACCTGAAGTTGGTAAGACCATTAGATATGAATGGGTTTTCAAGAAGAAAACTGACATGGATGATAATGTGCATACTTATAAAGCATGACTAGTGGCAAAACCTTTTAGATAGAGTCAAAGTGTTGATTATGATGAGACTTTTCTCCTGTAACCATGCTTAAATCCATTAGAATTCTATTGACATAGATACATATTATGACTATGAGATATAGAAAATGAATGTCAAAATAGCTTTAATAAATGAAAAGTTACTAGAGGATGTGTATATGATATAACATGAAGGATTTATCCATCTACAGAATTGTACGAAGGTGTGCAAGCTTTAAAGATCCATTTATGGTTTAAAGCAAACTTCTCATAGTTGGAGTCTTCATTTTGATGAAGCAATTAACGAATTTGGTTTCATTAAAAAAAAGGAAGAGCCTTATGTATACAAGAAGTCCAGTGGGAGCGTGGTTATTTTCCTAGTACTATAAGTTGATGATATATTACTCATTGGAAATGACATCCCAAATTTACAGCGTGTTAATTCTTAGTTAGGGAAATGTTTCTCAATGAAAGACTTAGGAAATGCAGCTTACGTCATTGGAATTAAAATCTATAGGGATAGATCTAAAAGGCTGATCGATCTAAGTTAAAGTGCTTATATTGACATGGTACTGAATAGGTTCGTTATGCAAGACTCTAAAATTGGGTCATTGCCAATGTCTTCTGGTAGAAGTCTCAACAAGACTCGATGTCCTAAGACTAATAATGATCGAGAATGCATGAACATGATTAAATATGCATCAGCAATCGGATCTATTATATATGCCATGTTATGTACTCAACCTGATGTATCATATGCTTTGAGCGTAACAAGTACATATCAGTCTGATCCCAGAGAGAGCTACAGGATAGCAGTAAAGAACATTCTTAAGTACTTGAGAAGGACTAAAGAAATGTTCTTGGTTTATGGAAGTTTCAAAGATGAGCTTGTCGTAAATTGTTACACAGATTAAAGTTTTCGAACTAATATAAATGACTTCAAATCGCAGTTTGGACATGTGTTTACATTGAATGAAAGAACTGTGAGCTAAAAAGTTCAAAGCAAGAAATTGAGGCAAATTCTATAATAGAAGCTGAGTATATTGCAGCATCTGATGAAGCTAAGGAGGCAGTTTGAATATAAAAAATTCATCTCTGAACTTGGTGTAGTTCCTAGTATAGCTAACCCCATTTCCCTGTATTGTGACAATAACAGGCCAGTAGCACAGGCCAAGGAACCAAAATCACACCATTATCCAAACATATAATTAAAAGTCTTCATCTCATTCGAGAAATAAATGAGAAGGGGAGACGTTAAGATTTGCAGAATTCATGTATAAGACAATGTTGAAAATTCTTTGACGAAGGCTTTTTGACAAGTGAAACATGATGATCATGTTAGGTTATTAGGTATTAGATACATGAATGATTAGCCCTAGTGTAAGTAGGAGATGTTGGGGAATGTGCACTAGGTCAATCTATAAACATTGTTTATCTTATAATTTTAGTTAATAAGATATAGGTTTTCATTTGATGTTTATTTATAAATGATAGCATGTTTACCTTATGTTAAGATCCATGGTTATTTATTGAAATATCCTAAATGTCCCTAGTCGGTCATCATACTAGGAACTATAATGAATTAAGACTAATATGAATTCTGATTGACGGTCATGTGATGATCATGCACATAGGGATACGAATTGAAATCATGAGTACTCGTTAGGGAACAAGGTACTAGACATACCCACTTTTAGAATATCACATGTATTATGTCTTGAGTGTTACTCTTGATATGTATATCATTTAGTCCTTTGACTTCATATTACAATAGACTTCAATATTAGGAACATGGTAATTCTACACAAACAAATGTTATCTTTAACCAGACGATTATAAAGATTGTGATTGTTTACTATGTGAATAATATGAAAAAGTTCACTCTCATATAGAAAGAGATATCGATGGATCCTTCAATATGATAGATTGATAATGACAAAGTCATTGTGAATTAATATGATCAATTTCAATTGAATGTTTACCGTTTACTCACAGATCGAGACTAGTACGATTGAACATTAAGGGTGGTTTTTCATTCATTATGTTTAATTAAAGGATATTGCAGGTCAAAAGGATATGATATATATTATTCATTAAGTTGTATCAATTTTGATATTCATGCTACTTGGTTGTCATAATTCCTTGATAGAGACCACTTATAACGTATGTACCAAAATGATTTTGCTTCGCTACCAAAGTCGACGTCGCATGACAATATTGGGTCGCACACAAAGAATGGATTTGCGCAATTTAAAGTGGTCAAAATTAATGAATTTTTATATGATAAGATTAATGACATAAAAGCCCTTACAATTTGATATATGATAACTTATTAATAGGGGCGTATGTGTAATTTGCTTAAACTGCCTTAATATAATAGTTTTATTACGAATAGGATTTTAAGTATGGCTTATCTACTGATATAAATAGAGGTTGAAGCCCTAAAATGAAATAAGATTTTTATTTTTGTTATTTATAAGTTCTCTAGATTTTTGGAGTGATAAAAAAGTTTTATATCTCTCTTGGGGCTAGCACTCCAAATTGTGGTCACCATTCGTGTGTTGACTTTTGATAGAGAATGAACGCTTGAACATCTTGGAGATCGAACAATAAGAGAAGAAAAAAATGGGTTAAAGTACGCTTTTACTTTTATAGATCTAGTTTAATGAAACTTATTTTCAATCATTTTGGGGTTTTTCAAAATTGTTTTGAATTTCTTGTTGAGTATGAACCCCAAAACATAATTGCTTATAAGCTGGATGTGGACGATACAACCCTAAATTATATAACATCGATAGAAAGTTATTGATTAGGGATGCATTGAAACTTAAAGAAATGTGGAACTTACGTTATTCACACCGATAGGTGGAGTTCTAGTTTTAATATTAGAATCTCTTCCATAACGATAGAGGGTTGAAGTGGATTCGAAGGAAAGTTTTCTATTCTAATTAACCATTGCACCCGTATAATAAAGATAAAGAAAGTGAGTTGAAAGCATAGTAAGTCATTACTTAAGTGAAGTTGTGAACTATGATCTTCTTAATATAAAAGTATAAGTATTTACATTGTTTTGCCATAATAGAATAGTTTAGTTAAAGATCAATTAGAAAGATATTTTCTTAGCAATCGAGCCATTATACTTGCGACCACGATCAATGACCTCGAGGTTGATCTGATAGAGATGAGATTAAAGTTACACATATCTCAAATCCATCTCACATTTACACTTATCTCGAGGATCATTTATGGTTTAAATAATTCATTTTATTTGATGTTTTGACTTTAGGTTATACTCATTCAATTTATTCAATTAATATTATACTCATGTCACATAAACATAATACGACATGTAAGCCCACCCAGAAACTAATCAAAGTATATCAGACTTAGCCACGAGCCAAACTTGGGTTAATTAAGAATTGAAGTATTGTTAATCACCTACTTAAGATAATATGCCCTTACCATTTTTCTAGTCACGATAGGGGATACTACATTCATAATGCAACTACATGAATTTTACGAATTACCATCGCATATTGAATAATTGCCCATTTGTGGTCATGATGCTTAAAATACATTATGGTTAATTATTTGTAATATTATGGGTATGTTTTACCCTTATAATGTTTATGGATAAAATTGAATTATGTTTCCATAGATTTTACGGTATGAAAAATGGATCAATGACTATGATATGTAAATGCAGTTTTTGTACTTTCTCCATTTGTGAAATGCACATGTAATAATGCAGTGTTCGCCTCATTAATAAAGGCACGACATTACTATTATAATAGTTATCTTATTTTAAGCATAGGTACATTTGAATCTAAGGGATAGTTGTAGATCGAGATAAGCAATGCCCCATTTGTGAATCTTAAATGAAGTTTTCATTTAAAACGTGAGTTTTATCAATTCATTACTCCAAATAGTCTTTATTAAAAAGATTGAATATAATTATTTCCATTGCATTTGAAAACTTGAAACATGAGTTTGTTTTTAATATTCCAAACAAAGTTATATTTTTTTTGTCATAAGAAAATGCGGTATGAAATTCTTGGTATCAAAGCTCTAGCCGTTAGATCCTTTGGGAATTGCGTAGTCTATACTTCAGAAAAATGTATCTTGCGGTTATAGTTTAAGAGATAGTGATCCTCCACATTATACAAATCTTTAGAACTTGAATTAGAATAGAGAACTTGCGTTAGCCATTGTTTGGTCAGGAGCTAAGGCAAAGTAGAGTTTATATTTTTGATTCTCTTGTGGTATGAAACACATAAGAATATAAAAATATAAACGAAGCTTGACTTAGTTGCTGACTTGTTCGATGAATAATTGTTGATTAAGGAAGACCTTGCTATCCTTGTCTTACTGGTATGAGACATTTGTTCAAGTGATATCATGAAAATCCTAGATAATCAAGATATTTGCAAAAAAATGTTTGATGAATGCAATGATGAGTCTTAAAGAACGTTGTATCAGTTGTTTAACTAGTATGATATAGTTAAATAACAGGACACTAGGGACATCTTAATCATTAGGGTATTTGTATTTTGTGCACTTGTATTGAATGATTTGCGTATAGTTGAATCATGCAATATGTATTACATATAATTTTGTTAAGTAAATTACTATTATATTTGATTTTTTTAATCAAACAAAAACAATATTTTTCATCAATGTTGAGTATGGTTCGGGAAACCTAGAATACCCATTAGTAATCAATGAATTCAAGAACATAGAAATTGAGTCTAGAGTCACTTTAAATGAGAAATGCATTAAACAAAAAAATCAGGGTTCTTTGTAGGATGTGGAATTTGATTTCCCATGCATGCAACAACTAGATTAATGTTATTTTTAGTGTGGTTAGATTCATAGATTGATACTGATCAACTATCCAAAAGAAACTCATGTAAATAGCTAAATTCAAGAGTTTTATATGTGATGTTTTCAATTGATGTTATGGAGCTTATATGAAGTTTGGAGTTAATGAAAACCATAAATTTTAAAGGGAGATTGTAATAAAACAGTAATAAAAATATTAAACTAGAAATAGCTAAAAGGAATGATATGTAAAAGAAATCAAGATAAGAATGATTTGTTCAATAGATAATTGATCACATGACGCGCGTATCAAATACAACCTGTATAAGGTTACCAATCCAACCAGAATGTTGTAGAAGTAAGCAGGGGTTGAATCTATAGGATTTAGTCACATTGAGCTTAAAAACACAAAACTAATGCTAGGGAGTTTTTGAAAGAGTTTTATCTAAAAATTACTAAAAATGAAGGTAAATAAGATGTAAATTAGAGAATAGAAATATACCTAAGTCTAGGAATCCACAATCTAGCCCTATGTTGTTTTCACGTCTTGTATCATCGATTTTCAAAAGATGGGTTTTAAATAGTTTCCCTATATCAACTATAGGTGTTGGAGTCACTAAATAAGGCAGCCACTCTTAAACATTTTCCTTACTCCACTTTACAACTTTGGGCAGACTTTCTCAAGATTTAGCACTTAGCGCTCTATAAGAACATATACCCCTAGATAACCTTGGGCAATTGCTCTCAATATTTACCATAGTTCTAAATGTTACTCACTTAGAATAATAGGTGTATGAGGTATGTTTCTCTATGTGACTGCCACTACTCAACTAGGTCGGTATCATAAACTACTCGATTGATAGAATGTGTATGGTTTACGCCTAAAGATTTGCAATGAATAATGCAAGCATTAAACTACCATTGAGACATTATGAAAAAAATAACATAAAGATAAAGAAATAAATCAACACACTATTGTAATTGAAAATCTCAACAAAACATAGCAAAACAACTAACTAATGGCTAGAGAGCTTCATATTAGATCTAGGTATTAATGAATCTAGTCGAACATGGCTACTCCACCTTTCTCTGCTCCTAAATCACTCTAAATACAATGTGTTTTCATCAATAAATGCCCCTACTTTATATAGGTGAGCCTAAGAACAAGAATGGGAAAGCCCGAGAAATAAGAACCTTCTTAAAATTGTAAAACTTATATTCTACGAATCTACGCCGTTGGTGACAACGTGGTTCTTAAAGGTTGGAGACGGTTGGTGGTATGGCACATTATAGAAAGTCTTATATAGCAAGTAGGTTAAGAGCTTCTAAATTTAATAATGACCCCTTGCCTAACGTTATCTATTATGAATTCTGGCACCATCCATACAAATCAGACGTCATCCATTGTTATGTTGTGACACCTTCGTTGGCACCATCAAATCATTATGGGGGCATCATATCTACTGTCTTTTGATCGAACTTTGATTTATTTCTTGAATTCATCTAATTCATTCACAAACACTCAAATACCATTTAAATCTCCATTGTAAACATATAGAGGTGTAAAATGCGACTTTGGACTAGATTTATATTGAAAAATACATATGAAAGAGTGTATGAATAGTGACTCATCAAACACCCTTAAACTTAGAACTTTGCATGTTATGAACAAAGGGTTATTTGACTACAACAAATAAATAAATTGTGACAAAATTCAGTGATGCTTTCTTAAAGACTTTATACCTACTTTGCAAAATGATTGGGTCCTTACAATCGAAACTTGGTCAATCTGTTTAACAAACGGTAAAGTTTTTGAAGGCTGGTTAAACATGGTCACCTTTCAAAAGAACACTTTTTCAAGACTCGAAGCAATTAAACACCATAACCTTCTACTTACTCATAGGTTTTTTCAAGTCTCTTCATTAAACCAATAGATATAAATTGATCTCCTTCTTAAATGGATTCTTTTAAATGAACTTTATTTCCACTTTTTGTTTATTTGCAGATTCTTACACCTTTAAGAGTCCATATGGCTTTTTAAAAGGTAGGCTATTATTTGTTTCATGGCATTGGAAAAACTCACTTAACGTAGCTACAAGCACCCAAGCTAAATCTTTATTTCTTAATAATAGTTCCTTTTAATGAACTTTTGCCTTTTATTAATCTAGAAATCCTTACTTTCTCCCACTATATGATTTTTCATTGTACGATCCCTGCTCCATTTCATGTGGATAACGATTTTTCATTATTTTTCCAACCATCAAGTCCCTGCTTCATTTCCTATGGAACTTGTGGGGCTTTCTATTTTTTTTGTTAGAAATCTCCTGTTAGAATTTTTGAATTTCGCTAAAGTCAAGTTAGTTCTCCAATGTAGAATCATCAAACTCATATTTTACTATAGTAAATAAGCCTACTTCTTCTTTTTCAAGTACTAGATCTTTAACAATTATATTCAAAGTGGATTAGTCTCAATTTCATAATCTTATATATTTTAAATTCTCCTGTGAAGTTAATTCGACCAATTACCTACTTTAGTATCAAGTTTTGACTTATCCCTCCTCTAAGTTTCTACTAATGTTGTCAAGTCGTTATAAAATCTACTTTACTTCTTTAAAGTCTGAAAGTAAACAATTTGACTAAATTTTAACTCTAAAAACTGAAAGCAAAGTTTTACTCGTAGGAAAAACTATGTAAATGTAATGACCTATTACCTTAAACTAGTGATTAATGTTAATTCAAATCTTAATTAACCTAAGTTAGGCTCGTGGTTAAGCACGGTGTGCCTCAAGTACCATGTGCGTATGTTTGCCCGATGATTTATGTTTATTTAGATTACTTAAGGAATTTTATAGGTTATAGTATAATAAGGAATTTTATAGGTTATAGTATAATAGAAATTTATATAAATGACTATAGTAAAAATACATAATAAATAATAAATTGCCGACACACCAAGTGCGACGAGGGGGTTGTGGAATAAATGTGCATACTTGAGAATACTCGTAAGCATGTCTAGTGAATTTATCAGTGAGAAAATACACGAGATATATATATATATATATATATATTTATATATTAGATGTATTTATTATAAATTAAAAGTCGATTTGAATTATATGGATAGTTGGATCGTCTCGAGAATTCATGTCACTACGGGGAGTGTCGTTTTAAGAAAATTAACCACTTGACCGGTCTCGAGATAGCACAATGCATATCTTGAGAAAAATCCATATATTTAAACTAAAAACCTCATACTTATCTCCTTAAATTAATCGAGTGAAAGAAAAAGAGTTGAGGGTTTGATTTCTGATCATAGTAAATTGCTTGGGGAGTTGATTTGAAATGAATTAAATAGCTTAATCAACTGGAAATCCGGAGATAATCACTTTGGAATGTTTAGTTTTTGTGTTCATTCAAGTTCAATTCAATAGTAATAATGAAATCTCTATGAATTATGTTGTTTGATGATTGGAAATGGTTTGTTACCTCATTAGAGATCTTCCTTAATGAATTTTGGTAGTATTTGATGTTGTTTTAGTGAATTTGTGGATTAAACAATGGCTGCTGACTTGCTTACTACTAAAATAGTACAGGGTGGAGAGTGTTCCATTTAGCAATAGAGCGCACTCCATTCATTATTGAGCATGCACTCAGCAGCTGGAGTGAAATCCACCTACTAAAGGAGCACGCTTCCACCCTGGAAAACAACAAATTAACTATGATTTAGTTAGGATTTCTTGAGGACTTAAGGACTCAACTAGGGGTTCTTCATATAGGGTATTATACATATATTGGTTACAAATGGTTTGTAATAGGTGTTGGATCCCTAAAAAAGCTTTAGTGCCCTAAAACATTGGTATTTGTAACATAAACCTAAATCGAGGTAAGTATAGATTCGCTTATTTATCAATGTTGTCTGGCTATTATAATATATGTAGTTTATGTAGTTTATGGACTATAATGGGGGATTATGTACACAGTGATGGTTTTAATAAATGGAAAATGGTGTTTAATGGGATTCACGAGAGTAACTCTTGGTTTTGAGAATAGGTTTAGAGGTGTTGAGTTACCTTCCTGGCCTATATATTACTCATGTTCAATTCGATTTTTGTGGGTTACATACTCACTATATGGTTTCGAATAGAACCATTGGGCATTAATGGATTAGCTAGACACCGCATCTGCAATATGTTGCTCTAGCAATCACATTAATGGCGTCGATGGGTAATTTTTCCCTAGTTTTATAAATTAAATAGGAATTACAGTGCAATAGTCATTGATGTTTGATTTGTGTATGTTATTTATTGAATTATATGCTTTCTATATTCTTGATAGGTAACGTTAGTGCATTTTGTTATTACATTATGTTCTTAATTATTATATGGAATGTTGATTGCTATGTGAATCTTTACTTATTGAGCAAGTTGGAGCACTCACTCCAATTAACATTTTAGGAAATCCGACGATCGCTATGACTATGAGATATAGAAGATATAGGATTCTTGATCTTCTATTCAATTTTATGATTTTTCCCTTGTCTTATATATTTGAATTGAATTACAATTTTGTAATATCTCAAAGGATGGGAGGTTTTGTATAGCCGAGGTTTATTTAAGTTTGATTCAATATTATATACCATATTTAATTATCAAAAAAGTTTTAAATTTTTGTTGCGTTAATTATTTGTTTTACATTCATATTCGATACATAGTGGCGTTATCAGGTGTAGAAGGAGAGGCTACTAGCTCTAGATAAGTTTAGCGGGTTTAATGAGGCTTAGTTAGGGTTTAGGCCGAATATTGCTCTAATCAAGATAGGAGATGCTATCGCTTGGTATCAAAGCCCAATTAAAGAGTTAAGTCTTTCCCGAATGATGATAAGATGGTAGAAGTCCATCAATTTCTCATGATAGGAGAAAGTTTTGGAGGTAGGATATCAATAGAATCTTACCCTAGAGAAGACTGAAAAAGGAAAGACATAAGGAAAACTTATAAAGATGAAATAAAACTCTTCTCCTATTTACTGTTGTCTATGGTTTTTGTTCTTGCTGATATTATTAGACAAATAATAGTCAGTGAAGAAGCATTTATTGGACCTAGATTTTGAGACATGTATTAAGAGAATGGAATTTATGAAATAATATAATATTGAATGACTTTGGGTGAAACTCAAAGATGATATACCACTTTGAAGTATGATTTAGTACTAGAATTGAGACTGGTAGAGAAATAATGGAAGATATTCTATAAATTTGTTAGTGGTTAATGAAAAAAGCCTAATTGAGGTTAGGATACTACAAATGTGTTTATATTTCATAAATTGTTATGAAGTAGAACTTCCAAATATGATGTTAATCCATATTTGAATGACAAGAAAATTGTCAGTTAAGGAAAAGTAAAGTTGAGAATTTTAAAAACTAAAGGATAGTTTAATCAAAAGCATAGTAGTGAGTTGATTGAAATCAATGTTCTCAAGAGTTAGTTGTGATCTAATTTTCATAATGGTATCATCAGAGTTCACAATATATTTAAACATGATTTCAGGCGGTTACTGAATCAATTTAAATAGATGGTGGAAACCATCAGAACTTACTATAACTCATACTATATTCGTGAATGAAGGGGGTTAAGTTTTAAAACCTTATCTTAATCAAGTTGTTATTGTATTATAAATAATAACAAGAATATAATCTTTGAAGACTTAAAGGATGCATGAGCACTATTGTACGAAATTGTAAATTGTGATGGTAAATTGGTTCAGACCATATTTTGCAAATGCAAGTAGTAAGTTTTAGAGGTTAATTAATTGCATGAGTGTCGGATGTTAACAATAAATAAGAGGATTTGACTATGATTGAGACAGTTTGGGATTGTCATAATTTTAACATAAAGGTAAAAAATGAAAGTAAACTTGAAATAATAGAATATTACAAATGATTGATCCAAAGATCTTTTATATCATTATGTAATTTATTCAGATAACTCATATATGGGGATTGTTGTGAATTGAAAATAAATACATGGATGCCTTGGAGTTAATCAGAACTATAATTTGACTACATTGTTTGCTTGATGATACTTGAGTTATAGAAGAAGTTAAAGGTTGATCCTAGGACTTCTTATTGAGGTAACAATGTGTTTTGACACAATAAAGCAAAATTGTACCTTATACTTCTACATGTAAAGTTCAAGAATTGTGGGAAAAAACTATTGGAGATTGATAATCTTAAGATAACTATTTTGGTACTTGTACCAAATATGAAAGGCATCACTTATAAGTAAAAGAAAAAGGTTGTGAGTCTTTTAATCATTTTTGAAGATTATTAAGAATCTTAGAAGAGGTCATTAAAAGACAACTAAAAATTATAGCAACCAGTAGATTGGTGTAAAGTTAAAGTAGTGAATTTCAAATTGTGGAAGTTTGAAAAGTGAATTATTAGAGTGATAGAAATGGAAAGTAAGATTGATTCCTTGAATTTCCCAAATGATTAGGAATTCACTCAGAAACATCAATCATTAAGGTGATTCAGATGACAATACCTTGAAAAGGAAAAGGACAGTGAACGTAGTTATGATAAATGCTAGTTAGTAATATCTCTAGAGTGAGATGTATAATGGTGATTCATTGAAGTCTTGCACATGCACATCATCAGCTGAGTTGTCTGTATTGATAACTACAAGTCTATTCTTTAGAGCTCAGATTTGAGCTGAACTAATGATGATTAATTGAGTGATGCATTATTAGAGAAATTGATTGAGATTATCATGTAGGTCAAATCCAAAATTCATTGAGGTGAAATCCAAAATTATTGTGATAAGAATGAATTGTTGGTGACCTAGGGTGAATAATTGACAGTGCCAATTATATAAAGAAATATGAGGTATATAAGCAGATGCAAGTTGAATGACATTAACCTGGAGGGTTATATTATTCTTTCCCTATATAAATGAGATTTCATACTAAAAAGTTCATAATAGTTTAACTTAAGTTGTTATGGCAAATGAAGGTTATTGATGTAGTAATTATAGGACTGATAGAGTTTGTAAGTTTCTTGCAAATATTATGGTTGAATTCTTATAGAAGAGTAAGCGAGATATATGTGTAGAAAGAGTTGAGAGTTATGGATAACCAGGATCATTATTTCGATGAGGAACTGAACGTTTTCTTTCCAGTAGGGGAAGAAATATATAATAGTTTGGAGGGACCTTTCTTAACCTTAACGTAATATATCAACAACTAATCGTAGTTCCAGAGAATATAATTTCCAAGCTTGTGACTTCGAATATGTTAGTTACTTGAAGAAATAATTTGCTATATGAGTTCTTTAATATTGATATTATCAGGTTATATATGACGTTGAGGTGGTTTCCTTAAAAAATTTGTATGTTTTACTTCATTGTCAATTGGTGTGAGATTAAAAGTAATGATACAAGTTTATTTAAGCCTGAGTAATTCTAAACTAGACAAAAACGTATTAACAGACTATTAATATGTAATTACAACTCAAAAAAAATAGAAAGAGTTTGTTTACAAAGCAAATATTATTGAGGATGCTTTGAGTAGGAGAAAAATAGGCATAGAGAATATAGCTATTGTAGAGTTTCTTATTTTAGACCTATTAAGGAAACATCTATGATAATGATCCATGAAAGTTCTGCCGACACATCATCAACTAAAAGAGCTGATTTTAGAACAACTAATCTATTTTTAGAGCTCAGACTCGGACTGAATCAGAGATGATTAAATGGGTGATTTTTTTTATCTAAAAGCTAATTAGGATTATATAGTGCGTTAGAGATTAGCGAGTAGTGTAAATCATCCTGATTGGTTACTTTTTGACAATTGTATGTTACGGTTTACAGAGAGATTGTAGATTCCAGCTCAGGATTAGTTGATGCAGGAGTTGCTATAAGAATCTCATGGATCTCTTTACTCTATTCATCTAGGTGACATTAAGATGTATCATGATATAAGGCATATCTATTAGTGGTCAGGGATGAAGACTATTGTATTTGAGTTCATAAAGGAGCATGAGACATTTCAGCAAGTTAAGGCTCAGCATAAGACACATGGAAGGTTGTTACATGCATTGCCTATTCATTAGTGGAAATGGGACCATATATCTATGGATTTCATTTTTGGTTTACCTCAAAATCAAAGAAAGCATAATGCGGTATGGGTTGCAGTTAATAGGTTGATGAAGTCTTTGCATTTCTTGCTTGTTTCAGTATGATATCCTCTTGACCAATTATGTATGGTGTACAAACATGAGGTATTGAGATTTCAAGGAGTTCTAATGTCAATTATTTCAAATAAAGATATGAGATTCACATCCAAACTATGGAGTGAATTATAGAGACAGTTGGAAACTATTCATAACCTCAGTTTGGTATACCATCATTTTCATTCACTATAGTGTTTGGGCGGAGGTTGAGATACATTTTTGTTAAAGCTAAAGTTAATTCAGAACTACACAGATAGAATTTAGTATATTCACCTATGAAAGGACTGTATAGATTTGGATTGCAAGGTAAGCTAGCTCCAAGATACATTAGGCCATTTAGAGTATAGGAATGGATTGGTCCTATTGCTTACAGTTTAGCGTTGCCTTCTCAGCTTACTAGAGTTCATAATTTCTTCCACGTGTCTATACTTTACAAAATGGAAACTCAATTCACTCCAAGGATTTATTGGAATGAATTTAGTTTTTTGGAAGACTTATTTACGACAAACAGCCGATTCACATACTTGATCGTAAGACTCAAAGACTGATAACCAAAGAGATTCCTTTGCATAAGGTCAAAAGGTAATTTTACTAAAATTAAGAACTAACTTAGGAGCCGGAATATTATATAAAGGAGCAGTTTCCATTTCTTTTTGAAACTTTAGGTAATTATACGTTTACTTTATTTTCAATGATAAAATTGTTTTAAATTGGAGAGACTGTAATGACCTTTACCTTAAACTGATGATTAATGTTAATCCAAATCTAACTAACTCAAGTTTAGCTTGTGATGAAGTACGACATACCTTGATTAAAGTGTAAGTGTGTTTGCATGATGATTATTGTTTGTTTGGATGTTTAAGGAATTTTATAGGTTGTAGTATTATAAACAAATTATATACAAGCCTATAGTTGAAAAAGACATAATAAACTATAAATTACCGATACACCCAGTGCGACGAAGGTGTTATGGAATAAATATACACACCGAGAATACTCGTAAGCATGTCCGGTGAATTTATCGGTGAGATAAATACATGAGATATATATAATAGATATAAAAATCTATATATTGAAAACTAAAAGATAGTTGAAATTATATGGATCATCTCGAGAGAATAGCAAGTGTATGATGGTGTTGAAATTAGTGTCACTATTAGGAGTGTAATTTTAACATAATTAACCACTTGATCGATCTTGAGCTAGCGTAATGGGTATCTCAAGAAAATTTATATATTTAAACTAATATCCTCACACTTATCTCCTTAAATCGAATGAGTGAGTGAAATAGAATTGATGGTTTCATTTCTAATCATAAGATAGTGTTCAAGGAGTTGATTTGAAGTGAATTTAGGAGCTTAATCAACTAGAAATCCATAGATCATCACTTTTGTAAGTTTAGTTTTTGTGTTTATTGAAGTTCAATTCAATATTAGTGATGAAATCTATCTGAATTATATTTTTTGATGACTAAAAATGGTTTATTACCGCATTAGAGGTCCTCCCAGATGAATTTTGGGAGTATTTGTTATTGTTTCAGTGAATTTATGGATGGAATAGTGGTTGCTGCCTTGTTTACTGTCGAAATAGTATAGGGTGGAGTCTACTCCATCTAGCAGAGAAACGTGGTCCCTTCATCAGTTAAGATGAACTTAGTTGCTGGAGCGCACTCCACCTACTCAAGGAACATGTTCCCACCCTAGAAAATAGCAAATAAACTGAGTTTTGGTTAGGATTTCTTGACGACCTAGGGACTGAACTAGAGGTTCTAAATATAGGGTATTATACATAAATTGATCAAAATGAGTAGTGATAGGTGTTGGATCCTAGGGAAAGCTTAAATGCACGAAAAATTGGGAATTTGGAATGGAAACCTAGACTAAGGTAAGTATGGATTCGCTTATTTATTATTGTTGCATGGCTATCTTAGTATATGTAGTTCATGTAATTTATGGACTAGAATAGGGAACTATGTACACTGTGATGGTTTTAAATAAATAAAAAATGGTGTTTAATATTATTCACGGAAGTAAATCTTGATTTGGAGAATAGGTTTAAAGGAGATGGGTTACCTTTCTAGCCTATGTATAATTCTTGCTCAATTCGATAGGTTGCTTGGATTACATACTCATTAGAGGACTTCGAATAGAACCATTGGGCATTAATGGATTGGCAAGGCACCACATTGGCCAATGTGTTATTCTAGGAATCACGTTAATGGTGTCGGTGGGTAATCGACCCTAGTTTTATAAATTAAATGGGAATGAAAGTTTACTATTCATTGATGCTTGATCTGCATCTGTTATTTATAGAATTATATACTTTCCAAATTCTTGTTAGTTAACATTGATGCATATTGTTATTGCATAATGTTCTTCATTATTATATGGATTCTTGATGGAAATGTGAATCCCTACGTACTGAGCAAGTTGGAGTGCTCACCCCAATTAACATTTGAGGAAATCCGACATGCGCTACAACTACGAGATCGAAAAGATATAGGAGTCTCGATTTTCTATTCAAAGTAATGAGTTTTTCCATTTCGTATATATTTGAATTGAATTATAGTTTTGTAATATCATAAGGGTTGAGAGTTTTGTATAACCGAGGTTTATTCCGGCTTGATTTAGTACTACGTATCGTATTTAATTATTGAAAAAGTTTTAAATTTTTTCTACATTTGTTATTTGTTTTACATCGATATTCGATATACAATGGTGTTATCAGGTGTTAAAGGAGAGGTTGTTGGCTCTAGTTAAGTCTAACGAGACTAATAGGGCTTAATTAGGGTTTAAATCCGATTATCGCCTTTATCGAGATAGGGGATGCTTTAATAAAGTAGTAAATATACTAGATTATCTAATCATGCATGCATTATTGTATTAAATTCTATATGAGATGAAAGAAATGGATGGTAAGAAATGAAATGAAAAAGAGATAATACTTATGAAACCGTAAAAAAAAAATTTAAATTAAGCTTATACTTGCAAGGTTGTTATAAATTGTTGTGTTGACAATTTAAGGATAAATATGATATGCTATTGTTTACTAGATGTCACAAATTCGTAAATTTAATGTATAAAAACTTTTTTTTTCAACCTCATTTATTTTCTAATATACTTTAGATTCCTTAAGTACTCAAAGAAAAAATAATAATTTGAGACCTTACCTGAGCAAACAACATGGTTAGAAAAATGAGAAATGACAACTATATAGTATATGTGCCTCTCCGATTTATATTAATATTCTTTTAGATGCTCATGATAGTGATGAGAGATGAATTTTTTTTTGGTTATAAATTGAAACATGAGCTGAGAGTCAAGAAACATTACAAACTCCTTATGATTTGATATCACCCGAGGAAACATGAAAGTTAAAGCTTTGCAAAAACAAATATTATATGCAATATGTGTTTATATACAATAGAGGTAGTATTATGTAGTAAATGGTACCTCTTTAGTCTCAATAAAGTAGTAAAACAAAATGGAACTACTTCGAGACATGGGAGACTATTATATGCAAATAAAACAACTTGACTAGTTCTTGTTGTGTGACGTATAATAGATAGTTTGTAGTAATGTCAACGGCTTAATTGTCTTATTTATTCATTGCTAGAATAAACAATACTATAGATGCTCATATTAAATATATCGACACGTACATATTGATATGCTATGATTTGTTAAGTAATAAGATAAGTATTATAGAAAGTATGGTTGAATAAATTATGTGACAAGCTTTTGTCAAAATACTCATTTACAGTTCGTAGATGTATAAAATTACTATGGAAATTGTTTTGTTCTTCGTTATAGTATATCCTTAATAAATTGCGATTAGGCAACCATTATCAACTCTATCGCAAATGAGCTATCTTGTGGAAACATCTTACATATATTTCTTTTCTATTTGCTTTGGAAGCTAAAATCAAGGAAATCGAAATGGAGTGAAGGTCCTAATCAAAAGGTTTTTAGTAATTCATTCGAAAGTTTATATATGTCAAGTATATTATCTTGTCCCTTTTTGTTTTATGAAAGGTATAATTAGAAAAGAAACAAATAAAATTACTAGTTAAATTGTCAACACGATGAAAGTAAGTATTTAAATCTTGTTGGACAATATGACCAAAGAGTTATGAAGTGAAAAATGATATTTTCTTATCGTCATTTTTCAGTCATAGTTGCTCAGTACTTGAATGACAGTTGTCCTTCACTAGTACCTTCTATGTCCATTCCTAGCACGTCCAACATAAAATATGAAATATATGTGTAGAATTATATCATGTAACAGGGCTGTGTAACAGGGTTGTTATATGTGTAGCTGTGCTGTTGTGGTTGTGTTGTTTTATGTAACTATTTTTATGTATATTGATGTATGTGGTGTAATGTACTACAGTTTATAATAGCATGTTCTAGGCAAGATTAATCGGGGTGTACAATGTACACCATGCTAGTTTGTATATATAGAATGTACAATGTAATTTTCGGATTATGCAATAAGAGAAAAGTTCTTCATTGATTCATTGTGTTCTGTTACATTGATCAGATGATCTGTTCTTGTTATTGATTCACTCACAATGTGTGAATCTGTTCATGGTATCGAGCAGTTATATTGTTCTCTTGATTTGTTGATTCTGATTGAATTGGGTGTCGATCATGGCATCTGCTCATGGTTCTCAAGTTCTTCAATTCGAAATGGAGCAGGGAGAGCTCCTAAAATAGGTGATCTTGGAGTTGAGAGTCCTTATTTTCTTCAAGGATCCGATCATCCTGGTGTGGTACTTGTCTCGAATTCTCTTACTGGTCCAAATTACTTGTCTTGGAGTCGAGCTATGATGATTGCATTAGGTGCAAAAACAAAAATTGGTTTCATTGATGGTAGATGTTTAAAACCAGAATCTACTGATCCTAATCTTGATCGATGGATCAAGGTGGATTATATGGTCACTTCTTGGATATTGAATTCTATTTCAAAGGAGATTGTTGAAGCTTTTCTTTATACAACCTCTTCCTTTGATCTATGGAATGAATTAAAAGAAAGGTTTGGAGAATGTAATGGTCCTCTTCTGTACCAGTTGAAACGTGACATTGCTTCTATAAGTCAAGGAGATTTGTCACTTTCACAAGATTATACCAAACTTAAGAAACTTTGGGATGAACCGAGTTGTTTAGCTCCTTTACCTGTGTGTGAATGTGGAGCATCTCACTTCGCAATGGTCGTTCTAGAGTCTAATGATAGGTGATGCAATTTTTGATGGGATTGAATGATATGTATGATCATATTCGCAATCAAATATTGGTGATGGATCCATTGCCAAGTATAAACAAAGCTTACTCTATGGTTCTTAGAGTCGAAAAGCAAAAGGAAGTACATGTTAGCTATTCACCTTTGATGGATACAGCCATGATGATGAAATTTACCAAGATGAATTCAGGTGTTTCAACCAATGTTCATAGGTTTGCTGGAAAAGGAAATCAAAAGAAATCTGTGAATAAAGATGATCTGTTTTGTGATCATTGTAAGGCAAAAAGGCATACAAAAGATACTTGTTTCAAACTTCATGGATTTCCAGATTGGTACAAGAAAGACTCTGATAAGAAGCAGATATCAAATAATTCAAAATCCTTTGTGAATTTGATGGAATCACCTCTGGATATACAAGATACAGGATCTCCTCAATTTGAAGATTTCCAGTCTAACATAGCCGCAATGATACAACAAGGGATTGAGAATTTCATGAAAGGAAAGTCTGTTTCAGCTGAAGGAGCTTCTGCACATGTGAATTCAGTTATATCTGATTTTACAGGTAGCTCATATAAAAGACTTTCTAGTTCTTGTTCCTCTTTTAATTCAGATACTTGGATTGTGGATAGTGGAGCAACAAATCATATGTACTAGCTATGATTTGCTTGCTAATGTTACTGTTTTAGCTAAACCAGTTATGGTTTGCTTACCTGATGGACATACCAAAGAAGTTAATTGCATTGGAGATGTGAAGCTGAGTTCAGATTTAATTCTTTCTTCTTGTTTACATATAAACACATTCAAGTATAATCTTTTGTCAGTTAGTAAGTTACTCTCATCTACTAAACTGACAATTGAGTTTTATCCATCATTTTGTGCTATACGGAACATTGAGAGTTCTCAAGTTCTAGCCGTGGGAAGGATGATTGGAGGACTATACATACTGGATTCAAGTTCTTTTCATAAGGATGTCATTGCTTCATTTGTGTCTCCGACAGATTTATCACTAGCTTACTGTAATAATGCTACTGATAATTTTTCATGGCACTCGTCGATTGGGGCACCCTTCTGTTAATGTAACAAGGCAACTTGATTTGTTACTTAACAG
Source organism: Stephania yunnanensis (assembly GCA_039657365.1). Lineage (NCBI taxonomy): Eukaryota > Viridiplantae > Streptophyta > Magnoliopsida > Ranunculales > Menispermaceae > Stephania > Stephania yunnanensis. The sequence continues at coordinate 28,986,619 of CM077581.1, read as the reverse complement.
TCATTCAAATGTAAGACACAATGTCCCTTGTGATGTTTGTCAGATGTCCAAACAATGCAGAGTGGTTTTTCCATTTAGTTCAATTCAAACTACTTATCCTTTTCAGTTGTTACATATGGATATATGGGGACCATATAAGCAGTCTTCTATTCAAGGAGCTCATTATTTTTTGACTATTGTAGATGATTTTAGTCGATTCACATGGACTTTTTTGATGAAACATAAGTCCTTGACAGGGGGAATATCATCAAACAGCTTTATAGTTTTCATTCAAACTCAATTCAAGGCCTCGCTTAAAACCATTAGATCGATAATGGTACCGAGTTTTGTAATAAAGATTGTCATGCTTTGTTCTCTGGTTTGGGAATTGTTCATCAAAGATCAACACCATATACACCTCAAGAAATGGTGTAGTTGAAAGGAAGCATAGACATTTACCGCAAGTTACAAGAGCATTGATTTTTCACTAATTTGTCTACAAAATTCTGGGGTGATGCTATTCTTACGCCACATACATCATAAACATATTACCTTCTCAGTTATTGAAGTGGAAGTCTCCTTATCATCTTTTGTATGGAAGGTTACCAAATTATTCATCTTTGAAGACTTTTGGTTGCTTATGTTTTGCTACCAATGTTTCACCAAGTAAAACCAAATTGGATTCACGTGCTTTAAAGTGTGTGTTTCTTGGTTATTCTCCTGACAAAAGGCTTATAGATTGTACAACATGGTCACACATACATGCTTTGTTTCAAGAGATGTGATTTTCTTTGAAAAACAGTTTCCTTTCCATAAAGATACTGCAAGTTCAAGATGTCCTGTGCCTATTCCATTTGATGACAATTCTGATTATTTGAGAGATGTTCAAGCTCCTCTTGCTCCTACATCAGCTATTGTACCTCATTCTCAAGCATTGCCTAATGATGAATCATTTCTTGATGTCCCTGAAGCAGTATCATCTATGCCTACGAATGCTACATTGATACCTCCTGCTAATAATGATTTACATGAAGATGTTCTGCCTTCTACTGCTGTTATTAATAGGAAAAGTACTCGTGCTATTCACAAGCCTCTTTGGATGAATGATTTTGTTCTAAACAATGTTCAAACATCAGTTCTTCCTTCGCAATGATTCCTTTGTCTCATCGGTACCCTCCTACATTTCCTTTTATTCATTCTCCAAACATTACAGATGATTACAAATGTTTCATAGCTTTTTGTTTCAAACATAAAGGAACCTACTACTTATGTTCAAGCACAAAGATGATCCTCGTTTGGATAGAAGCAATGAATAAGGAACTACTAGCTTTGGAAGCTAATGGTACTTGGAGTCTTACTACCTTACCACCTGGCAAAAAGGCCATTGGTTCTAAATGGATTTACAAGGTTAAACTACATCCTGATGGTTCATTGGATAGATGTAAGGCTCGTTTGGTTGCAAAGGGATTTAACCAAATTGAAGGTGTTGATTATACTGATTTTTTCTCTCCTGTTGCCAAGAATGTCACTATTAGGATTATTTTATCCTTAGCAGCTGCTCGAGATTGGCCTTTACATCAATTAGATGTTAACAATGCCTTCTTACATGGATATATAGATGAAGATGTTTACATGAAGCCTCCTGATGGTTATAAGTTGGCTTCATCTAATCAAGTCTGTAAACTTCAAAGATCCTTATATGGTTTAAAGCAAGCTTCTCGACAATGGAATCATGAGCTTACCTCTAAACTTCAATCTTTTGGTTTTATTCAGTCTGCTCATGATCCTTGCTTGTTCACATATCACACTGCTGGAAAATTTTTGGTGTTACTGGTTTATGTTGATGATGTGCTTCTTACTGGTACTTCACTTGAGTTGATTAATCAAGTTAAGACATTTTTACATACATTGTTCACCATCAAGGATCTTGGTCAAGCTCGTTACTTCTTGGGTTTGGAATTGGTTCGATCTACTTCAGGTCTTTATGTTCATCAACGCAAGTATGTTTTAGATTTACTTTTTGATGCTTTGGTCTTACCATGGCAAAACCAGCTGCTACTCCACTCCCTCGTGATTGCAAGTTTAATGATGTTGATTCCCCTTTGTTCATTGAAGTTGATAGATATAGAAGACTCATTGGTCGTCTTCTTTACCTGGGATTTACTCGTCCAAACATTACTTATGCCACACAACAATTAAGTCAGTTTGTCCAAGCCCCTACAGAGCAACACTGGACTGGTGCACTTCATGTTTTACGATACCTTAAGGGTACTCCTTCACATGGTCTATTCTTTCCTGTTCAAATGGATCTTTCTGTTGTTGGTTACTGTGATTCAGATTGGGCAGCTTGTCCAATTTCTCGGAAATCACTCACTGGCTATTGTGTGTTCATGGGATCTTCTTTGATCTCTTGGAAAACAAAGAAACAAGCTACTGTGTCTAAGTCATCTCATTGAAGTTCGAATATCGTAGTTTGTCTTCCACAGCTTTGTGAATTATCAGGATTTCTTACATCCTCAAGGATTTAGCTATTCCTACTTCTCTTCCAATTCCTCTTTGGTGTGATAATCAAGCTGCAATCCATCTCTCTGCCAATCCTGTTTTTCATGAACGTACCAAGCATTTGGAAATTGATTGTCACTTGGTTAGACATCAATTCAAATTTGGTTTTGTTCTTCCTAAATATATTTCCACTCTGCTATAGTTGGCTGATTTGTTTACTAAGTCTTTACCAGCTCCTTTATTCTTTGATTTGTTGTCCAAGATGGGTCTATGTGATTGGCATAGACATCCATCTTGAGGGGGGGATGTAGAATTATATCATGTAACAGGTGTAACAGGGCTGTTATATGTGTAGTTGTGCTGTTGTGGTTGTGTTGTTTTATGTAACTGTTTTTATGTATATTGATGTATGTGGTGTAATGTACTACAGGTTTATAATAGCATGTTCTAGGCAGTTGTAACTGGGGTGTACAATGTACACCATGCTAGTTTGTATATATAGAATGTACAACGTAATTTTCGGATTATGCAATAAGAGAAAAGTTCTTCATTGATTCATTGTGTTCTGTTACATTGATCAGATGATCTGTTCTTGTTATTGATTCACTGTCAATGTGTGAATCTGTTCAATATGTTTCCTACCTTAAAATTTTAAGAAGTATAAAAATTTTACTTTGAGAAGTACAAGAAAAAAAGCCTTCAGGAGTAGATAATCTATTAAAATGATAAGGACGCCAATTATCGGTACACAAGAAAATAAAGTTTTCGAACACGAGGGGAAATAAATAACGACCTTTAATATTGTCAGCCTTTTTAAGGGCAATCTCATTCAATGGTGACTGGGTGCATATCCCACAAATTTTGATAATTAGTTAAATAGTTTCTTAAATATATTATGTGGTACATCATGTAGATCACCATCTTGTTGACATAGGTGGAAGATAGATTGTAAATTGGGTTAGAGATGGTGCATGAAATGAATAACAAGATTCATATAATTCAACAAAAGCTTCAAGTTGAGCAAAGACTTCAAAAATGTTATACAAATTTATTTACCTGTTTCCACAGTTAGGTGTTATAATTTAAATTCAGCTGCAAATCTACAAGTCTTCCACTAATAATTAAAATGGTTTTAATTACCTATGAAAATACATTTAGTGTTTTAATGAGAAATACTTATTCTAAACAGGAGTGACGAGACGAATACAACAAAAAGGCTGACTAATACGTCATTAAGTCCTACGTGTTTAAGATTAAAACATAACGATGTAATTAGGTCGAGCAATGCCCTGTTTGACATGTGTCGAGCGTGTACAATAAGTTTCTCGTATATCCTTATTATTTGTAATAATGATAAGTAGGATCGTCTCTATATGGATTTGTCAAACTTCTATAGGAAAAAGGCCTTTTAATGGTTTTTATTATTTTTACTTTACCTTATTTAATATATTTAAAATGGGAATTAAAAATCACTAATCCAATCTAGAATACTATAATAATTAACTAAAATAATTAAACTAACTTAACTAACACAATTCAAATTCACTAAAATTAAAACCAATTCAATTCAATAATAGATAAATATTTAAACAAACATCTTACACAATGAAAAATCAATCCACTTTGCATTCAAACTTGTTACTTCAATTATATAGTCATGAGCATACTTTATAAAGTACCATATATCAATAAAATATAATCATAAGCAAGTAAACAACCTTTAGCTAGCCATTAGTTCTCTTTATACTGGTGGGAAAGTAGTGTTCTAATTTTAGTAAGCTAACCCCTTTGAATACATAAAGACATTAACTTCACGCAATAAAATCGCATTACATGTTTTGAAAACTTCGAACCACTAAACCCAACATCTTCAGGAAGCTACTTCAACATTAGATTTAGATCTCAAATTCACCCAGGACATCTAAATGGTAACACCTTTCAAACAATCTAGTTACTACTTTAAACTAGATAATGAATCTAAATATCACAATACACATTGTAGACTATGCACATAATCATCTTATTATAAGTACATTGCAAAATAGATCTAGTTCATGTTCAGACATTGTTTAGATTTATATACTAGTCATTCATATTCATAAATAGCATCCCAATAATTTAAATAAAAAGCATAGATAAATACCTCTAGTACTAATATTTTAAATATTTGAATCTTTTCCAAAACCAATAAAAAATAAAGCACAAACTAAAATAATAAAGACTGTCTTCTAAAGCAATGAAATTTTGATCCAATTACTTAATGGTAACTAATTTTCATAGACCTAGGTCATATATATAGTATTATTTGTAGTATATATCCCAAACTAACTCAAACGTTTTGTGGTTATCAAAAATTCTCCAAATCGAACCCATTAATTTATTAGCGATTCAGGTTTAAGTGGAATCACTGCAATAGACCTTGCAAAATTGGTCTTAGTTTCAATCAACCTGAGTGGCAATTCTTGTGAGTATATCAATCGGTTAGGAATTGCCGGACTTGAATTTCAATTTTTTCCTTCACTTGTTGATGATTCTTTCCATACTCTTTCCATACTCTTTCCACTTGATAAATTCCTTCATAATCTTCCCTTTTTACTCCATTTCTACTCATATTCTATTTATCACCTAAGAGAACAAAAAAATAAGAAAAAATCTAGTATAATATGGTCTTTTACTTCTAAATCGTCCTAAAATGTAAAATAAAACTTGTCTAATTATTGACTTATCAAATACTCCCGAACTTAGCACTTTGTTGTCCTAAACAAAGTAATACTCTCAATCGTATTCTCCCTTTCTTCCAACATATTTATTTCACAATTATATACTTTTATCCTCAAACATAAATAATTTTTAAATAGAAACATATTACACTCATAAAAATAAAAATCATGATAAAATATAAGGATTTAAAAAATAACCTTTTAATTTGACAAGTCAACCTCTAATTATGCAATATACCACAAAATTCAAAGTTAAACCAATCACCAAGGTCAAACCACTATATAGGTTTTAACTAATATAGAATCTCACGATATAAAAATCACTAAATCAATTTCATTTTCAAATAGTATTTAAAATATCACCACAATCAAAGTCGATAGGAATTTTTATTCACCAATAATCATCATTTCATCATTTGTTGGAATAAAAAGATATATTTCATTTAAGATAACTGTAAGCACTCGAGCTAAATCTTCTATCTGAAGAGTTTTCATAAACTTTCTTCAGTTATCTATATATCTCATTCCTTCTTCTTCAATATATATTCATTTTCATCTTTAATTTATATTGTATTCTTATGATTCCCTGCTTCATTTCCTTTGGAATTGATTGTAACCGCAAGTATAATAGTTCAATTATAGTAATAATGTAATCAACAACGGTGGATGATGGGTATTGTTCCTCTAGGAAAGATTTATCTGGACACAATTCACTTAGTTAAATTCACTAAATTATTAAGAATGTCTCTTTTGTTTTTATTTAAACTAAACTACTCTATTCTATAAAACAATGTAAATTAACTTATGTAAATACATTAAGAAAGCTCTTAGTTCATAACTTCACAAAGGTAATGACTTATTATGCTTCCCATATCTCAATTTCCTTCATCTTTATTATGTGTATTCAATGCATAATTAGAATAGATAGATTTTCTTAAAAGTCACTTTAATCCACTTTCGTGGTGAAAAAGATCATAATGTGCAAACTAGAACTTCACTTATTGGTGTGAATAACATTAGTCTCACATAGCATTATGTTCCAAATCTTTACACATAACACTTAAGTTTACAATCCATGCATCTCTAATAAAAAACTATCCATCGATGTTGTATATTTTACGGTTGTATTGTTCAGATTCGACTTAAAAGCTCTAATGGTCATGGTAACTCCTAAAATCTTTACTCAACAAACATGTGATCAAGATGTTCATAGCATTACGTATAGAATCAACACAAATTCTTACCATTGCGCTTCTAAACACTATAATCCATTCATACTTCTTTTTGCATAGTATTCATACGATAGGATCTATTGATCCCTAAGATAAATAAACTACTCACTCATCATTGAAATCAACATCATATAATTAATAAACATCATTGATATCAAAGATTAAACTAATTAATACCTTTAATTGAATCAATGAAACAAAAATTAGCTATTAAATAAGAGTCTTTAATGTCTTTTCCATCCAAACTCTTCTTACTCAAAACTATTATAGTCAATGGTGGTCTCTTGTGTTGCTTTTGTTTACCACATTCTAATACCTATTTATAATTTTAAGACTCCTCATAATACAATGAGAAATCGTAATTCAAAATTATAAATGAACTAGAATCCTAAAACTTTCTATTTTTCTCTCTCCATTGTCTGCAAGTGATCGAAGCTCCTTATGTAAAGTCACAGCACTGCCACAGCTTCAACTTTGTTGTGTATTTTCTCCTCATAGTAGGCTCATTGCCCTTATACAACTGCCTAGCGCCGTATGTTTTATCCCACAGCTTCGCCACAACTTCAAGTATATTGCATCTCTTCCTTAGTCTCCATGCCTTCACCACACCTTGTCTACGCCTTGCATTCATTTCCCATGACGTCAACTATTTTCCTCCACGAAGTGAAGTGTTGTGTTATGCTTTTTCTCCTCGTATCATTATGAAATAAGTCTTTTGTCTCTTTAATACCTTTGTAGACCTAGATACACATTAATGTCAATCAATTATAGTTTATTTCTGGATATTTAGGTCAATTATATAACTAAACTAGCCCTATATATAAGTCTAATTTCACTTATCAAATACCCCCAAACTTAAGATTTTGCATGTCCCGAGCAAAAGTGTATTCTACTAATTACTCATACTAATAATATTTATAGTCCTTACTCATTTTTCATAGTTCATGTAATCTCCTTTAATTCAAATAATTTCAAGTTAATAATCCACTTAAGAGTCTTTTTTCATAAAAACTAATACTTTTAAAACACGTAGCTTCAACAACACCTATAATTCACTTTTAAAACTCAAAAGTAATTCAGAACCAAAACCATCACTAAACACAAGTTTATTTCACCTAGACACTCAATCAGTAAGTGCACAATCTCATAATTTCTAATTGAGCTTAAGAATTCACAAATAAGCATATATCATACTAGTTTTGTTGAATTTAATACTTCAAGAATTCATAGGACTTCATTTAGTTGGAAGAAAAACTTAACTCAACTAAATTATTTATACTCGAGCTAAATCTTTTCATTCGAAGAGTTTTAATTTAACTTCCTCCTTTATTTTTTCTATATATCTTTTTTTTTCTACTTATGTTGTTTATATGTACGGTCTCTGTTCTTTTTCCTTTGGATTCCGTTTTTCTCACTTTTTTCAACCATTAAGTTCTCTGCTCATTTTCTTGTAGAACTTGTGGGACTCTTTAATTATGAACTAAAACTCTTTTTAGCACTTCTCACTTTCAATCTATTAAGAAAGTTTTAAATTCTAACTTTTCATCAAACATCATTCCTAACTTTCCCCTTTTAGTACAAAGTCTTTATTTACTTTGTACTAAAGTAAGATTCATACTAATTATAGAAGTCTTTAGAGATCTAACTTTTTTCATGAGAAGTGTTCTGGTATTCTTCTTGCTTTTGTTTCAAGTTCATTATCTTCCCTAACTCTAACTTTCTAATCACGTAACTATATCGTTGTTTGCTACTCTTCTTCTTTTCTTAAAAAAATGACAACTTTCTCTTGAGTTTCATATCAACAAGATACTTGTGTTCTTACTCGACCTCAATTAAAGGCATGAACTCTACAAATGATTTATTCATTAATCATAAAGTATATATAGCGTAATCTATACTACTTATACACTTTTAAATAATAAGTAAATAAAATAGAATTAAACAAAATATAGTACCATTTTTCTTTTTAACTCAAATAAAATTTTACGATCATACCTCTAGTGTTTATCATTATTTCATCATTTCTTACCATTTCTCATAGTGTAGATACCCCCAAACTTTAAACGAAACCTTTTCCTCAAGGTTTAAAAACAAGTTTGAAACACAAAAAAAAATAAACACAAAAAATATAATATAATTTGATAACCACATAAACATAAACATAATAGTACGTTAAAATAAAACTTAAAATGTCAAAATATCATAAAAATAAAAAATAACCAGTATCTAAATGTCGCACATATCCTCAAGATATAGAGAAATCACAAGAGTCAAACTCTGGGATTGCATTAAAAGACTAAAACATAACATTAACTCAAAAACATAGTTATAATTATATCACATGACACCTTGAAATCATTAAATCCTAATTCATAATCGGTTGATAGCCGTTAGCAAACCATCGTTTTCCCTATATTTAATGAAAAATAGCCATATTCTTATCATTGTAAATCTATCTATTGGATAATATGGAGTAACATAGAAATATAACATTAACACTCAATGAAAATCATGTCCAATCTAAACTAAATATTAATCTGAATATATGAATCAGTAAATATCTTACAACACAATCGCCTAGAACATCCACTCAGGTAATTTGGCCCTATATGTTAATCATAGTTACTACTTCTATAATTGTTGTCAATAATCACATATATAAAATAAAAAAATCGAATATCACAATACATATTTACAACTATGCATACAATATCAATCTTCATTAGTTGCAATAAGCAAAAAAAACTTATTAAAATCGTGATTGTTGTGTATGATTAGATTTAAAGCATTAAGTACAAGATTCCTTAATTATAACTAAATATCAATCCAAAGTATATACTTGTCTAGGGTTTGTATAAATTAATAAACTACTCACTCAAGCTGGAATTAAACAAAACAACAATATAATTGAAAGACATAATTAAATAAATACATATTATTTAAATAAACAAAGCTCCAATGTTGCTTCGAACATAAACTTGATAAAAACTAACTTACGGCTCTCACAAACTTATTAAGAGAAAAAAGGGCTAAGAGAGAGAAAGCTAATTTTGAAGCCCTAATGTCCGATTTGTAGTTTCCTAAGCTATAAAAATCCTAGATAAACTTAAATTGTTCATTATAATCTAAAAAACAGTCACCAACCTCAGCGATTGTCGGCGAATCGTGTATGCTTCATAAATTGCAGAGTTAATCATTAGAAATATCTCTCTTTGTGCTCCACTGATTTATCCAATGATTTCTCTATAAGTCCCAATTCATTGGGAAATCACTAGCTATTCTTTGTCGTTGATTTAGGTAGCAATTCATGTGTATTCTCGTATCGCTGATGATTCGTTGGAATTTTTCTTCATTTGACTATTTTTCTTTCATTTCTTCATTTTTCCTAATTAAATCTTGAAATCATAAAAACAAGAGAATATCTAGTTTAATATCATCATTTATATCTAAAACCAATAAAATTACACTTAAGACATGTCTAAATATTGACTTGCCAAATACCCCCAAACTCAGCAATTTGCTGTCTTAAGCAAAAGTATTCTCTTAATCATTTTTTTTCTTTATATTAGAATTTCAATCTAATTCATCCTAACTTTAAATAATAAATGTTTTTAAATAGAAGTGATATTCAAATAGAATCATATTACCCCCTCAAGTAAATAGAAGTTATGATAGAATATAATGATTTAGAAAAAAAACAATCATCCTTTAACGATAACTCAACCACGCAATGCAATACCTCTTAGAACTTTAAGTTCAATCAATACCGAGGCTAGTACACAATAAACGTTTTATCAATCTCCACTGATAAGCATCAACCTTACAATGACTACTGCAGAATCTCAAAGCATAAAAATAGTAGATTAATATTTATTTTTAAAAAGCACTTTGTAATATCAGCACAATCAATATCAATATGAATTTCTCTAAGATACTAAATCTTTTCTTTGAAGAGTGATGCAAGCCGAAAGCGTCAATAAATATATTTCTAAACCAATTATTTTGTAGAATAATGGCAAAAGGTATATCCCATAGATATTGGTAGTCTTTCTATGGTTACAAACAACAAAAGGAAATCGGGGGTTTCGAAATAAATTAATTTAACTAACTAAACTAAAATAAACTAAATAAATAAATAAAGTAACGAAACTAATTTTGAGAACAATTAATGAACACCTAAGTAACACCTAGGTTTACGGTTCCACAAATCACAATCAAGATTCAATGGCATATTATGGGTCTTCAATCCTCCCCAAAGAGTTATTAATTTAAGATGTCTTTGATTAACTATAGAAAATCGACATCCATTAGAAATTCCTCATTCCCCTAATCTCGATAGCTAGGACGTCCGCCGCTAACTGCTTCCCTAATTAATGCATAACCCTAGACTTCTACTAATCGGGTTTAACACACTAACCTTAATAATATGGGTCTCTGGGAACATTAATCCTAAATAATCGGATCAGATCTGCTTCGGGATCACATCTGTTTCCGGTTTAACTCAGATTTAATTATTGCTCATTGAACAGCTGAAAGAGTTTTACGGCAAACGGGGAAGTTTTCGTTACTTTATTGGTCTAAAAGTACAATTACACAGATAATATCAGTCCAAATAACTATAGCTTGTCCAACTAAAAGTATGCACTGGCCATATACATACCCTAAATCTAAACAATATTCATTAAAATCAACAACAATGAAATAGGAGAATTAAATTAAATAAAATAATAAAATAAAAGATGTCACATATTATATGTCATGAATCCATGATCCCGACTTGCTTCTCGTCTGACTTAGGCAATCATCGAGAGATGTTGATGCTAAAAATATGATAGTCAGTGTTCAAATATAAACTTCAGTGTTCAAAATATAATACCCTAGGTTCCTTATATATAAAACTACTCAAAATTGGTCCCGAAAGGCGAGAGAAACTAATTTTACGGGTTGGTGGAGTGACTCATGCGCCGAGGAGGATTCAAGAGCTATTAGGCATTTTCTGCACTGCCTGGGACACGTGTAAATAGCCTATTTGGCGAGAGAGTTGAAAACGCTAATGTGGCACGTTCTGGTTGGTTAATGAAGTGTTATATGACCTGGTAGAAAAGGGACAATGCGTCACGTGGCGGCATTGGAGGTGGAGAAGAATCGCACTAGTAGAGCAAAGTTTTGGGAAACTGCATAGCACGAATCTCGAGGCATGTTTGATGGAGGCTAAAGTGAGGAGAGAAATTGTTGAGATTAATAGCGTACTAACGTCACGTGGCTGGGTCTGATTGGTGGAGAGCTGGTGTATGATGCTGTGGACGAACCAAGAGGCGACACATGACACTGGAAGAGAGAAAAATGCACAATTTACTATGTTTTTATGGGTGACTATGATCCACGCATCTCGAGGTAATCTAACAACAGTTGTTTTCAAGTGACTTGACTGTGGCGGCCCTGCCACCCCTAGGTGACGTGTCTTCGTACACCCCTCGCCTGGTGGGCCTAACTACACATGTCCGGCACCTACTTGTCATTTTCATATCTCGAAATTCGTAACCACATATATTTTATTAAATTAGTTAGTGGATTTTTGTATTTTTTAACCAATTTTCTTTAAGTAGTTAAATATTTAATAGGTTCACTAATTTGTAGTTTATTATAATCCTAACCACACTAATGGATTGTATCTTACAAGTAAACTTAAATTAGCGGAAGCTTTAATTGATACAATTAGGTAAACAAATTTAACATGATAAACATTATCTATACAAGCATGTCCTCCTGTGGAAAATCCGAAAAAGTACTATATATAAGCGACAGTACCACAACACATGGAATATACATGTACAAGGTCATCTCAAGTCCCCCAATAAATAAAATAAAAACCAAAATATCAAAATAATATAAATACCTACGAGTGTGTCCAAGACTATCAGCAAAGAGAGATAGTTGCCCAAAATTTTCTTTTGCCGCTACTCGTAGAAAGGTATGAACTCAGTCACCCAACAAATACAGTGACGAGTCCGTTGAGTAAATTCTCAAAAGAAGTCCACACAATATTCAGCAAGAAATCAAATAAAAGTTTGAATCATGCATGTATGCCATCTGGCAACAAAAATACATACTTACATGAATATAGGGTTATACAAAAGATTTAGGCCGTATACCACGACAATTAACATAGCACAATAGACAATAATCAAACTAGTAGTGATTAACACTAGTACATACCAACCAAACATGCTTGAAAATAAGGCTTAATAATAGTTAATGATATAAATTAGAATGTAAACACACCACATGTAATTCAATATACACGTAAATATCCTTTATGAAAACCCAAGGATATGTCGCGTGTAACAGACTATACCATACTTCGGACATAAGGATCTTTCCATGGGCTTCTCCCGCCAACTCCACTGTCCCGTCCTTAATCCTCCCTGTGCTGGCCAAATCTGTCGAGACACCGACACGTGTGCATTGGTGCAGGTCGGGTCACAATTAACTGAGGGCATAATCACATGTGCTATGGTATAGTGAACCCAAATCCGTCCACACATCCCGGTGTAAAAATCCTAAGAAATGGATTAATCAGTTAGATAAATCGGTAAAGGAAAACAATTCGACACCCATCACATGCATAAGAAAATGAACTGAATTATGCGAAGCATTCTCAAGGGTTTTACGCAACTTAATCCGCTCTCCAACTTCTTTGGACTCTCGTATCCGACCCGACAATCTCCCCGACATTGAGCTATGGTCCCCTAAGTCCCTAAAGTTAATTAAGTGTTTTTACTGTGTATTCAAATTGGTTCAATATACTTTAAATCAATTTTCCTAAATCAGCCCATAAAGACTAAATTAAGTCTCTATTTCAGTCCTACATTTTAACGCACTTTCTGGCATGCAATGGTACAAATATCAAAATCCTCCCTTAATACAATTATTTTTTTTCTCTCTTAGCATTCCTGAAAGGTTTAGTTTGCTAAATTCTGAATGAAAATGAAAGAGATATCATGATTTTACTAAACATAGGTCTAATTAGAATCTAATCCGACCAATGGAATTAGAAAATATATTTCTCCCAATATATAGTTCCCAAAAATGTGATTATGGGTCAAAAGGTAGAAAACATACCAAAATACAACATATAAAAAGATCAACTCATTTGGATGAATAGTTAGGGAGTCAAGCCCTTAACAGTTTTAGTTTCAAAACTTTCCTTTTAAATTCTACAGGGGTGTATTCAATTGAGATTTTAAAAGACTTTTGGTTACTTTATAAGTGGATGACTTTTCTAAAGTTTGTAGATTTTCGTAGATTTTTTAAGACTTTGATAAACTTTTTAGTGAACTTCTTTTTGAAGACTTTTATTAACATTTAAGATTTTTAGTGACTTTTGTGAACTTCTTAAACATAATTTTGATTGATACTAGTAGATTTTTGTGATTTTAATATTGAAACAAATATTTTGCACTTTATTATAAAAAAGACGAATAATTATATTTTTTTTCTTAAGAACTATTATTAATTTTTTAAAGTATTTTTATATTTTAATAAAAAATCACATAGACATATTAATGAATTACGACTATCAAGATAGTAACATAATAAATAAGTAAATAAATATCAACAAAATAAATATAAAAATGAAAAATCTTTTAGTGGCAAAAAAGAACCAAGTAAGATCATTGTGTGTTAAAATTTTGCACTTTTTTGACTGAAGTAAAAAAACAAACTTATATCTCTTTCTTTAAGAATTATAGTTTAAGATTTTTAAAATGCACTTCTTGCATTTGAAAAAAAAATGATACGATTATTTTCTCCAAAAATAATAACATTACATATTTTGAGATTATAATTATACACTTAATAAACAAAACTTCTTTGTAAAAAAATCCTATAAAATGTACAATGATGCAAAAATGAGATCTTGTTAATAACGACATAATTTTTATTTTCATCACCATAACATTAGAATATAATGAGTGAGCAATGAAATTCACGAGTTGTTGAGTGATTGGAGAAGTTGATAAAAAAATGATAAAAAAAATACATTATGAACAATGAAGTCCTTATTGAATAAGAGAACCAACAAAAATTAGAAGTCTCTAAAAGTTTATGGGTTGAGGCGAGGAGAAGTTGGAGATTTGTTTATGTGTATTTTTATACAAAAAGTCTATAAAAGTCTAGATTTGTAACCAAACTACAAAAGTCATCAAAAAATTAAATACACCTTACTTTTATGAACTCTCTAAAAGTTTAAACTGAATACCCCAAAACTTTTATAAACTTTCAAAAAGTCTACAAAAGTTCACATTGAATACTCCTTACTTTTAGAAACTCTCTAAAAGTTTTAATTGAACACACCTAAACTTTTTTAATAATTAAAAGTAACCAAAAGCCTATTAAAATCTCAATTGAATACACCCCTGCTAGTACCTATTTTTAGAGCATGTTTGGATATAAAAAGATTTGAATCAAAATAGCTTCAGTTAAGCAAAGTTATTCCCATATAAATAATCTTTAAAATGCCACTAGTTTGGATCAATTTGAATCTAAAATGAGCAAGTTATGACCAAATTACCAAAGTTGATTCCTAATATAACATGCATAATTCTAGTTTTGGCGTTGTAACTTCAAAAATTCATATCTTTATGATTTCAAAATTCAATTAAAAACTTCAATATAGCTGGATTATCAGCTTGAAATGAGGCATCCAAATATATAATCAATTGCAAATATTCAATCATCTACCTTTTGAAATCAGCATAAAACCGGAACTTGTTTCAAATTCAACTGGAAAGATGCGTACCTAGTTGATTTAACATGCTAGCTTGAGAATTTCCCACCAACTCCCATATATTCCTTCAATAACTTGAAGATTCACTCCTTTTCGGCAATTCCTTCTTCTTGTCCAGCAAATCGAATGAATGAGTTGGCTTGCATGTTGTTTGATCACTAATGTTATATATTAAGGTGATGTTCCTTCCTAGCCCTTGATCTCCAAGGATTTATGTATCCCAAGGACTATCTAATGGCCCACCTCTTACCATGTATCCCACTAACTCCCTCTAACTCAACCTCAAGGGACACCATTTCATTACTCACTAAGTTCCTAGATGTACCAATGTGTATTTCTAGACCAATCTTATGCTTTCCATTTAATTTACTCAACTATAGGCCTTGATTTGTTCCATTTATTCACTTTAGATTAGGCCCATCATAATGCATATGATTAGTGTTTTTAGTTACCAATAATTATCAACTTGTGGTCCCACTAACTATCAACTACCCGACACTCAGTGCTAAGCTTCTCGGCACGTATTTCATTACTCACCTAATTCCTAGATGTGCCAATGTGTATCTCTAGACCAATCCTATGCTTTCCATTTAATTTACTCAACTATAGGCCTTGATTTATTGCATTTATTCACTTTAGCTTAGGCCCATCGTAATGCATATGATTAGTGTTTTTAGTTACCAACAATTATCGACTTGCGGTTCCACTAACTATCAACTACCCGGCACTTAGTGCCTCGCTTCTCGGCAAGCATTTCATTACTCACCTAATTCCTAGATGTGCCAATGTGTATCTCTAGAACATTCTTATGCTTTCCATTTAATTTACTCAACTATAGGCCTCGATTTCTTAAATTTATTCACCTTAGCTTAGGCCCATCATAATGCCTATGATTAGTATTTTTAGTGACCAACAGCTATCAACTTGTGGTCCCACTAACTATCAACTACCAGACACGCAGTGGCCCGCGTCTCGGCACATATTTCAAGATACGCCACAGCCTATTGTTTCAATTAAATCAATATTAGTCTATGGTTACATTATCTATTTAAATTGATTAACTAGTTATTCTAACTTGAATTAGTAGAGTTTTCTAGTGCACCCGTAGTTCGTCTACTCGACACCTACGTCGACACGCCTTTTAATGCGAGCATCCGTCACACAACCTCGCCTAATATCAACATACACACATGCAACGCAATATAATAATAACAAATTTAAACACCACACATATCAACTACCATCTATATATAACATATTTCCTCAGTTCTTATGTCTGAGTCAACCGAGTGGTCCACGTAATGCCTGAGTTTCGATTGTTAATTCCTGATATTAACACTCATCCTAGTTTAATTGATTTGGGTCGTTACATTAACTGCGTCACTCCACTACATTATTTGGTCTACTTTCTCCTATTCTACCCACTACGCAGCACGTAACTCGAGGTAAATCTTTTGGCATCTGATCACTACGTGTGAATACTCCATTTTGAGCATTTCTCCACCCTGGATTCAATCGTGCATTCCATTTCACTTGAAAATGACCAATAAATATAATTAAATATATATTTTAGATACTTTCCACATTAAATATACTAAAATAAACTACTAAAATTATATAAATACTGACTTATCAAATACCCCCAAACTTTGCACGTCCCGAGCAATGGTACAGAACTAGACTCCTAACATAAATATGCACTGACTCAACAATCCTATACGCGACTCAAAATTCATGGAGTTCTTTTGGTTTACATGGTCACTAAGTTAACAAGCCACTCAAGAAATTTCAGAGTTATGATATGTCAAGACTCGCAACCCAAACACAAATAAGATCATACTTTAAAGACATAGATTCAGTTAAAACAAAGGTCGCCAACTACTCATGAGTTTTCTTGGCCAATACATTCAAATATGCAAGTTTATAATCTCATTTAATCTAGTGAAAGCACTAGAGCTAAATCTTTTATTTGAGGAGTTTCACAACTTTCACCTTTATTCAATTTATATTCTCTACTTTTTCTCATTTTTTTCTCCAATTTTTTTTTTAAATAATATGATCCCTGCTCCATTTCCTATGTATCGCTTTTCTCACTTTTTCCCACCATAAGGTTTCCTGCTCCATTTCCTGTGGGAACCTGTGGGACTCTATATTAAAAAAACTCGTGTTAGCACTTCTCACTTTCACTATAATCAAGAAAATCCCCCAATGTGGGTTAAAATATTATCACTTGCACGAGTTTAATCGTCTACCCATTTTCGTTATCTAGCGCAAACCTTAACCATCAACTATGTCCTTAATCATGAAATCATAAAAATATTGGGCTACGGACTCGATTGAGTGTTTCTTCTAATTTTCCCTAAGTTTCAAGTCAAAAAGGTAACTATAATATAATCATCCACAATCAAAGGCATGAACCAAAGTTTCAGGTGACTCTAAATAATAAATAATATAAAAAATATAATAAACACATGCATGAAAGTGTATCAAATACTAATGAAATAAGAAAGAAATGCGAAAGGGCAAGAAATACAAATATGAAAAAAATGATATGAAACACCATCATTACCATCCGATAATCGCATAAAAAATTAAACCATCTCACCTGCGGTCTTTCGCAAAGAATCCATCCTACTCAATCCTAAACCCCTAAAATACCCCCAAACTTATTCCGAACCTTGTCCTCTAGGTTAAAAAAAAGTCAAGGAATCCATGCAACAAGAAAAGATAGTGGTGAAAAATAACATGGATAAATAAATAAGAAGATGATACAAACGGATGGATAAATTAAAGTCTTTAAAAATTAGTGAACGCACAAAGTCTCTCATATCTAGGTGACTAAGGAAACTATGAAAGAACAATCATAACAAGAGCATGAACTAGTAAACATTGGAGTTAACTAAAAAGATTCCAATCAAGTCTTGCGAGCCCGAAGTCTTTCAACTAAGGGTGAAATCAACAAGATGATTGAATGTAGTCTAAGGTTTTGGGTCTACTCAAAGACCCGCCACTAATTCGGCGACTTAAGTTGGATGTGTCCCAACCAAGTCTTAAAACACCTAAAATTCTATAAACATGTTAATTCCAAAAAAAGAAAATGTTCACGTTATACTAGAAAATATAATCCATGGTCAAACCTAGCAAAACTCAGGGGTTCTCCAATTTATAAATGAATAAAAAACAAAAAATAATAATAAAAAATAAAAATACCAAAGAAAGAAAACCAATCCCCAGCAATGGCGCCAAAAATTGACTCGCGCTGAACGCGTCAATATAAAAAGTTCTTAAATTGATTATTTTGTAGAATAGTGGCTAAGGGTCGATCTCACAAAGATCAGTAGTCTTTCTATTGTTAAAAATAACAAAAGTAAATCGGGGATTTTCAAATAAATTAATTTAACAAACTAAACTAAAATAAACTAAATAGATAAATAAAGTAAAGAAACTAATTTTGAAAGCAATTAATGAACACCTAAGTAACACCTAGGTCTACAGTTCCGCAAATTAGGATCAAGATTCAATGGCACGTCATGGTCTTTAGTCCTTCCTAAAAAGTTATTAATTTAAGTGCTCCTATATTGGCTATAGAAAATCAACATCTACAAGAAATTCCTCATTCTCCTAATCTCTATAGCTAGGACGTATGCGACTAACTACTTCCCTAATTAATGCATAACCTTAGACATCCGTCAATCGGGTTTAACACACTAACTGCAATAATAAGGATCCGTGAGAACATTAATCCTAAATAACTTGATCGCATCCGCTTTCAGATCACATCCTCTTCTAGATCGCATCCGCTTCTGATTTAACCTAAATTCAATTGTTGCACACTCAAAAACTAAAAGGGTTTTAAGGTAAATAGGTGACTGTTCGTCACTTTATTGGTCCAAAGTACAATTAAACGGATACTATCAATCGAAATAACTATAGGTTGTTGACCTAAAATCATGCACTGGCCACATACATACCTTAGATCTAAACCATATTCATTAATATCAACAACAATGAAATAGAAAAGTTAAATTAAATTAAATTAAATAATAAAATAAAAGATCTCACATAATATATGCCATGAATCCATGATCTCGACTTGTTTCTCCTCTGATCTAGGCAATAGTCGAGAGAAGTCGATGCTAAAAATATAATAGTCGGTGTTTAAATATAAAAGTTAGTGTTCAAAATATAATCCCGTAGGTTCCTTCTATATAAAACTACCCAAAATTAGTCCCGAGAGGTGAGAGAAACTAGTTTTTTGGGTTGGTGGAGTGACTCGTGCGCCGAGGAGAATTCAAGAGTTGTTGGGCATTTTCTGCACTGTATGGGACACGTGTCAACAGCTGATTGGGTGAGTGACTTGAAAATGATGATGTGGCTTGTTCTGGTTAGTTGAAGAACTGCTACATGACGTAGTGGACAAGGGAGAGGGCGATAAGTGGCAGGCGTTGGAGGCGGAGAAGAATCACATGAGTAGACGAAAGTTCTAAGGGACCGCACACCCAGGATCCCGAGGCATGTGTGATGGAGATTGAAGCAAGGAGAGAAATTGTTGTGCTTGATGATGTACTGACACCATGTGGCCGCGTGTGATTAGTGGAGAGCTGGTGTATGACGTTGTGGATGAAACGGGAAGTGGCTCATGGCGCTGGAAGAGAAGAAAATGCATGGTTTTGTGCATTTTTATAGTTCACTGTGATGCACGCATCTCGAAGTCATCTAATAGCAGTTGTTTTCAAGTGACTTGACTGTGTCACTTTCCTGCGTAATTATGTCTACTATCTCCTATTCTATCACTATGCACTACGTAACTAGGCAAATCTTCCGGCATTTGATCACTGCATGTGAATACTCCATTTTGAGTATTTTTCCGCCTTAGAGTCAACCACGCTCTTCGTTTCACCTGAAAATGACCAATAAATATAATTAAATATATATGTTGGAGACTTTCCACATTAAATATACTAAAATAAACTACTAAAATTATATAAATACCGACTTATCAAAGAGTTTTAGAACATTCGCTTTTTCATTTCACATTTTTTCTGCTTCATCCTAATTATTATTTTTTTCTTTTTTTTATATATTTTCTTCATTTGACTTTTGAGTCTCTGTTTCTCTGCTCCATTTCCTATGGAATCTATGGGTCTCAATATATATTTGTAAACTCTTGTTAGCACTTCTCACTGTCCACTAGAGTTGAAAAAAGTATTCTTTTAACTTATAGGAATTCATTAGTTTTTAACCCATTTCTTGTTTCAATAGTGGCATAATAATTTTTTTTATATATACATATAAAAAAATTTAATTAATAACCTTTATATCACAAGATTCGTAGAAATATGTCTTATTCATCTTGCACTATTGTTTCTATCTTCTGCCTATTCTCATTACTACCACAAGCCATTCCAGTGCATACGTCAACTAGTAAAGTTATTCAAAAAGGTATAAAAACTGAATCCTTCAATAATAGAACTCATTAGGGTAATAAAAGTATCATTTCCATTCCAAATCTATTATATATTCATTCCATTATATTGTATTTCTAATTAAAAGAAAGTAAAATGAAATTCATACTTACTGAAATTTGGATGAAATTTTGAAAAAAAGTTATCAACTCACTTGAATATCGGATCAAAAGTTTGAACTTGGATCAATTTTGAACTTATCTTCTACCTTTTTGTTCTTTCCTTGCTTTCTTTGATATCATTGTCATACTTCATCTAATACCCCTAAAATAATTCTAAACCTTGTCCCTGAGGTTTAAAATGAATTATGGTTTCAACAAAACATATATACCTTGTGAAGTATAAACGAATTGATATAATCATAAATTGGATAATTAATATATAAAGTCTGTATACATATTTTTATCAAATAGAGTGCATTGAAAATTTGAATAATCATCAACAATGTATAACAAATGTAGCATCACCATCAAATATCACCAAAGCACCATATTAAATGAAATCAAGTCAATAATCTTAGTATCGAAGATAGTATATCATTAGCGCAAATAAGAAAGTATCATTACCAGAGTTACATGTAAGACCTTACAAATCATTACTTGGAGAGAAAGGGGATAACCTAGAGTAAAGAAATCAATTTCATCATCTTGATCAATCTTCTCAAACTGGTAACTCGCGGTAGGATTATAGAGATTATAGTCCCGACCTTATAATAGTTGGGCATCAAAAATATCATTAATCGATAGCCCCATTTATGTAGATGGTACAGGCACCTCTGCACCTCTTCGTCGTTTGTCTTCTTGACATCGTCCTCTCCATCTAGTGAATGTTCCTTGCTAAGACCCTCTGGTTCTCAAACATTGATTCTTGATTCCCCAAAGTTCTCATTTGGTTACGCGAAATTGAACCTATAAAGGCCAACTTTGTCTCCTCCATGTAAGTTATATCGAAGTTCGTAGCAGGTTGCTCCACATTCTTATCATTTCTCGCTCTCAACATTTCTTCTAAAACACTCCTCATTTCATCTCTAATTTTTTTTCTTTGCTCCATTTCTATACTGCTTATGTAAGCCTTCTCCTTATAGTTTTTAAAGTCATAGCTCTTTATTATTGCTTTTGTTATACTCTTCTCTTGCAAAACATTCATTTTAAGTCCTGCCATATTTAATCGATCTTCCCTGCAAGAATCTGTGATCTTGTAATATTGCAGACTTGGCCAAAGGTTGGTTATAAAGGCAATGAGGAATAGTGTAATGAAGTTGGCACACTGACTATGCTGGGCCTCAATTCAGGCAGCGCCAAGTCAATACAGAGGTAGCATCAACTATCCCGAGAAGGAAAAATAGAGAGAAGACATGTTGTTGTGGTGGCGCAGTCACATAACACGGGCGACATGGATCACTTACACGCAGCACCAAGACAAAAAAAATAGAAATCTTTGGACTTCTATGTCATTAGGGATTGTTATTTAGGGTTTCTAAGTGTACTTTAAGTAGTTTAAGGAGTACAAAAGTTATTAGGACATGGTAAAAAAAATCCACAACCATATTTTATCCTACTTTCAAAAGAGACCATTATAGTTTATATTAGTTTTGAGTTTTAGGGAGTTTTATTTGAGTATTGAGAATTTGAAGGAGAAAAATTGAAGAATCCTATTTGCAATTCAATCTTTATTTCATTGATTTAATTAAAGGTATTTTTTAGTTTAATCTCATATTTCAATGATGTTTTTGAATTGTATGATGTTGATTTCAATGATGAGTGCGCAATTTATATATCTTAGGGATCACTGAATCATATGGTATGAATATTAAGCAAAGTCATGAATTGATTATAATGTTTAAGATGTGCAATGATTAAAATTTATGTTTAATTCTATGCTTAACTCTATAAATGTCTTGATGACATGTTTATTGATTAGAGCCGGATATGAACAACACAATCATAAAATATATAACATCTATAGATAGTTGTTGATTAGGGAGATATGTATATTAAAATTATTTAGTTATGAGTCTAAAGATTTGGTACTTAATGCTTTATGAGACTTACGTTATTCACACCGATAGGTGGAGTTCTAGTTTCCATATTATGACTTTTTTCACCGTGATAGTTGATTGAAGTGAATATTAAGGAAATCTCTCTATTCAAGTTATACATTGCACACACATAAGAAAGGTGAAGAAAGTTAGATATGGGAAATATAGTATTCGTTACCAAGGTCAAGTTGTAAACTAAGAGTTTTCTCAATATAAGAATACAACTTGATGTACAATGGTTTTTATATAATAGATTAATTTTAGTTTAAATCAAACAAAAAAAGACCTAAAAATGCAGTAAACTTGACTAAGTAATCAAGTCCATATACATCTTTTCTAGAGGAATGATATAAATAATCAACCTTTGTTGATCACATTATTACTATAATTGAACTATTATACTTGAGGTTACGATCAAGTATTTGGTGCCGTTGTCGGGGATAGGTAGCCACAATTAGTTTAGTTTACTAAGTTTTTAAGAGTTTTTAATTTACTATAATATTTAATTTTAGTTTTAAGTTGATTAACCCAACTACACTTAATCTACTTTTCTTTTGTCTTTGGAGTTTTAGGGATGTTAAGAATGTATAGCTATCATGTTAAGGAATCAAATAATGAAAATCCTTGATAAAATATCTAGTTTGGTTTATCAAAGTAGATATGTTCGAGACAATACCACATACCAAGCACAACTAATCACAAGTGGTTTTCCATAAACGGGATATAAACAACCATACTATAACTCATATGGATTTACAAGATTTGTGGAAAGTCAAGAGCATTGCAACTACATACAAAGAAAAGAGTCATGGCATAGTTATCAAAGCTTTTACAACCTTCACATTTAAAATGTCTATCAATCGTCACAGAGTTTTCAGTACAATTGGCAATCACAACAAGATTAAGAGATGGATGAAAAATTATCTCTTACATCTTTAGAGCAAATAGTAAGTAAAATGGTTAAGTAGAGGGAGCGTGATCTCAGTAAGTTTGATGAAATATTAGAGATGCACAATCATTTAATATAAAGAATGAAGAGGATGATCGAGCATTCTTGAATTTGAAAAAAAAAAGTTTAAAAGAAATTACAACATTCATAAATTCAAGACAAGAGGATGCGGTTGAGTCTAAAGAGAACCAAGTTGAGGAGATGTTACTAAGCTAAGAAACATGTCATGAAGCATATGAAGAAGTAGAGAAGCCAAATCAAGAGGGTTGCAACATTATTGATACTTCAGAGTAATATAATTCACTAGACCATGTTAGAGAGAAGATTCATATCTAGAATACTATGCAACATTATAATGGTGTTGATCTAGAGAAGTTTGAAATAATAATGAAAGATAAAAGGAGTGAAAACATAAGATCACACAGTACAATGTTTGTACAATTGACAATGAATTTTTTTATATCAATGAAACCATTTCAACAAAAATTGCAAGATCAATGGAATGGCGAGAAAATTGGGATCTTTGTGGAGATATAAGAGAAGATTACAAAGGTGATCCATTTTGAAAAGATATAGAAAGTTGTGCCAAATTATATAAATATTATAAAGGATATGGTAGCACGCTAGAAATTGATTAAAGGATATGAGGAACTTTGCAAGGATACATTATTGAAGTAACCTTTATGCATCATGGTGATCATTTGAGAGCCGTGGTATAGGCGTCAGACTCAGGACGTTAAACGCAACACTTTTGGGAGGCAGCCCAGGGGATTTTAAATTTGGTTTTTAATTTAATTTTTACTTTCAAGTAATAAGTATAACAATCTAAACATTCAAATAGTATTTTTCTAACTTTGATAAATTGTTGTGCAAATTTTATAAAAAGAAATATTTCTTGGGAGGTTTTTATTAGAATAGCGAAGTCTCAACATATTTAACATATTCACACAAGTATTAAGGAGTCAGAGTTGTATTGGATAGGCAAAACGATGAAACTTTAGTAAAATTTTTGAAAATTGTATTAAATAAGTTAGTCACTCAGCAATGATGTCATGTGTATTAACACACAATGCGAACAGGGAGCTAAGTGAGAAATGTGAGTTTTTATATAAGGATAAGCTAATGTAGTCTTGACGCTGTAAGATTACACAAACAATGTAGATGGCATCGAGATGGAAGCCAAAACTGAGTTTTTGAGGTACTGACGTCGTGACCCTGTTGTCGCAGAGTCGTCGCTATAAACATACTAGATATTGTTTTAAACCCTTGATTCAAATGATTTAAACACACTTAAAACCTATTCTAAATCCTACCAACTGAGCATTAACCTCTCTAGAACCCTAGTTTGAGTTATTTTAAGCGAGAAAAAAGTAATCTTAGTGATTAAAAGTGAAGAATGAAGTAACATTATGGTTTTGCTCGATTTGGAGAGCTAGGGCATCGATTGCGAAAAGTGAACCAATAAAGTAATATGGTAGAGATTAGTGAGCAAAGTGAGAAGGCTTTAATTGA
Source organism: Stephania yunnanensis (assembly GCA_039657365.1). Lineage (NCBI taxonomy): Eukaryota > Viridiplantae > Streptophyta > Magnoliopsida > Ranunculales > Menispermaceae > Stephania > Stephania yunnanensis. The sequence continues at coordinate 28,961,434 of CM077581.1, read as the reverse complement.
TAGATGCTTGGAGAAATATTTTACACTAGATACTAGTCTGGGAATAAGGTGAAATTTCAATTTCGTTGGTTATGTTTTAAATTTTTTATTTTAAGATGAAATTTGAATGACTTGTGAAAATTTAGGTTTTTGGTATTTTTAGGATGGTGTATGTTTTAGAGCATAATGTTGATTACTTTGGATTAATGTGAGCCTTTATGAATATTATGGCATGTGAATGACCCATGTGAATGAAATTGTAATTTTTAAGTGATTTGAAGCCCATCGTTGTTGTTGAGTTGTTGCGAAGCTTTTGAAATGACAAGAGCAAGGAAACAAGCTAGTCAAGCTAGTGAAACTAGAGCATGATCACGAGGCATCTACCTCGAAAGCTGAAAGAAATTATGCCCCCAAACCATTTAAATAAATGTTTTATATTAGTAAGGAGCCCAAAAAGAGGTATGAGGCTATAGAGATAATGGAGTTTATTTGTGAAAGAGGAATCAAATGCCTAGCCAAGTATGTAGCAATAGTGAAAATTCTTATTAGGCAATTGGCACGGGAGCAACTCATGCAAGACTATAGGATGAATGAAGTTTATGGAGTGCGTGAGATTATGTATCAATTCTATGCCAATGCCAAGTTTACAAAAAAACTGATCCAATAAGGGTGAGAGGAATATTAGTTCCATTTAATGAAAAGGCAATAAATAATTTTTATAGGTTAGATTACTCAAATAGGAATGGAAACTCACAAACTTTCTCAATTGATTTATATGAGAGACCATATAACCTATATTCTTTTAGAATCATAATGAGAGTATTAGTTGTCCCAGGATAAAGGGGATGGATAATGGGAGTTAAGAATGTGCTAAAACACATTAAGAAGAGGAGTGTACGAAAAGTTTATTAAATATGGTAACATTTCATGATTGCTTCATTATACCCCCACTTCTTAGCTAGGTAAGATAAAAAATCCAAGGCAGCTTGTTAATTGAAAATTACAAAGAATGGGAAGATCAATGTAGGGGAAGTCATTTACAAAGATTTTAGGGAGTCAATATTGACTGAGAGAGACAACAAATTGTCATTTCAAATTTTCGTAACCTAGATGTGGCTAAATGCTGGAGTGAAATATATCTAAGATGAAGAACTTAATATAGAAACCCAAACAATAATTGACAAGGAGTTTATGTTTACTTTGAAATCCCCCAATGGCTACAAGGACTCTGAAGATGAGAAAGAGATAGCAGAGTGGGATAGACTTAATGCCAAGATATTAGCAACAAAGGCAAAACAAGAAGAATATCAGAACACTACTTATGAAAAATTTAGATCTCTAAAAAATTCTATAATAAGTATAAATGTTACTTGCGTACAAAGTAAATAAAAACTTAGTACTAAAAGGGAAGAGATAGGCATGGTGTTGAACAAAAAGTTGGAATTAAAAATTGCTTAATAAAAGTGAAAGTGAGAAGTTCTAACAAGATTCTTAAATAATAAATAGAGCGATGTTCTACAAGAAAATGAGTAGAGAACTTGATAGTGGGAAAAAGTGAGAAAGCGGAATCCAAAAGAAATTTAGTAGGGACCATACAAATAAAAATACATATAAGAAGAAACGAATATATATAAATGTATATGTATAAAGAAAGAAAGAAAGAAATAAAGATGGAAGTCAAATAAAAACTCTTCAAGTAAAAAGATTTTGCTTTAGTACAAGTAGCTAAGTTGAGTTAAATTTTCCTTTCAATTCTATAAAAGTCCTATGGCCTCTTAATAGATTAAAGTCGACAAAAATTGTATGATCTATACTTATTTTTGAATTCTTGAGATTAATGAGAAATCAAAAAATTGTACACTTGTCGCTTGAGTGTCGAGGTAAAGTTTCGAAAGTGAATTATATTTGTTGCTAAAGCTACTTGTTTTCAAAGTATTAGTTTTTATAAAGAAAAACTATTGAGTGGATTATTAATTTGAAACTTATTTGAATTAAAGGATACTCCATGATCGATGTAAAACGAGTAACATAATATAAGTAATATTAGTATGCATTCTTAGTAAAAAACATTTTTGCTTGGGACACACAAAGTCCTAAGTTTAAGGGTATTTAATGAATACCTAATTAGACTCATATATATAAGGCTAGTTTAGTTGCATAACTGGTATAAATATTGCGGAATGAACTTTAAATTATAGTATTTATATGTTTTCAAGACCACAAGGCATAAAAGAGACAAAGGACAGATTCCATGAATAAAAGATAAGAAAAAACACAAAAACAGAGTTGACATTGTGAGAAGACCAAGTGATGTCATGAGCATATATGGATGGTGTTATAAAGAATGAATGGACAACGTAGAATATTGTATTGAAGTTGGCGTACTGATGGCATTGTGGCTTAACACAAGCGGTGTCAAGTCCATACATACGCATCGTCAATTATCCTAAGAAAGAAAATAGAAAAGATATGGTGCAATGGTGGCGCGGTCATAACAAAAGCGGCATGGATGACTAAGATATAAAAAATTGAATGTTTTGGTCTTCTAAGTCATAATGGATTGTTATATAGGGTTTTTAATTGTACTTTAAGTAGGTTAAGAAGTATACATAGGTATTAGGATGTGGTAAACAAAACCCACCACCATACATTATCATACTTTTACAAGAGACCACCATAGTTTTCCTTAGTATCGAGTTTTAGAGAGTTTTATTTGAGTAATGAGAAAAGCTTTTGAAGGAGAAGACATTGAATACTCCTATTTGCAAATCAATCTTTGTTTTATTAATTTAATTAATGATTTTATTCAGTTCAATCTTTGATATCAATGATGTTTGTGAATGGTATGATGTTGATTTCAATGATAAGCGAGTAGTCTATTTCCGATAGGGATCAATGAATCCTATGGTATGAATACTATGGGAATTTATGAATAGATTATAATGTTATGCATGTGCAATGATTAGAGTTTATGTTTAATTCTATTCTTAATGCTATGAACATCTTGACCACATGTTTATTAATTAGGGATTTTAGAAGTTAGCAAGGCCTTGGAGATTTTAAGCCGGATATGAACAACACAACCGTAAAATATATAACATCGATAGATAGTTGTCGATTAGGGAGACATAGATAGTAAACTGAATTGGTTATGAGTTAATGCTTTGTGAAACTTATGTTATTCACACCGATAGGTGAACTTTTAGTTTTCAAATTATGATATTTTTCACCAAGACAGTGGATTGAAGTGAATAATAAGGAAATTTGTGTATTCTAGTTATGCATTGCACACACATATGAAAGATGAAGGAAGTTAGAAATGGGAAATATAGTTTTAGTTTAAATAAAAAAGAGACCTTTATAAAAATATTGTAAACTTGAATAATTAATTGTTTCCATATACACCTTTCCTAGAGGAACAATTTTCATGATTAACTTTTGTTGATCACATTATTACTACAATTGAACCGTTATACTTGCGGTTACGATCAAGAGTCAATAAGTTATCTAAGTCGACGTCTATGAAAATATTTTACTTTGAGGCAAAGTATTGTCTCATTCCCAAAACGAATCATCAAAGAAACATAAATAGAGATAGAACCACAAATGATCTAATAACTTCTAAAAAAGATTATTGTATGCATTTGATAGTTTCTTACTCGAATTGTTAGTCATAAGAGAAGTTAGAGTATAATGGTTTTTTGGGCTAAGCAAAAATAATGATAAGAACGAATAAAAATAAATAAGTTAAGACTGATCTTTATAGAAACCGTGCAAGATGTTGTTAAGATACAAAGATCGATGAAATCTTTAACTTAGAAATGAAGATTTTACTGATATTATAACTTGTTAGGGATTTAAGATATCGGGGAGATGGTCATATATTAGTTGTGATTAGCTATTAAATAAAACACAAATGATTATGTTATGAAATTCTGAGTACCCTTTAATTACTTCTAACAATATTGAAATCACATGCTTATCATAATGGATTAAGGTAGAACAAGTGAAGAGATAGATGTAATAAATTGAGTATTAGTAAGTGATCAATATAGGAAGTTAGTATGAACTTTAGTATAAACTTTTGTATTGCAAGAATTTCCATTAAGAGTTTGATTGATTGCTAAATTGATAAAGAGACTGGTAATTCTAGTTTTTTCGATCTCTTTATTTGAATAGTAACGAATAGGTGAAGTCATTAAAGGTAAAGTTATGGAAAGTAAGATATGTATAGTTATCTTACATAGTCTCTTAGAAAGTACCAAAGTTCTTTTTAAGAAAAAGGAAAGTAGGGAAATTTTAGACTAACAGAAATGACTTGTGACCATAACAAACAATAAGACTATTAAAGTCATAAATTCTTATGTTTCCAATAAAATAATTGTTAAGAAAGACTTAATTAATTGAAAGATTATCTGAAGTCATATATTTTTTTGTTGGATATTTGAAAGGAGTAAAGATTGATATTGCCTTTATAAATGAAACTCAAAAGACCATAAGTGCTTTCAATGTTGTCGGGTTTTTGGGTTCTACAAGTAGCGAAAATTTTAAGATTTTAATATCAAAACCTTATTAAGATATATCTAATTCGGATTCTATTAAGCTGATTAACAAAAGTAAACTATACCCAAGTTTCTAGTTTTCTTCTTTGAGTTGATCGATGTTTAAGATGTTCCAGATATGAGAGTCCTCTATTAGAAATTCATACAAGAACGTCGCCGAGATTCTTAGTGCTAGCCTGAGAGTAAACATGAAAAAAACTTTATGTTCTCCATAAAAACTCTAGAACGGCTTAGAAACCTAACTCATTTTCTAAAATCAAATGCTAATTTCTCCTGTTGTATGAATTCACCGAGCATGCTTATTTATACAACCCTTATATAAAGCCAGGTAAGTGGATTACCCTTATTCCATTACTTAAAGTGTTATTAATATGACACATCATAAGGACTTTTTATACTACGAATTTTATCATATAAAATTTATTATTTTGAGTCATTTAAAATCCTACAAAACCATTCTTTGTGTACAACCCAATAGGTTTCATGCAACATTGATAGTGAACCAAAACTATTTTCGTACACGAGTCATAAGCAGTCTCTAGTAAGGCATTATGTTTACCCATGTTGTTTGAAGAAAAAAATCAATACAACCTAATCAATAGTGCATGTTATATCCTTTTTCATATGATATCCTTTGATTAAACATAAGGTATGAAAAAGTCAATCTTAATTTTCAATCATACTAGTCTTGATATCTTGGTAGACTAAAAACATCCAAATTACATAGATCATATCATTTCACTTTGACCTGGCCATTTTTAGTCTAATATATTACGAGATCCACTATTATCTCTCTTTAAATGAAAGGAAAAAAATTATATCTCGATTACATACCTTCACATATTATTCACATAGTAAATCACGACCTTTATAATCGTCCATTTAAATAAAATGTTTGATTATCCAAATTACATTGATCATATCATTTCACTTGGACCTGGCCATTTTTAGTCTAATATGTCAAGAGATCCACTATTATCTCTCTTTACATCACGTAGTCTCGAGTCAGAGGCTTAAATGATATACCTATCATGAGTAACACCTATGAATTAATTCATGTGGTGTTCTCATAGCGAGTCGGTCTAGTACCTTGCTTTCGAACTGGAACTCATGATCTTGATTCATATCCTTATACGCATTATCATCACATAATCATCAATCGAGACTCACACTAGTCTTATTTTATTATAGTTCCCATTAAAGTGAACGACTAGAGCTATTTAGGATATTTCAGTAAACAACCATAGATCCTATTATAATGTAAACATGCAAAACAATTATAATAATGGACAAAAAATGAAATCCTTTATTTTATTAACCAAAATAACAATGTTCATAAGATTGAGATAGGGCACATGCCCTAACAGAGTGAGGCGTTAATAAGTATTGAAAAGGACCAATAGTGAAATAAACATGAGAATAGGTAAAATTGAGAATATGGAGCTGAGTAAATTATGTATATAAAAACAAGATGTCGAGACGAATTGTGACTGCTTAGAAATTGCGCGAACGAACTCTTTTAGTCAAGGTAAGGCACTAGAGTAGTTATGCATGACCAAAAGTCTAAGTAACTGCTTATCATTGTCATGATTCATTCCCAACGTAGAAGATTAGTATGACACCCACTTGTCTTTGAATATTAGAACGAATCGACGGCGGTTTATGTAACAAAGTTTGTAACATTTGATTAAAGTCAATTAAGAGATGAAGTATAACTAAATGAATTGCTTAGAAATTCTTACATGGTTATAAAAATTGGAGTTTCAAAGTAATGAGTCACGTTAAGACTAAGTTACCAAACAATAAGTTTGATAGAACATGATATGTGTTTAAAAGATTCTAACAATGCATACTGATAGGTTCAAAATAATTATAACCCTTTGTAAATTACCAACCCATATTATTTTGTAGTTGTAACCATAAAGAATTGGGTTACTTTAGGTGAGAAAATAAGAAAAGTCTGATTTCAATAGGAGATGAGTGAACATAAAATAATATATGCAACTTAAACATGAACAAACAATGAAAAGAAACTCAAGTAAGAAGAACAACATGAATATTTATGGAGTAATGAAATCAATTATGAGAAAACTAACCTAGGCCTCGGGGATTTCCAAGATCAATTATTAATTTGCATGCAATAGTCATCAATTTTCACTCAAAAGTGTATTCCAAATGCATTTTTAGGCCACGTATAGAGCTTTTGAGAGTATATAACACTCCTCGATTCCTTAGTTTTAATAAAAGACTCCCTAACAAAGATGTGAACCTAGGTAGAGCAACCTAAAATTCACCACATTTTGTCGCATTATGCATAAAAGAATCACTACCCATTGGCAAACAAGACAATGAGCATGTTTGATTAAACCTAGATTTTCTTGTTATGCAAGATAGACCAAAAGGGAGCTTATCAATTAGGTTATGTACTTGCTACGTGTTGCCCAACAATCCACGCAATTACGGATGCAATAGGTCCTAAACAAGGCAAATGTATTCTTAACTATAAAAATCCTAGCTCAAACTTTATGAATCAATACAATAACAAGAAAAATAAAAGAAAAAAAACTGAAATTGATATAAACTCAAGAAGATCTCACATTATTATGTTGAATTTGAGCCTCCCTTGCTCCTCCCCTAACCTAGATTGGGGACTCTTTACCCTCTCATAGCTTTGAAATCCAAGTATATCATGTATTGATTGGTGTAATTACAAGATACTATAGAAAAAAGAGAGAAAGTTTGGTGAATCAATAGTGAATTAGGGAGAATGAGAGAGAGAGAGAGTGAGTGATTGGAAATAAAAAAATAGGGAAGAGTCTCCGTATTTTTCATTTGGGTAGTGCTAGGTTGACTCTTTCAGTCCAGACTTTTAATTTTTATATATTTGTAAATCATCCTTCTATTTTCACCTATATTAATTAAACACCCAGAAAATAGATATGTCCAGATGTGGAAAGGTACGTGTAAATCTCTCATTGGAAACAACTGCACGTTGAAGGAGGTTCAAAATCTCTTCTTGGCAGCAAACTCTTCGTCTTCAACAACTAGAAATCTCACCGATCTCCCATGGAGACAACTTGCTTGAACATGGTTGATTGTGTTTCCCTCACCTTATCTCACCTCACATCGTCGATCTTCATCACTTCACCTCGTCAGCAGTTTGTTACCATTCCCAGACCACACCCTCATCACAAACATCCACCATCTTCATCACTGTCATTGTTAACGGTGACTCGTCGATGACTGGTTGTGGTCCGCTGCTACTTGTTGTTGTTGGTTAATGCTACTGTGTTGAGATAAGTTGATAAAAATCAAGTGTTTTTATTGTTTGGATCATTGGTTTTGTTGTGATTGTTATTTGTGGTTGTTGCTACTATGTTGAGATAACTTTGCTTTCCAAATTCCTGTGATCTAAGTTCGTCCTTGCCCTAGAAATCTACCCAATTGTATTTCCAAATAAGTTACAACATTTAAGAACACGAAGAAGATGGGTTTTAGGAATAAAAACTTAGAATAGTGCTTGAAGAATTTTCATGTGTGTAGTTGTGTCTACATTAAAAGTCTTTGAAGTGTGAAAATACATTAAGAGAGCAAAATTGAAGGTTTTCTAAGATTTTTTGTTTCAAAAAATCAGTCTCATTACTTTAAAATTTCACATTATAACCGAAACCCATGTTTTGAGCAAACACAAATTCCAAATTTGTTGTGAAACAGTTGTTGATTATTGAAACCCTTTTAAATTTTAGGGTATTTGTTTCAAATACATCAGATTAAGCATGCACCAATGTAAATTTATAGGCTGAGCTTCTCTTGTAGTCCTGAAAATCAGCCCCAAGTTTGCATTCCATCAAAAACCTTAATTTTGAGCACAAATTACTCAATCCTTAAAGTTCAACAACAACAGTCGAGTTCTCTTGAAAAGCACCCAAGTTGTTGAATCTTGTTTGTAAAAACCCGTAGTTCAAATGATCTTCAATGTAAGAAAAATCTCATGCACATGTTTTGAACTCAGGAGGGTATGAAAACATTGAACTTGTGATTAAAACTACATCAAAGCAATCTTGATTTTTATAAAACCTTTCAAATTAGTGAAATCCACATGTAAAGGAGCTTAAATTTGATGTTTACAACTCTCACTACGATTACACTTATCCAGAGACCAAGTTTTTGAGCAAAAACCTTAATTTGGACATAGAAGAGTTGATTAAGAGGCTCATCTAGGGTTCAATCCATGTCCTAGCTTGATTTCTTTAAATTCCAGCCCTCAATTCCTCCGACATGACCCTCTATCCATGAATTTCCTATAATTTTTTGTCTTCCTCTCCTTTCTCTCTTTCAACAAAGAGTGTTCGGATGCATTTTCTTTGTTTGAAACACCCCCAATAGCCTATATAGGAGTATCGCCTCCAATTTCTTAAAAAAGAACTTTTAGCAAAAGCTTAGTATCTTTGATGTCAAAACAACAATGCGAAGACGCTAAGTCTCGATTAAGGTAAATTTCATTGGTTTTCACACTTTCTCAATTTAAAGATATATATATATATATATATATATTCTTGTTGGTAGTTGTTTTCCTTCCTTATTACTTAACTTTATACTCACTTGCATAAATTGTTCTACCAACCTTTTGGTCACTAAATCCTCTTTATTATCATCATCATCTACACACACAACAACACACTAATCACTTTTTGAATGTTGTTTTATACATTTTTAATAACTCAAAGAATAATGTATTGTATTAGATGTAGTTTCATCCAAACATTATCAAGTATGAGTTTTGAGTTAAATTCGATTCTCTTATGTAATTTCCCATGCATGAAGACGTAAAGTTCACTAAGGACTTATTGAGAGTTCTAAGATACTATCAAATAAAAAAATAATTCATCACTTTCTAAATCAAGTACATTACTTCTGAATTAATGAAATGATATTGGCCTTAAAGACCCTCGAGTAAAAGAAAACGTCATTTACTATCTTGCTCAAGTAACAATTCTTTGAGAATTGATGAATTTATTTTATTTTTCTAAGCAGCTATTTTTTTCTTGAAAAGAGAAAAAAAATTTCTACCTTGTTTATCTTCTAGAGTTTCTAGAGGTGGTGTAATTGAAAGAGAAATTAATGTGATACATGTGCCTAGAATTTGAACTTTTGATATTCAACTTACAATAAATATAAAACTCATATGATGTTAGTTGAATCTTCCAGCTATCGTGAGTGAAAGAATATGGATTCCAAGAGTAGTGGCACACTTGTCATTCTATTACATGTTGTGGTCAATTGATCATTGTACTTTGGGATGATTTAGTGGTTTCGAGAGCAGTGGCACACTTGTCATTCTATTGATTTTTCCATTTTATTGTAATCCAAAACTTCAAACCTTCAACCATGTTTTTTCTGGAGCTTTTGTTTCGTTAGGTTAGTGTGTCTAATTAGCGGAATGGAGCTCATCTGAAGCAAAACTTTGGAGCTAGACTCGAATATTTGGGTTTAAAGAAGTGGTAAATTTTATTTTGTTTTGTTTTCTTTTTTGTCAATCAGTGGTATGTTGGGGTATATGCCTATAACTTATATCTATTTTATTTTTATTTTTTTGCCACAAATGGGATACTCTAGATGCTTAGGTTCAAGTAACATAAAGTTGAGGAATTGTTCTCTTTGGATTCTTTCTTCATTATTTATAACCTGTGGTTTTGGGAGGCTACATATCCCTCATTTTATTGATTGTAAGTGAACTTTTTAACTATAGCTCTAATTTGTTGCTTGCTGAATACATTTGGCAGATTATTTTAGAATAGTATCTACTTCATTTGGTTATGTATCACTACTACTATATCAGGGAGCTTGCATCGACAACTTGTTATGTTGAATTGCATCCACAACTCAAGGGTGTAAGTGGCCACTTTTTCATAAAGTAAGAAAGAATTAATTTTAGAGAAGTAATAGTTCCATTGTAAACAAAAGTACTCCCTTAAGTCACTTAATTGGTTTGTCTTTAAACTCTTAAAGCTATTGTACTTCGGATTTTGGAGGATGGCGAGGGCTTTTTTTAAAAGTATCAGCTTGATTAGTATTGAGCAATTCATTTTAGTGTTTTTTTTTCTTTTGAGGTTAATTCATTTTTTTATTATATTGAAATTAATCGGTAAGGATTACTAAATAATGAATGGAAATCAAATAAAATAGAACAAATGTATCTCATTGTTTGTTTCATGAGATAATATTTTTTTTTATTTTTTTTTTGAAGAAGTTGAGATGGCAATCGAAGTGACTAAAGCTATGTCAATTGAAAAATAGTTCTCCCAACAAATTGGTAAGATTTTATCAATTATTCAAAATAAATACAGTTCATGAAAAAATTATATTGTTTATAGAGTAGTGAGTTCAATCTTATCAAAGTGACTAAAGCAAACTGTTATTCGATGAAGTTTGCAGGGTGAATTAGGATAATATATAATGAAGGGTGGAGTGTGCTCCCCTTCTCTTTAGTTTTCCACCTTATTATGTCTCTTCTTCTAGTGTGCTTGAAATGAAAGTTGCTTTGTTAACTGCTTTAAACGTTTTTTAGTAGACCACTCCCAAGTCCTACACCACCAGTTACACATTGTTGAGTAGACCACTCACAAGTCAATTACATGCAAAAAAAAATGTTACTACTATGCTTTACATGCAACATACATATATAATATTCTCTTCCAGTCATGTACGTACTAAACAGTAAAACTGTTTGGTCTTTTCTCTTGATCTCCTTCTCTGAGGAGAAGATCATCATCATCATCATTGATCTACTTAAAAAAAAACCATTCAAAAAACAAGTACTTCTGATTTGACAAAGTAGTACTACTACTCTTGCTTGTAAAAGACATAACACAATAAGTATACTTTTAAAAATAAATTTAATGAGAATGCAATTATTAAAGGCTGACTAGGCCTGCGTCGACTTTGCAATGAATGACTCGGGGGTCCATATGGGTTTAGGCTAGGTGGGGCCCAGTTTTTTGGGAAATGGGGCCGTCACAATATAAGACCTATTGGTCGACGGTCGGTACTCGAGATGGATCGAACAAATGACGGTCAAGAGATTCGATGAGGTTAGCGAGGAAGGATTTGAAGATTTTCAGGGGGAAGGAATCAGCGAAGGTGAAAATGGTTGTTGACCGAATTTGAGAATCCAAAGAGAGTCTCACATATTTTTCAAGTTCGGGTCCGCACATACTTGAGCACACTGATCAAAATATCTCTTGGAGAAACCAAAGGTGCGGCCTGAAGAGGCAAGACTTTTGCACGATCGACGTATCGCGCCTTTATGCGAGACTTCTGCATGACCTATGATCACGTCCCTAGGTTGGAAAACATTATTTAAATTTGTGTGACTATAACCTTATATCTAATTGAATCCTATTTAAACTCACGACTACAAAATGAAAAACAACTAATTAAATCCACTAATAATTGATAAGATCGATCCCAATTAATCTGGGACTAAGGCTATGTCGTTGTTTGTTGTTGTAAGCTACTTCTGTAAGGTGTTCAATCAATACAACAAAAACAACAACAACAACAACAATAACAACAACATAGCCACAGTCCCAAATTAACTAGGGTCGGCTACATGGATCAAGCTTTTTCATTGTGCTTAATTAAGTGCAATTGATTGCGTGGTTTTCAAATCATTCAAATCCCTCATAATTAATGAATTGCATGTTAACTTTTGTCTGCCCCTACCTCATCGAATTTCTACAGTTTCTATCGAGTCAAGTTTTTTAAATGGGGGCATTTGTAGACCGTCTTTGTTGGTAACCAAACCACCGCAACCGCCCTTCCCAAATCTTTGTATCAAGTGGTGCTACTCCTATTTGTCTTTGAATTTCTATATTTCGTATTCTATCTTTACAAGTTTTACCACACATCCACCTAAGCATCCTCATTTATGATGTGTTCATTTTATGTAATTGTTGTTGTTTTATCGCCTAACATTCACTTCCATAAAGCATAGGTAGCCTAATTGCGGTCCTATAAGATTTTCCTTTTAACTTAATAGGAACATTTCTATCACAAAATCACCCTTGTTGCACTCCGCCATTTCTTTCATCCAGCTTGGATTCTATGTGTAACATCATTCTCAATGTTACCCTCATTTTATATGATTGATCTTAGGTATCTAAAGTGCTTTACTTAAGGAACTTCTACTTATCCCAATATTACCACTCCGTCATCTCGATGTCTAGCATTTCTAAACTTACATTGAATGTATTCGATTTTCGTCCTACTCAACTTAAAGCCTTTAGATTCTAATGTATTCCTTTAGAGTTCTAATTTCCAATTCACTCCATTTTTTGTTTCATCCACTAAAACAATATTATTTGGAAATAGCATACATCATGGTATATCCTCTTGAATATATCTAGTTAGTTCATCCATAACTAAAGTAAATAGATATGGGCTTAAAGTCGATCCTTGATGTAGTCCTATCGTAATGAGAAATTCTTTTATAGCTCCTCCAAATGTCTTTATACTCGTTACAACTCCATTATACATATCCTTAATAGTGTCTGTGTATCTAACATGCACTCTTTTTCTTTCTAGAACCCGCCAAAGAATATCTCTAGGGACCCTATCATATGCTTTTTCTAAATCTACGTATACCATATGAAGATCTTTTTTCTTTTTTCTATATTTTTCTAACAATCAACTTATAAGGAAAATCGCCTCCATACTTGACCTCCCAGGCATGAAACCAAATTAGTTCTCCGATATTGTTGTTTTTATCCTTAGCCTATTGTGTCAATTATCCTCTCCCAAAGTTTCATATTGTGACTCATAAGTTTAATTCCTCGATAGTTTGAGCAACTTCAAATGTCTCCTTCGTTTTTTAAGATTGGCATAAGCGTGCTTCTTCTCCAATCCATTAGCATCCGTTTTTATTTTAAAATTTTATTGAAAAGTTTTGTTAACCAAGTCAATCCAGTTTTTCCTAAGCATTTTCAAACATCTATGGGTATTTCATTTGGGCCACATGTTTACCCTATTTTCATTCTTTTCAATGCCTCTTTAACTTCTACAATTCTAATATTGCGTGTATAGTTTACATTTCTTTCTTGGTGTGGGTTTTCATCTATTAGAATATCAACTTGGCCATCATTAAATAAACCATCAAAGTAACTTCTCCATCTCTCCTTCATATTATCATCGCGCATTAAAACATTTTGATTTTCATTCTTAATACATCTTACATGACTTAGGTCTTGTTTCTTTTTTTCTTTTAATTTGGCTAGCCTATATATATATATATTTTCGCCATCTGTATTACCTAACCTTGTATATAGATCTTTAATGAATTTTTTTTTAGCTTGAATAACTACTTTTCTGGCTTGTTCTCTAGCTTCTATATATTGATTGTACACATCTTCGTCTTGGCACTTAGGTATTTTCCTATACATCTCTCTTTTAGTCTTAATTGCTCGTTGGACATCCTCGTTCCACAAGGATGTTTCCTTCTTTGGTGGTGCCAAGCCTTTCTATATACCTAATACGTTTAATCTCACTCTCCTTATGCAACTACTCATTTCTAGCCACATTGTATTAGCATCTAAGTCAAGACTCCAAACATTTTCCTTTAGTAGTTTTTCTCTAAACTTTACTTTTTTACCATGTTTTAGGTTCCACCACTTTATTATAGGGTCGCTAACTCTTTTATTCATATTATGTCGTCGTGTTAGCTTAATATCAAGTACTACTAATTTATGTTGGGTAGTAAGTGCTTCACCAAATATTACTTTGCAGTCTCTACATATTTTTCTTTCTGTTTTTCTCGTCAAAAGAAAATCTATTTGACTCTTGTTATGACCACTACTAAAAATAATTATATACGACTCCCTCTTCCTAAAAATAGTATTTGCTAAGACAAGATCGTATGCTGAAGTAAATTCTAAGATTGATTCTCCTTCTTCATTTCTATTATCGTAACCAAAACCTTCATGAACTCTCTCAAGCCCATTGTTACTTGCTCCGACATGCCCATTTAAATCTCCTCCAATAAAAACCTTTTCATCTAATTGTATACTTTGCGTAAATCCATCCATATCGTCCCAAAACTTGTCTTTGAGGCTCCCACTTAATCCTACGTGTGGTGCATAGGCACTAAGTATATTTGTTTTTTAGTCTCGAATAATTAATTTAACTAGAATCAATCTATCCCCCATTCTTTTAATCTCTACAACCTTATCCTTATAATCATTATCCACCACAATTCCTACTCCATTGCATTTTCTATCTATACCAGTATACTACAATTAAAGCCCAGTGCGTCCTAATACTGTACTCTTTTCTATTACCCATTTTGTCTCTCTTGGAGGCAAATAGTATTGACTCTCCTTCTAATCATAGTATCTACTAGTTCTATTGACTTCCCCGTAAGTGTTCCTATATATGTTCCATGTTCCTAAACGAATTTTTTCTCCCCTTTGTATTTGTTTTCCTCTTCTATTTTTATTTTGTCTAAAAGATCTAGTATTCATATCTATGATTTTGTTTTTGTTTTCATGTTTGTTTTGAACTAACTTCTTTACCCACACCTATCTTTTGTGTGGGAAGCCTTGCCCATTTTTCTTCACATCCGGACGATGATGTGAAGGGACTAGCTTCTTTACCTACACACGTCCTATGCTCATTTTTCTTCACACCCAGGCGTTGATGTGAAACACACCTTTGCTCATTTCTCTCTACACCCAGACTCCGGCGTAGTGCGTTGCTAGGTGGGAACGCCCCAACGTTTGTATATGTTTAATCTATTTCATGGAAAGTGACAAAATATTTGCACTGGCTGTCAACCTATCGCAACCCTCCTCCATTTTTCAAGAATGGAAAATGAGCTTGGGGCCTCCTCCCCCACTTTTCGGGTATCCCCTTACCCATTTTTCGGTATGAAAAAATGGGCGTCAGAGTCATCCTCCTTTATCCAAACTTGGGACCGGCTATGTAGCGCATATAGTGTACAACATAGGTGGAGTGTAAGGTGTTCAATCCATAAAATGAATAATTAATCTTTTTCGTCATTGATTGTTGTGGTTGATTAATCATTGTCATAGAATGTCTTCTTTTACCTTTTTCAAAAAAAATATAGAACAATTAATTCTACTATTCTCATTTTTTTCATTGGCAAATAAAATGTCTTGTCAAATACTAATTTCAAACCTCCATGTTCTTTAAGATGCAATCAAAAAGAATAATTAAACTTTTGTTGCTATATTAAATGTTTTTAGTAGTGTATTTTTAAATTTTTTTGAAGTCCATTATTATTATTATTATAACCATTAATATTATTAAAATTTAATTTTATTATTATTATTTTATTATTATATTTTGATATTGTTGTTGTTGTTATTATTATTATTATCATGGGATCCGAAAGAAGGTTGAAACAGTAGTAGCGTAGACAAATATCTCCTTATGGTCATCTCCGTGCTCGCACAATAATCAGTTATGATGTTTATCTTATATTCACTCCTTGAAGATCAACATTAGTGATATTGATAGCATATTTTTGAAGTTCGGATCTGCACATACTTAGCACGTACATCAAGAAATATTTTGGAGAAGCCAAGGATACGGCCTCAAGAAGGGAGAGTACTTCTACATGACCTATCACACCTCTAGGTGAGACCTACACTCGTTTGAGTCCTCTTTAGGCATGCCTCAGAAAAACCATGACAAAGCTTTCAGCACAACAATGGCGAGGCCTAGCCACGCCTTGGGCCCTCCCCAAGTACGCCTTGATAACCTTAATTCAATCTCATTTCGACTTATGCATAGATCTCGAGGATAAATTTAATCACATCTCAACAGACGCATGAGTCTTGTAAATTAAAGAGCACGTATGCGCGAATCTGGAGAATTAATAAATCTGGAGAATTAAAGAGTATGTAAGTACCAATCTCGAGAATTAATGGATCTCGAAAACTATAGTGCATTTAAGCATAGAAATTGACAAATATAGAAAGAGAAATAATTAAAGCTGTAGAGAGATAATATGAGTGAGAGAAAGAGGAAATGAGAGAGAAAGAGATAATTAATGAGAGAGAGAAAGACATAATGAGAGAGAGTCGCATATGTAGCGAGAAAAAGAAGGCGTATCCTCATTTAATGTTTTGAGAGAGAGAGAGAGTACCCTTTCTCATTTAATGTTGTGTGGATGTATTTTGTAGGTAAGTGACCATTTTATTGTGACCCACTATTTAATTTAAATTATTTTGAGGCCCTTAAGAATGTTAGAAATTATGAAAGAACCCTTTGAGTCTAGACGTTTTGGGTACAAATATCTTTTTTGTTTTGGTTTTTTGTCTTATATTAATGTATTCTCTTATATCGAATCGTATGTGAGGATGATTTTGTTATTGCCCAATTGTGAGGAGAGAGAACGCCATGTGTTGAGCTTGCGGGGGGTTTCAGTCGGTCCTCATGGGGTCAAAAATTGTAAGTTGACGCAGATGTACGGTTGTTGATCTCTGTTGCAACGTTTCTCATGGTTGATCTACACGGACATGGGAGACGTGTCGCTGTAAAGAGAGAGTGCTTAATCGAAAATAGGGACAAAATGATTATTTATTTCTGATATGCATTTACATGCATTTCGAGCGTCGTGTGTACTTGTTGAGGTACGTGTGTGTCGAATGTGTCGTAGTGATGCTCTCCTGACTTTTAATCTCTACTGTAATGTAAATTGCGAGTTGATAGAGAGAGTTGATGTCGTTCACATGAGCCAAATGTGTGTCAGCCCTATGTCCCTCATTGTTGAACATCAAGTCTGTTACGTGTCTTGAAGTTAGATGAAGAGCTCCTAAATCTTGCTAACATTACTCGTATACTTAGCCAATTTTTGTAGTTTTTCTTCAAGTTAGATCACTCCAAACTTTATGGGAATGATCCTACCATCATCATAGGTCAGTGTAGGTACCACACAGCTGCTTGGGATGCGTGCTAGCATTCTTTGTGAGGTGAAACACTGAAACACACCAAAAACGAACCTCTTTCATTTCTTTTGATCAAACCAAATATAGAATCTACAATTGAAAAAATAGATAATTAAGCACTAATTTTAGACACTTAGGCACATTAAAATATAAAGAAAGGACCATAAATAGGGCACATAATGAACACAATGATCACATGTTGTGTGTGTCAAATATAACTCATAAAAGGTTGCAAATCCCACTTAGATGTAATATTAATAAATATGGAATCCACCAGATTCGGTCAAATTGAGTTCAACAAGTAGGAAAGTAAATCTAGGGGGTTTTGAAAAAGATTTATCCTAACGGCCTACTAAATAGGAAAGTAAATAATTGAAATTCGGAATAATAAGAACATACATAAGCCTAGAAACCAACAATCTAGCCTTATGTTGTTTTCGTGTCTTGCATCGTCGGATTTGAAAAACGGGTTTTATAACAGTTTCCCTAGATAGGCTAAAGGTGTTGGAGTCACCAACTCCCTAGTTCCTCTACTCTTGATAGATAGGGCAACCACTCTCTAAATACTTCTCTAAATCCACCATACAACCTTGGGCAACCGCTTTCAACATTTTGCACGTGAGGAACATTAATAGAATTATGGGAAAAACTACCACTAGATAACCTTGGGCAACCGCTCTCAAGATTTAACCTAGTTCTTGATGTTATTCACCTAAAACAACAAATGTGTCAAGTTTCTTATTCTAGGTAATTTCCATTTCTCAACCCGGTTGGTGTCACAGATTCAACCCGATTAATAGTAAGTTAATACGTTTACGCCTAGAGATATGCAATGCACTTGCATACTTTAAACTACCATTGAGGCATCGTTAAAAAACACAACATAAAGATGAAGAATAGAAACAAAACATTGTTATTAAAGAAAGCCTCAACAAGACATGAAAATAAACCTACTACTTGCTAGAGAGCTTCATCCCCAAACTATGAATTAAAGAGCCATGCTAGACATGGCTACTCTACCTTGCTCTGCTCCCAAATCAATGTGAATTACAGTGTGTTTTCCTTCATAAAAATACCTCCTTTATATAATTGTCTTGGGTACAAGAATAGCAAATCTCGAAATAAGAACCATCTAAAAATCACAAAATTTCTATTTTGTGAAGTTGGCATCACTGGTGATGCTGTCGTTATATGCGAACGGTGCTAGATGGCGGCGTGGCTTATTATAGCAAGTCTTAGTTTTCAAGTCAATCTGGTATTTCTATTTCTATCCTTGCACTGTAGTTGCCATTATTTATTCTAAATCTGATGCAATCCTTATAATTTTGAAGACATGTTTGTATTTCTCTTTGACACCATGAGTGATGCCATCTGGTATACCCTAGCACCATCCCTTATGACTGCATGGTGATAGTTCTACTGAACTTTGATCGATGTTTGACTTCTTTCCTAATTTTACCTGAATCATGCATAAATGTTCAAATACCCATACATCTCTAATTTTAGACTTAATTTCCATTGCAAAATACCTATGAAAAATGTATAAATAAGAAATCATCAAAAAACCCCCAAAGTTAAAACTTTACACGCCCCGAGCAAAAGGATATCTGAGTACAACGACTAAACACATTATGACAAAATTGAGTGATACTACCTTAAAGACTTTATACCAACTTCGCAAAACAATGGAGTCCTTTCTATCCAAACCTGGTCCATATGTTTAACAAAAGACTTGAAATTTTCAAAGGCTTGTCGAACATGGTCACCTTTCAAGACAACACTTTTTCAAACTCAAAGCATTTAAGAACCATAACCTTAAACTTACTTATAGATTTTTTAGGTCTTTTCATCAAAGCAGTAGATCCAAAGTGATCCTTTTAATAAATAGATTATTTTAAATGGACTTTATCACCACTTTTCGCTTATTTGCTTATCTTCACACTTTTAAGAGTCCCTATGGCCTTTTTAAAGGTAGGCTATTCTTTGGTTCATGGAATTGGAAGAACTTACTTAACCAAGTTACAAGCACTTGAGCAAAATCTTTATTTCTTAATAGGAGTCTCTTTTTATGGACTTTCGCTTTTTATTCATCTAGACATCCTCACATCCTCCCTCTATATGGTTTTTTATTATACTATCCTTCTCCATTTCTCATGGATACCCATTTTGCATTATTCTTCCAACCATCGAGTTCCCTGCTCCATTTCCTACGAAACTTAAGGAACTCCCTATATATTTAGAAACCTCCTATTAGCACTTATCACTTTGGCTAAAGTTAAGTTAGTTCTCCAATGTAGAATCCTCAAGCTCATATTTTACTATAGTAAATAAGCCCACTACATCCACTTACAAGTGCTAAATCTTTAACAATTATAATGTAAGTGGAATAGTCCTACTTTCAAAATCCTAGGGATTTTGGATTTTTCCCGCAAAGTTAATTTGACCACCCACCTACTTTGGTCTCAATTTATGATTCATCCCTACTCCACATTTCTATTTATGTTGTCAAGTAGATGTAAAAGCTCTTTTAGTTCTTCTAAGTCTGAAAGCAAACAATTTGGCCAAGTTTTTACAACAAAAATTGAAAGCAAAGTTTCACTCGTAGGTAAGACTCTATAAAACAGTAAATACACTAAACTATCTAAAACATGCATGCATTATTGTACTAATTTATGAGTGATGAATAATGTTGAAGATAAGAAATGGGATGAAAAGGGAATAATATTACTGTGAACTCCTAATAGTCACAAGAAAAATTTTAAAATTAAGCTCATACATGCGAAGCTTTATTGACTAGTCTATCTACGTACCTATTACCCCCAAACTTATTCCGAACCTTGTCCTCGAGGTTCAATAGTAAGCTAAGAACATAAATAGCAGTAATGGTGGAAAGAGATGGATATATATATATATACAGTAATTGAATCCTTATATGTCGCGGCTACTAGCTATCAACCACCAAGACACGAGATACCATAAATGATCCATAATCTAGTTTCCACTCTATTTTGCTTTAACCGAGATGTTTAACATATGTAATTTAAATATTTTATTATTTTAGTTTGGTTCAAGTGTGATAGGAATAATATTCTACAACTAGCAAACCTACTTAGTATCTATTGTTTGATTAAAAAAAGTCATGCTTTTTTGCCAAACCAAGGAGTGTTATGCCTTTCTCAACTATTCTCATCACTTTTTTGGTTCAAACGAAGGCTATGATGAAAATTCAAATCAGGCTCCTAGCATACGAAATATATGTATAATATAGTACAATTCTTCATGCATGGTTAGGAAAAAAAAAAGAAAACAAGAATTAAAACTGTTTACTAACTACGAAATTTTTCATGGGTTGCCTCCCATTAGTGTTTTTGTCTAACGTCGTTGGCTCAAAGAATTTGCCTCCCCCTAGTTGGGGTCTAAATCAACAATCTCAGTTATAGGCACGGAGAATCATGAGAACACTCACTTTTTGTCATGTAAGATCTCACTTTCATCTTGGAAAAGCTTTGTCCTCTTTCCTACCAGGATGCTAATGTACCACAATTGCACATCAATCAATGCTCCAACTATCGCTATGAATGGTAATCCAAATAGAAATGTTTCACATTGGCTATTACTTCTATTAAACACATAAAAGTCCCTAACGAACACGAAGTCTCCTATGCGAACAAATACAATCTTGACCATCCCTCTTGGTTTCTCCACCGTCCTGTATAGGTATCTCGCATTGGTCTAAGCATCACTAGTGATACATAATCCGCACAGTTCGAGAATTTTAGATGACATTACATTGACTATAGCACCCATGTCACATAACACCTTAGGGAAGCTCTTGTAATCTTGCATGAGAGCACGATCTTCCTAAGGTTTATGTCATATTAGAACTGGTAGTGCAGTATGTCAGGGCGCACAATCCTTTCCACCTTATTATCATCCATCCTTATGCATTTTGATCCTTGTTCGATAAGTTGCAAATTTTATGGAGGCTTGGTACTCATTCGTACACCTTTTTCGTAGAGGCTTTTCTTTCATGGTTATCTCTTGCATGATTTCTTTCGGAGCTTCCTTGATCCATGAATACCTATCTATAATCATCTTATCCAAAACCATAGTAATGCAAGCATGTAATATGTCAATTGATGAATTTAAAATTTGCAAAATTATAAAATTGACCACTCTTCCTTTATATTCAACATACACAAAGCCATTGACTAGGTCAATGTTAGCTATGTCCTTTCACATAAGGGGCCAACCGAATAAAGTTGTAAAAGGTTTGGACTTATGCATCGCTTTCATGTCAATGGTATGGAACTCCGCGGAGAACCTCAAATCCCCAACACGAACCATCACATCCTGAATTATTCCTTTGGATGAGATCTCCTTACCATCAATGACTAGAATCTAAATCTTCATCTCTGTTAGTTCACCAGCCCTTAAAAACTTGTGGAAGTTTGAAGACATCACATTGATTGATATTTCTAAATCAAGCATTACAATCTCTAAATAAAGTCCACCGATAATACAAGGATACCTACTACCCCCGAATCATCACATTTAAGCAGGATCTCGATTGGCCTTCCCTGGGGTTTTGGTTGATCTCCTTCGAACTTGGTCTTTTCTAGGGTGATGGTCTTATAAGCCTCATTTTATAAAGCGATGTTGTCATGAACAATTGCATTTACTTGAGCACCTAATGGGTTAATACCTATATTCAAGTTGGGTTAAGGTTGCGAAGGCAACTTCCCCTCTCCTCAAGTCGATCTAGTTGTTGTGTAATATGGCTCACCTAAACTTTTAATTTCAGACTACAGCGTTTGTGTAATTGAGAGCTTCCTACAGGTTCACCTAAAACTGGGCGACATTTGTATCGAATTGGCTAAGTTTAATCACTAGTGATTTAACCATGTCCTCTAGTGAGGAATGATTAGTCACTAGCTCAGGCAATGGTTGTCCTTTCGGGACAAATGATTAATAGTTCCCGTTTCAAAGCCCATAACTAATAATAGGGTGATTCCTTGCCATTACTTGGTTTTATGTATTTCTAAAGGGTGCTCTGGTTTGCCCTTAGAATTGGTTACCTATAAAATTAACCTGCTAATGGTCATAAAATAGAGTAGGACATTCATTAGTCGCATGGCTTATAGTTGAGCTGAATGTACAAGCTTTAACGTGCGCTAGGCCATTACTCAAGAGACATTTCACCATGGAAGTCAACTTATCAAATTTCTTGTCAATGGAGCTACTAGTAGCTCTAACTAATGGATTTCAACATGCGTCAACACCAATCAACATGCGTTAACACCAATATCCCTGTATAATTGAGATTGATGTGTTATGTCTTTATAGAGTTGTTTTATCTTCACAAGGGTTTTATCACGAATGTGACCACCACAAGTGATATCAATCATATGCCTCTCCAGAGAGGACATGCCGATATTGAAGATTCAAATAATGGCCTTATACGATTGGCCATGTTGTGGAAAATTTGCGATTACGCGCTTATAGTAGTCCCAATAATCACCAATACACTCACTAGTCTTCATCTTAGTACTTTATATCTCATAGATGAGTTGGGCTACCTTATCCTTTAGGAAATATTCAATGAGGAACTCATGTATCATGTTTTTCCATAAGTTAATGTTGCTAAGGGAGCTATTGTTTGGCCTTATCCTTTATCCAAGATGTTGAAGCCCTAAGTTTTACCATATTCCTTTCTGCTCGAGGATGTCTTAATGACTAGCAACTCATCTAAAATCCCATTATGAATTCCATTATGGAATGTGGGTAGGAGGTGAATAAAGCCGGACATAAGATCAAAAGTTTCGTCGTTCGGTTGGAAGTTTATGCAAAGGGGGTGTAAAGAAAGAAGATTTTAGAGATATTCATTGGTGTGCCCTATAGTAATCTGGTGATCACTGCCAGCGTGGCGAACGTCGTCAGCTATAATAGGTCGGGGAAAACTGAACTCTCTATTTAGAGCTTCCCCAGCTAAACTCCGATGGGTTCTATCAATTTATAAATCGAAAGGTAACAGTGAACCAATCGATTTAGATCGACTTATCCTACTGCTCATAATTTAATAGACTCAAAGAACAAAACAAAAACAAAAAAAAATAAAAGTTAAACTCAATTTGGAACCAAACCCCAAGCGATGGCGCCAAAATTTGATCATGTGTCAAGCTGGTCAAATATAAGCCATAAAAAGTTACGAATCCCACTAAGATATAGTAATGGAAAATACCAGCTCAAATCCACAAGATTTAGTCAAACTGAGTACAATAAAAAGAAAAGTAAATCTGAGGGGGGTTTGAAAGAATTTTATCCTCATGGCCTACTAAACAGGAATGTAAATAATCGGAATTCAGAATAAAAAGAACATACCTACACCTATGAATCCACAATCTAGCTTTAAATTGTATCCATATCTTTCATTGTTGAATTTGAAAAATGTGTTTTAAAACAATTTCCCTAGATAAGCTAAAAGTGTTAGGGTCACCTACGCCCTAGTTCCCCTATTCTCGATAGATAGGGCAACCGCTCTCTAAATACTTCTCTTAATCCACCATACATCCTCAGGCAACCGCTATCAACATTTTGCACGTGAACATCATTAAAAGCTTTGTTGGAACACATACCCTTAGATAACCTTAGGCATCTACTCTCAAAATTTAACCTAGTTCTCGATGTTATTCACCTAGAACAACAAGAGTCAAGTTTCTTATTCTAGGTAATTGCCACTTCTCAACCAGGTTGGTGTCACATACTTAACCTGATTAATAGTAGGTCAATGGGTTTACTCCTTTGGAATTGTAATGAACTTACAAACTCTAAACTACCATTGAGGAATCGTTAAAAACCATAACTAAAGAGAAAAACTTCTACAAAACATAGTTATTAGAGAAAAACCTTAATAAGACAAAAAAACAAACCTACAACTGGCTAGAGAGCTTCATCCTCTACCTAAGTATGAAAAAAACCTCACCTCACATGGCTACTCTACCTTGCTATACTCCTAAATCACATGGCTAGAGAGCTTCATCCTCTATGTTTTCATCCATAGAGGTGCCTCCTTTATATAAGTATGCTTGGGTCCAAGAATAGCAATTCTCGGGAATAAGAATTTTCTAAAAGTTTCAAAATTTATATTCTACGAAGTTGGCACCATCGATGATGCTGCTGTTAAGGAGGAAGGAAGCCGGATGGCGGCCGCATGGCTTAATATTCCAAGTCTTAGTCTTCAAGTTAGTCTGGTATTATTATTTCTAATCCTAGCATCATTGTTTAGATTGCCTAATTAAAATCTAACACCATCCTTATAATTCTAACGCCGTTTGTATATTCTACTATGATGCCTTGAGTGGCGCCATTTGGTATACTGTGGTGTCATCCCTTGTGACTGCACGACCTTGTTTTGGTAAACTTTAATTGATGTTTGAGTTTTTTCATGATTTTACCCGAATCAGGCGCAAATGTTCAAATACCCTATAAATTATCAAAATAAACATATAAAGCCATAAAACCTAACTTTATACTTCATTTCTATAGCAAAACACCTATGGAAAAGTGGATAAATAAGGACTCATCAAATAATGACAAACTTAAAACTTTTCACTCCCGAGCAAAAGGTTATATGACTACAACGATTGAAAAAATTGTGACAAAATAAAGAAATACTACCCTAAAGCCTTTATAGCCACTTTGCAAAATGATTGAGTCCTTTCATGCAAACCTGGTCAATCTGTTTTATAAGAGACTTGGAATTTTAGAAAGCTAGTCAAACATGGTCACATATCAAAACAACACTTTTTCAAAACTCAAAGCATTTAAAAACCATAACCATCGACTTACATGTAGGTTTTCTAGGTCTCTACATTAAAGCAACAGATCCAAAGAAATTCCTTTATGAAATAGATTCTTTAAAAAAAGACACATTATTTGGGCACAAAATGAACTCAATGATCACGTGTCGTGTATGTCAAATATAACCCATAAAAGGTTTTCAATCCCACTTGGTTTAGTAATGGTTAATACGGGGCCAAATTCATAGGATTCAGTCAAATTGAGTTCATCACAAAGAAAAGTAAATATGGGGAATTTTTGAAAGAGTTTTATCCTAATGGCCTACTAAGCATGAAAATAAATAATTGTAATTTAGAATAATATAACATAACTAAGCCTAGGAATCCATATTCTAGCTTTATGTTGTTTCCATTTCTTGCATCGTCGATTTTGAAAAATGGGTTTTAAAATAGTTTCACTATGTAGGCTATAAGGTGTTGGGGTCACCAATTCCCTAGTTCACCTATTCTCGATAGATAGGGCAGCTGCTCTCTAAATACTTCCTTTAATCTACCGTACAACCTTGAGAAATCTCTCAAAATTTTGCACATGAGCAACATTAATAGTTATGTAGGAACACATACCCCTAGATAACCTTGGGCAACCACTCTCAAGATGTAACCTAATTCTCGATGTTATTCACCTAGAACAACAAGTATGTTAGATTTCTTGTTCAAAGTTATTGCCACTTCTTAACTTGGTTGTTATAAAGGACTCAACTTGATTGATAGCAAGTAAATGGGTTTACGTCTAGAGATTTGCAATGAACTTATAAACTATAAACTACAATTAGGAAATCGTTAAAAACCATAACATAAAGAGAGAGAACTGAAACAAAACACTATAATTAAAGAGAACCTCAACAAGACATAAAAATAAACCAACTACTGCCTTAAGAGCTTCATCCTTGACCAAGGTATTAAAGAACCTTGCCCGACAAGGCTACTCTACTTTGCTTTACTCCTACATCACTATGAATTACAATTTGTTTTCATTCATATAGGTGCCTCTTTTATATAAATGAGCGTGGGTACAAGAATAGCAACTCCCGGGAATAAGAAACCTTCTAAAGAGTCTCATATTTGTATTCTGTGAAGTCGGCGTTGTCAGTGACACTGTGTAGGAATGGCGTCGGATGGCAATGGCTTAATATTGCAAGTCTTGGTCTTCAAGTTAATCTGGTATTTCCATTTTTGAATCGGGCGTTGTGGTTGATCACGTTTGTAAGAAATTTGACGCCATCCTTGTAATTTTGATGTCATTTGTATATTCTGCTTTGATACCTTGAGTGATGTCATCGGGTATACTGTGGCGTCGTGCCTTGTGACTGGACAACGCTAGTTCTGCTAAACATTTTTAAGGAAAGCCAAAAATATTCATTGAGTAGAGATAAAATGAGATAAGATATTTACAAAAATGTATGAGATACAAGTAAAAGCTATATGGTAAAAGTGTAACAAAGAAATACTTTGATATCTCCTTTGAAAGGTATATTTCAATTCAAGTAATGAGGATAAATGTCTCTATTCGAGTAATGAGAAAAGTTTTAAATGCTAATTGATTGAGAAAATCGGAGAAATTAGATTGGTAATTTGAAAGATATATTGGTAGCAAGAGAAAGAAATGAGTTCTCTATGAACTCATAAGTAGATATGATTTGAAGAATTCTTAGAGAAGTTGTTATCTCTTTAATTAGTTAAATAAAGAATAGTTTTCAACTGATCCAAGTTTTACTTCTTTGAAATTTGAGGAGCAAATTGATTTCTTGAAAAGATTGAAGTATCAAGGAAGGACCATTGAAAACTTATTCTTATGGAAAAGATTTTAAACCTAACGGACAAATGATGATTAAATTGTACAACAAACTATAAAAATAATTGAATTCACTGATTGGCTTGAGTTGATAATTTCTTTCTAAATGGTATTATGAGTTGACATTTAGAGATCGAGTGAGATTTGCATAATGTGTTACGTTACATTTTTAGATCGAGTAGAGATTTGAGATCTCTTGCAATGGATGGCTTATGATAATTGAGATCTCTAACTATAAGATGGCTTATATAATTCCAGGTTTTGTTACGAAACTTTAATGCCCATAATTTCAAAATTTGATAATTAGTCCTACTATCGAGGTTGATTTAGTAAATACGCATGGTACTTGTGTATTGGTATGAATAATGTGTGTATTATGTCCTATTTAGTTTACTTACGTGGGTATATAAGCCTAAGTTAATGAACATAAAGTAAAACTACTTGTTAAATGGTTTAAATAAAGAATAATGGCATTTTGGTAAATAATACACATAGGGGTATTTAGGAAATTTGATAAGAAATGATGGATTTAATATGGACTGGAAGATTATCCTAGAACTTAAAGAGATTGAGATTAGAAGTAGGGCTTGGATTAGTCAACCAAACCCAAATCTCATAATCGTACTATTTTAACCACATTAAAGGCACGTTGTCACTTTGGCTTGAAATAGACAATAGAGAGAATTAGAGAAGAATAAATACTAGTTTGATGGATTTGTAGTGGAGAGGGACCAACTTCGAATCTACAATAACTAGGTAAAAGTCTTATATATTTTTCTCTAATGTTTCAACACTTTGATTCACTTATTTGGTTTTGAAAGAAAAATGTGGTCTTCATGGGATTTAAGGGTAGGAGATGAATCTTTTTTATTTCAAGTATGATTTAGGTTTTTTGTACCCCATTCTCTTTGATTGACAAGTGGATTTGTTGTTGAAATGATGTTTTCATGATTCTTACCAATTGGTTGCTAATCCATGTTTTCAATTCATGATTTTTGTTTGGATCTTATATTTGATGAATGATGATGTTAATATAGATTCAAATGAAGTATATACTAAACTTTTGCTTGAATTTGGACCCTTGAAGGTTAGCGTGAGTTATTTGGAGCGAGTAATTGGGTTTCATTCTTGAAAACTCAATCTCACACTTAGCGTCTCACCAGCGCCTTGCTGACAAGTGCTACAACGCTAGCTACGGTGATGCCTAGGAAATTATGGATTCATGTCGAGTGATTTCCAGTGACATGGCATATAGCATGCGATGATGCAAGGTGCTGAAACGGAATTATTATGGCATTTTTGGATTTCCCGGCGACTCCCAGTGCCTTGGGGCGATGGGCAAAAAATATAGTTTTTACTTTTTGAGGTTTTCATATAAATGCTCGTAACTTCTTTGTTTTAACTCTGATTTTAACATTCTTTATATCATTGAAATGCTAAAAGAGAGTTTTAAGATATGGAGTCAACAAAAATTGATAGTGATTTACTATTTTGAAAATGGGTTTGAATGTTACTGACAAAAATTAAAAGAACAACTTATCTCAAACCAACTTGCTAATTATGCACCAAACTTATATCAATATAGACATTCGAAGAAGATCCGATAGGAACTTCCCAAGACCAAAATTTGAATTAGAAAAGCAACAGTTGAAGTTTAGGAAACCAGTGGAACTAAAGAGATTAACAAATTAGTGATGAACTAACAAACGCAAATCAATACTAAATAAGAATTTATATCACAGTAAGACTTGAATGTCTTCCTCTGCATAGGCTCAACCTAATGAATTAAACAATTTAATAATGTGAACAACAATTATAATGATCGCTCATACTCATAAGACTTAAGTAATCAATTATAATCCACATAATCACAACCTTAAGGATTTATAGACTCAGTTTATCAAATCTATCTAGGAACTCAATCCAAAATAAAATACAATTTGGAAAACCTCCTCAGTCTCCTATTGTATCTAATGTTGGAATCATCAAATATGCAATAACTAAGTCTTCTATTCCTTCAAGAATCTTGACTCATCATTTTCATAAAGTTCTTCAGTCCTTTATGCACCTTTCTCTAGGATTTGTAATTGTAATCCATCTCGAAGTTCTCTCATCACAATATTAGACTTCTTCAATTTTGTAGACTAATACTAATAATTTATCTGTTGCAGTTTCCTAAACATATTCAATTCCTACTTCGACTTCAATTTTGTTTTCATCTTCAACTCTAACTTTGATATTGTAGTATTCATTGCAATTTACATTTTAATTTATCTCTTAATTGTATCTACACTCGGACATCTTGCTGAGTTAGACTTCCATCATCATTGCATCATTTACCTAATTAACTTAACTTTTGTTTTGATAATATACTGCCAACAAGGATAGAGGAACCCGAACACAGTAACCTAGGGTCTAACAACAACAATTTAAGGTAACTGGGGTGTGCTCCACTTTCAATCATTTTCATGATATTAGATTATGCTAGGATTCACTTAGAAGTTATTGATGTTTATTCTGAATCCTTTATGATATCTTGTTGACGAATTAATTATTAAATGATGTCCCCTTTACCTCTCTTTATCTTTGAATACCAATGGAAATAGTATGTAAATCTTCTTGAACTAGTTAAGCGACAATCATGATGGTTTGTACGCCACGGATACCTTTCAACAAAATTAATTACATTAATGGATTTACCATAAGTGTGGAGTAAATGGATTAGGTGATTCTTTACTAATGGGTCAACAAGCGGATAGGTAGAAAAAAAATTTGTGACTTCATGAATCTATAATCTTGATATTAAGCTTTAATCCTAGCCACGTAAGACTTAATAACGTATTACTCGGCCTTTTATCTTATTCTTCTTGTAACTCAGGTTCAGGATAAGTATTATTTGTTTCTCGTTATTCATTAATTTAAGAGTTAATAAAAGTTTTTATACATTTTAACAAATTAGCAAAAGTCTTAATAATATTGTAGAATCAATTATAAAACACCTATATATGGAAATCAAGAAATAGATCACATGTATGTATATCAAAAGTGGCGACTAACTGTATAACATCTTATATCAGTTGGGGAGTCTAGTCTCTCAACCCAATATACAACCCAAAATATTTAAGACATATGTAATAAATATAAGTATGTTAAACCTAAAAAAGATGGTAGAAGATAGTAACCGAGGACTCAGAGGTAGGGGTTGATCGTCTCCCTCCTCGGTGTTCTACTTGACAGATATGAATGATCATTAAACATGAATATTCTATTGAGTAAATCTTGTAGCCATTCATTAACATTTCCAAATATACAAGAAACAATAACTAAAATCATACGATAGCTAAGAAAGAAAAGTTGAAAGAAATGTATCCATACAGGTGCCCGGTATGCTAAAAGAATTGATAAGGTAGTCACGTAAATCGAGGTTCAATCAGTCATATGCTACATCACATCAGCCTATCTTGTTTGAAATTCCAATTTTTAAAATCATCCCCCTCAATAAATTGTTTATGTTAAATCTTCAAGTCATGTAGAAACCCCAATTTTGACCGAAATCTTAAAAGCTTAAAATTTAAACATGAAACTTCAATTGTGTCAAACTAATAAAAACTAACATAAAATGACTTCAATTTCCTTTTCTTATCAAAACCACTATGATTAATGAATTAAATCTCACATGCATGAATGAAAAATGAGGGCATCATAGTGAGTTTGCTCACCTAGGTTCTTGATCTTCAAGTCGTATTGTTATAGATCCTAATATTGATGAACTTAGCTCTCTTCAAACATTGAATTCTCAAATCTCAGCAAGTGGTTCACCTCAAGATTTTTGTTGATTTGGTATGAAAATGAAGATCAACTATATATTTCATCCTATGATTTATTTCTAGCGATTCATCTCATTTTGATTGTGTATCTAGATGTAAATCTAACGGCTCTCAATCACCCTACCATCTTCACTTTCACACTCATTCTAACACTAATGTTTGACTCAAATCTCATGGATTACTTTGAAATACGTATCTCGAGGTACATCAATGGCCTGTATTTTCGTATCATAACTTAGGTGTTTGATTTGACTAAGTTTCTTAATCCTAAAATGCCCATTGAATCTCGAGGTAAGCTTACCTTTTAACCCAAACCTCTACTAACCCTTTTGAGGGGAAAACTTGAGATAGACTAAAGCTTCCTTTTCATAGGTGAGATCACCTTGATATGTGTATGCATACTTTTTTTGCCTTTCATGAGCAGCTCAAATTCGCTGACAAGTTTGCCTCTCTTTTTCTATGTGATCAACAATAATCTCAGGCCCTTATTTCTGCCAATTCCCTAACTTAGCCAACACAATAAGGAGCGACACCATCTACTATATAAAGCCTCAAACGGTGTCATCTCAATGCTAGCCTAAAAATTGTTATTATATGGAAACTCAAAAAATAGTAGATAGTCCTCCCAAGATCCATCTAACTTTAACACACTAGCCCTGAGCATTGACTTGAGAATGTGAACCAACCTCGCAGTTTGTCCATCGGTTTGAGGGGACGACAGTGCTAAACTGTAGGCGTATACTATACTGCTCCTGCATACTCCACCACATCTTTGACATATACATATCATCTATTTGACATGATAGTTAACGGTGTCCCATGATACCTGATGAACTCTCTCTTGAACAATACATTTGATTGGTCAAGTGCATAATGAGATGAAATTGGTAGGAAATAAGCAAACTTTGCCAGTCTGTCCACAATAATTTAGATGTAATCATGTTCCCTACCAATCCTTCACAACCCTTTAATGAAATCCATAGTGATGTCTTCCCATTTTCATCATGGAACCTGAAGTGGCTAAAGTAATTCGTTAGGTCTCTAATGCTCAGCCTTCTTCTACCGACAAACTCTACAGTTCCTGGTGAACTCAGACACATTCGTATTCATCCCAAACCACCGAAAATGTATCTTTATGTCATTTTGCATTTCGGTCCTTCCTTGATGAACACTAAATTAGGAATGGTGTAAATCCTAATTAGTCTTATCTCTCAGCTCTGCTACCGACGGTATCCATTTCCCCACCTATATACCTAAAATACTAGTCTCTTATCTCGATCTATTTTGTAAAGTTTGCACTCTACTGTAACTCACTAAATCTCAAGTACAACCTATCAGTCCTCTGACCGTTTGACATTTTTTGTGTAGACTTGGTCTGTACTCTCATCTATGTAAAAATCATCACCTTAAAATCGGTAGGAATCTCTGACTAACTTACTATCTTCGTTGCCTCAAGTAAGGCATACTCGTGTGTTATATCACATCTAAAAATGTTGGCAACTCTAGTCAGTCTCCTATTCAAAGCTTCAAGAGCTAAGTTACCTTTTCCTTTGTGAAACTACAAGTGAAATTTATATTCCTTCAAGAATTCTAGCATTCTACAATATGTCATATTCAACTCCTTTTGTGTGAAAAGTTCCTTCAAATTCTTGTGATCATTATATAGTATGAGTCTCTTTCCATGCAGATAATGTCTCCATATTTTCAGCACAAAAACTATTGTCGCCAACTCCAAATCATTTGTGAGATAATTCTTCTTATGCGTCTTCAGTTGTCTAAAGGCATACGATACAACTCCTCTGTTTTGCGTCAACTTGCTACCTATACTTGAATGAGAAGTATTTTCGTTCAAGGTAAACTCTTGCCTAATCTTTGATAACAGTAACACTAGATCAGTGGTCAAATATCTCTTCAGGTCAACAACTACGTGCTTGCATCCCTCAGACAATTCTAATCTGACATCCTTCTAGGTCAACTTAGTGATTTTTGAAGCAATTTTTTAAAAATCCTTCATAAAATTGTAGTAGTAACTGGCCAATCTAAGGAAACTCTTAATCTTTGTTACTGATGTTGTGCTGGCCAATCCATAACTGCATGTATTTTAGCTGGATCTATAGATACTCCTACTGGTCTAATAACGTGACCCAAAAACTTGAGCTTAGAAAACCAAAACTCACACTTATTGAACTTAGCATAAAGCCTATGCTCCCTTAAAGTCTGAAGTTTATCTCAGAGGTCATGCTCGTGATCCTCTTGAGTGTTTGAGTAGACAAGTATGTAATTAATAAAGACAATCAAAGTGTTCTACAAATAATCTCAATACCCAGTGAATCAAGTCCATAAACATGGTGGGTACATTTGTCAGTCTCAATGAGATAACCATGAAATGGCAATGTCTATATTGTGTACTAAACACAGTCTTATCTTCATCTTCATCCCTAATCCATAGCCGATGATATCTTGGAGAAGAATTGCACAACCTCGGCTAATCAAACAAATCATCAGTCTATGGAAGTAGGTACTTATTCGTGATGGTAACCGTATTTAACCTCATGTAATTAATGCAAAGTCTCAGACTGTCATCTTTCTTATTAACAAAAAAGACCGGCGCTCCCCACGGCGACATGGAAGGTGTAATGAATCATTTCTTACATAAATCATCAAGTTAAACTATCAACTTTTCCATTTCTTTTAAAGCCATATGGTACGACTGTATCAAAATAGGTTTGATACTTGGTACTAAATCAATGATGAAATATATCTCTTGTGGCAGTGGTAGACCAAGTAAATCCATCAAAAATACATTTGGAAGCTTGCACACTCCCAAAATATCCTCAAGTTCGAGTCCTTAAGTCTCTAGCACACTATACAAGGCTACTAGAGTCTCCATCTCTTCACTAGTTGCAAGTCGACCTCTTGTTCCAATGTTCCTCAGTGAGCTACCACTAAATATTTATTTCGGATCCCCCTAGATCTAGAAAATCACTATCTTGCAAAAATAGTCGATGTGCGTGTGCTACGTTGCCAACCAATCTATCCCTAATAGCACGTCGAACTCTAAAAACTCTAGTACCCTTAAATTTATAGTTAACTCTACCCCACTTGTCACTATCAGACATCCCTCACAAATAAGGTTAGGGTACTTTCTATCCTCGAGTACGGTACTCAATATCAAATGTACAATAACCCTAACAGGTGTCAATATTAAGATGGGTATCATGCGACCAACAACGAATGAAATAGTAAATTTATAATGAAATAAAACATGTATATCTTTACTACA
This sequence comes from Stephania yunnanensis, assembly GCA_039657365.1. Classification (NCBI taxonomy): domain Eukaryota; kingdom Viridiplantae; phylum Streptophyta; class Magnoliopsida; order Ranunculales; family Menispermaceae; genus Stephania; species Stephania yunnanensis. The sequence goes on along the minus strand of CM077581.1, from coordinate 28,927,164 downwards.
AATTGAAATCGTACCCTTAATAAGTCCACGTGTCACATCGAGACTCGGGTATGCTACGATGTGGGCTCTATCTCGATCTTGATATAGGTTAGCAGTTACTGGCTTTGTATACTCCCTAAAAATATGCCCAGATTGGCTTATATATAATAGGTGATCTGCCAGCGATCACCAAATTGTTGAGTCTGACTCTGAGCCTATCTTTGACCCCATCTAGGCCTATAATAGCCTTTACCTCTACCTCGGCCACCCAGTTGCATCTGTCATGGTGCCTACGGTGTCGGAAGTACTAATCTATCTAGTGGTGGCAAATGCATTCTACTAACTGTACTTTTTATGGAACCAGGGTAGGTGCATAAGGCATTGATGATACGGGAGTTGTCGGTGCTCCGCCCCTTTAGGATCTTTGTCTCATCTCCTATTTCCCTTGCCATTTTGCCTCCTCTCATAATTAAAACTTTGGCTTTTGGTGCTTAGTGGTATCTTGGCTAATCGACCAAACTCATACATCTTATGGGCAATAGCCCGCTCATACATCTCTTGTAAGGATTAGGCCCGGTACTGACCACGTATCAGCCTATATCTAATCTCAGTCCATCCCCAAAGTAGAAAGTATCCTTTGGATCATCTGAAACCAAATCTTTAAAGATTTGCCTCAGATAACCGTATTTGTCCCAATACAACATCATCGACTCTCCTTCGGTCAGTCTCAAACTCATGAAATCCTTTTTCGGCCTCTTCATCATCGAAGTTGGAAAGTACTACATATAGAAGTCTTTATTGAAATCATCCCAAAAAGTGAAACTGCCTCGATTACCACTGTCATGTGCCACAAAACATCTTTGACTTTCTCCAGGGTGTAGTAAGAAAGTATTAGCTACAATCTATCCTCGACTACTAATGGTAGGTGTCATTTCTCCTTTGACAACGCCCAAATCTCTTACTTTTCGTGATCCCTATCCCCTCAGAATCATAGTGGTCTGAGTTTGATGAACTCCTTCACTAGATTGGCATCCTAAATCAGGCTAGAGCTAGTGGTGGTAGGTGTATGAGTAGGAGTAGTCTCGGTAAAATTCACTATCGGTATGGTCCCAATCGGTAACTTATCTAGATGTGGTACTGTCGGCTCTAGTGATGGCTATGGTACTAGTGGTACTGGCACATATGGCACTGCAGTAGTGTAGTTAGTGTCTCTGGTTCTGGAAGCATTACGGTTCTAATAGCGATAGTGGGAGCTACTGGTTCTAGAATCATTGCGGTTGTAGTAGCGATAGTGGGAGTGAGTGGTGTAGCCAAATGTGCTCATACCAAAGTCAGGAGCTCGGTAAACTGCTGTCCCTAAAGAGTAACTTGGTTTGACAGCCTCCAAAAGTCATATGCCATAGTAGGACACTGACTACCACTCGCACTAGCAACTTTGTCCTCACGTAGGTTTACCATTGATATATGCAAGTTGATCGTAATGAGAAATCGACAACTATACAAGTTTCTTATACATATACATATGTAATCATAACATATACATATAGTCATTCCCAACCTCAATTTCGCTCAACTTTCCAACTAATGGCTTCTAAGTTAGGATAAATTGGTTTTCACTCTAAATTTTATGTTTTATTCAATTGATACTTATCGAGAACTATGCATCAATTCCAACTATGACTACCTGAATCTCAAATCAGCACAAAGCCCGACCTAATCCAATAGTAAGCCCTAATCCATTCACATAGGAATTAATAACGTATTAGTCAGTGTTTTTGTCTTATTCTCCTTGTAACTCGTGTTCAAGATAATTACTATTAGTTTCTTGTTATTCATGATTTTTAAAGTTGATAAATTTTTTCATACATTTTAACAAATTAGCTAAAGTCTTAATAATTTTGGGGAAGCAATTATAAAACACCTATATGTGTGAAACCAGGAAATAGTTCACATATATGTATATCAAAAGTGGCGAGCAACAATGTAACATCATGCATCAGTCGGGGAGTCTAGTCTCTTAACCTAATATACGACCAAAAACATATGAAAGACATATGTAATAAATATAAACTAGTGAAACCTACAAAAGATGGTAGCATATAGTAGCTGATGGCTCAGAAGTAGTCGTCGATCTTTTCCTTCCCCGATTCGCTACTCTATAGAACTGTAATTGTCACCGAAGATGACAATTCCAGTAAGTAAATCATATGGCCATTCATTCACCTTTCCAAATATACAAGAACTGGTATTTGAAAGCATGCTATAACTACGAAAGGAAAACGGAAACAAATGTATGCAAGCAGGTACCAGGTATGCTAAAAGTATAGACAGGTAGTCACATAAATCATGGTTTGGTCAACTGTGAGCAACGTCACATTAGCTTATATATTTGGTTGTAAGCCATGTCATATAAGCCAATCAAGACTACCGACATCCCCAAGGACTTTGCCGTGCTCATTCTTTAAAATCAGAATCAGGGAACCCAAAAGTGTGAACTACCTTACAACCAACCTAACTCATAAACCCAAATAAGACCAACATATGAAACATGGAGGTAAATAACACAAGATGATAATAGAAAAGCATGCTATTTCATAACATACCAGATTGCTTATTAACAATATTTAAGAGTCCAAATCAAGATAAGAAATCAAATGGAACGACTTGACATGAATCTAATCAAACATGGATTTTTTTTAGTTGCTTAAACTAAACATAAGCAACACCTAAAAAGAATCATGACATTGAGAATTTAAGAATAAACAAATTAGTCCAAGTGATTGTATTTCAAATATAAGCTGGAATTGAAATGGAAATGAATGCCTAATAGGTTTACTTACCTCAAACTCGCGTTCCACACCCCATAAGTCCTCTCTAAGCTCCTAAGGTGTCATAACAAATTAAGTTCAGTTTTAGGTTGGTTAAGTGGTTTTAAATTTCAATTTTTTAAATCAGCCCCATAATAATTTGTTTATGTAGAACCTGATTTATTAAAATAGAGACGGTTTTAGTGCAACAATTTGTATATTGATTTCAATTATCAAAATATTTAAATTATGTATTATAGTTCGAATAGAAGTTTTAGAGCTATATCTTAGTTTTCTGAAACTGTAAGGTTTGTGCAATTTCGATAAGAAATATGAGAGATAAGGAAATTTTACCACAATCATTTATAACAGTTTTTTATATTCCAACTAGCAAATTTGAAAACCTTATTTATCCTAAACCATAGCTTCAAAAATCGTGATATTTTTACACAAGACTATAAACATATTAAGAATGTCATATTATAAGTTGAGCTCAATCTAATAAGAAATGAGGGAGTTATTCTCAAAACATTAGGACATTATCTAAATTGTGAAGCCTAAAAATTTTAGATTTAACATCAAAGTTGCAGGCTTTTTTTGAATAAGAAGGAGTCCAAATATTCACATTGTGCTTGAGACCAAAGTTTTAGTATTATTGCTAAGCTTTTCGATTCCACCAGAATGAGTCAATTTGGATTTACAATGACAATGTTATATCAAGATTATAGAGATTGGTTTGGAATATGAACATGCTAAATTTCATTATTCATTTTCAAGAACTTAACAAATTCGTTCCTCACCCAAAAAAAATTAAATATATTAGAGTGAGTGAGATTTCATGAAGAATCTAAATATTAAATTAGTTTTTGAAAACAAGGAATTTCATTAGATTAGAATCTCATATCTTCAAGTCATGTAGAAACCATAATTTTATCCAAAATCTTAAAAGCTTAAAAGTTAAATTTAAGACTTCAATTTGTCTTCTAATTGATAAAAACTAACATGAAATGACTTCAATTTCTTTTTCTTATTAAAAGCCCTATAATTCATGACTTAAATCTCATATGTATGAATGAATATGAGGGCATAGTGGTGAGTTTGTTCACATAGGTTCTTGATCTGCAAGTCTTATTGTTGTAGATCCTAATGTTTATGAATTTAGCTCTCTTGAACCCTTGAATTCTTCAATCCTAGCAAGTTTTTCAGCTCAGAATTTTTATTGAGTTTGCATGAAAATAAAGATAAACCATATATATATATCATCCAATGATTTATTTCTAGTCATTCATCTCATTTTAATTGTGTATCTAGATGTAAATCTAATGGCTCTGAATCACCCCACCATCTCCACTTTCACACTCATTCTAACATTAATGCTTGACTTAAATCTCATGTGTTACATTCCAATGCGTATCTCGATGTGATCCATGGCATATGTTTAATTTTCATAACTTAGGTGTTTTATTTGATTTAATTTATCATACTTTAGGCCAAGTAATTTAATTCACATAACATATTCCCATTAATGTATGTACGACTTAATAAAAACTCACCAAATCACTTTCTACGTTATTCTTATGCATGCACACATCTCGAGGCATGTCTCCGCTCACGTCTCGACACTTATAAAAAATAACTGAAATTTTGATTTAATAATCAACTTGTATACACATACTAAGAATACACCAAATAAATATAAAATATACCTCAATCCCCCACCAAGGTCAGATCTCGTATCGGTCAGTCGGTCCCACGTCACGGATTGGTGATCCTGATCAACGATAAAATAAGGGTTCAAGATTTGGGTTGTTACATAATCATACTCTAATGGTCCTACTGTCGGATTGGGTAGCATATTCAGTTGTCATTTTTTGATTCAAAGGTATGCATGCTTCAGTTGCTTTTCCTTGTTGAATTATTTTCTTCGTGCAAATGTTTATCTTATCTTGCATGTTATAGTATGCTTCTTTATGTTAGTTATCCATGCATGAGATGATAATAGGGTTCTTATATTGATCTCATGTTGAATGTTAGTTACTTACGCATTAAATATTACTTAGAGTGATTGACAGTAGAATAGATCCTTCTTTTCTGAGCCCATTGTTTATTGCTCACCTTCTTTCTCCCTCCAGGTACCTTAGCTGCTACTTAGGAAAAAAAGAAATAACATAGTAAGAAGCTCTTTTCTTGTTTCCAAGGGTGTTTACTTATATCTATTATGTTTTGAGATATAATATATAATAAAATAGGGGTACTTATATGGGTAGATAGTCCTAAAACCCATAGTTTCAGTTAGGATGTTATTATAAGACTTTATGTTATAATTTTGCAGTTATTAGACTTAAAAGTTTTTGTTTTCACACTTCATCACTTTGTTACTCTATTTGCAGATTGCTTGTTATATTTTGCTACTTTAAGTCTTACTAGATCATCACGTAACGTACTAGGGTTTTGTTGATAGTCTAGGCCGGCAACCCAGGCCCACCGAGGTTTGGGTCATCATAGAATCACTAGAATGGTGATGGGTCAAATTAGACATGTAGTTTTAATTTACTATCTAATGTTATGCTCACGTATTGTTTACATCAATTTATATCTTTAGAATAATGAAATTCAAGAATTGACCGACCAATGGTTCTAAGAAAAGATAATTGGTGACAAAGAAACAAAGTTGAACATATGTACCATAGTTTGGGGGATTGGGAAAGCATTATTAACAGGTTGTCGTACAATCGTTCAATTAAGGATGAGTACTCCTTCATGAAAAATAGGATAGTCTAGATCTTCATAAGTATTGACTATTGAATAGGATTCAAAGGCATGAGATGAGAAATAAAGCAAAGTTGTAGATATGTTCCAAAAGGCTAAATACTTGATTCGTTACGAAGTTCAAAATTGCCTGAATTGCAAGAAAGTTATTATAACTTTTTCACCGAATCAAGGAATAAGAGATCAAGAGTTGAACTTCTCACGATCTGCGTGCATAAAGTTCGTAACACATTTATGTGGATAAGAAGAGTTTATAATAAGTGATTGTGCCTACTAATAATTAATTTCTTATCATCTTTCATTCAGGATATCTTTCCTTTAATAAAATTTTGAGGATTAAATACAAATAAGTTTTGAAGATTATGAAATCTCTTATTTAAATAAACATGTGTAAAGAGCTAATTATAAAGTTTGTGTGTTTATCAAGGCCCATTGACAAGTTAATAATTCGACTTGTTTTATAGTGTAATTTAAGTTGATTTGAGATAAAAATGATGATATTACACTAGGTATTTTCTTATTTTTGTGATTTCATGATTAAATTAGGAAAAATGAAGAAATGAAAAAAAATAGCAAGAAGAGCAAAATAATAAACTAAAAAGAAGGTTCACCAATAAGCCAGTAATATGAAATTACATGGGAATCGCTACCTAAATCAGAAGCAAAGAAGAGCCAGTGATTAGCCATCGAATTGGGATTTCCAAAGGAATCTCTTAAATTACATGGGAATCGCTATCAAATAGAATAACTAATTTAGAGAGCACTAATTCTGAAACATTTGAAACATTTGACGATAATGTTTTTATTGAAACCCTTAAACATTATGTACATAAAAAATTGTTTACTCCTATTACTTTTTTTATAAAAAACTTTAAATATAAATGTTTAGCATTAATGGAATTTGGTGCTGATTTAAATTGTATTCGCAAAGGTTTAATTCCTTTACGATATTGTGAGACTATTAATAGTCGTATATCAACAGCCAAAGGAAACAAATCTTCTATCAAATATAAGATTCCTCTAGCTCATTTATGTCATCAATTTATCTGTATACCTACTTCTTTTGTAATAGTAAAAGACCTTCAACATGATATATTATTAGGTACTCCGCTCCTTCAACATATTCAACCCATTTCTGTTTCTACCAAAGGTGTTTCTACTACACTTCAAAATAGAGATATTCTTTTTCCTTTAACTCACCTCCTAAAACCTAAATATTCAAATCAACTTGTTAATTAAATAGAAAATAAACAAAAATAGATTACATTTTTACGAAATGAGATTAATTTTTTAACAACTGATCAACTAATTGATACACCTTCTTTTCAAAATAAACTTGTATTTTTTCAAGAAAAATTACAACAACAATGTTGTTCAGATGTTCCATCAGCCTATTGGGATAGGAAAAAGCATCAAGTTACCATTCCCTATATAGATGAATTTAATGAAAACCAAATCCCAACTAAAACCAATCCTTCTCAAATGAACGATAGATTCACTACAAGAAAAATGTGGAATAGCATCAAAACATTGCAACAGATTGAATATGTTGCTAAACAACAACAAATCAATAACAATTTTGCATCAGATAGAACGTTTGACTCGGTTGACCAAAAAGCAACAAGTTAGTGACAGATTTGTGACAAAAATTGTGACAAATTTTATTTTGTCATTGATCTATTGCTGATTTCTCCCACCAATATTTTCCCGCCCATTTTGTGATAGATCTGCTACAGATCAGCTACAAAACCTAGTTTGTTGCTGATCTGTAGCTAAATCTATGATATATCTGCTACAAATCAACGACAGACATAGTCTGTTGCTGATCTGTAAGCTTATCAGCGACGGATTCAATTTTGTTGCTGATTAGTGACAAATCAGCAATAGATTGTCAGCAACAGAAAAATCCGTTGCTGATGTGTCGGTGATTAGCGACAAATTAGCAACAAGCATATCGACAAATTAGCAACAAGCATATCAGCAACATAATAGTCTGTTACTGATATGTCACTAATTTTGAAATGGTTTTTTCAAACCAGAGACTCTCCTATTTGGATAAAAAAAATCCAATAGTTCTCTTATGTAACCAATCCAAATTGTTTAATTTTAAGGTAATGTAGTAATTTAACAAAAATCCCTTTTATATTGGTGTTTTTTGTTTGCAAATTGCACTTAGAAGAAAAACTTGCGAATCGATTAATTAACAGTTTCCATTAAGTGCAGAACCATTGATAAATAGGCGGTTTCCTAAAATCAAGGATTCTATTTTTACTTGAAAACAACACCTTTACATAAATAAAATAAAAACCACGTTTAAAAAATTTTGGAACCCAAAAATTATATTTTTCAAGATCTATATCTATATCTATATGTATACTATATCTATATATCTACCTATCTATTCAATATTAATGGCAAAATTGCTAAATTTCCTAATGTGCCCCTACTTTCAATTTTGTCATAGGCTAGAGCAACAAAAAAAAAATTGTTTTAAAGCTAGTTTAGGAAAACCCCATTTTTAATTAAAAGATATATCTCGATTGTACATGAAAACTTAAACGTATTTGGGTAGTTAATAAATTAAACTATCCTAAAAAGATGTCTTTTTAAGGAAAGTGTCAATAACACATTTTAAAATTCTCTACAAGTGAAAACTCCTAAATTCACGATTATATATCACTTCCTTGATCATGTTTATCTTCTATAGTTTTTACAAACTTTTTACCCCAAAAGGACTCCTCTTTCTTCCCAAAAAAACTCATCCACCTCTCTCACCGTCTCTGCAAACACGTCTTCTCTCTCCCATAAAAGAGGAAAGGCTTGCCTTTGATCTCTCTGTAAACATTTGCGTTGAACTTCACAGTTAGGTTTTTCTTTTTCTATCATCCTTTCTTGCCCTTTTTTGGATCTTTCTAATTGCTCTACAAATCTCTATTGTGATTTTGGTTTATTAATAAGGTTTTTTTTAATTATTGTAGGGTATGTTGCTGACAAATATAGGAAGAACAATGTCTTAAAAAAATATATAGGAACGCCAAGAAATTTGCCTTCGATATAGTGGGTTGGATTAGTTGATTAACAAAGACTTAAAACAGTTAATTAAGATCTATTGTTTAATCATGATATGCGAGTTACACAAGAAAGTATGGGATGTTCATTGTTCAGTGATCGAATCAATGTCAATTAGGCTCTATTTTTGATCTAGTGTCAATGGACGGGCCGGGACGGGCGTAGACATTTTTTTATTGTTGTTTCTTCAGAGTAAACATTGAACTTTGAAGAAGATTAAATGTAAATTTTATTTATAGTCAACATTTACAAACAACAATGATGTATTTGTGACGAAAAGGGTAAAAATATTTTTTTAGCCAACTAAATTCATGGTGAGAATTGCAGTCTTAACTTTCACTTGTGATAGTCATATACTTGCCCTTAAATTTCTTCTTTTCTAATTGATTTGAAACCATTTAAATAAAGAATATATAATTTGATAAAAAAATAAGGTGTATACATTTGGTAATCTAGGTTTTTTCATAAATTTGGTTTAATGATGATGAGAACAATCTTCATTATGCAACTATATTGGGGCTTGGTTAAGGTTTAATGAAAATACATGAAAAATATCTCACACATTTTTTTTATGAAATAGAATTGGCGTCGTTGCCAGGAATAGATAGCCACCGAGCGCCAACGGTGGTGGCGGCATGTGGGAGTGACGTAATATAATGCAAATGCAAGCCAAATGCATTATATACATATAGTTTGTTGCGATTTGTTCTTTGACGAAAGACAAATCAAGCAACAATGACTGTCGATGTCCACGTAGGATGATTAGCAACATATTTTGATCTGTTGCTGAACAGCAACAAAATAGCAACAAATGCCATGTAGGCTGTCCACAAAGGCTAATCAGCAACAAACTAGCAACAAACCATTTAAAAATCATTTTCTAAATGGTTTTTACTAACCATTTTCTCCCTCCAAACCCATTTACAACGTTTTCCCTGCAAACCCATTTCCCTGCAACAAACCCATTTTCCCTGCAAACCCATTTCCCGTCGCCACCACCGTTGTCGGAGACCCGCCGCCACCACCACCACCACCGTCGTCGTCTTCGTCGCCGCCAGCACCGTCGTCGATCAGTCCGTGAGCCGTCGCCGCACCGTTGTTGTGCTCAAGGCCACCGCGAGGCTTCCCCCTTCTCTTGATCCGCCGCCGTTGCGTCCCCCTTCACCAGATCCGCCGTCGTCGCATCCCCTTCACCAGATCCGGCGCCGTCGAGGCAAGCCGTCGCCGCCGCTGGTTGGACGCCCCTGAACCGTTGTTGGTCGGACCCGCGCCGCCACTGGTTGGACCCCGCGCAGCTGCTGCACGCACCCTAAGCCGCTGCTGGTCGGACCCGCGCCACAGCTGCTCGCACCCACGCCGCCGCTGCTCGGACACACGCCGCCGCTACTCGGACCCGCGCGGCCACTACTCGGTCCTTGCGCCGCCGCACCGCCCTCCGCCTGGTCAGAATCGCGCCGTCGCAGCTTGAACTTCCCCCAGCCGCCGTCCTCCGCCTCGTTGCCTCCGCAATCTTCCCCGCCGCTGGTTGGGCCCGCCTCCGCCGCCGCCGCTGCTCGGCCCGACTCCTCCGCAGCCACTGGTCGCCCTCAGCTTCTCCTTGACCGAGTTTCGGGTATCATCTGCGATTTGCATTTTCTTGAAAATCTATATTGCTATTTTAGTTTATTTTCGTTTTTGTATGACTACCGAAATTTATATATCTATGGTTTGATTTGAAATATCAACGAGATCTTATACGCCTTCGAAAGTAGCGACAACGCGACACTGTATTGCTAAACAACAACAAATCAACAACTCAACCATATGTTGTTAAACAACAAATCAACAACTCAATTTTTATACTGGGCCTTGCTACAAGAAAAATCAGTGTCTCATGCTTTTTTGGTCACTTTTATGCATATACCTATCACATGTATTTTTCTTCCAAATCATCATATTTGATCAGAAAATAAGACAAATCATCATATTTGATCAGAAAATAAGCACAAATGAGTGAAAGTGAGTATTTAATGCAACTACACAAGAGTTTTCTACGTTTAGTTTATAAACAATGCTCTTTTTTTAAAAAAAAATTTGACATTTGTGCCTATATAGATGTTGTGTTTTCTTGGGAGGCTTACGATCATACATATGTAGATCCAACTTATATACTTTGACGATTGTTCCTATACATGTCATATAAACATGAATTAAAAGGCTAAATCCAAGCCATACATTAACATTTCAAGATATTAAAAAATGATTGAAATCACAATTTCTAGCCGAAATGAATGCATTGGCAATAATCTTTCAACAGAGAAGAGAATTATACGGAGAGGGCAAGTAAGTTTAATATAGGGATTATCACCTAATTTTTAAGTTTAGGTGTTAAAATTAAAATTAGGAAGCATCCACTGCATAGTGTGCAAGTCTGCAATGTCATAGGTTGTATGAGCAGAACTACTTACTGTTTCGTCCTCGTAGTTCAATTTCGCCGCCATACAAACAAAATAACTACAATTACTAAGATTATTTGGGAACCACAACGAAGACTTCTTGAAAAAGGAGATAGGATAATAAGATGACCAATCAACATTTTTAGTATGTGCATGCAATCTAGCTAGAACAAAAGCAAGAATAAATTAAGTCCCCAGTTGATCTTTAATTGTTGTCATGGTATGTCACATTTTATTTATTTATTTTTTTATTTAAGCTTTTATAATTGGGAGTGAGGCTATCTTGTTGTTGTTGTTGTTGTTGTTGTTGTATTTAAAATTTTATAAGTTTATATAAATGAATAAGAACATACAAATTTAAAAATTTTATTACAACAACAAAGAAAAATAAAACAAAATTTAGGAGATTTTATCAAACTATTTTACAACACTTTAGCAATTGTACCAAAAAAAAAAGTACTTGCATCTAGACTATAGAAATCTTTCTTTAATTACATATTAAGTATGTTTTCTATGTAATATATTATTTCTAAAAGGCTGACTAGGCCTCAGAAGGTTGGATATTATTATTAAAATAAAATAACTTTTTCAAATATACATTGACTTTGAATCATCCCTGATGATTATAGTTTCATAATTTTCAGAGTTACAATCACATACATGAGCTATATGGATTATTGAGTGCCTTTTATACGATATGTATACGTGAATGTATTTTCAATTTTTTGTCAAATTCCCTTACATGCATAAATTAAGAGATTTGTCTTCCCTATATTTTACCCACTAATCTCTACTTAGCAACCCTTTTAATTACAAATTGAGTGTCTCCATGTAACCCAACACATAACCTAGTGACATATTTTGAGATTTGTTCTCATGCTTCTATATACATAATACAAATTAACTTTGCTTGATTTTTGTGTTGTTGTTGTCTATGCTAAAACTTTGATCTAATTTCTTCCAACTCATTTTCTTTAATAGGAGGTGAAATGTTTGTATATAACCATTACGTGTCTAAATGCATGTTAGTTGATGGATGAAAATATTGAAGTCTAAATCTTTTTAGAATGGTTCATTTGTGGGCTGCATGGTGTCTTCTTTTATGTTTTTAACTTCTTATATATGTTAATGAATGTACAAGAGGAAAGAAATTGAAAAAATGCATGGAATGTCATGTATGGAAGTTCTTTCATTTCCTTTTAAGTTGGAAATTTTCGTGTGTCGCTGTGGACGATCTTTTATGTATGAGGTCGATAATCAAAGCTTAATTTTAGGAATTTTCCATTTGTGTTTGAATATTTTGATTGCTTTTCGAATATTGTTCAAGTTATTCCTTTTCATTTTCAGGATTTTGATGGGACAAGCACTCCTAGCCCCATAAATTGTATAGTGTCTATTTTGTATCGGTGACACAATTGGATAAGGGTGTGAGATTTACATTGTAGATATATATGTAAATTAATTTGTGTTGATATCTTAATTTGTGTAGTATTTTGTATTTTGTTGGATAATGTTCATCTAGTAGTATATAATATACTACTAGTTAATTATGAAATGTTAATCTTCACATTTTGTACATATTTTTTGTCAAATTTTGATAATATACAAATAATTTTTCAATTTTAGTTTTAATTGCAGTAGGAAAAATTAGTTTATTTTTCAGATTTTATTGCTGCAGGAATACCATTTACTATTTATAGTTAACTGTAATTTTTTTTTTTAAATACCATTCCAAATCTGCAACATACTTGGTCTGTTGCTGATATGCACAGTCAGCAAAAAGCTGTCAGTTGTTGATTTGTCGGTGTTTTGTAATAGATCAGCAACAGACAGCAAAAAGGTATATGTTGCTGATCTGTCATTTGATTTGCAACAGATCAACAACGTACATGCTTGTCTTGACAATGCAAATCAAGACAATGATGTGTTTGTTGCGATTTGCAACATATTTGCAACATAAACTCTTTTTTCAATCTGCAATGATTTTTTTGTTGTTGTTCGAAAACAATTTGTCACAAATCATTCTTTGAACGAATAACGAACCAAAATTTGTTTCTAACTTCAATCTGACAAAAAGAGTTTAGCAACACCTCTGATCTATTGCTGATCTGTTGCTTTGAGTCCCTTAGCAACGAATCCGTACCAATTCAACAACAGATTAGTTTGTTGCTGTTTACTTTTTTTCTTGTAGTGATTATTACGTCTTTATGACCAAGAAATAAAATATCTCCTTGCAAAACATTTAATCACACCATCTAAGTCTCCCTGGTGTTGTACGACATTTTATGTTGAAAATGCTCCTGAAGTAGAACGTGGTGCACCTCGACTAGTCATCAATTATAAACCCTTAAATAAAGTTTTAAAAACAATTCGGTATCCTTGACCTAATAAATATGATCTTATAAAAAGAACTTCTTCTTCTCTAGTATTTTCAAAATTTGATTTAAAATCAGGATTTTGAAAAATTCAAATTCTCTTACTAATCGTTATAAAACAGCTTTTAATATTCTTTTTGGTCAATACCAATGGAATGTAATGCCTTACGGCCTAAAAAATGCACCATCTGAATTTCAAAAAACTATGAATGATATATTCAATCCATATAAAGAATATATACTTGTTCATATAGATGACATTCTTATTTTCTCAAATACCATTCATTTACACTAGAAACACTTATATACATTTCAACATCTTATAATTCATAATGGTTTAGTATTATCTCAAAAGAAAATGAAACTTTTTCAAACGACCATAATTTTTTTAGGTTTTAGAATTTCTAATAAAATAATTACTCCCGTAAATCGTGTTATAGACTTTGCTAACAAATTTCCTGATCAATTTCTCGATAAAAATCAATTACAACAATTTCTTGGTTGTCTAAACTATCTTTCCGATTTTTACAAACAATCAACTTTAGATAGAAAACCTCTTCCAGATCTTCTAAAAAAAATGCTAAATTTCAATGGACTTCAGTTAATATTAAAGTTATCCAAACAATAAAAAAAAGGATAAAACCCTTCCTTGTTTACATTTAGCTAATTCAAATTATCCAAAAATCATTCAAACTGATGCCTCTGATTTCTGTTATGGTGGCATTTTATTACAATTAAATCCATCTAATTCTGAACAATTAGTTTGTTATACATCCAAACAATGGAATCAAACTCAACGAAATTATGCACTTGTCTAGAAAGAAGTATTAGCAATTGTTTTGTGTTCAAAAATTTCAATCCGAGGTTTTAAATAAAAAATTTGTGATTCTTGTTGATTGCAAAACAACAAAAGAAGTTCTTTTAAAAGATGTCAAATATTTGGTTTCTAAACAAATATTTGCTCGTTGGCAAGAGATTTTAAGTATTTTTGAGTTTGATATCAAATATATTAAAGGCGAACATAACTCTCTGCCTGATTTCTTATCCCGTGAGTTTCTTGTAACCCCTCAAATCCATTTACTACAGACTATGGCAGACAAAGGCAAATCATTGTTGCCTCATTCATCTTACACAAATAAATTTTCTCCTCTTTTTAATTCTTATAATCTAATCTCGGATGAAAATAAACCTACCTACAAATACAGTAATCATCATTTAGTTACCCTTCTTTAACAAGACCTCCTTGATCATTCTTTTGAGTCCGAAATCAAGTTTATTATGCCTCCTAACTTTCATTTTATCATTTCTCGCCCGAATGTGTCTCTAAAATTCTATGAAGCTTTACTTACTCGAACACAATTTGTTATAATAGAACATTTTAAAAGACCCAATTCTGATGAAATTGCCTACTCTAAATTTAAAATCCAAAAGGTGGTTACTTGGTCTGAATGGAATCAACAAAATGTTATTCAGCAATGCCCTTATTTATATCAATCAATGACTTTGATCTCAACTCTTCCTGCATTACCAGTTAGCTATAAAGATTACATCAAAGCTTGGAAAGTTATCTTGTTTTATAAAGACCCTGCATTTGGACATTCATGGTACATAACGGTCATGAAATCTTTGCGTATCAATCTACCCCTATGGTTCATGAAAAAGTGGTGGGAATAATTTGGTCCTCTTATAAGCATTTTCCCTCCTGTTGTACAAATAAAATTTTAAAAGCAGAAATTATCCCTTTTTCAGTTTATCGACAAATATACTATCCCTCGGATCTTAAAATGGAATTATGGTACACATAAAATTCAAGTGAATAATTCTACCATTACTTATCTCTCTCGAGAAATTCATGTTAAATGGTGGGATAAGTTTGATATCAATTCCATCAATGACACCAACATAACTCCTTTGGTTACCCCTTCGAAATTAATAACTCCAAATGACATCACGTCCCCTTTTCGACCTTTAACCAAATCATATAAAGATATTACTACTCCTGCTACCTCTCCTGCCAAACCAAGTACTGAATCAAGTTCGTTGACACCTGATATTGCTACTACAATTCTTCAACAATTATTGCAAATGGAACAATGATTCAAAAATATTAAAGATAAAATATCTACGTCATCCAGGACCTCCGAAGGCGGCGCTCAATCTACTACTCCAGACTTCATCAACTTATAAAATGGCGCTTTAGAATCCCGCCATATCCATTGATAAATTACCTTCTCGAAGACTTATATGAATATGGCGTTGATATTCTATGGAATTCTAATCCTTATAAAATAATAATCTTTGCTACTCATGCATTATATTGGACTTTGGCCGAAGCTAAGCTTCTTCTAGCTCTAAGGTATTTAATGGGTCGTCCGCGAATTAAGGTTTATGTGGATTATCTAGACATGCTTCGATTTCCTGATTATGTTCATTTTGAATTATGGCGAACTCCTCATCTTTATCCAATCAGAGAACATTGTGAATTTCATACCTTATAAATAAATAAATAAATTTTCATGCCACTCTGGTCTCTCATCTTGGATTTTCCTACGATCCGGCCCCTGTCGATTATCTTATCAAGCCCATGTTTCCAGGCCCCTATTGCCGGCAATCAATCCCATGCCAATCATCTTATCAAGCACATGCTTCCAGAATTTTCCCGCAATCAGGCCCATACCATTCATCTTATCCAGCACATGCTTCCAGGGCCTCTCTTGCTTGCCTTACTACATGCTTTACTACTGTCTCATCTACCATTACAATCGAGAATCTTATCCCCTGCTTTACTTTCCATAAAGCTATTCCATATCTATCAAGAATCTTATCCTGCTCATACTTTATTTCGCATCAAGCCAAGTTTTGTATCTAAAGTCAAAAGTAGCTATTGTAAAAACATGTATGATTCATCGCGCCTAGGGCTAGTTGGACGGCTTCCCTTTATCATAATGCTAAGTGTTAGTTTTATGTAGGGTTATCTTTATACGATAACACATCTATTTTATTTATAAATAAGAGACTCCTTAGCAAGGGAGGGCATCGAAAAACAAAGTGTGTTTGTTTGTAAATGTTTATAAGCTTCAGTTTCAAGTTGAGTTTTGAGTTTTTGTTTGTTTTATTCTCTCTCTGTTTGGTATCATAGCCAAGTTCATCTTAAAGCTCTAATGTAATTATTACTTCTCCATATATGTCACTTTTATGTATTCGATATCCGAATATGAATTTCATTTAAATTTTCCGTTTTTGGTTTTGATTGAAAGGTTATTTTCTACTTTCTTTCTTATTCATTCGTGTTTAAATCGTAATTTGGTTTTCTAAAGGTTAAACTTATCTAGTCGCGTCTTAATTCTAGCAACAGAGTAAGTCTAGCAGTAAATCGTTGACCAAGTTCCTTAGCAAAACCATTACGTTTACATCATGAGCGACTTCGTAAAGAAAATGAAACGAGCTCTTTCAGCCAAAAACAATACTATAAAATTTGAGTCAGCTTCATCCTCTGAAGATATCCCTCTTCCTAAATCCAAAAATAAAACTCCTCCTATACTAGATTTAAGAAATATAAAAAAATTTCTTACTCTAATATTGAACAATCACTTCAAAATTGAGATATGTCACCTATTAGTCTAAAAGATATTTATCTTCAAGATTCTTTTTCAAAACGTCAAGATTTTATCATTAAATTAGAAATAGATATTAAATCTATAGATGATGATGGCCAAGAACTATTTCTCATATCACCTGAGAAAATTAGTAGATATAAAGAACATTATAAATATTTGCATATAGGACATATTCAAGTTGCAATAAAGTCATTAACTTCATTAGGTTTAAATACATTTGTCTTAGCTTCAGTTCGTGATAAAAGACATCTCGATTTCAATGATTCATTATTAGGAATTATTGAAGGTAGCCTCTCAGAGGGACCTATATTTTTTAATCATTTTCCTAACTTCATTATAAGTCTCCATGATCAATTTGCGCATGAGGCCGCAACTTTGAACTTGTATACACAAGGATTTAAACTTAAAGGTATTTGTTCCAATATTGTTGTTGTATATCGTATATATTATAAATTAATGCATACAATTATACCAGCCGTGGCCTATACTAATCTTCAAAAAGGTACTTCTACCCTTTTTCTAGGCAACATAAAGCACAAGCTAGTTGATAGAAAGCAATTAAATTGGAAAGATATAGATATTCCTAAACAATGGCTTATTCAAGATAAAAATCATGTTGAACGCTAAAAAGCAACAACCTCTGATCAAGTAGATATTATAATCACTCATGATGATGGCATGGTAGATATAAATTTTGCTTCAAGAAGATCTTGTTCTTCTATACCTGCCTCTATGCACTAACCTACCAAACCATTAACATCACCTCCTAATTTAACCAGCCCTCGTTTACCAACCCGAGTTGCTTATCCTGTTAAACAAAATGATTTTCCTTTGTCTACCATAATCTGTAGTAAATGAATTTGAGGTGTTACAAGAATTTGAGGTGTAGTAAATGAGTTTTACTAATATTTATTTATCTACTTTAATTAAATCTTACACGTCCCCGCCTACTGCTGTACAATCTCCTGATAATGCATCTACGAGTACCTCTTCTTTTTTCACACTCTTACTCTTATAAGAAAATCTCGTGTACCTCATGAACATATTTTATTAAATTAATCCTTTCTTCCAATTTCTGCAATGACAATACCCACCTTTAAACCAAAAGCTCCATATTCTTCTGAATTGCTAGAAAACATTTCTACACGATTAGCCAATCTTGAACCAATAGCACCTCTTCCAAAAGACAAAAATCCTTCCAAAGATAAAGCTCCTATTGTTGCTACCTTAGATCAAGCTGAACCCGAAATCAAAATTCATCTTATATCTTATAATGATAGTGACTCGTCCTCCACTCTAGATAATTCTGATTTAGCCTCCTCTACTAATAAAACTACATCTACTCTTGCTATTCAACGATTAGCTAAATCTCGTTCTAAATTTAGGTATAAATCTCGCTATCTACAACAAAAACAATTTTACTCACGACCATCTCCTGCTGATTTAATTCTTGAATAAAATAAAGAAAGACGTCAAGAATTTGATGGTAACTTCATTTATGAATGAAATATTGATGGATTATCTGAATATAACTTAGTCGAATTATTTTATCATATGCAAATTTATGCAAAAGCTTGTACCTTGGCCGATCATGACGAAGGCAATATTGTTAGCGCTATAGCTAGCGGTTTTACTGGCCAACTTTATGGATGGTGTCAATATGGTTTAGCTCCCCGAGCGAGACTAGATATTCTACATTATGTAACAAAAGACGCTCAAGGCAATCCTATCTTAGATAATTTGGGCTGACTACAACATAATGGTGTTACTACCTTACATACCAATATTATTTGACATTTTCTTGGAAGCTTAGCCTCCATTGATTAAAAAGTTAGTTATCAATTAAAAAATATACGATGCAAAACTCTTAACGATTTTCGATGATATAAAATACTTTTCTCACTAAAGTTTATCAACTTAATACTTTTGACTCCCAATTTTGGAAAAAACAATTTATCGCTGGTTTACCCAATCAATTTGCTGAAAAGGTCAAAACATGGATTCGTATGATAAATAATGGAGCTTTAGATTATCAATCCCATACTTATGGTGAATTAGTACAATATATTAAACAAGCTGGATAAGCAAATGCAATGATATTTGTGTGAAAAAACAACTTGACAAAGAAAAGAAGGAAACTAATTTATCCCTAGGTAATTTATGTTATGATTTTGGAAAAGATCTAGATATTACTCGACCTACGTCTACTTCTCGACGTCGAAAATATTTTCGTAAACAAAATCCATCATATCAATCCTATTATAAATCATCTAAACCAAAGCATAGATCTTCTAGATTTACAAAATAAAATAAATCTTAAAAACAAACTACTAATACTTGTTACAATTGTGGTAAACCTGGTCATTATGCCAATAAATGTTATTTTAAAAATTCTAAGAAAAAGATTCATAATCTTCAAGATGAGTCTACTGACTCAGATCACTGCCATTGTACTACCAATATTCTTAATACCTCATTTTCTTCATCTGATTCTGAAATTAATGTTTTAACAGCTCATGAAGAGCTTATTTTAGAAATAGGCGAACAAATTTCTGATTCAACTTTAAAATATAAATATTTTACAGAAATACTACAATCTCAACATACTCCACCGACTAAGAACATAGAAGTTGATCTTGATCGCATTAAACAACGAGCTAAATTCAAAAAACAAATAAATTTAGATCCTTCTAAATATTCTATGATAACCCTATTACAAGAAGTAAATAAAAGAAACCAAACACCCTCTGTATCTATTTCTACTATGCGACACGATATTAATCTCTTCAAACAAGAAATACAATTATTAAAAAATAGAATAACTACTTTAAAAGCACTAATTCTGAAACATTTAAAACATTTGACGATAATGTTTTTATTGAAACCCTTACACATTATGTACATCAAAGATTGTTTACTCCTATTACTTTCGTTATAAAAGATTTTAAATATAAATGTTTAGCATTAATTGATTTTGGTTTTGATTTAAATTGTATTCGCAAAAGTTTTATTCCTTTTTGATATTGTGAAACTACTAATAGTCGAATATCAACAACCGAAGGAAACAAATCTTTTATCAAATGTAAGATTCCTCTAGCTCATACATGCCATCAATTTATCTGTATACCTACTTCTTTAATAATATTAAAAGACCTTCGACATGATATCTTATTAGGTACTTCTACTACCCTTTAAAATAAAGATATTATTTTTCCTTTTACTTATTCAACCCTTTTCTGTTTCTACCAAAGATATTTCTACTACCCTTTAAAATAAAGATATTATTTTTCCTTTTACTCACCTCCCAAAACCTAAATATTTAAACAAACTTGTCATTCATATAGAAAATAAACAAAAATAGATTACGTTTTTACAAAATGAAATTAATTTTTTAAAAACTGATCAAATAATTTATACGCCTTCTTTTCAAAATAAACTTGTATTTTTTCAAGAAAAATTATAACAACAATGTTGTTAAGATGTTCCATCAGCCTTTTGGGATAGGGAAAAGCATCAAGTTACCCTTCCCTATATAGATGAATTTAATTAAAACCAAATCCCAACTAAAGCCAATCCTTCTCAAATGAACGATAGATTATTACATCTTTGTGACCAAGAAATAAAATATCTCCTTCCAAAACATTTAATCACACCATCTAAGTCTCCCTGGAGTTGTACGGCATTTTATGTTGAAAATGCTCCTGAAGTAGAATGTGGTGCACCTCGACTATTCATCAATTATAAACCCTCAAATAAAGTTTTAAAAACTATTCTTTATCCTTTACCTAATAAATATGATCTTATAAAAAGAACTTCATCTTCTCTAGTACTTTCAAAATTCGATCTTAAATCAGGATTCTAGCAAATTCAAATTGCTCCAACTAATCGTTATAAAACGGCTTTCAATATTCTTTTTGGTCAATACTAATGGAATGTAATGCCTTTTGGCCTACAAAATGCACTATCTAAATTTCAAAAAATCATGAATGATATATTCAATCCATATAAAGAATATATACTTGTTTATATGGATGACATTCTTATTTTCTCTAATATCATTGATCAATATAGGAAACACTTAAATAAATTTCAACATCTTATAATTCATAATGGTTTAGTATAATCTCAAAAGAAAATGAAACTTTTTCAAATGATCATAATATTTTTAGGTTTTAAAATTTCTAATAAAACAATTACTCTTGTAAATCGTGTTATTGACTTTGCTGACAAATTTCTTGATCAATTTTTATCGATGAAAATCAATTACAACGATTTCTTGGTTATTTAAACTTTCTTTCTGATTTTTACAAACATTCAGCTTTAGATAGAAAACCTCTTGAAGATCTTCTAAAAAAAATGCTAAATTTCAATGTACTTATGTTCATACTAAAGCTGTCCAAACAATAAAAGAAAAGGTTAAATCCCTTCCTTGTTTACATTTAGCTAATTCAAATTATAAAAAAATCATTCAAACGGATGCCTCTGATTTAGGATATGGTGGAATTTTATTATAATTAAATCCATCCAGTTCGGAACATTTAGTTTGTTATACATGTAAACTATAGAATCAAACTCAACGAAATTATGCAACTGTCAAGAAAGAAGTATTAGCTATTGTTTTATGTGTTCAAAAATTTCAATTAGAGGTTTTAAATAAAAAATTTGTGATTCGTGTTGATTGCAAAGCCGTAAAAGAAATTCTTTTAAAAGATGTCAAAAATTTGGTTTTAAACAAATATTTGCTCGTTGGCAAGCGATTTTAAGTATTTTTGAGTTTGATATCGAATATATAAAAGGAGAACATAACTCTCTGCCTAATTTCTTATCCTTTGAATTTCTTGTAACCCCTAAAATCATTTATAACAAATTATGGCAAACAAAGGCAAATCATTGTTGCCTCATTCATCTTATACCAATAAATTTTCTCCTCTTTTAATTCTTATAATCGAGTCTCGGATGAAAATAAACCTACCTACAAATACAGTAATCATCATTTAGTTACCCTTCTTGAATAAGACCTCCTTGATCATTCTTTTGAGTCCTAAATCAAGTTGATTATGCCTCCTAACTTTCAATCTATCTCTTCTCGCCCGAATGTGTCTCTAAAATTCTATGAAGCTTTACTTACTCAAATACAATCTGCTATAATAGAACATTTTAAAAGACACAATTCTGATGAAATTGCCTACTCTAAATTTAAAATCCAAAAGGTGATTACTTGGTCTGAATGGAATCAACAAAATGTTAATCAGCAATGCTCTTATTTATATCAATCAATGACTTTGACCTCAACTCTTCTTGCATTACCAGTTAGCTATAAAGATTACATCAAAGATTGGAAAGTTATCTTATTTTATAAAGACCATGCATCTGTACATTCACGGTACATAACATTCAAGAAGTCTTTGCATATCAATCTACCCCTATGGTTCATGAAAAACTGGTGGGAATAATTTGGTCCTCTTACAAGCATTTTCCCTCCTGCTATACAAATCAAATTTGAAAAGCAAAAATTAACCCTTTTTTTAGTTTATTTACAAATATACTATCCTTTGGATCTTAAAATGGAATTATGGTACACATAAAATTCAAGTGAATAATTGTACCCTTACTTATCTTTCTCAAGAAATTCATGTTAAACGGTGGGATAAGTTTGATATCAATTCCATCAATAACACCAACATAACTCCTTTGGTTACCCCTTTGAAATTAATAACTCCAAATGACCTCACGTCCCCTTTTCCACCATTAACCAAATCAGATAAAGATATTACTATTCCTGCTACCTCTCCTGCAAAACCCAGTACCGAATCAAGTTCGCTGACACCTGATATTGCTACTACAATTCTTTAACAATTGCTGCAAATGGAACAACGATTCAAAAATATTGAAGGTAAAATATCTATGTCATATAGGACCTCCGAAGACGATGTTCAATCTACATCTCTAGACCTCATCAACTTATAAAATGGCGCTTCAGAATCCCGCCATCCAACATCCATTGATAGATTACCTTCTCGAAGACTTATATGAATATGTCGTTTATATTTTATGGAATTCTAATCCTCATCAAATAATAATCTTTACTACTCAAGCATTATATTGGACTTCGGCCGAAGGCAAGCTTCTTCTTGCTCTAAGGTATTTAATGGGTCGTCTGCGAATTAAGGTTTATGTTGATTATCTAGACATGCTTCGATTGCCTGATTTTGTTCATTTTGAATTATAGCAAACACTTCATCTTTATCCAATCAGAGAACATTTCGAATTTTAGCCTTGTTCCTTAGCAAAACCATTATGTTTACATCATGAGTGACTTGTAAAGAAAAAGAAATGAGCCCTTTCAGCCAAAAACAATACTATAAAATTTGAGTCAGCTTCATCCTCTGAAGATATCCCTCTTCCTAAACCCAAAAATAAAACTCGTCCTATACTTGATTTAAGAAATATAAAAGAAATTTCTTACTTTAATATTGAACAATCATTTCAAAATTGAGATATGCCACCTATTAATCTAAAATATATTTATCTTTAAGGTTCATTTTCCTGTGATTTTCTTAACCATTTGTGAATATATGATTTGTTGAGAAATTACTGAGGTCAGTGACGAGTTTTTTAAATCATTATGACGAATTTGAGTTTATCTATGATTTGTACAGCTTATGAAACTATGAATGGGACCGTATGGCTTCGAAATTAAAGGCCATCTTTACTCTTTTCTCTTATCAAGTTTGTGAGAATCGTAAATTAATTTTTATTGAGTTTATGTATGAAGCAACATTAGAGCTTTGTTTATTTCAATAAGAGGTCTATTAACAATGCCTTTAATTATATTATTGTGTTGTTTATTTTCAGAATGAGTGAGTAGTTTATTAATCTAAATAAACCTAAGACATGAACATACTTTGGATTGCTATATGGTTATGATCAGGGAATGCTATACTTAATGGTTTAAATCTATTCATGCATAAAAATCTTAAGTTTAATAAGTTATTTTTGCATATTACAACTAATGAGGATTGATATTATATGCACAGTTGAAAATATGTATTGTGATATTCGACTTTGTAAATCTATGTCTATGATTATTGACTACAATTATAGAAGTAGTAACTAGGATCAATCTAAAGGGCCAAATTACCAGAGTGGATATTCTAGGTGATTGTGTTCTAAGTTAGTTATTGATTGGTATATTCTAATTAATATTTGGTTTGGATTAGGCATGATTTTCATTGAGTGTTAATATTATCGTATTTTTATTTTAATGAGTTTTATCCATTAGGTAGATTTACAATGATAAAGATATGGCTATTTTCCATTGAATATAAAAATTTGATCGTTGGCTAAAGGCTATGAACATATTATGAATTAGGATTTAATGATTTCAAGATTCCATGTGATATAATTATAACTAAGTTATGAGGTTATGTTATTTTCTAATGTTTGAATACAATGTAAGTATATTATATCGTTTAGTGCGGGTTTGTTTAGATGTTTGTTTAGATGTTTGTTTAGATATTTATATTACATTGAATTTGAATTTCATTTAATTATGTTTGCATAGAATTATTTGAATCAGTTTTGTTAGTTTCGTTAATTAAGTTATTAGTCTTAGTTTTTAGTTATTTGGTATTTCAATTTTTGTTTAATTAGATTAACTAAACTACGAAAAAAAATCAAAAACACTTTCCTTAGAAGTTTGCAAAATCCATGTTAATACAATATCCCACTTACCACTACTACAAATAATAGATAAATACGGGAAGCTATTCTGGACGCTCGACACTTGTCAATTTTTGGCATCGTTGCTGGGGATTTTTAAATAGTTTCTTAAGAATTTAAACGTTGTATGGTCTACACACTTCATCGTTCTAATTCTATAGGATCTTTACAATCCTCTGATTTAGAGGATAGAGGATAGAGGATAACAACAGTAATAATAATGTCAATGCATTAATAATGACAATAATAATAATGCTAATAGATATAATAATAATAATAATAATAATAATAATAATAATAATAATAACAGAGAACTTTATTTTGGATAAGCAAATCAAAATGTTAGAGCATAAGAGCATATGTGCATAGCATACCTCGATGGATTTCCAGAATTTGAACTTAGATCAGGATTAATTAGTGCCTTCCCTAACTTCTATGTAAAGACAGTGAAGACCCACTAAAATAAATACGGGAGTATCAACATAAGGTAAACGGGATGAAATCAAAAGAAGGTACCCTAGAAAAAATCAAACTTAAGACTTTTCCTTTGGTATTGAAAAATCAAGCACAAGATTAGTTGGTCTATCTTCTCCAAGATTCAATAACTACATGGACTCAAATATTAGAAGCTTTCCTAGATAAATATATGACTACTAGAAAAATGAGTTGCTATAGAAAGCAAATCATCATTGCAAAGAATAAAGATGATGAAAATTTTAATGATTTCTAGGGTAAATTCCAAAGATTATTTTCTTCTTGTCCATAACATGGACATACTCATAAAGTTTTATTAGAATATTTTTATGAAGGATTCAATAACTTTGAACAAAGGTTATTAGACACAATACGTGGCGGATCTTTATTTGAAACAACGTCTACTTTATCAAAGGAAGAAATTAATAAAATGGCTAAACAATCTAAGCAATATGTTGAAAGGATTGAATCCTCAAGAAAGACACTTTATGAAGTTGATAATAGAAAAAATAATACGTCTTACGATTAAATTGATGTGTCAGCACCCGTACCATTAACTGGTGGTCTGACCAGTCCAAACCATCTCTTGAGGCATCCGGTCACATCATCGACATCCATTCTTTATACAATTAAATTAAATTCAAGTGTGTGCAAAATTCAGTGAATATACAATAAAATACTGGAAAGTAAATAGGAATCTAAGTGGGGAAAACACATGTAATATTATCAGTACCGTACATCCAAGTCAAGTAACATGTCCAAAAGTGTCCCATAAGCCATATGTGAATAAAATATAGGTTTGATATATAAAACAAAATAGATACACAAAAGAAATCATCCCTACTACGAATATCAAAGGATTCTAAAGTCATCGTCTCACTGGTGCACCTTGCCCTTCCCTCGATCACTACAGAATGGATCTAGGTTCAAAAGGCCTCCAATAAGTGAATAGAGGGTAATATAAAAGTTACAACATAATGTAATTTTACAAGAAATAATATAAGTAAATTGCAAGAATTAAGATGATTCAATCCTTTCCTAGTATGATTCAACAGTTCCTATAAGCCCTATATGCGTGGACCTAACCTGAGTCCTACCACCGGCGTTGAACATAAAAGATCGAGGGAGGTCCCATCACATAAATTTGTGAACTCTAGTGGTATATACGTAATCTAACAATTTCGTAGGAAAGGCCAAAGGCCAAAAACATCCTCCTATTGTCGTACTGGCTGGAGAGTAAAAGATCATCGTATAGTCATCCCTCGAAGCCGCTCTACAGGCCGGAGGGGGAGACTCTTAGCCATTAAAAGTGCCCCATCTCATACTCAAAGACGGTTCCTAGTGGTCCAAATGTCTACATGCATGGCCAAAGATAACTATGATGCAGTGCACATCTAAATTAGCAATTTATAGTATCATGTGTAGCAAAATTTATAAATTCATAGTGTTCACAAACCTCATGTGTGGCATGTCAAAACCCGACCACGCATATAGTACTACGTAATACGTGCCTAAAGTCCCACCGAAGTGTTATCGTCGAGCCCTAGTTTAAAATTTTATTGTAAGACTCAAGATTTTTTATTTCACTTACTCGGTTACTCCTATGCACGTATCCCAAGTTTCTTAACCCAATTATGTAATTCTTTGAATTTATTAACATACTTTAAATTCCTTATACAAAGCACTTCCTTGATAGCTTTTTTAGATGACCAAGAACTTCTTATTTGGCAAGTACATGGAAACAAAAATTTAGTTCTACTTCTTATGTTTTCGAAAAGGTATGGTATATGCAATTTTGTTTAAAAATAAGGGAGATATTGAAGTTTTACGAACACTGCACACATTTGAATTTCAATTTGACAAGCAAGGTTACGGATTCAATTTCTCTTCATGTATAGCTCTAAACACCATAAATATTTTGTTACAAGGTTGTTAACACAACCAATAACAACATATCTAAAGCTCTCTCCAATTGGAGTTAAATTGGGTGAGTTATGCTCATCGTAATGTCAAGTTTAATTCTTGAAGTTTGAACATGGTTATTTTATTCTTTTTAGGTTAGGTGTTACTTGGTGCTCATTTACATCAATTTACAATAATAATTCTATAATTTAACAACCTATAGTAAATTTCACCATTAAATGATATTTAATGCTTAAATTATTCAACTTTTTGAACATGCATTTGATCCACCACAATTTTCAATTAGGTTTGGCATAAAGTGAGTTGAGATTGAGTTTTCAAACATTCATATCAGTCCATGAAATCTCAATTTTGAAATCTAAGTCAAATCCTCAAATTCAAGGCAAAAATCAAATATCAAGTGATGCAAAGTTTGAATTCTTAATTCTTATTTCATGCTTGTTTAGAGGCATCAAATTGGAGTTCAAATCTAAACACACGCATGGTCTAATTGTTACTAAACTAAGTAAGACCAAATTCTTGTTTATGCCATCAAAATCAAAGAAATTGAAAGGGAAAAAAAAGGGGTTACCTTAAGATTGTTGTGGATCTAATATTTTCCTCTTACAGACTCTATTGCACTTCACTTTCTCCTTGAATCCTCAATTGCCAACAACTCATGTTCTTCCTTTCAATTTGTGATTATTTTTTTTTAATTTGCAACAACAACAACTAAGTGTTCCTTATATACATTGTATCAAATTAAAATAATGGCCCTTAGATGTACTTCGAGATATGAGTTTTGTAGCTCATCTAAGGGTCTAAAGTGTATCCCACACTTCACCATTAGCAACATAATTAGTTTTAGTTAGGTACTTAATTAATCCTCCAAATCAAGTTGCTTACTTGTTAATTTAGAGACAAGAATTTACTTATATTGACAAGGGTTGCTTGTAAGTGACAAGTGTCCATTATTACATGATTATGTCTCAAAACTAGATCTAGATCTTGGCTTTCATCTAGATGTATTTACAAATCTTGGGGTCAATCTCATGAATTGTATAAAGTCAATGCAGCATAGTTTCTCGTTTGATTGCTATGTGACATATATGTAACATTTTACATAGGCTATGATTTTTAATTTAAAGCATAGGTTATAAGTTGAATTTTATTATATTCCTACCATGGGCATAATCATTTAAATCTAATTAGCATTTTAGGCCACTCTAATTCAAGTTAGTGAATTATTTCATGTTTTGCCTATGTCATGTAATCCCCTCCTCAATGCGTATCTTGAGGCAATACTTACGCTTCACATTGCCTTATGTTACACGTAAACTTATATTTATTAATTTATTTATTAAATATTACATGCACACCAAAAATGTAATTTTATTATTTACGATACGTAATCGTCGAGCACGGTCACGTCACCCAATCGAGCCATCTTCGGGCCTCTGATCCAGTCAGATCGAGCTGAGTCTAGTTTGGTCAGTGACGAGATGTAATAGATAAATTTTCTTATATGGTTAAGCTATTAATTAAAAATAAATCTAATCACGTTAATATTTGTGGATTCTGTAATGAGTTTAAATATCCTACGAATGGATGCCCTACTCTACATGAAGAGAATACCGAAGAAGTTAATGCAATGATGAATCACTTTTTGGGTCCTTTAAGAAATCAATGTAATAACAATAGTTATTAACCATAAAGACAACACCCAAATCTTAGTTATGATCCTCAAAATCAAAATTATAATATTTATAGACTAAGAGCTCAGATGCAATCTGCACCTAACTAACAACTTCAACAAAATATTTAATCTATGAATCCAAATTTAGAGTAAATATTGCATGATTTTATGAACCAAAGTCATCAAAACCTTAAATAGATTTCTTAAAATCAAATTAAGACTGATACTATTATTAATAAACTGAGAAATCTATTAAGTTAAATGAATTTACAAATAAATAGGTTTAGTACTCAAGAGAGTAATCAAGCTAAAGCACCTACTCAAGCTATTGTTGTTCCTAATCAAGCACAATTCAATGCTTTATTTAATGATGAAAAAGACACACCTATGATTGGAAAGATACTTAAATGAGATAATAAATAGAAAACATATAAAACTATTGAAGAAGAAGAATAATAAGAAGAAGAAAAATGAGGGCTAATATAATTCGTACTAAAGAATGGATGGTTGAATAATTGAAATATATACATTTTACTGAAAGGCTATACCCATCGTATTTAGCCAAAGTTGAAGCATATGAAAAATCTTTACATATGTCTCAAATAATTGATAAGGATGAAAATGAAAAGATTTTTGATAATTTGAATGAAGATATATATTCGTATTCTACCGTTCTACAACGATTGGTTCATGTCAGGAAAGAAGATAACAATGAAGACATACTTGCTGCATTTACAAAAATAAAAATTAATAAACCGTTGATGGAATCAATTATGATATTTTCTAATTATGATGAAGTTTTGAATGAATTCTTCGAATCTAAGGAAAAGTTTTTAGAAGCATCTTAAGAAAACTTAAGAAAAAAGGTGTCTACTTTAATTAGAAAGAAAATACTTAAGAAATGTTTCGATCCAGGAAAGTTTGAAATCCTACTACATTAGTAACTTCTTTTTTGATTTTTCTATGTGTAATCTTGGAGCAACAATTACTGTTATGTCACTTAAACTATTTAATTCATTGAAAATAAGTTCATTAAATAATACCCTTTTTAATCTTACCTTAGCTAACAACACAGTTATTCAACCTTATGATTTACTAGAAGATGTCTTAGTAAAAGTAAATGACTCAGTATTTCCAACTGACTTCTATGTCATGGAAATGGGAGACTCAATATCATCTAAATCTCTTCTTATACTTTTAGGAATACCATTTCTTAAAATAGCTAAAACAAAATTTGATAACTTTGAAGGAACAATGTCTATAGAATTTTTAAAAAATAATCGTCACTTTCGTTTTGATGATGAAGATGTCTATAAAGATTCTAATGAATCTACTAATGAAAAAACTAATGATAATTAATCTTTAAAATTAAATCATCATAGTTTAAAAGTTGAAGTATATGTTGTCAATGTAGTAACAAAGGAAGAAGAAAATGTTATGAAAAAGAATGAGTGAGTTGAAAATACTTCAAATGAAAAGATAATAATTCAGGAATGAAGGGTTAAGCAAGCGAACAATGTTTAGAATGATCTTAAAATGAGGGAGTTCAAAGTTACAAAGAATAAGAAGTAGGAAAAAAAAGAATTTAGCAATTGTCAAGCTCAATGACTCAAGGGATATATAAATGGGCTTGGTATTTGATATGTCGAGCCTCGCAACCCAAACACAATTAAGATCTCACTTTCAAAACATAGAGTTGGTCAATACAAAGGCCATCAACTAATCACAAGTTTTATTGGTCTATACATTCAAGCACGCAAGTTCAAAATATTACTTAATATAGTGAAAGCACTCGAACTAAATCTTTTATTTTAGGAGTTTCACAACTTCCGCCTTTATTCATTTTTTCATTTTACTTTTATTTTCTTTTTTTTTTTCTTCTCAAATTTTTTTTTTTTTCAATTAATACGGTCCTGCTCCATTTCCTATGGACCGATTTTCTCACTTTTTCCCACCACAAGTTTCCCGCTCCATTTCCTATGGAAACTTGTAGGACACTCTACATTAAGAAAACTCCCGTTAGTACTTCTCACTTTCACTATAATCAAGCAAATCCACCAAAGTGGGTTTAAAACAATACAACTTGCATAAATTTGACCGTTTACTCATTTTCGTTATCTAGCACTAAGTCAAACCATCATCTAAGTCTCTAATCATGAAATCATAAAAATGCGAGCTACGAACTTGATTAAATGTTTCTCCTAATTTTCTCTAAATTTCAAGTTAAAAAGGCAACCGTAATTTACTCATCCACAACCAAAGGCATGAACAAAGTTTCGGGTGACTCTAAAATATATAATAATAACATACTAATTATATACATGAAAGTGTATCAATTCCTAATGAAATGAGAAAAGAATATGAATAGACAAGAAATGAAAGAAATGGAAGAAATGATATAAAACACCACCATTACCATCCAATATCCGTATATAACCGCATAATAAAAAAAATTAAACGATCTCACCTGCGGTCTTTCGCAAAAATCCATCCTAAACAATCCACAATCCCTAAAACACCCCAAACTTATTTCAAACCTTGTCCTCAAGGTTCAAAACAAGTCAAGGAGTCCACATGACAAAAAAGAAAATGACAAGTGGTGAGGAAGAACAGGATTAGAAAATGATACGAATGCATGCATAATAAAAAAGTATAAAAAAAAAAAAAAACTGGTGAATGCACAAAACCTCTCATATGTGGGTGACTAAGGAAACTTTAAAATAACAATCATAACAAGAGCAAGAAGTAGTAAACATAGGAGTTAACTAAAAGATTCCAATCAAGTCTTGCGAGCCCGAAGTTATTCAACTAAGGGTGAAATCAACAAGATGATGGAATGAAATTTAGGGTTTTGGGTTTTCTAAAAAAACCTCGCCACGATGCACTTAAGTTAGGTATATCCAACCAAGTCTCAAAACACCTAAAATCCTAAAAACATGTTAAGTCCTAAAAAAAAATAATGCTCAAATTATGGTAAAAATGTAATCCAAAGTCAAACCTACAAAACTCGCTCTCCAACCCTCTATTACCTGTAAAAATAAAGAGACCAAATTAGAGTGTTATTAAAAATAAACTAAAACGAAAATAATAAAAATTAATAAAAAAACTAAAACGAAAATAAATGCAAGAAATAAATAAAATAAAAATAAAAATAAAGTTGGGTTTGCCTCCCAACGAGCCGCTTTCTTTTAAGTCTTTGGCTAGACTTAAAATGATTGATCACGTAATGCCCTCTCCTTTAGAGATGTCGACAACGAATGGCGCATCTACGTAATTGGGCAATGAAATGTGCACGCCCTCGTTCAGATTTAGGAGTTCATCCGGAACTTCCAACACAAATGAATCTATCGTATCGTGCTCGTCCAACACAAAGGTGTCGACAAAGGTAGAAGATCTCGCAACGCTCCCTTACTTCCACCCCTTATAAGGTGTACCATATATGTTTGGGAGGGTGGGTGGTTGTACCAACACCGAGAGGTTGGTCTTCCTTGCTCTCTATCTGCGGCATCTCCGGCTTTTCTAAATTGACATCAATGGTCATCTCATCTTCTCCCTCATTTAGTGCAACGACAATCTCTGGCTCAATTGGAAAGACTTCACATTCGTCGGATGTTTCTATCAAATAGTCTTCCATCTGCGTATCGTCTCTCACCTCAAGATTTGTGAACGTATCATCACTCACATCCTCCTCTGGGGTAAAAGTGAAGGAAGTTTGCACGTCCGTCAAGGCTGGCAAACTTAAATCGATATTTGGAATCTCATTGCGAGTTCGCCAACTTTCAGGCAAACATTCCATCACTTCCATCATCATATCGTTCAAAGAGAGGCTTTGATGACACCGTTGATTTCGTTCATGTTGAGGAGCTTGTGTGTGTGACATGAATCCAGAGAAAGTCGTTGTGGCGGTGCATAGCTGGAATAGTGATAATTCTCATACCGTGAATTATATGGACAATTATGTGCGGAATGAGAATAATCTCCACAAATTTCGCAAACCTCGACCTGTTGCACAAAAGAATTCATGTTAATATTTTGATATCTATTTTGTGGCATACCTACCCCATTCACATTATAATAATGTGAATCTTCGTATCGACCATAATTATGGGAGTAGGCGGAGTCCATGTCGGGGTTGACTTGCACTTCACCAGATGAGAGGAGGTGTTCCATCATCGAGATTAGTCGGTCAAGTTTCTGGGTGGAACTTGACATATTGCCTCGCATACATGTTAAGAGCAAGGGACTAGACAGACAAAAAAAAAAGAAAAAAATAAAAAATAAAAAAGGAAGAAAATAGAATCGGGGTTAGAAAAAAAAATTAACTAAGCTAATTAATAAAGAAATAATAAATTAATTACTAATCTAACTAAGTAAACTAATAAAGTAATAAAAAAAAAACGTAAAAATATAAAAAAACAAAAACAGAGTAAAAGCAAAGCAATGAAACAAAACAAAACTAAAAACAAAAACGTAATAAAAAAAAATAAAATGTTAAAAAACAAAAAAAAAAAAACTGAAAACGTAAAAAAAAACAAACTAACGAAACGAAAAAAAACGAAAACGTATTAAAAAATCGCAAACGAAAAAAAAAACGAAAACGTAATAAAATATATTAATCGCTAATCTACCTAAACCAATTGACAAAATAAATAGATTAATTAAACTAACTAACACCTAAACTCAAAGTAAAGATCAAGTCCCCAAGAATGGCGCCAAAATTTGACGCGTGTCGTGCGTGCCAAATATAACCCGTAAAAGAGTTACCAACCGCAAGGGTGTAGTAGTGGTAAATACGGGTCGAATCCGCAGAGGACTTAGTTTACTCTAAGTTAACTAAATATGGGGGTTTTCAAATAAATATTAACTAAACTAATTAAAATAACTAACTAATTACTAAACCAACTAATTAATAATTAATTAATTCCTAAATAATGCCTAAATAATACCTAAATCTCCATTCATAAATCGAATCAAGATTCATTGACAATCATGGTCTTCAATCTTTCCCAAAAAAATTATTAATTTAATTCTCCTTGATTAGTGATGGAAAATCGACATCCGCCAGAAATTCTTAATTCCCCTAATTTTGATAATCAGGACATCCGCCACTAATTTCCCTAATTAATGTATAACCCTAGACATCCGCCAATAAGGTTTAATACACTAACCGCATTAATATAGATCTATGGGATCACTAATCCTAGATAACCGATCGCGTCCGCTACCGATTTAACCTAGATCCAATTGTTGTACATTCAATGACCGTAAACCAACAACAATGAAATAGGAGAAATTAAATTAATTTGAATAATAAAATAAAAGATCTCACATAATATGTTTTGAATCCATGATTCCGACTTGCTTCCCCTTCGACTTAGGCAAGAAATTGATTAGCCGGGCATCGTCTCCAAAAACTACTACTAAAAACTAATTGAACTCTCTTCAGAATTGCTAATCCATCCCTATTAATAATACCAAGGTTTCTAATATATAGAAATACTCCAAATTGGTCTAGGATACTAATTTTAGGGGTTAAGTACGTGACTCGTGCGTCGAGGAGCATCGTAGGGTTTGTTTGTAGCTAGAAAACCGACTCGCCATGTGTCAATAGCCGATTGGCTTTTTCTCGCGTCGCGCCGACGTGTCGCAGCGCCATTGGACCGTTCCAGATCCACCGCCTCGAGTTGTCGCCGCGTGGTTCGCGCTTTCTATTTTGTGTTTGCCGACGAAGCTCCACGCGGCGCGTCGTAATTAGCCGAGATGACCCGCCGAACGAATGATAGCGCGCCAAGTGGCATGACGAGGCACGGAAGAAATCGCGCAAGAGTAGGCGAATTACATCGGGAGTTTGTGCGGTCTCGTATCTCGAGGCGATCGACGGCTACTCGAAGCGTGATGATTGGCTTGCCTTTGTGCTTGACGCGGTGTACGCGTGCGTGCGTCCGATTGGCCGAACGTTTCGTTGGCTATTCGACACATCCGACATCCGATTTCTACAAATAAATACTCCATTTTGAGTATTTTTCCGCCACGAATTCAACCGCGCAGTCCGTTTCACCTAAAAATGACCAAAAAATATAATTAAATATATATTTTAAATACTTTTAATAAATAAACATATTAAAATAGACTAATAAATACCTATAAATACCGACTTATCATTATTTTAAAACAATTCATGATACGGGATTTAGAGTAAACTATAAGTCAATTAACTTCTTTTTTCATACTTAACTGGATTTGGATGCACTTGCTTATGAAAAACCCCTCTACCAAACGGTTATTTAGTGAGATCAATAGGAGTGGTTACTAATGTACCAATTCAAATTTACAAGTACATCATTCCCACAGACCTTTGATTATGCCACACTTCATCGATAAAGACCCTCCATTAATCTTAGGAAGACCTTTTTTAGTCACTTCGCAAGCTATCATGATCATTTTGAATAAGACAATCACTTTTAGGGTGCATGGCCAAGCAATCACTTTCTAGAATGTAATTAGAGTGGACAATCCTACATTTTAGTTTATAGAACTAGTTTAGAACTACATGGTTCGGTAGAGCCAACAACAGTAAACAAAGGCACTTTATGGGAGGCGGCCCATAATCTTTTTTTACTTTTAGTTTTAGTATTAGGATTAGTTAGTTTTTTATACTCTATCAAATTTTGACTTTATAATTGGGATATTATAGGAACTTAATTCCTAAATAATTTCATATATGGTGGGCTTGATCGAGCCAACGTGTTTCCGTATTATATTATCTTTATGCATTAGTTTTTACGTTAGTCGATTATTTGAGGTAACGAAATAATTATTTAGTACAAATCATAGTTGAATTATTATAAGTTTGCACATTTTTTAATGTAATTTGAAGTCCATGATTTGTCAGCAATTTGCACTTATAACCTAGATTCGTTGAACTAGTCAGTAAGTCCTTTAGTCTCATTTTTAGCGATTTTGGCAGCAATTTCCTAACGAATCCATTTAAAGCCTTATTCGATGATAATGAATATGCGTTTTTTAAAATAAAAACCTAAAATCACCACATTTAATCACTTCATACTAATAAACCATTGCAACTTTTTGACCCAAATATCAAATTTTCGACTAGATTCAACCTTCCAAAGCTATATTTAAGTGTATTTTAGTGATTCCCACCATAATCTTCTCACATTCAAGAAATTCACTATCAAGAAGGTAATCAATAAGTACAATAGCTTTAATTGATTTTGTTTATTCGGTTTTTCATGAAATTATGGATTTTTATTTAGGTTAAAGCCTAAATTTTGAAATATTTGCTCAAAATTGGCTTCGACATTGAATGTTTTCAATTATAATACAAGTATGCTAGTGGCATGTTAATTCGTTTATCGATTTCGAGTTTTCAAACTATTCTTAGTATATGGCAAATGGATTGGATTTTATATGCAAACTAATTTGAGATTAAATTTCAAATGAGTTTGGGGGTTTTTGTGTTTGTATATGATATGGCTTGAATTACTTATGAACGATTATTTTTTGCCAATGATGTTTTATCAATGTATTTCAAACTCTTAATTTATAAAAACTTTCTCTGACGAATTTCTCCTTATTAGATAGATAAGTTGAATTTTACCAAATATGTTTTCGACAATTTTAGTTTTAAATGGTTTTACAGGCTCATTCATTTTCCTTACATCTATTGAAATGGTCAGAAGTAGAAGGGGTAGAAGTTCGAGTGAGGAAAAAAGAAAGAGGAAGTTAGTATAGAAACCCTAGGATAAAACCAAGTTTTCCCCAATTAGACCATGAGAATTTCTTTCAATACACTTAGGATTAGACTATAAAAAGAGCCTACTCCACCTTTATCGTGTAGTAATGATTTTGAGGAAGAATATGAGGATAAGGAGATGGAAGTAGAAAAATAGATATTGAAGGGAGTGAAATAGTATGTACTTAGAGAGGAAAATTTTGTCAATGATAAGGCCTTTGCAAAGATTGAGACAAATATAGAGAGGAAGAAAGTTGATACCACATAGGGGATTTAATGTGAAGAATGAGTTAAAATATTGGCCTACGATCTTAAATATCATTGATGCGAGAAATTGGGGATTATTGACTAAGGACTATCACCACCTAGACTTTGAGAATGTTCCCAATGAGAAGGGATATGACATTTTATTAAGAGAGTATTATGAGAATGCTTATGGAAGTGGTTGCAAGACAAAGCCACAAGTTAGAGGAGGAACAAAGGACTATTCTACTACGAGAATAAATTGGTATTTTGGTTTACCTAAAGTTCACTAAAAAAAAAGAATACCTAAAGCCTAAATATTTGATTAAGTACCATTACTCTACCAGAAGAATTAGGGGAAGATTAGAGGAAATCTATAGTGATGGACTCATGTTAGACACTGATGGGTACCCGAAGCATATCACTACCAAAGTTTTTAGGAAGATCACGAAATCGTGGTGTTATTTCATCGGTGCTGGCTTACAGCCAATTATGTAATATTACGAGATCGTAAACTACAGAGTCGTTTTGCTTCACCACATTGTAAAGGGATTGGGTTATTTAAATATTGGCAAAATTATCAATGAATCGATAAGGAGTGCCATCATGATCAAGAAAAATAGCAGATTAACATTTCCTTTGAAGTTCACGACTTTTTATAGAGAAGATTAAGTAAATATGGCAGGACTTGAAATAGATATTTTACTGAGAAGACTATCACATAAGCTGTAATAAATAGTTATGAAAATTTGATGGATATGCAAACTCTGAAGATGAGAGAGTGTAGGCTGAGATAGCTAATAGAGAGTATAACCGAAGAAAAAATATTAGAGATGAAACGAGGATAGTTTTAAAAGAAATGTCGAGAGCAAGAAAAAAATAGAATGTGGAGGAACCAGCTAGGGACTTCAACGGACTTTGGATGGAGTAGTTAGAGTTAGACTTTATAGGTTCAATTCTATAAAATCAACTAAGAACTTTGAGGAATCAAGAATTGATGTTTAAGAACCAGAGGGTTTTAACAATGAGCATTTAAAAGATGGAGAGGATGATGTCAAGAAAACATAGAGAACCAGGAAGCGTAGAGGTTCTTGCACCATCTACACAAATGAGGATACTGATTAATCATATTTTTGATGATCAATTACCGCCAGGTCAGGACTACAACATTTATAATCTTGATGCAAGTTACCAGTTTGAGATGATTAATCCAATAGAGGATGATGGTGATGATGATGTGACTTCAGGACGACGACATTGATTTCTTTAATCTACTTTATTTCCTTTATCTTTGAGTGATCATATGTAAGGCCTTACATGTAACTCTAGTGATGATACTATGTGATCTGAGTTAATGACATATTATCTTTGATAGTATGCCTGGTGATGTGATTTCATTTGATACATTTGATGGTGATGCTACATTTGATATATATCGGTGATAATTATTCATATTTTTCATGCACTCTGTCTAATGAGAATTTCTATACTGACTTTATATAATGATTTTCCAACTTATGATCATATCAATTCATTTATGCTTCATGAGGTATATTTGTTTTGTTGGAAACTCAACTTAATTTTTAAACCTTGAGGACAGGGTTTGGAATGAGTTTGGGTGTATTTTAGATGAAACATAGCAATAGCAATAGAAATAACAAGGAAAGAAAAGAAAGGTATACGATAAGTTCGAAAATGATGCAAATTTCAAACTTCTGATCCGATATTCAAGTGAGTTGATGAAGTTTTTCAAATTTCTTCCAAATTCTTGTAAGCATAAATTTCATTTTTATTTATTTTTAGTTAGGAAAGAATGAAAATGAATATATAAATATAAAATAGATTTTAGAATGGAAATGATATTTTTATTACCCAGGTGAATTCTATGATAGAAGGAATCAATTTTTTAACATTTTTTTTATTAACTTTACTAGTTGATGTATGTTGAGTCATGTGCCCTAAGTCAATCTTATGAAGATTTTTTCTAGTATTATTTTGATTAATTAAATGAAGGATTACATTTGATGTTCATTATTGCAATTGGTTTGCATGTTTAAATTATAATAATATCCATGGATGTTTATTGAAATATCCTAAATGTCCCTAGTTGCTTATTATACTGGGAACTATAATGAATCAAGACTAGTATAAGTCTTGATTTATGGTCATATGATGATCATATGTATAAGGATACGAATCAAGATCACGAGTTCATGTTATTGAACATTGTATTGGACCGACCCGATAAAAGAACACCACATAGATTAAGTCATAGGAGTTACTTATGATAGGTATATCATTTAGTCCTCTGACTTGAGACTACCTGAGACTTTAACATTACGATCACATTGATTTGACATAATCAAACGTTGTTTTTAACTGGACGATTATAAAGATTATGATTGGTCATTATGTAAATAATATGTGAAGGTGTATAATTGAGATAGAATTTCTCCATCTCGTATAAAAAAAGATATTAGTGGGTCCTTCGATATGATAGACTATTAATGGCTAAGTCCATGTGAATTGATATGATCAATGTCATTTTGATGGTCTTAATCTACCAAAAGATTGAAACTAGTATGATTGAACATTAAGGGTGGTTTTTTCATGACTTATGTTTGATTAAAGGATATCGTACGACAGAAAGATATGATATACATTATTAATTAGGTTATATTGATTTTAATCTTCGTTCAATTTGGGTAGTCATAATGCCTTGCTAGAGACCGCCTATGACTTGTGTACGAATATAGGTTTTGGTTCACTACCAATGTTGTATGAGCCTATAGGGTCGTGCACAAAGAATGGTTTTGCAAGATTTTAAATAACTCTGAATAATGAGTTTTAAATGATGGAATTTGTAACATATTAATACCTCTTTCACTAGGGGTATAATGGTAATTCACTTAGGCTAGTGTATACAAGGGTTGCATAAATAAGCATGTTAAGTGAATTAACATTACGGAAGAAATTAAGGTTCAAATTTAATTTTTCATTTTGGAGAAAATTAGTTTGGTTTTTAGTTGTTCTTGAGTTTTAAAGAGAATAGAAAAATTCCTTTTGTGTTATTTCTTGGGATAGCACTCAGAATCTCAGGCGTCATTTGTATGTGAATTTCTAATAGAGGACGTTTGTCTCTGGCAACATCTTATAGATTGATCAACTCAAGGAAAGAAACTTATGATTAAAATATAGTTTAGTTTCAATCAATCAGTTTAATGGAACTAGGATTCGATCCTTTTAATGATTTTGAAATAAAATATTTAAGATTTTCGCTACATTTTGAACTCCAGAATTCAACAGGGTATTATAGACTTCGAGCTA
The DNA here is from genome assembly GCA_039657365.1 of Stephania yunnanensis. Classification (NCBI taxonomy): domain Eukaryota; kingdom Viridiplantae; phylum Streptophyta; class Magnoliopsida; order Ranunculales; family Menispermaceae; genus Stephania; species Stephania yunnanensis. The sequence continues at coordinate 28,886,996 of CM077581.1, read as the reverse complement.
CGTTCCATTATATCTAATACATGTTTTCTTAAGTTATATATGTTATATATTGATGAAAGCATGTTGTTAGATGTATATTTGATATACATATAAGTTATGCGATAATTGTTATCATGAATCATTTTTTAAAGCAGGAGGATAATTCGATTAACGTATGCTTTGATGTTAATTGATATGAATTTTGGATGTTCGTAAGGTAGAAATCATATTTAGGTTAATATGATTAATTTGATATGATTTGAATATTAAATACATAGTTTGTATTTTCATCCCATAATTATGTATGTCTTCATAGTAGAAATCATGTTTAGGTTAATATGATTAATTAAATATGATTCTGGTGTTGAATACATAATTCATATTTCATTTCTTGATTCAATTGTATGAGTTGTATGGATGAGAATCGAAATTGGTTTAAACAACATATCTCATCGTATTTATATGTTAATATTTATTCTGGTTTTATATTCCTAGATAGGAGATAAACATCTAATCAAATAATAATGGTAATTCCTATAAGATAGGAGAGATATATAATAACTTCGAAATTGATAAGAATCCTACTAGATAGAGATAAGTTAGGATTTAAGATATCTAGAATTCTAATTGGATTAAGATAAAGTAAGTATTGTTAGAGGTGTGCTCAGGTTAATTAAAATGTTTGGTTAACAATATTTTTGACTTAAAATAAGGGATTATTTGTGTAAATCAGATTGACCAAAATATATCCAGATTTCAATTTTAAAAATTAAAATCCTTTGTATAAAAAAACGAAGGCACTACCCCCTATACCCCAGTCTGCTGACCGGTCGTTGACCAACCAGCGAGACTACCATTTAAATAATCTTATCGCAAGGGCATTTTTCTATTGGTGAATAGTATTTAGATTTCGTAATTTGTTTAATGATTCTACAAACATGGAAATATATGATATTTAATTGTTTGAATTCAAATTACAAGAATCATAAGACTATATAAAAACCCTCTTTAAAATTTTAAGTTACGTGTCACCCAAATTCTAAACACTTGTCAATGCCTCAATCCTACGAATAAGTTTAGGCTATAGCTGGGTGTATTATGTTATCTTTGTAAGGCAATCTTGGTAAGGGTTACCTAGATGTTTAAAATTGTTGGATTTAATAAAGCTATCAAAAGATTTTTGGGCTTTAGACATAAGATGAGATAAAACATGTTGAGATATAAAATATCATAATCTCATAACATAACTAAAACTTACATAAGATGTCATTGGTAAAAGCTACTTACCTAAATAATCTAGTTCTATGTTTCATGCCATAAATGTCTCAGAACAAGATGAGATATAACATTTTAAGTGGGTTGTTAATTTAGTCGGAGCTTATTCCTCTACACTAAAATAAACTTTTCATCATCTTTGTTATAAATCGATGGCCTCTTCTAGTTACACCAATCCTTTATCACTATGATCCATCCTTGAGAAGGATAAGTTATCTGAGATAAACTTTCTTTAGTGGTTTAGAAACTCGATAATTTTTCTTAAACATGAATACAAGTTGTATGTCTTGGATGATCCTATCCTTGAGGAACTACCAGCCAATGCCACTAAAGCTATAGAGGATGCACATTCTAAGCATGTGAATAACTCAATAGATGTTGCATGCATTATGTTGGCTCTCATGATTCTTGAACTTCAAAAGGACATGGAACTCATGAAACCCTATGACATGGCTTTGACGCTAAAGGAAAATTTCCAACAATATGCTAGGCAACAAAAGTTTGAGACAGTCAAAAAACATCATTCTTGCAAGATGGCTAAAGGTGGGTTAGTAAGTCCTCATGTTCCGAAAAAGAAGGGCTATGTTGACCAACTTAATAGGCTTGGATTTCCCATTAGCAAAGAGTTGGCTATGGATCTGATCATGAATTCATTGCAAATAGTTATTCATAGTTTGTGATGAACTATAATATCAATAACATGGAGAAATCCCTTTCAAAGTTGCATTTGATACTTAAGACTACTAAACAAAATATCAAGAAACCCTTTACTAATGTGTTGATGGTGCAAAATGGAAAGCCCATGAAGAAGAAGAAGGCTAAGGGCAAAATTGTCATTGCCAAAGCTATTATGCAAGTTACAAAGCCTATGGAACAAGTTAAGCCTAAGTTTGCTTCTACTTCTCAACCCCATAAAGAGAAAGAAAAGGAAGGCAACTGTCATTTCTTCCACGTTCCTGGTCATTGGTTTAGAAATTATAACCTTTACTTTAAATATCAGAAGAAAAAAAAAGAGTAGTGCGACTACCGCTTCAGGTATTTTTATTATTGATATTCACTTGTATACTAGTGGTTCTGGGGTATTGGATACTAGATGTGGATATCACATTTGTATTAATGTATAGGGGCTCGCAAAAAGTTGAAAGTCGGAGAAAGATGAGATCCTACGCATGAGAAATGAAGTAAGAGTTGTTGCCCTAGCTGTGGGATTTTATGATTTAATTTTTTCTATTGGATTTGTTTTATCATTAAATAATTTTATTATGTCCCTGCCTTGAGCAAAAACATCCTTTAAGTTTGTGTTTGGGTTTGGATGGTTTTAATTTTATTATTGCGAATAATAAATGCATCATCTCTCGTAAAGGCGTATTTTATACAAATGTTGATTTGTTTGATGGTCTTTATATTCTTAAGATGAAAACATCCACGTAAACTCCTTTTTTAAACATAAATAAAAAGAAATTTAAGTCAAATTATTTGAATCATGCCTACTTATGGCATTGCTTTCTTGGCCACATAAATGAGAAATGCATTAATAAGCTCCAAAAGGATAAATTTTAGATTCATTTGATTTTGAATCATATGAAACATGCTAGCCTTGATCGTTAGCTAAGATAACTAAGAGTCCTTTTACTGGACACAATGAAAGAGCCAGTGATGTATTAGGTCAAATACATGCTAATGTATGTGGTCCTATAAATATTATAGCTAGAGGAGGCTATCAGTACTTCATTACTTTTACTGATGATTTCAGGAGATATGGTTATATATATCTCATGAATGATAAAGCAATATCATTTGAAATATTTCATACATTTCAGAATAAAGTACAAAATCAACTTGGTAAAACTATTAAAGTACTTCGATCAGATCGAGGTTATCAGAGCTATGGTTAAGCTTAATTAAGGAAATGTAAGAAATGATAATGACATTAATTTTAGGATTGAGTCGACTGAGAAGTTTAGGTTAAGGCTCTAAGATTACATTAAGACATTATTGTCTTGATATTTTAATAAGGTTGTATTAATATGTAATTATTATTATATTTTTATTGATATATGATAAGATATATGATAAGAGGTTTATTCTCCTTGTCCATTTCATACTTAACTCGTAAGATACAAGGAGTAAGATTAGAAATAGATAATTAAAAAAGAGAACAGACTAATGAAACGAAACTGAGCGTGATTGGATGTGAAATGGACTAGTAAAGTTTAGATTCATAAAGGTGTTATAACTAGTTTCGATAGCAATATAACTGATGAAAGTATTAGTTAAAAAAACTAATGAGAAATTGGTTAATAGAAAAAGTCGTAAAGACTCTGGTACATAAGTACTGAACATTGACTCAAACAAAAATTGAAAGTATCAAATTATTACAAGTATAAAACACTCAGAAAAATGTTAGCACATATCTAAATTATGTCCCAAACGATTGAGAATCGTTTGGTTAAGCATGAAAAAGTTAAGTTGAGACTTGTAGGAAGCACAAAATATGTAATATCTTGAGTTTCAAAATGAGTTTAGTATTGGTTGAACTAATAATTGAGGAAGACCTATTCTATAAAGTATTTGTTGAATTTATAAAATATTAAGGGTTGCTTTGAAAAAGAAATAGTCTCTATAAGGGAAAAGGAGACACATTGTTTGAGAATAGAAATTGATTAGACAAATCGAATACTGACTTGGAAATTTCAATGAGATTGTGATATGATCAATCAAGTTTCTAAGTCGGTTTCTACGAAAGTAAAATACTTTGGAGCAAAGTATTGTCTCATTTCCAATACAAAACACAAGTAGTTATATGAAATTCAAAGTATCAATAGTCATTTCTAACTAAATTAAGTTATGATGCCTATCAGTACGCTTAAAATATAACTAATGAAAAGATATATGTACTGATGGAGAATAAGTAAATGATTTGTATGGAAGTCAGTATGAAATTCCATATATCGAGAATTCCCATTTATATGAAATAAAGGATTGAAACATTATCATTTAAAATTTTGATTAGATGTTAAGTTAATCAAAAGAGTTAGAAAACTCACATTCTGTGATGTCTTCAGTTGAACAACAATGGATAAATGAAATCATAAAAAAAATGAATTGATAATCAGTAAGATACTTTGATATCTTACATAATCTCTTTAAAAGCAAAGAAAATCAGAGAGAAATGGAAATAACTTAAGGTAATAACAACATTAGAACTATTTGGTTGTAAAGTTTCTTTGTTTCGAACAAATATTAGTTAAGGAATAATTCAAGTTATCAAAGGTTATATGAAGTTCCATCATCCTTAGCTATGTATTTAGAACTGTTTGGTTGTAAATCTTATTTGTCATCGTCGGTTAAGAGTAAGGAGCCGTAAGTGGTTTAGGCGTCGATTGAAAGTTGTGATAGGTTTGAAAAAATGGGCCAATATGCGAGATCAATGTCAAAATAGATAAGATTGACCAAAAAATGTAATTGAGTAGACTTTATATCGTAATCACGATTCCTTCACAGGGTAGAAGACTTGTATGGCACCCACCCGTCTTTAAATAATTGAATTAGTGGTAAGGTTTGGTATGAAAGAGTCTACGAAGTTTTGTTGGAGTCAATTGGAAGCTTAAGTCAAGGCAACTAAATGGTCCATAAATTCTGACATACACATGAAAATGAAAAAGATGCGTGACTTACAGCTCAGTTAGTACGATTTCTTTGGTTTGGAAATATTAAATAGAGTACAAGGTATTTGACTTGACATGTTTGAATATTCTTCCACTATAATCTGAGAAAAGTCATAAATATTTATTGAGTAGAGATGAAAAAAGATAACATATTTAAAAACTTGTATGTAATACAAGTTAAAAGTTATAATATGAGAGTAAAATCAAGGAATATGTTGATCACTATTAAAATGCATATATCTACTCAAGAAAAGGATAACTGTCACTATTCAGGTAATGAGAGAAGTTTCTATAGCACTAAGTGATTGAAACGTTATACGATATGAAGTCTTAAAAAAACTTGGAGAAATGCGAAAACTCATAGTAGTGATCAAGGCAATCTAGAAAAGATTAGTAGTTAAGCGAAAGTAATGTGGTTCATTGTGAACTCTTATATAGATAAGGGTTTGACAAAGTTATAAAAGTCGTTAATTTTCTAATTAGTCAAAGGAAAAGTTAAGTGAAGTGGCTAAGGAGTAGGAATTGATAATTGTTTTCTAGTTCACAACTTAAGTAATATTATAAGTAGACATTTAGAAAATGAGTGAGAGTTGCATGATGTATCAAGTTACATTTTCTAATCAGATTGTAACTTGAGATCTCTTGTCATGGGATGATAGATGTAATTCGAGATCCATAGTCATGGGATCACTTATGTAATTTATGGTTCCTATTGAGAAATGTTGGAAGGGTGATGGATCAAATAGACATGCGACTCTACTTTGTATCTAATGTTGTACTCGAATATTATTTGCATTATAATATAAATATTTAGACTGATGATAGTCTAAGAAGTGATTGATCAACCAATAGTTCTAATTAGACATGATCAGTGATGAGAAAGCAAACAAGGATGTGCATACAAAGTTTAGTGGATAGGAAAAGAATTATAGACAGGTTGTGGAATTGTATTCAGTTAAGAATGAAAAATGATTTCATTGAAAAGCTAGATACGCTAGATCTTATTAAATATTAATGCTTGAATGGGATTCAAGGCATGAAATAAGTAGTGAAGAAAAGTAAGGTTATTGTTGTTGAGTTTTGGGGTTCATACGCAGTAGAAAATTAAAAATAAATTTTGAAAAACCCCAGGAACGAAAATAAGTTCCATTAAACTAAATCATGAAACTAAATCATACCTTATTCTGTGATTTCCTTTTGATTGTTCAATATTCAAGAAGTTCAAGTGTGAGTCATCTATCAGAAATCCACACATGAACAGTTATCATAATTTGGCGTGCTAGCCCCAAGAGGGATTGAAAACAATTTTTCTTTCTCTCCCTAAATCCAGATAACTCAAGAATTATAAAACGAAAATCTTATCTTAGTTTTAGGGTTTCACCCTTTATTTATATGTTTAGATAAGCCCTCACTTAAAATCCTATTCGTAATACAACTATTATATTTAGGCAGTTTAAGCAAATTACACATACACCCCTATTAATAAGTTATCATATAACAAATCGTATGGGCTTTTATGTCATGAGTTTTATCATATAAAATTCATTAATCTCGACTAATTAAAATTTTTCAAAGCTATTCTTTGTGTGTGAACCAATAGGTTCATGCGATGTTAGCAGTGAACCAAAAACTATTTTTGTATATAAGTCATAAGCGGTCTCTAGCAAGGCATTATGACTATCCAAGTAGCATGAATATCAACATCGATACAACTTAATTAATAACATATATCATATTCTTTTGTTGTGGGATATCCTTTGATTAGACCTAAGGCATGGAAAGTCACCCTTAATGTTCAATCGTACTAGTCTCGATCTTTAGGTAAACTGAAAAACATCCAAGTGACATTAATCATATTAATTCACATGAACTTGGCCATTATCAGTCTATCTTATCGAGGGATCTACTGATATCTCTCTATATGAGAGTGACAAATTATATCTTGATTACACACCTTCAAATATTATTCACACAGTAGATAATTGTCTGGTTAAAGACAATATTTGATTGTGTTAAATTATCATGCTCCTAATATTGAAGTCTATGGTAATCTCAAGTCTAAGGACTCAATGATATACCTATCATGAGTAACACTTATGACTTAATCCATGTGGTATTCTCATAGTGGGTCGGTCCAGTACCTTATTCCCTAACAAGTAATTATGATCTTGATTCGTATCCCTATACACATGATCATCACATGACCATCATCAAGATTCATACTAGCCTTAATTCATTATATTTCCCAATATAATGATTGACTAAGGACATTTTAGGATATTTCAATAAATGCCCATGGATCTTACTGTAAGGTAAATATACAATCACTTACAATAAAACAACAAATAAAACATTTATTTTATTAACTAAAATTATAAGATAAATAATGCTTGTAGATTAACTTAAGACACATGCCCTAACAATTAGATATCACACAATGTTGATCGTTTAGCTCATCATAAATTCACAAAATGTCTAGATTCGTAGAGAAGTTGTTATGACTTTTCATTAAACCATGTTTATGATCCCTATCACCTAGTTGTCGATTACAATGAAAGTGATTAGGTCCACTAAACAGTTTCACCTTGGAAATGATTTTTATAAGTTTGGATTAAAAGAGTTGTATATGAAGGATCATATTCTCGTATCTCTTTGGTTTCGGTAACCTGTAAGTTTATATTTAGAGGATGAAAATTTAAATTAATTAGAAAGAATTGTGAAATCCGAGAATTTTGTAAACTTGATTAGGCGACTAATTACGTATTTTCAAATTTTAATTGGAGTTTAGGTATCTCAGGTAGGACACACACATTATAGATCGAAGATCATAAGGTAAAATGTTATTTTTCAATGATGAACGCCTAGCATGTATATTTTATGATTTTTTGTCTCCAGATCGGGGTTTGTTAAGGTGTATCTTCAATTTTTCATAATCGAGGAAAAAAGTATGTGTCTGAAGGGCACAATTGTAATAAAAGTAATTGGTCACTTGAAAATGAATTAACCAGGTGTTAATCCTCGCATGATGATTTTGCCTCGATTTATGTGAAAATTGGGATCAGTAGTAGTGTAAAATGAGAATGAAGTTGGTGCAAATCTTTGCCTCAATTTTTGTATTAGTTGGCGGTGGTCGTGGTTGAGATTGAGTCCAAATTGGCGTAAGTTTGACTAAGTATGGAAATAGAATTGGTCGTGTAGACTTTGGCATGTCGTGGACAAAACTAAAATTTTTAGGTTTTTGGTGAGACTAAGATTAGTGTTATAGATGTTTTATGAAGTCGGATTGTTTTGTCGAGAGTTCAGTTTAACTTGGCAAAAAATAACATCGAAAACGAGCGACGAAAGCTAAAATATGTCAAAATAAGGATTTCAGGCATTAATAGATAAAAAGAAATTAAGCTGTTGACAAGCAGCTGTGAGTTTATATATAAATATATTAGAACAAGTCAAATGGAATCAATTCCATACAAACATTCAACATAACATTTTATTCATTCGATCCATGAACCCTCTCCACACATACTTTCATTTCGTGTGCTCCTAAAATCTGATTTTTGCTCGATTCTTTCCACTAAATTGTAGAGCATCGAGAGACAGTCAGTTTGAGCTAACGTTTTTTTTGAGGAAATGAGCTATCCAGCTCGCAATTTGATAAATACTTAATTCAGAGAATTTTCCTCAATTCAATTTGAATTCTTACAATTTTTCGATTTTTTGCGGGGTTTTAATAGGACTTGGCTGGGATTATTGAGAATTGATGTGTTAGGTTGATTTGCGCCAATTTGCAATAAATCCCATTGACTTAGATTAGGATTTTGGTTAATTGGACTAATATGATTTAGTTTATAACTATTTTGGAGTGGTTTTTATATTTGATATTGATTTACATTGGGTTTATTAGATGAATTGATTGTTTGTTTTGATCCAATTTGACTCCATGGGTTGTGAAAATATTTGGATGTTGGAATCGAGTGGTTTGGTGGTATTTGATGTAAGATTTTGAGAATTTAATTGTGAAAATATCAATTTAGAGAAGTTTTTAGTTCAAAATAAATAAAGCTTGCCTAGTTGACAGGCTATACTAGAAAATTCATAACTTATTCATCAATTATCCGATTTGAGTGTTTCTCAAGTCTATGGAAAGTAGGTAATGTGTACTACAAGTTCTTTTTAGGTCATTACAAAAAATATTGAAGTTTTTAAGGTTCAAAACCTACCCCAAATTAGCTAGCTGAATGCCACTTGAAACAATTATATAAATTAATATTTGTGGAAACTGTCCTTAAGCGTACTTTAGCCGCGATTTTTATTAGTTTTTGTGATTTGGTTTTGCTTGAAGCTTGACCCATAATATAATTGAATATGTAAGAAAGCTATTGGAGCCATTTCCAAGGTGATCTGTCGCCCCGGGAACTCCAAAAATTAAGCTCAAATTTGGTTGGTTGTAAATAAACCCTACAATAGTCTTTACTATTTATGGAATTTATCTTTGTAGCTGCATTTGTGTTTAGTCTACATTGCATTTCGCATCATTCTTGATCATGCATACATGACATCCGAACAAATTTGCCCCTACTTTGGTCATAAGAATGTGAGATATTTCCGTTGGGGCATGTGCCCTAGGTTAATCCATTAATTGTTTTTATGAATACTTTTAGTTAATAAAATAAAGGATTTTATTTGCTGTTTATTATAATTAATTTACATGTTTACATTATAATAAGACCCATGGGTATTTACAAAAATATCCTAAATGTCCCTAGTCGATCATTATACTAGGAACTATAATGAATAAAGACTAGTGTGAGTCTTGATTGATGATCATATGATGATTATACGTATAGGGGTACGAATCAAGATCACGAGTACTTGTTAGGGAACAAAGTACTGGACCGACCCGCTTTGAGAACATCACATGGATTAAGTCAAAGTTGTTTCTCATGATAGGTATATTTTTCAGACCTCTGACTTGAGAATACCAGAGACTTCAAGATTAGGAACACAGTGATTTGACACTATCAAACGTTGTCTTTAACCGGACGATTATAAAGGTTGTGATTGGTTACTATGTGAGCAATGTGATGAAGTTGTGTAATCAAGATAAAATTTGTCCCTCTCATATATAGAGAGATATCCAGTTGATCCCTCGATGTGTTAGACTGTTAAAAGGCATAGTCTAAGTGAATTAATATTGATCAATGTCACTTGGATGTTTTCAGTCTACCTAGAGATCGAGACTAGTACGATTGAACATGTTGGATGGCAATTCCATGCCTTATGTTTGATCAAAAGGATATCGTGTTACAGAAGGATGTTATATACACTATTGATTAGGTTGTATCGATTTGATATTCGTACGACTTGGGTAGTCATAATGTCTTGCTAGAGGGCGCTTATGACTTGTATACCAAAATGTGTTTTGGTTCACTGCCAATGTTGTATGAGCCTATTGGGTCGCACACTAAGAATGCTTTTGCGAGATTTTAAGATGGTTCAAAAAATGAGTTTTATATGATAAAATTCATGACAGAAACATCATTGTGGTGTATTACACTTATACTTCTTTAATTAGGGGTATATGTGTATTTTACTTAACCGTCTACATACAAAGGTTGTATAAATAGACACTATAAGTTAGAACACACGGATGAAAGATTAAGGGCCGAAACTCTATTTTCATTTTAGAAACGACTTAAGGTTTTTTGGTACGCTCTGGATCATTTTGGAGAGAAACAAAAAGGTTTGGTATTCTCTCAAAGATAGCACTTCGAATCTCCGTCGCCGTTCATGTGTGGACTGCTGATAGAGGGCGTTCGTCATTGGCAGCACCTTAGAGATCGATCAACCTTCATAAAGGTATTTTGTGACCGAGGTATGATTAAGTTTTCTTGGTTTAAACGTTTTTAATGGAATTAGATTCAGATCCTGTTGGGGTTTTTGTCAAAATTATTTTGAAATCTCCGCTGCGTATGAACCTCAAAATCCAACAGTTTCACTCCAGACTAGACGTATTGCAGGCATTTAAAGCAGGTAATATCAACTCCGAGGTGCCATGCATTGAATTTATAGTACTATTCTAGGTTCATCAAAAGTGGGCCCACTTGTTATGATCTTATAACATGAAATAAGGGATCCATGTTGTTATATAAATTTGTTGTTATTTGGAAATGCAATTACATGTGTCCATGTATTAGGACTAACATTTGCAGGAGTATAGAGCAATGTAGGAGTTTACTTACCTGAAGATGTTTTTGATGATGTCAAGATCTTTGTGAAAATAGGGAAGAATGTACAAGACTCGAAGATCCTTAGTAATTGTTTTTTAAGTTTAAAAGCTTAATTTTCATGTTGTAATCATTTTATAAATAATTATTTTGGATTTCAGGGTGAGCGTAGGCCATAAAATACTTTCAAATAGACTACGAGAGTCTCCTAAATTAGTTTAAAGGAAGTGGAGAGGTTTATGACTCAGTTTTGGGATTGTAAAGTTGCAACAAAGGCATCGAAGATTCGAAATTAATATTTAAAGTTTGTATTTGATATATACTATTAACTATGGGGAGTTGTGAGTCCTTCTAGGCTTCTTCCCATTCAGTTGCGTATTAGGTGGATTTTTAGGTAGGTCACTTTTAGGGGAGGTGTTACCAAAATTGTTACAAAATATGGAAAACAATCTATATGATTTCTTAATTTTCTCCAATTAAACAAATCACGAGTTTAGTTTCATTGAGGATATAAATTTAGTTTTGGAGCATTATTGAGGATTGAAATAATAAGTATTTTAAGTTTAAGTTAATTGAATGGATTACGTGTCTAATTAGGGGAATTAGGCTAAGTCAGGAGTTAGTGAGGCGGGTCCTGGCAGAGTTATGAAATCCGAGAATTTCATTAACTTGATTAGGCGACTATTAAGTATTTTTGAATTTTAGTTGGAGTTTAGGTATCCGAGGTGCGACCCACACATTACGGACCGAATATCATAAGGTAAAATCTTATTTTTCAATGATGAATGCCTATTATGTGTATTATATGATTTTTTGTCGCGATGTCAGGGTTTGTTGAGATGTATCCTTGGTTTTTCATAATCGGGGTTTCAAGTGTGTGTCTGAAGGGCGCAAGTGCAATAAAAGTTATTGGTCGCTCTAAAACTAATTAACCAAGTGTTAATCCTCAAGTAATGATTTTGCCACGATTTACATGCAAGTTAGGATCAGTGGTAGTAAAATGAGAATGGAGTTGGTGCAAGACTGTGCCTTGAGTTTCATATTAGTAGAATGTAGTCGAGGTTGAGATTGAGTCTTAATTGGTATAATTTTGGCTAAGTATGGCAACTGAATTGGTCTAGTAGACTTTGGCATGTCATGGACAAAAATAATATTTTTAGGGTTTTAGTGAGACCACAACTAGTGTTGTAGATGTTTTATGAAGTTGGGCTTTTTTTAGAGTTCAGTTCAATTTGGCAAAAAATCGGTTCAAAAACGAGTGTCGGAAGCTAAAACAAGTCAAAATAGTGATTTTAAGTACTAATAAATAAAAAGAAATTAAGTTGTTGGCAAGCGGCTGAGGCTTTATATATAAATATATTAAAACAAATCAAATGGAATCAATTTCATACAAATGTTCAACGGACGTTTTATTTATTCGATCCATAAACCCTTTCCACTCCTACTTTTACCCTGCTTGCTCTCGACATTTGATTTTTGCCCGGTTTCTTTATGCTAGACTGTAAGGCATCGCGAAATGGTGAGTTTGAGCTAGGTTTTTGCGAAGGAAATGAGGTATTCAGCTGCAATTTGGTAAATACTTATTTAAGGAATTTTCCTCAATTCAATTTGAATTCTCACCATTTTTTGATTTGGAATAAATCCAATTGATGTAGGTTAGGGTTTAGCAAATTGAACTAATGCAATTTAGCTGATAACTATTTTGGAGATGTTTTTTAGTTGATATTGATTTATATTAGGTATTTGAATGAATTGATCATTAGTTTTAATCTAATTTGACTTCACGGGTTGTGAGAATATTCGGATGTTGGTATCGAGTGGTTTTGTGGTGTTTGGTGTCGAGTTTTGAGAATTTAATTGCAAAAGTATTGATTTGGAGAAGTTTTTCAATTCAAAATAAATAAAGTTTGCCTAGTTGATAGACCATACTAGAGAATTCATAACTTCTTCGTTAGTGATCTGATTTGAGTGTTCTTAAGGTCTATGGAAAGTAGTACATGATTACTACAAGTTCTTTTCAGGTCTTAATGACAAGGATTGAGGTTTCCAAGGTTAAAAAGTAACCCAAGTTGGCTTGTTGAAAGCCAGTTGAAATAGTTATATAAATTAATATTTGTGGAAACTGTTCTCAAGCGTACTTTGGTCGCAGTTTTCGTTAGGTTTTCTAATTTGGTTTTAATTGAAGCTTAACCCATAATTATGCATGAAGGAAGCTATTAGAGCCATTTTCAAGGTGATCCAACGCTCTGTGGACCCCAAAAATTAGGATCAAAGTTGGTTTGTTGTCAGTAAACCCTACGGTGGTCTTTACTATTTATGGAATTTATCTTCGTAGCTATATTTTTGTTTCATCTACATTGCATTTCACATCATACTCGGTCATGCAGACATGACATCCTGATAGAGTTGTCCCTGCTTCGGTCGTAAGAGTGTGAGGTGCTCCACCCCGAACTAGATGTATTGCAGGCGTCTGCGTCTAAGGTGGGTTATGTTGAATTCGGGGTAGCATGCATTGAACTCATAGGACTGTTTTAGATTCATCATGAGAGGACCCACTTGTTATGAGCTTAAAATGAGAAATAAGGGATCTACGTTGTTATACAAATTTGTTGTTATTTGGAAATCCAATTACATGTCTCCGTGTATTCGAACTAACATTTGCAAGAGTACGAGAAGTGTAGGAGTTTACTTGCCTAACATCTTTGAGTTTTTTTTATGATGTCAGGTTCTTTGTGAAGATGGGGAAGAATGGATAAGACTCGAAGATCCTTGGTGATTGTTTTAACGTTTAAAAGTTTAATTTTCTTGTTATAATCATTTTATAAATAATTATTTTGGGTTCTGGGGCGAGCGTAGGTCATAAAATACTTTCAAATAGGTTATGAAAGTCTCCTAAATTATTTTAAAGGAAGTATAGAGGTTTACAACTCAGTTTTAGGATCGTAGAGTTGTAACTAAGGTATCGGATGCTCTAAGTTAGTATGTAATGTTGGTATTTGCAGGGAGTTATGAGACCTTTAAAGCTTCTCCGCATTCTGTTGTTTATTAGGTGGATTTTTTGACAGACCTCTTTTAGGGGAGGTGCTACAAAAGGTTTTAGAAAATATGAAGAACAATATGTATGATTTCATAATTTTCTCCAATTAAGCAAATCACTAGTTTAATTTCATTGAGGATATGAATTTGGTTTTTGAGCATTATCGAGGATTGAAATAATAAGCATTTTGATGTTAAGTTAATTGAATGAATTAAGTGCCTAATTAGGGGAATTAGGCTAAGTCAGGACTTAGTGAGACGGGTCCTGATAGAAGTGGTGAAACTATGTGATTGTCTTACAGTTTACTATACCCGCAACTCCACAATGGATTGTCATCTCAGAAAGTAGAAATTTGACTTTATTAGATGTGATTCGATCTATGATAAGTCATGCAGATCTTCCTATATCTTTTTGGGGCTATGCCTTAGAAATTGGTACGTTCACATTAAATCAAGCTCCTTCGGAAGCAGTTAATAGAACATTATATGAGATATGTTATAGGAAGAGACCTAGCTTGTCTTTCCTAAAGATTTGAGGTTGTGAGGCTTACGTTAAACATCAAGTGTAAAAAAATTAGGCCCTAAATCTGACAAGTGTGAATTTGTAGGTCATCATAAGGAAACTAAAGGATATTACTTTTATCATTCCACTGGGAACAAAGTTTTTGTTGCTCGTAATGGTACCTTTATGAAAAAGAAATTTATTTCTAAAGATACCAATGGAAATAAAGTAAGTCTTAAAGAATTTCAAGAACCACATATGAACACTGAACCACAAGTAGGAGATCAACAAAGTTCTGAACTAGTTGAGCATCCACAAGTATTACAAGGACCACGAAGGGTTGTTAGGACAAGACATGAGCCTGAAAGATATGTATTTCTCATTACATATTGTATTGAGGTATTGTTTATGGACCAAAATGAGCCTACTACTTATCATGAGGTCGTGTCTGGCCCCGAGTCAAAAAAAATTGCTTAGTGCCATAAACTCTGATATGCAATCCATTTATGATAACTAACCTTTGAACTTTGTTTATTTACCTAAAAGTGAAAAGTCCATTAGATGTAAATGGGTTTTTAAGAAGAAAATTGACATGGATGGCAAAGTGCAAACTTATAAAGCAAGGCTAGTAGCGAAAGGTTTCAAACAGATTCAAGGTGTAGATTATGATGATACTTTTTCTCCTGTTGCCATGCTTAAATCCATTATAATTCTAATTTCCGTAGTTGCATATTATGACAATGAGATACGACAAATGGATGTTAAAATAGCTTTTCTTAATGGAAAACTACTTTAGGATGTATATAAGATATAGCCTGAATGGTATGTTCATCCAAAGAATTCTAAAGAGGTATGCAAGCTTCAAAGATCCATCTATGGATTAAAGCAAGCTTATTGGAGTTGGAATCTTCATTTTGATGAAGCAATTAAGGAACTTGGTTTCATTAAGAATGAACGTGTATACAAGAAAGTTAGTAGGAGCGTAGTTATGTTCTGATACTATATGTTTATGATATATTACTAATTAGAAATGACATCCAAACCTTGCAGGGTGTTAAATCTTGGTTAGGAAAGTATTTCTCAATGAAATACTTAGGAGATGAAGCCTACATCCTTGGGATTAATATCTATAGGGATAGATCTAAGAGGTTGATCGGCTAAATCTGAGTGCTTATATAGGCAAAGTACTGAATAGGTTCAATATGCAAGACTCTAAAAGAGGGTTGTTGCCAATGTCTCATGGGATAAGTCTTAGCAAGACTCAATGTCCTAAGTATAATGATGACCAAGAACGCATGAATACAATTCCATATGCATCAGCTATTGGATCTATTACATATGACATGTCATGCACTCAACTTGATGTATCATTTGCTTTGAGTGCAACAAGCATATATGTGGCATCCCATATCCCCATTAGGGCGATACTCGGCATGTAACCCTAATTAAGCTTTGGTACACTTGTCGGACTCAATTGGAGTAACAGTACAATTGTCTTTCACACCTAATAATCACAAATATAGTATATCTTATATCGAATAAATAATTTAAAATGCGGTAGAATTAAAACGTTTTATATAAAACGTAAAATATATAAAAATCAGCATAAACCTTGGTCGTAAAACTATATCCTTACCATGTTTATTAAAAAATAATGATTTAATACAATATATAAATAGTAAGGGAATCAATTCATCATGGAGAAGACTATAAGCTCCTTATCTTTTTTGTTCCTAAGTCGAAGCGCATGTCGATAACCTGAAATGCTATTTAGGAATGAGTGCTCCAACTTACTCAGTAAGTGATGCTCATAAACATATCAATTATCAACTAATATTGATGAATAAATGAATAGCAATATGAATCCAAATCATATCTATTTAGGCATCAAAAATGATATAACAATAGATAATGAAATGCAAGTTCAAAGGCCAACAGCAATTGTACTCGTGACATGTAAATTTGACTTTAATTATGAAATCATACTCTTAGTCATGGAAATACAACCACATAACCGGCATGTTGGTCGACAAGCGATTCTATTGGTTTATTTAAGCTTGACTAAGCTACTAACCACAAATGGATAGTAAACTTGGGCCTCCTGAAGATGTAAGAGTAGAATTCATTTCCAAGCTATCCTTTTCCTTTTACTAGGATAAAGGGCAGAATTCATTTCCCATCTAAACTTTACATCCATCGGTCTCGATCCGCCTTATCGACACCTCCGAAGATTTTCACATTTAAAAATAGTCAAGTCATAGTACGTTGCCCCAATCCCAGTCCATAATGCTATATGAACTAAATATACTAATTTACGATGTATAATTGATAAGAATACGAGTCCAACTTACCCATGTCGAGCATTTCTAACTTTGTACCAAATTACACGACTCCTTAAATCCATAAACATTTCTCCGTCGACCAAAACCTTAAATATACTAATTGTCATCCACTTAGATCCAATAATCATTAATTAGAACCCCTAAATTGATCCTAATCGAATCCTAGACCAATTTATTAAATTTTAGGTCAATATAACCATTTCACATATTTTAACGTAAAAATCCCAATATAAAGTCTCGCACAAATCCTGAACTTTTCGTTTTTCATATAAATTTATCAACTTCTATTTATTTGGTCAAAATATGATATTTTCAGGATTTTTCCTTATTTTTCTGGAATTTTTCTCCATTTTCCATTTTTTTATTGTTGGTTAAGGATTTGGGCCTGAATCGGGCCAAACCACGTTCGGCTCAATGGAGCCTAACCAGCGTTGTTCAGGGCCCAGCCCCATCATCTTCACAAAGAAGTTTCAAGAATTTTTCTTTTTTATTTTTGAACTAGGGTTGGAGACCGAACCTTGGCTCGATTTGGAAAGGGAGACAACACTCCTAGGTCGTCTCCCTCCTTCGAAGAATTGCAAAAGCAGTTAGTCCAATCCTCCCTTAACTACAGCAATAATAAACATAACAACAACAACTCACAATGCAACTTAATGAGACAACAATAATCTCAATCTTGATCAACTCCATCACCTTTTTTTCTCTCTGTCTGTCTCTCTCTTTTAATCGAATTCGATCCGTCCTCTTTCGACATTCATTTCCATAGAGAGGAGGCGGTCATATTGGAGATAAATAAAAATTTTGTCGAGATTCGTATCACATGAATCTTAAGGCAAATATAATGGTTTCTTTTCTTCATTCATATTTTGATTTTCCTCAATGTACATATTATGTATCCCGAAGTAATCTTGATGGCTATCAACCAACCCATCTCTTTTCACTGACTTAAGTTTGGTTAAAATAAAAGTTTTCTCAATATTCATACACATAAATCTCGAGAGCAATCCAAGGGACAAGAAATAAATTCACATTCCATAATGTGAGACCAAATGAAACACACATACATTGATATTTCTTGTGATATGGTTGCACGTATCTCGAGTGTAAAAAATCTCTCCAACAACTAACATCCCATATATTCACCTCCTCGATACTTACGTTACATGCATCTCGAGGCGAATCCAATAGATACTTTAATTTTATTTAAACCATACGATTCATTTATATATTTATATATCACATATATGTATATATATAAATATATATTCACCCATGTATTTTCGCGCCTAAAAATTTGCCGCATGCGTGAACTACCACCCTTGGGCGTACACATTATTATACGTCCTACGTGTGTCACCCTCAGCCCTGTATGTCACTAGGCGCCCACCAGTTCTTAATTATTTATTTATTTTAAATATATTTATACATACAATTTTTATATAAATATATATAAACCTTTATTAACACGCCTATAACTTTGTCGTGCTCTCCAAAGAGTTCAATCGGGCATGCACACTACCTCATGACTCATGTGCATCACCTTTCACCCACACACGGTATTAGGCATCCCATAATTGACCAATTATTCAATTATAGGCCAATTAATCCAATTAATGTTAATAAATACTAATACACAACATACAAATGCTAAACATCAAGCAAATTTATACATACGCTAATCGAAACAAGCCGAGCTTAACCACGAGCCTAACTCGAGTTAATTAGAATTCAAATTAATGCTAATCACCTACTTAAGGTAGCAGATCATTGCAATATTTAGTTAGTTCTCAAAGAAAGTCAATGGATAGCAGTAAAGAACATTCTTAAGTACTTGAGAAGGACTAGAGAAGTGTTAACAATCTATGGAAGTTTGGAAAATGAGCCGCTTATAAATGGTTACATAGATGCAAGTTTTCAAACTGACATAGATGACTTCAAATTGCAATCTGTATATGTGTTTAATTTGAATAGGTGCACAGTGAGCTGAAAAAGTTTGAAGCAAGAAACTATGGCTGATTCTACAATAGAAGTTGAGTACATTGCAGCTTTCGATGCAGCTAAAGAGGCAGTTTGATCAAATAGTTCATTTCTGAATTAGGTGTGGTTTCAGGTATTTCTAACCTTGTTTACTTGTATTGCGACAACAACGGGGCGATAACACAGGATGAGGAACCTAGATCACAACATAGATCCAAACGTATACTCAGACATTTTCATCTCATTAAAGAAATCATTGAGAGGGGAAACATAAAGACCTACGGTGTTCCTATAGAAGACAATGTTGTAGATCAATTAATGAAGGCTCTTCCACGGGCAAAGCATGATGGTCCTGTTATGTCATTAGATATTAGATACATGAATGATTGACCATAGTGCAAGTGGGAGAGGTAGGGGTATAAGCTTTTGGTCAATCTTATGAACACTATTTTAGTATTATTTTGGTTAATAAAATGGAGAGTTTCATTTTTGTTCATTATTGTAATTGGTTTGCATGTTTACATTATGATAAAATCCATGGATGTTTACTGAAATATTATAAAAGTCCTTAGTCGCTTATTATACTGGGAACTATAATGAATTAAGACTACTGTGAATCTCGATTGATGGTAATATGATGATCATACGTATAAGAATATGAATCAAGATCATGAGTGCATGTTATGGAACATGGTATTAGACCAAGCTGATATGAGAACACCACATGGATTAAGTCATAAATTTTACTCATGATAGGTATATAATTTAGTACTTTGACTTTAGATTACAAGAGACTTCAACATTATGATCAAGTGATTTGACATAGTCAAATGTTGTCTTTGACCAGATGATTATAAAGACTGTGATTGGTTATTATGCGAATAATGTGTAAAGGTGTGTAATCAAGATAGAATTTGTCTCTCTCGTATAGTGAGAGATATTAGTGGATCCCTCAATATGATAGACTAACAATGTCTAAGTCGATGTGAATTGATATGATCAATGTCACTTGGATGTTGTCAATCTACCAAGAGATCGAGACTAGTACGATTAAACATGAAGGGTGACTTTTTCATGTCTTATGTTTGATCAAAGGATATCATATGACAAAAAGGATATGATATACACTATGGATTAAGTTATATCAATTTTGATCCTCATGTAACTTGGGTAGTCATATTGCCTTGCTAGAGACCACTTATGACTTGTGTAACAAAATAGGTTTTGGTTCACTACCAATGTAACATGAACCTATTGGGTTCCACACAAAGAATGGTTTTGCGAGATTTTAAATAACTTAGAACAATGAATTTTATATCATGGAATTCGTAACATATTAAAACCTCTTAATTAAGGGTATAAAGGTAATTCACTTAGTTGACTTTATACACAGGTTGTATAAATAGACATGTTAAGTGAACTAACATTACAAATGAAATTAGGGTTGGCATCTAATTTTTTGTTTTGGAGAAAGCGAGTTTGGTTTTCAGTAGTTCTTGAGTTTTAGGGAGAACTAAAAAATATTTTGTGTTCTTTCCCGAGTTAGCACTCAAAATTGCAACCGCCTTTCATGTATGGATTTCTAATATTGGATATTCATCTCTAGGAGCGTCTTATAGATCAATTGACTGAGAGAATGAAACTTGCGATTAAGGTATGATTTAGTTTCAATCAATCAATATAATGGAACTAGGATTTGATCCTATTGGGATTTTTGAAATAAGAATTTAAAATTTTCGCCACGTTTTCAACCCCAAAACCCTACAATGTATGCATTGGATTTTTTTGTGTTAGTCATGAGAATGGGTAGAAGATCGAAATAATATTGCAAGATGAACAAGACAGATTTCTAAGAATCTTGTGATATAAAGACTATTGATAAAGTATTTTTATAGTGTATATATAGAAAGTTATTATTCCATAATTGAAAGAAGAAATGGGTTGGAAACTGACGAATTTTATAAGTTAGAAATAATACTTTATTCAACTTAAATGTATAGTGAGAAGTGCTAATAAGAGTTACAAATATTTGTAAAGAATCATATAGATTCCACAGAAAATGGAGCAAGGTATCTATAATGAGAAAAATGTGAGAATGTCCACCGAAAATAGAGCAGAGACTCAAAAGTAAAATGAGAAAATATATTAAAAAAGAAGAAAAAAACTAATTATAATTAGGTAACGTAAGAAACAAATAAGAGATAAGGCGGGTGTTCTTAAACTCTTCAAAGAAAGGATTTAGCTCGAGTGCTTGAAGCTAGGGTTGAGTGAAGTATTTCTTTGTATAATACATTTTAAATGATATATTCATTGGTATCTTGCCAAAATTTCAATTGATTTTGATTGTGGTACTATTTTAAAATCAAGATTAATTTAGTGACTTTTGTGTTTTGACATTTTGTACTAGTCATTGTAAGCTTGATGCTTATCAGTGGAGATTAAGAAAAACTATATTGTTTATTGGCATTGGTAATGATTGAACTTTAAGTTCTAAAGGTATCGCATTGGGTGGTTGAGTTATCATTAAGGCATGGTTTATTTTTTCTAAATCATTATATTCTATCATAACTTTTATTTACTTGTGGGTAATATGTTTCTATTTGAAGATCAATTCTATTTAGAAACTTATATTATTTAAAGTTACAATGAATTAGATTGAAATCATGATATCAAGAATGAAAAGAAAATATGATTAAGAGCATTCCTTTGCTCGGGAAAACAAAGTATAAGTCAATAATTATATATGTTTTATAGTGTAATTGAGGTCTAATTTAGATATAAATAATGATATTACACTGGATATTCCCTTTTTTGTGATTTTAGGATTTAATTAGGAAAAATAAAGAAATGGAAGAAAAAGAGGAAGAAAAACAAAACATTCAATTGAAAAGAAGATTCAGCGATGAGCCAGCAATATGAGATTACACAAGAATCGCTACCTAAATCGGAAGTAGAGAAGAGCCGACGATTAGCCAGGGAATTGGGATTTATAAAGGAATCGTTGGATGAGTTAATGGAGCACAGGAGATATTCCATGTGATTTTCTCAACGATTTTTCAACAACATAGAATTCGTTGACAAATCACTGAGGTCGGTGATGAGGTTTTTAGATTATTGCAAATAACTTGAGTTTATCTATGATTTATATAGCTTAGGAAACTTTAAATAGGACCCTAGGGCTTCAAGATTAAGGGCCATGTTTACTCTTTTCCTGTAACAAGTTTGTGAAAGTCGTAAGTTGGTATTTATTGAGTTTATGTTTGAAGCAACATTGGAGCTTTGTTAATTTCAATAAGAGGTATTTATGTAATTATGTCTTTCAATTAAATTATTTTGTTGTTTATCTCCAACATGAGTGAGCATATTATTAATCTAAACAGACAAGTATATACTTTGGATTGGTGTATAGTTATAATTAATATATCATATACCTAATGCTTTAAACCTATTAATACAAAAAATCATGATTTTAACAAGTTTTTTTTGCGTATTACAACTAATGAGGATTGATATTGTATGCGTAGTTGCAAATTTGTATTGTGATATTCGATTTGCTAAATCTATGTCTATGATTATTGACAACAATTATAAAACTAATGACTAGGATTAATCTATAAGGCCATATTGTCCAAGTGAATGTTCTAAGTGATTGTGTTCTACGTTATTTTTTAATTAGCATATTCTTATTAATATTTGATTTAGATTAGGCATGATTTTCATTGAGTGTTAGTGCTATCGTATTTCTATTTTATTGCGTTTTATCGAAAAAATAGATTTACAATGATAGGGATATGGCTTATTTTCTATTAAATATAGGAGAATCGATGATTTGCTAAAGGCTATCAATCTATTATGAATTAGGATTTAATGATTCTAAGATTCCATATGATATAATTATAAAACTTTTATGAGGTAATGTTATATTATAGTGTTTGAATGCAATCTAAATATATTATATTGTTTAGTGGGGGTTTGTTTAGATATTTATATTATATTGAATTTGAATTCGTTTAATTAAGTTTGCATTGAATTTTTTAAATTAGTTTAGTTGGTTTTGTTAATTAAGTTAGCAGTAACGAGTTTTTAGTTATAGTATTCTAATTCCTATTTTAATATATTAACTAAATTAAGAAAAAAAAAAAAAAATACTTTCCTTAGAAATTTGCAAAATCCCAATGAAACGATATCTCACTTACCACTACTACAAATAATAAGAAAATACGAAAAACTATTGTGCATGATCAACACGTGTCACCCATGTTGTGGATTAGGACTCAGATCGGTGAAAAAAGGAAATCACTAGGTTAATTTTATTTTCCATTAGAGAATGCCTAATTTGTGTAATGTTTGGTATTTCTTTGCGATGTCAAAGTGTGTTAAGGTGTATCCTCAATCTGTCATAATTGGAGTTGTAAATGTGTCTCTGAAGGGCAAAGTGAAAATATAAATTATTATTTGCTCAAAAACTAGTTAATCGAGTGTTAAGTATCATGTGAAGCTTTTGCGTCGGTTGGCGTACAAGTCGAGATTGGTGGTAGTGTAAAATGAGAACAATTTTGATAAAAGTCTTTTACTCATGCTGCATGTCGGTTAGCAATGGTCGAGGTTGAGATTAAATCCAATTCGGCAGCAGTCTATAGGAGTTTGGTATGTCGCGGACAAAGATAAGATCTTTTGGATTTTGGTGTGATCAAAACTAGTGTTTTAGGATTCTTATGAAGTTTGATCGTTTTGCGAGAGTTTGGCTCAACTTAATGAAAAAGCTTATCAAAAATGAGCACCAGAAGTCAAAACACATCAAAATAATAATTTTAAGAATTAATAAATAAGAAGAAATTAAGTTGTTGAAATAGACAGTTGAGGGTTTATATATATAATTAAAATTAAAATCAAAACATTAATTTCGTTTAATAGATAATGAAACAAATTTTCATTCTAAACCCTCTCCACTTACTCTTTCGCTTGCAAATCACCATATATCTTATTTCATTCCAGTTTCTCCCCACAAATCAGTAGAGTGTCACAAGACATTCAGTTTAAGCTAAGTTTTTATGATGGAAATGAGGTAATCGGCCCGGAATTTGAGAAATTCTCAATTCTTGACATTTCTTTTAGTTTAATTTGAATTCTCACAATTTTTCATTCTCTCTTGGGGGTTTTGATTGGAATTAGTAGAAATTTCTAGGAATTGGTGTATTGGGATGATTTGCGCTAATTTGGAATAAATTCTACCATTGTGGGTTAGGGTTTCGGTGAATTGAGTTGATGCGACTCAATCGAGAACTATTTTGAAGATATTTTTACAGTTGAACTTGATTTACATTGGGATTTTGGATGAATTGATTATTGGATTTTATCCAAATTGACTCCACCAGCTATGAAAATATTATTAATTTCGTATGGAGTTGTTTCTTGGTGTTTGATGTCTAGTTTTGAGGATTTAATTGCAAACAATCTCAATTAGAACAAGTTTTCTTAGTTTAAAATTATTAAGTTTGCCTTATCAAAAGTCTATATTGGGAAATTTTTAACTTATTCATTTGTCATCTAATTTTAGTGTTTTTGAGTATATGGAAAGTATAAAGTAAGCTCAACAAGTTTCTTTTTGGTCAATATGAAAAATATAGAGGTTTTGAAGGTTTAAAAAACACGAAGTTAGCTAGTTTAAATTATTATAATTCATTATTTTTGGAAATAGTTCTAGAGCGTACTTTGGCAGCAATTTTTTTGGGGTTTCATGATTTGGTTTCACTCAAAACTTGACCTCCACTATAATTAGGTATGCAGGGAAGCTATTGCAACCACTTTTAGCGTGATCTAACACTCTAGGTACCCCGAAACTTTATCTGAAAGTTGGTTAGTTGTAAGTAAGCCTTACATTGACATTTACTAATTATTGATTTATCTTTGTACCTGCATTTGTAATTTAGTCAACATTGTATTTCACATTTAGATTGGTCATGCATGCATATCATAAGGATAAAGTTGCCCTATTTTGGTCAACGAGATGGATGGGATCCACTTAAGACAAGAAGTAACTGCAAGTTGACCTCGTCTGTAAGAATAATGGCTCGGTTGTAGTAATAGTGTACTCATCTTACGTTGACTATGCATATTGTCCTCAGGGAAAGGTGTACGCACTCACTACTTACTTAACTTCAACGAAACTATTGCTAAGGAAATCTTCTTTTTTAAATGGTTTTATAATTAAACTAAACTAATCTAACAAATAGCTGCAATTTACATGTAACTCTAATTTTAGAACTATCTTAGTTCACAACTTCACTTAAATAATGAAATATTGTGTTTTTCAACCACTCTATCATATTTATCATGTTGTGTGCAATCCCTAATTATAATAGAAAGATTTCCTTCAAATCCACTTTTACCCACCATCGTGATAGAAAAGATTCAAATGTATACACTAGAACTCCATATATCGGTGTGAATAACGTAAGCTCCATATTGTTTTAATGTTCCAAATCTTTAGATTTATAGCTTAGTAACCAACTAAGTTTACTATTAGTACCTCTCTAATCAACAACCATCATTAGATGTTATGTATTTTACAATTGTACCGTTAATATCCGGCTTAAAAACATCAATGGTCATGATAACTTCTAAAACCTATATCAATAAACATGTGATCAAAATGTCTATAACATTACGCTCAGAGCCAATACGAATTCTAACCATTGCATTTTTTATATTCAATTTCTACTCATGTTCATAATATAGCATTCATACCATAGGATCCATTGATCCCTAAGATTAATAGACTACTCACACTTCATTGAAACTAACATGCACATAGTTGTACTCATTGAAATTATAGATAAATTGAAATACTTCAAATAATATCAGTAACACAATACCTGAATCACCACACATGAGTCTTTAATGTCTTCGCTGCACAAATCGTTCCAATACTCAAAAATAAGTAAAAATTATGCTAAATTACTCTAATAGTGGCTAATGGTTTATCTCCTCTTTGTTTACCGCGTCCTAACATCTATTTATACTTGTTAATAACAATTAGAACTCGAACAAGAACTTTAAATTTCTAATTTCTTTCAATCTAGCGTTGTTACTTATGCCCCAACGTAATGTGTGTAGAGCCACGCTGTCGCCACTTGTCACCTTATTTCTGTGCAATTCTTCATCTCAGTACCCTCGACCCTGCCTAGACTCCTCGTTGTCGTCCCATGTGACTCTACGGTGCCAACCTTGCCTACCACAGCACCGAACCTCAAGCTTTAGTTTTATTCACTTCTCTTCTCTCCCACGTCGTGCCTAGGTCCTCTACGCTGTCCTTCTTACTCCTACAACACCACCTTTGCATGCCATGGCGCCAACCACTCTTAATGGGATTTTGATATGTTTCTTATTATTTTTGCTCATTTCCTTCCCTTACGCCTTAATTAACTGAAAATGCATAAACACCATTAATTAGAGCTTATTTAGGGATATTTATACTAAATTATCTACTAAATAAAACCTATATATAAGTCTAAATAAACACTTATCAAATATCCGCAAACATAAGATTTTGCACATCCCGAGAAAAAAGGTACTTCACTTAAGTCTCATAATACCTAGTTCTTGTTCATTTTACGTTGTTCATAGAGTATCTACTAATTCACTAAGTTTCATGTTCATAAGCTACTTAAGATTTCTTCTTTGCAAAAACTTATAGTTTTCAAAACATCTGTAGCTTTAACAACATATATAAATTACTTTTAAATCACCAAAGTAGATAACAACCAAAATCATCAGTACTCATAAGTTTGTTTCATCTTGACACTCAAGCAGCAAGTGTATAATGTCATGATTTATTATTAAGCAAATGAATTCATAAATAGGCATAGATCAAACTCTTTTTTGGTAGACTTTAGCACTTCTAGAGTCTATAGGATTGAACATAGTTGGAAAGAAAATTTAACTCAATCAAGGTACTCGCACTCGTACTAAATCTTTTATTTGAATAGTTTCATTTTAAATTCCGCCTTCTTTTCTTTATTTTTCTTTCATTTCTTTTTTTCTTAGCCTTTCTCCTTTTATTTTCATTTTACGGTCCCTGCTCGTTTTCCAATGGACTTTATTTTTTCTCTCGCTTTTTCCAACCATCAAGTTCTCTACTCCATTTCTTTTAGAACTTGTGGCACTTTCTCATTTTTTATCTCTTTAAAACTCTTATCAGCACTTATCACTTTCACTTAATTAAGCAAGTTTACTCCAGCTTTTCCTTTACAATGACTATTTCTTCACCTATTTGCACTAAGTCTTTATTTACTCTATATTATCAAGTAAGATTCACACTTATTATAGAATTCCTTAGAGATCTAATTTTTTCATAAGAAGTGTTCTAGTAATTTCTTGCTCTTGTTTCAAGTTCATAGTTTTCCCTAACTTTAGATTTCTAATCATAAAATCATACCATTATTACTAAATTTTATTATTTTCTTCAAAGATTTAAAAACACACTCTTGATTTTCATATCAACAAGATACTTGTATTTCACTTATCCTCTATTAAAGGCATGAACATGCAAATGAATTACTTATTCATTACATATTACTATATATAACCTAATCTATTTTAACTAAACATTCAATTAATAAGTACATGAAATAGATAATGCACTACCATGTTTTCCTTTTTAATTACTTCAAAAAATAAAATTTTAACGATCACAACTTTAGTGTTTATCCTTATTTCCACATTTCTTACAACTTCCTAGAGTGTAGTGTAGTGTTTATGTTGTTGGGGCATGTAACCTTGATTAATCTAGAAATATTTTTATCTTATAATTTTAGTTAATAAAATTGAGGTTTTCATTTGTTGTTTTATTATACGTGATTGCATTTTTACCTTATAGTAAGATCCATGGGTATTTGTTGAAATATCCTAAATGTACCTAGTCGTTCATTATACTGGGAACTATAATGAATTAAGAATAGTATGAATCTTGATTGATAGTCATGTGATGATCATGCATATAGGAACACAAATCGAGATTATTAGTACTTGTTAGGGAAAAATGTACTAAGCCGACTCGCTAGAACACCACATGGATTGAGTCATAAGTGTTACTTATGATAGGTATGCCATTTAGTCCTTCAACTTGAGATTACCATAGACTTCAATATTAGGTGCTTGGTAATTTGACAATCAAACATTATCTTTAACCATACAATTAAAAAGATTGTAATTGGTTACCACGTGAATAATATGTAAAGATATGTAATCAAGATAGAGTTTTTCACATTCATCTAGAGAGATATCAGTAGATCCCTCGATATGATAGACTAATAATGGCCAAGTCCATGTGAATTGATATGATCAATGTCACTTGGATGTTTTCAGTTTACCTAAAGATCGAGGCTAGTACAATTGAACATTGAGGGTGACTTTTCATGCCTTATGTTTAACCAAATGATATCGCATGATAAAAGGATATAATATACGATGTTCATTAGGTTGTATCGATTTTGATATTCATGCTACTTGGGTAGTCATAATGCCTAGCTAGATACCGCTTATGACTTATTTACTAAAATTGTTTTTGGTTCACTACCAACATCGCATGAACCTATTTGGTCGCACATAAAAAGTGACACTTTAAGCAATTTTAATTGGTCTAGATTAATGAATTTTATATGATAAGATTCATGACATAAAAGCTTTTACGATTTCTAAACGATAACTTATTAATAGGGGCATATATGTAATTTGGTTAAATAGCCTAAATACAATAGTTGTATTACGAATAGGATTTTAAGTGAGGGCTTATCTACTCATATAAATAAAGGGTGAAATCATAAAATGAAATAAGATTTTTTGTTTTTCATATTATTGAGTTCTCTGGACTTTGGGAGAGAAAGAAAAACATTTTCTATCTCTCTTGGAGCTAGCACTCCGAATTATGGTAATCGTTCATGTGCGGATTTCTGATATAGGATGCGTACCTGAACATCTTAAAAATTGAATAATTAGATAAATAAATCACGGATTAAGGTATGGTTTACTTTTTATATCTATTTTAATGGAACCTATTTTCGATCCTATTAGGGTTTTTCAAAAATTGTTTTAAGTTTTTCGCTGCGTATGGACCCCAAAACCCAACAGTGGTATAAAAGCCTTAGGCTCGGTTCTATTTAATGTTTTCATGTTTTCTCTAATTTATATATGATATTGTGTGAAAACTTGATCTTGATTAATGTATATATGATATACATATAGCTGATGTGAAAATTGTGATCAAGAATTGGTTTTAAAGCTTGTTGTTAATTCATGTATATTGATATATACAATGATTTGATTCAATGATAGTATTCATGTTTAGAATATTTCAATTAACATATGTTTTAATATTGAACGATGCGAATTTCATATTTTCGCATTGTAGACGTCATGTTTAGGTTAATGTGATTCTTGTGTTCGATACATAGTTCGTTTTGTTCAATTATTGTGTATGTTTGCATGATAGAAAACATGATTAGGTTAATATGACTAATTTAATATGATTTTGGTATTAAAGGCATGATTAATATTTCGTTTCTTAATTCAATTGCTTTTTACATATGAATAAGAATCGAAATTGATTTTCATCATATATCTTATTGTGGTTATCTATTAGTATATTCCTATTAGATAGGAAATAGACTCGTAATCATATTAGAATTACAATTCCTATAAGGTAGGTGAGATATATAAATCCTAATTTGATAAGGATTCAAAGTATCTTAAATTCTAATTGGATAAGGATTCAAATTATCTTAAATTCTAATTAGATTAGGATAAGATATTAAGTTAAAGGTGTGCCCGAGTTAATTAAAAATGTTTTAATTAATATTTTTAAAATTAAAATAAGGGGTAGTTTTAGTTAATTGGATTAACTAAAATAATGTGAGATTTTAGGCGATTTTTAATTTTCAAAATTGGAATTTGTTGTCTAAAAAATGGGGGAGCTGCTCCTGTACCCCATCCATTGACCGCCCACTGATCGGCCAACGGGACCACCAGCTGACCAGCCAGCGGGATCGCCATTAACTATTCGTAGTGCAAAGAAATTAGTATGATAATCAATATTAGTATAATTTCCTAACTTGCTTAGTGACAGTTTATGCATTGTAATATTTGATATTTATCTTGTTTAAATTATGATCACTAAAATAAAAAATCCCTCTTCCGGATTTTAAGTCAAGTGTCATTTATTCTCAAACACTTGTTAAGGCTTCGATCATGTCAATATAGGTCTGCCTCCAAGGAGTGTATTGTGTTATCTTGGTGAGGCCAGTTGAGTAACGGTTACTCTATTGTTTGAAATGGTTAGACTTGATAAAGCTATTAAAACGGTTTTGGGCTTTAGGCACTAGACAAGATAAAACATTCTAAGACATAAGATGTAATCTCATAAAAATAACTATAAGCTACATAATGTAATTGGTAATTGGTACCTACCTAAAAAACCTAATTCGAAGTGCCAGACCTTTACTTTCTTGGAATTATGATGCACATACTAAGCATGTCAACGACTTAACTAATGTTGCACGCATTATGTTGTCAACCATGGTTCCTAAACATCACAATGACATGTAACACATGGAAGCTTACAACATGGCTATGATGCTGAAAGAAATGTTCTAACAACAGGCTAGGCAAGAAAGGTTCGAGATAGTCAAGAACCTTCATTCTTGCAAAATGGCTGAGGGTGCGTCAATTAGTCCTCATGTTCTGAAAATGAATGGCTATATTGACCATTTTGACAGACTTTGATTTCCTATAAGCCAAGAGTTAGCTATGGATTAAGTCTTGAATTTATTGTCTGATAGTTATTCACAATTTGTGATGAACTATAACATAGATAATATGGAGAATTCTATCTCAGGGTTGCATTTAATGCTTAAAACTATTGAGCATTACGTTAAGAAACTCATTGCTAATGTGTTGATTGTTTAGAAAGGAAAGGCTATGAAAAAGAAGGCCAAAGGCAAGGCTAAAGTTTCCAAGGATGTTGTGACTGTCACAAAGCTTGTGGAACAAGTCAAGCCTAAGGCTGCTTCTACTTCACAACCCTAGAAGGAAAAGGAAAAAGAAGGAAATTTTCATTTTTGCCATGCACCAGGGCATTGGTTTAAAAATTGCAAGCTCTATCTTGAAAATCTAAAGAAAAAAAAAAGAATAGTGCAACTACTACTTTAGATATTTATGTTATTGAATTTAACTTGTCTACTAGTGATCCCTGGGTATTGGATACCAGATGTGTATCTCACATTTGTATTAATGTGCATGGTCTCACCAAAAGTAAAAATCTAAAAAAATGAGAAGTCATCCTATGATATGGAAATGGAGCAAAGGTTGTTGCGTTAGCTGTCGGATGCTATAAGTTAATTTTACTTAGTGGAATTGTTTTAGTTTTAAGTAATTATTATTATGTCCCTACCTTAAGCAAAAACATAATTTCAGTTTTATGTTTGGATTTAGATGGTTTTAATTTCATTATTACAAATAATAAATGCTTCATTTCTTGTAAAGACATTTTCTATGCGAATGTTGATTTGTGTGATGCTCATTATATTCTAAACATGAAAAGGTCCACATACACTATTATTCTTAATGTAAATATAAAGATATTCATGTCAAATGATTTGAGTCAAACCTACCTTTTGCATTGTCTTCTTGACCAAATAAATGAGAAACGCATTTCTAAACTCCATAAAGATAGACTTTTAGATTGATTTGATTTTGAATCATATAAAACATGTGTATCTTGTTTACTAGGAAATATGAGCAAAAGTCCCTTTGCTAGACACAGTGAAAGGGCAAGTGATTTATTAGGTCTAATACATACTGATAAATGCAGTCCTATAAATATAATGGCTAGAGGTGATTATCGGTATTTCATTACCTTCAATGATGATTTCAGCAGATATGATTGCGTGTATCTCATGAAATATAAAGGTGAGTCTTTTGAGATGTTTCGAACATTTTAGAATGAAGTGCAAAATCAGTTTGGTAAAACTATTAAAGCACTTCGATAAGATCGAGGTGGTGAATATTTGAGCCAAGAGTTTCATGATCATCTTAGAAACTTTGGGATTGTCTCATAGTTATCTACTCCAGCAACTCTACAATGGAATGGTGTTTTAAGAGGAAAAATTATACTCTATTGGATATGGTTTGATCTATGATGAGTCATATAGATATTCATATTTTCTTTTGGGGTTATGTCATAGAAACTATTACGTTAGCACTAAATAGCGTTCCTTCTAAAGTGGTTTATAAAACACCACATGAGATGTAGTTTGGGAAAAGACCAAGTTTGTCTTTCCTTAAGATTTGGAGCTGTGAGGTTTTCGTACGATGAAGAATCACAAAATAATTATCCGCCAAATCTACCAAGTGTGTATTTATTAGTTATCCTAAAGAAACTAAAGGATACTACTTTTTCAATCCTACTGAGAACAAAGTTTTTGTTGCTCGGAATGGTGCCTTTATGGAAAAAATGTTTATGTCAAAAGACAACAATACAAATAAAGTAAATCTTGAAGAAGTTCAAGAACAAAAAATAAACACTCAACTACAAATGGGGGATCAACAAATTCTTGAACTAGTTGAGCCTACATAAGTATCACAAGGCCCGCATAAGTCTAATGGGGTAAGGCATCAGCCTAAGAGATTTGGATTTCTTATTACTTATAGTAGTGAGGTGTTGCTCATGAATCAAAATGAGCCTACTACTTATCAAGAGGATCTGTCTAGTCCTCAGGTAGATAAATGGCTAGTGCCATGAATTTTAAGATAAAATGTGTGTATGATAACCAAGTTTGAAACCTGGTTGATTTACCCGAAAGTGGTAAGACCACTGAATATAAATGGGTTTTCAAGAAGAAAACTAACATAGATGGCAACGCGCATACTGATAAAGCAAGACTTGTAGCAAAAGGTTTCAGATAGACTCAAAGTGTTGATTATGATAAGATTTTTTCTCTTGTAGCCATGCTTAATACATTAGAATTTTGATTGTCATAGCCTTATATTATAACTATGAGATATGTAAAATGGATGTCAAAGCAGCTTTTCTAAATGGAAAGTTATTTGAAGACGTATACATGATATAACCTGAAGGGTTTGTTCATCCTAAGAACTATAGGAAGGCGTGTAAGCTTCAAAGATCTATTTATGGATTAAAACAAGTTTCTCGGATTTGGAATTTCATTTTGATGAAGCAATTAAAGAATTTGGTTTCATTAAAAATAAAGATGAGCCTTGTGTATACAAGAAGGTTAGTGGGAGCGTGGTTGTTTTCCTAGTAATGTATGTTGATGATATATTACTCACTGGAAATGACATCCCAACCTTGCAGAATGGCAAGTATTAGTTAGGGAAATTTTTCTCAATGAAAGACTTAGGAGATGCAGCCTACATCCTTGGGATTAGATCTATAGGGATAGATCTAAAAAGCTGATCGATCATAGTTAGAGTTCTTATATAGACAAGGTACTGAATAGGTTCAGTATGCAAGACTCTAAAAAGTCATTGCTAATATCTCATGGTATAAGTCTCAGCAATACTCAATGTCCGAAGAGTAATGATGAGCGAGATGGCATAAATACGATTCCATATGCATCAGCTATTGGATTTATCAAGTATACCATGTTATGCACCTGACCCGATGTATCATATGCTTTAAGTGCAACAAGCAAATATCAGTAAGATCCTGGTGAGAGTTACTGGATTGCGGTAAAGAACATTCTTAAGTACTTCAAAAAGACTAAAGAAGTGTTCTTGGTCAATGGAAGTTTGGAAGATGAGCTTGTTGTACAACAACAACAACAACAACATAGCCTCAGTCCCAAATTAACCGGGGTCGGCTACATGGATCAAACTTTTCCATTGTGCTCGATTAAGTGCAATTGATGGTGAGCTTTGCAAACCATTCAAATCTCTCTTAATTAATGCATCCCATGTTAACTTTGTCTACCCCTACCTCGTCGAATTTCTACGCTTTTATTGAGTCAAGTTTTCTAGTTGGGGCATTTGTAGGCCGTCTTTGCAGTGACCAAACCATCGCAACCGCCTTCCCTAATCTTTGTATCAATTGGTGCTACTCCTACTTGTCTTTGAATTTCTATATTTCTTATTCTATCTTTACGAGTTTTACCACATATCCACCTAAGCATCCTCATTTCTGCTACATTGACTTTATGTAATTGTTGTTGCTTTACTGCCCAACATTCACTTCCATATAGCATAGCTGGCCTAATTGCGGTCCTATAAAATTTTCCTTTTAACTTAGTAGGAACACAGCGATCACAAATCACCCCCGTTGCACTCTTCTGCCATTTCTTCCATCCAGCTTGGATTCTATGTGTGACATCATTTTCAATGTTACCATCATTTTGTATGATTGAACCTAGGTATCTAAAGTGGTTTATCCTAGGAACTTCTACTTCCCCTAATTTTACCACTCCGTCATCTCGATGTCTAGTGTTTCCAAACTCACGGTGCATGTATTCGGTTTTTCGTCCTACTCAACTTAAAGCCTTTAGATTCTAATGTATTTCTCCGAGTTCTAATTTCCTATTCACTCCATCTTTAGTTTCATCCACTAAGACAATATCATCTGCAAATAGCATACACCATGGTATATCCTCTCGAATATGTCTAGTTAATTCATCTATAACTAAAGTAAATAGATATGGGCTTAAAGCCGATCCTTAATGTAGTCCTATCGTAATGGGAAATTCTTTTGTAGCTCCTCCAAATGTCTTTATACTCGTTACTACTCCATCGTACATATCTTTAATAGTGTCTATGTATCTAGCGTGCACTCTTTTTCTTTCTAGAACCCACCAAAGAACATCTCTAGGGACCCTATCATATGCTTTTTCTAAATCTACGCATACCATATGAAGATTTGTTTTCTTTTCTCTATATTTTTCTAACAATCGTCTTACAAGGAAAATCGCCTCCATAGTTGACCTCCCAGGCATGAAACCAAATTGGTTCTCTGATATTGTTGTTTCTCTCCTTAGCCTATTGTCAATTACCCTCTCCCACAGTTTCATAGTGTGACTCATGAGTTTAATTCCTCGGTAGTTTGAGCAACTTTGAATGTCTCCTTTGTTTTTGAAGATTGGCACAAGCGTGCTTCTTCTCCAATCCATTGGCATCCGTTTTGATTTTAAAATTTTATTGAAAAGCTTTGTCAACCAAGTCAATCCGATTTCTCCTAAGCATTTCCAAACCTCTATGGGTATTTCATCTGGGCCACATGTTTTCCCTATTTTCATTCTTTTCAATGCCTCTTTAACTTCTACAATTCTAATATTGCGTGTATAGTTTACATTTCTTTCTTGGTGTGGGTTTTCATCGATTATAGCATTAAGTTGGCCATCATTAAATAAACTATCGAAGTAACTTCTCCATCTCTCCTTAATATCTTCCTCGCGTGTTAAAACATTTTGATTTTCGTCCTTAATACATCTTACATGACTTAGGTCTTGTTTCTTTTTATCTCTTAATTTGGCTAGCCTTTATATATATTTTTCACTATCTCTATTACCTAACTTTGTATATAAATCTTCCATGAAATTCTTTTTTAGCTTGACTAACTACTTTTTTAGCTTGTTTTCTAGCTTCTCTATATTGATTGTACGCATCTTCATCTTGACACTTAGGTATTTTCCTATACATATCTCTTTTAGTCTTAATTGCTCGTTGGACATCCTCGTTCCACCACCATGTTTCCTTCTTCGGAGGTCCCAAACCCTTAGATATACCTAATATGTTTGATCCCACCCTCCTTATGCAACTACTCATTTCTAGCCACATTGTATTAGCATCTAAGTCAAGATTCCAAATATTTTCCTTTAGTAGTTTTTCTCTAAACTCTACTTGTTTACTATGTTTTAGGTTCCACCACTTTATTCTAGTCTTCTTTTATTCACGTTTTTCCGTTGTGTTAGCTTAATATCAAGTACTTAACTTATGTTGGGTAGTAAGTGCTTCACCAGTTTACTTTGTCTACATAGTTTTCTATTTATTTTTCTTGTTAAAAGAAAATCTATTTGACTCTTGTTATGACCACTACTAAAAGTAATTATATGCGACTCCTCTTCCTAAAACTAGTATTTGCTAAGATAAGATCATATGCTTTGAAGCAAATTCTAAAATTGATTCTCCTTCTTCATTTCTATTACCGTAACCAAAACCTCCTTGAACTCTCTCAAACCCATCGTTACTTACCCCGACATGCCCATTTAAATCTCCTCCAATAAAAACCTTTTCATCTAATTGTATACTCTGCATGAATCCATCCATATCATCCCAAAACTTGTGTTTGATGCTCTCGCTTAATCCTACTTGTGGTGCATATGCGCTAAGTATGTTAATTTTTTCGTCTCCAATAATTAATTTAACTAGAATCAATCTATCCCCCATTCTTTTAACCTCTACGACCTTATCCTTATAATCATTATCTACCACAATTCCTACTCCATTGCATTTTCTATCTATACCATTGTACCACAATTTAAACCCTGTGCTTCCTATTTCTCTTCTCTTTTCTCCCACACATTTTGTCTCTTGGAGGCAAGCAATATTGACTCTCCTTCTAATCATGGTATCTACTAGTTCTATTGACTTCCCCGTAAGTGTTCCTATGTTCCATGTTCCTAAACGAATTTTTTCTCCCCTTTGTATTTGTTTTTCTTTTCTATTTCTATTTTGTCTAAAAGATCTAGTGTTCGTATCTATGATTTTGTTTTTGTTTTCGTTTTCATTTTGAACTAGCTTCTTTACCCACACCCGTCCTTTGTGTGGGAGTGGGAACCCTTGCTCATTTTTCTTCACATCCAGGCGACGATGTGAAGGGACTAGCTCTTTTACCCACACACGTCCTATGTGTGGGAACCCTTGCTCATTTTTCTTCACACCCAGACGGCGATGTGAAATACACCCTTGCTCATTTCTCGCTACATCCGGGCTCCGATGCAGCGCGTCGCTAGGTGGGAACGCCCCAACGTTTATATATGTTTGATCCATTTCATGAAAAGTGACAAAAGTTTTACGCTGGCTGTCAACCTATCGCAACCCTCCTCCTTTATCGGACTTGGGACCGGCTATGTAGCGCACATAGTGTACAACATAGGTGGAGTTGAAAATGAGCTTGTTGAAAATGGTTACAAAAGTGCAATTTTCAAACTAATATAAATGACTTCAGATCGCAGTTTGGATATGTGTTTACTTTTAATGAAGTTGCATTGAGCTAAAAATTTCAAAGGAAGAAACTGTGGTAGATTCTATGATAGAAGCTGAATATATTGTAACACTCAATGTAGCTAAGGAGGTAGTTTGGATCAAAATGTTAATCTCTTAACTTGGTGTAGTTTCTAGTATAGCTAATCTTGTTTGCTTGTATTGTGAAAACAACGAGGCGATAGCATAGGGGAAGATTTGCAGAGTTCCTATAGAAGACAGAGTTGTAGATCCTTTGACGAAGGCTCTTCCACAAGCAAAACATGATGGTTATGTTAGGTCATTAGGTATTAGATACGTGAATGATTAAGTGATTGCATGTTTATCTTATACTTTTAGTTAATAAAATTGAGTTCTTCATTTGCTATTTTATTATAAGTGATTGCATATTTTTCTTATAGTAAAATCCGTAGGTATTTGTTGAAATATTTTAAATGTCTCTAGTCAGTCATTATACTAGGAACTAGAATGAATTAAGGCAAATATGAGTCGTAATTGATGGTCATCTAATGATCATGCATATAGGGGATACGAATCAAGATCATGGGTACTTGTTAGGGAACAAGGTACTAAATCGACCCGATATGAGAACAACACATTTATTAAGTCATAAGTGGTACTCATTATAGGTATATCATTTACTAATTCGACTTGAGATTACCACAGGCTTCAATATTAGGAGTATAATAATTTGACACAATCAAGCATTCTCTTTAATCGAACAATTATAAAGACTGTGATTAGTTACCATGAGAATAATATATGAATGTATGTAATCAAGATAAAATTTATCGTTCTCGTATAGAGAGAGATATTAATGGATCCCTTTATTTGATAGATTGATAAAGGTCAAGTCCATGTGAATTGATATGATCAATGTCACTTGGATGTTTTCAGTTTACCTAAAGATCGAGACTAGTACGATTGAACATTAAGGGTGACTTTTCATGCCTTATGTTTAACCAAAAGATATCTCGCGATAAAAGGATATGATATATGATGTTCATTGGGTTTTATCTATTTTTATATTCATGCTACTTGGGTAGTCATAATGTCTTACTAGGGACCGCTTATGACTTGTTTACCAAAATGGTTTTTGGTTCACTGCCAACTTTATATGAACTTATTGGGTCGCACACAAAGAATTATTTTGTACAATTTCAATTAGTCTAGAGTAATGAGTTTTATATGATAA
The DNA here is from genome assembly GCA_039657365.1 of Stephania yunnanensis. Classification (NCBI taxonomy): domain Eukaryota; kingdom Viridiplantae; phylum Streptophyta; class Magnoliopsida; order Ranunculales; family Menispermaceae; genus Stephania; species Stephania yunnanensis. The sequence continues at coordinate 28,848,534 of CM077581.1, read as the reverse complement.
AACTCATGACATAAAAGCCCTTACGATTTGTTATATGATAACTTATTAATATGGGCATATGTGTAATTTGCTTAAGCTGCCTAAATATAATAGTTGTATTATGAATAGTATTTTAAGTGTGGGCTTATCTACACTTAAAAATAAAGGGTAAACCCATAAAATGAAAAAAAAAATTCGTTTTTGCTATTTTTTAGTTCTCTGGACTTTAGAAGAAAAAGAAAAACATTTTCTATCTCTCATGGGGCTAGCACTCCAAATTATGGTCATTGATCATGTGTGTATTTTTGATAGAGGACGCGCACTTGAATGTCTTGAAAATGGAACAATCAGATAAGGAAATCAGGGATTAAGGTAGGGTTTACTTTTGCAGATCTTGTTTAATGGAATCTATATTCAATCCTATTGGGGTTTTCCAAAAAATTGTTTTGAAATTTTCATTGCGTATGAACCTTAAAACCTAACAGTGGTATCAGAGCCTTAGGCTCGGTTCTATTAAATGGTTGCATGTTCCCTTATGTAAATATGATATATGTGTGAAAACATGATCTTGATTAATGTATATATGATATACATATAGCTGATGTGAAAATTGTAGAATTGGTTTTAAAGCTTGTTGTTAATTCATGTATATTGATACATGCGCATGATTTAGTTCAATGATAGTATTCATGTTTAGAATATATCGATTAACATATGTTTTATTATTGAACGATGCGAATTTTGTATGGTCACATTGTAGAAGTCATGTTTAGGTTAATGTGATTTTCGTGTTGGATATATATTTCATTATGTTCAATTATTGTGTATGTTTCCATTATAGAAATCATGATTAGGTTAATATGATTAATTTAATATGATTTTGGTGATGAAAGCATTATTAATATTTTGTTTCTTAATTCAATTGCTTGTTACGTATGAATAAGAATCAAAATTGATTTTCATCATATATCTTATTGTGGTTAACTTTTAGTATATTTCTATTAGATAGGAGATAGACCTATAATCGAATTAGAATTACAAATCCTATAAGATAAGTGAGATATATAACAAATCTTAATTGGATAAGGATTCAAAGTATCTAAAATTCAAATTGTATAAGGATTCAAAGTATCTTAAATTCTAATTGGATAAGGATTCAAAGTAACTAAAATATTTTAGTTAGATTAGGATAAGCTATTAAGTTAAAGGTGTGCCCGAGTTAATTAAAAACATTCTAATTAATTTTTTTGGAATTAAAATAAGAGGCAGTTTTGGTTAATTGGATTGACTAAAATAATGAAAGATTTTATGCAATTTTCAATTTTCGAAATTGAAATTCGTTGTCCAAGAAAAACGGGGGAGCTACCCCCTGTACCCTCGTTCGTAGAGTGTATTATGCTATCTTGGTGAGGCAAGTTGAGTAATGGTTACTCTATTATTTGAAATGGTTAGACTTGATAAAGCTATTAAAATAATTTTGGGCTTTAGGCATTACATGAGATAAAACATGCTAAGACATAAGATGTTATAATCTCATAAAAATAACTAAAAGTAACAAATGATGTAATTGGTAATTAGCAATTGGTACCTACCCAAATAACCTAATTCAAAGTGTCATGCCTAAGCTATCTTAAAATTAGGTGAAACATGAATTTTAGTCTCTTAAATTAACATAGCATTTTTAGGAGGGTTGTTAATTTGATGGGAATTTATTCCTCTATACTAAAATGAACATTCGCATAATCTTTGTTGTAGATCTATAGCCTCTTCAAATCACACTAATCCCTTGTCACTGCGATCCATCGTTGAGAATGATAAGTTGTCCGGGATAAACTTTCTTAACTGATTTAGAAACTTGAGATTTTTTCTTAAGCATGAATGCAAGTTGTAAGTCCTAGATGATCATTTTCCTGAGGAGCCACCATCTAATGCTTTAAGAGCAGTGAAGGATGCACATACTATGCATGTCAACAACTCAACTGATGGTGCATAGATTATGATGGCAACCATGGTTCCTGAACTTCAGAATGAAATTTAACACATGGAAGCTTACAACATGGCTATGATGCTAAAGGAAATGTTCTAACCACAGGTTGTGCATGAAAAGTTAGTGAGTCAATAACCTCCATTCTTGCAAAATGGCTAAGGGTGCGTCAATTAGTCTTCATGTTATGAAAATAAAGGGCTATATTGACCATCTTAATAGACTTGAATTTTATATAAGCCAAAATTGGCTATGGATTTGATCTTAAATTCATTGCCTAATAGTTATTCATAATTTGTAATGAACTATAACATGAATAACTTGGAGAATTATATCTCAGACTTGCATTTGATGCTTAAAACTATTGAGCTAAATATCAAGAAGCACATTGCTAATGTGTTGATGGTTCAAAAGGCTAAAAAGAATAAGGCCAAAGACAAGCCTATGGAATAAGTCAAGCCTATGGTTGCTTTTATTTCGCAGTCCCAGAAGGAAAAGGAAAAAGAAGAAATTATCATTTCTACCATGCACCTGGGCATTAGGTCATAAATTGCAAGGTCCATCTTGAAGATCTAAAGAAAAAGTAGAGTAGTGCGACAACTTCTCCAGGCATTTATGTTACTTAAGTTAACTTGTCTACTAGTGATTCTTAGGTACTAGGTATCGGATGTAGATCTCACATTTGTATTAATATGTAGGGTTTCACATAAAGTAGAAAACTAAAGAATTGAGAAAGTCATCCTATAAGTTGGAAATGGAGCAAAGGTTTATGTGTTGGCTGTAAAATACTATGAGTTAATTTTACCTAGTGGACTTGTTTTAGTTTTGAATAATTGTTATTATATCCTTGCTTTGAGCAGAAACATCATTTCAGCTTCATGTTTAGATTTGGGTTGTTTTAATTTCATTATTGCAAATAATAACTGCTTCATTTCTCGTAAAGACATTTTCTATGCAAATGTTGATTTATGTGATGGTTTTTATATTCCAAACATGAAAAAGTCCACCTATACTCTTATTCTTCTCATAAATGTAAATAGTTTCAAGTAAAATGATTTAAGTCAAATCTAACTTTGGCATTGTTGTCTTAGCACATATGAAAAATGCATTTCTAAACTCCATAAAGATGAATTTTTAAATTCATTTGATTTTGAATCATATGAAACATGTGTGTCTTGTTTACTAGGCAAGATAACAAAAAGTCCATTTACTGGAAACAATGAAAGGGCAAGTGATTTATTGGGTCTAATACATACTGATGTATGTGGTCCTTAAATACAATGGCTAAAGGTGGTTATCAGTACTTCATTACTTTCACTAATAATTTCAGTAGGTATCTTAAGTGTATCTCACGAAACATAAAGGTGAATCTTTTGAGATCTTTCGAACATTTCAGAATAAAGTGCAAAATCAACTTGGTAAAACTATTCAAGTACTTTGATCCGATCAAGGTAGTGAATATTTGAGCCAAGAGTTCAAGGATCATCTTACGAACTCTAGGATTGTCTTACAGTTAACTCCTCCAATGACTCCATAATGGAATGGTGTTTCTAAGAGGAAAAAACTAAACTTTATTGGATATGGTTTGATCTATGATGAGTCATGTAGATCTTCCTATTTCCTTTTGTTGTTATGCCTTAAAAACTATTGTGTTTACACTGAATCGTGTTCCTTTTATACGGTTGATAAAACACCAAATGAGATGTGGTTGGAAAAAGACCGAGTTTGTATTTCCTTAAGATTTTGGGTTGTAAGGTTTTCATAGGATGAAAAATCTCAAAAAAACTATCAGCCAAATCTACCAAATGTGTATTTATTAGTTATCCTACATAAACTAGAGAATATTACTTTTATAATCCCACTAAGAACAAAGTGTTTGTTGCTTGAAATGGTGTCTTTATAGAAAAATGTTTATTTTAAAAAACAACAATGGGAATAAAGTAAGTCTTTAAAAAGGTCAAAAACCACAAATAAATACTCAATCGCTTGTGGGAAATCAACAAAGTCTTGAACTAGTTGAACCTCTACAGGTATCACAAGGCCCGCGTAGGTCTGATAGGGTAAGACATCAGCCTAAAAGATTTGGATTTCTTATTACTGATAGTAGTGAGATTTTGCATATGGATCAAAATGAGCCTACTACTTATCAGGAGGCTATGTCTAGCCTTGAGTCTGATAAATGGCTTAGTGCTATGAATCTTGAAATGCAATCTATGTATGATAACAAAGTTTGGAACTTGGTTGATTTACCTAAAGGTGGTAAGTGCATTAAATGTAAATAGGTTATCAAGAAGAAAACTGACATAGATGGCAATGTGCATAATTATAAAGCACGGCTAGTAGCAAAAGGTTCTTTGTAGACTCAAATTGTTGATTAGGATGATACTTTTTCTCCTCTATCCATGCTTAAATCCATTAGAATTCAAATTTCTATAGCTGCATATTATGGCTATGAGATATGATAAATGGATGTCAAAACAGTTTTTCTAAACGGAAAGTTACTTGAGGATGTGTATATGATACAACACGAAGGGCTTGCAAGCTTCAAAGATCTATTTATCGATTAAAGCAATCTTCTCGAAGTTGGAATCTTCATTTTGATGAAGCAATTAAGGAATTTCGTTTCAATAAAAATGAAGATGATTCTTGAGTATACAAGAAGGTTAGTAGGAACGTGGTTGTTTTCTCTGTACTATATGTTGATGATATATTACTTATTGGAAATGTCATCCCAACTTTGTAGAGTGTCAAGTCTTGGTTAGGGAAGTGTTTCTCAATAAAGGACTATGGAGATGCAAACTACATCATTGGGATTAAGATGTATTGGGATAGATCTAAAAGGCTGATCAGTCAAAGTCAGGGTGCTTATATTAATAAGGCACTAAACAAGTTTAGTATGCAAAACTCTAAAAGGGGGTCGTTACCATTGCCTTATGATATATGTTTCATCAAGACTTAATGTCCTAGCACTAATGAATAGTGAGAACGCATGAATATGATTCCATATGCAGCCACTATGGGATCTATTATGTATTCCATGTTATGTACTCGACCTGATGTTAAGCGGATATTAGTTTGATCTCGCGTGAGAGTCACTAGATAGCTATAAAGAACATTCTTAAGTACTTGAGAAATACTAACGAAATGTTTTTGGTCTACGAAAGTTTGGGAGACGAGCTTGTTGTAAATGGTTGCACAAATGGAGGTTTTCAAACTTATATATATGACTTCAGATCATATTCGAGATATGTATTTACTTTGAATAGAGGCACAGTGAATTGGAAAAGTTTAAAGCAAGACACTGAGGCAGATTCGACATTAGAAGTTGAGTATATTGCAGTGCCTGATGCAGCTAAAGAGGCAGTTTGGATCGAAAAGTTCATCAATGAACTTGGTGTTGTTCCGAGTATAGCTAACCCCATTTGCTTGTATTGTGACAACAACGGGCCGATTGCATAGGAAAGGAACCAATATTACACCACCGATCCAAACAAATAATTAGAAGTTTACATTTCATTCGAGAAATCATTGAGATGGTAGACGTGGAGATTTGCAAAGTTCCTACTGAAGACGATGTTGTAGATATAGTGACGAATGCTCTTGCACAAACGAAACATGATGGTCATATTAAGTCAATAGATATTAGATACATTAATGATTGGCCCCAGTGCAAGTGGGAGACATTGGGCATGTGCCCTAGGTCAATTTATAAACATTATTTATCTTATAATCTTAGTTAATAAAATTAAGGTTTTCATTTATTATTTTATTATAAGTGATTGCACGTTTACCTTATAATAATATCCATGGGTATTTGTTGAAATATCCTAAATATCCAAGTCAGTCATTATACTAGGAACTATAATGAATTAAGACTAGTGTGAATCTTGATTTACGGTCATGCGATGATTATGCGTATAGGGATATGAATCGAAATCATGAGTACTTGTTAGGGAATAAGGTACTGGACCGACCCATTATAAAAACACCGCATGGGTTATGTAATAGGTGTTACTAATGATAGGTTTATCATTTAGTTCTTCGACTTGAGATTATCATAAACTTCAATATTATGAGCATGGTAATTTACACAATCAAACGATGTCTTTAACCAGGAAATTGTAAAGATTGTGATTGGTTACCATGTGAATAATATGTAAAGGTGTGTAATCAAGATAAAATTTTCTCTCTTATAGAGAAAGATATCAATGGATCCCTCGATATGATAGACTGAAAATGGTCAAGTCCATGTGAGTTAATATGATCAATGTCACTTGGATGTTTTAAGCCTACATAAAGATTGAGACTAGTACCATTAAACATTAAGGGTGACTTCCATACTGAAGGTCACCCAAGAGGGGGGGTGAATTGGGTTACCGAGTAGTTTTTGCCCTTTTAAAAACTTTGTGCGCAATTTACAACTATGATATATATATAAGCTATGCAAGTAAAAGAAATGCTGGAAGTATAAAGTGACACAAGATTTATAGTGGTTCGATCCAACGATCTACATCCACTACCTAACCTCCTCAGTTAGGATTTCAACCCACTTATATTACCAATAAGTGTTACAACCTAAGCATCACCTAGGATTTTCCCACCTAGCCGCAACTAGGATTTTTCCCACCTAGCCTCAACTAGGATTTTTCCCACCTAGCCGCAACTAGGATTTTCCCCACCTAGCCTCAACTAGGATTTTTCCCACCTAGCCGCAACTAGGATTTTCCCCACCTAGCCTCAACTAGGATTTTTCCCACCTAGCCTCAACTAGGATTTTTCCCACCTAGCCGCAACTAGGATTTTCCCCACCTAGCCTCAACTAGGATTTTTCCCACCTAGCCGCAACTAGGATTTTCCCCACCTAGCCGCAACTAGGATTTTTCCCACCTAGCCGCAACTAGGATTTTTCCCACCTAGCCTCAACTAGGATTTTACCCACCTAGACTCAACTAGGATTTTTCTCACCTAGCCGCAACTAGGATTTTCCCTTTCGACTTAGATCCCACTAAGTCTTACAATCTTTCAATTACAACGATTTTGCTGGAAAAACAGAGATACACTTTACAACAAAAGTGGTATCAAATTCAAACACAAGCAAGCCACCTAGAGCCTAACTCTTATGCATGCGAGTGTGAGCATAAATGGAATATGCAAAATATGTTACTGATGTTGATGCAAATTCCAAATCTGAAATCGTTTCAAAAACTTAATATATATGTGTGAAACCGATTTCGAGTATAAGAACAAAAGTTTATCAAGAATCAAGTTTAAGTGCAATACTTTTGTTCAAATCAATCTCAGAGTTTGATAAGATAAATTTAAGTACAAAAACTCGAGAAGATGTTGTTACAAATTCCAAATTTGAAATCGTTTCAAAAACTTAATACATTCGTATGAAAACCGATTTCAAGGCTAAGAACAAAAGTTTGACAAGAATCAAGTTTAGGTGCAACACTTTTGTTCTAATCAATCTCAGAGTTTGAGAGTATAAATTTTAAGTACAAAAACTCAGAGAATATGTTCAAACACACATACCAAAATGATTTTCAAATCAACTACTCAAAATATATAGATTAAGCACAAGTAAGATTTGTAGATCTAGAAATTTCTTACAACCAGAAGAATGACAGAAGAGATCAGCTCTGGAGTGATTATTGAACTCCTTTTGAAAGCCTCAAATGTGCTGGATATGTGAGCTAAAGAACAGCCACTGAGATCTCCCTTATTTCTTCACAAAAATATGATTTCTACCTTGTAGATCTATTGATTTTGAGTGTGTTTGCTCTTGATGTTTAAAACCAAGTTTGAGGTGGTTTTATAGTGGTAGAAATTCCAATATAGCCGTTTATGACCGTTCTAGGAATCCAGAAAATCGAAAATTCAAATTTCAAGCTTGATTTCCAAAAGTCAGAAATTGCAGGCAGAGTGCAATTAGCGCGCTAATAGTTTGGGTTAGCGCGCTAACACTTCTCTTAGCGCGCTAACGACAAGATTAGCGCGCTAACTTCAGAACTTCGAATATGTAATTTGTTCCTTTGTGTTAGCAACCCTTAAACTTGTCCTGGACCTAACCAACCCTTATATAACATGTTATTTATGTTTAATATGATTCATTAAGCTTACTTGGGTGGTCCGATAGTTTTACAAACCCCGAAAACGGAAATTCAAAGTTTCACAACTTATTAGGGGCTTTCCTGCAACTTTTCAGTTTTACATTTCAAAAACAAGTTTTTCTTTTTCAAAAACATTTATAATGATCTTTTAATATGTAAATGACCGTTCACACAAGGTTTCACATTGTTTAACCTCATTTACCTAGTTAAGTGTTTTAAAATCCACTTTTAAACTTTGAAATCAACTTATGACTTTGAGAAATGATTTCGAAAACTTGATGTATGCATGAACTAATGCATTTGGCTTGCGTGAAAGAATTTGTATACCTTACATTGATATTACAAATTGCGGCTTGAACTTTTCTTCTTCATTTCTTTATTTTTGCCGAGTCTTGAACTTGTATTTCTTGAATGCTTTTGAAGTCTTGTATTGCATCATTTATTCCAACAATCTCTTCATATTTCTTGAATACATTTTCACCTTGTTTGTTTGTCTCCATATTCCCTGATGTGTTGTATTCCATCCTTTAACACAAACTGAAATACTTGATTAGTACATTTTCACCTTGTTTGTTTCCATCAAAATCTCGGTCGGAATGTGAGTGACTAACCACTTAGTCCAACAATCTCCCCCTTTTTGATGATAACAAACAATGTGAACTTTAAAGGTGTGAAAACATAATCTAAATGTATATCACATTCAACACATCAATCTTTTCAAGTTTAACTACATTTATCTTCAAATATGGAAGTTCAAAACCAACAACCGTTTCAAATATACCAAGATAAAAACCTTTCAAAACCTTTCAAGTTCAACACCACATTTTTCAAAACCAAAACCTTTCAAGTTCACCACATTTTTCTCCCCCTTTTGATATTATCAAAAAGCGGGATCAAGCATCCACAATTTTTCTCCCCCTATCAAGTATACCAATAAAAACCAACAACTTGTTCAAGTATACCAATATATGCAGGTTAAAATTATTAACTTGATACCAGTTACAAAAATCAATAATATTAACTTATCAACTTGATACCAGTAAAAATGAGAATTATGAACCCGATACCAATATATACCAATGACAATATCACAATATCAAGTTCAACTTGTTCTCCCCGTTTGATATTATTAAACAATGGGGTCAAGTATCTCGCAAAGATAGACACGATTTAAACAATATACCAAGATAAAAAATTCTCCCCCTTACTTTATGCATATCAATAAATAACACAGTATACCATGATAAAAACATTCTCCCCCTCACTTTATGCAAATCAATAAAGAACATACGGAAGCGATACACATGCATAGACTAGAAAATATAGCCATAAAGAAAACTCAGAGATACGCAAAAAATCATGATATAAATAGCAAAAAAATAATGAGAACATAGTTGTGGCTTAAACATGAGAATGACTAATCATAATACCTAAGACTAACATGTGGGAGCCTAATACTCATCTAGGTGTATCTAAACGCTTCTCCTAGACGATGGTGGTGGATGGTCAGAACTAGAAGCGTAGTCATCTCGTACTGGCCGAGCCGGAAGCCGTTGACTCTCAATACACCGAAGCCGATCACCATGATTCCGAAGAGTCGTCTCGACGGCATTGAATGATTGAGTCATGTAATCTTGCAAGTTTCTCAGCTGAGCCGACACATACGCCAATGAAGGTGACATGTTAGGAGGAGGTGTTAAGCCGCTAAATGTAGAAGGGTGTGGAGGCGGTGCTGATTCCTCGTGCTGCTGCTCCGGAATCGTAGAATCTTGAGCTCTTCCATGATCACCATCAGTATCATTGTGACTTGCTTCTCCCTCATCACCAGTCTGGTCATCATCGCCGAGATGATAACTATACTCCAAATAATCCGGCGCATCAAACGGATAGTCCGTAGAAATAGGAGACTCGTATCCGCCGTGATGCTGAGTATCAGGAATAGCATCATCTCTAGTCCACTGCTTCCTCTCACGAATATATCGATATTTCATGGCTTTCAATGTGGCCATGTCAATAGAGTCAAAAACACCGAGAGACGACCGCCTAACGCAAGATCTACTTGGGCGGACTCCAAGTAGGATGTAATAAGATGGGCGTAGGGAAGATGACGACCGTGCGCCAAGTGCTAGTCATATATCCGATAAGAATATGAGGAAGGCTGAGGGGTAGCATGAGAAATAAATGACCGAGTATGAACATGTCAAGTAGAGTGACATAGTTCTTGCTACCTCCTCTTGGAAGAATAACCTTATGAAGTACCTTATGAAGAAGATGAGGTACTAACTTAAAGTCGGTATCCGTGATACCGGTCGGATAGACGGTTAAGTTACTCTTGGACCGTAGAAAGGAATTAAGGACTTCTAAACGGTCGAATGGCCAACTTAAGAACTTGCACACAACCGTGGTCGATGGAGGGTGCAATGGGAGGTGAAGCCGTTGAGCAAGATTTTCCGGTGTAATCTCAATGGCTCGGCTACCAACAGATGAACGGAGTATAAATTGATTTGAGGTTTCAAGGTTTGAATAGAAGACTCTAACTAGAGGAGAGTTGTAGTTAGACCTATACGTACAAAAAGTAGTCCACCCTGCCGCATCAAGAATTTCCCGAATTGGGAGATGAGCCTTATCAAAGAAGGCGACATCGACAACGGCGGGTCGAATAATTTTGGCGTCCGTTAGCCGTGGAGCCACTGATTCTAGTACGGATGAGGACTCATGGACGGCTTTTGTACGACCCTCTCGTAGTGGGGCATTAGCCGAAGGTGAGACAATGTGAGTAGATTCGGATTCATCACTAGATGAGGAGGAATGAACAATCCGTCGGCTAGAAGGACGTCGTGAGGACGTTGCTTGGGTAGGTCGAGATGGATTGGGAGCGGTAGGTGCACCCGATCGAGAAGAAGGGCGGTTTGAGGGGCGACGTGTTGACATGTTGAAACGAAAATGGAAGGAATCAACAAAGAAAGGAGAAGATTTGTACCTTAGAAGAGTGGAGATCGCGGTGGAGAGGGCACACGGAGAGTTGATTTGGAAGAGGAGAAGAAGAAAATTCTATGTGAGGTGAGTTTTTGAAAGAAAAGTTATGTTATAAAACCCTGACCGAACGACATTAGCGCGCTAATAAGGCTTGTTAGTGCGCTAATTCCTCTCTGGAATTTTACGGTCGCAGGGCTATTAGCGCGCTAATTTGCGCTATTAGCGCGCTAATTTGCGCTATTAGCGCGCTAATTCCTCTCTGGAATTTTTGACACAAAAATTTTGAACTTTTGCAATTTAGCTCCGATTCTTCTCAAACTTCATGGACACTTCACTAACACCATATAAAAAGGTTTGGAATAACTAGAACATATGTAGAAGGTCCAATTTTCGAGACATGCCTAACTCACGCCGAATTTTAAAACTTGTTTTCTAGGCAACGGCTTAGTGGGTATATAGGCTAGTTGATCCTATATGGGCACATGAATAAATTTTAACATTTCCCTTTTGGATGTGATCACACAGAGAATGGTGTCTAATCTACGGTGCCACAATCATGCATCACATTCACTTTGTGCATTCAAACATGAAACATTTTGCATATTTATCTCATCAAAGTTAATGGCATAAATGTTTTTATTTCTATATGCAAATAACTAAGGTTTCATGCTTCTCATTTCTAACAATGCATTCTGATGATTCAAACACAACATGAAATCCTTTGTCACACAATTGACTAATACTATGCAAATTAAGTTTCAAACCATCAACAAGATAAACGTTAGAAATAGAAAATAAATTGTTACCGACAGTTCCGAGACCAATAACTCTTCCTTTGTTGTTGTCTCCAACTGTAACCTTTCCACCATCATGCCGCTTTAGTTTAATAACTTGATGTGCATCTTCAGTCATGTGACTTGAGCACCCACTGTTCAAGTACCATGGGGTGCTTTTCCTCGCATCCTATACTATGGGAAACACACTAGATTTTGGTACCCAAACACCTTTGGGTCCGAGAGTGTTAGTGTCATAAACATTTTTAGCTACCCATGCTAGTTTACCCATTTTTACCTTTTGTAATGAACATTTCCCAACCATGTGAGTCTTGTTGCATTTAGAGCATCTACGATCATCATTTAGTAATTTCTTGTAGCTTAACAAGTTTGCTCCGTAACCTATGCCTCTTTTGTTAAGTGCACGTCGTTGTGCTCCTAACATCATGTCAAACATTTGTTTACCATTTGTAAACTTATGCACCGTGCTAGTCAAGTCCTCTACTTCCTTGACTAAAGCATCTCTTTCCTTTATGACTTCATTTAAGTCATTTTGGAGATCATCAATAATCTCATTTTGTGACTCTATTTCACTAATTGCAATGATCAAACTCTTTTTGAGTTGTTTAGTGTTTTTGACCTCCTTTTTCAATTCTTTTCTAAGCTTATCAATATTTGGAACATCATTCAAATTATTAACATTATCAAAATTAAAAACATTAGAGTTTACCTCGCCTTGAGCTGTGAGACAAAATATTGCCTTTTCACTTTCTGATTCGGAGTCCGAACTTGATGATGATGAGTCATCCCAAGTTGCTTTGAAACTCTTCTTTCCTTTGTCAAACACCTTCTTGGCTTTGCACTCCGTTTTGACGTGACCCGGTTTGCCGCAACCGTAGCATATTATTTCGTTTGGTTTTCCTTCCTTGCTTCCATTTCGCAGCTTCTTCTTGTACTTATCTCGTTTGTACACGGCCTTATTGAGCTTTCTTGAGATCATAGCTACTTCCTTTTCAAGATCATTTTCATCACATGATTCTTCATTGATGACTTCAACCGATGCACTAGAGCTGTTTGCCTTCAACGCGATTTCTTTTCTTGAACTTTTAGCACCTCCATTTAGTGCTTCCAATCTTGCTCGATCTTTTAGTTCAAATTCATGAACTGTTAGCTCTCCGCATAATGCATCGAAAGTATAATCTCCAAGATTTTGAGCTGATTGGATAGCGTATTTCTTGGCATCCCATTCCTTAGGCAAGCCTCTAAGGAATTTATATACTGAAGTTTCTTGATCATAATTCTTGCCTAGATTCTTGATCTCATTTAGTAGCTTTGTGAATCTAGTGATGGCTGTAGCTATGTCTTCATCACCCCAACTCGGAAAGTTTCATAATGTTCCTCAAGTATTCTCAACTTGGTCTTCTTTACTTGCATGGTACCTTCATAATGTACCTCAAGCTTTTCCCATACTTCCCTTGCCGTTTGACACGCACTTACTCTGTTAAATTCGTTTTCACTAAGTGCACAGAATAAGTGATTCATAGCTTGATCATTAGAAAGCTCAAGCTTTATCTCCTCTCATGTGGTATACTCTTTTAATGGCTTATCCGGTGGAGTATAGCCATTTTCAATTGCGTCCCATAAAAATCTATTTTGTGCTCGAATGTAAAATTTCATTCTTACTTTCCAATGAGCATAATTGGTTCCATCAAAATATGGAGGCCTACTCGAAGTGGTGCCTTCCCGAAGGCGAGCTGGATCTAAAGTTTGCATCCTTGCACAAAAACACTCAAAGATACGTTAGTAACACTTTGAGCAATAACCCGCTCTGATATCAATTGAAGGTCACCCAAGAGGGGGGGTGAATTGGGTTACCGAGTAGTTTTTGCCCTTTTAAAAACTTTGTGCGCAATTTACAACTATGATATATATATAAGCTATGCAAGTAAAAGAAATGCTGGAAGTATAAAGTGACACAAGATTTATAGTGGTTCGATCCAACGATCTACATCCACTACCTAACCTCCTCAGTTAGGATTTCAACCCACTTATATTACCAATAAGTGTTACAACCTAAGCATCACCTAGGATTTTCCCACCTAGCCGCAACTAGGATTTTTCCCACCTAGCCTCAACTAGGATTTTTCCCACCTAGCCGCAACTAGGATTTTCCCCACCTAGCCTCAACTAGGATTTTTCCCACCTAGCCGCAACTAGGATTTTCCCCACCTAGCCTCAACTAGGATTTTTCCCACCTAGCCTCAACTAGGATTTTTCCCACCTAGCCGCAACTAGGATTTTCCCACCTAGCCTCAACTAGGATTTTTCCCACCTAGCCGCAACTAGGATTTTCCCCACCTAGCCGCAACTAGGATTTTTCCCACCTAGCCGCAACTAGGATTTTTCCCACCTAGCCTCAACTAGGATTTTACCCACCTAGACTCAACTAGGATTTTTCTCACCTAGCCGCAACTAGGATTTTCCCTTTCGACTTAGATCCCACTAAGTCTTACAATCTTTCAATTACAACGATTTTGCTTTGGAAAAGAGAGATACACTTTACAACAAAAGTGGTATCAAATTCAAACACAAGCAAGCCACCTAGAGCCTAACTCTTATGCATGCGAGTGTGAGCATAAATGGAATATGCAAAATATGTTACCGATGTTGATGCAAATTCCAAATCTGAAATCGTTTCAAAAACTTAATATATATGTGTGAAACCGATTTCGAGTATAAGAACAAAAGTTTATCAAGAATCAAGTTTAAGTGCAATACTTTTGTTCAAATCAATCTCGAGTTTGATAAGATAAATTTAAGTACAAAAACTCGAGAAGATGTTGTTACAAATTCCAAATTTGAAATCGTTTCAAAAACTTAATACATTCGTATGAAAACCGATTTCAAGGCTAAGAACAAAAGTTTGACAAGAATCAAGTTTAGGTGCAACACTTTTGTTCTAATCAATCTCGAGTTTGAGAGTATAAATTTTAAGTACAAAAACTCGAGAATATGTTCAAACACACATACCAAAATGATTTTCAAATCAACTACTCAAAATATATAGATTAAGCACAAGTAAGATTTGTAGATCTAGAAATTTCTTACAACCCGAGAAGAATGAATGACAAGAGATCAGCTCTGGAGTGATTATTGAACTCCTTTTGAAAGCCTCAAATGTCTTGGATATGTGAGCTAAAGAACAAACACCGAGATCTCCCTTATTTCTTCACAAAAATATGATTTCTACCTTGTAGATCTATTGATTTTGAGTGTGTTTGCTCTTGATGTTTAAAACCAAGTTTGAGGTGGTTTTATAGTGGTAGAAATTCCAATATAGCCGTTTATGACCGTTCTAGGAATCCGAAAAATCGAAAATTCAAATTTCAAGCTTGATTTCCAAAAGTCGAAATTGCGTGCGAGTGCAATTAGCGCTAATAGTTTGGGTTAGCGCGCTAACACTTCTCTTAGCGCGCTAACGACAAGATATTGGCGCGCTAACTTCAGAACTTCGAATATGTAATTTGTTCCTTTGTGTTAGCAACCCTTAAACTTGTCCCAGGGACCTAACCAACCCTTATATAACATGTTATTTATGTTTAATATGATTCATTAAGCTTACTTGGGTGGTCCTGATAGTTTTACAAACCCCGAAAATGGAAATTCAAAGTTTCACAACTTATTAGGGGCTTTCCCGCAACTTTTCGCTTTTACATTTCAAAAACAAGTTTTTCTTTTTCAAAAACATTTATAATGATCTTTTAATATGTAAATGACCGTTCACACAAGGTTTCACATTGTTTAACCTCATTTACCTAGTTAAGTGTTTTAAAATCCACTTTTAAACTTTGAAATCAACTTATGACTTTGAGAAATGATTTCGAAAACTTGATGTATGCATGAACTAATGCATTTGGCTTGCGTGAAAGAATTTGTATACCTTACATTGATATTACAAATTGCGGCTTGAACTTTTCTTCTTCATTTCTTTATTTTTGCCGAGTCTTGAACTTGTATTTCTTGAATGCTTTTGAAGTCTTGTATTGCATCATTTATTCCAACAATCTCTTCATATTTCTTGAATACATTTTCACCTTGTTTGTTTGTCTCCATATTCCCTGATGTGTTGTATTCCATCCTTTAACACAAACTGAAATACTTGATTAGTACATTTTCACCTTGTTTGTTTCCATCAAAATCTCGGTCGGAATGTGAGTGACTAACCACTTAGTCCAACACATACCTTATGTTTAATTAAATTATATCGCACGACAAAAGGATATGATATATATTATATATTTGGTTGTATTGGTTTTGATATTCATGATATTTGGGTAGTCATAATACATTGTTAAGGACCGCTTATGACTTGTGTACCAAAATCGTTTTAGTTCATTGCCAACGTCACTTGAACCTATTGGGTTGCATATAAAGAATTTCTTTTCGCAATTTTAATTGGTTCAGAATAATGAGTTTTATATGATAAAATTCATGACATAAAAACCCTTACGATTTGTTATAGGATAACTTATTAATAAGGGCGTATGCGTACTTTGCTTGAATTGCCTAAATACAATAGTTCTATTATGAATAGGTTTTTAAGAGAGTATATCTACACCTATAAATAGAAGTTGAAACCCTAAAATGAAACAAGATTTTTGTTCTTACTATTTTTGAGTTTTTTGGATTTTGAGAAAGAAAGAAAAACTTTTTCAATCTCTTTTAGGGCTAACTCTGAATTGTGGGCACAATTCATATGTGGATTTATGATAGAGGACGCGCACTTGAACATCTTGGAAATCGAACAATCAAAAAATGAAATCACGGATTTAGGTATGGTTTACTTTTTGTAGATCAAGTTTAACGGAACTTATTTTCGGTCCTATTGGGGTGTTTTCAAAAATTGTTTTGAATTTTTCACTACGTATGAACCATTAAACAAAATAGTTGAACCACGGTGCCACCACTCCGCCGACTTGTTTGTGTGCGATTCTTTATCTCAGTGCCCTCAGCGCTTGCCTAGAGTCCCCCGTGTCGTCCTTTATGACTGCGTCAACCTTGCCTGCCATAGTGTCTAGCTTCATAATTTGGTTTTCTTTACTTGTCTTCTCTCCCGCATCGTGTCTAGGTCCTCTACACTGTCCTTCATGCTCCCATAGAGCCACCCTTGCATGCCAGGGTGCCAACAACTCTTAAATGGGTTTTTGCTCCATTTCTTCTCATTTTGCTCATTTCCTTTATTTACACCTTAATTACCTGATAATGCATAAACACCATTAATTAGAGCGCATTTAGGGATATTTATAATAAATGTAGTATTAAACCTATATATAAGTAAAAATAAACACTTATCACAAGCATCTAAGGCAGGCAATGTCAATTTTGGGGATCATGCATTGAACTCCTAATACGGTTTTAGGTTCGCTTTTTGGATTACATAGTCTATTTGTAAACTTCGAACATGAATTGAGGGATTCATGTTCTAATATTAATAAGTTGTTTTTAGGAAGTGCAATTACAGGTCTCTATGTATCAGGCTGGCATTTGCAGGACCATAGGTCAATGTAGGGATTTACTTTCCTGACGTCCTCGAATTATTTTTGATGATGTCAAGTATATGGCGTAGAAGAAAGCAAAGAACAAACGTACAAACTGTTGGTGGTTTTTTTTTCTTTTTCTTATTGTATATTATTTTTCTTGAGTATTGTATTTTGAGATTCTCAAATTGAGAGTAGCTCATGGTTTGGTTAAGAAATTGATATGAAATGTTTACGAGATAGTTTGAGAAAGTATTGAAATGTTTTATAGTCCACTTTGATGTAAAAGTGGATTATGGAGTTGATATGACTGTAAATGATTTTTAATGATTATACTTGTGGATTTGATGTGAATTTTATCTTTTAATTCATTCTGATATTTATATTATGAACTGTTATGGAGATGTAATTCCCAAAGCTGTGTTAATCAGGTTTTCTGCAATGACCTAAAAATTTAAAATACCTATGACAGGGGGTATTTTGGTAATTTCACAAATTTATGTGGTTGGCATGGTAAATGAGTGTATTTTATGCTAATAAATCAAGATAATGAAAAAACCGGCATTAAGTTAAGGGTATTAACTTAATTAACCATGAAATGGGCCTAAACACCCTTACTGGGATTCTCGTAATTTAAGGAAACACTTGGAAACCCTATTCCCCAATATTCTACCCATATAAACTAGTTATAGTTTGTGTGGCCTCCTTTGCTCCAATACAAACCAAGTGAGAATGGTGGAAAGAACTAGTTAGAGATGGTGAATTAAAGGTGAAGGAGAGCACATAACCACACAAAGACTGCAAGTTAGGTAATATCTCGATCTTTATCACCTCTAACCACTCTTTCCCTTGTTATTTGGTGTTTTAGTCAAATTTAGGTGTATTGGATCAAATGAGAATTGGTGGTGAGAGTACCCAAAAAAGGGAAAAGGGCGACGCGGCCTTCGCCACTAGGAGGCCCCCTCTAACTCGGCAACCCCCGCGAGGGAGTTGGCCTATCACCGTCGTCCGTCTCCGGTGACAATGACCCGCCATTATCCTTCCTAGCGGCGTTGCCCTCCCTCTTTTTGGGACTCTCACTACCAATATTTTTAGTCCAACACACCCTAATTTCACCAAAAAATCTAATAACAATAGATTGAGTAGTTAGAGGTGATGAAGATCGAGACATTGCCTAACTTGCAGCCTTTGTATGGTTATGTGCTCTCCTCCACTTTCAATCCACCGTCTCTAACTAGTTATTTCCACCCTCCTCACTTGGTTTGAATTGGAGCAAAGGAGATCATACAATTTATAACTAGTTTATATAAGTAGAATTTTAGGGAGTAGGGTTTCCAAGTGATTCCTCAAATTACAAGAATGCCCATAAGGGTGTTTAGGCCCATTTCATGTTTAATTACGTTAGTATTCATAACTTAAAGGCCAATGTTTTCATTAACTTGATTTATTAGCTATTATACACTCATTTACCATGCCAACCACATATATAATTTTGAAATTACCAAAATACCCCCTACAAGGTTATTTTAAATTTTTAGGTCGTTATATTTTTTATGCTAACAGCCCACTTTTAGGGGAGACTGTCAAAGTTTTTATAAAATATAAAAATCTTAAATTCTTGATAGGATGATTTCCTGAATTGCTCCACATTTGGAGATTAAGACATTGAATATGACTTTATGATTGTAACACATCTCAAGGAATTTTTAAATAGTTGAGATTGTAATGGATTTGTTCATGAGATTAAGTTTTTTCGGTAATTTCAAAAACTTAATGAAATGGTTCCTGACACATAATCATATACAAACAAAGGTAGAAAGGATTGATCCCAAAGTGTGCAAGCTTGTGTGCATGAGTCGTTGGTGAGCTTTAACCGTTTGTTGGAGAAGAAATGAGAAGAAATGAAAAAAACAAGATGGAGAGTTGTGTTACTTATTGGGTATGATAGAAAAAGAAGGGCAACTTGAACTCATAAAAGGTTTTGGGCTAAAATAACAAGTTGAGAAAAGTTGAGCTATTTTTCATTACTTATTACTTTTTTGTGCTATTTTATTAAATTTCCTAACGTTAAATAAATCCATTGACACGTGTCCAGTGCATACAATAAATTTCCCACCTTTATTATACTTATGAATTCTATAGTAGTGGTAGGTAGGATCATGTCCATAAGAATTTCGCAAATTCCTTAAGAAAAGAAGTTTTATTATTTTTATTTTAATTTAATTTAACTTAATTAAAACAAGAATCTAAATTACTAACTCTAAATATAATAATCAACCAAACTAACTAAACTAACTTAATTAACAAAAATTAAAGTCACTAAATTTTAAAAAACTCAATTCAATAGAAAACAATATAAAATAAACATCTAAACAAACATCAAGAACAATGAAACATCAATATGTTTTGCATCAAATATGTCACTTAAATCATAGTCATAATAATACTTTATCAAGTATTCTAGATCATTTAACTCTAATCATAAGCAAATAGACCACCCTTAGCAAGCCATCAATTCTTCTTATACAGGTGGGAAATTTACATTCTAATTTTATTGAATTAAACCTTTGAAAACTCAAAGAAATTAAATTTAGGAGATTAAACCACATTACACATTGTGAAAACTTCAAACTACAAAATCTAATACCTTTGAAAAGCCACTTCAATATTAAACTTAGATCTCAATCCACCTAAGACATCTAAATGGTAATAGGCCTTTTAAACAATCCTAATCACTACTTTAAACTAGATATAGAATCAACACATCACCATATGCATTAGCCACTATGCATACAATATCTAGATTTATTATTACAATTCACAAATAACTATTGGGGCATGTACCGTAGGTCAATCTACAAACATTGTTTATCTTATAATTTTAGATAATAAAATGGAGGTTTTTATTTGTTGTTTTACAAGTGATTACATGTTTACCTTATAGTAAGATCTATGGATATTTGATGAAATATCCTAAATGTCCCTAGTGGATCATTATACTGGGAACTAAAATGAATTAAGACTAAAGAGAATCTTAATTGATGGTCATGTGATGATCATGCATAGGGATACGAATCGAGGTCATGAGTACTTGTTAAGGAACAAGGTACTAGACCGATCCGCTATGAGAAAATCAAATGGATTAAGTCATAGATGTTACTCATGATAGGTATATCATTTAATCCTTCGACTTAAGATTACCATAGACTTCAATATTATGAGCATAGTAATTTGACATAATCAAACGTTGTCTTTAACTGGACAATAATAAAGATTGTGATTGGTTACCATATGAATAGTATGTGAAGGCGTGTAATCAAGATAGAATTTGTCACTCTCATATAAAAAGATATCAATGGATTCCTTTATATGATATCCTGATAATGGCCTAAGTCCATGTAAGTTGATATGATCAATGTCACTCGGATGTTTTCAATTTACCTAAAGATTGAGATTAGTACGATTAAATATTAAGGGCATGCATTGTGTTTAATCAAAGGATATCACACAACAAAAAGATATGATATATTTTATTCATTAAGTTATATCGATTTTGACATTCATTGCTACTTAGGTAGTCATAATGCCTCGCTAGAGACCCCTTTTGACTTGTGTACCAAAACGGTTTTAGTTCACTGCCAACGTTTCATGAACCAATAGGGTCGCATACAAAGAATGGCTTTGCAAAATTTTAATTGGTTCATAGTAATAATTTTTATATGATAAAATTCATGACATAAAAGCCCCTACGATATTTGTTATGTAATAACTTATTAATAAGGGTGTATGTGTAAATTGCTTGGACTACCTAAATACAATAGTTGTATTACAAATAGAGTTTCAATTGAGGGCCTATCTACACATATATATATATATAGGGTAAAACCCTAAAATGATATAAGATTTTAGTTTTTTGCTATTTCTGAGTTCTCTATATTTTGGGAGAGAAAGAAAACATTTTCAATCTCTCTTAAGGCTAGCACTTCAAATTGTGGTCACCGTTCATGTGTGAGTTTCTGATAGAGGACGGGCACTTGAACATCTTAAGGATCGAATAATTAGAGAATAAAATCATGGATTAATGTATGGTTTAATTTTGTAGATCTAGTCTAATGGAACCTATTTTCAATCCTATCAAGGTTTTTCAAAAATTATTTTGAATTCTTCGCGGCGTATGAACCCCAAAACCCAACAATAACAGCCTATTAAATCAGTGAATTATGATATCTTAGAATTTCATAAACTTAATTATGAGGCTAATTATGTATTTTTAAAATTTTATTTGAGATTTAAGTATACAAGGTGGTACCCATGCATTACGAAACAGAGATCATAAGGTAAAATGTTATTTTCATTGATGAATGCCTAGTGTGTATTGTATGGTATTTTATCATGAAGTCGAAGTGTGTTTAGGTGTATACTTAATTTTTCATAGTTGGGGTTGTAAGTGTGTGTTTGAATGGCACAAGTGAAATAAAAATAATTAGTTGCGCGAAAACTAGTAACTCAAGTGTCAAGCATCATATGGGGATTTGCTTTAGGTTTACGTATAAGTTGGATCGTTGGTAGTGTAAGATTGAAAATGAAGTTGGTGCGAGACCTTGCCTTGAGTTTCGTATTGGTTGGCAGTGGTAGAGGTTGAGATCGGGTCCAAGTTGGTGCAAGTTTGGCTAAGTATGGCAACATAATTGGTCTGAAAGATTTTAGTATGTCATGGACAAAATTAAGATTTTTGGAGTTTTAGCATGACCAAAACCTGTGTTATGAACATTTTATGAAGTATGACTATTTTGTCGAGATAGTGGCTCAATTTGGTGAAAAATCTGATCCAAAACAAGCACTAAAGGTTGAAACACTTCAAAATAGGGATTTTAGGATAAATAAAAAATGAAGTTATAGTCAAGCAGTTGATGGTTTATATATATATAAAAAAAAGAAAAACAAACAAAACATTTTTTTCATTTTAACAAAGAATATAAAATATTTCGTGCCATTACTCTCTCAATTCAGGTTTTTGCTCTGTGATCTCCCGATGTTCAATTTTTGTTCGGCTTTCTTTTGCGAAATAATAGAGCGTCGTGAGACAGCCATTTCGA
Organism: Stephania yunnanensis; assembly: GCA_039657365.1. NCBI lineage: Eukaryota > Viridiplantae > Streptophyta > Magnoliopsida > Ranunculales > Menispermaceae > Stephania > Stephania yunnanensis. Next base: position 28,826,076 of record CM077581.1, on the reverse strand, counting down.
GCTAATTTCTTGTGGTGGAAATGAGATATTGGACTCAAAATTCAGTAAATTCTCAATTCATGGCATTTTCCTACAATTTAGTTTAAATTCTCACGATTTTTTAATTTCTTTCACGAGATTTAATAGGAATTGGTAGAGATTGTTGAGAAATGATGTAATGGGTTGATTTGTGTCAATTTGGGATAAATCTCACCAATTTGGATTAGGGTTTTAGTGAAGTGAATTGATTCAATTCAGTTGTTAACTATTTTGAATATGTTTTGTAGTTAAAATTGATTTACATTAGGATTTTGAACAAATTGGATTATTGTTTTTTGTCCTGATTGACTCTATGGGTTGAGAAAATATTTAAAATGTGGTATTAGGTGGTTTCTTGGTGTGTGGTGTCGAGTTTTGATGATATAATTGCGAAAATATTGATTTGGAGAAGTTTTTATACTTCTAAATTAATAAAGTCTGACTAATCAACAGGTCGTATTGAAGATTTCATAACTTTTCTTCATTTGTGATTCGATTTGAGTGTTCTTGGAGTGTATGGAAAGTACGAAGGGAGATATACAAGTTCCTTTTTTGTCCATATGAGAAATATTGATGTTTTCAAGGTTAAAAAACTACCCCAAGATATACTAGTTAAAAGCTAATTGTAGTTGTTATAAATAATTATTTTTGAAAATTATTATCGAGCATACTTTGGTTGATGTTTTCGTGGGGTTTCATTAATTGGGTTCACTTGAAGCTTAACCCTTAATATAATTGGGTATGTAGGGAAACTATTGGAACCACTTTCAATGAGATCTAGCACTTTGGGAACCCAGAGAACTAGCTCAAAGTTGGTTGGTTGTAACTAAACCATACAATGATCTTTATTATTTATGGAATTTACCTTTGTATCTGCATTTATATTTAGTCTGCATTGCATTTTGCATCATCCTTGGTCATGCATTCATATCATTCCAGATAATGGGTTGTTAGTGCTACGGCTCACGAGCTAGACTCGGAGCTAAGTTTCCTTACTTGATAGACTAGAACATAGAAGACCCAAGACACGCAAATTTTCCAGCGAGCATGCATTGAATTCGTAGTATAGTTTTTTGGTTCACTTTTAGGGTGCTCAACCTATTAGTGAGCTTCGAACTGGAAATGAGGGATTCATATTGTTATATAAATTTATTGTTATTTGGAAATACAATTACATGTCTCCATGTATTCGGACTAACATTTACACGAGTATAGAGAAGTGTTGGAGTTTATTCACCTGATATTTTCGAGTTATTTTTTATGATGTCAAGTTCTCTGGGAAGACAAGGAAGAACAAACAAGACTCGAAGACTTTTGATGACTACTTACAAGTCTAAAGTTTAGTTTTTGTGTTGTAATCACTTAATATATAAATATATATTGTTTTGGGCTTTGGGGTAGGTGTAGGATGTGAAATAGTCTCGAATAGGTTATAGGAGTCTCCTAAGTTGGTTCACAAATTTGAATTTGATTATATATATATATATTATTGTGAACTACGGGGAGTTGTGAGTCTTTTTAGGCCTCTCCCCAGTTCTGATGTCTATTAGGTGAAAACTTTCCAGTGGACCATTGTTAGGGGAGGTGCCGCCGAAATCTTTACAAAATAAAGAGAATAATCTGTATGATTTCCTAATTTGCTCTAATTAAACAAATCATGACTTGAGTTTCATTTTGGATATAAATTTAGTTTTGGAGCATTATTAAGGATTGAAATAAAGATTATTTTGAGATTAAAGTTAATTGAATGGATTAGTTACCTAATTAGGGGATTTAGGCAAAGTCAACACTTAATGATATGGATCCTGACTTGAATTAAAGAATATGATTGGTTTGAAGCATTTAACATAAAATCATCTCATTCTGACTACATCGCAAACTGGATCAAGGTAAAGTTCGGAACTCGTTTATATTAATAAAGTACTCACTCATAATCATAAATAATATCATAACATAATAATTGAAAGACATAATTAAAATACCTTGTTGAAAGCTTGAATCTTCTAATCTTCTCCAAAAGTAAATAAATACAATAAAGAATGGCCTCTAAAGTATTATAAAAAGTGTTAAAACTATCAAAGGTGTAACGACCCGTTACCTTAAGTAGGTGATTAGCGTTAATCTGATTTCTAATTGAATTGAGTTAGGCTCGCGGTTTAGCCGCTTGGTCTTGATTAGTATGTACGTAGATTTGCGTGTTGGTTGGTATCTGTATTGATTGTAGTATTACTTATTGCAAATAATTGGATTTATGGGCCTATAATTGAATAATCGATAAATTATTGCAAAGGTGATGCACACGAGTTGTGGGGTGGCATGCATACCCAAGTAGACTCATTGGCGTGCACGGCGAAGTCATAGTCATGTTAATATAGGCTTATATATTGAATATAATTAATTAATTAATTAATTAATAACTGGTTGGCGCCTAGTGACATGAGTGGGACATACAATAGTGTACATGCCCGAGGTTGATCGTTGGCGCGCACGGAAAATTTATAGCCACGAAAATACATAGGTGAATATATCTTTATATATAGGTTATATATATTTATATATAGGTTATGTATATATAAATGAATCCTATAATTCAAATCAAGTTAAATGTTAAAGCTTGGATTCACCTTGACATACACATAGCATGATAATCGAAGAAGTAAATGAGTTTATTTGTTAAGGTGGTGGACATCATGATGCCTCGAGATAAGTGTAACCATATCACAAGAAATTTCAATGTATATGTGTATACATGTGTTCCATTGGGCGTCACATTCAGAATAGTGACTTTAATTCTTGCCCTTTGGATCGCCCTCAAGATTTGTACATGTGAATCTCAAGGAAAATTTGTAATTGATCAGCAATAAGTCAGTTAGGAAATGATGAGCTTATTAAAAGCCACAAGATCAACCTCAAGATATGCAACATGTATATCGATAAAGATCAAAATATAAAATGAAATGGAGCGAACCATCAGATTTTCCTCGAGATACATACGATGCAAATCTTGAGAAAATTTCATATTTATCCCAAAACACAACTGTCTCCTCCATATCAATTTGAAAATTGAAAAGAGATAAAGAGTAGGGGAAACCGAGAGAAAGAAGAGAGATGGAGTGCAGATTAACGATGGAGTCGATGAAGAAAAGGTGATATTGTAGGGTTGGTTGTTGTTGTCATTGTTACTATTACTATTGATTATTGGTGTTATTGTTAATGGTGAAGATGAGTTAGGATGGAAGGCTCCGCTTGCCGAAGTAGGAGATGCCGGGGAGTTATCTCTCCTACTGGAATCGATCATGGGGTCTGATTTGGCTAGACCCCTAACTAAAAAAAAATGAATGAGAATTTTCTTCTTAATGAAGATGATGGGGCTGGGCCTTAAACCATGCCAATTTGGCATGGTTAAGCCGAACCTGGTTCGGTCCGATTCAAGCCAAAACCATGAACCTATTTTCAATTAAAATAATTAAAATATGCTAAAATTGGAAAACTTATAAAAAACAAGGAAAAATCTAAAAAATAATATTTTGACCAAATAAAAAGAGATTTATGAATTTCTATAAAAAAAATCAACAAATCAGGATTCGTACTAGACTTTATACCAAGGTTTTTATTTTCAAAAACGTGAAATGATTGTATTGACCTAAAAAGTTATAAATTGGTTCTGGATTCAAATGGGACATGGTTAGACTCAAATTGTTGATAATCAATCTATTTTTGGTTTAGGATTGATGGGCAAAGGTTTGAGGATTCTGATAATCATGTAAGTTTGTATAAAGTTACGAATGGTCGGCATAGGTAAGTGGGATTGTATTCTTATTAACTATGCAAAAAATTAGTATATATAGTTTATACGGAATTATAGACTAGGAATGGGACAAGGTACCATGACTTGACTGGATATGTTTTTAAATGAGAAAATCCTTAGAAGTGTCGATAAGGCGAATCAGGATTGAGGTTGGAAAGGTATGCCCGTAAATTGATTCCATCCTTTATCCAAATAAAAGAAAAAGGTACGCCTAAAAATGGATTCCACCCATTCATCCTCAGTAGGCCGGAGTGTTACCTTAGTCATTCACTATCCATTTAGGGTTGGTAGCTCAGTTACACTTGAATACACCGATTGAATGATATGATGACCAACATGGAGGTTTTATAGATTTGTTTTTTGGGTAAGATGAGAGAATGACCTATCAGTTATTAAGAGTTGATAGCTTGATTACATTTGAATCCACTGGCAGAACCCCATGTCAGATGACATGTGGATTTTGCAGTCATATTCTTATGTGAGATGAGAGTATTACTCTAAAATTAAAACTAAAAATACAAGTCACGAATACAATCGCAATTGACATTTGAACTTGCATTCCATTATGTATTGTTATATAATTTTAATACCCGAATAAATATGTTTTGAATTCATATTTTTATTCATTAATTCATTGATATTGGTTACTAATTCATACGTTTATGAGCATCACTTACTGAGCAAATTGGAGAGCTCGTTCCCCAATTAATATTTCAGGTTGTCGACGTGTGCTTCGACTTAGGAATGTAGAAGATTAGGAGTTTATAGTCTTCTCTACATCAAATTGATTTCCCTACTATTTATATCTTGTATTGAATAAGTATTTTGTAATAAATAGGGTAGGGATATGATTTTATGACCGAGGCTCATGCCGATTTTTGTATATCTTGTGTTTTATTGGAAAAAGTTTTGAATTTCGCTGCATTTTCAATTATTTATTCGATATAAGATATATTTTATTATGATTATCATATATAAAGAACAGTAGTACAGTTACTCCGATTGAGTCTGACTGGTCTACCGGGGCTTAATTAGGGTTTCAGGCCGGGCATTGCCCTAATTGAGTTAGGGGATGTTACAGCTGGTATCAGAGCCTAGTCAGAGCTTCTTTTCTAGTAATAGCTTTGATACAGTTTGGCATGAAAACCAAGACTTACAAAGTTTGGTCTTACTATATCGAGATTTAGTGGAATCAAGGAATAACTTTAAGATAGTTTAGTATTATAACATAAATTCATTTCTGGTAATCTGAATAGAAGTCTAGGTTCACTAACTTAGAGATTGGTTTTTAAGTTATCTATAACCTATAACTTAATAAATGTTTTTATCTACGTTTTGATGGGTAACGAAAGATAATAGACTAAGCGATGTCATGTATTGTGATGTATTATGTCTATGCGATAGATATATGTGTTATGTCTTTCCAGAATGATAACATGATGGTTTATATTCAATTATATCTTAGGAGCTAAGAAAATATTGAAGATTAGGGTTTGTAGAAATTTAAATCTTAATACTATATCGAAAAAAAGAAAGACATAAGTAGTATGATAACAAAACATAAAATTTTATCCTATGATATAGTCTTTAATGGTCTTTATTCTCACTAATATTGTTGGTTTAATAGTAGTTAATATAGAAGGATCGATTGGACCTTAACTTTGAGACATATATTAGGAGATATATATTAATAAGAAAGTTATTTCCAGTGAAAGTCATAGGTGATGATGCACTTTAAGAAGAAAATATTATAGTATTGGAATTAGTTGAATAAGAATAAAAGCCATTCAATGAGAAAATTAGTGGTAAATAATGATAAGAACATAATTGAGGTTAGATACCACTGATGAATTCATACTTCATGAGTTGTTATAAAATATCAGATTTGAAATATGGGCTAGTCCATATGAGAATAATGAGAAGAATCTTATCAGTATGGTTGTGGTATAACTACACATCCTGAAGGTAACATTAAAATAAGAAGAAACTTGTCAGTATAGTTATGGTATACCTACACTTATTGAAAATGAAAGTTTAAAAACTTATTAGTGTCGTTGTGGTGTAACCACACTTACTAATAGAATGATAAAATAAAAGACTGACGTTGTGGTGGATCCACATGTAGGGAAAGGGAACGTGAGATTACCGAATTGATGTGTAGATCAATGCTGGGATATAAGCGAATGATTTTAATGGAGAAATTAAAAGTTGAAGATTCATAGAGAAAGATAAAAGTTAAACGACTATGAAAAAATTGCGTTGTTAGTTAACTTTATCTTATCTATTAGACTTCTATCACTTTTATAGTAATTTAATATGGAAACTTAAAGTTGAAAAATTATATAGTTAAGTTAGAACGTGGGAATGAGCTAGTGATATGTTCTAGTCAGATTTTCATATACTGCAATAGTCTAAATTGGGGAGAATAGCTGTCAATAAATCTGGGGATTTGAATATCAAAGGAATATTTTATGATACTGAGAATGAATAGGTAAGTATATATCAAGAAGATTAGTATCAACTGCTACTATTAACCAAAAATTATATCAATTTGTGTATTTTTACGAAGAATGATTCAAAACAATAAAGCTATCACTCGAGATTCAATGGTTTGAACTTGTTTTAGAATAGTAGTAGGTTCCATTTGAGCATTCAAGCTTGAACGAAAATTGTGATTTCAAAAGTTTCAAGAAGTTTGTTTATTATTTTCTCTTGGAATTTTGGCACAATTTGGAAAGAAATTCCTCAATTACTTGATTTCTATGTTAGGGAATGTGTCATAAGTCAATCTACAAATATTGTTCATCTTATAATTTTAGTTAATAAAATAAAGGTTTTCATTTGTTGTTTTATTACATGTTTACCTTATAATAAGATCCATGGGTATTTTTTGAAATACCCTTAATGTCCCTAGTCGTTCATTATACTTGGAACTATAACGAATTAAGATTAGTGTGGATCTTGATTGATGGTCATGCAATGATCATGTGCATAAGGATACGAATCGAGATCATGAGTACTTGTTAGGGAATAAGGTACTGGACCGAGTCGCTATGAGAACACCACATGGATTATTTCATAGGTGTTACTCATGATAGGTATATCATTCAATCCTTTGACTTGATATTACCATATACTTCAATATTAGGAGCATGGTAATTAGATAAAATCAAACGTTGTTTTTAACTGGAAGATTATAAAGATTATGATTAGTTACTATGTGAATAATATATGAAAGAGTGTAATTAAGATAGAATTTGTTCCTCTCGTATAAAGAGAGATATCAGTGGATCCCTTGATATGTTAGACTATTAAATGGCCAAGTCCAAGTGAATTGATATAATCAATGCCACTTGAAAGTTTTTAGTCTGCCTAAAGATCGAGACTCGTACTATTGAATATTAAGGGTGATTTTCCATGCCTTATGTTTAATCAAAAGATATCGCACGACAAAAAGATATGATATATGTTATTCATTAGGTTATATCAGTTTTGATATTCATGCTACTTGGGTAGTCGTAATGCTTGTCTAGAAATCATTTTTGACTTGTGTACTAAAATGGTTTTGGTTCACTATCAACGTCACATGAACCTATTGGGTCGCACACAAAAGAATAGCTTTGTGCAATCTTAATTAGTCCAGAATAATGAATTTTATATTATAAAATCATGACATAAAAGCCCTTACGATTCGTTATATAATAACTTATTAATATGTGCGTACGTATAATTTGCTCGAATTACCTAAATACAATAGTTGTATCACCATTAGGTTTTTTAATAGAGCATATCTACACATATAAATAGAGGTTGAAACCCAAAAATGAAATAAGATTTTCATTTTTACTATTTTTGAGTTCTCTGGATTTTAGTAGAGAAAGAAAAATATTTTCAATCTCTCTTAGGGCTAGCACTCTAAATTTTTGTCACCGTTCTTATTTAGATTTCTGAAAGAGGACGCGCACTTGAACATCTTAAAAATCAAAGAATCAGAAAAGGAAATCACGAATTAAGGTATAATTTATTTTTGTAGATCTAGTTTAATGGAACTTATTTTTGATCCTATAAGGGTTTTTCAAAATTTATCTTGAATTTTCTACTGCCTATGAACTCGAAAAATCCAACAGTTGTATCAAAGCCTTAGGCTCGATTCTATCAAACTTTTACATTTTTTCTCTAATGTATAAACATGATCTTGATTAATGTGTATATAATGTATATATAGGTTTTGTGATAATTGTTATCAAGAATGTGTATAAAACCATGTTGTTAATTCATGTATTTTATACATACGCATGATTTGATTCAATGATAGAATTCATGTTTAAAATGTTATGATTAACATATGTTTTTAATATTGAACGGTGGAAATTTTGTATGTTCATAGTAGAAGTCATGTTTAGGTTAATATGATTCTAGTGTTGAGTACATATTTCATTTTTGTTCAATAATTATGCATGTCTCCATAATAGGAATCATGATTAGGTTAATATGATAATTTAATGTGATTCTAGTGTTGAATACATATTTTGTTTTCGTTCAATAATTATGTATGTCTCCATGATAGAAATAATGATTAGGTTAATATGATTAATTTAATATGATTTTGGTGTTGATTGCATTATTAATATTTCGTTTCTTGATTCAATTGCTTTTTTTGTATATATAAGAATCAAAATTTGTTTTGATCATATATCTCATTGTGGTTATCCGTTAGTATATTCCTATTAGATGAACACAAACTTGTAATCGAATAAGAATTACAAATCCCATAAGATAGGTGTGATATATAACAAATTCATATTGAATACGGATTAGAATAAGATATTAAGTTAGAGGTGGGCCCAAGTTAATTAAAGATGTTTTACTTAATATTTTCGATATTAAAATAAGGGGATTTTTGGTCAATTGGATTGACTAAAATAATGAGAAATTTTAGGTGATTCTCAACTTTCAGAACTGAGACTTGTTGTCTGAAAAATGGGGGCGCGGCCCCTTTTACCCCCGTCCGCTCATTGGTCAGGGGAATGTTGGTCAATTGATTGATCACATCAATATGGGACTACCTCCATATGGTGTATTTTTTTATCTTGGTGAGGCAAGTTGAGTAACGGTTACTCTATTATTGGAAATGGTTAGACTTGACAAAGCTATCAAAACAGTTTTGGTCTTTAGGCACGAGATGAGATAAAATATGTTAAGACATAAGATGTCATAATCTCATTAAAAACAACCAAAATTTAAATATGATGTAATTGGTAGTAGGTGCCTACCTAAATAACCTAATTTAAAGTGTCATGCCTTAGCAATCTTGAAATTAGGTGAAACATGGATTTTAATCCCTTAAATTAACGTAGAGTTTATTTAAGGAGGGTTCTTCATTTAGTGGGAGTCTATTCTTCTATACTAAATTGAATTTTTGAATAATCTTTGTTGTAGATATATGGCCTCTTCAAATCACACTAATCCCTCACACTGCGATCCATCCTTGAGAAGGATAAGTTGTCTGGACAAACTTTATTGACTGTTTCAGAAACTTGAGAATTGTTATTAAGCATGAATGGAAGTTGTATGTCTTGGATGATCCTATTCTAGAGGAAACGCTAGCCAAAGTCTTAATAGGCGTGAAGGATGCACATACTAAGCATGTCAACGACTCAACAGATGTTGCATGCATTATGCTGGCATCCTTGGTTTTTAACCTCAAAAGGACATAGACCACATGGAAGCTTACGGCATGGCTACGATGTTTAAGGAAATGTTCCAACAACAGGCTAGGCAAGAAAGGTTCAAGACAGTCAAAAACCTTCATTCTTGCAAAATGGTTAAGGGTGTATTAGTCAGTCCTCATTTTTTGAAGATAAAGGTTATATTGACTATTTTGACAAACTTGGATTTCCAATAAGCCAAGAGTTCATTACGAATTTGGTCTAGAATTCATTACTTGATAGTTATTCACAATTTGTGATGAACTATAACATGAATAATATGGAGAATCTATCTTAGAGTTGCATTTGATGCTTAAAACTGTTGTGTAGAATGTCAAGAAACCTATTGCTAATGTGTTGATGGTTCAGAAAGGAAATGATATGAAGAAAAAGGCCAAAGGCAAGGCTAAAGTTGATAAGGCTATTGTGATTGTCACAAAGCCTAAGGAACAAGTCAAGCCTAAGGTTGCTTCTACTTCACAGTCCTTGAAGGAAATTATCATTTATGTTATGCACCTAGGCATCAGTTCAAAAATTGCATGCTCTATCTTGAATATCTAAAGAAAACAAGAGTTGTGCGATCACTATTTTATTTATTTATGTTATTGAAGTTAGCTTTTCTATTAGCGATTTATGGGTATTTGATACCAAGTGTGGATATCACATTTGTATTAATGTGTAAGGCTCACTAAAAGTAGAAAGCTAAAGAGGAGAAGTCATCCTATGAGTTGGAAATGGAGAAAAGGTTGTTGTGTTGGTTGTAGGATGCTATGTGTTAATTTTACCTAATGGACTTATTTTAGTTTTAGATAATTGTTATTATGTCCCTGTCTTGAGCAAAAACATCATTTCAGTTTCATGTTTGGATTAGGATGGTTTTAATTTCATTATTGCAAATAATAAATGTTTCATTTCTCGTAAAGACGTTTTCTATGTGAATGTTGATTTGTGTCATGGTTTTTATATTCTAAACATAAAAAGGTCCACATACACTCTTATTCTTAACTTAAATACAAAAAGATTCAAATCAAATGATTTGAGTTAAACCTACCTTTGGCATTATCGCTTCGGCCACATTAATGAGCAATGCATCTTTAAACTCCATAAAGATGGGGTTTTAGATTCATTTGATTTTGAATCATATGAAACATGTGTATCTTGTTTGCTAGGCAAGAAGAATAAGAGTCGCTTTACTAGATACAATGAAAGGGCAAGTGATTTATAGGGTCTAATACGTACTGATGTATGCGATCCTATAAACGCAATGGCTAGAGGTGGTTAGCAGTACTTCATTACTTTCACAGATGATTTCAATAAATATAGTTACGTGTATATCATGAAAATAAAGGTGAGTCTTTTGAAATGTTTCAAACATTTCAAATTGAAATGCAAAATCAACTTGGTAAAACTATTAAAACACTTCGATCAAATTGAGTTGGTGAATATTTGAGCCAAGAGTTTTATGATCATCTTAGAAACTATGGAATTGTCTCACAGTTAACTCCTCCAGCAACTCCACAATGGAATGGTGTTTTTGAGAGGAGAAATCAGACTTTATTAGACATGGTTTGATCTATGATGAGTCATGCATATCTTCATATTTCTTTTTGGAGCTATGCTTTAGAAACTACTACGTTTACAATGAATCGCGTTCCTTCAAAAACAGTTAATAAAACACCATATAAGATGTGGCTTAAGAAAAAACCAGTTTGTCATTCCTTAAGTTTTGGGGCTGTGAGATTTTTGTACGATAACAAATCTCAAAAAAATTATTAGCCAAATCTACCAAGTGTGTATTTGTTGGTTATCCTAAAGAGACTAGAGCATAGTACTATCCCACCGAGAATAAAGTGTTTGTTGCTCAAAATAGTGTCTTTATGGAAAAAAGTTTATTTCAAAAAATAATGGGAATAAAGTAAGTCTTGAAGAAGTTAAAGAACCACAAATAAACACACAACTGCTAGAAGGAGATCAACAAATTCTTGAACTAGTTGAACCTTCACAAGCATCACAAGGCCTGCATATGCCTAACAAGGTTAGACATCAGTCTGATAGATTTTTATTTTTTTATTATTAATAGTGGTGAGGTGTCGTTTATAGATCAAAATTATCCTACTACTTATCAAGAGGTTGTTTCTAGCCTTGAAGTAGATAAATGGCTTAGTGTCATGAATTCTGAATACAATCCATGTATGATAACCATGTTTGAAACTTGGTTGATTTACCTGAAGGTGTTAAGACCATTAGATGTAAATGGGTTTTCACGAGGAAAACTGACATGGATGGCAATGTGCATAATTATAAAGCATGGCTATTAGCAAAAGGTTTTAGACAGACTCAAAGTGTAGATTATGATGAGACTTTTCTCTTGTATCCATGCTTAAATCCATTAGAATTCTAATTTCCATAGCCGTAGATTATGACTATGAGATATGGAAAATCGATGTCAAAATGCTTTTCTAAATGAAAAGCTACTTGAGGACGTGTATATTATTCAACCTGAAGAGTTTGTTCATCCAAAGAATTCTCGGGAAGGTGTGCAAGCTTCAAAGATCTATTTATAGATTAAAGTAAGCTTTTTATTTATTAAAAATGAAGATGAGCCTTATGTAGATAAAAAGGTCAGTGGGAGCATGGTTGTTTCATAGTACTATATGTTGATGATATATTACACATTAGAAATGACATCCCAACCATGCAGAGTGTCAAGTATTTATTAGGGAAGTATTTCTCAATGAAGGACTTAGGAGATGCAACCTACATTTTGGGATTAAGATTTATAGGGATATATCTAAAAGGCTGATCGGTATAATTCATAGTGCATATATAGACATGGTACTGAATAGGTTCAGTATGCAAGACTCTAAAAGAGGTCGTTGTCAATGTCTCATGGTATAAGTCTCAGCAAGACTCAATGTACAAAGACTAATAATAAGCGAGAACGCATGAATATGATTCAATATGCATCGACTATTAGATATTTTATTTATGTCATGTTAAGCACTCGACCTGATATATCACATGCTTTGAGCACAACAAGCAGATATCAGTCTGATCTTGGTGAGAGTCACTGGATAGCAGTAAAAAAAACATTCTTAAGTACTTAAGAATGACTAAAGAAGTGTTATTGGTTTATGGGGTTTTAAAAGACGAGTTTGTTGTAAATGGTTATACAAATGCAAGTTTTCAAACTGATATAGATGACTTTAGATCGTAGTCTAGATATGTTTTTACTTTGAATAGATTCGCAGTGAGCTAGAAAAGTTTAAAGCAAGAAATTGTGGCCGATTTTACAATAGAAGTTGAGTATCTTCCAGCATCCGATGCAGCTAAGGATGTAGTTTGGATCAAAATTTTCTCTTTGAACTTGGAGTGGTTCCTTGTAGCAAACCCTATTTACTTGTATTGTGACAATAACGGGGCAATAGCAAAGGCTAAGGAACCAAGATCACACCATCGATCCAAACATATACTTATACATTTTCATCTCATTCAAGAAATCATTGAGAGGGAGACATGAGAATTTGTAGAGCTCCTACATAAGATAATGTTATAGATCATTTAAGGAAGGCTCTTTAATAAGTAAGACATAATTCTCATGTTAGCTCATTAGATATTAGATACATTACTAATTGGTCTTAATGCAAGTGGGAGGTGTTGGGGAATGTGCCTTAGGTCAATACAAAAACATTGTTTATCTTATAATTTTAATTAATAAAATAAAGGTTTTCATTTGTTGTTTTATTATAAGTAATTGCATGTTTACCTTATCATAAAATTCACGGGTATTTGTTGAAATATCATAAATGCCCCTAATGATAATGAATTAAGACTAGTGTGATTCTTGATTAATGGTCACGTGATGCATATAGGGATATGAATTGAGATCATGAGTACTTGTTAGGGAACAAGGTATTAGACCTACTCGCTATGCGAACACCACATGGATTAAGTCATAAATGTTACTCATGATAGATATAACATTTATTCCTTCGACTTAAGATTACCATTGACTTCAATATTAAGAGCATGATAATTTCACACAATCAAATGTTGTCTTCAACCAGATGATTATAAAGATTATAATTGGTTGCAATGTGAATAATACGTGAAGGTGTGTAATCAAGATAGAATTTGCCTCTCATATAAAAAGAGATATTTGTGGATCCCTTAATATGTTAGACTGTTAAATGACCAACTCCCAAAGAATTGATATAATCAATGTCACTTGGATGTTTTCAGTCTAACTAAAAATCGAGACTAGTTTAATTGAACATTAAGGATAACTTTTCATGCCTTATGTTTAATCAAAAGATATTGCATGCCAAAAGAATATGATATATGTTATTCATTAGGTTGTATATGTACTGGCCCGTTTTATTAATGCCAATATATATTTCGTAATTTCGGATTAGGATGCCAGCTCAGATCCACGTGGAAGCAACAGGTAGGCTAGGACTAAGGTGGCAAAAAAGGTCCTAAACGGGTACGGGTACGGGTCCGGACACCCTTCCTCAATAACAACTAAAAGTAGTGTCCAGACCCACACCCATTTTTAAAACGGATACTTTTTTGTGTCTAGACGTGTACGTTTTTAAAACATACAAGACCTCTTTTTGTCCGGACCCCTTTTTTGATATAATAAATAATTATTCACCTAATAAGTACACACACTTTGCACAGCTTATGTGTTATTTATTCATGCGATGAGCTATTTATAGTTGCCCGTCTTTTACATATCGCATGTCTATTTAATAGTATTTATTGAATTTCTTTTATTTTATCACGTGAATGCTCAAAGGAGTTCCTTAGGATTTTACTCACTGGACTCATCATCTGCCTTTTGTGATGTCGAGTGCATATCCTAGTACTAGTAAGGGCAACAGGATCCTAGGCAACTACATCTGATTGCTCGATGTCGAGGACCTACTTGTACGTGTTTATTTTGATATTTTGTTCTATTTTGGGTATTGGGAGACTAGACTGATACTGTATATGTACATATATATTGTCTTATGGTATTGTAGCCCATATACAAAGTACTTTTCGGGTTTTCCACTGTAGGACCTGTTCATATGGATGATGTTATATTATAATGAACTTTATACTTTTCTTGCTCAAATTAAGACTCCCGCTGACTTATTGTTAACTTGTAAGACATAAACCACTAGCACGGCTAGGATTTGAATAAGCTAAAAATAGTTGAATCTAAGGAATTTAAAGACTTAAAGAAATAACTTTAAGAAAAATTTGAACAACCAGTTAACTAAACTAATAACACATACATGGACACGAATAACGAGATATGAGATGGACTGGCAGGTGTCGAACACACGTAGCTTGGCCTGCTAGGCAAGGAGCACATAACATGACAACACCCCAGAATGGCCTGAGGGCGCAGGCCACCGCAGTTGGTATCAGAGCAAGGTCGATGGAGCCTAGGGGATGAAATGTAATTTGTTCTTTAACCTGATACCAACGCCACAGTTGGAATCAGAGCAACAACCTCTAAGAACTTGGGAAATCTAAAATGAAAGAGCATAAATTTAATGGACAAACTTTATGTTGGGGCATGTGCCCTAGGTCAATCCATAAATGTCTTTATGAATACTTTTAGTTAATAAAATAGAGGATTTCATTTGTTGTTTATTATAATTAGTTTGCATGTTTACATTATAATAAGATCCATGGGTATTTACAGAAATATCCAAAATGTTCTTAGTCGATCATTATACTGGGAACTATAATGAATTAAGACTAGTGTGAGTCTTGATTGATGATTATATGATGATTATACGTATAGGGATATGAATCAAGATCACGAGTACTTGTTAGGGAACAAAGTACTGGACCGACCCGCTATGAGAACATCACATGGATTAAGTCATAGTTATTTCTCATGATAGGTATATTTCTCAATCCTCTGACTTGAGATTACCAGAGGCTTCAACATTAGGAACACAGTGATTTGACACTATCAAACGTTGTCTTTAACCGGATGATTATAAAGGTTGTGATTGGTTATTGTGTGAGCAATGTGATGAAGTTGTGTAATCAAGATAGAATTTGTCCCTCTCATATAAAGAGAGATATCCAGTGGATCCCTCGATGTGTTAGACTGTTAAAAGGCCTAGTCTAAGTGAATTGATATTGATCAATGTCGCTTGGATGTTTTCAGTCTACCTAGAGATCGAGACTAGTACGATTGAACATGTTGGATGACAATTCCATGCCTTATCTTTGATCAAAAGGATATCGTGTGACAAAAGGATGTTATATACATTATCGATTAGGTTGTATCGATTTGATATTTTTACAACTTGGGTAGTCATAATGTCTTGCTAGAGGCCGCTTATGACTTGTATACCAAAATTTGTTTTGGTACACTGCCAACGTTGTATGAGCCTATTGGGTCACACACGAAGAATGGTTTTGCGAGATTTTAAGATGGTTCAGAAAAATGAATTTTATATGATAAAATTCATGACGGAAATGTCCTTGTGGTGTATTACACTTATACATCTTTAAGTAGGGGTATATGTGTAATTTACTTAACCGTCTATATACAAAGGTTGTATAAATAGACGCTTTAAGTTAGAATACACGTATGAAAGATTAAGGGCCGAAACTCTATTTTCTTTTTTAAAATGAACTAGGGTTTTCTGGTACGCTCTGGATCATTTTGGAGAGAAACAAAAAGGTTTGGTATTCTCTCGAAGCTAGCACTTCAAATCTCGGCCGCCGTTCGTGTGTGGACTGCTGATAGAGGGCGTTCGTCGTTGGCAGCGCCTTAGAGATCGATCAACCTTCAGAAAGGTATATTGCGATTGAGGTATGATTAAGTTTTTCATGGTTTAAACGTTTTTAATGGAATTCATGTTGGGGTTTTTGTCAAAACTATTTTGTAATCTCCACTGCGTATGAACCCCAAAACCCAACAGTGGTATCAGAGCCTTCGAGTTTGATTCCATTAAACTCGTTGCATGTTTTCTTCTTATATATACATGATATATGATTGAAAGCATGTTAATAGTTGATGTATATGTGATATACATAAGTTTTATGTGAGATTTATTATCATGTTTTGTGTATATGATACATATATTCGTGATTTAATTGAAATTAGTTTCGTACATGCTAGTAACCATGTTAGGTTAATTTGAATAATTTTAATGAATTGAGTTTCGTGTTCTATGATCCATGACACCATTAGTTTCAATTGGGATTGTAGTTCATGATTCAATTACATGTTTGTGATTATTTGGATGAAGACCGAAATTGCAAATAATTAATTTTCAAAATTATTTATTTATAAATAATTAATTTTCGAAATTATTTATTTATCTTGTTATATCTATTTTGTTATGAAGTTTCTATTTGATAAAGATAGATAACAAATTAGAATAGGAGATAAATATCAAGAATCTTGTTATTGGTGATATACTATGATTCAAATATCTTAAATCCAAAATAAATAATTAATTTTCAAAATTATTTATTTATCTTGTTATATCTATTTTGTTAGGAAGTTTCTATTTGATAAAGATAGATAACAAATAAGATTAGGAGATATAAGCAAAATCGGTTTCGTTATCCCTATTGGATAGGAGATAAATATGGAGAAGTTTGTTATTGGTGATATGCTAGGATTCAAATATCTAAAATCCTAATTGGATTAGGATAAAATGATTAGTTAGATGCGGGCCCGGGTTAATTAAAAATGTTTTAATTGACTGTATTTTGGATAAATTAAGGGGTAAATTTAGTATAGTAAAATCAGCGAAAAAATATGATTTTCTATAGCGAATTTCAATTTTTGAAATTGAGATTCGTCTTCTAAAAAAAAAAAAAAAACGGGTCATCTCTTGCCCCGTACTTTCCTTCTAGGTGATCGGTCAATGAGAACCACTACACTGGCCATTGACGGCCAATGAGATCGTCGTCTAACTAATCCTAGCGTACGGAAATTCTTTTGTTAGTAAAAAGTATAAAAAAAATTTCCAAATTGTTTAGTGATTGAACAAATCAATAAAATAAACGATATTTCATTGTTTACATAAAATCACTAAAACTGAATAAAATCCCTTTATTAAATTTTAATTCTCGTGCCATCCATTTTAAACACTTGTCAAGGCCTTGATCACACTAATATAGTTTCAGCCATAGTTGGGTGTATTGTGTTATCTTAGTGAGACAAGTTGGGTAAGAGTTGCCTTAATGTTTAAAATGGTCCGACTTAATAAAGCCATCAAAATAGTTTTGAGCTTTAGGCAAATGATGAGATAAAAACATGCTAAGACATAAGATGTCCCGTATCTCATAAAAGGATCTAAAAATTACATAAGATCTAATTGGTAACTGTTACCTACCTAAATAATCTAATTCTGTGTTTCATGCCATAGCAGTCATAGAATTAGGTGAAATATGGATTTTAGTCCCCTAAATAAACAGCGTGTTTTAGGAGGGTTGTTAATTTTGTGGAAGTCTATTCCTCTATGCTAAAATAAACTTTGCATAATCTTTATTGTAGATCAATGGCCTCTTCAAGTAACAATAATCCCCCATCACTGCGATCCATCCTTGAGAAGGATAAGCTATCTGAGACTAACTTTCTTGATTTGGTTCGAAACTTGAGAATTGTTCTTAAGCATGAACGCAAGTTGTATGTCCTGGATGCTCCAATCCCCGAGGACCCACCACCAATGCTACGAAAGTTTGTGAAGGATGCGCATAATAAGCATGTCAACGATTCTACTGATGTTGCATGTATTATGCTGGCAACTATGTGTTGGACTAAGTGGTTAGTCATTCACATTCCTACCGAGATTTTGATGGAAACAAACAAAGTGAATATGTACTAATCAAGTATTTCAGTTTGTGTTAAAGGATGCAATACAACACATCAGGGAATATGGAGACAAACAAACAAGGTGAAAATGTATTCAAGAAATATGAAGAAATTGTTGGAATAAATGATGTAATACAAGACTTCAAGAGCATTCAAGAAATACAAGTTCAAGACTCGGCATAAGTGAAGAAATGAAGAAGAAAAGTTCAAACCGCAATTTGTAAAACCAATGTAAGGTATACAAATTCTTTCACACAAGCCAAATGCATTAGTTCATGCATACATCAAGTTTTCGAAATCATTTCAAAGTTTAAAAGTGGATTTTAAACACCTAAATAGGTAAATGAAGTTAAACAATGTGAAATCATGTGTGAATGGTCATTTACATATTAAAAGATCATTATAAATGTTTTTGAAAAAGGAAAACTTGTTTTTGAAATGTATTTAAAAAGAAAGCTGAAAATTTGCAGGAAAGCCCCTAATAAGTTGTGAAACTTTGAATTTCCATTTTCGGGTTTATAAAATTATTCGGACCACCCAAGTAAGCTTAATGAATCATAATAAACATGTATAACATGTTATATAAGGGTTGGTTAGGTCCCGGACAAGTTTAAGAGTTGCTAACACAAAGGGACAAAATGAAAAATTCTGAGCTCCCTGCAGGTAGCGCGCTAATACTGTCATTAGCGCGCTAAGACAGTGTTAGCGCGCTAACTCACAGTATTAGCGCGCTAATTGCACTCTGCCTGCAATTTTTGACTTTTGGAAATCAAGCTTTGAATTTGAATTTTTGATTTCCTGGATTCCTAGAACGGCCATAAACGGCTATATTGGAATTCCTACCACTATAAAACCACCTCAAACTTGGTTTTAAACAAGAAGAGCAAACACACTCAAAATCAATAGATCTACAAGGTAGAAATCAGATTTTTGTGAAGAAACAAGAGAGATCTTAGTTGCTGTTCTTTAGTTCACATATCCGGCACATTTGAGGCTTTCAAAAGGAGTTCAATAATCACTCCAGAGCTGATCTCTTTTGTCATTCTTCTGGTTGTAAGAAATTTCTAGATCTACAAATCTTACTTGTGCTTAATCTATATATTTTGAGTAGTTGATTTGAAAATCATTTTGGTATGTGTGTTTGAACATATTCTCTGAGTTTTTGTACTTAAAATTTATACTCTCAAACTCTGAGATTGATTAGAACAAAAGTGTTGCACCTAAACTTGATTCTTGTCAAACTTTTGTTCTTAGCCTTGAAATCGGTTTTCATACGAATGTATTAAGTTTTTGAAACGATTTCAAATTTGGAATTTGTAACAACATCTTCTCTGAGTTTTTGTACTTAAATTTATCTTATCAAACTCTGAGATTGATTTGAACAAAAGTATTGCACTTAAACTTGATTCTTGATAAACTTTTGTTCTTATACTCGAAATCGGTTTCACACATATATATTAAGTTTTTGAAACGATTTCAGATTTGGAATTTGCATCAACATCAGTAACATATTTTGCATATTCCATTTATGCTCACACTTGCATGCATAAGAGTTAGGCTCTAGGTGGCTTGCTTGTGTTTGAATTTGATACCACTTTTGTTGTAAAGTGTATCTCTGTTTTTCCAAAGAAAATTGTTGTAATTGAAAGATTGTAAGACTTAGTGGAATCTAAGTCGAAAGGGAAAATCCTAGTTGCGGCTAGGTGAGAAAAATCCTAGTTGAGTCTAGGTGGGTAAAATCCTAGTTGAGGCTAGGTGGGAAAAATCCTAGTTGCGGCTAGGTGGGTAAAATCCTAGTTGAGGCTAGGTGGGAAAAATCCTAGTTGCGGCTAGGTGGGTAAAATCCTAGTTGAGGCTAGGTGGGAAAAATCCTAGTTGCGGCTAGGTGGGAAAAATCCTAGTTGAGGCTAGGTGGGGAAAATCCTAGTTGCGGCTAGGTGGGAAAAATCCTAGTTGCGGCTAGGTGGGAAAATCCTAGGTGATGCTTAGGTTGTAACACTTATTGGTAATATAAGTGGGTTGAAATCCTAACTGAGGAGGTTAGGTAGTGGATGTAGATCGTTGGATCGAACCACTATAAATCTTGTGTCACTTTATATTTCCAAGATTTCTTTTACTTGCATAGCTTATATATACATCATAGTTGTAAATTGCGCACAAAGTTTTTAAAAGGGCAAAAACTACTCGGTAACCCAATTCACCCCCCCTCTTGGGTGACCTTCACTATGGTTCCTGAACTTTAGAAGGAAATGGAACTAATGGAAGACTACGACATGGCTATGACGCTGAAGGAAATGTTCCAACAGCAAGCTAGGCAAGAAAGGTTCGAGATAATCAAGAACCTACATTCTTGCAAGATAACTGAGGGTGCGTCAGTTAGTCCTCATGTTTTGAAGATGAAGGGCTATGTCGACCAGCTTGATAGACTCGGATTTCCCATAAACCAAGAGTTGGCTACGGATTTGATCCTGAATTCATTACCAGAAAGTTACTCACAATTTGTGATGAACTACAATATGAATAATATGGAGAAATCAATTTCAGAGTTGCATTCGATGCTCAAAACTGCTGAACAAAATATCAAGAAACCTAGTAATGTGTTGATGGTCCAAAAGGGAAAGAGAATGAAGAAGAATGGCAAAGGCAAGGCTAAAGTTGTCAAGGCTGGTGCTGCACCTGTAGCAAAGCCTATGGAACAAGTCAAGACCCGGCCTGTTCCTGCTTCAAAACACCCAAAAGAAAAGGAAGAAAATTGTCATTTCTGTAATCAAACCTATCTTTGGCATTGTCATCTCGGACATATAAACGAGAAACGCATAACGAAACTCCATAAAGATGGCTTCTAGATTCATTTGATTTAGAAACATATGAAACATGCGTATCTTGTTTACTAGGCAAGATGACTAAAAGTCCCTTTACTAGACACAATGAAAGGGCAAGTGATTTATTGGGTCTAATACATACTGATGTATGCGGTCCTATAAACACAATGGCTAGAGGAGGTTATCGGTGACTTTATTACATTTATCGATGATTTCAAAGAGATATGGTTATGTATATCTTATGAAACATAAAGTGAATCATTTGAGATGTTTCGAACGTTTCAAAATGAAGTGCAGAATCAACTTGGTAAAACTGTCAAAACACTTCGGTCAGATTGAGGTGGTGAATATTTGAGCCAATAATTTGATTATCATCTTAGAAATTGTGGGATTGTCTCCAAATTGACTCCACCAGCAACTCCACGGTGGAATGGAGTTTCTGAAAGGAGAAATCAAACCTTATTAGATACGGTTCTATATATGATGAGTCATGCAGATCTTCCATTATCCTTTTGGGGTTATGCATTACAAACTGCAGCTTTCACTCTAAATCGAGTTCCTTCTAAAGCGGTTGATAAAACACCATATGAGATATGGTACGGGAAGAGACCTAGTTTGTCTTTCCTTAAGATTTGAGGTTGTGAGGCTTACGTAAAACGATAAGTCTCAGAAAAACTAGCACCTAAATCTGACAAGTGTTTATTTGTGGGGTATCCTAAGGAAACAAAAGGATATTACTCTTATAATCCCGCGAGAAGAAAGTGTTTGTTGCTCTGTATGGTGCTTTTATGGAAAAATAGTTTATTTTAAAAGACACTAGTGAGAGAGAAATAAATCTTGAAGAAGTTCAAGAATCACATATAAACCCTGAACCGCTACTGGAACTTCAACAACATTCTGAACCAGTTGAACCTCCGCAAGTGACACAAGGCCCACGTAAATCTGGTAGGGTAAGACATGAGCCAGAGAGATTCGGATTTCTCGTTACTGATAGTCGTGATGTGTTGCTTATGGATCAAAATGAGCCCACCACTTATGAAGAGGCTATGTCTAGACAAGACTCAGATAAATGGCTAAGTGTCACGAACTCTGAGATGCAATCCATGTATGATAACCAAGTTTGGAACTTGGTTGATTTACGTGAAGGTGGTAAGACCATTGGATGTTCAAGAAGAAAACTGACATGGATGGCAATGTGCATACTTTTAAAGCAAGGCTTATAGCAAAAGGTTTCAGGCAGACTCAAGGTGTTGATTATGATGAAACCTTTCCGCCACTAGCCATGCTTAAATCCATAAGAATTTAATTGCCATTGCTGCATATTATTACTATGAGATATGGCAAATGGATGTAAAAATAGCATTTCTTAATGGAAAGTTGCTTGAGGACGTGTATATGACACAACCTGAAGGTTTTGTACATCCTGAGAATTCTAGGAAGGTATGCAAGCTTCAAAGATCCATTTATGGATTAAAGCAAGCTTCTCGAGTTGGAATCTTTGTTTTGATGAAGCAATCAAGGATTTTGGTTTTATTAAGAACGAAGATGAGCCTTGTGTATACAAGAAGGTCAGTGGAAGTGTAGTTGTTTTTCATGTACTGTATGTTGATGATATATTACTCATTGGAAATGACATCCAAACATTGCAGAATGTCAAGTCTTGGTTAGGGAAATGTTTCTCGATGAAAGACTTAGGAGATGCAGCCTATATCCTAGGGATAAGAATCTATAGGGATAGATCTAAGAGGCTAATCGGTCTAAGTCAGAGTGCTTACATAGACAAGGTGCTGATTAGGTCCAGTTTGCAAGACTCTAAAAGGGGATTGTTGCCAATGTCTCATGGCATAAGTCTCAGCAAGAATCGATGTTCTAGGACAAAAGAGGAGCGAGACCGTATTAATAAGATTCCATATGCATTGGCTATTGGATCTATCATGTATGCCATGTTATGCACTCGACCTGATGTATCATATGTTTTGAGCACTACAAGCGATATCGGTCAGATCCTGGCGAGAGTCACTGGATAGCAGTAAAAAACATCCTTAAATACTTAAGAAGGACTAAGGAAATGTTCTTGGTCTATGGAGGTTTTGAAAATAATCTAGTTGTAAATGGTTACATAGATGCAAGTTTTCAAACCGATATAGATGATTTTAGATCGCAATCTGGATATGTATTTACTTTGAATGGGGGTGCAGAAGTGGAAAAGTTCGAAGTAAGAGATCGTAGGCATTCTACTTTAGAAGTTTGAGTATATTATTGCGTCCGTCCGATGCAAAGAAAGGAGGCGGTTTGGATCAAAAGTTCATTTCTGAACTAGGTGTGGTTCCAAGTATTGCTAACCCTGTTTGTTTGTATTGTGATAATAACGAGGCAATAGCAAAGGCCAATGAACCTAGATCACACCACAGATCCAAACATATACTCAGGCGTTATCATCTTATCAGAGAAATTATTAAGAGGGGAGACATAAAGATTTGCAGAGTACCTACTGAAGACAACGTTTTGGATCCATTGACAAAAGCTCTTCCACAAGCAAAACATGATGGTCATGTTAGATCATTAGGCATTAGATGCATGTATGATTGGCCCTAGTGCAAGTGGGAGATGTTAGGGCATGTGTCCTAGGTCAATCCATAAATGTCTTTATGAATACTTTTAGTTAATAAAATAGAGGATTTCATTTGTTGTTTATTATAATTATTTTGCATGTTTACATTATAATAAGATCCATGGGTATTTACAGAAATATCCTAAATGTCCTTAGTCGATCATTATACTGGGAACTATAATGAATTAAGACTAGTGTGAGTCTTGATTGATGATCATATGATGATTATACGTATAGGGATACGAATCAAGATTACGAGTACTTGTTAGGGAACAAGGTACTGGACCGACCCGCTATGAGAACATCACATGGATTAAGTCATAGTTATTTCTCATGATAGGTATATTTCTCAGTCCTCTGACTTGAGATTACCAGAGACTTCAACATTAGGAACACAGTGATTTGACACTATCAAACGTTGTCTTTAACCGGACTATTATAAAGGTTGTGATTGGTTACTGTGTGATTAATGTGATGAAGTTTTGTAATCAAGATAGAATTTGTCCCTCTCATATAAAGAGAGATATCTAGTGGATCCCTCGATGTGTTAGACTGTTAAAAGGCCTAATCTAAGTGAATTGATATTGATCAATGTCACTTGGATGTTTTCGGTCTACCTAGAGATCGAGACTAGTACGATTGAACATGTTGGATGACAATTCCATGCCTTATGTTTGATCAAAAGGATATCGTGTGACAAAAGGATGTTATATACACTATTGATTAGGTTGTATCGATTTGATATTCGTACAACTTGGGTAGTCATAATGTCTTGCTAGAGGCCGCTTACGACTTGTATACCAAAATGTGTTTTGGTACACTGCCAACGTTGTATGAGCCTATTGGGTCACACACTAAGAATGGTTTTGCGAGATTTTAAGATGGTTCAGAAAAAATAAATTTTATATGATAAAATTCATGACGGAAACGTCCTTGTGGTGTATTACACTTATACTTCTTTAAATAGGGGTATATGTGTAATTTACTTAACCGTCTATATACAAAGGTTGTATAAATAGATGTTTTAAGTTAGAATACACGTATGAAAGATTAAGGGCCGAAACTCTATTTTCGTTTTTAAAACGAACTAGGTTTTTTGGTACGCTCTGGATCGTTTTGGAGAGAAACGAAAAGGTTTGGTATTCTCTCGAAGCTAGCACCTCAAATCTTGGTCGTCGTTCGTCTGTGGACTGCTGATAGAGGGTGTTCGTCGTTGGCAGCGCCTTAGAGATCGATCAACCTTCGGAAAGGTATATTGCGACTGAGGTATGATTAAGTTTTTCATGGTTTAAACGTTTTTAATGGAATTAGATTCGGATCCTGTCGGGGTTTTTGTCAAAACTGTTTTGTAATCTCCGCTACGTATGAACCCCAAAACCCAACACTTTAAATATGGAAACTCAATGATATTGCCTTAGAACCTTAGTTGGGAAGTGATGTGAAGCGGGTAGAGTTAGGGTTTATATACGTTTTATATTTTGTTATATATATATATATATATGAAATGTGCATGTATATCGAGGTTGATCCGGCACACGCTTTTTTATGCAAATCATGGATGGATAGTCAACTATGCCTTATGACACTAGATAGACTAGCGATGCAGCTAGGGATCAGGAACGACTCGCGACCCAAGAGACTCTGATGGCTGAGATACTACAGACTATTATGGGATCAGGCCATCGTACTTACAACACTTGCTACAACTTTGGCTATAGCACCTTGAGACCCAATGGTAGTCACAACACCCGCAGGGATAGCCATCACCTCGGATGTTCTACCGACACTTATTAATAAAATAGTTGTGGAGACAAGGGCGGAGGGAGCTACACCAATTGTCATTCCACTAAAGACTTTGACTCTTATGCCTCCACCCACGGCTACAAAGCAATTGACTACTACCACCGCTACTACTACATCAGGATTCGTATTGGCCCCAGAGGTGAGCTTTTAAGCGATTTTATGAAGTTTTAGTTAGGGTTCATTTAGGAGGTGGTGACCCCGAGGCGATAGGGAAATGGATAGTTTCTTATCATTGGTTTCATAAAATGATGAGGAATGATAAGAGTGTGCAGGCATGTTTATTTGGAGCATGTTTCATATGTCATGTAGTAGTTTGGTGGACCACGTATCAGAACACACACCTAGAGCCGACAACATGGGCAGAGTTCAAAGAGTTATTTTATGATCAGTATACACCTATGGAGGTGAGGCTGAGGATGAGAGAGGAGTTTCTCGCCTTAAGATAGGGTAACCACTCTTATATAGTACATGGAGTGTTACCGATACCTAAGCAGTTTTTTTATGGATGTTGTTGGGACAGACTGACTAAAACTCTATTACTTCACCAGAGGAATAGATGAAAGGATTGCTATAGCAGTATTATCATATGGGGGCTCCCACTCTATAGAAGATTTATGAAAGAGCATTGGCACAACAGACCTTTATGATGCAAAGAGAGGGTAGGCATATTACAGGGACTGAGTTACAAACTAGACAAAGTTCTCGACTGGACTGGAGGCCGAAGAGACAAAAAGGATTATGCAGATAGAGGCTAGAGGGGTGATAGACGGGATAAGGATCGAAGAGATGATCACTAGGACAGTCAATTCCAATATGAGGATTGATATCGGGTTCATGCTATGGCACCAACACAGATTAAGTAGCGTAGGCAGCATCCATAGCTATACCGTTAGGTTAAAGATCAGGGAGGACATGACAAGGGTCAGAGAGACTGAGGTCAGGGTCACAGATCTAGAGACAGATAGGCTTACAGGAAAGAGAGATGTAGGTGTCATAAGTGTGGTCAGAGGGGACATTTGAGGGCATACTATAGAGCATCACTGTCACCATGACGAGAGCTAGATTAGGGCAGAGAGAGGGCCTATGCAGTACACAACTGGATGACAAATCGACCAGACAGCTCGTCAAGGGTACGTTACATATTCATGGTAGATCTATGCATACTATGTTTTATTCTGTTAGTATTTTATCATTTATTGCTAAACGGATTATTGGAGAGTTAGGGTTAGTTGCACAAACACTAGACACACACTTTGTTCTCAATATGCCCACTAGGGACTAGATATACCCTAATCAGATGTGTAGAGATGTGATGATAAAAGTTGAGGGACATCATTTATGGACGAATCTCCTAGTGTTAGAGCACCTAGAGTTTGATGTTTTTCTCAGGATGGATTGGCTATCACCTTATCATGCACGGATAGATTATTTTAGTAAGAGAGTTGAGTCTCGCATTCAAAGGATACTAAAGTTCTCACTAGATGGATCCGCGGTCGACTTACTTATCACTAGGAGCCAACTAGCGATAACACAGGAAATGAAGACATTTGTAGCAATATTTGAGTTGGATGTTAGGATTGAGGTCATGATGGAGGATGTTCTGGTAGTTAGAGATTTCATCGACATATTTCTAGATGATCTACCAGGATTACCACCGCCACAAACAATCGAGTTTATCATTAAGTCGATACTAGTGACTTAGCTTATCGCTAGCAAACCTTACAAGATATCACCATCTGAGCAAGATGAGGTTAGGCGATAGTAGGATGATTTATTAGAGAAGTGTTTCATCCACCCTAGTATGTCACCTTAGGGAGCTCCAGTATTGTTTGTGAAGAAGAATGATGGTTCAATGAGGATGTGCATAGACTATAGAAAGTCGAATCAAGTGGCAGTAATGAACCGTTATCTACTTCCTAGGATAGACGATCTATTCGACTAGTTATCAAGCACTAGGTTATTTTCGAATATTGATCTTCACTCAGGTTATCATTAGTCGAGGATTTAAGAAGAGGAAATCCAAAAGAGCACTTTCAGCATGAGATACGGGTTGTTTGAGTTCATAGTCATGTCGTTCAGTTATCTTCATGGATCTAGTGCACAAGGTCTTGAGACCATATTTAGACAAGTTTTTCATAGTCTCTATCGACGATATCTCGATAAATATTAAGACTCATAAGGAGCACACGAGACATCTCAAGGCGATTTTAATGACACTAAGAGAGCATAGGTTGTACGTTAAGTTCATTAAGCATGACTTCTGGCTAAGTGCAGTGAGATTTTTGGGACATGTCATTAGCGGTTTGTGGATTCAAAGAAGCTTCAGGCTATCATTGACTAGAGAACGCTTGAGTCTATTGCTGAATTTTCAGAGTTTTTTGGGATTAGCAAGATACTACCGGTGATTCGTACATGACTTTTCCTCGATTGCAACATCAATGACTAAATTAACCAAAAACAATGTTAGATTTAATTGGTCATATAATTGTGAGTAGTCTTTTTGGGAGCTGAAGAGGAGATTGACTTTCGCATAAGTGTTGGCATTGCTAGAGCCAAGCAAGAGTTTGTCAGTTTACATAGATGCATCAGGCATTGGTCTTGGATGTGTGTTAATATAGGAGGGCAGACCAGTAGCTTATCTTTCCAACGATTGAGACCCTATTAGGGGAGTTGTCTAGTGCACGACTTGGAGCTTGCAGTAGTCATCTTTGCACTAAAAGCCCGAAGGCATTACCTATATGGAAAGAGATTCACCTTGTACATAGATCACCAGAGTCTACGCTATATCTTCACTTAGAGAGATATGAACATTCATCAAAGGATATGGCTTGAGCTGGTGAACGACTATGACTTCGCTATTGAGTATCACCCTAGGAAAGTTTACGATGTAGCTAACGCATTTGAGCAAGAGCGGGATAGACAATAAAATAGTTTTGTGACATATGACACATGAGCATGGCTTACCACAGGCTGCATTAGTGATGTGCCTGATAGAGGTATTTACTACGGCTGAGCCGCACATTTGTTGTTAGGTGAAAGCTGAGCATAGTGGACAAGGTGGACTACTACAGTCGCTGCCCATTCCATAGTGGAAATGGGAGCACACCACTATAGATTTTATCAATGGATTACCGTAAACATAAAGGCGACACGATGTCGTTTGGGTTATGATCGACAAACAAACGAAATTGGCTCATTTTATTCCTACTTTGATGAGACACATGTTCCCACAGCTGAGCATATTGTTTGAGTAGGAGATTATTATATTGTATAGGGTGCCAGCCTCTATTGTATCAGACAGAAATCTCAAGTTGACTTTGAGATTCTAGGAGGCTATGCAGGAGCAGTTTTGCACTAGGTTGCAGTTTAGTACGGCTTACCATCCTTGAACAGATGGACAGTCAGAGAGATTGATACAAGTTCTTCAGGATATGCTCTGGACTTGTATATTGCAATTTGGGGGTTCGTGGGAAGATTATCTACCTCTGTGTAAGTTAACATACAATAATAGTTATCAGGCGAGTATCGGCATGCCACCATTTGAGGCATTGTATGGGAGACCCTATAGATCACTTGTGTGTCACATAGAGCCAGAGGATACAGTTACCATTGGGCTAGAGATAGTTGTTGATCACACAGAGAAGATTAGATAGATTCGGTAGAGACTTCAAACAACACAGGACAGATAGAAGAAATATGCGGATAAGTAATACGAGGGTCTGAGCTATGAGGACGGTGACATGGTTTACCAGAAATTTTCCACTTGGAAGGGTTGGCAAAGATTTATGATTAAGGGAAACTGGCGCCGAGATTTATTTGACCATTCAGAGTCGCAACAAAAGTTGGCGGCGTTGCATATCATTTAGTTACCTGTTGAGTTAGATAAGGTTCATCTAATATTTCACATCTCTATGTTAAGCCTGGCTAGGTCAGGACCTAAACCGATGGTTGACCCGAGACAAATTGAGGTTTAGCCCGTCGCGACTTACAAGGAATGGTTGGTAGCGATCCTTGATTGTAGAGTTCAAGTGCTCAAAAACACAAAATTTTCTAAGGCTCTAGTTCGTTGGCAACATAATTGGACAGAGGCACTCACCTAGGAGCTTGAGTCAACTACGCAAGAGTGATATCCTCGGCTATTTTATGGTACGATGATTAATTTTTTTTTACTTAATATCGGGATGAAGTTTTCCTTAATTGAAAAGAATTTTAACGGCCTGTTTGATTAACGTCATTATTTATTTTGTAAGTTCAGATTAGGACGCTAGCTCAAGTCTACGTGGACGTCACGGGTAAGGTATGACACACTTCGACCTAGGTACACTGCCTATTTGTTTTTTGATTACTTATTTGTGATGCATATTTATGAATTTATTCAATAATACATTACATGTTCGTACTTGTATTGATGTTTCGTGTGAGATTGTGTAACGGGTGTTCGATTCGTAATGCGTGTCAACGTGGGTATCGGGTAGGCGAAATATGGATACACTAAAAAACACGATTAAGTATATATTAAGATGACTAATTGATCAATTAAAATTGGTAATTTAAACATAGGCTAAGCCGATTAATTCGGAATAATAGGCTATAGCGTGCTTCAAGATGCGCGCCGAGACGCGAGGCACTGGGTACCGAGTAGCCGAGGGTTGGTAATTCAGAACGTAATTTGAAAGCCATATTTTGACCCGAACATTTTCAGGATGCCCCTAATAATCAATGAATGGCAAGTGCTTTTCCTTGTGTAAATCATATTTCAATGGGAACTTGATGAGTCGATCCGCCTATGCGTCTTGCTTTTATTGCTATATCGGGTGACCAGAAATTTCTCAATTTTTGTGAATAAAAACACTAACCATATGATTGAATGTCCCTAAGTAGATTTAGTTAAATCAAAATAATGAAGGCATATAGTTTGGTTAATTTAATGTAGAGTCATAAGATTTTCCTCAAAATACGTATTGACACCTTTAGGAACCAATTGAGTTTCAAATTGGTGTCATTTGGAAGAAGTTTATGGTGAGTAAGTGGGAGAAATGTCAAATTGTATGTCATTAGATAAGTCTCGGGATACGTAAACGCATTGAGATCAATAGTTATCAATCAGTCCTAGCGTGCTAGAGAGGTTCCTTAGTGCGCTAATCTCACCAGCATGTTAGCCAGACCCTTTAGCGCACTAATGACAAATGAAAATTGAAATTAAGGGTTGTTTTTAGTGATTTCCAACTTAATATTATTAAAACACTTGTAACCAACTTAAACTTAGAAAATTGGACTTCAAGCAATTAGGGAACCGTAGCTCGGTATCGGGGAGCTAGTCGGGTCGAATTCAAGAGTCCAGGGAAGTCGGAGAGCGTTTTAAGGTTTATAAAACCTAATTGAGAAACTATGAGTATTTAATTCAGTTTTGACTTCCATATTTATTATTCATGCTTGTTTTCATTACTCTATTCGATTAGTTGGACGTGGGTTGAGTTTACTCCCCGGATTTCCTTATTATATGTTCATTATGCGTTACATTGTAGCACGTGTGTCACGGCCTTCGGTGAATGGCAACCTAAGCTTGCTTCTGGTGCACGTGTCGGTGACTCAGTGGATTTGGCCAGCATCGCGAGGGACCAGGTGAAAGAGTATGGAGGCCTCCCAACGAAGGGATCCTCGGACCCGAAGTACAATCTAGTCCATCTAAAATGAGCACACACACTTTATTTGGCTTATGTGTTATTTATTCATGCGATGATCCAATTATAGTTTCTTATATTTTACATTACGCATGTCTATTGAACAATATTTATTGAATTTCCTTGAGATTTTACTCACTGAACTCGTATTTGTCTTTTTCGATGTTGAGTGTAGATCCTAGTACCAATAAAGGCTAGGGGGTCCTAGGCGACTACATCTGATTACTCGATGTCAATGACCCATTAGTACATGTTTATTTTGATATTTTGTTCTATTTTGGGTATTGGGAGACCAGAGTGACACTATACATGTGCATATATATTGTCTTATAATATTGTCGCCTATATATAAAGTATTTTTCTAGGTTTTTTACAGTAGGCATGTTCATATGGATGATGTCATATTATGATGAATTTTGTACTTTACTTGCTCAAATTAAGACTTCCATTGACTTATTGTTAACTTGTAAAACACAAACCATTGGCACGGCTAGGATTTGAATAAGCCACAAACAGTTAAATCTAGGGAATTTAAAGAATTAAGTGAATAACTTAAGAAAAATGTTAGCAACCAATTAACTAAACTAATAACACACATGTGGACATGAATAACAAGACATGAGATGGACGGGCAAGTGCCGGACATGTGTAGCTAGGCTCGCCAAGTGAGGAGTGCACGACAAAATGACACCTCGGGGCAACCTCAAGGCGCGGGGCTGCTACACTATTGATTTTGATATTCATGCTACTTGGGTATTCGTAATTTCTTGCTAGAGACCACTTATGACTTGTGTACTAAAATGGTTTTAATTCATTGTTACCGTCACATGAACCTATTAGGTCACACACAAAGAATAGCTTTATGCAATTTTAATTAATCCAAAATAATGAATTTATATGATAAAGTTTATGACATAAAAGCCTTTACAATTTGTTATATAATAGCTCATTAATATGAGCGTGTATATAATTTGCTTGAATTGCCTAAATACAATAGTTATATTACGAATAGGTTTTTTAGGATAACATATCTACACATATAAATAGAGGTTGAAACCCTAAAACAAAATAAGATTTTTGTTTTTACTATTTTCGAGTTCTCTGGAATTTAGGAAAGAGAAAAAACCTTTTCGATCTCTCTTGGAGCTAACACTCCAAATTGTGGTCACCGTTCATGTATGGATTTCTGATAGAGGAGGCACTTTTGAACATCTTAGAAATCGATCAATCGGAGAAGGAAATCATGGATTAAGGTATATATTACTTTTGTATAACTAGTTTAATGGAACTTATTTTCAATCTTGTTGAGGTTTTTCAAAAATTATTTTGAATTTTTCCGCTTCGTATGAAACCCAAAAACCCAACATTCTAAAGTTGAACCAATGATCAATTTCATTCTACTTGATGTATTATGGGAATTGTAAGAGTTTGAGAACTCAACTCGAGTATTGAGTTAATTTTAAGTAAATTAAGAATAAATATTCATTGCCCAGATGGACAACTCATTTGGTCTATGACATGACACTAGTTGTTCTTAAAGGTTAGTTGAGATTTGATTTTCATTAAATTAAGATTAGGATTAGGAATATATGGAAATGAAGTCAAACAATTACTCGATTATGTTAGAAATCATGGTGAGAACCATTGTAACTTACCATAGCTCATATTATATTCATAAATGGAAAATGTAGAGTTGTTAAACTCTATTGAAGTAAGATTATCATTGTATCACCAATGATAGTATAAAAGAATTGAAGACTTAAAAAAGGCACAAGTATAATGATACATTCATATGAACTATGATGATAAATTGTTTTATACTAGAGAATTACAAGTCCAAATACTAAGCTTCAAATATAAATAACTCAAATATGTGTTGAATGTTAATCGCGAGTCAATGGATTGGACTAGGAATGGGACAATTCGATAATTTTCTTATATTCAACACAAAAATAAGAAAAAAAAAATTGTTTTGGAATAATTGAATGATACAAACAACGTATTCAAAGATTTGCAGTATCTTTGTGTTATATTCGATTAACCTAAGAGTAAAATTGAGATGAGTCGTACGTGACACAAAGATGCCTTAGGAGTAAATTAAAGTATAGTTTAACTGCAATAATTGCTTAATTATACCTGAATTGTAGAAAAGTTAAAGGTTTATCCTAGTACTCTTATCCAGGTAGTTGTGTGTTAACATAACGAGGCAATAGATTGTAGTTTATACTATTGTGTAGTTCAAAGAAATTTGAGAAGAACTATTATGACATAACTATTTTGGTAGTCATACCAAACAATTTAAGGCATCAAATGTAGAATAAAAGCTTGAAATGAATTTCAAAAGATGAATGAAATGAATTGCAAAGAAAAATTCTAGAGCTGAGACTCAAGGTTATAAAATATGGCTTAGATCCCAACTTACTTATGAATCTATCAATTAAATAGGTTGCTCAAGTTCATTCATTCATGTAGGGTTTAAAATACATATATTATAATGGCCAAATGTTTAATGACGTTGTTAATGAGTTTATTTTAATATTCGAATGCCAGTTCTGACCCACGTAGACGCCTCGGATAGGTTAGAACACGTTTAACTAGGCTTAAATCATTATTTGTATATGTTGGTTGCATAATTTCGATGTTAATTACTATTTATTTCATAACTCGTTGCATGTGTGTATTTATATTGTCATATCGCGTGAGACCATGTAATGAGTAAACATCTCGTAATGCGTGTCGACAAGGGTATCGGATAAGCGTAGTACGAGTACACTAAGTTTTATAATACTTACTTGAGTAAATTGATTAAGAATCAAGATAAATATGGAATAAAATGGAGAATAAAGCTTTAGGCTAAGTCATAATAATTGGGTACATCAAGGATTGGCACGCCTCGAGATGTATGTCGAGATGCAGGGCACCGGGTGCCGAGTAAACGGGGGTTACTATGATTGCAATTATGTTAAATGTATGACTAAACACATTAACCATATGTAATTATGTTCCTAGGTGAATCAATTTGGTTTAAGATAAAATAAAGTCTTATAGTTGTATCGGAATTAATTAAACCCTTGATCAACCTAGTAATGATCCTAGAATATGTATAACAAGGCAAGATGTGTGGCTTTCATGTAGGACAACTAGTTTCATTTAGGGACAAGTGGTATTAAGGGAGGACACATGTCCTAGTAATTAACTAATAGTAAATAAAAGATTTGGCTAATTAATTCACTTGCTAGTATAAGTATATAAGGCCTATACTTAGTGAAGGAGCTTAATATATGCATTTGAACTAAAAAATCAGAGGAATTGAGAAGGGTTTTGGTTGAGAAATTCAGGGAGATCAATGAGAGTTGGAGCTCAAATCAAAGTGTCACCAACCCTAGGTACACATCTCACTATTTCAAGTTTGAAACCAGTTCTGGTTTTTATCATTTTCATTGAGTCTTTAAAATTTAGTTATATATATTTGGATTCCTCATTTAAAGCTAATAACCCATCTATTATGAAGGTTTTAATTTGGTTTTGAAATCAAAAATACATGAATTCTTGAAGTTGTAAGACCAAAACTAAAATTTTGTATATTGTATTATGAACCAGCCTATGTAATTTGATCATAACTTCTTTATTTTAAATCAAAATGGACCCAATCTGGTGGCATTTGGAAGTTAACTCAAAGGGTAACAATGTCCTTTTAGAGATTTTGTAATTTGAATGTTTTCATGTCTAAAAGTGCTCTACAAACAAGTGATTAAATGTATTACGAGATTTTTGAAACTAAACTTTTAAAAGGAATAACTCCCTAATTACTTATCCAAATGAACTTATCTTTTAGTATGTTAGCTGCCTTGTGACCAAAAATCGAAGTTTTTGAAACTATAGATTCGGATAAATAAGTTTTTTTAAATTTGTTGGTCGGATTAAGTTCCAATTTAAGCTATTTTCAGTAAAATTACGATATCTCTTTCATTTTAAACTAGAATTTCGCAAACCAAACCTTTTTCAAAAAGCTAAGATAGAGACCGAAAACTTTGTACCAAGGGAAGATTTTGAGATTTTGACAAGTCGTGCCAAAAATTACACTGCAACATATGATCCCAAATTGAAAGTTGAAACTTTATTTAGTCTTTAAGGGTTGTTTTGGAAAATATAACTCTAAACCTAATTTAAACACCTTAAGTCATTTTAAAACACCAAAAATGGATCCCAAGGGAATCGGGGACTATGGTACAGTAATCGGGAGTTTAGCGCGGTCAGACCAGTGTGTTTTTGGAGCTTTAGAGCGTAATTTGAGGTGCGAAAATCCCTTTAAGAAACACATGTTGAGTATTTAATTGTTTTTGTTATCCTATCTTGTATTCTTTGTTGTTCATTATCTATGTTCTATCATTGCTTGATTTAGTATAACGGTCTGTAGTTTTGTTTGCCACCGAGGGTTTATTCGGATGTTGTATTGTACGGGCTCTAGTACGCTAGATCATAGCAAGTGTCACTCACGCCCTCGGTGAATGGCAACCTAAGCTACTGACCTCATCGGTGCACTTGTTCGATGAGTTATGATACTGGTCGATCCTCTGCTAGTAGTCCGGATATGAGCCAGCGTGGTACGGGCCGCTAAGATCATTCGGATTGATGAAATATGGTCTAGCTTGCTACGCGTGACACAATTATTTGGTTTCTATTGGTGTTACTTATGCATGTGATTATCTTACATTTGTATGTTTATTCCTACATGTTTATTTAACATTATTCTTGGCTTCTCTATTATTAAATACTTGATGGTTTAATGTTGGGGACTTACTCACTGGATTCGTCATCTATTTTGTTATGATGACTAAGTGCAGATCCCAATACTAGTAAGTGCAAGAAGGTTTTAGGCAACTATCTTTAATTGCCTATAGTCCAGGACTTACTAGTACGTATTCATTTTGATGTTTTGTTTTACTTTTTTTGGTTATGGGAGACTTGATAGGCATGGTACATGTATATATTTACTTTTCATATTATGTTGTCGCCTAATATACAATATACTTGATTTCAGTCTTTCCACAGTAGGGTTGATGCTCTATATGACTTGAAAATTATTAAAAATCTATGGTTATGCTATGTTAAGACTTCCGCTGTAAATTAATGGTTACTTATTTGCAACTCTATAAAACACAAGCCATACTGGTAACTTGATGAATATCTTGAATAATTGGCAAATAATATATAGAATATGAAGACTAGCATGCTCGTCGAGGAGCATTGACGTGGCAACAGATGTCGGTAGGGCTGCGAAACCCATGTAGTAACTCGTTCGATGGCCTCGAGGGGTGGGGGCGCCACAGTTGGTATTAGAGCATGGTTTGAAGAACCTCAGGAGTTGATGAAAGAGCATAAGATTTAATGAACGAAACCTTAGATGTGGAAACCCAATGTACGTGCCTTTAAATAATAGTTTGGAAGTGATTGTGAGGCGGGTAGAGTTTGGGTTATATATGTGTTATGTTTTTACTTTATGCTATACACTATACGAGTATATATACTGATGTTGATTTGGCGCATGTTTCTCGATGCATATCATGATAGACGGACAACGTATTACTTCACCAGAGATTGGTCAAAATAGCGATCTGACTAGGACCATTACCACCGTTACTAAACTGAGTGTCGAGGAACGAATTACGGCGTATGATGCTCAGTTCTTCGAGATTCTACAGTTACTCAAAGGTTAGGCCACGACAGTCATCGTAGCGGTAGTAGCTCCTATAGTACTTATGGTATCGGCTACTACTACACCAACCGTCATTGCCCCAACTATTCCTCAGACGCCTATCCAGGCTACTACTATTATAGTAGCTCTTAAGGTAGCTATGCAGCGTTTGCACTAGTTGAGAAACTGACTCTCACTCCTCCACCGACGGCTACAAAGCGGTAAGCTACCACTTCTGAGTTCACTTTGTTGTTTGAGGCCAAGTTGATCAAAAAGTATATCAAATCTCAACCTAGATTCTTCTATGAAGACGGTGACCCTGAAGCTGCTGGAAGATAGTTACTTTCACACTAGCATATGCACAAGCTGTCGAGAGCGAGGACAGCTTACACACACGAGTTTTAGGGAGTTATTTTTTAAGAAATGTTGCAATTTGATGGATGACACGCTATGTCACTCATCTAGATTTGACGACTTGGGCGGAGTTTCATCGGTTGTTCTATGATGAGTACATACCAGTGGAGGTACAACTGAGGCTGAGATAGAAGTTTATGGCCCTTAGATAGGGTAATTGACCAGTTCTTCGGTATAAGAAATCAGTATTTACTACAGTTTACCACGAACATTTCAGGAACAGAGAGACTACAGATCTACCATTTTATTAGAGGATTGGAGAAAATCATCGTCGGTGCTATTGTGTCGACTAGGGCTCACACTTTACAGGGGATGCGTAACTGAGCATTAAATACGAGATTTTTCTTCTATAGAGAAATGGGAGAATCATATTTGTTGAGTCAAAAAGGTAGCCAGGGTAGAGTTTGAGGTCAAACTGGAGGTAGAAGAGGCAAAGATATCAGTCTGATAAGGACCGTACTGATGATCGACAGCATGATAGGACCTATAGAGATTATTGTAGTCGCAAGGATGACTATCCATCTTATCAATACAAATATGATGACAGATATGTAGTACATGCCATTACGCCCGCACCGATAGAGCAACCAAGACAACAGTATAGACATGACTAAAATTAAGGAGGCCGTGACAGGGGTTAGAGAGATCGAGTTCAAGGTCATAGATCTAAGGATAAACAGGCAGAAATGTTGGATAGACGTGTATTCTTCAGGTGTGATAGAGAGGTCACATTAGCATCGATTGCTAGAGAGCTTTACTACCACCAAAGTCAACTCAGGCAAAGAGAGAGAGCCCATGTGATTACCAAAGAGCTTCACTAGCATCGATTACCAAACAGCGCGTTGAGGGTACGTTATCTTATGCCTTAACGAGTTATTTAATTAGTGTTTTACCGTGCATTTTTTAATACATAGTAGGAGAATTTCAATATATCATACTACTA
The DNA here is from genome assembly GCA_039657365.1 of Stephania yunnanensis. NCBI lineage: Eukaryota > Viridiplantae > Streptophyta > Magnoliopsida > Ranunculales > Menispermaceae > Stephania > Stephania yunnanensis. The sequence goes on along the minus strand of CM077581.1, from coordinate 28,787,725 downwards.
TCACGTCGATAACATTGATCATGACCAAGATCGTATGTCATTGTGAGTAGTTCCACCCCCATTAACCCTCTACATGATGAGAAGAACGGAGGAACAAAAGAGATAGTGGTGTCGTCTGTGGTTCCGTCATATCTTCTTCTAATTCATAAAATGACAAGCGGTGGTGTCCTCTGTAGTTCCACCACAACTTATTTTTTGTGAAGAGACGAGCAATAGTGTTGTTAATTGTTCCACCACAACTCCTTCCTTTGAACAAACAAATATTGATGTCGTCTGGTGTTCTACCTCTATTGATTTGCAAGCTAGATGAGCTAGTTCATTCTGAGATTCTAAAAGAAGAGGAATTAAGTATCAAGTTCATTAGGGTTGTTTGATTACCTAATAGTCCCACGATTCAAGATATCGTTTACCTCAGATTTTGGGATGAAATCTTACCTAGTTAGAAAGAATTGTAATGTCCTAATATTTATTGACGTCGTTAATGAGTTTTTCTAGATTCGGATGCCAATTCAAACTCACGTGGACGCCTCGGATATGCTAGAACATGTCTGTCTGGGCTTAAATCGTTATTTATGTCTAGTAGTTGAATAATTGGGATGTTAATTATCATTTATTTCTTAACTTATCACATATGTGTATTTATATTTCTATATTGTGTGAGACTATGTAATGGGTAAACGCCTCGTAAAGTGTGTCGACGCAGGTATCGGATAGGCTTAGTATGGGTACACTAAGCTTTATAATACTAAATTGAATAAAATGACTAAGAATCAAGGTGAATAAAGCATAAAATGGAGAATCAAACTTTAGTCTAAGTCATAATAATCGGGTACATCAAGGATTGGCGCGCCTTGAGATGCATGCCGAGACACAGGGCACCGGTTGTCGATTAATTGGGGGTTACTATGACCGCAATATGCTAAATATATGACTAAACACACTAACCATATGTAATTATGTGCCTAGATGAATCAATTCGGTTTAAGATAAAATAAAGTCCTGTAGTTTGATAGTAATCCATTGAACCCTTGATCAACCTAGTGATGATCCTAGAATACATATAACAAGGCAAGATGAGTGGCTTTCATGTGGGACAAGTGGCTTTTATGTAGGACAAGTGGTTTCATTTTGGGACAAGTGGCATTGAGGGAGGATACATGTCCTAGTAATTGACTAATAGTAAATCAAAGATTTGGCTAATTAATCTTCTTACCAATATAAGTATATAAGGTTTATACTTAGTGGATGAGCTCAATATATACATTTGAGTTGAAAAATCAGAGGAATTGAGAAGGGTTTTGGTTGAGAAATTCAAGGAGATCAATGAGAGTTGGAGCCCAAATCAAAGTATTACTAACCTTAGGTACACATCTTCTATTTCAAGTTTAAAATCAGTTATGGATTTTTGTCATTTTCATAAGGTAGATGTTTGACTCTTTGAAATTAAATTATATATATTTGGATTCCTCATTTCAAGCTGATAATCCAACTATTATGAAGTTCTTAATTTGGTTTTGAAATCAAAAAGATATGAATTTTTGAAATTGTAAGACAAAAATTGAAATTCTGCATGTTATATTATAAATTGGCCTATGTAATTTGGTCATAACTTCCTCATTTTAAATTGAAATGAATTAAATCTGGTGGCATTTCAAAGCTAACTCAAAGGAGAACAACTTTATCATATTTGAGCGTTTTGTAATTCAAATGTTTTCATGTCTAAAAGTGCTCTACAAATAGGTGATTGAATGCATTATGAGATTTTTGGAACTAAATTTTTAAAAGGTATGACCCCCTAATTACTTATCTAAATGAGCCGATCTTTTCGTATGTTCTCATTGGTATATTAGCTGCCTCGTGACCAAAAATCACAATTTTTTTAAACTATAGATACAGAGAAATAAATTTTCTAAGTCTGCAGGTCGGATTAGGATCCAATTTGAGCTGTTTCTGATAAAATTGCGATACCTCTTTCATTTTAAACTGGAGTTTCGCAAACCAAACCTTTTCAAAAAGCTAAGATAAAGACCAAAAACTTTGTACCAAGGAAAGATTATGTAATTTGGACAATTTCAAGCCTAGAATTGCATTGCAACATATGATCCCAAATTGAAAGTTGAAACTTTATTTAGTATTTAAGGGGCTATTTTTGGAAATAGAACTCTAAAACTAATTCAAATACCTTTAAGTCACTCTAAAACACTAAAAATGGATCCCAGGGAACTCGAGGGCTATGTTACGGTAATTGGGAGCGTAGCGGGGTTGGACTGGGGTGTTTTCGGGGCTTCACAGTGCAATTTAAGGCGTGTAAATCCCTTAAGAAACATATCTTGAGTATTTAATTGTTTCAATTATACTATCTTATATTCTTTGTTGTTCATTAGTTGTGTTCTATCATTGCTTTGATTTGGTATAACGATCAGTAGTTTTGTTCACCGTCGGGGTCTATTCAGATGTTGTGTTGTATGGACTCTAGTATGTTAGACCATAGCACGTGTCACTCGCGCCCTCGGTGAATGGAAACTCAAGCTGCTAACATTATCGGTGCACTTGTTTGACGAGTTATGATACGGACAGATCCTCTACTAGTAGTCCGGATGTGAGCTAGTGTGGTACGAGCCGTCGAGATCATCCGGATTGACGAAGTATTGTCTAGTTTGCTATGCGTGACACAATTATTTGGCTTCTATTAGTGTTAGTTATGCATGTAATTATCTTACGTTTGCATGTTTATTTATGCATGTTTATTTAACATTATTCTTGGCCTCTCTATTATTAAATGCTTGGTGGTTTTCTTTTACGATCTTACTCACTTGAGTCATCATCTATTTTGTTGTGATGATTGAGTTCAAAAACTAGTACAATATGCGCAAGAAGGTTTTAGGCAATTTTCTCTGATTGTATACAGTCCAAGACTTACTAGTACGTGTTTCTTTTTAATATTTTGTTTTACTTTTAGGTTATGGGAGACTTGATAGACACGGTACATATATATACTTTTCATAGTATGTTGTGGCTTAACATACATTGTACTTGATTATTGTTTTCCACAATAGGACTGATGCTCTATATGACTTGAAAGTTATTAAAAGTTTATGGTTATGCTATGTTAAGACTTCCGTTGTAAATTACTGGTTACTTATTTCCAACTATGTAAAACATAAGCCATACTGGTAACTTAATGAATATCTTAAATAGTTGATTAGTAATATAGAGAATATGACAACTACCATACACATTGACACATACATCGAGGAGCATTGACATGGCAACAGATGTTGGTAGGGCTACGGGACCCGCGTAACAGCTCACTCAGCAGCCTTAAGGTGCGGGACCGCTACATATATACTTATGTGAAAGGGTTAGGATAGACTTTTAATTATTCTTAAGATCAGAGGATCTTGGAGAAATCACTAAAAGACAAATGAGAAGTATAAAAATCAAAAAGTTAGTGTAATGTGAGTAGGAGATCTTCAAGCTATAAGAGTTTGAAGAGTATAGTTGTTAGAGTGAAAGAAGTTAAAGGTCAAGTGAGTAACCTAAATTAATGAATATAATGAATTTACTCTTAAAAATCACCCATACAAGTAACTGATGTGATCAATACTTTAAATAGAGAAAAGGAATACGAAGTGTAATTATAATAGGAACTTATCAGTACTATCTCTTAAAAGAGATGTGTAATAATGATAACGGAATAAATTCCTAAGCAAGTACATCATCAACTGAGTTGTTGAAATTATTAATTACATATGAGTTCTTTACAGCTTAGATTAGAGCTGAGCCAAAAGTTTGATTAACTGAGTGATAAGGTGATTAAGAAGTCTAATGGGAACCACTTGATACGACATGATTTGGCTATCAAAGATTAGTATTCTAATTAGTCCGTCGAGAGAAATTATGCTGGATACATTAGTTGCTGAAATAAAAACCCCAATTTAGAAAGGATATAAGGTAAGAATTGTTTCAAAAATTTCATAAAATATATTTACATTGATTATACAAGCAATGTCATATCGTATTGAAGTATATGATGAAAAGCATGGATTATTTGAAGTGATGATATATGTTGTTGAATTTATAAAGAGATATAAGAGTTATTCAAGATGTTAAGACTGCATAATAAAAACCTAAAGGATTAGGTAAATTTTTGTCTATATCTAATGGAAAAAAGAAAACATAACTGTAATTTATGAAATAAGATTAGCCTAATCTTAGCGTCAGCACAATAATGCATGAGTTGTAGTATAGATTAACCATAGTCTGCATTTTCTTATCAGTGTCAATAGGTTATTTGAAATGCTTGGGAATGGATGTGGTAAGGCAAATTGGGCCTGGATGAGGAAAACGTTAGCAGAGAGAGAAACTCCTCTCTTTATCATCACTAACCCTGAATCACTTTAAGCATTCATTGTCCATTCAAAATTTAAATTTCTTAGTTTCTATGTATAACAGCTAAAAGAAAATAGATTCCTTAGTGTGAGCTCTCTGATTAAGTAATCAGGTGGATTACATCGTCAAATGATAAAGTTGAATATGTTTAATCTTATTGTACATTGATGTGCAGAACTAAGATTGAAAATATAGCTTTTGTGAAAATAAGATAGTTAAGAGCTACAAAGAGAGGGCATTGCAGATTAGGTAATTTATAACTACAAGTGATTAATGAACAAAATATTGTAGAATTAAAAGTAGCACTAGTCTACGGTCATATGAATGAAATTTTTCGTATTCTTTTATTTATCACCCGTGTCTACTATTTAGGAAGAATGTCGTCGCCTATTTTCACTAAAAAACTAAAAAAAAAAAAACAAATATAGATATATCACATTTGTCTCTCAATAAAGGAATTTTTCATTTTTTTTAAGATCGACGAATCAAATGATATTTCTGTTCCAACCTCTGCCTACTGAGCGGTTCGACCAAAATGAATTGTTATTTCATTTCACCTAAACTGTTATGGATCAATCCAAAATTTCAACTAAAAAATCCATGGTTTCCTAGTATAACCCCATTTCGCAAACAAAAATAGAGTAACAAAAAATTGATTCATCATCATCTACCGATCCCATGATTCTGAATCAACAGTTTCTATGGGGAGTAGGCCTCCCAAAAGGTAACGGGGGCCCCAATTTTGTAGATTGCAGTAAAAATTCAAAAAATGAACAAAAAAAAAGTTCAATCCGATTTTCGTCGCTATTTAATCAAAGGATCTATGTGCACTCAAAGACATAAAATGGTTACTTGGGAACTGTTTCAATCAAATGTACTTAGTTAAAAGATATATTAAGGGGACAAGCATCATAGATTGTCGAAAAGTTTGAAAGACAATTTTGTTGTGCTTTTGAAAGTCTCGTCTATGAAAGGTCTTTGGAGGTTCGGATTAAAGGAAAATAGTGATTCCATGAAAAAGAAGTGATAATCGGGGAACAGGAGTTATACATGAAAGAGCAATTTTCATTTCTCTTCGAAACTATTGGTAACTTGTACGTTTCCTTTAATTTCGAGGACGAAATTATCTTAAATTGGGGAGACTGTAATGACCCATTACCTTAAGTAGGTGATTAGCGTTAATATGATTTCTAATTAAATCGAATTAGGCTCGTAGTTAATCCCGATTTGTCTCGATTAATGTGTGCGTGGATTTGCATGTCGTTTGATGTTTGTATGGATTGTAGTATTATTTATTGAAAATAATTAGATTTATTGGCCTATAATTGAATAATTGATCAATTATGGGACGTCAAATATCGTGTGTGGGTCAAGGATGACGCACACAAATCATGAGGTAGCATGCACGCCCGAGTAAACTCGTTGGCGCGAACGGTGAAGTCATAGATGTGTTAATATAGGCTTAAACATAAATTATATATATATCATATATATAAAAGCACGATTCACAAATTTTTGAGTGGTAATGAAATTTACCTTTTTGTCCATACTTTATTTGAGTGCTAATAAAATTTACCTATTTGCACATACTTCTCGTGTCTTCCCTTAAAATTAATAAATTAATTCAACCTAATCCAAATTGGATGATGATAGAGGAGTCCGACTCAAATCAAAGATCAACAACTCAACGACTTGAGAGAATGCTACCTCTTCAATGTCTTGAACACTACCTCTTCAAATCAATTAACAACTCACTGATCAACCACCCTCCTTCCTCTTCAAATTAATAAATTCTTAGAAATTAATTCCCGCGAGCGAAGCGAAAGCGAGCGGGTCAATCGTACGTAGCACGTCCTGAAACTAGTATATATATATATATATATATTAGTTGTTATATGTGCGTAGCTTCGAGCCCGCAAGCTCTATTGATATAAAACTTTAGAAATTAAATATGACAACTAAAGCTCGAAGAAGTCTTCTCCATTTGTATGATTTATGCAGTAAATTAATCTAGCTATATGCAATAAATCGAGAAGAGCATGTGGATTCATATAGATATAAAATAAATTGAAATAAAATTTGGCATTGTTGTACATAACGTAGGGTATATATAATATAGATGTATAGTGTATATGTATAGACAAATTAACAATATATATCATGGTACTTTTTGAATAAATCTTAATATATAATGTCTTTCTTTTGATAAAATATTGAGTGCAATTATGTAGAACTAATATAAAAGTATATACACATTACTAAATTGAAATTCTAGAACTTTATTTTACTTGTATATACAACAATAAGATAAGCAGTTTTGTTTTTCTTTTTCTTTTCTTTTTTCCTAAAACGGTAAGATAAGTTTAAGTTTTACTTAATTAGGTAGTTATCTGAATAAATTAAAACAAATGAACTGCGACCCTTGAAGAAAAGAGTAAAAATAGGAAAAATCAAAAAATTGAAAGAAAATTGAAAAAACTAAAGGAGAAAGGAACGTCATGAAGGAATATAAAAATGCTAACTTGAAAATATAAAAGAGCAATTTTGAGATTTTAAGTGATGAAGGAAAAAAGGTATTCGTGCTTATTATATTACTTAGATATATATTAAAAATAAATAGTTAATTAATAATTGGTGGGCGCCTAGTGACATGCAGGGTCGTGGATGACACGCGTGGGACGTACAATAGTGTACACTCCATAGGGTGATTGTTTGCGCACGCTGGAAATTTATAGCTATGAAAATACATAGGTGAAAATATATTTATATATAGGTTATATATAAATATATATAAATGAATCCTATAATTTAAGACAAATTAAATGGTAAAGCTTGGATTCACCTCGAGATATGCGTAGCGTGATAATCGAAGAAGTAAATGAGTTAATTGGTCGTGATTGTGGACATTGTAATGCCTCGAGATACATGCAACCTCATCACAAGAAAGATCAATGTATATGTGTATACATGTGTTCCATTAAGTGTCATATTAAGAAATGTGACTTTAATTCTTGTCATTTGGATCGTCATCATGATTCGTGCATATGAACCTCGAGAAAAATGTGTAATTGATCAACAATAAGTCGGCCAGGAGATGATGAGCTTGTTAATAGCCACATGGTTGACCTCAAGATACGTAACATATATCTCGAGAAAAACCCAAATGCAATCGTCTATTCTATATCGATTTGGAAATCGAAAAAAGAGAATGAGAAACCAAGAAAAAGAAGAGAGACAGAGTGGAATCGGCGATGGAGTCGAAGACCAAAAGGCGAAATTGTTGGGGTTGTTGTTGTTTTTGTTGTTACTATTGTTGTTGATTGTTAGTTTTGCTGTTAATGTTGAAGATAAATTGGGATGGGAGGTTCGACTTGCCAAGGAAGGATATGCAGGGGAGTTATCTCCCCTGCCGGAATCGATCATGGGGTCTGGTTTGGCCAGACTCCGAGTTAAGAAAAACGAATGAAATTGAAACGAAATAGAGCAACTATTTCATCTTGATGAAGACAATGAGGTCGGGCCTTGGACTGGGCTGATTCGACTCGGTTTGGCCGAACTTGATTCGGCCTGATTCAGGCCCAAACCCTAAACTCATTTTCAATTAAAAAAAATAAAATAGGCTAAAAATAGGGAAAAGTTCTAGAAAAATAAGGAAAAGTTCAAATAAATAATATTTTGATCAAATAAATAGAAATTGATGATTTCTATGAAAAATGAAAAACTCGGGATTTGTTCAAGACTTTATACCGGGTTTTTTACCTTGAAAAATGTGATATGATCGCATTGACCTAAAAAGTTGTAAATTGGTTCTAGATTCAAATAGGATCAGTTTATGAGTTCTAATTAATGAGTATTAGACTCAAATTGATGACAATCAAGTTTTTTAGGTTGAGGGTTGACGAGCAAAGGCTCGAGGATTCTAAGAATCTTGTAAGTCAATATAAAGTTTAATAAGTTCAGCACAGGTAAGTAGGACTCGCACTCTTATCAACTATGCAACGTAATTAGTATATCTAGTTCATATAGCATTACGGGCTGGGAATTGGACAATGTACCATGACTTGACTGGTAAAGCGGATCGAGACTGAGGTTGGAAAGGTACAACTGGAAATGGATTCTACCTTTTACCCTAATAAAATGAAAAGGTAAGCCTAAAAATGGATTTTGTCCCTTCATCCTCATTAGGCCAGAGTTTACCTTAGTTATTCACTATCCATTCAGGGTTGGTAGCTTAGTTACACTTGAATACACCGACAAAACCTCATGATGGCCGATATAAGGGTTCTATGGATCATATTATTAAGGTAAGATGAGAGTATGACCCTTCACTTAATTAAAAGTTGATAGCTTGACTACATTTGAATACACTGGCAGAACCCCATATTGGTTAACATGTGCATTCTGCAGTCATATTCTTATTGTTGGGTTTTGGGGTTCATACGCAGCGGAGATTACAAAACAATTTTGACAAAAACCCCAACAGGATCCGAATCTAATTCCATTAAAAACGTTTAAACCATGAAAATCTTAATCATACCTCAGTCGCAATATACCTTTCAGAAGGTTGATAGATCTCTAAGGCACTGCCAACGACGAACGCCCTCTACCAGTAGTCCACAAACGAACGGCGGCGTAGATTCTAAGTGCTAGCTTCGAGAGAATACCAAATCTTTTTGTTTCTCTCCAAACACGATCCAGAGCATACCAAAAACCCTAAGTCATTTCTAAAACGAAAATAGAGTTTCGGCCTTTTAATCTTTCGTGTGCATGTTCTAACTTAAAGCGTCTATTTATACAACCTTTGTATATAGACGGTTAAGTAAATTACACATATACCCTTACTTAAAGAAATATAAGTGTAATACACCACAAGGACGTTTCTGTCATGAATTTTATCACATAAAATTCATTTTTCTGAATCATCTTAAAATCTCGCAAAACCATTCTTAGTGTGCGACCCAATAGGCTCATACAACGTTAGCAGTGTACCAAAACACATTTTGGTATACAAGTCATAAGCAGTCTCTAGCAAGACATTATGACTACCCAAGTTGTACGAATATCAAATCGATACAAACTAATCAATAGTATATGTAACATCCTTTTGTCACACGATATCCTTTTGATCAAACATAAGGCATGGAATTGTCATCCAACATGTTCAATCGTACTAGTCTCGATCTCTAGGTAGACTGAAAACATCCAAGTGACATTGATCAATATCAATTCACTTAAACTAGGCCTTTTAACAGTCTAACACATCGAGGGATCCACTGGATATTTCTCTTTATATGAGAGGGATAAATTCTATCTTGATTACACAACTTCATCACATCGCTCACACAGTAACCAATCACAACCTTTATAATCGTCCGGTTAAAGACAACGTTTGATTGTGTCAAATTTTTGTGTTCCTAATGTTGAAGTCTCTGGCAATCTCAAGTCAGAGGACTGAGAAATACACCTATCATGAGAAACAACTATGACTTAATCCATGTGATGTTCTCATAGCGGGTTGGTCCGGTACTTTGTTCCCTAACAAGTACTCGTGATCTTGATTTGTATCCATATACGTATAATCATCATATGATCATCAATCAAGACTCACACTAGTCTTAATTCATTATAGTTCCCGGTATAATGATCGACTAGGGACTTTTAGGATATTTCTGTAAATACCCATGGATCTTATTATAATGTAAACATACAAATTAATTATAATAAACAGCAAATGAAATCCTCTATTTTATTAACTAAAAGTATTCATAAAGACAGTTAATGGATTGACCTAGGGCACATGCCCCAACATCTCCCACTTGCACTAGGGTCAATCATATATGCATCTAATGCCTAATGATCTAACATGACCATCATGTTTTGCTTATGGAAGAGCTTTTGTCAATGGATCCACAACGTTGTCTTCAGTTGGTACTCCGCAAATCTTTACGTCTCCCCTCTCAATAATTACTTTGATGAGATGAAAATGCCTGAGTATATGTTTGGATCTGTGGTGTGATCTAGGTTCCTTGGCCTGTGCTATTGCCCCGTTATTGTCACAATACAAACAAACAGGGTTAGCAATACTTGGAACCACACCTAGTTCGAAATGAACTTTTTGATCCAAACCGCCTCCTTTCTTTGCATCGGACCGCAATATACTCACTTCTGCTTTTTAGAATCGCCACGCCTCTTGTTTCGAACTTTTCCACCTTACTTGCACCACCATTCAAAATAAACACATATCCAGATTGCGATCTAAAATCATCTATATCAGTTTGAAAACTTGCATCTGTGTAACCATTTACAACTATATCATTTTCAAAACCTCCATAGACAAATAACACTTCCTTAGTCCTTCTTAAGTACTTAAGGATGTTCTTTATCGCTATCCAAAGACTCTCACCAGATCTTATCGATATCTCGCTTGTAGTGCTCAAAGCATATGATACATCAGGTCGAGTGCAAAGCATGGCATACATGATAGATCCAATAGCCGATGCATATGGAATCTTATTCATACGGTCTCGCTCATCATTTGTCCTAGGACATTGAGTCTTGCTGAGACTTATGCTATGAGACATTGGCAACAATCCTCTTTTAGAGTCTGGCAAACTGAACCTATTCAGCACCTTGTCTATGTAAGCACTCTGACTTATACCGATTAGCCTCTTAGATCTATCCCTATAGATCCTTATCCGTAGGATATAGGTTGCATCTCTTAAGTCTTTCATTGAGAAACACTTCCCTAACCAAGACTTGACACTCTGCAATGTTGGGATGTCATTTCCAATGAGTAATATATCATCAACATACAAGACTTAAAAACTACACTCCCACTGACCTTCTTGTATACACAAGGCTCATCTTCGTTCTTAATAAAACAAAAATCCTTGATTGCTTCATCAAAATGAAGATTCCAACTCCGAGAAGCTTGCTTTAATCCATAAATGGATCTTTAAAGCTTTCATACCTTCCTAGAATTCTCAGGGATGTACAAAACCTTCAAAGTTGTGTCATATACACGTCGTCAAGCGCTTTTCCATTAAGAAATGTTGTTTTTACATCCATTTGCCATATCTCATAGTCATAATATGTAGCAATGGCAATTAAAATTCTTATAGATTTAAGCATGGCTACCGGCAAAAAGTTTCATCATAATCAACACCTTAAGTCCGCCCGAAACCTTTTGCTACAAGTCTTGCTTTAAAAGTATGCACATTGCCATCCATGTCGGCTTTTCTTCTTGAAAATCCATTTACATCCAATGGTCTTACCACCTTCGCTAATCAACCAAGTTCCAAACTTGGTTATCATACGTGGATTGCATCTCGTAGTTCATGGCACTTAGCCATTTATCTGAGTCTGGTCCAAACATAGCCTCCTGATAAGTGGTGGGCTCATTTTGATCCATAAGCAACACATCACGACTATCGGTAATGAGAAATCCAAATCTCTCGTGCTCATGTCTTACCCTACTAGATTTACGTGGGCCTTGTGTCACTTGCGGAGGTTCAACTGGTTCAGAACGTTGTTGAACTTCCAGTAGCGGTTCAGTGTTTATCTGTGATTCTTGAACTTCTTCAAGATTTATTTCTCTTCCACTAGTGTCTTTTGAAATAAACTATTTTTCCAAAAAGGCACCATACCGAGCAACAAACACTTTGTTCTCGGCGGGATTATTAAAGTAATATCTTTTTTTTTTAGAAGACGAATCTCAATTCCGAAAATTAAAATTCGCTATAGAAAATCAAAATTTTCGCTGATTTTATTATCATAAATTAACCCCTTAATTTATCCGAAATTAAGTCAATTAAAACATTTTAATTAACCCGGGCCCACATCTAACTAATCATCTTATCCTAATCCAATTAGGATTAAAGATATTTGAATCCTAGTATATCACCAATAACAAGATTCTTGATATTTATCTCCTATTCTATTTTGTTATCTATTTTTATCAAATAGAAACTTCATAACAAAATAGATATAACAAGATAAATAATTAATTTTGAAAATTAATTATTTATTTTGGATTTAAGATATTTGAATCCTAGTATATCACCAATAACAAGATTCTTGATATTTATCTCTTATTCTAATTTGTTATCTATCTTTATCAAATAGAAACTTCATAACAAAATAAATATAACAAGATAAATAAATAATTTCAAAAATTATTTATTTATTTTGGATTTAAAATATTTGAATCATAGTATATCACCAATAACAAGATTCTTGATATTTATCTCATATTCTAATTTGTTATCTATCTTTATCAAATAGAAACTTCATAACAAAATAGATATAACAAGATAAATAAATAATTTTGAAAATTAATTATTTATAAATAAAAAATTTCGAAAATTAATTATTTATAAATAGATAATTTCGAAAATTAATTATTTGCAATTTCGGTTTCATCTAAATAATCACAAACATGTAATTGAATCATGAACTACTATCCCAATTGAACCTAATGGTGTCGTGGATCACAGAACACGAAATTCAATTCATTAAAATTATTTGAATTAACCTAACATGGTTACTAGCATGTACGAAACTGATTTTAATTAAATCACGAATATGTCTATCATATAAACAAAACATGATAATAAATCTCACAGAAAACTTATGTATATCACATATACATCAACTATTAACATGCTTTCAATCATATATCATGTCTATATCAGAAGAAAACATGCAATGAATTTAATGGAATCAAACTCGATGGCTCTGATACCACTGTTGGGTTTTGTGGTTCATACGTAGCGGAGATTACAAAACAATTTTGACAAAAACCCCAACAGGATCCGAATCTAATTCCATTAAAAACGTTTAAACCATGAAAAACTTAATCATACCTCGCCGTAATATACCTTTCGAAAGTTGATCGATCTCTAAGGCGCGCAACGACGAACGCCTCTCTACCGCAGTCCACACATGAACGGCGACCGAAATTCGAAGTGCTAGCTTCAAGAGAATACCAAATCCTTTTGTTTCTCTCCAAAACGATCCAGAGCATACCAAAAACCCTAAGTCGTTTCTAAAACGAAAATAGAGTTTCGGCCTATTAATCTTTCGTGTGCATGTTCTAACTTAAAGCGTCTATTTATACAACCCTCGTATATAGACGGTTAAGTAAATTACACATATACCCTTACTTAAAGAAGTATAAGTGTAATACACCACAAGGACATTTCTGTCATGAATTTTATCACATAAAATTCGCTTTTTCTCAATCATCTTAAAATCTCGCAAAACCATTCTTAGTGTGCGACCCAATAGGCTCATACAACGTTAGCGGTGTACCAAAACACATTTTGGTATACAAGTCATAAGCGCCTCTAGCAAGACATTATGACTACCCAAGTTGTACGAATATCAAATCGATACAACCTAATCAATAGTATATATAACATCCTTTTGTCACACGATATCCTTTTGATCAAACATAAGGCATGGAATTGTCATCCAACATGTTCAATCGTACTAGTCTCGATCTCTAGGTAGACTGAAAACATCTAAGTGACATTGATCAATATCAATTCACTTAAACTAAGCCTTTTCACAGTCTAACACATCGAGGGATCCACTGGATATCTCTCTTTATATGAGAGGGACAAATTCTATCTTGATTACACAACTTCATCACATTGCTCACACAGTAACCAATCACAACCTTTATAATCGTCTGGTTAAAGACAACGTTTGATTGTGTCAAATTACTGTGTTCCTAATGTTGAAGTCTCTGGCAATCTCAAGTTAGAGGACTGAGAAATATACCTATCATGAGAAACATCTATGACTTAATCCATGTGATGTTCTCATAGCAGGTTGGTCCAGTACTTTGTTCCCTAACAAGTACTCGTGATCTTGATTTGTATGCATATACGTATAATCATCATATGATCATCGATCAAGACTCAATCTAGTCTTAATTCATTATAGTTCCCAGTATAATGATCGACTAGGGACTTTTAGGATATTTCTGTAAATACCCATGGATCTTATTATAATGTAAACATACAAATTAATTATAATAAACAACAAATGAAATCCTCTATTTTATTAACTAAAAGTATTCATAAAGACAGTTAATGGATTGACCTAGGCACATGCCCCAACATTTATGTGAGATGAGAGTATAATTCTAAAATGAAAACTAAAAATACAAGCAAAGAGTATAGTTGCAATTGACATTTGAACTTGCATTACATTATGTATTGTTATACCATTTTAATACCTGAATAGATATGTTTTGGATTCATATTGCTATTCATTAATTCATTGATATTTGTTTATAATTGATACGTTTACGAGCATCACTTACTGAGAAAGTTGGAGCACTCATTCCCCAATTAATATTTCAAGTTATTGAAATGTGCTTCAACTAAGAAACGAAGAAGATTAGGAGTTTATAGCTTATCTATTGTTTAGGGGTATGATTTTTACGACCGAGGTTTATGCCGTTTTTTTAGTTTGTGTTTTATCGAAAAAAGTTTTAAATTCCTAGGCGTTTTCAATTATTTATTCGATATATGATATATTGCATTGTGATTATCATGCATGAAGGACGATTCTACTGTTAATTTAATTGAGTGTGACTGGTATAACGGGCTTAATTAGGGTTTCAGGTCGAGCATTTGCCCTAATTGAGTTAGGGGATGTTACAAAATTAAAGGCCCTTAATTTTGTAGTCTAGGGTTCATTTTATATGTTTATAGTATTTTAGGTAATGCATATTCCAATCCAACTTAAAATCCTTGTTGTAATCTAAAATCCACGAAACTGACTCCGGTAATTCCTCATCGATTCCACTTATAACGTGAATCGCTGGGAAAATCTTTGGAAAACTGTTACTATACTCCACTGATTTGATTGGCAATTCTTAGTACAAATCTCAAATCGCTCAGGAATCGCCAGCAATGATTTCCAATTGATCCTTGATTCGCTGATGAATCGTTGTGCAATCTTTCCACTTGGTCAAATCCTTCACTTTCTTCCCTTTTTCATCTATTTCTTCAAATATTCTAATTATTACCCGACATAGCAAAAAATAAGAGAAAACTCAATGTAATATAGCCTTTTACATTAAAATTACTTTAAAATGCACTTTAAAACTTTGTCTAATTATTGACTTTCCATCTTAAAATAAAAAATGTACAAATTAACTTTTAAAAACTCACTCTCTCTCTACCAAAAAAAAATTACTATCTCTAATACCTAGTTATTTGACTTGCGACGCCTTATTTCATCGTCCTTGTCTGGGTGGAATCAATATTCTAGCAGAAGATATCCTCTGTCACTTATTATTACATTGCAGTCGTACACTTATGACCGCGATCAATGTCGTACTATCATTAAGGTCATTTTTCTTTGGTGTGCCTTTAGTTAACTATCATGAATCTAGAATTATAGGAATACCTTGACTAAAGAATTATGCTCCTAGAATTCTTATGATTGGCCTTTTTCCTTGATTAGTACATTTAGGGGTAAAAATTATCAATTCAACTCACCCACAAAACTATTTTCAAAACTAACACACTTTTGGCCACGTCACCGCCACATCATGCGCCACCTCAAGGGTTTGGTGTGGTCACTGAAAAAGTGACTTCTGAAATTTTTACCCTAGTTACATTATAGTTTATCATTTTTAGTTTTTCTCAGATCATAGATGCATGGCCAATTAAATGGAGTTGAAAAAAAATCAAATGGCTACAATTATATAGAAAATAAAAAAAACAAAAATACAATAGATTTAAGGAATACATGTAAGTAGAAATAATACATTTGGTACACTCCAACTCCATGACTCAAGAAAAAATGAAGGATCCTATCCATGGCATGGTCTCTAGGAGTCAAAGAAGAGCTTTACCCATCCATGTGGATGGATTTGCTAGTGCCTCTAATATTTTCTTGTACACTCCTTGGACTGGATCATAACGTTTGCAAGGGATCTATTTTCAATTAGGCTCCCATATTGAATGCACAATAATGAAAAGAGGACACAAAATGCGTGCACTGCATTAATTGAATTGATGGACCTCTCTTACTTAACAAGTCATCATAGTTTGAGCGAGTAAAATAGCATTGAAAGACAAGGTCCATAAGGTCCCACTAGAGAACTGTTACACATTAAAAAGGCCAAAGAAAATTGAAGTCTGTTCAACCATTTATGAAATCCATTGGGCTTATCAAATTCAAATTTTCAACTCATATGGTATACAGTATCGATCTTTGACAAGGAACTTTAATTAGATTTCAGTCCCTCTCTTGGTATGTCTGGTGTATTTGTTGGAAAGATCCAATAAACTAGCAATTCAAGGCATGAACACTTCATTAGATTTGAGCCCATGAAATTCTTTAAAGGTAAGAAAAAAATATAGATGTAAAGAACATGGTCTAATTATTGTTAGAATCAGAATAATGTAATTAATACAACAATATTAAGAATGGAAAGTTAGGAAAAACCATGAAAGTGTTTATTAACTAACACTACAATGTAAAAGGGTAAAAAAATAAGTTAAAACCCATAAAAATAAAGAACTTGAAAGTTGAATTGATATAAATGATGAAATTGGTAGGTGATCAACTACAAAGCAAAAATGAATAAGGAGAAAATGTCTTATAACAGTTTAGAAAAAGTCCTAGTCTGACCCCAAATAATGACTTCCAGTCCCACACCGTGTTCTCTCGACGACTCGGACATTACGGTTTAAAGCTAGTGGAATATCCGAATGACCCACATCAGCCAGATTTTGAGCATCTTCTGGTCGAATATCATCGTTGTCACGCATTCCGCCATCATGAGTACTTGTACTCCCGTGATAAATTCATCATTATTGGACTTGCATGAAAATGGCGCGAAGATGTAGGTGCCCTGTCAAATGGAAAAGCTTCCATAGCCTCGAATGTCATGTTGGGAGGAACTGAAGGAGTATGTGGAGTCCCAAACTCGTTGAGAGGCACTGATGGAGTATACAATGGAGTGTCATGCCTCGAACGTGTATCAGCATGGGAAGAATGATGAGAAGCTTGAAATGAACTGGGCATATTATGCATCCGATAATCTGCGTGTACTGCAGTTAAAGTCGATGCAGCTACATCTCTAATACGTGCAATAGATACATCATCACCCAGTGTCAACTGATGAATTGAAGTTATTCCATGTGCCTACATATGAAATATTGATGAAGTTTTATGCGAAAGTACAAGGAAAACAACTATTTGGCAAGGCTTCATGACTGAAAAAAATGAAATTGTACTTACCAAGGCCTCGGCAATAGCTCCACGGGGAGACATGAATCGTCGTGTAATGCGACGATACCATAGCATATATGGGTTGTAAAAGTCCATTGGCTCCTCGAAGCTTTCATCCGTTGCAATATTGGAGGTACGTTCGTTCCACATGCAGACATAAGCACTATGTTCTGCGCTCCAATCCTTATCCGTCTTCCCTCTCAAGTCAATCTTATGTAGCTGCATGTTTGTGCTCTGTAAAGGTGGTATCATTTGTCTGAGACCGAATTGTCGCATGACTCTATCGAGATTATACATTTTGACTACACAGAAGAAAATCAAAGGTGCCCTCGTTCGCCAAATAGCACGACCACTGCTACAGTATGCATGTAGGTCCAGTATCACTCCTCAGGATACGGTTCCCATATTACCTGCAGTCAATAAAAACGATAGCAAATGAATAAAAATGCATTTTCCATGATGTCGACATAAGCACTACGTGGAGAAGTAATTATGTATATCTCTTACTTCATCGGGTGCTTGCATGTCAATCATTTCTCTGTACTTTGTTAGGACGTGCATTGATGCTCCCGTGGTCTCCAAAACATGTTTCCACCTGCACAAATGAAAAAAAAATCACACAATGCATGTATGTAGGCACATGTACATGGATATGAAGAAATTGAAATTATTACGTGAGAAAATAGTAATTACCTATGACCAAATGGAGAAGGTGGAAATAATTCTTCGTTTTGTAAGATATCGTCTCGAAGAACGTTTCCCATTATTGGTGCAAGAAACGACAACCTATCCCATGCCCATAATTGCAATAAGATGATCGGACCCGCAATCTCGGCTCCATCAATGTCGGCTGCAAGACATAATTGTCTGTATAGGTGAGCCAGAGTTGCACTACCCCAACTATATTGTCCCGCCGCCTCGAAATCCTCCAAAATTGCAAATATGTGATGTGAACGAGGTTGTTCGACTTGTCTGCAAATAGCGTTCCCCCTAGAAGTTATAGGATGTATGCTCTCGCATAGCGTTGCACTTCCACATCATTAGCATTGTTTGGGAGGTTTGGAAACCACTTTGAAAGTTGGCGAATTTGAATCCGCCCTCTAGTCCTGTTATTTTCGGGGAAAGGGAATCCCAGTTGTGTCAAGCACAAGGCATCGTAATCTTCGTCGACGCGGCCAGTAATTGGTAATCCATCGACAGGCAACCCTAAGATGATTTGTACATCTTGGAGGGTTATAGTCACCTCGCCGACGGGGAAATGAAACGTGTGAGTTTCTGGCCTCCACCTCTCTACAAGGGCAGTTATGAGATGTCAATCAATTGATATAAAGCCTACTAGCGCAGTCCCATAAAATCCAGCTTCCTGAAGATGGCCAACTATGCGTTCATCCAGTGGGACCAACTGATTAAGTGTAGTTGAATTACAGTTGGGTTTTGTACGCAGCGGAAATTACAAAATAATTTTGACAAAAACCCCAACAGGATCCGAATCTAATTCCATTAAAAACATTTAAACCATGAAAAACTTAATCATACCTCGCCGCAATATACCTTTCGAAGGTTGATCGATTTCTAAGGCGCGCTAACGACGAACGCCTCTACTACCATAGTCCACACACGAACGGCGGCACGAAATTTGAAGTGCTAGCTTCGAGAGAATACCAAATCCTTTTGTTTCTCTCCAAAACGATCCAGAGCATACCAAAAACCCTAAGTCGTTTCTAAAACGAAAATAGAGTTTCGGCCTATTAATCTTTCGTGTGCATGTTCTAACTTAAAGCGTCTATTTATACAACCCTTGTATATAGATGGTTAAGTAAATTACACATATACCCTTACTTAAAGAAGTATAAGTGTAATACACCACAAGGACGTTTACATCATGAATTTTATCACATAAAATTCATTTTTCTCAATCTCATCTTAAAATCTCGCTAAACCATTCTTAGTGTGCGACCCAATAGGCTCTTACAACGTTGGCAGTGTACCAAAACACATTTTGGTATACAAGTCATAAGCAGTCTCTAGCAAGACATTATGACTACCCAAGTTGTATGAATATCAAATCGATACAACCTAATCAATAGTGTATATAACATCCTTTTGTCACACGATATCCTTTTGATCAAACATAAGGCATGGAATTGTCATCCAACATGTTCAATCGTACTAGTCTCGATCTCTAGGTAGACTGAAAACATCCAAGTGACATTGATCAATATCAATTCACTTAAACTATGCCTTTTAACAACGCCTAACACATCGAGGATCCACTCGGATATCTCTCTTTATATGAGAGGGACAAATTCTATCTTGATTACACAACTTCATCACATTGCTCACACAATAACCAATCACAACCTTTATAATCATCCTAAGTTAAAGACAACGTTTGATTGTGTCAAATCACCGTGTTCCTAATGTTGAAGTCTCTGTAATCTCAAGTCGAGGACTGGAATATATACCTATCATGAGAAACGACAATGACTTAATCCATGTGATGTTCTCATAGCGGGTTGATCCAGTACTTTGTTCCCTAACAAGTACTCGTGATCTTGATTTGTATCCATATACGTATAATCATCATATGATCATCAATCAAGACTCGCACTAGTCTTAATTCATTATAGTTCCCAGTATAATGATCGATTAGGTACATTTAGGATATTTCTGTAAATACCCATGGATCTTATTATAATGTAAACATGCAAATTAATTATAATAAACAGCAAATGAAATCCTCTATTTTATTAACTAAAAGTATTCATAAAGACAGTTAATGGATTGACCTAGGGCACATGCCCCATCAATTACGCCTGATAGTCAATATACCAGGCTCCTATGGAGATACGTGATTTAAGTGAAATTAGTTAAAATGTATCTACGCTGCTATTATAGTAGAGAAACAGACGAAAATAAGTACTACCGGTCCATTCCAAACGCTTGTAGATCTATGTAAAGCTTGCATAGTCAACACAGAATCATCTATAGGGCCAGGATCCATATCGCGCTTGAACCCCAAATCATTAGCAATGTAGTCATTAGTTCCATAAAGCAATGAAGAAACAATGGTAAAGAATATTCCCACCATTAAAGAACGTCAAAGTAGTTAGAAAAACTGTGTGCGAACAAGTAAGAAGAAAAAGATATGACATTCTTATATTAGCCTTGAACTAATAAAAAATATGACAAAGAAGAAGAAAACAAGTCACTTTCACATTGAAAGTAAGAGCATGCGATTTTCATCTCATAAGAAAGTGATCAAATACAAGGAAAATATAGGTGAGTGCGAAACATAAGACTTGAAATAGTTTTTCACTATAAAGCATTAGATAGTTGTCCTTGCTGACGACGACTGCAAGTGCGTCTATTGTGTCCATTCTGCTTACAATTACTACATCGCAGCGTTGTTGGGGTTTCTCTCCATTCCTTCTCTCGCTGCATATGTCGTGGCTATTTCTAATTGCCTCTCCAATCCATCTCAGTGCGCAAACGGCTTGTTTGAGGACGACCTTTTTCGACTCGCTTCCGATATGGATCGGGCAGCAACGTGTGGGGAACTCTGGCGTTAGGCCAATAATCTTCGTGAGGAATGGGTTGGAAATTCGCGGCATAACATTGACTATACACATATAATCTGTAGTATGACTTGATGTACTGACAGTGATCTATGGCAATACTAGCGCAAACTGCTTGAACATGGGAACATGGAATGCCAAAACACTGCCACTTCATACAAGTGCATCTACGGGCCTCCAATTTCACAACTTGCTTGTTGCACCCCTTTCTCAAATGATAGCCACGTGGTGCAGTGATGACTTCAAATGTACCTTTCTCACCATTTACTAATGTAATATTGTGCTCTCCAGCCACCTTTCCCCAATGTGACAGCTTATTCATTGCGTACTTTGTGTACATTTTGCCCCTTCCTAGGGCTACACCTATTTCGTCGCGTCTTTTATTAAAGTACGCCATGACACGGTAAAATGTAAGCTGCACTAAAGCGGTGATGGGGTAAAATCGCGCGCCTTTAAGGACCCCGTTAAAGCATTCTACAGTTGTGACAAAAAAATTCCATATATGTATTAGCCTGTAAACATAATAAATGAAACACATTAAGTAAGTAACAGTATCAAACGTAATAAATCAAACGTAATACCCGCGAGATTTGTAGTCATCCATCCGTACCGATAACCATTGTCGTATGCGTTTGTCCATTGTGCTCGATCTAGGTCAGCAAACCACGCAATACATTCGTGATTCATTTGATGGAGTTCTTTCATGGATGCCTTAAAATTTCGTGGTTGATGTTGTGCACCCGCTAAGTACACCATATCCTTCAATTCTTTGCTCCCGAATCTCATGTTGAAATTACTGCATATGTGACGGAGACAAAATCCGTGCTGAGCTCTTTCATGGGTCCATCCATTTCGAGGATTGTTCATTGCCAACAATATACCTAGGTGTCGATCAGAAATGACACATATACCATCCCTATCAGTCACATGATGTCGCAAATAAGCCATAAACCATCCCCAGCTGTCTTGACTTTCCTCATCAACAAAGGCAAATGCTAAAGGAAATACATGACTATTACTATCAACAATAGTGGCTATTATGAGTTTTTGTTTGTATTTTCCGTACAAGAATGTGCCATCAATTTGTATCATTGGTCTGCAATGTCTAAAGCCTGCAATAGAAGGTGCAAATGCCCAAAAAATCCATTTGAAGACAACCTCATTGTTGGCATTAGGCTCGCCATGCCACCATTCCACACGTGTCCCTGGATTGCTTTCTTGAAGAGCGGCCATCCACCGCGGCAACATTTTATACGATTCTTCCCAATCTCAAAGACTTTAGCAATTGCTTTCTTCTTCCCCAAAACTTTCTTATAATGAACGTCATAACTGAATTTGTCCTTGATAATCTGATGAAGCACTGGAACTGAGATGGACGGATTTCTTCTCACCACATTTTCGACCTCACGGCGTATAACGGTGGAGTCCAAATGCGCATGATCCTTGGACAGTTTAGTATAGATGCATGTATGTGGTCCTGCATATGTACTGATCTCAAACATTCCATGCGATTTTCTTCGCGAACACCGTAACCTCCAAGTACATCCATCTAAATATTTCTTACAACGAACAATCCATACATTAGGTGTAGAATGAGTCACCACAAATCGCCTGTGTCCTTTGATGCTATACAATTTCACGGCATGTTGGATATCTACTTTACACATGAACCGCATGCCTTTCTCAAATTCTGATGCCTCATTCCATAAAGACTTAGAAGGGATCATTGCATTCTCATGGATGGGTTGCATTGCCTCACTACTCAATTCCATAAATACAGATGAAGGAACGACAAATTCACCTACACCCACGTGCGCACCATCAATTCCAGCAGCCTCTTCATCGAAAAAATCATCGTTCCCAATTTCGTTCAAAATTGAAGGACAAGATAATGAGCCATCATCGGCTATGACTCGATTTAACGTATATCGAATCATGCCATCATCAACATGATGACCATCATCCCCTTCATCGTCTGCATCATCATCGCTACTCTCTTCACTAGTATCCCCGTCACTGCCGCGATAGTCATCATCTTCACTAGTATTCAAATCATCACAGGAACGAGGATCCTCTTCCATTTCGGGATTTGCGGTCAGCAAAGGCGATGCACAATGACTATGTTCATAAATTGGTTGAGTGCTAGGTCCAGCTCTAGAATCTAACACTACATTACAATTGGAACTATTGTACGGTTGCCTCGGAACTAACTCGATATAAAGCTCCATGCAATTTGGTGCAATTTGGTGGTGGTAATTCTGCCACAATCTCCCAAGGGTCAGTTGACTAGATCTAGAAAATCACAATCGTTGATTAAATTCACATGAACGCGTGTATGTTTAAATTAGGGGAGACAATAAAAGGTTGGAGCTTAATACGATGGTATAGTTTGAGCAATCTGCACTCCCATCTGTGTTGGTATAGGAACATGTCATTAGGTCCTTTCTATGGTAACCTCGTTTGAAGACATTTCATTGGAATCTCATCTATCTATAGAAACATTAGTGACATTATCATTTGAGCTGTAAATGGTTCACAACTAGTGGTGAAGTTGGCTCATGGAGCTTCATTATATTGAATTTACCCGTATTTGCATTATTCTCTTGCGTTTGTTAATTTACTTTTGAAATCCGAATTTAAAGATTTTCTAGCTATTTAAGCCCCTTTCACTAGCTTATTAATATTCCGTCTTTGTGGAGATCAACATCCCAACTTAGGACTAACAAACTATTAATACACTGATGCCTTACACTTGAGGCGATAATTACTTTCGTAGCCAAATCAACTATAGTTAAATGTTCTCTAGAACAAACAACTTTATTAAATCATTATACTTTTATTAGGGTAATTGATGATTGTTTGTTTAGTTCTATATCCAGCTATTGATGAATAATAAAATTTTTATTTAGTTTAAATAAATAAAGCAAAAAAAAAAAAAAAAGGGGAGAAGAGACTTTTTACTTCTTTATTTATTATTTTTTAGGGAAGAATTGCCCAACTTAAACTCATGGAACTCGCTGAAAAAAAAAAAAAAAAAAAAAAAACCTCGAGGGACTCGGCTGAATGGTGGGTGAATTAGGAATGCAAATGGGTAGGATAGGGGATGAGAACCTCATTCCCATACCCATACCCATTAAAAATTTATCACCCATACACATACCCATACCCATCTGGAGATAATTCTCATACACATCTTCATACCCATCAAATCCCTGTGGGGCATGAGGAATCCCCATGGATAAAATGTTTTACCCATTGGGATCTTGGTGGGGATTTTTTAATGAGAATTTTTGCGAGGATGGGGAATCCTCGAAGGAATTTTTTTCCTTATTCCATTTTTGGGGATCTCCACATGGATTTTCAAAAAAAGAGTTGTAAGAAATAAGGTGTCAAATATACGTACATACCAACACAATTGTCTAAATTCTAACAAAAATAAAAAAAAATCAACATATCATTAAGAGATTTTTTGTTATATGTATGAATGTTTCGAAGTGGAAACTATGTAATATTATGTAATATTTATATATAAAAATCATATGGTATATATACAAGTAATAAATATCATATGGCGTAAACATTGATATATGATGATTTTTATGGGTAGATGGGTATCCCGTGGGGATTACCCGTGTGTGTCATTGCGGGGATTCTAGTGGGTATATTTTATTACCTATACCCCTACTCATACGCATGTAAGTACGAAATTTTGTACCCATCCCCAACCCTATCTCCATTTAAATTCTGATATTCATACTCGGGTAAATCTTGATTACCCAGTAAGCATTTCCCTACTCATTTACCTCCCCAAGGTGAATCGGGAGAGCAGGGGACCATTTAGCCCCTTTGTTTTTTCAGAAGGACTGTTTTGGCCCTTTCGCCTAGGGAAAGGGCCATTGCAGGAGCAGCGTTTTGTTTACAAGTTTCACCTGCGCCTTCTTAGATGTCGTTCTTTCATTAGGGCAACGTCGGAAGGTTGAATTGGAGGCAACCCTAAAGCCACATCGTTGAATCTTTGAATCGTGCAGAGCTTAATTTCTTCGTGCTTAACGAATTTACACTCGCGAAGCCCTCGATTTGCAGCCATGACCGAGGTATGTCCTCTCTCTGGCGCGCTCTCGCCCTCGCTCTGTCTCTGCATATTCTATTTGAAGCATCGATGGAAGAATAGCACTGATCATTTCCTCTCTTGAAGAGTTGTCTAATTAATATGTTCTCTCGCACAAAACTATCTCTATTGTCTATATGTATCAGTCGACAGTGTTGCAGACGACAATCGATGCGAACCTAAATCAATTGAACTTGTATACGATTTTGATTCGCTAATTAAAGCAATTGACATGATTCGTTTCATTAAGAATGCGAACTAGTGTTTATTTGCTCTTTTGGCAGGAAGTTCTTGTTTTCTTTGTCTATTATCTTTTCTTCTTTTGGTTAAGGCTGTGATTTCTTTTAGTATTCTTTCTCAAAATTTTATCGCAAAGCTTAGGAATTCATTTTTCTTTATCATTCTATGAGCTTTCTGCTGAATTTGGTAAATTTATGAATTTCATAAATTGTTGTATGTGCGATTGAAAAAAATGTATGGAGTGTCTTTGAAGTAGGGGCTTTTTTTTTTTTCTTTATCTTTTGTTTATACTTTATATTGGCGGATAATGTCGATAATGTCATCAACTAATCGTTTGTTTGGTTGCCCGTGTTTTACAGTACTGGGTTAGCCAGGGTAATAAATGGTGTGACTTTTGCAAGATCTACATAAGCAACAATCCTTTGAGTATTAGAACCCATGAACTGGGTCAGCGTCACAAAGACAGTGTTGCTAAGAGGCTTACCAACATGAGAAAGGAGAAAGCTGAAAAGGAAAAAGGAGAAAAGGATGCTGCTCGCGCTCTTCAACAAATTGAAGCAGTAAGTCTGTTTTTATGGCATATCCCATAATACTTATTTTCCTTAAACTTATGTGTATCATATATGGCATTATCTATCTTCATTGCATTTGTAAGCTTCTCAACTGATTTTCCATTTTGTAAGCATCAATTCTTTATGTACAATCTCATGAATTATGATATTATTTCTCATTTTCTCATCTTTCATGCTAATATTTTCAACTGAGCCTCACTTCATGCATATATTTTGTCTTTCAATTTTTAAGTCAATCGTAGGTAACTGTAAATCTCATATATAAGACCAAAACATGATCTAGGTTTGCTAAATAAAGGTGTCACTAAGATTTTTTAAGATGTAGTGATTTAGAGCAAGTTAGTGGTGGATATTTGATAGAAATATTTTTATATGGAGAGAAAGATGGATATCCGTCTTATTGGGGAAGTAGAAGTAACTAGTAGAAGACCATCTATTCCATGAGTCTTGTTCTTTCCCAATCCCCACAGAGAAAGACTCATTGTTCAATTGAATTCTTTCTTAGTTTGTTTACAGAGATTGTCCCCTATTTATACTTATTGAGGACACTTGTATCCTTTCTTGATTAGTTCAATGGAGTTTGATTTAGAATATATGTTATATTTTTAGAGTCATTATAGAATTAGAAGTTTCTATTTTGATTAGGAGTTTGATAGCATCTGAGGGCGTCCACCCATCACAAAGGTCTACTGTAGGAAGGGCAAAGAGCACATCGAATCATTCCCAACAGCTGAGGGTGGGCCTAGCGGCACGCCAAGTACACAATCGAGTGAATAGAGTGTGTCGAGTGTTCTGTGTGCTTTGTGAGATGGAATTAGGAGGGTAGTATAAGTAGTTCACCGTTCATCTTGGTGAACATTTGGAAAATTTTTTGTTGGGTTAGGGTTTGATAGGAGAGTCTGTTCTCTTTCTCTGGGTTTAGGTTCTTCCCTTCTAGAGTGTGTACATCTATTATTTGGTTCTTATTAAAGTGACGAGGCGACCTCTTTTGTCTTGGGAGTGCCATCATTGATATCAGAGCATTTGATGGGGCCTAATATGGATAATTGTGTCTACGCTCGAGTTGATGCCTTGGAGGAGTAGATGCGGACGATTCCGACGGAGTTGCATTGGATCTCAACTTTGGAGAGCTCGATCGAGGATTTGAAACAGGAGGTTCAGGGGCTGGTGCAACAATTGAAGAGTTTGTGTCTGCAGCAGAGTACACTAGCTTCGCGTATCGGTCAGATCGATGAAGGAAGTGGTCGGTCGCATGAGATCCAACCAAATCCACCAGATCTGGATGCTCGCATGGAGGATCGTTGGGTGGGACAACCAATTCCAGCTCCGCCGGCCTATAGATCGAGCCATGAGGTTTGCAAAATTTAGATGTCGAAGATCTCGAAGTTATGAGCTACGAGGATCTGCCTCGTATGATCATCACATATCTGGCTTCAGGTGGAAGAAAAGATGCGTTCATTTGAGAGCTGGTCAGATCTGAAGGCGCAGTTGATCCGTCGTTTCATGTTAGCTGATCCCCTTATTTTGTGCCAAAAATTCTTTTCACTGAAGCAAGAAGGTTCAGTCGAAGAGTTTTAGGAGCGATTTGAGCTGTTACTTCAGATGGAGGGCCTCTCTGAGACACATGCAATCACCGTCTTTATCAATGGATTGTTGGACCGTGTGCGGGTGTAGGTCATGGTAGATTTGCCAGAGACTTTCGAAGGCGTGGTGGAGAGGGCGACTCGAGTGGAGAAGATGCACTGCGACAATGAGGTGCTAGGGTTCGGGACACGTGGCAGCTCGAAGGTCCAATTAGCTTCAGGGATTTGCCCTCGACCCTAATCGAGGGCCATTGGGTGGGTTACCCATACTTTGTCGAGTCCACCTCGCAATGTTGGGTCGGCTTCACAAAAAGCCCAACTAATTTAACTCCTACTTTTAAGGCAAGCCCATATTCGTCGAGCTCATCCATCCCATCTGCTTCGAAGCCAGTTTCCCCGAGTGTGTTCTCATCTAAGTTCAAACGCTTGACTGAGGTAGAAGCAGATATTTGACTAAAACAAGGCCTCCGCTATTGATGTGATGCGAAGTGGCTCACCGGTCATCTTTGTCAACTCAAGGAGGCAAGTTATGTTGGTGGACGATGAAGAGGAAGACTGCCCAGATGCCTATACAGATAGTTATGAAGTACAACTGGCCCTCACCACTTTGGAGTTGTCAGCCCATGCGGTTGAAGGGAAGCCTTCACCACGCACCATTAAGGTTAAATGCTTGGTTGGCGGAGTATAGGTTGTGATCCTAATCGATAGTGGCGCCTCCTATAACTTTATTTCGCCGGTGTTAGTGAGATCGCTCCAACTACTAGTGTCTACCACGGATGATTGTGGCGTGCTGGTGGAAGGGGCCTCCCGTATTCTCGGCTGTGGGGTATGCAAGGATGTACACTTGCAGTTTCCGTGGTTTTCCGTCAGAACAAATTTCTAGCCTATTTCGATGCTCGGTTCATATTTAATCTTAGCGATGCAATGGTTGATGTCCATAAGGATGACGATGGATGATTGGTTGAACTTGAACATGTATTTCTTCCTGTGTGATAAGTGGGTGGCGGTACGGGGTGATCCTACATTGCAACACGCTCCGGTATCGTGTAACTCCATTCAACGTTCCCTTGATTCCACTTTGGGTTGCTTTTTGGTGGACATGTGCAGTATTGATTCCCCAGTTGCTGACCCTCTTTCTCTTTTGTCATAACCATGTATTCGAGGAATTCTGGCTTCGTTTGCATCTTTGTTTGCTACTCCGACTTCCTTACCACCATCGAGGGATTGCAACCACGCCATCATTCTTAAAGAAGGGGCTAAGCCTATACGTGTTCGTCCTTACTAGTATCCCCAAATCCAAAAATCAGAGATTGAGACCATGGTTACTGAGATTCTTGCTACAGTAATAATTCCCCCAGTAATAGTCCATTCTCGAGCTCCGTCTTGTTGGTCAAGAAGAAGGACGATAGTTGGTGGTTTTGTGTAGATTATTGGGCACTCAATAAGGCCACTATACTCGATCGTTTCCGTATCCCGAATATCCACGAGCTCTTGGATGAACCGCACAAAGCTTGTTTCTTTTCTAAGCTGAATATACGTTCCGGCTACCACCATATTCGTGCAAGGCCAGCTGATGTGCACAAAGCGACTTTTCGAACACGCGAGGGGCACTATGAGTTCTTGGTAATGCCTTTTGGGCTCTCTAATGCACTGACAACCTTACAATCACTAATGAATGCTATTTTAAACAGGCTGATTTGTTTTTTTGTCTTGGTGTTTTTCGACGATATTTTAGTGTATAACCGGTCTATGAAAGCGCACTGTGATCATTTAACTCACGTTCACTCTATTTTGAAGGCTAACTCTCTTTTTGTCAATCTCAATAAGTGTTGTTTTGCAAGGGAAAGCTTAGATTATTTGGGCTATATAATTTCCAGCCAAAGGGTTCTAGCTAATCCGAAAAAGGTGCGTGCTATGGATATTTGGCCTCTTCCTTCGTCTCCTAAGGATTTGCGAGGATTCTTGGGGTTGGCCGGCTACTATATGAGGTTTATCCGTGATTATGGCAAAATAGTAGCCCCGTTAACTCAATTTCTGTGCAAGGACTCCTTTTTATGGTCTCCTGAAGCCACTTTCGTGTTGCGCCCTTCACCAATTGAAGCAAGCTATGAAGGAGGTTCCCATCCTTGCCTTACCTGATTTTGCAAGCCGATTTGTTATTGAAATTAATGCTTCTAGAGTGGGGGTTGGGGCAGTGTTGTCTCGATCTGAGCCCCCTGTTGCTTTCTTCAGAGCCCGGGCAAAATCTACTTATGATAGAGAGCTGATGGCAATTGTTTTGGCAGTTGAAAAATGACGAAATTACCTTTTAGGAAGGAAGTTTTTGGTGTGCACTGATAAAGAAAAGTTTGAAGTCCTGTTTGAGCAAAGAGTGGTAGCTCCCAAGTACCAACGCTGGTTGTTCAAATCGCTGGGCTTTCACTTTGACATTCAATACAAACTGGGGTTTTCGAATCTGGTGGCCGATGCCTTGTCGCGTTACCCCAATTGCTGCTGATGTGCAAGGATCCACGTAATTGCATTTTTTTCTGTCATATCCACTTCTGATAATGTAGGGCTACTTACAGAAATATTGGTGGATCCTCACTTAGCAGCAATACGCAAGGCACTTCTCCAAGACCCCTACGCCAAGCCTAACTAGTTCGTGGTGCATAAGTGCCTCTTGTTCCACAATTGTTTAATGCTCCCTGCCACATCCAGTCTCAAGCTCAAACTCTTTTCAGAGTGGGGGGCATGGAGGCTTCTTGAACACCTATAAAAGACTTTCGTCAGATCTGTATTAGTTTGGTATGAAGAAAGATGTTCATGGCTTTGTGGCAGCATGCACGATTAATCAACAAAGTAAGTATGAAACCCTATCTCTAGGGGGCCTCCTCCAACCACTTCCCATCCCTACTGCTATATTGGAGGACATATCCTTAGATTTTATTGAAGGTCTTCCAACTTCCAAGGGCTTCAATTCGATTTCGGTGGTGGTCGATCGTCTGAGCAAGTATGCTCACTTTCTCCTTCTGAAGCACCCATTCTCAGCCAGAATAATTGTAGAGGTTTTTCTCCGTGGTATTGTTCGTCTCCATGTTTTCCCCGTACCATGATCTCCGATCAGGATAAGGTGTTTTCGAGCCACTTTTGGAAGGAGTTGTTTTATCTCCAGCGCACACAGCTCAACCATAGTTCCGTTTATCATCCACAACGCAATCGCCAAAAAGAGGTCGTCAATCATTGCTTATAAACTTATTTGCGTTGCTTCATTGGCCAACGTCCCCATTAATGGTCTGATTGGCTCCATCAAGCTGAATATTGGTACAACAAGTCCTTCCACCCTTCTTTGCAATGTACTCCTTTCAAGGTCGTTTACGGCCATGATCCTCCGACACTAGTGCGCTATGAGACTTCTTTTTTTGACGCACACTGATTTGGATGCTCTTTTGACAGCCCGTGATTCGGCCTTGGTTGAACTTCGACCAAACTACAATTAGCCCAAAATAGAATGATGTCGCAGTGGATAAAGAGCGCATGGACTCGATATTTGCAGTCGGGGACTTGGTCTATGTCAAGTTACATCATATCGACATTTCACTGTGGCTCGTCGTTCCAATATGAAGTTGAGCCCCGAAGTACTATCGTCCCTTCAAGGTCGTGACCCGCATTGGCGAAGTTGCTTATCGATTGGACCTCCCACCGTCTTCCTCGGTTCACCCCATCTTTCATGTTTCGCAACTCAAGCGTGTTGTGGGAGTTCCGCCACCTTCGCCTCATCTTGTCTCCCTTTCCACCTGAATCTCTAACTATTCCCATGAAACTAGGAACAATGCTGGCTTATCGCCCCCCTTCCGCTGACCCAAAAGTATTTATCAAGTGGGCCACTTTTCCGATCTCCGATGCTTCATGGCAGTTGGTACGCCATGTGCGAAAGTCATTTTCGGCATTCTACCTTGAGGACAAGGTGGCTGTTAAAAAGGAAGGGGCAGGGCACAAAGATCTATCGTAGAAAGGGCAAGGAGCACACTGAATCATTCTCAGCAGCTCAGGGTGGGTCTTGCTACACGCCAAGTGCATGACCGAGTGAGTAGAGTGTGTGGAGTGTTGTGTTTGCTCTGTGAGAGGAAATTAGAAGGTAGTACAAGTAGTTCACTGTTCACCTTGGTGAACATCTGAAAAATTATACGTTGGGTTAGGGTTTGAGATGAGATAATCTTTAGATTCTTCCCTCTCTGGAGTGTGTGGATTTATTCTTTGGTTACTAATAAAGTGACGAGGCGACACCCTCTTTCTTGGGTGTGCCATAAGAGTTTTTATCTAATTAATATTATCTTTTTAAAGCATTTTCATCACTTTATTTTTGGTGATTTTTAGAGGTGAATTATGACTTGAAATTCCTAATTGTTTTAGGAGTTTTAGGACTTTGTTTCTATATATAGGTGTCTAGGGCATTTTTCATGATACACATTACACAACATTGAATAGAAATTATATATTCAAATTTTTCGACTCTTTTTCAACTTTGATTCTCTTCCTTATAATCGTCCTTTATTTACTCTGTGATTACTTGTTTTGTAAAGCCCTGAGCCCCCATGGAATCGGGTCGCTTGGCCCAACCATCGTTGAACCCCTCGAGGTAACCTAATGAGTAGGGCGATGATCTGATAAGCCTTAACCTGCGAAATATACCACAATACATTCTACATATAGACAAGGCAATATAAGGTGTGGAAAACAAAGCTCTCCAATGTCTAACAAAGTTGGGGAATTAAAAGTAGAAGTCTTACAACATTGGCCAAAATGAACTGTGTTTCTCAAAAGTCTACCCATACCAAAAACCCCTCTTTTAATACATGCCAAGTTCAAAATAGAAATAATATAAGTATCTCAGGAAAAGAGCTTCTAAGCTGTGGCCTAGCCGTTTCCCTTATCTTGAATAGCAACTGAGGTACTTGGATGGGAGAAATGAGGGGTGAACAATAAACAACGGGCTCGGTATAGCAACATACCGCTTTACCATCAATCATCCAAGTAGTACTTAAATTCAAAGATAACTAGCGTAAAGTAATTATACTTTATGAAGCCTGTTATCATTTCGGGCAATTCAATCGTAATAAGCAAGCATACTATGTAATGCATGATAAATAAACATTTCCAAACACGATAACACTATCAAGAAGAAACAAGGATAACATGGATGCCATAGAGTCAAGGAAGTGGAAACTCGATATAAATAACCCATGAATCCCACCGCCATCGCCTAGAGAGCATGAGGCCACATGAATCTAGCACAACAAGGAAACATGACAATAATCTTACTGTTCTATATGTTTGCCCTGAAGACAAGGAATCATAATAATCATCCCACCACTAGCGTATGTGAGCCCGGTAGATAAGGATTCATAATAAACATGGAGGAAGACACTGGTGGCCGCCGACCCTTCAGTCCGAATGGTATAAACATGCATTCATCATTCAACCATGTCAGCTCCACTGACATTCATAAATAGAGAGCTCAAAGGATAAGACTAGAAACATTATTTGGAGATTACCAAGATAGATTCCAATCAAGTGTAAACAATTGCTATCGTGAAACTATTAACTAATAGCTTCACATAATTGATAATAAAGCGACCCCCCACTTACCTTAAGTGTTGCTATCCTATCCAAACTTCCTTAATTCCAAGAAGTCTAATGTGTCCTCCCTCGATGTCTGCACTGATATAAGTTGTCATGTTATCATTTGCAAGTGCATTTGAGATAAGTTGTTCAATTGCTTTAATAGTTAAAACATTGTAAATCTCTTTCGAATTAATGTCACGTTTTTGAATGAAATAAAG
The DNA here is from genome assembly GCA_039657365.1 of Stephania yunnanensis. Lineage (NCBI taxonomy): Eukaryota > Viridiplantae > Streptophyta > Magnoliopsida > Ranunculales > Menispermaceae > Stephania > Stephania yunnanensis. Next base: position 28,754,167 of record CM077581.1, on the reverse strand, counting down.
ATTCATTTTTCAAGAAATAGTCCAAAACCTCTTCTAGGAGAGGCTGGAGGATTATTTGGGGAGAATGATGGTGGATGAGGATGTGGAGTTAGCAAAAGTGCTTATGGATGATGGTTAGATGGACGTGTAGCAGTCGCCCTAAGAGGTTCTGGTGATATTTTATGAAGTCATTGATTCTTTTGGTTAAATATTTGCACCTTCTCATATATGCAAATGATTAAGGGTATGGTTCGATTTGCATTACTATTTCTTTGTCATCGTCATCTTGTTTATGATTAGATTATCTCTTTTGAGCGCTTCTAATTCTGTTTCCATTTAGATTATCTCTTTTGGGCATTTTTAGATTTGAGTGATTCGGAAAATTAGATGAATTTTGAGTTTCATGTGGGTAACACGTGTTGAGTTCTTGAGGGAGTTTGCAGCCTTGGGAGAGATTGTGTTGAAGATGGCAGGGTGAGTTTGGAGGGGCTGGGTTAACGCGATTTGCTGACTTAGGGACTTTAAGGGGCTATTTGCTTTTTGACCGACTTAAGGGGCTAAGTCGAGGAATCGGTGAGACTTTGAGGGCTTAATTGGTTTGGCCAAGGTGGCGAGGCATTGGTGTCATCAACACTAAACAACATTTATAAGTAAATTATTAGGATTTGAATTGTCTGTGGAATATTCCACTGGTCATTAAAATGTAGGTATTGATGCTTTATCATGACAAAAAATGACAGTGTTGAATGATTAGCATCAATCTCTATGCTGCAGCTCAATTTCTCTGATAAAACCTTGCTCATTAATGCATATTCTTTGGAACTTCAGCATCTTATTCAACAGTGAGACGAAGCCATATGCTCATGGTCTTGCTGGGATGGTCTCATTTTCTTCGAGCACCATGTCTATATTCAACTTTTATCACCTCTTATCGACACATTTGTTACTGCTCTTCATTATCAAGGACGTGAAGGCTAAATGGTGGCTGCAGATTTTTATTTTAAAAATATGAATAAAATTATGGAAGATTATGTTCGTTCATGTTCTACATGTCAGGAATAAATCCTGAACATTTACATTCTGCGGGGGCTTTGCAACCATTTCCAGTTCCACTTCAAATATGGGCTGATACTACTCTGATCTTATGGTAGTCCCATTTTGTCTGTCACTTCTTTAAATATGTTCTTTTCCTTCCTTTGGCTCATTCTTATCTGACCATTTTTGGTGGCTCGCTCATTCTTGTACAATATTTTCAAGTTACATGGTTTACCGAAAACAGTGATATGGGATTGTCATGTTACTTTCACCTGTCATTTTGGACTGAATTGTTTAAACTTGGTGGCACTCAATTGTGTTCCAGTATTTCATATTACCTTCAAACTGATGGTCAATCTGATATCAATCGCACTCTCAAGATGTATTTGTGTTGTTTTGCTGGTGATTCAACGCCGATAACAACAACAAATCCTAAATCACAAATTAGTCATGGATGTAACTCATCCACTCCACTCAATTCAATGCCCTTGATGGGGTGCTTTAAAAATCCTTTAAATCTTTCTAATCAATGCCTCTCAATTTATCTTAAGTCTATCCCTATGCCATTGAATTTATTTAGTTATACTGTGTCGAGTTTTTAAAATTCTAACTGTGGCATTTGCGTACCGTGTTTGGACATGTCTAAGCCACCGCCAACAATTGTTTGATCGATGTTAGGCCAAAAAAATTGATCGATTGGATTTCTTGGTTGGCATTTGCGTACTGTGGCATTTGCGTACCATACTGCAATAAAGACCTTTCCATATTGTCTAATGGTAGACTAAGACTACCACCAGAGTTGTTTTCTTATTGTCTAGGTGCGGATGTCTTGGGTAATACTTAGTTCATGTTGACTTCCATTGATGATAATTCCCCTTGAATTTTAAAAGAATGGTATCCATATCTGAGGTATCCTTTGCTGCAGTTAAAGCTGTTCGGCCATTCACAAACTGTTCCTTTCCCCTCCTGTTGGGAAGTACCCCACATGAAGTCAGTATTTTCTTGGCTCCTTTATTTGAACAAGTTTAACACCAATGCCTTGCTTCAAAATCGACTCTTTTCATTCATTTGTCCCCTGAATTGGTGTTTGTCATGTAAATGGGAGGGAAAAAATATGGACAGCCTCTTGATTTGCTGCAGCTCTCTAATGAAGTTTGGGGGTTCAATGTTATGGGATTTTAGAATTTTAGACTGTCCACTTAATGATTGGGATGTTCTCTTCGATATATGAGGGATTCCAAGGCCAATTAACGAGAGTTTTAAAGTAGCTTGGAATGTGGCAGTTTGGCAGATCTTACAATCTTGTTGTTCTCATGGTTGGGAAGAACTAAAATAATTTCTATGGGAAATTTTCCACTTCTGATGTCTGGGATGAGACCAAGCAGTGAAGCACAATCCAGCTATTTGGAGTTTGTATATGAGCTGCGAATAAGTCATTTGGGATCTTGCTTGATGCTTGGAAAAGAAATCAGCCGGCAAATAGTTTAGGTTTGCTTCTTCGATTTGGATCTTCATCCCTTTGACTCTGAGTAAACCTCCTTTTCTCGTGAATCAGTAGCCCCTTTTTAACTAATGAAACGCTTGTTTATGATTGAAAAAAGTAAACGTTTGTTTATGATTGAAAAAAGTATCTCCTCAGAAAGCAATGTCACAGTCCTTAATCAGATCTATATATCCTTATATTCAGTATGGATGGGCGGTAATTTATTATTTATTTTTGGTTTCTTAGTATATATGGATTTTAGTTGTGCCTCAAATAGGAGGTAATTGGTTAGCTCAGCTCGATGATATCTGAGAGCATTAGGTAAAATCAGATTGTAAGAGCTTGGATTATGCATGGACAAAATCATATATCTTTTTGCGATAATTGATGTTGAAACTAACATACCCTTGGAGGAATACATATGTCAAAACCATTGCTCTGGAGAGTGCTACCTCAAATTTTCTTGTAGAATGCTTAGCTCGATTGTGAGCGTTCTACATTATTTATAAGACCTTCACCTTTAAAAGCTAAAATTTTGTTTCTATTACTTGCACAATTGTTTACAGTGATTAATTTTTTCTTTTTGTTGGCAACCAAGTCATTTGACTTTCTAGTTATGGCACATATTGACATGAAAAAGTAAGCGTTTCCTGTCAATTTTTTTGTATTTGAATACTCAAATTAACTTTGATGCTTTGTGTTATTTACATGTTTTCCAGAAAGCCAAGTGCAGCTATCAAAAGGATTTGGCAGCTTTTCAGGAAGCCAGGGATTCTCAAGCAGATGCGGCTTGGGCGGAGGATTCTGGACCATCCAAATTTTCTGAATCTTCTGGAGGTGGTAGAATTCTTCTAGCTATGTTGTTTTACATTTCAAAATTAAAATAATAATGGGGAACAGCCTTGCGTAAAGCCAAAACTAGGATCTACTATTTTCTGTGTGATCCGCTCCTTATGACATACTCTTTAATTTTAGAGAGCAATTGGCCATCCCGTAATCTTTGTGGTGAAAAAAAAAATGGAAAGCTGTAAATGGGAAGTTCTTTGTCAAGTCTTGAACTTCCCATCTGATGTCACACAGGCGTGATCCCCCTTGAGCAGGTTCAATAGTTTTTCTGGCAGATATTATCTTGCAAATCAGTGTAAAATAATAAATTGATTACATTTACAAGATCCATAACAGTGAACCGGAAGGCAGGTTTAGCTTTCGCACTGTGCATAGCAATGGCCCTTGCACAGTTTTCTGGTCCCTTTTGCAGATCATGCGCCTTAGTGTTGATAGATCGACTTAGAATAGGTACATTTTTATTCTCTTGCATTTAATTAAGTTTATGGATTTGAACTTGAGACGGTTTCAGGCGATTGCAGAGTGGAAGTATGATAGCAGTTCTGCATATTACTACAACCAAGCCAGTGGTTATTTCTACGATCGGAACTCTGGCATGTACCATTCTGATGCTTTAGGTATTAAAGGTCAAACACAGCTCTATTATGGAATTCTGCCATTTCATTGCTGTAGTAAAACTTTATGGTTTTAATTTTGACGTTTAACTTAAGATCATCTTATTAATAGGTAAATGGGTGAAATATGAAGACATAGCGAATCACAGTTCGTTGGGATCCAAACAAAAAGGAAAAGGCTCTGGATCTGGATCCGGACTTGTTGCAGAAGATAGCAGTGCCAGTAAATACAATAGAGGACCCCCACCAGGATTGGTCGTTAAGGAGTCAGTGAATCCCATGAGAGCAGTTAGAGGTGCTCCATCATCAATTGCTCTGAATAATAAAAGAAAGAGAGACGATGAGAAGCAGGCCAAGGTTGTGTCTAAGGAGGAGGCAGATGCACTTAAAGCCAGGGAGGCTGCAAAGAAAAGAGTGGAGGAGCGAGAGAAGATGCTGCTTGGCCTCTACAAGTCCTACTGAACAGTGGAAGTAAAGACACTACACAATTTTTTTTCTTTCTCTTGCATTGTTCCTCAATACCAAACTAATTTTATGAAAAAAACAGTTGAACCAATTGAACGTTGTCATTCTAACGGGTATAGCAATCATTTCCTTGGTTGCATTCAGTTGCATAATGTATTCTTAAAATTGCTCTCGTATGCATTTCTGACTGGAAGGGAACAATCTTTTTCTGGAACCCGTTACATGGTAATCTTAGACCTTGTAAGTTGAAATAAAGTTACATACTTTTGATATATAGAGACTAGAGAGGGCTGCTATTTCATTCGTTGCAACCTATCTCCCTACTCAATCTAAAATAATAATATTCTTGATTGAAATGCCTGTTAAGTCAAGAAAATTGCTTTGATCCATTTTTACACGTTCTTCATTGTGATTGTTGATTTTAAAATTTTGAGTGTTGATTTTTGCATCAATGAGCATGCATGTATCTGTGTATGAAACTCGCTGTGGTAAAGGACTTTAAATGAGTGGGAGTGAAAATTAGGTCAAAATAGCATGACTCTTAAGTCAATTGGCCACCTTAGAGAGTGAGCATTCGGACATGGCCACTGCTTGCTAGATTTTATCATGTTTGTATAATCGTCACTACCACAAAACGCGCACGTACACACCAAAAAAAAAAAAAAAAAAAAAAAAAAAAAAAAAAAAAAAACATGTACTCCGTCCTAAAAATATAAGTTTGTTGTAAATTGAGTTGGAACTTGCTAAGAACTAGAAAAGGAAATATAAGACTAAGAACTTTACTACTACAAACTACTACTATAAAGGAGAAGAGAAGAAATTAAATAGTTGGAATGAGAAGTTTTCATTTAACTTGGTGTGGTTTTTACAATGAGGTTGGCACCCTTTATATAGGCCATTTGGTGATGATGATAAATGTATTTTATACAATGTGTACAACTAACACATACACCCCATGTCATACAATACATTACAAGTAAGTTGACAATACATGGAAGAGTTGGCGTACATTAGAAATTGTTACAAGTAACATGACAATACATAGACAAGTGGATGTACTATTAAGTGAAATACAAGTTACATGACTACACAATATGTTGGTGTACATGTATGGTCATCCATATTCCACAACACTCCCCCTTGGATGACACTTGCTTAGAGATTGTGCCTCATTAAAACTTTTACTAAGAAAAACCCCTTGGAAAAAAATATAGTAAAAAAGAAAAAGAGTACACTATTCTCATAAATCTTAAAATGGGTATAATATTGTTAAGATTGCCTCATTAAAAACCTTGCTAGGAAAATCCAATGGGATGAAACCATAGCTAAGGGAAAAAGAGTGCAATACACTAATCAATAACTCCCCCTCATGTGAACATGGGTGAAACTTGTTCAGTTTCTTTACTTGCAATGTCTTTAAGTTTCCGCAAGCCAATACCATATGTAAGCCTTTTAAATGTCGTAGTTGGTAAGACTTTTGTGAATAAATCAGCAAGATTATCACTCGATTGGATTTGCTTGACATCAATTTCACCATTCTTCTGAGCTCATGCGCATAAAAGAATTTTGGTGAAATATGTTTTGTTTTGTCCCCTTTTATGAATCCTTCACTTAATTGTGCAATACATGCTGCGTTATCTTCATATAATATGGTTGGAGAAAATCTTTTATTGAAGGTAATCCACATGATTCTTGAATATGTTCAATCATGTTTCTCAACCATACACATTCACGACTTGCTTCGTAACTGGACTTGTTCCTTGATTAATACAATTAAGAGGAATAATTAACATAATAACATAACTTCTTAAATATTTCCCAACATAACACATTTAGTGCCATGTCATCGCCATGTCATCGCCAGGTCAACATGGCAACATGTCACCAAAATGAAGTCGTGACCCGGGTCATGACTTCCTGGCAGACAAAATCGACAGAGAGAAAAGGTTTTCTCTTTCTTTCCAACGTAACCCCCCAAACCATTCTCCTGCTCTCTGCCTCACCGAGATCTTCCCTGTGCATCCCTCGCTCCGGTCGTTGACTGCCTTCTCCGGTCTCTTTGAATCTCCGTCTCACCTTGCTTGTGCATCCCCGAGCTCTCTGCTCTCTGTCTCACCTAGATCTCTGCGTGTGTGTACTGGAGGAACGCCTCCTCCCCTGCCGCCGCCGCCGCCGCCGCCGTCTGCCGCAAGAACGCGTCCACCGTCCGCTGCTAGAAGCCTTGCCGAGCCCTCTTCTCTCCGCTCGGTGCTCTCTGCCGTTGCCTGCACTCAGCGACCAATTGGGTACTCGTACCGATCACAACTCACCTCTACGCCGGTACATTTTTTGTTGGTTAATTTTTTCCACCAAATGTGTTAATTGCTGAATGTAGTCCGCATTGTTCTACTTTGTATGTTCATGTTCCAACATTAGAAGATACGCACCGAAGAAGTTAGGGTACGAAAATGTATACAGTTCGAAATTAGTGACACTGAAACAAACGAAAAGCTTATAAAACCCAAACAAAAGATCTACATTTAATGCATTGAATTAGATAGCTCACGCAGGACAATGTGGACTCCTCGCTACCACCAACTCAGCTACCTATATAGACTGGCCTTATTATTGAACTGGATAGCTCACACTGGATAATGCTGACTTTTTATTTCCATGAGCCGAGCTACCACAATTGACGCATTACCATCAGATAACCAGACTAATTGTAAAAGTAACACCTCAATCCAAAGAATTTAAGGCATGAAGACACTAATTAAGATGGACAAGGCATAGGTTGCAAGGATAAAATTTAAATTTGCATGATTTTATTTTAGTTGATCAAATGATTTGTGCGTTATGTCTTAAATAGCAAAATCAAAGTTAGGACTATAATCTCTGCAATGACATGCTAGACTTGAAGAAGCAATGACAAAAAATAAATTCCCATAATTTTATTTAAGTTTATTTAGACATGAAGTTGTATCCTTTTGTAGCTCATTGAGAAAGCTTAGAAACGACGCTTGTAATCTCACATATTTTCATAACGTAACATCTTGTTTGTCACAAATTTTATCATAACTCAATGAGCATAGAGAACGAAGTGACCACGATTTGTTAGCACATATTAGCTAGGGATATTAGATAGCATGTCGCCCATTTTCATAGGTACAAAAATTTTCAACACTTAGCTTGGTACATATACCAACAACAAATTTTGTTAAATACACATTGGAGGGATACGATGGAGCTTGTTAAGTTTACATGTGCGAATTGAGTGTATTAATTATTATCACTTCTATTGACCATGCTTTATATTCTACATATATAGATTTAATAATGGCTGATCGAAGAGTAAGTTTGTTGTGCTATATGAATGGAGACATGGTTGATGGACCATCAGAGATTTCGTACACGAAACCGCCTATTCGACATCTCAGATCGAAGATGGGTTTAGGGTACGAGGAACTTTTGAGTTTTACTTGTAATTCATTGGAGATAGACAATGAAAAGATGATATTGAACATGACATATCGATATCCAGCGTACATTGGAAGTGGAACGGCCAACTACGTCCCTGTGCGAATAGATGATGAGTCGAGTCTCAAAGATGCTTGGGAGATTGTGGCAGAATTACCACCACCAAATTGCATGGAGCTTTATATCGATTTACTTCCGAGGCAATCGTATAATAGTTCCAATTGTAATATAGTGTTAGATTCTGGAGCTGGACCTAGCACTCAACCAATTTATGAACATAGTCATTGTGCATCGCCTTTGATGATCGCAAATCCCGAAAAGGATGAGGATCCTCGTTCCTGTGATGATTTGAATACTAGTGAAGATGGTGACTATTGCGGTAGTGACGGAGATACTAGTGAAGAGAGTAGCGATGATGATGTAGACGATGAAGGGGTTGATGCTCATCATGTTGATGATGGGATGATTCAATATACATTAAATCGAGTCATAGCCATGATGGCTCATTATCTTGTCCTCCAATTTCGAACGAAATTGGGAACGGTGATTTTTTCGATGAAGAAGTTGCTGGAAATGATGGTGCGCACGTGGGTGTTGGTGAATTTGTCGTACCTTCACCTGTATTTATGGAATTGAGTACTGAGGCAATGCAACCCCTCCATGAGAATGCTATGATATTTTCTAGGTCTTTATGGAATGAGGCATCAAAATTTGAGAAAGGCATGCGGTTCACGTGTAAAGTAGATATCTAGCATGCCGTGAAATTGTATAGCATCAAAGGACACGGGTGATTTGTGGTGACTCATTCTACACCTAATGTATGGATTGTTCGTCGTAAGAAATATTTAGATGGATGTACTTGGAGGTTGCGGTGTTCGCGAAGAAAATCGCATGGAATGTTTGAGATCGGTAAATATGTAGGACCACATACATGCATCTATGCTAAACTGTCGAAGGATCATGCGCATTTGGACTCCACCGTTATATGTCGTGACGTAGAAATTGTGGTGAGAAGAGATCCGTCCATCTCAGTTCCAGTGCTTCATCAGATAATCAAAGACAAATTCAGTTATGACGTTCATTATAAGAAATTTTGGTTGGGGAAGAAGAAAGCAATTGCTAAAGTATTTGGAGATTGGGACGAATCGTATAAAATGTTGCCGCGGTGGATGGCCGCACTTCAAGAAAGCAATCCAGGGACACATGTTGAATGGCGGCATGGCGAGCCTAATGCCAACAATGAGGTTGTATTCAAATGGGTTTTTTGGGCATTTTAACCTTCTATTGCAGGCTTCAAACATTGCAGACCAATGATACAAATTGATGGCACATTCTTGTATGGAAAATACAAACATAAACTCCTAATAGCCACTGTTGTTGATAGTAATAGTCATGTATTTCCTTTAGCATTTGCCATTGTTGATGAGGAAAGTCAAGACAGCTGGGGATGGTTTATGGCTTGCTTGCGATATCATGTGACTGATAGGGATGGTATATGTGTCATTTTTGACCGACACCCCGGTATATTGTTGGCAATGAACAATCCTCAAAATGGATGGACCCGTGAAAGAGCTCAGCAGAGATTTTGTCTCCGTCACATATGCAGTAATTTCAACATGAGGTTCGGGAGCAAAGAATTAAAGGATATGGTGTACTTAGCTGGTGCACAACATCAACCACGAAAATTTAAGGCAGCCATGACAGAACTTCAAGAAATGAAGGCGGAATGTATTGCGTGGTTTAATGACCTTGATCGAGCACAATGGACGAACGCATAGGACAAAGGATATCGATTCGGATGGATGACTACAAATCTAGCGGGTATTCATTGTGTCTATATTTTGTTACCATATATTTATTTGATGTGTTTGATTTATTACGTTTAGAAGCTAATACATATATGAATATTTTATCACAAATGTAGAATGCTTTAACGGGGTCCTTAAAGGCGCCCGATTTTACCCCATCACCGCTTTAGTGCAATTGACATTCTATCGTGTCATGGAGTACTTTAACAAAAAGCGAGACGAAATAGGTGCAGCCCTAGGAAGGGGCGAAGTGTACACAAGATACGCATTGAAGAAGTTGTCACATTGGGGAAAGTCGGCTGGAGGGCACAATGTGACATTAGTGAATGGTGAGAATGGTACATTTGAAGTCATCGCTGCACCACGTGGCTATCATTTGAGAAAAGAGTCCGACAAGCAAGTGGTGAAATTGGAGGCTCGTAGATGCACTTGTATGAAATGGCAGTGTTTTGGTATTCCATGTTCCCATGTTCAAGCAGTCTGCGCCAGTGTTGCCATAGATCACTGTCAGTACATTGAGTCATACTACAGATTGTCTGTGTATAGTCAATGTTATGCTGCGAATTTCCAACCCATTCCTCACGAAGATTATTGGCCTAGCGCTAGACTTCCACACACGTTATTGGCTGATCCATCTCGAAAGCGAGTCAAAAAAGGTCGTCCTCAAGCACGACGTTTGCGCATAGAGATGGATTGGAGAGACAATCAGAAACAGCCACGTCATATGCAGTGAGAGAAGGAATGGAGAGAAACCCCAACAACGCCGCGATGTAGTTTGTGTAAGTAGGATGGACACAATAGACTCACTTGCTCTCGTCGCCAGCAACACCAACCGCCTAGTGCTTCATAGTGTTAGGCTCATTCAAGTCAATTGTCCCTACATTAGTCAATAATGGAGTGATGATGCTATCGAGACTTTGTGACTTTGTATCATATTTTGCTTTTTTTTCTACTTCTTTTGTCTCTTATTCTTATAAGCCACATATAGATGTTTGTCACTTTGTGTCCTCATATGCTTCCAAATGCTTTAATTTCATTTCACATTAAGCATTTGTTGAGCCTTCATTTTCCTGAAAACGCGAAATTTTTAAAGAAGAAGACTTGAGTCTTGACTTAGCTAGCTAGTTTACTAGAGTAAATAATGTTATATTTACATTTGATTACTAAATTGAACAATATTGGGCGACATACATAAGATATGTTACATACATGTGGTACCCTATAAATCATAGTCCAACAAACTTAAAGTTGGTATTATTATTATTATTATTATTATTATTATTATTATTATTATTATTATTATTATTATTATTATTATTATTATTATTATTATTATTATTATTATTATTATTATTATTATTATGATAACCAAGTGGATGCTAAAGAGAAATGGTTATTATATATGAAAAAAGAATGTGGGAAACACTATAGTTAGTAGTTACATATACAATTCTAGTTGTCTCTGCTTTTGCTTTTGTCAATTAATTTACAAACCATCTTTAGAAAAAAGTAGAGAATCCTTGAAGAAGTATGCATTTAGGAAAATCGAATGGATCCAAATAGGTTTATTTAATTAATTAGTTAGTTTACATACTGATTATGAACTAATATTTATTATTGTAGGCTTGTGTGTTGGTATCAATGTGGCTGTTTTATTTTAATTCTTTCAAGGATTTCTACTAATCGAATGCATGCTCTAACAATGTTTCATTGCATATTTGCATATTGTTTCTTGAATGGAATGTATCGCCACTTGTATTGTTTCTTCATTGGTTTATGGAATTAATGACGAAATTGCAAATGATTTGGGGTTCAAGCGCGATATGGATCCTGGCCCTATAGATGATTCGGTGTTGACTTTGCAAGATGTACATAGATCTACTCGCGTTTGGAATGGACCGGTAGAACTTATTTTCGCCTATCTCTCTAAAGTAACGTAAATTTCATTTTCCATAAGACCCTGGTATATTGACTATCAGGCGTAATTCAGCTGCACTTCATCGGATGGTCCCACTTGATGAACACATAGTTGGGCATCTTCATGAAGCTGGCTTATATGGGAAGGCGCGAATAGGCTTCATATCAATTGATTGGCATCTCATCACTGGCCTTGTAGAGTGGTGGAGGCCAGAAACTCACACATTTCATTTCCCCGTTAGCGAGATGACTATAACCTTCAAAGATGTACAAATCATCTTGGGGTTGCCCGTCGATGGATTCCCAATCACTGGTCGCGTCGAGCAAGATTACGAGGCCTTATGCTTAATGCAACTGGGATTCCCATTCCCCGAAAATAACAGGACTGGAGGGCGAATCCAAATTCGCCAACTTTCAAGATGGTTTCCAAACCTCCAAAACAATGCTAATGAGGTGGAAGTGCAACGCTATGCGATAGCATACATCCTACAACTTCTAGGAGGAACGTTATTTGCAGACAAGTCTAACAACCTCGTTCACATCACATATTTGCAATTTTTGGAGGATTTCTGTTGGGTTTTGGGGTTCATACACAACGGAAATTACAAAACAATTTTGACAAAAACCCCAACAGGATCCGAATCTAATTCCATTAAAACGTTTAAACCGTGAAAAACTTAATCATACCTTAGTCGCAATATACCTTTCTGAAGGTTGATCGATCTCTAAGGCGCTGCCAACGACGAACGCCCTCTACTAGTAGTCCACACACGAACGGCGGCCGAGATTCGAAGTGCTAGCTTCGAGAGAATACCAAATCCTTTTGTTTCTCTCCAAAAAGATCCAGAGCATACCAAAAACCCTAAGTCGTTTCTAAAACGAAAATAGAGTTTCGGCCTATTAATCTTTCGTGTGTGTGTTCTAACTTAAAGCGTCTATTTATACAACCCTTGTATATAGACGGTTAAGTAAATTACACATATACCCTTACTTAAAGAAGTATAAGTGTAATACACCAGAAGGACGTTTCTATCATGAATTTTATCACATAAAATTCATTTTTCTGAATCATCTTAAAATCTCGCAAAACCATTCTTAGTGTGCGACCCAATAGGCTCATACAATGTTGGCAGTGTACCAAAACACATTTTGGTATACAAGTCATAAGCGCGTCTCTAGCAAGACATTATGACTACCCAAGTTGTACGAATATCAAATCGATACAACCTAATCAATAGTGTATATAACATCCTTTTGTCACACGATATCCTTTTGATCAAACATAAGGCATGGAATTTTCATCCAACATGTTCAATCGTACTAGTCTCGATCTCTAGGTAGACTGAAAACATCCAAGTGACATTGATCGATATCAATTCACTTAAACTAGGCCTTTTAACAATCTAACACATCGAGGGATCCACTAGATATCTCTCTTTATATGAGAGGGACAAATTCTATCTTGATTACACAACTTCATCACATTGCTCACACAGTAACCAATCACAACCTTTATAATCGTCCGGTTAAAGACAACGTTTGATTGTGTCAAATCACTGTGTTCCTAATGTTGAAGTATCCGGTAATCTCAAGTCAGAGGACTGGAATATATACCTATCGTGAGAAACAACTATGACTTAATCCATGTGATGTTCTCATAGCGGGTCGGTCAAGTACTTTGTTCCCTAACAAGTACTCGTAATCTTGATTCATATCCCTATACGTATAATCATTATATGATCATCAATTAAGACTCACACTAGTCTTAATTCATTATAGTTCCCAGTATAATGATCGACTAGGGACATTTAGGATATTTCTTTAAATACCCATGGATCTTATTATAATGTAAACATGCAAATTAATTATAATAAACAACAAATGAAATCCTCTATTTTATTAACTAAAAGTATTCATAAAGACAGTTAATGGATTGACCTAGGGCACATGCCCCATCATCTCCCACTTGCACTAGGGCCAATCATACATGCATCTAATGCCTAATGATCTAACATGACCATCATGTTTTGCTTGTGGAAGAGCTTTTGTCAATGGATCCGCAACGTTGTCTTCGAGGTACTCTGCAAATCTTTACGTCTCCCCTCTCAATAATTTCTCTAATGAGATGAAAACGCTTTGAGTATATGTTTGGATCTGTGGAGTGATCTAGGTTCCTTGGCTGTGCTATTGCCTCGTTATTGTCACAAGACAAACATACTTGGGTTAGCAATACTTGGAACCACACCTAGTTCGAAATGAACTTTTTGATCCAAACCGCCTCCTTTCTTCGCATCGAACGCATGCGCAATATACTCGACTTTCATTGTAGAATCTGCCACATCTCTTACTTCGAATTTTTCCACTTCTTCGCACCCCCATTCAAAGTAAACACATATCCAGATCGCGATCTAAAATCATCTATATTAGTTTGAAAACTTGCATCTGTGTAACCATTTACAACTAGATCATTTTCAAAACCTCCATAGACCAATAACACTTCCTTAGTCCTTCTTAAGTACTTAAGGATGTTCTTTACTTGCTATCCAGTGACTCTCACTTTGGATCTGACGATATCTGCTTGTAGTGCTCAAAGCATATGATACATCGGGTCGAGTGCATAACATGGCGTACATGATAGATCCAATAGCCGATGCATATGGGATCTTTTTCATACGGTCTCGCTCATCATTTGTCTTAGGACATTGAGTCTTCTTGAGACTTATCCCACGAGACATTGGCAACAATCCTCTTTTAGAGTCTTGCAAAGCGAACCTATTCAACACCTTGTCTATGTAAGCACTCGACTTAGACCGATTAGCCTCTTAGATCTATCCCTATAGATCTTTATCCCTAGGATATAGGTGCATCTCCTAAGTCTTTCATTGAGAAACACTTCCCTAACCAAGACTTGACATTCTCGCAATGTTGGGATGTCATTTCCAATGAGTAATATATCATCAACAAACAAGCACTCAAAAAACAACTACACTCCCACCGACCTTCTTGTATACACAAGGCTCATTTTCGTTCTTAATAAAACCAAAATCCTTGATTGCTTCATCAAAACGAAGATTCCAACTCCGAGAAGCTTGCTTTAATCCATAAATGGATCTTCGAAGCTTGCATACCTTCTAGAATTCTCAGGATGTACAAAACCTTCAGGTCGTGTCATATACACGTCCTCAAGTAGCTTTCCATTATGAAATGCTATTTTTACATCCATTTGCCATATTTCATAGTCATAATATGCAGCAATGGCAATTAAAATTCTTATGGATTTAAGAATGGCTACTGGCAAAAAAGTTTCATCATAATCAACACCTTGAGTCTGCCTGAAACCTTTTGCTACAAGTCTTGATTTAAAAGTATGCATTTTGCCATCCATGTTAGTTTTCTTCTTGAAAACCCATTTACATCTAATGGTCTTCCCACCTTCAGGTAAATCAACCAAGTTCCAAACTTGGTTATCATACATGGTTTGCATCTCGAGTTCATGGCACTTAGCCATTTATCCGAGTCCTGGTCCGTACATAGCCTCTTGATAAGTGGTGGGCTCATTTTGGTCTATAAGCAACACATCACGACTATCGAGAATCGAAACCCGAATCTCTCGGCTCATGTCTTACCCTACTAGATTTACGTGGGCCTTGTGTCACTTGTGGAGGTTCGACTGGTTCGGAACGTTGTTGAACTTCCAGTAGCGGTTCAGTGTTTACCTGTGATTCTTGAACTTCTTCAAGATTTATTTCTCTCCCACTAGTGTCTTTTGAAATAAACTATTTTTCCATAAAGGCACCATACCGAGCAACAAACACTTTTTTCTCAGCGGGATTATAAAAGTAATATCCTTTTGTTTCCTTAGGATACCCCACAAATAAACACTTGTTAGATTTAGGTGCTAGTTTTTTTGAGACTTGTCGCTTTACGTAAGCCTCACAACCCCAAATCTTAAGAAAAGACAAACTAGGTCTCTTCCCGTACCATATCTCATATGGTGTTTTATCAACGCTTTAGAAGGAACTCGATTTAGAGTGAAAGTTTGCGATTGTAATGCATAACCCCAAAAGGATAATGGAAGATCTGCATGACTCATCATAGATCGAACCATATGTAATAAGGTTCAATTTCTCCTTTCGAAACTCCATTCCATTGTGGAGTTGCTTTGGTGGAGTCAATTGGGAGACAATCCCACAATTTCTAAGATGATCATCAAATTCTTGGCTTAAATACTCACCACCTCGATCCGATCGAAGTGTTTTGATAGTTTTACCAAGTTGATTATGCACTTCATTTTGACACGTTCGAAACATCTCAAATGATTCACTTTATGTTTCATAAGATATACATAACCATATCTCTTGAAATCATCAAGAAATGTAATGAAGTCTTGATAACCTCCTCTAGCCATTGTGTTTATAGGACCGCATACATCGGTATGTATTAGACCCAATAAATCACTTGCCCTTTCACTGTGTCCAGTAAATGGACTTTTAGTCATCTTGCCCAATAAATAAGATATGCACGTTTCATATGTTTCTAAATCAAATGAATCTAGAAGTCCATCTTTATGAAGCTTCGTTATGCGTTTCTCATTTATGTGCCCGAGACGACAATGCCAAAGATAGGTTTGATTCAAATCATTTGACTTGAATCTCTTTGTATTTATGTTAAAGACTGGAGTATCAGTGGACCTTTTCATGCTTAGAATATAAAGACCATCATACAAATCAACATTTGCATAAAATATGCCTTTACGAGAAATGAAACATCTATTATTTGCAATAATAAAATCAAAACCATCCATATCCAAACATGAAACAGAAATGATGTTTCTGCTCAAGGCAGGCACAAAATAACAATTATTTAAAGTTAAAATAAGTTCACTAGATAAAACTAAGTCATATGATCCAACAACCAGGGCAGCAACTTTTGCTCCATTCCCTACGCGGAGGATGACTTCTCCTTTCTTCAACTTTCTACTTCTGGTGAGTCCCTGCACATTTATACAAATGTGAGATCCACATCCGGTATCTAATACCTAGGAATCAATAGTAGATAAATTAATTTCAATAACATAAATACCTGTAGTGGTAGTCGCACTACCCTTTTTCTTCCTTAGATCTTCCGGATAGAGTTTGCAATTTCTGAACTAATGTCTAGGTGCATGACAGAAATGAAAATTTCCTTCTTTTTCTTTTGGGTGTTTTGAAGCAGGAACAGGCTGGGGCTTGACTTGTTCCACGGGCTTTGCGATAGGTGCATCAACAGCCTTGACAATTCTAGCCTTGCCTTTGCCTTTCTTCTTCATTCCCTTTCCCTTTTGGACCATCAACACATTACTAGAGGGTTTCTTGATATTTTGTTCAGCAGTTTTGAGCATCAAATGCAACTCTGAAATTGATTTCTCCATATTATTCATATTGTAGTTCATCACAAATTATGAGTAACTCTCTGGTAATGAATTCAAAATCAAATCCGTAGCCAACTCTTGGCTTATGGGGAATCCTAGTCTATCAATCTGATCAACATAGCCCTTCATCTTCAGAACATGAGGACTAACTGACGCACCCTCAGTCATCTTGCAAGAATGTAGGTTTTTGACTGTCTCGAACCTTTCTTTCCTAGCTTGCTGTTGGAACATTTCCTATAACGTTATAGCCATGTCGTAGGCTTCCATTAGTTCCATATCCTTCTGAAGTTCAGGAACCATAGTTGCCAGCATAATACATGCAACATCGGTAGAATCGTTGACATGCTTACTATGCGCATCCTTCACAACTTTCGTAGCATTGGTGGTGGGTCCTCGTGGATTGGAGCATCCAGGACATACAACTTGCGTTCATGGTTAAGAACAATTCTCAAGATTCGAACCAATCAAGAAAGTTAGTCCCAGATAGCTTATCCTTCTCAAGGATGGATCGCAGTGACAGGGGATTATTGTTACTTGAAGAGGCCATTGATCTACAATAAAGATTATGCAAAGTTTATTTTAGTATAGAGGAATAGACTCCCACTAAATTAACAACCCTCCTAAAACATACTTTTTATTTAGGGGACTAAAATCCATATTTCACCTAATTCTATGACAACTATGGCATGTAACACATAACTAGATTATTTAGGTAGGTAACAGTTACCAATTACATCTTATGTAATTTTTAGATCTTTTTATGAGATACGGGACATCTTATGTCTTAGCATGTTTTCATCTCATCATTTGCCTAAAGCTCAAAACTATTTTGATGGCTTTATTAAGTCGGACCATTTTAAACATTTAGGTAACTTTTACCCAACTTGTCTCACCAAGATAACACAATACCCCCAACTATGGCCGAAACTATATTAGTGTGATCGAGGCCTTTGACAAGTGTTTAAAATGGATGACATGAGACTTAAAATTTAATAGAGGGATTTTATTCAGTTTTAGTGATTTTTACCTAAACAATGAAATATCATATATTCTATTGATTTGTTCAATCACTAAACAATTTGAAATTTTTATACTATTCACCAATAAAAGAATTTCCTTGCGCTGGGATTAGTTAGACGGCGGTCCTGACGGCCGGTCAGCGGGCGTTACAGATTTTGATTATAAAATTCGCTATATAAAATCATATTTTTCGCTGATTTTATTATCCCAAAAATACCCCTTAATTTACCCAAAATTGAGTCAATTAAAACATTTTAATTAATCCGGGCCCACATCTAACTAATCATCTTATCCTAATCCAATTAGGATTTAAGATATTTGAATCCTAGTATATCACTAATAGCAAGATTCTTGATATTTATCTCCTATCCAACAGGGATAACGATACAGATTTTGATTATATATCCTAATCTAATTTGTTATCTATCTTTATCAAATAGAAAGTTCATAACAAAATAGATATAACGAGATAAATAAACAATTTCAAAATTAATTATTTGCAATTTCGGTCTTCATCCAGATAATCACAAATATGTCATTGAATCATGAACTACTATCCCAATCGAACCTAATCATATTAGTTTTGAATTAATATTCAGCCTTATACAATTTAAGAAACGTAAGACAATGTAACCTAAATATGCATACTGAATTACAGAGATTTCATCCATGCATCAATACACGAAAAATAAAGATTATACCTAATGGTGTCATGGATCACAAAACACGAAATTCAATTCATTGAAATTATTTGAATGGACCTAACATGGTTACTAGCATGTAAGAAACTGATTTTAATTAAATCACGAATATATGTATCATATACACAAAACATGATAATAATTCTCACAGGAAACTTATGTATATCACGTATACATCAACTATTAACATGCTTTCAATCATATATTATGTATATATCAGAAGAAAACATGCAATGAATTTAATGGAATCAAACTCGAAGGCTCTGATACCACTATTGGGTTTTGGGGTTCATACGCAGTGAAAATTACAAAACAATTTTGACAAAAAACCCAACAGGATCCGAATCTAATTCCATTAAAACGTTTAAACCATGAAAAACTTAATCATACCTCAGTCGCAATATACCTTTCTGAAGGTTGATCGATCTCTAAGGCGCTGCCAAACGACGAACGCCCTCTACCAGTAGTCCACAAACGAAAGGAGGCCAAGATTCGAAGTGCTAGCTTCGAGAGAATACCAAATCCTTTTGTTTCTCTCCAAAACGATCCAGAGCATACCAAAAACCCTAAGTCGTTTCTAAAACGAAAATAGAGTTTCGGCCTATTAATCTTTCGTGTGTGTGTTCTAACTTAAAGCGTCTATTTATACAACCCTTGTATATAGACGGTTAAGTAAATTACTCATATACCCTTACTTAAAGAAGTATAAGTGTAATACACCACAAGGACGTTTTTGTCATGAATTTTATCACATAATATTCGTTTTTCTGAATCATCTTAAAATCTCGCAAAACCATTCTTAGTGTGCGACCCAATAGGCTCATACAACGTTGGCAGTGTACCAAAACACATTTTGGTATACAAGTCATAAGCAGTCTCTAGCAAGACATTATGACTACCCAAGTTGTACGAATATCAAATCGATACAACCTAATCAATAGTGTATATAACATCCTTTTGTCACACGATATCCTTTTGAGAAACAACTATGACTTAATCCATGTGATGTTCTCATAAACTAGGCCTTTTAACAATCTAACACATCGAGGATCCACTAGATATCTCTCTTTATATGAGAGGGACAAATTATATGTTGATTCCCTAATTGCAAGTACTCGTTTAATCTTGATTTGTATCCCTATGTTGAAGTCGTATAATCATCATATGATCATCAATCACGACTCACACTAGTCTTAATTCATTATAGTTCCCGTATAATCATCATATGATATAATGACTCACACTAGTCTTAATTCATTATAGTTCCCGTATAATGAACTAGGGACATTTAGGATATTTATGTAAATACCCATGGATCTTATTATAATGTAAACATGCAAATTAATTATAATAAACATCAAATGAAATATTCTATTTTATTAACTAAAAGTATTCATAAAGACAGTTAATGGATCGACCCAGGGCACATGCCCCATCAATTTCGAGGCGGCAGGACAATACAGTTGGGGTAGTGCAACTCTGGCTCACTTATATAGACAATTATGTCTTGCATCCGACATTGATGGAGCAGAGATTGCTGGTCCGATCATCTTATTGCAATTATGGGCATGGGATAGGTTGCCGTTTCTTGCACCGATAATGGGAGACGTTCTTCGAGACGACATCATACAAGACGAAGAATTATTTCCTCCTCCTCCATTTGGTCATAGGTAATTAGTATTTTCTCACCCAATAATTTCAATTTCTTCTTATTTATCAACATGTGCCGTCTTGCATGCTTTGTGTTATTTTGTTCATTTGTAAAGGTGGAAACATGCGTTAGAGACCACGGGAACATCAATGCACGTGCTGACAAAGTACAAAGAAATGATTGATATGCAAGCACCCGATGAAGTAAGACATATACATAATTATTTTTTCCACCTAGTGCTTATGTCAACATCTCGCCAAATGCGTATTTTATTCATTTCAACTTGTTTTTAATGACCGCAGGTAATATGGGAACCGTATCCTGAGACAGTGATAGGGGACCTGCCTGCGTACAGTATCAGTGGTCGTGCTATTTGGCGAACGAGGGCACCTTTGCTTTTCTTCTGTGTTGTCGAAATGTATAATCCCGATAGAGTCATGCGACAATTCGATTTGAGACAAAGGATTCCACCTTTACAGAGCACTAGCATTCAGCTACATAAGATTGACTTGAAAGGGAAGACGGATAAGGATTGGAGCGCAGAACATAGTGCTTATGTCTGCATGTGGAACGAACGTGCCTCCAATATTGCAACTGATGAAATATTAGAGGAGCCAATGGACTTTTACAACCCGTATATGCTATGGTATCGTCGCATTACACGACGATTCATGTCTCGTCGTGGAGCTATTGCTGAGGCATTGGTAAGTTCATTTTTATTTATTTCAGTCATAAAGTCTTTCAAATAGTTGTTCTCATTTTCCTTTCGCATACAAATTCTTTTCTTATTTTATATGTAGGCACATGGAATGACATCGATTCATCAGTTGAGATGTCTCCATTGCACGTATTAGAGATGTAGCGGCATCGACTTTGTCTGCAGTACACGCAGATTATCGGATGCATAATATGCTCAGTTCATTTCAAGCTTCTCATCATTCTTCTCATGCTGATACACGTTCGAGGCATGACACTCCATTGTATACTCCTACAGTACCTCTCAACGAGTTTGAGACTCCGCATACTCCATCAGTTCCTCCCAACATGGCATTCGAGGCTACTAAAGCATTTCCATTTGATGTGGCACCTACATCTTCGCGCCATTTTAATACAAGTCCAATAATGATGAATTTCTCTGGGAGTACAAGTACTCATGATGGTGAAATACGTGATATCGAAGGCAATCAAATAGAAGATGCTCAAAATCATCCTCCAGTGCATTCGAATGTCCCATTAGCTTTAAACCGTAATGTCCGAGTCGTGAAGAGAACACGTTGTGGTACTGGAAGTCATTATTTGGGGTCAGACTAAGACTTGTCCTTAGCTATAATGAGATATTTTTTGTTTTCCCTTTTTATGTATTTTGTACTTCTTTTCTTTCATTCTACTTGTTTTTTTATAGATTTTATGTATTCTTATAATGAGACTGGCCTTAAAATATATGTTGAGATTGAACAAATAGTGAGTTCTTTTTATGTGCATTGTGGCATGATTCAAGGCGTATTTGACGAGACACGAGGGAGGGAATATGACTCGTGGCTCATTTGTTGTCTTAGAGGATGACTTTGAATTCTTGGCTCATTTTCTGTCATTCACGGTCTCAACTTCGATTCCCGGATATGGCAAATTAGTTTGGGCCATTGAAGCAGTGAATTCTTGGTCGATGAGGACTAAATCCTCATGGGATTAGTGAGGATACTTAGACCTACAACGTAACTTATCATATAATTGTCATCGCTTTCACAAACAATACATAATTCCATTATTGAAGTGTAAGTTTTATCACATATATAGTTGCATCACATTTTGGTCGTGACTTGCAGCATATCACATATATAGTTGCAGCACATCACATATATAGTCTTCGCTGCCAAAATGAAGAAAAATAAAAAATTCAGCAGGAATCGTGACTACATTCACATATATAGTCTTCGCTGCCAAAATGAAAAAAAATAAAATCAGCAGGAAGTCGTGACTTGAAGTCACGTTTTCCAGTGACCACGCCACACCTTTGAGGTGGCGCGTGATGTGGCGGTGACGTGGCGATAAATGTGTTAGTTTTGAAAATATTTTTGTGGGTGTGTTGTGTAGATAATTTTTATCCCTAAATGTAATAATCAAGCAAAAAGTCCATGAATTGCAAGTACTTTAGAATGGTTGGAAGAAGTAGCAACCATTGTTTGCTTTACTGACTTCCATGATACAGCAGTATTACCACATGTGAATACATATCCCGTTTGAGAGCGGGCCTTGTGGGGATCAGATAAAAACCCAGCATCAGCATAACCTTGGAGATTCAATTTTACCCCTCTCGAGTAGAATAAACCCATGTCACTTGTTCCTCGAAGATATCGGAAAATATGTTTAATACCATTCCTATGTCTTTGAGTTGGTGAAGAGATGTATCTTGCAAGTAGGTTGACAGCAAAAGCAATGCCAGGTCTTGTAGAATTTGCAAGATACATAAGTGCACCAATTGCACTTAAATATGGTACCTCCGGACCAATTAGCTCTTCATCACTTTCATGAGGTCAAAATGGATCCTTATCCACTTCAAGTGATCTGACAACCATTGGAGAGCTCAATGGATGTGCTTTGTCCATATAAAATCTTTTTAATATTTTTTCAATATAATTTGATTGATGGACAAGTACTCCACTTGAAAAATGTTCAATTTGCAAACCAAGACAAAGTCTTGTTTTTCCAAGTTATTTCATCTCAAATTCCTTTTCAAGTATTCAGATGTTCTAACGATGTCGTCGTGGTTTTCCCACTATATTTAAATCATCAACATATACAACAATAATCACAAATCCTGTTGATGATCTTTTAATGAAGACACATGGGCAAAGCGGATTATTTACATATCCTTCTTTCAGTAAATAATCACTAAGACGTTTGTACCACATTCGTCCGGATTGTTTCAACCCGTACAAAGACCTTTGTAATTTTATAGAATGCATGTTATGAGGTTTTGATTTTATTTCATCGGATATTACAAATCCATCAGGGATTTTCATATATATCTCACTGTCTAGGGATCCGTACAGATATGCTGTAACGACATCCATTACGTACATATCGAGCCCTTCAGAGACTGCAAGGCTTATCAAGAACAGAAATGTGATTGCATCTATAATAGGAGAATATGTTTCCTCATAATCGATGCCAGGTCTTTGTGAGAAACCTTGAGCTACAAGTCTTGCTTTGTACCTTGTAACTTCATTTTTTTCGTTTCTTTTTCGTTCAAATACCCATTTATATCCAACAGGTTTTACGCTATCTGGCGTTTGGACAATGGGTCCAAAAACCTCTCGTTTTCTTAACGAGTTTAGCTCTGCTTGGATAACATCTTGCCATTTTTGCCAATCAGGTATTTTTTGACAATCGCCTACTGATCGTGGTTCTGGATCATCATCATTTTCACATATTTCAAAGGACACATTGAAAACAAATATATCATCAGGAACAATTTCATTTCGATCCCAAATCTTACCAGAGTTTAAATAATTTATTGAGATCTCATTATTTTCATCTTTTTCCTCATTTTCTAGAGGAAGTTGTTCCTCATCAGAATCAAGTTGTTCTGACAAACCCTTATCAAAGGATTCTTGTGCTTTCTCAGGAGTATTTTGATTTGTATTTATTTTTACTCCCGTTTTCCTCTTTCGAGAAATTGTATCCTTTGAACCAACCGGTCTTCTACGCTTTAAGCGTTTCGTTGGTTCTTGTGCATTTTGTTGCACAGAGACATCAATTCTTGCAGGAGCATTTACAGCTGGAATATGTGATTTTGTCACTTGTTTTGCATTATTAAATGCATCTAGTAATTGATTTGCGATTTGTTGCAAATGAATGATCTTTTGAACTTCAAGTTCACACTGATTTGTGCGTGGATCATAATGTGATAAAATTGATGCATTCCAAGCAATTTCGCGCCATTCCTTTTGAATTGACTTCTTATCTCCCCCTAATGGTGGAAAAATTGCTTCATCAAAGTCACGATCAGCAAAACGTGCAGTAAATAAATCCCCTGTTAAGGGCTCAAGGTATCTTATAATGGACGATGAGTTAAATCCAACATAAATCCCAAGTTTTCGTTGTGGACCCATCTTAGTTCTATTGGGAGGTGGTATAGGAACATACACTGCACAACCAAAAACTCTCAAGTGTGAAATATTTGGTTGTTGACCTAAAATGAGTTGCATGGGGGAATGTTCATGGTATGCAGTAGGCCTATAACGAATGATAGATGCTGCATGAAGGACTGCATGTCCCCAAACTGAAGTTGATAAATTAGTTCTCATGATTAAAGGTCTGGCAATTAATTGAATGCGTTTGATCAGAGATTCTGCCAAACCATTCTGGGTATGCACATGTGGAACATAATGTTCAATGGTAATTCCTATAGACATGCAATAATTTTTAAATGCTTGAGATTGAAATTCTCCGGCATTATCAAGACGGATGGTCTTGATTGGGTTGTCAGGGAATTGTGCTCTTAACTTAATGATTTGTGCTAAAAGTCTAGCAAATGCAACATTACAGGTTGAAAGCAAACAAACATGTGACCATCTAGTTGATGCATCTATCAAAACCACGAAATATCTAAATGGTCCACGGTGAGGATGAATAGGACCGCATATGTCTCCCTGAATGCGTTTTAAGAAAACTGGGGATTCCACAACAATTTTACTTGGGGATGGTTTAACTATCAATTTACCTTGAGAACAACTAGCACAATTATAATCACCAGCTGAAAATATTTTGTAACTCCTTAAAGGATGTCCATGCGAATTATTAATTATTCTTCGCATCATTGATGATCCTGGATGACCAAGCCGGTTATGCCATAAAATGAACGTCTTTGGATCATTAATTTTCTTATTTAAGACGACATTCGTTTCGACATGCCTTATATGAGTAAAATATAATCTAGAGGATAAAGATGGAAATTTTTCTAACACTTCTTTTTTCCCATTTGAAACCAATGTGACACAGAGAAATTCTCTATTATTTTTGTTCATGGTTTCAATGTGATATCCATTTTGTCAAATATCTTTAAAGCTCAGTAAATTTCTTCTGGATTTCTCAGAGTATAAGGCATTGTCAACATGAATTGTTGTTCCCTCAGGAAACATAATATTTGCTCTTCCAGAGCCATTAATCAAATTGGAGATGCTAGATATTGTTTGAACATTAGCCTCAGCTAAGTTCAAACTAGAGAAATATTATCTGTTTTTAAGGATTATGTGCGTTGTAGCACAATCAACAAGACATATATCGCTCTTATTTGATTCATGATTTGAACATATGATTTGTTGATCCATCTGGACAAATAACATTTGGCAAATTAGAAAAGAGTCATATTTCATTGATAAAAATTTATAATATTTTGCCTTTGATTTTGAAGGCATGGTAAAGGTCATAAAAATTTTCGGGTATATATATGACAATATTTAGGCAAAATAGCCTTTCATATATGACAAAAAAATGTCACAATTATGAGCGCTCATTGTCAATAATTATTTACCCTTTGTAGTGGTGCACCACTTTTGTTCCACCTTTTGTTGGAATTGTCAATCGACATTTACCTGATATTTTCACCTTTTCCACGTCCGTAAACTTATTATTGCGATCATGATCATTATATGCAACATATGCTTCTTAATTTGAAGTTGAACTAATTAGACGAGATCGATATTATATTTATAATATCTCATTATTTTACTCAGCTACTATGAGACAAAAATCAATCCTTAATATTTATTGGATTGATGGGCGCACTCGATATTTGTTGCAGCAATAAATCGAGGCGGGCCGCGTGACCTTCTTTTTATTGTCTCATCAGTCATATTTCCACATAGCCTCAACATAGAGGTAATTAAAAATTGTGAAATTATAATTAATATTTGACTGATTAAATTTTGTAGCTTGAGACTCAACCGCTCATTTTGAGCTTTTGGAGCATTACCTTTTTTTTGGTATTTATATATTTATAACTCCATAGGGTGAAAATATATATGAAATATTCACTTTTCAAATCACTAAAGAGATATCGGCAAATGATTGTGTACAACATACAACCTTGCATAGATGCAAGCTTTATTCATAATTTGTAATATCTAATTATCATGACAAGAATTATAATAAGGTAACAAATTCAACTATGGTTGATTAATATTTTGAAAGTAAATATAATATAAAATAATTTTCTCTTTTCTTTTATGTAAAAAAAACATAACATATGATTAAGTATATGTTCACAACTTGATTCATTAATAATCAAATGTACTATTCGTATAAGTTGGTGGGACAACCTCCAGGTTGGGTGGCGAGACAAAGTGTGCTTAATGCCATGCCTCATCGAAATGGGAAAACCAGTCTCCCTTTCAATGTTTAGCTTTACTGGGGACAAGGCTTACCCACTATCAACTCAAACTTATAGCATTATTTGTATTATAAAATCAAGAATTGAACGATAATTAATCGTTTGTAGTTTTAAGAGAAAACTAGTTATGTCACATATTGACTTTTGATTTCTGATGTAGAAGATCGTACAAGATGCAACTACAGAGCATACTTTCACAATCGGTGACGTTATAATGTATAATATATGAATAAAGTATGCATATAGAAGTGATGCATGTAATAAAAGGAAGCAACCATGATAATATATAAATAAATTAAACTTATTTAAATAACAAAAGTTATACCTTCATAGCTTTGTCTCCTTAACAAGCCTTCTTGAACTTCAATATCTCCTTAATGCTAGAGCAAGCTCGTGCTGATAACGTGTTGTAAATTGAGTTGGAACTTTCTAAGAACTAGAGAAGGAAATATAAGACTAAGAACTTCTACTACTACAAACTACTACTATAAACTACTACTACAAAGGAGAAGAGAAGAAATGAGATAGTTAGAATGAGAAGTTTTCATTCAACTTGGTGTGGTTTTTACAATGAGGTTGGCACCCTTTATATAGGCCATTTGGTGATGATGATAAATGTACTTTAAACAATGTGTACAAGTAACACATACACCCCATGTCATACAATACATTACAAGTAATTTGACAATACATGGAAGAGTTGGTGTAAATTGAAAATGGTTACAAGTAACATGACAATACATAGACAAGTGGAGGTACTATTAAGTGAGAAATACAAGTTACATGACTACACAATATGTTGATGTACATGTATGGTCATCCATATTCCACAACAAAGTTAAAAATATAAGTCTTTTTAGCTAAAGTTTCATTTCAAAACATATAAGCCGTTTTATGAATTTAAGAGAGCATTTATACATATTAAATCTATTTTACCCTTTTTAACCAAGTATTTACACTCATTTTGTGTAATTAAAGCATTGCATATTTTTGGCTTTATTTAGTTAGGGGTGGAGTTATCTCTCGGGAGATAACTTAAAGGGAGTTAGGAACTAATCTTGTTTGGTTGCTCAATTTGTTTGCAAGTTATCTCCCAACTTACACCCTAGTGTGTGAGATATCTCTCCACCACCCCTAGAGAGTTATCTCCTAAAAGTTATGGACACAATTATCCATCATTAATAACTCATTTATTACCATCTTCCTCTTGTTTGCAGGTTTTTTATGTCAATTCATATTTTTTATTGTTTAAAAATTTGAAACTTTTCTATAATTTTAAAGTTGAACCAAACATGAAAATATTAACTCTAAGGAAATAACTCCCAACTAACATTGTAAGTCAGTGAAAACGAATCAAACAAAACCAAAGTATCAAGGGATAAAAATGTAATTTAAATTTGTCATTAAAGCTACCTTAATTAGTGTGCTTTATTCACGATGACTTATAATTTTGGATGGAGGAAGTATATGGCACGAGATCATCATCATCTATTAACATTAATGACATGGTTCATGCATCGACAATATAAACCTATGAGTAAAGAAAAGAAAAAGAAGACCTCTGTTAAAGAAGAGAAAAGAATCCATTCTTGCTATTTAAAAAATAAAACAAAAGCACATCAAACACAAATGATTGCATGCGTGTCATGGGACCGGTCTTGCTTCTCTTTTTACTATGCTCCAACCAAGTAGCGCCCAAAAAGAGATGATTGAGAGCATCTCGAATGGGACTTGGTCATACATTCATGTCATATGGATAAAGTTGTCCCTACTTTGGTCAATAAGATGGATGGGATCCACTCAAGACTAGACGTAACTGCAAGCTGACGTCGCATACAAGTATAATGTCTCGATTGTAGTAATAATATATTCAACTTATTTTGACTACGGATATCGTCATCAGAGAAAAGTGTATGCACTCACTACTTACTTAAATACAACGAAACTATTGCAAAGGAAATCCAGTTTTTTTAAATGGTTTTACAACTAAACTAAATTAATCTAACAAATCACTGCAATTTACATGTAACTCTAATATTAGAATTATCTTAGTTCACAACTTCACATAAGTAATGAAATACTATGTTTTTCAACCACTTTATCATATTTATCATGTTATGTGCAATCCCTAATTAGAATAGACATAATTCCTTCAAATCCACTTTAACCCACTGCCGTGACGGAAAATATTCAAATGTACACACTAGAACACCATCTATCGGTGTGAATAACAGAAGCTCCACATTACTTTAATGTTCCAAATCTTTAGATTTATAACTTAGTAACCATCTAAGTTTACTATCTGTGCCTCCTTAATCAACAACTATCGCTTGATGTTATGTATTTTACAATTGTTCGGTTTATATCTGGCTTAAAAGCTTTAATAACCATGATAACTTTTAAAACCTAATATCAAAAAACATGTGATCAAAATGTCTTTGACATTACACTCAAAACAATACAAATTCTAACCATTGCGTTTTTTATATTCAATTTTTACTCATGTTCATAGCATAACATTCATACTATAGGATCCATTGATCCATAAGATTAATAAACTACTCACACTTCATTGAAACTAACATGCACATAGTTGTATTCATTGAAATCAGAGATAAATTGAAATACTTCAAATAATATCAATAACACAATACCCAAATCACCACACGTGAGTCTTCAATGTCTTCATTCTCAAATCATCCCAATACTAAAAAATGAGTAAAAGTAATGCTAAAATACTCTAATAGTGGCTAATGCTTGATCTTCTCTTTCTTTACTACGTCCTATCATCTATTTATACTTCTTAATAACAATTAGAACTCGAAATAGAACTATAAATTTCTAATTTCTTTCAATTCGGAGCTGCACTTATGCCTTGGCATCATGTATGTGGAGCCACGGCGCCGCCACTGTGCTACCTTTTTTCTATGCAATTCTTCATCTCAATGCCCTTGGCCCTACCTAGACTCCCCAATGCCGTCCCTTTTGACTCCACGACGCCAATCTTACCTGCCACAACGCCGAGCCTCAAACTTTGATTTTCTTCACTTGTCTTCTCTCTCACGTCGTGCCTAGGTCCTCCACGCTGTCCTTCTTGCTCTAATGGCGCCACCCTTGCATGCCATGGCGCCAACCACTCTTAAGTGGGTTTTTGCTTTGTTTCTTTTTTTACTTTGGCTCATTTCCTTCCTTTACGCCTTAATTAACTGAAAATGCATAAACACCATTAATTACAACTCATTTAGGGATATTTATACTAAATATTCTACTAAACTAAACTTATATATAAGTCTAAATAAACACTTATCAAATACCCCCAAACTTAGAATTTTGCACATCCCGAGCAAAATTGTAATTTACTTAAGTCTCCTAATACCTAGTTCTTATTCATTTTACATTATTCATAGAGTATCATTCAGTTCACTAAGTTTCAAGTTAATAATCCACTCAAGATTTCTTCTTTGCGAAAACTTATATATATTTCAAAACATCTATAGTTTTAACAACATATATAACACACTTTTAAAACACCAAAGTAGATAACAACCAAAATTATCAGTACTTACAAGTTTGTTTCACCTCGACACTCAAGTAGCAAGTGTACAATCTCATGATTTATTATTAAGCTAATGAAATCACAAATAAACATAGAGCAAACTCATTTTTGGTAGACTTTAACACTTCTAGAGTCTATAGGATTTAACATAGTTGGAAAGAAAATTTAACTCAATCAAGCTACTCGCACTTGAGCTAAATAATTTATTTGAAGAGTTTTATTTTAACTTCCGCATTCTTTTCTTTATTTTTTCTCGTTTTTTTTTTTTTCATTTCTCATTTTATTTTCATTTTACGGTCCCTACTCCTTTCCCTATGGACTTCATTTTTTCTCTCACTTTTTCTAACCATCAAGTTCTTTGATCAATTTCTTTTAAAACTTGTGGGACTCTCTCATTTTTTATTTTTCTAAAACTTTTATCAGCACTTCTCACTTTCACTTAATTAAGCAAGTTAACTCCAACTTTTCATTTACCATGACTATTTCTTCCCCTCTATGCACTAAGTCTTTATTTACTCTATATTATCAAGTAAGATTCACACTTATTATAGAATTTCTTAGAGATCTAACTTTTTTCATAAGAAGTGTTCTAGTAATTTCTTGCTTTTGTTTCAAGTTCATGGTTTTCCTTAACTTTTAGTTTCTAATCATGAAATCATATTGCTGTTACTGCGTTTCATTATTTTCTTCGAAGATTTAAGATCACACTCTTGAGTTTCATATTAACAAGATACTTGTATTTTACTTATCCTCTATTAAAGGCATAAACATGTAAATGAATTACTTATTCATTACATATTATTATATATAACCCACTCTATTTGAACTAAACATTCAAATATTAAATATACGAAATAGATAATACACTACCATGCTTTCCTCTTTAATAGATTCAAAAAATAAAATTTAAACGATCATACCTGCAGTGTTTATCCTTATTTCCACTTTTCTTACCACTTTGCAGAGTGTAGTGTAGTGTTGATGCTGTTGGGGCATGTGCCCTAGGACAATCCAGAAACATTTTTTATCTAATGATTTTAGTTAATAAAATTGAGGTTTTCATTTGTTGTTTTATTATAAGTGATTGCATTTTTACCTTATAGTAAGATCCATAGATATTTGTTGAAATATCTTAAATTTCCCTAGTCTTTCATTATACTGAAAACTATAATGAATTAAGACTAGTATGAATCGATTGATGGTCATGTAATGATCATGCGTATATGGATACGAATCGAGATTATGAGTACTTGTTAGGGAATAAGATACTAGGCTGACCCGTTATGAGAACACCAAATGAATTAAGTCATAAGTGTTACTTATCATAGGTATATCATTTAGTCATTCGAATTGAGATTACCATAGACTTCGATATTAGGAGCATGGTAATTTGACACAATCAAACATTATCTTTAACCAGAAGATTATAAAGATTGTTATTGATTACCATGTGAATAATATGTAAGGGTGTGTAATTAAGATATAATTTGTCACTTTTGTATAGAGAGAGATATAAATGGATCCCTCGATATGATAAACTGATAATGGCTAAGTCCATGTGAATTGATATGATCAATGTCACTTGGATGTTTTAAGTTTACCTAAAGATCGAGAGTAGTATGATTGAACATTAAGAATGACTTTCCATTTCTTATGTTTAACCAAATGAAATCACACAATAAAAGAATATGATATATGATGTTCATTAGGTTGTATCGATTTTCATATTCATGCTACTTGGGTAGTCATAAGCATAGCTAGATACCGCTTATGACTTGTTTACCAAAATGATTTTTGGTTCACTGCCAACATCGTATTAACCTATTGAGTCACACAAAAAATGGCTTTGCGCAATTTCAATTGGTCCAGAGTAATGATTTTATATGATAAAACTTATGTCATAAAAGTCCTTATGATTTGTTTTATGATAACTTATTAATAGGGGCGTATATGTAATTTGGTTAAACTACATAAATACAATAGTTGTATTACGAATATGATTTTAAGTGAGGACTTATCTACACATATAAATAAAAGGTGAAACCATAAAACGAAATAAGAATTTTCGCTTTTGCTATTATCGAGTTCTCTAAACTTTGGGAGAGAAAGAAAAACATTTTCTATCTCTCTTGGGGCTCGCACTCCAAATTGTGGTCAACGTTTGTGTGTAGATTTCTGATAGAAGATGCGCACTTGAATGTCTTGAGAATCGAACAATCAGAGAAAGAAACCATGGATTAAGATATGTTTTACTTTTGTAGATCTAGTTTAATGGAACCTATTTTCAATCTTGTTGGGGTTTTTCAAAAATTGTTTTGAATTTTCCGCTGCGTATGAACCCCAAAATCTAATAGTGGTATTAAAGCCTTAGGCTCGGTTCTATTAAACATTTTCATTTTTCTCTAATTTATATATGATATATGTGTGAAAATTTGATCTTGATTAATGCATATATGATATACAAAAAGATTTTGTGATAATTGTTATCAATAATTGGTTTTAAAACATGTTGTTAATTCATGTATATTGATATATATGCATGATTTGATTCAATGAAAGTATTCATGTTTAGAATATTTCGATTGACATATCTTTTAATATTGAACGATGCGAATTTTGTTTGTTCACATCGTAAAAGTCATATTTAGGTTAATGTGATTTTTATATTGGATACTTAGTTCGTTTTGTTCAATTATTGTGTATGTTTCCTTGATAGAAATCATGATTAGGTTAATATAAATAATTTAATATGATTTTGGTATTGAAAGCATTGATTAATATTTTGTTTCTTAATTCAATTGTTTGTTACGTATGAATAAAAATCAAAATTGATTTTCATCATATACCTTATTGTGGTTATATATATTAATATATTCATATTAGATAGGAGATAGACTTGTAATAGGATTAGAATTACAAATCCTATAAGATAGGTGAGATACATAACAAATTCTAATTGAATAATGATTTAAAGTATCTTAAATTCTAAGTGGATAAGTATCTTAAATTCTAATTGAATAGAGATTCAAAGTATCTTAGAGCATTTCCAATGGTAACATGGATTTATACCATGGATTGGTGCCACATCATGGATGTGGAGAGGATGTCTATTCTATGTGGCACTAGATAGACATTCACATCTTAAAATGATCTCTAATGGTAATGTGGATTCTGACCATGAATTAATGAGTTGACACAATCTTCATAATATTAATAAAGGCTTGAAAAAATAAAAACTTTAAAAGAATTAATAATGCTGACGTGGTAGTCTACCACAATGTCTATAAGTAGACATTTTAGTAGACTGCCTCCACTTTGATTCCATACCACATAAGATGGACATTATAGATTTATGGTCTTATTGGAGAGCATTTTTGGGTTGGATGTGGATTGTATCCTAGGTGGATCTATTTCCACCTCAATCCATAGTCCATTGGAGATGCTCTAATAGCATCTCCATTAGTAACATGAATTTAGACCATGGATTAGTGCCACATCATGGATGTGGAGATGATGTCTATCATATGTGACACTAGATAGACATTCACCTCTTAAAATGATCTCCAATGGTAATATGGATTTAGACCATGGATTGGTGAGTTGTCAATTCTATTTTCAATTTTCATAATATTAATAAAGGCTTAAAAAATTAATAATGATGACGTGGCTATCTATCATAATGTCTAGAAGTAAACATTGTGGTAGACACATTTCATTTTGATTCCATGCCACATAGGATGGAAATTATGAATCCATGGTTTCATTAGAGAGCATTTTTTGAATTGAATGTGGATTGTATACTAGGTGGATCCATTTTCAGTCCAATCCATGATCCCATTCGAGATGCTCTAACACAAAAATGCTCCAATAAGACCATGAATTAATAATATCCATCCTATGTGGCATGTAATCAAAGTGGAAAGTGTATAATACAATGTCTACTTCTAGACATTGTGGTAGACTGCCACGTCAACATTATTAATTCTTTTAAAGTTTTTATTGAAAATAAAAGTGCCAACTCATCAATCTATGGTCTAAATCCACATTATCATTGGAGATCATTTTTGGAGGTGAATACCTATTTATGCCACATAAGATAAATATCCTTTCTACATCCATGATGTGGCACTAATCTATGGTCTAAATTCATGCTACCATTGTAGATGCTCTGAGCGTTGAAGCCTCGAGTGATCGTAAAAATAAGGAAAATGTTGTGGCACATCTTACTTTCCTCTAACTAGATAATTTTTTCATGACTTTCAAAATTGGTTATTTATTAAAGCCGACCATAATGCATGGCCTCCACCTCATCGCCAGCCCACTCTTTTAACATTTCTACCTCGTAATCAAAAGATTCAAAGGCCCATCTTACATTCCTCTAGCTTGCCTTCAAAAGAAACTACCAATTATAGTTGTAAGTTTTTAAAAGATACGGAGTATGGTCTTCGAATAGTGCAAAATTAGTTAACATTTTTTTTTTTTGACTCTGAATCACACCTCATGATTAAAAAGAAAAAATAAAAAAAGAAGTGGCTAAATAGACCTCAAAACTTGGTCAATAGACCCTAATGCAAGTTTCCTTTTTTTTACCTTCGATGAAATGAAATTTTTGCCCTTCACATAAAATGGCTTATGCTCCTGCATATCCTGGTTACTTATACCTCGGTGCCTCGAACAACTCTCCTCTCTCTAATCGCCCTCACTTCCGGTCAAACTCCGGCGAAATTTGAAGGAAACCACATTTATTTGATACTGTGAGTGCATTCTCTACCTCTTTTTGTGTCGATTTTTAGATTTTTTGGGTTTTTTATTATTTTTGAGTCAATTTTTGTATTATTGTTGGGCTTAGGGCTTGGATATCGCATTTTGGACATAAAAACTTCGATGGAATCAATAATATCTAGTGATTCTGAGCAAAACCCACTATTTTTTGTTATTCTCATGTATTTTCTAGTAGTTTCAAAATTCTTTTGTTCATTCTCGTCGCCTATTTGTTTCAAACACATAGGGCCGAGATCTCTAAAGAGATCTCAGTTGACTCCCACAGAGACATTTTTCAAGGTCTTGATTGCCTCCATCCATCTTCCATCGAAATTGAGACCTCCTCACAATCTCAGTGGGAGGCAACTTAGGTGAAAGTAACTTGAGACCTGTAAAGTGTCAGACCCCACTTAATAAGGGCATCTGACTAGCCTAGATTACCTTAATCCACTGATAATCTAACAGTCTCAACCTCTTCATCTATAAATAATTAAAAACCTATCAGAGTAATTATAAAATATGATTCTTTATTAACCACAAAGGGACTCTAAAACGAATCTTGTACCTCAAAATCAGTAAAGATTAATTATATAATCCTTAAATATTTATGAAAGTTTTTTGCTAGCATTTCCTCTATTTTTAAGCCTACACCGAAAATCTTCAACCTTCATAAATCTTCAACAAACCTGCTCAGCTTGGCGAAAATGCTGAAGGACTCACAATCCACCCCATAACAAAATGTATCGCATTAATAATGATTATTTATTCATTCTAACCTATCTCAAGCTTTCGACATTATTAAATCATTAATACCTTAACTTCTCGGCATTCAAATCCATCATAAAACCATTAAAACAATTCCAATCCTTCTCAAAACCATTTTAACATTTTCAAAAGATATCCTAACCTCACATGAAAACCCATTTATACTATATTTTATATTCAAAAGTAATACAAACATAGAGAGAAATAAACTGAGCAAGTCACCAATAATCGGAAAGCTTTTCCTTTCCTTTGTTTCCACTAAAACCTGTCATTATCCAATCATAAAAACTCGATAATGTCAAATAAGTAAATCCCACACTATCTAGTAAATCTGTAATCAAATGCATAATAATCCAAAGAATTTAAACGAATAATATAACCCAAGGAATTTAAATACAACTGTGAATCCATCCCGTTTCTGTTATCCGACCACAATCAGATGACCGGTCTCCAAAAGTCAAAGTAAACAATACTAACGACTCATGCGCGGGGAGGATAACCAAATGTGTCTCGTTCCTCTAGATTATAGAAGTATGATCTGATTCAGCGTGATCTCATGATAGCCACTTGTTATCACATGATAGCCACTTGATGCAAAGTATCAATGACTCCAGCCCTCAAGCATAATATCGTGTTCGATAACACCAATATAGACATTATAAGGAGACTCATAACTCTTTACCCTCCCAAACTG
This sequence comes from Stephania yunnanensis, assembly GCA_039657365.1. Classification (NCBI taxonomy): domain Eukaryota; kingdom Viridiplantae; phylum Streptophyta; class Magnoliopsida; order Ranunculales; family Menispermaceae; genus Stephania; species Stephania yunnanensis. The sequence goes on along the minus strand of CM077581.1, from coordinate 28,717,615 downwards.
TGTATGTACAACAAAAATGCAATTCAAGGATCCATGCAATTTATACAAAATATAATCATACAATGTAAATGTTACCATGAGATTTACTTAACCTTACAAACATCCAACTTCAAGCTTAATTTTCGAGGTCGCGGAGCATCAGATCACCTTGAAAATGGCTCCAATAGCTTTCATGCATATCCAATTATATCATGGGTTAAGCTTCAAGTGAAACGATATCATGAAGCCCAATGCAAACCGCGGTCAAAGTATGCTTGAGAATAGTTTTCAAAAATATTAATTTATATAACCATTTCAACTAGCCAATTTGGGGTAGCTTTTTAATCTTAAAAACCTCAATATTTATCATAATGACCTTAAAGGAACTTGTAGTACTCACATACAACTTTCCATAGACTCTAAGAACACCTAAATCGGATCACTGATGAAAAAGTTATGAATTTTTTAATATGGCCTGTTGACTTAGCAACTTTATATATTTTGAACTAAAAAAAAACTTGTCCAAATTAATATTTTTGCAATTAAATCCTTAAAAATCAACAATAAACGCCACGAAACCACCCAATACCAACACCAAAATATTTTCACAGCTCATGGAGTCAAATTAGATTAAAACCAATAATCAATATCAACTATTAAAACATCTCCAAAATAATTATCAACTGAATTGCATTAGTTCACCTCATCAAAACCATAACCCACGTAGATGGAATTGATCCCAAATTGACGTAAATCAATCCAATATATCAATTAACAACAATTCCAACAAATTTCTATTAGAACCCGGGGTGAGAATTCAAATTGAATTGAGAAAAAATGCATGACATTAAGAATTTATCAAATTGCAACTCAAATATCTTATTTCTACCTCATAGCTCAAATTGATTGTTCGCGATGCTCTACTATTTTGCGGAAAGAAACCGAGTGACAATCAAATTTAGGGACCTCCGAGAGCGAAAATGTATGTGGAGAGGTTTTGGAAGCAACGTTACGTTGATATGAAAAATTGAAATCGTTTTTTTTTTTACATATATATATATATATAAACCCTCAGCTACGAGTTTAAGCAGCTTAATTTTTTAAAACATTATTTCGACGTGCTTTAACATCTAGTGCTCATTTTGGATCCCATTTTTTACCAAATTGAGCCAAAATCTTAACAAAATAGTCCATCTTCATAAAATGTCTATAACATTGGTTTTGGTCACACTAAAACCCAAAAAATCTTAACTTTTTCCATGACATACGAAACTCTTATGTACCAATCCTCTTGCCATACTTATCCAAACTTGCACCAGTTTAGACCAAATCTTAACCTCGACTATCGTTAACAGACACCAAACTCTAAACAAGATCTCACACAACTTCTTCTCATTTCACAATACCTCCGATCCCAACTTACATGCAAACTAAGGCAAATCCCCACGTCTGCTCATTAAGTCCATTTAAGGTTCAAATTTCAAAATTTTAATTGAAATTCAATTATTCATTGCGAAATTCAAAACTAATATTTATGTCAATGTTTTGACTATCTCGGCACCCATCTTGACACGTATCTCAAGACAAAACCCCACGAATCTCAAATTTACTCAATCACTCAAGTTTCACAAAATAAAATAATTTATAATACACAACACTAGGCAAACATCACAGATTAATAAAATTAATAATAAATCTCAAATTCACCGGTGTTTAATTCTTGACTTGTAGCTAAAATCATAATTAAGCTTCCTTAATCTCGGATTAACCGTAATTATGGATTTAAAAAAATTGAGATTTGACATAAAGAGGTCTCTATGGGAGCTAACTGGAACCTCTAAAAAGGTCATCGGCTCTATGTGTACGAGACCCAAGGGCAAGACTTCCTCAGTTCTAAGGCACGGGGAGACCAAATCCGACCTTGTTCAACGAAAAAACACTCATACAACACTTTCGACCTAGTATAAGTGTTCTACAATGCCCAAAACCATGAAATAGAGAGGATTGAGGGTGTGAGCGTGAGGGTGATAGGGTGAGCACAACTAATTTGTAAGTTTTTGAAAAAAGTGGGGTACATTCAGTATTTTGAATTAAAAAATCAGTGTATCCTTAAGTAATGGGGTATGTTAAGCAAATTTTAGGGGTCCATTTAGCCATTTCTAAAAACAATATGTTGTGAATGGATGAGCACTTGTATAAGCATTCTCAAGCATGATTCTCACATTGAATTACAATATTAAGCATGACTATCACACTTAATGTAACTTGTCTCTCTTTCCAATATACACTCACTCTTCTACGTATTATCAAGGTTAATTGTAATGTGTTGTATGACTTATGGTATTGATATACTTTTACACTTTGTCCAAGCACACATTTTCATCATCATTAAAGGGCCCATATAAATGGTATCAACCTCATTGTAAAGATACACCAAATTGAATGAAAAACCTCCCATTCCAACTCTCATTTCCCTTTTCTCTTCTTTTCTCCTTCGTAGTAGTTCTTAGTTTCTTTACTTTCATGCACTAGTTTCTAGCAAGTCCCACTTAGTTTACAACACGTTATCAGCATGAGCTTGTTCTTTCACAAAGGATATCTTGAAGTTCAAGAAGACTCGCATAAGAGATGAAGCTAGGAAAGTATAATTTTTGTTGATTTAAATAAGTTCATGTTATTTTCATTTTATCACAGTTGCTTTCTTTTATTACATGCATCATTTATATCTACATACTTTATTAATATACTATGCATTATAATGTTACCAATTATGAAAGTATGCTTTGTAGTTGCATCTTGTATGATCTTCTATATTAGAAATCAAAAGTCAATATGTAACATAAATGACTTTCCTCTATACTAAAAACAATTAATTATGCTTTATTCTTGATTTTATAATGCAAAACAATACTGTGAGTTTGAGTTAATAGTAGGTAAGCCTTGTTCCCAATAAAGCTAAACATTGGGAGATGAGTTATCCTGTTTGAGGAGACATGATTTGTGACGACCCTCCCCCGACCTTGAGTCAGGTCACCCGACCCAGACCATTACTCAAGCACGATACCTGACCTAGGCCCAAATAATAGTCTAACACCCCTAATTCAACTTGCGAAATAATCATAAAGACAATATGAAAATAAAAATTGCAAAATAATATATAAAACAAATTCATATGTCTACCAAAGAACTGTAATTGGGTTTTCACTTTGTTCAACCATGTAGGGTCATCCGAAGGCTCCTAGATAACTCGACTACAAGGGAAATATTGTTCAAACTACCAAAGAGACCAATTTTAAAATATAACCCAAGTTTAATAGTTTCAAAAATGAATATATAGATAATATAATGCAAGGCTCACATTAAGAGAGAAGGCTTCAAGCTATCACCTCACCCTTTTCTTGATCTAGCGCTAATTTAGATACCTGAGATGCAAGTGGAGTGAACTAAATAACTAACGAGCTCAATAAGAGACAAGTCTTGCTCAAACTCTAAACATGCAAGTATTACCTAAAAAGCAAAAAAAATCTACACATGTAGTAATAAATGAATTGTGAAACATTTAAAGGAAACAAATAAAGACATGATCCTTATTCATAAAAAAAGATCTAAACAAGTTCCATATCGAATATCACTTAAAGGTAAATTCATCATTCAACAAACTAGAAATGAGCATTCTTTTGAAATCACATCATAAAAAGGGAAATTTGCAAATTCGTAAATAAATATCATTCATTCATGCAACGGGGTTCAATAAGAGAATTACCACAAGAATTAGTAATAAATATAAGTCATAGTTCCATTCAATGCATCCTAGTTAATAATATGAACCCGGTGACCGAAAAACTCACCCTCGAGATAATATGAACTATTGGCGGTCACAATGGCCATTGTGATCTCCATGTAATTCCATCAAAACAATAGTATGTGTTTCCAAGCCATCACCGATTACGACTACCTCTGAACTTGATACTTCGTGGTGTAGACCACAATTTTTTTGGTGGGATCATAGCGACACCACTACAATTCGTGGTGCAGACCACTTTCTGTTGGTAGGTACACTGCCACACCAGCATGGACCACTCTATTTTGATGATCATATAGCTTCATCACCACTTTTGGATCGAATAAAGAATTTCTTCACGTCATATGCATTCCATAGATGAGCATATTCATACCATCAACTACATGCAACCCAATCCCAAGTCTTTCGATAAAATTATGAAATTTTTATTTATCTAATATTCAAGCCACATTTAATGCATGAGTGAAGCTCCCCACTTACCTCGATTCTTCATGAATCCAATTCTTGATCCCCGTGCGCTTGAGGTCCAACATTATATCAAAGCATAAATCAATACTAAGTTATTTATTCTTTATTTCATATGTATTTAGGGACTCACTAGTGTAAGTCCCATGGTCATTTATGTCACCGAGACCTTCGTCGAGGTTTAGTGTTGCATGTCAAAGGGTGGGACCCGCTGTTAGTTCCCTGGGGAAGGTAACGGATTGGCCTATGGTTAAATCCAGGGGCTAGTTTGCTTTTGGTTAACCAATTGCCCACTGGTCGACTTGGTATAGGGGTTAACAAACCGCTGAATTGGTCAAACGACCATGGGTGGGGGGAGCTCAAGCTCCCCATGGTGGCTAAGGGATGGGGAAGTATGAGCTTCCCCTCTATCTGGTCATCCAACTACCCCAGTATAGGAGGTGCTTTGGGGTAGTTAGGTGACTGGACAGAGGGGGGAGCTCAAGCTCCCCCTAGTGGCTAAGGGATGGGGAAGCATGAGCTCCCTCTCTGTCCAGTCACCCAACTACCCTAGAACCTCCTATACTAGGGTCCCTTAACACGACTGACCGGACCTCCAGCTAGTCGTAGTCGAGAAGTGAAGACCCCACCGAGGGGACGGTGGCTAGAGAGCTACCCTTCCCTCTCGTCTGTGGGGGGTGGGACGCCATGGTAACGTCCCTCCATCACCCAAGCTTGATGACAATGATGTCATTGCTCCCTCGTATTGGCGGTGGTAGCGGCGCAGCCACCCCCTCTAAGGGTACTCTTTGCTCCAAGAATTTATGAAAAGAGAGAGAGAGAGAGAGAGAGAGAGAGAGAGAGAGAGAGAGAGAGAGAGAGAGAGAGAGAGAGAGAGAGAGAGATTACCTTGGTTGGATCTAGGAGAATTCCATCGCCATCATTTCCACCATCTAGTTCTACCTTTTTTATTTAGGGTTTGAAGATCAATGAGGGGAGGTTAGGGTTTTTATTTTAATCTTGTTTAAATAGGGTTCACATAATTAAAATTTTGCCCATGGGGAAGGTATTTAGATTTTGGGTCATCACAATATCCTCAATTTTAAGAACCTTTTTCCTCAAAAGTAAGGGTAAGGTACATTCATAGCCCGTCGTGTCTATTCGTAACGCTTTCTTTTACGATTTTTTTGTACCGAGGCAAATTTGCACCTGCAAAATTTGTTTGTACCTCGCGTAAAATTAAATCTTACTCTTGACTCCAACTTCTCAATTGTATTATTTTTGTCCCACAGGCTAAAATTTATAAGTTCTATCTCGTATAAGTCCCATTAGAGTCATTATACCTTAGCTACCTGCCAAGTCTTTGTATCATAATGCATTTTTAGGTATTCTTTTGTAATCTCCACCAAAGTTGCTACGTGCAAACAAATCATCCCACAAAAAAGTAAAGATGACCATACCGAGATGTGATCTAGTGCCTATCTGTGTCGAAAATATCTTTTCCTATCTAGCAACAAATCGATACCGCCAACTAGTAGCAGGAACAAGGATAACTGTCTGCTTTAATATGAACACTAGCACACCATATTTTTCATTGTCTCGATTACACATATCAATGAATGACTCCTCATATCCTTGCAACTTATATGTGGAAGCTATAAATGAGCAGTCATAGTATTTCTTTTGGAATTATACCTTAACAACATCATTATTTTACACATTTATCGACGTTTGTTCATATAAGTTCTTAATTAAAGTCAACTCTTGATTAACGACCCATCTTGTAATCTCCTATGTCACTTTTAACTATTTACTTACACATCAAGATTCCAATCTAGGTAAGCTATGGAACAATCATCAACGTCGCTATCCTTAAGTAACTTTCAATACTCATTCATATGCACTTTATTAAATCGTGATTTTTTTGTTCCATACCAAGGTCTCCTATAGTAATCACTCAGATTTTTGGAGACTTGTTGCATCGCATTTTCGAACCAATCAACTCTCATGATCCTGGCGGACGTTTTAAATTCTTTTGATGTAGTCAAGGTTCATATTTATTACACAATCGTCTATTATCGTCCTCCCGAGCTAACTCTTAGCTCTTATAGTTTATTTAGAACTTTTCTCACTGACAAATTAATGGTGGTTTAACTTTTATGTTGTTTCTTGAGAATATAGAACCCAAGTCTCGAGTTTTGTCATTAAGGACTTGTAACTCACTACAATCTAATCATTTTAAGTTCATAATTCACTATCAACGTATCAATTTATTACTCGTGTGCGTTACTACTGCTGCACTTATTTTTCTTCGGATACTTCAAAATAAATGTACACGACTATGTAATTAGTACTTAAACGAGAGTAACTTGCACGTCATGCCATTTAAAACTTTGAACCAAGGGACTTCCAAATTATACTCATTCACAAATTTTGCTTTCATCCGAAGAAATGCTCGAGCATCGATTATAGTTTAGAACACTTATATTGTCACTAATTAAGGTGTCAACCTTTAAAATTTTCGTGTCTCTCATCACTTGTCAATATCCTCAACACTTGATCATCTTTATACACCTATCATTTTTCCATTTAGGTTGCATTTCAAATTCTCTTATTTCGTTCGGTTAGGATTCTCACTTTGAAATTTAGACTAAATACTCAGGCTCTCAAATGCTAGCAAAACTTTTTTAACAATTCATAAAGGTGTCAGATTTAGAAGATCTCACCTCCACCTAGAGATACATGTTTCATAACTAGCTTAAGATATCTTCTCACCTATCCTAGTTATCGTATTATTTGTATTACATGATATGAATTTTATTGGGAGTCGATCCTAGCTTAGGATCCCCAATTTTATATTGTCAACTATCATTGGTTCGATCTTTCATCCTTCCCAAAATTATCTAGTTTGGTAGCCTGGGTTCTTTCAATAATGTTCATTCTTATCGAGAAATTTTGGGTTACTCTTCACAAGCAATTATTATGATTTCTTGTGATGTCACCATTTTGATTTGAAATTCTAAGTTCATGAGTAGGGTATTCCCTTGCAAATTCTATGACTACGAAAAGCTATTCTAGTTAATGTTTTCTCTCTTAGATTCATAACTTTTTTTCAAACCACCTATTAACTAATTTGTTTTCCCACTGTTCGATCCTTTCTTAGGATCCCCAATTTTAATAATCAACTCATCATTGACTTAGGGTAGGTGACATTCATCACATTATTTATTCCTCGACATTATTTTCATTCAACTACCATTACAATTATGTTAGATTCCACTTTGCCTCAATAGTCGTTAGTTCACGTCTTCATTATCGGACAATCATACTAATGATATTCTTTTAGCTGGGTATCCCCATTTTAATGATTCATCTATCGTTGGATTTATTACGACATCATTAAAATTGATGTACACCCTTTAAACTGTACAAATTCTGAGTTATATAAATAGTTTTGAGGCATTTCTTAATTTTATTAATCAGCGCATGTCTCACATTCATTTTGAAATTGATCTTTCAAATTTTGTTATCCCCGATTTTATGAGTCAACTCATTTCTAGTTAAGTAAGGAAAATTTTGGTTGCCTTTGATTTATGAAGAAATTAATCAAATGGAAAGAGTATGCCAAGAATCATCACCAAGGAATCAAGGAAGAATTGGTTCACAAGTCCAAGATTTCCCAGCAATTCCAAGGGACCCAGAATCACATGTCATATCAGTGTAAATAGTGACTTTAGTTTTATGGATTTACGAAGCGATTCCACTTACACATGAATCACTAAGGAATTGCTGTAGGAGATTTCTAGAATTTAAGATAACAACAGTTGTTTAAGTTGGTTTGGGGTGTTTACTACCTAGAAACTATAAATACAACCCTAGGGTTACAAAATTAGATTCCTTTGAGTAATTAGAGATCAATATTTCATTGCTCTAGCAGCTATTCTTAATTGTTTTAGTTTATTGCTTTATTGTTGTTTGTTTTTAGAGAATATTTGTGGATTTAAATTATTTTTTCTAGAAGTATTTATCTGTCTTTATTTATATTATTGCAATGTTATTTATGATTATGAGTGAGTATTTAGTTTATTTAGATAAAGTTCGAATATGAACTAGATCCATTTTGCTATGCAGTTATGATGAGATGATTATGTGTTTAATGCTTTAAACTAATCGTATTATGTGATTCACTAATTTTATGAATTATTATTGAAGGATTTTAATCTTGATCTTTGTATTGCATGCATAGTCTAGAATATGTATTGTGATATTTAGATTCGTTATCTATTTGAAGTAGTAACTAGGATTGTTTGAAAGGTATGAGCGTTTAAATTTTCTAGGTGAATTTGAGATCTAAATTTAATGTTGAAGTGGCTTTCTGAATCTGTTAGATTTAGTAGTTTGAAGTCTTCAAAAAATGTAATGCGGTTTTATTACGTGAGGTTAATGTCTTTGTGTATTCAAAGATGTTAGCTCAATAAAGTTAGAACGTAGCTTTTCCACTAGTATAAGGAGAACAAATGGTTGGCTAAAGGCTCTTTTCTTACTTATGATTAGAGTTTAATGATATATGATACTTTATAAAGTATGCTCATAGCTATATTGATTAGAGTGACATGCTTTATGTTTCATTATTCTGAATGTTTATTTAAATATTTATTTATTATTGAATTGAATCTATTTGATTGATATTGAATTTGAATTGTGTTAGTTAAGTAAATATAATTAGTTTATTATTATTATATTATAGTTTATCATTACTTAGATTAATTACTATTTTAATTAATTAATTAAAGTAAAATAAAAAATAATTAAAACCTTAAAAAGTCATTTTTCCTAGAGAAACTTGATAAATCCCAATGGAAACAATTTCCACTTATCATTACTAGAAAATCTCAGAGTATAATATAGAGGGAAAAGCATTATACATGCCTGACACGTGTCAAATTTTATTTCTCCCGTTCCATAATGATTAGCGGATGTTGGGAAGGAAGAAATTAATGAATATCATTTTGAAGAATTTCAGAAATAAAAATTAATAAATCTTTGATGGAATCGATTATGCAATTATCGAATTATGATGAAGTTTTGAAAGGATTCCCTTAATCTAAAGATAAATTTTTAGAGGAATCTAAAGAAACACTAGGCAAAAGGTGTCAAGTTTAATAAAAAAGATAATACCTAAGAAATATCTCGATCCATTAGTGTTTGGAATAACTATCACAATAGGAACTTCTTCTTTTAAATTTGCTATGTGTGATTTCGGAGCATCAATTAATGTAATTTCACTTAAATCATATGAATAATTGAAATTCGGAATGTTGACTAATATACCTATTTATCTTACTTTAGTTGATAATATGGTTATTAAACTATATGGATTATTAGAAGATGTTTTAGTGAAAGTAAATGAATTAGTACTTCCAACCAACTTTTATGTCATAAAAATGGGATATTCAATATCACCTAATTATCCACCTATATTATTAGGTGGAACTTTCTTTCAAACAACTAAACTAAGTTAGATATATTTGATGAGACGATGTCTATGGAGTTTGAAAATAAAATTGTCTATTCAAATTCACTTATGAGCATATTTATGATGATTCTGATGAATTACTTGACAACGATATTAATGATAATGTTTCTTTAGAACTAAATCATTATGGTAATCTAGATGCTGAAGTATATGCAATTAACGATGAAAATTGAAAATGATTTTTAACAGAAAGAACAAGTTGAAGATACTTTAAATGAAAAAAAGTAACTTAGGAATGAAGAGTTACGCAAACGGAGAATGGGAAGGGTATTAATAAGCCGGTAGATTTTAAAATTAAGAAGAATAAGAAGAAGAAATGGTCGAGTTTAGGACCTATAAACCTGAATGATCTTGGGATACGTGTTCTAATACAAATCTCATGCCAATACACTTCTTTCAACATGCTTAATTAGAGTTTGATGAACTTGCTTCTAAACGAGTTCCTTTACCAAATGATTTTTCAATTAAACTAATAGGGGTGATGATGAATGTATCAAATCAAGTAAACAAGTATATTTTATCTACAAATTTTTTGGTTATGCCATACTTTGTCAATGAAAATCCTCCCTTTATTTTAGGACGCCCTTTCTTAGCCACTTCTTTGGCTATTATGGATATTCTAAATAAAACAATCACTTTAAGAGTAAATAGTCAAGCAATTACTTTCTAAAATGGCACTAGAGTGGCAATCCTAAATTTAAGTTTATAGATCTGGTTTAATACTTGAATGACTCAATCAAGCCAATGACGGTAAATGAAAGCGCTCTATGGGAGGCAACCCATATTCTATCTTTATTTCCATTTCATTAGTATAATATGTTTTTAATCTCTCACCTTTTGATTCTCATTTTGGGAATATTTTTGAAATTTAAGCTTCGAAGTAGCTTCAAATGAGGGGGGATGATCAATTTGTTATGTTCTTCTTGCAAATATATTATGGCTTTTATCAATTTATATTATTCATCTATTTATTTAATTAATAAAGTAATAAAATTTTTAGTTTGTTACATATCCTACTTAAAATTTCAAATTCTTAGTGAATTCTACCTTTATATTGATTATTATAAGTAATATATATATGATAATTATGAATTTATTTAGGATAAAACAATATTACTATCCAGCTAATTTAGAGTGATGTGAGTTTCTATTGTAAATTGCATGCAAAATTGGTAACAGTGAGTAGGAATTTTTAGTGAAATTCACATATAGCGATTCAGTAGCAAATGGAACCTATAACTGGGATTCATTGGGTAAATCAGTGAGGGACAACCTTATTTTCATCGATTTAAATAGTGAATCAGTAGCCAATCTATTTATAACCTTTATTCATTGGGAGCTATACCATGTTTTTAAAATAAAACCCTTATTCGCCATACATAACTTATTTCATACATACATACTATTGAAGTGACATGGTTCAAAGACCAAATATTCTCCTAGATACAACCTTCCTAAGCTTGGTTTTAGTGTATTTAAGTGATTCAACCTTCAATCTTATTTCGTTCAACCTAAAAGATGACAAGTTTGAGAGTGTAGAACCATATTAGCGCTTAAGCAAACAAACTTTGAATAGAAGCTCAGAAGAGAGACTTATAGGAGTTTAAGAGTTTATAACTTGAGTGACTCACTCTCAAGAAGGTAATCACATTCCAACCCTAGTTTTTTAAATTGAGAATTTTTGGTTTTGATGAATTTTTGGAATTTTTTTTTATGAAGAACTGATTTTGAAATTGTTTATTGGAATTTATTTTACTACTGATAAATGATTTCATTGATTTCAATATATTAGAAATAGTGAATACGATGATTCTTGATTTACGTAGTAAAATTCTTGAAAGTTTTAGTATTTATCGATTCAAAGATTTTTATATGCAATTGGTTTGAAATTAAGTTTCAAATGAGTTTGAGGGTTTGTTTTCTTTTAGAAAGACTTGAATTTATTGCAAGATTGTTTCCTATTATGAAAGATTTGAAAAGTTGAATATAAGTTTATAACGAGTAAAAACTTTGATGCCGATTCTTTTATTTAAGTTTTCATTTGATTTTCGAGCTAGCTTTTCATAATAGGAAACAATCTTGCAATAAAGCATGTATTTTATTAGTTTTCAACCCAAAAACAACCATACAATGGTCCTCGACGCACAAGTCACATCCTCAACCCCAAAAATTAGTTTCTCTCACCTTTCGGAATTAATTTTTAGTAGTTTTATATATTTGAAACCTTAGGTGTTTTTAGAAAAACACCAACTATTATTGTTTTAGCATCGACTTCTCTCGACGATGGCCTAGGTCGGTGGGGAAAAAAGTCGGGATTATGGATTCATGGCATATTATGTGAGATCTTTTAATTTATTATTTTAATTTAGTTTAATTCTCTTATTTCATTATTTTTGATTTTAAGGAATATGATTTAGATCTAGGGTATGCATGTGGCTAGTGCATGCTTTTAGGGGGACAACCTATAGTTATTTGAACCAATAAAGTGATAAACACTCACCCGTTTGCTATCAAACCCTTTCGGTTCTTGAGTGTGCAACAATATAATCTAGGTTAAATAGGAAGCAGATGCAATTCGATTATTTAGGATTACTGTTCCCACAGATCCATATTACTACGGTTAGTGTGTTAAACCTGATTGGTTGATGTCTAGGGTTATACATAATTAGGGAAATATTCAGTGGTAGACGTCCTGGCTATCGAGATTAGGGGAACGAGGAATTTCTGGCGGATGTCGATTTTCTATAGCTAATCTAGAGAATTTAAATTAATACTTTTAAGGAAAGATTGAAGACCATGATTGCCATTTAATCTTCATCCTGATTTGTGGAACTCTAGACCTACGTGTTACTTAGGTGTTAATTAATTTTTTTTCAAAATTAGTTTAGTTATTTTATTTATTTAGTTTACTTAGATTAGTTAAGTTATTTATTTTAAAACCTTCGATTTTTCCTTTTCGTTGTTTTTAATCTTAGAAAGACCATCAATCTCGGTGGGATCGACCCTTTGGCACTATTCTACAAAATAGTTAGTTTAAGAACTTTATTTTATTAATGCATTCGACGTGCGTCAAATATCCATAATATAAGAAGTCAAGTAAAGTTAATTTGACTTATTAGAATAACTTAGTTTAGTGTAAAAACTAATTAAAAAGTGAATTCTTTAGAAATAGTTCAAGTTAAGTAGGTAATATATATCTCAAGGCAAAAACCTTTCCCTAAGAACAAAATTTGTGATCTGGGTAAGTTACTTACACTACTACTACAAGCGAGCTGTTATACACGCGACACATACATCAAGTTTTTGGCGCCATTGCCGAGGATAAGTAGCCATTAGATTTACTTAGTTTGAAAAGTTGCTAACTTTTATTTTTCGTATTTTAATTTTAAGTTCATAAAAACAAAAATAAAAAGCTTAAGTCTCATGTTGACTTTCTTCACTTGATATTTTTGTGTTTTCATTTTAGGGATATTTAATGCCTTACGATCTGGAGATTGATAGAATGAACGAAGGAAAGAAAAATGGAATTAAGATGGCTGAAGAGCAGGCTAGAAACTAACAACAGGGCCACAGGTAAAACCAACTCACAGGTGATCTTGTAGTGTAGGAGAGAATGTTAGGATATAGATGCTTTCGTGACTACTTCAAGACATAAGTTAAGGAGACTTACAACGGAGTGATGAGGCTTCCGGCCAACACGAACTTTGATAAACATGGTGTAAAATAGTTTGTTTAGTAGGCTACCCAATAAAGATCCAGTTGCACATGTTGAGAATTTCTTGGAGAAGTGCGACACCGTGCACATCACCAAAGTTATAAAAGTGGTGATCAAGATGCGAATTTTCCTATTCTCATTGAGGGGAAAAGCTAAATCCTAGTTCCCAAGGTTGAATGCAGGAAGTATAACTTTATGGGCATAAATCAACCAAAGATTTCTCGACAGGTTCTTTTGCCCCAGTGAAGGTCAACAAAAGGAAACTTGAGATTAATCAGTTCATGCAGGAAGATACTGAGTCTCTTGGTAAGGCATGGGAAAGTTTCAAAGAGATGCCGAGGAGATGTCCAGGACACAGATACGTGAAATAGGCACAATTCTAGATTTTCTATCATGGGATGAACCACAGTACAAGAACGCTAGTAAATGTTGTAACAGGTGGCTCTCTCCTTACCAAGGATGAGGATGGAGTATTGGATATCCTTGATTTTATGCCTTAAAACTCTACCATTGGTACTAATTCAACAGTAAGGACACCAAAAGGCATCTATGAGATTATCTCGCAAGCGGAAATTATGGCATATCTATCAAATTTGTGCAGTCAAATGGCATAACTTCAGATAGGACACCAAGGTCCACATGTAGGACAACAACCTATTAATCACTAAGTCATGGTGGTTAACCAAATGGACATATAGCAGGGAATGGAGTATGAAGACATCAACTTGATGAATAACCAAGGCTATGTAAATAAATTTAGGCTGAGATGAATGGCTCCTTAATGGCTTTATCAAGGATACAACAACAACAACCCGAACTTCTTTTATGGAATTCCTGATAATGCATTGAAGTTACCTCAAGTCTTTGAACAACAAGTCCAACAGGGGAAGCTTGGTAAAGCAAAGAGATGACTTCATTAAAGTCAATTAAGAAGTATTTGTGAGCCATGGACAAGAGCAATAGAGGGTGCCATGAGAAGTATGAGAAAGAGATGGAAGGTGTGAAGCAAGACATAAAAAGGATTGATAATGAGAAATCACAATCCACCAAGAACCTTCAGGGACAAATTGGTCAGCTTACGAGTTCTTGGAACTCATAAAATGAAGAATAGTTTCTGAGTAATAATAATCGCAATCACATGCAAATGCACATGTAGTTTAGTTATGGAGTTGCAGAAAAACCAATGATCCAGTGCGACCAAGAGATATAATAAATGACATAAGGAAGCAAATCAATGAGGAGTATTTAATAAATGCAGAACACTTGGATAATGATACTAGTACCCAAAAGAAGTAACACTAGCAGAATAACTAAAATTGACTCAAAGGAAAACATGGGGAGATAGGCAAAAAATGATGTGGTACTAGGGAGAGTCACATTTTCGGATAATCCACCATTAATAAACCCACCCTTACCATATTTGCAACGATTCAAGAACCAAAAAGATCAAGGAGAGTTCAAGAAACTCATAGAAATGTTTAAGAAATTGCATATAAAATCCTATTCGCAGATGCATTGGAACATATGCCGAGCTACGAAAAATTCATGAAGGACATAAAGCCAAAAAAAGTGCATTTAGAAGTTCACAAAATAGTGAATTTGACTGAAAAGTGCAGTGAAATCCTTTAAAGGAAGTTACCATTGAAGTTGAAGGATCTAGGAAGTTTTTCCATTCTATGCATGATAAGAGTGCACTTGTTCGATAAGGTCCTATGTGAGTTAGGAGCAAGTATAAATTTGATGCCCTTATCAGTTTTCAAGAAATTAGGATTGGGAGGAGTAAAGTCAACTAATATGACTTTGCAATTGGCATATCGATCAGTGACATATGCAAAAGGAGTGATTGAAGACGTGTTGGTAAAAATGGATAAGGTCATTTTTCCCTTGGATTTCGTAGGACTGGATATCGAAGAGGATTTAGAGGTACCATTAATTTTAGGGAAACCATTCTTAGTAATCGCACGAGCATTGATAGACGTTCAAGAAGGAGATTTAAGGTTATAAGTTAATGAAAAGGAAATCTTGTTCAATATTTACAAAACCTTGAAATTTTCGAGTGAGGGAGAACACTGTAAGAGCATCGAACTCAAAGATGTAATTTTTGATTATGTTACTGAGATATCCCATGAGTATATGCCAGAAGATCCACTGGAGAAATGTCTAGTCCAGAGCATAACAACAAGCTCTATCGCAAAAGGTGAACTTAAGGAAGCAGTAAATGCTTCAACACAAACAAAGACCCCCTAAGTTTCATAAATGGTTTTGAGAAATTAGAGACGGAGGCATAAAGCATAGTTATTGAACCAACAATGGAATTAAAGCCTTTACCAGAGCATCTAAGATATGCGTATTTGGGAGAAAATCCAACACATCCCTTGATCATCTTAACAGCATTGACAGAGTAGGAAAATAATTACTTCGAGTTTTGAGAATGCATAAGTTAGCATTGGGATGGATAGTTAAGCCTAATGGCTTGTATGCATAAGATTTTGATGGAAGAAAATCATAAACAATCAATTGAAGCTTAGAAGTGGTTGAATCCAGTAATGAAAGAAGTGGTAAAGAAAGAGATTTTTAAATTATTAAATGCTGAAATCATTTACGCCACTTCAGATAGTTCATGAGTTTTACCAATACATGTGATACCAAAGAAGGGAGGAATGACCATTATTCAAACTAAAAATGGGAAAACCTTATGCACGAGAATAATAACTGGGTGGAGAGTTTGCATTGATTATAGAAAGTAAAATAAAGCTACGAGAAAAGATCACTTTCCATTACCAATCATTCATCAAATGCTGGACATATTAGCGGGATATGAATATTATTACTTTTAAGATGGATATTCGGGATACTATCAATTTTCCATAGCACTAAAAGATTAAGAGAAAATGACGTTTACTTGCCCTTATGGAACATCTGCATTTAGACGGATGCCATTTGGATTACGCAATGCGCCAGCAACATTTAAAAGATGTATGATGGCTATTTTCTTTGATATGGTCAAGGATATTATGAAGGTATTTATGGATGACTTTTTGGTATTTGGGGCTTCTTTTGATTTATGCTTGCAAAATCTGGCTTTGGTATTGAAAAGATAGCAAGACACAAACTTGGTCCTTAACCAAGAGAAGTGTCATTTCATGGTTCGAGAAGGAATTGTTTTGAGACATTGAGCATTTGCTCATGGATTGGCGGTTGATGAGCGAAAACAACGCCAATTGAGAAACTCCTTATACCAAGAAACATTAGAGACATAAAGAGTTTTCTAGGGCATGTGGGTTTCCGTATAAGGATTATTAAGTATTTTCCAAAAATAACTAGATCATTGTGCACATTGTTGGAAAAGATGTTCCATTAGAAATGAGCCCGACATGCATACAAACATTTGAGACTTTGAAAGTAGTTTTGATTTCGGTACCAATAGTGGTAGTACAGATTGGCTTCTATGTTTGAAATAATGTGCGATACGAGTAATCACACAGTGGGAATAGTTTTAGGACAAAGGAAAGATGGAATGTTTAGAGTTGTATATAACGCAAGTAGAACACTGAGTCAAGCACAACAAAATTATACTACTACAAGAAATGAGCTATTAGTATTGGTGTTTGCATGTGACAATTTTAGAGCCTATATAATGGGCATTATGTATACCGATTATGCAGCAATCCATTACCTTTTTACAAAGAAAGATGCCAAACCAAGGTTGATTAGATGGGTTTTATTATTGCAAGAGTTTGACTTGGAAATCAAAGATAAGAAAGGAAGTGAAAACTTGGTTGTAGACCATCTATACAGGTTACCTCATAAAGAAGGTGATAAATTGAAGCCGGTAATAGAAGTATTTGTGGATGAGCAGTTATTTCAAATATCAGATTTGCAGATAGAGCTTTTAATTTAGATTCGGTCTAAACGAGGTTAAAAGGCATCGGGTTAATGACGTAAAACTAAGCGCTACTAGGAGGTAGTCTAGGGGTTTTTGAAATTTTCAGCAAGTAAGTAGTATTTAGTTTAGTTCATTACAACTTAAACGGATTAGTTTTAACTTTAAAAAATTTTATGTCCAATATGCAGGAAATACCATTTGTCAAATGATAATTTATCGAAATAGATAAGCCTTCAGCATTGTGCGAATAACCATGACACATCTAGGAGTTACATTTGGGATATTAAGTTATATTTAGTTAGTTATTTAAAATTTGAATGTCTATTTTATGCTTATATAATGTGTTATTATTATATGTTTGTATGTTTGTATGTTTCAGTGTTTTCATGTTTTATGCTTACTTTTAAACCTTGAGGACAATATTTGGTTTAAGTTTTGGTGCATTGACACTACACTACATTATGAAAAGTGGTAAGATAGGATGCGATATATGGATAAACATTGCAGGTATGATCGTTTAAATTTGAACTTGAAGCAGTTAAGGAGGAAAGCATGGTAGCGTATAAATTTCTTTTCTTACTATATGAATGTTTTAGTATATTTAAGGTTATACATAGTAGTATGTAATAAATAAGTAGTTCAGTTGCATGTTTCTGCCTTTAATTGTGGATAAGTAAATTACAAGTATCTTATTAATATGAAACTCTATAAATGTTTTTAAATTTTGAAGAAGAAATAATGAAATATGGCAAACAATAGTTTGATTTCATGATTACAAACTTAGAGTTACGGAAGACCTTGAACTTGAAACAAAAGCAAGAAATTAAAACACTTCTTGTGGAAAAAATTAGGTCTCTAAAGATTCTATAATAAATGCGAATCTTACTTGATAATGCAAAGCAAATAAATACTTAATGCCAAGAAGGGAAGAAATAGCCATTGTATAATAAAAGTTGGAGTTAACTTACTTCATTTAGTGATAGTGAGAAGTGCTTACAAGAGTCTTAGAAATAAAGAATAATGAGAGAATCCCACAAATTCTAAAAGAAATGGAGTAGAGAACTTGATGGTTGGAAAAAGTGAGGAAGAATAAAGTCCATAGGAAAAAAGAGTGGGGACTATTAAAAAAATGAAATGAAAAGAAGAAGAAAGAATGAGAGAAAAATAAAATAAAAGTAAAGAAGATGGAGGTAAACTAAAAATCTTCAAATAAAAGACTTAGCTCGAGTGCGAGTAGCTAATTGAGATAAGTTTCCATTCCAACTATATAAAGCCGTATAAACTCTTAAGGTGCTAAAGTCTACCAAAGATGAGTTTGATCTTAGCTTATTTCTAAACTCCTAAGATTAATGAGAAATCTTGAAATTGTATACTTGCTACTTGAGTGTTGAAATAAAACGAATTTGTGAGTAGTGATGGTTTTTAGTTGAGATATACTTTAGTGTTTTGAAAGTGAAGTTATAGATATTGTTAAAGATACATATCTTAAAAATACATTTTTTTGCAAAAAAAGACTCTTGAGTGGATTATTAACTTGAAACTTGGTAAAGTAAAGGATACTCCATGAACAATGTGAATTGAATGAGAATTAGTTATTAGGAGACTTAATAAAATGCACCTTTGTGCGAGATCGCAAAATCTTAAGTTTGAGGGTATTTGATATGTGATTATTTATAAATATATATTAAGTTAGTTTAGTCATATATTTAGTATAAACAACCTTAAATGAGTTCTAATTCATGGTATTATTGCATATTCAGGAATTAAGGTGTAATGAAAGGAATTGAGGAAAAATGAGAAGAAACGAAGCAAAAACCTATAAAATCAAAGTTGGCGCCGTGGGTACAAGTGTTGATGCGATGATAATACAAGGCACGATGTGGGAAAGAAGAAAATTGAAAAAAAAAATCAACTCTGGAGATCCGGCACAGAGGCAGCGCCGTGGCACACAAGGGACGACACCAGGGCATGCAAGGGATGACGTCGAGACTCCAAAAGTTAAAAATTACACAATGAAGCAGTGACATAATGGCAGCACCGTGGGTTAACACACACGGCACCGGGGCAGTAAGTGAAAACCAACCATGCAGGAAATAGAAAGTGAATTTTTTATTCGAGTTAAATTGTAATTTAAGGTTTCTAAGTGTTATTAAAGAGTATAAATTAGTATTAAGACATGGTGAACTCATAAGATATCACTGCATAGAAGGAGATTAGCCACCATTAGAGTAATTTAGCTTTGAGTTTGAGTATTAAAGAGTTTATGTAAAAAAAATATTGAAGACTTTATGTTTACAATTCAATTTTGGTTTCGTTAATGTGTGAGTAGTGTATTTATTTTAGGGATTAATTGATCCAATGGTATAAATATTATGCTTTGAATAGGAATAAAAAGTGATTATAAGAAATGAGATGGCTAGAATTTGTATTGATTATGAGCATAATTCTTTACTCATACTAGCCACATGTTTAATGAACTTAGGCTTTTGGAGTTATCATGGCCATTGAAGCTTTTAACCCGAACATGAATGATACAATCATAAAATACACAACATCATAAATAGTTGTTGATTAGAAAGACGTGGTGTTGGGTTTTGGGGTTCATACGCTGCGGAAATTACAAAACAATTTTGACAAAAACCCCAACAGGATCCGAATCTAATTCCATTAAAAATGTTTAAACCATGAAAACTTAATCATACCTCAATCGCAATATACCTTTCAGAAGGTTGATCAATCTCTAAGGCGCTGCCTACGACGAACGCCCTCTTCTAGTAGTCCACACACGAACGGCGACCGAGATTCAAAGTGCTAGCTTCGAGAGAATACCAAATCCTTTTGTTTCTCTCCAAAACGATCCAGAGCATACCAAAAACCCTAAGTCATTTCTAAAACGAAAATAGAGTTTCGGCCTTTTGATCTTTCGTCTGTGTATTCTAACTTAAAACGTCTATTTATACAACCCTTGTACATAGACGGTTAAGTAAATTACACATATACCCCTACTTAAAGAAGTATAAGTGTAATACACTACAAGGACGTATCCGTCATGAATTTTATCAAATAAAATTCATTTTTCTGAACCATCTTAAAATCTCGCAAAACCATTCTTAGCGTGCGACCCAATAGGCTCATACAACGTTGGCAGTGTACCAAAACACATTTTGGTATACAAGTCATAAGCGGCCTCTAGCAAGACATTATGACTACCCAAGTCGTACGAATATCAAATCGATACAACCTAATCGATAGTGTATATAACATCCTTTTATCACACGATATCCTTTTGATCAAACATAAGGCATGGAATTGTCATCCAACATGTTCAATCGTACTAGTCTCGATCTTTAGGTAGACTGAAAACATCCAAGTGACATTGATCAATATCAATTCACTTAGACTAGGCCTTTTAACAGTCTAACACATCGAGGGATCCACTAGATATCTCTCTTTATATGAGAGGGACAAATTCTATCTCGATTACACAACTTCACCACATTGCTTACACAGTAACCAATCACAACCTTTATAATCGTCCTGTTAAAGACAACGTTTGATTGTGTCAAATCACTGTGTTCCTAATGTTGAAGTCTCTGGTAATCTTAAGTCAGAGGACTGGAATATATACTTATCATGAGAAACAACTATGACTTAATCCATGTGATGCTCTCAAAGCGGGTCGGTCCAGTACTTTGTTCCCTAACAAGTACTCGTGATCTTGATTCGTATCCCTATACGTATAATCATCATAAGATCATCAATCAAGACTCACACTAGTCTTAATTCATTATAGTTCCCAAGATAATGATCGACTAGGGACATTTAGGATATTTCTGTAAATACCCATGAATCTTATTATAATGTAAACATGCAAATTAATTATAATAAACGGCAAATGAAATCCTCTATTTTAATAACTAAAAGTATTCATAAAGACAGTTAATGGATTGACCTAGGGCACATGCCCCAACATCTCCCACTTGCACTAGGGCCAATCATACATGCATCTAATGCCTAATGATCTAACATGACCATCATGTTTTCCTTGTGGAAGAGCTTTTATCAATGGATCCACAACGTTGTCTTCGAGGGTACTCTGCAAATCTTTACGTCTCCCTCTCAATAATTTCTCGATGAGATGAAAACGTCCGAGTATATGTTTGGATCTGTGGTGCGATCTAGGTTCCTTGGCTCAGTGCTATTGCCCCGTTATTGTCACAATACAAACAAACAGGGTTAGCAATACTCGGAACCACACCTAGTTCGTAAATGAACTTTTGATCCAAACCGCCTCCTTTCTTTCGAACGCCGCAATATACTCGCTTCGTTGTAGAATCTCTACGCCTCTTGCTTCGAACTTTTCCACTTCTTTTCGCACCCCCATTCAAAGTAAACACATATCCAGTATTGGATCTAAAATCATCTATATCAGCTTTGAAAACTTGCATCTCTGTAACCATTTACAACTAGATCATTTTCAAAACCTCCATAGACCAAGAACACTTCCTTAGTCCTTCTTAAGTACTTAAGGATGTTCTTTATCGCTATCCAAAGGACTCTCACCTGGATCTCGATCGATATCTCTTGTAGTGCTCAAAGCATATGATACATCGTGTCGAGTGCATAACATGGCATACATGATAGATCCAATAGCCGATGAATATGGAATCTTATTCATACGGTCTCGCTCATCATTTGTCTTAGGACATTGAGTCTTGCCGAGACTTATCCCATGAGACATTGGCAACAATCTTCTTTTAGAGTCTTGCAAAGCGAACCTATTCAAGACCTTGTCTATGTAAGCACTCGACTTAGACCGATTAGCCTCTTAGATCTATCCCTATAGATCTTTATCCCTAGGATATAGGCTGCGTCTCCTAAGTCTTTCATTGAGAAACACTTCCCTAACCAAGACTTGACATTCTGCAATGTTGGGATGTCATTTTCGATGAGTAATATATCATCAACATACAATACCAGAAAAACAACTACACTCCCACTGACCTTCTTGTATACACAAGGCTCATCTTCGTTCTTAATAAAATCAAAATCCTTGATTGCTTCATCAAAACGAAGATTCCAACTCCGAGAAGCTTGCTTTAATCCATAAATGGATCTTTGAAGCTTGCATACCTTCCTAGAATTCTCAAGATGTACAAAACCTTCAAAGTTGTGTCATATACACGTCCTCAAGCACTTTCCATTAAGAAATGCTATTTTAAATCCATTTGCCATATTTCATAGTCATAATATGCAATGGAAATTGAAATTCTTATGGATTTAAGCATGGCGATCGGCGAAAAAGTTTCATCATAATCAACACCTTGAGTCCGCTCAAACCTTTTGCTACTAGTCTTGCTTTAAAAGTATGCACTTTGCCATCCATGTCGGTTTTCTTCTTGAAAACCCATTTACATCCAATGGTCTTACCACCTTCAGTAAATCAACCAAGTTCCAAACTTGGTTATCATACATGGATTGCATCTCGAGTTCATGGCACTTAACCATTTATCCGAGTCCGGTCCAGACATAGCCTCCCGATAAGTGGTGGACTCATTTTGGTCTATAAGCAACACATCACGACTATCAGTAATGAGAAATCCGAATCTCTCTGGCTCATGTCTTACCCTACTAGATTTTCGTGGGCCTTGTGTCACTTGTGGAGGTTCAACTGGTTCGGAACGTTGTTGAAATTCCAGTAGCGGTTCAGTGTTTACTTGTGATTCTTGAACTTCTTCAAGATTTATTTCTCTCCCACTAGTGTCTTTTGAAATAAACTATTTTTCCATAAAGGCACCATACCGAGCAACAAACACTTTGTTCTCAAATGGGATTATAAAAGTAATATCCTTTTGTTTCCTTAGGATACCCAACAAATAAACACTTGTCGATTTAGGTGCTAGTTTTTCGATACTTGTCGCTTTACGTAAGCCTCACAACCCCAAATCTTAAGAAAAGACAAACTAGGTCTCTTCCCGTACCATATCTCATATGGTGTTTTATCAACCGCTTTAGAAGGAACTCGATTCGTGTGAAAGTGCGGTTTGTAATGCATAACCCCAAAAGGATAATGGAAGATCTCGCATGACTCATCATAGATCGAACCATATCTAATAAGGTTCGATTTCTCCTTTCGTAAACTCCATTCCATTGTGGAGTTGCTTTGGTGGAGTCAATTGGGAGACAATCCCACAATTTCTAAGATGATCATCAAATTCTTGGCTTAAATACTCACCACCTCGATCTGATCGAAGTGTTTTGATAGTTTTACCAAGTTGATTCGCACTTCATTTTGAAACGTTCGAAACATCTAAAATGATTCAGCTTTATGTTTCATAAGATATACATAACCATATCTCTGAAATCATCGAAGAAATGTAATGAAGTACTTGATAACCTCCTCTAGCCATTGTGTTTATAGGACCACATACATCGGATGTATTAGACCCAATAAATCACTTGCCCTTTCACTGTGTCCAGTAAAGAGACTTTTAGTCATCTTGCCCAGTAAACAAGATACGCACATTTCATATGTTTCTAAATCAAATGAATCTAGAAGTCCATCTTTATGGAGCTTCATTATGCGTTTCTCATTTATGTGCCCGTGACGACAATGCCAAAAATAGGTTTGATTCGAATCGTTTGACTTGAATCTCTCTGTATTTATGTTAAAGACTGGAGTATCAGTGGACTTTTTCATGCTTAGAATATAAAGACCATCATACAAATCAGTATTTGCATAAAATATGCCTTTACGAGAAATGGAACATCTATTATTAGCAATAATAAAATCAAAACCATCCATATCCAAACATGAAACAGAAATGATGCTTTCGCTCAAGGCAGGCACAAAATAACAATTATTTAAAGTTAAAATAAGTCCACTAGATAAAACTAAGTCATATGATCCAACAAACAAGGCAACAACTTTTGCTCCATTCCCTACGCGGAGGATGACTTCTCCTTTCTTCAACTTTCTACTTCTGAGTCCCCGCACATTTATACAAATGTGAGATCCACATCCGTATCTAATACCCAGGAATCACTAGTAGATAAATTAATTTCAATAACATAAATACCCTGTAGCGGTAGTCGCACTACCCTTTTTCTTCCTTAGATCTTCCAGATAGAGTTTGCAATTTCGAACCAAAGTCCAGTGCATGACGAAAATGACAATTTCCTTCTTTTTCTTTTGGGTGTTTTGAAGCGAGAACAGTGAGGCTTGACTTGTTCCACGAGCTTTGCGACAAGTGCGGCAAAGAATGTACCTTGGCAACTCTAGCCTTGCCTTTGCCTTTCTTCTTCATTCCCTTTCCCTTTTGGACCATCAACACATTACTAGAGGGTTTCTTGATATTTTGTTCAGCAGTTTTGAGCATAAAATACAACTCTGAAATTGATTTCTCCATATTATTCATATTGTAGTTCATCACAAATTGTGAGTAACTCTCTAGTAATGAATTCAAGATCAAATCCGTAGCCAACTCTTGGCTTATGGGGAATCCATGTCTATCAAGCTGGTCAACATAGCCCTTCATCTTCAGAACATGAGGACTAATTGACGCACCCTCATTCATCTTGCAAGAATGTAGGTTTTTGACTGTCTCGAACCTTTCTTGCCTAGCTTGTTGTTGGAACATTTCCTTCAGCGTTATAGCCATGTCGTAGGCTTCCATTAGTTCCATGTCCTTCTCGAAGTTCAGAACCATAGTTGCCGCATAATACATGCAACATCGTAGAATCGTTGACATGCTTACTATGCGCATCCTTCACAGCTTTCGTAGCATTGGTTGGTGGTGGGTCCTCGGGATTGGAGCATCCAGGACATACAACTTGCGTTCATGCTAAAGAAAAATTCTCGAGTTTCCGAACCATCAAGAAAGTTAGTCCCGATAGCTTATCCTTCTCAAGGATGGATCGCAGTGACAGGGGATTATTGTTACTTGAAGAGGCCATTGATCTACAATAAAGATTATGCAAAGTTTATTTTAGTATAGAGGAATAGACTCCCACTAAATTAACAACCCTCCTAAAACGTACTGTTTATTTAGGGGACTAAAATCCATATTTCACCTAATTCTATGACTGCTATGGCATGAAACACAGAACTAGATTATTTAGGTAGGTAACAGTTACCAATTACATCTTATGTAATTTTTAGATCATTTTATGAGATACGCGACATCTTATGTCTTAGCATGTTTTTATCTCATCATTTGCCTAAAGTTCAAAACTATTTTGATGGCTTTATTAAGTTGGACCATTTTAAACATTTAGGTAACTCTTACCCAACTTGTCTCACCAAGATAACACAATACACCCAGCTATGGCTGAAACTATATTTGTGTGATCGAGGCCTTGACAAGTGTTTAAATGGATGACACGAGACTTAAAATTTAATAGAGGGATTTTATTCAGTTTTAGTGATTTTATGTAAACAATGAAATATCATATATTTTATTGATTTGTTCAATACACCCAACTTTTTTTTTTTTTTTAGACGACGAATCTCAATTCCGAAAATTGAAATTCGCTATAGAAAATCATATTTTTTGCTGATTTTACTATACTAAATCTACCCCTTAATTTATCCAAAATTAAGTCAATTAAAACATTTTTAATTAACCCGGGCCCACATCTAACTAATCATCTTATCCTAATCAAATTAGGACTTTAGATATTTGAATCCTAGCATATCACCAATAACAAACTTCTCCATATTTATCTCCTATCCAATAGGGATAACAAAACCGATTTTTATTATATCTCCTACTCTAATTTGTTATCTATCTTTATAAAATAGAAAGTTCATAACAAAATAGATATAAGAGATAAATAAACAATTTCGAAAATTAATTATTTGCAATTTCGGTCCTCATCCAGATAATCACAAATATGTATCATGAACTACTATCCCAATCGAACCTAATCATATTAGTTTCGAATTAATATTCAGCCTTATACAATTCAAGAAACGCAAGACAATGTAAACTAAATATGCATACTGAATTACAGAGATTTCATCCATGCATCAATACATGAAAAATAAAGATTATACCTAATGGTGTCATGGATCACAGAACACGAAATTCAATTCATTGAAATTATTTGAATTAACCTAACATGGTTATTAGCATGTAAGAAACTGATTTTAATTAAATCACGAATATATGTATCATATACACAAAATATGATAATAAATCTCATAGGAAACTTATGTATATCACATATACATCAACTATTAACATGCTTTCAATCATATATCATGTATATATCAGAAGAAAACACGCAATGAATTTAATGGAATCAAACTCGAAGGCTCTGATACCACTGTTGGGTTTTGGGGTTCATACGCAATGAAATTACAAAACAATTTTGACAAAAACCCCAACAGGATCCGAATCTAATTCCATTAAAAACGTTTAAACCATGAAAACTTAATCATACCTCAATCGCAATATACCTTTCAGAAGGTTGATCAATCTCTAAGGCGCTGCCTACGACGAACGCCCTCTACTAGTAGTCCACACACGAACGGCGATCGAGATTCAAAGTGCTAGCTTCGAGAGAATACCAAATCCTTTTGTTTCTCTCCAAAACGATCCAGAGCATACCAAAAACCCTAAGTCGTTTCTAAAACGAAAATAGAGTTTCGGCCTTTTGATCTTTCGTTTGTGCATTCTAACTTAAAGCGTCTATTTATACAACCCTTGTATATAGACGTTAAGTAAATTACACATTCTTAGTGTGCGACCCAATAGGCTCATACAACGTTGGCAGTGTACCAAAACACATTTTGGTATACAAGTCATAAGCGGCCTCTAGCAAGACATTATGACTACCCAAGTCGTACGAATATCAAATCGATACAACCTAATCGATAGTGTATATAACATCCTTTTATCACACGATATCCTTTTGATCAAACATAAGGCACGGAATTGTCATCCAACATATTCAATCGTACTAGTCTCGATCTTTAGGTAGACCGAAAACAACCAAGTGACATTGATCAATATCAATTCACTTAGACTAGGCCTTTTAATAGTCTAACACATCGAGGGATCCACTAGATATCTCTCTTTATATGAGAGGGACAAATTCTATATCGATTACACAACTTCACCACATTGCTCACACAGTAACCAATCACAACCTTTATAATCGTCCTGTTAAAGACAACGTTTAATTGTGTCAAATCACTGTGTTCCTAATGTTTAAGTCTCTGGTAATCTCAAGTCAGAGGACTGAAATATATACTTATCATAAGAAACAACTATGACTTAATCCATGTGATGCTCTCATAGCGGGTCGATCCAGTACTTTGTTCCCTAACAAGTACTCGTGATCTTGATTCGTATCCCTATACGTATAATCATCATATGAGCATCAATCAAGACTCACACTAGTCTTAATTCATTATAGTTCCCAAGATAATGATCGACTAGGGACATTTAGGATATTTCTGTAAATACCCATGGATCTTATTATAATGTAAACATGCAAATTAATTATAATAAACAACAAATGAAATCCTCTATTTTATTAACTAAAACTATTCATAAAGACAATTAATGGATTGACCTAGGGCACATGCCCCAACACGTGGATGGTAAACTTAGTTGGTTATGATTCCAATGATTTGATACTTAAAGCAATGTGGAGCTTAAGTTACTCAACCAATAGGTGGAGTTTTAGTTTGCACATTAGAATCTTCTATGTCACGACATTAGGTTAAGTGGATTGGAAGAAAATTTATCTTTTCTAATTGCATTATACAAAACATATTGAGATATAAATATGAATAAAAAACACAGTATTAAATTACCTCGGTGAAGTTGTGAACTAAGATATCTTTAATAAAAAAAGTCCAGTAAACTTAATTTGATTTGTCAGAATGGTTTGGTTTAGTATGAAAACCAATTAAAAATTGAATCCCTTAGAAACTATTCAAGTTAAGTAGGTAATATATAACTAGAGCAAAAACCTTTCCCTAAGGACGGTATCCGTGATCTACGTAAATTAGTTACACTATTACTACAAGTGAGCTGTTATACTTGCGACACGCACATCAACAATAAAAAATAGATAGATAGAGAAAGCGAGGATCTCCAGATGAATAAAAGGCAAAAGTTCATAAAAAGAAATTTATATAAAGAAATAAAGATTCATCTCGAGTGCCTGTAGCTAGGTTAAGTAAGTTTTTTCGATGCCATGAACTGAATAATAACCTACCTTTAAATATTTTTCGATGCCATGAACTGAATAATAACCTACCTTTAAATAACTACATAGACTCTTAAAGGTGTGAAAATATACAAATAAATGAAAAGTGGTGATAAAGTCCATTAAAAAGAATCCATTTAATAAGGAGATTAATTTGGATCTACTACTGTGATGAAAAATACCCAGAAAACCTATGAGTAAGTTGAAGGTTATAATTTTTAAATATTTTTAGCCTTAAAAAAGTGTTGTCTTGAAAGGTAATCATGTTCAACCAACCTTCGAAAATTCCAAGTCTCTTGTTAAATAAATTGGCCAAGTTTTGATTGTATGGACACCAATGTTTTGCAAAGTAGGTATAAAGTCTTAAAGGTAGCATCACTCAATTTTGTCACATTCCGTTTAGTCCTTGTAGTCAGATAACTCTTTGCTCGGGATGTGCGAAATTCTAAGTTTAGGGATATTTGATGAGTCATTATTTATGCAGTTTTATACAGGTGCTTTGCTTTGTAAATCAAGTCCAAATTCATGTTTTATGGTTCTATATGTTTACTTTGGAGATTTACAGGGTATTTGAGCATTTGTATGTGAAGTAGACAAATCTAGGAAAAAGTTAACTATCACTCAAAGTGCAGTAGACTTGACGCCCCTATGTACGTGGATGGAGTAAATAGAGAAGACACGATGCCACACATGGCATCAGGCCAAAAAACTAGATGGCACCAAAAATGAACCAACGATGCCATGTTCTACAACATAAGATGCCACCCATGGCCTCAGGATCAGAAGTAGAAACTCCAAAATAACTTGTTGTCCAAGAATTTCTATAATATGCCATATTGCTGCCCTGTGCCATCCCTTAATAACCACGACATCATTAATGACGCCATATTCGCAGAATAGGAGTTTTGTAATTTTTAGAAGGTTTTTATTTCTCAGGCTTTCCTATTATTGTACACAGGCTCACCTAGATAAAGGAGGGACAACTATGGACGGGAAAACATTGTAATTAAGAGTGACTTAGGAGTAGGGAAAGGTAGAGTAGCCATGTCTGATTAGGTTCTTTAATACCTAGATCGAAGATGAAGCTCTCTAGCAAGTAGTAGGTTTGTTTTCATGTCTTATTGAGTTTTTCTTTAATATAAGTATTTTATTTCAATTCTCTATCTTTGTGCTATAGTTTTAATGATGTCTCCATAGTAGTTTAGAGTTAGTATATTCACTGCAAATCTCTAGTCATAAACTCATTGACCTGCTATTAATCGGTTGAGTCCGTAATACCAACCGCTTTGAGAAGTGGCGATCACCTAAAATAAGAAATTCGACACACTTTTTGTTCTAGGTGAATAGCATCGAGAACTAGGTTAAACCTTGAGAGCGGTTGCCCAAGGTTATCTAGGGGTAGGTATTCCCACATAACTATTAATGTTGCTTATGTGCTAAATCTTGAGAGCAGTTGCCCAAGGTTGTATGATGGAGTAAGAGAAGTATTTAGTGAGCACTTGCCCTATCTATCGAGAATAGGGAAACTAGGGTGTTTGTGACCCCAACGCTTATAGCCTATCTAGGGAAACTATTTTAAAACCAATGATGCAAGATATGGAAATAACATAGGGCTAGATCGTAGATTCCTAGACTTAGATATCTTTACTATTTCTGAGTTTTCATTTATTTTCTAGTTTTATCGAGCTAACCGCTTTATTTACACAAAAACCTTAACTTCACGCTATAAAACACATTAAACTCTATGAGAACTTCGAACTACTAATTCTAACATCTTTAGAAAGCCGCTTCAACACTAAATTTAGATTTCAAATTTACCTAAGATATTTAAACGATGTTTGCCTTTCATGCAACCCTAGTTACTATTTTACATAGCTAATGAAACCAAGTATCATACGCAGATTCTAGACTATACCTATAATACAATCGATTTAAAGCATTAAGCACATATTCATCTCATCATAATTGAATTGCAAAACAAATTTAGTTCACGTTCGAACTTTGTTTAGATCAAACAAACTACTCTCTCGTAATCATAAATAACATTAGAATAATATAAATAAAAGACATAATTGAAAATACCTCTGAATTCAAATACTTGAATCTTCAAAAGCAATAAAATAATAGACAATGCATGTAAACTATGTAGACTATGGCTCCAAGGACAACCAAGGTTTCTAGGGCTTCAAATTATGATCAAGGGCAATTAATTTCATAACCCTAGGTTCATATTTATAGTATTTTAAGTATTAAACATATCTAAACAACTCAAACAAGTTGTAGTTATATAAAATCCCTATAATCTTACCCTATAATTCACCATAATTTGGATATGATAGGACTTGCTAGGAAAATCTAGATTTCTAAGTCTACTAGTCCTTTCTTGTGTCCACCAATTTGACTAGAAATTCAGTGCCTTTCAGGAATCACTGAGAATTGCTCGTTCATAATTCTAGTTATTCTTTGCTTCCTTAGTGATAATACTTAGTATACTTCATCAATTTGATTAATTCTTTCATAACCTTCTCTTTTTTCATTCATTTCTTCATATTCTCCATTTATTATCCAAAATATAGAAAACCAAAGAAAACCTTGTGTAATAGTCTCTTACATCAAAAATCATCATAAAATGAGCTATAAAACATGTCTAATTATTTAGTTGTCAAGCAAAAATCTTTGTACCATCTACCTAATTGAGATTACTGAATAAATGAGTCTTTTGAGATATAACTTTAAAGATTAGAGAGGATTACAGTCTCTACAATCCTACAGCGAGTTAGCAATCTCAATAAAATGGTTAAGAGGATGGTAGTGATGATACAACTTTTGGAAGGCGATTCTAATCTATTTTCTTCTCTGATTTATTTATATATGAGTGATCTTGTGTGTGGTCTTGATTTGTAATTCGATATTGCGATATGTGCTATATGATACTATGATATTATGGTTTGTAAACATTTTTGATGTGATGCTGATACATTATTATTATTGATGAAAATGCTTGGTAAGTTATTTTGTCACAATTTTTTTGTTTATGAAAAATTTATTCATATGATAATTTGTTCATTAATTATTTTTATTTTATATAGTTCTTGTATGCATTATGAGGTATATTTATTTTGTTGGAAACCTAACTTAATTTTAAAACCTTAGGGACAAGGTTTTGAATGAGTTTGGGGGTATTTAGGTAAAGTGAAGTATAAAGAAGTGAAACAGGGAATATTCAAGAGGTACAATCTATTTATTCAATATTTAACATTGACTGAAATTCTTTAAATCTTTGATGAAGATACAGGTGATATTTCTTCATGTTACTTTATTTAGTTAGGAAAATATGAATTGAATATAATTTAGATTTAAATAAAAGTGATATTTCATTACCCATGAAAATAGAAAATTTATGATAGAAAGTAACTGTTATACCCTTTTTGACTTTTCTAGATTGCGTATGCACTAGAAGAGTTTAAAAAGATTTATTGCTTTGTGTTAGACATCAAAATGGGTAGAAGATCAAACAAAAGTGCAAGATAAACAATGCAAATTTCTAAGAATCTTGTTATATAAAGATTATTGATCAGGTATTATATATAACAAAAATTTAATCATTATCTCACTATCTCATTGAGGACACGAGGGAGTAAGTGAGGGTTTGATCTAGAGTTACAAGAGGATTGATAGAAAGATTGATTGGTTAGGGATTGAAGGAGAGGTCTAGAGATTTGAGATCATAATAGCTGAATTGGTGTAAAGATGAGTTCTTTTCAATTTTCTTCAATAAACTTCTTTGTAAATTTTAGGTTGAATTCAGTTAAATTGGTGATAATTGTTGTTATTATTAGTTAATATGGATATAATTCCTCATTTAAGGCCTTTTCTAATAATTCATGGAAGTTTAGAGGTGTTTGGAGCATCGAATCAGGTTGCTACCCTATTTTAGAAATCAGTCGCTCAATGATGGAATGCGCTCTCAATTGTAGGGAAGTGCACTCCATCCCTCCCCTAAAAAAAAAAAAATGCTGAATTATTCGTTTAAGTCTTTGAGGATTTAGGGACTAGTTTAGGGGTCCTACGAATAAAGTATTTGACATACATTGATGATAACTTTTCTGTTTTAGGATCTTGATCGACGGGAAAGGCGTAAGGTATTCCAGGGGTCGATAGGTTAGAAAAAAGTTACAAGACTCGACACAGGTAAGTGGAACTCGTCTATTTTATCAATTATGCTACGTAAAGTAGTATTAGTAGTTCATGTAGTATATGGACTAAGATATGGTAGCGCAATACCTTGTCAAGCATAAAACATAATGCATGACCCAAAAGTGAGATGTCAATAAGATAAAACGGATACAAAGTAGCTAAGAGTTCCCTAAAGATTATCCTTACCCTCTATTGACTTCATTTTATACCCTTTTTATGTGTGTATTTATTTTATTTTAACAACTTAAGTCTCCAATTTTAGTTAATAATTACTTATTTTTGTTCATTTGATTTTTTTGGCTATGTCGATCAAAAATAATGAAAGCTGGGCATATTGGAGAGGTTTTGGTGTTTCATCTCGAAATGCGTGCAAGCATGCATCCCAAAACAGCCGTATGAGACCTACATCAAGCTAGAATGGTGGTTGGTTGATGTGCCAAAGTATTGGAGTGTATAAAGTTAAAAAAATTGCAAAAAATGGGCTAAGTATAGTTTAAATCTGGGGTGGTTCAATAAACCTTTGATCTACCTAAAGACATGCATTGCATAATTGATGAATGATGAGGAACTATTAAGAGACACACAACTTGACAAAAAAGAGCGACAAAGCTGCTCCACTTATATTCATAACACCTAAAGATTCACGTAGAGCCAAGATTGGATGAAATCACTTGAACAATCGCCTGGGCCCACACACGCTCTCTCTCCTTCATCACGATGCCTATCGAGCTCCCCTTAAATGAGCCTCGAATGGCGCATTAGATGCATCTCTAATAGCCATGCCCATCAGGTGTGCATTGACGCATGATTCTTACCCCTTAGGTTAAACTTTTTTTATTTCGTGTGACTCTTTGGATGTTTGGATGAACATTGACTGACCCATTAAACCCTCCGCAGTGATCAACAACCACAGATACAGCTCAACGCACACCCCCATAGATATGAGGTTAAATAAGTCATTTTAGCTTTAATTAGGTTTTGATCCACACACTGACTGCCACCTCATCTAATCCCATTCAGCAATTAGTATATGAAGATCTTTTTCAAGAACTGATTGGGGGAACATACAAGGAATGAAGTTTCTCCCTATTTTTTCATACTCATCACTATGAACCGTATCCACTCTTTTTTTCCCATTATGACTATTCATTAGTCACTTTTATCTCTCGATACATTCTCTCTCTATCTATAAACTCTATTTCTCTCCATATTTTAAATTTTTGTACAGGCCCACTATGGGCACCCCACCAATTCATGAAAGCACCCTCTTGTTGAGGGCACAAAGCATATTGCCAAGGGCACCCTAAATTTAGGGTCGAAATCCCAAAACTACCCTTGCCGCCAAAGTAAAGGCACCCCACTAACCCAACAGCCCACCACTGTGCTAAGAACCCTCGATTTTGAGCTCAATCCATTGCAAGCAACCCACTCACGCCAAATTTGTTTTCGTTCCTCTCATCTCTCCTCTGTGGTAGGTGGTTGTTGGCCGTGCCATTCGAGTTTGGAGACTCACCGAATTTATAGATTTGGTCTCGACACTAGGGATCGGGTTCGTTGTTGTTCTCGCGTTCAAGCCGTGAAATCGATCGATTGAAGGTACGTTGATAGTTTAATTAAATTGCATTTGGTCGATTATTTGTTATGTTTGTGTAGCGGTGCATTCAATGGTACGTGCATTGCGAATTCATGGTTGTCGGCTACACAGGCCAGAGAGGAGAGAATATAGTCTCGACAATGAGTGGCCGAGACTAAGTTAGATGTGTCGGTCACACGTCACCGAAATTGTAATTGTGTTATTCTTTTAGGTAGCGTAACGATGTGACTGCTCTCGATTACCAGCTCACGAGAGTAATTCGAAGTGCGGAGTTGATGTCATGTTAGTGATGTACAACTGAGAATGTAGCATTTGTCTCGGTTATGCCTTACCGAGACTTGTATTAATATCTCGGTCACGGGTCGCCGAGATTGTTATTGTTTTCTCGAACCTGCTTGACCGAGACTATAGAAATGGAAGATTTTGCTCTTTTTTTATATTCCTCTTCTATTTTTGCGGCAGACGCTTACATTTTGTTGTCTTCTCAGATATAGCTCATTCGAAAGCCCCGGTGAGTAGGGAGGAGGTTGGTATTGAGGTGTCGAGGGGTAATCGTGGGCGAGGCGGCCGAAGACCCCCGACTGCATCTTATCGGAAAGAGAAAGAGAAAGAGAAGGTGGATGTGAAGGGAAAGGGTAAGGTTGGTGGAGGACGTGAAAAGAAATTAGAATTGCACGATGAGGGTTCAAAAATTGACATGTAGCGATGCTCAGATCTCGTAGTTGCATGAGGCGAAGATGAAGCTCGTGCATCGAGTCCAGCAGTAGTGACTCATCAGCACTGGCAGACACCACAAGTAGTGATCGTAATGTGGGTGGGAGTACTAGTGGTGGAGGTGCCCATAATGAAGGAGAGTCACAAGGGCATATGGAAATGTGTGCTCCTATCCCCGGTGGTCCCGAAGATGGATCATTGTTGAAGAGCTTTAAAGTTCATGTCGCATTAGCGATATGGAGCAATGAGGTATAGAAATTTTCGTTGAATTTAGTAGTTAAAAATTTTGGGTTTTCACTAACCTTACCCTTTCCATTTAGCTAGCTTATGTGTCCCTTGATCTTCATTATGATCACTAACACAGATCTTGAGGCAAATCTTGTGGTGGTTGTGTCAAAGTGACACCATGTCACTATCTTAACACCAATTCCTACACACACATATCTCGAGGTTAATTTAATAGTTTATATTTTCATTTGATTCACATTTCTCAACTTTAGGACTTAATGTAAAATAACCAATTAATTCATTTTAGCACAACACAAAAACACAAATTGTCAAGCAAATTCACATGTAGACTAATAAAGACAAGTTAAGCTTAATTACAAGCTTAACTCGGGTTAATTAATATTTGAATTACAATAAATCACCTAGTTAGGGAAGCCGATTGTTAAATTAAGTGCAATTGGCACACTTATGAATCTTGCAAATTATACAAGACCTGACATTGCTTATGTTGTCAACTTACTCGTAAGATACAACTCCTCACCTACTCGAAGATAGTGGAATAGTGTTAAAACACATTTCTCATTATCTTCGAGGAACAAGTGACATGGGCTTATTTTACTCGAGATGAGTAAAACTAAATCTCCAATGTTATGATGATGCTGGATATCTTTCTATTTCCTATAAGGCCCGTTCTCTAAAAGTATATGTATTTACCTGTGGTGATACTACTATATCATGGAAGTCGATAAATCAAACTATGATTGCTACTTCTTTCAATCACAAACAAGTATTTGCAATTTATAGAGCAAGTCATGAATGTGTAAGGTGGAGAAACATGATTGAACATATTCAAGAGTCATGTGGATTACATTCAATAAACGGTTCTCTAGCCATATTACATGAAAATATGCAACACGTATCACACAATTAGATGAGTGATACAAAAAATGTACATAACAAAACATATTTCACCAAGATTCTACTACGCATTTGAGCTTTAGAAGATTGGCAAAATCGACACGAAACAAATTCGGTCGAGTGATGATATTACTGATTAGTTTACAAAAGACTTACCAACTACATCATTTAACAGGCTTGCATATGGTATTGTCTTGCGTAAACTTAAGAACATTACAAGTAAAGAAACAAAATAAGTTTCACCCATATCCACAAGATGGGAGGTTCTTAATTACTGTATTGCATTCATTTTTCCCATACTTATGGTTTTATCCCATTGGGTCTTCCTAGCAAAACTTTGAAAGAGACAATCCTAACAATATTATGCTCATAGTAAGATTAATGAGAAAGATATACTTTTTTTCTTTCGTTAGACTTTTCTCTAACATAGTTTTTTCTGATAGAAGTTTTAACAAGAAAGTGTCATTCAAGGGGGAGTGTTGTGAAATGGATGAGCACTTGAACAAGCATTGTCAAGCATAACACTCACATTGAATTGTAACATCAAGCATGGCTCTCACACTTTGTGTAACCTTTATACCTTTTAAATGTATAATCACTCTTCTATGTATTACCAAGGCCAGTTGCTTGTAATGTATTGTACGACATATGGTGTTGGGGTAAGTTGTACACTTTATCCAAGTACACTTTCTCATCATCACAAAAAGGGCCTATGTAAAGGGCGCAAACCTCATTGTAAATATATACCAAGTTTTTATGAAAAACTTATCATTCCAACTCTCTCATTTCTCTTTTCTCCTCCTTCGTAGTAGATGTTAGTTTCTTTAGGTCCATGATCTAGTTTCTAGCAAGTCTCAACTTAGTTTAAAACAAATCAAAGACTTGGCTATCATTTTTCTTTATATATTAAGAATTTATATTGGCATAGTCTTTGAAATGTACACATATTATTGCAAATGTTTTCTTCCAACTTTCTTTTTGAAGATTTTTCTTCCAAAAGAAAAAGAAAAAAAAAACTAATAATATAGTTAGGTTTTTTAATAGCATTACTTCATAGAGTCATACTTGTTATATAATATTAAACTAAAATATGATACTTGTTCGACAAAGTAGATCAAAATATGTTTTTTTTCACAAAAATCAAACAACAACAATCCATTTAAATTCATAATTTATAATGATATATAATTGGCCTAATATGGAAATATATCCTAATGTTTCATTGTTTTTGTAATAATATCTTAACGTAATATTTTTTTACAAATATATCATAACCTTTGAATTTCACGTCAATTGTATCCTTGACTAGTGAATAATTGGACATGTTTTATATTTATTTTAGGATGATTTTTTATGTAAAAGACTGTATTACAGGGGGTTTTCTCTTATTTTTGTTATTTCAGGGTTCATACGCAATGAGATTACAAAACAATTTTGACAAAAACCCCAACAGATCCGAATCTAATTCCATTAAAAACGTTTAAACCATGAAAAACTTAATCATACCTCAATCGCAATATACCTTTCGTAAGGTTGATCGATCTCTAAGGCGCCGCTAACGACGAACGCCTCTATCGCAGTCCACACACGAACGGCGCCGAGATTCGAAGTGCTAGCGTCGAGAGAATGCCAAACCTTTTGAATCTCTCCAAAACGATCCAGAGCATACCAAAAACCCTAAGTCGTTTCTTAAACGAAAAAGGAGTTTTGGCCTTTTGATCTTTCGTTAGTGTATTCTAACTTAAAGCGTCTATTTATACAACTCTTGTATATAGACGTTAAGTAAATTACACATATACCCTTACTTAAAGAAGTATAAGTGTAATACACCACAAGGACGTTTCGCATGAATTTTATCACATAAAATTCATTTTTCTCAATCGTCTTAAAATCTCGCAAAACCATTCTTAGTGTGCGACCCAATAGGCTCATACAACGTTGCGCAGTACCAAAACACATTTTGGTATACAAGTCATAAGCGCCTCTAGCAAGACATTATGACTACCCAAGTCGCACGAATATCAAATCGATACAACCTAATCAATAATGTATATAACATCCTTTTGTCACACGATATCCTTTTGATCAAACATAAGGCATGGAATTGTCATCCAACATGTTCAATCGTACTAGTCTCGATCTCTAGTAGATCGAAAACATCCAAGTGACATTGATCAATATCAATTCACTTAGACTAGGCCTTTTAACAAATTTAACACATCGAGGATCCACTAGATATCTCTCTTTATATGAGAGGGACAAATTCTATCTCGATTACACAACTTCATCACATTGCTCACACAAGAACCAATCACAACCTTTATAATCGTCCTAAGCTAAAGACAACGTTTGATTGTGTCAAATCACCGTGTTCCTAATGTTGAAGTCTCTCGTAATCTCAAGTCGAGGACTCGAATATATACCTATCATGAGAAACAACTATGACTTAATCCATGTTATGTTCTCATAGCGGGTCGGTCCAAAGATTTCTTTGTTCCCTAACAAGTACTCGTGATCTTGATTCGTATCCCTATACGTATAATCATCATATGATCATCAATCAAGACTCACACTAGTCTTAATTCATTATAGTTCCCAAGATAATGATCGACTAGGGACATTTAGGATATTTATGTAAATACCCATGGATCTTATTATAATGTAAACATGCAAATTAATTATAATAAACAAAAATGAAATCCTCTATTTTTATTAACTAAAAGTATTCATAAAGACAAGCTAATGGATTGACCTAGGGCACATGCCCCATCATCTCCCACTTGCACTAGGGCCAATCATACATGCATCTAATGCCTAATGATCTAACATGACCATCATGTTTTGCTTGTGGAAGAGCTTTTGTCAATGGATCCGCAACGTTGTCTTCAAAGAGGTACTCGCAAATCTTTACGTCTCCCTCTCAATAATTTCTCTCGATGAGATGAAAACGCCCGAGTATATGTTTGGATCTCGTGGTGTGATCTAGGTTCCTTGGCCTCGTGCTATTGCCCCGTTATTGTCACAATACAAACAAACAGGGTTAGCAATACTCTAACCACACCTAGTTCGTAAATGAACTTTTTGATCCAAATCGCTCTCCTTTGTCGACGGACGCCGCAATATACTCACTTTCACTGTTGTAGAATCCGCCACGCCTCTTGCTTCGAAACTTTTCCACCTTTATCGCACCCCCATTCAAAGTAAACACATATCCAGATCGCGATCTAAAATCATCTATATCGCTTGAAAACTCGCATCTGTGTAACCATTTACAACTAGATCATTTTCAAAACCTCCATAGACCAAGAACACTTCCTTAGTCCTTCTTAAGTACTTAAGGATGTTCTTTATCGCTATCCAAAGGACTCTCACCTGGATCCGACCGATATCTCGCTTGTAGTGCTCAAAGCATATGATACATCGTGTCGAGTGCATAACATGGCATACATGATAGATCCAATAGCCGATGCATATGGAATCTTATTCATACTGGCCTCGCTCATCATTTGTCTTAGGACATCGAGTCTTGTCGAGACTTATCCCATGAGACATTGGCAACAATCCTCTTTTAGAGTCTTGCAAAACCGAACCTATTCAAGACTTGTCTATGTAAGCACTCGACTTAGACCGATTAGCCTTTTTAGATCTATCCCTATAGATCTTTATCCCTAGATATAGGTCGCATCTCCTAAGTCTTTCATTGAGAAACACTTCCCTAACCAAGACTTGACATTCTCGCAATGTTGGGATGTCATTTCCAATGAGTAATATATCATCAACATACAAGCACTTAAAAATAACTACACTCCCACCGACCTTCTTGTATACACAAGGCTCATCTTCATTCTTAATAAAACCAAAATCCTTGATTGCTTCATCAAAACGAAGATTCCAACTCCGAGAAGCTTGCTTTAATCCATAAATGGATCTTTGAAGCTTGCATACCTTCCTAGAATTCTCAGATGTACAAAACCTTCAAAGTTGTGTCATATACACGTCCTCAAGCAAATTTCCATTAAGAAATGTTGTTTTTACATCCATTTGCCATATTTCATAGTCATAATATGCAAAGAATGGCAATTAAAATTCTTATGGATTTAAGCATGGCTATCGGCGAAAAAGTTTCATCATAATCAACACCTTGAGTCCGCTCTCGAAACCTTTTGCTACAAGTCTTGCTTTAAAAGTATGCACTTTGCCATCCATGTCGCTTTCTTCTTGAAAACCCATTTACATCCAATGGTCTTACCACCTTCAGTAAATCAACCAAGTTCCAAACTTGGTTATCATACATGGATTGCATCTCGTAGTTCATGGCACTTAGCCATTTATCCGAGTCCGGTCCAGACATAGCCTCCCGATAAGTGTGGGCTCATTTTGGTCTATAAGCAACACATCACGACTATCGCAATGAGAAATCCGAATCTCTCTCGGCTCATGTCTTACCCTACTAGATTTACGTGGGCCTTGTGTCACTTGTGGAGGTTCAACTGGTTCTAACGTTGTTGAACTTCCAAGAATGGTTCGTTGTTTACCCGTGATTCTTGAACTTCTTCAAGATTTATTTCTTTCCCACTAGTGTCTTTTGAAATAAACTGTTTTTCCATAAAGGCACCATACCGAGCAACAAACACTTTGTTCTCAAATGGATTATAAAAGTAATATCCTTTTGTTTCCTTAGATACCCCACAAATAAACACTTGTCGATTTAGGTGCTAGTTTTTCCGAGACTTGTCGCTTTACGTAAGCCTCACAACCCCAAATCTTAAGAAAAGACAAACTAGGTCTCTTCCCGTACCATATCTCATATGGTGTTTTATCAACCGCTTTAGAAGGAACTCGATTTAGAGTGAAAGCCGCAGCTTGTAATGCATAACCCCAAAAGGATAATGGAAGATCTCGCTGACTCATCATAGATCGAACCATATCTAATAAGGTTCGATTTCTCCTTTCGTAAACTCCATTCCATCAGGAGTTGTCGGTGGAGTCAATCGGGAGACAATCCCACAATTTCTAAGATGATCATCAAATTCTTGGCTTAAATACTCACCACCTCGATCCGATCGAAGTGTTTTGATAGTTTTACCAAGTTGATTCTCGCACTTCATTTTGAAACGTTCAAACATCTCAAATGATTCACTTTATGTTTCATAAGATATACATAACCATATCTCACAAATCATCGCAAATGTAATGAAGTACCGATAACCTCCTCTAGCCATCAGTTTATTTATAGACCGCATACATCGCATGTATTAGACCCAATAAATCACTTGCCCTTTCACCGTGTCCAAGAAAGGGACTTTTAGTCATCTTGCCCAAGAAACAAGATACGCACGTTTCATATGTTTCTAAATCAAATGAATCTAGAAGTCCATCTTTATGGAGCTTCATTATGCGTTTCTCATTTATGTGCCCGAGACGACAATGCCAAAGATAGGTTTGATTCAAATCATTTGACTTGAACCTCTTTTTATTTATGTTAAAGACTGAGTATCAAGGACTTTTTCATGCTTAGAATATAAAGACCATCATACAAATCAAGATTTGCATAAAATATGCCTTTACGAAAAATGGAACATCTATTATTAGCAATAATAAAATCAAAACCATCCATATCCAAACATGAAATAGTAAATGATGTTTCGCAAGCAAGGCAGTGCACAAAATAACAATTATTTAAAGTTAAAATAAGTCCACTAGATAAAACTAAGTCATATGATCCAACAAACCTGTAAAAGAACTCTTGCTCCATTCCCTACGCGAGGATGACTTCTCCTTTCTTCAACTTTCTACTTCAAGTGAGTCCCCGCACATTTATACAAATGTGAGATCCACATCCCAGTATCTAATACCCAGAATCACTAGTAGATAAATTAATTTCAATAACATAAATACCCGTAGTGGTAGTCGCACTACCCTTTTTCTTCCTTAGATCTTCCAGATAGAGTTTGCAATTTCTCAACCAATGTCCAGTGCATGACAGAAATGACAATTTCCTTCCTTTTCTTTTCGGTGTTTTGAAGTAGAAACAGTCAGCTTGACTTGTTCCACAAGCTTTGCGACAGTGCAAAAAGAATGCCTTTGGCAACTTTAGCCTTGCCTTTGCCTTTCTTCTTCATTCCCTTTCCCTTTTGGACCATCAACACATTACTAGTAGGGTTTCTTGATATTTTGTTCAGCTAGCTTTGAGCATCAAATGCAACTCGAAATTGATTTCTCCATATTATTCATATTGTAGTTCATCACAAATTGTGAGTAACTCTCTCGGGTAATGAATTCAAGATCAAATCCGTAGCCAACTCTTGGCTTATGGGGAATCCGAGTCTATCAAGTCGGTCAACATAGCCCTTCATCTTCGTAACATGAGGACTAATCGACGCACCCTCGCTCATCTTGCAAGAATGTAGGTTTTTGACTGCCTCGAACCTTTCTTGCCTAGCTTGTCATTGGAACATTTCCTTCAAATGCTATAGCCATGTCGTAGGCTTCCATTAGTTCCATGTCCTTCTCGAAGTTCAGAACCATAGTTGCCAAGATAATACATGCAACATCGTAGAATCGTTGACATGCTTACTATGCGCATCCTTCACAAATTTTCGTAGCATTGGGTCGGTGGGTCCTCGTGGATTGGAGCATCCAGACATACAACTTGCTTCATGCTTAAGAACAATTCTCAAGTTTCAACCACCAAGAAAGTTAGTCCCGTATAGTTTATCCTTCTCAAGGATGGATCGCAGCGATGGGGATTATTGTTACTTGAAGAGGCCATTGATCTACAATAAAGATTATGCAAAGTTTATTTTAGTATGAGGAATAGACTCCCACTAAATTAACAACCCTCCTAAAACGCATCGTTTATTTAGGGGACTAAAATCCATATTTCACCTAATTCTATGACAAATATGGCATGAAACACAGAACTAGATTATTTAGGTAGGTAATGCTTACCAATTACATCTTATGTAATTTTTAGATCCTTTTATGAGATACGGACATCTTATGTCTTAGCATGTTTTATCTCATCATTTGCCTAAAGCTCAAAACTATTTTGATGGCTTTATTAAGTCTTTTGACCATTTTAAACATTTAGGTAACTTACCCAACTTGTCTCACCAAGATAACACAATACACCCAAATATGGTCAAACTCGTATTAGTGTGATCGAGGCCTTGACAAGTGTTTAAAAATGGATGACATGAGACTTAAAATTTAATAGAGGGATTTTATTCTGCTTTAGTGATTTTTATGTAAACAATAAAATATCATATATTCTATTGATTTGTTCAATCACTAAACAATTTGGAAATTTCTATATTATTCACCAATAAAAGAATTTCCTTGCGCTAGATTAGTTAGACTATTGGTCCCGCCGTCGGCGTACCAATGCCACATGGTACGGTACAATGGGCATTTTTTTTTTTTTTTTTTTTTTTTTTTTTTTTTAGAAGACGGATCTCAATTCCGAAAATTGAAATTCGCTATAGAAAATCATATTTTTCGCTGATTTTACTATACTAAATTTACCCCTTAATTTATCCAAAATTAAGTCAATTAAAACATTTTTAATTAACCCGGCCCACATCTAACTAATCATCTTATCCTAATCCAATTAGGACTAATCTTATCCTAATCCAATTAGGACTTATCTTATCCTAATCCAATTAGGACTTATCTTATCCTAATCCAATTAGGACTAATCTTATCCTAATCCTATTAGGACTAATCTTATCCTAATCCAATTAGGACTTGAGATATTTGAATCCTAGCATATCACCAATAACAAGATTCTTGATATTTATCTCATATTCTAATTTGTTATCTATCTTTATCAAATAGAAACTTCATAACAAAATAGATATAACAATATAAATAATTAATTTCGAAAATTAATTAATTATAAATAAATAATTTCGAAAATTAGTTATTTGCAATTTCGGTCCTCATCTAGATAATCACAAATATGTCATTGAATCATGAACTACTATCCCAATCGAATCTAATCATATTAGTTTCGAATTAATATTCAACCTTATACAATTCAAGAAACGTAAAACAATGTAACCTAAATATGCATATTGAATTACAGAGATTTCATCCATGCATCAATGCACAAAGAATAACGATTATACCTAATGATTTCAATTAAATCACAAATATGTGTATCATATACACAAACGTGATAATAAATCTCAAAGAAAACTTATGTATATCACATATACATCAATTATCAACATGCTTTCGATCATATATCATGTATATATCGAAGAAAACATGCAATGAATTTAATGGAATCGAACTCGATGGCTCGATACCACCGTTGGGTTTTGGGGTTCATACGCAATGAGATTACAAAACAATTTTGACAAAAACCCCAACAGATCCGAATCTAATTCCATTAAAAACGTTAAACCATGAAAAACTTAATCATACCTCAATCGCAATATACCTTTCGTAAGGTTGATCGATCTCTAAGGCGCCGCTAACGACGAACGCCTCTATCGCTAGTCCACACACGAAACGGCGGCCGAGATTCGAGTGCTAGCGCCGAGAGAATGCCAAACCTTTTGAATCTCTCCAAAACGATCCAGAGCATACCAAAAACCCTAAGTCGTTTCTTAAACGAAAAAGGAGTTTTGGCCTTTT
This sequence comes from Stephania yunnanensis, assembly GCA_039657365.1. Taxonomy (NCBI): domain Eukaryota; kingdom Viridiplantae; phylum Streptophyta; class Magnoliopsida; order Ranunculales; family Menispermaceae; genus Stephania; species Stephania yunnanensis. Next base: position 28,672,730 of record CM077581.1, on the reverse strand, counting down.
GATCTTTCGTTAGTGTATTCTAACTTAAAGCGTCTATTTATACAACTCTCAGTATATAGACGCTTAAGTAAATTACACATATACCCTTACTTAAAGAAGTATAAGTGTAATACACCACAAGGACGTTTCATGAATTTTATCACATAAAATTCGTTTTTCTCAATCGCCTTAAAATCTCGCAAAACCATTCTTAGTGTGCGACCCAATAGGCTCATACAACGTTGGCAAGCTGTACCAAAACACATTTTGGTATACAAGTCATAAGCGCCTCTAGCAAGACATTATGACTACCCAAGTCGCACGAATATCAAATCGATACAACCTAATCAATAATGTATATAACATCCTTTTGTCACACGATATCCTTTTGATCAAACATAAGGCATGGAATTGTCATCCAACATGTTCAATCGTACTAGTCTCGATCTCTAGGTAGATCGAAAACATCCAAGTGACATTGATCAATATCAATTCACTTAGACTAGGCCTTTTAACAAATTTAACACATCGAGGATCCACTAGATATCTCTCTTTATATGAGAGGGACAAATTCTATCTCGATTACACAATAACTTCATCACATTGCTCACACAAGAACCAATCACAACCTTTATAATCGTCCTAAGCAAAGACAACGTTTGATTGTGTCAAATCACCGTGTTCCTAATGTTGAAGTCTCTCGTAATCTCAAGTCGAGGACCGAATATATACCTATCATGAGAAACAACTATGACTTAATCCATGTTATGTTCTCATAGCGGGTCGGGCCCAAGATTTTGTTCCCTAACAAGTACTCGTGATCTTGATTCGTATCCCTATACGTATAATCATCATATGATCATCAATCAAGACTCACACTAGTCTTAATTCATTATAGTTCCCAAGATAATGATCGATAGGGACATTTAGGATATTTATGTAAATACCCATGGATCTTATTATAATGTAAACATGCAAATTAATTATAATAAACAAAAAATGAAATCCTCTATTTTTATTAACTAAAAGTATTCATAAAGACAGTTAATGGATTGACCTAGAGCACATGCCCCATCAGTCACTAGGTGAGTATCGAGAATTTAAGATAACTATGAGTTGTTTGAGTTGGTTTGAGATATCTACTATGTAAAATACTATAAATACAAGCCCAGGTTTTGAAATTAGTTACCCTAAAGTACTTAGATCAATATTCCATTGCTTTTAGAGTCATTCTTTATTATTTTAGTTATTTAATTTAGTGTTCTTTACTTTTGCAAAATATTTGAAGATTTAAAGTATTTATTCTAGAGGTATTTACCTATATCTTTTATTTATACTATTGCAATGCTATTTATGATTATGAGTGAGTAGGTATTTGATCTAAACAAAGTCCAAATGTGAACTAGATCTGTATTATTATTTATAATGAGAAGATTATGTGCTTAATGCTTTAAATCAATCGTATTATTTGATTAACCAATTTAATAGGTTATTATCAATTGATTTTAATCATGATCTTTATATTGCATGTGTAGTCTAGAATGTATATTGTGATCTCTAGTTTCATTATCTATTTGAAGTATAAACTATGACTATTTGAAAAGTAAACACCGTTTAGATTTTCTAAGCGAATTTGAGATCCAAATCTAATTTTGAAGTGGCTTTCTAAAGATGTTAGATTTAGTAGTTTAAAGTTCTCATAAATTTTGATTTTGTTTTATTGCGTGAAGTTAATGCCTTTATGTATTCAAAGGGGTTAGCTCAATAGAATTAGAACGTGGCTTTTCGACTATTGTAAAGAGAACAAATGGCTGACTAAAGGCTATTTACTTACATATAATTAGAGTTTAATAATCTATTTTACTTTATGAAGTATGCTCATAACTATTTGGTAGGAGTTACATGTTTGGAATGCAAAACGAGTTTATGTTTCATTGTTCTAGATGTTTGTTTAGATATTTATTTATTATTGATTTGAATCTCTTTGATTGATTGTCAATTTGAATTGATAGTGAAGTAACATAGTTAGTTAAGTATTATTATATTATAGTTAATTATTAGTCAGTTTAATTACTATTTTTAATTAAATTAAGTAAAAGTAAAAAATAATAAAAAATTTTAAAAGTCATTTTTCCTAGAGAAGTTTGATAAATCCCTTTGAAGACGATTCCTACTTATCCCCACTACAAAATATTTAAAGTATAATACAAAGGAGAAATTATTGTACATGCTCGACACGCGTCAATTTTTTGCTCCATTGTAGGGGATTTAAAGACAATCTTTTAGGAGTTTTAAACATTGTATGGTCTCTTTACTTCGTCGTTCTAATTCCACAGGATCTTTACATCCATTTGATTGTGAGGTAAATACACATTTAATCATAATTTAGGAGAACAACAATATAAAGAACACCAACCTACCACAATGGAAGCCAATAATAACTTGAATATTAATAACAATAATGATAATAGAGAACTTATATTTAGGCAAACTAATCAAAATCTCACTGCTTATGAAGTAATGTGCATTGCTTATCCTAAGGGATTTACCGAATTTGAACTTATATATTGATTCATTAGTACTGTACCTAACTTCTATGGTAAAGAAAATGAAGACTCACAAAAATTTATAAGGGAATATCAACATAAAGTCAATGCGATGAAACCTTAAGACTGCAAGTTAGAACAAGTCAAACTTATAGCTTTTCTTTTTTTATTGAAAGATCAAGCACAAGATTGGTTGTCTTATCTTCCTCAAGATTAGATAACAACATAGGCTTAAATGTTGGCTTTCCTAGATCCATATATGCTTGCAAGAAAAACTAGTACTTATAAAAGACAAATCAAAGTCGTGAAAATGAAAGATGATGAAAACTTTAATGAATTTTTTGATAAATTTCAAATATTGATTTGATTTTGTCCACAACATGGATACACTCAAAGAGATTTATTAGAATGCTTCTATGAAGGACTAAATCATTTTGAATAACGACTATTAGATACTGTATGGGGTGGATCATTATTTGATGTTACACCAACTCTACCAGAACAAGCTATTAAAAAGATATCTAAACAATCTCAACAATATAGTGAAAAACTTAATACATCAAGAAAGAAAGTTTATGAGGTTAATAATAGAACAAGTAATAAATTTGATGAAAAAGTTGAAGAATTATCTAACATGGTTAAGATAGTTTTAAAGGATAGATTAAATAGAGTTAAACCACATTGATTTTGTAATGAAGTTAGTTGACAAGAAGATAACGATGGAGAAGTTAACATGATTCTGAACTGATATTCTGGTATGCCTAGAAACCAATATAATAACAACAATTATTACACCTGAAAACCAAGTTCAAACCTTAGTTACAGTCCACAAAATCAAAATTATACCACTTATAGACCGAGAGCACCTACACAGTCAATACAAATGTAACAACCTCAACCAACTAATCAACCTATACAACTAAACTTAGAATGAATATTACACAACTTTATGACCTAGAGTGATAAAAAATTTATGCAAATTTTTCAAAACCAAATTAAAACTGATACATCTATTAACGGGCTGAAAAACCAATTAAGTCAAATGACTTTACAAATCAATAATTTAGCAATCAAACTAAAATGACTACTCAATCTATGAACACTACTAATTACGTACAAGTTTACACTTTATTTAGTGAAAAAGAAAAAGAAATGAATACGTAAGAAAATAAACCAAAAGAGGTAAAAAGAAAATCAAAATACCCAAGACAATAGAATAATAAGAAGAAGAAATGATGAAAATGTCATTCCCACTAGGTAATGGATGGCCGAACAATTGAGATATACACTTTTCTCGAAAGACTATACTCCTGGTATTTAGCCAAAGTTGAAGCCTATAAAAAATCTTAAAAAATTTTGAATTAGTTAAACAAGAGAAATTAAATGAAAATTATAAGTCAAATGAAGATATAAATTTTAATTCTACCGTTCCACAACAATTAGCAAATACTAGAAAGGAATAAACTAATAATGACATATCTGAACCATTTAGGAAATTAGAAATCAATGAAAACTTAGAATGAAAGATTTCATCTTTAACGAGAATTCCTAAGAAATGTTCCAGCTAAGAATGTATGTCATACCAATAATAATAGGCAATTCTTGTATTGAATTTGCTATGTGTGATCTTGGAGCATCAATTAATGTTATGTCACTTAAAATTTATGAATCATTGAAAATAAAATCGTTAACTAATACGCCTATTAATCTCACTTTAGCAGACACTACCATTATTAAACCATATGGATTATTGGAAGACATCCTAGTATAAGTACATGATTTAACATTTCTAGTTGATTTTTATGTTATAGAAATGGGAGATACAACATCACCTAATCCTTTGCCTATACTATTAGGTAGACTTTTTCTAGAGACAACTAGGACTAAGTTTGATATTTTTGAAGGAATAATGCCTATGGAGTTTGAAGATAAAATTGTTAAATTGAAGAGTAATAATGAACTTAACTATGAAACTTATGATGAATAAGAAAAATTTCTTGATAATGAAATAGATGATAATGAATTTTTAAACTTAAACTATTATGATAATTTTAACACTGAAATTTATGTAATTAATTCCGTAACAATTGAAACTAATAAGGGGATTTCAAAGAAATAAAAAGTTGAAGACACTTCAAAAGAAAAGAAAGTAAGTCAAGAATGGAGAGTTAAGAAATCGGAGAATAGGAAAATCATTTACAAAATGGAAGTTTCTAGATCCAAATACAAGAAGAAAAATAAAAATGATAGACTTGAATCCTGTAAAGCTTAATGTTCTTGGAGGCATATACTTGCACATTAAAATCAAATGGTACTACTACGAGTTCAATGTGATACAAACCATAATGCAAATCTCATGCCCATAAATTTCTTTTTACATACTCAATTGGAGTTGAATTCACTTGCTTCTGAACGATTCTTTTTACTAGATGAAACTTCAATTCAACCAACGAGAGTGGTCACGAATGTGCTAGTTCAAGTGGACAACAACACCGTACCCACGAAAGTTTTTATAATGCCATACTTTATCAATGAAGATCCTCCTTTAAAATTAGGATAACCTTTCTTAGCAACAACTCATGCTATTATGGATATTCTGAATAAAATAATTACTCTTATAATTAATGATTGAGCACTCACTTTCAAGAATGACACTAGAGTGAAAAATCTTAAATTCAAGTTTAGAGATCCAAACTATTTTTGCAAGAGTTAAGTCAAGCTAATGATGATAAAAAAAAGCTCTATATGGGAGGGAGCCCATATTCTATCTTTATTTTTGTTTATTAGGGATTAATTTAATATTTTTCTTGTTTCACTTGGCTTTTATATTGGAAATATTTCAGAATTTAAACTCTGAGGTGATTTCAATGAAGGGGAGTTATCAAGCTATTTTTGCTTAATATGGCCTTTACGAAAGTTGAATTATTTACTTGCTTATTTATATGTTTATTTATTTATTTATTTTAAAAAAGTATTTAGTTAGTTACATGTCCCATTCAAAACTCTTTGAATTTATAGTCAATTCTACCTTTATCTGAGTTATTATGAACGATGAATAAGTTAATTATAAGAGAAATTGAAAAAAACCTATAAAAATAGCCTAGCGATTCCTAGCGATTTGGATTAACACTAAGAATCGCTGGCAAAATCTGTAGCATTACACATGAAAGGTTAGTACAAAATTGGGGTCTAGCAATTCTTAGCGATTCATCTACATAGAAGAATTGCTGGCAAAATTGGTGAAAACAGTGAGTCCCATTCCATTGATTTACATAGCAATTCTCAGCAATTCCATTTAAATAGGTATCGCTAGGCATGATTTTTGGTTTTTAAAACCAAAATCTCAAATCACCACACACTATACCTTTCATACTTGTAAACCAATGCAACTCTTAACCAAAATCCAAATTTCTTGCCTAGTTTCAACCATTTTAAACTCAATCTCATAGTATTTAAGTGATTCCCACCTTAACCTAGTCTTATTCAAACAAAAAATCTCGATTTTGGGAGTATTGAGCAAAACTAGGTTTGTAAGAATTTTTGACCTAGAGCTTAAAGGGACGGTTTAGAGGAGTTCAATAGCTTCAATCTTGAGAGATTCACTCTTAAGAAGGTAATTACATCAAGTCTATCTCTTTACTTTAATAAATTTTTGATTCGGAGATTTTCGCAAAATCTTCGATATTTTTGGAAATTGATTTGTTGGAACTTATTCAATTTGTCTTACGCAAATGGTTTTATTGATTCCAATAGACTAGGAATAGTGATCACACGATCATTGATTTACAAATTCAACGATTTTAGAATTTTTGCTATATTTTCATATATTTGTAAATGGTTTACAAAAGCGAGTTTGAAATGAGTTTGTAGGTTTGGTTATGGTTTTATTTCAATTTAAGTTTGCTATATTTTTTAAAAAACTTACAATTTGTCACCTAATTGCGTTACTCTATTTAGAAAATAGACTTTCAAGTTTATATTTTAGTTTTCACTTCGATTCAATTCTATTTTACATTTACCATGAAGTTTAAACTAGCTTTCCAAGTAGATTTCTCCTTTTTAAACTAAAGTCATGAATTTCACCAAACTATTTTCGACAACGTTGTTTTTATCATTTACTATGCCGATAACGATGCACATCCTCGATTAAAATGGGTGTGCTATACTAGTAATATAATTCTATGCTAATGGGCATGGAGATGACAATTAAAAAGTAGCTATATTTTAACGAAGAGTAGTGGACTACTCACGTGAGAGAATAAACCGATATTATAGTTTACTAGAAGTCCATTAGAGGTAAGTTAATGAGTACCCTAAATTGAAATACATGTATAAACTCAAATTTCCACATGAGACCATTAGGAACGATTTAAAGGCTAATTTAGGGGATTTTCTCCATTTCGATCGGAAGGGTACCTAAAAAAATATAAGCCAAATATTTTAGGAAGACAACTAAAGCATGGAATATTTTCTGAACGTGAGTCTACAGCCTACTGTACAATACTATGGCATAGTGAACTATATATAGGCGATTATCTTATATCACATAATCAAAGGGATCGGGTACATTGATATTAGCAAAATAAAAATAATCTGTAAATTGATTAGGAATGCCATAACTAATAAAAATAATGAAGGAGTTCCTTTTCCCTTGATGATTACTGAGTTTTGCAAACAAGACTGAATTCTAATAATAGGAGTCAAGTTCGGTATTTGCCGTATAAGACCAACGCTAACGATGTTATTAAGAAAAGCAAGAAGGTGCCGGGATATGATGACTCAGAGGAGGAATGAGGGAGAAGCAACACATGAAGGAAAGGGACAACATAGAGAAGAAGAATATGGGCAAAAATCTAAAGAAACCTAGAGGAAATGCATACTGCCACGTACAATAAGTAGACAAACTAGAGCACAGAGCCACCTGTAGAGCATTTCACTAGCATAAATGCGGAGGACACAGAAATGGCCATGTGAGGAACATCTTAGATAATCAAATGAGAACTCTGAGACATCAAGAGTTCATGTTCCAGAACTAATGTGAAATTGCCTGAAACATTTATAGATTAGAGCGATGCAAGAACAAGAGAACTCAATGCGGGAGAACCAATATTCATATTCCATCACTCCAGCTGAGGATCCAAAACCAGGGTCTTCACTAAAAACAACCCGGTGAAGGAGTACACTACACCTTATATGATTATAAAGTGAGCCGCTAGTCCCAACAGCCTAATCATGGGGATGATGGTGATGATGCAATGTATGGACGACGATTTTAAGATATTTATTCTTCTTTGCATCTTTTCCTAAGTGTTATATATGTGAGGTCTATATTTGTAAAAATTTGATTGATATAGTATATTTTCTCAATTTGATACATTTACTTTGGTATGTTCCATAATTTTATGAAATAGTTTCATATGTTCAATTCAATTTTATGATGCTTAGTAATGTCAAAATTGTCTTTATTGATTCAATTCATTCTTATGTTAGTTAGTTATTTAATTTATTTGTTTATACTTCATGAGGTATTGTTATTTTTTATTGAAAAACTTGACTTAATTTTAAACCTTAAGGACAAGGTTTGGAATGAGTTGGGGGTATTGGGTAAAGTAAAATATGAATATGCGAATTATGGAAGAAACAAGAGGTAGGATCCAGTTGAAAGTTGTGAAGTTTTCAAAATTTCTCACAATACATGTAATATTTTCCCATTTCATTTTACTTTATTTAGTTGAGAATATGAATATGAATATAATTTGGATTTGAATAGAAATGGAAGTAATATATTTTTACTACCCATGAAAATAAAAGTTTTATAATGGAAAAGAATTGTTACTATTGGACTTCACTAAGATTCAACATGCACAAGAGGAGTTTAGAGGGAATTGGTCACTTCATGTTAGATATTATAATGGGTAGGAGATAAAAAAAGATAATGTAAGATGAACTAGACAGATTTTTAAGAATCTTGCTATACAAAAATTATTGATCGAGTATTTAAATATATGTATTAAAAAAAACTTTATGCCACAATTAAGGAGAAAAATAAGAAATAGCCAATAAACTTTACTTTGTTGAAAAAAGTACTTCCATGACTATAGTGAAAGTGAGAAGAGTAAACAAGAATTTTTAAAGATAAATAGAGAGATCCATAGATTCCAAAGGAAATAGAGTTGAGAATCTAGTGGTGGGCAAAATGTGAGGAATAATTCCTATAAAAAGAATAACAGATTCCAAATGAAATGGACCTGGGAACCATATGAATACGATATAAAGAAGAAAATGAATATATAATTAAAGAAGAAAGAAAAAGATATATAAGAAAATGAAGAAATTTTATGAAAAAAAACTCTTCAAATAACAAATTTAGCTCGAGTGCTTATGGCTACGTTAAGTGAAGTATATCTTTTTATTCCAACAAATGAATATGGAATGATGATTATTGGTGAATAAGAATTCCTATCGACTTTGATTATGGTGATATTTTAAATATTGTTTGAAAATAAGATTGATTAAGTGGTTTTTGTATCTTGAGATTCTATATTAGTTATCGTAAGCTTGATACTTGTCAGTGGAGATTGAGAAAAATTATGTAGTACCTTGACCTTGGTGATTGGTTTAACTTTGAATTATGAGGTGTATTGCACAATTAAGAAGTTAAAATGTCAAATAAGTTGTTATTTTAGTTCTTTCTATTCTTTCATGTTTCTTATTTTCATGAAGGTAATATGTTTTTATTTTAAGATCATTTCTGTTTGAGAATATGAGTATATATTTGTGACATTAGAACGAGGGAAGAAAGAGAATATAATTGAGAGTATTCATTTGTTCGGGACGACAAAGTGCTGAGTTTGATAATATTTGACAAGTCAATAATTACACACATTTTATAGCTCATTTTAGGATGCTTTTAGAAGTAAAAGACTATATTACACGAGATTTTCTCTTGTTTTTGGCATTTCAGGTAATAAAATGTAGAATAAGAAGAAATGAATGTGATACGTATCGGGCGTGGACAATAATTTTCCTTTTTATATTATAATTTAATTAATTTGTAGTAGTGATTAGTAGGAATCATCTCCTTAGGGATTTATCAAACTTTTTAGGAAAAAAGGTTTTTATTATTTTATTTTTATTTTATTAATAATAATTAACTCTAACATAATAATACTTAACTAACTATATTATCTTAATTAACTAATACAATACAAAATCACAATCAATTGAATAGATTAAATTCAATACTAAATAAATATTTGAACAAATATCTAGAACAATGGAACATAAATCCATTTTGCATTCCAAACATGTAAACCCAATCCATATAGTCATAAACATACTTTATAAAGTATCATAGATCATTAAACTCTAATTATAAGTAAGTAAACAACCTTTAGCCAACCAGTAGTTCTTCTTATATAGGTGGAAAAGCTGCGTTTTAATTCTATTGAGCTAACTCCTTTATTCACACAAAAACATTAACTTCACACAATAGAACCACATTAAACTTTATGAAAACTTCAAACTACTAAATCTAACATCTATGGAAATCCACTTCAACACTAGATTTAGATCTCAAATTTACCTAAGATATTTAAATAGTGTTTGCCTTTTCAAACAATCCTAGTTACTACTTCAAATAGAGAATGAAATCAAATATCACATATACATTCTAGACTATGCATATAATACTCAAATCCAAGATTAAAATCAATATATATTAACCAATTAAATCAGTGAATAAAAGAATACAATTAGTTTAAAGCATTAAGCACATATTCATCTCATCATAATTATATTGCAAAATAGATCTAGTTCACGTTCAGAGTCTATTTATATCAAACAAACTACTAATTCGTAATCATAAATAACATTGCAATAATATATATAAGACATAATTGAAAATACATCTGAATTAAAATATTTTAATCTTCAAAAGCAATGAAATAATAGACAATATATTTAAACTATGTAGATTATGGCTCCAAGAATAACCAATGCTTCTAGGGCTTCAATGTATGATCGCGGGCAATTGATTTCGTAACCCTACATTAGTATTTATAGTATTCTAAGTAGTAAACAAACCAAAACAACTAAAACAACTCATAGTTATCTAAAATTTTAGTAATCTAACTCAGCGATTCCTTGAGATTTTGGTGTGATAAGAATCGCTGGGAAAATCCAGAATTTCGAGCTCACGGGTTTTTTTGTGTCCTTTGATTTAACCAGCGATTCATTGCCTCACAGGAATCGCTGAGAATCGTTGGTTCATAATTCCAGCTCTTCTTTTCTTCCTTAGCAATAATTCTTCATATACTTCTTCCACTTGATTAATTCCTTCATAATCTTCTCTTTTTCATTCATTTCTTCATATTCTCCATTTATCACCTAAAATATAAAAAATGAGAGAAAATCTAGTGTATTATAGTTTTTTGCATTTAAAATTATCTTAAAATGTACTATAAAATATGTTTAATTATGGACTTGTCAAATCTCTATAACTCGCACTTTACAATTATGAGTAAAGGAATACTCTCAGTCATATTCTTTTTTCTTCTTTTGTCTAGATGACACGTGTCGAATGTGCAAAATAATTTTTCATATTTTACTATTATTTTTAGTAGTGGTAAATGAAATATCATCTCCACAAAGATTTTTCAAATCATTTCAAGAATTAAGGCTACCCTAATGTTTTACTGGATTCAACTTGCTTTAATTTAACTAATTTAATTAAATAGGAATTGAACAGTATCAATCTCAAAATAAAATAAATAATTAATTAAAATAACTAAACTAAAAAAAATTTAAACTCAATGAACAAACATAATGCATTTCAAACTAACAATCAAACAATCAATAAATCAATATGAATAAAATATCTAAACAAACATCTAAGCAAACCCCCACTGAATAATGTAATATACTTGGATTACGTTCAAAGACTAGAACATAACATTACTTTATAATATATTTATAATTATATCATATGGAATCTTAGAATCATTAAATTCTAATTCATAATCTATTGATAGCCTTTAGCCAACAACAAATTTTTCTAAATTCAAAGAAAATGCCGCATTCTTATCATTGTAAATCTATCTATTGGATATAACGAAACACCATAAAAATATGATAGTATTGACACTTAAAGAAAATTATGCCTCATCTAAGCCAACAAAAACTAGAATATGGTAGTCAATAAATAACTTATAACATAATCACCAAAAACATCCATTCTGGAAAAGCCCTATAGATTAATCCTAGTTACTACTTCTATAATTGTTATCAATAATTATAGACATAGATTTAGATACCTTATATTAAGGAACATATTAGCCACTATGCACTCAATACAAAGAACCACTAGTTGTAATACATAAAACAACTTGTTTGAATTGTGATTGACGTGTATGGATTGACTAAAAAACATTAAGTACGTGATTCCAAAATTATAACTACATAGCAATCTAAAACATATACATGTAAAGGATTTGTTTAGATTAACAAACTACTCATTAATGCTAGAAATAAACAATGCAAATATATAATTAAAAGCATAAATAAATAAATAAATACCTCTTAAATAAATCAAAGCTCCAATGTTGCTTCACACATAGACTTAATAAAACTAAACTTATAAAGGCAAAAGATTGAAAAGAAGAGTAGTGGGAAAAAGTAATTTCGAAGCACTAAGGTCCTACTTATAGTTCATTGATTACACATATCAAAGATAAATATGAATGCCTTATTTTTATCTAATAACTCGTTACCGACCTCAATGATTTATCAACGATTCTTAAGTTGTATATAAATCACTGAGTTAATCACTGGTTTTGGCTGTCTATGCTCTACTAATCTAGTTTGTGATTTCTAGTGTATTTTCCAATTCGTTGTAGATTCGCTGACCAATCTCTACTGCCGATTGATGTGGCGATTTTTAGTGTAAATTCAAATTGTTGGCTAATCGTTAGACTTCTTATCTAGTTGAGCGTTTTGCTCTTCTTCCTCTTTTCCTTCCATTTTTTTCATTTTTCTACTTAAATCCTGAAATCACAAAACAAAAGAATACCTAGTGTAATATCATCATTTATATCTAAAATTAACCTATATTACACTATAAAACATGTCTTATTATTGACTTATCAAATACCCCTAAACTCAGCACTTTGTTGTCATGAGCAAAGGAATAGTCTGAACCATATTCTTTTTTCATTCTTATATACTGATTTCAATCTAATTCATCTCAACTTTAAATAATATAAACTTTAAAATAGAAATGATTTTCAAATGGAAACATATTAACCACTAATGAAAGTTATGATAGAATATAAGCATTTAAACAAAATGAAACATCTCTTCATGATAATTCAACCACCCAATGTAACACCCTTTAGAACTTAAAGTTCATTACCAATGCCAGTACATAATGTAAGTTTTCTCAACCTTCATAGATAAGCATCAAGCTTACGTTGACTATTATAGAATCTTAAAACACAAAAACCACTAGATTAATATCGACTTTAGAAAATACTTAATAATAGTACCATAATCAAAATTAATAGGATTTTTTTCCAAGAAACCAATGAACATATCGATTAAAATGTGTTAGATTAATAAATACTTCACTCATACTCTAGTTTCAAGGACTCGAGGTAAATCTTTTCTTTGAAGAGTTTAAGAACATCTATATTTTTTTAGCTCTCATTCTTTTCTACTTCATCCTAATTATTTCTTTATCATATATTTGTTTTGATTTTGCTTTTGCCTTTGAGTCCCTACTTATGGACATTCTCTCATTTTCCCACTTTATATCCCTTGCTCCATTTCCTATGGACATTCTCTCATTTTTCCCACCATAGATCCATGCTCCATTTCCTATGAAATCTATAGGATTCTCTCTATATTTGTAAACTCTTGTTAGCACATTTCACTTTCCACTAAAGTCAAAAAAATCCTTTCTAACTTATAGATTTTTATTAATTTCTAATCCATTTCTTCTTTCAATTGTGCCATATCTATACATACACTATAAAAATACTTAATCAATAGCTTTTGTATCACAAGATACTCATAAATATGTCTTGCTCATCTTGAACTTTTATTTTGATCTTCTACTCATTCACATGACTAACTCAAGGTATTCAATTTAGTGTATACATCTACTAGTAAAGTTAATCAAAAGGGTATAAAAATTGATTCCTTCTATCACATAATTCACTTAAGTAGTAAAATATCACTTTAATTCAAAATATTTATTATATGTTCATTTTCATTATCATTCTTTTCCTAACTAAAAAAAATGAAATTCATACTTCAATTCAGATGAACTCATTTGAATATTGGATCAAAAGTTTTAACTTTTGGGTCATTCTGAACTTATCTTCTACCTGTGTTTTCTTTCCTAACTTTCTTTGTTATCGTTGTCATACTTTATATAAAATAGCCCCAAACTCATTTCAAACCTTGTCCTCAAGGTTTAAAAATTAAGTTGGGTTTCCAACAAAACAAATATACCTTGTAAAGCATAAACGAATTGATGTAAAAATTTAAATAAACAGACAAATAATGAATTCAACAAATTTCAAATGAATGAAATGGAAAAGGAACATATTTCATTCATAATAAAAAAATTTCCTCAAGAGCAATACATTTAATCATTCATTGATTCATTGCATACAAGAGAAAATAAACTTAATATGGTGGTGTTTAGAATTAAATTCATCATTAGCTTCATCATTTTCATCCATTCCTGTAGAAGGTTGTGAAACATAACTATAGTTGGGTTATTACTCCAAGTAAGAAATTGCAACTGCAAAGACGGAATGTTGATGCTTCTCCTCGAGTCTTACAAATGACTTTCATGTCTAGCGTTGTAAAGTCCTCTCATTTGCTGCTATCATTTCTTCATTGCGATTAACTTTTGTCTGGCTACATATAAGTGAAGAGAATATGGTTTGAAAAAATCCTCATTTCCTAGGCAGTGATGAAGATGGCGTCGAGCTCGTATTAACACTTAGTACATTTACTCTTGCCATCTGTCTTGTCAGTCTCTGTGCGTCTTCTCTTGTCTTTCTCTTATTTTCATTAATGCTCCGCCTTTTTGCTTTTCTCGCATTTATCGCAATGAACGATTCTCGTTCATCTTCCGAGTCATTATATCCTACCACCTTCTTCATTCTTTGTACTCCCGCATCATTCATTTCTTTTTTGGCAGTATATGTAATTCGGTATTGAAATTTGCCCCAGCTTTCCTACACAATGTATGATTTTCCCAACATTACAAACTATATGGAATCATGTATGATTTTCCCAACATTAATATAACCCTTCTTCATAGTTATATCATAAGGTAGAGCAACTCTAAGGTTCTTCACTTTAAAGTGTTACTTGGTTGGATAAAAACGTGAATCTATAATTTTTCTAAAATTGGTGGTTACAATAAATTTTGGGTTTCCTTCACTATCAAGTGCGAATCCTTTCCCTAGAGGTATCTCTAATGCGTTTTGAATTATCTCAAAGGGATATGGTTCTTTATCAACATAAATGACATTCAGGTAATCTTCCTCCATTCTCTATCTATTATGTGGTATACTGAAAAATTTATTCAACTTCGCAGATGAAATATCAAGCTTTTTCCCTTTTATTACTACTTTGTCCCATTCCTTACTAACATGCACATTTGCATAAAAGTGTCGTACAATTTTTGAACATCCACTTTCTCCTTGACCCGCTTAGTCTCTTAGAAGTCACTCCCAACCTTTACTCTTCTAATGCTCACAATCTCATTCTCATACTTGCTCACATTCTGAATATTGAACCTCTCTGGAATGATGACCTTTTTTATCACCATATTATCTACTTTGAGCTCTAGGTCTCACAAACAAAGAAAGGTCATAAGGCACTAAATGACTAGGGTTTGGATTCTCAAAATATTCTTCTTCATCAAACGACAATGGAAACTGTTCTCTAAGCTTAGCTCTCATATGTCTAAGTTCTCTAGTACTAACCCCATTAGGTCTAATATTCATTCGATGGCCAACATATTTCTGCTTTAGTTTTGCTTGCACTAACCCCTTGCCTTTGTCTTGCTTACTACTATTACCTCTTCCTCTACCTCCTCCTATTATAGAATTACTCAACTAGGATGGAATAGGTAGATTAAAATCCTATAGTTGAGAACTCAAATTATCAAGGTAAGGAAAATAAGTTTGTAATTTTTTCATTGAGTCTTGAAACAATTGAGACTAGTACATTTAAAATACTGTTATTGACAAATTCCTATCATAAGTTTTTATTGTTGGGTTTTGGGGTTCATACGCAGCGTAGATTACAAAACAATTTTGACAAAAACCCCCCAACAGGATCTGAATCTAATTCCATTAAAAACATTTAAACCAAGAAAACTTAATCATACCTCGATTGCAAAATACCTTTCTGAAGGTTGATTGATCTCTAAGGCACTGCCAACGATGAATGCTCTCTACCAGCAGTCCACACACGAACGACGGCCGAGATTCGAAGTGCTAGCTTCAAGAGAATATCAAACCTTTTTGTTTCTCTCCAAAATGATCCAGAGCGCACCAGAAAACCCTGAGTCATTTCTAAAACGAAAATAGAGTTTCGCCCTTAATCTTTTGTATGAGTGTTCTAACTTAAAGCATCTATTTATACAACCCTTGTATATAGATGGTTAAGTAAATTACACATATACCCCTACTTAAAGAAGTATAAGTGTAATACACCACAAGGATGTTTCTGTCATGAATTTTATCATATAAAATTCATTTTTCTGGACCATCTTAAAATCTCGCATAACCATTCTTAGCGTGGCACCCAATAGGCTCATACAACGTTGGTAGTATACTAAAACACATTTCGGTATACAATTCAAAAGCGACCTCTAGCAAGAGATTATGACTACCCAAGTTGTACGGATATCAAATCGATACAACTTAATCAATAGTGTATATAACATCCTTTTGTCACACGATATCCTTTTGATCAAACAAAAGGCACGAAATTGTCATCCAACATGTTCAATCGTATTAGTCTCGATCTCTAGGTAGACTGAAAACATCCAAGTGACATTGATCAATATCAATTCACTTAGACTAGGCCTTTTAACAGTCTAACACATCAAGGGATCTACTAGATATCTCTCTTTATATGAGAGGGATAAATTCTATCTCGATTATACAACTTCATAACATTGCTCACACATTAAACAATCACAACCTTTATAATCGTCCAATTAAAGAGAACGTTTGATTCTGTCAAATCACTGTGTTCCTAATGTTGAAGTCTCTGTTAATTTCAAGTCAGAGGACTGAAAAATATACCTATCATGAGAAACAACTATGACTTAATCCATGTGATATTCTCATAGCGGGTCGATCCAATACTTTGTTCCCTAACAAGTACTCGTGATCTTGATTCGTATCCCTATACATATAATCATCATATGACCATCAATCAAGACTCACACAAGTCTTAATTCATTATAGTTCCCAGTATAATGATCGACGAGGGACATTTAGGATATTTCTGTAAATACCCTGATAAGTTAGTATTTTTATATATTTAATAGCCGGTCCCAAGTCCGGATAAAGGAGGAGGGTTGCGATAGGTTGACAGCCAGCGTAAAACTTTTGTCACTTTTCATGAAATGGATCAAACATATATAAAAGTTGGGACGTTCCTACCTAGCGACGCGCTGCATCGGAGCCCGGGTGTAGTGAGAAATGAGCAAGGGTGTGTTTCACATCGCCGCCTGGGTGTGAAGAAAAATGAGCAAGGGTTCCCACACATAGGACGTGTGTGGGTAAAGAAGCTAGTCCCTTCACATCGTCGCCCGGATGTGAAGAAAAATGAGCAAGGGTTCCCACACAAAGGACGGGTGTGGGTAAAGAAGCTAGTTCAAAACAAAAACGAAAACATAGATACGAACACTAGATCTTTTAGACAAAATAGAAATAGAAAAGAAAAATAAATACAAAGGGGAGAAAAAATTCGTTTAGGAACATGGAACATAGGAACACTTACGGGGAAGTCAATAGAACTAGTAGATACCATGATTAGAAGGAGAGTCAATATTGCTTGCCTCCAAGAGACAAAATGGGTAGGAGAAAAGAGTAGAGAAATAGGAAGCACAGGGTTTAAATTGTGGTACACTGGTATAGATAGAAAATGCAATGGAGTAGGAATTGTGGTGGATAATGATTATAAGGATAAGGTCGTAGAGGTTAAAAGAATGGGGGATAGATTGATTCTAGTTAAATTAATTATTGGAGACGAAAAAATTAACATACTTAGCGCATATGCACCACAAGTAGGATTAAGCGAGAGCATCAAACACAAGTTTTGGGGTGATATGGATGGATTTATGCAGAGTATATCATTAGATGAAAAAGTTTTTATTGGAGGAGATTTAAATGGGCATGTCGGGGTAAATAACGATGGGTTTGAGAGAGTTCATGGAGGTTTTGGTTACGGTAATAGAAATGAAGAAGGAGAATCAATTTTAGAATTTGCTTCAGCATATGATCTTGTCTTAGCAAATACTAGTTTTAGGAAGAGGGAGTCGCATATAATTACTTTTAGTAGTGGTCATAACAAGAGTCAAATAGATTTTCTTTTAACAAGAAAAATAGATAGAAAACTATGTAGAGACTGCAAAGTAATACCTGGTGAAGCACTTACTACCCAACGTAAGTTAGTAGTACTTGATATTAAGCTAATACAACGAAAAAATATGAATAAAGAGTTAGAGACCCTAAAATAAAGTGGTGGAACCTAAAACATAGTAAACAAGTAGAGTTTAGAGAAAAACTACAAAAGGAAAATGTTTGGAATCTTGACTTAGATGCTAATACAATGTGGCTAGAAATGAGTAGTTGCATAAGGAGGGTGGGATCAAACATATTAGGTATATCTAAGGGCTTGGGACCTCCAAAGAAGGAAACATGGTGGTGGAACGAGGATGTCCAACTAGAAATTAAGACTAAAAGAGATATGTATAGGAAAATACCTAAGTGTCAAGATGAAGATGCGTACAATCAATATAGAGAAGCTAGAAAACAAGCTAAAAAAGTAGTTAGTCAAGCTAAAACAAATTTCATGGAAGATTTATATACAAAGTTAGGTAATAGAGATGGCGAAAAATATATATATAGGCTAGCCAAATTAAGAGATAAAAAGAAACAAGACCTAAGTCATGTAAGATGTATTAAGGACGAAAATCAAAATGTTTTAACGCGCGAAGAGGATATTAAGGAGAGATGGAGAAGTTACTTCGATAGTTTATTTAATGATGGCCAAGTTGATGCTATAATAGATGAAAACCCACACCAAGAAAGAAATGTAAACTATACACGCAATATTAGAATTGTAGAAGTTAAATAGGCATTGAAAAGAATGAAAATAGGGAAAGCATGTGGCCCTGATGAAATACCCAAAGAGGTTTGGAAATGCTTAGGAGAAATCGGATTGACTTGGTTGACAAAACTTTTCAATAAAATTTTAAAATCAAAATGGATGCCAATGGATTGGAGAAGAAGCACGCTTGTGCCAATCTTCAAAAATAAAGGAGACATTCAAAGTTGCTCAAACTACCGGGGAATTAAACTCACGAGTCACACTATGAAACTGTGGGAGAGGATAATTGACAATAGGCTAAGGAGAGAAACAACAATATCAGAGAATCAATTTGGTTTCATGCCTAGGAGGCGACTATGGAGGCGATTTTCCTTGTAAGACGATTGTTAGAAAAATATAGAGAAAAGAAAAAAGATCTTTATATGGTATTCGTAGATTTAGAAAAAAACATATGATAGGGTCCCTAGAGATGTTCTTTGGTGGGTTCTAGAAAGAAAAAGAGTGCACGCTAGATACATAGACACTATTAAAGATATGTACGATGGAGTAGTAACAAGTATAAAGACATTTGGAGGAGGTACAAAAGAATTTCCCATTACGATAGGACTACATCAAGGATCGGCTTTAAGCCCATATCTATTTACTTTAGTTATGGATGAATTAACTAGACATATTCAAGAGGATATACCATGGTGTATGCTATTTGCAGATGATATTGTCTTAGTGGATGAAACTAAAGATGGAGTGAATAGGAAATTAGAACTCTGGAGAAATACATTAGAATCTAAAGGCTTTAAGTTGAGTAGGACGAAAACGGAATACATGCACTGTGAGTTTGGAAACACTAGACATCGAGATGACAAAGTGGTAAAATTAGGGGAAGTAGAAGTTCCTAGGGTAAACCACTTTAGATACCTAGGTTCAATCATACAAAATGATGGTAACATTGAAAATGATGTCACACATATAATCCAAGCTAGATGGAAGAAATGGCGGAGTGCAACGGGGGTGATTTGTGATCGACATGTTCCTACTAAGTTAAAAGGAAAATTTTATAGGACCGCAATTAGGCCACTATGCTCTATGGAAGTGAATGTTGGGCGGTAAAGCAACAACAATTACATAAAGTGAATGTAGCAGAAATGAGGATGCTTAGGTGGATGTGTGGTAAAACTCGTAAAGATAGATTAAGAAATATAGAAATTCAAAGACAAGTAGGAGAAGCACCAATTGATACAAAGATTAGGGAAGGGCGGCTGCGATGGTTTGGTCACCTACAAAGACGACCTACAAATGCCCCAACTAGAAAACTTGACTCAATAGAAACTGTAGAAATTCGACGAGGTAGGGATAGACCAAAGTTAACATGGGATGCATTAATTAAGAGAGATTTGAATGGTTTGCAAAGCTCACCATCAATTGCACTTAATCGAACACAATGGAAAAGTTTGATCCATGTAGCCGACCCCAGTTAATTTGGGACTTAGGCTATGTTGTTGTTGTTGTTGTAATAGTCTATTTTAATATGTTTAATTATTAAAAGTATTTAAAATATATATTTAATTATATTTTTTGGTCATTTTTAGGTGAAACGGAGTGCGCGGTTGAATTCGTGGCGGAAAAATACTTAAAATGGAGTATTTACTTGCAGTGATCGAATGCCGGATAGTTTGCCTCGAAATACGCATTGCGCGGTGGGTCGAATAGCGGACATGGTGTTCCAGCCAATCAAAGCATGCCACGTCAGCGAGAAAGTACCTCAGGACCAATCAGACGCAGCCACGTGGGAATTCAAAGCCAACAGCACGTCAACACACCAGCGAGACCAATCGGGTATCGCCACGTCGGTATTCTTCATTACCGCCACCAATCAGGGGACGCCACGCGTCGACACGTCAACAGGAGATCCACGTCACCAGAGATCAAACTTCTCTTCGTTTCAGACACCATCCATCGGCCTCGATCGGATGCACGATGATATGCAGACTCCCGATTATTCGCGCGAGATGCGATTTTCTTCTCTGAGCCACAAGGGTGCCACGTGGCGGTGTCTCATTGGCCCAGACACAACAATATGAGGGGTTCAGCTAATCCGGAAGCGACACGCGGCGCTGAGTCATCACTCACATAACGGAACGCAAAGTTTCTCCGCGAATCACGCGGCGACAAATCAGCGGTGACAGGGACAGACGAATCACAACGGGACACGTGGCGGCGACACAAAAACAGCGAATCACGCTGTGACACGTGGCAGAGTCGGTTTTTCAAGCCAAAAACATCCCTACGATGCTCCTCGACGCACGAGTCATGTACCTAACCCCTAAAATTAGTATCCGAGACCAATTTGGAGTATTTTTATATATTAGGAACCTAGGTATTATTAGAATAGGAATTAATTAATATAATTTTAGATTAGTTTTTAGTATAGATTTTTGAAGATGATGTCCGACTAATTAATTTCTTGCCTAAATCGAAGGGGAAGCAAGTCGGGATCATGGATTCAAAGCATATTATGTGAGATCTTTTATTTTATTATTTAATTTAATTTAATTTTTCCTATTTCATTGTTGTTGATTTAATGATTATGATTTAGATCTAGGGTATGTATGTGGCCAGCGCATGCTTTTAGATTGACAATCTACTGTTATTTGGAATATTAGTATCCGTGTAATTGTGCTTTTAGACCAATAAAGTAACAAACATTCACCCGTTTGCCGTAAAACCCTTTCGGTGTTTGAATGTGCAACAATTGAATCTAAATTAATTCGGTAGCGGACGCGATCCGGTTATTTAGGATTAGTGTTCCCATAGATCCATATTACTGCGGTTAGTGTGTTAAACCTGATTGGCGGATGTCTAGGGTTATACATTAATTAGGGAAGTAGTTAGTGGCGGACGTCCTAGCTATCGAGACTAGGGGAACTAGGAATTTATGGCGGATGTCGATTTGCTATAGCTAATCTAGGAGAATTTAAATTAATAACTTTTTGGGAAAGATTGAAGACCATAATTTCTATTGAATCTTGATTCTGATTTGTGGAACTGGAGATTTAGGTGTTATTTAGGTGTTAATTAATTATTAATTAATTGTTTTAGAAATTAGTTTAGTTAATTTATTTATTTAGTTTATATAGATTAGTTAGTTAAATTAATATTTAATTTAAAACCCCGATTTTCCTTTTTTGTTGTTTTAACCTAAGAAAGATAATCGGTCTCTGTGGGATCGACCCTTTGCCACTATTCTACAAAATAGTTCGTTTAGGAAACTTTACTTTATTTACGTGTTCGGCGCGCGTCAATTTTTGGCGCCGTTGCCGGGGATTGGTATATTTCTTTCTTTGGTTTATTGTAATTTTTATTTTTATTTTTTTTCTTTTTTTATTTTGCCTATCTAGTCCCTTGCTCTTAACATGTTTCCAGGCAATATCTCGAGTTCCACTGACCATAAACTCGACCGAATGATATCCATGATGGAACATCTACTCTCCTCCTGTGAAGTGCAAGTCAACCCCACGATGGACTCCTCCTACCCCCATAATTATGGTCGACACGAAGACTCACATTATCATAATGTGAATGGGGTAGGTATGCCACATAATAGATATCAATATTTTAACATCAATTCTTTTGTGCAACAGGTCGAGGTTTGCGAAATTTGTGGAGACTATTCTCATTCCGCACACAATTGTCCATATCATCCACAGTATGAGAATTATCACTATTCTAGCCATATATCGCCACAACTCGACTTCTCTGGATTCGTGTCACACCCACGGGCTCCTCAACAAGAAGGAAATCAACAGTTTCATCAAAGCCTCTCCTTGGAAGATATGGTGATGCAAATGATATATCAAATGAGAGAAAGTGCACAAGACCTTCGACGAGCTAGTCATAACATACGACAACTTGATTTTAGTTGTCTAGGATCGAAGGACTTGGTAGCTGACTTAGATCAACATATTGCTAGTCGTCAAAGAAAAATTGATGAAGCGGAGTCGAGTAGTACATAACCGACTTTTAACCCAGAGGAGGATGTGCGTGTTGATACGTTGACGAATCTTGAGGTGAAGGAGGATATACAGATGGAAGACTATTTGATAGAAACATCCAAAGAATGTGAAGTCTTTCAAATTGAGCCAGAGATTGTCATTGCATTAAATGAGGGAGAAGATGAGATGAAGATTAATGTCAATTCAGACAAGCTGGAGATGCCGCAAATAGAGAGCGAGGAAGACCAACTTCTGGTGTTGGTGCAACCACCCACCCGCCCATGCACATTTGGTACACCTTATAAGGGGTGGAAGTAAAGGAGCGCTTGTAGATCTTCTACACTATCGACACCTTTGTGTTGGACGAGCCTGATATGATAGATTCTTTTGTGTTGGAAGTTCCGGATGAGCTCCTAAATCTGAAAGTGGGCGTGCATGTTTCATTGCCCAAATACGTAGATGCGCCATTCGTTGTAGACATCTCTAAAGGAGAGGGCATTACGTGACCAATCGTGCTAAGTCTAGCCAAAGACTTAAAAGAAAGGCGGCTCGTTGGGAGGCAGCCCAACTTTATTTTATTTTTATTTTATTTATTTCTTGCATTTATTTTAGTTTTAGTTTAGTTTAAGTTATTATTATTTTTAAATAACACTCTAATTTGGTTTCTTTATTTTTACAGGTGATGGAGGGTTGGAGCACTGAATTTTGTAGGTTTGACTTTGGATTACATTTTTAACATAATTTGAGCATTATTATTTTTTAGGAATTAACATGTTTATAGGATTTTAGGTGGTTTGAGACTTGGTTGGATATACCCAACTTAAGTCGCCGCATTTGTGGCAGGTTTTTTAGTAGACCCAAAACCCTAAATTTCATCCCATCATCTTGTTGATTTCACCCTTAGTTGAAAGACTTCGGGCTCGCAAGACTTGATTGAAATCTTTTTAGTTAACTCCTATGTTTACTAGTTCTTGCTCTTGTTATGAATATGTTTTTTTTTTTTTTTTTTTTTTTTTTTTTTTTTTTTTTTTTTTTTTTTTTTTAGCATCCTTAGTCTCCCACATATGAGGGATTTAGTGCGTTCACTAGTTTTTAGAAAATTTTTGTTATTCCTGAATTTGTATCATTTTCTAATCCTTGTTCTTCTTCACCACTATCGTTTTCTTTTTGTCATATGGATGCCTTGACTTGTTTTGAACCTTGAGAACAAGGTTCAGAATAAGTTTGGGGGTGTTTTAGGGATTGTGGATTGTTTTGGATGGATTCTTTTGCGAAAGACCGCAGGTGAGATCGTTTAATTTTTTTCATGCGGTTATATGCGGATATTGGATGGTAACAGTGGTGTTTTATATCATTTCTTTCATTTCTTATCTATTCAAATTCCATTTTCATATCATTAGGAATTGATACACTTTCATGTATATATTTAGTATGTTTTATTTATTTAGAGTCACCCGAAACTTTGTTCATGCCTTTGGTTGTGGATGAGTAAATTACAATTTCCTTTTTAACTTGAAACTTGGAAAAAATTAGGAGAAACATTTAATCAAGTTCGTAGCTCTGCATTTTTATGATTTCATGATTAGAGACTTAGATGATGGTTGGACTTAGTGCTAGATAACGAAAATGAGTAAACGATCAAATTTATGCAAGTTGTATTGTTTTAACCCACATTGGGGGATTTGCTTGATTATAGTGAAAGTGAGAAGTACTAACAAGAGTTTTATTAGTGTAGAGTGTCCTACAAGTTTCCACAGGAAATGGAGCAGGGAAACTTGTGGTGGAAAAAAGTGAGAAAAGCGTTCCGCAGGAAATGCAGTAGGGATCCTACTACTTGAAAAAAGAAAAAAAAATTTGGAGAAGAAAAAAATAATAATAAAAAAGAAAATAAAAATGAATAAAGGCGGAAGTTGTGAAACTCCTCAAATAAAAGATTTAGTTCGAGTGCTTTCACTATATTAAGTAATATTTTGAACTTGCGTGCTTGAATGTATAGACTAATAAAACTTGTGATTAGTTGATGGCCTTTGTATTGACCGATTCTATGTTTTGAAAGTGAGATCTTAATTGTGTTTGGGTTGCGAGGCTCGACATATCATAACTCTGAAATTTTCTAAGTTTCTTGTTAATTTGGTGACTATGTAAACCACAGGAACTCCATGAATTTGGGTCGGGTATATGATTTATTATTATATTAGGAGTCTAGTTTAGTTTGTGTCGTCATTTACACCTTTGCTCGGGACGTGCAAAGTCTTAAGTTTGGGGGTATTTGATAAGTTAGTATTTTTATATATTTAATAGTCTATTTTAATATGTTTAATTATTAAAAGTATTTAAAATATATATTTAATTATATTTTTGGTCATTTTTAGGTGAAACGGAGTGCGCGGTTGAATTCATGGCGGAAAAATACTCAAAATGGAGTATTTACTTGCAGTGATCGGATGCCGGACAAGTTTGCCTTGAAATACGCGTTGCGCGATGGGTCGAATAGCGGATATGGTGTTCCAGCCAATCAAAGCATGCCATGTCAACGAGAAAGTACCTCAGGACCAATCAGACGCTGCCACGTGGGCATTCAAAGCCAACAGCACGTCAACACGCCAGCGCGACCAATTGGGTGTCGCCACGTCAGCATTCTTAATTACCGCAGCCAATCGGGGGACTCCACGCGTCGACACGTCAACTGGAGATCCACGTCACCAGAGATCAAACTTCTCTTCGTTTCAGACACCATCGATCGGCCTCGGGATGTGCGATAGCACAGACTCCCGAGTTATTCGCGCGAGTTGCTATTTTTCTTCTCTGAGCCACATGGGTACCACATGGCGGTGTCTCATTGACCCAGACACGTCAATATAAGGGGTTCAACTAATCCGGAAGCGACACACGGCGCTGAGTCATCACTCACAACGGAACGCACAGTTTCTCCGTGAATCACGTGACGACAAATCTGCGCGGTGACAGAGACGGACGAATCACAGCGGGACACGTGGCGGTGACACAAAAAATAGCGAATCACGCTGTGACACGTGGCAGAGTCGGTTTTTCAAGCCAAAAACATCCCTACGATGCTCCTCGACGCTCGAGTCACGTACCTAACCCCTAAAATTAGTATCCGAGATCAATTTGGAGTATTTTTATATATTAGGAACCTAGGTATTATTAGAATAGGAATTAATTAATATAATTTTAGATTAGTTTTTAGTATAGATTTTTTGAAGATGATGTCCGGGTAATTAATTTCTTGCCTAAGTCGAAGGGGAAGCAAGTCGGGATCATGGATTCAAAGCATATTATGTGAGATCTTTTATTTTATTATTTAATTTAATTTAATTTCTCCTATTTCATTGTTGTTGATTTAATGATTATGATTTAGATCTAGGGTATGTATGTGGCTAATGCATGCTTTTAGATTGACAATCTACTGTTATTTGGAATATTAGTATCCGTGTAATTGTGCTTTTAGACCAATAAAGTAACAAACATTCACCCGTTTGCCGTAAAACCCTTTCGGTGTTTGAATATGCAACAATTGAATCTAAATTAAATCGGTAGCGGACGCGATCCGATTATTTAGGATTAGTGTTCCCATAGATCCATATTATTGCGGTTAGTGTGTTAAACCTGATTGGCGGATGTCTAGGGTTATACATTAATTAGGGAAGTAGTTAGTGGCGGACGTCCTGGCCATCGAGATTAGGGGAACTAGGAATTTCTGGCGGATGTCGATTTTCTATAGCTAATCTAGGAGAATTTAAATTAATAACTTTTTGGGAAAGATTGAAGACCATAATTTTATTGAATCTTGATTCTGATTTGTGGAACCGGAGATTTAGGTGTTATTTAGGTGTTAATTAATTATTAATTAATTGTTTTAGAAATTAGTTTACTTAATTTATTTATTTAGTTTATATAGATTAGTTAGTTAAATTAATATTTAATTTAAAACCGCGATTTTCCTTTTTAGTTGTTTTAACCTAAGAAAGATAACCAGTCTCTGTGGGATCGACCCTTTGCCACTATTCTACAAAATAGTTGGTTTAGGAAACTTTACTTTATTGACGTGTTCGGCGTGCGTCATACCCATGGATCTTATTATAATGTAAACATGCAAATTAATTATAATAAACAACAAATGAAATCCTATATTTCATTAACCAAAAGTATTCGTAAAGACAGTTAATGGATTGATCTAGGGCACATGCCCCAACATTTATATATTGGAAAAATTCGTAGAAAGCCCCAAACTCATTTGAAAACTCATATTCAAATTGAAAAATTATATAGAAACCCATTTTTAAAAACAATATGGAATAAAAACCAAAAAAACTACATTCGTTGAAAAATACCATCAAAATCAATTTTGTGTAAGACATTGAAATTTAAAGAATGCTAGAGTATCAATTTGTTACCTTCCTAAGACTCTCTCCCCAAGTCTTAATTAGAAGAAACACTCACCAAGCCGTAAATAGGTTTTATGAACTTGTCTTTAAAATTTATAGGGTTGAATATCTCTTAAACAAGGTGAGATATACTTAAATAAAATATAATTCAAGCTTTGAGGGGTTGAATCTTGATAACAAATGATTAATCAATCGGATGGGTGTAAGGCTTTTAGGTTTGAAAGGGTTTATTATTGCCAATTTGAGGTTCTATTTTCAAAAATACTTATTCATGCCTAGCAAATCGGGGTTTAAGTGGATTTACTAATAAATCGCTAGTGAAATCATTGAAAATTGGTCTTAGTGGATCAGCGACTAGCTCTACGAATCCTAGTAAAAAACCTAAATCGCTAACAAATCGCTAAGTCAATTTTCACTTTAAAAACCCGCAAACTGCTGGCAATTTACCTAGTAGTTCCTAGTGTAATTTGGAATCGATAGAAAATCGTTGACCAATTCCTACTATTTCTCCAATATATCAAATATTTTGTTAATTGTCACATGTAGCAACCATAATAAAGGTAGAATCGATCAGTATTCAAAAAGAAATATTATGAAATTAACTCTAGATTTGAAATTATGAGATATTATACTACTAAATAACTAATTTATTACTTGAAATAATTAAAGATAAATGTGATTCAATTGAAAAACAACTCGATCATCCCTATCTTAATTAGGAATATCCCTAAAGAGAGTTAAAAAGAGAGAGAAAATAAATATACTATCCTAAATCTAGTAATACAAAAAGACATTGGCTTCATCAACCCCCCTTATATGAAATTATTTCAATATTATATTCCTAGAATATTTTCACAAAAAAGTCAAAAGCTTAGAGAATATAAAAACAACTAATTAGTCATAATACTAAAATATAAAGTAAAGATAGAGTATGGGCTGCCTCTCATAGAGCGTTTTTGTTTATAGTCTTTGGCTCGACTTGATAAATAAGATCACTCGCCTTTCAGCTTGTGCGAATCAAACTGACCATCAACCGATTCTTCATTATTCTTGAGGTCTTCGGTTTCTTTATCATTCTCAGCATCGCATAACGTCCTTCAAGGTAATCATCAAAATAAGGTTTATCCCTTTCTTAATCATCATTATGATTATCGTCCATATCGTAACCATCCTGAAGACACATATAATTGTTTCCCATCCTAAGCGTAATTATATGTTGTTCTATATCGAGAACAACTCAAGCCATCTTGAGAAAATTTTGTCTTATCAATATCACATCATCTTTCTCAATCTGTGGTACTACATGAAGTTGGTGAGATACTTGAATCGTCTACTTACACTAGCATATTCATCGACATTCCTAGTAAAAAGATCTTATCTCCATTTGCTTTATAGACAACAAAAGGTGGCATAAAATCAATCCTCAAATGGCTTTTGCACACCATTATTCCAGTAAGATATTCTTATCAGCTCCCGTGTCAAGTAAAACATTAGGGAAACTAACGTCATTGATCATCACATAGACGAAGTGTTTCCCTATATCATCTTTGAAAATTTCAATCATATGTCTCAAATCTTAAAGCTTTAGTTGCTCATCAGTAAATTCTTCTTCCGCCGGTTGCTTCCCTTCTTGATGTTGCACTTCAAGATGTGGTTTTTTAGGTTATTACTTTTAAGATTTCTTCTTTCTATTATGCGGTTCTTATACATCAATAGTGTAATGGACTCATTCTTAACGGTTTCACTCACGTTGATCCAAAGATTGAAATCCATTTCATTACTTTCTGGACTTTGATGCCTAGTCTCAAGATTAATAATCTCTATATCCTATTCAAATAATTTTTCATAATAAGGTTTTAACCTATGACCATTTACTTTAAATATTTGTCTTCTTTCTATGCTTTCTATTTCTATTGCGCCATGAGGAAATAAATTGACAACCATATATGGTCCTATCCATCTTGAATGGAGATTTTCAATAAATAATTTATTTCTTGAAAAAAAGAGTAGAACTTTATCTCATACTCGAAAGTTTTTAGGAACTAATTTTTTATCGTGAAATGTTTTGGTTTTATCTTTATAATGTGATACATTTTCATAAGTGTCATTCCTAATTTCTTTTAATTCTTGAAGACTCAACTTACGTTGGTTTCTTGCTTCGTTGTAATTCATGTCACATGCTTTTATGGCCCAATAGGCTCTATGTTCTAGGTCTACAGGTAAATAACATGTTTGTCCAAATGCTAACCTGTAAGGTGTCATGCCTAGGTTGTCTTAAATGCTGTTCTATATGCCCATAATGCATATTTTAATCTAAGACCCTAAGCCTTACTTGTTAGACTAACAGTTTCTCCCATTACTCACTTAATTTCTCTATTTAACATTTCAGCTTGTCAACTAGTTTATGGGTTATATGCAGTAGATGTCCTATGTGTGACATTGTGCTTAGAAAGTTGATTAGCAACTAATCAATTACTAAAATATGTATATCTATAACTAATAAGTGCTCTAGGTGCTCCAAAAATCGTAAAATCTTTTATCTAAGGAAATTGACAACTATTTTTGAATCATTATTTTTAGTAGCTTTTGCTTCTACCTACTTAGACACATAATCTACAACAAGTAAAATATAAATATAGCCATTTGATGGTGGAAAAGGTCCCATGAAATCTATACCGTATACATCAAACACTTCACAAATAAAAATAAGAATTAAAAGCATTTGATTTTTATGTCCTAAGTTTCCAGTTAATTGGCAATTTGGACAAGATTTTGTATAAAAAAACAATCAAGAAATAAAATGAGCCAAATGAATCCAAAATTTAAGATTTTACTAGCAATTCTACGTGGACCAAAATGTTCTCTACATGAATAAGTATGGCAATGAGTTGTAATAGATTGTACTTTTGAATGTGGTATGCATCTCCTAATTCTTTGATCGGTGCAAAACTTCCATAAATAGGGATCATCCCATAAATGATATTTTGAATCCGTTTTAATTTTGTTTTTTGAGCTCTCATCAAATAAGGTGATAACCTATTGGTGGTATGATAATTGACTATATTGGTATACCATTTCCATCAGTTTTTGTACTATATAAATATTCATCTAAAAACTCATCCCTTAAAGATAGAGGTGGTTCTCCATTTTCTCACCTACATAAGTGACCTGCTACTAGATTTTCGGCTCATTTTTATCAAATTCATGTAGAAGTAATATCCATCTAATTAGTTTAGGTTTTGCATCTTGTTTTGCTATTAAGTATCGTAATGCTGCGTGATCTAAATAAACTATTACTTTTCTCCTGATAAAAAAATGATCTAAATTTTTTAAAGTAAATACTACGACTAACAATTCCTTTTTTGTAGTGGTGTAACTCTATTGGAATGGATCTAGTGTCCTAGAAGCATAATATATAACGTGAGATTATTTTCCTATATTTTGACCTAAAATAGCCGTAACTGCATCGTTACTTACATCACACATTATTTCAAAGGGTAATGGCCAATCTGGTGATTTAATCACGGGTGTGGTTGTTAAAGAATCCTTCAATTTATCAAATGCTATATTTCAATCATTAGTAAACTCAAAAGGAATGTTTTTTTGTGAGATCTTGCATAAAGGGTGTGTAATTTTAGAAAAATATTT
This sequence comes from Stephania yunnanensis, assembly GCA_039657365.1. NCBI lineage: Eukaryota > Viridiplantae > Streptophyta > Magnoliopsida > Ranunculales > Menispermaceae > Stephania > Stephania yunnanensis. The sequence continues at coordinate 28,641,788 of CM077581.1, read as the reverse complement.
TACAAATCTTCTATAGAATCCTGCATGGCCAAGAAATGAACGTATTTCTCTTATTGTGGTGGGGTAAGTTAATGCTTTGATTACTTGAATTTTTTATGGATCTACCTCTAGTCCTTTATGTTATACTATATGTCCTAATATAAGTCCTTGATCTACCATGAAATGACATTTTTCATAATTTAATACTAAATTCTTTTCAATGCATCTCTTAAGTACTTTAGTTAAATTAACTAAACATTCAAAGAAAGAATTACTATTAATACTAAAGTCATCCATGAAAACTTCAATAAAAGTTTCCACATAATCAGAGAAAATAATAACCATAGACCATTGAAAAGTTTCTGGTGTATTACATACACCAAAGGGCATAAGTCTATTAGAAAATGTACAAAAGGTGCAAGTAAAAGTTGTTTTTTCTCGATCCTCTGGGCTACAAGTATTTGATGAAATCTTTAATAACAATCTAGATAGTAATAATTGTAGGGGTACGTGCCCTATGCCAATTCTTTAAACATTATTTAACTATTATAAGTAAATGCATGTTTCTTTTATAATAGTATCCATGGATAATTATTATATTATTCTAAATGTCCCTAGTAAGTTATTATTGCGGGAACAATAATTAGTTAAGACTAGTATGAATCTTGATAGATAATCATGTGATGATTATGCGTATATATATACAGATCAAGATAATAGGTATCTATTGGGAACAGATGTTGGATCAACTGGCTATGAGAATACTACATGGTCAATGTCATAAGTGATTCTCACTAGAGTTATATCATATAGTCTTTTGACTTGAGATCACAAGAGACTCCTACATTAGGAGCACAATGATTTGATACAATCAAGCGTTGTTTTTAACTGAATGATTATAAAGATTGTGATTAGTCATTGTTCGCCTATTATGTGGATGTTGTGTGATCAAGATAAAATTTGTCCCTATCTTTTAGAGAGAGATATATATTGGCCCCTCGATATGTTAGACTGTTAAATGGCTATGTCTAGTGAATTGATTGGATCAATGTCACTTAACAATCTCAGTCTACTCAAAGATCGAGACTAGTATATTAAACTATAAGAGTGACATTCCATGTCTTATGTTCAATCAAAAGATATCGCGTGATGAAGGGATATGATATACACTATCTATTAAGTTGTATCAATTTGTTGATCTTCATGCTACTTGGGTAGTCATAATACCTTGCTAGAGACCATTTATGACTTGTATATCAAAATGATTTTGGTTCACTGCCAACATTGTATGAACCTATTGGGTCATGCACAAAGAATGGATTTGCGCGATTTAATATTATCTGGGTTAATAAATTTTATTTGATGAAATTCATTTTTAAGATTCTCATTAAATTTCCTAGTTTGACTAGGATTCAAGATTCTCTTACATTTCTAGTGTGATTAGAATTTTTGTCTCTTAGTAAATCCTATTTTGAATAGGACTCTGATTGGAATTATAGTATGGCTTTAATTCTTATTTGAGTTTTAGATAAATTACAACTCTTATTGGATTAGTAATTGTAGATTATCTATGACTCTTTCCTTTTTAGAGTTGGACTTTATCTAGGACTCTATTTGGAGTGAGACTAGGAGATGAAGTTCTTTTACAACTAGATCTAGCGTACTATAAATAAGACATTAGGGTCACAATTGTTGTATGGAATTCCCAAGATAGAATCTTCCTCGAGAATTTTTGTGAGAATTCTTGTCCTAGGATTTTAGATCTAGCACTCCGGATTTTGATCGTCCGTTAGTGTGTGGATTTATGATAGAAGATGTTCGTCTTTAGCAGTCTTAGAAAGGAATCGATCAACACGAAACAAGGCAGACATGGAGCTATTCTTGCTAACATATGATTTTTTATTGGCACATCAATTTAATGGAATCAATAGGATCTTGGTTCAGGATGTTCGAAAAGGTTTCGAAAACTTCTGATACGCATGATCCCCGAAACCTAACAGTAATTAGTTTTTTCAGTTAATCTTTCTAACATCTTATCTATAAACGGGAGTGGATAATGGTCTTTCCAAGTTGACGTATTCAACTTCCTATAATCTATACATACTATCCAACTGTTTTGGATGCTAGTTGGTACTAATTCTCCATGCTCATTTGTTATTATTGTAATTCCTATCTTTTAAGGGACCACTTGAACTAGGCTTACCCAATAGCTATTAGCTATTGCAAATATCATTCATGCGTCCAATAGTTTTAATATTTTAGCTTTTACAACTTCTATCATAGGTGGGTTTAATTTACGTCGACGTTGTCTAAGAGCATTTGTGTCAATTTCTAGATTTATCCTATGCATGCAAGTAGCTGAACTTGTTCCTTTAATATCAACAATGGTCCATCCTATTGCTCCTTTAAATTCTTTCGATATATTTATTAATTTATTTTCTTCCATGTTGGACTAAGTGTTTTAACGCTTACACTCCACCCGAGATTTTGATGGCAATTAACAAAGTGAAAGGATTCTAACAATTTTGTTTAGTGCTATAGAGTATCAATCCTTGTTAGGAACTTGGCAGCAAACAAATTGAAAGAAAGTTGAGCTTAAAGTTGTGCCTTTATAATTTCAAGTCATATTGACAAGTATGAAACCGAAAAAGCTCAAGACTCAGCTCATACAAGGATAAACGACTGGAAAACCAAAGTTATAAATTGTACAACTTATATAGTATATATGAGTTCCACTCCTACAGGCCAAATGCATTAGAATCATGCATTACATGTATCATGATTTTCAAAGTACTTAAACTCATGAATTTTGTGATTTGCAATTCCATGGATTCCAAAATGATTTAAAATCATATAAACATGCTTTAAAGCATGTACTTGAAGTGTACAAAAATCTGAAATTGTTTATGAATGTACTAATGTTCATTTGGATAGCTTTTAGTTTTTCATTTAAAGTATATGTAGAAAAGCCCCTATATGTTTCATGAAATCAGAATTGTTGATTTACAGGGTTTGTGATATCACTCAGGATATTTAAACATGTTTTATAGACCCTACTAAACATGTGTGAAGTGATTTTTAGAGATTTAGTAGAGTCGAGGACCATTAGAGAGTTGATTTGTAAAACCAAAACTTAAATTGCTTTGAAGCCCTTGTCCCTAGCCTGCTAGGCAAGTAAGATAGCGTGCTATATGGTGATAGCGCGTAATCTAGGCTACCTAGCGCGCTATATAGAGTTTTGACAACTTTTTGAAAAGTCGAATCTTCAACTTTAATTTGAATTTTGGAATCATTTTGGACCGTTGGATCAACATAACGATTACAAACCCCTTATAACGGTTTAAAAATTAAAATAAACCATCAAGAACACACATTGAAAATTTTTTGGTCTATTGCATTCATATATCCAAGTTTTGCACTCAAATTTGTGAACTTTGTACTCACTACAGCTTGAAATCTTTGAAGGCCAATTTATTAGCTCTTGAAGTTGATATTAGAGAAGTGTTCTAAGCCTTACAATCAAAACTCCAAATTAGATTTAAAGATCTCACACTTGGGGTTGTAAGATCTCTTGATTTCCTACTCTATTTGTGCTTAATATATACTCTTTGATTGGAGTTTTGTCTGAGAATCTTTTGTAGTGTTGTCAAACAAATTTGCTTGGGTTCTTGCACTTAGACTTGATCTCTTGAGCCCTTAGATTTTTTTGAACAAGTTGTTAATCTTAATCTCGATTTTCTACAACACCACTTGTTCACTTGATTTGAAATCATGCTTGTTTTCAAATCAATTTCGATTTGTTAGTTTCTTGATTAAGATTTACCCATACTCGCTGAATTTATCCATATCTTAGTTGCTTGACTGATTTTGATATTTTTTTATAGTGTGTTGACCCTAATATCAAGTCTAGATAAGACGTAAAACGAATTTGCACCTATTGAGCCAAAACTTGAATCACTATTGTGTATGCAAGACTAGAAAAACACATAGAGCTTAACCTGTAGTTATATTGGGTGTTTTTCTTTGAAGTGTATGTGTAACACTATTTAAAATGGGTTTTGAACTTAATCTTATTTTTGGATAAATCTAGTATTGATTGCACAATTGTTTAATCATAATCTTTCATAGTGCATGGAATTGACTTAAAATCGTCTTGTGCTTAATCTATATTCATTTGTGTAGTTTCATGCCTATGTTATTTTGACAGCATATTTACAAGGGTTTTGTTCTTAATCTTGATTTATTTGTGACTCGAGATTTTGATTGCACAACTTGATCTTAGACTTTTATTTTGCATTAGTGCATCAATTAGTCATTCTTTGGAATCGACTTGAGCTTAATCTATACTCTTCTTCGTTGGTTTCAATATCGAGAGTTTGCTTATAAAAGTTGATTTACAAGGAATTTCAATTAGCAAAGTCTCATTTGTAATGATTTATCTTAGGATTACATTTGGCTAGTAAGGGGGACCTCTTATACTGCTTTACTTGTTGTAAGGGACGAATCATTCTCAATTTTAAAGGTTGTAAGGTCTATTAGTAAATAGACTAAGTTGTGAATCCTATAGTGTATATGAGAGGTCGTAAAGACTATCGGGAAATAGGCAAGTTAAAGTCTTAGTTGCATCTAGGCAAGTTAAATTCCTAGTTGAGGCGAGGTGGTTCTAAAAGTCCTTATTGCGGTAAGGCAATTATAAAAGACCTAGTTGAGACTAGGCACAGTAAGTTCTTGGGCTTAGTTTGGTTCACTTATTGGAATATAAGTGGTGGTTCAAAATCCTAACCAGGAAGGTTAGGTTGTGGATGTAGATTCGAGGGATCAAACCACTATAAATCGATTGTGTACTTCCATCTCTTATACGCCCTTCTCCTAGTGTAGCATTACACGTACTTAAATTATTCCGGCACTTTGCTATTGCTATCACTACCACACATGCTCATCTCGCTTGACTTTTGAAGCGAAATTAGGAAATTAGCAAAGAAAGTATTAAAAAGATTAAATTAACCATCACACTCAATCCACCCCTTCTTGGCTAACCTTCATTCTAGACTTGTCAGTGTATTAGAGATTATTACTGGTAATTTGTCATAGTCCTCTAGATAAACATATCTCAAATGATCTGATAAAGTCTTTAGACCGATTTTGGGGTTTTCACTATAGAAGGTAAAAGTTTTGAATGAGATATATATAAGTCTAGGTAATAAGTAAGTTATGGTAGTTCGTTATATAATTCCAATGTACTTATTATATATTTCGTTTCTTCATCGTTATCATCATCTTCTTTTAAATCTTTTATTACCATTCCCAATTTATCTATTTATCTTTATTTATCTTTATTTATCTTTTCTAAACGATTTGTCTATTAATGGATCTATCATTGCAACTGTGCATATGGAAGAAACATCTATTGGATATTTCATTGTATCATATATATATATATATATATATATATATATATATAAAAACTCACTATATCATTATCTACCTCCATTTTTAATCTTCTATTTCAAATATCAATCTTTGCTTTTGCTATTTTCAAAAATAGTCTTCCTAAGATTAGAGAGAAAATCTACTAGAGAAATTATCTTCTTTTAAATCCAAAACATAAAAATCTAATGGGAAGACTAAATCATTAACCCTGACTAGTACATCTTTTAGTAACTCACCCACTGGTTTAATAATGGATCTATTTTCTAATTGTACCACTATACTAGTTTCTTCTAAATGTACATCCGTCATTTGTAAATAAATAGATAAATGCGTAGCATTTATGGAGGCTCCCACATCACACAATGATTTATAATTCTTATGTTCTCAATTGTACATGGAACAAAAAACATTCCAGGATCAAAACATTTAGGAGGTAATTTCTTTTGAATTAGTGCTGATACATTTTCTATTAGACTCACCATTTCATTATCCTTATTTTATTAGTGCATAGATCTTTTATAAGTTTCAGATACTTAGGTACATTTTGAATGACTTCCAACAGAGGTATATTAACTAATACTTTCATTAATGTATGAGATATTTTTTTTCTTCTTATAATTTATTAGCATTTTTATTATCTTTCAAACAATGAGGGAATTGTGGTTTTATATTAATTGGTTTATCTTTATCAGGTTCATCACCTTTTTCTTTGGGAATCTTATTACTTGTTACTTTAATTTCTTTCCCTAATTCTACATATATTGTTTTTGTAAGAACTAATTAGTCTGCCATTTTAGGTTCATCCAACTACTTAATGCTTCTAATGTTAAGGCTAGTGTTTTTTCATATAAAGTAGGATAAGGTTAGATGGTATTCTCCCTTTATTTACAAATTCAATCATTTTGTAATGTTCAAATTATTTGATCTTTTTCTTTTCTTGAATTATTCGATGTTTTATACCTTTGGTAACTCTAACTGTCAATACAATTACCTACATTTGACTGTGAGTAATTTGCATAACTATTAAAGTTATAAGTGGGATCAACAAGCTTATTATATTGGTTCATTCACTAGCTTCTTCTATTTTGGTATGTTTTTTCAAAGAGTATTCATCATTAGAAAGACTTAATTCATTACAAGAGTTTAATGTGCTTGATCTATCCTTTAGAGATAATTCAACCATGGATTTTAGCTCATCTATCTTATCATGTGGCGTTTAATATGTCCTTCTATTTGTTTGACTTAGATTTTCTTTGATTAATTTACTCCTCACCATATTCTTGGATTCTTGGGCCATTTTATTTATAGCTTGTCCTACTAAAGTTGGAGTTTTGTCAAGCAAAAATCCTCCGCATACTGTGTTTAAGAATCTTCATTCTAAGTGATTTAATTATTTATAAAAATATTGCAATAAAGTTTTTTTTTTGTAAATCCATGTATCAGACATAATGAAATTAATCTTTAATATCAATCCCAAAATTCATCAAACGTTTATCCAATCTTCATTCTAGCATTACCATTTTTTTTTCAATGTAAACTAATTTGTCTTGTTATGACGTATTGATAAAGAAAGACTTGTAGTATCTCTGACCAATTGGTTATATGATTTTGAAGGAGGTAAAATAACCAATCTAAAGCTTGCCTTTCTAGTACAAAATGAAAAGCTTTTAATTTAACATAATCTATTTCTATATCTTTACGTTTGAATGCGCTTACTTTGTGTACGAACTCCGTAGTAAGATTTTAAGCATCTTCATTATCTTTTCCATAAACATATGGTAAAGAATTTATGAGTCCGAACTTCAATTCGAATTCTAGAAATTATGTAGCAAAAGTTATACGCATAGGTTCATAAGTTCTTACATTCTTATCAGAGTGCCTAAAAGTTAATTATTCATCGTCTTCAGCCATATTATAAGACTTTCAATAAGAAGGTTTCCAAGATATTATTTTTAAAATCCTCTGTAACGGCAGTAACGGCTGCAAAAATTGACATGTGTGAAGCATGCACAAGCATTTCTCTAATTTTACTATTATCTGTAGTAGTTGTAAATTAGATATCATCTCTATAAAGATTTTTCAAGTATTTTTAAGAATTAAGGCTACCCAAAAGTTTTATTGGATGTAACTTGGTTTAATTTACGTAATTTAATTAAACGGGAATTGAACACTATCAACTTCAAAATAAAATAAACAATTGATTAAAATAACTAAACTATAACGATTTAAATTCAATAAACTAACCTAATGCGATTCAAACTAACAATCAATAAATCAATATAAATGAAGTATCTAAACAAACATTTAAACAAACCCCCACTAAACAACGCAATATACTTGGGTTGCATTCAAACACTAGAATATCACATGGTTTCATAATATAGTTATAATTATATCACATGGAATCTTGGAATCATTAAATCGTAATTAATAATAGTTTGATAGCCTTTAACTAGACATCGATTTTCCTAAACTCAATGGAAAAGCCACATTCTTATCGTTGTCAATCTACCCATTAGATAAAACGGAACACCATAGAAATATGATGAAAATCATGCCTAATCTAAGCCAATAAAAACTAGAATATGCTAGTCAGCAAATAACTTAGAACACAATCACCAATAACATCCACTTGGTAAAAGCCCTATAGATTATTCCTAGTTACTACTTCTATAATTGTTGTCAATAATTATAGATATAGATTTAGATACCCTATATTAAGGAACGTATTGGCTATTTTGCACTCAATAAAAAGAATCACTAGTCGGAATACGTAAAAATAACTTGTTTAATCCATGATTGACGTGTATCAATCAATTTAAAGCATTAAGTGTGTGATTCCATAATTATAACTACATAGAAATCCAAAATATATACTTGTCTACAGTTGTTTAGATTAACAAACTACTCATTCATGCTGGAAATAAACAATGCAAATATGTAATTAAAAAATATAATTAAATAAATAAATACCTTTTAAATAATTCAAAGATCCAATGTTGTTTCACACATAGACTTAATAAAACTAAACTTATAAAGGCAAAAGGTTAAAAAGAAAAGTAGTGGGAGATAGTAATTTCAAAGCCCTAAGGTCCTATGCATAATTCCCTAAGTGTACATATCATAGACAAATACAATTCCTTATTTTTAACTAAAAAACTCGTCACCGACCTCACTGATTTGTCATTGATTTCTAAGTTATACACAAGTTGCTTAATTAATCACTGGTTTTGGCTCTTTGTGCTCTACCGATTCAGCTAATGATTTCTTGTGTATTTTCCAATTCTCTATGGATTCGCAGGCCAATTTTTGCTATTCTTCTTATTTTTTCTTCCATTTCTTCATTTTGCAAATAAAATCTTGAAATCACAAAATTAGAGAATAGCTAGTGTAATATAATTATTTATATATAAAATCAACCTAAATTACATTATAAAACATGTCTAATTATCGACTTGTCATCTGATTTCGTAAATATATACTTTTATTCTCAAACAAAGTTGATCTTAAAATATAAACATATTACCTTCATTAAAACATGAATCAAGATAGAATCGAAAGAACTAAAGAACTAAAGAACTAAAGAACAACCCTTTAATTTGACATTTCAACCTCCAATTGTATAATACACCTCATAATTCAAAGTTAAATCAATTACCATGGTCAAGGTACCACATAGGTTTTCTCAATCTCTATTGAAAAAACATTAAGCTCATGGATACCTAATATAGAATCTCAAGAAACAAAAATCATTTAATCAATCTCATTATTTCAAATAACACTTGAAATATCACCACAATCAAAGTCGATAGAAACTTGCAATTCACTAATAATCATCATTTCATATTTATTTGTTGCAATAAAAATATATACTTAACTTAGTTATGAGCACTAGAGCTAAATCTTTTATTTGAAGAGTTTTCATAAACTTACTCGATTTTCTTGTATCTCTTTTTCTTCTTCTTCTAGTATATAAATTCATTTTATTCTTTATATTGTATTCCTATGGTTCCTTGCCCCGTTTTCTTTTGGAATCCATTATTCACATTTTCCCACCACTAGATTCCCTTTTCCATTTCCTTTCAAATCTATAGATTTCTCTATTTTTTTTTAAAAAAAACTCTTATTAGCTCTTTTCACTTTCTCTATAGTCAAGGAAGTACTCTTTCCAACTAAGTTAAGTTTATTAGATATTTTTTATTTTTCTCCACAACTGTGGCATAATCTTTCAATACATATATAAAAAAATACTTGATCAATAAATTTTTGTATAATAAGATTCTTAGAAATCTATCTTACTTATCTTGCACTTTTCTTACGATCTTCTACCCATTATAATGTCTAACACAAAGTAATCAATCCCCTCTAAACTCTTCTAGTGCATACATAATCTAGATGAGTCAAATATAGTATAATGATTCATATTTTCATAGGTAATAATAATATAATATTAAGCCTAGACAACATAATTTTCAATGCCAAATAATAATTTTAAGTTAAAAATAAAATCTCTGCATTGGATAATTTATTTTAGAAGTATTTTAGGGATTTTGGGACGTGATTGGGTCAATTAAATTGCAAATAATTTAAAAAATGGTGAAGTTATTGTGGAGGCTTACAAAACGTATTAATCAATTGTAAGAGCATGATTGGAGCCTTTTGTTGACTAGTTTACCGACTAGGAGTGTAAAGGAGTTGCGATATCACATTTGTAAGGTTAAGTAAATCACATAGTACCCTTTATATTGTATGATTATAATTTTGTATAAATTGCATTGATCCTTGATATTTCATTTTTTGTTGTATATGCATACATGGGTTGGGAGGATAAGGCGATTTGAGTTTTCTTATAGTATAGACTATATTATGGTTATAGAACACTATATTATGTTTGAGGGGCTTGAGTCACTGATACTTTGCATCACGTGATTATCACGAGATCACGTTGAACCACATCATACTTGGATAGACTTGAGGAACAAGAATTTTTTGGTTACTATCCCAGCAGACGAGTCGTTATTATTGTTTACGTACCACTTTCAAAGAACGTTATTTGATTGTAGTCTAAATAAAAGGGATCGATTCATAATTGTATTTAAATTCTTTCGATTATATTCTTCATTTAAATTACTTGGATTATTATGCATTTGATTATTATAGGTTTACTGGATAGTATGGGATTTACTTATCTGACATTATCAAATTTTTATAATTGGATAATGACAGGTTCTAGTGGTGACAAGGGAAAAAGAAAGCTTTCCGACTGTATGTGACTTCATTAGTTCTTTTCTCTTTATATATACTATTTTCGAATATATTATATTGTATAAATTTATTGGTTCAAGTGTGATTAGAATCTCCTTTGGAATAATGGGAATAATTTTAGACAAATTAAGATAATTTTTGGAGTTAAGGTACTGCCAGTTTAAGAATTTTGATATTTTAAATCAAGCTAGAATTAATATATAATTTAGTCGATGCAATCTATATTATTATAGGTGGCTCGTGTGTCCTTTGGCATTTCCACCAAAGTTGAGCAAGTTTTATTAAAGATTTTGTAAGTCTAGGATTTTTGGTTTGGGTTTAGAAATAGATGATATGTTGGCAAAAATCTTTTACGAAATTTTGAGGACAATGTAATCAATCTAACTGAACTTAGAGGATTATATAATTATTTTTTATGGAACTTTAAGGTTTAAGATTCATTTTAGAATCCTTTGTGGTTAATAAAATTTTATAACTGAAGATTACAAGATCTTATTCTTAATTATTTATTGATGGAGATGTTAAGACTGCTAGATTATCAAGGGATTAAGGCAATAGGCCGGTCAGATGCCCAAATTAGGTAGGCTCTGACAAGATCAAGCTATTGGGACTGGTAGCTTGCTTTAGGATCATAGAAGGCGTAGTCTACTCCTTCCACTGGGTTATCTTCAGTAAAGACTCCCTAGTTGGGCATCCAAAGCTGGAATGATGGAATGTGGATGCTGGCTCCCTTGCTTTGAGTCCTCCTGGTCTTGCGTCACTCTGATCCACAGATGTTTCAAGCAATCTCATGTTGGTTTTGGAACATGAACTCTTGGTTTCTTGAAGTTCTCGTTTGAGTACGGGAGATTGTCTACATCATGGACATTTTTTAGTCCTCGACATCTACGCTACTAAAGTCCTCTTCAGGTGGCTCTGTGGTGTGGTTCGTCTGATCATAGTACGCGATAGTCTGAGTTTTATATAAGTTTCTTTGGTTACCTGCCTGTACTCTTCTTCTCTTTGTGGGTTCCCTCTGTGTGGCGTTTGTCTCTTGTTCCTCCTCAGAGTTAACGTATCCCAATACCTTCTTGATTTTCTTAATAACATCATTAGTGATGGTCTTGTCTAGATATACGTCAAACTTAAGTCCTATAATCGAGACTCGGTCTTGCTTGCAAAACTCGGTGACCATCAAGGGAAAAGCCAGTCCTTCATTTTTCTTTGTGGTCATGGCATTCCTGTTCAATTCATAATTATTCAGCCAATGTCAATATAATCGATCCCTTGGAATATATGGTATAGGAGAGTCGCCTTATAGTTTACTATGTCGTAGTGTTGTAAACTAGGTTGTAGGCTCGCGTTCAGGAAAAAGCTCCAAGCTTTGGTTGTTTTCCTAAAAGTTTTGGCTTGCATGTGCTTTGGGACCCATTTGAATGAAAATGGAAACCATCCCCCAGAAAAGCTTCTAACTATTCCCAATGGTCTCATAGGGAAAACCATGTGTATACATGTACTCAAGTTTAGGGTACTCATTATGTTGCCTCAAATGCACTTTCAGTAAACCATGAAACTGGCTTATTCTTTTGGGTGAGTAATCTATTGGTCTTCCTCGTACAATGGTTACTTTCTTATTCTAATCTATGTTCCCGTTCATGTAGAATTCTCTAACTAATGTTTTACACCCCATTTCAACTAAGGATCCCGCATCATTACTAACGTAGTAATCCCTAATCAATCATTCCTAATTCTATTCCTTAATTATTTTTTGATCCTAGGCCCGTACTTGATTTTGTTTTAGATATCGAAGTCCCTCTTTGGAATAATCTTTCGATTCTTACTAATGTCACTCTCCAACCTAGTAATGGCTTTGTCATTTATAAGGTTATGAGCATGGAAAGAAAGAGTGGGTATCTCCTTAATCTCTTCCCCTCCCTCTGAATCATATTCAAAATATAGGGTGGAGAAGGCTCTCTAGGTGCTCTAGTTCAGGAGTTATGCATTGAAATCCCCATCGTCCTAATCGGCTTGGGTAGAATTTTGAATTTTTATTTGGTTTTTAATACAAGTTGTGTCTTTCCCTTTTATTCTCGAAGCTTCTACCTTTTCCTCCTTCAGCCATTGTTTCGAATTTCAAAAATCACAAGTTTCAAAATGTAATAAACCTATAAATGATAGAAACAACATTGTCAAAAATAGTTCAGTAAAATTCAAGACTTAATTTAAAAGGAGAAAACTATTTGGAAAGCTTAGTTTTAAATTCGCTTTAAATGTCAAATATACTCAAATCGGAATGAGAAGTAAAATCTAAACTTTAAAAATAATTTTTCTAAATATTGTAAAGTAATTTGGGGACAATTTATAAGTCTTTTTGAAATCATAGCAGCTTAAATTGAAGTAAAACCACAATCACACATCCAAACTCATTTCAAACTCACATTTGTAAACTATTTGCAAATATACATAGTTAGAGAAAAAAATCTTGAGATTGTTGAATTTGTAAATCAATGATCCGTCTGATCAATATTCCTATAATAATGGAATCAATGGAATTATTTATGTAAGGCAATTGAATAAATTCTAACAAAACAATTTTAAAAATATTGGAAAATTTGCAAAAATCCCAGAGTAAAAAATTTGATAAAGTAGAGAGCTAGGGTTAATGTAATTATCTTCTTTAGAGTGAATCTCTCTAGATTGAAGCTCTTGTACTCCTCTAGACCGTTGCTTCAAGCTCTTGGTGGAAAATTCCTAAAACCATAGTTTAGCTCAACACCCTCAAAATCAAGATTTTTGGTTTGAATGAGATTAGGTTGAGATATGAATCAATTAAATACCATGAGATTGAGCTTAGAATTGTTTGATCCAGGCAAGAAATTTGGATTTTGGTGAAAAGGTGCAATGGCTTGCAAGTGTAAGAGGTTTAAAGTGTATGGAAATTTGGGGCTTTTGATTTAAAAGCCAAAAATCGTACCTAACCATTCTTGTTTAAGTGGAATTGTAGGGAATCACTAAGTGTATTGAAGATATTTAAGTTGCTGAAAAATTTTATTACCTGACAACTTAACCAACGACTCCTGATTAAATAGAATTGTTGGGAATTGCTGGACCTCAAATTTGTATTGATTTTCCTATGTACTCCTACCGATTTAGCTAGCGATTTCTGGTGTAAATTAAAATCATTGGGAATCGCTAGGCTTATTTAATTTTTATTTCAAGTTATCTTGTAATTAACTTATTCATCATTCATAATAACTCATATTAAGGTAGAATTTGACTAAAAATTTTAAAGTTTTAGTGGGACATCTAACTAAATAAACACTTTTCTTCATTAAATAAATAAATAAATATATGAGCAAGTAAATAATGCGATTTGCAAAAAGAATATATAAGCAAAAACATCTAAATCACTCCTCAATTGGAATCAACTCAAAGTTGGAATCTGAAACATATTTTCAATACAAGAGTAAAAATGTAGGAGAACAAAAACATACTAAACTAAACTAAATTTCTAATAAAACAAAATAAACATAAAATAAACATAAAATAAACATAGGATATGGATTGCATCCCATTGAGCACTTTATTTACTATCGTTTGCTCGACTTATTCCTTCAAAATTAGTTTGAAGCTCTTAACTGAAATTTAGGGTTTTCCACTCTAGTGTCATTCCAGAAAATGAGTAATTGGCCATTGATTGTTAGAGTAATTATTTTGTTCTGAATATCCATAATAGTATGAGTAGTAGCTAATAAAGTTGTCTTAATATTAAAGAAGGATTTTCATTGATAAAGTGTGGCATTACCAAAACGTATAAGGGTATGTGTTGTTGTCTACTTGAACTGGCACATACGTGACAAATCCTATTAGTTGAATCGAAGTTCTATCCGGTAAAGAGAATCATTCAGAAGCAAGTGAATTCAACTCCAATTGAGTGTGTAGAAATAAATGTATAGGCATGAGATTTGTATAGAGTCTGTATCACACTGAGCTCTGTAGTACCAAGCCAATTTGATTTTGATGTGTAAGTTTATGTCTCCAAGATCATTAAGCTTTATAAGATTCAAGTTCAAATTTTTTGTTCTTATTGCACTTGAACTTTAAAATTCCTGGCTTGTTAATGCTTTTACCATTCTCCAGTTGCTTAAGTATCCATTCTTGAGTTACTTTCTTTTCTTTTAAAATGTTTACAGCTGATTCTTTCTTTGAGATCCCTTTATCAGTATCGAGTGTTACTGCATTGATGCATAAATTTTTGCATTAAAATTATTATAATAGTTTGAGTCTAGAAACTCATTATCTTCTATTTCATTATCAAATAGTTCATTATATTCTTCATAAGTGTCACAATTAAGTTTGTTATTAATCTTGAATTTGACAATCTTATCTTGTAACTCCATAGACATTGTTCCTTCAAAAATATCTAACTTAGTCCTAGCTGTCTCTAGAAAAGGTCTACTTAATAGTATAGGCAAAAGATTGGGTGATGTTGATGCTCCCATTTCCATGACATAAAAATTAACTGGAAATACTAAATCATGTTCTTGTACTAGGATGTGTTCTAATAACCCATATTACTTAATAAAGGTGTTGTTTACTAAAGTGATATTAATAAAAGTATTAGTTAATGATCCTATATTCTATGATTCATAAAGGTTAAGTTACATAATGTTTATTAATGCTCCGAGATCACACATAAAATTCAAAGAAGAATTGCCTAAGGTGATGGGTATGACAAACATTCCTGGATCAGAACATTTCTCAGACATTCTTATTAAAGATGAAATCTTTTATTTTTTAGTTTTCATTAATTTATAATTTCCTAAATGATTTTGACATTTCATATTTAGTTTCTTCCTTTCTAGCATTTGCTAATTATTGTGGAAGGGTAGAATTAGAATGCATAACTTCATTTGGCTTATAATTATCGTTTATTTTATCTTGTTTAACTAATTCAAAATTCTTAAAGATTTTTTGTAGGCTTCTACTTCGCTAAATACCATGAGTATAGTCTTTTAAAGTATATTTCAATTGCTCGGTGGGAATGACATTTTCCGTTGTCATCTTCTTCTTGTTATATTATTTTAGGTATTTTAGTTTTCTTTTAACGTATTTTTGGTGTCTTTTGTTGAGGATTCGTTTCTTTTTCATTTTTATAAGAAAATCATTAACTTTTGCTTGATTAGTAGCATTCGTAGTTTGAGTAGTTGCTTTAGTTTGATTGCTTAGCTCTTTAATTTGTAGAGTCATATGAGCTAATTGATTTTTCAACTCGTTAATAAATGTATCATTTTTAATTAGATTTTGAGAAATTTGCATAATGTTGTGATGAGATTGGGTCATAAAGTTGTGCAATATTTGTTCTAGATTTGATTACGTAGGTTGAATAGTTTGTTGAGGTTGTTCCATTTGTAGTTTGTGTTGATGCTCTTGAACTAAAAATGGTATACTATTGATTTTGTGGACTGTAGCTAAGATTTGAATTTAGTTTTCAATTGTAATAATTGTTGTTATTATATTGGTTCCTAGGTGCACCAGAATATTGGTTCATAACTGCGTTGATTTCTTCATTGTTGTCTTCTTGTAAAGTATGACACGCATCCGTATGATGTGTAACTTCATTAAAAACTTACATGGTTTAACTTGATGTGATCTATCTTCTAATAGTAACTTAACCATGTCAAATAATGCTTCAATTTTTTGCCAAATTTATTACTTGTTCTACTACTAACCCCATAAAGTTTCTTTCTTAATGTATCAGTCTTTTCACCTTATTGTTTAGATTGCTTGGTCATCTTACTAATAACTTATTTTGCTAAAGTTGGTGTAACATCAAATAATGATCCACAACATAGGTATCTAATAGTCTTTGTTCAAAATGATTTAGTCATTCATAGAAGTATTCTAATAAGGTTTTTGGATGTATCTATGTTGTAGACAATATGAAATTAATCATTGAAATCTATTCCAAAATTCATTAAGATTTTAATCATCTCTCATTTTCACGCTACGATTCATCTTCTAGAAGTACTAATTTATCTTGTAGGAATATATTGATCAAGAAAAGCTTTTAACATTTAAGGCCATGTGGTTATCGAATCTTGAGGAAGATAAAACAACCAATCTTATGCTAGATCTTTCAATACGAAACAAAAAGCTTTAAGTTTGACTTGTTATAACGTGCAATCTCTAGGTTTCATCTTATTGACTTATTGTTGATATTCCCTTATAAATCTTTGTAGTTTTTCATTGTCCTTACCATAAAGTTAAGTAGAGCACTAATTAATCCAGATATAAGTTCAAATTTGAGAGATCCCTCAAGATAGGCAATACATATTGGTTCATAAGGATTGACATTTTGATTCGCTTGCCTTAAAGTAAGTTCTCCATTATCATTATTATTATTATAAAGATTAGAGTTAGTATTGGCTTCCATTATGGTTAGTTGGTGTCCTCTACGTTGTTGTTGTTGTCTTAAATTACGATTAAATGTCCTATGTACCTCAGGATCGGATGGATATAAAGATCCAGTGGAATTAGAATGATGAAGTGGATTGACCATACAACGTCTAAAACTTTTAAGAAAATTTTATTTAAATCCTTGGCAACGACGCTAAAAATTAACACATGACGGGCTTGTACAATAACTTCCCTTTTATATTATAGTTACTACTTCAAATAGATAGTGAAATCAAATATCACATATAAATTCTAGACTATGCATATAATACTCAAATCCATGATTAAAATCAATAGATAATAACCTAATAAATAAGTGAGTCAAAGAATACAATTGGTTTAAAGCATTAAGCACATATTCATCTCACCATAACTAAATTCGAAAACAGATCTAGCTCACGTTAAGACTTTGCCTAGTTTGAACAAATTAATCACTTATAATTATAAATAACATTGCAAATAATACAAATAAAAGACATAATTGAAAATACCTCTGAATTAAAATACTTGAATCTTCAAAAGGAATGAAATAATAGACAATGTATGTAAACTATGTAGACTATAGCTCCAAGAACAACAAGTCTTTTAGGGCTTCAAAGTACAATCACGACCAATTAATTTTGTAACCTTCGATTAGTATTTATAGTGTTCTAAGTACTAAACATCCCAAAACAACTCAGACAACTTATTGTTATCTAAAATTATAGAGTCTAACTCAACGATTCCAAGCAATTTTGTTGTGAGAGGAATCATTGGAAATATCCAGAATTTTGAGCAAAATGGTATTTTGTGTCATTTGATTTAGCCTGTAATTTAGTGCTTCGTAAAAATCGTCGAGAATCACTAGTTTATAATTCCAATTCATCTTTGATTCCTAATGAAAATTCTTCATATACTATTTCCACTTGATAAATTCCTCATAATCTTCCATTTTTCATTGATTTCTTCATATTCTACATTTATTATTTAAAACATACATGTACTAAATATTTACATCTAAAATTATCTTAAAATGTACAATAAAACATGTCAAATTATTGACTTATCATAATGAAAAAGAGAAGATTATGAAGGACTTAATCAAGTGAAAAGAGTATGGAAAGAATCTCCCCTAAGGATGCAAATGAAGAACTAGAAAATTGAACCAACAATTCCTTAGGATCTCGAATCACTGGTTAAATTGATGGAACCAAAGTGCTTCAAATTATGGATTTTCCTAGTGATTCCTCTCTCACATATATTCGCTAAGAATTGCTAGGTAAGATTTCAAGAATTTAAAAAAGACTGAGTTGTTTGAGTTAGCTTGAGATGTTTACTTCTTATAATACTATAAATACAAGCCTAGGGTTTCGAGATTAGTTGCCTTTATGTACTTAGATCAATATTCCATTACTCTAGGAACCAATTTTTATTGTTTTAGTTGTTTACTTTATTATTCTTTACTGTTGGAGAAGATTTGAATATTAAAAGTAATTATTCAAGAGGTATTTATCTATGTATACACATTCCATTTTGCTATGTAGTTATGATGAGAAGATTATGTGCTTAATGTTTTAAACCAATCGTATTCTTTGATTCACTGATTTAATAGGTTATTATTTATTGATTGTAGTCATGATCTTTATACTGAATGCATAGTTTAGAATGTGTATTGTGATATTTAGTGTCATTATCTATTTGAAATAGTTACTAGGATTGTTTGAAAGGCAAACACCATTTAGATGTGCTAGATGAATTTTAGATCTAAATCTAATGTTGAAGTGGCTTTCTGAAGATGTTAGATTTAGTAGTTTGAAGTTCTCATAAAGTTTAATGTGGTTTTATTGTGTGAAGATAATGTTTTTGTGTATTGAAAGGGGTTAGCTCAATAGAATTAAAATTTGACTTTTTCACCTATATAAGGAGAACAAATAGCTGGCTAAAGGTTGTTTCCTTACTTACAATTAGAGTTTAATGATATATCTAACTTTATGAATTATGCTTATAACTATATTTTAGGAGTTACATGTTTAGAATGCAAAATGGGTTTATGTTTCATTGTTCTAGATGTTTTTGTAGATATGTTAATATTGTTGAATTGAATCTATTTGATTAATAGTGAATTTGAATTGTGATAGTTAAGATAATATAGTTAGTTAAGTATTATTATATTATAGTTAATTATTAGTTAGATTAATTACTATTTTTAATTAAATTAAGTAAAAGTAAAAAAATAATAAAAACCTTTAAAATTTAATTTTCCTAAAGAAGTTTGATAAATCCTTATGGAGATAATTCCCACTTATCACTACTATAAAATATTTAAAGTATAATATAAAGGAAAAATTATTGTACACAGCCGACACGTGTTAATCCTCGAGTGGTAATAAGACATTTTGCCCCCACTTTGATGTTTAAAAATAATAAATTGGTCGCATAATTGAACCACAAAAATTGAACCAAGATAACTAAGAAATTGTGTCGGACTACAATCAAACTAACCCTTCCCTAATTTTTTGTCTTCAATTAACTTGGAGATAAACTCGTAAGGGAGCTTGAAAAAAATTCATCGAGGAAAATCTTATGATCTGCATTGACCTAAATGACACTTCTCGGAGGATGAAGGATTCTTTTGACGAGTGACCTCTGATATTTGATGTTAAAGGAAGCGATAGTTATGAAGAAAAGGACGAACGGGAAGAGCTAAAGAGGTGTTTGAAGAGGAGGAAATAGTTGCGGCTCTGGTGCAGTTTATAGTCGGGCTATATAGCTTTGATTTTCTGGCTCAAGTAATTTTCTCTTTCATGGAACATAATTGACCATCAAATGTGAGAGATTGATGGGTCCATGGTACAACTTCACCTAGTCATCCAATTTGATGAAGATTCTCTAATTAATCATTATTGGCCATTTTGTGTTGTTCATCATAAAAGAGATGAGGTTAAAAAAGATTGAACTAAAATTAGGGGTATGGGTTATGTTTGATTGAGTTTAGTATGTTCAATTTAATTGTTTAGCCCGACTGAATTCTATGGTTTAATGATGTGGCCAATTTTATTATTTTTAAATGTCAATATGAGGGTGAATTTTTTTTATTACTAGTCGAAAATACAATTTGACGTGAAATCCAATGTGGGATATATTTGGAACAATTAAAACATTATGATATATTTGCCTATTATAATTTGATGATAGATGTCCTTTATAATTTGAGATTTTATTGCTCTAAGATAATTTTAAATTTATATAGTTACTGACGTGGTCTTGAAATTGCTCTAAGTATATTGTAATGGGCTCGATTTAAATAAAATAATTTATATGAAGACAATTAATTCAGTCCCAATTTAATTTTTTAGTGAATGAATTATTATTTTAATTCTTTTGTACCATTTACCTTTTGAAATATACTTTGGGATGAATGCAGTATATGGTAAATTGTAAATAACATCATTAAAATTTAGTAAGAATAAACTAACGAGTGATTTATTCTATTATTTTAGGTTATTATTATTTTTAGGCAAATAGCAAAAAAACACAAACTAGCTATCATTTTTTGCAAATGCAAAATAAACTTATTGATTTTGCAAATATATCATAAACTATTAGATTTTTCGCAAATATATCATGAACTTTATTTTCGTTTGCAAATCTATTGCACCCTTAATTTAGAGAAAAACATAAAAAATAGAGAAATACAAAAGCTTTAAAAAACATTAAAGAAAATAAATCAATTAATGTGAATCCCACGTTATCTTGGCAAGTATAACTTGAAGCATTTGTTATGTTTTATTTTCTTTTTCTATAAAAACAGCTCTTATTAGTTGGCACCACTAAATATCCTAACATTGTAGCTACACTAAAATACGTTTTTTTGGCTTCAAAAAAATATTTGTTTTTAAACCACTAAAATATGTTGTCGCGTAAACTAAACTATAACGAAAATAATTTGTGTGCGTGCTCAAAATAAATAATGTCCACTAAGTAATTTCTTCAAAGTAATTTGTGTTTGTCCTTGGAATTTCACCATGCAATTTTTTTTCGCACGTTTGCATGAGCATTAGTTTTATTATTATTAATTTTATTTTTCTTATATCATTTGTGTTTTTTTAGAATGCACAAATTAAGGTGGTTCAAACGAAATAAGGGTTGCAATAGATTTGCAAAAAAAATGAAATAATTTGTGATATATTTTCAAAATCATAAAGCTTATTTTGCATTTGCAAAAAGTCTAATTGTTTGTGTTGTGGAAATGACACTTTGAACCTCAATATCGGAGACGTGAATCGTTGCATCTTGTGATGGAACCACTCTTTATCAAAGTTTGCGAAACAAATCCTAAAGTAGGGACATCCAGTGTCACGACCCGAAAACTTAAAATACCCACATCGAGGGTATTTTGGTAAATTTACAAATTTTATCTGTGTAAAACCCTAATTATAAAATCCACCATAAACCCTAGCCACCACTTTTGCTCGAAATCCAAGAAAAACAAAAAAAAGAAGAGCTTGGATGGTGTTGATGACACAAAGTGGTGGTGCTAGGTACAAATTATCTCTTTATTTGTTTTATTCGTATTTTTTTATTTAAGTTGATGTTGGAGACCCTGGGATGAGTGGCGTCGCCATGACATCGTCGCTGAGGGCGACGATAGTCTGTCGTCGTCGTCGACGAGGGGCGACATACGTTTCTGCCGAAGGGGCCTCCGCTAGAAGGCTCCATAAATGGATAGGAGGGGTGGCCCCACCTCAGCAGGCCATCACAACCCTCGAGTAGAAGCCTGAGGGAGTAATGGGAGGAGGGGGACGTCCCCCCTCTCCCCTGGGGGCCTTTTGGCCCTTGGTCCTTAAACAAGGGGCCAAGTTGGCCACTGTACAAAACCATAAAATAAAAATAATAAATAATAATAAATAATATATATAGATATATAGATAAAGTAAAATGAAATAAAATATAAATAAAACAAAAGCAAATCATTGCCTTCAAATGAGGCACTACTGCGTCCCCGAGGGAGACCAACCGGGTCCCATCCTTGACCCTCACATCGATCGACAAGGTTTTTGTTGTGACCCATACTAGTGGCACCAAAAGTAAGTTTAATGGCAAATCGGGATTTTAAAAGTGACTTTTCCTTGATGTGATGTGCATTAATAATTTAGATTCGCGAGACGATTCAATAAAACCACAAGCACGCGAGGACCAGGAAAAGATATCGCTACGAGTTGAGGTAAGTGGGTAGCTTGCTTAATTATCAAACATAACATGTTATTAGATATTATTAGTTCTTACGATTTTAATTGAAGACTTGGGGAATGGGTTGCACAACTTATTGTTGACTTGAATGGGACTATCTATGGATTATAAGTGTGTATCCCTTCGCTCATGTTGTCTTTATCTCATATTCGTTATTGTAGCTACCATTACATGGACTCTGACACAATTACGTGGTCGTCGCCACCGTTTGAGCATTTTATGATCATCGCCATTACTCAAGTCACATAATGAGATCGATACATGAGATTAGTGCACATATCGGTAATGGCTTTGGAAGAACCTTTTGGGGACTTGATGGGACTAATTAGGGGGCGTAATGGCCTTTATGTCAACTAAAGGTCTGCATCACTTCGAGAGTAGGGGAATTGGTCATCGGATTCTTATCAATAACTAGTACACATTGGATGGAACTAGATTTACATTATTATTATGCTTTTATGGCATATCTCTTCAATCACCTTTGCATGATGGTTTAATTTATAAATGTTTTTACGTTCTCTATGCGATGCTTAATGAAATTGACTAAGGATAATCATGAAATACTCGTTTTTCTCTTTCCTTACTTCAAATTCATGATAAAATCGCATGATTAGTAGGTATTACTTGTATATTTGATGGTTGAGCAGGTTTCTACTTATTGAGCTCCGTTGATTTTTTAGCTCAACCCACTTACTCTCTAGGTTTGTCTTCATCGATATCAACATGGGATAAAAGGAAAGCGATAGCACAGAGCTTTGTCTTTAATGTGAACTTTGCATGCTATTTGTATTATCAATATTCAAATCATCTAAATATGAGTTGTATTAAGTATTTAATGGGGTAGATTCTAATCCCCGAGACTTGTTGACTTAGTACCTTGGTAGTATAAGTTTGTAGTTACTTAGGGATACTTGAACACCTTTGTTTAGAATTATTTTCTTAACAAATGAAACCCTTTTACTCTTAAATTCCACAATTATTTTTTCATATGTATAGTTGTGTAGTTTTGCAGATTGAATTAGGCACCCCAAGCCGTTATTTAGGCATGGTTTAGGTATCGGATTTGGGTAACTCGACCCTATGTCGGGGAGGGTCATCACAGTTGGTATTAAAGCTTAGTTATTAGAACCTAGGGAAAATGGTTAGGTCAATGAAACCTAAGTTATAGAGCCTTTAAGTTAAAGGTCAAATTTTAAGTAAGATAAATCAATTGTATGGGACATTAGTTGAAGTTGACTTAATTAGCATAAATAACTAATACTATGATGGAAAGGGATTTAAAACTTGAATAAAACACTTGAATAATGCTATTTTCCTTGTGTTATGATATATATCACATTTGAATATTTTATTTACTCTCTTAATTTGTAGGATTATTTCACTCTAGTTTGCTTCGTAGTTGCATTATCGACAATTAGGGCGGAAACTCCTACAATCTGAAGGAAACTCAAGAGAAGGAGGAATGAAACAAGTGCTCTCTAATGGAGCAACGCATGACTACTATGGATGAAACATACCAGATTACCATTCAAGACATGAATCCCACTCAAGACTAGGTATTGGCATATCTGGCGCAATCACAAAAAGGAACATGGCCTACACAATAGAGCTGATACAACAAAGAAACAAAGAGGTGGAAAAGTGAGAACCAGATACGCAGGATCATCCTATAGAGGAAGTGGTTGATTCTGCTATAGCTCTAGCAGCTGTACTTGGTAAATGAAGATCTAGAGGTTTGTCGGAGGGACAAGATACAGAAAGAATTTGTGAAATACAATGTAACACACTTTTATAAGGAGTAGGATCCCATTGAGGCTGATGCATTTATATCAAACATGGATAAGAGGACGAAGACTTTGAACATTGATCAGTGGACTATAGTACCACTGGTGTCATTTTTGTTAGAAGACAAGGTACACAAGTGGTGGATGATTATCGAGGGGACATAAGGAACTAATATGAGTTGGCTACAATTCAAGCGTCTATTTTATGAAGAATTGTTCCCAAAGCTAGTGAAGGACTCAGAGAATTATGAGTTTCTTGCTTTAGTACAAGACAATATGTCAGTGGCTAAGTATGCATTAGAGTATCACGAGTTACTAGAGTTCACACATTAGTATGTCCCGATAGAGAAAATTTGTAATAGGAGTTTTATTGATGGACTGATCAGTATGGTAAAACCTCATAGGGGTTTCATGCAATTTCATGCTTATAATCAAGCATTTGAGTGTAAGGTAACACTTCATAGGGCTTTCATGCAGTTTCGGTCAGGATTTGATCGGTATGGTTATGGAAAGCATAACATTTGGACTTACCAGAACAAGCAGGGCGCATCTTCAAGAAATATCGATTTGCAAGATCTTCAGGTAATCATGCACCCTTTAGTGTATCATCGAGGGCACCATATACCTCAATAAGGACCACCATACACTTATATGTCCCTCCACCCTCGACTATACAGAGTGTGGTGTATACACTGCAACCACCACCATAATAGTCAACGCAAACATCTTAGCATCCACAAGCAACATGTTTTAATTGTAAGTAGGTAGGCCATTTTAAGAGGAAGTGCCCAGAGTTATGAGCAAGTCTTGAGGGTTGAGTGACCCCGATGAGGACTAGAGTTCAGGAAGTTGTTGAACTAGACTCGAGACCCACTAGAGGGTTCATTTTAGGTAAACTTTACATGTTGTAGTCGCGATATCTTCATTTTTAAGTCATTCGAACCTATTGATCCTTTTGTGCGTGATGGCTATGTTATAAAAATTGGGGAAACAAAAAAATAGAAATCATCTTACGAGACAAATGAATGTCTTACATTGAACACTAAACATAAGTTAAAGATATATATTTTGAAGAGTTCCTCAAAGTTAGTGAAATCATAATGAATCAAATGATAAAAGAACCATTAGCATCGAGGACACTATAATAAAGAAATTTCCTCATAATTATTATTCGACCCTAGACATGTAACTTCAGACAGACCTAGTGAAGAATTATTACGTTGGTTGTTACCGAATGAGGAGAAGACAACTGTCATCGCGTGATTCATAATCCATTCATGTCATCGAAGTAGTAGTCGCTAACACGAGAGACATAGATACCTTCAAGGTCGTCACCACGAAATGACATGACAACCGTAGTAGTAGGAGTAATTGAACATATTTGTTAAAATAATAATAATAATAATTATTATTATTATTATAATAAGGGTGTCGTGTTAGTTGTTGCTAGCATGAAATAAATTAATACTGTGTGGTCATCGCCACGAAGGTATATTGTAATCGTAGTCACAAAAGTCATGAAATATCTTTACTAAAGGTTAGTCATCGCTAACACAAAAAAATGATTGATGTGGCAATTGTCGCTTAAGGATCGATGCAACATTAAAGTTGCAACGGACAAGATATGAAATGGTACGGACAAGGTCAAAAAAATAAAATAATAATATAAAAAAATTGATGGCGAGCATTCTTACATCTAGATGTAAAAGCGTACCATTCTTCTTACTTTCAAGGATGAAAGTTCTTAAAATTTGGGATATTGTCACGACCTAAAAAACTTAAAATACCTACATTGAGGGTATTTTGGTAAATTCATAAATTTTATTTGTGTGAAACCCTAATTATAAAAATCCACCATAAACCCTAGCCACCACTTTGGCGCAAAACCTAAGAAAAAGAAAAAAAAGGAGAGTTTGCGTGGTGTTAGTGACATAAAGTGGTGGTGGAAGGTACAAATCATTTCATTGTTTGTTTTGTTCTTTTTTTATTTATGTTGGTGTTGGAGAACCCCATGGAGGGGCGACGCTACCATAACATCACCGGAAAGGGTGACGACAATCTGCTGTCGTCGTTGCCGGCGAAGGTGACGGATCACCGCCACCGCGGAGGGGCCTCCACTAGGAGGCCCCACAAAGGGGCGTGAGGGGTTGGCCATCAAGCCACCAACCAGCCCATCAAAACCCTTAGGCAAAAGCCCGAGGGAGTGATGGAAGGAGGGGAGACATCCTACTCCCTTCCCCTTACTAGGGACCGATTAGCCCTTGGTCCTTAAACCAGGGGCGAATCAGACCTTTGGTACACTTTAATTAAGGGCTAAGTTGGCCCTCGTAAATAACAATAAAATAAAGATAGAAATAATCATCATAAATAAAATATATATAAAGTAAAATGAAATAGGATATAAATAAAACAAGCACAAATTATTGCCTTCAAATGAGGCACTACTGCATCCCCAAAGGAGACTTATCATGGGTTCCACCTCTCAACCCTCACACCGAGCTATAGGAGACCTGTGGGACCTACACTAGTGCAACCAAAAGTAGATTTAATAGCAAATTGGAATTTCAAATGTGACTTGTCGTTGATGTGATGTGTATTAATTGTTTAGATTCGTGAGAAGGTTCATATAGAACCTTGAGAGCTTGCTCAATTATCAAACATGATATGCTATTAAATATTATTAGGTCTCACAATTTTAATTTAAGACATGGGGAATGGGTCACGACTTACTATTGACTTATTATCTATAGATAGTAAGTGTGTTGCCCTTTGGTCATGTTGTCTTTATCTCATATTCATAGTTGTCGCCACTATTTAACCTATTTCATGGTTGTTGCCACCATTACATGGACTCTGACATAATTATGTGGTCGTCACCACCGCTTGAGCATTTTATGGTCTTTGCCATTACTCGAGTCATTCTATTAGATCGATACATGAGATTGGTATGCACATAGATGATGGCTTTAGATGAAGCTACAATAGACTTGATGGGATTAGTTAAGGGGTACAAAGGCCTTTATGTCAACTAATAGTTTGCATCACTTCGAGAATAGGAAAATTGGTCACTACATTCTTGTCAATAACTAGTACGCATTGAATGGAGCCCAACTTACTACATTATCATGATTTTATGATATCTCTCTTAAATCACCATTGCATAATGATTTGATTTATTAATGCTTTTATGTTCTCTATGCGATGCTTAATGAAGTTGACTATGGATAATCATGAAATACACTCTTTTCTCTATATTTACTTTAATTCATGATAGATTCGCATGATTAGTAGGTATTAGTTGTATGTTTGATGGTTGATCGGGTTTTCTAGCTTACTTAGCTCTTTTTGTTCTTTTAGCTAGCCCCATTTACTTTCGAGGCCCATCTTCATCAATATCAGCGCAGGGATAAAGGGAAGGTGATAGTGTAGAGCTTTGTCTTTGATGTGAACTTTGCATACTATTTATATTATCAATATTCAAAGCATTTAACATGAGTTGTATTAAGTACTTATTCTAATCCCTAAAATTGTTGACTTAATACCTTGATAATATACATTTGCAGTTACTAAGGGATACTTGAACACTTTTGTTTAGTATTATTTATTTAACATTTGAAACCTTTTTAGTTTTAGATTTCGTAATTATTGTATCATATATACAGTTGTGTAGTTCAATAGGTTGAATTAGACATGTCAAGATATTATTCGGGCATGGTTTAGGTATCTAGATTGGGTAACAATTTGGGCCGAGCGACTCGACCTAGGTCGGGGGAGGGTCATCACATTCAGAGAAAGCATTCTGATGCCCAAGTTAGTAAAGACTTAGAGGGGTCTTTTATAATGAATTTCGTACGTACCTCTCACTGTGAGTCGGTTCCCCTATTTATCTATATTACTTAGATTGAGGATAAACCTGTATCACTAGTATTCAATCTTATTAGATTATCTTTGTCTAAATCAGAATTTATGGGATCATCGTTATCCATACAAGACTACGAGTCAAACTCCTAGCACGATAAGTCATAATCGTACATTGTATAATGCGTATCACAAGGTATTCATTATTTGCCTCATTTATGGCTGACTCGGCATAAATAGTGTCCAATATAGACCTGAATATCGTATGACACATTTCTTGAGGCATAAATGCACTGCCTTGATATCACTAGCCTTATTCCTTTGTGAATTTATTTATATAGGAGTATTAAACTATTAAGAACTTAGTGGTATCTACAACCATTCAAATATTATTTTGTTTAAACTAGGTGGTGACTTTGCTTTTATCCGTAGAGTGCTATTCTCTTTTTTTTATAAGTGTACTATACACTATCAGCCCTCTAATGAATGACACATTGTCAAAACATTTTATGAAAAGAATTTACTATTTAATTAATGAATTCATAGTCAATTGTCATGTAAAGTCTTTTTTTATCAAAGATGAAAAGACCTTTCTATTAATGAATGCACTTTATACTACATGTATCTATTAATGAACCCACCAATTAGTAGGATAATCCTACAAGTTTGACTATGATGACTATACAAGTTTGACTATGATGACTATATGTACTTATCGAATCACATGTTAAAAAATTTGAAGTTCAAAATTTAAATTTTGAAATTACTTCCAAAACTTCCTTTTTCTTCTATAAAAATGATCCATCTCCATATCATTTTCTCCTGCAAAAAATGAGTGGCGTCCACTCTTTTTAACTTTTTCTTCACATTGAAATGTTAGAATTCCTTTTACTCTCCAAATAGTTTTTTATTATGTCTTCCAATTTTCATCTAGTTGTTGATAGAGTCGAGTTGTTTGTGAGGGCTTTCACTATTGAAACTTCAAGTTTTACTGAAAATGAACCCTGAATAAGGTAATTATACTACATCTGAGGTATCCCTTTCTCGTAAATCTCTTCGATTACGCAGTTGCCATGATCAATCTTTAAACGATTCCATTAACGATGTTCAATACATCGTTAACTATTCAGAGTTAGAGGCCCTTAAAATTGTTACACTTTTTGTTGAACAAAAAACTATTAGTGATCTTATTTTTTCATTCGGTATTTCAGATTTTGAATATAATTGTGAAGCTCCTTGTTCTTCTGATCGATCATGTAACGTAGACCTGAAAATGTGTGTTTTCAAAAGTACCTTTGATGTGGGTTTAAGGTTTCCTCTAGATCCATTTATTTCAGGGCTCATTTTTAGTTAAGAAATTAGCCCTGTCAAAATAGTCCCCAACTCTTGGCGCATCATCATGTGCTTCTAAGTACATTGTAAACAACTAGAGTTTCATCCCTTAATAAATGTGTTTGAACACGTTTTTTGTGTGAGAAGTAGCAAAACAAAACACTCTGGGTGGATAAATTTTTATCACCAAAAGTTCATCCCATTCATTATAGACACTCTTTCATTTCCCTAGTCGCTTCATGGTTGCAAACATAGATTTTTCTATATTGAATGGCTTAATGGCTTATGGGACACTATCTTCACTTTAATGGGGCACTGCGAAAGATGTTTCCCTTAAGCATTATCCTCTTAGAAAAAAGGAGAGAAGAATTAAAAAAACACTATGTGTTTAGGAGCACGCTCAAACCGTGTTTATTGATTCGTTGGGGAGCACATATTAGTGGAACTTGGACTTAGCCCCATTAATGGGAAGGGTACTATTTTTCTCCTTGTATATATATATTTTAAATCTTTACTACATATGCTTTATTTGCCTATTCCTTTTTTTTAAAAGCTCTAGTGGTTAAAAAGCACTTGGATGCCAAAAGGAGGGGAAGCTAATCAACATTCAATTGAAAAGAACCAATAATGTTGATCAATTTTGTCCACAAGATGTTGAGGTTAAATTGATAACTCCACCTGCCCATACTACTCTTAGTTAGTTATTAGACACTATGATCAAGCTTTTATTCCCTCTTAGGGAATAAGAACTAAAAACAACATCATTAGCGATAGCACTATTGCCCGTGACTTCTCCTGCAATGGATGCACTCTTCCTGATCAGGCTAAAGTTTCTTTACTAACTGTGGATGCCCTTGATGGTCACTCTGCAAGGGCTACAACACAGGTAGACCACTTTTTTTTTGTTAAGAAAATAGACGTAATTCATGTATATATATAAGTTTTAATTTCTATTTTTTGTTCTTCTTCTTTTAATGGGTTGTGTTCTACTTGATCGAATCCTCGCACTTGGACAAGGAGCTTGGTCGAGTGAACGACGACCTCTAAACTTCCTTAAATGAGAAGAATGCACGTTTTTAACAAGTATCAACTGAAAACTTCCATTTAAAGTCTGAGAATGAGAAGCTGAGATTATCCCAGAAAAAGGAAATACATAGAGGCATTAAGTCATATAAGTCTTTTTATAAGACTACCCTATAATATCATCAAGAACTCAAAAACTGTTTCGTCGACAGTGGTGATTTTATTTATGAGGATGGGTAGAACAAAGTGTCACAAGAATGAGGAAATAGTACCCAATCACTAATGAGAAAGCTGCAGATCTTAACCATATGGATTCAATACCAAATGCTGCAAATCTTGATGACTAAGCTATTTCTTGAAGTATGGATTTAATTTCTTTATGGGTGTACTTCCTTTTTAGAATATATAAATATATTGTGCTCTCCTTTCTTATGCTATTTAGTACATTTTGATGAAGCATTTTTAAGGCTTTTATATAATGCACCCATCTTTTGGTTTATCATTAACTACATATTATGTTAGCCTCTCCAGACCTTCTTTGTGTGTAGCCATCACTTGGCGTTATGGATATATATCGTCTATTTCAGTTCAAACATTCTTTTCATTAAATGAATGGAAATAAAAAACTTTACTCATCATTTTTAGAGAAAATGAGTAAATATTATTCACTACTCAGTTCTCGACTATAAACGAGTAGTATCTTGCCACTAGACATTCTTTTCAAAATATGAGTGGCAGTAAGCTACTACTCATTTTTTTTTAGAAAAAATGAGTAAAGTTATTCCACTAAAAAATGAGTAAACTTCATCAATTACTCATTTTTTTAAAAAATGAATAAACTTCATCCACTACTCATTTTTTCAAAAAAATGAATAAACTTATTCTACTATTTATTTTTGGACTAAAAATGAGCAGTACCTTTCCATAAGGCCTTCTTTTCAAAATATGAGTGGTTGTAAACTACTATTCATTTAAAAAAATAGTAAACTTGCTCCACTCATTGTTTTGACAAAAATGAGTAATGCCTTACCACGAGGCATTTTTTCAAGATTTGAGGGTACTAAACCACTACTCATTTTTTTTAAAAAGAGTAAACTTTATCCACTACTCATTTCTTGACTAAAAATAAGTAGTGCCTTACCACCATGCATTCTTTTCAAAATTTGAGTGGTAATAAACCACGACTCATTTTTTAAAAAATGAGTAAACTTCATCTACTACTCATTTTTTGACTAAAAATGAGTAGTGCCTTGCCACCCAACATTCTTTTCAAAATAAGAGTGGTAAGAAGCCACCACTCATTTTTTAGAAAAAAAGAGTAAACTTCTTCCACTACTCACATTTTTACTAAAAATGAGTAATGCCTTACCACCAGGCATTCTTTTCAAAATATGAGTGGTAATAGACCGCTACTCGTTTTTTGGAAAAAAAAAATGAGTAAAATTCTTCCACTACTCATTTTTTTGTTAAAAGTGTGTAGTGCCTTGCCAATAGGAATTTTTTTTCAAAATATGAGTGGCAATAGACCACTACTCATTTGTTAGAAAAAATGAGTAAACTTCTTCCACTAAAAATTTGCTTACTAAAAATGAGTATTTTCTTTCCACCGAGCATTTTTTTTTTCAAAATATGAGTAGTATTAAACCACTACTCATTATTCAAAAAATGAGTAAAACTTTGTTGCTGCTCATTATTACAAAAAATGAAGCTTACTTTCAGGCATTTTATTTCAAGTACTAAAATAAAGGTTCAAACAAATAATAATACTCCTACTCTATTTGTGAAATAAAATGAATATAATTTCTTCATTTTACTAGCCTAGTGGGAGTAATTTTGTAATGTGATGATACTCCATGACCTTGGAAACTCATGTCATTCTGATGTCTCAAGCCAATAAGAATTGTGCCTAGTTACTTTCTTAACCCTATAGGGTCCTTCCCAGTTAGGTGACAACTTCCAGTTTGATGACGAGTAAGAAAGTTCAATTTTCTTAATATATAATCTCCATGTTTGAACGCTCGACATTTAGCCTTTGCATTATAGTACATGGGAAACATGTTATTGAATGCAACTACTCTTACTTCAACTTGGTCTCAAGTTTCATCTAAAAAATCTTGGTTATGCCTCATACCTTATTGGTTTGATTGCTCATTTATGTTCTGGATTCTAAAGGATTGCATATCGATTTCAACAGGTATAACAACTTCTACCCATTAGGCAAGTTGGAAAAGCGATTCTCTAGTTGTTATCTTATTAGCTGCCCTATATGAGGAGTGTCAAATAAGTTCATGATGTGAGAATACAAAGCCAAACGTAGTCAATATAGACTACAACATGCATAAATGGGATATGAAATGCACATAAATAATCAACGGGTATACTCTCATCAAGCAATGTAAAGTCCTAACTTTACTAGCCTCACGACATCCCAAATCTCGTATTTGAACCCTTGAGACTCTTCACTAAGTTTTTGATATCATTTAAAATGTTTTTGAGTGTCTTTAGACCCTTAGCTCGGGTGTTGGACTTGTTTAAAGTTTTTAGGTTGAAATTAAGAAACTGCTGATTTTTGTAATGTTAAAGCAGTTAGCACACTGGATAGCCTACCTAGCTTTTTAATGATCTTATTAGCATGCTACCAAATTCCTCCGACGCGCTATACAAAGTTAGCGCCCTAACTGATCACACCTATTGTGCTATGTGCAAGAAAACCTTGAATTCTGCACTTTGAATTTTGAGTTCTCTCCACATAAAGGCCACCCTAACAACTTGGGATATCTTTTCTACATCTCAAGAGACCCAAGATATCCATTAACAGCATAAGATTTCCACACAACATATAATTCATGAATTCATCAAATTAATCTAAGTCTCTAGTGTAGCAAAATTACCTAGTTTAATGAACACCAAGCTTGATCAACACCTCCTACACCAAACCCACTGATTTCTCCTTGATCTTCTCTGATTTCTCTTATTCTCCATCTAGCTTTACTTAGTTTCTAAGGTTTTTAAATGATATGATTTGATTTCATGTGTTGATCTGTAGCTTTATATATGCAATAGATAAGTTTGATTAATAGGCCTTGATCTTTATGTGTATATGTATCCCGAGACTAATCTAATTACCTACATCTTGATATTTTTCCCACTAATTCTACACTAATTCAATCTATCTAACACCAATGCCAAACTCAATTAGTTTCTAGATGTGCCAACACGTATATCGAGGAATATCAAATGGCTATTATTTTAAATTTCTTATTTAAGTACATTTAATATATAGTGAACTATAGCAACATTATTTCAAATATATAAAAATACTAAGCTTAAACCAACTAACCACATCACTTTCTACCCAAGTCTCACGTAGGCATGCATCTCGAGAACTATACACAAGTAGAAGTGACTTAGCAGTCTACACATATACAACACACTAAGAATACACCACAACAAATCTAACATATACCTTGACAATCTCACCTCTGTCAGTGCACGTATCACGGTTTGAGCCTTATGTCACGGATCGAGAATCTTGATAATAGATAATAAAGGAAATTAGAGATTTGGGTCGTGACAAATCTTCCCAACTAATGGAGATTTTTTCCTAGAAATTAAGATTTAGGTTAAGATTATTACCTGACTCAAGATGTACGGAAACTTATCTATCTTATAGTTTTCTCGTTCCCAAGTGAGTTCGTATCATCATGGAACTATACTTGATGAGAACCTTTGGGCTAACTTGTTTCTTAATTGATTTACCCTCCCTTTCAGGAACTAAATAGGCTTCTCCTCATAAGTAATACCATCGTTTAGGTCTATCTAACTCAAATCTATAGTCGGTCGAATACGTGCTCTCGACTCAACTAATCTAAGCATCGAAACATGAAAGACTAGATGAATCTATGACATTTGTGGAGGCAGCTCAAGCTCATGTGCGACTTTCCCAACACGTCTCTTAATCATGAAAGGCCCAATAAATCTCGGTGCAAGCTTACTTTTCACTCAAAATCTTTGAAGCTCTTCCAATGGAAACCTTTAAATATATAAATTTTCCCTCGTTGTACATGAGATCATCGCGATATTTTTCTGCATACTTTTCTTATCTATCTTGGGTACCCTTGAGCCTCGGACGGATTAATTTGACCTTCTTCGTATGGCTGATAAGTCGGTATTTGTAGGTATTTAATAGTCTATTTTAGTATATTTAATTATTAAAAGTATTTAAAATATATATTTAATTATATTTTTTATCATTTTTAGGTGAAACGAAGTGCGCGGTTGAATTCGTGGCAGAAAAATACTCAAAATGGAGTATTTACTTGCAGTGATCGGATGTCGAACAGTTTGCCTTGAAATACGCGTTGCGCGGTGGGTCGAATAGCGGACATGGTGTTCCGGCCAATCAAAGCATGCCACGTCAGCGAGAAAAGTACCTCAGGACCAATCAAACGCTGCCATGTGGGCGTTCTAAGCCAACAGCACGTCAACACGCCAGCGCGACCAATCGGGTAATGCCACGTCAGCAATCTTCATTACCGCCACCAATCAAGGGACGCCACGCGTCGCCACGTCAGCAGGAGATCCACGTCACCAGAGATCAAACTTCTCTTTGTTTCAGACACCATCGATCGGCCTCGGGATGCGCGATAGCACAGACTCCCAGTTATTCGCGCGAGTTGCGATTTTCTTTTCTGAGCCACGTGGGTTCCACGTGGCGGTGTCTCATCGGCCCAGACACGTCAATATAATGGGGTTCAGCCAATTCGAAAGCGACACGCGGCGCTGAGTCATCACTCTCACAACGGAACGCATAGTTTCTCCGCGAACGTGGCGGCGACAAGTCAGAGGCGGTGGCAGACGTGGACTTATCGAAGTCGACACGTGGAGCGGACCCAGATTTGCAGCCAATCGGCTATTTAGACATGGCAGAGTCGGTTTTTCAAGCTAAAAACATCCCTACGATGCTCTTCAACGCACGAGACACCTCCAAAACCTAAAATCAGTATCCGAGTACAATTTGGGGTAGTTATTTATAGTTTTAACGTAGGTATTATTGCAAGAACAAATTAATTAGTATTTTTTAGAGAGATCTATTAATTTTTTGTAGTAATTTTTGAAGATGATGTCCGGCTAATTTCTTTTTCTCGTCTAAGTCGAAGGGGAAGCAAGTTGGAATCATGGATTCATGGCATTCTATGTGAGATCTTTTATTTTATTATTTAATTTAATTTAATTTCTCCTATTTCATTGTTGGTGATTTTTAATTATTATAATTTAGATCTATGGTATGTATGTGGCCAATGCATGCTTTTAGGTGGATAATCTATTGTTATTTGGAATATTAGTATCCTTGTATTGTGCTTTTAGACCAAAAAAGTAACAAACGTTCACCCGTTTGCCGTAAAACCCTTTTGGTGTTTGAATATGCAACAATTGAATATAGGTTAAATCGGGAGCGGACGCAATCCGATTATTTAGGATTAGTGTTCTCATATATCCATATTACAGCGGTTAGTGCGTTAAACCGATTGGCGGATGTCTAGTGTTATACATTAATTAGGGAAGTAGTTAGTGGCGGACGTCCTGACTATCGAGATTAGGGGAACTAGGAATTTCTGGCGGATGTCGATTTTCTATAGCTAATATAGGAGAATTTAAATTAATAACTTTTTGGGAAAGATTGAAGACCATTGAATGTTATTGAATCTTGATTCTGATTTGTGGAACTGGAGATTTGGGTGAACTTTTCATTATTGATATTAATTTGTATGAACTTTTTATTATTGTTTTTTTAATTAATTATTTTCTTGATTTTCTTGAAAACCCCCATATTTAGTTAACTTAGAGTAAACTCAAGTCCTGCGGATTCGACCCCGTATTTACCACTACTACACCCTTGTGGTTGGTAACTCTTTTACGGGTTATATTTGGCACGCACGACAAGCGTCAAATTTTAGCGCCATTGCCGGGGATTGGTATTTTCTTTCTTTGGTTTATTGTTATTTTTATTTTTATTTTTTATTTTTATTTTTATTTATTTTTTATTTAATTTTGTCTGCCTAGTCTCTTGCTCTTAACATGTATGCAGGCAATATGTCAAGTTCCACCGACCAGAAACTTGACCGACTAATCTCGATGATGGAACATCTCCTCTCCTCTGATGAAGTGCAAGTCAACCCCGCTATGGACTCCTCCTACTCCCATAATTATGGTCGATACGAAAACTCACATTTGAATAATGTGAATGGGGTAGGTATGTCACATAATAGATATCAATATTTTAACATGAGTTCTTTTGTGCAACAGGTCGAGGTTTGCGAAATTTGTGAAGATTATTCTCATTCCGTACATAATTGTCCATATCATCCACAGTATAAGAATTATCACTATTCTAACTATGCATCGCCACAACCCGACTTCTCTAGATTCATGTCACACCCACAGGCTCCTCAACATGAAGGAAATCAATAGTTTCATCAAAGCCTCTCCTTGGAAGATATGGTGATGCAAATGATATATCGATTGAGAGAAAGTGCGCAAGACCTTCGACGAGCTAGTCATAACATACGACAACTTGATTTTAGTTGTCCAGGATCGAAGGACTTCGTAACTATCTTAAATCAATATAGTGCCACTCTTCTCGGAAGAATTGATGAAGTAGTGTTGTGTAGTACACAACAAAACTTTTAACCCAGACGAGGATGTTAGTGTTCATACGTTGACAAATCTTGAGGTGCATGAGGATATACAAATGGAAGACTATTTGATAGAAACATCCGACGAATGTGAAGTCTTTGAAATATAGCCAGAGATTGTCATTGCCTTAAATGAGGGAGAAGATGAGATGAAAATTGATGTCGATTCAGACATGTCGGAGATGCCACAGATAGAGAGCGAGGAAGACCAACTTCTGGTGTTGGTACAACCACCCACCCTCCCATGCACATTTGGTAAACCTTGTAAGGGGGTGGAAGTAAGGGAGCGTTTGCAGATCTTCTACATTGCCGACACCTTTGTGTTGGACGATCCTGATACGATAGATTCATTCGTGTTGGAAGTTCCGGATGAGCTCTTAAATCTGAAAGAGGGAATGCATGTTTCGTTGCCCAATTATGTAGATGCGTCATTCGTTGTCGACATCTCTAAAGAAGAGGCATCACGTAATCAATCATTCTAAGTCTAGCCAAAGATTTAAAAGAAAGGCGGCTCGTTGGGAGGCAACCCAACTTTATTTTTCTTTTATTTTATTTATTTCTTGCATTTATTTTAGTTTTAGTTTTATTATTATTATTATTATTATTATTATTATTATTATTATTATTATTATTATTATTATTATTATTATTATTATTATTATTATTATTATTATTATTATTATTATTATTATTATTAACACTCTAATTTGGTCTCTTTATTTTTACAAGTGATGGAGGGTTTGAGCGTTAAGCTTTGTAGGTTTGACTTTGATTACATTTTTACCATAAATTGAGCATTATTTTTTTTTGGACTTAACATGTTTTTTGGATTTTAGGTGTTTTGAGACTTGGTTGGACATATCTAACTTAAGTCGCCGCATTAGCGGCAGGTTTTTGAGTAGACCCCAAACCCTAAACTTCATTCCATCATCTTGTTGATTTCACCCTTAGTCGACAGACTTCGGGCTCGCAAGACTTGATTGGAATTTTTTGAGTTAACTCCTATGTTTTCTAGTTCTTGCTCTTGTTATGATTGTTCTTTTAAAGTTTCCTTAGTCACCTACATATGAGAGGTTTTGTGCGTTCACTAGTTTTTAGAAATTTTTTGTTATTCCTGAATTTGTATCATTTTCTAATCCTTGTTCTTCTTCACCACTATCATTTTCTTTTTGTCATATGGATGCCTTGACTCGTTTTAAACTTTGAGGACAAGGTTTGGAATAAGTTTGGGGGTGTTTTAGGGATTGTGGATTATTTTGGATGAATTTTTGCGAAGGACCACACGTGAGATCATTTAATTTTTTTGTATGCGATTATATGCGGGTATTGGATGGTAATGGTGGTGTTTTATATCATTTCTTTCATTTCTTTCATTTCTTGTCCATTCACATTCCATTCTCATTTTATTAGGATTTGATACACTTTCATGTATATATTTAGTATGTTATTATATATTTAGAGTCACCCGAAACTTTGTTCATGCCTTTGATTGTGGATGAGTAAATTGAAATTAATTTAAATTAATAACTTTTTGGGAAAGATTGAAGACCATAGAATGCTATTGAATCTTGATTCTGATTTGTGGAACTGGAGATTTGGGTGAACTTTTCATTATTGATATTAATTTGTATGAACTTTTTATTATTGTTTGGTTAATTAATTATTTTCTTGATTTTCTTGAAAACCCCCATATTTAGTTAACTTAGAGTAAACTCAAGTCCTGCGGATTCGACCCCGTATTTACCACTACTACACCCTTGTGGTTGGTAACTCTTTTACGGGTTATATTTGGCACGCACGACACGCGTCAATAGCCAACAACAATCTCGGGCCCCCACGATATCTCGGTCCTCTTGCTCAACCTTAACACGATGGCGAGCGACACGATTTACGATATAAAGCCTCTAAAAGAGCCATTTCATTACGAGCTTGATAACTGTTGCTATAAGCAAACTCACACAATGGCAGGCACTCCTCCCAAGATCCACCAAATTCTAACACATAAGCCTATAACATATCCTCAAGGACTTGAATCAATATCTCTGTCAGCCTGTCAGTTCGGTGATTAAAAGCCATGTTGAGCTATACGTGTGTATCATATTACCCTTGCATACTCCGCCACATTCGTGCGTATATATAGCATCTCTGTCACACGTGATAGTTAATGGTACTCCGTGCGGCTCGATAATCTCTCTCTCGAACTATATACTCAACTGATCAAACGTATAATGTGCGGCTACTAGTAGCAAATGAGCAAACTTTATCAGTGTGTCTTCGACTACCAAGATAAAATTTTGTCTCCTGGCAGTCATTGGCGATCCCCTCACAAAATCTACAGAGATAGCCTCCCACTTCCATTATGCAATGGGAACAGGTGTGGCAACCTTCTAGGTCTGCGATGCTCAACCTTCACTTGCTAACATATCCCATAATTCTTGATGAACTCAAACACATCCGCCTTCATCCCAGGCTACCAAAAATGTCTCTTCATATCATGGTACATTTTGCTCTTACTTAGATGCACTTTGAATCGGGAATGGTGTGACTCTTAAAAAATCTCATCTTTTAGCTCTAGCATATATGGTATCCACAATCTGTCTATATATCTCGGACACTTATCATATGTCTTTCTCCGATCAACATAGTCTGTACTCTTCATCAACTCACAAAATTAGGTACAACTTTTTGGTCCTCCAAACCTCTAACGCTCTCTATGTAGACATGATCTGTACTCTCATCTGTGTGCAAATCTCAATCTTAGTACTTGTAGGAACCTCTGGCTGACATGCCATCCTCTCTGCCTCGAGTAGTTCATACTCATGCATCATGTGGTGCATCTGCAACTATATTGACTTTTCTTTGTTGATACTCTACTGAAAAGTTGTATTCCTTCAAAAACTCTAACCATCTGCACTATCTCATACTCAACTCCTTTCGTGAGAAAAGACACTTCAGACTTTTATGATCTGTAAAGAGTGTGATTCTCTCCATATTGATAATGTCTCCACACCTTTAGTCCAAACACTACTACTGCCAGCTCCAAATCATGTATGGGGTGATTCTTTTCATATACTTTTAAGTGTATGGTGGCGTAAGCTACTATACCAATGCCCTACATTAACACACAACCCAGACCCATATGAGAAGTATTTGTATACACCAAAATTCCTTGCCCAGCCTCTGGCAACACTAATATTGGTGCAGTAGTCAATAATCTATTCAACTCAACAAATGCTTGCTCTTAGACCTTTATCCACTAAAAAGCAACGTCCTTATTTGTGAAGCGATTTTCAAGAAATCCTTCGAAATCAATGGTAGTGCCCTGCCATACCCTGAAAACTCCTAATCTCGATCACTAATGTCGGTGCCAGCCAATCCACAATTACTTGAATCTTGGCCAGATTCATATATATCCCTTCTACTCCGACAAGATGCCATACAACCTTGACCTTTAAAAACTAAAATTCACACTTACTAGACTTGGCAGAGAGTTTGTGTTCCTTTAAGGCCTGCAACGTCTCCTTGAGGTGCTACTCATAATCTTCTCTAGTCCTTGAATATATCAGTATATCATCGATAAAGACTTTCACGAAACGATCAATAAATGGTTTGAAAACCTGATGCTTTAAATCCATAAACACTGTAGGGGCGTTGGTCAACCCAAATGGCATGTTCGTAAATTGAAAGTGTTCATATCTTATACTAAAAGCTGTCTTGTACCTATCCCCATCCCTGATCCTATGTTGATGATACCTTAATCGTAGGTCTATTTAGTAGAAATATTGTTCTCCCCTCAGCTGATCAAATAAATCATCGATCCTCGTTAATGGATACTTATTCTTAACTATGACTTTATTCAATGGTCAGTAGTCGATACACAATCTCAAAGTACCATCCTTCTTCTTCACAAAAAGGATAGGTGCTCTTCATGACAAAAGAGGGTTTGATGAATCCCTTATGTCCTAAGTTTTGAAGCTGAGTCTTCAACGCCTCTAACTCTCACTGGGCCATGCAGTACGGCGGTATGGAAATTGATTTGGTGCTCGGTACCAACTCAATAATAAAATTAACCACTCGCGGTAGCGATAAACTAGGAAAATCCTCCAAAAACACATCTGGAAACTCTCTAACAACCAGTATATCCTCAAGCCTAGGTCCTCTACTCTCTACCACAGTGTTAAGTGCAGTCAATGCCTCTATCTCCTCTATAGTCCCAGGTCGACCTCTCGTGCCTACTGTCCTTATTGAACAACCTCTATAGGTGAATATCGTGTTGGGTTTTGGGGTTCATACGCAGCGGAGATTACAAAACAATTTTCACAAAAACCCCAACAGGATCCGAATCTAATTCCATTAAAAACGTTTAAACCATGAAAACTTAATCATACCTCAGTCGGAATGTACCTTTCTGAAGGTTAATCGATCTCTAAGGCGCTGCCAATAACGAACTCTGCCAGTAGTCCACACACGAACGGCGGCCGAGATTCGAAGTGCTAGCTTCGAAAGAATACCAAACCTTTTATTTTTCTCTCCAAAACGATCCAGAGCATACCAAAAACCATAATCCATTTTTGAAACGAAAATAGAGTTTTGGCCTTTTTGATCTTTATACAACCTTGTATATAGACGTGTTCTAACTTAAAGTGTACACCACAAAGACGTTTATTTATACAACCATCTGTATATAGTGTGCGACGGTTAAGTAAATTACATTTTGATATACCTCTACTTAAAAAGTATAAGTGTAATACACCACAAAGACATTTACTGTCATGAATTTTATCATATAAAATTCATTTTTTTGAACCATCTTAAAATCTCGCAAAATCGTTCTTAGTGTGCGACCCAATAGGCTCATACAACGTTGGCGGTGAACCAAAACACATTTTGATATACAAGTCATAAGCGGCCTCTAGCAAGACATTATGACTACCCAAGTTGTACGAATATCAAATCGAT
Organism: Stephania yunnanensis; assembly: GCA_039657365.1. Taxonomy (NCBI): domain Eukaryota; kingdom Viridiplantae; phylum Streptophyta; class Magnoliopsida; order Ranunculales; family Menispermaceae; genus Stephania; species Stephania yunnanensis. The sequence goes on along the minus strand of CM077581.1, from coordinate 28,599,796 downwards.
ACAACCTAATCAATAGTGTATATAACATCCTTTTACCACACAATATCCTTTGATCAAACATAAGGCATGGAATTGTCATCCAACATGTTCAATCGTACTAGTCTCGATCTCTAGGTAGACTGAAAACATCCAAGTGACATTGATCAATATCAATTCACTTAGACTAGGCCATTTAACAGTCTAACACATCGAGGGATCCACTAGATATCTCTCTTTATATGAGAGGGACAAATTATATCTCGATTACACAACTTCATCACATTGCGCACACAGTAACCAATCACAACCTTTATAATCGTCCGGTTAAAGACGATGTTTGATTGTGTCAAATCACTGTATTCCTAATGTTGAAAACTCTGGTAATCTCAAGTCAGAGGACTGAAAAATATACCTATCATGAGAAACAACTATGACTTAATCCATGTGATGTCCTCATAGCGGGTCGGTCCAGAACTTTATTCCCTTACAAGTACTCGTGATCTTGATTCGTATCCATATACGTATAATCATCATATGATCATCAATCAAGACTCACACTAGTCTTAATTCATTATAGTTCCCAGTATAATGATCGACAAGTGACATTTAGGATATTTATGTAAATACCCATGGATCTTATTATAATGTAACGTGCAAATTAATTATAATAAACAAAGAAATGAAATCCTCTATTTTATTAACTAAAAGTATTCATAAAGACAGCTTAATGGATTGACCTTCAAGCACATGCCCCATCATCTCCCACTTGCACTAGGGCCAATCATACATGCATCTAATGCCTAATGATCTAACATGACCATCATGTTTTGCTTGTGGAAGAGCTTTTGTCAATGGATCTGCAACGTTGTCTTTGGTAGGTACTCTGCAAATCTTTACGTCTCCCCTCTCAATAATTTCTCTGAAGAGATGAAAACGCCTGAGTATATGTTTGGATATGTGGTGTGCTCTAGGTTCCTTGGCCTGTGCTATTGCCCCGTTATTGTCTCAATACAAACAAACAGGGTTAGCAATACTTGGAACCACACCTAGTTCGAAATTAACTTTTCGATCCAAAGCGCCTCTTTTGTTGCATAGACGCCGCAATATACTCGCTTTCATTGTAGAATCTCGCCACGCCTCTCTTGCTTCGAACTTTTCCAAACTTTACTTGAACCCCCATTCAAAGTAAACACATATCCAGATCGCAATCTAAAATCATCTATATCGGTTTGAAAACTTGCATCTCAGTGTAACCATTTACAACTAGATCATTTTCAAAACCTCCATAGACCAAGAACACTTCCTTAGTTCTTCTTAAGTACTTAAGGATGTTCTTTATCGCTATCCAAAGATTCTCACCGGATCCGATCGATAGTTGCTTGTAGTGCTCAAAGCATATGATATATCGGTCGAGTGCATAACATGACATACATGATAGATCCTATAGCTGATGCATATGGAATCTTATTCATACGGTCTCGCTCATCATTTATCATAGGACATTGAGTCTTGCTGAGACTTATGCCATGAGACATTGGCAACAATCCTCTTTTAGAGTCTTGCAAAGCTGAACCTATTCAAGACCTTGTCTATGTAAGCACTCGACTTAGATCGATTAGCCTCTTAGATCTATCCCTATAGATCCTTATCCCTAGGATATAGGCTGCATCTCCTAAGTCTTTCATTGAGAAACACTTCCCTAACCAAGACTTGACACTCTGCAATGTTGGGATGTCATTTCCAATGAGTAATATATCATCAACATACAGTACCAAAAAAACTACACTCCCACTGACCTTCTTGTATACACAAGGCTCATCTTCGTTCTTAATAAAACCAAAATCCTTGATTGCTTAATCAAAACGAAGATTCCAACTCCGAGATGCTTGCTTTAATCCATAAATGGATTTTTGAAGCTTGCATACCTTCCTAGAATTCTCAGGATGTACAAAACCTTCAGGTTGTGTCATATACACGTCCTCAAATAGCTTTCCATTAAGAAATGTTATTTTTACATCCATTTGCCATATCTAATAGTCATAATATGCAGCAATGACAATTAAAATTCTTATGGATTTAAGCATGGCTACTGGCGAAAAAGTTTCATCATAATCAACACCTTGAGTCTGCTTGAAACCTTTTGCTACAAGTCTTGCTTTAAAAGTTTGCACATTGCCATCCATGTCAGTTTTCTTCTTGAAAACCCATTTACATCCAATGGTCTTACCATCTTCAAGTAAATCAACCAAGTTCCAAACTTGGTTATCATACCTGGATTGCATCTCAAAGTTCATGGCACTTAGCCATTTATCTGAGTCTGGTCCAGACATAGCCCCCTGATAAGTGGTGGGCTCATTTTGATCCATAAGCAACACATCAAGACTATCAGTAATGAGAAATCCGAATCTCTCTCGCTCATGTCTTACCCTACCAGTTAACATGGGCCTTGTGTCACTTGCGGAGGTTCAATCGGTTCGAACGTTGTTGAACTTCCAAAGAGCTTTTAGTGTTTATCTGTGATTCTTGAACTTCTTTAAGATTTATTTCTCTCCCACTAGTGTCTTTTGAAATAAACTGTTTTTCCATAAAGGCACCATACCGAGCAACAAACACTTTGTTCTCAGTGAGATTATAAAATTATTATCCTTTTGTTTCCTTAGGATACCCCACAAATAAACACTTATCATATTTAGGTGCTAGTTTTTCTGAGCCTTGTCGCTTTACGTAATCCTCACAACCCCAAATCTTAAGAAAAGACAAACTAGGTCTCTTCCCGTACCATATCTCATATGGTGTTTTATCAACCGCTTTAGAAGGAACTCGATTTAGATTGAAAGCTGCAGTTTGTAATGCATAACCCCAAAGGATAATGGAAGATCTGCACGACTCATCATAGATTGAACCATATCTAATAAGGTTCGATTTCTCCTTTCAGAAACTCCATTCCATTGTGGAGTTGCTGGTGGAGTCAATTGGGAGACAATCCCACAATTTTTAAGATGATCATCAAATTCTTGGCTTAAATATTCACCACCTCGATCTGATAGAAGTGTTTTGATAGTTTTACCAAGTTGATTATGCACTTCATTTTGAAACATTCGAAACATCTCAAATGATTCAGCTTTATGTTTCATTAAATATACATAACCATATTTGTTGAAATCATCAGTAAATGTAATGAAGTACTGATAACATTATCTAGCCATTGTGTTTATAGGACCGCATACATCAGTATGTATTAGACTAAATAAATCACTCGCCCTTTCATTGTGTCCAGTAAAGGGACTTTTAGTCATCTTGCCTAGTAAACAAGATACGCACGTTTCATATGTTTCTAAATCAAATGAATCAAGAAGCCCATCTTTATGGAGCTTCGTTATGCGTTTCTCGTTTATGTGCCCGAGATGACAATGCCAAAGATAGGTTTGATTACAAAAATGACAATTTTCTTCCTTTTCTTTTGGGTGTTTTGAAGCAGGAATAGGCCGGGGCTTGACTTGTTCCATAGGCTTTGCGACAGGTGCAGCAACAGCCTTGGCAACTCTAGCCTTGCCTTTGCCTTTCTTCTTCATTCTCTTTCCCTTTTGGACCATCAACACATTACTAGAGGGTTTCTTGATATTTTGTTCAGCAGTTTTGAGCATCAAATGCAACTCTGAAGTTGATTTCTCCATATTATTCATATTGTAGTTCATCACAAATTGTGAGTAACTCTCAGGTAATGAATTTAAGATCAAATCCGTAGACAACTCTTGGCTAATGAGAAATCCGAGTCTATTAAGCTGGTGAACATAGCCCTTCATCTTCAGAACATGAGGACTAACTGACGCACCCTCATTCATCTTGCAAGAATGTAGGTTCTTGAATGTCTCAAACCTTTCTTGCCTAGCTTGCTTCGTTGGAACATTTCCTTCAAATAAGTTACGGCCATGTCGTAGGCTTCCATTAGTTCCTTGTCCTTCGAAGTTCAGAACCATAGTTGCCAAGATAATACATGCAAGATCGGTAGAATCGTTGATATGCTTATTATGCACATCCTTCACACTTAGTAGCATTGGTGGTGGGTCCTCGGGGATTGGAGCATCCAGGACATACAACTTGCGTTCATGCTTAAGAACAATTCTCAAGTTTCAACCAGCCCAAGAAATTTAGTCCCGATAGCTTATCCTTCTCAAGGATGGATCGCAGTGACAGGGGATTATTGTTACTTGAAGAGGCCATTGATCTACAATAAAGATTATGCAAAGTTTATTTTAGCATAGAGGAATAGACTCCCACTAAATTAACAACCCTCCTAAAACATACTTGTTTATTTAGAGGACTAAAATCCATATTTCACCTAATTCTGTGACAACTATGGCATGAAACACAGAACTAGATTATTTAGGTAGGTAACGCTTACCAATTACATCTTATGTAATTTTTAGATCCTTTTATGAGATATGGGACATCTTATGTCTTAGCATGTTTTTATCTCAGCATTTGCCTAAAGCTCAAAACTATTTTGATGGCTTTATTAAGTCGGACCATTTTAAACATTAAGGTAACTCTTACCCAACTTGTCTCACCAAGATAACACAATACACCCAACTATGGCTGAAACTATATTAGTGTGATCGAGGTCTTGACAAGTGTTTAAAATGGATGGCACGAGACTTAAAATTTAATATAGGGATTTTATTCGGTTTTAGTGATTTTATGTAAACAATGAAATATCATATATTTTATTGATTTGTTCAATCACTAAACAATTTGGAATTTTTATTTTTTTTAGAAGACGAATCTCAATTCCGAAAATTAAAATTCGCTATAGAAAATCATAATTTTTTGCTGATTTTATTATCGTAAATTAACCCTTTAATTTATCCGAAATTAAGTCAATTAAAACATTTTAATTAACCCGGGCCCACATCTAACTAATCATCTTATCCTAATCCAATTAGGATTTAAGATATTTGAATCCTAGTATATCACCAATAACAAGATTCTTGATATTTATCTCCTATTCTAATTTGTTATCTATCTTTATCAAATAGAAACTTCATAACAAAATAGATATAACAAGATAAATAATTAATTTAGAAAATTAATTATTTATTTTGGATTTAAGATATTTGAATCCTAGTATATCACCAATAACAAGATTCTTGATATTTATCTCCTATTCTAATTTGTTATCTATCTTTATCAAATAGAAACTTCATAACAAAATAGATATAACAAGATAAATAAATAATTTCGAAAATTAATTATTTATTTTGGATTTCAGATATTTGAATCCTAGTATATCACCAATAACAAGATTCTTGATATTTATCTCTTATTCTAATTTGTTATCTATCTTTATCAAATAGAAACTTCATAACAAAATAGATATAACAAGATAAATAAATAATTACGAAAATTAATTATCAATAAATAAGTAATTTCGAAATTTAATTATTTGCAATTTCGGTCTTCATCCAAATAATCACAAACATGTAATTGAATCATGAACTACTATTCCGATCGAACCTAATGTTGTCATGGATCATAGAACACGAAACTCAATTCATTAAAATTATTCGAATTAACCTAACATGCATGTACGAAACTAATTTCAATTAAATCACGAATATATGTATCATATACACAAAACATGATAATAAATCTCACAGAAAACTTATGTATATCACATATACATCATCTATTAACATGTTTTCAATCATATATCATGTATATATCAGAAGAAAACATGCAATGAATTTAATGGAATCGAACTCGATGGCTCTGATACCACTGTTAGGTTTTGGGGTTCATACGCAGCGGATATTACAAAACAATTTTGACAAAAAACCCAACAGGATCCGAATCTAATTCCATAAAAAACATTTAAACCATGAAAACTTAATCATACCTCAGTCGCAATGTACCTTTCTGAAGGTTAATCGATCTCTAAGGCGCTGCCAACGACGAACGCCCTCTACCGGTAGTCCACACACGAACGGCGGCCGAGATTTGAAGTGCTAGCTTCGAAAGAATACCAAACCTTTTATTTTTCTCTCCAAAACGATCCGGAGCATACCAAAAACCCTAATCCATTTTTGAAACGAAAATAGAGTTTCGGCCTTTTTGATCTTTCGTCAGTGTGTTCTAACTTAAAGTGTCTATTTATACAACCATTGTATATAGACGGTTAAGTAAATTACACATATACCTCTACTTAAAGAAGTATAAGTGTAATACACCACAAAGACATTTATGTCATGAATTTTATCATATAAAATTCATTTTTCTGAACCATCTTAAAATCTCGCAAAATCGTTCTTAGTGTGCGACCCAATAGGCTCATACAACGTTGGCAGTGAACCAAAACGCATTTTGATATACAAGTCATAAGCGGCCTCTAGCAAGACATTATGACTACCCAAGTTGTATGAATATCAAATCGATACAACCTAATCAATAGTGTATATAACATCCTTTTGTCACACAATATCCTTTTGATCAAACATAAGGCATGGAATTGTCATCCAACATGTTCAATCGTACTAGTCTCGATCTCTAGGTAGACTAAAAACATCCAAGTGACATTGATCAATATCAATTCACTTAGACTAGGCCATTTAACAGTCTAACACATCGAGGGATCCACTAGATATCTCTCTTTATATGAGAGGGACAAATTCTATCTCGATTACACAACTTCATCACATTGCTCACACAGTAACCAATCACAACCTTTATAATCGTCCGGTTAAAGACAACGTTTGATTGTGTCAAATCACTGTATTCCTAATGTTGAAGTCTCTGGTAATCTCAAGTCAGAGGAATGAAAAATATACCTATCATGAGAAACAACTATGACTTAATCCATGTGATGTCCTCATAGCGGGTCGGTCCAGTACTTTGTTCCCTAACAAGTACTCGTGATCTTGATTCATATCCCTATACGTATAATCATAAAATGATCATCAATCAAGACTCACACTAGTCTTAATTCATTATAGTTCCCAGTATAATAATCGACTAGGGACATTTAGGATATTTATGTAAATACCCATGGATCTTATTATAATGTAAACATGCAAATTAATTATAATAAACAACAAATGAAATCCTCTATTTTATTAACTAAAAGTATTTATAAAGACAGTTAATGGATTGACCTAGGGCACATGCCCCATCATATCGGATGCCTTGGGATCTCAAATATCACTATTTTATTGAAATAGTTGATATAGGCACAGTAGATTGATAGCCATTCCATCTCTAAAATCGCGTATAACTTTAGGAACTCGGGGACTCTAAAGTCAACAGGTAACTCTACCCCACCTATCTCGACTAGACATCTCTCAATAAGTACCCGACAAACCTCCTCAGATAATCATATCGACCCATATACTGCATCACAGATTCCTCTGCTCGAAGTATATCCTTAATTTTATGTAACCTGTAAAGCTTCTCTTGAGATAATACCTATTTCTCAATCTTCTCAAAGTTCATTCCTTCATCAAAATAAGCTGGCTTTAGTCTGATGAAGTCTTTCACAAGATGGACCTCGACTGATGTACTAGAAGATGTAGGTGTGGGAAATGATAGATTTTTAACTTCCTCTCTCGGTGCTATCACTAATGGAGCTGCTGTAATCTTTGATCTTGTGTTAATCTGCCATCGTGCTCTACAAGTTGATGATGTTCGCGACACCAACAGCTACACAGATAACATATATATATATAAAGTAACATGTATATATAAGACATCCCCATCTCGATTTCACTCACTTCCTAACTAATAATTTATAAGGAAATATCATCTGGATTTCACATTTAAAATTTATGTTTTATTTAAGTTTAGTTGTGTACTTATCCAGAACTAGGCTATGATACCAATTGTGATGGCCCTTTCCCTAATCTAGAGCACCGCCCGCCCTAATTTTGTAGTATGCCCTAATTCAGCCACGCAGGACTTAACTGTGTATTACTCAACCTTTTGTCCTATTCTCTTCGTTAAACATGTTCAGGATAAGTAACACACATGTCATATTTCAATTGAGTTTCAGAGTAAATCAAAATAATTTTTAAGAGTTGTAAGATTTAGCAGAAATCTTAACAAATTATACGGAAGCAATATATTAAATCCCAAGTATGGAAACCAGGAAACAATGATCACATACGCATATATAATGAAATGGTGAATATAAATAGTGTGATGGTCATCACAAGTCGGTGAACTAAACGTAGGACCTAATATGCAACCTCAAGATGTATCAATGACATAACTGTATAACAAACAAAATATCAAAACCTATGAAATATCGATGCTGAAATATGTCTTGGCTCAGAGGTAGTCGTCGATCTTGCCCTCGTTAGGCTTGCTTATTGACGGCTTTGCACCCATCGTCATAAAAAAGATGGTGAGTACAAAAAGTAGTTGTAATCCTTTGTCGAAATATTCACTCACATTCCTAAATGACTAAATGGTATTTCAAAGCATAAGTTTAATAAAGAAATACTAGAACAAGAAATATGCTAAGAAATACCACAGTTAAACAAGTGAAATTGTCATAAGGCTAAATAGTTAAGATCTAGTTCCTGTCAGTCGTGATATACATTAGTGAAGCTTTTAAAACTACTAAAGGATGTGTGTGCCATCGCACAATCTAATATCATTAGGGACACTAACCAAAGTGTCATCGGGGACACTAACTTTGATGTATCGACCCCCAAGGACTCTAACCCCGTATGTCGTGTCATATTGGCGAGTGCCAACATCCCTAGAGACTCTACCTCGTGTGTCGATCAACTCTAACATAGTGCAATGGACTCTAGATTCTATAACTACTTTATAATTCCAATAAATTGACTCGTTAAGGATTCCAAGGCTTGGTTATGCTACAAAGCACAATTCCCAAAGAGTATAAATCCATAAAGACACCTATAAATTCACAATTCCTAATAGCATGCTACTTACACTATATTCACTATGAAATAGCAAGAAATGACATAAAGCACATGGATGGATTCAAAGAAATTCTATTTATCATAATATCATTAGTGTCAAGCTTAACAAATGAGGATTGTCAAATAATTTCATGATATTAGAATACAATGTTAGACATATTCAATATAGACTACAACAACAAGCATAAAGGGGATACGAAATGCAAATAAAATAATCAATGGGTATACTCACATCAAGCAATGTAAAGTCCTAGCTTTACCAGCCTCCCGAAACAAATTTCGTATTCGAACCCTTGAGACTCTTCCCTAGGTTCTTGATTTCATTTGACATGTTTTTTGGTATGTTTAGACATTTAACTAGGGTGTTGGACTTGTTTAAAGTATTTAGGTCGAAATTAGGAAACTACTGATTTTTGTACTATAAGAGCAATTAGCGAGTTTGGTAGCCTACCTAGTGCGCTACCCAGTTCCTATAGCGCGTTTATGAAGTTATCCCACTAGCTGATCATACGTAGGGCGCTATATGCAGGAAAACTCATAATTATGCACTTAGAATTTTGAGTTCTCTCTACACATAGGCCACCCTTATAGCTTGGGATCTTTTTTCCAAATCTTTAGAGACCCAAGATATCCATTAACAACATAAAATAGCCACACATCATATAATTCATGAATTCATCAAATTAATCTAAGTCGCTAGTGTAGCAAAATTACCTAGTTTGATTAACACCTAACTTGATTAGCACCTACTACACCAAACCCACTGATTTCTCCTTGATCTTCTCTAATTTCTCTTCTTCTCTAGCTAGCTTTACTTAGTTTCTAAGGTTCATAAATGAAATGATTTGACTGCATGTGTTGATCTTAAGCTTTTTATATGCAATATATAAGTTTGATAAATATCCATTGATCTTTATATGCATATGTATCCTAAGACTAATCTTATGACCTACATCTTCACATCTTTTCCATTAATTCTCCACTAACTCAATCCAACTAACACCAACGCCAAACTCGATTGGTTTTTAAATGTGTTAACACGTATCTCAAGGAATATCAAAGAGCTATTGTTTTAAATTTCTAACTTAGGTATATTTAATATATAATCAACTATTGCAGCATTATTTCAACTATATAAACTACCCTAAGCTGAAACTAACTTACTGCATCACTCTCTACCACGGTCTCATGTCGGCATGCATCTCGAGGCACATCCCACTCACATTTTCAAAACCTATACACAAGTAGAAATGACATAGTAGTCTAAACATATACAACACACTAGGCATACACCATAACAAATCTAACATATACCTCGGTCATCTTGCCTCGATTAGTGCAAATATCACGATGTGGGTCCCACATCATGGGTCAAAAATACTGGTAATAGATAATAAACGAGATTAGAAATTTAGGTCGTGACAATAAGGCACTATGCAACTCATCAGCCCAAAGTACTTTGGCACCATCCAACCTTTTCTTCAAACCGTCTAGGATGATTTTATTTGTCACTTTAGTTTGCCTATTAGCTTATGAATAGGGAACATATGTAAACCTCTACTTAATATGTAGCTTCTTACAATAGTCACAAAACTTGGCATTATCAAATTATTTTCCATTATCTATCATCAGGACTCAAAGAATGTCGTACCTACAGATGATTGACTCCCAAAAGAAGTTTTTTGCTCTGTAATAGTTGCTAATGCTTCCACTTCCACCCACTTTTGAAATATTCAATAGCTACCACAATGAATTTTCTTTGACTAGATTATGGTGGGAAAGGCTCCAAAATATTCATTCCCTACATTGCGGATGGCAAGGATGATATAACCTATGTTATGTGTTATGCTAGCTGGTTGTGTAACAGTGCATAACTATGACATTGATAGCATTTTCTTGCTAACTCTATCAAGTCTTTTTGCATGGTCAACTAGTAAAATCCTTGGCGACATATTTTATGGGCCAGTGCTCATTCACCCAAATGTTGTCTACATATTCTTTGTAGACCTCTCACTGTGCATAATTAGCCTCTATTTGTGACAAACATCTCAACAATGACAAAGTGATCAAACGTTTGTACAAAATTCCTTCGTGGATTATATATCATATACTCTCAATATTAACTTTTGTGCTTCTTATGGATCTTTAGACAATAACCCTTATTCTAAGTAAGCCTTTAACGAGGACATCTAACAGAGCTCACCATCCATGACAACAACTTCTTTAGACTTGATACTAGGTTAGGGAAAAGCTTCAAAGTCTACAACATCATACTTTTTTTCTTCAAGGAGAGCCAACATTGACAACTCATCTGCCTTTGTATCATTTTACCAAACGACTTGGTGTACCTGACAATCAATAAAATGCTTCATTTCAACTTTTAAGATCATAATAGTGCTTCATCTTTTAATCTTTGATTTCGTACTCTCCCTGCAATTGCATGATTACTAACCACAAATCCCTATTATGATTTAAGTGTTTAACACAAAGAGCTCTAGCTAACCCTATTCTAGCAAATATGATTTTATATTTTGCCTCAATTTTCGTGGTTAAAAATCCAACGTTACAACATACATGACTTTGAACCCATTAGGGTGTTGGGAAATGTGCCTAGTTTAATCTATAAAAATTGTTTATCTTATAATTTTAGTTGATAAAATAAAGGTTTTCATTTGGTTTTTTATTATAAGTGATTTGATGTTTACCTTATAATAAGTTCCATGGGTTTTTGTTGAAATATCCTAAATGTCCTTTGTTGGTCATTATATTGGGAACTATAATTAGTTAAGACTAGAGTAAATCTTGATTGATGACCATGTGATGATCATGCGTATAGGGATATGAATTGAGATCATGATTACTTGTTAGGAACAAGGTATTGGACCGACTCGCTATGAGAACCCTCTGTAACTTAAGTCATAGGTATTACTCATAATAGGTATATGATTTAATCATTCGACTTGAGATTGCCATAGACTTCAATATTAGGAGCATGGTAATTTTACGCAATCAAACATTTTCTTTAACCGAACGATAATAAAGAGTTTGATTGGTTACCATGTGAATAATATGTAAAGGTATGTAATCAAGATAGAATTTTTCACTCTTGCATAGAGAGAGATATCGGTGGATCTCGATAAGATAGATTGATAATGGCCAAGTTCATGTGAATTGATATGACTAATGTCACTTTGATGTTTTTAGTCTACATAAAGATCGAGACTAATACAATTGAACACTAAGGGTAACTTTCCACTCCTTAAGTTGAACAAAAGGATATCGTACGACAAAAGGATGTGATATGTGTTATTTATTAGGTTGTATTGATTTTGATATTTATGTTACTTGGGTTGTCATAATGCTTTACTAGAGATTTTTTACGACTTTTGTACCAAAATGGTTTTAGTTCACTGCTAACGTCGCACGAACCTTTTAGATCGCACACAAAGAATCGCTTTACGTAATTTCAATTAGTCCAGAATAATTAATTTTATATGATGAACTCATGACATAAAAGCCACTACGATTTATTATATAATAACTTATTAATAGGTCTGTATTTGTAATTTGCTTAAACTACCTAAATACTATAGTTGTATTACAAATAGGCTTTTCAAATGAACTTCTCTACGCATATAAATAGAGATAGAGAGCCCAAATGAAATAAGATTATCGTTTTTGCTATTATTAAGTTCTTTGGATTTTGGGAGAGAAAGGAAAACATTCTCAATCTATATGGGGGCTAGCACACCAAATTGTGAAATTGTGGTCACTATTCATGTGTGGTCACTATTCATGTGTGAATTTTTTATAAAGGACGTGCGTTTGAACATCTTGGAGATCGAACAATCAGAAAAAAAATCATGGATTAAGGTATGGATTACTTTTATAGATCTAGTTTAATAGAACTTATTTTTTATCCTTTTAGGTTTTTTTAAAAACTATTTTGAATTTTCTGCTGCGTATGAACCCTGAAACCCAACACAGGGCTAATGAGGATCACACCTGCGCCACTTCCCATGTTGCATTATCCATCTATGTATAACTTCCAAAACTCTTTATCATCACCTTCTAGCTTGTGCGAAATTTCTTCTTCTGGAAAAGTGCATTCAATGATGAAATCCATCAAATCTTGTCCTTTAATAGTCGGCTTATAGGTGATATCAAATTCACCTAATTCCATTGCTCAATTTATCATTCTTCCATTGAAATTTGAACTATGTAATATCCATCTCAGTAGTTGATCTGTCAAGACTACAATTGGGTAAGATTAAAAATAAGTGCCTAATTTTCTTAACGCAATTACCAATGCCAGCATAAACTTTTTTGCTCATTTGTATCTAATCTTGGCTCCTTTCAATGCCTTACTGATATAATAAATAGGTTGTTGTGTACTTGCGTCCTCCTTTACAAGAACAACATTCAGTGCTACTTCTAAAATAGCTAGGTACAGAAATAACACTTCCCTTATTATGGACTTGGCCAATGGAGGTAAGGTTGATAAGTATTGCTTCAATTCTTCAAAAGAATTTTGACATGTTGAATTCAATTAGAAATTTTTGAGATTCTTTAAAATGTTGAAGAATGGAACACATTTGTCTACTGACCTTGATATGAATCTCCCTCGAGTTGCTACTCTTTCGGTGAGTCTTTGCACTTCCTTGACATTCTTTAAAGCCTTCATATTGACTATCACCTCAACCTTGTCAAGGCTAGCTTCAATGCCTCTCTTAAACACCATTCACCATAGAAACATTCCTAAAACAACCCTGAAAGCAAATTTAAATGGATTTAACTTCAAGTTTTATCTTTTGAGAATATCAAAGACCTGTCGTAAGTGTTCAATGTAATCTTCTTACTTCGAGCCATTCAAAAGCATGTTATCAACACATACTTCCATGTTCTTTCCAATAAGTGGTTTGAACATCTTGTTAACCTGCCTTTAATTGGTTGTGCCATCATTCTTCAATCCAAAAGGCATCAATCTATAGCATTAAAGGTTGTTCTCTGTAATGATTGGTACCTTTGGATCGTCTAATTCTGACATTTGAATTTGGTTGTAACCACTGAACGCATCCATGAAACTGAGAAGATCGTGACTTACAGTTGCATAAAAAAGTATATCTATTCAAAGTAACGGAAAAAAAATCTTTGGGACAAGCATCATTTAAGACTATGAAGTCCATACACATCCACCATTTCCTATCAGACTGCTTCACCAATATCAGATTCGCCGACCATTCTAGATATAAAATATCTTTTATAATCTGGGCCTTTGTCACTCTTTAGGAAATGCCTCTTTCTTTTTCCTTACTGGTTTTCTAGTAGGATCTCCACTTTGACTCTAACATTTGGGTTCAATCTGGAATCTACATAGGTCGACTTCTCTAAATCATCCTTATCGATGACAATAGTAAATAATTATTCAACCAATTATGATATCATTTTTTCTTCATCATTACCATCAAATGAATATATAGGCAAAACTTGCCCCCACCACCATTAGGTAACAACCATTGAGTAACAACTTTGGCTAGCTTTTGGTGTCCTTTCACTTCTCCTACGCAATTGGGGGTTGGGAACTTCATTTTCAAATGATATGTTAAAGGAAGTACCTTAAACTATTAAGTATTTGTTGGGGCATGTGCCCTAGGTCAATCCATTAATGTCTTTATGAATACTTTTAGTTTATAAAATAGAGGATTTCATTTGTTGTTTATTATAATTAATTTGCACGTTTACATTATAATAAGATCCATGGGTATTTACAGAAATATCCTAAATGTCCCTAGTCTATCATTATACTGGGAACTATAATGAATTAAGACTAGTGTGAGTCTTGATTGATGATCATATGATGATTATACGTATAGGGATACGAATCAAGATCACGTGTACTTGTTAGGGAACAAAGTACTGGACCGACCCGCTATGAGAACATCACATGGATTAAGTCATAGTTGTTTCTCATGATAGGTATATTTTTCAGTCCTCTGACTTGAGATTACCAGAGACTTCAACATTAGGAACATAGTGATTTGACACTATCAAACGTTGTCTTTAACTGGACGATTATAAAGGTTGTGATTGGTTACTGTGTGAGTAATGTGATGAAGTTCTGTAATCGAGATAAAATTTGTCCCTCTCATATAAAAAGAGATATCTAGTGGATCCCTCGAAGTGTTAGACTGTTGAAAGGCCTAGTCTAAGTGAATTAATATTGATCAATGTCACTTGGATGTTTTCTGTCTACCTAGAGATCGAGACTAGTATGATTGAACATGTTGGATGACAATTCCATGCCTTATGTTTGATCAAAAGGATATCGTGTGACAAAAGGATGTTATATACACTATTGATTAAGTTGTTTTGATTTGATATTCGTACAACTTGGGTAGTCATAATGTCTTACTAGAGGCCGCTTATGACTTGTATACCAAAATGTGTTTTGGTACACTACCAACGTTGTATGAGCCTTTTGGGTCGCACAGTAATAATGGTTTTGCGAGATTTTAAGATGGTTCAGAAAAACGAATTTTATATGATAAAATTAATGACAAAAATGTCCTTGTGGTGTATTACACTTATATTTCTTTGAGTAAAGGTATATGTGTAATATATTTAACCGTCTATATACAAGGGTTGTATAAATAGACGTTTTAAGTTAGAACACACATACGAAAGATCAAAAAGGCCGAAACTATATTTTCGTTTCAAAAATGGATTAGGGTTTTTGGTATGCTCTGGATCGTTTTGGAAAGAAAAACAAAAGGTTTGGTATTCTTTCGAAGCTAGCACTTCAAATCTCGGCTGCCGTTCGTGTGTGGACTACTGGTAGAGTGCGTCCGTCGTTGGCAGCGCCTTAGAGATCGATCAACCTTCATAAAGGTATATTGCGACTGAGGTATGATTAAGTTTTTCATGGTTTAAACATTTTTAATGGAATTAGATTCGGATCCTGTTGGGGTTTCTATCAAAATTGTTTTGTAATCTTTGCTGCGCATGAACCCCAAAATCCAATAGTATTGTACTTCCAAAAATTATGTTGTTAGCTAATGGTGCTTTAACGACCAAGAAATTCTACATTTTGGTTACCTTCCTTAACGTTTCCTTAATAGTAACTAGAAGTAAGATGGAGCCTTTGACCTTAATTTCAACCAACTTGAAGCCATATAAAGGTGCTGAGAATGGAGTAAGTTATCTTTCAACGTATCCAATGTAAGTGAAGAATTTGTGGTATAAAATATCTACATAACTTCCATTATCAATAAGTGTGCGCTTGACTCTAAAGTTTCCTACCATGATCTTAATGACTAAAAGGTTATCATGGGGGAAATTTACTCCTTCAAAATCATCATCGATAAAAATAATGTTGCATTCCAACCTTGCCTACTTGGGCAGTATCTCAACCATGGGAGATTCTCTTGCATATGCATTTATAGATGATGAAGATATTCTAAAAGTTGTTGGTTCTCCTGATATTACATTAATTGCACCTTCAGGTTTTGTTTGTCTTCCTCTTTTGCTATAATTTTTTCTATGATCGTCATTTCTCCCTTCTCTGTAATCGACTCACTTACCAGAATCCTTAATTTTCACAAACTGGTTAAGACAGACTTTACGGATCAAGAACTTCATTTCTACTTTCAGATGCTTCTAATCTTCAGTATTAGGATCGTGATCTATATGAAATCTATAATATAAAGCTTTATCTCTAGCTGATACATTGGCTTTCATTGGTTTTAGCCAAATGATGAAGGATTCGCTCTCAATCTCCAATAAAATTTGTCCCACTGACTGGTTCAAAGTGGTAAAAGTGACAAGTCAATAATTAAACATATTTTATAGTGTAGTTTAGGTTGATTTTAGATATAAATGATGATATTACACTAGGTATTCTCTTGTTTTTATGATTTCAATATTTAATTAGAAAAATTAATAAATGGAATGAAAAGAGGAAGAATAGCAAATTATTCAACTGAAAAGAAACCCGGCGATTAGCCAAAGATTTGCATTTACATTAGGAATCGCCACCGAAGGCGATGGAAGAGATTGGACATCGAATTCATAGCGTATTGGAAAATAAACTAGAAATCGTCAGTCGAACCAATGGAGCTTAGAGACCCATATCCAATGATTTAACTCAACGATTATTATAAAAGTCGGAATCACTAACAAATTGCTGAGGTTGGTGAAGAGTTTTTCGATAAGAACAAGAATTTATATTTATCTATTTTATGTATACATAGGGAACTATAAAATAGGAGCCCAGGGCCACAAAATTACTTTCTTCTTTTCAGTTTTTTCAGCATATAATTTTAGTTTTATTGAGTTCATATGTGAAGGTACATTGGAGCTTCGATTTATTAAATAGGTATTTATTTATTTAATTATGTCTTTTAATTATATTATGTTGTTATTTATTTCTAGCATGAGTGAATAGTTTGTTAATCTAAACAAACCCCAGACATGTATATACTTTGGATTGCTATGTAGTTATGATTAGGGAATCACAAACTTAATACATTAAATATATTCATAAACATTAATCACATATTAAACAAGTTTTTTTTGTGTAATACAACAAGTGATTCTTCGTATTGAGTACGTGGTGGAAAATATGTTCCTTAATATAAGGTATCTAAATCTATGTCTATAATTATTGACAACAATTATAGAAGTAGTAACTAGGATTAATCTATAGGGCTTTCTCCTGATTAGATGTTCTAGGTGATTATGTTCGAAGTTATTTATTAATTAGTGTATTCTAATTTTTATTTGATTTAGATTTAGCATGATTTTCATAAAGTGATAATGCTATTGTATTTATATTGTATTTCATTTTATTCAATAGGTAGATCTACAATGATAAGAATGTAGCTTTCCATTAAATTTAGGAAAATCGGTGTCTAGTTAAAGGCTATAAACCTACTATGACTTAGGATTTAATGATTACGAGATATCATGTGTTATGATTATAACTATGTTTAAGAAATAATGTTATGTTCTGATATTTGAATGCAATCCAAGTATATTGCATTGTTTAGTGTGGGTTTGTTTAGATGTTTATTTAGATATTTCCTTTATATTGATTTATTGATTATTTGATTTTTTTTTCAATTGCATTAGGTTAGTTTATTCAATTTAATTTTTTTATAGTTTAATTATTTTAATTAATTATTTATTTTGTTTTTAGATTGATAGTGCTTAACTCCCATTTAATTCGATTAGTTAAATTAAAGAAAGTTAAATCCAGTAAAACTTTAGGGTAGCCTTAATTATTAAGAGATTTGAAAAATCTTTGTGGAGACGATATCCCGTTTGCCGCAACTTCAAAAAATATGAAAATACGAGAAATTAGTATGCACAATCAACATATGTAAATTCTTGGTGTCGCTGCCAGGGATTTTAAAAATATTCTCTTGGAGTCTTTCTTGTTGAATGTCATATAATTTGGCCTAAGACGAGAAAGAATTAACTTTTAGACATTCTGATAGGAATGTCATGACTTATGAACTTTTGTGTATAACATTTACAACATAATTTTTCAGAAATCGATTAAAAGTTTTGACTCATAAATTCTTTACCCTATTTCTATGGTAAAGATAATGAAGATGCTTGGTTTATTAAGGAGTTCGTACATAAAGTAAGCACGTTAAAACGTAAAGATATAGAAATAGATTATGTTAAATTAAAAGCTTTTCCTTTTGTATTAGAAGGTCAAGCTTTAGATTGGTTATTTTACCTCCTTCAAAATCCCATAATCAATAGGTTAGAGAAAGAAATTGAAGTAACAACTGATAAGATTCCTAACAAAAAGGGTAATGAATCTAATAAAAAAAACCAATTAATATAAAACTGTCATTCCCTCATCGTTTGGAAGAAAATAGAAATGCTAAGAACATGTGGGAAGAAAAACAATTATCGAATATATTAAAGAAAGTAATTGTTAATATACTGTATTCAAAGTCATTCAAAATGCACCTAAGTATTAAAAATTTATAAAAGATTTATGCGCTAATATGATTAAGGCTAATGAAAAGGCAAGTCTAGAAGATTACATATTAGCATTAATTCAAAAGAAATTACCTCCTAAATTTATTGATCGTAGAATGTTTTTTATTCCATGTACGATTGAAAATATAAGAATTTTTAACGCATTGTGTGATCTGGGAGCCTCCATAGATGATATGCCTAAATCTATTTATTTGCAATTGAAATATGTATATTTGGAAAAAGTTGGTATAGTGGTACAATTAGCACTTAGATCCACTGTTAAATTGGTAGGGTTACTAGAAGATGTACTAGTCCGGGTTAATGATTTAGTCTTCCTAACATACTTCTATGTTTTAGATATGAAAGAAGATAATTTCACTAATAGGACTTCTCTAATCTTAAGAATACCATTTTCGAAAATAGCAAAAAGCAAAGATTTATGTTTCAAATGGCACACTAACAATAAAAGTAGATAACAATATGGAGAACTTTAATATATATGACACAATGAAATACCCAATGGGTGTTTCTTCCATATGCATAATGGATGTGATAGATCCATTAATATTCAAATCTTTTAGAAAATATAAACATATAAATTGGAACTGGTAATAGAAAATTTCAAATAAGATGATGATATAGATGAGGAAATAAAAGAGATGATAAGTACTTTGGAATCATATAATGAACTGCCAAAACTTATTACCTAGACTTACCTAGATCGCATTCAAGACTTTTACCTTAAAGCCCCCAAATTAGATCCGAAAACTTTAACATATCATTTGAAATATGCTTATCTAGGGGACTATGATAAATTGCCTGTAATAATTTTTAATAAAATGACAAGTTTCAAAGAAAATAAATCAAAAAATGTATTAAAAGAATTTATGGGAGCAATAGGATGAGCTATAATGATATAAAGGGAGTAAGTCCAACTATGTGTATGCATAAGATAAATCTAGAAACTGACTTAAAAGCTTCAAGAAAAACTCAACAGAAATTAAACTTACCCATGATATACATAGTAAAAGTTGAATTATTAAAATCATTAGACGTAGGAATGATATTTCCAATAGCTAATAGCAATTGGGTAAGCCCAATCCAAGTAGTTCTTAAAAAGACAGGAATTGTGGTAATAACAAATGAGCAAAAAGAATTAGTACCAACTAGAATCCAAAACGGTTGGAGGGTCTTTAAAGATTATAAAACCTTGAATGCCTCAACTATGAAAGATCATTATCCACTCCCATTTATAGAACAGGTGTTAGAAAGATTAGCTTGAAAAACCTATTACAATTGTTTAAATGGTTATTCAAGATTTCATAAAATACCTGTGGTCTAAGAAGATTAGGAAAAAATAACTTTTACTTGCTCCTTTGGCACATTTGCATATAGACGTAGGCCTTTTGGTCTATGTAATGCACCTGTAACTTTTCAAAGATGTATGGTTAGAATTTTAACTAAAGTACTTAAGAGATGCATAGAAAAGAATTTAGTATTAAATTATAAGAAATGTCATTTCATGGTAGATCAAGGACTTTTATTAAGACATATAGTGTCACATAAAGGAATAGAGGTTGATCGAGCAAAAATTCTAGTAACCTCATTACGATGAAAAAAATATGTTCTTTTCTTGGCCATGCAAGATTTTATAGAAGATTTTAAAGATTTTTATAAAATAAAACAACTTTTATGCAAGCCTTTTCAAAAAGGCTTTCCTTTTAAATTTACCAATGATTGTAAGATAGCATTTAATAAATTAAAGGAATCATTAATAACTACTCCTATGATTAAATTACCAGATTAGCCGTTACCCTTTGAAATAATGTGTGATGCAAGTAACTATGCAGTTGGGGTTATTTTAAGTCAAAAAGTAGGAAAACAATCTCACGTTATATATGTTGTTTCTAGGACATTTGATCCAGCCCAATAGAATTACACTAATGAAAAGGAACTTTTAGCGGTAATGTTTGCCTTAGAAAAATTTAGACCATATTGATTAGGAACAAAGGTAATAATTTATTCAGAAAATGTAGCATTGCGTACTTAATGAAAAAACAAGATGCTAAACCAAGACTAATAAGATGGATATTATTTCTACAGGAATTCGACCTTACTATAAAAGATATGAAAGGAGCTGAAAATCTAGTAGTGGATCACTTAAGTAGGTTAGAAAAAGGAGAACCACCTATACTATTAAGAGATGAATTTTGTGGATAAATATTTGTATAGAATAAAGACCGATGTCCCATGATATGCCGATATAGTTAATAATCTTACCACAAATAGGTTAACACCGTGCTTAATGAGGGTTTAAAAAATAAAATTAAATAGGATTCTAAACATTATTTATGGGACGACCCCTATTTATGGAAGTTTTGCACTGATCAAATAATTAGGAGATGCATTCCACATTCAGAAGTACAATCAATTATATCTCATGGCCATACCAATGCATGTAGAGGACATTTTGGTCCACGTAGAGCCGCTTGTAAAATTTTAGATTTCGGATTCTTTTGACCCACTCTATGTCATGAGTATTTACTATATACAAAATCTTTTCCAATTGGCAACGAACTAGAAACTTAGGGCATCGAAATCAAATTTCTTTACCTCTTATTCTTTTTTGTGAAGTGTTTGATGTATAGGGTATAGATTTCATGGGACCTTTTTCACTATCAAATGGTTATGGTTATATTTTAGTAGTTGTAGATTATGTGTCTAAGCGGGTAAAACAAAAGCTACAAAAATTAATGATTCAATAATAGAGGTTGATTTCTTTAGATAAAATCTTTTTATAGTTTTTAGAGCACCTAGAGTACTTATAAGTGATAAAGGATTACATTTTTGTAATTAATTAGTT
Organism: Stephania yunnanensis; assembly: GCA_039657365.1. Taxonomy (NCBI): domain Eukaryota; kingdom Viridiplantae; phylum Streptophyta; class Magnoliopsida; order Ranunculales; family Menispermaceae; genus Stephania; species Stephania yunnanensis. Next base: position 28,578,016 of record CM077581.1, on the reverse strand, counting down.
GTTAATCTACTTGCTAAGTACATTGTCACATATTTGAAAAATAAAACTAAATAGAGAAACTAATTCATACTTTCAAAAAAATAGTTGGTCCATCATGCAAAGATTTGAGTCTTAGAATGGAAGACGCATTATGGGCATATAAAAAAACATTTAAGACGTCCATATATATGACACCTTATAGATTTGTATTTGAAAAATTATGTTATTTACCAGTACAACTAGAACATAAAACCTATTAGGCAATAAAAGCATGCAACATTAGTTATAATGAAGCAGGAAACCAACGTAAGTTAAGTCTTCAAGAATTAGAAGAAATTAGGAATGACGCTTACGAGAATGCATCGATTTATAGAGATAAAACCAAAGCATTTCGTGATTAGAAATTAATTTCTAAAAAGTTTCAAGTAGGAGATAAAGTTCTACCTTTTTGTTCAAGGCTTTAATTATTTGCTGGAAAACTCCATTCAAGATGGATAGGATGTTATATGGTTGTGAATTTACTACCTCATGGCGCAGTACAAATAGAAAGCTTAAAATCGAGACAAATATTAAAAGTAAATAGTCATAAGTTAAAACCTTATTATGAAAATCTTGTTGAAAATGATATGGAGATCATTAATCTCGAGAGTGAGAATCAAAGTTCAATGACATGAAGTTCAATATTTGCTTGAACGCAGGTAAAACCATTAAGAATGAAACCATTACACTCTAGATGTATAAGAAGCTGTGCAATAAGAAGAAGAAATCAAGGAAACAGCGACATGAAGTTCAACATTAAAAAGGGAATCAACCGGCGGAAGAATAATTTACTGACGAGCAACTAATGCTTCAAGATCTAGGAGATCTGATTGAAATTATCAAAAATGATCAAGGGAAACTATTCATCCACGTGATGATTAATGATCTCAGTTTCCCTGGTGTTTACTTGACATAGGGGCCGATATGAATATGATACAAGAACAATGATGTAGAAAGGCCAAGTTGAGGATTGATTTTGTACCATCTTTTGTTTTCAATAAGCAAATGGTGATAAGATCTTTCAACTAGGAATGTCGATGAATGTGCCAATGCAAGTGGGACGGTTCAAGTGTCTTACCAAATTCTTAGTAGTATCACTGATGGAAAAGGATGGCGTGACATTGATGGACGAACGTATAGTTACGCTTAAGATGAGAAATGATTATATGTGTCTTCAAGATGGTTATGAAATGGTCGATTACGTCAATGATGATAATTATAACGACGGTTATGAAGAGGAGAACTTTTATCGTAATGATTACCCTGATGAACGTTATGCAGATGTTGAGAATGATATGGAAGCTAAATATTTCAAGAATGATGAAGAATCGGTTGATTGGCAGTTTGACTCTCTTAAGCTGAACAATGAGTGATCTCATTTATCAAGTCGAGCCAATGACTACAAACAAAAGCGCTCTAAAGGAGGCAGCCCATATTTTATCTTTACTTTCAATTTTAATATTAGGATTAATTAGTTGTTTTTATATTCTCTTAAATCTTGACTCTTATAATGGAAATATTTTCGAAATAGAATTTCGGAATAATTTCATGTAAGAGGAGTTGATCGAGCAAATGTCTTTGTATATTAATAGATTTTGGATAGTTAGAATAGTTATTTTCTCTCCTTATAACTTTTTTTGGGGATATTTCCAATTCAGAAAGGGATACTCGAGTTGTTTTTTAGTTGAATCATATTTGTCTTTAATTATTTTAAGTAATAAAGTAGTTATTGAAAAGTAAAATGTTTCATGCTTACAAATCAAAATTTAATTTCAAAATATTTCTTGTTGAATACTGATCACTTCTACCTTAAATATGATTGATATGTATGATAAATCAGTAAAATATTTCATATATTGAAAAAACAACAAGAATTTGTCCGCAATTTCCAAGTGATACCAAATAACAATGGTACGCAGTTTGCAAATTTTTAGGTGTCAAATGACTCAATGATTCGTCAACGATATTAGTTGTATACTAAAATTCACTGAGCTAATCGCTGGAGCACCGAGACCAATATTCGGTGATTTCACTGGTGATTTGTGAGCTAATTCACTTGCACACCAATTCGATGAAAGCGAATTCGTGTTTTTTAGAACATAATCCCAAATCAATGACAATAAACCTTTTCACACCTAATGCCTTAGCACTCATTCGATTGATTAATCGATTTTTGTCTAAATTAAACCCTTCAAAGCATTAATTATAGGCTATTTAAGTGTACCCCATCTTTTTTAAGAGAAATCCAACCATAAAAGTTTTGAATTCAAGTTCATACAAACAACTTAGGGCTTAGGTGGGTGTTTTTTTTTCAAATTGAAGCTTGGAAAAGGGGTCTGAGGAGCTAATAAAGCATATTATTTAAGAGGTTCACTCTCAAGAAGGTAATAAATCGACACTCTAACATCCTTTCGATTTTGATGTCTTGAACAAAATCTAATTTAATGGTATTTTCAACAAATGTTGTTTTTGAGTTTTTATTATAAATTGTTTTTTGAAAATGGTTTTATATACGAATTTTAAATTTGAATATGGGTTTTCAAATGAGTTTGGAGGTTTCTACGAATTTTTCCAATACATACATAATAGGAATATGTCGATAAAAATCATTTTCAATTTCAACTCTTTCGAGACTCTATGCTAAAACCTTTTAACAAATTAGTTTTACTTACCTTGATAGTTTGATATTTATAACTATAGGATTTCAATTTACTTATTTCCTCATAGTTGAGTAATGCCTTGCTAGAGACCGCTTATGAATTATATACCAAAAGGATTTTGGTTCACTGCCAATGATGCATGAACCTATTTAGTCGCACATAAAGAGTGGCTTTATGCTATCTCAATTGGCCCAGAGTAGTGAATTTTATATTAGAAAATTCATAACATAAAATCCCTTACTATTTGTTTTATGATGACTTATTAATAGGGGCATATGTGTAATTTGCTTGAATTGCCTAAACACAATAGTTGTATTTCGAATAGGTTTTATAAGTAAGCTTATCTACATATATAAAAAGAGGTTAAAACCATAAAATGAAATAAGATTTTCATTTTTACTATTTTCGAGTTCTCTATATTCTTCAGGAGAAAGAAAAGCGTTTTCAATCTCTCTTAGGGCTAGCACTCCAAATTATGGTCACCGTTCGTGTGTGGATTTTCGATAAAGGACACACACTTGAATGACTTTAAAATATAATAATAAGATAAGGAAATTAAGGATTAAGGTATGGTTAATTTTTGTAGATCTAGTTTAATAGAACTTATTTTAGATCTTATTGTAGTTTTCTCAAAAGTTTTTTGAATTTTTCTCTACGTATGAACCTTAAAACCTAACAAGTTATTCTATGGCAGGATGAGGAAGAGGCGAAGCTAGGAGTAGTAACTAAGACAAAGGGAAGGGGGTAGTGCAAGCTAGACCAAAACAAAAATATGCAGGTCATCAAATGAACATTATACCTACTGAGGTTAGTATTAGAGAACCTAGACCTGGGTAGGAGGAGCTCAGAGAAAAATCACCATTGTCATCTGATGAGGAAGAATATTTTGAGAATCCAGACCCTAGTCATCTAGTACTTTATGACCTCTCTTTGTTCATGAGACCTAGAGCTCAGAGGAGATAATTTAGGGATAAAAAGAGTAATAATTCTTGAGAGAGGTCTCAATATCTAGAATGTGAGCAAGTATGAGGATAAAATTGTAAGCATCATTTAAGATAAAGGATGGGAGAGTCTTCTAAGAGACTATGTTGGAGGAGCAGAAAAAGGATGTTCAAAAATTATAAGACAATTTTATGCGAATGTGCATATTAGTAAGGAATGGGAGAAAGTACTAGTAAAGGGAAGAAGATTAATATTTCATCTGCAAGATCGAATAGATTTTTTGGTCAACCACATAAGAGACAGAGAGTGGAGAAGGATTACTCGAATGTTATTTACGTCGATAAGGAATCTTACCCCATTAAGATAATTCAAAGCGCATTAAAAATACATTCGGGAGGGGATTCGTACTTGATAATGAAGGACACTAGAAATTCATTGAAACCACCTATTTTAAGAAAATTATGAAGAGTTGGAGTTATATCATAGATGCATATTTTTTTTCCAACCAGGCAACACTTTGAAGTGAAGAACCATAGAGCTGCTCTAATTTACCATATAGTAATGAAGAAGGGTTATATTGATGTTGGGTAATTCGTGTAGTAGTCAATATTAGTAAAATTCCCTAACTTGTTTAGCGATTGTACATGCATTGTAATGTATGATATTAATTTATCTCATTTAAATTATTATCACTAAAACAAATAAATAAAAATCCATCTTCCAAATTTGAGTCAAGTGCCATCCATTCTCAAACACTTGTCAAGACTTCAATCATATCAACATGGGTCTTCCTCCACAGAGTATATTATATTATTTAGGTGAGAAACGTTGAGTAACAGTTGCTATATTGTTTGAAATGGTTAGACTTAATAAAGCTATCAAAACAGTTTTGGGTTTTAAGCATAAGATGAGATAAAACATGTTAAGGCATAAGATGTCATAATCTCATAAAAACAACTAAAAGTTACATATGATGTAATTGGTAATAGGTACCTACCTAAATAACCTAATTTAAAGTGTCATGCCTTATCTATCTTAGAATTAGTTGAAACACGGATTTTACTCCCTTAAATTAACATAGTGGTTATAGGGAGGTTATTAATTTAGTGGGAGTCTATTCCATTATACTAAAATGAGCTTTTACATAATCGTTGTTACAGGTCTATGGCCTTTTCAAATCACACTAATCTCATGTTACTGCGATCCATCCTAGAAAATGATAAACTTTCTTGACTAGTTCAGAAACTTGAGAATTATTCTTAAGCATGAACGCAAGTTGTATGTCTTAGATGATCTTATTCCTGAGGAACCATCAACGAATGCTTTTTGAGCGGTAAAAGATGCACATACTAAGCATGTCAACGATGTTGCATGCATTATGTTGGAAACCATGATTTTTGAACTTCAGAATGACATGGAACATATGGAAGCTTACAACATGACTGTGAAGCTGACAGAAATGTTCTAATAACAGGCTAGGTAAGAAAGGTTTGAGACAGTTAAGAACCTTCATTCTTGCAAAATGGCTTAGGGTGCTTTAGTTAGTCCTCATATTCTAAAAATAAAGGGATATATTGACAATCTTGACAAACTTAGATTTCCCTTAAACCAAAAGTTAGATATGGATTAGATCATGAATTCATTGTCTGATAGTTATTCATAATTTGTAACTAACTATTACATGAATAATATGGAGAAGTCTACCAAAGAGTGGCACTTGATGCTTAAAACTACTAAGTAGAATGTTAATAAACATATAGTCAATGTGTTAATAGTTCAGAAAGGAAAGGCTCTGAAGAAAAAAGGAAAAGACAAAGCTAAAGTTGTTAAAGCTGTTGAGACTGTGATAAAGCCTATGGAACAAGTCAAGCCTAAGGCCGCTTCTACCTCACAGTCCCAGATGGAAAACGAAAAAGAATGAAATTTTCATTTTTGCCATGCACGTGGGCATTGGTTCCGAAATTGCAAGCTCTTTTTTGAAGATCTAATGAAAAAGAAGAGTAGTGCACTACCACTTCATGTATTTACGTTATTGAAATTAACTTGTATACTAGTAATTCCTGGGTATTGGATACCAGATATGGATCTCACATTTGTATTAATGTATAAGGTCTCAATATAAGTAGAAAGCTAAAGAAAGGAGAAGTCATCTTATGAGTTGGATATGGAGCAAAGATTGTTGCATTGGCTGTAAGATGCTATGAGTTAATTTTACCTATTAGAATTGTATTAGTTTAAATAATGGTGATTATGTCCATGTTTTGAGCAGAAAAGTTATTTTAGTTTCATGTTTCGATTTGAATGGTTTTAATTTCAGTATTGCAAATAATAAATCTTCCATTTCTCATAAAGACATTTTCTATGAGAATGTTGATTTGTGTGATGATTTTTATATTTCAAAGATGAAAAGGTCCAAGGATAGTCCTATTCTTAATGTAAATACAAAAAGATTCAAGTCAAATGATTTGAATCAAACCTACCTTTAGCATTGTCGTCTTGGCCATATAAATGAGAAACACATTTCTAAACTCCATAAAGATAGACTTTTAGATTCATTTGATTTTGAATCATATGAAACATGTGTATTATGTTTGCTATGCAAGATGACAAAAAGTCTTTTTACTGGAAACATTGAAAAGGCAAGTGATTTATTAGGTTTAATACATACTGATGTATGCGATCCCATAAACACAATGGCTAGAGGTGGTTATCAATACTTTATTACTTTCACTTATGATTTCAGCAAATATGGTTATGTATATCTCACGAAACTTAAAGATGAATCTTTTAAGATCTTTCAAACATTTAGGCATGAATTGCAAAATCAACTAGGTAAGACTATTAAAGTACTTCGATTAGATTGAATGGTGATTATTTGAGCCAAGAGTTCAATTATCATCTTAGTAACTATGAGGTTGTCTCATAGTTAACTCTTCCAGCAACTCCACAATGGAATGGAGTTTTTGAGATGAGAAATTGAAATTTATTTGATATGGTTTGATCTATAATGGGTTTTGCAGATCTTCCTATTTTCTTTTGGGGTTATGCTTTAGAAATTGTTGGATTTACATTGAATCGTGTTCGTTCCAACGCGGTTGATAAAACACCATATGAGATATGTTGAGTTTTGGGGTTCATACGCAGTGAAAATTACAAAACAATTTTGACAAAAACCCCAACAGGATCCGAATCTAATTCCATTAAAAACTTTTAAACCATGAAAACTTAATCATACCTCGGTTGCAATATACCTTTCTGAAGGTTGATCGATCTCTAAGGCGCGGCCAACGACGAACGCCCTTTACCAACAGTCCACAAACAAATGGCGGCCGAGATTCAAAGTGCTAGCTTCGAGAGAATACCAAACTTTTTTGTTTATCTCTAAAATGATCCAGAGCGTACCAGAAAACCCTAATTCTTTTATGAGACAAAAATAGAGTTTTGGCCATTAATCTTTCATACGTGTGTTCTAACTTAAATCGTCTATTTATACAACCCTTGTATATAGACGATTAAGTAAATTACACATATACCCCTACTTAAAGAAGTATAAGTGTAATACAGTACAAGGATGTTTTTGTCATGAATTTTATCATACAAAATTCATTTTTCTGAACCATCTTAAAATCTCGCAAAACCATTCTTAGTGTGCGACCCAATAGGCTCATACAATGTTGGCAATGTACCAAAACACATTTTGGTACACAAGTCATAAGCGGCATCTAGCAAGACAGTATGACTACCCAAGTTGTATGAATATCAAATCAATATAACCTAATCAATAGTGTATATAACATCATTTTGTCACACGATATCCTTTTGATCAAACTTAAGGCATGGAATTGTCATCTAACACGTTCAATTGTACTAGTCTCGATCTCTAGGTAGACTGAAACATCCAAGTGACATTGATCAATAACAATTCACTTAGACTAGGCGTTTTAACAGTCTAACACATTGAGGGATCCACCGGATATCTCTATTTATATGAGAGAGACAAATTCTATCTCGATTACATGACTTGATTACATTGCTCACACAGTAACCAATCACAACCTTTATAATTATCCGATTAAAGACAACGTTTGATTGTGTCAAGTCATTGTGTTCCTAATGTTGAAGTCTCTAGTAATCTCAAGTTAGAGGACTGAAAAATATACCTATCATGAGAAGCAACTATGACTTAATCCATGTGATGTTCTCAAGGGGGGTCGGTCCAGTACTTTATTCCCTAACAAGTACTCATGATCTTGATTCATATCCATATACATATAATCATCATATGATCATCAATCAAGACTCACACTAGTCTTAATTCATTATAGTTCCAATATAATGATCGACTAGGGACATTTAGGATATTACTGGAAATACCTATGGATCTTATTATAATATAAACATGCAAATTAATTATAATAAATAGCAAATGAAATCCTTTATTTTATTAACTAAAAGTATTCATAAAGACAGTTAATGGATTGACCTAGGGCACATGCCCCAACATCTCCCACTTGCACTAAGGCCAATCATACATGCATCCAATGCCTAATGATCTAACAAGACCATCATGTTTTGCTTGTGGAAGAGCTTTTGTCAATGGATCTGCAACGTTGTCTTCAGTAGGTACTCTGCAAATCTTCACGTATCCCATCTCAATAATTTCTCTAATGATATAAAAATGCTTGAGTATATGTTTCGATATGTGGTGTGATCTATGTTCCTTGGCCTGTGTTAGCAATACTTGAACCACATTTATTCAGAAATGAGCTTTTTGATCCAAATTGCCTCCTTTGCTGCATCGGACGCTGCAACATACTCTGCTTTTATTGTAGAATCTGCCACAATCTCTTACTTCGAACTTTTTCAGACTACTACACCCTCATTCAAAGTAAACACATATCCAGACTACGATCTAAAATCATCTATATCAGATTGAAAACTTGCATCTGGGTAACCATTTACAACTAGATCATTTTCAAAACCTCCATAGAACAAGAACATTTCCTTAGTCCTTCTTAAGTATTTGAGAATGTTCTTTACTGCTATGAAGTGACTCTCACCAGGATATGACTGATATCTGCTTGTAGTGCTCAAAGCATATGATACATCAGGTCGAGTGCATAGCATGGCATACATGATAGATCAAATAGCTGATGCATATGGAATCTTATTCATACGGTCTCACTCGTAATTTTTCTTAGGACATTGAATCTTGCTGAGACTTATGTCAAGAGACATTGGCAACAATCCTCTTTTAGAGTCTTGTAAACTGAACCTATTCAGTACCTTGTCTATGTAAGCACTCTGACTTAGACCGATTAGCCTCTTAGATCTATCCCTATAGATCCTTATCTTTGGGATATAGGCTGCATCTCCTAAGTTTTTCATTGAGAAACACTTCCCTAACCAAGACTTGACATTCTGCAATGTTGGGATGTCATTTACAATGAGTTATATATCATCAACATACAATACCTGAAAAAAATACACTCCCACTAACCTTCTTATATACACAAGGCTCTTCTTCGCTCTTAATAAAACCAAAATCCTTGATTGCTTCATCAAAACGAAGATTCGAACTCTGAGAAGCTTGTTTTAATCTATAAATGGATCTTTGAAGCTTCCATACCTTCCTAGAATTCTCAGAATGTACAAAACCTTCAGGGTGTGTCATATACACATCCTCAAGCAGTTTTCCATTAAGAAATGTTGTTTTTACATCCATTCGCCATATCTCATAGTCATAATATGCAGCCATGGCAATTACAATTCTTATGGATTTAAGCATGGCTACTGGCGAAAAATCTTCATCATAATCAACACTTTAAGTCTGCCTGAAACCTTTTGCTGCAAGTCTTGCTTTAAAAGTATGCACTTTGCCATCCATGTCAGTTTTCTTCTTGAAAACCCATTTACATCCAATGGTGTTACCACCTTCGGGTAAATCAACCAAGTTCCAAACTTGGTTATCATACATGGATTGCATCTCAAAGTTCATGGAACTTAGCCATTTATCTGAGTCTGGTCCAGACATGGCCTTCTGATAAGTGGTGGGTTCATTTTGATCCATAAGCAATACATCACGACTATCAGTAATGTGAAATCCAAATCTCTCTGGCTCATGTCTTACCCTTCCAATTACGTTGGCCTTGTGTCAGGTGTGGAGGTTCAACTGGTTTAGAACTTTGTTGAACTTCCAGTAGCGATTCAGTAGTTATCTGTGATTCTTGAACTTCTTCAAGATTTATTTCTCCCACTAGTATCTTTTTAAATAAATTGTTTTTCCATAAAGGCACCATACCGAGCAACAAACATTTTGTTCTCAGCGGGATTATAAAAGTAATATCCTTTGTTTCCTTACGATACCCCATAAATAAACACTTGTCAGATTTAGGTGCTAGTTTTTCTTAGACTTGTCGCTTTACATAAGCCTCACACAAGTCTTAAGGAAAGATAAACTAAGTCTCTTCCCGTACCATCATATGGTGTTTTATCCACCGCTTTAGAAGGAACTCGATTTAGAGTGAAAACCGCAGTTTGTAATGCATAACCCCAAAAGGATAATGGAAGATCTGCATGACACATCATAGATCGAACCATATCTAATAAGGTTCGATTTCTCATTTTAGAAACTCCATTCCATTGTAGAGTTGATGGTGGAGTCAATTGGGAGTCAATCCCACAATTTCTAAGATGATTATCAAATTCTTGGCTCAAATATTCACCGCCTTGATCTTACCGAAGTGTTTTGATAGTTTTACCAAGTTGATTATGCACTTCATTTTGAAACCTTCGAAACATCTCAAATGATTCAGCTTTATGTTTCATAAGATATACATAACCATATCTACTGAAATCATCGGTAAATGTAATGAAGTACTAATAACATCCTCTAGCCATTGTGTTTATAGGACCGCATACATCATTATGTATTAGACCCAATAAATCACTTACCCTTTCACTGTGTCCAGTAAAAGGAATTTTAGTCATATTGCCTAATAAACAAGATACGCACGTTTCATATGTTTCTAAATCAAATGAAACTAGAAGTCCATCTTTATGGAGCTTCGTTATGCGTTTCTCATTTATGTTCCCGAGACGACAATGCCAAAGATAGGTTTGATTCAAATCATTTGACTTGAATCTCTTTGTATTTATGTTAAAGACTGAAGTATCAGTGGACCTTTTCATGCTTAAAACATAAAGACCATCACACAAATCAGCGTTTGCATAAAATATGCCTTTACGAGAAATGGAACATCTATTATTCGCAATAATAAAATCAAAACCATCATATCCAAACATGAAACAGAAATGATGTTTCGGCTTAAGGCAGACACAAAATAAAAATTATTTAAAGTTAAAATAAGTCCACTAGGTAAGACTAATTCATATGATCCACAGTCAGGGCAGCAACTCTTGCTCCATTCCCTACACGGAGGATGACTTCTCCTTTCTTCAACTTTCTACCTCTGGTGAGTCCTTGCACATTTATACAAATGTGAGATCCACATCTGGTATCTAATTCCCAGGAATCACTAGTAGATAAATTACTTTCAATAATATAAATACCTGTAGTGGTAGTCGCACTACCCTTTTTCTTCTTTAGATCTTCCAGATAGAGTTTGCAATTTCTGAACCAATGTCCAGGTGCATGGCAGAAATGACAATTTCCTTCCTTTTCTTTTGGGTGTTTTGAAGCAGGAACAGGCTGGGGCTCAACTTGTTCCACTAGCTTTGCGGTGCAGTAAAAGCCTTGTCAACTTTAGCCTTGCCTTTGCCTTTTCTTCGTTCCCTTTCCCTTTTGGACCATCGACACATTACTAGAGGGTTTCTTGATATTTTGTTTAGCAGTTTTGTGCATCAAATGCAACTTTGAAATTTATTTCTCCATATTATTCATGTTGTAGTTCATCACAAATTGAGAGTAACTCTCCGGTAATGAGTTCATGATCAAGTCCATAGCCAAATCTTTGCTTATGGGAAATCCGAGTCTATCAAGCTGGTCAACAAAGCCCTTCATCTTCAGAACATGAGGACTAACTGACACACCTTCAGTCATCTTGCAAGAATGTGAGTTCTTGACTGTCTTGAACCTTTCTTGCCTAGCTTGCTTTTGGAACATTTCCTTCAGTGTTACAGCCATGTTGTAGGCTTCTATTAGTTCCATGTCCTTCTGAAGTTTAAGAACCATAGTTGCAAGCATAATACATGCAATATCAGTAGAATCGTTGACATGCTTATTATGCACATCCTTCACAGCTTTCGTAGCATTGGCTGGTGGGTCCTCAGGGATTAGAGCATCCAGGATATACAACTTGCGTTCCTGCTTGAGAATGATTCTCAAGTTTTTGAACTAGTCAAGAATGTTAGTCCTAGATAGCTTATCCTTCTCAAGGATGAATCGCAGTGACAGGGTATTATTGTTACTTGAAGAGGCCATTGATCTATAATAAAGATTATACAAAGTTTATTTTAGTATAAAGGAATAGACTCCAACTAAATTAACAACCCTCCTAAAACATATTGTTTATTTAGGGAACTAAAATCCATATTTCACCTAATTCTATGTCAGCTATGGCATGAAACACAGAACTAGATTATTTAGATAGGTAAGAGTTACCAATTACATATTATGTAATTTTAGATACTTTTATGAGATACGTGACATCTTATGTCTTACTATATTTTTTATCTCATCATGTGCCTAAAGTTCAAAACTATTTTGATAGCTTTATTAAGTCGGACCATTTTAAACATTTAGGTAACTTTTATCCAACTTGTCTCACCATGATAACACAATACACCCAGCTATAGCTGAAACTATATTAGTATGATCGAGGCCTTGACAAGTGTTTAAAATGGATGGCACGAGACTTAAAATTTAATAGAGGGATTTTATTTAGTTTTAGTGATTTTTATGTAAACAATGAAATATCATATATTTTATTGATTTGTTCAATCACTAAACAATTTGGAAATTTTTATATTGTTCACTAATAAAAGAGTTTTCGTACGCTAGGATTAGTTAAACGGCGATCCCGCTGCCCGGTCAGTGGACGGGGAACAGGGGCAGCGCCTCCCTTTTTTTTAGGAGACGAATTTCAATTTCAAAATTAAAATTTGAAATAAAAAATCATATTTTCGCTGATTTTATTATCCTAAATTAACCCCATAATTTATTTGAAATTAAGTCAATTAAAATATTTTAATTAATTTGGGCTCACATCTAACTAATCATCTTATCCCAATCCAATTAGGACTTAAGATATTTGAATCCTAGCATATCACCAATAACAAAATTCTCGATATTTTTCTCCAACCAATAGGGATAACGAAATCGATTTTGCTAATATCTTTTAATCTAATTTGTTATCTATCTCTTATCAAAGAGAAATTTCATAACAGAATAGATATAACGAGATAAATAAATAATTTCAAAAAATAATTATTTGCAATTTCGGTCCTCATCCAAATAATCACAAATATGTAATTGAATCATGAACTATTATCCCAATTGAACCTAATCATATTAGTTTCTAATTAATATTAAGGCTTATACAATTTAAGAAACTTAAAACAATGTAACCTAAATATGCATAGTGAATTATAGAGATTTCATCCATGAATCAATACACGAAAAATAAAGATTATACCTAATGATCACAGAACACGAAATTCAATTCATTAAAATTATTCAAATTAACCTAACATGGTTACTAGCATGTACGAAACTGATTTCAATTAAATCACGAATATTTATGTCATATACACAAAACATGATAATAAATCTCACAGAAAACTTATATATATCACATATACATCAACTATTAACATGTTTTCAATCATATATCTTGTATATATCAGAAGAAAACATGCAATGAATTTAATGGAATCGAACTCGAAAGCCCTGATACCACTGAGTTTTGGGGTTCATACACAAAGAAAATTACAAAACAATTTTGAGTAAAACCCCAACAGGATCCAAATCTAATTCCTTTTAAAAACGTTCAACCTATGAAAACATAATCGTACCTCGGTCGCAATATACCTTTCTGAAAGTTGATCTATCTCTAAGGTGCTACCAACGACGAACGCCCTCTACCAGCAGTCCACACACGAACGGAGGCAGAGATTCGAAATGCTAGCTTCGAGAGAGTACCAAACCTTTTTGTTTATCTCCAAAACAATCCAAAGCGTACCAGAAAACCTTAATTCATTTCTGAAACGAAAATAGAGTTTTGGCCCTTAATCTTTCATACGTGTGTTCTAACTTAAAGCGTCTATTTATACAACCCTTATATATAGACGGTTAAGTAAATTACACATATACCCCTACTTAAAGAAGTATAAGTGTAATACACCACAAGGACGTGTCTGTCAAGAATTTTATCATATAAAATTCATTTTTTTGAACGATTTTAAAATCTCACAAAACCATTCTTAGTGTACGACCCAATAGGCTTATACAACATTGGCAGTGTACCAAAACATATTTTGGTATACAAGTCATAAGCAGCCTCTAGTAAGACATTATGACTACCCAAGTTGTACGAATATCAAATCGATACAACCTAATCAATAGTGTATTTAACATCCATTTGTCACATGATATCCTTTTGATCAAACATAAGGCATGGAATTGTCATCCAACATGTTCAATCGTACTAGTCTCGATCTCTAGGTAGACTGAAAACATCCAAGTGACATTGATCAATATCAATTCACTTGACTAGGCTTTTTAATAGGCTAACACATCGAGGGATCCACTAGATATCTCTCTTTATATGAGAGGGACAAATTCTATCTCAATTACACAACTTCATCACATTGCTCACACAGTAACCAATCACAACCTTTATAATCATCCGGTTAAAGACAACATTTGATTGTGTCAAATCATAGTGTTACTAATGTTGAAGTCTCAGGTGATCTCAAGTCAGAGGACTGAAAAATATACCTATCATGAGAAACAACTATGACTTAATCCATTTGACGTTCTCATAGCGGGTCGGTCCAGTACTTTATTCCCTAATAAGTATTTGGGATCTTGATTCGTGTCCTTATACGTATAATCATCATATGATCATCAATCAAGACTAACACTAGTCTTAATTCATTATAGTTTCCAATATAATGATCGACTAGGGATATTTAGGATATTATTGTAAATACCCATGGATCTTATTATAATGTAAACATGCAAATTAATTATAATAAAACAATAAATGAAATCCTCTATTTTATTAACTAAAAGTATTCATAAGGACAGTTAATGGATTGACCTAGGGCATATGCCCCAATAAGATATTGTTTGGGAAAAGACCAAGTTTGTGTTTCATTAAGATTTGGGGCTGTGAGTTTTCATACAACAACAAATCTTAGAAAAATTATTAGCCAAATCTATCTCGTGTGTATTTATTGGTTATCTTAAAGAAAGTAGAGGATACAACTTTTATAATCCCAATGAAAATAAAATGTTGATTGCTCGGAATGGTATCTTTATGGAAAAATATTTTATTTCAAAAGACAACAATGGAAATTTAATAAGCCTGGAAGAAGTTCAGAAACCACAAATAAGTACTTAACCGCTAGTGGGAGATCAACGTCATGAACTAGTTGAACCTCCATAGGTATCACAAGGCCCGCATTAGTCTATAGGGTAAGACATCAGCCTAAGAGATTTGGATTTCTTATTACTGATAATAGTGAAGTATTGCTTATGGATCAAAATGAGCCTACTACTTATTAAGAGGTCGTGTCTAGCGTTGAGGTAGATAAATGGTTTAGTGCCATGAATTCTGAGATTCAATCCATGTATGATAACCAAGTTTGGAACATAGTTAATTTACCTAAAGGTGGTAATACCATTGGATGTAAATAGATTTTCAAGAAGAAAACTAACATGGATGGCAATATGCATACTTATAAAGCATGGCTAGTAGCAAAAGGCTTCAAACAGACTCAAGGTGTTGATTTTGATGAGGTTTTTTCTCTTGTAACCATACTTAAATCCATTAGAACTTAATTACCATAACGACATATCATGACTATGATATGAAAAATGGATGTCAAAACAAATTTTCCAAATAGAAAGTTACTTGAGGACTTGTATATGATAAAGTCAATAATTAGATACATTTTATAGTGTTATTTAGGTTGATTTTATATATAAATGATGATATTACAATAGATATTCTCTTGTTTTTGTAATTTCATGATTTAAATAGGAAAAGTGAAGAAATAGAAGAAAACGGGGTTAAAATTAAAGAATTTAGCTAGCACACACTTCGAGAGAGCTTGGTGGGACCCACATTGGTATGTGTTGATGTTATGGTGCTTTAAAATAAGTATGGTGGAGCATTAGTTGAGAAATGTCATTAAAATTGACTAAGTATAAGTTATTCCTATAGTGTGAACGACTACTATCTGATAAGCCTCGAGACACGCACACCACAGTAGATGAAGAAATGAGTACCAACTGAGCAATGCAGAATGAAACACACTTGAGTAACTTAGCAACCATAGTCATTCATCAAGCCTTGAGATTCGCATATGAAACGATTTGATGAGAAGCAAATAAAGGCTTTGATCATTCTCGAGATCCGCAATAGCAAAGATTCCTAGTATTTCACTGAGTCTCCCATGAGATTTCTCTTCAAGTAGTAGCGATTTGATTGTCCTCTGGATAGGAGCAGCACTGTCTCCCACATCATCGTTGTCTCTCCCATGAGTTTTCTTTTCACTTTAGAAGCTATCTATTCACCTCAAGATGCGCGTCCACACTGTCTCCCACACCTTCCCACGACTCCTAAGTCTGCATATTCCTATCATAGCCTTCCACATAACGCTCTCCTATTAGTCCAGCCATGTCTTCATAGCATTCTCCCCCAATAAGAGCTTGGCAAGTCAGCTAGGATAGTAAAAACAACCAATCAAACACTGCTATGTGTCCAACACTCCAACAACAAATCAACCACACTCATCAGAACTTTTAGACAAATGAGACACCAAATAACCTAAGAAATTCACTTTCTCTCTCTTTCCAGAGACCAAATTAAAGGTTTGATATAAATAGAACTTATGATTTTAATTAGATACTTTGTCTATTCTCTTCCTCTCTCTCGTTTCTCTCTTTATTTTCTTTTTATTTTATTTTTTAGTTTTAATAGAGTTTTTATAGTAGTTACTAGCTAGTTCATTTCTAGACCAAAGGATTTCTACACTATTGCTTTAAGTCTTTTATGAGATTTTTATTTTAATAGTTCTTTAACTATTTTTCAATACACATCAATCACGGATTTAACAAGTTATTTTGTATATTACAATTAATGAAGATTAGTATTGCATACATAGTCATGAATATGTATTGTAGTATTATGATTGTGATTTTATGTCTATAGATATTGACAACAATTATAGAAGTAGTAACTAGGATTAATCTATAAGGTATTTCCCAGTGGATGTTATAGGTGATTGTGTTCTAAGTTGTTTATTATGTGACTTTAGTAATATTGTCTTAGAATAGGCATGATTTTCACAAAATGTAATGTGATTTTATTGCCTTAAGTTAATTTTTTGAGTATTCAAATAGTTAATTTATTAAAACTAGAATGTGACAGTTCCGTTAAATTTAGGAAAATATGCGGCTGGCTAAAGGCTATCAATGTATTATTGAATTGTTTGAACTCATCTTTCATGATCGATGATTAATTGACTACAACTTGGTTAGTAATTACCTTTGGTCTAAGTTTTCAATATTCGCATTGATTTCTTTATTAACTACTATCTTTATGTTTATTTAATTATTTATTGCTTTCTAAACAATATAGTTGATTATTAATTGTTAAAATGTTAAAAAAAAAACTTTTTAAACTTAAGAAACTTAAACAATCCCTATGGAGACAATCCCACTTACCGCTACTACAAATTTGAAGTATAATAAATAAGTAGATATTACACTTTAGAAATGACATCCCAACATTGCAGAGTGTCAAGTCTTGGTTAGGGAAGTGTTTCTCAATGAAGAACTTAGAAGATGCATCCTACATTAAGATCTATAGAGATATATCTAAAAGGTTGGTCGATCTAAATCAGAGTGCTTATATTGACAAGGAATTGAATCGGTTCAGTATGCTTGAATATAAAAGAGATTCATTGCCAATGTCTCATTATATAAGTCTCAACAAGACTCAATGTCCGAAGACTAATGATGAGCGAGAATGCATGAATACGATTCCTTAAGTATCAGATATGGTTAATGGTTACAAACATGCAAGTTTTCAAAATGATATAGATGACAGTCTAGATATATGTTTACTTTGGATAGAGGCACAATGAGATGGAAGAAGATCGAACCAATAAACTGTGGCACATTGAAGTTGAGTATATTGTAGCATCTAATGTAGCTAAGGAGTCAGTTTATATAAAAAAGTTCATCTCAAGACTTGGTGTGGTTTTAAGTATAGCTAATCCCATTGGTATGTATTATGACAACAATGGGGGATAGCACATGCCAAGGAACTTAGATCACACCATTGATCCAAACATGTACTTAGACGTTTCATCTCATTCGAGAAATCATTGAAAGGGGAGACATGAAGATTTGCAGAGATCCTATAGAAGACAACGTTGCAGATCCTTTGACAAAAGCTCTTCCACAAGTGAAACATGATGGTCGTATTGGGTCATTAGGTATGTAGATACATGATTGATTAGCCCTAATGCAAGTGGGAGATGTTGGGCCATATGCCCTAGGTCAATCTACAAACATTATTTATCACATAAGTCTAATTAATAAAATAGAAGTTTTCATTTATAGTTTTATTCAAAGTGATTGCATATTTACCCTATAATAAGATATATGGATATTTTTTGAAATATCTTAAATTTCCTTAGTAGGTCATTATACTAGGAACTACAATGAATTAAGACTAGTTTCAATCTTGATTGATGTTCATGTGATGATCACGCCCATAGAGATACGACACGAGATCATGAGTGCTTGTTAGGGAACAAGGTGCTAGACCGACCCATTATGAGAACACTATATGGATTAAGTCATAGATGTTACTTATGATAGGTATATCATTTAGTCAGTTAACTTGATATTACCATAACCTTTAATATTAGGAGCATGGTAACTCGATACAATCAAATGTTTTCTTTAACCAGATGATTATAAAGATTGTGATTGGTTACCAGGTGAATAATGCGTGAAGGTATGTAATCAATATAGAATTGGTCCCTCTTTTATAGAGAGATATATCAGTGGATACCTCAATATTTAGACTATTAAATGGCCGAGTCCAAGTTAGTTGAACGATTAATATCACTTAGATGTTTTCAATCTACCTAAAGATCAAGACTAGAACTATTGAACATTAAGAGTAAATTTTCACACCTTATATTTAATTAAAGGATATTGATCGACAAAAAGATATGATATATGTTATTCATTAGGTTGTATCGATTTTAATATTCTTGCTACGTGGGTAGTCATAATGCCTTGCTAGAAACTGCTTATGACTTGTTTAGCAAAATGGTTTTTGGTTCACTGCCAACGTCACATGAACTTATTTGGTCGCACATAAAGAATGGCTTTGCACAATCTCGATTGGCCCAGAGTAATGAATCTTATATGCTAAAACTTATGACATAAAGCCCTTACAATTTGTTATATGATAACTTATTAATAAGGGCACATGTGTAATTTGCTTGAATCCCCTAAATACAATAGTTATATTACAAATAGATATTTCAAGTAAGCTTATCTGAACATATAAATAGAGGTTAATATCCTAAAAGGAAATAAAATTCACATTATTACTATTTTTAGTTCTCTGGGTTTTAGGAGAGAAAAAAAATATTTTCAATCTATCTTAGGGCTAGCTCTCTAAATTGTCATCACAATTTGTGTGTGGATTTTTTATAGAGGACGCGCATTTGAACATCTTTGAAATGAAAACATCAGAGAAATAAATCACGGATTAAGGAATGGCTTACTTTTGTAGATTTAGTTTAATAGTACTTATTTTCGATCCTGTTGGGATTGGTTTAAGAAAACTGGTTTGAATTTTCTACAGTGTATTAACCCCAAAACCTAACTAGTTATTCTACAGCAGGAGGAGGAAGAGGAAGAGGTAGGAGTAGTAAGCAAGACATAGGGAAGGGGTTAGTGCAAGCAAAACGAAAATAGAAATATGCGGGGTACCTAATGAACATCATACCTACTGAGGTTACTATTGGAGAACCTAGACCTGTAATGGTTAAGCTTAAAGAACAATCTCCATTTGCATTTGATAAGGAATCATATTTTGAGAATCCAGACCCTAGTCATCTACTACCTTATGACCTATATTTGTGTATGAGACCTAGAGCTTAGAGGAAATACTTTAGTGATAAAAGAATGGTAATAATTCCTTAGACAAAGTTCAATATCCTGAATGTAAGCAAGTATGAGGATACGATTGTGAGCATTATTAGAGATAGAGGATGAGAGAGTCTTTTAAGAGTCTATGCGGATAGAGGTGAAAAGGATGTTTGGAAATCGTAAGACAATTTTATGCGAATAGGCATGTTAGTAAGGAATGGAACAAAGTAGTAGTAAAAGGTAAGAAGATTGATATTTCATTTGTAAAATTGAATAGATTTTTCAGTCTACTACATAATAGACAGAGAATAGAGGAAGATTACCCGAATGTTATTTAGTTCGATAAGGAATGCCACCCATTTGAGATAATCCAAGGCACATTAGAAATACCTCTGGTAAGAGGATTTATGATTGATAGTGAAGGATACCCGAAATTTATTAAAACCACTTGTTTTAAGAAAATTATGAAGAGTTAGAGTTATATCATAGATGTATGTTTTTATCCAACCAAGCAGCCATTTGAAGTGAAGAACCCTAGAACTGCTCTACTTTACCATATAGTTATGAAGAAGGGTTATATTGATGTTGATAAAATTATTCACCAATCTATGAAGTTTGCAATGCATACTACAAAAAATGAAGGACTACCATTCCCAATTTTGCTCGCTCGATCGTGTAGAAAAGCCTGGATGGGTTTTGATACTGAATTCTATGTATTACCCGAGAAGATAATAAATGATGTAGGAGTACAAAGAATGAAGAAGGTGGTAGGATACAATGACTAGGAGGATGAACGAGAATCATTTAATGTGATTAATGCGAGAGAAGCAAGAAAGCGAAGCATAACTAAAAAATAAAGGAAGATAAGAGAAGACAAACAGAGAGCGGCAAGATTAATGGCTATAGTGAATATATCGAGTGTGGATATGAGTTCAGCGCCCTCATGGTCATAACCTAAAACATGAGTATTTTTCCATATCATATTTTCATCACTTATGTGTAGCCAAATGAGAATTTGGTACAATGAACAAATGATAGCAACAAACTAAAGGACTTTACAATGCTAGCATTCTATATATGAGAGAAGACATGCTAGTCGTTTGCAAGACTCGATGAGAAGAGTTAATATTCCGTTTGTGCAGTTGCAATTTTCAACTGGGACCTATGACCCAACTGATAGTTATGCTTCTCAACCTTTTATTGGAATGGATGAAGATGATAAAGATAATAATGAATTTATGTCTAGACACCGCCACATGTAATTTATTTTCTCTTGTATGCAAGCAATGAATGAATGATTATATGTATTGCTCTTGATGAAATCTTTGCTTACGAATGAAATATGTTCCCTTTACATTCGATTCATTTGAAATTTGTAGAATTCAGTATTTTTCTATTTAATTACATTGTTATTATTATTCATATCAATTCGTTTATGCTTCACGAGGTATATTTGTTATGTTGGAACCCAACTTAATTTTAAAACCTTGAGGACAAGTTTTAGAATGCGTTTGAGGGTATTCTAGGTGAAGTATGACAATGATGACAAAGAAAGCAAGGAATGAAAAGAAAAATATAAGATAAGTTCAGAATTGATCCAAAAAGTTCTATCTTTTTATACAAAAATTCAAGTGAGTTGATGAAAATTTTCAAATTTCTTCCAAATTCAAGTATGAATTTCATTTTAATTTATTTTTAGATAAGAAAATAATGATAATGAAAAAGAGTTTAAAATAGATTTTTGAATTGAAGTGATATTTTTATTACCCAATTGAGTTTTATGATAGAAGGAATCAATTTTTATACCCTTTTTTATTAACTTTACTACTTAATGTATACACTGTGTTAGTCATGAGAATGTAGAAGATTGAAATAATAGTGCAACATGAATAAGAAAGATTTCTAAGAATCTTGTAACACAAAAGCTATTGGTTAAATATTTATAGTGTGTGTGTATATATATAGAAAGTTATTATACCATAATTAAAAAAATAAATGGGTTAGAAATTGATGAATTTCTATAAGTTAAAAAGAATATTTTTTACAACTTTAGTGGACTGTGAGAAATGTTAGCCAGAGTTTCAAATATATAGAAAGTCCTATAAATTCCATAGGAAATTTAGTATGGAATATATAGTGGGAAAATGTGTGAATGTCCATAGGAAATGGAGCAGGGACTCAAAAGCAAAAGCAAAAGAGAAATAATAAAGAAAGAATAATTAGGATATAGTAGAAAAAAATGGATGTTGTTAAACTCTTCAAAGAAAAGATTTAGCTCAGGTGCTTGAAACTAGAGTTGAGTGAAGTATTTCTTAATCTAACACATGTTAAACGATATATTTGTTGGTATCTTGGTAAGATTGCTATTGATTTTAATTGTGGTGCTATTATAAAGTATTTTCAAAAATTAAAATTAATCTATAGTTTTTTGTGTTTTAATATTTGATAATTAGTCATCGTAAGCTTGAGCTTGTTAGTGGAGATTGAGAAAACTTGTATTGTGTGCGGATCTTAGCAATGAACTTTAAGTTCTAAAGAATGTTGCATTCGGTGGTCGAGTTATCATTAAGGGATTTTTTTGTATAAATCATTATATTCTATCATAACTTTCATTTACTTATGGGTAATATGTTTCCATTTGAAAAATCACTTCTATTTTAGAATTTTGATTATTTAAAGTTATGATGACTTATATTAAAATATGTTTATAAAGAATGAAAATAGATTGTGATTCAAATTACTCTTTTGCTCGGGACAGCAAAGTGCTAAGCTTAGGGTTATTTGGCAAGTCAATAATTAGACATATTTTATAGTGTAATTTAGGTTGATTTAAAAGATAAATGATAATATTACACTAAGTATCCTCTTGTATTTGTGATTTCATTATTTAATTAGAAAAATGAAGAAATGGAAGAAAAACATGAAAAAGACGAAAAAGAGCAAAACAATCAACTGCAGAAGAAGTCTAGCGATTAGCCAATGATTTGCATTTACACTAGGAATCGCCACCTAAATTGACAACAGAGATTAGATAGTGAATCCATAGCGAATTGGAAAACATACTAAAAATCTCTAGTTGAATTGGTAGAGCACAGAGAGCCAAATACAGTGATTAACTCAGTGATTTGTGTGCAAACTGGAATCGCTGAAAAATTGCTAAAGTGACGAGCTTTTAGATAAGAACAAGGAATTTATATTTATCTATGATATGTATACTTAGGGAGCTATAAAATAAGACCATAGGGCTTTGAAATTATTCTCTTCTTGTTAGCTTTTTACACACACAAGTTTAGTTTTATTGAGTTCATGTGTGAAGCTATATTGGAGCTTTGATTTATTTAAAAAGTATTCATTTATTTAATTATGTCTTTTAATTATATTATGGTGTTATATACTTACAACATCAGTGATTAGTTTGTTAATCTAAACCAACCCTAGACATTTATATACTTTGGATTGCTATGTAGTTTTGATTAAGGAATTACATACTTAAAACTTTAGTTCTATTCATATACGTCAACCATGGATTAAACAAGTTATTTTTGCGTATTACAACTAGAGATTCTTTGTATTGAGTATATAGTGGCCAATATGTTTCTTAATATAGGGTATCTAAATCTATGTTTAAAATTATTAACAACAATTATAGAAATAGTGTCTAAGATTAATATTTAGGCTTTTTCCCAAGTGGATGTTCTAGGTGATTGTGTTTTAATTTATTTATTAATTAGTATATTATTATTTTTATTTGATCAAGATTAGGCATGATCTTCATTGAGTGTTAATGCTATCATATTTCTATGGTATTGCATTTTGTCCAATAAGTATATCTACAATGATAAGAATGAGGCTTTTCCATAAAATTTAGGAAAATCGATGGCTAGCTAAAGGCTATCAACCTTTTATAAATGAGGATATAATGATTCTGAGATTTCATGTATTATGATTATAACTATGTTTTGAAGTAATATTATGTTCTGGTGTTTGAATGCAATTCTAGTATATTACATTGCTTAGTGGGGATTTGTTTACATGTTTATTTAAATTTTTCATTTATTGGTTATTTCATTATTTGGTTAAATTGCATTAGGTTAGTTTATTAAATTTAAATCTTTATAGCTTAATTATTTTACTTAATAGTTTATTTTGTTTTTAGATTGATAGTGTTTAGTTCCCATTTAATTAGATTAGTTAAATTAAAGCAAGTTAAATCAAGTAAGACTTTAATGTAGCCTTAATTCTTAAGAGATTTGAAAAATCCTTGTGGTGACGATATCACATTTCTCACTACTACAATTAATAAGAAAATATGAGAAATTATTGTGCACGCTCGACACGTGTCGAAAAGTCAAAAACCTATTAGCATTATTTTTTTTCAATTATAAGCTTCGATGTGAACCTTGATTTTTTTTGGAATCAAGATTCTTGTTATGTGTTCCACCCCTCTTTCTATCGTCTCCTTTATCTTTTCTGGTTGTATGATCTTTTCCACCACCTTATACTTTCCTGCCTTCCTTTATAGCTAGGCCATTGTGGTAGGCGGGTTCTTGGCTAAAGAAACCTTGAGGTGTCCATTGGTCATCCCATTAGTAAAGGCTACCATGGCAACAGGTTGGTCCAAATTCGGTACTTTCAGAGCCTCCTTTATGAATCTCTTTAAGTAGTATATAATTATTTTACCGCATTTTTGTCTAATGTTCATCAAAGAAGCAGAAGTCTTAGCAAGAGTTTTGCTACCTATGAACTGATTGATAAACATCTCACTAAATTTGTCAAACGAACAAACAAAAGCAAGAATAAGTGTTATGTACCAATTTTATGATGGGCCCTTCAAGATTTGAGGAAAAGCTTTACACTTTACTACATCAAATACTCCATGTAAGAGTAACAAATCATCAAAATTTAGAATGTGCTCTATAGGATCTCTTATCCCATCATATTTATTAATAGTCGGCATCTTGAATCTTTTAGATTATAGTTCGTCAAGAATTTCTTAAACAAAAGGAGACAGACTGACCTTATATATTACTTAATCTGTATTAGCCTGAGGACAAAGTCCAAATCTTTCTAACACTCATTGCATTACCTGCCTCTCTATCCTTTCACCACGATCATATATATTATGACAAGATCTAGAACTGCCAGCAAAAGTTACTTTTTGAGGTAAATTGTCATCTGCTCCACTCAAGACTTCTACTTGCTCTTGTCACCTGCTTACTTCTTTACCTTAACCAGCTCTTCTTTCTTCGCTACTTGGTATTGGACCTTATATTTACCTCTTTCAATTATGTGTCTCTCTGAGATCATCCTCTCCTTTTTAGGGGCATTATAGGCTTCTTCCCTAGACCATGATCTTTGTGGAGAATGTGTGTTTTATGATTGTTGGTCTTGTCTAACATGTCCTGATAAATGCTTAATTAGATTTATATATGGTTATTTTAGTAGTATAATTGGTTTAAATATCATGGAATAAACTCTAATTGATGATATTTATGTGTTTTCAGGTTTACAAGCTATAGAAGAGACAAAGAAGTGATTTCATGATGAAAAATGAAAAAAAGCACAAATATACAAGTGACTTCGTGGAGGATATATTTGATGTAGTTAGAGATGAATACAAAGCATAGGCAAGGCATGAAGATCAAAAGAAGAGATGCGGTAGAATTGAAGTTGTGGAAAATCTGTAAGTTGAGACACGCAGCGTCGGAGAAATACACGTGTGGCGTTAGGTCCACTAAAAGAAGAAAGAAATATAAAGCTGACGTTGTGGTGGCACTATGACAGTTACATGCACGATGTGGATCACTTACAAACATATATGAGACATGAAAATAGAAAGTTTTGAGTTTTGTTTCATTTGGGATTGCTAATTAGGGTTTCTAAATGTATTCTCTGAGTTTTAGTAGTATAAATATTCATTAGGATGTGGTAAACATAGAGAGAAAAATAGAGAATTCAAGTAAACACTTTTCTTTAGAATTTAATGGTGTCCTTCAAGACAATGTCTTGCTAAGCACTTTTTTCCTAGGTTAAAGGTGAAGCAAGTCCTTAATATTTGTCGATAGCATGATTTGTGAGATCTTTTATTTATAATTTGAGTTATTTCAATTCTTTCTTTCATATTTGTTATCGTTTTCATGATTATGGTGCAAACTTAGGGTATGTATTATGTCCATTGCATGCTTTTAAGTGGAAGACCTATTGTTAATTGGGACAATTGTATTCGTAATTGTACAGTTGGACTAATACAAATGATAGTCTCTCACCCATTTTCCCTTAAAACCTTTCAGTTCTTGAATGTGTGAAAACTAAATCTAGGTTAAATTAGAAGCGAACACAATCTAATTATTTAGGATTAGTATTCCCATGGGTTTTTATACGGTTAATGCATTAAACTTTATTGGTGGATTTCTAGGGTTATGTATTAACTAGGGAAGTACTTAGTGGCGGGCGTCCTAGCTATCAAGATTAGAGGAATTATGTGTTAAACTTTATACGATTTTTTCTTTTTCTTAGTTTTGTGCTTCTGAGACTTACTCAGTCAAGATCGACATGTTCATTGTTTCATTTTGATCCTGAACCCAATAGAACATTCAAAAGTTTGAGTATGGAGACCCAGCCAAAGCAACAAGCCTAAAATCCTCTAGACATGGCGCAAGGTGGTAATTGCCAAATCACTATAGGGCATGCCAATCAAGACATTCAAGCTCTTTTGGCTCAGTGAGACCCTTTGCACTAATTACTCGGAGAACGCCAGAGGTGTAAAGTTGAGGTATGGGTTTATTTATCTCCTACTTTCCTTTCATGGTAGCGAGAATGAAGTCCTAGTTAATTTTTTAAGGAGTTTCAGACTAGCTGCAAGTGTATGAAACACTCTTTATCAGATGAGGACACAGTAAAGCTTAGGTCTTTTTCATTTTGTCTTAAAAGCAAAACCAAGGAATGGATTTTCTATCTTCTGCTTGGTTGCATTAACTCATTGAATGAGATAACAACTTAGTTTTTAAGAGAGTATTTTCCTGATGATAGAGTTTCTCAACTCATCAAGGACATATGCAGCATCAAAATGAAATCAGCCAAATCATTTGGTCATATTAAGATCAGTATAAATGATTGATTATGAGTTGCACGCAACATGGCCAGAGTAATAAGGCCATAGTCCATTTCGTTTAAGTTGGCATGACACCTATCGAGAGACGCATGATTGATAGCGCTTATGGAGGATACATATCAGATAAGACATCATCTCAGATAAGGTAGTTATATGGGACATCGCATAGTAGTCATGCCTTTATTGAGACATTGACGATATAGCGTACTGAAGTCTTACTGCAGGAGCAGTTCCAAATTCTACTGACTAAAAAATTAACCAACAGACATTGTTTATCTCATAAATTTAGTTAATAAAATTAAGTTTTTCTTTTATTTTTTTATTATAAGTGATTGCATGTTTACATTATAGTAAGACTCATGAGTATTTATTGAAATATCCTAAATGTCCTTAGTCCATCATTATATTGGGAATATAATGAATTAAGACTATTATGAATCTTGATTTATGGTCATGTGATGATCATACGTGTAGGGATACGAATCGAGATCATGAGTACTTGTTAGGGAACAAGGTACTAGACTGACCCGCTATGAGAACACCACATGGATTAAGTCATAAGTGTTACTCATAATATGCATATCATTTAGTCCTTCAACTTGAAATTACCACAGACTTCAATATTCAGAGCATGGTAATTTGACACAATCAAACGTTTTCTTTAACTTGACGATTATAAATATTATGATTGGTTACCGAGTGAATAATATGTGAAGGTGTGTAATTAAGATAGAATTTGTCACTCTCATATAGAGAGATATTTGTAGATCCTTCGATATGATAGACTGATAATGGCCAAGTCCATGTGAATTGATGTGATCAATATCACTTAGGTGTTTTCAGTTTACCTAAAGAACGAGACTAGTACGATTGAATATTAAGGGTGACTTTCCATGCCTTATTTTTAGTTAAAGGATATCGCACGACAAAAGGATATGATATATGTTATTCATTAGGTTGTATCGATTTTGATATTCATTCAACTTGGGTAGTCATAATGACTTGCGAGAGACCTCTTATGACTTGTGTACCGAAATGATTTTGGTTCATTGTCGACTTCTCATGAACCTATTGGGTTGCACATAAATAATGGCCTTACACGATTTCAGTTTATCTAGAGTAATGAATTTTGTATGATAAAGTTCATGACATTGAATCCCTTACGATTTGTTATATGATAACTTATTAATAAGGGTGTATGTGTAATTTGCTTAAATTGCCTAAATACAATAGTTGTCTTTTGAATATGATTTTAAGTGAGACTTATCTACATGTATAAATAAAGGGTGAAAACCTAAAACGAAATAAGATTTTTGTTTTTGCAAATTTCAAGTTCTTTGGATTTTGGGAGTGAAAGAAAATGTTTTCAATCTCTCTTGGGGCTAGCACTCCAAATTGTGGTCACCATTCGTGTGTGGGTTTCCGATAGAGGATGCGCTTGAACGTCTTAGAGATCAAACAGTCATAGAAGACAATCATGGATTAATATATGGTTTACTTTTTAGATCTAGTTTAATGGAACCTATTTTCGGTCCTATAATGGTTTTTCAAAAATTGTTTTGAACTTTCCGCTGCATTTGAACCCCAAAACCCAGCAGTGGTATCAAAGCCTTAGGCTTGGTTCCATTAAATGTTTGCATGTTTTCTTTTATGTATATATGATATATGAATGAAAACATGATTTTGATTTATGTACGTGTATGATGTACATATAAGTTTTGTGATAATTGTTATCATTAATTGGTTTTAAAGCATGTTGTTAATTCATATATATTGATACATATGCATGATTAATATTTCAAAATTGATTTTGATCATATATCTTATTGTGGTTATCCTTAGTGTAGTCCTATTAGATATGAGATAAACTTGTAATCGGATAAGAATTACAAATCCTATAAGATAGGTGAGATATATAACAAATTCTAATTGGATAAGGATTTAAAGTATCTTAAATTCTAATTAGATTAGGATAAGATACTAAGTTAAGGGTGGGCACGAGTTAACTAAAAATATTTTAATTAATATTTTTTTAAAATTAAAGGGCATTTTTTGTTAATTGGATTGACTAAAATAATGAGAGGTTTTAGGTAATTTTTTATTTTTGGAATTCGAGTTTGTAGCACAAGAAGATTTATATGACATTCGATATTAGTATAATTTCTTAACTTGTTTAGTGATTGTTTATGCATTGTAATATATGATATTTATCTTGTTTAAATTATGATCACCAAAACAAATGTAAATTCCTCTTCCAAATTGTAAGTAAAGTGTCATCCATTCTCAAACACTTGTCAAGGCTTCGATGACATCAATTTGGGTCTGCCTCTGTAGAGTGTATTGTGTTATCTTGATGAGGTAAATTGAGTAGCAATTACTATATTGTTTGAAATGGCTAGACTTGATAAAGCTATCAAAATGGCTTTGGACTTTAGGCGATGAGATAAAACATGCTACGACATAAGATATCATAATCTCATAGAAACAACTACAAGTTACATATGATGTAATTCGTAATTGGTACCTACCTAAATAATCTAATTCAAAGTGTCATGCCTTAGCTATCTTGGAATTAAGTGAAACATAGATTTTAGTCCCTTAAATTAACATAACATTTTCAAGAGGGTTGTCAATTTAGTGGGAGTCTATTCCTCTACACTAGAATGAAATTTTTCATAATCTTTGTTGTAGATCTATGGCCTCTTTGAATCACACTAATCTCTTATCAATGTGATCTATCCTCGAGAAGGATAAGTTGTCCAGGACAAACTTTTTTGATTGATTCAGAACCTTGAGAATTGTTCTTAAGCACAAATGCAAGTTGTATATCCTGGATAATCCTATTCCTGAGGAACCACCAGCCAATGCTTTAAGAGCCATGAAGGATGTACATACTAATTATGTCAATGACTCAACTGATGTTGCATGCATTATGTTAGCAACCATGGCTCCTAAACTTCAAAAGGATATGGAACAAATGGAAGCTTACGATATGGCTATGATGCTGAAAGAAATGTTCCAATAGTAGGTTAGGCAAGAAAGGTTTGAGACAGTTGAGAGCCTTCATTCTTGCAAAATAGCTGAGGGTGCATCAGTTAGTCCTCATGTCCTAAAAATGATGGGCTATATTGACCATCTTGATAGACTTAGATTTCCTATAAGCCAAGAGTTGGCTACATATTTGATCATGATTCATTGCCTGATAGTTATTCGTAAATTTTGATGGACTATAACATGAATAACATGGAGAATTATATCTCAGGGTTGCATTTGATGGTTAAAACTGTTGAGCAAAATGTCAAGAAACCGATTGCTAACGTGTTGTGGTTTAGAAAGGAAAGACTCTGAAGAAAAAGGGCAAAGGCAAGGGTAAAGTTTCCAATGTTGTTATGACTATCACAAAGCCTTTGGAACAAGCCAAGCCTCATGCTACTTCTATTTCACAGTCCCAAAAGGAAAAGGAAAAAGAAAAAAATTATCATTTCTGCCATACACCTAGGAATTGGTTTGGGAATTACAAGGTCTATTTTGAAGATCTA
Source organism: Stephania yunnanensis (assembly GCA_039657365.1). NCBI lineage: Eukaryota > Viridiplantae > Streptophyta > Magnoliopsida > Ranunculales > Menispermaceae > Stephania > Stephania yunnanensis. The sequence goes on along the minus strand of CM077581.1, from coordinate 28,547,374 downwards.
AAGATAAAAACAGTAGTGCGACTACTGCTTCAAATATTTATGTTATGGAAGTTAACTTGTCTACTAGTCATTCCTGAGTATTGGGTATCGTATGTGGATCTCACATTTGTATTAATGAGTAGGGTCTCACCAAAAGTAGAAAGGTAAAGAAAAGAGAAGTCATCCAACGAGTTAGAAATGAAGCAAAGGTTGTTGCGTTGGCGATAGGATCCTATGAGTTAATTTTACCTAGTGGACTGTTATTATGTCCTTGCCTTGAGCAGAAACATCATTTCAGTTTCATGTTTGGATTTAGATGATTTTAATTTCATTATTGCGAATAATAAATGCTCCATTTCACGTAAAGACGTTTTCTATGTGAATGTTGATTTGTGTGATGGTCTTTATATTCTAAACACGAAAAGGTCCATAGATACTCCTATTCTTAACTTAAATACAAAGAGATTTAAGTTAAATGATTTGATTCAAACCTACCTTTAACATTGTCATCTTAGCCACAAAAATGAGAAATGCATTTCTAAACTCTATAAAGTTGAACTTTTAGATTCATTTGATTTTGAATCATATGAAACATGGGTATCTTGTTTGCTAGGCAAGATGAAAAAGAGTCCCTTTACTGGACATAGTGAAATGGCAAGTGATTTATTGGGTCTAATACATACTGATTTATACGGTCCTATAACACAAAGGCTAGAGGTGTTTATCAGTACTTCATTACATTCATTGATGATTTCAGTAGATATGACTATGTGTATCTCATGAAACATAAAGGTGAGTCTTTTGAGAAGTTTTAAGCATTTGGTAATGAAGTGCAAAATCAACTTGGTAAAACTATTAAAGCATTTCTATTAGATCGAGGTGGTGAATATTTGAGCCAAAAGTTTGATGATGATTTTAGAAACTGTGGGATTGTCTCATAGTTAACTCCCCCAGCAACTCTACAACGAAATGGTGTTTTGAGAGGAGAGATTGAACTTTAATGGATATGATTCGATCTATGATAAGTCTTGTAGATCTTCTTATTTCCTTTTAAGGATATGCCTTAGAAATTGTTGCATTTACACTGAATTGTGTTCCTTCTAAAGCAATTGATAAAACGCCACATGAGATGTGGTTTAGGAAAAAACCAAGTTTATCTTTACTTAAAATTTGAGGTTATGAGTTTTTCTTACGACAATAAATCTAAAAGAAATAGCCAAATCTACCAAGTGTGAATTTGTAGGCTGTCATAAAGAAACTAGAGGATACTAATTTTATAATCCTACTGAAAAAAAAGTGTTTGTGGCTCAAAATGGTGTCTTTATGGAAAAAGAGTTTATTTCAAAATACAACAATGGAAATAAAGTAAGTTTTGAAGAAGTTAAAGAACCACAAATAAACACTCAACCGTCAATAAGAGACCAACAAAGTCTTCAACTAGATGAACCTCCACAGGTATCATAAGGCCCACTACGTCTGATAGGGTAAGACATCTGCTTGAGAAATTTGAATTTCTTATTACTAATAGTAGTGAGGTATTGCTTATGGATTAAAATGAACCTACTATTTATCGGGAGGTTGTATCTTACTTTGAGGTATATAAATGGCTTAGTGCCATGAATTCTGATATGCAATCCATGTATGATAGCTAAGTTTGGAACCTAATTGATTTACCTGAAGGTGGTAAGACCATTGGATATAAATGGGTTTTCAAGAAAAAATTGACATGGATGGTAATGTGCATACTTATAAAGCACGGGTAGTAGCAAAAGGTTTCAACAGACTCAAGGTGTTGATTATGATGAGACTTTTTTTCCTATAGTTAAGCTTAAATCCATTAGAATTCTAATTGACATAGCCGCATATTATGACTATGAAATATGGTAAATGAATGTCAAAATGGTTTTCCAAAATGAAAAGTTAATTGAGGATGTGTATATGATACAGCCTGAAAGGTTTGTTCATCCTAAGAATTTTAGGAATGTGTGCAAGCTTTAAAGATCCTTTTATGGATTAAAGCAAGCTTCTCAAAGTTAGAATCTTCGATTTGATGAAGCAATTAAGGAATTTGGTTTCATTAAAAATGAAGATGGTCCTTATGTATACAAGAAGGTCAGTAGGAGCATGGTTGTTTTCTTAGTACTATATGTTGATGATATATTACTTGTTAGAAATGATATCCCAAACATGCAGAGTGTCAAGTCTTGGTTACGGAAGTGTTTCTCAATGAATGATTTAGGAGATGCAGCCTGCATTCTTGCAATTAAAAACTATAGGTATAGATTTAAAAGGTTGTTCTTTCTAAGTATAGGAGTGCTTACATAGATAAGGTACCGAATAGGTTCAGTATGCAAGACTTTAAAAGAGGGTCGTTGTCAATGTCTCATTATATAAGTCTCAAGAAGACTCAATGTCCTAAGACTAATTATGAGCGAGAATGCATGAATATGATTCCATATGCATCAGCTATTGGATCGATTATGTATGCCAGGTAACGCACTTGACCTAATGTATCATATTTTCTAACACACAAGCAGATATCAGTCTAATCCCAGTAAGAGTCATTGGATAGCAGTAAAGAACATTCTTAAGTACTTGAGAATGACTAAAGAAGTGTTCTCAGTCTATGAAAGTTTAAAAGATGAGCTTGTTGTAAATGGTTACACAGATGTAAGTTTTCAAACTGATATAGATATATGTTTACTTTGAATGGAGGTGCAGTGACCAGAAAAAGTTCGAAACAAGAAACTGTGGCAAATTCTACAATAGAAGCTGAGTATATTGCAGTTTAATGCAGCTAAAGAGGCAGTTTGGGTCAAAAAGTTCATCTCTGAACTTGGTGTGGTTCCTAGTATGGCTAACCCTATTTGCTTGTATTGTGACAACAACGGGGCGATAGCATAGGCCAAGGAACAAAGATCACACTATCGATCCAAACATATGCTTAGATGATTTCATCTAATTTAAGAAATCATTGAGAAAGGGATGTGAATATTTGTAGAGTTCCTATAGAAGACAATGTTGCAGATCTTTTGACGAAGGCTCTTCCACAAGTGAAACATGATGGTCATGTTGGGTCATTAGGTATTAGATACATGAATGATTGGCCCTAATGCAAGTTGGAGATGTTGGGGCATGTACCCTAGGTCAATCTACAAATATTATTTATTTTATAATTTTAGTTGATAAAATTGAGGTTTTAATTTGTTGTTTTATTATAAGCGATTACATGTTTACCTTATAGTAAGACCTACGGGTATTTCTTGAAATATCATAAATGTCCCTAGTTGATCACTATATTGAGAACTATAATGAATTAAGACTAGTTTGAATCTTGATTGATGGTCATGTGATGATCATACGTATAGAGACACGAATCGAGATCATGGGTGTTTGTTAGGGAACTTGATATTGGACTGACCCGTTATAAAAACACCACATGGATTAAGTCACATGCGTTACTTATGATAGATATATCATTTAGTCCTTCGACTTGAGATTACTATAGATATCAATATTAGGAGCATGGTAATTTGACACACTCAAGCGTTGTCTTTAACTAGACGATTATGAAGATTGTGATTGGATACCATGTGAATAATATGTGAAGGTGTGTAATTAAGATAGATTTTGTCACTCTCGTATAGAGAGATATCAATGGATCCCTTGATATGATAGACGGAAAATGGCCAAGTCCATATGAGCTGATATGATCAATGTCACTTGGATGTTTTCCATTTACTTAAAGATCGAAACTAGTACGATTTAACATTAAGGGTGACTTTCCATGTCTTATGTTTAGTCAAAGGATACCGCACGACAAAAGGATTTGATATATGTTATTCATTAAGTTGTATCGATTTTGATATTCATGCTACTTGGGTAGTCATAATGGCTTGTTAGAGACCGCTTATGACTTGTGTATCAAAATGGTTTTGGGTCATTGCCAATGTCGCATGAACCTATTGGGTCACACACAATGAATGGCCTTGTGCAATTTCAATTGGTCCAAAGTAATGAATTTTATATGATAAAATATATAACATAAAAGCCCTTACAATTAATATATGATAGCTTATTAATAAGGGCTTATGTGTAATTTTCTTAAACTACCTAAATACGATAGTTGTATTACAAATATGATTTTATGTGAGGGTTTATCTACACATATAAATAAAGGATGAAACCCTAAAATGAAATAAAATTTTTATTTTTTGCAAATTTTGAGTTCTCTGGATTTTAGGAAAGAAAGAAAAACGTTTTCAGTTTTTCATGGGGCTAGCACTCCAAATTGTGGTCATCGTTCGTGTGTGAATTTTTGATAAAGGACATGTGCTTGAACGTCTTGGAGATCGAACAATTACAGAAGAAAATAACAGATTAAGGTATGGTTTACTTTTTAGATTTAGTTTAATGGAACCTATTTTCGATCCTGTTGGGGTTTTTCAAAAATTGTTTTGAATTTTTCACTGCTTATGAACCCCAAAACCTAATATATATCACCAATTTCGGGATGCTAACACTACAAAAATGTACCAGAATAGCGATGGGGAAACTCGTCGCTATTCAGGGTTTCCCTATCGCTATTCTGGTACGATCCGTCACTAAAGAGTGTTAGGAACGGGAGTACCCCATCGCTAATTTGCTAGTCGATATTTTTTTAGTGATGGTTGTTAGACATTAACGATGGGAACCCGTCGTTAATCTGGTCGCAAATGCCCATCGCTATTCTGATACGTGAATATGCCCAGCAAACATTTCTTGCCACGTCATTAAAATTGGCGATAGAGTCCCGTCGCTAACTCCGTCGCCATTTTTGCCACGTGGCCTCGTTAAAAGCAACATCGTACGAGATTACCGACGGGAACCAGTCGCTATTTTGTTGTAATTTAAGAAAAAACCGTTTTTAAAATAAATAATTATTTAATAATTATTAGTAGATTTTTAATAAAAATAGTTAAATATTGATTTTAATACTTTAATAATTAATTTAGTAAATATCTAACTTAATAAATATTAATAAGAAAATAATTTATTTATTTTAAAACATTATCAAAAATTATAAAATTAATGCGAACATAATTTATTTATTTATTTTGTTGTGGAACAATTTTAAGTGTTTTTTATTATTAAACCTAAACCATACACATTGTGGAGAAATTTAAATATTTTTATTATTAAAATTAATATAAAAATAATTTATTTATTTTAAAACATTATCAAAAATTATAAATAAATATAAAAGTATTTTATTTGGTGAAAAAAATATTTTTTTGAAGGTACGTCTCATAAATAAATATAAACAAATTAAATAAAACAATTAAAATGAAATATATATATATATATAACAAAAGAAGTACACGTACATGTTAAATGTACAGTGGGATAAAAACACTGCAAATTATGAAAAAAAGGTATAAAGTCTAAAGTCTAAACAAAGGTATACATCAAACTCATTCGTTGAGATCGTGGTCGATTTCTGAGTCATCATCATCAGCATTTCTAGGAGGTGCGAATGAAATCTCTAATCTTTCCATCAAAGCCAGCTCCATGCGACGTAACTGTCCCTACACAACTCGCAACTCCTCACGGTCTAAGGTGTTATCGTGCATAACTCGAAGAAGATTTATCTGCATCTCCTTAATGTCCTTCCTCAGCTGCTCAAGAGGCTTATCATGACAAGAAATAGGCTGAGAAAATCCAGCTCCAACTCCAGCTCTAGCATGTCTATGCCTCGACCCTAATAGTATCCACCCTAATTCATTTGTTTGTCTTTTGCCATCACGCTCCCCGACGGATGATAAGTTGGTATTTATAGGTATTTAATACCTTATTTTAATATAATGAATGTGAAAAGTCTCTAATATATATATATATATATTATGGAATATGGATGACCATGCATGTACACCAACATATTGTGTAGTCATGTAACTTGTATGTATCACTTAATAGTACCTCCACTTGTCTATGTATTGTCATGTAACTTGTAATCCTCTCCAATGTACACCAACTCTTTCATGTATTGTCTATGTTGCTTGTGATGTATTGTATGACATGGGGTGTATGAGTTGCTTGTATACATTGTATGAAGTACATTTATCATCATCACCAAATGGCCTATATAAAGGGTGCCAACCTCATTGTAAAAGAACACCAAGTTGAATGAAAAACTTCTCATTCCAACTATTTCATTTCTTCTCTTCTCCTTTGTAGTAGTAGTTTGTAGTAGTAGAAGTTCTTAGTCTTCTATTTCCTTCTCTAGTTCTTAACAAGTTCCAACTTAGTTTACAACACGTTATCAGCATGAGCTTGCTCTAGCATTAAGGAGATTTTGAAGTTCAAGAAGGCTTGTTAAGGAGAGAAAGCTAGAAAGGTATAACTTTTGTTATTTAAATAAGTTCAATTTACTTCTATATTATCATGGTTGCTTCCTTTTATCTATGCATACTTTATTCATATATTATGCATTATAGCGTCACCGATTGCGAAAGTATGCTCTGTAGTTGCGTCTTGTACGATCTTCTACATCAGAAATCAAAAGTCAATATCTGACATAACTAGTTTTCTCTTAAAACTACAAACGATTAGTTATTGTTCTATTCTTGATTTTATAATACAAATCATGTTATAAGTTTGAGTTGATAGTGGGTAAGCCTTGTCCCCGGTAAAGCTAAACATTGAAAGGGAGACGAGTTATCCCGTTCGAGGAGGCATGGCATTAAGCGACTTTGTCTCGCCACCTAACTTTGAAGGTTGTCCCACCAACTCATACGAATAGTACATTTGATTATTAATGAATCAAGTTATGAACATATACTTAATCATATGTTATGTTTTTTTTATTTACATAAAAAGAAAAGAGAAAATTATTTTATATTTACTTTCAAAATATTAATCAACCATAGTTGAATTTGTTATCTTATTATAATTCTTGTCATGATAATTAGATATTACGAATTATGAATAAAGCTTGTATCCATGCAAGGTTGTATGTTGTACACAATCATTCACCAATTTCTCTTTAGAGATTTGAAAAGTGAATATTTCACTTTATATATATTTTCACCTTATGGAGTTATATATATACATACCAAAAGCGTAATGCTCCAAAAAGCTCAAAATGAGCGGCTGGGTCTCATGCTACAAAATTTAATCAGTCAAATGTTAATTATAATTCCACAATTTTAATTACCTCTATGTTGAGGCTATGTGGAAATATGACTGATGAGACAATAAAGAGGTCATGTGGCCCGCCTCGATTAATTGTTGCAACAAATATCGAGTGCGCACGTCAATCCAATAAATATTAAGGATTGATTTCTTGTCTCATGGTAGTTGACTAAAATAATGAGATATTATAAATATAATATCGCTCCCGTCCAATTAGTTCAGCTTCAAATTAAGAAGCATATGTTGCATATAATGATCATGATCGCAATAATAAATTTATGGACGTAGAAAAGGTGAAAATATCAGGTAAAGATCGTATTGACAATTCTACCAAAAATTGGAATAAAAGTGGTGCACCACTACAAAGGGCAAATAATTATTGACAATGAGCACTCATAATTGTGACATTTTTTTAGTCATATATGAAAGGCTATTTTGCCTAAATATTGTCATATATATGCCCGAATATTTTTGTGACTTTTACCATGCCTTCAAAATCAAAGGCAAAATATTATGAATTTTATCATTGAAATATGACTCTTTTTCTGATTTGCCAAACATTATTTGTCCAGATGGATCAACAAATCATGTGTTCAAGTCATGAATCAAATAAGAGCGATATATGCCTTGCTGATTATGCTACAACGCATACAATCCTTAAAAACAGAGAATATTTCTCCAATTTGAACTTAGCTGAGGCTAATGTTCAAACAATATCTGGCATCTCCAATTTGATTAATGGCTCTGGAAGAGCAAATATTATGTTGCCTGGGGGAACAACAATTCATGTTGACAATGCCTTATACTCTGAAAAATTCAGAAGAAATTTACTGAGCTTTAAAGATATTCGACAAAATGGATATCACATTGAAACCGTGAATGAAAATAATAGAGAATTTCTCTATGTCACATTGGTTTCAAATGGGAAAAAAGAAGTGTTAGAAAAATTCTCAGCTTTATCATCTGGATTATATTTTACTCATATAAGGCATGTCGAAACGAATGTCATCATGAATAAGAAAATTAATGATCCAAAGACATTCATTTTATGGCATGACCGGCTTGGTCATCCAAGATCATCAATGATGCAAAGAATAATTAATAATTCGCATGCACATCCTTTAAGGAGTCACAAAATATTTTCAATTGGTGATTATAATTGTGCTAGTTGTTCTCAAGGTAAATTGATAGTTAAACCATCCCCAAGTAAAATTGTTGTGGAATCCCCAGTTTTCTTAGAACGCATTCAGGGAGACATATGTGGTCCTATTCATCCTCACTGTGGACCATTCAGATATTTCATGGTTTTGATAGATGCATCAACTGGGTGGTCACATGTTCGTTTGCTTTCAACCCGCAATTTTGCATTTGCTAGACTTTTAGCACAAATCATTAAGTTAAGAGCACAATTTCCTGACAACCCAATCAAGACCATCCATCTTGATAATGCCGGGGAATTTCAATCTCAAGCATTTAGAAATTATTGCATGTCTATAGGAATTACCATTGAACATTTTGTTCCACATGTGCATACCTGAATGGTTTGGCGAATCTCTTATCAAACGCATTCAATTAATTGCCGACCTTTAATCATGAGAACTAAGTTATCAACTTCAGTTTGGGGACATGCGATCCTTCATGCAAAGATCTATCATTCGTTATAGGCCTACTGCATACCATGAACATTCCCTCTTGCAACTCATTTTAGGTCAACAACCAAATATTTCACACTTGAGAATTTTTGGTTGCGCACCGTATGTTCCTATACCACCTCCCAATAGAACTAAGATGGGTCCACAACGAAAACTTGGGATTTATGTTGGATTTAACTCATCGTCCATTATAAGATACCTTGAGCCCTTAACAGGGGATTTATTTACTGCACGTTTTGCTGATTGTCACTTTGATGAAGCAATTTTCCCACCATTAGGGGGAGATAAGAAGTCAATTCAAAAGAATGGCGCGAAATTGCTTGGAATGCATCAACTTTATCACATTATGATCCACGCACAAATCAGTGTGAACTTGAAGTTCAAAAGATCATTCATTTGCAACAAATTGAAAATCAATTACCTGATGCATTTAATGATGCAAAACAAGTGACAAAATCACATATTCCAAATTGTAAATGCTCCCGCAAGAATTGATGTCTTTGTGCAACAAAATGCACAAGAACCAACGAACGCTTAAAGCGTGGAAGACCATTGGTTCAAAGGATACAATTCCTCGAAAGAGGAAAACGGGAGTAAAAATAAATACAAATCAAAATACTCCCGAAAGCACAAGAATCCTTTGATAAGGGTTTGTCGAAACAAGTTTATTCTCGATGAGGAACAACTTCCTCTAGAAAAAAGGAAAAAGATGAAAATAATGAGATCTCAATAAATTATTTTAAACTCGGTAAGATTTGGGATCGAAATGAAATTGTTCCCGATGATATATTTGCTTTCAATGTGTCCTTTGAAATATGTGAAAATGATGATGATCCGAACCACGATCAGTGGACAAATGTCGAAAAAGACCGATTGGCAAAAATGGCAAGAAGCTATCCAAGCAGAGCTAAACTCGTTAAGGAAACGAGAGGTTTTTGGACCAATTGTCCAAACGCCAGATGGCGTAAAACCTGTTGGATATAAATGGGTATTTGTACGAAAGAGAAACGAAAAAAATGAAGTTACTGTTGGACTAAGTGGTTAGTCATTCACATTCCTACCGAGATTTTGATGGAAACAAACAAAGTGAAAATGTACTAATCATGTATTTCAGTTTGTGTTAAAGGATGCAATACAACACATCAGGGGTATTCAAGAAATATGAAGAGATTGTTGGAATAAGTGATGCAATACAACACTTCAAGAGTATTCAAGCAATACAAGTTCAAGACTCGGCACAAATGAAGAAATGAAGAAGAAAAGTTCAAACCGCAATTTGTAAAATCAATGTAAGGTATACAAATTCATTCACTCAAGCCAAATGCATTAGTTCATGCATACATCAAGTTTTCGAAATCATTTCTCAAAGTCATAAGTTGATTTCAAAGTTTAAAAGTGGATTTCAAACACTTAACTAGGTAAATGAGGTTACACAATGTGAAATCATGTGTGAATGGTCATTTACATATTAGAAGATCATTATAAATGTTTTTGAAAAAGAAAAACTTGTTTTTGAAATGTAAAACTGAAAATTTGCAGGAAAGCCCCTAACAAGTTGTGAAACTTTGAATTTCCATTTTCGGGGTTTGTAAAATTATCCGGACCACCCAAGTAAGCTTAATGACTCATAATAAACATGTATAACATGTTATATAAGGGTTGGTTAGGTCCCGGACAAGTTTAAGGGTCGCTAACACAAAGGGATAAATTAATTATTCTCAAGTCCTGCGAGTTAGCGCGCTAATAATTTCATTAGCGCGCTAAGACAGTGTTAGCGCGCTAACCCACAGTATTAGCGCGCTAATTGCACTCTGCCTGCAATTTCTGACTTTTGGAAACCAAGCTTGAAATTTGAATTTTCGATTTTCTGGATTCCTAGAACGGTCATAAACGGCTATATTGGAATTCCTACCACTATATAAACACCTCAAACTTGGTTTTAATTAACAAGAGCAAACACACTCAAAATCAATAGATCTACAAGGAAGAAATCTGATTTTTGTGAAGAAAACAAGGGAGATCTTAGTTCTTTGTTCATTAGCTCAAATATCCAAAGCACATTTGAGGCTTTCAAAAGGAGTTCAATAATCACTCCGAGCTGATCTCTTCACATTCTTCTTACGGTTGTAAGAAATTTCTAAATCTACAATCTTACTTGTGCTTAATCTACATATTTTGAGTATTTGATTTGAAGATAATTCTGATATGTGTGTTTGAACATATTCTCTGAGTTTTTGTACTTAAAATTTATACTCTAAAACTCTGAGATTGATTTGAACAAAAGTGTTGCACTTAAACTTGATTCTTGCCAAAACTTTTGTTCTTAAACTTGAAATTGGTTTCATACAAATTTATTAAGTTTTTGAAACAATTTCAAATCTGGAATTTGCTATAACATCAGTGATATATATTTTCACATTCCATTCATACTTACACTTGCATGCATAAGAGTTAGGCTCTAGGTGGCTTGCTTGTGTTTGAATTTGATACCACTTTTGTTGTAAAGTGTATCTCTGTTTTCCAAAAAATTGTTGTAATTGAAAGATTGTAAGACTTAGTGGGATCTAAGTCGAAAGGGAAAATCCTAGTTGCGGCTAGGTGAGAAAAATCCTAGTGGAGTCTAGGTGGGAAAAAATCCTAGTTGCGGCTAGGTGGGTAAAATCCTAGAGGAGTCTAGGTGGGAAAATCCTAGTTGAGGCTAGGTGGGGAAAATCCTAGTTGCGGCTAGGTGAGGAAAATCCTAGAGGAGTCTAGGTGGGAAAATCCTAGTTGCGGCTAGGTGGGAAAAATCCTAGTTGAGGCTAGGTGGGAAAATCCTAGTTGCGGCTAGGTGGGAAAATCCTAGTTGAGGCTAGGTGGGAAAAATCCTAGTTGCGGCTAGGTGGGAAAATCCTAGGTGATGCTTAGGTTGTAACACTTATTGGTAATATAAGTGGGTTGAAATCCTAACTGAGGAGGTTAGGTAGTGGATGTAGATCGTTGGATCGAACCACTATAAATCTTGTGTCACTTTATATTTCCAGCATTTCTTTTACTTGCATAGCTTATATATACATCATAGTTGTAAATTGCGCACAAAGTTTTTAAAAGGGCAAAAACTACTCGGTAACCCAATTCACCCCCCCTCTTGGGTGACCTTCAGTTACAAGGTACAAAGCAAGACTTGTAGCTCAAGGTTTCTCACAAAGGCCTGGCATCGATTATGAGGAAACATATTCTCCTGTTATAGATGCAATCACATTTCGGTTCTTGATAAGCCTCGCAGTCTCTGAAGGGCTTGATATGCATTTAATGGATGTCGTTACGGATATCCGTACGGATCCCTAGACAAGATGAGATATATATGAAAATCCCTTATGGATTTGTAATATCCGATGAAATAAAATCAAAACCTCATAACATGCATTCTATAAAATTACAAAGGTCTTTGTACGGATTGAAACAATCCGAGCGAATGTGGTACAAACGCCTCAATGATTATTTACTGAAAGAAGGATACGTAAATAATTCGCTTTGCCCATGTGTCCTCATTAAAAGATCATCAACAGGATTTGTGATTATTCCTATATATGTTGATGATTTAAATATAGTGGGAAACCACGACGACACCGTTAGAACATCCGAATACTTGAAAAAGGAATTTGAGATGAAAGAACTTGGAAAAATAAGACTTTGTCTTGGTTTGCAAATGGAACATTTTTCAAGTGGAGTATTTGTCCATCAATCAAATTATATTGAAAAAATATTAAAAAGATTTTATATGGACAAGGCGCATCCATTGAGCTATCCAATGGTTGTCAGATCACTTGAAGTGGATAAGGATCCATTTCGACCTCATGAAAGTGATGAAGAGCTACTTGGTCCGAGGTACCATATTTAAGTGCAATTGGTGCACTTATGTATCTTGCAAATTGTACAAGACCTGACATTGCTTTTGCTGTCAACCTACTTGCAAGATACAGCTCATCACCAACTCGAAGACATTGGAATGGTGTTAAATATATTTTCCGATATCTTCGAGGAACAAGTGACATGGGTCTATTCTACTCGAGAGGGGTAAAATTGAATCTCCAAGGTTATGCTGATGCTAGATTTTTATCTGATCCCCACAAGGCCCGTTCTCAAACGGGATATGTATTCACATGTGGTAATACTGTTGTATAATGGAAGTCAGTAAAGCAAACTATGGTTGCTACTTCTTTCAACCATTCTGAAGTACTTGCAATTCATGAAGCAAGTCGTGAATGTGTATGGTTGAGAAATATGATTGAACATATTTAAGAATCATGTGGATTGCTTTCAATAAAAGATTCTCCAACCATATTATATGAAGATAACGCAGCATGTATTGCACAATTAAGTGAAGGATTCATAAAAGGGGACAGAACAAAACATATTTCACCAAAATTCTTTTATGCGCATGAGCTTCAGAAGAATGGTGAAATTGATGTCAAGCAAATCCGATCGAGTGATAATCTTGCTGATCTATTCACAAAAGCCTTACCAACTACGACATTTAAAAGGCTTACATATGGTATTGGCTTGCGTAAACTTAAAGACATTGCAAGTAAAGAAACTGAACAAGTTTCACCCATGTTCACATGAGGAGGAGTTATTGATTAGTGTATTGCACTCTTTTTCCCTTAGCTATGGTTTTATCCCATTGGGTTTTCCTAGCAAGGTTTTTAATGAGGCAATCTTAACAATATTATACCCGTCTTAATATTTATGTGAATAGTGTACTCTTTTTCTTTTACTATATTTTTTCCCACAGGGGTTTTTCTTAGTAAAAGTTTTAACGAGGCACAATCTCTAAGCAAGTGTCATCCAAGGGGAGTGTTATGGAATATGGATGACCATGCATGTACACCAACATATTGTGTAGTCATGTAACTTGTATGTATCACTTAATAGTACCTCCACTTGTCTATGTATTGTCATGTAACTTGTAATCCTCTCCAATGTACACCAACTCTTTCATGTATTGTCTATGTTGTTTGTGATGTATTGTATGACATGGGGTGTATGAGTTGCTTGTATACATTGTATGAAGTACATTTATCATCATCACCAAATGGCCTATATAAAGGGTGCCAACCTCATTGTAAAAGCACACCAAGTCGAATGAAAAACTTCTCATTCCAACTATTTCATTTCTTCTCTTCTCCTTTGTAGTAGTAGTTTGTAGTAGTAGAAGTTCTTAGTCTTCTATTTCCTTCTCTAGTTCTTAACAAGTTCCAACTTAGTTTACAACATATATATATTTATTTAATTATATTTATTAGTTGTTTTCGGGTGAAACAAAGAACGTGGTTGAATCTGTGGTAGAAAAATATTCAAAATGGAGTATTTACACGCATTGATCGGATGCTGGATAATTTGTCTCGAGTTATGTGTTGAGCGGTGGGTAGAATAGGAAGCTCAAACCAAGTAATGCATGTTGACGTGGCAGCGTTCCATTGGTCATTCATTCAAGTAGCACATTGTTTCTAGTGTTTTCCTTCAATCTGAGCATTCCACGTGGCATCAACGACCAATCATAAACAGCCACATCAATGCCACATCAGCTCGACCAACACACTACGTCCCACCATTTCTTTCTCCTCCCCTGAGTTGCTTTGGATGCTCCTCGATACACGCATCAATGCGGTCTCTCAATTTTTCGCACGTCTTATGCAATTTTTATCTACCTCTAACGCCTGCCTCATGGCGCACTCTCATCCACTCGGGAAATCGTCAGCAAGTTTCTCTACCAATGCAATTCTAACATGTCGGCGGTCTCCATTTTCTTCATCAATCAACTGCGGACACATGGCGTGCTGCAAACAAAACAGCCTATCGGTTGTAAACACGTGGCGACATCAGTTTTTTACCCAAAAACAACCCATAGATGCTCTTTGGCGCACAAGTTATGAGACCAACCCCCAAAATTAGTTTCTCTCACTTCTCAGGACCATTTTTTAGTAGTTTTACACATTTGGAACCTTAGGTATTATATTTAGATCACCGACTAATATATTTTAGCATCAACTTCTCTCGACAAATGTCTAGGTCTGAGGGGAAATAAGTCAGGATTATGGATTCATGGCATATTATGTGAGATTTTTTATTTTATTATTTAATTTAATTTAATTATCTTATTTCATTGTTGTTGATTTTAATAAATACGGTTTAGATCTAGGGTGTGTACATGGTCAGTGCATGTTTTTAGGTGGATAATCTATAGTTATTTGGGCCGATAGCATCCGTGTAACAGTACTTTTGGGCTAATAAAGTGACGAACATTCACCCATTTGCCATAAAACTCTTTCGGTTCTTGAGTGAGCAACAATTGAATGTAGGTTAAATCGGAAGCGGATGCGATCCTGAAGTGGATGCGATCCGGTTATTTAGGATTAGTGTTCCCTCATAATCATTATTACTTCGGTTAGTGTGTCAAACCTGATAGGCGGATGTCTAGGGTTATGCATTAATTAGGGAAATAGTTAGTAACTTACGACTTGGCTATCTTGATTAGGGGAATGGAGTGTCTGGCGGATGTCGATTTTCTATAGCTAATCAAGGAGAATCTAAACTAATAACTTTTTCGGAATGATTGAAGACCATGATGTGCCATTAAGTCTTGATCCTTATTTGTGGAACCGTAGATCTAGGTGTTCATTAATTGTTTTCAAAATTAGTTTTGTTACTTTATTTATTTAGTTTATTTTAGTTTCGTTAGTTAAATTAATTTATTTCAAAACCCTTGATTTTTCCTTTTATTGTTTTTAACCTTAGAAAAATCACCAATCTTTGTGGGATCGACCCTTTACCACTATTCTACAAAATAGTTGGTTTATGAATTTTATTTTATTAACGCGTTCAGCGCATGTCGATTTTTGGCGCGTTGCCAGGGGATTGGTTTTCTTTCTTTGGTATTTTTATTTTTATTTATTATTATTATTATTTTGTTTTTTATTCATTTATAAATTGGAGCACCCCGTGAGTTTTGTTAGGTTTTACTATGGATTATTTTTTTTAGTATAACGTGAGAATTTTAGGTGTTTTGAGACTTGGTTAGGACACATTTAACTTAAGTCACCACATTAGTAGTAGGTTTTTTAGTATACCCAAAACCCTAGACTTCATTCCATCATCCTATTTATTACACCCTTAATTGAAAGACTTTGAGCTCGCCAGACTTGATTGGAATCTTTTGAGTTAACTCCTATGTTTACTAGTTCATGCTTTTGTTATGATTGTTCTTTCATAGTTTCATTAGTCACCTACACATGAGAAATTTCGTGTGTTCATTAGTTTTTAAAAACTTTTTGTTATGCATTCATTTATATCATCTTCTTATTCTTTCTTCATGTTCTATTCTTTTTCTTTTGTTGGATGGATTCCATGAATTGTTTTGAACCTTGAGGAAAAGGTTCGAAATAAGTTTGGGGGTATTTTAGAGATTGTGGTTGGGTTTTGGATGAATTCTTTGCAAAAAATTGCAGGTGATATCGTTTAATTTTGTATTTATTCAGTTATATGCAATTATCCAATGATAATGGTGGTGTTTTATATCATTTCTTCCATTTCTTTCATTTCTTATCCATTCATGTTTTGTTCTCATTTCATTAGGATATGATACACTTTCATGAATGTATTTAGTATAGTTATTTTATTGTTTAGAATCACCCAAAACTTTGTTCATACCTTTGGTTGTAGATGAGTACATTATAGTTGCCTTTGGACTTGAAACTTAGAAAAAACTAGGAGAAACACTCAATCGAGCCCTTACCTAGCATTTTTTTGATTTCATGATTAAGGACTTAGTTGATGGTTAAGCTTTGTGCTGGATAACGAAAATGAGCATACGGTCAAAATTGTGCAAGTGATAATATTTTAACCCACATTGAGGGATTTGCTTGATTATAGTGGAAGTGAGAAAGGTTAACATGAGCTTTTTGTTAATATAGAGAGTCCCACAGTTCATAGGAAATGGAGCAGGAAAACTTGTGATGGGAAAAAGTGAGAAAAGCGGTCCATAAGAAATATAGCAGGGATCGTATTTATTGAAAAAAAAATGAAAAACAAATTAATGTGAAAAAATAGAGAAAAAAAGGGGTGAAAGTTGTGAAAACTCCTGAAATAAAAGATTTAGCTCGAGTGCTTTCACTAAATTAAGTGAGATTTTAAACTTGCGTGCTTTTGAGTGCTTGAATGAATAGACCAAGAAAACTGGTGAGTAGTTGATGGCCTTTGTTTTGACTAAATATATATCTTCAAAGAGGGATTTTAATTATGTTTGGGTTGCGAGTTTTGACATATCGTAACTCTAAAATTTATTGAGTTACTTGTTAACTTCGTCACTATATAAACCAAAGGAACTATATGAGTTTTGAGTCGGGTATAGGATTAGTTGAGGCGGTGCATATTTATATTATGAGTCTATTTTAGTTTGTGTTGTCATCTAAACCATTGCTTAGGACGTGCAACGTCTTAAGTTTTGGGGTATTTGATAAGTTGGTATTTATAGGTATTTAATACTTTATTTAATATATTTAATATGAAAGTCTCTAAAATATATATATTTAATTATATTTATTGGTCGTTTTAAAATGAAACAAAGTGCGTGATTAATCCGTGACAGAAAATACTCAAAATGGAGTATTTACACGAATTGATCGGATACTGGATAATTTGCCTCGAGTTACGTGTTGCGGTGGTTAGAATATGAGGCTACAGACCAAGTAATGCCTGCTGATGTGGCAGCATTCCATTGGCCATTCATTCAAACAACACGTCATTTCAAACGTTTTCTTTCAATTCGAGCACTTCATGTAGCGTCAACCAATTACAGACGGCCACATCTATGCCACGTCAGCTCGACCAACACAGCATGTCCCACCATTTCTTTCTCCTCACCTTGGCTATTTTGGATGCTCATCCAGACATGCATTAGTACGGTCTCCCAGTTTTTCACACGTCCTGTGTGATTCTTCTCTGCCTCCAACGCCTGCCACATGGCGCGCTCTCACTTACCCGGGATGTCATAGCAATTCTCTCTACCAATGCGGTTTTGACATGTTAGTGGTCTCCATTTTCTTCACTAATTAGCTGCGGACATGTGGCATGCGATAGACAAAATAGCCTATCGGCTGTAGACACGTGACAGTTAGCAGTTTTTGACCCAAAACAACCTATAGATGCTCCTCGGCGCATGAGTCACGAGACCAAACCCCAAAATTAGTTTTCTCACCTTTCGGGACCTATTTTTAGCAATTTTATATATTAGGAACCTTAGGTATCATATTAAGATCAGTGATTAATATTTTTTTAGCATTAACTTCTCTCAACGATTGCCTAGGTCAAAGAGGAAACAAGTCAGGATTATGGATTCATGGCATATTATGTGATGTCTTTTATTTTATTATTTAATTTAATTTAATTTTCTTATTTCATTGTTGTTGATTTTAATAAATATGGTTTAGATCTAGGGTGTGTATATGGTCAGTGCATGCTTTTAGGAGGATAATCTATAGTTATTTGTATCGATAGTATCCGTGTAATTGCACTTTTGGACTTATAAACTGACAAACACTCACTCATTTGCCATAAAATCCTTTCGATTCTTGAGTGTGCAACAATTGAATCTAGGTTAAATTAGAAGTTGATCCGATCCTGAAGTGGGTGCGATCCGGTTATTTATGATTATTGTTCCCACGAATCCTTATTACTATGGTTAGTTTGTTAAACCTGATTGGTGGATGTCCAGGGTTATGCATTAATTAGGGAAGTAGTTAGTGGTAGACGTCCTGATATCGAGATTAGGGAAATAAGGAGTTTTTGACATATGTTAATTTTCTATAGCTATTCTAGGAGAATCTAAATTAATAACTTTTAGGGAATGATTAAAGTCCATGATGTGCCATTGAATCTTGATCCTGATTTGTGGAACCATAGAACTAGGTGTTACTTAAGTGTTCATTAATTGTTTTCAAAATTACTTTCGTTACTTTATTTATTTAGTTTATTTTAGTTAAGTTAGTTAAATCAATTTATTTCAAAACCCCCAATTTTTTTTTGTTGTTTTTAACCTTAGAAAGACCGCCAATCTCCATGGGATCGACAATTTGCCACTATTCTACAAAACAGTTGGTTTAGGACTTTTATTTATTTACGCGTTCGACGCGCGTTAACGGACAAATATAACTCAATCTTATCTATCGGCGTGTCAAGCTGCTACTGTGTGAGCTCGATACGTCAGTTGCGTATCGCTGTCTGAAATAAGAATTTAAACATTCACAAATAATTTATATAATGTTGGGTTTTTGGGGTTCATACGCAGCGAAAAATTCAAAACTAGTTTTTGAAAAACCCTAATAGGATCGAAAATAAGTTTCATTAAACTAAATCTAGGAAAGTAAATCATATCTTATCCCGTGATGTTCTTTTGATTGTTTGATTTTCAAGACGTTCAAGTGCACGTCCTCTATCAGAAATCCACATATGAACGGTGACCACAATTTGGAATGTTAGCCCCAAGAAAGATTGAAAACAATTTTTTTTCTCTCCCTAAATCCAGAGAACTCAAAAACTGTAAAAATGAGATCTAATTTCCTTTTTTTTAAGGATTCACCCTTTATTTATATGTGTAGATAAGCCCTCACTTAAAATCATATTCGTAATACAACTATTGTATTTACACAGTTTAAGCAAATTACACATACACCCCTATTAATAAGTTATCATATTACAAATCGTAAGGAATTTTATATCATGAATTTTATCATGTAAGATTCATTTTACTCTAGACCGGTTGAAATTGTGCAAAGTCATTCTTTGTGCGCGACCCAATAAGTTCATGCGACGTTGGCAGTGAACTATAAACCATTTTGGTACATAAGTCATAAGCGATCTCTAGCAAGACATTATGACTACCCAAGTAGCATGAATATCAACATCGATACAACCTAATTAATAACATATATCATATCCTTTTGTTGTCCGATATCCTTTGATTAAACATAAGACATGGAAAGTCACCCTTAATGTTCAATCGTACTAGTATCGATCTTTAGGTAAACTGAGAAACATCCAAGTGACATTGATCATGCAATTAATATGGACTTGGCCATTATCAATCTATCTTATCAAGGGATCCACTGATATCTTTCTCTATACGAGAGTGAAAAATTATATCTTGATTACACACCTTCACATATTATTCACACAGTAACCAATCACAATCTTTATAATTATCCCGTTAAAGACAACATTAGATCGGGTCAAATTATCATGCTCCTAATATTTAAGTCTATGTAAATCTCAAGTCGAAGGACTAAATGATATAGCTATCATGAGTAATACCCACGATTTCATCTATGTGGTGTTCTCATAGCGGGTCGGTCCAATATCTTATTCCATTAGAAGTACTCAAGATCTTGATTCATATCCTTATACGCATAACCATCACATGACTATCAATCAAGATTCACACTACTCTTAATTCATTATAGTTCCCAGTATAATGACCGACTGAGGACATTTAGGATATTTCAACAAATACCCATGGATATTACTATAAGGTAAACATGCAATCACTTATAATAAAACAACAAATAAAACCTCTATTTTATTAATTAAAATTATAAGATAAACAATGTTTGTAAATTGACCTTGGGCACATGCCCTAACATATAAGTCATTAATACTTATCATTAATTAACCAAACAATTACTACAAAACTATTTTCTTACCACAATCTTCTCTACTCTCTCATCTAGGAAAGCGACATCGTCATGATCTTTGGTGTGGAAGTATGGGTATAGCTCCAAGGCAGTCGGGGGTCGACCTAATTTCTCCTCCTACAAAAAATATGTTTTAATTTGGATTAAGTTATATTATATTAATATATAAAATTATTATAGCATAACTCACCAACCTCTTTGTGTGCTGATAAATGGATATGGAACTACCGGTATGCACAACAACACCCATACCGGGTCCCCTATCTCCATTCTCTTATTCTTGCTTGCTCGTTCAGGTTTCTTTTTGAGTTCAGGGGTTGACCACATCTTCTAGTAATGGTGAAAATTTTCAGTAGATACGTGACCCGACTTCTTATATTTGGAGCACATCATGCTATTCAAGTCGGACTAACGAGTGGCAATTTGCCTCTCGTACGCATTTCTGATATCCATTTCTTCCATTGGATCCCGATCAAAAGAAAACTATGTACAAAAATATTTTAATTTAGTTTATATATTTTAATTAGTGAAAGAAATAACTATTGGTAAAGAGTTTTTACCTTCTACTGATTTCAATATACATCTCGCATGTACTAGGGAACGTGCTCCCATGAGCAGCCATCCTTGTGCAAAGAGTACTTGTATGTCCTTTTTATCTTCCTTGCAGCTTTATCTAATGGGTGCAACTTTTGTCCACTAAATTGTAAATTTATGATATACTTTATTTTGGCCAATTAACGAAATGTATTTAGTTATAACTAAATTATGTGTACTTACTATCCATCATCCTTGACAACCAGAAGTATTCGCCCTTTGCTTACGTAAAAGTGTTGCCTCTAGGGGCTCTAGCTTCCTGAGCACCTCATCGTCGTCCATGTGAGGTTGTGCCAACGAACGGATCACTAGAAGGGTGTGTTGTCGAACTCAGTGACTCTAAGGCATGTAAATCAAATGGGCATGGTCATGTAGTCGTGTGATGGTCGGGCTGATGCGATGGAGATGTTGATCCCCAGATAAAAAATTAGGGCTATAATATGGCAATGTAGTAACATGAACAAGGACGGGTGGTGTTGGTAGCGATGAAAGAAGTGTAGAGTAAATCTGCATGGAGGCCGGGTCATTGGCAAATACAGCTAGTAAAGGCATGACATACGCTATAGAAAGTGGTGGATGTAAATAAGAAATAGGTGTCCGGTGGAATAAGGGGTTTGTTGAGATGGTGGAAATGAGTACGGATGATATAAGGAGGCCAGCGGAGGGTGATCCTGATGTTGATGCTGATGTTGGGGATGCTGCCCCTGACTAGACTCTGGAGCAACATCGTCAGGAGATTGGAAGTCTGAATGATCCGAATGGCGAGATCGGCTATCTTTGCTGCCAACGAAACGTCCACCGAATTTCTCACCCTGGGATGGACTGTATCGTCTTCCTGACATAACTTTATTAAAAAAATAAAACTAAGTTAGAAAAAATAATATATAAATGTTCTACATTTTAGATATTAGGTAACATGACAACAAATATAAGACTATGTTACATATTACTTTATCGATGGGAATCTAATTATATCATGGTTCATTGTCACTATTCCTATCATCCAATGAAAACTCAGAATTATCGATGTCATCATATTACTTATCGACGTCTGACATGTGTGTGCCACTAAGATTAGCTAGCAAAATTGCAATATTATTATCAATATCAGCCTCAATATCATTATCAGGTAACTATTCTTGAAAAGCGTCTTCTTGGATAGGCGCACTGTCAACGTTCTCAACTAAGTTGCTCTCATCGATGAACTTCAGCTGAAGTTTGCACATGGCTTGCCGATTGTTCGACGCACTTCTTACACTCGGGTAAGAAAGATAGTACACTTGACTAGTTTGCATTGCTAGTATAAAAGGCTCGTACTTATTCAGTCGCAGATTTCGACGTCCACGAGTTTTAAGGAACGGTGTACTTATGTCTCCACGTTTGGCATGGGATCGAACCATTCACACTTGAACAACACGGTACGTAAAGAACCAACGTATTCAATTTGTATCACTTCTTCCAATTGCCCAAAGAACTCGCTATCACATTCTGCGTAATTTGTGCCTCCGACACATACCCCGCTACCATGAATTTAGTTGTTTACGCTATGTGATATTGTGTGAAACTTGTAACCTTTAACAAGATATGCGTGATATACGGTGCAAAATCGACTTGGGCCGTATGAAAGCATTAGAATAGTTGGATCTTGAATGTACAATGGTGCCTACATTCAAGACAATTTAGTATGATAAACTTCTTTTTCAATTATATTACAAAACAAGAAGAATTGTGTTAATATGGATTTACTAATGACTTACAAAATGTTGGAACCAAGTTGAGAACTATTTTTCAAGATGTTGATCGATTTGCACTTTGTGTGATACTCGACTGTTTAGAATGCAACTCTGATATGTACTGTAACGGCCCGAAAATTCAACTTATGCCACGTGTTATTTTAGGGTCGTATGTGGGACCTACTCCGAGAGATTTGGATTGAAATCGACGCGATGTTTCCGTACTTCGTAGTGAAAGGGTATCTTCGTTAATTTGTGGCGAAATTGAGGTTTACTTTGGACGTCAATTGAGGACACAAGTTACTTAATGAGGAAGAAATCAAAATATATATAATATATATATAGAGGAGAGAGAAAAAGAAAAGAAAAAAAAAAAAATGATGGAGATAAGAATCGGGAGGTGAGGAAAAAGAAAGAGAGAGAAAAGAAAGAAAAATGAAGAGAGAGAAAAAAACCAGAGAAGAAACAAGGAGAGAGAGAGAAAGATCGAAGAAGAGAGAGGGAGAGGGAGGTCGCGGATCGGCCAGCGGCGGCCGATCAGCAGCGGCCATGCGGAGGCCGCGAGAGGCGAAGGTGGCGGACGACAGAAGGTGACGCTGGTTGGCGCGGGTCGGCGCTTGCGATGACGGAGGCCGGCAGCGCGAGGACAGCAGCACTAGCGGCGGCGATCGACGCGGAGAGCGGATCGGCGACCGGCGGCGCGGATCTGCGGTGGAGCAAACGGCGCACTGCAGCGGCGAGGCGCGGAGGCGGCGCTGTAGTAGCAGGTGCGGAGGCGGCGCGGTGGCGGCATGCGAGGAGGCGCAAATGTGCAGCGCGGCGGTAACGCCGAAAGGCGGCGCGAAGGTGGGCTGCGCGGCGGGGCTCACTGCCGGCGAGCGGCGAGCAGCGACAGCGGTCGGCGACAGCGGCGGGATCGGCTCGGTTGTGGTGGTGGTCGACGCGAAGGTACGAGCAGCGAGGCCGACAGAAGGGCAGCGCGGATGGCAGCAAGGCCGACGGCGGGCAGCGCCGGTGGCGGCGACCGGGGAGGGCGGCGACCGGGGAGGGCGGCGACCGGCGGCGCCGGCGAGGGCGGCGGTGGCGCGACCGTGATGACGGCAGCGACGCGGTGACGACGCGAGGGCGTTGTCGGATCGATCGAAGGCGTGAATCGACGAACGTCGACGACGCGATTGAGGTGAGTGTATTTCACCTAATTTTGAATTGTGATTTTCATGATTTGCATGATTTAGTAACTGAAATGATATAAATGGACACCAGGGACTTAGGATGCTATATTCAGGTGTCGGGTGCGCATATCGAGATGCATGCGAGTGCGTTTTCGAGGTACTTAAGATTCCTTCTAACAGTCGCTGAGGGTTTACTTTTCTCTCGTTGATTCATATTCCTTGTTATTGTTGAATGCTATTCCCCCTGTTCCTTGTTATTGATTTTCGTGACGCATTTGGATTGGGGAATGAGACTTTTCGATATTCTTGGTGTACTGGTGGCACACTAGGCTGTACGCGGGTAATTAGGTGAAAGAAGTGAGTGTTTCAACTGAAGGGATCCTGTGCGCCCCAGGTAGGCACTCAATGGGCTCGAGGGCGGGCTGGGTGTAGGCTTGGGCCATACCAGGTGGAAAGAAGTGGTGCACTCACTGAAAGGATCCTGGAGGTTTGTCGTACAGTTTAGTGTGATCAGGAGGAGTACACGGTTTGTTTCTCATGTTATTTATTCATGTGATTATCTTAGCACAGTTGCATGTTTAGTTCGCATGATTAATTGACATGTTTATTGATATCATCTATATTTCTCATAAATGCTCGGTGTACTTTGTTAGAATCTTACTAACTGTACTCTCCATTTTACTTTTTGTGATGGACGAGTGCAGACCCTGCTAGTAGGGGCAAGGAGGGTTTGGACGACTTTATCTGACTGTCCGCGGTTAAAGACTTATTTGATTCTTTTGGGAACTGAGGAATGATTTGATATTGTACAGCTACAGTACTTTTCATGGTTTTTCCACAGTAGGTTTTGTTTAAATTGGTTAATATATTTTTCTAATTCTACGTACAACTTCCGCTGCTTATTTCATATATACACTGACACACACGTGGATATGAAATTCGAGACAAGAAAAGGACGGGCAGGTGGCGTAAACGTGTAGTTAGGCTAGCTGGCAAGGAGTACACGGAGACACGTCACCTCGGGGCGGCGAGGGCCGTCACAAATGGTATCAGAGCATAGAAAGTCCTCAAACAATAAAACTTAAACAACAAACTTAGATGTGAAAAACCCGAAGTTAGTGCCTTAGAACTTTAGTTGGGAAATGAAGTGAGACGGGTAGAGTTAGAACTTATATACGTGTTATATTTTCATTTTATTATATGATATACGTATATACCTCGAGACTGATCCGGAGTACATTCTCGATCGAGATCATGGACGGACGGTCTGGTACATCAGTGGTGACTGGACAGACTAGTGATGCGGCTAGGGATGTCTCGGCTACGATGGGTATTGAGGATAGACTCTCGGCACAGGAGACACAGATGACTGAGGTATTCCGGATACTACGAGAGCAGACCGCAGTACTGGCGGCACTTACTTCAGCTAGAGAGCCAGTAGCTGTGACCATACCGGCGGGAAGGATGAGACAATACAGGCACGACTTGCAGGAGCCTGTTTGAGAGGGCATGCGGCAGTCTTGTAGACGAAATATATGGATACTCATCCGGAACTGACGACATGGACTGAGTTTAGGGAGCTGTTCTACAATCAGTACATGCCTACGGAGGTTAGGTTGAGGCTGAGGGAAGAGTTCCTATCAGTCGGACCATGATGCGGTATATGGAGAGGTTTCGACAGATGTCGCTGGTACGGAACGCTTATTTCACCAGAGGGGTTGATGATAGGATCGCGTTAGCAATTGTCTCGACTGGAGCCACGACACTGCAGGAGATCTTTGACAGGGCCTTGGCGCATGAGACATACTTACTACAGAGAGCTGGCCGACGTGTGAGTGGTAGGGAGGTACAGTCAGGGAAAAGTTCTCAGTCTAGTCAGAAGTAGAAGAGACCGATGGATCATCGAGGATAGAGATTGGAGAGATGATAGACGAGAGAGGGGTCGTTGGAACGAGTTTCAGGGCAGTCAGATCTGATATGAGGAGCCACGGCCAGTTTATACTATCACCTCAACACCAGTGGATCGACAGAGGGCACAACCCCATGAGTACCGTCAGGGTCGATATTAAGGGGGACATGACATGGGTCAGGTAGACCAGGGTCAGGGTCCGAGATCTGGAGACGGACAGACGGGTAGACTGGAGAGCCATAGATGCCACCAGTGTGGGCAGAGGGGACACTTGAGGGCTGACTGTCGGACACCACCATCGCCACGGCGAGGGTCGAACTAGGCCTGAGATAGAGCGCATGCGTTAGCGACGTAAGGATAGAGGTGGATCGAGTTTCATATTCATATCATGCACAAATAGATTGTTACGGCAAGATGATAGAGTTTCATAGTCCTGACATACCAGAGTTCGTATTATTTGGATCGACAACTAACTTATCCATCACGAGAGGCCGACTAGCTACAGCGCGGATGGAGGCGGATGTAGCGATAGTTGAGCCGGAGGTTCGAATTGAGGCCGAATTGAAAACGGTCCGGTGGTTCGGGATGTTGTCGCAGTTGAGGATACCGACCGTATCGATTGAACGGGTTGCCGAGTGTCAGAGGGTTGATGGGCTCTATGAGCGGGTCAGTGGTCTGTCACAGAATCGAAATGCACTGATTGGGCAGGATTCCCAAATAGGTGTTTAAGATACCGATGGAGATTGTGGTTACCTGCGGATTAGGAGATACGGGACGGGATCCCGAAAGATGCACACCAGTCTGGTACACAAGTAGAGCCTGAGATAGTTATTGATCACACAAGAAACTACGACAAATTCGTCAGAAGCTGCGAGCTACATAAGATAGACAGAAAAATGTGCGGATACATTGGCATTAAGATACATTGGGCTATACCGGATTGCACAAAGAGTATGGACTGTGGCATATCGGGATTTAGTACAGTTTGTAAAACCCATTATTATTTGTGATTTTTCCTGTATTTTATCTTGTCGTTGTTTGCACGGTTGGTTCGTTACTCCCACCGAATTTTTCGTTGTGTGTCTATGCATTCTAGACCATAGCATGTGCATCAGGAGTGCTCGGTGGATAACGACCCGAGGGAACTGCTACATGTGTCGGTGCGTCGTAGGTCTACGCCGGCCACCGAGAGGGATCAGGTGATAGCTAGTTCGGTGCGCCCACTAGTGGGATCCTGGAAGGAAATCCCGAAGTATGGTTTAGTATGACTGGAACAAGCACACATATTTGAGCTTTATTGTTATTTACGCACGCGATGCCCTACTTACAGTTGCATGTTTACGTTCTGCATGTTTAGTTAAAAGTATTCATTGAATTCCATTTAGTATTGAATGCTCGGAGGAGTTCTTTGGGATTTTACGGACTGTACAGCTGGGGTTCATCCGACATTTCACATTTCCATGATAAGACTCGTTAGGTCAGGGCCAAGACCGATGATTAAGTTGTGATAGGTGAAAATATAGCCTGACGTGACCTATGAGGAGAGATTGATAGAGATCGTCGATCGTCGAGTACAGATTCTCCGGAAAAGGGAACTCGCAAAGGTCCTGGTTCGTTGGCAGCATAATAGGACGAAGGGACTAACTTGGGAGCTCGAGTCGACGATAAGGACACGTTACCCTCAGCTATTCTCTGGTATGAGATTCGGGTTACAGGTAAATTTTGGGACAAAATTTCTTTTAGTTGGGAAGACTGTAACGGCCCGAAAATTCGACTTGTGCCACGTGTTATTTTAGGGTCGTATGTGGGACCTACTCCGCGAGATTTGGATTGAAATCGACGCGATGTTTCCGTATTTCGTAGTGAAAGGGTATCTTCGCTAATTTGTGGCAAAATTGAGGTTTACTTTGGACGCCAATCGAGGACACAAGTTACTTAATGAGGAAGAAATCAAAATTTATAGAATATATATATATATATATAGAGAGAGAGAGAAAAAGAAAAGAAAAGAAAAAAATGATGGAGATAAGAATCGGGAGGTGAGGAAAAAGAAAAGAGAGAAAAAGAAAGAAAAATGAAGAGAGAGAAAAAAACCAGAGAAGAAACAAGGAGAGAGAGATAAAGATCGAAGAAGAGAGAGGAGAGAGGAGGTCGCGGATCGGCCGGTGGTGGCCGATCGGCAGCGGCCATGCGGAGGCCGCGGGAGGCGAAGATGGCGGACGGCGAGAGACACGGTTGGCGCGGGTCGGCGCTGCGATGACGAGGCCGGCAGCGCGAGGACAAGAAGACTAGCGGCGGCGATCGACGCGAGAGCGGATCGGCGACAATGCGGCGCGATCTGCGGTGGAGCAAACGCGCCTGCTGCGGCGAGGCGCGGAGGCGGCGTTGCAGCAGCAGTGCGAGGCGCGCGCGAGAGAGCGCGGTGGCGGCGCACGCGAGGAGGTGTGAATGTGCAACATGGCGCGGCGCGCACGCCGAAAAGCGCGCGCGACGGTGGGCTGCGCGGCGGGCTCATCGCGCCTGAGGCGAGCGAAATGGCGCGAAAGCAAGCGCAGCACAATGGTCGCGGCAGCGGCGGGATCGGCTCGGTTGCGGTGGTGGTCGACGGAGGCGCGGCGCGGATGGCGCGCGAGCGAGCGACGACGCAGCGCGGATGGCGATGAGGTCGACGGCGGCCGGCAGCGGCGGCCGCGCGTAGCAGGGCGATGCAGCGGCGAGCGCGCCGCGAGGCGGCGAGCGCGCGCGCAGCGGCGAGCGGTAAGCGCGACCGTGATGACCGCAGCGACGACGCGTGACGACGCGAGGGCGTTGTCGGATCGATCGAAGGCGTGAATCGACTAACGTCGACGACGCGATTGAGGTGAGATGTATTTCACCTAATTTTGAATTGTGATTTTCATGATTTGCATGATTTAGTAACTGAAATGATATAAATGGACACCAGGGACTTAGGATGCTATAGTCAGGTGTCGGGTGCGCATATCGAGATGCGTGCGAGTGAGTTTTCGAGGGACATAAGATTCCTTCTGACAGTCGCTGAGGGTTTACTTTTCTCTCATTGATTCATATTCCTTGTTATTGTTGAATGTTATTCTCCTGTTCCTTGTTATTGATTTTCATGACTCATTTGGGTTGGGGAACGAGACTTTTCGATATTCTTGGTGTACTGGTGGCACACTAGGCTGTACGCGGGTAATCAGGTGAAAGGAAGTGAGTGTTTCAACTGAAGGGATCCTGCGCGCCCCAGGTAGGCACTCAGTGGGCTCGAGGGCGGGCTGGGTGTAGGCTTGGGCCGTACCAAATGGAAGGAAGTGGGGCACTCACTGAAAGGATCCTGGGGGTTATGTCGTACAGTTTAGTGTGATCAGGAGGAGTACACAGTTTGTTTCTCATGTTATTTATTCATGTGATGATCTTAGCACAGTTGCCTGTTTAGTTCGCATGATTAATTGACATGTTTATTGATATCATCTATATTTCTCATAAATGCTCGGTGTACTTTGTTGGAATCTTACTAACTGTACTCTCCATTTTACTTTTTGTGATGGACGATTGCGGACCCTGCTAGTAAGGGCAAGGAGGGTTTGGATGACTTTATTTGACTGTCCGCGGTTAATAGTAGGGGCAAGGAGGGTTTGGACGACTTTATTTGACTGTCCGCGGTTAAAGAATTATTTGATTCTTTTGGGAACTGGGGAGTGATTTGATATTGTACAACTACAGTACTTTTCAGGGTTTTTCCACAGTAGGTTTTGTTTAAATTGGTTAATATATTTTTTCTAATTCTACGTACAACTTCTGCTGCTTATTTCATATATACACTGTACACACACGTGGATACGAAATTCGAGACAAGAAAAGAACGGGCAGGTGGCGTAAACGTGTAGTTGGGCTAGCTGGCAAGGAGTACACGGAGACACGTCACCCCGGGGCGGCGAGGGCCGTCACATGTACATCCTTACAAGAGATTAAATAAATAAAAAGTTACGATTGAATAAAACAAGACTACACAATGACATGAAAACTTTGTGTTGTAATATATTTGTGTATACCTCATGAAATGAGCGACTTCAGGATAAGTTAACAACACATAAGCGTGTATGGCGCTACATTTATCATCTGTGAGATAACGCCTCTTTGATTTCTCAACGGCTCAGCCTGGGTAGGTGAAGATTGAGAAGCTGCCATTAAAATTTTGAGTCGGGCCGACTCCATCATCATAATTACAGGGCGGGCGATTGTGTGATGTGAGACGTGTTCCTCAAAATAATATGAAAAAAATATTATTGCCTCTTCCATTAAATAATCATTGCATATTGAGCCCTCAACCCTTGTCTTATTTCTAATATTATTTTTCAAATGTTTCAAATACTTTACATTTATAAAGTTAAACTAGTTAGACATAAGTTTTAATTGATTTTAATCGTGTATAGTAAAAGTAGCACGATGAGAAGAATAATTTTTACCTCTCGAAAAGATAAAAGATACATCCATCGAAATTGTACTAGGCTTATAAGGATAGCCTTGTGTGCCACAGGATATGCTCCATTGAGTTGAAAAAACTTGGCGAAAAGATTTTTTCTAACTTACACAATATTTTAAGATTTTTGTATGCAAAAGTCGTTAGTTCATAACATTTAAGTTTATAGTTGTTAAATCTATAAAGAAAATGCTAAACTCAATGATTGCAATCCAAATGTCATCCTCTAAAAGATCCTGAAATGCAATCGGCAACAATTGTTGCATGAATACATGGTGATCGTGGCTTTTCATTCTAAATATCTTCAACTTCTTAGAGTTAATGGTCGATATTAGATACGTAATCATCAGGGAAGCGCAATTTCTTAATCCACTTACGCAACACTTGTTTTATCTGTTTGTCTAAGGCTTATCATGCTTTTAGGTATTTCTTTGATACTGGATCGTAATGTAATTCTGACCGATGAAAAATCTCCTTTAAATCCTCCCTAGATTTTGCATTTTCTTTCGTCTTCCCTGGCACACTCATAATTATGTTAAAAATGTTGTCAAAAATATTTTTCTCGATGTGCATTACATCTAGATTGTGTCTTACAAGGTTCGTCTTCCAATACAGCAACTCTCACAGTATGCTTCATTTTCTCCACCCACTACTCTTCGAGACTTCGTTATTTATAGCATCTTATCTCAATTCTGTAACCTTCATCAACCTTAATGCCTCAATTTCACGCAAGATATCTTCACCTGATTTATCCATTGGTGGCTTGCTTGAAACAGTTCTACCTTTACAAAAACTAAATTTTTCTTTCCTTTCCTTCGAATACCACGACAAGAAACGCGGTGACTGTCAAACCAAGTCGTTTTCTCACCAAACCTCAATCGAAAGGCATTGATATCATCCATACAATAAGGGCAAGCTATCCTTCCATGCATGCTCTATTCTGACAATATGTTGTAGGCTAGAAAGCCGCTCATAGTTCACATGAGTGTGGCGCTCTTTTGAAAGTTCATCTTAGTCGATACATCGTAAGTAGGCACTCTGACATACCATAAATCTTGCAATTATTTTACCAACAGTTGGAGAAACACATTAATTTTTATGACGGATTGGTCGGTCCAGGTACAATCATTGTTAAAACATCACTCATTTCTTCATACATATCAACGGAGACAAATTGTACGGGGTTAAAATCATCGGCAATGAGGAGTTTGGTTTGTCGATCATTCCGGAAAGTTGGAACCCATCAGTGCATAGCCCAAGTCTAACGTTACAAACCTATGAGCAGAAACTAGGGTTCACTTGATTGAAATGGTTTCATGCAATGGAATTAGAGCAATGCTGCATATGGTCCTTATCTCTAACGTGTTCTGCATGTCATCGCATGTGTTTCGTTGTAGCTTTCGATGTGAACAAAAGTTGTGAACGAGGGGTCAAGGGAAAGTAAATCATTGTCTTGTGTGGGCATTTGTTAGAGTTAAACCTAGCTTCCCTGTAAAACTTAAGGTAGGAATAGAGCCCCCAAAAAAGTATGTATAACTGGGGACAACAATCAATTTTCTCATAAGGCAACCAACCAATTCATTAAACCTTTACATTTATAAAAACACTCTACAAAACAGTTGTCTTCAGGGAACATGTCTTTACAGACCTGCAAGATTTCATCGAATGCTTGCTCCAAAACATGGTGATTCGACTTTATCGTCAACAAACGTGCCATTGCTGACAGTTTTTTCATCTTCTCGTAACCCGACCAAAGCAGTGGATTCGCTACGTCAATCATTTCGAATTAATTTTTTGCTTTAGGGTTTGACTCCTCCTCACGGTTCCAATTGAAACTCAGCCCCACTAGGTTGTGTATCATTTGATGATATGACGTCGAATATTCATTCATTGGATCATTGCCTTCATCGTTAATATTGTTTCGTAATTCATCCTCCCCATGCTCAGTCCAACAATAATAATTGGGAATGAATCATATATGTTATTCAATAAAGTGTAACCGCCTTCAATGCGGTTGTACATCCAATCTCGAGACACAGACATCTCGAAAGACCTAAACAACCCTAGTTAAACAAACCTACACACCAATCACTATATACATTTTAGTCAAATTGGTTGCATTAGCACATACTTTGAATCATATATGTTATTCTTCTTAGTCAAATCGTAACCGTAATTAGTCGAATTGGTAACAATATACTTTGCGTAACTTTATTATATATTATAGCTGCCATAATTATTAAATTTTAAGTGTTTTATTTTGTTTCAATTTATTTTGCTTTATTTTTTTCTTAATAATTTTTTTCATTATATATATGGTAATTACTTTTTTTCTATTTAGTACATTTTAAAGTACATTTATATAATCGTACATATATTATAAATTATTTTGCTTCAAATTAACTTTGCTTAATTATGTTTTTTTCAAGTATATATACGGTAAGTACTATTTTTTCACTCATTAAAGTTTTAAAGTACATTAATATAATTGTACATATATATAGTATAAATTATTATAATTTTATGTATGTATACTATATATAAGTACTTGCAACTTTTTTTCAAAAATTGAAGTCCTATGTATTTTGTTTCAATATAAAAACATTGTTATATATTCGTATATAATTATTAATTTTAAGTGCTTCTTTATACAAATAAATAGTATACTTAAATTGTATATATAATATAATTTGTACAACCATATAATATATATAAGTTTTTATTAAGTGCTTTATTTTGTTTTTATAATTTTGTGTTTAATTAAGTATTTATTTCATTACGTATTGTGTAAGTTCTATATAGACAATATAAAAGCATTGCAGTATGTATTCATATATATAAATCAATTAAATATTTTTTGAATATATTTTTTTCTTTATTTGCTTTTAAAAGTGCTTTACATTTGTGTGTTTATATATTATTAATCTTTTATTTTGGTCCTACTTGAAAATAATTTTGTCCAATTTTTCTTTCTAAACGTGCGAAATTTTTTAATTGAAGTGTAAATCAATTAATTTTAAGTTTTTTTAACAATAATCTTAATTCAACTCAACATACTATACTTTCTTCACCAAAATTATAAAACATTACAAAAGAAATAATGCACATCATCAATAAAAAAAAAACATATACAACCACATTACATATTTTTATTATACAAACATAAAAAATACATATCATGCACTTCTTTTCACCAAATATACAAATATGAAATATTATTTTTCACCAAAATTATAACATATTACACACTTTTATTATATAAACACACTACACATTTATCAATATACATAAAAAGCATATGATGCGTATTTTTATTTTAATTATAAATATCAAAATTTTAATTATTACAAATTTACACATTTCTTTTCAGAAATATTTAAAAAACTATCGATATCAACATTAATTAATATTTAAAGATTTTTATAAAAAAATATTATTCACTAAATTAACATTTTTAACATACATAAATATTATTTTTGTTAAAATATACAAAAACTTGTAAAAATCATCCCTAAGATATCGATGGAATGCGGCACTCAAATCGGAGGGGCGAGACGGTGACCAGCAAGGCAGACAGCGGCAAGGTGATTAGCAAGGCAGATGGCGAAGTAGAGAGATCGGGGATGGGCCAAAAGGTAAAAAAGGATAGGGTTTGGGGCTCGAGGAGAGGGAGAGCAGCAAAAGGGGGACGAGCAGAGGGAGGAGGGTGGATGAGCAGAGGGAGGAGGGGGGCCGAGAGCAGATAGAGGAGCTAGTAAGGAGAGGAAAGGGACTAGGGAGGAGGGAGGAGGAGGAGACCAGAGGGAAGGGGAGAAGGGGGAACGTTTTTGGTTGAAATATTGGAGGAATAGCAACGGGGTTTCTCCTCGCTAATCCCATACGTGGCCACCTCACTAGCTGCCACGTGGCGACATGGAGCGCCACATGGCATGAACAAATTCCCCATGGACGGGAATTTTCCCACCTGAAAAATAGCGACAGGTCGCTAAATGAGTCAATGGGTCAGCGATTACTCTCGTCGCTATATAGAACCAATTTTGCAGTGTAACTGTATATGCGTTCCCAATTTAACAACGCATACAACTCAAGCGTCCTAAAGCTGAGGACGCTTAATGTACAAGCATCCCAACATTAAGGATGCATACAAAAATATATAAGCATCCATAATTTTGAGACCCATAAACAACAAATGTCGTAAAATTAAGGACGCATAAACAATAAGCGTCCCAACATTAAGGACACAAAAAACAAGCATCCCCAACTTAAAGACGCATAAACAAGTGTCCTAAAATTAGCAACGCATAAACAACAAGCGTCCCAACATTAAGGACACATAAGAAAACAAGCATCCCCAATTTAGGGACACATAAAAATTAAGCGCCCCAACAGTAGGGACGCAAATAACAAAAAGCATCCCAACATTAAGGACACAAATCACAAAAAACATCCCTCAGTAAATATTACCAACGTAAACTTATGCGTCACAAAAATTAGGGGATGACTCTTTTAGCAACGTAACTCCACCTATGTTGTACACTATGTGCGCTACATAGCCGGTCCCAAGTCCGGATAAAGGAGGAGGACTCTGACGCCCATTTTTTCATACCGAAAAATGGGTAAGGGAGGTCCCAAACTCACTTTTCATACCCGAAAAGTGAGGGAGGGAGGCCCCAAGCTCATTTTCCATTCTTGAGAAATGGAGGAGGGTTGCGATAGGTTGACAGCCAGCGTAAAACTTTTGTCACTTTTCATGAAATGGATAAAACATATATAAACGTTGGGGCGTTCCCACCTAGCGACGCGCAGCATCGGAGCCCGGGTGTAGTGAGAAATGAGCAAGGGCGTGTTTCACATCGCCGCACAGGGTGAAGAAAAATGAGCAATGGTTCCCACACATAGGACGTGTGTGGGTAAAGAAGCTAGTCCCTTCACATCGTCGCCCGGATGTGAAGAAAAATGAGCAAGGGTTCCCACACAAAGGACGGGTGTGGGGTAAAGAAGCTAGTTCAAAACAAAAACAAAAACAAAAACGAAAACAAAAACAAAATCATAGATACGAACACTAGATCTTTTAGACAAAATAGAAATAGAAAAGAAAAACAAATACAAAGGGGAGAAAAAATTCGTTTAGGAACATGGAACATAGGAACACTTACGGGAAGTCAATAGAACTAGTAGATACCATGATTAGAAGGAAAGTCAATATTGCTTGCCTCCAAGAGACAAAATGGGTAGGAGAAAAGAGTAGAGAAATAGGAAGCACAGGTTTAAA
Source organism: Stephania yunnanensis (assembly GCA_039657365.1). NCBI lineage: Eukaryota > Viridiplantae > Streptophyta > Magnoliopsida > Ranunculales > Menispermaceae > Stephania > Stephania yunnanensis. Next base: position 28,511,684 of record CM077581.1, on the reverse strand, counting down.
TTGTGGTACACCGATATAGATAGAAAATGCAATGGAATAGGAATTGTGGTGGATAACGATTATAAGGATAAGGTCGTAGAGGTTAAAAGAATGGGGATAGATTGATTCTAGTTAAATTAATTATTGGAGACGAAAAACTGAACATACTTAGCGCATATGCACCACAAGTAGGATTAAGCGAGAGCATCAAACGCAAGTTTTAGGATGATATGGATGGATTTATGCAGAGTATACCATTAGATGAAAAGGTTTTTATCGGAGGAGATTTAAATGGGCATGTTGGGGTAAGTAACGATGGGTTTGAGAGAGTTCATAAAGGTTTTGGTTATGGTAATAGAAATGAAGAAGGAGAATCAATTTTAGAATTTGCTTCAGCATATGATCTTGTCTTAGCAAATACTAGTTTTAGGAAGAGGGAGTTGCATATAATTATTTTAGTAGTGGTCATAACAAGAGTCAAATAGATTTTCTTTAAACAAGAAAATAGATAGAAAACTATGTAGAGAATGCAAAGTAATACCTGGTGAAGCACTTACTACCCAACATAAGTTAGTAGTACTTGATATTAAGCTAACACAACGGAATAATATGAATAAAAGAGTTAGCGACCCTAGAATAAAGTGGTGGAACCTAAAACATAGTAAACAAGTAAAGTTTAGAGAAAAACTACTAAAGGAAAATGTTTGGAATCTTGACTTAAATGCTAATACAATGTGGCTAGAAATGAGTAGTTGCATAAGGAGGGTGAGATCAAACATATTAGGTATATCTAAGGGCTTGAGACCTCCAAAAAAGAAAACATGGTGGTGGAACAAGGATGTCCAACGAGCAATTAAGACTAAAAGAGAGATGTATAGGAAAATACCTAAGTGTCAAGATGAAGATGCGTACAATCAATATAGAGAAGCTAGAAAACAAGCTAAAAAAGTAGTTAGTCAAGCAAAAACAAATTTCATGGAAGATCTATATACAAGGTTAGGTAATAGAGATGGCGAAAAATATATATATAGGCTAGCTAAATTAAGAGATAAAAAGAAACAAGACCTAAGTCATGTAAGATGCATTAAGGATGAAAATCAAAATGTTTTAACGCGCGATGAGGATATTAAGGAGAGATGGAGAAGTTACTTCGATAGTTTATTTAATGATGGCCAAGTTGATACTATAATAGATGAAAACCCACACCAAGAAAGAAATGTAAACTATACACGCAATATTAGAATTGTAGAAGTTAAAGAGGCATTGAAAAGAATGAAAATAGGGAAAGCATATGGCCCAGATGAAATACCCATAGAGGTTTGGAAATGCTTAGGAGAAATCGGATTGACTTGGTTAACATAACTTTTCAATAAAATTTTAAAATCAAAACGGATGCCAATGGATTGGAGAAGAAGCACGCTTGTGCCAATCTTCAAAAAGAAAGCAGACATTCAAAGTTGGTCAAACTACCGGGGAATTAAACTTATGAGTCACACTATGAAACTGTGGGAGAGAATAATTGACAATAGGCTAAGGAGAGAAACAACAATATCAGAGAACCAATTTGGTTTCATGCCTGGGAGGTCAACTATGGAGGCAATTTTCCTTGTAAGACGATTGTTAAAAAAATATAGAGAAAAGAAAAAAGATCTTCATATGGTATTCGTAGATTTAGAAAAAGCATATGATAGGGTCCCTAGAGATGTTCTTTGGTTGGTTCTAGAAAGAAAAAGAGTGCATGCTAGATACATAGACACTATTAAGGATATGTATGATGGAGTAGTAACGAGTATAAAGACATTTGGAGGAGCTACAAAAGAATTTTCCATTACGATAGGACTACATCAAGGATCGACTTTAAGCCCATATCTATTTACTTTATTTATGGATGAACTAACTAGACATATTCAAGAGGATATACCATGGTGTATGTTATCTGCAGATGATATTGTCTTAGTGGATGAAACCAAAGATGGAGTGAATAGGAAATTAGAACTCTGGAGGAATACATTAGAATCTAATGGCTTTAAGTTGAGTAGGACGAAAACGAATACCGGCACTGTGAGTTTGGAAACACTAGACATCGAGATGACGGAGTGGTAAAATTAGGGGAAGTAGAAGTTCCTAAAATAAACCACTTTAGATACTTAGGATAAATCATACAAAATGATGGTAAAATTGAAAATGATGTCACACATAGAATTCAAGCTGGATGGGAGAAATGGCGGAGTGCAACAGGGGTGATTTGTGATCGACAGGTTCCTACCAAGTTAAAAGGTAAATTTTATAGGACCGCAATTAGGCCAGCAATGGTCTATGGAAGTGAATGTTGGGCGGTAAAGCAACAACAATTACATAAAGTGAACGTAGCAGAAATGAGGATGCTTAGGTGGATGTGTGGTAAAACTCGTAAAGATAGAATAAGAAATATAGAAATTCAAAGACAAGTAGGAGTAGCACCAATTGATACAAAGATTAGGGAAGGGCGGTTGCGATGGTTTGGTCACCTGCAAAGACGGCCTACAAATGCCCCAACTAGAAAACTTGACTCAATAGAAACTGTAGAAATTCACGAGGTAGGGGCAGACCAAAGTTAACATGGATGCATTAATTAAAAGGGATTTGAATGGTTTACAAAGCTCACCATCAATTGCACTTAATCGAGCACAATGGATAAGTTTGATCCATGTAGCCGACCCCAGTTAATTTGGGACTGAGGCTATGTTGTTGTTGTTGTTGTTGTTGTTATTGTTGACTCTTTTAGCAACGTAAATGGGGACACATTGAGATGCTTATGTAAAATTTTTAGGGACACTAGTTAGTTTTGTCAAATGAGTAAATTAATGTTACTAAACACACGTTGTTTTGTAATGAATCCAATTAAAGTCAATATGTATTTCAATAGCGCGGATTGAGAAATCGCTATTCGATTCAGTCCATTTATTTCGCTAATCCAACTTGATCCAATACACTAAATGCGGATCATATTAGATTAAATTATGCAGATTGACGACTATAAAATTAACATTTATAAAATTTAAAAATTAATGTTTTAAATTAAAACTTAGGTAATCCCGATGAGTGACAAAGAAAGTTATGATTAATAAGAACAATGTTGAATATGACTTTTAATTCGATATATTAGTTTTAACATTTTTTACATTTATTTGACTAGGTAGCATGTAAAAGCTTACTTTGTGAAATTTCGATTTTCAAATGTATATGAATAAATAATAGATGAAAAAAGATGCTAAACGTACTTACTTTGGGCACTTAATTCGCCACGCCTATTAAAAGCGTCATTCGATACACCTCAAACACATATCTCATAGTGTACCAAAAAATGCACCTTGGTAGGTGCACTAAATGGGGCGCGCAAAGTGGGCACCCTAATCATTTCACATAGATGAATTAATGGTTTGAAAATGCTAACCCATCTAAATATAGTTCAAGATTTTAAGAGTATATGTGTATATATAATGTAATGTGTATAATGGTTAATTAGACTGAATTGCGGATTTGATCCGCGAATTAAGGTGTCAAATTCGCAATCAAGTGCAGTCTAATCCGTGCGGATTGAAACTTTTGCAATCTAAGCCAGTTTAACAAACTCAAATTGTAAATCAATTAGAGCTAAACAAACTGAATTAAACTGGATCTACGGATTCGAGAAGTGGTCTCGTCACCTTTGCCCAGTGACTACTAAAAGTCCTCTTCAAAACCACTGCACTTCACTTGGACGAGAAATCTGATTACCATATTATTAGCATACATATCTAATTTGCTAACGACCTGATAAAGGATGTTCAATTAATAATCTTAATTACACCGTATAGGAGTATTTGACAAAAAAACAATTCCACCATGGTACAAAAATTAATACCCATTAAATAAAGCAAAAAAAAAGTACACATTAATATGTAAAATAATCAAAGGTCAAAACGGCGGCCGAAACGTTGGACGGCCGGGTTGAAGCCCATACAACCAAACAAGCCCTGTTTGTAGGGCAAGAAAGTCTTCTTCTTCATTTCCTCCGCCACCGCCCGGTTTGCCGTGTAATGCATCTCGTGAGCCGAAACTCCACCTCCTTTCCTCTTCGACGTCCACGACCCCGTACTGTCCACCGACCTAAAGCTCGCGTTCTTCATGTCCTCATGTTTATTCCTCGACAACACCGAGTACTTTCTCAGCGGGTCCTTGTAGTAGTCGTTCGCTCTCCCCTCCGACGCGCTTCTAAACAACAATAAATCCTTCAGACTCCATTTCCATGTAGTGACTTTCGAATTCGGCGTCGAAGCACCACCGCGGCTTGATGACGATCCCTCGTTAATCATCTGTTGTTCTAGTTGCTGTTGCTCTGATAACGCGCGTAAGGGAGAGAGCGATCTGGTGCCTTTCCGGTCAGATGACGACAAGACTCGCTGTCTCCCTCTCTGTTGTTGCGGCGGCTCTGTTTCTAAGCGGGCGCGCTCGATCGCCGCCTCAAAAGGGTCGATATCGATATCTTTCTTTCTTAGTGGAGAGAAGCCATCGCGAATTATTTGTTTGGGCGATCTTGGCGACTTGGGAGACGAGATAGGGCTCCCAATTGATGATATTTCGAATGCCAATTGAAGCCCTGCTGGCGGGGGCTTCAGAGGTCGGATTCTGCCCTTATCGAACAACTCGTCAGCTGTTGACGATGCTCTCTCGAATTTCCCGCTGAAATCGAACTCAAAATCATCTTCTTCTTCGTGTTTGTTGTTGCCATCATCATCATTATATTCGTCATGATTAGATTTAGGCTTTCCGGGTTTTTCTTCCCAACCAAAGGGGATATTTACAGAAGAAACAGAGGCAGCTCCTGATGATCTGCCACTACCGCTGTTGTTGTTGTTGTTGTTGTTGTTGCTGTTGGAATCTTGATAGATAGAGGAGGCGCGAGTGGGGCTCGTGGGGGCGCTGTAGTAGAAGTGCGCGGCGCCGGAGCGCTTGGGGCTGGAGGGGGCGCTGAGATAGGGAGTGGAGCAACCGCAGTCGAAATTGAAATCGGTGGACTGCAATCCGGGCGACACCACCTCCATCTTCACTTGCTACCGATGGCTTGAATTCGAGAACAGAGCACAAGGGGCTCCGCATTCGGTCTTTGTATACCAGAGCAGAGCGAGAAAGTGAGGGGAAGGTGCAGCGGCAGAGCTTGATTGACCGGCCCAGCCGCCTTGTTGCATGTGCAAGTTATTTTGGATGATGTGTTGTTGATTTTTCAGTTTGTTTAAAGTATTATTGGCACATGGGAGTTTACACAGTGTGGCGTACGTGGGGAATTCTTAGTTGGTTGGTGCAGAGCCGTAGATTTGGAGAGTTTGTTCATCCAATGGTGGGATTTGGTCGTACTGTTTTTGCTGGCCGTTTGGACTTTGGACCAATTGCTTGTTTTTTGTTTTTTGAATTTTAAATGATGAAACGACGACTTTTTGTTGTAATCCTTTTTTATGGGTGACGTTCTTAAAAAAAAAAAAAAAAAACAAATGAGGAGGCTGTTGTGAATTGAATTGAGACTTGCTAAGAACTAGAGAATGAAATAGAAGACTAAGAACTTCTTCTAATACAAACTACTACTACAAAGGAGAAGAGAAGAAATGAGATAGTTGGAATGATAAGTTTTCATTCAACTTGGTGTGCTTTTACAATGAGGTTGGCACCCTTTATATAGGCCATTTGGTGATGATGATAAATGTACTTCATACAATGTATACAAGCAACTCATACACCCCATGTCATACAATACATCACAAGCAACATAGACAATACATGAAAGAGTCGGTGTACATTGGAGAGGATTATAAGTTACATGACAATACATAGACAAGTGGAGGTACTATTAAGTGATACATACAAGTTACATGACTACACAATATGTTGGTATACATGCATGGTCATCCATATTCCATAACACTCCCCTTTGGATGACACTTGCTTAGAGATTGTGCCTCGTTAAAACTTTTACTAAGAAAAACCCTGTGGAAAAAAATATAGTAAAAGAAAAAGAGTACACTATTCTCATAAATATTAAGACGGGTATAATATTGTTAAGATTGCCTCATTAAAAACCTTGCTAGGAAAACCCAATGGGATAAAACCATAGCTAAGGGAAAAAGAGTGCAATACACTAATCAATAACTCCCCCTCATGTGAACATGGGTGAAATTTGTTCAGTTTCTTTACTTGCAATGTCTTTAAGTTTACGCAAGCCAATACCATATGTAAGCCTTTTAAATGTCGTAGTTGGTAAGGCTTTTGTGAATAGATCAGCAAGATTATCACTCGATCGGATTTGCTTGACATCAATTTCACCATTCTTCTGAAGCTCATGCGCATAAAAGAATTTTGGTGAAATATGTTTTGTTCTGTCCCCTTTTATGAATCATTCGCTTAATTGTGCAATACATGCTGCGTTATCTTCATATAATATGGTTGGAGAATCTTTTATTGAAGGCAATCCACATGATTCTTGAATATGTTCAATCATATTTCTCAACCATACACATTCGCGACTTGCTTCATGAATTGCAAATACTTCAGAATGGTTGGAAGAAGTAGCAACCATAGTTTGCTTTACTGACTTCCATGATACATCAGTATTACCACATGTGAATACATATCCCGTTTGAGAACGGGCCTTGTGGGGATCGAGATAAAAATCCGAGATCAAGCATAACCTTGGAGATTCAATTTTACCCCTCTTGAGTAGAATAGACCCATGTCACTTGTTCCTCGAAGATATCGGAAAATATGTTTAACACCATTCCAATGTCTTCGAGTTGGTGATGAGCTGTATCTTGCAAGTAGGTTGACAAAGAAAAGCAATGTCGGGTCTTGTACAATTTGCAAGATACATAAGTGCATCAATTGCACTTAAATATGGTACCTTTGGACCAAGTAGCTCTTCATCACTTTCATGAGGTCGAAATGGATCCTTATCCACTTCAAGTGATCTGACAACCATTGGAGAGCTCAATGGATGCGCCTTGTCCATATAAAATCTTTTTAATATTTTTTCAATATAATTTGATTGATGGACAAATACTCCACTTGAAAAATGTTCAATTTGCAAACCAAGACAAAGTCTTGTTTTTCCAAGTTCTTTCATCTCAAATTCCTTTTTCAAGTATTCGGATGTTCTAACGATGTCGCCGTGGTTTCCCACAATATTTAAATCATCAACATATACAGCAATAATCACAAATCCTGTTGATGATCTTTTAATGAAGACACATGGGCAAAGCGGATTATTTACATATCCTTCTTTCGGTAAATAATCACTGAGGCGTTTATACCACATTCGCCCGGATTGTTTCAATCCGTACAAAGACCTTTGTAATTTTATAGAATGCATGTTATGAGGTTTTGATTTTCTTTCATCGGATATTACAAATCCATCAGGGATTTTCATATATATCTCACTGTCTAGGGATCCGTACAGATATGCTGTAACGACATCCATTAAATGCATATCAAGCCCTTCAGAGACCGCAAGGCTTATCAAGAACCGAAATTTGATTGCATCTATAACAGGAGAATATGTTTCCTCATAATCGATGCCAGGTCTTTGCGAGAAACCTTGAGCTACAAGTCTTGCTTTGTACCTTGTAACTTCATTTTTTTCGTTTCTCTTTCGTACAAATACCCATTTATATCCAACGGTTTTACGCCATCGGCGTTTGGACAATTGGTCCAAAAACCTCTCGTTTCCTTAACGAGTTTAGCTCTGCTTGGATAGCCTCTTGCCATTTTTGCCAATCAGGTCTTTTTTGACATTCGTCCACTAATCGTGGTTATGGATCATCATCATTTTCACATATTTCAAAGGACACATTGAAAGCAAATATATCATCAGGAACAATTTCATTTCGATCCCAAATCTTACCAGAGTTTAAATAATTTATTGAGATCTCATTATTTTCATCTTTTTCCTCTTTTTCTAGAGGAAGTTGTTCCTCATCAGAATCAACTTGTTCTGACAAACCCTTATCAAAGGATTCTTGTGCTTTCTCAGGAGTATTTTGATTTGTATTTATTTTTACTCTCGTTTTCCTCTTTCGAGGAATTGTATCCTTTGAACCAACTGGTCTTCCACGCTTTAAGCGTTTCGTTGGTTCTTGTGAATTTTGTTGCACAGAGACATCAATTCTTGCAGGAGCATTTACATCTGGAATATGTGATTTTGTCACTTGTTTTGCATCATTAAATGCATCGGGTAATTGATTTGCAATTTGTTGCAAATGAATGATCTTTTGAACTTCAAGTTCACACTGATTTGTGCGTGGATCATAATGTGATAAAGTTGATGCATTTCAAGCAATTTCGCGCCATTCCTTTTGAATTGGCTTCTTATCTCCCCCTAATGGTGGGAAAATTGCTTCATCAAAGTGACAATCAGCAAAACGTGCAGTAAATAAATCCCTAGTTAAGGGCTCAAGGTATCTTATAATGGATGATGAGTTAAATCCAACATAAATCCCAAGTTTTCGTTGTGGACCCATCTTAGTTCTATTGGGAGGTGGTATAGGAACATACACTGCACAACCAAAAATTCTCAAGTGTGAAATATTTGGTTGTTGACCTAAAATGAGTTGCATGGGGGAATGTTCATGGTATGCGTAGGCCTATAACGAATGATAGATCTTTGCATGAAGGATCGCATGTCCCCAAACTGAAGTTGATAACTTAGTTCTCATGATTAAAGGTCTGACAATTAATTGAATGCGTTTGATAAGAGATTCTGCCAAACCATTCTGGGTATGCACATGTGGAACAGAATGTTCAATGGTAATTCCTATAGACATGCAATAATTTCTAAATGTTTAAGATTGAAATTCTCCGGCATTATCAAGACGGATGGTCTTGATTGGGTTGTCAGGAAATTGTGCTCTTAACTTAATGATTTGTGCTAAAAGTCTAGCAAATGCAACATTGCGGGTTGAAAGCAAACAAACATGTGACCACCTAGTTGATGCATCTATCAAAATCATGAAATATCTGAATGGTCCACAGTGAGGATGAATAGGACCACATATGTCTCCCTGAATGCGTTCTAAGAAAACCGGGGATTCCACAACAATTTTACTTGGGGATGGTTTAACTATCAATTTACCTTGAGAACAACTAGCACAATTATAATCACCAGCTGAAAATATTTTGCGACTCCTTAAAGGATGTCCATGCGAATTATTAATTATTCTTCGCATCATTGATGATCCTGGATGACCAAGCCGGTCATGCCATAAAATGAATGTCTTTGGATCATTAATTTTCTTATTCAAGACGACATTCGTTTCGACATGCCTTATATGAGTAAAATATAATCCAGATGATAAAATTGGGAATTTTTCTAACACTTCTTTTTTCCCATTTGAAACCAATGTGACATAGAGAAATTCTCTATTATTTTCATTCACGGTTTCAATGTGATATCCATTTTGTCGAATATCTTTAAAGCTCAGTAAATTTCTTTTGGATTTTTCAGAGTATAAGGCATTGTCAACATGAATTGTTGTTCCCCCGGCAACATAATATTTGCTCTTTCAAAGCCATTAATCAAATTGAAGATGCCAGATATTGTTTGAACATTAGCCTCAACTAAGTTCAAATTGGAGAAATATTCTCTGTTTTTAAGGATTGTATGCGTTGTAGCACAATCAACAAGGCATATATCGCTCTTATTTGATTCATGACTTGAACACATGATTTGTTGATCCATCTGGACAAATAATGTTTGACAAATCAGAAAAAGAGTCATATTTCAATGATAAAATTCATAATTTTGCCTTTGATTTTGAAGGCATGGTAAAGGTCACAAATATATTCGGGCATATATATGACAATATTTAGGCAAAATAGCCTTTCATATATGACTAAAAAAATGTCACAATTATGAGCGCTCATTGTCAATAATTATTTTCCCTTTGTAGTGGTGCACCACTTTTATTCCAATTTTTGGTGGAATTGTCAATACGACATTTACCTGATATTTTCACCTTTTCCACGTCCATAAATTTATTATTGCGATCATGATCATTATATGCAACATATGCTTCTTAATTTGAAGCTGAACTAATTGGACGGGAGCGATATTATATTTATAATATCTCATTATTTTACTCAGCTACCATGAGACAAGAAATCAATCCTTAATATTTATTGGATTGACGTGCACACTCGATATTTGTTGCAACAATTAATCGAGGCGGACCACGTGACCTCTTTATTGTCTCATCAGTCATATTTCCACATAGCCTCAACATAGAAGTAATTAAAATTGTGGAATTATAATTAACATTTGACTGATTAAATTTCGTACCATGAGACCCAACCGCTCATTTTGAGCTTTTTGGAGCATTACGCTTTTGGTATGTATATATATATATATAACTCCATAAGGTGAAAATATATATAAAGTGAAATATTCACTTTTCAAATCTCTAAAGAGAAATTAGTGAATGATTGTGTACAACATACAACCTTGCATGGATACAAGCTTTATTCATAATTCGTAATATCTAATTATCATGACAAGAATTATAATAAGATAACAAATTCAACTATGGTTGATTAATATTTTGAAAGTAAATATAAAATAATTTTCTCTTTTCTTTTTATGTAAATAAAAAAAGACATAACATATGATTAAGTATATGTTCATAACTTGATTCATTAATAATCAAATGTACTATTCGTATGAGTTGGTGGGACAACCTCCAGGTTGGGTGGCGAGACAAAGTCTGCTTAATGCCATGCCTCCTCGAACGGGATAACCCGTCTCCCTTTCAATGTTTAGCTTTACCGGGGACAAGGCTTACCCACTATCAACTCAAACTTATAGCATGATTTGTATTATAAAATCAAGAATAGAACAATAACTAATCGTTTGTAGTTTTAAGAGAAACCTAGTTATGTCACATATTGACTTTTGATTTCTGATGTAGAAGATCGTACAAGACGCAACTACAGAGCATACTTTCGCAATCGGTGACGCTATATTGCATAATATATGAATAAAGTATGCATAGATAAAAGGAAGCAACCATGATAATATAGAAGTAAATTGAACTTATTTAAATAACAAAAGTTATACCTTTCTAGCTTTCTCTCCTTAACAAGCCTTCTTGAACTTCAAGATCTCCTTAATGCTAGAGCAAGCTCATGCGATAACGTGTTGTAAATTGAATTGAACTTGTTAAGAACTAGAGAATGAAATAGAAGACTAAGAACTTCTACTACTACTACAAACTACTACTACAAAGGAGAAGAGAAGAAATGAAATAGTTGGAATGAGAAGTTTTCATTCAACTTGGTGTGCTTTTACAATGAGGTTGGCACCCTTTATATAGGCCATTTGGTGATGATGATAAATGTACTTCATACAATGTATACAAGCAACTCATACACCCCATGTCATACGATACATCACAAGCAACATAGACAATACATGAAAGAGTTGGTGTACATTGGAGAGGATTACAAGTTACATGACAATACATAGACAAGTGGAGGTACTATTAAATGATACATACAAGTTACATGACTACACAATATGTTGGTGTACATGCATGGTCATCCATATTCCATAACAGAGGCAAATATTCTCTAGTCTGAGCACTTTTTTTTTCAACTTTATTATTAAAAAAAAAGATGAGATTAGTAGGTAGAGTGACATTTGTGTTAAGAAATGCTAAGGTGACATTTTGCTAGATACATTTTAAATTTGTTCCTAATAATACGTAGTACATGAATTGTCTAAGAATAGATATCAAATTACTTATGTAGTTCTTTAAAGGAAACTGCCAAACTAACTCACTTCATTTTGGCAATGAGCCCATGTGGCACGGGAACCCATAAGTTGCTATTCTTTTCAACCAGTTGGTCAACTAGTTAGTTAGCCAATCAATCAACCAAAAATGAAAGTGTTGAAATAACACTCTAATTCGCACATCGGGATGCGCGCAGGTATACCTATCACTTAGGGTAATATATTACGGTGGATAGTAAGGGGAATTGTTCCAACTCAAAAATTTAATTTTTCCCCTAAAAAATTTACCTTCGCTCTTGCACCTAATAGTCGGTCAGTTTTACAGCGTGCAATTAATGATAGGGGTCCCTTATGTCAATGTCGCATAGGTGGTTGGGTGTCGAATCTTAACGTCCAAAGTGGGATAGAAAATCATTTTTCTTTTAGAAATTAACGTATAAATTTCCAATCAATTGAAAGTGTCGAACCTTAACAAGCGTGTAGCGTGTACAATAAGTTTAATGTATATCTTTATTATTTGGTAGTAGTGATGAGTGAGATTGTCTCCACAAGGAATTGTCAAACTACTCTAGGAAAAAAGTCTTTTAATGGTTTTTATTATTTTTATTTTAATTTAATTAAAAATCACTAATCCAATCTATAACATAATATAATAATTAACTAAACTAATTAAACTAACTTAACTATCACAATTCAAAAATCACTAATATTCAAACCAAACCAATTCAATAATAAATAAATATCTAAATAAACATATAGAACAATTAAATATCAATCTGTTTTGCATCCAACATGTTACTTCAATCATATAGTTATGAGCTAGCATACTTTATAATATACCATGTATCATTAAACTCTAATCAAACTAAGTAAACTGCCTTTAGCTAACCATTAGTTCCCCTTATACTGGTGAAAAAAACCTCGTTTTAATTTTATTTAGCTAACCCTTTAAATACACAAAGACATTAAATTCACGCAATAAAACCGTATTACACTTTATGAGAACTTCGAACTACTAAATCTAACACCTTCATAAAGCCACGCTCTCAAATTCACCTATGACATCTAAATGGTAACATCTTTCAAACAATCATAGTTACTACTTTAATTAGATAATGAATCCAAATATCACAATACACATTCTAGACTATGCATGTAATACAAATTTCATGATTAAAATCAATAGATAATAATATATTAAATCAATGAATCAAAGAATACGATTGGTATAAAGCATTAAGTGGGCGACCCCAAACTATGAGGCCCTTATGGGACTCGCCACGTCACATCACACATCAACAAGCCTTGCCACGTAGCTAACTGGTTGTTTACACGTTTTACATTAAACTCTAACTTAGCTAATTAATGTTCATATAAATATTAGTGATTTAAATTAGCCGGTTAATCAGTTTGTCAAGTATTAATACAATTTTACAGCATAAGTTTTTAAGTGAATAAATTATGCAATATTTTGTTAGGTTTTGAGGTTCATACGTAGCAAAAAAAATCAAAACAATTTTGAAAAACTTCAATAGGATCGAAAATAAGTTCCATTAAACTAAATCTACAAATGCAAAACCATACCATAATCGGTGGTATTCTTCTCTGATTGTTCGATCCCTAAGACGTTCAAATGCCTATCCTTTGTCAAAAATCCACACACGAATGGTGACCACAATTTGGAGTGCTAGCCTTAAAAGAGATAGAAAACATTTTTCTCTCCTAAAATCTAGAGAACTCGAAAATAGCAAAAACGAAAATCTTATTTTTTTTAGGGTTTCGACCTCTATTTATATGTGTAGATAAACTCTTACTTAAAATCATATTTATAATACAACTATTGTATTTACCCATTTTAAGTAAATTATACATACACCCATATTAATAAGTTATCATATAGCAAACTTTAAGGGCTTTTATGTCATGAATTTTGTCATATAAAAATTTATTACTCTGGACCAATTTAAATTGCCCAAAGCAATTCTTTTCGTGTGACCCAATAGGTTCATGCGACGTTGGCAGTGAACCAAAATCATTTTGGTACAAAAGTAATAAGCGGTCTCTAGCAAGACATTATGACTACCCAAGTAGCATGAATATCAAAATCGATATAACTTAATGAATAACATATATCATATCCTTTTGTCATGGGAAATCCTTTGATTAAGCATAAGGCAGGAAAGTCACCCTAAACGTTCAATTGTACTAGTATCGATCTTTAGGTAAATTGAAAACATCCAAATAACATTGATCATATCAATTTATATGGACTTAGACATTATCAGTCTATCATATTGAGGGATCCATTGATATTTCTCTCTTTATGAGAGTGAAAAATTATATCTTGATTATACACCTTCACATATCATTCACATGGTATCCAATCACAATCTTTATAATCGTCCAGTTAAAGACAACTTTTGATTGTGTCAAATTACAATGCTCCTAATAATGAAGTCTATGGTAATCTCATGTCGAAGGACTAATATATATTTATCATCATTAACAACTATGACTTAATCCGTATGGTATTCTCATAACGGGTGTAGCATCCCCTATCTCGATTAAGGCGATACTCGGGTTGAAACTCTAATTAAGCCCTGGTATACCAATCTGACTCAATTAGAGTAACAGTACAATCATCCTTCATACCCGATGATTACAATTATAGTATATCTTATATCCAACAAATAACTAAAAACGCAGCCTAAATTAATTTTTTTTTGATAAAACATAAGATATACCTAAAACCGTCATAAACCTCGGTCGTAAAACTATATCCCCACCCTAATTATTACAAAATAGTAATTCAATATAATATATAACCAGTGGGATAATCAATTTATCTTAGAAAATACTATAAACTTATAATCTTCTCCGTTCCTAAGTTAAAGCGCAAGTTATTAACCTAAAATATTAATCGGGAATAAATGCTCCAACCTACTCAATAAGTGGCGCTCATAATCGTATAAACTATCATCTAAATATTCATAAATAAACGAATAGAAATATGAAACCAAAGCATATCTATTCAACCATTGAAAATAATATCAATAATACATAACAAAATGCAAGTTCAATGGTCAATTACAACTTTACCCATGACTTGTTTTTTTTTTTATTTCTTTTGCATTCAAAAATAGAGTTGTAGACTATCGTCACCCAGGACTACAACTCACATAATCACATGTCTGTGATTTTGTAGTGTATCGAGGTATAAAGTAACTACAAACTCTTAAATGGAAAGTGGCAATCGGTTAGCGTCACTAATCTGAGGGAGGAGTGTCGGTTGGCCTCTAAATACCTTGGTCATCAACCTCCATCAGATTCCCCATTGCACCACTTTTCGAGTTCACTTTTCGATATAAAACAATAGGAAAACAACAATGAAGTACCTCAAGGTTGTAGAATGGAAGGTGTATGTAGCTAACTAATCACCTTCATTATCACTCTTGTTCGATTCACCCGTCGTATCTCTTTCTAGATAATTCCTCATAAAACAATTCAATAACACATTCAAGTCACAGTACATTGCCCATTTCTCAATCCATAAATTGCATGCACTAAATATAACTATTTTACAATGCATAATTGATAAGAATATGAGTCCCAATTACCTGTGCCAAGCTTTTTTAGTTTTTTATGGATTTACATGACTCTAGAGATCCATAAACCTTTCCCCGTCAACCAGGAACCTAAATTAAACCAATTATCATTAATGTGGGTCCAATATTCATTATTTAGAACCCTTAAATTGATTCTAATCGAATCCAAAATCAATTTATTAAATTTTAGGCTAATATTACTATTTCACACTTTACGAGGTAAAACTCTGATGTAAAATCTCGCCTAAAATCACAAATATTTTATTTGTTATAGAAATTCATCAATTTCAATTTATTTGATCAAAATATAATTTTTTAGGATTTTCTCAATTTTTGAATTTTTTTTTCCAATTTTCTACCATTTTCTTTTTTTTTTTTTTTTTATTTTATTTTGAAACAGATCGAGCTTGAATCGGGCCGAATCGGGTTCGGCTCAACCGAGCCAAACTGGCCCGGTTCTGGGTCACCCCTCTTCTTCCTCAATAAAACAGAGCTCTGCTCTGTTTTGTAATTCTTTTTTCATTTCTAGGGTAGGATCGAATCCAACCCCAATGCATTCTCGTGAAGAGGTGACGACCCGTGTCGTTTCCTTCCTCGAACCCATTCCAAATTCATCCTAACTTCATCTCCATTAAAGAACCTTCAACAACAACATCGAAACTACAACAACAACAACATCAACAATCCAACAAATATAAATGACAATTCACTCACCATGGATTTGGAGCTCCACCCTCCCTCTCCATCTCGATCTCTCAGTTTCTCTCATCTATCCCACTCTTTCAATTCTCCTACCACTTTCCTAATTTCTCTGTTGAAACAGAGGATGTGACATGGGTTGTTGATAATATATATTAGATTTTCTCGATATTCATATCATACAAATCTCGAGGCAAATTTAATATTTCATTTCCTATATTGATCTTTATCGAGATATGTGTTGCGTATCTCGAGGTTGATCTGTGGTTATTAATCACAATTATCCATTCCTAACCACCTTACTTAGGATCAATTATATTTTGATTTCCTCAAGATACGTATTTCGTATCTCGAGGTAAACCTTTAGCCTTTATTTTTTACATACATACTATGTATGCACTACTTGATTGTCTTTGTGATGTGGTCACACATATCTCGAGACATGAAAAATCTCTCCAAACTAACCAATGTACAAACCGTACACTTCCTCGACTCTAATGCTAAGCTTATCTCTGGGTGAATCCAATGTATAGTTTTATTTGATTTAAACTTTATGATTCATTAATATATATATTTATATATAACTATATATATCCAAATATATATTCACCATTGTATTTTCGTGCCCATAAACGAGATGTGTGCGCCGGTGACCACTCTCAGACATGCACATTATCGTACATCCCACGCATGTCACCCTCGACCCCGCGTGTCACTAAGCACCCACCAATTTTTAATTATTTATTTAATTTCATTATATATTTATATATACAATTATATATAAATATATATATATCCACGCATTTTATAATTTCTTCATGCGCGTCGATAAGTATACTCGGGCGTGCACGCTACCCTACGACTCATGTGCGTCACCCTTGACCCACGCCTGATATATTAGGCGTCCCAATAATTTTTCAATTAATTAATTATATGCCAATTAATCCAATTAATTTCAATAAATATTAATACACATCAAACAAATATCAAAGAACATGCAAATCTATGCACACACTAATCGAGACAAGTCGGGCTTAACCACAAGCCCAACTTGAGTTAATTAGCTTTCGAATTATCACTAATCACCTACTTAAGGTAATGGGTCATTACATTCACCCCAATTTAAGAAAAATTTTCCTCGAAATTAGAGGAAATGTACATGTTACTAGTAGTTTTTAAGAGAAATAAAAATTGCTCTTTCATGTATAACTCACGTTCCTAACTGATCTTTTCTTTTTAAACTACTTTATTGTAATCCAAATCTATAAAGCCCTTCCATAGATGAGACTTTCAAAATCACAATGAATTTGTCTTTTGAATTTTCCAACCATCTATGATGCTTGACTCCTCAATATCTTTATCTTTATAGTTGTAGTTATAAATCACCTACTTTGTCATACCCTCTCTTTGTAGCTCTTAATTATCTCATTTTTCTTAGTTATGTACATCACCATACAATAAGATTGAACAAATTCAACTTTATTATTGAATAATGTAATCCACCTGATTACCTTTATTATCAAATAGCTCACACAAAGGAATCTATTCTCGCTCAGTGGTTAAATATTATGAGACACAAGATCATAATATTTATTCTTAAAAACCAAGATTAGCATTACAGTTTCTTTGTCAACATAAAGAAAATATGCTATACTGAGATTGAGAATGATTTTCAGCTATATCAATAACTTCTTCCACTGTTGGAAACAAGTTTTAGATCTTCGTCCGGGGAATCAAATACTGAAACACCATATCATCTCACTTCTCCAATACATATACTTGCTTAATCCGTCAAAAGAATAATAAAACCTCACTGACAAGAATTTGCAGACTTTGGTCAATCTATTAACTACAATTTCCCTTTACTATGCTGACGTCAAACTCTAGTTAATTTCATTACGTAACCACCTATTATGTTATCCGTCTACCATCAGATATAAACAAGAACTTACTTAACCCTTCAGGCTTCTTTTATTCAGTTTCCCCTACTGAATAACTCTCATATCTCTTTATGAATTTAACACCATGTTCATCACCTCAGACAATGCATAATCTTCTTGTATACCCCAATTCGGTATGTATGACATTACCTGTATAACCAATATAAAGAGATCCATGAGATCATCGAAGTAATTCTTCTCTAAGTTTTTTCCTGAGCTGGCATTTTCATTTCAGAATCTAATGCGTCCAACACAATTTCATTAGACAGTCTAATATGGATACTAATCCTTGATAGACAAATCTTGGCATATTAAGTGATTCCAATTAGACTTCTTAATTACCTTATCACCCAATTAATCAAACTTTTAGCTCAGTTTCAATCTGAGCTTCAAAGAACATATTTGTAATTACTAATTCTAACAACTCAGTTGATGATGTGGCGGCAAGCTTTATAAATCACAATCCTTCACATCTATCTTAAGAGATAATACTGAGAAGTTTCTATTATAATAACAATTTGAGTTCTTTTCTCGATTCAAAGTATCTATCACATCAATCACTTTGTTTGGATGAATTTTTATAGTGAATTCATTATATTCATAAATTTAGGTTATTTATTTCACTTTTAATTTCTTTCACTCTGACAACTATACTTTTCAAACTTTCGTAGATTGAAGATTTCCATCTCACATTCTTCACTAATTCAGGGGTTTCTATACTTCTTAATTGTCTTCTAGTTTTTCTCTAAGATTCTACAATCTTAAGGATAACTTAAAGACTTTGCAAAACCATTTTTACTTGGTTAAATCTGTATTTCAAACCCATGAATGAATGAATGAACTTGCTTAACCTATTCAATTGGATGTATTCATAAATAACTTGTAATCTACACCCATATCTTATAACCCTAAGCTTCGGCTCTAAGATTTATCTTTGCATTCATTCCATTCATTGTTTGAAATGCATCATAAGCTTTTATTCTACAAACGAGGCCTTAAATTATTTGGTTCGACTACTGAAACAATTATTTTCACAATAGTTCTTCTTAAACTTCATTGAACCATATAATAGCATAAACTACAATCTCTTGTTTCGTTGTATCAACACACATCTACCTGAAACAAAGTATTAGGCTAGACTCTTAACTCTTTTCATATTCTAGGTATAACCAAGCAATTATTGTAAGTTAAATTATATTTCAATTCTCTCTCAAGGCATCCTTATGTCACTTACGACTCACCTTAATTTCACTTTTAGATTAATTAAATATATAACGAAACGATACAAAACTCTTTGTATACCTTGCTTGTATCATTGAATTATTCCATGATAATACTACCATTCCGATTCTGTGTTGAATATCAAAAAATCTTCTAATTCTCCCAATCTTAATCAAATCCATTGACTTGCAGTTATCATTCAATACATATCCGAGTGTCTTACAGTTGAAGCTTAGTTTTTGCACTTGTAATTTTTAGTATAATCCAATTTATTGTCAGAGTTCACACGACTTTGTGATATTGCTTATGCATTTGCTATGTTTTCAACCCTTTTTAAATTATCATTGATAACTCAATGACGATCTTACTCCAATAGAGTTCAACAACTCCATTTCTTTATTCCTTTATGAACATATCACAAGTTTTAGTGAGTTTTCATGATTTTCACCATGATTTTTATCATAATCAAGTCATTGCATCACTTCATATTCTTATAGTTCTAATTCTGATCTTTAATCAATGATAACTAGATGTCAATCAGCTCTTGAGAAAAACTGATTTCATGTAATAAATCCAAATGAATTGTCATTTTCTGGGAAATGAATATTCATCTCTGATTCGCTTAAAACTAACTCATCACTTGAGTTAAGTTCTCAAACACATACAATTTTCATATAATATTAATTTATATTAATTATAAATGGGAGTGATCATTGGTTTATAATTAGAATCAAGTAATTGATGAATTTAATATCAAATTGTAACAGAATTTTGAGAAAATCTGACAAACAAATCTCTTGAAACTTTTACAGTCATAACTTTCGTTCATCAAACTTGAATTCCCATTATGAACCCACTATACTATTCTAAAAAAAGTTCAAACCATTTGAATCTCGAGTGATAGCTTTATTTCTACGAATCACTCTTTATAGGAATTTAGTGATTTACACAATCTTTTCATTAAAAGTAGCAGTTAATATCAATATCTTGATATACCGTTTACTCATTCATTCCCATTATCATAAAATATTCTTTGGATTCCCTAAATCTTTAGATTCATTGACAACTCATTTTCCCCAATTTAGACTATTCCAGTCTATAAGATCAGACTAGATCATCTCACTAGCTCATAACTATGTTCTAACCTAAACTATACACCTTACAAATTTTTTGACTTCAGATTTTTATTCGAAATTACCATTAAATGATAAAAGTCCAATAGATAAGATAGAGTCGACTATCAACAAAGATTTTTCATAATCCTTCATCTCTTATCTCTAGATGTGAGTATTCACTTTTAATGTAATTTCGCGATTAAAATCATTTTATGAGTGAGTGTTGTTAAACCACAACAACACTAATAAACTTTCTAATTGACTGCACTTTAATCCTATTCAACTAGTCTCTATACTAGTATATATTCACTCAAAGTGAATCATCACCATTGAGTTTCATTAGAAATCACTTCCTTATTAACATCCATTCTCCTAATATATGGCTCCACGTCTAGGTTAATTCGATCCTTCTTCATTTACTATCATTTATCAAGCAATATCAATGAGAATAAAGACATTAGAAACTGTCCAATAAGAGAAAAGATTTTACTTTTTGTCGTCATAAAATTTTTAATGTCTTTCCTTTATACATATTTGATTGAGATTTAAGTTTCTAAAAACCTTAAACCTTAATGCTAACTCGACTCTTGAGAAATTGATGGATATAAAACACATATTTTATTTATAATGTATTCCTTTGTTATAATATCATTGAAGTTCAGGTTTCACTCAAACCTTCACCATCTATTCATTGGGTTTTAAGATAAAGAAAAGAGATAAGACATTCAGAATATCATATAGAAAAGACATTATAATTATTTCTATTACATAGATATAATACATACAACAAATCACATACCTCAGTCTTTTATCTTCCATTACCCTTTAAAACATCGATAATACTATTTCTCAGACACTAAGTTAATCTATAACTTGATTATTAACTCGAATACTCTCAAGTTATGACAACTTAGATTCTAATATCTTAGTATTAGAATTGTATCGGAAGCGTGGCTCTGATACCAACTATAGCACCCCAATTACAATTAGGACGATACCCCGCCCTGGTACACTAGTCGGACTCAATTAGAGTAACAGTATAGCAGTCCTTCATACCTAATAACAAGTATTACAGTATATCTTATATCGAACAAATAACTGAAAACGTAGCAAAAATTAAAGCTTTTTCGATAAAACATAAGATATACCTAAAACTGGCATAAACCTCGATCGTAAAAACATATCTTCACATTTTTTATTACAAAATAAAAATTCAATACATTATATAAACAATGGGATAATCAATTCACCTTAGAGAAGACAATAAACTGCTAATCTTCTACGTTCGTGAGTCGAAGTGCACGTTATTAACCCGAAATATTAATTGGGGAATGTGAGCTCCAACTTATTTAGCAGGTGATGCCCGTAATCATATTAACTATCATGTAAACATCAACGAGTCAATGAATAGCAATATGAACCCAAAGCATATCTATTCAGCCATTGAAAATAATATATACAATACATAACAAAATGCAATGGTCAATTGCAACTATACTCATGACTTTTTTTATTTCTTTTGCATTCGAAAATGGAGTTGTAGACATCTGTCACCCAGGGCTACAACCCATAGAATCACATATCTGTGATTCTGTGGTGTATCATGGTATAATGTAGTTACCCACTCTTAAATGAAAAATGGCAATCAGTTAACGTCACGAATATGAGGGAAGGGTATTAGTTGGCCTCCCAATACTTCAGTTGTTAACCTTAGTCGAATTCACCCATTGCACCCCTCTTCAAGCTCATTTTTTCATATAAAATAATAAGAAAGCAACAACAGGGTACCTTAAGGTTCCTTAAGGGAAGTTGTCAGTAGCTAACGAATGACCTTCATCGTCACTCCATTCCAATTCGATCGTTATACCTCTTTCTTGATAATTCCTCATAAAACAATTTAATAACACATTTAAGTCACGATATATTGCCCCATTTCCCAGTCCATAAACTACGTACACTAAATATAACTATTTTACAATGCATAATTGATAAGAATATGAGTCCCACTTACCTGTGCCGAGCTTTTCAAAACTTTTACTGATTTACATGACTCCCGAGATCCGTAAGCCTTTCCTTGTCGACCAAGAATCTACATTAATCTAATTATCATCAAGGTGGGTCCAATATTCATTATTTAGAACCCTTAAATCGATCCTAATTGAAACCGAAATCAATTTATCAAAATTTAGGCCAATGTGACTATTTCGCGCTTTATGAGGAAAAACCTTAATATAAAGTCTTGCCCGAAATCACAAATATTATATTTTTATAGAAATTCATCAATTTCTATTTATTTGATCAAAATATAAATTTTCATGATTTTTCCTCAATTTTTTGGAATTGTTTTCCAATTCTCCACCATTTTTTTCTCTAATTTTATTTTAAAATGGATTGAGCCTGAACCGAGCCGAACCGGCTTGGTTCAGGTCACCCCTCTTCTTACTTAATGAAGTAATATTTTTTTTCATTTCTGGGGTTGGATCGAATCCAACCCCAAAGCATTCTCACAAAGAGGAGACGACCCGTGTCGTTTCTTTCCTCGGACCCATTCCAAATTCATCCCAACTCCATCTCCATTAAAGCACCTTCAATAACAACAACCAAACTACAACGACAACAACATCAATAATAAAAAAAGATCAATAACAACTCACTTACCATGGAGCTCCATCTATCTCTCCATCTCAATATATCAGTTTCTCTCCTCTCTCCCACTCTTTCAATTCTCCTCTCTTTCCTAATTTCTCTGTTGAAATAAAGGTGGCGATATGAGTTGTTGATTATATATATTGGATTTCCTTGAGATTCTTATCATACTAATCAGGTCATGAGGCAAATTTAATATTTTATTTCCTACTTTAATCTTTCTCGAGATACATGTTATATATCTCGAGGCTGATTTATGGCTATTAATCACAATTATCCTCTCCTAATTGCCTTACTTATGATTAATTATTTTTGATTTCCTCGAGATACGTATCGAGTATGTCGAGGTAAATCTATAGCATTTATTTTTACATACATTTTATGTATGTAGCACTTAATTGTACTTGCGATGAAGTCACACACATCTCGAGGCATGAAAAATCTCTCCAAACTAACCAACATACAAACCGTATACTTCCTCGACTCTCATGCTACGCATATCTCGAGGCAAATCCAATGTATAGTTTTATATAGATATATATATATATATATATATATATATATAAAACTATGTACATATTATACAAATATATATTCATATATGTATTTTCATGTCCATAAATTCGTTGTGCGCGCCAACGACCACTCTCGGGCATGCACATTATTATACGTCCCAGGCCTATCATCGTTGACCTCGCGTGTCACTAAGCGCCCACTAATTTTTAATTAATTATTTATTTTCAATATATATTTATAAATGTAATTATGTATATATATATATATATATATATATCCTTGCATTTTATAATTTCGTCGTGCGCGGCCGAGATGAGTACACTTAGGAGTGCACGTTACTCCATGACTCATGTGCGTCACCTTTGACCTACACCCGATATATTAGGCGCCCTAATAAATTTTAAATTAATCAATTATACGCTAATTAATCCAATTAATTTCAATAACTACTAATACACCTCAAACAAACACCAAACACACGTAAATCCAAGCACATGCTAATCGAGATACGTCGGGCTTAACCACGAGCCCAACTTGGGTTAATAGCTTTCGAATTATCACTAATCACCTGCTTAAGATAACGAGTCATTACAGCTGATTGGTCCAATACCTTGTTCCCTAACAAGTACTCATGATCTCGATTTGTATCCGTATACATATGATCATCACATGACCATCAATCTATGTTCAAACTAGACTTAATTCATTATAGTTCCCAATATAATGACCAACTAGAGACATTTAAGAGACCTCAATAAATACTAATGGGTCTTATTATAAGGTAAACATGCGATCAATTATAATAAAAAATCAAATGAAATTCTCTATTTTACTAACTACAATTATAAGATAAAAAATGCTTATAGATTGACCAAGGGCAAATTCCCCAACATATTTAACAATCCTAAGTAATGGAAAATCCGACAGAAAGATATCATGTACGAATTAAAGGCGAAATAAGAATAGCAAAAGATACATATAAATGTATTCAACGTTTTAAAGTCCCCAAAACCCAACGAAAAGTAAATACATATACACTACAATCCAACACGAGTTGGTGTCACTAACTCAGAGGTAGTCGCCTAATACCTCTTTGCCCTTGCCCTTGCTCATTGAAGGATTTGTGATAAACCCTTGTCAAATTAGGGAACCGCCCGACCTAATCTAATCATTAAGTCCTAATTTCTATCTCATAAGACTTAACAACGTATTATTTAGCCTTTCAAGAACCTTTTCTCTCATTTAGCTACCCTCCCAATAAGCATTTCACCATTTACATATACTAGCACTTCAGCTTAACTAACTTTTTTTATTCAGTGGAAGTCTTAAAAAATTAGTAGAAACAATTAATTTAAATCTTAAGTATGTGGAAAACCTGGAAATTAACGATCACATGCATATATAAAAAAATAGCGATAACCATATACATGTGTCTCGTTAGACAACTATCTCATAACCCAACGTATAAATCCCTAAAAACATATAAAGACATAGATATAAAAGTCATATATCAAACAAAAAACCTACATTAGTGAAGGAATCAGCACTCCACTATCTTAGAAGTAGTTGCCAATATTCTCTTTGCCTGGTATGCTACTCGATGGATCTGCACCCACTGTCATAAAATGAACGGTAAATGCAGGAAAGTAGAAAGAAACATTGAGAGACATTTGTTCACATTTCCAAATATACAACAATAATTTAGAAGCATAATAATAGCAATTATGCTAAAAACAAAGTCATGCTAAAAGATTATTTAGTGAGAAAATATGAAACTAACACATGGCTAAGTTGTAATGATCTAGAGCCGGCTGGCCATGAGTCCTATAAAAAATTCCTTTATTCCACTATCTCAGGATGGAGCTAAGCTCTACATCTCTATTGAAGGTCGAAGCTGAGCTTTACACTTCCATAATCAATTATAAATGCTAGCCACCTGTGATGTATACTTGCTAACAACTTTGAGTCCCATACCCTATGTGCTACACAAGTAAGTGGTAAGATCTTGACATCCCTAAAAGTCTAGTGACCTCTGAGTGGCTCACCCATCTCTATCATCTCATGGTCCTAGATACAAGAACTATTTTCAAAATTCAAGGAATTACAAGGTTTTGAAATCCAACAATAGGATTGCTTATCTAATGCACAAAGAAAATGAAATTCATGATATCGTACACCACTATCTATACATGCTATTTCATTTGATTAAATTTCTTAACAATCGAGAATGACATAGCACATGATTTAAAGTTAATGAAAGCATTAACCAACAACCGATGCCATGCTTGCAAACTCACAAAATGAAATGAATCAACAAGGCATGACATATAGAGTACTAAAGGCAAATCAATCCAAATGACTGTAAATAAATAATAAAACAAGAATGGAATGTAAATAAATATCTCAATCAGTTTATTTACAATCAACGGAATGTCCTATTATAATCCAGCCTTTCGACACCTCAAAACTTGTATCTGAGCCCTTGAGACTCTTCCCCAAGTTCTTGATATCATTTAACATGTTTTTGAGTGTGTTTATACCTTTAATTACTGTGTTAGACTTGTTTATAGTATTTAAGTTATAATTAAAAATTGCAGATTTTGTGCTATCAAAACACCTAGTGTGTTCGGTGTTCTATCTAGTGCGCTAGTCAGATTTATTAGTGCGCTACTCACAGGTAGCGCGCTAGCTAGCTCATCTAGCGCACTATGTGCAGGAAAACCCATAATTCTGCACTTAGAATTTTGAGTTCTCTCCATACATAAACCACTCGAATACATTGGGATCTCTTTCCTACCCTACTAGAGACCCTAAGATACCCATTAATACCACAAAATCATCCATACATCATTTACATCATAAATTCATTAAATTAAACTAAGTTTCTAACATTCGTGATTACCTAGTTGATGAACACCAACAACTTGATCAACTCCTTCTCCAAACTCGAGAATTCCACAACAATTTTTGTTGATCTTTCTTCTCTGATTCTTCTTCTTGACTTTGCTTAGCTCTTAAGTTTGTAAAATGAAATACATGGGTTGATCTTAAGCTTTATAAATGTAAAGGATAGGATTTATTAATGACCATTTATCTTAATGTACACACGTATCTCGTGACTATTATAATGGCCTACATTTTGACACATTTTCCATTAACTCTCCACTTACTCTCTCTGACTAACACTAATATCGAACTTAATTGGTCTCTTTATATGTCAATACGTATCTCGAGAATCATCAAATGACTATTTTTTAACTTGCTAATTTAGGTTACATTTAATATAAAATCAACCATAACCACATTAATACCACTATTTAAGCTACACTAAGCCTAAATAAACTTACCACATCACTCTTTACCCTGGTTCTATGCCAATAGGCATCTCGAGGTGCGTCCTCACTAACGACTCAATACCTAAACACAAGTAGGAGTGACATAGTAGTGTACACATATACAATACACTAGGCACACATCACAACAAATTTAACATATACTTCAGCCAACTCGCCTCAATTAGTGCATGCACCTCGATGTGAGTCCCACATCACGGGTCACTGATCCTGATTAAGAAAATTAAATAAGGATTAGGGTTTTGGGCCATAATAGGATCTGCACTCGATCACCCAACAAATACAATGACGAGTCCAGTGAGTAAAATCTAAAGAGAAAATCACACAATCTTTATGAAATAAAATTGCTAAACTACGAGACATGAATATAACATCTAACAACAGTAAATCGTATTCTTATGAATGTAGGCGACATACGACAAGCGAAAACAACAACGAATAAATGTAACAACACATACTAATAAAGCAGGCTCATATATAAAGCAACAATTAATAAATAAACAAGTGAATAATCTGAGAAATCCCCATCTTAAACTAGTCAATAATTGATAAAATAGTACAGTAACTATGTATATACTCCCAGGCTTACAGTGACTAAATCCTAACTATGATTAATGGATGAACCCCTCTAGATGATATTTTAAGCCAAGGAAACATTAAAATTGAAATTCTGCCTTTCGTATTATGAACCAGCCTTTGTAATTTGGTCATAACTTTCTCATTTCAAATGAAAATAGACCCAATTAAGCAACATTTGAAAGCTAACTCAAAAGGGAACAACTTTGTCCCACTAAATTTTTTGTAATTTGAATGTTTTCATGTCTAAAAGTGCTCTACAAAGATGTAATTGAATGTATTACAATAGTTTTGAATAAATAAACAAGTGAAGAAATAGACAAGTGAATAATTCGAGAAAACCCCTACTTAAACCAGTCGGTAATCAATAAAATAGGACAACAACTATACATATACTTGTAGGCTTACAATGACTAAACCCCAACTACAGTTAATGGATTGAACCCTCTAGATGATATTTCAAGTCAATGGAACATCTTAGATCTTTCCCGATTGTCACAGATACATTCTAGTGCCGTCGACACGAGTGCTAAAAAAAATTAACCCGTGTAAGTGATTTAGCCATAGCAAATACGTACGTAACTGAATTGGAGTGAAAACTGATGTGTGCCCACTAACAAACACAAATGTAATTCGATATCGATAAAGCAAAATCGTGAATTCTGTGAGGCATTCCAATACACACGTCAAATACATCAAATCCTCACCTACGAAGCCCCTAAACTGATCCTAAAAATATACTTGATACCATTCTCTAGGTCCCTAGTATCAAATTAATCCAAATAAATTAGGTTTATGTCAGGTTCAATGGGTTGTGAACCTTAACCAAAAACAATCTTTTAAGACAATAATATTAAAATTTTAGTCCTGTATTGCAACACAATTTTAAGCCCAAAATTGTCCAAATGTCAAAATCTTCATTGGTACAAAGTTCTTGGTCTCTATCTTAGCTTTTCGAAATGGTTTGGTTTATGAAGTTTCGATTTAAAATGAAAGAGATATCGTAATTCTACCAAAAATAGCTCAAATTGGAACCCAATCCAACCAATATATTTAGAAAATTTATTTATCTAAATCTATAGTTTCAAAATTCGTGATTTATGGTTGAAAAGTAGCTAACATACCAACTAACAACATATTAAAAGATCAGCTCAAGTAGATAAGTAATTAGGGAGTCATGCATTTTAAAATTTTAGATTCAAAAATCCCATAATGCAGTCAATCACCTATTTGAAAAACACTTTTGGACAATGAAAACATTCAAATTACAGAGTTTTTAGCAAGACAAAGTTGTTCCCCCTTTAAGATAGCTTTCAAATGCAACCAGATTGGGTGTATTTTGATTTAAAATGAGGGAAGGTAGAACTTCAATTTTGATCTTACAACTTCAAAAATCCATATCTTTTTTATTTCAAAACTAAATTAAGAACTTCATAACAATTGGATTATTAACTTGAAATGAGGATTCCAAATATATAAACCAATTTTAAAGATTCAAACATCTACCCTCCAAAAATGAACAAAATTGAGAACTAATTTAAAACTTGAAATAAAGAGATATATACCTAAGGTTGACACTTTGATTTGAGCTCTAACTTTCTTTGATCTCCTTAAATTTTTTAGCCAAGAATTCCTCTGATTTTTCAGCTCAAATGTATATTTTGAGCTCCTCTACTAAGTATAGGCCTTATATACTTATATTAGTAAGTGGATTAGTTAGCCAAATCTTTGATTTACTATTGGTTAGTTACTAAGACATGTGTCCTCCCTCAATGCCACTTGTCCCCACATGAAAGCCACTCATCTTGCATTGTTATATGTATTCTAGGATCATCAATAGGTTGATCCGGGGTTCAATTAATTCGTATCCAATTATAGGACTTTAATTTATCTTAAATCAAATTAATTCAGCTAGGTACATAATTTCATATGGTTATTGTGTTTAGTCATATATTTAACATATTACACTAACCTCCAATTACCCGACACCCGTTGCCCTGCAACCCGACACACATCTCAAGGTACTCCATATTTTACTTCATTGATTGAACTAACTTAGGCTATAGTTTTAATTAGACACCGTATCTTACTATTTAGATTAGTCTAACATCCCCAGGTAACTCCTTACTGATACCCATGTTGACACGCTTCCATATGCACCTACCTGTCAAACCAATTCTCCCATTAGCAATGTACACATATGCGATGCAATACAATAATATAATGATTTTGAACACCATATTATAAGAAACCATCATCCATAAATAATATAATGATTTTGAACACCAATCTGACAAACATCTATTACAAAATAGATCTTACAACAATGAAGCGCAAAACAAATTTCAAAAATGAGCACACTATCATGCTACCCCAACCTTGACCCTAAAGCAGGGATAACCACCCCTACAGTGAGGACAACCGCCCTTAGCAATAGTGACAACAACTGCACATCGACAGGACTAAACTTTAGTAAACTCATAAATCATCACAAGTTGCTTAAAGAATGAGATTAAACCATAAAAGAGAGAACAAGCCCAAAAAACCAAAAAAGGAACCCAAGAACGCGTCCATCATGACTGATGGGGAGCAATGAATTTCCATAATTCCTCTTCATAAAGATTTGCCCAATTAGATCTTTTCTACAGTAGCCCCTTCAAACCCAACCAAGATAGAGAAGAAAAAGCGGTACAAAACTAAGAGGACAGTGAACAAAACTAGATCTGACCTCACCATAATGAACGATAGCTTATGCGTTATCTCCAAAAGTGTTCATATCATTGTTGATGCATAGTCCCATGTTGGAGCATTATCTTGCCAGATGGGCATCGCTAACTAAATCATTCTTTTCCCAAAAAAACTTTATTCTTCATGCTGTGCAAATTAACGTCTTCCACTCATGACCTTCTACTCGGCGAGCCAAGAAGAAAGAAAAAAGAGAAGAAAAGGAGAATGGAAGAGGAGGAAAATAAAAGAAAAAAGGCAACAAAATGTGAAAAAGGGGTGGGGATATCGGCTATCTCTAGACCGCCTAAGCATTCCGGTGTGACTAAAAACCTCCCCAACAAACTTATATCTATTTTTCTTATTGAAGAAGAAAGAGGAGTGATAGAGCTTTTTTATTTAATACAAGGTGAAAGATATACTTCACTTAACTTAGTTATCGATTTTCTCAAACATCCTTCCATTCTCTTATATCTCTCTTTCTTCTTCTTCAAATATATATTCATTTTCCTTCTTATATTGCACTCCTACAGTTCCCTGCTCCATTTCCTTTGGAATCCATTGTTCTTTTTTATAAGAATTATTCCTCTCATTTTTTCTACTACTAGAATCCCTGCTCCATTTCCTTTGGAATCTGTTGGTCTCTCAGTTTTCTCATTTAAAAACTCTTGTAAGCTTTTCTCATTTTCAATATAGTCAAGGAAGCATTCTTTCCAACTAAGTAAAGTTTATTAGCTATTTCCTATTTTTCTATTCAATTGTGGCTTAAGTTCTTTTCAATACATATATATATATATAATACTTGATTAATAGCCTTTGTATAGCAAGATTTTTAGTAATCTATCTTGTTTATCTTGTACTATTGTTTTGATTTTTTACCCATTATAATGTCTGCCACAAAGCAATTAATCCCTTCTAAATTGCTTTAGTGTATACACAATCTAAGTTAAGTCAAAATAAGGTATAATAATTCCTTTTTATCATAAAACTTCCATTTTCATGGATAATAATAATAATAATAATAATATATTACTTATGTTAAAATTTTGAAAACTAGAGGAACAGAGGAGATTAACGAATTAATGATGAACTAACAAGTACACATCAATACTAAACAAGCATTGATTTCGCAGTAAGAGTTGAATGTCTTCCTATGCATAAGCTTGGCATAAACAATCGATTAAACGAATTGATAATGTAAACAATTTCTATAATGATCTTTCATCTTTATAAAACTCTAGTAATGAACGATAGTCTACGCAATGATAACTTTGAGTACTTATAGACTCAATCTATCTACACTATCTAAGAACTCAATTCTAAATATAATACAACTTGAAAAACCTCCTCAGTCTCCAATTGTAACTAATGTTAGAATCATCTAACGTTCGACAACCAAGTCTTCTTTTCCTTCAAGAATCTTAACACGTCGTTTCCATAAAGTTCTTTATTCCTTTATGCACCTTTCTCTTGGATTCGTTGTTTTAATCCATCTTGAAGTTCTCTCCTTGCATTATCAAACTTCTTCACTATTTTCGAATAATACTGACAGTTGCTTTGTTACAGTATCCAACTCATATTCCATTCTTGCTTTGACTTTAGTTCTTTCTTTATCTTAAATTCTAACTATGACATTGATATCTTGATTGGAATTTGCATTGTAATCTTTCTCTGAGTTGTATCTACACTTAGACTTCTTACTGAATAGTCTTCCATTGTCAAGGCCCAAAGTTTTTAATCCCCTTTAAATCCTTAAATAGGATCATCGACTCGTGATGTAGGACCCACATCGTGATATGTACACTGACCAAAACACGTGGCCAAGGTATATGTTACATTTGCGTAATGGTTTCCTAGTGTTTCGTATATGTGTAGACTACTAAATCATCTCAAGTTGTTGTGTATAGATGTCGAGATGTGAGCAGGTACACATCTTAAGATGTGTATAAGCGTAGGACCAGGGTAGAGAGTGAGAGGGTAAGATTTAATTTACCTTATTGTGGATAAATTTGTTAAATCAATGTGCTTATATTTTGAATTACATAAATATAACCTAATTTAGCATAATAAAATAATAACCAATGATGTTCTTCGAGATACATGTGGATACATCAAGAGACCAATAGAGTATGATTTGGTGTTAACAAGGATGAGTTAGTAGATTTAAAACAAAGTGAAGCTAGTAGATTAGTCTCGAGATGCATGTGTACATGAAGTTCGATAGCTATAAATCAATCTTACCTACATTTATATAAGTGTTTGTAATGTCCATGCAAATTATCTAGATTTATAAAGAGATGAAATTTTAAGGTAATTACTTATTGGAATTGGGGTGTTCAAGAAGGGAATCTCATCATCAAGAAGAGAATTCAAGTATAAATAACAACATACCACCTTAGGTAATGTATCCAATCATCTATGCTTTCAATTTCATGAGTTATAAGAATGAAATCAAATGGTTTTCATTTAATCGGTTTTCAAAATATTCATGCATCAAATGTGTTCAAATTGAAGCTTCAGTTTAAAATTTTAACCTCAATTTTTAAGAATTCAAGTTTTGCTCAAAATTGAGTTTCATTCCAATGAAAGCGAATTTTTAAAAAATCATGTTCAAGAGGTGTTATTTTCAAAATCCATTTGCATATTTAATTCCTTGAGATTTTCTAATATTCCAACTATTAAGAATTTTGAAAATTTGTTTTATTTTGACATACTTTTAAATTTCACAATTTTTAGATGTTCTTAAGCTTTCCAACAAAGTGCATGTTTAATTTGATGAATTTGATGAATTATATGAAGTGCTTGTTGTATGTTTGATGGAAGAGGATGTTACAGATCCCTGGTGGTGGAGAGTGGGGATCTGAGGCTTTGGAGGAGGCCATTCTTGAGAGGAAACTCAAACTAAGAGTCTAAACACACTCTAATGCAGACTAAATGATACCATGAGCCTACATAAGAATTCGGGAGTCTAGTATGCATTTTAGGTGTTGGGAGGCTGGTTAAGCTTGGAAATACATTACATGACTTGTAAGTAATCTTATTGAGGTTCTTATTTACATTTCATTCCAATTATGCTATGTTTAACAATCTATTCGACTATGAAAACCCTTGTTTCATGATATCATGGATTTATTTCATATTCTACTCATTATATGGGTGTTTTTATCATGATATCATTTGCTTATTGAAATCATTAACTCTATTCTCATGTACTATGTCTTCCTTGCTATTTTAATTAAAGTGTGATTGAGCATATCATGCTATTAGGATTGAAGTAATGAAATTGGAGTATATATATGGACTTGTATTTCTTTGAATGTTGGCTTTGAAGCATATTACACCGTCTTGGAATCCCTAATGCGAGTCTTCCTTGAAATTACAAAGTAGTGGTAGAATTTAGGGTCAATTGCATGATTATGAGATGCGTGCCATAAGGGGTCAGTGGACTAACGAGGATGTCGGCACTTACCACTGCACTTGCGCGTCACATGGGGTATAGGACTAGGGCTAGTCGACGAGTATGTATATAAAGATAATTTATTTATGCTTAAAGCTCAACTTTGCACTTGAGGATTGATATATATGATTATGGAGTCGTAGAGCTCAGCTCCGACCTTTGATAGAGGTGTATAGCACAGCTTCACCCTGAGATAGTGGAATAAAGCTTATGTGATAGGACTCATAGTCGTCTAGACCTAGATCATTATGACTTATCCTGTATCAGTCTCATTTTATTTAACGGTGGTATTTTCTAGCATAGTCTCATTTCAACACATCTTCGAGATATTTATGCTTTGAAATACCAGTCGATTATGTTTGGAAATGTACATTAGAATATCTAGGAATTATTTTATTACAAATTGTACTCACTATCCTTTTTATGACGGTGGGTGCAGACCCGTCAAGCAGCAAGCCGGGCCAGGAGAAAATTGGTAATTATATATGAGCATTCATTAATTTTCTACTTCTTATCTTATAGGTCTTTACTTTTGATGTATTATTTACTTTATGTCTTTTCTATATATTTTGGGTTGTATATTAGGTTGAGCGTATAGTTCCCCGACTTAAGACTTAGTAGTCACACTGTTTATCATTTTTTTGATATTTATATGCATGTTATGTTGTTTTTGGATTTCCACACTTAGGATTTTTAAATAATTGCTTTCGCATAACTATTAAGACTTCTGCTAGAACTTTTTAACCGTGAAATTTTTGATTAACTTTGAAATTCAATAATAATGTGACATGTATTACTTATTCTGAATGTGTTTAATGAGGAGAATAGGAAAAAAAAGCTGACTAATACGTAGTTAAGTCCTACGTGGTTGAGATTTGGGCTTAATTATAGGATTAGGTCTAGTGGTGCCTTGTTTTAAATAGGGGCTGTCACACCCATCTTTGTTGTAGCATTTACGTAAATAACTTAACTTTTATTTTGACAATATACTGCCAACAAGGATAGAAGCCCAAACACTGTAAACAAGGGTCTAACAATATCCCCTTTTGGTGTAGATTGGTTAAAAGCAATAAATAGCAAGATAACCAAATTTTTAAGGAACTTCGTAAAATGTACTGTTACTGATGGATCAAAGTAACAATGCACAAAAGTAAAACCCCAAAAAAGTTATAGTCATCAGCCGGTAAGTACATCCATAAAATACAGTTTGAAAAACATAAAAAGTTTATGTACTTATAGTCACAAAACACTAAAAAAAACTTAACATTGCTCATACACTTCTCCTTTTTACTAACTAAGTCAAAGAGATTACAACTAAGTGTGAATCAACAACCTCAAACGATGAAGCTCAGGGTCAGCAATGTTGAACTCTTCTTGCAACGAAGGCATTTATGCAGTTTCCTCTTCTATGTATGATGTCAAATAAGCAGTGTGATCTAAGAAATAATCAAACAAAAGAGGGTGTGGTCTAATCACCACCGTTGAACTTGGTTATTGCAGAGGGTATTCTTGAGTAGGAGCATAATTGTTTTTAGGAACTTTTGTCTGTGTCATTATAGCAATAGCAAATTTAGAAGTCATAGGTACAACATTAGTAGTGACAGTGGCAGTCTCCACTAATGCAGTAGCAATAACATTAATTAGAGTTATTGGCTCGGCCGAAATGGTAGGAATGGCTTGATTGACATTCAAATCTACTTGCTCAAAGTGAGTAGGAGGATGGACTGACGTACTTGGCTTAGATTGCAAAACATCACTAGAGCTTGGACAGTATGTTCCATTAGTGCGGTAATTGAAGGCAACAAAATGGCCTTAAGGTTAGCATCAATCAAATCCATAACAGGAGAAATCTCTGATGTTGATAGAGAATTAACCTGTTTAGGAACCATTTTCATAAGGAACCTCATTTGATGTTACAACATCTCACCATTAGTTCAATAATTCTCTAAGGGGCTTAAGGATACTCGTCCAAGTAGCAACAACCAAAGTAACACGACCGAGATCAAATTTTAAATCAGTAAAGTTACCTTGATCTACTCTAATTTCCTAAGCTTGAAACTCAGTAGGGGATGTAACTTCCTATTTTTGATAAGGAAGCGTAGAAGTTTAACTCACACCTTATGTTGAAGTAGGTGGCAGCCCATTTTACCTTACAGTAATAGGAAAATAATATTCTTGTCTTGCAATATCCTTACCTAAAGATTGCACTTGAATTTGACTAGTGTCCTCAGCATTAACAAATTTCTCAAATTGAGAAGCCTCTGCAATATTTTGTTTCATTGTCCAAGGAGACTTCCATATTAGCTTTGTAGCAGGGTTAGAAACATGAATAGCAGCAGCAATTGCAGTGACAAGAGCAGGAGTTAGAGCAGCCGTAGTAACACTACCCTGAGATCCTGAAACTGATACAGTTGATAACTTCTTCTGTAAGTATGAGATGTCAAGATTAGCTAAGTTATTGTTAGACTTCATTTGATGACTCAGTCTAACTTCCTCCTCCACCTTATCCAGCTTGTCATCGGTTTACTCAATGATCGAGTATTTTCCAAACAGAGAAGTCAGGAAACATAATAGATAAAGCCTTTGCTATTTTTTCCCCATATCCACAACTAGATCGTAGATCTTTTTCTCAACATTAAACTTCTTACCCAAAACAACAACATGCATCACTAAAACTTTTACCTTAAACATGCGTATGATGGAAAATAGCTACAATATTAGTAGTCAGGACCTTCCACAACATGTAAGCCTACAACATGTAAGCTTTGCATGTGAGCTTGGTTGCAGGAAACTGAAAATCATTGTCAAAAGGCTACTTATTAAGAACCTCTCCAGTCGACAAAGAGACAACATAATCAATCTTATGTGTCAAACCAAACTTATCAGTAGTTGTCTCCATTACAGAAAGTCCAAACATACAATTGATAAAAGCATGACTAAATGGAATATTAAAACCACGAACAAATACATTTTTGCAGAAGCATATTTGAATTTTTCAAGAAGATTACTATATATTTCTTTGAAAATGGAGTCATTTTAGAAGCCTTAATGAGACACCAACCCATAGATGTTAATCTTAAACAGTAATATCTCAAGGCTAGTTTCATAAAAATGAGTAACATTGACCGGTTAATCAAACTGATACTTGATTTTCATCATTTCTTCATATTTCTCTACACACTCCAATGATCTGAAATAATGAAAAGCAAAGGGAGCAAGCACAGTAAAGTACTGAGATATGAACATGATCTTCGTCTAGTCAGATCCATTGCTGATGGCCTCTACTTCATCAAGAATCCTCTCTAAAGAATCAAAGGAAACCCTTTTAAATGTGGCAACTTGCTACTTTCCTTTGGAGGTTCTGGTGGAAAGCTAATGTAGACTCGATTTGTAGCATCATGATAGTAAATGCCCATTGTTTATGTCGTTAGAAGATCTGCAAAAGCACTAGAGTCACCACAAGAAGATGAAGAAGATTTTTATGCCATACTTATAGTGATGTGTTGCAAGAAAGAAGAAAAATTTGGCAAAGAAGGAAAATAGATCGCAACGAAAGAGAAGAACTTGAATTGAGAAAAACAATTTGTGAAAATAAGGTATTCTCACAAAATCAGCAAAGATAAACCTAAATCAGAACAAAAATCTCCCTTAAATCCCAAAAATTAATTCGCTGTTTCTAATGGAATAAGAATTTACTCCCCCTCGACCATTTCAAACAGCTAGTTTTTACTACTGATCTAAACAAGAGCGACACGTGTTGCAAGTAATTCAAAGTGGTAGCTTCGTGGTTAAACATGAAAGCTACTCAAAATGAAATGTCAAATTAGATAGATATCAATGTGAAAGCATATAACTGCCAGTCTACAGCAAGAACCCTTTCTAGTGGGAGCCACACTAATATCATGGTGCAACTTCTCAAAAGTTTGTGTCAAGAGTTTTTTTTTTAAATATGAGCTAACCACCTTTCAGTAGGAATGTGCTGAATACAAATTAACCTTTTTCCACTAAATCACTGATATAATTATCACAAATATCAATATGCTTTGTCCAAGATTATTGAACTATATTCTTTGAAATATTAATGGTACTTTTATTATTACAGTACATTGTTAACAAAGATAAAGAAATACCATAGTCTTAGAGTATTTACTGAATCCATATTAGCTACGTGCAACTACTACCACCAATAATATATTCAGCTTCACTAGTAGATAGAGAAATGCAGTTATGCTTCTTGCTATTCCAAGCAATAAGTTTTAAGTGTAGTAACATCCACCTGTAGTACTCTTTCAATCATCAATATTTCCAGCCCAATTAGCATCATTATACCCGATTAAGTCATTAGCATCTCCATTAGTAAATATTAGACAAAAGTTAGTTGTTCCGTACATATAGTGCATAATCTTTTTTACAACAACTAGATGAGACTCTTTTGAACATGCCTGATAGCAAGCACAAACCCCAACACTGAAAGCAATACTTGGTCTACTTGCAGTAAAATATAATATACTACCAATGATGCCTCTGTATAATGTAGGATTGACATCGACACCTTTGTCGTCGTTATAAATATTATGACTTGAGCTTATATGTGTTTGAATAGACTTAACAGTGTCCAATCCAAAACACTTAATAAGATATTTAGCATATTTATTTGAGATAGGAATATATTATCTTGAAAAGGTGTAATATGTAGACCCAAGAAATATTTAAGATGTCCAACCATGCTCATCAAAAATTCGCTATTCATCAAAGTAACAAACTTTGAAACTACCTTTGCAGATGTAGCTCCGAATATAATATCATCGACATAGATATGGTCAACCACAAACTGCTTATTTTACCTTTTGATAAACAAAATCTTATTAATAAACCTTTTATTGTAACCTTTCCGCAGCAAATTGGTATTCAATTTTTCATACCATACTCGTGGTGCTTGCTTAAGTCCATAAAGCACATTTTTTTTAGATGATAAACATCATTAGGCTGATCATGAATCTCATATCCTTTAGTGTAACGAACTGATACCTTAAGCTAATACAACAACAACAACAACATAGCCTCAGTCCCAAATTAACTGGGGTCGGCTACATGGATCAAACTTTTCCATTGTGCTCGATTCAGTGCAATTGATGGTGAGCTTTGCAAACCATTCAAATCTCTCTTAATTAATGCATCCCAAGTTAGCTTTGGTCTACCCCTACCTCGTCGAATTTCTACAGTTTCTATTGAGTCAAGTTTTTTAGTTGGGGCATTTGTAGGCCGTCTTTGCGGTGACCAAACCATCGCAACCGCCCTTCCCTAATCTTTGTATCAATTGGTGCTACTCCTACTTGTCTTTGAATTTCTATATTTCTTATTCTATCTTTACGGGTTTTACCACACATCCACCTAAGCATCCTCATTTCTGCTACATTCACTTTATGTAATTGTTGTTGCTTTACGCCCACATTCACTTCCATAGAGCATAGCTGGCCTAATTGCGGTCCTATAAAATTTTCCTTTTAACTTAGTGGGAACATGTCGATCACAAATCACCCGTTGCACTCCGCCATTTCTTCCATCCGACTTGGATTCTATGTGTGACATCATTTTCAATGTTACCATCATTTTGTATGATTGAACCTAGGTATCTAAAGTGGTTTACCCTAGGCACTTCTACTTCCCCTAATTTTACCACTCAGTCATCTCGATGTCTAGTGTTTCCAAACTCACGAGTGCATGTATTCGGTTTTCGTCCTACTCAACTTAAAGCCTTTAGATTCTAATGTATTTCTCCGAGTTCTAATTTCCTATTCACTCCATCTTTAGTTTCATCCACTAAGACAATATCATCTGCAAATAGCATACACCATGGTATATCCTCTTGAATATGTCTAGTTAATTCATCCATAACTAAAGTAAATAGATATGGGCTTAAAGCCGATCCTTGATGTAGTCCTATCGTAATGGGAAATTCTTTTGTAGCTCCTCCAAATGTCTTTACACTCGTTACTACTCCATCGTACATATCTTTAATAGTGTCTATGTATCTAGCGTGCACTCTTTTTCTTTCTAGAACCCACCAAAGAACATCTCTAGGGACCCTATCATATGCTTTTTCTAAATCTACGAATACCATATGAAGATCTTTTTCTTTTCTCTATATTTTTCTAACAATCGTCTTACAAGGAAAATCGCTTCCATAGTTGACCTCCCGAGGCATGAAACCAAATTGGTTCTACGATATTGTTGTTTTTCTCCTTAGCCTATTGTCAATTATCCTCTCCCACAGTTTCATAGTGTGACTCATGAGTTTAATTCCCCGGTAGTTTGAGCAACTTTGAATGTCTCCTTTGTTTTTGAAGATTGGCACAAGCGTGCTTCTTCTCCAATCCATTGGCATCCGTTTTGATTTTAAAATTTTATTGAAAAGCTTTGTCAACCAAGTCAATCCGATTTCTCCTAAGCATTTCCAAACCTCTATGGGTATTTCATCTGGGCCACATGCTTTCCCTATTTTCATTCTTTTCAATGCCTCTTTAACTTCTACAATTCTAATATTGCGTGTATAGTTTACATTTCTTTCTTGGTGTGGGTTTTCATCTATTATAGCATCAACTTGGCCATCATTAAATAAACTATCGAAGTAACTTCTCCATCTCTCCTTAATATCCTCCTCGCGCGTTAAAACATTTTGATTTTCGTCCTTAATACATCTTACATGACTTAGGTCTTGTTTCTTTTTATCTCTTAATTTGGCTAGCCTATATATATATTTTTAAGCCATCTCTATTACCTAACTTTGTATATAAATCTTCCATGAAATTTGTTTTAGCTTGA
This sequence comes from Stephania yunnanensis, assembly GCA_039657365.1. NCBI lineage: Eukaryota > Viridiplantae > Streptophyta > Magnoliopsida > Ranunculales > Menispermaceae > Stephania > Stephania yunnanensis. The sequence goes on along the minus strand of CM077581.1, from coordinate 28,471,243 downwards.
CTAACTACTTTTTTAGCTTGTTTTCTAGCTTCTCTATATTGATTGTATGCATCTTCATCTTGACACTTAGGTATTTTCCTATACATATCTCTTTTAGTCTTAATTGCTCGTTGGACATCCTCGTTCCACCACCATGTTTCCTTCTTTGTAGGTCCCAAGCCCTTAGATATACCTAATATGTTTGATCCCACCCTCCTTATGCAACTACTCATTTCTAGCCACATTGTATTAGCATCTAAGTCAAGATTCCAAACATTTTCCTTTAGTAGTTTTTCTCTAAACTCTACTTGTTTACTATGTTTTAGGTTCCACCACTTTATTCTAGGGTCGCTAACTCTTTTATTCATATTTTTCCGTTTTGTTAGCTTAATATCAAGTACTACTAACTTATGTTGGGTAGTAAGTGCTTCACCAGGTATTACTTTGCGGTCTCTACATAGTTTTCTATCTATTTTTCTTGTTAAAAGAAAATCTATTTGACTCTTGTTATGACCACTACTAAAAGTAATTATATGCGACTCCCTCTTCCTAAAACTAGTATTTGCTAAGACAAGATCATATCTTTGAAGCAAATTCTAAAATTGATTCTCCTTCTTCATTTCTATTACCGTAACCAAAACCTCCATGAACTCTCTCAAACCCATCGTTACTTACCCCGACATGCCCATTTAAATCTCCTCCAATAAAAACCTTTTCATCTAATGGTATACTCCTGCATAAATCCATCCATATCATCCCAAAACTTGTGTTTGATGCTCTCGCTTAATCCTACTTGTGGTGCATATGCGCTAAGTATGTTAATTTTTTCGTCTCCAATAATTAATTTAACTAGAATCAATCTATCCCCCATTCTTTTAACCTCTACGACCTTATCCTTATAATCATTATCCACCACAATTCCTACTCCATTGCATTTTCTATCTATACCGGTGTACCACAATTTAAACCTGTGCTTCCTATTTCTCTACTCTTTTCTCCTACCCATTTTGTCTCTTGGAGGCAAGCAATATTGACTCTCCTTCTAATCATGGTATCGACTAGTTCTATTGACTTCCCCGTAAGTGTTCCTATGTTCCATGTTCCTAAGCAAATTTTTTCTCCCCTTTGTATTTGTTTTTCTTTTCTATTTCTATTTTGCCTAAAAGATCTAGTGTTCGTATCTATGATTTTGTTTTTGTTTTCGTTTTTGTTTTTGTTTTGAACTAGCTTCTTTACCCACACCCGTTTTTGTGTGGGAACCCTTGCTCATTTTTCTTCACATCCGGGCGACGATGTGAAGGGACTAGCTTCTTTACCCACACACGTCCTATGTGTGGGAACCCTTGCTCATTTTTCTTCACACCCGGGCGGCGATGTGAAACACACCCTTGCTCATTTTTCACTACATCCGGGCTCCGATGCAGCGCGTCGCTAGGTGGGAACGCCCCAACGTTTATATATGTTTGATCCATTTCATGAAAAGTGACAAAGTGACAAAAGTTTTACGCTGGCTATCAACCTATCGCAACCCTCCTCCTTTATCCGGACTTGGGACCGGCTATGTAGCGCACATAGTGTACAACATAGGTGGAGTTTGATACCTTAAGCTAATAATTAGTATTAATCTTAAATCCTAATTAACCTAAGTTTCGCTTGTGGCTGGGTTCGGTGTAACTCGATTAGTGTGTGCATAAATTTGCATGATGATTTGTGTTTGTTTAAAGTGTTTAATGAATTTGATAGGTTGTAGTATAAAGTGGAGTTTATATACAAGCGTATAATTGGAATATACGTAAATAAATAATAAATTGTCGGTACACATAGTGCGACGAGGGCATCATGTAATGAATGTGCACACCTGAGAATACTCGTAGGCATGCCCGATAAATTTATTGGCAGGAAAATAAATGATACATATATATATTTATATATTTGATATATAAATATATATTGAAAATTATAAGTTTGGTTTGAACTATAAGGAGCGTCGGATGCCTCCTGATGAGCGTAAGTGTTGATGGTGTCAACATGTGTATCATTTTAAGGGTATAATCTTAACACATTAATCATTCAATCAGTCTGAAGATAGTGCGATGCGTATCTCGAGAAAAATTTATATATTTAAACTAAAACCCTTCATACTTATCTTATAAAATCGATTAAGGGAGTGAAAGAGAGTTGAGGGTTTTAATTTATCATCCTAAGAGATCGCTTAAGGAGTGTATTTAACTCGAATTGGGGAGCTTAATTAGTTGGAAAGCCAGAGATCATCACTTTGGTAAGTTTAGTTTTTAAGTTTTTAAAGTTCAATTCGATGGTAGTGATGATATATGATAAGTTGGTTATTATATGTTTTTATTAGTTTAATTTTGTATATTTAATTATGTAAAGTCTCTAAAATATATATTTAATTATATTTTTGGTCTTTTTTAGGTGAAATGGAGTGTTCGATTGAATTCGCGGCAGAAAATACCTAAAATGGAGTATTTACTCGTAGTGATTGGATGTCGGACAATTTGCCTCGAGTTACACGTTGCGTGGTGGGTAGAAAAGGAGACAGTAGACCAATTAACCGCCACATGTTACTCTACCATTGGACAACCAAGTCATTCTACCAACCTTCTTCCAATCAGCGTTCTTGATTGCATTTTGCTCTATTGAGAATCTGCCACATCCTCGCCTCCATTAGCTCTTCACCAATACTGTGTTGCCACATCAGCAAGCATAAATGCACAACTGCAAAACCAGTTTTCTCTTGTTCTAGCACCTGTTGATCTGTCCTCAAGATACAAAAATTGAATTCATCTCATGTAGCTGGTTCACTCGAGTGAACCAAACTGCGTCCCCTTCCTACTACGTGTCGTCATGCGGTGGGCTAGACCTCGTCACCAGCTCGTCTTTAGCCAATCCTCGACTGACACGTGGCAATTTTCGGCAAAACAGACGAATTAGGCGCTACCATGTGTATGAAACCCATTTTCACCCAAAAAATAGTCCCTAGATGCTCCTCGGCGCTTGTGTCACCTCATCAATCCTCAAGATTAGCTTCTCTCACCTCCTGAGAGTAAGTTTTAGTAGTTTTATATATTAGGAACCTAGGGTACTATTAAAAAACACCGACTATTATATTTTTAGCATCAACCTCACTCGACGATTGCCTAGGTCGGTAGGAAAACAAGTCGGGATTATGGATTCATGACATATTATGTGAGATCTTTTAATACATTATTTTAATTTAGTTTAATTCTCCTATTTCATTGTTGTTCATTTTAATGAATATGGTTTAGGTCTAGGGCACGTATGTGGCAGTGCATGCTTTTAAGGGGATAACCTATAGTTATTTGGACCAAGAAAGTGACGAAGACTCACCCATTTGCCATAAAACCCTTTTGGTTCTTAAGTGTGCAATAATTGAATCTAGGTTAAATCAGAAGCGGATGCGATTCGGTTATTTAGGATGAGTGTTCCCACAAATTAAAATTACTACGATTAGTGTGTTAAACTCGATTGGTAGATGTCTAGGGTTATGCATTAATTAAGGAAGTAGTTAGTGGCAGACATCCTGGCTATCGAGATTAGGGGAACGAGGAATTTCAGGCAGATGTCGTTTTTCTTTAGCTAATCTAGGAGAATATAAATTAATAACTATGGGAAAGATTGAAGACCATGATTGCCATTGAATCTTGATCTTGATTTGTGAAACTGTAAACCTAGGTGTTACCTAGATGTTCATTAATTATTTTCAAAGTTATTTTAGTTATTATATTTATTTAGTTTAGTTAGATTAGTTAGTTAAATTATTTATTTAAAACCCCCAATATTTTTTTTTTCGTTGTTTTTAACCTTAGAAAGACCACCAATCTCTATGAGATTGACCCTTTGCCACTATTCTACTAAATAGTTGGTTTAGGAATCTTTATTTTATTGACGCATTCGGTGCGCGGGTATATCCCTGTGAATTATGTTTTTTGTTGCTTAGAAATATTTCTTTACCTCACTGGAGGTTTTCTCTAATGATTTAGGGGAGTATTTGATGATGTGGTTATGATTTAGTAATGAACAGTGGTTGCTGCCCTATTTATTGTTGAGGCAGTGCAGGGTGGAGCGCGCTCCGCATAGCAGAGAAGCATGTTCCTTTCATTAATTGGGATGAACCTAATTAATGGAGCGTGCTTCCACCTCATAAAACAAAAATAAACTAAGTTGTGCTTAGGTTTTCTTAAGGACTTAAAAACCGACTTAAGGGTTTAAAACATAGGGTATGGGACCTATATTGATTACAAATGATTTTTCGATAGGTTATGGATCATCAGGAAAAGTGAGTGACCCGAAAAAAGTTAAGAATTTGATAATGGAAGCCTAAATTGAGGTAAGTATGTGTTGTTTGGCTATCCTAATATATATAGTTCATGTGGTTTATGAACTGAATAGGGGACTATGTACACTGTGATGGTTTTAATAAACTGAAAATGGTATTTACTGTGATTCACGAGAGTAAGTTACTGAGAATGAGACTTGGTTATATAGGAGATAGTTTACCATCCCGGCCTATATGTAACTTCCTACTTAGTTACATAGGTTGCATGGATTATATTCTCACTAGAGGGTTTGAGTAGAACCTTTAGGCATTAATGGATTAGCTGGACAACATATCGGCCAATGTGTTGGTCTAGGAATCCCATTAATAGCGTCAGTTGGTAATTGACCATAGTTTTATAAATAAAATAGGAATCGTACTGTAATAGTCATTGATGTTGGATTTGCATATGTCGTTTATCAATTATATGCTTTGCATATTCTCTTTAGTTTCCATTGATGCATATTGTTATTGTATAATATTTTTAATTATTATATGGAATATTAATGGCTATATGAATCCCTACTCATTAAACAAGTTAGAGTGCTCACCCTAAATTAATTTGAGGAACACCAACGAGCGCTACGACTATGGGATCAAGAATATTTAGGAGTCTTGATCTTCTCTTCAATGTAATGAGTTTTCCCTTGTCCTATATACTTGAATTGAATTATAGTTTTGTAATATCAAAAAGGATGAAAGGTTTTGTGTAACTGAGGTCAGTTCTAGTTGGATTTAGTACTGTATATCGTATTACATTATCAATTTTTTTTAAAATTTTCACTTTTTTTACATCGATATTTGATATACAGTGGTGTCATTAGGTGTAAAAGGAAAGGCTGCAGGTTCTAGTTAAGTCTATTGAGATTAACAGGGCTTAATTAGGGTTTCAAGACGAGTGTCGCCTTAATCATGATAGGGGATGCTACAGCTCGGTATAAGAGCCTAAGGTTTATCGCTTTCGTATTAAGTGGTATATCTGATATAGTTTAGTATATAGCTCTAACCTTGTTTTCACTTTTGAATTGTTTTCAAAGTAAGTGATAGCAGATTCATCATATCGAAACCTAAGTTTATTAAATTTGAGAGTTGTCTCAAGTTACGAATAAGCTTAGGGTATGATAAATAGTTTTTATCATTATTTAAGGGGATAACCAAAAGATAAAAGAATGATATATGTTATTTATTATGCATTATTATATATACGTAATAGATATAAGAGTTATGTCTTTCTTAAATGATGATAAGATGGTTGAATTTCATCAATTTCTCATGATATGAGGAAGCATTGAGGTAAGAGTTTAAGAGAGTCTTAACCTCGACAAAATTGAAAAGGAAAGACATAAGGAAAACTTATAAAGATGAAATTAAACTCTTCTTCTATTAATTGTTCTTCAAGCTCTTTGTTCTTGCTGATATTGTTAAATAAATAATAGTCCAAGAAGAAGTATATATTGGATCTAGACCTTGAGACATGTAATATGAGAATGGACTTTATGAAATAATATAATATTGAATGAATTTGGGTGGAACTCAAAGATGGTGAGTCACTTTGAGATGTTATTTAATACAAGTATTGAGAATAATTGAGAAATAATGGAAGTTATTTAGTAAATAAATTAGTGGTTATCGATAAAAGCTTATTTGAGGTTGGAAACTACTAATTTATTTATACTTCGTAAGTTGTTATGAAGTACAAATTCCAGTTATGGTGTGAATCCATATTGGAATGAAAAACAAATTGTCAGGTAATGAAAAGTGAAATTGAGAATATTAAACTAGTAAAGTTTGAAGACAATTTAATCTAGAACATAGCAGTGAGTTGGTAAAATATCATAGTCTGATGTTATAGACTGGTATAGTCTAAATGGGGAGAATGAATGGTCACTAAATATGAGAATTTAAGAAATCCAAGGAATAATGCATGATAATGGGAATGAATATTCATTACCCATGATTGACAACTCATTCTGACAATAAGGTGAAATCTTTTGTTCTCTAAAGTTAGTTGAGACCTGGTTATCACAGTGGTAGGATCAGAGTTAAGGATATATTTAAAGATGATTTCGGGCAGTTGCCGTATCACTTTAAGTAAATGGTGAAAACCATTAGAACTTATTAGAATTCATGCTATGTTCATGAATGAAGGGTGTCAATTTTTAAAAACCTATTTTAATTAAGTTATTATTGTGTTATCAATAGTAACCAGATGGAATCTTTAAAGGCTTAGAAGATGCATGAGCATTACCATAAATAGTTACAAACATGACGATAAATTATTTCATGTCAGATTTTGCAAGTACTATTACTAAGTCTCAATGGTAAATTACTTGTATGAGTGTTAAATATTAACAACAAATCGATGGATTTGATTAATAGTAAGATAATATGAGATTGACATATATTCAACACAAAGGTAAAAGAGAAAAGTATTATTGAAATAATTGAATATTACAAATGATTGGTCTAGAGATCTTTAAAATTGTTATGTAATTTATTCAGTTATCTCAAGTATGAGAATGTTTTAAGCTAAAATTAGATACAAAGATGTCATAGAGGAAAGTGGAATATAGTTTCACTATAATGTTTGCTTGATGATACCAGAATTATAGAGAAAGTTAGAGGTTCATCCTAGGACTTCTTATTCCTGTAAGAATGTGTGTTGACATAATAAAACAAAATTGTAGCTTATACTTTTAAATATAGTTCTAGAATTATGAGAAGAACTACTGGGATTTATAATCTCAAGATAACTATTTGGTAATTGTTCCACATATGGAAGGCATCGCTTGTAAATAAGAGGAAAGGTTTGTTGAGAACCTTTTAATCATTCTTTAAGATTATTGAGAATCTGAGAAGAATTGTTAGAAGATAATCTGGAGGTTCAAAAATCAATGGATTGGTATTAGATTAAAGTAGTGAATTTCAAACTATGAAAGTTTGAAAAGTGAAATTGTCAATGTGATTTAAATAGAAGGTAAGATAGATACCTTGAACGTTCCTAAATGTCAGGAATTCACTATGAAACACCACTCATTAAAGGTGATTATGTTGATAATGCCTTGAATAGGAAAAAGACAGAGGATGTAGTTTAAATAAAAGCTACTCGATAATATCTGTTGAATGAGATATGCAATAATGAAAAATTGAAGTCTTGCATAGGCAAATCATCAGCTGAGTTGTTAAGATTAGTAACTACAATTCTGTTCTTGGAGCACAAATTAGAGCTAAGCTAATGTTGACGATTGATTGGGTGATGCATTATTAGAGGAATTGATTGAGATTATCTGGTTGGTCAAGGTTAACTAATAGTTATTCACATTTGGTATGGATAATCTCAGATCAAAATATTGTGCATGTAAAGAAAGTTCTTGGAACTCAACTCAAAAGGTATGGCAAGAATGTTGTGATAATCTCATGGATTTCATTAAATTATACATTAAGGCAAAATCCAAAATCATTATAATAAGAATAAATTGTTGGTGACCTGGAATGAAAATTGTCAGCTTCAATTTTATAAAGAAATATGAGATATATCGACAAGTGGAAGGTGATTGTTAATTAACCTGGAGGTTATATTATTCTTGCCCTATAAGAATAAAATTTCATGCTAAAAGATTTATGATGGATTAACCTAAGTTGTGGAGACAGCTGAAAGTTATTGATGTTAGAATTTTAGGATTTATAGAGTCTAAAAATTTCTTACCGATATTGTGGTTTAAATTCTCATGGAAGAGTAAGTGAGGTATATTTGTGTAGAAAGATTTAAGAGTTATAGAGAACCAATATTATTATCTCGATAAGATTATGAAAGTCTGCTTTCCAGTGGGGAAGAGATGTATAATTGCTAGGAAGGATTTTTCCCAATCTTAACATAATATATCTACGGTTAATCTTAGTTCTAGAGAATGTAATCTCAAAGATTATGACTTGGAAGGTGATAGTTACTAGAAGAAATAATTTGCTATGTGAGTTCTCTGATATTGATATTATCGGGCTATGTATGACGCTGAGGTGTTTTCCTTAAAAACCTGTATGTTTTACTTCGTCTTCAATTGGTGTAGGACAAGAAGTAATGATATAAGTTAATTTGAGCCTGAGTAATTTCGAGCTACACATAAAGGTATTAACAAACTATCAATATGCAATTACAACTCAGATAAATTGAAAGAATGTGTTGACAAAGCAAATGTTGCTGAGGATGATTTAAATTTGAGAAGAACATGCATAGAGAATGTAACTACTGCAGAGTTTCTTAGTTTTGACCTCTCGAGGAAGCAACTATGATGATGATTCTTGTAAGTTCAATTGACATATCATTACATGAGAGAACAAATTTTAGAGCTACTTATCTGTTCTTCTGAACTCATACTCGGACTGAATTATAGAAGATTTAGTGAGTGAATAGTTATCAGAAAACTAATCAGGATTATCTAGTGCATTAGAGATTAATGACAAGTGTAAATCATCCTGATTGGTTAGTTTCTAACAATAGCGCGTTACGGTTCAGAGATAGATTGTGTATTCTAGCTCAGGATTAGATAAGGCTGGAGTTGCTATGGGAATATCATAGATCTCTTTACTTTATTTATCCAGGTAACAATAAGATATATTGCAAAATAAGGCATGTTTATTTGTGGTATAGGATGAAGACTGATATTGCTAAGTTTGTAAAGAGATGTGAGATATGTCAGCAAGTTAAGGTCGACCATAGGAAACCTGGAGGGTTATTGTATCCACTGGCTATGCTTGAGTAGAAAGGGTAACATATATGGTTAGATTTTATTTTCGGTCTACCTCTGAGTCAGCATAAGCATGATGTGGTATGGGTTGTAGTTGATATGTCAACAAAGTCTGCGCATTTCTTGCAAGTTTCCATGTGAGATTCCCTTGACTGATTATATGAAGTGTACGTCCATGAGGTGTTGAGACTTCATGGAGTTCCAGTATTGATTACTTTGGATAGAGATCCGAGATTCGCGTCCAAACTGTGGAGTGAATTATATAGACAATTAGGAACTGTTCTTAATCTCAATATGACATACCATCCTCAGATTGACAGACAGACTAAGCGGTTGATATTGGTGCTGGAGGATATAGTTCGAGCTCGTGTTTTGGAGTTAGGTAGTAACTTCGAGGAATATATTCCTCTGTATGAATTCTCTTATAATAATAGCTATCAGGCTAGCATTGGAATGACTCATTTTTTAACTCTATATGGTCGGCCTTATTGTTAACCGGCATGTTGGGCAAAGGTTAGAGATATAATATTGTTGGGGCTGGAGTTGATTCAGGACTACACAGAGAGAATTTAGCAGATTGTCCAACGTTTGACTAGATCACTGCTAAGACAAAAGAGATACGCTAATAAACATCATAGTTTTTATCATTTCTAAAAGATAATCTTACCTTATGATGAGCAGTCGATTTATATACTTGATCGTAAGACTTATGGGGTGAGAACTAATGAGATTCCTTTGATTAAGGTGAAATGAAATTTTCGTGGAGATAATGAACTAACTTGGGAGCGGGAATCTTGTATGAAGGAGCAATTTCTATTTCTCTTCGAAACTACAGGTAACTTTACATTTACTTTAATTTCAAGGATGAAATTGCTTTAAATTGGAGAGACTGTAACAACCTATTATCTTAAGTTAGTGATTAGTATTAATCCAAAATCCTAATTAACCTAAGTTAGGCTTGTAGTTAAGTCCGACGTACCTCGATTAAAATATGCGTAAATTTGCATGATAATTTATGTTTGTTTGAAGTGTTTAATGGATTTTATAGGTTGTAGTATAAAATAAAGTTTATATACAAGCCGATAATTGGAGAACACACAAATAAACAATAAATTACCAGTACACGAAGTTCAATGAGGGGATCCTGGAATGAATGCGCACACTCAAGAATGCTCGTAGGTGTGTTTGGAGAACTTATTTGCAAGAAAATACATGATATATATATTTATATATATCTGATATATAAATATATATTGAAAATTATAAGTTTAGTTTGAATTATATGGATCGTTACATCGCCTTGAGATAAGTATAAGTGTTGATGGTGTCAAGATGTGTATCACTTTAAGTGTGTCATGTTAGCATATCAATCATTCGATCAGTCTCGAAATAGCGCGATATATATCTCGAGGGAAGTCCTTATATTTGAACTAAAACCCTTCATACTTATCTCATAAAATCGATTAAGAGAGTGAAGAAGAGGTAAGGGTTTGCTTTCTGATCCTAAGATATCACTCAGGGAGTGTATTTAAGTTGAATCGAGGAGCTTAATCAATTGGAAAACTAGAGATAATCACTTTGGTAAGTTTAGTTTTTGAGTGTGTGAAGTTCAATTCGATGGTAGTGATAATATCTTTATGAATTATGTTGTTTGTTGACATGAAATGGTTTGATACCTCATTAGAGGCCCTTCTTGATGATTTGGGTAAGTATTCAATGATCTGATGATGATTTGGTAATGGAACAATGGCCGCTGCCCTGTTCACTATCGAGGCAGTGTAGGGTGGAGCGCGCTCTAGGTAGCAGAAGAGCACGATCCTTTCATTAATAAGGATGAATCCAGTTAATAGAGTGTGCCCCCACCTAGTTAGGGAGCGCGCTCCCACCCTAGAAAACACCAAATATGCTGGGTTGTGGTTAGGACTTATTGAGGACATAAAGACTGACTTAGGGGTTCAAAACATAGGGTATTAGACTTATATTGACCATAAATGATTTGAGATAGGTTGTGGATCATCAAGAAGAGTGAGTGACCCGACAAAGTTAGGAATTTGATAAAGAAAACATAAATCGAGGTAAGTATGGATTTGCTTATTTATCAATGTTGCCTATCTATCCTGATATAAATAGTTCATGTAGTTTAGGGGCTGAATAGAGGACTATGTACGCTATGACCGTTTTAATAAATGTAAAATGGTGTTCACTGTGATTCACGAGAGTAAGTTCCTAAGAATGATACCAAGTTATATAAGAGATGGGTTACCTTCCCAACCTATATGTAACTTCCTACTTGGTTAAATAGGTTGCGTGGATTTCATACTCACTAGAGGGTTTCGAATAGAACCATTGGATATTAATGGATTGGCTAGACAGCATATCGGACAATGTGTTGGTCTAGCAATTGTATTAATGTTGTCTTTGGGTAATAGATCCTAGTTTTATAAATCAAATGGGAGTCACGGTTTAATAGTCATTGATGTTTGATTTGCATATGTTATTTATTGAATTATATGCTTTCCATATTCTCGTTAATTAACATCGGTGCATATTGTTATTGCATTATATTCTTGATTATCACATGAGTGTTGATGGCTATGTGGATCCTTACTTACAAAGCAAGCTAGAGCGCTCACCCCAAATTAACTTTTCAAGAATACCGATAAGCGCTACGACTATGAGATAGAGAAGATTTATGAGTCTTGATCTTCTTTTCAATGTATTGAGTTTTCCCTCGTCTTATATGTTTGAATTGAATTATAGTTTTGTAGTATCACAAAGGATGGGAGGTTTTGTATAACTGAGGTTTATTCTGGTTTGATTTAGTATTGTATATCGTATTTAATTATCGAAAAAGTTTTAAATTTTTGCTGCATTCATTATTATTTTTACATTGATATTCAATATATAGTGGTGTTATCAAGTGTAGAAGGATAGGCTACTAGATCTAGTTAAGTATAGCGGGATTAATGAGGCTTAATTAGGAGGCCGAGTATCGCTTTAATATGGATATGAGATGCTACATTTAAGTTGTGCAACATAAAGTTCTTCTTGCAAATACCCATTTAAGAAAGCACTTTTAACATCTGTTTACTATAACTTGAAACCTTTGTTACAAGCAATGACAAGTAGCGGACGAATAGATTCCAATCGTGCAACCAGAGCAAACGCCTCATCAAAATCAATACCCTGAACCGGTGTATATTTTTGTGCTACCAATATGGCTTTGTTGTACACAACAGCACCATCCTCATCTATCCTGTTATGGAATATCCACTTAGTACCAATGATATTAACATTAGTAGGTAGTGGAACAAGCTCCCATACATCCTGTCTAACAAACTCTTTGAGTTTCACTTGAATATCATTAACCAAATACTCATCCATTAAAGCCCACTTAAAATTTTTAAGCTCAATCTAAGATGTAAAACATGCGAAACGAACCATGTTCCTACAATGAACAAGAGGAATATCTCTAATTTGCATTGAGTGATTAACTAAGCCAATAATTTACTCAATTAGATGATATTTCATCATCCTTGACTGTGGAGTAGTAGATGTAGAACCAGATTCTGTAATAGATAATTTTGGATCATCATCATCATTATTATCTTCATCATCAGATGGAGTAGTGATCTCTGAATCAAATGGTTTAGCAGTATGCCGAGTAATAGATGCTGAGCTTATTGGTGTTGGTAGCTCATCATCATCATCATCCTTTTGAAAGGAAAATTGTTATATTCTTGCACAATCATAAACCATAACCTTAATAGATTCCATCACAATCATAATTTCCTTATTATAGACTCTATAAGATTTACTATTATGAGAATATCCAAGAAAAATTCCAACATCACTTTTGGAATCAAACTTTTCCAAGTGATCTCCATCATTCAATATGAAGTAGGTATTGCGAAAAACATGAAGATTTTTAAGAGATGGTTTTCTGCTTTTCTAGATTCCATACAGAGTTTTTGTAGTCAGTGGCCTGAAATAAATTCTATTGAATATATAGGTAGCAGTGTTTATTGCTTCCCCTTAAAGATTTACAGACAGATTTTTCTTAGCTAGCATGATCCTTGTCATATTCTGAATTGTGCGATTTGTTTTCAATAACACCATTTTGTTCTAGTGTCTTAGGAGCAACACATTTAGGCATAATCTTAAATTCAACAACACCCCCATTTCTCCCACAAAAATCGCCAAACCCACCAACCGAATAACTGAATCAAAACCCACAAAATCCCTCAAATTCTAAGACCCAAAATCAACCAAACCAAGCAAAAAAGGCCAAAACAACCAAAACCCATTAAGCGAACCAACATTTCAACCATAAAAACATCATTCCAAAGCAAACAAATCAACCAAACCAAGCAAAAAAGCTCATCCATGCTTCAAAAGAATTCTCATTCAATCCTAGAAAAAGAACTCGATTTCAACAATAAAACCTCCTTAACCTTCTTCACTTCCTCTGCTTTCAACGCCACCAGCCTATGTCCCGACTCCGCCGACGGTGCCTAGTGAGCTCCGCGAGTAGGCAGAGGAGGCAACTCCAGCCTCGCCGGCTTCAAATTCGCCTTAACTTTGATGCGGCTCCTCGCCGTGTGCGGTCCGAGGAACGATGGATAATACCAATCCCGCTCATGAATGACTTTGGGGAATGAGGCGGAGTCGGACGATGAGCACAAAACCCCTAAAACTCGCGCCGTGACTGCCTAAAACCAAAACCCCTCTTCAAGCAGCCATCGATTCTTCCAAAAACGAAACCTCGTTTCAATCCCTTACCCAAATCTGATGCACGAATCTCAGCCCTATCAGTTGACGAAGACAGAGAGAGTTGATAATGCTGGTGAAAAGAGGAGTTGGCGACGCCGATGAAGAGAGGAATTCGTGATTTTAGGGTTTGGGAGGCAAGGGAGAGGAGAGTTTGAGGAGAGAGAGAGAGAGTTCGGCGAGAAAAGAGAAAGAAAAGAGAAAGCCTTTGAGGAGAGATATGGTTGGAGTGATGCATCGATTCATGCACGAATCTCGAGATGTGATGGGTGATCATAAATTATTGAGATTTTGGAGGGAAAATTGGTGCCACTTTGTTAGAAATGGATTTTATTTCCGTCTCAATTATGTCTCCATTTTCGTTTGTAATATGTCTCTATTCCGTCTCTGACTGCTTCCGTCTCGATTCCGTCTCTGATCATTTCTAGTTACCAATGGAATTAGATTCCGTTGCTAATTCCATCTCTAATTTACTATTTTTTTGTAGTGCAAGAGAGAAAATGGGTAGGAGAAAAAAGTAGAGAAATAGGAAGGATAGGGTTTAAATTATGTTACACTGGTATAGATAGAAAATATAATGGAGTAGGAATTGCAGTGGATAATGATTAAAGGATAAGGTTGTAAAGGTTAGGAGAATGGGGGGATAAATTGATTCTAGTTAAATTAATTATTGGAGACGAAACAATTAACTTATATAGCGCCTATGCACCACAAGTAGGATTAAACGAGAGCATCAAATACAAGTTTTGGGATGATATAGATGGATTTATGCAAAGTATATAATTAGATGAAAAAGTTTTTATTAGATAAGATTTAAATGGGCATGTCGAGGCAAGTAACGATGGGTTTGAGAGAGTTCATGGAGGTTTTAGTTACAGTAATAGAAATAAAGAAGGAGAACCAATCTAAGAATTTGCTTCAACACACGATCTTATCTTAGCAGATACTACTTTTAGGAAGAGGGAGACGCATATAATTACTTTTACTAGTGGTCATAACATGAGTCAAATAGATTTTTCTTAATAAGAAAAATAAATAGAGAAAATATGTAGAGACTGCAAAGTAATACTTGATGAAGCGCTTACTACCCAACATTAGTTAGTAATGCTTGATATTAGGCTAAAACAAAGACATAATATTAATAAAAGAGTTAGCGACCTAGAATAAAATGGTGGAACCTAAAAAATAGTAAATAAGTAGAGTTTAGAGAAAAAACGATAAAGGAAAATGTTTGGAATCGTGACTTAGATGCTAATACAATGTGGCTAGAAATGAGTAGTTGCATAACGAGAGTGAGATCAAATGTATTAGATATATCTAAAGGCTTGGGACCACCAAAGAAGGAAACATGGTGATAGAACAAGGATGTTCAATGAGCAATTAAGACTAAAAGAGAGATGTATAGGAAGACACCTAAATGTCAAGATGAAGATGCATGCAATCATTATAGAGAAGCTAGAAAACAAGCTAACAAAGTGGTTAGTCAAGTTAAAAGAAATTCATAAAAAATCTATATACATGGTTAGGTAATAGAGATGGTGAAAAATATATATATATAGGCTAGCCAAATTAAGAGATAAAAAGGAACAAGACCTAAATCATGTAAGATGTATTAAGGATGAAAATCAAATGTTTTAACGTGTGAGGATGATATTAAGGAGAGATGGAGAAGTTACTTCGTTAGTTTATTTAATGATGGCCAATTTGATACTATAATAGATGAAAACCCACACCAAGAAATAAATGTAAACTATAAACACAATATTAGAATTATATAAGTTAAAGAGGCATTGAAAAAAATGAAAATAGGAAAAACACGTAGCCCAAATGAGATACCCATAGAGATTTGAAAATGCTTAGGAGAAACTAGATTGACTTGGTTAACAAAACTTTTTAATAAAATTCTAAAATAAAAAAAGATGCCAATAGATTGGAGAAGAAGCACACTTGTGCAAATCTTCAAAAACAAAGGAGACATTCAAAGTTGTTCAAACTACCAGGGAATTAAACTTATTAGTTACACTATGAAACATTGGGAGATGATAATTGACAATAGGCTAAGGAGATAAACAACAATATCACATAACCAATTCGGTTTCATGCCTGGGAGGTCAACTATGGAGGTGATTTTCCATGTAAGAAGATTGTTAGAAAAAAATAGAGAAAAGAAAAAAGATCTTCATATGGTATTCGTAGGTTTAGAAAAAGTATATGATAGGGTACCTAAAAATGTTCTTTGGTGGGTTCTAGAAAGAAAAGAAGTGCATGCTAGATACATTGACGCTATTAAGGATATGTATGATGAAGTAGTAATGAGTATAAAGACATTTGAAGGAGCTACAAAAGAATTTCCTATTACGATATGACTACATTAAGGACCGACTTTAAGTCCATATTTATTTACTTTAGTTAAAGATGAATTAACTAGGCATATTCAAGAGGATATACCATGGTGTATGCTATTTGCAGATGATATTGTCTTAGTGGATGAAACAAAAGATGGAGTGAATAGGAAATTAGAACTCTGGAGGAATACGTTAGAATCTAAACGCTTTAATTTGAGTGGGATGAAAATCGAATACATGCACTGTGAGTTTAGAAACACTAGACATCGAGATGATGGAGTGGTAAAATTAGGGGAAGTAAAAGTTCTTAAGATGAACCACTTTAGATACCTAGGATCAATTATAAAAAATGATGGTAATATTGAGAATGATGTCACACATAGAATTCAAGCTGGATGGAAGAAATGGCAGAGTGCAACAGGGGTGATTTTTGATTGAAATGTTCCTACTAAGTTAAAAGAAAAAAATTATATGACCGCAATTCGGCCAACTATGCTTTATGGAAGTGAATTTTAGGCGGTAAAGCAACACAATTACACAAGATGAACGTAGCAGAAATGAAAATGCTTAGGTGGATGTGTGGTAAAACTCGTAAAGATAGAATAAGAAATATAGAAACTCGAAGACAAGTAGGAGTAGCACCAATTTGATACAAAGATTAGGGAATGGCGGTTGCGGTAGTTTGGTCACCTGCAAAGACGGCCTACAAATGCCCCTACTAGAAAACTTGACTCAATAGAAACTGTATAAATTCGACGAGATTGAGGTAGACCAAAGTTAACATGGTATACATTAATTAGGAGGGATTTGAATGGTTTGGAAAACTCATCATCAATTGCACTTCATCGAGCACATTGAAAAAGTTTGATCCATGTAGCCGACCTCATTTAATTTGGGACTGAGGCTATATTGTTGTTTGTTGTTTGTATACGTACCTAATTTAACTTGAGAATCAACATGCACACGTCTTTATGCAAAAAATGACCTTGTTAATGTAACGTATGAAGGACCCACACTTGCTTTGTCTCTTCAGTGCTCATCGGGATATGTATGCCCACACAATGTTGTGGAAAATGAAGAACGCCGGCTAGCTAGTTCTTGTCCTTTGTTCATATCTTTAATTAGTGGGTTACATTACCATTTTCCATGCAAAAAATATGGAGTTCCAATAACTATGTATGCCATCTACATATACACTTCGAATTAACTTGAAAGTCAGTGTTGCACATGAGCACACATCTTAATGCAAAAAATATGAAATTTCAGTAGAGTAACAATAGCTCATGTGTGTATAAAAAATAGGGTAATGCTATTTGGACTCGTGAGTCTGGACTCAAATTTTTTTTTAATTTCAAATACATCCTCGAGCAATTAATGAACCAACCATAATCACTTGTAAAATTTCTATTATGCCCCTTAAATATTTACAAAATTTTTAACAATATCTCCATGAGTCCGGACTCATGAGTCCAAGTAGACTTATTGTAAAAAATATGTCACCCAATAGTTTTTCATATAGAAAGGGGTAAGTTAACGGACAACTCAATCACGAATCTCTTCATATTGTTCAACCATCATCAATAAATGTGTCAGCTAATTAAGATTGTCAAAGATTTGTCAGTTAGTAACTTAATGTCATTTGAAGAAACTTAACTCGCTATTGGTCCTTAATTAGGTAGCCACTTAGAGATTACTCGGGGTGATCCAAGGGCGGGAGCATGAAGAATTCTTTGATTGACAATGACCGGGTCATTCATCCAGAATCTCAAATTTACATTGAGATGAGTGATACTATACTTGATGTATCATTGAACCAATCAAAACAACCATTAACTCGATCGAGTGTTAAAAACTCCTTTCAGATTAGTGAAAAGTCAACTGTTTCGGATTCATTAATTGTTTACCAAATAACGTAATTTAGTGGAATTAGAGACAATGGAGACAACAAAATTGACACTAGGGATTGAAATTTGTTTCATGATATAATCAACCCGACACGACACGACACATAATAAAATGTCATGATTTTAACATAAATGGATATGGGTCATAAACACATTAACACGTTTATACATAATTAATAAATTAATTATTAACATGTTAACACACTTAACTCGTTGATGACTTGTTTAACACGATTAAAATAATGTATAAACAATAAATAGGTTATAATAAATAAATTAACTAGTACAAAACTCACCATTTCAATACATGTTAATAACAAGATTTTTTTTAATTTGGAGAATATCCTTTGTCACTCTATTTTATTTTTAGAGGAATAAAATATGATTTTAATTTTAATGTATTATTTATGTTTTATTAATAATTATTTATTAAAAAGAATATAAAAATCTTAACCAAAATAAATTTTAATGTTTTGTAGAGAATTCTTATAGTTTTGTAATATTATTTGTTACGAGTCTTTTTTTTTCTCTGTTATTAAAACGAAAAACTTGAATCAAAAAGTAAAGTAAAACTTAACAAACTCCATTATAATTTATTGGCTACTTAATTATGCTCAGTTAAATTTATTCACGTAGATATATTTAAGAACTTAGTAAACAATTTATTAAAGTTTAAATAAATTAAAAAGTTTAAATAATACATTTAATAAATAAGTGACCTGAATACCCAACATATTTATAACACAACCCATTTAAATACGAAAACGATTGACTTGATTAATAAATGTCTCATGGGTTTGCATTATATAAGGTATGAGCTATTCATGACTAGACACGTTTATGACTTGCCGACACGAATTGCCACATCTAATTGGCGCCCTCTCTCCTTGACGTAATCTGTTACTTGTTAGATATCTAACTTGATATAATGGATGTAGAAAATTATCCATTGTAGAAGCACCCATATATATGTATATATATAATACGCCTACATCTTGAGTGTGTTATGCGGCAGTTTCGAGCCTTCTCCTAGTGCTATGTGGCAAGCCCAAGATGTAGGTATTGTCAAGCTATATATGATATGCGATACATGACGTTTTGGATCTTTCTCGACGTACCAAGTGGCATACTCAAGATGTAGGCTTATTATCAGGCACATATCATACCATATGTATGATATGTATCATGTGGTGTTTTCGATCCTTCTCGTATTACCATGCGGCATGCCCAAGTTGTAGCTTTTGTTAATCTATACATATAGTATGGGACATATGACCTTTTTTAGCCTTTTCAACATACCATGTGTCCTACCCAAGATGTAAGTTTTGACGACCAATAAATGGTATGTGCCATGTGACATTTTAGAGCTTTCTCAACGCGCCACATTATCACACATAAGTTGAAATGTTACCAAATTAGAACTTAAACCTAAATAAATAATAAGACTTTAATGTTTTCAAAAAGAAAAAAAAAACATGTCAGCACTAATTATATATTTTTAATTCTAAAACGTAAGGAATAGTAATAGTTGATTCTTTTTTTAAAGAGAATAATTAATTCTTTAATTAAGCACAAACTTTTCATCAAGCTAATTCTATTAAAATATTGCAGAACAAAAGCTCTTGCAGATCGAGCACTCTCAAGCTCTTCCACTTTGTGTACTCCAATGTTATTCATCTTAGATCATGGATAATATACGCAAATCATGTCTCTCTCCACGATTCCTATCACATATCTCAATTCATTCACCCTATGATAAAGCACTTGGGCATCTCAATCAACGACAAATGTATGAGAATTGGTAGCTTTTCTCATATGGGTTGTTCTTTAATTTGTTTGGCCTTTTTGAGTCCTAAATGGACATTAATTTTTTGTGTATAAAAGTGTGTTTTTGAGTACCCATTTTGGGATTCCCATCACATATCCCGTCTCTCTCCATTGATTCCCATTGCAGATTGAATTTATGATTGTTTTTTTATATTTGTATTGTAAAGATATGTCGGTGATGCCTTTTGTTTTCCTTTTGATGGGTCGAGAGGTGCCATGCAAGTTTGTGGGTTCTTCACCTTTAGTTTTGCGGTTTGTTTTTTTTTTTTTTTCTTTTTAGGTAAGATAAATAATGTTATTAGCTTTAATTATTTTTGGTAATTTGATGGGATGCAATTAAGGTCATTTTATTTTTTGGTTGATTTCCAATTGTCTCATTTTTTAAAGTGGTTGGGGGGCTATTATTTTTTTTTCTGTTTAAGTATTATATATACACTCTATAGTTGCATATTATTGTGTAATCTAAATTCTTTATATATTAAAACAAATGGTGTATCACTTCCTTTCATCAAAATATAATTGACTAATTAAAGTTTTCCATAGAAGTTGGAAGCTTACTAGATTGTTTAGATCGAGTTTTTTTGCACAACCTACAACTTACAATCGAGAGTCTTGACACACTATGTTTAGCATCTCGAATCCTAATTAGGGCGATACCCAACCCGAAACCTTAATTAAGCCCCATTACACCAGTTGGACTCAATTAGAGTAGCAACATAACCGTCCTTCATACATGATAATCACACATAGAGTATATCGTATATTGAATAAATAATTGAAAACACACTAGAATTAAAACTTTTTGTATAAAACATACGATATACAAAATTCGACATAAACATCGGTCACAAAATCGTATCCTAACCCCGTTTATAAAATAGTAATTCAATACAATATATAAACAATGAGAAATCAATTCACTTTAGAGAAGACTATAAACTCCTAATCTTCTCCGTTCCTAAGTCAAAACATACGTCATTAACCTAGAATGTTAATTAGGGAATGAGCATTCTAACTTGCCCAGTAAGTGATGCTCGTAGACGTATCAATTAACTAATATAAAAGAATCAATGAATAGAAATATGAATTCGAAACATATTTATTCGTGCATTAAAATGATATAAAAATAAATAACGAAATGTAAGTTTACAGATCAATTGCAATTGTACTCATGACTTGTATTTTCATTTCAAAATTGAGTTGTAAACTCCCGTTACCCCGAATTACAGTCCACAGAACCTCATACGTTGCCCGACGTGTGATTTTTATGGTATATCCAAACGAAGTGTAGGTACTAACTCAAATAGGAAAACAATAATCAGGTACTTCAAGGTTGCTCAGGGGAAGGTGTCAATAGGTAACCAACCACCTTAATCGTCACTCCAGTCCGAGTCACCCATTGTACCTCTTTTTAGATAATTTCTCAAAAAAATAGTTCGAGTTCATGTCACGGTACATTGCCCCATTCCCAGTTCATAATGCTTTACGAACTAATTATACTAATTATATTGCATAATTGATAAAAATACGAGTCCCACTTACCTTCGTCGAGCTTTTCTAGTTTTTTTTATCGATTTATACGACTCTCGATATCCATAAACTTTTCCCCATCAATCAAGAACCTAAAATACATCAATTGTCATTTATTTTAGTCTTATATTTATTAATTAGAACCCTTAAACCGGTACCAATGAATCCGGAACTAATTTATAAAATCTTAGGTTAATGTAACTATTTCACATTTTTAGAAGTAAAACCTCGGTATAAAGTCCCGAACAAATCCCGAATTCTTCAATTTTATAGAAATTCATAAATTTCTATTTTTTTAAATTATTATTTTTTAGGATTTCCCTAATTTTTTTTGGAATTCTCTCCATTTTCTAATACTTTTTTTAAGTTTTAGGAAAAACTTTGGGCCAGAATCACGCAGAACTAGGTTCGGTTCAGCTGAGCCGAACTGAGTTTGGCTCAACCAAGCCCAACGGATTGGTTTAGGGACCCAACCTTTCTTGCTCATTGAGCCCCTGTAAATCCAATCTCATTGTTTTTTTAGTTGGTTGAACTGGGGTTTAATCCCCAGTTCATTTCGGGAGGGGGAGACGACCTCCTGCGTCGTCTCCTTCCAGTGACAAACTGAGCCCTCCCTTATCCAACTCCATTAACAACAACACCAACACCAATGACACCAACATCAACAACTACTACAACAATAATAAACAACATCAACAATCACACTCACCTTTGATCTCCATCTCCTCGATCTCTCCCTCTCTTTCTCTTAATTTTCTCTCTATCTTTCGATCTTCAATTTTTTAATGATCGAAATCGATCTTGCAATACATTGAAGCGGTGTTCTTTGATGTTGATAAACGTAAGATTTCCTCGAGACTCGTACACATGAATCTCGAGGCAGATTTAAAGATTCCTTTCTTTTCATTTTTATTTTAATTTTTCTACATGTTGCTCTTGAAACTGAGAGAGAGGATAATGAAATATAAACGGACGATCACATAAAGTATCAAGGATATCACATATAGGATAAAGGGACATACATAAAGACTGGAACAACCTAGAATATAAAAAGAGCAACGGAAAATGAACACTTAGACAACAGACTTAAAGACTAGCTTAGAACTCGATACCCCTCAAACTTATGCACACGTCTATATATAAAGATTGCAAAGCAGACGCACTTCCGTGAAAAGGAAGTCCTACATTATTGACATAGCAAGACTAATTATACATTGTACTGGAGAAATCTACTTTATATCTTTTAACTATTGTGGCATGCTTGATACTATTGCACTTTATATCTTTTAACTATAGCGAGATGCTGATTATTGTAGCATTTTTTGACGAATTAAGCTTGATAAGATGGCAACTTTTGACTTTTGCAGAGAACAAATAGTGACATAATGATGAAAAGTAAGTTCAAGATAAGATTTTGGATAAAGAGCAGTTTTTTCTCGATGAAATGAGATAGACAGAGGCAGGCAACAAAGGCCTGGAAGCATAGACTTGATAAGATGATTGGCATGGGCCAGTTTGGTAGGAAAAACCTGGAAGCATAGGTTTGATAGGGTAATTGGCAAGGGCCTGACCGGATATAATGACCTTTTTTTAACATCATGAAGAATTAACAATACGTAGTTAGAGGATCACGACGTAGCGTACGCCATAATTCAAAATGAATAAAATCAGCATAGTTGAATGGTTCAGGATAATTCACATAAACTTTAATTTGAGGACGATTCATGAGATGCCACACTGTGATAAGGAGACTTCCTTGTGCAGTAGTCCAACCTTCAGCAAAGTGAGCATAAATTTCCAAATGTCGAGGGATGTCTGGATGAACTTGAGATAGTATTTGTGCGAGAAAAATATCAACACCATAAGGAAACAGATTTTCAAGGATCTGATCTAACAATGGATGCTATATTGAAGGATGCTCTAGAGCGGTGGATAAATCCATTTATAAAGCAGCAAAATCTAAATCTTGAGTATCTGAATCTCCGTCAGAGTGAGTCCTGGAAGAAGCAGAGTATTTATCTTCAAATTGTTTGAATCGGGCCTTCATGTTTTTCTTTAGTTCTTGAAAACCTTGTTGAAAATTGTTTTGAAGTTGCTGAATAATTGTATAGGCAAGATCAGGTGCAATGGTTGAACTGGATTTGACTAATGTATCTTTGGATGCAATAGGTTTGGGTATAAGTGAAGAGAGGCTAATGTCTTTATATGACCTTGAAAGAGCAGGGAAATCAGTGACTTTAGTTGGTGTAGTAATATGGGTCAAAGTTGATTCTTAGATGGATTCAATATTAAATTTATCCCACAATTTGATTATAATTTCTTGAGATAAATAAGTATAGGTAGCATTGTGGATAGTACTGATTTTATGAGTGCCGTATTGCCATTTGAGGATCCAAGGAATAGAATGTTTATGTAGAAATTGAAATATGGATAGTTTTTCTGTCTCATATTTCTTAGAAACTTCTGGAGGGAAGAAGCCAATATGAGGACCGAATTTAGTCCACCATTCGGTCATAAACCAGGCAGGAAGATTGACATGCAGAGATTTTTCGAAAATGATATACCAAGAATGACCAGAGGATGGATGTTTATAAAAGAGTATATTACGCCAGGAAACTATATAATCATAATAGTTAACTTGCAAGGGTAGACGATCAGTAATGAGAGTCATAGATTGATACACATAAGGACTTTGGCGAATTGCATGCTGTTGCGACCATTCAGAACTTGATAAGACCTTTTGAATTTTAAATTTGGAATAAGCGATTTCTTCCAAATTGGAGTGTTTGAAATGTTCAATGATAACTGATTGGGTATTGGTAAGTAAGGCTTCATAAAATTTTATAGTAACATTGGGTCTATTAGGAATAAAATGCATAGAAGGAGACATTATGAGTTTGGCTTGAGTTTCAATGGATTGGTCTAACATATCATAATCAAGAAGAGTAACTAAATGATGAGACAAAACTTAAAAGTAGATTTATGAATATCAACTAGATTGCAAGAGTTAAATAAGGGAGAGAGTTTATTAAAATTTGGTGAAGCGGCTGGAGATTTGCCTTTACCTGCCATGAGCCGTAGGCAATGAAGTTTGAGGTGTAGTAAGAAATTCACGAGATAAAAAGTCAAGAAGAGAATTATGCTCTCCTTTTATATATTCAATATCAAAATAAAAAATGCTTACTAGTGCTTGCCATCGTGCAAAAATTTGTTTGGAAACTAAATTTTTGACATCTTTAAAAAGAATTTCTTTTGCAGCTTTACAATCAACACGAATTAAAAATCTTTGATTTAAAACATTAGATTGAAATTTTTGAACGCATAAAATAATTGCTAATATTTCTTTTTTGACAGTGGCATAATTTAGCTGTGCTTTATTCCAAAGTTTAGAAGTATTGCAAACTAATTATTCTGTGCTCGAAGGGGGTTTTTGTAGCAGAATTCTGCCATAATCTATATCAGATGCATCTATTTGAATAATTTTGAAATAAGAGGGATTAACAACATGTAGGCAAGGAAGATATTTAACTTTTGTTTTAATAAGCTGAATAACCTGGGTATGAGTGTCAATCCATTTAAATGGTGTATCCTTTTCGAGAAGAGATTGAAGAGGTTGACGATCTAGGGCAGATAATTTATAAAAATCTGAAAAATATTTTAAACAACCAAGAAATCATTGCAATTGATTTTTATCAGCAAGACGATCAAGAAATTTATCAGCGAAATCAATGATTCTATTTACTGGAGTAATGGTTTGATTAGAAATTTTGAAACCTAAGAGGTAATAGATGTCTGAAAAAGTTTAATTTTCTTTTGTGAAAAAACAAGACCATTAGCAATAATGATATTTTGAAATTGATATAGATGTTTTCAATGTTGATCAATAGAAGATGAAAATATAAGAATATCATCAATATAAATGAGAATATAACTTTTATAGGGATTAAAAATATCATTCATAATTCTTTAAAATTCAGAAAGAGCATTTTTTAATCCGAATGGCATTACATTCCATTGGTATTGTCCAAAAGGAGTATTAAAAGTAGTTTTATAACGATCATTAGGAGTGATTTGAATTTGCCAAAAACTAGATTTTAAATCAAATTTAGAGAAAACTATGGCAGAAGTAATACGCTTAATAAGATCATAGTTATTTGGTAGAGGATATCGAATTGTTTATAGAATTTTATTTAATGGTTTATAATTGATAACTAATCTCGGTGCACCACGTTCAAGCTCAGGAGCATTTTCGACATAAAAGCAGTACAACTCCAAGGGGATTTGGAAGAAATGATTAATTCTTTCTGTAATAAATCTTTAATTTCTTTATCGCTTAAATTTAATAATCTAGAATTCATTTGTGAAGGATTGGCTTTAGTAGAAATTTGGCGTTCATCAAATGTGTCTATGTAAGAAAAAAAGACTTGGTGATGTTTTCGACTCCAAAGAGCAGACGATATTTCAGCACAACATTGTTGTTGGAGTTTATTTTGAAATATATATAATTTTTCTTTGAAAATAGAACTATTGAGAATTTTTTGTGTTTTTAAATAATTAATTTCTCGTTTTAAGAAATTGACTTAGTTTTGTTTATGTTCTATTTGACTAAGTAAGTGATTTAAATATTTTGTTTTGGGTGGTTTGTAAAAAGGAAATAATATAGAGGTATTATTTATTTTTGTAGTAATACCAGATGTTGAAGCTAAAAAAGGTTGTATTTTTTGAAGAAAAGGAATACCGAGAAGAATATCATGTTGTAAATCTTTAACAATAATAAAGGATGTAGGTATGCAATAGAGGAATGAAAAATATGAGCATCAAAGATTTTATATTTGATAGAAGATTTATTTCGTTTAGCTGTAGAGATGCTACTATGAGTTGGTTCACAAAAACGTAATAGTACTAGACCTTCTTGTATACAATTGAGATAGGCGCCAAAATCAATAAGTGCAAGACCCTTTATTTTTAAATCCTTAATAACTAACGTAATAGGAGTAAACCATCTTTGATGTACATATTGAGTAAGTGTTTCAATAAAAATATTGTCATCTGACTATTCGCTGGATGCCTTATTTTCTAACTTTAGTAGTCGTTGCTTGAGAAGCTGAATTTCACTTTTAAGAGAATTTATTTCATATTGCAATGTTTGAATATTAGTAATAGTCGGTTGTTTTTTAATTATTTCAGCTAACAAAGAAGCCATTGAATATTTTCTGGATCTAACTCTATTTGTTTTTTAAATTTAGATCTTTTAGAAGATCCAATATCATCATCGGGTTTATCATTATGCTATTGAACTATTTTAGTAAAATATATATATTTTTTAAGAAGGATCAATTATTTGTTCTCCTATTTCAAGAATGAGTTCTTCATGAGCATTTAATACATTTATTTCAGTATCAGATGAAGATGATGTATTAGGCATATTGTCAAGACAATGACACGAGGACTCAGAAGAAGAAGAGTAATGTGCTTCAATATGATGCAATTATTTGGATTTAGTCTTGGAATGACATTTATTAGCATAATGACTAGGTTTGTCACAGGAGTAACAAATATTATTAGGCTTGCCACGAGATTTAGAAGGTCTAGATGTATTTTTTTTCTTTGATGTAAAAGATTTTCATTTCTGATAATATTTTAGTAATCGTCTGGGTTTTGTTTGAGAGGGAGAAGGTTTGGTTATATTTAAATCATGTGCAAAGTCATAACAAAATGTTCCTAATTCATTTGAATTATTTCGCTTTTCTTTTGCTAATTGGCGTTTTAACTTCATATCATTACAGATAGCTAACCCTGTTTGCTCAATCGAAAGTATCATATCACCAAAAGTAAGAGTTACATAATTAATTGATCCATGACCACGGTCTTTAAGTAATATTTTCACCTTTTCAACAAATAACGAAGGTAAACCAACAATAAATATTTCTTTCCGAAATTGAAAATCATGTGCGGTAGATAAATCATAAACTTTTGAAAGAAATGTATCTTTATACCAACGGAAATCATTTAAAGTTCGACATCGAAGACTTTGTAATTGGTCAAGTAGTTTTTCATCGCGAAGATTTAGACCTCCAAAAAATGCCAAATAAAATTTGAAAGAAGTGTATTAGCACCATTATGTTTCGGACGACCTGGATTCTTTAGTACGGGATTGCCTTGAGCATCTTTTTCTACAGAGGCGTATATTTCATTTCATTTGTTGAGCGGTTAACACAGTGTTCCACCATCCATATAATTGTCCAGTAAATCCTGAAGTAATAGCTTTAGCGATTTGTATTTCAGCATGATCAGCTATTTGACAGGCTTTAGCATAAATTCGCATTTGGAGGATTACTTCAGAGATGCGGGATGTAGCTAGGCCATAAATATTCCATTCATATAAAGAATTTTCATCAAATTTGATACGGTGTTGTTAAAGTTCTTTGATGATCAGATCAGCTAGAGAAGGGCGACTATAACGTTGTTTACGTAAGGGAGTAAAGGAAGATTTATGAGTTGGTCTATAGTTAGATCATTTAATTTGCTGTATATTTATAAAGGATGTAGAACTATTACTATCCATAGTATCACTAGTAGAGGACTGGGATGAAAGTTCAAGTGAATGAGGAGTGGAAGGACTAGAGATATTACCATTTTTTGGAGTAGCTATAAAAAGTGCTTTGTCGTTTTTCTTGATAACTGAATCTAGTGTATCTAATTGCTGAGTAATACGTTCTAATAGTTCGAGAGATAATGTTGATTTAGACTTAAATGGGGGAGATGTAGAAAAACGATTTGGAAATGATTGAGTTATTATAGGTTCAGGAATATGAGGAAATATATTTATAGGTTGTAAAGTATAGGAAGTAGAAAGTGTATTAATATTATCAATCGTAGAATTAGATTTATTTTTAATAGTAGATATATAAAGATTTGTAATATTATTTTGTTCAATAATATGATTTAAATCCTTTTTTGTTATAGGTATGTCGTCATCAAATGGAGTTATAAAGGAATTTCTTTAATATTATCATTAATCTTTAATGGAGCTAAAGGTGGTTGAGGTTGATTATATTTTTCACCATGGGTCTCTTCCCAAATAGTATTAATTTTGAACATAAGATTTGGATTAGACGATGCTAAATATTCAAAGAAAGAAATATTTTTTTGAACTTGCTTTAAATAAGAAAAATAGTTTTCACGAAGAATTGCTTGCTGAGAACGTGAACATAATTTGCAAAATAATGATTTTAATGGGTGTTATAAAAATTGTTGGTTGAATTGATGGTAATAATATTAAAAAGACGGTTCTTCAATTTTAACCATATTAATTTGATATTCACTAAAGTCATTAATACTAATAACATGATGATCATTAGGTTTAGAGTAAACAGGATAGGCTATATGTGTGGGATAAGCCTCAGTTTGATCTACTGTTGTAGGTGATACTGGTTTTCTAAAGCTTTTACTACGATGAGAAGAGGTGGATGGTCTTGCAGCAAAAGTTATTTCGACTTTACCATCATCATGAGTTATAATATGATCTATTTCATCAGAAGTATTTGGATTTTGTTTTTCTTCAATATTTTTATCATAAATCATCCATTTCGATGGGATATTTATATCTTTCCAGTGTAACTGTGTAGGAGTAACAATTTTATTTTGAATGTTGGTAAGAAATAATGTTGAAGTTTCATTTTGAAGGTTGGAATATGCTACATTTGGAATGATCGTATGCATGAGTTTATAGTAGATGCGATAAACGACAACAACATTAGAATATATACCTATCATATTAAAACCTTTTATGTAAATGCCTAAAGTGGCGGCTTCATGTGCAAATTGATCATGTAAACTTAATGAGAAATCGGGAAAACAATTAAAATAGATTGGACCTTTGGCGAGACCGCCTTCAATCATGCCTAATAATGAATCAGTAAATTCAACATGTCTTTTGTCACGAACAGACACCAATACTGAAGTATTAAGTCCTAATGTAGTTAATGGCTTTATAGGGACATGAATAAGTCCAATATGTAAGTATTTATGAGTTTCTTTGTATCTATTAATTTTTTCAGGAGAAATTAAAAGAATTTCTTGTCCTTCGTCATCGATAGATTTTGTATCTTCTTCTAATTTAATTATATAATCTCGACGTTTTGAAAATGAACCTTTATTATAAACATCTTTCGATTTTATAACTGGCATATCCCAATTCTGAAGAGATTGTTCAATTTGAGAATAAGAAATTTCATGAATATTTTTCAAATCAATGGTAGAAGATTGTTTGATGGTAGGTGCAAAATTTTGAGAATCAGAAGTGGATGCAGACTCAAATTTTATAGAAGGTTTATTTGAAAGAACACTTTTCATTTTCTATACTAATTCACTCATGTTTAACAAAATGGAGGTCACTCACTTAGTCAACGACTTACAGCTAGACTTACCTCTTGCTAGACTTACAACGCGACTAGGAAAGTGCATGTGACAACCCATAAGAAAAACAGAACGAAAAGAAATCAGTGAAAATCATGCTTGCAATAAAACCAACAAAATAAAATTGTGAGTGTAAATCCTAAGCTGTTTCTGATATTGAATATAGAAAAGTAAGAGATACTTACAACAACTCATTTTGAAGAGATTGTTCAATTCACAGTACATTGCCCCATTCCCTGTTCATAATGCTTTACGAACTAATTATATCAATTACATTGCATAATTGATAAAAATACGAGTCCCACTTACCTTTGTCGAGCTTTTCTAGTTTTTATCGATTTATACGGCTCTCGATATCCGTAAACTTTTCCCCATCGATCAAGAACCTAAAATATATCAATTGTCATTTATTTGAGTCTAATATTTATTAATTAGAACTCCTAAACCGGTACCAATCGAATCCAGAACTAATTTATAAAATCATAGGTTAATGTAACTATTTCACATTTTTCGAAGTAAAACCTTGATATGAAGTCCCGAACAAATCCTGAATTCTTCATTTTGGGAGGGGGAGACGACCTCCTACGTCGTCTCCTTCCAGCGACAAACCAAGCTCTCCCTTATCCAACTCCATTAACAACAACACCAACACTAACGACACCGACATCAACAATTACTGAAACAACAATAAACGACATCAACAATCACACTCACCTTTGATCTCCATGGCCTCAATTTCTCCCTCTCTTTCTCTTAATTTTCTCTTTCTCTTTCGATCTTCAATTTTTTTTCTGATTGAAATCGATCTTGCAATATAGTGAATCAGTGTTGTTTGATGTTGATAAACGTAAGATTTCTTTGAGACTCGTACACATGAATCTTGAGGCAGATGTAAAGATTCCTTTCTTTTCATTTTTATTTAATTTTTTCTCGAGATACGTGTTACATATATCGAGACTAATCTTGGAGCTATTAATCAAATATATCTAAAACCCAATCACGTTTAGATCGACTTGTGTGATTAATATGTTGATCTCATCGATATGCATATCACGTATCTCGAGAAAGATCTTATGGCTTAATAACTATATGAACATCTAATCATCACTTGATTATCATGGAGATGTATGTGCACGCATCCTGAGGTGTGAATTATCCATCCACTTTAATCAACGTACAAACCTTGAACTTTCTCGACTTTCACACTACGTGTATCTCGAAGTGAATCTAATGAATCATTTTATTTGATTTAAACTTTAGGTTTCATTTATATATATATCTATATATATAACTATATATATACAAATATATATATTCAACTATGTATTTTTGCGCCAAAAAATTTGTAACGCCCGCCAACGACAACCATCGTGCATGTACACTATTGTACGTCTCAAACATGTCACCCTCGACCCCGCGTGTCACTAAGCGCCCACCAATTATTAATTAATTATTTATTTTTAATATATATATACACATATATATATATATATTCGTGCATTTATAATTTCGCCATGTGCGCCAACGAGTACACTCGGGCATGCACATTACCCTACAACTCATGTTCATCACCCTTTACCCACACACAGTATTAGGTGTCCCATTAATTTTTTAATTACTCAATTATAGGCTAATTAATTCTAATTAATTTCAATAAATACTAATGCACATTAAACAAATATCAAACGACATCTAAATCCATGCACACGCTAATTAAGACAAGTCGAACTTAACCATGACCCTAAATCAGGTTAATTAGAACTTAAATTAACATTATCACATGCTTAAGGTAACGGGTCATTACAGTCTCCACAATTTAAGACAATTTCATCCTCAAAATTAAAGGAAACGTCTTAGTTACTAGTAGTGAAGAGAAATAAAGATTTTCCTTCATGTATAAGTCTTGTTCAGAAGTGATTTTTTCATTTTAAAACTACTTTACCGTAATTCGAATCTATAAAGCCCTTTCATAGATGAGACTTTCAGATGCAAAATGAATTTTTCTTTTGAAATCTCAACAATTTATTATGCTTGACTCTTCAACATTTTTATCTTGAATAGTTGCAGTTATAAATCACCTAGTCTACCATACCCTCTATATAGCTCTTCATTATTTCATTTTTCGTAAAAGCTATACTCCAATCTTAGTTATATACCTCAATATATACAAGATTGAGTATATCTAACTTTATCATTTAATGATGTAATCCTCCTGATTACCTTTACTATCAAAGAGCTTACACAAAGAATTTTTTTTTTAAGTAGTTAAACATTAGGAGACACAAGCTTAAAATATTTATTCTTAAGAACCATGATTAGCAGCTTGGTTTCTTCGTTAATACAAAGAAAAAAATACTGTACTGAGATTGAGAATGATTTTCAACTATATCAATAACTTCTTCCATCGCTAGAAGCAAGTCTCGAATCTTCGTTCATAGAATTCTAACTCTGAAACATCATATCTCTGACATCTCCAACTACATATAATATATTGATCAATCCATCAAAAGAATAACATAACCTCACTTACAAGAAATTTGCAGACTTGATCAATCTACCAACTACAACTTCCATTATTTGTGCTGACGCTAAATTCTAATTATTTTCATTAGATAACCTCCTATTGTGTTATCCTTCTATCATCGGATATAAACAAGAATTTACTTAACCCTTTAAATTTCTTTTATCCAGTTTCAAACTACTGAATATCTCTCATATCTCTTTATAAAATCAATAATATATATCATCTCAGACAATTCATAATTTTCTCGTAATACTTCAATACGATATGACATGGTCTAAACAACTAATATAAATAGATCTATGAGGTTATCGAGGTAATTTTTGCCTAAAATCATTTCCTGAATTGGTATTTTTATTCCAGAATTTAATGCTTTCAACATTATTTGTCTACACAGTCTAATCTGGAAATTAATCCTTAATAGACAAATTCTTGTCTATCAAGTGGTTCCCATTAGACTTTTTAACCACCATATCACCTAGTTAATCAAACTTTTAGCTCGGTTTCAAATCTAAGCTTCAAAGAACATATTTGTAATTACTAATTCGAACAACCCAGTTGATGATGTGCTAACAAGCTTTATAAATCATAATCCTCATCTTACATCTCTCTCACGAGATAATACTAGGAAGTTCGTATTATAATTATATTTGGTATTTTTTTCTCTACTCAAAGTATTGATCACATTAATTAATTTTTATGGGTGATTTCTTAGAGTGAAGTCATTATATTCATAAATTTAGGTTACTCACTTCACCACTAATTTATTTCACTCTTACAACTATACTTTTCAAATTCTCAAAGCTTGAAGATCTCTAAATCTCATTGCACCACTTATTGGTTTTCATACTTCTCATTTGTCTTCTAGTATTTCCTTTAAGATTCTCTAATCTTAAGGATAACTAAAAGACTCTCTGAAACCCTTTTCACATGGATATATATGTATTTTAAACCCTACATGAATTAATGAACTTGCACAAACTATTCAAGTGAATAGATTCACAATAAGTTGTAATCTGCACCCATATTTCATAACCTTAAGCCTCACCTCTAGGATTTATCTTTGCCATTCATTCCATTCATCATTTGAAATACATTTTAGGCTTCTATTTTACGAGTGATGCCTTAAATTATTTGGTACAACTAACAAAGCAATTATTTCGCAATGGTTCTTATCAAACTTCCTTAAACTATATACTTGTATAAACAAAAATCTGTTGCTTCATTATCTCACCACATAACTACCTGAATAAAGATATTAGAATAAGTCTCTAATTTTTCCATAATCCTGGTATAACCAAGTTATTATTATAGTTAAACCATATTTCCGTTTCCCCCGAGGCATCCTTATGTCACTTACGACTTATCTCAATTTCACTTTTAGGCTAATTTAACATGCAACGCAACGATACTACAAATCTTTGTATACGTTGTTTGTATCATTCAATCATTCCAAGATAACACTACCTTTCTCACTGTGTTAAATAAAGGATAATTTTTTATTGTCTTTATCTTTGTCAAGTCCATTTAATCGCAATTCACATTCAACACATATCAGAGTGATTTACATTTGAAGCTTAGTATTTGCACTTGCAATCTTTTGTATAAGCCAATTTATTGCTAGAGCTTACATATCTCTGCAATAATGCTTGTGCCTTTTTTTAGTCTTTAAACAATTTTTATATTATCATTGTGAGACAATGATAATCTTATTTCGATATAGTTCAACAACATTATTCTCCATTTATGAATATAGCATGAGCTCTAGTAATTTTTCATGATTTTCACCATGATTTCTATCATAATCAAGCCATTACTCGACTTCATATACTTATAGTTCTAATTTTGATCTTAAATCAATGATAACTAGATCTCAATTAGCTCCTGAGAACAACTGATTTCATGTAGTAAATCCAAATGAGTTGTCAATTATGGGCAATAAATATTCATCATTGATTTGCTTAAAATTGACTCATCCATTGAGTTGAGTTCTCAAACTCATACAATTTCCATATTCCACTAATTAAAATGGAATTTATCAATGTTTTGACAACAAAATCAAGTAATTGATGAATTTAGTCTCAAATTGTGACAAAATTTCAAGATAATCTGATAAACACATCTTTTGAAACTTTTGGAATCACGATTTTTTTGTTCATCAATCTTGAATTCTCTTCACGAACCTATTATTATTCTAAATAAGTTCAACCATTTGAATCTCGAGTGATAACTTCATTTCTATGAATAAGCATTCGTAGAAGTTTGGAGATTTATAAAACTTTTAAATTATGAATACAAGTTAATATCCATCTCTTGATATTCTACCTACTTATTCATTCCAAGTATCATAAAGTATTTTTTGGATTCTCAAATCCTAAGATTCATTGACAGCTCATTCTCCCCAATTTAGACTATACTAGTCTAAATGATCCGATTAGGACATCTCACTGGCTCAATACCATATTCGAAGTCAAATTTACAAGTTTTCAACTTTAAGTTTCTAAAGTGATAGAAGTCCAATAGATAAGATAGAGTTGACTTTCAACGCAGATTTTCCATAATCCTTCAACTCTGATCTCTCGCTGTGAATCTTCACTTTTTAATGTAATTTCATCGTTAAGATCATCCTATTAGTGAGTGCGGTTAAAACACAACTCTAATAAACTTTTTTATAATTTCGACATTACCTTCAGTAAGTGCGGTTACACCAAAACTATACTGACACGTTTCCAGGGGTGTATTCAATTGAGATTTTAATAGACTTTTGGTTACTTTTAATTACTAAAAAAGTTTAGGTGTATTCAATTAAAACTTTTAGAGAGTTTCTAAAAGTAAGGTGTATTCAATGTGAACTTTTATAAACTTTTTAAAAGTTTATAAAAGTTATGGGGTATTCAATTTAAACTTTTAGAGAGTTTCTAAAAGTAAAGTGTATTTAATTTTTTGATGACTTTTGTAGTTTGGTTATAAATCTCGACTTTTATAGACTTTTTGTATAAAAATACACATAAACAAATCTCCAACTTCTCCTCACCTAAACCCAAAAACTTTTAGAGACCTCTAATTTTTGTTGGTTCCCTTATTCAATAAGAACTTCATTGTTCATAATGTCTTTTCTTATCAATTGTTTTTATCAACTTCTCCAATCACTCAACAACTCGTGAATTTCATTACTCACTCATTATATTCCAATGTGTATGTTGATGAAAATGAAAATGATGTCGTTATTAACAAGATCTCACTTTGACATCATTATAAATTTTATATGATTTTTTTACAAAGAAATTTTGTTTATTAAGTGTATAATTATAATATCAAAAAATGTACAATTATTATGTTTGGAGAAAATAATAGTGTATTTTTTTTTTCAAATGCAAGAAGTGCATTTTAAAAATTTTAAACTATCATTCTTAAAGAAAAAGATATAAGTTTTTTTTTTTTACTTAAGTAAAAAAAAGTGCAAAATTTTTGCACACAATGATATTACTTGGTTATTCTTTGCCACTAAAAGATTATTCATTTGCATATTTGTTTTGTCGATATTTATTTACTTATTTATTATGTTACTATTTTGATAGTCGTAATTCATTACTATGTCTATATGATTTTTTATTAAAATATAAAAATACTTTTAAAAAATTAATAATAGTTCTTAAGAAAAATAAATATAATTATTCTTCTTTTTTATAATAAAGTGTAAAATATTTATTTCAATATTAAAATCACAAAAACTTACTAGTATCAATCAAAATCATGTTTAAGAAGTTCACAAAAGTCACTAAAAATCTTAAATGTTGATAAAAGTCATCAAAAAGAAGTTTATTTAAAAATTTATCAAAGTCTTTAAAAATCTACGAAAATCTACAAACTTTAGAAAAGTCATCAACTTATAAAAGTAACCAAAAGTCTATTAAAATCTCAATTGAATACACTCTTGTTTTATCAAAGTCTATTAAAGTCCTTAAAAAAGTCCATCAAAGTTAATAAAAGTCATTAAAATAAAGTCTATCAAAGTCTATCAAAGTTTTTAAAAAGTCTACAAAAATCTACAAGTCATTAAAAGTTATCAACTTATAAAAGTAACCAAAAGTCTATTAAAATCTCATATGGGAATAATGAGAAGAATAATTATAATAATAGGATGACTAAATCTCAACACTAGTCCATATGGTACTAGTACCATATCTGGAATCTAATACTTCACAACAAATTATGAAGTATGAATAATTGGTGGTTATTTAACCTTAACTAGATTATTTTCATCATTTACCACTAATTTCCTCATTAAATGAACTTTAATCTTGTTTAACTAATCTCAACACTAGTATATATTCACTAAAAGTGTATCATCACCTCTGAGTTTCACAAAAGGTCATTTATTATTTTATTCACTTCTTAATGTCAATTCTCCTAATATATGTCTCATAGTCTGGGTCAAATATATCCTTCTTGACTAACTATCATTAATCGAACAATATCAGTGAGAATAAAAAGCTTTCGAGACTATTCAATAGGACAAGAGCTTACTTTTCCTCTTTGAAATATTTCTTTTGTCTTTCTTTTATTATAATATTCCTGAAATCTAAGTTCACCATGAACCCTCACCATATATTCATTAGATTCCAAGATAAAGATGGGAGATAAGACCTTCAAGATAATGCATAGGAAATACATTGCATGTATACCTATCATATAGATATAATAAATTACAAAAAATCACATTACTCAGTCTTTTATTTTTCATTACCCCTCAAAACATCGATAAAAACTATTTATAACGTCCTAAGCTTCTTCATAACTCAGGACAAGTTTTAGAGTTAATAAGCTTATGTTATGGTACCGAGGTATATTATAGCCAGTACCCTTAGGTTTCAATACCAAATTATGTCCGAGTTATTACTCAATTCCAAGTAATAAGGTTATACGCTAAACATGGCTTTGATAAATACTGTTGCTTCCCATATCCTAGTTAGGGTGATACCCAACCTGAAACCATAATTAAGCCCTGATACACCAGTTAGACTCAAGTGTAACAAGATAGTGTCCTTCATACCTGATAATCATATAAACAATATATCATATATTGAATAAATAATTGGAAACGCAGCGGAATTTAAAATTTTCGGATAAAACTGACGATATGCAAAAACTGGTATATGCCTCAGTCGTAAAATCAAATCACAACACAATTTACAAAATAGTAATTTAATAAAATATATGAAATCAATT
This sequence comes from Stephania yunnanensis, assembly GCA_039657365.1. Lineage (NCBI taxonomy): Eukaryota > Viridiplantae > Streptophyta > Magnoliopsida > Ranunculales > Menispermaceae > Stephania > Stephania yunnanensis. The sequence goes on along the minus strand of CM077581.1, from coordinate 28,433,621 downwards.
CACCTTAGAGAAGACTATAAACTCCTAATCTTCTCTATTCCTAAGTCAAATCACACGTCATTAACTAAAAATGTTAATTGGGGAATGAGCAGTCTAACTTGCTCAGAAAGTGATGTTCTTATAGGTATCAATTATCAACTAATATTATTGAATTAATGAATAGAAATATGAATTCAAAACATATCTATTCAGGCATTAAAATGATATAACAATATATAACGGAATGCAAGTTCATAGGTCAATTACAACTGTACTCATGACTTATATTTTCATTTAAAATCTGAACTGTAAACTCTCGTTACCCTAAATTATAGTCCGCAGAACCTCACATATCAGCCGACGTGCGATTTTGGTAGTGTATCCAAGCGTAGCATAGCTAACAAATCAAATAAGAAAGCAACAATTGAGTACTTTAAAATTTCTAAAGGGAAGGTGCTAGTAGCTAACCAACTACCTTCATCATCACCCAGTTTGATTCGCCCATCGTACCTTTTTCTGGATAATCTCTCATAAAAATTAGTTGAAGTTCAAGTCACAGTACATTGCCTCATTCCCAATCCATAATGCTATATCAACTAATTATATTAATTACTTCGCATAGTTGATTTAAATACGAGTCCTAGTTACCCGTGCCGAGGTTTTCTAGGTTTTTATCGATTTTTACAACTCCCGAGATCATAAACCTATTCTTGTCAACCAAAAACCTGAAATAAATCAATTATTGTTAATTTGCATCCAATATTTATTAATTGAAATGCCTAAACCGATCATAATTGAATTCAGAATCAATTTATTAAATTTTAGGTCAATGTGACTATTTCATGTTTTTCTAGGTAAAACCCCATTATAAAGTCCCACATAGATCTCGAATTCTTTATTTTTCATATAAATTCATCAATTTCTATTTTTTATTAAATTTTTTATTTTTTAAAGATTTTTTCCGATTTTTCTGGAATATTTTGCCCATTTTTCAATACTTTTTTTTAATTTTGGAAAAGAGGAGTTGGACTTGAACCAGGCCCAACCGCCCTGGTTTAGTTAAACTGAGCCAAACCGGCCTGGTTTAAAGACCCAAACCTTCTTCTTAATTGGGCCCCTGTAATTCCAAATCTCTTTTTTTATCTTGTCGAACTGGGGTTCAATCCCAGTTCAATTTAGGAGGGCAGATGACTTGTTGAACTAGGGTTCAATTTAGGAGGGAAGACGACTTCATGGGTCTTCTCCCCCCTCGGACTAACCGAGCCCTCCCTTCTCGAACTCCATTAATAGCAACACCAAGGACACTAATATTAATAAGCACTGCAACAACAATAAAAAACATCAACAATCACACTCACCTTCGATCTTTATCGCCTAGATCTCTCCCACTCTTTCTCTCGATATCCTTTCTTTTTCAATCTTCAACTTTTTTTATCAGAATTAATCATGCAATATAATGTTACATACCTCGAGGATGATCTTGGGGCTATTAATCAAATATATATACATATATATATATATATATACATATATATATATAACCGCATCACATTCTAACCGACTTGTGTGATCAATATGTTGATCTCCTCGAGATACTATCTCATATCTCGAGGTAGATCTTATGCCTTAATAACAATATAAACAACTAATCACCACTTGATTATTATGGAGATGTATTTGCACACATTCCGAGGCATGAGTTATTCAATGTAAAACCACACTTTCTTGACTTTCACGCTTTATGTATCTCAAGGTGAATCAATTAGATTATTTTATTTGATTTAAACATTATGATTCATTTATATATATTTATATATATAGTTATATATATACAAATACATATTTCCCTATGTATTTTCTCGCCAAAAAATTCGTCGCGGGCACCAACGACAACCATCGGGCTTGCACACTATTATGCGTCCCACTAGTTTCACCGTCAACTTTAAATGTCACTAAGTGCCCACCAATTGTTAATTAATTATTTATTTTTAATATATGTTTATATATAAAATTTACATATATACATGCTTATTTATTCATGGATTTATAACTTTGTCGTACTGGCCAATGAGTACACTTAGGCGTGAACACTACCCTATACTCGTGTGCGTCACCCTTGACCTACACGCGATACTAGGCATCCCATTAACTTCTCAATTACTCAATTATATGCTAATTAATTCCAATTAATTTTAATAAATATTAATACACATCAAAAAATACCAAATGATATGCAAATCTACACACACACAAATTTAGACAAGCCGGGCTTATCCACAAGCCTAACTCCAGTTTATTAGAACTCGAATTAACACTGATCATCTGCTTAAGTTAACGGGTCGTTACATTGTGAAATATAAACATTATTTATTTATTTTTTAAAACATGATATGTAAAGGTTTCAAAAAAAAAAAACATCATATATACTTACTATATGTTTCATTTCACAATCGAATGGGAGCTCTTGACCAATGAATGTCTATTGATGTTGTCTATATTTATTTTGCATGTAAAATAGATGAAAAACACTTTTTTAAGAAAAATTAAAATGTATCATCCAATACATCTTTTATATTAAAATTTTCAATATGTGCAATTAAAATTAAGTAACGGGTGAATTACATTTAAAAATAAATTTATTAGTAACCAATGTTGCATTCAATATTTAGTGTGGCAATCTACATATAGTCGAGCGAATTTTTTATTTCCTTCCATTATTTCCTTGTCTTATTGAAATTTAATTTAAACTCAAAAGTTAATAATATTGGAATATAAAGTAACTATTCCAAATTCTATATTTAGCAAGTTAATAAATGTAATCTTACATTATGTGTAAATATAAGTTAATCTGAATAACATTGAAATATCAATATTTTCAAAACCACCTCCACACAAGGAATCAATGCCACAAGGTGTCAAAGACTATAAAAATAAGGATAGGTCAATATGTTGCCGAATCTTGAATTAATTCTAAATTATTGCATAAGTAAATTAAATATAAAAGTACCTTATCAATATTTATCTTTAGTGTGTTGTGTGATATTTTCAAGCCTTCTCCTCAAGCCATGTGGCGCACAAGAGATGTTCCATATATATATTCGCACCTCATTAAGCCCCACTAAATATATAAATTTAAATCACAAATTTAAAATACCTTACAAAACTTTTTACCCCTCAACTTCCACTAAGTTTATGAGGATTAATAAAAAATAATAATGAATTTCTATATAATTATATATGAAATGGTTATTTAATTATTTTAATTATATCTTCATTAAATCATACTAAATATAAAAATATAAATTACAAATTAAAATACTGTAGGTTACAAAACTACTAATCCTTCAACTCCCACTAAAAGTTCATGACCATTAATTAAGAATTTCGCTTTGTATATAATTATGAAATAGTTCTTTAATTATTCTTAATAAATTATGCCATAATTATTTGACTATTAGAATAATGCAATAATGTTCTGACAATAATTTTGAGGGGTCATGGAACATTTAAAATCTATAAGACACCCACTTTCACGACGATTAATAGAAACCAATAATGCCTTGTATATAATTATTTAAGTATTTTTAATTATATCTTAATTATTTTACAGTTGAAATAATACACTAATGATCTAACGGTTATTGATAGTCCATTAATGGCTTAATGAAACTTTTTTACTTTTTTTTTCTCATCAATTTTTTATCGAATATATGTTGGGGCATGTGCCCTAGGTCAATTTTATAAACATTTTTTCTAGTATTATCTTGGTTAAGAAAATATAGGATTATATTTGCTGTTCATTATTGTAATTGGTTTGCATATTTACATTATAATAAGATCTTTGGATGTTTGCTGAAATATTCCAAATGTCCTTAATTGGTTATTATACTAGGAATTATAATGAATTAAGACTAATCTGAGTCTTGATTAATGGTCATCTAATTATTATGCGTATAAGGATACAGATTAAGATCATGAGCGCATGCTATGGAACATGATACTGGAATATCCCGCTATGAGAACACAACATGGATTAAGTCATAGGTGTTACACATGATAGGTATATCATTTAGTCTTCTGACTTGAAATTAAAGAGACTTCAACATTAAGATCATAGTGTTTTTATACAATCAAATGTTGTCTTTAACTAGATGATTATAAAAATTGTGATTGGTTACTATGTGAATAATGTGTGAAGGTGTGTAATCGAGACATAATTTGTCCCTGTCGTATAGAGAGATATTTATGTGGATCCCTCGATATCATAAACTGATAATGGCTACGATCAATGCCTCTTGGATATTTTCAATCTACCAAGAGATCGAGACTAGTATGATTAAACACCAATGGTTACTTTTCCGTGCCTTATGTTTGATTAGAGGATATCATACGACAAAAGGATATGATATACGCTATTGATTAGGTTGTATGATTTTGACCTTCATGTAGCTCAGGTAGTCATAATGTCTTGTTAGAGACCGTTATAAGTATCAAAGTTGTTTTAGTTCACTGTCAATGTTGCATGAACCTACTAGGTCGCACATAAAGAATAATTTTGTGGGATTTTAAATGAGTTGGAACAACGAATTTTATATGATAAAATTCATAACATAAATTTTCATATGTTATAACATATTAATACCTCTTTAAGTAGGGGTATAAGTGTAATTCACTTAGTCGACTTTATACAAGGGTTGTATAAAATATACATATTAAGTGAAATAACATTATGGATGAAATTAGGGTTGAAATTTATTTTTCATACTTAAGAAAACGAGTAAGGTTTTCAGCCGATCTTGAGTTGTAGGGAGAACAATAAAATTATTCCCATATTTTTTCTTGGGCTAGCACTCGAAGTCTCAGCCACCATTTGTGTATGAATTTCTAATAGATGACGTTCGTCTCAGGCAGCGTCTTATAGATTAATCAACATAAAGAAGAAAACTTGCATTTAAGGTAAGGTTTAGTTTCAAAAATCAGTTTAATGGAACAAATATTTCATCTTGTTGGGGTTTTCAAAAAGACAATTTAAAATTCTCACTGCGTTTTGAACCCCACAATCAAATAATGGTATCAAAGCCTTCGGGTTCGATTCCATTAGATCTAATGAACATTTTCTTGAGTTGTAAATGTGATATATTACTAAAAGGTTGTTGTTAGATGTATATTCAATATACATATAGCTTATGTGATAATTGTTATCATAAACTGTTTTTAAAAAGTAAGGATAATTTGATTAACATATGTTTTGATGTTTATTGTTATGAATTTTGTATGTACGCGAGGTAGAAATCATGTTTAAGTTAATATGATTAATTTATGTGAGTATGGTGTTGAATACATAGTTCTTATTTTCGTTTCATAATTATATATGTCTTCTTGGTAGAAATCATGTTTAGGTTAATATAATTAATTTAATTTAGTTATATTGTTGAATACATAACTCATATTTATTTTCTTGATTCAATTGCATTAGTTGCATGGATAAGAGTTGAAAAGGTATTAGATTATATATCTCAATGTATTTATCTATTAGTATTTATTCTAGTTTTATATTCCTATAGGATAGGAGATAAACATCTAATCAGATAATACTTGTAATTCCAATAGGATAGGAGAGATCTATAATAAATTTTAATTTGATAAGAATCATATTAAATAGGATTTAAACCATAATAGAGATAAGTTAGGATTTAAAATATATAAAATTCTAATTGGATTATTAAAAGATATTGTTGTTAAAGGTGGGCCCGTGTTAATTAAAACGTTTTACTAACAATATTTTAGACACAAATAGAGGGTTATTTTGGTCAATCTGATTGAATGAAAAATGAGAAATCTTAGGCGGATCTGAATTTTCAAAATTGAATTATGTTCTGTAAAAAAAAGGCACTGCTTTTGTACCCCCGTCTACCCATTGATCGGCCAACGTGACCATTGTCTAACTAATCTTAGTGTGAGAAAATCCATCTATTAGTGAATAGCACTTAAATTTCCTAACTTGTTTAAGGATTATATGAACATGAAAAATACATTATATTTAAGTATTTAAACTCAAATTACAAGAATGATAAAACTATATAGAATCTCTCTTTAAAATCTTGAGTCACTTGTCACCCAAATTTTAAACACTTGTAAATACCTCGATCACATGAATATAGTTTTAGCCTTAACTGGGTGTATTGTGTTATTTTGGTGAGGCAAGTTGGGTAAAAGTAACTTAAAATTTTAAAATGGTTGGAGTTAATAAAGCTTTTAAAAGAGTTTTAGGCTTTAGGCACAATATGAGATAAAATATGCAGATATATAATCTATCATAATATCATAATACAACTAAAAGTTATATAAGACGTAATTTGTAAAAGAAACCTACTAAAATAATCTAGTTCTATGTTTCTTGCAATAGCGGTCTTAGAACTAGATGATATATGAATTTTAGTCCCCTAAATTAATAGAGTATTTTAAGAAGGTTGCTAATTTAGTGGGGGTCTATTTCTCTACTAAAATAAGCTTTTCATAAACTTTTTTGTAAATCTGTGGCCTATTTAAGTCACACCAATCATTTATCATTGCAATCCATCCTTGAGAAGGATAAGTTATATGGGAAAAACTTTCTTGACTAGTTTAGAAACCCCAGAATTGTTCTTAAGCATGAACGCAAGTTGTATATCTTGAAATACTCTATCTATGAGGAACTGTTAGCTAATGCCACTAAAGCTGTAAAGGATGCATATTCTAAGCATGTAAATGACGCAATAGATGTTGCATGCATTATGCTGGCTACCATGATTCATGAACTTCAGAAGGACATGGAACTCATGGAAGCCTACCACATGGCTTTAACGCTGAAGGAAATGTTCCTATAGTAAACTAGGCAAGAAAAGTTTGAGACAATCAAGAAGCTTCATTCTTGCAAGATGGCTGAGAGTGGGTCAGTTAGCCCTCATATTTTGAAAATGAATGGCTATGTTAACCAACTTGATAAATTTAGATTTCGTATTAGCTAAGAGTCGGCTATAGATCTGATTTTGAATATATTTCTAGATAGTTATTCACAATTTATGATGAACTATAATATTAATAATATGTAGAAATCCATTTTAAAGTTGCATTTGATGCTTAAGAATGCTAAAAAAACATCAAGAAACCATTTACTAATATGTTAATGGTCTACACGAAAAGATCTATGAAGAAGAATAAGAATGCTAAGGGCAAAGCTGCTATTGCCAAGGCTATTGTGCTTGTCACAAAGCTTGTGGAACAAGTCAAGCCCAAGGTTGAAAGAGAAAGAAAAGGAAGGTAACTATCATGCTTCTGGTCATTGGTATAAAAAATCTGATATTTATTAAAAAGATTTGAAGAAAAAGAAGAAGGGTAGTGTGACTATCACTTCAGGTATTTTTGTTATTGATATTCACTTATCTACCAGTGATTTCTAGGTATTGAATATCGTATAAGGATCCCACATATATGTTAATTTGCAGGGGCTCAGAAGAAGTAAAAAGTTGGAGAAAGAGGAAATCATCCTACACATGGGAAATGAAGCAAGATTTGTTGCACTAGCTATGAGATATTATGATTTAGTTCTTTCTAGTGGACTTGTTTTATCTTTAAAGAAGTGTTATTATGTTATTTCCTTGAGCATAAACAATAATCCAACTTCATGTTTAGATTTGGATGGTTTTAATTGCATTATTGCGAATAATAAATGCTCTATCTCTCTTAAAGGTGTATTTTATGCAAATGTTGATTTGTGTGATGGTCTTTATATTCTTAACATGAAAGGTCCATCGATACTCTCAATTTTAACATAAAATACAAAGAAATTCAAGTCAAATGATTTGAATCATATCTACCGATGGCATCGCCGTTTTGGCCACATAAATGAGAAACACGTTAATAAGCTCTATAAGGATGAATTTTTAGATTCATTTGATTTTGAATAATATGAAACATGCGAGCCTTATTCGTTAGGCAAAATGACTAAGAGTCCTTTAGCTATAAATAGTGAAATGGCCAATGATTTATTGGGTGTAATACATACTGATGTTTGCGGTCTTATAAATACTATGACTAGATGAGGTTATATGTGCTTTATTACTTTACTGATGATTTCAAAAGATAAGGTTATTTATATCTCATGAAGCATAAAGCTAAATCATTTGAAATATTTCTTACGTTTTAGTTAGAAGTACAAAACAAACTTGATAAAACTATTAAGGGACATCGATCAGATTGAGATGGTGAATATTTGAGCAAAATATTTGATGATCATTTTAGAAACTGTGGGATTGTCTCATAGTTGGCTTCACTGGCAACTCCACAACGGAATGACATTTCTGAAAGGAGAAATCATACTATATTAAATATGGTTCTATCTATGATGAGTTATGCAAATCTTTCTATATCTTTTTAAGGCTATGCCTTAGAAACTGTAGCATTCACATTAAATCAAGTTCCTTCTAAAGAGTTTGATAGAACACCATATGAGATATGATTTGGGAAGCGACCTATCTTATTTTTTCTAGAGCTTTGGGATTGTGAGGCTTACATTAAACGTCAAATTTTAAAAAATTTGGGCCTAAATTTGATAATTGTAAATTTATAAGTTGTCCTGAGGAAACTATAGGATACTATTTTTATCATCCTGTAGAGAACAAAGTGTTTGTTGCTCAATATAGTACCTTTACAGAAAAGAAATTTAGTTTAAGAGATACCAGTGGGAATAAATTAAGTCTTGAAGAATTTCAAGAACCATAAATGAACACAAAATCGATAGTGGGAGATCGACAAAGTTCTTAACTAGTCGAGCCACTACGAGTATCACAAGGACCACAGAGGTCCGTTAGGACAAGACATAAGCCTAAAAGATATATATTTCTTTTTACTGATAGTAGTGAGGTATTACTTATAGATCAAAATGAGCCTACTATTTATCAAGAGGTTGTATCTAGCCCCAAGTCAAATAAATGGCTTAGTGCCATGAACTCTAAGATGCAATCCATATATGATAACCAAGTTTGGGACTTGGTTTATTTACCTCAAGTTCGTAAGATCATTGGATGTAAATGAGTTTTCAAGAAGAAAACTGACATGGTTGGAAAAGTGCACATTTATAAAGTACGGCTAGTAGCAAAAGGTTTCAAACAGACTTATGTTGTTGATTATGATAATTTTTTTTCCTGTAGCCATGATTAAGTCCATTAGAATTCTGATTTCCATAGCTGCATATTATGACTATGAGATATGGTAAACGGATGTCCAAACAACTTTTCTTACCGGAAAACTACTTAAGGATGTGCATATGATATGGCTTGAAGGGTTTGTTCATCCTGATAATTCTAGGAAAGTATGTAAGTTTCAAAAACCAATTTATAGATTAAAACAAGCTTCTCGGAGTTGGAATTTTTAATGAAGCAATTAAGGAATTTGGTTTCATTAAGAATAAAAAAGGGTTTTGCGTATACATGAAGGTCAATGGGATTGCAGTTATTTTTTGGTACTGTATGTTGATGATATACTGTCATTGGAAATGACATCACACTTTGAAGAGCGTTAAGTCTTGGTTAGCAAAGTGTTTCATAATGAAAGACTTAGGAGATGCAACCTATATCCTAGGGATAAAAATCCATAGGGATAGATCTAAAAGTCTAATTGGTCTAAGTCAAAGCGTTTACATAGACAAGTTACTTAATAAGTTCAGTTTGCAGGACTCTAAAAGTGGATTGATATCTATGTCTCATGGCATAAGCCTTCATAAGACTCAATGTCTAAAGAAAAATGAGGTGTGAGACTGTATGAATAAAACTCCATATGCATCAGCCCTTAAATCTATCATGTATGCCATTTTATGCACTCGAACCAATGTATCATATGCTTTAAGTATAGTAAGAAGACATTAGTCAGATCCCACTAAGAGTCACTCGATAGCACTAAAGAACATTCTCAAGTACTTGAAAAGGACTAAAGAAGTATTTATAGTCTATGAAGGTTTGGGAAAAAAAGCTTATTGTGAATGGTTACACAAAACCCAAGTTTTCAAACTGATATAGTTAACTTTAGATCACAGTTGGGATATATGTTTGCTTTGAATGTAGGCACAGTGAGTTGAAATGCTTGAAGCTAGAAACTGTAGCATATTCTACAACAAAAACTGAGTACATTGCATTTTCTTATGAAACTAAGAGGCAGTTTGAACAAAAAGTTCATCTCTAAACTGGGTGTGGTTTCAAGTATTGCTAACTCCATTTGCTTGTATTGTGACAATGATATGGCGATAGCACATTCCAAGGATCCTAGATCACACTACAGATGCAAACATATACTCTAACTTTTTCATCTTATCAGAGAATTATTGAGAGGGGAGGCATGAAGATTTACTGACAAGTTAATAATTAGATACATTTTATAGTGTAATTTAGGTTGGTTTTGCTTTAAATGAAGATTTTACACTAGGTATTCTCCTATTTTTGCGATTTCAAGTTTTAAATAGGAAAAATGAAGAAATGAAAGAAAATGGAAAGAAAAGTAAAATAGGCAACTAGAAAACTTTACCAATGAATCCACAACGAATTAGAGAATTAACTATAAATTGCCAGCTAAATCAGTGGGACATTGTGAGCTAAAACTTGTAATTCGTTCAACAATTTATGTATACTTGAGGAATCGCTGAAAAATTGCTAAGGTAAGTGACGATTTTTTTAGATTAATAAGATAAATTTGTATTTATCTATGAGATGTATTCCTAGGAGAACTATATATAAGACCATAAACACACGAAATAAATTTCTCCAATTACTATTTAACTATACTATACTTTTTCTTTTCTTTTTTATTCAGTTCTTTATGTGAAGCAAAATAGGAGCATTGACTTAAAGGTATTTATATATTTAATTATATTTTTTAATTACATATTAGTATTTTTTAATTCCAACATATGTGACTATTTTATTTATCTAAACTAACCCTAAGCATGTAATATACTTTGGATTGTTAAGTAGTTATAATTATGGAATCACGTACTTAATGCTTTAAATTGATTTATACACGTCAATCACGGATAAATAAAATAGTAATTGTTTATGTTAAGTGCATAGTGACAAATATGTTCCTTAATATAGAGTATTCAATTCCATGTCTATAGTTATGGACACCAATTATAGAAGTAGTAACTATGATTAATTTATAGGGCATTTCCTGAATGGATATTTTAAGTGATTGTGTTCTAAGTTGTTTATCATACGGCTACGTTAATATTGCCATAGACTGGGCATGATTCTCATTGAACATAATGCTATCGTATTTATAAGGTGTTGCAATTTATTAAATAGGTAGACTTACAATGATAAGAATGCGACATTTCCGTTGAATTTAGAAAAATCAGTGGCTGGCTAAAGGCTATCAACTTATTATGAATTAGGATTTAATGATTTTTATATTCCATATAAAATAATTATAGCTATATTATAAATTGATGTTATGTTCTGGTGTTTGAAAATAATTCACATATATTATGATGTTTAGTAACAGTTTGTTTAGATGATTGTTAGATATTTTATTTATGTTGATTTATCAATTATTTATTTATTAGTTTTGGTATAATAAGTTAATTAATTTAGTTTTAGTTGTTTAAAGTTTACTTATTTTAAATAGTTGTTTAGCTTAAGTTGCATATTATTTAGTGTTTACTTTCTCATTTAATTATTGTATTTAACTAAAACAACTTAAATCTGATAAAACTTTAGGATATATTAAGTTCATAAGAGATTTGAAATATCCCTATGGAGACAATATCCCGTTTACCACTACTACAAGTTAAGAGTAAAATACAAGAAATTATTGTGCATGCTCGACACTGGTCAATTTTTCTGCACTAATGCTGAGAATTTTAAAATAATCTTTTGAGAATCCTTCTCGTTGAAAGTCATAAAATGGCTGAAAACAATGAAGAATTAAATTTTAGGCAATCTAATATGAATGTCATAGCTTATGAACCTATTGGCATTACTTTCACAACAATTTTTCTGGAATTCGAATTGAAATCTTGACTCATAAATTCTTTACTACGGTGAAGATAATTAAGATGCTCAAAAATTTATTACAGAGTTCGTACATAAAGTAAGCACATTAAAACCTAATGACGTAGAAATAGATTATGTTATATTAAAAGCTTTTCCTTCCATATCGAAAGACAAGCTTTAGATTGGTTATATTACCTCCCTCAAAATTTCATAACCAACTGGTCAGAGATGCTACAAGTCTTTCTTGATCAAAATATCTCAGCAAGACAAATTAGCCTATATGGAAAGAAAATTAGTAATGCTAAAATGGAAACTAGGGAAACTTTTGATGAATTTTTTTGATAGGTATAAAAGATTGATCTCACTATGTCTAATGCATGGATTTCCAGACAAAATTCTAATGCAATATTTTTTTGAAGGATTTAATCACTTAGATTAAAGATTCTTGAAAAATATATGTGGAGGGTCTTTATTTGATAAAACACCAACTCTAACAAAAGAAGCTATAAATAGAATGGCTAAGAAATCAAAGCAAAATGGTTAGAACAGTGAACCATCCAAAGATAATCTAAGTGACCTGAATAGGGCATATAAAACACAAGATGATAAGATAGAAGAACTAAAAGCCATTGTTGAATTATTAATAAAAGATAGATTAAGAATAATAAAATCTTGCAATGAATTAAACCAATTCAATGTGGATATCCTTTGAAACAACAAAACAAAATAGAAGAAGTTAATACTATAATAAACCAATATGATGGGTCTGTTGATCATAATTACAACTTTAATAGTTATGCAAATTAACCATAGCCAAATGTAGGTAATACTATTAACAATCAAGGTTATCAAAGGTACCAAACATCGAGAATCTCTGAAAGAGAACAATATCAAATAATTCAAACATTGCAAAATGATATGACTGAAGTTAAGAACCAATTAAGTCAAATGGTAACACATATGAGTGAATTTATCAATCAAAGGAAATAACCATCTCAACTATATCTTATTATAAATAAAAAAGCACCAGTTATAACATTAAGAAGTGAAAAGTAGATGGATGAACCTAAAATGCCATACCAATTAGTTCTTAGAAAAGAAATAGAAGCAAAATTAGAAAAAGAGATTGAAGAATAAGTAACAAAACTCCCAATGAAAAAAGGCAATAAACCTAATGAAGGCAGACCAATTAATATAGAACCACCATTCCCTTATCGTTTGGAAGATAAAAATATGCTAAGAAACTACATGAAGAAAAACACATATTTGATACATTAAATAAAGTAGTAGTTAATATACATTTGTATGAAGTCATTCAAAATGTACCTAAGTACTAGAAACTTATAAAATATTTATGCAATAATAGGATTAAGGCTAATGAAAAAGTGATTCTACGAGAACACGTATCAGCATTAATATAAAAGAAGTTACCTCCTAAATGTTCTAATCTAGAAATGTTTTTCATTCTATGTCCTATTAAGAACATAGGGATTTCTAAAGCATTGCGTGATCTGGGAGCTTTCATAAATGTTACGTCTTTATTTATCTATTTACAAATGATAGACGAACATTTAGAAGAAACTGGTATAGTCGTACAACTAGCTGATGGATCTATCGTTAAATCATTAGGGTTACTCGAAGATGTATTAGTTAAAGTTAATGATTTAATCTTCCCAACAGATTTTTATGCCTTAGATATGAAAGAAGATAACTTCTCTAATCTTAGGAAGACCATTTTTGAAAATAACAAAAGTAAAGATCGATGTTTCAAATGGAACATTAACAATGCAAGTAGAAGATGATGCAGTAAATCTTAATATATACGATGGAATGAAATATCTAATGGATCTTTACTGCATATGCACATTAGATATGATAGGTCCATTAATAGATAAATCTTTAAGAATAAATAAAATTTATAGACTAAAACTGGCAATCTAAGATTTAGAAAAAGATGAGGATAGAGATGAAGAAGCAAAAGAGATAATAAGTATTCTAGAATCATATAATGAACTATTGGAACTTATTACCTAGACTTATCTAGATCTCATTCAAAACTTCTACCTTCTAAGATTATTTGAAATATGTTTATTTAGGGGATTGTGATAAACTATCGATAATAATTTCTAACAAATTATCTAGTCCAAAAGAAAATAAGCTGATAAATGTATTAAAAGAACTTAAAGTAGCAATACGATGGACTATAGCTGATATCAAAGGAATAAGTTTAGCTACATGTATGCATAAGATAAACCTAGAAACGAATACCAAAGTTTTTATACAACCATAACGTAGATTAAACCTTTGATGGACGTAGTAAAAGGTGGGATATTAAAATTATTAGATGCAAGAATGGTATTTCTAATAGCTGCTAGCAATTGGGAAAGCCTATTCCAAGTAGTACCTAAAAAGACATGAATTACAATAATAACAAATGAATATGAAGAGTTACTACCAACTAGAATCCAAAACGGTTGGAAGGTATTTATAGATTATAAAAAGCTGAATAACTCAACCATGAAAGTCCACTGCCCACTCCTGTTTATAGAGTAGGTATTAGAAATATTAGCTTGAAAAACTCATTACTGTTGCCTAGAGGGTTATTCAAGATTTCACAAAAATACATGTAGCCCGTGAAGATCAAGAAAAAACTACTTTTACTTGCCCTTTTGGTATGTTTACCTATAGACGTCTGCTTTTCGATTTATGTAATGCATCTACAATGTTTCAAAGATGTATGGTTAGTATTTTCTTTGATTATGTGGAAAATTTGATTGAAATTTTTATGGATGATTTCAGGGTTTATGGTAATTCTTTTAATGAATGCTTTGTTAATTTGACTTAGGTTCTTAAAAGATGCATAGAAAGGAATTTAGTACTAAACTATGAAAAATGCCATTTCATGGTAGACTAAGGATTGATATTAGAACATATAGTTTCACATATAGGAATCAAGGTAGTGTTTAGTCTAAAAGATGCAATACCAAGATTAAAAAGATGGATATTACACCTATAAGAATTTGAACTTACTATAAAAAATAAGAAATGAGATGAAAATCTAATAGCAGACCACTTAAGTTGGTTAGAGATTGGATAACCTCCTATACCATGAAAGGATTAATTTTGCAGATGAATACTCATATAACATGCATACTAAAGACCCTTGGTATGCCAATATAGTTAATTATCTTACTACCAATATGTTATCACCTTACTTAACGAGAGTCTAAGAGAATAAGGTTAAAAAGGATTCTAAACAATATTCATGGGATGAACCCTACTTATGGAAGTTCTACACCGACCAAATAATTAGGAGATGCATAGTACATTTAGAAGTATAATAAATTATAGCTCATTATTATACTTATGCATGTGAAGGTCATTTTGGTCCATGTAGAACTGCTTGTATAATTTTGGATTCCAGATTTTTTGGCCCACTTTATATCACGATTTTTCTTTATATCAAATCTTGTCCAAATTACTAACTAACAAGAAACTTAGGAAGTGAAAATCAAATACCTTTAACCCCTATCCTATTTGTGAAGCGTTTGATGTATGAGGCATAGATTTCATTGGACCTTTTCCACCCTCAAATGGCTATGTTAGTATTAATCGTTGTCGAGTATGTGTCTAAATGGGTAGATGCAAAAGCTACAAGAACGAATGATTCTAAAATAGTAATTGATTTCCTTAGAAAAATATTTACAGTTTTTGGACCACCTAGAGCACTTATAAGTGATAGTGATTCACATTTTCTTACTGATTAGTTGCTAATCTACTCACCAAGTACAATGTCACACAAAGGACATATACTTTATATTACCCACAAAATAGTGGACAAGCCAAAACGTCAAATAAAGATATTGAGTTAATATTAGAAAAATAGTTAGTCCAACATATAAGTACTGAAGCTTAAGACTGGAAGACGCATTATGGACATTTAAAACAACATTCAAGACACCCATAAGCGTGACACCTTATACGTTACTATTTGAAAAAACATGTCATTAACTAGTCAAATTAGGACATAAAGCCTATTGGGCAATAAAAAAATGTAACATGAATTATAAAGAAGCGGATAACCAACGTAAGTTGAGTTTTCAAGAACTTGAAGAAATCAGGAATAACACATATGAAAATGTGTCAATTTATAAATATAAAATTAAAGCATTTCATGATAAGAAATTAATTCCTAAAAACTTTCAAGAAGGAGATAAAGTTCTTATATTTTGTTGAAGACTTAAATTATTTCCTGGTAAAATCCATTCGAGATGGACGTAACCTTATCTGATTCTCAATTTACTACCTCATGGTGCAGTAGAAATAGAAAGCTTAGAATCGTGATAAATATTTAAAGTAAATGGTCATGTGATAAAACCTTTTTATAAAAATTTTGTTGAACACGATATGGAAATCATCAACCTTGAGATTGACCAATAAACTCCACAAAGTAACAAAATGGAGTCCAGTGTCTACATCAACATGATTGAACCGTTTAGAATAAAACCATTATATTATGGATGTATAAGAAGCCTCGCGACAAGAAAAATAAGAAGTCAAATGAGCAATAACTTGAAGTGCACCAACAAAAATGAAAGCAACCAGCAAAAGAAGAATTCACTGATGAGTAGCTAGAGCTTTAAGATTTAGGACATGTGATTGAAATTTTTAAAAATAATTCAGGGAAATTCTTCCTCCAAGTAATGATCAATGAAGTCTGTTTTCCTAATGTTTTACTTCACATAGGGGCTGACATGAAAATCTTACCGGAACAATGAAAAAGAAAAGCCACATTAAATATTGATTTTATACCACCTTTAGTTGTTAACAAAGAAAATGGTGACAAGATCTTTCCACTAGGAATGTCGATGAATATGCCAGTGCCAGTTAGACGATTCAAATATTTCACTAATTTCTTAATAATACCACAAATTAAGAAAAATGATGTGATATTGGTAGGACAGACTTTTCTTAAAATAGCTAGAACTATTTTTGATGTCAGATAATGTATAGTTACAATTAGGACATAAAATGAGTACATGTATCTTTAGGATGGTTACAAAATGGACAAAAACATCAATGACGGTGATTATGACGATGGCTATGAAGGCGGGACATCCTATCGTGTTAAATACACTGAAGAACATAATGCAGAGGTTGAGAATGATAAGGAAGACAAAGTTATCAAGACTAATGAAGAATTAGTTAATAGTCAATTTGACTTGCACAAAATAAACGACGAGCGATCTTATCTACTAAATCGAGCCAACGACTATAAACAACAGTGCTATATGGGAGGCAATCCGTACTATATCTTTATTTTCACCTTTAGTAGTAAGATTAGTTAGTTGTTTTTCTATTCCCTAAATTTTTGACTCTTATAATGAGAGTATTTTGGGATTACCATTCTAAAATAATTTCATGTAAGGGGGTTGATCAAGCAATTATCTTTTCGTTTCCTAGAATTAGGATAGTTAGTATATTGTTGTTTTACTTGAATTTTATTTGTTTTTAATTATTTTAAGTAATAAAGCACTGACTTAGTTTATTATCCCCTTCTTAAAATCTAAATATTGTTATTACATTGCCTCTTATTAAATTCATATCATTATACCCTAATTATGACTGATATGTGTGATAACTATTCAAATACAAAATATATTGGAAAAATAGCATAATTGACTCAGTAATTTCCCGATGATACCAATTAACACTGGAAATCACTAAAGGTTGTAGGTTTTTATGTGAAAAACTAACTCAGCAATTTGTCAGCAATTTTGGCTTTATATTAGGATTCGCTGAACTAATCACTGAACCACTTATACTTATTTTCATCGATTTCACTGACAATTTGTCTGCAATTTCACTTAAATCCAAAATCGCTGACCAGGAATCTGTGTTTTTAAAAATAGAACCCCAAATAGCCAACACTAAAACTTTTCACATCTAAGCACCCATTCATTTGATATATTAATTTTTGCCTAGATTTAACCCTTCAAAGCTTGAATTAAAGTCTCCTAAGTGCATACCACCTTGATTACGAGTGCTTTAACCATATATATTCTAAACCCTGGTTCATACACCACACTTAAGGCTTAGAGAGTGTTTGATAAAAAAAGCTTAGAGAGGAGATCTAAGGAGCTAGAAAAACATTTTAGTTGAGAGATTCACTCTCAAGAATGTAATGAATCAATACCTTACAAGTTTTTTATTTCCATACCTTGAACAAAAATTAATTTTTGATAAATCTTCATACTAATTTACCTTTAGTGTTTTCATTGCAAATTATTATTTAGAAATGGTTTTTATGCACACTTTCAATTCTAATATAGGTTTTCAAATGAGTTTGGGGAGTTTTTATGAATTTTTCATATATAAAAATACATATAAAGGATATGTCGATATAAATATTTTATATGAATCACTTTCAACTCTTTCGGATTTTACACTAAAACCTTTACGTAAATTGTTTTCTTTACCTTGTTATTATGGAACTTCAATGATAGAATTTTAGTTTATCTATTTCATCTTAGTTGAACTATCTTTTGGCGGGACGAGGTAAAGGAATTGGTAGAGGTAGTAAATAACACAAAAGGAAAGATGTAGTGCAACACAAACAAAAGCAAAAGTATGCGGGCCATCTAAATTATATATTACCAATCGAGATTAGCATTAGATAACTTAGACCTAGCAGGTTTGAACTTAGAGAATAATCTCCATTATCGTCTGATGAGGAAGAATATTTTGAGAACCCAAACCTTAGTCACTTGATACCCTATGACCCTTCTTTATTTGTGAGACCTATAGCTCAAATAAGATATTAGAGTGATAAAAAATAGTCATCATTCATGAGAGAAGGTTCAACATTAAAAAAGTGAGCAAGTATGAGGATATAATTGTGAGCATCATCAAAGATAGGGGATGTGATCGGCTACTGCGAGATTATACGAGAAGAGAAGAAAAAGAATGTTTAGAAATTGTATGACAATTTTATGCTAGTGGACATGTTAGTAGGAAATGGGACAAAGTGGTCGTCAAAATGAAAAGAATCAATATTTTAATTGCGAGGTTGAATAGGTTTTTCGATATTCTATAAAATAGAAATAGAATAGAGGAGGATTACCTAAATGTCAAGTATAAAGATAAGGAATAATACCCTTTCCAAATAATCCGAGATGCGTTAGAGATACCTTTGGGGAGGGGATTTGTGCTTGATAGCGAAGGCCACCCAAAACTCATTGAAACCATATATTTTACGAAGATTATAAAGAGTCGGAGTTATATAATAGACATGTTCTTTTACCCAACTAAGCAACACTTTGAAGTGAAGAACCCCAAAACTGCTTTATAATAACATATAGTCATGATAATGAATTATATTGATGTTGTGAAAATTATACATGACTATGTGAAGTTTTCCATGGAGATTATGAAGAATTAAGGATTACTATTTCCAATTTTGATCACTGTGTTATGTAGGAAAGCTAGGGTAGGTTTCGACACTAAATTCGATGTATTACCTATAAGACCATAAATGATGCGGTAGTGCAATGAATGAAGAATGTGGTAGGATACAATGACTCAAAGGATAAAAGGGAAGCGTTCAATGCAATAAATGCCTGGGAAGAAAGGAAGTGAAACATCGCTAAAAATAGAAGGAACACAAGAGAAGATGCACAAAGAATGACAAATATAATGGCTGGAGTAGACATACAAAATACTCCTATGAGTTTGGCCCTATTTCATCACAACCTCAAAAAAGAGGATTTGTTTCAAAATATATTTTCATCATTAATGTGAGGCCAAAGGACGATCCGTCGCAATGTAGAAATGATAGCGGCAAACCAGATGACTCTACAATGTTACCATTTTATATTTAAGAAAAGACATGATAGTCAATTGTCGAATTTGAGGAGGAGCATTGGCATCCCATCTCTACAGTTGCAATTTTCAACTAGGACTTACAACCCAACTGATAGCTATGTTTCTCAACCTTCTATAAATATGGTTGAAGATGATGAAGCTGATACTGAGCCCAGTTCTTGACAAGACCTTGCGTAATGTTTTTTTTTTCTCTTGTATGCTTTAAACGATTGAAAACACATTGTATTAATCTTGGTGAAATTCTACTTAATGAAAATTTATGTTTCCCTTTCACATTCCATAATTTGAAACTATTAACTTCTATATTTTCATATTTATTTACATTTTTATTACACATATCAAATTGTTTATGTTTCACCTTGTATGTTTGCAATGTTGGAAACCTAACTTAATTTTAAACCTTGAGGCCAAGGTTTAAAATGAGTTTTGGGGTATTTTAGGTGAATTATGACACTAAGGCAATGAAGGGAAAGAAAGGTAGAAGTAAAGTTTAAAATTATTTTTAAATCGGATATTCAAGTAAGTTGATGAGATTTCTCAAATTCTTGTCGAAATCAAGTATGAATTCATTTTTCTTTATTTCTAGTAAGGAAAAGAATGATAATGGCTATATAATAAATTTTTAATGGAAGTGATATTTTTATTACCCAAGTGAATTTTATGATAGAAGAAATCAATTTTTATACTGTTTTTTATTAACTTTACTAGTTGATGTGTATACTAAATTGAATACCTTGTGTTAATTATAATAATAGATAGAAGATCAAAACGGTAGTGCTAGATGAACAATAAAGATTTCTAAGAATCTTATGATCTAAAAGCTATTGATAAAGTATTTATATATATATATGTAAAATTATTATGCACAATTAAAAGAAGAAATGGGTTAAAACTCGATGAATTTTTATAAGTTAGAAAGAATACATTTTTCAACTTTGGTGAATATTGAGAAGTGTTAACAAGATTTTATAAAAAAAAATATTCAGAGAGTCTTATATATTCCAAAGGAAATGGAGCAGAGAATCTATAGTGGGAAAAGGTAAGAATGTCCAAAAGAAATAGAGTAGGGACTCAAAAGCAAAAATAAAAGAAATATGTTAAAAAGAAACAATTAGAATGGAGTAGAAAAAAATGAGAGGTGAAAAAGAAGGATGTTCTAAAAAGTTTTAAATAAAAAGATTTAACTCAAGTACTTGAAACTAGAGTTGAATGAAATATTTATTCATCTAACATGTTTTAAAAAACATATTCATTAGTATCTTGACAAAACTCCCATTGATTTTGATTGTGGTACTATTATAAAGTATTTTCTAAAGTTAAGATTAATCTTGTAGTTTTGTATTTAGAGATTCTATATTAGGTATCTCAAGCTTAATGCTTGTTAGTGGAGATTCAGAAAACCTATGTTATGCACTAACCTTGGTAATGAACTTCAAATTCTAAAAAGTATTATATTAAGTGGTTGAGTTATCATTAAGGAATATTTTGATTTGAATAAATTATTCTACTCTATCGTCACTTTCATTTACTTGTGGATAATATATTTCCATTAGAAAATTACTTCTATTTTAAAATTTTTATTTGTTAAATTTAATATTAATTAAATTGAAATTAGTATATAAGAATGAAAATAGGATATGATTAACAGGATTCCTTTGCTCAGGATAGCAAGGTGTTGAGTTTGGGTGTATTTGGCAAGCCAATAATTAGACGTATTTTATATTGTAATTCAGGTTGGTTTTTGGTATAAATGATGAAATCACATTAGATATTCTCTTATTTTTATAATTTCAGGTTTTAAATAGGAAAATGAAGAAATGGAAGAAAAGAGAAAGAAAAGCAAAATAGTCGACTAAAAAACTATACCAGCGAATCCAGAATTACTCTTTAACTATTCTTTACTTTTTCTTTTCTCTTTTATTAAGTTTTTTATGTGAAGCAACATTGAAGCATTGACTTAAAAGTAATTATTTATTTAATTATGTCTTTTAATTATATATTAGTATTTTTCAATTTCTGCATGTGTGAGTAGTTTATTAATCTAAATAAACCCTAAGCATTTGTTATACTTTAGATTGTTATGTAATCTTAATTATCGAATCACGTACTTAATGCTTTAGATCAACTGAAACATATCAATCACAGATAAAAAATTCATTTTTGCATAACTAGTAACTCTTTATGTTAAGTGCATAATGGCCAATATATTCCTTCATATAGAGTATTCAATTCTTTGTCTATAATTAATAACAAAAATAATAGAAGTAGTAACTATGATCAATTTATAGGTCATTTCCCGATTGGATGTCTTAGGAGATTATGTTCTATGTTTTTTTATTATGCGACTTCGATAATATATCAATCCGAGTATATATGGCTTATTATAAGTGATGTTATGTTTTGGTGTTTGAAACCAATTCGAGTATATATGATGTTTAGTGGGGGTTTGTTTAGATGATTGTTAGAGATTTTATTTTAGTTGAGTTATCAATTATTTATTTATTAGTTTGAGTATATTTAGTTAGATTATTTAGTTTAATTCGTTTAAATTTTAGTTATTTTACTTAATTGTTTAGCTTGATTTGCATATTAAATTATAGTAATTATTGAGGATAGATTAAATTCATAACATATTTTAAAGCTGATAAAACTTGAGGATAGATTAAATTCATAAGAGATTTGAAAAATCCTTGTAGAGACGATATCCCATTTACCACTACTACAAGTTAATAGTAAAATACGAGAAATTATTGTGCATGCTCAACACATGTCATTTGCAGATTTTCTAAAGAACATGATGTTGCAGATCCACTAATAAAGGCTATTCCACAGGTAAACCATAATGGTCGTGTTAGGTCATTAGGTACTATATACGTGAATGATTGGCCCTATCGCAAGTGGGAGATGTTAGGGCATGTGCCCTAAGTCAATCTTATGAACATTGTTTCTAGTACAATTCTGGTTAATAAAATGGAGGATTACATTTGCTATTCATTACTGTAATTGGTTTGCATAATTTTATTATAATAAGATTCATGGATGTTTACTTAAATATCCTAAATGTCCCTTGTCGGTTATTATACTGGAAACTATAATGAATTAAAACTAGTGCGAGTCTTGAATGATGGTCATATGATGATCACGTGTATAAGGATATGAATCAAGATCATGAGTGCATGTTATGGAACATGGTACTGGACCGACCCGCTAAAAGAACACCATATGTATTAAGTTATAGATGTTACTCATGATATTTGTACATTTTGTCCTTTGACCTGATATTACCAAAGACTTTCACATTACAATCATAGTGATTTGATGAAATAAAAAATTGTCTTTAACCTTATAATTATAAAGATTGTGATTGGTTACTATGTGAATAATGCGTGAAGGTGTGTAATCAAGATAAAATTATCCCTCTCATATAGAGAGAGATATCAGTAGATCCCTCGGTTTGATAGAGTGATAATGGCCAAGTCCATGTGAATTGATATGATCAATGTCACTCAGATATTTTTAATCTACGGAGATATCATGATAAGTACAATTAAACATCAAGGGTGACTTTTTTGTGCCTTATGTTTGATCAAAGGATATCGTACGACAAAAAGATATGCTATGCGCTATTGATTAGGTTGTATATTTCTTGATCTGTGTGCAACTTGGATAGTCATAATGCCTTGCTAGAAAATGCTTATTTCTTGTGTAACAAAATGGCTTTGGCTACTGCCAACGTTGCATGAACCTACTAAGTCTCATAGAAAGAAAGGTTTTGCGGGATTTTAAATGTCTTGGAACAATAAATTTTTTATGATAAAATTCGTAACATAAGACTCCATATGATGTGAAATAATAATACCTCTTTAAGTAGGGGTATAATGGTAATTCACTCAGTCGACTTTATACAAGGTTTGTATAATTAGGCATGTTAAGTGAAGTAACATTATGGATGAAATTAGGATTGGATTCTAATTTTCATGTTTGAAAAAATGAGTTAGGTTTTCGGCCATTCTTGATTTTTAAGGAGAACAAAAAATTGTTTTCATGTTCTTTCTAGGGATAGCACTCAGAATCTTGGCCATCATTTATGTGTGGATTTCTAATAAAGGACCTTTGTCTCAAGCATCGTCTCATAGATCGATCAACACAGAGAAGGAAACTTGCGATTAAGGTAAGGTTGAATTTCAAATAATTAGTTTAATGTAACTAGGATTTCATCTTGTTGGGTTTTTCAAAAAAAAAACAAAAAACTCAAAATTTCCTCTGCATTTTGAACCTAAAATCCAACAATACATAGTTACTCGGACTTGCCCGCGCACGAGGCGCGAGATGCCAACTAGTTTATGTGACAATTAAAGAAAAAAATGCTAGTCCTTGGAACCTATTCAAGGATTGATGACCTCAAATTATATGATAATTCTTCTTTTGGGGTAACGTATATACATACTAATAGAAAACTTTAAACATTTAATTGTGAAGCCTTTTTGGCAAAATATCTTGGGAATGCCCTTAAACTATTAATCTAAATTGTTCAATCTTGGAGTGAAATAGTCACTAAATTGACACCACCAATTTAATAGGTGGTTTCACTATTCGAAAGAGTTAGTTTCTTAAAAAAAGAGGGAAATACATGTACTCAATACATATAAGATTTTGTAATGACACATCAAACAAATAGATTCTTATAATGCATTTATCTGATTGCACAAAATCGTTTAACAATTGTACATATTTTTTTGTGATAGCCTTAAAACCTTAAATAAGCCCCAACAAAGGTAATTCAGTAATTTCATATTTTATTATTGTTTTATGTGCATATTTGGATGTATTATACAATATAAATTAACTTTGGTGAATTAATGAGTTTAAAAATAATTTAATTTGAAATAATAAAAAAGAAAACCTAAATGGAGCGATTATGGATTTAAAACCCTTGATGTGCTTAAACTAAGCCTAGGAGTAAATTAGTAATTATGCTAATCTTGCTTTAATTTGACTTAAGTATAAAGACACTATTGTAAACTTTAGCTACTATTGTTTGCTCAACAAACACTAAGGCCTTCTTTGGTTCATTTTTGCAAACTTACAATGTTAGTTGGAAGTTATCTCCTTGGAGTTAATATTTTCATGTTTGGTTCAATTTTAAAATTGCTGGAAAGTTTCAAATTTTTAAACAATAAAAATATAAATTGACATAAATAGCCTTCAAATAAACAAATATATGGGTAATAAAATAGTCATTAATGAGGGGTAATTGTGTCCACAACTCATAGGAGATGACTCCCTAAGGAGGTGGTGGGGAGATATCTCTCACCCCAGGGTTTAAGTTAGTAGATACATTGGAGGGAAGTTGAGTATCCAAACAAGATTAGTTTCCAACTCCATGTGAGTTATCTCCTTGGAGATATCTCCATCCCATACCAAACAAGGTCTAAATCAAAAGCGAAAAGGAGAGGAAAGCTTGAGTGAGTGATCCAGGGTGGTTGAGGTTTTCTAAGTCAAAAAAGGCTTTCTTGAAGGTACACTCATCTCCTCTAATTTTCTCTTTCTTGTTTAAATGGGTTTTAAACGTAAAATTGATCAAAATATGGTGAGGGAAAGGAGCTTCAAATGGGGGCGGTGCCGATTGTCGTCACTGGAGAAGGGGCCGACGCGGTTGCCGCTGGCATCACCATGCAATGGGAGGCACCACCATGTGCAACCCAATGTGAGAGAAAAAAGGGTGGCATCGACCGCCCTGCCTCCACTGCAGTTGGCGCCTTTGTCAGGGCGGCGCTGAGGGCACCCTTAGGCATAACACCCCTAGTTTGTGAGATAGGGGTCGACTACCACCTGAACCTGACATGTGTCGAGCGTGTATAATAACTCTACCATATATCCTTATTATTTGTAGTAGTGATAAGTAGGATCGTCTCTACGGGGATTTATCAAATTTCTCTAAAAAAATGCTTTCAATGATTTTTGCTATTTTTCTTTTTGTAATTTATAAAACTTGAATTAAAAATGACTATTTCAATCTATAATATTATAATAGTTAACTAAAATAATTAAAGTAACTTAACTATCATTATTAAAATTCAGTAATATTCGAATCAAATCAATTCAATAATAAATAAATATCTAAACAAGCATCCAAAACAATGAAACATCAATTTGCTTTGCATTCAAACATGTTACTTCTATAATATAGTCATGAGCATACTTTGTAATGTACGATAGATCATTAAACTCTAATCATAAGTATACATCCTTTAGCAGGCTATTGGTTTTCCTTATACTGGTGGAAAAGCCACATTATAATTTTATTGAGCCAATCAATTAAATATACAATGAAATTAACTTTAGGCAATAAAACCACATTAAACTTTGTGATTCGAACTAATAAATCTAACACTTTTAAAAGCACTTTAATATTAAACTCAAATCTCAAATTCACCTAGGAAATCTAAATGGTAATAAACTTTTTAAACAATCCTAGTTACTAATTTAAAGTAGATAATGAATCCAAATATCACATTACACATTCTAGACTATGCATTCAATACAAAGTTTATAACTAAACTGCGCAAATAATGATCTATTAAATCAGTGAGTGAAAGAATACGATTCGTTTAAAGCATTAAGTACAAAACCATCTCATCATAACTACATTATAAAATGGATTAAGTTCATTTTTAGACTTTGTTTAGATTAATAAAATACTCATTCATATTTATAAATAACATCGTAATAAATTAAATAAAAGATAGATAAATACTTCTAGATGAAATGCTTTGAATCTTTAAATCGTTTCCAAAAGCAATGAACAATAAAGCAATAAACTAAAACAATAAACGATGATTCTTAAAGAAGTAAAATATTGATCTAAGTACTCAAGGGCCATTGATTTAGTAGCCCTAGGGTCATATATATAGTATTATATGTAGTACATATCTCAAACTAACTCAAACATTTTGTGCTTATCTAAAATCCTTGAAATCATATCTAGCGATTCCTCAGCGATTCATGATTTAAGTAGAATCGCATGGAAGATCATTGGAAAAAATTCTCAGTGTTCCATTAATCTGAGCAGTGATTCCCAGTATAAATGCAAAATCGCTCAAAAATTGCTGGCAGTAATTTCCATTTCTTCCTTGATTTGTTGATGATTCTTTGCGTACTTTTCCACTTGATCAAATCTTTCGTATTCTTACGTCCTTACTCCTTTTCTCCATAAAATCTAATTATTACCGAAAAAAAAAACAAGATAAACCCCTGTGTAATATAGTCTTTTACATCTAAAATCATTCTAAAATGTACTATAAAAATGTCTAATTATTTACTTATCTAAAACTCCCAAGCTTAGCACTTTCTTGTCTAAAACAAAATAATATTCTCAATCATATTTTCTTTTTTCCCATGTTTTGATTTCATAATTATATACTCTTATTCTTAAACATAAGTGATCATTAAATAGAACATATAATCCTCAAAAAATAAATGTCATGATGAAATAGAAAAACTTAAAGAACAACCCTTTATTTTAAAAATTAACCTTCAGTTATTCAATACACCTCAAAATTCAATGTTAAATCAATCATTAAGGTCAAGCTAATATTTAGGTTTTCCTAATCTCTACTAAGAAACATTAAGCTCTTCTTCAATTACATATTCATTTCCTTTTTTATATCATATTCAGACGGCTCCCTCTATCATTTCCTTAGGAATCCGTTATTCTTTTTATAGAACTTTTTCTTGTGATTTTTCCTACCACTAGATTTCATGCTTAACTTTGGAATCTGTGGATCAAACTAATTTTTTCATTTAAGTTTTTTGTTAGCTCTTCTCACTTTTACTATAGTCAAGGAAGTTTATTGGTTATTTTTCTATTTGTCCCCTTAATTTTTTGTAATACGAAGATTACTGATCAATTATTTATATATATTATAATTGACCAATAATCTTTGTATTACAAGATTCTCAAAAATCTATCTCGTTTATATTGCACTATTATTTCAATCCTCCACCCATTATAATGTCTAACACAAAGCAATCAATCCCCTCTAAACTCCTCTAATGTATACACGATCTAGGTTAAGTCAAATAGGGTAGAACAATTCATTTCCATTATAAAATTTTTATATTCATAGGTGATAAAAAAAATATATCATTTCTATTTAAATCCAAATTATATTCAATTCCGTATTCCTAACTAAATAAAGTAAATAGAAATGAAAAATATTACCTGTATTGTAGAAAAATTGAAAAAACATACGATTTTCAATGCTCAAATATATTCTACCTCTCGTTTCTTCCATATTTTGCTTATTCATACTTCACTTCACCTAATGAGAATTCAATAAATAGACATGTTTATAGTGCATTTTAAAATGATTTTAGATGTTAAAAACTATATTACATAGGGTTTTCTCTTATTTTTGGTATTTTAGCCAATAAATGGAGAATATGAAGAAAAGAAGAAAAAAAGAGAAGATTATGAAAGAATTAATCAAGTGGAAGAAATATATGAAAAATCATCATTGAGGAAGCTAAGAAGAACTAGAAATGAACCAGTGATTCTTAGCGATTCCTAGATACATTGAATCACTGGCTAAATTGATAGTAATAAGGAAAGACCAATGAGCTTGATGTTCTAAATTTTCCCAGTGATTCCTGACTTACCCAAATCGTTAACCAAGTTTTTCAGAATTTTGGATAACTACGAGTTGTTTGAGTTGTTTTGGGATGTCTACTACATAAAATACTATACATACTAAACTAAGGTTACGAAATTAATTTTCATTGATCGTACTTTGAAGACCTAGAAGCCTTGGTTGCTTTTTGAGTCATAATCTACTTAGTTTACATATATTTTCTATTATTTCATAGCTTTTGAAGATTCAAGAATTTTAATTTAGAGGTATTTTTAATTATGCATTTTATTTATATGATTGCAATGTTATTTATGAATATGAGTAAATAGTTTGTTTGATCTAAACAAAGTCCGAACACGAACTGGTTCTGTTTTGCAATGTAGTTATGATAAAAAATGAGTTTAATGCTTTATTCTTGATTGTATTCTTTGATTCACCGATTTAATAAGTTCATATCTATTGATTTTAATCATGATTTTTGTATTGCATGCATAGTCTAGAATATGTATTGTGATATACGGTTTCATTATCTATTTGAAGTAGTAACTGGAATTATTTGAAAGGCAAACACTCATTAAATGTCCTAGGTGAATTTGAGATCTAAATCTAGTGTTTAAGTGGCTTTCCTAAGATATTAAATTTAGTAGTTCTAAATTCTCATAAAGTTTAATGCGGTTCTATTGCGTGATGTTATTGTCTTTATGAAAATAAATGGGTTAGCTTAATAGAATTAGAACGTGGTTTTTCCACCGATATAAAGAGAACAAATAGCAGGCTAAGAGCTGTTTACTCACTTATAATCAAAATTTAATGATTGATCTCACTTTATAGAGTTTGGTCATGACTAAATATGGATTAGATTTACATGTTTGGAATGCAAAACTTTTTTATGTTTCATTGTTTTGGATTTTTATTTTGATATTTATTTATTATTGAATTTAATCTATTTGATTGGTTGTGACAGTTAATTAAGAAAATAAAGTTAGTTAAGTATTATTATATTAAAGTTAGTTATTAGTAAGTATAATTATTATTAATAAAATAAAAAATAAAAATAATAAAAACCTTTAAAATTCCTATTTTCTATAGAAGTTTGATAAATCCATATGGAGATGATTCATTTTTATCACTACTACAAAATAATTAAAGTATAAGATAAAAGGAAAAAAAATCATTGTACATACCGGACATGGGTCGATTTTTGCCGCCTTTGCCGGGGATTTAAACTTAACTTCTTAGGAGTTTTAGATGTTGTATGGTCTATCCACTTCGCTGTTCTAATTCCACGGGATCCTTGCACCCATTTGATCCTAAGGTAGACAGGACATTTAATTTTAATTTAAGACAACAACAACATAGAGGACACCAACCTACTACAATGGAATCTAATAATAACTTTAATCTTAATAATAATAAGGATAATAGAGAACTGATTCTTAAGTAAGCCAATCAAAATGTCACTACTTATGATCCAATTTGTATTGCCTATCATGAGGGATTTCAAGAATTTGTAATTAGATCTGGATTTATTAGTGCTTTAGCTAACTTCATTGGTAAGGACAATGAAGACCCTTAAAGATTTATAAGGGAATACCAACCTTAAGTCAATGGGATGAAACCTAAAGACACCATGTTAGAACATATCAAACTTAAAGCCTTTCCTATTGTATTGAAAGATCAAGCATAATATTTGTTGTTTTATTTTCCTCAAGATTTGATAACCACATGGGCTTAAATGTTAGAAGCTTTCCCAGATAAAAGATGCCTATAAGAAAAATTTGAGAAAAATTAATACTTATAGAAGACAAATCACA
The DNA here is from genome assembly GCA_039657365.1 of Stephania yunnanensis. Lineage (NCBI taxonomy): Eukaryota > Viridiplantae > Streptophyta > Magnoliopsida > Ranunculales > Menispermaceae > Stephania > Stephania yunnanensis. The sequence continues at coordinate 28,403,291 of CM077581.1, read as the reverse complement.
GTCATGAAAATGAGAAACGATAAAAACTTTAATGAGTTTTGGGATAAGTTTCAAAGATTAATTTCATCTTGTCCATAAGATGGATACTCTAAAAAAACTTATTAGAATACTTCTATGTAGGACTAAATCATTTTAAACAAATACTATTAGATGCCATATGTGGTCATCATTATTTGATGTTAGACCAACAGTAGCAAAAAAAAAATTTATTAACGAGGTGGCTAAATAATCTAAACAATATGGTAAAAAGATCGATTCATGAAGAAAGAAACTTTTTGAGGTTAATAATAAAACAAGTAATAAATTTGATGAAAAAGTTGAAGAATTATGTAACATGGTTAAGATACTATTAAAAGATTAATCAAATCAATCTAAACCGGTTGGATTTTGAAATGAAGTTACACAGCCTACAAATGTCCGTCCTGTTTTACAAGAATAAAACAATGAAAAAGTCAGCACGGTTGTGAACCAATATTCTGGCTCACCTAGGAACCATTGCAATATCAACAATTATTGCAATGAAAAACCAAATTCAAATCTTAGTTATAGTCCACAAAATAAAAATACACCACTTATAAACCGAGAGCACCTACACAACCTACAACAATGCAACAACCCCGACATAGCATTCAACCTACGCAACCAAATTTATAATAAATACTACACAACTTTATAAACGAGAGTCCTCAAAATTTTAAGCAAATTTATCACAATCAAATTAAAACCATACCTCTATTAACATGCTAAAAAATCAATTAAGTCAAATGACTCTACAAATCAACAAGTTAAGTAATCAAATTAAAGCAACTACTCAAACTACAAAAACTAATAATCAAGCACAAGTTAACGCTTTATTTTGTGACATTAAAAAAGAAACGAATATGTAACAAAAATTAATAATAAGAAGCATAAAGAAAACTAAAATACCTAAGACAATAGAACAAGAAGAAGAGGAGGTGATGGCAAATGTCATTGCCACAAGGGAATGGATGGCCGAGCAATAGAAATATACACCTTTTCTTGAAAGGCTATACTCATGGTATTTAGTCAAAGTTCAGGACAAAGTAAACAATTATTGTAAGTTAAATGAAGATATGTATTCTAATTCTACCATTCCACAACGATTAGCAAATGCTAGAGATGAAAAACCTAAAGAAAGCATATCTAAGTAATATAGGAAATTAGAAGTTAATGAAAACTTAGAATACAAGATTTCATCTTTAACAAGAATGCCTGAGAAATGTTCCGACCCATAAATGTTTGTTATACCAATCACGATAGGCAATTCTTCTATTGAATTTTCTATGTGTAATCTCGAGGTATAGATTAGTATTATGTCACTAAAAATTCCAGAATCATTGAAAATATGATCATTAATTACTACGCCTATTAACTCTACTTTAGCAAATAACACCATTATTAAACCGCATGGATTATTGGAAGACATCCTAATACAAGTACATGATTTAGTATTACCACCTAATTTCTATTCATGGAAATAGGAGATTCAACATCATGTAATTCCTTGCCTATACCATTAGGTAGACCTTTTCTAAAGACAACTAGGACTAAGCTAGATATTTTTAAAATAACAATGTCTATGGAGTATGAAGATAAGATTGTCAAATTAAAAATTAATAATGAACTTAAATATGCTACTTATGAAGAATATGATGAATTATTTGATACTGACATATATAATAATAAATTTTTAGACTTAAACTATTTATGATAATTTTAACACTGAGATTTATGCAATTAATATAGTAACATTGAAAACTGATAAAGGGATTTCAAAGAAAGATTCAGTTGAAGACACTTCGAAAAAAGAAAATAACTTAAGAATGGAGAGTTAACAAACCAGAGAATGGAACAATTAGTAACAAGCCGGTAGTTTCAAGATCCAAGTATAATAAGAAAAGAAAAAGTCTGACTTGAATCCTATAAAGATTAATGATCTTAAAGGCATACATTTACACATTAAAATCAAATGGGATTTGTATTACAGAGCTTGTTGTGATACAAGCTCTAATGCAAATCTCACACCTTTCTATTTCTTTCTACACACTCAATTGTATTGAAACTCACTTGCTTCTAAACGATTATCTTTACTAGATGGAACTTCAATTCAATTACTAAGAGTGGTCACGAATCTACTAGTTCAAGTGGACAACAACATCGTACCCACAAACATTTTGGTAATGCACACTTTATTAACGAAGACCATCCTTTAATATTAGGATGGCTTTTCTTAGCACTACTTATGCTATGATAGATATTCTAAATAAAATAATTACTCTAACAATCAATGGCCTAGCTCTCACTTTCTAGAATGGTACTAGAGTGGAAAACCCTTAATTTAGGTTTAGAAATCCAACCTAATTCTAGAAAGGTTAAGTGGAGCCAATGACGGTAAATAAAAGCGCTCTATAGGAGGCAGCCCATATTCTATGTTTATTTCATGATTATTCTATTTTAGTTTAGTATGTTTCATTCTCTCACATTTTAACTCTTGTATTTTCAAAATTTAAACTCCGAGGTGATTTCAATTGATGGGGGAGTGATCGAGTTGTTTTTGCTTATATGTTCTTTATGCAAGTTGCATTATTTACTTGCTTATATGTTTATTTATATATTTAATTAATAAAATTATTTATTTAGTTATATGTCCCACTCAAAATTGTAGATTTTTGTGAATGATGAATAAGTTAATTATGATTTCAATTGAAAAAACAATAATATAAGCCTTGTGATTCCTAGCGATTCACATTAATACTACAAATCGATGGATAAATTGCTAGGTACAAAAATTCTTTAGCAGCTTAAATATTCTCGATACACCTATCGACTTTGATAAGTTGCCATTTCTACTATATTTTAGGGTGATTTTAACACTAATTTCATGACTTTTATCATCATTTATGCTTTTAAATCATTGTTTTCTATTCTTAGGTAAACAAATAGGTTTTTATACAAAAGGAGTGATTCCTGTAGAAATTTAGTTAAAAAGCTAAAAATAGGCCTAGCGCCTTAGCAGCTATCTCAGTACGAAGACACTAGAAATATCGTGAGAAAAGCCTTATAAAGACCCAGAAGAAAGAAGGAGCTCGTAAATCGAGAAAAACCTCTAAACCTTCACAGTTATTTCTTTTATAGTTATTGTGTTGGCTAATTGTTGGCTTCGACTCGGAACATAATTGGGCAGAAACAAAATGTCATAGCAATGTTGCAGTGATCTCTTAGCGATGTGGCGAACTGAATGCCAGACTTTGGAAAGATTTAGATAATGTTAATTTGTAATTCAATGATTTCTCAAGATTTCCATTTAGATCTTATTATATCATATTTCTACTATAAATAGGAGATCCAATAACGATGAAGAATATATTGAATTTCAGAGAAAAAGACTTTTGTGTTAGGTCTTACTTTTGAATTCTTGTACGGAAACATTTTGTTGGGATTGAAATATTTGGTCTTTGTAAGTTTTATTTCATTTTAAATTTTACATTTTGATTTATTGATTGAATAAATTCCAGAATTGTCTTTGTTTGTTGCTAGTTTTTGTATTCTTAATTGCATCGTTGTTTTGAGGTTTTTAACTACGGTTTTAATCCTTAAGTTTCCGTTTTTAATGTGTATGGTGATTACAGTTAGAAAATATCGTCTAAGATCCTAAAGCCGCTTAGTAAGGGGGATCACGTTAGGTGGCAAGTGGGGCTTTGTCCGTTGGCAATCGATGGGCCTCTATGTTGTTATGATATGACTTAGATGGCAGTTGTTTATAATTTCCACATGTGACACGTAGACAACTCGGTAATAGTTATCGCTCATGATAGGTGTTCTCATGGTTCATTAATGTTGCTAGTCTGCTGAAAGCCTACGACATATCAGATGGCTTTACAAGTCTAGTTAGTATGTTTTTGTGTCACACGTTCCCTCTATTGACATGAGGTGAACGAGGTAACGAAAGTAACTATAAATCTGTTTATGAGAATTAGTACTAGGGAAAATATTTAATAAATCGACGATTGAATTCGTTTCCTAGAATGTCAATTCACGCCTTGGTCTAAAGTTTTTCATTTATTGATTTCAATTTTTAAGTGCTTTATTTTGCCTGTAGTTGATTTCCTAGCTTAATTTAGTTTTTATTTTCAAAAACACCTATTTTCTAAAAATCTTAAAAAGAACATCCTAATCTCTATAGGTTCCACCTTGTACTTGCCTCTCTACAAATCAATTGAAGTCGATGAAATCAGAACTATTTTTGGTGCTATTCGATGTGCCATGAATTTTTACCACTAATGTTGGGAATTGATGCCAATTGTTTTCTTACGGGTTTTTTGTTTTTGTTTTATGGTTATAGGTCACCGACACTCACTTTTTGCATATTCAGATGTTCCCTACAATATGGTAATTGATCAGACTAATCGGAGAAGTAACATAACTAATAAAAGGAGAGAACAGTCAAGGTCGACTATGGATGATAGTGTGATAAAGTTAAAATACTCCAGTTATGCAGGCTATTTGGAAAAAACAACCAGCAAAATGTATGGCAAGAACCAAGGCAGTAAAGGAAGCTAACTTCTAGGGAAGTGAACCAACATCGAAAAGGCTTGCTACCATTATGTATTGAGTATCCAACTGCCACCGGTCAGTTTCAGCCGAAGTCAGGATTGATACATAAGCTGCCTAACTTTCACAGAAAGAGAATGAGTATCCTCAAAAGCTCCTCACAAAGTTTAAGATTGTGGTAGTAGGCATGATGCCTCCTATAATTAATGGTGATCTAGTGAGACTAAAGGCATTTCCTTTCTGTCTCAGGCATGCTGCACATGATTTATTATTCAATTTACTAGCCAGTTCCTTTAGAATCTGGAATAAGCTACATTAAAAGTTCCAGGATGACTATTTGCCAGCTAGGAGGATCACCTAGCATTAGAGGGCGATATTCCATATTGTCATGAAGGACGATGTGTTGTTGTTATAGTACTGTGAGAGATTCAAAAGATTTTGCAAGGTATATCCTCAGCATTGTCTAAGTGAGAAATCTATGATGGAAAGCTTTTATGAAGGGCTCCAATGCAATGAAAAGAGGTTTCATGATACAATGTTCAATAGTAGTCTATATGATATCATACCGACTTTGGTTAGCGGATACATAGAAAAATTAGCCAACTAGGCTAAAAAATATGGATCGACTAGTGAAAGACGAGGGACTATGGTTTCTTCAATGTAGAGTAGACTTGATAATGAGTTGTTGGAGCTAAAGTCTATGGTCAAACAGATGATGGTAGAGAAGGGCAAAGTGAAAGCTTGGGATATATTCTCCAAGTCGAGTCACTTTATAGAAAAATGTCCTCAACTCTTCAAAGATACTGTGGAGGTAAAAGCAGCAGGGTAGTTTCCAAGACCACCAGCAAGGGAATTTGGGCAGAAAAGTAATTTCTATGGGGGAAGGACATAAATACTATAAGGATTTTATGCCTAGGGGACAACCATTGTCGGTGGCACTAGAGAGCCATCCACCTCATCCACAAGGACCCACCTAAGAGGGGATGATGAAGTTGTTGATCTTATCACTGCAACAATATAAGGCTGAGACTGAAGCTTCAATTAAGGAATTGTAGGCTAGGTTATCTGACATGTCAGCTCAGATAGGCCAAGTAACTAAACAAGGAAAGTTGTCGCCCTAGCCAGTCTCGAACCCTAATGCGCATGTGAAAGTTATTTCATATGTCAATGAATCATTTATGATAAAGGAAGCTAAAAAGAGTAGTAAGAGAGGAGGATTTATTAATACCATCCATCACAGGGCGCCATTTCCTTAGAGATTGTATCTAGAGTGGTATCATTTATTACAAGGACAAATCTGAGGAATATATGGAAGCCAACATAAAGTTAAAGGAGTAGGAGAACATTATGCCAAAAATTGAAAAATCTTGCGAACCATTTGACGTCATATGTTTTTTTGCACATGAAGATGAGAATATCCTAGCAGGTAACAAATACACACTATAGAAATGTGGTGATCCAGTTATATTTAACATTACTTGAACAGTAGGATTTTTGCATGTAGAAAATGTGATATTTAACTTAGGTGCATCCATAAATATCCTATCGTCATTTGTTTTCTTATCTAAGCATGATCATGCTCTAAAAAATTATGATATAACTATCGATTTAGCGGACGGATCTTAAATTTGGTCGGTTGATATGTTGGAAGACGCGACTATCACATCGAGGACCTAGAATTTCCTTCTAATTTCTATGTAACTAATGCAAAGGACACTTTGGTGCCCAAACTTACTTCGGCTGTCTTAGGGAGGCCTTTTATGAAAATGGCCAGAGCTAAAATTGATGTATTCAGCGGTAATATTTTGCTCTAGCATGATGATAGGGTAGTTCACTTCGTTGTTCTTAATTGTTTGGACTTACCTTCTAATGGTCCCACTATATATACAATTTTTTTCCCTATTGACGATGATTAGTAAGATAGTATGAAATTCTTCATATAACATTTTAGGGAAAGCGGGCCTGATGGTGGATTCAACAATCATTAATATAGGAGCATTCGAGAACATCAATTCTATGAAAATCTTGTAGATAGTTAAGTTGGAAATCTCTTAGCGCACTCTAGAGAAGGTTGCTTTTCCAGCAGAAGGTGTAATTACCAAGATTTATGGAGCGGTAAGAAAAGTATTTGTGAGACTTAGAGAATTGGAGTTTATGGTGGACTTCCTAGTAATTAAAGAAGGGCTTCGTCAGATCAACACCATGTTGTTTGGGATGTCGTTCCTCTACACAGCCAAAGTGTCATTATGTTATCGGCACACATTTACACTAACTTATCGACCATGTAATTAGAGGGAGCTGCTGATGAGTTGAGGGTAGTAGGAAGGCAATAGTCACATTGATCTATCGACAAAGCACTTAGAAGGAGCTACTGACGAGTGGTGGTGGGCGGTTTATGCTAGATAGGGCCCAATTGAGGATTTGGTAACTTTTCAATGACTTTTCTTTAGGAACTTCTTTACTCCAATGACGAGGAGTAGGAAGAGAGAGGAATTTCTCGCACTGAGGCAGGGAGACATGCTTGTATTTAAGTTCCCTAACCTGTACTCCCGACTATCATCAATGGTAGGAGATCCATTGACGATGGATGATTACCTACAATGATTTTTTATGTGTCTAGAACATGGATTAGCCTGAGCATGAGTGCATTGGGCATGAATGTATTCAAGAATCTCGTAGACCAAGCTATTATTTTTTAGTCGATAGAGGAGTTTCAGGATGAGGACATTAGGGCGACATACGGATCAAAATGATCTTTGAGTAGAGATTTGAGGAAGAGCTCAAGTTCTCAGGGAGACATGAGATGAGAATACCCTAAGTGGTCCCATGGAGACAGGTCAAGGTCGTGTGCTCGAGCACGGATAGTTTTAGTTCGGTAGTCATCTACATGGAGATAGAATAGACCACCTATTTCGAGCTTTAATCAATGGCAGAGGCAGCTAGATAGAGGCCATTACAAGGGGTTAAAGTAGATGCAAAAGTAGACTCAGACACCAGTATAGTCTTGTGGTCAAGGTTTTCAGGGCAGATCGAACATTACTTATTGGGGTTATTGTCAGGCAGGACACTTACGTGATGTGTACTTGACAAGGGTGTACCAACGCAGCTAGTGAGTCAGACTGAGTGGGTGCTTGTTGTGTCGACGCAAGAAATTCAAGACACTAGAGAAATAATCAAGAGTATTATTTATATTCGTGGATAGAACATGCACACTACTAGATTTAGAGCTAAAAATCTCAATCATACAAGGAGGTATGGTAGACACGTTAAGGTTATCCCCAGTGAGAGCGATTAGGTATTTCATACTTAGTACAACCACGAGAAATAGAGTTTACCCTAACCTTCGCTGTGAGAGGTGCATGGTGACAGCTGAGGGTTATGATTTACCTATTAACCTTCGAGTACTCGAGTTCCTCGGGTTTAACACACTCCTAGGTACGGAATGGTTGGTAGCATACCACGCCCAAGTAGACTGCCACTGGAAGGTCACACCTTTTGTATTTATTGACTTGCATAGTTTAAGTTTCGAGACGCGTTGACAGTTGAGAGTAATGCTAAAGATGGAGTCACGACGTACAAAACGATCAAGGATTATACGAGGCTTTATGGTTCTTTAGAGTCCAGAAATGGGATTGAGGACAACTTGATCATATTCAACTTTTCCATTGTGTTTCTAGATGATCTTCTCGGCTTACATCTACGCCGCGAGATCGAGTTTGTTATTGAAGTTAAGGAGGGAATGAAGCTAATGTCGAAGGCTCCCTGCAGGGTAGCGAGATCGCAGTTGATTATGCAGAAAAAGCAACTCATGGAGTTATCCGATATCTGATATATAGAGCTAAGTATTTCACCATTGGGCCCACCTATTTTATTCGTCAAGAAGAAGGATGGATCGTTGAGGCTTTGCACTGATTATAGGGAATAAAACAAGGTCACAATTGGAAACAAGTACATGCTACCTCAAATTTATGACTTGTTTGATGATTTGAGTGGTGCCTGAAACTTCTCGAAGATCGACTTGAGATTAGGCTACCATCAGTAGTGTGTTAGGGATGAAGAAGTTGAGAAAGTTGCTTTCCGCACGAGATATGGGTGTTTTTAGCTCATAGTGATATCATTCGAGGTTATGAATGCACTAGCTACATTTATGGACTTGATGCACCAAGTGTTCAAAGACTACTTAGATCAGATCGTGATAGTTTACGTCAATGAAATACTCTTGTACTCACGGATAGCTGATGACTATGATCGTCACTTTGGGATTACCTTGTAAACTTTGCGTGAACACTAATTATACACAAAGTTAAGCAAGTAAGTGTTTTGGATGGACTGAGTTAGATTCTTGGGGCACGTAGTTGTGGTAGACGAGATTTTGGTAGATCCAAAGAAGTTGAGAGCAATTGTTGATTAGCCTAGGCCTACTACATTGACAGAGGTTTAGACTTTTTTTAGATTGGTGGGCTACTATAAGAGGTTCATTTAGGATCTTTCTAAGATAGGTGCGCTAAAGATTGCTTTGACCAGGAAGGACGTCAAGTTTGATAGGACTGAGCAGTGTGAGGATGCCTTTAGAGAGCTGAAAGAGAGATTGACTATGACACCAGTGTTGGCTTTAACAGAAGATGAGCATAAGTCGACAGTTTGCAGAGATGTTTCTGGGATGGGACTGGGAGCAGTGTTGATATAGGAGGGCAAGGTCGTGGCCTCTTGCCAATTGAAGGAGTACAAAAAGAACTACCCCTTGTATGACCTCAAGTTGGCGGCAGTAGTCTTTGCACTAAAAGTGTAGTGACACTATCTCTACATAGAGAAGTTTACATTTTTCATGGATGAACATAGTCTTAAGTATTTGTTCACTCAGATTGAGTTGAGTTTGAGATAACAAAGGTTGTTCGAGAGGTTGAAAGAATACGACTTCACGATCGAGTATCACCCTAAAAAGGTGAACATTTCTGTTGATTCTTTGAATAGAAGGCAGTTAGCACCACAAATTCGACTAGAGTTTGGGTTGTTAGAGGTTGCGCTTATGATGTGTATTTCAAAGATTCCACTAGAAACTGGGATTTGTGCATAGTTGGGGGTTGCAGCCAAACCCTGTTTAGGCATTTTTTGATAAATAAAGAGCAGATTTGAGCTACGACCAGTATCGTAGTTTTGCCAATAGTCCAGCTTTCAGAGATCGGACAATGGCAGTGGATCAAAGTTTGATATTTTGAAGTAGAGTATGGATTCCAATAATACTAGAGTGAACCGAGGATATTCTCTAGGGGTTGCACCGATCGCACTATAACATTCACCTAGGTGTCACTAAGATGTACCAGGACTTAACAAGATTGTATTAGTGGTTAAATATGAAGGCATATATAGACAGTTATATCAAGAGATGTGAGATATGTCCGCAAATTAAGGCTGAATATTAGAGACCTAAAGAACTACTCTATCCATTAACCATTCCTTAATGGTAGTGGGATCACATTTTTATGTACATGGTGACTAGATTAATGACTACCTCAAGGAGCCACGATACAATATGGGTTATCGTTGATAGATTCTGGTGAATTAACCTAAACCGAATTTATGAGCGAGAGATAGTCAAGTTACATGAGGAGTCAGTGAGCATATTGTCAGATAGGGATCCTCGATATACGTCAGGGTCATGGCATGGTATGCAAGATCAGCTAAGCACTCGGATTCACCTAAGTACGGCTTATCACCCGCAGGTAGACAGACAGTTAGACAAGCTAATCTAGGTTCTTGAAGATGTGCTATGAGCTTGTGTACTCAAGTTCGGTGGTCTCTAGGATGAGTATCTATACTTACGTGAGTTTTCTTACAATAATAGTTATCAATAAAAAATCTGAATGGCACTATTTGAGGCTTTATATGGCAGGTCATGTAGGACACCATCATGTTGCGCAGAGGTGGCTGATATAGTGGTAGTTGGCCCTAAGGTGGTATAGGATCACATAAAGAAAGTAAGGCTAATTCATTAGATATTACATGTAACAAAAAATCGAAAAGTGAAATACGTCAATCCAAAACGTCAGGCAGTTAAGTTTGAGAAGGGAGACTTTGCGTACCTGAGAATGTCACCTATAAAGGGACACAAAATATTTGGATTCAAGGGGAAGCTGACACCACATATACAGAACTATTAGAGATCATAGAGAGACTTGGGAAGGTTTCTTACTAATTGGCACTGTCGCCATAGTTGTCAAGGGTACACCTAATATTTTACATTTTTATGTTAAGGAGATGCAAAGGTATGACACGAGATATAATGGATTGAGATAGATAAGTGGTCAAACCAGACACGACTTACAAGAAGTGGTCGATTGAAATTCTTGACCAGAAAGTGCAAACCCTAAGACACATAGAGATTCTCCTCGTGTGGGTTAAGTGGCAAGTCCACAACGACTAGGGGTTCATGTGGGAACGGGAGACCTACATGCGAGAGCACTTTCCCTATAACAGCCCATTTCATTAACGACGTTATTTATTTAATAATTTCAAAAATGAATGCCAGCTCAGATCCACGTGGACACCGTGGTTAGGCTAGGACACAACATCGACCTTAGTACACAAGTATAGTGTGTGTTGTATTGTTTAATTGCGATGTATTTTATGAAATTATTTTTTAATACATCGCATGTGTGTATGTTAAATGGATATGTCGTGCAAGGTTGTGTAACGGGTAGTCGCATCAAAATGCATGTCAATATGAGTATTTAGAGGTGAAGTACTGGTACACTAGGGAATTTGACTAATTCATGTTAATATGTCTAAGTGTAACCATAGGCTAATCAAATTAAAATTTACACAATAGACTATAGTGCACCTCGAAATGCGTGTTGAGATACAGGGCACCAGATATCAGGTAGCTGAATGTAAGTATGACCATGAGTTGGTTAATTTTGATAAATAAAGACTAACCATATGTTTTAATAAGGCTTAATGTAAGGTACATAAATCAAACAAAAGATAAGCCTATAGTTTGAGCTAAATAATGAAGACTATATGATGGACATCAAAAGGATCATTGTGAGTGATTCTAGGAGATGAGTGTATTAATGGAGTCATCAGGTGGTGTCGGATAACATGTTTATGAACCACAAGATAATCTTTAAGATACGAATGCACACTTGATCTTAACCAAACGTATATATAGGAACTTAGTTGAGTTTTAATGAAACCACTCAAAACTTCTCATGCAAGCTAAGAAAACCAGAGAAGATGAGGGGATTCAAGTTGGAATTCAATCACTTTGGAGTACAAAACTGAGAATCAAACTAATGTAATCACTTTCCTCATCTAATACACTCTTCAATGAACCCATTTCGAGTGTTTTTGGTTAAATTTGAGTTTGATGTTTAGACCTCATGTTTTTAGTGAAAACTTGATGAATTACATGTTTATAGATCATTTTCATAAAGAATTTACCAATGGTTTGCTGGAATTGGTGTTTTTGGATGAAATTGTAAAATTTTGTCTATTAATGAGATTTAGTGAATTTAGGTCAAATTGTTGTTCTGAGGTTGTTCTGGTTGTTGTTTTGAGGTTAATTACATGTGGAGATCATGCTAAAATAAGCGAGGTAGCCAATTGAAGGGGGATGACAGAATTCTCAACTTTCGGTTAGCGCGCTAATCGTTCTGAATTTCCAACTGTTTTTCAAAATGAAGAATAATAGCACGCTTGACTTCACCTAGCACACTAGGTAGACCAATTAGCGTGCCAATGACATATACAATATGAATTTAAGGGTTTTTTCAGTGATTTTCAACTTAATACATTTCTAAACACTTATAAACAACCTAAAATTATAAAATCAGACTTCAAGGGCTTAGTGGACCGTAGCTCAGTTTCGGGGAGTTATCAGGTTTTATAGAGAGTCCGGGGAGGTTAGAGAACGGTTTAAGGTTTGTAAAACCCAATTGAAGAACTATGAGTATTTCATTCTATTTTAAATTTCATTCCTATCATTTCCTTGCTGATTTTTACTATTCCATTCTTTTACTTGGATGTGGGTTGAGGTTATTTCCCCAAATTTTCTGGTTGTGTGTTTATGATGCACTGGATTGTAGCACGTGTGACCCGACCCTCTGTAAACGTTAACATGAGCTTACCTTTGGTGCGAGTGTCAGTGACTCAGCAAATTTGCCCAGCACCATGAGGGACCAAGTGACAAGCAAGTTGGGCACGAACACTAGTGGGAACTTGGTGACAAAGTACATTTTAGTTCACTTAGAGCGAGCACACACATTTGTTTGCTTAACTATTATCTATTCATGCGATGAGCAATTTATATTTCTCTGTCTTTACATTCCATTTGTTTATTTGACAGTACTTCTTAAATCTCCTTACTTTAGTTACGCGAATGCTAAGAGAGGTTCCATGGGATTTTACTTATTGGTTTTATGATGATTGAGTGTAGATCCTAGTACCAGTAGGGGCAAGGGAATCCTAGACAACTACATCTGATTACCCACCGTTGAGGACTTACTAGTACGTTCTTATTTTGATATTTTATATTATTTTAGGTATTAGGGGACTTAAGATGACACGGTACATGTATATATACCTTGTTTATAGTACCGTCGCTTATATGCAAAGTATTTTTCTAGGTTTTGCTTATTGGAAGTAACACCTACTAAAACATGAATTCCTTGCCTAGATTCAACCACTCTAAGCTCAATCCCGTAGAATTTAAATGAATTGCACATCAACCTAGTCTCATTCGAATAAAAAATCTTGATTTTAGAGGGTTACTTGAGCAAACTAGGGTTTAAGGAATTTTCGACAAAAAAATTGAAAGGGCGGTGTAGAGGAGTTCAAGAGCTTCAAACTTGAGATATTCACTTTTAAGAAGGTAATAAAAACACTCTTAGCTTTTTACTTCATTGCATTTTCAATTGAGATTTTTTGCTAATTTTTCAATATTTCTCGAAATTATTTTTTTTGGGATTTATTCAATTGTATTATCCAAGTAGTGTCATGGATTCCATTACCATGGGAATAATGATCAAATCGATCATTGATTGACAAATTCAACAATTTCAAAATTTTTACTATGACTACGCATATTTGCAAACGGTTTATAAATGTAACTTTGAAATGAGTTTGGAGGTTAGTTCATGATTTTATTTCAAATTAAGTTGTTATGATTTCAAAAAGACTACAATTTGTCACCATTTACTTTACATTATTTAGAAAATCGATTTTCCAAGCTTACATTTCACTTATCATTCTGATGCCAATTATATCTTCCATTTATAACTAATTTCAAACTAGATTTTCAAATAGATTTCTCCTTTTAAATAACATCTTAAATTTTATCGAACTATTTCTGATACCTTATTTTCTATCATTTACCAGTTTCTTAGGTTTTTGAACTTGTGACTTTTTGAAAGCCAATACAATGGCTGAATGAAGTAAAAGTATAAGTTCTCGAAAGGAGAATGGAAAGAAACCATTAGTAGAAAAACCAAATAAAAATCCAAAGCTCCACCAAAACATATTAGGCTAATGGGGATTTCATTGAATAACCCTCGAAATAGAGTACTGACAGAGTTTTCTCCACCCTTAAGTTTTGAATATGATTTGAATGGAGAGGAAGTGATTGAAGAGACAAATACCATTTCTTTCCATACCCAAAACCAAATTAAAGCTAAAACGACCGCTTGGATGGATAGCGACATTGGTAAGCACCGAAAGATTATACCAGAAATGGGTTTTAACATAATGAACGAAGTCAAATATGGCTTAGTATCTTAAATATAATAAGGGAACAAAACATGGATTACTGACTAGGGATTACTGTGCCAATAATGACATGAGGTTCACAGTTGAGAAAGGGTGTGAAGTTTTAGTTAGAGAATTCCTTGCGAATGGTCTCCGAGATGAAAATAAGAAAGTAGCAATAGTCCAAGGAAGACTATTGGACTACTCACCTTAGAGAATAAATCGGTATTATGGTTTAATGGATTTTCATTTGAGGTAACATAACAAGTACCCTAAAACCTGAGTACAAATATAGACATGGATTTCCCCATGAGCCTGTTAGGAACGGTTTAGAAGCTATTCTGGGGGATGGTTCCATTTTGAATTAGAATGGTACATAAAATGCATACAAAAAAAATATTTAAGGAAAACAACTAAATCATGTATCTTTTTCCTCAACTCGAGCCTACAACCTAGCCTACAATACTATGACATAGTAAACTATAGGGAGGCTCTCATATACCACATATTCAAAGGGATCGGGTATATTGATGTTGGCCAAATAATCTATGAAGCAATTAGGAACGTCATGACCAAGAAGAAAAATAAAGGACTCCTTTTCCCTTGATAATCACAGAGTTTTGCAAGCAAGACCGAGTTTAGATGAGAGGAGTTGTGTTAGATGTATTTTTTAGATAAGACCATCACTAGAGATGTCATTAAGAAAAGTAAGAAGTTACTGGGATACATTGATTCAGAGGATGAAAGAGAGACAAATACAACATAAATGAGAAACCACCATCGAGAACAGAGTATAGGTAGCTAACTAAAGAAACTTAAAGGCAACTCAAGTTGCAGCGTAACATGAGCATAATAACCAGACCACAGATCCACAAGTAGAGAACTTCGCTAATGTAGATATGAAGGACTCAAAATGGTAATAATGTAGATGATTTTGTATAGCTAGACGGGAACTCTGAGACATCAAGAGTTCATGTTCCAAAACCAACATGATATTGCTCAAAATTTCTATGGATCAAAGCAACGCAGGCCATAAGGACTCAAGGCAAGGGATCCAACATTCACTTTCCATCACTCCAACTGAGGATGCCCAACCAAGAAGTCTTCAATGATGATAACTAGTTACAGGGAGTAAACGACACCCACTATGATCCTTATGGGAGCTACCAGTCCTAACAACCTGATCATGGGGATGATGATGATGATGATGATGGGGACGTCTAGATGAGGCTTATGAGATTTTCTTTTTTCTCTATGTAATCTTTTAGTGAGTGCTATTATTAAGAGATATTTGTTTGTAATCTTTTCCTGAGTGTTATTATGATGTGGCACGATACTATGATACATTTGCTTTTGTGTATCATAATTTTATACACTGGTTTGATATGTCCATTTAAAATATATGATTCTTAGAATGTTTAAATTTATCATATTCTCAATCACTTATTCAAATTCATTCATTCTTATGTTCTATAGTTATTTATTTTATTCGTTTATGCTTCAGGAGGTATTTTTATTTTTGTTGGAATAGTCGACTTAATCTTAAAACATTGAGGACAAGTTTTGGAATGAGTTTGGGATATTAGGTGAAGTGGCGTATGAAGATGCGAAGTATGGAAGAAATGAGAGGAATAATCTATTTATTTATCCAAAGTTGACTAAATTTTTCAAATTTTTTCAAAATATAGGTACTATTTTTTTGTTTTACTTTACTTTATTTTAGTTAGGAATATAAATATAAATTGGATTTTAAAGTTTGAAATTGAAGTGATATATTATTATTATCCATAACATTCAAATTTTTTGATGGAAATGAATTTTTATGCCTTATTTGACTTCATCGTACACTAGAGGATTTTAGAGGGGATTGATTACTTTGCACTAAACATTATAATTGGTAAAGATCAAAATAATAGTGCAAGTTAAATAAGACATGTCTAAGAATCTTGTTATGGTCCATTATCCATTCTTTCTATGGCTTGCTTTCTTCCTTCTAACTCTTTCTTGTGCTTCTCATGGCTTTCCTTATCTCTCACTTCCATGGCTTGCAAATACTTCTTTATTGACTTTAGTGTAGTCATCACTTTGCTCTGCTCCAGCTTCCCTTATTAGACTTGCTATTCGAAGACTTGAGGTTACTTTAATGCATTATCAGGATTTTCATATGAGAAGTTTAGGTTATTATTGCTATATCCTTGATAATACTATTAAGGAGTAACTCCTCTTGGCCTAAAGCTATTCCCATAGTCTTGGTTGTTCATGAAGTTATTGTCTTCATGCTCCATTCCCTATTGTATGTCTATCTGGTTAAACAACATGCCTTGGTGATTCATGGGTTGCTGCTCTATTTGTGGACTTGGTGCCCCATCAAAGGTTTCTCCATCTAACTGCTCAAATTTAATAGTCATGCCATATTTCCACTCATAAGTCAATCTAGTAAGCACTTTTCCTTACTGTGGAACGAGTACTGGAGGTAAAAATTTGAGAAAAAAGGTCAAGGAAATCCAATCATCCATCCTCATCTTCGGTAAGTAAAGAGCTACCTAATGCATCATCTACCACCGTTCTTGTACTGTAGTTCATCCTATAATAAAAAATTGAGTTGTTCCCATTTCATGTATCGTGTAACTGACATCTCCTTAGCATATCTTTGAATCTTTCCTAAGCCTCGCCAAGAGACTCGGTGTCTTCTTGTTTGAGCTGATTAATATCAAATTTTCTTTGTTAACATTAACTGGGAGAAAGAACTTGTCAATAAATCTTTTACACAAAGTGAGAATGGAAAAGTCGCATCCTCCCCACCTCTTTTGTAACTCCAGTGAGTTGCATGATGTAACACTTCTTTGAGAAATTCTCAACATGCGCAACAGGATCTTCATTTGATAGCACATTGAATAGATTATTTTGCTCTATGTCTATCAGAGACGGTTTCAATTCAAACTCAGTGATGTTGACCGAAGCCTCATCACACCATTGTACGTCTCCTGAACTTATGGATTGAAGTAGTCACGAAGGCATCTCTTTCGTCACATTCTCTCATGCATTACTAGATCACATACAGGTTGGCTATTCCTGAGGCCTTATTTTTGGTTTCTAGCTTGCTCCTTAGCCATCTTTACTCCTTTATTTTTCTTTCCTTTGTTTGTTCTATCAATCTCTAAGTCGTAGGGCACTAGGTCTTTCTCTCCCTTGCTACGCATGCACTAAATATATGTGAAAAGAAAACACAAATAAATCAAGTGCAGAAAGTCAAACTTGAAAGTTAAGCCAATTTTTTTTATTTATATGAACTGAAAAGTAATGCACTGTTAATAAACTTAGCAATTATTCAAACTAACTATGTAATATTAATGGCTAACTATCCCTAGTAATGGCGCAAAAAAATTGACGTGTGTGCTGCAAGTATAACTGCTCGTTGTTATATCAATTTTTGAAAAACATAAGCTCTATATTGCTTTAAGTCCACTTCAACCCACTATCATGACAAATATATTTTAATGTGCAAATTAGAACTCCACCTATCGGTGTGAATAACATAAGCTCCGTATTGTTGTAATTTCAAAATCATTGGACTCATAACGAACTAAGTTCACTATCTAAGCCTCCCTAATTGACAACTATCTCTCGATTTAGTGTATTTTACGGTTGTATCATTAAAATCTTCAATGGTCAAAATAACTTCTAAAGCTTAAGTTCATTACACGAGTGATCAAGATGTCTAAAGCATTACCCTCAAATTCAATGCAAATTTTAAAGCATAACCTTAATATCATAAGATCCATTGATCTGTTAGATAAATAGATTGCTCGCACTTCATGGAAACACACATATCACAATTCATTATGGAAATCATTGCAAAGCAGAGATTAATATAAATATTACCTTGATTTAATCAATGAAACCAAACTTGAATTGCAAGCATAAAGTCTTCAATGTTTTCTTCACATAAACTCCTTAATACTCAAACTCAATGTAAACTCTATGCTAAATTACTCTAATGGTGGCTAATAGATGGTATGTGGTGATTTTCCTACATCCTAATACCTATTTATACTCCTTCATAACAATTAGAATACTTTACAATTTAACTTGGCTCAAAACTCTACTTTCAATTTTTTGTGTATTTGGTGTTGTCACTTACTACCGTAGCATTGTATCCTTTAGCCCACTACACCACCACTACATACATGTTTTTTCACTCCCTGGTGTCTCAGCAATGTCATTTGTTTAACCGGTGTTATCTCTTGTGCTCTACATCTACCGTGTCTTTCCTTCTCAGCGCTAGACTTCGGGAATTGGTTTTCTTCATTTTTCTTCTCTCCCATGCCATGTCTTTCCTTCCTAAGCCGTGCCTTTTATGACCATAATGTGAACACCTATAGCCATGACACCAAGTATATTTTTGTAGGTTTTCACTTTGTTCTTCCCATGTTTCCTTAATTCTTCCTTTACACCTTAATTCCTTGAAAATGCAATAATATCATGATTTAGAGCTCATTTGAGGACATTTATACTAAATATATGACTAAACTAGCCCTATATATACGTATAAATAATTAACTATCAACTACATAGGTTTTCTCAATCTCCACTAACAAGCATTAAGCTTATGATAACTAATATAAAATCTTAAGATTCAAAAATCGTTATGTTAATCTCATGTTTCATTAAATAATTAAATATCACTGCAATCAAAGTGGTTAGGAACTATTCTTCTTATTTTTCCTACCACTAGATTCCCTGCTCCATTTCCTTTGGGATATATGGATTTTTCTATTTTTTTATTTAAAAGCTCTTGTTAACTCTTTCACTTTCACCATAGTCAAGGAAGTACTATTTCCAATTTAGTAAAGTTTATTGGCTATTTCCTATTTTTTTCTTCAAGTGTGGCATAAACTCTTTCAATACTTATATATAAAAACTTGATTGATAATCATAGTAGAACAAGATTCTTAGAAATCTATCTTGTTCATATTGCACTATGGTCTCAATCTCCTACCCATTATAATGTGAAACACAAAGTTATTAATCCCTTATAAACTCTTTTAGTGTATCATAATCTAGGTTTTAACAAATAGGGTGTAACAATTCCTTTCCATCATAAGATTTATATTTTCATGGTAACTAAAAATATATCATTTTCAATCAAATTATAATCATATTCCTAACTAAATAAATTAAAATGAAATGGGAAAGTATTACCCGCATTGTGGAAATTTTTTAAAAATTCACAATGTTCAACTAGAGTCTACTTCTCGTTTCTTCCGTACTTCTCATCTTTATACTTCACTTCGCCTAATACCCCCAAACTTAATCCATACCTTGTCCTAAAGGTTTCAAAATTAAGTCAGGTTATCCAACAAAAACAAAAACACCTCATGAACCATAAATGAATAAATAAATAACTTACATAAAAATGAATTGAATATGTAAAGACAATTTGAAACATTTCTAAGCACCATTGCAATGAATTAAGTATATCAAACCATTGTATCAAATTGTTAACACACTAAAGAAAATGTATCATATTGTAGCACATATACCACGTCAATCAAATCATAGTGTTACAAACTTAGAACTCTCAATAATAACACTTAAGACAAAATTACACAAAGAATAAAAAAAAAATCAAAATCGTCGTTCGAACGTCACACCATCACCATCATCCCCATGATCAGGTTGTTGGGACTAATAGCTCGCCTCAAGAACATATAGGGTGTAGCCTACTCCCTCCATCGGGTTGTCTTTTATAAAGACTCCCTAATTGGGCATCCAAAATTGGAGTGATAAAACATGAATGTGGGCTCCTCGCTTGAGTCCTCTTTGTCATGCGTCGCTTGGATCACTGAATGCTCCAGGCAATCTCATGTTAGTTTACGAACATGAACTTTTGATGTCTTTAACTTCTCATTTAATTATGCAAGATCGACCCCATCATGGCCATTTTTGTCTCATCTGTATACACCAGTGCAGTCATTCCACGTGGTTTTGGGCTTTGGTTTGTTTACTCATTGTATGCAACATTATGCATTTCTTCTAAATTTCTTTAATTTTTAGCTTGTACTCTTCTTCTTTCCATGGTCTTTCTTCTTTGTGTGTTGTTTCTCTCGTTCTTCCTTTAAGTCAAAGTATCCTACCACCTTATTAGCTTTCTCAATAACATCGTTGGTGATAGTCTTATCAAGGAAAAAATGTAACTCTACTCCTCTCATCAAAACTCGGTCTTACTTATAAAATTAAGTAATCATCAAGGGAAAGGCAATCCTTCATTTTTCTATGTGGTTATGGCATTCCTAATCGATTCATAGATTTTCTTGCCAACATCAAAATACTTGATCCCTAGGACTATGTGATATAAAAGAGGCGCACTATAGTTTACTATGTCATTATGTTGTACACTAGTTTGTAGGCTTGCGTTCAAGAAAAAGCTTCTGGCTTTGGTTATTTTCCAAGAACATTTGGCTTGTATCTATTTCAGGTACCTATATGAGTCAAAATGGAAACCATCCCCCATAATAGCTTTTAAACCGTTCCTAATGGTCTCATTGGGAAATCCTTATCTATACATGTATTCAGGTGTGCTCATTATTTTTTCTTAAATGAGCTTCCAATAAACCATAATACATGTTTATTCTTTTAGGTGAGTATTCCACTAGTCTTCCTCGTACTATGGCTAGTATTTTATCTTCATCTCTCTGCCTATTTGCATAGAATTCTCTAACTAAAATTTCACAACCCTTTTCAACCAAGGACCCTACATCATTATCGACGTAGGAATCCCTAGTTAACAATCCTGAATTCCTTTCCCTTATTATATCTATGATCCTATGCCTGTACTTAACTTTATTTATTATGTTGAAACCCCTCTCCAGTATAATCTTTATATTGTTCTTAATGTCCCTCTTCATCCCAGTAATAGCTTTGGCATTGATAAGGTTATGGGCATGGAAAGAAATAGTGGGTGTATCCTAAAGCTTTTCCTATCTCTCTCGAATCTTAGTTAAAACTTAAAGGTGGAGAAGGCTCTCTAGGTATTCTAGTTTGGGGTTATTAATTGAACCCCTGTTGGCTTAATTAGCTTAGGTGGAGCTTTTGATTTTTGCTAAGGCTTCTCTAACAGTTGTGCATTTCCCTTCTCCTCTCTAGAACTTCTACCTCTTCATTCTCTGACCGTTGTTTAGGATTTGACAACTCAAAAGTTCAAAAACTAAAGAAATATGTAAATGATAGAAACAACGTATTCAAAAATAATTTGGTAAAATTAAAGACTTTATTTTAAAAGAAGAAATCTATTTTCAAACCTAGTCTGAAATTTATCATAAATGTAGAAAAATATTGGCAACGAAGTGATAACTAAAATATAAACTTGAAAAGTTGTTTTCTAAACATCTAAAAGCAATTAGGTGAAAACTTGTAAGCCTTTTTGAAATTATAGCAAGTTAAACTGAAATAAAATCATGACCATACCCTCAAACTCATTTTAAACGTGTTTTGTAAACCATATGCAAATATATATAAATAAACCAATTTTTTTTGAAATTCTTGTATTTTTGAATCAATGATAGATGTTATCACTATATTTTGTCCATTAGAATCAATAAAACCATTTATGCAAGACAATTGAATAAATTTCAATAAAAATATTGAAAAAAATATTGAAAAATTTAGGAAAATCTCTCGAATAAAAAAATTGTACAAGTAAAGAGCTAGGATAGATATGATTACCTTCTTGAGAGTAAATCCTTTAAGATTGTTGCTCTTGAACTCCTTTATATCTTCTCTCAAAGCTCTAAGTTGTGACGCGTGTCGAGCTTGCACATTACTTACCCATTTTTTCTATTATTTGCAGTAGTGGTAAATGGGGTATCATCTCCGCAAAGATTTTGCAAACTCCAAAGGAAAGTATTCTTGTCTTTTTTTTCTTAATTTATTTAATCTAATCAAATGGAAATTAAAACGTAAAATAACCAAAAACTATAACTATTAACTTAATTAACCAAACCAACTAAACTAAAACAAACAATTCAATGCAAATTTAAGCAAACAATATTCAAATTCAATATAATATAAATATCTAAACAAACAACTAAATAAACCCCCACTAAACAAAGTAATATACTTGGATTGCATTCAAACATTAGAACATAATATCACTTCATAACATAGTTATAATCATATCACATGAAATCTTGAAATCAATAAATCCTAAATCATAATAGGTTGATAGCCTTTAGCAAACCATCAATTTTCTTAAATTCAATACAAAATGAGTCATATTTTTATCATTGTAAATAGACCTATTGGATAAAACGCAATAAAATAGAAATACGACGACATTAACACTCAATGAAAGTCATACCTAGTCTAAAAACATAACTAAGAATATGCTAACCTATAAATAAGCTAGACACGATCACCTAGATCATACACTCGGGAATATAGCCTTATAGATTAATCTTAGTTACTACTTCTATAATCTTTGTCTATAATCATAGACATAAATTCATATTCAAAATACCACAATACGTATTTTCAAGTATGCATGCAATATAAATCTACAATAATTGTAATATGCAAAAAAAAAAAAATTGATTAAATCAGTGATTGTTGTGCATTAATATATTTAAAGCATTAACTTTGTGATTCCTTAATCATAACTATATAACAATCCATATTATATACATGTATAGGGTTTGTTTAGATTAACAAACTACTCACTCATGCTGGAAATAAATAACACAATAATATAATTGAAAGACCTAATACATAAATAGCTTTTAATGAAATAAATCAAAGCTCATATGTAGCTTCAAACATAGACTAAATAAAAACCATCTTTAGGCTAAGAGAATGCTTCCAAAGAATGATTAATTGCCTTTGGAGAGACTAATTTCTAAGCCAAAAGGTCCTATTTATAGATACCCTAAATATACGTATCATAGATAAACTTAAATCTTTCATATTGATCTAAAAAATCCGTAACAAACCTTCAGCAATTTGTCAGCAATTCTTTTTTTACACAAATCTCTAAGTTAATAACTGGAATTGGCTCTTCGTACTCCATTGATTTAGTTGGCAATTTTTAGTATATTTCGTAATTCACTGAGGATTCATTGGCACTTCTCTATTGCTGATTTAGGTTTCAATTTTTTATGTATTTGCACATCATAAGCTAATCGTTGGACTTCATCTTTAAATGATTGTTTTGCTTTTTTTTTCTTCCATTTCTTCATATCCCTAGTCAAATGCTAAAATAAAAAAACAAGAGCATACTTAGTGTACTATCATCATTTATATCTAAAATCAATCTAATTGACACTCTAAAATTTTTGTAATTATTGAATTGTCAAATACCCTCAAACTTAGCACTTTGTTGTGCCAATCAAAGGAATACTCTAAATCATATTCGTTTTCTTTTTTATACATTGATTTCAAAGTCGCTCAAACTATCAGGGAATTAAATTAATGAGTCACACTATGAAACTTTGGGAAAGGATAATTAGCAATAGGCTAAGGAGAGAAACAACAATATTCGAGAACCAATTTGGTTTCATGCCTGGGAGGTCGACTATGGAGGCGATTTTCCTTGTAAGACGCTTGTTAGAAAAATATAAAGAAATAAAAAAGATCTTCATATTGTATCGTAGATTTAGAAAAAGCATAAGATAAGGTCCCTTGAGATGTTATTTGGTGGGTTCTAGAAGAAAAAGAGTGCATGCTAGATACATAAACTCTATTAAGGATATCTATGATGGAGTAGTAACGAGTGTAAAGACAATCGGAGGAGCTATAAAAGAATTTTCCATTACGATAGGACTATATCAAGGATCAACTTTAAGCTCATATCTATTTACTTTAGTTATGGATGAACTAACTAGACATATTCAAGAGGATATACCATGATGTATGCTATTTGCGGATGATATTGTCTTAGTGGATGAAACAAAAGATGGAGTGAATAGGAAATTAGAACTCTGGAGGAATACATTAGAATCTAAAGGCTTTAAGTTGAGTAGGACGAAAATTGAATACATGCAGTATGAGTTTAGAAACACTAGACATCGAGATAACGGAGTGGTAAAGTTAGGAGAAGTAGAAGTTCATAAGGTAAACCACTATAGATATCTAGGATCAATCATACAAATTGATAGTAACATTGAGAATGATTTCACACATAGAATTCAAGGTGGATGGAAGAAATGGTGGAGTAAAACTTGGGTGATTTGTAATTGAAATGTTCCTACTAAGTTAAAAGAAAAATTTTATAGGACCGCAATAAGGCCAGCTATGCTCTATGGAAGTGAATGTTGGGCAGTAAAGCAACAACAATTACATAAAATGAACATAGCAGAAATGAGGATGCTTAGGTGGATATGTTGTAAAACTCGTAAATATAGAATAAAAAGTATAGAAATTCAAAGACAAGTAGGAGTACCACCAATTAATACAAAAATTAGGGAATGGCAGTTGTGGTGGTTTGGTCACCTGCAAAGACGGCCTACAAATGCCCCAACTAGAAAACTCGACTTAATAGAAACTTAAGGGAAGAAAAAAGTTAACATGGGATGCATTAATTAGGAGGGATTTGAATGGTTTGGAATGCTCACCATCAATTTCTTTTAATCGAGCACAATGGAAAAGTTTGTTCCATGTAGCCGACTAGTTAATTTGGGACTGAGGTTATGCTGTTTTTGTTGTTGTTAATTTCAATCTAATTCACCTTAACTTTAAATAATAAAACTTTTAAAATAGAAGTGATCTTCAAATAGAAACATATTACCCAAAATTAAATGAAAGTTATGATAGAATAGAATGATTTAGATGAAATAGAACATCCCTTATTGATAACTCAATAACCCAATGCACCACCCTTTAGAACATAAAGTTCAATACCAAGGTTAGTACACAGTATAGATTTTCTCAATTTTAACTGATAAGCATCTAGCTTACGATGATTAGTATAGAATCTTAAAACACAAAAACAACCTAATTAATCATAATTCTAGAAATACTTTATAATAGCAGCACAATTAAAATCAAAATGAGTTTTGACAAAATACCAATGAATATGTAATTTAAAACATGTTAGATTAAGAAACACTTTACTCGACCCTAGTATGAAGCACTTAAGCTAAATCTTTTCTTTAAAGAGTTTAAAAACATCTATATTTTTCATCTCTCATTTTTTTCTTCTATTACATCCTAATTATTATTTCTTTCTATCTTTCTTTTGCTATTTTGAGTCCCTGCTCAATTTCTTATGGATATTCTCATATTTTTGAAACTATAGATTCTCTGCTCCATTTTCTATGCAATTTATAGGATTATGTATATATTTGTAAACTCTTGTAAGCACTTCTCATTATCCACTAAAGTTAAAGAAAGAGTTTTTTTCTAACTTACAGAAATTCATCGATTTCTAACCCATTTCATCTTTCAATGGTGGCATAAGACCTTCTATATATATACTATAAAAATACTTGATCAATAGACTTTGTATCACAGGATTCTTAGAAATTTATCATGTTCACCTTGCACTATAGTTTCGATCTTCTACCCATTCTCATGACTAACACAAGGCATTTAATCCAACATATACATCAACTAGTAAAGTTAATAAAAAAGGGTATAAGAATTGATTTTTTTATCATATAATTCACTTGGGTGATAAAAACATCACTAAAATTCAAAAATCTATTCATTATATTCATATTCATTATATTATATTCCAAACTAAAGATAAAGTAAAATGAATTTCATACTTGAATTCGGAAGGAATTTGAAAAATCTCATCAACTCACTTGAATATCAGATCAAAAGTTTGAACTTTTTGGATAAACTTTTAATCTATCTTCTACCTTTCTTTTCTTTCCTTGCTTTTTTTTCCTATCATCGTCATACTTTACCTAAAATACCTCCAAAATCACTTAAACCTTGTTCTCAAGATTTAAAACTGAAGTCTGGTTTCCAACAAAACAAATATACAATTTGACGTAAAAATAAATTAATATAATCATAAATTAGACAACCAATATAAGAATCAAGTCAATAGATAAATTAATAAATTTCATCAAATATGGTGCATAAAAATTAGAATAAAGCATCTCCATTGTATAACAAAGTATAAAATCACCGATCATGGAGCACATAGTTTAGCACCACCGTAAACACAAAGTATCACCATAGATAACAAAATATCACCACAAATCACAAAGTATATCACCAAATTTACATGGAAGATCTCATATAATATAACTCATAAAGATAATGTAAAGTAAGAAAATCAATTTTGTCGTCCGAATGTCGCATTGTCATCATCTTCCATTAGATCAATCATTTGGAACTAGTAACTCACAATGGGGTCATAGAGGTGGTAGTGCTGACTTGGCAGTCATGTAAGATTAAGAGTACTATTAATTAGTCGTCTCATTAGTGTAGATGGTATAAGAACATCTTCAACTCCATATTGCTTATGTCTTTTTTAAATTATTCTATCCATCTTGTAAATGATCCTTAGTAAGGTCCTCTAGGTTTCAAACAAAGTTCTTGATTCCTCAAACTTGTCATTTGACTGCGCTGAATTGTACCCATGAAGGCTTACTTTTTCCTTCCATGTAAACTCCATCACGATCCCTAGAGGTTGCTCCACATTTGGATCATTTATAGCTTCTGACATTTCTTCCAAAATTATCTTCATGTCATCTCTGATTTTTCTTTTTTGATATGTCTTTCTTCTAGCTATCTTAGCCTTTTTTCTCTCATCTTTAAAGTTTTCAAAATAATTAATTTTCTCATATCTCTCTATAACTTCATTTGTAATGGCCTTCTTCGGTAAACATCCATTTTAAGCCTGCGATTTACTTTATCTGCTCTACTAAAAGCCGTGATGATTAAAAGAAGAGGTGGTCCGTGGTTTTTCTTCATCGTGATGACACTCCTTATCAACTCGTACATAATTTTGCCAACATCCAAATATTCCAATCCCATGAAAATGTGATAATGTTAGGTGACTTTGTAGTTTACTAACTCATAATAATGCAAGCTTGGTTATAAGCTTGCGTTGATGAAATAACACCATGATTTTAGGATTTTCCTATAAAATTTGGTAGTTATATGCTTCAGCTACCCCTCCGTATAAAAATGAATCTATTACCATGGGTTGATTGTAATCCTTCCCTAATTGTCTTGGTAGGGTAATGGTATTTTATCATGTATTCAAGTTAAAGGTACTCATTGTTTTGATTTTTGTGAAATTCTGGTAAGCTAAAATATAGCTTTATTTTTGCATCATTATAGTCCATTATTTTCCTCTAATTCATGACTCCGTTTTACTGTCACTTCCATAGGCATAAATGTACAATTCTCTTCCCAGAATGTCACAATCACTCTTACAAGGAACATCCTTAATGTCTTAATGGTTGTAGTCCCAAGTCAGTAATCCCCAATTTCTTGCCTCGATGATATCTAAAATCCTAGGCTGATATGTCAGTTCATTTGTCACGTTGAATCCCCTCTCCAGGATCAACTTTCTTTCCTTCACTAAATCATTCTTAAATTTTGTAAAGATCCACTCATTAATAAATTTTTCCTTCCTAAGTAAATAATTTGTCGCCCCCGTCATTATTTTTTTTCTATTTCTTCAATTTCTTCCCCCACTTCTACATACTGTTACATGATCGACCTCATTATTATAGCTAAATAATGAAGGTGGAGTAGGTTTTCTTTGCAATCTAATAACAAGTTAATAATTAGATGTATTTTATAGTGTAATTTTGGTTGATTTTAGATATAAATGATGATATTGCACTAGTTATTCTTTTGTTTTAGCGATTTCAAGTTTAGTTAGGAAGAATAAAGAAATAGAAGAAAAAAGGTAAGAAGAGCACAACAGTCAATTATAGAAGAGGTCCAGTGATTAGCCAGTAATATAGGATTACACTAGGAATCGCTACCTAAATCGGTTGTAGAGAAGTGCAAATGAATCCACTTTGAATTAGAAAATATACTAGAAATAGCCTACTAAATCAGTGGTACACAATAAGCTAATCTCAATGATTAACATAGCAATTGTACTACTTAGGAATTGCTAACAAATCGCTAAGGTCGGTGACGGGTTTTTAAGATAAGAAAAAGGAATTCACATTTATATATGATTTGTACACTTAAGGAAGCTATAAATAGAACGTTAGAGCTTTGAAATTACTTTATTTTTTCAGCTTTTTGCCCTATAAGTTTAGTTTATTGAGTTATTGTGTGATGTTGCATTGGAGCATTAATTTATTTAAGAGGTCCTTATTTATTTAATTATATCTTTTAATTATATTATTACATTATTTATTTCCTGTATAAGTGAGTAGTTTGTTAATCTAAACAAACTATAGACATGTATACACTTTGGATTGCTAAATAGTTATGATTAAGGAATTGTGTACTTAATGCTTTAAATTTATTCATACACGTCAATCACGGATTTAATAAGTTTTTTTTTTGCATGTTATAACTAATGATTTTTTATTGAATGCATAGTGGCCAATGTGTTCCTTAGTATTTAAATCTATGTCTATGATTATTGACAATAATAATAGAAGTAGTAACTAAGATAAATCTATAGGGCTATTTTCCCAAGTGGATGTTTTAGGTGAATGTGTTTTAAGTTATTTCTTAATTAGCGTATTCTGATTTATGTTTGATTTAGATTAGTCATAATTCTCATCGAGTGTTAATGATATAGTATTTCTATGATATTGCATTTTATCCAATAGGTAAATTTACAATAATAAGAATATAGCTTTTCCATTGGATTTAAAAAAATCGGTGGCTGGCTAAAGGATATTAGATTCTTTAGTGGTGGTTTGTTTTGATGTTTGGTTAGATATCAATTTATTGATTTATTTGATTACTTGTTTAAATTGCATTAGATTAGTTTAATTAATTTCAATTGTTTAAAGATTAATTATTTAATTAATTGTTTGTTTTATTTTTAGATTGATAGTATTTAATTCCCGTTTAATAACATTAGTTAAAATCCAATAAAACTTTTGGGTAGCCTCGATTCTTAAGAGATTTGTAAGATCCTTGTGTAGACGATATCCTATTCACCACTACTATAAATAATACGTAAATACAAAAAATTATGGTGCACGCTCGACGCATGTCATCTAATTCTAGGTTTATTAAAAGGAATTGACGTATGGTAGCTTTGGATTTATCCTTGGTTTTCTCAACTAACTTTCCATTTCATTTCTCATCCCACGAATTTTTACTTTTTCAACTTCTGACCATTTGAATAACTATAAGTAAAAGAATGAACCTATAAAACCATTTAAACGAAAGTGTCAAAAAAGTGTTTGGTAAAATTAAACTTATCTATCTAATAAGGAGAAACTCATTGGAAAATTTCATTTATAAAACTAGAGTTTGAAGCTTAATGATAAAACATTGTTGATAAAAACAATCGTTGGTAAGTAATTCAAATTAGTCTCAAATTAGTTTTCGTATAAAATTCAATCCATTCGCCGTGGACTAAAAATAGTTCAAAAATTTGATAGCAATAAACAAATCATCACACCACTCCCATACTAGAATTATAATTGAAAACGTTAGATATCAAAATCAATTTAGAGTAAAAATTTTGAAATTTAGCTTCTAACCAGTGTAAAAACCCAAAAATTGATGAAAAATAAAAAAATATAATTACTAAAAGGCTAGAGTTTTCATTGGTTACCTTCTTAAAAATGAATCTTTCAAGATTGGAATTCTAAGACTCTTGTAGAATTTTCCTCCAAACTCCAATTCGAATCCCTTGCTCAAGCCCTAGTTTGCTCTACACTATCATAACTCATCAAATTCTGAGTTGAATGTGTGAAGATTGAGGTGGGAATCACTTAAATATACTAAAATCTAGTTTTGGAAGGTTGAATCTAGTTGAAAATTTGTCTATTAGTCGAAACGCTGCAATGGTTTGTGAATATGAAATAGATAAATTTTGTGATTTTGCTCTTTTTTTTAAATTGGTCTCATAAGTTGATTCGATAGGAAATCACTAACTAAATTGCTAAAAGAAGCCTCGTTGGCTAACCGATTAGTTTAGCGAATCCTAGTTATAAGCTCAAATCGATGACAATTTGCTGATTAGAAATTACATTGAAAATTGTACATATTGCTGTTGATTTTCTCAGCAACTTTCAATACAAACTAGAATTGCAGGAAAATTGCTAGCCTATTTTAACTACTTTTCAATTTAATTGATTTTCTAATATATTTGTCACATATATATTCAATAAAAAGGTAGAACTATTTAAAATTATCAAAATTTGACTATGATTTATACGAAAAAATAATTTTTTTACTATAAATAACCGACTAACATAAAAACTTATGCATAAAGACAATATATTACAAAAAAATTGGCCCGATCAACCAACTTACATGAAATTATTCTGAAATTAAATTTCTAAAATATCCCCATTATAAGAGTTAAAGTTGAGAGAAAATCTAGCAACTAACTAATGCTAAAAATAAAATTGAAAGTAAAGATAGAGTTTGAGTTACCTCTAATACAATGCTTTTGTTTAATATCATTGGCAAGATGAAACCATACAATTCTAAACTAGTTTAATAAACTTAAGTTTAGGTTTGTCCATTCTAGTGCCATTTCGAAAAGTGATTGCTCAACCATTCACCCTAAATGTGATTGTCTTATTCACTGAATAACCATTTGGTAGAATAACTTTTTCAGAAGCATGTATATCTAACTCCAGTTGAGTATGAAGAAAGAAGAGAATTGGCATGTAGTTTTCTTTAGAACATGTATCACAATAGCTTTAAAATACCAAGACCATTTGACTTTTATGTTTATTTTTATATCTCCAAGATCATCGAGCTTGACAATTGCTAGAT
Source organism: Stephania yunnanensis (assembly GCA_039657365.1). Classification (NCBI taxonomy): domain Eukaryota; kingdom Viridiplantae; phylum Streptophyta; class Magnoliopsida; order Ranunculales; family Menispermaceae; genus Stephania; species Stephania yunnanensis. The sequence continues at coordinate 28,372,079 of CM077581.1, read as the reverse complement.
TCTCATAATATTTTCATCTTCCATTTGTATTACATTAATAACATACACTTTAGATTTTAAATTACGATTTAATTCTAAAGATCCATCATCATTATTTTGTTCATTATTAGATCATATGAATTATCATAAATATGCTCATCATTAAAATAAAAAGTGACAATTTTATTTTCATGTTCCGTAGTCATTGTTCCTTCAAATATATATAACTTTGTTTTAGCCGTTTTAAGAAATGGTCTTCATAAAAGTGTAGGTGGAGATTTTGGTGACACTAAGTTTCCCATTTCGATGACATAGAAGTCAGCTGAAAATACTAAGTTAGTTACTTTTACTAGGATGTCATCTAGTAAAACATAAAGTTTAATATCTATGTTGTCAGCTAAAAGGTAAAATTAATAAGTGTATTAGTTAATGCACCTATTTTGAATGACTCGTATAGTTGAAATGACATAACATTAATTGATGCTCCAAGATCACACATAAAAAATTTCATTTAAGAAGTTCATAATGCACTAGGTATTCCAAACATTCCTAGAACATAACATTTCTTAGGTATTTTCTTTTTTATTAAAGCATATACGTTTTTTCCTATGTTTTCTTAAAATTCTTCTAAAAATGATCATTTGATTAAAAATTTATTTCAAAACTTCATCACTATTAGGAAATTGCATAAATATTCCATCAATGATTTATTAATTTCTATTTTCCTAAACGCTTCAAGATTGTCTTCATTGTTTTCTTCCATCTTAGCATCAACTAATTATTACGAAATGGTAGACTATGATTATATATCTTCATTCAAATTATCAAGAATCTTAACATTTTTATCCTTATCAATTTATTAACTTTTGCAAAAAAATTTCATGCACTTTAACTTTGGCTAAATACCTTGGGCAAAGCGTTCCTGGAAAAGGTGTCTATTTCAATTGAATGACATTAGCCATCATTTCTTCTTCTTCAAAAAAATTTTATGTGCTTTTTTATTACTTTGTTTGAGAATATTTCTAGTTGTAGATGTGTCTTCCTCATTACTAAATAAAGCATTTACTTGTACTTGATTAGTAGGAGCAAGAGTGCTTGAGTAGGTGTTTAAGCTTGATTACTTTGTTGAGTACTTAACCTAATTATTTTTAAATTCATTTTGACTTAACTAATTTTTTTGTTCATTCATAGTGGTATCAGTCTTAATCTAATTTTGAGAAATCTAAATAAAGTTTTGATGACTTTAGTTCATAAAATTATACAAGATTTTCTATAAACTCTTATTCGTAGATTCAACATTTTGTAGGTTGCTAATTAGGTGCACATTGCATTTGAGCACTTGGTCTATAAGTATTATAATTTTTATTTTGAGGACCATAACTAAGATTTGTGTCTAGGTTTCCATGGTAATAAGTATAGTTATTATATTGACTTCTTGGTGGATCGAAAAATTAATTCAACATTGCTTTAACATCTTCAATATTTTCTTCATGTAGAGTAGGACACGTATCTATAAGATGTGTAACCTCATTACAGAATCCATAAGCTTTAACTTGATTAGATATATCATTAATTAACAGCTTAACCATATTAGGCAATCCACTAATTTTATAATCATACGTATTATTTCTTCTATTATCAGCTTTATAAACTTTCTTTCTAGAGGATTAAATCATTACACCATAGCTTATAGATTATTTTGCTATTTTATTGATCACTTCTTTTGCTCAAGTAGGTGTTGTTTTAAATAAAGATCCACCACATACTTTGTCTAATAAAATTTGTTCAAAGTGATTGAGTCCTTCATAAAAATATTCTAATAAAGCTCTTTGAGTATATCGACATTCTGGACAAGAAGAAATTAATCTTTGGAATCTATCCCAAATTTCGTTAAAGTTTTTATCATTTTTTATCTTTGCAACTGTTATTTACTTTCTATAGGAACTAATTTTTCTACCAGGAAAATATTCATTTAGAAGTCTTCTAATATTTGAGTCCATTTAGTTATAGAATATTGTGGGAAATAGAACAACCAATCTTATGCTTAATCTTTTTAATGAAAAAGGAAAAGCTATAAGTTTGACTTGTTTTAGGGTACCTTCTTTTGGTTTCATCCCGTTAGACTTATCTTAATACTCTCTTATGAATCTTTATGGGACTTCATTGTCTTTACCATAGAAGTAAGGTAAGGCACTAATAAAGCCAGATCTAAGTTCAAATTCAGAAAATCCATCGGGGTATGTTATGCATATAGGCTCATATTCTGTAGCATTTTAGTTTGCTTATCTAAAAGTGAATTCTCTATTATTGTTGTTATTATTATTGAAAACTCTATTATCATTAATATTATTAATGATATTGTCATTATTATTGTTGTTGTTATCTTCCATTCTATTAGCTATGTTTTCTCCAAGTTGTTGTATCCTTAAACTTCGATTAAAAACTTTATCTATTTCGGCAACTACCCCTAAAATTGACATGTGTTGAGTATGTACGATAGTTTCTCGTATTTTCATATTTTTTGTAGTAGTCGTAAATGGCATATTCTCTCCACAAGAATTTCACAAACTTTAAAGGAATGCATTTTTTTCTTATTTTTCTTAATTTAGTTAATCTAATTAAACGGAAATTAAAATATTTAATAACCAAAAGCTATAGCTATTAACTTATTTAACTAAAGTAAGTAAACTAATACAAACAATTCAATGCAAATTTAATTAAACAATATTCAAATTGAATATAATATAAATATCTAAACAAAATCTCACTAAACAATGTAATATACTTGGATTGCATTCAAACACTGGAACATAACGTCGCTTCATTATAGCAACCCTAAATCGAAGGCAATCATGGACATGCCATACCGCCGAACGTGTCACCAGGTCATGCCACTTATCTGTACCTTCATCTATGATGGCTTATGACATGTACTGAAGCTTTTCAATTAGCCTAACTATTCCAATTATTCGACGATATGTCCTAAATCTGGTTTAGTTAAACTGTTCATTTATCTCGCTTAACTTATTTGATTAGTTATTTAGTTGTTCCTTAGTCCTTTCAACTATATATGCAAGTTATCATTAATAGCGTAAGTCTTTCATATTAGATAAAGCAAATAATAATATCAAGCATTTGACTTCATTAAAAAAAATCATTAGTGGAAAAACCCATCAAAAGGATACCATGTATATATCTATAAGACAATAAAACATAAAATATGATCAATATATATATATATATATCAACGTATTAAGTCTCCTGAAACATACCCAAAAGCAGTAACATAATATATAAACACCTATCAGATGAGCTAGAGAAGGCTCTCAATGATTAAATGAAGTCGCCAAGTACGACCTTCCCCCGATTCCTCGTAGGATTTGCACTCGTTCATCCTTGCAAAAAGTTGATGATAAGTCCATTGAGTAAATCCTTAGAAGAACACATATTGTATTTAATAAGAAAGTAAATTAAATGGGTACAAATCATGCTAGTCAATAAGAAATGCACAGAAAAGGGATAATAGCATGAAGATAAGTCGCTAGGTAAGCAATAAATGTCAAATGCAAGTGTGGTATATAGCTGTCGAGGTATGAGACTAATAACACTGGACCGAGGAGACTCTGGTGATGAACTAACTCCCCACCATTACTAGAAATTTGTTGGTTGGGAGTTTACAACTCCTAGCCAACTGCCTCAAATGAGAGGAATTTGTGTCAGAGTTAACTCCTCATGACACCATCTCTCCTATCATCGGCTTCGGGAGTAATTCTCACGCGTAGCCAAGGGCATGACCAGAACTGTAGCAACAATCGAATCACTAATCACGAGGGAGTCGGTGAGGGGTTATATTGTTCCATCGACCATATACAGACACACGCGGGAGTGGAGTAGTCAAACAAACCCAAACTAGCTTAATTTAGTGGAATAAAAAAATAAAACAGTAAATAAATACAACATATTTTTCTTGGTGGGGCTTACGAACCAAAATGCGATAAAAACTTGGTCCTAGCAGCTCACTCGTCCTTGTAATACCCATCCGTTGGTCCCCTAATCTTCCCCAACCCTCGAGTATCCTACATACCAATTTTAAATAATTTATGGTCACATTCATTAATTTTACATTATAAGAACAAAAATTATAATTCATTTTTATTCTAATTTGTATGTATGACACATTTTTCGAGTTACTCGCGATGCCAAATACATGAAAATATCTCAAAACCACATTTTATACTTTTTCCCAATTCCTCACATATTCTATGATTTTTCTAGATTTTTTTGAAATATTTATTTATTTTTATATATATTTTTCTATAATTTATTATATTTATTTTATATTTATTTATTTTAAACTAAATTTTAATTAATTTAAAGGGGTTGGGCTCACTTGAAACAGACTCAGTTCAGCCTAACCGATATCAACAACCAATAATAACAACAATTCAACTATACTCCACTAAACCATCATCATCATCTACATACATTTTATCCACAAAACCCCCCAAAAGCCCAAAAACTCAGTTTGTGAGCAACATGTTGATAAAATTAGAGCTTAACTAAATAATTGAACTTGAAAATAGATATATATTGAATCCTAATTAATGCCGAAAATTCTTTTTCCACTAAGAATCCCAATTTATTGCTTGCATGCAATGAAAAATTGACAAATTTACATGGAAAGGAGGAGGAATTTGGTTACTTGAGTATGAAACCACTAAGATAAGTTATAATTCTCCCCCATAAGCCTCAAATCTCAGTTTTCAATGGCTCCTTTTGTGCTGGATTTTTGTTGTTGAATTTTGTATGAATGGACAAAATAATGCTAAGTCCGCTTTGTATACCAATACACTTCATTCAGCTTTCACACTCATCTTGAGACCCATAAAGGGCTACCATTAAATTCAACCAAACTTCTGTTACACATGTGTCAATTTAATAAGTCAATATTGGATTTTCTGCATAATTTTCTTACTTAGGGAAAAATTCCCTTATTTAGCTTAATTACACATCTAGGCACGTCAATGACTTAAATGGCTTTAGCATATTTAAATTAACAAACGCCTATTATTTGGTCAGATTAGTCTAGCCAAATGTTTCTTAGAAGTATACATACCAAAATTAGACTAGGTACTTGTCTACATACAGTGTCGCGCTTCACGAGAAGCGTCGGGTCCATTTTTGGCCTATAATTATTCAACTCTGATATAGTTTTTTGATTATTTAGGTGAAAGTATCAGTGTATATTGATAATTTTTAAATCTAAGCTATCATATTCCCGTACCAGCATTCCATGCTTCTCGAGGTGTTATTCATCGCACTAGTAACTCGTGCAAAATATGATAATCAATAATACTCATGGTGTAATGCTATAATTCATAATAAAACAACCATAAAAAACAAGCATTACACAAATATAATATACTGAATTGTACCACGGTAGGCGTGCCCTAAAGTGATCCACGATGTCCATGTGGGTCTGAGCTGAATCATATTCTGAGATTAAATAATTAAGTAATCTTTAAATTGGTCGGGTCGTCATAATCATCCCAACTAAAAGGGGTTTCGTCCCAATATCCAAGCTAAAACTTAAATTACTAACCGTGGAAAAGTCTATGGTATTTCTCGTGCATAGTAGACTCTTTATCCCAGGTAAATCCCTTATCTTTATGATACTGCCACCTGACAAGGACTTTACGAACTTGCTTAGTCTTGAGAACTTGAACTCTACGGTCTAATATCTCTATACGGAGCTTCTCGTACGTCACGTCTGGTCTAACCTCAACACGAGTCATATCTACTATAGGTTTCTGTCTGGATCTCGTTAATCTCAACATGGAAATGTTGAAGACATCGTGAACCCCAACCAAATGTCTCAATAGCCTCAACTAATAAGCAACCTCCCCGACTCAATTGATCATCTAATATGGTCTAATATGCCACAGTGCAAGTTTCTCTTTCACTTTAAATCTTTGGTGACCCTTCGAAGGAGAAACATTCAAGTACACCGAGTCATCTATCTCACAGCTTAGCCCATCATAGTACTTATTCGCGTATTTCATTCGTCTATTCTAATCAACCTGTAATCTCTAACAAATTAGCCTAACTTTCTCGGTGTGGTCTACAACAACCTTATGCCTAATATTGACTGTATCCTCAGGCTTTGCCGTGCAAGCCGCTTATGTGTAAGGTCTCCCATACAGTGCCTAAAATGGTGGCATCCCAATATTGGCCTCAAAACTGTAGATATAGGCAAACTAACTAAGTTTAAACTACTTTTCCCATGGCCCTCTAAATTGTAACACATAGGCTCTGAGAATAACCTCCAGCATATATATAATCCGCTGACTACCCATGGGTCTAAAGGTGGTAAGTCTATTATATAAAAGTCTAGTAGCATACTGCTAGTATATACTGTGCCATAACTATGACATCAACCAGCTATCTTCGTTTGATACTATCGATACCAGTACACCATGTAATCTGAAGATCTCTCGAGCGTAGAGCGTGGATAGTTGTTGAAAGGTGTACCTCAAGGAAACTGAAATGAAATGTGTTTACTTTGTCAATCTGCAACAACCTAGACAACATCATGGTTGCGTGGAGTTTGTGGTAACGCACTGATGAAGTCCATAGTAATGTGCTCCCACTTCCATTTAGGAATCGATAGTAGCTATAGAAGTCTTCCAGGCCTCCGTTGCTCAGCCTTAATATGCTGGCACACGTTACATCCTATCACATATTGGCCAACATTTGCCTTCATCTCGGGCCACCTGATCAAGCATTTCAACTTTTGGTACATTTTATTTTGGCCGAGGTGAACTGTGTATTTGGATTTGTGAGCTTCCCAAAGAATGTCATCTTGTAAATCTACTATTGCCGAAATCTATAGTATACCACTGTGTTTTAAACACCCACCTACAAACTCTCTCCAATCTAGGAAGCCGAAACTCTGTGTCATGTCTTTGAGCCTCTGATACGACATATCAGCTCGCTGACTCTCTAGGACTTATGGAATTGAAACTCCCATATGTTTGCAAATATGCACCTTTGATATATTTAGGACCACTAACAAACTCATCGTAACTATTGCCTTGAGTATATTGTACTGATGAGTCATCAGCTCTCTGTCTGATCCTCTCCTCCTAAGCGCATCTGCTACAACATTCGCAATCTTAGGCTAGTAATCAATAAAGAATTCGTAGTCCTTTAGCAACTCCAACCACCATCGATGTCTCATATTTGGATCCTTCTGAGTGAAAAGATACTTCAATCTCTAATGATATATGTAGAGGATGAACATCTTACCAAAAAGGTAGTGGCTCCATTTCTTCAGTTCAAACACGATCGCTGCAAGCTCCTGATCATGCACTGGATAATTTCTCTCATGGGTCCTCAGCTGATGCGACAAGTAAGCAATAACTTTGTCATGTGGCATCAGTAAACATCTAAATCTGGTGCAACACACATCTATGCAAACTGTTAACTCCCTTCGTCGGTGCTGGTAATACTAACAGTTGTGCGAAGGTCAACCTTTTCATATGCTCTACAAAGGTTGCCTTACATGCATCGAACCATATAAACTCGACGTCCTTCTTGGTCAATCTTGTCATAGGCGTCGAAATCCTAAAAAAATTCAGTTCAAAGCTTCATAATGGCATACTAGTCCTAAGAAGCTCCATATGTCTTTCACACACTTCGATGTAGGCCAGTTGATGATAGCATGAACCTTACTTAAGTCAACTGAAATGCCTCTGTAACTTATCACGTGCCTAATTAACTTTATTTCAAAAAGATAAAACTCGCATTTACTGAATTTGGCATATAACTGGTGCTCTCTTAGAGTCTTTAACGTTTCTCTAAAATGCCTCTTGTGGTCTTCACGATTCCTAAACTATATCAAGATGTCACTAATGAAGAATATCAAGATTTGATCTAAAAATGTCTTTAAGACTTGGCGCATCAAATCCATTAACACTGTTGGCGCATTTGTCAGTCTGAATGACATAACGATAAACTCCAACTGAGCCTTCAACTTGTTCCGCTCTACATGCGACATATGGTACGACCATCTCATTATATGGAAATAATCTAGGTAAGTCTTCAAGAAAGCATCCGAAAACTTGCACATGACTGTGACATCAAGAAGTATGACTATTAGCCTCTCAGCAGGCTCCAAAGTCCCTAAAAGAATGTCCGTCTCATGGGTGGTGGCTAATCTACCCCTAGTGATCAGAAGAGTGGCTGTCACTCTGGTGAGTAAGAATTCAAGAATCCCTGGTATTTAGATAGTGACGGTCTTAATAAAATAATCCAACTGAGCATGGTAAGCTACTGACCAATCCATGCCTAAGAGCGCATCAAACTCTAGGTACTCAAGTACTTGGAGGTTTATAGGTAATTGGTGATCACTAACCTCAACTATATAGTCTCTACAAATTCGGTTAGGGTAAATCTTGTCTCTAGAAGCGATGCTAAGGACAAGGTGTGTGCCTAAAATCTCATGTGTTAACTCCAACTCTCCTATCTCCCGTCTCGAAATATACAACAATGTTGACACGGAATCAATCACTGAATGAATGCTACGATTGTAAATAATCAACATACCCACGACTAGATATCGTGAAGCGTTGTCGTCAGGATTTGCCACTGCCGAAACTTGCTCCCTAGCTTGTGCTAGTGGAGCTCTAGTCGGCGACATGAACTTATTGGTACACTGATTTTGATAATGCCCCCTCTATCTACATTAGGAAAAAAATGATGTCACTTACTCCCAAAACCCTGACCCTACTAACCATTGGTCCTGACCCTATCCATCATTCCTCTTACCTTGCCCTACCTCTAAGAACCATGTCCCTGTCTCCGTCCCAGCCACTGTTGTCCCTATCTCCGTCCCTTTGGCCCTAACTCTGAGCTTACCCTTATGGTTACTGGACTACCATGAACTTATGGTGTAGAGCTGGTACTACTATAAAGGCGTCGACCTTCTACCTATCATCATGCCTACGTATTTGTCCCCGCTAACCTCTCGGCTAGTGGTTCATTTTACCCTTCCTATGTAACCTGACATGACTGCTATAACCCTTCTGGTATGCGAGAGCAGGGGCGGTATCACTACTCATGGCCTATGTCTCATAAGCCAATGCTCGCTCATAGAACTCCTATAATATTTTAGCCCCTGTCGACACGAAAGTATTATCTATCTCTGACCGAAGCCCTCTATTAAAGTAGTGGACCTGAAGTTGTTCATTCCCAACTACATCAATAGCGAACATTAGCAAGTACTTAAATCTCTCCATGTACTGAGTCACGATGCGAGAGCCTCACTTTAGTGTAAAAAACTCATTTCTCAGTCGTAGATGGACCTCGATCGGATTGTACTGATCATAAAAGACTCGATGAAACTCAGCCCAAGTGGTCGACTCTCCATGGGCAGCTATGTGTGCAGTCCACCATACCGCGACATCTCCCTTAAACATGTAGTCGAAGACTCTTGATTTTATGTTGTCATGAATCCTCAACAATGCATGAAGCCTCTCTTAAGAGAGAACCCATCTCCATCTACCTTTGGGACTCCGCTTCCATAAAGTGTCATGGCTAGAATCAAGAAAACTCCTTGACTAGTTTAGCCTCAATTATCAAGGTCTCAAAGGCTATCAGCTACTCTTCTATAAGTTCAGGAATAATCATCAGAGTGATCGTTAGTGTAGATTCAGACATATCCAACTCTGCAGAATCTCAACTCTGGCTACCGCGAGCGTGGCATATCTTGACTAACCAGGGCAACGATAGTCTCGACAGTATTAGTGATGGTGGCAAGTGTCACAACCACCTGTGTAGCAACAACTTGTGATAGAAGCAGCCTTAAGATCTCTTTGAGCTATGCCTCATGAATAGCGACAGTGTGGTGTGGACTCTAATCTGAGTTGACTCTACCAGGGTCGCTCTTCTCGCCTTCATCCGTCGTAGTTGGTGGAATCTATTGTCCGTCCATCTCTAGTCGATAAGCGCATATGTACTCCAGTCAGTGTCGTATAAATGTATATATAAATATTACAAGTCAAAACATACACATATAAAACCCTAAACTAGTTTCGCTACACTTCCCAACCAAGGTTCTAAGTCAGGTTATCGGGTTTTCCACATTCTAAATTCATTTGTTAAGTTTTATTCGCTTTCGTTAAACTTTTCCCTAGGCTCATCTAAACCTATGCTCTGATACCAACTGTGGCAGTGCCAAATTATAAGGCAATCTAGGCTACGCCATTCCGCCGAACATGTCACCAGGTCATGCTACTTCATCTGCATGCCAAAACTTTTGTCACTTTTCATGAAATGGATAAAATATATATAAACATTGGGGCATTCCCGCCTAGCGACGCACTGCATCGGAGCTCGGGTGTAGTGAAAAATAAGCAAGGGTGTGTTTCACATCACCACCTGGATGTGAAGAAAAATGAGCAAGGGTTCCAACACATAGGACGTATGTAGGTAAATAAGCTAGTCCCTTCACTTTGCCACCCGAATTTGAAGAAAAATGAGCAAGGGTTCCCACACAAAGGACGAGTGTGGGTAAAGAAGCTAGTTCAAAATAAAGACAAACACAAAAACGAAAACAAAATCATAGATATAGATACTAGATCTTTTAGTAAAAATAGCAATAGAAATGGAAAACAAATACAAAGGAGAGAAAAAATTCATTTAGGAACATGGAACATAAGAATACTTACAGAAAAGTCAATAGAACTAGTAGATACCATGATTAGAAGGAGAGTCAATATTGCTTGCCTCCAAGAGACAAAATGGGTAGGAGAAAAGAGTAGAGAAATAGGAAGCACAGGGTTTAAATCGTAGTACACTGGTATAGATAGAAAATGCAATGGAATAGGAATTGTGGTAGATAATGATTATAAGGATAAGGTCGTAGAGGTTAAAAGAATGGGGGGTAGATTGATTCTAGTTAAATTAATTATTGGAGACGAAAAAATTAACATACTTAGCGCATATGCACCACTAGTAGGATTAAGCGAGAGCATCAAACACAAGTTTTGGGATGATATGGATGGATTCATGCAGAGTATACCATTAGATGAAAAGGTTTTTATTGGAGGAGATTTAAACGGGCATGTCGGGGTAAGTAACGATGGGTTTGAGAGAGTTCAAGAAGGTTTTGGTTACGGTAATAAAAGAAAGAAGGAGAATCAATTTTAGAATTTGCTTCAGCATATGATCTTGTCTTAGCAAATACTAATTTTAGGGTCATAACAAGAGTCAAATAGATTTTCTTTTAACAAGAAAAATAGGTAGAAAACTATGTAGAGACTGCAAAGTAAACCTGGTGAAGCACTTACTACCCAACATAAGTTAGTAGTACTTGATATTAAGGTAACACGGCGGCGTAATATGAATAAAAGAGTTAGTGACCCTAGAATAAAGTGGTTGAACCTAAAACAAAGTAAACAAGTAGAGTTTAGAGAAAATGTACTATAGGAAAATGTTTGGAAACTTCACTTAGATGCTAATACAATGTGGCTAGAAATGAGTAGTTGCATAAGGAGAGTGGGATCAAATGTATTAGGTATATCTAAAGGCTTAGGACCACTAAAGAAGGAAAAATGATGGTGGAATGAGGATGTCCAATGAGCAATTAAGACTAAAAGAGAGAGGTATAGGAAAATACCTAAGTGTCAAGATGAAGATGTGTACAATTAATATAGAGAACCTACAAAATAAGCTAAAAAAGTAGTTAGTTAAGCTAAAACAAGTTTCATGGAAGATCTATATACAAGGTTAGGTAATAGAGATGGCGAAAAGTATATATATAGGCTAGCCAAATTAAGAAATAAAAAGAAACAAGACCTAAGTCATGTAATATTTATTAAGGACGAAAATCAAAATGTTTTTAACACGCGATGATGCTAATAAGAAGAGATGGAGAAGTTACTTTTATAGTTTATTTAATGATGGCCAAGTTGATACTGTAATAGATGAAAACCCACACTAAGAAATAAATGTAAACTATACACGCAATAATAGAATTATAGAAGTCAAAGTGGTTTGCAAAAAAAGAAAATAGGGAAAGCTTGTAGCCAAAATGAAATACCCATGGAGCTTTGGAAATGCTTAGGAGAAATTGGATTGACTTGGTTAACGAAAACTTTCAATAAAATTGTAAAATAAAAACATATGCCAATGGATTGGGGAAGAAGCACGGCCGTGCCAATCTTCAAACACAAAGGAGACATTCAAAGTTGCTCAAACTACCGGGGAATTAAAATTATGAGTCACACTATGAAACTTTAGGAGAGGAAAATTGACAATAGGCTAAGGAGAAAAACAACAATATTAGAGAACCAATTTGGTTTCATACCTGAGAGGTCAACTATGGAGGCGATTTTCCTTGTAAGATGATTGTTAGGAAAATATAGAGAAAAGAAAAAAGATCTTCATATAGTATTCATAGATTTAGAAAAATCAAATGATAGTGTCCCTAGAGAGGTTCTTTAGTGGGTTCTAGAAAGAAAAAGAGTGCATGCTAGATACATATACACTATTAAGGATGTGTATGATGGAGTAGTAATGAGCATAAAGACATTTAGAGGAGCTTCAAAAGAGTTTCCCATTACAATAGGATTACATCAATGATCGGCTTTAAGCCCATATCTATTTACTTTAGGTAAAAAAAAAATTATAGGACCGCAATTAGGCCAGCTATGCTCTATGGAAGTGAATGTTGGGCAATAAAACAACAACAATTACATAAAATGAACGTAGCTGAAATGAGGATGCTTAGGTGGATGTGTGGTAAAACTCATAAAGATAGAATTAAAAATATAGAAATTCAAAAACAAGTAGGAGTAGCACTAATTGATACAAAGATTAGGGAAGAGCGGTGCTGGTGGTTTGGCTACCTGCAAAGATGCCTATAAATGCCCCAACTAGAAAACTTGACTCAATAGAAACTATAGAAATTCAATGAGGTAATGGTAGACCAAAGATAACAAGGGATACATTAATTAGGAGGGATTTGAATGGTTTGAAAAGCTCACCATCAATTACACTTAATCGAGCACAATGAAAAAGTTTGATCTATGTAGCCGACCCCAGTTAATTTTGGAATGAGGCTATATTGCTATTGTAAATGGTTTGTGATAGGTGTTGGATCCCCAAGAAAGCATGCGTGACCCAACGAAAACCTAAACCGAGATAACTATGGACTTGCTTATTTATCAATAATGTTGAATAAGTAAGTATATGTAGTTCATGTATTTTTTGGACTGAATAGGGGACTATGTACAGTGTGATGGTTTTAATAAATGGAAAATTATATTTAATTTTATTTATGAGAGTAAGTTCCTAAGACAAAGAAAAGGTTATATAATAGATGGGTTGCCCTCCAGGCCTATATGTAATTTCCTACTCAGTTTAATTGGTTGCATGGATTACATACTCACTAGAGGGTTTTTGATAGAACCATTAGGCATTAATTGATTGGCTAGACAACATATCGGCTAATGTGTTTATTTAACAATCGCATTAATGGCGTCGGTATTAGGTTTTAGGGTTGATATACAGCAAAAAATTCAAAACTAATTTTTGAAATCCCTAAAAGCATAAAAAAATAAGTTTCATTAATCTTTATCTACAAAACTAAACAATACCTCAATTTGGGATTTATTTCTCTGATTGATCGATCTCCAAGTCGCTCAAGCGCTCGTCATTTATCTGAAATCTACACATGAACAATTACAACAATTTAGGAGTGCTAGCCTAAGAGAGATAGAAAAAAATCTTCTTTCTCTACCAAAACCCAAAGAACTCAAAATTTGCAAAAATAAAAATTTTATTTCATTTTAGGGTTTTAACATTTTTTTATATGTGTAGGTATGCCCTAACTTAAAATCCTATTCTTAATACAACTATTATATTTAGGTCGTTTTTGCAAATTGCACATACCCCCTATTAATAAGTCATCATATAATAAATTTAAAGGGTTTTTATATCATGAATCTTATCATATAAAATTCATTACTCTAAACCAATTGAAGTCGCGCATGGCCATTCTTTGTGTGTGATCAAATAGGTTCATGCAACATTGGCTGTGAACCAAAGTCATTTTGGTACATAAGTCATTAACAACCTCTAACAAGGAATTATGACTACTTAAGTAGCATGAATATCAAAATCGATATAACCTAATGAATAACATATATCATATCCTTTTGTCAAGTAATATTCTTTGTTAAAACATAAGACATGAAAAGTCACCCTTAATGTTCATTCATACTAGACTCGATCTTCAGGTAGATTGAAAACATCCAAATGACATTTATCATATCAATTCACTTGGCCATTTAATAGTCTAACATATCGAGGGATCCACTAATATCTTTCTCTATACGAAAGGGACAAATTTTATCTTGATTACACAACTTCACCTATTATTCACATGGTAAATAATCGCAATCTTTATAATCATCTAGTTAAAGACAACATTTGATTGTGTCAAATCACCATGCACCAAATATTGAAGTCAATGGTAATGTCAAGTCAAAGTATTAATGATATACCTATTATGAGTAGCACCAATGCCTTAATCCACGCGGTGTTCTCATAACAAGCCATTCCAGTACCTTTTTCCATAACAAATACTCCCGATCTTGATTTGTATCTCTATATGCATGATCATCACATGACCATCAATCAAGATTCACACTAGCCTTAATTCATTATAGTTCCCGGTATAATGATCTACTAGGGACATTTAGGATATTTCAACAAATACCTATGGATCTTACTATAATGTAAACATGCATTCACTTATAATAAAACAAAAATGAAAACCTTGATTTTATTAACTAAAATTATAAATAAAATAGAAATCACAACATAATAATTATTGACCATTTGATTTGCATCCGTTTTTGTTGAATTATGTGTTTTCCAAATTCATGTTAGTTAGCATTAGTGCATATTGTTATTGCATAATGTTCTTGATTATTATATGGAATGTTGATGGATTTGTGAATCCTTACTTATTGAATAAGTTGGAGCGCTCACCCCAAATAATATTTCTAGAATACCGACGAGCATTGCGACTATGAGATAGAGAAGATTTAGGAGTCTTGATCTTCTCTTTGATTATTCATTCTTCCTTTGTCTTATACATTTGTATTGAGTTACAGTTTGTAATATCACAAGGGATGTGAGATTTTATATAATAAAGGTTATTTCTGCTTCGATTTTGTACTGTATATCATATTTAATTATTAAAAATATTTTTAATTTTTTTGCTTCGTTCAATAATTTTTACATCGATATTTGATATACAGTGGTGTTTATTAGGTGTAAGAGGAGAGGTTGCCGATCTAGTTAAGTCTGGCTACGTAATCGGGACTTGATTAGGGTTTAAGCCGAGTATTGACCTAGTCAGGATAAGGGATGCTACAACTTCTATGAAGGAGTTAATCATTTTGAGCGAAAACAATTAAATATTGTATGTGGTGGATCGTTATTTGATGTTACACTAAATCTAGCAAAAGAAGATATTAATATAATGACCAAAAAATCTGAATAATATGGTGAAAAGATAGATATATCAAGAAAGAAAGTTTATGAGGTTAATAATTAAACAAGTAATAAATTTGACGAAAAAGTTGAATAATTATCTAAAAGGGTTGAATTACTACTAAAAGATAGGTGAAATAAAGTTATGCCATGTGGATTTTGTAATGAAATTACACATCATATAAATGCGTGTCCTACTTTATAAGAAGAAAACCTTGAAAAAATCATCGCGGTTATGAACTAATATTCTAGTCCTCCTAGAAACCAATATAGCAACAACAATTATTACAGTGGAAAACCAAATTCAAATCTTAGCAACAGTCCACAAAATCAAAACTATACCACTTATAGATTGAGAGCGCTAACACAACCTACACTATTGCAACAACCACAACAAACTATTCAACCTATGCAACTGGGTTTAGAACATATATTGCACAACTTGAGAAAATGAAATAAGTCAAATGAGATTACAAATCAACAAGTTAAGCAATTACAATAAAGTAACTACTCAACCTATGAAAACTACTAATCTAGCTCAAGTTAACGCTTTATTTTGTGAAAATGAAAAAAAAACGAATATGCAATAAAAGACACCAAAAATAGATAAAAAGATAACTAAAATACCTAAGAAAATAAAACTATAATAAGAGGAGATTAAGGCAAATATCATTCCTACTAGAAAATGGATGCTCGAGGAACTAAAATAAACGCCTTCTCACGAAAGGCTATACTCATCGTATTAGCCAAAGTAGAAGCCACTAAAAGTTTTTACAAAATTATAAATTAGTTCAACAAGACAAAAGTAAATGATATTTATAAGTCATATGAAGATATTCATTCCAATTCTACTACTCCACAATGATTAACAAATGCTTAGGAGGAAGAAACTAAAAAAGACATATCTAGACAATTTAACAAATTAGAAATTAATGAAAAGTTAGAAAAAACACACCATACCTAAAGAGAATGCATGAGATATGTTTCGACTCAGAAATGTTTGTCATACCCATTAATATTGGTAATTCCTCAATTGAATTTACTATGTGTGATCTCAGAGCATCAATTATTAAACCTTATGGATTATTAGAGGTCATCTTAGTACAAGTACATGATTTAGTATTTATAGTTGATTTTCATGTCATGGAAACGAGAGATTCAACATCTCCCAATCATTTGCCTAAACTATAAGGTAGACCTATTCTAAAGACAGCTAGAACAAAGTCTGAGATTTAGAAGGAACAATGTCTATGGTGTTTAAAGATTAATTGTTAAATTCAAAATTAATAATGAACATAAGTATGAAACTTATAAAGAATAAAATAAATTATTTGATAATGAAATAGATGATAATAAATTTTGAGACTTGAGCTATTATGATGAATTCAATGTTATAATTTATGCAATCAATGAAGTAACAATGGAGATGGATAAAGTGATTTCAAAGAAAGATTCAGTTGAAGACACTTTAAAAGAAAATAAAGTAACTCAAGAATGGAGAGTTAAGCAACCGGAAAATGGTACTAAAAAAGCATTAGCAAGCTGAAGGTTTCATTATCCTAATACCATAAGAAAAGACAAAGTGGGACTTGAGTCCTATAAAGCTTAATGATCTCAAAGGCATACGCTTTCACATTAAAATCAAATAGGGGTTGGTACTTCAGAGCTCAGTGTGATAAAACCTCTAATGCAAGTCTCATGCCCATACATTTCTTTCTACAGACTGAATTAGAGTTGAATTCACTTGCTTCTGAATGATTATCTTTACTGAATGGAACTTTAATTCAACTAATAGGAGTGGTCATGAATGTGCTAGTTCAAGTAGACAACAACACCATACCCACGGACTTCTTGGTAATGCCATACTTTATCAATGAAGATCCTTTTGAAATTTTAGGAAAACTTTTCGTAGCCACTAATCATGCTATTGTGGATATTTTGAACAAAACAATTACTCTGACAATTAATGGTCGAGCAATCACTTTTTTGGAAGGACATTAGGCTAGAAATTCCTAAATTCATGTTTAGCCATCCAACTAATTCTAGAAAGGTTAAGTCGATCCAACGATAGTAAACAATGCGTTCTATGGGAGGTATCCTATATTCAATGTTTATTTTATGTTTATTTAATATTATTAGGAATTTAGTTTAGTTTATTTTAGTATGTTTTTATTCTCTCTTTTTTACTCTTGTATTGAAAATATCTTTTGATTGTAAACCTCCGAGGTGATTTCAAATAAGGAGAAGTGATCGAGTTATTTTTTCTTATATGGCCTTTATACAAGTCACATTATTTATTTGCTTATTTATTTATTTATTTATTTTAATTAGTAAAAGTATTTTGTTGGTTATATGTCCCACTTAAACTCTCAAATTTTTAGTCAATTTGAACTTTATATGAATTTTTATGAGCAATGAATAAGTTAATTATAAGATAAATTGTAAAAAAGGTAAAATATGCCTAGCAATTCCACAACGATTCACTATAATACTAAGAATCGCTTGCAACATCGGTAGCTGAACACATCCAATTTGGAATGTGGTGATTACCAGCGATTCGCTTTAAACATGAATTGTTGGTTAAATCGGTAGGTCATTACATTTTTCTTGTATCTCACTTATTTTTTATGAACATTGCGAATCCCATTGATTCCACTTACACAAGAATCACAGGGAAAGATTTTTCATTTTAAAAACTAAAATCTAAATCCCCATACATACTAAATCATTTGCACTTGCAAACTATTGCACCCTTTCATAAAAAATCAAATTTCTTTCCTAGATTCAACTGGTCTAAGTTCAATCCATAGTATTTAAATGATTCCCACCTCAATCTAGTCTCATTCATATCCAAAATCTTGATTTGGGGGTTTTAATCTAAACTAGGGTTTTAGAAAATCTCAACTTGACAAGTCAATAATTAGATATATTTAATAGTGTAATTTAAGTTAGTTTTTTATATAAATTATGGTATTACACTAGGTGTTCTCTTATTTTTGTGATGTCAATATTTAATTAAAAAATGAAGGAATGGAAGAAAAAGAAGAAAAATAGCAAAAAAGTCAATTGGGGAAAAGGTCCAATGAAAAGCTAGCTACGTGAAAATATATATGAAATCGGCAAAGCATAGAAGTGCAGTGAATCTTTAGTGAATTGGGAAGTATACTAGAAATCGACAGCTAAATCGGTGGAGCATAGAAAGCCAATTCTAGTGATTAACTCTGTGATTTGAGTATAAAATGAAATCGCTGACAAATCGTTGAGGTTAGTTAAGGGTTTTTTAGATTAGTGTGAAGAGTTTAAGTTCATCTATGAGATGTATACTTAGAAAAACCATAAATAGGACCCTAGGGCTACAAATCAGTTTCTCCAGAGGTAATTACACATTCTTTGGAAGCATTCTTTAAGGCTTAAGTTAGTTTTTATTTAGTTTATGTTTAAAGCTACATTGGAGCTTTGATTCATTTCATTAACATGTATTTATTTATTATGTCTTTCAATTATATTATTTTGTTATGTATTTTCAACATGAGTGGGTAGTTTGTTAATCTAAACAAACCCTTGACATGTATATACTTTGGATTGCTACATAGTTATGATTAGGGAATCATGAACTTAATGTACATAACAATCACGGATTTAATCAGTTGTTTTTGCATATTACAACTAATGAAGATTTAAATTGCGTGCATAGTTTCAAATATGTATTGTGCTATTTGGATTTTGAATCTATATATATGATTATTAACAACAATTATAGAAATAGTAATTAGGATTAATCTATAAGGCCATATTCTGAAGTGGATGTCTAGGTGATTATGATCTAAGTTATTTATTGATTAGCATATTCTGATTTATATTTGATTTAGATTAGGCGTGATTTTCATTGAGTATTAATGCTATTATATCCCTATTTTATTGTGTTTTATCAAATAGGTAAATTTACAATAATAAGAGTATGGCTTATTTTCCATTAAATTTAGAAAAACCAATGGTATGCTAAAGGATATCAACCTGTTATGTTTTAGGATTTAATGATTCCAAGATACAATGTGATATTATTATAACTATGTTATAAATGTGACGACCCGCCTAATTTAAAGATTACTTATTTATTAATTTCAGACTATGACTTAGCTCAGACCCACATGGATATCACAAATTAGTCTAGGGCATGCCTACCGAGGTATAATTCTTTATATTATATTTGAATGATGCTTGTTTATTAAGTTTGTTTTACTAAATTATAGCATTACGCCATGTGTACCATCGATTATCGCATTTTGCAGGAGTTTTGAGTGCGGCGAATAGCACTTCGAGATGCATGAGACATGGCTACGAGAACACATTAGATTATAAGCTTAAATTATCAATATACAATGATATTAAAGCTAAATAATCAAAAAACTAGACCCAAGTTCAATAAAACACTAATTGGCCAAAAATGGACCTGTCGTGTCTTGTGATACGTGACAACGCTGGGTAGTTGGTTAGATACGTACCTAGCCTAACTTTGGTATATGTACTTCAAATGAACTTTTGGCTAGACTAATGATGAAAATAATGTGCCAATGGTAATTTAAATAGACTAAGTTATTTAAGTCATTAATGTGCCTAAGATGTGCAATTAGGCTAAATAAGGGCATTTAGCCTAAGTAAGAAAATTATGTAGAAAATCCTATAATGACTTATTAAATTGACACATGTTTGACATAAATTTTCCTGGATCTAATGGTAGCCCTTGATGGACCTCAAGAAGAGTGTGAAGGCTTGATGAAGTGTAAAAGTATATATAAATGGGACTTAACATTATTTTGTCAATTCATGCAAAATTCAACGACAAAAATCCAGCACAAAGAGAACCATCGAAAGATGGGATTTGAGGCTTTTAAGGGAGAATTATAACTGATCTTAGTGGATCCAAACACTAGGTACCCAAATTCCACTTCCTTTCCATGTAAACTTCTAAATTTTTCATTGCATGCGAGCGAGAAACTGGGGTTTTTAGTGCAAAACGAATATTGATGTTCATTTAGGATTCAATCTCTATTTTTTCAATGATTGAGTTAAACTCTGATTTTATCAACAAGTTGCTCACAAACTGTGTTTTGGGAGTTTTTAGGGGTTTTTAGTGATACAATGTATATTGATGATGATGATGGTTTTGTTGGAGTATAGTTCAATTGTTGTTATTGTTGGTTATTAATAGAGGAGAAGAGAAAAAAAGAGGAAAAATAAGAAAAGAAACAAGACAAAAAAAAATATTTTGAAGGGGAAGAGATGACTAGCTGTGCAGTTCGTTCCCCCCAAATCGATTTGGGGGAGGGAAGCTCGTACGCACACCTCATATATGCGGCCTTATATATGCGTAGGAGCTTGGGCTGGCCAGGCGAACTCAGCACACCCGAGCTAGGTTTAGGTGGGCCAAACCCAATTAAATTAATTAAATATTTATATAAATTAAAATCCTATACAAAAAAAATATACAAAATTATAGAAAAATATATAATAATAAATAAAATTTTTAGAAAAATCTAAAAAAATCATTAAAAAGATGAGGAATTGGGAAAAAAGTATAAAATGTGGTTTTGAGAAATTTTTAGGTATTTGGCACCGTTGTAACTCAAAAAATGTGTCATAATTAAAACTTAAAATAAAAAAATTCTGATTTTTGTTCTCACAATATAATATCAATTAATGTGACCATAAATTATTTGAAATTGGTATGTATTATATTGAATGCCTAGGGAAGCATAAGGGACCAACGGATGGGTATTCTTAGGATGAGCGAGCGGTTAGGAGCAAGTTTTTATCGCATGTTGGTAAGTAAACCCCACCAGAAAATAGGTAGTATCTATTTACTATTTTTTTACATTATTCCACTGAATTATGCAAGTTTGGGTTTATTTGACTACTCCACTCCCGCATGCATCTGTATATGGTCGACAGGATGGTATGACCCCTCACCGCCTTCCTCGCGAGTAGCTATTCGATTGTTGCTACGGTTTCGATCTTGCCCTAGGTTACACGAGAGAATTACTCCAAAGTCGATAACTCGCGAAATGGTGTCGTGGAAGTTAACTCCGACATAGATTCCTGTCCTTTGAGGCACTTGGCCAGGAGTTGTAAACGACTGACCATAAGAGTTCCTCATAGGCCTTAGAGCGGTGGTGGGTAGTTAGTTCGTCACTAGAGTCTCCTCGGTTCAGTGTTATTACTACCAGAGCTCGATAGATATATACCACACTCATGTTCAAAATTTATTGTTTTCCTATTGACTTATCTTCACGCTATTCTCCCTTTTCAGTGCATTTCTTATTTACTAGCATGAGTTGTAGCCATTTTCTTACATTCTTAATAAATGCAACTTGACTTTTTTTGGGGGATTTACTCACTGCACTCATCATCACATTTTTGGATGGACGACTGAGTGCCGATCCTATAATGAGCGAGGGGGAGGGTCGTACTTGGTGACTTTATTTGATCATCGAGAGCTTCTACTAGCCCATCTCATAGGTGTTTGTATATATTATGTTACTACTTTTGGGTAATTTTTGGGGAACTTGATACACTGATGCATGAATATTGATCACATTGTACATTCTGTAGCCTTATACACATATACATGGTATCCTTATAATGAGTTTTTCTAGTATTTAGGGTTTTTTTAATGAAGCAGAATGTTTGCTACTATTATTTACTTTTTCTAAAATTAAAGACTTCCACTATTATTGATAACTCATACATTTAGTTGAAAAAACCAAAGAACAACTAAATAACTTATCAAATAAGTTAGGTGAGATAAATGAATAGTCTAACTAAAAAAATTAAGAACATGTCTTCATAAAACACCAAATAATTGGAATAGTTAGGCTAATTGAAAAGGTTAAGTACTTGTCGCGGGCTAGCTGTCAACCTATTGCAACCCTCCTCCATTTTCCAAGAATGGAAAATGAACTTGGGGCCTCCCTCCCCCACTTTCTAGGTATGAAAAGTGGTTTTGGGGACCCCTTACCCATTTTTCGGTATGAGAAAATAGGCGTCATAGTCCTCATTTATCCGGACTTGGGACTGGCTATGTAGCGCACATAGTGTACAACATTGGTGGAGTTACCTATCACAAACCATTTGTGATCAATAAATGTCTAATAATCTATAATTAGAACCCCATAGTTCAGTCCCTAAGTTCTCCAAAAACTATAATCAAAACTTAACTTATTTGCTATTTTTTGGGATGGGAGCGCTCTCCCGCATTTGGTGGGGCGTGCTCCATCGGTTGACTTCATCCCAATTGATGAAGGAAGTGCATTCCTCTGCTACCTAGAGCATGATCCACCATCCACTGTCTTGAAAGTAAACGGGCGCAACCACTGTTCCATTACCAAATCACTACCACAACCTCAAATACTCTCTGAAATCATCAAGGATGACCTCCAAACCATTTCCAACAAATAATAACAACAAGTCTTAGAGAAATCATAACCTATCTGTGATTCAATTTAAAACTTAAAAACTCAACTCACCCATAGTGATGATCTCTAATCTACTATTATTTAAGCTCCTTAATCTCGTGAGAAACTTATTTTTTGATACACACCTTGTGATCAAATCTTTAGTCTCTCTCCCTCTCTCTCACCTTCTCGAATTATCTAATGAAATGAGGATAAGAATGAAAGTTTTTATTTGAATATATAGATTTTTCTAGAGATACGCATCACGCTATCTTGAGGCTGATCAAGTTGTCAATGTCTTAAAATGACACTCCCTAAAGTGAGAAATTTTAACACGATCAACACTTATTCTAATCTAGAGGCTGATCAAACGATTCATATAATTCAAGCCAAACTTATAGTTTTAATATATATATATATATATTTATATATAAAGTTTATATATATAAATATAAACATATTTTATGTATTTTCTCACCAATAAATTCACCGGACATGCCTATGAGTATTCTCAGGTATGTAGATTCATTCCCCAACCCCTTGTCAAACTTGGTGTACCAACAATTTATTGTTTAATTACTGATTATAGGTTTGTATCAATTTCCTACTAATCCCACAACCCAACAAATTCATTAAAATCCCAAACAAACGACACTCATCACACAAACCAATGCAAAAGTTATTCGAGGTATGCCGAACTTAACCACAAGCTTAACTCAGGTTAATTAGGATTTCGATTAACATTAATCTCCAGCTTAAGGTAGCAGGTCGTTATAGAAGTATCCTATAAAGCTCTTTCAGTGTATCCACATTATAGACAAGATGAAATTAATCTTTAAAATCTGTTCAAAAATTCATTAAAAGCTTCGTCATCTTTCATTTTGACAACTTTGATTTCTCTTTTATAAGTACTAGTTTTTCTTGTAGGCATATATTGATCTAGCAAAGCTTCTGACTTTTGAGCCCATGTATTTATCGAGTCTTGTGGAAAGTAGCACAACCAATTTAAAAAAGTAAAAGCTATAAATTTGACTTGTTCTAACGTGCGGTCTTTAAATATCATCTTGTAGACTTTGTGTTGATATTCTCTTATAAATTTTTGTGGGTCTTTATTGACCTTACAATCGAAGTTAGCTTGCCTAAAAGTAAGTTCTCTAACATAATTATTATTATTAAAGTCATTATTGGCTTCCATTGTGATAGATCAGTGTTTTGTATGTTGTTGTTTTCTTAAAATATGATTAAATTTCCTATTTATTTTAAGATTAAATGGATGTAAAGATCTTGTCAAATTAGAACAATGAAATGGATAGACCGTACAACATCTAAAAGTCCTAAGTAACTTTGATTCAATCCCTGACAATGGTGCTAAAAACTGACACATGTTAGGCGTGTATAATTATTTTCCCTTTATAATATACTTTAAATATTTTATAGTAGTGATAAGGGGGAATTGTTTCCAAAGGGATTTATCAAACTTCTCTAGGAAAAAGGATTTTAAAGGATTTTATTGTTTTTACTTTACTTTAACTAATTAAAAGTTGTAATTAAACTAACTAAAAGTTAGCTATATATATTATTTTAACTCACACAATTCAAATTCAATATCAATCAAATAAATTCAATAATACCTAAATATCTAAACAAACATCTAGAACAATGAAACATAAACCCGTTTTGCATTCATGTAACTCCAATCAATGTAGTTATGAGCATATTTTATAAAGTGCGATAGATCACTAAACTTTAATCATAAGTGAGTAAAAGCCTTTAGCCAACCATTTGTTCTCCTTATACCGGTGGAAAGCCACGTTCTAATTTGATTGAGCAAACCCCTTTATTTACACAAATACATTAACTTCCAACAATAAAACCACATTACTCTATATGAAAACTTCGAACTACTACAATCTAACACCGTTGGAAAACCACTTCAACACTAGATTTATATCTCAAATTCACCTAAGATATTTAAATAGTGTTTGCCTTTCAAACAATCATAATCACTACTTCAAATGGAAAATGAAACCAAATATCACGATGCACATTTGCCACTATACATGCAGTACAATGATCATCATTTAAATCTATAGATAATAGCCTATTAAATCGATGAGTCAAAAAATACAAGTAAGTTTAAAGTAATAAGCACATAATCTTCTTTTTATAACTACATTGCAAAACAGATCTAATTCACATTCATATTTCATGTAGATCAAATAATTACTTACTTATAATCTTAAATAATGTTGCAATAATATAATTAAAAGACATAATTGAAAATATCTCTGAACTAGAATATTTTAAAACTTCAATCTTCTTCAAAAGGAATAAAATTTGATAGTAATAGACAATGGCTCCATGATTATTAGAATATTGATCTACATACTTAAGAGCAACTAATTTCAAAATCATAAAGTTATATTTATAGTATTCTACATAGTACACATCTCAAACTAATTCAAACAACTCATAGTTATTTTAAATTCACAAAATATTGTCTAGTAATTCCTAGCGATTTGTGTGTAAATGGAATCGCTGAGAAAATCCATAAAACTGAGCTCTCTAGTCTTTGTCTTACGTCCACTGATTTAGCCATCGATTCGATGTCTCTAAGAATCATTAAGGATTGATGGTTCAAAAGTCCAATTCTTCTTCGCTTCCTTTATGATAATTCTTCCACTTGATTAATTCCTTCATAATCTTTCCTTTTTCGTTCATTTATTCATATTCTTCATTTATTACCTGAAATAACATAAATAATAGAAAACCCCATGAAATATAGTATTTTACATTTAAAATCATCCTTAAATGTACTACAAAAGATGTCTAATTATTGACTTATTAATTACTTACTTTTTTTATTAAACAAAAGTGCTTTTTAAATAGAAACATATTACGCTCTTAAAAATAAAAATTATGATAGAATAAAAAGATGTAAAGAATAACCTATCGTTTGGCAACTCAACCTCGTTATTGAGTACAACTCAGAACTCAAAGTTCAATCAATACCAAAGCCATGCCACTAGATAGGTTTTCTCAATCTCCACTGATAAGATTTAAGCTTACGATGGCTAATATAGAATCTCAAAATACAAAAACCACTAAATTAATCTCATTTTCAAACATTATATAAAAAATACCACTACAATCAAACTCGATAAAAACTTTTAATCATAAATAATTATCATTATCATGTTCAATTGTTGGAATGTTGGAAAAAGAAGATGCTTGTCTCATATTAGCTATAAGTAATCGAGCTAAATCTTTTATTTTAAGATTTTTTCGTAAAAAATCTTCTATTTTTTATATTTGTCTCTTTTTTTCTTCTTTTCATTTGTACCAATTTTGACTCCATTTTTTTTTTGGATACTATTCTTATTTTATAGGGATTCTTTCTCACATTTTTCCTACTACAAGATTTCTTGCTCATTTTCCTTCAGAATCTGTGGGCTCTCTATTTTTTATTTAAAAACTCTTGTTAGCACTTCTTACTTTCACCATAGTTAAGGAAGTATTATTTCCAACTTGTAAATTTTATTGGTTAATTTCTTATTTCTTCCCCTAATTGTTGCATAAGTTCTTTTCATTATATATATAATACTTGACCAATAATCACTTTATAACAAGATTCATAGAAAACTATCTTGTTTATCTTGCACTTTTGTTTCAATCTTCTACCCATTATAATGTCTAACACAAAGCATACACAATCTAGATAAGATGAATAGGGTATTGCAATTCATTTCTATCAAAAAATCTCTATTTTCATGGGTAGTAAAAATGTCACTTCTATTTAAATATAAACTATATTCAATTCTTTATTTCCTTAACTAAATGAAGTAAAATGAAGAAATATTACCTTTATATTTCAAAATTTGAAAATTTCAATCAAATTTGAAATTGAATAAATAGATTCTACCTCTCGAGTCTTCTATACTTTGCTTCTTTGCACTCCACTTCACGTAAATGCCCCCAAACTTAATGCAAACCTTGTCCTCAAGGTTTAAAAAATAAGTCAAGTTTTCAACAAAAAGAATATGCCTTGTGAAACATAAACGAAATATAAGAAAAATAATTAATGAATATATTATCATAAGAATAAATTTTTCATTAACAAAGAAATCATGAAAAAAATAAAATATCAAGCATCATCATCAATAATAATAATGTATCAACATCACATCAAACCACAATATCAAACATAAAACCAAGATAGCATAGTATCACAGATAACAATATCAATTACAAATCAAGACCTCGCACACTATCTCCCACAGATAAATGAATTGGAGAAGAAAATAAAAAAAATCTTCCTTTAAAAGTTGCATCATGACCTCCGTCCCTTGTTGAGATTAATAACTTGTTGTAGGATTGTAGAGTGTAGTCCACTTCAATCTCTAGAATTCTATCTAAAAAGACTCCATTTGCTAATCTCATTTGGGTAGATGGTTTATAAATTTCCAACCCTCTTCTTTGAATTCGTCTGGCCATTCTTCCTTTAAAACCATGCAAGGTCCTTGCAATTTTCACATTGGTTCTGAAACATATATTCTTGATTCCTTAGAGTTCTCATCTGGTTGCACATAATTGATCCCATCATTGTCTACTTTGTCTCTTCTCTGTCTACATAACTTTATAATCTTCAGTAAGTACTTATAAACATTTAATCCATTCTTTCATTATATGCAGTAGCTTGCATTTTTCCAAAACTTTTCTATTTTTTGCTTGTATCTGACAAAATAAGTTTATGCTTTTATGATTTTCATAAAGTTCTCTGTTTGGATATGGTTCGGGTACCCCTCTTTATCCGAAATGAATCCATCCACCCGAGATTACTTCTAATCCACCCCTAATGGTCTCTCATAGAATTCCATGCATGAATCCATATTCAAATTTTGGGTAATCATTTTTTTATTTTCTATGAAATCTTGATAATCTGAAATACCGATTTATTCTTTTAAGAGAATAATCCACTAGTCTTCCTCTAACCATGGATACAGTTTTATTTTCACTTCCATGCCCATTAGCATAAAATTATCGTACCAAGATTTCACAACCCATCTATCGAGGAATATCCTCATAATCATCACGATTCTAATACTTAGTCAACAATCCCCAATTCATATCCCTTATTACGTTTAAAATCACAGGCCCATACTTTAATTCATTCTTCCCATTGAATCCCCTCTCCGAAATAAATTTTTTATTTTTCCTAATAATACTCTTCATTTTAGCCAGAGCTTTAGCATTAACTAAATCATCTACATTATAAGTAGCTTTTTGGATTCTTCTCAATTTCATCTCTTTCTGAATCATCACTATATTCTATTGGTAGAGTAGGTTCTTGTTGTGGTTTAACATTAGGATTATTCATTGAGATTCGTGTTGACCTAATTGGTGTGGGTGGGACTTTGAATTTTATTTTGGGTGTTTCTACCATCACTGCCTTTCTCCTATCTTGAACTTCTGCCACTTCCGGCCATTTTTCCCAAGTTACACAATCACAAGTCGAAATAGAAATTAAAATCAATAAATCATTCAAAACTATTTATAGGCATTAATTTTGTAGAATTCAAAACTCTACTTAGAAGGAAAAATTCATTTGAAAAGCTAGTTTAAAAAGAAATCAAGAGCTTAAATAAAAAAACTGATAGAAGTTCTGACTCATTATAAACTAATATTTGGCTTTACAAGACTTTAATATCATAAAACAACGTTTTGATAAATTCAACTCTTTCTAAAACAAAACACACCCCCAAACTCATTTGAAACTAAATTTCAAACAAATTTCATAAAAGAATCATTTAATCGATAAATGCAAGAATTTCAAAAAAATTCTTAGTGAACTTAGGATCATTGTATTTATTATTCTTATTTTATTAAAACCAATTAAATCATTTATCAATAGTAGTAAAATGAGTTCCAATAAAAAAAATTTCAAAATCAATTAAAAACTTCTAAAAAATTCTTCATTAATGAAATTAAAAAAAATTGATTTAAAAACCATTGTTTTACTTATAATACATTTTTGAGAATGAATCCCTCAAGGTACAAACTCTTGAACTCTTCTAAATCTCTCTTTAAAGCTTCTACTCGAAATTCCTTATTCAAGCCCTGTTATAGCTCTACACTGTCAAATTCACTCTACATTGGTTAGAAACAAGATTGATATTTGAATCACTCAAATACACTAAAATCAAGCTTATGAAGCTTGAATCTATGTAAATATTTGGTCTTTGAATCGAGTGGGTTTTGTGATTGGTGTGTGCGAATTGAGTTATTATGTGGCAAATTGGGGTTTTATTTTAAAAACTTAGAATCGATCCCAGCAAATCAAAGTTTTAAATGGATTTGATTATTTTCTACTTAAATATGGAGAAATGAGACTTTATGCCTCATTGATTTTCCTAACAATTCCAGTTATAAGGCCAATTCATTGATGAATCGCTACACTTGAATTTGACTTAAGATTTATGTTAACTCTCATTGATTTTCTTAGCAATTTGTAGTATTAACACACACCATTGTGGATTCGCGGATCATTAATTACTGTTTATCCAAATTTAATTCATAATTATCATATACAACTCTCATAATAATCAATATAAAGGTATAATGCATTAAAAAATTGAACATTTGAGTAGGATATGTAAGTAACAAAAATTTTATTACTTTATTAACTAAATAAATATCGAAATAATATAAATTTGCATAAAACCCATATTATATTTGCAAAAATAACATAACAACTAGATCAACCCCTCATTTGAAGCTATTACAGAGTTTAAATTCCGAAAACATTTTCAAAAAGAAAGTGAAAAGCGAGAGAATAAAAACATACTATACTAATAAAATAAAAATAAAGATAGAATATAGGATGCCTCACATATAACGCTTTTGTTTACCATCGTTGGCTTGATTAAACCAATCTAGTACTAAACCTAATCTTTAAACTCAAATATAGGCTTGCCCACTCTAGTGTCATTTCAAAAAGTAATCGCTTGACCATTCACTCTTAAAGTTATTGTTTTATTCAAAATATCATTGTAGCTTCAACTTTGGCTAAGAATAGGCATCCTAAAATTAAAGGAGGATTTTCGTTAATAAAGAATGGCGTGACAAAAAAGTTTGTAGGTAAAATATACTTGTCTACTTGAACTGGTACATTCGTAACTACGCTTATTGGTATAATTGAAAAACCATTCAATGAAAGAGCTTGTTCAGAAGCAGCCTCATCCAACTCTAATTGAGTATGTAGAAAGAAGTGTATCAACATGAGATTTGCATTAGAACTCATATCATACTGAGATATATAGTACTTAGCCCATTTAGTATTTATATTCAAATGTATTTCTCTAGAATAATTCAATTTCATAAGACTTAATGTGATGGCTCGGTTCCCCAAATCGGGTATCGTTTGGCCTAATCTCATCATCAAGCCTTAACTCATGCCAAGTAGGACTTAACAATGTATTAGTCAACCTTTACACTTTATTCACCTCTTTTCATATACTTAACATAGTTACAATTCATTTTATTATCATTAGAGTTAATTAAAATATCGTTATCCTTACCTAAATTATCAACGAAATACATAATAAAATTAGGGGAAGCATTTCTAAAACACCTATTGTCGAAACCAGGTAAATAGATGATTATATAAAACTAAACAAAATAATATATGAAATGGTAGGGAAGTTTAGTCTCTCAACCCGATATACAACCCAAAGTTATACAAAAAGATGTAAGTAATAGATACACAAAATGATCACCCATAAAATTAGCAAGAACTATCCATCGACGGCTTAGACCTACTCATCGATTCTTTCCTTCCCTAGTTTTCTACTCAAAGTATTTGCACCCACCATCACAAAAAAGACGATGAGTAAACCAATGTAGAAAGTAAGACTTTGAGAAATTTATCCACATTTCCAAATACACAACAAGTATCTGAAAGCACAATAATAGCAAAGAAAGCTGAAACAAGAATCATGCTAAAAGATACTTTAGTTAGATAATATGAAACTAACACTTGGCTAAACAGTAACGATCTAGGGCCGATTGACTATAAAATTACATCACATCAACTCTATTCCACTATGTAAAGTGTACTTAGTTTTTTAGATGTCTTTACATCATTACAATGCCCTTTTTATATATATATATAAATACTTACCGATAACACCGGGTCCTATACCCATGATGATGCTCAAACTAGTGGTGAGATTTCAACATCCCTAAAAATTTTGTGACACGGTGTGCCACAGCCTATCTCTATAATTATACAAGCACTAGTTTCACAATTCAATAAATAATAGTATAAGGAATTCAAAAATATAATAGCTCAAACGATCACAAAGGATTATGGTTTACAATACCATAATTCATTCACCTAATAACATATTTTTCTATTAACACTCAAAACAATCAAGAATGATATAACACCTGATTAAGAGTCAATGAATACCATTTAAACAACAACCAATACCATGACAACAAACTCATGAAATTAGAGAAGACAACAAAGTCTTTGTATCTAAAGTCCAATAACACATCAATCCAAATGACTGTAAACCAGAAACATAATGGAAAGAAATATAAATAAATATTTTAATCAATTTACTTACAAACCACGCAAAGCTCCTATGCTAATATGGCCTCCCAACACATTAAACTCATACCCAAACCTCTAAGACTCCTCCCTAGGCTCCTAGTACCTCTAGACATGTTTTATAATGCGTTTAGACCCTTAATTAGGGTGGTAAGCTTTATTAACGTGTTTAAGTTTTAGTTTAGAAATTGCAGATTTTTGTATTGTTAGAGCACCTAGCGCGTTTTGACTTGTTTAGCGCGCTAATGACCTCAATAGCACGCTAGTCAACTTTATTAGCGCGCTACCCACAGGTAGTGCTCTAGGTAACTCATCTAGCATTTTATGTATAGGAAAATCTTGAAATCTGCACTTAGAATTCAAAGTTTTCTCTATGCATAGCTAACTTCAATATCCTAGGTTCCCTGTTCTCACCAACTAGAGACCCCAAGACACCCTCTAACACAACCATAACAACAACACTTCAATTTTATCATAAATTCAATAATTCAAACTAAGTTAATGGTGCATATCAACTTACCCTGTTATAATGCACCACCACTTGATATCTTCACCAAATCTCATTGATCTTCGCTAGTTTTTCTTCTTCAAATCTTTCTCTCCAACTTTATTTCTCTAGCAAGTCTCGATTTGTAAATGAAATGAATTGCATGAATTGGTCTTTTTAATCTTACATATTAAGATAAGGTTGATTATTAGCTATTGGTATTTATGTACATATGTATCTCGAAGCTAATATAATGGCTTATAACTTGACACAATTCCACTAACTCTCTACTATCTTCATCTTACTAACACCAATTATATACTTAATTGGTCTCTTGATGTTTCAACACATATCTCGAGGATTATCAAATGGATATTATTTTAATTTTCTTACTTAAATTATATTTAATATAAAATCAACGATAGCCACATTAATATTACTATTAAAACTACACTAAGCTTAAATCAATTTAACACATTGCTCACTTCCCCGATCCCCCTTCGATACGTATCTCGAGGCTTGTTCCCACTCACTTCTTGACATCTATATATCAATTGGAGTTACGTAGTAGTTTACACATATACATCACATTAGGCATCATTCACTCAAAATTACTATAGTAATCAGTCCTCATACTGAGTATTGAAACTGTGTACCCATTATCGGGCCACATCACAAGTCAATGACCCTGATTATGGACAAATTTACTATTGGCAAATTTTAGGCCGTTACATTTAAACTCACACCTTTCTTCTAAGTATTCTTCTTAACTCTAAAATCATCCAGCTTATTAATATTCTTCCCGTTCTCTAGTTACTTAACTCTCCATTCCTGAGTTACTTTCTTTTTATTTGAAGTGTCTTCAACATGTACTTTCTTAAAGACATCATTTTCGGTTTCCATCCTAACTGCATTAATTGCATATATTTTAGTGCTTAGATTATCATACTAATTAAATTCTATAGAAACATTACAATTAATTTCATTAGCAAGAAATTTATTAGAATCATCATAATTATACTCATCATTAATTTCGAACGTGACAGTTTGTCTTCAAATTCAGAAGACATCATTCTTTAAAAAATTTCCAACTTAGTTTTAGATGTATTAAGAAAAAGTCTACATAATAATATAGGTCGAGAATTAGGTGATATTGAATCTTCCATTTTCATGCCATGAAAGTCAGCTGAAAACAATAAGTCATTTATTTTCTCTTAAATGTCTTATAATAATCCATATGGTTAAATAATTGTATTATAAGCTAAAGTAAAATTCATAGTTGTATTAGTCAACTATCCATTTTTAATGATTCATATAATTTAAGTGACATCATGTTAATTAATACTCCAAGATTACCCATGGATGATTTAATAGAAAAATTTCTATTGTGATAAGTATTCCAAACATTCCTGAATCGGAACAATTCTAAGGTATTTTCTTTTTTTAATAAAATATGACACCTTTTGCCCAAAGTTTTCTTAGATTTGCCTAAAAAATTTTCTTTATTAATTTCTTCCATCTTACCATGCGCTAATCGTTGGGAAACGAGACAAATGGAATACATATCTTCATTTATCACGAATTTTATCATCTTTTTTCTTTATTATCTATTTCAGAAGTTCGTAAAGACTTTCTGTAAACTATGGCTAAATACCATTGGTAAAATATTTAGGAGAGGTAAATATTTTAATTTTTTAGCCATCCATTCTCTAGTAGGAATGACATTAGTCATCATCTCTTCTTCTTCTTCTTTCGTCTTCTATATTTTCTTTTTCTTTTTACCCCATTCACGTATCTTTTCTAGTATATGTGCCTCTTTTCCATCATCGCAAAATATAGCAATAACATGTGCTAGGTATGTAGGAGTAGTAGTTTGAGTGATATTTTAGTTTGATTACTCAGTCTATTAATTTGTAAGTTCATCTGACACAATTGATTTTTAACTCATTAATAGGTGTATCAGGTTTAACTTGATTTTGAGATATTTGTGTAAATTTTAGATGACTTTGAGTCATAAACTTATGCAAGATTTATTCTAAATGTGTTACATAGGTTAAAAAATTTGTTGAGATTGTTAAATTGGTGCAAATTGCATATGTGCTTTTCATTTATAAGTGGTATAATTTTGATTTTGTGGACTAAAGCTAAGATTAGAATTTATATTTTTAGTATATTTACTATTGCTATTATAATAATTCTTGGGAGGACCAGGACATTGGTACATAACTACATTAACCTCTTCAATATTATTTTCATGTAAAGTAGGGCACGCATCCGTATGATGTGTAAGTTCATTACAAAATCCATATAGTTTTACTTGGTTTGCTTTGGCTTTTAACAACATATTAACCGTGCTTGATAACTCATTAACATTTTCGTCAAATGTACTACTTTATTTTGAATGGTTTAATCCTTCATAAAAATATTATAATAAAGCTCATTTTGTATATCCATGATATGGACATAATGAAATTAGATTTTTTTCGTATATCCAAAAACTCACCAAAAGTCTATTTAGTTTTCATCTTTACATAACTAATTTATTTTCTATCTAAACTAATATTGCATGTTGAAATGTATTAATCTAAAAAGGCTAGAAACACTTCAGACCATATGGTTATTATATTTCGAGGAAGACATAATACCCAATCTTGAGATTGACCTCTTACAAAAGAAGGCAAAGCTTTTAGCTTAACGTAGTTCTAACTCTATATTCTTAGGTTTCATCACCATTATTTTATATGCGTATTTCCTAATAAATTGTTGAGGATCTTCATCATCTTCAACATGAAAGTAAGGTAAAGAATTGATAAATCCAGATTTTAATTCAAAATCAGGAAACTTTAAGGAAAGGCGGTAGACATATGTTCGTAAGTTGTGGCATTTTTATTTGGTTGCATAAAAAATAAGTTCTTGATCGATGCTCGCCATATTATATGATATATATAGAGAAAGATTCTTAAGAAACTATTTTAAAATCCTCATAAACGACAAACACGAGTCGGACGTGTACGGTACTTTTTCCATTTTTATTACTTTTTAAAGTTTTTATTTTTATTTTAATTTATTAAAAATTAATTAAATTAACTAACAATTAATTATATATAATAATATTTAACTAACTATATTATCTTAATTAACTAACATAATGTAGATTCGTAATCAGTCCAATAAATTTAAGTCAATAATAAATATATATATTCTAAACAAATATCCAAAATAATAAAACAAAAACCGTATTCCATTCCAAACATGAAAATTAAATCCATATAGTCATGAGCATACTTTATAAAGTAAGATAAATCATTAAGCTTTAATCATAAGTAAACAACCTTTTGCTAGCCAATTGTTCTCCTTATATCGATTAAAAACCACGTTCTAATTCTACTAAGCTAACCCCTTCATTTACAAAAATAGATTAACTTCATGCAATAGAACCGAATTAAAATTTGTGAGAGCTTCAAACTATTAAATCTAACATTTACGGAAAATCCACTTCAACGCTAGATTTATATCTCAACTTCACCGAGGATATTTAAACGGTATTTTTCTTTCAAATAATCCTAGTTACTACCTCAAATAGATAATGAAACCAAATATCACATATATATATATATTTGAAATGATGTACATAATACTCAAATCAATGATTAAAATATGTAGATAATAACCTATTTAATTAGTGAATTAAATAATCTAGTTAACTTTAAAGCATTAAACACATATTCATCTCATCATAACTACATTATAAAATGGACCTGGTTCACGTTCAGAACTTTGTATAGATTAATTAATTAATTACTCATAATCTTAAATAACATTGCAACAATATAAATAAAATGACAAAATTGATAATATCCCTTAATTAAAATACTTGAATCTTCAATTTTCTATAAAAGCAATTAAATATAAAAATAATAGACAATGGCTCAAAGACAAATGGAATATTGATTTATGTACTCAAGGGCTTCGAAGGATTCAAAGGGAACTAATTTCGTAACCCTAGGCTACTATTTATTGTATTTTAAGTAGTAAACATCCCAAAACAATGTAAACAACTAGTAGTTATCTAAAATTCACAAAATCTTTCCTAACAATTCACAATGATTTATGAGCGATAAGAATCATTAGGAAAATTCAGAATTCGAAACTCACTGGTCCTTTCTTGTTTTATCTGATCACGTGTCGCACATGTCAAATATAACTCGTTTAAGGCTACCACTCCTACTCGAATGTATTAGAGGTTAGCACGAGGTTGAATTAATAGGATTCAGTTAAACTAAGTTCAACAAATAAAAAAGTAAATTTGGGTGGCTTTTGAATGAATTTTATACTAAATTTTTACCAAAAAGTAAAGTAAATAATTGATACTCAAAAATAGTAAAGCATACCTAACTAGGAATCCTCAATCAAGCCATACATTTTTTCCATATTTGTATTGTCGGTTTTGAAATGTGAAATTTAAAATGGTTTTCCTAGATAGGCTATAGGTGTTGGGTTTTCCAATAACCTTATTCCCTTATTCTCGATAGATAAGGCAACCGCTCTCTAAATACTTCCCTACTCCACCGTAAAACCTTATGCAACCGCTCTTAACATTTAAGCATGTGAGCAACATTAATAACTCTATAAGAAAACCTACCCTGCGCATATACTCTCGATATTTAACCTCTCTTAATGTTATTCACCTAGAATAACAAGTTTTTAGGTTTTTAACTAGTTGATTGCCATTTCTCAACTCAGTTGGTATCATGGACTCAACCTGATTAATAGCAGGTCAACGAATTTAAGCCTAAAGATTTGCAATGAACTTGCAAACTCTAAAATACTATTGAGTTATCGTTAAAAATGATAACATCAATTTAGTGAACTGAACCAAGACATTATAAATAAAGAAAACCTCACAAGACATGAAAATAGGCCTATTACTTACTAGATAGCTTCATCCCTGACCTAGGTATTAAAGAATCTAGTCAGTTATGGCTGCTCTACCTTTCTAATTCCTAAACCACTATGAATTATAATGTGTTTTTGTCCATAGACATTCCACCTTTGTATAAGTGAGCTTGGGTACAAGAATAGAAAATTTCGAGAAATAAGAACCTTCTAAAAATTGCAAAACATCGATTCTGTGAATCTGGTGCCATCAGTGGTGTAGCCATTATGTGGGAATAACACCAAGTCTTAGCGTGGCATAATATAACAAGTCTTGAACAAAAAGTTAGTCTGGAAGTTCTATTTCTAATCTTGGATTCGTGGGTGACGCCGTATGTTGTAAATATGACTTCGTTTGTTAATTTCAGATAATGTTCTTTATTCTAAATTGACACCATCATTGGGATTGTAAGAGTTCCATGGCACCGTTAGTTCATTCCATGGGCATCATATCTACTGTGCTTTGACTGAACTTTGCCTTTTTTAGGATTTATCTAATTCATGCAAAAATGCTCAAATAACATATATATTTCCAAATGAACATATAGAGCCATAAAGCATGACTTTGGACTTCATTTAAAACACCTATGAAAGAGTGCATATATAATGACTAATCAAATACCCCCAAACTTAAAACTTTGCACATCCTAAGCCAAGGGTTATCTGACTACAACAACTAACATAATGCAACTAAATTGAGTGACACTACCCTAAAGAATTTACATTCCCTTTGCAAAACAACGGAGTCTTTTTAATCCAAACATGGTCAATCATTTTAACAAGAGACTTAAAATTTTTGAAGGATGGTTTGATTACTCTAAACTCCACTTATGTAGAACACTATATGTAGTACATAGCCGATCCCAAATCTAAATAAAGTAGGAGAACTCTAATGCGCATTCTTCATACAAAAAATAGGTAAGGGGTCCCAAACCCATTTTTCATACCCGAAAAGTGGGGGAGGCCCCAAGCTTATTTTTTATTCATAAAAAATGGAGGAGGGTTGCGATAGGTTATTAGCCAGTGTCAAGCTTTTGTCGCTCTTCATAAAATTGATCAAACATTTCCGACCCCAATTAATTTGAGACCGAGGCTATGTTGTTGTTGTTGTTGTTGTTGTTGTTGTTGTGGTTTGATTACTCAAAATTGATTACCTCTTGAGGGAACACTTTTTCAAAACTTGAAGCATACCAAAACCATAACCTTCAACTTACTCAAAGACTTTTTGGGTCTCTTCATCAAAGCATTAGATCCAATTGGTCTCCTCACTGGGTGGATTTGTTTAAACATGTTTTATCATAACTTTTCGCTTATTTGCAGATTCTCACACTTACAAGGGTCCATATGGCTTATTTAAGGGTGGTTTTTATGGCATTGGAGAAACTCACGTAACTTAGCTACAAGCACTCGAGCTAAATATTTTATTTCTTAAGAGGAGTTTTTTATGAAGTTTCGCTTTTCTATCAATTTTAGATCCTTTTTTTCTCCCTCTTTATGATTTTTTTGTACGGTCCCTGCTCTTTTCCTTTGAATTCTGATTTTTCAATTTTTTTCCAACCATTAAGTTTTCTGCTCCATTTCCTGGAGAACTTATGGAACTTTTTAATTTTTTATTTAAAAACTCTTGTTAGCACTTCTCACCATCACTAAAGTTAAGGTAGTTCTCGAATTTGAATTTATTAAAGTCTTTATATATATTATAGTAAACAAACCTACTTATTCCCCTTACAAGAGCTAAATCTCTAATAATCATACTCCAAGTGGATATAAGTCCTAGGTTTAGAATCCTAGAAATTTGAATTTTTCCATAAAGTTTATTCGACAATCCACCTACTTTTGTCTCAACGTATGACTTATCCCTACTCCAAGTTTCTATTTTTATTGTCAAGTAGGTAGAAAAGCTCTTCTACTTCTTATTAGTCAAAAGGTA
This sequence comes from Stephania yunnanensis, assembly GCA_039657365.1. Lineage (NCBI taxonomy): Eukaryota > Viridiplantae > Streptophyta > Magnoliopsida > Ranunculales > Menispermaceae > Stephania > Stephania yunnanensis. The sequence goes on along the minus strand of CM077581.1, from coordinate 28,333,116 downwards.
AACAATTTGACCAAGTTTTCACTCATTTAATCTAAAGAAAAGTTACACTTGTAGGTAAGACTCTATAAAACACTAAAGACATTAGACCTCCTAAACATGCATGCTTTATTGTATTTAATTTTAAGTGAGGTAAATGAAATAGAAAGTAAAAAATAGAATGAAAAGGAAATAATACTACCTTGAATCCCTTGAAGTCGTAAGAAACAATTTAAAATTAACTTTATACCTGTTAGTATTCATCCAATGGTTCTGTCCAACAATCCATATACCTAATACCCCAAAACTTATTTTGAACCTTGTCCTCAAGGTTCAAAATTAAGCTGGTCATACCTACTAATAGAAATAATGGTGGAAATAAATGGATATATAATCTTAAGACGTTGATACAAGTTTCATGCATGATTAGACAAAAGCAAGATGATATAAAAATAGAATTAAATAAATAAATTAAATCCTAAATATAATTTTACCTATAAGTTCCCTCCTAGTAGTGTTGGAGTTTAAAGTTGATGGCCCAACTTGGCATGACAAATCACGTTACACTTACTAATTTGGAGAAGTCGCGAACAAACAACTTCCCTGCTATAATGGATAATGTGATATGCATGGTGCTTCTTATGATTTTAGTCTCATCTATCTCTTTTATTAGAAAAGATTATGTTTTATTCTGACCATCTAACACGAAAGTGTCATCGACTCATAAGATTCCAAAATGCCCTTTCTCTTCCACCCCATTTTGACAAGTCGATAATTAGACGTGTTTTATAGTGTAATTTAGGTTGATTTTAGATATAAATTATGATATTACACTAGGTATTCTCTTATTTTTGAGATTTCAGGATTTAATTGGCAAAATGAAAAATGGAAGAAAGAGAGAAAGAAGAGCAAAACAATCAACTGGAGAAGACAGCCAAGGATTAGCCAGAGATACAAGAATACACTGGAAATCGCCACAAAAATTAGCAGTAGAGATTTGACTGCAAATCAACAATGAATTGGCAATTATACTAGGAATTGCAAGCTGAATCGGTATAGTAGAAATACTAATCTCTATTGATTCACTTCATGATTTTTATACATAATGGAATCGCGGAAAAATCGCTGAGGTCAGCTATGAGTTTTTTATATTAGTACGAAGGAATTGAGTTCATCTATGATATGAATAAATTAGGATATTATAAATAGAACCTTCGGACTTCGAAATCAAGCTCTCTCGGACTCTCCTACTTCTTATACAGTTTCTTTTATCCATAAGTTAAGTTTATGTTTGAAGCAACATTAGAGCTTTGTTTATTTTACTAAGAGGTATTTACTTATTATGTCTTTCAATTATATTATTGCATTGTCTATTTCTAGCACAAGTGAGTAATTTATTAATCTAAACAAACTCTAGACAAGTATATACTTTGGATTGCTATAGAGTTATAATTAACCAATCATGAACATAATACTTTAAATCTATTCATACACAACAATCACATATTTAATAAGTTATTTTGCATATTACAACTAATGAAGATTGATATTGCATTCATAGTTGCAAATATGTATTATGATATTTTTATTCTGAATCTATATCTATGATTATTGACAACAATTATTGAAGTAGTAACTAGGATTAATTTATAGGGCTACATTCCGAATGGATGTTCTAGGTGATTGTGTTCTAAGTTATTTATTAATTAACATATTCTGATTAATATTTGGTTTAAATAAGGTATGATTTTCATTGAGTGTTAATGCTATCGTAATACTGTGTTATTGCATTTTTATTTAATGGATAGATTTAAAATAATAAGGATATGACATATTTTTCATTGAATATAGTAAAGTTGAATGTTTGCTAAAGGCTATCAATGAGTTGTTAATTAGGATTTATTGATTCCAAGATTCCATAAGATATGATTATAACTAAGTTATGCAGTGATGTTATGTTTTAGTGTTTGAATGCAATCCAATTATATTACATTGTTTAGTGAGGGTTTGTTTAGATTTTTATATTATATTGAATTTGAATATGGTTTAATTCAGTTTACATTGAATTGTTTGAATTTTTTTAGTTAGTTTAGTTAATTAAGTTAGTAGTTATAATCTTCAGTTATTTGATATTTTAATTCTCATTGGGTTAGATTAACTAAATTAAGAAAAGCAAGACAAAAAATACTTTTCTTAGAAGTTTGCAAAATCCTCATGGAGACGATATCTCATTTACCACTACTATAAATAATAGAAAAATAAGGGTAACTATTGTGCATGCTCGACATATGTCAATTTATGGTGCTGTTACAAGGGATTTTCAAATAATTTCTTAGGATTTTAGGCGTTTTATGGTCTACACATTTCTTAATGTTAATTCTACAAGATATTTACATCCGTTTGATCCTGAAATAGAGATACCTTTTAATTGAAGTTTAAGGAAACAACAACTAAGGGAAATGTTAGTTAATAGGATGGAAGATAACAACAATAATCTTAATGACAATGTCATTAATAATAATAATGATAATAGAGTTGTCAATAATAACAACAACAATAATAGATACCTCACTTTTAAAGAAGCAAATCTTCAAAATGTTACAGCAGATGAGCTTAAGTGCATAGCATATCTTGATAGATTTTCTGAATTTGAACTTAGATCTAGATTTAACAGTACTTAACCTAACTTTCTTGTAAAGACAATGAAGACCCACATAAATTTATAAGGGAGTATCAACATAAAGTGAATAGGATGAAATAGAAAGAAAGTACTTTAGAGCAAATGAAACTTATAGCTTTTCCTTTTCCATTAAAAGATCAAGCATAATATTAATTGTTTTATCTCCCATGAGATTCTATAAATACATGGACTCAAATGTAAGAAGTTTTACTAGATGAATATATGCCTGCTAGAAAAACTAGTTCCTCTAGAAAGCAAATCACAGTTGCAAAGATAAAAGATGAGGAAAATATTAATGAATTTTGGGATGAACTCCAAAGATTAATTTATTCTTGTCCACAACATAGATATATCAAAGAGCTTTAGTAGAATATTTTTATGAAGGACTCAATCACTTGAAGCAAAAACGATTAGACATAGTATGTGGTGCATCCTTTTTGAAACATCACCTACTTTAGAAAAAGAATCAATTAATAAAATGTCCAAAAAATCTAAGCAATATGGTGAAAAGGTTAAATCCTCAAGAAAAAACTTCATGAAGTTAATAATAGAAGAAATAATACGTCTGATGATACAATTGATGAATTATCTAAGATGGTTATGCCGTTAGTTAATCATAAATCTAATCACATTAAATCTTTTAAATTATGTAATGAGGTTACACATCCTACAGATGCATGTCCTACTCTACATGAAGAGAATACTAAAGAACTTAATGCAATGATGAAATAACTTTCATGTCCCCTAAGAAATCAATAAAATTTAAATTCTTATTATCTTATAATATAACAACCAAATCTTAGTTATGGTTCTTATAATCATAATTATTATACTTATAGGATAAGAGCTTATATGAAATCTGTACCAAATTAGCAACCTTAACCTAATGCTCAATCTACAAACCCAAAAATAGAGCAAATCTTGCGTAATTTTATGAACCAAAGTCATCAAAACTTTACACAAATTTCTTAAAATCAGATTAAGACTGATACTACTATTAATGAGTAATCAAGCTAAATCACCTACTCAAGCTACTATTTCTCAAACTAATCAAACATAAGTTATTGCTTTATTCAGTGATGAGAAAGACACATCTAAAACTGGAAAGATAATTAAACAAGGTAATAAAAAGAAGACAATAAAGCTATTGAAGAAGAAGAAGAAAAAGAAGAAAAATGATGGCTAATGTCATTCCTATTAGAGGATGGTTGACTGAACAAGTCAAATATACAACTTTTCCAGAAAGGATATACCCATTGTATTTAGCCAAAGTTCAAGCATATGAGAAATCCTTACAAAAGTTTGAAATAATTTAAAAGGATGAAAATGATAAAATTTTTAATAATTTAAATGAAGATACGTATTCATATCCTACCATTCCATGACAATTATGTAATGCTAGTGAGGAAAAAAAATTAAGATATTCTTGAAGCATTTACGAAAATAGAAATCAATAAACCATTGATGGAATCAATTGTGCAATTTTCTAATTATGATGAAGTTTTGAAATAATTCTCTATATCAAAGGATAATTTTTTATAAGAATCTAAAAAAAAAACTTGGGACAAAAAAGTGTACTTTAATTAAAAAGAAAATACATGAGAAATATTATGATCCTAGAATGTTTGGAATACCTATTACATTAAGAACCTCTTTTATTGATTTTGCTATGTGTGATCTTGGTCGATCAATTAATATTATGTCACATAAACTATATGAGCAATTGAAAATGGGTTCATTGACTAATATACCTATTAATGTTACCATAAGCAACAATACAATTATTAAATCTTACGCTTTATCAAAAGATGTCTTTGTAAAAGTAAATGATTTAGTATTTCTAGCTGACTTCTATTTCATGGAAATGGAAGACTCTGCATCATTTAAATCTCCATTTATACTTTTAAGATGGCCATTTCTTAGAAAAGCTAAAAAAAGTTAGATATCATTGAAGGAACAATGTATATGGAATTTGAAAACAACATTGTCATTTTTCATTTTAATGATGAAGATTTTTATGAAAATTCAGACGAATCTAATAATGAACCAACTAATGATGATTAATCTTTAGAATTAAATCATCATAATTTAAAAACTAAAATGTATGTTATTAATGTAGTAACAATGGAAGATGAAATTGTTGTCACAAATAATAAGCAAGTTAAAGAATCTTCAAGTCAATAGGTAGTAACCTAAGAATGGATGGTTAAATGACCCAATAATGTCGAAAATGATATTAAAATGGAGGAGTTTAAAGCTATGGAAATAAGAAAAAAAATCTAATAATTGTCAAGCTCGATGATCTATGAGAGATATACAGACACATAACAGTTAAATGGGCTTGGTATTTTAATGCTATTTGGGATACAAGTTCTAGACCAAACTACATGTCAATTCACTTCTTTCTTCATACTTAACTAGAGTTAGATATACTAGCTTTTGAAAAAGTTATTCTACTAAATGATTATTCAGTGAATCTAATAGAAATGATTACTAATGTATCATTTCAAATTGACAAGTAAATTATTCCCATATACTTTTTGGTTATGCCATACATTACGTATGAAGATCATCCAATAAACTTTAGACGACCTTTCTTAGCCACTTCCCAAGCTATTATGGATACTCTGAACTAGACAATCATTTTTAAGGTGCATGGCCATGCAATCACTTTCTGGAATGACACTAAAGTAGACAATCATATACTTAAGTTTATAGAACCAGTTTAAAACTTTGTGGTCCAATCAAGCCAATGAAAGTAAAAAAAGAGCTCTATGAGTGGCATCCCATACTCTATCTTTACTTTCAGTTTAAGTATTAAGATTGGTTAGTTGTTTTTATATCCTCTCAACTTTTAACTCTTATAATGGGGATATTTAAGGAATTTATTTTTGAAATAATTTCATGTAGGGGTTAATCGAGCAAATTTCTTTATGTATTAATATTGTCTTTATGCATTAGTTTTTATGTTAGTCGATTAGTTATGGTAATGAAATTTATGTTTAGTACAAATTATAGTTAAATTCTAATAGTTTTGAATTATTCTTCCTTTTTATTGGACATATATGTGATAATTATATGGGAAAATAAATTAAATTGAGGAAAATAGTTAACATAGGTCAACGATTTCCCAGCGATTCCATTTTGTACTAGAATTCTCTAAGAAAATTGGGAGCAGTGTGCAAAATTTTAGAGCATGCGATTTTTCACTGATTTGAACTTATAACAAGGATCACTGAAGTAATTAGTGAGCCATCGAGGTTCATTTTTAGCTATTTAGTCAGCGATATCCTAGCGAATCCACTTAAACCTTGATTTGCTAAGAACTAATACGAGTCTTTAAAAATAGAATCCCAAAATTGCCACATTTATACATTTCACACTCACAAACCGTTACAACGTTTTGATAAAAATACTAATTTTCGATTAGATTCAACCTTCCGAAGCTAGATTCTAGTATATTTAAGTGATTCCCACCTCAATCTTCACACTTTCAACCCAAAACTTGTTGACTTTTGAGAGTGTAGGGCCAACTTGAGCTTGAGCAAAGGCAATTCAAAGTTGGATATTGGAGGAGTGTTCAAGAAAATTCGTAAAATTATATTAAAATATTTACATTCAAGAATGTAATCAATCGAAACTAACTTTTTATCTATTAAATTTTTGGTTTTTCATCAAGTTTTAGATTTTTTATTAGGTTTGGAGCAAAATTTCGAAGTTTTTAATCCAAATTGGTTTGTTGTCAAATGTTTTCAATTATAATACTAGTATGAGAGTGGTGTCATTATTTGTTTATTACTATTAAATCTTTAAACTATTTTTAGTACATGGCGAATGGATTAAACTTATACGCAAACTAATTTGAGACTAAGTTTCAAAAGAGTTTGGGGGTATTTGTATTGCCTATTGCATGATTTGAATTACTTACGAATAACTATTTTTATAAATAATGATTTATCAATAAACTTCATATGAATTTCAAACTCTCAATTTATAAACAAGTTTTTTCAATGAATTTCTCGTTATTACTTAGATAAGTTGAATTTTACAAAACATTTTTTCGACAATTTGGTTTTCAATGGTTTTACAAGTTTATTCTTTAACTTGTACTTATTCAAATGGTCAGAGGTGGAAAGCATAGAAATATGAGGGAGGAGAAAGGAAATGGGAAGTTAGTAGAGAAAAGTAAGGATAAATCTAAAGTTACCATAATTAGACCCACGTCTATTTATTTCAACACACCTAAAATTAGATAGCAAAGAGAGTCTACTCAAGTTTTATCGTTTAGCTATGATTTAAAGGATGACTATGTACAAGAGGGGGAAGAAGTGGAAGAAGTAGAACAGGAGATATAGACTAGGGCGAAAGAATATGCTCTTAAAAAGGAAATTTTTAATGAGAAGGCCTTTACAAAAATTAAGAATCATTTAGTTAGAGAAAGGAAGTTGATCCTGAATAGGAGATTTACTATGAAGAATGAATTAAAATATAGGCGTAAGATCTTAGATATCATTGAAGCAAGAAACTGGAAATTATTAACTAGAGACTATAACTACTCAGACCTAGATAATGTTTCTAGTGAGAAAGGTCGTGACATTTGGTATGAAAGTTTTATATGAATGCATATGGAAGTGACAGTAAGACGTAGTCACGATTTAGAGGAAGAAAAATGGATTATTCCGATGTAAGAATAAACATATATTTTGGTTTATCGAAATTTCACTAAAGAGGAAACGATGAGTACCCTAAGACGGAATATGTGATAAAGTATCATTACCCCAATGAGACAATTAAAGGAGGTTTAAAGGCAATCCATGTTGATGGCTTCATTTTCTATATGGAGTGTTACTTGAAGCACATATTTACAAAGTTTTTTATGGAAGATCATTAAAGCATGGTGTTATTTCGTTAAGGCTAGCTTACAGCCTGGCCTGTAATATTATGATATAGTGAACTACAAAATTGCCTTACTTTACCATATTGTCATGAGATTAGGTTATTTGGAGGTTGGCTAGATTATTATGAGTCGATAAAGAGTGCCATCACCACGAAGAAGAATAATAGACTACATTTTCCATTGATGATTACAGCTCTTTGTAAACCAGATCAAGTAAACATAGTAGGGCTTGAAATGGGTGTTTTACCAAAAAAGACCATCATGAATGAAGTTATAAATAGATATGAAAAAATTAATGTTTATGAAGGCTATGAAGATGAGAGAACGCAAAGATAACTAGAAGAGAGACATATTAAAGATGACATAAGGAGAGTTTTGAAATAAATGTCGAAAGCCAAAAATGGTTTGAATATGGAGCAACCTACTAGAGACTATGATGGAATTTACATGGAAAAGTCAGAGTTGGCCTTTAAAGGTATAGTTTGGTGCAATCAAATGTAAATTCTGAGGAATCAAGAACTGGTGTTCAAGAACCAGAAGGCCTTAACAAGTAGCATTCGCAGGATAGATAGAACGATATCTAGAATTTATAAAAGACAAGGACGTGTAGAGGTTCTGTACCATCTACACAGTTGAGACTACCGATCAATAATAGTCTTAATGTTCCAACACTACCATGATAAGACTATCACCTCTATAACCCCACTACAAATTACCAGTCCTAGAGAATTGATCCAATGGAGGATGATGATGATGATGTGACTTCCGAATAATGAAATTGATTTCTTTACTCCATTTTATCTTCTTCGTCTATGAGTGATATTGTGTGAGGCCTTATATGTATCTCTGTTGTTATACTATGTGATCTGTAGTGACATACTATTGTTGATTTGTGACGTGAATTCATGAGCTACATTTTATAAAGTGGTTTGGTCATACACTTTATGCTACATTTGTTACATTGTTGATGTTTATTATAATTTTTATACACTCTATTTGATGAAATTTATATATTGAGTTTATTTACATATTAATTACCCAATTTATGATTATATCAATTCCTTTATACTATACGTAGTATATTTATTTTATTGGAAACTCAGCTTTATTTTTAAACCTTAGGGAGAATATTTGAGATGAGTTTGGGGGTATTTTAGATGAAGAATTATGATGATAGCAAAGAAAGCAAGGGAAAAAAGAAAGGTAGAAGATAAGTAAATAAATGATCCAAAAAGTTCTGACATTCCAGTGAGTTAATGAGATTTTAAAAATCTCTTTCAAATTCATGTAAGTATGAATTTCATTTTACTTTATTTTTAGTTTGGAAAAGAATGATAATGAAAATGAATATATAATAGAATTTGAAAGGAAGTGATATTTTCGTTACACAAGTGAATTCTATCATAGAAGGAATCAATTTGTATACCCTTTTCTTATTAACTTTACTAGGTAATGTATACATCAGATTGATTGCCTTATGTTAGTCATGATAATGGGTAGAAGATCGAAACAATAGTGCAAGATTAACAAAACAAATTTCTATAAACCTTATAATACAAAGGCTATTGATTAACTATTTTTATAGTATATATATATATAATTATGCCATAATTGAAAGAATAATTGGGTTAGAAACTGATGAATTTCAATAAATTAGAAAAAAATATTTTCTTCAACTCCAGTGGACAGTGAGAAGCACTAACAAGGCTTCACAAATATATGGAGACTCCTATAGATTCCATAAGAAATAGAGCAGGAAATGGAGCAAGGACTCAAAAGCAAAAGAAAATAAAAAAAGAAAAAAATAATTAGGATGAAGTAGAATAAATGAGAGATGAAAATGGCAAATATTCTTAAACTCTTCAAAGAAAAAATTTAGCTCGAGTGCTTGAAGCTAGGATTTAGTAAGGTATTTCTTAATCTATTTCGTTTTAATGATATATTCATATGTATCATAGAAAAATTCCTATTGATTTTGAATATGGTGCTATTATAAAGTATTTTTTAAAATTGAGATTAATCTAGTGATTTATGTGTTTTAAGATTCTACACTAGTTATTGTAAGCTCGATGCTTATCAAAGGAGATTTAGAAAACTTATATTATCTACTAACCTTGGTATTGAACTTTCATTTCCAAAGGTATTGCATTAGGTGGTTGAGTTATCATTAAGGGATAGTTTATTTTTCTAAACCATTCTATTCTATCATAACTTTCATTCACTTGTATGTAGTATGTTTCTATTCGAAGATCATTTTTGTTTTAAAACATCTTTTATTCAAAGTTAAGATGAATTAGATTGAAATCAATTTAAAAAGAATGAAAAAAGAATATGATTGAGAATATTCCTTTGCTCGGGATAGCAAAGTGCTGAGTTTGAGGTATTTGACAAAACAATAATTAAATATATTTTATAATGTAATTTAAGTTGATTTTATATATAAATAATGATGTAAAACTAGGTATTCTTTTGTTTTTGATTTCAAGATTTAATTAGGAAAATGAAGAAATGGAAGAAAAGGAGAAAGAAGAGCAAAACAGTCATCTAGAGAAGAGTTTCAACAATCAGCCAACGATACAAGAATATGGAAGAACTTGCCGCCAAAATCGACAATAGAGATTGGATAGCGAATCAACAATGAATAAAAAATTACACTAGGAATCGCTAGTTGAATCGATGGAGTATGGAGACTAATCTCCATTTATCAACTCAGCTATTTGTATACATAACATAATCGTTGACAAATTGTTGAGGTTGGTTATAGGTATTTTAGATTAGTATGAAGGATTTGTGTTTATCTATGATATGTATAACTTAAGAGATTATAAATAGGAACTTAAAAACTTTGGAATCAAGCTCTCTCGGACTCTCATACTTCATATACAATATGTTTTAGTGATAAGTTAAGTTTATAATTGAAGCAACATTGGAGCTTTGTTCTTTCATTAAGAGGTATTTATTTATTATCGCTTTCAATTATATTACTGCATCATTTATTTCTAACATGAGTGAGTAGTTTATTAATCTAAATAAACCTTAGACATCTATATACTTTGGATTGGTATATAGTTATAATTAAGGAATCATGAACTTAATGCTTTAAATATATTTTACATGAAAATTACAAATTTCATAAGTTATTTTTTCGTATGACAACTAATAAAGATTGATATTGCATGCATAATTTCAAATATGTATTGTGCTATTTTTATTCTCAATCAATGTCATGGATTATTGTCGACAATTATCGAAGTAGTAACTAGGATTAATCTATAGGGCTATATAGTCCTGAGTGGATGTTCTAGGTGATTATATTCCAATTCATTCTTAATTAGCATATTCTAATTAATATTTGGTTTAGATTAGGCATGATTTAAATTGAGTGTTAATGCTATCGTATTTCTATTTTATTGCTTTTTATCCAATTGATAGATTTACAATGATAAGGATGTGACTTATTTTGCATTGAATATAAGAAAATCGAAGGTTTGCTAAAGACAATCAACCTATTATGAATTAGGATTTAATGATTCCAAGATTACGTGTGATATGACTATAACTAGGTTATGAAGTGATGTTATATTCTAATATTTGAATGTAATCCAAGTATATTACATTGTTTAATGGCGGGTTTGTTTAGATATTTATATTATATTGAATTTGAATATTTTCGATTTAGTTTACATTAAATTGGTTCAATTGTTTTGGTTAGTTTGGTTAATTGAGTTAGTAGTTATACTTCTCAGTTATTTGGTATTTTTATTCTCATTTAATTAGATTAACTGAATTAAGAGAGAAATCTCGACTTCATCCTCTGATTTATACCAATTCTCGTCTTCCTCAAGACCTCTAAATGTATTCGCATTTATGTTTGTTTCTTCATCACGATGTACAGGCATAAGGAACTCTTCTTCATTAATCGACTTATCAAGGATAACATTTATTTGATATTTGACTAATTAGAGTTTCAATATTTTGAAAACATGAATTCACCTCTTGCCGATGCTATTCCATATTTTTTGATATAGTAGATTGTCTTGATCGAACTGTTTATGAACTTAGGCTAACTCTTTCAAGATTTCATCAAGGGAACATTTTTGTTAAGGAATTCGTGAACTTGGCATGAAATCGTAGAAGTTGGTTCATGGCAATGCATACCTCCACTAAGGATAATTTTTATATTTTGAGTAGTAATGACAAGCATCAGTGGGATGAGAGCCATCTACACCAACTCTATAAGATTCTACATAACCCTACTGCTCAATAGAAGCCCAATTAGAAAATTCACATCTAAAATTTGATGTACTTACCCGATTCATATTATATGGTATGAGTTAATGTAATGACCATAGTTTGGGGGGTTAAAAGCCATTGTTGAGTTACCCGCAAATATATACTAGAGAGAAGGGTTCAAATAGAAAATAGATAAAACAAAAAGAATACAAAAGAAAAGTTTAACTCAATTTGGAATTGAAACCTCGACAACGACACAAAAATTTGATCACGTGTCACGAATGTCAAATATAACCTGTACAAGGTTACCAATCCTACTAGAATGTAGTAAAGACAAGCATAGAGTCGAATCAATAGGATTTAGTCAAAATGAATTAAACAAAAGAAAAGTGAATCTATGAGGTTTTTGAAAAAATTTTATTCTAAAGTTCTACTAAACAATAAAGTAAATAATTGAAATTCAGAAATAGTAAAGCATACCTTAATGTGGGAACCCAAAACCTAGCCTTATGTTGTTTTCATGTCTTGCATCATCAATTTTGAAAGATGAGTTTTTAAAAGAGTTTCCTTAGATAGGCTATAAGTGTGGGGTTCGCCAACACCCTAGTTCCCCTATTCTCAATACATAAGGCAACCGCTCTCTAAATATTTCCCTTACTCCGCCGTACAACGTTGGGCAACCAATCTCAACATTTAGCACATGAGAAGCATTAACAGCTCTATGGGAACACAAAACCCCTATATAAACTTGGGCAACCGCTTTTAAGATTTAACCTAGTCCTCAACCCAGTTGGTATCACAGACTCAATCTGATTGATAGTAGGTCATTGGCTTTAAGCATAAAGATTTGCAATGAACTTATAAACTTTAAAACAACCATTGAGACATAGTTAAGAACCATAACATAAAGATAGAGAAATGAAACAAAACACTATTATTCTAGAAAACCTTAACAAGACATGAAAATATACATACTACTTGCTAGAGAGTTTCATCCTCGACGTAGCCATTAAATAACCTAGTCGAATATGGCTACTCTACCTTTCTATATTCCTAAACCACTATGAATTAAAATGTGTTTTCATCTATAGAGGTCCCTCTTTTATATAGTTGGGCCTGAGTACAAGAATAGGAAAGCCCAAGAAATAAAAACCTTCTGAAAATTGCAAAACTTTAATTATGTGAATCTGGCACTATCAGTGGCACTGCCATTAAGCGGGAACGACGCCAATTCACGGTGTGGCATAATATAATAAGTCTTGAACAACGAGTCAGTTTGTAATTTCTAATTCTTATCCTAGCACTATGGGTGACGCCATTTGAAGCAAATCTAACGTCGTATGTTCATTTCTGACGTCGTTCCTTATTCTCCCTTGACGCTCTCATTCGCACTGTGAGTTTTCCATGGCACCGTGAATTCATTCTAGAGGCGTCATATATTTTGTCCTTTGATCGAACTTTGACTTCTTTCTCGGATTCGTTTAATTCAATGACAAAGATTCAAATATCATATAAATTTTCAAAGTAAACATATAGAGTCATAAAACACGACTTTGGACTTGATTTACATAGTAAAACCACAATGAAAGAGTACATAAATAATAACTGATCATCTACCAATTTGGCCAATGATTATGTGCCGTCGTGGAATCACTAAGAATCGCTAGTACAAAACTCTAGTTATATTTTGTTTCCTTGGTCATAATTCTTTCTATATTTCTTTCAATTGATTAATTCCTTCATAATCTTCCCTTTTTTATTCATTTCTTCATATTTTCCATTTATTACCTGAAATAAAAAAAACAAGAGAAAACCTTATGTAATTTAGGCATTTACGTCTAAAATCATCCTGAAATAAACTATAATACATATCTAATTATTGACTTGTTAAATACCTCCAAACTCAGCAATTAGCCATCCCAAGCAAAGGAATACACTTTATCATCTTCTTTTTTTCCCTCGATTTGATTTCATAATCATATACTCTATTTCTTAAACAAAAACGATCTTAAAATATAAACCAATTACCTTAATAAAAATAAGAATCATGTTAGAATAGAAAGAACTAAAAAACAACCCCTTTGTTTGACATTTCAACCTCCTAATTGTGCAAAAACCTGAGAATCCAAAGTTAAACTAATCACCAAGGTCAAGTCACTCATAGGTTTTTTCAATCTCCACTTACAAGCATCAAGCTTATATTAACTAATAGGGAATCTTAAGACAAAAAAATCTCTTAATCATACTCATTTTTCAAACAATATTTAAAATATCACCACAATCAAAGTCCATAGAAACTTTAGTTCACCAATAGTCATCATTTCATATTCATTTGTTAGATAAAAATATATACGTCACTTAACTTAGCTATAAGTATTTGAGCTAAATACTTTATTTAAAGAGTTTTTCATTAACTTCCTTCCGTATTTTCTTATCTCCATTTTTCTTCTTATTCAATTATATAAATATTCATTTTCTTTTCTTTATATTACTACAGTTCCCTACTCCATTTCCCTTAAAATCAACTATTTTTTATATGAATTACTATTTTCAATTTTTCCACCACTAGATTCCCTGCTTGAATTCCTATGGAATCTGTATGTCTATCTATTTTTTCTTTTAAAAACTCTTGTTGGATCTTCACTTTCACTATACTTTCGCTACAGTCAAAGAAGTATTTTTTTCAACTAAGTGGAGTTTATTGGCTATTTTTTATTTTTCTCCTCAATTGTGACTTAACTTTTTTAATACATATATATAAACTTGATCAATAATCTTCGTATAACAAGATTCTTAGAAATCTATCTTTTAAATCTTGCACTATTATTTTGATCTTCTACCCATTATAATGTCTAACATAAAGTAATCGATCCCCTCTAAACTCTCCTAGTTTATGCACAATCTAGGTTATGTCAAATAGGGTATAACAATTCCTTTTCATTATAATAGGTTCTATTTTCATTTGTAATGATAATATCATTTTCATTCAAATTATAATCACATTTATATTCCAAACTAAATAAAGAAAATGTAATGGGAAAATATTACATGTATTTTGGAAAACTTTTGAAAAATTCACAATGTTCACTAGATTCTACCTCTTGTTTCTTGAATACTTCACATTTTCATACATCAATTCACATATACCCCCAAACTTATTCCAAACCTCATCTTCAAGTTTTATAAGTCAAGTCAGGTTTTTCGAAAAAAATAAAAACACCTCGTGAAGTATAAACAAATAAATTAAATAATTAAGTAACATAAGAATGAATTGAATATCTAAAGACAATTTAAAATTATTCAAGCATAATTGTATAGAATATCCCTAGTTCCTCTCCCTTATTATGTTTATGATCCTAGGTCTGTACTTAACTTCATTATTGATGTTGAAACTTCTCTCTAGTATAATCTTTCTATTTTTCTTAATGTCACTCTTCATTCTAGTAATAACTTTGGCATTTATAAAGTTATGCGTATGTAAAGAAATGGTGGGTGTTTCCTCAATGTTTTCCTCTCCTTCTAAATCATATTCAAAACTTAAGGATGGAGAAGGCTCTTTAGGGGCTCTAATTTGGGGGTTATTTATTGACATTCCTATTAGCCTTATTGGTTTGGATGAAGATTTGGATTTTTGTTTCGATTTCTCTACCATTTGTGTCTTTCCCTTCTCCTCTTGAGAACTTCTACCTTTTCTTTCTCTGGCCATTGTTTCAGATATAAAACTCACAATTTCAAAAACCAGAAACTAGTAAATGATAGAAACAACATTGTCGAAAATAATTCGATAAAATTCAAGACATTGTTTTAAAAGGAGAAATTTGTTTAAAAAACTAGTTTAAAATTTATAGTAAGATTAAAATAAAATTGGAACTATGTTATAGATAAAATATAAATTTAAAAATTGTTTTTCTAAATATATTGAAGCAATTTGGTGATAATTAGTAAGTATTTTCGAAATCATAGCAACTTAAATTAAAATAAAACAATTTACATACCTTCAAACTCATTTCAAACCCGCATTTGTAAACCATTTGCAAACATACATAAATAAAACAAAAATTCTGAAATTTTTGAATTTGTAAATCAATAATCAATGTGATCATCATTTCTAGTCTATTTGGATCAGTAAAACCATTTGTGCTAGACAATTGAATAATTTCCAACAAATCAAATTCAAGAAATATTAAAAGATTTGTGAAAATTCTCGAATAAAAAATTTGTTAAAGTAAAGAGCTAGGGTGAATGTAATTACCTCCTAGGAGTGAATCACACAAGATAAAAGCTCTTAAACTCTTCTAGATTTTCCCTACAAGCTCTATTCGAAAATTCCTAAACTCTAGTTTTGTTGAAACCATCAAAATCAAAATTTTTGTTTGAATGAGGCTAGGTTGAGGTGGGAATCACCTAAATACTATGGGATTGGGTTTAGAATTGTTGAATATAGGTAATAAACTTGGATGTTTATTGAATAGGTGCAATGGTTTGCAAATGTGGAAACTATTTTGTGTACGGCGATTTAGGGGTTCTTGGATTTAAAAATCAAAAATCATGCCCTACGATTCCTATTTGAGTGGAATGACTTGGATTTGCTAAGTGAATAAAAAATAATTAAGCTACTAAAAAATGTGATGAACTACCAATTTAACTGGGGAGTCCTATTTAAAGAAAATCATTGGGAATCGACAGACTCCAAAATGGCATTGATTTTTACATTTTCTGCTACTAATTCTTGCCACCGATTCCTAGTGTTAATCTAAATCACTGGGAATCCTAGCTCCATTTTATTTTTTTCCATTTATATTATAGCTGAATTGTTAATCATTCATAAAAGTTCATATTAAAGTAGAATTGACAAAAAATTCAAAAGTTCGAGTGGCACATATAACTAACTAATTACTTTTTTAATTAAATAAATAAATAAACATATAAGCGAGTAAATAATGCGACTTGCATAAAGGACATGTAAGCAAAAATAACTTGATCACTCCCCCTTAAGTGAAATCAACTTAGAGTTTTAAATTCTGAAAATATTTTCAACACAAAAGTCAAAAAGTTAGAGAATAAAGTATGGATCTGCATTGGTAGAGTGTGGCATTACCAAATAATTGAGTGCCTGACCATTAATTCTCAAACTAATTATTTTGTTCGGAATATCCATAATAGCATGAGTAGTGGCTAAGAAAGTTTTTCCTAATATAAAAGGAGATTTTCATTGATAAATTATGGCATTTACAAAAAGTTTATAGGTACAGTGTTGTTGTCCACCTGAACCGACACATCCGTGGCTACTATTATTAGTTGATTTGGAGTTCCATCAGGTAAAGCAAATTGTTCAAAAGCAAGTGAATTGAACTCCAATTGAGTGTGTAGAAAGAAATGTATAAGAATGGGATTTGCATCAAAGTTCATATCACATTGAGCTTTATAGTACCAAGCCCATTTGATTTTACTGTGCAGGTCTATTCCTAGCTTAGTAGGATCCAAGTCCAACTTTTCTTTTTCTTATTGTACTTGGATCTAGAAACTTTCGTCTTGTTAATGATTTTTACATTCTCTGGTTGATTAACTTTTCATTTTTGAGTTACCTTCTTTTCTTTTGAACTGCCTTCAACTGTACTTTTATTTTGAATCTATTTATCAATTTCCATTGTTACAGCATTGATTGCAAAAGTTTCAGCATTAAAATTGTCATAATAGTTTAAATCTAAAAATTCATTATTATTTATTTTATGGTCAAATATTTCATCATATTATTCAAAAATGTCATAGTAATGTTTGTATTAATATTGAATTTGACAATCTTATCTTCAAACTCCATGGACATTATTCCTTCAGAAATATATAAATTAGTCCTAGTTGTCTTTAGAAAATGTCTACTTAATAGTATAGGCAAAGAATTAGGTGATGTTGAATCTCCTATTTCTATGACATAAAACTCAGCTAGAAATACTAAATCGCGTACTTGTACTAGGATGTCTTCTAATAATCCAAAGATTTGATAATGGTATTATTTGTTAAAGTAAGATTAGTAGGCATAGTAGTTAACAATCCTATTTCAAATTATTCATAAATTTTAAGTGACATAACATTGATTGATGCTTTAAGACCACATATAGCAAATTCAATATCCAAATTGCCTATTGTGATTGGTATGACCAAACATTCCTGGATTAGACCATTTCTCAAGTATTCTTTTTTTAAACTCAGATAATTTTTTATTTACTTCATCTTGAGTTGATTTTGTAAAAATTTCATTGACTTCAAATTTTTAAATTGATTTGATATGTCTTCCTTAAGTTCTTCCTCCATAGCATTTGCTAATCATTGTAGAATGGTAAAACTTGAATGCATATCTTCATTCGACTTATAAATATCATTTACTTTATCTTTTTTAATTAGTTCAGAATTTTGTCAAGATTCTTGTAGGCTTCTACATTGGCTAAATACCATGAATATAGCCTTTTGGGAAAAGAAGTATATTTTAGTAACTCAGCCATCTATTACCTAGTGGGAATGACATTTATCATCATCTCCTCTTCTACTTGTTCTATTGTCTTTGGTATTTTAGTTTTCTTTTTACCTCTTTTTGGTGTCTTTTGTTGCATATTCATTTCATTTTTTGTTTTTACAAAATAAAGCGTTGAATTGTGGTTGATAAATAGTGTTCGTAGTTTAAGTAGTTGTTTTAGTTTGATTGCTTAACTTGTTGATTTGTTTAGTCATTTTACTTAATTAATTTTTCTGCTCATTAATAGATGTATCAATTTTAATTTGGTAGTGAGAGATTTGCGTAAGGTCTTGATGACTTTGAGTAATAACGTTCTATAATATTTGTTCTAGGTTTGGTTGCATAGGTTGAATAGTTTGTTGAGGTCGTAGCATTGGTGTACGTTGTATTGGTGCTCTCGATTTATAAGTGGTGTAGTTTATATATTGTGGATTGTAACTAAGGTTTGAATTTGGTTTTTCATTGTAATAATTGTTGTTATATTTGTTTACAAGCGGGCCAGAATATTGGTTCATAACCGCATTAACTTCTTCATTGTTTTCTTCTTGTAAAGTAGGACATACATTAGTAGGATGTGTAACTTTATTAAAAAATCCACATGATTTTACTTGATTTGATCTATCTTTTAGTAGTTGTTTTAACCATGTTAGATAATTCTTCAACTTTTTCATCAAATTTATTACTTGTTCTATCATTAACATCATAAACTTTCTTTCTTGATATGTCGGTCTTTTCACCATATTGTTTAGATCGTTTGGCCATCTTGTGGATAGCATCTCTTGCTAGATTTGGTGTTAAATCGAATAATGATTCACAACAATATGGTATGTCTTTATTCAAAATGATTTAGTCCTTCATTGAATTATTCTAGTAAGGCTCTTTGAGTGTATCCATATTATTTACAAGATGAAATTAGTCTTTGAAATCTATCTCAAAATTCATTAACGTATTCATCATATCTCGTTTTGATGATTGTGATTTGTCTTTTATAAGTACTAATTTTTCTTGAAGGCATATATTGATTGAGGGAAGCTTCTAAAATTTGAGCCCATATGGTTATCGAATTTTGAGGAAGGTAAAAAACCTAATCTTGTGCTTGATCTTTCAATACAAATGGAAAAGCTTTAAGTTTGACTTATTGTAACGTGCGGTCTTTAGGTTTCATCTTATTGACTTTACGTTGTTATATCTTATAAAATTTTGTGGATCTTCATTGTCGTTACCATAGAAGTTAGGTAGAGCACTAGTGAATCCTAGTCTAAATTAGATTCTGAAAATCCCTCAGGATAAGCAATAAACATTGGTTGGCTTCCATTGTGGTAGGTTGGTGCCATCTACATTGTTGTTGTCTTAAGTTACGATTAAATGTCCTATCTACTTCAAGATCAAACAAATGTAAAGATCATGTAGAATTAGAACGACAAAATGGATAGACCATAAAATGTCTAAAACTCCTAAGAAGTTGTGGTTAAATCCCTAGTAACAACGCCAAAAATTGACACGTGTCTGGAGTGTATAATAATTTTTCCTTTTATATTATACCTTAATTATTTTTTAGTAATATCAAGTGGGAATCATCTCTATGGCCATTTATCAAACTTCTCAAGGAAAAAGACTTTAAAAGGTTTTTTATTTTTATTTATATTGTTATTTTAATTTATTAAAAATAGTAATTAAACCAACTAATTATTAACTATCTATGTAATAATACTTAACTAACTATGTTTTCTTAATTGACTAACAAAATCCAGATTCATAATCAATCAAATAAATTAAATTTACTAATAAATAATATCTAAACAAATATTCAAAAAAATACAAGATAAACCTGTTTTGCATTTCAAGCGTGTAAATTCAATCCATATAATCATAAGTATACATTATAAAGTAAGATAAATCATTAAACTCAAAAATATATAAATAACTTCACCATTTGTTCTCTTTATACTAGTGAAAAAACCAATTCATCTAAATTTACAAAAATATATTAACTTCACGCAACAGAACCACATCAAATCTTGATGACAACTTCGAACTACTAAATCTAACATCTTCAGAAAAGCCACTTCAAGATTATATTTAGATTCCAAATTCATCTAGGATATTAAAATGGCATTTGCCTTTCAAATAATCCTAGTTACTACTTCAAATTGATAATAAAACCAAATATCACATGCATATTTGCTACTATGCGTATAATACTCAAATCCATGATTAAAATTAATAGATAATAACCTATTAAATTAGTGAATCAAATAATACTGTTAAGTTTAAAGTATTAAACACATATTCATTTCATCATAACTACATTGCAAAATAGATCTAGTTCATGTTCAGACTTTTTTTAGATTAATTAACTATGCACTTATAATTTTAAATGACATTGAAATAAAATAAATAAAAGTAATAATTGAAAATAGCTCTCAATTAAAATACATGAATCTTCAATTTTCTCCAAAACCAACAAAATATGAAAATAATAGACAGTGACTTTAAGAGCAATGGAATATTACTCTATGTACTAAAGGGTTTCCGAGGCTTCAAGGGAAACTAATTTTGAAATAATAGGCGTGTAAACATCCCAAAACAACTTAAACAACTCGTAGTTATCAAAAATTCATGAAATCTTACAAGGAGATTCGCAACGATTTGTGCGTCATAGGAATCGCTGAGAAAATTCAGAATTTGAAACGTACTAGTCCTTTCTTATGCCCACCAATCTGGAGATCAATTTTGTATCCTCAAGGAATTGTTAAGAATTGATGGTACAAAAGTTTAGTTCTTTTTTGCTTCCTTGGTCATAATTCTGTATATATTTTTTCCATTTGAGTAATTCCTTCATAATCATTCATTTTTTATTCATTTTTTCATATTCTGCATTTATTACCTTGCATATTAAAAATAAGAGAAAACCCCATGTAATGTAGTGTTTTACATATAAAATCATCCTAAAATTAACTATAAAACATCTCTAATTATCAACTTGTCAATGGTGCCAAAATTGACACTTGTCATGTGTGTACAATGAGTTTCACATACATACCTTTTATTTGTAGTAGTGGTAAATGGGATCGTCTCCATAGGATTTTGCAAATTTCTTAAGAAAAAGGTCTTTCAATGGGTTTTATTAATTTACTTTAATTAGTTTCTTTAAAATGGTAATTAAAATTATCTAACTAAACTTTGTCACTCAATTAAAGTAATCAAACTAACTTAACTAACATAATTCAAAGTCACTAACATTAAATTCAATTTAAATTAATTCAATTGAATATAAAACAAACATCTAAACAAATATTTAGAAAAATGAAACATAAACCCACCTTGTATCCAAACATATTAATTAAATTATAGTCATAATCATACTTTTATCATATTATAAAGTATTCTTGGATCATTAAACCTAAATCATAAGTAAGTTGATAGCCTTTATCGAGCCACCAGTTTTCCTTTTAACAATGGAAAAACCACATCCCAATATTTTTAACATTAATCCTTTGAAAGGTCAAAAATAATTAATAGAGATAAAATAGCATTAAGTTCTATGAAAGCATCTTACTACTAAGCCAATATTATCGAAAAAATTATACAATAAAAAAATTAGAACACACTTCACCAAAGACATATAATCGATAATAGACCTTTTAGATTAGTCTTAATTACTACTTTAAATTAGATATAGAACCTAAATATCACAATACACATTCTAGAGTATGCGTACAATACAAAGTTTCTTGATTTGCTTTACATAAAAACAAATCTATTAAGACCGCGAATTGACGTTATGATAAAGTTTAAAAATTAAAACAAATTCTTCTTATTACGACTACATCACAAAATGGATTAAGTCATGTTCGAAATTAGTTTAAATTAATAAATGACTCACACACATTCATATATGACCTTGCAATAAAATAAACAACAAACATTAATGATAAATAACTCTTATTGAATACGGGAATCACAACAAGCCTTTAAAAGCAATAAACAACAAAACTAAACTAAAACTAATTGAAAATATTGATAATGACCTAAAACTAGTCAAAGTTGATGAAAGGGCACTTTGTAACATTTTGCTACCTTATGTTGGTGATTAGTGTTAACTTGAATCTTAATTAACCCAAGTAAGGCTCGTGAATAAATTCCGCGTATCTTGATTAGCATATGTGTGGATTTGTGTGATGTTTGGTTTTTGTGTTATATGATTACATGAATTTATAGGTTGTTTGATGAATGGGAAACTTATACAATCTTATAATTTGGAAAATAAATACTTATTTTATAAATTGTCGGTACAACAAGTGCAACAAGGGGGTCGTAGAAATGAATGTGCGTGCTCGAGAATACTCATAGGCAAGTTTGGTGAATTTATTATCGATAAAATACATAATGATATACATATATTATATATAATTGATACATAAATATATATATATATATATATATAAATGAAAATATAGGTTTAATTTGATTATTATGGATCATAGGATTTCCTCGAGATAAGCTTAAGTGGAAGATGTGTTACATGTGTCACGTTCAGATTATGTTACTTTAACACCATCTTCATTAGTTCAGTTTTGAGATGGCATCCAGATATATAAACCAAAACAAACTCAAATTTATCACCATTATATTCGATTGATTAAGAGGAAACAGGTAAGGGTTTGATAAGTAGGTTGGTATAATTTAGGAAGGGCTTTTCGAGTGATTTAAAGTGAGGAAGAGGGATTAAGCCATTTTTGAATTAGAGATCATCATAGTTGGTGTGTTCGATTTTGGTTTTGAGTTTTTTATTTGAATTATGATGAGTTTTTGTTAATCGTGGTTGCCATTGTCTAGAAATGGTATAAAACCTCATTAAAGGCCCACCTTGAGGTTCTAGGGAGGTATTGGGAGCTGTTGTAATGAGTTTGTAATCAAACAGGGGTTATCGCCCTCTTCATTGTTAAGATGCTCGATTATGGAGCATGCTCCATTCATGAACAATGATGAAGCCAATTAGTAGAGCGTGCTCCCACCTCAGAAAACAACAGTACTTCTAAATTATTTATGGAATTTTCTGAGGGCTTAAAGACTATTATAATGGTTCTAAATTTAGGATATTAAACATGTATTGACCTCAAATGGTTTGTGATAGGTTCTCAAACACCGAGAAAGGTCAAGTGACCCAAAAATTAGGAATTTGGAAATAAAGCCTAACTTAGGTAAGTGGGACTCTCATTCTAATCAATTATGCCCCATAAATTAGTATATTTAGTTCATATAGCATTACGCACTGGGAATATGGCAATGTACTTTGCTTTGACTATTTTATATTTGAAAATCCCAAAAATGATCGATATGATGGACAGGGAATGAGGATTTGGAAAGATAACCTGGCAATAATTTAGCCCTTTGTCCTAATAAAAAGAAAATGTTAGTCTAGAAAGGGATCTCACCATTCTATCCATAGTTAGCCAGAGTTTTACCTTAGTCGTCGTTGTCCAGTTAGAGTTGGTAGATCGGTCAAGCTTGAATAAACTAACACAATCCCCTGTCGACCAACATATGGATTTTGTGGTTGTATTCTTTAGTTATGTGCGAGTACAACTCTGTAATAAAATTGAAATTACAGATTAAGAGTACAATTGCATGATACCTATTTGACTTGTAATTGGGTTCTCAAGCCGGCGCATTAGCGAAAGGCAAGGAGAAGGCTGAGGAGTTTATTTCTCTTCTTTACAACGTAACGAGCCTTATTTATAAATCTAAACTATTTGAATTACATTTTTGTAATATAATAAGGTTGGGAGGTTTTATAATTCTGTTTTGGTTTAGATAAACTCTAGATTTTTGTATATCATTTATATTATCAAAAACATCTTAGTTTTTTAGTGTGTATACTTTGATTTATATTAGGATATCAATATACAAGTTTAGTTTACCAAGTACGGAAAGAGAGGTTGTTGTCTCTAATTATGTCTGGTTGGTGTAACAGGGCTTAGTTAGGGTTTCAAACTGAGTATCACCCTAATTAGGATAGGGGATGTCACACAAGTAAATTTGAAGCCTAAGGTTCATATATATAGTATTTTAAGTAGTACATACCCAATCAAACTGATATTCCTTGATTTACTTCAAAATTCTCAAAATTGACTCCTGCGATTCCTGATGGATCGTTTATATTTGCTGATTCGCTGCATAAATTGATTGAAATGTATCTCTATGGTTCATCAATTTGGGTAGCTATTCTTGAGTTTTCATGGTTCACTACTAATTTGATGGCAGTGAATCCTAATGCATTTTCTAAGTCGTTATGCATTTTCTACATTTAACAAAATTCTTTACTTTCTTCCCTTTTTCTTCCATTTCTACAAATAACCTTAATATAACCTAAAAGTGCAAAGACAAGAGAAATACCAATGTAATATAGCCTTTATGGCATTTTGTTTGACTAATGTGCCAGCGATGTTCACCGTTATGGCATTTTGTTTGACTAATGCGCCAGCGATGTTCACCGTTATGGCATTTTGTTTGACTAATGCGCCAGCGATGTTCATGGACCTATCGCACTGAGTATTGAAACATTACATGAATCAATATGAGAAAGTATTCATAGATGACATTTTGATCTACTTCAAGACTCATGAATATAACAAGGGACATCAAAGGATGATTCGGTAAACACTAAGAGAGCACCGACTATACGCTAAGTTTAGCAAATGCAAGTTCACTGTATTATAGGTCAGATTTCTAGGACATATAATTAAAGATAAGGGAGTTATACTAGATCCTACAAAGATTAAGGTAGTGATATATTACCTTACACCAGTGACCGACATTCGCGGTTTTTAAAACTTAGTAGGTTATTACTGCATATTTGTGTAAGATTTCTCCAAAATTGCAGCACCAATGGCAAGATTGTCCTAAAATAATGCCAAATTTTACTAAGATGACTAGCGTAAGCAGGCATTTAACACTTTGAAGGAGAAGCTGACATCCACTCCAGTCTTGGTGTTACTAAAGGCAAGGAAAGACATAGTCATGAACGCCAAAGCATGGCAGGTTGGTTTGGGATTTGTTATAAAGCAGGGAGACAATGTTATAGCTTATGTTTCCCAATAGCTCAAGACTCATGCGAAGAACTACCCAATACTCTACTTATACTTGGTTTCCTAATTTTTGCTATGAAAATTTGACGACAATATCTCTATAGAGAAAGGTTCATATTATGCACTAACCATAAGAGTTTTAAATACTTTTTTACCAAGAAAGACTTGAATATGAGGGAGAGAAATTGGTTTAAGTTCTTCAAGGACTATGACTTCTCCTTAAAATATAGCCGAGGGAAAGCCAGTGTAGTAGCGAATGCACCAAATAGGAAGAGGTCAGATGCAAAGGTGGTGGTTTATCAAATGATACATAAGTATGCTCTACTCAAGGCGATAGACATGATTAGTTAAGTTGAATTTTCAGCTATTATCAAGATTTAGATTTACAAATAGTTTGGGACTCAGCTAGTCTCTATTTAGAGGGTTTGGAAAGGTCAATAGGCGGATCAACAATTTTAAAAGTTAAGGAACTTAGCACAGAGTTCAGATCACTCGAAGTGGAGTTAGTCGACAGACTCAGGTGTGAGGTATAGGGGAGGAATATGGAATTCATCAGTGGCATAGTTACACACATACAAACTTTAAAAGGCACATTGTTTGCAATACGTCATTCTCTCAAGCAAGACCAATATCTATTAGGATATGAAATATCTGTTTTGGAGGCCAAAGATGAAGATTGATGCAGGAGAGTACGGCGGGAGCCTTAGGATATGCAATGGGGTTAAAATCGAGCTTAAAAGGATTGAAGGGTTACTACAACCACTTCTCATTCCTTAATGGAAATGGGAATATATCTCCATTGATTTTGCTAGTGGTCCACTTAATTCCGAGCACAAACGTGATAGTATTTGGGTGATTGTAGATAGATTAACTAAGTCCTCACACTTCTTACCAGCCTCTGTCAAGTAAAAATTTAAGCAACTAAGGAGTCTATATGAGAGAGATAGATAGTCTGCTTACATGGAGTTCCAATCTCCATTATGTTAGATATATGGTCTATGTTTACATTAAAGTTATAGGGGAGTATGCAAGAATAGTTTAGCACACATCTTTGGTTCAGTATAACGTATCACCCATAGACGGATGGCTAAGTGCGACTGATTCAGGTATTAGAAGACTTGCTCCAGGCTTGCGTTTTGGAGTATGGTGGGTCATGAGAAGATTATCTCCCTCTTAGTGAATTCACTTACAATAATAGTTACCATGCTAGCATTAGGAAGGTACCATTTGAGGCACTCTACAGCAGGCCTTGCAGATCTCCACTATGTTAGGCTAAATCTAAAGATATTCCTTTAGTTTTGCACGGATAGTAGTAGATCACATAGAGAAGATCAAACAGATACATTAGCAACTTTGAGGCCCTCAAAAGAGGCAAAAAAAGTATGTTAACAAGTACAGAGATGAGTTGGAATAAAAGGGGAGACTATGCCTATTTAAAGGTCTCAGCTTTAAAGAGTTATAAAAGTTTTAGAATCAAAAGAAAACTTACGCGGAGATTCATAGGACCATTTCAAGGTTGTAAAAAGAGTTGACAGTGATGTTATGTGTTCAAAATTTGTGTTTTCATGGTCTCAAATTTGTGTTTTGATGTCATACAAGTATGGGGCAGAATTTCCATGAGATTTGAAGGTTAAATAAAAGAATTTTTACTCCCTTAATCATGGTTTTTATTTGAGTTTTATTTTTGATCAGAGTTGATATGGGTTTGTTGTTTAAGTTGTTCATAAATAGTACATGTTTAATGAATTGTCAAAATTATAGCTGAAATACTAGATAACATAAATCTTTCATTTCTTCTCAGAATCGGCTGATTTTTTTATATTATATGTTTAGAAAAGTCCTCACTAAAATTGCATTTTTTGGATGTGTAGTTTGAGAGTTATGAATTTTCTAACACTGCTTGTCCGGAACTCTCTAAAATTGTGTTGTTTTGGCATTTTGAGCATAATTCTCTCGATTTTATTCGGATTTGAGTGTAATTTACCATTTCGAAAGCTAATAAATAAAACCACATCTTAAGATCAACATTTCATAAAAATTGATTCATCTTATTTGTTTAAAATGTGTTGAATGTGTGTGCTTGTCCTTAAAGATTTTCTTTCGTATGTGTTAGAATGTCAAGACTTCTTTTTGGAGTCTCCACCAGTTCACAAATAACTAAAATCTTGATAATAATTTGAGATTCTTTGCATCAAGCCTTCATATATGGTACGAATAAGCAACTAGGGACCCAGGGATTTAATATGAAAATGTTTTAGGTTATTATTACATTTTAAGCTAAGTAAACCAATAAAAGCGTCAACATGATTTCTTTTCAACTTTTTGTTTTTTATTTCCTACAAAGCATGCCTTACTTGTATTCATTCCTTGTCTAAGTGGCCTAAGGCCAAGTTGATCCACCTGTAGCATCTTCTTATGGGTTAAGCATCCGGTATTAATGTGACTTCTTCTGAGAGCTATGTAAGGGATAAAGCATCCGGGGTCACCGTGGCTCACTTTTATAGTTAAGAGGCTGTTGAAAATGACTTAATGAGTTTGCAATGAGTAGAAAGTTATCTTAGGGCTATTGGAAGTGGCTTTGGGCCCGTTGTGTCGACATCAAAGTTATGTTATCGTAATGATCTATTACCTTAAGCCGATGATTAGTGTTAACCCAAGTCCTCATTAACTCGACATTGGCTCACAGTTAAGTCCGACATACCTCGATTAGTGTATATGTAGGTTTGTGTGATATATGTTTGGTGTTTATGTGATGTGTTCCACAAATTTATTGGTTATTGAATTAAAAGTAAATTAATATAACATATAGTGGGGAAAATCAAATCAAATGAATTTTGCGAATTGTTGGATTAACCTTAAGATGCAAAGCATGTCCCAATCGGTGTCATGATAGCAGCCGTGTAATTTTTTGTTTTGAACCCTTATATTTAGCTTGAGATACGTGGATTTGATGATGAAAATAAGGCACTAGGTGGCTGATTTAGAAACATAAGGTGGCTTTATTTATACAACTAAAGAGGTGAAATGAGATGAAAATCATCTACATCGTCACTTGATTAATCTCATCGCTCACCTTCTTCATGGCTCCCATCATCAACATCGCCACCATCTTCGAGCTTTTACTACTGCCATCACCATAGTCACCATCATCATCTTCGTCCTTACCATCATCATTGTCATCATCTTTTTCCTTTGGAAGTTTGGTAAGCATTCCTTCATATTCTTCATTTTTGTTTCAGGGGTTTTGGGGTTTTTGGTGAGATGGGACTATGGTAGTCATGGCTATGGTGCTTTGATTTGTATGGGATGTTGTACCAAATTATCATAAGTTATTGTCATGTTTAGCTGTCAAGGATTGTTGTACGAAATTAACATGATTTGTTCATGTAATTATTGTTCTTTCAATGAATAAATTGAGATTCCTTTGATGAGTCTTGAAGTAGCTTTAAAAACCTAAGTTTTTGGATAGTTATATAGTTGATTAGGACCCATTTGAGAGTTTTAAATGAACTTTATAAGAAGTAGTATCCTTTTGTCCAAGTGTGGTGATCATTTTACAATTTAAGCTCATGAATCGAGTCTATATTAAAGCTATATACTAGATCACATAAATTTTTATATGCTTATCCAAATTGTTTGATTTTCAGGTATGTTTTAGATTAATGTGGTAGGCTTCCCACCAAAAATTACTATTTTTGGATGTCTATGTTGAGATTTATGATTTTCTAAACTAATGTTCGAAACAAGTTAGCAAATGGAAACTAGTTCTATGTTTTGTGTACAACTCCTTCGTTATTTGTCGGCATTAAGCAAACCTTACCTTTTCGAAAAGATAAGAAGAAAGGCTTCAACTTTTCCACGGGTGTGTTCATCAAATTTTGACGTTTAAATGCTTAAAAAGAGGTCGTAACATTGTAGCTCAAAAGAAGTTTGTAAGAGCATTTTTTACTTAGAAAAAAATAAGGGAAAAGAGCATTTGGGTCATAGGACTTGAACGAGACTTTGGCTAGAGTTCTAAGATGACACAAGGACTAGCCTAAAACTATTATTGATCAATAATATGCAATATTTGTATAGATTTACCTAAGAGTTCTTTAAGAGACTTAAGAGTTTTGAAAAGGTAAGGAAAAATAGTTTGAGGTAAGTGGGACTCTTATCCTTATCAATTAAGCTTTATAATTTAGTATATTTAGTTTATTAGTATTATAGACTGGGAATGGGGCAACGTACTATGATTTGACTATTTGAAATATGAAATCACCCAAAAATGGAGGCAGACAGCGCTGAGGGATGGAAAGGTTAGCCTTGAAATAGATTTCGCCCTTAATCCTAATAGATGGAAAAGGATAACTTGGAATTGGACTCCACCCTTTCACCCTCTGTAGCGGAGTTTTACCTTAGTTGTCATTGTCCAATTAAAGTTGGTATTTTAGTCAAACTTGAATACACCAATAGAATCACATGTCGACAAACATGTGGATTATTAGGTCTTATTCTCGAGTGACGCAAGAGTAAGACTTTGTTTTAAAGTTCAAATCACAAATCAAAAGTACTGTTGTGTATGCCTAATTAACTCGTATTCAGTTATTTGTTGTTTATATCAATTTTAATGCTTGAATAGATATGTTTTGGATTGATATTACTATTCAATGATATTAGTTGATGACTAATACGTTTACGAGCATCACTTAGTAAGCAAGTTGGAAGGCTCACCCCTTTTAAAATTTCAGGTTCACATCTCGGCGCTTCAGCTAAAGGGAAAGAGAAGGCATATGAATTTTATAGTCTTCTTTGCGATATAATGAACCTTCCTTGTATATATATACTATTTGAATCACATTATTGTAATATAATAAAGGTTGGGAGGTTTTATGTAATCGAGTTTTGGTTTTGATAAATTTAGAATTTTCGTGTATCATTTCAATTATCGAAAAAGTTTTAATTTGACAAATGCGTTGACTTTGATTTATATTTTATTATCGATGTATAGGTTGAGTTTATCACAAACAAAAGGAGAGGTTGCTGGCTCTAGTTAAGTCTTGTTGGTGTACTAAATCTTAAATAGGATTTCAAGTTGAGTATTACCATAATTAGGATAGAGGGTTGCTTCATTTATGGTCTAATGACCCACAGTTTGAACCGTATTACATATTCACCTATATATTTGCTTTCTTGCCGCTTGATTAACTTCGCTTTTACTTGATTAGGATGTTTATCATGCACTTTATCATTTTATTTACAGCTTTCTTTCATTATCTGTAAGATTTAGAAACCGTGGTAATTTATTATTTAGGAATATTATTGAATCTCTTTTGGCTTTACTCACTAGATTTGTATCCTTATTGGTGACTATTGTAGGTCCCTCAACTAGTAAAGGAAAAGAGCATGTACTAGGTGATTTCCTCTGAGCTACCCTTGGAGCCAACTCTATCACTCTTACTTCGTAGGTTCTTTTATCATTTTGTTATATATATGTATGTGTGTATGTGTTTGATGTTTTTGGGTACTTAGGGATGTGAGATACACTTGATGATACATGTATATGCCTATTGTTCTCTTTACCACCAGTTATATGCATAATATCACATTGTTTACACGATTTCCACATATAAGTTGTCCCAATTTTGATTCCATATATCAATAATAGTGTTTAAATTGTTTTAAATTGCTTCTACTGTTATAACTTGCATTAAAAGCTATTTTCAGGAGCTTTATAACTCTAATATGGATAGTAAGGAAAATTAATATAAAATAAGAGGTTGGCTAGGAGTGCGTTGACTAGGCGAAGGTTGAGTGGCGGGATCCATGTAGGCCTAGTGCGGGCGGGGCCCAGTTTGTAGCGACAGGTCTGCCAAAGGTTTCCATGTCTAATGTTTGTTTGTAAGGTCTTATCTAGTTTCATTAATCTTTCCCCCAGGTTCTCCATAACCTAGGCTCTATTATCAACTATGACATCCCTAAACTCCAAGACAAACCAGGCATTGCCACGTCACTTGACACGTCGCCAAGTCATGCCACATCATATTCACACATTTCCTTGATGGCCTGCGAACTAACCATCTAACAACCTAAATTATTCTATTTCGATGTTTAAATGATTAAATTGTGGAAATATACTAAATTATAGATTCTTAGAACTTAGTTTATTTGTTTTGATTAATTTAAGTTGTTTTAATACCTAAAGTCTTATCAGAATGCAAATAAGTAATGTAAACGAGTCTTGCATTGATTAACAAACCAATGGGGAGGAAACCCAACAAAAAGATACCATTTACGTAACCTGATGCCGCGTCATTCAACATTAAAAAAGTCTCATTTTTCACTAACTATAATTGATTTGTAGTGAGGCAAGTACGAGGTCGATCCCATATGGATTGGGGTGATCTTTTTAGGTTTAGGGAAAATTAGGGTTTTGAAAATAAGATTAAACTATTAAATCAAATACATAAAACTAAAAAACTTAAAACTGAAATCAATAAATAAAGACTCTAGACCAAGGTATGATTTGACATTCTTAGGAATTGATTCGATCCTCGGTTTATCAAATGTTTGTCCTATTTCTAACTCTCGTAGATAGGCTTATAGTGACTTTCATCACCTTGTTCTCTTCATAGCAGTGAAGGGAACGTGTGACACAAACACATTCTAACAAGATTTGCAAAGCCACCGGATATGTCGTACGCTTTCAACAAACTAACAACATTAGTGCTCTTTGAGAATACCTATCATAACTAGTAACTAGCGTCTTATTGTCCACTTGTCACTAGTTGAAATCACAATACACTGCTACCCATCTCATATCTTAAATACATTATGACACACCGGTTGCCACTAGATAAGGGCCCACTCACAACCTAACGCACTCTTCCTTATCGAGGACGGTAGGATCTTTAGTGATAGTTTCGAAACCATGATTGCCATACACGTGCACTTACACAACAAAAAATTATGTAACTTAAGGTGTATAACTACAATAAAAAAAACCTTAGGATAACAATGCAAATAAGAATAAAAAATCAGTATAAACAAGTTAAGAATTAAAGCACATAAACCTTATGAATCTATGAATCGCAAGAACTCAATACCTGGGCCTATATGGTGGAACTTAGCCATACATAATTGTAAATACAAATATGAGATTTATTTAATATATGAAACTTCATAGATTCTTCGCACAAAACTTCAAAAGAAAAGGTAGAACAACATCTTCATTTCTAGAAGTCTATAAAATTCTTAATCTAGAACTCTCGCTCTCTGTGTGTTTTCATTTCATTCTAAAGCCTCATATATATTGTAGGAATGGGATAAAATCGAATCTAAACCAAAATCTTTGAGGAAGAATCGAATTAAAACTAATGATATTCGGACCTTCCCAGTGTCGTACGTACAACTTATTGAATAGCTGGGAAATCTCTTTAGCGTCACCGCGTTGCAATGTTTCTATCTTGTTTCGTTCTAAAGTGAGCCAAGCGATGTGTCAGCCCTTAACATTCATACCTAAATCACTATGAAGGTGCTAGTTTTTCCTCAAGATACGGGCTTCATCTTTCTCTTATAACTTTTAAGGCTTTTCCTGCATTATTTTTAGTGAGTTTCCTTTAATTAATTCATGTTTCACTCAGCGATTCCTTAGCGATTTTTCTTTGTGTTAACATCTCTATCAAGGTGCTAAGCCAATTTTTAGCTTTTTGACTAAATTTAAGTAGAAATCGTTCCTTTTTGTATGAAAGACTATTTTTTAGAGAAAGACAATGATTTAACAGTATAAATGATGATAAAGTCATGAAATCAGTGGTAAAATATAGCATAAAATAATGACTTTTCAAATACCCCTAAAATTAGACAATTGCTCGTCCCGAGCAAATGAGCATAAGATAATCAACTTGAATAAACAACTCACATTTCAGTTTTTCTAATGTCCAACTCTAACTTTAATGGTTTCAACTAATGCTTCATAAATGTTGTCAAATGGAAACAAGAACACTAAAGTAAAGCCGGTTACTTTGAATCAAGATATTGCTACCACTTTCTTAAGGAATACTCCTCCAAACACTAGGCTTTATCAAGAGTAAGACCATATATTAATCAAGAGTTACCTCGAAACTTTTAAAAATTCAAAAACATACAATCTTTAAATAAGGCATCGAATACACTGATTCCATAAGTAGAAAGTTATACAGCCATTCCACTAACATAATCAAAACATCATTTTAGGTCAATAGGATTTTATTTAGGGTTATTATGGCTGGCTGGAATGACGAAGAAAGGATTTCAAGGATTCAAGCCATCAGAAAGACTTACTTAATCTAGCTACGAGCACTCGAGCTAAATCTTTTTATTTGATGAGTTTGTATAGACATTCGCCTTTATTCACTTCACTTATACATGTTCTCCATTATTTTCTCCAAAACTAATTTTTTGGTATTGTCCCTACTACATTTTTAATGGATTCCATTTTTTGTCACTTTTTCCACCATTAGATTCCTAACTACTTTTCCTGCAGAACCAATGGGACACTTGATTTTTTATTTAAAAACTCCTATTAGCACTTCTCGCTTTCACTATAATTAAGTTAATCTTCTAATGTAGGTAAAAGGATCATAAGGTTTTTGGGTTATAGGTTTCATGATAGGTGAACAAGGAATTAGGTTGGGTTAGCTTAACTGGGCTAACTAGTGTTAAATTATAGGTGGGCTAAGGCTAAGGGCTAATCAAGCGATGCTTATATCGTCCCCTAAACTTAATCTTAAACTTATACTCAGTTTCAAATGGATGCAAGCCTATTCTAGAATCTGTAGAGATTAAGTTGACTCTTGTCCTATTGTGACTTTTTACCTATTTTCATATCTAGCATAGATCCTCGACTCCACACTAGCATTCATTAGTGGAGAATCAATCTGTAGACCAATCACAAGAACATGATGTTTCACCTATGCTCCACCTAAGATCTTGTCTTTTATTGGCTACATCATTCCATAAATGAATCCAAAAATTGTCGACCATTATTCTACGCTAGAATTAGGCATTCATTTTTGCTTAAACAAATGGAAAAATAAAAAGAATTAAGAATTCACAAGTTATGGAAATATGTTAAACCTACATGTCCATCAATTCATGAAATAAATGAAACCATATACCTATATTTCACCAAAAATTTTGAAAAAAATCTAAAAAATCATGAGATTTTATAGAAAATCCTTATGATTCATCCATGCATTTCATCCAACTGCATACCTGTATACCCCCAAATTTATCCTAAGTCTTTTCCTCAAGGTTCAAGAAAGTCGAACAACCAATACACATTCTAAAAGACAAGTGAAATCAAATAAACAAAGAAAAGAAATGGGATCGAATGAAATAAAGTACATTTATAAGATGAAAATGCAAGCAAATGATGTGTTGTGTAGTGATAATACAAAATACAACATTATCAAACTACAGCTGCCAAATATATTGCAAAAAACAAAACGTTTCTCAGCTTCCCTCTATACAAAGACAAAAAAATCTCAACTCTCATACTCTATGAAGAACATAAGGGTGCATACTCCTAACGTGCTCGATAAACCTGGTAGTTTGGAATGATGATGAATGAACTGTCCTGTGTCGATGGAGTTGGCTATAGAAGGTGATCATGCACATGTTGATGCCTCATATGATCATGATATAAGAAACGGGTGATCTCCCTCTGGTTAAGGGTAACGATCTCCTTTTCGGACATCTGCCCCGGTACTTCTCCTAGTGGTGGTGGTGTAGATGTAGAAGCTCCCACTATAGAGGTTTGTGCTCTTTTCATCCTCCCCACAGCTCTCCTAGCCTAGGTGTCATGTTATTATTGTTTTAGTCGTGTTGCTACTCTCTCTCTCTATCTCTGTCGTGTCCGCTCCTACTCATCCTCATAATCCATCTCCTCCAAACTATCTTAACCGAAGATATCCTCATCGTAAATGGTCAGTAAATGAGGAATGTCAAATTGGATACTGTCAAAAGGAAATCCAACTCGTCGACACTGGTAAGTGATGAGTAGAGGAAATGCAAGGCCCTTGTTCTTCTTTGTCTCTATCCTCTCTCGGATAACCTCAAACATGAAACTCTCCACATTGATGCAACTAACAAGTGCCCATATATTGTAAAGCATCGCACATCAAAGCTGTGTCACATCACCGTGCTGTATTGTGGGGTAGAGGGATGCATCAACAAAATTGGACCACGCTTTAGAGCTTTCCTAAAGTAGGCTTTAACCAAATATTTAGATTGTTTTGAAGAAATGGTATAGGTCTAATCATGATATGGGAAACAAGTTAAAGCTGCCAGAACGTCTGTGAAAAGGTAGTTAGAATCATGGGTAAATCATTGGTGAGGGATATCAAAAATCTCTAAGTCCGTAAAAGTAGGTAGGCCATAATAGATATTAATGGTACGGTCACTATAGTCAATCTGGACTCTTCTGACTCGAACACTTAAGCTACGATGGGTAGCGTGTCCATTTGCATAAAATTTGCAAACTAACGCCTTACATCCATATATCAAACCTGGGTTATGGGGTGGTCTAGTCAGTGCCTAGTAATCTCTGGTAAAGAACTCCTAACCCCTCTCTCTAATGATGGATGTAAATCCCCTTAAATATTTGGGAGTCTCTATCCTAAATCCCCTATCAGCTAAGGGTTTCCTATTCTTAATGTTAAGGTCACTCTCACACCTCTTGGCAACTACCTGACTTACAAACCTAAACTAATCAAAAGGCTAGGGAGCTCTACGTGTGTGGGCTCTATTTATAAGATGTGGTAATCAACTACTTCTCCTTATCCTATGTCCCACTGATCCACTGCACTATTCTATCTCTATGGCATAAAAAATAAACAATTACAACAAACAAACAACTCTGTAAAAATTCCAATCATGAAATCATGAGCAAATCAGTTCATAACATTCGGCAAACCAAAGAACATGGAGTTCAAAATGCAAAAGTCTACTTAAAATGTCTTCGTGCATTTGAAATTAAAGGCGATTAAGATTTCAATAAATTTAGGTAAAAAACTATTTTCAACGTCTCGAAATCACATAAAAGCTCAAATCAACAGAGATAGGTGCAGCTATCATTTCAATCAACCCATCATTGCAATG
Organism: Stephania yunnanensis; assembly: GCA_039657365.1. Classification (NCBI taxonomy): domain Eukaryota; kingdom Viridiplantae; phylum Streptophyta; class Magnoliopsida; order Ranunculales; family Menispermaceae; genus Stephania; species Stephania yunnanensis. The sequence goes on along the minus strand of CM077581.1, from coordinate 28,296,610 downwards.
TACATTCATACCAAAAACCATAAAATTGAATTACCCCAAATCACAATAAAGGCGCTGGTGTTTTTCTCGAGATACGGGCTTCATTTTTCTCTTACATCTTTACAAGACTTTTCGTGCAATATATCTAATGGGCTTCTTTCAATACAGTCACATTTAATCTAGTGATTCCTTGGTAATTTAGTTTTATGCTGACATCTCTACAAAGGTGTTAAGCCTAATTTCAGCTTTTTAACAGAATTTAAGTAGAAATCGCTCCTTTTTGTATGAAAGCCTATTTTTGATCTAAAAATAAGAAAATAACCATTTAACAGTATAAATGATGATAAAAGTCGTGAAATCAGTGGTAAAATAAACTAAAAATATATCACAAATGATGACTTATCAACCTGTTACCTTAAGTTGGTGATTAGTGTTAGCTTGAATTATAATTAACCCTAGTTAGGCTCGTTGTTAAATCCGACATATCTCGATTAGCGTGTGCATGGGTTTGCATGATGATATGTGTTTATGTGGTATGTTTGGTGAATTTATAATTTGTAGCATACAAATGGAATTATATACAAGCCTATAATCAAAACATAAACAATTAAATAACAAATCTCTGGTACATCAAGTGCGACGAGATGGTCTTGAAATGAATGTGCACACTCAAGAACACTTGTAGCCATGTCTTGTGAATTTATCAGCGACAAAATACACAAAGTATATATATATTCATATATATACATATATATAACTATAAGTTTGATTTGAATTATATATGGATCCTTGGATCACCTCGGCATGAACGTAAGCGGTAATGGTGTAAAAATATGTGTCACTATAAGTTATGTCATTTTAACCCATCATTAACTTGATCAGCATTGAGATGGAGCAATGCGTATCTCGAGAAAAATTATAAATATAAATCCAAAACCCTTAAGCTTATCCTTATCATTTCATTTGATCCATCAAAGGAGAGAGAGAGAAAGAAAGAAATAGATACATATTGGGGAGGAGAGAAAAAGATCAAAGCAACTGAAGATTTTGATTTTAAAGAAGGATTCAGGAGTGATTTCTAGTGGAGTTGAGGAGATCGAATCACTATTAACCAAAGATCACCCGTATTGATAAGTAAGTTTTGAGTTTAAAGTTCAATTCAATGTGTTGGCTATGATTTCTCTAAAATTGTTGTTGTTATTGATTAGAAAAAGGTTTATACCTCACTAGAGGTCCTTCCAAATTTTCTGGGAGAGTGTTGGATATTGTTTCGGTGATTTGGTAAGTAATTAGTGGTTGCTGCCCTATTCACGGCCGAGAAAGTGCTAGGTGGAGCACGTTTCATGTAGCCTAGGAGTTTGCTTCCTTCATAAGTTTGGATGAATCTAGTTTGTGGAGCATGCTCAATCAAGTAAGGAAGCGCACTCCAACCACACAAAACAACTATCTTGTATTTTAGTTAGAATTTCTTAAGCTTTGGGGGACATGCTTAGGTGTTCTAAATATATGTTATTAGGCCTATATTATCCACAAATAGTTTATGATAGATTTTAGAACACCAAGAAAGCTAGAGTAACTCGAAAAGTTAGGAAATTTTGAAATGGAAACTTAAACTGAGGTAAGTATGAATTTGCGTATTTAACAATGTTACTTAGATATGTTAGTATATGTAGTTCATATAGTATTTGGATTGAATGGGTGACTATGGACACTGTGATGTATTTACTAAATGGAAAATGGTGTTTAATGTTATTAGGTATAGTAACTCCTGGAATCGAGATTACGTTATATAAGATATAGGTTTGATTTCTTGACCTATAGGTCAATTCCTACTCAGTAAGATAGGTTGCATAGATTTCATATTAACTAGATGGTTCGAGATAGAACCATTAAACATTAATGGATTGGCAAGATAGCTCATCAACTAGTGTGTTGGTATAGCATTCGCATTAATTGTGTTAGTGGGTAATTGATCTTAGTTTTATAACTAATATATAAATCACAGTGTAATAGTCAATAATGATTTCACTTGCATTTGTTATTTATTGGATTATATGCTTTTTATAATCCCATTATTTATCTATAGTATATATTGTTATTGCATTTTATTCTTGATTATTATATGGATGTTGATGGCTTTTAGAATCCTTACTTACTGAGCAAGTTAGAGCACTCTACCTAATTAATATTTTGGAAATATTGATGAGTGCTACGACTTCAGGATAGAGAAGATTTAGATGACTTGATCTTCTCTTTAATGTAATGAATCTTTCCTTGTCTTATATATTCGTATCGAATTTTAGTTTTGAAATATCACAAGGGATGGGAGGTTTGTAAAACCAAGGTTTATTCTAGTTGGATTTAGTTTTTTAATAATGTGTATAACATCATGAAGAAGGTTTTTCTTTTTAATGCATTTAATATTTGTTTTACGTCGATATTCGGTATATAATAGCGTTTATCATGAGATAGAAGGAAAAGCTGCAAAATCTATTTAAGTCTGGCTGGATTATCGAGGCTTAGTTAAGGTTTTAACCAAACTATGTTAAAATTTACAACTCTGATACTGCTTGGTATTAAAGATTGGCAGAGCCTACTTTAACGCTTTAGGTGATTAACTCTAATACAGTTTGTTATTAGAGACTACTTTAGAGAATAACCTTATTATTTGGAAACAAATGATAACTCAGATATAGTTTGGTATCGAGTTTAAGGTTATTAGCTCTAGTATACCTTCCTACCATAACCTGAGTTTACTAACTCTGAAAGTTTTCACAAGTTACAAAGAAGCTTAAGACATAATAAATGGTTTTATCATGATTTTTAGAGGGTAACTAAAAGATAAAATACTGAGATATGTTATTTTTTGCATTTTATTATATCTACACAGTAGATATAAGACTTATATATTTTCTAAATAATAATAAGATGGTTCATGTCCATCGATATCTTATGATATGAGGAAGTGTTAAAGGTAAGAGTTGAAGAGAATCTTAACCTCAAGGAGATTGAAAAGGAAAGACATAAGAAAAATTTTCAAATATGACATTAAATTTTTCTCCTATTATTTATTTTGAATGGTCTTTGTTCTCGCTAATATTATTAGACAATAATATTTAGTGATAAGCATCAATTGGACTTAGACCTTGAGATGTGTATTAGGAGAATGAAATTTATGAAAAATGGGATATTGAATAACTTTATGTGGGACTCAAAGATGGTAAGACACTTTGAGATCTAATTTAATACTAGTATTGAGACTAATTGAGATATAATGAAAGTTATTTATTAAATAAATTAGTTGTTAATGATAAAAGCATGTTTGAGTTTAGGAAACCACTAACGTATTTAAATTTCACAAGCTATTATAAAGTAGGAAATTCTAGTTACCATGTAAATCCACATTGGAATCATAAACAATGTGTCGAATAATGAAAGGTGAAATCGAGAATTTCAACAGGTCAATTAGAAGATAGTTTAATCCAGAACATAGTAATTAGTTGGCCATATAACTTAGTCTAATGTTTTAGACTGGTATAGTCTAAATTAGAGAGAAAGAGTTATTAATGAATATGAGAGGATTAATAATTCAATGAATAATGTATGATAGTGCGAATGAATATTCATTCTAGATTAACAACTCATTCTGATAATAAGGTGAAATAAGTTGTTCTTAAGAGTTAATTGAGAACTGGTTGTCACTGTGGTATGATCAAAGGTAAGGATATATATAAAGATGAATTCAAGTGATCGCTGGATCACTTGAAGTAGATGGTCGAAACCAACAGAATCTTACTAGAACTCATGTTATATTCATGAATGAAAGTTGTCGAGTTTTGAAACCCTATTTTAATCAAGTTTTTATCGTGCCGTCGATAGTAAAATTGAGTATTTAAAGAATTAGAAGATGCATAAGCATTACGATAAAAAGTTTCAAATCATTATGGTAAATTGGTTCATGCCAGATTTTGCAAGCGCCAGTATTAAGTTTAAATATAAATTACTTGTACAATTGTTACATATTAAAATCAAATTGAGGGATTCGACTGGGAACGAGACAATTTGTTATTTTCATTTACTCACCATTTGAGGAAATGAGTAAAGTAATCTTGAAATAATTAAATATTAGAAATAATTGATTCGGGGATCTCTAGTATCGTTGTGTAATTTATTCAGTTAACTCAAGTATGACGATTATGGTAAGTTAAAATTAGATACAAGGATACCTTTGAAGAAAGTTGAAGTATAGTTTAACTACAATGTTTGTTTGATGATACGTAAATTGTAGAAGAAATTAGAGATTGATCTTAAGACATCTTATTTAGGTAAGTATATGTGTTGACACAATAAAGAAAAATTGTAGCTTATAGTTCTTTATATATAATTCAAGACATGTGAGGAGAACTATTGGAGATTGATAATTGCAAGATAACTATTTAGGTAGTTATACCGTATATGAAAAGGTATCACTTGTAAAAAAAGTGGATTGATGTAAGGTTAATGTATTGAATTTCAAACTATGGAAGTTTGAAAAGTGTAATTGTAAGAGTGACAAAAATGGAATGTTCGATTGATACCTGAAATTTATTAAATGTTAGAAATTCACTCAGAAACATCATTCATTTAAAGGCAATTGTTTTAACAATGCCTTGAAATGGGAAAAGGATAGGGGACGTAGTTACGATAAAAGTTGCTAAGTAATATTTTTAGAATAAGATATAAAATGATGATTAATCGAAGTCCAAGTCCACGACGGCACATCACCAGCTAAGCTCAGATTTAAGATGAGCTAATGATGATTGATTGAGTGGTGGATTATTGGAGGAATTGATTGAGATTATCCAGTTTGTCAAGGTTTGACTACTAGTTATTAGTATTTTATATGATAATGTCTTTTCATAACTTTGCGCATGTAAAGAAAGTTCTTGCAAATCGAATCCAAAAGTGAGGCAAGAATGTTATGTGAATCTCATAGATTTCTTTAAGATATTCATTCAGGCAAAATCCACAATCATTATGATAAGAATGAGTTGTTAATGATCTTGAATGAAAATCGACAGTGTCAATTTTATAAAGAAATATTAGATATATCGGCAAGTAGGAAGTTGAGTGTTATAAACTTTGAGGGTTATATTATTCTTCCCCTATATGAATGAAATTTCATGCTCATAAACTTATAATGGATTAACCTAACTTGTAAAGATAACTAAAGGTTGTTGATGTAGTAATTGTAGAATTAATAGTGTTTGCAAGTTTCTTGCCAGTATCTTCGTTTAATTCTTGAGGAGAATAAGCGAGGTATATATGGGTAGAAAGAGTTGAGAGTTTATGAAGAACGCGGATTATTATTTCGGTGAGGAAGTGAAAGTTTGCTTCCTAGTGGGGAAGCAATTTATAATAGCTAGAGGGAACCTTTCTTAATCTTAACACATTATATCTACTGCTAATCTTAGTTCCACAAAATATAGTTTTTGAGCATGTGACATGGAAGGTGGTAGTTACAGGAAAAATTATTTTGCTGCGCGAGTTCTATGGTAATGATATTATCAGGCTATATATAACGTTAAGGTTTTTTCCTTAAAAAATTTGTATGCTTAACTTTGTTGTCAATTGGTATGGGACGAGAAGTAAAGATATAAGTTAATTGAAGCCTGGGTAGTTTAGAACCACGAAGAAGTGTGTAAACAGACTGTTAGTATGCAATTATAACTCAGATAAATGTAAAGAATGTGTTGACAAGCATAATAGGATGTTGAAATATTTAGAATATATAAAGGGCAACGTAAATGACTTGAGTTTCTCAAGGATTAAATGTCGCTGTGAATGCCTTAAGTAGGAGAAGAATAGGCAGAGAGAATGTAACTATTGTCAAAGCTTCTCATTTTAGACTTCTTATTAAAACATCTGTAATGATGATTTGTGAAAGTTCATCTGACATATGATCAACGGATAGAGCTAGTTTCAGAGCTACTACTACGTTATTCTTTGCTTAAATTTTGATTGAAGAAGAGATGATTCAGCAAGTGATTGACTATCAAAAATTTAATCAGGATCATGTAGCGCGTCAAAGCTAAGCGGCTATGATGGATTATCCTTATTTGTTAGATTTTGATGCTAGTGCATTACAATTTAGGAATAGATTGAGGATTCTAGCTCAAGACAAGTTGAGGCCGGAGTTGCATCGAGAATCTCATAGATCTCCTTACTCTTTTAACCTAGGTAACAATAAGATGTATTGTTATTTGAGGCATGTTCATTGATGGCCAGGGATGAAGATTTATATTGCTGAGGTTATAAAGAGATGTGAGATATTTCAGCGAGTTAAGCTTAAGCATAGAAAATCGAGAGGGTTATTGCTTTGAGCTTGTGTCGTGGACTTTAGTGGTAATTGGAAGAAATACATTTCTCTTCGTAAGTTCTCTAATAATAATAGATATCAAGAAAGTATTAGAATGGCTCCTTTTCAAGCTCTATATTGTCGGCCCTATCGTTAACGTAGTGCTAGTAGAGGTTGGAGATACAATTTTATTAGGGGCGCAGTTGATTCAGGACAACATAAAGAAAATCTAGTAGATTCGCCAACGTTTAACTATGACACAACTAAGACATAAGAGATACGCTGATAAACCTCATAAGTTTTTGGAGTTTTCATAGGACAGTTTTTTCTGTTGAAAGTCTCACTTATAAAAGGACTATACAAATTTTGATTATAAGGTAAGCCAGCTCAAAGGTATAATGAATCGTTCATAGTGCAAGAAAGGGTTGGTCCTATTGCTTACAAGTTAAAGTTACCTTATTAGCTAGCTGGAGTTCATAATTTCTTCTTAGTGTCTATGCTTCATAAAATAGAGACTCAATTCACTCCAAGAATTTATTAGAAACAATTTGATTTTAGGTAAGACTTATCATACGATGAGAAGCAAATTCAAATTATTTATTGTGAGATTCAGAGGTTGGGAACCAAAGAGATACCTTTGGTTAAGGTGAAATGGAAATTTCACAAATATGAGCAGTTAACCTGGGAACAAGAGTTTTATATCAAGAAGTCGTTTCTGTTTCTATTTGAAACTATAGGTAATTTTAAGTTTACTTAAATTTTGAGGAAACATTGCTTTAAATTAGGGACACTAAAATGACCCGTTACCTTAAGTTAGGGATTAGTGTTAAACCGAATCCTAAATAACATGAATTAGGCTCATAATTAAGTCCTTCGTACCTCAATTAGCATGTACATGGATTTGCATGATGATTTCTATTTAAATGGCATGTTTAGTGGATTTATAGGTTGTAGTATAAAAATGAAATTATATACAAGCCTATAATCAGAAAAGAAACGATGAAATAATAAATTATCGGTACACCAAGTGTAATGAGGGGGTCATAAGATGAATGTGCACACCTTAGAACACTTGTAGGCATGTCTAGTGAATTTATCGGCAAGAAAAAACACAAATTATATATATTTATATAAATTTGATGTATAAATATATATAATTAAAATTATAAGTTTGGTGTGAATTATATGGATCGTTGAATCGCCTCGAGATGAGCATAAGTAGTGATGGTGTTTGATCTTTGTCACTATAGAGTGTGTCATTTTAACGCATCATCCATTTAATCAAACTCAAGATAGCGTGTTGCGTATCTCGTGAAAAATTCATATATATATATATATATATAAATCCAAAAGCTTCAAACTTATCCTCAATGTTTCATTCGATCCATCAAAACAGAGTGAGAAATAGAGAGAGAAATCAAAGTAGCTAAAGGTTTTGATTTGAATGAAGATTTAGGAGTGATTGCCCGTGGAATTGAGGAGATCGAATAATACAAACTAGCGATCATCGCTATTGGTAAGTAATTTTTGAGTTTAAAGTGTAATTCAATGTGTTGGTGATGATTTCTCTATAAATTGGTGTTGTTATCGATTGGGAATGGGTTTATAACTCATTAGAGGTCCTCCTAGTGTTTCGGGAGAGTTTTGGGTGTTATTTTAGTGATTTGGTAAGTTATTAGTGCCTGATACCCTGCTCACTGTTGAGACGATGTAGGGTGGAGCGCACTCCTTTCATCAGTTGGGATGAATGCAGTTGTTGGAGCGCACCCATCAAGTAAAGGACTGCACTCCTACCCCTAAAAATAGCAACTATGTTGTGTTTTAGTTAGAATTTCCTAAGGTCTTGGGGTTGGCCTATGGGTTCTAGATATATGGTAATATACATATATTAACCACAAATGGTTTGTGATAGGTTTTGGAACACCGAGAAATCTTGAGTAACCTAAAAAGTTTGGAAATGTAGAAATGGAAACCTAAATCAATGTAATTATGAATTCTCTTATTTATCAATGTTGCCTGGATATGTTAGTATATTTAGTTCATAAAGTTTATGGATTGAATGAGGGACTATGTACATTGTGATGTATATATTAAATTGGAAATAATGTTTAATGCAATCGGCGAGAGTAACACATAGAATTGAGATAATGTTATACGGATGTGGGTCTTTTCCCTACCTATATATTAATTCCTACTCAGTTAGATAGGTTTCATGGATTGCTTATTCACTAGAGGATTCAGGATAGAACCATTGAAGAATAATTGATCGGCTAGACAGAGCATCATCCAATGTGTTGGTCTAGCAATCGTATTGATGGTGTTAATTGGTAAATGACTTTATTTTTTCAAATAAAATAAGAATCACAGTGTATTAGTCATTAACGGTTTTACCTGCATCTGTTATTTATTGGATTATATGCTTTGAATAATTCTGTTAATTATATATGGTGCGTATTATTAATGCATTTTACTTTTAATTATTATATAGAATGGTGATGGCTTTGTAAATCCTTGCTTACTAAGCAAGTTTGAGTGTTCATCCCAATTAATATTTCACGTATACCAACAAGCACTACAACTAAGGGATAAAGAAGATTTAAGTGTCTTGATATTCTCTCTGATGTAATGAGTCATCCCTTATCTTATATATTTTTATTGAATTGTAGATTTGTAATATCACAAGGGCTGGGAGGTTTTGTGGAACTGAGGTTTTCCTGTTGGATTTGGTTTTATATATTGTGTATAATATTGCAAAAAGGTTTTCATTTCTGCGACTTTTAATATTTGTTTTACATCAATATTCCTTACAAAATTATGTCAATCAAGAGATAGAAGGAAAGGAAGTTGGCTCTATTTAAGTCTGGCTAGATTATCGAGTCTTAAATAGAGTTTTAAGTTGAATATCTTCATAATCAGGATAGGGAATGCTACAGCTTGGTATCTGAGTCTGAGTTTTAAGGGCTTTGTGATAGTAAATAACTTTGATACAGGTTCGTATCAGAGATTGGTTTGATTCTACCTTAAAGCTTATGGTGACAAACTCTGATATAGTTTTGTATTAAAGACTACTTTAGAAATAACTTATTCGCATGAAATAAGTAATAACTCGGATACAGTTTGGTATCGAAGTTTGAGGTTATTAGCTCTGATATACCTTAGTACCATAACTTAAGTTTACTAACTCTGGAAGTTTTCTCGAGTTACGAAAAATTTTAGGAAATAATAAATGGTCTTATCATGGTTTTTGGGGGGTAACTAAAAGATAAAAGACTGAGATATGATATTTGTAGCATTTTATTACATCTATGCTATAGATATAAGAGTTACATCTTTCCTGAATGATAGTAGGATGGTTCATGTCCATCGATTTCTCGTGATATGAGAAAGTTTTGAAGGTAAGAGTTCAAAAGAATCTTTACCTCAATGAAAATGAAAATGAAAGATATAAGAAAAACTTACTAAGATGAAGTTAAACTCTTTCTTCTATTAATTGTATTCAATGTTCTTTGTTCTTACTGATATTATTAAACAAATAATAGTCAATGAAGAAGCCTCAATCAGATTTAGACATTAAGATGTGTATTAGGATAATGAAATTTATGAAGCAATGGAATACTGAATGACTTTAAATGGAACTCAAAGATGGTAAGACATTTTGAGATTTGATTTAATCCTAGTATTAAGACTAATTGAGAAATAATGGAAGTTATTCAGTAAATAAATTAGTGGTTAATGATAAAAGCCTATTTGAGGTTAGGAAATGACTAATGTATTTGTAATTCACAAGTTGTCACGAAGTAGGAAATTCCAGTTATGGTGTAAATCCATATTAGAATGACAAACAAATTTTTGGTTAATTAACAATCAAATTGAAAATTTAAACTCGTGAAACTGGAAGATAGTTTAATCCAAAACATAGTAGTGATTTAGTAAGATATCTTAGTCTAATGTTTTAGACTAGTATAGTTTAAATTTGGGAGAATGAATTATCAATGAATATGGGAGGTTTAAGAATTTAAATAATAATGTATGGTAGTGTGAATGAATATTCATTGCAAGATTTACAACTTGTTTTGATAATGAGGTGAAATCGTTTGTTATCAATACTTAATTGAGATCTGGTTGTCACTATTGTATGATATAAGGATATATATAAAGATGATTCCAAACGATTGTTGGATCACAATAAGTGGATGGTGGAAATCCATTTTAATCTTACTAGAACTCATGTTATGTTCATGAATCAAGGGTGTAATGTTTTGAAACCCTATTTTTATCATGTTGTTATCGTGTTATCAATAACAAAATAGAATCTTTGAATACTTAGAATATGCATGAGCATTACTGTAAAGAGTCACAAATCGTTATGAAAAATTGGTTCATGCCTAATTTTGCAAGTGTCTATACTAAGTTTCAAAGATAAATTACATGTATGAGCGTTGAATATTAATAATAAATCGTAGGATTTGACTATGAATAACACAATTAGGTAATGCCATTTATATAACATAAAGGCAAATGAGTAAAGTAATCTTGAAATAATTGAATATTATAAATGATTGATTTGAGGATCTCTAGTATCGTTACGTAATTTATTCAGTCATCTCAAGTATGAGGTTTGACGAAAGTTAAAATAAGATACAAGGATGTCTTGGAAGAAAGCTAAAGTATAGTTTCGCAACAAAGTTTGTTTAATAGTACCTAAATTATAGAAGAAGTTAGAGGTTCATCCTAAGACTTCTTAATTGGGTACGTATGTGTGGTGATATAATAAAGCAAAGTAGTAGCTTATACTTCTTTATATATAGTTCAAGACATGTGAGGAGAACTATTGGAGATCAAGTAATCTCGAGATAGCTATTTAGGTAGTTGTATAAAATATGAAAAGGCATCACTTGTAAAACCAGTGGATTGGTGTAAGGTTGAAGTAGAAAATCTCAAACTATAGAAGTTTGAAAAGTATAATTTGTTAGAGTAAAAAAAATGGAAGATGAGATTGATACCTTGAATTTCTTAAATGTTAGAAATTCACTCAGAAACATTATTCATTTAAAAGGTAATTATGTTGACAATGCCTTGAATAAGGAAAAGGGCAGGGGACATAGTTACGATAAAAGCTACTCAATAATATCTCTTGAATGAGATATGTAATAGTGATTAATTAAAGTCCTGCACAAACACATCATCATCTGAGTTGTCTGGATTGGTAATTACAAGTCTCTTCTTTGAAGCTCCAATTTGAGTTGAGCTAATGATGATTCATTGAGTGGTGAATTATAGGAGAAATTGATTGAGATTATCAAGTAGGTCAAGGTTTGATTACTAATTATTGGTATTTTGTATGATAAACTAAGATCATCACATTGAGCATGTAAAGAAAGTTCATGGAACTCAAATCAAAAAGTCAGGCTAGAATGTTATGAGAATGTCATGGATTTCTTTGAAATATTCATTCAAGTAGAATCAATAATCATTATGATAAGAATGAGTTGCAGGTGACCTAGAATGAAAATTGACAATGTCAATTTTATAAAGAAATATGAGATATATCAGGAAGTGAAAGGTTAGTGTTATTAACCTCGAGGGTATATTATTCTTTCCCTATATGAATGAAATTTCATTCTCGGACCATTTTGATGGATTAACCTAAGTTTTAATGAAATCTAAAGGTTGTTAATGTTGTAATTGTAGGTAAAGTTTGTAAGTTTCTTACCAGTATTGTGGTTTAGTTCTTGTGGGTGAATAAGCGACATATATGTTTGTAGAAAGAGTTGAGAGTTTACGGAGAACCAGGATTATTATTTCAATAAAGAACCGAAAGTTTGCTTCCCAGTAGGGAATAAATTTATAATAGCGAGGGGGAACCTTTCTCAATCTTGACAAAATGTACATGTTGCTAATCTTAGTTCCAAAGAATATAATTCGCGAGCTTGTGACTTAGAAGGTGGTTATTACTGGAAGAAATATTTTGCTCTGCGAGTTTAATGGTAATGATATTATTAGGATATATATAACGTTAGGTGTTTTCGTTAAGAAAAATTGTATGTTTAACTTTGTCATCAATTGGTATGGGACAAGAAGTAAAGATACAAGTTAATTGAAGCTTAAGTAATTTAAAATCACACAAAAGGGTGTTAACAGACTATCAGTATGTAATTACAACTCGGATAAATGGAAAAAATGTGTTGAGAAGCATCACATGATGTTGAAACGTTCAGAAGATATATGAGGCAATGTAGATGGCTCGAATTTTTTAAGGATTAGATGTGATTGCAGATGCTTTAAGTAGGAGAAGAACAGGCAGAGAGAATGTACATAATGTCGGAGTTTCTCAATTTAGACTTCTTAAGGGAACATTTGTAATGATGATTTGTGAAAGTTCATCTAACAAATCATCAAATGAGAGATCTAGTTCCAGAGCTACTAATATATTCATCTAAACTCAAATTTTAGGTTGAACCGTAAATGATTCAGCGGGTGATTAATTGTAAAAAAGCTAATCAGTATTATGTAGCACATCAAAGCTAAGCCACTAATATAGATCTTCCTAATTGGTTAGTTTCTGATGATGGTGCTTCGAGAATCTTATGGATCTCTTTATTTTATTCATCTACGTAACAATAAGATGTATCACGATTTGAGGTGTGTTTATTGGTGGCCTGAGATGAAGACTGATATTGTTGAATTGGTAAAAAGATGTAAGTTATGTAAGCAAGTTAAGGCTGAGCAAAGAAAACTTGGAAGGTTATGGCATTCACTGCTGATTCCTAAGTGGAAACGGGAACATATATCGATAGATTTTGTTTCCAGTTTGCATACGAGTCAACAAAAGCACGATGAAGTATATGTTGTAGTTGACAGATCGATGAAGTCTGCACATTTCTTGTCAATTTCCATGAGAGATTCTCTTGGCTGGTTACGTAGGGTATATGCACATTAGGTGTTGAGATCTCATGGATTTCTAGTGTCGATTACTTTAGTTACAGATTCAAGATTCATATCAAAGCTATGGAGTGAATTGCAGAGACAACTCGGAACTCTTTTTATCTTTAGTAGGCATACTATCGGCAGATGGATAAGCAGACCGAGCAGCTGGTTTTAGTGCTAAAGGGTATACTTCGAGATTGTGTCTTGGAGTTTAGTGGTAACTAGAAGAAATACATTCCTCTGTGTGAGTTCTCTTATAATAATATATATCATGCTAGTATTAGAATGGTTCCTTTTGAGGCTTTGTATGGTCGGCCTTATCGTGCACCTGAGTGTTGGGCAAAGGTTGGAGATACAGTTTTGTTGGGTGTAGAGTTGATTAAGGACTACACAAAGAGAATTCAAAAGATCCGCTAGCGTTTGACTTCGAGATAGCTAAGACAAAAGAGATGCGTTGATAAACATCATAGGTTTTTGGAGTTTTTAAAGGAAGATTTTGTTTTGTTGAAACTCTCGGCTATAAAAGGACTATATAGATTTGGATCACGAGGTAAGCTAGCTTCAAGGTACAATGTGCCATTCAAAGTACAAGAAAGTGTTGGTCTTGTTGCTTACAGGTTAAAGTTGCAAAATAGAGACTCAATTCACTCCAAGAATTGATTGAATTGAATTTGATCTTCGGTAAGACTTATGTTGTGACGAGCAGTAAATTCAGATTTTTAATCGTAAGATTTAAAGGTTGAGAATCAAATAGATCCCTTTGGTTACAGTGAAATGGAAATCTCACGGAGATGAAGAGTTAACTTAGGAACGGTAGTCTTATATAAGGTAGCGATTTTTCTTTCTTTCGAAAATAAAGGTAACTGTAAGTTTACTTAAATTTCAAAGACGAAATTGATTTAAATTGAGTAGACTGTAATGATCCGTTACCATAGCCTGGTGATTAATGTTAAGCTGAATCCTAACTAACCCTAGTTGGGCTTGTGGTTAAGTCTGATATACCTCGATTAGTGTGTGTGTAGGTTTGAATGATGATTTTCTTTGTATGGTATGTTTGGTGAATTTATAGGTTGTAGTATGAAAATTAAATTATATAAAATCCTATAATCGAAAAATAAACAATTAAATAATAAATTTTTGTTACCGCAAATGCGACGAGGGGATCATGAAATGAATGTGCACATACGATAATACTCGTAGGCATGTTTGGTGAATCTATTAGAGAGGAAAAACACGAAGTATATATATTTATATATATTTGATATATAAAGATATAACTAAAACTATAAGTTTAGTTTGAATTTTATGCAATGTTGAATTGCCTCGAGATGAGTGTAAGTGATGATGGTGTTAAGATTTGTGTCACTATTGGTGTGTTATTTTAACACATCATTCATTTGATTAGCCTCAAGATAGCATGATGCGTACCATGAAGAAAATCCAAATATATATAGTAAATCCAAAAGCATCAAACTTATCCTCACTGTTTCATTCGATCCATCGAAAGAGTGAGAGAGTGGGAGAAATCGAAACAGCTAAGGTTTTTTATTTTAAGGACGAATTCATAAGTGATTTCCAGTAGAGTTGAGGAGATCAAATCACTACAAACTAGAGATCATCACTATTAGTAAGTAAGTTGAGTTTGAAGTTCAACTCATTAAGTTGTTGATGATTTCTCTATAAATCGTTGTTGTTATTGATTTGAATTAGGTTTATACCTCGCTAGAGGTCCTCTTGATACTTGGGGAGAGTTTTGGATGTTGTTTTAGTGATTTGGTAAGTGATTAGTGGTTGCTGCTCAACTCACTATTGAGACAGTGAAGGGTGGAGCGCGCCCCATCAAGTAAGGGAGCACACCCCTACCCCAAAAAACAACTATGATACGTTTTTAGTTATAATTTCTCGAGGTCTTAGGGACAGGCTCAGCGGTTTCATGTATAGGGTAATAGAAGATTATAAACCACAATGGTTTGTGATAGGTTTGGGAACACCAGGAAAGCTTAAGTGACCAAGAATGTTAGGAAATTCATAAATAGAAAAATAAACCCATGTAAGTATGGATTCGCTTATTTATCAATGTTGCCTAGATAAGTTAGTATGTGTAGTTCATATAGTTTATGGACTGATTGGGGGACTATGTACACTATGATGTATTTACTAAATGGGAAATGGTGTTTAATGTGATCAGCGAGAGTAACTCCTAGAATTGAGATTAGGTTATATAGGACGTGGGTTTCATTTTTGGTCCTATATATTAATTCCTATTTACTTAGATAGGTTGTGTAGATTACATATTCACACTAAAGGGTTTGGGATAGAACCATTGAACATTAATGGATTTTGTAATGACCCATTACCTTAAGCATGTGATTAGTGTTAATTTAAATTCTAATTAACTCGGGTTAGGCTTGTGGTTATACTCGGCTTGTCTCGATTAGCGAGTGCGAAGATTTACGGGACGTTTGGCGTGTATATGGATTGTATTATTATTTATGGAAATAATTAGACTTATTAGGCTTTAAATAAATAATTGATAAGTTATGGGACGCCTAATATCGTCTGTGTCAAGGGGGACACACACGATTTGTTGGTTGGCTTGCACCTCGAGTTAACTCTTTAACGCGCACAACGAAGTCATAGTCGTGTTAATATAGGCTTATATATAAATTATATATAAACATACATTGAAAATAAATAAATAATTAAAAATTGGTGGGTGCCTAGTGACATGTGGGGTCGATGGTGACACGCGTGAGATGTACAATAGTATGCATGCCCAAGATTGATCGATCATTCGTGTGCGTGGTGAATTTATAGCCGCAAAAAATATGTATGTGAATATATATTCATATATATAAATATAGGTTATATATTAATGAATCCTAAAGTTTTAATCAAATAAAAGTATATATTGGATTCACCTTGAGATACGTGTTACGCTTGAGTTGAGATAATGAATAGTGTGTATGGTGGGTGGTTGAATTATGATGCCCAAAGATACGCTTAACGTGAGCATCGAGGAGGTGAATGGGATGTACGTTGGTGAGTTTGAATGAATTTTCCCACATCTCGAGATGCGTACCATCCCATCTCTATGATAATCAAATGGTGAATGGAGGGGATTAGATGGTTAGTTACTAAAACCACTAAATCTACTTCTAGATATGCAATACGTATTTCCAGGAGATCAACATATTCGATCACTATAAGTCGGTAAGATTGTAATTGAAGGTTTTTGGGTTGGTTAATAGCCACAACATCGGCCTCAAGATACATAACACGTACCTCGTGAAAGTTCAAAATAATAAATCAAACATTAGATATGTCTTGAGATTCATGCAATACAAATACAAAGAAATCTAATATTTATCCAAACTCAAACTAATTGCTTCCTCTGTATACAAAAATCAATTTGATTTCGAAAGTGAGATAACGAAATTGGGAAGGGAGAGAGAAATCGAGACCAAGGTGAGTTGTTATTTTTTGATTGTTGTGGGTTGTCGTTGTTATTGATCAATAATGTTGTTGATGTTATTTGTGTGTTAATGGTAGTTGGGAATGGAAAAGGAGGGTTGATTCATTCAAGGAGGGATACAACCTCCTTATTGTTTACCCTACAAAATCAAACCCTAATTCGATTGATAAAAAAAATAAAGCAAAACATATTGAGGAAGAAGAAAGGTGGTTTGACCCTGAACCGGACAGGTCCGGTTCTGGGTCAAACCACTCAATTTATAAAAAATAGAATAAAAAGTAGGAAAATTGGGAAAGAAATTCTAGAAAATAAGTAAAAATCCAAAAAAAAAATATTATGACCAAATAAATAGAAATTGATGAATTTCTATGAAAAATGAAGAATTTAGAATTCGTGCAAGACTTTATAGCGGGGCTTTTACCTCGAATAATGTGAAATGATCTGATTGACCTAAAGAGTAACAAATTGGTTTCGAATTCAATTAGGACCAGTTTAAGTTTTATAATTAAAGAGTATTAGACCTGAATCGATAAAAAATGTTTAATTTAGTTTCTTGATTAACGGGAAAAGATTTGAGGATTCAGAGAGTTGAGTAAATTGGTATAAAGTTAGTAAAGCAGAGCACAAATAAGTGAGACTCATATTCTTATAAACTATGCAACGTAATTAGTATGTTTAGTTCATATGGCATTATAGACTGGGAATTGGGCAATTCACAATGCCTTGAACTTGTTTCTATGTTAAATTCCTAGAAAGAGGTACGACGGGTGAATCGGACTAGAGTGATGATGTATGTATTAGATCATTACCAATATTTTCCATTTAAAAACCTTAAGGTACATGATTGTTACTTTCCTATTTGAGTTGGTAGCTACGCTATGCCTTGACACATCAAATAAATCTCACGTCAACCAATGTGTAAGTTTGTAAAGACCATAATTCAGGGTAGGAGGAGTTTACAACTCAGTTTTGAAATGAAAATACAAGTCGTAAGTATAGTTGCTATCGGCCTATAACTTGCATTCCGTTATCTATTGTTATATCATTTTAATGCCTGAATAGATATGTTTTGAAATCTTATTGTTTTTCACTGGTTCATTGATATTAGTTGGTAATTGATATATCTATTTCATTACTTACCGAGCAAGTTTGAGTGCTCATTCGATGATTAATATTTCAGGTTATTGACGTGTGCTTTGATTTAGGAACATAGAAGATTAAGAGTTTATAGTCTTCTCAATGGTGAATTGATTTCCCAACTATTTATATATTATATTAAATTACTATTTTTTTAATAAATAGGGCTGAGATATGATTTTACGACCAAGGTTTTATATCGGTTTTGTATATTATATTATTATCAAAAAAGTTTTAATTCTGCTAAGTTTTCAATTATTTGTTCGATTTAATATAATATATTACGATTATCAGGTATAAAGGATGGTTGTACTATTACTTTAATTGAGTCCAGGTGGTATACCAGGGCTTAGTTAGGGTTTTAAGCTGAGTATTGCCCTAATTGTGCTAGGGATGCTACAAATTGGCTAGATAACACATAAGCCAATGTGTTGGTCTAACAATCGCATTAATAGTGTATGTAGGTAATTGACCTTAGTTTAACAAATAAAATGGAAATAACGGTGTAATAGTCATTAACAATTTGATCCACATCTATTATATGATAGATTATATGCTTATCATAATCCTATAGGTTATATATGGTGCATATTGTTATTGCATTTTACGCTTGAGTATTATATGGAATGTTGATGACTTTATGAATCATTACTTATTTAGCAAGTTAGAGAGCTCACACCAATTAATATTTAAAGAATAGCGACTAACGCTACGACTATAGGACAGAGAATATTTAGGTGTCCAGATCTTCTCTTCGATGTAATGAATTTTCCCTTATCTTATATATTGGTATTAAATTACAATTCTACAATATCACAAGGGATTGGAGCTTTTATAAAATTGAGGTATATTACAGTTGGATTTTTATTTTGTATATCTTGTATAATATCGCAAAATGGTTTTAATTTCTACCATGTTTAATATTTGTTTTACGTCGATATTCAATATGCATTTGTGTTTATTAGGAGATAGAAGGAGAGGTTGTTGGCCCTATTTAAGTCAGGCCAAATTATCGAAGCTTAATTAGGGTTTCGGGCCAAGTATCGCCCTAATTGGGATAAGGGATCCTACAATGTATATCCATAAAGGCAACAAAAAGTATAGTAACATTCAATATACATGTTTCAGGTAATAAGTCTTCCAAAATGATCTAAAAAATAGTATACACATAAATACAAACACCTACGAGTGAAGCTACTAGGGGTTGTTAGGGCATGGGTTGTAGGTCAATCTATGAAAATTTTTTATCTTATAAATATAGTTAATAAAATTGAGAATCTCATTTGTTGTTTTACTATAAGAGATTGCATGTTTACCTTATAGTAAGATCTACAGGTATTTGTTGAAATATCATAAATGCCCCTAGTTTGTCATTATACAAGGAACCATAATAAGTTAAGACTAGTGTGAATCTGGATTGATCATTATGTGTATAGGTATACAAATCAAGGTCATGAGTACTTATTAGGGAATAAGGTACTGGACCGACCCACTATAAGAACACATGAATTAAGTCATAGGTGTTACTCGTGATAGGTATATCATTTAGTCCTTTGACTTGAGATTACCATAGACTTCAATGTCAAGAGCATGATAATTTGGCATAATCATACATTGTTTTAACCCGACGATTATAAAGATTGTGATTAGTTACCACGTGAAAAATATGTGAAGGTGTGTAATCAAAATAAAATCTTTCTCTCTTATCTAGAGAGATCTTAGTGGATCTCTCGACATGCTAGAATTTTAAATGGCCATGTTTAAATGAATTGATATGATCAATATCACTTAGAGGTTTTCAGTCTACCTAAAGATTGAGACTAGTACGATAGAACATTAAGGGTGACTTTACATGCCTTACATTTAACCAAAGGATATCACACGACAAAATGGTATGGTATATGTTATGCATTAGGTTATATCAATTTTCATATTCATTCTACTTGGGTAGTCATAATGCCTTCCTAGAAACTGCTTATGACTTGTGTACTAAAATAGTTTTAGTTCATTACCAACATCGCATGAATCTATTGGGTCTCACATAAAAAATGGCATTCCGTAATTTCAATTTGTCCAAAGTATTTACATGATAAAATTTATGACATAAAAGCCCTTTATGATTTTTTATATGATAACTTATAAATAGGGGTGTATGTGTAATTTGCTTAAACTGCTAAATACAATAGTTGTATTACAAATAAGGTTTTAATTGAGGACTTATCTAAACATATAAATAGAGGTTGAATCCCTAAAATGAAATAATATTTTCATTTTTACTATTTTGGAGTTCTCTAGAATTTAAGATAGAAAGAAGCAACGTTTTTAATCTCGCTTATAGCCAGAACTCCATATTTTGGTCACTATTTGAGTGTAGATTTTTTATAGAGGGCGAGCACTTGAACATCTTGGAAACTTGATACTTACTATAAAAAGAGTTTTAAATGTGCATGTCAAAGCGGGTAGATTAATATTCATTGTAGATTTCAAGGTCACGAACCACAATATGGACGATGATGTATTTATTATATTTGGGCGGAAATTCTTAAACAATTCCAAAGTAAATTTCTACACAAGGGAGAAAGATCACGATGAGTATCGATGAGGACGATGATGTTGAGAAGGTTGTCTTTGTCGATGGTGGAGAAGTACATGTGAATGGGAATGACATCATAATCTTCGATTTGCAGATGAAGCTTCTCTATTTGAACTCGAAGTCAACAAGCAAAAAGGCATCAGGCGAATGACGTTAAATTAAGCATTACTGGGAGGCAACCTATTTTAAATTTTAAGTTTTTGAATTTCAATTAGTGGTTACTTATTTATTTTAATAATTACAACTACCAAGTTTTAGTTCTAACTTTCCAAAAAAAAATTTCGAAAGAGTAGGAAGGACCACTCGCTAAGTAATGATTCATCAGAAAGGAAATGTATCATTAACTCATTAAAGAGCAAAACATAGTAATGGTGTTCAAAGCGGTGAAGGTAAGGTCCATGGGAAAATAAAAGGTAAAATTTATTAATTTTTGTATTTTCATAAATTTTATGTAGTTATGACACCTTGTATAAGTTATACACAAAGTCAGAGGAGCGCTAAAGGAGAATTAGAAAAGATTATACGGGAGGATTTTGGTACAAGGTCGACCCCATGGGTGAAGGCCACATCCCCGAGATAGCAATAGGCAAGAAAATAGACAAACATCCAACAACATTGTTGACGCAGTGGTGGCATTTTCATGGCATCTTGCCTATAAAGCATGACAAAGGGGTTGATTTAAAGGGTTTAAATCCATTTTTAATTCATTTATCAAACTTGCACTAAAACCCCACACAACCACCAAGCATACATCCCACTAGAGCCAAATTTTGATTATTTTTAAGTGAGATTAGTGAGTTCCTAGAGATTGAGAATGAAAAAACAAGTACATTTTGGATCTACACAAGTTGAAAAGCTAGAGCTTGGATTTACGGATTTCGAGTTCAAGGAAAGCTAGAGTTCTAATTAGTGAGAAAAGTTAGAGGACTTGGATTGAAAAAGACTTAGAAGAGTGTTCTTCACCGGAAATAAATCCATCATTAAGGTATATTTACAATATCATCTAATTATGCTTTTAATTTTAAGAGTTATGATATCGCATAAAAATGTGGATTCGAGTGTGTAGGATAGGTTTTGCAAGATTGTAAAAATGAGAGCATTAATATCACCCATAGACATTTAATTGATATTTTTGGGCATGTGCTCTAGTTAATCTACCAACATTATTTATCTTATAATTTTAGTTAATAAAATAAAGGTTTTTGTTTGATGTTTTAGTATAAGTGATTGCGTGTTTACCTTGTCATAAGATCTATAGGTATTTGTTAAACTATCCTAAATGCCCCTAGTTGCTCATTTTATGATCATGCATATAGGGATACAAATCGACATCATGAGTACATGTTAGGGAATAAGGTACTGGATCGACCCATTATGAGAACACTACATGGATTAAGTCATAGGTTTTATTCATGATAGCTACATCATTTAGTCCTTTGACTGGAGGCTACCATAGACTTCAATATTATAAGCATCATAATTTGACACAATCAAACAATGTCTTTAAGTGGATGACTATAAAGATTTTGATTGGTTACCAGGTGTATAATATGTGAAGGTGTGTACTAAAGATAAAATTTTCACTCTTGTGTATAGAGAGATATATATGGATCTCTTGATATGATAGACTTATAATGGCCAAGTCCTTGTGAATTTATATGATCAATATCAGTTAGATATTTTTAGTTTACCTAAAGATCGAGACTAGTACTATTGAATATTAAGGGTGACTTTTTCCATGCCTTATGTCTAACCAAAGGATATTGCAAAAAAGAATATGATAAATGTTATTCATTAGGTTGTATCAATTTTGATATTCATGCTACTTGGGTAGTCATAATGCCTTGCTTGAGTTCGCTTATGACTTATGTACCAAAATAGTTTTGGTTCACTACCAACGTTGCATGAACATATTGGGTCGCATATAAAGAATGTCTTTGCGCATTTTCAATTGGTCTAGAGTAATTTTTTTATATGATAAAACTCATGATATAATAACCCTAATGATTTTTTTATATGATAACTTATTAATAGGGGCCTATGTCTAATTTGCATAAACTCTATAAATGCAATAGTTGTATTACGAATAAGATTTTAAGTGAAGGCTTATCTGATTATATACATAGAGTTTAAAACCCTAAACCAAAATAATATTTTTTTATTATTTTCAAGCTCTCTGAATTTTGGGAGAGAAAGAAAAATATTTTCAATCTATCTTGGGACTAGCACTCCAAATCATGGTCACGTTCGCGTGTGAATTTCTGATAGATGACGCGCGCTTGAACCTCTCAGAGATCGAACAATCATAAAAGAAAATCAATGATTAAGGTATGGTTTACTTTCGTTGATCTACTTTAATAGAACTTATTTTCGATCTTATTAGGGTTTTTCAAAAAAAAAATTGAATTTTCTGCTGCATATGAACACCAAAACCCAACAGTGGTATAAAAGCATTAGGTTTAGTTCTATTAAACATTTGCATGTTTTCTCGGATGTATATATGATATGTGTGAAAACATGATCTCGATTAATGTCTATATTTGATGTGCATATAGGTTTCATAATTATAGTATTCTAGGTAGTACACATCCCAAACTAACTCAAACTTTCTTATATAATATTCTCGAAATTGTACCTAGTGATTCCTGACTGGTACCGCGTCGAAGGCACCAATAATAGTCTCGAGTTCACCAACTACTGACTTGTAGTTTGGTAAGTATGAGGTCAAACCTACAATGACCGCAAAGGAAACCTATGCTATAAGCTGAAAGGAAATAGGGGGTTTTCATACCTTATAAATAATTGAATACTTAAAAAGAAATGTAATGAAAAAAACCATCCTAAGATATTTAAAACATGCATTAAAATAGAAATAATAACTTAAACAATATAAATGAAGCCTGCATTGAGAATACTTTCATACCTTATAAATAATTGAATTACCCATATGTCTTTAAAAATACTTTTTTTGCTATTGAACTCTTATAGACAAGCCTAAGTGAAATCACTTAGTGATCCATAGTCCATGGTTAGAATGTGCGAAAAATCACATGCTAACTAGATCGCAAAACCCATTGTATATGCCGTAGATTTTCAAAAAATTAACAACATTAAATTCTATGAAAACACTTGCCCTTAATGGTAACTAGCATGAAATGTTGTCATTCTTATACTTCATTAAACAAAAGAGCACATTGATAAATGATTATTTCTACTTATATAGGTTTAGTTTAGTAAAATATTTATTATAAATATCCATAAATGAGCTCTAAGTCATGGTATTATTGCATTCCCATAGAATTAAGGTGTAAGGAAGGAATCGAGTAAAAATGAGAAGAAACAAAGCAAAAATTCATAAAAACACACATGGCATTGTAGCTACACATGTTGGCACTGTGGGAACATAAGGCATAGCGTGGGAAGGAAAGGCATGGCGTGGGAGAGATGAGAAAGTAAAGAAAATCAAGTCTAGAGGCCCGCACAGTGGCGGTGTTGTCGCATAAAAAGGATAACTTCGGGCAAGTGAGTGACAGAGCCGAGACACCAGGGAGTCAAAACATATGCATGTAGAGTTGGTGCAGTGTTAACACCATGGCTTAACACACACGATGTCAGGGCATTAGTAACAGCGCTAAATACACAGAAAATAGAAAGTTGGCGTTTCAATTTGAGTTAAATTGTAAAGTAGGATTTCTTATTGTTATTAGAGAGTATAATTAGGTATTAGGACACGGTAAACTCAACACATACCAACTATTGGCCACCATTAGAGTAATTTAGCATAGATTTTACTTTGCGTGAAGAAAACATTAAAGACTTCATGTTTGCAATTGAAGTTTAGTTTTATTGATTAAATTCATGGTCATATTTATATTCATTTCTAATTTGCAACGATTTCCATTATGAATTATGATGTGTGTTTCAATAAAGTGTGAGTAGTCTATTTATCTTAAGGGTCAACGGATCTTATGGTATGAATGATATGCTTTAAATATGAAAAAAATTAATTATTAAAAGTGCAATGAATAAAATTTGTATTGATTTTATGTGTAATGCTTTAGACATCTTGATCATGAGTTTAATGAACTTAGGCTCTAGAAGTTATCATGGCCATTAAAGACTTTAATCCGGACATGAATAGTACAACCGTAAAATATACGAAATCGAGAGATAGTTGTTTATTAAGGAGGCGCAGATAGTAAACTTAGTTCGTTATGAATCCAAAGATTTGAGACTTACAGCAATGTTGAGCTTACGTTATTCACATCGATAGGTGGAGTTCTAGTTTGCACCTTAGAATCTTTTTTGTCACGATAGTGGGTTGAAGTGGATTCAAGGGAAATCTATTTATTCTAATCAAGCATTACACATAACATATTGAAATGTAAAAGTGGTTGAAAAGTACAGTATTAAATTACCTAGGTGAAGTTGTGAATTAAGAGATCCTTTATATAAGAGTTTAAGTAGAGTTTATATTGATTCATTAGATAAATTAAGTTTAGTATAAAACTAATTAAAAAGTGGTTTCCTTAGCAATAGTTTAAAGTTAAATAGGTAGACCACTAGTGCAAAAACCTTTCCCTGAGGATGATATCCGTTATCAACATAAGTTGATTGCACTAGCAAGCTAGTATACTTGTGGCACGCATATCAAGTTTTTGGCGCCATTGTTGGGGATCGGTAGCAATTAATATTACTTAGTTGTTTGGATAGTTGCTAAGTTTTATTTCAATTACTTTACTTTTAAGTTCATAAAAACAAAAAAAGTTTGAAGTCTCAAGTTTCACTTTCTGCACATTATCTTATTGTGTCTTCTTATCAGGGATATTTAGTGCATGCGTAACAAAGGAGATGTGGACCTAGTGCCTTACGACCCAAAGACTGATAGAACCAACAAAGGAAAGAAAAAGAAATGAGTCAAGATGGTTAAGGAGCAAGCTAGAAACCAACAAGAGGGCCACGGGAATAACCAACTCGTAGGTGATTTAGTAGTGCTGGATAGAGCACGAAAATAGAGAGGCCTTCATAACTACTTCAAGCGAGAAGTTTAGGAGACTTAAAATGGAATAATGAGGCTTCTAGCCAACACCACCGAGTTTGAATTGATATCATCTCTAATAAACATTATGCAAAATATTATGTTCAATAGGCTATCCAATGAAGATCCAGTTGTACATTTTAAGAATTTCTTGGACAAGTATGACACCGTGCACATCACCAGAGTTACAAAAGAGGTAATCAGGTTTCAACTTTTCCTATTCTCATTAAGTGAAAAAGCCAAATTCTAGTTCCAAGGGCCGAATAAAGGGAGAATGACTTCATGGCTGACAATTAATGAAATATTTCTTGATAAGTTCTTTCCCTAGTGAAGGTCAGTGAAAGGAAACTTGAGATTAATCAATTTAAGCAAGAAGACATCGAGTCTCTCGGTGACGCTTGGGAAAGACTCAAAGAGTTGTTGAGGAGATATCCAAAACATGGATACGTGAAATGGGCGTAACTCTAGATTTTCTGCTTCAAGATGAATCACAGCCCGAGAATGCTAGTAGATGCTACATCATGTGGCTCTCTACCTATCAAGGATAAGGATCGAACATTTTATCTTCTTGATCTTATGTCTCAAAATTCTATCGTCAATGCTAGTTCCACAGTATGGAAACCAGGAGATGTCTACAAAATTGACTCACAAGCTACAATTATGGCACATCTATCAAGTCTAAGCCATCAGATAGTAGCTTCAAATGGGATACCAAGGTTTACAAGTACCACAATAACCACTTAATCATCGAGGCATGCTGGTAAACCGAATGGACATATAGCAGTGAATCGAGTATGAGACCATCAATTTCATGAACAACTACGGCTGCAAGAACAACTTCAAGCTGAAATGAATGGATCCTCAATGGTTTTATCATGGATACAATAACAACAACCCGAACTTCCCTTTTGGAAATCCTAATAGTGTATTGATGTTGCCTTAAAGCTTTGAGCAATAAGCCTAACTAGGGAAGCAAGGGCAGAGTGAAGAGATGACTTTATTGAAGACAACTGAGAAGTATTTGCAATTCATGGATATGAGCAATAGGGAGTGCTATGAGAAGCCCAAGAAAGAGTCGGAAGGAGTGAAGCAAGCTATGAAGAGGTTGGATAATGAGAATTCTTAATCAATCAAGAACCCAAAGAAACAAATTAGTCAACTAGTTGTAGCCTTGAACTCAAGGAAAAAATGATAGTTTCCTAACAACACCATCACCAATCCCAAAAAGAACGTGGCCATTTGCATGACAAGCACTATAATAACAAAGGAGCCGTGACAAAACCAAGTGATGTATAAGCTAGAGAATTTAGAAAAAAGTGCAAAAGGTTTAGGTTCATAAAAAGGCACAATGGTTCGTAGAGTACGTTAAGTACTTGGCATATGGAGTGTTTGCTCTAAATGCAGCGCGGAAGAAATTCCTAAGTGATGTGAAGTCATATTTTCAAGATGAGCCATATATGTTTAAGAGATGCAATGATGGACTAATTCGATGAAGTGTACAAGAGGACGAATTTACATGCATTCAGGGAGGATGTCATTCATCACCATATAAGGGGCACTTTGGGGCATAAAGAACGGCAGCTAAAGTGTTGCAATGTGGGTTCTAGTAACCAAATATGTTTAAGGATTCATATATTTTTTTGAAAACTCGCAATGAGTGCCAAAGATGGAAACTAGAAGATGTCTACAAAACTCTCATTGAATAAGGATTCAAAATATCTTAAATTGTAATTGGATTAGGATAAGATATTAAGTTAAAGGTGAACCCGTGTTAATTAATAAAGTTTTAGTTACTATTTTTTGAAATTAAAATAAGGGGAAGTTTTAGTCGATTGGATTGACTAGAATAATGAGAAATTTTAATTGATTTTCAATTTTTGGATCTTGAATTCGTAATCTAAAAAAAATGAAGGCCCTGCCTCTTTTACCCCGTCTGCTGACCAGTCAGCGGGACAGCTGCTAACTATTTGTAGTGCAAGGAAATTTCTATAATAGTCAATATTAGTAAAATTTCCTGACTTCTTTAGTGATTCTTCATGCATTGTAATATATGATATTTATCTTGTTTAAATTATGATCACTAAAACGAATAAAAATCCATCTTCCAAATTTTATGTCAAGTGTCATCCAATCCCAAAAACTTGTTAAGGCTTTGATCACATCAATATAGGTCTACCTCCATAGAGTGTATTGTGTTATCTTGGTGAGGCAAGTTCAGTAACGGTTACTCTATTGTTTGAAATGGTTAGACTTAATAAAGCTATCAAAACGGTTTGAGGTTTTAGGCACTAGATGAGATAAAACGTGCTAAGACATAAGATATCATAATCTCATATAAACAACTAATAGTTACATATGATGTAATTGGCAATTGGAACTTACCTAAATAACCTAAATCAAAGTGTCATAGCTTAGGTTTCTTGGAATTAGGTGAAACATGGATTTTAGTCTTTTAATTAACATAGCTTTTTTAGGAGGCTTGTTAATTTAGTATGAGAATATACATCTATACTAAAATGAGCCTTTGCATAATTTGTATTGTAGATCTATTATCTCTTCAAATCACACGAATCCTTTGTCACTGCGATCCATCCTTGAGAAGGATAAGTTCTTAGGGACAAACTTTTTTGACTGGTTTAGAAACTTCAAAATTGTTCTTAAGCAAGAACGCGAGTTGTATGTCCTCGATGATACTGTTCCTGAGGAACCATCAGCCAATGCTTTAAGATTCGTGAAGGATGTACATACTAAGCAGGTTAATGAATTAACTGATGTTGCATGCATTATGTTAGCAACTATGGTTCCTGAACTTTAGAAGGACGTAAAACACATGGAAGCTATGACATGGCTATGATACTGAAGGAAAAGTTCCAACAACAGGCTAGGCTAGAAAGGTTTAAGACAATCAAGAACATTCATTCTGATAAAAAAGATGAGATCGATTAGTCCTCATATTCTGAAAATAAAGTACATTGAGTATCTTAACATACTCGGATTTCATATAAGGTAAGAGTTGGCTACGGATTTGATCCTAAATTTATTGCCTGATAGTGATTCATAATTTGTGATGAACTATAACATAAATAACATAGAGAAGCCTATCTCAGAGTTGCATATAATGTTGCAAAATGACTTAATAGAATGTCATGAAACTCACTGCCAATGTGTTAATGGTTCAGAAAGGAAAGGCTATGATGAAGAAGGGCAAAAACAAGGCTTAAGTTGTCAAGGCTATTGTGAATGTCACAAAGCCTGTAGAAATAGTCAAGCCTCAGGCTACTTTTTTTTAACAGTTATATAAGGAAAATAAGAAAAAAGAAAATTTTCGTTTCTACCAAGCACTTGGGCGTTTGTTCAAAAATTGCAAGCTCTATCTTAATGATCTAAAGAAAAAAAAAGTGTGACTATTCTTCAAGTATTTCATTATTGAAGTTAACTTGTCTACTAGTGATTCCTATTTATTGGATACTAAATGTGGATCTCACATTTGTATTAAAGTGTAGAATTTCACCAAAAGTAGAAAGTTAAAGAAAGGATAAGCTATCATACGAGTTGGAAATTGAGCAAAGGTTGATGCATTGGTTGTAGGATGCTATGAGTGAGTTTTACCTAGTGGACTTTTTTTAGCTTAATATAATTGTTATTATGTCTCTGCCTTGAGTAGAAACATCATTTAAGTTTAATGTTTTGAGTTGGATGGTTATAATTTCATTATTACGAATAATAAATGCTCAATTTCTCATAAAGACATTCTTTATTCAAATGTTGATTTATGTGATGGTCTTTATGTTCCAAACATGAAAAGATCCATAGACACTCCTATTCTTAATGTAACAAAAAGTGATTCAAGTCAAATAATTTGAATCAAACCTACCTTTGGGTAGTCGTAATGTCTTGCTAAAGACCGCTTATTACTTGTGTACCCAAATGATTTTGGTTCACTACCAATGTCACATGAAACTATTGGGTTGCACATAAAGAATGGCTTTGCACAATTTCAATTAGTCCAGAGTAATGAATTTCATATGATAAAACACATGGCATAAAAATCCATTACCATTTGTTATATGATAACTTATGAATAGCGTGTATGTGTAATTTACTTAAACAGCCTAAATACAATAGTTTTATTACGAATAGGATTTTAAGTGAGGGCTTATCTACACATATACAAAAGAGGATGATACCATAAAACAAATTAAGATTTAATTTTTTTCTATTTTCGAGTTCTCCAGGTTTTGGGAGAAAAAGAAAATGTTTTATCTTTCTTAAGACTAGCACTCCAAATTGCAGTCATCGTTCGTGTACGGATTTTTGATAGAGGACGTGCGCTTGAACATTTGAAGATCAAACAATAAAAGAGGATAATCAAAAATAAGGTTTGGTTTACTTTTGTAGATGTAGTTTAATGGAACTTATTCGCGATCTTGTTATGGTTTTTCAAAAAATTATTTTGAATTTTTCACTTCATATGAATCCCAAAAACCCGATAATTTTTTCTAGTCCGATTAAGTTAAGGCCACCGATTCATTGATGATTTGGGTGCATCAAGAGGCGTTGGGAATGCGATGAGCCTATCTCTTGCATTTTAAGAGGGCCACTAAGGGCACCCCACCTATTAATGAAGGCACCCAAATTTTTTGTAAAAATTCCAGCAAAACTAAAAAAGACCCTTTTGCCCCTATATATATAATGATTCAAACCCCAAAAATTATTTTGACAAAGAAAAAGGGCACCCCACCACAAGGTTGAACCACAAATCCACACTGCGTTTGTCAACTTTTTATCGATTCTTACGGATTGACATCATCCGACAGCGAGGTAACAATGTTTGACAACCATATGATAGTTTATTAGAATTGTTTAGTTGTGGAAAACTGTGAAAATGATGATTTGTTTGTCAACGTAGGGTTTGGTAATTTGCTCAAATCCGAACTTGTTTCCACTATATAATGGAGGATTGTACTGCTACGGTGCAAGAGGAGGTCGAAGTTGAGGTAATTTTGTAAATTTATTGTGTTTTTTTTGCCGTTATCCGAAGTTTCTGTCGATATGCGCGATTGTATCGGCCTCGCAGGACCGAGATGTATGGTGATGTCTCAGTCCTAAAGAACCGAGAGGTGTACTTAGGTCACTGTATGGTACGCCAGTGTACAACCGAGTATGAGCACATTCTCGGTTGTACACCACCGACACCACATTACCTACCACTAATTGTAGCTCTCGTCATGTTTCGGCCGAGAGAACTAGAGTACTCTCGGCCATGCGTAACCGAGACACCGTGAACTCTTCCGGCCTTTGTGGCCGAGACTTCGAGTTCCCGAAAATGTAGCTTCTGTCTCGGCCATGCGAGGCCGAGACAGTTAGCACGGTCTCTGGCCTGTGTGGCCGAGAACCGTGAATTCCCATTTCTTTAACTATTCAACCGAACCCTAACTTGGAAACGAAATCGACTCACACCACGACCCTACGAAATGCAAAAAAGCCGTAAACCGAAGGAGAAACACAAGGCGAGATACGGGAAACACGATTTCGGTGAAGGTGGTGGTGGGGGTGGTGGTGGGGGTGGTGGTGGGGGTGGTGGTGGGGGTGGTGGGGTGCTCGGGGTTCGGTGAAGGTGGTGGTGGGGGTGGTGGGGTGTGAGGGTTTTTTGCACGAGGGGTATTTTTGTATTTCAGGTCTAATTTTTGGGTGCCCCAGGTAAATCGTTTTGTGCCCATATTAACTGGGTGCCTTCATTAATAGGTGGGGTGCCCTTAGCGGCCCTCCATTTTAATTGAAGTCTTGCGAAAAATCACTTCTTTTCATCTAATAGCTTGTATTTATCCTGAAAATACAAAAATAAGGGTTTTAGAGTATAAATGGAGATAAAAGTCTTTTAATTCATAGTAATATCACACTACAATATAGCACAATTGGTGACTTATCAAATATCCCCAAACGTAGACAATTGCTTGTCTCAAGAAATGGAGTAGCAAAGGAGTATAAGCCAATTTAGTTGCATCATACATTTCAACTTCATTAATGCCCAACTCTAATTTAAATGGTTTCATCAAATTTTTCACATATTTGCAAAATGGAAACAAGAACATTCAAGCAAATCTAGTTACTTTGTGTCAAGATATTTCGACTACTTTCTTGAAGAATACTCCGCAAAATACTAGGTTTCTTCAAGATTAAAGTCATTGACAAGTCACAATTTTCCTCGAAACTTTTAACAAGCCAAAAACTTGGAATCTCTAAATAGAGCATTGAATACTAAGATTCCACAAATAGAACTTACACAACCATTCTATTGACATATTCAAAACATTGTTTGGAGTTAATAGAATTTTTTTTGTGATTATAATGGCTCAGTTGGTTGACAAGGAAAAGTAATTCATGGATTCAAAACGTTGAAAAACTTTAGACTTAAACTTGTCAAAGGATTTTCAGAGAGCATATAATGGTTTATACTGCACCTTAATTTTTCTGTCCATCTTTTGTAGACCTCACTTTTTCCAACCATTCGGCTTCCTACTCTATTTCCTGTGGATACTATTTAAAATGGGACACTCATTTTTTTGAACATACAGTTCCCTGCTCCATTTCTCTTAGATACCATTTTTAAGTGGAACTCTTATTTTTCTGACCATACAGTTCCCTACTCTATATCCCATTGATACTATTGTATATGGGACTTTCTAATCATGACTTTGATTGATTGGGTTTTCATTAAGATCAATTCGCTTTTATTTTGGGTTTCTAAATAATATTTTACTCTTACATTTTCATCCCTTCTTTTCTCTTTCCTCTTATTTACTCATTTTCATGTCTCTTTTTACTAATTCAAGTCTAAGACTAGTTTCCAACTAGGTAAGAGATTATAGGTTATTGGTTTATAGAATTCATGATAGGAGATGAAAGAGTTAGGTTATGTTGGCTCAACTAGATTAATTAAGGATAACATAATAGGTGGGTTAAGAGCTAAAAGCTTTAAACAAACAAAGCCTATATCTTCCCCCAAACTTATTCTTCAATTATTAATAAGTTGTAAATGGATTCCAAATCTATCTTAGAATCAGTAGAGATTTAGTTGACTTTTTTTTCCTTGACTCCACACTTGCATTCTTTAGTGTATACTTGGTATGGTAGACCAATCGCAAGAATAAATTTTTCACCTAAACTCTACTCAAGGCTTAGTCCATTCATGGCAACATCAATCCACATTTGAATTCTTAATTGTATACCATTATCATAAGCTAGACTTGGGCATTCATTTAAGCCCAGAGTATCGGATGGAAAAACAAAAAGAATGAATTTAGAAATGTGGAAATGTGTAACCAACTAACCAAAGCATCAATTTTTTAAATGAAATGAAACCTTATTACCTACATTATGCTAGAAATTCTGAAAAAATTCTGAAAATTGCAAGAATTTTACCATAAATCTTTAATGGTTCATCAGTTACATTCCATTAAGCTGCATACCTCTAAACTTATCCTGTACCTTATCCTCAAGGTTCAAGAAAGTAGGACAACCAATACATATTCCAAAAGAATAAGTGAGAGTATAAATGTAAAATAGCAAAATGTAATGAATGGGAATAAAGTAAATATATATAAGCTGAAAAATGAATAAATGTCATTAATTGAAACGGGAGTTCAACTGTGGCATCTGCCACTTATTAAAACAAGAAGAAATAATCTTAATCAAAATATATACAACTGGGATGGCTCCCATGAGCACTGAGGTTTAACGTCAATGGTTCGACATTATCACCCAATTACTCTCAATTATGCGAATACAGACTTACGGTCTCAACATTTTTTTCTTCGTGTTTCTTTTTTGGCCTTAGCTTCACTTTCCATTCCAATTTTGGCTTGTTTTTCCAAGTTAAAACATTTAATGCTTTGCTAATCATTTCTATTTGATCATTTGGTACTTCTATAGGCTTTAAGTCAATGATGTTTTTCAGGGTCCTATCGTAATCTTTATAAAAGGGTTTCAGCCTGTGTCCATTCACCTTAAAAGTATTTTCACTCTCCATACTCTATATTTCAATAACACCATGGATAAAGACATTGGTAAAAATAAATAATGCTACCCATCTAGATTTAAATTTTCCCTGAAAGATTTTTAATCTAGAATTGAAGAAGAGAACTTTTTGGCCTACTACCAAGAATTTCCTCGTCAGATGATAGTCATGATAAGATTTTATTTTATCTTTATAAATCATTGCACTTTTATATGTCTCATTCCTTATTTTTTTCTAATACTTGGATATCTACTTTGTGTTCACGACCAACTTCATTGTAATTCATATTATAGCATTTAACTACCCAATATGTTTCATGCTCTAACTTTACAGGAAATTGACAAGCTTTCCTAAAAACTAACCTATATGGGGACATTCCTATAATGTTTTAAAATTCATCGTATAGGCCCATAATACATCATCAAGGCATAAACTCTAGTCCTTCCTTAATGGAGGATGGACTTGATCTATCTGTCAGAGACCTTAGCTTGACCATTTGCTTAGGGATGAAAAGCTATAGAAGTCATGTGGGTAACATCATATTTCTTTAATAGAGATTCTATTATCCTATTATGGAAATGGGTTCCTCTATCACAATGATTGAGCGTGGAGCTCTAAATCGTGAAAATCTTTGTTATTTAAAAATTTTGGCAACTATCTGGGAGTCATTACTCGCAGTTGCTTTAGCTTCGACCTATTTGGAAACATAATCTACTATTAAAAAGATATAGGTATTCCTATTAGAAAGTGGAAATGGACCTTTGAAATCAATGCCCTAGATGTCGAAGATCTCACATAAATGGATTTTAGTAATAGGCATTTGATTTCTTGGTCTTAATGATACGAAATTCAGACAGTTTGGACAAATCTTGGTAAAGATATATGCATCATGGAATGGTGTGGCCCAATAAAAACCACAATCTAAAAATTCTCAAGCAGTACGACGTGGATCGAAATGACCGCCACATGCATATGAGTGATAGTGAGAGAAAATGAAGTGTGTTTCTTACTGAGGAATACATCTATGAACTATTTGATCTTACAGAATCTCCATAAATTTAGATCATCCCACATATAATGTTTAGAATTATAGACCAGTTTCTGTTTTGTGCACGTGTATAGTCTAATTGTATCTCTTTTGCGGCGAGTAAGTTGACAAGGTTAGCATACCATCATACTTCATACAATATGGCATATAAGCATTCATTAGGGAACTCATCATTTAACACAGTAGGTGGTTCTCCGTTCTCTAGGAAACTAAATGGTCTGCCACTAGATTTTTGGCACATTTCTTGTCTTTGATGGTAAGATTGAATTCTTGTAGTAATAGTATCCATCTTATGAGTCTAGGCTTAGATTCTTTCTTTGAAGTTAGGTAATGAAAAGCTAAATGTTTTGAGTAAACAATGACCTCGGTAATTACATGATATGGTCTGAATTTCTCAAGTGCAAATACCACAGCAAGGAGTTCTTTTTCTATGGTAAAGTAATTCATTTAGGCAGTGTCTAAAGCTCTATAAGCATAGTAAATCACATGAGATTCTCTCCCTACTTTTTGTCCAAACACAACTCCTACAACGTAGTTGCTTACATCACATGTGACCACAAATAGAAATGACTAATTAGGAACTTTTGATGATTAAGGTGGAGGTAAGTGTAGTTTTAGGGTAGATAAAGACTTCTTACATTCGTCGTTAAAGAGAAATGGAACATCTTTCTAGATTAAACAACATATAGGTTGGGATATCTTCGAAAAGTCTTTAATGAACTACTTATAGAAACCTACATGTCTTAGAAATGTAAGTATCTCTCTTATAGTAGAATGATAGGGTAGAGTACGAATGACATCTATTTTTGCTTGATCAACTTCTAAACCTCTAGAAGAAACTATGTGATCCTGAATGATCCATTGGTCAACAAAAAGTGGCATTTCTCACAGTTAAGAACAAGGTTCTTTTTAATGCATCGAGACACTACCTTGGTCAAATTGTGAGACAACAATTAAAGGTATCTCCATAAACAGTGAATTCTTTCACAAAAACTTTAATAAGACTTTCAACAAAGTTAGAGAATATGCTTACCATGCATCGTTAGAATGTTGCGAATGCATGCATATGTTCCAAAAAGCAAGTGCTTGTAAGCAAATGTTCCAAAAGTATAGGTGAATGTAGTCTTCTCTTGGTTTTCAGATACAAGGAGAATTTGATGAAACCTTGAATTATAGTCTAAAAAACAAAAATGAGATTTACCAATGAGATGCTCAAAAATTTGATCAATGAATGGCAAGGGGAAATGATATTTCTTTGCGATTAAGTTGCGTTTCCTATAGTCAATGCGGACACATCATCCATTCTAAATAAGGCAGGTACTAACTCTACTTGGGTGTTGGTTACAATAGTTAACCTAGTCTTTTTAGGTGTAACTTACATTAGACTAACTCACTTGATATTAGAAATAGGATATATCATCCCCACATCAAGTAGCTTAAGATTTTCCCTCTTGACTACTTCCATCATGGGTGGATTTAATTGCATTTGGGCTTGTCTCGAGGGCTTACTGTTATCCTCCAAATGTATTCTATGTGTACATATGGAAGGATTCAGTCATTTAATCTCAGCTAGTGTCCATCATATACTTTCTTTGTAGTCTCTTAATCACTAGTCTGTCCTCTTCCAGTTTCGCTAATTTACTTGAGATGATCACTAGAAGGGTTTCAATTTCACCTAAGTAGGCATATTTCAGGTTATTATGAAGTTTTTTTCAAATCAAGTTTGGGGATTTTTTAAAGTAATGACACTTGTTGAGGTCAGATGGCGGTAAATCAAACTGGATAGGTGATTCAGGAAAAAGTTCATAAGATTCTAACTCCGTTATGAAATCCTTGACAAAAGTGTTGAATGAACAAAAAAATTCTAGATTCTCAAAAGTCACTCCTTGGAAAATATTTGAATGTAGTGTATCGTCCATGAGATAGTTAAAACTTCTTTATACAAGAGGATCGATCGTATCTATTGTATATAAAGATGAGATGTCCGTAAGGTATTTCATGGCATCAAGAATAATGAGTTTCATAATATCACCATCAAATGCCATAATCAAATATTCATCTATGACGTTGACCTTAACTTGTGTTGTTCTCATGAAAGGGTGTCGTAAGAAGATTGGAGAAGAGTTGGGAATGGTTCCTCTTTCACATCTGTAATATAAGAATCTGCATGAAAGTATAATGAACCTACCACCACGATCACATCTTTTAAGACTATTATAAGATATACAACTGATTTATTCATTAACTAGATTATTATTCTTGTTTCCTTGAGTGTTTTATAATTGAGAGATTCAAACATGAACAAAGGCATAACATTTATGG
Organism: Stephania yunnanensis; assembly: GCA_039657365.1. Lineage (NCBI taxonomy): Eukaryota > Viridiplantae > Streptophyta > Magnoliopsida > Ranunculales > Menispermaceae > Stephania > Stephania yunnanensis. The sequence goes on along the minus strand of CM077581.1, from coordinate 28,259,737 downwards.
AAGCTCCTAAATCTAACATTCTTTCGACAATTGTTTGTTACCTATAGTGATGGGCACTGAAAACATTCATGAGTCTCCTATAGTGACTTTTTCATATTCATTAAGCTTTCACTTGTTAATACTTAACTATTTTAAAATTTTAGCATACCTAGGCATATTCGTTGCATCATCTAGCAAAAGGATATTAATATCTACTTTCCTGAGTGTATCTATCATTCCTTTATCTTGTTCATATTTCTTTGATTTTGCAAGATGTTGGGGAAATGGAGGATGAATGACAACTGGTTTCATAGTTGGTTCTGTCATTGGCTCCCTCACGTCGCTTTGTTGTTCGAGCTGCTTTGGCCCTTCAAGTTCAGCTCCACTTCTCAAAGTAATCTTACTAGCATCAGCCAAATGTTGTATAAGTTGCATTCCTTCCCTATTTACTTCATTTTCATATCTAACTTGCTCAATCTACCTTTCCATCTCATTGAACCTCTTATCACACTATTACGTATAGAATTTAAACAACTTTTTAATTTCTTCTAAAGCAGTGGCCTCTCTCGCAAAGGTGGTTATTGCTCTCTCATTACGGCTAATTAGTGGTTACTACAATGGAAACCATAGCACTGATCTTCACGAGTTCTCTTACGACTCATCGTACATTTTAGTTGATTTGAATATCACTCTTTAGGTGGTATTGGAATTTGCTCTGCTGCCTTAACCCAATGTCTCTCCCTCAAACGTAAAGCTCATTTATTTATATCACGTGTGTACTCTGAAAATGTTAAACAAAATTTAACTTTCCATGATTCTTATAAGAGTTGCTTCATCATTAATTTTAATTCTAACATTTAACTTTTTTTCTTATTGTCTTATGAGAAGATACCCGCTCGACTTCGGTTAGTGTTATTTCTTATATTGTATTACCTAGATTGGTTTCCCATTTTTTGAATATTTCTTTTCACTGCAGAAGGTGTAACTTCATAAATACTTCCATTGCATATTATATCCACCCATCATTTCTCATTAATAGGTATCAGTCATAGAGCTTTTTTAATAAAGTTTTTTCTGAGAAATCGTGTTGTAGGGAAATATAACAAAGTCTTTTGAACCTCTCCCAATAGTCAAAGAAAGATTCTCCTTCCTTCATGTAAATGGTAGAGGTTTTTCTTTTAATGAGGGGCAATCTTACCTCCAAGCATAAAGTGTTCATGAAACTTAAGCTATAGGTCATTCAAAGAGTGGATAGACCTAGGTATTAAGTGGAACAACTAGTCATAAGCATTGCTTTTTAGATAAAATGGAAAAGCTATTAGCTTAACCTTATCAGTTTTGGCTATAATAGGTTTCATAACTAGCACAACCCATTTGAATTATGTTAGAAATTTCTACGGATCCTCATTATCTCGTCTAAAGAATATTGGAAGTGTTCGGATAAGTCCAAGTTTTAACATGAACTCTCTGGCTTGGGTATGGAGTTTTATACAGAGGGTTTGAAAACCATCCCAGTATTGGTTGGCTTCCCTAAAAGTAATTTTTCACCCAGACTATTCGTTTTTTAGGTTATTTTTAACTAGAAAATCTTTTGACTCATTCCTCAACAACGGTGCCAAAAACTGGTACCGTGTCAAAGGCACCAATAATAGTCTCGAATTCACCACCTACTATAAATTTGTAGTGAGGTATGTACGAGATTGAACCCACATAGACCATGAAAAAAACCTAGGCCATGAACTGAAGGAAAATAGGGGGTTTCTAATAAGCTTTGCTTAAAAGAAATATAATTAACGAACAATCCTAAGACATTTAAAACATGCATTAAAATAGAAATAGTAACTTGAACAATGTAAATAAAGCCTGGATCGACATTATTTTTGTACCTTGCAAACAATTGAATTAATTATAGGTCATTAAAAATACCTTTTTTTGTTATTGAACACTAATAGACAAGCTTAAGTGGAATCACTCGATTTTCCATGTACAAAGGTTGGAACGTGCCACACAACCACATACTAACTTTTGACATAATTAAACATTGTCTTTAATCAAAAAATTATAAAGATGTGATTGGTAACCTTGTGAATAATATGTGAAGGTGTCTATTCAATATAGAATTTCTAACTCTCATATTAACAGAGATATCAGTGAATCCCTCGATATGATAGACTGATAATGGCTAACTCCATATGAATTGATATGATCAATGTCACTTGGATGTATTCATTTTTCTTAAAGATCGAGACTAGTACGATTGAACATTAAGGGTGACTTTCCATGCCTTATGTTTAATTAAAGGATATCGCATGACAAAAGGATATGATATATGTTATTCATTAGGTTGTATTCATGCTACTTGGGTAGTCATAATGCCTTGCTAGAGATCGTTTATTACTTGTGTACCAAAATTATTTTGGTTCACTGCTAACGTCGCATGAACCTATTAGGTCGCACACAAAGAATGGCATTACGAAATTTTAATTGTTCCAAAGTAATGAATTTTATATGATAAAACTTCATGACTTAAAAGCCCTTACGATTTGTTATATGATAACTAATTAATAGGGACTTATGTGTAATTTGCTTATCTTGGCTAAATATAATAGTTGCATTATGAATAGGATTTTAAGTGAGGGCTTATCTACACATATAAATAAAGGTTGAAACCCTAAAAAGATATAAGATTTTTATTTTTTGCTATTTTTGAGTTCTCTTGATTTTAGGAGAGAAAAAATAAAATTTTCTATTTCTTTTGGGGCTAGCACTCCAAATTGTGGTCATCGTTCGGGTGTAGATTTCTAATAGAAGACAGGTGTTTGAACGTCTTGGAGATCTAACAATCAGATAAGGAAATCACGAATTAAGGTATGGTTTACTTTTGTAGATCTATTTTAATGGAACCTATTTTTTATCCTGTTAGGGGTTTTTCAAAAATTGTTTTGAATTTTCTGCTGCGTATGAACCCAAAAACCCAACATATATATATTTAATGCTTTATCAATAATCTTTGCATAACAAGATTCTTAGAAATCTTTGTTGTTTATCTTGCACTTTTATTTTGATTTTCTACCCATTATAATGTCTAACACAAAGCAGTCAATCCCTTTTAATTTCCTTAAGTGCATACACAATCTAGGTTAATTCAAATAGGGTACAACAATTATTTTTTACCACAATTTTTTATTTTCGTTGGTAATAAAACTATATCACTTCTATTTAAATTTAAATTACGTTTCAATTCATATTCCTAACTAAATAAAGTAAAATGAAGAAATATTACCTGTATCTTCACAAATTTCAGAATTTCAGTCAACTTTGAACATTGAATAAATAGACTATACCTCTAGAGTCTTCCACACATTGCTTCTTTAACTTCACTTCACCTAAATACCCCCAAACTCATTCAAAACTATGTTTTCAAGGTTTAAATATTAAGTCGGGTTTCTAGCAAACAAATATATCTTGTATGGCATAAATGAATTATATAAAATAAATAATAAAATATCACAAGAATGAATTTCATCGTAAACAAAGAAAACACGACAAATTAAAATTTTCCAAGCATCATAGTAGTGTAACATAATTACATCAAACTTAATCATAGTATAAACCACGGTAGTAGTGGCACAGTATCACATTACATCTCATAGATCATCGTATCACATTGCAAAATAAGTCTTCACACATAATCTCTCAAAGATAGACAATAGAGAAGACAATAGTCGAAACAACCATCTCAAAGTCACATAATCACAACCATGCCCTCGCTCTTAATGTTGAGATTGGTAGCTTACTACAGGATCATAGAGCATGTTGTCCACCCCCGCTAGCGAAGAAGTTTCTAAAAGACTCCTTCATTTGGCAATCTCAATTGGGTAGATGGTATTGAAATTTTAGCTTTCTCTATCTTGTATTCTCTTAGTAATACGTCTTTCGAGCCCATGCATGTTCCTCAAGATTTCATGCTGGTGCTGAAACATGAACTCCTGATTTCTTAGTGTTCGCATTTGGTTCTACAAGATTGACTCCATCATGGCCACCTTTGTCTCTTCAGCGTGCATGCTAGTAAAATATTCAGCTATTGTCTCTAAGCTCAAGTCCATCCTTTCATTGTTCACAACAGATTGTATCTCTTTCAAAATTAGCTTGTTTTTTGCCCATATTCTTCTTATATTTATGGTTACTTTTCTAAGTATCTCATTTCACTCACACTCCTTGATGAGTCATTATTTGTGCACTCTTTCATATGTATTTTGCTACGTAAATCAAGTCCAAAGTCATTTTTAAGGCTTTATATTTTTACTTTAGAGATTTACATGGTATTTCAGTGTGTGCATGAATTAGATAAATTTAGGAAAGAAGTCAAAACTCGCTCATAGACCAACAGGCTTAATGCCCCCTAAATGAACTAATGGCGCCATGGAGAAGACACGGGGCTGTATAAGGCATCAGGCCAGAAGACTAAAAAGGGCCAAAAATGAACCAATGGCATCAACTTTACAAAGGACGGCAACACCCACAGCGCTAGGATCAAAAATAGGATTTCGAGACCAACTTGCTCATCGAGAATTACAATATATTGCCACGTCGTGACCTGGCACCATTCCCACATAATGGCGGAACCACTAACATTGCCAGATTTGCATAATATAAGTTTTGCAATCTTTAGAAGGTTCTTATTTCTTGAGCTTTCCTATTCTTGTACTCATGCTAACCTATATAAAGGAGAGATTGCTATGGATGAATACACATTGTAATTCAAAGTGATTTAGGAGTAGAACAAGGTAGAGAACCCATATCCAACTAGATTCTTTAATACCTAGATCAGGGATAAAGTTATCTTTCCAATAATAGGTTTGTTTTCATTTCTTGTTGAGGATTTCTTTTATAATAGTATTTTGTTTCTATTTTCTATCTTAATGTTATGGTGTTTAAAGATGTGTCAATGATAGTTTAGAGTTTCTAAGTTTATTGCAAATCTCTAGGCATAAACCCATTGACATGTTATCAATCAGGTTGAGTCAGTGATAACAACCGAGTCGAGAAGTGGTAATCACATAGAACAAGAAGCCGACACACTTGTTGTTCTAGGTGAATAACATTGAGGATTAAGTTAAGTCTTGAGAGCAATTGCCCAAGGTTATCTAAGGGTTTGTGTTCCTACAGAGTTGTCAATGTTGCTCAAGTGCTAAATCGTAAGAGTGGTTGCCCAAGGTTGTATGGTGGAGTAAGAGAAGTATTTAGAGAGCGGTTGCCCTATCTATCGAGAATAGGGGAACTAGGGTGTTGGCAAACCTAACACCTATAGCCTATCTAAGGAAAATGTTTTAAAACCCATTTTTCAAAATCGACGATACATGACATGGAAACAACTCAGAGCTAGATTGTAGATTCTTAGATTTAGGTATGCTTTACTATTTAGAATTTCAATTATTTACATTCTTTTTAAGTAGACTTTTAGGATAAAACTCTTTCAAAAACCCCCAGATTTACATTTCTATTCATTAGACTCAGTTTGACTAAATCCTATGGATTTGACCTCGTCTTTGCCTCTACTACATTCAAGTAGGATTGATAACCTTTTATAGGTTGTATTCGACAAGTGCAACACGTAATCAGATTTTGGCACCATTGTCGGGAATTAGATTCAAAATTGAGTTTAACTTTTCTTTTCATTTGTTTTTATTGTATCTGTTTTTGTATTTAGACAATTGTCTATAATATATATTTGCAGGGAGTTCAACAATGGCCTTCTACCCCCGAGCTATGGTCATCATGATGAATCATATCATTACAGTATGCATAAGGAAGTACATCAAATTTTAGACATGAATTTTCTAATTGCCTTTTATTGAGCAACCAGGTTATATGGAAGCTTAGGAGTTTGTATGAAAGTCTCTCTTCCTACTAATGCTTGGCATTACTATTAGGGAATGTGCCCTAGGTCAATCTATAAACAATTTTTATCTTTTAATTTTAGTTAATAAAATAGAGGTCTTCATTTATTGTCTTATTATATGTGATTGCATGTTTATCTTATAGTAAGATCCATGGTATTTATTAAAATATTTTAAATGTCCCTAGTCAGTCATTATATTAGAAACTATAATGAATCAAGACTAGCGTGTGATTGATGGTCATGCGATGATCATGTGTATATGTATACAAATGAGATCATGAGTACTTGTTAAGGAACAAGGTACTAGACTGACCCTCTATGAGAACACCACATGGTCTAATTCATAGGTATTACTCATGATAGGTATATCATTTAGTCATTCGACTTGAGATTACCATAGACTTTAATATTACAAGCATGATAATTTGACACAATCAAACGTTGTCTTTAATTAGAAGATTATAAAGATTGTGATTGGTTACCATGTGAATAATATGTGAAGGTGTGTAATCAAAATAGAGCTTGTCACTCTCGTATAGAGAGAGATATCAGTGGATCCCTCGATATGATAGACTAATAATGGCCAAGTACATGTGAGTTGATATGATCAGTGTCACTTAGAAGTTTTCAATTTATCTAAATATCGAGACTAGTACAATTGAACATTAAGGGTCACTTTCAATACTTTTTGTTTAATCAAAGGATATCACTAGACAAAAGGATATGGTACATGTTATTCAATACGTTGTATCAATTTTGATGCTCATGCTACTCGGGTAGTCATAATGCCCTATAACTTGTGTACTAAAATGGTTTTGGTTCATTGCCAATGTCGCATGGACATATTGGGTTGCACACAAAGAATGGCTTTGCGTAATTTAGATTAGTCCAGAGTAATGAATTTTTATATGATAAAATTCACGATATAAAAGCCCTTACAATTTGTTTTAGGATAACTTATTAATAGGGGCATATGTAATTTGCTTAAACTACCTAAATACAATAGTTTTATTACAAATATGATTTTAAGTAAGGGCTTATCTATACATATAAATAGAGGTTGAAACTCTAAAACAAAATAAGATTTTCATTTTTGCTATTTTTGAGTTCTATGAATTTTGGGATAGAAAGAAAAACATTTTCTATCTCTATTTGGGCTAGCACTCCAAATTGTGGTCACATTTTGTATGTGAATTTTTTATGGAGGACGAGCACTTGAACGTCTTGGAGATCAAAGAATCAGAAAAGTGAAGAAAAACACAAATTAAGGTTTGATTTTATTTTTATAGATCTAGTTTAGTGGAACTTATTTTCGGTCTTGTTGGAGTTAATAATTTTTTTGAATTTCCCACTGCGTATGAACCTCATAACCTAATTGTGGTATCACAGCCTTAGGCTCGATTATATTAAATGTTTGCATGTTTTCTCTTATGTATATATGATATATTTGTGAAAACATGATGTTGATTAATGTATATATGTGATGTGCATATAGTTTCTGTCATAATTGTTATCATAAATTGGTTTTAAAACACGTTGTTAATTCATGTAATTGATACATATGCTTGATTTGATTCAATGATAGAAATCATGGTTAGAATATTTCGATGAACGTATGTTTTAATATTGAACTATGTGAATTTTGTATGTTCACATTGTAGAAGTCGTGTTTAGGTTAATGTGATTCTTGTGTTGGATACATAGTTCGTTTTGTTCAATAATTATGTATGTCTCCATGATACAAATCATGATTAGGTTAATATAATTATTTAATATGATTCTGGTGTTGAATGCATGATTATAATTTTATTTCTCAATTCAATTTCCTGTTTCATATGAATAAAAACCGAAATTGATTTTGATCATATATCTCATTGTGGTTTTATGTTAGTATATTCCTATTACATAAAAGATAAACTTGCAATCAGATAAAAATTACAAATCCTATAAGATTCGTTACATATATAAAAAATTCAAATTGGAGAAGGATTTAAAGTATCTTAAATTTTAATTAGATTAGGATAAGATATTAAGTTAAAAGTGGGCCCAAGTTAATTAAAAACGCTTTAATTAATATGTTTTTGAATTAAAATTAAGGGCAGTTTTGGTAAATTGGATTGAAGAAAATAATGAGAAAATTTTAGCAATTTTTAATTTTATGAAGTTCAATTTATTGTCTAAAAAAATGGGGGCACTACCCCTTGTACCCCCATACACTAACAGATCAACGAGATCACCAATAATTGTTCGTAGCAGAAGGAGATTTGTTGTCAATATTAGTAAAATCTCATAACTTGTTTATTGATTTTCATGCATTGTAATATATAATATTTATCTTGTTTAAATTACAATCACTAAAACAAATAAAAATCTCTCTTCTAAATTTTAAGTAAAGTGTCATCCATTCTCAAATACTTGTAAAGGCTTCGATCACAATAATATGGGTCCACCTCTGCAGAGTGAATTGTGTTATCTTGGTGAGGCAAGTTGAGTAACGTTTACTCTATTGTTTGAAATGGATAGACTTAATAAAGCTATCAAAATGGTATTGGGCTTTCGGCACTAGATGAGATAAACATGCTAAGACATAAGATATCATAATCTCATAAAAATTACTAAAAGTTACATATGATGCAATTGGTAAATGGTACCTACCTAAATAACCTAATTCAAAGTTTCATGTCTTAGATATCTTAGAATTAGGTGAAACATAGATTTTAGTCCCTTAATTAACATAGCATTTTTAGAAGGTTTGTTAATTTAGTTGGTGTCCATTCCTTTATACTAAAATGAACTTTTACATAATCTTTGTTATAGATCTATAGCCTCTTAAAATCACACCAATCCATTGTCATTGTGATCCATCTTTAAGAAAAATAAGTTGTTTGGGACCAACTTTCTTGACTTGTTCACAAACTTGAGAATTGTTCTTAAACATGAATGCAAGTTGTATGTCCTTGATGATCATGTTTTGGAGAGACCAGCAGCCAATGCTTTAAGAGTCGTAAAGGATGCACATACTAATCATATCAACAACATAACTGATGTTGCACGCATTATGTTGGCAACCATGGTTCCCGAACTTCCGAAGGACATGGAACACATGGAAGCTTACGACATGGCTACGATGCTGAAAGAAATGTTCCAACAATAAGCTAATTAAGAAAGGTCTGAGAAAATTAAGAATCTTCATTCTCGCAAAATGGTTGAGGGTGCGTCAGTTAGTCCTCATGTTTGAAAATGAAGGGTTATATTTACCATCTTCACAAACTTGTATTTCCCATAAACCAAGAGTTAGCTACGGATTTGATCTTGAATTCATTGTCTGATAGTTATTCACAATTTGTGATGAACTATGACATGAATAACATGGAGAAGTCTATATCAGAGTTGCATTTGATACTTCAAACTATTGAGCAAAATGTCCAGAAACCCATAGTTAATGTGTTGATGGTTTACAAAGGAAAGGCTTTGAAAAAAAAGGGAAAAGGTAAGGCTAAGGTTGCAAAGGCTATTGTAACTGTCACAAAGCTAAAGAAAGGAGAAGTCATCCTACGAGTTGGAAATGGAGCAATGATTGTTGCGTTGGCTTTAGGATGCTATCAATTAATTTTACCTAGTGGACTTGTTTTAGTTTTAAATAATTGTTACTATGTCCCTACCTTTAGCATAAACATCATTTCAGCTTCACATTTGGATTTGGGTGTTTTTTAATATCATTATTATGAATAATAAATGCTTCATTTCTCATAAAGACATTTTCTATGTGAATGTTGACTTTTGGAATGGTCTTTATATTCCAAATATGAAAAGGTCCCTAATATTTTTAATGCAAATGAAAAGAGTTTCAAGTCAAATGATTTGAATCAGACCTACCTTTAGCATTGTCGTCTTGGCCACATAAATGAGAAACTCATTTCTAAACTCCATAAAGATGGAATTTTAGATTCATTTGATTTTAAATCATATGAAACATGTGTATCTTATTTTCTAGGCAAGATGACAAAGAGTCCCTTTACTATACATAGTGAATGAGCTAGTGATTTATAAGGTCTAATACATATTGATCTATGCGGTCCTATAAACATAATGGCTAGAGGTTTTTATCAGTACTTCATTTCCTTCACTAATGATTTCAACATATATGATTACATGTATCTCATGAAACATAAAAGTGATCTTTTGAGATGTTTCTAACATTTCATAATGAAATTCAGAATCAACTTGGTAAAACTATTAAAGCAGTTTGATAAGATCAAAGTGGTGAATATTTGAGCCAAGAGTTTGATGATCATGTTAGAAACTATGGGATTATCTTACAGTTAACTCCTCCAACAACTCTATAATAGAATGGTGTTTCTGATAGGAGAAATCAGACTTTATTAGATATGGTTTGATATATGATGAGTCATACAGATCTTCTATTTCCTTTTGGGGCTATGCGTTAGAAATTACAACATTTACACTGAATCATGTTCCTTTTAAAGCGTTTGATAAAACGCCATACGAGATATGGCGTGGGAAAAGACTATGTTTTTTTCCTTAAGATTTAGAACTGTGAGGTTTTTGTACTATGACAAATCTCAGAAAAAATATCAGCTAAATATACCAAGTGTGTATTTGTTGGTTATCCTAAAAAAACTAGAGGATAATACTTTGATAATCCCATTAAGGACAAAGTATTTGTTGCTCGGAATTGTGTATTTATGGAAAAATAGTTTGTTTCTAAAGACAACAATGGGAACAAAGTAATTCTTGAAGAAGTTCGTGAACCATAAATAAACATTCAACCGCTAATGGGAGATCATCATGGTCCTAAACTTGCTGAACCTCTATAGGTATCACAAGGCCCGCATAGGTATGATAAGGTATGACATCGACCTGAAAGGTTTGGATTTTTTATTACTAATAGTAGAGAGGTGTTGCGTGTAGATCAAAATGAGCCTACTACTTATCAGGAGGCCTTGTTTAGCCTTGAGGAAGACAAATTGCTTAGTGCCATGAATTCTGAAATGCAATCCATGTATGATAACCTAGTTTGGAACCTAGTTAATTTACTTAAAAGTGGTAAGACCATTGGAGGTAAGTGGTTTTTCAAGAAGAAAATTAACTTGGATGGCAATTTTCATACTTATAAAGCATGGCTAGTAGCACAAGGTTTCAACAGACTCAAGGTCTTGATTATGATGAGACTTTTTCTCCTATAGCCATACTTAAATCTATTAGAATTCTAATTGCCATAGACGCATATTATGACTATGAGATACGGCAAATGGATGTCAAAACACCTTTTCAAAATGGAAAGTTACTTGAGAACATATATACGATACAACCTGAATTGTTTGTTCATCCTAAGAATTCTAGGAAGGTGTGCAAGCTTCAAAGTTCCACTTAAGGATTAATGCAAGCTCCTCGGAGTTGGAGTCTTCGTTTTGATGAAGCAACTAAGGGATTTGGTTTCACTAAAAATGAAGATGAGCCTTGTGTAAAAAAGAAGGTCAATGGAAGCATGTTTGTTTTCTTGGTACTATATGTTGATAATATATTACTCATTGGAAATGACATCCCAACCATGTAGATTGTCAAGTCTTAGTTAGGGAAGTGTTTCTCAATGAAAGATTTAGGAGATGCAACCTACACCGTTGGGATTAATATCTATAGGGATAGATCTAAATGGCTAATCAATCTAAGTCGGAGTTCTTATATTGATAAGGTACATAATAGGTTTAGTTTGCATGAAACGATTCCATATCCATTGACTATTGGATCCATCATGCATGCCATGTAATGCACCAAACCCGATGTATCATATGCTTTGAGCACAATAAGCGGATATCAATCTGATCCTAGTGAGAGTCACTGGATAGCAGTGAATAACATTCTTAAGTAATTGAGAAAGACTAAAGAAGTGTTCTTGTTCTATAAAAGTTTGGATGATGAACATGTTGTAAATGGTTACACGGATGCAAGTTTTCAAATTGATATAGATGACCTCATATCATAGTTTGGATATATGTTTACTTTGAATAGAAACACAACGAGCTGGAAAAGTTCAAAGTAATAAATTGTGGCAGATTCTTTAATAGAAGTTAAGTATATTGTGTTGGGGCATGTGCCCTAGGTCAATCCATTAACTGTCTTTATGAATACTTTTGGTTAATAAAATAGAGGATTTCATTTGTTGTTTATTATAATTAATTTGCATGTTTACATTATAATAAGATCCATGGGTATTTACAAAAATATCCTAAATGTCCTTTGTCGATCATTATACTAGGAATTATAATGAATTAAGACTAGTGTTAGTCTTGATTGATGATCATATGATCATTTTATGTATAGGGATACGAATCAAGATCACGAGTACTTGTTAGGGAACAAAGTACTGGATCGACCTACTTTGAGAACATCACATGGATTAAGTCATAGTTGTTTCTCATGACAGGTATATTTTCAGTCCTCTAACTTGAGATTACTAGAGAATTCAACATTAGGAACACAGTGATTTGACACAATCAAACATCGTCTTTAACCGGACGATTATAAGGTTACGATTGGTTATTGTGTGAGCAATGTGATGACGTTGTGTAATCGAGATAAAATTTGTCCATCTCATATAAAGAGAGATATCCAGTGGATCCCTCAATGTGTTAGACTGTTAAAAGGCCTAGCCTGAGTGAATTGATATCGATCAATGTCACTTGGATGTTTTCAGTCTACCTAGAGATCGAGACTAGTACGATTGAACAAGTTGGATAACAATTTCATGCCTTATGTTTGATCAAAAGGATATCGTGTGACAAAAGGATGTTATATACACTATTGATTAGGTTGTATCGATTTGATATTCGTACAACTTGGGTAGTCATAATGTCTTGCTAGAGGCCGCCTATGACTTGTAGACCAAAATGTGTTTTGGTACACTGCCAACGTTATATAAGCCTATTGGGTCGCACACTAAGAATGGTTTTGCGAGATTTTTAAGATGATTCAGAAAAATAAATTTTATATGATAAAATTCATGATGGAAACGTTCTTGTGGTGTATTACACTTATACTTCTTTAAGTAGGGGTATATGTGTAATTTACTTAACCATTTATATACAAAGGTTGTATAAATAGACGTTTTAAGTTAGAACACACGTACAAAAGATTAAAGGCCGAAACTCTATTTTCGTTTAGAAACGAATTAGGGTTTTCTAGTACGCTCTAGATCGTTTTGGAGAGAAGCAAAAAGGTTTGGTATTCTCTTGAAGCTAGCACTTCGAATCTCGACCGCCGTTCGTGTGTGGACTGCTGGTAGAGGGCGTTCGTCTTTGCCAGCGCCTTAGAGATCGATCGACCTTCAGAAAGATATTTTGCAACCGATGTATGACTAAGTTTTCTTGTTTTAAACATTTTAATGGAATTAGATTTGGATCCTGTTGGGGTTTTTGTCAAAATTGTTTTTGTAATTTCTGCCGCTTTTGAACCCCAAAAACCAATAGTTGTATCAGAGCCTTCGAGTTCGATTCCATTAAGAACATTGCATGTTTTCTTCATATATATATATGATATATGATTGAAAGCATGTTAATAGTTAATATATATGATACATATATTCATAATTTAATTGAAATCAGTTTCGTACATCCTAGTAACCATGTTAGGTTAATTCAAATAATTTTAATGAATTGAATTTCGTGTTCTGTGATCCATGACACCATTAGGTATAATCTTTATTTTTCGTGTATTGATGCATGGATGAAATCTCTGTAATTCAGTTTGCATATTTAGGTTACATTGTTTTACGTTTCTTAAATTGTATAAGACTGAATATTAATTTGAAACTAATATGATTAGGTTCGATTGGGATAGTAGTTCACGATTCTATGACATGTTTGTGATTATTTGGATGAGGACTGAAATTGCAAATAATTAATCTTCAAAATTTTTTACTTATCTCTTTGTATCTATTTTGTTATGAAATTTCTATTTGATAAGAGATAGATAACAAATTAGATTAATAGATATTAGCAAAATCGGTTTCGTTATCCCTATTGGATAGGAGATAAATATGGAGAATTTTGATATTGGTGATATGCTAGGATTCAAATATTTGAAGTCCTAATTGGATTAGGATAAGATGATTAGTTAAATGTGGGTCCGTGTTAATTAAAAATGTATTAATTGACTTAATTTTGGATAAATTATGAGGTATATTTAGGATAATAAAATCAGCGAAAAATATGATTTTCTATGGCAAATTTTAATTTTCGAATTGAAATTCGTCTTCTAAAAAAAAATGGGGCGCGCTTTCAGACTTCCGTCCATGACCGATCAATGAAACCACCACCATTGACCGACCAGCGGGACCGATGTCTAACTAATCCTAGCGCACAGAGATTCTTTTATTAGTGACAAGTATAAAAATCTCCAAATTGTTTAGTGATTTAACAAATCAATAAAATATATGACATTTCATTGTTTATATAAAATCACTAAAACTGAAATAAAACCCATATTGTAAATTTTAAGTCTCATGCCATCCATTTTAAACACTTGTCAAGGCCTCGATCACACTAATATAGTTTCAGCCATAGTTGGGTGTATTGTGTTATCTTGGTGAGACAAGTTGGATAAGAGTTACCTAAATGTTTAAAATGGTCTGACTTAATAAAGTTATCAAAATAGTTTTGAGCTTTAGGCACATGATGAGATAAAAACATTATAAGACATAAGATGTCCCGTATCTCATAAAAGTATCTAAAATTACATAAGATGTAATTGGTAGTTGTTACCTACCTAAATAATCTAGTTCTGTGTTTCATGCCTTAGCTTTCATAGAATTAGGTGAAATATGGAATTTAGTCCCCTAAATAAATAGTGTGTTTTAGGAGGGTTGTTAATTTAGTGGGAGTCTATTCCTCTATACTAAAATAAACTATGCATAATCTTTATTGTAGATCAATGGCCTCTTCAAGTAACAATAATCCCTGTCACTGCGATCCATCCTTGAGAAGGATAAGTTATTCGGGGCTAACTTTCTTGTCTGGTTCAGAAACTTGAGAATTGTTCTTAAGCATGAACGCAAGTTGTATGTCCTGGATGCTCCAATCCTTGAGGACCCACCAGCCAATGCTACGAAAGTTGTGAAGGTTGTGCATAATAAGCATGTCAATGATTCTACTGATGTTGCATGTATCATGCTGGCAACTATGGTTCCTAAACTTCAGAAGGACATGGAACTAATGGAAGCCTACTACATGGCTATAATGTTAAAGGAAATGTTCAAACAGTAAGCTAGGCAAGAAAGGTTCGAGATAGTCAAGAACCTACATTCTTGCAAGATGACTGAGGGTGCGTCAGTTAGTTCTCATGTTCTGAAAATGATGGGCTATGTTGACCAGCTTGATAGACTCGGGTTTCCCATAAGCCAAGAGTTGGCTACGGATTTGATCCTGAATTCATTACCAAAAAGTTACTCACAATTTGTGATCAAATACAATATGAATAATATGGAGAAATCAATTTCAAAGTTGCATTTGATGCTCAAAACTGCTGAACAAAATTTCAAGAAACCCTCTAGTAATGTGTTGATGGTCCAAAAGGGAAAGGGAATGAAGAAGAAAGCAAAGGTAAGGCTAAAGTTATCAAGGGTGTTGCTTCACCTGTCGCAAAGCTTGTGGAACAAGTCAAACCCCACCTGTTCCTGCTTCAAAACGCCCAAAAGAAAAGGAAGGAAATTTTCATTTCCGTCATGCGCCTGGACATTGGTTCAGAAATTGCAAACTTTATCGTGAAGATCTAAAGAAAAAAAGGGTAGTGCGACTACTACAATAGGTATTTATGTTATTGAAATTAATTTATCTACTAGTGATTCTTGGGTATTAGATACCGGATATGGATCTCATATTTGTATATATGTGCAGGGACTCACCAGAAGTAGAAAGTTGAAGAAAGGAGAAGTCATCCTCCGTTTAGGGAATGGAGCAAGAGTTGCTGCCCTGGTTGTTGGATCATATGACTTAGTCTTACCTAGTGGACTTATCTTAACGTTAAATAATTGTTATTTTATGCCTGCCTTGAGCAGAAACAACATTTATGTTTCATGTTTGGATATAGATGGTTTTGATTTATTATTGCGAATAATAGATGTTCCATTTCTTGTAAAGGCATATTTTATGCAAATGTTGATTAGTGTGATGGTCTTTATATTCTAAGCATGAAAAGGTCATCTAATACTCCAGTCTTTAACATAAATATAAAGAGATTTAAGTTAAATGATTTGAATCAAACCTATCTTTGGCATTGTTGTCTCGAGCACATAAATGAGAAACGCATAACAAAGCTCCATAAAGATGGACTTCTAGATTCATTTGATTTAGAAACATACGAAAGGTGCGTATCTTGTTTACGAGGCAAGATGACTAA
This sequence comes from Stephania yunnanensis, assembly GCA_039657365.1. Lineage (NCBI taxonomy): Eukaryota > Viridiplantae > Streptophyta > Magnoliopsida > Ranunculales > Menispermaceae > Stephania > Stephania yunnanensis. The sequence continues at coordinate 28,243,443 of CM077581.1, read as the reverse complement.
AAGTCCCTTTACTGGACACAGTGAAAGGGCAAGTGATTTATCGGGTCTAATACATACTGATGTATGCGGTCCTGTAAACACAATGGCTAGATGAGGTTATCAGTACTTCATTACATTTACTGATGATTTCAGCAGATATTATATCTAATGAAACATAAAGCCGAATCATTTGAGATGTTTCAAACATTCAAAATGAAGTGCAGAATCAACTTGGTAAAACTATCAAAACACTTCGGTCAGATCGAGGCGGTGAATATTTGAGCCAAGAATTTGTTGATTATCTTAGAAATTGTGGGATTGTCTCCAAATTGACTCCACCAGCAACTCAACAGTGGAATAGAGTTTCTGAAAGGACAAATCGAACCTTATTAGATATGGTTCGATCTATGATGAGTCATGCATATCTTCCATTATCCTTTTGGGGTTATGCATTACAAACTGCAGCTTTCACTCTAAATTGAGTTCCGTCTAAACCGGTTGATAAAACACCGTATGAGATATGGTATGGGATGATACCTAGTTTATGATTCCTTAAGATTTGGGGTTGTGAAGCTTACTTAAAATGACAAGTCTTAGAAAAATTAGCACCTAAATCTGACAAATGTTTATTTGTGAGGTATCCTAAGGAAACAAAAGGATATTACTTTTATAATCCCACTGAGAACAAAGTGTTCGTTGCTCGGTATGGTGCCTTTATGGAAAAATAGTTTATTTCAAAAGACACTAGTGGGAAAGAAATAAATCTTGAAGAAGTTCAAGAATCACAGATAAACCCTGAACCGCTAACGGAAGTTCAACAACGTTCTGAACCAGTTGAACCTCTACATGTGACACAAAGCACACATAAATCTAGCAAGGTAAGACAAGAGCAAGAAAGATTCGATTTCTCATTACTGATAGTCTTGATGTGTTGCTTATGGATCAAAATGAGCCCACCACTTATCAGGAGGCTATGTCTGGACCAGACTAAGATAAATGGCTAAGTGCCATGAACTCTGAGATGCAATCCATGTACGATAACCAAGTTTGGAACTTGGTTGATTTACTTGAAGGTGGTAAGACCATTGAATGTAAATGGGTTTTCAAGAAGAAAACTGACATGGATAGCAAAGTGCATAATTTTAAAGCAAGACTTGTAGCAAAAGGTTTCAAGCAGACGCGTGGTGTTGATTATGATGAAACTTTTTCGCCAGTAGCCATGCTTAAATCCATAAGAATTTTAATTGCCATTGCTGCATATTATGACTATGAGATATGGCAAATGAATTTAAAAACAACATTTCTTAACGGAAAGCTGCTTGAGGAAGTGTATATGACACAACCTAAAGGTTTTGTACATCCTGAGAATTCTAGGAAGGTATGCAAGCTTCAAAGATCCATTTATGGATTAAAGCAAGCTTCTCGGAGTTGGAATCTTTATTTTGATAAAGCAATTAAGGATTTTGGTTTTATTAAGAATGAAGATGATCCTTGTGTATACAAGAAGGTCAGTAGGAGTGTAGTTATTTTTTTGGTACTATATGTTGATGATATATTACTTATTGGAAATGACATCCGAACATTGCAGAATATCAAGTCTTAGTTAGGGAAGTGTTTCTCAATGAAAGACTTAGAAGATGTAGCCTATATCCTTGGGATAAGGGTCTATAGGGATAGATCTAAGAGGATAATCGATCTAAGTCAGAGTGCTTATATAGACAAGGTGTTGAATAGGTTCAGTTTGCAAGATTCTAAAAGAGGATTGTTGCCAATGTCGCATGGCATAAGTCTCGGCAAGATTCAATGTCCTAAGACAAATGATGAGCGAGACCATGTGAATAAGATTCCATATGCATCAGCTATTGGATCTATCATGTATGCCATGCTATGCACTCGACCTGATGTATCATATGCTTTGAGCACTACAAGCAGATATCAGTCAGATCCTGGTGAAAGTCACTGGATAGCAGTAAAGAACATTCTTAACTACTTAAGAAGGACCAAGGAAGTGTTCTTGGTCTATGGAGGTTTTGAAAATTATATAGTTGTAAATGGTTACACATATGCAATTTTTCAAACTGATATAGATGATTTTAGATCGTAGTATGGATATGTGTTTACTTTTAATGGTGGTGCAATAAGCTAGAAAAGTTCGAAGTAAGAGATCATGTGGCATTCTACAACAAGTGTTCGAGTATATTACAAATGTCCGATGCAAAGAAAGGAGGCAGTTTGGATCAAAAAGTTCATTTCTGAACTAGGTGTGGTTCCAAGTATTGCTAACCCAGTTTGTTTGTATTGTGACAATAACGGGGCAATAGTATAGGCCAAGGAACCTAGATCACACTACAGATCCAAACATATACTCAGGCATTTTCATCTCATTAGAGAAATTATTCAAAGGGGAGACGTGAAGAATTGCAGAGTACCTATTGAAGACAACGTTTCGGATCCATTGATAAAAGCTCTTCCACAAGTTAAACATGATGGTCATGTTAGATCATTAGGCATTAGATGCATGTATGATTGGCCCTAGTGCAAGAGGGAGATGTTGGGGCATGTGCCCTAGGTCAATCCATTAACTATCTTTATGAATACTTTTTGTTAATAAAATAGAGGATTTCATTTGTTGTTTATTATAATTAATTTGCATGTTTACGTCATAATAAGATCCATGGGTATTTACATAAATATCCTAAATGTCCCTAGTCGATCATTATACTAGGAATTATAACGAATTTGGACTAGTGTGAGTCTTGATTGATGATCATATGATGATTATATGTGTAGGGATACGAATCAAGATCACGAGTACTTGTTAGGGAACAAAGTACTGGATCGACTCGCTATAAGAACATCACATGGATTAAGTCATAGTTGTTTCTCATGATAGGTATATTTTTCAGTCCTCTGACTTGAGATTACCAGAGACTTCAACATTAGGAACACAGTGATTTGACATAATCAAATGTTGTCTTTAATCGGACGATTACAAAGGTTGTGATTGGTTATAATGTGATGAAGTTGTGTGATCAAGATAGAATTTTTCCCTCTCATATAAAGAAAGATATCCAGTGGATCCCTCGATGTGTCAGACTGTTAAAAGGCCTAGTCTAAGTGAATTGATATCGATCAATGTCAGTTAGATGTTTTTAGTCTACCTAGAGATCGAGACTAGTATGATTGAACATGTTGGATAACAATTCCATGCCTTATGTTTGATCAAAAGGATATCGTGTGACAAAAGGATGTTATATACACTATTGATTAGGTTGTATCGATTTGATATTCGTACAACTTGGGTAGTCATAATGTCTTGCTAGAGGTCGCCTATGACTTGTATACCAAAATGTGTTTTGGTACACTGCCAACGTTGTATGAGCCTATTGGGTCGCACACTAAGAATGGTTTTGCGAGATTTTAAGATGGTTCGGAAAAATGAATTTTATATGATAAAATTCATGACATAAACGATCCTTGTGGTGTATTACACTTATACTTCTTTAAGTAGGGGTATATGTGTAATTTACTTAACCGTTTATATACAAAGGTTGTATAAATAGACGTTTTAAGTTAGAACACACGTACGAAAGATTAAGGGCCAAAACTCAGTATTTTCGTTTAGAAACGAATTAGGGTTTTCTAGTACTCTCTAGATCATTTTGGAGAGAAACAAAAAGGTTTGGTATTCTCTTGAAGCTAGCACTACGAATCTCGGCCGCCATTCGTATGTGGATCTTGGTAAAGGGCGTTCGTCGTTGGCAGCGTCTTAGAGATCGATCAACCTTTAGAAAGGTATTTTGCGATCGAGGTATGATTAACTTTTCTTGTTTTAAACGTTTTAATGGAATTAGATTCGGATCTTGTTGGGGTTTTTGTCAAAATTGTTTTTGTAATTTCCACTGCGTATGAACCCCAAAACCCGACATATTGCAGCGTTGATATAGCTATGAGGTAGTTTGGATCAAGAATTTCATCTCTAAACATGGTGTGCTTCCGATTATATCTAACCTTTTTTGCTTGTATTGTGACAACAATGGGGCGATTACATAGGCCAAAGAACGAAGATCACACCATCGATCCAAACATATACTCAAACATTTTCATAATATTTGAGAAATCTTTGAGAGTGGAGATGTGAAGATTTATGGAGTTCCTACAAAAGACAATGTTGCAGATCATTTAATGAAGGCTCTTCCACAAGCGAAACATAATGGTCATATTAGGTCATTAGGTATTCGATACAAAAATGATTAGCCCTATTGCAAGTGGGAGATGTTGGGGAATGTTCCTTAGATCAGTCTATTAACATTATTTATCTTATAACTTTAGTTTATAAAATAAAGGTTTTCATTTGTTGTTTTAGTATAAGTGATTGCTTGTTTACCTTATAGTAAGATCTTTGGGTATTTGTTGAAATATTATAAATGTCCCTTTTCAATTATTATAATGGGAACTAGAATGAACTAATATTAGTTTGAATCTTGATTGATGGTCATGTGATGATCATGCATATAGGGATACGAAAAGAGATTATAAGTACATATTAGGAAACAAGGTACTAGACCGACCTGCTATGAGAACATCACATGGATTAAGTCATAGGTGTTACTCATGATAAGCATATCATTTAGTCCTTCGACTTGAGATTACCATAGACTTCAATATTAGGAGCATGAAAATTTGACATAATCAAACGTTCTCCTTAAACGTACGATTCTAACAATTGTGACTGGTAACCATTTGAATAAAATGGGAAGGTTTGTAATCAATATAGAATTTGTCACTCTCGTATAGAGAGATATCAGTGGATCCCTCGATATGATAAACCGATAATGGCTAAGTCCATGTGAATTGATATGATCAATATCACTTAGATGTTTTCAGTTTACTTAAAGATCAAGACTGGCTTGATTGAACATTAACGGTGACTTTCCATGCCTTATGTTTAATCAAAGGATATCGCATGATGAAAAGGTATGACATATGTTGTAATGACCCAAATTAATTAAATTATGATTAGAGTTAATCTCGAAGATTAACGATCGTAATTCAGGCATTACATGGACAATTATGTTGACTCAAACACGAGAATCGACAAAATATGCTATTATTGGATAATGGTTGTTTATATGTGATGTTTAAAATCACTATTATTGAATTGGATTGTATGTGTGTATGTTGTTATTGGGCGATTTGGTGTGATAGGGAGTTACCTCAAAATGCATATCGAGGCGCGGGGCATTGAGTGCCAAGTAGTCGAGGGATTAGTCAGATGACTAATTTGTCCAAAGGAGTTCTAAGAACACTAATCACATATGTTATAATGGGACTAAGCTAATGTAATATGATCAAATAAATAATGCCTATAGTTTGGTTAAATTTATTGGAAAACATAAGATATATGTAGAGATAGGTAAATTATAGTCACTTAGACTAAGTTAGTGGAGACTTAATGGGATAGGTGTCAAGTTATAGGTCATGAGATGAGTCCCGGGATACGTAAACACATCAAGATCAATGAATAGGAATTAATCTTGCCTAAATATATAAAAATGAGTTGATTAATACATGCAAACAAACCATTTTATATATCTAAGTTCTAGAAAGTAAGAAAGCTTGCTAGAGAGAAGTGATTAGAAAGGATTCATGAAGACAATTAGTGGTTTTCGGTGAGGAAAGATCATGCTAGGGTGGTACATCAACCGGGTACACATCTCTCTATTTCCAATTTGAAATTAGTTTTAGTTTTTCGCCAATTTCAGAGGGTAGACGATTAATTCATTGTAATAGGTTTATATGTTTAGATTCCTCATTTCATGTTGATAATCCAGCTATTAAGAAGTTCTTGATTTGGTTTTGAAATTAAAAAAAAATATTAATTTTTTAAGTCGTAAGACCAAAACTTAAATTATGCATATTGTATTAATGAACTAGCCTATGTAATTTGGTCATAACTTGCTCATTTTAAGTTTAAATGAACCCAATCCTGTGACATTTGAAAGCTAACTCAAAGAGAACAACTTTTTCCTAATAGAAAATTTGTGATTCAAATGTTTTCATGTCCAAAAGTGCTTTACAAATAGGTGATTGAACGCAGTAAAAGATTTTTGAAACTAAATTTTTAAAAGGCATAGTTGCCAACTACTCATCCAAATGAGCTAATCTTTTAGTATGTTGTTATTGGATATGTTAGCTACCTTGTAACTAAAAATCACGATTTTTAAAACTATAAATGGGGAGAAATAAGTTTTCTAAATATGTCGGACAGTTTCGGTTCCAACTTAAGCTATGTTTAGTAGAATTATGATATCTCTTTCATTTTGAATTGGAATTTCACAAACTAAACGTTTTTAGAAAGCTAATATAGAGACATACAAACTTTTTATTGGTATAACATTTTGAGATTTGGACAGTTTCATGCATAAAAATGCATTGCAACATAAGGTCGAAATTGAAACTTTATTTCATCTGTAGGAGCTGATTTAGGAAGATCAAATTAAAACATAATAAAAATGTGAATACATAATAGACACACATAACTGACTTCAGGGACTGAGAGAACGTAGCTCGAGTACCAGAGATATAAGCGAGGTCAAATCCGGGAGTCTGGGGTAGTCGAAGCACATATCGAGGTGCGAAAACCCATTGGAATGCTTCACAGGATTAATGGTTCGTTTTATCAATATCGGAATACATGTGCGAGTATTGGTGGGCTCGCATGGGGTTTCACTCCTATTTTTATTTGTGTATACACTAGTTATGGCTAAATCGCTTGCATGAGTTACTTGTATTTAGTGCTCGTGTCGACACCATTAGAATATATCTACGACTGTCGTGAGGGATGTAAGATGTTCCCTTGACTTGAAATAGCATTTAGAGAGGTTCAGTCATTAACCGTAGTTGCAGTTTAGTCACTGTAAGCTTGTAAGTATATACGTGGTTCCTGTCCTATTTTATCGATTATTAGTTGGTTTACGTCAAGGTTTTCTCATGATTATACGATTTTTTACTTATTAATGCTTTATTTTCAGGCAGGTTTAGTTGTTATGTGTTGTTTATTCATTGCTACTATTTTTGTTTGGCGTATGTCATTTAAATTTATGGGAATATGACTTACCGTTGCCAAGTGTTATATTTGCATGTCTCATAGTTTATCAGTTTTTTTTCATGAATATTGTGTGGACTTCTCTTAAGATTTTATTTAATGAACTCGTCAATGAATTTGTTGGGTAACTAGGTGTAGACCCTTTGACGAGAAAGTCGAGAGCAAGGAGGTATTCGGTGACTATCTCTGAAATAGTGACGCCGGCTCGTGTGTGACTATAGTATGTATGTATTTACTTTTCGTTGGGTTTTAGGGACTATAGAACACTGAATACATGTATATGGATCTTTTGTTATAGTTATCTCGCCTTTAACATGTACATGGTATCTTTTTGCCGAGTTTTTTCATTATTTAGGATTGTTAAATATTACATACCATATTCAATGAAACATTTCCACTGTAAAATTGTAATATAACTTGATAAATTGATTAACTGGCTAATTAAATCATTAATACTTATATAAAGATTAATTAGCTAAATTGCTATTAGTTGGAAAAGTGTAGGCTACCAGTTAAGTCACAAGGCGTTAGCAGCAACCAGGCCATGACATGCAGGGCTTGGTGATGTGGGATACGACATGGCGGGTCCCAGGGTTGCCTCAAGATTTGGGGCCGTTACATATGTTATTCATTAGGTTGTATCATTTTGATATTCATGCTACATAGGTAGTCATAATACCTTGTTAGAGATCGCTTATGACTTATGTATAAACATGGTTTTGGTTCACTACCAACTTCACATGAACCTATTAGGTCGCACATAAAGAATAACTTTATGCAATATCAATTTGTCCAGAGTAATGAATTTTTATATGATACAATTCATGAAATAAAAGCCCTTACATTTGTTATATGATAACTTATTAATAAGGGCGTATGTTAATTTGCTTAAACTACCTAAATACAATAGTTATATTACAAATATGATTTTAAGCGATGGCTTATCTATACATATAAATATAGGTTGAAACCCCAAAACGAAATAAGATTTTCGTTTTTGCTATTTTCAAGTTCTTTGGATTTTGGAATAGAATGAAAAATATTTTTTATCTCTCTTGGGGCGAGCATTCTAAATTGTAGTCACAATTCATGTGTGAATTTTTGATAGAGGACGGGTGCTTCAATGTCTTGGAGATCGAACAATCGAGAAGGAAAACACGGATTAAGGTATGGTTTTACATTTTTAGATCTAGTTTAATGGAACTTATTTTTGGTATTATTAGGGTTTTTCCAAATTTGTTTTAAGTTTTTCATTACGTATGACTCCAATAACCCAACAGTTACTACTCGAAATATGAAGAATATTTGGAATGGTGCTATGCATCTCTACAACCTAAATTCTATTAGTTAATGCCAAGTCCATAAATTCCTTAACAAGAAGAGCGTTCACTTGAAGAAATCATTTGAGACTTAGCCACAATTTGTGAACAGTTCCATTAAGACAATCTGCATTATCAAGCAAATATGGAACAACATCGGCAAGAGGTGACAACAAGTTTTCAAAATATGGGAACTCCAATTAGTTAAATGAATGATATCCTTGATAATTTGGTTAATGAAGAAGAGTTTCATGTGCCTGTACCTTGTTGTCCAAAAGAGAATACGAGTGCGCTTACATCGAGAGTTGTTAAGGAACACGAGTCTGAATCGGATGATGAAGTTGAGATTTTTCCATCAGAGTTGGAAGTTATTATTGTAAAGGTTCTTGAAAAGGAAGCCGAGAAGAAGATTGAAGTTACTATGGAAAGGCAAGAGGAGCTAGAAAATGAAAGCAGTGAAGATCGACTCTCGTATTAAACCACCCTCTCAACCATGAATACTAGTCGATTTTGAAACAGGGTGGAAAAGAAAGTGCATTTGAAAATCTTATGCACCACTGACACTTTTGTGTTAGATGGTCATGACGAAGTTAAACCTTTCATAATGGAGGACCCAGATGAGCCCGAAACCATAAGAAGAGCCATGCATATCACATTACCGAAGATAAAATGGAAGCTATTTTCTTGCGACTTCTCCAAATTAGTAGGTGTCATGTGGTTTTTCACGCCAAGTCGAGCCATCGACTTCAAACACCAGCGGTACTAAGAGGCAGCATAGAGGTAAAGATATTTTTAGGATATAATTTGTGTTTTTAATTTGATTTTTATATCTTCTTATTTTTTCTCTAATCATGTATGAAATTTGTATCAATTTCTTAATATTATATATTCATTTATTTCCACCATTCTTTTTATTAGTAGGTATGCACATGGTTAATTTTGAACCTCAAGCACAAAGTTTGGAATAAGTTTAAGAGTATTTAGATAAGTGAATCGTTGGACGAAATTTTTATTTGAAGACTTGCAGGTATGATCTTAAAAAAATTCAAGTTTTTGCAACTTCAATAGATTCACAGTGGTATGTTTTCCTTTTCTTTCCATTTCTTATTTTCCATCTCGTCCATTCCATTTAGAATTTAATACAATAATGTATGCACGATTAGATTGTTTAGTATTTTACTATTTTATAGAGCCTTACCCATGAGTAAAACTTTGCTTTCAACGGCGTAAAAACTTGGTCAAGTTATTTACCTTCAGACTTAGAAGAAGTAAAAGAGCTTTTACTCCTACTTGACAACATTAATCGAAACTTTGAGTATGGATGAGCCATAACTTGAGACCAAAGTAGGCGGGTGGTCAAATTAACTTTGCGGGAAAATTTAAAATCTATAGGATCATGAAATTAGGACTAATCCACTTGGAGTATAATTGTTATAGATATATCACTTGTAAGAGGAATAAGTAGGGTCATTTACTATAATAAAATATAGGCTTGATGATTCTAGATTGGAGACTAAATTGACTTTAGCAAAAGTGAGAAGTGCTAATAGTAGTTTTTAAATAAAAAATAGAGAGTCACGCAAGTTCCGTAGAAAACGTACCAGGGAACTTAATCATCGTGTTTCGTAAGTATAATAGCTTGCTTATAATAATAATGTAATCGACTTACATTGACTACTAATATCGTCCTCAAGGAAAGGTTTTCGCACCTAGTTACCTATTTAACTTTGAACTATTGCTAGGGAAATTTGTTCTGAAATGTTTTATACTAAACTACTCTATCTAACAAAACAGTATAAACTTTACTTTAACTCTTATATTAAGAATATATTAGTTCACAACTTCACTATAGGTAATGAAATATAATGCTTTTCAACCACTTTTACATCTTAATATGTTGTGTACAATGCCTAATTAGAAGAGACAGATTTCTTTCAAATTCACTTTAACCCAGTATCGTGAAGGAAAAGATTCTTATATACAAACTAGAACTTGACCTATTGATTTGAATAACGTAAGCTCTACATTGCTTCAATGTTCCAATCTTTAGATTCCTATCCAATTAAGTTTACTATCCATGTCTCGTTAATCAAGAACTATAAATCGATGTTGCGTATTTTACGGTTGTATCATTCATGTTCGGCTTAAAAGCTTTAATGACTATAATAACTTCTAAAACCTAAGGTCAATAAACATGTGATCAACATGTCTATAGCATTACGCTTAGAATCAATACAAATTCTAACTATTGCATTTTTTATATTCAATTTCTACTCATGTACATAGTATAGCATTCATACCATAGGATCCATTGATCCCTAAGACTGATAGACTACTCGCACTTCATTAAAACACATATTACAATTCATAATTGAAGTTATTGAAAATCATAGATGAATATAAATATATTACCTTCGGTTAAACTAATGAAACCAAACTTGAATTTCAAAATTGGTGTCTTCAATGTTTTCTCCCCACAAATCTTCTTAATACTCAAAATCACAGTAAACCTATGCTAAAATACTCTAATGGTGGCTAATGGTTGATATATGGTGAGTTTTTCACATCTTAACAGCTATTCATACTTCCTAATAACAACTACAATCCCAACTTTACAATTTAACTCGAAATAAAACTACAAATTTCTAACTTCTTCCAATCCAGCTTTGTCGCTTATCCCTCGGCACCATGTGTGTTATGCCACAACGCTGCCATTGCGCCATCTCCTATGTGCAATTCTTCATCTCATGTGACCTCGGCGCCTTTCCTTAAGTACCCAGCGGCGTCCCTTACTCTCTACAGCATCGCCACAATGTCAAGCCTATAACTTTGATTTATTTACTTTGCCTTCTCTCCTACACCGTGCCTAAGTCCTTCATGTTGTGCCTTATGCTCCCATAGCGCCACCATGTGTAGCCATGGTGCTAACCACAATTCGTGAGTTTTTGCTCAATTTCTTCTTATTTTTGCTCATTTCCTCACTTTATGCCTTAATTACCTAACAATGCATAAAGACCATTAATTATAGCTCATTTAGGGATATTTATACTAAATATAACTAAACTAACCCTATATGTAAGTATAAATAATCACTTATCAAACATCTTTAAACTTAGGATTTTGCGCGTCTCAAGCAAATGTGTATTCTACTAAGTCTCCTAACAACAAGTTCTCATTCAATTCAAATTGTTCATGGAATATCATTTAATTCACTATGTTTCAAGTTAATAATCAAGTAAAGAGTCTTACTTTGTAAAAACCTTTTATTGTAAGATATGTATCTTTAACAACATATATAACTTCACTCTCGAAACATCAAAGTAGATCACAACAAAAACCATCACTACTCACAAGTTTGCTTCACCTCGACACTCAAGTAGTAAGTGTGTAATCTCATGATTTCTCATTAAGCTCAAGAATTCACAAATAAGCATAGATCAAACTCATCTTTGATAGACTAACACTTAAAGAGTCTATAGGACTTCATATAGTTGGAACAAAAACTTAACTCAACTAGCTACTCGTACTCGAGCCAAATCTTTTATATGAAGTGTTTTATTTTACTTCTGCCTTCTTCTTTTCATTTTTCTTTTTCTCTCATTTCTTTTCTTCTTCTCTTTTTCATTTTTAATTTTTATATTACGGCCCCTACTTCTTTCCTATAGACTATATTTTTCCTCACTTTTTCTAACCATCAAGTTCTCTACTCTATTTCCTGTATAACTTGTAGGATTCTCTAATTCTTTATATTTCTAAAACTCTTGTTAGCACTTCTCACTTTCACTTAATCAAGTAAGTTAACTCCAACGTTTCTTTTACAATGCCTATTTCTTCTCCTATTTGAACTAAGTCTCGATTTGCTTTGTATTATCAAGTAAGATTCTCACTTATTATAGAATCCTTAGAGATCTAACTTTTTCCACAAGAAATGATCTAGTATCTTAATTTTGTTTCAAGTTCAAGGTCTTCCCTAACTCTAGGTTTCTAATCATGAAATTATACTATTGTTGCTATATTTTATAATTTTCTTCAAAAATTTAAAACACTCTCTTGAGTTTCATATCAACAAGATACTTGTAATCTACTCATCCTCAATCAGAGGCATGAACATGCAAATGAACTACTTATTCATGACATAGTACTATATATAACCTAATCTATACTACCAAAACATTTAAATAGTAAGAAAAATGACAAATTTGCAGACTACCATGCATTCCTCTTTAACTAATTCAAAATAAAATTAAGACGATGATACCTGCACTGTTTATCCTTATTTCTCAGCCTATCTTACAGCTTCCTATAGTATAGTGTTGATGCCCCCAAACTTAAACCAAACCTTCTCCTCAATGTTTAAGGGTAAGCCTGAAACATGAAAACACTAAAACATAAAAATATATATAAAAACACAAGTTATAAAAACATAAACTAAACATAAAATTTAAAAAACAAAATTGTTAACAAAATATCCCAAATGTAAAAATAAATGGTATCAATGTACCTTTTATCTCCCCAGGTCTAAAAGACTCTTAAGACTTTGACACCAGGGCTACTCGTCATCATCATCATCAGCATCATCAGCTTCAGCATAGGATGATGTTAACGGATGCTCCACCCTCCTGCTCTACACTAGATCCTGACCTTACACATAAGCTGGTGATGCTGGAAAGCCTAATGACTAATTAATAGGTCTTATTTGTCTGCTCCTCTCATACCAAGCTATGTCCCTCTGATAATCAACAAATAACATGAAATTATGTTGCCCATTTCATCAATTTTTCTCTTTCCTCTGCATATATTGCTCATATCATAACAAGGATTTATGATATTGAGCCCTCTCCTTTCAATACTATCTCCACATCTCTGCAATCTATAGCCATTGTTGTTGTAGAGTCAAATCCACTAGTGGTGGTACTAGTGCATTTGGTGGAAGTGGTGGTGGAAAGACCTCGGGAACCTCCAAGTCTTGCTCTCTAATCAGTGGGTCTACAAAATCGTAGCCCTTAGTGAATCCCCAATATTGATGCTCCTCCTCTTCACCATATCCTTGATCTTGCAATTCATGGGCTAACTCTGCTACTACTAATGTTGTTGTTGCTTAATCTTCTTGTTGTTTAGCCAATAACTTAGCAAATTTCTCTCTCTCATCTTCAAAATCTTGATAATCAGGTGGTGATTTCAATGTAAGCAAGAAAGCTTCATCCATGGTTGTTTAGGCCTCAATATCAAATTCTTCTTCGTTTCTCAATCGCACTCCAGCCTTCAAGCACATCTGAGTGATCAAGATAGAAAATAATAATTTGTTGTCTCTCTCTGACATGATAGACTCCCCAGATTGTTATAGATGATCTCACTAATGATGATCTCCTCATTCTTCATAATCTCATAAAGACAAGCTCATTTTGGCTTTTTAATCTCACCCTACTGAGGGTAGGGTATAATGAACCAAAAAAACATATTTCCACATTCAGTAAACTTTTCCAACATTCCCTTTGCTAATGTGTTTCGGCACATTCTAAGAACCCATGGCCCATCCTTGTTGTCCTTAAACAACCAATGCTCTCTCTATCGCTTTAAAAAGGTATATGTTATAGGGTCTCTCATATATATTTTATCCAGGAAACTTGATTCAGACATGCAACTCTACTTAGTATCTAATATTGTGCTCAAATATTATTTACGTCACTATGTAATTTTAGATCGATGATAGTCTAAGAATCGATCGGGTGACAATTCAAATGAAAAGATGATCGGTAGTGAGAAAGAAAATAGGGATATATATATACCAGAGTTTAGTGAATAGAGAAAAATTATCAATAGTTTATGGAATTTTATATAGTTAAGAATGGAAATGATTTTATTGAAAAGCAAGATAGGCTAGATCTTGCTAAATATTAATGGTTAAATGGGATTCAAGGCATGAAATGGGTAGTGAAGAAAAGTAAGATTATTAGATATTCCATAAAACTGAACATTTAGCTCGTCCGAAATTCACAAAATTTTAGGATTAGCAAAGAATTTGTTATGATTTTTCATTAAACCAAGAAGACGAAAATAAGAAGTCGAAATGTTTATGATCTCTACCATTTGGTTGTTGATTACAATGAAAGTGATTAGACCCACTTGATGATTTCACCTTGGAAATAGTTTTTATAAGTTTGGATTAAGAGAATTGTATATGAAGGATCATATTCTCATGTATCTTTTTGTTCAATAACCAGTAAGTTTAAGTCTCAAAGATTAAATTTTTAATTAGTTGAGAAGAATTGTGAAATCCGAGAATTTTAGAAAACTTGATTGGATGAATAATTAAGTATTTTTGGATTTTAATTGGAGTTTAGGTATCCGAGGTGGGACCTACGTATTATGGATCGGAGATCATAATGTAAAATATTATTTTTTCAATGATGAATGTTTAATGTGTGCATTATACGATAATTTTTCGTGAAGTCGGGGTGTGTTGAGGTGTATCCTCAATTTGTCATAATTGGGGTTGTAAATGTGTGTCTGAAGGGCACAAGTGCAATAGGAATTATTGATTTGTCAAAAACTAGTAAACAAGTGTTAAGTATCATTCGGGGCTTTGCTTCAGTTTAGGTACAAGTTGGGATCTGTGGCAGTGTAAAATGAGAATTAAGTTGGTGCAAGACCTTGTCTCGAGTTTCCAATTAGTTGGTATTTGTGTCGATTGAGGTTGAATCCAAATTATTGTAAGTTTGGCAAAGTATAGTAACAAAATTGGTCCGATAGACTTTAGTTTGTCATGGACAAAGTTAAGATTTTTGAGGTTTTGGCGTTACTAAAACTAGTGTTACGGGTGTCTTATAGAGATGGGCTATTTTTTCAAAAGTTTTGTTCAATTTGGTGAAAAATCAAATTGAGAAAGAGAGCCGAAAGCCAAAACAACTCAAAATATAGATTTCAAGAATTAATAAAAAAAAAGATATTAAGCTGCTGACAAGCAGCTAAAAGTTTATATATAAATATTTATATAAATCAAAATAAAAAATCAAAACATTTACATTTCAATTCAACATAATGTCCCTACGTTCATTTCTCTAACCCTCTACGCGCACCCTTTCGCTCCGCGAACTCTCGACACATGATTTTCGCTTAGTTTATTTGCACAAAATTGTAGAGAATCATGAAACAGTCAGTTCAAGATAAGTTTCTACGATGTAAATTAGGTATTCAGCCCGCAATTTGGTAAATACATAATGTAGGGCATTTTCCTCAATTCAACCTGAATTCTAGCAATTTCTTGATTTTTTGCGTTGTTTTAATGGAAATTGGTATGAATCTTTATGAATTGGTATATTGGATTAATTTGTGCTAATTTGGAATAAATCCTATCGATGTGGGATAGGGTTTTGGTTAAATGAAGTGATGTATTTTGGTTTATAACTATTTTGGAGATGTTTTATAGTTGATATTGATTTACATTAGGTTTCTAAATGAATTGATTATTGGTTTTAATCCAATTTGACTTCACGAACTGTGCAAATATTTTAATGTTGGTATTAAGTGGTTTTGTGGTGTTTGTTATTGACTTTTGAGGATTTAATTGTGAAATTATTGATTTCAATAAGTTTTTTAGTTCAAAATAAATCAATTTTGTATAGTTGATAGGCCATATAGGAAAATTCATTACTTCTTCATCGGTGATCTTGATTAGAGTGTTCTTATAGTCTATAGGAAGTAGGAAATGACTACTACAAGTTTCGTATATATCATCATTTCAAATATTGAGGTTTTCAAGGTTAAAAAGTTAACCCAAGTTGGCAAGTTGAAAGCTAGTTGAAACAGTTATATAAACTAATACTCTTGGAAATTATTCTCAAGCATACTTTGGCCGCACTTTTTATTAGGTTTTATTATTTGGTTTCACTTGAAGCTTGACTCATAATATAATTGGGTATGCATGGAAGCTATTGGACCCATTTTCAAGGTGATTCGACGCTTCGAGGACCTCGAGAAATTAGCTCAAAAATGGTTGGTTTTAAGTAAACCCTACAATGGTCTTTACGATTTATGAATTTTATCGTTTTACTTGCATTTGTATTTAATCTGCATTGCATTTCACATCATTCTTGGTCATGCATACATGGCATTCGGATAAGTTTGCCTCTACTTTGGTCGTAAGAGTGTGAGGTGCTCCACTCCAGAGTAGACGTATTGCAGGCATCTAAGGCGAGTAAGGTCGACTCCAAGGTAACATGCATTGAACTTATAGGATGGTTCTAGGTTCATTGTGGGTGTGCTCGCTTGTTATGAGCTTAGAACAGGAAATGAGGGGTCCACATTGTTATATAAATTTGTTATTTGAAAATACAATTACATGTCTCCATGTATTCAGACTAACTTTTGCAAGAGTATGGAGCAATGTGGGAGTGTACTTACCTGACATCTTTGAGTTATTTTTGATGATGTTAGATTCTCGGTGAAGTCAATAAAGAATGGATAAGACTCAAAGATCTTTGTGATATGTATTAAGTTTTAAAATTTTAATTATTGTATTCATGATATATTGTTGTGGGCTTTTGGGTGAGTGTAGGTCATGAAATACTTTTGAATAGGTTATGGGAGTCTGCTCAAATTAGTTTGAGGTAAGTTCAGAGATTTATGATTCAGTTTCAGTTTATTTTGGGATTATAAAGTTGTAACTAATGCATTAGAGACTATTAGATAGTTTAAAAATTTCGATTTGATATACATTGTGCACTACGAGGAGTTGTGAGTCCTTCTAGGCTTCTCCCCATTTCTAAAGTTGCTCCAATTAAATAAATCATGACTTGAGCTTGAATAAGGATATAAATGACTCTTATAAAAATAGAAAAAGTCTAAATGACTCAAGTTCGTAAGTACCGAACATTGACTCTTATAAAAATTGAAAGTATCAAACTACTACAAACAGCTTAGGAAAATGTTAGCACAGACTTAAATTAATTCACAAACAATTGAGAATCGTTTGGTAAAACATGAAAAAAATGAAGTTAAGAATTGTGGGAAGCACAAGATATGTAATATCTTGAGTTTTAGAAGGAGGTTAGTACCGATTGAATTAGTAACTCGGGAAGACCTATTATTTAAAGTATTGGTTGAGTTTATAACCAATTAATGGTTTCTTTAAAAAAATAGTCTCAACAAGGAAAAAGGAGACACGTGGTCTAAGAATAAAAATTGATTAGACAAATTGACTATTGAGTTGGAAATTACAATGAGATTGTGATATTATCAGTCGAGTTGTCTAAGTCAGTTTCTACAAAATTAAAATACTTTGAAGCAAATTATTCTCTCATTTCCAAAACAAAACACAAGTAGTTGTGTTTTGAAATTTAAAGTATCAATAGTCATTTTTACCCAAATTAAGTTATGATGCCTATCACTATGACTTAAAATATAATTAATGAAGAGATAGACATACTAATGGAGAATAAGTAAATGATTTGTATGGAAGTCAGTATGAAATTGTATGTATCTAGAATTTTGATTGATATGAAATAAAAGATTGAAACAATATCCTTTAAGAGTTAGATTAGATGCTAAGTTAATCAAAAGAGTTTGGAGATTTAAATTCTACAATCTCTTCAGTTGGACAACAACGGATAAATGAAATCATAAAAAAGTGAATTGATAATCAGTAAGATACTTTGATATCTTACATAGTCTCTTTAAAAGTGGAGAAAATCGGAGACAAATGGAAATAACATAAGGCAATAATAACGTTAGAACTATTTGGTTGTATAGTTTCTCTGTTTCGAACAAAAATTAGTTAAAGAAGACTTCAAGTTATCAAAAGTTATATGAAGTTACATCATCCTTAGCTATGTATTTCACAAAGAGAGGAGGTATAAATTGTCATTGTAGGTTAAGAGTAAGAAGCTATAAGTAGTTTAGATGTCGAGTGAAAGTTATGATAAGTTTGAAAAAAATGGGCCAATATGAGAGATCAATCTGAGAATAGCTAAGATTGACAAAAATGGAATCTAGTACACTTTGTATCGTAATCAGATTCATTCACAGAGTAGAAGACTTGTATAGCGTCCACTTGTCTTTCACTAATCGAATTAGTGTTGAGGTTTAGTATAAAAGAGTTTATGAAGTTTCATTGGAGTCAATTGGAAGCTTCAATATTGGCAACTAAATGGTCCATAAATTATCACTTACACATGAAAATGAAAAGAGATACGTGACTTATAGCTCAATTAGTCGGTACGATTTCGTTGGTTTGGAAATATTGAATAGACTATAAGGTATCTGACTTGACATGTTTGAATATTCTTCCGATGTAATCTGAGAAAAATCAGAAATATGTATTGAGTAGAGATGAAAAAGAAATAACATATTTAAAAACTTGTATGTGATACAAGTTAGTTATACTATGAGAGTATAATTAAGAAATATGTTGATCTCTATTAAGATGTGCATATCTACTCAAGAAAAGGATAATTGTCTATGTTCCTATGATGAGAGAAGTTTAAAGAACAATAAGTGATTGAAACATGAGATGACATAAAGTCTGAAAAATTGGAGAAATGGAAATACTTGGAGTAGTGATCAAGGCAATCTAGAAAAGATTAGTAGTTAAGAGAATGTAATGAGGTTTATTGTGAACTCATGGATAGAAAATGATTTGACGAAGTTAGAAAAGTCATTTATTTTCTAACCAGACAAATGAAAAGTTATGTGAATTGGCTGATAAGTTGAAATTGGTAATTACTTTCTAATACACATTTAGAGAATGAGTGAGAGTTGCATGATGTGTCAAGTTGCATTTTCCGATTAGGTTGTAATTGGAGATCTCTTGTTATGGGATGATAGATTTATTATGATATCAATAGTCATGGGATGAATTTTGTAATTCCAATTTTCTGTTGAGGAATGCTAGAATGGTGATGGATCAGATGGACACGCATCACTACTTAGTGTCCAATGTTATGCTCAAATATTATTTGTGTAACTCTATAATTTGTACTGATGATAATCTAAGAATTGATCGGCTAACAATTCAAATGAAAAGATGATAGATAATGAGAAAGCAAACATGGATATATATACCGGAGTTTAGTGGATAGGAAGATATTATCAATAGTTGATGGAATTGTATTCAGTTGAGAATGAAAACGATTTTATTGAAAAGAAAGATGCGCTAGATCGTGTAAAATATTAATGCTTGAATGGGATTTAAGGCATGAAATAAGTAGTCAAGAAAAGTAAGGTTATTAGATATTTCATAAAATTGATTGTTTAACTCGTCAAAAATTCACAAAATGTTAGGATTGGCAGCAAAGTTGTTATGGCTTTTCTTTAAACCAAGAAAATGGAAATAAAAATTCGAAATGTTTATTATATCTACCACTTGGTTGTTGATAAGAATGAAAGTGATTGGGTCCATTTGACGATTTCACCTTGGAAATGGTTTGTACAAGTTTGGATTAAAAAAGTTGTATATGAAGGATCATATTCTCATATATCTTTTGGTTTAATAGCCAGTAAGTTTAAATTTTGAGGATGAGATTTTTAATTAGTTAGGAAGAATTGTGAAATTTGAGAATTTATAAACTTGATTTGATAACTAATTAAGTACTTTCAAATTTTGATTGGAGTTTAGGCATCCGAGGTGGGAGCCATGCATTATGGAACGGAGTTCATATTGTAAAATGTTATTTTTCAATAATGAATGCCTAATGTATGTATTGTATAATATTTTGTTGTGAAGTCGGGGTGTGTTGAGGTGTATCCTCAATTTTTCACAATCGGGGTTGTAAATGTGTGTTTAATGGGCACAAGTGCAATATATTATTGGTTGCTCAAAATCAAGTAAACAATGATTAAGTATCGTGTGAGATTTTGCCTTGGTTTATGTGCAAGTTGGGATTGGTGGCACTGTATAATAAGAATTAAGTATAATGAGAATTAAGTTGGTCCAAGAACTTGCCTCGAGTTTCATATCATTTGGTGGTTGTGTAGGTTGAGATCACGTCCAAATTGGTGTAAGTTTGGCTAAGTATGACAACAAAATTGGTCCAACAGACTTTAGTATGTTATAGAAAAAGTTAAAATTTTTGGGGTTTTAGCGTGACCTAAACTAGTGTTATGGACGTCTTATAGAGATTGACTATGTTGTCGAGAGTTTAGTTCAATTTGGTAAAAAATCGGATCGAAAATGAGAGTCGAAAGCAGAAACATGTCAAAACAGAGATTTCAAGAATTAATAAATAAAACGATGAGGGTTTATATAAATATATATATCAAAATAAAAAATCCAAACGTTTACATTTCAATTCAACAAAAGAATCCTACATTCATTTTCATAACCTTCTTAGCGCACTATTTCGCTCCGCGAGCTCTTGATGTCCGATTTTTGCCATGTTTCCTTTCGTAAAACTATAGAACATCGCAACACAGTCAGTTCGAGCTAAGCTTCTACGATGGAAATGAAGTATTCGACCCACAATTTGGTAAATATTCAATGCAGGGCATTTTCCAAAACTCAATTTGAGTTCTTCTAATTTTTTGATTTCTTTTGCGGGGTTTTGATAGAAATTGGCTAGGACTATTTTGAATTGGTATATTGTATTGATTTGTGCCAATTTGGAATAAGTTCCACCGATGTGGAAAAGGATTTTGATGAAATGAAATGATGCATTTAATTTGATAACAATTTTGGATATTTTTTTATCGTTGATATTGATTTACATTGGGTTTTTGGATGAATTAATTATTGGTTTTGATCGAATTTGACTTCACCGGTTGTGAAAGTATTTTGATGTTGGTATCGAGTAGTTTTTTGGTGTTTGTTGTTGAGTTTTGAGGATTTAATTGTAAAAATATTGATTTGGAGAAGTTTTTAAGTTCAAAATAAATAAAGTTTGCATAGTTGATAAATCATATTGGAAAACTCATAAATTCTCCATCGATGATCTGATTAGAGTGTTCATGGAGTATATGGAAAGGAGGATGTGAGTACTAAGAGCTCCTTTCAAGTCATCATGTCAAATATTGAGGTTTTCAAGGTTAAAAAGTTACCCCAAATTGGCTAGTTGGAAGCCAGTTGAAATAATTATATAAACTAATATTCATGGAAATTATTCTCGAGCATATTTTGGTTGTAATGTTCATTAGGTTTCATGATTTGGTTTCACTTGAAACTTGACCTTTAATATAATTAGCTATGGAAGGAAGCTATTCGACCTATTTTCAAATTCGACACTTCGAGAACCCAAAGATGTAAGCTCAAAGTTGGTTGGTTGTAAGTAAACCCTAAAGTGGTCTTTACTATTTACGGAATGTATCTTTGTACCTGCATTTATTTTTAGTCTGCATTGCATTTTGCATCATTCTTGGTCAAGCATACATAGCATCCGGATAAAGTTTCCCCTACTTTGGTCATAAGAGTGTGAGGTGCTCCACTCCAGACTAGACGTACTGCAAGCAACTAAAATGAGTAATGTCGACTCCATGATAGCATGCATTGAAATTATAGGACTATTATAGGTTCATCGTGAGTAGGTCTGCTTGTTATGAGCTTAGAACAAGAAATGAGGGATCCACATTGTTATATAAATTTATTATTATTTGAAAATGCAATTACATATCTCCATGTATTTAGACTAACATTCGCAAAAGTACAGAGCAATATAGGAGTTTACTAACCTGACATCTTTAAGTTGTTTTTTGATGTTGTCAGATTCTCAGTAAAGACAAAAAAGAATGGACAAGACTCAAAGATCTTAGTGGTATGTTTTAAGTTTTTAAAGTTTAATTCTTATTGTATTCATGCTATATATATATATATATTGTTTGGACTTTGGGGTGAGTGTTGGTCATGAAATATTGTTGAATAGGTTATAGGAGTCTCCTCAAGTTAGTTGAAGGTAAGTTAAAAGATTTGTGATTCAGTTTCAATTTATTTTAGGATTATAAAGTTGTAACTAATGAATCGGAGACTCTAAGATAGTTTAGAAATTTCAATTTGATATATATTGTGAACTACGGGGAGTGCGAGTCCTTCTTGGCTTCTCCCCTATTTACGAGTTGACGTTTTTGGCAGGCAGCTTTAAGGGGAGGTGTTGTCGAGATTTTTACAAAACTACGGAGATTAATCCATATGATTTCTAAAGTTGCTCTTATTAAATAAATCATGACTTGAGTTTGAATAAGGATATAAGTTTAGTTTTAGAGCATTATTGGGGATTGAACTAAAAATTATGTTGAAGTTAAGTTAATTGGATGGTTTAGATGCCTAATTAAGGTGATTATGGATAAGTCAGAGCTTAGTGAGACGGGCCCAGACAGATCTCTTAAGGTGGATGCCTCCAAGTTAGCTACTATAACTTAGGTAACTTACTTCCTTGTTCTCGACATTTCTTCAAATCTCACACAACACAACAACAATGCAACTAGCAATCGGGTCTTCAAATCATCTAAAAATCAAAATACATATCACACTGATCATTCATATGCCAAACAATGCAAAGACATAAAGTAAGCAAAGTCTTTATCAATCCAAGCCTTCTTATTTTTCTCATTATAAATGATTGCATGTTTACCTTATTATAAGATCCATGGGTATTTGTTGAAGTATCTTAAATGTCCTTAGGGCATTATATTGGGAACTATAATGAATTAAGACTAGTGTGAGTTTTGATCGATGATCATGTGATGATCATGCGTATAGGGATACAAATCGAGATCATGAGTACTTGCTAGGGAACAAGGTAATGGACCAACCTGCTATGAGAACACTACATGAATTAAGTCATAGGTGTTACTCATGATAGGTATATCATTTAGTCCTTCGACTTGAGATTACCAAAGACTTCAATATTATGATCATAGCGATTTGACACAAGCAAATGTTGTCTTTAACAAGATGATTATAAAGATTATGATTAGTTACTATGTGAATAATATGTGAATGTGTGTAATCAAGATAGAATTTGTCCTTCTCATATTGAGAGAGATATTAATGGATCCCTTGATATGATAGACTAAAAATGTACTAGTCAATGTGAATTGATACAATTAATGTCACTTGAATGAATTTCAGTTTACCGAAAAATCGAGACTAGTACGATTGAACATTAAAGGTAATTTTCCATGCCTTATGTTTAATAAAAGGGTATCACAAGACAAAAAGGATATGATATATTTTATTCATTAGGTTGTATTGATTTTGATATTCATGCTACTCGAGTAGTCATAATGCCTTGCTAGAGATTGCTTATGACTTTTATATCAAAATGGTTTTGGTTCATTACCAATGTCGCATAAACTTATTAGGTCGCACATAAAGAAAGAAAGGCTTTGCGCAATTTCAATTGGTCTAAGGTAATGAATTTTATACGATAAAAATCATGACATAAAAGCCATTATGATTTATTATATGATAACTTATTAATAAGTATGTTTGTGTTATTTGCTTGAATTGCCTAAATACAATAATCGTATTACGAATAGGTTTTTAATTAAGCTTATCTACATATATAAATAGAGTTTGAAACCACAAAATGAAAGAAGATTTTCATTTTTGCTATTTTTGAGTTCTCTAAATTTTGGGAGAGAAATAAAAATGTTTTCTATCACTCTTAGGGCTAGCACTCCAAGTTGCAATTTGTTGTCTAAAAAAGAAGGGGCAGCTTTGGTAAATTGGATTGACTAAAATAATGAGAAAATTTAAACGATTTTTTGTAACTGGAATTTGTTGTCTAAAAATATGGGACCACACCGATCGGTTAACTGTTCGTAGCATAAGGAAATTTGTATAATAGTCAATATTAGTAAAATTCCCTAACTAGTTTAGTGATTGTACATACATTGTAATACATGATTTTTATCTCATTTAAAATATGATCACTAAAACAAATAAAAATCCCTCTTCCAAATTTTAAGTCAAGTGTCATCCATTCTCAAACACTTGTCGAGGTTTCGATCACATTAATATAGGTTTACCTTCGCAAATTATATTGTGTTATCTTAGTAAGGCAAGTTAAATGACGGTTACTCTATTGTTTGAAATGGTTAGACTTGATAAAACTATCAAAAAGGTTTTAGGCATTATTCACAAGATGAGATAAAATATGCTAAGATATAAGGTGTCATAATCTCATAAAAATAACTAAAAGTTACATGTGATGTAATTGGTCAAAGGTAATTATCTAAATAACATAATTCAAAGTGTCATGCCTTAGCCATCATGGAGTTAGGTGAAATAAGGATTTTAGTCCCTTAAATTAACATAGTGGTTTTAGGATGGTTATTAATTTAATGGGGATTTTTTCCTCTATACTAAAATGAACTTTTATATAATCTTTGTTGTAGATCTATGGCGTCTCCATATCACATGAATCCTTTGTCACTGCGATCCATCCTTGAGAAGGATAAGTTGTCTGGGAAAAACTTTCTTGATTGGTTCAGAAACTTGAGAATTATTCTTAAGCATTAATGCAATTTGAATGTCTTAGATGATTCTTTTCCTGATGAACCACCAGCCAATGCTTCAAAAGCCGTGAAGAATGCACATACTAAACATGTCAATGAATTAACTAATGTAGTATGCATTATGTTAGCAACCATGGTTCCCTAACTTCAAAATGACATGGAACACATGGAAGCTTATGACATGGCTACGATGCTGAAAGAAATGTTCCAAAAGCAGGCTAGGTAAGAAAGGTTCAAGATAATAAAGAACCTTCATTTTTGTAGAATGGTTGAGGGTGTGTCAATTAGTCCTCATGTTTTGAAAATGAAATGGTATATTACCATCTTGACAGACTTAGATTTCCCATAATCCAAGAGTTGGCTATAGATTTAATCCTGAATTCATTACCTGATAGTTATTCACAATTTGTGATGAACTATTACATGAATAATATGGAGAAATCTATCTCGAGTTGCATTTAATGTTTAGAATTGCTAAGCAAAATGTCAAGAAACCTATTGCCAATGTCTTGATGATTCAGAAAGGAATGTCTTTAAAGAAAAAGGGCAAATGCAAGGTTAAAGTTGTCGAGGCTGTTATGACTATCACAAAATCTGTAAAACAAGTAAAGCTTAAGGCAGCTTTTACTTCACAGTCTTAGAAGAAAAAAGAAAAAGAAGAAAATGCTCATTTCTGCCATGCACTTGGGCATTAGTTCAGAAATTGCAAGCTCTATCTTGAAGATCTAAATAAAAAAAAAGTATTGCGACTACTACTTCGAGTATTTACGTTATTGAAGTTACCATATCTACTAGTGATTCTTGGGTAGTGGGTATCAGATGTTGATCTCACATTTGTATTAATATGCAGGGTCTCACTAAAAGTAGAGAGCTAAAGAAAAGAGAAATCATCCTATGAGTTAGAAATAAACAAAGGTTGATGCATCAGATGTAGGATGCTATGAGTTATTTTATCTAGTGGGCTTGTTTTAGTTTTAAATAATTTTCATTAAGTCCAAGCGTTGAGCAGAAACATAATTTAGTTTCATGTTTGGATTTGGATGGTTTTAATTTCATTATTGCGAATAATAAATGTTCCATTTCTTGTAAAGACGTTTCCTATGTGAATGTTGATTTGTGTGATGGTCTTTATATTCTAAACATGAAAAGGTCAACAGATACTCTCATTCTTAATGTAAATACGAATAGATTCAAGTCAAAATTCATCAATAAAACCTACCTTTAGCATTATTATTTTGGCCACATAAATGAGAAACGCATTTATAAACTTTAAAAAGATGGAATCTTAGATTCATTTGATTTTGAATCATATGAAACATGTGTATCTTATTTCCTACGCAAAATGGAAAGGAGTCCCTTTACTAGACACAGTGAAAGGGCAAGTGATTTATTGGGTCTAATATACATTGATGTATGTGATAATATAAACGCAATGGCTAGAGGTGGTTAAAAGTACTTCATTACTTTCACTGATGATTTCAGTAGATATGGTTACATGTATCTCATGAAACATAAAGGTGAATCTTTTGAAATGTTTCGAACATTTTAGAATGCAGTGCAAAATCAACTTGGTAAAAGTATTAAAGCAATTCAATCAGATCGAAGTGTTGAGTATTTGAGCTAAGAGTTTGATGATCATCTTTGAAACCGTGGGATTGTCTAACAGTTAACTCCTCCAGCAAATCCACAATGGAATGGTTTTTTGATAGGAGAAATCTGAATTTATTAATTATGGTTCTATCTTTGATGAGTCATGCATATCTTTTTATTTATTTTTAGGGTTATACCTTAAAAACTGTTGTGTTTATACTGAATCAAGTTCCTTCTAAAGTGGTTGATAAAACACCATATGATATGTCATTTAGGAAAATACCAAGATTGTTTTTCCTTAAGATTTAGGGCTATGAGGTTTTTGTATGACAAAAAATCATAGAAAAAGTAGTTGCCAAATCTACCAAGTGTATATTTGTTGGTTATCCTAAAGAAACTAGAGGATACTAATTTTATAATCTCACTAAGAACAAAGTTTTGTTGCTCGAAATAGTATCTTTATGGTGAAAGAGTTTATTTCAAAAGAAAACAATGGAAATAAATTAGGTCTTGAGAAAGTTCAAAAGCCACAAATAAACACTCAACCTCCAGTGGAAAATCAATAAAGTCTTGAACTAGTTAAACATCCACAGGTATCATAATGCCCGTGTTGGTATGATAGGGTAATACATCAGCCTAAGAGATTTGGATTTCTTATTAATGATAGTACTGAGGTGTTTCTTATGGATCAAAATGAGCCTACTACGTATCAGGAGGTCGTGTCGAGCCCTAATGCATATAAATGGCTTAGTGCCATGAATTCTAAAATGTCATTTATGATAACTAAGTTTAGAACCTGGTTGATTAAACTAAAGGTGGTAAGACCATTAGATGTAAATGAGTTTTCAAAAAAAACTGACATGGATGGCAATTTGCATACCTATAAAGCATGGCAGGTAGCAAAAGATTAAACTAAAGGTGGTAAGACCATTAGATGTAAATGAGTTTTCAAAAAAAACTGACATGGATGGCAATTTGCATACTTATAAAGCATGGCAGGTAGCAAACGATTTCAGGCAGACTCAAGGTATTGATGATTATGAGACTTTTTCTATATAGCCATGCTTAAATCCATTAGAATTCTAATTGTCGTAGCTGCATATTATAACTATATAATAAAACAAATGGATGTTAAAATAGCTTTTCTAAAAGGAAAGTTACTTGAAGACATGTATATAATATAACCTAAAGGGTTTTTCATCCAGAAAATTCTAAAAAGGTGTGCAAGCTTCAAAGATCTATTTATGGATTAAAATAAGCTTCTCAGAGTTGGAATATTCATTTAGATGAAGCGATTAAAGAATTTGGTTTCATTAAAAATGAAGATGAGCCTTGGGTATCCAAGAAGGTCAGTAGGAGTGTGATTATTTTCCTGGTACTGTATGTTGATGATCTATTACTCATTGGAAATGACATCCCAACCTTGCAGATTGTCAAGTCTTGGTTAGGGAAGTGTTTCTCAATGAAGGACTTAAAAGATGTAGCCTACATCCTAGGGATTAAGATCTATAAAGATAAGTCTTAAAATATGATTGATCTAAAAGAAGGTGGTTGCTAATGTCTCATGGTATAAGTCTCAATAAGACTCAATGTCCTAAGACTAATGATGATCAAGAATGCATGAATACTATTCCATATGCATCAACTATTGGATCTATTATGTATGTCATGTTATGCACTCCACCTAATGTATCATATGCTTTGAGCACAACTAGCAGATATCAGTTTGATCCCAGTGAGAGTCACTGAAAAGCAGTAAAGAAAAACCTTAGTACTTGAGAATGACTAAAGAAGTGTTAATGGTTTATGGAAGCTTGGAAGAAGAGCTTGTTGTAAATGGTTAAACAGATGTAAGTTTTTCAATTTGATACATATCACTTTAGATCCAATCTAGATATTTGTTTACTTTGAATGGAGGCGCAGTGATCTAGAAATGTTTGAAGCAAGAACTTGTAGCGGATTATATAACAGAAGTTGAGTATATTGAAGTGTATAATGCAGCTAAAGTGGCAGTTTGGATCAAAAAGTTCATTTCTAAACTTGGTGTAGTTCCAAGTATAGTTAATCTTGTTTGTTTGGATAGTGACAACAATGGGTGATAGAACAGGCCAAGGAACCAAGATCACACCATCGATCTAAACATATAATTAGACGTTTTCATCTCATTCAAGAAATCATCGAGAGGGGAAACATGAAGACTTACAGAGTTCATACAGAAGACAATGGCAGATCATTTCATAAAAGCTCTTCCACAAGTGAAACACGATCATCATGTTAGGTCATCTGGTACTAGAAACATGAATGATTGGCCCTAATAAAAGTAGGAAATGTAAAGAAATGTGACCTAAGTCAATCAACAAACATTGATTTATCTTATAATTTCAGTTAATAAAATAAAGTTTTTCATTTGTTTTTTTATTATAAGTGATTGCATGTTTACCTTATAATAAGATTTATGGGTATTTATTGAAATACCCTAAATGTCCATAATCGGTCATTATATTGGGAACTATGATGAATTAAGACTAGAGTGAATCTTGATTGATGGTCATTTGATGATCATGCGTATAGGGATACAAATCGAGATCATGAGTACTTGTTAGGAAATAAGATACTAGACTGACCCGCTATGAGAACAGCACATGGATTAAGTCATAGGTGTTACTCATGATAGCTATATCATTCAGTCCTTCTACTTAAGATTACCAAACACTTATGATCATATTGATTTGACACAATCAAACGGTTTCTTTAATCGGATTATTATAAAGATTATGATTGGTTACTATGTGAATAATGTGTGAAAGTGTGTAATCGAGATAGAATTCATTCCTCTCATATTAAGACAAATATCAGTGGATCCTTCGATATGATAGATTGAAAATGGCCAAGTCCATGTGAATTGATATGATCAATGTCACTTGGATGTTTTTAGTCTACCGAATAATCCACTAGTCTTCCTCGGCCCATGGCTACCATTTTATTGTCACATATACACTTTTGTGTAAAATTCCATGACTAAAATCTCACAACCCATCTTTTTAGAGATCCCCATCTCATTTTCAACATTATGATCCCTAGTCAACAACCCTCAATTCCTTTCCTTTATTATGTTCAAAATCCTAGGCTTGTGCTTAATTTCCTTCTTTATATTGAAGCCCCTCAGCGGAATTAGTTTTCTATTCTTACTGATATCGCTCCTCATCCTAGCAAGAGCCTTTGAATTTATTAAATTATTTGCCGAAAAAGGAATTCTCGGAGTCTCCTCAACTTCATTCTTTTCCTCTGACTCATCACTAAAATTTAATATTGGAGAAGATTCTCTTGGTGTTCTAACTCTATAATTATTTATTGAAATCCTCATAGGCCTAATAGGTGTGGATGGAACTTTAGATTTTGTTTTGGATTTTTCTACTGATGCTCCATTTCCTTTCTCATCTCTTAAACTTCTATGCTTTCCATTCCCATCCATTTTCTTAAATTAAAAGTCGAAATCCAAATAACAATTGAAAACATATGAATCATTAAAAAATAATGTTTTCCGAAAATAATTCGATATAATTCAAAACTCTATTTCAAAAGAGAAACTCATTTGGAAAGTTAGCATAAAAATCAATTGAAAGTTTGAAATGAAAATGGAATCAAAGGTTTAACTTAATTATAAACTTCAAATTAGTTTCTCAATAATATAAAATAATTTTTTTATAAGTTCTAGTCTTTTCAAAAATAAAACAAACCAAACAAACCCGCATACTCATTTGAAACTCAATTTCAAACCAATTGTTATTACGTATAAAAATACCAAAATTTTGAAAATATTAAATTTGTAAACCAACGATCATTGTAATCGTAATGCCAAATCTATTGGAATCAACGAAATCATTTATCATGTTAATAGAATGAATTCTAATAAAATAATTTCAAAAATCCATCAAACCAAAAACTCATCAAAATAAAGTGCTAGTGTTATCGTGATTACCTTCTTAAAGTGAATCTCTAAGATACAAGCTTTTGAACTCCTCTAGATTGGTTTTCTATGCTCCTAGTCGAAATCCCTTAAACCATAGTTTGGATCTACTCTACCCAATTCAAGTTTTTTTGGGTTGAACGAAATTAGAATGAGGTGGGAATCACTTAAATCTTCTAAGATTGAGCTTAGGAAGGCTGAATCAAGGCAAGAAGTTGATTGTTGGTTGAAAGGGTGCAACGATTTGTGCGTTTGAGGTAGGTTTATGATTGGCGATTTGGGTTTTATTTTAAAAACTCTAAATCATGCCCATCAATTTTGGCTTGAAATGGAATCATTACTTAAATTAGTGGAAATTAGGCTTGGTACCTCACCCATTTGGCTAGCGATTTGTGTTATAAGGCTGAATCACTACTAATTTGCCACACTCAAATTTTCATTTAA
Source organism: Stephania yunnanensis (assembly GCA_039657365.1). NCBI lineage: Eukaryota > Viridiplantae > Streptophyta > Magnoliopsida > Ranunculales > Menispermaceae > Stephania > Stephania yunnanensis. Next base: position 28,212,593 of record CM077581.1, on the reverse strand, counting down.
ATTTTTTGTTATGGTCATTGATTTTGCTAGTGATATCTAGTGTTATTTCAAATAGCAAAGGATTCGCTCGGCTTATTTTATTATTTTTCTTATTTGTTTCATAATTGACATATACATCATTCATAAAAAAACAAATAAAAAGGTAGAATTTAATGGAAATTCAAGATTTTTATTAGGATATATAACTAACTAATAATTTTATTAAATAAACAAACAAACAAGCAACTAAATAATGCAAACTTGCATAAAGACAATAGAAGCAAAAACAACTCGATCACTCCCCCTTATTTGAAAGTACTTCAGAGTTTGAATTCCAAATTTGTTTCTAATACAAGAGTCAAAAAAATCAGTGATTAAGATACTTTACTAATACTAACTCCTAATAAAATAAAGCATAAATGAACATAAAATATGGGCTACCTCCTACAGAGCGTGTTTGTTTAATGTCGTCGACTCGATTGAGCCATTCTAGAATTAGATTGTATCACTAAACTTGAATTTAGGATTATCCACTCTATTTTCATTCCAAAAAGTGATTGCTCAACCATTAATCGTCAAGGTGATTGTTTTGTTCAGAATATCCATAACAGCTTGAGTAGTTGCTAAGAAAGGTCATTTTAAAATTAAAGGAATATATTCATTAATAAAGTTTTGCTTGACCAAGAAGTCCGTGGGTAAGACATACTTTTCCACTTGAACTAAGACATACTGTCTTTGAATATTCTTTTTCAATTTCCATTGTTACTGCATTAATTGCATAGATTTTAGCGTTAAGATTATCATAAAAATTTAATTCTAGAAAATCATTATCATTACTTTCATTATCGAGTAATTCATCATATTCATCATTAATTTTGAATGTAACAATTTTTTTCCTCAAATTCTTTAGACATTGTTCCTTAAGAAATATCTAATTTAGTTTAAGCTCTTTTAAGAAAAGGTTGACCTAAAAGTATAGGTAGAGAATTGGGTGATACTGGCTCTCTCATTTCCATGACATAAAAGTCGATAGGAAAATCTAAATCGTGTACTTGTATTAAAATGTCTTTTAATAATCCATACGGTTTAATAATTGTATTTTCTGCTAAAGTAAGATTCATAAGCATATTATTCAGCAACCATGTTCTCTCGTGATTCATATAATTTAAGTGACATTATAGTAATTGATGCTCTGAGATCACATAAAGCATGTGACCACTTATACCTTAAGACGGTGATTAGTATTAATCCAAGTTCTAATTAACTCGAGTTAGGCTCGAGAATAAGCCCAACTTGTCTCGAATAATTTGTGAGTTCGTTGATGTGATGTATGGTGTTTGTTTGGCATGGACAATGATTGATTGAATTATAAGAAATTAATATGTATTAATATAAGACGTATAATGATGAAATAAATAAATAATTAGTTGCTTGAAACCTCATAAATCAAGTGTTAAGTATCAAGTAAAGATTTTGCCTCGATTTGCATGCAAGTTGGGTCGGTGGCAGTGCAAAATGAGAATTATAAGTCAAGATAGGGATTTTGAAAATAAACAAATAAAAAGAAATTAAGTTATTGATAAGTAGCTAAGGGTTTATATACAAATCTACTCATTTTTCATTTACTTTTAGCGATTATGTTTTTTCACTATACAGTGCTCCCATTCCTAGTTTATGACCACATGAAATAGATATACTACGATAAATAGCATAAATAATAAATGTAATTGAATTCCACTTACCTATACCGAGCTTTCCTAACTTTAAATCGACTTACAATTCCGATTAGGTGGTTCGATACTTAACCCTCTCAATTCGGGTTTTCACTCCATAATCTTCCGATATCCGATTTTTGCCAGTTATTTTCATAAAACTGTAAAGCATCACAAGACAATCGGTTCGAACTACGTTTATGCGGCAGCTATTCGGCCTGTAATTTGGTAAATACTAAATTCAAAGCATTTTCTTCAATTCAATTTGAGTTCTCACGATTTCTCAATTTCTTTCGCTGGGTTTTCATAGGAATTGGTAGAAATTGTTGTGAATTGATTTATTGGGTTGATTTGCACCAATTTGAAATAAATTCCATCGTTGTAGGTTAGGGTTTTTGTGTGTAAAATTGATGCAACTCAGATGATAACTATTTCAAAGTTGTTTTATAGTTGATACTGATTTACATTGGGATTTGAAATGAATTAGATTATTGATTGTTGTCTAAACTAACTCTACGAGCTTTGGAAATATTTTGAATGTGATATCGAGCAATTTCCTTGTATTCGGTATTGAGTTTTGATGATATAATTGCAAAAATGTTGATTTGGAGAAGTTTTGTTAGTTATAAATTAATAAAGTTTGCATATTCAACCGGCTGTATTGGAAATTCATAACTTCTCAGTTTTTTATCTGATTTGAGTGTTCTTGGAGTTTATGGAAAGTATGTCATGAGTACTGCAACCTCTTTTTTTCCATCATGACAAATATTGAGGTTTTAAATATTATAAAGTCAACTCTAGGTGGCTAGTGATAGCACTTTGAAATTGTTATAAAGTATTATTTTGTAAATAGCTCTCAAGCGTACTTTTGTTGTAGTTTTTGTGTGGTCTTGTGATTCCAAATTCAAATGGGTCCAGTTTAGGGGTTCTAACCAATGATTATTAGACTCAAATTGATGGTGATCAACCTATTTTAGGGTTTTGATCATCGAGGAAAATGTTTGAGGATTTTGGGAACCGTGTAAGTCGATTTAAAGTTAGGAATGCTCGGTATAGGTAAGTGGAACTCAATAACATTTATCATTTATGCTATTTATCATAGTATATCTATTTTACGTAGTTATAAACTAGGAATGGGAGCACTGTACAGTGAAAAAGCATAATCGCTAAAAATAAATGACGAAATGAGTAGATTTGTTTCTCCAAGTATGGGTCAATGCGACAGGTGACCTAGGATGGAACCTCTCCCCTATGCAACGAGTGGTAGCTAGGCCATGTGTTCCCAATCTCCTCATTCGGCTGTCGACTGATATGTACTACTCATTATCTTAAGAGTGTGGAGACTCGTAGTCGCTTGAATACATTAATGAAATCACACATGCTAGTGTGTGGATTTGCATTACGTGTATCCTTTGACAACTGAGAGAAAACTCTTGTGAACTTTGGGATTCAAATTTAATATGTATTGTTATATCTTTTCATCATGCAGTGATAGATATATCTTTGGTTTGTATTGTTATGCATTTATCTTGATTACTAGATATACATTTGATATTGTAATTGTGAGTCACTTACTGAGCAAGTTGGAGTGCTCCCCCTTAAACTATTTCAGGTACTAGCTATCTAGTATCCGCCTTGGATAAGGGCAAAAGGAATATCGATTATGGGTCTTGCGATCTCCTAATGTATGAGGACTTGCTGTTTTGTGTATATTATACTGTGTGCATAACTGTTTGTAATAACACAGGGTTCGGGGTTGGATTTTTTTTCCCAAGGTGTGAGATCAGTTTGGTTTCATTTTATATATAATTTTTATATCATTTATAATATTGAAAAAAAAATTAATTATGCTGTGTTTTTTTTATATTTGATATGCGATATACAGGTTTGTGGTTATCAAGTACAGTGTATGGTCGTATTGTTACTCAAATTGAGTCCGACTGGTCTACCGAGGCTTAATTAGGGTTTCAGCCAAGCATTCTCTTAAATCGGGACAGGGGATGTTATAATTGGTATCAAAGCCACGCTTTCGATACAATTCTAATATTATGATATTAGAATCTTAGTTAACTAACTCTGAATGATATTCATGAGTTACGATTTAACTTAGTGTTTGATAATGGTTTCCATCGTGATTTTATCATGTTTTGGGGGGAGGAAATGAAACAAAAAATCTAATATTATACATTATTTGTTGTGGATATTGTTATCTATTCGATGATATGCTTTCATGGTATTCTCTAGTCATTTCTTAATGGTCTTACCATTCTTTTGTGATACAGAATATCATATTATCATGTCTGATCTATGAGAGGGTTCTTCGAGGCCTGGACCTCAAGGCAACGAAGATAATGAATGGAAAGCTAGAATGGAGGAAAGAATTGAACAACAAATGAAGGAGTTATTTGATTCTTATGCTAAGTTCATAGCCACTATACTTATTTAGTTAGGTTCTCCCAGTAGCAGCTTGAGCCTGCACCTGAAGTCAATCTTGAGGCTAGTAAGGCAAAAAGAGTTACAAAGATAGCTCTAGCTTCAGTCCAGCCAGTTGTTGCACAAATTCCTCTTGAGATAGTACCAACACTTCCTATAGATCCTGAAAAAGCTGCATTTCTCAATACTAGAAAGGGATTTATGAAATATGATATTATGCAATTTTTTTGTTCTATGGAGGAGTGTGTAAATCATAGATTGTTGAGATGGAGCAAATATGTTTGGCACTTGAAGTAGAGGACTGATTTAAAGTTAAATTGGTCATCTTTTTGTAACTTGACTATGCCAGGAATAGGTGGAATTATGTTGAGCGTGAGGGAAAGACTATGACTGCTTGGTCTGACTTCAGGACTATTTTCTACAAGAAGTATTTTCCTCGTTCGTTTAGGAACCAAGAAAAAAAAGGTCGAGGTCATAAGGTTAAGGCAAGAGAATATGTTAGTATGGGAGTATGAGCAAAGGTTCTTAAAGCTGAGTGAGTTCAGTCCTAAGATGGTAGTTCGAACAATATTGACTCAATGGCATGAACGATAAGATGGTAAAGAGTGCGGAGAACAATATTGACTTGTTTATCAATGGCATGAACGATGAGATATTCGATATAGTAGAAACCCATTGTAGCAAGCATATGCAAGTAACATTCGAATTGCTTCTAGTCTTGCTACGGTGCAAAGGCTTCCTCATAATCAATTCCTTCTTCTTGATTGTAGCCTTGTGCAACCAACCTAGCCTTGTTTCTTACAATATCACCTTTTTCATTCTTTTTGTTTCCAAAAACCCATTTGGTGCCTATGATTGTGTGGTCCTTGGGTCTAGGTACTAATTTCCATACCTTGTTCCTAACAAAATGGCTTAGCTCCTCTTGCATAGCCATTACCCAAAATTCATCTCCTAAGGCATCATCTATCTTAGTGGGCTCGGTTTGTGATACAAAGGCTATATGTCCTTCATCTCGATGTGATGTGGACCTAGTGATTACTCCTTTGTTCAGATCACCTATTATTTGTTGGGATGGATGGCCAATTAGAAGTCTTGAATTCTTAGGCGCACTTGTGACGAATTCTTTACATGCCCCAACTTCTTGACTATTTGAAGTTTGTCCTAAGGTGCCATCATCTTCATCATTGATCTTCAATTCTTCCAAGTTTTGTATTATCTTAACTTTGGGATCCACTTCATCAAATTTCACATGGATATACTCTTCTATGGTTTTGGTTGATCTATTAAACACCCTATATGCTTTGATGTGCATAGAGTAGCCAAGGAAATTACATACCTTTGACTTTGGATCAAATTTGTCTAATTGATCCTTATCATTTAAAACATAGCAAGTACAACCGAACACCTTAAAATAACTTATGTTGGGCTTTCGGCCTTTCCATAGTTCATAAGGAGTCTTTTTCACTTGTGTGTGTGAGGTAAGTTTTTTTTTTTAAACAAAAGTTAGGTTATAAAACCCTGGCCGATCGACATTAGCGCGCTAATAAGGTTTGTTAGCGTGCTAATTCTTCTCTGGAATTTTTCGGTCGCAGGGCTCTTAGCGCGCTAATTCTCGATATTAGCGCGCTAATTCCTCTCTGGAATTTTTGACAAAAATTTTGAACTTTTGCAATTTAGCTCCGATTCTTTTCAAACTTTATGGACACTTCACTAACACTATATAAAAAGGTTTGGAATAGCTAGAACATATGTAGAAGGTCCAATTTTCGAGACATGCCTAACTCACGCCGAATTTTAAAAACTTGTTCTCTAGGCAAAGGCTTAGTGAGTATATCGGCTAGTTGATCTTACATGGGCACATGGATGAGTTTTAACATTTCCCCTTTTTGGATGTGATCATACAAAGAATGGTGTCTAATCTATTTTGCCATAATCATGCATCACAATTACTTTATGCATTCAAACATGAAACATTTTGCATATTTATCTCATCAACGTTAATGGCATAAACGTTTTTATCTATATATGCAAATAAACAAGGTTTGATGTTTCTCATTTCTAACAATGCATTCTGATGATTTAATCATAAAATGAAATCCGTTGTCAAACAATTGACTAACACTTAGCAAATTAAGTTTCAAACCATCAACAAGATAAATATTAGAAATAGAAAATAAATTGTTACCGACAATTCCGAGACCAATAACTCTTCCTTTGATGTTGTCTCCAACTGCAACCTTTCTACCATCATGCCGCTTTAGTTTAATAACTTGATATGCATCTTCGGTCATGTGACTTGAGCACCCACTGTCCAAGTACCATGGGGTGCTTTTCCTTGCATCCTATACTATGGGAAACACACTGGATTTTGGTACCCAAACACCTTTGGGTCCGAGAGTGTTAGTGTCATAAACATTTTTAGCTACCCATGCTAGTTTACCCATTTTTGCCTTTTGTAATACACATTTCTTGACCATGTGAGTCTTGTTGCATTTATAGCATCTACGATCATTATTTAGCAATTTCTTATAGCTTAACAAGTTTGCTCCGTAACCTATGCCTCTTTTATTAAGTGCACGTCGTTGTGCTCCTAACATCATATCAAACATTTGTTTACCATTTGTAAACTTGTGCACCGTGCTAGTCAAGTCCTCTACTTCCTTGACTAAAGCATCTCTTTCCTTTATGACTTCATTTAAGTCATTTTGGAGATCATCAATAATCTCATTTTGTGACTCTATTTCACTAATTGCTATGGTCAAACTCTTTTTGAGTTGTTTAGTGTTTTTGACCTCCTTTTTCAATTCTTTCCTAAGCTTATCAATATTTGGAACATCATTCAAATCATTAATATTATCAAAATTGAAAACATTAGAGTTTACCTCGCCTTGTGCCGTGAGACAAAATATTGCCTTTTCACTTTCTGATTCGGAGTCCGAACTTGATGACGATGAGTCATCCCAAGTTGCTTTGAAACTCTTCTTTCCTTTGTCAAACACCTTCTTGGCTTTGCACTCCGTTTTGACGTGACCCGGTTTGCCGCAACCGTAGCATATTATTTCGTTTCCTTCCTTGCTTCCACTTCGCAGCTTCTTCTTGTACTTATCTCGTTTGTACACGGCCTTATTGAGCTTTCTTGAGATCATAGCTACTTCTTTCTCAAGATCATTTTCATCATACGATTCCTCATTTTCAATGACCTCTACTGATGCACTTGGGGAGCTACTTGCCTTTAATGCGATTTCTTTTCTTGAGCTTTTAGTTCCTCCATTTAGTGCTTCCAATCTTGCTCTGTCTTTTAGTTCAAATTCATGAACTGTTAGCTCTCCGCATAATGCATCGAATGTATAATCTCCAAGATTTTGAGCTGATTGGATAGCATATTTCTTGGCATCCCATTCCTTAGGCAAGCCTCTAAGGAATTTATATACTGAAGTTTCTTGATCATAATTCTTGCCTAGATTCTTGATCTCATTTAGTAGCTTTGTGAATCTAGTGATGGCGGTGGCTATGTCTTCATCAGCCCCAACTCGGAAAGTTTCATAATGTTCCTCAAGTATTCTCAACTTGGTCTTCTTTACTTGCATGGTACCTTCATAATGTACCTCAAGCTTCTCCCATACTTCCCTTGCTTTGTTTGACATGCACTTAGAAGGTCACCCAAGAGGGGGTGAATTGGGTTACCGAGTAGTTTTTGCCCTTTTAAAATTCTTTAAGCAATTTACAACTATGATGTATATATAAGCTATGCAAGTAAAAGAAATGCTTTGGAAATATAAAGTGACACAAGATTTATAGTGGTTCGATCCAACGATCTACATCCACTACCTAACCTCCTCGCTTAGGATTTCAACCCACTTATATTACCAATAAGTGTTACAACCTAAGCATCACCTAGGATTTTCCCACCTAGCCGCAACTAGATTTTTCCACCTAGCCGCAACTAGGATTTTCCCCACCTAGCCTCAACTAGGATTTTCCCACCTAGCCGCAACTAGGATTTTTCCCACCTAGCCTCAACTAGGATTTTACCCACCTAGCCGCAACTAGGATTTTTCCCACCTAGCCTCAACTAGGATTTTTTTCCCACCTAGCCGCAACTAGGATTTTCCCACCTAGACTTAGGATTTTTCCCACCTAGCCTCAACTAGGATTTTACCCACCTAGACTCAACTAGGATTTTTCTCACCTAGCCGCAACTAGGATTTTCCCTTTCGACTTAGATCCCACTAAGTCTTACAATCTTTCAATTACAACAATTTTGTTGAAAAACAGAGATACACTTTACAACAAAAGTGGTATCAATCAAACACAAGCAAGCCACCTAGAGCCTAACTCTTATGCATGCAAGTGTGAGCATAAATGGAATATGCAAAATATGTTACCGATGTTGATGCAAATTCCAAATCTGAAATCGTTTCAAAAACTTAATATATATGTGTGAAATCGATTTCAGTATAAGAACAAACGTTTATCAAGAATCAAGTTTAAGTGCAATACTTTTGTTCAAATCAATCTCGAGTTTGATAAGATAAATTTAAGTACAAAAACTCAAAGAAGATGTTGTTACAAATTCCAAATTTGAAATCGTTTCAAAAACTTAATACATTTGTATGAAAACCGATTTCAAGGCTAAGAACAAAAGTTTGATAAGAATCAAGTTTAGGTGCAACACTTTTGTTCTAATCAATCTCGTAGTTTGAGAGTATAAATTTTAAGTACAAAAACTCGTAGAATATGTTCAAACACACATACCAAAATGATTTTCAAATCAACTACTCAAAATATATAGATTAAGCACAAGTAAGATTTGTAGATCTAGAAATTTCTTACAACCAAAGAATGACAAAGAGATCAGCTTTGGAGTGATTATTGAACTCCTTTTGAAAGCCTCAAATGTGCTTTGATATGTGAGCTAAAGAACAGCCACTGAGATCTCCCTTATTTCTTCACAAAAATATGATTTCTACCTTGTAGATCTATTCATTTTGAGTGTGTTTGCTCTTGATCTTTAAAACCAAGTTTGAGGTGGTTTTATAGTGGTAGGAATTCCAATATAGCCGTTTATGACCGTTCTAGGAATCCAAAAATCAAAAATTCAAATTTCAAGCTTGATTTCCAAAAGTCAGAAATTGCAGGCAAAGTGCAATTAGCGCACTAATACTGTGGGTTAGCGCGCTAACACTGCCTTAGCGCTAATGACATTATTAGCGCGCTAACTTCAGGGACTTCGTAATAATTAATTTATCCCTTTGTGTTAGCGACCCTTAAACTTGTCCTGGACCTAACCAACCCTTATATAACATGTTATACATGTTTATTACGAGTCATTAAGCCTATTTGGGTGGTCCTGGATATTTTTACAAATCCCGAAAACGGAAATTCATGATTTCATAATGTATTAGGGGCTTTTCTCAAATTTTCGCTTTTCTTTTTAAATACATTTCAAAAACGAGTTTTTCTTTTTCGAAAACATTTATAATGAACTCTAATATGCAAATGACCATTCACACAAAGATTTCACATTGTTTAACTTCATTTACCTATTTAGGTGTTTAAAATCCACTTTTAAACTTTGAAATCAACTTATGACTTTGAGAAATGATTTCGAAAACTTGATGTATGCATGAACTAATGCATTTGGCTTGCGTGAAAGAATTTGTATACCTTACATTGATTTTACAAATTGCGGTTTGAACTTTCTTCTTCATTTCTTCATTTGTGCTTTCTTCTCTTGAACTTATTTATGCCAAGTCTTGAATGCTTGCTTGAAGTCTTGTATTGCATCATTTATTCCAACAATCTTTCCATATTTCTTGAATACCCTTTCACCTTGTTTGTTTGTCTCCATGTGTTGCATTGCATCCTTTAACACAAACTGAAATACTTGATTAGTACATTTTCACCTTGTTTGTTTCCATCAAAATCTCTATCGGAATGTGAGTGACTAACCACTTAGTCCAACAATCTCCCCTTTTTGATGATAACAAACAATGTGAACTTTTAAAGGTTTAAAAACACAATCTAAATGTATATCACATTCAACACATCAATCTTTTCAAGTTTAACCACATTTAGCTTCAAATATGCAAGTTCAAAACCAACAACCGTTTCAAATATACCAAGATAAAAACCTTTCAAAACCTTTCAAGTTCAACACCATATTTTTCAAAACCAAAACCTTTCAAGTTCACCACATTTTTCTCCCCTTTTGATATTATCAAAAAGTGGGGTTTAACATCCACAATTTTTCTCCCCCTTTCAAGTATACCAATAAAAACCAACAACTTTTTCAAGGATACCAATATATGCAAAGTTAAAATTATCAACTTGATATCAGCTTACAAAAATCAATAATATTAACGTATCAACTCGATACCAAGAAATGAGAATTATTAACCCGATACCAATATATACCAATGAAAATATCATTCTTTCATATCATCCTCACAATATCACAATATCAAAGATATCACAATATCACAATATCAAGTTCAACCTTTTCTCCCCGTTTGATATTATTAAGAAAATGGGGTCAAGTATCTCAAAGATAGACACTATTCAAACAATATACCAAGATAAAAGCATTCTCCCCTTACTTTATGCATATCAACAAAAATTCTACCAAGATAAAAAAATTCTCCCCTCACTTTATCAATAAATTTCTCCCACTTACTTTATGCATATCAAAAACAACATACGGAAGCGATACTCATGCATAGACTATAAAACATAGTGAAGCACAAAATAGCCATAAAGAAAACTCGTAGATATGCAAAAAATCATGATATTTTTGATCAAAATGCAAAAAGCAATCCTTTTCAAGAGAACATAGTTGTGGCTTAAACATGAGTTTGACAAAAGTTTGGATCATGACATCATTAGCGTGCTAATTTTTCATTAGAAGCCATTTAGCGCTAATTCCTTCGAATTATTGTTACAAAGATTTTTGGATTTTTGCAATATAGCTCCGATTCTCCTCAAACTTCATGGACACTTCACTAACACCATATAAAAAAGGTTTGGAATAGCTAAAACATATGTAGAAGGTCCTTGGGTCTAGGTACTAATGTCCATACCTTGTTCCTAACAAAGTGGCTTAGCTCCTCTTGCATAGCCATTACCCAAAATTCATCTCCTAAGGCATCATCTATCTTAGTGGGCTCGGTTTGTGATACAAAAGCTATATGTCCTTCATCTCGATGTAATGTGGACCTAGTGATTACTCCTTTGTTTGGATCACCTATTATTTGTTGAGATGGATGTCCAATTAGAAGTCTTGAATTCTTAGGCGCACTTGTGTCGGATTCTTTACATGCCTCAAATTCTTGACTATTTGAAGTTTGTCCTAGGGTGCCATCATCTTCATCATCGATCCTCAATTTTTCAAAGTTTTGCATTTTCTTAACTTTGGGATCCACTTCATCAAATTTCACATGGATAGATTCTTCTATGGTATTGGTTGATCTATTAAACACCCTATATGCTTTGCTGTGCATAGAGTGGCCAAGGAAAGTACATACCTTTGACTTTGGGTCAAATTTGTCTAATTGATCCTTATCATTTAGAACATAGCAAGTACAACCAAACACCTTAAAGTAACTTATGTTGGGCTTTCGGCCTTTCCATAGTTCATAAGGAGTCTTTTCCACTTGCTTTCGGACATTTATTCTATTTATAACATAGCATGCCGTGTTAATGGCTTATACCCAAAAGTGCTTAGCTATGTTGTACTCATTTAGCATAGTCCTACACATCTCTGTTAGCGTGCTAATTCTTTCAACAACTCCATTTTGTCAGGGGTGTTCTTGGAGAAGATAATTGGTGTGTATAACCTTGTTTAGCACAAAAATCCTCCAAGTTTCTATTTACAAACTCACCACCTCTATCACTTCTAATGATGGTGATTTCGTATCCCTTTTCATTCTCAACTAAAGCACAAAATTTTACTTCACATCAAACACTTCATGCTTATGAGAGAAAAGTACACCCATGTATATCTAGTAAAATCATCAACAATGACAAAGCAATATGATTTACCTCCTAGACTTTGTGTTTGGGTGGGTCCGAACAAATCCATATGGATAAGTTCTAAGGCTCGAGTTACATCATTTGTTCTCTAGGCTTAAATGACGATTTCACTTGTTTACCGAGAATACAAGGTTCACACTTTGTCTTTCTTAAATGTGCATTTGGATGACCCTTAACTAGATCATGCTTAGTCAATTTTGACAAGTTCTCCATGCTAGAATGTCCTAATCTATGGTGCCACAACCATGCATCACATTCACTTTGTGCACTCAAACATGAAACATTTTGCATATTCATCTCATCAAAGTTAATGGCATAAACATTTTTATCTCTATATGCAAATAACTAAGGTTTCATGCTTCTTATTTCTAACAATGTATTTTGATGATTCAAACATAACATGAAGTCGTTTGTCACACAATTGACTAATACTATGCAAATTAAGTTTCAAACCATCAACAAGATAAACGTTAGAAATAGAAAGTAAATTGTTACCGACAGTTCCGAGACCAATAATTCTTCCTTTGTTGTTGTCTCCAACTGTAACCTTTCCATCATCATGCCGCTTTAGTTCAATAGCTTGATGTGCATCTTCGGTCATGTGACTTGAGCACCCACTGTCCAAGTACCATAGGGTGCTTTTCCTCGCATCCTATACTATGGGAAACACACTAGATTTTGGTACCCAAACACCTTTGGGTCCGAGAGTGTTAGTGTCATAAACATTTTTAGCTACCCATGCTAGTTTACCCATTTTTACCTTTTGTAATGCACATTTCTTGACCATGTGAGGCTTGTTGCATTTATAGCATCTACGATCATCATTTAGCAATTTCTTGTAGCTTAACAAGTTTGCTCCGTAACCTATGCCTCTTTTATTAAGTGCACGTCGTTGTGCTCCTAACATCATGTCAAACATTTGTTTACCATTTGTAAACTTATGCACCGTGCTAGTCTAGTCCTCTACTTCCTTGACTAAAGCATCTCTTTCCATTATGACTTCATTTAAGTCATTTTGGAGATCATCAATAATCTCATTTTGTGACTCTATTTCACTAATTGCAATGATCAAACTCTTTTTGAGTTGTTTAGTGTTTTTGACCTCCTTTTTCAACTCTTTTCTAAGTTCATCAATATTTGGAACATCATTCAAATCATTAACATTATCAAAATTAAAAACATTAGAGTTTACCTCGCCTTGTGCCGTGAGACAAAATATTGCCTTTTCACACTTTCTCGATTCGATTCGAACTTGATGATGATGAGTCATCCCAAGTTGCTTTGAAACTCTTCTTTCCTTTGTCAAACACCTTCTTGGTTTTGCACTCCGTTTTGACGTGACCCGGTTTGCCGCAACCGTAGCATATTATTTCGTTTGGTTTCCTTCCTTGCTTCCACTTCGCAGCTTCTTCTTGTACTTATCTCGTTTGTACACGGCCTTATTTAGCTTTCTTGAAATCATAGCTACTTCTTTCTCAAGATCATTTTCATCATATGATTCCTCATTTTCGATGACCTCTACCGATGCACTTGGGGAGCTACTTGCCTTTAATGCGATTTCTTTTCTTGAGCTTTTAGTCCCTCCATTTAGTGCTTCCAATCTTGCTCGTCTTTTAGTTCAAATTCATGAACTCGTTAGCTCTCCGCATAATGCATCGAATGTATAATCTCCAAGATTTTGAGCTGATTGGATAGCATATTTCTTGGCATCCCATTCCTTAGGCAAGCCTCTAAGGAATTTATATACTGAAGTTTCTTGATCATAATTCTTGCCTAGATTCTTGATCTCATTTAGTAGCTTTGTGAATCTAGTGATGGCGGTGGCTATGTCTTCATCACCCCAACTCGGAAAGTTTCATAATGTTCCTCAAGTATTCTCAACTTGGTCTTCTTTACTTGCATGGTACCTTCATAATGTACCTCAAGCTTTTCCCATACTTCCCTTGCCGATTGACATGCACTTACTCGTTAAATTCATTTTCACTAAGTGCACAAAATAAGTGATTCATAGCTTGATCATTAGAAAGCTCAAGCTTTATCTCCTCCGTGGTGTACTCTTTCAATGGCTTATCCCGGTGGAGTGTAACCATTTTCAATTACATCCCATAAAAATCTATTTTGTGCTCTAATATAAAATTTCATTCTTACTTTCCAATGAGCATAATTGGTTCCATCAAAATATGGAGGCCTAACCGAAGAATTACCTTCCCGAAGGCGAGCTGGATCTAAAGTTTGCATCCTTGCACAAAAACACTCAAAGATACGTTAGTAACACTTTGAGCAATAACCCGCTCTGATACCAATTGAAGGTCACCCAAGAGGGGGGGTGAATTGGGTTACCGAGTAGTTTTTGCCCTTTTAAAATTCTTTAAGCAATTTACAACTATGATGTATATATAAGCTATGCAAGTAAAAGAAATGCTGGAAAGATAAAGTGACACAAGATTTATAGTGGTTCGATCCAACGATCTACATCCACTACCTAACCTCCTCAGTTAGGATTTCAACCCACTTATATTACCAATAAGTGTTACAACCTAAGCATCACCTAGGATTTTCCCACCTAGCCGCAACTAGGATTTTTTCCATTTTTTCCCACCTAGCCTCAACTAGGATTTTTCCCACCTAGCCGCAACTAGGATTTTTCCCACCTAGCCTCAACTAGGATTTTACCCACCTAGCCGCAACTAGGATTTTTCCCACCTAGCCTCAACTAGGATTTTACCCACCTAGCCGCAACTAGGATTTTCCCATCCCACCTAGCCTCAACTAGGATTTTTCCCACCTAGCCTCACTAGGATTTTACCCACCTAGACTCAACTAGGATTTTTCTCACCTAGCCGCAACTAGGATTTTCCATTTCGACTTAGATCCCACTAAGTCTTACAATCTTTCAATTACAACAATTTTGTCGAAAAACAGAGATACACTTTACAACAAAAGTGGTATCAAATTCAAACACAAGCAAGCCACCTAGAGCCTAACTCTTATGCATGCAAGTGTGAGCATAAATGGAATATGCAAAATATGTTACTTGATGTTGATGCAAATTCCAAATCTGAAATCGTTTCAAAAACTTAATATATATGTGTGAAACCGATTTCAAGTCTAAGAACAAAAGTTTAGCAAAAATCAAGTTTAAGTGCAACACTTTTGTTCGAATCAATCTCAGAGTTTGATAAGATAAATTTAAGTACAAAAACTCGAGAGAAGATGTTGTTACAAATTCCAAATTTGAAATCGTTTCAAAAACTTAATACATTCGTATGAAAACCGATTTCAAGACTAAGAACAAAAGTTTGACAAGAATCAAGTTTAGGTGCAACACTTTTGTTCTAATCAATCTCAGAGTTTGAGAGTATAAATTTTAAGTACAAAAACTCGAGAATATGTTCAAACACACATACCAAAATGATTTTCAAATCAACTACTCAAAATATATAGATTAAGCACAAGTAAGATTTGTAGATCTAGAAATTTCTTACAACCAGAAGAATGACAGAAGAGATCAGCTCTGGAGTGATTATTGAACTCCTTTTGAAAGCCTCAAATGTGCTGGATATGTGAGCTAAAGAACAGCCACTGAGATCTCCCTTATTTCTTCACAAAAATATGATTTCTACCTTGTAGATCTATTGATTTTGAGTGTGTTTGCTCTTGTTGTTTAAAACCAAGTTTGAGGTGGTTTTATAGTGGTAGGAATTCCAATATAGCCGTTTATGACCGTTCTAGGAATCCAGCAAATCAAAAATTCAAATTTCAAGCTTGATTTCCAAAAGTCAAAAATTGCAGCGAGTGCAATTAGCGCGCTAATATCGTGGGTTAGCGCGCTAACACTGTCTTAGCGCGCTAATGAAATTATTAGCGCGCTAACTGCAGGGACTTCAGAATAATTAATTTATCCCTTTGTGTTAGCGACCCTTAAACTTGTCCGGGACCTAACCAACCCTTATATAACATGTTATACATGTTTATTATGAGTCATTAAGCCTATTTGGGTGGTCCGGATATTTTTACAAATCCCGAAAACGGAAATTCATGATTTCATAATGTATTAGGGGTTTTTCTGCAAATTTGCAATTTTCTTTTTGAATACCTTTGAAAAACGAGTTTTTCTTTTTCGAAAACATTTATAATGAACTCTAATATGCAAATGACCATTCACACAAAGTTTTCACATTGTTTAAACTCATTTACCTAGTTAGGTGTTTAAATTCCACTTTGAAACTTTGAAATCAACTTATAACTTTGAGAAATGATTTCGAAAACTTGATGTATGCATGAACTAATGCATTTGGCTTGCGTGAAAGAATTTGTATACCTTACATTGATTTTACAAATTGCGGTTTGACTTTTTCTTCATTTCTTCATTGCGGTTTCTTCATTTTTATGCCAAGTCTTGAACTTGTATTTCTTGAATACTCTTGAGATGTTGTATTGCATCACTTATTCCAACAATCTCTCCATATTTTCCATATACCCTCTTGTTTGAATGCCATATTCCCGATGTGTTGTATTGCATCCTTTAACACAAACCGAAATACTTGATTAGTACATTTTCACCTTGTTTGTTTCCATCAAAATCTCGGTCGGAATGTGAGTGACTAACCACTTAGTCCAACAATTTGGTTAGTGCATATATCTAGGGCACACCTAACGATGTAAATTATGGTTATTTTTACGTTACACGTGTTAGTTGTTTTTATTTATAGTCAATATTCGAGTTGCATTATTGTTAGAAATGAAATTGTTTGCATTATGCGTGGATTGCGACAAGAAGCGTAGGACAATGCGAGGTGTGCATAATGCAGATGTATGCGATAGTCGGGGTTTATATATCTTATTACCCATCACTTCACCCTTTACATCACCTATCACATCACAATCGCATTACTTTCTCTCTCATCTACAAAAAATAAATAGAGTAACATTCCATTCTCTCTCCTTAATCCAACTGATCCTCTCTCCCTCTCATTTTTCTTTTTCTCCCCGTTTCTCTATCCCCACCTTATTTGATCTCACCCTCATTAAGCTTTCCTTCCTCCCTTAACTCGGTCTTTCACCACTCTCGCATGTTCTCTCCTTTCGGTGGCATCTCGCAAAGAACTATGGTAGACCAAGATATGTAATGGTAGTTGTGGTTAAGTTTTTAAAGAAATTTGGAGCTTTAATAGTGTTGTTGTAGTTGTGTAGTTGTTGTTAATGTTGATGTAATTAATGTTGTTGTTGTTGTTTAGGAAAAAAAAGAAAGAATTTAATAAAAAAAATATTAAATTAAAACCAAATCCATATTTTCTCAAGTGCCGACTCGAGCTCTACCTGGTTAGGCCAAACCTTGCCTGACCCGATTGGGCTAAACTGGGCCTGTCCCGGTTGGGTAAGGCCTAGCCTAGTTTAGGCGCCCACCTGTTAAATAATTATTTATTTTTAGCAAAAAGTTAAATTAAATATAATAAATTATAGAAAAATAGGAAAAATAGGTAGGAAATTATGGAAAATAAAAAATCAGAGAAAATATAAAAATGGGAAAAGATAGAAAAGTAGTTTTTAAGACATTTTCAGGTGTTTGGCTTCGCGGTATGGCTCGAAAAGCGTGGCACATCCATAATTTAGAATAAAATTCTAAATTTTGATTTTTCATTATAAATGATTAAATGTGACACCAAGACATTTTAAAACGACAAAATTGGACACCAGGGAAATAGGAAACTAGTCGAGTGTTGGTTGCGCAGTTCGAGGAGCGAAAGCGGGTATTTTCAAAGCGATTTCATGAACATTGATGTATATAAACAACTAGAAAGTCAGTTTAGATTTTTTTTTTTTCTCTTGAAACTTTCTTATTTCACTTTTGCTTCTCACCAATCAGCTTGCATATTTACATTATTCCCGCATGTGTCTGTGTATGGTCGAAGGGACAACATGACTTCTTTCCAGTTCTCTCATTGATGATGATCTAATTATTACTACGTTGTTGGTCATAACTTAGACTATGTGTGAGATTTCTATCCACGAGTCGATAATGTCGAAAGTGGGTTGACGTAAGGCTTATCTCCATCATAGAGTTCCTCTCATTTGTGGCATTATGCAGAAAGTCTACCTTCTGACTAAAACACTTCCTCATTTTGAGCATGAAGATGAGGTGAAAATTACTTTACCTCTAAGGCCTTCCCGGTTTAGTATTTACGATTTGTCTTGAAACTTGGTGTCATCACACCGTACTTTGGCAGATATTCTGGGTTTTAGAGACTAAATAGTGGCAGCGGATCAGAGTCTGAGATTCTATAGTAGAATGTGGATTCTACTAGTACTATAGTTGAAAGAGGACATTCTCAGGAATTCGCACCGATCGCACTATAACATTCACTTGTTGTCACCAAGATGTATAAGGATGTACAACGATTATACTGGTGGTTTGGCATGAAGACAAATATAACTATATATATCAGGATATAAGAGATATGTCTGTAGGTTGAGGCTGAATATCGAAGACCCAAATGACTACTCTAGCCATTATCTATTCCTAAATAAGAGTAGGAGCATATTGCGATGGACATTGTGATAGGATTGCTCACTACCCTGAGAAGCCACAATACAATACAGGTGTTCGTAAATAGATTGACAAAGGAAATGTATTTCTTAGCAATTCGAATCTCCAACTTGTGCTGTAGCGTGATCTGGATTTATAAGTAAGAGATTGTCAGGTAACATAACGGGCCAGTGACCATAGTGTTATATAGGGATCCTTATTATACGTCGATTTTATGGCAGGGTATGCTGGATCAGCTCGCCACTCAAATTCACCTCAGTACGGCTAATCACCGTAGATAGAAGGATAGTAAAAGAGGCTGATCCAGGTTTTGGAAGACATGCTATGGGCTTGCGTGCTCTAATTCAAAGGTCACTAAGATGAGTATTTACTAATAGTAAATTAGTCCTTAAAAAGGGCGACCTATTTGTAATGTGGCCTTATAGTAGATACATTGTCCCCAAACTCGATTTGAGGACTGAGTAATATATTATTTTTGAGTGATGTATGCCTAGTTTGATGTATTTGTGTACACTATACCAGAGAATAATCATTTAGATTTGTGTTTTGTAATTTTAGCGCACGAGTAGAGACATGCCTCAAGATGCGTGTCAACGAGGGATCGGGGTAGACAGTGATGTATTAAGTCCAAATTTAAGTTAATGTGATTTAAAATAACTAATTTAATGTCTATAGGTAGATTTATATTAATGTAGCCTAAGTTAGGAAAATTTAAACAAGAGCATTGATATATTTCGAGATACATGTTGTCACCATCACAAAGTAAATCAAGGATAAATGTAAGTTAAAATGGATGAATGAGTGGATTATGGGGCAAATTAATAAGCCATTAGATTTTTCTAGAGATAAGTGTGTAAAAAAAGATCAAGGGACAAAATTAGATCCTACCACTACCCAAATATTTGGTATTGGGATTTTCATTAAAAAAATATATATTTTTCATTTCATGCAAAGAGGAAGTACGAGATCTGGAGAAATAATCTAACATGTTGAGAAGACTCAGTGAATTGAAGAAAGTTTGATATAAGTAAGGATGTTTCACAACTAGTTAAACTAATCCAAAACATTACCTTGTTAAATTCAATAAGGAATTGTAAGTTTTGGTCCAGTTTTGAATTTTCAGCAATTTTAATGGGTAACTGCATTTTTTAAACTCTAATTTCATATTTCCTTGTGAAATCTTACAAATTCTACTATAAAAAAGTTAGGTATTTGGATTTTGTTTCATTAATTTATGAATTTTGAAGTTCATGAAGTTGTAAAATGAAATTGGAAATTATGCAGCTTGTCGTTATGCAGCAGTGTCTATAATTTTGTCTTAACTTCCTCATTTTAAATTGGAATCAACTCTTTCTAGTGGCATTTGAAAGATAACTCAAAGGGAAACAACTTTTAATCCTTTATAGATTTTTCATTTTGAATGCTTTCTTATCTAAACATCCTCTGCAACTTTTGTAATGATTTTGCAATTTCTGGGTTCGCAGTTTGGCTAATGTCCTATTGTTTTGAGCATAACTCCCTCATTTATTATTAGATTGAGTACATCTTTTAGTATGATATTTTATGATATGTTTGTAGTCTTTAATAAAACAATCATGAATTTTGAAGCTATGGTTTAGGAGAAATAAAATTTACAAAGTTGTTGGTCGGAATCTAAAATTGTTTTGAGTCATTTTGGTAAAACTTTCATATCTCCTTTGATTATTATCGAAATTGCACAAAACTTATAGTTCTCTAAAGCTCCGACATAGCTCTAAAAACTTTTCTTTGCACTATAATACATAAGACAAGTGTTTTGGTATTTGAAATCAACTAATACACTATTGCACCAAAACCATATTTACTTATTAAAGTAGATTTCAACATAAACAAAGTATTAAGGGGGTTGATTATGAAACATTAGAATTTAAAACTACTTAACAGACCTAAAAATTGATAAATCAAATTTGTTAGGACACACCATGAGCTTAGAGAGGACTTAAAAGGAGTGAAACATGAGTATGAAGTGATCAAGAGTTGGTATAGACTGGAATTGCATGCATTTGAGGTAAGTAAACCTATCGAGGCAATGCTATCTATTTCATTCTATTATTCAGTTAATACACAATCATTTGAATTATTTTAATGTTGATCTTATATTTCTAATGCCATGCATTTTACATACTTTCATGTCTATGATTTCTTTGGTTGTATTCGTTGTGTAATGACTTGTTGCATGACATTTCTTGTTTTGACTTCATTCTATGATTGGATTCCATTAATGTTGTTGATATCTGAGCTATTGAATTGTCTTTATAATGGCATACTATAATTTGTTTGACTCTTTTATTGTTGTATGTACATACTTATGTCAATATGTTTATTGTGTGACATTTTTATACAATTGATAACATGAACTCTTCGAAAGGCATGACTTGGTGGGCCCAACTTTATAGGTGCCCTGACTTTATGAGTTGCAGGATACGTAGGGTTAGAGTCACCAGAGATGTTCGCACTCCACCAAACTTATGTTTTACTTAATTCATGAGTAGTGCGGCTCACGGGGTTAGAGTCCATAGGGATGTCAGTTGATTAAACTTAGATTCCGATGATCATTATGTCTATCGTTTCTTGTAGAAGTTTTGCGACTGTTGGCATACTTTTCTCTTAGCTTTTTGTTATTCAAAGCTAATTTATGCTTTCAATTATCATTCTTTGTTTATCTCGGAAATGTGAATGAATACCCTTCATGTTTTACTTTTTTATATTACTATACTCATCGTCTATTTCATGATCATGAGTGCAGATCTATCGAGTAGCAGACCAAGAAAGGAGAAGATTAACAACTACCTCTGAGCCATCGCCATGTAGTTTTGCTACTTTTTTAGCTAATCAATTTGTGTATTATTACTTGTGTCTTTTTTATAATTTAAGAATTATATAATGGGTTGAGAGACTAGACATATCGAGCGATACGTGTATTACTTTATTTTGTTTTATGTGATCATCTATTTACCTAGTTTCCGTAGTACATGTTTTTATAATGTTTCTGCAAATTTTATTCAGTCTTCTGCTGATAATATTAAAATGATAAAAAGTTTTAATTAACTCTAAATATCACAACTAACGAGAAATGAATAATACTTATCCTGAATACGTATAACAAGGTGAAGGATAGAAAATGCCAACTAATTCATTTCTAAGTCCAATGAAGTGGGTATTAGGGCTTAATGATGGAATTATGCCGTTTGGTACCTCGTTTGGTGAATCGAGCCATCACATATAGCTAATAAAATATTATTTTTTGGTTTGCGCATAATACTTAATAAATGATTCAATAAGTATAAATACACACTTGAAACAAGACTAGGCGAGGCGTAAGATTCACCTCCAGATAAGCTTTGGGTTGGAATAAAATGAGTTAGGATGGTATCAAACTCTATACTATCTTAATTTAATTTTGTCTAAGTAGTGTGTTAAATTTGATTAAAGTGCCTATGATTTGAAATTATACAAAAACTTGACCATAGGCTTTGTTTATCAATAAATTAATTCAAATCAACAACAACTATAGTGCATGGGTTTACATAAGATATTGGTACACCATGAGATCCGTAAACACACCAAGATGAGTGGCTAGGATGTAGATCTACATTAGAGACAAGATCATGCACATGTGGACACTTAGCAAAATAAGTCACTCCTTGTCTTTTAATTAGTTTCACTACGTAACTTAGTTAAGAGGCTTGTTTGTGGCTTAACTTAAAATTATTTACCTTTTTAGTGGTGGAATGTAGGAGTTTTTTTAATACTTTTAAATATGCCACAAAACACGCATTTTGAGGAACATCTAAGGGCTAATCTTTAAAGTTAAGATTGGTATATAACCAACACCTATTGTTGTTGAAAAAAACAGGTAGAACTTAGACTTTTATAAAATAATCTTGAGTATTATTCTTGCTGGAAATTGAGGATTCCTAGAGCAATTGAAACGCAATTAGAGTCTTGAAGATGAGAAATATTAAATCCATAACAATCTTTAGGTAAACTTTTTTTCCCTTTCAATTTCTTGGGTTTTGATGGCATAAACATGAATTTGGGCCGATGTAGCTTAATAACAACGAGATCATGCATGTGTTTATATTTGACCTCCAATTTGATGCCTCTAAACAAGCATGAACTAAGAATCAAGAATTCAAACTTTACATGACTAGAAATTTTAATTTTTGGCTTGAATTTGCGGATCTGACTAGGATTTCAAATTTTTGGTTTTATGGAATGATATGAATTTTTTAATGCTCAATCAACTCACATTATGCTCAATTTGACTGGAATCAAGATTTATTGGCTTGCATGTATAAAAACATATGACATTGGTACTTAATGGGGTCTTTAATGGCAAGTACGTCAATTCTTGACCAAATTAGATGATTCCAATTTCTATAGATCCAGAATAACATGTATGAATGATTTGATATGTGTGTGTTAAGTTGAGTAACTTAAAATTTAGAAAAATCAGCAACAAACCTAAAAATAGTGGCTTCCCAGACCTAGCATCGTGCATATAAACGCATGGCGTAAGGACCATATAGGACGACGCTATTGGGTGAACACAAGGCATGAGCTCGCACCATGCGTGCATTCTTGGCGCCGCCTAAGGCAAACTCGGTGCTACTGGGTGAACCCCAACGCCACGTACGACGTCTTTGCTTGAATTCCTAGCTCCACGTACTACGTTGTGGCTTGAAGGCATGGCACCACACATGGCATAATAATAATAAAACTTAAATTTTTAATAAATTTTAAGATTTCTTTCAAGATAAGTGGATGGGGTTTCGGGGTTATTGGGACCTCGAATTATGAACTGGCGCAGACGTATATTGCTAAGGCTCGACGATGATTTGGCGGTGAAATTAACAGAGGTACGTGACGCGCGGTTAGACTTCAACACACCACATGCAAGGTTTATGAACACTGGGAATCTATAAAATTTATGACACATCATATTAGAAATTGCATAATTAGATGTACACCGTACCATAACTTCCTCTCGCCATGCATCTAGACACGTAGACCATTATGAACCCTTTCCTAGTATTAGATGGGACATCTTTGACGATGAAAAATCTCCCTTCTCGGCTTAGTCGAGAAACCTCGAGAGATGACTATACGACGGTCTTCTACTCTCCAAACAAGATAATAACGACTTGGATGACGTTTTCCAGCTTTTGGCTTTTCCTACGATGGTATTTGAGTACGTTGGTGCCCTCGGGTTTAGGATGTTGCTTGACGGGACCTCCTTCAATAAGTGATGGTGAATCCTGCCGGGCAGAGTAGAATCTGCAAGATCCATGCATATAAGGTTTGTGGGAACCTCCTGTTTATACTAGAAAATGATTCAATTATGTTTAATTCCTGCACTTTACTTGTAGCATTCCTGAACAATTACATTATCTTGTAACTTTTATAACACCTTGCTGTTAACTTACTAGGGGCCTTTTGGAACCCATCTGTGTCCTCTATTAATTGAGGGAAGGACAAGACACACCAGTGAGACGACGATTTCACACTACCTTGATCTTGACTTTAGGATTGATCTCTTTTTGCGTATCTAATTTTTGTTATATAATGTATAAGTTTTTGTACTTTTATAGGTTATGGGATATTTTGGAAATGTTCTTTGACTTTGAATTATTGTACTTATAATATGATAAGTGCTATCCCCCTAGGTTCCAGTTTACTTTCCAGTATTTCATTATATGTTCTCTAAGTTTCGCATATACTTTATTTAACTTAATTAATTGAAAAGGAAAGTGAATTTTTTTTGTAAAATTAAAAATCGGAAAACGCTTTTAATCGTAAGAGGATAAACATGCAGGCCTAAAATGTTTTTTTGAGGTCGGCTGTGTTACTAAACACTTCAGGGGATGGTTCGGGCCAGTCGAACCCCTGGTTCATGGTACGGGTGCCAACATATTCTATTGTGTTTTGAAGGATGAGCTTACATTTGTTGTTGATCATCTAAACAACAAAAAGAGAAACCAGGTGAAGGACTTAGACTAACCTCCATAGCCATTTTCCGTAATTGCACAGTTTACGAAGACAATAAAACTAAGAATGAAGTTAAATTCACTTCAAAAAGGCCAAAATAACAAAATGTTGATTGGGAATGGGACCTCTTCAAAAGGATGGTTGCACAAGATAGAAATGAGTAAACTCATTCCCCAAAGGCTTTATGCTAAAAAAATCTATGCACTTGAAACAAATTGAGAAATGGATTGAGGCGCCTCAACAATCATTTCATGCCAACGCTAGTGTCATTACACTAAGGAATGGTGAAGATCGAAATTCCTTAAGCACCTAACTTTACAAAAAAGAGCAAAGAATACCAACTTTTGAGGTTGGTGACCCCACCTCCTGTTTTGCACGTTCTTGTGGAATTTGAAATACGGATGGATGAAAAGGGCACTTAAATATTTTATCCAGTTTAACCCCTATGTGTGAGATGGTCAAGACACTAGGGATACTTTTGTCATAAAATACTAAGATGAGCTCCCAAGTATGGAGGAGGGTGTGCCTATTTCATTGACGAAAACTACGTCAACACCATTTATTTGAGACTACTCATAAGAAGGTCATGTGATATTGAATGCAAAGTCTAGCCGAAGACTTTGAAACAAAGGTGCTTGTTTGGAGGCACCCTAACATAATTTTGTTAATTTCATGTTTTAGTTTTAACTTATTTGATTTATGTTACTTAGATGTTTTGTTTATATCTTGCGGGTTAGGGAACTTTCTTATCTGAGGAATTAGGATGTACCTTGTGTTTAATGTTAGGTTTGACTTTGATTTATATCTTGTTAGCATGATTAGTGCAATAGTTGCCTTATTATTATAAATTATGTGTTTATAGACTTTGTTAGGACTTACAAATAAAATTTAAGTTGACACATTAGCGGCATGTCTTTAAGTAGAACCTAAAACATTGGACTTCATTCCACCATCTTATTGATTATACCCTTAGTCGATAGACTTTTTGAATTGCAAGAGTAGGCTAGAATCTTTTTTCAACTTCTCTATTTGGTAGTTCTAGCACTTACTTTCTTACTGCTTTAAGATTTTTCCATAGTCACCTAGATGAGAGAGAAAGAGAGATTTTTTTTTGCCTTGCAATGTAAATTGCAGATACAACTTTAAACTTAGGATGTAATATAGACACACTACACTGCATAATAGTCATTTTAAATAATGTCTGTTATATGAATTTATGTCTCGCTTCACTCCATTTCATTTGCAACGATCCCAATTCATACAACCAGGGTCGCCTGACCTTAACCATAACAAAACCCCTTAAGATGACCCAACGAGTCAAGTGATGATTTACTAAGCCTTAACCAAATGATTATAATAAGAAAACCTACAATAGACTACTAAGACATATAATATGTGCGGAATGAAACTCATTTGAGTGTATTAGGTGTGCAATGAAATAGAAGGTCTAACAATAGTTAAAAAACTAGGCATGGGTTTCAAGAATCTACCTACAATGATATTCCTTGTTTATTACATAAAACATTTAACGACTAAATAAATAAAAATAAAAAACCTTGCAAACAAGAAATAGCTTCTATTCTAAGGCCTTACTCCTTCCTATATTCTGAGTAGCGAGCGTGTACGTAGAGGGAGAAAAGTAGAGAGGTGAGCAATATTTCAACGGACTCACTAAAATAGAAGCCCGCTTTATCCTCAATCATCCAAGTAATACCGATGGATAATAATTAGCATCGGGTATATAATATATAATGCAAGATACAACAACACAAAACCAAAAAAAATAGACAATAAGATAACAATGATTAGATGAATACTATAAAGTCAACGAAATAGAAAGCAGATATAAGCTATGTGATGTGACAACTAACTAGCTTCAAGATATCAAATATAATCCTGCCTCACAAATTGGTGTAAACATCATTATGATCTAGCCTGCCATAGATTGGCCTTCAAAGGTATGATATAATAGTGAAAGGAGATGACCAGTGGCCATTGGCTCTCTAGTCCAATGTACCATTTACAATTATTCATTTCAGGCATAATAGTTCTACATGCATTCATAAATAGAGAGCTCAAAAGGATAAGATATAGTGGGATGACAAGATATATTCAATATGATCCTAAACAAAAGATCTACCATTCACTACCATGAGTCTTAGCATAACTAATAGCATGGTAAGATTGGATGATAAAACAAACCCCACTTATGTCGAAGCACTAATATCCTATCTAATCCTAACTTAGTAGTTCGTATCCACTTCTCGTCATGTCTAAGTTGGTATAAGTGCATGTATGTATTATTAAAATGTTTTTTTTGAGGTAAGTTTATTGAATTCGTATTAATATCTTGAAAATGATAAAAAACTCTCTTCGCAACAACGCAACGATGACAAAGGTTTTTGGGGTTAGTAACCACTATTCCAGTCCTTGTCGCGATGTTATACCTCGATAAAACTCAGGAATTCTGGAAAAAAGCAAAATTCAACTTAATTCGTGAACAATGGGATAAATTCAAAATCGAAAATGTGAATCGAATAGAGAAAATTAAAGAAGATGAGAAAAAATATTTACCTTACTTTGTGAGATCCCTCAGCTTTCTCTCTCTCCTCCTAAGAGTCTTGGTAACCCGATGGTGATTTCAATGTGTCAATGAAAGCTTCGTCCATTTTTGGTTGGGCTTCCATATCGAATTCTTCATCGTCTTTCATCCTCACTTCGACCCTCAAACATATCTGAGTAATAAATATAGGAGAAATTAGCTTGTTGACTCTCTTTGACATGATTTACTCTCTCATATTGTTGTAGATAATATCCCTGATGTTGATTACTCCGCATTGTGTAATCATATAAAGACAAGCCGCTTTCGGCTTGTTTATCTTACCTTATTAAGAAGTGGGGAATAATGAAGGAGTACGGAAATGTAATCACATTCTATAAAGTTTTCAAATATCCCATTTTTAATGTGCTTTGGCTTATTCTCAACTCTCATTACCTATCCTTGTTGTATTTAGACAACCAATGCTCGTTCTATTGCTCCAAAACTGTATGGGTTATAAGGTCTCCTATATATGCTAGCCGGGAAACTTAGTCGTAATTCTATTAAATTCAAGCTCTCCAATCCATATATGGCATTAATCTCACATAGATTAAAGGGAACAAAAATCTTTCTTACATTCACTAGCTCATCTTCAGCAGTGAGTTTTGCATTGGTGTCAAACTTATAAATAATCCCACTCACTCCTTTCACTTCGTTCTTTCTATAATCTAGAGTAAGATGCTCCCTGTTTTGTAGCCTAATGAAACCCATCACCCCTTTATCGTACTTGGCCGAAAAATTAATTTCCCTTTCGTAAATGAACTCCCAACGTAAACTTTTTTGCTATCGTTCCTTAACCTCTTTACAAATGAAAAATTCTGACTTAAATGGTCTATGGTTTTCATCATTCGAATTTCTAGAAGTAGATGCCTCAAAATCATTTCCTCTAGTTTGGCAAACTTGTTTCCTTGTTTTTGCCATTTCTTCCAATTTCCAACAACTAACAACAATGCAACGTAACTTATCGAATCAACTAAAAATCAAAATTCACATAACATGTATCATGCATACACCAAATAATGCAAAGACATCAACTAATTCTCCATGGATGATATTAATGCTCACGTTCACACAATCATGCAAAACCTACCTCATAAACTTAAATCCACAATTTCATAAAAATTCAACAAAAGTTTTTAAAAACTCAAATCATAACTAGATGAAACAGTGAATGTTCCTCAATGCCTCGATTAATTCTTGGTGTGGATAACTCCTCTAAGTTTTTTCAATCCAAGCCCTCTAACTTTTCTCACCTACTAGAACCCTAGCTTTCTTTTTAATCAAATTCCAAAACTCCATGCCATAGCTCTACTAGTTATGCAAATCCACAATATGTTTTTTCTTCATTCTCAGTCACTAGGAACTCTTTAATCTCACTTAAAAATAATCGAACTTTGTCTCTAGAGGGATGTATTCTTAGTGGTTGTGGTGGGGCTTAGTGCATGTGTGAAGAATGGTGTAAGAATGGGGTTAAAAGCCCGACGTCGTGCCTTATAGGCACGATGTCGTGACAGTGCGGCCACTTTGTCGATGACGCAGTGGAGTGTTGTTAGAGTTTTTCCAAGCTCGTGATCTCGGTGTTGTGGCCTTCTCTTAGAGAGCCATGGGTAATACCTACGGTGTTAACTTCACGACCCACATCTTTGCGTATATTCTTTTCACTAATTCTCCTCTAGCGTTCCTCGACTTTGTGTACAACTCACACAGGGTCTCATGACATCATAACATCCATTAAAATATAAAAATTAATAATTTTTTTCTTTTCGATTTGCCTATGCACCTTACCTTCACTACTTTAAACTCCTTTGCTCTTTTTCTCTCTTTCAATAAGTTCACGAGACATTTCCATTCTAATAAATCATCACCTAGCGGATGGTTTTTCCCGTGCATTCAACACAAATTTTTGTACGTTAGAACTTAGAACTCCTTAATTGTAAATATTAAACTAAATGACTAATTACAAACTGAATTCAAAAATTAAATTTAAAACTCAAAATTTAAAACCCGGGATGCCTACCAATAGTGATTAACTTATCATCATTAGCTTGACATATTTTTTGCTTGACTAGTTCGAGTTTAAATCGAGAAGTTGTATCTGCAAATCTGAGATAATGAAATCATTCTCGATATACTTCTTCACCATCGACAAAGAGAACCTTCTCAACATCATCACTTTAGTTGATACTCATCATGATCTTCTTCTCTTTTCTGTTAAAATTTGCTTTACCTGTGTTCAAGAATAGCGGCCCAAGTATAATAGACACATCATCATCCATATTATGGTTCATAACCTCGAAATCCACGATGAATGTGAATCTATCCACTTTCACATGCACATTGAAAACTTTTCCAATAGTACTATCAAGTTACCATCCGCTTCTTGCAAATTCATTATACCAGGATAGTTGATCTTAAGCTCACTGTCCAACATGTCCATTAATTACATCATATTAATCGAGGCTCCCATAATACATAAGATGTTTCGCAAATGATGCCCATCCATGTTTATTGGTATGGTTATCTGTCAAGGATCTCTCATCTAAATCAATTGAAATCGTGGGATGAACCTTAGCTTTAATTCCAGTTTTATTGATAACCCACTTGATGTTATTGCCTTGTGGGTCTACTTTGGAAGGTCCTTCATTTTTTTTCTTGGCCTTCTATTGTTGCTTCCCCTTTTTTTCTTCAAGGCATTGATTCTTTGTATCTTGAAACCCTCAAGCTTCATCTTGGCGAATTCCCATTTTATGCTCATGCATTTTTTCATGCTTCCACATAGCTAAAGTGTTGAACATTTTCAGTTTTTGAATCACTTGGTTTTATCATGGCTCTTTTGTTGCCATAGTGCTCATCATGCGAATAACACTCATGTTCTCCTTAGGGTTGGTGATAGTGTTGCTAGCAACTATCCTTATTTCCTCGAGTTTAAGGCTTTTGCAAGTGAACC
Source organism: Stephania yunnanensis (assembly GCA_039657365.1). NCBI lineage: Eukaryota > Viridiplantae > Streptophyta > Magnoliopsida > Ranunculales > Menispermaceae > Stephania > Stephania yunnanensis. Next base: position 28,182,315 of record CM077581.1, on the reverse strand, counting down.
GATTTCCCTATCTAGATTCTAGATAGATAATAATTGCTCATTATCCATACTTTTCATGGGTTGCTTTATTCTATCCGGCTCTATCTCGTGCTTGTCATAGCAATCCCTATCTCTCACTTCTATGACTTGCAAATAATTCCCAATTGACTTTGGTAAAGTCATCTCTTGGCTTTGCCCTAGCTTTCCCTATTTGACTTGTTCTTTAAAACTTCGAGGTAACATTAGTGAAATAATAGGATTTCCATAAGGAAACATTGGGTTATTGATGTTGTATCTTTGATAAAACCATCAAGGAGCCACTCCTCTTAGCCTGAAGTTGTTTCGCAGCTCTGATTATTCATTAAGTTGATGTCATCACACTCCATTCCTTACTATATGTCTCTTTGGCTAACCACCATGCCTTGTTGATTTACTAGTTGTTGTGCTACTTGTGGACATTCGTGTCCCATCTCGAAGCCTTACCATTTGATTGCTAAGATTTGATAGCTATGCCATAATTGCGAGCTTGTGAGTCAATCTCATACACCCTTGCTAGTTTCCTTATGGTGAAACTAGTACCGCTTCTGAAATTTTAAGACATAAGATAAAAAAGATCCAATAATCAATCCTCATCTTTCATAAGCCTCATAACTCCATTGTAAGTTTCCTGAACTTCTGGTTTAAAGTAGTCACAAAGGCATCTATGCCTTGCAATCTATCTTGCATTAGCACCTGAGGGTTAGTTATTCTCGCGACCATGTTATTGGTTTTACCTTGCTCCTCAGCCATCTTGACTATTTTTTCTTTCTTTTATTGGTTCTTTCAATCTCCAAATTGTAAGGCACTAGATCCTTATCTTCCTAGCTATGCATGCACTAAGTATCCCTATAAAGAAAACACAAAAAAATCAAGTGCAGAAACTTAAGCCTATTTTTTGTTATTTTTGTTTTTATAAATTTAAAAGTAAAATACTTCAAATAAAACTTAGCAACTATTCAAACTAACTTAGTAATACTAATGGCTACTTATCCTCGATAACGACGTCAAAAACTTGATGTGCGTTCTATAAACATAATAGCTTGCTTGTAATAATAGTGTAACCAACTTACGTTAACTACGAATATCATCTTCAAGGAAAGGTTTTCGCACTAGTCGTTAATTATACCTATTTAACTTGAGCTATTGCTAAGGAATTCACTTTTAACTGGTTTTATATATAAACTAAACTATCTATAAATTAATCTAAACTTTATATGATCACTTATATTAATGATATCTTAGTTCGAACTTCATCTAAATAAATTAATGTTAAGCATTGTATTCATGTTTACATTTCAATATGTTGTGTGCAAAGCCTAATTAGAATATACATATTTCCTTGAAATCCACTTCAACCCACTGTCACGACGGAGAAGATTTTAATGTGCAAACTAAAACTCCGCCTATCTCGTGTGAATAATGTAAGCTCCATATTGTTTGTATGTCTTAAATAATTGGATTCAAGACCAACTAAGTTCAAAATCTATGCCTCCCTAATCAACAACTATCGTTTGAAGTTGTGTATTTTATAGTTATAGCATTCATGTCTAGATTAAAAGCTTTAATGGCCATGATAACTTCAAAATCCTAAGTTCATTAAACATGTGATCACGATTTCTAAAGCATTACACTCAGAATCAATTAAAGTTCTAACCATTGCACTTTTATTATCATATTTCATTTATATTCAAAGTGTAGCATTCATACCATAGAATCCATTGATCAATAAGATAAATAGACTACTCACATTTTATTGAAACACATATATCACAACTCATATTGAAAATCATTGCAAATTAAAGATGAATATAAATATTAACTTAAATTAATCAACAATACCAAACTTGAATTGCAAACGTAAAATCTTCAATGTTTTACTCATACAAACTCCTTAATACTCAAACTCAATGTAAACCTATGCTAAATTACTCTAATGGTGGCTAATAGTCAGTATATGGTGAGTTTACCACATCTAAATGTCTATTTATATTCCTTAATAACAATTAGAAGCCTTACTTTACAATTTAACTCAAATTAAAACTATAATTTTTATTTCCTGCGTGTTTGGCACTGTCACTTACTGCCCCGATGCCATAAATTATAAGATATGGTGCTGCAACTACACCGACTCCAAATATGTATTTTTTCTCTTTAGTGTATCGGCACTCTCCACATTGTCTCGGTGTTGTCCTATATATATCCACAACGCCACTACTATGCCAGAACTACATACTTGTTTTTCTTATTTTCTTTGATCTCCCTCTCCATGCCTTTTTTTGCCACGCTATCGATTTCTTTCCCACATCTTCACCTCATGTATCCATGATGCCAACCGTGTTTTTGTCAGTTTTTTATCCATTTCTTTTCATTTTTCCACAATTCTTTCATTTAAACCTTAATTCCCTTAAGATGCAATTATACCATGAATTAGAACTAACTTGAGGATAGTTCTACTAAATATATAACTAAACTAACCCTGTATATGTATAAATAATCACTTATCAATTGCTAATGTAAATTTGTACCAAAGATATAGGAAAATCACGATGAGTATTGATGAGGGCAATACTGCTGATAAGGTTGTCTTTGTCAGTGGGGAAGAGGTAAATCCAAACAGGAATGACATTATAATCTATGATTTGCAGATGGAGTTGCTATATTTAGACTTGAAACAAAAGTGCTAAAAAGGCTTCAGGCTACCGACGTTAAATTAAGTGCTACTGGGAGGCATCCTAGGGCTTTTTAAGTTTTAAATTCTTAAATTTTAGTTACTAGTTAATTATTTAGTTCAATAATTACAATTATCGTGTTTTAGTTCCTACTTTGAAAATTTTATTTCAAATGTATAGGAAAGACCTTTTCTTGAGTGATGATTAATCGAATAGAAATGTCTCGACTAACTCATTAAAGAATGAAAAATAGTGAAGGAGTTTAATGCGATAAAGGTATGGTGCATGGGCAGGTCAAAAGATAAAATTTATTAATTTTTATATTTACATGGATTTCATATGGTCATGACATCTCGTGTGAGTGACACAAATAGTCGAAAGAGCCCCAAAGAGGAATTAATGATAAAAAATGCACCCGAAGATATTGGCAGACAACTCGATGCATTGGTATTGCCTATGAGTCTATAGGCACGTCGTTGGGGGTTGTTTTAAAGGGTTTAAGCCTTATTTTTATTTCACTTTCACCAAAAACCTACCGTAACCACCAAGCATACATCCTTTTTGGAGCCAAATTTTAATCATTTCTAAGTGAGAAAGAGAGTTCTTAGTGATCGAGAGTGAATGAGGCAATTACATGGTAGATTTACACAAGTTGGAAAATATAGGCTTGATTTGAGGATTTTGATTTCAAAGAGAGCAAGGATTCTAGTTAGGTAGAAAAGTGATAGGGCTTTGATTGATAGAGATTTGTAGGAGTTTTCTACATCGAAAACTAATATTGTATTGACCTAAATTTACAATTTCATCTAGTTATGCTTTGAATTTTCAAAAATTTGATGAAATTTTTTTAATTATGGATTCGAGGCTGTAGGATTGATTTTCTAAGATTGTGTGAATGTTGAGAATTAATATCACCCATAGAGACTTAGTTGATTTCTTTGCATGATTTGACATATGTAAGATGTGTGTGATATAAATTTTGACTTTTAGGTGATTTGAAGACCCGAGTTACTAGTTGCAATGGTTTTTGTATTGTTTGAATTTGAAAAAAAAGGCAAGAACAAGGAAACAAGTTAGCCAAACTAGAGCAAATGACTGTAAGGTATCTACCTAAAAGGATCCCACAAAGGAGCTTATACCATTTAAATCCAAAATTTTCATTAGTAGAGAGGCTAAGGACAGATTTGTGTATATCAAACATAAGGAATTCATTTGTGTAAGAGGAATAAATTCGCCGGCACCGCCGGCCGCCAGCCGTTCTCAAGCACCCCCGCCGGCCACCGCCGCTGCTGCCATCTCACAGCGTTGCGTTGCGTCGCCGCATTCACCCGCCATCGCTGCCGTTCCGACCATTTCTCGCGCCGGCGCAGCTGCCTGCTCGCCGGCGTTGCCTCTCGCCCTGCCGAGCGCCGCCGTGCTGGTGCTGCCGCACAGCCGGCCAGCCATGGGCCGCGTCGCAGCCCGCCGCCATCGGTGAAACACTGCGCGATCGTCCTCCTCGCTGCAGCTCTGCGCGCCGTCGCTGGCGCCGGCCGTGACCGCCACCGCCGCCTTGCGCCAGCCTCCGGCTCGCCGGAGCCGCTCGACCCGCCGGTCTTCTCCTCTCGCCACTTTCTCTCTCTTCCCTCGCTCTTCCTTGCGAGCAGTCTCTCCTGACCTTTTTTTTTTTTTTTTTTTTTTTTTTTTTTCTTTCTTTTTTTTTTCAATCCTTATCCATTCTTATATTATATATGTAATATATATTATATATATACATTTTCCATTTTTATTTCAAATCAAAATGTCCTCGAGATTCGTGCAACTCGCATCTCGAGGCAAACTGAACAACCGAGCAGCGCGCATCTTGAGGCACCAACCCGCCTCATTTTCAAATCTCAATACCCGCGCTACACGCAACACGATGCATATCCTATGCACATTTTAAACCATATAGAGGCATTATTTCGGTCTCACGTCGGCACGCGACGCGAGGCACGTCCTTGTTCATGTTTCGGCTCACCAAATCCCTCGCATAATTAGCATTTCATTTTAAATTGAATTCGGATATATGTATTTCGACGAGTGAGTCCCACATACGACCTTGACTTGACACGTAGCACAAGTCAAATTTCCGGGCCGTTACAGACCAGATCTGGCCGAGAGAGGTGACCAAATCCGATCGGGGTTTTCTCTCTCTCTCTCTCTCGGCGGTCAGATCTCTCTCGGCGAGATCCGGTCGTTCGACCAGATCCGACCGAGAGAGACGACCGGATCTGGCCGTGGCCTCCATGCTGTCTCTCTTTTTCTCTCTCTCTCTCTCGGCGGTCGGATCTCTCTCTTGGCCGACGGTTGAACGGCCGAGAGAGATGAGAGGAGAGAGAGAGAGAGAGTGAGACGACAGAGAGAAGATGAGAGGAGAGAAGAGAAAGAGAGGAGAAAAGAGAAAGAGAGACACCAGAAGGAAAGAGACCGCGGGGAAGGGAAGAAGAAGAAGAGATGGCGCACTCCGCTCACGGCCGGCCAGCGCGAGTGCGAACGCTACCGGCGCATACGGGACAACGGCTTCTTGCGCGACGCGAGGCGGACGAGGTGGCGCGGGCGTGACGACGACACGACAACGACGACGCAACGACGACGGCGGTGGACGGTGGTCATGGCAGTGGCAGCGGTCACAGGTAACTGGTGGTAAGTGATGGATTGATGAAGAAGGGTAGTTAAGTCATTATGCTAGGTTGAGTCCGGACTCATTGAGTCCACCTAGCACTACCCTAAATTTATTATTAATTTAAATTAACTTGTGTTATTATTCACTCGTTTCCATGTATATAGTTAATTGGATTAACTAATGATTGCGATGCATTGATTTTTAATGCGCGAACCAGATCTTTAGGCCGTTTTAAGTCTTGGAAATCATAACATGCACGTGCACGTGTAAGAATTAAGTAATGACTCAAATTTAATAGTATCTTGTCATGGCACGTTCGGCCAGCTTGACAAGTGTGATGAAGATATGTTCAATTAAGATTCCATGAATATATCAAAACACAACGTAATCCTTATGTAATGGTCTGCTTTAATTAATTTTAATTAATTGTAAACTCAAACTCATGAGGACACCGCGAATAAGTTTAGGACACTTATGATAAGGTAATTTATAATTATTTTAGTGTAGTGCATTTAATAATAGTTGTATTATTTATTAATAGCATTGCGCAATTAAATTAAATTTCTACCCAAAATTTTACAACCAAGAGATGTCCAAGTATGTTTCGAGTTTTGGTAAAGAATATAATAGAAAGTCAAACAAGTGAGAGTGATTAATTAGATAAGTCAGGTTTAAATTTGTTAGTTATTAGTTAAAAGTTGTTATGGAGTTAAAAAAAGTCAAACAAAACCAAACAATACTCAACCTTTATAATGTCGACACCTTACCACATAAATGACATCACTCACTCACTTTTTGTCTTCATTTAAGCAACATAATTTTCTTTTCTCTCACTCTCTCTCTTCATGTCAAGGATTTTCACCAATCTCTCTCTCTCTCTCTCTCTCTCTTTCTTGTATTTCAAATTTCTTTATCATATCTATAATACCATAGGTAAATAAAAAAGGGAGGTTTTCTCTCTCCTCTAGAGAACAAACCTTCCCCCCACTAATTTCTCATCTACCCCTCCTTTGTTTCTTCTTCTCTCTCTCTCTCGACCTCTCATAAATTCTCTTTCTCTCTCGAGAAAAATGGCATTACCTCTCTCTCTACTTTCGGATCTATTTTGGTCTCCTCTCTCTCTCAATGCTCCCACGCCCTCACTCTCGACTTCTCTCTCCTCGACCTTCGGCAGCCACACTTCTAATCAGTGACCCCTCTTTGTTCGAAACTTCACTCTTATCGGTCTCCCTCACTATTATAGAGGTTTGTGATTTAGTTTTTGTAAGATGTGGGTTTGTTGAAAAAGACGCGGTTCAAATAGTGGTTTTGGGGTGATATAGTGTGTGTGCATCAAGATTTTGTGTTTAAATGATTAGGACTATTTCAATGACTGCGTCGAGATTCATGTTGTGTGTTTGAAGGTTTTGGGATTAGCTCAGGATTCATTTTAATGTGTGATATAGAAATGGTGCATCATGATGCGCGTTGAAGTCACATGCATCTCGAGAAAGTCTCGAGATGCGTGCTATTTTTTTAATAATATTAAAGTACTTTTACAACCACGCCAATATGTTGTGCTTTTGATGGATGCCTTAAGATTCATGCTGATTTTTAGAGTAGATCATTGCTTCAAGATGCGAACAAAAAGTGCATACTTCTCGAGATTCCATAGAGATGCATGCTGATATTTAAATAAAAAATAATAATAGTAAATATTTAATAGACACTAATAATCTCAATATTTTGGGTCGAATGTTTACATATGGAGAAAATATTCGCATCGAGATACGCATTAATCGTTACATGTATATGGAGATTCCCTCTATGCGTATTGATCAAAGAATAGTAAATAAATTAAAATATAAAATTAGATAAAAAAGATGGTCTCAGGGTGAGTGTAGTTCAACGGTGTCTCTAAGTATCATCGAGATTGTTGTAAAGTCGCTAATTACACTGATGACCTTATCGGGATTCTTCTTGATAGATGTGCAATGATCCAAAAATATTTTAAAATTGAATCAAGTTGAGATTTACTTTGTTATGCATTTGTGACTTGGATAAAACACGAATAATTTTTGAAACGACAATAATTAGAGATAATTGAATGATTTAGAGAATTTGGATGCTTGATTGTGAGTGAGGATTGACTTTCGACAAGGTATTGATATGATTGAGGTAAGTAAGCTTAAAATTTACTTATTTATCTTGAAATTTTCTTAATTCGCTATTTATTTTTGCCAGATTGGTTTGCAGACTTACTCAATTCCCGCATTTGTCTATGTATGGTAAAATGGATGGTATGACCCCTTTCCGGCACTTTCGTAGATGACTATCCGATTGTTGCTACTATGTTGGTCATACATTAGACTACGTAAGAGATTTCCCTCCATGAGTCGATGATCTCGAGAGTTGACGTAAGGCTCAATTTCATGATAAAAGACATCTCCTTCGAGGCGTTAAGCGAAAGTCTACCTTCCGACCAACAGAGTTCCTCGATTTGACCGTGAAAAGGATGTGGATTTCCTCACCACCAGGGCTTTCTTGGTATAATATTTGCGTCCTAGGGTTGGACAATTACACATCAAACTGGAGTTCCATATTATTGACTATCTTTGTGACTTAAGACTCATGTTTTACAATTTACTTTATATGCATGAATTTTAGCCGTTTATCTTGGATTTCTCATGAATACTAATTGAATTTCTCTAGGATTTAATTACTAAACTTGCTATTATTTTTTTTTGGTGGCAAGTTGCAAATTATAAGACGAGTCGGATCTAAAGAGCCATAAAAGCATCACTTGTAGGTGTTTGTATTTATGTATATAATACTTTTTAGGATCATTTAAAGAGATTTATTACCTAATATATGCATATCGACATTTATTACACCTTTTGTCGCCTTTATTGATATACATGGTATTCTTTTGCCGAGGTTCCACCCTATAGGTTTGTTATGTAAGGCAAAAGTTTTTTAAATTACTTATTTGCATATCATTAAGACTTCTGCTATTTAAATTACATAAACGAATCAAAATAAGCCAATTAAGATGTAAAACTCTATAATTTAGTAAAATATGGACCTTAGACAACTAAATTATCATTTACGAGGTTATGAATTAAGAGGAGTATAATTACTTAGTAATAAACTATTCTGCATAATCTTGTAGGCGTAGAAATTAAACTCCTAGTAACACTAATTTAGAGCAAGTCCGATCAATCCTTGAGAAGGATAAAATAATTTATAAGACTAATTTCCTTATTTAGATTGTAAAATTGATAAATGTCGTCAACCATAAAAACAAGGATGTATGTCTTACATTATTGGTTCCTTTAAAGTACTATCTATTAGTGCAATAATTATATGTCATGTTACCAAATATAAAATCAGACTTTAGGAAAGATTCACGATTGTGGAAGCTAATGACATGAAAGTTACAATGAAGGAAATGTTCGGAAAGTTAGTTACACGGGAAAGGCATAGGAATACAAAATTCATAGATTCTTGTAAAACGGTTAAGAACCTATTAATATGTCTTTCTATTTGGAACATGAAAATACAACATTAATTATCTCAAAAAGCTTGAAACTTCATGTACTAAAAGTTGGCAGTAGATTTGATCTATAATTCATCAAAGTAGTTTTGAAATGTATAATATGAATGACATGGAGAACCCCGTTTACAATTGTATATGATGTTTGAAACTGTAACACAAAATATTAAAAAAGGGGGCCTTAGACATATATTTGATGGTTTACAGAATAAAGGATAAGAGGAAAGTAAAGGCTACCAAAGACGTTTCTGAGTCGGGCATGAAAATCTTATTTGAGACCCAAACTTTTTGCCTAGTTCTTAATAAAAGCTTTAAAGGAAAAATTTTGTTATTCATATAATGAAATTGTTCATTTTATAATGAATTACAAATCCTTTCAAGAAGACACAATTTTCAATTATTAGGAACATTTCAAAATGACTATGAAAAAATCACTTAGCAAATTATAACCATACTTTGATGAGATCAAGGTGGATAATATTTGAGCCAAAAGTTTAAATTATCTTCATATGTTGTCCTATTGAGGTTATACTTTTAAAATAAATCTTACGCAAGTCTTGTAGCATCAGTCCTAAAGTGGTTCAGTTCTCATTCTGCTAACAAATTATTACATACTTACATAGTCATCTTAAGCTAGATTTTTTATTTTTTGAGGAATATATAGCTAGTGGACTAAAAAGGCATGAATTAATATTTTGCTCACTTCATTCTTTCAAACCTAAACAGCTTGTGGGCTTTATTTTTTTTCTCATTTAGTCTTACATCAACTAAACATAAGAAAAAAACTTTATAATTGGTTTTAAAGTAGTTGAATTTCTCTCCCATTTAGTCTCACATTGACTAAATAAAATATAAAAGTTTCAAAATTGACTTTAAATATAGCCCACCATACTTTGCATCAAGTGGATTAAAGTTTAGCTTGGTTAAATAACTTTGATTTAGGTAAACAAAATTTTAAAAATTTTATCTTTTTGTAGGGTAAATGGGTAAATTACCCTACCAGCCTTACACGATTGAAAACAAGTCTTATTGGAGTGCAGGGCGGGTAAGTATCAAGTAATTACCCAATTTACCCGACTATGATGGGTCAGTTAACGAGTATTGTTTTTCGTTATCCGACCCGTCCAGTCAGATAAAAAAACAAGTCGGGTAATGCCCGACTTGACCCATGTCCACCCCTAAATTAAGGTGTTAATTATGATAAGATTTTTCATTGGTAGCTAAGCTCAAATTCTAGAATTTTAATATATTACTTTATAGTTTGACTATAAGATACGAAAAACGAGTGTCAAAATAGCATTGGTCAATGCTATTTAATGATGTGTATTACATAACTTAAGAGTTCTTTATTATCTTGAGAATTTTAGGAAGGTATGCAAGCATACAAGATCCATTGGTGGATAATAGTATGTTTATCATAGGTTTGGACTTTATTTTGATGAAATAAATCATGAATTATGTTCATTGAACAAAACAAATAAACCTTATGTATACACAAATGTTAGTGGGAGTGCAATTATTTGAATTTGTATGTTGATGATTCAATGTTCATTAGAAACGATGTCCTAACCTTGCAAAATGTCAAGTTTTTATGAAGAAAAATTTTCTCAATGAAATTATTGGACAAATAGGCTTATATACATGTCATATAGATCTATAGAGATAGATACAAGAGCCTAATTAATCTAAATTATAGTGCATATATAAACAAATAATTGAAAAGGTTTCAATGTGTGAGATTCTTAAAAAAATTCATACTATTGTCTTATAATATAAGTCTTTGCAAGACTAAAAGCTTTAGGACAAATAATGAGCGGGACAATGTGACTATGATTCCATATGCATTTATTATGAAAATCATCACATTTGTTATACTTTGCATTCAACTTAATATGTCATATGGTTTGGGAAAAACATATATATATATATATATTTATATCTCATAGATTCAAGTGAAAGTCATTGGATATTTATTGACAATATTCTTAAGTACTTCAGAAGTATTGAGAAATTTTATTTCATTTGGAGAGGTTTTGAAAAATATGTGTCTTGTAAATGGATACAAAATGTAAAATTTTAAGCTAATATAAATGATTAATGATGGCAATATGGATTTATGTTAACTTCATAGGAAGATTCAATGAGTTGGAAACATTATCAACTCACTATAACAAGTTATACAACCTAAATTGAGTTTTTAGCGGCATTTGATGCATCCAATTTTTTTTTTAGATTATAAGGTTCATGATAGAATAAGGTGTGAATCGAAGTGTTGAAAATAATGTTGGCTTTTAATGTAAAACAAATAGATAAATTTAGGTTATGGAACCTAAATCATACTATAGATCTAAACAATCACTTGAATGTTTTTGTCTTATTAAAGAAAGAACATGAAGATTTATATAACATCAATATTAAACGATGTAGCATATACATAAATAAACTTCTTCTATGAATAACGCATTAAGGGCACAAAATATTGGATACGTATAGCATTGGACCTAGTGCAAGTGGGTGATGTTGGGGTGTATGAACAAATCATATTCAGTAAACATTGTTTAACTATTATAAGTAGATTTATGTTTCTTTTGTAATAGTATCCATGAATAATTATTGTATTATTCTAAATGTCCCTAATCATTTGTTATAGTAGGAACGATAATGAATTAACAATAGTATGAGTCTTGATTGATAGTCATATAATGATTATACATATATGGATACGAATCAGGAACATGGGTATATGTTGGGAATAGATACTGGACCGACCAAATTTGAGAATGCCACATGGTCAATGTCCTAAGTGCTTCTCATGATAGTTATGTCATTTACTCTTTTAAATTGAGATCACTAGAGACTCCAACATTAGAGCACAATGATTTGACACAATTAAACATCGTCTTTAACTAAATGATTATAAAATTTGTGATTGGTCATCATCCAAATAATGTATGGATGATGTGTGATCAAGAAAGAATTTGTCCATCTCTTTGTCCATCTCTTTCAAAAAGAGATATCAACTGGGCCCCTCAATATATTAGACCGATAAATGGCCGTGTCGATTGGATCAATGTCACTTGTCAATTTCGGTTCACTCGAAGATCGAGACTAGTAGATTGAAGTAAAAGGGTGACATTCCATGTCTTATGTTCAATCAAAAGATATCACATGATGAAGGGATATGATATACATAGATTGTATTGATTTATTGATCTTAGTTCAACTTGGATAGTCATAATGTCTTCCTAGAGGCTGCTTATGATTTGTGTGCCGAACAGGGTTTTGGTTCATTGCAAACGTTGTATGAACCTATTGGGTCGCATACAAATAAAAAATTTGTGCGATTCAATATTGTTTAGGTTAATGAGTTTTTTTGATAAAACTCATTTTGAAGATTTTGATTAAGTGTCTTAGTTTTACTAGGATTCAAAATTCTCATACATTTCTAGTGTGACTAGAGATTTTGTCTCTAGTAAATGCTATTTTGAATAACACTTTAATTGGAATTATAGTATGAATTTAATTCTTATTTGACTTTTGGATATATTACAACTCTTGTTGGATTAGTAATTGTAAATTATTTACAACTCTATCCTTTTTAGAGTTGGAAATTAACAAAGACTTTATTTGGAGTGTGACTACGAGATGGACTTCTTTTAGAACATAAGCTATTGTACTATAAATAAGACAATATAGTCACAGTTGTTGTATACACTTTTTTAGAGAATTGTTTTGATAACTTTGCCCAGGAAATTTTGGGGCTAGCACATTGGATCGTGATCATTTGTTCGTGTGTGGATTTCTCACAGTGGACGTATATCTCTAGAAGCACCTTACAATAATAGATCAATACCAAACAAGGAAGACAAGGAGTTTTCCTTGTTATGGTATGGTTTTTCTCTATTGTTACATTAGTTTCATGGAATCGATATGATCTTGATTTAGGGATATTCGAAAAGGTGTTGAAAACTTCTGCTGTGCTTGATCTCCGAAACCCAACACAGACCAACGGAGCCCTCATTGGCCTTGGTGTAGTGGCTAAGGTCACCTTGTTTCCAGATTCTCCTTAGTCTAATCTTATTTTTCACTATATTTGGTAGGTATACACTACACTCATGCTCAATATACTTGTATTGTACCGACTTCTCCTTCTACTATTCAGTCCCTTTTCATCGTATTGCTCTTGCATAGCATGATTTGAAGCCGCTTTATTTATCTTTTTTTATTGAATGTGAATTATGTTTCTTCTAGGGCCTTACATACTGGTCTCGTTGTCATCAAGTGTTTTTCATAGATGACCGAGTGCAGATTCTATGATGAGCTAAGGGAAGGCTAAGCTCGACAACTACATCTAATTCCAGAGAGCCACCTCCAACACACTTGTATTACTTTTGTTTATATTATATTTATGTTTCATTTTGGGATCTTGGGAGACTTTTACATAATGATAAATGTATATTGACTATGATTGTACTTTTCTCGCCTACTATATAGATAATATCTTTTAATGGGTTTTCAACTTCTAAGGTTTATTGAATTAATGCAAATTATTATTATTATTAACTTATAGCAAGATGCGATTTAAGAATTACGGTATTATTATCATTTGTAATATGTAAAGCACAAACATTTAGTTTGTAATGCACGAAAACTAGTTAAACACTCTATTAATTGACTAAATGAGCTAAGTATAGTCTAAGTAAACTAATTAAGTGTTAAATATAATAAAACACCTGAATAATTGGAATAGTTAGACTGAAAGAAAAGTTAAGTAGATGTTGCACGACATCATGGACTTGTGTGCTGGTGACGTGGCATGACCTAGTGATGTGTTTGATAACATGGCGATGCCCAGTTCGCCTTAGAATTTGAAGCTGCCATAAGGTTTTCTTTTATTTTTGTTAATTTATGTGATAATTGAAATATATGAAGAAATGGAATAAAAAGCAAAAATAGGAATGATTCGATCAACTGGAAAGAGTATGCAAAGAATAATCAGCAAATCAAAAAAAAATTAGGACTTACAGCCAGCAATTCTTGAGCGATTTCACATTTGTACAAGGAATCGCTACTAAGATAGGTGAAACACTAAGGCTATTTGTTTAAGGATTTTCCCATTGATTCCATATAAAACATGAAGCATTGAGGAATCATTTGGTTTGATTTCAAGAATCTTAGATAACCATGAAACATTTGAGTTAGTTTGGGATGTATACTACCTAGAATACTATATGTATGACATTAGAGCGAAAAAATCGGTTGCTCAAGAGTAGTTAGGTCAATATTTTATTGCTTTAGGAGCTATTGTTTCTTGTTTACTTTATTACTTTATTGTCCATTGCTTTTGGAGTCAATTTGAAGGCTTAAAATTTTTATTCGAGAGGTATTTATCAATCTTTTATTTACTTTATTGAGATATTATTTATGAATATGAATGAGTAGTGAAATCAAACCCAAGAGGGGTGAGTTATGTGGTACAAGAGGTTATCAGCTTTTAAAAACTTTCAATAAAAAATAATGCTTAATGCATACACAATCAACAAGTATAGATGCAATGCCATGGTGAAAGATGTAGAAGAGATGGAAAAGATATACAATTTTTATAGTGGTTTGATCCAACCGATTAATATCCATTACCTAACCTCCCCGGTTAGGATTTTCAACCCCCTATTTATATTAATGATAAGTGTTACAACCTAAGCGTACAAGCTTGGAATGCCTAATCACAGATTAGGACTTCGTACCTAGCCTCAACTAGGGTTTATTCCTAGCCACAACTAGATCTTCACTTGACTTAGATCCCACTAAGACTTAGGTCAGCCACTTACAAATAAATATTTGAATACAAAGAAAATCAACTTTACAAAGTAAAGCACCAATAAGTTCAATTACTCATAAGCCACATAGGGCATAACTACTCTAATAGATGGGAGTATGAGTTTGAATGATATAAAAAAATATGTTAATGATTTTTCACCAATCTTAATTATGAAGCCGATTAAATCGATTCGATGAGAATGAAGATAGTTTCAAATCTGATGAATAAGTTATTTAATAAAAATCAAACTTAAGTAACTCATGTTCAAATTAGTCCTAGGGTTTATAAAAAAGATTTAAGCACGAAACACAAGTTAAATGTGGTCAAGAACATAACAAATTATTCCCATGCAATAATCACAATACGAGATGCAATTTAAGCACAAATGAACTATGAAATCAAACATTCTTACAACCCCAAATAAGAGTGACTTAAGTTAGTTCTAGAGAATTGGTTGCAAGCCTTAGAACACCTCAACAACACCAGCGTTGAGTCAAATTAAAGTAAAAACTTGAAAAAAAGTGAGTTATTGAGCTAGAGAGGATAATGGTATATTTTAAGTTGTTTGTTAATAGTTTCCGACCTATTTAACAGTTTATAGTCGTTATCTCGATCTAAGGGTCCAAAATAAATCATTTGTTCGAAATAAATTAAAATGTGTGACTGGTAAGTGCACTAGGTGACATCATCAGCGGGCTAACCAATAAGGACCAAAGACTAAGTAATTTTCTAGTTTAGAGTTAGTGAAACCCTAACAAACCTACCACTTAATTAAACCCATAAGAAGACTTCAAGCATATTCAGTATGAGTTAATGGACCCATTTGGACGGCCTATAGATGATTTAACAAATCTCGAAAATAATAAATTCTAGTATCATGAAACATGTAGGGGCTTAAATACAATTTTGTTGCTTATCATTCAAAAACCAATCAAATTAAAGTTGGTGCATTCAAAACCAATCACAATAACTTTTGCAAATCCAATGCTTGTTTAACAACATTTGTACGCAATGTAAAATCAATTTCAAGTTATGAAATTCAAATAATGAAAAAACTAAAACTTAAAACTTTGGATAACATGATATGCAGGACTTTATTGCATTTGGCATGCATAATTTGACCTATATATCTCGCATGATTTGTACAATTTACAGTGTGACCTTTCTAGTTCTTGTATCCTTTCTAGTTCTTCCTTTTGAAAATGTGATTCCTAGCCAAGTTTAATGTTCTAAAAACACTCAACAAACTTGATATAATCCTTTCACTTACTTTGTTGCCATCAAAATTTTGGGTGGAGTATAAGTGACCAAACACTTAGTCCAACAATCTACCCTTTTATGATAACAAACATTGCGAACTAGACAACCAAAAGATGTATATTACATGCTAATCAATTTATTAACTCTCAAGTTCAAACCATGAATTTATCCCCTTTTAATAACATCAAAAATTGGAATGAAGCTCTCCTTAACAATATGCATCAATACAAATAGAAGCAAGGAAGATGAAAGCAATTCATCTACATGTAAGAAACTATAAAGACAAAACAATATGACTCAGAGATATACAAAAGAAACATCCGTTACATTAAGTGTTGAAAAAATGGGATTAATATAATGTGACACATGGATAAAACAAAATTAAATGAATACATATGTCTGGATATACATCAAAAGGAGACTAACATAAATAAGCTTAAAGCTCCCCTCCTAATGAAACAATGTTTGAGGCGCAAAGCCTAAAGCATGGTCATCTCTCGATTACCTGGGTGGGAGCAATTGTCCCTCGATTTGATGGAAGCGTATGGCTTAATGGTCAAGACGAGAGCCAATAGTCGTGAACGACCACGTCATGTAGTCATGCATATAGCCTAGCTATCCAGAAATATAGCCTGAGGAATAAAACGTATCTAGTTGAGAGGCAGTGATATGGTACGATGGGTATTGGGCATACTACTGTGGAGCGGGTGGAGCCTAGTATGTTGGGGGCTCCTGCTGAACCTCATCGTCGCTACAATCGCCCTGTGGAAATAGAAAACTATATTCTAAGTAGTTGCACTCGTCGAAATCCACCGAAGGATCGGACTCGTTAAGTGACAAGTAGCCCTCGTAGTGCGCTCCATTATGTATATCTTCCTAACGTATCCACCATCAGTTAAAGAGAATGTAGCTGCATTTCATGGCCTACTAATTGGCCATGCCGACGGTGTTGTGATAGTGAATGGAGGACCCCTAGGTGAAGGTCCACTTGTACAGCCACAAGGAAAGAGGTAATGATGGGAGCATAAGGAAGTTGGCAACCAGAGCATGACATTGAAATCATGTAGTTTAGCGAACACGTCACACATTTGGAGGTACACCTTGTCAAAGATTTCAAAAATCAATGACCATGGGTTTAAGGACCTTGACATCTGTTAGCTTGAGCTAACTGCTTCAAAGTGGAGGTTAAAGCACCATCGTGCTTGAAGTTGGACAACTCTCATTGCAAGGACGATTGGCCAAGGCAGAGGCTAATACGTCAATGACTTCATGACTAAAAGACAGACTCGCGATGCGTAGTGAATGGAGAAGCAGTCATAGATGTAGCTTAGGACTTGGAATCATAATCAGATGATGGAAGGACAATACAATGAGTTATGGGATGAAGCGAGGGTGAAGGAGGGGCAGGACGAGATGATTTATGAAGGGTACACATGGATACAATGACAAGAACGAAAACTAGGGCACAAAATAAGGTGAAAACCTAGAATGATGAAACAAGTAATGAAAATGAATGAAAAGTAGAGGAAATTTACCTAAAGGACCATATAAACCTAGTGAAGGTTGAATGGAAAGATGGAGACGTTGTTGGGATGTTTTAAGGAAAAATAATTGAAACCACACCAAGGAGGAGGGGGGTGAGTTGGGTGTATCAAGAAGTTACACCTTTTTAAAATAATTCAACAATAAAGAGGCTATATGCTCACTCAAACGCAAGTATGCATGCAATGCAAGATGAAAGGGAGAGAGAAGATGGAAAGAGACACACGACTTATAGTTGTTAGATCCAATGATCTACATCCACTATCTAACCTCCCCAGTTCAGATTCTCAAAACCCCACTTATATTGCCAATAATTGTTACAACCTGGGCATACAAGCCTAGAATGCCTAATCACAAATTAGGAATTCGTACCTCGCCGCAATTAGGGTTTATGCCTAGCCTCAACTAGGTCTTCCCTTCGACTTAGATCCCATTAAGTCTTACAATTAGCCATTTACAAAGAATAGATAAAATAATCAAATTCACTTTACAAAATAAAAGCAGAATCATATTAAAATACTTGCAAGCCTCCAAGAGCCAAACCACTCTTATGCATTCAAGTATGAGAACAAATGAGAAATGCACGTATATCACTGATTATTTGCAAATCTCAAATATGAAATCATTTCAAACTAATCAATTAAAACAACTACTATTTCAAATCCATAGAATAAGAAGTTTGAGAAAAATCAAGTTTAAGTGAAACTCTTCTCTAAACAAGTCCTATGGTTTAGTAAATCAAATTTAAGTGTAAAACCCAAGTCAAATGTGTTTAAGAACACAAAAAATAATTTCCACAAGTCAAGCACACAAATAATACAAAAGTTTAAGCATAAGAAAAGCTAGGAAATCAAACTTATTACAACCGCGAGAGAGTAATTTGAAAATCTGTTATGGAATGGATGTTGTAGGCTTTAGAAAGCCTCAATAACGCTGATTTCAATAGTGATTCAATTGCCTCGAAATATTACAAGAGATAGTACATAAAAATCCAAACTTTTTTCTTTGAAAACAATGAGCACAATAGGGCT
Organism: Stephania yunnanensis; assembly: GCA_039657365.1. Taxonomy (NCBI): domain Eukaryota; kingdom Viridiplantae; phylum Streptophyta; class Magnoliopsida; order Ranunculales; family Menispermaceae; genus Stephania; species Stephania yunnanensis. Next base: position 28,163,798 of record CM077581.1, on the reverse strand, counting down.
TTCTTGCTTGACAAGACAATAGAATGTTCTAGGTGGTTTGAGAATATTCTACATTCCTCTTTAATAGTTTTTTGACCAGTTTAGAGATCCAAGGGCTCAGATTTGATCATCTATTCAAATTAAAGTGTGATTGTCAGCTTTACAAAAAAACTATTAGATTTGGTAATATTGGGACCTAGCCTGCTAATCCTCTAAGGTGGCGCACTAATGCTGAACATTAGCATACTAACTCTGCAATTAGCATGCTAATATCACTATTAGCGCGCTAACTGTCACATGAGTCAAAATAAATATATTTGACCCTAGATTTAGCGACCCCTTATCGTATCCGGGACCTACGAAACCTCTTATAACTTGATGTACATGTTTGTTAAAGGTCATAGAACTGGCTTAGGTGATCTGGATGTTTTAACAGATCCTAAAACTGGAAAATCCCGATTTCATGACTTACATAGGGGCTTTTCCGCAAATACACGGTTTTTCTTTACAAAATCCTATTAAAACAAGTTTTTCATCTCTGAAAACTTTCACAATGGTTTTTAAAGTATGATGTGAATATCAAAACATAGTTCCACATAGTTTGAACTTACAAGACCTATTTAAGTGGTGAGTTTCATTTAAGACTCCAAATGATCACTTGAAAATTGGAAAGCGATTTGAAAAACATGATATCCATGAACTAATGCATTAGGCTTCAAAAATGAACCGGTGTACCTTACATCAATGTTGCATTATCTAATATGATCTTTCGTCTTTGTTTCCTCGTGTGGCCGAATCTTGAACTTGTATGGCTTGAACATTGAGATGTGACATTCTACAAACTTTGACTAACTAAAACACACTTGATAAACTTATTAGTATACTTTTACTTTGTTTCCATCAAAATCCCAGGTAGAGTAAAAATGACTAACCACTAAGTCTTAAACTCTCCCCTTTTTATGATAACAAACAATGTGAACCTGACAATCAAAATGGAATTTACATGTATTCATATCCATAGTGCGATCTCAAATAATCTCAAGTTCAACGCATACATTTCTCCACTTTTTGATAACATCAAAAAGTGGTCTAAGCCCCCCTCATAACAAGCAGAGCCAAAAATGAGCCACGAATATAACAACAACACAGTGGGTGGAAGACTCCCTCTCACTACATGCATATTACGAGACATAAACATGTATTCAATGAAATTCATTCAATTGCAACCAATATAGGGCAATGAACAAAAGTATAACAGTAACTCAAAGATACACAAAAATAATTTTCATGAAAATCCTCCTAAGGATACGACGTTCGACGTTCAAAATTGGAGGCAGAGTCATCTCACGCTAGCTTGGCTTGTTGTAGATGGCCCTCTATGTGGCGAAGTCAATCACCCTGACGCTCAAGGCAGGTGTTCATTGCTGTGAGGGTCTAGGTCATGTACTCATACATATAACCCAACTACCCGAAGAGGTATGCCGTCGATGGAGAGATCTACGGAGGAGGGGAAACGCCAAAAGAAAAAGAGTGGTATGTGAAAAATAAGAATTTAGCATAAAAATTTTATATACTAGTCCTGCCTGAACAACATTAACGCGCTAATGATAGAATTAGTGCGCTAATGATGCAGATAAGTGATCTGGGCCATGGACGATTAGCGTGCAGCATCCTTGAATTAGCATGCTAATCTGAGACAATTAGCGTGCTAATTAGTAGACCTAGTGCGCTAATTGCTTTCCGGAATTTGAAATTAAATTTTTGAGTTTTTGACGGAGAACTCCAATTCACCTCACACTTCATCGACACTTCACTAACAACATATAAAAAGGATTGGAACAACTAAAACATGTGTAGAAGGTCTGATTAATGAAACATGCGTAATTCATGTCGAATCTTAGAAAACTGGTCTCTAAGCAATGGCTTGGTGAAGATATCAGCTAGTTGGTCCTCTGTAGGCACGTGCATTAGTTTAATATCGCCTTTTTGAACTTGATCGCAAAGGAAATGGTGCTAATGTCAATGTGCTTGGTGCAGGAGTGTAACACCAGATTTTTTGATATGTTATTTGCACTTGTGTTATCACAATAAATTTTAGCATAACGCAGTTAGATTTGGTAATCCTCAAGTTTTTGTTTCATGTACGAGACTAGAGCACAATAACTTGCGGCAGCACCATACTCGATTTCGGCCATAGACAAAGCAGCAAAATTTTATATTTTTGCTAAACCATGATACAAGTGAATTTCCTAGCAAATGACAAAAATTGGAAGTGCTTTTTCTACCCACTAGACCCCCCACATAGTTGGAATCAACAAAGCTTCAAAGTTCGAAACTCTTGGCTTTGTTGAACTACAATCCCAAATCTTGTGTCCCACTATGATAGCGAAATATACGCTTAACAAATTTCGAGTTATATTTCCTTTGGTTCATATTGAATTTTAGTACATAAACACATACTAAACATGATATCGGGCCTACTAGCAGTCAAGTATAGGAGACTACCAATCATGCCACGGTAAAGTTTAGGATCTATGGATTTTCCTAGTTGGTCTTTGTCCATTTTGACGGTGGAACTGCTAGGAGTGTGACATTCATTCAAATTTTCAAAAATTGAATTTCTTTAGTATTATCGTCACATATTTCACTTGGTTTATGCAAATACCATATTTGGATTGCATAATTTGTAAGCCTATGAAGTGTGTTAGTTCACCCATCATGCTCATTTCAAATTCATTAGTCATCAATGATGAGAACTCATTACATAAGCGTGTATTGGATGACCTAAAGATAATATCATCAGTGTAAACTTGAACCAATAGCATTTCATGCTTTTTAATCAAAATGAACAAAGTAGAATCTAGCATTCCTTTCTTAAACCTTTTTTCAAGTAGAAATGCACTAAGTCGGTCATACCATTCTCTAGGATCTTGCCTCAATCCATGCAAGGCCTTTTGAAGATGGTAGACATAACTTGGATGATCATGGTCTTTAAAACTTGGTGGTTGTTCTATATATACCTCTTCACTGATGAAGACATTTAAGAATGCACTTTTAACATCCATTTGGTATACTAGAAACCCATTGTAGAAAACATAAGCAAGCAACATGCGGATTGCTTCTAGTCTTGCTACCAGTTCAAATTCTTCCTCGTAGTCAATTCCTCGATCCTGATTATAGCCTTGTTCCTTACAATCTCTCCCTTCTCATTCTTTTCGTTTTTAAAGACCCATTTAGCGCCTATGATAGTATGGTCTTTAGGTCAGGTACTAGTGTCCATACATTATCTATATTGATGGGCTCAGTTTGTGATATGTCCCTCTTCTCAAGGCAATAATGACCTAGTGGTTATTCCTTTGTTTGGTCACCTATAATTTGTTGGGAAGGATGGCCTATAAGAACTCTTGAGTTCTTAGGTGCACTAGGTTCGGGTTCCACTTTCACTTCAACCTTTTGACTATTAGATGTTTTGCCTAGGGTGACATCATTATCATCATCATATTCCACAATTTTTCCAAAGTATGCATCATCTTAACTTTGGGGTCTACTTCATAAAATTTGACATGAATAGACTCCTCTAAAGTTTAGGTTGATTTATTGAACACCCTATATGTTGTGCTATGCATGGAATAGCCTTGAAAAGCACACATATTTGACTTTGGGACAAATTTGCCCAAATTATCACTGTCATTTAGAACATATCAAGTGCAACCGAACACCTTAAAGTAATTTATGTTGGCCTTTCGGCCTTTCCATAGTTCATAAGGTGTACTTTTCACTTGCTTTCGGACATTTACCCTATTGAGAACATAGCGCACCGTGTTAATGGATTCGTCCAAAAAGTGCTTAGCTTTTTTGTGCTCATGTAGCATGGTCCTACAGATGTTTTGGAGGGTCCTATTCTTTCTTTCTATAACTTCATTTTATAGTGGTGTCCCAGGAGAAGATAGTTGGTGTGTGTATCCTTGTTTAACACAAAACTCCTATAAGTTCCTATTGATAAACTCACCACCCTAATCACTCCTAATGATGGTAATTTTATACCCCTTCGCATTCTCAACCAAAGCACAAAATTTCACAAACACATCAAACACTTCATGCTTATGAGCTAGAAAATAAACCCACGTATACTTAATAAAATCATCAACAATGACAAAGCAATATGATTTACCCCCTAGAATTTATGTTTAGGTAGGTCCAAATAAATCCATATGGATAAGTTCTGATGCTCTAGTCACATCACTTGTTACTTTCGTCTTAAATGACGAGTTCACTTACATACAAAAAAAATAAGGTTCACATTCCTTATCTTTTTTATAAGTGCATTTATGTAGACCCCTTGATAAGATCATGCTTGGTCGATTTAGACAGGTTTTCCATGCTAGAATGTCCTAGTCTATGGTGCCACAACCATGCATCACATTCACTTTGAGCACTCAAACATGAAATACTTTGTATACGCATCTCATCAAAGTTAATCGCATAAACATTCTTATCTTTATACGCAACAAATAGAGTTTCATGCTTCTCATTCCTAACAATGCATTTTGATGATTCAAACATGACATGAAATCCTTTGTCACACAATTGACTAATGCTAAGAAAATTATGTTTCAAACAATCAACAAGATAAACATTAGAAATGGAAAGTAAATCGTTAGGAACAGTTCCAAGGCCTATAACTTTTCCTTTTTTGTTGTCCCCAAATGTGACCTTTCCACCATCATGCCACTTTAATTCAATGAATTGATGTGTATCTCTTGTCATGTGTCTCGAGCACCCACTATTCAAGTACCATGGGGTGCTCTTCCTCGCATCCTATACAATGGGAAAAACATTCGATTTTGGTACCCAAACGCCTTTTGGTCCGAGAAAGTTAGTATCATAAACATTCTTAAATACTCATGCTAGTCTGCCTATTTTAGCCTTTTATAAGGCAAATTTCCAAACAACATGGGACCCATTGCATTTTGAGCATCTACGGGTATCGTCTAGCAATTTCTTGTAACTCAAAAACTCGATCCATAGCCTATGCCTCTTTTGTTGAGTGTACATTGTTGTGCTCCCAAAATCGTGTCAAACATCTCTCTAACATTGGTGAACTTGTGCACCATGCTAGTCAAGTCCTCTACTTCCTTGATTTAAGCATCTGTCTCCTTAGGACTTCATTTAAGTCACTTTAAAGATCATTAATGGTCTAATTTTGCGACTTAATCTCGCTAATTGCAATTGTAAAGCTCTTTTTAAGTTATTTCGTCTTTTTTACCTCCTTTTCCAACTTTTTCCTAAGCTCATCAACATTACGAACATCATCCAAATAATCAACATCATCAAAATCAAAGTCAGTTGAGTTTACTTCACTTCGTGCCATGAGACAATGTATTGCTTTCTCACTTTCTGATTCAGAATTGGAAGTTAATGAGGAATAATCATCCAATGTCCCCCTGAAGCTATTCTTGCCTTTCTTGTTGTTGAACACCTACTTGGACTTGCATTCAGCCTTGATGTGGCCTAGTTTGCCACACCCGAAGCATATGGTCTCACTTGACTTTCTTCCCTTGCTTCCACTCTTGAGATTCTTCTTATACTTGTCTAGCTTTTATATAGCCTTATTAAGCTTTCTTGAGAGCATGACTACTTCTTCCACAAGATCATTGTCATCACTAGATTTCTCATCTTCAATGATCTCAACTAATGGAGTTGGTGGGCTATTTGGCTTCAAAGCAATCTCTTTTATAGAACTCTTAGTACCCCCACTCAATGCTTCAAATCTAGCTCGGTCCTTTAGTTTAAATTCATAGATCGTTAGCTTTCCACACAAGGAATCAAAAGTGTACTCTCCAAAGTTTTGCGATGATTGGATAACATACTTCTTGCCATCCCATTCCTTAGGCAAGCCTCTAAAGAATTTGTACACCAAAGTCTCATGATCATAGTTCTTTCCAAGATTTTCGATCTCATTCAAGAGCTTAGTGAATGGAGTGATGGCGGTTACTATGTCTTCATCAGAGACAACTCGAAAAGTCTCATAGTGCTCCTAAAAGATTATCAACTTTGTCTTCTTCACTTGAAGTGTACCTTCATAATGTGCCCCAAATTTCTCCCATACTTCCTTGGCCGTTTAACAAACACTAAGTTGGTTGAATTCATTCTCACTTACCGCGTAAAACAAAGGATTCATGGCTTGATAATTTGAGAGCTCTATCTTGGTCTCCTCGCTGGTGTATTTTCTCACAAGCTTGTCCGGTGGAGTGTACCCATTCTAAATTGAGTCCCACAAAAGCCTACTTTGCGTCTTAATGTAGAACTTCATCCTTACTTTCCAATGAGCATAGTTGGTTCCATTAAAATACAGAGCCCTACTCAAGGAGTTGCCTTCCCTAAGGCGAGCTGGATCTAAAGTTTGCATCGTTGCACCAAAATACTCAAAGATATGTTAGTAACACTTTGAGCAATAACCCGCTATGATACCAACTGAAACCACACCTAAGAGGGGTTGAATTGGGCGTATCGAGAAGTTATTTCCTTTTTAAATAACTCAATAATAAAGGTGTTATATGCTCAGTCAAACGCATATATGAATGCAATGCGAGATGAAGGAAATAAAAGAGATGGAAAGAGACATGCGATTTATAGTGGTTTGATCCAATGATATACATCCACTACCTAACTTACCCTGTTAGGATTTTCAAACTCCCATTTATATTGCCAAAAAGTGTTACAACCTAAGCGTACAAACCTAAAATGCCTAATTACAAATTAGGACTTCCTACCTAGTTGCAATTAGGGTTATGCATAGCCTCAAATAGGTTTTCCCTTCAACTTAGATCCCACTAAGTCTTACAATTAGCCAATTACAAAGAATCGATGAAAATTATCAAATTCACTTTACAAACTAAAGCGACACTAAATTCAAATATAAGCAAGCCTCCTAAAGCCTAACTACTCTAATGCATGCAAGTATGAGAACAAATGAGAAATGCAATTATATCATTGATTTTGTGGAAATCTCAAATAAGAAACCATTTCAAACAAATTGATTAAAACAAGCTAGTTTCAAATACAAAGAACAAGAAGTTTGATAAAAATCAAGTTTAAGTGCAAACTCTTGTCCAAACCAGTCCTAAGGTTTAGTAAATAAATTTTAAGTGCAAAACTCTAGATAAATGTGTTCAAGAACAGAACAAATGACTTCCACAGTTCAAGAACACAAAAATATGAAATTTAAGCATAAGAAAATCTAGGAAATTAGACTTTCTTACAACCTTGAGAGAGTAAATTGAAAATGAGTTCTTGAGTGGATGTTGTAAGCATTAGAACACTCAATAACGTTGGTTTCTAGAGTGATTTAGTTGCCTCGAAAGATTACATGTGATACATATAAAAATCCAAGCTTCTTTTTTGAAAACAATGAACGCAATAAGGTTTTCTTGCTTGACAAGACAATAGAATGTTCTAGAAGGTTCTATAATATTCTAGATTCCTTTTTAATAGTTTTTGAGCATTTTAGAGATCAAAAGGCTCAGATTTGATCATCTATTCAAATTAAAGTGTGCTTTTTAGCTTTATAAAAAAACTATAAGAAAGGCAATTAAGCGCTAATATTGGGACCTAGCACGCTAATCCTCTAAGCTAGCGTGCTAATATTGAACATTAGCGCACTAACTGTGCAATTAGCATGCTAATATCACTTTTAGTGGGCTAACTTTTAGGGGCTTCAAAATAAATATTTTTGGCCCTAGAGTTATGGACCCCTTAACGCATCCGGGACCCTACTAATCCTCTTATAAAATGTTATACATGTTTGTTGAAGGTCATAGAACCTATTTAGGTGGTCCGAATGTTTTTACAAATCCCATAAATGAAATATCTTGATTTCATGACTTACATAGGGGCTTTTCTACAAATACACATTTTTTCTTTTCAAAAATATTTCAAAACAAGTTTTTCAACTTCGAAAACTTCCACAATGGTTTTTAAAGTACAATGTGAATATAAAAACATGCTTTCACATAGTTCGAACTTATAAGGCCGATTTAATTGGTAAGTTTAATTTTAAACTCCAAATGATCACTTAAAATTTGAAAAACATGATATGCGGGAACTAATGCATTAGGCATGCGTAAATAAACTTGCGTACCTCGCATCAATGTTACAAAATGTAATATGATTTTCTTTTCCGTTTCCACTTGTGGACCAAATCTTGAACTTGTATGGCTTGAACACTTGAGACGTGATATTGTACAAACTTTGACTAACTGAAACCACTTGATAAACTTATTAGTATACTTTTACTTTGCTTGTTTCTATCAAAATCCTGGGTGGAGTGAAAGTGACTAACCATAATTCCAACAACAATGTGTTTCTCAAATGGTCACGAGTGTTTTGAAAAAAACCTAGCTTGAGAATTATTAGTGCACTAGGTTGGGGAATTAGCGCACTAATAAGCACAAATGCTATCTCATGTGTAGTCTACCTAGCACGCTAATGAGCTAAAAGGCTGTCTCGTGTGTAGTCAACCTATTGCGCTATGTATATTATGTAGCACTCTAATTGGCTGACTTAGTGTGCTACTAAGTTGGAATCAACGCTAACAAGCTAAACCTAACACACTAACTAGGAAGACTTAGCGCGCTAATTGCTTTTGAAATTTTTTTTGTAAAAAACATAGATTTTTGATAAACAACTCAAGTTTGTCTCATACTCCATAGACACCTTGTTAACAACATATAAAAAGGTTTGAATGAGCCAAATCATTATTTAAAGGTCAGATTCATGAATCATGCCTAATTTTCACTGAATCTTTGAAAATTGGTCTCTAGGCAATGGCTTTATAAAAATATAAGCAAGTTAGTTTTTCATGGACACATGAATCAGTTTGACATCCACCATTTTCACATGATCACGAAGGAAGTGGTGCCTAATAACAATATTTTTAGCGCGGGAATGTAACAATGGATTTTTGATATGTCGATTGCACTTGTCTTAGCATAATAGATTTTAGCACAACCAATTTGGATTTGATAGTCCTTAAGTTTTTGGTTAAAGTACAATACTTGACCATAACAACTTTTGGTAGCCACATAATCGATCCTGGCGTGATGGACACAATAAGAGAGTTTTGCTTTTTGCTAAACCATGAGATTAAGGAATTTCCTAGCAAATGATGAAACCCTGATATGCTATTCCTAGCTACTAAACTCCCTACATAATAAAAATTTACAAAGCTCATAAGTTCAACACTTTTGGCTTTGTTGAACCATAATTCCAAGTTTTATGTGCCACTTAAGTATCGAAATATATGCTTAATATATGTTAAATGTGACTCTTTATGCTTGGATTGGAACCAAGCACATAGACACACGCTAATCATAATATCGAGTCTACTTGTGGTCAAGTAGACAAGACTTCCTATCATGCCATGATATAACTTACGATCTATGGGCTATCCTAATTGGTCTTTGTCCACTTTGACGATCGAACTACTAGGAGTGTCACATTTCTTCAAATTGTCAAATTTTCATTTCTTAAGCATGTCTCTCACATACTACACTTCATTGATGAAAATCTCATGCTTAGATTGCTTAATTTGCAACCCAAATTAGTATGTTAGTTTAACCATCATGCTCATTTCAAACTCATTGGTCATCAAAAATGAAAAATCATGACATAAACATGTAATGGATGAAGCAAATATGATATCATCAATGTAAATTTGAAAAAGAAGCATATCATGTTTTTTGATCAAAATAAACAAGGCGGGATCTAGTGTTCCTTTTTTGAACCCTTTATGAAGAAGAAATGCACTTAGCCTATCATACCAAACTTTATGAGCTTTCTCGTAATCCATACAAGGTTTTTGAAGATGATAAACACGACTTGGGTAACCATGGTCTTCAAAGCCAGTGGTTGTTATACATATACAACTTCATTGATGAAGTCATTCAAAAAGGTACTTTTAATGTTCATTCGGTATAGTAAGAACTCATTATAGCAAGCATAAATATGCAACATTTGAATTGCTTCTAATTTTGCTACTAATGCAAAGGCTTCTTCATAATCAATGTCTTTTTCTTGATTATAACATTTTGTAACCAACCTAGCCTTGTTTGTCACTATAGCACATTTCTAATTCTTTTTATTTTTAAGAATCCATTTAATGCCTATATTGGTACGATTTTTAGGCCTAGGCGATGAGGTCCATACTTTGTTTCTTACAAAATGGCCTAATTCTTCTTACGTGACCATGATCTAAATTCATCATCTAAGACTTCATCTATCTTAGTGGGCTCAGTTTGTGAAACCAATGCGATATGCCTTTATCCCGATTTAGAGAAGATCTAGTTGTCAAGCTTTTATTTGGATCAGCTTGGATTTGTTGAGAAGGATATCCTAATAGGTCTTGAGTTTTTTGGTACAATTGGTCTGATTTCTGTTATCACTCCTTCTTTACCATTGGATTTTTTAGCTTAAATGATACCATCATCATCGTCAACTATCATTTTCTTAAATGTATGCATCAATTGCACTTTAGGATCTATCTCATCAAACTTGACATGGATTGACTCCTTTATACTCTTGGTTGATCTATTTAACATTGTACGTGCCTTACTATGCTTGGAATGTCCTAGAAAGGTGCATACATTTTACATTGGGTCAAACTTGTCCAAAAGATCCTTATCATTTATAATGTTGCAAGTACAACAAAACAACTTAAAGTAACTAATGTTACGCTTCGACCTTTCCATTGTTCATAATGGGTCTTCTTCTCTTGCTTTCGTACATTCACCCTATTCAAAACATAACACGACATTTTAATGGCTTCGGCGCAAAAGTGCTTAGATATGTTGTAATTATTTAGCATAGTCCAAAACATTTATTAGAGAGATCATTTTTTCCTTTTAACCAGTCCATTTTGTTGTGGTGTTCTAGGAGAGGGTAATTGGTATGAACACCCTTCTCTAGCATAAAACTCCTCCAAATTCCTATCAACAAACTCACCACCTTTATCACTTCAATGATAGTGATTTTTTTATTCTTCTCATTTTCAACTAATGCACATAATTTGACAAAAAGTTCAAAAACCTCATGATTATGTGCTAAAAAGTGCACCTAAGTATATCTAATGAAAAAATCAACAATAACAAAGCAATATAATTTTCCCCCTATGCTTTTTGTTTTGGTAGGTCCAAAAAAATTCATATGGATTAGTTTTAAGGCTCTAGTTACATCACTAGCTACGTTTATCTTGAATGACGATTTCACTTGTTTCCTAGAATACAAGGTTCACATTCCTAGTCTTTCTTCTATTTGCATTTAGGGAAACCTTTTACTAAATCATGGTCAGTTAATTTGGACAAATTTCCCATACTAACAATTTTCTAGTCTATGGTGCCATAAACATGCATCATATTCATTTTGAGCACTTAAACATGTAACATTTTGCATATGCATCTCATCAAAGTTAATAGCATAGATATTTTTTTTTCTCTGTATGCAATGAACAAGATTTCATGCTTCTTATTCGTAACAATGCATTTGGATGATTCAAACATAACATGAAAAACTTTGTTATGTAATTGATTAATGCAAAGCAAATTATGTTTCAAACCATCAACAAGGTAAACATCTTAGATGGATAGAGAATTGTTACCAATGGTACCAAGACCTCTGACCTTTCATTTGTTATCATCTCTGAATGTGACTTTTCTACTATCAGACTACTTTAACTCAATGAATTGACTCCCATCTCCAGTCATGTATCTTGAGCACCCACTATTCAAGTACCACGAGGCGCTCTTCCTTGGATCTTACACAATATGAAAAACACTAGATTTTGGTACCCAAACCCCTTTGGGTCTGATAAAGTTAGTATCATAAACATTCATAACTACCCATGCTAATCCACTTATATTGGTTTTTCAAGACAAATTCCCTAGCCTCATAAGACCTAATGCACTTAGAACATCTATGTGTATCATTCGACAATTTCTCGTAGCTCAATAAATTTGCTTCGTAGCATATGCCTCTTTTGTTAAGTGTACGTCGCTGTGCTCCCAACATCGTATCCATCATATCCCTACCATTGTGAACTTTGTCACCATATTGGTCAACTCCTCTACTTCATTTTCTAAGGCATCCCTTTCCCTTACGGCATCACTTAATTTATTTTGGAGGCCACTAATTGTCTCACTTTGTGAGTCAATCTCACATATTGCTATTGTCAATATCCTTTTGAGTTGTTTGGTTTTCTTAACCTATTTTCCAACTCTTTCCTAAGCTCATCAAGGCAAGGAAAATCATTTAAGTCATCAACATCTTCAAAATTTCTAAAATTAGAATTTACCTCACTTTGTGCAACAAGACAAAGTATAGCCTTCTTATTTTCTTACTTTGTATTGGAGCTTGATCAAGATGAATCGTTTCTTGTTGTCTTGAAGCTCTCCTTGCCTTTCCTCTTGTCCATAACTTTCTTGGACTTACTATTGGCCTTGATATGTCCTGGTTTGTGACACTCAAAGCCTACTATCTCACTTGAATTTCCTCCTTTGATTCCACCTTTGAACTTTTTCTTGTAATCTCACGCTTGTACATTTTCTTGTGGAGCTTTCTTGAAAGCATGACTATTTCATCCTCAAAATTATTTTCATGACTAGATTTCTCATCCTCGATGATCTCAATTGATGGAGTAGGAAATTTCAACTTAACTAGTGGAATATTTTCCTTCAAAACAATCTTTTTCTTTGAGTTCTTAGAACCACCACCTAAGTTCTTCCAATCTTGCTCAGGTCCTTTAGCTAAAGCTCATGAACTTGTCAACTCTCCACATAAGGCATCAAAAGTGTACTATCCAAGATTTTGCATCGATTGTATGGCATGCTTCTTTGAATCCAATTACTTAAATAAGCCTCTAAAGAACTTGTGCACCAAAGTTTATTGATCATAGTTCTTTCCAAGAATCTTGATCACATTCAAGAGCATAGGGAAGCTAATGATGGTAGTACCTATGTCTTCATCGGAGAAAACTCATAAGGTTTCGTAATGCACCTCAAGAATCCTCAATTTTTTCTTTTTCACTTGAATTGTATCCTGATAGTGCGCTTCAAGCTTCTCCTATACGTCCTTAGCCGTTTGACCTGCGTTAACCCAATTGGACACATTCTTACTTAGTTCACAAAACAAATAATTCATAGCTTACTCATTTGAGAGCTCAATCCTCATCTCCTTGGTTGTGAAATCCTTTGTAAAATTTTCTTGTATAGTATATCTATTTTGGATAGAATCTCATGGATGCCTACTTTGTGCTCTTATGTAGAACTTCATCTTCACTTTCCAATGAGCATAGTTTGTTCCATCTAAGTACGAAGCCTACTTAATGAGTTGCCTTCTTTAAGGTGAGCTGGATCTAAAGTTTGCATCCTCATAAAAAAACAATGCTTAATGCATACACCATCAAAGAAAATAAATGCAATGCAATGGTGAAAGAGTTAGAAGAGAAGGAAAATACACACGAAATTTATAGTGGTTCGATCCAACCGATCTACATCATGTACCGAACCACCCCAGGTTGGATTCTCAACCCCATACCTATATTAATGATATGTGTTACAACCTAAGCGTACAAGGCTAGAATGCCTAATCACTAATTAGAACTTCCTACCTATCCTTAACTATGGTTTATGCCTAGCCTCAACTAGGTCTTCCTTTAACTTAGATTTCACTAAGTCTTACAATCAACCATTAATAAAGAAATATGTGAATACAATGAAAGTTAAGTTTACAAAGTAAAACGACAATAAGTTCAAATACTCATAAGCTACCTAGAGCCTAACAACTCTAATGCATGCAAGCATGAATATGAATGAGATATAGGAATATGCTAGTAATTTTCCACCAATTTCAATCACAAATGAATTAAACCAATTTGATGAGAATGAAAATGATTTCAAATCGAGATGAAAAGTACTTTGATAGAAATCCGTTTAAGGCCTAACTCTTGTTGAAATTAGTTATAGGGTTTATAAAAAAAGTTAAAGCACAAAACCTTAGACAAAAGTGTTCAAGAACATAAAAAATGATTCCTATACAATAATCACAACAAGAGATGTAATTTAAGCACAAGTGAAATAGGAAATCAAAATTTCTTACAACCCTAAATGAAAGTGACTCAAATCAATTCTACAGAATTTGTTAGACACTAGCTTCGAGGATGATTAAGTAGCCTTGAATGATTCCAAGTGATCAAGCACAAAAATCGAGTCAAATCAATGTGAAAATTTGGATACAAGTGAATTTTTTGTGCTTGAGAGGATAATAAAATGTTCCAAGTAGTTTTTTAATAGTTTCCAAGTCTATTTTACAGTTTATCACCATTATTGCAAGCCTTAGAACACGACTTTTGACACTAGCTTCGAGGATGATTTAGTAGCCTTGAATGATTCCATGTTATCAAGCACAAAAATCAAGTTAAATCAATGTGAAAAGTTGGACACAAGTGAGTTTTTGAGCTTGAAAGGATTATAATATGTTTTAAGTAGTTTGTTAATAGATTTCAAGTCTATTTAACATTTTATGGCCATTATCTTGATCCAAGGGTCCAAAATCAATCATTGGTTCAAAATAAAGCAAAAGGTGTAAGCTTTTATAAATGATGTCAAGAGACTGGTTAGAGCAGTAGGTGAACTCGTTAGTGTACTAATTGTAGATAATGCGTTAAATCATTGGAATAGAGACTAAATAATTTTTGGTTTAGAGTTAGTGACTCCATAACACACCTACTTCTAAATTAAAGCTCTAGGAATACTTTGAGTATGTTTAATATGAGTCATTGGACCTATTTAGACTGCCTAAATGATTTCACAATTCTAAAATCCGAAATTCGATTAAATGAAACATGTAGGGGCTTATCTAAAAATATTTTACTTATCATTCAAAAACCATTCAAATTAAAGTTTGTGCATTCAAAACCAATTACGATAATTTTTCAAATCCAAAGCATGTTTAGAAACATTTTTACATAATGTCAAACCATTTACAAATTGTGAAATTTAAGTAATGTAAAAACCAAAACTGAAAACTTTGCAAAACGAGAGGTGCTTGAGTCTAATGCATTTGATTTGCATAATCGGACTTATATACCTCACATGATTTGTATAATTGATAGTGTGAGCTTTCTTGTCCTTGTGTTCTTATATAAGTCGAATCTTAAGCCTTGAACTTGTGAAAACTCATTTTTCCTTTTGAGCTTGTGATTCCAAGCAAAATTTGATATTTTTAAAACACTTAACAAACTTGTTAGAATCCGTTCACTTTGTTTGTTGCCATCAAGATCTAGAGTGGAATATAACTGACTAAACACTTAGTCCAACAAGTATTTCATTCATCTAAAAATTTCTGAACTTGAATTTGATCCATTTTGCAATATATTCACCATTAGATGATTTCGTGCTTAACACTTTGAACCAATCTTATTCTTCGACTCCCTGATTTAATAGATTATTATTTGTGGATTTTAATCATGAACTTTGTAGTGCATGCTTAGTCTAGAATTTGTATTGTGATATTTAGATTCATTATCTAGTTTAAAGTATTAAGTAGGATTGTTTGAAAGGTCTATTATCATTTAAATGTCCTAGGTGAATTTAAGATCTTAGTTTAATATTGAAATTGCTTTCCGAAGGTATTAGATTAAGTATTTTGAAGTTTTCACAAAGTGTAATGCAATTTTATTGCTTAAAGTTAATTTCTTTTTGTATTAATTCAATGGGTTGGCTCAATAAAATTAGAGTGTATCTTCTCCACCGGTATAAGGAGAACTAATAGCTTGTTATTACTAATGATAAGAGTTTAATGATCTATCTTACTTTATAAAGTTTTCTCATGATTATATGATTGAAGTAGCATGTTTGGATGCAAAATAGATTGAAGTTTCATTGTTTTGAATGTTTGTTAAGATATCTATTTATTATTGGATTGAATTGATTTGAATATTAGTGAATTTTAATTGTGATGGTTAAGTTAGTTTAACTAGTTTAGTTAATTAATATATTGTTATAGATTGGATTAGTGATTTTCAATTCTCATTTTAATTAAATTGATTAAATTAAAGTAAAAAATAATATAAACCAATGAAAGACTTTTCCTTAGAGAAGTTTGATAAATATGTAGAGACGATTCCACTTATCATTACTACAAATAATAAGGATCTACAGGAAACTTATTGTACATGCTCGACAAGTGGCAATATTTGGCACCGTTGTTGGGGATATTTCACAATTTTTATGAGTTTTAGACATTGTATAGTCCACCCACTTCGTCATTCTCATTCTACACGTTCTTTACATCCGTTTGATATTGATGTAGATAAATTTAAGACAAAAATTTAGAGAACACCAAACTACCTCAATGGAAGCCAATAATAATCTTGATATTAATAATAATGATAATAGAGAACTTAATTTTAGGCAAGCCAATTCAAATATTATTGCATATGAACCAATGTGTATTGCCTATCTTGAGGGATTTTTAGAATTTGAACTTAGATCTAAATTCATTAGTGCTCTACCTAACGTCTAAATAAAGAAAATAAAGATAGCCATAAATGTTTTATGGATTACCAACATAATGTTAATGGGAAGATATCTAAAGGCTACATGTTAGAACAAGTCAAACTTAATGATTTTCCATTTGTATTGAAAGATCAACCAGAAAATTGGTTGTTTTATCTTCCTTAAGATTCAATAACCACATGGAGTCAAAAATAAGAAGCTTTCCAAGATCGATATATTCCTACCGAAAAAACTAGTACTTATAGAAGACGCAGTCGTGAAAATGAAAAATAATGAAATTTCTTAAGAATTTTGGCATAGATCTTAAAGATTAATTTTTTCTAGTCCACAACATGGATATACCAAGAGAGCAGTATTAGAATACCTCTATGAAAGACTTAATCATTTTAAAATTATGTGAAATCATGTGGATTTTATAATGAAGTTACACATCCTACAGAAACATGTCTTACTTTATAAAAAGATAATACTGAAGAAATTCAACGCAATTATGAACCAATATTCTAATCCTCCTGGAAATCGATATAATAACAACAATTATTACACCAGAAAACTAAATTCAAATCATAGCTATGGTCGAAAAAATCAAAATTATACCACTTATCGACCGAAAGCACCAATACAACCAACACCTATATAACCACCTCAACAAACTTTTCAACCTATGCCACCAAATTTAGAACAAATATTACATAACTTTATTAACGAAAGTAATCAAAACTTTAAGCGTGTTTTGAATAATCAAATTACAACTGATACATCAATTAACAAGTTTAAAAACCAATTAAATTAAATGACTACAAATTAGCAAGCTAAGTAATCTAATTAAATTATATAATCAAACTACAAATACTACAAATCAAGCACAAGTGAACTTTTTATTTTCTTAAAAAGGAAAATCATACGCAAGAAAAGACACGAAAAAATAAAAATAAAAGAAAGTACATAAAACCATAGAACAAAAAGAAGCAGAGATGATGGCCAATGTCATTCCCACTTGGGAATGGATAACCGAACAAATAAAATACACATTTTTTCTCGATAGGTTATACCCATGCCATTTCACAAGATTTTAAGCTTATGAAAAAACATTAAAAAACTAAAAATTAATTAATCAAGAGAAATTGAATAATAATCATTGAATTCAAATATGAATTCTAGTTCTACCATTCCTTAACGATTAAGAAATGCTAGGTATGAAAAATCTAAAGAAGACATATTTTAATCATTTATGAAAATAAGAATTAAATTTTTTTAAAGGAATCAAATCATGATGAAGTTACAAAAGAATTATCTAAATGTAAAGACAAATTTTTAAAAGAATATAATAGAAACTTAGGACAAAAGATGTCACCATTAAATAAGAGAATGCTTAGAAAATGTTCCGACCTAGGAATGTTTGTCATACCCCTCACAATAGGAGATCATTCTATTAAATTTGCTATGTGAAATCTTGGGGCATCAATTAATGTTATGTCATCAATCTTTATGAATCATTGAAAATAGGATCGTTAACTAATACATTTATCAATCTTACTTTAGCAGAAATACAATTATTATTAGAAACCATTTTAGTACAAGTACATGTCTTAGTATTTCAAGGTGACTTTTAATTCATGAAAATGAGAGACTAAATATCAACTAACCTTTTACCTATAATATTAGGTAGACCTTTTCTTAAGATGGCTAGAACTAATTTATATATTTTTGAAGGAACAATGTCTATGAAATTCAAATATAAGATGGTTAAATTTAAAATTAATAACGAACACATAAATGAAGATTATGATGAATTAGTCAATAATGAAATCTTCTATAATGATTTTCTATACTCAAACTATTATGATAACTTTAATGCTAAAATTTACCTAATTAATGCAGTAACATTGGAAACTAATAAAGATTTAAGTCTTGTGTAGCTTAACAATCCTGGAGGTATACACTTGAACATTAAATTTAAATGGGCTTGTTACTTCAATGCTCAATGCGAGTATTAAAACAAATCTCATCCCCCTATACATTTCTTTCTACATACTCAATTGGAGTTGAATTCACTTGCTTCTGAATGTGTTTCTTTATCGGATGATACTTCAATTCAACTAATAAGAATGGTCATGGATGTACCAGTTCATGTGAACAACTAAATTGTATCCATTAACGTTTTTCTTACTCCACATTTTATTGAAGAAGATCCTCCTTTAATTTTAGGAAGACCTTTCTGAGCTAGTAGTTAACTTGTCGTGGATATTTTGAACAAAATAATAACTTTGACGATTCATGCCAAGACACTTACTTTCTTGAATTGCACTAGAGTTGATTGCAGACATTCAAGTCCAAATATCCAACATAATTCTAGAAGGGTTCCACTAAGCAAACGCCAATAAACAAAAGCAATTTATGGTAGGGATCTCATATTCTATGCTTATTTAGTTTTATTGGGAGTGTAGTCTAGTTTAGTATAGTATTTTTTTTACTCTCTAACTTTTCGAATATTGTATTCGAAATATTTTTAGAATTTAGACTCCGAGGTAAATTCAAATAAAGAAGAGTGATTAAGTTATTTTTGCTTATATGACCTTTATGCAAGTTGCATTACTCACTTGCTTGTTTATTTATTTATTTATTTATTCGATAAATTAATTTAGTTACTTACATATCCTAATTAAACTTTCAAAATCTCAGTCAATTCTTCCTTAATATAAGGTATTTTTTGAGTGATATATAAGTTAATAATGAAATAAATTGCTAAAATAGTAACTTAGGCGTAGCGATTGCACGTTAAATCGAAATAACAAAGGGAATCATTGGCAAAATCAATGACAATATCAAACAAATTAAGTAAAAATCTTAGACTAGAAAATCCCCAAATTCACTACTTCCAAGGAGTCGATGCATAGATTGGTGGGTCACCGCACCTCACAACCCAATGATTAACCTAGCGATTTTCCAACAATTCTACTTAATACAAAGAATGTCGTTTCACTCAATTTTTAGTTTAAAAATAAAAACCCTAAATCCCAATAAACACAAACTCATTCCCGCAACATATTATTGCATCCCATCATACATATTTCAATTTATTTCCTAGATTTAACACTTTTAATCTCAATCTGATAGTATTTAAGTGATTCATATCTAAAACTAGTTTCATTCAACAATTTTTTTTAAAAAATTGAGAGTATTTAGCCAAACTAGGGTTTAAGAGATTTCAGCGTAGATCTTGGAAGAACGATTTAGAGGAGTTCAACATCTTAAATCATGAGAGATTCACTCTCAAAAAAGTAATTACATCAACCCTAGCACTTTACTATAAAAAATTTTGTTTTGAATAATTTTTGCATGTTTTTTAATGCTTTTTAAAATTGTTTTAGTGAAAGTCATTCTATTATCTTGAACAAATGATTTCATTTATTCCAATGAATTATGTGTTCCGATTACATTGTTCGTTACTTTTCCAATTCAATAATTTTGAAATTTTGATATATTTAAATGGATTTGCAAATGGTTTGAAAATCGAGTTTAAAATAAGTTTTAGGGGTTTGGTAATTTGTTTGTTTTTTTCTATTTCGAAAAAGACTAGAATTTATCACATAATTGCTTTAAAAGATTTACAAAACCAATATTAAAGTTTATAATCGAGTTAACACTTTGATGCCATTTTTATTTAATGTTTCCAATGAGTTTTCTAGCTAGCATTTCAAATTGATTTCTCCTTTCAAAATAAAATCTTGAAAGTTACTGTATTATTTCCAACATTAAATGTTTTTATGACCTATAGGCTTATTTGTTATTTGGACTTGTGAGTTTTTGAATCAAGATAATGGCCATAGGTGGTAAAGGTAGAAGTTCACAATAGGAGATAAAAAAGGCACATTTAGAAGAAAAACCTAAATAAAAATCCATAGTTCATCCTACACCCATTATTAGGCTAACAGGGATTTATAAAAATAAACCCTAAACTAGAAAACCAAGAGAACCTTCACCTTTATATTTTATTGATGCATCGTAGAGAGAGGAAAAAAATAAGGAGACACCAAGCCTTCTTTTTTATGGGCACGACCTAATTAATGCCAAAGTTCTTGCTAAGATGAAGAGCGATATTAGTAAGAATAGGAAGATTATACTAAAAAGTGGATTCAATGCTAAGAATGAAATAAAGCAAGGGCCTAAAATTTTCAACATAATAAGGAAGAGGAATTAGAGATTGTCGACTAGTGTTTGTTATGTCAACAATTATGTGGGGTCCTGGTAGAGATGGGTTATGAATTAGTAGTGCTGGAATTTTACATAAAATGTCATGGAGATTACAAAAAAACGATAACCATGGTCCGAGGAAGGCTAATTGACTACTCGCTTGCTAGGATAATCATTACATTGGCTTATCAAGATTCGAAAGGAGACAAAATAATTAGTACCTAAAATTCGAGTACGGGTTTACACATAGATTTCTCCTTGAAACCATTAGAAATGGTTTAGAAGTTACTCTGAGGGATAGATTTCTTTTTGAAAATGATAGGTACCCAAAACATATTCAAACCAAAAACTTTAGGAAAACAACCAAAGCATGGAGCTTTTTTATTAATCTAAGTTTACAGCCAAGTTTGGAACACTACGTGATTGTGAATTATAATGCGGCACTATTGTACCACGTTGTCCAAGGGAAATGCTATATTGATGTTGGATCGTGACCACAAAAAATGAAAGATTGCCTTTTACTTTAATGATTACTGAATTTTGTAAAAAATAATAAGTTCCAAATATTTTTCGAGGAATAGATGTTTATCCTAACATGACCATCATCGATGAACTAATAGGAAACAACCATAAAGTGCTGGGATATGAAGATTCGGAGGATGAATGAGAAAGGATTGAAATATTTAGGAAAGAGATCATAGAGAGGAGAAGAATACAAGCATAAAAAAGAAGAATTTTGGAAGAAATGCAATCTATTATGTATAATGATAGAACGAACTAGAGTCTAGAGCCACCTACGGAGGATTTTACTTGCATGTATGTGTATGAGAAAAAGAGAACAATGATGGGGTGGATCTTGCTATAAGCATACATAGGTCCGAGAGACGCATGTCCGTAAGAATGCAAGGAAGTGAAGCTCGATATTCTAGTACCATCTACCCAACTTAGAATGCCCAACTAGGGAGTTTTTTCATAAAGTACTCCAGTGCCGGAGTGGACTGCATGTTCTATGATCATTCACTGAGCTTCCAATTTGTGATTTTGGATGGCGGTTCAGATCTACTCATTCTTTTCCATTTAGTCTATCTTTGAGTGTTATTATATGAGATCCTAGTTTTTCATATTTTGGTATGTATGATGTGGTTTCAGTTTGTGATACAATTGGTATATTTTAATTTAAACTATACAACGTTTGATATGTTAAATTCTATAACTATTGTGTTTGGAAATTCTTCAATTTATCGTGTTTCCTTTATTTATGAATTTAATGCTTATGTTATGTTATTCATTTTTTATATATTTGTTTACACTTCATAAGGTATTTTTGTTTTATTATAAAGTGAACTTTAGTTTTAAACTTTGAGGATAATGTTTGGAATGAGTTTGGGGATACTAAGTGTTCATGACATAAAAGTAGACTCAATTTTTTAAAATTTTCACAATATAGTAAATATTTTTCCATTTCATTTTATTTTATTTAGTTAGGAATATATAAAATTGAATATAATTTAGATTTAAATAGAAGTAATAATATTGTTATTACCAATGAAAATATAAATCTTATGATGGAAATGACTTGTTATAACCTATTTGAATAAACCTAGATTGTGTATGTAATGACCCATTACTTTAAGCCGGTGATTAGTGTTCATCTGATTCTTACTTAACTCGAGTGAAGCTCATGGTTACGCTCGGAGTGACTCGAATAATGTGTGAATGTGTATATTTGATATATTATGTTTCTTTTGCATGACAGTTGATTAATTAAACTATAGGCAATTATTCTATATTAATATAAGACCTATAATGGTGAAATAAATAAATAATTAGTTGCACAAAACCTCGTAAATAAAATGTTAAGTATCACGTGAAGATTTTACATCGGTTTACGTGAAAGTAGGGTTTAGTGACAGTGTAAAATAAAAATGAAGTTTGTGCAAAACCTTACCTCGAGTTTTGTGTTACTTGATAGTAGTCGAGTTTAAGATTGTTTCTAATTTGGTACAAGATTTGTTAAATATGGTAAGATAATCAGTCTATGAGAGTTTTATATGTCATGGACGAAGTTATTATAATTAGGGTTTTTGTATGACCAAAACCATTGTTATGGATGTTTTATAATGAAGGACTATTTTGTCGAGAGCTTTAGGAACTAACCCTATTAACTCAAGTTTTTGCTTTGCAAATCTTCTTACGTCCAATTTTCGCTTGGTTTCTTTTTGCAAAATTGTAGAGAATTGCAAAACTATCAGTTAGAGCTAAGTTTATGATGTCGAAACAAGTTATTCAGCTCACAATTTGGTACATACTAAATTCAAGGCATTTTCCTAAATTCATTATACATTCTCGTGATTTATCGATTTCTTTCATGGAGTTGTAGTAGGAATTAGTAAAAATTGTTGTGAATTGATATATTTGATTGATTTGCACCAGTTTGAGATAAATTCCACCGTCGTGGGTTAGGGTTTTTGTCAATTGAATTGATGCCACTCGGTTAATAACTATTTTTTAGATGTTTTTATAGTTTATATTGATTTACATTAGATCATTGGATCAAGTGATTATTTGTTTTGATCCAATTTGATTTCATGGACTGTGGAATTATTAAAGTTCGGTGTTGAGAGTTTTCTTAGTCTTTGGAATCAATTTTTTATTATTTAATTTGGGGAAGTTTGCTCAGTTCAAAATATATAAAGTTTGCCTAATCAACATGCAACACCGGAGAATTCATTAGTTCTACATTATGATCTAATTTAGGTATTTTTGGAGTTTATGGAAAGTACTTCATGAGTACTGCAACTTCATTTTTGGCGTTTATGAAAAATATTGAGGTTTTTAAGGTTAAAAAGCTAACCCTAAGTGACTAGTTGATAGCACTTTGAAATTGTTATAAAATATTATTTTTCAAAATAGATTTCAATCATACTTTGGTCCAAGTTCTTGTGTGCACCCGAGATTCTTGATTCAAATGCAACAATTTAGGGGGTTCTAACCAATAAGTATAAGACTAAAAATATGGTGATCAATTTATTTTAGGTTCTTGATCAATAGGAAAAGGTTTGAGGATTTTTGGAATCGTGTAGGTCGATATAAAATTATGAAAGCTTAGCACAAGTAAGTGGGACTCAATTACAAATATCATTTATGCTATTTATTGTACTATACCTAGTTAATGTAGCTTACGGATTGGCATTGGTGGAATTGCACGATGATGGGTATAAAACATAATGAACATCGAAGAATGAACTGGATTGTGTTAACCGGACATGGAGTGGGTATGAAGTTTGTAAGGATTCGCTTTACCTTTTCACTTTCTTATACCATGGCTTAATAATGACGTTCATATCCAATAGAGTGCAGAGGCTCTAATTTTCTTGAATGCACTGATGAAATCATACATCGTCCAAAGTGAAGATTTCAGGCAGTGATATTCTTGCTTAACTTATAGATTAGTCTTATAAATGAATGATAACTGATGTCACATGTGCATGGCTATAGAATTATGGTGTTGCATCTATTTATGTATTGTTTTGTTATTTATCATGCACTGATAAATATAGTTTGATTCATATTGTTATTCATATTCCTTGATTATTAGATGGACACTTGATATTGTAATTGTGAGTCAATTACTGAGCAAGTTGGAGCATTCATCCTTATTAATATTTCAGGAATACTAACGTGCGCTTTAACTCAGGAACATATATGACTAGGAGTTTATAATAATCTCTACGTTGAATCGATTCCTCTATTGACTTATATACTTGAATTGAATTATATTTTTTATTAACTCAGGGTTTAGGGTTGTTTTGTAAATTGAGGTTGATATCAGCTTTGCACTCTAATTAGTATAGTTAGTATATCATTTATATTATCCAAAAGTTGTTAATCTTTTTGCATTTTCAATTACTTATACTATATATGATATATTGTATTGTGATAATCATGTATGAAGGACGATTTTCTATCACTCTAATTGAGTTCGATTGGTGTACCAGGGCTTAATTAGGGATTCAGTCTGGGTATTCTCTTAATTAGGATAGGGGATGTTACTGTTAGTATCATACACTAGCTTATAGTGAGCTTCCCTATTCTTGAATTATCTAAGAATCAATAATTACTCTAATATTATATAGTAGCAGAACCGAACTTCGTTACCTGTAAACTAAATTGGAGTCGATGTTTACTAACTTGGAAATTGATTCTCAAGTTATTGAAAACCGTGGACTTTATAAATGTCTTTTATCGATGTTTTGGAGGGTAATGAAAGATAAAAGCTTGAGTTTTGTCATATGTTGGAATGTATTATATCGATGCAAAAGATATAACTGTAATGTATTTCCTATACGTTATCTTGAAGGTCTTATCTCGCATCTATTTATTGGGAATCCAAAGAGTATTGATGGTTTGGGTTGTGAAACGTTGGACTTTAAGGATGTTCCAATAGAGGAAGTCAATATAAATGTAATAAGATGGTTTGTATCCATCGACATTTTAAGAATTCAAAGAGTGTTATGGCTTAGGGTTTGTAGAAACCTTAATCCAATGATACATAGAACAAGGAAAGATATACAAAATGTATGGAAAAAAATTAAATTATTCTCTAATGAAATAGTCTCTAAAAATCTTTATCCTCATCGATATTATTTGATAAATGATAGACATCGAAAAATGATTGATTGGACCTGGACAATGAGATGGATGATAGGAGAATGGACATTAAGAAGTTAATGAAACATGGAATGATTTCCAAAGAAGCTCAAAGGTGAAAATTCTATTTGAATGAAATACATACTACTATTGAGACTAGTTAAACATGATTAAAGGTCATTCAATTAGAAAATTAGTTGTTAACAATGATAAGAATATAGTCGAGATTAGATGGCTATAAGTGTATGCATAGTTTATGAGTTATTATAAATTATAAGATTCCCGATATGGTGCTAGTCCATATTCGAATAATTAGAAGAAGCCTGACAATATAGTTGTGATGTAACTACACATAATGAGGCTATAGTTAAATTGAATTAATGATTATATGTGTTGTTGTGGTTTAAATCGCACTCAACAATATAATAATAAATAAGAAAGGTGATGTTGTGATAGATCCACATGTGGGAAAAGGAAATATAAGAAAATAATCCTAATTGCAAAATTACATTGAACTGCGAAGATTCATAGATACAGATGAGAATTGAAGAATTGTGGAAAATCCATGCTGTTAGTTAACTTTATCTTATCTATTTGACTTCTATCACTTATATGGTAATTTCAGATGAAAACTTAAATTCAAGAACTTGTATACTTTGATTTAATATGCAGTTGTGTGCTATTAAGATCATAATCTGATTATTTAGACTAGTATAGTCTAAATAAGGGAGAATGAATTGTTAATAATTCTTAGGATTTTGAAAGTCAGATGAATATTTTACGTTATTGGTAATGAATAAGTATGTAATATATCAAGAGGTTGGTATTAACTGCTACTCTTAATTTAAATTTTTTGTAAATCACTAAATTTCTTCGAATGATGATTTGCAAAAATAAATTTATCACTTGAGATTCAAAGAGTTTGAAATTGTTTTAGAACGTTGGTTATTTTTGAGAATTCAAGCTTGATGAATAAATATTGTGATTCCAAAAGTTTCAAGAATTATGTTTATCAGATTTTCTTGAAATTTTGGCATAATTAAGATTTAAATTAATTATTACTTGATTTCCAAGGATAAACAATGATCAATACCATTTTACTTAGTATAATATAGTCGACCCCCTTGTCATTAGCACAATTGACCCGACCTAGATTACCTTAATCCCCATACAATCTAGTCACCCTATCCATTCTTTTAACTTTGACCTCAAAACAATAATTGTTTCAATCTTTAAGAAAGCTCCAAACTAAATTTGCAAATTTTCAACGAAACTTAATTCATGATTTATTCAATTAGAGCAAAGTAAGAAATCATACAGATTATTCTCTGTATTTTTTTGTAAAATCTCGTGGGCATTTCCACCAAAAATGGCCAGCTGGAAAACTTCTACCCAATATACATTAAAATTGGGGAGAAGACTAGAAAGACTCATAAATCCCCCAATTCATTGTCGATCTCCTCGCCCTCTTTCTACAAATCGAATTCAAACTCTCAGTCAAAATCAAAGTGAGGCGATTTTATTGGTATTAGGAGATATATATATATATATATATTAATTAAAATTTCCTTTAGATTAAAATTGTATGAATCTCGAGGCAAATCTAATGATTTAATTTCATTATATATTTGATCTTCCTCAAGATACATGCAACGTATCTCAATGTCGATCCTCGTGGCTTTTGACAAAATCATCACCTCCAAAAAATTTAGATAGGATCAATTATATTGATCTCATCGAGATACGCATCGCTTATCTCGATGTAGATCTAATGGTTTATAACTAACCATACACTTGATTTTCCTTAAGATGGAATTGCATGTATATGTAGGTGTGAATATCCTTCCAAAACCAACTTTCAACTCCATTCACTTCTTTAATGATCAAGCTATGCATATCTCGAGGAGAATCCAATGTTTTAAAAAATTCAAATAAAACTAATGTTTTCATTTATTATATTTTTATATATCAACTATATATATATAAATATATACAGACCTATATATTTTGGCAGCTAAAAATCTTCCCGTGACAACGGCCACCCTCGGGAGTGCATACTATTGTACATCACATGCGTGCCACACTCGACTTCACATGCCACTAGGCGCCCAACTATTTATTAATTATTCTATTTAATTCGGTAATTATCTTTTTAATTTATATCTAAATTAAACACCTAAAAATAACCCAATTTGGTACAAAACTAAAAAATATTCTCAACGTGCTCGAAAACTCACAAACACCATATATACATTTCAACTTGACCTTATTTCCCATCGAAATAGTATATAATATATCAAATAGGCACACTTTATATAAAAATAATATTTAAATCTATGATCTCCAGTCTGTAATGTGTGGGTCCCACCTCAGATACTTAAATCGCAAATTAAATATGAAAATACTTAATTAACATTCTAATAAAGTTTATGAAATTCTCTGATGTCAAATCTTCCCAATTGATTAAATTTTCATCCTCAAAATTGAAACTTACAAGTTACTGAACCAAAAGAGATATGAGATAATTATGCTTCTTATATAACTCTTTTAACCCAAACCTGTAAAACTATTTCTAAGGTAAACCGTCAAGTGGACCTAATCACTTTTGTTGCAATTAACAATTCAGTGGAGAAATTATAAACTTTTTCATTTTTCATTTCCAACATCTTGGCTTAACGAATATTTATTCTGTTACTTTGCCAATCCTGGATTTTTTGAATTGGTGAGGAGTTAAACAATCAACTTTGTAGAAATCTAATAAACCTTCCTTTACTTCTCATTTTATGCCTTGAATCAATACTTAGCAAGATCTAATCTATCTTGCTTTTCATAGAACCAATTTTATTTTTAACTGATAACAATTCCACAAATAATTGATAATTCTTTCCCTATCCATGAAACTCTAGTATACACATACCAATTTTCTTTGTCTTTACTAAACAACTTTTATTTGAAATATTGACCGATTAGTTCTTAAACTATCATTGGTGTAAAATTACACTATAATGCCAATAATATTTGAGCACAATATTAGATACTAAGTTGAGTTATGTCTCTATCTGATCCATCATTATTACAGATTTTCTTAACAAAAACTTGAAATTACATAAGTCATCCCGTAATTATAGATCTCCAATTACATCTGTCATTCTATGACAAGAGGTATCAAATCTCAATCTGATCAAAATATGAAAATGGACAAATCGTGCAACTATCATTCATTCTCTAATTGTCTACACATAAAATCATTTAGGTTGTGGTTAAAAAGCAATTTTTAATTTCAACACGTCGATCAATTCATTTGACCTTCTATTTCATTGGTCGTAAATTTAAAGGATTTTCTAACTTCATCAAATCGTTTTCTATCTATGAGTTCACTAAGAACCCCATTCAAATCGACATCGAGATCTCCCATAATCTCATTTCTTAATCACTTATTGTTCGCCAACTTCTCTTATTCCCTGAATATAGACAATTATCATTAAATTTAGTAGATATTGACTTTAATATAGAGATATCGATATTTATATTCACTGATATTAATTATATACTACTCTCGTTCAAACTTTCAACATTTGGAGTGTGACTTGTCGAAAGATCCTAGTGAAAATATAATAAGTTTTATCAAACATTTAGCGTGACATCCTAATTGGATCGGGATTTCGTTTAGCTAAAATTTTACTTTTTCATGCGTATGTTATAATGTTTTTACCATTTGGTTCCCCATATTTCAACTTCCAATTGACTTCGACAAAACTTCATACTCTTATATTCGAAGAATCATCAATACATTAAATTATTGAAAGATGGGTTAACGTCACATCGATCTTCTACGTAGTGAATGAATTGTGATTAAGAAATGGAGTTACTTAGACTATTGGTCATGGAAAACTACTCTAGTACCTTACATTAACTAAAGGAGTCGGCTTCATGTCACTTTCAAGAATCACGAGTCATCTCAACATCTCATTTTATTTTATATGCAAAGTCTATTCTGTTAAGCTTTTGTCAATCTTAGTTATTCGCTTATTGATCTCAATCTTGGTCCCTTAATAAACTTATTTCGACTTGTGCTCAACAACTATGCCACTTACAACTCTTTAATCTAGGTATAGAAAGACAATTTATATCTCTTCTCTTTTTGAAAATTGAGGTAAGGATAATACATCTTCTTATTATCCTTCAATCAATTGAAGTCTTTCTTAGTTATTCTTTCTTCAAAATAGAGAAATTCCTAACTCAAACAGTTCCACTATTTGTTATTGCCTTAATTGTTTTCATCAGCCTTATCTTTTCCTTACTTTTCTTTCTCTCAAAAAGAATTTTAGTACATTAAAAAGGCTAT
Source organism: Stephania yunnanensis (assembly GCA_039657365.1). Classification (NCBI taxonomy): domain Eukaryota; kingdom Viridiplantae; phylum Streptophyta; class Magnoliopsida; order Ranunculales; family Menispermaceae; genus Stephania; species Stephania yunnanensis. The sequence continues at coordinate 28,134,062 of CM077581.1, read as the reverse complement.
TTAAGATAAAGAAATATCTTACTGATCATCAACATAATTTTGATCATTTGTCTATTGTTGTTCATATGATGGGATAGAAGAATTTGAATTTTCAATACCTCGATTAACTTAACATCTAATCAAACTCTTAAAGAATACTATTTCAATCAATTAACTACTATAAATAGAAATTCTTGCAATATAGGAGTTCATACTAATGCCTTATACCAATCACTTACTAATATTCAATCATAACATCTACCTCTTCATTGGTTTTGTTTTAAATTCTAGTGATAAACACCATAACTTAATGTCATTAGTAGTGATTATTAGGTACTTTGAATCTCGAAACACAATAACTTGTGTTGATGTTTAATAGCTAATCAAAGCTATTATTAGACCACTTCTCCAACACCTTAACTTCTAACTCATCGATCTTACCATTACAATTTTCATTTTCAAGTTAGAAATCTCACTAATCTTTGTTTAATAAAATGACCTAATCTAGTCTTAACAAAGATTACTTATAACTCACGTATTTCCATTTGTTTTATAATTTATTTATTCGACTCACATAACCACTATACTCAAGTCTCTTATAAATAAGTAACTTGAATGATTAATAATCAATGTTTTCAGTTCTTCTCTTTAGAAATCGTTTGATCATCTTAAATCATTGTTCTATTAAAATTTCACTTTGTGTTTTATTTGCAAAAGAAACAATCCTTTGCCCCAAAAAGTTTTTATTTTAGTAGAAACTGACTGAGGAAACTTGACTAAATCAATCACAATCCCATTTTGATTTTTCAGTCAAATTTAGGTTATCTAATCAATTTCTATTTTTGAAACCACAAGCCTTTTTCTTCTCTGCATTTGAGACTTAATCGAAGGCAAATCTCAGTTTGTTATGAATCAAACAAATATTTTATAGAATAGATCTTCCTGAGAAAATCAGGCAACCAATATTAACCTTATTCTAAAACTCAAGAGAATTCATATCTTATGCTTCCAACAAGTGTCCATTTTATTTCACATTTTTTACATAATTCTCAATCATTTTAAACTTAATTTAATTCTATTTTACAACATTTTTCGGAGCGTTTCATAATTATAATAGTTCGATACTTTCAAATTCCAAGAAATCCATGTTCAGTACTTAAGTTAATAAATATTAAACTTAATATAATAGTTCCACAACACCCTCCATCTCCTTTCCTTATCTCTATGTAAGAATTCAACCATTTAAAACCCTAGCTCCCTTATTTGGTTCGATGAATTTCCCGGGCCTTGTTGTTCACGCAATAGTAAAAATACATTCTCAAACGTAGTTTAGATTTGTTAATTTTGTTCACCTCCGACATGTCAGTCTTCCCAGTTATTGTAAACAAATAATTATACTTCATTGCATATTCAGTTAATCGCATATTTCCTTGCTCAAGATAATCAACCTCTAATTTCTTATGTAAAACCATGGTCACAGTAAAATACTCTCGCTTGGATGCCTTAAAAAACTTGAACCATGTCTCATAAGTGCATTGAGTACAATTCTCAACTTTATCAAGGTATTTGACTCGAGATAGTGAGTAGATAAACTATATTTTAAGTTCTCTAGAGTATTTAGCAACTTATTGATCTTCTTGTGATTCATGATCCACTCATCAACCTTTCTCAAATTAAATTCATCATAAAACTATTTTGAACTATTCTTTTAGAATTCGCCTTGCAATTTTTCTTTTATAATCGGTTCAACAATTGCTAGTCTGTCAATTGGTTCAATTTCATGTACAATCCTTTGCTCTACCCTTTGTTGAGGTGTTAAGGTAGCCCGCTCCTCTTTAACTCCTAGATTAATATGAACTATAGGAGCTGCAAAAATTGAACTATAATCCCCCATCTGAGAAAGAGCATCAATGATCTGCTAACGTTTTGCATTGATCATCTATTTCCACTGACAAAATGACTTAAGATCGAAATATAAAGGATCCATAGGGTCTCCGCCATGTTCGCTCATGATTCAACATAATAATTTGCAATATTATCATGGTTCAATAATCATATACCAATCAATATAACGATATATAAACAATAAACATAACGTCAATATAATGTATCCCCAACTTACATTTATCTCCCAACTAATCGCGCTCAATCACTCAACTAAATTTTATCCTCAACCGAGCAAAACCAAGGCAATGTAACCATATAGTTCTCAACCAAAGTTTATCTTAAATCGAGCAAAACATAGTCTTTAATACCAACTCTATCAGGTCACGTCTTACTAAGTCCTGACTTAACCTAATTATCCTAATTAGGCACCTAAATTGTACAATTAACTTCACACCTTGAAATGACTTTTAATTCAATCCTTATAATGCTCCAAAACTAAATCATAATCAATATTTAAATTCAGTTCTCAACTTATTAAATTGGAGCAAATTAATAAATTATATGGAATGATTTCTATATAAAAATGATTTCTATATTTTTATAATTATTTTAGAAGCACTTCTTGATTTTTGGATTACCTAGGCACCAAAGCGTAATAGACAAAGTGAAATAAGGAAAGGCTAAAAAAGACTCATAACTCCTCAGCTTCACAATATGTTTTAAAATTGAACTTACAAATGGATCCTCAAACATTTAAAACTTTATTTAGAATTAACAACTTCAAATTGAAACTAAAGTTTTTTCATACCTTCAAATAATACAAAGACTAAACCATTTAAGACTCAAATCTATTTTTAACCAGTTGGTGAACTTCTTCAAAACCGACCCCGCTAATTTGGGACTCGAGGCTATGTTGTTGTTGTTGTTGGTGAACTTCTTCAAACCTTTCTCGTGTGATTCATGCCCTATACTAAACCTAAAACCTAGAAAAAGAATATAAATAATAATTATATGCAATAGGAAAAAAACTCCACAAAAGAAGTCTTCTATCTTCCTCTATCACTTTCAATCCTCTTTAACCTCGAAACTTGACAAAACCATTTTCGAAAAACCCAAAAAAGTGTACAAAAAGAAATAGTGTCGAGATAAGTAAACATCTACAAGGTGCTCCATACAATAGGTAAGAACAAAGGATAATATTTAATATTGTCCAATAAACAAAATATAGAAATGAATATAAAACATTGGTTCCCCATTTCTTGTTCTAATGTCGAAACGAGTGGGCCTTCTCAAGATGAACTTAGAACGGTACTATGAATTCGATGCATGCTATCCTAGAGTCCACGTTACCTGCTTAAGACGCTTGTAATACATCTGGTCTGTAGTAGAGCACCTCATTGCCTAATGATCAAAATAGGGGCACCTTTTTCTGAATCCATGAATGAATGATAAAGAGGTTCACTCCTTCACCATGCAAGATATAAATCATATTATTAAAAAAATTAAGAAATAGTGTTTACTTGTAATCAATGCAATGCAAGTTGGTTAAACAAGTCCCCGCTCACACATTTCCTAGATTCCCTTGTCTAAAAAATCCTCTTAATTAACAAAAATCCACAACTTACGAGTCCATACTAAATTGTACTATTTTCATAATTTTTTCAAATCACATCACCGTTTAAACTCCTCAAAACATCAACTATTCTTTTTAAAACTTAAAAGATAATTTAAAATATCAATTCAATAATTGGATTAACAATTACAACACTATATCGCTAATTTTTGTCAAATACAATTTGATTTATTTAGGCTCGATCGGCCTTAATAACATTCTTATGAGGCAAAACCTTGAGTACATAGTTTCATCAAAATCTTATCATTTCATTTTTTCAAAGAAATACACAATTTCTATTTATTTAACCTAAATCCTATTTTCAATTTCTTACTCACTATCTATGGATTCTCAATAATAATTTCTTATTTAAACTTTTTATTTAAGATAAAGGGGTTTAATCCTTGAACCATACCTAGTCTGGATCTAGTAAGTTGAGCCCAATTCAGACCTGTTTAGCGAATCAACATATTTATTGTGCCAATTAAGACGAAACAGAGCAGAGGATTTGCTTAATTCTCAACATCTCCCTTTTATTTCCTTCATCACTTCCCTCTATCATCTTCAACAGTTTTAGTCTTTTTGTGTAACATCTGAAAATTTTATAAACTTGATTAAGCAGGTATTTAAGTATTCTCAATTTTAATTTGGGATTAACGTATCCAAAATTGGACCCACATTTTACAAATCGGAGATAATAAATTCAATATTATTTTTATATGTCATGTGCCTATCTGATGTATTATATATTATTTTGACACGAAATATGGTCGAGTGGAGTGTATACACTGTGTTCGTGACTTCCAAAGCACGTTGGCAAATTTTTCATAATTTTTATAGTTTTCTGGTATTTTTGGAATTTAATTTGGATATAAACTAAAGAGATAATTATGAAATTAAATATAATAATTAATAAATCGTTGTGAGCCTAGTGACATATGGGATCAATGGTGACACGTGTGAGATGTATAATGGTGTGCAAGCATAAGATTGGTCGTTGGCGAATTTATAGCCACGAAAATATATAGGTGTGTATATATTTATATATAATATAGGCTACGTTTAAATACACAAATCAATCCTTTAATTTAAACTAAATAAAAAATATACAATGGATGCGCCTCGAGAAACGCATAGCGTGATCATCGAGGAGTTGAAATGGATGGACGATTCAGTGGCTGCTGGTGAAGTGTTACATGCCTTGAGATATCGAGGAGGAAAAATAAAGGAAAATAAGTGAACAATATATCATCACACCATACATCGCCTCATTCAATTTTTTTGAGATAAAGATTGACCTTAACATACGTAGTACATATCTCGAGGAATGTCAAATTTATATTATGATATGCAATTATTAAATTTTTCTCAAGATCTTCACTATGTGAATTTTGAGAAAAAATAATATAATTGTTGTAAACAAAATAAAACCACATCTTCCCATGTCGAACCCAACCCCACAGAGCCAAACAATTAAAAAATTGATTGTGTGTGTTTTGATTTGAGGGATAGGGAGAGGAAGAATATTAGGGAATGGATGATGTAAGGGGAGCCGTGAGCTCCCGTGCCCAACCCTAATGAGGTTGGGAACCCATTTGATTCAAAAAAATTAAAGATTTCTGTTGAAATAAAGTAGAAGATGGGTGAGGAAGAAGACGATGGAAGGGGGTTTGATTCCTTAGAACGAACCGGGTCTGGTTTGGCTGAATCGGACCGATCCCAGTTCAGGGATTAAATCCCTCCCCTTTTATAAAATATGGTTTTAGAAAAATAATAAAATCAAACAAATCCCTAAAAATTGGAAAAAAACTAAAAAAATAGGATTTTTGGACAAAGTGATGAAAATTTAGGAATTTAGGATTTTCTTGATAATTTATACTAGCATTTTGCCTTATAGTACGTGCAATAAAACTCGAAAATGTCTAAAATAGAAAAAATTATTTTAAAGCCTAGTCTAAATTAATCTCAATTATATATCATAATTTGGAGTCAAATTAGAACCAGGACATCCTAAAAGTGGGTTTGGAGGAACTTTGGTGTTTTTGGGTCGGGTAAGATCGATAAATATATAAAAAATTGGAAAAACTATATTTGAGCCTAGACGATATAGTATTCAATGTCGAACAATAATCTTGTGTCGAATAATGTATTTTGAAAGTATTTTAGAGGTTTTAGGATGGGATTAAGTAAACTAAATTACCAATAATTGGAAAAATGGTGAAGCTTTTATAGAGGCTTACATGATGTATAAATGAATTGTAAGGCCTCGATTGGAGCACCATTTGGACTAGTTTATCGACTCAAAGCCCAATGGAGTCTTAATATAGCGTTTATAAGGTTAAGTAAGTCCCATAATAATCTTTACATTGAATGATTATAATTTTGTATAAATTGTGTAGATCCTTGTTATAATATTTTTGTTGTACATGCATGCAGAGATTATTGGATAAGGGGATTCGAGTCTCCTTATATTGTAGACTATATTGTGGTTAGAGAACACTATATCATGTTTGACTGGCTGGAGTCACTAATACTGTGCATTACTTTGTTATCATGAGATAACGTTGAACCAAATTATACTCCCATAGTCTAAAGGAACAAGACTCGTTTGATTATTTTCCCCGCGCATAAGTCCTTATTATTGTTTATTTGCAACATTCGAAGAACATTATTTGATCGTGGTCGAATAACAAAAATGCGATGGATTCTCTGTTGTATTTAAATTCCTTTGATTCGATTCTTCATTCAATCGCTCGAATTATTATGCATTTTTCTATTACAGGTGTAATAAATACAATAATATTTACTTATTTGAAATTATCGAATTTTTTAATTGGTTAATAATTGGTACTTGCACCGACAAGGGAAAGGAAACCTTTCCGACTATATGTGACTTGCTAGTTCTTTCCTCTCTATATATACTATTTTTGAATATATTATAATGTATAAATGGGTTTGTGGGTTTAAGTGTGATTAGGATCTTTGGAGTGATTTTAATAGTTTAGGACAAATCGAGATAATTTTTTGAGTTAAAGTAATGCAAGTTACAAATTTTCGATATTTTAAATCAAGTTAGAATGAATATATAATTTAGTTTATGCAATATATATTATTATGGATCGATTGTGAGTATTTCGGCATTTTCACTAATACTCGAGCAGATTTCTTAAATATTTTTGAAGGTTTTCAAATAATTGTGATGCTATCGAAAACTTTTTATGAAATTTTGAGGATAATGTAATCAATTTAAGTGAACTTTGAGGGTTATATAATTAATTTTATGGAACTTTAAGGTTTAAGATTCACTTTAGAATCCTTTGTAGTTAATAAAGTTTTAAAAAAAAGATTACAAGATCTAATTCTTAATTATTTATTGATATAGAGGTTAAGGCTACTAGATTTTCAAGTGATTAAGGTAATGCTGCCTAGTCAGATGCCCTAATTAGTTAGGGTATGAATGTGTCGGTATCAGAGCCTATGATTCAAAAGGAATCTTTTTGATTAAAGATAAGTGAGTAATTAGTTGAGAAGTAACGCGAAGGAATTGGGTTAAAAAGTTTAAAAACTTTATTATTGTGTTATATTTGTGTTATATGTATGTATTTTCGCTACGTATGCGATTAGAAGTTTATTCTCTATATTTGTTCAATATTTAACTCATAAGATTGAACAAGTAAGATTAGAAATAGAAAATTAAAAATAAAATAAGCTTATGAAATGAAATTGAGTATAAATGGATATGAAATAGATTTGTGAAGTTCGAATTCACACGGTGTTGTGAGTTGTTCGATACTTATATAGCTGATGAAAGTGTTAGTCATGGAACCAATAGGAAATTGGTTTAAAAGGGAGGTCGAAATGATCCATGTATTTAAACACTAAATATGGATTTCTAGAAAAATCGAAAGTATCAAACTATTATAATTTTTAAATGCTCAAGAAAATAATAAAATTGACTTAAATTAAGTCTCCAATGATTGAGAATCATTTCGAAAGCGTAATATGAAAGTGAAACTTTTGGGAAGCACAAAATATAAATATTTTAGGTTTTCAAATATGGTTAGTACTGGTTGCATTGTTAACTCGAGAAGACCTATTTTATAAAATATTGGTTTGATTCATAGCCGATTGACAATTGCTTTTGAAAATAGTCTCAATGAAAGGAAAAAAGAGACACATGGTTATCAAAAATGTAAAATGAAAATTGATTAGACATATTAAATCTTAAATTAAAATTATAATGAGATTGTGATTGGATCAGTTAAGTTGTCAAAGTCGATTTCTATGAAAATAAAAGACTTTGAAGCCAAGTATTGTCTCTTTTTTTCAAGCAAAACATCAAGTGAAAAAAATGAAATAGAACCATATTTTAAAACAATCAAACAATTTCTATATAAAAGTAATGAAAACTTTGATTGTTTATTGCTCAAGTTACTTATCCATAAGTGAGGTTAAGTATTGTAGTTCTGTAAATGGAATAAAGTATTAGTTATTGAATGAAAATACATGAGTTATAAATAATCTTTGTTAATAGCGAATTACTTGTTATTACAAATAAGATCAGTGAAAATTTTAATTTCAAAATGAAAAAAATGTAGTGATCAGATTAACGTGTTAGAAGTTAAGGTGTTGGGGAAGTGGTATAATAATAGCTTGGATTAGCAATAAAACCTCAAAATATGTGATTTTTTTTTAGATTCGAAGTACCCAATAATTAGTTCTAATGACATTTATTTATAATGCTTATCATTACAACATAAAATATAATAAATGAAGAGATAAATGTATTGATAGAGAATCGTAGTGATTTGTATAGGATTCAATATGAGCTCTATATTGCGAGAATCTCTATTTATAAGATTCATTGGATTGAAATAGAAATCTTTAAAAATTTGATTAGTTATTAAGTTGATCGGAGTTTAAAAATTCAAATTTTTCTATCACTTTAATTGAATAGTAAATGAAAGGTGAATTCATCTGAAGTAATTTGATGAACTGTAACATACAAAGTTATCTTACATAGTTTCTTTAACGGTATTTGATTTCTTGTTAAGAAAACTAAAACTTAGGTTATTTAAGACTACGAAAAATAACGTAAAGCAATAACAAATAGTTTAATCAAGCTTTACGTTGCAAAGTTTCTCTATTTCGAATTAAGTTTAGCTAATAAAGAGTTCGATTCATTAAATGATAATAAGATTTTGCACAATCCTTCTCTATATTTTAAAAAAAGAAGTGATATAAATTGCCTTTCTAAATCAAGATTAAGGAGCTACAAGTGGCCCGATTGTTGATCGAAAGTCGTAATAAGTTTCTAAATGGCTTAAGAGCATGATCAATATGAGAATAAACAAGATTGAAAAAACATTGAATGGAATAAACTCATTGTATAAAACAAAATTAGATGTTGAGATGAATTATGGCAGCTGGAAGTTACACAATCAGACTCCTTTAGTCAAGGTAAGGTATTATAGTAGTTATGCATGACCAAAAGTCTGAGTAACAGTGTTTCATAATCACGATTGATCAAAGCATAGAAGATCAACGTGACGCGTCCACTCATATTTGAATAATCAAATGAATTAGTGACAAACAATGTAAAAGAGACAATGAAGTTTTGTTGGAGTTAATAGGAGGCTGAAGTATAGGCAACTAAATGATCAATATATTCTTACATTAGTATGAAAATGAAAATCTTAGGTTAACGAGTCTCGATTAAATTAGAATATCAAATTACAAGTTTGATGGAAATTCATATATCTTGATAAGGATCATACAAGGAGTCGAACTCCAAATGTTGACAGTTTTGAACTAAAGTAGTATACAATTAATATCAGTGAATATATTGTACATAGGGTCAATTGTAGTACTACACCACCTGATTAGTAAGTACGGAAGGTTAAAGCCCTAGTTATTATAAATTATAAATGATGTAAGATGATTTCCAGGTGGTGAAGAGATAAATGAAATGAACAAAAATACATGATTGATAGCTCGGTTAGTTAGTAATATCCCTTTTGGTTGAAAATGCCAAATAGAGGATAGTATATCTAACTTGTTATATTTGAAGAACTTAATATTCTTCAATTATAATTAAATAAAAATGAAAAAGATATAGCATATTTATAAAAAGGTATGAGATACAAGTTAAAATTTATACTATAATATTAAAATCATTGAATATGTCGATATCTCTATTTTGGTAATGAGAAAAGTTGGTGAATAATAATTGATTAAGACTTGAGTTTGTGGGAGATTTCAACAAAGTGAAAGGAATGAAGTTCTTGCAGACTCATCTTTAGAGAATGATTTGATGAAGTTATAAAAGTTGAAAGTTTTCTAACTAATCAAATAAGAAGTTAAGTGAATTGGCTGACGAGTTGGAATTGGTAATTTCTTTCTAGTCCACAATTTAAATAATATTGTAAGTAGATATTTAGAGAATGAGTAAGAGTTGTATGATGTGTTCAGTTTCTATTTCTAATCAGATTAGGAATTCAAGATCTCTTGTCATGTGATGACATATGTATTATAAGATTTATAGTCATGGGATGACTTGTGTAGTTCTTGGTTTTTAGTGGGGGACGTTGGAATGGTGATGGATCTGATAGACACGCAATTCTACAAAGTATCTAATGTTGTCCTTAAATATTATTTGCATGAATATATAATTTTATACTGATGATAGTCTAAGAATTATCAATGGTTTGTGGAATAATATCGAGATTACAATGAGAATTGTGTTATGAAAAGTAAGATAGGCAAGGTCTTGCTATGTAATGATACTTATGAGATGAGAAATGACGATTATTGAATATTCCACAAAGTTGATTGTTTAACTCATCAAAAATTCACAAATTGTCAAGATTAGCAAAGTAATGGAAATAACTTTTCATTAAAACCAAGGATTTGGAAATGAAAAGTTAAATTTGTTGTAATCTCTACCACCGAGTTGTTGAATACAACCAAAGTGATTGGGTCCTCTTAATGGTTCAACTTGGAAACGATTTTAGTGGTTTGGATTATAAAAGATCATTTTTTGATTTCTTTTTTAGTTCAGTCACCAGTTACTTTAAATCTTGAGGATGAAATTTTTAATTAGCTGGGAATATTACGATATTCGAGAATTCTATAATCTTGATTAGGCGCTTAATTTAGAACTTTTGAATTTAATTTGAGATTTAAGTATTTAAGGTGGGACCTACTTGTTACGGATCGAATATAATAAATTTTATATTATTTTTGCATGTCGTGTGCCTATTTGATATATTATTTACTATTTTGATACGAAATAGGGTCAAATGGAGTGTATACGCGATGTCCATTAGTTCCAAAACGCATTGGGGAATTTTCTCCAAATTTTTGTAGTTTTTAGGTATTTTTTGAAATTTAATTTCGATATAAATTAAAGAGATAATCACAAAATTAAAACAAATAATTACTAAATTGGTGGGCACTTAATGACACATGGGTCGATGGTGACACAAGTGAGATATACAATAGTGTTCACACCCGAGGTTGGTCATTAGCATGCTTGGCGAATTTATATCCGTGAATATATATAGGTGTATATATATTTATAAATATAATATAGTTTATATATATAAATAAATCCTATAGTTTGAATTAAATAAAAAATATACATTAGATACGCCTCGAGATATGTGTAGCTTGGTTAACGAGATGTTGAAAAGGTTGTACGATTCTGTGGGAGTTGGTGAGGTGTTACATGCCTCGAGATGTATACTGTCCAATCTCGAAGAAGAACAGTAAAATAAAATAAGTAAATCATTAGATTTGCATTGAGATTCACATGTTGTGAATCTTGAGGAAATCCTTATATATCCTCAAACCAATACACCACCTCATTCAATTATTTTGAGACAAAAACGGACCTAGAGATACGTAGTACGTATCTTGACGAATGTAAAATATATATTATGAGTTGAAACTATTAGATTTTTCTCGAGATTCTCTTAATGAGAATCTTTAGGAAATCTAATATAATTGTTGTAGACAAACAAAACCTCATCTTCCCATTTTGATATCATTCGAACCGGAGGGGGAAGAAGAGAAAAAAATAAAAATTTAATCGATAGTGAGGAGATTGAGAAATCGAGAGGGAGAGACGAGGAGAACTTGAGATCGCAGGGAGGAGATCAAACGAAAGAATGCTGAGCTTGTTCGTTGTTATGGTTCCGTTCAATATTGTTCGTTGTTGAGTGATATTGCAACCATAAAGATGGAGATTGGGAATAGTTGACTCGGCTTTCTGGTGATGAAGATGACCACGAGGTCATCTCCCTCCCAATAGTGCCCTAGAGTTAGGTGGAACCAAACCCCACTGAGTTGAAAAAATAAGAAAAGGGACTGTGTGTTTCGATTAGAATAATAGGGAGGAAGAGACGAAGAGGAGTGAACAAATTCAAACACTAACAGTGAATCAATGAGCAAAATAGATCAAATTGATCAATGTAACAGTACACAATGAATCAGTGAAGAACAAGAAGAACTTTCAATCTTATTCAATACACATCGAAATTACATTGTACATTGTATATATACAAACTAATATGGTGTACATTGTACACCCCAGTTACAACTGCCTAGAACAAGCTAAGATAAACCTGTAGTACATTACACCACATACATCAGTGTACATAAAACAATTACATAAACAGCTACATACATAAATAGCTCTGGTACATGAGATAACTCTACATCCCCCCCTCAAGATGGAAGTCTATGCCAATCACATAGACCCATCTTGGACAATAAATCAGAGAACAAAGGAGCTGGTAAAGACTTGGTAAACAAATCAGCCAACTGTAACCGAGTGGAAATATACATTGGAAGAACAAAACCAGACTTGAATTGATGTCTAACCAAGTGACAATCAATTTCCAAATGCTTGGTACGTTCATGAAAAACAGGATTAGCAGATAGATGTATTGCAGCTTGATTATCACACCACAGAGGTATTGGAAGAGAAGTAGGAATAGCTAAGTCCTTAAGGATATAAAAATCCATAGTAATTCGCAAATTGTGGTAGACAAACTACGATATTCACTTCAAAGAGAGGACTAAGACACAATAGCTTGTTTTTTGTTTTCCAAGAGATCAAAGAAGCTCCGATGAACACACAATAACCAGTAAGAGATTTCTGAGAAAGATGACAAGCTGCCCAATCTGAATCACAGTAAGCAACAACAGAGAGATCCATTTGAACAGGGAAAAACAGACCCTGTGAAGGAGTACCCTTAAGATATCGTAAAACATGAAGAGCACCAGACCAATGTTGCTATGTAGGGGCTTGAACAAACTGACTTAATTGCTGTGTGGCATAAGTAATGTCAGGACGAGTGGAACCTAGGTAAAGAAGACGACCAATGAGTCTTCTATATCTATCAACTTCAATGAACAAAGGTGAATCAACATTAGTAAACTTGCAGTCACGAGGGAGTGGAATAGCAGCTGGTTTAGCAATGGTAAGACCAGCATCATTAAGTAAATCTAGAACATACTTGCGTTGATGACCATAAAGACCTGAGGAAGATCTAACCAATTCCAAACCCAAGAAGTAACGAGCTTGACCAAGATCCTTGATGGTGAACAATGTATGTAAAAATGTCTTAACTTGATTAATTAACTCAAGTGAAGTACCAGTAAGAAGGACATCATCAACATAAACCAACAACACCAAAAATTGACCAGCAGTGTTGTAAGTAAACTAGCAGGGATCATGAGCATACTGAATAAAACCAAAAGACCGAAGTTTAGATGTAAGCTCATGATTCCATTGTCGAGAAGCTTGCTTTAAACCATATAAGGATCTTTAAAGTTTGCAGACTTGATTAGATGAAGCCAACTTATAACCATCAGGAGGCTTCATGTAAACATCTTCATCTATATAGCCATGTAAGAAGGCATTGTTAACATCTAATTGATGTAAAGGCCAATCTCGAGCAGCTGCTAAGGATAAAACAATCCTAACAGTGACATTCTTGGCAACAGGAGAAAAAAAATCAGTATAATCAACACCTTCAACTTGGTTAAAGCCCTTTGCAACCAAACGAGCCTTACACCTATCCAAGGAACCATCAGGATGAAGTTTAACTTTGTAAAAGCACTTAGAACCAATGGCCTTTTTACCAGGTGGTAGGGTAGTAAGACTCCAAGTACCATTGGCTTCCAAAGCCTGTAATTCCTTATTCATTGCTTCTATCCAAACAGGATCATGCTTAGCTTGAATATAAGTAGTAGGCTCCTTTATGTTTGAAACAACAGCTAAGAAACACTTGTAATCATCGGTAATGTTTGGAGAATGAATAAAAGGAAATGTAGGAGGAGTACCAGTAGACAAAGGAACCATTGCAGGAGGGAAAACCGATGTTTGTACATTGTTTAGAACAAAATCATTCATCCAAAGAGGCTTGTGAACAACACGAGTACTTTTCCTAGTAATAACAGCAGTATGAGGCAGGACATCTTCATGTAAGTCATCATTAGTAGGAGGTACTAATGTAGGATTAGTAGGCATAGATGAGACAGCTTCGGGGACATCAAAAAATGTTTCATCTGCAGGTAATTCTTGAGAACGAGGTACAATAGCTGATGTAGGAGCAACAGGCTCTGGAATATCTCTCGAGTAATCAGAATTATCACCACAAGGGATAGGCACAGGACGACTTGAACTTGCAAAGATCTTTATGAAAAGGAAACTGTTTTTCAAAGAAAATCACATCTATTGAAACAAAGCATGTATGTGTGGCCATGTTGTACAATCTATAAGCCTTTTGAGCAGGAGAATAACCAAGGAAGACACACTTAAGAGCACGTGATTCCAACTTGGTTTTACTTGGTGAAATATTGGTAGCAAAACACAAGCAACCAAAAGTCTTCAAAGATGAATAATTTGGTATCCTTCCAAACAAAAAATGATAAGGAGACTTCCATTTCAATAACTGAGAAGGTAACCTGTGTATGATGTATGTGGCAGTAAGAACAACATCACCCCAGAACTTTGTGGACAAATTAGACTGAAAAATCAAGGCTCTTGTAACTTGCAACAAATGTCTATGCTTTCTTTCAACCACACCATTTTGCTGAGGTGTATATGGTGTTGATCTTTGATGAACAATTCCCAAACAAGAAAACAAAGCATGACAATCTTTATTACAAAACTCAGTACCATTATCAGTCCTAATGGTTTGAACTGAGGCCTTGAAATGAGTTTGAATGAAAACTATAAACTGTTTGATGATGTTGCCTGTCAATGACTTATGTTTCATCAAAAATGTCCATGTGAATCGACCAAAATCATCCACAATAGTCAAAAAATAATGAGCTCCTTGAATAGAAGACTGCTTATATGGTCCCCAGATATCCATATGTAACAACTGAAAAGGATAAGCAGGTTGAATAGAACTCAATGGAAAAACCAATCTGCATTGTTTGGACATCTGACAAACATCACAAGGTACATTATGTCTTACATTTGAATGACTGTTAAGTAACAAATCAACTTGTCTTGTTACATTAACAGAGGGGTGCCCCAATCGACAGTGCCATGAAAAAGTATCAGTAGCATTATTACAGTAAACTAGTGATAATTCAGTTGGAGATACAAATGAAGCAATGACATCTTTATGAAAGGAACTGGAATCCAAAGATGTATAGTCCTCCAATCATCCTTCCCACAAATTAGAACTTGAGAACTCTCAATGTTTTGTATAGCACAAAACGATGGATAAAACTCAATTGTCGCTTTAGTAGAGGAGAGTAACTTACTAACGACAAAAGATTATACTTGAATGTGTTTATATGGAAACAGGAAGAAAGAACTAAGTCTGAACTCAGCTTCACATCTCCAATGCAATTAACTTCTTTTGTATGTCCATCAGGTAAACAAACCATAACTGGTTTAGCTAAGACAGTGACATTAGCAAGCAAATCATAGCTAGTATACATATGATTTGTTGCTCCACTATCCACAATCCAAGCATCTGAATTAAAAGAGGAACAAGAATTAGAAAGTCTTTTATATGAGCTACCTGTAAAATCAGATATAACTGAATTCACATGCGTAGAAGCTCCTTCAGCTGAAACAAACTTTCCTTTCATGAAATTCTCAATCCCTTGCTGTATCATTGCTGCTATATTAGACTGAAAATCTTCGAATTGAGGAGATCCTGCATCTTGTATATCCAGAGGTGATTCCATCAAATTCACAAAAGATTTTGAATTATTTGACATCTTCTTCTTGTCAGGGTCTTTCCTGTACCAATCTAGAAATCCATGAAGTTTGAAACAAGTCTCTTTTGTATGCCTTTTTGCCTTACAATGATCACAAAATAGATCATCTTTATTGACAAATTTCTTTTGATTTCCTTTTCCAGCGGACCTATGAACACTGGTTGAACCACCTGAATTCATTTTGGTAATTTTCATCATCATGGCTGTATCTATCATAGGTGAATAACTAACATGTACCTCCTTTTGCTTTTCAACTCTAAGAACCATAGAGTAAGCTTTGTTTATACTTGGCAATGGATCCATCACCAATATTTGATTACGAATATCATCATACATATCATTCAAGCCCATCAAAAATTGCATCAGCCTATCATTACACTCCAGAACAGCCAATGCTGCTTTGAAGCTCCACATTCACACACAGGTAAAGGGACTAAACAACTCATTTCATCCCAATGTTTCTTAAGTTTTGTATAATACTGTGAAAGTGATAGATCTCCTTGACTTATAGAAGCAATATCTCATTTCAATTGATACAAAAGAGGACCATTACATTCTTCAAACCTTTCTTTCAATTCATTCCATAGATCAAAAGAAGAAGTTGTATAAAGGAAAGCTTCGACAATATCCTTTGAAATAGAATTCAAGACCCAAGAAGTGACCATATAATCCACTTTGATCCATCGATCCAGATTAGGATCAGCAGAATCTGGTTTTAAACATCTACCATCGATGAAACCAATCTTTGTTTTTGCACCTAATGCAATCATCATAGCTCGACTCCAAGACAAGTAATTTGAACCAGTAAGAGAATTGGAGACAAGTACCATACCAGGATGATCTGAACCTTGAAGAAGATAAGGACTTTCAATTCCAAGATCACCTGCTTCAGGAGCTCTCCCTGCTCCATTTCAAATTGAAGAACTTGAAGAACCATGAACAAATGCCATGATCAGACACTCAATTCAACCAGAAACAACACAAATCAAGAATAGTATAACCTGCTCTGATACCATGAACAGATTCAAACACTAACAGTGAATCAATGACCAAAACATATCAAATTGATCAATGTAACAGTACACAATGAATCAGTGAAGAACAAGAAGAACTTTCAATCTTATTCAATACACATCGAAATTACATTGTAAATTGTATATATACAAACTAATATGGTGTACATTGTACACCCCAGTTACAACTACCTAGAACAAGCTAAGATAAACCTGTAGTACATTACACCATATACATCAGTGTACATAAAATAGT
The DNA here is from genome assembly GCA_039657365.1 of Stephania yunnanensis. Classification (NCBI taxonomy): domain Eukaryota; kingdom Viridiplantae; phylum Streptophyta; class Magnoliopsida; order Ranunculales; family Menispermaceae; genus Stephania; species Stephania yunnanensis. Next base: position 28,117,060 of record CM077581.1, on the reverse strand, counting down.
TACATAAACGGCTACATACATAAACTACTCTGGTACATGAGATAACTCTACAAGGAGAAGGGAAAGGAAGAGGTGGGGAGTCGTGAGCTCCCTACCAAACCCAAATTTTTAAAAATTAAAAAATTTGTCGAAACAAAGCAGAGGGTGGGTGAGGAAGAAGATGATGGATTCCCCGAGATAGATACGGGTCCAGCTTCAAAAAATAATTTTATAAATAGAATAAAATAAAATAAATCCCTAAAAATTAGAAAAAAGTTAAAAAATAACATTTTTTGGCAAATTGTTGAAAATTGGGAATTTTTATTAAAAATGAGGACTTTGAGATTCTCTTGATAACTTAAACGACAGTTTTGCCTCGTAGTGTGTGCTAAGATACCTAAAAATGCTCAAAATTTAAAAAATATTTAAAGGCTAGTCTTGAGTAATTTTCGATTCTGAATCATAATTTGAGTCAAAATTGGGATCCAAATATCCGAGAAATGGATTTTGAGGGATTCTGGGTTTTTGGGTGGAGTAGGAATGATAAATATATTCAAAATTGGAAAATTTATAATTAATCCGAGACAATGTAATTTTCGATGTCGAACAACAATTTTGAGTCCTAAATGAAATCCGAGCATCGGATAATTTATTTTGAAAGTATTTTAAGGGTTTCGTGACGCGATTGGGTCTATTAAATTACAAATAATTGGAAAAATGGTGAAGTTTTTTTGGAGGCTTACAAGACGTATTAATGAATTGTAAGACCGCGATTTGAGCCCCGTGTAGACTAGTTTATCAACTCAGAGCACATTGGAGTTGCGATATCACTTTTGTAAGATTAAGTAAATCCCATAACAATCTTTACATTATATGGTTATAATTTCGTATAAATTGCATTGATCCTTGATACTGCATTTTTGTTGTACATGCACACACGGTTCAGTAGGATAAGGCGATTCGAGTCTCCTTATAGTGTAGACTATATCGTGGTTATAAAACACTAATTATGCTTAAGAGGCTTGAGTCACTGATACTTTGCATCACTTGATTATCATGAGATCACGTTGAACTAGATCATACTCCCATAGTCTAGAGGAATGAGATGTTTTTTATTATTTTCCTAGCTCGCGAGTCCTTATTACTGTTTACTTGCCACTTTCAGAGAATATTATCTTATTGTGATCGGATAACAAAAATAGTATAAATTCAAGGTTGTATTTAAATTATTTGGATAACATTTTTCATTTTATCTCTTCAATTATTATACTTTTGATTATTACAGGTGACTAGATCGTAAGGGGTTTATTTATCTGACATTATAAAATTTTTATAATTGGATAATGATAGGTTCTAGTAGCGACTAAGAAAAGGAAAACCTTTCTGAGTATATGTGACTTGCTTACTTCTTTTCTCTTTGTATGTACTATTTTTGAATATATTATATTGTGTAATTGGATTTATGGGGTTGGAGTATGATTAGGATCTCCTTCGAAATTATGGGAATGGTTTGGACAAATTGAGATAATTGTTGGTGTTAAGGTAATTCTAGTTCATGAATTTTGATATTTCAAATCAAGTTAGAATGAATATATAATTTAGTTGCTAAAATTTATATTGTTATGGGTGGATTTTATGACCTTCGGCATTTTCACCAAAGCCAAGCATGTTTTGTTAAAGAGTTTTAAAGGCTCGGATTTCTAGTGTAAGCTTTTAAATAGAGGAGTTTCCGTCGAAAAACAATTTCAAAATTTTGAGGATAATATAATCAATCTAAATGAACTTTGAGGGTTATATAATTAATTTTTACTGAATTTTAAGGTTAAAGATTCACTTTAGAATCCTTTGTGGTTATTAAAGTTTTATAACTGAAGATTACAAGATCTTATTCTTAAGTTTTATTGAAGGAGAGATTAAGGCTACTAGATTATCAAGAGATTAAGATAATTTAAGCTGGTCAGATGTCCTAATTTGGTGGGGTCTGACATTTCGTTTGTTATCGTTTCTATAATGTTCTTGTTATTGTTATTGCGTATTTCAAATCAAACCTTCACTTTTTTGTCTCTGACTTAACAATAAAAGTAATCTCAAACTCATCAATCAAAGAAAAAAAAATTCGAATTTAAAACATCACAACAATCCAATATTTTATGTCACGTAGTCTCAATTGAAATTTACCAATTTGATTTACTCACCTTGATGTCCAACAACAAGATCGTCCCAACTCCTTCCTCGATTTCAATCTCTCTATTGAGAAATATCTCAGTAACGAGAAAGAGTGATTTAACAAGAGAGATGGGAGGGAGACATTACATTGAGATGAAACTAAAGAAATGTAAAACAATAAAGAAACACATTGACCCCTCTATGTGTTTCATTTCGATTTATATAAGGGTATAGTAAAATGGCAATTTTACCCCTCTTATTTATTCTTCGTTATATATTACAAATGCCTTTTTGGTCCTTTGCCTATTTTTATTAAATTTTATCATTATGTATTCAGTTTAAAGCTGAATTTAAACCTTTCAAAATAACTTAATTTTGTCAAAAATTAAAGTAAATAGCAAAGCACATCCAAACACTCATAAAATGCATCTAAACACCAATTTGACCCTACATCACGTTGAATAGAGTATAAGACTTTTAGTAGGCTCACAACAAACAAAAATATGATATTACCTTATGATCTCTAGGTCATAATGTGTGGATTTCACCTCAAATGCCTAAATTTTAAATTAAATCTTAAAATACATAATTACACACCTAGTGAATTTTGAGAATTCTTGGGTTTCACAATTCAATTGGAAACATACTTTCCTGCGTCAAACTAATGAATTCAACTTTCTTCCTATTTTCGACTGATTTCGAGAAATATTTCCAATAAAATATGGTCCCAAACAATGGCGAGGTATTAATAGGCGTCCCCTCTATCGTAGGAGTTCCACTACTTACGAGTATACTCAACCAATAGAAATGCAACCATTTTAACCTTAAATCGGTCCTTAATATTTGTATCCATAAAACATTGACCCGTCTCCAAAATCTATGTCTAAGATACTCCATCCTCCATAGTGTCATTGACAAATCAATAATTAAACAATATTTTACATATCTTTTACAATTATTTTAGATTTGAAAAGCTATAGTGCACCAAGTTTCTCTTGTTTTTTTATGTCATATTAAGGTTATATGATTAAATGGAAGAAAAAAAGAAGAAAAGTAAATAATTTAGTCAATTGGAGATACTTATAGCAATTCCACATTTGTGAGTCAGAAAGATTTCTTTTCACCGATTTTCCTAACAATTCAGCTCGGATAAAGGATTCGGTCGGGATTCGTTGATGTCAACCACAAGAATATTAGATAAACATAAGGAATTATAGTTCGGTTAGGAAATGCACTAGTTAGATATAGATGAATCTAGAGCTTCGAAATTAAGTGCCCTTAATAATATTTAATAGCTCTTGGAGCCACCTTTTTAGTCTAAGATTATTTTCGACTTTGTTTAGTTTAGTTTTATTGTTCTTCGTTTTGAAGACTTTGTGAAGATTCAAGTATTCAATGAGAAAAGTTTTTCATTAATGTCTTTTATTTGTTTTATTGCAACATTTATTTTAATATGTTTGAGTAGATTATTATCTTAAACAAAGTTCGAACATGAATTCAAACTGTTTTGCAATGTAGTCACAATAAACAAGAGTTTCTGTTTAATGCTTTAAACTTTATCGTATGTCAATTCATGGTTTCGATAGATTTTTTGTGCGTGTTACAATCGAGAAACTTTGTATCGAATACATAGTCTAGAATGTGTACAATGATATTTAGAATCTAAATTTAATATAAACTAGTAACTATGATTAATTTAAAAGGTTTTTTACGATTTAAATGTCTTAGGAAAATTTGAATTTCAAGAATTAATGACAATACATTAGAATATGGTTTTTTCCATTGATATAAGTAAAATTGATGGTTTGATAAAGGTCAAAATCTTGCTTATGATTTAGGATTAATGATTCAAGCATACTTCATAAGATGATGATACTATGACTATCGCTATAACTTAATTAATATGTTTAGATTCAAAACGATATTGTTTTAATGATTTGGATATTTTTTTTAGATTTTTGTTTTATATTGATTTATTCTCGGATTGAAGTTTAAATATTTAATATAAGTGAATTTGAATTGTATTAGTTTAACTAGATTAATTGATTGCCATAGTTTGACTAGATAATTTTAGTATCTATTTTAATTAGATTAATTAAATTAAAATTATAAAAACTTTTAGAAAATCATTTTTCTTAAGAAGTTTGCAAAATCCTTGTGGAGACTCCAATTTATCACTACTATTAATTAGGGGTGGGCAGCGGTTTTCGAAAAACCGCCCAAACCTCCTAAACCGCATGGTTTGGTCTGGTTTTTAATACTCGCGGTTTGGAAAATGTAAAAATCGCAGAATCGGGGTTTGGTCGCGATTTTTAATTTGGAAAAACCGTGGTTTCACCAAACCGAGGGTATTTTAGAAAAATAACCACCAAACATCCTAAATTTCTAAAACATAACCAAAAAAATAATCCTCCTCCTCTCATTCACTCCCGTGAGTCCCGTCACCTCCCTCTCACTCCCGCAGCTCCTCATTCCCATTACTCCCCTCCGGATCCTCTCTCTCTGTCAACGACGGCTCCTCTCTCCTCTCGGCGCCATCTCCTCTCTCCTCTCACTCTCGCCTCCTCTCCCCTCTCTCACTCCCGCCGACTCTTCTTTCCCGCCGCCGTCGTCTCTCCTCTCACTCCCGCCGTCTCCTCTCTCCTTTCGAGCACTCTCACCGTCGTCGGCCAGTCGCGGAGTGCCCGTTTCACTACCGCCGCACCGCCACCCTTCATCCTCCTCACTCCCCTTCTCACCGCCGCCGTCGAATCAATCGCCATCGTCGTCGCCTTCCACCGCGCTAAAACCGCAAAACCAAACCGCACAAATCGCGGTTCGGTTTGGTTGCGGTTTTGGTGGCTCGCGGTTTCGTGTTGGTTTAAAAACTTATCAAACCGTAGACCCTTGGTTTAGTCGTGGTTTGGTGGTTTTCACCACCAAACCGCAGTTTGCCCATCCCTACTATTAATAATAGAAATATACAAGAAACTTATTGTCATGATCGACAAGTCTCAAAGTTTGGCGCTAGTGTGGGGGTGGTTTACGTAATCTCAAAGGAATTTTATATATTATATGGTCTACATACTTCGTCATTCTAATTTCACATGATCTCTACATCTGTTTGATATTGAGATGGATGGGAATTTTAATCATAATTTAAGAGAACAACAACATAAGGAACCCTAAATTGCCATAATGGAAGCCAACAATAATAATAATAATAATATCATTAATAAAAATGATCCTAATTATTTTATAGTACTTACTTTTAGGTAAGCCAATCAAAATGTCAAAGCTTATTAGCCAATATATATTTCCTATTCGAAAGGGTTCCTTAATTATAGCTTCATTAGAATACTTCTATGAAGGACTCAATCATTTTGAACAAAGGTTATTAGACACCATATGTGGTGGATCTTGATTTGTTGTAATAACAACTTTAGAAAAAAGGCTACTAAAAAATTAGTTATACCATCTAAACAATATGACGAAAAAAATGAGACAACACGAAAGAACCTTTATGAAGTTAATAATAAAAGAAGTTGTATATCCGATGAAAAATCTTATGAGTTATAGTTAGCATGGGTAAGCTGCTATTAAAAAATAGATCAAACAAATCAAACCATGTGGATTCTCTAATGAATTTACACATCCTATGGATGCGTGGCATACTTTACATGAAGAAAATACTGAAGAAGTTAATGTAATTATGAACTAATTTTCTAGATCACTTAGGAATCCATAAAATAATAATAGTTACGATAGTGGAAACAATGTTCAAATCTTAAGTATTGTCCAAAAATCAAAATTATACCACTCATAAACTAAGAGCATGTATACAATCTGCACCAATTCAATAATCTTAACAAATGGTTCAACCAATGAAAATATTTTAATGCAAATCTTAGATAATTTTTTGACTCAAAGTCATTAAACCTTTACATCGATTTATAAAAATCTAGATAACACTGTTACATCTATTAATGAATTGAAAAATCAATTTGTTCAGATGAAATACAAATTAATAGACTAAGTGATCAAACTAAAGCATCTACTCAAACTATTACTCTTACTAATCAAGCATGCTAATGCTTTATTTTTTGATAATGAAAAAGAGACACATATAGTGAAAAAGATACCTTGGAGAGGTATAAAGAACAAAAAATATAGAAAACTATAAAGAAGAAGAAGAAGGAGAGATGATGGACAATGTCATTCCTACTAGATAATGGATGACCGAACAATTAAAATATACACATTTTTTTGAAAGGTTGTACTCATAGTATTTAGGTAGAATTGAAGCTAAAGAAAAGTCATTACAAATTTTAGAAAGTATTTAAGAAAGAGAACATTATAAAAGTCATGATGATTTATTTGAAAATATTATGCTATTTCTCCTATTCCACAATGACTAGCAGATGCTAATAAGGAAGAAATTAATGAAGACGATCTTGAAGCATTTAAGAAAATTGAAATTAATAAGACCTTTGATGGAATCAATTATGCAATTACAAAATTATGATGATGTTTTGAAAGAATTATCTAAATCTAAAGATAGATTTTTAGAGAAATCTAAAGAAAACTTAAGGCAAAAGGTATTAGCTTTAATAAATAAGAAAATACTTGAGAAATGTTTGGATCCACGAATGTTTGCAATAAATATTAATATAGGAACTTCTTAAATCAAATTTGTTTTGTGTAACCTCGAAGTATCAATTAACGTGATGTCACTTAAATGATATGAATCGCTAAAAATATAATCGTTGACTAATTCTCCTATTAATTTTACTTTAATTGATAATACAACTATAAGACCATAATTATTAGAAGATGTTTTAGTAAAAGTAAATGAGTCAGTATTTCTAGTTGACTTTAATGTCAAGGAAATGAGGTATTCCATATCACTTAATCCTCCACCGATATTATTAGGTAGATCTTTTCTTAAAATAGCTAAAATTAAGTTAGATATCTTTGAAGGGATGATGTCAATGAAATTCAAGACAAAATCTTCACGCTTCAAATTCAATGATGATGATAATTATGTTGATTCTCATAAATTACTTGATAATGAAATTAATAATAATGACTATTTAGAGTTAAATCATTATGATAATTTAAGCATTGAATTATATGCAATTAACTCAAAGAATGATGGAAATTTTTTTTTTAAGAATAAACAAGTTGAAGACACTACAAATGAAAGGAAAGTAACTCAGGATTTGATAGTTAAGCATCTGGAGAGTAAGAAAAGTATTAAAAAATAGAAGATTTTAAAATTAAGAAGAATAAGTAGATGAAAAAGCTACCTTTAGGTCCTATGAAGCTAAATTATCCTTGAGATATACATTTGAATATAGATATCAAATGGGTTTGGTACTATAGAGTTAGGTGTCATACATATTCTAATGCAAACCTCATGCGAATACACTATTTTCTACATACTCAGTTAGAGTTTAATGAACTTATTTGTGAACACTTCCTTTACCAAATGGTCATTCAATTAAATCAATAATGGTGGTTACAAATATACCAGATTAATTAGAAAATTATTTTACCTACAGACTTTTTGGTTATGCAACACTTCGTTAATAAAGATCCACCTTTACTTTTAGGACGCCCATTCCTAGCCACCTATCATGCTATCATGGATATTCTTAATAAAACAATCACTTTAATAGTGAATGGTCCAACAATTACTTTTTGGAATGCAACTTGAGTTAACAATCCTAAGTTTAAGTTTATAAATCCGCTTTAGTATAGGAATGGTTGAGTCCAGCCATCGATAGTATGAAAAAAATATTCTATGGGAGGCAACCTATTTCTTATATTTATTTTCATTTTATTAGTATAATATACTTTTAATCTCTCATCTTTCGACTCTCATATTTGAAATATTTTAGAAGATTTAATCTTTGAAGCAACTTCCAATGGTCCGGGGATGGGGAAAGGGATGATCAAGTTGTTATGTCCTTTATGCAATTTATATTTTTTGTCTTTTTGTTTAATCACTAAAGTAATAAAATTATTATTTAGTTACATATACTGCTCAAATTCTTTAGTTTTTAGTGCGGTCTAACTTTATAATCATTATTATAAGGTATATATGATAATTATGAATTTAGTTAGAGAAAAAAAATATTATTTTTTTTGCGAATCCAGAGCGACGTGTGTTTATATTGTAAATCACTTGAAAAATCAATAACAGTGAGCGTGAATTTTTAGTGAAATTCAAGTATAACGAATCAATAGTGAATCGACCCCCTAACTGGGATTCGTTAGGTAAGTCGATTAGATACATAACCTTATTCTCACTTATTTATATATCAAATGACCAATAAAACCATTTAAAACCTTGATTCCTTGAGCTCGAATCCAAGTTTTTAAAATAAAACTCAAATTCGCCACACATAACTCATTTCACACACACCAACTATTGCACCCACTCGATCCAAAGATCAAAATTTTACCTAGATTCAACCTTATTGTGCTAGAATTTTATGTATTTACGTGATTCTCAAATCAATCTTGTTTCGTTTGACCTAAAAGAGAGGGAGTTTTATAGTGTAAAGCCATACTAAGGCTTGAGCAAGGAATTTTAGGTAAAAGCTTTTATAAGAGATTTAAAGGAGTTCAAGAGTTTAAAACTTGAGGGATTCACTCTCAAGAAGGTAATCACGAAAAACTCTAGTCATTTAAATTCAAAATTTTTGGTTTTGGATTAATTTTTGGAAAATTTTCATAAAGATTATATTTCAAAATTGTCTATTTATTATTTGACTACTATTAATAAATGATTTCATTGATTTTAATAGAATAGAAATAGTGAGTATAATGATTCTTAGTTTACAAATAATTTTTTTTTTAAATTTTTCTATTTAGTAATTCAATGATTTTTCAATGCAATTAGGTAGAAATTAAGGTTCAAATGAGTTTGTAAGTATGTTTTGTTTGAGAAAGACTTGAATTTATTGCAAGATTGTCTTCAGTTATGACAGATTTGAAAAACCGAATAAAATATTACAATGTGTACAACATCAATGTCGATTCTCCTATTTAAAATCTTGATTGATTTTCAAACCAATTTTTCAAATGAGTTTGTCCTTGATTAAGTGGAGTTTGTTTGAAGTTTATCGAATTGTTTCTGACAAATGGTTTTGAATGATATACAAGTTTTAAATTTCTATTTGGATTGTGTGACTTGATAAATCCCAAAAGTGGAAAAGGTGGAAGTTGGAGGGAGGAGAAATTAAAGGCAATAATGACAGAGAAATGCAAAACCAAATACAAAGTTCCACCTACACCAATTAGGCCAATGAGAGTTTCAATTAAAACATCTATAGTTAAACCACAACGAGAACCTGAGACGTGTTGAGCATCTGTATTAAGTTTATTTATATCATTATTATTTATAGTAGTGATAAGTGGGATCGCCTCTAGAGGGATTTAAGAAATTTCTATAGGAAAATGGTGTTCAATGTTTTTATTTATTTTTACTTGAATTTAATTAATTTAATTAAAATTGGAATTATAATCACATAATAAAACTATAACAAATAATTAATCTACTAAACTTACCTAATTAGAACAATTCAAATTCACTAAATTCAAATCAATTCGATTAAATAGAAAATAATCATCTAAACAAATATCTAGAATAATAAAACATTAATCCATCTTGTATTAAAACGTACTACTTAAATTATATTCATAAACATACTTTACAGGGGTGTATTCAATTGAGATTTTTAGAGACTTTTAGTTACTTTTATTGACTAAAAAAGTTTAGGGGTATTCAATTAAAACTTTTAGAGAGTCTCTAAAAGTTTGGTGTATTCAATGTGAACTTTAAGAGACTTTTAAAAAGTCTCTAAAAGTTTTGGGGTATTCAATTTAAACTTTTAGAGAGTCTCTAAAAGTAAGGGGTATTCAATTTGTTTAGAAATTTGGTAGATTTGTGGGTTTGGATGACTTTTGGAGACTTTTCACTTAACCCTATATATGTTGAAAGTCTTCTCCATCTCTTTGCCTCCACGAGAAACTTTTGGAGACTTTCTTTTTTCTTCTTCGTGGCCTCTCTCTCATCGCGAAATCTCTCTCCCTTTCTTTTTCTCCCTCTTTTTTTCTCTCTCGGTCGTCTGCGCTCCATTCGACGCTGCCTTGCTTCTCCATCGCTGCCTCGCATCTCCATCGTTTGCTTCGAGAGGTAACATCCAACGTCTCTCTCTCTCCCTCTCTCTCGCTTCTCCAACGTCTGATTCTCTTTAATCCTAAACCCAAATATCTATACAAATAAGAGCCTACTTTGAGAGGAGGATTGAGGATTTGGCGAGTGATTGGCCGAGGCAGGCCATTGGGGACATTTTAATGGCGGTTTCTTGGGTTTTCTTTCTTGTATATACGTGGAGAGAGAAATACGATTAGGGTTTCTGGGTTTGGGAACTGGCTTTACTTGGTGAAATATGAATTGGGTTTTTTGGGGAGGTGGAGAAGGTGATTACAGAGTGGAAAGTTTGGATTTTTATGGTTTTTGAGTATAGATTTGAGTGGTTTTTTATGATGATTCTGTGTAGCGTTTTTTTTTTCACTCGTAAAGAATTCTCCGATAATAAATTGAATCTGAATTATTTTTTGGTTTTTTGATAGTCATTGGTTTGATTCAATTTCAAATTTCTGTTAATTTTGGTTGGTCTTGACCTCAATAAAGGTTGTTGCATCTGCAAGCTGATCTAGAGCTTTGGCAAGTAGATTTGGAGGGAATAAAGACCAGAAAACCCGCCAACGCTTCGAAATGATATCATTGTAGGGAAATCCAAATGTCAGAATAAGCAAAGAAACGAGAGATCAAACCAGTTACCTTCTCCACATATATATCCATTGGGTAACTTGAGTTTCACAAGGGATATTACCTGGGTTAGAGACCCCAATGATAAATGTGCAGAATCCAATAGTTGTTGTTGATGATGACTTGCTAATAAAAGTAGATATAAAAAATGCGAAACCAATATAGCATTCTAAAGAGGAAAAGAAAATCACTTTCAAAGTGAAATAAGACACCATTCCTAAATTGAAACATCTAGCAGAATATCCTATGAAAATGAGAAGTGACTATGACTATGATTACTGAGGGTGAGCACTACCATGTTTAATTGGAAGAGTTTGATTTATGTAGCCAATAGAAGAGTTTGATTTCTGTTAACTTGGGACACAAAAACTACAATGCCTTGTTGATTTTTTTCACTTACGAAATTCTGGCTGAAATAGCAGAAGCTATTGACACCGTTATTGTTTAAATTTCTTGAGAAATTGATGCAAATAATCTTGATCTATGACTGTTAGTTTTAAGTCTAAGACGCTGCTGACAGAGCTCGAGTCCACTGGACGTCTTTATCATTCTGAAATTGGATTTTTAGTTGAACTGTGCTTAGAATTCCTTATAAAATGCTTTTATGTTGAAGTGCAGTGCTCTAATCTAAAATATATTAGCTTCACCATTCATGTCGTTTTAGGGCATTTTTTCTCGCAATTCAACAGATTGCCTTATAGTAGAAGTCCTCGGTCTTTATGGAGTAATGTCATAGACAATCAAGTTTTCATTTTTCTTATGACCGAGGTACATGTTTGGAAAACGCTTAACCGAAATTGAAGGACCACAATTATCAATGCCTGTCGAATCGTCTTCAATCGTGCTCCTTCATCATTCGAGGCGATCGATTTATTAACTTCGTCGTAATGTGTTTTGTTTAGCATCGCTTGTTCTATTTTCTTTTGTTTAAGATATTGCAAGTAGGATATAAGATAGATTAGTGAATCCCTCTCTCCCATTTATCAACCCTTCCAAATCTCCAGTGTTGTTCCTTCTTTATTGCTATCTCGGCCAAATGTAGTACATTACTTCAATGTGAATGAGATTTGTTCTTTTGAAACTTCAAAGCCTTGAAAGTGAAATGTGAGTATTTTAATGTTCAAATCTATGTGAATGTATCAAATCATGATCAGTTCATATTTAGCTCAACATGTCAAGTGGGTAATATTCTTTTATCAGAGAAGAAAAAAGAATACAACGTTATTGGAATGTTGGATTTTGATTTAGTGTTGGAATCTTGTTGCCTTTATTCTTTAGCGAAGTGATATAGTTATGGATTAAGCACTGTGATTAAGGGTATTAATTATTTGTTTTTAGTTTTTGTTCTTGATTCCCATTGCGAAAACACAATTAAGTTGTGTGAATGTATCAAATCATCTTTGTTTTTTGGATGGGGTTGAGCTTAAACTCTTCCCTCCCCCATAGTCGAATACAACCATAGCCAACCTCCCCCCCTAGTCAAGTCATCTTCTTCCTCTCTCTCTGGTTCGACTGTCTCGGTCTCTTCTATTTTTTTCTTTATTGATTACTTCTTTCCTTTCTCCCTCTCCTTCAATCACACATACACAGTCCCTAAAATCAAAATTAACAGTCTCGTCTTCTTCTTTTCTTCTTTATTCATCATAGGGGCGAAATTGATAGAGAACGAGAGAAGGGATTGAGAGAGAGAGATTCAACAAGACAGTGAGGAGAGACGAAGGGAGAACGAAGGAAAGGTTGAAGATGGTGAAAAGTGGGGCACATACCCCTGTTCGATTTCGAGATTTGCATGGATGTTTATCAAAAGTCATCCAAATAAAAGTTTATCAAAGTCTATTAAAGTCCTTACAAAAGTCCATTAAAGTTACTAAAAGTCATTAAAAATAAAGTCTATCAAAGTCTACCAAAGTTTTTAAAAGTTTACAAAAATCTACAAGTCACTAAAAGTCATCCACTTATAAAAGTAACTAAAAGTCTCTAAAAATCTCAATTGAATACACCCCTTTTAATCTTTTTTCATAAAGTATTCTAGATCATTAAATGCAAATCATAAGTAAGTAGAGACTCCTTGGAAAACCATTAGTTTTCCTTATATCAATGTAAAAGCCATATGCTAATTTATTGAATTAATCCTTTAAAAGCACAAAGAAAATGATTTTAGGCAATGGAATTGCATTATGTTACATGAAAACTTCAAACTACTAAGTAATACCTTCAGAATGACATTTCAATTTTAAACTTAGATCTTAATCCACCTATGATATCAAAACTGTAAAAGACATCTTTAAACATTCCTAGTTAGTATTTTAAACTAGAGATATAATTTAAATATCACGATATACATTCTAGACTATGCATGGAATGCAAAGCTTCATGATGATAATCCGTAGATAATAATCTATTAAATTAGTGAAATGAATAATACGATTGGTTAAAAGCACTAAGTACAAAATTATCTTATATCTATTACATCATAAAATGGATCAAGGTCATGTTCGGACATTGTCAAGATTACTAAACTAATCACTTATCTTCATAATAAAATCACAATAAAGTAAATAAAAGATAGATAAATACCTTTGACTAAATACTACGAATTTTCAAATCGTCTCCAAAAGCAATGAACACTAAATCTAAACTAAATAAAAATAAATAAATATGGCTCCAAAAGCAATGATATATTGATATAAAAACTCTACCAAAAAAATAATATTGATCTAAAGTACACAATGACAATCGATTACGAGGCCCTAGGTTCATATATATAGTATTCTAGGTAGTATATATCCCAATTAACTCAAACACTTTGTAGTTATATAATATTCTCGAAATCCATTCTTGCTATTCCTTAGCGATTCCCTTTAAAATTTAAATTGTTGGCTGAATCTGTGTAAATATGTATTGGGAATTCACTTATTTGTTTTAGGATTTTTGTACGAACCATGAATCGATCCCAAGTTAGCATCAATTATTTATTGTTGATTCTTGATTCTTCGGTGTTTCGTTGTGCATTTTTTCAGTTGGTCAAATCCTTCATTTTCATATTTTGTTTTCATTCATTTGTTCATATAACTCAATTATTACAAAAAAATCGCAAAAATAAGAGAAAACCCATTGTAATATAGCCTTCTACAACCAATATTACATTAAATTATACTATAAAACACTCTATAACTGTTAACTTATCAAATACCCCTCAAACATAGCACTTTTGTTTCTCAAGCAAAGCATTACTCTCAATCATATCATCTTTTCATTCATTGTTATGATTTTATAGTTATTATTTCTTAAACGAAAGTGATCCTTGAATAGAAACATAATACACTCATAAAAATAAAAATATGATAGAATAGAAAGACTTAAAAAGTAATCCCTTATGCAACTATTCAACTTTCAAAACACCTTCTAATTCTATGTTAATTCAATTACAAGGGCCAAATTACTATATAGGTTTTCTTAATCTTCACTAACTTGCATCAAGCTTATGATGACCAATATAGAATCCCAAGATACAAATATCACTAATTTAATCTAATTTTTTAAAAAATATTTTAAATGGCAACCATAGTCAAAGTAAATTGGAATTTTTAATCATCAATAATTATTAATATCATGTTCATTTATTATAGTGTTGGGAAAAAAAGGATACCGTACTTAACTTAGCTATAAGCACTCGAGCTAAATATTTTATTTGAAGAGTTTTTCATAAACTTCATTCTATTTTTTTTCTATACCTCTCTTTTTTTCTTCCTTTCTTCTATATTTATTTATTTCTTCTTTATATTATATTCCTATATATACGTGCTCCATTTCCTTTAGAATCCATTATTCTTTTTATAGAGATTCTTCGGCTCATTTTTTCCACCACCATATTCCCTACACCTTTCCCTATAGAATCCATGGGTCTTTTTTTTTCTTATAATACCCTTGTTAGCTCTTCTCACTTTCACTATAGTTAAGTAATGCTTATTTGCTAATTTCCTATTTCTTTCTTTAATTGTGGCATAAATTCCTTTCATCGTATACGTAAAGTATAAAATACTTGATTAACAATCTTTGTATTACAAGATTCTTAGATATTTTTCTATTTTATCTAACATTTTTTTCCAATATTCTACCGATTACATGCCCAACACGAAGCATTTAAAATCATCTAGCATATACACAATCTTGGTTAAGTTAAATAAGGTATAATAATTCCTTTATACCATAAACTTTATATTTTCAAAGGTAATAAAAATATCACTTCTAATTAAATCCAAATTATGTTCAATTTATATTCATAACTAAATAAATTAAAATAAAGAAATATTACTTATATCTTCAATAATTTGAATATTTTAGTCTACTTTGAACATTGAATAAACAGATTCTACCTCTTAAGTATTTCATACTCCAACTCCTTATACTTCACTCCACCTAAATACCTCTAAACTCATTCAAAACCTGGAGGAACCATTTCCTCAAGGTTTAAAATTAAGTCTAACATACAACAAAACAATCCCTTGTGAAAAATAAATGAATTATTTGAAATAATAAATAAATAATGAACAAATTATTATAAGAATGAATTTCATAATCAAAGAAAAAATGATAAATTAAAATTTACAAGCATCATTAACAATATAACATAATTAAATCAAATAATGTATAAACTACAAACTACAACAATATTAGCAAACTATCTTATCACATTACATATATCAGTGTATCGCATTACAAAATAAAGACCTTACACAGTTTCTATCAAAGATAGATGAAATAAAGAAGAAAGTAGATTAGAACTGTTGTTGAGAAGTCACATCATCACCACCATCCCCTTGCTCATGCTATTGAGAATCACAGCTCGCTACAGGATCATATCATAGAGCCCGTAGTCTACTCCTACCATCAAAGTACTTTTCGAAAAGACATCCTATTTGGGCAATTTCATATAGGTAGATGGTATTAAAATTTTAGCTCCTCTACGTTGTATTCTCTTGGCCATATGTCTGTCGAACTACTGCATGTTCCTCAACATTTTGTGTTGATCTTGGAACATGAACTTTTTATTTCTTAAGAATTACATTCGGTTATGCAAGATTGACCCCATCACGGTCATCTCCGCCTATTCAACATACATGATAATGAAATCTTTAATAGGTGACTTTGAGCTTTGGTTTGTCCTCTTATTATACAAAGCAAATTGCATCTCTTCTAACACTCACCAATTTCGGCCCCTATTCCTCTTCTCTCCATGGTCTTTTTTCTAAGTATTTCATTTCTTTCTCCTTCCTCCTCTAAAAATACATACCATGGTACTTGTTTGGTGCTCTTTATGCATTCATCAATAATGATTCCATTAGATTATAGTCTTATTTGTAGAATTTTGTAAACATCAAGGGAAAAAGTAACCATTCCTTCTTGTTTGTGGTCATATAATTCCTAGTTGAATCATAAATGACCTTGCCAAAATTAATGTAACTTATAACTTAGATGATTTGGTAAAATAATGTCTCTAATAACTCGCTACCTTAAGTGGGTGATTAATGTTATCTCGATTCCTAATCAATGAGTTAGGCTTTTGGTTAAGTTAAGTGTACCTCAATTGGCTGTTCATTGGTTTGTATAATGATTTATGTTTGTTTGAATGCTTAGGGAATTTATAGGTTGAAGTAGAAATACGGAATTCATATACAAGCCTATAATACAAAAATAGCTAGTTAAATAATAAATTGCCATTACATCACGTACGACGAGGGGGTTGTGAAATGATGCGCATATCCAAGAACACTTGTTGGCGTGTTCGGTGAATTTATTGTCGAGAAAATACATGAAGTATATATATTTATATAATGGATATATAACTATATACAATAAAAAATAAAAAGTTTTGAATTATATGTATCATTGGATCGCCACGAGATGAGCATAATTGGTGATGGTTTTAATATGTGTTTCATTTTAGGAGTTGATACTTTAACACATCATTCACTTAACCATCATAAAGATACTGTGATTCGTATCTCGAGAAACCTATAGATAAAAATCTTAATGCTTCAAAATTATCCTTATTGTTTCATTCAAACCATCAAGAGAGAGAGAGAGAGATCAAAACAACTAACAGTTTAGGTGAATTCAAGGTGGTTTCAAGTATGATTTGAGGAGATCGAACTACAGTAGATCAAAGATATTCATGTTGGTAAGTGGGTTTTTGAGTTTCAAGTTCAATTTGATGGTAGAAGATGAATTATCTATTTAGTGTTATTGTTTATTACTAAAAAGTGGATCTTAACTCACTAGAGGTCCCCATGATGTTTTAAGAGAGTGTTCGATTTTGTTTGGTGGTTTGGTTGATTGAATAAGGGATGCTACCTTGCTTATAATCAAGACTGAATCGACCCTCATTCAACTTAGATTCGGACTGCCCCGCCCAAACCATTACTCAAGCCCGATACCTGAACATAGACTAAATAACGGTCTGACATTCGTACTTAAATATACAAAATAACAAATTAACCATAAGGAATAATAAATGCCAAAGAAAAATCAAAATTTGAGTTCTATATATCATAAGATCAACATGATATATTTTCAACAGTCTAAGTAAGTCCAACCATCCCAAAAAGCTTCCAAATAGTCCATAAAGCTTCGAAAATAGTCTAAAATAGATAAGGAGGGTTCCAAACTCACAAATAACCTAGTTAAAGTTACACCTAAATTTATTATTCTCAAAAGCAAATAAATAAATAGTATGAGCATACAATTTCCCACAATACAAGGAAAGATTTCGAGCGGGTGCCTTTCTCTTGTCACAAACTAATGCAGATGTGGATGTACTTGAAGAGTGAGTAGGGTGATTTAAATAACCAACGGAGCTCAATAAGAGAAAAGACTCACTGAAACAATAAACATGCAAATATTACCTATAAAGCAAAAAGATTACTCACATGAAGTAGTAAACCAAGTTGTAAAGTATTTAATGAAAAGCAAGGGAGACACGATTCTTGTTCATAAAATGGGGTGTGAACAAGTTCCATATCCAATATAACTTAAAAGTAGATTCATAATTCAACAATCAAGGAAATGAGTTGAAACCACATCGTGCAAATGAATTCACAAGTTCATACTTAAATTCCATTTATTCATGCAACAGGGTTCAACATGAGAATTGCCATAAGAAATAAATAGTACTTATAAGTCGTTGTTCCCTTTAATGCATTTTAACTAATACTATGAATTTGTTGACCGAAACACTTACCCTAAAGTTATATGAACTATTGGTGGTTACAATGGCCATTGTGATCTCCATCTACCTCTATCAAACCAATAATAAGTGTCTCTAAACCCATCATCAATTGTGACCACTTGTGAACTTGACTCTTTGTGGTGTAGACCACTCTCTTTTTAGTGGTATCATTGCCACTCCACTACAATTCCATAAACAAATATCATAAAAAATGCTTTTATTTAAATTTAATTCAATCTTCTATTTATTGGTTTTTTTTATCCACTAATGTGGGTCTCGCAGATCCTTTGTCGCCCAGTGCGAGGGGTGGGACATGGGCAGTCTCACTCGGGAACGCAGTAGAGCACCCCTTTTGACGACAAAGATTAAATTTATTTTTATTATATTCATATATTGTTTTTATTTATCATATATCTATATACATTTCATAATATTTTATTTTATCTTTTATTATATATATTTATTTTAAAGAAAGGATGTCAAAGGGCCTAAAACCTTGATTGGGGTGGCCAACGGTCAAAATGACCTCTACCCCCATCTCGTGCTAACTGGGAGGCCTCTTAATGGAGGCCCCTCCCCCCTTTTGTAGTGACAGTCCACCGCCCCCACTTTCTTCAGTGGCGATAGGTCTACCATTTTAATTTGATAGCAACGACGGCGAGGCTGCCCCTTAACCTACGGTGCTGATGGTGCATCCATTTTTTTGGGGTTCTTAACTCATAAACATATTCGAATGGTCCAAAATCTCTCAAATCAATAATAAAATACCCCAAACAAAGTCTTCCATCATTATTGAATCATATCAAAATTTGTAACTCGCTATATCAAAAAAATAAATGGTATGGATGTCGGGTTTACCTTTAAAGAAGCTCTTATTCGTTATATAACACTAGAGCCACTCAAATTCATCGCTTATATACTCCTATATTCTCCTCTCTTCATTTTGTCTTTCGAGCCCAATAGTTGCCAGGGTTTTTTAGCTTAAATTTTTATACTTTGGGTTGAATTAGTGTAGGGTTTGTAAAATTACTAAATTGCTCAATTTCAAAGAGATTCCATCTTCCAAAGTAAAAGTAAAGTACATGCGTTGCCGGACGTGTCTATTTGTAAAGATTTCTTTTACGAACCTTTTTTTTCACTTATGCGAATTCGCACCGGTGAAATCTGATTGTACCTTTCTTGACGTAAAATCTTACTCTTAACTCTAAATTTTCAGTAGTATCATTTCCATACCATAAGCAAACTTTCGCAAGGCATGTGTCATTTAGATCCCAATAGAGTCATTATACCTTAACTACCTGCCAAGTTCTTGTATTATCACGAATTTTCAAGTATTCCTTTGTAATCTCAAAAAAATCACAATGGGCACCCAAGTCATCCAATGAGTATGTAGAGATAACCATACTGAATTTTGATTTGGTGACTATTTATGTTAAAAATATCAATCCCTACCTAACAAAAAATCCACACCACCAACTGCTTGTGGGAACAAGGATAGCTATCTGCTATGATATGAACACCAGCACAGAATCTCTGTCACCATCTCGATTACACATGCCAATGAAGACACATCATTTCCATACAACTTATCTTTGGATGCTACGAATGAGGAGACATTATATTCCTTTCTAGAATGATAACTTAACATCACTGTGATTATACATTTATCGACGTTAATTTTTTTAGGTTCATAATTAAAGTCAACTCAAGACCAACAAATTCCACTTCATAACTTATCTATCAAATTTAATCATTTACTTATACAACAAGCTTCCACCCTTATAAGAAATGGAATAATCATCATTATTGCTTTCCTAAGCGACTTTCGAAACTCGCTTGTATGCGTTTTATTAAGTTGAAATCTTTGTTTCATAACAAAGATTCATATTATAATCAGGCGAATTTATGGAGACTTGTCATATTGCGTCCTCATACTAATCAACTCTCATGATCCTAAGCGACCATTTTAAATTCTTTTGGCATTATCAATGCACACATTTATTACACACTCGTCTCTTATCATTTTTCCGAGCTAACTATTTGGCTCTTATCATTAATTTAGAACTTCTCTCGCTGAGAAATCAATGATGGTTTAACTTCCATGTTGATTCTTTTGAAAATATAACTTATTCCTCGAGTTTTGTCATTAAGCACTCTTAACTCCCTATGATCTAATTATTTAAGTTCATAATTCACGTTCAACGTTTCAATTTATTACTCACGTGCATTAATATTATCCCATGATTTTTTATTTGTTCTTCGGGTACTCCAAAAGAAATGTACACGATTATGTACTTAGTACCAAGACGAACGTAACTTGCACATCATTCCATTTACATTGATTCAAGGGGAACCTAACTTCGAGATTATGTGTACTAAAAAACTTTAATCTTATGAGAAAAAAATTATTTTTTTCCTCTACTTTGTTAAGGCATCATCCTTAATTGTTTGTGTATCTCGCCACTTATTGATACCCTTGACATTTTGGTTATCCTTGCAAATTTATCACTTACTTATGTAGGTTGCTTTTCAAGTTTTCTTACACCGTTCTATTGGGATTTTCACTTTGGAACTTACATAGCCGTCAGGCTCCCAAGTGGTAACAAAATGTTGTATAACAATTTCTAATGGTGTTAAATTTAGAAGATCTCATCTCCACCTAGAGAAACATATTTCAAAACTAGCTCGAGATATCTTCTCATCTTTCCTAGTTATTATATTGTTTGAGTTACCCAATATGATTTTTATTAGGAGTCGATTTAGCCTAGAATCCCCGATCTTATTCGTAACCCTATTTTTGTGTTGATCCTTTATCCTTCTCAAAACCGTCTAATCTGTTAGTCCAGGTTCTCAATGTAAGGTTCACTTTTTTTGAGAAACTTTGAGTTACTTTCTATAAGTGATTTTCATGATTTCTGGTGACGTCAGCTCCTCGATTCGAAATTTTCATTTCTATAAAAAGGCATTCCCTTTAAAAATAGTGTAATTTCAAAAAGCTATCATCGTAAGTGTTTTCTTTCTTTATTTTATAAACTTTCATACCACCTATTAACTTATTTATTTCTCCTATAAAATGATAACTTAAGTCCAAACTTATACTTTGCATTTTTATTAAGTCAAAAACCTTCAAATTCATTAAAACACTTTTATACAAGCCGAATTGGGTTTAAACTTTCCTAAGACCAATCATTTAAGAAATCTCAACAATGTTTGTTAAATCTGCGACGAAAATTTTTGAAATACATATAAATCTATTCTTTTTTTCTTTTTTTTGGAACACCAAGGAAAATAAGTTGTTTTCCTTTTACACTGGATAATATTTTCAAATCTTGTAATAATAAGTAAAGTACTTCCTTAAAACATTTATTAAAACATGGTATAAAATAACTTGGAACTTTACTAAAATTGTGATTCAGTATAAGCATTGCACACTTTGTAATTCCCAATCAAAGCTTATTCATTCTCATAGTAGTCATTGCAAATATCACTTGAATCGCGTTTAAGCTCTCTCTCAAGGAATTCACTTTGATTTCCTTGTGCCGTTCATTGTCATTCCCTCCACTATCTTGTGAAACTCAAGTTCCTTATCCGCTTATGGAAGTCATCAGAGAAAACTAGAATAATAGGGAATACAATAACCTACATATTTAATGAAATATTCATATATATAAAGCAACAAATAATCAACGTAAAAATCTTTTGCCAGGTTTTTTTTATCCCCTACCATCTTAGGATTTATTATTTATATATTTTAAGTCGACTTTGAAACGATGACCCATATAATTGATTCATCTAACTTAGAATTAACCTTTAAATTTTAAAGGCTCTAAAAACTTATGTTCCACTAACCTAAGGTTCCCCGTGGTTCTAATACCTCTTCTCTCGATACCAACTAAAACCAACCTCCCCGACTTAGGGTTAGGTTATCGGGTCAAACCATTACTCAAGCTCGATACCCTAACAAGACCCAAATAACAATTTGGCACAACTATTTAAACATGTGAAATAACATACTACCCATATGGAATAATAAATGCGAAAGAAAGTTTAAATTAAAATCCCATATATCATAAGATCTACATGATAAGTATTCAACAGTCTAAGAAGGTCCAATCAACCAAATAAGATTCCAAATAGTTCATAAAGCTTTGAAAATAGTGTCAAAAAGATAAAGAAGGTTCCAAACTACCCAAATAACATACATAAAGTTACGCTCCAAATTTATCATTCTAGTAAACAAATAAATAGATTGTAAAAGCATGTAATTACTCATAATAAAAGGTAAGACTCCAAGTGTCATTCCTTTGTCATGAAATAAGGCGGATGTGGATGTACTTAGAGAGTAAGTGGGGTGAGCTAAAAAACCAACAAAGCTTAATAAGAGAAAAGACTCGCTCAAACAGTAAACAAGTATTACTTACGAAGGAATACAATTATACACATGAAGTAGTAAACCAAGTTGTAAAGTATTTAATAAAAAGCAATGGAGACATGATTCTTGTTCATAAAAGGGGGTGTAAACAAGTTCCATATCCAATATACCATAAAATTAGGTTCATAATTCAACAGGCAAGGAAATGTGTTGAAACCACATCATGCTAGAGAATTTACAAGTTTGTAAATAAATTCCATTTTTTCATACAACAGGGTTCAACATAAGAATTACCAAAGAAATAAATAGAACGTATAAGTCATTGTTCTAGTTAATGCATTCTAGCTAATTGTATAAATCAGGTGACCGAAACAGTCACCCTTGTGGTGATGTGAACCATTCCTAATCACATGGCCATTGTGATATCTATCTAGTTCCATCAAACATAAAGAAGTGTTTCCAAAGCCATCACTGATTATATCCACTTGTGAACTTGATACATCATGGTGTAGACCACTCTATTTTTGGTGGGATCATAGTCGCACCATTGAAATTCGTGGTGTAAACCACTCTCTGTTGGTAGGCACACTGCCATACCACTACCACTCATGGCGCAAACAACTCTCTATTGATAAGCATATGGCTCAATCCTCGCTTTCGGACTGAATAACGAATTTTTTCACATCCCATGCATTCCTTAGATAAACATATTCATACTATTAACTAAATGCAACCCAATCCCAAGTTGTTAGACATAAATATCAAATTTTTATTTGTCTAATATTTAAGCCAATTTTAATGCATGAGCAAAACTCCCCACTAACTCAACTTATCACGATGCTTATCACAACTCCCTGTGCGCTTAGGGCCCGATGTAAACCTTCATACAACACTATACAAGTTCATAATATATCTCATAAATAAATGCTTTTATTTAAAGATAAGTCAATCTTCCATCTATTAGTCTTGGGATCAACTAGTGTGGGTCCCACAAGCCCCCATCGCACGATGCAAGGGGTGGGACCTGATCGATCTAACTCAGGTACGTGATAAAGTGCCATTTTTAAAGGAAAACGTTTATTTTTATTTTCATGTATACATATTGTTTTTATTTATCATATATTTAGATTACTTGATAATATTTTAATTCATTTTTACTATATATATATATAAATATATATATATATATATATATATATATATATTTTTATTTTTAATTTATTTAAGAACGGATGTCCGAGGACATTTTGGTTCCTGGTTGCGGTAGCCGGGGGTAAATGACCCCCGCCCTCTATCGTACTCATCAAGTATTTGGTAGTGAGCACGAGCTCACTAAGGGGGCCTCCCGGTGGAGACCCCTCCCCCCTCTGGTTGCAGTAGTCCACTGTCCCCACTCTACTTCGGTGGTAGGTCTATTCCCTTAATTTGACAGCGGTGGTGAAAAGGCCACCGCCCTTTACCAATTATGCAGATGGCGTCGCCCCCTTTTTTTTGGTTCTTAATTCAAAAACACATTTAAATGGTCCAAAATATCTCAAATCAACAATAAAACACCACAAACAAAGTTCTCCATCCTTATCGAATGAAATCCAAGTTCGTAACTCGCTATATAAAGAAACAAAATGCTAGGGTTGTTCGATTTACCTTCAAAGGTAGACCCAAATTCATTGCTTGCTCAATTCTCCTCTCTTAATTTTCTTATTTGAGCGCAAAAGTGGCTAGGGTTTCTTATCTTTAGTTTTTATACTTAGGGTTATTTGGGTTGAATTAGTGGAGGGCTTGTAAAATTACTAAATTCCATTGAGGCATGTATTTTGTGTTTTGGGTCGTCATGGTGACAATGCATGGTGGAGCGCGCTTTATCGAACAGAGGACTGCTCTTTTTTCATCTGTAAGGATCAACTAAGTTGGTGCAGTATGCCCTACCAAGTGAGGTAGATCAATCCGAATAAACATAATAGAAATCTACATTTTTTTACGTAGAATTTCTTAAGATCTTGGGGACAGACATAGGAGTATTAAATATAAGGTACTAGCCCTATATTAACCAAAAATTGTTAGTGATAGGTTTTAGAACACCGAAAATGCTTGAGTGACCTAGAAAATTAAGGAATTTGGATATGGAAACCTAAACCGATGTAAGTATGGACTCACTTATTTATTAATGTTGCCTACATATATTAGTATATGTAGTTCATATATTTAATGGACTTAATGGAGGACTATGCACACTGTGATGTCTTAACTAGATGGAAAATAATTTTTCATGCGTTCGGTGAGAGTAAATCTAGAAGTCGAGATTAGTTTATACGGGATATGGGTGTAATTTCTTCGCATATATGTTAATTCCTACTCAAATATATAGGTTGCTTAGATTACATATTGACTATAGGGTTTGGGATAGAACCATTGAACACTAAAGGATTGGCTAAATAACACATTAGCCAATGTGTTAGTCTAACAACCACATTAATGGTGTCAATAGGTAATCGACCCTAGTTTTTAAAATAAAATGGGAATCGCAATGTACTAGTAAATGACAATTTGACTTGCATCCATTATTTATTGGATTATATACTTTTCAAAATCCCGTTAGTTATCTTTGGTGCATATTGATATTGCATATAACTCTTCATTATAATAGGAAATATTGATATATTTGTGAATCTTAACTTACAAAGCAAGTTGGAGCACTTACACAAATTAACATTTTTAGGAATACCGATGTGTGCTGCAATTACATGACAAACAAAGGTTTTTGAGTTTTCATCTTCTCTCCATGTAATAAATCTCCCCCATGTCCTAGATATTTGTATTGAATTATAGTTTTGTGGTATCACAAAGGTTTGCGTAACCAAGGTTTATTCCATTTTGATTTGATTTTGTATATCATAAATAACATTAAATAATATTAATTTTTACTGTGTTGAATAATTGTTTCACATTGATAATAGTTATACAATTGTATTAATCAGGTGTAGATGGTTAGGTTACTGGCTTTAGTTAAGTATGGCTAGGTTACCGAGGCTTAATTAGGATTTTAGGCAAAAAATCACCCCCAATCGGGATAGGTGATGTTATAGCATGGTATCAGAGCCTACATTTTATCCCTTTTGAGTTATATGTTGAAAAAGAGATTTGCGGAGTCACCTTAACTTCTTAATCTCCCTTTGGCTCATCACTAATTTCTAAAGGTGGAGAAGATTCTCTTAGTGTTCTAACTCTAGGATGTTTTTCAAATCCCCAAAGGCCTTATAAGTGTAAGTAGAACTTTGGACTTTGTTATTGGTTTTTTTACTAATGTTCCTTTTCTCTTGAACTTCTAGCATTTCAAGTTCTTACCATTTTAGAAATCAAAAGTCACAAGTCCAAATAACAAATTAAACCTTTCAATCCTAAAAAAGGTTGTCGGGATTAATTCGGTATAATGAAAAACTCTATTCAAATGG
The DNA here is from genome assembly GCA_039657365.1 of Stephania yunnanensis. Taxonomy (NCBI): domain Eukaryota; kingdom Viridiplantae; phylum Streptophyta; class Magnoliopsida; order Ranunculales; family Menispermaceae; genus Stephania; species Stephania yunnanensis. The sequence continues at coordinate 28,091,042 of CM077581.1, read as the reverse complement.
TGAAATTTATTTGGAAAGTTAGCCTGAAAATCAATCGGAAACTTATGTAAAATTGGCATCAAAGTTTTAACTCAATTATAAAATTTAAAGCGATTTTCTCGATCATATAAAACAATTGTGTTATAACTTCAAGTGCTTTCTTTTTAAAACAAAATAAACCTCAAACTCATTTTCAAACCAATTACATATAATTATCTTGTTTATTAATAAAAATACCAACATTTCAAAAATATTGAATTTGTAAACTAACAATCATCATAGTCGCAATGCTTAATTTATTAGAGTCAATGAGATTATTTATTCATTGTAATAGAGTGAATTCCAATAAAACTATTTTGGAAATAATCAAATTTTTTTTACAACAATCCGTAAAAAAATATTTAAAATAAGAAGCTAGGGTTCATCGTGATTATCTTCTTGAGAGTGAATCCCTCTAGATATAAGCTCTGCAACTCCTCTAAATTGATTTTTCAAGCTCCTCGTCGAAATTTAAACCATTGTTTCGCTCTACACTCGAAAATTCAGACTTTTATATTGAACGCAACAAGAATATGGTGTGAATCACTTAAATATACTAAAATTGGGAATATGAAAGCTAAATCTAGGCAAGAAAACTATGTTTTAGTTGAAATGGTGATACGGTTTGTGTTTTTTTATGTAGGTTTGTGTTTTGTGATATGGGGTTTAATTTTAGAAATTCAAAATCACACCTAGTGATTCAGGTTTTAAGTGGAATTACTGGTTAAATCAGTGGAAATGAGGCTCGATGTTTGCCGATCTGATCTACAATTTTTGTTAAAAGCCTAAATCGCCACCAATTCGCAAGACTCAATTTTCACTTCAATTTTAAGTTTTTACAACCAATTTTTCTAGTGACTCCTAGTGTTAAACGAAATCACTATGTATTCGCTAGGCTTACTTTTTCTCAATATGTTTCATAATTAATATATGTACATATCATTCATAATGACTAATATAAAGGTAGAATTCACTAAAAATTCAAAAGTTTGATTATGATATGTAACTAACTAATAATTTTATTAATTGAAGAAATATATAAACAAGCAAGTGAATATAGTAAACTTGCATAAAGGCCCAAAAAATAATAACAACTCGATCAGTCCCCCTATTTGAGATTATATTGGAGGTTGAATTCTGAAAATATTTTCATTAAAAGTTTCAAAAAGCGAGAGAATAAAAATAAATTATACTAATACTAAATCCTACTAAAACTACATCATAAAATAAATATAGAATAAGGTGTGCCTCTCATAGAGTATTTTTGTTTACTTTCGTTCGCTTGACTGAACCTTTCTTGATGTAAGCTGGATTTTTAAAATTGAATTTAGGATTATCTATTCTACTACCATCAGATAGTGATTGCTCTATCATTTATCATCAAAGTGATTGTTTTGTTTAGAATATGCATAACAACTTGGGAAGTGGCTAAGAAAGGATATCTTAAAATGAAGGGGGATTTTTTTAATGAAATATGGCATGAGCAAAAAGTCCTCGGGTATGATGTATTCGTCCATTTGAACTGGTATGTTCATGACCACCCCTATTAGTCAAAATGAAGTACCCTTCGGTAGAGATACTCGTTCATAAGCAAGTGCAACCAACTCCAATAGAGTTCATAGAAAAAAAATCTATATGCATGAGATTTGCATTTGAACATCTATCACATTAAGATCTATAATACCAAGCACATTTAAGTTTAATGAGCAAATGTATTCCTCGAGGATCATTAAGCTTTGTTCGACTTAAATCCAGCCTTTTCTTTTTCGTAATCTTTTTGGATTTGAAACCTCCCAGCTTTTTAATACTATACGCATTTTCTGGTTGTTTGACTCTTTATTCTAGAGTTAGTTTCTTTTCATTTGAAGTGACTTCAAGATACTTGTCGAAGATGTACAATTAGTTTCCTATATATCATTATTATTTGTAGCAATGAAAAATGGGATCGTCTCCACAAGGATTTTACAATCTTCTTTAGGAAAAAGTCTTTTAATTGTTTTTATTATTTTTCACTTTTGTTTGATTACTCTAATTATAATAGGAATTAAAATCACTACATCAAGCTATAATACAATAATAATTCAAATAAACTAATCAAACTAATTCAATTAAAAAAAAATCAAATTCACTAATATTAAACTCAATTGAATAAATAATAAATAAATATCTAAACAAACATCTAGAATAATCAAACATCAAACCGTTTTGCATCCAAACATTTACTTAAAACATAGTCATAAGCATACTTTGATCTTTTACTAAAAGTATTCAAGATCATTAAACTCTAATTATAAGAAGTAGACAAACCTTATCTAGCCAATCTAGCCATCAATTCTACTTATATCAGTAAGAAAGCCACGTTCTAATTTTATTAAATTAACTGTTTTAATAATTAAAAAAATTAACTTTAGGCAATAAAACTGCATTATGTTTTGTGAAATGTTTGAACTACTAAATCTAATACCTTCGAAACGTTAATTCAATACTAAACTTAGATTAAAATCCATCTATGACAACTAAATGGTAATATACCTTTAAAACAATCCTTGTTACTATTTTAAACTGGTTATTGAATTCAAATATCACAATGCGCGTTCCAAACTATGAATGCAATAGGTAGTTCCTTGATTATATTTTGCAAAAAATAATATATTAAATCAGTGAATTAAAAAATATGATTTTTAAGAGCATTGAGAAAAAATCATATCATCATAACTACATTAAAAAATGGATCAAGTTCATGTTTGGCCTTTGTTTTGATTAATAAACTACTTACTCATCATAATAATAAATACAACAACATAGCCTCAAATCCCAAATTAACTAGGGTCGGCTACATGGATCAAACTTTTCCATTGTGCTCGATTAAGTGCAATTGATGGTGAGCTTTGCAAACCATTCAAATCCATTTTAATTAATGCATCCCATGTTAACTTTGGTCTGCCTTTACCTCGTCGAATTTTTACGCTTCTATTGAGTCAAGTTTTCTAGTTGGGGCATTTGTAGGCCGTCTTTGCGGTGTGACCAAACCATCGCAACCGCCCTTCCCTAATCTTTGTATCAATTGGTGCTACTCCTACTTGTCTTTGAATTTCTATATTTCTTATTCTATCTTTACGAGTTTTACCACACATCCACCTAAGCATCCTCATTTTTGCTACGTTCACTTTATGTAATTGTTGTTGCTTTACCGCCAAACATTCACTTCCATAGAGCATAGCTGGCCTAATTGCGGTCCTATAAAATTTTCCTTTTAACTTAATAGGAACATGTCGATCACAAATCACCCCTGTTGCACTCCTCCATTTCTTCCATTCAGCTTGAATTCTATGTGTGACATCATTTTCAATGTTACCATCATTTTGTATGATTGATCCTAGGTATCTAAAGTGGTTTACCTAAGGAACTTCTACCTCCCCTAATTTTACCACTCTGTCATCTCGATGTCTAGTGTTTCCAAACTCACAGTGCATGTATTCAGTTTTCGTCCTACTCAACTTAAAGCCTTTAGATTCAAATGTATTCCTCCAGAGTTTCAATTTCCTCTTCACTCCATCTTTAGTTTCATCCACTAAGACAATATCATCTGCAAATAGCATACACCATGGTATATCCTCTTGAATATGTCTAGTTAGTTTATCCAGAACTAAAGTAAATAGATATGAGCTTAAAGTCGATCCTTGATGTAGTCCTATCGTAATGAGAAATTCTTTTGTAGCTCCTCCAAATGTCTTTATACTCGTTACTACTCCATCATACATATCCTTAATAGTGTCTATGTATCTAGCATGCACTCTTTTCTTTCTAGAACCCACCAAAGAACATCTCTAGGGACCCTATCATATGCTTTTTCTAAATCTACGAATACCATATGAAGATCTTTTTTTTTTTCTCTATATTTTTCTAACAATCGTCTTACAAGGAAAATCGCCTCCATAGTTGACCTCACAGGCATGAAACCAAATTGGTTCTCTGATATTGTTGTTTCTCTCCTTAGCCTATTGTCAATTATCCTCTCCCACAGTTTCATAGTGTGACTCGTGAGTTTAATTCCCCGGTAGTTTGAGTAACTTTGAATGTCTCCTTTGTTTTTGAAGATTGGCACAAGCGTGTTTCTTCTCCAATCCATTGGCATCCGTTTTGGTTTTAAAATTTTATTGAAAAGTTTTGTCAACCAAGTTAATCCGATTTCTCCTAAGCATTTCCAAACCTCTATGGGTATTTCATTTGGGCCACATGCTTTCCCTATTTTCAATCTTTTCAATGCCTCTTTAACTTCTACAATTCTAATATTGCGTGTATAGTTTACATTTCGTTCTTGGTGTGGGTTTTCATCTATTATAGTATCAACTTGGCCATCATTAAATAAACTATCGAAGTAACTTCTCCATCTCTCCTTAATATCCTCCTCGCGCGTTAAATCATTTTGATTTTCGTCCTTAATACATCTTACATGACTTAGGTCTTGTTTCTTTTTATCTCTTAATTTGGCTAGCCTATATATATATTTTTTAAGCCATCTCTATTACCTAACCTTGTATATAGATCTTCCATGAAATTTGTTTTAGCTTGAATAAATACTTTTTTAGCTTGTTTTCTAGCTTCTCGAATATTGATTGTACGCATCTTCATCTTGACACTTAGGTATTTTCCTATACATCTCTCTTTTAGTCTTAATCTCTCATTGGACATCCTCGTTCCACCACCATGTTTCCTTCTTTGGAGGTCCTAAGCCCTTAGATATACCTAATATGTTTGATCTCACCCTCTTTATGCAACTACTCATTTCTAGCCACATTGTATTAGCATCTAAGTCAAGATTCCAAACATTTTCCTTTAGTAATTTTTCTCTAAACTTTACTTGTTTACTATGTTTTAGATTCCACCACTTTATTCTAGGGTCGCTAACTCGTTTATTCATATTATTTCGTTGTGTTAGCTTAATATCAAGTACTACTAACTTATGTTGGGTAGTAAGTGCTTCACCAGGTATTACTTTGCAGTCTCTACATAGTTTTCTATCTATTTTTCTTGTTAAAAGAAAATATATTTGACTCTTGTTATGAACACTACTAAAAGTAATTATATGCGACTCCCTCTTCCTAAAACTAGTATTTGCTAAGACAAGATCATATGCTGAAGCGAATTCTAAAATTGATTCTCCTTCTTCATTTCTATTACGGTAACCAAAACCTCCATGAACTCTCTCAAACCCATTGTTACTTACCCCGACATGTCCATTTAAATCTCCTCCAATAAAAACATTTTCATCTAATGGTATACTCTGCATAAATCCATCCATATCATCCCAAAACTTGCGTTTGATGCTCTCGCTTAATCCTACTTGTGGTGCATATGCGCTAAGTATGTTCAGTTTTTCATCTCCAATAATTAATTTAACTAGAATCAATCTATCCCCCATTCGTTTAACCTCTACGACCTTATCCTTATAATCCTTATCCACCACAATTCCTACTCCATTGCATTTTCTATCTATACCAGTGTACCACAATTAAAACCTGTGCTTCCTATTTCTCTACTCTTTTCTCCTACCCATTTTGTCTCTTGGAGGCAAACAATATTGACTCTCCTTCTAATCATGGTATCTACTAGTTCTATTGACTTCCCCGTAAGTGTTCCTATGTTCCATGTTCCTAAACAAATTTTTTCTCCCCTTTGTATTTGTTTTTCTTTTCTTTTTCTATTTTGTCTAAAAGATCTAGTGTTCGTATCTATGATTGTGTTTTTGTTTTCGTTTTGGTTTTTATTTTGAACTAGCTTCTTTACCCACACCCGTCCTTTATGTGGGAACCCTCGCTCATTTTTCTTCACATCCGGGCTTCAAGAACAACTACATATTGATGAAAGTACTCAAGTGCAATTGATTTCGTAGCCTTAGGATTATATATATAATATTCTAGGTAGTACGTATGCCAAACTAACTCAAATGCCTCATGGTTATCTAAAATTTTCGAAATCAAACCTATTGATTCATGACCAATTCCACTTATTGCTCAATCTGCTAGATAAATCCTTGAAAAACTACTTCGGTGCTCCACTGATTTGTCAATTGATTCATGTCCAAATCCTAAATCTTTGTGGATTCACTAGTTATAAATTGCAGTTGATCCTTGATTTGCAGATGATTCATTGTGTACCATTTCCATTCGATTAAATCCTTCATTTTCTTCCCTTTTAAATACATTTCCTCATATATTTCAAGTATTATAGTTATAACTAAAACAAGAGAAAACCTAGTCTAATATATCCCTTTACATTAAAAATTACATTGAAATATACTAGAAAACAATGTCTAATTATGGACTTATCAAATACCTTGAAATTCAACACTTTGCTTTCTCGAGTAAAGAAATACTCTCAATTATATTCTCTTTTCTACTATCATTCTTGTTTCATAATTTTTTACTCTTATTCTTAAATAAAATTGAATATTAAATAGAAACATATTATCCTCATAAAAATAAAATCCACATAGAATAGAAAGATTTAAAGAACGACCCCTTATTTGACAATTCAACCTCTAGTTATGCAATATACCTCATATTTTAAAGATAAATTAATTACCAAGGTCAAATTACTATATATGTTTCGTCAATCTCCACTGACGATCATCAAGCTTATGATGACTAATATGGAATCTTAAGATACACAAATCACTAAATCAATCTCATTTTCCAAAATTATTTCAATATCACCACAATCAAAACCAATAAATATCTTTAGTCACCAATAGTTACCATTTCATATTGTTTTGTTGGAATAAAAATATATTTCACTCAACTAAGCTATAAGCACCCGTGCTAAATCTGTTATTTGAATATTTTTTCATAAACATCCTTCCATTTTTTTCTATATCTATCTTTCTTTTCAATATTTCATTTTTCCTTATATTCCTACACTTACTTGCTCCATTTCCTTTAGAATTCGTTATTCATTTTTATGATTAATCTTTTAATACCTATCGACCATGCTAGATAATTCATAAACTATTTTGTCAATTGTATTCTTTTATTATTTATTTCATAAAGTTTATTTCTATATGTGTCAGTCTTTTCACAAAATTATTTTGATTGCTTAGCCATTTTGTTAATATCTTCTTTTGGTGAAGTCACTGCAACATTGAATAATGATCTCACCACATACAATATCTAATAGTCTTTGTTCAAACTAATTGAGTTCCTTGTAAAATTATTCTAAAAAAGAAATTTGGATATATCCACGTTGTGGACAAGATGAAATTAATTTTTAAATCAATCCCAAAATTCATTCAAATTTTTATTATCTTTCATTTTCTCGATTGTGATTTGTCTACTATAAGTACTAATTTTTCTTGAAGGCATATATTGATCAAGAAAAGCTTCTATTATTTAAACCCATGTGATATAAGTACTAATTTTTCTGAACGTTTAGATTGATCTAGAAAAGCTTCTATTATTGAAACCTATGTGGTCATTGAATTTTAATGAAGATAAAACAACCAATCTTATGCTCCATCTTTCAACGAAAAAGGGAAAGCTTTATGTTTGATTTGTTCTAACATATTTTCTTCAAGTTTCATCCCATTGACTTTATGTAGATATTCCCTTATAAACTTCTTACAGTTTTCAATGTTATCTTCTTGTAAAGTAAGACACGCATCCGTACGATGTGTAACTTCTTTACAAAATCTACATGTTCTCGTTTTGTTTGAATAATATTTTAATAGCAATTTGACCATGCTTGCCTAAAAGTATGTTCTTTATTATTATTATTATTATTATTATTATTATTATTATTATTATTATTATTATTATTATTATTATTATTATTATTACTAAGGTTATTAATGGCTTTGATTGTGATAGCTTGGTGTTCCCTATGTTGTTATTTTCTTAAATTATGGTTAAAAGTCCTATCTACCTCAGGATCAAATGGATTTAAAGATGTTGTGGAATTAGAATGACAAATTAGGTAGACCTTACAACATCTAAAACTTTTAAGAAATTTTTTAAAAAAATTTGGTAGTGGCACCAAACAATTAACACGTGTCGAGCGTGAACAATAAGTTTCACGTGTATCTTTATTATTTATAGTACTGATAAGTGGGATCTTTTCCATAGGGATTTAACAAGCATCTTTAAGAAAAAAGTCTCTTAATACTTTTCATTATTTTTTTACTTTAATTTAATTAGTTTAAATAAAATAGGAATTAAAATCACTAATTCATTATATAATTCTATAATAATTTAACACAACTAATTTAACTAATCTGACTAACACAATTGAAATTCACTAATATTGAAGTCAATTTAATTCAATAATGATCAAATATCTAAACAAACAACTAGAACAAGGAAACATAAATCCGTTGTGCATCCAAACATACTACTTAAATCATAGTCACAAGCATACTTTCATCTCTTATCAAATTATTCAAGATCATTAAACTCTAATCATACTAAAGTGGACAGCCCTTATCAAGCCATTAGTTCACCTTATATATGTGGAAAGGCCACGTTCTAATTTTATTGAATTAACTCTTAGAATACTCAAAAGAAATTAACTTTAGGCAATAAAAAACTGTTACGTTTTGTGAAAACTTTGATTTACTTAATCTAATACCTTCGGAAAGCCGCCGCAATATTCAACTTAGATCTCAATCCACCTAGGAAATGTAAATACTAGTAGACCTTTTAAACAATCCTAGTTACTACTTTAAATTAAATATTGAATCCAAATATCACAAGACACATCCTAGACTCACATGCAATAAAAAGTTCCTTTATTATAATCGGCTAACAATAATTTGTTAAATCAGTGAATTGAAGAATATGATTTGTTTAAAGCATTAAGTACAAAATCATCTCATCATGACTACATCATGAAACATATCAACTTTATTTTTTGAATTTGTTTAGATTAATAAAATACTGAGTCATCATCCTAATACAAATTGCAATAATGTAAATTCAGAGAATAGATAAATACCTCTAAACAAAGACTTTGAATCTTCAAATCTTCTCCATAAGCAATGAACATAAAAACAATAAATTAAAAAATACACTATGTTTCCGAAAGCAATAAAATATTGATCTAAGTACTTAAAGACAATTTATTTCATAGCCCTAGGGTCATATACACATTTAGTATTCTAGGCAACACTTATCCCTAACTAACTCATATAACTTGTGATTATCTAAAGTTCTCGAAACCGAACCAAGAGATTCGAGACTGATTCCACTTATAGCTCAAATTGTTGGTTAAATACTTGAAAAATTGCATCTATGTTCTATTGATTTGTTTGGCGATTCATGTAAAAATCTCAAATTGTTGAGGATTTGCTAGTAGTAATTTTCAGTTGATCCTTAATTCGTTGATAATTCATTCTCTACCACTTCCATTTTATTAAATTCTTTGAATTTCCCCATTTTTTAATCCATTTGTTCACATATTCCAATTATTATTTGAAATAACAAAAATAAGAGAAAACTCATTGTAATATAGGTTTTACATCTAAAATCATGTTGAAATATACTGGAATTTTTTTAGAGTTATTGACTTATCTCTGAAACTTGTTCCTGCTTTGAAACTTCATTTTTAGTTTTGATTATTATTGCATTAATTGCATAAATTCTAGCTTTAAGATTAATATAATAGTGTAATTCTAGAAAATTATTCTTAGTAGTTTCATTATCGAGTGATTTATCGTATTCATCATATTTGTGTTTGCTATAAATTTTTAATGTAATAAGTTTGTTCCAAAACTCCATATTTTTTATTCCATTGAAAATATATAACTTAGTTTTAGCCATTTTAAGAAAGCTTCAATTTTGGTTAAATACCATTGGTATAGTATTTTAGGAAAAGGTGTATATTTTAATTGTTTAGGCATCCATTCTCTAGTGGGAATAACATTCGCCATCATCTCTTCTTCTACTACTTTTATAGTGTAGTTTATTTTATTTTTTATTTTGGCCTCTCTTAAGTATCTTTCAAGCATATGCGCTTATATTTCATTATCACAAAATAAAGTGTTAACTTTTACTTAATTAGTAGTTTGAGTAGGTCTTTTAGTTTGATTACTTAATTTATCAATTTGTAGATTCATCTAGCTAAATCGATTTTTAAACATGTTAATAGACATATCAAGTTTAATTTGATTTAGAAAAATTTTAGTACAGTTTTGATGATTTTGAGTCATATATTATGCAACATTTATTCTAAATTTCATTGTGTAAGTTTAACAATTTCTTGAGGTATTTGAATGGTGTTGGTTGTATTTGTGCATTTTGATCTATGAGTAGTGTAATTTTGACTTTTACCACCTTAGGTAAGATTTGAATTTGGCTTGCCAGTGTAGAAACTATTGCTATCATATTGATTCTTTGGAGGGCGAGAATATTGGTTCATAACCACGCTAACTCATTCGGTATTATCTTCTTATAAAGTAGGACATGCCTTTGTAGATGTATGACTTCTTTACAAAATCCACCCGGTTTCATTTGATTTGATCATAACTTTTAATAGAAATTGGACCATGCTAGATAATTCATCGACTTTTTTGTCAATTGTATTACTTCTTTTATTATTAAGTTCTTGAAGTTTCTACCTTGATTTGTCGGTCTTTTAACCATTTTCTTAGATTGTTTAGCCATTTTATTAGTAGTTTTTTTTTTCTAAAATTGATTTCACATTGAAAAATGATCCACCACATATGGTATATAATAGTATTTGCTTAAAATGACTATGTCCTTTGTAAAAGTATTATAATAATGCACTTGTGCTATTCTAGAAAGTGATTTCTCGGCCATTAATTAATAGAGTGATTATTCTCTTAGAATATTCATAGTAGCTTAAGTAATGGGAAAAAAAGATCGTCATAAAATTAAAGGAGGATTTTCATTAATAAAACATGGCATGACCAAAAAGTGCATGGGTTTGATGTATTTGTATACTTGAACAGGTACATTCATGACAACCCGTATTAGTTGAATTGAAGTTCTAGCCAGTAAAGAAACTCGCTCATAATAATGTTTATTATTAATTTTGAATTGAATATTTTTTTCTTCAAATATCATAGACATTGTTCATTTAGAAATATATATCTTCGTTTTACCAATTTTAAGAAATGGTCTACCTAATAATATAGGTAGCGGATTAGATGACAATGAATCTCCCATTTTCATGGCATACAAACTTTCTGAAAATATTAACTCGCGTAGTTCTACTAAAATAACTCCACCTATGTTGCACACTATATGCGCTACATAGTCGGTCCCAAGTCCAGATAAAGGAGGAGAACTCTGACGCCTATTTTTCATACCGAAAGATGGGTAAGAGGCCATAAGCTCATTTTCCATTCTCGAAAAATGGAGGTTTGTGATAGGTTGACAACCAGCATAAAATTTTTGTCACTTTTCATGAAATGGATCAAACATATATAAAATTAGGGGCATTCCCACCAAGTGATGCGCCGTGTCGAGCTGAGTGTAGTAAGAAATGATTAAGGGTGTGTTTCACATCGACACTGGATGTGAAGAAAAATGAGCAAGGGTTCCCACACAAAGGAAGGGTGTGGGTAAAGAGGCTAGTTCCAAATAAAGATGAAAAAAAATCATAGATACGGATACTAGATCTTTTAGAAAAAATAGAAGTAGAAAAGGAAAACAAATACAAAGGGGATAAAAAATTCGTTTAGGAACATGGAACGTAGGAACACTTAAAGAGAATTCAATAGAACTAGTAGATACCATGATTATAAGGAGAGTCAATATTGCGTGCCTCCAAGAGACAAAATGGGTAGAAGAAAAGAGTAGAGAATAGGAAGCACAGGGTTTGAATTGGGGTACAATGGTATAAATAGAAAATGCAATGGAGTAGAAATTATGGTAGATAATGATTATAAGGATAAGGTCGTGGAGGTTAAAAGAATGGGGGATAGATTGATTCTAGTTAAATTAATTATTGGAGAAGAAAAAATTAACATACTTAGCGCCCATGCACCACAAGTAGGATTAAGCAATAGCATTAAACGCATGTTTTGGGGCGACATGGATGGATTTATGCAAAGTATACCATTAGATGAAAAGGTTTTTATTGGAGGAGATTTAAATGGGCATGTTGGGGCAAGTAATGAAGGGTTTGAGATAGTTCATGGAGGTTTTGGTTAATGTAATAGAAATAAAGAAGGAGAACCAATCTTAGGATTGGCTTTAGCATATGATGTTGGTCATAAGAAGAGTAAAATAGATTTTTCTTTTAACAAGAAAAATAGATAGAAAAATGTGTAGAGACTACAAAGTAATACCTGGTGAAGCACTTACTACCCAACATAAGTTTGTAGTACTTGATATAAAGCTAACATGATGAAATAATGTGAATAAAAGAGTTAGCAACCCTAGATTAAAGTGGTGGAACCTAAAATATAGTAAACAAGTAGAGTTTAACGAAAAAACTATTAAAAGAAAATGTTTGGAATCTTAACTTAGATGCTAATACAATGTGCCTAGAAATGTGTAGTTGCATAAGATGAGTGAGATCAAACGTATTAGGTATATCTAAAGGCTTGGGACCACCAAAGAAGGAAACATGGTGGTAGAACGAGTATGTCCAATAAGCAATTATGACTAAAAGAGGGATGTATAGGAAAATACCTAAGTGTCAAGATGAAGATGTGTACAATAAATATAGAGAACCTAGAAAATAAGATAAAAAAGTAGTTAGTCAAGCTCAAACAAATTTCATGGAAGATCTATATACAAGGTTATGTAATAGAGATGGCGAAGAATATTTATATAAGCTAGCCAAATTAAGAGATAAAAATAAACAATACCTTAGTCTCGTAAGATGTATTTAGGATGAAAATCAAAATGTTTCAACTCGCGTGGATGATATTAAGGAAAGGTGGAGAAGTTACTTCGATTGTTTATTCATTGATGGCCAAGTTGATACTTTAATAGATGAAACCCACACTAAAAAAAAACGTAAAGTATATACGCAATATTAGAATTGTAGAAATTAAAGAGGCATTGAAAAGAATGAAAATAGGGAAAGCATGTGGTCCATATGAAATACCCATAGAGGTTTGGAAATGCTTAGGAGAAATTAGATTGACTTGGTTAACAAAACTTTTCAATAAAATTCTAAAAACAAAATGAATGCAAATGGATTGGAGAAGAAGCATGCTTGTGCCAATCTTCAAAAATAAAGGAGACATTCAAATTTGCTCAAACTACCAGGGAATTAAACTTATGAGTCCCACTATGAAACTTTGGAAAAGGATAATTGACAATAGGCTAAGGAGAGAAACAAAAATATCAGAGAACCAATTTGGTTTCATGCTTGGGAGGTCAACTATGAAGGCGACTTTCCTTATATGACGATTGTTAGAAAAATATAGAGAAAAGAAAAAGGATCTTCATATGGTATTCGTAAGTTTAGAAAAAATATATGATAGGGTCCCTAGAGATGTTCTTTAGTGGGTTTTAAAAAACAAAGAGTGCATGCTAGATACATATAAACTATTAAAGATATGTATGATGGAGTAGTAACGAGTATAAAGACATTTGGAGGAGCTACAAAAAAATTTTCCATTACGATAGGACTACATCAAGGATCGGCTTTAAGCCCATATCTATTTACTTTAGTTATAGATGAACTAATTAGACATATAGAAGAAGTTATACCATAGTGTATGCTATTTGCAGATGATATTGTCTTAGTGGATGAAATACAAAAATGGAGTGAATCGGAATTTAAAACTTTGGAGGAATACATTAGAATCTAAAAGCTTTAAGTTGAGTAGGACGAAAACCGAATACATGCACTATGAGTTTATAAACACTAGACGTCAAGATGACGGAGTGGTAAAATTAGGGGAAGTAGAAGTTCCTAAGGTAAACCACTTTAGATACCTAGGTTCAATCATACAAAATGATGGTAACATTGAGAATGATGTCACACATAGAAATCAAGCTGGATGGAAGAAATGGCGGAGTGCAACAGGGGTGATTTGTGATTGAAATGTTCCTACTAAGTTAAAAAAAAAAATTTCGTAGGACCGCAATTAGGCCAGCTATGCTCTATGGAATTGAATGTTGGGGAATAAAGCAACAATAATTATATAAAATGAATGTAGTAAAAATGAGAATGCTTAAGTGGATATGTGGTAAAACTCGTAAAGATAGAATAAGAAATATAGAAATTCAAAGACAAGTAAGAGTAGTACCAATTGATACAAAGATTAGGGAAGGGCGGTTGCAGTGGTTCGATCACCTGTAAAGACGGCCTACGAATTTCCCAACTAGAAAACTTAACTCAATAAAAATTGTAGAAATTCGACAAGGTAGGGGCATACCAAAGTTAATATGGGATGCATTAATTAGGATGGATTTGAATGGTTTGCAAAGCTCACCATCAATTGCACTTAATCGAGCACAATGAAAAAAGTGTGATCCATGTAGTCGACCCATGTTAATTTGGGACTGAGGCTACATTGTTGTTGTTGTTGTTGTTGTTGTTGTTGTACTAAAATGTCATCTAATGGTCCTTATAGTTTAATAATTGTATTATTTGTTAAAGTAAGATTAATAGGTGTATTAGTTAGCAATCATATTTTCAATAATTTATAAATCTTAATTGGCATTACATTAAATGTTGCTCTAAGATCACTCATAGCAAGTTCAATAAAAGAATTTTCCTAATGTTATAGGTACAATAAACATTCCTGGGCCGAAAGATTTCTCATGTATTTTCTTTATTGAGGATGACGCCTTTGGTCCTAAGTTTCCATTAGATTGACTTAAAAAAATTTCTATAAACTCAGAGAATTATTTAGTTACTTCTTCATTATTTGATAATTGCGTTAAAGGTTGATTTATTTTTATTTTCTTAAATCATTCATAAATGTCTTATATTTTCTTCCTTCCTAGAATCTTCTAATCATTGTGGAACGAGAAAAATAGAATATATAACTTTATTCAATTCTTGAATATTAATATCTAATTTCTCTTGACTAACTAATTTAACATTTTGTAAATATTATTTATAAGCTTCAACTCTAGTCAAATACCATGGTATAAACTTTCTGGAAAATATGTATATATTAATTGTTCAACCATCCATTCCTTTGCGGGAATGACATTTTTTATCTTCTCCTCATCTTCATGTTCTACTTTTTATGTACTTTATTATTCTTTTTTACCTCTCATATGTATCTTTTTTTTGGCGTATGTGTTTCAATTTCTTTATCTAGATATAGTGTTAGTTGTGCTTGGTTAGTAGTATTTGTAGGTTTAATAGATCATTTAGTTTGATTACTTAATTTATTAATTTATAAATTCATTTGATTTAATTGATTAGTCCATTTTTTTAATAGATTTATTAGTTTTAATTTGATTTTGAGAAATGTAAATAAAATTTTGATGACTCTGGGTCATCAAATTATGTAGTATTTCTTCTAAATTTGGTTGCGTAGTTTGAGTTATTTGTTGTGGTTGCTGAAGAAGTGTAGATTGTAGTTGTGCTCTTGGTTTATAAGTAGTATAGTTTTAAATTATTGGACCATGGCTAAGATTTGAGTTTGGTTTTATAGCGTAGTAAATTATTATATTGATTTTTAGGAGGACAAGAACTTTAGTTCTTGATCACGTCGACTTCTTCAATGTTATCTTCTTATAAAGTAGGACACACATCCATAGGATTTGAAACTTCATTACGAAATCCGCATGTTTTCACTTAGTTTGATTAATTTTTTAATAGCTATTTGACCATGCTAGATAATTCATCAACTATTTTGTCAATTGTATTCTTTTACTATTTACTTCATAAAGTTTCTTTCCTTATGTGTTAATCTTTTCACTAAATTGTTTAGATTGCTTAGCCATTTTGTTAATAGCTTCTTTTGGTGAAGTTAGTGCAACATTGAATAATGATCCGCCATATACAATATCTAATAGTCTTTGTTCAAACATATTGAGTCCCTCGTAAAACTATTCTAATAAAGGTTTTTGGACATATCCATGTTGTAGCAAGATGAAATTAATTTTTTAAATCTATCATAAAATTCATTCAAATTTTTATTATCTTTCATTTTCATGATTGTGATTTGTCTTCTATAAGTACTAATTTTTCTTGAAGGCATATATTGATCTAGAAAAGCATTTATTATTTAAACACGTGATATTAGTACTAATTTTTCTTGAAGGCATATATTGATCTAGAAAAGCTTATATTATCTAAACCCAAGTGGCCATTGAATTTTGAGGAAAATAAAACAACCAATCTTATGCTCCATTTTTCAACATAAAAGGAAAGGCTTTAAGTTTGATTCGTTCTAAAATATTTTCTTCAAGTTTCATCCCATTGGCTTTTTGTAGACATTGCCTTATAAATTTCTTGCAGTTTTCAATGTTATCTTCTTGTAAAGTAGGTTGGACATACTTCCGTACGATGTGTAACTTCTTTACAAAATCCACATGTTTGCACTTAGTTTGAATAATATTTTAATAGCAATTTGACCATGCTTGCCTAAAAGTAATTTCTTTACTATTATTATTATTATTATTATTATTATTATTATTATTCTTATTATTATTACTACTACTACTACTAAGGTTATTAATGGCTTTGATTGTGATAGCTTGGTGTTACCTATGTTTTTGCTATGGAATTAGTATGACGAATTAGGTAGACAATACAATGTCTAAAACCCTTAAGGAATTTTAAAAAAATTGTCGGCATTGGGACCAAAAAACTAACACTTGTCGAGCGTGAACAATAAGCTTCCCGCATATCTATATTATTTATAGTACTGATACGTGGGATCGTCTCCATAAGGATTTAGCAAACATCTTTAAGAAAAAATCTTTTAATAGTTTTTATTATTATTTTGACTTTAATTTAATTAATTTAATTAAAACAATAATTAAAATCACTAATTCATTCTATAATACTATAATAATTCAACACCACTAATTTAACTAACTTAACTAACACAATTGAAATTAACTAATGATTAAGTCAATTTAATTCAATAATGAACAAATATCTAAACAAACAACTAGAACATGGAAATATTTGTTCGTTGTGCATCCAAACATATTAATTAAATCATAGCCATAAGCATACTTTCATATCTTATTAAAGTATTCATGATAAGTAAACTCTAATCATACTAAAGTAGACATCCCTTATAAAGCCATTAGTTCACCTTATACAGTTGGAAAAGCCAAGTTCTAATTTTATTGAATTAACCCTTTGAATACTCAAAGAAATTAAATTTAGGCTGTAAAAAATATTTACATTTTGTGAAAATTTTGAATTACTAAATTTAATATCTTCTGAAATCCACCTCAATATTCAACTTATATCTCAATCTACCTCGGAAATCTAAATGCTAAAAGACCTTTTAAACAATCCTTGTTACTACTTTAAATTAAATATTGAATCCAAATATCACAAGACACATTCTAGACTATGCATGCAATACAGAGTTCATTTATTATAATCCGCAAATAATTATCTCGTTAAATCGTGAATTAAAGAATATGATTGGTTTAAAGAATTAAGCACAAAATCATCTCATCACGGTTACATCATAAAACATATAAACTTTATGTTCGAAATTTTGTTAGATTAATAAAATACTCGATCATCATCATAATAAACATTGCAATAATGTAAATTCAAGACAGATAAATACCTATAAACAAAGACTTTGAATGTTCAAATCTTTTCCAAAAGCAATGAACATTAAAACAATAAACTAAAACAATATTATATTGTTCCAACGTCAATAAAATGTTGATCTAAGCACTTAAGGGCAATTGATATCATAGCCCTAGGGTCATATATAAATTAGTATATTAGGTAGCACATATTCCTAACTAACTCATATATCTCGTGGTTATCTAATATTCTCGAAATCGCACCCAGCGATTCCAGACTGATTCCACTTATTGCTCTAATTGTTGGTTAAATCATTGAAAAATTGATTCGATGCTCTATTGATTTATTTTGCGATTCATGACAAATCCTAAATTGTCGAGGATTTGGTAGTAGTAATTCCATGTTGATCCTTGATTATTGTTGATTCCTTCTCTACCACTTCTATTTTATTAAATCTTTAAATTTCCTCCCTTTTTAATCCATTTATTCACATATTCCAATTATAATTTTAAATAACAAAAATAAGAGAAAATCATTGTAATATAGGCTTTTACATCTAAAATTATTCTGAAATATATTGTAATAGACTTGTCTCTGATACTTGTTCCTTTTTTGAAACTTCTTTTTTCGTTTCGATTGTTACTGCATTAATTGCATAAATTCTAGCATTAAGATTATTATAATAGTTTATTCTAGAAAATGATTCTTAGTAATTTCATTATCAAGTGATTCATCATATTCATCAAAGTTGTGTTTGATATTAATTTTGAATGCAATAAGTTTGTTCAAAAATTCCATAGGTATTATTCCATCGAAAATATCTAACTTAATTTTAGTTGTTTTAAGAAAAAATCTACCTAATAGTAAAGGTAGAGGATTTAGTGATATCAAATTCCTATTTCCATGACATTAAAGTCTGCCTGGAAATACTAAGTCAGTTAATGGTACTAAAATATCTTCTGATAAACTACTTGGTTTACTAATTATATAGTTCGCTAAAGTAAGGTTAATAGGCGTATAAGTCAATGATCCTTTTTTCAATGATTCATACAGTTTACGTGACATTACGTTAATTGATGCTTCAAGATCACACATAACAAATTCAATAGAAAAATCTCATATTATGATAGGTTTAACAAATATTCCAGAGTCGAAACATTTCTCAGGCTGTTTCTTTAAAGATGAAATCTTTAGCCATAATTTTTCTTTTATTATTCTAAAAATTTATATTTAGAGTAAGGAAATGATTCAGAGATGTGTTTTTTGGTTTTTTCCTTCCTAGCATCTACTAATAGTTATGGAATGGGAGAAATAAAATGCATATATACATTCAATTCATAAATATTATTATCTAATTTATCTTGGTTAACTATTTTAGAAATTTGGTAACGATTTCTCGAAAGCTTCAACTTTGGTTAAATACCATGGGTATAGTATTTCAGGAAAATTTGTATATTTTAAATGTTTAGCCATCCATTCTCTAGTATGAAATTCATTGGCCATCATTTCTTTTTCTACTACTTCTATAGTGTTCTTTATTTTATTTATTTCATTTGGCCTCTCTTAAGTATCTTTTCAGGTTATGCGTATATTTTTCATTATCACAAAATAAAGTGTTAACTTTCTTAATTAGTAGTTTGAGTAGGTCCTTTAGTTTGATTACTAAATTTTTTAAATTGTAGATTCATTTGGTTAATTCAATTTTTCAACATGTTAATAGACATATCAATTTTAATATGATTTGGAGAAAGTTGATTAATGTTTTGATGATTTTGAGTTATATATTATGTAATATTTATTCTAAATTTTGTTATGTAGGTTTAACTATTTCTCGAGGTAGTTGAATTGGTGTAGGTTGTATTTGTGCATTTTGATCTATAAGTAGTATAATTGACTTTTTGCACCATAGATAAGATTTGAATTTGGTTTGCTAGTGTAGTAACTATTGTTGTCATATCGATTCCTTAGAGGAGGAGAATATTGGTTCATAACCATGCTGACTCATTCAGTATTATCTTCTTGTAAAGTAGGACACACATTTGCAGATGTATAACTTCTTTACAAAATCCACATGGTTTCATTTGATTTGATCAAAATTTTAATAGTAATTGGACCATGCTAGATAATTCATCAACTTTTTTTGCAAATGTATTACTTCTTTTATTGTTAACTTCTTAAGGTTTCTACCTTGATTTGTCGATCTTTTAACCATATTTCTTAGATTGTTTAGTCATTTTATTAATAGCTTTGTTTGATTAACTTGATTTCACATCGTATAATGATCCACCATATCTGGTATATAATAGAATAGTCTTTGCTTAAAATTACTGTCCTTTGAAAAAGTATTCTAATAATGAACTTGTTTATGTTTATATTATTGACAAGATGGGATTAATCTTTGAAATCTATCCCAAAAATCATTAAAAATTTTGTCATCTCTCATCTTTACGATAGTGAATTGTCTTCTATAGAAACTAAATTTTCTTGTAGGTATATATTGATTTGAAAAAGCTTTTTATATTTGAGCCCATGTGGTTATCGAATCTTGAGGAAGATAAAATGACAAAATTTGTGCTTGAGCTTTTAATACAAAAAGAAAAGCTTTATATTACACTTGTTGTAACGTATCATCTTTAGGTTTCATCCAATTGAGTTTGTGTTGTTATTTCATTAGAAATTTTAGGGGGTCTTCCTTATCTATACCATAGAAGTTAGGTAAAGCACTAATGATTCCAAATCTAAGTTCAAATTCATAAAATTCACTATGATAGGGAATACATATTGGTTCAAAAATAGTGATATTTTGGTTGGCATGCCAAAAATTAAGTTCTCTATTATTATTATTATTATTATTATTATTATTATTATTATTATTATTATTGATATTTATAAGGTTATTATTGGATTTAATTGTTGTAGATTGGTGTTCCCTGTTAGACCGTAAAACATCTCAAACACATAAGAAATTATCTAAAAATCCTACGAAACAACATCATAAATTGTCTTGTGTTGAGTGTGTACAATATGTTTTCCGTATGCCATTATTACTAGTGATAAGTGGGATCGTCTTAACATAAATTTAGCAAGTTTCTATAGAAAAAAGATTCTGACATGTGTCGAGTGTGTACAATATGTTTCCCATATATCCTTATAATTTGTAATAGTAACATGTGGCATTGTCTCCATAGGAACTTAGCAAACTTCTTTAAGAAATAGTATTTTAATAGTTTTTTACTATTTCACAGTAATTTAGTTAATTTTGTTAAAATTAGAATTAAAAATCCCTAATTCAAACTATAAAAATTAACTAAACTAATTACAATAATTTAATTAATCACAATTTAGATTCACTTAATTCAAATCAATTCAATACAATAAATAAATAAATAAATTAAACATCTAGAAAAGCATCAAGAACAAAAATCAATCCATTTTGCATCCCAACATGTTATCTAAGTCACAGTCTCAAGCATAATTTAAACTCTTTGTAAAATATTTTAGATCATTAAGCTTTAATTATAAGTAAGTAGATAGCCTTCATTAAGCAATCAGTTCTCCTTTTATTAATGAAAAAGCTAGATTCTAATTTTATTGAGTTAATCATTTGAAAACACGAAGAAATTAACTTTAGACGATAAAACAACATTACTTTTAATGAAAACATCAAACTACAAAGCCTAATTCCTTCGAAGAGTTACTTCAATATTAATCTTAGATCTCGATGCACCTATGACATCTAAACTGTGAAAGACCTTTTAAGCAATCCTAATTACTACTTTAAACTACGTATTGAATTCAAGTATCTCAATTCACATTGTAGACTATGCATGCAATGCAAAGTTTCATGACTATAATCCGCAAATAATTATCTATAGAATCATTTAAGTAGATAATATGATTGGTTTAAAGCGTTAAGTATAAAATCATGTCATTATGACTACATCGCAAAACGGATCGAGTTTATTTTTAGACTTTACTTAGATTGATAAACTACTCACTCAAAATCATAATAAACATCACAATAAAGTGAATAAAAAATATAGTTAAATACATCTGAGTAAATAATTTGAATCTTCAAATCGTTTCCAAAAATAATGAACAATAAATCTAAAAACTAAAAAAATAAACTCTAACTCCAAGTGCAATGAAAGATTTTTTCTACATAGTCCAGGGTAATTGATTTTGTAGCCCTATGGTCATATATAGTATTCTAAGTAGTATATATCCTAAACTAACTCAAACGTTTCATAGTTATCTTATATTCTCAAAATCAAACCCATCGATTCGTCACTGATTCCTCTTATAACTCAAATATTAGGTTAAATACTACAAAAAGTGCGTTTGTGCTCTACCGATTTGTCTGGCAATTTATCAATAATTCCTAAATCACTGCCAAATCACTAAAAGTGATTTGTGGTTGTTTCTTTTTTCATTGGTGAATCATTGTGTATTTCTTCCACTTGATAAATTCCTTCATTTTCTTCCCTTATTCATCCATTTCTTCACATTTTCTAATCTAACCCAGTGTAATATAGCTTTTTACAAGTAAAATTATCTTAAAATATACTATAAAACACTTTTTAATTATTGACTTATCTATTTCTGAGTTTTTTTTATTATGGTGACTTTAATTTAAATAAATAATTGAAATGAGAATTAAAAATCACTTAATAAAACTATAAGAAATAATTAAACTAATTAAACTAACTTAAAATATAAAGAAAACAGTCGTGAAATAAAGTGGGATAAAATATTCTGAAATCATGAATTTTATGGGCAGTTATACGTGGGTCGAAATTTCCTCCACATGCATATGTATGACAAAGAGATATAATTGATTGTACTTCTGAATGTGGCATGCATCTCCTAATTATTTGATGGGTGTAAAACTTTCATAAGTAGGGTTCATCCCATTCATATTGTTTAAAATCATTTTTAATTTCATTATGTCAGGCTATTATTAAGTAATTTGATAACCTATTGGTACTAAGATAATTAATTATATCAGCATATCAAGGTCCTTCATATGCATATTGTATAAGTATTCATCTGGAAATTCATTTCTTAATAGTATAGGTGGTTCTCCATTCTGTAACCTACTTAAGTAGTATGCTACTAGATTTTTGGATCCTTTATTATCTTCTATAGTAAGGTCAAATTTTTATAGGATTAATATCATTCTTATTGGTCTTGGTTTTGCATCTTATTTTGTCATTAAATATTACAAAGTTGCATGATCCGAATAAACTATTAGCTGTGTTCCTATTAGATATGGTCTAATTTTTTCTAAGGAAAACATTACCGGTAAGAGCTTTTTTTCAGTAGTAGTGTAACATTTTTACGCTATATCTAGTGTCCTAGAGGCATAATATATACCATGGGATTCTTTTCTTTCTTTTTGACCTAAAACGGCTTTGACTACATCGTTATTTGCATCACACATAATTTCAAAGGGCAACATAATTTCAAAGGGCAACGACTAATATGATGATTTAAATAGAAGTGTATTTCTTAATGAATCTTTTAATTTATCAAATAACTTGCACTCATTAGTAAATTAAATAGGAATGTCTTTTTGAAAAATCTTTTGCAAAATTTTAGGGTAAGGTAGCATTTTGATTAATTGGAGTTTTGCAAGGTCTACTTTTATTTCTTAATGTGACACTATATGTCCTAATATTAGTCCTTAATCTACCATGAAATGACATTTTTCATTGTTTAGTACTAAAATATTTTATATGTATCTTTTAAGTACTTTAGTTAAATTATTTAAGGATTCATCAAAATAATTTCCATAACGGTGAAATCAACTATGACATATTTAATGAAATTCTCCATGTAATCAAAGAGAATACTAACCATATATCTTTGAAACGTTGCGGTGCATTACATAAAATAAAAGGCATAACTCTATAACAAACGTATCGAAGGGGCAAGTAAAAATTGTTTTTTTCTTATCTTTTAGGCGATCGTATTTGGTAAAATCCTAAATAACAACGTAGGCAATAGCAATGGGTTTTTTAGCTAATCTTTCTAATATCTGGTCTATAAATAAGAATGGATAATGGTCTGTCCTAGTCAAGGCATTCGGCTTTCTATAATCTATACATACCTTCAATCCGTTTAAGATACTAATTGGTTGTAATTCTCCATTTTCATTGGTTATCATTGTAATTTCGTATCGTTTTAGGGACTACTAGGACCAGGGTTACCCACTTGCGATCAACTATTGGAAATATCAATCCTACATCTAATAGTTTTAATATTTAATTTTTTACTACATCCAACATGAGGGGATTTTTTCTACGTTGAGGCTGACTCGAATTTTTGTATTATTTTCTAAATTTATTCTATGCATGCACGTAGCTTGACTTATTCATTTGATATTACCTATGTTCCATCGTATTGCTCTTTTAAATTCTTTCAATACATTTATCAGCTTATTTTTAGACTAGTTAATTTGCTAGAAATTATTACATGCAATTTATCATAGTCCCCTGAATAAAAATATTTCAAGTTGTCTGGTAAGGTTTTTAGATCCAATTCAGGGGTTTTGACAATAGATAGTAGGAGTTTTGAATGATCTTGATAAGTTTAGGTAATAAGTAAGTTTTTATAGCTGATTATATGATTCTAGAATACTTATTATCTCTTTTGCTTCTTCATCTCTATCCTCATTTTTTTTAAAATCTTTGATTCCAGTTCTAGTTTATTCATTTTATATTTTCTTAAAGTTGTTTTTATTGATGGATCTATCATATCAAATGTGCATATGGAAGAAACATCCATTGAATATTTCATTATATCGTATATATTATGATTTACTACATCATCATCTACTTGCATTGTTAATGTTCCATTTGAAACATCAATCTTTGCATTTGCTGTTTTCAAAAATGAATTTCTTAAGAATTGAGAAGTCCTATTAGAGAACATATATTCTTTCATATCTAAGGAATAGAAATCTACCGGGAAGATTAAATCATTAACTTTGACTATTACATCATCGAGTAAACCTGCTAGTTTAATAATAGATCTATCTATTTAATGAACAATTATACCAGTTTTCTCTAATTGTACGTCTATCATTTGTAAATAGATAGATAAAGCTAATAATATTTATAGAGGATCCTATTACATACAACGCTTTAGAAATTTCTATGTTCTCGATAGTACATGGAACGAAAAATATTTTAGGATCCTAAAAATTAGGAGTTAACTTCTTTTAGATTGATGTTGATACGTGTTCTCCTAGACTTACATTTTCATTTGCCTTAATCTTATAAGTGGACGGATATTTAATAATTTTTTTATAGTTGGGTAAATTTTGAATGACTTCAAATATGGGTATATTAACTACTACTTTCTTTAATATATCAGATATTTTTTTTCTTCCTTAAGTTTTTTAGCATTTTTGTTATCTTCCAAACGGTTGGAGAATGGTAGATCCACATTAATTAGTTTACCTTCATTAGGTTTATTAGTCTTTTCGGTAAGAGTTTTGTTACTTGTTACTTCAATTTCTTTTCGTTGTTCCGCTATTATTTCTTTTCAAGGAACTAATTTATATGTTATTTTAGATTCATTCATCTGCTTACCACTTCATAATGTTATAGCGGGTGCTTTTTAATATATAGTAGCATAAGGTTAAGATGGTAAGTTTCCTTAATTTGTAAATTCACTCATCTAGGTTTGAATTATTTGACATTGTTCTCTTTCTAAATTATT
Source organism: Stephania yunnanensis (assembly GCA_039657365.1). NCBI lineage: Eukaryota > Viridiplantae > Streptophyta > Magnoliopsida > Ranunculales > Menispermaceae > Stephania > Stephania yunnanensis. The sequence continues at coordinate 28,065,629 of CM077581.1, read as the reverse complement.
CAATGTTTTGTATCCTTGATAACCCTGGTTATTGATATGATTAACTTTATTCAATTGTGGGTAATTCACATAACTATTAAAGTTATAAATAGGATCAGTAAAACTCATCATATTAAAATCATTATAGCAGTAGCTTCCTCTATTTTGGTTTGATGTTTTAAATGATATCCATCATCAGAATTGCTTAATTCAATACATAATAATTTTACAGTGCTTTATCTATTTTTTCATAATAATTTAACCATGCCTTTTAGTTTGTCTATCTAACCATATGGTGTATTATATGTCCCATTCATGTCACTTAGATTATCTTTGGAGGGTCACTCTTGTCACCATATTGCTTTGATTGTTTAGCCATTGTATTTATTGCTTCTCATTGCTAATGTATGTGTTTTATCAAGCATAGACCTTCACACATACTATCTAAAAATCTTCGTTCTAAGTGATTTAATACTACATAAAAATCTTGCATTAAAGTTCAATCTATAAATCCATGCATAGGACATAAAGACATCAATCTTTTATACATATCCTAAAATTTATCAAACGTTTCTATAATTTCCATCCTAGCATTACTAATTATTTGTCTATATAGACTAATTTGCCTTGTTGGGACATATTAATCAAGAAAAACTTGCTTTATCTCGACAAGTTTGTTATCGAATTTTTAGGAAGGTAAAATTACCAGATCTAAAGCTTAGTTTTTCAATATGGAACAAAAGCTTTTAATTTAACATAATTTATTTCTATATCTTTTTGTTTTAATGTGCTTTTTTTTATGTACAAACTCTCTAATGAGTTTTTGAGCATTTTAATTATCTTTACAATAAAAACATGGTAAAGAATTTATGAGTTCAAATATCAAATCAAATTTAAAAAACTTTGTAGTGAAAGTTACGCACATAGATTCATAAGCTGTGACGTTCTTATCAAATTGCCTAAAAGTTAACTCTTCTTCTTATTCGACCATTTTATATGAGTTTCAGCTTAAAGGTTTACAATAAATTATTTATAAATTCCTCGGCAATGATGCTAAAAACTGAAACGTTTCGAGCGTGTACTATAATTTCCTGTATTTTACTAATTACGTGTAGTAGCAGTAAATGTGATATCGTCTTGACAAGGATTTTTCAAACCTCTTAAGAATTTAAGCAACACTAAAGTTTATTAGATTTCACTAGTTTTAATCTAATTACTTTAATTAAATGAGAAAATAAACACTAAACAATACACAAATAAACTAAAGAATTAATTAAAATAACAAAACCTTAAACAACTTAAACTAAATAAACTAACTTAATACAACTCAAGCTAATAATTTAAAAAATTGATGAAACAACGAAAATAAAATATCAAACAATCATCTAAAAAAATCCCACTAAACATTAAAATACACTCAGATTATTTTCAAACTTTCAAACTTCACATCACTTCATAATATAGCTATAATTATTTAATTTGGAATCTTAAAATCTTTAATTCCTTATTCATAATAGGTTAATATCCTTTGGCCAGCCACCGATTCTCCTAAATTTAATGAAAATGCCACATTATTATCATTCTAAGTTTATCATTTGGATAAAACGCAACATAACAGAAATACGATAGCATTGAGTTTAATGAGAATCATGCTTAATCTAAGCCAATATTACCAAACCGCATAATAAACAACTTAAAACATAATCATATAAGACATCCATTAGGGAAATACACATGTCAGGCCCCATCAAATTATGGCATCCGACCAACTTAGATTACCTTAATTCTATGATAATTTACTACCTTAACATTTCCATCAATAAATTATTAATAATAAAATCTCGAATCTTCAATTATAAAAATTTATTACCCCAAAAGGATTCTAAAAGTAAATCTTAAACCTCAAAGTTCTATAAAAAAATAATTTTTTTAATCCTCAAAGTTCATTTAGAAAGATTACATTGTCTACAAATTTTTTGTAAGAGTTGTTGGACAACACCTCCTATATTTTTAAGCCTACATCGGAGATTTCAGCATTAAAGAATCTTCAACAAAACCTACTCAGCTTTGGAGGAGAGGCTGAAGGACACACAACCTACCTATTACAATATATATTACATCAACTATATTATATATTAATTTTAACTTGATTAAAAGTATCAAAATTCTTAAACTAGAATTATTTTCAATCCAAGATTATCTCAATTCATCCTAAAAGTGTTCCAGCCATTTCAAAAGGAGATCATAATCATACTCAAAACCCAAAATACCATTTATACATTATAATATATTCGAAAATACTAATGCATATATAGAGAGATAAGAAATATGTAAGTCACAAATAGTTGGAAAGCTTTCCCTTTCCCTTGTCACCACTAGAATTTGTCATTTACCAATTTAAATCTTCGATAATGTTAGATGAATAAATACCACAATATCCAGTACATATGTAACAATTAAATGTATTACATTCCAAGGGAGTAAACAAGCAATACTATCACAATGAATCATAATACACAAATTTACAATCCATCCTATTTCTATAAACTGACCACAATCAGATGTTGTCTTCCGAAAGTGGTGGACAAATAGTATTAAAGATTTATTAGCTTGAGAGGAAGTACCTCGACCCTCGATTATCATGTGGAGTTTGAGAGGAAGTCCTCAAGAGCACCATGGTGTTCATACTACCACACTTATAGCTAATGAGCACAATGAGACCCCCAAAGGCCTCCTTCCTCTCATATTCGTGAATGCAAGGTCAATAAACATGCAGCGATAAATCGTGCATGCAATTATATTCGAAAAATACTCATATAATGTAAAGTTTAGTATGAAATTTACTTAACTTACAAACGTGATACCGAAATTTCCCTTTTCTCCGAGTTAATAAACTAGTCCAAACTGGGTTCTAATCGAACTCCTATAATTCATTTATAGGTCCTGTAAGTTTCTATAAAAATTCTATAATTATTCAAATTAGTTGTAGTTTAATTGACCCAATCGCGTCCTAAAACCCTTAAAATACTCCCAAAATAAATTCTCTGATGCCCGAATTTCATTTTTGACTCTAAATTATTGTTTGACAATAACAATCACGTTATCTAGACTTAAATATAGTCTTTTCCAATTTTTTTATATCTTATTTTGTCTTACATCAACTCGAAAACAATAGAATCCCTCTAATTCTCATCCTTAGATGTCCGAATCTCCAATTTGACTTTATTAGTCCAAATACATTTATTTTTCTAATTTCTTTTGGAATTATTTTTCAATTTGTAGAAAATTTCTTATTTTTTTCTTAATTCGGTGGTAGATGCACCAATCTAGTTTAGTTGAACCAGACTTAGTTCAATGTGGTTCGGGTCAAACATCATCTTTTTCCTTTAGCAACCCCTATTTCAAGTGTTCAATTTTTTTATTATTGATTTGGGTAGGGCTCCCAACCAAAATCCGAGGTTGGATCTACGCAATGTCCACATTAGACGAAGCCAAATCGTCGTATCCCTTAGTTCATCTTCTCAATTAACGACACATAAACAACATACAACAACACCAATGATCAACAACAATTAACAATGACAAGTTGATAACCAAACAACAAAGTACACAACCACACCATATCCTCACCTCCATCATCAATCGACGGATATTTGGAAATTGGATATCTTTATCTAATTTTCTTAGTCCTTTAATCGACGGATACTTATAATATCTAATATACATGAATTATATTAGTCTTTAAATGTTTGTTGAGTTTATCTACATGAAAAAAGGTATATAGCAATCAATATTTTTTTTAATAAGTACACGTCTATCATGTAAAATGAAGTCATGATAATTATGTTCATATTCTCATGGTGAGATCACGATAAGTTCATGATTGGATAGAAGTTTTAATTAATTGAATGAAATTCTTCCATTTCATGTGTCATGAATTATATGGTGTATTAAAAAAAATAAAAAGTTATCAGTTACATATGCAATGAAATAATTTAAATTATTTTATTTTTATCTGGATAATTATGATATTAGAATCAATGCATGCAACTAGATATCAAAATGTGTTGTAGATATATATTAATTGTATCAATCTGCCACCGTTCATGCATGATTGAATACAATGTTTGTGTGTGATTTTGTCTATATATTGGTTACTTTCTTACTAGAAATTATAAAAATAAACTGCTTATATTTGAATACTCGATCAAAATTGTATTCATGCTAATCGATGCTTTAACATGCATGATGTGATAGATTTTTTCGTACACTATGCATGCATGTTTTTTATATGTCAATTACATGTACATGTTTGCAGGAAAAAGGATTTTCGTTGATGAAATTTTGTAAAATTTAATATATTAATAGTAATTAGACACATATATTTGGACAATGATTGTGACACTTAATTGTGCACTTTTGACTCTGTAATATGCAAATAATTATGAATTAACTATTTAAAATTATGACGAAATAAGTGTGGTGTGCAAAACATTAATTGATGTGCATTTTTTCAATATAGATGTTTTTGTGTGAAAAATGACATGTGCCAACAAAAATATTGTTGCTGAGCTTCATAAAGGTGAGAATTGAATGGGAATGATTTCGAAATATGGAGTTTCGAAATCAAATACGTCCTGGAAGAGCAAGAGGCTTTGGAGGTTCTTAACAATGTCTCGACTAAACTAGAAGATGGCAACACGGTCCAGCACCAAAGGCGTTGAAAGGCATTCGAGGCCTGGAAGAAGAAAAACACAACTGCTCGCATTACCTTACTCAATAGCATGGAAAATGGCATTATTTGAGAGTACAAGAGTTTTGATGTTGCCAAAGAAATGTTGGTGGCCTTGAAGAAGAACTTTGGTGGAACATCTGTCACTAAACTTCGTCAGCTCATTATCAAGTTTAACACATATAAGAAGCGTTCTAACCACAATATGAGGCAGCATTTAATGGAGTCGTTAAACATGATTAGTGAGTTGAGGGATGCTAGACACATTCTCACTAATGAACAATAGGTTCAAACTTTTATTCGATCCTTACCTCACAACTCTGAGGACATGAAGTTTAATTTGACATATTAAGAGAGCATTGCAAACCCAAATGATGTAGGGCATCATTCAGAACTTGAGGAAGACTAAATTGAGGCTTCAAGGCTAGATAATGATGTGTTTATGCATTCCTCAACTCATAGAAAGGGTCATGGTGGTTATAAGCGCAAAGCTTTTGGTGGCTTCAAAGGGAAAGGATAAAAAAGAGCTAAATATGATCATCATAGAAAGGTTAAAGCTCATATGGTTCATCATCATGCTAAGTATGATCATCATGGAAAGGGTAAGCTCCTATGGTTCATAAGAAGATGAACAAAGCAAAATTTAAGTGCTAAGATTTAAGGAAAATAGGTCATTTTACTCGTGATTGCAAAGAGCCAAATAAGGTATTAACCTTTAATACACTTTCTAAATCTATTTTAAAATATGTAATTTATATTTCTACTTTTGCTTAATTAATTGAATCTCATCCTTTATCGACTGTACACTCTAGAGAATAGACAATGTATCCAATAGATGCGATGTGTTCATGGAGTTTCATTGAATTCCTCGTGGAATGAAATGGATATACGTAGGAAAAAACTTACGTGGTAAGGTTAATGGGATTTGTACCTGTAAGTTGAGCATGCATAGTGGACGATTTCTGATCCTAAATGATGTGTATACACTCTTGAGATTCGATGGAACTTAGTTTTAGTTAGTGTTCTTATAAAGTGCGAATTTGTTATGAACTTTTGTGGTACTAGCATCAATTTGTTTCTTCGAAAAACCTTTTATGGTTTTTGCTATATTTTATATGGTTTTATTGCACTAGATATTGACTATGTTTCAAATAATAATATGAATCGCGCTTATTTTTCCCTTGTTACATCTTCTATTGATTCGAATGTTGATATTAATGTTTGACATGCTAGACTTAGCCATATTGGGCAACAAAGAACGGATATGTTAGCAAAAAATGGTCTATTAGGGCACCCTTAAAAGGTTAATCTACCAACAACTGAAAGCTATATATCTGAAAAAATGGCAAGAAAATCATTTGGCAAAGCAACAAGAGCTGAATTACCATTACAGTTAATTCATCCGAACATTTGTGGTCCAATAAATGTAAGATCTCGATATGGAGATATTTATTTCATCACACTTATTGATTTTACACTCGGTTCAGCTTTGTTTATTTGATTTCTCATAAGTTCAAAGCTTTAGAGTGCTACAAGAAGTACATTACTTTTGTTGAGAATTAATTAGATATAAAAATAAATATGTTGAGAATGGACCAAGGGCGTGAATATTTGTCTGATCAATTCAGATAAATGTTTGATGAAAAAGGAATTGATAGGCATTTAACTATTCCATATACTCCACAACAAAATGGCTAAAAGAAGAAATATAACTCTTCATGAAATGGTTAGGTCTATGATGGCCCAAGCAAATTTATAAATCACCTTTTGGGGTGATGCTTTGTTAATTGCTACGTATATTTTCAATCGAGTACCCTCCAAATTAGTTGCTTTCATACCTTATGAATTGTGGAATAAATGAAAATCAAATTTATGTAATCTGACACCATGGGGTTGTAGTGCCTATGATCATGATTTGCATCATATATGGTAAATTAGGTGCAAATGGAAAAAATAGAATATTTGTAGGATACTAAGAATATTCAAAAGGTTATATGTTCATTGGTGAACATTAGAGTAGGGGCATAACTAAATTTGAATCTCGCGATGCTACTATTATGAAAAAGATCCAACAAAGGGTGATATATATCGATCTTTATCTTTTTACGAGATACAAGATCGAGATGATTCTACTATGATGAATCGGTTGGTTTGTGTGCCTAAAAAATACCGACAGTATCTTATCCAAGTGGGCGCAAGACAAAATATACTGAATTTGTTTCAACCAAATTACAAATAAGGTGTAGCAATCGTGGCAACATCCCCAAATGTCATTTTCCTATTGAAAATGAGATATTTATAATTGCAACTAACGATGATGATGAGCCTTAAAAATGTTCAAGAAGCTTTTGCTTCTCCTGCTAAAGAGAAATGGAAAATTGCAATGGAAGAGGAAATGGAGTCCATAAGATCAAACAATGTTTGGGATTAGTTCATCTCCGTTAAGGATGCAAGACTTTTGGAAAAAAATGGGTTCTACAAGTTAAGCGAAAGATAGATTGTAGTATTGAAAGGTACAAGGCACGACTTGTAGCCAAGTGGTATACATAACAAGAGGAAATTGATTATGAAGAAAGTTTGTCCTTGGTTGTGAGATTTGCTCTATAAGATTGATTCTAGTCATAGTTGCAAATTTAGATTTGGAGTTACAGCAAATGGATGTAAAAACCATATTTCTAAATGGAGAACTATAAGAGGAAATCTATGTGGAGCAACTTATAGGTTACACAATTGAAGGTCTAGAGCATAAAGTATGCAACTATTAAGATCCATTTTTGGACTCAACCAATATTTCACGCAGTGTTATATAAGATATCATCAAGCATTCATTTCTTATGATTTTTTGATGATTGATGATGATCAATGTATGTATGTCAAAAGATCAAAATGGAAATTTGCGATGCTTCCATTTTATGTGGATGACATACTATTGGCTGAAAATGATAAGGAGTACTTAATAACTATTAAGCAATGGTTGTCCTCAAATTTCAAGATGAAAGACATGGGTGAAGCAGCATATATACTTGGTGTAAAAAGTAAAAGGGACAGATCAAATATGATGTTGCCTCTTTCGCAATGTTTTTGAAACATTTAATATGCAAAATTGAAAACCCATTGATACTTCTTTTGCAAAAGAAAAAGGTATAAGTAATTGAATGTGTTCAAAGATTTTATATAAAAAGGAACAAATGTCAAAAGTTCCTAACACTAGTGTTGTTGGAAGCCTTATGTATGCAATGTTTTAATGTTTGCTTTGCTATTGAAATAGTAAGTAGATATTAGTGAAACCAAGGACAAACCCATTGGAAATGTGTCAAAAGGATACTTAGCTATATCAAATGCATTGCAAATTATTCATTATGTTTTCAAGGCAAAGATTTTCAATTAGTTAGTTATATAGACGTTGATTTGGGAGGAGATTTCGATGAAAGAAAATCTACCTCTAATAATGTTTTCTTACTAAACAACATAGTGATTTCGTGGAGTAGTAAGAAACAAACATGTATAGCCTTATTAACAATGAAAGTTGAATTTGTAGCATTTTCAACAATAGTGTAAGAAGCAATTTGGCTTAAGAGATTCTTGAGTCATTTAGGGTTTGACAAAGATGCACCAGATCAAGTTTTAGTAAATTGAGTCAACGTGCAATTTCTTTCATAAGAGATCCCATACATCTCTCAAAAACCAAACATATCGATACCCAAGTATAACTTTGTTAGAGATATGGTTGCACAAAAAGAAGTGAAAGTACAATTCATATCAACGCATAAAATAATTGTTGATCCTCTTACGAAGCCTATAACTAGAGATGTGTTAGATGGCCACATGAAATCTTTAGGATTGTGTAGAGTTTAACATGTATGCATTGTACTTGATTGAACACAATTTATAGTCAATTTTCCTTTATGCTTGTAAAATATTATTTTTTATATATTAATGTCTTTCAAAGTTTCATACTTTGCTATTTGATGATTGATGCATAAACACACATTTATGTTTTGTACATAAAATAAAAGGTATTTTGGACAGCAGATTGGCCTTTTAACACAAGCTATTACTTCAATTACTTAGTGGTGCATAGAAATGATGTTAGTTTTAAGCTTTTGGGATAAATTTGGAGAGCACTTGCTTAAAACAAATATTTTCCTTGATAACAAATCAAGATGAGGTCATTTACGACTGAAATGTGAAACCTCCCACTAGTTCACCTTAGCCGTCTTTATATGCCAGGTGAAAGTCATGTGGTTATAATTTGAGAATTTAAAGTACATTTATGGACTCAAGTTATATATTTACTATATCTGAACTATCACCAGTACAGTATTTTTTTGTGACATACACTCCTTAGAAAAATGAGAATAATATTGTAGCATGGGATGAATACCTCATGTGCATTAAGCGACCATTAAAGGTAACAAAAGTTTTTGACCCCTACTTCCATGTTCTGTGAGCCTTCGAGATTATGGAATCTCATTTAAGTACCCTTAAGAATTTTTGAGTAATCTTGAAGTTTTATCTCAATGTTAGTTATCTTAGAGTGCTACCAATAATTCTAAATCATTCAATCTAACGAGGCATCTTTGGATAACAGTTGGTTTAAAATGTAAAAGCGATAAGGAGAAAATGAAGATCATCGAAGTGTTTCATTTGCTTCAATTGTATCCACCTCTTTACCAATTATATTAATTCGATAAATATAATTGTGGAAGCATGAGAATTTGAATTAAAGAATAAATGGAGATTTGAAGATATTTAAATGTGACTGATGTATATAACGTGTTGCATACTTATTCTACTTATAATCGAGTGATATATATACCTACAATTGTATAACAATGAGCTCTCATATGTATGTTGGTCACATGGCCTATTTAATCGTATGAGTAAGTTGTAGTAGAGATAATAGATTTAGTTCTCTAAATAAGAAACTTATAAGAAGTTAAGTCCATTTTGTGCAAGTGGGAGATGTCATGTTTAACACGGGCGTACGCACATAAGTGTTTAATAATGGTAAATATAACTCGTTATGCATGAGTGGGAGATGTTAGAATAAAATTCCCATATTGGTGTTGGGTGGTTTTACAATGTGCGTGTTTTGACAGTTTCAATAACAAAAAGAGAACTACAAAGTAGTTATTTTAGTGGGATAATATGAGATTATCTATTATTCAAAGAAAAAATGTGTCAACTAACGCAGGGTCTTCTTCTTCCATCATGAATCTTTTCAAAAAAGTACTTGGGCCGTGATATTTTGCAACATCCCATTTTGGAAATCTAGCCGTGACAAGCGAAAAACAATCGTTCCATGCACTTCCGCTTCGTTTTCGGGGATGTGTTTCTTGAGTTATAAGTTTATCATACATTATGCAACACATTGGCCACTATGCACTCAACCTAGAGACTTACTAGTTGTTATATGCAAAAATGACTGTTTTATCCATGATTGACATATATGAATTGATTTAAAACATTAAGTATGTGATTCTATAATAAACTACATAACAATCCACAAAATGTTACATGTTTTGGGTTTGTTTTGATTGATAGACTACTCACACATGCTGGAAATGAACAATACTAATATGTTATTAAAACATATAATTAAGTGAATAAATACCTTTAAATCAATGCTTTAATGTTGCTTTACATATATAACATAATAAAAGAGAAAAGTAAAAGGAGATTGTTGTTAAAAAGTAATTGGATAGAGTTATTTCGAAGCTTTCTGGTCCTATAAATAGTTCCCCTAGGAATAAATTTCCAAGATAAACATAAATTCCATATATGAATCTAAAAAAATCGTCATCGATCGCAATGATTTGTCAGCGATTCTTGACTTATACACAATTTGTCGAGTAAATCATTGAGTTTAGCTCTTAGTTCTCAACTGATTTAGCTGGCGATTAATAATTCAATCTCCAATTTGTTGTGGATTCGATGGCCTTTTCTTATTGCTTTGATTCATATGGCGATTCCTAGTATTATTTCCAATTGTCTCTTGCTATTCGGTGATGTAGTTTTATGATTGATTGTTTCATTTTTTTCTCTATTCTAGCATTTTTTCATTTTCCTATTTAAAAGATGAACTCATAAAAAGAAGAGAATACCTAGAGTAATATAAGCATTTAAGCCTAAAATAAAACCAAAATATATTACAAAATGTATCTAATTATTGACTAGTCATTGTCCATCACCTACGTCATACCTATGAATCTCACTACCTTTCATGGATGTTAGTGTAGCTATCAATTGTTTCCCACACCATGACCTGACCTACAACTTCTTTTCCTAGCACCTAAACATTTGGTTAAAGCCCACTTTAGGGAACCTCTTACTTGCGCGATCTTATTTCGTTAATGCATCTCTCTACCCTATGACACAACACAAGAGATGACTTGTCACCAAAGTGTGCAAAGCTTCACTATATATGGACATATGTTGGGCACTTCAATGTAAGGAGATTCATGTTTGAGGTTATCCAAGAGAGTATAGAGATGAAGAAAAATGGGAGCTTTGCATCTCCTCTACTAATCGCTTACATATGTCGACGAGCTGGAGTACCTCTCCACAATCTTTAGTTTGACGTCACTCCATCACTAACCATATACAATAAGGATATCTTTAGGTATGACAGTTTGAAGGAGATAGATTCTAAAGATGAGTAGGAGTGGGAATAAGAGAGATAGAGAGAGAGAGATTGTGTGAGAGAGAGAGAGAGTAACACGACAAAAATAGTAGCAGTTTAAGACCCATGTCAAGAAAGCCACAAAGAAGAGGAGAGGAGCACAAGCCCTAACAGTGGGAGCGTTCTCTCTCTGCACCACCACTAGGAGGAGTACCGGGATAGAGGTTTCAAGAGGAGATCATTATCCAAAATGAGAGGGAGATCGATTTTTTCATGTATCATAATCATATGTGAAATCGATATGTGCATGATAAATTTTTGCAACTAGTTTCATAGACACTAGATACTCCATTCATTACCATGCTTAACTGTGATGTTTATCGGGCACACGGTAAGTATGAAGCACCCTAATCCTCCCATTTTCACAAAGTATGCATATAACTTTCCAGACCCCACAACCAAGTAAACAACTACAAGATAGCCATATCAAGTCTGAGAGTTGCTTTTTTATCTTTTCAAGTATCTTATAGAGGGAAACTAAGAAACTTTATATTATTGTAATTTTTCCAGAGAGCTACAGTATGATGACGTTGTATTTAGTATTATAAGTACATAACACATCGTTTCCATTCATTTTTAGCTTATACATGTATTTATTTAATTTTATTTTTTCAATTCCATTTCTTTTATTTTATTATTCGATTTCACTTGTCTTTTCGAATGTATATTGGTTGTCCAACTTTATTGAACTTTGAGTACATGGTTTACGATAAGTTTAAGTGTATGCAAGTATGTAGTTGGATGGAATGAATAGATGAATCGTAAGGATCTTTGATAAATTTTTGCTGTTTTTCATATTTTTTTCAAAATTTTAAGGGAAAAATAGATAATACAGTTTAAATTTAAATAAGGAATTGATTGATTGGTGGGTTGAACACATTTCCATAGCCTGTAAATTCTTTCTTATTCTCATTTTTTCATTTCTTTAAAACCTAAATGAATGCCCCGTTCTAGCTTAGAATAATGGTTGAAGATTTTTCAATTCATAAGTTGAATGATTTTGCCAATGATGGACAAGACCTTAGGTGAAACATAATGTTCTTGTGTTCGGTCTACTAAATGAGTCTACTTAATCTCTACAAATTCCATAATAGGTTTTCTTCCATTTGTAAATAAAGAATAATGTACGAGTAAGTTTAGGTTAATACATAGGTATTGTTTGATTAGCCTTAGCCTTAGCCAACCTATAATTTATCCCTATTTAGCATAGTGGATGCAACCCAACTTAATTTCTTCATCACTTATCATGGAACCCATAACCCGAATGCTTTTTAATCTTTTTTACCTACAACGGAAGAGTAACTTAATTATAGCAAAATTGAGAACTGCTAACAGGAGTTTCTGAATAAAAATTATATAGTGTTCCACAAGTTCGATAAGAAAAGTAGTAAGGAATTTAGTGGTGGAAAAAGTGAGAAAAAGCGTAATCCATTAGAAATGGAGCAGAGACCGTACCAAAATAAATTGTATTTGAAAAAAAAAGAACAGAAAAAGTCTAAGTGAAGTGAATAAAGGCAAAATTCTATAAAATGTCCTAAAAAAAGATTTAGCTCAAGTGGTTGTAGCTAGATTAAGTAAGTATTTTCAATGCTTTGAATCCTTTAATATCCATTTCCTTGTTACCCCAGGCCATCCATAATAACTTAAAAGAAAGTCCAATTGACCCTAATGAAGTTTTGAATACATCAGTAGAATGGGTGTTAATGATTCTATTTGTGGAATCCTGGTATTTAATGCCCTATTTAGGGATTGTATGTTTTCGGCTTGTTTAAAGTTCTAAGGTAAGTCGTGATTAATAGATGGCCTTAGTATTGACGAAGCTTAGTATTTAACGGAGTATTCCTTAGGAAAGTGGCTGAATTATCTCTACTAAAAGTAACTGACTTTGATTGAGTGTTCTTAATTCCGTTTGGCAATTTTAATGCAAAATTGGAAAGAAAAAATTAAAGTTAGATTTGGGCATTAGAAAAGCTAAAATGTATGTTGTGTATGGGAGTTGATTATATTAGGCTCCTTTGCTCGAGATGAGTAATTGTCGAAGTTTGGGGATATTTGATAAGTCATCATTTGTGAAATAATTTAGGGTAGTTTTACCTCAGATTTCATTACTTTTATTTTCATTTATACTATAAAGTATTTATTTTTCTATTTTTAGGTCGAAAATCGGCTTTTGTACAAAATGAGCGATTTTCTCTTAAATTTAGTCAAAAAGCTAAAAATACGCAAAACGCTTTAGTAGAGATCTCAGCAAATGTCTAAGTCATAGAGAATTCGCTAGACCAAACGTAACTTGACTTAAGGAAGCTCACTGGAAATATTGCAGGAAAAGCCTTGTGAAATCCCAAAAGAAAGTTGAAGCTCACATTTCGAGTAAAACCACAGCTTCCATAGCAATTTGGGCATGTACATAAGGCGCCGCACATTGCTTTGGTTTGATTCGAACAAAACTAGACGAAACAGAGCAAGATAGCAACGTCGTAAAGATTTCTTAGCTATTTAAAATTTTGTAAATATGGCGCTAGGAATATCCAAATAATGTTGGTTTTAAATCGGTTGTTTCTCAAAGATTTCGATTGAAATATGGTTCTATCATATTCCTACTATATATATGAGACCTTAGAATGAAAAATGAGATCCAGAGACCAAGAGTTCTAGATTTAGAAAATCATGGAGTTATAATGATGAAGCTTTAGTGCTTGTTTTTCTTTTGAAGTTTTGTGAAGAGGCGCTTCTTAAGTCTTATATATTTAATAAATTTTATATTTGTATTTACAATTATAAGTTGCTAAGTCCCACTAATTAGGCAAAAGTATTTAAGTTCTTTGCATTCATGGATTCGTGAGGTTTATGTGCTTCAACTCTTTACTTCTTTGTTATTGATTTTCGTATTCTTATTTGCATTGTTTTTCCGAGTTTTTTTTATTATGATTTGAAACCTTGGGTTCCTTACTTTTTATTATATCGCATGTTCCATTAATTGACATGAGGAGAACGAGGTGATGAGAGTCACTATAAGCCTATATACCAGAATGTAATAGAACAAACATTTGATAAACATTTGTTCTAGATTCTTTATTTAATGATTTCTATTTCAAGTGTTTTAACTTGTATGCATTTGATTTACTAGTTCAATTTTTTCTTCAAAACCCCTGTTTTCCTTTAAAACTAAAAAAGAACATGCCAATCCGTTTGGGGTCGGCTTGGTACTTGCCTCACTACAAATAAATTTTAGTCGGTGAAAATGAAACTATTTTTGGTGTTGAATGACATGACATCAGTACTTCGAAGCTCAGAGTAATAAGAATTTTAATGCAAATCTCATACCTATACATTTCTTTCTATACACTTAATTAGAGCTGAATTCAGTTTCATTTAAACAATTTTGTTTACTGGATGGGACTTTAATTCGACCAATAGGAGTGGTCACTGATATGCCTGTTCAAGTCAATAACAACACCGTACCTATAGATCAATGTCATTTTGATGTTTTCAGTTTACCGAAAAATCGAGACTAGTACAATTGAACATTAGTGGTGACTTTTCAAGCCTTATGCTTTTATTAAGTTGTATCGATTTTTATATTCATACTATTTGGGTAGTCATAATGCCCTGCGAGAGAGCGCATATGACTTTTGTACTAAAATGGTTTTGGTTCACTACCAATGTCACATGAACCTATTGGGTAGCACACAAAGAATAGTTTCGCATAATTCCAATTGGTTAATAGTAATGAATTTTCTATTAGTAGAATTCATGACATCAAAGCCCTTATAATTTCTTATATGATAACTTATTAATAAGGGTATTCATATAATTTGTCTAAATTTTCTAAATACAATAGTTGTATTACAAATAGGTCTTTTAAGTGAGCTTGTCTACACATACAAATATAGTTGAAACTGTAAAATGAAATTGGATTTTGTTTTTGCTACTTTCAACTTCTTTAGAATTTAGAAAAGAAATACAAATATTTTCTATCTCTCTTAGGGCTAGCACTCTTAAATATGGTCACCATTCGTGTGTGGATTTCCCAATAGAGGATGAGCTTGAATGTCTTGGAGATCGAGCACTCAGAGAGAGAAATCATGGATTAAGGTACGCTTTAGTTTTGCGATTTACAATGATGAAACTCATTTTTGATCATGTTAAGGTTTTTCGAAAAATATCTTCGAATTTTCCACTGCATAAGAACCCTACAACCTGACATATCCCAATCCCATTACAATACAAAAGAAAAGTCCTATTGACCATAAATGATGTTTGGACTATGTCAAAGGAGATTGGTCGTATAAGTTTCATTTATGGTGTCTTTAGTATTCAACGCTCAATTTAGAGATTGTATATTATTGGCATGACCGTATATTCCGAGGTAGCTCGTGATTGATTGATGGCTTTAATCTTAGGCAAACATGGTACATGGCAAAGTAATCATTGAGAAAATTATTAAGAATCTAGACTCAAAGTGCTTGATTTTTCATGAGTTTTCTAGTTTTGATTGATAAATCAAAATATAAGACAAAAGAACTTAGTTAGAGTTAAGCATTTAAAGAACAGAGAATGCTTATGTTGTCTCAACGACTTATGCTATACTCCATTGTATGAGACGTGCAACCGTTTTAGTTTAGGGGTATTCGAAAAGTTTGTAAATATACATAAATAAATTCCATGTTTGATATGCTCAACGTGTTTAACTTACTAATATATGGTACTAATCCTAGTTTTTGTATTTTTGGGTCAAAAAGAGGCAAATTAGGGAAGAAAAACTGTCAAAATTGTTGTTAAACCATGAAAGAAAAAAACCAAAATGAAGCCCAAAACTTGGCAATCAGTTTGGAGGCGCTAGGAAAGTGCAATCCCTAAACAAAAAGCTCAATAAATCCACGAATTGAATGCCATAACCTGTGCCCTATGGTGTTGGAAAAAGCACCGCAAAGGTGTTGCACCAGAATTAGTTTTCCATTTGTGGATTTTGGTCATTTGGTGGTATTTGGTTCATATTCACTCTTATCTAGTGTTTAGTATAAATTAGAATCTAGGAGAAACCTAAAGATAACATATGTTAGAGATCTCTTTTCTCATTCTTACTCTCTTCTTTTCATCTAATAGTTCTAGTAGTTATTAATGGTGATTTCAATGATTTGATGTCACCATGTTTTGTGCTAATCAAGGAGACTATTAGATGTATATATTTATGTGACTCCTATATTCATTTGTTTGCTTTCATTAAGTCTTTTAATTTTGATTTCAATATTCGAATGAGGTTTCAAGCTTGCATCAGTAGCCTAGTTTTTTTGCTTTCTCGTTATGTATTTATGTAAACATCGAGTTAGATTTAAAATCATATCTACTAGTTTTACCGTTATACTACAAGGAAAACTATGCTTTGGTAGTAAACAAGATCATTGATTGCTCCCATTCAAGAAGTCCTAGGTATCTTTGAATGATATGTCGAGCGATAATGCGTAGTTAGCTATCACATAGGGTAGGTGTTTTCATTGTGATTAATGTTGCTTTGGATTGTTGAACTTGCCGAGCTCTTGAGTTTGCCTTCCAGTTAGTTTGTGGTTATGCCACATGTTTATACCAATGACTTAATTATAATGAGGTTATGAAATGTGGGCTACCAATATAGCGTACCTCTAAAATTTGGTGAAGAACTATCTTTATATTGGATGATTAAATCTTCACTACATTTGTCCACATCTTCTTAATCTGGAATTACCTTTAATATTGATTAATTGCAATATATTTACATTTTAGTTGCTCTCGTATTTGTTTCCTAGTTGTTATTTATTTTATAGTTTTGGTATGTTCTTCAAAACCCACTATTTGAGCCTGGTGTTATACTCGATGCCTATGGATTCACTATGCTAACTACTATTGCAAATCTATAGTAGTTCAAGATTTCGATAATTTTTGGTTCTTTCAGAGCGCAACCTTTAAAGTAAAGAAAAAGACTGAAAACCATAAAAATTAAGAGATGAAAGGAATTCATTATTGGCAACACAATGGCTAGTGTCACAGGGCCAAAAGAAGAGGTGTTTTTCACTAGGAAATTTTTCTCTTGCTCAACCGAACCTGTGGTGCCTAAGGGCCACCTTAGTACAGCACACCAATACTCAAACTAAAAGGGACAGCAAGCAATAGGCAACAAGGAAACATTTTACTAGCTCACGAACTTGGGAATACAACTGTGGAACTCTGTGCTTCCCCAAGCTCAGAGCCCTTGGCTTTATAGACCAGCCATTAGGTAGTTACACAACCAACTAGTACACATGTCCAATACATTAAGCCATAGACACTGTAAAACGCCACTCCTTGGTGGTGGAGGCGGTTACCCAACCGCCTTGCTCTCCTTGTTGCCACAACGTTCCACAACCGCCTCCATCACTCGGGTCAACACAACATGCTCCTGTAATCGCCTTCTCGGACGTGCCTTAGTCATGGCTCCGACCCATGACCAAGGTAGTTATCTAACCGCTTGGGAACCGCCTTGATCGGGTCTAACCACGCCACAAGGGTCGTGGCCACGTTCTCTACGGGACGGGGACTCGTCTGAGACGTGCTGTCCATGCCCAGCGCGTCGCGCGTGCTAGCCGGGGCTCCGTTGAGTCTCACCGGCTCGAAGGGTGGCCGACGCCATGGTCCGTCCATGGGTCGTGCCTTGGCATTGCGCCCAAGGCATGCTCGAGGGTCCCTGCTAGTCCGCCCATGCCACCCCAAGGAGAGAGCACACCTCTCCTTATAGTAGATGTTAAGCCGTTTGCTCAGCTCCAATGGGAAACTTCAAAATTTTGACCAAGCGTACTTTGACTTGGGTCAACGCCCAAGTCAAGATTTGTCAACCTTTGTCTCGTGCCAAGCTCGTGCCAAAGAATCCACTTAAGTCTGGCCCGTGCCGCGCTCGTGCCAAGACTTGCCAAGGCGTAGTGCCAAGGCGCTGTGCCAAGGAAAATGCCCGCGCTCTCGTCCGCGCGCGCTCGCCCATGCGACGCGCCCTTACGCGTTTGACCATGCGCGCGTCTGTCCGCATGCGTCCATGCGCGCGCTCGCCCAGGGTCCTTGCATCGCGCCAAGGCGCATGCCCAATCGTGCCACGGTGTGCCAAGGCGTTGTGCCAAGGCGTGCCAAGGCATTGTGCTAAGGCGTGCCAAGGCGTTGTGCCAATGCGTAACCCCTTTTCACCAACGCACCATTTTACATGTTCACCCATGACTGAACCTGATGGAACCAACCAAGCCCTCCTGAACTCGGTCATTGCTAGGTTCCCACCGCCCGCCCCTACTCGGTCTCGCTTTTAGGGGCCTGACAAACATCCCCCCGCCAAGATGTTCGATGCCCTCATCGAACTGCTCGGTTGATGCCGCACCTGATAGTCTGATATCTCCTTCTCAAACTGGCATAGGGTAGTGTCTCGCTCCCACGTAGGTTCTTCAACATCAACCCACTTGATCAAGTAAAAAGTTCGTCTGTTCTTTTTACTCTGGCCACGCGTCTCGTGGCTTAGAATCTGCTCGATCTCCCCAACAAACTCCTTCCGCACTGAGGGCGGAGCTCGCCTCGCTGTGCTCCTCCCTGGATCAGCCTCATCCGAATGGAAAGGCTTGAGGTAACTGACATGGAACGTGGGGTGTATTTTCAGCCTCTCGGGTAGCCTTAGACGGTAAGCCACCCTCCCCACTCGCTTGACCACCTCAAATGGTCCCTCATACCGCTGTACCAGCCCCTTGTGTGTCTCCTTCTTGTTGAACTTCTTCCGTATCTGAGGGGTAAGTTTCAACAAGACCATGTCTCCTTCCTGGAACTCCAAGGGCCTCCTATGCTGGTCCGCGTACTTCTTCATCCTTCTGACAGCCTTGGATAAGCTGTCTTGAGCTGCCTCCCTCAGCTCCTGTTTGCTCCTCGCAAAACGGTAAGCCGCTGGGCTCGACCCCATCGACTTGGAATTGGCTACTTCATGTGGAGTAACCGGTTGTTGCCCCATCGCCACCTCGAATGGACTCAGCTCTGTCGCTGAGCTCTTATGAAGGTTGTAACAAAATTGGGCGGTGTCAAGTAGATCCACCCAATTCGTCTGGCTCGCATTCATGTAATGCCTGAGGTAGTCCTCCAGCAAGGCATTGACTCTCTCCGTCTGCCCATCCGCTTGAGGATAGTTTGCTGTGGAAAACTTCGCCCGAACCCATCGAATTAAACAAAGCAACCCGAACCGTCCAAAGGAACCGCGCATCACGATCACTGATGATGTCCTCCGGTATCCCCCAATACTTCGCCACATGTTTGAGGAACGGCTCCGCTGTCGTATCCGCATCACAATTTTTCGGAGCAGCTATGAAGGTAGCATACTTCGAAAATCTGTCCACCACCACCAGCACGTTCTTCATTCCCTGCACTTTAGGCAAACCAGTTATAAAATCCATGGATATGCTCTGGAATGGTCCGTCTGGTACAAGCAAAGGCTCCAGCAGCCCTGGTGCCTTCCTTCTCTCCGTCTTGTCTTGTTGACACACAAGACATGTCCGCACGTACTGATCCACGTCCTCCTCCATCTTTGGCCAGAAGAACGATCGTGACAGAAGGGCATAGGTCCGCTCCTTGCCCGGATGCCCGCCCATCGAGCATCATGTGTTTCTTTCAACAACAGTCGCCTCAATCCACAAGAATTAGGGACATAGGGGCGTCCTCCTTCGGCATAGAGGACCCCATCTTCACACCGGAATCTCCTTGTGACTCCATCAGCCACTAGCTTCAGAAGCTTCGAGCAAACAGGGTCTTTGCTCGTCTCATCCTTAATGCGAGGCAAGAATTCACCTTCTAGCCTCACTGCCGCTGCCACCATCTCAGCCACCACCTTGCGGCTGAGTGCGTCCGGGACAGAATTAAGCCTGCCAGGCTTATGCTCGATTTGGACATCGAATTCCGCCAAGAAGTCCAGCCACCTTGCTTGCTTCTGGTTAAGTTTCTTATGGCTCATAAAATACGTGATCGCTGCATTATCTGTCCGCACTACGAAACTGGTCCCCAGCAAGTAGTGCCTCCACAGTTGGAGAGCACGGATCACTGCTAGCATCTCCTTTTCATGAGCCGGATATCTCTGCTCCGCATCCTTTAGCTTTCGGCTCTCATAGGCAATAGGGTGTCCCTCCTGGACAAGCACCGCCCCTAATGCCCTGTCTGATGCATCCGTATGCACCTCAAATGGCAAGTCAAAATTCTGTAGTCCCAACACCGGTTCAGAGGCAATGACCTGCCTCGATTCCGCCAT
Source organism: Stephania yunnanensis (assembly GCA_039657365.1). NCBI lineage: Eukaryota > Viridiplantae > Streptophyta > Magnoliopsida > Ranunculales > Menispermaceae > Stephania > Stephania yunnanensis. Next base: position 28,044,968 of record CM077581.1, on the reverse strand, counting down.
GGCTTGGTTGCATTGGTCCGTCCATGCCCAAGCTCGATCCTTCTTCAACAAATCTGTTAGTGGTGCCACCCTCCGTGAGTAGCCCTCCACGAACCGCCGGTAATAATTTGCTAGGCCCAAGAACGACCGCAACTCCTGCACCTTTGTAGGATTCGGCCACTCTAAGATCGCCCGCACCTTCTCCGAATTCATCTGTAGCTTGCCTTGGCCTACAACATGACCAAGGAAAGAAATGGTTTGCGCACCAAACTCGCATTTCTCCCTCTTAACATACGAATGGTTAGCCCTTAACGTAGTCAGAACCTTCCTCAAATGATCCACATGATCTTAGAGGTTCTGACTATAGATTACAATGTCATCCAAATAAAAAACAACGAATCTATCAATGTATTCCTTCAAAACATCGTTCATTAGATTACAGAATGTGGCAGGGGCGTTTGTCAAGCCAAATGGCATGACTAAGTACTCAAAAGAACCATACCTAGTCACCATGGCTGTTTTTGGAACATCACCAGTTGCAATTCGGACTTGGTAGTATCCTGACCTCAAGTCCAGCTTTGTGAAGTAGGCTGCACTAGATAACTGATCAAACAAGTCAGCCACCAGTGGAATGGGGTACTTGTTCTTTACTGTGAGCTTGTTCAGCGCCCTGTAGTCCACGCACATCCGAAGGGATCCGTCATGTTTGCGCTGGAACAAGACTGGTGCACCATACGGGGCCTTGGATGGCTGAATGAATCCTGCCTCCAACTCTTTCGGAGCCATTCTGTAAGGGGCCTGTGCAGGGGGTCTCGAGCCTGGGACTAGCTCGATCTCATGATCAATTACCCTTTGTGGGGGTAATTCCTTTGGTAATTCGGCCGGCATTACGTCGTTGAAGTCCTCCAAGCTCAGCAACAACCATATCAGGGACGTTCACTAGCTCAAGAATTGGGAATACAACTGTGGAACTCTGTGCTTCCCCAAGCTCAGAGCCCTTGGCTTTATAGACCAGCCATTAGGTAGTTACACAACCAACTAGTACACATGTCCAGCATACATTAAGCCATAAACCTGGTAAAACGCCACTCCTTGGTGGTGGAGGCGGTTACCTAACCGCCTTGCTCTCCTTGTTGCCACAACGTTCCACAACTGCCTCCATCACTGGGTCAACACAACATGCTCCTGGTAATCAGCCTTCTCGGGACGTGCCTTGGTCATGGCTCCTGCCCATGACCAAGGTAGTTATCTAACCGCTTGGGAACTGCCTTGACTGGGTCTAACCACGCCACAAGGGTCGTGGCCACGTTCTCTACGGGATAGGGACTCGTCTGACATGCTGTCCGTGCCCAGCGCGTCGCCGCCGTGCTAGCCGGGGCTCCGTTGAGTCCCACCGGCTCGAAGGGTGGCCGACGCCATGGTCCGTCCATGGGTCGTGCCTTGGCATCGCGCCCAAGGCATGCTCGAGGGTCCCTGCTAGTCCACCCATGCCACCCTAAGGAGAGAGCACACCTCTCCTTATAGTAGATGTTAAGCCGTTTGCTCAGCTCCAATAGGAAACATCAAAATTTCGACCAAGCGTACTTTGACTTGGGTCAACGCCCAAGTCAAGATTTGTCAACCTTTGTCTCGTGCCAAGCTCGTGCCAAAGAATCCACTTAAGTCTGGCCCGTGCCGCGCTCGTGCCAAGACTTGCCAAGGCGTAGTGCCAAGGCGTGCCAAGGCGCTGTGCCAAGGAAAATGCACTCGCTCGTCCCGCGCTCTTGTCCGCGCGCGCTCGCCCATGCGACGCGCCCTTACGCTTGACCATGCGCGCGCCTGTCCGCATGCGTCCATGCGCGCGCTCGCCCAGGGTCCTTGCCTCGCGCCAAGGCGCATGCCCAATCGTGCCACGGTGTGCCAGGACCCTGTGCCAAGGCGTGCCATGGCGTTGTGCCAAGGCGTAACCCCTTTTCACCAACGCACCATTTTACATGTTCACCCATGACTGAACCTGATGGAACCAACCAAGCCCTCCTGAACTCGGTCATTGCTAGGTTACCGGCTGCCCATCCCAGCCTACTCGGGTCTCGCTTTTAGGGGGCTGACAGCTAGCATCACAAATAGCAACATAGTTTTCATCAAACACAAAACATAGCATCGATTGGAACCTTAAAAATACTAAATACATGCTAATGAGTTAGAGTTTGGGCCACCATTTTAACACATATCAAACTTGCACAATAACTTTCCCATATATCCTTCTTATTTGAAGTAGTTATAAGTGAGACCGTCTCCATAGGTATTTTCCAAATTTCTTATAGGAAAAGGGTTTTCCCATAGTTTTTAAAGTTTTAATTTAATTTAATTTAATTAATTTAATTAAAATATGAATCTAAATTATCCACTCATACTATAATAAAAAAAATTAAACTAATTAAATTAACTTAACTAACACAACTCATATTAAATCAAATTCAAACCAAATCAAATAAACTCAATTCAATTCATTAAGGCAATAAATGTCTAAACAAACAACAACAAAAATAAAAAAGTATTTATATATTTTGTGTTAAAAATTTACTTAAAGCATAGTCATTATCACACTTTCGTTACATTATAAAGTATTTTCGGATAATTGAACTTTAATCGTAAGTAGGTTGATAGCCCTTATCAAGCCATAAGTTTTTTCTTATATCAATGGAAAAACCACATCTTAATTTCATTAAATTAATCATTGGAAAGTGCAAAGAAACTAATTAGATGATAAAACGATATTAAGTTCCATGAATACTTTGAAATACTAAGAATAATACAATTGGAAAGGCACTTCAAAATTAAACTTAGATCTCAATTCGCCTAGGACATCTTAATAGTAAAAGACCTCTTAAACCAATTCTAGTTGCTACATTAAATTAGATATATAATCCAAGTATAACAATACACATTGTCCACTGTGCATGCAACACATAGTTTCATTATTGTGATCCACAAAATAACAATCTATTAAATCAGTGTATAAAGAATACGATTAAGTTTAAAGCATTAATTACTAACCAATCTTCGTTATGACTACATTACAAAATGGATTAAGTTCATGTTCGGAATATGTTTAGATTAATAAATTACTCATTCATGTTCATAATAAACATATCAATAAAGTAAATAAAAGATATCAATGAAAATACCTTTTTATTGAATACTTTCATTAATTATTCAAATAGACACCAAAAGCAATAAACAATAAAACTAAACTAAATATTAATATAAACTAGTAGATATGGCTCCAAAAGCAATAAGACATAAGTTGGAATACTTAAGATCAATTTATTTCGAAGCCTAAATTCATTTAAATAGCATTCGAGTACTATATATCGAATCGAAACGTAATAGCTTGATTTGCTCCAAAAAACACGAAACAAACCCTATTGAATCTTCATGGAATCTCATTGAATCATTACCGATTTGTTGGTTTTCTTCCCCATTGACTGAATTAATTATTTTCTTCCCTTTTTTTCATTTCTTCACATAATCTAAATATAAAATAAAATAACAAAAACAAGAGAAAAACCTATGTAATATAGCCTTTTACAACTAAAATCAATCCAAAACATTCTATATAACGATGACTATTTATTGACGTATCAAATACCCCTAAGCTTAGCTATTTATTGTCCCGAGCGAAGGAATAATTTAAATTTTATTGTGCTTTCATTCCATATTCTAATTTTATAATTACTTGTTCCTATTCTTAAATAGAAATAATAATTAAAGAGAAAAATATTACCCTCATAAAAATACGAATTATGAAAGAATTGAAAGATTTGAAAAACAACCCCCTATCTGACAACTCAACCTTCTAGTTATGTAATACACCTCTAAATTTAAAGTCCAATTAATTACCAAGACCATACCACTATATAGGATTTCTTAATATCCACTAATAAGCATCAAGTTTATAATGTCTTTTATAGAATCTCAAGATACAAAAATCACTAAATTGATTTCATTTTTGAATAATATTTAAAATGCCAACACAATCAAAGTTGCTAGGAATTTTCAATTACCAATAATTATCATTATCATGTTCAATTATTGGAATGTCCGAAAAAGAAAGTACTCTACCTAACTTAGCCATAAGAGCTTGAGCTAAATCGTTTTATTTGAAGAGTTTTTCTTATATGCCTTCCATTTTTCTATAGCTTTTTTTTCTTTCATTCTTCTTCATATATATTCTTTTCTATTCTTTATATTCGTATGGTTTTCTACTCCATTTCTTTAGATAGCGTTATTCTTTTTATAGAGATTCTTTCTCACAATTTACCTACTACTTGATTCTCTACTCTATTTCTGTAACAATCCGAAAATTTGACTTGTGCCACATGTCAAGTCAAGGTCGTTTGTGGGACCCACTCGTCGAAATACGTAAATCCGAATTTAATTTGAGATGATAATGCTAACTATGCGGGGAATTCGAGAAATCGAAACACGAACGGGGACGCGCCTCGAGTCGCGTACCGACGTTGAACCGAAATGATACGTCTCGTGATGCGTGTAGCACGAGTATCGAGATGTTGAAATGAGGCGGGTTGGTGCCTCGGGATGCGCGCTACTTGGTTGTCGAGTTTGCCTCGAGATTTGTGTTGCATGAATATCGAGGATACTTTTGATTGGGAATTAAAAGAGAAAGAAAGAAAGAAAAAAAAATATATATATATATAAGGATATATATAAAAAGAAGGAGATAAGAATGAAAAGAGAAATAAGAAAGAAAGAAGAGGATAAGAATCGGGAGGTGAGGATGGAAAGAGAGGGAAGAGGAGAACGGCAGCTCAGCTGCGCAATGGAGCAAGACCGGTCCGCGGCGAGGACCGGCGATGAAGTGGCGGCGTTGAAAGCGTTAGAGAGAGCCGAAGATCGGCTTTGCGGCAAAGCGCATGGCGAGAGCGAAAACATGGCGCGCAAGCCAGCGGCGATCTCGCGAGGCGGCGGATGGCTGGTGCAGGGCGGCTACCGGCAAGCGATAATGGCGTGCCGCCAAACCAAGAACGAACGGCGGCGACATCGGGACGGCTGCCAGCGGAGGATGCTGGGATCCTCAGCAGCTAGACGATGGCAGCGGCATGGTTGCGGTGGCAGCAGAGCGAGCTGCCGGCGAGGGACGGCAACACCGGCAATGCGCGCTCGTGACGCGAGCGGCGGCGGCTCGGCGAGGCGGCGAGCAGACGCCCGGCAGATGGGGTCGCTCAGCGATGCGGAGGGTCCTGACGAGCGGGTCGACGGCAGCGAATGGCGCGCGAGCACGGGGCGGCCGGAGGCGGCACTGCGAGGCAGCGACGCGGTAGCGGCGGCGACGCGGTGAACAGCGCGATGGCGCGTTGTCGACCGGTCGGATGCGCGATTTCGACGAAATCGCGACGACGCGATGGAGGTGAGATGCACTTCACCTAATTTTCATTTCGATTTGCATGATTTAGTAACTCTAATGTTTAAATGGACACCAGGGACTTAGGAGTCGGGTGTCGGGTTCGCAAATCGAGACGCGAGCGAGACATTTTTAGGTTCGCGTTTCTCGAGGTAAGTAACCAGTTAGGGACTTATATAATATTTCATTTCTCTCCATTGACTTTCGTTGTTTACTGTTATGTGATAGCTTTATTGTTGTTCACTGCTTTGTGATGATAGCTATCGTTGAATTTGTTGTCGATTGAGGGGGTCCATTGGCAAGTGAGTCATGGTTACTGTTTATCTGCGATATGAGAGGGTTAGGACTGGAGGTAGGGGTCTCGTCCTAATTATGGTCGTCCGTTGATTTATCCGGGTCCATGTGTGTTCCATAGTCGTACGGGCTAGGGCTGGGAGGCAGGGGTCTCATCCTAGAGCCGGGTTTATGGATGTCTCATAGTCGCAAGGGTTAGGGCTGGGAGGCTGGGGTCTCGTCCTAACCCCGAGTCTGCTGGGCTTTTGCCGTGACTCAACGACCTTTTGGTTAGGACTCCTTGTTATTTGGCATCACTCATCGATGGATTGGTTACAGTCTTTTATATTCATGCGTTCTTAATTCGTTTCGTTCTATTTGCATGAATTTGACTACTTTGGATACCGTGAACTGTTGTTGTGGATATTGTGAAATGTTGTGTATATGTCCTACTGGATTTACTTACCTGGGCTCGTCATTTTTATTTTGACTGAGTGCAGAGCCGCATACAAGAAGCATAACAAATGCTTCATGGCTAGGTGAAAATTTTGTATAATTGTATTTACTCTTCTTTGATGATATTTACTGGGTTCCACAATTAGGTTGCCTAACTTCTTGAAATTATGGTTGAGTTATTTTATTCATAGTAATTGTTTCCGCTAAATTTTAAACTTGAAACATATTAATAACTCAACTGTAAATTGTTGAATGTACTGATAATGATGGATTGGAAGGCTGACAAGGCTCTCGTTGACCTTGCGAGACTGGCTCGGGGGTCCACGTGAGCTTAGGCCAGGCGGGGCCCAATTCGTGAAAAATTGGGACCGTCACAGTTGGTATCAGAGCCGACGTTTTAAAAAACTTGACTCTTGATTAGCACAATAAATTAGGACGCAAACCAGCGGAAGTTAGGAATGGTTGAACTTAGAGTGGAACCCTCTGGTCCTGACTTGAGTCTTCGTTGGGAAGTGAGGAGAGTTGGAAAATGGAAAATGGAAAATGGTAGAACACCTGGCGGATATGGAAAATGGAAAATGAGAAATGGCAAATGGAAAATGGAAAATGTTTATAACATTTTTTCCTTATATGCGTTTCGAGGTGGGCTTGTACCCCCGGCGTGTATATATAATATATGGTATGTTATATACTATATACGATGTTGATAATGATTCGAGGAATCGTAACTACGGTAATGATAATTGGTAAATGGAATCGGTGAGTGATTGATGTTTCATTGGCATACTTGATTTCATTTTGTGGTAAATCAACAGTTTTTTTTTCAGTTATTTACAACATTGTGGACAAATGGGTGCCTTGAGATTCGTGTTGCACGTATCTCGATGACACATTTGATTTCTTCTTGAGGAAAACACCCTGCACGTATTTCTAGAGGATCCGCTCGAAATAATTAATGAAATTGGAATGTGATACGGGAATCAAATCCGTGGTAAAGGTGAGAGGATTTCATGTAAATTTGGTATAGTACTGCAGGGATGCTTAAACTATATTTAAATGGTTTGCAGTTAAATTAGAGCCGAGTTGGGGTTAAATTTGGTATAGTCCTTGTTTTCATTTTTGCCAAGTTGGGGATCAATTACGAGCAACCAAATGATTTTTTTTTTCTAGTCAGAATTTTTGATGGAATTCTTTGGTTATATGTTCAATTTAGTCCGTAATAATCAGCATGAGTTTTGTTGAGGTAAATTGAAGGTACAAACCCGAAGAAGAAAGGTTTAGGAGTTATATTTCCATCTGATATGAGGTCGTATGACATTGCCTTCATGCACGGATCGGATGTGACAATGTTGGTGATTGTGGCGTATTTGGGAATAGTGGAGCTGCATGGATAAGTACTATTGCCTTGGAAATGCGGGAGTTGTTTAAATTCAATTCAGCTTCGCAGATAGTGGCTTAAGAATTAGTTAGTTTAATTGATAAATTGAGGTAAATAGCTTGGTTGGTTTGGTGAAGCCAATGGAAAATGAGAACTTTGGTATTACAAATGGTATGGTTTCAAATTGAAACTTAACATGCCATGTAGGACTCAAACAAACTTGTGAATTGATTTTCAAGCTATTTAGAGAAATTTTGATCTTATTTAGGACTCAAAAGAGTTCATTAAATTCATTTCAAGTTGTTCAGTTAGTACTGAAATTGAGAATTTCCTATAAGTAGTGAGACTTGAAACGGAAGTTCGAGTCTCTAAATGGTGTGGAATTGATAAAGGAAATTGATGTTGTTGGATAATATACAACGAATGGACCAATTAAGGTAAGGAACATTCGAGAAAGGCTCATTCGTGAAATGAATGAATATTCGAATGTAAGGAACATTCGAGTAAGGAACATCGAATGTAAGGAACATTCGAGAACGTAAAGTTAAAAAAGAAAGAAGAAACGAATAGCGGACTCAAAATGAGCAAAGTGTTGAGATGACTTGAGAGCTAATGATTACATCATGTACGGACTCCTTTAGCTTTGACGAAAGCTTTGGAGTAGTACTGTTGGATCAGAAGCCCAAGTAAGTCCACATTAGTGACACTATACATTTATAGTCTCAGGGTTGGTGAAGTCGACCACCACCTTATGAATTAAGTGTTACGAGCTGAGGTAGAGTCCGCGAATCGTTCTAACAATTAATGGTCATCTAAGTATAAATCTTAAGAATTGTACATCTTAAGACCGTTTTCAAATGCGTTAATAAACGTAGGGAAAGGAATTTTCGTGCAAGTAAACCCGTGCATTTAAAGTTGCCAAGAAAAGAAAAACATAAACAAACAATGTGATGATATGTTTGAATGTGTCTCGAGTCTCGCGCCGCACGAATCTCGAGGATACATAGATTTGGATTAGGTCCAGCTCAGTGTTATAGGGTTCGAAACTTGGGAGGTGTCTCGAAGGACACATTTACTTTAAAAAAATCAAAAAGTGAACGCGTTGGAGAAAACGTGTTGAACTCGTGCTTACATGAGGAGATGCTGAGCGGGCCTACTGATACGAGAATTAGAGTGAAGACTCAGGCGAGGTAGTCTCATGAGTTTTAGCGACATCACCTAGAAAAGTTTCACGGTGGCATCAATGTGGACACTTTGGAGTGCAGTTGTTGTTATGATGAGTGAGAGCGTGGGAGCACATGAGAGTAAACTCATAATGTATTGCATTTCCGACATATTAGGCGTATACGGCGCCAAAGTTAGTTGGTTCAGCGTAAAGTTAAGCTAGTGCGCTGCAGTAGCCGGCACCGTCAGATCCTCTACATCAGTACCATCAGAGGATTGATGGCAGAGGCAGTGGCTAGAGACAGGTCAGAGACCCAGTCGAGTGCACAGACAGGGAAAACGATCTACTCATGCACAAGGGCAAGGATATGGACATGTTTCCAGTTGGTACGGGATTTCATGTACCCGTATGGGCGAGTGGACATCCAGGAACAGATTCGTGCTATTGCCACGTCAGGTCCGACATCCTGATATAGGGTACGAGTTGAGTTGAAACTCACTCGACGAGTGAGGCTGATTTACGTTTCTCGGAGCATACAACAGATATACGTATGTTAGTGACGGTGGATCGTGAAATTAAAATATTAATTTGTATTCATGTGTATTCCAGTATATGTTGCGAGGATGTTGCCCTAGCATATATTGATGGATGGAGACAGATAGTGCGTTCTTTGCTTAGAGGTCGCAGAGGAGCCCAGCCCTACAAAGTAAGATGGGGGTATGGCCTTGGGCGAGTATGGCCTTCGGCGGGTATGGCCTTGGGTCTTCATTAAAACATCATTGTCATGTAAGAATTGTTTCAATTTCGAGGACGAAATTCTTAATTCGTTGGAAAGACTGTAACGACCCGAAAATTTGACTTGTGCCACATGTCAAGTCAAGGTCGTTTGTGGGACCCACTCGTCGAAATACGTATATCCGAATTCAATTTGAGATGATAATGCTAACTTTGCGGGGAATTCGAGAAATCGAAACACGAACGGGAACGCGCCTCGAGTCGCGTGCCGATGTTGAACCGAAATGATACGTCTTGTGATGCGCATAGCGCGAGTATCGAGATGTTGAAATGAGGCGGGTTGGTGCCTCGGGAAGCGCGCTACTTAGTTGTTGAGTTTGCCTCGAGATTTATGTTGCACGAATATCGATGATACTTTTGATTGGGAATTAAATGAGAAAGATAAATAAATATATATATATATATATATATATATGGATATATATATAAAAAGAAGGAGATAAGAATGAAAAGAGAAAAAGGAAAGAAAGAAGAGGATAAGAATCGGGAGGTGAGGATGGAAAGAGAGGGAAAAGGAGATCGGTTCGGCGACAACAACTGGAGCGGCACCGGTCCGCGGCGAGGACCGGCAGTGAAGGTGGCGGCGCGGAGGCGTTCGGCGTTAAAAGACCGGCCGGAGTGCTTGCAGCAGTGGCGAGAGCAAAAACATGGCGCGCAAGGCGAGCGCGGCGATCTCGCGAGGCGAAGACGGCGGCGGTGCGAGGCGGCGAAACGATAGATACGAGCGCGCCACAACAAGAACGATCGCGGTCGGACAATGGGGCGGCGCCAATGGAGGACGCCGAGATCCTCAGCAGCTGGACAATGGCGGCGGCATGGTTGCGTTAGCGTGCGAAAGGCCGTGCCGGCGAGGATGGCGACTCCGGCAGCGCTCTGTGATGCCCGCGGTGGCTCGGCGAGAAGGACGCCGGCATGGGGTCGCTCGGCATCGCGGAGGGTCGGACAAGCGGTCGGATCGGCAACGAAGCGCGCGCGCGAGCGCAGCGCAGCGGCTAGTGGTCAACGGCGCGCCGACGAGGCGCACGCGATAAGCGCGACGACGCGGTGAACGGCGCGATGGCGCATTGTCGATCAGTCGGATGCGCGATTTCGACGAAATCGCGACGACGCGATGGAGGTGAGATGCACTTCACCAAATTTTCATTTCAATTTGCATGATTTAGTAACTCTAATGATTAAATGGACACCGGGGACTTAGAAGTCGGGTGTCGGGTGCGCAAATCGAGACGCGAGCGAGACATTTTTAGGTTCGCGTTTCTCGAGGTAAGTAAACCCGTTAGGGACTTATACAATATTTCATTTCTCTCCATTGAATGTTGTTGTTTACTGTTATGTGATAGCTTTATTGTTGTTCACTGCTTTGTGATAATAGCTATAATTGAATTTGTTGTCGATTGAGAGGTCCATTGGCAACTGAGTCATGGTTCTTGTGTATCTGCGATATGAGAGGGTTAGGACTGGAGGCAACGGTCTCGTCCTAATTATGGTCGTCCGTTGATTTATCCGGGTCCATGTACGTTTCATAGTCGTACGGGCTAGGGCTGGGAGGCAGGGGTCTCGTCCTTGAGCCGAGTATATGGATGTCTCATAGCCACAAGGGTTAGGGCTGGGAGGCTGGGGTCTCGTCCTAAACCCGAGTCTGCTGGGCTTTTGCCGCGACTCAACGACCTTTTGGTTGGGACTCCTTGTTATTTGGCATCGCTCATCGATGGATTGGTTACAGTCTTTTATATTCATGCGTTCTTGATTCATTTCGTTCTATTTGCATGAATTTGACTGCTTTGGATATCGTGAACTGTTGTTTTGGATATTGTGAAATGTTGTGTATATGTCCTCTTCGGATTTACTTACTCGGGCTCATCATTTTTATTTTGACTGAGTGCGAGCCACAGACAAGTTGCATAGGAAATGCTTCATGGCTAGGTGCAAAATTTTGTATAATTTTATTTACTCTCCTCTCGATGATATTTACTGGGTTCCACAATTAGGTTGGCTAACTTCTTGAAATTATGGTTGAGTTATTTTATTCATAGTAATTGCTTCCGCTAAATTTTAAATCTTGAAACATATTAATAACTCAACCGTAAATTGTTGAATGTACTTGATAATGATGGATTGGAAGGTGACTAGGCTCTCGTTGACCTTGCAAGACGCTCTGGGGTCCACGTGAGCTTAGGCAGGTGGGGCCCAATTCGTGAAAAATTGGGGTCGTCACAATTTCCTTTGAATTATGTGGTCTTTCTATGTTTTTTCATTTCAAAACTGTTGCAAGCTCTTCCTACTTTAATTATAGTTAAGGATTATTCTTTTTAGCTATCTGAAGTTTATTGTCTAATTTCCTATTTCTTCCTTTAATTGTAGCATTAGTTCATTTCATTATGTATATATTACTTGATCAATAATCTTTTTATGAAAAGATTCTTAAAAATTTGTATTATTTACCTTGCACTCTTTTTTTGATTTTCAACCCATTTAATGTCCAAAACGAAGCAATCAATCCCTCCTAATTTCTCTTGTGTATAAACAATCTAGGTTGAATTAAATAGGTAAAATAATTCCTTTCTATCATAAACTTTCTAGTTCCATGGGTAATAATAATATCAATTTAATTTAATTATAAATTATATTCAATTCATATTCCTAACTAAATAAAAAATAAAGAAATATTACCTATACCTTAAGAAATTCGAAAAAAGCTCGTAGTTAACTTTGAACATTGACTTACTATATTTTACTTCTCAAGTCTTTCCTACTTAGTTTCCTTATAATTATCGATTCACCTAAACACCCTAAAACTCATACCAAACTTTGTCCTTAAGGTTTAAATATTAAGACGGTTTCCAACAAAATATATATATATCTCATGAAAAATAAATGAATTATAGAAAATAATAATAATTAATAAACAAATGATCAAAAGAATGAATTGAGGCCCCTAAATGGGAGCTTCCTTGAAAGAGTGCAATTGATGCACTGAAAGACTCACTTACTAGCACACTGGTGATTTAGGCCCCTAAATGGGAGCTTCCTTTTAAAATTATGTGTGATGCTAATAATTATGTAGTGAGTGCAGTCTTAGGATAGAGATTTAGGAGAGCTTCACATACCATTTACTATGCTTCTTGAACTCTAGACTTGAGCTACACCACTACTGAGTCGGAGCTCCTTGCCGTTATCCTTGCACTTGAGAAGTTCTATCCTTATCTCTTAGGAACCAAGGTAATCATTTACCCTAATCACGCTGCCTTGAAGTACCTGATCAGTAAAATAGATGCCAAACTAGGCTCATTAGATGGATACCCCAACTATAGGAGTTTGACATCACAATCAAAGATAAAAAGTGGTACAGAGAATATAGTCACAGACCATCTTAGCAGAATTTAGAATGGTTAGAGTCCTACCCCTATTATGGATGATTTCTTGGAAGAATTATATCACCTTTGGCGAGCTATCTCCTAATCTGTCGAATGATCAAAAGAATAAAGCAAGGAGCGATGCTAAGTATAATGTATGGGATGACCCGTACTTATGGAGATTCTACTCCAACCTGGTATCAGGCGTTGTGTCCCTTAGACTAAGAGTCACTCCATCTTGGCTTTTTGTCATACTTATGCCTGTGGTGGCCACTTTGATCCCAGTCAAAAAGTTAGGAAAGTTCTTAAGAGTGGGTTTTATTAGCCCACTATTTTCCATGATTCATACATGTTTTCCAAGACTTGTCCGAACTATCAGAAAATCGGTAACATTGGTCATCGGGACCAAATGCCACTTACTCTGATTCATATTTGTTTAACGTATGTGGTATACACTTCATGGGACCATTTTCAATGTCATTTGGTAATGTTTACAAACTATTGGCAGTGGATTACGTGTCTAAGTGGGTTGAAGCTAAGGCTGCACGTACTAATGACTCTAAAGTTGGATGTGAATTCCTCAAATCGAGGATTTTCATAACATTTGGTACCCCACATGCCCTGATCAGTGGTAAAGGCACTTAGTTTTGCAACCGTATGGTTGAAAGTCTTCTGAGGAGGTACAACATCGCTCATCGAATATCTATAGAATATCATCCCCGAACGAGTGGCTAAGCAGAGGTCTCTAATCGGGAGATCAAATTCATGTTGGAAAAGAGAGTGAATCCTACTCGTAAAGATTGGAGTACACATCTTGATGATGCAATTTGGACTTACCGAAGGACACTTAAAATGCTAATAGGGATGTCCCCATATTGCCTTATGTTTGGTAAAACTTGCCACTGCCACGTCGAGCTCGAGCATAAATCCTATGGGTCAGAAACGACCTTAATACGAAGCTCGACGAAGTAGGAAAAGAAGGAAAGCTCACTCTCCAAAAAATAGAGGAAATCTGAACGACCTGTTTGAAAATGCCCGTATTTATAAAGAAAAAAGGAAAGCATTCTATGATAGCAATCTCTATCGAAAATCTTGTCGTGTTGGTCAAAAAGTGCTTTTATTTCAATCACGTCTTACGATTTTTGCAGGTAAGCTGAGATCGAGGTGGACATTACCATATGTTGTGACAATGGTGTATAATCACGGAGTAGTAGACATTCAAAATTTGGAGAATGGTAATATGTTTAAGGTGAACGACCACAGAATGAGGATCTTCTATGAAGACTTCCCAGGCCATAATGTGGAGGTCGTCTCACTTGCAATGCCAATCTATACTGATTGAAAAGACTCAGACTAAGTCGAGCCAATGACTTACCAAAAGCGCTACTGGGAGGCAGCCTAAACTTTGATAAGTATCATTTTGTTTATTTATTTTTATATTTTTTGTCATTTTGCATGAATTTGTATCATTTCCTTTATCTTATATTTATCATGTTCTTTCACCATCTTGTTTGTTTTCTATGTGTTGACCTCGGGACTTGTTTGAACTTTAAGGACAATGTTTGGAATAAGTTTGAGGGTGTTTTAGGGATTGTGGATTGTTTTGGATGGATTCTTTCGCAAAAGACTGCAAGTGAGATCGTTTAATTTCTTTATATACGATTATATGTGGATATCAGATGGTAATGGTGGTGTTTCATATCATTTCTTTCATTTCTTTTATTTCTTGTTCAGCCATACTTTTCTCTCCTTTCATTAAGTTTTTATACACTCTCATTCATTTTTTTAGTATAGTTTTTATATTTTATTTTTGTTGTTTAGAGTCACCCTTAACTTTGTTCGTGCCATTGGTTGTGGATGAGTAAATTACAGTTGTCTTTTGAATAGAAACTTAAAGAAAACTAGGAGAAAAACTCAATCGAGTCCGTAGCTTAGCGTTTTTATGATTTCATAATTAGGAAATTAGTTTATGGTTAGACTTTGTGATATATAATGAAAGGGAGTAGACGGTCAGACTTATGCAAGTGTTGATATTTTGACGTACATTTGAGGATTTGCTTGATTATAGAGAAACTGAGAAGGGCTAACATGAGTTTTTCTAAAAAATAGAGAGTTCCACAGGTTTTCATAGGAAAATGGAGCAAGAAATCTTATGGTGGAAAATGCGAGAAAAGTGGTCTACAGGAAATGTAGTAGGGATTGTACTACTTGAAAGAAACAGTTGAGGAAAAATAGAGAAAATAAGATGAATAGAGGAGGAAGTTTTGAAAACTCCTCAAATAAAAGATTTAGTTCGAGTTCTTTCACATGATTAAGTAAGATTTTAAACTTGCGTGCATGAATGTATAGATTAAATAAACGCGTGAGTAGTTGATGGCCTTTTTCTTGAACGGATCAATGTTTTTAAAGTGTAATCTTAATTGTGTTTGAGTTGTGAGTCTTGACATATCATAACTCTGATGTTTTTTAGAGTTACTTGTTAATTTGGTGACTATGTAAGTCAAAGGGACTCCATGAATTTTGAATCGGTTGCAGGTATAGGTATAGGCTAAGGTTAGTTTAGTCTGTCTTTTCATTTACACCTTTACTCGGGACATGCGAAAGTCTTAAGTTTCGGGGTATTTGATAAGTTGGTTTTTGTATGCTTTTAGTAGGCTATTTTAGTATATTTAATATGAAAAGTTTCCAAAATATATATTTAATTATATTTATTGGTCATTTTCATTTGAAACGAGTCTTGTGTTTAATTCGTGGTAGAAAGATACTCAAAATGAAGTATTTACATACTTTGATCGAGACAGGGACAATTTGCCTCGAGTTACTTATTGCGCGGTGGGTAGAATTTGTAAAAATCAGACTAATTAACACATGGAAGCAAATTGTTGGTCCAGCTCACCAAGCCATTCCAACTGTTTCCAGAGCACAGCCATGTGTCAAAATATTACTCGTACACAACGTCACCTGCTGGCACATGGCTGCAATCGCGTGCTGCCACCTCATGCATCCTGCCACATCATCCAGTATGTCACCATTCCACTTGCTCCAATATCTATTGATCTGTCACTGAGATATGCAAATTGAATTCGTCCCATGCATATGGTTCGCTCGAGCGAACCAAACAACATCCCCTTCCTGCCACATATCATCATGCGCTGGGCCAGATCTCATCACCAGCTCGTTTCTAGCCAATCTTCGACTCCTACGTGGCGATTTTTAGCAAAACAGATGAATAAGGCGATTCCATGCATCAGGAACCTAATTTCATCCCAAAAATAGTCCCTAGTTGCCACTCGACGCACGTGTTACGAGACCAGGACCAAAAATTAATTTCTCTCACCTCCAAAGAATAATGTTTAGTGGTTTTTCATATTAGGAACTAGGGTATTCATGCAAGGAGACCATTTTGGAGTCGCAAGTCACATTTTTTCATACTTGGAGATTTTACACATGATGTCCGACTAGACCAATCTTCCCCTAGGTCGAAGGGCAAATAAGTGGGATCATGATTCATGGCAAATACTATGTGACATCTATGATTGATATTTGATTTAATTCGAGTTCTCTTATTTCGTTGTTGTTGCTTTTAAAGTATACGGTTTAGATCTAGGTTGTGTATGTGGCCAATGAAAGCTTTTAGGGGGACTACCTATAGTTATTTGGACCATTAGTATCCGTTTAATTGTACTTTTAGACAAATAAAGTGACGAACACTCAGTCATTTGCTGTCAAACCCTTTTGATTCTTGATTGTGCAATAATTGAGTCTAGGTTAAACAAGAAGCGGATGCGATCTAGTTATTTCGGATAAGTGTTCCCACATACCCAAATTACTATAGTTAGTGTGGTCAACCAAATTAGCAGATGTTCAAGGTTATTCATTGAGTAGGGAAGTAGTTAGTGGTGTACGTCCTAGCTATATAAATTAGGCGAACTAGAAGTTTTTGGTGGATGTCGATTTTTCATAGCTAATCTAGGAGCAATTGAATTAATAACTTTTTGGAATGATTGAGGACCATTAAAAGCCATTGAATCATGATTCGTGCTTGTGGAACTGTAGACTTATGTGATTTCTTCTCATCGATATAATTTTTGTGAACTTTTTATTTATGCAAGTTTAGTTAATAAAATACTTATGATAATAGACCAAGAAATAGAAGAGATGATGGTAAATTTCATTCTCACAAAGGAATAGATGGCCGAGAAATTGAAATATACACCTTTTATAGAAAAGCTAAACTCATGATATCAAGCCAAAGTCGAAGCCTACGAAATTTTTTGACAAAGTTCTAAATTAGTTAAATAAGACAAAATAAACAATATTTATAAGTTGAATAAATATATGCATTCTAATTCTATTGTTCCATAACGATTAGCAAATTCTAGGGAGGAAGAACCTAAAGAAAACATATCCGAATCATTTAAGAAATTAGAAATTAATGAAATTTTAAAAGAATCAACTAATGATGAAGTTACTAAAAAATTATCTTTGTTTAAAAAGGGAATGCTTCCAACCTATGAATGTTTGTTATACCCATAGCAATTGGCAATTCTTATATTGAATTTGCTATGTGTTATCTTGGATCATTATTTAATGTTATGCACATAACCTTTATGTATCATAGAAAATAGAGCGTTAACTAATACCCCTATTAATCTTACATTAACAGACAATGCTACTACTAAACCGTATGGCTTACTAGAAGATATCATAATACAATTGCACAATTTAGTGTTTCCAGCTGTCTTCTATATCATTGGGTAGAAACTTTTTTTAAAGACTGCTAGAATTAAGTTACATATTTCAGAATGAACAATGTCTATGGAGTATGAAGACAAGATTGTTGAATTCAAAATTCGCCCTGAGCATAATATTGAATCGTAAATTATGTAATATTATATAAGTTATTTATATGTTTTTATTGTCTAGTCTCCAAAATATAATTCTAACTATATTAATTTAATATTTTTAAGGTTAACGGAGTGCGTGATAGAATCTGGGGCAAAAGGCTACACGAACTCGGGTATCCATATGGCCCGGATTCATTCTACATTGAATATCGCACTAGCATGTATCTTGAGGTAAATTTGGTGCCCACAAATGAGAAGCGTGTCACGGTCATTGATGCAGATCAAGTGCAGCAATGATGGGGTCGATGCATTAATGCTAGATTTTGGTTTGGTTTGTAATATATAGGAATATATATATATATATATATATATATATATTTATATAGTTAGATATTGAAAGTTAAGATATGCATAGAAAGCAACCGCTAGAGAAAAATAGATGGAAATAAAAGAAAGATGGCCAGAGAAACGTACAAGAAAATAGAAACAAAACAGGACCGAATTGATATTGGGGGGTGTTAACTTCTATTTTTGGACCTTCTATTCCTTATTCGGCTATTTTTTACTTTGATTCTCTCTTTCTCCCTCCCTTCTAATTTTTCTATTATTTTTTTTTGTGTTCCACAATGAGAGACTATACTCATGGCCTATGCAAAACTGCAAGGGAGGCTCGATTGTACTCATATATGGATTTGTGAGATTTATTTCTCTTAATTTCATTTTTTCATTATTATTTTATTTTCTTTAGTATTATTTGAATAACTAAGGTTAAATTCATGTTTAAACCTTGATTTATTTGTCAGTGAGTAATAAGCATCTGTCCTCATGCAATAAAACTACGCTAGTAGCAATTGACCCTACCAATTGATTGACCTCTTTTGGAACTAGTTGAATACATTAGGAATCCATGTTAAATCGAACACACTAGTAATTTGATTGTCTAGGTGTAGTGCCTTCGCGAAACTCATTGTCGTCATCGTGTTAAATCCAATGAGCTTGAGTATAAGATTATATGTTTGGTTTGGGAAATAGTCATTGTTATATCTTGGCTATCGAGATTAGGAAGTGTGAGAAACCATGTACGTCAGAGGGTGTTTAGCTACATTAGGATTCTTTTGATTTGCATATTTTACATAAATCGAAGACTAAATCTAATCCTTTATCGAACTGAACTTATATGTCTTGACCTAGGTGTTTTTTATTAATAGTTTTCAACTTATTTTCATTGCTTTACTTATTTTATTGATATTTAGATTAGTTATATTATTTATTCTCTCTAACACATTTTACATAAAACAAAGACTAAATCTAATCTTTTATCGAATCGAACTTGTATGTCTTGACCTAAGTGTTTTTTATTAATAGTTTTCAACTTATTTTCATTGCTTTACTTATTTTTTTGATATTAAGATTAGTTATATTATTTATTCTCACTAAAACCCTCGATTTTCTTTTTTGTGGTTTTGGTCATAGAAATATTACTATCATTGTGGGATCGACTATTTGCCACTATTTCTTTTAGTTTTTGTATTTTTATTTTTATTTTTTATTTTGTATGTAGTCCTTAGATCTTAACATTTTTGTAGGTAATTCCATAATGGCCTTCTACGCCTACAATTATGGTCGATTCGAACACTCATACTATCATATTGTGAATAGGGTAGGAATGTCACCTAATGGACATCAATTTTCTAACTAAGTCTCTTTTGTGCAATAGGTCGTGGTTTGTGGAAATTGTGGGGAGTACTTTCATCCCATGTATGCTTAAACTCACTATCCTAAATATATGCTTATCCTCACTATCCTAAATATAGGAATCATTAAGGTTTCAGTTATGCATCTCCACAACCTGACTTTTGTATGTCTGGGCGAAGTCCATAGATTCCTCAACATGAAAAGAGGCCTATACAAGGCATGATGAATGACTTGATCGTCGGAGTACTACTTTTTCAACAAAGTCATCAATAAGAACGGAGAACCATTGCAGACATTGAGAGATATATGATCTCCAACTGGCTTTCTCAAAGCACCAGTCAGCAACCCTCACAAGAGGATATGTAGCATATGAACCCAAGGTTGCAAAATTTAGAAACTCAAGTTATTGCTATACTTGAGCATTTGATGGATGGGAAAGAGTTGTCTTTATAACCAGTTTCAGTTAGGGGAGATCGTGAATGATGCTACATCAATAAGTGTTAAGTTCGACGAGTTCTCAATTGTGGACGAGTATTTGAGAGAACCAAAGGAGAAATTAGAAGTTTCTTCACATGAGCTTGACATTACTATTGCACAATATGCCGATGATGAAACTGAGAAAAAAAACTAAAGTCATTTCGTAAAGGCGGAGTTGCCGCGAAAGAGAGCAAGGAAGACCAACCTCTAGTGTTGGTGAAACTACCCACCTTCTCATGCATACAATGTCGAAATCGTTTATTTTAGATGACCATAATTTAACATATTATTTTATATTAGAGGACCCGAATGAGCTCCCAAATCTGAAAGAGGGCGTGCATGCTTCATTGCCTAAATATGTAGATGCGCCATTTGTTGTTGATATCTCGAAAGGAGGGGCATTACGTGATGAATCACAACTAGTCTAGCCAACGACTTAAAAGAAAGGTGCCGTTGGGAGGCGGTCCAACTTTGTCTAATTTTTTATTTCTTTCGGTTTAGCATAGTTTAAATTATTTTTATGTTTAATAAACACTCACTCGAACTCATAGTCTTGCATTATCGTGGATGAGTACATTATCGTTGCCTTTTTTTAATGGTGGTGTTTTATGTCACTTTTTCTCTAATTTCTTCCATTTCTTTTCCCCCCATACTTCTCTTTCTCATTTCATTAGGAGTTGATACACTTTTATGCATATGTCTAGTATAGTTTTCTTTTTTATATTGTTTAGAGTCACCTTAGATTTTGTTTCATGCCTTTGGTTGTGGATGAGTACATTATCGTTGCCTTTTTTTACGTGAAACTTGTGAAAAATTAGGAGAAACACTCACTCGAACTCATAGTCTTGCATTATTATGATTTCATGATTCGGGAATTACTATGTTGGTGAAGCCTTATGCTAGATACCAAAAGGGTAAATGGTCAAAATTTTGCAAGTGATGATATTTGAAACTGTAACATCTCTCGATTTCTAACACGACTTATGTGACACGTGTCAGGATCGTGACCCGGACACGCGATCTGGACGGTATTTCGAACCTTGGGAGTCGACACCGAGGTAATTTTACGATTTTTTTTTATATGTGTAATAGCATTATGGATTAAATGCTTGTCACGAGCCACTCGAGCGATTTCCTTTTTGTTTGTGCGTGAGTTCTCGCCTAGGTAACCGGGGGAGGAAATACAGTAAAAGTGTGCACGTGACGGAGAAAAATACGGGTCGATGAGGTAAGGTGAGTCCGGGAACCCAGGGGTTAAGGTTGGGGACTTGTGGGTGGGTAAGGCACACCTAGGACACACCTCACCATATTGGTTTGAATTTCAAACAAAAAAACCAACCACCCCACCCACTCCCATCACTCACACCTCACACTCCCACTCATTCACGTCACACTCTCATCACACTCTCTCTCCTCCCGATCTTTCTTCTCACTCACTCACGGTTTCAACTCTCTCCCACTCATCTCGGTCTTCAAAACCCGAGAGAGAGTGTCTTCTTTTATTTATTAAAATGTATGACCGTCCGAGCCATTCAAAACATTGGAAATAATGATAAGTTTAAACCTAAGTGTTAGTGAATGACTCGACCTAATAACACGAGTTTCCGACCTTGTCGGAGTAACGAAACTTGAGGATACGCGTTAGGAGTCGCGGGAGTTTTACGTGGATTACGATAATCTCGTGTAAGTACACTTGCCTTAAAAAGCATTTGTACGTTAGTAAGCCGCTAAGAAGATATCATGTGATTCATTTTCACTTTTCTTGTGTTCGTTATTATCCCATCATTGGCATTCCATTCTATGTTCTTGTATGTGTGTTCTTGGCATAAGTACGTCTCGAAGGTACATGCGGCCCGCACTAGAAGGGATAAAACGCAGCACTCGAGCGCACGAGTGTTTGACCACCCCTAGTGATTGTGTGATACCATGTCTTGGATTGTTGTGGATGGTTGTGGATTGTTGTGGTATTGTTGTGGAATATGGACTACTTATTGCCTCTCTTGACTCGTAGAACACGCATGTTTCGATTGCTATCATTTCCAGTCATCTATCATGCATTCTTGCTTATTTATATTCCCGCATTTCGGTACATTCGCATGATATTTAGACTTGTCTTGTTTGTCGTTTCATGAATTATTGTTATATTCTTCGGCTTTACTTTCAATTTCTCTCGATTGCTCACCGTCTAGTTTGTGACGGTGGGTGCGATAAGACGGAGAGCGATAGGGGCACGGGGCCGTGTCTAGGAGACTTTTTGTGAGGTTGGACGTGAGGTACCGAGATGTAGGCTCGTACCTATCCTTTTTGTATGACGTTTATGTATATACATATATGGTTGTTTTGGAACCGGAACTAGGTTTGAGGTGATTTCCATAATTTCATTTTGTTGACTTGGATATGACTTGTCTTGGGGTTTCCACATTTATATAGATTCCTAATTTCCCTTGATTGAGTTATTTCCCATTATTTGATTAGAATATGATTTTTGCTTCCGCTTTGTATTATAAGCTGCAATAACTCTTTCATAAACCTTAAAAACCTTAAAATTTTGATAAGTTGAGGCTTACTAGGCTCGTCCGATTCATTGAGAAACCGACTCGGGACTGCACGGGTCTAGGCGGCGTACCCAAATGCATTGGGAATTTGGGGCCGTCACGGTTGGTATCGAGCCTACGGGTTTGGTTATATAGACTGACTCATGTTGTAAATTCATAAAACACAAGCCATTGAAACCAAATGAAGTTAGTAACGGTCAAACCGAAAAGTGGAAACCCTAGGATCCCGTAGAAACTTAGTCGGGAAGTAATTGGGCGAGTCAAATTATTTTAATACATATTATGATTGCTATTTATATTATTGTAGTATACGGTAGCTATAGACCGATTCGAGAAGTTCGTTTTCTTGATTCGAGGCGACGATGACGGATCGAGCCAGTCAGTCGACGATAGCGACACATCGGCACACGATATGCCGGTGCGGACGATGTGCATGCCTTGACTCGAGAGTTGCGACGCAGATTCGCAGCTACGGGAAATGTTACGACTGTTGAAGACACTCGTACCAGCCTACCGCTACACCATCGACTCCGACTACACCATTGCCACATACTACTACTCGAGGGCGAGACCCCGATTGCTTTGCGGCATCCACGGCTCCGACTCGTTAGAGCGCGCACTGAGGAGAGCTGTTGTTGCGCCGACACGCGAACGAGCGAGGCACATCCTTTAGTGACGGTGATAGCTCGAGCAACGAGGCACCAGTGCGCCGAGAACTAATGCGAGAGGTCACTCCGATTACGACTCCATCGAAGAGTCCGGAGCCACTGCCGAGGCGAAGCGATGGAGGGAATTTAAGAGACATGATCCCATGAAGTTTTATGGCGGCACGAGATGTTAAGACAAGCGAGTTGTTTCGAAGAATCATGAGAAGATTCACTCGACCATCGCCACGGAGGACCACATGCGAGCGACTATCTCTTCGTCGATGTTACATGGAGAGGCGGATGATTGGTGGACGACGATCATTACTACCGGGGTGTTCCGAGAGACTGGATCGACTTCAAGACCCGGTTTAATCGAAATACTTCCCACCGACCGTACTTCGAGCAAAGAGGAATGAGTTCATGGCGTTGAGGCGGGGCGCTAATGAGTCGGTTATGGAGTATATGGGTAGATTCTCATCATTGTTGCCTTATCTTTGGAGGATCGGCCGACACCGAGACCGACCGAGTGTATTATTTCACCGAGGGTCTATTACTTACGATCGGTGGTTACGTAGTCACTACACAAAGGAGACTTTACAGATTGCATACGAGCGGAGTTTAGCTCGAGAGAGTTACCTACTCTCATCCTAATGAGACTAGATCGGCGGACCGAGTCCCGATTGGAGGAGCATCATCGGGACAAGAAGAGGAAGAAGAATAGGTGGAATTTCCGTGATCGCAGGACTCGAGCGTAGGGTCCGTTGCACGATCGACTATTCGTCCGACCCATACTAATCCGCCAAGTACCCGGCTTTGCCGGTCATCCACCACAACCTAGTCGATCGGGACGGCGATCACGAGAGACGGACTCACGAGAGTAGGGTACCGATCAAGGAGACAAGCGAGAGGAGGACACGGGGGCCCGGTCGGACTCGGACACAAAGTTCCGCACAAGGACGAGGCCGAGCCGGACTCGGGATCGCAGGATACCCGTGCACATTACAAAGTGCGGAAAGGTCGATCATATACGAGAGGGAGTGCCCTCAACCACCAAAAGTACCGCCACGGCATTATCGACCTCGAAAGAACGCGTTCGAGCAGTGTTGAGCCCGACCGGGGGCATCCCGAAACCTTGTCGAGGGTATGATTTCTATTTGTGGTACTTTCATGCACACCATGTTCGATTCGGGTTCCACTTGTCTCATTTATTCTTGGTCGAATGGTAGATAAGCTAGGTTTGAAACACAGTTAGGCTTAGTAAACCCCTCATCCTCAAAGGCACCGCTCTTTGGAGATAAGATTTACCCGAATTTGTTGTGCCTCGATATTTCGGTAGAGATAGGGGGTTATGAGTTACCAAAGGATATGAGAGTGCTCGAGTTTTGGAGTTTGATGCTTTGTTGGGCATGGATTGGGTGGGATCGTTTCATGCTCACATTAGTTGTTATGAGAAGAGAATCACGATTCCGTTAGAAGGTGGTTCGGAGCTCGACATTCGGGGCACGGCATCGCTACTACCTATCACCAGAGGCGTGGAAGCCACGAGTGACGAGATTGAGATTGTTGCGAGCGTCATGAGCACTTTGGAGCGAAGCGGGAGATTTGCTTTTCGAAGTACCGGTTGTGTGTAACTTCCCGGATGTGTTTCCGGAGGATTTGCGGGATTACCACCACCGAGGAGATTGACTTTATTATTGACCTTGTTCGGGGACTAAGCCGATCTCGATACCACCCTACCGTATGGCACCCCGAGAGCTTGAAGAGTTGAGGAGTCGGCTAGATGACTTGTTAGAGCCGGGCTTCATCGATCCGAGTATGTCGCCTTGGGAGCACCGGTTCTATTTGTGAAGAAGAAGGATGGAAGTTTGAGGCTATGCATAGATTATCGTCACCGAACCGAATTACGGTGAAGAACAAATATCCGTTGCCGCGCATTGATGATTTGTTTGACCGGTTGACAGAGCGCAGTGGTTCTCGAAAATAGATCTGCGATCGAGGCTATCACCGGCTCGGGATTAGGGATGAAGATCGAGAAAAGACGGCGTTCGAGACGAGATACGGTCATTTTCGGTTTACATGATCATGCCGTTCGGTTTGACTAATGCACCGCAATGTTCATGGATCTCATGCATCGTGTGATGAGGGAATACCTTGATCGGTTCGTGATTGTGTTCATAGACGACATCCTCATCTATTCCGGGACTCGTGAGGAGCACGAGGGCATCTACGAACAGTGTTGCGACTTTAAGAGATCATCGATTGTTTGCCAAGTTCGCAAGTGCGAGTTTTGGTTGTCGGAAGTCCGATTTCTTGGGCATGTTGTTGGAGCTACCGGTGTTGCTTGTTGACCCGAGAGAAGGTTAGAGCGGTGATTGAGTGGCCTACGCAGACTACTACGTTACGCAAATTCGCGCTTTTACGGGATTGGCGGGATACTATCGCCGATTTGTGCAAGACTTCTCCAAGATTGCTTTGCTCCGATGACAAAATTGACTAAGAAGAATGCAAAGTTTGATTGGGATGAGGAGTGTGAACATGCATTCAACACTTTGAAGCAGAAATTGACTACCGCGCCTGTGTTAGCGTTGCCCGAGACTGGGAAAGACTTAGTGGTGTACACTGACGCGTCGAAGGTTGGTTTGGTTGTGTATTGATGCAAGAGGGCAAAGTTATCGCCTATGCATCTCGACAAATGAAAGTGCACGAGAGGAACTACCCGACACACGACTTAGAGTTGGGCTTTGCAATAGTGTTCGCATTAAAAATATGGAGGCACCACTTGTATGGCGTACGTTTCGAGTTATTCACGGACCACAAGAGCTTGAAGTACTTATTCACTCGGAGAGAACGAACTGAGACAGAGACGTTGGCTAGAGTTCTTGAAGGACTATGATTTCTCGTTAGAGTATCATCCGGGAAAGCTAACGTGGTTCTTGATGCTTTGAGCCGTAGGGGATCGATCTTGAGGTGGTCGTATGTCGGATGACTCACGAGTATGGTCTTCTTGAGGCGCGGCTCGAGTTGAGGAGTTCGGCGGACGTACGGGGACTACCAGGATACATATTTGTGGTCGAGATGAGGTTGCGGACCGTTTCACTCACTGATCGTTCTCGAGGGACAAGAAGGCGATGATTCGTACCAACAATTCAAGCAAGATGGGTGACGATTCGAGAACATCCAGTTGGAGTCGGTCGACGGACTCTTGTTTGAGGTATCGTGGGCGATGTGGATTCCATTGGCGGTGACTTACGCACCGAGATACTCCGGGAGGCTCACCGTTCTCGATTTTCTCAGTGCATCCGGTCGAACCAAGATGTATCTTGACATGCGACGTCTCTTTTGGTGGCCGGGATGAAATCGATGTGTCGAATTCATTAGAGCGTGCGAGATATGCCGGCGTGTGAAAGCGAGCATCGACGGCTGGAGGATTGCTTTGCAGCCCCTACCTATTCCTCAATGGAAGTGGGAGCACATTGCTATGGATTTTGTCAGTGGCTTGCCCCGATCTCCTCGTGGCCATGATAGCATCTGGGTAATTGTGGATCGATTGACGAAATCTGCTCATTTCATACCCGTATCCACTACACACCGAGTTGACAGACTGAGCATTCTTTACGAGCGTGAGATTGTCAGACTACACGGAGTTCCGTTGTCGATCGTGTCAGATCGAGGAGCGCAGTTCACTTCGTTATTGTGGCAGAGCATGCAGGCTCAGTTCGGCACCAGACTAGAGTTGAGTACGGCGTTCCATCCACGACGTACGAACGGTCCCGAGAGGTTGATACAGGTGTTGGAAGACATGCTCAGGATGTGTGTTTTGGAATACGGCGGGTCGTGGGAAGAGTATCTTCATTTGTGCGAGTTTGCTTACAACAACAGTTATCAGGCAAGTATCGGTATGGCACCGTTTGAGGCGCTCTATGGCAGGCCTTGTAGATCACCTTCTTCTTGGTGAGCCGAGAGGATGTTGTGACCGTTGTTCTGAGACTGTTGTTGATCACACCGAGAAGGTACGGCAGATCCGTCGAGAGCTTAAGAGTGCTCAAGAGCGGCAAAGAAGTACTATGATCGATCACGATGAGCTTCAATACGACGTGAGGGACTATGTATACCGAAAGTCTCGCCTCGAAGGGTCACAAACGATTCGGAATCAAAGGGAAGCTTGCTCCTAGATTTATCGGTCCCTTCAAAATTGTGAAGAGGGTCGGTAAGATTGCTTACCGTTAGAGTTACCGCCGCGCTCGTCGGTGTTCACCCGTATTTCACATTTCAATGCTTCGACTAGATAAGTCGGGCGGAGGGCGACGACCTACCGTGGACTGAGTCGGATCGAATTGCAAGACGATGCCACGTACGAGGAACACCAATTCAAATTGTCGACCGTAAAGTCAAGATATTGAGGAACAAGGAAATCCCTTCCGTCCTCGTGAAATGGCAATTCCACGGGGACGAGGAGTTAACTTGGGAACTAGAGTCATACATGCGAGAGCACTTCCCCTATCTATTTGATTCCTGAGTCGAAGTTTAGTTTACTTATTAGTAAATTTCGGGGTCGAAATTCTAATAAGTGGGGAGAGCGTAACATCTCTCGATTTCTAACACGACTTATGTGACACGTGTCGGGATCGTGACCCGCCACGCGATGATCTTGGACGGTATTTCGAACCTTGGGAGTCGACACCGAGGTAATTTTACGATTTTTTTTTATATGTGTAATAGCATTATGGATTAAATGCGTGTCACGAGCCACTCGAGCGATTTCCTTTTTGTTTGTGCGTGAGTTCTCGCCTAGGTAACCGGGGGAGGAAATACAGTAAAAAAGTGTGCACGTGACGGAGAAAAATACGGGTCGATGAGGTAAGGTGAGTCCGGAACCCGGGGGTTAAGGTTGGGGACTTGTGGGTGGGTAAGGCACACCTAGGACACACCTCACCATATTGGTTTGAATTTCAAACAAAAAAACCAACCACCCCACCCACTCCCATCACTCACACCTCACACTCCCACTCATTCACGTCACACTCTCATCACACTCTCTCTCCTCCCGATCTTTCTTCTCACTCACTCACGGTTTCAACTCTCTCCCACTCATCTCGGTCTTCAAACCACATTCCCACCTCCTCTCGGCTTCAAACCTCTCTCACTCACGGCCTCTCTCTCCCTCGGCTCACCGCCGCCTCTCTCTCGCCGGTGGCCGGGACCGGGACGCGGAGGAGGCCGCCAACCGGAGGTAACACTCTCACCTCGGTTTTCTCTCTCTCTCTCGCGTTTCACTTCTCTCACGGGCTCTCTCTCTCTCTAGGTTCGCTCACCATTCGGTTGGCCGAGACCAAGCCGTCGTCGGAGGTCCCGTGGTGGCGAGGAAGGTCGCCGGAGGTCTCACACTCTCTCTCTCCCGCATGAGCACTCGACCACTCTCCCTCTCCTCACGGTTTGCTCTCCTCTCGGCTCACGTTTCTCTTCATTTCTCTTTGTTTTTGTTGTTGTTCGTCACACTTGTTACGTGTGCATGTGGTTGCCGTGACGAGGGCCGGCCGTGGGCGACCTCCGGAGACCCACCGGAGTCCAAGACGTCCGGAACCACCCCCGCATGGCCCATGCAAAGTACTTGTTGTATACATACAACAAACTCGGTTTTTGCTAGGTGTTGACCCTCTCGCCGGAAAAGGCCCTCATCGGCGGCGCCACCGCCGGACCACCAGGACCGGAACGTGTCGGGGACCCCACCAAAACTCGTATGTGGGTCCCACAACCCTAAAAGTGGCCAAAAACAGTTTTATAGGTGCAAAGGAATCGATATTTCATGTGATGTGTACGTTGGAGGCTCGCCGGAAACCACCATCGCCGGCGGTCCTACTGGGTCGAACCACGATCATTAAAGGTTGTCGAGGTCTCACTTAATATTAGTTGACGTCTAGCAATCCTCGGCTAAGTCCGAAACAAACGTACGTAAGGCTTTTGGAATTAGTTCGTGTGATGCCATCGTCGAGTCGAAAAAAATGTATAGTTGCTATTCAAACGTCGCGTGGCGATGAATGGCTATGACGTCGTGATCATGTTGCCGGTCCGCGAGACCATGACGTGACCCGCATACGACTGAGGCGAGCCTATGACTCGCGATGAAGCGAATACGTAGTTTGTCTTCAAAACCCGAGAGAGAGTGTCTTCTTTTATTTATTAAAATGTATGACCGTCCGAGCCATTCAAAACATTGGAAATAATGATAAGTTTAAACCTAAGTGTTAGTGAATGACTCGACCTAATAACACGAGTTTCCGACCTTGTCGGGTAACGGAAAACTTGAGGATACGCGTTAGGAGTCGCGGGAGTTTTACGTGGATTACGATAATCTCAGGTAAGTACACTTGCCTTAAAAAGCATTTGTACGTTAGTAAGCCGCTAAGAAGATATCATGTGATTCATTTTCACTTTTCTTGTGTTCGTTATTATCCCATCATTGGCATTCCATTCTATGTTCTTGTATGTGTGTTCTTGGCATAAGTACGTCTCGAAGGTACATGCGGCTGCACTAGAAGGGATAAAACGCGGCACTCGAGCGCACGAGTGTTTGACCACCCCTAGTGATTGTGTGATACCATGTCTTGGATTGTTGTGGATGGTTGTGGATTGTTGTGGTATTGTTGTGGAATATGGACTACTTATTGCCTCTCTTGACTCGTAGAACACGCATGTTTCGATTGCTATCATTTCCATCTGTCTATCATGCATTCTTGCTTATTTATATTCCCGCATTTCGGTACCCGCATGATATTTAGACTGTCTTGTTTGTCGTTTCATGAATTATCTTGTTATATTCTTCTCGCTTTACTTTCAATTTCTCTCGCTTGCTCACCGTCTAGTTTGTGACGGTGGGTGCGATAAGACGGAGAGCGGTAGGGGCACGGGGCCGTGTCTAGGAGACTTTTTGTGAGCAATGGACGTGAGGTACCGAGATGTAGGCTCGTACCTATCCTTTTGTATGACGTTTATGTATATACATATATGGTTGTTTTGGAACCTAGGAACTAGGTTTGAGGTGATTTCCATAATTTCATTTTGTTGACTTGGATATGACTGTCTTGGGGGTTTCCACATTTATATAGATTCCTAATTTCTTTTGATTGAGTTATTTCCCATTATTTGATTAGAATATGATTTTTGCTTCCGCTTTGTATTATAACTATAATAACTCTTTCATAAACCTTAAAAACCTTAAAATTTTGATAAGTTGAGGTGACTAGGCTCGTCCGGTTCACTGAGAAACCGACTCGGACTCCGCACGGTCTAGGCCGGGCGTACCCAAATGCATTGGGAATTTGGGGCCGTCACAGAAACCATATTAGGGAATTAGCTTAATTATATTGAAAGTGAGAAGGGCTAACATGAGTTTTCTTAATATTAAGAGTCCCACAGGGTCCGCA
Source organism: Stephania yunnanensis (assembly GCA_039657365.1). Lineage (NCBI taxonomy): Eukaryota > Viridiplantae > Streptophyta > Magnoliopsida > Ranunculales > Menispermaceae > Stephania > Stephania yunnanensis. The sequence continues at coordinate 28,014,523 of CM077581.1, read as the reverse complement.
AGAAATGGAGCAAGGAATCTTGTGGTGGAAAAAACTTAAAAAAGTGGTCCATTGGAAGCGAAGTAGGGACTGTATTACTTGAGAAAAAAATATGGAGAAAAAATTAGAGAATATATATATAAAACGAATAAAGGCAGAAGTGTATGAAAACGCCTCCAATAAAAAGATTTATCTCATGGCTTATATCTAGATAAAGTGAGATTGTAAACTTACATGCTTGAATGTATAGATCAAGAAAACTTGTGAGTTGTTGATGACCTTTGTCTCGACTGAGTCTATGTCTTTAAATTGTGATCTTAATTGTGTTTGCGTCGTGGTTCTTGATTTATTATAACTTCAAAATTTCTTGAGTGACTTGTTAACTTAGTGACTATGTAAACCAAATGAACTCCATCAATTTCTAGTCGGGTGTAGGGTTAGTCGAATCAGTGCAAAGCTATATTAGGAGTCTAGTTTACTTATGTTTTTTCATTTACACCTTTGCTCTAGATGTGCAAAGTGTTAAGTTTGGAGGTATTTATTGAGTCATTAATTATATAATATTATATATTGGTTATTTATATATTTTTTATTGTCGAGTCTCTAAAATATTAGTCTAAGTATATTTATTTGTTATTTTCAGGGTTAATGGAGTGCGCAGTTGAATCCGAGGCAAGAAACTATGTAAAATTGAGTATACATATGTCTGAATTTGTTCAACAACGAAAATCGCACTAGCAAATATTCTAAGGCAAATTTTGATGGGCCCACATATGAGAAGCGTGTCATGGTGCTTGATGAAAATCAGGTGGGGCAATGATGGCGTTGATGCATTAATTTTGGTTTGGTTTGTAATATATAAGAAATTATATATATTTATATTGATAGATATAGAAAGTTAAGATATGCATAGAAAGCAATGGCCAGATTGTAACAGATGGAAATAAAAGAAAGATGGCCAAAGATACGCACAAGAAAATAGAAACAAGAGTGGACCGAATTGATATTAGGAGGTGTCGCCTTCTATTTCTGGATCTTCTATTCTCTATTAGGCTATCTTCGACTTTGATTCTCTCTTTCTCCCTCCCTTCTAACTTTTCCATTTTTTTTTTTTTTTGTGTTCCATCTTGAGAGACTAAACTTATGGCCTAGGCAAAACTGCGAGAAAGGTTCAACTATACTCATATATGGATTTGTGAGATTTAATTATCTTAATTTCATTCTTTTCACTATTACTGTATTTTCTTTGGTATTGTTTCAATAATTGAGGTTAAATTCATGTTTAAACCTTCATTTATTTGACAGTGAGTCGTAAGCTTTAGTCTTTATGCGATAAGGCCACACTAGTTGCAATTAAACCTGAAAAATTATTGATCGCTTTTGGGACCTAGTTGAATATCTTAGGAATCTAGGCCAAATTGGACACACTAGTTATCCGATTTTGCAAGTGTAGTGCCTTCGCAAAACTCATTGCGATCATCATGTTAAATCCAATGCCCTTGAGTATGGGGTCATACGTTTAGCAAGGGAAATATTTATTCTCGTATCTTGGTTGTAGAGATTAGGAAGTGTGAGGAATCGCATATGCAACGAGTCTATAGCTATGCTAGGACAATTTAAATTTGCATATTTTACATAAATCGAAGACCGAATCGATCTTTTATTGAACCGAACTTCTATGTCTTGACCTAAGTGTTTTTTTATTAATTGTTTTCAACTAATTTTCATTGTTTTATTTAATTCTTTGATATTTAGATTAGTTATATTATTTATTCTCTCTAAAACCTCGATTTCCCTTTTTGATTTTTTATCATAGAAAGATTAACCAATCTTTATGGGATCCATCCTTTCCCATAATTCTATTAAATAGTTGGTTTAGGTATTTTATTTTATTGACGCGTTCGGCGAGCTTCAATTTTTGGCGCGAGCTTGCCTAAGGGTTTGGTCTTTTTCTTTCTTTGGTTTTCTTTTATTTTTTCTTGTATTTTTATTTTTATGTTTTATTTTCTATCTACTCCCTTGTTCTTTACATAGGTAATTCCATAAAGGACTCCTACGGCTATAATTATATGGTTGATTCGAAGACTCATACTATCATGGTGTGAATGGGGCAGGTATGTCTCCTAATGGACATTAATTTTCTAACTCAGAATCTTTTGTGCAATAGTTCATGGTTTGTTGAAATTTAGGAGATTACTTTTATCCCAAGTATGCTTGTCCTCACTATTCGAATATAGGAATCATCATGGTTCCAATTATGCATTGCCACAACCCGTATTCTATAGGTCTTGCGAAGTCCATAGAATCCTCAACATAAAGAGAGGTCTATATGAGACATGATGAATGATTTGATCTTCACTGAACTACTTTTTCAACAAAGTAGTAAATAAGAATGGAGAACCATTGCTGACATCGAGAGAGACACGGTCTCCGACTATCTTTCTCAAAGCACCACTCAGCAACCCTCGTTGGAGGATATGCAACATATGAACCAAAGGTTGCAAAATTTAGAAACTCAAGTTTCTTCTATACTTGAGCTTTTGATGGATTAGAAAGAGTAGCCTCCACAACCAGTTTCTGACTTAGTGGAGACCATGAATGGTGCTACATCAATCAGTGTTGAGTTTGATGCGTTCTAAATTGTACACAAGTATTCGAGCAAATCAGATGAAGCACTAGAAGTTTCTCACATGAGCCAAATAATACTATTACACAATATGATGATGATAAAGCTGAGAAAGAAATTTAAGTCATTTAAGAAAGGCCGGAGGAGCAGCAGAAAGAGAGCAAGGAAGACCAACCTCTGGTGTTGGTTAAACTACGCACCTTCCCATTCCTATTTGTAAGACCTCACAAGGGGGTGGAAGTGAAGGAGAGTTCGCAGATCTTTTGCAGTATCGACAACTTTATGTTTGACGACCATGATTCGACATATTCTTTTATGTTAGAGGTCCTGAATGAGTTCCAAAATCTAAAAAGGGGCGTGCATGATTTATTGACTAAAAATATAGATCCGACATTTGTTGTTGTTATCTCGAAAGACGAGGGCATCAAGTGATGAATCACAACAAGTCTAGCCGAAGAGATGAAAGAAAGGCGCTCGTTGGGAGGCAGCCCAACTTTGTTTTATTTTATTTTTGTTTCATTTATTTTTGTTTTTGTTTAGTTTTAGTTTTTTTAATGTTTAATAAACCCTAAAATGGTCCCCTGAATTTTCGTAGGTGTTAGGTTTGATGAGCTTTGGAGGCATTGGAACACCCATGAGTTTTGTTAGGATTAACTATGGATTACATTTTTTTGGCATGATTCGAGCGTTGTTTTAAGGATTTAACCTATTAATAGGATTTTAGGTGTCTAGAGACTTGGTTGGAACATATCCAACTTAAGTCGCCGTATTAGTAACAGGTCTTTGAGTACACCCGAAATCATAGACTTCATTCCATCATCTTATTGATTTCACCCTAAGTTGAAAGTCTTCAGGCTCGCAAGATTTGGTATGAGTCATTAGAGTTAACTCCTATGCTTATTATCTCTTGCTCTTATTATGATGATTTTATTTAATAGTTTCCTTAGTTACCTATACATGAGAGCTTTTATTCATTCACTAGTTTTTAGAGACATTTATTATGCATGCACTTGTATCATCTTAATATTATTTATCCATGTTCTTTTTTACCGCTATTTTTTCTTTTTATTGCAAGCGTTCCTCGACTGGTTTTGAACCTTGAGCATAATGTTCAGAATAAGTTTGGGGATACTTTAGTGTTTGTGGATTGAGATGGATTGGATTTCTTTGTAAAAGATCGTACGTGAGACTGTTTAAAAATTCTCAATTATATGCGTTACATGGGGTTGAAGGATGGTAATGGTGGTCTTTTGTGTCACCTATTCTCTAATTTCTTCCATTTTTTTCCATCTATACTTCTCTTTCTCATTTCATTAGGAGTTGATACACTTTTATGCATATGTTTAGTATAGTTTTCCTTTTTATATTATTTAGAGTCATCCGAGATTTTGCTTCATGCCTTTTGTTGTAGACAAGTACATTATGATTGCCTTTTTGACTTGAAACTTAAGAAAAATTAGGAGAAACACTCACTCGCGCCCTTAGTCCAGCATTCTTTTGATTTCGTAATTAGGGACTTGTTATGTTGGTTAGGCCTTGTGCTAAATGCCAAAGGGGTAGATGGTCTATGTGACGGCCCCAATTTTTACCCGAATTGGGCCCCGCCCGGCCTAAACCTACGTGGACCCCCGAACCAGTCTCGCAAGGTCAACGCAGGCCTAGTCAGCCTTCCAATCCATCATTATAAAGTTGAGTTATTAATATTTTTCGAGTTTACAATTTAATAGCGGAAGCAATTATTAAATAACTCAACAAAAAGATAAGGGAGTTAGGCAACCTAATTATGGAACCCAGTCAATATCATCAGAGGTGAGTAATTATAAAATATACAAAAATTCACCTAGCTATGAAGCTTTCCCTCTGCTATGCGTCTGCGGCTCTGCACTCAGTCAAAATAAAAATGACGAGCCCAGGTAAGTAAATCCAAGGACATATACACAACATTTCACAATATCCAAAACAACAGTTCACGATATCCAAAGCGATCGAATTCATGCAAATATATCGAAAGGAATAACGAACGCATGAATATACCGCATGTAAACAATTCATCGATGTTTGCGCGTAGTATCACAGCGCATCGCAGCCGGCCAGCTCCGTTGTCGCGCCATCCACCGCTACGGCGCCAACCGTGCCATTGCAAGTCCACTCCGTCCGCGAGCCGCCGCCCTCCGCAGCCGTATCGCTTTCTTCCGTCCCCACTTCTCTTTCTCTTCGTTCTCTCTCTCACCGCCTCTTTTTCTCTCTCTCTGTTGTTTCTCTCTCTCCCTCTCCTTTTCTTTTCTTTTCTATCTCTCTCGTTCCTTCTCTTTCTTTCTTTCTGCCTCTCATTTCTTATCCGGTCTCTTTTTTTTTTTATAATCAAATGTGTCCTCGAGATTCGCGCGGAGCGGAACTCGAGGCAGATTTAAAACATTTTTATTTAATAATTTCCTAACAAGTTGTGCATCACACATCTCGAGGCACCATGAATCTTCACATCACTACCACTTCATTTCACATTCTCTGAATTCGTGCCACACGCATCCCGAGACGCATCCAACGTACATTTTACACTATCTCGATCCCACGTCGGCACGCGACTCGAGGCACGTCCTCGTTCATGTTTCGGCTCACCGAATTCCTTGCATAGTTAGCATTATCATCTCCAATTGAATTCGGATATACGTATTTCGACGAGTGGGTCCCACATACGACCTTGACTTGACACATGGCACAAGTCAAATTTTCGGGCCGTTACAGTCTAAATTATGCAAGTGATGATATTTGAAATAAAATTGGGGAATTTGATTAATTATAGTGAAAGTGAGAAGGGCTGAAAGAGTTTTCTTAATGTTGAGAGACCCTTTGGGTTCCACAAGAAATTGAGCAGGGACTGTATTACTTGAAAAAAATATGGAGAAAAAAAAATAGAGAGTACATATAAATAAAATGAATAAAGGTTGAAGTCCATGAAAACACCTCAAATAAAAAGATTTAGCTCATGTGCTCATATCTAGATTAAGTGAGATTTTAAACGTGAGTGCTTGAATGTATAGACCCAGAAATCTCGTAAGTAGGTGATGACCTTTGTCTTGACCGAGTTTATGTCTTTAAAGTGTGATGTTAATTGTGTTTGGGTTGCGGTTCTTGATATTTCATAACTCCGAAATTTCTTGAGTGGCTTGTACACTTAGTGATTCTGTAAAACAAACGAACTATTATGTAAAACAAAGGAACTCCAAGAATTTGGAGTTAGGTGTAGGGTTAGTTGAGTCAGTGCGTAGCTATATTAGGAGTCTAGTTTACTCATGTTTTGTCATTTACACTTTTGCTCAGGATGTGCCAAGTGCAAAGTTTGGGGGTATTTATTAAGTCATTAATTATGTAATATTTTATATAGGTTATTTATATATTTTTATGCCAAGTTTCTAAAATTTTAGACTAATTATATTTATTTGTTATTTTTAGAGTTATTGGAGTGCGCGGTTGAACGAGGGGTGAAAAATTACAAAAAATAGATTATCCTATACCAGGATTCGTTCTACAATGAAAATTAGCACTAGCACATATCTTAAGGCAAATTTGGTGGGCCTACATTTGAGAAGCTTGTGATGTTGATTGATGATTGTGGAGCAATGATGGCTTTGATGCATTAATGCAAGATTTTTTTTTGGTATATAATATATAGGAATATATATATATTTATATTGGTAGATATAGAAAGTTAAAATATGCATAGAAAACAACGGCCAGAGAGAAACGGAGGGAAATAAAAGATGGATGGCTAGAGAGACGCCCAAGAAAATGGAAACAAAAGTGGACCGAATTGATATTGGGGTGTGTCGCCTTTTATTTTTGGATCTTCTTTCCTTATTCGGCTATCTTCGACTTCGATTCTCTCTTTCTCCCTCCTTTCCAATTTTGATATTCTTTTGTTTTGTGTTTCACCAAGAGAGACTAAATTCATGGCCTAGGCAAGACTGCGAGTAAGGTTTGACTGTACTCATATATGGATTTGTGTGACTTAATTATCTTAATTTCATTCTTTTCATTATTACTTTATTTTCTTCTGTATTTTTTGAATAATTGAGATTAAATTTACGTTTAAACCTTGATTTATTTGTCAGTGAGTTGTAAGCATCCGTCCTTATGCGATAAGACCACACTAATGGCAACTAACCCTACAAATTGATTGACCTCTTTTAGGACCACTTGAATATCTTAGGAATCTAGGCTAAATCGGACACACTAATGATCTAGTTGTCTAGGTGTAGTGCCTTCACAAAACTCATTGAGATCATCATTTTAAATCCAATGCTCTAAAGTATAGGGTTATATGTTTAGCTAAGAAAATAGTCATTGTCGTATCGTGGCTATAGAGATTAGCAAATGTGAGGAACCGCGTACGCGACTTGGACAATAGCTACCCAGGATACTTTTGATTTGCATATTTTACATAAATCGAGGGCCAAATCTAATATTTTTATCGAACCGAACTGGTACGTCTTTACATAGGTGTTTTTTATTAATTGTTTTCAACTTATTTTCATTGCTTTATTTATTTTATTGATATTTAGATTAGTAATATTATTTATTGTCTCTAACTCCCCAATTTCCTTTTTGTCGTTTTTTTGACCTTACAAAGATTACCAATCTTTGTGGGATCGACCCTTTGCCTACTTTATAAAATAGTTAGTTTAAGTATTTTATTTTATTTATGCGTTCGGGGTGCATCAATTTTTGGCGCCGTTCCCTGGGGATTGGCTTTTTTTTTTTGGTTTTCTTTTATTTTTCGTGCATTTTTATTTTTATTTTATTATTTTGTATCTAGTCTCTTATTCTTAACATTTTTGCAGGTAATTCTATGATGGACTCTTACGGCTATAATTATGGTTGATTCGAAGACTCATACTATCATGGTGTGAATGGGGTAGGTATGTCATCTAATGGTCATCTATTTTCTAACTCGGAATATTTTGTGTAATAGGTCGTGGTTTGTGGAAATCTTGGGAGTACTTTCATCCTACGCAAGCTTGTCCTCACAATTCGAATTATAGGAATCATCATGGTTCCAGTAATGCGTTACCACAACCGAAATTCTATATGTCTAGGCGAAGTCCACAAAATCCCCAACATGAAAAGAGGTTGCAAAATTTAGAGACTCAAGTTTTTGCTATACATGAGATTTTGATGGATGGGAAAAAGTTTTCTCTACAACTTGTTACTGACTTAAAGGAGATCGTGAATGGTGCTACGTCGATTAGTGTTGAGTTTGATGAGTTCTTAATTATGGACAAGTATTTGAGCGAACTAGAAGAAACACTAGAAGTTTCTTCACATGAGCCAGATAATACTATTGCATAATATGACGATGATAAAGCTGAGAAAGAAATTGAAGACATTTAATAAAGGTAGGAGAAGCCACACAAAGAGAGCAAGGAAGATCAACCTCTGGTGTTGGTGAAACTACCTACCCTCCCATGCATATTTGTTAGGCCTCAAAAAGGGGTGGAAGTGAAGGAGAGTTCACAAATCTTCTACAATGCCGACACATTTGTGTTGGATGACCATGATTCGATAGATTCTTTTGTGTTAGAGTTCTCGAATGAGCTTCGAAATCTGAAAGAGGGCGTGCATGATTCATTGCCCAAATATATAGATCCGTCATTTGTTGTTGATATCTCGAAAGGCGAAGGCATCACGCAATGAATCACAACAAGTCTAGCTAAAGACATAAAAGAAAGGCGCTCATTGGGAAGCAGCCCAACTTTGTTTTATTTTATATTTCTTTCATTTATTTCTAGTTTAGTTTAGGTTTTTTATGTTTAATAAACCCTAACTTGGTCCCTTGAGTTTTTGCAGGTGTTAGGTTCGATGGGCATTGGAAGCATTGGAACACCCTCGAGTTTTGTTAGGTTTGACTATGGATTACATTTTTTTGGCATGATTTGAGCATTGTTTTTAGGAATTAACATATTAATAGGATTTTAGCTGCTTTAAGACTTGATTGGGAAATATCCGACCTAAGTCGCCGTATTAGTAGCAAGTTTTTGAGTAGACCCAAAACCCTAGACTTCAGTCCATCATCTTATTGACTTCACCCTTAGTTGAAAGTCTTCGGGCTTGCAAGACTTGATACAAATGATTTGAGTTAACTCCTATGCTCATTAGTTCTTTCTCTTATTATGATGATTTTATTCCACAGTTTCCTTAGCCACCTGTACATGAGAGCTTTTATTCATTCACTAGTTTTTGGAGACATTTATTACGCATGCATTTGTATCATCTTCTTATTATTTATTCATGTTCTTTTTCACCTATTTTCTTTTTCTTTTTGTTGCATGGATTCCTTTACTTGTTTCAAACCTTGAGCATAATGTTCAGAATAAGTTTGGGGGTACTTTAAAGTTTGTGGATTGCGATGGATTGGATTTCTTTGCAAAAGAACATAAATGAGACTGTTTAAAAATTTTCAATTATATGCGGTTACATTGATGGCTGGTAGTGATGGTATTTTATATCATTTATTCTCTAATTTCTTCCATTTCGTTTCCTCAATACTTCTCTTTCTAATTTCATTAGGAGTTGATGCACTTTTATGCACGTGTTTCGTATAGTTTTCCTTTTTATATTGTTTAGAGTCACCCAAGAACTTGTTTCATGCCTTTGGTTGTGGATGAGTACATTATGGTTACCTTTTTGACATGAAAATTAGGGAAACTTAGGAGAAACAATAAATCGTGCCCGTAGCCCACAATTCTTATGATTTCATGATTGGGGACTTAGTATTTTGGTTAAGCCTTGTGCTAGATACCAAAAGGGTAGACTGTCGAAATTGTGCAAGTGATGATATTTTAACCTACATTAAGGATTTTGCTTAATTATAGTGAAAGTGAGAAGGGGTAATAGTTGTTTTCTTAGTATTGAGAGTCCCACAGGGTTTCAAAGGAAATGGAGCAAGGAATCACGTTGTGGAAGAAAGTAAGAAAAATGGTCCACAAGAAATGGAGCAGGGGCCGTACTACATGAAAAACAACTATGGGGAAAAAATAGATAGTATATATATATAAAGAATAAAGGCAGAAGTCTTGGAAAACTCCTAAAATTAAAAGATTTAGCACGAGTGCTTATAACTAGATTAAGTGAGATTGTAAACTTGCATGCTTGAATGTATAAACCAAGAAAACTCATGAGTAGTTAATGGCCTTTATCTTGACCTAGTTTATATCTTTTAATTGTGATCTTAATTGTGTTTGGGTCTCGGTTATTGATATCATTGTTCCGAAATATCTTGTGTGGCTCATTAATTTTGCGACTATGTAAACCAAAGGAACTCCATGAATTTTTAGTCAGTTGTTGGTTAGTTGAGTCGGTGCATATCTATATTAGAAATCTAGTTTACTTATGTTTTGTCATTTACACCTATGCTCAGGACGTGTAATGATCATGTGTCGTGCGTACCAAATATTACTCACAATCAAGTTATCAACCACAATGGTGTAGTAATGGTAAAAACAGGGTCAAATCTATAGGACTTAAGTTTTACTCCAAGTTAACTAAAAATGGGGGGTTCTCAGAAAGTTCACATAAATAATTAACTAAACTAGAACAAACAAAAAGTTCACAAAAATAATATTAATGAGAAGAAATCACCTAATTCTACGGTTCCACAAGCACAAATCATGACTCAATGACATTTAATGGTCTTCAATCATTCCAAAAAGTAATTAATTCAATTTTTCGTAGAATAGCTATAGAAAATCGGCATCTTCCAGAAATTCTTAGTGCCCCTAATCTCTAAATCTCGTATGTTCACCACTAACTACTTCCCTAATCAATTTATAACCCTAGACATTCGCTAATCGGTCTTAACACACTAACCACAACAATTTGGGTTTGTAGGAACATTAACCCTTAATAACCAAATCGCAACCATTTCCAATTTAACCTAAATTCAATTGTTGCACACTCAAGAATTGAAAGCGTTTGATGGCAAACAGGTGAGTGGTTGTTACTTTATTGGTCCAAATGCACAATTAGCAAATACTAATGGTCCAAATAAATATAGGTCGTCCACCTAAAAGCATGCACTGGCCACATACATACCATAAATCTAAACCATTTACTTTAAGAGCAACAAAAATGAAATAGGAAAAAGTTAATCAAATTAAATAAAAATCATAGAGCTCACATACTATATGCCATGAATCATGAATCTCACTTGTTTCCTCTTCGATCCAGCGAAGATTGGTCTAGCAAGACATCATCTTTACAATCTCTAAGTATGAAAAGTTATGTGTGGCGGCTCCATTGTCGACTCCTCATATGAATACCCTAGTTTCTAATATGAAAAACCACTAAAAATGGCTCTTTAAATGTGAGAGAAACTAATTTTGGGGGTTCGTATCGTAACACGTTTTCCAAGGACCGCCTAGGAATTCTTTTTGGAGTGAAAATCGGTTCCTGACAAATGGCAGTGCCTAATTCATCCATCTTGTCTAAATCACCACGTGGCAGTCCAGGATTGGCTAGACACAACTGGTTATGAGGTATGGCCTAACGCATGATGACACGTAGCAGGAGGGGGACTCTGCTTGGTTCGTTCGAGTGAACCAGCTGTATGGGGCGAATTTAATTTTCTTATATCAAGGATAGATCAGCAGCTGCTCGAACAAGAGGAATGGTGACATACTGGATTATGTTGCGTGATGCATGAGGTGGCGGCATGCGATTGGAGCTGTGTGGCAGCAGGTGATGCAGTGGATGAGTAATATTTTAATACGTGGCTATGTTCTGGAAACATTTTGAATTGCTTGGCGAGTTGGACCAACAATATGCTGCCACGTGTTAATTAGTCTGTTGTTCACGTATTTTGCGAACCATACAAATCGCAACTCGAGGCAAACTGTCCGATGTCAAATCGATTCACGTAAGTACGCCATTTTGAGTATTTTTCCGCTTTGAATTCAACAGCGTACTTGGTTTCGCATGAAAATTACCAATAAATATAATTAAATATCTATTTTTGATACTTTTCACATTAAATATACTAAAAAAACCAACTAAAAGCATATAAAAACCAATTTATCAAATACTCCCAAACTCAAGACTTAGTATGTCCCGAGCAAAGATGTAAATGACAAGACAGACTAACCTAACCTATATCTATACCTATACCTAAACCCGATTCAAAATTCATGGAAATCCTTTGATTTATACAGCCACAAAATTAACAAGTAACTCAAAAAATTTAAGTGTTATGATATGTCAAGACTCACAACTCAAACACAATTAAGATTACACTTTAAAAAGATATATCCAGTTAAGAAAAAGGCCATCAACTACTCACGAGTTTTCTTGGTCTATAAATTCACTCACTTAATCAAAGTGAAAGCACTTTAACTAAATCTTTTATTCGAGGAGTTTTAAAACTTTCACCTGTATTCATCTTATCATGTTTATTTTTCCTCAACTTTTCTTTCAAGTAGTACGATCCTTGCTACATTTCATGTGGACCGCTTTTCTCACTTTTTTCCACCACAAGATTCCCTGCTACGTTTCCTTTGGAAACTTTTGGGACTCTCGATTTTTTTATGAAAAACTCTTGTTAGCCTTTCTCACTTTCACTATAATCAAGCTAATCCCACAATGTGGGTCAAATTATCAACACTTACATAAGTCTGACCGTCTACTTCCTTTCATTATCTAGCAAAAAATCCACCCATCAACTAACTCCCTAATCATGAAATCATAAAAATGCCAAGCTGCAGACTCGATTGAGTGTTTCTCCTAGTTTTCACTAAGTTTCAAGTCAAAAAAGCAATTGTATTTTACACATCTACAACCAAAGGCATGAACAAACTCTCGGGTAACTTTAAACAACTAAAAAAATGAAAAATATACTAAATACATATATGCATGAAAGTGTATCAAATCCTAATGAAATGAGAAATAAATATGAATGGACAAGAAATGAAAGAAATGGAAGAAATGATATAAAACACCACCTTTACCATCCGATATCCGCATATAACGGCATATAAAAAATAAGATCTCACTGCGGTTTTTCGTAAAAGAATCCATCCAAAACAATCTAGAATCCCTAAAACACCCCCAAACTTATACCGAACCTTGTCCTCAAGGTTCAAAACAAGTCTAGAAGTCCACACATAGAAAACAAACAAGATGGTGAAAGATCATGATAGATATAAGATGAAGGAAATTACACAAATTCATGCAAAATGATAAAAATATGAAAATAAATAAACCAAATGATACTTATCAAAGTTTGGGCTGCATCCCGAGCGCTTTTAGTTAAATTCGTTGGCTCAATTTGTTCTAAGTCTCAATCAATCGGATAGACTATCGTTGCAAGTGAGACGACCTCCACATTATGGCTTGGGAATTCTTCATAGACGAACTTCAATCTGCGGCCATTCACCTTAAATGCATCACATGTCTCCAAACTCTGAATCTCCACTACTCCATGATCACAAACCGCAGTCACAACATTTGGTCATGTCCGCCTTGATCACAACTTACCTGCAAAAATCTTAAGATGTGACTGAAATAAAAGCACTTTCTTACTAATGTGAAAAGATCTCTTATAGAGATTGCTATCTGAAATAAGAAAGATTTGATCTCCCTATTTGAGACATTGGCATAGGCACTCATTTAGGAATGATATGTTGTAGACGTTTGATGAATGAAATAGTACCTCCTTAGAAGACTTTCAACCATACAGTTGTAGAAGTGAGTGCCTCTTTTACTTATTAGGGCGCGTGGGGTATCAAATGTTGTGAAAATCCTCAATTTAAGGAATTCAAATACCACTTTAGAGTTGTTAGTGAATGTAGCCTTAGCTTCAACCCACTTAGACACGTGATCCACTGCCAACAGTATGTAAACATTAACAAATGACACTGTAAATGGTCCCGTGAATTCTACACCCTATACATCAAATATCTCATAAATATTTTATCCAGGTTAGTCGCATTTGGTCCCGATGAACGAGGTTACCAGATTTCTGATAGTTCGAGCAAGTCTTGGTAAACATGTATGAATTATGGAAAATAGTGGTCCTATAAAACCCACTATGAAGAACTTTCCTAGCTGTCCGACGGGGACCGAAATGGCTACAGCAGTCATAAGTATGACAAAAATCCAAGATGGATTGAATTTCAATATGAGGAAGACAACACCTGATATCCTAGTCGAAGCAAAATTCTCATAAGTACAGTTTATCCCATACATAGTATTTAGCATCGCTGCTTACTTTATGATTCTAAGTTTTTAACAGACGAGGAAACAACACGCCAGAGGTGATATAATTCACCAAATTGTTGTGCTAAGGGAGGTCTTCCATAATAACATAGATGTACTCATCAGGGAAATCATCCATAATAGGGGTAGGACTCTCACCATTCTCAATTCTATTTAGATGGTCTGCGACTAGATTCTCTACAACACTTTTATCTTTGATTGTGATGTCAAACTTCTATAGTAGGAGTATCCATCTAATGAGCCTAGGTTTGGAATCCTTTTTACTCATCATGTACTTCAAGGCAGCATGATCAGAGTAAATGATAACCTTTGTTCTAAAGATATAAGATCGAAACTTTTCAAGTGCTAAGATAACGACAATGAGCTCCTTATCGGTAGTGGTGTAGTTCATCTGAGCTGCATCTAGAGTACGAGAAGCATAAATGACATGTGAAGCTCTCTCGACTCTTTGCCCTAAGACTGCACCCACTCCATAATTACTAGCATCACACATAATTTCAAATGGAAGCTCCTAATTAGGGGCTTGATTCATTGTTGTGCTAGTAAATGAGTCTTTTAGTCCATCGAATGCACTATTACATGCCTTATCAAACTCAAAAGGTACGTCCTTTTGGGTTAGATGGCATAGGAGTTGTGCAATCTTTGAAAAGTCCTTGATAAAACGATGGTAAAAATCGGCATGTCCAAGGAAAGATATAATCTCTCGCACGTCATAAGGTAGGGAAGCTTATTGATAACATCAATTTTAGCTTGGTCTACCTCTACGCCCCTGACAGAGATAATGTGTCCCATAATAAGACCTTGGTCCACCATAAAATGACACTTTTCGTAGTTCAGAACCAGGTTTTTCTCGATACACCTGCTGCGTACCTTTATCATATTAAGGAGACAACTATCGAATGAATCACCGTAAACATTAAAGTCATCCATGAATACCTAAATGAAATGCACAACAAAATCTAAGAATATATTCTCTACGCACCTTTGAAAAGTGGCACGTGCATTGCATAACCTAAATGGCATGCGCCGATAGGCAAAAGTGCCAAACGAACAAGTGAAGTCGTCTTTACCTGGTCGTCAGGTGCTACCGGTATCTGATGAAAATCAGAATAAACGTCAAGACAGTAGTAATGAGAATGAACGACTAGTCTCTCCAACATCTGATCAATGAATAGTTGGGGGAAATGACCTTTCCTTGTGGAAGCGTTTGACTTCCTGTAGTCAATGCATTCCCGTCATCTATTTTGACTACAGGTTGGAACGAACTCACCATGTGAATTGATGACTACTGTGACTCCCATTTTCTTCGGGACCACTTTGATAGGGCTTACCCGTTTACTATCGGAGAAGGAGTAAATCAAGCCAGCATCAAGGAGCTTCAATATCTCCTTCATCACGATATCCATTATAAATCTCATATATTTTGACCCATCCACCAAATATATATGATGCATGAAACTGGAAGGGCTCAAACCTTTGATATCCGCTATAGTCCACCCAATAGCCTGTTTAAACTCCCAAAGTTCTCGAAGGAGCCTCTCTTTCTCCAAATGTGTAAGTTTGGCCGAGATGATCACAAGGGGTGTGTCATTCTCACCTAAAAATATATACTTTAGGTGGTTAGGTAATGGCTTCATCTCAAGTGTAGGAGCTTTAACCAAGGAGGGAGAAGGTTTGGAAGTAGAAGTAGGCAACTCCAAATAATAGATACTTAGGGGCAGACGTTGGAATGAATCCAACTTAAAAACCATATCCTCGACATCGCTATCAAAGGTCAGAACACTCTCGTGGATACGAGTAACATCGAGATAATGCTTTAACACTACTTTAATTTCGTCATCGCCAATTATAAGTAAGGTCTGCTCACTGAGTAGATCTACATAGTCCATAGTACACACTAAAGATGATACATCACTAGGGTATTGTATCGTGTCATAGATGTTAAACTTGTATCGCTTCATAGACGTTAAACTTAATGAGTCCATCGTCAAACTCCTTGGTAAGAGAACCATCATCAACATCTATATTCGTCTTCGAAGTTTTCAAAAACAGACGTCTATGGAGTACTAATGAAGCATTAGGGAATGCCTCTTACATCGTATTTACTACGTAGAAGTCAGCATGGAACACAAACTCGTTCACTCAGACTAGAATTTCCTTGAGAACACCTACTAGTCTGACAACTGAACGGTATACTAACATAATGACATTACCAGTCTCCTCTAATGGGCCAGCATGCAATGTCTCATAAATAGATAATGGCATGACATTAATGGAAGTGCCAAGGTCGCATATAGCCCTCTGAATGCTTACATCACCTATAACATAAGGTACTGAGAAAATCCCAAGGTCCTTGCATTTAGGAGGGAACTTCTTTTGTAGGATTGCCGTAATGGTTTCTCCCATTTGACTATTTCAATGCCTTTGAGTTTCCCTTTGTTAGTGCATAGTTCCTTAAGAATCTTTGCATACCATGGACTTGCTTAAGAGCATCAAGGAGTGGAATGTTGATTTCCACTCAGTGAAAGGTCTCTAGAATTTCTTTCTCTTCCTCATTTTTCTTATTTAAGATGAGTCGTTATGGAAATAGATGTTTGACCTTGAATGTGGGTGGTGCTTCCTTTTGAGTAGTTACCATCTATTTAGGGATAGACGAGTCACTTTGTAAACTCATGTTCTTCCTCATTTGCCTGATCTTTGGCATTAGATGACCCATTGTTCCTTTTGGGTCCCTCTAGCTCTTTACCACTTTTGAGTGTGACTGCATTAACACTCGCATTAGTATTCGAGTTAGGTTGCAAAGGAAACTTTCATATATTGGTTGTGTAATTTGGTCCATTTGAACTTGAAGATTTTAGACTGCCGATTTGGTTTCGCTAATGGATTTCTTATTGGTAGCCTTGAATTGAACCATCTCTCTCATAAATTGGCATTGTTAACCCAAAAAAGCTTTGAACATATCATCAATTGAAGAGGAGTTCTTGGAAGGTGTAGGCAATGGCCCGTTGGTTGTCCTTAAAGAGAGTAGGACATTCACCAGTTGCATGATTTTTAGAAGTACAGAAGCCATAAGATTTAACTTACACTTTGCCAAAGGAGAGGATACGCTGCATCAAAGAGGTTAGTTGGTCAATTTTCTGGTTAGTGGAACTCTAGACACTCCTTACAGTCCGACTTCGATAAGCGGTAGCATCAAGATCACCGTAAAGATGTCACTGCAGTGCGATGTCCTCATAAAGTTGCTTAATTTAGGCTAGAGTTTTGTCTCGAATGTGACCCCCACACGCTTTATCAATCATGCGCCATTCTATGGGCATCACGCCAACATAGAAAAATTGAGCTATGACCTTCTCAAACTGGCAATGATGCGGGCATTTAGCAATCAATCGCTTATAGCAATCCCAATATGCACCAAATGATTCGCCCGACCTCATTTTGATTTTCCATATATCCTTGATGAGTTGTGCAACTCTATCTTTAGGGAAATATTCATTCAAATACACAAATGTCATCTCATTCGAGTAGTTAATGCAGCCAAGTGGAAGGTAGAAAAGTTATTCCC
The DNA here is from genome assembly GCA_039657365.1 of Stephania yunnanensis. Taxonomy (NCBI): domain Eukaryota; kingdom Viridiplantae; phylum Streptophyta; class Magnoliopsida; order Ranunculales; family Menispermaceae; genus Stephania; species Stephania yunnanensis. The sequence goes on along the minus strand of CM077581.1, from coordinate 27,997,091 downwards.
GGGGCTTTGTCTTTAAGGCAAAATAGAAAAGATCGGAGCTTAACCGTGTCCTTGTCCACATTGGATGGTTTCATTGTCTTGCAATTAGTCCAAACTCCTTCTAAAAAGTTGTTTGATCTTCGTTCTCGTCACCTTAAAAGGATGGTACGAGGTGAATGAACCCAGACTTTAACTTAAAGTCTTCGGCATTATCCCGATAGTTAGTGCAGAGGGTTTGTTGTGCCAAAATAGCTTGAAGCTCTTGATTGGTGTAACCCACGGTGATTTGGCAATTGACATCCATATTCAGAGGATTTTGGCCTTCCTGTTGCCTATGTTGGGTCTCTCTAACCCACCTATGAAATGTTATCTCTGCCATATGATAGAAAGGTAAGACTGAACTAGCCGAATTTGACCGAGTGAGGTATGGTAGCATTAAACTAAGAAAAATAAAAGAAATGAAATCGAAACTCAGAATAAGGAAAAAGTCATGCAAAAATTTGATCACGTGTCATACGTGCTAAATATAACCCCAATTGAGTTACCAACCACAAGTGTGTAGTAGTGATAAATACAGGGTCGATTCCATAGGACTCGAGTTTTACTCCAAGTTAAGTAAAAATGAGGGGGTTTTAGAAAGTTGAATAAAACAATTAACTAAATTAGCACAAATAAAAAGTTCGCAAAAATAATATTAATGATAAGAAATCACCAAAGTCTACAGTTCAATGAGTACAAATCATGAGTCAATGGCATTCAATTGTCCTCAATTATTCCAAAAAGTTATTAATTCAATTTCTCCAAGATAAGCTATGGAAAATCGACGTCTGCCGGAAATTCCTAGTTCAAATAATCTTGATTGCTGGGATGTCCGCCACTAACTACTTCCCTAATCAATGTATAACCCTAGACATCTGCCAATCGAGTTTAACACACTAACCGTAGTACTTTGGGTCTATGGGAACACTAATCCTAAATAATCGGATCGCATTTGCTTCCGATTTAACCTAGAGTCAATTGTTGCATACTCAAGAACTGAAAGGGTTTGATGGCAAACGGGTGAGTGTTCGTCTCTTTATTAGTCCAAAAGCACAATAACACGGATACTAATGGTCCAAATAACTAGAGGTTGTCCATCTAAAATCATGCACTGGCCACGTACATACCCTAAATCTAAACCATATACTTTAAAAGCTATAACAATGAAATATGAGAAATTAAATCAAATTAAATGAAAATTTTAGATCTCACATAGTATATGCCATGAGTCGTGAATCCTACTTGTTTCCCTTTGGACCTAGGCGAAGATTGGTCTAGCTACACATCATCATTACAATCTCTATGTATGAAACGTTGTGTGTGGCATTTCCAATGTCAACTCCCAGTATGAATACCCTTATTCCTAATATAATATGAAAAATGACTAAAAATTGCTCTTTATAGGTGAGAGAAACTAATTTTGGGGGTTGGTCTAGTAACACGTGCTCCAACATTTTGGGACTGATTTTTTGGTGAAAGTGGGTGCCTGACATATGGGAGAACCTAATTCGTCCGTTTTGCCAAAAATCGCTACGTGGAAGTTGAGGATTGGCTAGAGACGAGCTGGTGATGAGGTATGGCTAAAGACGAGCTGGTGACGACATGTGGCAGGAGTGGTCTATTCGGTTAATACCGGTAAACCAGCTGCATGAGACTAATTTAATTTGAGGGCCACTAAGGGCACCCCACCTATTAATGAAGGCACCCAATTAATGTGGGCACAAACCGATTTACATGGGGCACACAAAAATTAGACCCGAAATACCAAAAATACCCCTCGCGCAAAAAACCCTCACACCCCCACCCCCACCACCACCTTCACCAAACCCCGAGCACCACACCACCCCCACCACCACCTTCACCGAATGTTGTGCAAGAACCCATTTGGTTTGAATCCGACCAAAGGAGAGGAATCCCCGAAATCGTGTTTCCCGTGTCTCGCCTTGTGTTTCTCCTTCGCCACGGCTTTTTTGCGATTCGTAGGGTCGTGGCGTGAGCCAATTTCGTCTCCAAGTTAGGGTTCGGTTGAATAGTTAAAGAAATTGGAATTCACGGTTCTCGGCCACACAGCCGAGATCGTGCTAACCGTCTCGGCCTCGCATGGTTGAGACAGAAGCTACATTTTTGGGAACTCGAAGTCTCGCCACAAAGGCCGAAAGAGTTCACGATGTCTCGGTTACGCATGGCCGAGAGTACTCTAGTTCTCTCGGCGAGACATGACGAGAGCTACAATTAGTGGTAGGTAATGTGGTGTCGGTGGTGTACAACCAAGAATGTGCTCATACTCTCTGGTTGTATACCGGCGTACCATATCGTGACCTATGTACACCTCTCGGTCCTTTTGGACCGAGACATCACCATACATCTCGGTCCTGCGAGGCCAATACAATCGCGCACATCGACAGAAACTTCGGATAACCACAAAAAAACACACAAAATTTGCAAAATTACCTCAACTTCGACCTCCTCTTGCACCGTAGCAGTACAATCCTCCATTATATAGTGGAAACAAGTTCGGATTTGAGCAAATTACCAAACCCTACGTTGACAAACAAATCATCATTTTCACAATTTCCCACAACTAAACAGTTTTAATAAACTATCATATGGTTGTCAAACATTGTTACCTCGCTTTTGGATGGTATCAATCCGCAAGAATAGATAAAAAGTCGACAAAAGCAGTGTGGATTTGTTGTTCAACCTTGTGGTGGGGTGCCCTTTTTCTTTGCCAAAATAATTTGTGGGGTTTTAATAAAGGGTCTTTTCCAGTTTTGCTGGAATTTTTACAAAAAATTTGGGTGCCTTCATTTAATAGGTGGGGTGCCCTTAGCGACCCTCTTTAATTTTTGTATCTCGAGGATGGATTAACGGCTTCTAGAACAAAATGAATTGTAACATACTAGATGATATGGTGTGATGCATGAGGTGGCAACTCGCGATTAGAACCGTGTGGCAACAGGTGATGCTATGAACGAGTAATATTTTGACATGTGGCTGTGCTCTAGAAACAGTTTGAATTGCTTGGCAAGCTGGACCATCAATATGCTGTCACGTGTTAATTAGTTAGTTGTTCACAAATTCTACCCACCGCACAATGCGTAACTCGAGAAAATTGTTTGATGTCTGATCAATGCATGTATCTACTCCATTTTGAGTATTTTTCCACCACAAATTCAACCACGCTCTTCGTTTCACCTGAAAATGGCCAAAAATATAATTTGATATATATTTTGGAAACTTTTGACATTGAATATACTAAACTAGCCTACTAAAAGCAAATAAAAACCAACTTATCATGTAGTGGGTTCATCAAGATCTATAAGTAACACCTCACTTCTATCTGTAATGAGAAATCTAAATCTTTTAGGCAGATGGCTTACCTTATCAACCCTCTGTGGGCTTTATAATAGCTGTGGAGGTTCATTTAGTTCAAGACTTTGTTGATCTTCTACTTGCGATTGAGTGTTTATATATGGTTCTTGCACTTCTCCAACACATACTTTATTCCCATTGTTATTTTTTGAAATAAACTCTTTTTCCATAGAGACACCATTCCGAGCCACAAATGCTTTACTCTCAGTGCGATTAAAAAGTGGTATCCTCTAGTTTATTTAGGATAACTAAAAAAATACACCCTTGGTAGATTTGGCTGATAAGTTTTTAGAGTTTTTTTTACTACAAAAACCTCACAGTCTCAAATACATACAAATTATGTCCTTTACCAAACCATATCTAACGTATTGTTTTATCAACTGCTTTAGAAGGAACACGATTTAGTGTAAACGCATCAATTTCTAAGGCGTAACCCCAAAACAAAATAGGAAGATCTGCACGACTCATCATAAATCGAACCATATCCAATAAAGTTTGATTTCTCCTTTCGAAAACACCATTCCATTATGGAGTTGTTAGGGGACTTAAATGTGAGACAATCCCACAGTTTGTAAGATGATCATCAAACTCTTAGCTCAAATATTCACCACCTCGAATTGATCGAAGTTGTTCCATAGTGTTACCAAGTTGATTTGCACTTCATTATGAGATGTTTAAAACGTCTCAAAAGATTCACCTATATGTTTCATGAGATACACCTAACCATATATGCTAAAATCATCAGTGAATGTAATGAAGTACTGATAACCACATCAAGCCATTGTGTTTATATGACCGCATACATCAATATGCATTAGACCTAATAAATAACTTGCCCTTTCACTGTGTCTAGTAAATAGATTTTTTTTCATCTTGCCTACTAAACAAGATACACATGTTTCATATGATTCAAAATCAATGAATCTAAAAGTCCATCTTTATGGAGTTTAAAAATGTGTTTATCATTTGTGGCCAAGATGAAAATGCCAAAGGTAATGTTGACGCAAATCATGTCACTTGAATCTCTTTATAATTACATTCCGCATTAGAGTATCTGTGGACCTTTTCATCTTTAGAATATAAAGATCATCACACAAATCACCATTCGCATAGAAAACGTGTTTACAAGAAATGGAGCATTCACCATTCGTAATAATGAAATTAATACAATCGAAATCCAAAAATGAAACTAAGCTGATGTTTTTGCTCAGGACATGGACAAAATAATAATTATTTAAAAGTAAAACAAGTCTATTAGGTAAAATTAACTCATGGGATCCTACAGCTAACACATCAACCTTTGCTCCATTTCAAACTTGTAGGATGACTTGTCATTTTTTCAGCTTTCTACTTTTGGTGTGACCCTACACATTAATATAAATGTGAGATCCACATCCAGTATCAAATACCCAGGAATCACTAGTAGACAAGTAAACTTCAATAACGTAAGTACCTGAAGTAGTAGTCGCAGTACTCTTCTTTTTCTTTCGATCTTCAAGATAGAGCATGTCATTTCTACACCAATGCCTATGAGCTAAACTTAGCCTACCTCATAGTTATTTGAAAGCATTTTTGCACTCTTTTTTCCACTTAATTCCTATATTTTATGAGTAAGCCTTGTAATTGGTGCAACAATCTTCAAGAAGTCCTTCACGAATCTTTAGTAGTAACTTGCTAATCCTAAAAAACTTATACTCTCTTTCACTGTGGTGGGTAGCTGGCATTTTATGATGACATTAATTTTAGCTATGTCTACTAATATTCCGTCTATGTGCACCACGTGACCTCAAAATTTCACTTTCGAAGCCCAAAAGCTGCACTAGCTAAACATAGTATACAACCGTGAACTTGTAATGTCCATAAACACTGCCAACCGATTTCTAAGTCCAAATGGCGTCACTGTAAACTTGTAATGTCCATATCTCATACTTAATGCACTCTTCCTTCTATCATCCTCTCGTATCTTTAACTGATGATACCTCGACCTTAAGTCTTTCTTTGAAATGGAATTTGCTCCCCATATTGGTCAAATAGGTCATCGATCATATGGATTAGATGTTTATTCTAAATGGTTAACCAATTTAACTATCGATAGTCAATGCACATTCGCAAACCGCCAGTCTTTTTTAGAAAAAAACTGGTGCTCCCAAAGTTACAAACTAGGGTCAATAGAGCCTCTCTCTAGCAATTCGACCAGCTGAGCCTTAAATTTGGCTGATTATTTTGGGTACCATTTTGTATGGTTGTATGGATATGAGTTTCATTCCAAGAACAAGGTAAATGATGAAATAAACATCTCGAGCTAGAAGGACTCCAGGAAAATCTGAGGGAAAGACTTCCATGAATTCTCTAACAATTGGAATTTATTCAAGTTGAACATCGTGACGCACTTCCTCTATAGTTGTCAAACTCATTATAGTTTCCAACTCACCGACAGTTGCTATCGACCAACAGGTGGAAATTCATTTACGTGATAGACCTTTATATTAAAAGGATGGAATACCAAGGATCCAAAAAGTAACAGTCTTGTGAAAACAATCAATACTGGCATGGTAAGTAGCTAACATATCCATCCCTAACAAGGTATAGTACTTTAAATACTCTAGCACTAGCGAATCATGTGGTAAGACGTGATTCCCAATTTCAATAATACAACCATTACACACCATATTAGGATAAACCTTCGAACTAGTAGGAATACTTAAAATCAAGATCATATTAGCTTTAACTAGCCTTTATCATAAATGTAAAGTGTGCCCACCACAAACTATTGAGTGGCCTCGGTATCTTGCTCTGCAATGGCATGTGCTCATCCCCTAACTGGTTGGGCTATATTTCCTACCAGAATCTCAGGCTAAGTTAAGAACTTCGCCCTATAATATCTTGACTAGTTGTCGTAAAAACATATTCCACTGGCCTTGTAAAATGTAACTTATGATGACACCACTGATTTCCTTGGTTTTGACTCTATCAATCCCTTTCTCTTACTTGAGTATTTCTCCACCTTAACCAAGTAACGTCATAAGATTACTTTTTCAATTTAAAATCATTCCCACCTTATGTTTGGTCACTTATGCATAATATGTCAATGCAAACCATAAGCATAATTAGATGATTTCATTACTTACCTGGCGCCAGCCTTTTGGTAAGTTCAACAACTTACTAATCTTTAAGGCAACTTAAGTTAAATACTATTTGGATAATATCTATAATTTCCTATAGAGTCTTATTGTCAATTTTAAGATTGTACTGCACTTTTCTCCATATGCTCTATTACATAAGATTTTTATTTACAATTGTGAATTCTAAATGTAATTTTCTCTATTAGTTACCTTAACCAACATTCCCTAGGTTCTAATGCATAAGCTCTAATAGCAACTGTGATGTTAAAATCACTAATTTAGGTAACCCAACACACTTTCCCATTAGGTTTTACTAGCTAAAGCTCTGATAAAAACTATGAAGACCCAGACCCCGTTAGTCCTAGACCGGCAGGCCTAAACCATCGCTGAAACCCTTAAGATAACTCTGCTAGTCAAGCAATTATCTAGTAATCCTTAATCTACAAAAAATAAAGTAAGACATTTAGCAAAAAACAAACTAATGCTAAAATATGTAGAAATAAGATCCTTTTAAAGTCTAACAAACTGCAGAATTTTGGTAAAAGTCTTACTAACATTTAAAACATAAAATAAAACATAATTACATGGGTTTGAACACCTACCAATACGAAATCCCATGTTTATTGCATAGAACATTTAAAAAATAAATAGATAAATATAATTAAAGGCAATGCAAAAGAAAGAGATCTACGCTATAACCCTCTCTTTTCCTATGTTTAGAGCATTAACAGAGGTACCTGGGCGGAAGTAGTGAGGTGAGCGAATACTCAAAGAGCTTAGTAAATAAGAGCCTATTTTACCCTTAAACCATCTAAGTAATATCTCGTGCAATAATAACTAAAACGCAACAAAGTATTTTTATGAAACCTATTATCATCCTAGCCGAGAAGCAAGTACATGATCAAAAGTACTATAAAATTCCAAATAAAGTAAAAAATGCCCATTACCGATAATCCAATAACTTTGCAATGATATATGAATGGCATATAATTAAGAGAAATGGAAACTAGATAATTCAATAAGCTTGAGCCGAACACAAACATAGCATATTAAGGAAGACTCTGAACAACTAACTAGAACATCAAGGTTCTTCATATGATATCTGAACAGATATACACATCAAGATCTCATAACCACTATAGAAGAAGTTACAAGTGGCCATCGACCCTCCATTTTAAGGTGTACGCATGCATTCATGAATATTAGTATATTAGTTCCACAAGCATTCATTTTAAGAGAATTCAAACAACATAGCAAGCAAGATCAATAAGAGTGTAGAGATAGTTACAATGAATTCCACAGCTTTGATTCATGACTTTCTATCATAACTAATATTATGGCATGATTGAGAATAAAACAAACCCCACTTACCTCAAAGTCTTTGGTATCTTGTCAATCCTAGCTAGGAACTTTCTATCAAGTTCTATTCGTGCCTATATTGGTATATGTTAACGTTCATATTACAAATATTTTTGTTTAAGGTAATTTTACTCGATTCGTATTAATATCTTAGAAATGATAGACAACCCTTTCAGAATCAATGTCACACCTTCATCGCTGCAATGTGATGGCGACAAAAGTTTCCGAGGTTAGTTACCATTACCTTGACACTTATCGCGATGATATACTTCGATAAAAATTCCGTGAATTTTGAAAAACCATTACATGCAGTTTAATTCTTAGAAACACCCATTACCATTTAAGTGCCATAGAACACTAGATTTAGTGTTAAAAAACTAGAAATTAATCCCAGCAATTTGCCAACATCATGCATAACATGCCACGGCGTTGGGGAATCACTAGGTCGACTTCTTTGAATTCCTAGGCAGCAGCGTGGCCTACGCCCTACTGCTTGTAGGTGAGGCGCCAGCGTGGCGCTTGGCACAAACTCAAAATTCCATATTCGAAATCAATTTTTCGAAATTCTCTACAACTCATTACAACTTCCTATTTTCCTCACCTTATCAAAATAGTTATAAACTACATCGTTTCAAATCACAAGATAATTCCAATTCCATAAAAGAATCCATCTAAACTACAATTCCATAATAAAAATGTAGATTTTGCAAATCCTTTTGAATAAATTAAAGAGGATGATATAGAGATGACCCTAATCCTAATCAAGGCATAGGGGTTCATCTTATATCTTAAGACTCCAATGAAAACCATGATTTCATTCAAAATCAAGCATGTCAATCAAAATAGAGAAAATATAGAATATGAGATGAATTATTTAACTTGCTTTATGAGATCTCGAGGAGGATTCCCTCTCCATCAAATCCACCATGCAAATGTTGTAGCTTTCCCTCTGCAAATTATCTCCGTTACTAAATCTCAAACCTCAAAGTTCTATAAAATTAATTAAATAATCCAAAAACATTCATAAGATTTTGGACAACAACTCCTCTATTTGAAAGCCTACATCGAAAAACTCGGCCTTACAAAATCTTCAACAAAACTTGATTTGCTTAGTGGAAACACCAAATGACTCACAATCCGCCCATAACAATATTTATTGTAAATAACAAAAATCAATTATTCATTCAACCTACTTCAGGTTATCAAAATCTTTAAATCCTTTACCTTAGTTTCGTATCATTCCATTCCATCCCAACACTATTACAACAGTTGTAAAAGAGATACTAATCACACACAAACCAAAAAACCCACTTATACAAAATATTATATTTAAAAAAAATATATGCATAGAGAGAAAAGAACTGAGCAAGTCAAAAATAGTCAGAAAGCTTTTCTTTTCCTTTGTTGCAACTGAATATGTCATTAACCATTTATAAAAATTTGATAATGTTAGATAAGTAAATCCCATACCATCTAATACACTTTTAATAATCAAATGCATAATAATCTAAAAGATTAAATGTACAAAATAAATCAAGGAATTTAAATACAACTGCAAATCTATCTTGTTTCTGTTATCTGACCACAATTTGATAATGTCTTCCAAAAGTGGAAAGTAAATAGTAATGAGGACTCACGCACAGAGAGGATAACCAAATGAGTCTTATTCCTCTAGACTATTGGAAGATGATATTGTTCAACGTTATCTTATGATAACAACATGATGCAAAGATCGGTAACTCCAAATCCTCAAGCATATTACGTTGTTCTCCCTTATAACCATGGTATTGTAAAAACTATAAGGAGACTTGAATGTCCTTTATCCTCCCTACGTGTGTATGCATGTATAATAAAAATGCAATATTAGGAACACTTGCAATTTAAAAAAAATTATATGAATACAATGTAAAGGTTACTATGAGACTTACTTGGGCTCTATGTCACTAAATACTCCACGCAGGGTTCCAATTGTGGTCCAAATATTAATTTGTTAACCTGATAAGTTTCCATATCAGTTGTATAATTTTTCCAATTACCCATAGTTAAATTGATCCAATCACGTCTCGAAACCCTAAATTAATTTAAAACTAAATTCTTTGATGTTTGGATATTCTTTTCGACTCGAAATTATTGTTGGGCACCAATAATTACTCTTTCTAGGTATAAAAGAATTTTTCCTAATTTATTACTCATTTCTTCGTCGCGCTACAACTCGAAAAGCCCAAAATTCTTCATAATCAACTCTTTAGATGTCCAGATCTTAATTTTCCCTACAAGTTCTAGTCCAAAATCTCAAATTAACCTAGATTAAGCTCTAAAATAATATTCACATTTTTTGGCATTCTTGGTTTCGCAACAAGCATTACGAGACTAAATTCTAGTATTAATCATAGAATAAATTCCAAACTCCTCATTTCTTATAAAAATCCTCAATTCTCATTAATTTATGCCAAAAATCACATTTTTTATTTTTTTGAACTTTATATGCATTTTATTTAATTTTACAAAATTTAAAACAATATTATTATTATTGTTATTTATTATTATTTTATTATTATTTTATTATTATTATTATTATTATTATTATTATTATTATTATTATTATTATTATTATTATGGGGATATGGTATGATCCCCGAACCAAAATGGTTCAATTCAGTTGAATTGGACCTTGCTCGGTCTAGTGTGAGGATTAAACCCCCATTAGCCTTTTTGCTGGGAACAAAGAGAGAAGTCTATTTTGTCCATAAAACTCATTTTGTTTTTAGCCGATTTTGATTCTTCTGCTGCTACAACGTCCTTTGGTTACCTATGTCAGTTTCCAAGTGTTATGTATCCTTTTAGTGATGTGTATCGATTTTTTTCCTTTTGTTGAATGTTGTATCTTTTGGTTACATTTTATCATTAGTTGTTCTTCCACTTTTTAGTTTGATTGGATTTGCATTCTCCATAGTATTAAATGCTTATGTTACTCAGAAATTACCCTTCGTCCCTTGAATTTAAAGCAAATGTTTGCTGACCAATCTTTCTCTCCAGGTTCTAGATGGATTGTGATATCTCATCGCCCATTCTTTTTATAACTTGCTCTATATTATCCAGCTATTTCTTATAGTTGGCAAGGCGTTCTCTATTGTTCATGTCGATGGCTTAAAATAATTTCTCAATTTACTTCAATGAAGCCATTTCTTCGCTCTGGCCTACATTCCCTTATTAGATTTATTACTGACAACCAGGCGGTAACTTCAATATGTTATAAGGAATTTTCGATCGTACTAGTCTTGATCTTTAGGTAAATAGAAAACATCCTAATGGCATTAATCATATCGATTCACATAGACTTGGCCATTATCAATTTATCATATCGAGGGATCTACTAATATCTATCTAAACGAGAGTGACAAATTATATTTTCATTATACACCTTTAAATATTATTTACATCGTAACCAATTACAATCTTTATAATTGTCATGTTAAAGACAATATTTGATTTTTTTCAAATTATCATACTCCTAATATTGAAGTCTATGGTAATCTCAAGTCGAAGGACTAAATGATATACCTATCATGAGTAACACCTATAACTTAATCCATATGGTTTTTTCATAGTGAGTAGGTCCAAGTACCTTGTTCCCTAATAAGTACTCATGATCTTGATTCATATCCAGTATACGAGATGATCATCACATGACCATCAATAAGATTTACACTAGCCAAAATTCATTATAGTTCCAATTATAATGACTGACTAAGGAAATTCAGGAGATTTGAGCAAATACCCATATATCTTACTATAAGGTGAACATGCAATAACTTATAACAAAATAGCAAATGAAAACCTCAATTTTATTAACTAAAATTAAAAGATAAACAATATTTAAAGATTGACCTAGGGCACATGCCCCCAACATCTCCCACTTGCCTTAGCGCTAATCATTTATGTATCTAATACCTAATGACCTAACATGACCATAATATTTTGCCTGAGGATGACCATCCGTCAAAGGATCTACGATATTTCTTACTGTAGGAACTCTGCAAAACTTCACATCATCCTTCTCAATGACTTCTCGAATTAGATGAAAATATGTAAGTATATGTTTGGATTGGTGGTGTGATCTTCGTTCCTTAGCCTGTGATATCACTTCATTATTGTCACAATGCAAGCAAAATGGGTTAGCTATAATAAGAACCATACCAAGTTTACATATTAACTATTTCATCAAAACTACCTCTTTTACTGTATTAGACGGTGTAATATACTAAGCTTCTATAGTAGAATCTGCCAGAGTTTCTTCCATCAAACTTTTCCAACTCGCTGCCCCTCCATTCAAAGTATACACATATCCAGACTACGATTTGAACTAATATATATAAGTTTGAAAACTTGCATCTATGTCCAAACATCCATAGACAAAGAACTTTTTTTTAGTCGTTCTCTTGTTTTTAAGAATGTTCCTTACTGCCATCCAATGACTCTCACCGGGATCAGACTGATATTTGCTTGTTGTGCTCAAAGCAAATGATACTACATATTGGGTGCATAACCTGGCGTACAAGATAGATATAATTGGTGATCCATATGGAATCGTATTCATTTTCTCTCGCCCATTATTGGTCTTCGAACATTGAGACTTTTTAGACTTATACCATGAGATATTGCCAATGACCCTATTTTAGTGTGTTGCATACTTAACCAATTTAGTACCTTATCAATGTAAGCACCTTTGTGACTTAGCTCGATTACCCTTTTAGATATATCCTTATAGATTTTATATCAAAGGATGTAGGCTACATCCCCTAACTCTTTTATCGAGAAACATCTCCATAACCAAGACATGACACTCTGCAAGGTTATAATGTCATTTTAAATAAGTAATATACCATCAATATACGCATCAGAAAACAACCATGTTCCCACCGAACTTCTTGTATATATAAGGCTCATCTTCATTTTTAATGAAATCAAATTCCTTAATTGTATAACTTAAACAAATATCCCAACTCTGAGAAGATTGCTTTAATCTATAAATGGATCTTAGGAACTCGCACACCTTCATAAAATTCTCAGGATGAACAAACTCTTTAGACTGTATCATATACACGTCCTCAAGTAATTTTCCATTTAGGAAAGTTATTTTGACATCCATTCGCCATATCTCAGAGTCATAATATGTGAGTATGGCAATTAGAATTCTAAGGGATTCAAGTAAGGCTACAAGTGAAAATGTCTAATCTTAATCGACACCATGAGTATATTTGAAACCTTTTGCTACTAGACATGCTTTATAAGTATGCACATTGCCATCCATGTTAATTTTCTTCTTCAAAACCCATTTACTTCCAATAGTCTACCACCTTTAGGTAAATCAACCAAGTTCCAAACTATCTTATCATACATGGATTGCAACTCAGAATTCATGGCACTAAGCCATTATCTTATTGAAGGAGAGATACAACCTCTAGATAAGTAGTAGGATCATTTTGATCCATAAACAACACCTCAATACTATTAGTAATAAGAAATCAAAATATCTCAGGCTGATGTCTTACCATATAAGACCTACGCGAGCCTTGTGATACCTTTGGAGGCTCAAATAGTTCAAGATTTTGTTTATCTCCCACTTATAGTTGAGTGTTTATTTGTAGCTCTTCTACTTCTTCAAGACTTACCTTATTCTTATTTTCGTCTTTTGAAATAAGCTTTTTTTCCACTAAGACACAATTTTGAGCAACAAACATTCTATTCTCAATGGGATAACGAAAGTAGTATCCTCTAGTTTCTTTAGGACAACAAACATATACACATTTTATAGATTTGGCTGATAACTTTTATGAGATTTGAAATTGTACTAAAACCTCATAGTCCTAAATATGAATGAAAAATAAATTTGGTATTTCCCCAAACCACATCTTACATGTTGTTTTATCAACAACTTTGGAATGAACAAAATCAAGTGTAAACCTAGCAGTTTCTGAGGCATAACCAGAAAAGAAGATTGGAAAATCTGCATGACTCATCGTAGATCGAACCATATCCAATAAAACATGATTTCTCTTCTAAAAAACACCAATACATTATGGAGTTGCTAGATAAGTTAACTATAAGATAATCCTACAATTTCTAAGATGATCATCAAACTCTTGGCTAAAATATTCACCACCTCGATCTGATTGAAGTCCTTTAATATTTTTACCGAGTTGATTTGCACTTCATTTTGAAATGTTCAAATCATCTCTAAAGATTCACCGTTATGTTTCATTGGATACACCTAGCCATATCTGGTGAAATCATCACAGAAAGTAATGAAATAGTGATAACCACCTCTAGCCATTGTGTTTATAGGGCCGCATACATTAGTATTTATTAGACCTAATAAATCGCTTTCCCTTTCATTGTGTCTAGTAAAGGGACTCTTTGTCCTCTTACCTAATAAATAAGATGCAAATGTTTCATATGATTCAAAATCAAATGGATCTAAAGGTCCATCTTTAAGGAGTTTAGAAATGTGTTTCTCATTTATGTGGTCAATACGACAATGCCAAAAGTAGGTTTAACTAAAATAATTTGACTTGAATCTCTTTGTATTTACGTTAAAAATAGTAGTATATGTGGACCTTTTCATGTGTAGAATATATAGACCATGACACAAATCAACATTTGTATAGAAAACGTCTTTAAGAGAAATGAAACATTTACTATTCGTAATAATGAAATTAAAACCATCCAAATCAAAACATAAAACTGAAATGACGTTTCTACTCAAGGAGGGACATAATAATATTTGATTAAAACTTAAACAAGTCCACTAGGTAAAATTAACTCATAACATCATATAGCCAACGCATCAACATTTGCTCCATTCTAAACTGGTTGGATGAATTCACCTTTCTTTCGCTTACTATTTTTAGTGAGACCTTGCACATTTATAAAAATGTGAGATCCACATTAGGTATCCAATACCAAGAAGTCATTAGTAGATATATTAACTTTAATAATGTAAATACTTGAAGCAGTAGTCACACTACTCTTCTTTTTCATTAGATCACCAAGATAGAGCTTGCAGTTTCTGAACCAAAGCCTATGTGCATGCCAAAAATTACAATTTCCTTCTTTTTCCTTTTATTTTAGGGATTGTGAAGTAGAAGCAGCCTTAAGCTTGACTTGTTCCACAGGCTTTGGGAAAGTCACAACAGCCTTGGAAAATTTATCCTCGCCTTTGACCTTCTTCATCAAAGCCTTTCTTTGTCTGAATAATTAGCACATTAGCAATGGGTTTAGTTGACATTGTGCTCAGCAATTTTCAGCATCAAATGCAACTCTATGATAGACTTCTTAATATTATTCATGTTATAATTCATCAGAAATTATGAATGACTATTAGATAAGGAATTCAAGATCGAATCAGTTGCCAACTCTTGCCTTATGGGAATTCCAAGAATGTACGATAGTTAATATAGCACTTCATTTTTTGACTGTGAGGACTAATCAATGCACCCTCAGCCATTTTGCATGAATGAAGGTTCTTGACTATCTCAAACCTTTTTTGGCTAGGTTGCTGTTGAAACATTTTCTTCAACATTTTAGCCACGTCGTAAGCTTCCATGTATCTTATGTCATTCTGAAGTATAGGAACTACGATTTCCAACATAATGCATGCAACATCAGCTAGGTCCTTGACATGCTTAGTATGTGCATCCTTCATGGCTCTTAAAGAACTAGTAGGTGTTCCTTTGGAATATAATTATCCCAGATATACAACCAGTGTTCAAGCTTTGGAATAATTCTCAATCTTTATCTAATCTGAAAACATCCGAGGCATGGAAATTCGCCCTTAATGAATAATATATATCATATCCTTTTGTCATGTGATATTATTTGATTAAACATAAGGCATGAAAAGTTGCCCTTAATGTTCAATCGTATTAGTCTCAATCTTTATCTAATCTGAAAACATCCAAGGGATATTGATCATATAAAATCACATGAACTTTTCCATTATTAGTTTTTCATATAAAGGGATTCACAATATCTCTCTATTAGAGAGTGACAAATCCTATCTTAATTACACACCTTTATATATTATTCGCATTGTAATCAATTACAATCTTTATAATTATCTTGTTAAAGACAACGATTGATTTTGTCAGATTATTATAGTCCTAATATTGAATTTTGTGGTAATCTTAAGTGAAATGACTAATTGATATACCTATCATGATAACACATATGACTAAATCCATGTGGTGTTCTTATAGTGGGTCAGTCCAGTACCTTATTCCCTAAAAAGTACTAATTACTTCAATTTGTATCCCTCTATGCATGATCATCACATGATCATTAATTAGGATTCACATTAGTCTTAATTCATTATAGTTCACAGTATATTGATCAACTAGAGACATTTAAGATATTTTATGAAATACCCATGGATCTTACTATAAGGTGAACATGCAATCACTAATAATAAATAGCAAATGAAAGCCTCATTTTTATTAACTAAAATTATAATATAAATAATGTTTGTAGATTGACCTAGGGCACATGCCCAAACAAAATAAGCAAACCCCTACATTATTCGACTCTCGGGGAACTGTGGTACTGGTGGTGGCATAGATAACGCTTCAGTGGGTCTAACTAATATGGCTACTTCCACCTGTCACTCTTATAGATAAAAGCATAGCCAATGCAAGGGTGAGAGGACATTACAACACGAATCTCTTAATTTAGAACACATACAACATTAATGTGATTTGCAAACCGACACATTGGCCGATGTGACTTTTAGCCAATCCATTAAAGTTCGATGGTTCTATCCTAAACCTTATAGTGAATTTGTTTTTCTTGCAACCTCTTTAGCAGTAAGATTTAACATATTTGCTTGGAACCAAACCTATATCCTATACAACCTATTCTCAACTCAAGGTTTACTCTTGCATATCACATCATACATTGTTTTCCATTTTAATAAACACATGCCAGTGTATAAAGCCCCACATTTAGTCCATAACCTATATAAACTACCTATACTATAATATCAAGGAAAGATTGATAAATAAGCAAATCAGTAATTACCTCGGTTAGGTTTTGTTTCCTATTTCCTAATTTTCCTAGTCACTCAACCTTTTGTCAGTGTTTTAGAACTTATCACAAACCATTGGAAGTCTATATAGGTTTAATACCATTTATTTAAGGTGATACATGGCTTGAAGCTTTAATTAAACCATATTGCCTTTCCTTCCATATCTAATAAAATCGACCAGTACGTCGATATTGAAATTAAAAGTAAACTATACGCAATGGAAAATTGGAACTTTGTTCAATAATCAAAATGATATACATAAATCCGAAGTTTATTAAAATCAAAACAAATTTACAAAACCTCTAAACAATATTATATTACAATAGTATAATTCAAATAGTGTATATCTACAAGAAGACTCATTACATCGTAGAAACGACAATAACACTTCACAGTCTTCTATTTTCCATTCGCTAAAGCGTTGCGCTGAGAACTTGAAATGTTATATTTATGGTGAGCGCTCTGACCCGCTTAGTAAGTAAGGATTCATAAAACCATTTACATTCGATCTAATAATCAAGAGTAATATGCGATAACAATATGCACCAAACATAACTAACAGGATTATGGAATGCATATAGTTCTATAGTTAAATGGATCCAAGTCAAACCAATAATGTCAATTACACTTTGATTCTTATTTAATTTGTCAAACTTAGGTTGATTACCCACCGACACCAATAATGTGATTTCTAGACCAACACATTAGCCGATGTGTTATCTAGCAAATCCATTAATGTTCGATGGTTCTATCTTAAACCTTCTAGTGATTGTGTAACCCAAGCAACCTATTTAGTCGAGTAGGATATATAGGCTAAGAATCAAACCCATATCCTATACAACCTTATACCAACTCTATAGTTTACTCTCTTATATAGCATCATACATCATTTTTAATTTTAGTAAATATGTCACATTACACATAGCCCTCATTCAGTTCATAAACTATATGAACTACATAAACTACCATTTTTAGGAAATATTGATAAATAAGTGAATTCATACTTATTTTAGTTGGGTTTTGTTTCTGATATCTTACCATTTCAGGTCACTCAAACTTTTCGGGTGTTTGATAACCTATCATAAACCCTTAGAGGTTAATACAAGTCTAACACAATAAATTTATAACCCCTAAATTATTCCTAAAGACCCAGGAAAATTCCAATAAAACTCAACACTATTGAAATTTTCGTAGGTGGGAACTTGATCCCTTATTACGTAGGGCACGCTCCACCAAATGAGCTATTGAAATTTATGAAGTGAGCGCATTTTCCTCTTATATGGAGAGCTCTCCACCCTCTACTATGTCGACAGTAAGTAAGGCACCGACCCTCATTCATTAATTGAACACAACAACTTCATAACATTCCCTACAACATCAGAGATGGCCTTTCATGAGGTCCTTACTCATTTCCAATCAATAATAGAAAAAAACAATTCAATGAGAATTCATCGCTTAATTATGAATTGTACATCAAAAGTAGCTTCAACATACGAACTATAGTGCTCCCTGATTTGTAGTGGTTTGATCCTTTCAAATCACACAACTTTCCTCCCCTAATCAATCTCCCACAATTCAAAACCCTAAGTTGCTTTCTTTCCCCATCCCTTGATCAATCAAATAATGATAAGTATAAGCTATTTTGGTTTATAAATCTAGGTTTTCATCGAGATACGCATTTCGCTATCTCGATGCCAATAAAGTGATTATTGTGTTAAAGTGACACATCCTAAAGTGACACACATCTTAAAAAAATATCTACTTATGTTCATCATGAGGCGATCCAATGCTCATTAATGACATCTCGATCTCGTCAACTTATTTCCCTAGCTCCATAATCACCTCTTGAAAGTCATTCGTCTGATTGTGTCTTCCTCATTGTGTGAGTACCATTAGTTCAATGTCTCCATATATATCGACAAGCCCGAACTAGTGTGTTCGATTAAATTGATAAATCATAGGACTTCAATTTATGATCCTCGGATTAATTAATAAAACCCAAAAATCTATATATAGCTTCCTAACCTAATTACATTAACAACAAATACTTGAGTCACTTATATAAAAGTCTCAAATTCAATAAAAAGTATAAAGCCATCAGGAGAATTCATGAAAACTTATCCCGAAGCAATTTTTGATTTTCGTTAATTTTTCATAAGATATCAATATTGTTACGAGGTATGAAAACTAATGTTTCCACTAAAAAGAAACCAATAATGAGTCCAACCAGTAAGTTTAAATGATTCAACAACATAAAGTATAGTTAAAAAGTGAGATTATTGGTACTCAAAAAAAGAACATTAATTATTTTAAAGACTAAAAATTCAATGGAGATAAGTGTCAAAATGCTAATACTAAAAAAAATACACTCTAGATACAATGTAAAAAGCCTAAAAAAGGTGTAGTTGCGATGACAATGAAAATATAACCAAAACTTATTAGTCTATGGTACATAGAAGTTATTGTGATTTGAAAATTTACCATTGTATAATTTCCTTGTATATATATTGGTTTCCCTGAGTTATGGTTTGGGGTTTCCAACTAACTTGAACCAAAGTAAGTTTGTCGTTGCCGGCAACTGCTGCTCTTTTGTCGTTGTTTTCTTGCCTTATTGTCGATATATGTGTGCAACGAGACCTTATTGCTCTCCTCACCTTTGGTGTGAAAGCCATCTGAAATCGGTGAGGGAAATGTTTTTTCTCCCTTAATTATATTCTTCCTCCATTTAATTAATTGGATTTTTATATTCATTTATTGAAGTCCATTACTAATTCCATTTCTAAATTTACAAATAAAATTAGCAATGGAATTTGACTAAAATTTACACGTGTCCATGTCATGTATGTTGCTAATTCTACGGCTAAATTTAGCAATGGAATTACCAACATAATCTAAAGTGGGAGAACTTGGCGGGTTGATTAGCATCAGATTAAGAAACATAATTTATTTCATTTTTGAATTTTGTTGCTTTTCATTTCTATTCGATTTTTAAATAGACTACTCAAAAGTCGACTAGTGGCATTGCTATCCTATAGCTAATTTTATTCAAAATTAAGTCCGTTTCTAATTTCTATTTCTATATTGACTATTTTAGGTAGTGATATTTATATATATCACGTGTATTTTATCACCAATAAATTTACCAGATAGGCATAAGTCCTTGGGTGAGTACATTCATTTAATGACCCCCTCATCATACTTAGAATACCAGTAATTAATGATTAATTGTTTATGTTTCAGTTATAGACTTTTATTAATTTTCAATTAACTCCAAATACTTATAAATTCACCAAACATTCGAAACAAAGAAAAATTATAAAAAAAAACCATGCAAAAGCTAGTCGAGATATGCTGGACTTAACCACGAGCCGAACTCTAGTGAATTAGGATTTGAGTTAACACAAATCACTAGCTTAAGGTAAATGTATAGTTACATACATGGCTTCCTAAAAAGCGCCTCAAATAGCAATATACCAAGACTCGCTTAAAATTTTTTTTTGCAAACTCACATAACGGCAGGTAATCCTCCTAACTCCTACTAAAATCTAACATATGAGCTTGATCATATACTTAAGTATCTAGATAAGTCTCCCAATTTCGCCATTTGATTGAGGATGAAATGCAATGCTAAGTTTTGATTTTGTTCCAATGCTTGTCTGTTCTAAAACATGGATGTAAAATGTGGATCACGATTCGACACAATAGACATAGGGACACATGTAGCTTCAAGATCTCATCAAGATATTTCATGCTTAGCATTTGCATTAGATATCCTATGAAAATGGAATGAATTGCGAAAATTTAGTCAAATGATGTTCGACAAGCAAAACCTCATCGTGTTTATTCCTTGTCGTCAACAATCTAATCATAAAGTCCTTGGCTATGTATCCCAAATTTAGCTGAAGAAATGGTATGGGTTGCAACATCTCTCCAGGTTTCTAATGATATGCTTTCACTTGCTTACAAGTTACATATTCCTAAATATACTTTTGATATCTGACATCATCCTTGATGACCAATACATTTCTTTCATATCATGATAAATCTTGGTGATCTTTGGATAAATAATATAGTGCAATCGATGAGCCTCCTTAAGTAAATCATCTCGCAACTGTAAATGTTATGGAATCCATAGCCTACCCTTACACCTTAATACTCTAATATGCCAAAAGCTTCCTATCTAAAAATTCCTCATTATTAGCCCATGATCCGTACTTGCCATACTTTAATTTGAATCAACCCTATGATAATCTATAATTTTGAAAATAGCCTTTGGCTTTGCTCTCATCTGAACTTGTGCTAAGAAACATGAAAAGTTAGACACATTCTCCTAAATTTCATGAATACTTATAACTTAGGCTTCCTCGAGTAATTTATACTATTTTATGATTATTATGCATGCATCTTTTGTTTCTTTCCTTACTTGATTCGAGCATTAGCCACAACATTTGCCTTCCCGTGGTGATATTAAAGAGTAAATTCAAAGTCTTTCAAAAACTTGAGCAAATGCCTTTGTTGCGTATTCAACTTACTTTGCATAAACATAAACTTCAAATTCTTGTGATAAGAGGACATCGTAAACTTTTCGCCATACAAGTAATGCCTCTACAACTTTAAAGCAAACATGATTGATGCTAACTATAAATCATGAGTTAGGTAGTTTTTCTCGTGCACTTTTAGTAGCCTAAAAGCAGAAGCTATAATTTTCCTTTCTTGCATCAACACACTTCCCAATCTATACTTTAAAACATAAATATACTTGAACCAATTCTGTCCATATTTTAGGAAGTAGAAATATAGGTGCTGAACTTAGCCTATCACGTAGTTATTTGAAAGCATTCTTGCACACTTTTATGCACTCAAATACTACATTTTTTTAAGGTAGCCTTGTAATTAGTGCAACGATAATCAAGAATTCCTTCTCGAACCTTTGGTAATACTTGCTAATTGTAAAAAACTTCGAATTTATTTCATTATTGTAGGTTTTGGTCATTTCTTAATGACATCAACTTTATTTGTATCTACTGAATATGCCCTCTGCGTTTACT
Organism: Stephania yunnanensis; assembly: GCA_039657365.1. Taxonomy (NCBI): domain Eukaryota; kingdom Viridiplantae; phylum Streptophyta; class Magnoliopsida; order Ranunculales; family Menispermaceae; genus Stephania; species Stephania yunnanensis. Next base: position 27,975,090 of record CM077581.1, on the reverse strand, counting down.
ACGTAACATAAGAGTTTCACTTGAAAGCTCAAAACTTGCAGTAACTAAAGAAAGCATGGAACCGGTAATCCTTCATAATTTGCAAGTCCATTCTATACTTTTACTCGTGCTCTTCGTCCGTCATGGAATAGATCATAATATCATCAATGAAGACAATGATGAATTTGTCTACGTATGGTCTGTAGACTCTATGGATAAGATCCATTGACACTGCTGATAGATTTGTAAGTCCAAATGATATCGCTGTGAACATGTAGTGTTCCATATCTAATACTAAATGTGATATTCTTTATATCATTCAGTTGTATCCTTAAAAAAGATATTTTGACCTCAAGCCTATATTAAGAAGAACTCTACTCCCCACATTTGGTCAAATAGGTCATCAATAATGTAGATTAGTAGGTTATTCTAAATTGTTACCTAATTTAATTTTCGATAGTCAATTTATATACAAAAACTACAATCCTTCATCATAAAAACACTGGTGCACCCCAAAGTGAAACACTAAGAAGAATAAAACTACTTTTTAGCAATTCAACAAAATGAGTCTTAAACTCGGCTCATTATTTAGGTGCCATTAAGTATGGAGGCATCAATATGGGTTTTATGCCAAAAAAGGTAAATTATGAACATACTAGGTTGGAGGGACTCTAGGAAAATCTGAAGGAAAGAATTTCAAGCATTATATAACCAATCAAATTTGTTCAAGTTGAACTTTGTGATCCTCCTCATGTATAATAGTCAAACTAATTAATGTTTCTGACTCACTTACAGTTACTGTCTTTGTTTAGGTGGCAACTTGTTTAGGTGCATGACCTATATATAGAAACGGTGCAATACCAGGGATCCAAAAAGTAACAGTCTTGCAAAATCAATCGATAGTCGCATGATAAACAGCTAACCTTTTCATCCCTAACAAGGTATGGTACTCTAATTACTCTAACACCTGCAAATAATGTGGTAAGACATAATTCTCAATTTTAATAATACAACCCTTGCAGACCATATTATGATAAACCTTCTCACTAGCGGCTTTACTTAAAATCGTGATCATATTAGCTATAACAAGTCTTAGCCCTAGCTCGTCAACCATTTTACAAGATGAAAATAAAATAGTAGACCCAAATCAAATAGTGTATGCATGCCTCTACCAAAAATGTAAATTGTACCTACCACGATTATCGATTGGCATTAACATCTAGCTCTGCAACGACTTGCATTAATCCCCTGAGAGGTTTGGCTACATTGCCTACCAAAATATTTGGCCTACTTTAGCACTCTACCCTATAATATCCAAACTATTTTTAGTAAAAGCATATTCCTCTAGGCTTGGAAAATGTAACTGATAACAACGCCATATATCTAATGATATATATATATATATGCACACACATAAACATAAGCAAATGGCATGAAAACATGTACTTGTTCATTTTAAATCAATTCCCACCTTATGTTTGGTCACTTGTGCATAAACAGTCAATAAAGACCATAAGCCTAAGTAGATGATTTCATTACTTACCTAGAACTAACCTTTTGGTAAGTTGAATAACTTACTAATCTTTAAAGTAACTTAAGTTATATACTATTGGGATACTATCTTTAAACTCTTACTAAGTCCTACCCCTAATTTTAGGATTGTACTACACATTTCTCCATAAGCTTTATTACCAAAGATTTTATCAGCAATTGTGATACTAAATGTGGTCTTTCCAAATGGTTGCCTTAACCAATATTCATAAGTTTTTGACTCATAGGCTCTGATAGCTACTTGATGTTGGAATAAAAATTTGGATAACCCAACACATTGTCCTATTAGGTTCTACTACCTAAAGCTTTAATACACATTGTGATGACCCAAATACCGGTGGGCCCAGACCACCTGGCCTAAACAATCATCGAACCCATCGAGATAACTCAAGTAGTAGAGCGATGACCTAATAAGCCTTAACATACGAAAAATAAACAATGAAACTTGAAAAATGACAAACTAAGGCTAAAACGTGCAGAAATAAAATCTTTTAAAGTCTAACGAATCGTTGTTTTAGTATTAGTCTTATTAACATTTAAAACATAAACTAAAGCATTATTTTATAGGTTTAAACAACTACCAATATGAAATCCCATGTTTATTACATAAAACATCAAAAAAATATTTTTGTGAAACCTATTATCATCTTGGGCAAGAAATAAGTAAATGAGCGAAAGTACTATATAATTCAAGATAGTGTAAACAAAGCCCATTAATGATAATTCAACAACTTTGCCATTATATATGAATGACATATTATCAAAAGAACTGGAAACCTAATAAATAAAAAAATGTGAGCCGAACACCTACATAGCACATCAATGAAGACCTTGAAGAGCTAATAAGGTAGCCGCTGCTCTCCATCCCAAGGTGTAAGCATGCATTCATCAATACCACTATATTATTTCCAAAAGCATTCATTTTAAGAGAATCCAAACAATATATGAAGAAAGATCAATAATAGTGTACAGATATATTTTAGAGAATTCCATAAATTGATACATGATTTCTATCATAACTAATATCATGGCATGATTCAGAATAAAACAAACCCCACATACCTTGAAACACTCATATACTATGTAATCCTAGCTAGGAAGTTCCTATCCATTTCTCCTTTTGTCCACATTGGTACATGTTAACGTTCATTTTATAAATATGTTTATTTGGGGCAAGTTGGATTGTGTGACTGAATTCCACATGAGACAACTTGGGCACGTCGAGCCGTCCTTTCATTGTACAGGTGCCAACAACTTTAATATTATAACCTAGGATATGAGAAATCCTAGGAAATGAAGGAAATTGCGTTACACTAGAACAAATTAGGCATTTTATAGCACATAATTCATACAGGTTTTCAATAACCCCTATGTATTACTTTTTATAACACCTAATTCATAGAGGTTTTTAAGTAACCTTTATGTATTAGGTGATTAGACTTTTTATAACACCTAATTCATAGGGGTTTTTAGAAACCCCTATCTATTAAGCAATTAAAACTCTAACATCTCATCTTATCTAGGTTTCGATCTCTCGATCTCTAACCTTCTCCTTCATCAAAACCTTCTCAATCAAAAACCCTTTCGATCTCTTGATCTCCAACCCATTCTCTCACCTCTCGATCGAAGATTTGAAATCTTAGCTAGGGCTTTCTTTCTCTCCATCTCCGCTTTATTTGACTCTCAATATGAGTTTCGTAATTTAGGTTTTGTGGTAGATCATCAAGTGAGTTCGCAGACATGGAAGTTCGGTCTTCCTAGTTTGATTCAGTAAGCTCTCCATCATCTTGATTTGTTTTTGCTCTCTCACTCTCAATCGCCTCTGCTGCTCCATCATCGAACGAGTTCCATAATTAGGGTTGTTTGGTGGATCATCAAAGAGAGTTTGCGGGGATGGAAATTCAATCTTCCTAGTTAGATTCGGTAAGCTCTCCATCATCTTGATCTGTCTTTGCTCTATCACTCTCAATCGCCTCTGCTGCTCCAACATCGATCGAGAGGTATGATAATTTTGTACTAGATTCTCTGTACCTTCTTTTCCTATCAAAAAAAGATGAAAAATATAGATATAGAATAAAATCATAATGTTGGGGCGATCAATTGACTCAAGTCATTCCAGCGACCAACGAAGTCTTTGCAATTGACCTTGCGTTCTACGTGAATTTGTTGTTTTGGATCAATAATTGGTGAATTAGGCACAGATTTGTGAATGATTGTTTCTTTCTTATTATGCCGAACGATTATTGCATTGCGATTAGGTACATATTTGAGAATGATTGTTATGGATGAAACTATCTTTGCATTGCAACTGTTCTTGATAGAGTTGGTTCTTTGTGATTGAAAGGAAAAATTGTAACTTGATGTGAATTTACTTAAATTTGCTCAAATCTCAGCAAAAAGGATCTTAAGAATTTCGTTGTGTTGTATTTTGTTGTTCTAGAATGTATTCAGAGAGGATTTTGACAATGAAGCTCACAGACCGCATTTAAATAAATATAGGTATGTATTTTGTCATTGTTGAGTTGTATTTTGTTGTTCTAGATTGTATTCAGAGAGGATTTTGTCAATCAAGCTCACGGACCGCATTTAAATGAATATGGGTATGTATTTTGTCATTGTTAAGTTGTATTTTGTTGTTCTAGATTGTATTTAGAGAGGATTTTGGCAATGAATATTTTGGATGGTATTTCAATGAATACGGGTATGCATTTTGTCGTTGTTAAGTCTTAGCACAAGTTTAGGATTTGATGATGACTATAGAAGCCAGTTCTTGATTAAATCGGGGAATGTTTCTTTTTTCTTTTTCTTTTGAAAGGAAAGGTATTTTATCTAAAAACGAAATCCATAGAAGTCAGTTCTTGATTTGAAAACATTAAAGTGATTGCATTGGATGGATAACAATTTACTGTTGCTTTAAATGTTTGTTGATTTTCAAAGCTTTAGCATTCTGAGTGGAGGTCATTTTAAAAGCACCAATTCTGAGTGGTGGAAGTAGCTTTTACAGCTCCTCCACTTTGTCTTAAAGTTTGAATTTTCCTTTTTTTTATTGTCATGTGAGTTTGAATTTTTTTTTGTAGGCCAAATAAGGCGGCTACTGAAGAAGGAAAGTAGGACAGGATTACAGAACCCAAGTCAAGTTTTAGGTAAGGTCTCATGTTGTGAATTAATGTTTTTTTACGATTGTGAATTAATATTTATTTGCTTTTATTATATATGTTCTTAGTCTCGATTTTTTTTTGAAATCGGTGATTGCACTCTAGAGTTGGTACCATTAATTTGTTTCTCTCATTGTGTGTTATATGTTTGTGTTTTTCATTGCGGTTGTAATATCTGTCTAGGCAAGACTTTTTGCCTTTTTAGATTGATTTTTATGTCTTTCAATGTTCATTTGTTTGGAAGAACGAAAATCAAAGAGAGATTTCTCAAGTGCTTTTCCGCTTTAATTCAATGTACAATTTCGATGGCAAAGTGTGAGTTTTATTTCATAAGGTGTATTGGTAATTTATTTTTATAATCTATACTTGTAATATGCACTTGTTTGTGTTTTGTGACTTTTGTGCACAATACTAATATAGGGAGATGCATTCGAATAGGTAAATGGTAGACTGGGTCATGCTCATTTACATGATATCGCATTGATTGATTAAATGTTACCAATTCCATAGATCTGTCACTAGAACAATTTAGGCTTTTAATAGAACCTAATACATAGAGGTTTTAAGTAACCTTTGTCTTTGTCTCATTTAGGTACTCTTCCATGCTCGAAAACTTGAGCGTATAATCCTTCTTGCCCATGATTAACAAAGCTGGAATCTCAACAACTACATTGCTCACATCGATTTTTTCACTCAGTGACTTGTAAGTACCTATGCTATTACTATTCTTGTAATTATCTAATGCCAACCGCCCCCAAGTGGTGTGGTGCAATGGCAAAAAAAGAAGTTCCGAACTCTGACTGAGGCAGTCTTGGATTTAATTCTTGGTTGCTACATTATTTACTCTTGTTATCGGCTAGCCCCCCTGAAATTAGCAAATCAAAGATTTGAATTAGATGGGTTCAAACAAACCATAATCCTTTACCTATATGGAACTTGCATTGAAGTGAGGAAGCTAGATTTCTTGTAATGTTCTGCGTAGGTTTCCAAGTCTTCCTCTGTGAAGCAATATTGTAAAGGATTGTGGATCTTTAAAAAATTTAATTGCCTTCAATTACTAATTTTTATGCTTATTTTTTTAATTCATTTCATTGATTAATTATTTTTAGCTGATCAGTCTTATAAACTATTTATGATTCATTGGTCATTTCTGGATTCCGATGTACAGGAGCATCTCGGAGAAGTTGTGTTTGTGGAGCTTCCAGAACCGGCGCTTCGCTCCAAAGGCGTAGTTTTCTAGCAATGGAAAGTGTAAAAACAACTAGTGATGTAAACTCCCATTTCGGGTGAGGTGGTCGAGATCAATACAGGGCTCACCGAAAAACCACGCACGGTAATTCACTCACTTGACTATGTAGTAAATTTCGATCAATCTTTCTTAAAACTTTGTTAAAATTTCCAAATAGACTAAATTATGCATTCTACCATGCGATTAATTCCACCCCTATAAAGAAGGATGGATGATCAAAGTAAAACCCAAGAACCCAAATGAGTTGGATTCCTTATTGGGACCAAAGGAGTACATAAAATTCTCATGCGAGGAAGAAGATGCTGCTCATTAGGTCTGTGACATGCTTCTATATTTTCTTGTATTAACTGGTTTAGGGCCTTTTATTGTGTTGCTAAAGATACGAGGTAGTTGAAGCTGTCATCGCTTATGTTTTTGAGAACTATCCTGTTGGTTGTTTAATTAGATGTGCCCCAATTATGTGCTTAATGCTAATTCTGAATATTTATTTGGAGCATTGTGTTATTTAGAGAAAGTTTACCACCTTGAGGCTGACATCTTAATTCCTTTCTACAACTCTACATTTCCCTACATGATATGTGATGCCTCTTTTATCAATGCATGGAAATGATTGGTTAGTTCTTTCTTAATTTCATCTCCTTTCTTAAGTCCTCATTCTCGTTCGTGTTTTGCCATATTTTTAGAAGGAATAAGTTTCTAGAGATGGAACTCTTGAATATTCATTTCTTTGGTGCATGTTTACTCAATTTGAAGTCTTTCAGCGAATCGAAGTATCATTTATTTGACTTCATTTCATTCTAGATTACTAAACTTTTATGGCAATGAGTCACATGATGTATACCAAGAATCATATTGGTATAGATGTTCACAGTGCGCTCAACTCTGCTCTGACCGGCTAGTTTTTATAGTGCTCTAAGCCATCTAGATTTTGCATTTGTTGTGTTATGTTGCTATCATCTGCTGCATGCTCTTTTCAACAACTCTTGAGGAACTAGAACTGCTAGTTAAAGTTTTGATTCAAATGTCGCAGACTTTCTGAAGTCACTAGAGAAGGAAAAGTTTTGGAATCTAATGTCCCACGGCAGTTGGTTTATGGAGCGATGGTTTATGTGCGAAAACTTATTGTATCTCGAAGCTTTTCTTCGCCATGTCAAGAGCGTTCGTATTGCAACAAGATATAGCGCAATCGAAGACAATTTGGCTCACATGATGGTGGACCTGGAGACCAGTGTGACACATGAGTAATTTTTTTTTTCAATTCCTTAGGACATAATAATTTGATCAAGTATGGTATTTATAAGTTATGTGATGTTTACATCTAGGACTTCAACTTACTCTTATTATTAGATTTATAGTCGAGTTGGAAAATTGGTTGAGTTTCAATTAATTTAGGACATCTTTATTACGTCAAGTATAAATAACTTATTAAGCCAAATATAAAATACAAGTTTAGATAAAAAAAATTAAAGTCTATGACAATTTGGAGGGAAAAAAGAGTTGAAAATTTGAAGTCAATTCGTATTAGAGTAATAATTGACCGAAAGTATAAATCGCTTTCTATTTCATGTCCGAATGAGTGGTTTATATGCAATTACGAGTTCAAATTGGGTCACATGCCTTCATTTTTGATCATGTTTATAGTGGCACAAGCTCTTCTTCCTATAGAATATTCGATCGCATTTCTCCTTTAGTTGATGCATTTTTCAATGGTGATAATGCCACGCTTACGCATATGGCCAGGTACACTATCTTCACTCTTTGCTTTTGCATCTCTAATTTATGTTAAGTGGTATATGTAATTAATGATATGCTATATTTTCATTATCTTTCGCAGACCGGTTCAGGTAAAACATATACAATGGGAACTAATTATAATGCAGAATCAAACAGCATTGGTATCATACCAAAAGTCATGGAAAGCATATTTTCTAAAGTTGAAGAGACGAAAGATAATTCATAGTTTTTAATTCGTGTGTCCTTTATTGAGGTGAGTAATGGCTATTTTATGTTTTTTTTTTCACTTAATTAGTTTTTTGCATTTTTTTGTGATGTCTTTTATAGACTAGGTGTATTTGATCAAATCATCCAAGCATTCATAACGAAATATAACCACATTAAGATTTTTTTTCTTATAACCTATTTCCTTGTAGAGTTTTCAAGAGGAAGTCTTTGATTTGATGTTGTTAATGTTATAGCTCTCATGATTCAGGAGGATGACAATGATATTCTGGACTCCTTTGTTCTCTTGCGTGGTGATGTTGCTGAATCATGTGAGAGGTGATGTCTTTCACGACCATATGTTTAGTTTCAATGGTATCCAATAGTTGTTTAGGTGTTTAGAATTTGTTTAATTTTCTTTAAAATGTCTAAATGACTTCTCGGTGAATGTTTTACTTCCTTTAGGGATTATGACCGGCAAGCTTCTGAAACATAGAGCCCCATAAATATCTAGTTCACTTCTAACTTATAGGAAAGCACTTTATGATCAAGAATGATTTTTTTTAAGTTATTCGAGTTTGGACTAAGTGTTATCCTTTTATTTTCCTTATAGTCTTTCTTACCATTCTAGTTCTGCGAATGTACAATTTTTTTGCTAATACAAAAACCTTTTTGATAAAAAGAATTAGACAGAGTATTGCTTTCAGCCTTAACACATACATCTGTCTGATCATATAGGTTCAGATGATGCAAGTTTGAAATTGAAAAAAAAGTATAATATCTGATAATACGAAGGTGAAGCATCATATAAAATTTAATTATCTTGTCATTGTTATTTTTGCTTTTTCTAAATGCACCTTGAAAAATTCTTTGATGATTTACATTGAGCCTATAGCTTAAGATTCTTTTGCTCCTGGGTGTCTTATGCTTTCCTTTTTCCTTCCTCAATATACTTGTAAAAACTAAAACCAAAACTAAAACAATAAGACTTATTTTCACAATTAATCTTCCATGTATAAGAGTGTTGATCATTTAAGATCATATTTGGAGTGGCAGAGGTTTGTATAGAGAGATGTGTAAACTAAAACATGATTTTTTGAAGTCATTGATCTCTTTGAATCACACAATTGTACGCGATTTAAGGGGGCTCGAATCATCGAGCATATAAAGTTACTGCTACAAATTGGATGTCTAGTTACTCTAGTATTGTTACTGTGGCATTAATAGAGTTTGAATCAGATTTGTTCCTTGGAACTTAATACAGTCAACATTCTTAGAAGCACAATATTTTGCTGTTGGTAGTTACTGAAATACTTAGCTCATACAACCAAAGAATCTATCTTAAATTAGGGTCATTGTGTAAATTTGGTTATGTTTTATGTCAATTATTGCACCATCTAGAAAGTATTGAAAAAACTAGGACCTTTAGTTTTGGTTGGGCAGCTCACCATAGTCATTATACGCGAACAACCTCAAATAAGTTTTCATTACCATGTCCCACAGCCTTACAGTTTTGTCCATCAACGAGGAAAGCAGCTGCTGCAAATCCAACAAAAAAATTATTCAAAAATCAAGTATCAAAGTTGTAAAAATCATTAGTTAGGCAGTGAGTGTGGAGCTGACCTGCAATTTGGACCACGAGAGGTCCAAAACATCATCAAAGTGACTATTAAAAGAACATATTGGTTTCTCGGTGAGATCCACAGACCAAAACTATACGACTTGAGAGCTTCTCCTAATTACTTTGCTGAAAAAGTTAAAAATCTGCATGGAGAGATTTCTGCTGCAAAGAAGAGTGAGATTGTTCAACTAGTCCACCAGGTGAGGAGTCTTCCAAAGCACCATTGCAACAATTACTTGTAGCTTGGGGAAAACTCACTCAAGACATTGCTGAGATTCATGTAAAATTGAAGGAGCTGGAGAACTTTTTAAAAGATGAAGAAAATACAAAAAGTCAAGAATGTGATGAAGCTGCATTCAGGAGACTTAAATCTGGCTGCGTTAGAAGAGTGAATGAGAAAGCTGCAGCATTTATGGAATGCATGATCGAGAGCTATCTAAGGCCTATAGAGTTTACCACTCCACGAGATTGTCTGCTTCAAACAAGTTAAGATGTTGAAGGCGGCTTTGATTGGAGATCCTAGGAAATATTTTCCCCATAAAATCATTCTGAACCACAAACACATGCTCATGTACAAATTTTTCAATGTAGTCAATTTAGTACAAACTACAAATATATGGATTTTGTGACATAAATTGTTTGGCACAGAATTTGTTACTTGATCCATCCAATGAAATTCATGAGGCTTAAGCAAGAAACATTCACCAAGTAGAACATTCACAATGCTAATAAAGTACATGAACAAATAATTTTGATTCCTTGAGGAAGGAATCAAAATAGATTGCGATGAAATGAACGTATAGCTGTTACGGAAGTTGTGTGAGACTTCAAACCAGCAGTACATGCATGTGCCTCAGGCAAAGTGGAGAAATCATTGGACTGTATTCTTCGAGTCGTCAAAACAACAATTTCAAATGCCACTCACCAACAAACCTAAAAGCATGAGCACTCGCCAACAAAGGAAAGAGACAACGACTTTGTTGAGTCTTGTAATCAATCACCTAAACAACAAACCGGCAAAATCGAGTAGGACATTTTCCATGAAGAATTAAAAAAGAAAAGAAAAGGTAGAGATCACTGGTCCCATACAAGATTTAATCTTGAATTTTAGTAAAACATAGAGGTAGCAGCTATATGTGATGTAGCGTCACTGGTGTACTTAGAAATAACAATGTTATAATCATAAAAATCATTCAAATATAGAAGTTTTATGGCTATGCCTCCCTATCTCAAATCCAATTTCGCTCAAGACAAATGTTCGGTATGTCCTAAGGAATTGAAAAAAAATTTACTCATGTGTCACCTGGGTCTCCTAGGTCCACCATCATGTGAGCCAAATTGTCTTCTCGATTGCGCTATATCTTGTTGCAATACAAACCTCTTGACAAGGCAAGTAGAAGCTTCTGGATACAATAAATTTTCGCACATAAACTATCGCTCCATAAGCCACCATTGTGTGGGACATTAGATTCCAAAACTTTTCCTTCTCTAATGACTTGAGAAAGTCTGCGACATTTGAATCAAAACTTTAATTAGCGTTCCAATTCCTTAAGAGTTGTTGAAAAGAGCAGCAGGCGACAGATGATAGCAACAAGAACAACAAATGCAAAATCTAGATGGCTTAGAGCACTATAAACACTAGCCATCGGAGCGAGTTGAGCGCACTTGTGAACATCTATACCAATCGATTCTTGGTATACATCATGTGACTCATTGCCATAAAAGTTTAGTATTCTAGAATGAAATGAATTCAAATAAATGATACTTCGATTCGCCGAAAGACTTGAAATTGAGTAAACATGCACCAAAGAAATGAATATTCAAGAGTTCCATCTCAAGAAACTTATTCCTTTTAAAAATATGGCAAAACACGAACAAGAATGAGGACTTGTGGCCTCATAAGAAAAAAAGGCAAGACTTCAGTAGCAGCCCAGCTCTCGAGTGTTGTTGAAAAGAGCGGTAGCAGATGATAGTCCTCGTAAATAAATGAAATAAATTCAATGCTGATAAAATAAAGTTGCCAAGACAATATGAAAAACCAACCTCAGTGATTGCATTATGGATTTCTGCTCACCGATGTATCCCTGATGTTCTTTGATCATCAACTTCAAATCTCCAATGACCATAGAGGTCCTGATATCATATTTCAAAGACATGAAATGAATCAAAAGACATTTAGATGTGCCATTGCAGCGATGAACTCAAAATATCTATAAGAATGTCTATATACACATTTCAAAAAATATCAAAATCCCAGCCATATTTGTTGGATGGCTGGGATTTTGATATTTTGTGAAATAACTAGACAAAAAGCCCAGCCATCCAACAAATATGGCTAGCAAAAACTCACTGAAGTAACTAGACAAAAAGCCGTCCCATATGCCATAGAGATTGCACCCTTTAGTTGGACATTAGGCTCCAGGGAATCAACGCCTATAGAGATGCAATAAGACATTAATAACTTGAGTAAAGGCCACCCACCCAAATGGCCATACTTTAATAAAAAACCAGTCCCCAAACTCCTCCTCCACCACCAAGACTGATGACGAGGTCCACAACAGACCCCCAGATGCGAGGAGTATCTCATCATCACAATAATTAGCACAAACACTGGCCCATCACCACCCACAATGTATGTAAGTCCGTAAAAACATCCGTCACATGTTAGGAACACCAAGACTGGTACAAAAGTAAAGACCAGTGCTTCGTTCAATCGATACCAAAACCAAGACTTGAAATCCTTGTGATCTATAATGATGGAAGCAACACACATCTTTGTGGATTCCCACGAATCTTTCCATTGTTTTCCCTCATCCTTGAATATGCGAAAATTATTCCTCTATATGCTATGGTAGCCGCACTCTTCAGCCAGGGCGCCAATGATGAAGGGCGTTCGCCAACAAAAAAAAAATGTTCATAAACCGAATTTTAGAAGACATAAGAAATCTAGTTCAGTAATCCAAGTGCTACAAATTTTGTAACGAGCTATCATAAAAATTCTATATCTTTCTCTACAAAAGTTCAGCTCTGATAATGATAATAAATAAAGACGACATTGAAATAGGAAACTGGTTGCATACACAGTGAACAGAAAAAGAAGGAAAACCCAAAGCCATTGCAACTAATTAACCCTTGCCTTATACTAGTCTTAATTGGTCTTTCACATTTTTGTTTGTAAAGTTGGATCACTTTCTTCTTGAAGCAAAAAGAAGCAACTGCTTTTATACTTCCAACTGCATCAAACATCAAATATGCAAGTACTACATACTAATCTTGCAAAATCTAACATGAAGTTGAAACCAAATCTCAAAAGTTAAGGAGAAAACATGTAGGTATTGATCAAATTCAAATTTAAGCATGTAGATATGATCTAAGACATGTAGAAATATGAGAGCATTATTCATTTTCATATACAAGGAAAGACTCAAGCATTCAAAACTTTCAAAACGAGTTCCAAGATTCATTTAAAGAATAGCGGAATTGAAATCATTCATGCAAAGGGGTCCATAAGAGATATACCATAAAAATAATAATAGTAATTATAAGTCATTGGTTCATTCAATGCATGCTAGGTCTTGGTAGGAATTCGGTGACCGAATCCTTCACGTTTGGTTTAATGCAAACTATTATTGGACGCAATGGTCATTGCGTCCTCCAACTAGTAGCATCACAACAAAGTGAGTTCATCCGAAGCCGCCACCGATACATGACCCGTTATCACCAAGTTACACAAGTAGGAACTCCAACTCGTATACTTATACAACACATTTATGCATTCAATTTTCGGAGCATCTCTGTATGCAAGTTAAGGGAAGGGAAGAGGGCTCACTTAAAAGGGAAAATGTGTGAAGTGGACAAATGAAGAAGTTCATCGCATCTATCTTAATTATATATATATATATTCTCCTAGATTGAATTTTGACAAACAAGTTTTAGTGCAAACATTGGCATCGGCGCTAAATCCGTTCATGAACTTCAACTGAATGTATCCATTAAGTCCCACTAGAGGCAAAAGAACAAGGATAACAAAAGCCAAAATCCAGTTGGCTGAGAAGGCTATAACAACTTTCCTATACACAAATAAAAAAATTTGCAACTTTCCTATACACAAATCCAAAGCATCAAATGTATGGCTCATAATCAGTTTCGAATAAAAAAAATCACTTGATGAAAAACAAAACTCACTCTCTTCGAAAAACAAAAATTTCTTGCAAAACTTCCCAACTTGGATGGGGTCGTTCCCTCTTAAATTATAGCAAATTTGCTAATGTTAAAACTGAAAGTTCTGCACATCTAGCGATAGACATCAGGCTTGCATCAAGAAAAGGCATTACCTACAAATTGCAAGATACAAAAATTTTTTAGATATCGGTCTTGTTTAGAGACAAAACCTACATAACTGAGAATTCTAAATTATATATGAAATGTACAGTTGCACATGTATACAAAGTAATGTAGTGTGGAATCTACAAACTGGCCAAGAGAAGAATATAAGACAAGGAAATACGATCCGAAGAAGAAAAAAAGTTTTACCAAAAATGGGGTTAAAATCCTAGTACCTATAAAAATAAATGAAGATTTCACTCACAAGATCAAAGCAAGTAGACGTAATTCGAACAAAGGTTTCAAGAGGTACCTTAGCACTTCTATAGTTGGAACTATCTGTTGGTGCTGCATACCCTGTAAAATTAGAAAGAACACCAAAGCAACTTTGTTAAATCACCATGAAAACAAAAAACTCAATTACAATAGAAGGGGACTGGTGATAATACTTTTGCCGACTATAAAAAAATTCTATACATTTGAAGTTTCGACCATATGGACTTCATATAAGATTCAAAAACTTTTTTAGTTAAATCTTTCAGGTCTCCTAAATAATCGGTTCTCTTCAACCACCAGTATTTCCATATGTTTTCATACTTTTATGAGAAATTACAGTCGATCATGGGGCGCTAACTATTCAAAAATTCCGCAACATTGAAAAATTACAGATTCAACAAACACCATTTGATGAGAAATTAACATCAGAATAACTTAAAATTCCAATTTAACAACTAACAAAAACCAATCAAAAAGGGGTCAAAAACTTACATTTCTTATCAGCTTTAGGCATTCCCATTCCCATCCCAGCCTGCCAAAACAGCAAACTCAATTCAAATCAACGAAATTCCCAAAATTAACCAAGTCCCATGTCAACAACCCGTTCCACTCATCTAAAAACTTCGCATATAAATTTGATTAATCTAGTACCACTAAAAATACTAGACAAAGAGAGAAAAAGCAGTACTAAAACCGGTGTTGTGGCCATGCTTATAAATTTGATTAATCTAGTTATAAGTTACAGTGTATGCATGGAAGAACTAATGAAAAGTATATGAATATATATAGGATGTTAATTACATGTATAACAGTTACTTATAATGTGAAATCCGTAATTCTTCTTTCCTTACTCCTTATTGACTTGAAAATAATTCATTGAAAGGTTACCACCGTTCACATATATATTTGGCGAGGGTACTCTTACCATCCTTACATACGTGTGCATACAAGTCATACTGACCTTCATTAAGTGGAGACTTTCATATGTGATCATTGATTTAAAAACAACCATGAATATAACTAAACAAGAATCTCACAAGAGCAACCGATTTGACAGAATAAATCCATAAAATTTGACAATTTCATGACTTAAAGATAAGTACACAGTAAAGGTAGTGTCATGGAAACTAAAGCAACAAAAGATGCGAATGTATGGATAATTAAAGAACCTGTAGCCTTATTTTTATGTGTCCGAGCCATTTCGGCTTCGATTTCTTTCATCTTCTCAATGATTCCCATGTTTTTCTTATGTTCCTTATATCAGAAAACTGAAATATCAGATTTTGATGCAATGCACAAAATAATCAACAACTCCGCATAAAAAAACAAACAACTAAAAAATCGATCAGTCTGTGCAGATTGGATCAAGGTTCGAATTGTACCTGTGCGAGGTATTTCGGAGAGTCTTTAATGAATCAATCGAGTGAAAAAATGAGAAGTTGATTAGCGTGAGAAATTTGTAACCATTAACAAAGCAAAAAGAGAGGTTTTGCAAGGGCAAATCTGAGAGTTGGATCGATTGGGATGTAAATCTAACACAAAACCTCGAGGTTTTGCAACTCCATTCTTTGCGTCCATCAAATTCGACAAGCCTATTCGACGAGAACCGGTGTGCTTGTAGTTGGGGCTACTGGTTAGGGTTTGGTGACCGAGAAAACAAAGAAGATGAAGAGAGAAAGAGGAGGAGATGTAGATAGAGAAATTGAGATGGGAATTGGAGTACCCGAGAGTGAATCGCTTTGGTTGGAGAGTGAATCGCGGAGAGTGAATCGCTGGAGAGTGAGATCGATGGATCGCTCGATTGAGGAATTGAGAGAACTAGTTTTGAGTTGATGAAAGTCGTATGTTGGTTAAGAGTGGTTTTGAGTTTTAATAGCCTAGTACATAGAGGTTACTAAAAACCCCTATGAATTAGGTGCTATAAAAATCTTAATTGCTTAATACATGGGGGTTACTTAAAAACCTCTATTAATTAAGTGTTATAGAAAGCTTAATCATCTAATACATAGGGGTTACTGTGACGGCCCCAAATTCCCAATGCATTTGGGTACGCCCGGCCTAGACCCGTGCAGGTCCCGAGTCGGTTTCTCGTGACTGGACGAGCCTAGTCGACCTCAACTTATCAAAATTTTAAGGTTTTTAAGGTTTATGAAAGAGTTATTGCGGTTTAATACGAATGGAAGCAAAAATCATATTCTAATCAAATAATGGGAAATAACTCAATCAAGGGAAATTAGGAATCTATATAAATGTGGAAATCCCCAAGGCAGTCATATCCAAGTCAACAAAATAAAATTTATGGAAATCACCTCAAACCTAGTTCCCGGTTCCAAAACAACCATATATGTATATACATAAACGTCATACAAAAAGGATAGGTACGAGCCTACATCTCGGTACTTCACGTCCAGCTGCTCACAAAAAGTCTCCTAGACACGGTCCCTTGCCCCTACTTGCTCTCGTCTTATCTCGCACCCACCGTCACAAACTAGACGGTGAGCAAATCGAGAGAAATTAAAAGTAAAGCCGAGAAGAATATAACGATAATTCATGAAACGACAAACAAGACAGTCTAAATATCATGCGGATGCTTGAAATGCAGGGAATATAAATAAGCAAGAATGCATGATAGACAGATCGGAAATGTTAGCAATCGAAACATGCGTGTTCTACGAGTCAAGAGAGGCAATAAGTAGTCCATATTCCACAACAATACCACAACAATCCACAACCATCCACAACAATCCAGTACATGGTATCACACAATCACTAGGGGTGGTCAAACACTCGTGCGCTCGAGTGCCCGCGTTTTATCCCTTCTAGTGCAGGCCGCATGTACCTTCGTGACGTACTTATGCCAAGAACACACATACAAGAACATAGAATGGAATGCCAATGATGGGATAATAACGAATACAAGAAAAGTGAAAATGAATCACATGATATCTTCTTAGTGGCTTACTAACGTACAAATGCTTTTTAAGGCAAGTGTACTTACCCGAGATTATCGTAATCCACGTAAAACTCCCGCGACTCCTAACGCGTATCCTCAAGTTTCCGTTACGACATGGTCGGAAACTCGTGTTATTAGGTCGAGTCATTCACTAACACTTAGGTTTAAACTTATCATTATTTCCAATGTTTTGAATGGCTCGGACGGTCATACATTTTAATAAATAAAAGAAGACACTCTCTCTCGGGTTTTGAAGACAAACTACGTATTCGCTTCATCGCGAGTCATAGGCTCGGCTCGATCGTATGCGGGTCACGTCATGGTCTCGCGGACCGGCAACATGATCACGACGTCATAGCCATTCATCGCCACGCGACGTTTGAATAGCAACTATACATTTTTCGACTCGACGATGGCATCACACGAACTAATTCCAAAAGCCTTACGTACGTTTGTTTCGGACTTAGCCGAGGATTTCTAGACGTCAACTAATATTAAGTGAGACCTCGACAACCTTTAATGATCGTGGTTCGACCGGTAGGACCGCCGGCGATGGTGGTTTCCGGCGAGCCTCCAACGTACACATCACATGAAATATCGATTCCTTTGCACCTATAAAACTGTTTTTGGCCACTTTTAGGGTTGTGGGACCCACATACGAGTTTTGGTGGGGTCCCCGACACGTTCCGGTCCTGGTGGTCCGGCGGTGGCGCCGCCAGTGAGGACCTTTTCCGGCGAGAGGGTCAACACTTAGCAAAAACCGAGTTTGTTGTATGTATACAACAAGTACTTTGCATGGGCCATGCGGGGGTGATTCCGGACGTCTTGGACTCCGGTGGGTCTCCTGAGGTCGCCCACGGCCGGTCCTCGTCACGGCAACCACACGCACACGTAATAAGTGTGACGAACAACAACCAAAACAAAGAGAAATGAAGAGAAACGTGAGCCGAGAGGAGAGCAAACCGTGAGGAGAGGGAGAGTGGTCGAGTGCTCACGGGAGAGAGAGAGAGTGTGAGACCTCCGGCGACCTTCCTCGTCACCACGGGACCTCCGACGACGGCGTGGTCTCGGCCAACCGAATGGTGAGCAAACCTAGAGAGAGAGAGCCCGTGAGAGAAGTGAAACGCGAGAGAGAGAGAAAAACCGAGGTGAGAGTGTTACCTCCGGTTGGCGGCTTCCTCCGGCGTCCTCGGTCCTGGTCACCGGCGAGAGCGAGAGGCGGCGGTGAGCCGAGGAGAGAGAGGCCGTGAGTGAGAGAGGCTTGAAGATCGGGAGGAGAGAGAGTTGAAACCGTGAGTGAGTGTGAGAGTGATTGAGAAGAAAAATCGGGAGGAGAGAAAGAGTGATGGGAGTGTGATGTGAATGAGTGGAGGTGTTAGGTGTGAGTGGTGGGAGTGGGTGGGGTGGTTGGTTTTGTTTGAAATTGAAACCAATATGGTGAGGTGGGTCCTAGGTGTGCATTACCCACCCACAAGTCCCCAACCTTAACCCCTGGGTTCCCTGACTCACCTTACCTCATCGACCCGTATTTTTCTCCGTCACGTGCACACTTTTACTGTATTTCCTCCCCCGGTTACCTAGGCGAGAACTCACGCATAAACAAAAAGGAAATCGCTCGAGTGGCTCGTGACACGCATTTAATCCATAATGCTTACACATATCAAAAATCGTAAAATTACCTCGATGTCGACTCCCGAGGTTCGAAATACCGTCCAAAGATCGCGTGGCGGGTCACGATCCTGACACGTGTCACATAAGTCGTGTTAGAAATCGAGGGATGTTACAGTTACTCAAAAACCTCTATCAATTAGGTGTTACAAAAAGCCTAAATTGTTCTAGTGTCAGATCAGTTGGCAACTATTTTCATTCGAACTTATTATAGTAAATCTTGGTTATTGACATAATATTAATTATCACTGAGACACTTTTAGTCAAGGAAACATTATTGATGGTTGAGAGCAAGGAAAATATTAATCTCTGTGTGGTGAATGTATTCAAATGGGATAGACATTGACTTAGAAATGATGTTGCTTAAAAGAAAAGCTGATAATTCTCATGCAAGATCAAAATCACTAACTACTAAACAACATTGAAGTCCTCTTATTATTGAGTACATGGGAAGAGAATGGATAAAATAGTCAATTAACTTAAATCTACTCAAACAAAAGTTGATTTATCGAGTAGTACGTTGTGGTCTAATTTTTCAATTATTTGAGTGTCATACCTTAGTAAAGGTCATTATAAGTTTGAATAGAGGGACACTTGTTCAAGAAAGTTGTCAGTATGGACTTTCAATGCAAACTATGGAAAATTTTGACATGAGGGATTCAGCTATTCATAAACTTATCTCACTCTGGTGAATATTTTTTGAAAAAAATTTGTATTGGTGTTCTTGCATGAAAACTGATATCACAAGATAAATAAGGAGGTGTGAGATTTGTCAACAGGTAAAGGTGAACTATTGACCACCCAGTTGTTTACTCCCACCATTACGTATTCCTTGGTGGAAGTGGGAGCAAATCATGATGGCTATGTTTACTGGTTATCATTGATAGGTAGAAAAAGTCAGCTTACTTCTTACCAAGTTAGCTATCTTACTCATTTTTGAGCTTAGGTAGGCTATATGAATAGAAGATTATCAGGTGACATATATCAGAAGTGAATATTGTGTTACGTAAAGATCCTCGGCTTATGTACGGCTCATAGTAGAGTTTGCTGGATTACTTGGGCACTCACATTCATCTCAGCACAGGTTTTCACCCACTAACCAATGGACAGTTTGAGCAGTTGATCCAAATACAAGAGGATATGCTGTGAGCATGTGTACTCAAGTTCATGGGTCATTAAGAGGAGTATCTTCATCTGTATGAGTTTTCTTATAATAACATTTTTTAGTCAAGCATTGGTATGTCACCATTCAAGGTACTATATGGTAGACTATGCAAGACATCTTCTTGTTGGGCAGAAGTGGCTTATATTGTGCAAGATGTGTCGAGGGTTTTATTTGTTCACCAAGAGAAGGTGTAGTTGATTTGTGAAAGACTACGTGTTGCGCATGATCAGAAAATGACTTATGTAGATGCCAAACAACGATTAGTTATGTTCAAGAAAAGACAAATATGAGTACCTGAGAGTGTAACTTATAAAGGGACATAAAAGATTTGGTTTCAAGGGTAATCTCGCACCATGATACATAGGTCCATTCTAAGTTATCAAAAATCTTAAAAAAGTTGCATACCGTTTAGCATTATTGTCGTAGATGTCAGGAGGCCAAAACGTATTTGATGTATAGATCTTGAGAAGATGCGAGGGTATAACTCTCGATACTCTAGATTAGGATCATTTTGTTGTTAGACCTGACGAGACATATGAGGAATGACCAATATAGATCATGGCCGAGAGGATTCATAGGTTCTAACAAAATAAGATACCCTCATGAACGTTCGACGATAAATTTACGATGACCAGTGTTCACGTGGGAGATCAAGGCTTACATGCGAGAATACTTTTGGGAGTTGTTCTCTGGTATTATTTAAATTTCATAAATAAAATTTCTCAAGTTGGGAAGTTTGTGACTACGCATCACCAAATTAGATCAAAATTAGACTAATTCCACTAAATTGGAGGCCCTCGACCTTGTTTGACCACGTGCCACGGTCGTGCATGCATTATTTAATTAATAAAATAATATAATATAATATACATGGCGAGACATGAGATATGTGATGACTACGTGGGTCGCATGGTTAAAACCAACAAGTGGCTAAATACTAGGCAAAGCGAGGTCGAATTTATTTTTGGGTATCTGTTGATTTTATATCGCAAAAATACATAATTTTAATAAAAGAAATATACATTTATATATAAGCTAATAATCCAACTTGGATTGGTGGTAATGTAAAATGAAAACGAAGTTGGTACAAGACCTTGCCTCAAGTTGTGCGTTAGTTAGCAGTGATTGAGGTTGAGATTGGGTCCAAATTAATGAAAGTTTGACTAAATATGACAAGAAAATTGGTCCATAAATATTTTGTGTGTCGTGGATAAAGTTAGATTTATGGAGTTTTGGTTTGACCGAAACTAGTGTTATGGTCATTTGAGGGAGTTAGACTATTTCGTCGAGAGTTTAGATTTATTTGGTGAAAAATCTGATGCAAAATGAGCACTGAAAGACAAAACACATCAAAAAAGAATTTTAGCAAGTAATAAATAAAAAGATATTACGTTGTTGGTAAGCACATGAGGGTTTATATATAAATATAAAAAGTCATATGAAGATTCATTAAAAATGTTCCAAAGAACATTTTAATTGTTTTTACTTCTAAGACTCTCCGTGGACATTTTCTCTTACAAGGCTCCATCTGCTTATTTTTTGTCTGATTTCTTTCAGCAAAATAGTAGAGAACCACGAGATGATCAGTTCGAGCAAAGTTTTTGAGGCAAAGATGAGGTACTCTTCTCTAATTCTTCAGCAAAGTTTTTGAGGCGGAGATCTAGCAATTTTTTAATTTCTTTCATGAGAGTTTGATAGGAATTGGTAGGATTCTTAAGAATTGATGTATTGGGTTTATTTGTGATAATATTGAATAAGTTTCATAGATGTGGATTACGGTTTTTATTAAGTGAATTGATTCAATTAAGTTGATAATTGTTTCGAAGATTTTTTGTAGTTAAAATTGATTTACACTAGGATTATTGACAAATTAATTTTTTTTTTTTGTTCAAATTGACTTCATAAATTTGTGAAGATATTTTGAACGTGGTATTGAGTGATTTCTTGGTGTTTGGTGTTAAGTTTTGACGATATAATTGCAAAAATATTGATTAGGAAAAGTTTTGTTAGTTCTTAATTTTAAAAGTTTTCCAAATCGACAAACTATATTGGAAAATTTAAAACTTCTTCGTTCATGACCCGATTAAAGTGTTTTTTGATTCTACTTTAAAGTATAAAGTGAGCTTTACAAGTTCATTTTTGGTTAATATGAAAATATTGATGTTTTTAAGGTTGAAAACTTACCCAAAATAAGCTACTAGAAAGCTAAATAAAGTTTTTATAAAAATCTTGTGTTGAGTTGACGACGCGGAGTTTGATACTACCCAAGGTATGCGGAGCTTGACAAGGGATCGAGGCATTTGATGAAGAATGCAATGTTGATGAACAATTGGAATTTATAAACTTCTCGTGCACATCATATATCTTCTGCTTTGTTGCATTGCATCCCTGACTTTCCATTGGCTGTACATATAGTCATTTGGACCTTTAAGGACCAACTTTGACTTTTAGATGGGTTTGAGGCTGTAGTATTATATTGCACACCTCCTACGACCTTCATTATCCTGGGTTGAGTCAAATTATACCGATAATGCTCGGGTCCTCATATCACGTGAAGGGATATCCTCTAATCATAGGTAGGGGTTAACGCCACACAAATAACATACATGGCTGGTCCAACTACTAGGGATCTATAGAAATTACCCTAACTATTTGAGAAACTGGAATGTATAATATTTACTTGGATTATTGTTATTACATTTTCTTCAATATTTTTACTATGCACTTCACTATCGTAAAACCTTTCAATTCACTTTCTAGGATCTTTAGAACCTAAATTTGATGTTGAATCAGTTAGACTTGCAGTGGTTACGAAAAGAACAAGACATTAGAGTGGTCGACTACGAAAACGAGCGGGATTATCCGTACTGTATTTTATATATTGGTTTAAATGGTTTTAGTTTTATATATGTGAATCAGATGTGTATTTTATTTGGATTTAGGAGTTCGTTCCTAGACGATTCTTTTATGGATTACTATATATATTAATTTATAATGACCTAATATCTTAAGCTTGTGATTAGTGTTGACTCAAATCTTAATTAACTCAAGTTAGGCTTGATGTTATGTTCGACGCACCTTGATTAGCTTTTGCTTGGGTTTATATGATGATATGGTTTTAAATGGTATGTTTGATGAATTTTATAGGTTTTAGGATTCGTAGGAAAGTAATACAAGTGTATAATTGGAGAATAATCAAATAATTTATAAATTGTCTGAACACTAAGTGTGATGAGGGGATTATGAAATCAATGTGCACACCTGAAAATACTCGCGGCCATGTCAGGTGGATTTCTTGGCAAGAAAATACATGAGATATATGTTTATATAGAATTGATATATAAATATATATATATATAATTAATACTATAATTTTGAATTGATTTATATGGATCATTGGATTGTCTCGAGATGAGCGTAAGCGATGATTGTATTTAGATGTGTGTCACATTAGCACAAATAATCACTTGATCAACCTCAAGATAGCGCGATGTGTAATTCCAGGAAAGTTCATTTATATATATATATCTATTAAAACCTTCAAACTTATCTTTAATGTTTCATTTCTATCAAGTGAGATCAAGCAGGTGAGAGTTTTTGTTTTCAGGGTTGAGGAAGAGAGATTGATTCGAAGTGAGGGAAATAATTAAACCTGTAGATAAATAATTTCAACAATTGGTAAGTTGCATTTTTGTGTTTTGAAGTTCAATTAATAGGTGTAATGAGTTTTCTGTGAATTATCTTTATTGATCATGTGCAATGACTTTATCCCTCATTAGAGGTCTTCCCTCATGTTGTGAGAAGTATTTTAACGTTGTTGTATGGTTTTGGGGATTGAAGAGGAGCTGCTAACTTGTTAAATGTTGCGACAGTTAAAGGTGGAGCATGCTCCCTATATCAGTTAAACGCTCTCCTACCTCGAAAAACAACAATTGTGTTTTGTACCAAATGAAATTTCCTTTGGCCTTAGGGATAGACTTAGGGGTTCTAAATATAGGGTAATAGACCACTATTACCTCAAATGGTTTGTGATAGGTTTTCGAACATCGAGAAAGGTCGAATGATCTGGAAAAGTTAAGAAATTGTGAAGAAACCTAAATGAGGTAAATTGGACTCATTTTTTTATTATCAATTATGCATCGTATATTAGTAAATTTAGTTCATACAGCATTATGCACTATGATTGTGGGCAACGAATGGTGATTTTTACTATTTTTATATGTGGAGAATCCTAGAAATGGTAGAAAAAGCGACTGAAACTAAAGATTCAAAAGATATGATGGGAAATGGATTCCGTCTTTTGTACTAATGAATGGAATGATTTCCTTGGAAATTAATTCAACCCTTTTATTCTCATTAAGCTGGAGTTTTACCTTAGTCTTCGTTATCTAGTTATAAATGGTAGCTCAGTTAAGTTGGAATAAACTTGCAGAATCCCTTATTGGCCAACATATGAATTCTATGGTTGTATACTCGAGTGACAGGAAAGTACGAATTCGTAATTACACTAAATATTACAAATCACAATTATGATTACTTGTTAAGTAATGGAATTGCATTTAGTTATTTATTGTTTCAATTTATTCAATTACTTGAATAGATATGTTTTGGATTTATATTTCTATTTACTAAATCGTTGATATTAGTTGATAATTGATGTGTTTACGAGCATTACTTACAAATAAAGTTGGAGTGCTCACTCCTTTTAACATTTCAAGTTCATACACATGCAATTTAGTTATGGGCAAATATAAGATTTTAGTGTTTTATTATCTTCTCTATGGTGTAATGAATTTTCTTTGTATATGTGGATATTTTTTGAGTTATATTATTGTAATATAAATGGGTGAGTGGATTTACAAATTAGTTTATTAATAAGCTCCGAATTTAGGTTTGTAGAATGTAATATTGAAATATTTTTTATTTTTTATTGTGTATTACTTTAATATCAATATACTGGATATGTTTATGAATTATGGAAGGAGAGGTTTCTTTGCTCTTATTAATTCAATTTGGTATACCAATACTTAATTTGTCTTTGATGTCGGATATTGCCCTAATTGGGATAGTGTCATAGCTTGGTATTAAAGCCTAGTTACTAGACTAAGTTTACTAAATCTGCCACAGCTTGGTATCAGAGCCTAGTTTAGAGTCAAACCATATAACCTAAAATTAAGAAATGACTTGGATATAATTTTGTATTAAAGCTTAAGGATATTGGCTCTTACATACCTTACTACCAGAAACCAAAGTTTACTAACTCTGAGAGTTATCTCATGTGATAAAAAAGCTTATGATATGATAAATGGTTTCATCGTATTTTAAGGGAAAAAGAAAATGAAATCATTATTATATGTTATTTGCTGGACTTATTGTTATCTAATGTATAGATTTGATTTCCCTATTTTCTTTGTATGCTATCTTAGAGGCCATGACCTTAACGTAATCAAGAGAATTACCCTAAGTGGAAATCTAGAATTGAGGAGTAGATTTGGAAGCTTATGGAATCTAAGGCCAAATTAATGGCAATGCTAATGGCTCATATAGGATGACTAGTTCAGCAACCTGAGATTCAATCTTCATCAAATTCAGAGGTTAGCAAGATTAAGGGAAAAGTTTAGATAGTAGTAGTACCAACATAACCTTTTCTAGCACAGGTTCAGGTGCTATAGATAATTGCCACAGTGCCTATAGATTCTTAGAAGGCTACATTTCTTAAAACCCGAAAGGAGTTTATAAAATACAATATTATGCGATGCAATGGCATTATGGAGGATGCGGTGGCTGAGACTTGGATACTAGATATTGAGCAATGGTTTTTGTTGTGGAAGTTAAAGACTAATATAAGGTTAAAATGGTTACATTGATAAAATATGCTCATAAGTGGCGAAATTCACAAGAGGAATAAGGAAAGAGTGTCACAATTTGGCTACAGTTTAAGACCATATTTTATAGGAAGTACTTTCCAAAGTTAGTCAGGAATAGGAAGAAAAATAAGTTAATATAGCTAAAATAGTAGGAGATGTCTTTAAGGGAATACAAGTACATGTTAACAGAGCTGAGTGAGTTCACTCCAACAATGGTGGAATTAGCAGAAAACAATTAGACATGTTTCTCGGTGGTCTTAACTATGAGATACCAGTAATGGTTTCCTTTTATCATCCCATTAACTATGAATTTATCTCTAAGAATGCATTGAAGGTGGTGGTATTCGTGTTAGGTTGTCAATTAGGAAATATAATGGTTCCACCATGAACCCCTTATTATCCGGGCAGTCATAAATCTTAGGAATTCATTCATTTTCATCTAACTTTGTCTATTAAAAGTAAATGGAGTCATGGTATTATTACACAAAAAAGTACAACGGATAATTTTTCCACTTCTATTGTACCAATTCAGTTGCTTCCACAAAGAACTGTGTATATTTGCGCATCGCTTGCCATAACATCTACTTGACTACCTTCATTTGCGAAACGAACTTTACCACCAATCCAATTAGAATGCAAAAGGCAAATGTAAAGGACAGGCTGGTCCCTAACCGAGTAGTTCTACATAGTTTTTTTAGGTCTATAGAGGATCTAACAAAACTATTGTGATATGATATCAGTGTGGTCAAACAAGCCACATATAGAGAAATTGTATTGCATGTCTATCTTATGTGGTGGACAGTGTGATGTAGATTGTAGATCAATTTCACATTATGGCTTAGGTAAATGCTGAGGCTAAGAAGAGGCTTATGGAAGTTATTTTGAATATTTTTGCTTGAGATATGCATGGGTTGATTGATGGTTGTTCTAGAGTTTTATTTATTATAGGTGTAATGCTAGACGAGTTAAAATTAAAACCTGTGAAAGCAAGTACATTATTGATTTGGAGTACAATAGTGAGTGTGAAAGTTTATTTTAACCTAATTTGTGAGATGTGTAGTCAAAATTGGGGAGAAAGATCTCCGTATTGGTCTGAGGGCTTTGAAGTTCCTTGAATATGTTGCATTAAAACTGATGAATTATTTAAAAGCATATCATGCCAATATTAACTATTTTCATTACAGGCCAATCTTTTAGATCCTTAACTTTACTAAAATTATAGTCTATAAAGGCTAGAATCCATTATGACTCGTAACTCATTGAAGGGAAGGTACTTTTCATGATTTAAAGGTTATGGCCGAGGGTACTAAATTTGGTAAGCCTAGTCATGAATTTAAGGTTAATGAGATACATATGGATTGTGAGTTTTCGAAAGTCTTTCCATAGGAATTGCTTAGACTTCAATCACCACGTGTCAATGACTTCATTATTGATCCTATTCCTAACACCAAAGCCATATAAATTCATCCATATCATACGTCATCAAAGGAATTATGTGATTTTTAGACTCAACTCGATGAGTTATTACAAAAAGGGTTTATCCATCCTACTATGTGACAGTGGGAAGCAATAGTTCTTTTCGTGAAGAAGAAGGATCGAACCCTACGTATATGCATTGACTATAGATAGCTTAATCAGGTAACTATGATGAACAAATATACATTATCTAGAATCGATGACTTGTTTGATCAGTTAAAGGGTGCCAGATATTTCTCAAAGATTGATTTAAGGTATGGTTATCATCAACAAAGGATTAGGGATGCAGATATATTGATGACGATTTTTAGTACTCGCTATGTGCACTTTGAATTTCAATTATGCCATTTATGCTCACTTATGCTCCTATTATGTTCATGGATTTAATGCATAGGGTATTTAAACCCTATCTTGATAAGTTTATCACCATGTTTATTGATGATATTTTAATTTTTTCGATGACTCTATTGGAGCATTTACATTACCACATAGTTGAATTGCATACTTTAAAGGATAATCGATGGTATGCTAAGTTTAGTCAGTGAGGATTTTTACCTTAAAGGGTCAAATTACTTAAACATGTAATTAACGTTGAGGCCTTATTAGTTTACCCAACAAAATGTTGAGGCAGTTTTAGATTGGCCTATTCCTACCATAGTGTCAAAGTTTTGATGTTTTTATTGGGATAGCAGGTTATTACAGACATTTTGTTGATGGTTTCCCTCCAATTGCTCTACCGATGACTCAACTATCAATGAAGGATGCGAAATTATATTGGTATGATGAGTGCAAGACAACCTTTAAGGATTTGAAAGTAGTTCGATTGCAATGCATACCTTACATTACTAAAATTGGGGAAGGATTCAGTGATTTATACTAATGCTTCTCATTTAGGCTCGGGCTATGTGCTGGTGTAGAAAGGAAGCATTGTAGCTTATGCTTCAATGCAACATAAGATTCATGAAAGAAATTATCAATTTCATGATCTTGAGCAAGTTGTTATTGTGTTTGCCTTGAAGATTTGGAGGCACTACTTGTACGGTGAGAAATTTATAGTATTTTCGTGTCATAAGAGGCTGAACTATTTTTTTACTCAGTGAGAATTGAATATGCGGCAGTGTAGATGATTTGGGTTCCTAAAGGATTATGATTTCACTATAAAGTACCACCTAAAAAAGGCAAGCATAGTTGTTGATGCCTTGAGTAGGAGATGAACAGACCGAGATAATCTATCTATTACTAGAGCTTCTTAGTTTAGATTTCTTGAGGAAGTTTTGTTAATGATGATTTGCGAAAGTCTAGCTGGCACATCATCAACTGCTAGAGCTAGTTCCAAAGCTACTAATTTGTCTTTCTATAATCAAATCCGAGTTGAACAAGTGATTACTCTGCAAGTGGTTGATTTTCAGGGAGTTGATCAGTTTTAGTTAGCGCATTAGACGTTAACAACTAGTGTGGATTATCATGATAGGTTAATTTCTAGGGACGGTGCTTACGGTTCAAAGATAGATTATAGATTCCAGCTTAGGATTAGTTGATGTAAGAGTTGCTAAAAGAATCCTTTGGACCTTTTTACTCTATTCATCCAAGTAATACTATGATGTATCGCGATATAAGGCATATTTATTGGTAGTTGGGATGAAAACTTATATTGCTAAGCTATTAAAAAGATGTGAGATATGCCAACAAGTTTAAGGTGACAACGAAAACCTAGAAGGTTATTTAATTCTCCTGCGACTCTTGATTAGAAATTGGAGCATATATTGACAGATTTTATTTCTGATCTACCTCTGAATCAAAATAGAACTTTGTTGTTTGGCTTGTAGTCGATAAGTTGTGAGATTCCATGAATTTCTTTCTAGTGTCTATGGTATGTCCTTTAAATAGATTTTGTGAGATATAAGTACATGACGTGTTGAGATTTCATGGAGTTTCAATTTTGATTACTTTGGAAATAGATCTAAAATCCACGTCCTGGTTGTGGATGAATTGTAGAGATATTTGGAAAAACATGTTGAAACCTAGAACGATATATCATGCTCGGATTGACGAGCATACTAAACGTCTGATCTTGGTGCTTGAGGATATGCTTAGAGCTTTTATCTTGGAGTTAGGTGGTAATTGGGAGAAATACATTCCTTTGTGTTTGTGTGCGTTCTCTTACAAAAATATCTATCAGGCTAATGTTGGAATGACTACTTTTGAAGCTCTATATGGTCAGCCTTGTCATTGACCTGCGCGTTTAGCTATGGTTGGAGATATAGTTTTGTTAGGGCTAGAGTTGATTCAAAACTACATAGAGAAGATTCAACAAATTCACTAGCATTTGACTATGACACAACTAAGACATAATAGATACACCTATAAACATCATAGGTTTTTGGAGTTTTCAAATCGATTATGTTTTGTTGAATGACTAACATATGAAAGGGTTGTATAAAATCAGATTGGGGGATAAGCTAGCTCTTATATATAATGGGTCATTCATAGTGAAAAAAGATTTGTTCCCATTGCTTACAGGTTGCAGTTACCTCCTCATCTATTTAGAGTTCGTAATATCTTCCCTGTGTTTATGTTTTCCAAAACAAAGACTCAGTTCACTTAAGGGATTAATCGGAATGAATTTGATCTATGAGACGACTTATCTTATGGCAACTAGTCGATTTCGATTACAGATCATATGACTCAGAGGCAAAGAACCAAAAAGATTTCAATTATTAAGGTGAAATGGAAATTTATGCAGATGAAAAGCTAACCTGGAAGCGTAAATCTTATATGAAGTGAGACGTGTCGAACATGCCTAATAGTTTTTTGTATTTTCAATTAACTTGTAGTAAATGGGATATCATCTCCAAAAGGATTTTTGAAATCTCAAAGGAAAGTAACTTTTTATTATTTTTATTAACTTAATTAATCTAGTTAAATGGGAACTAAAATTCTAAATAACTTAAAAATTATAATCACTACGTTAAATAACCAAATTACCAAAATTAATTTAAACAAATAAAATTCGAACTAACTTAAAAAACATTCATATGCAACTCAATATATATAACGAACTACTAAACAAAGCCCCACTAAACAAGATAATATATTTGACTTACTTTTAAAACACCAGAACATAATATTTTTAAGAGTATCACTATAATTATAAAACATGGAGTCTTGGAATCATTAAACCCTACTTCATAATTGGTTGATAGCCGCTAAGGAGCCACCGATTTTCCTTAATTTAATGTAAATGCCACATACTTATCATTTAAATCTACTCATTAGATAAAATGCAACACCGTAGAAATACGATAGCATTAAGTTTACTGAAAATCATGCCTTATCTAAGCCAATATTACTGAAACAGCATAATAAACGACTTAGAACACAATCCTTTAAGACATCCACTCGAAAAATGCCCTATAAATTAATCATAGTTACTACTTCTATAATTGTTGTCAATAACCATAGACGTAGTGTCAGAATCTTAATTCCACATAACATATTTGCAACTTTACATTCAATAATATTCTCCTTTAATTGTAATAAGTAAAAAAAATAGTTAATTCCGTGATTGACGTGTATGAATAGATTTTAAGCATTAAGTACATGATTCTTTAATTATCACTATCTAGTAATCCAAAATATTCTACATTATTTAGGGTTTATTTAAATTAATAGACTACTCACTCATGCTTGAAATAAACAAGGCATAAACATTATTAAAAGACATATTGAATGAATCGGTACCTTAATATAAATCAATGCTCCAAAGTATCTTCAAATATACACTAAACTAATAAGCAATAGGAAAAGAGTTGGGGGCAAAAAGAGAGTTATTTTGAAGCTCTTTGATGTTTTTTATAGTATCCCTACGTATACATATCATAGATAAACTCGAATTGTTCATACTAATCTAAAAAACTTATAAACTACCTCAATGATTTCTTTGTGATTCCTTACTTATACATAAATTGATGAGTAAATCAGTAAGTTTAACTTTTGCTTCTCCACCGATTGAGTTCGCGATTTATAGTTCATTCTTCAATTTTCTGTAGATTCACTGGCCTTCTTCTTTTAGTGGTTCATATGGTGATTCCTACTCTTATTCCAAATCGTTGGCTAATAAATAGTGCATTTTTTCGATTGATTTTTTGCTTTTCTTTCTTTTTTCTTCATTTTCTTCATTTTCCTATTTACGACTTAAAATCATAAAAACAAGATAATACCTAATATAATATCATCATTTATACGTAAAATCAACCTAAATTATACTATATAATGTGTCTAATTATAGACTTGTCAGATACCCCCAAACTCAATATTGTGCTTTCTAGCAAAGGAATAATCACAATCATATTCTTTTTTAATACTTTATAGACTGATGTCAATCTAATTCATCTTAACTTTAAATAAGAGAATTCTTAAAATGGAAGTTATTTTCAAATGAAAAAACATTACCTAAAAGTAAATGGAAGTTAAGATACAATAGAATGATTTAGTCAAATCAAAACATCCCGTAATGATAACTCAACCATTCAATGTAACCCTCTTTAGAACTTAAAGTTCATTGCCAAGGTTAGTGCATAAAATAGGTTTTCTCAATCTTCATTAACAAAAATAAAGCTTATGATAATTACTATAGAATCCCAAAACACAAAAACCACTATATTAGTTTTAATTTTAGAAGAAATACTTTATACTATTACCATAATCAAACTTAATAAGTATTTAGCCAAGCTACAAATGACCATGTCATTTTGAACATGTTAGATTAAAACATTCTTCATTCAACTCTAGCTTCAAATACTCAAGTAAAACATTTTCTTTTAAACTTTTTAAGAACATCCATTTTTTTCATCTCTCAAAATTTTATTTTTTTTCTCCATTTTAACATATTGCTTGTACTTTTGCTTTTGAGTGCATGCTCCAATTCTTTCGGACATTCTCACTTTTTTCCACTATAGATTCCCTACTCCATTTCCTTTAGAATCTATAGGACTCTCTATATTTTTTTCTTAACTCTTGCTATCATCTATCGCTATCCACTAAAGTTAAAGAAAGTATTCTTTCTAACTTTTGCAAATTCAACAGTTTCTAACCTATTTCTTCTTTCAATTGTTGCATAATAGCTTTATACATATATTTTAAAAATACGTAATAAATAGCCTTTGTAGCATAAGACTAATAGAAATATGTCTTGTTCATGTAGCACTATTGTTTCGATTTTCTACACTTTATCATAACTAAAACAAGACATTCAACTTAGTGTTCATCAAGTAGTAAAATTAAACAAAAGGGTGTAAAAGTAATTAATTCTATCATAAAAATCACTCGGGTAATAAAAATAACACTTCCATTCAAAATATATTAGATATATTCATTTACTAACTAAAAATAAAGAAAAAATGAAATTCATACTCACTAGATTTCGAAAGATATTATTTAAATTTTCGTCAACTTACTTGAATATCGGATTAAAAGTAGTTCTAAACTTCTCTTCTACCATTCTTTCCTTTCATTTCCATCAATTTCATACTTTACCTAAAATACCCTCAAACTCAATCTTAACCATGTCGTTAAAGTTAAAAAATGAAGCTCATTTTTCAATTAAAACAAACATAACTTGTGACGTAAAATTAAATAACAAGTGAAACAAATATCATACCAAAGCACTGAATAGAATGTATGACAAAGTATATCAACATAAACACAAAATATCATTAAGAAACATAAAATATACAACCACTAGACACAAAGTATATAACCAATACCGAAATTACATATAGGAATCTCACAACATCAATAAAAGATAAAGAAAATAAATAGGAGAAGAAAATCAATGTCGACATCTGGAAGTCACATCATCATCATCCTCAATTGGATCAATCCTTAGGGACTGTTAGCTCACAGCGAGGTCGTAGAGGCGGTATTTTTGACCTAGCAATATCAGAACATCAAGATTATAGCTAAGCGGTAATGTCGTATACATTGATTATACAAGAACCGATGTGCCTCCTTGACGTTTGTTTCTCTTGGACATCGTACACTCCATTCTATGGATGCTCTTTATTAAGGCTCTCTGGTTCTCTAATACCAGTTCTGATTGCGGAGAGTGGTCATCTGGTTGTGCGGGATTGCATCCATAAATGCAAACTCCGACTCATCTATGTGTAGTCCAATCTAATCCCTAGTAGGTTGCTCTACGTTTGAATCATTTTGGGTTTTCACCATCTCATTGAAGATTCTCTTTGTGTCGTATCGGATTTTCCTTATGTGCTCGGTGTCTCTTCTTGCTATTGTACCACATTCACTCACTCATACTCTATGTCTTCATAACCATTTATTCTACCATATCTCTCCATTACCTTATAAGTGATGGTCTTCTCTAGTAAAGTATTCAACTCGAGGTCTGACATGTTTACTTAGTCCATCCTACGGAAGGCCGTAATCATCGAGGGGAAAGGATATGCAATGTTCTTATTAGTGTTGATGGCACTCCGGATGTATTCATAAATGATTTTTCAAACATCCAAATATCCTAGCCTCATAACAATATGGTAAAGTATGGCAGCCTTGTAATTCACTATTTCATGGATTGCAGGTTCGGATGTAAGCCGGCGTCGATTAAATAACACCAAGCTTTAGTGGTTTTCCTAAAAACTTTACTGGTTATGTGTTTGGGATACCTGACGCGTGCCGAACACGTCAATAAAGTAAAGTCTTCTAAACCAACTATTTTGTAGAATAGTGGCAAAGGGTTGATCCCACAAAGACTGATTGTCTTTCTCAAGTTAAAATAACAAAAAGAAAAATTGGGGTTTTAAAATAAATATTAATTAAACTAACTAATCTATCTAAACTAAATAAATAAATAAATTAAACTAATTTCTAAAACAATTAATTAATAATCAATTAACACCTAAATAACACCTAAATCTCCAGTTCCACAAATCAGAATCAAGATTCAATAGCATTCAATGATCCTCAATCTTTCCTAAAAAATTATTAATTTAAATTCTCCTAGATTAGCGATAGAAAATCGACATCCGCCAGAAATTCCTAATTCCCTAATTTCGATAGTGAGGACTTCCGCCACTAACTACTTTCCTAATTAATGTGTAACCCTAGACATTCGCCAATCAAGTTTAACACACTAACCGCATTAATATGGATCTATGGGAACAATAATCCTAAATAACTGGGTCGCATCCGCTCCCGATTTAACCTAGATTTAATTGTTGCACATTCAAGAACCGAAAGGGTTTTACGGCAAACGGGTGAATGTTTGTTACGGATACTAATATTCCAAATAGCAGTAGATTGTCGATCTAAAAGCATGCATAGGCCTCATACATACCCTAGATCTAAATCATAATAATTAAATCAACAACAATGAAATAGGAGAAATTAAATTAATTAAATAATAAAATAAAAGATCTCGCATAATATGCTTTTAATCCGTAATTCCGACTAGCTTCCCCTTCGACTTAGGCAAGAAATTAACTACCCTGACATCGTCTTCAAAAATCAATACTAAAAACTAATAATTAATCTCTAAAATATACTAATTAATTATTTTTTAATAATACTTAGGTTCCTAATATATAAAAGTACTCCAAATTGGACTCCGATACTAATTTTAGGGGTTAGGGAAGGTAACTCGTGCGTCGAGGAGCATCGTATGGGTGTTTTTAGATCATAATTCAGACTCTGCACCGAGTCTCACCATGATTCGCTATATTTTAACTGCCGCGCCACGTGTTTGCATGCTATTGGACAACCCCTGTCACCGTCGTTAGTTGTCGCTGCGTAATTCGCCGAGTATTGTGCGTTCGGTTGTGGGTGGGGTAAGTCAGCGACACGTGTCATCACGTGATTAGCCGAAACACATCGTTGTTACGCGCCGTAAGAATGAGTGGATGCCACGTGGCATGATGTGGCACGGAAGAAAATCGTGTTACCAACACCGAATCACTGGGTCTGTGCGGGCACAAATCTCGAAGCTGATCAACAGTAGCTGGAACGGGAAGAAATGTTACTTGCATGACGTGGCTGTGCTAGGTGACATGGCGACGTGCGGCGGTTTCTCATTAGTTCCTGTAAATGGATCTGCTGACATGTCAAGACCTGCCAACACCCTATTGGCTATAATCGGTGTATTGACACGCTATTTGATTTGAACTTCCATGTGGCATCATCCGATTGGTCTAGAGTGGCTTTTCACGCTGACGTGGCATCACCTTATTGGCTGAAATATGATGTTTGCTATTCGAAACCTACGCAACGCGTATTTGGAGACCAACTGTCCGACGTTCGATTACTGCAAGTAAATACTCCATTTTGAGTATTTTTTCACCACGAATTCAATCGTGCACTCTGTTTCACCTAAAAATGATCAAAAAATATAATTAAATATATATTTAAAATACTTTTAATAATCAAACATACTAAAATAGACTACTAAGTACCTATAAATACTGACTTATCAATACCCCTTCCATATAAAAAATAAATCTATCTTCATAAATTTCTTCTTAACCACCATTTATTTTCTAGGTGGGTAATTGATACTTAACTCCATACTCGGGTTTATGGTATTATTCATTTGGTTTTTGGTGAAAATCTGGTATTCCAAAATACCTGGTTTATTTTTGCAACGGATTAATTCATTGTTCTCTCTCTAACTCAAGACTCAGTCTTACTTTCACTTTATATGCATTGGCATAGAATTATCTCACTAAAGCTTCACAACCCCGTTCACTGGGGAAATGCTTTAGGTCTTAGTGGTTATAATCTTTAGTAAGTAAACCCTAGTTTCTTTTCTCTATGATTTCTATGATCCTAGGCCTATAATTCCATTAATTTTTCATAATAAATCCCCTATCTGGGATCAATTTCCTATCCTTAATTACATCACTCATAAATCTTTTGTAGGCATTCTCATTTATAAAATTTTCCTTCCTTAATTCATAGATCTTCTCCACCATCATTATTTCTTTTTCAACTTTCTCTACTTCCTCAACATCTACATAACCATCCTCAATGTTATAACTAAATGAAGATGGAGGAGTAGGTTCTTTTTTCGTTCGAAAACATTGTGTGTTGAAATTTATGCATGTGGGTTGGATTTGAAAAACTTTAGATTTTTTTTATGGTTCTACTAACTTTCCCTTCCCCTTCCCCTTCAATTCTCATAAACCTCTACTTTTTCCACATCTAGCCATTTGGAATTTTTATGTAAAAGAATTAACTTTTAAAATCATTTGAGACCAAATTTTGTTGGAATAGTATTCGATAAAGTTCAACTATCTATCGAGAATAAGAAATCATTAGGAAAAGCTTTCTGAAATTGAGATTTTGAAATTCATCTCAAAGTTGTTGATAAAATAGCATAAAAAACCTCTATATTTACAAAAACGTCAAACTCATTTGAAAGTTATTTTTAAATTAGTTTTAGTTTGCATATAAAATTCTCTCTACTCGCCATGTATTAAAAAAAGTTCAAAAATTTGATAGTGATAAATAAATCACCACCTCACTCCCATGTTAGTATTATAATTAAAATCATTTGATATCAAAACTATTTTAAAGTAAAAATTATGAAATTGAGTTCATATCCTTACAATCAATCCAAAATCAACTAAAAACCTAAGCTTCGATCCGTAAGAACTTAAGGTTTTCATTAATTACATAATTTGAAAGAGATTCTTTCAAGTATCGATCCTTATATTGCTTCTCTAGATTCTCATAAGCTCCTATTCGAACTCCCTTGCTCCAGCCTTAGTTGGCTCTATACTCTTAAAACTCACAACACTGTTCGATTAGATATGTGAATATTAATGTTTCAAATATGGGGATTTTGGGTTTTGTTTTTAATAACTCTAATTCGTTCCAAGAGAATCACGGTTTGAGTGGATTCACTAAGGAATCGCTGATAAAATCTATAGAAATGAGTCTCAGTGACTAAGTGATTTATCCAGTAATTTGTAGTTATAAAAGAGATTTGATTACAAATTGCTACCTTCAAATTTACACTGAGAATTCAACGAACTACTACTTTTTTACCAGTGATTTGCAATACAAACTGGAATCGCTAATGTAATTGTACTATTTTCCAATTATATCGATTTTCCCATTTAATTCTCACATTTATACAGTAATAAATATAGAAACATCCAAAGTCTTAGAACTTAACTAAGATATGTATTAAATAATTTATTTTATTGCCATAAATATCTAATTAACATTAACTTATTACATTAAAAATATAGTACATAAATAACTTTGCTTGATTAACGTCCATACATAAAACTATTTAGTAATTAAATTCCTAGAATACCATTATTATAAGAGTTAAAAGTTGAGAGAATATAATAAAACTAACTAATCCTAATACGAAAAGAAAAAAATAAAGATAGAGAATGGGCTGCCTCCCATAAAGCTATTTTTTTTACTATCATTGGTTCCACTGAACTACGCAATTCTAGGTTAGTTCCATGAACTTAAGTTTACGAATATCCACTTTTCTGCTATTTCACAAAGTGATTGTTTGGTCATGCACTGAAAAAGTAATTGTCTAATTTAGAGTATCCATGAAAGCTTGTGAAGTGGCTAGGAAAGGTTGTCCTAACATTAATAGAGGATCTTAACTAATGAAGTGTGGCATAATCAGAAAATCTACGTGAATAGTATACTTGTCAATCTGAATTCGTATGTTAGCAACCATACTTATTGGTTTTACTCAATATTCATTTGGTAAGGCAACTTTTTCTAAGCAATTACATCCAATTTTTAGTTGACTGTGAAGGAAAAAATTAATCGACATGTAGTTTTCCCTAGGACCCATATCACATATATCTTTAAAGTACCAAACCATTTTGACCTTTACCTTTATGTATATATTTCTTAGATTATTGAGATTGATAATTGTTGGATTCTTCTTTTTCTTCTTCTTATTTTTCGTAGGTTCAAATTCCTCCAAGTTATTATTATAAACATTGTTTGATTGATTAACCCTCCATTCTTAGGTTATTGTTTGTTGATTGGTTGTTTCTTCACCAAGCTTTTTTCGTGGCTTTTACATTTTCATTTTCCATTGTTTCTACATTAATGGCATATATTTTGCTTCATAATGATTTAATTCTAAAAATTCATTATTTTTCAGTATTTACATTGTCGAATTGATCATATTTTCCGTAGATATCTTTGCCATTCATGTGAAAAGTAACAATTTTATTTTCAAACACCATAAACATTGTTCCTTCAAAGATATGTAATTTGGTTTTTGATGTTTTAAGGAATGGTATTCCCAAAAGTATAAATTTGGACTTAGCTAATATTAAGTCTCCCATTTCCATGACTTAGTAATCAGCGGGAAATATTAAGTTATTAACTTTGACTAGAACATCTTTTAGTAAACCATAGGGTTTAACTATGGTATTGTCAGCTAATATAAGGTTGATAGATATATTGATTAGTGAACCTATTTTCTTTGATTCATATAACTTAAGTCAATTAAAGTGTATTGATGCTTTGAGATTACACAAAAAAATCTATCAAAGAGTTTCTCATTGTGATAGGGATTCCAAACATCTATTGGTTAGAACATGTAACGGCCCGAAAATTTGACTTGTGCCACGTGTCAATTCAAGGTCGTATGTGGGACCCACTCGTCGAAATACGTATATCCGAATTCAATTTAAAATGAAATGCTAATTATGCGAGGGATTTGGTGAGCCGAAACATGAACAAGGACGCGCCTCGAGTCGCGTGCCGACGTGAGACCGAAATAATGGCTCTATATGGTTTAAAATGTGCATTGGATATGCCTCGTGTTGCGTGTAGCGCGGGTATTGAGATTTAAAAATGAGGCGGGTTGGTGCCTCGAGATGCGCGTTTGGTTGTTGAGTTTGCATCGAGATGCGCGTTGCACGAATCTCGAGGACATTTTGATTTGAAATCAAAATGGAAAATGTATATATATAATATATATTACATATATAATATATTATATATATATTATATAAAGAAGGGATAAGGATTGAAAAGAAAGAGAGAAAAAAAAAGAGAAAAGAAGAGGTCAGGAGAGACTGCTCGCGAGGAAGAGCGAGGGAAGAGAGAGAAAGTGGCGAGAAGAGAAGAGCGGCGGGTCGAGCGGCTCCGGCGAGCCGGAGGCAGGCGAAAGGCGGCGGTGGCGGTCACGGCCGGCGCCAGCGACGGCGCGCAGAGCTGCAGCGAGGAGGACGATCGCTCTGGGTTTCGGCGATGGCGGCGGACGGCGGTGCTGCGACGCGGCCCATGGCTGGCCGGCGGTGCTGCAGCACCAGCACGGCGGCGCTCGGCAGGGCGAGAGGCAACGCCGGCGAGCAGGCAGCTGCGCCGGCGCGAGAAATGGTCGGAACGGCAGGCGGGTGAATGCGGCGACGCAACGCAACGCTGTGAGATGGCAGCAGCGGCGGTGGCCGGCGGGGGTGCCGGAGAACGGCCGTCGGCGGCGCCGGTGAGCGGCCGGGGGCGCTGGCGAGGCAGCGCGCCGATGGCGCGTGGCGCGGGATCGGTCACGAAATCGCTACGACGCGTGAAGGTGATTTATTTCACCAAATTTAATTTTTATGTGAATAATTTGAAATAAAATGGGTTTAAACTAAATTGACACCAGGAGGAGTTTAGGGGTAAGCAAACGAGACAGCGAGCGAGACATTTCGAGGATCGCATTTTTCGATAAGTAAACCGTTAGGGACTTATACATTATTTCATTTCTCTCATTGACTATTGTTGTTTGTTGATAGCTTTATTGTTGTTCATCACCTTTGTGATGATAGCTATATTACTTGTTGTCGATTGAGGGGGTCCATTGGCAAGTGAGTCATGATTACTATATATTTGCGATATGAAGGTTAGGGACTGA
Source organism: Stephania yunnanensis (assembly GCA_039657365.1). NCBI lineage: Eukaryota > Viridiplantae > Streptophyta > Magnoliopsida > Ranunculales > Menispermaceae > Stephania > Stephania yunnanensis. The sequence continues at coordinate 27,934,968 of CM077581.1, read as the reverse complement.
GCTCTCGTCCTAATTATTGTCGTCCGTTGATTTATCCGAGTCCATGTATGTTTCATAGTCATACGGGCTAGGTTGGGAGCACTTATCTCGTCCTAGATATTTATGGATGCCTCATAAGCGCAGGGTTACGGTTGGGAGGCAAGGGGGTCTCGCCTAAACCCGAGTCTCGCTTGAGCTTTTTTGCGACTCAACGACCTTTTGGTCGGGACTCCTTGTTATTTGGCATCTCTCATCGATGGATTGTTTACAGATCTTGTATATTCATGCGTTCTTTATTCATTTTCTATTTGCATGAATTTGACGCTTTGAATATTTGTGAACATGCTTCGGGATATTGTGTCGATGCTTTGGGATATTGTGAACTATTTTGCTTTGAATATTGTGAATCGTTGCTTTGGATATTGTGAAATGTCGTGTATATGTCTTACTTGGATTTACTTACCTGGGCTCGTCATTTTTATATTTGATCGAGTGCAGAGCCATGACAAGTAGCGAGAGGAAAGCTTCATAGCTAGGTGATTTTATATTTTTATAATTACTTTCCTCCGATGATATTGATTGGGTTCCATAATTAGGTTGCCTAACTTCTTCAAATTTTTGTTGAGTTATTTTATTCATAGTAATTGCTTCCGCTAAATTTTAAATCTTGAAACATATTAATAACTCAACTTTGTAAATTGTTGAATGTTGGATAATGATGGATTGAAAGGTCGACTAGGCTCTCGTTGACCTTGCGAGACTTGCTCGGGGTCCATGGGGTTTAGGCGCAATTTGTGGAAAATTGGGCCGTCATAGTTGGTATCGTGAGCCGACGTTTTAAAAGAACTCGACTCTTGATTAGCACAATAAATGAAGACACAAAACAAGCGAAAGTTAGGAATGGTTGAACTTAGAGTGGAACCCTATGATCCCGACTTGAGTGTTCGTTGGGAAGTGAAGAGAGTTGGAAAAATGGAAAATGGTAGCACACCTGGCGGATATGGAAAATGGAAAATGAGAAATGGCAAATTGAAAATGGAAAATGGAAAATGGAAAATGGAAAATGTTTATAACATTTTTTTTCTTATATGCGTTTCGAGGTGGGCTTGTACCTCTGGCGTATATATAAAATATATGGTATGTTATATACTATATACGATGTCGATAATTATTTGAGGAATCGTGACTATGGTAATGATAATTGGTAAATGGAATCAGTTAGTGATCAATGTTTCATTGGCATACGTGATTTCATTTTTAGTAAATCAACAGCTTTTTCAGTTGTTTACAACATTGTGGACAAATGGGTGAAAGTATTGGGATGCCTCGAGATTCGTGTTGCACGTATCTCGATGACACATTTGATTTTTTCTTGAGGATAACACCCCGCACGTATTTCTAGAGGATCCGCTCGAAATAATTAATGAAATTGGAATGTGATATGGGAATCAAATCTGTGGTAAAGGTGAGATGATTTCATGTAAATTTGGTATAATCTTGCAAGGACGCTTAAACTATATTTAAATGGTTTGGAGTTAAATTTGAGCCGAGTTGGAGTTCAATTTGGTATAGTCCTTGTTTTCATTTGAGAGTTGGGGATCAAATTGAGCGACCAAATGATTTTTTTATATCGTCGAATTTGTGATGGAATTCTTTGGTTTTATGTTCAATTTGGTTCCGTAAAATTAACATGAGTTTTGGTGGGGTAAATTGAAGGTATAAACCCAAAGAAGGAAAATGTTTAGGAGTTATATTTTCATTTGATATAAGGTCGTATGACATTGCCTTCATGCACGGATAAGATATGACAATGTTGGTGATTGTGGTGTATTTGAGAATAGTGGAGCTGCATGGATAAGTACTCGTACCTTGAAAATGCGGGAGTTGTTTAAATTCAATTCAGCCTCGCGGATAGTGGCTTAAGAATTGAGTTAGTGCAATTGATAAATTGTGGTAAATAGCTTGGTTGGTTTGGCGAAGCTAATGGAAAATGAAACAATTCATTTGGAGTAAAATGACACAATTCATTTGAAATTTAACGTCATGTAGGAAATTAATTTCAAGTTGTTCAGTTCGTACTGAAATTGACAATTTCCTATACGTAGTGAGACTTGAAACGAAAGTTCGAGTCTCTGTGGTGTGGAATTGATAAAGGAACTTGATGTTACGAATGGAAATTTTTTTTTTTTTTTAAGGTAAGAAATGTTCGAGAAAAGCTCAGTCGTGAAATGAATGAATATTCGAATGTAAGGAACATTCGAGTAAGGAACATCGAATGTAAGGAACATTCGAGAACGTCAAGTTAAAAAAAAAAAGAAACGAAGAGCGGACTCAAAATGAGCAAAGTGTTGAGATGACTCGAGAGCTAACGATTACATCATGTACAGACTCCTTTAGCTTTGACGAAAGCTTTGGAGTAGTACTGTTGGATCAGAAGCCCAAGTAACTCCACTTTAGTGACACTATACATTTATAGTCTCAGGGTTGGTGAAGTCGACCACCACCTTTAGGGACTTATAAATAAATTAAATGTTACGAGCTGAGGTAGAGTCCGCGAATCGTTTTAAAAGTTAGTGGCCACCTAAGGATAAATCCTACGAGATGGTATATCTCAAGAATTCTCGCATTCGAAAATTTGCTCAGATGCGTTAGTAAACGTCCTGACATGAATTTTCGTACAAGTAAACAGGTGCATTTACTCACTTGACAAATCATTAAGAAAAGAGTAAACAAGTGCATTTTAAATGGAAGTAATTATGTTTTAATGTGGCTCGAGTTTCGCGCCGCACGAATCTCGAGGACACATTAGATTTGGATTAGGTAATGCGAGTTCAAAACTTGGGAGGTGTCTCGAAATACGTAATTTGCGAGATTCGATACAATTGTGGTCACACATAGAAGTGGTGCCTCGAGATTCGTGTCGCACGAATCTCGAGGACACATTTACTATGAAAAAAAAAAAGTGAACGCGTTGGCGTAAATGTGTTGAACTCGTGCTTACATGAGGAGATGCTGATCGCGCCAACCGATACGGGGAGTAGAGTGATGATTCAGGCGAAGCAGTCTCGCGAGTTTTAGCGGCATCACTCGAAAAAGTTTCACGCTAGTACCAATCTAGGAGCAGCAAATATTCTTGATGTTTTTGGCTATACCAGATCGAGGTCGAGCATCGTATCAATTTCGTTGTTCAGCGAGGCCAACGTATGGTTGTGCACTACGGTGGCATTGATGTGGATGCTATGGAGTGCAGTTGATGTTATGATGAGTGAGAGCGTGGGAGCGCACGAGAGCAACCTCATAGTGTATTGTGTTTTCGCCATATGAGGCGTATACGGCGCCAAAATTTGTTGGTTTAGCGTAGAGTTATGCTAGTGCGCTGCAGTAGCCAGCACCGTTAGATCATTAGCATAAGTACCATCAGAGGGTTGATGGCAGAGGCAGTGGCCGGAGATAGGGTCGGAGATCCAGTCGAGTGCACAGATAGGGACAACGATCTAGTCGTGCACATGGGAAAGGAAATGGACATGTTCCAGTTGGAACGAGATTTCAACGTATCTGCATGGGCGTATGGACAGCCAGGTATAGCAGAGTAAGGCATGCTCTTGTCACGTCAAGTTCGACTATTATCCATCGTAACCTGATAGAGGGTACGAGTTTGGTTGAAACTCACTCGAGGAGTGAGACTGAGTTACATTTCTCGCGGGCATATAAAGGATATACGTATGTTGGTGACGGTGGATCACGAAAGTAAAATATTCATTTGTATTATTCCAATATATGTTGCGAGGATGTTGCCCTGGCATATATTGATGGGAGGAGACAGATGGTGTGTTATTTGCTTGGAGGTTACGGATGTTGAGTTTGCCTCGAGATGCGCGTTGCACGAATCTCGAGGACATTTTGATTTGAAATCAAAATTGGAAAATTTATATATATAATATATATTACATATATAATATTATATATATATATATATTATATAAAGAAGGGATAAGGATTGAAAAGAAAGAAAGAAAAAAAAAAAAAATAAAGAAAAAGAAGAGGTCGGAGAGAGGCGCTCGCGAGGAAGAGCAAGGGAAGAGAGAGAAAGTGGCAAGAGGAGAAGACCGGCGGGTCGAAGCGGCTCTGCGAGCCGGAGAAGCGGCGCAAGCGCGGTAGCGATCACGGCCACGCGCCAATGACGCGCCTAGAGCTGCAGCGAGGAGGACGATCGCTCGGGGTTTCGCGATGGCGGCGGACGGAGGGTTGCGACGCGGCCCATGGCCACTGGCCGGCAGTGCGGCATCAACAACACGGCGCGCTCGGCAAGAAGCGAGAGGCAACGCCGAAGCGAGGCAATGCGCTGGCGCGAGAAATTGTCGGAACAGCGAGGCGGGTGAATGCGGCGACGCAACGCAATCTTGTGAGATGGCAAGCCGCGGTGGCCGCGGGAAGTGCGGAGAAACGGCTGCGGCGGCCAGCAGCCGCGCGAAGCAGCAGCGCCGATGGCGTGCGCGGTGGCGCGGTTTTGATCGGTCGACGAAATCGCGACGACGTGGTGAAGGTGATTTATTTCACCAAATTTAATTTTTATGTGAATAATTTGAAATAAAATGGGTTTAAACTGTCGAAATTGACACCACGGACTAGGAGTCGGGTGTCGGGTGCGCAAATCGAGACGCGAGCGAAACATTTCGAGGTTCGCGTTTTTCGAGGTAAGGAAACCAGTTAGGGACTTATAGAGTATTTCATTTCTCTCCATTGACTGTTTTTGTTTACTGTTGATAGCTTTATTGTTGTTCACTGCTTTGTGATGATAGCTATCGTACTTGTTGTCGATCGAGGGGGTCCATTGGCAAGTGAGTTATGGTTACTGTATATTTGCAATATGAGAGGTTAGGACTGGAGGCATGGGTCTCGTCCTAATTATGGTCGTCCGTTGATTTATCCGGGTCCATGTATGTTTCATAGTCATACGGGCTAGGGCTGGGAGGCAGGGGTCTCGTCCTAGAGCCGGGTCTATGGATGCCTCATAAGCGCAAGAGGTTAGGGTTTGGGAGGTGGGGTCTCGTCCTAAACCCGAGTCTGTTGAGCTTTCTGTCTGCGACTCAACGACCTTTTGGTCGGGACTCCTTGTTATTTGGCATCACTCATCGATGGATTGGTTACAGTCTTGTATATTCATGCGTTATTGATTCATTTTCTATTTGCATGAATTTGACGCTTTGAATATTTGTGAACAGATGCTTTGGGATATTGTGAACTGATGCTTTGGGATATTGTGAACTGTTGCTTTGAATATTGTGAACTGTTGCTTTGGATTTTGTGAAATGTTGTGTATATGTCCTACTGGATTTACTTACCTGGGCTCGTCATTTTTATATTTGACTGAGTGCAGAGCCGCGGACAAGTAGCAGAGGAAAGGATGCATAGTTAGGTGATTTTTGCATATTTTTATTTTTACTCTCCTCCGATGATATTGATTGGGTTCCACAATTAGGTTGCCTAACTTCTTGAAATTATGGTTGAGTTATTTTATTCATAGTAATTGCTTCAGCTAAATTTTAAATCTTGAAACATATTAATAACTCAATTGTAAATTGTTGAATGTACTGATAACGATGGATTGAAAGGCTGACTAGACCTGCGTAGACCTTGCGAGACTGGCTCGGGGGTCTACGTAGGCTTAGGCCGGGCGGGGCCCAATTTGTGAAAAATTGGGGCCGTCACAGAACATTTCTCAGTTATCTTATTTTTTATTAAAACATACACTTTTTGTCCTAAGTTTTCTTTATATTCTTCTAAAAACTTGTTTTCAAATTCAAAGAATTCCTTCAAAAATTCATAATAACTAGAAAATTGCATAATTGATTCTATCATTGGTTCATTGATTTCTATGTTACTAAATGATTCAAGAATGTCTTCATTGATTTCTTCCTCCTTAGCATCGACTAATTGTTGTGGAATGGTAGAAAATGAACACATGTCATCAATCAAATTATCAAAAGTCTTGTCATTTTCATCCTTCAATTAATTTATAGTTTTGTGATATGTGTAGTTATAATAGACATATTTCTTTTATATTCACTTCAGCCCAATATCGTGGTGAAAAAAATCCTAATATCTAATCTTGAACTCGACCTATCGATTTGAATAACGCAAGTCTCACAAAGCATTTAGTACCAAATCTTTAGACACATAAAAATTAAGTTTACTATCCATGTCTCTCTGATCAACAACTATCTATCGATCTTATATATTTTTACGGTTGTGTTGTTCATATTCAGCTTAAAAGCTCTAAGGTTATGGTAACTTCTAAAACCCCTAACCAATAAACACGTGATCAAGATGTTCATAGCATTAAACATATAATCAAACACAAACTTCTAATCATTAAACATCTAAAACATGATAACGAATTTAAAACTTTGCATAATATTCATACCTTATGATCTAGTGATCCTTAAGATAAATAGAATACTCATTCATAATTGAAATCAAAATCATATAATTCAAAAGCATCATCGAAATCAGAGATTAAAATAAATAACACCTTTAATTAAATCAATGAAACAAAGATTGAATTGCAAATAGGAGTCTTTGATGTATTCTCCTTGAAAAACTATTCTCAATACTCAAATAAAACTCTCTAAAACTCAAAACTAATGTAAACTATGTTGGTCTCTTGTAAAAGTATGATAAATTATGCTCATGTATGAGTTTAGCACGTCCTAACCCTTACTTATAGTCCTAAACCTACTAAAAACACAATTAGAAACCCTTAATAACAATCTAAAATGAAATTGAAGTCTAAAACTTTCTATTTTTATGTCTTGACGCTGTCGATAAGTGATCCATGCCACCTGTGTTATGTGACTACGCCACTACAACACCTTGTCTTCTCTACATTTTTCCTCTCAGTGCACTTAACTTCACTTGTATTATTCTCTAGCGCCATCTGTTGTGGTCCACAGCGTTGTGACTCCGTCTCTCTCACTACATTGTTTTCTTTGCACCCTACAACATTCGTTGATCTTTCTTGGCATCGTCCATGTACTCTACAACATCATTTGCCGCTCCGACAACGTTAACTTTATTTTTTTGCTTTTTTCTTTTCTTTTTTCATGGAATCCTTCCTTTGTGTCTTTTATGCCTCGTAGACTTGAAAATATGCAAATACTATCATTTCGAACTCATTTAAGGATATTTAGACCTATTATGCAACGAAAATAACCCTATATATAAATCTAATTAAATGCTTATCAAATACCTTCAAACTTGGGATTTTGCATGTAGCAAAAAATGTATTTTACAAAGAATGTATAGTACTACTACTTATAGTACATAACTCAATTTACATATTTCATGGAATATCCTTAAGTCAAATACGTTTCAAGTTAACAATCCACTCAAAACATTTCTTTAAAAACTAATACTTTTCAAACACGTAGCTTTAGCAACAACCACAATTCATTTTCGAAAGATAAAAGTAGTTCATAACCAAGACCATCTCTTCTTACAAGTTCACTTTACCTTGACATTCAAGCAGCAAGTGTCAATCCCATGATTTCTCTTTAAGCTCAAGAATTCTCAAGTAAATATAGATCATACTATTTTTGTAGACTTTAATACTTCAAGAGTCCAGTGAAATCACATACAAGAGTGGGTGAAATGGGTGGACCGAGATGTTATCGTCTTTTAATAACTTTCAATGAACAATAATGCTCTATACATGCACAATCGACAATTATAGATGCAATGCAATGGTGAAGGGTAAAAGAGATGGAAAAGAGATATGAGATTTATAGCGGTTTAATCCAACCGATCTACACCCACTATATAACCTCCCCATTTAAAATTTTTAAACCCCTACTTATATTAAAAATAAGTTGTACAACTTAAACGTATGAGCCTAGAATGCCTAATTAAATATTAGAACTTCTCATTTAGCCTCAACTAGGGTTTACCCCTAGCCTCGACTAGGTCTTTCCTTAAATTTGATCCCATTAAGTCTTACAATAGCCACTTACAAGAAATTGATGAATATAATGAAGATCAACTTTAAAAAGTAAAGTGACAATAAGTTCAATTACAAGCAATCCACTTAGAGCCTAACAACTCTAATACACGCAAGTATGAATATTAATGATATGTATAAGTATGTCACGGATTTTGCGCCAATCTCAAACATGAAATAGATTAAACTAACTTGCTGAGAATAAATCTGATTTCAAATTCAATGAACAAGTAGTTTGATAAAAATCAAGTTTAAGCCCTAACACTTGTTAAAATTAGTCTTAGGGTATATAAAATCAAGTTTAAGTGCAAAACACAAGACAAATGTGTTCAAGAACACAAAAAATAATTTCCACACACCAAGTACAACAAAAGATATAGTTTAAAGTACAAACAAGATAGGATAACAAACTTTCTTACAACCCCAAATGAGTGATAATCAAATCAGCTCCAAAGAAGTGGTTTCAAGCCTTAGAACACCTTTATCACACCAGTTCCAAGGATGATTTGATAGCCTTAAAAGATCCAAATAGTTAAACACAAAAATTAAGACGTTTTTATGTGAAAACTTTGACACTTGTTAGTTTTTTAGCCTAAAAAAATAAAGAATGGTCTAAGTGGTTTGTTAATGGCTTCCTACCTTTTTAACGATTTATGGTCATTATCTTTATCCAAGGGCCTAATGTCAATCTTTGATTCAAATTAAAGAAAAAGTTGTAAGCTTTTTAAAAAATATTTCAGGAGCCTGGTTAGCGCGCTAGGTGACATCATTAGCACGTTAACTACGGCTAGCACTAATAAGTCCCATTAGCGTACTAAGCAGTAGGGACAAAAGACTAATTTAGTTATGATTTAACATTAGCAAATCCCTAACACATTTACGACTCAACTAAACCTTTTGGAACATAGTAAACATGTTTAGTATGAGTCATCGGACACATTTGGACTGCCCAGATGATTTCACAAATCCCAAAAATTAGGAATTCTGATTTCATGAAACATGTAGTGGCTTTGTTGCAAATATTTTGCTTTATTCTCAAAAACCATTCAAATTGAGTTTGGCGCTTTCAAAACCAATCACAATTATTTTTCCAAATCCAATGCATATGTATAACTCATTTTCACAATACAAAATGATAGAACACTATTTCAAGTAGCGAGATTTAGATGGTATTAAAATCAATACTTAAAACTTTGGAAAATGTGTAAAAACATGATATGCATGAACTAATGCATTTGGCTTGCATAATTAGACTTATATACCTTACATAATTTATATAAATTGTAGTGTAAGCTTTCCGATCCATGTTTCCTTGCGTGAGCCGAATCTTGAACTTTACCGATTACATTTGACTTGAAATTGTGTGAACTCACGTCTTTCAATTGAAATTGTGATTCCTAGCCAATTTTGGTATTCTGAAAACATTTAGCAAACCTGTTAGAATCCATTCAATTTATTTGCTGCCATCAAAATCCTAGGTGGAGTATAAGTGACTAACCACTTAATCGAACATCTATAGTACTTCATATAGTTGGAAGGAAAACGTAACTCAAATAAGTTACTTGTACTCGAGCTAAATCTTTTTATTTGAAAAGTCTTTATTTGATTTTTGCATTTTTTTCTTTATATATATATATCTCTTTTCTTTTCTCCATTTATTTTTTAGTGGTACAGTCTGTGATCCTCTTCCTTGGGATTCCGCTTTTCTAACTTTTTCCAACCATCAAGTTCTCGCCTCCTTTTCCTGTTGAATATGTCAGACTCTCTATTTTTAAAAAAAAACTCTTGTTAACACTTCTCACTTTCACTTTTATTAAGCAAGTTTTTATTCCAGCTTCTCATTCAACAACATGCCTATCTCTTTCCCTTTTAGAAATAAGTCGTTATTCACTTTATAATCAAGTAAGATTCATACTTATTATATAATTCTTTAGAGATCTAACGTTTTCCATAATAAGTGTTCTGGTATTCTTTTTGCTTTGGTTGAAAGTTTGTGGACTTTCCTAATTCTACGTTGCTAATCATGAAATTATACAGTTGTTTGCTACAATTTTTCTTTTCTTCAAAAATAATAATATTATCTAGAGTTTCATATCAACAAGATGCTTTTATTCTTACACATTCTCAATTATAGGCGTGAACTTTGCAAATGATATTTTATTCGTTATATAAACTATTCTATATAACTTAATTTATACTACCTATATGCATGCTAAAAGAAATAAACAGAATACACTACCATTCTTCTTCTTTAACTGTTTCAAAAATAAAATTTTACCATCATAGCTTTAGAGATTATCCTTAATTCTTCATTTTCTTACCACTATCCATAGTATTGAGGACTGCAAACTTAAACCAAACCTTGTCCTCAAGGTTTAAAAATAAGCTTGAAATATAAAAACACTAAACAACATAGACATTGTAATATAATATGATAAACATAAAAATACATAAAAAATAAATCTTAACTAATTATTAAAGTGTCAAATATCTTAAATTAAAATATCGATATTAATGTGTACTTCACCTCTCCAAGATCTAGATAAATCCTAAGAATCAGACTTTAGGACTGCACATCATCATCATCATCATCAGCTCAAAAAAAAGTTGGTGTCAAAGGATGCTCCACTCTTTTGTTCAGCACCACTTCAAGATCAAACACGTAGTACGGTGCCTCTAGAAATCTGATAGACCTATCAGTAGGTCTCCTTCCTCTACACCGCTGATATCTCGCTACATCCCTCTAATGATATGCAAATAGCATAAAATTCCTCTGACTATTTAGTTTATCTTGCATCATTCTATGCCCATCTTGCTCATATTTCAACATAGTTTGCCTATACTATGCCCTATCCACTCTATGTTGCCTTCTCATTTCAGCTATCCACAACTTTAATGTTATGGAGTTAATTTCCTCAGGTGGTGGTATAGGTCCTTATGGTGGTGGAAAAACTTCAAGACCATCTATGTCTTGCTCTCCAATCATAAGGTCTAAAAACTCATATCCATAGTAAAATCTTATCGGCTCTCCTCCTCAACTCCATATGCTTCTTGTTCTAACTACTAGACAACTCCGTTTTTGCTCTTTGCATTTTAACGTCTTCCTCAACTTCCCTGTCTTGCTCTTTCTCTGCTAGCCTAGACAATTCAGTTTTCTCTTTCTCATCTTTAAAGTCTTTGTATCTAATGGTTGTGCGTAAAGTGGACATTCCTACTTAAGCTCTCAAGCACATCTGAGTTATTAAGTTACGAAACATCAATAGATTGTCTTCTTCGATCTTAACCGATTCCCTCACACTCTTGCATATGATTTACCATACATCGATCTTCCTATTATTCATTATTTCACATAAACAATTCGTCTTGGGTTTGTTTATCTCACCCAACTGAAAAATGAGGTATAATGAAGCAATCATGAAATTTTACAACATTCTATAGACGTTTCTTACGCTCCCATTCTAAATTTTACCAGGCACATTCTCAGCTCCCATAAGCAATCTCCTCTATCCTAGGACTACTAATGCTCTCTCCATAGCTTTTATAGGATATAGTTTGTAGGGTGTCTCGTATAAAGGTAATGGGTAAGTCCTTGGGTCTTTACGCCTATTAAAGTAATCCAAACCATAAAATTGTTTTATTACCTTTGCATTAAGGGTGTGTTTGATAGCAAAGAAAATGAAAAAAATCATGGAAAATTGTTTTATTTTTTAGTATAACCATTTTTTGGGTGTTTGATACACTTGTAACAGCATAGGGAAAAAAAATCAACCCTCCTAATTTTTCTCATTTATTTTCTCTTATTTTGGGATGGAAATTCGAGATTTTTGGTGTCTAACGAATCTATTTTTGACCGAAACTTGGACTCCTTCTTCTACAAGAACTCTTCCACCAACATACTCCTCTCAATTCATTTTTCGTCTTTGCGACCGTCTCTGCGATCTCTCCGATCTCTCATTTTCGTCTCTGCGATCTCTCCGTTCTCCCCTCTTTCGTCACGATTCATTTTGTCTTTGCGATCTTTCCGATTTCGTCTCTGCAATCTTTTCGATCTCTCCTCTTTCGGCGTAATTCTTACCTGCCATAAACAGAAGAAGACAATCCCTTTGATGCACAAGAATTCGGCCAGCGGTTTGTGAGGCGCCAGCTCTTTCTGGAACACATGATAGAAGACAACAAGGGAATAGAGTGCAAGCGAAACCGAAACGTTGAGGATGATGGTGAAAGTCCAGCTAACCCAGCTTGGATATGCCCCCAACATTTGCAGTAGTATCATAAGGAGAGAACACACAAGCCGGATCATGACAAACTGCCATGTCCAATTGTTGAGAAGCTTCAACGTTCGATGCTCCGACGAACACTATGTGGGCTCGGCTTATAAAAAGAGATGTCCGAATATATACAGGAACTTACAGAGAGACGACAAATTAAATGATACCAGTGCAGGATATATTTTATGGTAATAAAGACAAAGACCGTTTCTTAATTGACACTCAAATTTCCAATAGAACAAGAAGTCAAATTGCCAACCAAATCCAAATATAAACAAGATTGAAGAAACCAATGAAGAAAAAGGAAGTTATAATGCCCACCTGGAAAAGTGTCATTGGGAACGAATGGTGAATTTCTCTTCCTTTTATACTATCAGGTACAATGTTTTCGCTTATAGATATGTTGAGGTAACTATATAATAGAGACAAGAACTTAGCAATAACTGCATGTTAGTTTACTAGAAGCTTAGTAAGGGTAGGAAGAGCAAAAAAATGAAAAAAAATTACATTAGTTATCAAAATGCAGAAAATTGAAAAAAAATTTGCCAAACAACAATGAGAAAATTCTTTTAAAAACATTTTCTACAGAAAATTTGCCAAAGTAAATACTTTTTTCTCATTGAAAATTCTCTTTGCTATCAAACACACCCTAAATGGCACTAAAACTCCTCTCAACCATACTGGATCTCTTTTTCTTTGTAATCTTAGTATTGGCATAAAATTCATACGCAATCTCACACATACCACAAACTTCATTCTTCCTATAGTCTTGGATGAGTTGCACCCATCCACAATTCTTAATGAAATTGTTCACTCTATCATCATACTTGGCTGTGAGTTTAATTCCTCTTTCACAAATAAACTCCTTATTCTCTATAGCCTCATACCTCTCCTTGGCCTCCTTACTAATAATAAACTTCTTTGTCTTAAATGGCCTTGAGGCATTGTCATCCCTAGCCTCAGAAGTAGATGCCTCATGATCATTTTGTCTACTTTCGCTAGCTTGAATAGTTTATTTCCTTGTTCTTGCCATTTCAAAATCTTTGCAGCAACTCAACAATAATGTGGGCTTCAAATTACCTAATAGCCAAAATTTCATTCACAAGGCTCATTCACATGCAACAACATTTATAAGGACTCAAAAAATCCATAATAATCCACATTATGCTCTAAACACACAACTTCAAATTCGTATCCAAAAACCAAAATTCCCATAATCCATAACTTCAAATTCGTATCCAAAAACCTAAATTTCCATAATCCATTCAATTTCAGATTTAAAACATTAAAATTCGAAACATAACCACTTAAATTGAGATTTTACCTCAATGGATAAATACTTTTCGGTACATAATACATTTTAAACCTTCTATTAATCAAAGCCTCGTAACATAGCTTATTAATTTCTACTCAATTGCTCTCTTGGTTCACTTTTCCTAATCGATGTCTGAGCTCTCCAAACTTGTGCAAAACCATAATGTGACTTCAGTCTACACTCTTAATCACTATAAACATTCTTTTCTTACTACCTCATTGATTTCTACCCTATTGCTCTCTTGATATTATATCAATAAGAAAAGTGGTCGACAACTTCCACATCGACAAATTGTTCATCTATTTCCAATATCCAGGTCTCAACTGCCACTTTCTCCATATTGCCGTTGAACCTCATAATGCCATATTTCATAAGTTCCTTATAAGTTCTGAGAAATGCAGCCTTCTCATAATCAACTAGCAATATGGCAGCAGTCTTCGACACCTGAACAAGTGCTAAAATTGGTTGAGTAGAAGTTGCTACTGTCTCAGTTCCCCCCTCAGCGCTCCTAACCTCAGGACTAGATATAGGTTGCGCCTCAGGTCGCTGTACTAGTGGTCCCATCCGAGCCATCGACATTGCGATAAGCTTCTCTTGAGACGCCATAAGGTCTTTCATTTGCTACTCTATTCTAGATTTTCATTGAGCCTCATTGACCAGATTACCCTGAGATCCAGGCTTCTGTGAAGACTCTGAAATCAAAGGAAAGATAAGACCATTAGGATAACATTCAGAAAAGATAAGCAAATCATATCTATATAATAGATAATAATTAGTGCATCAAATAATGTATAATAATGTTTTCATTTTTCATATTTCCACCTAAAAACATGATAAAAATCGTTTATCATACCCTAAACTTTTTCATAACTCAAGACAACTCTCAGAGTTAGTAAAATTAGGTTCTGGAACTAAGGTATATCAGAGCCAATACCCTTAAACTTTGATACCGAATTATATCAAAATTATAAGGTTATCCTCTAAACTAATCTCTAATACCAAATTGTATTAAAGCTATCACTTACTTTGAAAACAATTTGAAAGTGAAAAGGAGGCTTTGACCACTTTACAGATATAACGGCTCGAAAAACTAAAATTTTTATTACATGTTAATTATAAGTTTTAACCCTTGATCTAATTCTCAAATAGAAGACTTGGTAAAACTTCAGGCATCGAGGCTAAAATATAGTAGTGCGATGCGTTAAATGAGCTATAGAGTTGATGAACTATATATTAGGAATAAAAACAAATAATAAATTAATTTGTTCTATAATCAATAAAGATACAGTTCAATTAAATTTAAATGTGCTATATTTTTAAATAAAGTGATTTATAAAAATGTTTTTGAGGGTTAAAGTAGTAAAGTATGACGATTTAAACGGGAAATATATATTGCAATTAGGCATTGGTTAAGTGAATGAGTAGATCAATAGAATGATGAAAACTCATATAAAATAAATAAAGCGAAAAAATAAAAATAATGCAACACACCCAACCATCCACATGTCGACACCTCACCTTGTTTTTTCTTTTTCATCTCACCCTCCCATACGTCTTACACACACACACACACACACAAATACACACACACACACACACACACACACTCTTTTTATTTCTTTTCGTTCTCTACTAGAACTCTCCTCTCTCACTTTTTACTCTAATTTTCCCTCTCCTCTCCTAGCAAGCTCTTTCTTTTTCATAACCTCCCATCTCTCTCATTTGCATGGCTTCACAAGGCTCGACCTCACTATCCCTCTCGGCACCCTCAGCCTCACCACCTCTCGGCCTCCTTGCGGCATTGGCAGCCACCATCGCCGACGACACCCTACACCTATTTCAGCTTCCCTCTCAACTCCGGTGACCACCTTCACTTGATTGCGACTACCTTTAACAAGGTAAGCGTCGTTCTTTTATTAGTTTAGTTGGAGAAGTTGGTATGTGTGGTTAGCGTGTGTGGGGTAGACTGATTGTATGTGTGTATGTGTGTATCTCAGGATTCGTGCAAAGATTCAAGGTGTCAAATCACCTCAAGATTTGTGCACTTGCATCTTGAGAATACCTTGAGATGCATGCTAATTTGTAAACTAAATAATATATATAAATATATGTATCTATAGTAATAAAAGGATCTTTAAAAAAATAATAATAACCAATTTGTTAGGATGAAAAATAACAAATGTCAAATTCGGGAAAGTCGGTCGAGTCTACCAAAGACATGACAAATGTGACCAAAAACAGAAAAATCAAATATTTTTGGAAAATGAGCTAAGTGGAAAGTAAACATAACCAAATAAATTATTATTTAAATAATTTTTTTTACTAAAAAGAATCACAGACCAAAAATATCAACGAGACTCTCATTGAATCAGCTTTGGGGTCCAACCATAGATACCATAATAAAGGTTTTTCTTGAGATGCATACAGTGATTGATAAATGCTTATAAGGTGATTCACTTTGCAATCGACCTCATAATGTGTGCATAATTTGAATGAGTGAGAATAAGATTAAGAATTGAGTCTAATAAATATTACAAAATAACTTAGGGAATTCGAATGCGTTGAACACGACACAATAGTGCAGACTTGGAGTATGTTGAGCAGTTTTTGTGACTTGGCGATTTGCAAGGTTATTTGTAAGTAAACTATTAGGAGCATTATCAGCAGTTCTCTTCTATTTCTTGAATTTAGCTTTTTTAATGGTGCCTATTTACATAATTTCACTCCTAATTAGAGTGTCGAAGGACTAAGTGAGTCAAGAAGGTAATCTCCTAGGTATGGCGGCCCGACTCGCACTAGAACTATACCGTAAGTTACATGATTTGTGTCGTGGATGGGAGGTGAGGTATTCGGGCGCCATTAATACCCCTACATTCACGTCAATTTTCGGTTTGTTGACGCTGTCGTGATTCTAGGAAGTCGAGCTTGTGGCTATATAGTCAAAACTCGATAAATTTTAGACCACTTGCCTTCTCTCTTTTGTTTCCATGACAGTCTCCTTTCATTACTTTTTATTTCTTGTCTATTTATCATGCACTTAATTTATTTCTTGTTTTTTTATATTCTTGCATGATTTATCAATTATTTATTTAATTCTTGAAGTACTTTAAAAACTCCTCTGGATTTACTAACTGGAATTGTCTCCTTTCACGATTAAAATTGCAGGCCCCTCGTTTAGCAAGGGCAAAAAGCCAATGATTAGCGACTACCTCTGAGGAATCTTGGAGCGATTCATACTTTTGCGATAATGTAGGTTTTTGTATCATATTTATATATTTTGATGTTTTGTAATATTTTGGGATATTAGGGTTGAGCGACACTTTGATACATATGTATTCTCACTTCTCCCACTGTACTCAAACATGGTACATATTACAATATTCCACACATAAGTTGCCCTTATTTAAGTGTTTTAGAGTTATTTAAATTGCTTCATTTATTTTTCTTCCACTACTTACTAATTTAAATCTTGTAAAATTAAAAACTCAATATTAAAACACAAAACTAACGATGAAATGGTATGAGAAGGGTGACTAGACTTGCATTGACCTTGTGAGAGTTATTTGGTGGTCCACGTAGGTCTAGGCCAAGTTGGGCCCAATTTATGGGAATTGGGTCCGGGTTTCGAGTGTAAGGTTGATACATTAACTCTCTATGATCCCATAATTCAACTACAACACAAATACGACTTTAGAGTTAGGACACTAATGAACTTAGTATGGAGACCCTTTGATCTTGACTTAAAGACTTAGTTAGGAAGTGAGGTGAGTTGGGAAATGATTTATTTGATATACTCGTTAATTTTTTATTGTATTATACTATATACCGATGGATATAAAGTTGATCAGAACTCATAATCTACGTTACAGACTGCGATGGTCGATCAACATGACACCAGTGATCAGAGTGGATATATTGGTCCACACCTTATTGATCCATTAGACTTTCAAGCCTTAACTTATAGAGTTGCTTCATAGGATAGACATCTGGATGAGATTTTGACTCTTCTTAAGGTATAGCTACAATCACCATCGACACCTACAGTGGCTTCCACACAAGGCGAGAGTAGGCCCACACTTGAAGCGACTCCATCACGATCTACAGTTCATGCAACACCAATTACCAACATAGTGCCCGCGCTACCCGAGATAGCAGTGCCAGCAATAGAAAAATTGACTAAAAAAGATAGTGGCTTTAATTTGGCACTTGAGGCAAGACGGATTAGGGAGTATGACAGGTACAGACCAAAGAAGTTTAGTGGAGATTCTGATGTGTTGGAGGTGGTGAAACTCATTAGGATTCACGAGAAGATCCCGAGAGTTCCTAGATTAGTTGATAGAAAAAAGCATGGATTGGCAGTTTTTTCCTTCTCAAGGGACACAGACACTTGATGGACTAACCTAATAGCCACTTAGGGAGAGCCATAGACATGGAAAGACTTCAAGAGATTGTTTAATTAGAAGTTCTTTCCACACTTAGTAATGATCGCCAAGATGTCAGAATTCATTCATATTTGACAGAGGCTGCGAGAGTGTATGATTTAATATGTGGGAAGATTCTAACAGCTATTGCCATTTGCTGAGGAGTGGTTAACACTAATAAAGACCAAGTCCATTTCATCTTTGAAGGGTTGTTTCTCGCTATCGGAGACACGGTTCTTACGACTGAGTCGAGTCACTTGGATATGGCTTACGAGCGCAGTTTGACTAGAGAGGCTTATCGTGTTACGCTCTTAAAGGAGAACAGTATTGCAACTAGTAGAGGCACAATCAAGGCACATATTTAAGATAGAGAAGAAGAGGAAGAGGAACAACCATTTTTTGTCGAGTGACTATAGGACTTGAAGTATAGGATCGGTGGCACCACCTGCACAACTAGCACGTACCAGAGTTCCACCTCATCCAGCACTAATTAATGCAAGCCAAACACCTCTATCGGCATAGTCATTACAATGCCAACAATATGGTACTAAAGGCAAATATAAGGGTACAAATGGCGAACAATAACGACATAAATACAAGCAAATACAAATGCAAACGTTGATTCCTCCAGGACCAGGGCCGTAAAGGGATTATTTCAAGTGCATATAGCTAGGGCACTTCAGGAACAAGTGTCCTTTATCAACATGGCTTAGTTATAGGATAGAGAGAGATCATGCTGCTTTAAAGCTAGATTTAAATGTGACGTATTATTTTTATTTACTTACCTATTATGCATCTGATGGTGGTTCAAAATGTTTTTTGTACTCGTATGAGGCATTACATTAAGCTGTTAGTGTCAGTTTAATCAAGTCACAGTTCATGATTATGTAGTTTCACTATTAGAGGTATCTGCGACCTACTACAACTGATGGACCTATTTCCATATAATAAAAATAATAAAGTTCAAATTTAGGAAAGTTGGTCGAGTCGACCTGAGACGCGATGAATGCGGTTGAAAATAGAAAAAATTAATATTTTTGGAAACTAAAGGTAAATGGAGAGAAAATATAACCAAATGAATTATTATTTAAATTATTTTTTGGACCAAAAATAATGACAGACCTAAAATATCGATGAGACTCATTGAAATGGTGTTGGGGTCCAACCATAAATACTAGAAATGAGATTTTTCTTTAGATGCGTACAATGATTGATAAATGCTTATAAGGTGATTCGCTTCACAATCGACCTTGTAATGTGTGCGTGATTTAAATGAGTACAAATAAGATTAAGAATTGAGTCTAAAGAAGATTATGAGATAATTTAGAGAATTCAGAAGCGACGAACACAAGACAATAGTGCATACTTTGAGTGAGTTGAGCGGTTTGCATGACTTGGTGATTTGCATGGTTATTTGTAAGCAAACCAGTAGGAGCATTATCAATAGTTCTTTTCTACTTCTTCAATTTAATTTCTTTAATTTTACTTATTTATGGAATTCCAATGCTAATTAAAGTGTCTGATGGTTGAATGAGTCATAAAGGTAATCTCTTGGGTATAACGTCTGACTCGCAAATGGAACCATTTCTCGAGTTACTGGATTTAGGTCGTAGATGGGCGGTAAGGTATTCGGGGCATCGTCGATATGTCTGCGTTCACGACAATTTTGAATCTATTAGCACTACCACGATTCTAGGAATTCAAGCTTCTGGCTATATAGTCGCAACTCGATGAATTAGAGACCACTTGCCTTCTCCCTTTTGTTTCAACGAAACTCTCCTTTTTATTTTTAGTCTATTTATCATGCACTTACTTTATTTCTTGTTCTCTTATATTCTCACATGACTTATCGACTATTTATTTAATTCTTGAAGTACTATTAAGACTCCTCTAGGTTTACTCTATAGAATTGTCTCTTTTCGCGCAGGCCTCTCATCTAGCGAGGGCAAAAAACCAGGGATTGGTGACTAACTCTGAGGACTCTTAGAGCCATTCAAACTTTTATGATACTCTAAGTTTTTATACCATATTCATCTATTTTTATGTTTGTGAGCTTTTGGGATATTCCGGTTAAGTAACACTTTGATACATGTATATGCTCACTTTTGATACCGTACTCATACATGGTATATAGTACAAGGTTCCACGTATAGGTTGTCACATTATTAGTGTTTTACAGTTATTTAAATTGGTTCATTTATTTACCTTCCCTTGCTTACTAATTTAAATCTTTTAAAATTAATAACTCAATATTAAAACACAACGCTAATGATGAAATGGTATTAGAAAGGCGACTAGACTTGCGTTGACCTTGCAAGAGTTAATCTGGGTCCACGTAAGTCTAGACCAAGCGAGGGCCCGGTTGTAAGAACTGGGGCTTTCACAAACTTAATACTAAGATGTATCGAGCTATTAAATGTAACAAATCCATTAATCTCAAGCTCTAATACCAAGCTGTCGCATCCCTTATCTTGATTAGGGCAATACACAACCTGAAACCCTAATTAAGCCCTGGTAACTTAACCACATTTAACTAATGCAAGCATCGTCTGCTTTTGTAATTGATAAACTCAACCTGTATATCGATATCAAATTAAGAATTTAAAATATACGCAGTGAAAGCCTAAGACTTTCGAATAATTTAAGCGATATACATAAATACATAATTTATCAAAACCAAAAACACGATCATAATACCTCCCAACCGTACTCATTTACAACAAAGTAGCTCAAGTAATATATACATATATGGGAGGGCTCGCTATATCGTAGAAAAGATAGTAAGTCTCATAAATCTTCTTTTTCCCTTCGTTGAAGCGCTAGGCTGAGAACCTGAAATGTTAAATATGAGATGAATGCTCTAACTTGCATAGTAAGGATTCACAAAAGCCATTAATATTCCACATAATAATCAAGAGAAATTTGCAATGACAATTTGCACCAAAGATAACTAATTGGATTATGAAAAGCATATAATCCAATAAATAACATATGCTAGTCAAAAATGTCAATGACTATTACATTGTGATTCCCATTTCATTTGCAAATATAGGGTTAATAACCCACTGACACCATTAATGCGCTAGACTAACACATTGACCGATGTGTTGTCTAGCTAATCCATTAATGTTCAATGGTTCTATCCCAAACCCTCTAGTGGATATGTAATCTACGCAACGAGTTTAGCTAAGTAGGATTTAACATATAGGCTAATAATCAAACCCATATCTTATATAACAATTCTCAATTATAGTATTTACTCTCACCGATCACGTTAAACACTGTTTTCCTTTTAATAAAATGACTCACAGTGTAAATGGTCCCCCATTTAGTCCATAAACTATATGAACTACATATACTAAAATGTCAAGGCAACATTGATAAATAAGAGAACCCATACACACCTTGTTTTAGGTTTCGTTTTCAAATTTTCTAACTTTCTGGGTCACTCAAGCTTTTCTGGTGTTGCGAAACTTATACCAAATTATTTGTAATTAATATAGGTCTAATACACTATATTTAAAACCCCTAAGTCAGTCCTTAAGACCTTAGGAAACTCTAAGTAAAACAAAGCACAATTGCTATTTTTTGAGGAGAGAGCGCACTCCATTCTGCACTGTCTCAATAGTGAATGTGGCAGTAACCTTTATTCTATTACCAAATCACCAAAACAACATTAAACACTCCTCCAATAAATCAAGGAGGTCCTCTAGTGAGGTATAAACTATTTTCCAATCATCAACAAAAATGATTCACAAAAAAATCATCATCTGCCTATGAATCGAATTTCAAAAACTCAAAAACCAACTTACCACAATGATGATCTCTGGTATTGTAGTGTTTTAATCCTCTAGCATCTACTGAAACTCCCTGTTGAATTGATTCCCTCAAGATCAAACCCTTACCTGCTTGTCTTTCCAATGATTGAATGAAACATTGAAGATAAGTTTGAAGTTTTTGATTTATATATATGGTTTTCCTGGAGATACGCATAGCATATCTCGAGACTGATCAAGTGAACGATGTGTAAATATAACACAACCTAAAGTGACAAAAATCTTAGCACCGTCACCACTTATGCTCATCTCGAGCTGATATAAGGATCCATAAAATTTAAAGAAACTTATATTTTTAATTATATATATCGATTGTATATAAATATATATAATTCATGTATTTTCTCACAAATAAATTCACCGGATATATCTACGTGTATTTTAGGATGTGTACATTCATTTCATGATCCCCTCATTGCATTTGTTGTATCGACAATTTATTATTTAATTATTTATTTTTTGATTATAGGCTCGTATTAAATTCCTATTAATCTCGAAACTTATAAATTCACCCAAACATATCATACAAACACAAATCATCATACAAACCAGTTCACATGTCGTTCATGGCAAATATAACCCATGTTCGAGTTACCAATCTCACAAGGATGTAGTAGTAGTAAATAGGGGGTCGAATCCACAAGACTTAGGTTTTACTACGAGTTAACTAAAAAAAGAAATTCGGGGCTCTAAAAGATTTTTTGAAAATAGTTAATTATAAATACTGGAAATAAAAACTTTGTAAAGGTGAATTCACTATAAGAAAATACCTACGCCTATGGTTCCACTAATCCAAATCAAAGTTTTATAGCATATCATGGTCTTCGATCTATACCAAAAGATTATTAACTAAATTCTTCATAGATTAGTTATTGGTAATCAAGATCTACCAGAAAATCCCTACTTCCCCTATTCTTGATAGATACGATCTTTGCCACTAACTACATCCTTAGTCAACATATAACCCTACGCATCCGCCAATCAAGTTTAATGCATCAATCGCATAAAGTTATGTAGGAGTACTAATCCTAGATAAGCGATTTGTATCCACTTCCAATTTAACTTATGTTTACTTGTTGTACACTCAAGAAACGAAAAGCTTTGACAGTAAATGGGTGAGTGATCGTTATTTATATCAGTCCAATTATACAATTACGGATACGATTGTCCCGAATAACTATAGGTCTTTCATCTAAAAGCATGCACTGGTCATATACATACCCTTAGTCGGCACTATAATCATGAAATCAATAATGAATAAAATAGAAGGAACTAAAATAAAATAAATTATAAATAAATAGATCTCACATGACACCATTATAAGCCATGAAACTGGACTTGCTTCACCTCCAACCTAGGCTTGAATTGCTTAGCTATAGATCGTCTTGACAAACTCCATTAAATAATAGAAAAAAGAAGTTCATTGGTCGAGAAAGGAGAAGAGACTAAAAAAAACCATAAATTCTATATAAACAAACCCTTAATTTTAATCTCTAGAAGGGAGAGAAAGTGCTAATCGTTGGTTTATTAGTGTCTCATCTACCCAGAAAGATCTGATGGTCATGGTTGATTTGTTGTTGGAGACTTCCACATATGCCAGTGTCTAATTAGTTGTATTTGGTGATCTAGCTGATGTGGAAAACTCTAATTGGAGCTTGAAACGTGACACGTAAGAGGGTTGAAGGAAATTTTAACAAATCGTACGAAGATGTAGGAGATATTGACGAATGCATCTCGAGTTAAGATCAACGGATGCTGTGTTAAGCAGACAACTCGTGAGAATCGCCGAATATTAAATTGATCATGAAGTATTCTTCAATTCAAATAAGTTCAAATTAATTATCCATTCGAGACTCTTTTTTCTTTATAAAACTAATATTTTTAAAAAAATGTAGCTATAACAACAACTATAATTTAGTTTCAAAAATTTAAAGTAGTTTACAACACAGACCATCACAACTTCCAAGTTTACCTTTATACTCAAGCGACAAGTGTAGATTGTCATGGTTTCTCGTTAAGCTCAAGAATTCACAATAATATATAAATCATACTATTTTGTAGACTTTAATACTTCAAGAGTTCATAGGACTTCATATAGTTGGAAAGAAAACTTAACTCAACCAAGTTACTTATACTCAAGCTAAATCTTTTATTTGAATAGTTTTTATTTGATTTTTGCCTTTCTTTCATTATATATATATCTCTTTTCTTTTCTCCTTATATATATTTTTAGTTGTGCGATCTCTGCTCTTTTTCTATTGGTTTCTATTTTTCTCACTTTTCCAACCATTAAGTTCTCTACTCCTTTTTCGATAGGACTTATAAGACTTTCTATTTTTTATTTAAAAACTCTCGTTAACACTTCTCACTTTTACTTCTACTAAGCAAGTTTTGATTCTAATTTTCATTAAACACTATGCCTATCTCTTCTCCTTTTAGTACTAAGTCTTTATTTACTTTATACTTAAGTAAGACACATATTTATTATAGAATTCTTTAGAGATCTAACTTTTTCTGCAAGAAGTGTTCTGGTATTCTTCTCGCTTTCGTTTCAAGTTCATGGTCTTCCCTAACTCTATATCTCTAATCGTGAAATTAAAATATTGTTTGCTATATTTCTTATTTTCTTCAAAAATAATAACATTCTCTTGAGTTTCATATCAACAAGACACTTGTATTCGTACTCATCCTCAATTAAAGACATGAACTTTGTGAATGAATTACTTTATTCATTTATTACTATACTACTATGTATAACCTAATTTATACTACCTATTTGCTTCTATATCCTAAATATATAAATAAGTAAATGAAATATACTACCATTTATCCACTTTAACTGCTTCAAAAATAAAGACACATATTTGCTTCTTTCAACTATCCATAGTGTTGATGCTCCCGAACTTAAACCAAACTTTGTCTTCAAGGTTAAAAAAATAAGTGTCAAATATAAAAACACCCAACACACAAACATATGTAATATAATATGATAAGTGCATACTAATAAACATAAAATGCATAATGTGGTGGCCTTAAATCCCGAGGCAACCATGGGCACCTCCATGTCGCATCACACCAAGCCTTTCCACGTCATGACCTACTTTATGTATAACGCCGCGCGACTTAACTGGTTGATTAGATGTTTCCAACAAACACTAGAATAGCCAATTATTCTTCATATAATTTGCTAACAAACTAGTGTAGATAGTAAGTTAATTTATCAAATCTCATTATCATTTTAAAGAAAAAGTCTTTAAGTGTAAGTAAGTTATGCAATTTAACAATCCTAAGTAGTGGAAAACTTGCCAAAATGATACCATGTATATAAGAAAGGCGAAATAAGTACATCAAGAGATCCAGATTTATGTATTCAATGTTCTACAGTCCGTAAAACCCAACAAAAACATAGTATATACACCCTGTAGTCAAACACAAGCTTACATCACTATATCAGATGTAGTCGCCTAATACCTCCATGCCCTTGCCGTTGCTTGTCGAAGGATGTACAGTCAGTTGCCCAACAAATATGGTGGCGAGTCTAGAGAGTAAAATCTCAAGAGAAGTGTCAAATAAAAAAAAACTGAAACTGGTAATTATGGCTAATCAAGGATTAACGAGTCCTAATTATAGTTTTGGTCGCGAGTTGGGAGCTATGAACCGGTGAAATAAAGATATACATGTAATTTTACTTTTCTACGATGTATGCCCACTGTTGTGTACTATATATTATTTTCTTTTGTGAAACTCATGTTGATCGATTAAATTCGATATTTCACTGGGCTTTATCTCGATATACGTATTGAGATGCATTTTGAGATAATTAAAATGTTGACCTAAACATTTGTTTCAATTTCGCAAAAAATAATTGTCTTGAGGTTTAAAATTCAAAATTTTGAATTTATTTGGATTTAACGAGCTGACATGTGTCCTATAGAGAGTTCCATAAAATATTTGTGAATTTTTCAATTTTTGGCAAAATTTGGGTATTTTTCGAGGTTTAATTTGGACTCCAATTGAAAAGATGATTATGAAAATAATAGAAAAAGGCGAAATTACCAAAATGGGTATAGACTTATTATACGAAAGATAGAAATGGAGGTATATTTTGGTCATTTGGTTTTTGATATAAATCTCGAAATCGATCTGGCGGAGGGGTGGGGGGTGTGTGCCCCACTGTTCATCAACTTCAATCTTTGTTTTTTCAATTGGGATCGAATTGAAGGAGTGCCGTGGTGGCTGTTGTGGTGCGGAGCCATGAGTTGTTGAAGGCGGTGTTCATAGTGAGGTAGTGGTTTCAATTCTAATTTCAGTTTTTGGGTATTTGGGACTGGTTTTGAGCTTGAGAGAGGTGATTGATGGTTTGATTGTCGTTGTTGGCTGTGAGATAGGTGAAGAGGATCAGGTTTGATCTAAATCAAAAAAAAAAAGTAACAGAAACAGAGGTGAGAGGGAGGGAGATGATCAGGGGTGAGAGATGACTAGGAGGTAAGATTTGAAGATGAGGATAGGGAAGGTGGGGATCCCAAACCCAGTTAAGGAGAGAAAATAAAAAATGAAGGGTGTGTTTGATAGCAAAGAAAATGAAAAAAATCATAGAAAATTGTCTACTTTTTTGTGTAACCGTTTTTTCTATTGTTTGATAGCTTTGTAACTGCACTGAGAAAAAAAATCACATTACCCTATTTTCCTCATTTATTTTCTCATCTTTTAGTGTGAAAAATTGAAAATCTCTCCATCTCTCTCACGAACTGATCATTTTTTCCACCAAATAAACTTAGCATCTGCTACTATTTCGCGGATATACATTCTTTCTTTCTCTCATCGTCTCTGGCTTCATCACCAACATCATCGTCGAGTCGCTCGACATCGACGATGATTTAGATGCGCACCCGCATTGAGCCATAAAAGAAATTTTTTTTCTCGTGCAATCAGACAACTATGAGAAAATTTTCTTTATAAAATTCTCTCATGAAGATTTGCTAAAAAAGTTTTCTCTCATTGAAGATTTGTTTTGCTATCAAACACACCCGAAATAAAAAAAAACAGAACGGAGAAGGTATTCAACGTGAGTAAGAACTCGAAGGGTTTGATCCCCAAGCTGGAGTAAACCGAGTGCGGTTCAGTGGACAAATCCCTCATTTAAAAATTGATTTAAATATAGAAAAAAAAATTCCCTAACTAATTGGAAAAATTTAGAAAATTGGATTTTTTACCAATTTAATGGAAATTGGAATTTTTTATGAAAAATTGATGATTTTGGGATGTTCTTAGGATTTATATTGGGTATTTTTCTCGTAATGTGTGTTACGACACCGAAAATGTCCAAAGTTATGAAATTTATTTTAAAGCCTTGTCGGAGTTAATTTTTGATTCTGAACCACAACTTGAAGTCAAATTCCGATCTAGACATTCGATGATAAGATTTGGAATAATTTTCGGAGTTTTCATGTTGTGACAAAGACCAATAAATATATAAATAATTGAAAAAATTATATTTAAGCCTAAAAAATGTAATTCTCGATGTTGAATAGTAATTCTGATTCAAAAATGAAATTAGGGCATCAAAGAACTTATTTTGGAAGTATTTTAGGCATTTTGGGACGCGATTGAGTAAATTATACTAAAACTAATAAGAAGAATTATTAAACTATTATTGAAACTTATCGGACTTACAAATTAATTGTAGGACCGCAGCTGGAACCCCAAATGGACTAGTTTATCGACTCGGAGCAAAAGGGACTTGCGATATCACATTTGTAAGGTTAAGTAAATATCATGGTAACCTTTATATTGTATGATTATTTCTCGAATATAATTGCATACATGGTTTATTGTTGCATATTTATTATTCATGCATTCAGAGACACGAGAGGGAGGAGGCTCTTGAGGGATCCATTGTGTTCATTGGCTATGTTTAGTACGGTGAACACCGTGGTGTTTTGCGACTGGAGTCACTGATCATTGCAGATAGATACTTTTTTAGGATGAGTTGTGATGCTAGCCAGGATCATAGTCCATGGAGAGTCGAGGCGTGGCTTCTCGAGTGACTTCCTCTCAAACTCATTAATCCTTATTAATGTTTCCCCACCACTTTTGGAAGACGTTATCTTATTGTGGTCGGTCAACGGAAAAGGAATGGATTGTATATTTTTATATTGATGATTCTTTGCGATGTTATTGTGCGTTTAAATTCTTGGAATACATTGAATTTGATTATTACAAGTGTATTTGATAGTGTGGGATTTGTTTATCTGACATTATCGAATTTTTATAATTTGGTAATGACAGGTCCGAATGACGACAAATGAAAGGGAAAATTGTCTGACTTTTTGCTATTTGGTCAATTTCATTCTCTTTATGTATGCTTTTATATTTTATGTAATATATATTATAAAAGAGTTATTGGGTTCGTATGTGATTAGGATTTCCTTTGGAATGGATGTAATAGTTTTGGGACGAATTGAGACAATTTTTAAGCTTAGGTTATGTTAGTTTAATATGTTGATCTTTTAAAATAGATCAGAATGAATTTATACTTGATTGATACAATTTATATTGTTATGGGGTTTATTGTGAGTCCTTGACATTTTCACCAAGCGAGCAAGTTTTGTTGAAGACTTTTGAAAGTTTGGGTTTTTTGTTGTAGGCTTAGAAATAAAGGTGCTATAAAAATATTTTTACAAAATTTTGAAGATAATGTAATCTATCTAAATAAACTTTGAGGATTATATAATTAATTTTTACAGAACTACGAGGTTTAAGATTCACTTTAGAATCCTTTGTGGTTGATGAAGTGTTATGTTTGTTTATCATGAGATATTTTTATTGTTTATTTATAGATGGTGAGATTAAGGCTGCTAGATTATTAGGGCATTAAGGTAATTTAGGCCGGTCAGATTCCTTAATTCGGTATGGTCTGACAAGAAGTTAGCACAATATTCATGAAATAAAACTAATAAACTATGAGACATTACAATATGACATCTTGCAACACAAATCATACTCCTATGAATGTAGGCAGAATATGAAAAGAAAGAAAAGCAGGAAATAAAACTAATAATCTATGTGAAATTCCAAAAAAATGCAGTAATTAATAAAACACTGAATAATGTGAGAAACCTCAACCTAAACCAGCCGATATATCGACAAAACAAGACAGGAACCACGTATATACTCCTATGCTTATGATGACTAAACCCCGACTACGGTTAATGAGTGATCTGAAACATGTCGAGCGTGCACAATAGTTTCCCGTATTTTCTTATTATTTGTATTCGTTATAAGTAGGATATCATCTCCACAGGGATTTTGCAAACTTCTAATGAAAGTATTTTTTTTGTTTTATTTAGTTTTTCTTAATTTAGTTAATCTAATTAAACACGAATTGAAATACTAACTGGGATGTTGTTTCCATAAGGATTTCGCAAACTACTAACTTAATTTACCAAACTAACTAAACTATTTCAAACAATTCAATGCAAACTTAATTAAATGAAACTCAAATTCAATATAACATAAAAATCTGAGCAAACATCTAAACAAACCCACATTAAGTAATGTAATATACTTAGATTGCATTCAAACACTAAAGCATAACATTACCTCATAACGTAGTTATAATTATATCACATGAATCTTGGAATCATTAAATCCTAATTCATACTAGGTTGATAGCCTTTAGTAAACTATCCATTTTCTTATATTTAAAGGAAAATATCTATATCCTTATCATTGTAAATCTACCTATTGGATAAAATGCAATAAAATAGGAATACGATAGCATTAACACTCAATGAAAATCATGCCTAATTCAAACCAAATATTAATCCGAATATGCCAATTAATAACGCACTTAGAAGACAACCACCGAGAACATCCACTTGGGTAATTTGGCCCTATAGATTAATCTTCATTACTACTTTTATAATTGTTGTCAATAATCATAGAAATTGATTCAGAATCAAAATATCAAATTACTTATTTGCATCTATGTATACAATATCAATCCTTATTAGTTGTAATATGCAAAAACAACTTATTCAAACCATATTGTTGTGTATGAATAGATTCGAGGCATTAAGTACAAGATTCCTTAATTATAACTATCATGCAATCCAAAGTATATACATGTCTAGGGTTTGTTATGATTAAAAAACTACTAACTCATGCTGAAAATAAAAAAAACAATAATATAATTGAAATAAATAACTAAATAAATACATCTTATTAAAATAAATGAATCTCCAATGTTTCTTCAAATATAAACTCAATAAAAACTAACTTACGAATCTCACGTACTTGTTAAGAGAAAATAGGGACCTTAATTTCGAAGCCCAAGGGTCTTATTTATAGTTTCTTAACTTATACAAAGCATAAATATACTCAAACTATTCGTAGTAATCTAAAAACCTCATCACCGACCTTAGTGACTTGACAACGAATCCTATGTTGTTCATAAATTGCTGAGTTAATAACCGAAAATATCATTCTATGCTTCACCGAGTTATCTTGCGACTCCTTTGTATATTCAAATCGCTGGCTATTCACTAGACATTCTCTGCTTTCGATTTAGGCAGTGATTCCTTTGTGATTTCATATCATTGATGATTTGCTGGGTTTATTCTTAACTATATTGTTTTGCTCTTCTTCATATTTTTCTTCCATTTCTTCATTTTTTTCTAATTAAGTCCTGATATCACAAAAACAAGAGAATACAAGTGTAATATTATTATTTATATCTAACATCCACTTAAATTACTCTCTAAAATATGTCTAGTTATTGACTTGTCATGAACCCATTCTAGGCGCTATTTCAAGACAAGGGAACACAATTAATCCAACCCGACGGTCGTAGAAACGTTCTACCCCCATCAATATGAGTGCTAAAACAAGCAAACCCGTACAAGTAATTTAGCCACATCTAATATAAACGCAACCAAATTCAGAGTGAAAACCTATGTATGCCCACCAACAGTCACACTTGTAATCTGATATCGATAAAATCATGTCACGAATTATGTGCAACATTTCAATGGGTTTTATGCACCTCAATACGCGCTCCGACTTTCCCGGACTCCCAAATCTGACCTTGACAAGCTCCCTGATATCCGAGCTATGGTCCCCTACGTCCCTTGAAGCCTGATATATGTGTTTAGTATGTTTACTAGTTGATAAGAAGTGTATTAAGTCAAGAATTACCCAAAAAACCCTAAAATTCAATTTTCTACGGCTAATAGCGTGCTAGGGGCAGGCTTAGTGCACTAGGGAGGCACCTAATGCGTTATAGTTCTTCATTTTGAAAAAAAGTGGCATACCGAGACTAGAGAGCGCGCTAGCCGGTCTGGGTAATGGGCTATCCATGCAGGGTGGCTAAAATTCTTAAGTTGAGAATTATGTATCCAACACTCTTGGAGGCCATCTTAATCGCCGTCAATCTATTCATCAACAATCACCAAAACAACAATTTATCCCAATTTACAAAAAACTCATACATTCATCCATAAGCTCGAAAATACCAATTTCATTCCAAATTCCATTTTCAAAAAACAATCTTATCCAATAATTGAATTTGAAATCACTAATAATACTAGAAGAAAAGTGATTTGAGTTTTACAAATTCTTTTGACAATCTTCCCAAAAATTGAGTTCATTTTCATGTGTAGATGTTGAAGACGAGGATTACCTTAGGGTTAGTCCCTCAAGTTAATCTCCACAACCCCAATCTTCACGATTTTCCAACCCAATTCTCTCGAGAACTTTTGATTTGCATGTTTTTTTTGTTGGTTCTTAAACCAAACCCATTAAGTACCCATTTTATAATGTGCTATAATCCAGTATGCACACATATATCGAGGACTATCATAAAGCTCTCATTTAAACTATCCACATTCTTAATGACACATAATTTTGACTCAATCTATCCTAGTTAAAAGGTCTATATTTAATTAAAATTTCTATAGGCCTTATATTATTTGATCAAATCCAATTAATTTAGGGCCGTTCATACTTATCATTGGTGTTCTTAGACACATTTGTCCATAAATTAGTTATTCCAACAATTCTCGACTAGCCGACACTTGGTGTCCTGCGCCCTGACACACATCTCGAGGTGCACCGTAGTTTCCATTATTGAATAAACTAACTTGGGTTATGATTTAATTATCCGCTATGTACTAAATTTAGCCTAGTCTAGCATCCTCAAGTAACT
Source organism: Stephania yunnanensis (assembly GCA_039657365.1). Lineage (NCBI taxonomy): Eukaryota > Viridiplantae > Streptophyta > Magnoliopsida > Ranunculales > Menispermaceae > Stephania > Stephania yunnanensis. Next base: position 27,902,946 of record CM077581.1, on the reverse strand, counting down.
CCTACCTGATACCGACGTTGACACGCTTCCCAATATAACTACCAGTTACACCAACTTGCTCGATAGCAACATACGCACATGCGATGCAATACAATAATAAAATGATTAAAAACACTGCACATAAACAACCATCATCCATAGCTAACATATTTCCTGAATTCAAGTGTCTAAGTCAATCGAGTTGTCCACATAAGACCTAAATTACGGTCGTTACTCTTCGAGATTAACGCTAATATCTGTTTAATTAATTTAGGTCGCTATACATAAAAATAAAGCTTAACTATTTACTAAATTATTAAATTTATCAACATTAAATATTAGTATTAAAGTATTTCTCATTTTCCTAATATCTATGATATCATAAGAGTCATACTCTAGGACCGCTCATCGTCAACATCATTATCATTATCATCATCATCATCATCATCAGCTCTAGCAAAAGAAGATGTCAAATGATATTCCAATTCTTCTATTCTGCACTACTTCTAGATCAAACACGAAGTTTGGTTCCTCTTAAAATATGATAGACCAATTAGTAGGCCTCCTACCTTTACTTTTCTGATATCTCGCTACATCCCTATAATGATATGCAAATAACATAAAACTCCTATCAGCATTCAGTTTGCATTGCATCATTCTCTACCTATTTTGCTCATGTCTCAACTAGCTTGCCTATACTGTACTCCATCCCCTCTATGCCGCCTTCTCATTTCAGCTATTTACAACCTCTTTGTTGTGGAGTCAATTTCCTCTACTGGTGGTGTAGGTGACTCCTTTCACTAGCTTTCACTAGGGGAAAGAATTTGTCTAAGAATCTTTCATTAATATCTGCCCACGAAGTCATGAATCCAACATTCATTCCTTGAAACTTGGATTTGGCTTATCAACCTAATAAGAATGGGAAACGTTTCATTTTAATTACTTCCTTTGTAACTCCAGTAATGTGAATAGTATCACACTTCTCCATAAAGTTCTCAACGTGTGCAACTAGATCCTTGCTTGCAAAACCATTCAATAAGCTATTTTGCACCATGTTGATGAGAGATGGTGCCAACTCAAATTTAGTGGTATCGACTAGAAGCCTCATCATTCCATTATATTTCTCTTGCATGTCCGATTTGAAGTAATCTCAAAGATATTTATGTCCTCTTCCTTTGACTTGCACAACTTGATCAAATTTGGTTTGATTATTCCTTTAGCCTTGATTTTGGTTCTGATTTCCTGCTTAATCATATGCCATCTTAGTCCTTTTTTTTCCTTCCTCTGTTGTTATATCAATTTTTAGATCGTAAGGCACTAAGTCCTCATCACCTTTACTACACATGCATTACCTATTCCTAGAGAAAGAAAACACAAAAAGATCAAGTGTAGATTATTAAACAAGAAACTAAAACTTTTTTCCTTTTTTAACTTAAAATATATAGTAAATTGTAGAAAATAAAATTCTTAATAATTATGTAATATAAACTAATTGTGGCAACCTTTCCCTGGCAACAAAGTTAAAAAATTGATCGTAATCGTAAGTATAGTACGTCAATTGTAGTAATTATATGATTAACAAAAGTTGATTATAGATATCGTTTCTTTTGAAAGGTATATATGGACACAATTACTTAGTCAAGTTTACTATATGATTAATAAGGTCTTTTTTTGTTCCATTTAAACTAGAACTAATCTATTCTATAAAAGTAATGTAAATCATGTTGTATTGTTATATTGAGAAAACTCTTAGTTCACAACTTCACCTAGTTAACAAATTAGTATGCTTCCCATATCTAGCTTCCTTCATTTTTCTTATGTGTGTGTGTGCAATGCATAATTAAAATAAATAAATTTTCTTAAAATTCACTTCAACTTACTATCGTGATGACAAATACCCTTATATGCAAACTAAAACTCCGCTTATTGGTGTGAATTACATAAGTCTCACGAAGCATTAAATATCGAATCTTTAAACTCATAAACAATTAGGTTTACTGGCCAAGTCTCCCTAATAACAACTATATATCGGTGTTATATATTTTTTACTTGTGCTATTCATATATGGCTTAATAGCTTCAAGTCCATGGTAACTTATAAAAGCCCTAATCAATAAACATGTGGTCAAGATGTTTATAGCATTAGTTAAAGAATCAAACAAAAATTCTTAACATGACACATCTAAAACATTCAATCAATTCATAACTTTGCATAGTATTCATATCATAAATCGATTGATCCCTAAGATGAATAGACTACTTACTCATCGTTGAAATCAACATAATACAATTCATAAAAATCATTGAAATCATATATTAAACTTAATAATAACTTTAATTAAATTAGTGAAACAAAGACTGAACTGCAAATTGGAGTCTTCAATTTCTTCTGGTTCAAAAGCTCTTCTTAATACTCAAATAAAACTCTCTAAAACTCAAAATTAATCCTAACTATGTTTGACTCTTCTAAAAGTATGATTACGTATGGTGGTGGTTGTTTTTGTATATTGTATGAGCATATAACGTCTCAATACCTATTTATACTTCTAAGACTACTAAAACTACAGTTAGAAACCCTAAATAACAATCATAAATGAAATGAAAATCCAAAACTTTATATTCTTATGTCTTGACGTTGTTTGTAAGTAATCCACGTTGCTTGTGTTAAGTATTGCGCCACCAGAGCGCGACGTCTTCTCAGCATTTTTTTCTCAAGATAATTTACACTGCTTGTGTTAAGCTCTAGCACCATGTGTTAAGCTTCGACGCCATCTATTCTGGTCCAAAGAGCCATGAGTGCGTCACTATCAGTACATCACTTCTTCTGATTTCCATGTTGTCCTCATGCCATCCACGTTATACTCAATGATGTCACTTGGTTTTCTCATAGCGTCAACTCTATTTTTGGGCTTTTTCTTCACTTTTCTTCATGGAATCCTTCATTTGTCTCTTATATGCCTTGTGGTCCTAAAAACACATAAATACCATCAATTAGTGCTCATTTTGGGATATTTAAACTAATTATGCATTTAAACTAGCCCTATTTATAAGTTTAATTAAGTATTTAACATTTACCTTGACTAAAGGAGTTGGTAAGTGCACTTCCAGCATTCACAAGTCAAATCAACGTCTCATTTTTATATACTCAACGTATTAGGTTTCATTTTGTCAATTTTAGCTATTCTCACATTTATATCATTTTTGGTCATTTGCAGACTTATCAAAATCTTAATCAATATTTAGACCCCTTACAGCATCTTATTCTTTACTTACAAAGGCTAGTTATATCCCTTCTCTTTTGGAAAATAAAGCTAAGGATGATACGACTTCCTATGATCATTCAATCAATTAAAGTCTTTCTTAGCTACTTTTTATTCAAAACAAAGAAATTTATAACCTAGAAAATCTGATTATTTTTTACTATCTTAAATTGTTTCAATTTCTGTTAGATTTCCCGACATCTCTTTCTCTTAAAAATAATTTCAGTACTTTTCAAGTGACTATGCAAGATATTAAAGTATCTTACTGTTCATTAATTCTATTATTAATGATTTTATTTATTCAATATAGTTCAACCGAAAATATAAAAAATTAGATTTTCTAGGTCCTCGATTAACTTAATTGCTAATCGAACTGTTGAAGGAAACTATTTAAATCCTTTAAGTTATATCATTGGAAATTCTCACAATATAGAAGTTTATACCCTATTCATATTCAAACTACTTACTAATACTTAATCAATACATGTATCTCTTCTTTTGCTAATTTTATTTCATAGTGATAGACATCATAACTTTAATTTGGATAGGAGTAATAATTGGGAACTCAAAATTTTACAATACATATACTTGTGCTTTCGTTTAATAGCGAATTCTATCTATTATCATACATTTTCCCTAATATCTTAATTTCTAATTTGCTTATCCTATAACTATGCCTTTCATTTTTATGTAAGAGGATTCATTGATCTTTGTATTTGAACCACACCTAACACGATGTTAATAAAGATCAATCCTAACTCTCGTATTTCCAATTCGTTTATCAGTTCTTTGGTTGACTCATAGAACCATCATACTCAACGTTGCTTATAATTAGGCAACATGAATAAGAAATAATAAAAAAACTCAATAGATCTTCTCATAAGTTACTTGATTGTTTTATAATATGGTTCTATTCCACATTTCACTTTGTGTTATTTTAGAAAAACGATAATTCTTATTGAGGCATTTATCCTTTATAGATATAACATAAGTTGTACTAATGACTTTCTACCCTATTGTAAAACCTAACTTTCATATGTGGTAAAGCACATCTCGAATTGCCGATATGTAGAAATACGTAGAGAGAGGGAATGTTGAAGTTCATATCATTGGTGGTCAGTAAGAGTAGCACCTAGTCGTTACAACTGGCTAATTATAGTTAATTCCCTTCTAGTCCGTCCACTAACGATGAAATATGGTATGAGGATAATGAGATTGCTATCTAACAAAGTGCAGTTTTAATTATGTCATTTTGAATACAGACTTCCAAAGTCTATTTCACCTAGCATTCATGCTTAGTTATCATTTCATAAGTCTATTCTTTTTTTTATTATCTATTCTAACCTTATTTGTTTTATCCCATGAGTTAAGTATTGCATAGTAAAGGATAATAAACTTTCCATCGCATGCCTGACAATAATCCATAAATACATACCAAATATAATGAAATAATCAATAAACACGAGCTCGCAATCACATCCCAACTAATCGCACTCAATTACGTTTTGGTTCTCAACCAATATTATTCTCAAATTGAGTAAAACTTAGGCTGTGATACCAAATTCGTCAGATTCCTATCATTAAGGTATCTGACCAACATAGATTATCCAAATCCTCTGATAATCTAGCCAGCCTCAAGAATATTTCTTTAATTCTTTTCGTGAAATAAATTATCTAAAATCCTCGAGATACATACTAATTCTAAATTATTAACTAAAAGGCTTGGTTATTTTAAGATTCTTAGTTAAAATGAAAATTTGGCAGCATTTCCTTTATAAATTAGATTGCTAAAAAACCAAAAGCCTAATAAACAACTTTAATAAATGCCCTAAAAGGACTCAAATCTCCATAACAGTTCACAATATAATATCAAACTTGAATTAAAATATGAAACTTTCAACAAGTTCATAAGCTTTCACATAAAAACTCATTAACAATAATATTGACTCCATAATCTATATTTATAGTTTTAAACTTCAAACATTATTTAATCCTCCAGAACCATGACAATAGTATCATGATATACTTTAACCGTAATGCCATTACCACTATTACATGACCTATCACTCATACACATAACTTAAAAATATAATGTTATGTAAAACAATTCATTGATAAATAAATAGAAACTTAAACAACATTTCCATACATAATGAGCTCCTTTTATCATTTCACGGACTTCATAACCTCAAATCGCTAGCAAAAGGTAAAACAATTTCAGATAAGTCAATCCTACACCATCCAAATTACCTGTATAGCCAAATGCAAAATAGTAAGAAATATGAATGCATTTCAACAAGAATCAACAGGTAAATATAGTAGAACTAATTTCTAGTGCAATATATGAGGATAATTGTCAAGTCGCTTTATCTAACTCTAGAGGAGTTGTTTCGATATTAGGCAACTCCATCCAAATTGCACATGAAACATACTCGGCCAAGAGCCAACTATCAGAGTCTTAAGACTCGAATGCTTTACCTACATTACACTTGATGCATGAGTGCATGATCAACAAACATGATGCATTAAAATAAGTTAAATGCATATCATAATACTATAAATAATGTTAAAGTGATCACTATAAGGTTTACTTACAACCAACCAACTTCGAGGTAAATATTTGTGGTCTCGGAGCATTGGATTACCTTGAAATTGGCTTTAATAGCTTCCCTACATACCTAATTATCATAGTGGTCAAGCTTTATGTGAAGCCTAATAATGAAACTACATGAACACAACATCTAAAATGTGCTCGATAACCTGTTTAAATAATAATTTTAAACAACTTCAACTAGCTTTCGCCTAGCGTATTTAAGCTACCTTTTCATCCTTGAAAAGCTCAACATTGTTCATATTGACAAAAAGCATACATGTAGATATCACTTCATACTTTCCATAGACTCTAAGAACACTCAAATCACATCACAAATGGAGAAAGTATGAATTTCTAATATGGCCTATTGATTAAATGAACTTTATTTATTTTGAACAAATAAAACCTCCCCAAATCAATGCTTTAACCATTAAATCCTCAAAACTTGACAATAAACACTGAGAAATAACACCAAACAAAATTTAAAATATTTTTGTAGCCTGTGGAGTCAACTTGGACAAAACTAAAAATCGAATTCATCTAGAATCCTATTGTAAATCAATTTTAATTATAAAAATCTTCAAAACAATTATCAACTAAACTGCATTAATTCAATTCAAAAAAACGTTAACCTACGTCAGTTGAATTTATTCCGAATTGGGCCAAATCAATTCAATATATCAATTCACAACAATTCCTAACAATTTCTATTGAAACCACGTATCACGAGAATTCAGGTTGATTTGTTGAAAATGCCCTTAATTGAGAATTGACCATATTGCGGGCTGAGTACCTTGTTTCCACTATAAAAACTTCACTCAAACTTAATGTCTTTCGACGCTCTACTATTTAACGGAAAGAAATTAAATGAAAATTGGACATATAGAGATTTGTGCGCGAAAATATCCGCGGAGAGGCTTAAAAATCAAAATATAAAAAACGTTATGTTAGAATAATTCATTGTTACTTTTTGTAATTTTTTCTTATTTGTTCTGCTGCTTGCCAGTAGCTTAATTTCTTTTTGTTTATTACTTTGCAAAATTCTTATTTCAAAGTGTTTTGACTTCCTGTACTTCTATTTGGTCCCATATTTAGCCAAATGAGCAAAACTTTGACCAAAAATTTATAGGGTGGTTGAAAATCGAGATGAAAATTAAGAGGAACTTCCTCCAATATGAGAGGATTGGGAATAATCCACCTCGGGTATACCAGTTATCATGGCTACGATAAATGACACGTGTCATAGTGTACAAGAACTTCTCCTTTATATTATACTTTAAATATCTGTAGTAATTTCAAGTGGGAATCATCTCCATAACGATTTATCAAATTTCTTTAGAAAAAAGGACTTTTAAAAGTTTTTATTTTTTTTTATTTTTAGCTTTTCTTAATAACAATAATTAAACTAGCTAATAATCAACTATAATATAATAATACTTAAGTAACTATACTAACTTAACTAACATAATTCAAATTCACGATCAATCAAATAAATTCAATTCAATAATAAATAAATATCTAAACAAACACCTAGAATAATGAAACATCAATCTATTTTGCATCCAAACATGTTACTGCAATCGTATAGTTACAAGCATACTTTATAAAGTATCACAAATCATTTAAATCTATTCATAAGTAAATATACAACATTTGACTAGCCATTAGTTCTCCTTATACTGGTGAAAAATCACGTTCTAATTCTACTACCCTTACCCATTAGAATACATAAAGACATCAACTTCAGGCAATAAAATCGCATTAAACTTTATAAGAAGTTCGAACTACTAAATTGAACATCTTCGGAAAGCCAGTTCAAGATCAGATATAGATTTTGAATCCACCTTGGACATTTAAATGGTGTTTGCCTTTAAAAAATAATCCTAGTTACTACTTCAAATAGATAATGAAATCAAATATCACAATATACATTTTAGACTATGCATGCAATACAAAGATAATGATTAAAATCAATATATAATAACCTATTAAATCAATGAACCAAAGACTACGATATGTTTAAAGCATTAAGCACATAATCTTCTCATCATAACTACATAGTAAAAGGGAACAATTTCACATTTCAACTATGTTTAAATTGATAAACTACTCACTCATAATCATAAATAACGTTGCAATAATCTTGTATATAACGGAAATGCCCTATAGGATCTTCTTGAAACCAAAATAGTCTTGTTGACAAATGTGCCCATAAATGTTAACTTTTTATTGGATGAAAAAATCTTTGAAAAAATAAAATTAGGCGTGTTTAGGTAAATTTGACTTAACTAACTTGAAAGCGGATATTTAAAAGTTAACCATTATCCCATGATTCACGAGAGATGAAGAGAGAGACTTTTTTTAAAGGGAGATAAAATGGTTACTGATTCATATGGGTAGTTACTTTAATTGAATTGGTTTAGTAGTTTAGTTAAGTTACTAAATATATTTCATGTGCGTAGCCACGTTCTCTCCCACTTGTATAAATAAAAGATATAAATAAATAGCTCTGAATTAAATACTTCAAATCTTCTCCAAAAGTAAAGAATAATAATGCGAATAATTAAAACAATGAAGAATGGCTCCTAGAGCGATATAATATTGACCTAAGTTCTCTTTTGCAATTAATTTCAAAACCTTAGCTTGTATTTATAGTATTCTAAGTAGTAAACATCCCAAACAAAATAAAGAACTCACAGTTGTCTTAAATTCATGAAATCTTACCTAATGATTCTCAGCAACGTGTGAGAGATGAATTGTTGGAAAAATCCATAGTTTGAAGTTCTATGGTTCCACCCATTTCGAATCACTGGTTTTAAAAGTCCAATTCTTCCTTCTTTCCTTGGTAATGATTTTCACATATTTTTTTCAATTGATTAATTCCTTCATAATCTTTCCTTTTTCATTAATTTCTTCATATCCATTTATTTTATGAAATAACAAAAATAAGAGAAAACCTCCTATAATATAGTCTTTTACATTTACAAACGTCCTAAAATGAAGTATAAAACATGTCTAATTATCGACTTATTAAATACCCCTAAACTCAACACTTTTTCATCTTGAGCAAAGTAACCCTCTCAATTATATTCTCTTTTCTTCCGTCGTTTTGATTTCATAAATATATATCCCTAATCTTAAACAAAAGTGATCTAAAAATGGAAATATTTTATCTTTATTGGACGTTTCAACCTTTTAATTATGCAATACACCCCAAAATTCAAAGTTAAACCAATCACCAAGGTCAAGACACTACATAGGTTTTCTCGATTTCCACTTACAAGCATCAAGCTTATGATGACTAATATGGGATCTCAAGATACAAAAAAATCATTAAATAAATCTCATTTTTCAAACAATATTTAAAATATCACAACACTCGAGAGGAGTTTTATTCACCAATAATCATCATTTCATATTTATTTGTTCGATTAAAAAATATACTTGATTTAATTTAGCTATAAGCACTCATGCTAATTCTTTTATTTGAAGAGTTTTCATAAACTTTCTTCATCTTCTTATATCTCTCTTTCTTTCTTCTTTGATTCTATAAATTTTTTTTCTTCTTTATATTTTATTCCTACAATACCCTACTTAATTTCTTTTGGAATCCGTTAATCTTTTTATAAGAATTATGAACTCCTTTTTTTCCCACCACTAGATTCCCTGCTCTATTTCCTATGAAATTCATGGGTGTCTCTAATTTTCTCTTTAAAAACTGTTGTTAGCTCTTCTTACGTTCACTATAGTAAAGGAAATATTCTTTTGAACTAAGTAAAGTTTATTGACTATTTTTTATTTTTTTCCTCGACTTCGGCATAAACTTTTTACAATACATATAGATAAAAATGTGATAAATAATATTTTTATACTAGATTTTTAGTAATTTGTATTTTTGATCTTGCACTATTTTTTTAATCAACTACCCATCATAATGTCTACCAAAAAGTAATCAATCCCTTCTAAACTCCTCTAGTGTATACACAATCTAGGTTAATTCAAATAGGGTATAAAATTCCTTTCCATCATAATTTTTTCGTTTTCATGGATTATAATAATATATAACTTTCATTTTTATTCAAATATAAATTATATTCATATTTCTAACTAAATAAAGTAAAATGAAATGGGAAAAGTATTACTTTTATTAAGAAAAAGTTTGAAAAATTCATAATGTTCAACTAGATTGTACCTCTCATTTATTCCATACTTTTAATCTTCAAATTTAATTTTACCTAATATCCCCTAAATCATTCCAAACCTTGTCCTCAAGTTTTAAAAATTACGTCGGGTTTTCCACCAAAGACAAAAATACTTTGTGAAGCAAAAACAAAAAAAATTGAATAATTAAATAACGTAAGAATGAATTGAATATGTAAAGATAATTTAAACATATCCAATCATCATTGCATTAAATTTAACATATCAAACCATTTCAATTTATAATATTATAAACATATAAAAGAAAATGTACCAAAATGTGAAAATATACCACATCAATCAAAGTATTACAAACATAGACCTCACATAAATAACACTCAGGAAAAGTAACATAGAGAAGAGTAAAAAATCTTAGAACCGTTGTCCAGTAGTCGCATCATCACCATCATCCATATTATCGGGCTATTTGGATTGGTAGCTCGCTTAAGGATCATATAGGGTATAGTCTACTCCTTCCATTGGGCGATCTTCAGTAAAGACTCCCTGGTAGGGCATTATTGGCTGGAATGATGTAACATGAATGTTGGCTTTCCTACCTTGAGTTATCCTAGTCCTGCGTTGCTCTGATCAATAGATGCTTTAAGCAATCTTGGGTTAGTTCTGGAACATGAACTCTTAATGTCTCAAAGTTCTCATCTCATTATGTAAGATCGTTCACATCATGACCATTTATGTTTCTTCTGCATTTATGCCACTAAAGTTCACCATAAGTGGCTCTGTGGTCTAGTCTGTTTGCTTACTATACACAACAGTCTGCATTTCCTTTAATTGCTTTAGTTGTCTACCTGTACTCTTTTTTTTTTTTAGTATTTCTTCTTTGTGGGGTGTTTCTCTCCCATTTCTCCTCAGAGTTAACATATCACGATACCTTATTGCTTTTTTTAATGACATTGTTAGTGATGTTTTTGTCTGAAAATACATTGAATTCAACTCCTCTCATCAAAACTCGATCTTGCTTGCAAAACTTGATAATCATCAAGGAAGAAAGCAGTCCTTTTTTCTTGGTTGTTATGAAAATCCTAATCCATTCATAAATTATTTTTCGAACATCAATCTACCTGATCCCTTGGGCTTTGAGTATAAGGGAGCAACCTTATAATACACTAAATTATAGTGTCGTAAACTAGGCCATAGGCTCGTATTCAAGAAAAAGCTCCAAGCTTTAGTTGTTTTTCTAAAATATGTGGTTAGCATGTGTTTTGGGTACCCGTCCAAATCAAAATGAAAACTATCCCCCCATAATAGCTTCTAAACTATTCCTAATGGTCTCGTAGGGAAATCCATGTCTATATAGGCATTCGGGTTTAAACTACTTGTTAATTTATCTCAAATAAACTTTTGGTAAACCATAATATCAATTTATTCTCTCATGTAATTAGTCCACTAGTGTTCCATAGACTATGGCTACTTTCTTTTTTTCATCTTAGTGCTCGTTAGTATTGAATTCTCTCACCAATATGACACATCCTATTCAACCGTGAACCTTGCATCATTATCAATGTAGTAATCCCTAGTTAACAATCCCCATTTCCTCTCCCTAATGATGTTTATGATTCTAGGCTCATGATTAACTTCATTTTTATGTTAAAACCAATTTTAGGTATAAGTTTTCTATTCTTCTTAATGTCGATATCCATCCTAGCAATGGATTTGGCATTGATGAGGTTATGGGCGTGGAAAAAAAAATGGTGAGTGCATTCTTAATCTCTTCCTCTCCCTCCGAATCATAGTCAAAACTTAAGGGTGGAGAAGGATTTTTTAGGTGTTCTAGTTAGGGGTTATTCACCAAAATCCTTTTGACCTAATTGGTTTTGGTGGAGCTTAAGATTTTTGTTTGAAGTTTTCTACAAGTTGTGCCTTTCCTTTCTCCTCTCTAGTGTTTCTACATTTTCCTCCTTCAGCCATTGTTTCAACTTTCCAAAATTCACAAGTTCAAAAACTAATTAAACTTGTGAATGATAGAAACAACGTTATCGAAAATAGTTCAGAAAAAATTCGAGATTTTATTTTAAAAAGTGGAAATATTTTTGGAACGATGGTTCGAAATTCGTGTAAATGTAAAATAAAATTGGAATTGAAGTGATAGATAAAACATAAACTTGAAAATCAATTTTCAAAAAATTGTGTAGAAATTAGGTGGCAAATTGTAAGTCATTTAAAAAATATAGCAACTTAAATATAAATAAAACCATAACCAAACAACCAAACGTATTTCTAAATTGCTTTTGTAAGCCATATGCAAATGTATGTAAATATAGCAAAATATCCAAAATTGTAGATTCGTAAACCAATGACCGATTTGATCACTATTCCTAGTATATTGGAATCAATAAAACCATTTGTTCAATACAATTGAATAAATTCCAACGAATCCATTTCATGAAATATTGAAAAGTTAGTGAAAATTCATGAATCAAAATTTTTTTTAAAATAAAGAGATAAGATTGATGTAATTACCTTCTTAAGATTGAATCTTTCAAGATTGAAGCTCTAAAACTCCTCTAGATTGTTCCTCTAAGCTCTATGTTGAAATTTTCTAAAACCCTAGTTTTGGATCAACACCCCCAAAATCGAGAATTTTGGTTTGAATGAAATATATGAATCACTTATATACTATGGCATTGAGCTTAGAATTGTTGAAACTAAGCAAAAAATTGAGATTTCGGTGACGAGGTGTAACGGTTTGCAATTTTGAAAGGTGTAGTATAAGTGTGGTGATTTGGGGTTTTTGTTTTAAAAATAAAAAATCATGCCCAACAATTTTCTTTTAAGTGGAATCATTTTGTAAATAGATGGAAGTTCACTCATTATTTTTTACTGATTTTGCCAGTGATTCCCCTATGTGGCTGAATCGCTACGAATCACTTGACCCCAATTTTGCACTGATTTTTCACGTATAATGCTACCGATTTAGCAAACAATTTCTAGTGTTAATCTAAATTTCTGAGAATTGGCCATTTTTACTATTTTTTCAATTTATCTTGTAAATAATTCTTTCATCATTCATAATAACTCATTAATATAGAATTGACTAAAAACTTGAAAGTTTAAGTGGGACCTATAATTGACTAATTACTTTTTTGAATAAATAAATTAGTAAATAATGCAACTTGCGTAAAAACAAATAAGTAAAAACAACTCGATCACCCCCCTATTAATTCAAATTAACTTGGAGTTTAAATCTCAAAAATATTTCCTATAAAAGAGTCCAAAAGTGAGAGAATAAAAGCATACTAAACTAAACTAAACTAAACTAAATTCCTAATAAAATTAAATATACATAAAATAAACATTGAATATGGGCTAGTTCCCATTTAGCACTTTTGTTTATCATCGTTGGCTCGACTTAACACTTCCATAATTAGTTCAGATCTCTAAACTTAAATTTAGGTTTTTTTCACTATAGTACCATTCCAAAAAGTGAGTGCTCAACCATTAATCGTTAAAGTACTTGGATTTAGATGCTCTTGTCTTGTTAATGATTTTACCATTCTCTAATTGCTTAACTCTCCATTCTTGAGTTAGTTTTTTTTCTTTTCTAGTGTCTTCAATTATTCTTTTCTTCAAATCCCTTTATCGATTTCCAATGTTATTGAATTAATTGCATAAATTTTAGCAATAAAATTATCATAATAGTTTAAGTCTAAGAATTCATTATCATCTATCTTATTGTCAAATAATTCATCATATTCTTCATAAGTGTCATAGTTATGTTCATTATTAATCTTGAATTTAACAATTTTATCTTCGAACTCCATAGACATTGTTCCTTAAAAAATATAAAACTTAGTTCTACTTGTATTTAGAAAAAGTCTACCTAATAATATGGGTAATAGATTATATAATGTTGAATCTCCCATATTCATGAAATAAAAATCAGCTTAAAATACTAAATCTTGTACTTATTATAGGATGTCTTCTAATAATCCATACGGTTTAATAATGGTATTATCTCATTAAAGTGAGATTAATTGGTATATTAGTTAACGATCCTATTTTCAATGATTTATAAAGTTTAAGTAACATAACATTAATTGATGCTACGAGATCAAATAGAAAATTCAATAAAAAGAATTGCCTATTATGATGGGTACAATAACCATTCCTGGTTTAGAACATTTCTTAGACATTCTCGTTAAAGATGGCGTGTTTTGTTCTAAGTTTTCATTAATTTCCAATTTCCTAAATGGTTAAGATGTGTCTTCTTTATGTACTTCCTCCCTAGCATTTGCTAATCATTATGGAATGATAGAATTAGAATGTTTCTTCGTTCAACTAATTCAGAATTTTTTAAAGAATTTTTGTAGGATTCGACTATGGTTAAATACCTTGAGTATAACTTTATGGGAAAAGGTCTATGTTTCAATTATTCAGTCATCCATTCCCTAGCAGGAATGACATTGGTCATCCTCTCTTCTTCTTTTTCTTCTTTTTCTTTTTTTTTTCTTCTTCTTCTTCTTATTCTATTGTCTTATGTACATTATTTTATTTTACCTCTTTTTGGTATCTTTTTTTGCGTATGCTTTTTTTTTTTCATTTTCACAAAATAAAGCGTTTACTTGATCTTGATTAGTAGTGTTTATAGGTTGAGTAGCTACTTTAGTTTGATCGCATAACTTATTGATTTGTAGAGTCATTTGACTTAATTGATTTTTCAGCTCATTAATAGGTGTATTGGTTTTGATTTGATTTTGCGAAATTTAAGTAAAGTTTTGATGAATTTAGGTCATAAATTTGTGTAATATTTGTTCTAAATCTGGTTGCGTAGGTTGACTAGTCTGTTGAGGCTATTACATTGGTGTAGGTTGTGTACGTGTTCTCGGTTTATAAGTGGCAAGTTTTCTTTTGTGGACCATAGCGAAGGTGAATTTGGTTTTTCAATGTAATAATTGTTTATATTAGTTTCTAGGAGAAGGTTTCTAGGAGAACCAAAATATTGGTTAATAATCGCGTTGACTTCTTTATTGTTATGTTCTTGCAAATTAGGACACACATCCAAAAGATGTGTAACTTCATTACAAAATCCAAATGGTTTAACTTGATTTGATCAATCTTTTAATATTATTTTAACCATGTTAGATAATTCTTCAAATTCTTCTTCTAATTTATTACTTGTTTTATTATTAACCTCATAAACTTTCTTTCTTGATGTATAAGTATTTTGTTATAGTTGGTGTAACATTGAATAATGATCCACCACATATGGTATCCAATAGGTTTTTTTAAAATGATTTAGTCCTTCATAGAAGTATTCTAATAAGGCTCTTTGAGTGTATCCATGTTGTGCATAAGATGAAATTAATCTTTGAAATCTATCCCAAAATTCATTAAAACTTTCATCATCTTTCATCTTCACTACTGTGATTTTTCTTCTATAAGTACTAATTTTTGTTGCAGGCATAAATTGATCTTGGAAAGCTTCTAACATTTGAGTCTATGTGGTTATCGAATCTTGAGGAAAATAAAATAATCAATCTTGTGCTTGATCTTTCAATACAAAAGGAAAAGCTTTAAGTTTGATTTTTTCTAATGTCTAGTCTTTAGGTTGCATCCCATTGACTTTATGTTCATATTCCCTTATAAATTATATGTGTCTTCATTGTCCTTACCATAGAAGTTAAGTAGAGTGGTAATGAATCCAAATTAAAGTTCAAATTCGGGAAATCCCTCAAAATAGGCAATGCACATTGCTTTATAACTAGTGACATTTTAATTAGCTTGCCTAAAAATAAATTCTCTACTATCATTATTACAGTTAAGATTAAAGTTATTATTAGCTTCCTTTGTGGTAGGTTGGTGTCCTCTACATTATTGTTGTCTTAAGTTATGATCTACATTAGGATCAAACGGATATAAAGATCTTGTGGAATTAGAACAACGAATTGAATAGACCATAAAATGTCTAAAACTACTAAAAAATTAAGTTTAAATCCCCAGTAACAGCGCCAAAAATTGACTCATGTTAGACATGTACAATAATTTCCCCTTTTATTATACATAAAATATTTTGTAGTAATGGCATGTGAAAATCGTTTCCATAGGGATTTGTAGGAAAAAAGGACTTTTAAATGATTTTACTATTCTAATTTCTACTTTTCTTAATAACAATATTTAATCTAACTAATAATCAACTATAATACAATAATACTTAACTAACTATATTAACATAACTAGCACAATTATAATTCATGATCAATCAAATAGATTAAATTCAATAATAAATAAATATCTAAACAAACATCTAGAACGATGATAAATCAATCCATTTTGCATCCAGATAAGTTACTTCTATCATATAGATTCGAGCATACTTTATAAAGTATCATAGATCATAAAGCTCTAATCCTAAGCAAGTAAACAACCTTCAACCAACAATTAGTTCTCCTTATACCGGTGAAAAAACCACATTCTAATTCTATTAAGCTAACCCCTTTCGAAAGCCACTTGAACATTAGATTTAGATCACAAATTCACCTAGGACATTTAAATGGTGTTTGCTTTCAAACAATCTTAGTTATTACTTCAAATATATAACAAAACTAAATATGAAAATACACATTCTAGACTATGCATGTAATACAAAGTTCATGATTAAAATCAATAGATAATAACCTATTAAATCGGTGAATCAAAAAATATGATTGGTTTAAAGCATTAAGCACTTAATCTTCTCATCATAAATTCATATCAAAATGGATCTAGGTCGTCTTCTGACTTTGTTTAGATTGATAAACCAATCAGTTGTAATCATAAATGACATTGCAATAATATAAATAAAAAGCATAGATAAATACCTCTAAATTTAATACTTGAAGTCTTTAAATCTTCTATAAAACTAAAGAACAATGAAAAAAGTAACTAAAAGAAGAAAGAATGGCTCTTAGAGCAATGGAATATTGATCTAAGTACTCAAAAGCAACTAATTTCAAAACCCTTGGCTTGTATTTATAGTATTCTAAGTAGTAAACATTCCAAACTAACTTAAGCAACTCGTAGTTATCTTAAATTCTCGATATCTTACCTAGCGATTCTCAACGATTTGTATGAGAGAGGAATCACTGGGAAAATCCCTAATTTGAAGCTCTCTGATTCCACGGACATGGTCAATGATTTGGAATCGCTAGTTTAAAAATCCAATTCTTTCCTTACTTCCTTTGTGGTCTTTCCTATTGATTAATTCCTTCATAATCTTTCATTTTTTGTTCATTTCTTCATACTCTCCATTTATTCCCTAAAATAAAAAAATAAGAGAAAACTCTATGTAATATAGTCTTTTACATTTAAAATCATCCTAAAATGAACTATAAAACAAGTGTAATTATTGACTTGTCAGTAAATGTTGGGTAGCCAATTGTGGAGCATAAAACAACTTAAAGCTTCCAAGTAGTACGCCCATCGTAAGATGACAAAGCATCCAACTCCATAAAATGCCCATAATAGTAGTTTTGGTTGCACCAAAACCCCAAAAATCTTAACTTAGGCTACAAAACTCCAAACTCTTATGGACATTTTCTCTTGCCATACTTAACAAAACATGCATTAATTTGGATCCACTCTCAAGCTCGGAAACCGCAAATCAATACAAAACTCAAGGCAAGGTGTTGCACATAATTTGTTCTCATTTTACATTGTTACTTATCCTGACTTGCATGTAAATTATGGCAAAATCCCCACTTTATACTTGGCTCTTAATTTACGAGTTTTAAACCATCAAGTTATTTAGTTTCACTCGTACCTTTCAAACATTCACTTACAACCACGATTATGAAAAATTGAGGACACACCTAAACACACTTTGACGTCATGACAAAATATCATATAATGCACACACTAGGCATTCACCCACGAAAAATAACATTAACCTAATGATTCCCTTTTTCACCGATCTAAGTCCCAATCTATAACACATGTCATGATTAAGACTCTCTAATGTCATAATTCAATCTACATTTTGATTTATTAAAATTAGGGATGTCACAATCTTCATAACTAATTTGATTTTTGTCCTCAAAATTTGATTAAGGGAAAGATTTCCCGATTCTGAATAATAAGAAAGTAATTCCTAATATGCAAGATCATCTAAAAGAAAACTCTTCTTATCTATATAAACAATTTATAACATTTACGAGTAGAGAATTTTAGAAATTCAACTCTTAATCTCATTCTTTGTTCTAGTGAAAAAGTTATAATACTTTCATGCCAATTCAGGCAGTTTTGAATTTTTGATGAGTCATGTATTCAACTAGTAGAATATCTATCAAATCTTACTTCATTTTACATTTCATGCCTTGAATCCTATTCTAGAATAAATACTTAGAAAGATCTAATATTGCTTGCTTTTCATAAAACACTAGTTATTCTTAACTGAATAAATATTTTGCAAAGCGTTGATAATTTTTTCCCTATCAACCAAACTTTAGTATACGCATCCCAATTTGCTTTCTCATCACTAATAATTTCTTATTTCAATTGTTTGCCAAAAAGTTTTTAGACAATCATCGTTTTAAATATATATAATGATGCAAATAATATTTGAGCATAACATCAAATAACAAAGAAAGTGGTGCGTCTATCCGATCAATCACCATTCCAGCTTTTCTCAACAAAAACTGAAATTATATAAGGCATCTCATGATTATAGATTTCAAACTACATCTGTCATCTCGTTATAAGAGATGTCAAATTTCAATCTAATTAGAAAATGTAACTATACAAATCATGCAACTATCACTCATTCTCTATATGTCTACTCTCTATATCATTTAAGTTATGGATTTGAAAACTATTATCAATTCTAAGTCGTCGGCCAATTAATTTTAATTTTTTTTTACTAGTTAAAAAATTAACAATTTTGCTAACATTGTGAAATCATTATATATCCATGAGTTCTCAAAAGAATCTCATTTATTTCTTTTACCTATCAATCTCTTATAAATTGCCTTCTTAACTACTTTGATTTCCACATTACCAATTTAATCACATTAGTTTCTATCATTTCTCTATCTACTGAGATTTCACATCTCAATAATTTATTGTTTACCAAAATCCTTTCTACAAATCAATAGGGACAATTAACTTCATTTACTTGAGTAGATATATGCTTCAAAATAGAGATATTGATATATTTCATGATTATACTCTTATACTATAAATTCTAATCGGTATCTTGTAGAAGCTTATAAATTTGTTCTCTCTTCGCCATTGCTCAAAATATACTTATGGCTTTTCTCCAAATTACAATGGAAGAATATTAATATTTTCAAACATATTATGCTTTTTACCCATTTTACCCTTAATGCATGATTGCATGATAAAAAAAAAATGACGCATGAATAAGGAGTTAAATGCAATATAATACGATAAATAGTGATAAAGTAATCACTATAAGATTTACTTACAACCAACCAACTTCGAGGTAAATATTCAGGGTTCCCAATGCGTCAAATCTGGAATTGGCTCCAATAGCTTCTATACATACCTAATTATAATGGCGGTCAAGCTTTTAGTAGAACCATATAGTGAAACCCTATGAATACAATGGCTAAAGTGTACTCGATAACTGTTTTGAATAACAATAATTTATAACAACTTCAACTAGCTTTTAACTAGCATATTTAGGGTACATTTTCAATGTCAAAATATTTTTCATATTGACCTAAAACGAACTTGTAGAGCTCACTTCATACTTTTCGTAGACTCGAAGAACACTTAAATCGAAGCACAAATGGAGAAGTGATGAATTTCCTGACGTGGCCTGTTGATTAGGAGAACTTTATTTATTTTGAACTAATGAAACCTCTCCATATCAATGCTTTTATAATTAAATCCTCACAACTTGACACCAACAACAAGAAATCACCCCAAACCAAATTCCAAATATTTTCGAAGCCCGTGGACTAAATTTAGATAAAGGTAATAATCCAATCGTCCAAAATCCAAATAGAAATCAATTTTTACTGTAAAATATCTTCAAACAATTATTAACTTAACTGCATTGATTTAGTTCACCCAAACCCTAACCTACATTGGTGGAATTTATTTGAAATTCATGAAAATCAATCCAATATATCAATTCAAAGCAATTTCTACCAATTTCCATGAAAACCCTGCAAAAGTGATAAGAAAATTAGTAGATTTCAAATTGATTTTTGCAAAATGCATTGAATTAAGAATTTACAAAATTGCAGGCTAAATACCTCATTTTCACTAAGAAAAATTAGTTCAAACAGACCGTCTCACAACGCTTTACTATTTTGCAGGGAGAAATCAAACGAAAATCAAATAGAGAGAGATGCGCATGCAAAAATGTTTGTAGAGAGATTTAGAAATTAAAACAAAAAATGTTCTATTAGAACGTTTTATTGGTATTGACATGTGTCAGGTATGTACAATATTTTTCCCTCTATATTATATTTTATATATTTTATAGTGTTAATGAGTGGGAATCGTCTCCATAGTAATTTATCAAACTTCTCTAGGAAAAAGGATTTTTAATTTTTTTTTTTATTTTTACTCTTACTGTACTCAATTAAAAAGAGTAATTAAACTAACTTACAATATACTATAATATAATAATACTTAACTACCTATATTATTGATCGCAGTCACAAGTATAACGACTCGATTGTAGTAATAGTGTGACCAACTTACATTGATTACAAATATCGTCCTCAATAAAAGATGTATCACCCAATATTACTTTGTCGAAATTACTCAAATGCTAAGGAAACCCTTTTCAATTGGTTTTTAAAGTAAACTAATCCAATTTAACAAATTAATGTAAATCATCTTGAAACTTTTATATTAAGAATATTGTAGTTCACAACTTCACCAAGTTAATGAAATACTTTATTTTTCAAATAACTTTCGCATCTTTATTATGTGTGTGCAATTCTTATTTAGAATAAATAAATTTCCTTCAAATCCACTTTAACCCACTATCGTGATGGAAAAGATGCTAATGTGCAAACTAGAACTTCACCTATAAGTGTGAATAATGTAAGCTCCACATTGCTTTAGATTCCAAATCATTAAATTCATAACCAACTAAGTTTACTATCAATGCCTCCTTAGTCAATAACTATCTCTCGATGTTATGAATTTTAGGGTCATACCGACTATATCCGGCTTAAAAACGTTAATGGCTATGATAACTTCTAAAACCTAATATCAACAAACACGTGATTAAGATGTATGTAGAATTACACTAAGAATTAATATAAATTCGAACCCTTACACTTTTTAAATTTATAATCTATTAATGTTTATAAGATAACATTTATACCATAGAATCCTTTGATCCCTAAGATTAACGAATTCTACTCACACTTTGTTGAAACAAATATGCACAAAGTGGTATTTGTCGCAATTAAAAATATAATCAAATCACTTCAATTAATGTCAATAAAATAATACTAGAATTACTACATGTGAGTCTTCAATGTCTTCTCTTCTACAATGATTTTTAATACTCAAGAATAAAATAAACCTATGATAATCTATGACCATGGTGGCTAATGGATGTTGTTGGAAAGTTAAAACACTTCAGAAAACAATTAGATAGACAATTTCACCTGAAATAGAACTCTAACTTTGTATTTTCTTTAGTCTCCCTTCTGTCGCTTATAATTCGGCAATGTGTTTATAATGCCACAATGTCGTGACAGCTTAAGCCACTTTATGCACTTTTTCCTTATTCAGTAGACTTGGCACCCTGTATATCCTATATTGGTTTCATCCTTTATCACCCAGGCACGTCCACTGCATCTGCCATCCATCCCGACTCCTTTTTTTCCTACGCTGTGCCTTCATCTCCCATGCGATGCCTCAATCTCCTACAACACCAAACATGTTAGCAATGACGTTAAACCTATTTTTATGTATTTAAGCCTTGTATCTCCACAAATTAAATTAGTTGTCTCCTTTATTCTATCTATACCTCAAAATACATAAATACCATTAATTAGAGTTCATTTCGGGATATTTAGACTAATTATACTATTAAACTAATAATATATATAAGTCTAAATAAGCACTTATTAAATACACCCAACCTTAAGATTTTGCATGTCCTATGCAAAAGCGGATTTTACTAAGTATTCTAACTACTACTGCCATTTAAGTTCATATTCATTTTACATCTTTCATGGAGTATATTGTAATTCAAATAAGTTCTGGTTAACAATCCACTCAAGATTTTTTCTTTTCCAAGAACTTATTGTTTCAGAGCATGTAGAATTAACAACACATACAATTCGCTTTCAAAACTCAAGTTTATTGACCTCACAAATTCTCTTTCATAACCCTAAATCAAACTAACTTTGGTAGACTTTAGCATTTTAAGAGTCCATAGTACTTAACATTTTTGGAAAGAAAACTTAACTCAATTAAACTACTAGTACTCGAGCTAAATCTTTTATTTGAAGAGTTTTCTTCTAACTTTCCCCTTTTTATCATTTTTATCTCTCTTTTCTTTTTTTATTCCCTTTAAATTTCCTAATTGCATGGTCCCTGCTATTTTTCCTTTGGATTCCATTTTTCCTCACTTTTTCCAACCATCAAGTTTTCTACTCCATTACCTATAAAACTTGTGGGACTCTCTATTATTTCTTTGTTTTTAAAACTCTTGTTAGCACTTCTCTTTTTCACTTTATCAAGCAAGTTTAGTCCATCTTTTTTATTAAACATGGTCATGTCTATTTCTTCTCCACTTTGCACTACGTGTTTATTTATTTTTTATATTCAAGTAAGATCGCACTTATTTTAAGATTTTTGGAAATCTAACTTTTCCACAACAAGTATTCTAGTATTCTCCTTGCTTTTGTTTCAAGTTCATGGTCTTCCCTAACTCTAGGTTTCTAATCATGAAATTAGAACGTTTTTGCTACATTTCATAGTTTCTTCAAAACTTTAAAAATACTCTTTTGAGTTTCAGATGAACAAGACACTTGTTTCTTACTCATCCTCAATTAATGGCAAAACATTTACAAATGAAGTACTTATTCATTATATATTACTATATATATCTAATTTATACTACATAAACACATTTAAATAGTTTATCAATGGAATAGAAATACACTACCATGCTTTCCACTTTAACTGCTTCAAAAATAAAATTTTAACGATCATACATGCAATGTTTATCCTTATTTCTTCCTTTTTACAACTTCCTATAGTGTAGTGTTGATGCCACAAAAGTTAAACCAAACCTTGTCCTCAATGTTTAAAAATAAGCCTGAAACATCTAAAAACTAAAACGCAAGCAAATAATAATAACAAAAGATATTAAATAATAAACACAAAATTTAAAAAATTAAATAGTCACAAAATATCCCAAATGTAAAGATAATCAGTATTAATGTATTTCTCATCTCCCAAAAGTTTAAAGAAATCCTAAGACGATGAGATCGGGACTGGGCATCATCATCATCAGCATCCTCAACATCATCAGCTCCAGTATAGGATGGTGTCATAGGATAGTCAACCCTTTTGCTTTGCACCACATATTGATCAAACATATAATTTGGTGTTGCTGGAAAGCCAACAGACCTATCGGTAGGTCTCATCTGTTAATCTTCCATTATTATTTCTATCTTGCTCGTATCTTAATAAAACTTTCTAATACTGAGTCGTGTCCTCTCTATACTGTATCATCATCTCATCAATTCAAAGCCTCTACAACCGTAGAGTCAGGTCCTCTGGCGGTGGTACTGGTGCTAATGGTAGAGGGGGTGGTGAAAAAACTTCAGGACCATCTAAGTCTTGCTCTCCTATAAATGGGTCTACAAAGTCCTAGCCTTTAGCAAATCCCTACAGGTGATCCTCTTCCTCTTCGTATCCTCTGTCTCGCAACTCTTAGGCTAACTCTGCTATTGTTGCAGTATGATCTTCTTGTTACTTGGCCAACAACTTGGCCTAAAATGTGTTTCCCTCAGCTCTCCCTCTCAACCTCAATGTCTTGGTAACCAATTGGTGGTTTTAGTGTGAGCATAAACTCCTCATTTATGGTAGGTTGAGACTAAATATCAAATTCTTCATCTTAAACTAATCGCACTCTATCCTTAAAGCTCACCTGTGTAATTAAAATTGGAGACAACATTTTATTGCATTTCTTGGACATTATGGGTTCCCTCAAGTTCTTGTAGATGATCTCGCCATTGTTGATCTCTTAGTTCTTTGTAATCTCAAATAGACAAGCCACTTTTAGCTTGTCGATCTCATCCTGTTGAGTTGTCGAGTATAATAAAGCAACAAGAAAGTGTTGCCACATTCTGTAAATTTTCCTCACTCTCCCTTTTTAAATGGGCTTCGACATATTCTCAACTTCCGTTACCCATCCTTGTTGTCCTTAGGCAACCAATGCTCGCTCTATGGCTTTAAAAGGGTAGGTTATAAGGTTTCTAATATAGATTATCCAAAAAACCTTGGGTCGGCTCCAACCATACTCAATTGTTCTAACCCATAGATGCTATTTATTTAATGGACATTAAAAGGGACAAATACCCCTCTTACCCTCACTGTATCTCCTTTCTTAGTAAACTTTGCAATGGCAGAAAATATGTAAACAATTTCATTTACTCCTCGAACCTTGTTCTCCCTAAAGTCTTGAGTTAATTTCTCCCAACCTTGATGCCCATTGAAGTTATTTACTCTTTTTTCATACTTAGCTGGCAAACTAATTCCTCTTTCGCGAATAAACTCTCTATGCTTAATGACATCATATTTATCCTTAGTCTCTCTACTTATATAGTACATAGACATTAATTGCCTAGGTTCCTCCTCATTAGGACATCTTGCGGATGATGCCTCAACAGTCATTTGCTTTCAACTCAGTCACTTGACTTTTTTGCCTTTTTATTCTCGGCATTTTTCTCAAAATTCACTCAACACCACAACTAATGACACTCGTATTCAAATCACCTAAATTCAAAATTTTATATAACAAGGATCATTTACATGGAAAATAATTCAAAAGACATTTTCTAAGTCTCCATAAGTCAAATTGATGCTCAACATTCACATAAATAGATATTCCTATCCAACAACCTCATATTAACAATTCATGCAATTTAATTAAAATTTCAAAGCATAACTAATGAAATTGTAAAGTTATCTCAATGTCGGACTATTTTCGGGTGAAGAATACTCCTCCAACCCTTTATCAATCCAAGCCCTCATCTTTTCTCATAAAACTAAAACCTTAATGCTCATTTGAATCAAATCCCCAAATTAATCCCTAAGCTCCTCTTTGTACAAATCCACAATACACTATCTCCTTTCACTCAAAGTCACTAGGAACTCCCTTTTCTCACTTAGAAATGATTAATCTTGGATTCGAGAGGGATGTACGCTTGGTTGGTTGTGTATGAAATAGGTTGCAAGTGTGCAAGATGTGGGCAAATGGTGTTTAAAACCTCTATCTTCGACACTGGCATTGTCCCTTATAGGGCAAAACACTGTGACAATACCATGATAGTGTCATGCATGCTGTCACACTTTGGGTGCTCACAACTTGGTGCCCTGCTGGCGTTGTGCCTTATACCCCACGAAGTTGTGTGTTTACACACACGACATTGACAGGTCTGTCCACGTTATTTTGCATATTTTTTCGTTAATTCCTTATTTGGCGCTCTCTCGACTTCGTGTATTACTACTCAAGGGTCTTAACCACGTGAAATCCATGTTTTTATAAAGACTCCATAAAAACTTACCCGCAATTTATCCATCTACCTTATCTTTACCACTTTAACTCGTTCGCTGTTTTATGCATTTTACTGAGTTAGTTGAGACTTTTCCATTTCAATGAATTGTCGCCCGACAAATGGTCTTTACTGCGCCTTTAGCAAAAAGTTTCAAAAGTTAGAAACTAAAATGTTTGAATTGTCTTAAACTATACTAAATAACTACTTTACTTACTAAAATTGAAAATTTTAAAATTTAAAAACCCATAAATTTGCCTCCCAATAGCACTTAGTGTAATGTCATTAGCTTTGACGGCTTTTTGCTCGTTTAGTCCAAGTATAAATTGAGATACTCTACTTATAGCTGGGAGATAATTATATAATTTCTATTTAGATTTACTCCTTACCCATCAACAAATACAATTTTCTCTACATCATCATCCTTTTTTATAATCTTTGTGATCTTTTTTTTTCCTTGTATAGAATGGTGCATTAGCAGTGTTCATGAATGGTCGCCAAAGTATCACGTACACATCATCATCCATATTGTCATCTATAACATCAAAATCCGAGATAAATGTGAATCTACCCACTTTCACATGCACATTCAAGACTCTATCGATGGTTGGTACCAAGCTGTCATCAACTACTTAAAAACTTTTTATATCGGGACAGTTGAACTTCAAATCGGTACGTAACATGTACATTATTAGCATGACATTGACTAAGGCTCCCATATCACATAAGACATTTTTAAATTGGTTTCCATCAATGCTTTTTAATATGCATATATCTCTAGGATCTCTCCTCTTAATTGGTTGAAGTTTCAGTATGAACTTAACTTTGATTCTAACTTGATACTATTTGTTTTTCGTGCCTCTTCAGAAGGCCTTTCATCTTATTGCTAAGTTCTCCATTGTTTCTTCCCCTTATTTTGATTTATCAAGGCATTGATTTGTTATTGCTTGAATCCTTCAAGTCCGTCTTGCCTTACTCTCATTTCGTTTTTCATTCTCATGCATCACTTCATGCATTCTCATAGTCAAAGTGTTGATTTTTTCTAGCCGGTGCATTTTTTGCTCTTGTCATGGCTCTTTCATTCCCTAGTGCTCAACATGTGAATAACACAAAAATTCTCCTTGGGATTTATGCTAGTGTTACTTAGAAATTTCCCTTCATTCCGTGAATTTGAGGTAATGGCTA
The DNA here is from genome assembly GCA_039657365.1 of Stephania yunnanensis. Taxonomy (NCBI): domain Eukaryota; kingdom Viridiplantae; phylum Streptophyta; class Magnoliopsida; order Ranunculales; family Menispermaceae; genus Stephania; species Stephania yunnanensis. Next base: position 27,876,008 of record CM077581.1, on the reverse strand, counting down.
ATTGAACAATCTTCCTCTCTAGGTTCTTGATGGATTATGATCTCTCATCATCCATTCTTTTCATATTTTGCTTCATATTTTCAATCTCTTTCTCATGCTTCTCATGGAATTCCCTATTTCTCATATCCATTGTGTGCAAGAGTTTCTCAATTGACTTTAGTGAAGTCATCTATTCGTTTACCTTAGCTTCCCTTATTGGACTTGTTGATCGAAGCCTAAAGGTAACTTCAGCATGTTATCGAGTTTTTGTATGAGAATTTAGGGTTTTTTGTTGTATCATTGATAAAACCTTTGAGGAGCCATTCCTCTCAGCCTGAAGTTGTTTCCATACCCTTAATTTTTTATGAAGTTGATGTCTTCATACTCATTTCTTAGTTGCATGTCCATTTGAGTAACCACCATGGCATGATGATTAATGAGTTGTTGTATCACCGCACTTATGGACCTTGTTGTCTCTTTTTGAGTATTGCCATTTGATTGCTCAGCTTGGATAGTTAAGTCATGATCGTATCTTAAGTATCAATCTCATATACATCTACTAGTTTCCTCACGGTGGAAAGATTACAGGCTTTATGGTTTTGAGACATAAGATTTAGGGAATCTAATGATCCATCTTAATAATTGGTTAGGTGAAAAACACCTATTGTGGCATATACTAGTGTTCTTGTATTGTGGTTCATCCCATAGTAGAAAATCTATAGTTTTGCCCATTTCACATATCCATATCCTGGACATCTCCCTTGCATTTTCTTGAATCTTTCCTAAGCATCGCCATGATACACGACATATTCCAGCTTGAATTGATTAATTCCCATTTTTCATTTACTAATCTTCACTGAGGAAAGAACTTGTTTAGAAATCTTTCATTGATTTATGCGTTCGAGGACATACTCGCTGCGTTTAGTCCTAAGAAATAGAATCTAGCTTTTCCCTTATTGAGAATGGGAAAAATCTTATCCTGGTCACCTCCATTGTAACTTGGATAATGTACATGATATCCCACTTCTCCAAGGAATTTTTTGCATTTACAATCAAACCTCTTTTTCGCTAGCTCGTTGAATAGGGTATTTTGCACGGTGTTAATTAGAGACAATTTCAGTTCGAACTCAATGGTGTTGGATGGAAGCCTCATCGCTCCATTGTAAGTCTCTTGAACTTTTACGTTAAAGAATTCATGAATACATCTCTATCCCCGCACTATGTCCTGTACTACCAGATCACCTTCGGGTAGGTTATTTCCTGGACCCCTATTGTTGGTTTCGTGCTTGATCCTCAGCCATCTTGATTTCTTTATTTTTCTTTCCTTTGTTTGTTACGTTAACCTTATGATAATAAGGTACTAAGTCCTCTCATTTGCTACGTATGCACTAATTCTCCCTTAAAAGAAAACACATAAGATCAAGTGCAGATGTCAAACTTGAAACTTAAACATTTTAATTTTTTTTTATAAACTATAAATTAGATTAGTAAAATAAAACTTAAAACAATTGTTCGAACTAAGTTTAATTGGCTATCCATCGCAGGCAACGACGCTAAAAACTTGATCATGGTCGTAAGTATAATGACCCAATTATAGTAATAATGTGACAAACTTACGTTAATTACATATCTCATCCTCAGGGAAAGGTGTATGCACTCGGTATTAACTATTCAAAACTACTCTATTGCTGAGGAAATGCTTTTTAATTGATTTTTAAACTAAACTAATCAAATCTAACAAATTTATGTAAATCACATTAATGTAAATCACTTTTAATCTCTTATATTAGGAATATATTAGTGCATAAATTCACCTATGTAATTAAATACTATGCTTTTCAACTCATTCTGTCATCTTTGTTATGTGTGTGTAATGCGTAATTAGAATATACAAATTTCCTTCAAATCCACTTTAACCTAATTTCGTGACGGAAAATATTTTAATGTGCAAACCTGAAATCCACCAATCGGTGTTAATAATGTAAGCTCTACATTGCTTTAAGTTCCAAATATTTAGATTCATAACCAACTAAGTCTACTATTCATGCTTCCCTAATCAATAACTATCTTTCGATGTTATGTATTTTATGGTTGTACCCTCCATATCTAGCTTAAATGCTTTAATTGCCATGATAAATTCTAAAACCTAATATCAAAAAACACTTGCTTAAAATGTTCGTAGCATTACTCTTACAATCAATATAAATTCTAACCATTGTATTTTTAACTTTATAATCAATTAATGTTTATAGCATAACATTCATTCCATAGGATCCATTGATCTCTATGATGAATGAACTATTCACACTTAATTGAAACAAACATTAACATAACTACATTCATTGCAATGAATGATATAATCAAATAACTTCAATTAAATTAACAAAACAATATCCAAATAGCCATACATGAGTCTTCAATGCTTTCTCTTCTACAATTCTTCTTAATACTTAAGAACGAAATAAACCTATGCTAATCTATGATAATGGTTGCTAATAGATGGTGTTGGGTAAGTTTACCGCGCTCAAATAACTATTTACAATCCTAAACAGTTTAGAAAACAATTAGAAACTCTAATAGACAATTTAACTCAAAATAGAACTTTAACTTTCTATTTTGTTTAGTCTCGGTGTTGTCACTTATGATCCAGTGTTGTATTTGTTATGCAATGGTGTCATGACAGCTTTAGCCTATTTGTGTACTTTTTCCTCATTTAATAGACAATGCGCCCTGTGTATCCTGTCTCCCACGCTATGCCTTCATTTTCCATAATGCCAATAGTCTTAGCCATAATGTCAAACCCACTTTTATGTATTTTAGCCTCATTTCTTCATGAATTCTATCATTTGTCTCATTTATGCCTTGTATACCAGAAAATATATAAATACCATCAATTAGAGTTCCTTTCAAGATATTTAAGCTAATTATACTATAAACGAAAACTATATGTAAGTCTAAATAATCCCTTATCAATTATCTTAACTAACACAATCCAAACTTATAATCAATCAAATAGATTCAATTCAATTATAAATAAATATCTAAAACAATGAAACATAAACCAGTTTTGCATTCCAAAAATGTAATTTATCTCATATAGTTATTAGTATACTTAATAAAGTATCATAGATCATTACACTCTAATCATAAGTAAACGATCTTAAGCAAGTCATTTGTTCTCCTCATACCAGTGAAAATGCCAGGTTCAAATTTTATTGAGCTAACCTCATTGAATACACAAAGAAATTAACTTCACGCAATAAAACCACGTTACGCTTTGTGAAAATTTATAACTACTAAATCTAACATTTTGGAAAAACCACTTCAACAACAGATTTAGATCTCAAATTCACATAAGATATCTGAAGGTGTTCGCCTTTCAAACAATCTTAATTACTATTTCAAATAGATAATAACTCCAAATATTACAATATACATTCTAGACTATATACATTCTAGACTATACATGCAACACAAAGATCATGAATAAAGTCAATAGTTAATAACCTATTAAATAAGTGAATCAAAGAATATGATTGGTTTAAAACGTTAAGCGCATAATCAAATTTTGGACTTTGTTTAGATTGAATAACTATTCACTCATAATAATAAATAATATTGCAATAATATTAAAAAAGACAGATAAATACCTCTAGATCTAATACTTTAAATCTTCAAATCTTCTCCAAAAGAAAAGAACAAAGAAGAAAAAACTAAAATAAACAAAGAATGGCACTTAGAGCAATGAAATATTGTTCTAAATATTTAAGGGCAACTAATTTTGTAACCCTAGGAATATATTTATAGCATTCCAATTACTAAACATCCCAAACCAACTCAAACAACTAGTAGTTATCTTAAATTCTTCAAATCTTCACTAGCGATTCCTAGAGATTTGTGTTTTAGTGGAATCGCTGGAAAAAGCCATAATTTTGAATTCCCTGGTTTCACTGATTTATCTAACGGTTTTGACTCCCTTGTGAATCATTGGTATAATTTTGTAGTTTTTCCTTGCTTCTTTGCTGATGATTCTTTCCATACTCTTTCCACTTGATTAATTCCTTCACAATCTTCCATTTTTCATTCATTTCATCATATTCTCCATTTATTACCTGGAATAATAGAAATAAAAGAAACCCCATGATAAGTCCTAAATTAGACACATTGTATAGTGTAATTTATGATATATTTATACATAAATGATGATATTACAATAGGTGTTCTCTTATTTTTATAATTTCAGGGTTAAGTTAGAAAAATGAAGAAATGGAAGAAAAGTGAAAGAAAAGTAAAATAGTCAACTCAAAAAGTGAACCGACGATTAGCCAGTTATTTGGATTAACACTAGAATTCGCCAAATTTGAATCGGCGAAGCGAATAAGGCTAGCAAATCCACACCGAATTAGAGAATAAACTATGAATCACTTGTAGAATCGGTGTACCACCGAGAAACTAAACTCGGTGATTTGTTCAACAATTTGATTATAAATTAGGAATTACGAAGTTGGTTAAAGGTGTTTTTGGTTTGTATAAGGTATTTCATTCTATTTAAGATAAGTGTATGTATGGAAACTATATAAAAGGCAATAAAGCTTTGAAATAACTCTCTCCTTTGCTTTTAACCCTTTTCCTTGTGCTTATTAGTTTTATTGTCTATGTTTGAATATAATTTGAAGCTTTGCTTTATCTTAAGGTAATTATTTATTCATTCATTATATCTTTTAATTATGTTTACATGTTATTTATTCCCAGCATAAGTAAGTAGTCTATTATTCCAAACAAACCCTAAGCAATGTAGTAAATATTAGATTACTAGATAGTTATAATAAATGAATCATGTACTTAATGCTATATATCTATTCATACACGTCCATCACGGAATTAATAAATTGTTTTTTGTGTATTACAACTAAAGAAAATTAGTATTGAATGCATAGTTGCAAACATGTTATGTGGTATTGAGATTTTGATTTTATGTCTATGGTTATTGACAACAATTATAGAAGTAATAACTAGGATTAATATATAGGGCATTTCCTGAGTGGATATTTTAGGTGATTGTGCTCTAAGTTGTTCATCATGAAGCTTCGGTGATATTGGGTTAGATTAGGCATGATTTTCACTGAACTTAATGTTATCCTATTTCTATGGTGTTTTCTTTTGTCTAATGATTTCCATTGAATTAAGGAAAATCGATTACTGGCTGAAGGCTATCAACCTTTTATGAAATAAATCTTAATGATTCCAATATTCCATATATTTTATAATTATAACAATAGCATGAATTGATATTATGATATAGTTTTAGAAAGTAATCCTAATATACTATATTGTTTAGTGAGGGTTTGTTTATTTATATTGAATTGCATTTGAATATTGTTTAATTAAGTTTGAATTTGATTTGTTTAGATTAATTTAGTTAGTTTTGTTAATTAATTTAGTAATCATAGTGATTAAGTTATTTCATATTTTACTTCCTACTTAACTAGAATATTTATGTTAATAAAAACAATTAAAAGTTACTTTCCTTAGAGATTTTGAAAATCCCTATGGAGACAATACCTCAGTTACTACTATTACAAGTTAATAGTAAAACATGAGAAATTAATGTGCATGCTTGAAACGTGTCAGTTTTTGGTGTCGTTACTGGGGACTTTTAGATAGTTTTAAAGGATTACAGATGTTGTTTGTTCTACAAACTTTGTCGTATTAATTCAATAGGATCTTTACATTCATTCGATCCTGAAATTGATTGAACTTTTAATTGAAGTTAAAGACAACAACAACTCAGAGAAAATTTAGTTGATAGGGATAGAAAACAACAATGGTGATATTGATGATAATGTCATCAACAATAACAATGATCACAAAGTTATCAATAGTAAAGGACCTACTTTGTGACAAGCAAATCTAAAGCTTACAGCATATGAGCCTATGTGTATAGCATTCTCTAATGGATTTCCAGAATTTGAACTTATATCTGATTTTTTAGTGCCTTACCTATCTTCTACGGTAAAGATAATGAAGACCCATATATTTTCAGAAGTATGGACATAAAGTTACGAGAATGAAACCTAAAAAAGTAACTTTAGAACAAATCGAGCTTAACGTTTTTCCATTCGTATTGAAAGATCAAGCACAAGATTGGTTGTTCTATCTTCCATAGGATTTAATAACTACATGGAATTAAATGTTAGAAGATTTTTTGGATGAATATATGCCTACTAGAAAAATTAGTTTCCATAGAAAACAAGTAGTAGCTTCTAAGATGAAAGAATATGAAGATTATAATGAATTTTATGATAGATTTCAAAGACTAATTTCTTCTTGTCCACAACATGGATACAATAAAGAGCTTTATTAGAATATTTTTATGAAGGACTCAATCACTTTGATCAAAGCTACTACACATAGTATGTGGTAGATCTTTATTTAAAACAACACCTACTTTAGCAAAAGAAGCAATTATTAAAATGGCAAAACAATATGGTTAAAAAGTTAAATCCTCAAGAAAGAAACTCAATGAAGAGCATAGTAAGAAAAACAATGCAAATGACGATAAAATTGATGAATTATCCAAGATGGTTAGGCTGATAATTAACAAGAAATATAATCATGTTAAGGCTTGTAGTTTTTGCAATGAGGTTTCGCATCTTATAGGTCGGTGTCCTACTCTATAAGAAGAAAATATTGAAGAGGTTATTGTAATGATAAAAATATTTTATGGTACCCCAAGAAATCAATTTGATAATAATACTTATTATCTTGGAAAACTGAATCCAAATCTTAACTATGGGTCTCAAAATTAGAATTATAACACTTATAGACCAAAAGCTCATATACAACTTGCACCTAATTAGCAGCTTCAACAAAACAATCAATTTAAGAATTCAAATTTAGAGCAAATACAGTTTAACTCTATGAGTCAAAGTCATCCAAATTTTATAATAGTTTCCTAAAATTAAATTAAGACTGACACGACTATTAATTAATTGAAAAATTAGTTAATTCAACCGAATTTACAAATAAATAGGTTAAGTACTCAATAGAGTAGTCAAGCTAAGACACCTACTCATACCAATGTTGCTCCTACTAATCAAACACAAGTTAATATTATATTCAGTGACAAAAAAAGACAACTATAATCGATACGACACCAAAAAAAGTAATAAAAAGAAAGCTCAAAAGACTATAGAAGAAGCAGAAAAAATGAAAGCTAATGTCATTCCAACTAGAGAATGGGTGGCTGAATAATTGAAACTTACGTACATCTTTCCTGGAAGGTTGTACCCATGGTATTTATCCAGAGTTGAAGCATACGAAAAACCTTCACAAAAGTTTGAATTAATTGATAAGGAGGCAACTGATAAGATTCAAGATAATCTGAATGAAGATGCATGTTCATATTCTACCGTTTCATAACGATTAGCTAATGCTAGAGAGGAAGAAATCAATGAAGATATTTTTGAATCATTTAGGAAAATAAAAATCAATAAACTAATGATGGATTCAATTATGCAATTTTCTAATTATGATGAGGTTTTGAAAGAATTCTCTATATTAAAAGACAAATCTTTAGAAGAATTTATAAGAAATTTAGGACAAAAAGTGCCTTCTTTAATTAAAAAGAAAATACCCGAGAAATGTTCCAACTCAGGGATGTTTTAAATTCGTATCATAATAGGAGTTTCTTTAATAGATTTTGCTATGTGTGGTCTTGGAGCATCGATAAACATTACGTCAATCAATTTATATGAATCAATAAAAATAGGTTTGTTAACTGATACGCCAATAAATCTTACTTTAGCCGACAATACCATTATTAAACCTTATGATTTATAAAAGATGTTTTAGTCAAAGTTAATGATATAATATTTCCCGTTGACTTCTATGTCATGGAAATGGGAGACTCAATATCATCTAAGGCCCCATCTATACTTTTAGGAAGACCATTCCTTAAAACTCCTAAAATGAAACTAGAAATATTTGAAGGAATAATCTCTATGGAATTTGAAAATAAAATTGTAACTTTTCACATGAGTGATCAAGATATCTATGACAATCAGATGAATTTGAAAATGAACAAATTGAAAATAATGAATCTTTAGAATTAAATCATCGAGAAGATTAAATATATGCTATTAATGCAATAACAATGGAAGATGGAAATAGTAAGACCATAAACGAACAAGGTGAAGAAACTGCTAATCAACAGACAATAACCCAAGAACGGAGGGTTAAGCCATCAAACAATACTCAATATAATAACAAGGAGGAAGTTAAATCTACAAAGAATAAGAAAAAGAAAAAGAAGAATCCATTAATTATCAAGCTCGATGATCCTGGAGATATATATATATATATATATATATATATAAACATAAAGGTCAAATGGGCTTGGCACTTTAAAGCTATATGTGATACGGGTTCTAAAATAAATTACCTGCCGATTTATTTTTTCCTTCACACTTAATTGGAATTGCATGTGCTTGCTTGCAAACGTTGCCCTAACAAACGTCTATTCAATAAAAGTGATAGGTGTGGTTATTGATGTACCAGATCAGATTGATAAGTATATTATTCCTATAAATCTCTTGGTTATGCCATACTTCATTAATGAAAATCCTCGATTAATCTTAGGATGACCTTTCGTAGTCACTTCGCAAGCTATAATAGATACTCTAAAGAAGACAATTACTTTTCGAGTGCATGAACAAGCAATCACTTTCTAGAATAGCACAAGAGTGGACAATCCTATACTTAATTTCATAGACCCAGCATAAAATTATGTGGTTTAGTTAAGCCAATAATAGAAACAAAAGCATTCTATAGGACGCAGCCCATACTTTATTTATATTTTTCGATTTAGTATTAGTATTACTTAGTCATTTGAATATCCTCTCAACTTTTGACTCTTATAATGAAGATAATTTAGGAATTTGATTTTGAAAATTTTTTATATAAGGGGGGGTTAATCGAGCCAATTTATTTTCAAACTATATTGTTTTATAAATTAAATTTATGTTAATTAGTAATTTTTTATAATGAAATAAATTACTAAATAAAAACCTTAGTTTTATTATGAATTTCAAATATTTCTACCTTTATTAATATATATATATGTGCGATAATTAAATGGTAAAAAAAAATTAATGGAAAAAATAGTAAAATTAGATTAGCGAATTCCTTGCGATTCTAATTTTTACTAGAAATCGCTAAATAAATCAGTAGCAGTTTGCAAAATTTTCAGTGTATACACGAAGTTAACAATTTCTCACCGAATCATGTTTAGAACAAGAAATCACTAACTAAATTGTTGAGTCATTGGGGCTTATTTCCAGCAATTTCTCAGCGAATCCACTAAAATCCAGATTCGTTAGGAGTGAATTTTAGTTGTTAAAAAATAGAAACCAAATTGCCACATTTAAACCATTCTCACTTATAACCATTGTACCCTTTCGATCAAAACACTAATTTTTTCTAGATTCAACCAACCTAAGATTAATCTTTAGTACATATAAGTGATTCCCATCATAATCTTTACATATTCAACCCAGAAAAGTTGTGACTTGAGTGTATAGAGCCACCTATGACTTGAGCAAGGGAGTTCGAATAGGAACTTGGAGTGTATACTAAAGCAATTTTGGATTCAATACTTGAAAGGCTCTTTTTTCAAGAAGGTATTCAATTGAAACCCTAACTTCTTACAGATCAAATCTTTGGTTTTTAGTAAATTTTTGATTGATTTTTAGGAGAGGAATGCGATTTCGCAATTTTTTCTTAAACATTGTTCTGATATCGAACGCTTTCAATCATAATGCTAGTATGGAAGTTATGCGATGATTCGTTTATTTCTATCAAAATTTTAAACTATTTTTCATATTAGGTGAATGAATTTGGATTTTATATGCAAACTAATTTAAGATTAAGTTTCAAATGATTTGGGGGTTTTTTGGGCATATTTATTGATTGATTTGGATTATTTACAAAGCTTCTTTTACCTAATAGTATTTTATCACCAACTTTCATATGAATTTCAAAATAACAATTTCAAAAAGCTTATTCAAATGATTTCTTAGTCTTAATAGATAAGTTGAACTTTATCAAATATTTTTCCAACATATTTAGTCCCAAATGATTTTACAGGTTCATTATTTCACCTATGATGCTCTTAATGGCTAGAGGTTGTAAGGGTATAAGTTCACGAGAAGAGAAGGGGAAAGGAAAGTTAGTGGAGAAATCAAAAAAAAAATCCAAAGTCTCCCATATCCAACCCACATCCATATCTTTCAACACACCTATAATTAGACTGCATAGAGGACCTACTCTACCTTAATCATTCAATTATAACACTGAGGATTATTATATGGACGAGGAGTAAGTGGTGGAAGTTGATGAAGAGATGATGATGGGGGAGAAAAACTATGAATTGAGGAAGAAAAGTTTTATGAATAAGAAAGCGTACGAAAAATTTACGAGTGTTTTAATTAAGGATAGGAAGTTTATCCCGGAAAGGGGACTTAATGTGAAAAAAGAATCGAAGTATAGGCCTAGGATCCTCAACGTTATAGAGATGAGAAATTAGGGTTTACAGGTTAGAGATAAGAACCTCCAAGACTTAGAGGATGTCCCTAATGAACATGATTGTGAAGCATTAGTAAGAGAATTTTACGCCAGTGCATATGGAAGTAAAAGCAAAATTGAGTCCCAAGCTAGAAGAAGGATAGCGGATTTCTCTGCAGCAAGAATAATCTGGTATTTTGGATTATCGATTTAGCACCAAAAGTAAAATTCTGAGTACCCCAAACTCGAGTATGAAATTAAGTAGCATTTCCCCAATGAAAAAATAAGGGGAAGTTTACAGGAAATCCATGGAGATGGATTCATTTTTTGACATGGAAGGATATCCTAAGTACATAACCACTAAATTTTTTAGGAAGACCACTAAAGCTTGATGTTATTTCATCAATGACAGCTTATATCCAGGCTTGCAATACTATGAAATAGTTACAAGGACGCCTTACTTTACCATATTGTCACAGGGCTAAGATACTTGGAAGTTGGCAAAATCATTTACGAATCTATTGGAAGGGTCATCATTGTTGCGGCATGTGCCTTAGGTCAATCTATAAATATGGTTTATATTATAATTTTATTTTATAAAATTGAGGTTTCCATGTGTTGTTTTATTATAAGTGATTTTATGTTTACTTTATAGTATGATTTATGGGTATTTATTGAAATATCCTAAATTCTTCTTAATGTAAAAGTATATATGCGTTTTCACTAATTTGATTCGAGTAGATTAGTTTAGTAAAAATATCAAATTAAAAAGGATTTCCTTAACAAAGAATAGTTCTTACTAAGTGAAGTGCAATACATCTTTCCTTTGTGACGATATCTGTGATCAACATAAGTTGGACACTTTACTACTACAATCGAGCCTTTAGACTTCCATCCTGCATTAATGATCCATGACCTTGTAGCAAGCTACTAATCTCAACATCATGATCTTGGGGATAATGGTGATGATGTGACTCACGGACGGTGGTTATGATCTAATTTATTCTCAATTTAGTCTATCTTAGAGTGATTCTTCGTTAGGTCTTGGTTTATAACATTATACGATGATTTGTATGATGTGGTGTGCTACTGTGATACTATTGCTATGGTTTGTTTTATTTTATACATTGGTTTAATGTGTTATCTTCCATTACTATGATGATTGGAAGATTTTCATTTATCATATTTTCTTTAATTATGCAATTTATTCTTGTGATATTTTTATTCATTTCATTTTTATTTTAATTAGTTTGTTTACGCTTCATGAGGTTTTTTATATTTTAGTTAGGAATTTTTCTTAATTTAAAAACCTTGAGTACGAGGTTTTGAATTAGTTTGCTGGTATTCAAATTGAAGTGAAGTATGAGGAAACAAAATATGAAAGAATCAAGAGGTAAAATCTATTTATTTATATATTTAAAATTGTTGAATTTTTAAAATTTTTGAAGATACAGGTAATATTTCTTCAATACTTTATTTTAGTTAGGAATATGAATTGAATATAATTCGAATGTAAACAAAAGTGATATATTTTTATTACCTATGAATATAGAAAATTCATGAGATAAATATAATGTTATACATTATTTGACTAACCCTAGATTGTGTATACACTTAAAGAGTTTAAAGAAGATTGATTGTATAGTGTTAGACATTATAATAGGTAGAAGATCGAAACAAAAGTGCAAGATAAACAAAATAGACAAAATAGATTACTAAGAATTTTATTATAGAAATATTATGTATCAAGTATTTTATATATATAATGAAAAAGTTTATGCCACAATTGAGGGAAACAGATATGAAATTAGCTAATAAATTTTACTTAGTCGGAAAGAATGTTTTTTTAACTATAGTGAAAATGATAAAAGGTAACAAGAGTTTTTAAATAAATGAAAATAGAGAGACCCTCAAATTCCAAAGGAAATGGAGAAATAAATCTAGTGATGGGAAAAACGTGAGGAAGAATTCTTATAAAAAGAATAACATATTCAAAAGGAAATGGCGCAAGGAACCATAGAAATATAAAGAAAAATATATAATCATAAAAGAAAAATGAAAAAAAGAAGAGAAATATTGAAAAATCTAGAAGGATGTATAAGAAAAACTCTTGAAATAAATGATTTATCTCGAGTGCTTATAGCTAAATATAGTTAGGTATCTTTTATTCCATCATACAAATGAATACGAACTGATAGTCATTGGTGAGTAAAAGTTCCTATCGACTTTGATTGTGGTGATATTTTTAATATTGTTTTAAAATGTTATTGATTTAGCGAGTATTGCATCTTGAGATTTTATATTAGTAATCATAAGCTTGATGTTTATTAGTGGAGATTGTGAAATCTTAAGTAGTGGCTTGACCTTGGTAATTGATTGAACTTTGAATTTTGAGTTGTAATGCATAACTAAACGGTTGAGATGCTAAATAAGGGGTTGTTCTTTAAATAATTTTATTATATCATGATCTATATTTTTATGAGGGTAATATGTTTCTATTTAATTATCAATTTTGTTTAAGAATCAGAGTAAATAATTATTAAATCAGAACGCTCAAAGAAAAAAGACAATAATTGAGAGTATCCCTTTGCTCGTGACTGGTAAGTGCTAAGTTTGGGGGTATTTGATAAGTCTATTATTAGACACTATTTTATATTATATTTTAGGGTAATTTTAGACAGAAAATGCTATATTACACTATGTTTCTCTTATTTTATATTTCAGGTAATAATTAAAATATGTGAAGAAATGGAGTAAAAAGGGAAGAAAATGAAAGATTTGATTGATTGGAAATGATACACAGCAAATCATTAACAGATCTAGGATCAACTAGAATTTACTGCTAGCGATTTCTCAACGAATTGAATTTATACATGAATCGTGAGACAACTTGATGGAGCATAGATGTAGTTTTTCAAGGATTTAATTAGCGAATTTGAGTAATAAGTGGAATCGGTTAGAAATTGTTGAGTTCGATTTCATGAATCTTTAAAATTACTATACTTTTGAGTTAGTTTGGGATATGTACTACCTAGAATACTATGTATATGACCCTAGGACTTCAAAATCAATTACCATTAAATACTTAGATCAAAATTTCATTGCTTTTAGAGTCATATTTTTTCTTTTAGTTTATTGTTCTATAGTTCTTTTTGTTAGAGACGATATGAAGACTGAAAGTATTTATTTAGACTTATTTATCAATGTCTTTTAGTTACTATATTTTAATGTTTATTATGGTGATGAGAAAGTGGTTTTATTAATCAAAACAATGTCTGAATACGAACTAGATCTGTTTTGTGATGTATTCATTATGAGTTGATTTTATACTTAATGCTTTAAACCAATTGTATTCTTTAATTCCAAGATTTAATGGAATATTATCTATGGAGTATAGTCATGAAAACTTGTCTTACATGCGTAGTCTATAATGGGTATTGTGATAACTGGATTCAATATCTTGTTTAAAGTGGTAAATAGGATTGTTTAAATGGTCCATTACTGTTTAGAGGTCCTATGTGTATTGAGATCTAAGTCTACTACTAAAGTCACTTTCTGACACGTGTCAGGATTGTACAATAAATTTCCCATTTAAATTATACTTTAAAGATATTATATTATGGATGATTGGGAAACATCTCGAATAGGATTTATCAAAATTTCCTAGGAAAAATGACTTTTAAAGGTTTAATTATTTTTCACTTTAATTTATTAATTAAAATAGTAATTAAACTAACTAATAATCAACTAAAATAAACTAATAATTGACTAACTATGATAACTTAAAAAACACAATTAAAATTCACGTTCAATCAAATAGATTCAATTCAATAATAAATAAATATTTAAACAAACATCCAGAATAATGAAACATAAACTCATTTTTAATTCCAAACATGTTAATTATACCATATAGTTACGAGCATACATTATAAGGTATGATAGGTCATTAAACTATAATTCTAAGTAAACAACCTTTAATAAGCCAATTGTTCTCCTATACTAGTGGAAAAGTCACGTTCTAATTTATCGAGCTAACCTCTTTGAATACATAAAAATATTAGCTTCACGCAATAAAACCACATTAGATTTTATGAAAACTTTGAACTACTAAATCTTACATCTTTGGAAAGCCACTTGAACATTACATTTAGATCACAAAATCGCCCGTCGCCCAGAACATCTAAATGCTATCTGCCTGTCAAAATATCCTAAGTACTACTTCAAATCGATAATTAATCCAAATATTTCAATATACATTCTAGGCTATTCGTGCAATATAAAGATCATGATTAAAATCAATAGATAATAACCTATTAAATAAGTGAATCAAAGAATACAGTTGGTTTAAAGCATTAAACATAAAATATTCTCATTTATCTATCTCTATATTGCTTATCCCTGTCAGTTCTACTTGGAACAATGCGGGCCATGACCATGCTATATCATAATTGCTATTTGATATTCAATAGATTTAAAAATTAAATTGGAGCACAATAATTCCCTAAATTCCCTACGGGTATACATAACTACATAGGAAAACGAATTTAATTCGCGTTCGAACTTTGGTTAGATCAACTTACTACTCACTCATAATCATAAATAACATTGCAATTATATAAATAAAGACATAGATAAATACCTTTAGAATACATATTTTAAATCTTCAAATCTTCTCCAAAAGTAAAGAACAATAAAACAAATAACTAAAACAATAAAGATTAACTCCTAGAGAAATGTAATATTAATCTAATAACTCAAAAACAACTAATTTCGTAACCTTAGGATTGTATTTATAGTATTTTAGGTAGTAAACATCCCAAGCCTACTCAAACAACTCATAGTTAAATTAAATTCTCAAAATTTACTACATCGATTCTTGGACATTTATTTTTAAGTTGAATCATTTATAAATCCATAATTCTTAGGTCCGTGGTTTAACCGATTGAGTTGTTGATTCTGTGCCATTATGAATCGCTTGAAATCGCTGGTTTTATTTTTCACTTATTTCTCGATTCCTTGGTGATGATTCTTTGCATATTCTTTCCACTTCATTAATTCCTTCATAATCTTACCTTTTTTGTTAATTTCCTCATATTCTCTATTTATTACATGAAATAACAAAAACAAGAGAAAATCGTGTAATATAGTATTTTACATCTTAAATCATCCTTAAATGAACTATAGAACATATATAATTATTGACTTATAAAATACCTTCAAACTCAGCACTATGTCGTCCCGAGCAAAAGAATACACTCAATCATATTGACTTTTCTTCCTACATTCTAATTTTATAATTATATACTCTTATTATCAAATAGAAATGATCTTGAAATAAAAACATATTACCTTCATAAAAATAAGAATCGTGATAGAATAGAAAGAATTAATGAAAAACCCCTTTAGTTGAAATTTCAAACTCTAAGTGTGCAATATACCTTAGAATTCAAAGTTCAACTAATCACCAAGGTCAAGGAACTAAATAGTTTTTCTTAGTCTCCACTGATAACTATCGAGCTTACGATAACTAATATAGAATTTTAAGATACAAAAATTGCTTAATGAATCACATTTTAAGTAAATACTTAAAATATCACCATAATGAAAGTTGATAGGGACTTTTGTTGACTAATAATCATAATTTCATATTCATTTGTTGGAATAAAAAGATATACTTCACTTAATTTAGCCATAAGTACTTGAGATAAGTCTTTTATTAGAAGAGTTTTTCTAGACTTTATTTATTTTTCATCCCTCTCTTTCTTTTCTTCATCAATTATAAATATATATATATATATTTTTTTTTTTCTTCTGTTTATTGTATTCCTACTATTTCCTGCTTCATTTGTTTTGGAATCCGTTATTCTTTTCATAGGAATTATTCCTCTCATTTTCCCTACTATTACATTCCCTGCTCCATTTCCTTTGAAATTTGTGGGTCTCTCTATTTTTTTCATAACAACTCTTATTAGTTGTTCTCACTTTCATTATAATCAAGGAATTACTCTTTCCTACTAAATAAACCTTATTGGTTGTTTCCCTTTTTTTGTTAGTTGGGGCATAAGCTCATTCAAAATATATGTATAAAACTTGATCATTAATTTGTATAACAAGATTCTTAAAAATGTGTCTTGTTTATCTTGCAGTATAATTTTGATCTTCAACCCATTACAATGTCTACAAAAAGTACTCAATTCCCTCTAAACTTTTATAGCAAAAACACAATTTAAGAGAAGTCAAATAAGGGATAACAATCCATTTCCATCATAGAATTTATCTTTTTATTGGTTATAATAATATATCCATTTCCATTTTTATTTAGTCTCAAATTATATTCATGTTCCTAAGTGAACAAAGTAAAATGAAATGAGAAAATATTACTTGTATAGTGAAAATTTTTGAAAATTTTACAATGTTAAACCAGATTCTACCTCTCATTTCTTCCATACTTTGCATCTTCATACTTCACTTCACCTAATACCCCCAACTCATTACAAACCTTGTCCTCAAGGTTCAAAAATTAAGTTCAGTTTTTCAACAAAATTAAAAATACTACGTAAAGCATAAACGAGTAAATTAAATGGTTAAATATCTATTATAAGAATGAGTTGCATTAGTAATCGAAAGCATGATAAATTTAAACATTTCCAAGCAACATAAAATAGAATTGAGCACATCAGACCACTATATAAAATTGTTAACACAGGAAGTGAATTGTATCAAAGTATATATGACATCACTCTAATCAAAATATTATAAATATAGACCTCTCAAGAATAACAATCAGGAAAAGATTACATAGAGAAGAATAAAAATCTCACCATTGTCCAGAAGTCGCATTATCACCATCATCCCCATTTTAAGGCTCTTGAGACCGCTAGTTATTGTTGGATCTTATAAGGTGTAGTCTACTACTTCCATTGGGTTTTCTTTAGTAAAGACTATTTGGTTGGGCATCCTCAGTTGGGGTAATGGAACGGGAATGTTAGGTCCCCCGCATTGCATCCTCTTAGTCTTGCGTCGCTCAGACCAATAAATGTTTCTTCGAATCTTGCATTTGTTTAGAAAAAATAACTATAAATTTCTTTCAGTTCTTAGTTGATTACGCAAGATTGACCTCATCATGACCATTTTTGTTTCCTTTGCATACATGCTATTAAAGTCCTCTGTAGGTGATAAGTCAGTATTTATAGGTAATTAGTAGTTTATTTTAGTATATTTAATTATTAAAAGTATTTGAAATATATATTTAATTATGTTTTTTGGTCATTTTTAGGTGAAACGGAGTGCGCAGTTGAATTCATGGTGAAAAAATACTTAAAATAGAGTATTTACTTGCAGTGACTGGATGCCGCACAATTCGCCTCAAAATACGCATTACGTTATGGGTAAAATAAGAGACAACATATTTCAACCAATAAGGAGCTGCCACGTTAGCGTTTGACCAATCGGGTGATGACACGTCAGCGCCATGCGTCACAGCAACAGAACAACAACACGTCACTCATTGGTTCTCCTCCAATCGCAAGCCGCCAAGTAGGGTGTCTACATCGTCTCCTCCAATCACGCGTTGTCGCGTCAGCCAGGAAGACCACATCACACACCGCCTTATTTTCTTCTTGCGTTTCAGATACCGTCGATATGCCTCGGAATCCGTGCTCACACAAACTCCCAGTTTTTTGGTTGACTCCAGCGATTTTCATCCGTGCCACATAATGCCACGTGACGGGATCTCATCTGTCCAGCGTATCATTAATATGTGGTTCGGCCAATCAGAAGCGTCCACGTGGTGATGACTCAGCCAAACACACAACGGAACGCACATATTTCTGCAAATCAGGCGGCGACAACTCAGAGGCTGTGATAGGACGGTCCAATCCAATTATGACACGTGGCGAGATGATTAAAATACAGCGAATAGCTTGCAGACACATGGCATAATCTGAATTTTGAGCTAAAAACACCCACACGATGCTCCTCGGCGCACTAGCCACCTCCCAACAACTAAAATTAATATCCGAGACCAATTTTGAGTATTTTTATATATTAGGAACCTAGGTATTATTTAGTAAGGAACTAATTAGTATTTTTTGTAGATCGATTATTAGTTTTTAGTATTGATTTTCGAAGATGATATCCGGCTAATCAACTTCTTGCCTAAGTGGAAGGGGAAGGAAGTCGGGATAATGAATTTATAGCATATTATGTGAGATCTTTTATTTTATTATTTATTTAATTTGATTTCTCCTATTTCATTGTTGTTGATTTTATTTATTATGATTTAGATCTAGGGTATGCATTTGGCCAATGCATGCTTTTAGATTGACAATCTAATGTTATTTGGAATATTGGTATCCGTGTAATTGTGCTTTTAGATCAATAAAGTAACAAACACTCACCTGTTTACCGTAAAACCCTTTCGGTTCTTGAGTGTACAACAATTGAATCTAGGTTAAATCGGTAGCGATTGTGACTCGATTATCTAGGATTAGTGTTCCCACAGATCTATATTACTGTGGTTAGTGCGTTAAACCTGAATGGCGGATCTCTAGGGTTATACATTAATTAGGGAAGTAGTTAGTGGCGGACGTCCTGGCTATCGAGATTAGGGGAACTAGGAATTTCCGGCGGATGTCGATTTTTTATAGCTAATCTAGGAGAATTTAAATTAATAATTTTTTGGGAAAGATTGAGGACTATTAAATGCTATTGAATCTTGATTCTGATTTGTGGAACTGGAGATTTAGGTGTTATTTAGGCATTAATTAGGTGTTAATTGATTATTAATTAATTATTTTAATAATTACTTAATTGTTTCATTTTATTTAGTTTAGTTAAATTAGTTAGTTTAATTAATATTTATTTTAAAACTCGAATTTTTCTTTTTGTTGCTTTAACCCGAGAAAGAAAACCAGTCTTTGTCGGATCGACCCTTTGCCACTATCCTGCAAAATAGTTGGTTTAGGAATTTTATTTTATTTGACCTGTTCGGCGCGCGTCAGTAGGTGGCTTTAGGCTCTGGTTCGTCTGCTCATTGTATGTAGCATTCTGCATTTCTTCTAGCTTTCTTTAGTTTTTTGCCCATATTCCTATTCTTTTTGTAGTTTATCTCCTTTATATGTTGTTACTTTCTTGTTGCTTCTACAATTCAATATATATCGACACCTTTTTGGTTTTCTCAAAGACTTTGTTGATGATGGTTTTATTCGAGAAAATAGCTAATCCAACTCCTCTCATTTAAACTCGGTCCTGCTTGCAAAATTTAGTAAACTTCAAGAGAAAAGGTAGCCCTTCATTTTTTTTAGTAGTAATGGCATTCCTAATAGACTCATAAATTATTTTGCCAATATCAAGATAATCAATCCCTAAGAATTTGAGGTATAAGAGAGACGCCCTGTAGTTCGCTATGTCGTAATGTCGTAAACAAGGTTATTAGCTCGCGTTCAAGAAAAATATCTAAGCTTTGGTTGTTTTCCTAAAATATTAGAATTGGATGTCTTTAAGGTACTTGTCTAAATCAAAATAGAAACCATCCACTAGAATAGCTTCTAAACCGTTCCTAATGATCTCGTGGGTAAAACTTTGTCTATAGATATATTCAAGTTTTGGGTACTTATTATTTTGTCTCAAATGAACTTTCGGTAAACCATAATACAGTTTTATTCATTCAGGTGAGTAGTCCATTAGTCTTCCTCTGAGTATGGCTACAGTCTTATATTTATCTCCATGTTCATTTCTATAAAACTTTCTCATTAATATGGTTTACCCCATTTCAATTGAGGACCCCACGTCATTATCAACGTAGTAATCAATAGTTAACAGTCCCCAATTCCTCGTTTTTACTATAATCGGTCAATTTGTAATTAAGAATGAGAAAAACTACCTCTCAAATAGGTACATACAAGGAAATTGTATTAGGCCAGCAAGCTGACCCTCATTAGGCAAGTGGATTGGCAAGTGTTCCATTGAACTGAAGAAACTTGGAGGAAGTATTTTTTCCAGTTTACAAATTATTAGAGGTATTTTGGACTCTAAGTGAGCCATATCCTAGACAGTTACACTTTTAGCCACCAGCGATTGAAAAGACAGACTAAGATCGCTAATGGCGACCCAAATAACATCTGGAAGAAGTTCCCGAAATGCAATCAAAATTAGTATTTGGATGAAAACATGGCAATCGTAACTCTTCATCCCAAACAATTATTGGTCCTTTTGGTCTACGCAACGCTCAAAATTAGAAGCATATCCATTGAGAAAATGCAAAGATTGGATCCACTCGCATGATTTTTGTTTCTTAGGGTTATCTAGAGCATAGCATGCTAGTGGATACTTCTTTAACAATTCATCCGTATTTAGAGAAGGTCGCTGACAAAGTTCCCAAACATTCTGTCTTGACTTCACATTATCTTTAGTCATTCCCAACACACTCATAATAGTGTTGAATATGTTGTCGAAAAATTTTTCTTCTATGTGCATTACATCCAAGTTGTGTCTGATCAAGTTCGTCTTCCAATACGGCAAGTCACAAAAGATGCTCCATTTCCTCCATCCCAAACCCTTAGCGATCACTGCATTTTTTGCATAAGCGTCGATTTTCGTCACTTTCATTAATCCCCAAGCCTCGATTTCCATCAAAATGTCTTCGCCAGATCGTATCAGTGGAGGTTTGGCATTAATTACTATTTTCCCTCTCATAAAATCTTTTTTGTCTTTGCTAAGATTAGAGTTTTGAGGCAAAAATCGATGATGACAGTCGAACCATGAAGTTTTCCTATCGTGGCAAAGTTGAAATGCTTCCATATCATCCATACAGTATGGACAAGCCATTTTTCCGTGTGCGCTCCATCCTGACAACATGCTATATGCAGGAAAGTCACTTACTGTCCTCAATAGAGCTGCTCGCATATAGAAATTCGATTTTGTCGAAACTTCGTACGTCATTAAACCATTATGCCATAAATCTTGTAGCTCACTCACGAGCAGTTGCAAGAATACATATATTTTCTTGCAAGGGTTGGTCGGTCCAGGAAGATTAATTTTCAGGAACATAAATTCTTCTTTAATGCACATCGATGGTGGAAGGTTGTATGGAGTCAAAATCATTGGCCACGAAAAGTAAGGCCTCCCATTTAACCCAAATGGTTGAAAACCATTCGTACAGAGCCCGAAACAAAAATTTCGAATCTCTGCACTGAACTCTTTACTCACTTCATTAAAATGACGTTATGCCATCGAATCTGAACAATGTTGCATAATATCGCTTGGGGACACGTGCTCTCTGTGCAAAGGCATATGTCTAGTTGTTAATTCGGAAGCAAACAAATGTTGCAATCGAGGGCCTAATGGAAAGTAATACAATTGTTTGCAAGGCCTTCTTTTTGTGTTCCTACCGTGACTACATCGTTTTGTCATGTACTGAGAATGCCCACAAAATTTGCATAATGTTAACTCAGAGTCATCTCCCTAATAAATCATACACTAATTTTCACAACAATTTATATTGTCGACAGGTAGACCAAATCCTTGGATAAGTCATTTTGTTGAGTAAAACATGTCGGCTAATGTGTTGTTGTCAGGCAACGTTTCCTTAGTGAATTGCATGAACTCATCGTAACAACATTCAGAGACGTGGTCCGCTGATTTTAGAGAATGCAATATAGCCATTGCAGACAATTTAGTCATGTTCCCCCTACTTGACCACAATTGCTCATTACTAGCATCAATCATGTTGTATAATTGTCGTGCTTGGGTATTGGGCTCCTCTTCCATGTGATTCTAGTTAAAACTAGGCCCCGCCGCGTTATGTATCATCTCTTGGTAAGTCGACGATGGTTAACCATAATCGATGTCGATTTCGCCTTCGTAATTATTTTCGAAATCGTAGAAAGTGGATATCGTATCCTAACCTTCTTTCTCACCGTGTTCGTACCAACAATAGTATCTACGAATGAACCCATACTAATATATGTGGTACTCAACAGTCTGAAATTTAAGTATGGTAGAAGTTGGCATTTATTGTGATTACATGGGAACCCAATCCTACCCTTATTGTGATAAGTGGTACAATTTTCCTTCACGAATTCTACGAATTCCTTTGCACTTACAACAAACACCCTTCGAATAAACTCATTATCGAGGCGGTTATACTTCCACTCTTTATTCACTGTCAACATTCCCTACAAAATACGATGACTTAATTTAAATGCAAATGTCGACAATTCAATTTTTGCAATTGTAGGACTAATCAATGCCTTGAAATAAATTTATAAAATATTTGTGTAAGGATTATTGCAATGCCTTTATCTAGACCATGAAAACTTCTACAAAAATCTCGATAGAGATTCCCTTATAACATAGAATACCAAAAAATCGAACCTCACAAGCGTCATTGGGAGAATGCCTAAAGGTCTCACAAACTCTCCCCAACATTTCACAATATCATGTAAGCATGAATTAAAAGGCTTATGAGTGCACAATATAATTATCAAGAAACCGCAAACAAAAAATGGTGTAACCAATAAATTTGTAGGAGCTAAATTCCAATTGAAATGATAAATAAATATAAAGATAAACATTGATCCTTACGATAACTTAATCAATTTGAAATTTTATTGATTAAATCATACTTGTTAGGAAACATGAACAACATAGTAATATTAGTGAAGACATAAAAATATAAGAACAAATAACCGAATAGCCAAACTAAGTTTGTCATGAGGAACACATATATAGCCCAACTAATTATATTTATGTATATATCTCTTCAAGATTCTGTGTTGTTAATCCAATTAAGTTGACACTCACTTTAATCCAATTGAAAGACTAACTAGTAGTATTAAAGTAATCCCTAGTTGAAATAAACTAAGCAATCATAATCTTTGTGACTTAAAAGGTATAGTTACTGATTGACCATCCTGTTTACTTTTCGCTAAACTATGACCTTCTATCTTCATTTAACAAGGAATCATTTCAATTAATGTTGGGTAGTACCCAATCAAAATAATATCAAACTGCATATCAGAACATAGTTAGAGAGGTTTGGGAATCCTTCATATAAGCCTAAAAATTTGAAATGCAAGCTAACTTGCCCCATTAAGTGCACTAAATTGATCGCAATTGCCCCCCATTAAGTGCACTAAGTTTGTAATGCAAGCTAACTTGCTCCTATATAAATCATTTATCTTCTTGTTCAATTTCTTCTTTGTCCCAATAACGTCATACAATTAGTTTTGCACATTCTACAAAAAACTCAATAGATTTTTCCCTATAGCATAAACTACCATAAAATCTCATAACCTAATAAACAACGGCGGAGAATGCCTAAAAGATTCACATTTTCCCAACATTTCACAATATCATGTAAACATGAATTGAAAAGCTAAATCCAATACATTAACATTTCAAGAAATTTATAAAATATTTTGAATCACAATTTCTAATTTAAATGAATGCATTGAAAAATTACAAAAATTACATGAATTTCCTTGCTATAGGAATTTGGGAGAGAATGAGCGGGGTTTAAGTCCAACTAAGATGTTGACACTCCCAATTACGAACGATTTCGAATAGTCGGGACGATCACCTTGACTACCTAGAAAATAGCAAAACCAAGTTTAAGAATCGGATGAAAACAAATTATAGAAACATTCAAATGAAAAGAGAACTATACAGATGATTGTAAGATAGTGGTGTTAGCTTCTACATAGTTAGCAACTTGGGATGAAACATCTATAACTATCCTTAAACTTTCTAAAGTATTACTTCTCAAACTATAACCTAAGTTATATGTAAATCGATTTTTATAAGTTCATTAAATTAAAAAAATGAAAAGATTTTAAAGTTTCATAAGCTTTCGTTTGTGTTCTACTTCTAATACTAAGTTATTAGGAAACAAAAATAACATGTTATTAGTTTTTACGAGAATACATTTATAGGATATTGGTTTCTTAATCAGTATAAAGATGAGGCTTGCTAATTCGAAGGATTTAATTGGTACTCTTAGCCCGTGAAAGCTAATTAAGCCTCTAAAATCATTGCGAACCCCCAGTTTGATGTCGATTATTTAGGTGGTGTCATTGCAAAACCACAATTTGCACTAGTTAAGGGTGGCAATGGTATCACTATGATCACACAATTAATTTTAATGAATACACTATAATTACTAGGTGGCTTTAACTTTCTTTTTATCAAATAGGTATCTTTATTTAACATCATGATCGTGATTCAGAAGCATTCACATGCAAATGTATAATTACACTAGTCTTTTGGATTCACTTAATTTGTTATTTGTGAACACATCTTTCAAATACACATGGAGTTGTATAATAGGTGACTTTATTTAACATTTCAAATACTAATTGAATAATTCATCTTATGTATATGTTATTATTTCTTTATTGTTCTACCAAGTTGACAACCATAAATTGAACCATCATACATTTATTATTAATTAGCACCAATTAAATTAGAGGATTACAAATGGGACTCAGCATGTGCACTATATATATCACAAACCTATATACGTATGTAGTTTTAGAGGAAGACTAATTTAGGGAGCCATCAAACTAGGGATTTAATTGGAATCAATATCATAAAATTCTCTAACAAATGCTAAGAATTAAGAGGTTGAGAAGTTATAGAGAAGAACACCAAATGACCAACACAACAACAATAATAACATAAACTCAGAAATTCAAACAATTATAACAAAATCAATACATTCAATCATTCATTCTCAAAATATCGACAAAACTCAGATCAACAATCAAATGCGGTTCCAATGAATAGAACCAAATCCCAAGAACTTGACATTGTAATAAAATCAAACAAGAAAACTCACCCCATCATCTCTTCACCACTAAATTCAAAGGAAAAAGAAAGCTGAGACCCAAATGATGGCGAGGTAAGGATAGACGCGGTGGATGGCGGTGACTCATCGAGGTGACTGCTGACGATGGCGAGGTGAGTGCAGAAGGCGGTGATCTCGTCGTAGGTTGGGATTTAGGCGATTTAAAGGAGCATCGACAGATAAAACAGAGAAGGTGGAAGGGAAGGCAGTGGCAATAGGGCGGAGAGCAAAGCAAGGGAGGCGGTCGGTGTAGAGAGAAATGAGGAAGGAGAAGATAGTGCTCTTGACAATGGAAATGGATGATGAAGATCTAGAAGTCGGCGTTTAGAGGCTAGGGCGGTGAGGAGGGAGTCAAAACCGAGGGATGAGGGGAGGCGGACGATGCAGACGAGAGAGAGGAGGATGAAAGCAGAAAGGAGGGGAAGTGGTCGGTGCAGAGAGAGTGGAATATGGAAGAATTCTCTAACTCGGTGCTGACGATGAGTCGGGAGTCAAAACCGACTGAGGAGGGGAGGCACTCGGTGTAGAGGAGAGAGAGTAACATGGAGAAAATCTCCAACTTGCTACTTGTGGCTAGGAGGGTGATAAGTCGGTATTTATAGGTATTTAGTAGTCTATTTTACTATATTTAATTATTAAAATTATTTAAAATAAATATTTAATTATATTTATTTGTCATTTTTAGGTGAATGGAGTGTGCGGTTGAATTCGTGGTGGAAAAATACACAAAATGGAGTATTTACTTGCGGCGATCGGATGCCGGACAATTTACCTCGAAATACGCATTGCGCTTTGGGTCGAATAGCGGACAGGGTGTTCCAGCTAATCAAAGCATACCACGTCAGCGTTTGATCAATCGGGTGATGACACGTCAGCGGTTCGCAACACTTGGGTGCCGAGTGTCACGCGCCTGTTGGTCCACCGTGTCGCCATGTCGGCACCACAAGCCACTGCCACCAATCACGCATTGGCATGTCACCAGAGAAGCCACATCACACAGTGCCAATTCTTCTTCTCGCACATACTACCTCAATATGCCTCGAGAAGCGTGCCCGCACAAACTCCCTGAATTTCGATCGAGTCGCGCGATTTTTGTCTGAGCCATGTAGGTGCCACGTGGCGAGCTCCTATTTGCCAGACGTGTAACAATGACGTGTTTCTGGCAATCACACGCGGACACGTGGCGATGACTCGTCCACACATAATAAGCACAGCAGATTTCGGCGAATGAAGCGGCGACACATCAGAGGCGGTTACAAGCGGTGACCTATCACAGCACGACACGTGGCGCAACAGTTAAAAATGAGCGAATCATTATTAGACACGTGGCAGAGTCCAATTTTTGATCTAAAAATACCTCTACGATATTCCTTGACGCACGAGTCACCTACTTAACCCCTAAAATTAGTATCCGAGTACAAATTGGAGTAGTTTTATATATTAGGAACATAGGTATTATTAGAAAAGAATTATTTAGTATTTTTTAGAGATCTTTTATTAGTTTTTAATATAGATTTTTGAAGATGATGTCCGGCTATTCAATTTCTTGCCTAAGTCGAAGGGGAAGCAAGTCAGGATTATGGATTCAAAGCATATTATGTGAGATATTTTATTTTATTATTTAATTAATTTAATTTCTCCTATTTCATTGTTGTTAATTTTAAAGATTATGATTTAGATCTATGGTATGTATGAGGCCGATGCATGCTTTTAGATGGACAATCTACTATTATTTGGAATATTAGTATCCGTAATTTTGCTTCTAGACCAATATAGTAACAAACATTCACCCGTTTGCCGTAAAACCCTTTCGATTCTTGAATGTACAACAATTGAATCTATGCTAAATCGGTAGCGGTTGCGACTCGATTATTTAGGATTAGTGTTTTCATATATCTATATTACTGCGGTTAGGGTGTTAAACCTGATTGGCGGATGTCTAGGGTTATACATTAATTAGGGAAGTAGTTCCTGGCGGACGTCCTGGCTTTCGGAATTAGGGGAAGTAGAAATTTCTGCCAGATGTCGATTTTCTATAGCTAATCTTGGAGAATTTAAATTAATAACTTTTTGGGAAAGATTGAAGACCATAATTGCTATTGAATCTTGATTCTGATTTGTGAAACTGGAGATTTAAGTGTTATTTAGGTGTTAATTAATTATTAATTAATAGTTTTAGAAATTGGTTTAGTTATTTTTTTATTTTGTTTATATAGATTAGTTAGTTTAATTATATATTTTAAAACCATGATTTTCTTTTTTTTGTTGTTTTGACCCCATAAAGACAACCAGTCTATGTGGGATCGACCTTTTGCCACTATTCTACAAAATAGTTGATTTAGGAAACTTTACTATATTGACGTGTTCAGCGCGCGTCAGTAGGAGTCAAAATCGGCAGAGGAGGGAAGGCACTCGGTGTAGAAGAGAGAGAGGAGGATGGGAGCAAAGAGATCAGGTGAGTTGGCCGCTATAGAGAGAGAAAGATGGAGAAAATCTCTCCATGTCGGTGCTAGCAATGAGGAGGTAGTCGGAACCGGCGGAGGAGGGGAGGCGGTCGGTGCAGAGGCGGTGTCCGCATGCGAAGCGGCGGTGCGTGGTGTACAAATATGGTGCATGACGTGTAGAGGCGGTCGCTGCGTGGCATAGGTATATGTGTTTTGTGTGTATGTGTATGAGTTTGTGTGGATCGGTACATTTTTTTTATCTTACTTTTTCAATTTAACAACGGAATACCAACGGATCTTATTTAGCAACGGATTAGCAACGAAATCCATTGCTAATCTATTAGTAATCCGTTGCGATTTATATTTTGCAACGGTTTAACAACGAATTAGCAACGAATTGGGCGAATTTTGTTGCTTAATTCGTTGCTAATTCGTTGCTAAAACTAAAGTGCAACAGATTAGCAAGGGAATTTTTGGCGGAGATTTTTTCAAGTTGTTCTTACCAATGGAATTTATTTATGTTGCTAATCAATTGTTAATCCGTTTCTAATTGGAAAAACATTTTCCCCTCCATTTTTTGTTGATATTCCATTGGTTATTAGCAACAGACACTTATTAAGTTTCTAATTTTCTATTTTTTTTGTAGTTTTGGTTTTCTCCATGATTGCGACATTGATGTCCAAACTAATGAAGAAAGATATCAGGTAGAAGTGGGATGTCCAGTGTGAATAGGCTCTCAGTACATTGAAGTAGATGTTGACGTCAGTGCCAGTGTTAGTATTGCCATAGTGTGGGAAAGGTTTGGTAATATATATGGTTGCATCAAAGATTGGCTTTGAGATTTCATCTAGTTAAGGTTTAGCATCAAATACTTGGAGGATTGCTATAACCATTACGCATTCCACAGTTGAAATGGAAGCATATTGCTATAGCTTTTGTCAAAGGATTTCCTCAATCTTTGCGTGGAGATGATATCATATGGGTGACAGCAAATAAGTTGACTAAGTATGTGCACTTCTTATTGATATCTACTATGCAGAGAATGGATAGGTTTGCTCGCATATACGAGCGAGAAATAGTAAGACTTCATAGAGTGCCATTTTACATTTTGTCAAATCAGATATAGTAAGACTTCACAGAGTTTCATTTTATATAGTAAGACTACATGAGTACAACTTACCATCCATAAACAGATGGACCCTCAGAACGGTTAATATAGGTGTTATAGGATATGTTTTTCATGTATGTACTAGAGTATGGGAAAAATATATTTACCGGAGCGCGTTCACTTACACTAACAGTTTTCATGCAAGTATTAGAATGGCGCCGTTTAAGGCACTCTACGCACGGCAGTGGAGATCTCCGTCATGTTTGGCAAAGGCAGAGGACGTGGCACCAATTGGGCCGGAAATTGTCGTGGACCATATAGAGAAGATACGTCAGGCTCGACGATGCTTGAATGGTGCAAAGGAAAGGCAGAAGAAGTGCAACGACAAGTACCAAGGTTGGTTAAGGTACGATGCAGGAGCATACTTACTTGAATGTTTCTCCATTATAGGGTCACAAAAATTTGAAATTAAAGTGAAACTTGCCCCAAGACTCATTGGTTAATTTAGAATTGAAAAGAAGCTCAATAAGGTTGCTTATGTTCTTGCGTTGCAACCATAGTTAGCTATATCTACCCAGCTCTTTCTCATTTGGATGCTCTCGACGATAAGTGACAAGGAGGTAGGTAATAGTGAATAATTAGACATGTTTTATAGTAGATTTCATGATGATTTTAGTTGTATAAGGCTTTCCATTAGGTTTTCTCTTATTTTTTGTATTTCAATTGATATTTAGAATATTTGAAAAAATACATGAAATAAATAAAGAATAAAAGACTCGATCAACTAGAAAGATTACACAATGATTCACTAACAAATAAATGAAGAATTTGATTTCAACTAGCGATTCGTAATCGATTTGCTATTACATTGGAATCGCTACTCAGATCGGTGAAATATTGAGATTATTTTTCTAATGATTTTCATAGCGACTCCACTTAAAATAGGAATTGCAGATGAATCATTGGTGTCGATTTCATGGATTTTAGATTGCGCAAGGACTTTGAGTTGGTTTAGGATATTTGTTACCTAAAATACTATGTATATGAATCATAGACTATGAAATTAAGAGCCTTTTGATAGTTTTACACTTTTTACTTTAGTTTGGAGGTCATTCATTTTTGTTTTATTACTATTGAAAAAGATTTGAAGATTCAAGTTTTCAATAAGGTGCTTTTAATTATGTTTTTCAATTACTTTGTTATGATGTTATTTCTAATTTTATGTGAGTTGTTCATTAATCTAAATAAACTCTAAATCTGTTTTACAATGTAGTCATGACGAGATGATTTTGTACGTAGTCCTTTAAATCAACTGTCTTTTTTAATTCACTAATTTAATAGGTTATTTTTTATAGATGGCGATCATGAAACTAAGTGTTTTGTTCATAGAGTCCAATGTATAGTGTGATGACTAGATTCATTATCTAGTTTAAAGTAGTAACTAAAATTTTTTGAAAGATCTATTAACATTTATATATCATAGGTAAATTTGAGATCTAAATCTAATATGAAAGTTGTTTTCTAAATGTATTAGATTTAGTAGTTTGATATTTAGTGTTTATTGTTTATCTTAAACATCCTTAAATTAAATTGCTTTAAATTAGTGTCATGATTCCTTTTAGTTTTTTAGTTTTTATCTTATTTTTTCGAATTAAATTAAATTAAAAATAAAATAAATAAAAACTTCTTCTTAAAGAATTTGCAAAATCCCGTGACTCTAACTTACCAATGCTACAAAATTTAATAGTAAAATAAATGGGGAAATTTATTATATACGATTGATAGGTGTCAATATTTGGCATTTTGATATTGTGTATTCACATCCTCACACTAGTTTTGTTTTTATCTTCGAGAGTGCTTTGGCAATAGAGGCGGCATTACGAGCATGGCAGCCGAGGGTTGCAGCTAGTCTACCACTAACTTCATAATATCCAGGGAGTTAGAGGACTCAAGAGTTTACTTATATTCGGCCGATCAGGTCAGTGAGATCCAAGATGGCTCGAGACTTTTATGGATCGAGGAAGCAGAAGAGCAAAGTAGGGACCGGGTCTTCTTTTGGGGTTGCAGTTCAGTCCGATTCCGCCATGACTACTTTTGTAAGTGCACTATTTCCAGTATTCTCGCAAGCTTTGATGGCCAAGACACCTTTACAACCACAATAGTGAGGAGGTAGAGGCAGGGAATGGGGATAGTCTAGTTCTCTTCAGGCTTGTGATAGGCATAGTTTACAGACCAATTGAGTTATTTACAAATTCAATGTTATTTGTTATCATTGTAGTCAAGCAAGGCATATTCAGCGGGATTGTTCCTTACAACCAAAGGCATCGATGGACAATTTTTTACCGCCAACATGAAAGCAGACACGCGTTGTGACTGAGGTAGACCCTGAGGCTATACGCAGGCTCATGGAAAGTACACTTAATATTTGCAGTCGAGGTATGCATGTTTTGATAAATGTTGGTTCTACGATTTCTTTATTTCAAGTATTAAGGTTAATGAACTGAAATTGAAACATGTTAGTGCTGAGAACTTATTATTTCATAACACAACTGTGAGTGAGAAAGTATATCCTAACCTAATTTGCGAGGCATGTGTAAATAAGATTGGGGAGAATGAGCTTCAAGCGATATGTAGGTTATGGAATTTATGGAATGCGATGCATCGCTAGGGATGGATTAGTTGGCTGCATATCATGCTCATATTGATTATTTCCACAAGTGGGTTATATTCTATATTCCCAACCTTTCTAAAATTATTATTTATGAACGTTATAATCCATCACGACTAACTACTCGTAGTTAGTTGGCTACACCTCGAGACATTGAAAGAGCTGCAGAGTTGGTGACACTTGTTGATCCAGGTTAGAAGTTGAAGATAGTTGAGATACCTGTGGTTTGTGAGTTTCAGGAAGTCTTTCCATCGGACCTGCCTAAACTACCACTATCGCGTTTGATAGATTTCATTATCAAGCTAGTTTCGGGCACTAAACCTATTTCTATTTTTCTGTACTATACGCCACCAAAGGAATTAGATGAGTTGAATATTCATATTAAGGAGTTGTTGCAGAAAAGGTTTTATCCATCCTAGTATGTCTTCGTAGGGTACACTAGTTCTTTTTGTCAAGAAAATTGACAAAACTCTACGGATGTGTATCTACTACAGGCACCTAAATAAGGTTACTATTAGGAATAAATATACATTGCCTAAGATCAATAACTTATTTGATAGGTTGCAGGGTGCCAGATTTTCACTCAAGATTAATTTGCGGTCTAGTTATCATAAGCTAAAAGTAAGGGATCAGGATGTATTTAAGACTGCTTTTAAGACTCAATATGGCCAGTTTGAGTTCTCAAAGATGTCATTTGGGCTTACTAATGCTCATGATATGTTTATGGATCTGATGCATAGGGTCTTTAGACTATGTCTTGATCAGATTATCATTGTGTTTATCAATGATAATATGATATTTCTGAAGACTCGAGAGGAACACTCGCATCACCTAAGAGTTACTTTACAAACTCTAAAGGACCATCGGCTATATTCCAAGTTTACCAAGTCCGAATTTTGGGCTTCTGAGGTCAATTTTCTAGGGCATGTGGCTAATGGTGAGGGGATATCTATTGATCCAACTAAGGTAAAGGCAATTCAAACTTGGCCTATACCTACTATAGTGTCAGATTTTAGGATCTTTCTTGGTTAGCTAGTTATTACCGACAATTCGTTAATGGATTCTCTTATATCGCTATGCCTCTTACTCAGCTAACATGGAAAGAAGTTCCATTCGTCTGGTTTGATGGATGCAAAAAGGCCTTTGCAGAGTTAAAGGGCATGTTGAGCATGACATCTGTCTTGAAATTGCCCAAATTTAGGCAAGAGTTAGTGATTTGCATCGATGCTTCTTATATGGGATTAGGTTATGTATTGATGAAGGAAGGAATACCTATAACACAAGCTTCAGGGCAACTTAAGATTCATGAGAAGAACTATCTTATGCATGATCTTAAGCTAGCAGTAGTTATTTTTTCCTTGAAGATGTAGAGGCACTACTTGTATGGTGAGAAGTTTACTGTGTTTTCAAACCACAAAATTCTTAAATATCTATTCACTTAGAGTGAGTTGAATATAAGGAAGCATATGTGGCTTGAGTTTCTCAAGGACTATGACTTTACTTTTAAGTACCACCCAAGTAAAGTGAATGTGGTTGCTGACACCTTGAGTAGGAAGAGGATAAGTAGAGAGATAATAGCTAATGTCATACCTTCTTAGTTCTGGCTATTTGAGGAAGCGTCAGTGATGATCATTCATGAAATTCTTGCTAGCACATCATCAACCGAGATAGTTAGGGCAGTGGCTAGTGATCTGTACTACTATGATCCAATTGGAGCTAAGTTGGAGATGATATTGAGGGTGGTAGAGAGTCATAGAGCTTATCGGGACTATGCTTTACATTATAGCCAAGCTACTAGTATTAATCATCCTAATTGTTCTATCTTTAGTAATGGTGTTTTACGATTTCGGGATAAGTTGTGGCTTCCTAGTCAAAAGGAGTTGAGACAGCATTACTTAGGGATGCTCATTAATCTTTTTATTCTATTCATTCGAATATCACCAAGATTTATCGAGACATGGGCATATGTATAGGTGGACGCGGATGAAGAGTGATATTACTGAGTTAATAAACAAATGCAACATTTGTCACCAGGCGAAGGCGAAGCATTATAAGCCTAAAGGATTATTACATTCTTTTCTTAAATGGAAATGGGAGCATATTTCCATGGATTTTGTATCCAATCTACCCCTGAGCCAGTTTAGACATGATGTAGTTTAGGTTATAGTTGATAGGCTGACCAAGTCTGCACACTTTTTACTACTGTTTATGCAGTATTCTCTAGAGAGATTTTGCGAGTTCTACGTACCAAAAGTGTTAAGGCTTCATGGTGTGCCAGTGTTAATTGTATCAGATAGATATCCGAGATTTACATCCAGGTTATGGAGTGAAATGCAGAGACAATTGGGAACCAAGCTCAACTTCAGTACGACATATCATTCTTAAACTGATGGGCAGAGTGAACGGACTATCTTAATCTTTGAGGTTATGCTCTGAGCTTATGTATTGGAGTTTAGTGGTAGCTGGGAGAAATGTTTTCCTTTGTGGGAGTTCTCTTACAATAATAGCTATCAGGCCACTATTGGCATGGCTCCTTTTGAAGCTTTGTATAGCGACCTTATTAGTCACCGGCGTATTAGGCAAAGGACGGAAATACAGTATTGTTGGGGCCTGAGTTAGTTCTGGACTACACTAAGAGGATTTAGCATATCAAGCGATGTATGACTACAACACAGTTAAGACAGAAAAGATATGCCATCAATAATCAAAAGTTCCGGGAGTTCTCAAAGAACGATCTTGTTCTTTTGAATGTCTCGCCTATCAAAGGATTGTATAGATTCAAAATGAGAGGAAAATCAGCTCCAGGGTTTATAGGTCCTTTCAAGAATAAACAAATGATCGGTCTCGTTGCTTATCGGCTTTAGTTACCTCCTCAGCTTACTAGTATTCATAGCATCTTCCATGTGTTTATGCTTCAGAAAGTGGAGACCGAATTCACTCCGAGAGTTGACTAGAATGAATTTGATCTTCAAGAAGACTTATTTAATTATGAACAGCCAATTTAAGTTCTTAATTGTAAGATACAGAAGCTGACAACCAAGGAGATTCCCTTAGTTAAGGGAAATGGATGTTTTACGGCGATAAGGAACTTACGTGGGAGCGGGAATCTTATATGAAAGAGCAATTCCCTTTTATCTTCAAGATTTTAAGTAAATTCTTTACTATATATTTCCTTTAATTTTGAGGATGAAATTGTTCTAAATGGGGAAGACTATGACTATCTATA
Source organism: Stephania yunnanensis (assembly GCA_039657365.1). Classification (NCBI taxonomy): domain Eukaryota; kingdom Viridiplantae; phylum Streptophyta; class Magnoliopsida; order Ranunculales; family Menispermaceae; genus Stephania; species Stephania yunnanensis. The sequence goes on along the minus strand of CM077581.1, from coordinate 27,841,169 downwards.
CTTTAAGCAAGTGATTAGTGTTAATTCAAAATCTAATTAACTTAAGTTAGGCTCGAGGTTAAGTCCAACTTATCTCGAATAATATGTGAGCACATTGATGTGATGTATGGTGTTTGTTTGGCGTGGAAATTGATTAATTGAAGTATAGGAAATTAATATGTATTAATATAAGATTGATAATGGTGAAGTAAATAAATAATTAGTTGTTCGAAACCTCAAAAATTAAGTATTAAGTATCACGTGAAAATTTTGCCTCTATTTGCATGCAAGTTGGGCTCAGTGGCAATGTAAAATGAGAATGAATTTTATGCAAGACCTTGCCACGAGTTTTATGTTAGTTGGAAGTAGTCGAAGTCGAGATTGGGTCTAATTTGTTGCAAGATTGGGCAAATATGGCAAGAGAATTGGTCTATGAGGTTTTGATAAGTCATGAACAAAGTTATTATTTTTCTGGTTTTAATATGACCAAAGCCATTGTTATAGATGTTTTATGAAGGTGGACTATTTTGTCGATAGTTTGGCTCATTTTTGTGAAAAATCGGATAAAAATGAGCCCTAGAAGTCAAAGCACATCAAAATAGGGATTTCAAAAATAAATAGCAGCTAAGGGTTTATATATAAATATATAAAAAAATGAAATCAAGTTTCATTTTAAAACGTTCAATAGAACGTTTAGGTAGTTCGGTACCTATCATTCTCAATTTGGGTTTTCGCTTTATGATCTTCCAATGTTTGATTTTCCCCTTGTTTCTTTCTATAAAACTGTAGAGCATCTAGAGACAATCCGTTCGAGCTAGGTTTATGCGATGGAAACAAAGTATTCAACCTGTAATTTGGTAAATACTCAATTCATGTCATTTTCTTCAATTCAATTTGAATGCTCGTGATTTCTCTATTTCTTTCATGAGGCTTTTACAGAAATTGGTAGAATTTGTTGTGAATTGATTTATTGGGTTAATTAGCACTAGTTTGGGATAAATTCCACCATCGTGGGTTAGGGTTTTTGTGAGTTAAATTGATGCGACTCAGTTGACAACTATTTCGAATATGTTTTATAGTTGATACTGATTTGCATTGGGATTTGGAATAAATTTGATTATTGGTTTTTGTCTAAATTGACTCCACGGGCTGCAAAATATTTAGAATATGGTACTGAGCGATTTCCAGGTATTTGTTGTCAAGTTGTGATGATATAATTGCAAAAATGTTGATTTGGAGAAGTTTTGTTAGTTATAAATTAATAAAGTTTGCCTATTCAACAGGGTGTATTAGAAAATTCATAACTTCTCAGTTTGTGATCCGATTTGAGTGTTATTAGATTTTATGAAAAATACAACATGAGTACTACAACCTCCTTTTTTGTCATCAGGACAAATATTAAGGTTTTCAAGGTTATAAATTCAACCTTAGGTGGCTAGTTGAAAGCACTATGAAATTGTTATAATGTATTATTTTGTAAATAGCTCTCGAGCATACTTTAGTCACAATTTTTGTGTGGTCCTAGGATTTTGAATTCAAATGGGTCCAGTTTAGGGGTTCTAACCAATGAGTATTAGACTCAAATTCTTGGTGATCAACCTATTTTAAGTTCTTGATCATCGAGGAAAAGGTTTGAGGATATTTGAAATCGCGTAAGTCATTCTAAAGTTAGGAAAGCTCAATACCGGTAAGTGGGACTCAATTACATTTATCATTTATGCTATTTATCATAGTATATCTAGTTCAAGTAGTTATGGACTGAGAAAGGGAGCAATCATAGTGACAAGCATATCGCGCTAAAAATAAATGAGTAAATGTGTAGATTTATTTTTCTAGGTGTGGGTCAACGTGACAGGTGACCCAGTATAAAACCTCTCCTTGTGCATCAAGTGGTAGCTAGACCTTACCTTTTCTGTCTCCTCATCCGATTGTCGATTGATCTAAACTACTCATTGTCCTAAGAGTGCAGAAACTCAAAGGTGCTTGAATACACTAATGAAATCACACATCGGCCATTGTGTGGATTTGTGTTGTGTGTGTTCTTTGACAACTGAGATGAGACTCTTATATATCAAAATGTAATTAAAGTCACTTGTGCAGAGGCTGGGAACTATGGGATTTGAATTTTAATATATATTGATATATATTTTCATTATGCCCTAATAGATATATCTTTGGTTCATATTGTTATGCATTTATCTTGATTAATATATAGGCATTTGATATTGTAATTGTGAGTGACTTACTAAGCAAGTTAGAGAGCTCACCCCTTAAACCATTTTAGGTCCTAGCTATCCAGAATATGCCTCATATAAGGGCAAAGGGAAGATCGATTAGGCGTCTTACGATCTCCAGATGTATGATGGATTTTCATTTTGTGTATATTATATTGTGCGCATAACTATTTGTAATAACACATGGTTTGGGGTTGGATTTTGTACTGAGGTGTGATATCTATTTGGTTTCATTTATATATAGTTTTGTATATCGTTTACATTATTTGAAGATTTTTAATTTTGTTGTGTTTCTATTTTTCATATTTGATATGCGATATAAAGGTTTGTCGTTACCTGGTACAGTGGACGGTTGTACTATTGCTCTAATTCAGTCAGATTAGTGTCTTGGGGCTTAATCAGCTTCAGGCTGGACATTCTCTTAAATTGGTATAGGGGATGTTACAAATCAAATTTAGTAGAAGAAATTCATATTGTAATAGGTATGACAAACATTCCTGGGTTGGAACATTTCTCAGGCATTTTTTTATTGAGGATGACATCTTTTATCCTAAGTTTTCATGAGATTCTTCTAAAAATCTGTCTTTTGATTCAAAGAATTCTTTAGATTCTTCATCATAATTTGATAATTACATAGTTGATTCCATTAAAGAGTCATTAATTCCTATTTTCTCCAACGATTCAGAAATATTTTCTTCGATTTCTTCCTTCCTTGCATCCGCTAATCATTGTGGAACAGAAGAAATAGAATACATTTCTTCGTTTGATTCATAAATATTATCGTCTAATTTATCTTGGTTAATTAAGTTAGAGTTTTATATAAAGATTTTTCGTAAGCTTCAATTTTGGCTAAGTACCATGGGTATAGCCTTTCTTGAAAAGATGTATATTTCAATTGTTCGGCCATTATTCTCAAGTAAGAATAACATTGGCCATCATTTCTTCTTCTTCTATTATTTTCTATACTTTCTTTTTCTTTTTACTTTATTTAGGTATGTTTTCTGGTATATATTTTTTTCATTATCATAAAATAAAGTGTTAACTTGTGTTTGATTAGGAGTTTGAATAGATCTTTAGTTCGATTACTTAACTTATTAATTTGTAGGTTCATTTAGTTTAATTGATTTTTCAACTCGTTAATAGACATATTAGTTTTAATTTGATTTTGAAGAATTTGCATAGATTTTGATGACTTTTATAATGATTCCAATAATCTAATCCTAGTTATACGCTTTGTAGGACTGTGAACTGGCGGTCAGTCCTCTGTGGCGCACTTGGTCAATACTCGTGCAGTGACACTGAGGTAATAATTAAGTACTATTACTTGTGTTTGATGTCATGTATTATATCTACCATGTAAGAGCGCACAATTTATATAGGTTCAATCGCGGGACTTTACGAGTGATAGAACAACCTCAAGATGCTATGCGTGAATGATGGTGATGTAGATCGAGAGTTGGGTTGATTTCATAACTTAGATGTTATTTCCATTAAATAATTTCCTAAGTTATGTCATGAGATAAATGAATTTTGGACTAACCTAAGTTTATCAAAAGTCAATTAGTTTGTAAAGTAGCCTAATTAAGTAATTTGGGCTAAATAAACTAATTAACTAGTCTGAAATGGTAAAGATAATTATATATTAATTTGGTGTGATGTATTGGTCTAAGGCGAGTTTTTAACTTGAATTAATGAACAAACCCAAGTTTTGTAAGTAAACTAGTGAGCTAATGGTTTGATACACCTTAGTTACAAGTTTATTTACTTGAACCTATATCGACATAGAGATGAACAAATCTTGAAAATCCTAGGATCATCTAGTGCAATTGTATGGTGTGTGTATCCATAAATCTTCACCTTGGATATACTTGGAGATTGACAACAATGTGAGATGGGAGATTCATCAAAGGGTCAAGATTTAAAATAAAAGGCTATATATATGTGACTTAGTGCTCATGTTCAAGAGAGATTAGAAAGTATGAACCTTACATAGGTGCTGATATTTTCAAGAATTTAAGGTTTACAAGGGAATTTAGAATAGAATCAAGAGTACAAGCTACGAAGATAGTATGGTGGCCTCAAATTCCAAGGCGAATCGGGCATTGCCACACCTGTCCATGACGACCCATGACATTTACTTAACCTTTTTCTTAATCCAAACTAATCCAACTATTCTAATGTTTATGATGATTCACACTTAATTGTTTTGGTTAGGCTATTCCTAACTCAACTCCACCTATGTAGAACATTATGTGCGCTACATAGCCGGTCCCAAGTTTGGATAATGGATGAGGACTCCAACGCTTATTTTCATACTAAAAATAGGTAAGACAGGTCCCAAATCCATTTCTCATACCCAAAAATGGGGGGAAGGAGGCCCCAAGCCCATTTTCCATTCTTGAAAAATGGATGAGGGTTGTGATCGATTGACAGCCAGTGTAAAACTTTTGTCACTCTTTATGAAATGGGTCAAACACATATAAATGTTAGGGCGTTCCTACCTAACGATTCGTTGCATCAAAACCTCAGTGTAGTGAGAATGAGCAAGGGTGTATTTCACATCACCGCCTGGTGTGAAAACAAATGAGCAAAGGTTCATATATATAGGATGTCTATAGGTAAAGAAGCTAGCCCTTTCACATCATCGCTCGAATATGAAGAAAAACGAGCAAGGGTTCCTATATAAAGGACGAGTGTAGGTAAAGAAGCTAGTTCAAAACAAACACGAAAACATAAATACAATCATAGATACCAAGATTAGATCTTTTAGATTAAATAGAAGCAAGAAAGGAAAACAAATGCAAAAGGGAGAAAACATTCATTTCAAAACTTGAAACATACGAACACTTACAGGGAATTCAATAGAACTAGTAGATACTATGATTAGAAAGAGGGTTAATATTGCTTGCCTCCAAGAGACAAATGGATGGGAGAAAGAGTAAAGAAATAGGAAACACATGGTTAAAATTGTTGTACACTAGTATAAATAGAAAATCCAATGGAGTAGGAATTCTTGTAGATAATGATTACAAGGATAAATTCGCACAAATTAAGAGAATGAAAGATAAATTGATTCTAGTTAAATTAATTATTGAAAACAAAAATATTAACATACTTAGCGCCTATGCACCACAAGTAGGATTAAACAATAGCGTGAAACACAAATTTTGAGATGATATGGATGGCTTTATTCAAGGTATACCATTAAATGAAAAGATTTTTATTGGAGGAGATTTAAATGGTAATGTGGAGGCAAGTAATGATGGGTTTAAGAGAGTTCATGGTGGTTTTTGTTGCAACAATAAAAATGAAGAAGGAGAATTTAGAATTTTCCTCGGCATAAGATTTTGACTTAGCAAATACTAGTTTTAGGAAAATGGAGTCGGATATGATTACGTTTAGTAGTGGTCATAATAAGAATCAAATAGACTTTCTTTTAAGAAGAAGAAATAGATAGAAAAAATGTAAAGACTGCAAAGTAATACCTAGTGAAATGCTTACTAACCAACTTAAGTTAGTAGTATTTGATATTTAGCTAAAATGATGACTTAATAGGAATAAAATAGGCAACGACCCTAGAATCAAGTGGTGAAAACTAAAAACTAGTAAATAAGTAGAGTTTAGAGAAAAATAACTAAAATAAAATGTTTGGAATCTTGATTTAGATGCTAATACAATGTCGCTAGAAATGAGTAGTTGGATAAGGAGAGTAGGATCAAACGTATTAGGTATATCTAAAGGTTTGGGGCCACCAAAGAAGGAAACATGGTGGTGGAACGAGGATGTCCAACGAACAATTAAGACTAAAAAAGAGATGTATAGGCAAATACCTAAGTGTCAAGATGAAGATGCGTACAATTAACATTGAGAAGCTAGAACATAAGCTAAAAAAGTAGTTAGTCAAGCTAAAAAAGTTCCGTGGAAGATCTATATACAAGTTTAAGTAATAGATATGGCGAAAAATATATTTATAGGCTAGCCAAATTAAGAGAAAAAAGAAAACAAGACCTAAATCATGTAAGATGTATTAAGGACGAAAATCAAAATATTTTAAAGCGCAAAGATGATATTAAGGAGATATGGAGAAGTTACTTCAATATTTTATTTAATGATATTGATATTATGGATGAATTCCCATACCGAGGAAGAAATTTATACTATACACACAAAGTTAAAAAGACATTGAAAAGAATGAAAATAAGGAAAACATGTGGCCTAGATGAAATACTCATAGAGGTTTGGAAATGCTTAGGAAAAATTAGATTGACTTGGTTAACAAAGCTTTTCAACAAAAGTTAAAAATCAAAACGGATGCCAATGGATTGGAGAAGAAACACCCTTATGTCAAACTTCATAAATAAACAAAACATTCAAAGTTTTTCAAATTACCATGGAATTAAACTTATGAGTCAAACTATTAAACTTTGGGAGAAGATAATTGACAATATACTATAGAGAGAAACAACAATATCAGATGACCAATTTGGCTTCATGCTTAGGAGGTCAACTATGGAGGTGATTTTCCATGTAAGAAGATTGTTGGAAAAATATAGAGAAAAGAAAAAAGCTCTTCATATCGTATTAGTAGATTTTGGAAAAAGCATATAATAGAGTTCCAGAGATGTTCTTTGGTGGTTCTAGAAAGAAAAATAGTGCATGCTAGATACATAGACATTATTAAGGATACGTATGATGGAGTAGTAATGAGTATAAAGACATTTGGAAGAGCTATAAAATAATTTTCCATTACGATAGGACTACATCGAGGATCGACTTTAAGCTCATATCTCTTTATTTTAGTTATGGATGAACTAACTAGACACATGCTAGAGGATATACCATGGTGTATGCTATTTCCAGATGATATTGTCTTTGTGGATGAAACAATAGATGGAGTGAATAGGAAATTAAAATTTTGGAGGAATACATTAAAATTTAATGGCATGTTTGCTTTACTTTCTTAAGTCGAATTACCCACACTAGACTGTCTAATCCAGTGTTCACTTGGCGGATTAACTAGTCCACAAGACTATCTAATCCAGTGTTCACTAATTAGTCTCAATGCTTGGGCTTCAAACATTATGAAACTACCCCTCCCCCTTAAACCAAATCGTGCTTGGAAAAGAAAGTAATGGCTATTGGAAGTCTAAAAAACATAAATAACTAGTGCTATGCCTAGAAGTGGATATAAAACAAGAGCTTTTAGCAAAAGGAAACAAAACAACAACTAGTTAGGAATATTGTACAGCTTTGTACAGTTAAAATTGGAAAAGAAAGTAATGGCGATTCTTAAGAAAGGAACAAGGTATTTGTATGATGCAATGTGAGCTCACTATGAACTCTGATGGCTCTCCTCTCTCTCTCTCTCTCATAGATGTGTTAAGACCATCAACACAAGCTCAAACTATTCATCGTCTCAACATTCTCAACACAAGCATCGTCTCAACACTCTCAAACTTGTAAGAGGTGACGATCATAGAAGAGATGTTTCCCTCTTCTCCAACAATGAACTCATGATAGACAAGATCCTTTGTTTTGATGTCGTCCTATTCTCCAGTCGAAGAACATGGTAGATCTAGGGTTTTTATTCAATCGATTTTGTGAAATAGGGATATTGACTTGGGGGGTATGTTGGTCGTTCTGCCAACCTCCCAAAATTTAATCCCAAATTTAACTCGCCCAACCAAACAAGTGACTCAATCATGACTAATCACTTAACTCAAGCCATAATCCCATGTATAATTTAATCATATACACAGGGACTATTATATTTGTGAAGCGAACATGCTAAATTTTAAGTTAAGTAAGGCAAAGACCGAATACATGCAGTGTGAGTTAAGAAATACTAAACATCAAGATAATTGAGTGGTAAAATTAAGGGAAGTAGAAGTTCCTAAAATGAACTACTTTAGATACCTAGGATTAATCATATAAAATGATGGTAATATCGAGAATGATGTCACACATAGGATTCAAGCTGGATGGAAGAAATTGCAGAGTGCAACATGGGTGATTTGTGATTGAAATGTCCCTACTAAGTTTTAAAAAAAAATTAGGACCACAATTAGGCCAATTATGCTCTATGGAAGTAAATGTTGGGCGGTAAAGCAACAACAATTACATAAAATGAACATAGCAGAAATGAATATGCTTAGGTGGATATGTGTTAAAACTTGTAAAGATATAATAAGAAATAAAGAAATTCAAAGACATGTAGAAGTAGTACCAATTGACACGACGATTAGGGAATGGCAGTTTCGATGGTTTAGTCACCTGCAAAGACAGCCTATAAATGCACCCATTAGAAAACTTGACTCAATAGAACTATAGAAATCTAACGAGGTATAGGTAGACCAAAGTTAACATGGGACTCATTAATTAGGAGGGATTTGAATGGTTTGAAAAGCTTACCATCAATTGCACTTCATTGTGCACAATGGAAAAGTTTGATCCATGTAGCCGACCCTAATTAATTTGGAACTGAGGCTACATTGTTGTTGTTGTTGTTGTTTTTGTTGTTGTTGTTGTTGTTGTTGTTGTTGTTGTTGTTGTTGTTGTTGTTGTTGTTGTTGTTGTTGTTGTTGTTGTTGTTGTTGTTGTTGTTGTTGTTGTTGTTATTATTGTTGTTGTTGTTGTTGTTGTTGTTGTTGTTGTTGTTGTTGTTGTTGTTGTTGTTGTTGTTGTTGTTGTTGTCGTTAATGTTGTAGTAGGCTATTGCTAACTCACTTAGTCTCTTGATAAGTTATTTAGTCGATATCCTTGGCTTACATACTAAGTATTAATCTTTTGCAACATATATTTGTGAGTTAATATCATATAAAATGTAGTTTTAGCATAACTTTTTCAGTTTTCATGCAATAAGTAAATATAAGTAAAGTGCAATTTTTAACAAACCTTAGGTAATGGAAAACTTGGCAGCAGGATACCATATATATCAAAGGCGATAAAAGAATACAATATTAAGTAAATATACATATATCAGGTACAAAACTCTCCCCAAAATGTCCCAAAAGCGGTAAAAAAATATATGTACAAACACCTACGAGATCGGCTAGTGGAGGCTATAAAAAAATAATAAGTAGTCACCAAGCTTAGCCTTCCCTCGATTCATTGTAGGATTTGCACTTAGTCATCCACGCAAAACGTTGATGATGAGTCAAGTAAGCCCCAGAAGAAACGCAAGTCCCATTTAATCAGAATTTAAATAAAGCGACCACAAATCATGCTAGGTAATACGGATATAATGAAGTAACATGAAGATAAGTCACTAGGATAGCAAAAATATGTTAAACGCGGGTGTGAAGTAGTCAAATAAACTTAAATTAACGTAATTCAGCAATTTAAATGAATTTGAAAGAAGTAAATTCAAAATGTGTTTCTGGTGGGGTTTACTTACATCAAATAGTCGTATAACTCTGAAATGTTATGTACACACTTCAAACTACGTACCTAACACCCGACTATACTTCTAAGCCTCTGATGTTCAAACATACCATTTTAAATAATTTAGAGTCACATTGATTGATTTTATATTGCGAGAACAAAAATTAGAGTTTTATTCTAATGTTTAGTTGTGGCAAGTTTTTCAGGTTACACCGAGGTGCTAAACCTCGAAAAAGTCTCGAAACCCAATTTTTTACCTTTTCCAATTTCTCATATTTTCTATGATTTTTTTGAATTTCCCATAATTCTCTATCTATTTTTCATATTTTCTACAATTTATTTTCTATTTAATTTTAGTTTTAATTAATTTTCATTATTTAATGGTGTTGGGCCCACTTGAACTAGGCCCAGTTTGGCCCAACCCAGTCTCACAAGCACGCACGCAATGTGCGTGTGGGCCTCCCTCCTTCCCCTCCCGCCCTAAATCTTTCATTTTTTCTCCCTTTTTCTTCTCTCCTCTTATCCTCAAAAATCAAAACAACAACAACAATTTCAACAACAAATCATCAAATCCATAGCATATTCATCAATTTATCATCTATAAAGCATTCATTAATCCATCATCAAGGACAAGGAAGAAAACTTGTTTTGAAAATCTTGATTTGATTAGATTCATTGGTTCGATTCATAAGTTTAAGCTCAAAAATAGTGGGAGATCATTGTAATTTCATTTGACCATCAAAACCCCAAAATGGAGCTAGCATGTATCATCCGAAACCTAAGATTTATATAGAAGAAGGAGAGGATTTGATTCTAGGTTTAATATTATGGAAGTCTTGAACACCTATTTATTGATAGTAGGTTATATAAGTTATCATGGTCATTGAAGCTCTAAAGCTGGACATGGATGGTACAGCTGTAAAATACACAACATTGAGCGATAGCTGTTGATTAGAGAGGCACAAATAGTAAACTTAATTGGTAATGAATCTAAAGATTTCAGACATTAAAGTAATGTGGAGCTTACATTATTCACATTGATAGGTTGAGTTCTAGTTTGCACATTTTCTGTCACGACAATGGGTTAAAGTGGATTTGAAGGAAATCTATATATTCTAATTAGGCATTGTACATAACATGATAAAGATGATGAAGTGGATTGAAGAGCATAGTATTTCATTACCTAGATGGGATTGTGAACTAATATAGTTTTAATAAAAGAGTTTAAGTAAATGGCATTGATTTGTTAGATTAGTTTAGTTTAATTATAAAACCAATTAAAAAAAAAATTTCCTTAGCAATAGTTTAAAGTTAAAATAGGTATACAATTAAGTGTAAAAACCTTTCACGGAGGATGATATCTATATTATCCCCTATCTTGATTAGGACGATACTCAGCCTAAAACCCTAATTAAGCCCGGTAACCCAGCTAGACTTAACTAGAGTCAGCGGCCTCTTTGTCTATACTTGATAAACTCAACCTGTATATCGATATCGAATAAAGAATATAAAATATATGCAATGAAAAATTAAAATTTCTTCATTAATTAAATGATATACATAAATACAGAGTTTATCAAAACCCCAAAGCTCATTTATAAACCTCCCAACTCTATTTATATACAACAAAACAACTCAAATAGTGTATATATATACAAGAAGGCTCATTACATCGAGGAGAAGACAAAAAGACTCTTAAAGCTTCTCTTTCCCTTCGATGAAACGCTAGTCTACGAACCTAAAATATTAAATTTGGGGTGAGTGCTCCAACTTGCTCTGTAAGGATTCACAAAGCCATCAACATTCCATATTATTATCAAAAACATTATGTAATAATAATATGAACCAATGTTAACTAACGGGATTATGAAAGGCATATAATTCAATAAATAACATATGCAGGTCTGACTGTCCATGACTATTACACTATGATTCCCATTTTATTTATAAAACTAGGGTCGATTACCCATTGACATCATTAATGTGATTACTAGACCAAAACATTAGCTGAAAGGATGTCTTGTCAATCCACTAATGTCCAATGGTTGTATCCCAAATCCTTAAGTAAGTATGTCTTCCGCCCAGCCTATCTAACTAAGTAGGAGTTACATATAGGTTGGGAAGGTAACCAATCTCCTATATAACTCATTCTCAGTTCCAGGAGTTAAACATTGTTTTCCATTTATTTAAAATATCATGGTGTACATAGTCTCCTCATTTAGTCCATAAATACTAAGATAATCAGGCAACATTGATAAATAAGCTAATACATACTTATCTCGGTTCAGGTATCTGTTAACAAATTCCCTAACTTTTCGAGTCACTCGCGCTTTCCCGGTGCTCCAAAACCTATCACAAACCATTTTTTATCAATATAGATCTAATACCCGATATTTAGAACCCCTAATTCAATCCCTAAGACCTCAAGAAATTCCAACAAATTTACAGTAGAGTTGATGTTTTCTGGGGTAGGAGCATGCTCCTTAACTTGGTGGAGTGTACTCCATTAGCTAAGTTCATCTTAACTAATGAAGGGTGTGCGCTCCTCTGCTAGGTGTAGCAGAGGAGCGCGCTCGATCCTGTACCATCACGATAATAAATAGGGTGCATCCACTATTCCATCTGCAAATCATCATAACAATAGTTAACACTCCCAAAATACATCAGGGAGGACCTTTAGTAAGGTATTAATCCATTTATAATCAATAACATCAACAATTCACAAAGAAATAGTCACTAACAGTTGAATTGAACTTTAAACTCAAAACTAAACTCACCAATAGTGATGATCTCTTATTTCCAATTGTTTGATCACCTCATTTCACATTGCAAGTCTCCTCTAGATTGATTCGTCAAATCAAACCCTCAGTTGTTAGTTTCTCACTCTCTTTCTTTTTCTCGATCAAATAGTGAGGATAAGTTTGAAGGTTTTAGTTTAAATATGTGAATTTTTCTTGAGATACGCATCGCGTTATTATGAGGTTTGTCGAATGATTGATGTGATAACATGACAACCCTAAAATGACATACATGTTGACACCATCAACACTCGCTCTCATCTGGAGGCGATCCAACGATCCATATAATTTAAACTAAACTTATAGTTTTCAATATATGTTTATATATTTGATATATAAATATATATATTTAGTTTGTGTATTTTTTTTTGCCCATAAATTCACCGAAAATGCCTACAAGTATTCTTGGGTATGCACATTCATTTCACGGCCCCCTCATCGCACTCAGTGTACCGGCTATTTATTATTTAATTACGTATTTCCTAATTATAGGCTTATATATAAATTCTCTTTTATACTATAACCTATCAAATTCATTAAACGTTCCTAACAAGCACAAGATCACGCATACGCTAATCGAGGTACACCAAATTTAACCACGAGCCTAAATCGGGTTAATTAAGATTTGGATTAACACTAATCACTAACTTAAGGTAACAAGTCATTACAATATCCATTATCAACGTAAGTTGATTACGTTATTACTACAAGCGAGTTGTTATACTTGCAGCACACCTACCATTCCACTACCACCTTTACCATCTTTTCATTTTGCTTATCAATAATAGAGTATATTCCAAACAGCGAAGCTAGAAAGCATGGTAGATATAACTTGTTCTATTTCTTCCCCGAGCGAACTACAGAGTCATAGATCTCATTGCCGACATTTAACTTCTTCCCTAAAGCGAGAGCATACAGCAGTAGTACCCTCTCTTTGAATACATGTGTCTAATAAGAAGCGACCACCATACACGTCGTCAAAACCTTCCAGAGCATGTAGGTCTTACGGGTTACCTTTGTGGCAAGAAGCAGGCCGTGTTGTAAGAACCCCTCAAGTAAGCATAGAGACTGCATTATCAAGCTTTAGTGTTGAACTTAGCTTGACAGCAATAGTCTCTAATCTAGAAAGTTCGAGCAGACAGTTGATTGAAACTAAAGTAAATGGAATGTTGAAGCCACTAACAAAGACTTAGTCTGTAGCACCTTCCCCAACATTGTCAGGAAGATTACTGAAGAACTCCTAAATAATGAAGTCGTTGTAGACGCCACCATGAGTCACCAAGCCTTAAATACCAATCTGCACTACCAATCTCTTCAGGCCCGTGTCATGAAAATGAGAGACATTGATTAGTCGATCAAAGTAGTATTTCCCCTTTACCGTTTCTTTGTATTTCTCCGCGCACTTCATTGATTAGTAATGACTAAATGCAATTTAAGCAAGAACGACAAAGTGTTGTGAGATGAAAGCGATCTGCGTATGACCAAAGGCCTTGCTAATAGTCTCAACTTCATCTAGAATCTTCTCTAATGAATCAGAGGAAGCTTTCTCCTCAACATCAATCTTCTTCTTTCCCTTGGCAGCGGTTCTGGCTTTCTTTAAAAAGTCAAATTTTCCAGTGAAATATCTTTATGGACAACCCCTGATTCAACCCTTGTGCTCTTTGTAACTCTATAAGGATTAGTTGGCAAACTGATGTAGATTTTATTCAAAGGAGGATGATAGTAGATGCCTTTCATCTTTATCATCTGAAGATCAGCCATAGCAATTGAGTCACCATGACAAGTTGAAGAAAACGATTGAGACATTCTTCTAATAACTCAAAGCAAGAAAGTAACAAAATGGCATAGAGAGAATGAATTCATTGCTATTGAGAATTATGAATTGGAAAGACTGATTTGCATGCACAAGATTATAGCATAAATCCAACAAAGATAATCCCAATTTAGAATAAATGCTCCATTAAATCCCCCAAAATATAATATGTCGTGTCTAACAGAACTGTAATTACTCCCCTTAACCAGGTGCGATGGCTAGTTTTGTATAGCCAACTTATTTGGAACAACACGTGTCGCTGTGAAAATCCAAGTGGCAATTTCTTGGGCAAATATGAAAGTAGCTCACAATAAAATGACAAACACATAGGTGTCTACGTTTACGCACATAATGTTCAGGTTACGGTAGAAACTCATAATAGTGAGAGCAAATGCTAATCTCATGACGCAGTTGCTCGAAATTTTATGTGTCAAAAGCCTTTGTAAAGATATCAACAAGCTATCGCTCTGTTCGAACATGTTGAATACTAATCAAATCATTTTCCATTAAATCCCTAATATAGTGATAACGAATATCAATGTGCTTCGTCCTAGAGTGTTGAACCGAATTCTTCAAAATATCAATGGAACTTTTATTATTACAATAGACTGTAAACTAAGATAACGCAATACCATAATCTGTGAACATTTGATCCATTCATATTAACTGCGTACAACAACTGCTAGTAGTAATGTATTTAGCTTCAGTAGTGTATATCGAAATGCATTTTTGTTTCTTGCTAGTCCAAGCAACAAGATTACAACCTATATAGTAGTATCCACCAATAATACTCTTTCGATAATCGATATTTCCGGCCCAATCAACATCACTATACCCTATTAAGTCATTGGCACCATCCTTAGTAAATAGAATACTAAAATCAATTATTCCATGCACGTAGTGTAGAATCCTTTTGTGGCAAGCAAATGAAACTCTTTTAGAAATGCATAATATCGAGGACAAATACCAAAAATGAAACCTATATCTGGTTTGCTAGCAGTAAGATATAAATGGCTCCCAATCATGCTTCTATATAATGTAGGATTGGCATCAACACCCTTGTCATCCTTATGAATCTTCTCATTTGAGCTCATAAGAGTTCGAATGGACTTAGCAGTGTCCAAACCAAAGTGTTTAACAAGAGATTTAGCATATTTTGTCTAAGATATGAATATACTATCATTAGCTTATGAAATCTATAGACCCGAGAAGTAAGTAAGATCTCCGACCATGCTCATCTCAAATTCTTTCTCATCAAATCAACAATTTTAAAGCGAGCTTTCCAAAGGTAACTCTGACTTCGATATCATCAACATAGATTTGTGCTACCATAAATTATTTATTCTGCTTTTTAAGAAATAGAGTCTTATCATTAGACCCTATAGTAAAACCCTTCTGTAACAAATAGTTAGTCAACTGTTCATACCAAGCTCGTGGTGCTTACTTCAAACCATAAATAGCCTTTTTGAATGATAGACATTATTAGGTTTATCATAAATCTCAAGTCTTTTAGATTTTGTAACAAACTTCTTCTTGCAAATACCCATTTAGGAAAGCATTTTTGACATCCATTTGATGTAATTGGAGCAAACATCCATTATAAGCAATGGCTAGCATTAGACTAATAGGTTCCAATCGTTGGATTAGAGAAAACGTCCATTAAGATCAATACCTTCAACCTGTGTGTATCCTTGTGCAACTAATCTGGCTTTGTTGCGAACAATAACACCATTCTCATCTACTTATTGTCCAATATCCACTTAGTACCAATGATATTAACATTACTAGTAGGTCGTGGAACAACCTCTCATAAATCCTATTTGACAAACTCATCGAAGTCCACTTACATAGCATTCACCCAATATTCATCCATAAGAGCCTCCTTGAAATTTGTTTCTCGATCTAAGATGTAAAATAAGCAAAGCGTGCCATGTTCCTGCAGTCAACTGGAGGAATCTCTGTAGTTTGCACTAAATCATTCTTGAGCCTATAATTTGTGCAATTAGATGATCTTTTAGCATCCTCAAATATATAGCAGCAAATGTAGAAGAAGAATCAGGTTCTAAAATAGATGATTTTAGATCATTATCATCATCTTCATCATCAGATGGAGTAGTGGTAGATGAATCAGATAATTTTGCAGTAGGCTGAATAGTAGGTGTTGAGCTCATAGGTGTTGATAGCTTGTCTTCATCATCCTTTAAAAGAAAAATTGTTCTGTTATTGCATAGTCATCAGCCATTACCTTGATAGATTCCATCACAGACATAGTTTGCTTATTATTGATTCTATAAGCTTTACTATGCTGAGAATACCTAAGAAAAACCCCAACATCACTTTCAAATCAAGTTTTCCCAGACTATCTCTATCATTCAAAATGAAGCAGGTACTGCCAAAAACATGAAGATATTTGAGAGAAGGCTTTTCGCTTTTCCAGATTTCATAACGTTTGTAGTCAGTGGCCTAAAATAAACTTTGTTGATAATTTAGGTAGCAGTTACTGCTTCCCCTAAAGAATCTTAGACAGATTCTTCTCAGCTAGCATGACTTTAGTAATCTCTTGAACTATGCGATTTTTTCTTTCAACAACACCATTCTATTATGGTGTCTTAGGAGTAGCAAATTCATGCTTAATTTCAAATTCAACACAATAATCAGCAAATTATCTATTCTCAAATTCTCGTCCATGATCACTGCATAATCGATCAATGGATACATTCTCATTCCTTTTCTCATTTAGAAATCAAATAGATAACTTCTTAAATTCATCAAATGTTTACAATAATCAGTGAATTGATGATTCTCAAACTCTCATCCATGATCACTATGAAGTTTATCAATGGAAATATCATCATTCTTTTTCTTATTCAGAAGTGAAACAGATAACTTTAGAAATTTATCAAACATTTATGCTTTATCATGCAATAAACGAATCCATGTAAACCTTGAGTAGTAGTCAACAATAATAAAAATATATTTCTTTCTCCCAAGAATCTCAACTTGCATTAGGCCAAATAAGTCCATATGTAATTATTCCAACGCACATGATGTCAGTATGCCATATAGGCCAGCATATGAAGAAGAGCGTTGTTTACCCATTTGACATGGTTCACAAATGGATTCAGACATAGAGGTTAGGTTAGGAATACCTCTTACAGTATCATAAGAGATTAAATTTTGAAGTTCCTTAAAATTTAGATGACCTAGTCTTCTATGCGAAAGCTCTATATTTGATAAGGAAACAAAGTTGCACATAACCTTGTTAGGCGATACAGAATGTTGAAGCAGCATATAGCAGTTGTCAAATGTCTGAATTCCATATATGATACATTGTCTTTCATTATCGATTATCCGACAATGATCTTTAGTGAAGCTGACAAATAAGTCCTGATCACACCGTTGAATAATGCTGATTTGATTAGATTTCAACCCATCAACATGCAGAACTCCTTTGTAATTAGGCTGACACACAACATTAATAGTTCCTTAGCCAACAACCTTACCTTTCTTTTCATCACCAGACGTAACAGCACCTTCCTTAAAAGATTCATAATTCTTAAGAAAGCTTTTGTTACATGTCATATGTCTAGAACAACCACTATCCAAATACCATAACTCAGTAGTAGTTGCCGAGAGTTGTGGATGCTCTGTCATAGCCTTATAAGATTTAGTTTTCCAAACTTTCTTAGATGTTTTCTTCATCTGAAGTGTACTCAAATATTTAAACATCATATAGCATCATGGTCGAATATGACCAACAGTCCTAAAATAATGCATGGTCTATTGTCGACAATAAGAAGCACCTATTTCTTTGCACTCGCGACAACCTTCTACGGCAAATTCAACTTTGCCTTTATTGTATCAACTTGAGTCTTACTTGATTGACCTTCATTGATTGCAGCACCATTAACAAAGACTTTAGGAACAGTTACAGATCCCTTGGTATAGATAAGACCATGCTTAACTCACGAAGATTGACTAGTTTGTAGCATTTTGTTCGATTTCTGAGAACCATAATAGAATTTTGCGATAACACCCTCATAATCAGCAATAGTTTTCTTCAATATTGCAATGTCAGTGTCATGTTTTTTCAACATTGCATGACAAGTTGTGTGTTCTCTTTTAAAAGCCTTAAACTCCAATTTTACAAAGAACTTCATCTTTAAATCAAAATCTTGATCATAGAGAGATGTCCATTCCGTGAACATCATATCTCAGGAAGCCTTAAGATCATTTGTAGAATCCTTATTATTGACATCAATCAATATTTCCTTACTCTTTTCTTCACTTTTCTCCATATCATATTTTATGGAATCAAGTTTAGAAACATCAATAGAATATGAAAAATAACCACATGAGACTCTTTCAATATAGCAGTGAGTGCAGTAGCAGATTCATTTAACTCTTTATCATTGTCTCAGAGTCATCATCACTCTAATAAGCATTCAAGGACTTTTTTTCTTATATGTAGGACATTCAGTTTTGAATGTCCAACAATTCCACAATCATGACACTTGATGCCATTCAATTTATTTTTAGCATTTGTCTTCTTATCATTAGTAAAAGGCTTATTGTTGTCATTACCCCTTCTTCTAGCTTGATCAAGCGGAATTTATGTTAAGACTTTTGAGAAATTTTGAGAAATTCTTTGCTATCATAGCAAACTTATCTCCCATATAATCTTTAACAACACATGTCTTAATACGATAAGCATTCTTTAAAGAATTGGGTTTTTAAAACATATCTCATATGTTTGTAGATACCCCATTAGTTCATCAAGAGACATCATAGTTATGTCACGACACTATTCAATTGTAGTAATTTTAGAGTCAAGTTGTGAATGGAGAGCACGAAGAGCTCGTCGAACTAACTGCTCGTCAGTATACTTTTCTCCAAATTGAAATTCTTGATTAGAAATATCTTGTAGACGACCATTAAAAGAGGCAATATTTTCATCCTCTTTCATCTCAAGAGGATCCACCATAGAACTCAATTGAAGTAACTTGGAGATTTTGATAGAATTCATACGTTTGAATATTATCTTCAAAACATCATACTTATTTTTTAGTAGTGCAATTTGCAATTAGTTTGAAGCGTTCGACATCAATAACACTGAAAATACCATTCATTGCCTTATAATTGGAGACTTTATCCTTCTTCTCGGCTTCGTCCATTGGAGACTTTATCCTTCTTCTCGGCTTCTGTCCATAAGGATACATGTTTCAGAACATTGTTCCCATCCTTATCTAGTTGCATTGGAGCAGAGTATTCTCTATCGAGCAATTCTCCAGCAATTTCATCAATGGCAGAGACAAAGTGAACCATCCGAACTTTCCAGTAGGCATAGTTGGCTCCTTCCAATATTGGAGGTCGAGAAATCGATCCACCTTCATGCCCTTCACTATTTTGTAGTCTGAGTAACTCATCAATCAATCTCATGGCGATAAAACTTTATACAATCTCACTCTTCTACCTTTATAGAATTAACAAAGTGATAAAGCTCTAATAACACTATTAAATTTTTAGAAATTAGAGGAACTAATAAGATTAACGAATTAGTTATAAACTCATAAGCACACGTCAAAACTAAATAGAGAGTTGATATTGCAGTAAGACTTAAATGTCTTCCTCTACATAGGTTCAACCTAAAAATCAATTGATCAAATTGATAATGTGCAAAACCGCTATAATGATCTCTTGTTCTCACAAAACTCAAGTAATGAATGATGATCCAGACAATGGTGATCTCAGTTATTTATAAACTCAATCTATCTACTTTATCTAAGAACTCAATCCTAAATACAATACAACTTGGAAAACCTTCTTGGTCTCCAATTGTAAATCCTATAGGAATCATCCAATGTTCAACAACTAAGTCTTCTATTCCTTCAAGAATCTCAACTCGTCATCTCCATAAAGTTGTTCATTCCTTTATGCATCTTTCTCTTAGATTTTGTATTTATAATCTATCTCGAAGTTCTCTACTTGCACTGACGAGCTTCTTCATTGTTATAGACTAATACTAATAGTTACCTTATTTCAGTATCTAACTTATATTTAATTCCCGCTTCGACTTCAGATTTGTCTTCGTCTTCGACCTTGACTTTGATATTGTAATCCTCACTGGAATTTGCGTTCTAATATTTCTCTGAGTTATGTCTACTCTCGAGCCATCTTGCTTAGTTAGGTTTCCCATTTTGATTGTAGTATGTACCTAACTTAACTTCAATTTTGATAATATACTGCCAACAAGGATAAACCAGTAACCTAGGGTCTAACATTCCTTAATACATTTGAGTTATAAGATTCAAGGAGCATAATTTCCTTATTCTTAGGAGAGATTCTCAATCAATTTCAAGGTGTTTTCTATAGTTTGCATAGATTGAAACTCCATTACTTCAGAGTTTATGTTTATGTCTTCAAAATTGGGGTTTTTCAAATTAAGGTTTTTGATGTCATAAAAGTATGTGGCTAGATTTCTATGAAATTTGAAGGTTGAATATAATGGTTTTACTCCTTTAATCATAGGTTTTTCTTGGGTTTATCTCTGATCAAACTTGCTATGATTTTTGTGTTTATGTTGTTCATGAAGGGTACATGTTTGATGAAATGCTAAAAACAATTATAGTTGAAATACAAGATAGCATAAGTCCTTCATTTCTTCTCAGAATTGGTTAATTTTTTTATGTTTTATTCTTGGATGTTTTTAAAAGACCATCACAAAAAATAACATTTTTTTGTTGTGTGGTTTGAGAGTTATGAATTTTCTAACACTATTGGTTTGAAACTTTCTTAAATTGAGTTGTTTTGGCATTTTGATCATAACTCTCTCAATTGTAATAGGGTTTTAGCGTACTTTACTAATTTAAGGAGGTAATACATAGAAAAACCACGTAAAATCAGTATTTCTTAAAAATTGAGTCAACTTACTTATCAAAAATGGACTGAAAAATAGTCATTTTCTACAGAGATAATCCTTTTATAAGTGTTTGGATGTCAGAACCTTTTTTGGGGACCTCCACTAATGCAAAAATAATCAAAATTCATATAATAGCTTGAAATACTATAAGTTAGGTTCCCCAAATGTTTCAAGTAGTTTCGAGGTGTTTTGAATGGTTTCCAAATGAGTTTTGAAATGGCAAAACTTACTTAATGAGCTAATTTTTAGCTTAAGGTGTTCTGAGCATTCAATAATGTCGAAATTGGACTAAAGTTTCTAGAATATGTTATTAGATCATAGTAAAGGTATTCACCAAGCTTCATGAGCTTCTAGTGTATCTAACTCGATTTTCAAGTCATGCTTTGAATAAGAATTCGACAATTACATGTAAGGACTTAAAATCTCACCTAAAGATGCAAATGGGTTTTTGGGCTTTTAAATGAGATTTTATCACTTGAGAACTTTGGTTTCAAGTGTTTGGACTTCAAAGAACTAACCTCGAGAATTTTAAAAATTTCTATTTGTTTTTAAGTTATTTTTCAAGTTGAAGGAAAACTAACTTTCAAATATTTATTTTGAAGTCTGCAGAGGACTGTTTTGCAAACTAGTGTGATACACTCATTTAAGATCATTTCTAATGATTATAATTAGCTCAATAAAACCTAAGAATAATAGATAAAGTGTGTTGGACAGTATTCAGCAAGTTCGGACACTTTTGGTTAGGCTAAGTGCCCAATGAAGACTTGCAATAAATAAAAGGAACCATTAAATACCAAATTGACTTGAAATGATTTATAGGAATCTGAATGAGATTATTTTGCACCAGTATGTCTATTTCATTGCTCATACAATAACAACCAGTAACGGCCTAATACCAAGAGCCAACTGGGTTCTACGTTACAAATAGTCAAGTTAGATTACAATTTAACTATATTAGCAGTAATGATGGTAAATGAGACTCAATGACTCCAACACATATATAACCAATTTAATGTGACAACAAGTACCTAGCTAGCTAGAATTGACCATCAGGGGTTGATAGGGACAAGTGTTGGGAACGGCAATGGCGTATTTTTCAGCGTAGTTTGAAGTAATTAAACCACCAAGAAACTTTATAGTTATTCATTTTCATTTCTTCATTCTTTAATACGTGAATTAGCTTTTCCATGGACTATCACTTTAATTATGAATGTTTGAAGGTCGAGTGAGGTAGGAAGGTGTCTTCAGGGTGTGATTGCTGACTTGTAACCAAGACCATGATTGCAATTCACTAGATTTTGTTAGAATGAAATGTATTTTATCATGTGCACCATTCATATCCCTGATTTGTGATAGTCTAGGTTCAGCAAACGTTATCGTGTCTATGGACCCGAGTCTACCTGGCACTGCGGTGACTCTATGATCCTAACCCTGTGGCACCCGCACTCAGTGGTTTGGACTACCTAATCGACTCTCTTTTTAGTTTCATTTACACTTATTTCTCGCAGTTGTAACTTTATTATCATGCATTTTACTTATTTACTACTCTCTTTATCTCCCGCGTGATTCTTGGGCTATTTATTATTATTCGTGCATTACTTCCAATATTCTTGTGGCTTTACAAACTGGAATTGTCTCATTCGATGAAAATTGCATATCTGCATGCAAGCAAGGGCAAGGCGCCGATGATTGGTAACTTATTTTGAGACATCAGAGCGGCCCTCCCATTTGTCATTTTGTAGGTTTTTTTGTATTATATTTACTTATATACTTGATATTTTGTACACATGGGATACATTATGGGTATCGAGAGACACTTATGACTTGTATATCACTTGTTTACTTTCTGCACTTGGTCACTAGATATATAGGTTTATATATATATATATATTATATATATATATATATATATATATATATATATATATATATATATATATATATATATATATATATATGTGCAGGGTTCCATGCATAGATTGTTTGACTCTTTCTTTTACTTGTTGAGTTATATAATTTGAAAGTTGCTTCCGCTAAATCTTTAAATCTTGTAGAATAATATGGATCGGAAGGCTAACTAAGCTTCCATTGACCTCTCGGATGGTGACTTGGGGGTCCATATGGGCTTAGGTCAGGTGGGGCTCAGTTTTTAAGGAATTGGGGCCATCGTAACTTTAAGTGATAAAGTTATGCAGTATTTTTTATAAATTTGGATGTGTAGGTTTAACCATTTGTTGAGGTTGTTGAGTTAGCGTAGATTGTATTTGTGTTCTTGGTCTATAAATGGTATAATTTTGATTTTGATTACCATAGCTAAGATTTGAGTTTGGTTTCCTAGTATAGTAACTATTGTTATTATATTGATTTCTAGGGGACCAAAATATTGGTTCATAACCATATTGACTTCTTCAGTATTATCTTCTTGTAAAGTATGACACACATTCGTAGGATGTGTAACTTCATTACAAAATCCACATGGTTTCACATGGTTTGATTGACTTTTTTAATAGTAACTTGACCATGCTAGATAATTCATTAAGTTTTTCATAAAATGTATTCTTTTATTATTAACTTCATAAATTTTCTTTCTTGATGTGTTGGTCTTTTCACCATATTTTTTAAATTTTTTAGCCATTTTATTTATAGCTTCTTTTGCTAAAATGGTGTCACATTGAATAATAATCCACCACATATGGTATCTAATAGTATTTGTTCAAAATGATTAATTTCTTTGTAAAAGTATTCTAATAAATCTCTTTGTGTAAATTCTTGTTGTGGACAAGATGAAATCAATCTTCGAAATCTATCCTAAAATTCATTAAGATTTTTTTCATCTTTCATTTTTACAACTGTGATTTGTCTTCGGTAAGTGTTAATTTTTCTTGCAAGGATATATTGATCTAGAAAAACTTCTAAGATTTGACTGCAAGTGGTTATTGAATCTTGAGGAAGATAAAACAAAAAATCTTATGCTTGATATTTTAATACAAAAGGAAAAGCTTTAAGTTTGACTTGTTCTAATGTACCATCTTTAATTTTCATCCTATTGACTTTATGTTGGTAATCCCTTATAAATTTCTAGGGGTATTCATTGTCCTATAGAATTTAGTTAAAGCACTAATGAATCCATATCTTCGTTCAAACTCAGGAAATTCCTCAAGATATGCAATCTGATAAGTGATCATTTAGACTTATATTTAGGGTTGGTTTAGTAGTATATTTAGTATAAGTTTCCTTAAATGAACTCGAATAGATAGTGTTTATGCATTTTTAGGTACGCAAGGCACAAAGGAACGAAAAGAGTAAATTTGAGATGAAATAGAGCAAAACACACCTAAGGAGGCTTGGTGTCGCGGTACATAGTGTTGGAACTATGAGACATCAAGGCAATAGTGTGGGAAGGAAAGGCATGGCGTGGGAGAGCAAGCAAGTGGAGAGAATGGATACAAGAAGCTCATCGCAATGACGGCACCATGGAGGTCAAGGGACGGCGCCAAAAAGACAAAGGGACAGCGCCAGAACCACTGAAGAGAGAAAATGCACACAGGATGTTCAGCGCAGTAGTAGCATCATGGGAGTGTTCACACAGCGCTAAGACTTAAGTGACCGCACCGAGAAGAGAAGAAAATAGAAAGTAGAGTTTTATTTCGTGTTAAATTATTAAGTAGGATTTCTAATTGTTTGGAAACATGATTAGGAAGTATAAATAGATAGGAGAATATGGTAAACACACCAATTACCATATATTAGCCACTAGTAGCAATAGTTTCTTGAGTATCAAGACAATTTGTGGAGAGAAGACGTTGAAGACTCAAGTATGGTGATTTCGGTATTGTTTTTATTGATTTAATTCATTATATCTCTTATTTCAATGAATACCATTATGTGCATATTTGTTTCAATAAATTGTGAGTAGTTATTAATCATAAGGATCAATGGATTCTATAGTATGAATGTTATGCTATAAACATGATTAGAGTAGAAAGAAAAAAGTGCAATGGTTAGAATTTGTCTTGATTTTGAGCATAATGCTACAAACATCTTGATCATGTGTTTGTTGATATTAAGTTTTAGAAGTTGTCATTGCTATTAAAGCTCTTAAGCTAGATATGGATGGGATAACAGTAAAATATACAACATCAAGCGATGGTTGTTATTAGGGAGGCACAGATAGTAAACTTAATTAGTTATGAATCTAAAGATTTGAAACATTAAATCAACGTGGAGCTTACATTATTCACATCGATAGGTGAAGTTTTAGTTTGCACATTAGAATCTTTTCCATCATCATAATGGGTTAAATTGGATTTGAAGGAAATCTATCTATTCTAATTAGGCATTACACGCACATAATAAAGATGATAAAGTAAGTTGTAAAGCATAGTATTTCATTACCAAGGTGAAGTTGTGAAT
The DNA here is from genome assembly GCA_039657365.1 of Stephania yunnanensis. Taxonomy (NCBI): domain Eukaryota; kingdom Viridiplantae; phylum Streptophyta; class Magnoliopsida; order Ranunculales; family Menispermaceae; genus Stephania; species Stephania yunnanensis. The sequence continues at coordinate 27,815,630 of CM077581.1, read as the reverse complement.
TGAGATACTTTTAATATAAGTGTTAAAGTAGTCTGCATTGATTTGTTAGTATAGATTAGTTTATTTTAGTTATAAAACCAACTAAAAAGGATTTCCTTAGCAATAGAGTAATTTTAGTTAAGTATGTAGTGAGTGCATACACCTTTCCCTAAGGACGATATCCGTAGTCAATGTAATTTGGTTACACTATTATTACAAGCGAGCCATTATACTTACTGTCATGCACATGATAAGTTTTTAGCATCGTTGTCGGGGATAGGTAGCTGCTTAGACTTACTTAGTTTGTTTGAAAAGTTGCTAATTTTATTTTAAGTACTTTATTTTCAAGTTCATAAAAACAAAAAGGGTTAAGTTTCAAGTTTTACTTTCTGCACTTGATCTTTTATGTTTTCTTTTCAAGGAGAAATAGTGCATGCGTAACAAATGGGAGAGAGACTTAGTGCTTTATGACCTTGAGATTAATAGAACCAACAAAGGAAATAAAGGAATCAAGATGTCGAAGATCAAGCAAGAGACCAACAACAAGGCCGAGGGAATAACAAGCCCAAAGGTGATTAGGTAGTGCAGGATAGAGTGCGGGACACGGATGCCTTCATGACTACTTCAAACCAAAGATTCAAGAAACTTACAATGGAGTGATGAGGCTTCCAGCTAACACCACAAGTTTGAAATAATATTGTCTCTAATCAACATGGTGCAAAATAGGTTATTCAACGGGCTAGCTAATGAAGGTCCAATTGCACATGTAGAGAATTTCTAGAAGTGTGACACCGTGCACATTATTGGAGTTACAAATGAGGTGATCTGGATGATACTTTTCCAATTCTCATTCGGTGGAAAAGCCAAATCCTAGTTCCAATGACCGAATACAAGGAGTATGACCTCATAGGTGGAAATCAATCAACGATTTCTAGACAAGTTTTTTCCCCAAATTAAGGTCAGTGAAAGAAAACCGGAAATCAATCAATTCAAGCAGGAAGATGTCGAGTGTTTTGAAGAGGCTCGAAATAAATTTAAAAGATGTTAAGGGATGTATAGGACATGGATAAGCAAAATAGGCACAACTCTAGATTTTGTACTATTGGATGAACCACGGCACAAGAACACTAGTAGATGCTGCAGTGGGTGCTTCTCTACTAACGAAAGATGAGGATGGAGCATTGCATCTCCTAGATCTTATGTCTCAAAAATCTACAGCAAGTACTCTTTCCACAGTAAAGAACCAACAAACATATATGAGATTGATTCACTAGCTATGATAATGGCATAACTATCAACATGAGCAATTAAATGGTGAAGCTTTAAATAGGACAACAAGGTCTGCAAGTGTAGGCGATATAGTAACCCATTAAGCATAAAGCCATGGTGGTTAACCAAATGGACATGCGTCAAAGAATGGAGTATGAAGACGTAACTTCATGAATAACCAAGGCTATGGAAACAACTTCAGGCTAGGAGGAATGGCTCCTCAAAAGTTTTATCAAGTATACAATAACAACAACTCAAACTTCTCATATGAAAATCCTTATAATGCACTGAAGTTACCTCTAGGCTTTAATCAGCAATTCTGACAGGGAAAGCTAGGGCAGAGCGAAGAGATGACTTCATTGAATTCAATTGAGAAACTCTTGCATGTCATGGACATGAGCAATAAGGAACGTCATGAAAAGCACGAGAAGAAAATGGAAGGAGTGAAATAAGCCATGAAGAGGATTGATAATGAGAGATCACAATCCACAGAGAACTTAGAGAGACAAATTGGTTAGTTAGCCATTGCCTTGAATTCAAGAAAGGAAGGATAGTTTTTTAGCACCACTATCACAAATCCTAGCGCGTTTCATTCACACGATATGCACTATAGCAACAACCGAGCCAAGACAAGAGCATGTGAATTACAAGCTAAGAAAAAGTCAACACTTTGGTTATAAAGAAACATGAAGAGATACATGAGAATGGAACGAAAGTGAGGCACGAAGAACTCGAAGGATTCAGGCAACAAAGAATCAATGCCTTGAAGAATAATAAGAAGGGGAAGAAACATTGAAAAGCTAAGCAAAAATATGAAGGATCTTCTAAAGAAACATCAAAAGGAAATAGCATCAAGGTAGTTCCACAATGGTGTCAACACTCCTAAAAGTGTTTTTATGGGTATTTGCATCACGGAACGTGCCTATTTAAGGCACAGCACCGGTGTCATGGAATGGATTAAAACTCCATTTTCACCATTTCATTCACACTTGCATTAAAACCCAACTACAACCAAACGAGTATACATTTCTTTATAACCCAAGATTGATCATTTCTGAGTGAGGAAAGAGATTTCCTAATGATTGAAAGTTAAAGGACAAAGTACATTGTGGATTTGCACAAAGTGGAAAACCAGGGGTTGGATTTGGGAATTTGATTTGTTCTAAGTTGTTAGCGAAATGAGAGGGCTTAGATTGATAGAGACTTAGAAAAGTATTCTACACTGGAAAGTAATTTGCTATTGAGGTAAAATTACAATTTCATTAGTTATGTTTTAAAGTTTTGAGAAATTTTGATGAAGTTGCATGAATAGTTGGATAGGATTTTCAAGTTGTGTAAATATTGAGCATCAATGAGACTCACGGAGACCTAGTTTATATATTTTTCATTATTTGGCATGTAAATGATCCTTGTGATATGAATTTTGATTTTTTTGTGATTTCAAGACCCGTATTGCTAGTTGCATTATGGTGTAGAGTTATATGAATTTAAGAAAATGTAAAGAACAAGGTGGCAAGTGAATCAAGTAAGTGCAAATGGTTTTGAGGTGTCAACCTCAAGATATCCTAAGGAAGAGGAACCTAAGCCATTTAAGTCGAAGTACTTCATCAATAGAGAGGCCAAGGAAAGATATGAGGTTATAGAGCATAAGAAGTTCATTTGTGAGAGACGTATTAATCTGCCGGCCAAATATGATAAATGAGTAAACAACTTCATTAGGCAACAAAATTGGGAGCATTTAGCTCAAGACTATAGAAAGAATGAAGTTAGAGAAGTGAGTGAGATTGTATACAAATTTTATGCCAATGCAAAGTTCACAAAGAAGAATGAGCAAGTGAAGGTGAGAGGGGTGTTTGTACCCTTTAATATGCATGAAGTTAATAACATCTTTGGATTGGAGCATTTAAGTATGGTTGGAGCTAATCCGAGTTTCTTGAACGATCTATATAAGAAACCTTATAACCTATACCCTTTTTAAGCCATAGAGCGAACACTAGTTGTCCAAGGACAACAAGGCTAGGCAATAGGAGCTACGAATGTGCCGAAGCACATTAAGAAGGGGAGTGCTAGGAAAGTCCACCGAATGTGGCAACATTTCCTAGTTGTTTTTTTATACCCTACCACTAAGTAGGGGGAGATCAACAAGCTAAAGGCGGCTTGTTTATATGAGATCACAAAGAATGGGGAGATTAATGTTGGCAAGATCATTTATAACAATCAGAGGGATTCCACTATGTTGAAGCAAGACAAGTTGTTTCCAATATTGATCACTCAGGTATGCTTGAAGGTTGGAGTGCAACTGATTAGAGATAAAGAATTTGACATTAAGACACAAGCAACCATAGATGAGGCTTTTATGCTCATGCTAAAAAAACCACCAGGTTATCAAGACTCTTAGGATAAGAGGGAAAGAGCTGAAGGAGATAGACTTGAGGTCGAATTGATGGCTAAGCAGCAACGGGATAATGCAGCAATAAGAGCAGCAGAAGAATTAGCCCAGGAGTTAGAAAATAAAGGATACGGAGAAGATAAGGAGCAACAGTAGGGATTTGATGAAGGCTACGAGTTCGTATACCAACTTATTGGAGAGCGGGATTTGGATGGTCCTGAGGTTTTTCCACAACCTTCTCCATCGTAGCCACCAATATCACCACTAGAGGACTTGATTCCACTATAGTAAAGGCTGTGGATTGTTGAGATGATGAAACAGTACCAAGATGACGGGGCTCAGTGTCATGAAGCCTTAAGGAAATATGAGCAAGACAAATGGAACTGGCAGTGGAACTTCATGTTGCTTGCCGATCATTAGAGTGACTAAGTCATGCGTAGCATATTTTAGTACCTTTAAAAGTATCATTTTGTTGATGATTTAGGCCATTATTAAGTGAATTCCTGCTAATCCAATATATTTTGTTGGTTTATATGTGAGAAAAATAAAGTGAGAGCATTTAGAGGTTATGTTGCATATCTGAGAAAATTTCTTTAAAATAGTATGCTTGTGCAGATCACGAGGTGAAGGAAGGGAGATCAGAGGCAAGTGATGAAATGATGATATTTCGTATGGTTTCATGTGTTTTGAAGATGTTTGGAAGTTTTGAGATGAGAATACAAGGTTCGGGCAAAGAACAACATCAAAATGGCTAAGTTTCAACAAAATTTATTTTGACCAAACTTTAGAGTTTTAGCCATAACTCCCTCATTTCAAGTCCAAATGACTTGATGTTTCTTCCGTTGGAAAGTAGACTCAAAGCTGAACGTTTTCATGCCCTACAAGTATAGCCAAATTTGGCCTCTAAGTGGTCCAAAGTCTCATTATGAAGTGAAATATATGCGCGGGATTCTGATCCCGACGTTGCAGCGCCCAACAGAGCGCCACAAAGCCCAAAATAGTGAAAACATTCTAGTGCCAGGGTAGGCACCCCAGCACTAGGGTAGGCACCCAGTGCGACCAGAACACCTATTTTATGAGTTTATGGATTTTAGTCCATTTTTTGAACCAAATTGCCCCTAGGGTATAAATACACTTGAAAATTAGGTTAGAAATAACTTTTGCTTTGGAGAACTTAAAAAAAAACTTGAGGAGTCTTGAAGATTGGGTTTTGGATTTTAGATTTCTTCTCAACTCTAGGTTTGAACTCATGATTTCTTGCATTTCCATAATGACTTGTGTTGTATTGAACCCACTTATTGGGTAATCCCTTTTTTTCTAAGGGTATTTGGACCCGAAGTTGGATTTCTCTTGATTTCAATGTGAATGTATTTGTTCTTTGAGTTCAATGTGTTGATTTGTCTATTCTTATATGCTATGATATATTTATCTTGATCAAGCACGTGTAGAACTTAGGGTTTGAGAGTTACCATGACCATTGGAGCTTTTGGACTCTAATTTGGAGAAACATAATCTTAGAACATATGGCACATCAACCGATGGTCATTGATTAGGGAGGCAATTGAACTTGGTGCTTGATGCGATTTCTCATTTACACTATTCATGCCAACCAATATAGTCCAAGTAAGATGTTAGAATCTCCATCACCGAGAGCTCAGGATTGAGTGAATTTTAAGAAACTTGCCTATCATACCACGAATTGGGAGACTTTCTAATTATATTGGACTCAAAAAATACAACTTGGGTGAATTAGATTCCCTAGGACGTTCTCTCAATAGCTTAAGACCACTTTTAATTACTTGCAATTAGTTAGATTAATTTGGTTCTTAATTTCATTTACAATACCAAAATCAAATTTGCATAACTCTATTCTTCGGTTAGATTGGAAATTAGCACAAAACCATCCTTGTGGATACGATATACCTGGCACCAACATTAGTTGGTGCCACTATTACTTACACGATTGTCGTACACTTGCGGCTAGTGTCACTGAGCTAATATAAGAGAAGCAAACGAATGAGACCAACAGACAGGTCTTTTAGCTTTCCGGTAGCACCAACTTATGTATTTGATCCGGATGTGGTGTAGAGCAAAAGGGTGGAGCATCCATTGACACTATCCTATGCTGGAGCTGATGATGCAAATGATGATGATGATGATGATGATGATGATGATGACACACAGTCGTGATGTCAGTGTCTTAGGATTTCTTTAGACCTAGGGAGATAAGAGATATATTGATACCATTTCACTTCAAATTTAGGAGATTTTGTTACTTATTTAGTTGTTTAAGTTCGATGTTTAGTTTATGATTTTGTATCTTGTGTTATTAGATATGTTTTTGCATTTTTAGTGTTTTCATAATTTCAAGCTTATTTTTAAACCTTGAGGACAAGGTTTGGCTTAAGTTTAAGGGCATCAACACTACACTACACTATGGGAAGTGGTAAGAATGGCTAAAAAATAAGGAAAAAATACTACAGTATGATTGTTTAAATCTTTTTGAAGAAATTAAAGAGGAAAGAATGGCAGTGTATTCTATTTCATTTACGTACTATTTGAATATGTTTAAGTAATATAGATTAGGTTATATATAGTAATATGTAATGAATAAGTAGTTCATTTGCATGTTCATGCATTTAATTGAGGATGAGTAAGATACAAGTGTCTCGTTGATATGAAACTTAAGAGTGTGTTTTTAAATTTTTGAAGAAATAATGAAATGTGGCAAACAATGATATGATTTCATGATTAGAAACCTAGAGTTAATGAAGGCCATGAAATTAAAACAAAAATAAGGAGAATACTAGAACGCTTTTTATGGAAAAAGTTAGATCTCTAAAGAATTATATAATAAGTATGGATCTTATTAAATAAAAAGCAAATAAAGACTTAGTGCAAAAAGAGGAAGAAATATGCATTTTGAATGAGAAGTTGAAGTAAACTTGCTTAATAAAGTGAAAGCGAGAAGTGCTAGCAAGAGTTTTAGAAATAGAGAGTCTTATAGTTCTACAGGAAATTGAGCAGAGAACTTAATGGTAGGAAGAAGTGAGGAAAAAATGGAGTCCGTTGGAAAAGGAGTAGGGACCATGAAATGAAAGAAATATAAGGAGAAAGGAGAAGAAGAAAAAAAAAAGATAAAAATAATGAATAGACGGCGAAAGTTAAATTAAAACTTTTCAAAAAAAAAAAAAAACTTAGCTCGAGTGCTAATAGTTTTATTGAGTTAATTTTCATTCCAACTATGTTAAGTCTTATAGACTCTTGAAGTGCTAAAGTCTACAAAAATTAGTTTGATCTATGCTTATTTGTGAGAGTTTAATAAGAAATCATGAGATTATACGTTTGCTACTTGAGTGTCAAGGTGAAACAAACTTGTGAGTGGTGATAGCTTTGGTTGTTATCTACTTTGATGTTTCGAAAGAGAGTTGTATATGTTGTAAAAAGGAAAACTCTTGAGTGGATTATTAACGAGAAACTTAGTGAATTAAAGGATACTTCATGAACAATGTAAAATGAATGTGAATTAAGTCATAGGAGTAGTTAAGAGACTTAGTAAAATACATTTTTGCTAGGGAGGTGCAAAATCCAAAGTTTGGGGGTATTTAATCAGTGATAATTTAAATTTATATATAGGGTTAGTTTAGTAGTATATTTCGTATAAATATCCCTAAATGAGCTTAAAATGATTGTGTTTATACATTTTTAGGTACGTAAGGCATAAATGAAGGAAAAGATTGAATTTGAGAAGAAACAAAGCAAAAACACACCTAAGGAGGTTTGGATAATGTTGGTATTGTGGAACATTAAGGCACACCGTGGTAAGGAAAGGCATGAAGTGGAAGAGCAAGCAAGTGGAGAGTATGGAGACAGGAAGCTCGACGATGTGGCGGTGCCGTGGAGGTCAAGGGACGACGCCGAGAAGACAAAGGGATAACGCTAGGACCACTGAAAAGAGAAAATGCACATAGGATGCTCAATGTAGTGGTAGCGCTCTGGGTGTGTACACACAGTGCTGGGACTTAAGTAACAGCACCGAGAAGAGAAGAAAATAGAAAGTAGAGTTCTATTGCATGTTAGATTGTTAAGTATGGTTTCAAATTGTTAGGAAACTTGATTAGGGAGTATAAATACATAGGAGAACATGGTAAACACACCAATTACCATAGTTTAGCCACCATTAGAAGTAGTTAGCATAGGTTTACTTTATTTTTGAGTATTAAGACAATTTATGGAGGGAAGATGTTGAACACTCACGTGTGGTGATTCGGGTATTATTTTTATTGATTTAATTAAAAATATTTCATTATATATCTGATTTCAATGAATACCACTATGTGCATGTTTGTTTCAATGGAGTGTGAGTAGTTTATTAATCTTAAGGATCAATATTGGATTCTATGGTATGAATATTATGCTATAAACATGAATAGAATAGAAAGATAAAAAGGGCAATGATTAGAATTTGTATTGATTTTGAGCATAATGCTAAGAACATCTTGATCACGTGTTTGTTGATATTAGGTTTTAGAAGTTGTTATGGCCATTTAAGCTTTTATGCCAGATATGGATGGTACAACCGTAAAATATACAACATCGAGCGATAGTTGTTGGTTAGGGAGGCATGGATACTAAGCTTAATTGGTTATAATCTAAAGATATAGAACATTAAAGCAAAGTGGAGCTTATGTTATTCACACTGATAGGTGAAATTATGTTTTGCACATTATAATTTTTTCCGCCACGATGATGGGTTAAAATAGACTTGAAGGAAATATGTTTATTCTAATTAGACACTGCACACACATAATAAAGATGATAAAGTAAGTTGAAAAGCATAGTATTTCATTACCAAAGTGAAGTTATGAACTAAGATAGTTTTAATATAAGAGTTTAAGTAATCTGCATTAATTTGTTAGTATAGATTAGTTTAGTTTACTTATAAAACTAACTAAAAAGGATTTCCTGAGCAATAGAGTAGTTTTAGCTAAGTATGTAGTGATTGCATACAACTTTCCCTGATGACGATATTCGTAGTCAACGTAAGTTGTTACATTATTACTATAAGCGAACCATTATACTTATGGCCGTGCACATATCACAATACACATTGGTTCATAAGCAGTGATATTTTGACTGGCTTGCCTAAAAGTAAGTTCTCTATTATCATTATTATCATTAATATTATTAAGGTTATTATTGGCTTTCATTGTAATAGCTTAGTGTTCCTTACGTTGTCGTTATCTTAAATTATGACCGAAAGTCCAATCTACCTCAAGATCGAATAGATTTAAACATCCTATAGGATTAGAACGATGAAGTGGGTGGACTATACAACGTCTAAAACTCCTAAGAAATTATGTAAAAGTCCACAGCAAGAACACCAAGAAATTGACATGTGTCGTGCGAGTACAATAAGTTTTTCGTGTATCATTATTATTTGTAGTAATGATAATGGGATCGTCTCCATAAGGATTTAGCAACTCGATTCAACAGAAAATAAATATCTAAACAAATATCCAGAATAATGAAATATTAATCCATTTTGCATCCAAACACATTACTTAATTCAGAGTCAATAATACTTTAATCTCTTTATAAAGTATTTCAGATCATTAAACTCAAATTACGAGTAGATATCCCTTAGCAAGCTATCAGTTTTCCTTATATCAATGGAAAAGTTACATTCTAATTTTACTGAATTAATCCTTCAAAAGCTCAAAAAAATTAACTTTAGGAAATAAAATCGCATTGCATTTCATGAAAACTTTGAGAGACTAAGCCTAATACCTTTGGAAAGCCACTTCACTATTAAACTTAGATCTCAATCCACCTAGGATATCGAAATGGTAAAAGACCTTTTAAACAATCCTAGTTAGTACTTTAAACTAGATGTTGAGTCCAAATATCACAATACACATTCTTTACAGTGCATGCAATATAAAGCTTCATGATTATAACCTGCAAATAATAATCTATTAAATCAGTGAATCGAAGAATATGAATGGTTTAAACATTAAGTACAAAATCATCTTCTTATGACTACATCACAAAATGGATCAAGTTCATTTTGGAATTTGTTTAGCTTAGTAAACTGGTCACTCATAATCATGATAACAAACATTGCAACAAAATAAATAAAAGACATAGATAAATACCTCTAATTAAATACTTTGAATCTTCAATCATCTCCAAAATTAATGAAAAATAAATCTAAACTAAATATGAGAAGCAATAAACTATGGCTCTAATTGCAATGAAATATGATATAGGTACTCAGGGCAATTGATTTCGAAACCCTTAGTTCTTCTATATAGTATTCTAAGTAGTACATATCTTAAACAAACTCAAATGTTTCGTAGTTATCTAATATTTCAAAATCGTACCCAACAATTCCTAACCGATTCCATTTATAAGGTAAATTGCTGGCGAAAATCAATGGAAATGAGTCTCAAGACTTCACCGATTTGTCTGGAAGTTTATTCATAAACCGTGAATCGTTGTCAAATCACCAACAGTGATTTATGATTGATTCTTTATTTACTAGTGATTCGTTTTTATTTCCTCTACTTGGTTAAATCCTTCATTTTCTTTCCTTTTTTATCCATTTCTTCATATAATCCAATTATAACATGAATCACAAAACAAGAGAAAAACCATAGTAATATAGCCTTTTACATCCAAAATTAACTTCAAATATACTCTAAAACAATGTCTAATTATTGACTTATCACCTCGGTCCACCCCTTCAAATCGTTTCTCTCCAAAGACAATTTTGTCTTTAGAGAGGAGACGAATTTGGGCAGTTAAACATTTTTTATTTAATTTTTTTCTTTTTTCTAAACAAAACAACAACAATAACAATATAAAATAATAGCTAAAACTCCATAAACAACATAACATCACCATTAAAGCTCCCAAATTTCTCTAAAAAATTCAACAACAATAACCGCTACTTACGTTGCCCTAGAAAGATCGTCGACATGGGAGGTGGGATGCTGAAGGCGAGAGAGAGATGAGAATCTTGTATGAAAGAGGATAGCTTGTAAGACTAGAATGAGAGCTTGGTGGGAGTGAAACCGAATGAGATAGGGAGGGTGAATTGAAGAAGAAGCAACAACAAAAACAAAAATAAATAAAATGAGAGAGTGAGAGATAGAGAGAGCATGTGAGATTGAGTGGTTTTCCATAATTTAGGTGGTTAGGTAATGAGGTGGCACTCAATGATGAAAAGCGAGAATAGTGGGGTGTGTATATTCTCTAAAACGTTTGACTATCCTATACACCCGAGTTATGTGCACCCCGCATCATACTACGCTCGCGGTTAATCGAAAATCGAACACTAGTGCAACGTGAATATTAACTAATAATATAATAAATTAACACGCATCAAGCAAAAACAAATATAATTCACCTTGTCTGGCATGCCATAGACTTTTTCGCGACGTCCATATGGATCCAAGCTTAAGGTCCTAATCTATATATATATATATATATATATATATAAGAACTGTTTTTATGAGAAGCTTTCACAACGTGACATGTAGAGTGTGAGAAGCTCTCACAATGTGACATGTGGCATTATGATATCATAATAAGAATTTATAAGAAAAAATATAAAAAATACAAGCCATTGATTGTTCTCGCACTTAAGTGAGGGGTAAGATGGTAAAACACAAAATAAGATTTTGACTATAATATCGTGGCATCATTAATAAAATATATTTTTTATTTTCATTTTTTTTTGCTATTTTTAGGTTATGTTTTTAAATGCTATACAAATAGGATTTTTTGTTTTTAATTTTTTTTTTCATAATTTTTTAATTTTCATTTTTGTTTTTTGCTATTTTTAGGTTGTGTTTTTTGTTGTGATACAAATAGGATTTTTGGTTTTAAAATTTTAAGTTTTGTATTTTTTTTGCTATGTTTTAGGTTATATTTTTAAATGTTATACAAATAGGATTTTTGGTTTTTAAATTTTAAGTTTTTATTTATTTATTTTTGTTATTTTTTAGGTTATGTTTTTAATTGTTATACAAATACGATTTTTTGTTTTAAAATTTTTTTCAGAGTTTTCTATTTATTAGATACTACGTACATGATATATTACATTATTTAAAAAGAAAACTATACTAAAAAATGATATATAGTGAGTGTTGTATTTTAGTTTGAGTAAAATTATAAGTACTCATTGTTGTTACCTTTGACACCTCATTCATCGATCTTAATTGTTGTGTATTGCACAAATCATATCAAACTGAACAACTATTTTCTTGAAATTAATATATCATATTTCTTCGATCCATTGCCCTTTAAAATTATATTAAGGACTATTTCTATGCAATATTGTAAGTATTTAATGTTTTTCTATAGATTTTTAAATATGCATAGTGTTTGCAAGTATTAATTTTATTAATCGTTGAGAGACATAAAAGGAGCGACTTTGAGTTCATATCAAAGATGACATAATATTTATTTTTAAATTTTTTCAACGTTTTTTATATAATATTTCGCTACTTAGTCTTGCCCGCGCGCGAAGCGCTAGAAGCCGACTAGTTTGTAATTAATTAATCAATTATGATTAATTATAGCATGTCGTTATAACAATAAAGCATATATTGCATTTCACTTGTTGAATTGTTGTAATGAGCAGTTTACCCTCATGGGTTAAGAACGATTAATGTGCCGTTTTAGCTTCTAAAAAAACAACTCATCAATATATCAACATATATTTAAAGGAATTGTTCATGCGAGAATGTCTATAGAGATGACATGTGGCATTGTGAGAAGATTTATGGAAATGACAAGTGGCGTGATGACATTAGAGTTTCTAAAGCCCTTCTTCTTTTAACCAAGTTCATCAAAGGTCCATCAAAGGCGATTGAAGTATTTTAATTGCTTTTGTGAGGAAATTAGGTTTCTGAAAGCACTAGCTCAAAAATAGAATGAAGTTATATCTTGAATTGTAAATTCAGAGAAATTAAAATTGTATATTGATGACAGGTACTTCCTCATGCGCGAAGCGCAGGATGCCGACTAGTTATAAATAAACTCCTAAATTAAAATAAAACTACGAAACGTTTAGCATATAACAATATCAAACAATTTTTCTTTCAATCACAATAATGCCTAGACTTGGTAGACTACACCGCTTTCCTTAATGCATGTTACACAAAAGCGAAACCAAATATGTTAATCAAAGTTTAACAAAACTACCTCAAAAGAAAATGGGTGAAGCTGCAGAAAAATATTCACTGAAAGACACCGTTGAAATAATAAAAACAAAAACATATAAGAAAGATTGAGAAATAGAGAGTTTGTTAGGTCTTAGCAAAATTAATCTGATAACAACGGGGAGATGGTATTATCAAGAGATTTCACCGAAGGTGATTGGGTAAGAATTCAGAGAAATTCAGCGAATAGAGTGGTAAATGAGAGAGATCTACCAATAGAAGCTGAGGGAAGTGAGGTTGTGATCGATTTCCTATTTTGGCAATCAAAAAACTCAATGCCTCTTGAGTGAAAATCTTTTCTTCTTTTTATGCATATTTGATATTTGGATTGTTATTTTTTGCTCCTTCAATGTTGGTGTGGTAAGAATCGATATGAATATATAATTTGTTTTATTGATTTTATGATTTTTGGAGATTTTATTTATTTAATGTGAATTAATTGAGTGCTTCCAGTATTGATTTAATGTAATAATGTTGCTAAGTATGGGTATTGTTAAGATCCAATTTTTGATTTTTTTTTCTCTTCATACTTTCTAGTTCAAGCTCATCTCTCGATTTTGATTTTCTAATGAATACTTGAGATTTACTATAGAGGTCATTATTGAGAAGTGCATCACTCATTTGATTGAATTCAAAGCATACATGTTTAAGAAAAATCGCTTGTGCAGGTTGGCATACATATAGTAATTCAAGATAATTACTAAAATTTGCATCCAAACTTTCTTATGGATATCATAGCTAGCAATTGATGGAGAATAAAATGTTTCTCAATAACTTTTACCTAAGTATGATTTTATAAAAGAGAAGTTCTCGCAGATTGAAATAGAATTGAATCAAAGAAAATAATTATGTTCATTATATGATCAAATTTCATATATGTATATACTTACAGTTCACATGGTAGAACGACTATGGTAGTGAAAACATTCATGGTATGTATACCCCATAAGGAACTTAAATTAGTTTCTAGTTTATTTCAATGTAAATTCATTAATTAACAGCTACCTTACTTAATGTATGAACTACCAATTTAACTTATTTCTACCTACCAAAATTGGTTAACCATCTCTAGCAATTCATGGCATTTTAATGCACTCCATTTTTTCATCTGGAACTATGTTAGTCTACATATGATTGAGTGTTTGGTGAAAGTTCACCAGTACATTTGATTATCTATGCTCTTCAATTAGAAAATACTAATCTCTGAATCCCCTAAAGTCATTTAACCAATTTGAGAATTTCAATTCAATATGTATAATTTTATTAGTTGAATCGCCCACCCAATGCTAGTAATCCATTAAGCATTCACTTTTATATGTATTATGGTTCGAAAGTGAATGAATAAGACTACAAAAATTCATGTGGTTGGATTTGGGTATTTACCTTTCCCCATTCTTTTATTTCTACTTGTTGCATCAAAAGAAAATTCTCCCTACACTAGCATAATTTTAATGAACGAATGTATGCAATGAGCTTGTTTATCTATATGATGTGAAGCATCTCCAACTTATAAAATTTCTTAGTCTAGAATTTAGTTTCAATATTATTGTTTATGATTTATTTATTTTTGATATAGAAACAAGTTATAATGGTCTGTTTAAAGTCTTTTGAATGATTTGATCTTATTACCATGTTTTTAATTGAATAAATCCTTACGAATTGTCTTTGTAAGTTTTTTGAAATGTGTTTCAAAATATAACCATTCCTTTTGTTTCATTATAACATGAGAACATTTTTTTTTTCAAAAACATGAGAGCATTGATGAAAAGATAATCTATTAAATCTATTGAATGATTTTTTCTCTTTTTATTGTGTTTAGCTTTTAAGGTTTTCTCTTTGTTGGAAAATGCAAGGATGCACCATAATAGGCACGCAGGAAGGACACATACCTGACGTGGAGTCTCAGTCATTACACGCAAGCCCGCCATATCAGAGCTCTTTTTTTCTTTTCACCAAAATGAAAAATAAAATAGTCAACTCATTTGTAAAGCTGACGTTGCCATAGTCGGCTGTCAAGCTGTCGTACTGTCAGGTTGTCGGTCGACTGACATCCGAAAATTTGAACTACTCGCCAATTTCTCTCTTTTTTTCTTTTCACTCATCTCTATCTCATCTCAGACACACAACCATTTTCATGCTTTCATCAAGAACCAGAGCTTCACTAAACCAAGAAAATGATCTACTTCATGATTCAGATTCTTTGCTCATGGGACCATATTTGGATATTTAAAAGCTTATATTCGAAGTACTATGAGGTGGTGAGTGAACATATTTATTCAACTAGCACTTAAAAGAGTATGTTTTTTTACTGTGTTATTGAGTACATGAGTTAATGTCGTGGTTGTGGTACATTTACTAGTGGTTTAAGGTCTGTTGCATTTAGATGTTATTAGGATTTAGTTGGTGGTGCATTTAGGGCCAGGATGTCAAATGCATTTAGAGTTTAGGGTTGGCCATGTATTTATGGATTGAAATGGCTTCATTTAAAGTCCTTTACTAATGGTATTTAGAAGCATTAAGAGTTAGTTTAGTCAACTCTCGATAGGGCTTCATTACTTTCATTTTGATAGTACCTTATGTGCACACAATAATTATTCAGTTATTGTAGTGGCCGCTGAGGAATATGGTGGTGTGTTTTTATGGCTTCACTCACATAGTCGACAACAAAAGAAAATTAGTCGACTATACAAAGTAAAATCTATGATGTTAGGTGTAGACTCATATAGTCGACTACAGAGAAATTATTTGGTTTTTGAAGTTTTTCTTGTTTTGTAGGCAACAATGTCCCATTTGGACCCATCTAATGATCAGTGCGAGACAAGTAACATTACACTTGATGAGGTCAAGGAGCGTACTAAATCTTTTAATGAAAGCATTGTCAACAATGATGATAATATGGATATTGTTGACAATGAGGAGGATAATGTGGATATTGGGGATGATAATAGGGAAAGTAACAATGAAGATGATTGGGATGATAGTGTCGATGATAGTGATGTTGGAATTGAAGCAATTAGTCTTCTAGAAGGCTCTAAGGGAGGAATGATTTTTGAAAACATCAATGAGGTTAAAGCATCATTCAAACGACATGCAAAGAATAAGGGATTTGAGGTAAGACTAAGGTCTACTAATAAAAAGGGCAACGTAACTTAAAAGTACTTTCTTGTATGTGCTAGGCAAGGTTATGCTCAAACAAAGGGCAAATATTTGAAAAACTTGCTATCAAGATGTGGCTACAAAACTCAAGTGTCTGCCCGCTTAAGCCCAAATGGAAAATGGCACATTGCGCAATACTTGAGCACAACCATGATGTTAGCCCATCTAAGTCTCACTTCTATAGATGCAATAAAAGTGTTTCTGAAGCAATTAAAAAATCATAGTCAATGATAGTGTGGGAATTCCAGTTTGCAAATCCTTTATGGAAGAGTCTATTCATGCGAGCGGGATTGATCAGTTAACTTTTGGAGAGAAGGATGTTAGGAATTATGTGGAAGCTTCACGTAGACTGAGGCTTGTCTATGGTGATGTAGAGGCCATATTAGGGTATTTTGCCAAAAAGTAAAAACAAAACGTGAGTTTTTTTCAAGCGTGAAATTTGATGATGAAAAATCACCTCCAACATGTTTTTTAAACGGATTGCAAGTTAAGATTATCTTTCAAGTACTTAAGAGAGGTGGTTTCATTCAATGTCACGTACTTGATCAATAAGTATTATATGCCTTTTGCACCTTTTATCGGTGTGAAACACCATGGTTAATTAGTTTTAATGGGATGTGCATTACTAGCCGACGAGACAGTTGATAGTTATGAATGGTTATTCAAGGCATGACGTGAATGTATGGGGGTAAGCCTAAGGCTATAGTAACTGACCAATGTTCCTCAATAGGGGCGTTATTTCCAAGGTATTTCCTAAAGCACGACATAGACTTTTCTTATGGCACATCATGAAAAAGGTGCCAGAGAAGCTTATTGGGCTTAATGATCTTGAAAGAATTATTTGGAGTCTTAAAAAAGTATTCTATGAGACACTCATAATAGATGAATTTGAGAATGCATTGAGTGTCATGATGGAGAAATACACATTCAAGGAGGCAAGTGAACATTGGTTGAAAACTCTTTATGAGATGAGACAAAAATGGATTTCGGTATTAATGAATGGTATATTTTGGACTAGGATGTCCACCACTCAAATAAGTGAAGGGATAAACCATTTTTTAATGGGTACGTTAATTTCAAGATTGCACTGAAGCAATTTATCATTCAGTATAAGGTGGCAGTTGATAGGAAGTTTGAGAACCAAGAGGAGGCTAATTTTGAATGTTACCATAAGGAGTGAGATTTGATCACTAAGATTTCATATGAGCAACAACTCCGTGATATATACACAGACAGTATTTTTGCAAAGTTTCAAGAAGAAGCTGGGGAGGTGGTGAATTGAAAGGCGATAAAGGTTGAAGAGGGGGAAGGCTTTTGTTACTATGATGTGCATAACTTTACGGTTGAATATGACATCGATCAACAACAAAAATGAGTTTATGCAGTCTTATTTGGGATGCTACGCAAGAAGTAAACTGCATATATCAGTCATTTGGCTTTAGAAGAATCATTTGTTGTCATACCCTAAGTGTATTATGTGAGTATGACGTTCTTGGTGTCTCGTCCTAGTACATTTTGGATAGATGGAGAAAGGACTTCAAATGTTATTATGGTCATCAAAAGGGGATAAGCGAGTTCGACTGTAATGCATCAACATTCTTAAATCGATACAATGCTATTATATCACGATGTTCTCACATGGTTGAACTTGGTTGCACATCAGTTGAGACGTTCAAGCTCGTACTTATAACAATTGAGGACTTGGAGGATAAGCATGTTGACATGATCGATGTTGACCCTCCATCTAAGGTGCATCGTCCAAGGTGGCAGGGACCAAGGCATCATTAGCTGGCCCAATTCAACAAATAAAAGAGCCAAAACACCTAAAATGTAAGAGTAGGCCTCCGGTAAGTAGGAAGAACCCATTATATGAGCCTAAACAATAAGCCACCAACAAACAACAGCCAGTACAAGGTGGCAACGAAAAGCAACAACCTGTTAAGAATGACAACAACTAGAAAAAATTGATAATTTATTTTTTGGGTTCCACACAAATACTGTATTTTTTAAGAGCATTTGAATTAAGACAGAAAAATTATTTTGTCTAGGTGGAGGAAGCAAGTGGATGTGAGCTGGGATATACTAGTGGCACGGATATAGGAGACGCTACAGTTTTGATCGACACTATGGATTGGACAGGGCCAGTGCTTTCTCAAGATTTCTTCACTCAAGTGCAACGAATGAATTACTAAATTTATGCATGTCTTATACAATTTTCTTGTTACAAATTCAATTTACTTGGCTAAACTTATAACTTTAATTTACTTGGCTAAACTTATATGTGTCCATTCATATTTAATTTGCTACATTTTGTGTTATTTATTATTGCTAGCATGCATAAGTTTACAAGGTTATGTAAATGAATGGATTAAATTGGATTTTGGCATATGATAAGATATATGATAAAAATAGATTAATGACATTTTTGTTTGTAGTTTTAATGTAAGTTAAATGAGGCTTAGCAGTTGGCAGCTCTACTTGATGAAGCCACATCGTGAAACGTGGGAGTTAATTGTGGTTGTAACCACCACCCAATTTGGTCACGTTGACCACTAATACAGGTACTTATCAACTATCCCTCTTTAACAAATACAACCTCCAGCCAGATAAGGGATTCTTATTCCCATTTTGTAAGCTCCAGCCTCATTTCCTTTCATAAAACCCTAACAATGGTGGAGGTGACTCCAGTGACTAAGACTCCCCCAAAGGCTAGAGCTCCAACGGGCCCTAGTAAGGGTAAGGAGAAAGCAAAGGTTGCAGATCTATTATACAATGGACCCAAGAAGAAGTATAAGGTCTTAGAGAATGGCTCTCAAACTGACGATGAGAACGTTAAGCCTACCAGATCCAGTATGAGGCTAAAGGCAGTAGGGATGTCGAATAAAACAAAATTTCCTCTAAACACATACAACACCCCCCATGTGATTGTATACAATGATAAAGGATAGGCCTTAGCAAAAAGCAAGGTCAGTGAGTTTATTATCACTCTAGCCACCATTGAGGCCACATATTCCACAAAGAAGTGGCTTAAATTTAGGAGGTTAGATTTTACGTATTTCTACTCTATTGATTTAAATGTTATGAATTTGTTTAACAAGTTATGGTAGGTTAACTTCATGTCTACCAATTAACTCCAAGTGGGTGAGGTCGTTCTTTGCTCACTTGTATCCGCACGGCCCAAATGACATCTCTGTTTCACACATTTTCCTTGAGGGCTTTAGTATAACAATATCCAAACCTTGTGTTCGTTAATTATTTGGCCTACTCAAGGGTAAAGTTAAGTGCTATCATGAGAGTCAGTTGTCCAAAATGTGAAATTTTGATGTAACCAAGGCATTGGTGGAACTCTGTGAAGGGTTTTCACCTAAAAACCCAAAGAAACCCAGTGTTAGAGAGCTAATAGTATTGGCTAGGTTGGTCCATCGTCAAGTGGCCAATGTGATTTGTCTTAGGACTGGAGGACAGACTTGCATGAGCCACTACGATATTTTCCTGACCTGGGTTGTGATAAATGGGCTGGAGATTGACCTAGCCTACATTATAGTGTTTTACATGTATAAGGCAACCTTAAAGGCCAAAAAAGGTTATTATATACCCATCACCTTTGTGCCCTCTTTGATGATGTTGGTCTCACTTCCTCTCCTACAAAATAGTATGAAAGGTGTTCAAATGACAAGAAAGATCTTATTGGTGAAAAAAGTATGCCCCAGATGCAATACAAGTTTGTTGATGGTAAGTAGATTAATCCCTTTCACTTAAGGAAAGTGAGTAGGGTGACTGCAGGGCCAAAGAAGGGAAAAAAGGCTAAAAAGGAAAAGATAGGGAAAGGTGTAGTGAAGAATGCAGGGAAGGAGTCGACTACATTAAGAGACACATCCTTTGAATAGGAAATGAAGGAGTTGGAGGGGAACGAAGACGATAGTCTTATTGGTCACAACTTTTTTGATACTTTTGATGATGGAAGAGGTAATGTACCAGATGACTTATACGAGCACATGAAGAAAAGGATAACTGCTCAGTTGATGGAGCTGATGAAGAAGATAATGATGATGTTATTGATTAAGGTGTTGATGAACCTGTTGATCAAGTAGACAATAAAAGTAGTGGTATAAGCTTATCAATATTTTCATTTAGTTTTTATATAGTTACTTCTTTTTGCATTACTATCCATCTACTAACTCTATTTGTAGGCAATGAAGGTCAAGTGGTTCAAAGTGGAGAATCTGCAAATCAATCAGACAATGAAAGCAATGGTATTATCTTCTCATTCTTTCTTTTTTTTCAAGGTTTTATTTAGTTTATTTCTGTTGCACTACTAAGTCTTTGGTTGTATCTACTTATCAACTTCATTTATATGTAATGAAGGTTAAGTGGCTATAGGTAGAAAGGCTCAAAGTGGTGAAGCTGCATATCGATCAGACAAGGAAAGCAATGGTATTAGCTTCCCATTCTTTCTTTTTATTCAAGGTTTTATTTAGTTTATTCTTGTTACATTACCAGGTTATTGGTTATAGCTAATTGTTAACTTTATTTGTGTGCAATGAAGGTGGAAAGGCTCGAGGGGGAGTAGCTACTGATTACACATTATGATAAGTCCATCCCCTACACCTATCTTTCATCACCAAAAAACTATGAAGATGAGGGGCCATCAACCAAGGAGGGCGAGAATGAAACAATGGATAAGAAAGAACCACAGGACCAGAGCCACATGACCATATCATGGAGCAAACTAAGGAGTTTCGTGAGGAGCATAACTTGGAGGACCAACATAAGCAGGTAGAGAAAGAATTAGAGGTGTGCTGCAAAAGCACTTTGAAGTGGGAGGAACCAGTAAGGGTACAACTATTCCTGAAACAATTGAGCTGCCAATAGGGACCCTGCAACACTAGCTATAGGTAAGCAAAAAGATGAAGGTGATGGAAAGGCAATTGGAGGAGCTGAAGATGTTGGTGAAGTTATCGAACTCAGTTATGGTATAGAAGCACCAAATGAAGGAGATCAGAAATGCAGTGGAATTGGCAGTACAGTCCTCCATTGCATCTTTGTTGCAGCGACATATGGAGAATATACATCAGGTTGAGGAATTGAAGCAGCTAGTGCAGACCTCATCAGCAATCCTTAAGTAGGAAATTGAGACCATGGTAAAGTATAAAGTTGAAGGTTGCAAAAATAATATCCTTACTACTACAGTCCAAAATTACACCCTTGTTGACATGCATATTAGGAGGTGGAGCAGAATATAAATTCCTAGTTGAACCGAGAGGTAGCACAGGTTAAACTATAAGTTACTTAAGGGAATGGAGGCTCAGTATAAGGGACCGGACCTAGTGGTGCTTTGGTTACCCTAAAAGACATGAAGGGAGGGTTGGATAAACATAACTCTTAGAAAAATGACCAGTAATTTAACTGACCATGAGACTATGAACTTTTCTTTTACATTTCATTTTTATTTAGGGTACTTAATTTTCATTATGGTTCTTAAGTGGTTTGTTGTATGTTTGATTAAGTTGTGGTTAGATTATGTTGGTATCTTTGAGCCCGATGGGCATAAACTTGGTCACGCAGTTGATTTGATCCTTGATAGGTTATGTTTGTATGGTACTTGAGCCTATGGAGCATAAAAATGGTTACGCTGTTGGTTTGACCATTTAAGGTTTTCATGGCACCCGAATTTTATGGTATGTTAAGTTTTTGATCAACAATTACAAATTCACTTATTTTGTGGGATGATAATGCATCTTTCATAGTATAGATTATGTTGATTGCTCAACTCATTCGTAATATGTAATGGATAGTCACGTTGGTTGGTTATTTACTTCTCTTCTTTCCAATAACGTATGCGAGGTTTATATCTCATTTGTTTGCAAAATCCTGATCAACTATTGAAAAAAATAAGAGAACAAATCATTGATATTTCTATGGAAGCTAAAAACACAAATGAAGGCAGAACATACATCATTCATGACTAGCTCACATCTACAAGCACAAATAGTCTTTATGTCTCACAACCACAGGCATATACAGTCTCCATGGCTCATAGCCACTGGCGCATATACATAGATACAACTAAACAACCAACACATACATACAATTTAGAGTCAATATTCCATTAAACAACCAACACATACATCGCAGTCTTCTTTCATAGCTTCCACCATGCAACGAGACACATTTATCGCTTCCACATCGATTGCAGCACTTAACGCCTTGTAATGCGTCAATGATCCATTAGTCAAGAGGATGCGGAGGTAGGGGAATGCCTCCGCACTTATCCCAACAATTTGGCACTACGCATAGTCGAGTAGTGACATTGTTCGTTTGGGAGGTAGAGGCATCGCCTATTAATTTGGAGCTTCCTACTTGTGATCTCTCCAAGGTTGCAAATGCCTCTTCTTTAGTTGCGCAAGATTTGTAGCTGCAACTTTGTACCCGTGTATGGACTAACAACATTCCTCTCATATCTCTAACACACCTATTTCTTGCCCGCTAAATACAACATACCATTTTTTGCCCTTGCTAGCCATAACCTTCAAAGAATATAGTATGAACATGAAATAAAATGAGGTCAACATGCATAACCTCAAATTCGGTTGAGAACCTCAAATTAGATTGAGAAAAATTCAAAAAAGGTATAGCAAGGTTGCAAGATCCCTATCAAGATCATTGTCAATAATAAAAATTGCTAAAAGGGAAATAAGCATAAAGTGTTCTCATTGTCACCATCTCTCCAATAACACTCAACAAACAAAATGCTAAAGTGTTTTCTTACAATAGGAGTATTTTATTTACCAACATCAATAACATTGTATGAACCTTAACCCTAAATATCATAACATTAACAACAAAAACTATAAATAACAACATCCAGAGTTTACCGTAAGTAAAGTATTGGAATCTTAGAAAATTAGTGGTTGCCTCATGAGCAACAATGTAGTGTCAGTACAGGTTCCTCTCTGTGGAAAAAATGATTTTTTTGTGGCTGAGATGGGGAATAGAGAAAGAAAGAACAATAAACCGAACACAATAAGGAACACGAAGCCGAAAACAAAATCTCATATATTCAATCCTATGAAAATCAAAATATTGAAGTTTTATCTTTCAGTAGAAAGACTTACTTACCAACCTAACCAACAAACTAGAGAGTTTTTATCATAACTAGAGAACAAAATACTTGGAAAAGTAGTGGTTGGCTCAATAGAACAACGATGTTCGAGCTCTATTTCTTCACTATGGTGGTTGGCTCATGAGCAATAGCACTATCGAATCTCCAGACTGGTTCTTCTTTGGGACAAAAATGGTTTGTTCGAGCTCGATTCTCTCTTTGGTTTGTTCGAGCTCTGGTGGTTGATATGAGATAGGGATAAGAGAAATGAAGAAGGAGAGAGAAATTAGTGGGTATTTAATTTTTTGTTGTTGGTTGACTAACAACCTGGTCGTACGGCGGCCTAACAACTGTAACAGCGTCAGATTTAACGATGAGTTGACTATTTTATTTTTCGTTTTGGTGAAAAGAAAATGAAAATGGGGAGCTACTATGGTGGGCCCACATATGTTGAATGGGACTCCACGTCAGATAGGTTCCTTTCCTACGTGTCCATTATGGTGCATCCTAGCATTTTCGTTCTTTATTATGTTCTTGATAAATTATGCTGCACAGACTGCAGCGTTTCACAACATAACAAAGAATTGCATTCTACGTACATACCATTTTTTAGTAATTGGGTCTGAGAGAACACGTGGCATGTATATGCGAAGCTGATATTAATGACTCAAGTCGCTCGAGAGCACCATATCAGAGAGACTTACTTCACTATTTGTTCTCTACGCGCGTTGCGGTTGCGCCCATCACATCGCGTGTATTCAAAGTTTTCGATTTAGGCCGTCTGCATTACGATTCCAACCCTACCAAACTTGTCTGATTCGATGAAGATCAAAAAAAAAAAAAAAAAAAAAAAAAAAAAAAAAAAAGATGCCTCAAGAGATGAGATGAGATGAAGATGGTCATTGAATGAAGAGTTGCCGCAGGTCTCGAGAGAGATGGCTAAGGTGGTGGGAAATGGGTGTGGGCGTGGTCTCATAAGAGGACCACCATTATCGTATGTTCTCTTAACATTGTGGTCGCCCTATTCATCCTCCACTTTACTTTACATCTTCCTCTCCAATGGTCAATAATGCCCACCATTTTTTTGTTTGTGTTATTGCTCTTAGATTTGACTCTCAACAACCCGTTTCATACATTATAGTTTCTTCTGTGTTTTATTTATGAATGCCCTTTTGGTCTAATTTTGGTCATTTCATCATCACATTTTGGATTTTTTGTTTTGTTTTTCTTTAATTTGCTTTCACTGATGCATATATTGACGTTTGTGTTGTTTAGTCTATCTATCATTCACTTATTGTTTTCCAGTTTATTTCATCATCTGGATGATTTATAGACTATTCTATATTGATATTTGAAGTACAATTGAGACTCTTCTGTTTTTACTCGTTGAAATTGTTGATTTCTTGGAAACAATTGTCGGCCTCTCTAGTAGCAAGGTCAAGGAGTTAGTGATTAGTGACTTACACCTTATTGTCGGTCTTCCTCTTGTTAGTCCGTAGGTTTCTTTTAATATTTTGGATTATGTATATATGGGCGCTTCTACCATAGGTATCAAAAAGATACCCATGGCATGAAAACTTCTTAGATGACCTACTATAGGAGATAATGTTGGTAACTAAACAATTAATAAATATAAATTTTGCTTTGGAACTTTCAAAAGCATTTAATCTAAGTTTGACTTTTATTTTCAAGAAGAAAAAACAGAACTAGTTAAGTCATGCCACTTGGCATATTAGATTGATAAAAATTATGATAATAAATTGTTAATGTAATTAAAGAATACTACATGATTTAAATAATTAACACTTAATTCAAATTATGATGTATATTTTGTTTGTATTCTTTTAAAAAATTATATATATTTCGTTTATGAAAAAGATGTAATAACAAAATAAAATATTTTAACATAAGAAATATGCAACACTTAAACTAAATTTCTTATTTTGGTTTTCAACTTATTTGTTGTCAAAAGTAAGAATATTATTTTATTTCCATTTATAATCATGTATCTATTTAGTATTAAATTACTAATTTTTGTTATGATCGATGTTTATTAAATTAAGATATGCCAGTTTGATGAATATACATATTACATAGTATTAAAAATTTATATATATATATATATATATATATATATATATATATATATTGCTTGTTTGAGCCTAAAAAAACTTATGTATATTGTTTATCAAAAAGAAAGTTTGTATATATCGAATAAGATTACGAATGTTGATTAATTTTCTTTAAATATCTTTTGACATCTTTTAATAAATTTTGAAGTCCTTTAATTTTAATTTTTTTATTGTTACATTATTTTTTTAGAATCATATTGCATTATTAATTATTGCAAAAAAATGAACCACAATTTTTACTTTTTTTCTCAAATTTAAAGACCATTATTTAAAAAAAATATAATTGAGTGTACATTGTTATTGATGTCATATAGTTTTTAAATTGCATGTAGAAATATGATGTTTTTAATTAGTGACACTGACACCATATATTTTTTTATTTTGTATATAATAATAATAATAATAATAATAATAATAATAATAATAATAATAATAATAATAATAATAATAATAATAATAGCTTTAACTATAAAAACATGAATTCAGGTTCAAATAAATTAGGATTAGTTTTCACATATTCAACGTTTCATTAATTAGCTGGATTTAATGCAATTGATTTTTTTTTTGAACTCCCTTGTGATTGATGATATAAATCGGTAATCTTAAAAATTACTTTAACCTATACTTTCAAATTCATTTTTTTGACTAAGTTGTTAATATATGCATGTGTTTCGACGTCTCCATATAATTATGAAAATAAATTATTAAATATATTAATTTTTTTTATTGCTATGGCCTTGTTTGATTGCAAAACAAATGTTCAATAGGAAAATAACATTTTCGTATGAAAGTTTTTCCAAGTAAATATTTTGAAGAAAATTTTCCTAGATGAGTTTGATTGCACATATAAAAAGTTAAATTTTCCCTCAAAACTCACTAACAACAAATTTTGAAATAAAATGATGAAAACTTAATATATATATATATATATTAAATATATTAATTTTCACATTTAAAATATAAATTTGATATGAGTCTTAATGTGGAAACCCATTTTCTCAAAAGAAAATTTGATTTTCTCACTTTAATAAGTGGAAAATATATAGGTCTTAATATAGAAAATCGGTAATTGTGAAAAAATATTTTACGAGAAAATTTTGACTATCAAACGCAATAAAATGTTATTTTCTCACAAAATTTACCATTTCTCTAGGAATAATTTTCTTTTCTTTCCAATCAAACATGACCTAAACTTATTTTTAGATTAAAGTAATCAAACATTATCTTATATGGATTATGGATTGTTTAATATTTATGAATATAATATTACATTTAAATGGATTTATAAACTTTTATGGTAAAAAAACCCAAATTGTATTAACAACAAAGGGGCTAAAGTGGTTGAAATTTTGTATTTTAAAAACATCATTATAGATTTAGTTTGTATATTAAGTTATTTTATGTATGTTATTTATCAATACGTCTATAGTAAAAAAAAAACTCAGTTCAAATAATATATTTATCATTTTAAATTTAATTTGGGTTAGTTATTATTTTATGTTTCACTTGTTAAATAAAATAATTGTAAGGAAAATTGTAAAAGATCGATAAACATATATATGGAGGAATCTTACTGTGACGACCCCTTCTCCAAATAAGGGCACCGCCCAGCTTAATCCCTTAATTAAGTCATAATCTCCCGTATAGGACCTAACAAGGAACTAGTCAGCCTTATTTAAACACCTACCAATTACGATATCACCTACAGTTAACTAGATAATTCTACTGACAAACCTATGATTATCTATAAATCAGAGTTAATTTAGATCTTCTATCTAAAAATTAATTCTGCGTAAGTCTTATTTCATTGCTGGTGGAAATTAAATCCTAAGGCCTAACCTATTGTGGAAAAACCAAGAAATAGTGATCACATGCATATATAAACAAAAGTGGTGATATATACATGTGTTTGGTCAGATGTTCCTATCACTCAACCCCAAAGTAAAAATATCATGTACATATAAAATGTAATACAAAAGAATATAAAACGTATAAAAATATGTCATAGCAGCCCTTCACTGGCTCAGAGGTAGTCACCAATCTTCTTTTTGCCCGGTCTGCTACTCGGGTGATCTACACCTATCGTCACAAACTAGACAGTGAGTACATGAAATTATTTAAGTAATACTGAGAGACATTAATCCACATTCCCAAATAGGAAACAAGTATCAAATGGCATAATTTAAATAGCAAATATGCTGAAAGAAACATCATGCAAAGAGATACTTGAGTTAACCAAATATGAAACTGACTCAAGGTTAAGTAGTAATGGATTAGGGTCGGTCGGCCGTGAGTTACGTTACATCAGCCTTTCCACTACAATTTGAGCTCTGCTCTGTATCATTTCATTACAAATTGAGCTCTATATCAAAATATCAAAAAGTCATACTTACGATTACGCTTTTTCTATTCCAAGTGAATAAGTCATCACCGGAGTGTATTCTTGCTAACATACCCGAGTTTTAAAACTCGTCATGTTCACCCAAGTTATTCTTGCGCCAACAAACCTCGAGGTCTAATTACCTCGTTTGAGGCACATTACCCCGTGTGTCATGCAAGGTAGTGGAGAAATTCTCTAACATCTCAGAAAGTCTAGTGACCCCTGTATGAAAGCTGAATTTCTATCATCAAATGACCATAACCACAAGAACCACTTTCATTTTCAATAATGACTCGGTAATAGAATCCAAGATATGTAACTGCATACTAATGCAAAAAGTATTAGAGTCAAAAGAAACAAACTAACCTAATAGCATGTTATATCACTGACTTCCAAACACAACAATCAACATGACAAAGTATAGGAATTGAATCAATGATAGTACATAAACAACAGAGTATGCTATGAGCAACGTCATAAAATAAGAAATGAACAAGTCATAGCATATGGATTTCAATGGTAAATTCAGTTCAAATAACTGAGAATGAATAAATAAATGGAATGAAATGTAAATAAATGCCTCACTGAGTTTACTTATAGTCCACAACAATTCCTAAGCTATCTGGTTTTTCATCGCGTCGATGTACGCACCTAACACCTCGTAATATCTCCTTTACAGTCCTAACATTTGACAATTTATCAATTTAGATTCAATATTAATTATTTAAAATTCCTAAATTGGTCAAAATCGAAATCTAGACCAATTTGCCAATTTCGTGCTTTTCGAGGTAAAAAAAACCGTAAAAGTCTTGTCCAAAATTTCAAATATTTTATTTT
Source organism: Stephania yunnanensis (assembly GCA_039657365.1). NCBI lineage: Eukaryota > Viridiplantae > Streptophyta > Magnoliopsida > Ranunculales > Menispermaceae > Stephania > Stephania yunnanensis. The sequence goes on along the minus strand of CM077581.1, from coordinate 27,787,153 downwards.
TCTTTGAAACTTATCAATTTCTATTTATTTTTTCAAAATCTAATTTTTCTAAATTCTTCCTAATTTTTTTGGGATTTTTTTCCAATTTTCCTCCCTTTTCTCCTTTTTTTTTTTTTTATATGGGTTTGGGTTGAATCGAGCTGAACTGGTTTCAAACCGGCCCGGTTCACCCGACCCAGTTTCTCCTCTTCCGTTTGTCTTTTTTTTTTTTTGGGCCTAAACCAGGCCGAACCGGGTTCGGCTCACCCGAGCCAAATCGGTCCGATTCAGGACCACCGTCTCCTTCCTCTCGACACAGAGCGGCTGCTCTGTTTCGAAGTTTTTTTTCTTCTTCGCTGGGGTTGGACTTCCATCTCCAACCTTAGGTTGGGTTTGATATGAATGGGAGACTACTCCCCTGCCTTCTTTGATCTCGGACAAATTGTCATGGCAGTTTGTCTGAGGTCCCCAACTCAAACAACAACAACAACCGAATTCAACAACAACAACAACAACAAATCACACAACAACATTGACAATCAACTCACCTTGCCTTCTTTGAGCTCTCTCTCTCTCTCTCTCTCTCTCTCTCTCTCTCTCTCTCTCTCTTCTCTTCTTCTTCTTCTTCTTCTTCTTCTTCTCTCCCTCGTTTCTTCCTCTTCTTCTCTCGTGTTTTTTTTCCACCAACTTGAGAGAAATCAAATTGAGATAAGTTGGACTTTGGGGTTATTTGACCCATATATATATGATTTGGGTTGGCTTGAATGTGAGCCACACATTTTAAACCACACATGTATCTCGAGGCATATCGTGTGGTTCTTCTCCTACCACTTGTCCCTTGTGTCACTCTAAAGTGACTCTAATACTTGACACCCTTTCTAGAGATATGTGTGTGTGAATTTCCATGCCTATCTAGTGGTGTATATATTTTTATTCTTTAACTTAGGCCCATTTAATAAATAGGTAGATGTGGCCACCTAGAAATCACTAAGATTTATTATTCATTTTTAATGCAATCCATTTAACTAATTATGCTTACCCCACGAGCTGCTACCTCGGGCCCACGTCGACACGCAACCCGAGTTGCATCCCCGCTCATCTCGGTATCTGCATACCCGTATAATAGACTTAGTAGTCTACACATATGCAGTACACTAGACAAACATCACACAAATATAATATTTACCTCGGCCACCGTGCCTCAGTGGGGACACGTATCTCGCTGCGGGTCCCACGTCACGGTCATTTAGTCATGATTAACGAATTAAACTCGCATTAGTTATTTGGGTCGTGACACTTACACAAATTTAATTTTAATATATATTTTTTTATTTTTTTATTTTTAATAATTTCATAGCTTGTTCTACCAAATTATATAAGTATATAGTTTGGTATTAATCAATAGTATATCTAAATAAATTATATTTCATTTAAAAAATAGATTTACATTTTTGTTTTGAGATTTTTGTTTGCTTTCCATCAATATTCTATGACTCCCTCCAGTCATTTATATAAGTCATTCTACCAAAAAAAATTCAAAATTGTGTTTTTGGAATTCAAGAATGTATTTATTGCATTTTTACCTATTTTGCCCCTTATACAATTCAAACATTTTTTATTCTTCAATTCTTCAATTCATTTAATGTCAAAGGACACATATGTCAATTACACTCGTAATTAAGGTTGTCATAATTCTTGTATCCTTACCTTAAACGACTTATATAAATGACCGGATGGAATATATGTTTAGTCAAACTTATACATTTATTAGGTTGAATAAGCAATTAATGAGCATAATTATCCATGCATTATATTTATATGCATTAATTGTTGATATACAAAGATAATAGGTTACACAATTTTTAAACTTTTGTATTACATTTAATTTGAACCGTTAGATTTTCATCCGACGGTCATTATAGTAGTTCCCATGCCATGAGTATCTTTTTGATACCATGGTAGAAGTACCATATATATATATATATATATATATATATATATATATATATATATATATATATATATATATATATATATATATGCATAATGTTTTCTCATTTATATTAATATTTCCCACACTAGATCACCGTATATATGCATGTAATCTCTTTTCACCTCTTTTGTTAGGTTTTAGCTTGGTTTTAGGATTCAGTTATTGTTTTTCTTTAGGTTTAGATTTAGTTTATGTTTAATTTAGGTTTGTTTTCTTATACGCATGTTTCGCCAAATTGAGGGAGTTGTCCCCCCTTGTAAGGGTAGTTTCTCTCTTTTTGTAGAATAGTTCTCCCTATTTTAATTAGGGAAGTTTCGAGCTTCAGTATGCAATGTAGTATTTATTGCATTTCACTCGTTGATATGTCGTAAAACATTTGCTTACCCTCTTAGGTTAGGAATGATGAATCTGCATTTTTAGGCTTAAAAAAACTCAGCAATTATAAATAAAAATCTTAAATTAAAATAAAAATCTTAAATTAAAATAAAAACTACTAAGCGTTAGCATATAGCAATATCAACAACTTTTCTTTCAATTGCAACAATGCCTAGACTTGATAGACTTTACCACTTTTCTTGATGCAAGTCACTTTAAAAGGAAAATATGTTAATCAACGTCTAACAAAAAATACCTCAAAAGAAAATGGGTGAAGCTACAGAAAAATATTAATTGAAAAACATCGCTGAAATAATGATAATAAACCAACAGAAAAGAAATATTAAGAAAGAGAGAGTTTGTTGCTTACTATAATTTATCTAATGAGACAGAGAGATAGGATCATCAAGAGATTTCGACAAAGGTGATTGGGTAAGAAAGAATTGAGAGAGATTCAACGAATATAGTAGCAAAGGAGAGAGATCTACCGATAGAGACTGAGAAAAGAGAGGTTGTGCGCGATTTCCTATTAGTTAGTCCGAAAATTCAATGCCAATTGAGAGGAAATCTTTTCTTCTTTTAATGCAAATTTGGTATTTTGATTGTTATTTTTTTCTTCCTTCAATGTTGGTATGGTAGAAATCGATATGAATGTTTAATTTCATTTTGTTGATTTGTATGATTTGTGAAGATTTTACTTATTTGATGTGAATTGATTGGGTGTTTCCAGTATTGATTTTCTTTATCAATGGTGCTAAGTATAGGTGCTGTTGAGATCCAATTTTTAAGTTTTTCTCTTCATGTTTTCCAATCCAAGCATATCTATCTTTTTTTTATTTTCTAATGAGCACTTGATATTTAGTATTGAGGTCATTAGTGAGTTGTGTACCACCTGTTTGATTGAATTCACAGCACTCTTATGTGAAAGGAATTGCTTGTACAAATTGGTATTGTAATTCAAGATAATTACTAGATTTTGCATCTAAAATCTCTCATGGATATCATCAATTAGTCATTGATGGAGAATAAATTTCTTTTCAATAAATTTTACCTAATTATGGATTTATAAAAGAAATATATTTGCAGATTGAAATAAAATTAAATCAGAGGAAATAATTATGTTCATTAGATCAGTTTTCATGTATCTATATACTTCCAGTTAATATGGTAAAACCACTCTAGTAGTGAAAACATCCATGGTGTTCATACATCTAAGATAAACGTAGAACTCGAGAAACACATACATGGAAACAAAGCGGAAGCAGAAGCGAGCGGATCGATTTTTTGTTCACTGGTCACGGCAAGATCACCAAAATAGGAAGTTGCCAAATATCACAGCCTAAGTACTCTTTTGCAAAGATTCTCAATGGAAGAAAAAGACTTACGTTGATTCACACACTTTTTCTCGGAATAAGAAATAATCTCATATTATCCCTCTAAAATAACTTCTTTGTGGTTATCTTTTGGTTATTGAAACTATTAAAAAACCCACGTGGTGAAACCACCCAACACCAACGTGGGAGTTTTTTTCCAACATCTCCCACTCGGACATAATGAGTTCGATTTATCATAACTAAACATTTATGTATGTATATGTGTGTTAAACACAACATCTCCCACTTGCACAAATGGACTTAACTTCTTATAAGTTTCTTCTTTAGAGAACTACATCTCTTATCTCTGCTACAACGTATTCATATGAGTAAATAGGTCATGCGACCAGCATACATATGAGAGTTCATTGTTATACAATAGTTAGGTATATATAGCAGCTCAGATTACAAATAGAGTAAGTATGCAGCACCCTAGGTACATCGATCACATTTAAATATCTCAAGATATCCTTTTATTCTTTAATTCAAATTATCATGCATCCATAATTATATTTAACAAATAAATGCAATTGGTCAATCAATGGATACAACTCAAGCAAATGAGACACTTCGATGATCTTCCTTTTCTCCTTATCTTTTTACATTTTAAACCAACTGTTATCCAGAAATGCCCCGTTAGATTGAATGATTCATAATCATCGATAACACTCCAAGATAACTAACATTGAGTTAAAACTTCAAGATTAGTCAAAAAGCCTTAAGGGTACTTAAATGAGATTCCATAATCTCAAAGGTTCACACAACTTGGAAGTAGATATCAAAAACTTTTGTTACCTTTAATGGTTGCTAAATGCACATGCGGTATGAAACACATGCTACAATATTATTCTTCTTTTGCTATGGAGTGTATGTCAAGAACAAATATTGTACATGTGATAGTCAAAATATACTTAATATCTAACATGAGCCCACAACTCTACTTCAAATTCTCAAATTATAACCACAGGACTTCCACTTGGCATATAAAGATAGCTAAGGTGAACTAGTGGGAGGTTTCATCTTTCAGTCATAAAAAACTTCATCTTGATTCACTATCAATGCGATTATTTGTTTTAAGCCAGAGCTCTCCAAATTTATCCCAAAAGCTTAAAACCAATCTCATTTATATGCATCACTAAGTCATAGAAGCGATTGCCAATGTGAGAAGGCCAATTTGTTGTCCGACATACCTTTTATTTTATGTGCAAAACATAAATGAGTGTATGCATCAATCATCATAAAACAAAGTACGAAACTTTGAAATACATTAATATATAGCAAATAATATTTTACAATCATAAAGGAAAATTAACTACAAATTATTTTCAATCAAGTACAATGCATATATGTAAAACTCTACTCAATCCTAAGACTTCACATGGCCATTGAACACATCTCTAGGTATAGGCTTTGTAAGAGGATCAGCAATCATCTTGTGCTGTGCAACCATATCTCTAACTAAGTTATACTTGGTATCAATGTGTTTGGTTTTTTAGTTATACTTGGGATCTCTTGTGAAAGCAATTGCAGCTTGACTGTTACAATTCACCAAAATTGGATCTGGTGCATCTTTGTTAAACCCCAAGTGACTCAAAAATCTCTTAAGCCAAACCGCTTCTTGCATCGTTGTTGAACATGCTACAAATTCAGCTTCCATTGTTGAAAAGGCTATACATGTTTGTTTCTTACTACTCCATGAAATCACTCCATTGTTTAGTAATAAAATATAATCTAAGGTAGATTTTCTTTCATCTAAATCTCTTCCCCAATCAGCATCAGTATAACCAACTTAATGCAAATCATTTTCTTGATAATGCAATGAATAATCTGCAGTGCCTTTGAGATATCTAAGTATTCTTTTGACAACTTTCCAATGGGTTTGTCCTGCATTTGACTGATATCTACTTACCATTCCAATAGCAAAGCAAATATCAGGTTTCGTACACATCATTGTATACATAAGGCTTCTAATGGCATTAGTGTAAGGAACTTTTATCTTTTGTTCCTTTTCATTTGAAGTCTTTGGACACATTCGTTGACTTAGACCTAATTCATTTGCAATAGGAGTATCAATGGGTTTACGATTTTATATATTGAATCTTTCAAGAACTTTCTTAATGTATGGCTCTTGTGAAAGAGCTAACATCTTCTTTGATCAATCCCTTTTGATTTTTACACCAAGTATATATGTTGCTTCACCCATGTCTTTCATCTCGAAATTAGAGGACAATCATTGCCTAATGGTTATTAAGTACTCCTTATCATTTTCATCCAATAGTATGTCATCTACATAAAGTGAAAGAATCACAAATTTACTTTTGGATCTTTTGACATACACAGTGATCTTCATCAATCATCATAAAATCATATGAAATGATGGCTTGATGAAATCTTATATACCACTACCTGAAAGATTGTTTAAGTCCATAAATGGATCTTAATAGTCTGCATATTTTATGCTCTAAACCTTCAACTACGAAACCTAAAGGTTGTTCCATATAGATTTCCTCTTCTAGTTCTCCATTTATAAATGCAGGTTTTACATCCATTTGACGTAAGTTCAAATCTAAATTTGCAACAATGGCTAGAATCAATCTTCATATGGTATTCGTAGATTTAAAAAAGCATATGATAGGGTCCCTAGAGATGTTCTTTGGTGGGTTCTAGAAAGAAAAAGAGTGCATGCTAGATACATAGACACTATTAAATATATGTATGATGGAGTAGTAACGAGTATAAAGACATTTGGAAGAGCTACAAAAGAATTTCCCATTACGATAGGACTACATCAAGGATCGGGTTTAAGCTCATATCTATTTACTTTAGTTATGGATGAACTAACTAGACATATTCAAGATGATATACCATGGTATATGTTATTTGCAGATGATATTGTCTTAGTGGATGAAAGTAAAGATGGAGTGAATAGGAAATTAGAACTCTGGAGGAATACATTAGAATCTAAAGGCTTTAAGTTGAGTAGGACGAAAACTGAATACATGCACTATGAGTTTGGAAACACTAGACATCGAGATGACGGAATGGTAAAATTAGGGGAAGTAGAAGTTCCCAAGGTAAATCACTTTAGATACCTAGGATAAATCATACAAAATGATGGTAACATTAAAAATGATGTCACACATAGAATTCAAGCGGGATGGAAGAAATGGTGGAGTGCAACAGGGGTGATTTGTGATCGACATGTTCCTACTAAGTTAAAAGAAAAATTTTATAGGACCGCAATTAGGCCAGCTATGCTTTATGGAAGTGAATGTTGGGCGGTAAAGCAACAACAATTACATAAAGTGAACGTAGCATAAATGAGGATGCTTAGGTGGATGTGTGGTAAAACTCGTAAAGATAGAATAAGAAATATAGAAATTCAAAGACAAGTAGGAGTAGCACCAATTGATACAAAGATTAGGGAAGGGCGGTTGCGATGGTTTAGTCACCTGTAAAGACGGCCTACAAATGCCCCAACTAGAAAACTTGACTCAATAGAAACTGTAGAAATTCGAGGAGGTAGGGGCAGACCAAAGTTAACATGGGATGCATTAATTAAGAGGGATTTGAATGGTTTACAAAGCTCACCATCAATTGCACTTAATCGAGCACAATGGAAAAGTTTGATCGATGTAGTCGACCCCAGTTAATTTGGGACTGAGGCTATGTCGTTGTTGTTGTTGTTGTTGTTGTTGTTGTTGTTGTTGTTGTTGTTGTTGTTGATGTTGTTGTTGTTGTTGTTGTTGTTGTTGTTGTTGTTGTTGTTGTTGTTGTTGTTGTTGTTGTTGTTGCTGTTTTTGTTGTTGTTGTCGGCTAGAATCAATCTTATAGAGGCAAATCTCACAATTAGGAAAAAAGTCTCTTCATAATCAATTCCCTCTTGTTGTGTGTACCCCTTGGCTACAAGTCGTGCCTTGTACCTTTCAATACAACCATCAGTCTTTCATTTAACTTTGAGAACCCATTTGATCCTAATAGTTTTGCATCCTTTAGGGAGATCAACTAATTTTCGAACATTGTTTGATCTCATGGACTCCATTTCCTCTTCCATTGCAATTTTCCATTTCTTTTTAGTAGGACAAGTAAGTGCTTCTTGAACATTTTTAAGTTCATCATCATCTTGAGGTGCAATCATATATACCTCATTTTCAATAGGAAAATTACGTTTGGGGATATTGTCATGATTGTTACGCCTTATTTGTGATTCGGTTGAAACAGATTCAACATTTTTTGTCTTGCTCCCACTTAGAGATACTATTGATATTTGTTCAGGCACATAAACCACCTGATTCACCATAGTAGAATCATCTCGATCTTGTATATCGTAAAAAGATAAAGACCAATTTATCTCACCCTTTGTTGAAAAATCATTTTCCATAAAAGTAGCATCCCAAGATTCAAGTTTAGTTATACTTCTGCTCTCGAATGTTCACCAATGAACACATAATCTTTTGAATATTCAGAGTATCTTATAAATATACTTTTTTCCTCTTGGACCTAATTTACCATGGCGATAATGCAATCATAAACATAAGCAGTACAACCCTAAGGTCTCGGATTACATAAATTTGATTTTCTTTTGGTTCATAATTCATAAGATGTGGAAGCCACTGATTTGGAGGGTGCTCGATTGAGAATATAAGTAGCAGTTAATAAAGCATCATCCCAAAGGTAATTGGTTAATTGGCTTAGACTGTCATGGACCTAACCATTTCAAGAAGAGTTATATTTCTTCCTTCAGCTTCTCCATTTTGTTGTGGAGTATATGGAGTAGTTAACTGCCTATCAATTCTCTTTTCATCAAACATTTTTTTGAATTGATCATGCAAATATTCACGCCCTCGATCCGTTCTCAACATATTTATTTTTCTGTCTAATTAATTCTCAACCAAAGTAATATACTTCTTGAAGCACTTTAAAGTTTTGGACTTATGAGAAATCAAATAAATAAAACCGAACCGAGTGTAATCATCAATAAATGTGATGAAATAAGTACCTCTATATTGGGATCTTACATTCATTGGACCACAAATGTCCAAGTGAATTAACTGCAATGGTAATTCAGTCCGTGTTCCTTTGCCGAATGGTTTTCTTGTCATTTTCCCTGCTAGACAACTTTCACATGTTGGTAAATTAACCTTTTCAAGGTGCCCAATAGGCCCTCTTATGCTAATATATCCTTTTTTCCCAATATGGCTAAGTTTAACATGCCAAACATTGACATCAACATTTGAATTAATAGAAGATGTAACAAAGGAAAAAAAAACACAATTCATATTACTATTTGAAACATAGTCGATATCTAGTACAATAAAACCATCTGAAACATAGCCACAACCATAATAGATTTATCCAAGAAACAAATTGACACTAGTATTACAGAAATTCATAAAAAATCTACACTTTCGAAGAACACTAACAGAAACTAAGTTCCGTCGAATCTCAGGAGCATATAACACATCATGCAAGATTAAAGATCGTCGACTACACATGCTCAACTTGCAGGTACCAATCCCTTTACATCAATACGAGAGTTGTTTCCTATGTAAATTCATTTCGTTCCATGAAAAATTCGACGAAACTCCACGAACACATCGCGTCCATTGGCTACATGGTTTATTACTCTTGAGTCTATAGTCCATAAAGGATGAGAATAAGTTAAATAAACAGAAGTAGAAACATAAATTACATTTTTTAAAATAGATTTAGAAAGTGTATTAAGGGTCAATACCCTCTTTGGCCCGTTGCAATCACGAGCAAAGTGACCCATTTTCCCACAATTATAGCACTTGAATTTTGCTTTGTTCTTCTTCTGATGAACCATAAGAGATTTACCCTTTCATGATGATCGTACTTAGCATGGCGATAAGCCATAAGAGCTTTACCATTTCTATAATGATCATATTTAGCTCTCTTTGACCCTTCCCCTTTGAAGCCACCAAAAGGTTTGTGCTTATAGCCACCATGACCTTTTCTTTTACTTGAAGAAGCCATATACACATCAGTATCAAGCTTTGAAACCTTAATTCGATCTTCCTCAAGTTCTAAATGACGCTCTGCATCATTTAGGGTCTTGATGCTCTCATCGTAGGTCAGATTAACTTTTATATGCTCCCAATTATGAGGTAATGATCGAATAACGGCCTGAACCTGTTGTTCATTAGTGAGAATGTGTCTAGCCTCCCTCAATTCACTAATCATGTTTGGCAGCTCCCTTAAATGATGCCTCATATTACGATTAAGTCGTTTCTTGTATGTGTCAAACTTGATGGTGAGCTGACGAAGTTTGGTGACAGACGTTCCACCAAACTTCTTCTTCAAGGCCTCCCACGTTTCTTTGGCAACCTCAAAACTCTTGAAATTTCGTATAATGTCATTTTCCATGCTATTGAGCAAGGTAATGCGAGCAGTTGAGTTTTTCTTCTTCCAGGCCTAGAATGCCTCGCGATCCCTTCGGTGTCAGATCGTGTTGCCATCTTCTGGTTCAATCAGGACATTGTTAAGAACCTCTAGAGCCTTTTGCTCTTCTAAGACATACTAGATTTTCAAACTCATAATTTCATAATTGTCCCCCATTCAATTTCTCACCCTTATTAAGCTCAGCAATAATGTTTTTGCTAGCACTTGTCATTTTTCACACAGAAAAATCTACATAGAAAGACATGCACATCAATTAATGTCTTGCATGCCACACTTATTTTGTCACAATTCTAAATAGTTAATTCATAATTATTTACGTAGTATAGAGTCAAAAGAACACAATTAAATATCACAATCATCGTCCATATTTGTGTCTAATTATTATTAATCTAATGAAATTGTACAAAATTTCATCAAAAAAAATCTTTTCCCACAAATATGTACATGTAATTGACATATAACAAACATGCATGCACAATATACAAAAAAAAAAACAAAATCTATCATATAATGCATATTAAAGCATAGATAAGCATGAATACAATTTTGATCAAGTATTCAAATATAAGTCATTTTTTTAGAAAAGTTTCTAGGAAGAAAGTAACCAAATATATAGACCAAATTACCCACAAACATTGTATTTAATCATGCATAGATGGTGGCAAATAGATACAATTAATATATATTGACAACACATGTTATTATCTAGTTGCATGCATGGATTTTAATATCATAATTATCGAGATCAACATAAAATATTTTAAATTATTTCATTGCATATGTAACTGATCACTTTTTGTTTTTATTTTTATTTTTATTTTTTTTAATACACCATATAATTCATGACACATACGATGAAAGAATTTCATTCAACCGATTAAAACCTTTTGTCCAATCATGAACTTATCATGATCTCACGGTGAAATTATGAACTTAATTATCATGATTTCATGTTACATGATACATGTATACTAATTAAAAATAATATCGATTGATCATACATAAAGCTATATACCAATTTTTCATGTAGATAAATTCAGCGAACATTTAAAGATTTAATATAATATATGTATATTATATATTATAAGTATCCACCGATTAAAGGAGTTAAAAAAATGGATAGAGATATCTAATATCCAAATATACTCACAGCAAATCATGAACTTATCAGGAGTATTAAATCATCAATTTACGGCACATACATACGTTTCCAAAAATTAAAGTTGTCTTCTAATTTAACTAGATCACGGCACAGTTGTACATACACATTGATGATAGATACAAATTCTATGCGCACACTAAAAAATAGCCACACAAATTAAATTGAAATTATGCTTTACGAAAATAGTCTCAACGAAACCCAAATTCAGAAGCAAAAAATAATAATAAAAAATAACCAATCGATTTCGACAAACCAAAGACCAAAAACAAGCAAATTTTGTGCTCTGGTACTAATGTAAGATAAACTTATAACTCGGGAAGCACATACCCGAAAGCGAAGAGGAAGCGGAAGCGAGCGGATCGATTGTTTGTTCACTAGTCACTGCAAGATCACCAAAATTGAAAGTTGCCAAATATTATAGCCTAAGTACTATTTTGCAAAGATTCCAAATAGAAGAATAAGACCCTACGTTGGTTCACACACTTTTTCTTGGAATAAGAAATAATCTTATATTATCCCACAAAATTACTACCTTGTAGTTATCTTTTAATTATTGAAATTGTCAAAACATCCATATGGTGAAACCACCCAACACCAACGTGGGAGTTTTTTTCCAACAATACCCCTCGAGGAACTTGAATTAGCTGCTTGTTTATTTCAATGTAAAATCCTTAATTAACAGCTACCGTACTTAATGTATGAAAACCAATATAAATTATTTTTACCTGCCAGAATTGGTTCACCATCTATAGCAGTTCATGGCATTTAAATACACTCCATTTTCTTTTTCAGCATGTGGAACCATGTTAATCTACATATGATTGAGTGTTAGGTGACCGTTCACTTGTACATTTGATTTTTTTAGTGCTCTTCAATTTGAAAATACTGGTCTCAAAAGCCCAAAGGTCCTTTAACCAATTTGAAAATTTAAATTCAATGTGTATCTTTTTGTTAGTTGAATCGCCCACCCAATCTTTATTAATCCATTGTGCATTCACTTTTATGTGTACCATGGTTTGTAAGTGAATAAATAAGACTAGCAAAAGTTATACGTGATCGGATTTGGGTATTTACCTTTCTCCCCTTCTTTTATTTCTCCTTGTTGCATCACAAGAAAAGCTTTCCCTACACTAGCATAATTCTGATGAACATATGTAACGGCCCATTTTATTAATATCGTTAATTATCTCAAATTTACAGACGTGGATGTCAACTCAAATCTACGTGGACGTCGCGGTAGGTTAGGACACACGGAGACTTAGGTACGATAGTTTATTGTGTGTTGGATGCTTATTTGCGGTGCAATTTATTGAAATACATTGCATGTGTGTATGTTGCATAACAATACGTGCGAGATTGTGTGAACTGTATTTGCCTCTATATGCGTGTCGACGCGGGTACCGGGTAGTTGACGGGACCAAATATTAGGTCGGGAAACTAAAACGCACAAATTAAATAAAAATTGGCCAAGTAACTAATATGGAATGGATATTAGGTAGCTAGTGACGCAGCGGTACACGTACTTCGCGTTCGGACGCGAAATCGTGCATCGAAACGCCCGAAAATGACATTTCATGCTTAAAACACTAGCGAGTGTCCCAAAAGTGTCACAATTTGGAGTCAATGAGGTGTTAGGTTGGAATAAATGGAGGGTTATGGATGCATAGAGATGCACATGTGACTAAATAAGTCAACAAAGCTTTCTCTCCACCACCTTTTCTTTTACTCACACAACCGAAACGCAAAGAAGAAGAAACCGAGAGGAGGAGGAGAAGAAGAAGCCGAGAAGGAGAAAAGAGATGGTGAAAACATCAAGATCAAGATGAGTCATTGTTGATGTTGTTGTGTGTTTGTTGTTGTCATGGTGGCCGAGAGGTTCGAGGGTGGAGATGGCAGGGGCGTCTCCCCTGCCATCGATTCCACTTGGGGTTGGGGTTGGCGGGTTCGGGTTGAGAGACAACCCCAACCCAACAAAAAAAAAAAAAAAAAAAATTCTAGCGACTTCCCTGGTTTGATCGAGTGGAGGGGGGTGCACATGCGCGCACGTGCCCTGGCGGGCCTGCCATAATTGGCCAGGCTCTACCCATGGGGTGAGCCTGGACCAATTCTAGTCCGGGGTCGGGTCCGACCCGTTTGGGTTGACCCGACCCAAACCAATAAAAAAATTAAAGAAAGGAAAAATTTCGAAAAACTCTGAAAAATCGGGTTGAGAAATAAATAAAAATTGATGAATTTCTATGAAAAATAAAATATTTGAAAATTCTGGAGGCGACTTTTGCGGGTTTTTACCTCGAAAAGCGCGAAATGGGCAATTTGGCCTAAAATTTTAGAAATTGGTCGTAAATTGTCATGCTAAATCGGATTTATTGATAAATGGACATAGGCAGACACGGGTGATCAATTGGTGACCAAGGACTTAGTGGACTTGGACTCGGTGATTGATTACGGGGTATTGGAGTACGTTGTGAGGTTTGTAAAACCCAATTGAAAACTCTGAGTATTTATTTCAATTTGTATTTCCATTCAGTTCCAGTATTCCTTGTGGTGTTTATTACATCTATATCTTGTCGTTGTTTGGACGGTTGGTTGATTTACTTCCACCGAATTTTTCGTTGTGTGTCTATATTCATTCTAGACCATAGTATGTGTATCAGGAGTTCTCGGTGAATAACGACCCGAGCTAATGAACTGCTACATGTGTCGGTGCGTCGTAGGTCCACGCCGACCACCAAAAGGGACCACGTGATAGCTAGTTGGGTGCACCCACTAGTGGGATCCTGAAAGGGTATTCATAAGTATGGTTTAGTCTGACTGGAACAGGCACATACATTTGCACTTTATTGTTATCTATGCATGCGATGCTCTAATTACAGTTGTATGTTTACATTCAGCATGTTTATTTAACAATATTTATTGAATTTTACTTGTTTATTTGAATGCTCATAGGAGTTCTTTGGGATTTCACTTACTGGACTCGTCATCCATTTTCTTTTGTGATGATTGAGTGCATATTTGAATACAAGAAAGGGCAATAGGATCTTAGGCGACTACCTCTGATTGCCTGCTGTCGAGGACTACTTGTACGTGTGTTTTTTTTGATATTTTGATTTCTTTTGGGAATTGGGGAGTATCATGACATTATATATGTATATACCTTATATGGTACAGTCGTCTATCTATATACAAGTACTTTTCAGGGTTTTTTTTTCACGATAGGATTTGTTTATTTGATTATTAATATTTCTTGAATTAATGGGATAAAGTACGACTTCCGCTGAAAATGTCACTTATACGTTGTACACACAAGTGGATACGAGTTTCGAGACATAAAAATGACGGGCGGGTGTCGTATACGTGTAGTTGGGCCAAATGGCAAGGAGTACACCGAGACACGTCACCCCAGGGCGACGAAGGCCACCACAAATATGTATGTCATGAGCTTTGTTTATCTATCTGATGTGATGCATCTCCAACAAAATTTCTTAATCTACAATTTAGTTTCAATACGATGGTTTATGATTTAGTTTGTTCGATGTAGAGACAAGTTATAATGGTCTGTTTAAAGTCTTTTGATATTTGAATGATTTGATCTTATTACCTTGTTTTTAATTGAATTAATCTTTACGAATTGTGTTTGTAAATTTTTTGAAATGTGTTTCAAAAGTATAACCATTCCGTTTGTTTGATTGTAAGGTGACTACATTGATGAAAATATAAGCTATTAATTTTATTGAATGATTTTTTTTGCCTTTTTAATTGCGGTGAGCTTTTAAGGGCGAATTTGATATTTTTGTCCAGGCTTGAGCAAGTTGTTGTTAAGTTTTTTTTGTTAAATTCTTTGCTGTAGATATGTAGCGTGTTTGTGATTTTCTTGTAATATATTCTTATTTAATATGTAATATTTTTTGTTTCATGTACAAGTGGGCAAACCTTGGATTGATGGTAGAAAACACTAAACCGCGACTAAACCAAGGATTCGCGGTTTAGCCGATTTGCAAACCATCACCAAACCGCGAACTGTCAAAACCACACCTAAATCGTCCGTAGTTTGCATGGTTTGATCGGTTTGGTTTCGTGGTTTTCTTGCGACCTATTTTCAAAAAAAAAAAAAACAACCAAAAACAAAAAAAAAAAAAAAAACAACTACTACTACCACCAGTGTTGTTGTTGTTGGTGGTGGTGATCATACAATTAGTCTAGTGAGAGGCTATTGGTCACTAACTCACTAGTGGTATTCAAAGCCAGAACATTAGAGATAATTACCTCTCTTGTGATGCGGTGGTGGGACTCGTGACTGGTGCAAGGCGGCGATGGAGGTGTGACCGATGGGAGGAGGCGGAGCGAGGCGGCAGTGGACACAACAGTGGAGGTGTTGATGGTTGGCATGGTGGGAGGCGGCGATAATTGGTAAGAGGTGAAGATGATAAGCGGTGGTGGGAGCCGGCAGGGGGAGGCAAATGCTTAAGCGTCATGTGTGAGATGTTGAGGAGTGAGGACGAACGACTTAGAGATCGAGCAAAGCAAAAAGTTTTTCCTTTTTTTTTTAGATTTTTTATTAGTGTTTTTTTAGTTGTAAATGTAAGGTATTTACTAAAATACCCTCAGAGTTTGGTAAATCATGATTTTTGTAAAATGAAAATCGCGATCAAAGAGGGATTGTAAGATTTTTAAATTTTTCAAATCACTCCCAAATTGCAAATTTTAAAAATCAGATCCGACAATGCGATTTGGGCAGGTTGAGGGGTTTGAATTTGAACGATTTGAACGGTTTTTGGGGAACTGATGCCGACCTTACGGGAGTAAGATTAGGAACCTAGAGTTACTCATCAACTCATCTTTTTTAATACAAAATTATTTGTTCCTTTTCACCGATGGTCAAGTTCTTTCCGTGCCAAAGTTCTGCAAATTAAAAATTTTCAAAATCTGCGATTGAGGGCAGATCCTACTTTGAGATTTTGGTAGGCGAGATCGATGAGAAGATGGTTCTCTCAAGGACGAATCGCGACGTACTCCGAAACCCATTTGGGAATCAAGTGTGCTTCCCATCTAAATCATTTACTCCAATGTTGCAGCAATTCAAGAGCACTGAAGCAAGGAAGACAAGTTCATCAACAAATTGCGCTTCGCGGGCTCAGTCTCAGCCTATTCATGGCTACCAAAATGATCCAAATGTATGCGGAATGTAACGATTTGTTTTCTGCCCGCGTCCTGTTTGATGAATTACCTCACAAAAATGTGTTTGCTTGGACCGCCATCTTCACATTCTATTCGAGGAATGGACTGTACGAAGAGTGTCTAAATGGCTACGGCGAAATGCGGCTTCAGGGTGTCGGGCCAGATGCATATGTCTTTCCCAAGGTGCTAAGGGCATGTGCTCAAGCAATGTATTTGGAGGAGGGAATTTGTATTCATAAAGATGTGATTAGGTTCGGTGCAGAATCCATCCCTCAAGTTTGCAATTCATTGATTGACATGTACTCGAAGTGTGGAAATGTTGGATCGGCTAGGTGGGTGTTCGATGAAATGGTTGGAAGAGACTTGCTGTCATGGAACTCAATGATTTCAGGTTGTGTTTCAAATGGGTTTCTTGATTCTGCCGTGAGGCTATTGGGATTAGTGAGATCGGACGGTCTCGAGCCTGATGTGGTGTCGTGGAACATAGTCATTGATGCTTATTGTCGAAAGGGGTTGTGTGAGGAAGCGTCGAAGATGTTTGAGCAAATTGAGGAGCCTAATATTATTTCATGGACAACCTTAATTTCAGGTTATTCTAGAGTTGGTAAGCATGAGGTATCTTTGAGAATTTTCACTGATATGATGACTAGAGGAGGGCTAATTCCTGATCCAGATGCTCTTTCCAGTGTCCTTGGCTCTTGCCGTGTCTTGGGGGCTTGTAAGAGTGGCAGAGAAATTCATGGATATGGAATCAAGAATTTGAAAAGGTTCGAATTCTATGACTCGGCTGGAGCTGCGTTGTTGACATTATATGGTTCATTCGGGAGGATGCAGTATGCAAGACTAGTGTTTGAATTAATGGACATAACTGATGTTGTCACCTGGAATGCTATAATCCTTAGTTTAGCGCATCGAGGGACGGGGGATTCTGCACTTAGATGTTTTGGTGAAATGCAATCTAGAGGAATTGAGAACGACGAGAACACATTATCCACAATTTTACCTGTGTGCAATCTAAAATTCGGGAAACAAATTCATGCCTACATCAGAAAGAGAACTTTTAATTCAGCTGTTCCAGTATCCAATGCACTGATCAATATGTACTCCAAATGTGGATGCATTGGTGCTGCATACAAAGTTTTTTCGAACATGGAAATTAGGGATTTAGTGTCATGGAATTCAATGATGGGGGGTTGTTCGATGTATGGTGATGGGAAAGCTGCTCTTGGGCTTCTGCAGGAGATGAATCGGTCTAGCATTCAACCAAACTCCGTGACTTTCACTTCGGCATTGTCTGCTTGTAGTCATTCAGGTCTAGTAGATGAAGGGCTTGAGCTCTTCAACAGATTAACTGAACAATTCAGCATAGTTCCTACTATGGAGCAGTTTGCGTGTGTTGTTGATCTGCTTGCTCGTGCAGGGCGACTTGAGGATGCTATCAAGTTTATAAACAACACTTCGGTCATACCTGATAAGAACATCTGGGGTGCCCTTCTCGCTGCATCACGAGCTTACCAAAACATTGACGTTGGTAAACAAGCCGCAGAGCACCTATTTAGTTTGGAACCACAAAATCCTGGAAATTACATAACATTGTCAAATATATATGCAAGAGCTGGAAAATGGGATGATGCAGTAGGTACTAGAAAGCTAATGGAAGCTAGAGGGCTGGCGAAGCTGTCGGGGCATAGTTGGATTGAGATGGGAACTGTACGTGATGAGCAGTACTGTGAAGTTTGTTGAAACACATATTTGGCAGTAAGCCTAAGCTCCCTTTCGAATGAGTAGGATCAAGTATGAACATTTGTGCATCTGAGCAAACGAAGCAGCTTGACTTCATCGATTGAAGTTAGTGTACGAATAACCATCTAATTATCTAAATGTGTATTGATAAGTTGTTCTCAAATCCCACGTGAAAATGTGGAATGACAAGTTCTCAAATGCCATTATTTTATTTTATTTTTTGTTAACCACTCGGTATCCACTTAGCTTAATGGATTACTCTAAGCTCGAGCCACAGTTGGCTTATAACTCAAGGACGAAGGCACATTGGGTGTGAGAGGAGCCATGGCTCCCCAAATTTTTGAATAATACTATGTATAAGTATTTAAATAGTATGTAATCTAACTTGGCCCCCCAAGTTTTCATTTTCTCTTTTATTTAAATGAACTTAAACTTTTTAAGTGAGTACGTTAAAACAATTATATTTATATAGCATCCTTATCGATCACTAATCTAGTCCAAATGGGCATTTAGAATAATAAACCTTGTTCACATACATTATCTGACTATACTAATTGGGTTTCTTTCTCTTTATTTCACACTCAATGACTCAATGAAGATTTTTTTAGTTGACTTTCTACACTCAAATGCAGGAGTACTTGTACATTGCTTCACACATATATAGTAATATTGGTGTTATTAATTTCTATTAAATTTTAGATAAAGCTAACTTGCACTTATTCTAATAGTTATAGAAAATCTATCCAAGTAGATTTCCTTCAATCAATGAATAGTGAACTTGAACATAGTCATGAGAGTATTGAACTTTAAATAGTTCACGGAGATGAGAATTTGAAACTAAAATTTAAGGTATTTCCCTTAAAGTTGATTCAATTAGTATGCAATTTGATGTAAGATGAGATGAATATATCATATGCTAAACTTTAAAAAATTATTGAATTTTATATTAGTCAGATATCTAAAGATACTCAAACTTTGAAAACTCGAAAAAAAAAAAAAAAAAAAAAAACTCAAACTTGGTGGTGTAAAGTTGACCTCCCCCTCTCATCAATGTATGACTTCGTCCCTGAGTTATAAGGGGCTTTGGCTCTCCCATTCAAATGTCAATTGTGCAAACTGCAAACACTCAATAGTATGTACACTATTATAGGCCCTTATAGAACCACCGCTCAAAGCTTTTATAAAGGAGAAATATTTCATGGATTTAGGCAAGAAGATGAGATACCACAGGCCCCAAAATGGGCACACTTCGACGTTTTTATATAGTATCACCTTATAAATTTATAATTGTTGTAAATTGAGTTGGAACTTGCTAAGAACTAAATAAGGTAAATAGAAGACTAAAAACTTACACTATTACAAAGGAGAAGAAAAGAAATGAGATAGTTGGAATGATAAGTTTTTCATTCAACTTCGTGTGTTTTTACAATGAGGTTGACACTTTTTATATAGGCCATTTGGTGATGATGATAAATGTACTTAGACAATGTTTACAAGTAACACATACATCACATGTCATACAACTCTTTACAAGCAACATTGACAATACATGGAATAGTAAGTACATTGGATATGAATACAAGTAAGAGCAATGTTTAATATTACAACTCAATGACAAAACCATGCTTAACAACGTGGTTATCCAAAATCTTGGTCAATTGTTCATCCATATCATAACACTCTCCCTAAGATGACAATTGTTGAGAGAATGCGCCTCGTCAAAACTTCTACTAAGAAAAATCCTGTGGGAAAAATATAGTAAAAAAAAAAAAGTACATTGTTCTTATAAATCTTAAGATGAGTAAATATTATTAGAATTGACTCATTAAAAACCTTACTAGGAAAACCCAATAGGATAAAACCATAACTAAGGGAAAAAGAGTGCAATACACCAATCAATATATTTCCCTCATGTGAACATGGGCAAAACTTATTATGTTTCTTTACTTGCAATGTTCTTAAGTTTACACAAGCCAATACCATATGTAAGCATCTTAAATGTCGTAGTTGGTAAGGCTTTTGTGAATAAATCAGCAAGATTATCACTCGATCGGATTTGTTTGACATCAATTTCACTATTTTTCTAAAGCTTATGTGCATAAAAGAATTTTGGTGAAATATGTTTTGTTTTGTTCTCTTTTACGAATCCTTCACTTAATTGTGTGATACATGTTGTATTATCTTTATATAATATAGTTGGAGAATCTTTTATTGAATGTAATCCACATGATTCTTGAATATGTTCAATCATATTTCTCAACCATACGCATTCACAACTTGCTTCATGAATTGCAAGTACTTCAGAATGATTGGAAGAAGTAACAACCATAGCTTGTTTTATTGACTTCCATGATACAACAGTATTACCACAGGTGAATACATATCCCATTTGAGAACGAGCCTTGTAGGGATCAGATAAAAATCCAGCATCAGTATAACCTTGGAGATTCAATTTTACTCCCCTCGAGTAAAATAAACACATGTCATTTGTTCCTCGAAGATATCGGAAAATATGTTTGACATCATTCCAATGTCTTCGAGTTGGTGAAGAGTCGTATCTTGCAAGTAGGTTGACAGCAAAAGCAACGTCAGGTCTTATACAATTTGTAAAATACATAAGCACACAAATTGCACTTAAATATGGTACCTCATGACCAAGTAGCTATTCATCACTTTCCTGAGGTCGAAATGGATTTTTATCCACTTCAAGTGATCTGACAACCATTGGAGAGCTCAATGGATGTGTCTTGTCCATATCAAGTATTTTTAATATTTTTTCAATATAATTTTATTGATGGACAAGTACTCCACTTGGAAAATGTTCAATTTGCAAACCAAGACAGAGTCTTGTTTTCCAAGTTCTTTCATCTCGAATTCCTTTTTCAAGTATTCGGATGTTCTAACGATGTCGTCGTGGTTTCCCACTATATTTAAATCATCAACATATACAACAATAATCACGAATCTTGATGATGATGATGATATTTCAACAAAGACACATGGGCAAAGTGGATTATTTGCGTATATTTCTTTAAGTAAATAATCACTAAGGCGTTTATACCACATTCGTTCAGATTGTTTCAATCCATATAAAGACCTTTGTAATTT
This sequence comes from Stephania yunnanensis, assembly GCA_039657365.1. Taxonomy (NCBI): domain Eukaryota; kingdom Viridiplantae; phylum Streptophyta; class Magnoliopsida; order Ranunculales; family Menispermaceae; genus Stephania; species Stephania yunnanensis. The sequence continues at coordinate 27,765,822 of CM077581.1, read as the reverse complement.
AATAGAATGTATGTTATGAGGTTTTGATTTTATTTCTTCAAATATTTCAAATCCTTTAGGGATTCTCATATATATCTAACTATCTACGGATCCGTACAGATATGTTGTAACAACATCCATTAGATACATATCAAGCCCTTCAGAAACCGCAAGACTTATCAAGAATCGAAATGTGATTGCATCTATAATAGGAGAATATGTTACATCATAATTAATGTCAGGTCTTTGTGAGAAACCTTGAGCTACAAGTCTTGCTTTCTACCTTGTAATCTCATTTTTTTTATTTCTCCTTCGTACAAATACACATTTATATCCAATAGGATTTACGCCATCTGACGTTTAAACAACCGGTCCAAAAACCTCTCATTTCTTCAATGAGTCTAGCTCTACTTAGATAGCCTCTTGTCATTTTTGTCAATTATGTCTTTTTTGACATTCGTCCACTAATCGTAGTTCTAGATCATCATCATTTTGACATATTTCAAAGGACACATTGAAAGCAAATATATTATCAGATACAATATTATTCTATCCAAAATCTTACTAGAGTTTAAATAATTTATTGAGATCTCATTATTTCCATATTTTCCCTTTTTTTTCTTGAGGCACTTGTTCCTCTTCAGAATCAACTTGTTCTGACAAATCCTTATCAAAAGATTCATGTGCTTTCTCGAAAGTATTTTGATTTGCATTTATTTTTACTCCAGTTTTTCTCTTTCGAGGAATTGTATACTTTGAACTAACTAATCTTCTGTGTTTTAAGTGTTTCATTGGTTCTTGTGCATTTTGTTGCACAGTGACATCAATTCTTGCAAGAGCATTTACAATTAGAATATGTGATTTTCTCACTCGTTTTGCGTCAGTAAATGCATCGGGGTAATTGATTTGCAATTTGTTGCATATGAACGATCTTTTGAACTTCAAGTTCAGACTGATTTATTCGTGGATCATAATGTGATAAAGTTGATATATTTTGAGCAATTTTGCACCATTCCTTTTGAATTGGTTTCTTATCTCCCCATAGTGGTGGAAAAACTGCTTCATCAAAGTGACAATCAGCAAAATGTGCAGTAAATAAATCCCTTGTTATGGGCTCAAGGTATCTTATAATGGACGATGAGTTGAATCTCACATAAATCTCAAGTTTTCATTGTGGACCCATTTTAGTTCTATTGGGAGGTAGTATAGGAACATACACTGCACAACCAAAAATTTTCAAATGTGAAATATTTGGTTGTTGACTAAAATGAGTTGCATGGGGGAATGTTTATGATATACAGTAGGCCTATAACGAATGATAGATATTGCATGAAGGACTGCATGTCCCCAAACTGAAGTTGGTAACTTAGTTCTCATGATTAAAGGCCTAGCAATTAATTGACTGTGTTTAATCAGATATTCTGCTAAACCATTCTGGGTAAGCACATGTGGAACAAAATGTTTAATGATAATTCATATAGACATGCAATAATATTTAAATGCTTGAGATTGAAACTCTCCTGCATTATCAAGACGGATGGTCTTCATTGGGTTGTCAGGGAATTGTGCTCTTAACTTGATGATATGTGCTAAAAGTCTAGCAAATACAATATTACGGGTCGAAAACAAATAAACATGTGACCACCTAGTTGACGAATCTATCAAAATCATGAAATATCTAAATAGTCCACAGTGAGGATGAATAGGTCCACATATGTCTCACTGAATGCGTTCTAAGAAAACTGGAGATTCCACAATAATTTTACTTAGGGATGGTTTAACTATCAATTTACCTCGAGAATAACTAGCACAATTATAATCATCAACAGAAAAATATTTTGTGACTTCTTAAAGGATGTCATGTGAATTATCAATTATTCTTCGCATCATTGATGATTTTGGATGACAAAGTCGGCCGTGCCATAAAATAAATGTCTTTGAATCATTAATTTTCTTATTTAAGACGACATTCGTTTCGACATGTCTTATATGAGTAAAATATAATCTAGATAATAAAGTTGAGAATTTTTCTAATACTTCTTTTTTCCCTATTTGAAACCAATGTGACATAGAGAAATTCTTTATTATTTTTGTTCATGGTTTCAATGTGATATCCATTTTGTCGAATATCTTTAAAGCTAAGTAAATTCCTTCTGATTTTTCAAAGTATAAGACATTGTCAACATGAATTATTGTTCCCCTAGGCAACATAATATTTGCTCTTCTAGAACCATTAATCGAATTGGAGATGTCAGATATCGTTTGAACATTAGCCTCAGCTAAGTTCAAATTGGAGAAATATTTTCTTTTTTTAAGAATTGTGTGCGTTGTAACATAATCAGCAAGACATATATCGCTCTTATTTGATTCATGATTTGAACACATAATTTGATGATACATCTTCCTACCTTTGTTTTCTTAGCAAGCCTTCTTGAACTTCAAGATCTCCCTTTGTGCAAGAGCAAGCTCGTGCTTATAATGTGCTGTAAATTAAGTTGGAACTTGCTAAGAACTAAAAAAAATAGAAGACTAAGAACTTCTACTACGACAAACTACTACTACAAAAGAGAAAAGAAGAAATGAGATAGTTGAAATGAGAATTTTTCATTTAACTTGGTGTGTTTTTACAATGAAGTTGGCACCCTTTATATAGGTCATTTAGTGATGATGATAAATGTACTTAGACAATGTTTACAAATAACACATACATCACATGTCATACAACACTTCACAAGCAACATTGACAATACATGGAATAGTAAGTACATCGGATATAAATACATGTAAGAGCAATGCTTGATATTACAACTCAATTATAAACGGCGAGTGTATTCAATTGAGATTTTAATTGACTTTTGGTTACTTTTATTGACTAAAAAAGTTTAGGGGTATTCAATTAAAACTTTTAGAGAGCCTCTAAAAGTAAGGTGTATTCAATGTGAACTTTTATAGACTTTTAAAAAGTCTCTAAAAGTTTAGGGGTATTCAATTTAAACTTTTGTAAACTCTCTAATTGTAAGGGGCATTCAATTTTTTAAGAAATTTTGTGGATTTGTGGGTTTGGATGACTTTTCAAGACTTTTCACCTAACCCTATATATGTTGAAATTTTTCTCATCTCTTCAGCCTCTACCAGAAACTTTTGTGAACTTCCCGTTTTTGTTGACTTACCTCGCAGAGCTCTCTCCCACTTCTTCCTCATTTGCTTCGACGCTACTGGAGGTAACATCCTAGACCATCCTCTCTCTCTCTCTCTCTCTCTCTCTCTCTCTCTCTCTCTCTCTCTCTCTCTCTCTCTCTCTCGTTCTTGTGAATTTATGGCACGATGACACATTTTGATGTTGTTAGATTGATATACATGTTGTGTTAGGGTGGGGTAATGTCCAAGCCACTTTGCGATAAAGTGTTCCCACTGGTTCTATGTTTTTCTCCTTATTTGTCTGTATTCCTCACTGCACACTTATGTGTCATCATCTTTAGAAGGACTTATCCACCGTCATCACTTCGTTCTTCACTATTGTTTCTTTCAAAGAGCCTTTGTAGCCATCATCCATGTTGACATTCAACACGGGCTCATGTCAATTCTTCACTTTTTTTGTGGATCGATCATCTCCGTCTAAGGGGGTGTATTCAAAAGTTTTATGTCGGATCAAAGATCGGATGGCCATAATCAACGTTTTGATGAAACCCGGGCTTGGATGCCATTAGAACAGAGAAGCAGTTAAAGGATGGGTCTGATTCTCCTATTCGAGATTACAATGTTGGACATATTTAATGCACAAATTGGACACATGACCGTATCCATTTGCTTTTTTGATCAACGTATTCACCCATTCTTGCCATTGTTACTACTGTTGAAAAAAATCTCTAAAAAATTGGTAAGTAACCTGAAGAGGGAATTGTGAGCTGTAATGGAGCAAGCAAAGGAGTATTGCCATTAACTAGTCAAATCTAATTCCAAATTTGACTAACCATTTGGGTGGCCCAATGATTTGATATTAGTTGTGGAAGTGAAATGACATGGGTTCGAAACTAGTTGGTGCAAAGGAGTATTGCCTCCAATTTATCAAAAATATCGAAGTTGTTTAACTAGTATATGTTGATTTGTACATATTTAAATGTTATGTGTAGTTAACTTCTCAAGATTTACTTGTCATGCATGTATGCACATGTACAATATGTGTTGCAAATCCTCTCTGCAACTAATTTAACGGCTTAATCATGCACGTAACACTGTGAGAAGTAGATTTACAATTAGCTTATTTGTTTTTCCTTTTTCTTTTTTTCTTTTGTTAGTGAGTTTTTTTTAATGATTAGCAAAAGACCATTAGGAAAATTTTATTAGGTTATGACAATTTTTATATATATGATTATAGTGCAATGGGAGACTCACAAGTAAATGTTGAAAATCAAAAAAAAAAAAAAAGGTGTGGTAAAATATACTATATGGATTGCAGAAGAGAGCAATGAGTTGCTTAAATTGTTGGTTGATGCTACAACTCGTGGATGGCGTGATACTAATGGTGCTTTTACTAAAGCAACCATTGAAAAAAAATACTTCTTGTTCTTAATGCAATACTTGGATGTGAAAGAAATTTCTTGAATTACAAAAGTCGATGGAAATGGTTCAAATACCGTCATCAAGACTATGTTGAGCTTATGCGTTGCAACTTTGGATTTGAATTGGATCCCGTTATCAAAAAATTCACGGCAAGCGATGAAGTGTGGGAGGAATACTTCAACGTGAGATCTTTAATTATTTCATTAACATATTGTACTGAAGTATGTATTAACTCCTTTTGTTTTTGGCCAGTTTCATCCTAATCAAAGATATTATCAGACGGACACGTTTACTGATTATGATGACTTAAGGATAATTGTCGGAAATGCAACTGCCTCGGGGAGATACTCGATTGGACTTGGGGATGATAATGATGCTAGGACATTTGAAGCAGAGGAAACTAGTGGTGATGTATTGGAAGATCTTACTTACGACTATGATGTCGAGGCTTTTGTATAAAGAAACGAGCATCAACAAAAAAAACCTAATCAACCTCCAACAGTTGGAATCTTTAATGCGCCTCCAACAATTGAGCCAATAAATTTGGAGGTTCATTCAGTAACCAGAAAGAGGAACAAAATTGAGAAAAAAAGGAAATTTAGACTCAAGCAGAAATAATAATTTTCGAATGGATTCTTTGAATAAACTGACCGAAACAATTTCTAGTTTTGCTGATAAGGTTGATAGATTTATGGCTAGAGACCAAGGATGTTGGAAGCTTATTAAGGAAATCCCAGATTTGTCTGATATACCTCATTTCAAGGTTCTCGAGTTGTTGAACACAAGTGCCAGAAAGATTGATTTCATAGAAATGTCTTCTGAAAAACGTTATAAGTGGATAGCGTTTTAATTGACAGAATAAGTAGTTATTTATTTTAGAATTTTTTTTTTGGAAGCCACTAAAATTTATTTTATTATTTTATTAATGACTACATTCTTATTTTATAAGTTAGAGATTGTGTTTTTTTTTCAGACTCCGCCAGAATGTTGGATTGATGAATAATACTTTATTTGAAGTTGATAATATTTTTTTAGTATTATTCAATATTGTCATTGTCAACCATGTTTTAAACTTCCATTTGTTGAATGTTATATTTTTTGGCATGTTTAATTTTTCTTTTTTGATTTTATGTGATATTATTTACATGATGTCTCATTTAAATATGCAAAGATATGATAAATCAGAGGAAGTGGAAATGGAAGAGAACGAGGTGGAAGAACTAACAGAAATACTTGAATGTTTGTTGGTTTTTATGCAAGCAATTCTACAAACATTGCATGAAGTTATACTTTCCATGTATTGTGAGTCCGTTACACGACCCTTAACCAGACGCTCTGTAACTAGAAATGGGTCCGAATACACAGAAACAATATTGAACGATAATGCATAACACTTTCGACAAATTTATAGGATGTCTCCTGATGTGTTTCGAAAGTTATGCAAAAATATTAGAGAAAAAGCTCTGGTACATGATACACAATTCGTAACTATTGAAGAAATGTTGGCTACGTTTTTACTCAATGTGGGTCAAAATTCTCGATATTGTTTGATTCGAAAAACCTTTAATAGATCGCATTTTAGCACCAGCTAAAGTTTCAACAAGATTTTAAGGGCTCTGAACATAATTGCAGTAGATATGATGGCGAAGCCTAAATTCTCTACCGCACAAATCATAAGAGATGGTACAAGATTTTATCCTTACTTCGAAGTAAGTTATAATTATTGCTAGAGTTGTTATAATAGAAGTAATTTTTGATGTTGTTGTTGTTGATGATGATGATGATGATGTGGTCATTAATTGTTCTTGCTCTTATTTTTAGGATTGTATTGGAGCTATCGATGGTACCCATATTCCAGCAATGATTGTTGGAAATGATAGTAGCAACTATCGCAATCGTCATGGCTTCACTTCCCAAAATGTCTTAGATGCATGTAACTTTGATTTGGAGTTCATATATGTTCTTAACGGATGGGAAGGATCGGCGCATGACTCAAGAATATTGAGTGATGCTTTATCTAGGAGAAATGGACTTACCACAAGGTATGATCTAATTAATGTCAAATTTACTTGTTTTTATATTCTGTTATTTAAGTACCACAAGGTATGATCTAATTAATGTCAAAATTACTTGTTTTTTTATTCTTGTATTTAATTTATTTATTTTTAATATGTTTTTAGGTAAATATTTTTTGGTGGACTATGGTTTTCCGAATCGGCGTCAATTTTTAGCTCCTTTTCGATGTGTTCGTTATCATCTTTTTGATTTTACCGGGCAAGGGCGACATCTTGAAAATGCTAATGAATTATTCAATCTTCGACATGCATCTTTGAGGAATGTGGTTGAAAGGTTGTTTGGCATATTCAAATCGCGGTTCACAATTTTTAAAACAGCTCCTCCATTTTCATTTAAAATTCAAGCAGAGCTGGTGTTGGCTTGTGCGGGATTACATAACTATCTTCGCAAGGAGTGTCGTTTTGATGAATTTCCAATTGAATTAGACACTGAAGATGCATTGTCCTCAGATAGTGAAGAAGATGATGATTTTGAAATACTTTCTGAAACTCAAGACAACAAAGGGAGAATGCCAACCAATCGAGGAATTTTATAGCTACTGAAATGTGGAGTGATATTGATGTAGTAAATAATAATAAGCATTAGATCTATGTTATTTCTTTCGTACTTTATTTGTTATTTTTACAATAAAAAATTTTAATAACCCTAGTAGTTTATTTTTTCAATTAAAAATAATCGAAGCTTTAAAAAATGTGCAAGAAGTCGATCAAAGTCAATGTTCATGGATGTTTATCAAAAGTCATCAAAATAAAGTTTATCAAAGTCTATCAAAGTCCTTAAAAAAGTTCATCAAAGTTAATAAAAGTCATTAAAATAAAGTCTATCAAAATCTACCAAAGTTTTTAAAAGTCTACAAAAATCTAGAAGTCTCAAAAAAAGTCATCCACTTATAAAAGTAACTAAAAGTCTATTAAAACCTCAATTGAATACACCCCAAAGTCATGCTTGACAATGTGATTATCCAAAATCTTGGTCAATTGTTCTTTCATATCATAACAATAATCCGGCCTTTACTTGGAGATCTTTACTAATCACCACACTACACAAGCATCAAAAAGCAATCTTTTCAACACTACTGCACTAAAAATTCAATCTTTACCAAACCAAGCCCAGAACCATAACCTGATCACACTGATAATCCTCACACCCACGACCTGAATCGAACCGATCAATCTCCTCATTGTATGCTGATTGACCGCGCCTTCAGCGACAAACCGATCCAAAAACCCATTATCAGCAAGCTTCCTCCCCCTCCCAACACTGCCCACAACATCGAAAGCCCCAAATTCAAAACTGGGCAATTCCTCCTCCTCAGCCCTCCCAATCACAGACTCCAACCTCTCCCCGCCGACCGACATCGCGATCTTCTCCGCGTTCATCCTCACTCGCCCGCCCTCGCAAATCGAACTCCCTAAAACCCCATTGAAGGAGCACCTGAACCAACTAACTCTGTTGAGATTGGAAGAGTTAAGAATGTTGATTCTCTGATTGAACCCATTTCCGAAAAAGCGCTCGCAGGGCTTGGGTTGAAGGGCTGGGGTCCATGTGGGTACGAGGGCAGGATCGGCCATGGTTTTGGATGGTTTTCAGGGTGGTTTTGAGTGGTTTTGGGTTTTTCCGGTAGAGCGTTTTCAGGGATGGTTGATGGGTGGTTGGAGAAGTAGAGGAAGAGAGAAATTGAGTTGAAGATGAAGAGTGTTATTAGGGTTTTTACAAGAACTCCTCTTCTTCTGCTCATGCTCTCCCCCTCTCTGTTTTTCACTCTCTGTCATTCTGTGGTGCTATGTTTTGTGTTTGTTTTGTTTGGGGTGGCAACTTTGTTTCTTACTCTAACCCACATCGGTATTGTTAATGGACTAGCGGATTACTTTGAGCTTGCCTCGAGTGACGTATTATAATTTTCAAGAGGAATTCATTCTTAGATTTTTAGAGCTAAAACTCGATATATCATTAATTAATGGACAACAACCTAGGCGAGTACTTTGAGTTAGCCTTGAGTTGCATATTGCACTCACTTGAAAAAAGTCATGCTAAAGGCACCCCAGCTATGCATAAGGGCAACTCGCCTATATAATTTTTTTGAACCCTCTTTAAAAATGACTCACATGCGCTTCACTGAAATATATACGTTGGTATGCCTTTGTCACGGCCCGAAATTTTAAATCCTAGTTTAATCTCTTAATCAGGATCCGAGGCATATGTTATATTTGTTGTGGTATATGCCTAGTGTATTGTATATATGTAGATTACTAAGTCACTCCTTGTGCATAAGTGTCGAGACATGAGTGGAACGTGCCTCGAGATGTGTGTCGATGTAGGACTAGGGTGGAGAGTGATAGTGGTAAGTTTATTTAGGCTTAATGTAACTTAAATAGTAATTTAAATGTGGCTATGGTTGATTATACATTTAATGTACCTTAGTTAGCAAGTTAAAACAATAACCATGTGATGATTATAGAGATACGTATTGAGACATCTAGACACCAAGTGAGTTACACATAGGTGTTACTTAGATTGAGCAAGTGGGAAATGTGTCAATATGTACATCATTAGATAAGTCTCGAGATACGTGTGCACATGAGAATCAATGATTATTAATCAACCATATTCATTTCATATAAAAAGTTGACTCAATTCATGTAATCAAATCAACTTCATTTCAATAACTTAGGAGATAAGTAAGCTTGTGTAGGAGAGAAGAAAAGATTGATGGAGAAGAAGAGAAATTAGAGAAGATCAAGGAGAAATCAATGGGTGTGACGGCCCCAACCCTACAAATTGAGCACCGCCCAGCACTAGGCCTCGATTAACCCCCGGTAAACCATTCGGAGTTAATAAAGGCTAGTCAGACTCACAAACCGGTCTTTAGTACCTGATAGTCTACACAACAGAGTATATATATGGAATCATTTGCAACGAAATTTAAATGCGGTGAAAACGCGATAACAAATAAATTAAACACACAACGAGTTCTACGTGTGGAAGCTCGTATGTGGAAACCCCGTACAACATATATAATGTACAAATCATAGTGACGAGGGAAAATACACGTATCTCTCAACCCAAATACCCGTTTATAAAATAGTATACATGTGATATAGATACATCAAAGAATCTACGTATGTCGCACATCAATGTTCTTGAGCTCGGAGATTATGCCTGCAATTGTCACCAAAAGCGGAGACAATTCAGTGAGTAAATACAGAAAAAGTTCAACAGTAATTCAGATTAAACAATAAATAAGTCTATAAATCATGCATGAAAGGAAACGAACTTGAAAAGAACAATAAAGTGCATGATAAACAGACTATAATGGTCAACGATGACCAAGTGACCCAGAAGCAAAAGATAGGCGCTTAAGTGGTCGTGACACTCTACACGTGGGCTCGAAGCTGCTTAAAAGTTAAAACATATAAGTGTCAAATACTAGTACAGTGGGACCAAGTTCGCTTCAATCGCACCAAATTTGTTCGACACTGTCGGCTCATTTGAGCCGTAACTTGAGAAAATATTCTAAAGGGAGCCACAGTCACAATCGAATGCTCAATCGCAATGGAATCCTTGAAGTCCTGTGAGGAGCCACAACATACGGTGGATGCTCACTCAGATGATTCAATCTCGTCTAGGAGCCACGAGCGCGACTCGGATGCTCAACCCACGAGTAAGCAATGACTCAACTCGACCACTTAGACCCTAGATCACTCGGTAGGGAAGTAGAGTCCAACAATAGATATCATTTTTATCAAGATATGCATGGAAAAAAATAATTAATATTGGATTTCTTACTGGTTTACTTACTATACAATCGCATAAATCGCCATGTCCAATCGATGATTCGAATAGCTTAGTTGAGTCATTCTTGCATATCTGCAAACATGCATAGTATAGCAAAGTTGTTTTAGTGACCATTTGCTAAATAAATGCCTTTTTGTAGCTCAAATGAACTAATTTATCAATTAGTTCTATTAAAAACTCAAGTTATTACATAAAATACTTAACATATTAAAATAATCTTACATTAATTTCATTCTTGAACTTAATGAATATAAGTCTAGGAACCTTAAGTTCATAAAATTCTTTGTTCAAGTAATTCAAACCGAAACAATGCAATTGTCTAAACATTAGGCTCTATACATTAAGTCTATTTAAATGTGTCGAGTTTCTTATATTCATCAAAACATCAATATAGCTTCAATAAGTTGTGTTCATTTTCAAGAAAATAGATTAAAACTTTTTTTTATGTCAAACCTGACAAGCAATTAAGTTGAATACGATAATAATAAAAAAAGACCATAGTTCATAGCTTTGACCGACTTGAACTTAAAAAGATTTATAAGCTTGTCGAGTTCAATTTGAGCTCCCAAACTTTAGAGAAAAAGAATAAAGTTCTCTTAAAAGCATTTTATCGAACATCAAGAATGCATTCCTTTTCAAGACTATTTACAAAACTTAAGTTTCATAGACATCCAAACAAAATCGCCTAGAATAAAAATCGAAATCAATTAAATCAAGAGTTGAGTTCAACCCTTCACCTAGTCTTTCAATGAGGTTTTTAGTGCCAAAATGAAATAACATTTTATCTAAAACATTCACAAAACATAAAAATCATGAAAGCTTAGTCCAATTTATTTGTAGAGATTCACTAAGAAATCAAGGTCTCCAAAAGCACCATAGATTGGTGCAATAAAATATAGAAGAATACAAGTAAGACTTCTTTGTGACATTTTATCAAATACTTGGTATGCCAAATCAAACGGTATTACCCCAAACAACATGAATTAGCTTTGATTTGACCAAAACAATTTGAATTTTTTTTATAAAAATCAAGAATCTATAAACATCAAGTTAGATTGCAAACAAACATTAGAACTATGCTTGTTCAACATAAGTTCAACGAAAACATAATCGTTTCGAAATCGACAAGAGTCAAACCTTTTAGGAACCAACTAAACTTAGAAAGACCTCTATGGGTTTATAGATTTTAAAATCAAATTTGAAACTTAAGATATGTTTAGGGTCTCACTATAGCCTTTAATGGAGTCTCAACTCCAAGATTTTTGCTCTCTAAATAAGGATCCTCCACTTATCCTCTTTCTTTTCCCTTTTTTTTCTCATTTCTTCTCGAGTGAACTCCACTAAAGAAAATCAAAGCCTCGTCGAAGTCGTCGCTGCCGTCTATAAGCTCCTCCTCCGCGAGCAGTGGCGTATCCATGTAGGCCTTGCCCTGGGCTGTAGCCCAGGGCAAGGCCCAAAAAAAAAAAAAAATTTTGAAGGCCCAAAAGCACAATTAAGCCCACCCCAACCCCAACAATCTCCCAAACGACCAAACCCTATTTCGTTAAGAACAAGTAAATTAGCAAGAACGCACGGCCAAAAAAAAAACTCTCGGCTTCTCGACTTTCGTGTAATTCTCACACTCACCGAATGTAAGTTTTTTACATTTTCAAAGTTTTTTGGAGCAATATTTTTTAGATTATATTGTCTTGTGTCTTCTACCTCTATTCTTTTTGTGTTTGAAGAAACCAATTCATCTATTTGGGACTAATTTCATTGCTCCACATTTATTTATTTTTTCACTAGATTGCACTATATTACAAGGATAGATTAATATTTCTTTTACAAAGTGCGAGTAAAGAGGTACGTTAGTTCATAATTTTTTTTTGTTTGTATGTCTTTTTTTGAAGGGATATTTTTTTAATGTGGAAATCATTGAGCAAAGATATATGTTAGTTCTTAATTTTTCTTACCTTGTTGGTTTTTTATGTTTTGTTAGTTGGATTTTTTTTTAATAAGAAAGAGATCGATTGTACAACTATGTTGTCAAAAATCTCATATTTTTGACAACATAGCTTATTTGCAATAACATATCACACAAAAAGAGTAAATCATCATCAACAAATCTCGATTATTTTTCTTATCAGATGGTTGGTTAGAGGAAGAGAAGTGTACTATGGAAGTAATTAAAAGTAGTACCTACATATGTTATTTGACCATTCAAAAAAGATAATTGTTAAAATAATCAGTTATTTTCAGATAATCCATTAAATGTCAAATAGCCTTATTTTCACTTCTTCTACCTGGCTACCTTCACATAAATCAAACACATTAGAATGTCATTGACACAAACACACACACACACACACATTAGAAAGTCATAAATATTCCAACAGTAGCGTATAGATTATATATATTAAACTAAAGAGTATATACATATTGTATATAATGTTATAATATATATATATATATATATATATATATATATATATTGCAAAACTAGTTTGAAGTAGGTTTATATATAAATTAAGATAAAAATTGATAAAAAAAGGGTGATTGAGATAAAGAATCCAATATATATATGTATATTGCAAAACTAGTTTGTACTGATAGAAGTTTAATTTGTTAAGTACAAACTTAACAATGCATCAAATCCAATTTTTTCAAAAGTTGTGATAAAAAATGTCTAATTAAGATAAAGATTTAATTTATTATGTATATAAATTAGCAACATTAGTCCATTTTTATTTTGTTTTTATGTTTCACATGTTTTTTTATATCTTTGATCATATACTATTTACATTGATTGAATTATGAGAATAAAAAGAAAGTTTTCACGACTTTAATATTTAAGGAGACATTTTTTCTTTTAAGGATAGCATACTAGCTTTGGACTAAACTCTATGGAGCGTCATGGTAACAAAAAAACGAAGACAATTTTTTCTTTTTTTAAATCAAGTGAGGAGACATCTAATGGTCGCAATCTTTCTCCATCAGTTGTTGAGGCTTCATCTCATGAGGAAGCGAGACCTTTAGAATCTTTAACTCGAGAAGTTGATATTGATTATGATTCTCTTGAAAGAGATCCGGGCTTACGTACTCCAATACGACAATATTCCTTCAATGTGCGAGATGAAATTAGACGAGCATATATAAGATGGGCCCTTATCAACCTACGTTGCCAGAATACCCACGAAGTCTATTCGGAAATCAATATCGTCGTTTTCAACCAAAATGGTTCGGAGAATTTCAATGGTTGGAGTATTCTCCTTCAAAGGATGCGGTATTTTGTTTCCCGTGTTATCTTTTTGAAAATGGTAATACACCTCACTGCACATTAACTAATAGAGGATTTAAAAATTAGAAGAGAGTTAATCAAGGGTTAATTGTCCATTCTTGATACATATGGGAAGTATCAATTCGCCGCATAGAAATTTTGTACAATCTGTTAAGGATTTGTCGAATGTTACTCAACACATTGATAGGGTGATAAATGCACAAACTTCAAAGGATGTTCGAAAAAATCGGTTGCGGCTTAAGGTTACAAGTGAGGTTGTTCGATGGCTTAGTTTACAAGGATGCGCATTTAGAGGTCATAGTGAAGGTTCAACTTCAGAAAATCGAGGAAATCTCATAGAAATGTTAAAGCTTATGGGTAGATTAAATATTAACATTGAGGATGTTATACTCGACAATGCTCCAGGAAATGCAAAGTACACCTCACCAAATATTCAAAAAGAGATTTTGCATATTATGGCTAACATGGTAAGAAAAAAAATTCGCGAAGAAATTGGAGATAAAAAGTTTTGTCTATTAGTTGATGAAGCCAAGGATGCAGGAGGCAAAGAAGAAATGGCAATTGTGTTGAGATTCGTGGATGGTCAAGGTTCAATTAAAGAGTGTTTTTTCTATATTGTCCAAGTCGAAAACACCGCTGCTTCAACACTTAAGAAAAGTGTATGTAACTCTCTTGCTCGGTATAACTTATAGATGACTTGCGTGGTCAAGGATATGACAGTGCTAGTATCATGCGTGGGGCATGGAATGGGTTGCAAGCTTTATTTCTCAAAGACTGTCCATATGCATATTATGTGCATTGTTTTGCTCATCGACTACAACTAGCATTAGTTGCAGCTTCTAAAAATGAACCTTCGATTTGGTTACTCTTTTCAAAGTTGTCTTCTATTGTTAACCTTATATGTTCTTCTTCAAAACGCCTTACTGAGTTGCAAGTTTTTCAAGCTGTAGAGATCGCACGTAAAGTAGCTAGTGGTGAACGTGAAACTGGTAAAGGGGCTAATCAAATTGAAAGTTTACAACGAGCAGGAGAAACACGGTGGAGCTCTCATTTTGATTCTATTTGCAGTGTGATTGATATATATTGGGCAACGATGCAAGTGCTTAAAAAATGGTTAGTGATGGATCTACTGATGATATTCATGGTGAAGCAAAAGGTGTTTTAATGATGATGGAAACTTTTGATTTCGTATTCATGTTGCATGTAATGCATAGAATTATGAGAATTACAAATATGCTTTGCCGAAATTTGCAAGAAAAAACTCTAGATATTCTGAATGCAATAGATTCAATTGCCACAACAAAAGTACTTCTTCTAAAATTACGAAATGAAAGCTTTGATCACCTTTTGATGTGTGTGAATTCGGTTTGCATAGAGTAGGAAATCGAAACACCTGATATGAATGCTTGGTACAAAGATGGCACAGGTCGTTCTTGTCAACAAAAAAGTCTCGTCACAGTTGAGCATCATTACCACTTTGATGTGTTCAATTCCGCGATTGACTATCAATTGGAAGAGTTGAATTACAGATTCAATGATGATGCATTAGAAATCCTTAAGTTGAGTTGTGCTTTACAACCAAATGATCAGTTCAAATTATTTGATGTTGATCAAATATGTATTCTTGCAAGAAAGTTCTATCCTGCCGATTTTAGTGATCAAGAAATGCATCATTTGATATGTCAATTGAGCATTATGAGGTTGATGTACTTCACCACAAGTGTTTTCAGAATTTGTCATCAATTTTTGAGTTATTGGAGATATTAATTCGAACAAATAAGTCGCATCACTACAACTTGGTTGAGAGATTGATTCGTCTTATTTTGACTCTACCTGTATCCACGGCATCAACAGAGCGAACATTTTCAGCTATGAAGCGTATTAAGACTGATTTACGAAATAGAATGAAAGAAGAATTCTTGACAAATACTATGACCATTCATATCGAACGAGAATTCGCTCAAAATATCGATATAGATGAAGTAATTGATGAATTCGACTCTTTAAAACAAAGGAGGGCGCAACTTAAATAGGTAATTTTTCTTCATATTCTGATTTTTATATAATTTATTATTTAAGTATTATTTTTATTCTTTACCGAACAAGATAATTTATATTTGATTTTATATTGTTTGTGTTTGCAGCTGATACACTTTTATTTGATCGCGTCATGTTTGTGACAACTGACAAATAGACGATAATTGTTAATTTAAGGTACCTTAGTTGAACTCATTATCTATTGATTTGGTTTCGATTTGATCTATTACAATTGTTTGTGTTCAAATGTTTTTTTTTTGCTTAATAGGTTATGGCTTAATTTATGCGATAACCGTGCTAATTTTGTGTTTGTCATGGATGTATATATATATATATATATATATATATATATATATATATATATATGTGGTATAATTTATTTAAAGTATATATAATAATATATAAAAATAATAATTTTAAAAAATATTTATAGTCCAGGGCTATCAAAAATTATGGATTCGCCCCTGTCCGCGAGCAAGTATGCGTCGTTCGTCATCTGCCCCACGACCGCGCTGCCTGCTGCTGTCCGCGTCCGCTGGAGCGTCGCGTTTGTGACATACATCTTGATGGTCTATACGCCGTCGATTCTAGCTCTGTCCTGCCGTGATGGGGTGCCACCATTGCCGCGGTCGGCTGCCCACGCCAAAGTTGTTGTCCGGTCTTTTCTCTCTTTCTCGTCACCCTCATTGTGGATGTTTCGTTGAGGATGAAAACCAAATTGGGTCTTAAAACCCCTTTTTTGTTTGTAAATGAAAGTAAGAGAGAGATAGAGAGAGAGCATGGTTAGAAAAGAGAGAGAAAGAGGTTTAATGAGGAGAGAGAAAAGTAAGAGAAAAAAGTCGTTGATGTGGCAGTTGATTGAGAAAAAGTGACGATGGTTAACAATTTAGTGGTTGAGTGTAACTTTCTGACTTTTTTGTTTGAATTTTATGCAATGTATCATTCATATATTGGTTTACACCAACTTTTAAACTACATTCAATCATATAATATCATTTCATTTTTAAAAAAAATTTGAGCATGTCAACTAAACGCAACTCTTAGTCGGGTTTTGGACTATTAATAGTACGTGATTAGCGATTAATTAATGAATTAAAAACACGAGTTGTTACAGTGAGTTTGGAGTATGAGATGTTGATCAAGCTAGTTGTTCATCAAATTAGGTACACATCTCTATATTTAAGTTTGAAACCAGTTCTGATTTTTGGCCATTTTCAGAGGTTAGATGATTAAGTCTTTGAAATTGTTTGATATATTATGATTCTTCATTTCAAGCTAATAATTCAGCTACGAAGTTCTTAATTTGGTTTTGAAATAAAATATATATATGAATTTTTGAAGTTTTAATTCTAAAATGGGAATTCTGCTTGTTTTATTATAAACCAACCTATGTAATTTAGCTATAACTTGCTCATTTTTAATCGAAATGATATCAATCTAGTGGCATTTGAAAGCTAACTCAAAGGAGAACAACTTTATCCTACTGAAATTTTATCGTTCAAATATTTTCATGTCCAAAAGTACTTTACAAATAGGTAATTAAACGCATTACAAGATTTTTGAAACTAAATTTATAAATGGCATAACTCCCTAATTTCTTATCCAAATGAGCTCATCTTTTGATATGTTGTTATTTGCTATTTTACCTACCTTGTGACCAAAAGTCAAGAATTTTGAAACTATAGATATGGAGAAATGAATTTTCTAAGTCTGCGGGTCAAATTAGGTTCTAATTTGAGTTGTGTTTAGTAAGATTGTGATATCGCTTTCGTTTTAAATCAGAATTATGCAAACTAAGCATTTTCGAAAAGCTAAGCTAAAGATCAAAAACTTTGTGCAAGGGAAGACGTTGAGATTTGGACAATTTCATGCCTAAAAGTGTGCTGCAATACGGAACTAAAATTTTAATATTGTTTAGTCTTAAGGGGTTATTTTGGGTTAAGATTCATAAACTCATTTGACCTTACCTAAACCCAATTTATTTAGATTAGTCTGATATCAAGAACCTAAGGAAGAGTTTCGAAAATTTGGATACGTGATACGAGGTGTTGGGTGTGATGGCCCCAACCTTACAAATTAAGCACCTCCAGCACTAAGCATCCATTAACCCCCGGTAAATCAGTTCGGAGTTAATAAAGGCCTAGTCGGCATCACAAATCGGTTTTCAGTACCTGATAGTCCACACAACATAGTATATACATATACGAAATCATATGCAGCGGAATTTAAATGCGGTGAAAACGAGATAACAAATAAATTAAACATACAACAAGTTCTAGGTATGGAAGCTAGAATGTAGAAACCTCGTACAACGTATACAATATACAAAGTATAGTATCTCTCAACCTAAATACCCATTTAAAAATATAAAAATGATAATATAAATACATCAAATGACCTACGTATGCCGCACATCGATGTTCTTGAGCTCGGAGATTATGCCAGCAATTATCACCAAAAACATAGATAATCTCAGTGAATAAATCTAGAAGAAGTTCAACAGTAATTCAGATTAAATAATAAATAAGTCTATAAATCATGCAAGAAAGAAATGAAGCTGAAAAGAACAATAAATTGCATGATAGACATACTACAATGGTCGACGATAGAGTCCAAGTGACCCTGAAGCAAAGGATAGGCGCCTAAGTGGTCTTAGCACTCTACACGTGGGCTCAAAGCTGAAAAGAACGATAAAGTGCATGATAAACAGACTACAATGGTCAACAATAAAGTCCATTTACCTCAATTTCTAAAAATAGGAAATTCCTCCGGATTGTGGGCGCATTGGTCGTGTTTCGAGTCAGACCACATTATATAAGTCTCGGCTCGATCGATTTTTTTGAAACTGACATTTATTGTTACTAACCGATGGATATATGAAGTTCCTAAGCAATGTATATATATATATATATATATATTTATGTACACTTTAACGTATGCTTTTATATAAACCAATTGGTGATTATCTTATAAAATTTATTTTTTAAATAATCACATTTTATTCGTAAAGTATACTTTATACGTAAAAATGTGTATATGGATCGTATACATTATATATAGATATATATATTTATACACGTTAATATGTGAACATATTTACATAACTATACATACATTTTATTTTACTTATTATTAATTTCTAAAAAATAGGACGCATCTCGAGGTGGTCTCGAGATGCACGAATTTTTAATGTGCTTCCCAATGTACATATCCGCGTCTAAATCATCATTACGAATCCCGAGATGGTCACATTTATATCTCAGAATCACGACACGAGTCCCAAGGCAAACATCTACATCCAACATCTTGGCACAGATCCTAAGAAAATCGTAAACCCACATAAATCTCAAGGCACTCACACACCATGCATACACCCCAATGCATACACACATTAAACTCATCCCCTTATACATTAAGCTAACCTCATCTTCTCTAACAAACACACCATCATGCTACGTACCTTAGTTGATGGAGAGTTGCTGGCGAGTGGTGCCTAGTGGTCGGAGTTGAGAGGGAGCCGCACTTGTCGAGGCAGAGAGGCCGAGTGTGATGAGAGGGAAGCCGAAGGAGGAGATCTGCAAGTGAGGCCGTGAGAGATGAAAACAGTGATGAAGGATGAGGTCGTGAGCTCCAAGGAGTGGATGAGTCGACTTCAATAGAGATGGATGGATGAAGAAGAAGACCAAGGTGAGTAGGAGAGAAAAGTTGAAGCTTTCATTTTCTTTTCTTTTCTTTGTTTGGAGATGAAAGTGAGTGAGAGGGAGAGCAGTTAGAAAGAGGGAGAGAGAGGATGCGTGTGACGGCCCCTCTCCTAATCTAGGGCACAGCCCGGCCTAATCCCGTAATTAATCCCTAATCATATCCATGCAGGACTTAACTACGTATTAGTCAGCCTTTACAACCTAAACGCATCTTTTCTCGTGTTCATGATAAGTAATACACTAGTCCTACCAGTTAATTAAAACTTTTTATTAAATAAATTAATTAGCGGAAGTCTTATTGATTATGCGGAAGCATTTAGTAACTTATGCGGAAGCCATTTATAAAATCCTAAGTGTGGAAAATTAGGAAATGACATCACATATATAAAGTCCTCCAAATGTATTGAAACAGTAAAATAGCCTAATTCAAGTCGGGGAACTAACGCTCAACCCAATACACAACCCCAAATAGTATCTGAAAGACATATATAAAATATACAATCAAAATACCAAAAGAAGACCTACAATCGATGCACTGACGCGCCGCGAGCTCAGGGATAATCACCGATCTTCTCTTTGCCCGACATGCTAGTAGTCGGCTCTGCACCCACCGTCGTAGAAAGGACGATGAGTACATGAATAAAATAGTAATCCCCGATGACAAGTTTAATTTGCATTTCCAAATATTCAAATGGTATTTAAAAGCATATAAATAGGAAAACTGGAAAATAAACCATATGCGAGTAAATACCAGAGTTAAACAAGTGAAACTGACACCAGGCTAAGTAGTGGTGATTTAGGTCAGGTCGACAGTGAAACGTGTCACTCCGACTCCAACATCATATAGCACAAGGGACTCTAACCCAAGTGTCATACAGTGTCCCAGGGACTCTAACCCCGGTGCGTAGACCACCTTAGGGACTCTAACCCCGAGTGTCATACAGTGTCAAGTAACATGTGCCGACATCCCAAAGGACTCTAACCTCGTGATTCGCACACACCTCGATCGAGTACGGGACCTAAATGCAAAAACTAGTTTTTAAATTTCAAGAAATACCAAGTATGGATTGTCAAGGCATAGGCACATCTACACACCTAAACAAATAAGGAATACAAGTCATCTTAAACATTTATAAGATATTCACTAGCCTAATAACATGTTATTTATCATTCAATTCACATTTGAAACAACAAGAATAGACATAGCATGGAATAGAGTCAATGAATCAAATCAAATGAATGGATATCATGCAAACTAGACTCATCAAGTGAGCAAGACACAAAGAACACATGATATAAGAGTACAAAGGCAAAATTATACAAGAACAACAATTAATAGGAATGAAATGCCAAGTAAAATTGTCATTGGGTATACTCACAACAACAAAGTAAAGTCCTAGCTTTACTGGCCTCCCGTAACTCCAAATCTTGTATTCGCTTTCTCCCGTACCCTTTTTCCTAAGTTCCTGAGTTTGGTGTCTCATTAGTTCAAATATAGTGGGTGTAAGCTCAATTTAAACATCACCAACATATAATTTTCCCCAATTTTTATTTATTTTATCGACATATAAATTTTTCCAAATTTTCTTTCATTTTTCTTCCCTTCTTTCTCTTTTTTTTATTTTTATTTCTGTTTGGGACGGGTCGACCCAAACGGGTCGAACCCGACCCGTTTTGGGCCTAGCCCAGTAAGGGGGTGTACACGCGCGCGCATGTGCACCTCCCTCCTCCCGATCGAACAATCGATCGGGAGGAAAGAATTTTTTTTTCTCTCGTCACTGGGGTTGGCGTCCATCCCCAACCCTAAGTTGGGTCGCCTATGCAGGGGAGACTACTCCCCTGCCTTCCTCGAGCTCGGACGAACTGCCATGACAATTCGTCCGAGTTCGCCACCCGACACCAACAACACGAACAACCACAACATCAACGGAAAATCCACTCACCTTGTGTTCACGTCGAGCTCGGTCTCTCTCTCTCTCTCTCTCTTTTTTCATCTTCCTCTCTCTGGTTCATTGTTTTGGTCTATGTGTGTGAGGGGGGTGTAGGTGTAGGTGGGTGGATGGCCACGTGGTGTGCAATTTGGACAAATGTTGTTGTTGTGTGTGTGTATAAGTGACACCTAACCGTGACACCACTAAGACACTTGTCTGTGTTTTCGAGCGTTTCGACGCCCGATTTCACGTCCGAACCGTGATATCCGCGTACAATTGCATCGTTAGTCACCCAATATCTATTCCATATTATTTACTTGACAAATTTTTATTCAATTTGTGTGTTTTCATTTCCCCAATCTAATATTCGGTCTCGTTAACTACCCGGTACCCGAGTCGACACGCATATCGAGGCGTGTCCCCGTTCTCGTCTCGACGCCTACAATTGTACAAACTGACTTAGTAAGTCTACACAATACATAACACTAGGCACACATCAATACAAAAATACGATATACCTCGGCCACGTGCCTCGGTCGATGCACGTGTCACAGTGTAGGTCCCTCGTCAAGGGTCAGTGATCCTGATTATAGAATTAAAAATGGAGTTAGAGATTTGGGCGTGACAATGTGGTTTAATAAGGAGAGAGAAAAAGTAAGAGAGAAAGAGTGGTTGATGTGGAAGTTAGTTAGGAAAAAGTGATGATGTGTCAACAATTTAGTGGTCGAGTGTGAGTAACTTTTTGACTTTTTTTTGTTTGAATTTTATGCAATGTGTCACTTACATATTTGTTCACACCAGCTTTTAAACTGCAATCAATCATACAATATCACTACAATTTTTTATATATTTGAGCGAGTCGACTAAACGCAACTCTTAGTTGGGTTTTGAACCACTAATGGTACGTGATTAGCGATTAATTAATTAATTAAAAACACGAGTCATTATATTGGGAGTTCGGAATAGCTTAGGAAATTGCATGGATTGTAAGTAAATTGATTGAGATATTTATTTACATTTCATTCATATCATTTGGACTGATTTGTCATTGTATTCCAATGCCATGACTTGTTGTCCTTTCTCATTTCATGAGATTGCTTTTCATGGAATAGATTATTGAGTAAATGATTCTGTTGACTCTAAATCATGTGCTATGTCATTTTTGAATGTTGATACATGTAGTCAATGAAATAGCATGTTATTAGGTGGTGGTTTATGATATTGTATAATTTATTTCCTTTGTGCATCAGATATGCAATTATTTTATTAGATTCTAAAAGTATGTCACCCATTGAAATATGAAAGTAGTTCTTGTATCTAAGGTCATACATTATAGACATCTGGCGAAAGTACGAGGGTCACTAGACTTCCTAGGTGATCGAGATCTCTCCACTATCTTAAGCAACACACGGGAAATGAGTCTTGGGGTTATTGGCAAGCATAACGTGTGCAACACATAGGGTATGAGACCCGATAATGTTGACAAGTATATATCGCATGTGACTGGCACCAGCGAAAGATTAAAAAGGCAAGTGCATTGCTCAGACCTTCACATTGATGTGGAGCTCGGCTCCATCCTCATATAGTGAAAAAGACTAATGTAATGAAGATCGTGGTCAACCGGCCCTAGATCACTACTACTTAGCTGTGTATTAGTTTCATTTTGTTTAACTAAAGTATCTTTTTGCATCATTTTTGTAGCATAGTTGTTATTATTATTGTGGTGACCCTCGCCTCCCCGGGGTGACGTGTCTCCGTGTACTCCTTGCCAGCTGGCCCTACTACACGTGTAGGGCACCTGCCCGTCATTTTCCTGTCTCGAGATTTGCATCCACTTGTGTGTACAGCGTATAAATGACAAATGCAGCGGAAGTTGTACGTAAATGCAAGAAATATTAATTAATTCATCAAATCCTACTGTAGAAAAAACCCTGAAAAGTACTGTGTATAAAGGTAGATGACTGTACCATGTAAAGTACCTATGTACAATGTCATGTCACACTCCCCAGTTCTTAAAAGAATCAAAATAAAAACACACGTACAAGTAATTTTCAACGGTAGGCAATCAGAGGTGGTCACGTAAGATCCCCTTGCCCTTACTTGTACTAGGATCTGCACTCAATCATCATAGAAGAAAATGGATGACGAGTCTAATCAGTAAAATCCCAAGGAACTCCTCCGAGCATTCATATAATAAATGAAAGTCAATAAATACTGTTAAATAAACATTGAATGTAAATAGGCAACTGTAAGTAGGGCATCGCATGCATAAATAACAATAAAGTGCAAATGTGTGTGCCTGTTCCAGTCAGAGTAAACCATACTTTGGGATTCCCTCCCAGGATCTCACTAGTGGGCGCACCCAACTAGCTATCACCTGATCCCTCTCGATGGCCTGCGTAGACCTACGACGCACCGACGCATGTAGCAGTTCCCTCGGGTCGTTATCCACTGAGAATAGCTGATACACATGCTATGGTCTAGAATGCATAGACACACAACGAAAAATTCGATGGGAGTGACTAACCAACCGTGCAAACAACGACAAGATAAGATATAGGAAAAATCACAAGGATATACTGGAATTGAATGGAATTACAAAGCAAAATAAATACTCAAGAGTTTTTCCATTGGGTTTTACAAACCTCACAACGCGCTCTCCTACCCTGTAATCAATCCCCGGGTCCAAGTCCACTGGGTCCTTGGTCGCCAATTGATCACCCGTGTCAACCTATGTCCATTTATCAATAATTTAATTTAGCATGCCAATTTCTCAAATTTTTAGGCCAAATTGCCTATTTCGCACTTTTCGAGGCAAAATCCCACAAAAAGTCGCGTCAGAAATATCCAAATATTTTATTTTTCATAGAAATTCATAAATTTCTATTTATTTTATGGAACTTTTTTTTTTTCAAATTTTCTCAATTTTTCCGAAATTTTTCTTCTTTTTTTTTTCTTTTTCTCTTTTTATTTATTTATTTATTTTGGTTTGGGTCGGGTCGACCCAACCGGGTCGGACTTGACCCGGCCCTGGCCCGTTCTAAGCCCGGCCCAGCTGGGGAGGGGGGTGCACAAGCGCGCATTCGCGCACGTGCGCACCATTTTCCCCATCTGATCGAACCAGTTCGCCGGTTCGATCATATTTTTTTTTTTTTCAATTTCTCGGTGGGTTGGGTTGGGGTTGCTCTCCACCCCAACCCCGGTGGAATCGATGGCAGGGGAGACACCCCTGCCATCTCCACCTCGGCCTGGTTCGGCTCCCATGGCCGAACCCCACTTTCGGTCACCATGGCCGACACACAAAAACCCACAATAACAACGAGGACTCACCTCGATTATGGCGTCTCCACCCTCTCTTCTCTCCTTCCCGGCTTCTCCTTCTCCTCCTCTCCATTTCCTCTTCTTCTTCCTCCTGATCGGTTTCGGTGTGTGTTTATTTGAGTGAGAGAGATGTGATGAGGTGAGAGAAAAGGTGATGGTGAGGTATAGATAAGGATAAATTTTGTTGACTTTGTGTCTTGACACCAAAGTGTGACACAACTGGGACACTCGCCTATTTTCGGGCGTTTCAACGCTCGATTTCGCGTCCGAACCGCGATATACGAGTACCGCCGAGTCACTAGCCGCCTAATACCCATTCCATATTAGTTATTTGGCCATTTTTTATTTAATTTGTGTGTTTTACTTTCCTCGACCTAATATTCGATCTCGTCAACTACCCGGTACCCGCGTCGACATGCATATCGAGGAGAATACAGTTCACACAATCTCACACATATTTTTATGCAACATACACACACGCGATGTATTTCAATAAATTTCACCGCAAATAAGCATCCAAGACACAAATACCTAACATACCTAAGTCCCCGTGTGTCCTAGCCTATCACGACGTCCATGTGGAACTGAGTTGGCGTCCACGTCTGCAAATTGAAGAGAAATTTATATAATGGGCCGTTACAATTATGCTTTTAGATATTTGATGCATATTTGGGAATGTGAACAAATGTCTCTCAATGTTACTTTCTACTTTCATGTTTTCACCGTCTTTTTTATGACGTGGGTGTAGATCGATCGAATAGCAAGCTAGACAAAGAGAAGATCGACGACTACCTTTGAGCCAGTGGAGTGTTGCTACACTAAATCTTGTAGGTTTTGATTTTGATGTATTACTTTTATATGTATTTCATATAATTTTGGGGTTGTTTATTTTGGGTTAAGAGACTAGTACATTAACCAGACACATGATGAAATATTATCATTGTTTGTTATATATATATATATATATGTATATACATGCATGTGATGAGATTAGGCCGAGCGGTGCCCTAATTTGAGAAGGGGTCGTCACAGTCCTTAGACATAGTTGGGATACATTTAGCGTGTCTCAACTATTAATCACTAGTTTTAAGCTCGGACATTGTCCCGGAATACTATATATGAATTTATATTTATTTTTTATAAATAAATTTTGTTTAAAAACCAAATATAAAATACATGAAAAATGATGTAATAAAGTTATTATTGTGTACAAAAATAAAAAGAACAAAAGCAAAAAAAAATTGAAAATAATGTACTTAGACTATTAATTGAGATATTGATATTAATTAGACAATTAATTAGGTAAACATTCATTCAAAAGCTATGTAGAGTTGGCATGTGTCAACATGTACATAACTTTCTTATGTATATATAAATTTGCTACAACCATTGAGTTCTGCATCAGAGATGTGTATTTACACATTTTGTAGTATGTTCAAAGGACAATAATAACTACATATATAAAACATAATACCATGTCCTCGCCTTATGAAACGGCCACGGCTATTCGGACCTTGCATTTTGCTCCATTTACCCCATTATTTCATTTTACCCCTTTTTAAGTTTTTTTACTTATTTTACCCCACTTTTTTTGTAAATTATTCTGAAACTACCCCTCATCCTTAAAGAATGTTTACCCCATCTTTGTTGGGTTTTGGGGTTCATACGCAACGGAGATTACAAAACAATTTTGACAAAAACCCCAACATGATCCGAATCTAATTCCATTAAAAACGTTTAAACCATGAAAAACTTAATCATACCTCAATCGCAATATACCTTTCTGAAGGTTGATCGATCTCTAAGGCGCTGCCAACGACGAACGCCCTCTACTAGTAGTCCACACACGAACGGCGGCCGAGATTCGAAGTGCTAGCTTCGAGAGAATACCAAATCTTTTTGTTTCTCTCCAAAACGATCCAGAGCATACCAAAAAACCCTAAGTCGTTTCTAAAACGAAAATAGAGTTTCGTTCTTTTTCTTTCGTGTGTGTGTTCTAACTTAAAGCGCCTATTTATATAACCATTGTATATAGACGGTTAAGTAAATTACACATATACCCTTACTTAAAGAAGTATAAGTGTAATACACAACAAGGACGTTTCTGTCATGAATTTTATCACATAAAATTCATTTTTCTGAATCATCTTAAAATCTCGCAAAACCGTTCTTAGTGTGCAACCCAATAGGCTCATACAACGTTGGCAGTGTACCAAAACATATTTTGGTATACAAGTCATAAGCGGCCTCTAGCAAGACATTATGACTACCCAAGTCGTACGAATATCAAATCGATACAACCTAATCAATAGTGTATATAACATCCTTTTGTCACACGATATCCTTTTGATCAAACATAAGGCATGGAATTGTCATCCAACATGTTCAATCGTACTAGTCTCGATCTCTAGGTAGATCAAAACATCCAAGTGACATTGATCAATATCAATTCACTTAGACTAGGCCTTTTAACAACCTAACACATCGAGGATCCACTAGATATCTCTCTTTATATGAGAGGGACAAATTCTATCTCGATTACACAACTTCATCACATTGCTCACACAATAACCAATCACAACCTTTATAATCGTCCGGTTAAAGACAACGTTTGATTGTGTCAAATCACTGTGTTCCTAATGTTGAAGTCTCTGGTAATCTCAAGTCAGAGGACTGGAATATATACCTATCATGAGAAACAACTATGACTTAATCCATGTGATGTTCTCATAGCGGGTCGGTCCAATAATTTGTTCCCTAACAAGTACTCGTGATCTTGATTCGTATCCCTATACGTATAATCATCATATGATCATCGATCAAGACTCACACTAGTCTTAATTCATTATAGTTCCCAGTATAATGATCGACTAGGGACATTTATGATATTTATGTAAATACCCATGGATCTTATTATAATGTAAACATGCAAATTAATTATAATAAACAGCAAATGAAATCCTCTATTTTTATTAACTAAAAGTATTCATAAAGACAGTTAATGGATTGACCTAGGGCACATGCCCCATCATCTCCCACTTGCACTAGGGCCAATCATACATGCATCTAATGCCTAATGATCTAACATGACCATCATGTTTTGCTTGTGGAAGAGCTTTTGTCAATGAATCCGCAACGTTGTCTTCGAGGTACTCTGCAAATCTTTACGTCTCCCTCTCAATAATTTCTCTGATGAGATGAAAACGCTTTGAGTATATGTTTGGATCAGTGGTGTGATCTAGGTTCCTTGGCCTATGCTATTGCCCCGTTATTGTCACAATACAAACAAACAGGGTTAGCAATACTTGGAACCACACCTAGTTCGAAATGAACTTTTTGATCCAAACCGCCTCCTTTCTTTGAATCGGAAGCGCGCAATATACTCAAACTTCATTGTAGAATCTGCCCCACGCCTCTCTTGCTTCGAACTTTTCCACTTTACGCACCCCCATTCAAAGTAAACACATATCCAAAATGCGATCTAAAATCATCTATATCGGTTTGAAAACTTGCATCTGTGTAACCAATTACAACTAGATCATTTTCAAAACCTCCATACACCAAGAACACTTCCTTAGTCTTTCTTAAGTACTTAACGATGTTCTTTCTTGCTATCCAGTGACTCTCACTTTGGATCTCGACCGATATCTCGCTTGTAGTGCTCAAAGCATATGATACATCGTGTCGAGTGCATAACATGGCATACATGATAGATCCAATAGCCGATGCGTATGGAATCTTATTCATACGGTCTCGCTCATCATTTGTCTTAGGACATTGAGTCTTCTTGAGACTTATGCCATGAGACATTGGCAACAATCCACTTTTAGAGTCTTGCAAACCGAACCTATTCAAGACCTTGTCTATGTAAGCACTCGACTTAGATCGATTAGTCTCTTAGATCTATCCCTATAGATCTTTATCCCTAGGATATAGGTTTGCATCTCCTAAGTCTTTCATTGAGAAACACTTCCCTAACCAAGACTTGACATTCTCGCAATGTTGGGATGTCATTTCCAATGAGTAATATATCATCAACATACAAGCACCAAAAAATAACTACACTCCCACTGATCTTTTTGTATACACGAGGCTCATCTTCGTTTTTAATAAAACCAAAATCCTTAATTGCTTCATCAAAATGAAGATTCCAACTCCGAGAAGCTTGCTTTAATCCATAAATGGATCTTTGAAGCTTGCATACCTTCCTAGAATTCTCAGGATGTACAAAACCTTCAGGTTGTGTCATATACACGTCCTTAAGCAGCTTTCCATTAAGAAATGTTGTTTTTACATCAATTTGCCATATTTCATAGTCATAATATTCAGCAATGGCAATTAAAATTCTTATGGATTTAAGCATGGCTACTGGCGAAAAAGTTTCATCATAATCAACACCTTGAGTCTGCCTGAAACCTTTTGCTACAAGTCTTGCTTTAAAAGTATGCACTTTGCCATCCATGTCAGTTTTCTTCTTGAAAACCCATTTACATCCAATGATCTTACCACCTTTAGGTAAATCAACCAAGTTCCAAACTTGGTTATCATACATGGATTGCATCTCAGAGTTCATGGCACTTAGCCATTTATCTGAGTCTGGTCCAAACATAGCCTCCTAATAAGTGGTGGGCTCATTTTGGTCTATAAGCAACACATCACGACTATCGGTAATGAGAAATCTGAATCTCTCCGGCTCATGTCTTACCCTACTAGATTTACGTGGGCCTTGTGTCACTTGTGGAGGTTCAACTGGTTCGGAACGTCGTTGAACTTTCAGTAGCGGTTCAGTGTTTACCTGTGATTCTTGAACTTCTTCAAGATTTATTTCTCTCCCACTAGTGTCTTTTGAATTAAACTGTTTTTCCATAAAGGCACCATACCGAGAAACAAACACTTTGTTCTCAGTGGGATTATAAAAGTAATATCCTTTTGTTTCCTTAGGATACCCCACAAATAAACACTTGTTAGTTTTAGGTGCTAATTTTTCAGAGACTTGTCGCTTTACGTAAGCCTCACAACCCCAAATCTTAAGAAAATACAAACTAGGTCTCTTCCCGTACCATATCTCATATGGTGTTTTATCAACTGCTTTAGAAGGAACTCGATTTAGAGTGAAAGCTGCAGTTTGTAATGTATAACCCCAAAAGGATAATGGAAGATCTGCATGACTCATCATAGATCGAACCATATCTAATAGGTTCGATTTCTCCTTTCGAAACTCCATTCCATTGTGGAGTTGCTTTGGTGGAGTCAATTGGGAGACAATCCCACAATTTCTAAGATGATCATCAAATTCTTGGCTTAAATACTCACCACCTCGATCTGATCGAAGTGTTTTGATAGTTTTACCAAGTTGATTATGCACTTCATTTTGAAACGTTCGAAACATCTCAAATGATTCAAATTTTATGTTTCATAAGATATACATAACAATATCTCTTTGAAATCATCGATAAATGTAATGAAGTACTTGATAACCTCCTCTAGCCATTGTGTTTATAGGACCGCATACATCGGTATGTATTAGACCCAATAAATCACTTGCCCTTTCACCGTGTCCAAAGAAAGGGACTTTTAGTCATCTTGCCCAAAACAAGATACGGACGTTTCATATGTTTCTAAATCAAACGAATCAAAAAGCCCATCTTTATGAAGCTTCGTTATGCGTTTCTCGTTTATGTGTCCGAGACGACAATGCCAAAGATAGGTTTAATTACAGAAATGACAATCTTCTTCCTTTTCTTTTGGGCGTTTTGAAGCGAGAACAGTGGGGCTTGACTTGTTCCATAGGCTTTGCGACAAGTGCATCAATGACCTTGGCAACTCTAGCCTTGCCTTTGCCTTTCTTCTTCATTCCCTTTCCCTTGTGGACCATCAACACATTACTAGAGGGTTTCTTGATATTTTGTTCAGCAGCTTTGAGCATCAAATGCAACTCGAAATTGATTTCTCCATATTATTCATATTGTAGTTCAAAGCACAAATTGTGAGTAACTCTCTGGTAATGAATTCAAGATCAAATCCGTAGCCAACTCTTGGCTTATGGGGGAATCCGAGTCTATCAAGTGATCAACATAGCCCTTCATTTTCGAAACATGAGGACTAACGACGCACCACTCTCGGTCATCTTGCAAGAATGTAGGTTTTTGACTGTCTCGAACCTTTCTTGCCTAGCTTGTTGTTGGAACATTTTCTTCAGCGTTATAGCCATGTCGTAGGCTTCCATTAGTTCCATGTCCTTCGAAGTTCAGGGAACCATAGTTGCTAGCATAATACATGCAACATCGGTAGAATCGTTGACATGCTTACTATGCACATCCTTCACAGCTTTCGTAGCATTGGCTGGTGGGTCCTCAGGGATTGGGGCATCCAGGACATACAACTTGCGTTCATGCTTAAGAACAATTCTCAAGTTTCTTAACCAGTCAAGAAAGTTAGTCCCAGATAGCTTATCCTTCTCAAGGATGGATCGCAGTGACAGGGGATTATTGTTAGTTGAAGAGGCCATTGATCTACAATAAAGATTATGCAAAGTTTATTTTAGTATAGAGGAATAGACTCCCACTAAATTAACAACCCTCCTAAAACATACTATTTATTTAGGGGACTAAAATCCATATTTCACATAATTCTATGACAGCTATGACATGAAACACAGAACTAGATTATTTAGGTAGGTAACAATTACCAATTACATCTTATGTAATTTTTAGATCCTTTTATAAGATATGAGACATCTTATGTCTTAGCATGTTTTTATCTCATCATTTGCCTAAAGCTCAAAACTATTTTGATGGCTTTATTAAGTCGGACAATTTTAAACATTAAGGTAACTCTTACCCAACTTGTCTCACCAAGATAACACAATACACCCAATTATGGCTGAAACTATATTAGTGTGATCGAGGCCTTGACAAGTGTTTAAAATGGATGACACGAGACTTAAAATTTAATAGAGGGATTTTATTCAGTTTTAGTGATTTTATGTAAACAATGAAATATCATATATTTTATTGATTTGTTCAATCACTAAACAATTTGGAGATTTTTTTTTTTTTTTTTAGAAGACGAATCTCAATTCCGAAAATTAAAATTCGCTATAGAAAATCATAATTTTCGCTGATTTTATTATCATAAATTAACCCGTAATTTATCCGAAATTTAGTCAATTAAAACATTTTAATTAACCCGGACCCACATCTAACTAATCATCTTATCCTAATCCAATTAGGATTTAAGATATTTGAATCCTAGTATATCACCAATAACAAGATTCTTGATATTTATCTTCTATTCTAATTTGTTATCTATCTTTATCAAATAGAAACTTCATAACAAAATAGATATAACAAAATAAATAATTAATTTCGAAAATTAATTATTTATTTTGGATTTAAGATATTTGAATCCTAGTATATCACAAATAACAAGATTCTTGATATTTATCTCATATTCTAATTTGTTATCTATCTTTATCAAATAGAAACTTCATAACAAAATAGATATAACAAGATAAATAAATAATTTCGAAAATTAATTATAAATAAATAAATAATTTCGAAAATTAATTATTTGCAATTTCGGTCTTCATCCAAATAATCACAAACATGTAATTGAATCAAGAACTACTATCCCAATCGAACCTAATGGTGTCATGGATCATAGAACACGAAACTCAATTCATTAAAATTATTCGAATTAACCTAGCATGGTTACTAGCATGTACGAAACTAATTTCAATTAAATCACGAATATATGTATCATATACACAAAACATGATAATAAATCTCACAGAAAACTTATGTATATCACATATACATCAACTATTAACATGCTTTCAATCATATATAATGTATATATCAGAAGAAAACATGCAATGAATTTAATGGAATCGAACTCGAAGGCTCTGATACCACTGTTGGGTTTTGGGGTTCATACGCGGCGGAGATTACAAAACAATTTTGACAAAAACCCCAACAGGATCCGAATCTAATTCCATTAAAAACGTTTAAACCATGAAAAACTTAATCATACCTCAATCGCAATATACCTTTACGAAGGTTGATCGATCTCTAAGGCGTTGCCAACGACGAACGCCTCTACTAGTAGTCCACACACGAACGGCGTAGAGATTCGAAGTGCTAGCTTCGAGAGAATACCAAATCTTTTTATTTCTCTCCAAAACGATCCAGAGCATACCAAAAAACCCTAAGTCGTTTCTAAAACGAAAATAGAGTTTCGTTCTTTTTCTTTCGTGTGTGTGTTCTAACTTAAAGCGTCTATTTATATAACCATTGTATATAGACGGTTAAGTAAATTACACATATACCCTTACTTAAAGAAGTATAAGTGTAATACACCACAAGGACGTTTCTGTCATGAATTTTATCACATAAAATTCATTTTTCTGAATCATCTTAAAATCTCGCAAAACCATTCTTAGTGTGCAACCCAATAGGCTCATACAACGTTGGCAGTGTACCAAAACATATTTTGGTATACAAGTCATAAGCGGCCTCTAGCAAGACATTATGACTACCCAAGTCGTACGAATATCAAATCGATACAACCTAATCAATAGTGTATATAACATCATTTTGTCACACGATATCCTTTTGATCAAACATAAGGCATGGAATTGTCATCCAACATGTTCAATCGTACTAGTCTCGATCTCTAGGTAGACTGAAAACATCCAAGTGACATTGATCAATATCAATTCACTTAAAATAGGCCTTTTAACGGTCTAACACATCGAGGGATCCACTAGATATCTCTCTTTATATGAGAGGGACAAATTCTATCTCGATTACACAACTTCATCACATTGCTCACACAATAACCAATCACAACCTTTATAATCGTCCGGTTAAAGACAACGTTTGATTGTGTCAAATCACTGTGTTCCTAATGTTTATATGAGAGGGACAAATTCTATCTCGATTACACAACTTCATCACATTGCTCACATAATAACCAATCACAACCTTTATAATCGTCCGGTTAAAGACAACGTTTGATTGTGTCAAATCACTGTGTTCCTAATGTTGAAGTCTCTGGTAATCTCAAGTCAGAGGACTGGAATATATACCTATCATGAGAAACAATTATGACTTAATCCATGTGATGTTCTCATAGCGGGTCGGTCCAGTATTTTGTTCCCTAACAAGTACTCGTGATCTTGATTCGTATCCATATACGTGTAATCATCATATGATCATCAATCAAGACTCACACTAGTCTTAATTCATTATAGTTCTCAGTATAATGATCGACTAGGGACATTTAGGATATTTATGTAAATACCCATGGATCTTATTATAATGTAAACATGCAAATTAATTATAATAAACAACAAATGAAATCCTCTATTTTTATTAACTAAAAGTATTCATAAAGACAGTTAATGGATTGACCTAGGGCACATGCCCCCATCAATCTTCTACCTTCATCCCAACACCCCTCAATCATCTCCATTCTCGATTTTAGTCATTGTAGAACACTTATACTAAGTCGCCAAGTGTCGTAGGAGTGTTTTTTCGTTGAACAAGGTCGAATGTAGTGTTGTGTCCCGGAAATGAAGAAATGTCATGTGCGATCGATAATGCGAAGTGAACTCGATTTTAATTGGTCACGGAGGGATCCAGCTGAGACATCTACACTTCCTCGTGTGTGCAACGCCTCTTCAGAGCTGTCAACTTTGTGTGGCCGATACCCGTGGGTAACAAGAACGAACAAAAAAACTTCAAAACTCCTGAAAAAACATATGATAATGACAAAAAATAGTGAGTTTTGCTCAGAATCGTTTGATATTTTTATTTTCATCGAGATTTGGTACCAAAAATGTAAGATTTAAGCCCCAAATCGAAGTCCGAAACTCAACAATAAAAATTACAAATAATACCGACTCAAGAAAATAAAAAATCTCTAAAAAACTTCGAAATATGCACCCATAGCGTCGAATCGATGTAGTTTTGCTCGGATTTCGTCAAATTTGAGTTGGTGGTGAGAATGGGATTTGAAAGAGAGGTGAACGGGGTATGTGCGGGTAGGGTGAGTGAGGTATGAGTGAGTAAAAGCTCTTTTATATGGAGGGGTAGTTGGGTCATTTCACTAGAGGCTGAAAAAAAGTAAGGCTATGCGCACTCGAATAATGGTCAGGGCACCTAACAGAAATTTTGTGAAAATTGGTTTTGAAAGAAAATGTCAAAAATGCCCTCTCAAACCCAACAATTCACTCACGATCGAAAACTTTTCCATCTTGCGCACCCACTTTTAATCCTTCAATTTTTTCACAAGTGCAATCGATCTCTAGGCGTGCATATACATGGAGTTAAATGAACTTAGTTGACCGATTTTGGATTAGAAAATAATGTCGGTTTATATTGTAAGGTTTGTTAGATTCGGTATGTTTACATCACTATTAATGTATAATGGGTGAAGAAAAGAAGTGAGAGGCGGAAGTAGAACAAGTTAAAGTTTTTTTTTTGATTTTTTTGCATTTTTTCATTTTTCAAACTGTATAGGGTACACGAAGTGACGAGCCACATATGACCGAGACACTACATAAGGTCTTGGTTGTATCTAGGCGACACTCTTGCATGAATCTCGGATTAAAGCAACTGAAACCATATGTATGTACTCTGAAGGTCATTGGGTACCAAGACTTGATGAATAGTCTAGGACATGTTCAACCGAGATTTCATGTAATTTCTCGAACTTATGAGACCGAGATGGTCAGGGTGCATTGAGAAACAAATAGGGTGTCCTGATCAGGCATGATGCTCATTTTTGAACAAATGGACAATTTGGGAAACTTGATGGGGTGTCCCGAGGAATTGATTGGGTGCCCTGATCATTGGGATGGCCTGAAAAATAACCGGGGTGCACATAGCCGCGCTAAAAAATAGAATAAAATGAGCAAAAATTGGGGTCCGAATAGTCTGGACTTATAAAAATGTCCAAAAAGAACAGCAATTCCTTTGATTGAGCCCACTTAAGACTGGCCGGCCGACGTGCACAATGAACCAAAGAGGATGAGACGATGTTTATGTACCGCTCGAGGCTCATACGTACGTGGAAAATCGTGTTCCACTCACTTTAACGATTCGTTACATGACAAAGAATTAATCCACGTACGTGCCATTTTCTCATTGGTTATTGGGTCAAAAGAATACGTGGCACTTCTACGCCAAGCTCTCACGACAGACTCAAGGCTCCCGAGAGCACCAGATCAGAGAGACCTACTTCAGTGTTTGTTCTCTACGAGCGTAGCGGTTGCGCCCATCGCATCGCGTGTCCAGAGCTTTCGATTCATTCCGTCTGCATTTCGATTCCATTACTGCCAATTCTGTCCGATTCGGTGAAGATCAGAAGAAGAAGAAGATGCCTCGAGGGACGAGATGAGATGATGATGGTCATGGAATGAAGAATTGCGGCAGATCTCGACAGAGATGGCAAGGGTGGTGGGAAAATGGGGGTGGGCGTGGTCTCACAAGAGGACCACCATTATCATATGTTCTCTCAACATCGTGGCCGCCCTATTCGTCCTCCACTTTCTTTATTCTTCCCTTTACATCTTCCCCTCCACTGGTCAGTATTGCCCACCCTTTTTTTGGGATTCTTGTTTGTGTTATTGCTCTTAGATTTGGCTCTACTCAACAGTCTATTTCATACATTATGGTTTCTTTTGTGTGTTATTTATGTATGTATGCCCTTTTGGTCTAATTTTGATCCTTTCATCACCACATTTGGGATTTTTGGTTTGTTCTTCTTTGATTTGGTTTAACCGATGCATAGATTGACGTTTGTGTTGTTTTCACGCTTGTTTTAGTTGTGTATACAGAAGATCAGATTAGGAAAATGGAAGAATCGATTCGGATTCGAAAGGCAGCTGAGCCTCTAGAGCTTATTAGATTGGTCAGTCCCTTCACTTTGATTTTGGATGAATTCGATTGGATAATGCTTTTGTTTTGACTAACATGCTTGCGTTTGGATGAAAGGTCGAGAAACTCAAGAAGCAATTGTCCAGAGAAAATAGTGCAGTTTTATTGTCCCGGGAGATGAAGCATAAGCTAGCTGAGGAAATTCTTCTAAAATTGAAAGAACTAAATGGAAATGGCAACGTGACTGTTCAGAGAGGTAGCTTTTTGTAAATTTCCTGTTATTAATCTCAGCCATTGCTTTTTTCAATTCGTTATTTCTGTTCACATGCTTCAGACTTCTTGCAGCGCGAACTATAGCGAAGGTTTCCACTTTTTTTTTTTTTGAAGTAAAATAGTAAAATTAATCATGATGGCTCAATACATTCAATAGAACGGACCAGATGTAGAATCAATTACCTTTATAAAAGCATATTGATTCCCTAATCCTAATTTTTTAAAAGAATATTCAACTGCCACAAATTTGATTTTGAAATATTGTTGTTGTAATAATGGAACGGTATGACGATCAGTGACTGCTTTCTTGACAAACGTCTGAAACACAACAATGCACAAATAAACTACCGAAACCATAACGAAAAAATAAAAGTTCCAATGAGGGAAGACAAACAAAGACTTTCGACGAGGGAAGACACAAATTTCCAACTTTGGAAGACAAGTGCGTATTCAAAAAGATAACCTAATGGGGAAGAAGAAGAAGAGCAAAGATAACCTAATGATATATCAAACCAGCAGTTGTAAGGGGTATCCATGCTCAAGCAGTAGAAGTGGAGATGAACTTGAATGATGGTAGATGCACACGTTAAGGAACAAGCAGTGCCGATGATGAATATTATAAGTGCTATAGGATTGAAGCTCTCATATCTAAATAGATATGTGTTCTATTGAAAGATATGCAGTAAACACTTCTATTGGAGCCACTGCCAATCAAAAGAAGAGATCGGCGGTGGTTCAAATGCAGGAATTGCAAAGAAAAATCAAAGAGAAAGAAAACATGGATTTAGGGTTTGGAGTCGCCGCATACAAAATTAGCAAAGGATTCAACATTGGATGTGAAATTGGCGATGTCGTCCGTATCAACCAACGAGAAGAGCCTTGAGGACAAAGGTTCTAACTAGAGGGTGTGGTATTGATAAGTCAATATTAAGTTGTTGCATGAGTCAAAGCATAAATAAAACTCAAAATTAATCCGAAAATTTTCTAGGGGTAGTTTCAATGTTTATCACGTTTATGTTAGTTTAAAACAATTTTAGTGATGAAGAACGAGAAGGGATTTGTTATTAGTTAATTTATTTATTAGTTGTATTTTAAGTGTAATAGGATTAAGCAACGGCTCTAAACCCTAACACCCTATTTCTTTCTCTTCGATTTTTTTTTTTTTTTTTACTATGTTTGAACCACCACCGATCTCTTCTTTTGATTGGCGGTGGTTCCAATAATTGTGTTTACTACATATTTTTCAATAAAACACATCTATTTAGATAAAAGAGTTTTAGTCCTGTAGTTATCAGATTCATCATTGGCATCGCTTGCTCCACCTCCACGCGTGCATCTACCATCATTCAAGTTCATCTCCAATTTTACTGCTCATGCATGGATATGCGCTATTGGTTTGATATTTTTCATTAGGTTCTCTTATTCAGTAAGCAATTGTCTTCCCTCATTGGAAGTTTGTGTTTGTCTTCCATCGTCGAAAGTTTTTGCTTGTATTCCCTTATTGGAAGTTTTATTTCTCATTATGGTTCTAATAGTGTGTATGTGTGCTGCTGTGTTACATACGTTTGTCAAGAGAAAAGTCATTGATTTCCATACTATTCCATTGTTACAGTCACAGTTCTTGAAAATCAACTTTATGGCAGTTGAATGTTTGTTTGAACAATTAGGATTAGAGAATCAGTGTACTTTTATCGGGGTGATTGTTTCTACATTTGGTTTTGTTCTATTGAATGTACTGAGCCATCATGATTAAAAAAATTTATATTTTATTTTAAAAAAACTAAAAGACCATATATAAAAAACTCGTCCTCTAGTTGAATGTTTGTTTGAACAATTAGGATTAGAGAATCAATGTAATTTTATCAGGGTGATTGTCTATATATCCTTGATCTTCATCGTACTTCCCTAATTAAAAAAAACTCATCCTCTAGTTTTAGTTCCTTCGTGACTCTTGTGATGCGGAGCAATTGTGTCCTCCCTCTCTTACTTGGACTCGACAATTCAGTTCATAGTATCTGTGTCAACATGAGTCGACACAGATACTGAGTCGACTGTGCATGAGAAAAGTCGGATGCGCTCCTATTCATCTTCGTCTTCATCAACTCTTTGATTCAGCAACCCATTTCATACATAGTTTCTTGTCCCTCAAGTCAATGTACGTACTCGTTACAAACATTGTCTTTAATTTATTATTAGCATTATATATTATTATATATTGCAATTTAAAGAATAGCCAAAATTCGTAAGTTTATGTATTTAAACACAAATATGTATAGATATATACATACATGTACACATATATTTAGCGTGTCTAAGTACGTGTCTAAATTTTTGGGTACTTCTAGTCGAGTCCACATGTCCTCAAATTACAAAATAGCAAAGCCCGACCTTCGGATATGTACTCGTGTCCGACACCCATACCTGAGTTCGAGTAACTTAGCACGTGGCTAGTTTTGACTAACTAAAAAAAAGTAAGACATTAAATACCCTCATTTGAAAGGCTAAAAGCATGATTTGACTGTTAGGAAGGTCTTGGAGAAAGTCGTCTACGTCTTCATTGTCTAGAATCTTTGACTATGATCAAAAGTGTTTCATCATTGCAAACTTCACTTTTATGTTTGCAACTCTTTCAATTAGGTAGTTGTCAACAACCGCATCACCAACCACCTTTATGGGAAATCACCTTGATGAAAAAGCCGACATCTTCAAAGAATAACTTGTGTTCCACGAAGTTGTTCCCATCACCATCAAACTTTGGCGGTTCGTCAAAATTGTTAGAGTCCTCGAAGAAGATTGAATCCACTTCGTCTCCGCCACCATATTGTTCTCGCTACAAAGACAATAAGAACAATTTCTTCTACCATTGAGTCTAAGAATACCTGGTGACAAGAACAAACACATGTTCTCTGTTTGTTGATTCAACGAATAACCAAACCAGAAGATTAAACACTAAGGTTTTCTCAAAAAAAAAAAGCACACACAAAGGAAAAATCCCACATATTTTCTAAACCCCCTTTATTAACTCAACAATATCCAAAAAATAAACCTAAAATAATAGACATAATTCCTTTATATAGAACTACTCTAACTGGACTCCTAAAAAAATGTAACTTCTAACAACAACAACATAGCCTCAATCCCAGATTAATTGATGTCAGCTGCATGGATCAAACTCTTCCACAACAACATAGCCTCAATCCCAGATTAATTAGGGTCGGCTACATGGATCGAACTCTTCCATTACGCTCGATTTAGTACAATAGATGGTGAGCTTTCCAAATAATTTAAATCTCTCTTAATTAATGCGTTCTAAGTTAACTTCGGTCTATCCCTACTTCATCGAATTTCTTCAGTTTATATTGCGTCAAGTTTTCTAGTGGGATAACTTCTAATTGGATACCAATAAAACTCATAGTTAGGCTCAACTCTCTAACTTCTAATTTACCTCTATTTAAAAGTTTCTAAAAAAATAAAAAAAATTTAATAATCCTATGACACTTAAAATATTAATAATTAAATAAATTAAATAATAAAAAATTCCATTCTCGTTCTTCATTTGTTA
The DNA here is from genome assembly GCA_039657365.1 of Stephania yunnanensis. Taxonomy (NCBI): domain Eukaryota; kingdom Viridiplantae; phylum Streptophyta; class Magnoliopsida; order Ranunculales; family Menispermaceae; genus Stephania; species Stephania yunnanensis. The sequence goes on along the minus strand of CM077581.1, from coordinate 27,725,425 downwards.
GCGTGGAAGTGGGTGTGTTATTTGTTAACATTATTGTGTTTTTTGAAAGTGGGTAGGTAGTTGCTCAAGAATTCGGTCAAAGGGATTAGTGAGTGGGTTGTGTGCTGCAATTTTCTTGGTTTTAGATTAGCATGATCGTTGTGTGCTGTATTTAAATTCTGGATAGAAAATAAAGAAGAAAAGTTAGTAAATTGTGGTATGTTCTCACCATGTTACCCTAAGAGAGTTTTATCTTCAATCTTTAATTGGCTTTGATTGAGACCACCTATTTGTGATATGTAGGGCTGGCAAAAACTCGGGACCGGACATAAACGGGACCGGACACCCATTTCTATAATGATTAAATTTGGTGCCCGGACCCGGTCCCGTTTTTGAAACGGGCAATTTTTTTTTGTCCAGTCCCGTATGTTTGTAAAACATACGGCTTCCGTTTCCGTTTTGTGGGCAGAGCTGTGTCGGACTGGCGAGGGGTGACGGCAATCGCCGCGAGTGTCGCCGACACCCGACTGGCCGTGCGCAAGACGGCGAGAGCTGGACTATTGGAGGGAGAGGCTGCACAGTCGGTGAGGCTGAGGCCGCACAGGCGGTGCCGCGGTGGCGACTGGCGAGCGCGAGACGGCGAAAGAGAGGCAGAGGCAAAGAGGCGGTGTTGAGGGAGGCAGAGAGGCGGTGTTGAGAGGCGAGAGGCGGTGTTGAGGGGGAGGCGAGAGAGAGAGACGCGAGAGCGCAGAGAGAGAGAGCGCGAGAGAGGGGAGGCGAGAGAGAGAGAGAGAGCACGAGAGGGGGAGGCGCGAGAGGGGGAGGCGAGAGAGAGAGAGGCGCGAGAGGAGGCGCGAGAGGGAGAGGAGAGAGAGAGAGAGTGAGACGCGGAGAGGCAAAGACTGAGAGACGGTGAGAGGCGGTGAGAGCGGAGTGAGGCATTAGGGTTTGTTGAGGGAGAGGGTGAGCAGACGCAGCAGCAGCAGCAGCAGTCAACAGAGAGCGGGGAGGAACTCGAGGGAGATGTTAAAAACTTAAAATACATTGTGAAATTACCTATATGCCCTTCAAATTAATCACTAACGGGTACTCATTTTTTTGAAATTTTTGCCCGGTCCCGGTTTCGTATTTTTAAACGGACATAAAAAATTGTCCAGTCCCGTATGTTTTTCACAAAAATATTGCTCGGTCCCGTTTAAAACGAGTCCAGACAAAACCGGACAAACGGGTCCAGACAACCTTTGCCACCCCTAGTGATATGCAAGGTTTAAAACTTCGACTTCGTCTTATAATTCACCCCTTAAAACTTAGAAATAATTCAAGGAAGTTTAATTCGATGAGGGAAGTGCAAAATTTCGTCGGTGTATGGAATTCCATTCAAAATGCTAAAAACTCTAATTTCTCTCTAGAAATGTCAAAAATACACAAAGTTATACAATTATAAGGCATAAAAGTCTCAATGCAATTGTTTAAAAATAATTGTTTTCTTATGGTTTCTTTCGTATAAAAAATAGTCGTTTTCACGTTTTCTATAAAACATGTCATTTACAATTACATAGCATTATTTCACGATACAACTTGCAATTCGTCAACTATGCTCTGTTCGAAGTATTAAAGTTTCATTTTAAATTTGCTTCAGTACATTCTGCATTTCTCTGAAACTTCAATGAAATCCCTTGTAACTTACATGTAGTCATGGAAGTTTTGCAACTTTTGCTACTATTTGGTAGTAGTTCCCTGCATTATTTCGAAGTTCTCGAATGTTTCAAGGAGTTTTGACATTAGTTTTTTCATACACATGGATTTCGTTTCCCCTTTTTGAAAATTGGCTAAATTTGCCAAATTGAATGAACATCTTCGATTTTTAGAGTCATGTTGGTACCAGAGCTGCAATTATGGCCAGAAACAAATATATAATTGAAAATCTAGAAGCCAACTTTTGGTAGGCTTTAAAGAGGGATTGAGCAGAGTGGAGTTGGACGTCAATGATAAATTTCATAAGCTAGAAGTTGCCATTAGCAGAATCTCGGAATTTTTATTTGCAATGCATGCACATGACACCCGTTAGTAGTGCCGGTGATTGTAGTGGATTTGGGCAGTCCTTCAATAGGCGTTTTCATGAGAACATCAAGGATTGCAAGACGCTAAGGCGTTGCCTAGGCGTTTTCCTTGCCTAAGGCGAGGTGGTGGCGCCTAGGAGTTGTCTAGGCGAAAAAAAATATTTATATCGTGTACCCGAAAAAATTAGTTATTTATTTATTGGCCCCTGTCTTTCTATTAGTACTACTAGTCATTGATCGTAATATTCAATATTTACTTCAAAAAGTACTCATTATAGACATTTAATAATTTCAAATGATGTATGTGTACCATTGATTATGAATTATCAAACACATTTTAGTTTTCAAAATTATTTTCACCTCTCTGAACTTAAAAGTTATATATGGAAGTTTTCTAGTTGGGATAGGGTCTACACTGTTTGGGGGTTTATATATGGAAGATTTCTGAAATTATTTTCACCTCCCTAAACTTTAATAAAAATTACTAAGAAGGCCACCGCTTGCCTAGGTCAGCCTAGATGGTATGAGCCAAAAATGCCTAGGCAACGTCTTGTAATCATTGGAGTACATAGACGGAGGTTGACCAATTTTCTTCTCAAAATTATGTAAACTCAAATTCCCAAGGTATTCGGGTTTGATCCAAGCGCATGGTTCACTCATGTTCATCAATTCTTTGATACCAAAGCACGTTAGACACTCAAAAGGTTCCCTTGGCTTCATTTCAATTGGAAGGGGAAGCAAATCAATGGTGGCAATGGTTGCATAGGGCCTACCAAGAGGAAGGAGAAGAGGTGACATGGGACGGGTTTGGAGCAGAATTATGGTTTCGTTTCGGTCCCACAGACTATGAGGACTTTGATGAGGCTTAATGAAAGTCAGCCAAACAGGTTCTTTACATGAATACCAAAAGGAGTTTGAGTGATTGGGTAACAAGGTGCAAGGGTGGACTCATAAGGCATAAGTGGGCACTTTCATGAGAGGATTGAAATCTGAAAACTGCGGATGAGATTCGCCTTTTGAAGCCCAAAAATTTTAAGAAAGACATTAGTTTGGACAAAATGAGAGGCGTGCAATTGGCTCATCAACTGCTAGTGCCTCCTCAATATAACGAAACCACCTTCGACAACTCTCTCGTTAAAGCAATGCGAAGACTTTCGACAACTTTTTCGTTAAAGACAATGCGAAGACTTCAGCCAAGTGGTTTCCATGGGAAGATATGCAGAAGAGGCGAGTTCAAGGCCTCTGTTTCAATCGCAATGCTAAATTTGTTCCAAACCACAAATACAAGGAATGCGAGCTAATGTTGTTCGAAGTAAATGGAGAAGATCACGAGTCTGCAATATGCAGACGATGCACTTTCTCTCATGGAAGGAGGCATTCATAATCCGGAGGTTCTAGTTGAAATGTTGAAGGAGTTTAGTGATATATTAAGTTTAAAAATCAATATGTCAAAAAGTCAACTAGTCGACATTAACTTGAAAGAGGGCTTTGTGGCTTAAATGGAGAAGCTCACGAGTCTTCAATTTGTAGACGATGCACTCTCTCATGGAAGGAGGCATTCATAATCCGGAGGCTCTAGTTGAAATGTTGAAGGAGTTTAGTGATATATTAAGTTTAAAAATCAGTATGTCAAAAAGTCAACTAGTCTACATTAACTTGAATGAGGACTTTGTGGCTTAAATGGCTAATTTTGTGGGTTGAGGGAAGTGTTCATTGCCATTTAGGTTTGTAGTGCTTCCATTAGGAGGAAACCCATCGTCAATAGATTTTTGGGCTCCAGTCATTAGATCTATTTCTAGAAGATTAGAAAGTTGGAGAAATGGTACATGTCAAAAGTTGAGAGACTTTGCTAGAGGCAATTACCATTTATTACATGTCTATTTTTAAGATGCCAAATAAAGTGGCTACAATAATTGAGAAAGCTTTTTTCTTCGGTAAAAAATGAATAAGAACAAAGGCCAAAGTCTTTTTGGATGGAGAATTGTGGAAAGACCTTTGCAAAAAGGAGGTCTTGCACTAGGAAACGTTCAAAAAAGAAATCAACTTCTTGTTTCAAAGTGGTTGTGGAGATTCCTTAGAGAGAAAGGAGCATTGTGGCATGAGTTTGTTAATAGTATTCACGGTCTAGCACCTAACAAGTGGTACCCTATGGTGGCTCCTAAGGTAACTCATCGTAGTCCATGGAAGTTCATTCACTCCAACCTCACATATTTCCAAAATCACATTTCTGTAAGGGTTGGGGATAGGTCATCAATTCATTTTTGGGAAGAAAATGTAAGGAGTTTTAGGATAATAAAAACCGAAATCTAAAGAGAAAGGTAACAAAACATAGGTGAACAAATAAAAACAAGAACAAATACTTTTCTTTATTTCATGTGTTAAGATCCCCGTCATGAGTACACATTTATAATGTGCCACACTCATAATTGAATTACAAGTAAAAACTTTGTCAACTCCAGGACACATCTAATGGCACATCCTCTAAGTGTAACTACTACCATCACTCTACTTTGTGACCCTTAATAACCTCACAACACGACATATCTTCCAATCTCATTCTCACTAAACTACCCACTACACCCACTACTTGACGTAACAGTTTACACACATGATAACTTTGACTCAGAACAAACACTACATTAATGACTAGACTTACAAATCAATTAAATAAACTGACACTAAACTTTTATTAAAATTATATATTCTAACATTCCCTCTTGATTAAAATTTCCTAAAAATAAAGACATTAATCAAACTTCAATTTTTGCAAAGCACGTCTCTTCGCATAATTCAATATAATGATTCTTTCAAGCAAATCTCTTCAAACTTCTTGGAGCACATCTCTTAAAAAACCCCATATGATGCATTTCTCATCACATTCCAAAAGAGATTTTCTTCGGTGGTTTCCTCCACCAATTTTGCATGTCCTTCTTTGTTAAGCTTGCAATTTTTCTACTCACGATCAAATTCCTTGCACTTGTACCACTGCGACTTGCCTTTGTTTCAATAGTCCTTTTCTTCATTACCTATCTTCTTACAATTATCACATTAAAGATTTCTTCCTCTTACCTTTGGCAATGGTGCTTTTGCTAGATAAGCACATTCAACAGCTTAGCTTTTGCTCCACTTCTCATCGTTCTCCGTTGCTCCTGAGCTTGCAACGCATTGATCAGCTCCGACAATGACATTTGAGTGGTGTCTCTCGAATCTTTAAGAGAAGAGATTTTTGCCTTAAATCTTTCAAGCAAACTTAAAAACACCTTCTCCACGATCATGCTATCTGATAGTTCCTCTCCCATGAGTCGAATTTCATTCACCATGTTCATTAGTCAATTCGAGTATTCTCGTATGGTCACATTTTCTTTCGTTTTTTTTATATTCGTGGGTGTTCAGGCGAACCTGACTATTCCCACGAGGCCCTGGTGTAATCGGTCTGAGCGTACCCCAGTGCCCCGAGCAATCTTGCCACACCGGGGAATCGAAATCGAGGTCGTACACTTAACTCATGCAACCCCACATTCGCTCTTATCGTTGTGACAACCCCATCGGGTTGTATGGTCTCCTTTTCTTTCATGATCATGATTTGAAAAGCTCTTTTCAGATTTAGTATTTGTTGTCGCCTGGTTCTTTCATTGCCTTGATAGATTGCCTGCAACACACTCCATGCATATCTTAACAATTTTGCAATTCATTATCCTTGTGAAAATGCATTCTGTGACAACGACATGAATTTGAGGCAAGGCTCTTGGAGCTATTGCGAGTTCTTCTTCATGCACCTGAATCTGATTAAGAGTTGGCTTGTTCCCAAATGGAGAAACTTCTCTTTAATCATCTTCAAACCATTGCCATAGACTAAGACCCTTCAAATGGGCTTTCATCTTTTTTTTGGATAGGAACAAATGGGCTTTCATCTTGACAGCCCAAACTTCATGATCTTCACCATTGAAGGTTAGAGGTGGAGGAGATGATGATGTTGTGGTGAAAACCATTTTGAGATACTTACTGGCCCTTGAAGATCAAGAAGCTATGATACCAATGTTAGGAATTTTAGGATAACAAAAACAGCAATCTAAAAGAAAGCTAACAAAATAGAGGTGAAGTGGTGAACAAATGAAAATAAGAACAAATCCTTTTTCTTTATTTCATGTGTTAAGAGCTCTATCATGATCACAAGTACATATTTATAATGTGCCACACTCATAACTAAATTACAAGTAAAAACTTGGTCAATTGCATGACACATTTAACGACGGATCTAATTAATTTCCCCCATCACTCTAGTTTGTTACCCTTAATAACCTCACAACACGACTCATGTCCCAATCTCATTCTCACTAAACTACCCACTACACCCACTACTTGACTTAATAGTTAACACATGAAAACTTTGACTCAAAACAAACACGTGCAACAATAATGACTAAACTTACTACTCAATTGAATAAAGATGCAGCTAAACGTACCTTGAAACTTGTTCAACATATCACATTACTCAAGCTTACCCCGATTTTGAATTCCGAACTCCACTTTTTTTTTTTTCTCGAAATCCTCGGAGTACCCTTTCTCACCCCATCACCCTTACCGTCACCCTAACACCCTCAATCCTCTCCATTTCTCGATTTGGGTCATTGTAGAGTACTTGTACTAAGTCGAAAGTGTGGTAGGATTTTTTTTTTCCGTCGAACAAGGTCAGATTTAGTCTCGTCGTGCCTTACACCTCTTTAGAGGTGAGGAAGTGTTGCATGTGGGTTTCGGAGGCACAAGGCCTATACTTCTTTAGAGGTTTTGGTGACTCCCATCAAGACCTCTTCAAGTCTAGATCAAATCCCACCGAGACTGTGAAGTGGTCTCGGTCTCAGTGGGAGATGGAGGGAGTCGACCAAGACCTTAAAGAGGTCTTGGTGGGAGTCGTCTCAGCCCTGTGTGTCTGAAACTCGCGGGCGACAAAAATGGATAATAAAGTTTTAAAACTCCAAAAAAATACCTAAAAACGACCAAAAAAACATTGGGTTTTGCTCAAAACCGCTTGATATTTTCTATTCCATCGACATTTTGTGCCTAAAATGCAAGATTCAAGCCCCCAAATCAAAGCCCTAAACCCAACAACACAAAAATCAACCAGAAGACAACAAAAAAACCTAAGAAAACCCAAAAATCGACACGAATTGAGGTGAGGAATGCACTCACAGCATCAAATCAATGTGGTTTCGCCCGGATTTCGTCGAATATGGGTAAGATCGTGAGAGTGTGATTCGAGAGGGGGTTCAGTTGAGTGACTTGGGTATGGGTAAGCAAGGGTGAGTGGGGTATGAGTGAGCAAAAACCCTTTTATGTGGAGGGGCAATAATGTCATTTCTCGTAGGGGCAAAAAGGGAAATTTGAGTTGGGGTCCGTTTAGCTGCAACCTTAAATAAACTGACACTAAACTTTTATTAAATTTGGATCATATATTCTAATAGAAAAATAGCTGGGAGATGCATCACTTGCATCTAAATTTCCCTATGCGTTTTCTAATTCTATGCATAATAATTGATCTATATCCCTCCTTCTCACATGGGCTTGGTGAGAATTACTTAGTTTGTAACCTTTATCTTCGAAATAGATTTCCTTCGAGGTTCCATGATGAAAAAAATGAGTTGTTGAATGTCTTAAGCCAAGTTACCGTTCATCTTGATAGGGAAGACAAAAGAACCTGAGATCCTGACCCTCGGGCCTATTTTCAAGTAAATCATTCTTTACCTTTTTAATTGAAGGATCTAATTCAATCATGATCAAGAATTTCAATGACTTTGGAAGGACATGGTTCCATCCAAAGTTAAATTTTATGTGTGGCTTGTATCATGTGGTGGTTTGAACACAAGTGATATGTTTCAGATAAGAATGTTACACTTGGTTATTTCACCTCATTGTGGTCTTTTGTGTTTGATGGAAAGTGAACAAGGGAACCACCTTTTCTTTCAATGTCACATAGCATGCCAAGTATGGAATAGGTGGGTCATTTTCTCAGGAGGACTTCTTTCTAAGCCAGGTTCTTTGTATGGTGAAGGTCAACTTTGGAGTGGTTGACAAGAAAAGCGAGAGGAAACACATAATTGGCGCATTTATGGGGTCTTTGGCTAGAGAGAAATAAGAAACTTTTTGAAGACAAAAAGAATTCAGTGGAAGATTTGTGGGACTCAACGAAGATGATGGCAGCAAGATGAATCTCATGCAGCACGTATGGTGCAGTTTATTCAGCTACAGATTGGTGTCAACATTGGCAATGGATTGCTTAGTGAGAGAACGCTGGCGCACAACTGTCCTTTTCTTTTCCTTTTTTTCTTTTTTTTATCCTTGTTATATTTTCAGCATTGATGTAGACTATAGTAGGGGACTTTTGGTCCTCAACTTTTTCATTATTAATACATCTTTGTTTCCTAAGAAAAAAAAAACATAATAGAAGTAGAAATTGATTAGGAACTATTCTATGAGTAGTTTTCATGTTTATCACATTTATGTGGTTTGTTATTTGCTTGCATTAGTGTGGAAGTGGAGTGGGTGCATTGTTTGTTAACGTTATTGTGTTATTGTGAAAATGGGTAGGTAGTTACTTAAGCAGTCGGTCAAATGGATTAGTGGGTTTGTAGCGTGCTACTGTTTTCTTGGCTTTAGATTAGCATAAGTGTTGGTTGCCATTGTATTTAAGTTCTAGATAGACAATAAATAAGAGGAGAAGTTAGTAAATTGTGGTCTGCTCTCACCCTAAGAGAATTTTATCTTCAATCTTTAATTGGCTTGATTGGGACCACCTATGTGAAATTTCTTTCACCTATTCTCTTTGTTCATGAATTTGCCGTAGTTACAATTTGAGGAACATATATATATATATATCTGTGATGTTTGGTAAAATATTTACAAGTCTTCTGAAAATGTTATCACAGGCTTGTATAAATGTCTTAATGTGTTATTTCTTTTCCTGTACTGAAACATGTTATAGAAGAGCATAAGTGATGATAAGGCTAATTAGAAATCGAAACTTCACAGCTACTTCTGTTTTCATGATTCTTCCCATCCTGTATGGAACCCTTTTTAAAGCTTGTCTTTATGGCCCCTTATCTCAATTGTAATTGACAGAAGCACTGGAGATCTGGCGCAACAGGAAACTTGAGGAAACTAGACAGTTGGAACTTGGAAAGGCAACCTCAAATTCAACTCTCTCTGTCGAAGAAGCAAGTATTGTCATGCTACTCTTTAATTAAATTTACTTTAAGCGGATTTGCTTCTCAAATGTTTTTCTTTTCGTCATCCTTGATAGATACTTTCTTATGTCTTGCAGCTGTAATGTTTTTCTTTTCGTCATCCTTGTTGTTGTTGTTGTATCAGATATTCTCAAAAGTGCATTGGAGTCATCCTGGGACTTATTATTGGAAGAAATCAGTATTTGGATGCCGGCTGAAATAATCAACAATGAACATGATGACAGACCTGTGGGTGAAGAGGAATTTGGTAATAAATAATATAATGTTATGGTTCATATTTTGTCTGTTCTTCTTCCTAATGTTTTTCTTTACATATTGGGACTAAAATCTTTTCCAGTCAGGACCAAGGACTTGATCTTCAATAGACTTTTGAATCATTTAACTTTCACTTGCAAATGATTTGTTTCAATTGAAAAAATGAAGAAGTCACTTGACCGTGGAAAAAAATTTGGGTTTTCTTTTATTGTTTGGGCTTTACTAGAACATTAGGGAGTTATAATATTGGTATTTATATATTTGTTTTCTGCCATATCTTTAACAGTTTGACTGCTATATCAGTAAATAGTTCTACTAAGACATTTTATTGATTGATTTTCTTCAGATGATCGGATTGTTGCTGGCCGGTCTCTTCCTCCTGAATGTAATGCTGAGCTACATACTGATTATGCTGGAACTGCCGTCAGGTGGGGGCTCACCCATCATAAGGAAAGTGCTGCTGACTGTTGCCAGGCATGCTTGGATCAAGCTAAGAATGCAAAACCAGGTGAACACAAGTGCAATATTTGGGTCTATTGCCCATCTGAGACTGGCTGCTATTCACCTGACATTTATGAGCACAAGCATCAGGAGTGCTGGTTGAAGCAGGTAACATTTTGATTTCTTCTGATTTGTGCTTGGCTTAGTTTTTTAGGTTACCAACTTAGTAAATTATGCTAATAGGACAACATGCAAAAGCAATTTATTTGAGCTTCTAGAACATTAGACCAATGAAACTTACTACATAAGAAATTAATTTGCTAGCATAAACTGATAAACTTCCCATCATATTGTTCTAAAACAAACCATAATAGCAACTAAGTCTCCATCCCAAATTAGTCGCACTCGGCTACGTGGGTCTAACTCTTCCATTCCACTCAATTTAATGCATCATTTTTTTAGCTTGCACGAGATCTAACGATTACTCTGATTTTCTAACTGCGGAAGCATGGAAGAGAAATGTTTTTAATACCCTCTTTGTGGACTACCATTGTTAGGTTAAATTCAGACATCTAGTAGGTGTTTCTTGTGTTTATTCTTATTTTTTTAATTGTTGAAGAGATTTTTTGGGGCTCAAAAAGAAAAGGTATTCTAAAATAGTCTCTTCTGTAGATGAGGGATTGTCAATGTATTTTCTTCGAGAATCATAGTAATGATCTCTTACATGATATGTATTCAAGGGATTTGTTTTCATATTAACTTTTTTCTTTTGGATAATGATAGTAATATTAACTTTTTGGATTATGAAGGGTAATAAAAGGGTTTTTGATATTATTAAATGCACTTTCTTGTGCATGCCATTGCTCTCATGTAGTTGTAATGATGTGAAGATGGGTGTGAATTTTGTACAGTTTTCTCTTTGTCATCCAGTTTCATTGACTTGTGTTTTTTGAAATAAGAAACAGATTTTATATTGTTGAAAAGGTTTTATATTTACTAAAGCAAAAAGAGGGTCAAAATGTAGTTCTAATGATGTTAAGATGTATGGTGAATTTTGTAGTTTCTCTTTGTCATCCAGTTCCATTGACTTTTTAAAGTAAGAAACGGCTTTTATGTTGGTAGAAAGATTTTATAGTTACAAAAGAAAAGAGAGTATCAGAATTTGGAAGGAAGCTTTATATTAACCCAATCCTAAAATATTGAGCCAGCCACATCCGACGATTGTCTCGCTAATTTTTTTTTTTTTTGCTCCACTCATTTATAGAAAAATTATACTCCTTGGTCGTCACCAACGACATAGCTACATGGTGTTTGATACAATTGCACATCTCCTCCATTGGTGAAGTTTTGTCCTAAAAAAATTTTCTATTCCTCTCAATCCACTCATACCATAAAACCGCTAACATCGATGCATTCCAAGCAATTTTGAACATTTTAGTTATTCCACGAATGTCTTTATTTGAGAAGATGAAAATCACATTCCAATAGTCAACCAAGTCAAGTTCTGCTTATCAAAATCCTTCATTTGTAAAGGTGCAACCAAAGAACAAGTGATCCAAGTTTCATTCTCCTTTTGGCAAAGGATACACCAACTAGGGGATATGGAGAGTGAAGAGATGTAGTATTCTCCTTTGAAGGTTATCATATGTGGTTATCTTTCTGAGAGAACAAGCCAAGCAAAAACTTTATTTTGTGGGTTTAAGTGCTCTTCAAATGGATTTATATGGTCTAGTCAACCTACTCTTGTTTAGTGTCCAACGAGCTTTATCTTTTGTGAGGGGATAAATCCTAATGGGCTCTAATGTTATTAACAATTAGGATAGCTCAATGGTTTCTCTATCATTTAGAAGTCTTAAGAAATGAAAGTCCCAACAAGTTAGGTTATAATCAACCACTAACTGTTTGATTTTGGAAAGTATTTGAAGGAAAGGTTGGGGATTGAAACTTGATCCATTGGTATGAGTACTCGAGGTTATCCGACCCTTATTGACAGGGTAATACCTGAACTTGATAAGCGATGGGTAAGGGTGTGGGTTTATAAATGAGATATCCGAGTGGGTATGGGTAGGGATTCAATGGGTTGGGTATGTCTCACCCACAACTTGCCCTACCATATGGTATCCTACCCAAATGCTACCCTTTTACCTAACTTTTTTTGGGCGGATACAAGTAGTATGCACGTGGGTAACAGGGTACTTGTAGATTTTCATGCCCATTATCGATTTGAAAAGATAAAACAATAAAAATTCTAGAAGGCGTGAAATAAAATATTTGTGCCTAAAATACCTAAAATACCTACACGCCATATTGTTTCTATCATTATTACATAACCTACACAAAAATATATGGTGTCTATTAGTTTTTATAAAGACAAAAATATCACTCTTCATTTGAGCTAAAAAAGAAGTCTCCATGTCTTCCCAAATTGGAAGAATGTATCTTTAATCCTCCGCAATAGACATGTTTTAATTGGTTTGTTCTACTACGAAAGTGTTGTAGGCCCGTATGTCTTGCATCTGCATGGCTTCATTTTGTATATAATTCATGTAGGCCTACAACATTTTTGTAGGAACATGTGTATATTTTAAAAAATAAATCAGTTAGGATATGTTTATTGTGGAGGGAGATGCATTCTTCTAGTTTTGGAGGATTTTTTATTTTTTATTTTATTTATTTATTTTTAAATAGGAAAGAGACTTTTGTATTAGTAAAGAGGTATTACAAATACAAAAGTGAAAGTTACAAGTAATCTACAATAATGGAACCAACATGTTTATTGTGGTTTCTGAAGACACGGCCCCGGCATTATAAGATAATTGTTGGTTATTTTGAAAGATTTTTTTACCAAATAGAATATTTGAAATAGAGAATTAAAAATATGCACTAGAACTCTTGACCATAACTTTTCATCTGATCAATAGACTATTAATATATATAACATAATAAGATATATATATATATATATATATATATATAATCCATTAAAAGCAACTAAGAACCATGACTGCTTTGGTGAAATATTTCCAAGAATCAGCTTGCGTCAATTAGGTTTTTTATCTTAAGCAAATGCACGCTCCACCTTTTATTTCTTGCTTATTGTACTTCTGTACAAATTGTTGTACAAGTCAAATGTAATTTGGTATGAAATATCAGATTTGCATTTGAGGATTATATCATTTCTTTTGCCTGATGTAAACACATGATGCTGAACTATCTGCGTCATGTTTTCTTTAACATTTGCCGTAATGTGATTCCTTGTAAATTATCAAATCGAGGAATGCTAATTGTTGGCTTTATATGTTGAATGTATTGTTTGCAAATTGCAATGCAGGCTGACACCCCTAAGTTGAACTTCAAGGATAAGTACGGTGATTCATACAGAAATGCTCATCCAACCGCTCCTCGACTTGTTCCTTGGATATCTGGTGTTTTAAGTGTATGAAAAACGTATTTCGACTAGAGAATGCGTTGCAATCATGTCCAGAACTTGCAGTGTCACGCAAAGTCAGTCGCCCTGACAAAGCTAGCTGGCTGAAATCCTAATAGTCCTTGCTCTCTCTACCTGATACAGCATTCTTTCATCCTCAATTTATTTCATGTCTTATCATCAACAAAGGCTTCTCCAGATGCTTGTAACTTGCAGATCTCTTGAGCCTTCAATTGGAGTGCAGCGGAACAAACAAGGTTCTTCACATGAACTAATTAAAAGAAAAGTTCTTTTTATGAATGTAACCTCTGTGATAGGTAGTTTGTTGACTTACTGTAATTCTGGATCTCATCACAAATGTTGTTTATGATATCCTGTTTGTTTCTTTTACTCTATTTTGGTTTTACTCCATCTGCATGAAATTACTGCAATGAAAGAAATTTTACTTGCGCGAAAGCATGTTTCTGTTGCTTAGTCAGAATAGGTTGGATTTCCCTGTAAGAGACTTATCTCAACATTCTCCTAGTTGAGATCTTGAGACTTATTAATGCCTGTTGAACCCAAGAATACTACTTTACCGATTGCTATTCTATCTATCTGAAAGTGGCCATGTATCTGTCACCACTAGGGATGGAAATGGGAAAGGGAATACCCAAGGGTGATGGGGATTTACTCTAACGGGTACGGGTATGAGGATTTTAAATGGGGATGGGAGTGGGGATGGGTACAAAATCTCATACCCACACAGGTATGGATACGGGTAATAAAATATATCCACGGGGATCCCCACAGGTAATTTCCACGGGGATACCCATGGGTAATTTTCATGGGGATCACAATATATCAATTTATACACAATATGATATTTATTATTTATATACATACCATGTGTTGTAAACTAAGTTGTAAGCCAACAAGAACTTAAGTTGGACTTGCTAGATACTTAAGCATAGAAGGCATAAACTAAGAACTACTATACTAAGTAGAGAAGAGGAGACAAGAGAGAAGAGAGCTAAAGTTGAGAAATGTAGAGATTTTCATTCCAACATTGGTGTGTGAATTACAATGGGGTTGGCACCCTTTATATAGGCCATTTGGTGATGATGATAATCGTACTTATACAATGTGTACAAGTTATACATACACCACAAGTCATACAACACATCACAAGCAACATAGACAATACATGGAAGAGTTGGTGTACATTGGAGAGGATTACAAGTTACATGACAATACATGGATAAGTGATTATACATTGGAGTTGAATACAAGTTATGTAGAGTGTACAAGTTACATTCAATGTAGAAGTCATGCTTGATGTTACAATTCAATGTGAGAGTCATGCTTGACAATGTGATCATTCATAAGCTTGGTTAAAGGGTCATCCAATTTACAACACTCCCCCTTGGATGACACTTGCTGAGAGAATATGCCTCGTTAAAACCTGTACTAGAAAAATCCTGTGGGAAAAAATCTAGTATAGGAAAAAGAGTACAATATTCTCGTCAATCTTGATTTTTAGTATAATATTATTGATTGTCTCATTAAAAACCTTGCTCGGAAAACCCAATGGGACAAAACCAAAGCTAAGGAAAATAGTGCAACACATTGATACACTTTGAGAGAATATATATGCCTCATTAAAACCTTTACTAGAAAAATCATGTAGGAAAAAATCTAGTATAAGAAAAAGAGTACATTGCTCTCATAATTTTTTTTTTTTTTTTATACGGAGCATAATAATGATACACATTGCTCTCATATTAATCAACTTTGATAAAGAGTTTTAATATTGTTAGAATTGCCTCATTAAAAACCTTGCAAGGAAAACCCAATGGGATAAAACCTTAGCAAAGGGAAAAAGAGTGCAATACACTAACCAACCTTGATAAAGAGTTTTAATATTGTTAGAATTGCCTCATTAAAAACCTTGCAAGGAAAACCCACTAACCCAGTGGGATAAAACCTTAGCAAAGGGAAAAAGAGCGCAATACACTAACCAACCTTGATAAAGAGTTTTAATATTGTTAGAATTGCCTCATTAAAAATCTTGCAAGGAAAACCCAGTGGGATAAAACCTTAGCAAAGGGAAAAAGAGTGCAATACACTAACCAACCTTGATAAAGAGTTTTAATATTGTTAGAATTGCCTCATTAAAAATCTTGCAAGGAAAACCCAGTGGGATAAAACCTTAGCAAAAGGAAAAAGAGTGCAATACACTAACCAATAACTCATTTTGATTCTCCCCTCATGTTCACATGGGTGAGACATCTTGTGCATTTTGTTGCACATGGACATCGTTTTCTATATGAACCATTTAATGCTGAAGCATATAATTGTCGCTCTTTTGTATATAATATTTGCATCAAGTAATTGATTCATAATTTGTTGCTACTGAATGATCATTTGAACTTCGAGTTCATATTAATTTATACATGGATCATAATACAACAAATTTAATGCAATTTGATGCGTTTCAAGCAATTTCACGCCATTCCTTTTGAATTGGCTTATATCTCCCCCTAATGGTGGAAAAATTGTTTCATCAAAGTGACAATTAGCAAAACTTGCTATAAATAAATTTCCTATCAGGGATTCAAGGCATCTTATAATATGATTAATGGAGAGTTAAATCAATATAAGTCTCCTATTGATTTGCCTTGAGATAATATCCAGCTGATAAAAAAAACTCAGTTCGATAAAAGATGTCCGTGCGAATTTATGATATTTTCGCATTATTGATGATTATGGATAATCAAATAGATCTTTCCACATTAAGAATGTCATTTGATTTATGACGACATTCGCTTTAATGTGTCTTATATATTCCAGAAGTTAAAGCCGGGAATATTATACTCAGATTAAATCATATAGATAAATTTTATATTATTCTGAGTAGACTTCTTCTGAATAAGACATTAACAATAAAATTGTTGTACCCGATATTGCCTGAACATTAGCCTCCGCTAAGTTCGAATTCGAGAAATATTCACTTTTATATTATAATGTACATGCATGTAGCACGATACACAAGACATAAACTCATCGCCTATATTTAGGTCACGATTTAAACACATCTTGATGTGCTTGTTTTATCGAGCCATTTTTAATGATAAAATTCATAATATTTTGCCTTTGATTTTGAAGGCATGGTAAAGGTCACAAAAATATTTGGGTATATATATGACAATATTTAGGCAAAATAGCCTTTCATATATGACCAAAAAATGTCACGATTATGAGCGCTCATTGTCAATAATTATTTGCCCTTTGTAGTAGTGCACCACTTTTATTCCAATTTTTTTTGTGGAATTGTCAATACGACCTTTACCTGATATTTTCACCTTTTCCACGTCCATAAATTTATTATTGCGATCATGATCATTATATGCAACATATGCTTCTTAATTTGAAGCTGAACTAATTGGACGGGAGCGATATTATATTTATAATATCTCATTATTTTACTCAGCTACCATGAGACAAGAAATCAATCCTTAATATTTATTGGATTGACGTGCGCACTCGATATTTGTTGCAGCAATTAATCGAGGCGGGCCACGTGACCTCTTTATTGTCTCATCATCATATTTCCACATAGCCTCAACATAGAGGTAATTAAAATTGTGGAATTATAATTAATATTTGATGATTAAATTTTGTAGCATGAGACTCAAATTACTCATTTTGAGCTTTTGGAGCATTACCTTTGTGGTATGTATATATATAACTCCATAAGGTGAAAATATATATAAAGTGAAATATTCACTTTTCAAATCTCTAAAGAGAAATTGGCGAATGATTGTGTATAATACACAGTTTTGCATATATGCTTTAATCACAAATTGTAGTATCTAATTGCCATGACAAGTAATTCTTGTCGGTAATATAATAAGGCAACAAATTCAACTATGGTTGAATAATATTTTGAAAATAAATTTAATATAAAAAAGTTTTCTCCTTTTTATGTAAAAACATAACATATGATTAAATATATGTTCACAACTTGATTCATTAATAAACAAAATGTACTATTCGTATGAGTTGGTGGGACAACCTCCAGGTTAGGTGGCGAGACATAGTCTCCTTAATACCATGCCTCCTCGAACGGGATAACCCGTCTCCTTTCAATGTTTAGCTTTACCTGGGACAAGGCTTACCCACTATCAACTCAAACTTATAGCATTATTTGTATTATAAAATCAAGAATAGAACAATAACTAATCATTTGTAGTTTTAAGAGAAAAACTATATGTCACACATTGACTTTTGATTTCTGATGTAGAAGATCGTACAAGACGCAACTACAGAGCATACTTTCGCAATCGGTGACGTTATAATGCATGGTATATGAATAAAATATGCATATAGAAGTGATGCATGTAATAAAAGGAAGCAACCATGATTATATAGAAATAAATTGAACTTATTTAAATAATAAAAGTTATACCTTCCTAGCTTTGTCTCCTTAACAAGCCTTCTTGAACTTCAAGATCTCCTTAATGCTAGAGCAAGCTCGTGCGGATAACGTGTTGTAAACTAAGTTGTAAGCCAACTAGAACTTAAGTTGGACTTGCTAGAGACTTAAGTATAGAAGACATAAACTAAGAACTACTATAACAAGTAGAGAAGAAGAGACAAAAGAGAAAAGAGCTAGAGTTGAGAAATGTAGAGATTTCCATTCCAACATTGGTGTGTTTTTACAATGGGGTTGGCACCCTTTATATAGGCCATTTGGTGATGATGATAATTGTACTTATACAATGTGTACAAGTTATACATACACCACAAGTCATACAACACATCACAAGCAACATAGACAATTCATGGAAGAGTTGGTGTACATTGGAGATGATTACAAGTTACATGACAATACATGGATAAGTGATTATACATTGGAGTTGAATACAAGTTATGTAGAGTGTACAAGTTACATTCAATGTAGAAGTCATGCTTGATGTTACAATTCAATGTGAGAGTCATGCTTGACAATGTGATCATTCATAAGCTTGGTTAAAGGGTCATCCAATTTACAACACCATGTGATATTTATATATAAAAATTAAATATTATTGAATAGGTTCCACTATGAAACATTCATACATATAAAAAGAATCTCGTAATGAAAGTTATAATTTTAATTTATTTAGTTAATTAATAACTATATGTTTTGTTATGAATTGTTTGCAACTATATTTATATTTTAGAATTTTAAGATCAAACGTACTGAAAAATGTTGATGACTTGGTGGTTTAAAGAGATGGTGACTTTAAATAATATTTTGAATTTGAACTTTTCGTTTTGCATATACCAATGATTTTGTAGAAACTTAATTATAAGTAGCACTTAGTAGTTAGAATTATTATTTTTTTTGCATGATATGTTGATTTTTTTTTGTTGGAATTTCAACAATTGTGTTATTATGTATGTATATTTGACACCTTATTTGTTATAATTCTTTTTTTGAGGGGATCCCCATGGAATAAAGAAAAAAATCTCCCCGGGAATTCCCCATCCCCATAAAAATTCCCATGAAAATCTCCAACTGAGATCTCCAATGGGGAATGAAATGGGTAAAATATTTTACCCATGAGAATTTTTCATACCCATGAAGATTTGATGGGTATGGGGATGGGTATAAGATTTCATCCCCATATGGGTATGAGTGATAAATCTTTTAGTGGGTATGGGTAATAAATCTTTTAGTGGGTATGGGTATGGGTATGGGTATGGGTATGGGAATGAAGTCCCCATCTCCTACCCTACCCATTTGCATCCCTAGTCTCTACCTTTGTTTGCTTGCCACTTCCTTTAATAGCTTTTAGAAACCTGTACAAAAGTTATGTTGATCCTAGGGTTGCAAGTAGGGTGGAGACTCCTCGTTTTTTGCTCCCACAGGGCGTGGGGCTAGGCGGGGATGGGGATTGTTCTTGTTCCGTAGGGACTCTCCCTCCTCGCACCTCGTTCTTCACATAAAATACTCTATTTTTATATTTTTACTAAAGAATTATGTAATTTTTAACAAAAAAAAAGCAAAGAAAACATGGAATGGAACTCAAGATCTTTAATCATAAAACATATTTTTATTATTAAACAATCTTCCTACATACTTTGTATTATAAAGATATATTAAATTATATTTGGAACATTATTGAAATATATTTGTCAAACTAATTTTAGAAATCTTATATATTTATGATAATTTGTAACTCAATTTATATATGTAACAATAACAACAATAAAATAAAATAAATTCTTCAATTCGAAAAAAATTAGTTTCTCGAAAAAAAAATATATTGAGAACGTAGTTAAGTAGCAAAACAGTCGAGTGAAGTGCAAAATATATCACACATTCATCTTAATATCATTTCAACCTTTTGGAAAGCTCTGAATGATTTGCGATAAATTCACGATTTGTCGCATTTATCGATTTGCTCTGAACTTGAACTTGTTAAAAATAAAATGGTAAAAAAAAATTGAAGAGGAGTAACTGGGAATGTGATGTCAACAGGTATGGTCGAATGTATTTATTAATTTGGTGCCTCGACTTCTAAAAGAATCTCCAATAAATTTTGCTGTCTGTATTTTAGTTTGTGTAGATGGCTAGATGGACTTTTTTCCTCCGCCATTTTTTTTGAAGCACAAGCTGCTAATAATCATTATATATTGTCATTGGAAGGTTTTTCATATAAGTATTGAAGCTGTCTAAGAGAGATTTTTCAGCTGCTTAGTCAAAAGAGCTATTTGTTGTTGTGTCATAGTATTGCTTGAAACGTTTGCTTGAAGTGAAAAACTGGGAATTACAAAACCAATATATACTGGTTAAAAAGTGCTTTCATATACAAAAAAAGAGACATTTAAGGGTCAGGCAAGCAAATTGTATTGATAGAAAAACAACATTAAATCAGTCATTGTCTAGATTTGACGTGCTCCCGGCGCCGCCACCATCCGATCAGAATCAAATGGTGATGATAGGATCTATATATATATCACACATTTAAGGGTCCATTTTTGTTTTGTCTTTGCATCAAAGGATGGAAAGCCTGAATTTTACATAAGCTTAAAGGCCAGTGTCGTATAACTACTCAAAATACCACAAATATATATAGCCTATACTCTTTATGCATAAGGTACAACATGACTAACAATGATCAAGATGAAGAGTCTAGGAATTGCTCAAAATCCTGCAAACTTCTTGCAGCCTTGAAGGATGCATTTGCCGAGTGCCAAATATTTCATCGGTGGTTGTCGACTTCGAGCCATGAAGAGGAGTATCCTGTTAGCGACACCGAAGATGATTATGAAGAAGTAACTTATTACCAATTAAAGATGCTAATACAAACATGTAAAAGTTTCAGCTTATGACTTCCAATCTTATGAACGTAAAACTACTGCAATTGTCTGATTTTTCAGGTCATTGTTCTGGCGATTCGGACTCAGGCTTTGGAGGCCAAGTTGAAGCGCAAGAGACCTTTGACGACTGAGAACTTTAGGTGGGTCATGTCACCTACAAAAGGAGATCAGTTGTTCATCGCTTTAGATGGAGTGCATGTTGTGGAAGAAGGCCTAGATGAAAATGATAACATGGATGCTTTTTTCTCTGTGAGAAGTTGCTTCTCCAGTTGCTCAACTACAAGTAAAGAAGCATTTTTCTCTGTTGGAAGTCACTTATCACGATGTTCAAGTGGAGGAAGGATCAAATTTTGGGACGATGAAAGGCAGTTGATGCTTCGAGAGCTGTGTCACTGTGAAGGATGGCCATTCGGACTATGCAGGAGAGCTCTTCTTCTGCCGCCTCTGCCCAAATCCCCTTCGGAATCTTGGACATGGCGCAGGTGCACTCGGGCAGCTAAGACACCTTGATTATCATGGTCGTCTGTCCATGTATACTAATGGATGAATCTCATAAATAAAATACTCCAATCAAGGTTTCTGTATTCATGTTCTTGTTAGGATCAACTAGTTGAAAACTAAGCTTCTGAACTAGTATTATTATTGATGCGTGTTCTTTCATGTATTGGTTCTTAATGAAGATATTAAGTGCTCTAATGTTTTTCAGAAGCTTAGCTACCCACGTGTGAGCTCTAATCTTCGTAACTACATTATATCCCCTTAGTTTCTCTTAATGAAGAATCGAGAGCAAGGATCGAAACTTCGGTTTCGCCTTATAATTCGCACTCTTGATGATTGGAATTAATTCGGGAAGTTAAATTCTACGTGGAGAATTTTTGTAAAAATTCGACGACTTACAAAAGTTTAAGAAATTTATATTTAAATGGTCAATAAACTAAAACACATTTTATAAGATGTAAAAACAAGCACAATTATGCATTTATACCTAAAAAACTTACAATTTAATGATTTCAAGTCAATTTTATTGGCACTAGTCATGCCTATTGTACGTATATGGTAGATCACTTTTTAGTGATAATAATTACACTTAATTTGATTCTCTAACCATTTATTAATTGCACATTCACATAAGTAAAATTAAAATTATGAAACATGCTTTTATATGGGTCAGTATTTAAAGCAAAATAAAATATTCACTTTTTGGCACTATTCATCGATTAAAAAACTACAAAGCGTTGTAGAGATGTGTGTGCAAAAGTGAATATCAATGCATACATTAAATCTTGATGCAAAATCAAGGAATCACATGATTGGTGTAGAGACATGTACAAAAGTGAGTCATTCTCAAATTCTCAATAACCCCCAAAAGCCACCATCAATTACAACCATCAACCCTTTCGTTTCTTACACACTTATTTGAATTTTTTTTTACCGAAAAACTTACAATTTCTCCTTGTTGTTAGCAACCCATATCAATTTATATCAATGTTGTTGATTTTTAACAAACTTCGGAGAAGTTTTGTAATTTTCAAACTACTCATGAACTTCGCTTCGATCTCTTCAACTTCAATAAACTTCACCTAAACTTCAGCTAATTTTATCGAGCTTTCGTTCCTTGATCGAGAGTGCCCGACTAACTACTATAGGAATTAGTTGAATCAAAGCAAGGAGGGGTTGAGAAAGATTCCGCGACCACCGAGTTACGTGCGTTAAGAATGGGAGAGAATTCTTGTGATTTTGATTCAAAAGTTTGAGGGTTATCTCAGCAATGTTGATTAGGACAACTCAACAACTGATAGCACTAACACCAATTGTAACATCAAAATCAAGGAATTTATTTTCAACATTTAGAGTATTTATCTTGATGCTTTTGTCACATTGGTGGTTGCACTGTCTTTTTCACCAGAGCAAGCATTTCTTGATCATCAGAAGGCACCATTGAGCAATATAACATGTCATACATGAGTTTTCATTAATTGCAGAGCTTTCCACCTAAAACCTCGCCATTCAAATAGCTAAATGCATCAAGTGGACCAATTTCGGGTCACTGGAACTTCTGATATTGAGCTTGACATCATAGGACTAGTACTGGAAATTCATACCCAAGATTCATCAAAATCAACGGCAATGTTGCAAGAACGAAATAAGGATTCATTCCATTTACAATCAAAGACACAGCAAGTCCTACCATTAAAACATCGATCAAACATTTTTGATAAAATACATGAAGCTACTGTTACAACAGTTGCTAATAAGTTGCAGAAATAATGTGGCCGAAGAAATTCTCTCAATTGGTCAATTGCACAACCTAGCCTGTCTACTTTGTCTTCGTGAAGGCACAGACCTGTATAAGTACAATAATTCATGAACTGCAAAAATCAGTGCAGTTCCGCAAATAGGCAGAACTCAGAAAACAGGGAATCTTTCGCAATAAATATGAATCGGCAGCCAGCTATAAAAGGAAGTCTCCCTACTCTTATAACATTTGAATCATGACATACAACTTATTGAAGCACCTTTTAAGGAAGAGATACAGATTAGATGATGATTTTCACTCCTTTTTGCTTGTCGACCTTTAGAGAACTTGCTTTACTTCAAAGAAATCAGGGCGATCCTTATTTGCTGAAGCCACATCATCTGGTGATGCAACAGCGACAACGACACCTTCTCTTTAATCGCCTCAATTGCGTCAGCAAATGCCTTGAAGTCATTTATACTACAAAAGAATGAAAGGACATGTTACACAGGACAGTCTAGAACTCAATTTGCAGCTGATTCGTGCAAAACTACTGAAAGACAAAAGGGAGCTCATCAAACCACCACCTGAGCTCATTAAATTTGATTTGTTTTCCAAAAAGACCTTATTGAGGAATTCTGGTTAAAAGCATTCAAGTTATAGATTGAGCAGGCCACGAACCAAAGTTAAGTGAAGCAATATTTTGAACCATCAAAATTGCACATTGCAGTCAGTTTCTTTTCCAAAAAGAGCACACTG
The DNA here is from genome assembly GCA_039657365.1 of Stephania yunnanensis. Classification (NCBI taxonomy): domain Eukaryota; kingdom Viridiplantae; phylum Streptophyta; class Magnoliopsida; order Ranunculales; family Menispermaceae; genus Stephania; species Stephania yunnanensis. The sequence goes on along the minus strand of CM077581.1, from coordinate 27,701,677 downwards.
AAGCTCACACGCAGCTTATAATGAAATTTTAAGTACTTTATGAGGAGAAGACCGCACTCATACCTTGTTGACAAGATCTCCTCCCTCCTTTTCTGCCTTTCTTCATCTGTTACTCCTAACAAGTAGCGTAACATACTGAAACATACAAAACATAATTGTTAGGTTCTTTTTTCTCATAGGTAAAGCTTATAAAAGGGAATACTGGTGTTTCCATTCCATTTATTTATCAACAATGAACAACCACTCGTGTTCAGCTTAGATGAAGAAAATAACCTTCAATGTGTATTTTGTTTCTATTGCAGTGTACCTATGGATTGCAGATACAGCACACATTATGGCAACACACAAGAATCTTTTCAAATTTCTTTTCATTTCCAAATTCACTTGAGCCAAATGGTGGCACCCTACCCTTTCAATATTTGCAGCCATACATTGCGAGCAATGCAGAACATAATAAAATCATATCTCTAAAATGTATGTTCGAAAGCAACAAAGAACCATGAAGGAGCGATCATGAGGTGGAGAACCTATTTACCCTGTTTGCATTTCCACAATCAAATTGGAGCAGTATGCTGCACCAATTCAATGTCAAAAACTACTCCACTAATTCTCAGTATTGTAGCATATCTTGGATTGTCTAAATTCAATACAATTCTTCAGATTGTGGTAGGTAAGAAATCTAAACATTTTATAGCAGGTTGGACGGCTTAGTGCCCATGGTTTAGTTCAAATATTGATTTGCACAAGAAAGTTCTTACTACATTTCATTTCATGGTGTTTAAAGCATAATCGACTTCATTTTGATTCAATTTTAATTATGTGATCAAATGACATTATGCATCTAACTTAATTTTCTCATTATTTTTACTGCCCTGGGTCCTTTTACTTTTAGAAGAGCATCAGTACGCAATGTCTCTGTACCTTGGAGGGACTAAACAAGGCAAAAGGGAACTCCATGGATACGCCATGGTGTATAAATGGTGACTGTATTTTACCTGCTATAGCCTTTTGCATCAGGCAGTTGATAGGAGTCCACATCTCCAATTGTCCCAATAATTGCTTTAGTAAGGCCATCGTCATCCAGGTCCAATTCCCTAAGGAAGTTTGCTGTTCCATCATATACCTCAAGTGTCTTTAACAAATTAGGATCACGGTAAGAAAGGTACGAAAATACCCCTGCCAACAGGAACCACCAGTAATAGAAGAATAAATAGTCTGAATATTAAAAAGCTGATGTTGGTGAATTCAAATATTACATCAATCTATCATCTACCTGAATGAGTGTCAAAATCACAAAAACCACCATATGCACCACCACTAACCCGTACACGGTCCCACAGCCAGGTATTGCCTATGTACTTGGAAATAACATAAGCACTTCCATGGAGCTGGTAACCTGTTTCATATATGTTTGCAGCTTTCCCAACATAGTTAACCTGCAGAAGAGGCAAAATTAATGCTGATAACTTGACATAATAAATTATTTTATTTACGGAAGATGGTAGGGTGACCCGGGATGGACACCCGGTGACTATGTCCATCCATTCGTGCATCGGGATATGCGTGCACACACATTGACGCACAATGGATGTCCATCCCGGGTGTCCCATCGCCGAGTCATCCTAGTATTTTCCTTTATTTACAAAAAAATGTCGAGATAGATTAATCCAGACATGAGGATGGCTATGGGGTCAAGACACAAGAAGAAAAAAAAAATCTAAAAATCCACTTGCAATTCATTTGACCTGAGTAGGAATGACAATAGCTTCATTCACAGGAGAGATCCGAGCATTGAAAGAAGTACTTTCTGTGGGAGGGGTCAGTGGAAGCAAGTCAAGGAACTTGTTTACAAACTTCTCAGAACTAGTCAGAGTTTTTCCATCAGCAGTCAAATTTACAAGGCAACCCTTCTTTGAAAGCAAGGACTTGCGTATCTCTTCAAGAGAGGAAGATATCACATCCCAATCCTGTTCAGCCTTTTCTTCGAGAGATCTTAGAAACTCCAAGTAACTGCAAATTGAACAACAGCAAGCAAGATTAATGATAGATTACTACTGAATACATAAGCCAAGATAATGTGCATGTGTGCAAAGTAAAATGTTTTCCGAAGAGACCAAAGAAAAAATAAAGTCGTACTACATGCTTCATGAAGGGAGAATGAGTGAGAAAAAGTAATATCTTTTTGTTTTTAAGTTTTAGAATGATTTTAGAAAGATATGGTTCTAACTTCTAAGAAAGACGGCTCACTTAACAAGAACTTCAACAGAAATATTAATCCATGTGAAAAAAATAGCATCGAATGAGATTCCAGCTATTTCAATCATAAGGTTTCACTTATCATATTATTGGATCACTTGCGGAAAGTAGACTACACAAACATAGGTAAGAGTAGCAACTTGAAAAGCGAAAGTGCTTCAAAGAAGAGGGAGATTTCATACACATAACACGTGGCCATAATTCTCTTCCCAAATATTTGGCTCCTACTGAAGCTAGAATTGATAAATTTTGATAGAACAAAGAATGAGACTAAAAGTGGAAAGCCTCATATCTGATCCACAGTAAAGGTCAGTTTCAATTCCCAGGTATCTGATGGGATCCTCCTCTGATATGGTCTATTTCAGAAACGCAATAACTTTTTTTTTTTTTTTTTTTTTAATTTCTCTTCACAATTGACCACAGTTACGATCACCAAGGCAAACCAGGAACAGAAAGTAAGAGAAAAAAACATAAATGGTAGGATCCAGACCATCAGAAGACACCAACCTAATACCACCCATCTGCTCAGCAATCCAGCCAGCAGCATTTAACTTGGCATCCATCCTTGCAGCAGCTATTCCATGACCACTGCCTCTTAAGCGGTTCTAAGACCAAATATCAACAGGAAAAATGTGACCAAAGGGAAAAGGTTCAGTTTACAAACTGATTGAATGCTAAGAAAAATAAAGCAAACAACTTTAGTACGTACCTCCATTCTTGCTTTACTTTGGGAAACAAATTGCTTGAAACGCTGCTGGTCAGTGAACTGAACATCATGTAGGATGCAATTGACCTACATGTAAACTGCATGCATAAGCAACTAATTCACCCAAAAACAAATACTTAAAAGTTTTAAAAGCAGATGCAAGGCCTACCAACTTTAAGGAACAATAAATGGAATACAAGAGAATACTTCATTTCTCCTTAGAAATTTCAACTACATAGATGGGAGTATAATAAAATATGGCATAAATATTTTTGTATTAAACATATGTTATAAATCGGGCTTAACACCAAAAACATACCAGAAAAGCATATCAAGGGAATATAAAGATGAGAAAGAGTGAAGAAACAAGGGCAATCAAATGCAAAGAGGTGTCACTTGTCAGCGGTTTCCCTAAATCAATAATATCATAAAGCTCACGTGGGGGCAAAAGCTTACTTGGACAACGTTGTGCTCATTGTGGCAATAGAGAGATGTGATATGATGCTTGTCGTTTGCTTGTCTTGGAGAAAAAAAATAAAGAAATAAACCTTACACAAGCACCTAACATAAGACTAAATAACAGAAGAACAAGCATACTTCTAGAGCAATTAAACAAACAAACAAACAACAAAGCCTGATACCAAATTTGTTGTTTCGGCTACATGGATACACTGTTTTCACTTTTCACTCAGCTCAATTAAATGCAACAAAGCATACACTTCCAATTACAGAGAATGAACTTAATTAACAGAACAGTGTTTCTGTATCTTTTGAAAGGGATGGATGTTTCAATTGTAAGAAAAGAAGAACATATAATTATTATTGTCGTGGCTAGTATTATTATTAACATCTTTATGTTTCATATTTATTATCCAATACAACTTCATTACACTCACAAAATTATTCAATCCAAACTTCAATGAATGTCACATAACCGACCTCAATCGACTGATGGTCAGGCTATGACCAACTTTTGCATGCAGATCCAACGTCAAACATTTTCGTAAACTGAATATACAATATAAACAGAAGCTCAGGTATAGGTCTCCTCATATCACAAACAAGAATATGGTTATATGGTTAAATAACAGATCTTTCATCCAAACAGCATATGAGTTGGAAGACAAACAACAACATACAAAAATGCAGTTCCTTGAACCAGGCAGATTCAACCCCAAAACAAGTCCTAGGAAAAGTTCATAAACAATTCTATCTATCCAACAACTTACATTTAAAAATACTCAGATTACGGGAGAAGTAATCCAAGAGAGCTTTCAAGTTTACATTTTTGCGATAGAATATTACCAGATTAAATAGATCTTCGGCACGTGTAGACATGGATTTGCCTCGAACAATTACATGGCTAATTGGATCAACTTTGGCTCGAACAGATGATGTGAAAGGATAAATAGATATTCCGCCTGTCTTTCGACCAATTAACTGGTTAAGTTGCACAAAATCCATGTCTTTTGTCCCCATCTCCAGTAACGATTGACTGCAAAAGAAAAAAAAAATGAAAGACATAATGGCTTGTAAATAATATTTTGGATGAGAAACTTACATAATGTTGATTCGTGTGATAGTGATCGTGGGAATTCCGCAGTGATTTTGTTACAACAAATTGGTATCAGAGCCAAGATTCAGATTTGATGGGGTTGCACCCCATCAAAATGAAGTTGTCAGAGATGTCAAGTACACAAGCATGATGAAGTTCGACTTGGAGAAGTTTGACGGGAAAATGAACTTTGGCTTGTGGCAAATTCAAGTAAAAAATTTGTTGATTCAATGCGAGTTACGTCAGGCTTTGAAGGGTCGTGGGAAGGAAAGTGACGAGGACTAGGAAGAGTTGGGTTTGAGAGCGGCAAGCATCAAAAAGCTCAATTTGGCAAAGAATGTTCTTTCAAACAAGAGGAATATTTCTTTGACGAAAGGTCTTTGGAAAAAAATTTTGAGATTGTATATGACAGAGCATGTCAAATCGAGTGTACCTTAAGGTTTGGTACCATCACCTAAAAATGGATGAACGTACAAGTATGATCATTTGAATGCTTTGAATGAGATAATCTCTAAACTAGAGGAATTGGGAGATCACATCGTAGATGAGGATTAGGCGCTCAAGCTCACCTGGTCACTTCCACCTTCGTTCAAGCACATGAAGCAAACACTGAGGTACGGGAAGGAAACCATTAATTTAGCAAAGGTCACTACCTGTTAATATCTAAAGAGAAGATGATGAAGGGTGAAAGCAACAGTTCATCTAAAGACTATGGTTTTGGTAATTGTTGGGAAGGATTCCAAGAAGTACATGAAAGTGGTTTGTTGGAGATGCGGCCAACCAAGGCATCTTAGGAGGGATTGTGGAAATAGGAATAGAAAAGGAGCGGGTTCGACAAAAAAATCTAATTCAACAAAGGGGATTTTGATGTTGAAGGTAATTACACTGAAAATTTTCTGGTTCTCATGTCTGATAGTAATTATCATATTACTCCAACAAATAATAGGATTGAAGATCAAAAGAGAGAATGATTAATTAACAGCGGATCCACAAGGCATGTGTGCATACATATGGCATGGATTAGTAATTATGCAAGGTGTAAGAGCGGCGAAGTTATGTCAATGGCTTATGGCACTCTGCAACTGATATTGGGAGTTGGTGAAGTTCAGCTGAAGTCGTTTGATGGACGCATCATAACGCTTCAAGATGCTTGACATGTGCCGGATTATACTCAAAATCACATATCTTTCCAAATTAGATTATGAGGGGCTACAAGTACTCTGAGAAAAAGTGGAGTATTGAAAATATTCTGAAAGTCTTCATTGGTCATGAAAGGCGCCAAGAATTTGCTGCAGAAACATGGAGCAAGGCCTAGGAGTCAAAAGTTGATCAAGAAGTGGGTTCCGGTTGGTAAGCCCAAGCAAGCTAGATTGGACTTGATTCATTCTTGGGGTTGAGAATAGTTGCCCGAAAGAGTGGGTGGCAAGAACAAGGTGGTGAGTTTTCGTGAAGGTAATGGTTTGTTAGATAGTAGCTCAAAGCCTCAAACTCATAATTTGAGTCGGACTCAAATTAATGTGTCTAACATGAGTTCATGCACACACCACAGATGGCATATTAATTACTAATTGGAGTTAAGATAGGATACATCGTGTTCCATGCAACACGTTGATGTTGGTGTATTCCAAATAGGATTAATGTTTGTGTTGATTTAAATATACAAGTAAGTACGCCTATATATCGACGTATAAGTACGGTGAGAAAAATAGTGTTGGGAAGTCGAGAGCTATAGTGAGGATCGTGCATACAAACATGTTTGCAAGTAATTACGTGGCACATTAGGCCGTAAGATTGAATCTTGTTCTTAGGGTTCTATTTGGCTTTAGATAGAAGATTTTCCTTTGTGTACTAAACTATTGATAGCGGATTGCCTTATTTTTTGCCCGTGGTTTTTTCCTTAATTCTCCACATAATTTATGTGTTCATCTTTTCTCTGTGTTTGTTTCCTTTGGATGTTAATTCGTGTGACGGTGATCTTGGAAATTTCGCGGTGATTTGTCACATCACAGAAGTATAGTAAAACTAACTTTAAAACCATTTAAAGTTAAATAATTTCAATCAAGAAAAGAATGTTCAAATTCAATTATACCAACTAATAGGTGAAGCTTCCGCATATTTCTCCTTGTCTTGATAACAAAAGGTAATGAACATGGAAACTATTACTTACCAAAATAGCGGTACTAGTTGAAGAAGCTCAAGTTTTAAATGAGCCATATCAAACACAATCTCCGAGTAAAGAACGTCATTCGTAAAAAGTTCATGTTGCAAAATTCTTACTCCATTAATATCCCTGACCTTCCATAAGATGCATATGGTAATGGTAAGACTTTGTACCAGTTAAAGAGACTTGATAAAAAATTTAAGAAAAGGTAATAAGACAAACTTAATTACCTCGGTAGGTATTTGAATAGGTTTTTTTGGTATATCATTCAGAGAGAGGCTTGGAACACTTCTCAAAGCTTCAGGTGGGTCAGGAGTTTCTTGCTTCAACCTAAGTTCTTTTGTGGCACGCACAAGCTCAGCAAGGTCTTCTTCTGTCATACTTGCTTTAACTTTCTCCAAAATTTCTTTCTCCAATGTTTCGTCTTGAGAAGCTTTCGTTGGATCAGGCTGGCATGGAAGAAATTTTAAATAATTAGAAATGCTTAAAAAGTTTCACATAGTTAGGAAGTAAAGAATTCCATACTACAACAGGTACCTGCATTTCCACGGTAACACGATGAGGGTTATTTAAAATAAATTTCTCTATTAATGGGCAAAAAACAGCTTTGGGACCTTCTTCAGCTATCCTTGTTTTCAAAGCCATCAGAGGTTTCTCATATTTTAAAGGCACAAATGGATCCAAGTCATATATCCATTTACCCTGCAACAGAGTAACTTGAGCGTGAAAATTCATCTTTTGTTTAAGAAATTGATGATAATTTTTCGCAAGTTGATGATAATTCAAAAAGTAGAAAAATAATTAAAACTAGAACACTTACTACTGAGCGAAGCATCAAAGATAAACCTCTTGGGAATGATCCAGTGTTATTCTCTCTGAGAGAAAATTCAATTGTGTTCAAAGATGCCTCTATCGCTTCAGGGTCAAAACCTTCCTCTACTAACTTTTGAAGATTACTCATAATTAACTCTTCCACTTTTTGAATATCATCTTCAAAAACGCCTTTGAGTCCAACACTAAACTGAGGCTGGAGGAGCTCATCTTCAATCCCACCACCAACTATGGCCTCCCCTAAGCTACTTTCTAGCAGGACTCTTCTTAAAGGAGAAGCTGGAGTTCCCAACAAAAGATGATCCAAAAATCCCAGGGCCAACTCAGTTTCAACATCTAAAGGCTTATCAGATAGAAGCCAGTTAAGGCATACCATATGTTTCTTTTTCAAGTCACCACCTTCACCAGCAGGATATTTCTCAATGATCCTGATTGGCTCTTTGAATAGCTTTTGGGGCTCAATCTTTGATTCATTCGGTGCAGGACTTTCATCAAACATATCAAGATATTCTGCATGTCAACAAAAAGGAAAAGTTATTTAAGCAATGTAATGGAACGTTTTTGCAGTTGCACATATTTTTTTTTTCATACTTAATTACTTTTGTCCAAGTAGAGAAGAAATTTGTTTTAGGTTTTTATTTATTTATTTATTTATTTATCCACCAAAGAATGAAACATGGTGGTGCAACGAGATGTCCAACGACCAATTAAGACTAAAAAAGAGATGTATAGGAAAATACATAATTGTCAAGATGAAGATGCGTACAATCAATATAGAGAAGCGAGAAAACAAGCTGAAAAAGTAGTTAGTCAAGCTAAAACAAATTTCATGGAAGATCTATATACAAGGTTAGGTAATAGAGATGGCAAATATATATATATATATATATATATAGGCTAGCCAAATTAAGAGTTAAAAAGAAACAAGACTTAAGCCATGTAAAATGTATTAAGGACGAAAATCAAAATGCCTTAACGAGCGAGGATTGGACAAGTTACTTCGATAGTTTATTTAATGATGGTCAAGTTGACATTATAGCAGATGAAAATCCACACCAAGAAAGAAATGTAAATTATACAAGCATTATTAGAATTTTAGAAGTTAAAGAGGCATTGGAAATGATGAAAATAGGGAAAACATGTGGCCCAGATGAAATACCCATAGAGATTTGAAAATGCTTAGGAGAAATTGGATTGCTTGGTTAACAAAACTTTTCAACAAAATTTTAAAATCAAAATGGATGCCAATGGATTGGAGAAGAAGCACGCTTGAGCCAATCTTCAAAAACAAAGGAAACATTCAAAGTTGCTCAAACTACCGGGAAATTAAACATATGAGTCACACTATGAAACTTTGGGAGAGGATAATTGACAATAGGCTAATAAGAGAAACAATAATCATGGTTTAAAAAATCGACAAACTTCGCCGAAGTTCGGGCAAAGTTTGTCGATGTTGAGGTGAGTGAAGCAAAGTTCAAGGGCAGTTGAAAAATTGCAAAACTTCGACTCAACTTCAGCTAACTTCAACCGAACTTCGAAAACATCGATGGAAGTTCATAAAACATGAAGTAAAATTGTTATGTTTCCTGGAAATTGAACAAACTTTGACAGAAACTTCGAAAACTTCGTCTATGATAAAAATATACTTAAAATTCAGAATATCCTCCGCTGACATGAGTTTTATGCATTATTGTTGTATGATTAAGTATAATCCTAGCATCTCTACGAAGAAACTTGAGTTTTCTAACTTTAAAGTGAAATTCCGTAAACTTCCGTACACCGGCGAATTTTTGTCAAACTTCCATCGTCGAAGTTAACTTCATTGAATTAATTCTGAATTTTAAGTGAGCGAAGTCATAGGCGAAGTCGAAATTTCGAAACTTGACAATAACATCAAAGAACCAATTTAGCTTCATGCCTGGGAGGTCAACTATGGAGGCGATTTTCCTTGTAAGAAAATTGTTGAAAAAATATAGAGAAAATAAAAAAAATCTTCATATGGTATTTGTAGATTTAGAAAAAACATATGATAGAGTTCCTAAAGATGTTCTTTGGTGGGTTTTAAAAAGAAAATGAGTGCATGCTAGATACATGGACACTATTAATGATATGTATGACGGAATAGTAACGAGTATAAAGACATTTTGAGGAGCTAGAAAAAAGTTTTCCAATACGATAAGACTACATCAAGGATCGGCTTTAAGCTCATATCTATTTACTTTAGTTATAGATGAACTAACTATGCATATTCAAGATGATATACATGGAGTATGTTATTTGCAGATGATATTGTCATAGTGGATGAAACAAAAGATGGAGTGAATAGGAAATTAAAACTCTGGATGAATACATTAGAATCTAAAGGCTTCAAGTTGAGTAGGACGAAGACCGAATACATGCACTGTGAATTGAGAAATACTAGACACCGAGATGATGGAGTGGTAAAATTAGGGGAAGTAGAAGTTCTTAAGGTGAACCACTTTAGATACCTAGGATCAATCATACAAAATGATGGTAGTATTGAGAATGATGTCACACATAGAATTCACGCTGGATGGAAGAAATGGCGGAGTGCAACAGGAGTGATTTGTGATCGAAATGTTCCTACTAAGTTAAAAGAAAAATTTTATAGGACCACAATTAGGTCGGCTATGCTCTATGGAAGTGAATGTTAGGCGGTAAAGCAACAACAATTACATAAAATGAACTTAGCGAAAATGAAGATGCTTAGGCGGATGTGTGGTAAAACTCGTAAAGATAGAATAAGAAACGTATAAATTCAAAAACGAGTAGGAGTAGCACCAATTGATACAAAGATTAGGGAAGGGCGGTTGCGGTGGTTTGGTCACCTGCAAAGACGGCCTACAAATGTCTCCACTAGAAAACTTGACTCAATAGAAATTGTAGAAATTCGACGAGGTAGGGGTAGACCAAAGTTAACATAGAATGCATTAATTAAGAAGGATTTAAATGGTTTGGAAAGCTCACCATCAATTGCATTTAATTAAGCACAATGGAAAAGTTTGATCTATGTAGCCGACCCCAATTAATTTGGGACTGAGGCTATGTTGTTGTTGTTGTTGTTGTTGTTGTATTTATTTATTTATTTGTTGATCTAGTCCAATTATGGTCAATCTGCAATCCAATCCAATTATTTCGGATTGGAGGATTATAATCCAAACCAGTTCAAATAATTCAATAGTACAGCCAAGTTTACTTAATGCGGACTAGTCTGGATCAAGTTTCACAGATTAATCTTTTCTGAGTTAACTCAACACAGAGATAACACACACCGTTTTTAGGTTCTCAAGTAACCTCATTCCACAGATTTGTGAGTTTTCATTTCCATCTCTTTAACTGTTCATGTTTAGCCAGTTGGCTTATAAGTGAAGATATGGTGAGAACAGTGATGGTGTCAATGTAGGTTAGTACATCAAATTAACTTATTTTTTCTTCACATATAAAATTGTAATTTGTACTTACAAGTTACAACACCTAATTTAGAAAAAGGAAAACTTCTAAGAGAGTGACTACTAATCACAGGCTCAAGGCATCAACTCAGTAAATGCTACCCTTTGCAAAGCTAATTTTTAAGTAAAAAAACACAAAGCAAAAAAAGAGCAATTAAAACAAGGATACATGATGGTGATGGTGATGATGAATAAGCAACTAAAGCTTCCTATGTCATGGAGAGATGAGGTTAGACCTTTAATTAGTAAGTGAATCTCCTCTAGATATTAAAATACATATCACATATCATACGCACATCATATATGTGTTAAATAGTCTCTATTGGATTTAATCCGTGGCTTGGAAGTGGGTGATCCATAATATGGTCCAGGCCATGCAGACTATTGATTCTAAAATTCAGTCCACTCCAGAAGACCATAAATTTGATCCAGTTAGCGTTATTTGGTCTGAATTTGAACGGATCCGCAAATTATTGGGTATTTTGTACACCCCTAGCAAGGACTACAAAGTGAATTAATATCATTTTCAAGAGTCTATGAATACATTACATGGACCGTAAGATATTTCCCAAAAAAAAGTAAACACAATCAAGATTTTTGGCATGGGCTAGTGGAGAATAATCATTGGCCTACCACGAGAGATAAAATCTTACAAACTTACAGGGGTGGTTTTTGCGATTGAATGAATAACACCACCATAGGACATACCCAAAAGACAATATAAGAAAGAAAATTGTTGATATACTAGTTTTTATAAGTGCTTCGCACGTGTAAACCCGCTTGCTTCACTCACGAGAAGTTAAATCCACAACTTATATTTGTACCAAAAAATATTTACTATACAATTAATAGAGTTCCTTCAATCTTTTGACCAAAAAACAAATATATATATATATGGCACTAAATCGAGCGCATAATGCATAGAAGAGTTTGATTCATGTAGCTGACCCCAATCAATTTAGAATTGAGGCTATGTTGTTGTTGTTTTATGGTTTCAATGAGAGTGCATGTTTAATTCCTCAATGCTTTGTCCAATGCATCAATTACTTGATTAATAAGTAGACATGTTAAGTGGTTAGCTTACTGTCTTTTTTTTAATCAAGTTGGGGTTGAGAATAAAGTAATTAATGTTATTATAACTTATAAGTGATGTAATTATTTATATATGCTTACTCATCTTTGTAGCAAGGTTCGAAACTTCGACTTCGCCTATGACTTTGCTCACTTAAAATTCGGAATTTATTCGGGAAAGTGTAATTCAATGTGGAGAATTTAGGTAAAACTTCGATATTATAGAGAAGTCTAAATAATTTTATTAAAGTGCTAGAGAACATCTAACTGGATGGAAAAAATGGCGGACTGCAACATGGGTGATTTGTGATCGAAATGTTCCTACTAAGTTAAAAGGAAAATTTTATAGGGCCGCAATTATGCCAGCTATGCTCTATGGAAGTGAATGTTGGGTGGTAAAGCAACAACAATTACATAAAATGAACGTAGCAGAAATGAGGATGCTTAGGTGGATGTGTGGCAAAACTCGTAAAGATAAAATAAGAAATATAGAAATTCAAAGACAAGTAGGAGTAGCACCAATTGATACAAAGATTAGGGAAGGGCGGTTGCGATGGTTTGGTCACCTGGAAAGACGGCCTACAAATGCTCCAACTAGAAAACTTGACTCAATAGAAACTGTAGAAATTCGACGAGGTAGGGGCAGACCAAAGTTAACATGGGATGCATTAATTATGAGGGATTTGAATGGTTTGCAAAACTCACCATCAATTGCACTTAATCGAGCACAATGGAAAAGTTTGATCCATGTAGCCGACCCCAGTTAATTTGGGACTGAGGCTATGTTGTTGTTTGCTAGAGAACATCTAAGCTTCATCAAAAGACATTAAAAAGTCTATTTTCTACAATATTTCATATTTTTTTCTTATTCTATACTTGATCTTAAGTTTTCAAAACTTCAATTTTGACGGGATTGATCAATTTTTTACATTATTTTTTTTTTTTTCACTAGACATATATTAGAATCCATTTCTCATAAGTGAAGTAAAATTGTGGTTTTGTTATCTCATGACATGTTGTCACTCTTTAGATTATATTCTAACAAAAGCTTACCCTAATTGCATTTCCCTTTTCTTACAAGTGACTAAGTGAGCATTAAAACTTGAAATGTTATCATTTTTTCTAACTTCGATGGAACTTTTATAAAACTTCTTTTATACCTAATTCTTAATTCGATGCTTCAAAAAATCTAATTAATTCAAAGAAGTTTGAAGAACTTCGGAAAATTTTCAAACCATGCTTTGTAGTAACTACCTAAGGTATAAAACTCTAATGTAAAAAGTATGAATTCTAATTAACTGGGCGAATGTCATCAAATTTATTGTTTCAATAAAGATAACTCTATTTTCAAGATAGTCATTACTATTTTTTGCATCATCTATTAAATCTTCTCCTCTACAGTTTGTAATTTGTGTTGTCAAGTTTCATATATAGCTTCGGCAACCACAAGAAAAAGCTCTATAGCTTCATGGATGTTCAAGCTATGACCGATCTATATAGTTATCACGATTTATAACCATGCGAAGCAATGTCCGTCATTGAATCCCTCATACAAATATACTCAATAATATTTAAGTAAAATAATTGTTAGGATACAATTAATAAATTGCAATCAGTAATTTGAAAATGTCATGCCATAACGCAATTATATCCTTACTTTTAGATTGATGATTTCAATTTATTGAAATGAAAGCCAACTTTGATGGAAGTTTTTTTTTATGGAAGTCATTAAGCATCCTGAATCACACAGCTAGAGCAAAAAAAAAGTAATGACAACACTGAAAACCATTTATCAACTATTTGACAGTGTGACATAGCTAACCAAAAAGTAAGTGCTACCTATATCCAAGCTCATAAAATTAGATATGTAGTTTTTTTTTTAAAAGTGAAGATGAAGATATGTAGTTGTGCTTTATTGGAATTATCTAATCTTTGTACTTTTAAAAAAAAAAAATTATTTTTTTTTTATTTTTTTAAACAAAAGAATTGCTTAAAAAAAACAAAAACAAAAACAAAAACAAAACAAAAGTCAATAGTTTTCTATTTTACAAACTCGTGCAATACAAATTGGAAAAACAATAATTGTACAACCCCATATACATATTGAAAATAGAAAGAAAATTGGTTATGAACGTACAAACTCAATGTAAGTGAATAGAAAATTAAAAGGAATTGATAACTCATGTGGGCCGAGGAAAAAAGTAAGGAAAAACTAATGTGTAGGCCCCACCAGAAACGATTTGGCGATCTAATAACCATCCATATATTTGATGTGGGCGTAGATGCGTAGATTGAAAAGCGAAAACAACAGATAGACTTTTATTAATGTTGATGTGCATCAACGAGTGAGATGAATGGGTGATCGGGCGATTCGCTAAAAACAAAAGTTCACGGGATAAATCAAACGCAAAGCCAAGGTTTAAAAAATCGACAAGCTTCCCTGAAATTTGAGCGAAGTTTGTCGATTTTGAGGTGAGGGAATCAAAGTTCAGAGGCAATAGAATAATTGCAAAAATTCGACTCAACTTCTGCTAACTTCGACCGAACTTCGAAAACATCGATGGAAATTAATAAAACATGAAGTAAAATTATTATGTTTCGTGGAAGTTGAGCAAACTTCGACTAAAACTTCAACTGAAACTTCGTCTATGCTAGAAATATACTTAAAATTCGAAATATCCTCTGGTGACATGAGTTTTATGCATTATTGTTGTATGATTAAATATAATTCTAGCATCTCTATGAAGAAACTTGAGCTTTCTAGCATTTAAAGTGAAATTCCATAAACTTCCGTACAGAGAAGAATTTTGTCAAATTTCCATCATCGAAGTTAACTTCCTTGAATTAATTCTAAATTTTAAGTGAGCGAAGTCATAGGCGAAGTCGAAGTTTTGAACCTTGCGAAAAGCACGACGTCGACGAGCAGCACAACTCGCTCTTTTATATAGTGTATAAATACAGATGACCCATAATAAGAACCGATACAAGTATTGGAAACCTAAAACTGGGGCCAAGACACTCAACATCCCAACCCAACATGAGGCCAAACTTGAAATGCATGGGAAAGAAGCTCTAAGCCAAAATAAAGCCTTAATTTACATTGCTGCTTAAGAAGAAAAACATAAAAAGAGAAATTGGGGCAGGAAGTGAAAAGATAGCTAAAAGACAACCAACTAAGAACTATTGGTGTGTTCGGTTCGCATGACTGCTTAGCTAATCCATTGAATTAGATGTAATCCGTTGCTCATTTCGCATAATTAGATAATGCAACGAATTAGTTAATCACACGAACTGTGGACTAAACTAAGTGGAGCCTTACCTTTTTGTTAGTTAGTCCGTCCTCACCATGAAGTGAAATGACGAGATTGCCCTTCTATGTAATTCAGCAAAACCAAACACAGTTGAAGCCATGAGTACTCTCTGGTCTCTGTTTAACCAAGACGATGTCGACAAACACGGTGTCGATGCTGAGATTGGTAATGCTAGGGTTTTAGGGGTTTCTAGTTCTGCTAAAGATAACGATATTACGGTTTCCAATGAGTATTCTCTGCGTCCAAGATATCGTTGAAGAAGCCGTCGAAGAAGAAGACGACGACTAAGAAGAAGAAATCAAAGAAGAGGAATTGTGAGTTGAAGACGAAATCATCGAACCCGAAATCAAAGAAGTAGAAGAAGAGATTCAAGAATTGAAGGAAGAGCTTCAAACTCAAGATTACTACTTGAATGGGCAGCGAAGGGGGAAGAGCTTGGAGAGGTCATTCGATGAGGAAGAAGTGCTCTGCCGGGATTGTAGCTGAGGTTGAGGAGGGGGGGAAGGTTGTTGTTGGGAATATTGCTAAGGAGGTGTCTCCTCCAACTTCAAGTTATCAAATTGTTCTAAAGGATAATTGGAGGGACTCAAATTCGAATTCATTGAGGCGGGACTACTCGGGGAGTCTTGAATCGGCAGCGTTTAAGGATTCTGCTTCGGTTTGTGGAGGCATTGGCACTGAGAGGAAGGGGTCGAAGAAGTCTCGGTTGAAGTGAGGACGATGGAACCTTGCTTGTTGTTGGGGGTTTTTATAAATGGGAGGGGGTAAAATCATCATTTTCATGAAACCGCTTAAAGTCCTATCATGCCAATCGAACAAGTCACCAAATTCGGATTACCCCTAATCCATAGCCATGTAATCCAATGTTTATTAATCCGACCCTATCAAGACAACCCTATCAACCCAACCGAACACACCATATGTGCTATGGCAATAGTACCATGGGTGTTAATGAAAATGAAGATAAGAAAACGGGAAGAGATAAGATGAAGATCGGAGAGAGAAAGTTGACCTTTTTTTCCCAACGAAGTTGACTTTTTTTCTCAAGGATATGGGAAAGTGTTGAAAACATACTTAGTACAACTTTTTCATTTTCATTTCCAGCAACAGGCGAGAGAAGAAGATTGTGCTTCATTTCAAGCGGAAAAAAATCCAAAAGGACCAGTTTTGTAGCATTCCAGAATGTGTCCATGTGCCCAGCAAGGCCACCAGGCAAGAAAACCAATTGGTAACTACATCAGCAGCCAAGAAAACAAGAGAATATTTTAGGATAGAACTTCAACTGTGGAGGAAATGAGGGGAAGGCTGAAGCACCATGTTGCAACTTAAAAATTGGCCTGTAAGAAATTAGGATTTTCTATAAATGATTGGATCTGTAGTTGCAGACACTAGTTGAATGAGGAAAGCTCAAGTTTTAATAGACAATAGGGATCGAAATTCGAAGATCCTTTTCTCTTTAGCAATCTTTTTTTTTTTTTTTTTTTTTTTTTTTTTTTTTTGCTTTTGTAATCGTAAAATCCTATTACTAATACAAAATCCATTTCTGATTATATATAAACTAAATCAGCAGCCAAGCCAATGGGCCGGAGCATTGCTTGCACACTCAGCCCCAACTCAGTAGGCAGGTCAGACTTTAGTTGCAAAACACCAGACACAAAAAACATGATTGTATAAGCAAGCTATTCAAAAGGCGAATCAACCAATCGCAATAAAAGCTGCCAGGTCAGGTTCATAGAGTTCTTCGACAGTCTTTTTTTATAAGAGTTCTTCAACGGTCTTTGGTCTCAATAAGTACTATCTTTCTATCTTGCCTACCAAAAACGATTTACATCATTTGAGCAAATCCTACATTTTCCCTAATTAACTCAATGTTCATGCCCAGTCATTAAATGTCACGAGAACTACCACGTAAGAAAAGAAATGCAATCCAATAAAAGCATAAAGATTAAAAAGAAGTAAATAGAATAAAGATGACTCCAGATACACACCCACCCACAAACATGCATGGCTTACCACTAAGGATGCGCAGTCGCTCTCTTGGATCATCATCTCCATAGAACCATATTCTAGCATTGCTTGGATGGTAATAATTTCGATGGAATTCCTAGTTGACAATCAAAAAGAGAAAGCGCCATTAAAGCTGACATTTTAAGGCAAACAATGCACAATACATGCTCCAAACCAGTGCCAAGTGTCCCTGTTGCTTTCAATATTCCAAAGACCAAGACGCAAAACCAATTTGAAAGTACAATCATATTTTACGTGGCAAAGGAAAAAAGCAAACCTCTGGTTAAAGGGCATTGACTCTCATCCACTCAACCATATGTGAGTAGGCAACTACTATTATAATTTACAATACATTGAATCCACATAAAAATAAATAACATATTTCGAAGAAAAAAAAACAGATGGAGAAATAAAGTTTTAAATAAAAGAATCAGCTGAAAAGCATGAAATAATACTTAAAAAGGGAGAAAAGAAAGAGGGTCAAGGGGTGCATACAGAGAACTAATTTAAAGTAGTTACAATAGAATATGTAACAAACCTTAAACTCCTCAAATGCGAGCTTAGGAATGGCTTTTGGATCACCACCACTATCAACACCATAAGTATTGTCAGGAAACAACGACTGCAGAAAATTATATATAATATAAGGCATAGCTCAAATTTGTTGCATTGGAAAATTGCAAAAAAACCAAAATAAATAAAAACGAAGTACGGATGTTTGTCTTAACGGGCTGACATGATCGGCTTATGTTTTCACATGCCCATCAGCATAATACCCATCACTAGTCCACAAGTTATGTTTGAGAAAAGTGTTCAGGTTTGCTCCATAAGTCAACATGGTAAACTTGCATCTATGTACATTGTACAAGCAAAACTTCAGTCATGATAACAACTTGATTTTTACAAAGAAAAAACTCATGCCATTCATGGACACAAACATATGTCCGTAGCATCACCTGGTCAATCTTATATTTGAAACCAACAACAAATCCCTGCATAATATATCACCTAGCGATTTTTTCAGGAAATAAAGTCATGATAACTTTTACTAAAAAAGTGCACAATTGCTCGTTCATAAACAAAAATTCTCTAGCATGTGTTTTTAGAATGAGCTAAAACTTTCATATGGATAAAGGACCAAATAAGCCCTTCAAAGCAAGTTCCTGATGATAAAATATTTTATCATTTCAGGGAAGAATCATCGATTTATGCATGCCTATTGGTTTTCAAGTTTTCAACATGGCTTGAAACAGGAGAAAGTTAACCCAGTCTGTGAATTCATTTTCAATCAATGCATCATTTGACAAAGGAAGCAAAAAATAAGTAAATAGCATAATTAGCATTCCTCGAAACACAATTACTCTTACCAATATTCCATGCAAAACAAAATATCTGAAATATAGCACTGATACCAAATGCAACAGACACGTATCTTCAATGCTAGTTTCAGAATCCAATATGGGTAGGAAAAAAAAAAGTCTTGTGGTCTGTTAGGCAGATGTCAAACTCAACGAAATTGGAATCAACTGACCAAAAACTGAAATATCCTACAGTTTTTGGCATGCAATCATGCAATGTTTTAAGATGGAATCCCCATCCTTGATAAGTAAAAACAAAGAGGAACAATACTTGTATTAGAATGTTCCTAATATTTGTGAAAGCCTCTGGAGAAATAAATCGAGCATGTATGTCTGCATATATTTAAAAATAAATTAAAAAATCAGAAGTTTACACACGCAAAACTGAGTAGCTAATCAGAAACTATTTAAGTATTACCACATATGTTATACAATGATATTGGGAAAGAACATAAAGATACAAATTCAACAGGAGCTCTTGCCTGTTGAGATGAGCGACCTAATATATTATCTGGCTGAGAGTACACCCCCTTCATCTCATTGAAAACTACACCTGTATTAAATGATAAAAAAAAATGAGAGAGAGAGAGAGAGCGTGGAAATTTTAAAAAAACCATTATAATTTTTTCCAGAAAACGACAAAGCAACAACCAAAACCAAGAGATTTTTTCAGAAAGAAAATGTATAAAAGACGACTTAACCAGGATTAATTAGCATAAGATATCAGTCACAACCTTTATAAGATATTTCCTCAGAAGGATCATTTAACTCATAGTGCCAACCCTCCTGTTGAAACGTTTGAAAGTCCTCCACACACTTTGGAAAGAAGACAGCATCAAGATAAACATCCACCAAATTGTAGAAATCCTGATTAAGGGAAAAAAAAAAATGAATAAGAGACGCCATGCCAATGATTGTAAACAAGGCCACCAATTCTAACCACCAAAATCTCTTACTAATAGTCACCTTGGCATTGGTAGAAGCAACAGGATAGCAAGTCCTATCAGGATAGGTGAATGCATTCAAAAAGGTGTTCAAACTCCCTTTCAAGAGCTCAACAAATGGCTCCTTCAAAGGGTATTTTCTCGATCCGCATAACACACTGTGTTCAAGAATATGAGGAATTCCAGTTGAATCTTTCCTGCAACAGAATAGAAGTCAGTGGGAAAGAAAAGGAATTACTCGAACAAACAGATGGCTGGGACATGAATCTCATGAATTTTATTTTGAATACAAGATCCCCTTGAGTCATGTTAGTCAATAAGAGAAACAAAATAGCCGAAATATTCAGATAACAATCTGTTATAAATTATAATAGCTACATCCAACCATTGCAAAAGGGGGGAAAAAAGACAATGGACAATGGCAGAGACAACAAAAAAAGTTAAATATGAAGTCAGATTGCACCTAATATGCCAAAGGTATCGGTACAGCAGAGATATACTATCCGCGTCTCAAGATATAAGATGAATTGGAATGCTAGACCATAATTGCATCCTAAAGCTACCTTTAACGTCACGGGTAGCATGAACTCAGGCATACATCTAGATGCATTGTAACTGCATCCAGAGTTTACACCGAGCACGTAGCAAAGTTGGAGAAAATATGGCTGCAGTGAAGCCTTGAGAGCACGGTCGTAAGAAAATGTCTCACAAGCCTTCAGTGAAAGTTTTATCGATACTTGACTGTTGATAATCCCTCAAGCTGGAAAGCTCGTAACTTACAATCAAACAAATAGGGCAAGGGTGTACTTCAGTTCTAGTTAAAATGTACCTCAGTGAAAGATCAATACAATAAATGGATGCCAAAGGGTAAGAAATTGGCTGCTTTGTGCGCTTCGCTTCATTGGCGATCATACGGGTATTTAAACAGTACTGGAAGCTTAACATCGTGACAGACAGCATTTCAATTCTGTTGATTACATAGATATTCATGGTTGTCAGAGCGATAAATCCGAGTGGTTAACTTGGGATTAAAGGAAGGACAAAGGTGCTAACATGTTGTGATATACCACATTGTAGAAAAAGGCATACGCTTCGCAAGAGCGTTAAGAATAAAGAAAACCAAGCCCAAGCTTTTCAAAGTGTGAGTTAAACTGCATACCACAACATGACATCTAATTAAAAGAAAAAATGCCAAAACCAATAGAACCTCAGCGAAATTCACCGTGACATTCCCCGATTCGACTCATCGCGACTCCATAATTTCATCACAATCACAAACAAGCATTAAAGAAGCACTAATCATCAAAAAACACAGCATTGAAAAACCAAACTTGCGACAAAATAGAAGTCATCAGTCATGAGTAAGCAAGAATGCACTCACGGCGGAGTCCTGAAAACAATCCCAAAGACCTTATTCTCATCATCATTGGAGACCGACATGACCTCGGCGCCAGTCTTCCTATGCTTGTAAAGCACAGCTCTGGACTTACACTCACTGATGAACTCCTCCGAGACCTTCTGGAATCCGAGCTTCTCGGCCGCATCATCATGAGCTCCGGAGAACTCTACACCACAAAAAAAAATGAGAAGAAAAATTCTAGGGCTTCAAATCAAATTACACAAATCGAAAACATTGGTACCAGGAGAGACGTGCGTGAAGGGAGTGGCGACCGCCTTGGCCGCGAGAGAGGAGAAGCTTCGTGTGAGGTGGTGCCATGGAGGAGAGGCGGAGAGTGAAGCGAGTCTGAGATGGGGGCGGAAGGAAGAGCGTCTGACGATAGCGGCGTGGAATCGGCGGTGCAGCGAAGGATTAATGGAGGTAAAAGTCCTTCGATGGAGAGACGAAGGAGAGAGGAGGCGAGTGCGAGCAGAGGGAGAGCAGGAGGAGAGGGACCGAAGGAGACCCACTCTCTCCATTGTTTTCTCTCTTTCTTTCTTTCGGTATTGAAACTTGGGGAGCTGGAGCGGCTGTGAAATAGAGAGAGAGAGAGTTGTAGATAACAAGAGGAACGAAGATGGCGTGTCTTGCCCGGCACAAAACGACACCACAAACGGAGACTAGGGGAGGGAAAACATATCTTCAACTTTTTATTTTTTATTTTTTTTGTTTTTTTATATGTATATAATTTTTTAGGTTTTTTTTTTTTTTTTTTTGGTGGAAATCAATTGATGTTTTATTTGTGAGCCAAGCTATATGCACCCCACAAATCTTTATAGGCAAGCCACAAAAAAATTTTCAAACCCTTCCAGATTTGCCCTCACTAGAAATGACCTATTTACCCCCATTAACTCCCTAAATGACTTCCAAGTCCTTCATCTCTTTCACGATTGTGCACCCCACAAGATCCACGTTCATCTCCGACGATCCCCTCTGACCATCGGCGAATACCAACGACGTAAAGTTGCATTTCAGAGGCTGATACCATTGTAAGAGTCGATATCTTCATGCATTTTCATGAAAGTTGATGGTTTGAAAGTGTTAGTTTGTTTTAATGGGGTTTGTTCAAAATTTTGTGTTATAGTGCATTGTTCATTGTTGTTTTTCGATGTCTATTGAGCTCCCAAAATGGAGGATGAACGTCAAGGGGGTGCGAATGTGCAAGATAGAGAGGTATCTCTTCTTATTTTCTTCGTTTGAAAAGTTTGTTGTATTTTTTATATTGTTGTTGTCTGCTAGTCTGTTCGATCACACAGGACCGAGTAAACATGGATTGTTCGGTGTCGACCCATCGTACAATTGTGTTTGACGTGGTGGCATGTGATTGAACAATAAGAGTATGTTCGGTTGGATCTTATCGAACCATAAAATTTTGTTATTTTTTGTAAGTATTGATTGAAAGGCCTACGTGATGATGTTAGTTACTATTTTGCAGGGAATGTTGTCTTCTTCCGACTTTGTGGACTGCACAAATGACTTCATCCCCGACGGCCTATTTCTAAGTAGGGATAAGAGTCGGTAAAATGGGCTCAAAGTCGGGGATCGAGTAAAATTTTTGTTATTGTCATGAAGAATTCTGATGCAGGGGTAGTGTTCGTCGGTGGGGGAGGGTTAACATGGTGTGCGAGAGGTTTGGTAGTTATAGGGGTGACGCCCAAAAAGTTGAGAAAATGAAAGCTAGTAAAGAAAAACTTATTGTTAAGGAAAAAAATTGCGATATATGACAAAGGGGAGGTTTTGAATGGGACATCAAAGAGAATAATTGGCACAAAAAAATGTGGATGTCCATTTGCTATAAACATAAAGGAACATGAAGACCGTTTATGACATGTGACAGTGGTGTGTGGGCGGCATAACCGTGAAGTTGGTCGTTATAAGGAGGGTCACTCATATGTCGGTCGGTTAGTTTCGGAAAAGCGCGTTGTGGTCATACCTATGATGCAAGGAAACATCGAGCCCCGATAGATATTGGACATCTTAAAGAAAAAAGATGTAGATAATGCATCAACCTTGTGCATGATATACAACGCAAGGCAAAAACAAAGGGTAGCCGAAGCTGGGGGATATTACAAATGCAACAACTCATGCATTAGTTGGACACGCATGGTTATCTTTTGTGGCATAGGAAAGACGCGGAAACTGACATTGTGATAGACTTGTTTTGGTTTCATCCTGACACCATAAATTTATTTCGATGTTTTCCTTTGATTTTGATTATGGATTGCACGTACAAGACTAATCGATATCACATGCTATTGTTTGAGATCATCGGAGTGACGTCAACTGAGCTCACGTTTGCCGTCGGGTTTGCATTTATGTCAAGAGAGACGAAAGTGAACTACATTTGGGTGTTGGAGAATGTTAATAACCTCATGGATGGATGGGGTAAACCAAATGTGATTATAACTGATAGGGAGTTGGGATTGATGAAAGCAATTGAGTTGGTTTTTCCCATGTTCACTCACCTTCTTTGCACTTGATACATTAATCGAGGTATTGCTACGAACATGCAGAAGTTTTTCGCACGGACCGAAGACTTCAACCTTTTCCAAAGTAGGTGGAATGCTTTGATAAGTGCGACTTTTGAAGCTGTGTTCAACACAAGGATGTCGATTATGGCCGCCGATTATGCTTGTGTACATAGATTGCTTGTTGATTTGATGAATACGTGGGTTTTGGATTACAATAAATGATTTGTCAAATCATGGACTTACTAATCATTGCATCTTGGGCAGACTACGACCGCAGAGTAAAAGTGCACATAATACCCTGAAAAAGCATCTTAGACATTCGCAAGGAACGTTTATGGATTTGTGGCGGGTAATTGATAGTATGGTTGTTGGCCAACATACTAAGATCAAAACGTCTTTTGAGATAAGTTTGAATGTAGTGCAACACGGATTTGGTGATACCTTGTACCGTGTGTTGCGAGGTTTTGTTCACAAGCGACGTTGGATAGAATTCGAAAAGATTTGGAAATAGCTGAAAATATTGGGACCGATCCAAGTAGATGTCGTTGTGTTTTGACGCAAGACATTTGGACTTCCATATGCCTATGAACTTACAATTCACCAATTGACAACTTCACCAATACCACTTGATGATATCTATATTCAATGACAAAAGTTAAGCATGCATCCCGAGCAAGCAGTAGATCAGACATAGTATAATCTCAAAGCAGAAATCCAAAGGGTGATTGAGAAGTTTAAAAGTGTAGAAACCGAGGATATGCGCATGAGGATTGTGCAACAACTTCGAGAGATTAGTTGTCCCTCATCCGTATCCTTGGTTGTCCTAAGGGAGAAAGTGAAGACAAGGAGAAAGCCATCAAAACCCTACAAAAGGAAAAAGAGGAAGACAAGTAAGGCCAAACTTTATGCCGAGAATGATGACGCGTCCACAAAGAGAAATCTATCTTACTTTGAGCGTGTACTTCATCCAGAGATGATATTAAAGAAGATTACTCATCTAATAGCACACAAGATTCACATAATGCATACATTAATGCATGTTGTGTATGGATGGTTATTCCGGTGTCGCACCGGAAGACTGGCTTCATCATATTGAGAAGGTTGATGATGTCAAAGGAGATGGTAATTGTGGATACCGTGTCATTGCAGCCGGTCTTGAACATCACAAAGACGATGCATGGAAATAAATTCGAAATGATATGTATCGAGGAACTTCAAGGCCACCAAAATCTTTTTCGTCCAATCCTTGGTGGGAATTACTATGAGATGGTTCTACTCTCCGTCAAACATTACGACGATACCAATGATGCTCCATTTGACAAATGGATGTGTATGCCCGATTTGGGTCTTGTGATTGCTACGTGTTATAATGTCATGCATGTGTCTCTATCACCCTTGGGTAGTATGACATTCCTTCCACTTAGAGGCGCACCACCAGTTTCTCTGAGTGACAGGGTTGTAATTGGGATGAAACACATTAATAACAACTAATTTATTCAGGTAAAGTCAAATAAATGTATCCCAATTTATACATCTTTAATAATCACCCTTAGATCATGAGTTCATATTTCTTTTACAGGTGCTATTCAAGGCAGATGCCCCTTTTCCTCCACTGTATCCAGGGTTGTGCAATAATATATAACCAAAGGCCTTACCATGGTGTGCGAACTTGAATTGGAAACTCCCAGCGACACCTGCTAATTCCCAACACAACACTCCTACTACTGTTGACTTAAACACACCATGATTGTAAAAAGGTTTTTATAACAAGTGTGTGAATGCCAATTTTGTAACTAATCAATCTTTTTATACATTTAATACACGACAATTATCGTATTGTCATTTTAACGGTCATTTTTTGTACACCCGTTACATTGCACATAGTTGGATGATATTTTTGTACACTACTAAACGTCTTACTTGTAAACTTTATATACAAAGTGAATTACTATTAATTAAGTTGTGTTATCTATTCTCATGTATTTCATTTACTATGAAAAATATATACCATAATATGTCGTTCGGTCGTACACAACCGACCATACCCTGGCTGTTCGGTCAAGCATGATCGATCAGTGTTATATTAGTCGGTGGTGTGTCACCGAACGAAATCAATATATATATATATATATATATATATATAATAATATGTAGTTCGGTTATACTTGACCGAACTTATCCTATTCGTTCGGTCAAGTATAACTGACCTGTGTTATATTACTCAGTAGTATGTTACCGAGCCAAATCAATATGTATATTAATATGTAGTTCAATTGTAACATACTGAACATCAAATGTCAATTTGGTCGTAACATATCGAGCAATTGGTTTGAATTCGGTTAAAATGACCTAATGGTCCGAGTATATTACATATATTTTGTTCGGTTATATCTGGCCCGAGTTAATTGCAATTGGTCGGTCATGCAAGACCGAACGGACGATGGTCACTCGGTCCTGCATGACCGAATGACGCATTTGTCCATAATAATTACCGGAATGTTTGCAACTTCAAATCCCAAAAATATACCAAAATGAAGAAAACATAAAACCATTCAAATTAGGGTTCAAATAAAAAAAATATAACAATTGAACAAAGATTTCACAGTCACAAAATGTTCAACATTTACACGCCATTCAATAATAAAAATAATTTGCATATAATAGATCAATTCTTGGACTTCTTGGCTGGCCATTGGGATGTTGCTGGGGCCTTTCCTTTGCGCTTTGACAAACCACCGTCTCCCAGATTGCTTGGACGTTGGGACTAGGTGGCACTATATGTGCGGGTGTCCGACAGACCAGAGCACCAATGACAGTGATATGCTTTAAAACCTCATCCGCCATCTTTAATGCGGATGCCTTGTCTCCTTCACTCGGGAGCAACACCTTCCATGCTGCCACGACATCCACGGCCCACCGTACTCGCTATTGAAACAACATAACACGAATCATTCGAATGAATTTATGACAATGTTAAATTATGATTTTTTTAAGAAAAACAATTGTATAGAGAACTCACATTGTAGATGTCATTCTCATGGTCATGATCAACAATTGTTCACGAGGGATTTAGAATGATCGAGTGTGAAATCTCATTGAACCACCTGATGTAATCCTCTGTTGCCTCCCATGGCACATTAGCACGTTGTCCTCTTAATCTAGCAGACAAAACATGATCTTGCTACATCTCCTAGATCTCAGTTTGAAAATTGTACTTCACTACATAACTAGTTGCCACCTTTCCTCGTTGTGCTCGTATAGGATTGTATGGAGCCGAGGGGATGCGCTGCACATGACCGAGCTTTCGCAAAAATCTATCGGAGTGATATGGCTCAACAATCCCCATGTACTTGATGGTCCCCATGTAGAAACCAAGCTTCGTAATATCCTCATCCCTCCGAATACTGGAGTAAGGGTCCTACGTAACCTAGCAAAGGAAACGTAAGGGAAATCACTTAATAAGTTCAAAAAGTCACGTAGATTGTAAATAACTCACGATTGCAAACCCACCTTATTAGATCGAGCATTGTCAAGTGTTCTCTGAAGCCTCAAAAGATGTTCAACATTAAACCCTTGTTCTTTCTTAACAACCCACCTACTGACACGTGGGAGGGTGTTAACATACCCCGTGTTTATGTGCGATTCGTGAAGATTTCAGTAGTCGTACACCTGTCCTTGCAAAGAAATAACAAAAATAAGTCATTACATATTACCATATACAAAAAATACCACTTTAAAAATGGAAAATAACATAAATACCTCAAGCAACGTCAGATAACCCGCAATCTGACAAACATCCACCCGAGTTGCCACCCCAAGTTGTCGGTACAGGTAGGCAAGAGCTGTAGCACCCCATGCATACGTGGTAATCTGGTCCAAATCCTCTAGCAACTGTAGAAGTTGTACCAACACCTTGGTTCCCAACTTGTCAACAAAAAGAGTGTACCAAAGCATGTACAACAAATAGGCTCGGGTTGTGCTCTCAACCGGGGGTAACAACTGCGTCTTCAAGTTGCCTTTCTTCGACGGTTTAGGTTTCACACCTCATCACCCTTTCAACCATTATTTGTTCACTTTCAAATCTTTATTGACCTGTTTATCAGACTCAGCCTCCGGTACACCAAGGGCTTGAGACACCAACTCGATTGCCTCGGCGGTAGATAGGATGTCACACTTAACCATATTTCCCATCACATGAATTTGCAACGGCCTATTGACATCCTCCAGTATAATCGACATTTCACCAAATGAGAGGTGAAATGTGTTGGTCTCCGGCTGCCATTTCTCCATAAAGGCAGATATGAACGTCTTGTGTGCCTTCCTGTATGAGCACTGGGTGAATGCACTAAGCTTAGATGCCCGAATGATCATATCTAGCCCAGCTGCATATCGATGACACTTACTTAAATCCTAACTTGCCAACTGGGCACTTTGGTTGATGCATTTAAACAAGGGACATTCCTGAAAGATAACAAATTAAATGTTTAAACTAATAAAATTATTGAAACTACTCATAGCCAAATTAATTTATATTATGAATTGAAAAACTAAATACCTTGTTGCGATGACTTGATAATTAAAACTCATTAATACACTCCTATTTGATGGCCAACTGGGAAAAGGCGTTGAAGAGTCATCACCCAGTGGCCTTTGGACAGACTTGTTCCTTAATGTTGAAGCCTTGGCCTTACTACTATGGCCCTTAGCACTTCCTCTTTCTTTCACCACTTGTTTGCGTACATCCTCTTCTTCGTATTCGTCTTCATCTTCATCTTCATCGTTTTCCTCTTCCTCTTCTTCTTGCTCTTCACTCTCCCCTTCCTCATTTCTTTCACTTTCATCTTCTTCATCTCCATCTTCTGATGCATTCTTTTCTTAACCTTCTTGTTCAGTGGAATCTTCTTCCTGAACAGCTTGTTCCCTATTTTTTTCGCTTGAATCCGATGAAGAAGATTTTGCTTGAGGCATGAGGGTCTTGTGAACAGACAGTTCCCTCCCTTGTACATTTGAGGCCTGTGCTCTGGATCCCTCATCAACGTCATTAGCTTTTCATCCCAAGTCCTTTGATTTCCTATAAGAATCCGTCTGAGCTCTTCAGCCAGGACGGTCGCCGTTCGGGGCACAAGTATCATCTCTACTGCTAGCGGTTTTAGTATGAGCCATACCTATAAGAAAGTAATGCAAATTTAACACCGAATCAATACACAATCATTCATATATCAATATACTAGGATAATCTAATGGCCAAGCTTTAAAAAGTTTGAGTTGAAAAGACACACTTAATCTTTACACCATGCACGAACACAAAACACTTCAATTAGGTTTGGAGAGAAAAGAGAGGGGTTTGGTTAGAAATAGTGCTGGAAAATCAGAGAGAAGGTGGAGTTGGAACTAATGATGTCAAGGAGCTTGAGTTTTCACAAGGATCAAATCTTAGGTTACGAATCATTTTTCATTTCAATAGTACATTGTGATAATTTGAGGTTCTTTAAATCATTCTAGTACTAAACATTTGTCAAGTTTGATGAATTTCTAATGTTACGAGATGATTATGAATCAAGAAAATCAAAGTTTCTCTCATGTTCATGAAAAACTTATGTCTTGGTTCAAGAATTGAGGATTTTGGGTAAATGAAAGAATAGACTGATTTTCTTGTATAATTGGGTGTTTAATCTTCGAGTTTCTACTCCTATATTGATGTTGAATGATGTCTTATATTGGGTGTAAATGATGGACAAAAATTAAAGGGTTTGAACCATGTATTGTGAATTTAGTTGTTCATGAATACTACATGTTTGATGAAATGTCAAGATTATAGCTCAAATTCTAGAAAGCATAAATCCTTCTTTTATTCTCAGAATGGGCTGATTTGTTTATTAGCTATTCTTGGATATTTGCACAAGCTTCTCACCAAAAATCATGCTATTTGAATGTGCGGTTTGAGAGTTATGAATTTTCTTATGATGTTATTTTGAAAAACTATCAAAGTGAGTTGTTGTGGTATTTTGAGCATAACTCTCTCAATTTTAATCGGATTTAAGCATACTTTACCATTTTAGAAAGCTTATACATGGAACAACAACTTAACACCAACGTCTATTAAAATTGAGTTACCTTTTTTTAATAAAAAATGGACTAAAATTCAGCACTTGTTCGTAGAGATAATTCTTTTTATATGTGTATGGATGTCGAGACATCTTTCAAGGGCCTCGACTAATCGAAAAATAAACAAAACCTCCAAAATAGTTTGAAATACTATAAACTAGGTTCCTCAAGAGTTTCAAGTTATTCTGAAGGTGTTTTGAATGGTTATTCAAAATAGGTGAAATTTATTTACTTAATAAGCTGATTTTTTATTTAAGGTGTTCCAAACATCAAATGATGTCGAAATTGAACCAAAACTTTCAGAATATGTTATTGGATCATAGTAAAGATTTACACTGAGTTTTATGATTTTTAGATGTGTCTAACTTAGTTTTCAATTTATGCTTCGAATTAGAGATCAATATTTATAAATAAGGACTTGACGTTTTACTTAGAGTCTCAAATTTGGTTCCAGATCATAATAATGAGATTTTAGCACTCAAAAACCTTGGTTTTAAGTTAATAGAATTCAATAAACCAACAACAAGAATTTTGAAAACTTATATGAGTGTTTTAGCCGCATTTCAAGTTGCATAAAAATCAAACAAAACACTAACTGTTCAGTCAGGAGTGACCGAGCAAATCAATTTAGCTGAAAAAAGTGTATGTTCAGTGGATACTAACCGAATAAATACTAACTGTTCAATCAGGAGTGACCGAGCAAATCAATTTAGCTCGGTGGTTAATGCCCGAGCTAAATTGATTTATTCGGTTGGTCACTACCAAACAAAACCCATACTATCTTTACACAACAAAATACCCTATTTGTTCAGTGGGATATGACCGAACGAACATTACTTTGTTCGGGCACACCCAACCGAATCAAACAATACAATACAGTCTACCATATTTCCCACACAACCGTACACTCAAATTTGACCACAAACAACAACAAAGGCATACATAACAACTAAAACAATTTGAGTAATTTATAGCATAGTGGTACCCTAAAGCCAAACAACCTGTCTTTGTTCGCTCACCTACGACCGAGATACATTCATTTATTCGGTCATGTGTGATCGAACCAGAGATGAGCATAACAATGGCACCAAACGCCTTAACACTTCCACCCATTTCACAAAAAGAGGCATACAAACAACAAACTTCAAGAATAACATTAAAAAACACCAAAAATCTTACCTTACTTTAATGACCCTAAAAATATTTTACATTTGCGTGACAATGTGTAACATTTATCTATATTTATTGCGTAAATCTCTTAATTTTATTATCGATTTCGCGAGAGAATTGCCTCGAGATGCGTGCGCACATGCGCATTTAGGTAGGTCGACGAGATCGATGAAACTTAGATCTAATGAAATAAATTAATTGAAATATACAAGCTAAGTCATGAAGGGTATTTTCATTATTTTGGTTATTTCATAAATCAAAATTTATATAAAAAAGTAAATTTTGATTAATAGGTGGCACATTTTTGTGGTTTATGGGAAATAATATCTAATTTAAATAAAAATAAATTATGCAGTGGTAGATGTTTCCTTTTCAAACAAGTGAGTGTGGAAGAAGATAAAAACTTGGGAGTGAGTAGTTTTTGTTGTTGTAGAATATAGGATAGAAGGAAGAAAAGATGGAGGAAGAGAAGGGAGGAGAAGCCAAGCTTAATTAGAACCATTACTTAGGTAAGGTATTCAAAATCTTTGAATTCTTAGATCTAGGAAATTGTTTAGTGTTATTAAATTTGAGGTTTATGGTCTTAATGTAGAATTATAGATTAAAAAAAAAAAAGGAAGCCTCTGCTGTGCGATTCACACGGAAGCTGAGTTCCTGCTGTGCATAGGCTGGCCATTCATGTGCGTGAATGCACATGAATGGGCTAGGCCCAAGCCATGTAAAAACAAATAAAAAAGGACAAAACATTATACATATATAAATTGTATATATTTATTTATATATATATATATATTTATATATGAATATATATAGTATATATTTATTTATGTACATGTATATATAAGACGTGGTATGATATTATGTTGAAAATATATAATTTGATAATTAAATACTTACCAATTAATTTGAGAAAAGTAATTGAGTCGAAATTTGCTCAATGTACTTCGACCTGAGATGTGGCCAATATGGGCGTAACTCGAAAAATCTTGATTTTTAAAGATTTGAGGCGAATAGGAAGAAAATGAAACTAAATAAATTATTTTTAAATTAAAAACTCTAACACACTTAATTAAATGTAAATTAACACTAGAGGCATAGAGCACTAGCGTCGGGTATTGAGTGTGTGTTGCGGGGTGACAGTGAGTCATTTTGAAGTTGCTTTAGTGGCATTTCGAAGCGTTATAGGTAAGTAAACCAGTTGGAGCCTTAACATGATTTCTTTTGGTCATTTATTGGTTAATGTTCCTTTGCGATTAGTTATCTTTGTGAATTCATTATAATTTTCACTCATCCCATCTATGATAAATTGAGATCCTTACATTATATCGTATTTCTTGTCATGAGTTGCTCATGTTCGTATCTGAATTATGCTATCTTTATTAAATTGTTGGTTGTGCATTCTTTGGGTTTCGTAATGCGTGACCTAGGGTCTAAGTGGGCGATATGGTAGTTACGGGCGCGGTGGAAATGTTTTGTGATATTTTCCTCCATCATAACTACATGAATTGTTGGATTTACCTAAGCCCACGGTTTAGGATTGAGGAAAGTTAAGCTGGTAGAAGTGGCTGCGGCCAGCTACAGTTGATGGACCCGATCTAAACTGTCACTCAAGTGACTTAGCTAAGTCCACTGATCGTCTTGAAAGTCAAGTTGTGGTAATTTATCGCATTTGATGGACTTGGAACACTTAGATGCCTTTGCTTTGTGTACTTGACACTCAATTATTCGTTGATATCAATCATGTTTTATTCATTATTTCATGGTAATTCTTGCATGATTATTCGATTAACCATTTATTTGACATTTGAAATACCGTTATGACTTCTCTGGCTTTACTCACTGGAATTATTGTGACGGCCCCAATTTTCCACAAATTGGGCCCCGCTCGGCCTAAGCCCTCGTGGACCCCCGAGCCAGTATCGCAAGGTCAACGAGAACCTAGTCAGCATTCAAATCCATCATTATCAGTACATTCAACATTTTACAATTGAGTTATTAATATTTTGCAAAATTTAAAAATTTAGGGGAAGCGACTAATACATTAAATAACTCAACAAAAAGATCGGGGAGTTAGGTAACCTAATTGTGGAACCCAGTAAATATCATCAGAGGAGAGTAAATACAACATATACAAAAACTCACCTAGCTATGAAGCCTTCCCTCTGCTACTCATCCGCGGCTCTGCACCCAGTCAAACATAAGAATGACGAGCCCAGGTAAGTAAATCCACTAGGGCATATACACAACATTTCACAATATCCAAAAACAATAGTTCACGATATCCAAAGCAGTCGAATTCATGCAAATAGAACGAAAGGAATCAATAAAAGCATGAATATAAAAGACTGTAACCAATCCATCGATGAGTGATGCCAAACAACAAGGAGTCCCGACCAAAAGGTCGTTGAGTCGCGGCAAAAGCCCAACAGACTCGGGTTTAGGATGAGACCCCAGCCTCCCAGCCCTAACCCTTGCGACTATGAGACATCCATAGACCCGGATCTAGGACGAGACCCCCGCCTCCAAGCCCTAGCCCGTACGACTATGAACCATCCATGGACCCGGATAATATCGACGGACGACCATGAAAGACATCGGATTTAGGACGAGGCCCCTGCCTTCCAGCCCTAACCCTCTCATATCGCAGATAAACAGTAACCATAACTCACTTGCCAATGGACTCACTCAATCGACAACATTTCCACAGATAACTATCATCACAAAGCAATGAACAACGATAAAGCTATCACAAAACAGTAAACAACAACAGCCAATGGAGAGAAATGAAATACTGTATAAGTTCCTAACTAGTTTACTTACCTCGAGAAATTGCGAACCTCAAAGCGTCGCTCGCGTCTCGATTTGCGCACCCGACACCCGACACCCGACTGTTAAGTCCCTGGTGTCCATTTTAGACATTTTAGGCCTATTGTACGTCAAATCATTCAAATCACGACTCAGTTTGGTGAAATAAACATCACCTCTATCGCGTCATTGCGATTTCGTCGAAATCGCGCATCTCGATCGGTCCGATAACGCCATCGCGTCGTTCACATCGCGCTGTTGCGCTGCTGCCGATAATCCGCTGCTGCGCCGACGCCGCGATCGTCATCAAGCCGCTTCGCTTCTCGCCGTCGCCGCCGCTGCTTCCGGCGACCGCGCTCGCCGGAACGCCGCGCCGCTGCAGCTCCAGCTCGCTGGCTGCCGCGTCCGTCACGCCACGCTTCTTGGCCGCATGCTCGTCATCGTCTTCTCAATCGCCGCGCCACCTCCCGCGGCCTCTGCATCGCCACGAGCCGCTTGTCGCTCCACCGCGAGCCACCGACCGTCCAAGCCTCCTCGCGCGTCCCGCAGTACAGTTCTTCTTGCCGCAGCCATGCGGCCTCCGCGAGCTTCGCGGGGGGGGTCACGCGTTGCCGACCGTCACCACTACTACGCGAACCACCGCCATCGCGTCGCCCGTCCGTCCGCCACGAGCTCCCTTCTCCTTGCCGTGTCGATCCCCTCTCTCTCTTTTTCCGTTCTCGCTCTCTCTCTCTCTCCACCCTTCTTCTCTCCACCCTTCTTTCTCTCCTGATCTTATCCCAATTTTTTTTTTCTTTTTATATATAACTTTATATATATATATATTATATATATACATTTTCTTTTTGATTTCAAATCATAAGTTTCCTCGAGATTCGTGCAATATGAATCTCGAGGCAAACTCAACAACCGAGCAACACGCATCTCGAGGCACAAACCCGTCTCCTTTCAAAATCTCGATACTCGCGCTACACATATCATGATGCGTATCCCACTTCGGCATACGATTCGAGGCGCGTCCCCGTTCGTGTTTCGGCTCCCCGAATTCTCCGCGTATACATTTTTCACCAATTATCATCTCCACTCGAGATTTGGACATACGCATTTCGACAAGTGGATCCACAAACGACCCTGACCTGATACGTGGCACAAGTCAAATTTTCGAGCCGTTACAGTCTTCCCAACGAATTAGAATTTCGTCCTCGAAATTGAAGCAAGTCTCACGGGACAATGGTGTTTTATAAATAAAGACCCAAGGCCATACTCGCCAAGGCCATAGCCCAAGGCCATACCTCCATCTTACTCTATAGGGCTGGGCTCCTCCGCGACAAGCCGGGCTCCTCCGCGACAAGCCGGGCTCCTCCGTGATGAGCTGGGCCCCTCCGCGACCTCAAAGCAAAGAACACACCATCTGTCTCCTCCCATCAATATATGCCAGGGCAACATCCTCGCAACATATATTGGAATACAAATGAATATTTTAATTTCATGATCCACCGTCACTAATATACGTATATCTGCTGTATGCCCGCGAGAAATGTAAATCAGTCTTACTCATTGAGTGAGTTTCAACCCAACTCGTACCCTCTATCAGGTTACGATGGATAATAGTCGGACCTGACGTGGCACTAACATGAATTTGTTTCTGGCTGTCCACACGCCCATACAAGTACGTTGTAATCCCGCTTCAACTGGAACATGTCCATAGCCTTGCCCATGTGCATGACTAGATCGTTGTCCCTGTCTGTGCACTCGACTGGATCTCTAACCCTGTCTCTGGCCACTGCCTATACCATCAGCCCTTTGATGGTACTTATGCTAAGGATCTGACGGGACTAGCTGCTGTAATCCACTAGCGTAACTCTGCGCTGGACCACCTAACACTGGCGCCATATATGGTGGAAACGCAATACGTTATGAGGTTGCTCTATTTGTCACGACCGTCTAACCCTCGTTATACTCTGATCATCTCCAGACCTTCGCACTAAACGTAATGATGCCGAGAATGCGACTGATACTCCGACGCGTGTGCTCCCACGCTCTCATTCGCCATAACACCGACTGCACTCTAGAGCGTCCACATCGATGCCACCGTAGTGCACAACCAAACATCGACCTCGCCAAACAACGCAACTGATACGATGCTCGACCTCATATGATCTGGTGTGGCCATGCCGTCATGAATATTTGCTGCTTCGAGATTCGTACCACCGTGAAACTTTTCCGAGTGATACCGCTAAAACTCGTGAGACTGCCTCGCTTGAGTCGTCACACTAATTCCCGTATCAGTTGGCGCGCTCACCAGCTCCTCATGTAATTACGAGTTCAACACGTTCACTCGAACACGTTCACTTTTTGACTTTCAAAGTAAATGTGGCATCGAGATTCATGCGACACGAATCTCGAGGCATCGCATGTCTCGAATCTCGCAAATTGCGTATTTTTTTTTTTTACAACATGCACTACTTGCACGAGAATTTCCTTTCAATACATTTACTAACGCATCTAAACAAATTTTAGCATGTGAGGATCCTTGAGATATACAATCTCGTAGGATTTATACTTAAGTGGCATCTAACTTTTAGAATGAGTCGCAGACTCTACTTCGACATGTAACTCATTTACAACTCCCTAAAGGTGGTGGTCGACTTCACCGACCCTGAGATTATAAATGCTTAGTGTCACTAAAGTGGAGTTACTTGGGCTTCTGATCCAACACTACTACTCCAAGGCTTTCGTCAAAGCTAAGGAGTTCGTACATGATGTAATCGTTAGCTCTCAAGTCATCTCAACACTCTGCTCCCTTAGAGTCTGCTCTTCGTTTTTTTTTTTTTTAACTTTACTTTCTCGAATGTTCCTTACTTAATTGTTCCATTCGTTTTATATTATCCAACAACATCAATTTCCTTTATTATCAATTCAACACCATTTAGAGACTCAAACTTCCATTTCAAGTCTCACTACTTATAGGAAATCGTCAATTTCAGTACTAACTGAACAACTTAATGAACTCTTTTGAGTCCTAAATAAGATCAAAATTCCTCTAAATGACTTGAAAATCAATTCACAAGTTTGTTTGAGTCCTACATGGCATGTTAAGTTTCATTTTCCATTGGCTTCACCAAACCAACCAAGCTATTTACCTCAATTTATCAATTGAACTAACTAAATTCTTAAGCCACTATCCGCGAAGCTGAATTGAATTTAAACAACTCCCGCATTTCCAAGGCACGAGTACTTATCCAAAAAAAAATCCTGCAGCTCCACTATTCCCAAATACGCCACAATCACCAACATTGTCACATTCGATCCGTGCATGAAGACAATACAATACGACCTCATATCCAGAAAAATGTTGCCCAAGGTAGCTTCAAAGTAAAGAAGGCAATTGGTTTCACACAATTTCCACATAAATTAAATAAAGAGTCGAGTGTTTAAAACTTCGGCTCTGATACCAACTGTGATGACCCCAATTTTCCACAAATTGGGCCCCGCCCGGCCTAAGCCCTCGTGGACCCCCGAGCCAGTCTCGCAAGGTCAACGAGAGCCTAGTCAGCCTTCAAATCCATCATTATCAGTACATTCAACATTTTACAGTTGAGTTATTAATATTTTGCAAGATTTAAAAATTTAGCGGAAGCGACTAATACATTAAATAACTCAACAAAAAGATCGGGAGTTAGGCAACCTAATTGTGGAACCCAGAAAATATCATCGAGAGAGTAAATACAACATATACAAAAACTCACCCAGCTATGAAGCCTTCCCTCTGCTACTCGTCTGCGGCTCTGCACCCAGTCAAACATAAGAATGACGAGCCCAGGTAAGTAAATCCAGTAGGACATATACACAACATTTCACAATATCCAAAAACAACAGTTCACGATATCCAAAGCAGTCGAATTCATGCAAATAGAACGAAAGGAATCAATAAACGCATGAATATAAAATACTGTAACCAATCCATCGATAAGTGATGCTAAACAACAAGGAGTCCCGACTAAAAGGTCGTTGAGTCGCTGCAAAAGCCCAGCAGACTCGGGTTTAGGAAGAGACCCCAGCCTCCCAGCCCTAACCCCTGCGACTATGAGACATCCATAGACTCGGATCTAGGACGAGACCCCTGCTTCCTGCCATAGCCCGTACGACTATGAACCATCCATGGACTCGATAATATCGACGGACGACCATGAAAGACATCGAATTTAGGATGAGGCCCCTGCCTTCCAGCCCTAACCCTCTCATATCGCAGATAAACAATAACCATGACTCACTTGCCAATGGACCCACTCAATCGACAACATTTCCACAGATAGCTATCATCACAAAGCAGTGAACAATAATAAAGCTATCACAAAATAGTAAACAACAACAGCCAATGGAGAGAAATGAAATACTGTATAAGTTCCTAACTGGTTTACTTACCTCGAGAAATCGCGAACCTCAAAGCGTCGCTCGCGGATCGATTTGCGCACCCGACACCCGACTGTTAAGTCCCTGGTGTCCATATTAGACATTTTAGGCCTATTGTACGTCAAATCATTCAAATCACGACTCAGTTTGGTGAAATAAACATCACCTCCATCGCGTCATCGCGATTTCGTCGAAATCGCGCATCTGATTGGTCCGACAACGCCATCGCGTCGTT
The DNA here is from genome assembly GCA_039657365.1 of Stephania yunnanensis. Classification (NCBI taxonomy): domain Eukaryota; kingdom Viridiplantae; phylum Streptophyta; class Magnoliopsida; order Ranunculales; family Menispermaceae; genus Stephania; species Stephania yunnanensis. The sequence continues at coordinate 27,663,370 of CM077581.1, read as the reverse complement.
CACCGCGCCGTTGCCGCTGCCGAGCCGATGTCGCTGCTGCACCGACGCCGCTGTCGTCACTGCGACGTCGCCTGCTCCGCCGTCGGCCGCCGCTGCTCGCCGGCGGCCGCCACTGCCGGAAATGCCGCTGCCGCCGCAGCTCGCCGGCTCAGCCGTCCGCGCCAAGCAGCTGCTGGCCGCACTGCTCGTCATCGTCTTCTCAACTGCCGCGCCACCTCCCGCGGCCTCCGCGTCGCCGCGAGATGGCTTGTCGCTCCACCGCGAGCCGCCGACCGTCCAAGCCTTCTCCGCTGCGTCCCGCAAGTACCGCTGCTGCGGTTGTCCGCGACCTCCGCGAGCTGCTTCGGGGGTCGGGCTGCTGCTGACCGTCACCACTACCGCGAACCATGGCAATCGCGTCAGCCGCCATCTGCCACAAGCTCCCTGCTCTTGCCGGCTTCGATCCCCTCTCTCTCTCTCTTTTCGTTCTCGTTCTTTCTCTCTCTACCCTTCTTTCTCTCCTGATCTTATCCCAATTTTTTTTTTCTTTTTATATATAACTTTATATATATATATATATATATTATATACCTTTTCTTTTTGATTTCAAATCAAATGTGTCATCGAGATTCGTGCAATACGAATCTCGAGGCAAACTCTACAACCGAACATCACGCATCTCGAGGCACCAACCCGCATCCTTTCAAAATCTCGATACTCGCGCTACACGCATCACGATGCGTATCCCACGTCGGCACACGACTCGAGGCGCGTCCCGTTTATGTTTCGACTCCCCGAATTCTCCGCATATACGTTTTTCACCAATTATCATCTCCACTCGAGATTCGGACATACGCATTTCGACAAATGGATCCCACAAACGACCCTACTTGATACGTGACACAAGTCAAATATTGGGCCGTTACAATTATCTTCATCTTTGTGACAATTGTAGGTCCCTTTAGTAGCAAGGACAAGATACCGATCCTGGTGATTTTCTCTGAGCTTCCCTTAGAGACGACTTCTTTTTTCCTACTCGTAGGTCCATTTTGTATTTATAGTTATGTATTATTTTTGTTTAAAAATTGGTTAATGGGTTGAGCGAACACTTGGATACATGTATACGTTATTTCACTCAATTTTGTCACCTGATATGCATGATATTTACTATGTAGGGTTTCCACACATAAGGTTATCCCAACGTCATCTTAGATTAAATTTTCATTGTTTTAATTCCTTCATTTTTCGCTGTGCAAATAATTAAGACTTGTTAAACTTAATAACAACTCCAATAAGCGACTAAACTGTAAATGAAATGGTAAAAGAAGCTGACTAGGCTTACATTGGCTCTGGGGATTGACCGGGGCTCCACGTATGTCTAGGCCAGGCGGGGTTCAGTTTGTGGGAACTGGGGTCGTCACACTTACAAACACAAATTTCATGAATAGCCAAATCGGAACCACCATAGCCACACAAACAAACCACGTGCTCGTCCTCTCGTCCACAAAATTGACTTGCAGGGCTCGTGCTCGTACTACCGTGCTGAGCCGCCTCGTTCCCGTCCACAGATCGATTGCTTTCGAGATCCTAGGGCTTCTTCTGCTCCTTCTCGCTCAAATGTTATTTTTCAAATTTTCTGTTGTGGGGTGCCTTTCTAAACACACAATGGCCTTTCAAGGAAAAAAGATTTTTCTTGGTGCCCTTAACAATCATTGGGGTGCACTAATCTTATGGCTTGCTCATAAGGATTTGTAGGGTGCACATAGCCTGACCCTTTATTTATTTATGCTACATAGCCATATGCATGGACCTTCATATTTTTTTTCTTTTTCTTGTAACAAATCATCAATTCCAAATAATTGAGGTTGACTACATGCATCAAGAAACTCTTTTATTACATTTAATTTATACCAACTAATAAAAACTATATATAATTAAAATTGAGGCGCGCTATAGGCAACCCACCTATTACTTATGACACCCATATTCTATGATTTTTTCCTCCAAATTGGACCTTGATGTAAATGACATAAATGCCCCTTCATATAAACAACTCATACTACCAAAAGCCATAATTGAGCCGATTTTGCGGTACCCCACCACTGTCCTCCTCATCTCCAACCGAAACCCACATGATCTGTTGACGGACGTTTATTGATTTTTTGCTTTCACATCATTCGGTGGTGAGGTAACAATTGACTTAACATATTAAGGTTCGAAAAAGATGTGATGGTGTGGCAAATAATGACATTGATGATTCGGTTTTTCATTATAGGGTTTGGTAGATTCGGCCATTCCGAAGTCTTTCAGTGTGAAATTGATGAAGATAGCACAATGGTGCATGAAGAAGTACAAGAAGAGGTATTTATTGATGTTTATCGTGTTTTTTTTTTCATTTTTTACAGTTTTATGCACAAACACGATTATATTAGCCACGCAGGACTGAGACTTTGTCAATAAGTCTCAGTATATGGTAGCCGAAAGTAATGCACATGTCTCAATCATAGGATATCGAGACTAGTCGCAGTATCGGTTGTGCTGTACCAACACTTCTTCTTAAGTCTTGAACTTATGTTAATGAGACTGTGTTTTTTTTTTTTTTTGCTTTTTCTACGAATGTACAATGTCTTGGTGATGAGTCTTTATGGTTCAACATTTTTGTTGTAGGTAATGCTGGTTTCCATGTTATTTCCAGACTACAAGGATGCTTTCACTCCTTGTAGACTATTCCCATATAGAGAATCTCTTATTTCATGGCTTTAAATGATAGGTTATGCAAAAAAGTTTGTGTTAGTTACGAAACACTCTGATACCAGAGAGGTTAGGCACATGGGAATGATCAAACTTGTATTTGAGAGGTTCAGTACATTTAGGGGAATGTCACAAAAAGTAGAGAAAGCCGAAGCTACAAAACTTGATTTGAAACCAAGAACCGAAAAGGTGGAGGAAAATACAAGGACTCAAATTGGTATCAAGAAATGTGGATGCCATTTTCTTATTAAAATCAAGAAAAATGTAGATTCTTTATGGTACTTGTGGTATGTGGGAGGCACAATCACAACCCCGCCAACAACATGGACGACCACTCATTTGCAGGAAGATTGGATTCGGGTGAGCAGGTGGTTGTGGTGGAGGTGACTAAGGGGAATGTAAAGCCATGAGATATCCTCAACAATTTGAAGCAAAGGGATGTAAATAATGTTTTGACTATGCGGATAATATACTGTAATGGCCCAAAATCTACTTGTAATGACTCGAATAATTAAATCTTAGTTGTATGCTTTGTATAACTGTAACCTGGCAGCCAATCCTCCGTATCGAACTAAATCGATACTCGAGCATTGACACCGAGATAATAATTAGATAATTTCACTTGAATTTGATGTTTTTACTATATGTTTATATATGTGTGCACAACTTTTAAGTGGTTTTTTTTCTAGAAAAAAAGAGTGTGTCAAGTTACCTTAAGATGGGTATGTACGGGAAGATCATGTTGATTGAAAACTTGGGCTTAGGTTAATGAGTTAATTCACTTACTTGGACTTTAACTAGTCATCTAAACTATGTAGTGAGTCTTAAAAGAATTTAGGATGTAATCAATTAATGTGCTTCATTTTAATAAGGCCTAAGTCTAGGAAAAATTGGAAAGTTATAAATTTCCTAAGTGAGTGATTGAACTTAGACATATAAATTAAGCATAAAGCTGAGAAGATATTCATATTATTATAGTACCTAACTTATCAAATGATTTTCATGAAACATATTTACTTATTACATACCATAATCTTTATGGATTATCAAAAACATGAAATGTTAGAAACTTGAATGGAGACCACACTTTCAGTACATTGATTTACCTAATGATATGTCCATGTGGAAATCTAAATGAATCATAATGGATCATATGGTATGCATGTGGTAGCTAACACCAACTATGGATAAATCTAGAGATTTGATGGATGCAATGGTACTAGGATAATCTAATGGCCAAGCTTTAAAAAGTTTGAGTTGAAAAGACACACTTAATCTCTACACCATGCATGAACACAAAACACTTCAATTAGGTTTGGAGAGAAAAGAGAGGGGTTTGGTTAGAAATAGTGCTGGAAAATCAGAGAGAAGGTGGAGTTGGAACTAAAGATCTCAAGAAGCTTGAGTTTTCACAAGGATCAAATCTTAGGTTACAAATCATTTTTCATTTCAATAGTACATTGTGATAATTTGAGGTTCTTTAAATCATTCTAGTGCTAAAAATTTGTCAAGTTTGATGAATTTCTAATGTTACGAGATGATTATGAATCAAGAAAATCAAAGTTTCTCTCATGTTCATGAAAAACTTATGTCTTGGTTCAAGAATTGGGGATTTTAGGTAAATGAAAGAATAGACTGATTTTCTTGTATAATTGGGTGTTTAATCTTTGAGTTTCTACTCCTATATTGATGTTGAATGATGTCTTATATTGGGTGTAAATGATGGACAAAAATTAAAGGGTTTGAACCATGTATTGTGAATTTAGTTGTTCATGAATACTACATGTTTGATGAAATGTCAAGATTATAGCTCAAATTCTAGAAAGCATAAATCCTTCTTTTATTCTCAGAATGGGCTGATTTGTTTATTAGCTATTCTTATATATTTGCACAAGCTTCTCACCAAAAATCATGCTATTTGAATGTGTGGTTTGAGAGTTATGAATTTTCTTATGCTGTTATTTTGAAAAACTATCAAAGTGGGTTGTTGTGGCATTTTGAGCATAACTCTCTCAATTTTAATCGTATTTAAGCATAATTTAACATTTTAGAAAGCTTATACATGGAACAACAACTTATCATCAACTTCTCTTAAAAATTGAGTTATCTTTTTTTAATAAAAAATGGACTAAAATTCAGCACTTGTCCGTAGAGATAATTCTTTTTGTAAGTGTATAGATGTCGGGACATCTTTCAGGGGCCTCGACTAATCGAAAAATAAACAAAACCTCCAAAATAGTTTGAAATACTATAAACTAGGTTCCTCAAGAGTTTCAAGTTATTCTGAAGGTGTTTTGAATGGTTATTCAAAATAGGTGAAATTTATTTACTTAATAAGCTGATTTTTTATTTAAGGTGTTCCAAACATCAAATGATGTCGGAATTGAACCAAAACTTTCAGAATGTGTTATTGGACCATATTAAAGATGTACACCGAGTTTTATGATTTTTAGATGTGTCTAACTTAGTTTTCAATTCATGCTTCGAATTAGAGATCAATATTTATAAATAAGGACTTGACGTTTACTTAGAGTCTCAAATTTGGTTCCTGATCATAATAATGAGATTTTAGCACTCAAAAACCTTGGTTTTAAGTTAATAGAATTCAATAAACCAACAACAAGAATTTTGAAAACTTATATGAGTGTTTTAGCCACATTTCAAGTTGCATAAAAACCAAGTTTTTGAAAATTATTTTAAGGTCCCTAAGGGACTATTTTACAAAGCAATGTATTAAACCAACTTGAAATGGTTTCTAATGGACTTTGATTATTCAATAACACTAAAAAAATAGGAAAAATGCCTACAACTTTGTAACACTAACTTTAGGCATTTTGGTCGAGTTAAGTGTCAAAGGAGCATTTAAAGTGAATAAAAGAGGCATCTCGAGGTTATCCTTTCGCATTAAGTCTTCGTGTATGGTATGAACAAGCGACTAGGGACCCTGAGGATTTAGTAAAAACTTGTTTAGGATGCATTGAAGTTGATATTTGGTCTAAGTTAAGTCGAAAGGACATTAAAGCAAATAGTGGAATGTATTATAATGAATAGGATAGTTAAACTTAAATAAGCTCTAACACATATTTAATAAACTCTAATAGGTACCAGGGACCTAGAGCATCAGTTTCAGGTATCACGAGTGTAGTACGAACGTGTGGGGGCCACATTTAGCTTGGATATTATTGTTTGTTGAAGTAAGTAAACCAGTCGGAAAATCAATACTATTTTTTTCACTTTCCTAATTTATTTTTGAAATGATAAGCTAAAATTGTTGGACTTTAATTCCCCACTAAGTGGCTTAGGTTTTTGAGTGGTTAGGCCCAGTTGACTATGATAACTCGTGAGTTGAGCGTCCGGGTAGCTCTCGCAGCTCCTCCCGAGTCTGAATCCTTTTACCCCAAATCTCTAAAGACCCTGGATGGACCCCTAATATTTGTGGAGGCAATTCAAGCTCATATGCCACTTTTACGACCCGTTTCTTAATCATGAAAGGCCTGATGTACCTAGGTGCAAGCTTGCCTTTCACCCTAAATCTATGAAGACCCATCCGAGGGGAAACCTTTACATAGACAAAGGCTCCCTCGGAATACGTGAGATCAACGCGATACTTACATGAATATCTCTTATGTCTCTCCTATGCTCCTCTGAGTCTCTGACGGACCAGTTTGACCTTTTCCGTGTGGTCAACAACAATTTCAGGCCCCACTATCTCCCGGTCCTCTGGCTCACCCAAACACAATGGCGAGTGACATGGTCTGCCATACAAAGCCTCTAATGGCACCATCTCAATGCTAGCCTAATAACTGTTGTTATAAGCGAGCTCACATAACGGTAGGTACTCCACCCAAGATCCGCCAAACTCCAAGACGCATGCCCGCAATATGTCATCGAGGACCTGAATCAATATCTCAGTCTGCCTGTCAATCTGAGGGTGGAAAGCCGTATCTTGAGCGCATACCGCATACCGTCTCTTCTTGTTGCATACTCTGCCACATCCTAGACGTATATGTAACATCTCAGTCTGACGTGACCATTAATGGTATCCCGTGCAGCCTGCTAATCTCTCCCTCTCTAACAGTACACTCAGCTGATCGAACGTGTAATGCAATGCCACTGGCAAGAAATGAGCAGACTTCGTCAGTCTGTCAACTATCACCTAGATCGAGTCATGTCTCCTCGGGGTCATCGGCAGTCCTCTGACAAAATCCATAGAGATGTCTTCCCACTTCCATCGAGGAATGGGAAGCGGTTGTAGTAATCCCCCGGGTCTACAGTGCTCGGACTTCACTTACTGACATATACCACAGTTCCTCATGAATCTAGACACGTCTGCCTTCAAAATAGGCCACAAAAAATGTCACCTCATGTCGTGGTACATCTTAGTCCTGCCTAGATGTACGGTGAATCTAAAATGGTGCAACTCCCGAAGGATCTCGTCTCTCAGTTCCTGCACCTCTGGTATCTACAACCTGCCTCGGTATCTCAGATACTGATCTGTCGTTTCTGCCCAATCTGTACTCTCTACACTCTGTGCTAACTCGCTGAATCTCAAGATCAATCAGTCGATCCTCTGACCCTTTGACACTTGCTGTGTATACACGGTCTGTAGTCTCATCTGTGCGCAAATTATCACCAGAGTATCGGTAGGAACCTCTGTCTAACATGCTGTTGCTGCTGCCTCGAGTAATCCATACTCATGCATCATGTGACATTTGACCAACTCAACATCTCTACTCAGTCTCCTACTCAGCGCATCTGCGACTACGTTCGCTTTTCTTAGGTGACACTCTAAGGAAAAGTCGTAGTCCTTCAAGAACTCCAACCATCTGCTCTGTCTCATGTTCAACTCTTTCTGTGTGAAGAGATATTTCAGACTCTTGTGATCAGTGAAGAGTGTGAATCTCTCTCCATACAGAAAGTGTCTCCAAGTCTTCAGCGCAAATACAACCGCTGCCAACTCTAGATTGGACGTGGGGTAGTTCTTCTCATGTATCTTTAATTTTCTCGATGCGTATGCCACGACACCGCTGCCCTGCATGAACATACAACTTAGACCCATATGAGAAGCATCTGTGTACACTAGAAATCCATGTCTAGCCTCTAGCAGTACTAACACTGGCACAATAGTTAATGACCTCTTCAACTGAGTAAATGCAGCCTCGCATTTCTCTGTCCACTTATAAGCAACATCCTTTTGTGTTAACATTGTCATCGGTGAAATGATCTTCGAGAAATCCTTCCCGAATCTACGGTAGTATCTTGCTAACCCCAGAAAGCTCCTGATCTCCGGTATTGATGTCGATGCCGGCCAATCCATGATCGTCTGAATCTTGGCCGGATCTACTGCAATCCCTGTTGCTCCAACAATGTGCCCCAAGAACTTGACCTCTACAAGCCAAAATTCACACTTGTTGAGCTTAGCGAAAAGTCGGTGTTCCCTCAATGTCTGCAACGTCTCTCTAAGGTGCAGCTCGTGATCATCACGTATCCTCGAGTATATCAAGATGTCGTCGATGAAGACTATTACGAAGCGGTCGAGAAATGGTCTAAGTACCCGGTGCATCAAATACATGAATACGGCGAGGGCATTGGTTAGTCCGAATTGCATGACCGTGAACTGGTAGTGTCTTATTTGGTGCTGAATGTTGTCTTGGACCTATCCTCATCCCTGATCCTAAGCTGATGATACCCCAATCTCAGGTCTATCTTGGAGAAAACTTATGCTCCTCCCAGCTGATCAAATAAATCATCTATTCACGGAAGTGGGTACTTGTTTCTGACTGTCACTCTGTTCAACTGCCTGTAGTCGATGCATAGTCTCAGACTGCCATCCTTTTTCTTCACAAACAGAATTGACGCTCCCTAAGGTGACATCGAAGGTGTGATGAATCCCTTCTCCCATAAATCCTTAAGTTGAGCCCTCAACTCCTCTAACTCCCTTAGAGCCATGCGGTACGGCGGTATCACGATCAGTCTGGTACCCGGTACTAGGTCAATGATGAAGTCTACCTCTCGTAGCGGCGGTAATCCTGGTAAATTCTTTAGGTAAACATCTGGGAAGTCTCGAACAACCGGTATCTCCTCTAGTCTGTGTCCCTGACTCTCTGCTATAGCGTACAACGCTACCAAAGTCTCCATCTCTCCACTGGATGCAAGACAAACTCTCGTATTGCTGAGTCTCATGGTCGGGGGTGCTGTAGTAGTAGTTGTGGTGATGTGGGCGATCGAAACCAGTGCGGTCATCTGCGCCGACATGTAAGCGATGAAATCGACTATTTGTCGCTCCTGAGAGGTCGTCCAGTTAGACATCCTCTAAAAGTTGTCAACTGATACGGTGGGAGGCTGACTGCCGCTAGCTCCGGTGTTTTCGGCCTCGTGCGAATCCACCATCGGTGTCTTCAAGTGGATAGCGAACGCGAATCAGCTACTACATGACATAACGCATATATATACATATAGAAACTAACACGTACATATAAGAAATTCCCATTTCACATTCACTCAATTCCCAACAAAATAGTTCCTAGGCAAGGATTATCTGGTTTCCACTTCTGAGGTTAGTGTTTCATACAAGTTCATATTTTTCTTATTTATCCCTAAGGTTCTAATACCTATGCTTTAATACCAACTGTGATGGCCCCTCTCCTAATCTAGGGCATTGGCCGGCCTAATCTCGTAATTAAGCCATAATCCTATCCACGCAGGACTCAACTAAGTATTAGTCAGCCTTTACAACCTAAACGCCTCTTTTCTCGTGTTCAGGATAAGTAATACACTAGTCCTACTTTTTTTTATAAAATTTAAAGTTAATTAAAACTTTTTATTAAATTAATTATTTAGCAGAAGTCTTATTGGTTATGCGGAAGCAATTAGTAGATTATGCGAAAGCTATTTATAATTATGCGGAAGCCATTTATAAAATCTTAAGTGTGGAAAACCAAGAAATGACATCATATATATTAAGTCCTCAAAATGCAGGGAAACAATAAAATAATCTAAGTCAGGTCGGGGAAACTAACGCTCAACCCAATATAAAACCCAAATAGTATTTGAAAGACACATATAACATATAAAATCAAAATACCAAAAGAAGACCTACAATCGATGTAGTAACGCACCGCAGGCTCAGGGATATTCACCGATCTTCTCCTTGCCCGGCCTGCTGGTAGATGGCTCTGCACCCACCGTCATAAAAAGGACGGTGAGTACAAGAATAAAACAATAATCCCTGATGACAAGTTTAATTTGCATTTCCAAATATTCAAATGGTATTTAAGAGCATATAAATGGGAAAACTGGAAAATAAACCATATGCGAGTAAATACCAGAGTTAAACAAGTGATACTGACACTAAGCTAAGTAGTGGTGATTTAGGTCCGGGCGGCAGTGAAACGTGTCACTCCGACTCAATAATCATATAGCACAAGGGACTCTAACCCAAGTGTTACTAAGGACTCTAACCCCGATGTGTAGACCACCTCAGGGACTCTAACCCCGTATGTTATATAATGTCAAGTAACACGTGTCGACATCCCCAGGGACTCTAACCCCGTGAGTCGCGCACACCTCGATTGAGTACGGGACCTAAATGTGAAAATTACTTTTAAAATTTCAAGAAATACCAAATATGGATTGTCAAGGCATATCCACATCTACACACCTAAACAAATAAGGAATACAAGTCCCCTTAAACATTTATAAGATATTCACTAGCCTAATAACATGCTATTTATCATTCAATTCACATTTAAAAAAACAAGAATAGACATAGCATGGGATAAAATCAATGAATCAAATCAAATGAATGGATATCATGCAAACTAGACTCATCAAGTGAGCATAGACACAAAGAGCACATGATACAAAATGGGCCATTACAATAAGAATACAAAGGCAAAATAGCCAAAAAGACTATGCAAGGACAACAATTAATAGAAATGAAATGCCAAGTAAAGTTGCCATTGGGTATACTCACAACAACAAAGTAAAGTCCTAGCTTTACCGGCCTCCCGATACTTCAAATCTTGTATTCGCTCTCCCGTACCCTTTTCCTAGGATCCTGAGTTTGGTATCTCATTAGTTAAAATATAGTGGGTTTAAGCTCAATTTAATGGTGTTTATTGTGTATTTAAATTGGTTCAATAGACTTTAAATCAATCTTCCTAAATCAGTCCCTAAAGACTAAATTAAGTTTCAATTTTAGTCCTACACTTTAACGCAATTTTTAGGCATGAAATGGTCAAAATATCAAAATCCTCTACCAGTACAATTATTGTTGGTATCTCTCTTAGATTTCCAGAAAGGTTTAGTTTGCAAAATTCTGATTTAGGATGAAAGAGATATCATGATTTTACTAGACATAGGTCTAATTGGAATTTAATCCGACCAGCTGATTTAAAAAATCTATTTCTCCAAATCTATAGTTCCTAAAAATATGTGTTTTGGTCACAACGTAGAAAATATATCCAAATACAACATACTAAAAGATCGACTGATTTGGATAAGTAGTTAGGAAGTTATTCCTTTAGCAGATTTAGTTTCAAAACTTTCCTTTTTAATTCCAGCACCTACTTGTAGAGCATGTTTGGAAATGGAAACATTTGAATCAAAATACCTTCAGTTAAGAAAAGTTATTCATCTTTAAATAAGATTTCAAATTCCACTATTTTGGATCAATTTGAATCTACAATGGGTAGATTATGACCAAATTACCCAGGTTGATTGCTAATACAACATGCATAATTCTAGTTTTGGTGTTGCAATTTCAAAAATTCATATCTTTATGATTTCAAAACCAAATTAAGAACTTCAATATTGCTAGATTATCACCTTGAAATGAGGAATCCAAATATATAAATTAATTTCAAATACTCAATCATCTACTATCTGAAATTAGCCTAAAACCAGAACTTGTTTTAATTTCAAATAAAACGATATGTACCTAGTCGATGTAGTACCCTAGCTTGAGAATTTCTCATCAACTCTAATGGATTCCTTCAACACCTTGATGATTCACTCCTCTCCAGCAATTCCTTCTTCTTCTCCAGCAAAAATGAATGAGTAATTTGGTTTGCATGTTGTTTGATCACTAATAATATATATTAAGGTGATGTTCCTTCCTAGCCATTAATCTTCATGGATTTATGTATCCCTTGGAATATCTAATGGTCCACCTTTGTCATATATCCCACTAACTCCCACTAACTCAACCTCAAGTGACACCATCTCATTACTTACCTAGTTCCTAGATGTGCCAATGTGTATCTTTAGACCAATCTTATGCTTTCCATTTAATTTACTCAACTATAGGCCTTTAATTTGATTTACATTAACAAACACAACCATAGGCTTATAAGTAATTCCTTATTTCATATTAGTATTAAATAAGACTTACCAAAATGCTAACTACTCAGTTCCCCAGATCGCACGCTACTCGAGGAGTGTCCTTGCTCTCGTCTCGACGCCTACAACTGTACAAACCGACTTAGTAAGTCCACACAATACATAACACTAGGCACACATCAATACAAAAACACGATATACCTTGGCCACGTGCCTAGGTCGGTGCACGTATCACAGTGTAGGTCCCATGTCAAGGGTCGATGATCCTGATTAAGGAATTAAAACGGGGTTAAAGATTTAGGCTGTGACACTAACTCTTGATTACCCACACCTTGACTAAAATATGAACTTAGAATTTGGACACGATTGAACTTAGTGTGGAAATCCTATGATATTATCTTAAAGTCTTAGTTAGGAAGTAAAGAGAGTTGGAGAATTTGTATTTGAAATATATATATTTTAAATTTTTTGAATTGTAATATATATTAATACGAGTAGTTATGGAAGCTGATTGAAGCTCGATATCACTTTTGTAGACCGCGATGACTGATTAACAAAATATTGGTGATAGGGGTAGAGCTATGAGCACTGGCTTCGACTTTATTGACCAAGCAGAGTTTCGGGACTTGTTACAAAGGGTTGCGATATAAGATATGCGACTAGAGGAGATTCTTATTATTCTCAGAGGACAGTTGCCATCACCCTCGACTTCGACAATTGCTCTAACACATGACACAAATGTGCCGACACCTCAGGCAACTTCGTCACCTTCTACGGCTCAAGTGGCATTGGTTACCGCCCTTATTCCGGTGCTCTCAAAGGTCTTTGCACTAGCAGTTGTAGCGCCAGTTGAGAGAGACGCTGGTTTTGACTTGACACCAGAAACCATATTGACTTGGGAGTTTGAGAGATAGACCCAATAAGTTCAGCGAAGACTCTGATGTAATGGAGGCAAAGAAATTCATCAAAAGTCATGATAAGATGCACAGGTTTCCGAGGATTGATAGTAGTAGGAAGCCCGAGTTCACAACATTCTCACTTTACGGCAACGCCGACACGTGGTGGAGTAACTTAGTAGCCACCCAAGGAGAGCCCTAGACATGGATGGAGTTCAAGAGGTTGTTTAACCAAAAAATCTTTTTCACCCTTAGTGATTATTACTAAGAGATCGTAGTTCATGCACATCAAGCATCGATTTACAGAGTCCGTAGTGCAATACATGTGGAGGTTTCAACAATTGTTAGTGTATGCTGGTGGAGTGGCTGATACGGACAAGGACCAGGTCCACTTTTTGTGAGGGGTTATTTTTGGCTATTAAAGGTACTGTAGTTACGACAAAGCTGAGTAACTTAAACAAGGCTTATGAACGCAGGTTGACGAGAGAGGCATATCTCATCACGTACCCCCAAGATGGTGCTTTATGACCAACAGAGGTGCCGATTGGGCAGAGTTTCGGGTAGAGATCTGGGTAGGGTTCAAATAGGGACAAGAAGAGGAAGATGAGTCGTCAGAAGTTCACTAGAAAGCACAATGTAGGGTCAGTTGCATAGCAACCATAACTAGTCTATATAACTGCACCTCCACCCGCATAGAGTTACATTGGGAGAGCTTTATTGGAACCGTAGACATCTCATTCACAATAGTAGTTCAGGGGTAAGGCTATGGATAAAGGTAGTGACCAACAAGGCCAAAGATCAGGCCAGGGGCAAAGCAGGCTATCGGGGCAGACATAGAGCCAAGGCAGATAATCTTACTCAAGGCAGCAGGGTTCAAGGGCAGATTTGACAATCGCAGCAGACTCGAGAGATGGCACATGTAGTGGCTCAACCAGACCCACAAGCGACACAACATCTCATTAAGAGTATGTTTTTGATTTATAGTCGTGCCATGCATACATTGATAGATTCAGGGTCGGTTGTGCCATTTATTTTTGGATGGATGGTAGATGCACTAGGGTTGAGACTCGTTAGACTTGACACCTACTTAATCTAGCACAACTGTGGAGATAAGATTTACCCTAATATGATTTGTGAGGGTTTTACTATCGAGATTGAGGGACATAAGTTACTCATAGACTTGAGAGTGTTAGAGTTCTTAGAGTTCGACATGTTATTAAGACTGGACTGGTTGGCAACATACCACACATAGTTGGACTGCTTTAGTAAGACAATTACGTTATAGATACCTGGGCAGCCAGAGTTCAGTCTTCGCAGCAACTCAACGCAACTTCAAAGTACTAAGGGTAGACTGGCTACGAGCCAAGAGATGGAGAATTTTACGAGTATTTTAAGTACCCTAGAGAAATAAGTGGCAACTATCGAGGAGGTACTTGTGGCATACAAGTTTTTAAATGTGTTTCCTGAGTATTTACTTGGATTATTGCCACCACAAGTCATTGATTTCATCATTGATTTAGTCTCAGGGACGAAGCCGATTTCGATACCCCTTATAGAATGACATTGAAGAAGTTGGAGGAACTGGGAACCTAACTCCAGGAGTTGACAAATCTGGGATTCATTCACCCCAGCATGTCTCTTTGGGGTGCTCCGCTATTGTTTGTGAAGAAGAAATATAGAAGTTTGAGACTCAGCATAGACTGCAGATAGTTGAATCGAGTCACTGTCAAGAACAAATATCCACTCCCCGCATTGATGATTTGTTTGATTAGCTGAGAGGTGCCATATGGTTTTCCAAGATTTACTTGAGGTCAGGATGCCATTAGCTCAGAATCAAGGATGAGGATAAAGAGAAGATTGCCTTTAGCATACGATACATACATTATGAGTTTGTTATCATGCCTTTTGGACTAACAAACACGTCGGCGATGTTTATGGACCTAATGCATTGAGTGTTGAGACAGTACTTGGACCAGTTTGCGTTATTATTCATAGATGAAGTTTTGATATACTCCAAGACTCATGCGAATAAAGAGGGACATCTCAAGATGATTCAACAGACACTGATTCTACGTGAAGTTTAGTAAGTGTGAGTTGTGGTTATCGGAAGTTCAATTTTTGAGGCATGTAGTTGGAGATAGTAGAGTATCAATGGATCCGTCTTAGGTCAAGGCAGTGATTGATTGGCCTACACCACAGTTAGTGACAGACATACGCAGATTTCTAGGCCTAGCAGGGTGTTACTGGAGATTTGTGTGCGACTTCTTTAAGATCGCGACACTGATGACGAGGTAGACTCAGAAGGATCTAAAATTTGGTTGGAATGAAAAATACAAGGAGGAATTCAGGATATTGAAAGAGAGATTGACTACAACTCTAGTTTTAATGTTGCTAGAGTTAGGGAATGGCATGGTGGTTAATACCGATGCATCACTACTTAGATTGGGGTGTGTTCTAATGCAGGGAGATGGCGTTATTGCATATGCATCCAGGCAGTTGAAGATTCATGAGAAGAACTACCTAGTACAAGACTTAGAGTTAGCGACAATAGTTTTTACGCTAAAGACATAGTAACAGGACCTGTATGGAAAGTGATTCATCCTACTCGTTGATAACAAGTGTTTGAAACACCTTTTTACATAAAAGGACTTGAATATGGGATAGTGGAGATGGTTAAGATTCCTCAAAGATTACGACTTCTCCTTGGAGTATCACCCGGGGAAGGCGAATGTAGTAGCAGAGACCACACGTTGGGGTGTATGTGTACCAGATGACTCATGAGTTTGCACTTCTCAAGGCGGCATATATGATGAGTACATGGGATGCTCCAGCTACTACTGAGTCATACATTTGTGGATAGTTGAGCACTCAATAGGTCTCTATTCAAAGTGTTTTAGAGCGTCAATGGGCATATGAGTTATACAAGAGATTTCTTGAGTTAGCTCAGAGTTCCGATCCTGTAGAGTGGAGCTAGTCAACGAATTCGTATTTGAGATATAGGGGAATACTGTGGATTCCATCAGTGACTGAGTTACGTACAGAGATACTTCAAGAGTCACATCATTCACATTACGCTATTCTTTCGAGCATAACCAAGATGTGTCAGGATATGAAGCATCTGTTCTAGTGGCTGAGGACGAAGGCTGACATAAGAGATTACGTCAGGAGCCACAGAATATGCCAGTAGGTTAAGGTTGAGCATAAGAGACTCGGAGGACTATTACAACCACTTCTCATTCCTTAGTGGAAATGGAAGCATATCACTATGGATTTAGTCAGTGGTTTACCTATGTCCCCACGCAAGCACGATAACATTTGGGTGATTGTAGATAGGTTGAGCAAGTCGGCATGCTCCTTACCTGTTTCCACCAAGGCACACGTTTGAGCACTTAAGTGTTCTATATGAAAAAAGAGATTGTCAAACTTCATGGAGTACCTTTATCTATCATATCAGACAGAGGATCATAATTTACATCGATGCTTTGAAAGAGTATGTAGGCGCAGTTTGACACAAGACATGATTATAGTACAACATGCCACCTATAGATAGATGGATAGTCAGAGATACTGATTAAGGTGTTAGAGGACATGCTTGGGGCTTGTGTTTTGGAGTACGGTAGGTCGTGGGATAGGAGTATCTGCCTTTGTGTGAGTTTGCCTATAATAACAGTTACTAGGCCAACATTAAGATGATACCGTTTGAGGCACTATATGGTAGGCTGTGTAGATCACCGACATGTTGGGCATGGCTTGAGGATCATGCGATAGTTGGGCTAAAGGCTGTAGTTGATCACATAGAGAAGATACGACTAATACATTAGCGTCATTGAGGAGCTCATGAGTGACATAAGAAGTATGCTGAAAAGTACTGAGAAGGATGAGAATATAAAGTGGGAAACTATGTTTATCTTAAAGTTTCACTACTTAAGGTTACAAATAGTTTAGGATCATGGGAAGACTTGCACCGAGGTTCATAGTTCTATTCATAGTTATTGAGGTGGTCGGTAGGGTCGCTTATAGGATTGAGTTACCGCCATAGTTGGCCGCGGTACTCCCCGTATTTTACATATTGATGTTGTGGTTGGATAGGTCGAGAGAGGGTGATAGACTGATGGTAGACTTGACTTAAATTGACCTAGCCGAGTACATTACCTAGGAGGAGCAGCCCATGCATATATTAGATTGTAAGGTACATAGTATAAGAAATAAATACATTTCGCCAATTCTTGTCAAGTGGCAGCATTGCGGCGATGAGGAATTGACGTGGGAACTGGAGTCTTATATGTGCGATAGCTTCCCATTTCTATTTTGATTCCAGTAAGAATTTCTTTTAAGTTATTTCAATTTCGATGACTAAATTCTTACTTAGTTGGGAAGATTGTAATGACTTGAATAATCAAATCCTAATTGTATGCTTTGTAGGACCGTAACTTGGCGGCCAGTCTTACAACTAAAATGAATCGGTACTCGGGCATCGACATCAAGGTAATAATTAAATAATTTTACTTGATTTTGATGTTTATACTATATGTTTATATATGTGTTCACAACCTTTAAGTAGTTTTTTTTGGATAAAAAAAGAGTGCATCAAATTACCTTGAGATAGGTACGGGCGAGACGATCGGGTGGATTGATAACTTGGGCTTAAATTAATGACTTAATTTACTTACTTAGACTCTAACTAGTCATATAGACTATGTAGTGAGTCTCAAAAAAATTTAGGATGTAATCAATTAAGTCTATGTGCTTCATTTCAATAAGGCATAAGTCTAGGAAAAATCGAAAAGTTATAAATTTCCTAAGTGAGTGATTGAACTTAGACATATAAATTAAGCCTAAAGTTGAGGAAATATTCATATTATTATGGTACCTAACTTATCAAATGAATTTCACGAAACATATTTACTTAATACATACTATAGTCTTTATGGATTATCAAAAACATGAAATGTTAGAAACTTGAATGGAGACCACGCTCTTAGTACACTGATTTACCTAGTGATGTGTCCATGTGAAAATCTAAATGAATCATAAGGATCCTATGGTATGCATGTGGGAGCTAACACCAACTATGGATAAATCTAGAGATTTGATGGATGCAATGATACTAGGATAATCTAATGGCTAAGCTTCAAAAAGTTGAGTGTAAAAGACGCACTTAATCTCTACACCATGCATGAACAAAAAATACTTTAGCTAGGTTTGAAGAGAAAAGAGAAAGGTTTGGTTAGAAATAGTGTTGGAAAATCAAAGAGAAGGCAGAGTTAGAGCTATGGATCTCAAGGAGCTTGAGTTTTCAAAAGGATAAAATCTTATGTAACAAATCATTTTCATTTCAATAGTACATTGTGATGATTTGAGGTTTTTTAAATCATTCTAGTGCTAAAACTTTGTCAATTTTGATGAATCTCTAATGTTATGAGATGATTATGAATCAAGAAAATCAAAGTTTCTCTCATGTTCATGAAACTTATGTCTTAGTTCAAGAATTGGGGATTTTGGGTAAATGCAAGAATGGACTGATTTTCTTGTATAATTGGGTATTTAATCTTTGAGTTTCTACTCCTATATTGATGTTGAATGATGTCATTTATTGGGTGTAAATGTTGGACAAAAATTAAAGGGTTTGAACCATGCATTGTAAATTTAGTTGTTCATGAATATTGCATGTTTTATGAAATGTCAAGATTATAACTCAAATTTTAGATAGCATAAATCCTTCATTTCTTCTCATAATTGGTTGATTTTTAATAAGGTATTCTTAAATATGTGCAAAAGCTTCTCACCAAAAATCCAACTATTTGGATGTGTGGTATGAGAGTTATGAATTTTTTATACTACTGTCTGAGTTGTTGTGGCATTTTGAGCATAGCTCTCTCAGTTTTAATTAGATTTGAGCGTACTTTACCATTTTGAAAATCTTATACATAGAACAACAACTTAACACCAACATCTCTTAAAAATTGAGTTATCTTCTTTATCAAAATCGACTAAAATTCAATACTTGTCCATAGAGATAATTCCTTTTATAAGTGTATAGATGTCGGGACATCTTTTGGGGGCTTCCGCTACTCGAAAAATAACCAAAACCTCAAGAATAGTTTGAAATATTATAAATTAAGTTCTCCAAGAGTTTCAAGTGATTCTGAAGTGTTTGAATGATTATTCAAATGGGTTTTGATAATGGTGAAGTTTATTTACTTAATGAGCTAATTTTTGATTTAAGGTGTTGTGAACATCAAATGATGTCAGAATTGAACCAAAATCTTTGGAATGTATTATTAGATCATAGTAACTGTGTACATCGAGTTTCGTAATTTTTGATGTGTCTAACTTAGTTTTCAAGTCATGCTTCGAATTGGAGACCAATATTTACAAATAAGGACTTAAGTTTTACTTAAAGTCTCAAATTTGATTCTTGATCATAATAATGAGATTTAGCACTCAATAATCTTGGTTTTAAATTAATAGACTTCAATGAATCAGCACCGAGAATCTTGAGAACTTATATGAGAGTTTTAGCCGCATTTCAAGTTGCATAAAAACCAAGTTTTTATAAATTATTTTAAGGTCCCTAAAGGACTGTTTTGCAAACCAATGCATTAAACCAACTCGAAATGGTTTACAATGGACTTTGATGATTTAATAACACTTCACAAAATAGAGAAAATGCCTATAACTTTGTAACACTGACTTTGGGCGTTTGGCAGAGTTAAGTGTCAAAGAAGCATTTAAGATGAATAAAAGAGGCATCTCGGGGTTATCCCTTCGCATCAAGCCTTCGTGTATGGTATGAACAAGCGATTAGGAACCTTGAGGATTTAGCGTAAACTTGTTTGCAAAATATTGAAGCTGATATTTGGTCTAAGTTAAATAGAAACGACATTAAAACAAATAGTTGAATGTATTATAGTGAATAGGATATTTAAATTTAAATAAGCTCTAACACATATTTAATAAACTCTAATAGGTACCAAGGACTTAGAACATCAGTTTCGGGTATCACGAGTATAGTACGGATGTGTGGGAACTGCGTTTAGCTTGGGTATTATTGTTTGTTAAGGTAAGTAAACCAATCAAAAAATCAATACTATTTTTTCACTTTCCTTATTTAGTTTTGAAATGATAAGCTAAAATTGTTAGGCTTTAATTCCCTACCAAGTGGCTTAGGTGTTTAAGTGGTTAGGCCTAGTTGACTATGATCACTCGTGAGTTAAGCGTTCTGGTAGTTCTCACGACTCCTCCTGAGTCTGAATCCTTTTGATGTAAGCATCCAGGGTCACTGTGTCCTCCTTTGGAACTTTCTCTGACTGTGGCTTAGGTAAAGTTGGCGGTGCCGAATGAATTAGTATGGCTTGTGAGGCTTCGGTCCACGATACCAACTTCCTCACTTACTCCTTTTGTCGATGTAGAGTGTATATACCACTCTCTCCCTATCTTTTGCTTCCGGGCCACTTGGTTCCTATTATTGATGGTCCTAGTCTGTCTATCATGTACTTATTGCTTTATTTACTACTCTTTCATTTTCTGCATGATCTATAGGCTTATCACTTATTTTCTTCGAATATTGTTGAGCTTTACTAGATTTACTCACTAGAATTTTTTCCATCACATGTGACAATTGCAGGTCCCTCTAGTAGCAAAGGCAAAGAGCCTGTAATTGGCAATTATCTATAAGCTTCCCTCATAGTTATACTACTACTGTAAGTTCTTTTTTATGTTTTGGATGTACAAATGAACTACACTTGTTATTTCTTGTTATATTTTGGGATATTATGGGTTGTGAGGCTCAGGATATATGTATATGATGACTTGATCGTTATATTGTACAGATTCCCACTTTATGAATATAATTGTAATATATTTTTGCAAGCCTTCCACATTATGATTGCCCCAACTCTTAATCTTTAATTGTTTAAGTGGTTTTGAATTGACTAACTTCCGTTGAGATTTATTAAGACTTATTTAAAATAAATGGCAAACTTAATAAGCAACTAATAATCGAATGACATAGGAAAGAGGCTGACTAGGCATGCATTGATTTCACGGGGGTTGACCAAGAGTCCACGTAGGCTTAATCCAAGCGGGTCCCAATTTATGGGGCTGGAGCCGTCACATTACTAATAGTAAATTAGTCCATATTTAGGGTGACCCATGATGTGGCCCTAGAGTTGAGGCATGGTCCGAATACTCAGTGTCAGGACTAGTAGTATAATATCTTTAAGTGAAGGATGCTTAGTGTGATGTATATATGTAGACTATTAAGTCGCTCCTACTAGTATATAGATATCGAGACGTAAGCGAGAATGCACCTCGAGATGCATGCCGGCGTGAGACTGGGGTAGAGAGTGATGTAGTAGGTAAGTTAATTTAAGTTAGTGTATCTTAAATAGTGATATCAATGTAGCTTATTTAGTTAGATTAATGTTGCTGTAGCTTGATTTATATAAATGTAACCTAAGTAAGCAAGTTAAAACATTAGTCATTGATATTCTTCGAGATACGTGTTGACACATCAAACGACCAATTGAGTTGCAATTGGTGTTAGTTAGGTGGAATTAGTGGAGAGTTAGTGGAATTGTGTGAAGATGTATGCCATTAGATTTGTCTCGAGATATGCATACACTTTAAGATCAATGGCTAGGAATCAACCTTATCGATATGTATAAGATTGAATGGGTTAGTTCATGCAAATCATTTACAAACATAACTTAGAGAAGAAGTAAAGCTGGAGAGGAGATCTGGAGGAAGAAGATCAGTTGCTTTGGAGGAATTTTGACGAGATTGATCTAGTCATAGGTGTTCATCAACTAGGTAAACTTAGCTACGCCACTAATTTAGTTTAAGTTCATGAGTTAATGATGATTATAGAAATGTTGGCTATTGTAATGTTGTTAATAGGTGTTTTGGGTCTCTGATACGTAAGAACAAGAAATCAAAAGGTGTCGGAAATGGCCATGCATGGAGAAAAATCATAATTGAATGTGTAGAATTCTGGGTTTTTATGCACATAGTGTGCTAGATGTGCTAGCTAGCGCACAACCAGCGTGTAGCGCTCTAATAAGGTCATTAGCACGCTATACATTTCACTCAGCGCGATCGGTGCTCTGACATCACAAAATCCAAAGTTTCCTAACTAGAACTTAAACACCATAAATAAGCTTAACACCCCAACTGAGGGTACAAACAAGATATAAAACGTGTCAAATGATATCAGAAGCCTATGAGGAGTTTTGGAGGTTCAGGTACAAGTTTTATGTTGTCAGGAGGACGGATTAGCATATGATCTTGGCGTGGTTTGTAAGTAAACTGATTGAGATATTTATTTACACTTCTTTTTCATTATGCTTCTTGTTTACAGTCATTTGGACTGATGTGCTATTGTACTCTAGATGCCGTGAATTTGTTTTCCTATCTCCTTTCATGAGTTAGTTATCATGGCATTGGTTTTTGTTTGATTGGTATTCAATGACTCTTAATCAGGTGCTATGTCATTCTTGATTGTTCAGAGTGTTAATAGAAAAACATGCTATTAGGTGAATGAATTATGGTATTGTAAATCATATTTGTCTATGTTCGTTTGAGCTATTCTATTTTGGACTTCCTTATTGTGTCATTTCTTGAGTTGTGAAAGTAGATCTTATATTTAGGACCATCATAGGTATAGGCCATGGCACACAGGGTCACTAGACTCCTTGGGATGTCGGGATCTCACCACTAGCTTGTCCGACATATGAGGTATGGGACCTAGCGTTGTCGAAAAGTATTTGTGTATATATGTAAAAAGGCTTTGTAATGATGTGGATGCATCTAAAAATTAATTACACCCTACATAGTGGAACATAGTTGATGTGATGTAATTTCATAGTCAATCGGCCCTAGATCATTACTGCTTAGCGGGGTGCTAATTTCGTATTGTTTAACTTACATATCTTTTAGCATGATTTCTTGTTTTAGCTTCCTTTCCTATTGTTATGCTTTTAGATACTTTTTGTATATGTGGAAATGTAGATAAATGTCTTTCAATTATACTTTCTACATTACTGTACTCACCGTCTTTTTTATGACGGAGAATACATATACTTTGAGTAGCAGACCAGGGAAAGAGAGGATCGACGAGTAGTTCTGAGCCATCGACGGATAGTTCTTGCTACTTTGTGTATCTATTACTTACGTCTTTTGTATAACTTTGGGTTATATATTGGGTGAGAGGTTAAACTTCCCTACTGTTTCGTATATTACTTTGATTGGTTTATATGATTGCATGTTTACCTGGTTTCCATAGTATGTGTTTTATAAATGCTTCCACTAATTTTATTAAGTTTTCTGCTGATTATTATGGTAATTATAACAGTCTCTTAATTAACTATGATGATAATGAAATGAACAGTAACTATGTTGAGTGTGTGAAATAAGGTGAATAAAATCTAAAGGCTGATAATACGTTGTTAAGTCCTATGTAGCATGAGTTGGGGCTTAATGATAGGATTAGGCCTTGCGATATCCGATTTGGGGAACCGAGCCGTCACAAGTGGTATCAGAGCTAAGGTTTGTAAAACCTAAGGGACATAATATATAGTTGTCCAAAATTGTGATACCAAAGTCTCAATTATAATTGCTATGAGAATTTAAGTTCTCGATAAGTACATAATGAAACTTGAATAAAATACAAATCTTAGATATGAAACCAGACGGTCCTTGCCTAGAAATATCAGCTGGGAAGTGAGTGAATGTGAGTTGGGGAATTCTATGTGTATATGTTATATTTTGTACGTATATATATATATATATATATGCAATATTTATGTAGTAGCTGATGTCACAAATGCTATCAAATGCAAACTACGATGTCAGATCAGTGAGATGGTGGAGATGGTAGTGACAACGGTATCTAATATATGGTATCTGCTGAGGATTTTCAGAGGCTATTCAACAAAGTTGCGGCACAGGGTTAGCAGTTGGCTGACTTCATAATAGATAAGATGATGTGTATCTACGCAATTGCACGATTAGCTACTACTACTACTACTACTACTACTACTACTACTACTACTACTACTACTACTACTACTACTACTACTACTACTACTACTACTACTACTACTACTACTACTACTACTACTACTACTACTACTACTACTACTACTACTACTACTACTACTACTACTACTACTACTACTACTACTACTACTACTACTACCACTACTACTACCACTACTACTACCACTACTACTACCACTACTACTACTACTACTACTACTACTACTACTACTACTACTACTACTACTACTACTACTACTACTACTACTACTACTACTACTACTACTACTACTACTACTACTACTACTACTACTACTACTACCATTTTGACTATAGTACTATCGACATCTGAGGCACACATTGTTCCCACCGATGATATGCAACATTGGACTGACATAGTCACTGCTCAGGGATAACAGTTGACCAAGTTCATTAGGATTGTAAAAACACATTTAGCTTCACTAGTCTTTTCCACCGAGCGTACTATGATAGTGTATTCATCACATGAGATTTCGATTGTATTGGTTATTACCACCACCGTACTGCAAGCACCTGAGCTACTTATAGCGCCAACAATACTTATTTCATCGGAGATGTTTTCTGGTAGTACCAGCAAAGATTCTGATTGACGTGATGCCTACATTGATCGAGAATAACAGGAAGAGGACAAGAGGCAAGGGGTTGCAGAAAATTTCTGATAGTTCCAGTTCATCTGGATTACAAATACCAGCACCATGATAATACCTTATGTACACAATTCTCCACTGACATCTACAATGGCAAGTAGACTTCCATATATGTTTCCGACTGTTATGGTTCCATATACTTTTGTTCCTGGATTTGTCAGCCAAACACCTCTGATAGTGCAACCGATGCAACATTTTCTGCAAGCTCAGAGTAGTAGAGACCAATATGCATTGGGCAGGAGTAGAGACCAGTATGCATTGGGCATGAGTAGAGACTCATTCCGAGATCTACTAAGCTGATAGAGCAAATGAAACATACGACATGTTACAGATGTGTTCAGAAAGGATACATTATGAGTTGCGGTCTACAGTTAGTGAGTAGAATTCTCGTGCCACTACATGTAGGATTAGTACTGTCACTATAGTAGATTCAACAGACATCAGGCGATAGTGACCGAGATGCACCTAGACAAGGACGGACTCCGGCTGCAATTACGGAGTGGAGGAGATTACCGACATGTTATATATGTCATCGGGTAGGACACATAGTTCAACAATGTCAACAACCCACATATTTTCTTCGGTCAGAGATAGAAAATGTGGTTAGATATAATGGTGATAGTCCACAGAGATAGAGATTGGTGCATAGTCAGGCAATCTCAATAGCACCGAGAATGCAGCCGACGTGATATAGATGTAGACAAACCGAACACATGCTTAGGTGATGTTCGTAACCTCATGACTATCGGGAACCTGCTATGTAGCCACATGTCAGATATGGAGCTTATGTGGAGATAGAGCCGGACCTAGAAATGGCACACGATCCTGGTGAGGATATGTATTAGATTACTATTGCATTATTCATGCACTATCTGATTTAGGTATAATAGTAGATGCATTAGTGATTTGGGAGTTAAAAGTGATCACTAGACTGACGAGAATTACTCGAATAAGTTCATATCGCGTGAATTAATGAGATAATGAAAGTAGTGATACCTGATAAGCATACTAAAAACTTTCATAAAGAAAATTATGCCTAGTGAGATTTCACTTGAGTAGTATAACCAGAGTGTCATATATTGTGATAATGTACATGTGGTAGCTAAGCATAGACTCACCCAGAGTAATAATTAAACCCAGGCTAATCGGATAGGGGATCCACTTGCAGTAGTTGAGAAAAAGGGGCTTTGAGGCTAGTATCATTTGATATTTTGGCTAGGGTAATTATTGAGAAAATAAAATAACAAAAATTTATCACGTATGTTTTACATGATGAAGAAATGAGAGTCGACTAGCGAGTGACTCCAAAATTTTATGTTAAGGATAAGGCTGAGTTATGATATTAAGTTTATGATTAAGTTTGATTTCGAGGATGAAATTCATATTAGTTGGGAAGACTGTAACGGTCTATAATTTACTAATAGTAAATTAGTCCATAATCGGGGTTATTGACCTATGATGTGGCCCGAGAGTGGCTTCACAGTTAGAACACTCAGTGTAAGGACTAGTAGTATAATATTTTTGAGTGATGGATGCTTAGTGTAATGTATATGTGTAGACTACTAAGTCACTCCTATTGGTATGTAAATGTTGAGATGTGAGTAGGGAAGCGCCTCGAAATGCGTGCCAACATAGGACCGAAGGTAGAGAGTGATGTAGTAGGTAAGTTAATTTAAGTTTGTGTAACTTAAATAGTGATATCAATGTAGCTTATTCAGTTAGATTAATGTGGCTATAGTTTGATTTATAGTAATGTAACCTAAGTTAGCAAGTTAAAATTTTAGTCATTGATATTTTTCGAGATACGTGTTGGCACATTAAGAGACCAATTGAGCTGCGATTGGTGTTAGTTGGGTGGAGTTAGTGGAGAGTCAGTGGAATTGTGTCACGATGTAGGCCATTAGATTAGTCCCGAGATATGCATACACATTAAGATTAATGGCTAGTAATCAACCTTATCAATATATATAAGATTAAATGGATAAGTTCATGCAAATAATTTACAAACATAACTTAGAGAAGAAGTAAAGCTGGATAGGAGATCTGGAGGAAGAATATCAGTTGCTTTGGAGGAATTTTGATGAGATTGATGTTGGGGCATGTGCCCTAGGTCAATCTATAAACATTGTTTATCTTATAATTTTAAGTAATACAATTGAGGTTTTCATTTTTTGTTATTTTGTAAGTGATTGCATGCTTACCTTATAATAAGATCCATCGGTATTTGTTGAAATATCCTAAATGTCCATAATCGATCATTATATTAGGAACTGTAATGAATTAGGCTAGTGTGAATCTTGATTGATGGTCATGTGATAATCATGCGTGTAAGGATACAAATCGAGATCATGAGTACTTGTTATGGGAATAAGGTACTGGACTACTATGAGAACACCACATGGATGAAGTCATAGGAGCTACTCATGATAGGTATATCATTAGTCCTTCGACTTGAGATTACCATAGAGTTCAATATTAGGAGCATGATCATTTGACACAATCAAACGTTGTCTTGAATTGGGACGATTATGAAGATCATGATTTGTTACCATATAAATAATATATGAAGGTAAGTAATCAAGTTAGAATTTGTCCCTCTCGTATAGAGAGAGATATCAGTGGATCCCTCGATATGTTAGAATGTTAAATAGACAAGTCCAAGTGAATTGATATGATCAATTTCATTTGGATGTTTTCAGTCAACTTAAAGATTGATACTAGTACGATTGAACATTAAGGGTGACTTTCCATGTTTTATATTTAATCAAAGGATATCGCACGACAAAAGATATGATATATGTTATTCATTAGGTTGTATCGATTTTGATATTAATGGTATTTGGGTAGTTATAATGCCTTACTGGAGACCGATTATGACTTATGTACCAAAATGACTTTGGTTTACTACCAATGTTGCATGCACCTATTAGGTTGCACATAAAGAATGACCTCACACAACTTCATTTGGTCCAGAGTAATAAATTTTATATAATAAAACTCATGACATAAAACCCTTACAATTTGTATATGATAACTTATTAATGGTCAGTTCTCCCATACCACTCGAGGACATTCATGTATACTAGCAAAAGTTGAGTATGATTCAAGATAATGTTGTGGATCGGGCCGCATACAATCATAATAACGAGATTTAAAGAGTGTTGGAAAAGTTTCATGTTTGCACTGAATAGGTTGATCGCATCAAGATTATTTTAGCAGCTCAAAGAGATTAGTCAACCTTCATCCACACCGAGGATTGTCCCACCTACAAAAATAAAGACAAAAGGAAGGACGTCAGGTTCTACAATTGGAAGTTTGATGAAGAAAGGAAATAAAAAAGCATTGAAGAGGAAACTGGTGAAGATGATAATTCGACAATAAGAAATCCAAGCTGGTTTGAATATGCACTAACGAAAGAAGAGTCTTCTAGTTCAAAGAAGTAGTGAAATATAGTGGGGTCTAAAATACGTAGGATACGTCGGGTGACCCAAGGTGTATATAAGGTTGGGTATATCCATTACATACAATCGAATCAGTTGCCATACATTAAGAGCACTGTTGATGTGATAGGCAATGGTAATTGTAGGTATCATTACATTGCCTCCTGGCTTGGACTCATTGATGTAGATGGTTTGAGGTTAGTATGTATGAGAATGTTTGATGAGATCACGGGGTATGAAACTCTTTGGCAGGAAACGCTTGGAACCAGTTATGAGAAGATAAAGACTGTCGTGCATTGTCCGGATAATCGGATTGTGGCCTCTTTTGACGAATGGTTGAAACTTACGAACATGGGGCTCTTAATATCAACATAATTTAATTTCATTCTTGTCAACCTTTCACTTGATAGTTGCTTGACATTTCTACCTCTACGTATTGTCCCACCTCCATCTTTCGATAATCAGCTTATCATTAGCATGATAAATAATAGGAACATCTATTAGGTTAGAGTAAGTTTGTACTTTATATTTGTAATGTGTTTTATCAATTTTGAAGTACATGATAATGACTTCTTGTTCTACTTTGTATTTGACAGGTGAAGCTAAAAGTGAATGCACCTCTTCCTTCATTATATCCATCGTGGGAAAGGTATGCTGAGAAGTGCACAAAAGGTTGGGGGTGAGAGATTCATAATTCAAGAACTCGTACCGGCTGTAACTTCTCAACAAGGCTAGCCTTCCGTAGTAGACTTAACCTTACCTTAGCTAAATTCAAAGTTGTCTACATGAATATCTCAAACACTTTTTGTAACACTTTTTGTCGTTTACACATGGATATCTCAAATATTTGTAAACTACGGTTGATATTCTTTATAAATTTTTGTGTATGCTTCATGGTTGTATGTTATGGATGAGTTATAGTTTCTTAATGTGAACTATATATGTTCTCTACTTAACACTTTGTTGGCAAAACAAATGTCTCAGCCACATAGGTCCGAGACATACGTCCAAGTTGCGGTACACCAAATTCGACAATTGACACAAAGTCTCAGTAGGATACCATCGAACCATTCCATTAACTATGTTCTAACGAGGTCTCCTCTTTGGGCTCGGTAACATATATTTGAGTATTATGTTAAATTATCGGAGGCATGTAACCGAGGTTTTTAGCAATTCTTTATACTATGTTACCGAGAGTGTATATACTTTATATATCAAGTTTGTGTCAGTTGTACGTGATCGAAACTCGTCGATATGATTAACGTCTTGCTGGCGATACATGACATTCTATCTCGGTCTTGTACAACCGAGACTATATGATTTTGTTTCTCGGTAATGGTAGAGGTCACAGTACTATAAGTTTGCTATTGCTAGTTACTGTATGAGACTTTCGAGACTATTTGTCAACTTTCAGTCGCCCATAATCGAGATTGTACAAACATGAAACCTGCATAGTACTCTCGATCTTATATGTTTGTGATACCACTCTATAGTTGCGGTCTGGCAGGCACGAGATTAGGTATCAAATATCAAACTTTTGGGACCAATACATCACTGTTTAAGCTGATACTGAAATTACAAGCCTAACTTCGCTCATGAATCACACCACCATAGTTTCCCACATAACAGCTGTAACAAATTTCCAACCAACAAACCATCAACTAACTAATCAAATATCAACTCCATCCACAAGGCCATTCAAATCCATCAACAAAGGCATCTAAGCAATCCACAAGCCATTCAAATCCAATCATAAGAGGCACCAAACCATTCCACAAAGTATAATCAAGAAAATAAAGTTTCTTCTCAAGCCATTAACTTAAAAAAGTTTACAAACAAGCAATTAACAAAATTATAAATGTCACAACAAACATGAAAATAATGAGAATCTCAAAGTTCAAGTTAATTTATATGAGGGCTCAGAAAGCTTTTTCTTCTTAAGGGACTTTCGCTGATATTCATTGTTGTGTATGCGCTTGAGAGGAGGAGCATCGGGGGAGGAACAACATTTGAGAGTATCGTTTCTGGATCCATCGTGAAATATGGGGTTATAGTTGGTCCATGTACTTGGCGTTTGATATTGCAAACCCGAGTTTGAAGTGCTAGTACACCCATCCTTGACAAAAAAGAAAAATTAGTATCAATAAAACAATAAGTAATAGCAATCCACAAGTGTAAGTTAACAATAATTACCTCAAGCAAAGTGAGGTATCCGACAATTTGTGATACTTCGAATCTAGTGGCTGACCCCATCTGACTGTACAAATAAGTCAACGCGGTTGTGCCCCATGCATAGTTACCGACATCATCTAAATTCTCCAAAAGCTTGAGCAATGCAATTGAGACCCGAGATCCACTCTTGTCGGCGAAAAGAGGGCACAATAAGAGGTACAAAGAGAATGCTTGTGCAGTGCATTGTACGGGAGGGTAATGAAGCGGCTTAGACTTCCTGGTCGGGGACCAATGAGTCTTCAACCAAGCCTTTCGGACAATGAAGCCCCTAGCGATGTTGACCTCGTCCTCCGCCTATTCAATAGTAATACCGAGCAACTTTGAAACTAGTTCAATGGCTTCCTTGCGAGAGTCCTCGTGTAACTTGAAAAATTCTCTACCACGATGACCTTGCCCGTTACTAGAATCTTCGGTAGAATGCTAACATTCTCTACAGTGATAGATATTTCACCGAAAAGCATGTGAAATGTATTTGTCTTCAGCTGTAACCACTCGACAAATGCAGAAATCAACTCCTTGTTGCCCTTCCGGTAAGAGCAGTCAATGAGCGGAGTCAATCCAGATCGTTAGATAATCCTTTGAAGACTGTCGAGGTGGCATGATTGCAAACCCCACTCTTGAATTTGAGCCCGTGGTTGATGCACTTCAACAAAGGGAGTTGCTGCACAACAAATGAAAGTAACATCATTTCATCCATAAAATAAAGGAATAAAGTGAAAGAAAGGCAACTAAAGTGATGTATGTCATCATCCCAAATGGCAGTCGCAATGTAAAGTTTGAAACTCAACAATAAACTCTGGTCTATTGGCCTACCGAGTAAAGGAGCAAACATGGCTTCTTCTTTCGCTTTTTCATTTCTAGTGGGTCGGGTGCCTCGCCTGCCTCAAGTCCCTTGCCCGCCTCGAGTGCCTCTGGTCCCTTGTTTGCCTCTGCCATTACTGGTCCCAACTACATGACCTTCACAAATTTATCAAAATAACAACAATTCTCAAAAAAAGATATCAACAAACAACTAACCAAGTAAAGAATAAGTAACTAAAACAACAACAACAAAATATGCTTCAACTGACCTTTTCTTTTTTGTCATTCCTGAATGAGTCATCAGAGCACTCGGATGCTTCACCCTCAATTCTGCCGCGAGCAATGATTAGATCTCTTTCTCGATGCTCGGCAATAAAGGAGCCCTCATCCTACAGAACAACCTTCTGAGCACGTCTACTCATAACTGGTGCATTGCCCTTTGTATATATCTTTTATTTCTCATTCCAGTAAGATGCAGTCTAGGGTCTCAGACCTCTACAACCATGAGCACCTCCCAACGACTCACTACCAGTCTCCTCCCTAGTCACAAATGCATGGAATGAGCCATATCTTAAAAGTAAGAAAAAGTGATCAAATTCAACCTAAAATAAATGAAATAATGAATAAAAATCAAGTATTGGTTGCAAAGTTCTGAAACCTCCAGAAATGTCTTGAAACCATGTGAATGAGACATAATAATGAGTCTCGATGATAGTGATGGCAAATGTACTTCAATCATCAAAGTAATAGTGGCACCAGATCATGTTGGTGTCGGGTATATCATATCCACAAGGACGGTTATGCGCTAATGTTTAGTCTAACTAAGGAATAGAGTTAGGCACATTGATTTTGGTTTTGTAAAATGAAAGTTAAAAACTAAATTAATCTAACTATTAGTAAATAATTAAAGTGTTGGGGCATGTGCCATAGGTTAATCCATTAACCGTCTTTATGAATACTTTTAGTTAATAAAATAGAGGATTTCATTTGTTGTTTATTATAATTAATTTACATGTTTACATTATAATAAGATCCATGGGTATTTGCAGAAATATCCTAAATATCCCTAGTTGATCATTATACTGGGAACTATAATGAATTAAGACTAGTGTGAGTCTTGATTGATGATCATATGATGATTATACATATAGGGATACGAATCAAGATCACGAGTACTTGTTAGGGAACAAAGTACTGGAATGACCCGCTATGAGAGCATCACATAGATTAAGTCATAGTTGTTTCTCATGATAGGTGTATTTTTCAGTCCTCTAATTTGAGATTACCAGAGACTTCAACATTAGGAACACAATGATTTGACACAATCAAAAGTTGTCTTTAACCGGACGATTATAAAGGTTGTGATTGGTTATTGTGTGAGCAATGTGATGAAGTTGTGTAATCGAGATATAATTTGTCCCTCTCATATAAAGAGAGATATGGATCCCTCGATGTGTTAGACTGTTAAAAGGCCTAGTCTAAGTGATTTGATATTGATCAATGTCACTTGGATGTTTTCAGTCTACCTAAAGATCGAGACTAGTACGATTGAACATGTTGGATGACAATTCCATGCCTTATGTTTGATCAAAAGGATATCGTGTGACAAAAGGATGTTGTATACACTATTGATTAGGTTATATCGATTTGATATTCGTACAACTTGGGTAGTCATAATGTCTTGCTAGAGGCCGCTTATGACTTGTATACCAAAATGTTTGGGTAGTCATAAGTATAGTTTTGTGAGATTTTAAGATGGTTCAGAAAAATGAATTTTAAATGATAAAATTCATGACAGAAACGTCATTGTGGTGTATTACACTTACACTTCTTTAAGAAGGGGTATATGTGTAATTTACTTAACCGTCTATATACAAGGGTTGTATAAATAGACACTTTAAGTTTGAACACACGCATGAAAGATTAAGGGTCCAAAACTTTATTTTCATTTCAGAAACGAATTAGGGTTTTTTGGTACGCTCTGGATAGTTTTGGAGAGAAACAAAAAGGGTTTGGTATTCTCGAAGCTAACACTTCGAATCTTGGCCTCTGTTCGTGTGTGGAATGCTGGTAGAGGGCGTTCGTCGTTGGCAGCGCCTTAGAGATTGATCAACCTTCAGAAAGATATTTTGCAACTCAGGTATGATTAAGTTTTCTCGATTTAAACGTTTTTAATGGAATTAGATTCGGATCCTGTTGGGGTTTTTATCAAAATTTCTTTATAATCTCCACTTCGTATGAACCCCAAAACCCAACATAAAGGTCTTAAGCTATGAATAGAAGTTGTAGGAAGTCTAATTCACCCAAAATGTATCCCTTGAATCCAATTTGATTATAACATCTTCCAATTCATGCAATGATAGGCGAATCTCCTAAAATCCACTCCATCTCGAGGTCTCGATGATGGAGATTCTAACGTCTCACTCAGATTCAGCCGATCGGCGTGAATAGCGTAAATGAGAGACTGTATTAAGCCCTAAATCCTTTGCCTCCCTATTCAATGACTATCGGTCAATGCGCCATATGTTTTAAGGTTGTGTTTCCCCAAATCCGGGTCTAAAAGCCCTAATGGTCATGGTGACTTTCAACCTTAACTTCTACACCTAGTTGATCAAGGTAAGTATAGCATAGCATACAAGAATACACATATCAACACATTGGATTGAAAGAACATACACAGTCACATTGAAATAACAAAGAATCCAATTTGGGGTCCAAAGACCAATAGAAGAAAAATCGAACTACTCTATAAGTAGGTTCAATTCAATACAAAACATAATGGAAAAACAAGAAAACATGAATTCAAAACTCAAGTTTACATGAAATACAAGATTTAAAACTCAAGCTTCAAGTCTCCACAAGTCTCTTCTCAAGTTTTCCAAAGCAAAATATCTTTCTAACCTAATTCTCAAGTCTATTTATAACTCTGGTGGTAATCTGGTCAAAAAATAGTCTAAAATCTCCAAAAACTTGTAATATGGGTGTCCTGGCCACACTGAGCTCATACCCTTGCACTTGGGCGCCAGGTTCATCTCCCACTGCAGTTTTTTCATTGTTTTAGACGTCATGGCGCTGGGTTGGGAGTTGCAGCGCCGCGATCAGAATCTTGCTCTTACATTTTACTTTGCGACGTGATTTTGGACCACTTATAGGTCAAATTTGACTATACTTGTAAACTTGAAAACGTTCATCTCTGAGTCTACTTTCCAACGGAAGAAACGACAAACCATTTAAACTTGAAATGAGGGAGTTATGGCTAAAACATTGAAGCTTAGTCAAAATAGACTTTGTTGAAACTTAGCCACTTTGATGTCGTTCTTTGCCAAAAACTTGTATTCTCATCCCGAAACTTCCAAACATCTTCAAAAAACAAGAAACCATGTAAAATATCATAATTTCATCACTCACCTCCGACCAC
Source organism: Stephania yunnanensis (assembly GCA_039657365.1). Lineage (NCBI taxonomy): Eukaryota > Viridiplantae > Streptophyta > Magnoliopsida > Ranunculales > Menispermaceae > Stephania > Stephania yunnanensis. Next base: position 27,628,785 of record CM077581.1, on the reverse strand, counting down.
GTTTTCCTCTGTCTCGTGATCCACACAAGTGTGTTTTTTTAGAGAAATATTCTCGAATCTTCAACATAACCTTTAAATGCTCCCACTTTGCTTTCCTCATCTAAAAACTAACAAAATATATCGGATTAGAAGGAATTCACTTATTAATGGCCTAAATTATCAACAAAATGCTACTAATAAAGGTATTAAAATATGTTGCATATCAAATACCCCAAACTTGAGACTTTGCTAGTCCCAAGCAAAGAAACATGAACAAAATTGATGCAATTTATTTAAATCAACTACACTAAGTTACTTAACTTATTTACCAATTTCGATCCAAAGTTCAAACACACCAATTACCTTTAATAAAAAATGTATCATAGACTGTCAGTCACATAGGAAAAGAATCAAAAGAATTCTCTAACTAACATGCAAATGCTTGCAAAATACTCGACGTTTCCACCACTCAAACTCCTAAAAATTAAAATAGGCATTATGCACCCCTAAACTTAAGAAATTCATTTTCCTCAATGAACTAAATCATGAGCAAATAGGAGGACAAGAACATGCATCAAAATATAATCATTTACAGTAATCACAACATTGGATAAGTAAAATAAAATAAAAAGTTTTGAAATCATATACTCCCCTGATTGGTATTGATGCCTTTGAAGTTTCTCTCCATTGTGTCATACTTCCCTTGATACTCCCCCAAACTTGGATTTCACCCACATTTCTTTGGTTTTTGTGGTCTCCTGCGGTCTGCTAATTCGAAAAAAATCACCCTGCAATTGGTATTAGACCTAAAATGTCATCACAACATATATCAACCACATAATCAACCCAATTCATTATTTTCTTTCTTTTTTAAACAAATACAACTAAAACTAAAATATAAACAAAAAAACTCATGGGTTCTCTTCCAGTAGCGCTAAGTGTCACTCCTCTCAAGCGAACCATAAACCGCTTCAGGTTCTGTAGAGACACCATCAACACAAGTGTCTTGCTATTTTGGATCTCCACCTGTCCCTACTTATCAATCTGCCTTATGTTCACAACTCCCTTCCATTTCAGTCTCATACCAACTTTTAATGTTTTCAATTTGCGCTTGAAAAGGAGGACCAACTGTCATTTCTTAAACAAATCATTCTCGTTCTTATGTACTTGTCAAAACATAGGATTGCTTGATGCATGAGTTGGAACCACCGTTTTAGGGTGATCATTAATGACATCATCTTGAACTTTTTTAAAAGGTTTCTCTTGAATTTCCTTCTTTAAAGCAAACATTGTGCTAATTTGCTCAACTATGAGGCCTAACTACTTAGTTTTCTGACTCAGCTTCTCTTGCAATTTTTCATATTAAAAATCATTTTCTTTCATTTCACTGCTAAGGAGGATGGTTTTGATCTCCTTGATGATATGACATGATTGCGAAATCTTCGTACATTGGAACTCATCACAAGCACTCAACACATTACTCTCTAACCCCTCTCAACGTGATTTCTCCACTTTCAACATCGATGAGAGCTCGAACAGTCGCTACAAATGGTCTTCTAAGAATCAGTGGCACATTTTCTCCATTTTCAAAACTCAACACCACGAAATCACAAGAGAACATAACCCGATCAATCTTGACAAGTACATATTTTTCTATACACCTTGGTTTGGACATCGAACCATCGGCAAAGTGCACACTAAATTCAGTTGGCCTTAACTCAGTAATTCCCAATTTCTCAAGCATAGCTAGGGCCACAGATTTATGCCCGCCCCTAAGTCATATAAAACCTTCTCAGATTGCAATGGGCCAATAGAACATGAAAGTCGATAACTTCCTAGATCCTCCACTTTCTTTGAAAGTTGTATTTGAAGTGCGGAACCAAATGTTTCTACTACATGCATCGTCTTGGCTTCATCAAACATCTCTTTCTTCTTCTTAGTTTGAAGTGCTACTTGTGGCTCCAGTTCTTCCTTCTTGGTCTCTACTGTTACTACATGACATTGATCATGAGCCTTGGCATTTGTGGTCTCCTTTGGACTCACTAATGTATCACTAAGAAAAGGCTCATGTAGACGAAAACTCAGCGCAACAGTCAATTGTTCTATCTACAACTCTAGATTCTTGATGATCTAGTTCTTTTTATCTTCCATGCTCTTTAGAGTTTGCTTGAAAATATTAATCTCTTTCTCAATTTTCTCATTCTGGTCATTCTATATTAGTAGAATTTATGCTCCCAATAAGTGACTTGATTAACTAAAACATAGCCCCATCATAATGTTGTTGCCCTTGTTGAGAGTATCTGAAGGCTTGATGATCTCTCACATTTTCTTGACTTGCATATGAGAGGTTTAGGTAATTATGAATTCCTTGCTGATATGAGTTTTGAAAAGTCGCATCAGGTTGAAAATTATTGCCTCGATTCATAAATTGGACTTGCTCCATTCCACCATATAATTGCCCTCCATAGCATCCCAACATTGCTTTAGGTTGCTCTAATGAAGGTTGACTCCATGTATTTGCTCGAAACTTTTCAACTTGAGTTGTCAGATTTGCAAGTTGTGTCATAACAACCATGGTCCAATTTCCTTCAAATATTCCACCAATTTGCGATGTTCGGTGAAGCTCCATCATTTTTTTTTGAATTCCTTTATTCCTCGCCCTTTGAATTCAGATTTAATGCCCGAGACTCAAAGAACAAATAAGATCAAGTGTAGATGATTATTCAAATAAAATAAAAAAACTAATATTACTAAAAATTAAATCATAAACAAACTATCCTAATCAAACTAAAATTAGCTACCGTCCCCAGCAACGGTGCCAAAAATTTGACAGTGACCGCAAGCATACGACAATCGTCAAAGTAATAATGGCACCAACTCGTGTTGGTGCCGAGTATATCGTATCCACAAGGATGATTATGTGCTAATGTTTAGTCTAACTAAGGAATAGAGTTAGGCACATTGATTTTGGCTTTGTAAAATGAAAGTTAAAAACTAAATTAATCTAACTATTAGCAAATAATTTAAAGAAGGTCTTAAGCTATGGAGAAAAGTTCTACGAAGTCTAATTCACCCAAATTGTATCCCTTGAATCCAATTTGATTATAACATCTCCTAATTCATGTTGTAACGGCACTTACACATGCGATGAGAGGCGAATCTCCTAAAACTCACTCCATCCCGAGGTCTCTCTGATGGAGATTCTAGCATCTCACTCGGATTCCGCCAGTCGGCGTGAGTAGCATAAATGAGAAACTGCATTAAGCCCTAATTTCTTTGCCTTCCTAATCAATGATCCTCGGTCGATACGCCATATGTTCTAAGGTTGTGTTTCCCCAAATCCGGGTCTAAAAGCCCCAATAGTCATAGTGACTCTCAAACCCTAAGTTATACACCTACTTGATCAAGGTAAGTATAACATAGCACAAAAGAATACAAAAATCAACACATTGAATTGAAAGAACATACACAATCACATTGAAATCACAAGGAATCCAACTTGGGGTCCAAAGACCATTAGAACAACAAGGGATTACCCCATAAGTGGGTTAAACTCAACACCAAATATGATGGAAAAGCAAGAAAACATGAATTCAAACCTCAAGTTTATACGAAATACAAGATTTGAAACTCAATCTTCAAGTCTCAAAAAGTATTTTCTCAAGTTCTCCAAAGCATAAGATCTTTCTAACTTAATTTTCAAGTTTATTTATACCCCAAGGGTAATTTGGTTAAAAAATACTCTAAAATTCCTAAAAACTCATAATATGGGTGTCCTGGCCACACTAGGCGTCGTGGCGCTGGGTTGGGTGCTAGGCGTCGGGATCAAAATCCTGTGCATATATTTCACTTTGCAACGTGATTTTGGACCACTTAGAGGTCGAATTTGACTATGCTAGTGACACATGAAAACGTTCAGCTCTTAGTATACTTTCCAACGGAAGAAATGACAAGTCATTTGAACTTGAAATGATGAAGTTATGGCTAAAACATTAAAGCTTGGTCAAAATATACGTTGTCGAAACTCAGGGACTTTGATGTCGTTCTTTGCCCAAATCTTGTGTTCTCATCCCAAAACTTCCCAACATCTTCAAAATACATGAAACCATGTGAAATATCAACATTTCATTACTCGCCTCCAATCACATTTTCCTCTGCCTCGTGATTCGCATAAGCACGTTTTTTTAGGGAAATATTCTCGGATCTTCAACATAACCTCTAAATGCTCACACTTTGCTTTTCTCACCTAAAAACCAACAAAATATATCGTATTAGGAGGAATTCACTTATTAATTGCCTAAATTATCAACAAAATGCTACTAATAAAGGTATTAAAATATGTTATGCATCGCTTGACACCTTGTGAACGATACAATACATTAGAGTCTGGGATAGGTAGAATAGTGTCAAACATAAATCAAGTTTGCTACTTGTTCTCGGAGAGTAGTAACTGAGACTCGTGTGTATTGTCTCATTAACCAATAAACAAAACTCAAGTTGTAGTCTCGGTTAGTATCAAGCGAGACATACCTCATTTGCAAAAATTAATAATAAAACATTAATCTCAATCAATGCCAACCGAGACTTATGAGATTGTCTCAGCATGATGTAATCGATACTAAATGTACCACTTGCAATAAAATCCAATCTCTCGGCCATTCGTGGCCGAGAATACATCATTTACAACCTTGTATGGCCGAAACGCACGCGATTATAGATTCGAAAGCCTTGAACGAAGAACTCACAATACAAACAACAAAAACGAACTAATATAACACATTTGTTGCAAAAAATCAAAAGTAAACATACCTTTGCTCATTCGAATGGACACCTGCGAGATCAAATCTCAAAATCCGAACTTGAACTTGTGTCGATTCCTCACAAAAACGAAGAGGGAACCAAAGGGAGAAGCATAATTTATGAGAGAGAGAGAGAGAGAAGACGGGGAATTAAAAGGGAGGAGAGTTAATGTTTTGGAGATTTGGTAGGGTGCCTCAATTCATGGAGCAAGGAGAGGAGGCGGGGTGCTTCGATGTTCGGTTTTGAAGAATAGGGGTAGGGTGCTCATTTCGGTTAAAGGTAGATCTAACATTTCCCTTCAATTTTTTAGGTGCCCTCAATTAAGCAATTAATGCCCTCGAACAACGATGTGCCTTCAATAATAGGTGGGGTGCCCATAACGCGCCTCTTAAGACTTGAGCATATCAAGTAAGACTTAATATAAGATATAACAATCACTATTAACGACATAATGTTGGGTTTTGGGGTTCATACGCAGCGGAGATTACAAAACAGTTTTGGCAAAAACCTCAACAGGATCCGAATCTAATTCCATTAAAAACGTTTAAACCATGAAAAACTTAATCGTACCTCAGTCGCAATATACCTTTCTGAAGGTTGATCGATTTCTAAGGCGCTGCCAACTACGAACGCCCTCTATCAGCAGTCCGCACACGAACGACGATCGAGATTTGAAGTGCTAGCTTCGAGAGAATACCAAACCTTTTTGTTTCTCTCCAAAACGATCCAAAGCATACCAAAAAGCCCTAAGTCGTTTCTTAAACGAAAATAAAGTTTTTGGCCTTTTGATTTTTTGTACCTGTGTTCTAACTTAAATCGTCTATTTATACAACCCTTGTATATAGATGGTTAAGTAAATTACACATATACCCTTACTTAAAGAAGTATAAGTGTAATACACCACAAGGACGTTTCTGTCATGAATTTTATCACATAAAATTCATTTTTCTTAATCATCTTAAAATCTCGCAAAACCATTCTTAGTGTGCGACCCAATAGGCTCATACAACGTTGGCAGTGTACCAAAACACATTTTGGTATACAAGTCATAAGCAGTCTCTAGCAAGACATTATGACTACCCAAGTTGTACGAATATAAAATCGATACAACCTAATCAATAGTGTATATAACATCCTTTTGTCACACGATATCCTTTTGATCAAACATAAGGCATGGAATTGTCATCCAACATGTTCAATCGTACTAGTCTCGATCTCTAGGTAGACTGAAAACATCCAAGTGACATTGATCAATATCAATTCACTTAAAATAGGCCTTTTAACAGTCTAACACATCGAGGGATCCACTAGATATCTCTCTTTGTATGAGAGGGACAAATTCTATCTCGATTACACAACTTCATCACATTGCTCACACAGTAACCAATCACAACCTTTATAATCGTCCGGTTAAAGACAACGTTTGATTGTGTCAAATTACTGTGTTCCTAATGTTGAAGTCTCTGGCAATCTCAAGTCAGAGGACTGAAAAATATACCTATCATGAGAAACAACTATGACTTAATCCATGTGATGTTCTCATAGCGGTCGGTCCAGTACTTTGTTCCCTAACAAGTACTCGTGATTTTGATTCGTATCCCTATACGTATAATCATCATATGATCATCAATCAAGACTCACACTAGTCTTAATTTATTATAGTTCCCAGTATAATGATCGACAAGAGACATTTAGGATATTTATGTAAATACCCATGGATCTTATTATAATGTAAACATGCAAATTAATTATAATAAACAGCAAATGAAATCCTCTATTTTATTAACTAAAAATATTCATAAAGACAGTTAATGGATTGACCTAGGGCACATGCCCCATCACATAAAATCAATCTACTTTAACTAATTTGGAATTGAGGGTTTCTTATTATTATGGTGGTGATACTTGACCACATTCGCTGATAAATCAAACTCCTAAGAAATAAAAAAAACATTTGAATTTTGATTGTAGATTGAAAACAAGATTACTCTTGAGAATAATTTTGAAGGATGCCACCAAAAGAAGTGCCTTATCGATAAGGGGCACAGTCTAATATGATCAAGGTTGTAGGCAAGTGTTGCTTCTCTGACATAGAAATTGGTTGTCAGTCGCATTGTTGCCATGCAAAGACCCGTCATTCTAACCTTCAAAGAAATAACAAGACTTGAAATCCAAGAACTAAATTAAGAAGATGCATTGGCGAGAGAGAACAAAGAAACAAAACATAAAGGCAGCCATTTATACTGCATGATTCCATCTTTTGCAATTGACATGATTGGTGGACTTTTTCCTTGATTAGTACATTTAGGGATAAAATTTATTAACCCAACGCACCCACCAAAATATTTTCAAAAGTAACACACTTTTGGCCATGTCACTGCCATATCACGCGTGAGGTGACATTTTGAAACAAAAACGTGACCCAAGGTCACGTTTCCCTATTTTTTTTTACTTATTTTAACGGAAATCGTGACCTCGGGTCACGATTTCCACTTAAATGTTCTTTTTTTATTTATTTGAAAGGAAATCGTAACCCGAGGTCACGATTTCCATTTGACTAAAATCGTGACCTCGGGTCACGATTTCCCTTCAAATTAAATAAACCAGATAAAAAGAACGACCATCTCCTGCAACTCCACTGCACCACCCAAGCTTCTCCATTTCGTCTCCACTGTTGCTACTCCATCTTCTCTCCATCTTCAAGTCCAGATCGTCTCCACTGTTGCGTTGGAGGAGGTCAATCAATCAATCGACCGAATACTACTCTGTAAGGGGATTTTGAATTTTTAGGGTTCTTGTGGTTCTTGAACTGCTGTTTTTTTTTTTTGTTCTTCTTTTTTTCGTTCTTGTGGATTATGTTGATTTAAGGGTCGCGTTTTCTTAGGGTTCTCCTGGTATATGGAACTGTTGCGTTCTTTTTTTGTTTTTTTTGTTGTTGTGGATTTTGTTGATTTAAGGGTAAATATGGAGTTATGTCTGGTTGTGTATAGGGATTAATAAAAAGGTTAATTAAAGTCCCACCAAAAAATCAAATTGATTTGGATCCCTCCTACTAATCTCATGTGACATGCAACCTTTAGACTGCAACATTGTAATGAAATGGAAGATTCAATTCTTAGTATTTGGAAAGTTGGATTTTTTATGTGGAATAACTATTTATTATTAAGGTCACAACTCACAAGTTTTGAAGAGAAGTTCATGCATTTATGAAAAGAGTATAAGCAAATGAAAAGGTATATTTGTCTAGCTGATAATAAGACCTAAAAAAAATACTTATATAATGATTGGTAGAAAGATTTGTTTGAGTGGAATTTAGATATTTGTTGTTGGGTCTTGTGTACTTAAACATGCGAGTTTGTTGCTGATTATTCAAGGTTTAAGTAATGTTGGATCCATAATGGACATTTTTTTGCAATATCAATTTTTCTTTACACCTAATCATGTTTAAGAAACATCTAATTCCTCATCACTAAACCATTATATTTGTGAATTATCGCATAAACTTTTCATGAATAAATAAATAAGTTAGAAATAGTCTACACTATCCCTCTTATTGGTAAAGAAATAAAATCAATTGGAGTTGCATTGAAAAAAAATTATTATATATTATCAATTTTCATTGTTTAAAGTAAAGAAATAGCTTAATGAAGTAGTTAATGTAAACTTTTTTGGTACCAAATAAAATGACAAATCCACCCTAAAAGGCTAAGTAGAGAAGTTTACCAAGTATGACCTCAATATAGTGGTTATAACATACTAGCTACGAAGCCAAACTTTCCAACATTCATATTAATTGTTGCTATTGTTGAATGCTCCTTGTAGAGAGATTGGTTGAACTAATCAAGACCGACTTTTTATATTTGTGCCAAGTGAGTGTAATAATTATCATCACTTCTATTGATTAATAATTATATTCTACATATATAGATTCAATAATGGTTGATTGAAGAGTAACTTTGTTATGCTATATGAATGGAGACATGGTTGATGGACCATCAGGGATTTCATACACGAAACCGCCTATTCGACATCTCAGATCGAAGATGGGTTTAGGGTACGAGGAACTTGTGTGTTTTATCTGTAATTCATTGGAGATAGACAATGAAAAAATGATATTAAACATGACATATCGATATCCTACGTACATTGGAAGTGGAACGACCAACTATGTCCCTTTGCGAATAGATGATGAATTGACTCTGAAAGATGCTTGGGAGATTGTGGTAGAATTTCCACCACCAAATTGCATGGAGCTATTTTTAGATTTAGTTCCAAGGCGATCGTATAATAGTTCTAATTGTAATATAATGTTAGATTCTGGAGCTGGACCTAGTACTCAACCTATTTTTGAACATAGTCATTGTGCATCGCCTTTGATGACCGCAAATCTCGAAATGGATGAGGATGCTCGTTCCTGTGATGATATGAATACTGAGGAAGATGATGACTATTGTGGTAGTGACGGAGATACTAGTGAAGAGAGTAGCAATGATGATGTAGACGATGAAGGGGTTGATGCTATCATGTTGATGATGGCATGATTCGATATACATTAAATTGAGTCATAGCCGATGATGGCTCATTATCTTGTCCTCCAATTTTGAACGAATATGGGAACGATGATTTTCTCGATGAAGAGGCTGCTGGGATTGATGGTGCGCACGTGAGTGTGGGTGAATTTGTCGTACCTTCATCTGTATTTATGGAATTGAGTAGTGAGGCAATGCAACCCATCCATGAGAATGCAATGATCCCTTTTGGGTCTTTATGGAATGAGGCATCATAATTCGAGAAAGGCATGCGGTTCATGTGTAAAGTAGATATCCAGCATGCCGTGAAATTGTATAGCATCAAAGGATACAGGCGATTTATGGTAACTCATTCTACACCTAATGTATGGATTGTCCGTTGTAAGAAATATTTAGATGGATGTACTTTGGAGGTTGCGGTGTTCGAGAAGAAAATGTTGGGGCATGTGCCCTAGGTCAATCCATTAACTGTCTTTATGAATACTTTTAGTTAATAAAATAGAGATTTCATTTGCTTGTTTATTATAATTAATTTGCATGTTTACATTATAATAAGATCCATGGGTATTTACATAAATATCCTAAATGTCCCTAGTCGATCATTATACTGGGAACTATAATGAATTAAGACTAGTGTGAGTCTTGATTGATGATCATATGATGATTATACGTATATGGATACGAATCAAGATCACGAGTACTTGTTAGGGAACAAAGTACTGGACCGACCCGCTATGAGAACATCACATGGATTAAGTCATTGTTGTTTCTCATGATAGGTATATATTCCAGTCCTCTGACTTGAGATTACCAGAGACTTCAACATTAAGAACACAATGATTTGACACAATCAAACGTTGTCTTTAACCGGACAATTATAAAGGTTGTGATTGGTTACTGTGTGAGCAATGTGATGAAGTTGTGTAATCAAGATAGAATTTGTTCCTCTATTATAAAGAGAGATATCCAAAGGATCCCTCGATGTGTTAGACTCAAAAGGCCTAGTCTAAGTGAATTGATATTGATCAATGTCACTTGGATGTTTTCGATCTACCTAGAGATCGAGACTAGTACGATTGAACATGTTGGATGACAATTTCATGCCTTATGTTTGATCAAAAGGATATCGTGTGACAAAAGGATGTTATATACACTATCGATTAGGTTGTATCGATTTGATATTCGTACGACTTGGGTAGTCATAATGTCTTGCTAGAGGCCGCTTATGACTTGTATTCCAAAATGTGTTTTGGTACACTGCCAACGTTGTATGAGCCTATTGGTCGCACACTAAGAATGGTTTTGCGAGATTTTAAGATGGTTCAGAAAAATGAATTTTATATGATAAAATTCATGACGGAAACGTCCTTGTAGTGTATTACACTTATACTTCTTTAAGTAGGGGTATATGTGTAATTTACTTAACCGTCTATATACAAGGGTTGTATAAATAGACGCTTTAAGTTAGAATACACAGACAAAAAAAATGAAAGATCAAAAGGCCAAAACTCATTTTTCGTTTAAGAAACGACTTAGGGCTTTTGGTATGCTCTGGATCGTTTTGGAGAGAAACAAAAAGGTTTGGTATTCTCTCGAAGCTAGCACTTCAAATCACGTACCGCCGTTCGTGTGTGATCATTGATAGAGGCGTTCATCGTTGCGGCGCCTTAGAGATCGATCAACCTTCGTAGAAGGTATATTGCGATTGAGGTATGATTAAGTTTTTCATGGTTTAAACGTTTTTAATGGAATTAGATTCGGATCTGTTGGGGTTTGTCAAAATGTTTTGTAATCTCATTGCGTATGAACCCCAAAACCCAACAAGTGGTATCGAGCCATCGAGATCGATTCCATTAAACTCATTGCATGTTTTCTTCGATATATACATGATATATGATTGAAAGCATGTTAATAGTTGATGTATATGTGATATACATAAGTTTTCTGTGAGATTTATTATCATGTTTTGTGTATATGATACATATATTCGTGATTTAATTGAAATTAGTTTCGTGTTCTATGATCCATGATACCATTAGGTTCGATTGGGATAGTAGTTCCTGATTCAATTACATGTTTGTGATTATTTGGATGAAGACCGAAATTGCAAATAATTAATTTTTGAAATTATTTATTTATAAATAATTAATTTTCGAAATTATTTTTTTATAAATAATTAATTTTCGAAATTATTTATTTAAAAAGAATTAATTTTCGAAATTATTTATTTATCTTATTATATCTATTTTGTTATGAAATTTCTATTTTATAAAGATAGATAACAAATTAGAATATGAGATAAATATCAAGAATCTTATTATTTGTGATATACTAGGATTCAAATATCTTAAATCCAAATTAAATAATTAATTTTCGAAATTATTTATTTATCTTGTTATATCTATTTTGTTATGAAGTTTCTATTTGATAAAGATAGATAACAAATTAGAATAAGAGATAAATATCAAGAATCTTGTTATTGGTGATATTCTAGGATTCAAATATCTTAAATTAAAAATAAATAATTAATTTTCGAAATTAATTATTTATATTGTTATATCTATTTTGTTATGAAGTTTCTATTTGATAAAGATAGATAACAAATTAGAATATGAGATAAATATCAAGAATCTTGTTATTGGTGATATGCTAGGATTCAAATATCTCAAGTCCTAATTGGATTAAGATAAGATTAGTCCTAATAGGATTAGATAAGATTAGTCCTAATTGGATTAGGATAAGATAAGTCCTAATTGGATTAGGATAAGATTAGTCCTAATTGGATTAGGATAAGATGATTAGTTAGATATGGGCCCTAAGTTAATTAAAATGTTTTAATTGACTTAATTTCGAATAAATTAAGGGGTTAATTTATGATAATAAAATCAGCGAAAATTATGATTTTCTATAGCGAATTTTAATTTTCGGATTTGAGATTCGTCTTTTAAAATAAAAATAAAAATCTCCAAATTGTTTAGTGATTGAACAAATCAATAAAATATATGATATTTCATTGTTTACATAAAATCACTAAAACTGAATAAAATCCCTCTATTAAATCTTAAGTCTCGTGCCATCCATTTTAAACACTTGTCAAGGCCTCGATCACACTAATATAGTTTCAGCCATAGTTGGGTGTATTGTGTTATCTTGGTGAGACATGTTGGGTAAGAGTTACCTTAATGTTTAAAATGGTCCGACTTAATAAAGTCATCAAAATAGTTTTGAGCTTTAGGCAAATGATGAGATAAAAACATGCTAAGACATAAGATGTCCCATATCTCATAAAAGGATCTAAAAATTACATAAGATGTAATTGGTAACAGTTACCTACCTAAATAATCTAGTTTTGTGTTTCATGCCATAGCTATCATAGAATTAGGTGAAATATGGATTTTAGTCCCCTAAATAAACAATACGTTTTAGGAGGGTTGTTAATTTAGTGGGAGTCTATTCCTCTATACTAAAATAAACTTCGCATAATCTTTATTGTAGATCAATTGCCTCTTCAAGTAACAATAATCCCCTGTCACTGCGATCCATCCTTGAGAAGGATAAGCTATCTGGGACTAACTTTCTTGACTGGTTCAGAAACTTGAGAATTGTTCTTAAGCATGAACGCAAGTTGTATGTCTGGATGCTCCAATCCTCGAGGACCCACCACCAATGCTACGAAAGTTTGTGAAGGATGCGCATAGTAAACATGTCAACGATTCTACTAATGTTGCATGTATTATGCCGGCAACTATGGTTCCCGAACTTCGAAGGACATGGAACTAATGGAAGCCTACGACATGGTCATGTAACGCCAAGGAAATGTTCCAACAAAGAAGCTAGGCAAGAAAGGTTCGAGACAGTCAAGAACCTACATTCTTGCAAGATGACCGAGGTGTGTCGATTAGTCCTCATGTTCGAAGATGAAGGGCTATGTTGACCAGCTTGATAGACTTGGATTCCCCATAAGCCGAGAGTTGGCTATGGATTTGATCTTGAATTCATTACCGAGAGAGTTACTCACAATTTGTGACGAACTACAATATGAATAATATGGAGAAATCGATTTCAGAGTTGCATTTGATGCTCAAAACTGCTGAACAAAATATCAAGAAACCCTCTAGTAATGTGTTGATGGTCCAAAAGGGAAAGGGAATGAAGAAGAAAGGCAAAGGCGAGGCTAGAGTTGCCAAGGCATTCTTGCTTTTGTCGCAAAGCTTTGTGGAACAAGTCAAGCCTCACTGTTCCTCGCTTCAAAACACCCAAAAGAAAAAGAAGGAAATTGTCATTTCGTAATCAAACCTATCTTTGGCATTGTCGTCTCGGACACATAAACGAGAACGCATAACGAAGCTCCATAAAGATGGGCTTCTAGATTCATTTGATTTAGAAACATATGAAACATGCGTATCTTATTTACTTGGGCAAGATGACTAAAAGTCCCTTTCTCGGACATAGTGAAAGGGCAAGTGATTTATTGGGTCTAATACATACCGATGTATGCGGTCCTATAAACACAATGGCTAGAGGAGGTTATCGATTACTTCATTACATTTACCGATGATTTCAAAGATATATGGTTATGTATATCTTATGAAACATAAAGTGAAACATAAATCAATCATTTGAAATGTTTCGAACGTTTCAAAATGAAGTGCAAAATCAACTTGGTAAAACTATCAAAACACTTCGATCGGATCGAGGTGGTGAGTATTTAAGCCAAGAATTTGATGATCATCTTAGAAATTGTGGGATTGTCTCCCAATTGACTCCACCAAGAAACTCCACAATGGAATGGAGTTTCGAAAGGAGAAATCGAACCTTATTAGATATGGTTCGATCTATGATGAGTCATGCAGATCTTCCATTATCCTTTTGGGGTTATGCATTAAAAATCTGCGCTTTCACTCTAAATCGAGTTCCTTCTAAAGCGGTTGATAAAACACCATATGAGATATGGTACGGGAAGAGACCTAGTTTGTCTTTTCTTAAGATTTGGGGTTGTGAGGCTTACGTAAAGCGACAAGTCTCGGAAAAACTAGCACATAAATCTGACAAGTGTTTATTTGTGGGGTATCCTAAGGAAACAAAAGGATATTACTTTTATAATCCCGCTGAGAGCAAAGTGTTCGTTGCTCGGTATGGTGCATTTATGGAAAAATAGTTTATTTCAAAAGACACTAGTGGGAGAGAAATAAATCTTGAAGAAGTTCAAGAATCACAGATAAACACCGAACCGCTCTTGGAAGTTCAACATCGTTCCGAACCAGTTGAACCTCCACAAGTGACACAAGGCCCACGTAAATCTAGTAGGGTAAGACATGAGCCAGGAGATTTGGATTTCTCATTACTGATAGTTGTGATGTGTTGCTTATAGACCAAAATGAGCCCACCACTTATCAGGAGGCTATGTCTGGACCAGACTCAGATAAATGGCTAAGTGCCATGAACTCTGAGATGCAATCCATGTATGATAACCAAGTTTGGAACTTGGTTGATTTACCTGAAGGTGGTAAGACCATTGGATGTAAATGGGTTTTCAAGAAGAAAAACAAACATGGATGGCAATGTGCATACTTTTAAAGCAAGACTTGTAGTAAAAGGTTTCAGCGGACTCAAGGTGTTGATTATGATGAAACTTTTTCGCCAAGAGCCATGCTTAAATCCATAAGAATTTTAATTGCCATTCTTTGCATATTATGACTATGAGATATGGCAAATGGATGTAAAAACAACATTTCTTAATGGAAAGATGCTTGAGGATGTGTATATGACACAACCAAGGTTTTGTACATCCCGAGAATTCTAGGAAGGTATGCAAGCTTCAACGATCCATTTATGGATTAAAGCAAGCTTCCCGGAGTTGGAATATTCGTTTTGATGAAACAATCAAGGATTTTGGTTTTATTAAGAACGAAGATGAGCCTTGTGTATACAAGAAGGTCAGTGGGAGTGTAGTTGTTTTTCTGGTACTGTATGTTGATGATATATTACTCATTGGAAATGACATCCCAACATTGCGAGAATGTCAAAGCTTGGTTAGGGAAGTGTTTTTCAATGAAAGACTTAGGAGATGCAGCCTATATCCTAGGGATAAGGATCTATAGGGATAGATCTAAGAGGTTAATCGGTCTAAGTCAGAGTGCTTACATAGACAAGGTGCTGAATAAGTTCGGTTTGCAAGACTCTAAAAGAGGATTGTTGCCAATGTCTAATGGCATAAGTCTCAAGAAGAATCAATGTCCTAAGACAAATGATGAGCGAGACCGTATGAATAAGATTCCATATGCATCGGCTATTGGATCTATCATGTATGCCATGTTATGCACTCGACTTTGATGTATCATATGCTTTGAGCACTACAAGCGGATATCGATCAAATCCAGGTGAGAGTCATTAGATAGCATAAAGAACATCTTTAAGTACTTAAGAAGGACTAAGGAAGTGTTCTTGGTCTATAGAGGTTTTGAAAATGATCTAGTTGTAAATGGTTACACGATGCAAGTTTTCAAACGATATAGATGATTTTAGATCGCATCTAAAATATGTGTTTACTTTGAATGGGGTGCGATAAGAAGTGGAAAAGTTCGAAGCAAAAGATCGTGGTAGATTCTACAACAAGTTTGAGTATATTGCGGCGTACGATGCAAAGAAAGGAGGCGCTTTGGATCAAAAAGTTCATATCTCAACTAGGTGTGGTTCCAAGTATTGCTAACCCTGTTTGTTTGTATTGTGACAATAACGGGGCAATAGCACGAGCCAAGGAACCTAGATCACACCACAAATCCAAACATATACTCAAAGCGTTTTCATCTCATCGAGAAATTATTGAGAGGGAGACGTAAAGATTTGCTTTGAGTACCTACTGAAGACAACGTTGTGGATTCATTGACAAAAGCTCTTCCATAAGCAAAACATGATGGTCATGTTAGATTATTAGGCATTAGATGCATATATGATTGGCCCTAGTGCAAGTGGGAGATGTTGGGGCATGTGCCCTAGGTCAATCCATTAACTGTCTTTATGAATACTTTTAGTTAATAAAATAGAGGATTTCATTTGCTGTTTATTATAATTAATTTGCATGTTTACATTATAATAAGATCCATAGGTATTTACATAAATATCCTAAATGTCCCTAGTCGATCATTATACTGGGAACTATAATGAATTAAGACTAGTGTGAGTCTTGATTGATGATCATATGATGATTATACGTATAGGGATACGAATCAAGATCACGAGTACTTGTTAGGGAACAAAGTACTGGACCGACCCGCTATGAGAACATCACATGGATTAAGTCATTGTTGTTTCTCATGATAGGTATATATTCCAGTCCTCTGACTTGAGATTACCAGAGACTTCAACATTAGGAACACAATGATTTGACACAATCAAACGTTGTCTTTAACCGGACAATTATAAAGGTTGTGATTGGTTACTGTGTGAGCAATGTGATGAAGTTGTGTAATCAAGATATAATTTGTTCCTCTATTATAAAGAGAGATATCCAGTGGATCCCTCGATGTGTTAGACTGTTAAAAGGCCTAGTCTAAGTGAATTGATATTGATCAATGTCACTTGGATGTTTTCGGTCTACCTAGAGATTGAGACTAGTACGATTGAACATGTTGGATGACAATTTCATGCCTTATGTTTGATCAAAAGGATATCGTGTGACAAAAGGATGTTATATACACTATCGATTAGGTTGTATCGATTTGATATTCGTATGCGACTTGGGTAGTCATAATGTCTTGCTAGAGGCGCTTATGACTTGTATACCAAAATGTGTTTTGGTACACTCGCCAACGTTGTATGAGCCTATTGGGTCGCACACTAAGAATGGTTTTGCGAGATTTTAAGATGGTTCAGAAAAATGAATTTTATATGATAAAATTCATGACGGAAACGTCCTTGTAGTGTATTACACTTATACTTCTTTAAGTAGGGGTATATGTATAATTTACTTAACCGTCTATATACAAGGGTTGTATAAATAGACGCTTTAAGTTAGAATACACAGACAAAAAAAATGAAAGATCATAAGGCCAAAACTCCTTTTTCGTTTAAGAAACGACTTAGGGCTTTTGGTATGCTCTGGATCGTTTTGGAGAGAAACAAAAAGGTTTGGTATTCTCTCGAAGCTAGCACTTCAAATCACGGCCGCCGTTCGTGTGTGGACTGCTGATAGAGGGCGTTCGTCGTTGGCAGCGCCTTAGAGATCTATCAACCTTCAGAAAGGTATATTGCGATTGAGGTATGATTAAGTTTTTCATGGTTTAAACGTTTTTAATGAAATTAGATTTGGATCCTGTTGGGGTTTGTCAAAACTGTTTTGTAATCTCCGCTGCGTATGAACCCCAAAACCCAACAGAAAATCCCATGGAATGTTTGAGATCGGTAAATATGCGGGACCACATACATGTATCTATGCTAAACTGTCCAAGGATCATGCTCATTTAGACTCCACCGTTATATGCCGTGAAGTAGAAAATGTGGTGAGAAGAGATCCGTCCATCTCAGTTCTAGTGCTTCATCAGATTATCAATGACAAATTCAGTTATGATGTTCATTATAAAAAAGTTTGGTTGGGGAAGAAGAAAGCAATTGCTAAAGTCTTTGGAGATTGTGAAGAATCGTATAAAATGTTGCCGCGGTGGATGGCCGCTTTTTAAGAGAGCAATCCAGGGACACGTGTGGAATGGAGGCATGACGAGCCTAATGCCAACAATGAGGTTGTATTCAAATGGGTTTTTTGGGCATTTGCACCTTCTATTGCAGGCTTTAGACATTGCATACCAATTATACAAATTGATGGCACATTTTTGTATGGAAAATACAAACAAAAACTTCTAATAGCCACTGTTGTTGATAGTAATAGTCATGTATTTCCTTTAGCATTTGTCATTGTTGATAAGGAAAGTCAAGACAGCTGGGGATGGTTTATGGCTTGTTTGTGACATCATGTGACTGATAGAGATTGTATATGTGTCATTTCTGATCGTCACCCTGGTATATTGTTGGCAATGAACAATCCTCAAAATGGATGGACCAATGAAAGAGCTAAACACAGATTTTGTCTCCGTCACATATGCAGTAATTTCAACATGAGATTTGGGAGCAAAGAATTAAAGGATATGGTGTACTTAGCGGGTGCACAACATCAACCACGAAAATTTAAGGCATCAATGAAAGAACTCCAACAAATGAATGTCGAATGTATTGCATGGTTTAATGACCTAGATCGAGCACAATGGACTAACGCATACGACAATGGATATCGATACGGATGGATGACTACAAATCTCGCGGGTATTCATTGTGTCTATATTTTGTTACTATTACTTACTTAATGTGTTTGATTTATTACGTTTAGAAGCTAATACATACATGGATTTTTTTTGTCATAACTGTAGAATGCTTTAACAGAGTCCTTAAAGGCGCGCGATTTTACTCCATCACCGCTTTAGTGCAACTTACATTTTATCATGTCATGGCGTACTTTAACAAAAGACGCGAAGAAATAGGAGCAGCCCTAGGAATGGGCGAAATGTACACAAGGTACGCACTGAATAAGTTGTCACATTGGGGAAAGACGGCCGGAGGGCACAACATTACATTAGTGAATCGTGAGAATAGTACATTTGAAGTCATCACTGCACCACGTGGCTATCATTTGAGAAAAGGTCTAACAAGCAAGTGGTGAAATTGGAGGCTCGTAGATGCACTTATATGAAATGACAGTGTTTTGGCATTCCATGTTCCCATGTTCAAGCAGTTTGCGCCGGTGTTGCCATAGATCACTATCAGTACATTGAGTCATACTACAGATTGTTTGTGTACAGTCAATGTTATGCTGCGAATTTCCAACCCATTCCTCATGAAGATTATTAGCCTAAAGCTAGACTTCCACACACGTTGCTGGCTGATCCATCTCGAAAGCGAGTCAAAAAAGGTCGTCCTCAAACAAGACATTTGCGCACTAAGATGGATTGGAGAAGCAATCAGAAACAACCACGTCATGTGCAGCGAGGGAAGGAATGGAGAGAAACCCCAACAACGCTGCGATGTAGTAAGTGTAAGCAGGATGGACACAATAGACGCACTTGCTCTCGTCGTCAGCAAGGACAACCGTCGAATGCTTCATAGTGAAAGACTCTTTCAGGTCTTATGTTTCGCACCCACTTATATTTTCCTTGTATTTGACCACTTTCTTATGACTTTGTGGTACATGAACTTAGTTTCAATTAAACCATGTTTTCATATTATTCGCACACTTTTGTTTTAACTTTAATAGTTTCTTGAATGGAATGTATCGCTACTTGTATTGTTTCTTTATTGGTTTATGGAATTAATGACAACGTTGTTAATGATTTGAGGTTTATTTGGGGTTCAAGCGCGATATGGATCATGGCCCTATAGATGATTCCGTGTTGACTCTGCAAGCTCTACATAGATCTACTCGCGTTTGGAATGGACCGGTAGTACTTTTTTTTGCACGTTTGCATAATTTTATAGCTTAATGACATAGCTTCGTAGCTACATTTTAACTAATGTAACGTAAATGTCATTTTCCAAATGAGCCTGGTATATTGACTATCAAGCGTAATTCAGTTGCACTACATCGATTGGTCCCACTGGATCAACAAATAGTTGGGCATCTTCGGGAAGCTGGCTTTTATGGGACGGCGCGAATATGTTTCATATCAATTGATTGGCATCTCATTACTGCCCTTGTAGAGAGGTGGAGGCCATAAACTCACACGTTTCATTTTCCAGTTGGCGAGATGACTATTACCCTACAAGATGTACAAATCATTTAAGGGTTGCCTCTCGATGGATTACCAATCACTGGTCGTGTAGAGCAAGATTACGATGCCTTATGCTTGACACAACTGGGCTTCCCATTCCCCGAAAATAACATGACTGGAGGTCGGATTCAAATTCGCCAACTTTCAAGATGGTTTCCAAACCTTCCAAATAATGCTGATGATGTGGAAGTGCAACGCTATGCGAAAGTGTACATCCTACAACTTCTTGGAGGAACTTTATTTGCAGACAAGTCTAACAATTTCGTTCATATCACGTATTTGCAATTTTTGGAGGATTTTGATGCGGCAGGACAATTCAGTTGGGGTAGTGCAACTCTGGCTCACCTATATAGACAATTATGTCTTGCAACCGACATTGATAGAGCAGAGATTGCAGATCCGATCATCTTATTGCAATTATGGGCAAGGGATAGGTTGCCTTTTCTTGCACCAATAATGGGAAACGTTCTTCGAGACGACATCATACAAAACAAAGAATTATTTCCACCTCCTCCATTTGGTCATAAGTAATTAGTATTTTTTAACATAATAATTTCAATTTGAGTATATTTATCTTTGTTCAGTCATGCATGCTTTGTGTTGTTTTTTACATTTGTAAAGGTGGAGACATGCGTTGGAGACCACGGGAACATCAATGCACGTGCTGACAAAATACAGAGAAATGATTGACATGCAAGCACACGATGAAGTAAGAAATATACTGAATCATTTTTCCCAACTAGTGCTTATGTCGACATCATGTGTAATGCGAATTTTATTCATTTCAAGTTGTTTTTTTATGACTACAGGTAATTTGGGAACCGTATCCTGAGACAGTGATAAGGGACCTGCCTGCGTATTGTAGCAGTAGTCGTGCTATTTGGCGAACGAGGGCACCTTTGCTTTTCTTCTGTGTTGTCGAAATGTATAATCCTGATAGAGTCATGTGACAATTCGATTTGAAACAAAGGATACCACCTTTATATAGCACAAGCATGGAGCTATATAAGATTGACTTGAGAGGGAAAACGGATAAGGATTGGAGTGCATAACATAGTGCTTATGTATGCATGTGGAACGAACGTGCCTCCAATATTGCAACTGATGAAATATTAGAGGAGCCATTAGACTTTTACAACCCGTATATGCTATGGTATCGTCGAATTACACGACTATTCATGTCTCGTCGTGGAGCTATTGCTGAAGCATTGGTAAGTACAATTTTATTTTTTTCAGTCACGAAGTCTTTCAAATAGTTGTTTTCATTTTACTTTCGCATACAACTTCATAAATATTTTATATGTAGGCAAATAGAATGACATCAATTCATCAGTTGACATTGGGTGATGATGTGTCTATTGCACGTATTAGAGATGTAGCTGCATCGACTTTGACCGCAGTACATGCAGATTATCGGATGCATAATATGTCCACTTCATTTCAAGCTTCTCATCAATCTTCTCATGATGATACACGTTCGAGGCATGACACTCCAGTATATACTTCATCACTGCTTCTCAACGAGTTTGAGACTCCACATACTCCATCAGTTCCTCCCAACATGGCATTCGAGGCTACGGAAACCTTTCCATTTGACAGGGCACCTACATCTTCGCGCCATTTTAATGCAAGTCCAATAATGATGAATTTCTCTGGGAGTACAAATACTCATGATGGTGGAATGCGTGATATCGATGATATTCAAAGAGAAGATGCTTAAAATCCTGCTTATGTGGGTCATTCGGATGTCCCATTAGTTTTAAACCGTAATATCCGAGTCGTAAAGAGAACACGTTGTGGGACTGAAAGTCATTATTTGTGGTCAGACTATGACTTTTTCTTAACTATTATAAAACATTTTTTAAGACATTTTTTTCTTTTTCATATTTGCTTTGTAGTTGATCACCTAGCAATTTCATCATTTATAGCAATTCAAATTGCAAGTTCTTCATTTTTGATGGGTTTTAACTAATTTTTTGTTGATGTGTTGAACCACAAACATTTAAAACTTTGTGTATGATATTATTGAAAACAACAACTGCATTTTGCCTTGCACCCCCATATTTACTAATTGTCTATATTTTCTACCTTGAAAGCATTTGAAAGCTTCCTTGTTGAGATGGAGGAGAATTTAGTTACCATAGCATGCACAATATATTCAGATAGATCAGAGTAGGAAGCATCAAAACCTACAGCTGATCTACATCGCAAAGCCTTCAGAAGTGATTGGAAGTTCTTATACTTCTCTAGTCCTCTTCTGCATAAAGTTTTTATGGCTTTGTTTGGTTCAAATATTAGTGAATAATGTTAGCTCATCCCACAAGCGCAACCTACTAGGCAACAAGACACGAAGTGGACTCAAACACTACCAAGTGTGCATCCACAACTTCTAGACTCCTTAATGACTTCATTGTTCTATAAAATTCCAATCATGCGAGGCAAAGTTTTATGTGCTACAATAGATTACAGTGCACTTCAAATAGATTTTCTTGGTTTAGGTAATTAGTGTAATCCATTTATTTTCCTGCATGGACTACACTTTTTTCAATAAACAAGGTGAAATCAAACAAGCAATTGTAGTAATCTTCTATCTAATATTGTTAGAAATGACACCATCTCATGACATCCCTTCATTACATGAAAATACAAAAGCAGTACTCAGGTGTGAAATTTGATTTCCAAACTTCAGTTACTATCAAATAAAATAAACAAGGAGATATTGAACATCGCCGCAAATTGTCAATATCAAAAGTTAAATCTTTTTCAACTAAAACTTTCAATTCATAGTCGAAATGAACAAAGAAGGCCAAAATCAACAACAATGTGGCAAAGAAGGCCAACCTTTGAAGCTCCATTGGAAAGCTTTCAAGGAGGTCTTCTCTGCCAACATTTAAAAAAATTAACTTCACCTGAAAAACGTGACTTGCAATCACGTTTTCTAGTGGCCAAACCAAACAAACCACTAAGGTGGCAGGTGATGTGGCAGTGACGTGGTGAGAAGTGTGTTACTTTTGAAAATATTTTGGTGGGTGTGTTGGGTTGATAAATTTAATCCCAAAATGTACTAGTCAAGCAAAAACTCCCATGATTGGCTCTTTATTTTTCCGGCTAACATCTTGGACTGTTTACTTGGAGACAAATGAGCGAGCCTAACTCCAAGTACTGCATATTATGCACCCAAAAAAAAAAACATTGACAACACATGAATTGTAACTAAAATCAAGAAGCCCTCTGCTCAACATATGATCCCGAAAGTCCTGATGTGCCCAGAACTGTAACCTGTGGAGAAAAAGTACAAGGAAAACGAAATTCTGAGCCCGGCGAAGTAGGTATGCAGGCAAAGTCAGATGCTCTTAAATAAAAGAACACCACAATCTAAGTTTAAAGTTGGTTGAGAAGATTTTTTTTTTTTTTTTTTTTTTTTTTATCATGAAAACAAGGTATTCCCAAAACGCATGTAACCCGATGAATAAAGCATAATACTTTGTAAAACAGCACACTATACCTTTCCCCACTCGGAACCAAGGCTGCTGCACCTCATCTTTAGGTGTATCATCTTTGTTCCCAGCTCTGTTTCGACTTTCTTCCGTAGACATACCTCCTCAGGACCAAAAGCGTCCAGGTATTCAGTATAGCGCTTGTATACGACTTGGAGAGCATTAGCAAACTCATCAGGTATGGGCTTCACATTCTGTGATAGTACAAAATAAACAAAACCAAATATATTTTTAAGAGCCTCACATAGGAAGAACAAAAGACAGTATTGGATATATGGCATACCTCACCACTCAACCCAACACTGTCATCAATAGCCATTCTGAGACTAACAAGAATCCCTCCAAACTCTTCAGCTGCCTCAGCAGCACGGAATAAATTAGCCAAGGCCTCTTGCCCTGCCTTGTCCTCGGTGTTCTTCGCAACTGCTTTCTTGGCATCACTGATGACAGCATCAGGCAACTCATCCCAACTGGCAGCCATAATGTCTTTGAATACATAAAGAACATCGGGATCCGTTATGAC
This sequence comes from Stephania yunnanensis, assembly GCA_039657365.1. NCBI lineage: Eukaryota > Viridiplantae > Streptophyta > Magnoliopsida > Ranunculales > Menispermaceae > Stephania > Stephania yunnanensis. Next base: position 27,604,646 of record CM077581.1, on the reverse strand, counting down.
AGGAAAGTGGGTTGTATCTTCACAGAATGAGCGAATGCCACCAACCATCAGAGGAGGCTTGTAACATGTAGCTGTTTCCCAAATGATGCAAAACTTTAGCACAAGAGAACAAGTTTTGAGTGAAGTAAGATGTTGAGTTGTGCTTCACAGAACTAGTCGATAAACTAACAGGTGATTGCTTTTTTAGCCTATTTAATGAAAGGCTTATATTGAGAAATCACCATCTGTAAAACAAACAGAGGAGCAACATAGCCTCAGACCCAAATTAATTGGAGTCGGCTACATGGATCAAACTCTTCCAGTGTGCTCGATTTAGTGCAATACCATCAGTAAGACATTAAGAAAAAGATTGTCCACGACTTTGCTGCACGATAGCATGCATAAGGTGTAGTAAATGTGTTAAAGATGAGCATACGAATTGCAACCAAAGTTTACAATTCCTCTCCTGTCTCCATCCTGTAAAGAATAAGTAGGACGTGACGCCAGAGGACTTGAAGACACCAATTAACAGATACCATAACCAATAACCACTCCTTTACAGACTTAAATAACATACAGGAACTTGCGAGTCCCAATGCTATATAGCATACACCACTGAATACCAAACACAACTCTTTAATGCAAGCATGAGAAACCTAAATGTGTAGCACTTTCCATGATAAATTTACTCCAGAAGTCCAACAAACTGAGTAATACAAAAATGCAAAAATACAATAGAATTTTAAATTGATTGCAGCAAAACATTATCTTTCAATTCTTCTTAAAACTCTCCAACATTGAAATGCCTAATAAATTTGGCCAAGAAACTGTCTTATAATCCAAACCACTACCTCAGGTCGAACACAAAAGTTTTCTGCTTTAAAACAAACCCAACATTACAAGCAAGCACCAGCACAGGTTAAAAGAGCAGAATCTGCACTGATCTATACATCAAAGTCAAGCACATTCTCCAAAATACCAACAAATTGGCAAAACTTCTTGGACCACATTTCTCTTGCAGAGATTGGATTTCCATATTACAACTTACAAGTACAGAAAAAAGCAAAGATACTCAAGTGTTGGTCTTTCAAATAGTAAAAGTAATTAGAGGAAGATGTAAGAGAATAATGAAGAGTGATTAAAAAGCCGGCAAAGAAAACAAATTGTTGCTGCTCCCAGCCAACCTAAGAGACATAACATAAAACTGATTCTTCCTGGTCCACATCTACCATGAGTCCATCTGAATCATGAATAAGGTCATTCTAGTAGGCCCATTAAAATTTGAAAATCTTCGACAAATGTTCCCATTTCTATAGATATATCAAGTAAAAGGGGTGCGACATTTGACCGAGCTTAAGAGCATCAACAAGAAACAACAAAGCCTCAATCCCAAATTGGGGTCAGCTATATGGATCAAACTCTTCCATTGTGCTAGATTTAGTGACCGAACTTAACAGCAGAGAAAAAAAAATGTGTGGTGTTTCATTGGATGTACAAGTCCTCATATCCCAGTTTCAAAACACTGAAATAAAAAATGTCAATGCAACGTGGGGAGAAAGAAGAGGTGGCCTAATGGTAGTCTACAAGTAAACTGCCAACCAAAGCAGTTATACAAAAAAGGCATAATTGCTTAGAAACACAAATAGAGATAATTAAGAGAAATATAACCACTAATATCAATGATGCCAGCAGCATATACTGTGGGAAGGCTAAATTGAGCATTAGTGCACTTATGGCTTTTACATGTAAAGAGATTTTACTAAAGGCACCTTGACAGCTATATGCATACGACGAAAATAGGAAATCTCTTTTATTGTTCATTACAGCAACAACACATAGCCCCAATCCTAAATTAGATGAAGTCAGCTACATGGATCAATCTCTTCCATTACATCAAAGAATACAAATTCATTAGTTTCCCTAGTATTACAACCATTGCTACAATGTCATCTTTTTGGGGAAAAAACTATCGTTGAAATGATCGAACTGCAATAATCTCCTTTGACTAAAAACAATCATTAGAACAAAGAAACAACAACCAAGCATAAATCCATCTAAGCATTAACATTCATTCCCACATAGCATAGTTGACCTACTAGCAACAATAACAAACCCTACTTGGGTCGAACTCTTCCATTGTGCTCAATTTAGTGCAATTGATGGCGTGTTTTCCGAATCCTTTAAGTCCCTCATAATCAATGCATCCCAAGTTAGCTTCGGTCTACCTCTACATCATCAAATTTCTTCAGTTTCCACTCAATCGAGTTTTCTAGTAAGACATTTATAGGCTACTAGGCAGTCTTTAGAGGTGTCCCAATCACCACAACCACCCTTTAATAATCTTTGTGTCAATTGGTGCTACTCTTACTAGAATTCTCTTTTTTGGATCATTTTGGTTTCCCACGTGGTATCTAGAGTCAATTGCACCGACTAATCCACGTTCAGGTATTGTCAAACCTCATACTGGATTAAAAGACCCAACCTAGTCCATCCATGCGACTCGAGCTCGAGACCTATTTTAAGGGGAACTGGGTCCTTCACCACTTGGTTCCCAATTGGTGCAACTCCTACCCGAATTTTCTTTTTAGTTTCATAGGGATATATTACAGTTGCACTACTCTACCACATCCAACTTGAATGGTTAAAAAATATATATTAAGAAAGAGAAAGAGGTGTCGATCACATAATAAGATTTCAGTGATGTTGGGTAATCAAGGAGAGAAACACGCAAGCAAGAACAACAACCCTATTTAGCAGAAGTTCTGACATTACATAATCTACGGATGATTAAATGAGTCAAAAATCCCTCAAGATAATGTGGGGAAACTCTCCAAGTCACGCGCCATCACAGCGAGAGGTTGGGGTTAAGAAGGTGTAGTGGAATTGAAATGAAGGGGGAGCGGTGTGATGGGGGAGGGCGTAGGAAAGATGTGGGTTGGTAATGAAATGGCGTCGCGACGATGATGAACGATGGATCTAGATTTACACTCACCGAAGAACTCTAAGACCTCCTGGAATCCGAGCTTATCGACCACATCATCATGAGCTTCGGAGAAGTCTACACCACAAAAACAAATGAGAAGAAAATTTTTACAGCTTCAAATCAAGTCACACAAATCCAAAACATTTGAACCACGAGAGACGTGCGTAGAGGGCGTGGCGACGGCCTTGGCCACGTGAGAGGAGAAGCTTTGTGTGAGGTGGAGCCATGAAGGAGAGGAGGGGCAGAGGTAGAGAGTGAAGCGAGACTAAATGGGGACGGAGGGAAAACCATCTGAGAATTGCAGTGTGGAATCGGCGGTGCAACAAAAGGATTAATGGAGGAAGAAATCCTTTGATGGAGAGACGAAGGAAAGAGGAGGCAAATGTGAGCAGAGGAAGAGCAGGAGGAGAAGAACTAAAGCAAACCCACTCTCTCCATTGTTTTCTTTCTTTCTTTCTTTCAGTACCAAAACAAAGAGAAAGAGGGGAAATTTGACAAAATAGCCCAAACATCTAGCCAATAATGAAAAATTAACCCCTTTTTTTAATAACAAGATGAAATATAACTGAAAATTTGTGGTGAAACATCCAAATTACACTTAATCAAATAGATACGTGAGAAGAAAGAAGGGACGACAAGATGGAAAGAATGCGGGTGGGCAGATAGGAGGGGCGGGGCCGAGGAGGGCTGGTAATCGGTGGTGACAACGATAGTTGGTGGTGGAGGATGAGATCAAGTACCGGCAGCATGTTGCCTTAGGCAGAATATAGAAGATTCAAATCTGTTGGTGGCCGCAGACATGATGACAACTGTTGTTGGGTTTTTTTTTTGATAATTGCGGGTGTCAAACTACTGATAATTTCTATTCCCGTAACACTCGATCTATTCAAAGCACTAGTATTTTCTCCCTTCTTCAATTCATTTATTATAACAAGATGAAAAATAAATGAAAATTTGTGGTGAAACATCCAAATTACACTTAATCAAATAGATATGTGAGAAGAACGAAGGGACGACAAGATGGAAAGAATGCAGGTGGGCGAATAGGAGGGGTGGGGCCGAGGAGGGCTGGTAATCGGTGGTGACGACGACAGTTGTGGTGGAGGATGAGATCGAGGAGCGACAACATGTTGCCTTAGGCAGAATATAGAAGATTCAGATCTATTGGTGGCCGCAGACATGATGTCAAATGTTGTTGGGTTCTTTTTTTGATAATTGCGGGTGTCAAACTACTGATAATTTATATTCCCTTAACACTCAAAGCACTGTTAATTTCTCCCCTCTTCAATTCATTTATTATCCACTCTTTAACTTAGTCAACAACTCTAGGGGTTTTTTTTTTCAATCTAACGAAAAAGGATTCATAAATTACTTTTAAGGAATCTAATTAGAGTTGCTTGTATAATGATAATTGTTTATAAACTGTCATTGCCTTCAATTTCTCGGTTTTCTATTTATGATAAGTGTTCACACTTATGGAAGCTCACATTACCTAGCAAAAAATTCTATTACTATTGATTGTCAACACATGCACCACAACATCTATATACTTATACTAACAATAATCACTTTTTCTTGCATGGTTCTCTAATGAGATATGGTTTGTAGACCTGTTTTGTAGGTCGGGGGCCCACCCGGCCCGGTGACAACATGAACCAAGCTTGGGTATTGAAATTTAATAAAAGCCCGACCCGAGCCTGAGCCTGAGCCTGCGAAAGCCCGACCAACTAATGGGTGGGCTTGGGTTTAGGTATTTGGCCCAAGCTCGGCTAGAGCCTGGCTCCCAGTTTAAATTGTTGCAATTTTTATGTATATTCTTGTAAAAATAAAAGTTGTTTGTGAGTTTTGAACCCAAGACTTCTTGGTATTAGTAAACATCTTAACCACTACACCCAGTGATTGCAAGGAGTTGCCTAGGCATTTTGCGACAAAATCAACAAGGCGGTGCCTTGAGGCGAGTGGTGTCCTTCTAAGTAATTTTTAAAAATTTGAGGGGGCTTTTGACAATTAAGTTTGATAATAAATACCTACCTAATAACAAAATCTTGACACTATTAATGTTAGATAAGGACCTAAAGACTTATTAGTATTTTTGAAGTATATATTAAATAATAATAGCATTGATTAATAGATAATTAGAGTTATTTAAGAATCTATAAATAAATAAATATTTATCTGATGACCTTTAAATAAATATTATTTTGTTCGACCTTTAAATAAATATTATTTTGTTTGCCTAGGTATCGCCTAGGTCAAGGAAATCGCCTCGAGATCGCCTTAACGCCTGATAATCCTTGACTACACCACGTTATCCTTGTTTGTAATACTTAATATTTATTAAATATATCTGATTTAAAAAAAATGTAAACAACCACATTTAAGCTCGCCAAAGCCCAGCCCGTAGTGGGCTTGGGCGGGCTTGGACAGGGCTTTTAAAAAAAAAGCCCGCCTAGGCCAGGTCCGAGTCCACCCGTTGCACAGGTCTAATGGTTTGTAAAGGTCTCTTTCATTGTTGTGACATTTTATTTACAAAACCATTTGAAAAATAAAAAGATAATTTTAAAGAGATTTGTTTTTTGAGCAACTCATAGTCAATATTATTAATAACAATATTGACGATATTAACAATACAAACGAAAGAACTATCATTGATAACATCCTCTAAAAGTTCCCATATAAATCTGAATTGATCAAATGAAATTAGTAATTGTGTTTTATATTTTGTAGGGCATTAACACGATAACATTTCAAACAAAATTCTTTAAGCAATACATAGTGTGCTTATCAACAATATGGACAATACAAAAAATATGGACGATATGAAGGATATGGACCACAACATGGACAAGAATTATCACTATTATAAAAAAACAAAAAAAAAAATTATTGAAAAAGGTGAAAACTTATCTCATTTTATTTAAATACATATTAGTTCAATCCACAACCTTTCATATACTTATATCTTCCTACAACAATAAATATTGTTTCTGAAAAAAAGTTTTGTTTCTTAAATTGGTAAATGAACCTTGTCTTGTCATTATCCCAAACTGATTGCTGTTATCGAACGATTAGAAGCGAGAAGAACTATTGTCAATGCACGCAAGTATGGACAGTGCCAAATACATGTCTAAATCAACTTTAATGACTTCTTCATGGTATTAATTTATTTACTAAATCCCTGTCATGGAGTTTCGTGTAGTGTGTGTTGAGCATGGGTAAGGTAGCTAATTAATAGTCAAGATATTGGTCTCTTCCATAAGAACTATGGTGTAGTTACTTTCATAGACTACCATTCTTCTGTGATTTCCTAAAGCTTATTGGTCCGCTATGCATTCATGCTTTTTTCTTGAGTTCTTCAGATTGAACGAATCATTAATTACTTGCTTACTAAGTTTGCTTTAACCCTTCAATAAACCCCGTAAATTAAATACAACACAACAACACCATCGCCCCAATCCCAAATTAGTTGGGGATGGAGAAGTTTGTTGACCTCCATATTGCAGATTATTTGAGGAACACTTAAATCTTTTTAAAAAAAAAAATTAGGACGTAGTATACTGCAGTGGCAGACTATGTTTAAAGAAGTGTGTTAATTAGAAAGGTATTTTTGGAAGGTGGAATGTGAATTGCCAGGCTATTTTGAATTGGAGTTTGGATATAAGTACTTTTAGCTGGTGTTTGTATATTTACACTAGCATATAATGCAGTAGAATGCAATGCAATTTATTTCAAGTGATTATGATTATGTAGAAAATTTGGTGAATTATATTTGAAGTTATCTATGCTCAATTCTAAAGGAAGTTAAAATGTTGATATTTTTATGGATAATAAATCAAGCTATTTTCAACTAGTCATTTGAGTTCAATGGATCAATCTATTTTGTGTAACACATAACGCCAAAAGTAGTGGTTTCTGATCCAATCTTTACTTTGATTTAAATTGAAATTAATTACTTTCAGTTAACTTTAGGCACTAAGATTTGCAATTTCGTTTAAGTATATTAATTATATTTGGTAACTCGATGGGTAATACTACAAGACTTTTGATTTAGGAGACTAAATTGAGGCTTTAGAAAATTTTATCATATGTGATTGAGTGACTTAACTTTGTCAACCACTCCCACTTGACTTGAATTTATCCAAATGAATTTTGGTAGTTCAAACACAACTCTACTTAGAGGTGGCGTACACTTGCATTGGAAATTGTAGAAATTCTTGTTGATAAGTATTGACTACGTTATCAACATTTGTCAATAAGTTCACCATGTTTGAACTATTCTTTTATATTCTTGTAGCATGTTTAGTTCTCGTATTAACAATTGCTTTTAAATTGTATATATGCAGTTCATTGAAATTGTTATATTAAAGGTCTCTTCCTAAGCTAATGAAGATCAAACGACTTGTTGGTCCTATTTGTGAGCTGATTAATGGATGTACCACAATTGCTATGCAACTAATCAATGCTTGTAAAGCATGACGACAAATAGGATTCATTGAACCATGAGAAGACAATTCACGTTGAAGGCGTTTCATTGTTGATAAAGTTCTCAAACTAGACGATTGACTAAGAAATATTAATTGTTTCTTTTGTGTATTTAAACTATACATAATAAGTTTAATAACTGTTCACGGGAACAACATATATGTATAAAATCACGTGTTCATGAAAATAATGTGATCTTTATAATTTATCATTTTGTTTGACCTTCATTTTCATTTGTGCTTGTTTAATAATTGATTATTCAAAGTATAATATAGTGTACAAAGTTCACATGAAGGTGTCAGTATCACAGTATCAGTATGTATTGTTATATTGTCAATATTGACAGTCTGTGTTACTATCATCTATAATGTTAATATTAATTTTTAGGGAGTTGCAAAAATAGTCATTGTAATTGATTCACTTGACTAGTGAAAATAATAAAAAAAAAAAACTGATCCACTTGACTAATTCTAATAATTTAGTGTTATTTGGGACTTTGCTACCAAAAATTGTTTCAATAACAATTATCACAAAAGTTTTTCATTTCATATCGTCGTCACAAACTATCATCATTAAGTGATTAGGAGTGAAAAGAATTGTGAACCGTAGGAGATTTAGTTAATGTGTTTGTTAATGAACCCCAGGAGAGAAATTCTGCTATATATATAGCAGAAGTTGTGACATTACAGATGATTAAATGAGTCAAAAATCCCTCATGATAGGAAAATCGCCAAGTTCCAAACGCCACCGCGACGGAAGGCTAGGGTTAAGAACAAGACACGTACAATATTGGTTAAAATCATCATCAATTCTTGATCATGAAAGCAAGACACATAAAAATGGATGAAAACACCTCTTCCCCAACCATCATTTGAATAGCAAAACCGCCCTAAATCACTACTTTCTCGAACACGCAATCTAATATTCCGATGAAAGAAACCATTGGAACTGACATCTGAAAGCCCTAGATGCATAAAAGTGATAATGAAAAATTACCAGAGCCTGCGCGGTTCGTGGAGGGCGAGAGAGAGAAGAAGGTGCGATGGAAATGAAATGAAGGGGGAGCGGCGTGATGAGGTAGGGTATTGGAGAGATGTGGGTCGGTAATGGTAACGGCGCCGCGGCGATGATGAGCGGCGGCAGATCTGAGAGCGGTGGATCTGGACTTACACTCACCGACGAACTCCTCCGAGACCTTCTGAAACCCGAGCTTCTCCACCGCATCATCATGAGCTCCGGAGAAGTCTACACCACAAAACACAAATTATATGGTTTCAAACCAAGTCACACAAATCACAAAACGTTGGTACCAGGAGACACGTGGATGGATGGAGTGGCAACGGCCTTGGCCACAAGAGAGGAGACGCTTCGTGTGAGTTGGTGCCATGGAGGAGAGGCGGAGGCGTAGAGTGAAGCGAGGCGGAAATGGTTGCGGAGTGAAGAGCAGGAGGAGAGGAACCGAAGCTCCATTGTTTTCTTTCTTTCTACCAAAACAAAGAGAGAGGAGAAATTTGACAAAATAACCCAAACCTCCAGCTAGTAATGAAAAATAATCCCTTTTCTATAACATGGTGAAAAATAACTCAAAAGTTGTGGTGAAATATCCAAATTACCCATAATCAAATAGATTAGTGAGAAGAAAGAAGATACCACAAAATCGAAAGAATGTGGGTAGGCGGAGGGCCGAGGAGTGGCGGTTTTCAGGGGTGACAACGGTGGTGGTGGTGGTGGTGGTGGTGGTGGTGGTGGTGGTGGTGGTGGATGAGATCGAGGAGAGGCAGCATGTTGCCTTACGTAGGATAAAGTAGACTTTAGATTTGTTGGTGGCCGCAAACATGAAGTCGAATGTTGTTGGGTTCTTTTTTTTATGATGGCGAGTGTCAAACAGCTGATAATTTCTATTCCGTAACGCTCAATTTGTTTAACTCTTTAACTTAGTCAACACCTCTAGGTTTTTTTTTTTCAGTCTAACCAAAAAGGATTAATAAATTACTTTAAGGAATCTAATTAGAGATGCTTGTATCATAATAATTGTTTATAAACAGTTGATGCCTTCAATTTCTCAGTTTTCTCACACTTATGGAAGCTCATATTACCTAGCAAAAAAGTCTATTACTACTGACTGTCAACTCATGCACTATGACATCTATTTACTTATACTAACAACAATTACTTTCTCTTCTACGGTTCTCTAATGGGATATAATTTATAAAGGTCTCTTTGTGTGTTGTGATGTTTTATTTACAAAATCATTTGAAAAATAAAAAGACATTTGAAGGAGATTTGTTGTTTGAGCAACTCATAGTTAATATTATTAATAACAATATCGACAAGATTAACAATACAAACAAAAGAACTATCATTGGCAACTATAACTGCGCGAAAATTAAAATTATATGTGACGTCCCCTCTCTTAATCTATGACACCGCCCGGCCTAATCCCATAATTAAGCCCTAATCATATCCACGCATGACTCAACTACGTATTAGTCAGTCTTTACAATCTAAACACCTCTTTTCTCATGTTCAGGATAAGTAATACACTAGTCCTACTAGTTTATAAAATTTAGAGTTAATTAAGACTTTTTATTAAATTAATTATTTAGCAGAAGTCTTATTGGTTATGCGGAAGCAATTAGTAGATTATGCGGAAGCCATTTATAATTATGCGGAAGCCATTTATAAAATCCTAAGTGTGGAAAACCAGGAAATGACATCATATATATAAAATCCTCAAAATGCAGTGAAACAGTAAAATAATATAAGTCAGGTCGGGGAAACTAACGTTCAACCCAATATACAACCCAAATAGTATTTGAAAGACATATATAACATATACAATCAAAATACCAAAAGAAGACCTACAATCAATGCACTAACGCGCCGCTGGCTCAGGGATAATCGCCGATCTTCTCCTTGCCTGGCCTGCTGGTAGACGGCTCTGCACCAACCGTCATAAAAAGGACGGTGAGTACAAGAATAAAACAGTAATCCCCAATGACAAGTTTAATTTGCATCTCCAAATATTCAAATGATATTTAAAATCATATAAATAGGAAAACTGGAAAATAAACCATATGCGAGTAAATACCAGAGTTAAACAAGTGATACTGAAACTAGGCTAAGTAGTGGTGATTTAGGTCTGGTCGACAGTGAAACGTGTCACTTCAACTCAATAATCATACAACATAAGGGACTCTAACCCAAGTGTTACCAGGGACTCTAACCCCAGTGTGTAGACCACCTCAGGGACTCTAACCCCAAGTGTCATACAGTGTCAGGTAACATGTGCCGACATCCCCAGAGACCCTAGCCTCGTGAGTCGCGCACACCTCGATCGAGTACGGGACCTAAATGTGAAAACTACTTTTTAAATTTCAAGAAATACCAAGTATCGATTGTCAAGGCATAGACACATCTACACACCTAAACAAATAAGGAATACAAGTCCTCTTAAACATTTATAAGATATTCACTAGCCTAATAGCATGCTATTTATCATTCAATTCACATCTAAAACAACAAGAATAGACATAGCATGGGATAGAATCAATGAATCAAATCAAATGAATGGATATCATGCAAACTAGACTAATCAAGTGGGCATAGACACAAAAAGCACATGATATAAGAATAAAAAGGCAAAATAGTCAAAAGGACTATGCAAGGACATCAATTAATAGAAATGAAATGGCAAGTAAAGTTGTCATTGGGTATACTCACAACAACAAAGTAAAGTCCTAGCTTTACCGGCATCCCGATACTCCAAATTTAGTATTCGCTCTCTCGTGCCCTTTTCCTAAGTTCCTGAGTTTGACATCTCATTAGTTCAAATATAGTGGGTTTAAGCTCAATTTAGCGGTGTTTATTGTGTATTTAAATTGGTTCAATAGACTTTAAACCAATCTTCCTAAATCAGTCCCTAAAGACTAAATTAAGTTTCAATTTCAGTCCTACAATTTAACACAGTTTATAGGCATGAAATGGTCAAAATATAGAAATCCTCCACTGGTACAATTATTGTTGGTATCTCTCTTGGCTTTCTAGAAAGATTTAGTTTACAAAATTCTGATTTAAAATAAAGGAGATATCATGATTTTACAAGACATAGGTCTAATTGGAATTTAATCCGACCAGCGGGATTAGAAAATCTATTTCTCCCAATCTATAGTTCCTAAAAATGTGATTTTTGGTCGTAAGGCAGAAAATATATCCAAATACAATATACGAAAGGATCCGCTCATTTGGATAAGTGGTTAGGGAGTTATGCCCTTAACAAATTTAGTTTCAAAACTTTCCTTTTTAATTATAGTACCTATTTGTAGAGCATGTTTGTACATAGAAACATTTGAATCAAAATATCTTCAGTTAAGCAAAGTTATGACTCTTTAAATAAGCTTTCAAATGCCACTAGTTTCGATCAATTTGGATCTATAATGGGTAGATTATGACTAAATTACCCAGGTTTATTCCTAATACAACATGCAGAATTTTAGTTTTAGTGTTGCAATTAGTGTTGCAATTTCAAAAATTCATATCTTTATGATTTCATAGCCAAATTAAGAACTTAAATATAGCTGGATTATCAGCTTGAAATGAGGAATTTAAATATATAAATTAATTGCAAATACTCAATCATCTACTATCTGAAATTAGCCTAAAGCCATAACTTGTTCTAATTTCAACTAAAAAGATGTTTACCTAGTTGATGTAGCACCCTAGCTTGAGAGTTTCTAACAAACTCTAATGGATTCCTTCAACACCTTGATGATTCACTCATTTCCTGCAATTCCTTCTTCTTCTCCAGCAAAAATGAATGAGTGATTTGGTTTGCATGTTGTTTGATCACTAATAATATATATTAAGGTGATGTTCCTTCCTAGCCCTTAATCTTCATGGATTTATGCATCCCTAGGAATATCTAATGGTCCACCTTTGTCATATATCCCACTAACTCAACCTCAAGTGACACCATTTCATTACTCACCTAGTTCCTAGATGTGCCAATGTGTATCTCTAGACCAATCTTATGCTTTCCATTTAATTTACTCAACTATAGGCCTTTAATTTGATTTACATTAACAAACACAACCATAGGCTTATAAGTAATTTCTTATTTCATATTAGTATTAAATAAGACTTACCAAAATGCTAACTACTCGGTTCCCCGGCTCGCACGCTACTCGAGGCATGTCCCCGCTCTCGTCTCGACGCCTACAACTGTACAAACTGACTTAGCAAATCTACACAATATATAACATTAGGCACACATCAATACAAAAATACGATATACCTCGGCCACGTGCCCCGGTCGATGCACGTATCATAGTGTAGGTCCCAGTCGATGATCCTAATTAAGGAATTAAAATGGGGTTAAAGATTTGGGCCGTGACATTATAATTACACGCTAATTGCAAGTTTTTATCATTAATCTAATCCCCACGTAGAAGACTTGGTCAAACTTCGAGCATTGCGGGCGAAATATAGTAGTTCAACACGTTAAATTAGCTATATAGTTTGAAACTATATAGTAGGAATAAAAATAAAAATAAAATTAATGTGTTCTATAATTAATAAAGCTATGGCTTGTTCGGTTCATTGGATAATAGGATAGGGTGGGATAAGTGGTGGTACTAAATAAACTGGTGTTCGATTTTGAGTATAAAATTGTCCATATGATTATTTTAACCCACAAGATTGATTCAATTGAAAACCATGAATTCAAAGGTATTATTTTATCCCAATCTTGATGACTTTCAAATGACCTAAATACCCTCATCACAAACACCCAAAACACACATTCATTCATCATCTTCTCGACTCTCCAACATTAAAAAACTCTAGCCGTGCTTGTGCCAAAGCTCATCCGCCTAGATCGTGCATGTGTCATTCATCCTCTTATCGCTTCTTCCTTCAGTGTGCAATCCATCTCTCCAAGTAATCAGTTACATCGCTCTCTCTCTCTCTGAGTGTGTGTGCAAGTGATGTTGTTGGTGGAGCAATAAAAATACCTAATTTCATATCCAATTATCAAAACAACCATGAATCAACAAAACCCTGAAACTCGAAACATGAAAATCACAGATTTTGAGTCCTCACCCCCATAAAAAAACCCACCTTAAGCATCGAAATGCAACAATGTCGAAATGTATGTGTTGTGTGTTTTCATTAGGGCTTGAACGAATGAGTTTGTAGATATAAAAAGGCACATTAGTAATTTCACCTATTGAAATCAGGTTTAATTCCACCCTCTATACTTCCAATCTAATAAGTCCATTTATTGGGACCAATACCCAAACTCATGTTATAATCCCAATGTAAAATAATATCATAATCTTGGGATTACTTTACATGTGAACTGAACATGCTACTATAGTTTGAATTAAATTTAAATGTACCACAAAGTTTTAAATAAAATGATTGATTAATATAATTTTGCGGTTAAAGTACCAATGTGTAATGAGTTAAATAGGAGAGATTTTCCGTTTTGCAGAAAATGAAGTTATGCATTCCAAATATTTAACAAAACATCAGGGGTGGGTGGGGTTCTCCCAAATACAAGTTACTTTCTCTCAGAGCGCATTTCTCGCTAACTTACGGGTACATAAATCACAATTTCTAGAGATATAAACGAAATAAAAGGGATCCCGATCCTTAACTAGATACTTAATATCGAACACAATAGGATCAATATCACTAAAAACAAATGACGAATTGTCGATTGCCTTAATCACAACTTTGGCGTCAGAAAAGACCTAGGTAAGTTCCTTGTGAATGATGCATATTTGTTTCACATGTAAAAGAGCCGAGCATTCCGCAATCTCGACAGAAGTCGAGGTTCAATTGCGATCGAACCTGTCAGGATAATCGTATATGTTCTCGAGGTTAGGATCCATCCAATTTCGATATCTCCGCTCTTTGGATCACGACCTGCGTCCATAAATAGTGCATAACCTTTTCTTCTGTCCTCTCTAGCTAAGAAATCTTTGCCCACTGGCTCGTCTGGCTTAAGGGATTCGTTGAAGGAATTGACTTGCCTATTAGTGATTCTAAGGATTTATTCAGGGGTGCCCATCCTTCCATTGAAGATATTGTGATTCCTATGCTTCCAAATGCGCAAGAGACTAAATGCGCACCACTGCAACAACTCATCCTTCTCTTTATTCTTACTTACCTATATAAAAAGAGCCTCCCAAAATTCAGTAAAACTATGAACCCTGCCAATGAGACTCTAACTCCACAGGGTGCTGCAAACCAGAAAGCCTTCGCAAACCAGCCGGTTTGATCCTTAATCAGTTTCCTCCTCCACAATGCTAATCTAGTAGGGAGCAAATAATGGACACACCTCCAGATAAAAAAGTGAATCTTCCGAGGGACCTTCAGTTTCCTTAATGGCTTCCATATCTTTTGCGCTTCACTACCATTGTTTGATTCTCTTTCAAGTTCCCTTCCCCAAAAACCTTCTCTATCTATGATGCATGCTAATCTATAAGCTGAATAAATCGATAATTTACTTGATTTGTCATAATGCCAAGTTACCTTATCTTCCCATCCTTCGCGACTGATTGGAGTATGGTTTCTTCCTTACTAAACTTCTCCGTGATTAACTGGTAGTCCCAATCTCTGGTGCTTAGATTTATTAGATCATTAACATTACTTAGTCTTTGACATTGGATTCTTAATTGGAGTCCATATCCTAGGCCTAACACTATTCGCTAGCCAAAGGTCATTCCAGATGCCCGTCTTTCTCCTATCGTCGATTCTCCACCTGAGATCCCTCTTTAAGATATCTCTTCCTACCAGAATACTTTGCCATGCCCATGATGATCTTCAATGCTTCTTGGTAGTCATGATGTCCTCTCTAAGAAGTATTTGCACTTCAAAAAGTTTACAACCAGCTGGTTTTCACCGTGCATTAGACACCATATTTACTTAGCTAAGAAACTTAAGTTAAAAAGCTCAAGATTGCAAAATCCTAATCCCCGAACAAACTCGAATTTCATCATTTTCTCCCAAGAGCACCAATGGATTCCTCTATCCTTCTTAGAGTTTGCCTACCAAAACTTTGCCATTGAATGAATGATGGCTTGGATGATACCTTTGGGTATTTGGAAAATGGCCATACGATGGTTCGGAATAGCCCGAGCTACTGCTTTTATGATGAGTTCCTCTCCAGTTGGGGACAATAGCCTCTCCTTCCAAGTGAGAACCCTATTCATCAACCTTTTAACCAGACCCTCACAAAGCTATCTTTTCGATTGACCCGAGTTTAACTGGATACTCAAGTATCTACTCAGACCTTCAATGCTTGGAATGCGAGCGAACTTTTGGAGGTGTCTTCTAAGGATGGTAGATGTGGGCTTGCTAAAGTATATGGAGCTTTTTGATTCGTTTACATGCTGCCCCGAAATTCTCGAATAGTTTTGCAAAATCTGCTTAATGGCTGCAATATTTTCTACATTTGCTTTACAAAAAGTAAGGTATTATCGGCAAACATTAAGTGTGAGATAGAAGGGGCCATTCCATTCAGCTTGAATCCATAGAAAAAACTTTCATTCTCTCTTTTAGATAGTAGGAAAGACAACACTTAACAACATATTACAAAGATAAAGGAGATAAGGGGGTCCCTTTACCTGATGCCTTGCGAGGGAATGATCGGTCTTGACAGCTCATCATTAAAAATTACTTTGTAGGAGACTGAAGTAATACAACACTCGATCCAATCGACCCATCTTCTTGAAAAAACTTCGTAGCATCTCCAATACAAATCCCCTAACTAGCCGATCATAAGCTTTTGAAATATGAAGATTCGTGATGACCTCCTGCGGTCGCCTCGTCCCATTGTTCATTGAATGGAGGATCTCGTGAGTAAGAAATATGTTGTCCGACATCTGCCTACTTCCAACAAAGGCATTCTGAAAAGGTAATATCAACACATTCAATACAACTTTTAATCGATTTGAAAGCACTTTGGCAAGGTATTTGTAAGAAGAATTACAAAGACTAATAGGCCTATACTCATTGAGTGATTGAGGAGAATTCTTTTTTGGGATCAAGACTAACAAGGATTCATTGAGTTCTCTTTCGAAATGGCCCGAAGCATGAAACCTCTCAAACATATGCACAATGTCTTCTCTAAAAGTATCCCATTTTTGTTACAACAACTTGTTAGTGATGTCGTCCGGACATGATATCTTGTTTAGGCTCCTCTGCCTTAATACCAAAAGTATCTATTCTTCACCGAATGGTCTATCTAACAAACCCAGGTCTGCCTCTGATAATATTGGCTCCAGACCCTCCAAGATAGAAAAAATCCACAACAGATAGATAAGTATGAAAAGTTTTCCCAAAGAACTCTTCATGATGTTTCTCTGGTTATGAACCGTGTGGCCCGACTCATTCCTAAGCCCCATAATCAAGTTTCTCCTCCTACGTCCTTTACCAATGAAATGGAAATACACTGTTTTGATCCCCACTCCTGACCCATTCAATATGAGCTCTAGTTCTCCAGTATTCTTCCTCATCTAAAAAGACTTCTTTCAATTTCTACTCCAAGTCCTTGATTTGTTCCATTCCATTATCTCCCCCGTCATGAAGGCTTTTAATTTGCTTATGAATATCCTCCAATAGTCTTTTTGAATTCGCCAAAGGAGTTGATCTTTGCCATCTTAAAATACTATTGGACAACCTCTTCATTTTCTCTCCTAACGTCGCATTGCTATTACTATGAATCTCTTTCCAGACTGCATCAATTAGACTTGTACATTCTTCAATTTTCAATAACCTATTATCGAATCGAAAGAGGCCCCTTCCTTTTCTTCTCCTGGCCTTAGTTTCCAACTTCAGCGCGAAATGATCTGAACCCTGGATATACACATTTGCTACTCTAGCTTCAAGGAAGCAATCCAACCACCCTTGGTTTGCAACTGCTTTGTCAAGTCTAACCATAATCCTTTTCTCAGCTCTCCTTCTATTACTCCATGTGAATTTTGGACCTTCAAAACCTAAATCAGTGGCTTGTATATCATTCATGAACTCCACCAACTTTGTATTCTCCTTTCGACACCATGGTATATGTCATAAGGTCGTTAAGTGAGGGGTTTACCCTAAGGAAACTTTTCTCGCTCAACCCAACCCGTGGTGCCTAAGGGCCATCTTAGTTCAGCACTGCCAATACACAAATCGAATGAACAGCAAGCTATGGCACCAAGGAAACGTTTTACTATGCTCTCAATGGGAATACAACACTGGTACTCTATGCTTCCCCAAGGCTAGAGCCCTTGGCTTTATAGATCAACCAACAAGTAGTTACATAACCATCTACGACACCTGTCCTGATTACATTGATCAATAAACTAAGTAAAACCCCACTCCTTTGAGGTCAAGGCAGTTCCCCAACTGCCTTGTTCCCTTGCTGCCACCTGGTTCCATAACCGCCTCAACTGCTTGGTCAATTAGCACATGCTCCATGTATTCGGGACATTCTTGGACGTGCCTTGGTCATGCAAGTGGCCATGACCAAGTTAGTTACTCAACCGCCTGGAACCATCTTGACCCGGTCCATCCACGCCTCAAAGGACGTGGCTCATGCTTCTCTAAGGGACAGGGACTGCTCGATGGTGCCTGGCTGCGCCCAGGCACCTCGGGTGCTAGCCGGGGCTCGGGTCGAGTCCCACCGGCTTGGGGTGGCCGGACCATGGGTACGAGGGTCTTCCTTGCTACTATGCCCGTGCTGCCCCTATGAGAGACCACCTCTCCTTATAGTAGATGTTAAGCCGTTTCCCCAACTCCAATAAAAGACATCAAGAAATGAGACCAAGCGTACTTTGACTTGGTCAACGCCTAAGTCAAGATTTGTCAACCCTTGCCAAGGTATGCCTTGCCAGTACCAATGCATGACCTTGCTCATGCCAAAAGAATCTGCCAAGGTATCGCCTTGTTCGTGCCAAGGAACTTGACAAGGCGCGGCTTTGCTCATGCCAAGGCACGACTTTACTCGTGCCCAAGGAACTTGCCAATGTTTGCCCGTGCCTACACCAAGGAACCTGCCAAGGTTTGCCCGTGCCTGCGCCAAGGAACCCGCCAAGGTTTGCCTGTGCTGCGCTCTAGGGCACGTGCCAAGGCGCAACCTTGTCTGCGCTCAGGCACCGTGCCTGGGTGTGCGCTAAGGCGCGACCTCCTTCATGCTTGTGCGTTGTTTCGCATGTTATCCCTCAACCAAACCTTATGGAACCATCCGAGTCCTCTGGAACTCTGTTATTTGCTAGGTTTCTTGCTGCCTAGCCCAGCCTACTCGGGTCATGCTATTGAGGGGTTGACAAACATCCCCTGCCGAAATGTTCGATGCCCTCATCGAACTGCTCGGTTGCTGCCGTTTCTGGTAGTCTGCTATCTCCTTCTCAAACTGCCATAAAGTCTCGCTCCTAAGTAGGTTCTTCAACATCAACCCACTTGATTATGTAAAAAGCTCGCCTATTTTTCTTGCTTTGGCCACGCGTCTCGTGGCTTAGAATCTGCTCAATTTCTCTTACAAACTCCTTTCGTACTAAGGGTGGAGCTCGTCTCGCTGTGCTCCTCCCTGGATCTGCCTCATTAGAGTGGAAAGGTTTGAGATAGCTAACACGGAATGTAGGATGTATCTTCAACCTTTCAGGTACCTTAAGGCGATAAGCCACCCTCTTAACTCGCTTGAAAACCTCAAATGGTCATTTGTATCGTTGTACCAGGCCCTTGTGCGTCTCCTTCTTATTGAACTTTTTCAAGATCTGAGGAGTGAGCTTCAACAAGACTAGGTCTATCTCCTAGAACTATAAGGATCTTCTATGTTGGTCAGCGTACTTCTTCATCCTCCGGATAGCTTTGGCTAAACTGTCTTGAGCTGCATCTCTCAGCTCCTACTTGTTTCTCGCAAAGCGATAAGCCGCTGGGCTCGACCCCATCGACTTTGATTTGGCTACCTCATGTGGAGTAGCCGGTTGTTGTCTCGTCGCCACCTCGAATGGACTCAGCTCCGTAGCCAATCATTTGCAAAGATTGTAGCAAAATTGGGCTGTATCAAGTAAATCCACCCAATTGGACTGGTTTGCATTCACATAGTGTCTGAGGTAGTCCTCCAGCAATGTATTAATTCTCTCCGTCTACCCATCCATTTGAGGATGGTTTGTTATGGAAAACTTTAACTCTGAACCCAACAGATTGAATAGGGCAACCCAAAACCTTCCAGTGAACCGAACGTCTCGATCACTGATAATGTCCTCTGGTATCCCCCAATATTTTGCCACATGCTTCAGGAATAACTTCGCCGTCAAGTCAACATCACAATTCTTCGGAGCAGCTATTAACGTAGCATACTTCGAGAATCGATTTACCACCACTAACACGCTGGTCATTCCCTGCACTTTAGGAAGACCAGTGATGAAATCCATATATATATGCTCTTAAAGGGTCAATCTGGTACAGGTAAAGGCTCCAGCAACTCTGGTGCCTTCCTTCTCTCTGTCTTGTCTTGTTGGTACACATGACAAGTCCGCACATACTGATCCACATCCTCCTCCATCTTAGGCCCGAAGAACGAACGTGATAATAGGGCATAAGTGCACTCCATGCCCGGATGCCCAGCCCACCGAGCATCATGTGTATCTCTCAGAAGTTGTCGCCTTAGTCCACCAATGCTAGGAATACATGGATGTCCTCCTTTAGCATAAAGGACTCCATCTTTGCACCAAAGCCTCTGAGTGACTCCCTCCGCTACTAGCTTCAGTATCTTAGTACAAACAGGTCTTTGCTTGTCTCCTCATTGATGCGAGCTAGGAGCTCACTTTCCAACCTCACCACCGCTGACACCATCTCAGCCACCACCTTGCGACTGAGAGCATCCGGTACTGAGTTAAGCCTTCCAAGCTTATGTTCGAACTACACATCAAACTTTGCTAGGAAATCCAGCCACCTAGCTTGCTTCTGATTGAGCTTCTTCCGACTCTTGAAGTACATGATACCAATATTGTTTGTCCGCACTACGAAGCTCGTTCCCAATAGGTAATGCCTCCAAAGATGTAGAGCATGAATCACAGCTAATATCTCTTTCTCGTGAGCCGGGTACCTCTGCTCCACTTCCTTCAGCTTCCTACTTTTAAAAGCAATGGGGTGTCCCTATTAGACAAGTACATCCCCCAATGCTCTGTTTGATGCGTCCACGTGCACCTCGAATGGTAGGTCGAAATTGGGTAGTCCCAACACTGGTTCAGAGGCAATGACCTGCCTCGGTTCTGTCATAGTTGGTCGCATCGATCCGTCCTTGCCCAAGCCCAATCCTTTTGCAACAAGTCTGTTAGTGGTGCCACCCTCCTTGAGTAGCCTTCCACGAACCGCCGATAGTAATTTTCCAAACCCAGGAATGACCACAACTCCTGGACCTTTGTGGGGTTTGGCCACTCCATGATTGCCCGCACCTTCTTCGGGTCCATCTGTAATTTACCCTGGCCTACAACATGACCAAGGAAAGTGATCGTTTGCGTAGCAAACTCACATTTTTCCCTCTTTACATATAAATGGTTTACCCTCAATATAGTCAAAACTATCTATAAGTGATCCACATGATCTTGAAGGTTTTGACTGTAAATTACAATGTCATCAAGATAAACGACAACAAATTGATCGATGAGCTCTCTTAGTACATCGTTAATCAGATTACATAATGTAGTAGGGGCATTCGTTAAGCCAAATTGCATGACTATGTATTCAAATGATCCATACCTAGTCACCATGGCCATCTTAGGGACATCTCCAGCTGCAATTCGGACTTGGTAGTATCCCGACCTCAAGTACAACTTTGTGAAATAAGCTGCACTGGATAACCGATCGAACAAGTCCACCACCAATGAGATAAGGTACTTGTTCTTCACTGTCAGCTTGTTCAGTGCCCTATAGTCCACGCACATCCAAAGAGATCCATCGTGCTTCCTCTAGAATAAGACTGGTGCTCCATAGGGTGCCTTGGATGTCTGAATGAATCTAGCATCCAACAACTCCTGCAACTGCTTCCTCAGCTCCTCCAACTCTTTTGGAGCCATTTTGTAAGGGGCCTGTGCTGGGGCTTTTGAGTCAGGGATCAGCTCAATCTCGTGATCAATTACCCTTTGTAGGGGTAATTGTTTCGGTAATTTCGCAGACATTACATCACTGAAGTCCTCCAGTACCTCGGCAACTGCATCAGGAACTTTTGCTGTCTTGTTTGCCTTAGTCTCCACCAGGGCCGTTAGGTATGTTGGTTCACCCTTCCTGAGTCCATCTTTCACTTGAATGGCTAAAAGATGTGACAGCTTTGCACTCTCTTTCCCTGAAATCAGGTTAGCCATAGGAATAAAGCAATGATGAAACTTGTTCATCACAAACAATCCCCTCAAGAATGGCATCAAGGCAATGCTCCCCAATAGTAGAAAGTCATTCCCTCGGATGACATCAAAATCATCCGAGGGAATTGCTATGAGGTTGATCTTCCCCTCCCAAGACCCAACTTTAAGGTTTACATTAGATGCCATACCTCGAATTCACTTTGCTTCAAAATTCACAGCTTTCATTCGACTGGAATTCTCGACAAGATCCAATCCCGGCTTCTCCACTATATGGTCCACCACAAATGAATGTGTTGCTCTCCAATCCACCATTGCCAAGTCTCGTTTCCGGTTCACCTCTGCATCAACGTACATCAGCCCCTTCGAAGGGCTTGTCTTGGCTTGTTGAATGACATTTAACAACTGTAGTGGGTTCATTCGGAGCCCTATCTTCCGTGATCAAGGCCGAGATTTTCTCATTCTTTGGGCAATCTCGTGCCTCGTGAGGGCCATTGCAAATGAAACAACCCTTGTGTGAGGAACTTGATAAGGGCTTAGCGTCTACTTTCGAGGCTAGCTTCGTGTTCGCTTACTTAAGAGGGAAGGGCTTCTTCTCGCCCTTCTTATGGTGATCCTTGAACGGCTTCTTCTCATTGTTCTTCCCCTCGCTCGTGGAAGAACTAGTCTTGAAGTCCATAAGACTATCAGCGTTGCCGCAATCGCACCGGGTAAGTCCTTCACCCCTTACCTCCTTAGCTCGGATTGTGCCCATGACCGCAATCCAGTAGTAAAGTTAAAGAGTTTGTCCTCCTCTGACATGTTTTTGATGCTAAGCAAGAGAGATGAGAACTCCTTAACATAATCTCGAATCGATCAGGTCAGTTCGAGCTTGCGCAAGGCTTCCCGCGCTTGCCAAACCGCATTAGTAGGATATAATTGATCCTTCAACTCCCTCTTTAGCACCTCCCAATCCACGATCTTGGGTCTAGCCGCAGCCGCATCATCATCTACTCTAGTTCTCCACTAGAGTTTAACATCACCTTCTAGGTACATGGAGGTCAAAATGACCTTTTGATTCTCCTTCGTCCGGGCAGTAGCAAAGTATTGCTCCATGTCCCAAAGGAGATTCTCAAGCTCCTTTGCGCTTCGCTTGCCTAAGAATTTCTTTGGCTCCGGCACCTTAGTTTGAGGCTTTACGACAACTGCAACCTCCGAGGATCCACCTACGGCTCGCTTGAATAGACTCACCTCCAAAGCTATTGTCGCGGTTGTTTCGGTGGTGAGTTCTCCCACAAAATGTACATCCGCTACAAGCCCCTCAAACATGGATTCCCACATAGCTATCATGGCCTCTTGTGACTCTCCCCTAGTCACCAAGGAAGCCACCAACATCTCTAATCCTGTAATATGCTGTGCTGACATTGAGGATTCCTCCGACTTTGCCGGGACAGTCATTGTTGCCATCATTTGTTCCAAGTGAGCCACCTTCTCACTTAGATCACTCGCTGTTCGGGTCGCCATCATCTCCAAAATGGGGCTCTAATACCAATTGTGGGGTCGTTAAATGAGGGGTTTACCCTAAAGAGATTTTTCTCGCTCAACCTAACCTGTGGTGCTTAAGGGCCACCTAAGTTCAACACTACAAATACACAAATCGAATGAACAATAAGCTATGACACAAAGGAAATGTTTTACTATGCTCTCAATGGGAATACAACACTGGTACTCTATGCTTCCCCAAGCCTAGAGCCCTTGGCTTTATAGATCAGCCAACAAGTAGTTACATAACCGTCTAGGACACCTGTCCTGATTACATTGATCCATAAATTAAGTAAAACCCCACTCTTTTGAGGTCAAGGCAGTTCCCCAACTTCCTTGCTCCCTTGCTGCCACCTGGTTCCATAACCGCCTCAACTGCTTGGTTAATTAGCACATGCTCCATGTATTCGGGACATTCTTGGACGTGCCTTGATCATGCAAGTGGCCATGACCAAGGTAGTTACTCAATTTCTTGGAACCATCTTGACTTGGTCCATCTACGCCTCAATGGACGGGGCTCATGCTTCTTTAAGGGACAAGGACTGCTCGGTGGTGCCTGGCTACGCCCAAGCACCTCAGGTGCTAGCCGGGGCTAGGTCGAGTCCCACCGACTCGGGGTGGCCGGACCATGGGTCCGAGGGTCTTGCCTTGGCTGGTGCCCAAGGCATGCTCGAGGGTCTTCCTTGCTACTGTGCCCATGCCACCCTTAGGAGAGACCACCTCTCCTTATAGTAGATGTTAAGATGTTTCCCCAACTCCAATAGAAACATCAAGAAATGAGACCAAACACACTTTGACTTGGTCAATGCCCAAGTCAAGATTTCTCAACCCTTGCCAAGGTATGCTTTGCTCGTGCCAAAGGAATCTGCTAAGGTATCGCTTTGCTCGTGTCAAGGAACTTGCCAAGGTGCAGCATTGCTCATGCCAAGGCGCGACCTTACTCGTGCCCAAGGAATCTGCCTTGCTCGTGCCCAAGGAACTTGCCAAGGCTGTTGGGTTTTGGGGTTCATGCGCAACGGAGATTACAAAATTTTTTTAACAAAAACCCCATCAAGATCCGAATCTAATTCCATTAAAAACGTTTAAACCATGAAAAACTTAATCATATCTCAGTCGCAATATACCTTTTTGAAGGTTGATCGATCTCTAAGGCGCGGCCAACGACGAACACCCTCTACCAGTAGTCCACACACGAACGACGGCCGAGATTCGAAATGCTAGCTTCGAGAGAATGCCAAACCTTTTGTTTCTCTCCAAAACGATCCAGAGCATACCAAAAACTCTAAGTCGTTTCTAAAACGAAAATAGAGTTTCGGCCTATTAATCTTTTCGTACGTGTATTCTAACTTAAAGCGTCTATTTATACAACCCTTGTGTATAGACGGTTAAGTAAATTACACATATACCCCTACTTAAAGAAGTATAAGTGTAATACACCACAAGGATGTTTCTGTCATTAATCTTATCATATAAAATCCATTTTTCTGAACCATCTTAAAATCTCGCAAAACCATTCTTAGTGTGCGACCCAATAGGCTCATACAATGTTGGCAGTGTACCAAAACACATTTTGGTATACAAGTCATAAGCGACCTCTAGCAAGACATTATGACTACCCAAGTTGTACGAATATCAAATCGATACAACCTAATTAATAGTGTATATAACATCCTTTTGTCACACGATATCCTTTTGATCAAACATAAGACATGGAATTGTCATCTAACATGTTCAATCGTACTAGTCTCGATCTCTAGGTAGACTAAAAACATCGAAGTGACATTAATCAATATCAATTCACTTAGACTAGGCCTTTTAACAGTCTAACACATCGAGGGATCTACTAGATATCTCTCTTTATATGAGAGGGACAAATCCTATCTCGATTACACAACTTCATCACATTGCTTACACAGTAACCAATCATGACCTTTATAATCGTCCTGTTAAAAAAAACGTTTGATAATGTCAAATCACTATGTTCCTAATGTTGAAGTCCGGTAATCTCAAGTCAGATGACTGAAAAATATACCTATCATGAGAAACAACTATGACTTAATCCATGTGATGTTCTCATAGCGGGTCGGTCCAGTACTTTGTTCCCTAACAAGTACTCGTGATCTTGATTCGTATCCCTATACGTATAATCATCATATGATCATCAATCAAGAGTCACACTAGTTTTAATTCATTATAGTTCCCAGTATTATGATCGACTAGGGACATTTAGGATATTTCTGTAAATACCCATGGATCTTATTATAATGTAAACATGCAAATTAATTATAGTAAACAACAAATGAAATCCTATATTTTATTTACTAAAATTAATCATAAAGACAGTTAATGGATTGACCTAGGTCACATGCCCCAACATCTCTCATTTGCACCAGGGCCAATCATATATGTGTCTAATGCCTATTGATCTAACATGACCATCATGTTTCGCTTGTGGAAGAGCTTTTGTCAATGGATCCATAGCGTTGTCTTGATGAGGTACTCTGCAAATCTTTACGTCTCCCTCTCAATAATTTCTCTCGATGAGATGAAAATGCACGAGTATATGTTTGGATCTGTGGTGTGATCTAGGTTCCTTGGCTGTGCTATTGCCCCGTTATTGTCACAATACAAACAAACAGGGTTAGCAATACTTGGAACCACACCTAGTTCGAAATGAACATTTTGATCCAAAGCTGCCTCCTTTCTTTGCATCGGACGCTTGCAATATACTCGGCTTACATTGTAGAATCTACCATGCATCTCTTGCGTCGAACTTTTCCGACTTCTTTGCACCCCATTCAAAATAAACACATATCCAGATTGCGATCTAAAATCATCTATATTAGTTTGAAAACTTGCATCTGCGTAACCATTTACAACTAGATCATTTTCAAAACCTCCATAGACTAAGAACATTTCCTTAGTCCTTCTTAAGTATTTAAGGATGTTATTTACTTCTATCCAGTGACTCTCACCAGGATCTCGATGATATCTCGCTTGTAGTGCTCAAAGCATATGATACATCGAGTCGAGTGCATAACATGGCATACATGATAGATCCAATAGCCGATGCATATGAAATCTTATTCATACGGTCTCGCTCATCATTTGTCTTAGGACATTGATTCTTGAGACTTATGCCATGAGACATTGGCAACAATCCCTTTTAGAGTCTTGCAAAGCCGAACCTATTCAAGACCTTGTCTATGTAAGCACTCGACTTAGGCCGATTAGCCTCTTAGATCTATTCCTATAGATTCTTATCCCTAGGATATAGGTGCATCTCCTAAGTCTTTAATTGAGAAACACTTCCCTAACCAAGACTTGACATTCTGCAATGTTGGGATGTCATTTCCAATAAGTAATATATCATCAACATATAGTACCAGAAAAATAACTACACTCCCACTGACCTTCTTGTATACACAAGGCTCATCTTCGTTCTTAATAAAATCAAAATCCTTGATTGCTTCATCAAAACGAAGATTCCAACTCAGAGAAGCTTGAATCCATAAATGGATCTATGAAGCTTGCATACCTTCCTAGAATTCTCGGGATGTACAAAACCTTTATGTTGTGTCATATACACGTCCTCAAGCAGCTTTCCAGTAAGAAATGCTATTTTTACATCCATTTGCCATATCTCATAGTCATAATATGCAACAATGGCAATTAAAATTCTTATGGATTTAAGCATGGCTACTGGCGAAAAAGTTTTATCATAATCAACACCTTGAGTCTGCCTGAAACCTTTTGCTACAAGTCTTGCTTTAAAAGTATGCACATTGCCATCCATGTCAGTTTTCTTCTTGAAAACCCATTTAAATCCAATGGTCTTACCACCTTCAGGTAAATCAACCAAGTTCCAAACATGGTTTTCATACATGGATTGCATCTCAGAGTTCATAGCACTTAGCCATTTATCTGAGTCTGGTCCAGACATAGCCTCCTGATAAGTGGTGGGCTCATTTTGACCCATAAGCAACATATCACGACTATTAGTAATGAGAAATCCTAATCTCTCTGGCTCATGTCTTACCCTACCAGATTTACGTGGGCCTTGTGT
Organism: Stephania yunnanensis; assembly: GCA_039657365.1. Lineage (NCBI taxonomy): Eukaryota > Viridiplantae > Streptophyta > Magnoliopsida > Ranunculales > Menispermaceae > Stephania > Stephania yunnanensis. The sequence goes on along the minus strand of CM077581.1, from coordinate 27,577,267 downwards.
CACTTGCGGAGGTTCAACTGGTTTAGAGCGTTGTTGAACTTCCAGTAGCGGTTCAAGATTCATCTGTGATTCTTGAACTTCTTCAAGATTTATTTCTCTCCCACTAGTGTCTTTTGAAATAAATTGTTTTTCCATAAAGGCACCATACCGAGCAACAAACACCTTGTTCTCAGCGGGATTATAAAAGTAATATCCTTTTGTTTCCTTAGGATACCCCACAAATAAACACTTGCCAGATTTAGGTGCTAGTTTTTCTGAGACTTGTCGTTTTACGTAAGCTTCACAACCCCAAATCTTAAGGAAATACAAACTAGGTTTCTTCCTGTACCATATCTCATATGGTGTTTTATCAACCGCTTTAGAAGGAACTCGATTTAGAGCGAAAGTTGCAGTTTGTAATGCATAACCCCAAAAGGATAATGGAAGATCTGCATGACTCATCATAGATCGAACCATATCTAATAAGGTTCGATTTCTCCTTTCAGAAACTCCATTCCACTGTGGAGTTGCTGGTGGAGTCAATTGGGAGACAATCCCACAATTTCTAAGATGATCATCAAATTCTTGGCTCAAATATTCACCACCTCGATCTGACCGAAGTATTTTGATAGTTTTACCAAGTTGATTCTGCACTTCATTTTGAAACGTTCGAAACATCTCAAATTATTCAGCTTTATGTTTCATTAGATATACGTAACCATATCTGCTTTGAAATCATCGGTAAATGTAATGAAATACTGATAACCTCCTCTAGCCATTGTGTTTATAGAACCGCATACATCAGTATGTATTAGACCCAATAAATCACTTGCCCTTTCACTGTGTCCGGTAAAGGGACTTTTAGTCATCTTGCCTAGTAAACAAGATACGCACGTTTCATATGTTTCTAAATCAAATGAATCTAGAATTCCATCTTTATGGAGCTTCGTTATGCATTTCTCATTTATGTGCCCGAGACGACAATGCCAAAGATAGGTTTGATTCAAATCATTTGACTTAAATCTCTTTGTATTTATGTTAAAGACTGGAGTATCAGTGGACCTTTTCATGCTTAGAATATAAAGACCATCACACAAATCAACATTTGCATAAAATACTCCTTTACGAGAAATGGAACATCTATTATTCGCAATAATAAAATCAAAACCATCCATATCAAAGCATGAAACATAAATGATGTTTCTGCTCAAGGAAGGCACAAAATAACAATTATTTAAAGTTAAGATAAGTCCACTAGGTAAGACTAAGTCATATGATCCAACAGCCGGGGCAACAACTCTTGCTCCATTCCCTATGCGGAGGATGACTTCTCCTTTATTCAACTTTCTACTTTTGGTGAGTCCCTACACATTTATACAAATGTGAGATTCACATCCGGTATCTAATACCCAGGAATCACTAGTAGATAAATTAATTTCAATAACATAAATACATGTGGTGGTAGTCGCACTACCCTTTTTCTTCTTTAGATCTTCCAGATAGAGTTTGCAATTTCTGAACCAATGTCCAGGTGCATGACAGAAATGACAATTTCCTTCCTTTTCTTTTGGGTGTTTTGAAGTAGGAACAGGCTAGGGCTTGACTTGTTCCACAGGCTTTGCGACAGTGCGGCGCGGCGGCCTTGACAACTTTAACCTTTCCTTTGCCTTTTTCTTCATTCCCTTTCCTTTTGGACCATCAACACATTACTTAGAGGGTTTCTTGATATTTTGTTCAACGATTTCGAGCATCAAATGCAACTCGAAATTGATTTCTCCATATTATTCATATTGTAGTTCATCACAAATTGTGAGTAACTTTTTGGTAATGAATTCGGGATCAAATCCGTAGCCAACTCTTGGCTTATGGGAAATCCGAGTCTATCAAGTTTGGTCAACATAGCCCTTCATCTTGAACATGAGGACTAACCGACGCACGCTCGGTCATCTTGCAAGAATGTAGGTTTTTGACTGTCTCGAACCTTTCTTGCCTAGCTTCTTTGTTGGAACATTTCCTTGACTTTATAGCCATGTCGTAGGCTTCCATTAGTTCCATGTCCTTCGAAGTTCGGGAACCATAGTTGGCGACATAATACATGCAACATCGATAGAATCGTTGACATGCTTATTATGCGCATCCTTCACAGCTTTCATAGCATTGGCTTGGTGGGTCCTCAGGAATTGGAGCATCCAGGACATACAACTTACGTTCATGCTTAAGAACAATTCTCAAGTTTCTGAACCAGTCAAGAAAGTTAGTCCCATATAGCTTATCCTTCTCAAGGATGGATCGCAGTGACAGGGAATTATTGTTACTTGAAGAGGCCATTGATCTACAATAAAGATTATGCAAAGTTTATTTTAGTATAGAGGAATAGACTCCCACTAAATTAACAACCCTCCTAAAACACACTGTTTATTTAAGGGACTAAAATCCATATTTCACCTAATTCTATGATAGCTATGGCATGAAACACAAAACTAGATTATTTAGGTAGGTAACAGTTACCAATTACATCTTATGTAATTTTTAGATACTTTTATGAGATACGGGACATCTTATGTCTTATCATGTTTTTATCTCATCATGTGCCTAAAGCTCAAAACTATTTTGGTAGCTTTATTAAGTCCGACCATTTTAAACATTTAGGTAACTCTTATCCAACTTGTCTCACCAAGATAACATAATACACCCAGCTATGGATGAAACTGTATTAGTGTGATCGAGGCCTTGACAAGTGTTTAAAAATGGATGACGTGAGACTTAAAATTTAATAGAGGGATTTTATTCAGTTTTAATGATTTTATGTAAACAATGAAATATCATATATTTTATTGATTTGTTAAATCACTAAACAATTTGGAGATTTTTATACTGTTCACTAATAAAAGAATTTCCGTGCGCCAGGATTAGTTGGACGGCTGGTCCCGCATCTAACTAATCATCTTATCCTAATCCAATTAGGACTTAAGATATTTGAATCCTAGCATATTACTAATAACAAACTTCTCCATATTTATCTCCTATCCAATAGGGATAACGAAACCGATTTTGCTTATATCTCTTAATCTAATTTATTATCTATCTTTATCAAATAGAAACTTCATAACAGAATAGATATAACAAGATAAATAAATAATTTCGAAAATTAATTATTTGCAATTTCGGTCCTCATCCAAATAATCACAAACATGTAATTGAATCATGAACTACTATCCCAATCAAACCTAATGGTGTCATGGATCACAGAACACGAAACTCAATTCATTAAAATTATTCAAATTAACCTAACATGGTTACTAGCATGTATGAAACTAATTTCAATTAAATCACGAATATATATCATATACACAAAACACGATAATAAATCTTACAGAAAATTTATGTATATCACATATACATCAACTATTAACATGCTTTCAATCATATATCATGTATATATCAGAAGAAAACATGCAATGAATTTAATGGAATCGAACTCGAAGGCTCTGATACCACTGTTGGATTTCGGGGTTCATGCACAGCGGAGATTACAAAACAATTTTGACGAAAACCCCAACAAGATCCGAATCTAATTCCATTAAAAACGTTTAAACCATGAAAAACTTAATCATACCTCAGTCGCAATATACCTTTCTGAAGGTTGATCGATCTCTAAGGCGCTGCCAATGACGAACGACCTCTACCAGTAGTCCACACACGAACGACGGTCGAGATTCGAAGTGCTAGCTTCGAGAGAATGCCAAACCTTTTGTTTCTCTCCAAAACGATCCAGAGCATACCAAAAACCAAAGTCGTTTCTAAAACAAAAATAAAGTTTCGGCCTATTAATCTTTTCGTACGTGTATTCTAACTTAAAGCGTTTATTTATACAACCCTTGTATATAGACGGTTACGTAAATTACACATATACCCCTACTTAAAGAAGTATAAGTGTAATACACCACAAGGACATTTCTGTCATGAATCTTATCATATAAAATTCATTTTTTCTGAACCATCTTAAAATCTCGCAAAACCATTCTTAGTGTGTGACCCAATAGGCTCATACAACGTTGGCAGTGTACCAAAACACATTTTGGTATACAAGTCATAAGCGGCCTCTAGCAAGACATTATGACTACCCAAGTTGTACGAATATCAAATCGATACAACTTAATTAATAGTGTATATAACATCCTTTTGTCACACGATATCCTTTTGATCAAACATAAGGCATGAAATTGTCATCCAACATGTTCAATCGTACTAGTCTCGATCTCTAGGTACACTAAAAACATCGAAGTGACATTAATCAATATCAATTCACTTAGACTAGGCCTTTTAACAGTCTAACACATCGAGGGATCCACTAGATATCTCTCTTTATATGAGAGGGACAAATCTTATCTCGATTACACAACTTCATCACATTGCTCACACAGTAACCAATCACAACCTTTATAATCGTCCGGTTAAAGACAACGTTCGATAGTGTCAAATCACTATGTTCCTAATGTTGAAGTCTGGTAATCTCAAGTCAGAGGACTGAAAAATATACCTATCATGAGAAACAACTATGACTTAATCCATGTGATGTTCTCATAGCGGGTCGGTCCAGTACTTTGTTCCCTAACAAGTACTCGTGATCTTGATTCGTATCCCTATACGTATAATCATCATATGATCATCAATCAAGAGTCACACTAGTTTTAATTCATTATAGTTCCCAGTATAATGATCGGCTAGGGACATTTAGGATATTTTTGTAAATACCCATGGATCTTATTATAATGTAAACATGCAAATTAATTATAATAAACAACAAATGAAATCCTCTATTTTATTTACTAAAATTATTCATAAAGACAGTTAACGAATTAACTTAGGGCACATGCCCCAACAGGAGCGGCCTTGCTCGTGCCTAAGGAACCTGCCAAGGTTTGCCCATGCCTGCGCCAAGGAACTTGCCAAGGTTTGCCCGTGCGTACGCCAAAGCATGTGCCAAGGTGCAACCTCGTTTGCGCCTAGCCACCGTGCCTGGACGGGCGCCAAGGTGCACGACCTCCTTCACGCCTGTGCGCTGTCCCGCGTGTTATCTCGCGACCAAACCTTTTGGAACCATCCGAGTCCTCCGAACTCGGTCATTTGCTAGGTTTCTTGCTGCCTAGCCCAGCCTACTCAGGTCACACTATTAAGGGGCTGACAGTAGACCACCATTCTTCTCCTCTTGTAAAACAATCGAGTTAAAATCCCCCATAACAACGTAAGGCTCCCCATATTTCGTAATCCTTTCCTTAAGAACATGCAACTAGCTTTTCTTTTCCACCTTACACGTACTGAGATACACCCCCACTAATCTCCTGACTGAATTGTCCTTCTGGTTCGCTATTTGTAATTCAATAAAGAATGACCCATACTTTGCAATCTGTACTATAGCTTGGCATTCTAAAATACCGCCATACCACCTGCCAGACTTCTAATACCTTCCAACATCGACTTCCTTCTAACACCTTCCAAAGTACCTTCTTTATTCTTCATCTCACTTATAGAATAACCACATTTGAGGATGGGTTTCAAAAAATCCCTAATACCCTTCACTGTAAGGCCTACTCCCCTATAGCTCCACACCAGGGTTTGTGTCATGGATGACCCAAATAGCCCACTAGAGCAATTTGCCATTCTCCTATTGATTCCTATAAATATAGGAAACTTGTATTTCTCATTCACAAATCCATCTTTGGTAATGCTGCTAATTCTCAGTTTGGCCCTACTTCAGAGAAACCGAGCTCATTTACTGAAAGCGGATGAATTTGCGGGACCAACTAGATTCTTCAGAGGGAAGGGTGTTCTCCCAAATTGAGAGAATGAGAGAATAGATAGAAACATTTGAAATGAGTATTAGGTTGTATCAACGGTACTGGGCCCCATTCAGGACAGCCGCCTCCGCCCTATATAAAAAATACATCGATGTTGGCTTTTTCTCCTCCCCGGAATGATCGACATTCCCCTTTCCCAGTTACAACTTCCTTCTTCTTAGAAGTACCTCTATTCTCTATTTGTTTGGACATTGTAGGGTAAGTACCTACTTCATTTTCTCCCTTGCTTTTACTTTGAAGGATTTCCTGGTTGGGGGTTTGTGCAGGGACTGTTCTTTGGGGGGCTTTGGTAAGATAAGTGTTACAGGGATGATGATAGGGACGATCAGGGGAGGTGACGGAGTTACGGTCTGGGCTACGGGCTAAGTAGAGGAGGATGCTTCATCAATTGGGACAAGAACAATTTCATTGGTAGAGCTGTATAGTTCAGTAAAGGGGTCAAATGGTTGTATAATAGTCTTGACAAGAATGGCTCTTAAGTTAGGGTTTGTTTCGGCTTCTAGGAATGGGCCTTCAAAACAAGTTTGAGTTAGGTTTAATCTTTCAGATTTCGTGTTTTTTTTATCAGGAGCAAGGAATGAAAATTCAATAAAATTAGCCAAAGTTTAGGCAAGATTTATCGAAGTTGAAGGGATCGAAACGAAGTTCACGGATACTTTAAAAATTACAAAACTTCTCTGAAGTTTATGTTCAAAATCAACAACATTAATATAAATAGATATGGATTGCTAAAAACAAGGACAAATTGCAAATATTCGGTAAAAAAATCAAATAAGTGCATAGGAGACAAAAGGGTTGAGGGTTGTAATTGATGGTGGCATTTATGGGTTATTGAGAATTTGAGAGTGGCTCACTTTTGTACAAACATCTCTACACCAATCATGTAATCCCTTGACTTTGCATTAGGATTCAATGTATGCATCGAGATTCACTTTTATACACACATCTCTACTACACTTTATAGTTTTTTCAATCGATGCGTAATGTCAAAAAGCGGATATTTTCTTTTGCTTTAAATACTGACCCATATAAAAAAAGCATGTTTCATAATTTTAATTTTACTTATGAGAATGTGCAATTAATAAATGGTTAGAAAATTAAATTAAGTGTAATTATTATCACTAAAAAGTGATCTACCATACACAGTATGCATGACTAGTGCCAATAAAATTGACTTGAAACCATTAAATTGTAATTTTTTTATGTTTAAATGCATAATTGTGCTTGTTTTGTCACCCCATAAAATAAGTTTTAGTTTATTGACCATTTAATAAAAACTCTTAAACTTCTCTAAGTTAGCAAATTCTTACCAAAATTCTCCATGTCGAATTAAACTTCTCCGAATATTAAGAGGGCGAATTATAAGGCGAAACCGAATTTTCAACCCTTGATCAGGAGGTAAGTATGGCAAAATGTTTAGATTGGGTTGTGTGAGCTTCGGGTTAGTTTCAAGGATGTAAGTTTTCGGGTTTTGGGAAAGGCTAATGGGCTTTGATTGGGTTGTCAAATCCCGAAATTTTTAAATCGATAATTACGGTTAATATGAGATTAAAAAAACTTAATTATGGTTTTGGCCGCGAGTCAAGAATTAAACACCGGTGAATTTGAGATTTATATTTAATTTTATTAATCTGTGATGTTTGCCTAGTGTTGTGTATTATATATTATTTTATTTTACAAAATTCAGGTGATTGAGTAAATTTGAGATTCGTGGGATTTTGTCTCGAGATACGTGTCGAGATAGGTGCCGAGATAATCAAAATATTGACATAACTATTAGTTTTGAATCTTGCGACAAATAATCGAATTCAAATTAAAAATTTGAAATTTGGACTTTACATGGACTTAACGAGCTGACGTGGGGATTTGCATCTGTTCGCATGTAAGTCGGGATTGGAGGTAGTGTGAAATGAGACAAAGTTGTGTGATATCTTGTTTCGAGTTTTGTGTCGATTGACAGTAGTTGAGGTTGAGATTTGATCCAAACTAGTTCAAGTTTGGATAAGTATGGCAATAGGATTAGTCTATAAAGGTTACGTATGTTATGGACAAAGTTAAGATTTTTGGGGTTTTAGTGTGGCTAAAACCAGTGTTATAGACATTTCATGAAAATTGACTATTTGGTCGAGAGTTTTATTCAATTTGGTGAAAAGTCGGATAGAAAATGAGCGCCGAAAGTTGAAACAAGTCCAAATAGGGATTTCTAAAATTAATAAATAAAAAGAAATTAAGCTGTTGACAAGAAGTTGAGGGTTTATATATATATATATATATATATATATAATATAAACAAATCAATAAATTGTTTGAGTTCAATAGAACGAAACTTCATTTCATTCCCATAAACCTCTCCGTCGATTCTTTCACTCCGCAAGCTCCTGACATCCGATTTTCACTCGGTTTCTTTCCTCAAAATCGTAGAGCATCGCGAGATGGTCAGTTTGAGCTAAGTTTCTGTGGTAGAAATGAGGTATTTGGCCTGTAATTTGGTAAATTCTTAATGACATACATTTTTCCTCAATTCAATTTGAATTCTCACGATTTTTCAATTTCTTTCGCGAGGTTTTGATAGAAATTGATTGGAATTGTTGTTAATTGGTATATTGAATTGATTTGCGTCAATTTGGGTTAAATTTCCACTGACGCGGGTTAGGGTTTTGATGAGGTGAACTAATGTAATTCAGTCGATAACTATTTTGGAGATGTTTTAATAGTTGATATTGATGATTGGTTTTAATCCAATTTGACTCCACGGGTTGTGAAAATATTTTGGTGTTGGTATCAGGTGGTTTCGTGGCGTTTATTGTCAGTTTTTGAGGATTTAATTGCAAAAGTATTAATTTGGAGAAGTTTTTTTTAGTTCAAAATGCATAAAGTTGCCAAGTTGACAGGCCATGTGGGAAAATTCGTAACTTCTCAGTTGGTGATCCGATTTGGGTGTCTTTGGAGTCTATGGAAAATATGACATGAGTACTACAAGTTCTTTTAGGTCATCATGACAAATATTAAGATTTCTAAGGTTAAAAAGTTATCCCAAGTTAGCTAGTTGAAAGCTAGTTGAAATAGTTATATAAATTAATATTTTTGGAAACTTTTCTCAAGCGTACTTTGATCGCGGTTTTCATTGGGCTTCATGTTATTGTCTCACTTGAAGCTTAACCTATAATATAATTAGGTATGCAAGGAAGCTATTGGAACCATTTTCAAGGTGATTCGACGCTTCGGGAACCTCAAAAATTAAGCTTGAAGTTGGATGTTTGTATGGTTAAGTAAATCCCATGGTAACCTTTATATTGTATGATTATATTTCGTATAAATTACATTGATCCTTTAATTACATTTTTGTTGTACATGCATACATAGTTTGGGAAGGTAAGGCATTACGAGTCTCCTTATAGTATCTATATCGGGGTTATCGAACACTATATTATGCATTTGATTACTATAAGTGTATTAGATAGTGTGAGATTTACTTATCTGACATTATCAAATTTTTATAATTGGATAATGACAAGTTTTAGCAAGAAGAAAGGAAAGGAAAATTTTTTCGATTATTGGTGACTTGCCGAGTTTCTTGCTCTATATGTTTGTATTACTTTTGAATATAAAATATTGTATAAATGGGTTTTTGGTTTTGTGTGAGGTTAGGACATCTTTTGAAAGTGTTGAAATGGTTTTGAGAAGGATCATAATTGTTTTAATGGTTTTATGATGGATTGGAATGCCGAGAAGTTAAGGTATTATGATTTAATGATGTTGAAAGTATGAGATAGGTTAAAATGAATAAATAATCATTATTAATGCGATATATTTTGTTATGGGGCGGATTGTGAGTCTTTCGATATTTCCACCAAGCTGAGCAGATTTATTGAAGATTTATGAAGGCTGGGATTTTCGATGTAGGCTTAGAAATAGAGGAAACGCTGGCAAATTTTTTTTTACGAATATTTGAGGATTATATGATTAATCTTTACTGATTTTGAGGTACAAGATTCATTTTAGAATCCATTTGTGGTTGATTTAGAATCATCATCAACAACAACAACAACATAGCCTCAGTCCCAAATTAATTAGGTACATGGATCAAACTTTTCCATTGTGCTCGATTAAGTGCAAGTGGTTGATTTAGAATCATATTTGATAATTACTTTGATAGATTTTTAATTATTTATTAATGGAGAGGTTGAGGCTACTAGGTTATCAGTGGATTAAGGTAATGTAGGCTGGTCAGATGCCATAATTAAGCGGGGTCTGACAATGTTAGTTTCAAAGCCTAGTATTCTACAACAACCTTGCTTATTGAGGCTTAGTGAGTGATTAGTTGGGAAATAACACGATGGAATGGGGCTAAAAAGTTTAAAAACTTTATAATTGTGTTATGTGTGTTTTATATTATCGAGATATCGATAGATATGGGCTTATTGAACCACTTTCTTGCGATTTTTATCATGAAAAAATATTAATGGGCAGCAAAAGATGGATTAGAGATATGACAAGGATAATAGGGATCCACAATGTGTAGATTCAAACAGGTTTGAGAACTTGGATGTGAAGATATTAGAGTCGATAAATACCTGAGCCACCAACCCAGGTATTTGTGTTTGTGTGGCCCAAGAAGTTCTAAATTCCACTTCAGTCCCTCAGGAAGAGCATACTACCATTGTAGTTCATTTGAGAGTTAGACCAGTTGTTATAGTTTCTGGTTAAGACTGATACATTCGTTGATAGTGGAATGTCATGGGGGGAAAGTAGGAAGAGTTTGGAACCATTATATTAAGGATTAAACTGAACATTTCACGAGAGGTTCGAGATACGGCTAATACCTATGTGATTATATAAGTTTTTATCACAAATCACGATGATATTAGGGCATCGTGGAGTCAGTACAAGAATCAAATTTTGTGGGTAAGAAAAATTCTTCTTTCAGGTTTGACCCTAAGTTCCAGAGAAAATGAAAGATTTGAGGATTAGTTGAGATGACACAAACAAACTTTTCAGTATTCAGGTTGAAAAGGTTTACCTTAGTTGCAAAGGAATGAAGTTAAGGGTCGAGGATCTCAGGGGGTAGGCCTCGAATAAGAGATCGACACCTATTTAGGAATCTTTTGTAAGTAATAAACCTACAGTGACATGTTTTAGGTATGAAAAAGAGGGTCACATCGGCAGAGACTATTCTCAAAATCTGAGTGTGATTATGTGTTTTGGGTATGGAAAGAAAAAATATTATAAGAGACTTATCCATAACTTTTAAGAGCATCATTTTATGTGTCACAGACTCAACAACATATCAAGGAATATGTTCAGGTGGTGACTGAATGAGATTCAAGTAAAAATCGCAATCTTATCGAAGATTCGATTTTAATTTGTTGTCGTGTGGTGATTGAGTTAGGGTTAACTCTGACGTGAGTCCCTATTCATCTTGTACTTAATATAGTAATTAGGGATAGGGTGGATCCTCACTTAATGTATAAGAAATATGTTGTTGAGATCTCTAGACACGAGATGGTTATTGATTTTGTGTGTTATAGTTATTGGATTTTTAGGTGTTGTTGATAATAAATTAGCAAGTCATTAAGAAGAAATTGAAATTCTTACCAGAACTATAGTACAAAGGCAGGATGTAAAATTAAACTGGAGGAGATTCTTTTGGTTGAGGATTCGTGGACATGTATTTTGATTAAATTAACTGGAGTTCCATCTCAAATAGAGATTAATCTTGTGATTGACTTGATTTTGGGACTAGACTAATAACTATGTTGCACTATAAGATATCTCCGAAGGAATTGCGGGAGTTGTAGAATTAGTTAGATGAGTTGATGGATGAAGGAGTTTATTCATCGAAGTAAGTCGTCGTGGGGTGCAATAGTCCTTTTTGTGAAAAAGAAGAATGACAATTCGAGTCTCTACATTGATTATAAACAGTGAAACATAGTAACTATTCGGAATAAATATCTATTGCCTTGAGTTAATAATTTGTTTGATCAAATTAATAGATAAAAAATCTTTTCAAATATTTATTTTCATTAAGGTTACTATCAGCCAAGAGTTTAGGAAGATGAGTTTGGGAAGATGATGTATAGAAAACTGCGTTAAGTATCATATATGGTTACTTTGAGTTTATTGTTATGTCATTTGGGTTAACTGATGTTCCGATAATAGTTGTAGATTTGATATAGAGAGTGTTGAGGTTGTGTTCGAGTCACTTTTTGATAGTGTTCATTGATGATATCGAGATATACTTTAAGACTCACGAGGATCATGAATAATATTTTAGAGTTAATCTCGAAAACTTGAGAAATCATAAGCTGCATGCTAAGTTTAGCCAAAGCGAGTTTTGGTTTTCTGAGGTTAAGTTTTTGGGTGATGTGGTTTGTATGAAATGAATTTTGGTGGATACAACCAATAATGAGGCTATCATTAGTTAGTTGAAACCTATCAAAGTGACTGAGATACAAATTTTTTTGAGTTTGGCTGGCGATTGTTGTCGATTTGTGAAAAATTTTCAAAGATAGTTGTGCCAATTACTAAATTAATTTAGAAAAATATTCCAATTGTTTGGTCAAACGAATACAATTCTGTATTTTGATAAATTGAACAAGCGTTTGACTTCATCACCAGTTCTTATATTTCCTAAAGCGAGGAAAAGCCTTACATTTTTAGACGGATGCATTAAAAGTGAGTTTAAGTTGTGTGTTAATGCAAAATGAAAAGGCGATTTTTTAGGTTTCTTGTCAATTAAATATTCACGAGAATAATTATTCTATTTATGATTTGAAATTAGTGGCGATTGTGTTTATTTTGAAGTTATGGAGATATAGGGGAAGCTTTATGCTATTTTGAAATCATAAGAGTTTGAATTATTTGTTCTCTCAAACAAAATCGAATGTGAAACAATAATAATAGTTGAATGTTAGAAAGACTTTAATTTTAGTTTTAAATACCATTCATGTGAAGTTAATGTTGTTGCTAACGCATTGAGTATGAGGAGTTCTGAAACATTGCGTGCAACTAGTCGATAAACTTACGAGTATGAATTGCTCGAAAAAGTCGTTATTATGATTTTGTCAAAGGTTCTTAATGTTGATGATGAACCGACTTGTGCTAAGTTTAGAGTATAACTCGTCTCTATTCAGGAAGTAATAGAGTGATCAAAGTGATGTAGATTATGAAAAGTTTAAAGGGTTTGCTGATAATAGCAATAATCCAGATCGAGTTGAGTTTGTTGATTAAAGTTAGAGGTTTAAAGGAAGACTGAGGATTCCATCGGTGGCTGAGATTCGGGATGAGATATTGAGAGAATCTCATTAGTTTAGATTTAGCATTCATTCTGGTAGAACCAGAATATTTTATGATATGGGTCGATTATATTGGTGGTCAGGGATGAAAGCTGACGCGGTTTATTATGTGAGAAAATGTGAGATTCCTCAACAGGTTAAGGCCGATAGGCGGAAACCTAAAGATACGTTGTAGCTACTTCCCATATTGTAATGAAAATGGGAATATATCGTGATAGAATTTGTTATTCATCTACCTATTTCTTAGGAGAAACATGATGTGGTGTGAATTATCGTTGATGGATTGGTGAAGTCTACTCATGTTCCTTTTATGTACATTTCAGAGCTGAGCTTATTGTCTGGTGAGAGATGGCTCACTTGTTTGAAGTGTCGCTGATGATATTTTCTTATATTGATACTCGGTACACATTGGAGCTGTGGCGGGGCATACAAGAATTGTTTCGACACTTAGTTACATTTCAGTACTGTATTTCATCCATGGGTGGATGGTCATACTAAAAGATAGATCTATATATTTGAGAACATGCTCAGGGTTTGTATACTGATATTTGGAGGTTTATGGGAAGAATACATACCTTTATGTGAGTTCTTTTATAATAACTGTTGTTAATTATTTATTTAAATGACTCCATTTTAGGCATGGTATGAGATACCTTTTCGATCTCATGCCGGTGGGGTTAAACTGAAGGATTTAGTGGAGTTGGGTTCATAGATGGTTGGAGATCACATTGAGGTTGTGTAGTAGATTCGTTTAAGATTGAAAACGACTCAGAAAAGTTACAAAAGTTATTATGATCTCTATCACCGATTTGTGATATATAGTGAAAGAAATTGGGTGTATCTGAAACTTTCCCACGTAAAAGGCCATTATAGGTTTGGACTGGAAGGAAAACTCTCTTTTTCATTTATATGATCGTTTGAGATCGTGAAACAGGTTGGAAAGTTTATGTCACATCACGTAGTTGAATGGAATTAGTTTGATTTGTAGAGCGACGTGTTGTATGAAGTGCTAACATAAAAACGAGAGGCATGTATAAGAGAGCATTTTCCGAATCTCTTTGAGTTCAGGTAGATTTGGTTAAATTTTAATTTCGAGGATGAAGTTCTTTTTAATTGGAAAGATTGTCAAATCGTAAAGTTTTTAAATCGGTAATTACGGTTAATCGGAGATTAAGGAAGCTTAATTATGGTTTTGATCACAGTCGGGAATTAAACACCGGTGAATTTGAGATTTATGTTTAATTTTATTAATCAGTGATGTTTGCCTAGTGTTGTATATTATATATTATTTTATTTTGCAAAATTTGGGTGGTTGAGTAAATTTGAGATTTGCAGGGTGTTGTCTCAAGATACGTGTCAAAATGGGTGCCGAGATAGTCAAAATATTGACATAAATATTAGTTTTGAATTTTGTGACGAATAAATGAACTTAAATAAAAATTAAAAATTTGGACCTTAAATGGACTTAATAACTTGACGTGGGATTCGCCTCGGTTTGTGTATTAGTCGGGATTGGAGATAGTGAGAAATAAGACGAAGTTGTGTCAAATCTTATTTCGAGTTTGGTGTCAGTTGATAGTAGTCGAGGTTGAGATTAGGTCCAAACTGGTGCAAGTATCGATAAGTATGGCAAGAGGATTAATCCATAAGGGTTTCGTATGTTATGGACAAAGTTAAGATATTTGGGGTTTTGGTGTGATCAAAACCAATGTTATGAATATTTTATGAAAATGGACTGTTTTGTTGAGAGCTTTGTTGAATTTGGTGCAAATTTGCATAGAAAACGGGCGCTGGAAGTCAAAATACGTCAAAATATAGATTTCTAAAATTAATAAATAAAAAAAATTAACCTGCTGACAAGCAACTGAGGGTTTGTGTGTATATATATATATATAAACAAATCAATCGATAGTTTGAGTTCAACAGAACGAAACTTCATTTCATTCCCTAAACCTCTCCATCGATTCTTTCGCTCCTCAAGCTCCCACCATCCGATTTTACTCAGTTTCTTTCCACAAAACCATAGAGCATCGCGAGATGGTCAGTTCGAGCTAAGTTTATGCAGTAGAAACGAGGTATTCGGCTTACAATTTGGTAAATTCTTAATGCCATACATTTTCCTAAATTCATTTTGAGTTCTTGCAACTTTTTCAATTTCTTTCGTGGGGTTTAGATAGAAATTGGTTGGAATTGTTGTTAATTTGTATATTGGATTGATTTGCGTCAATGTGAGATAAATTCCATCAACGTGGGTTAGGGTTTTGATGAGGGGAACTAATAAAATCCAGTTGATAACTATTTTGGAGATGTTCTAATAGTTGATATTGATTATTAGTTTTAATTGAATTTGACTCAATGGGCTGGGAAAATATTTTGGTGTTATTATCGGGTGGTTTTGTGGCGTTTATTGTCGAGTTTTAAGGATTTAATTTCGAAAATATTAACTTGGAGATTTTTTTTTAGTTTAAAATATATAAAGTTGCCAAGTCGACAGGCCATATGGAAAAATTCATAGCTTTTCCGTCGGTTATCCGATTTAGGTGTTCTTGGAGTTTATGAAAAGTAGGACATGAGTACTACAAGTTCATTTAGGGTCATCATGACAAATATTGAGGTTTTCATGGTTAGAAAGTTACCCTAAATTGGCTAGTTGAAATAGTCATATAAATTAATATTTTTGGAAACTGTTCTCAAGCGTACTTTGATCGCAGATTTCATTGGGCTTTGTGATATTGTTTCAATTAAAGCTTAACCTATAATATAATTGGGTATGCAGGGAAGCTATTGAAACCATTTTTAAGGTGATCCGATGTTTCGGGACCTCGAAAATTAAGTTTGAAGTTGGTTGTTTGTAAGGTTAAGTAATTCCCATGGAGACCTTTACATTATATGATTATATTTCGTAAAAATTGCATCGATCCTTGAATTGCATTTTTGTTGTATATGTATACACAGTTTGGGAGGGTAAGGCGTTACAAGTCTCCTTATAGTGTCTATATCGGGGTTATTGAACACTATATTATGGCTGGAATAATTGATACTTTGAATCACGTGGTTATCATGAGATCACGTTGAATCAGATCGTACTTCCATAGTCTAGAGGAACGAGACTCGTTTGGTTATTCTCCTCACGGATAGTCCTTGTTATTGTTTAATTACCGCTTTCAAAGACTGGTCGTCTAATTGTGGTCGGATAACAGAAACAAGATAGATTCGCGGTTGTATTTAAATTCTTTGAATTATATTATTCGATTAAGTTCCTTGGATTATTATGTATTTGATTACAATAGGTGTACTGTATAGTGTGGGATTTACTTATCTAACATTATCAAATTTTTATAATTGGATAACGACAGGTTTTAGTTGCGACAAAGGAAAGGAAAAGCTTTACGATTATTGGTGACTCGCTGAGTTTCTTTCTTTCTATGTTTGTATTACTTTTGAATTAAAGTATTGTATAAATGGGTTTTTGGGTTCGTGTGAGGTTATGATATCTTTTGAAAGTGTTGAAATGGTTTTGAGAAGGATTGGAATCGTTTTAATGGTTTTATGTTGGATTGGAATGATGAGAAGTTAAGGTGTTAATGATTTAATAATGTTGAAAGTCTGAGATAGGTTACAATGAATAAATAATCATTATTAATGTGATATATTTTGTTATGAGGTGGATTGTGAGTCATTCAACATTTCCACCAAGTTGAACAGGTTTGTTGAAGATTTATGAAGGTTGGGATATTTGGTGTAAGCTTAAAAATAGAGGAAATGCTGGCGAAAAATCTTTACGAATATTTAAGGATTATATAATTAATCTTTACTGATTTTGAGGTATAAGATTCGTTTTAGAATCCCTTTATGGTTGATTTACAATCATATTTGATAATTACTCTGATAGATTTTTAATTATTTATTGATGGATAGGTTGATGGTGGTAGATTATCAGTGGATTAAGGTAATCTAGGCCAGTCAGATGCCCTTATTAAGTGGGGTCTAACATGGGTGGGCTTGATGTGAGGTTCTGAATTAGGCTGTAAAGAAGCTAATGTCTCTCTTCTCAAGTCCTCCCTCATTGAGAGCGGGATCAAAACAATTTTTGAATTTGAGTTTGAGACTTCCCTCTCATGTTTTCCTTTCCCTCAAACTTCGTCTAATGCAGCTAATACAATTTTTATAGACTGAACCCCTAGATTATCCACCTGGCCCTCTGGATGAGTAGACTGAACATCTTCCTTCTCCCGATTGGACGTATGAGAATTTCCTACATCATCTTTATCGAACTTTCTCCACTATTGAACTTCACGAACCGATAAAGATAGGCTTTCCGATCTTCCTCGAGATACACCTTGACCTGGATGAGCACCTTGATGTGTATGAACATGCTCATTGTGCTTATGCTTCCTCCTCCTATTCTGAGCATCCACTAGGGTTGAATCCATATAGATTTCCATGGATATTCTGTCACGACCTAAATTTCTGATCACGTTTTAAATCCTTAATCAGGATCACCGACTTATGACGTGGGACCCGCATCGTGATACGCACACAAACTGAGGCCGAGGTATATATTACGTTTGCGTGATAACTTTCTAATGTATCATGCATGTATATTTGTTAATTATAGGTGACGATATGTGAGCGGTGACATGCCTCAAGATGCGTGCAGTAGTGAGACCGGGTAGAGACTAACATGGTGAGCCATTTATTTAATTGAGTTTATTAATGTGGTTTAATTAATTGAAATAGATGTGGCTATTATGTGATCTATATTATGCCTTATTTGGTTCATTTTTGCTAACTTATAGTGTTAGTCGGGAGTTATCTCCTTGGAGTTAATATTTTCATGTTTGATTTAACTTTATACTTATAGGAAAGTCTCAAATTTCTAAACAATAAAAAATATGAATTGACATAAATAGCCTTCAAATAAGTGAGAGATGAGTAATAAATGAGTTATTAATGAGGGGTAATTGTGTCTACAACTTCTGAGAGGTGGGGAGATATCTTACACCTTAGAGTGTAAGTTGGGAGATAAGTTGCAGGTAAATTGGGCAACCAAACAAGATTAGTTCTCAACTCCCAGTAAGTTATCTCCCGGGAGATAACTCCACCTCTAACCAAATGAGGCCTACCTAAGTTTTCAAGTTAAAATATTAGACATTGATATTTATCGAGATATGTGTTGACATATCAAGAAACCAATTTAGTATGATTCGGTGTTTCTAAGAACGGGTTAGTGGAGAGTTAATGGAGTTTAGATTAAGTTATGAGCCATTAGATTAGTCTCGAGATGCGTGTGCACATTAAGATCAATGGCCATAAATTAATCTTAGCTAATACATATATATATATATATATATATATATATATGAGATCACCATGCAAAACATTCTCATTGGCTCTGGAGGAAGAAAATTATAGGAGAATTCAGTAATTGTTAAGGAAGGTTTGATGAATTTGAAGGTGTGGATCAAGCTAGGTATGGCATACAACTAGGTAATTCTACTTACACTAGTAATTTTGTTTAATTTGATGAATTTATGGTAAATATGAAGTATGGCTATTCGTATGTTGTTGATGGGTGTTTTAGGTCTCTGGTAAGTTAGAATAAGAGATCCCAAGATGTTGGAGTTGGCTATGTGTGGAGAAAACTAAGAATTCAAAGTGCAAAATTCTGGGTTTTCCTGCGCATAGGGCGCTAGATGTGCTAGCTAGCATGCTACCTGTGTGTAGTGCGCTAATCAGGTTGACTAACACACTAATGAGGTCACTAGCGCACTAGACATCCCACCCTGCGCGCTAAGTACTCTGATAGCACAAAAATCTGCACTTCCTCAAAATACACTTAACCTATGTAGTTTAGCCTAAAACCTAAACTAATGGTCTAAACACACTCTAACACATACTAAATTATACTAGGAGCCTAGGGAAGAGTCTCGAGAATTCAGGTATGTGTTTTGGGGTGTCGGGAGGTCGGTTAAGCTAGAAATTACATTACGTTACTGGTAAGTAATCTCGTTGAGGTTCTTATTTACATTTCATTTCCGTTTTGCATTGTTTTACAATGTATTTGACTATGAAATGCCTTGTATTATGATATCATGATGTTGTTTCATATTCTACTCATTATATGGGTGTTCTTATCACGATATCATTTGCTTATGGAAATCATTGACTCTATTCGAGTGTCCTATGTCTTCTTTGTTGTTTTCATTGTATGTACTTTATAAATAACATGCTATTAGGATCAGATAAATAATGAATGGATTAATGGACTTTGTGCTCTTGATTAGCGTGCTTCGTTTAACACTTAGGCTCAACTCATAATATAAATCTCTAGGTTCTCTCCTTGAACTTATAATGTAGTTTTAGTGTCTAGACTCATTGCACTATAAGAGATGCGTGACATATGCGGTTGGATACTCGGGGATTTTGTCTTTTAAATAAAAGTGGCTTTAAGGGCTGAGGTGACGTGGTGCATGACCGACCAGATTTAGGCCACCACTACTTAATCTTGAGTCGATCTCGTTTTTGTTTAGCTGCGGTATTTTCTAGCATATTTCCATTTCAACACTTCTTTGCTATATTTATGCTTTTAAATACCAGTTGATCATGTTTGGAAATGTACACGATTATATCCAAGTATTACTTTATTACTTTTATACTCACCATCCTTTTATGATGGTTGGTGCAGATCCGTTGAGCAGTAGACCGTGGAAGGAGAAGATCAATGATTATCTCTAAGCATTTGGTGATTTTCTACCCCTGTCTTGTAGGTCTCAACTTTTGATGTATTATCTACTTTGTGTTTTTTCTATATATTTTAGGTTGTACATTAGGTTGAACGTATAGATTCCCGTCTTGAACACTTGGCTAGCTTGCTCATTGTGTTATCATCCTTATGACATATATGTATGTGGTGTTGTTTCCTAGTTCCACACTTAGTATTTTTTTAATAATTGCTTCTGCATAACTGTTAGGACTTTTGCTATGTGTATTACTTATCCTGAACACGATTAATGAGGATAATGGGATGAAACAGCTGATTAATACGTAGTTAAGTCATACATGGCTGAGATTAGGGCTTAATCACATGATTAGGCGGGGTGGTGCCCTGTTTTAAAGAAGGGGCTGTGCGTAATCCCTCCACGTATTGGTCGCAAAACTTGGATTTAAGTGACATCTTGCCACAGAAGGCATACATGAATTTGTACCTGTCGTACATGAAACTGATCCAGTATCTCATACCCCTACTCTCGATGAATCTCCCTTTGAGCAACTTTTTGTTTACATCAAGTTCCATTTTCGCTCTAATGTACCTTTCCAGTTGAACACCATTGATCGACATCCATGAGTCCATCTTAATGAATTTTCCCACATAATTGACCACTTCCCTAACTGCCGCTTCCTATCCGCAATTAACGGTGAAGTCATGGAGTTGAACCCACATTTTGCTCTTATGGATACGTAAGGAAGGAATATGAATATCTAGTGTCCCGGAATAGTAAAAAAGATATGATCTTTGAATAGTCATGGTCCAAACTCTAGAGCATGGTTCATGAGACTTGTGGATGTAAAGCAAATCTAGAATAAATCCTTGGCTACTTTAATGAATTGAGCGTCCCTTTCACTAATCTGTCATGCCTTTAGTAAGGTGTCCTTTAGGCCCCATTTGTTGTAGTTCTGGAGAGATGACAAATGACCCAAAATGCTCTTTTAACACTTCTCTTCTTCATCCCTATTTAGCACCTTCATGATCTTCGCCTCATCTTCCTCCTTGTTGAGAAACACTAGTGCAGAAGCCTTGAGATATCATCATCGGAAGCCATTTGATTGAGAACTCAATGGGGAGGACCTGTGTATGAGCCCGTGAACAACAAAAAAAGGAATAGACAAGACCAAAATAAAATGGAATAAACAATTGAGAAAATGACCACACAACCTAGACCGACGATAAAGAGACTTAACTATCTAAGATTCCTACCTTTACCAAAGAAATATTCCCCTCCCTAATTAATGCTTTTACCCATACAAGACTCCATACATGGCTAATGACAAAATGAATGCTAAAATCCTGACTCCACCTACTGGAGAGAACCACCCTTTAAAGCGCTCCCCTGGAAACTAAGATAAATACCTTTTGAATTGTGAGTACTAGGAAAAGACTTAGGGAAACCTTAGTAGGACAAACGCACTTGACAAAGTACATCAAACCTCTTAAAACCGGTAGAATGCAATTGTTGCAGAAGATTCCTCCCAATACACATAGTCTGGTGAAAAAGGAAGGAATGATCCAAATCAGAGGATATAACAACTAATCACTAATAGCAATAACCTTTTCTTGAGGACGACCACCTCTTCTTGAGGATAGTTATACTTGTTGCTATGCCTCTTATAGATTATAAGAGAGATATAATGTAACTAGGAGTTTGCTAAGTATAGACGAGCCAATATATTAATGACACCTCATAAACTCAATTTATGATTGAAACCACTCACATATCTATTGTAACGGCCTGAATATAATTCACCATTATTTCTGATGTGGTTGCAGACGTGGCTGACAGCTCAGACGCTCGTGGGATCAACAATTAGGCTTATGCGCACTTGAAGCTAGGTAAATGGGTATTTTTGTGTGCTAAATTGTTAATTTGCGATGTTTATCTTGAAATAGTGTAAATGGCATCGCAATGTGTGTTATTATAGTACATTTGACGTGAGATACCATGTGTTAAATAGTCGCCTTGATATGCGTGTCAACGCGGGTACCGAGTAGTTTAACCGAATTAACACTAGGCTGGGGGAACTAAAACACACAAAATGAATAAAATTGGTTAAATAATTAATATGTAATGTCTATTTGGTGGTTAGGGACATGGTAGTACGTGTATGTCGCGATTCGGGATTGAAACTGAGCGTCGGAACACCCGAAACAACACTTTTTGAGGTAAATACAAGGACAAGTGTTCTAGCAGAGTCACATTGGAGTCATTCGAGGTTACAAAAGAAATAAACGAGATGCTTAGGATGGCCTTGAGATGTGTAAGTGAGTGAAGATGACATTTGACATATATAAGTCAAGTTGACCCTCATTTCCACCACCTTTTCTCTCTCTTCCCATAATTCAAAAATTGGACGAGAAGGAAACAAGGTTTTGGTGATTTTCTTGGTTATTTGAAGAGCTTGGGGTGAGGAATACATCAAAACCAAGGTGAGAATCACGAACACCACAACTTTCTCTATCTTTTGATCATAATTTTAGAGGTGTTAGTGAAAATTTAATGGATGTTGAGTTGTTGTTATAAAAACCAGAAAATTGCAGCTGGTTGCTGTCTAGAACGCGATTAGCGCGCTAATGTGGCCATCTAACGCGCTAATGACAATTAACGCTCTAGGATAGAAAATTAGTGAGCTAATGTTCTTCCCGATGAAGAATGTATAATAGTCTGGGCATCTAACGTGCTATTGCCCAGACCTAGCGCACTAATATACTACTATTTTGACATAATTTGGGTGAAATGACTTAACACACATACAAATGACTAAATATCATTTATACATGGAAATAAGTCAATACGGGTTGTAATTTGGGATGTCCGAGACTAGGCAGAGTCGGACATGGGGTTACTGACACTACATGAAGTGTGGGTGAGGTGTGTAGTATCCCAATTGATATTTCTTGAGCACTATTTACTTTTACTTTAATATTCATTTTCTGTCTTTCATTACTCTATTCCTGGTGTGTTTTAATGGACGGACGTTGAGGCTCTCCCTCCGTGCCATTTCTATATGTACGTCCATTTAGCCATAACACGTGTGCCATCTCGGTGAATAGGGCTACCCAAGAATTGTGATGGGTACGTGTGTATGAGTCGTAGGTTCTACGCCGACCACCTAGTGGATCCAGATATTGGCCTTGCTTAAGTGCTACTCGCTGACAGTAGTCTGTTGGGAGTCCGAAGTATGGTGCCAGTCTGACCCTAAGGGCTAGGAACACACACTTTGAGCTTTTACTATTACATATGCATGCGATGAGCACATTTGCCTATTTTTATTTTTGCATGTTTATTTAATAGTTTTGTTTAAATTTTGATATTTACTTTCTGTATTGCTCACTTAATTTCCTTGGGAATACTCATTTTGGACTCGTCATCTATCTTTTTGTGATGGCTTGAGTGCATATCCTAGTATAAGCGGGGGCAAGGGCAAGTTACCGAAATACAAAGATGTTTAACTAGGCTTGTACGCTTGTATTATATCTATTTTGTTTTATTTTGGGATTTAGGATTGTATGAGACACTAGGACTTTATACTGGTGATATTTTGATACATTGAGGTACATTTTTGACCTGTGATGGTATATGTGTTTTCCACACTAGATATCAGAGTTAAACGCATGACTTAATTGCTTAGTAGATGAGTTGACATGATAAAAGACTTATGCTGTGTTTTATTTGGGATTAATATGATAGTAAAGACAGATGATTTGAAGCCATTAACAATTTAAACAATACAATTGTTGTTTAATAACTACTAAATGGTGGATGAAATGGCATGTGGGATACATCTGGTGCTGGTAAGCTAGGTTGTGGGCTCGCATCGGCCCATGTGGCGGTCCATTTGGAAGATGGGCAGTTACATTTTGGTATCAGAGCCAGGTTTAGGGAACTTCCATACGAATACAGTTGCGGTATAAGTTGAGGATAAACCTGATGAATGACCTGTAGATGTCGAAATCCAAAGGAATTGCTTAGAGTCCTAGTCGAGAAAAGAGGTGAGATGGGTAGAAATCAGGGATATATGTGTTAGTTTTATGTGTAGTATATATATACGATACACGTATATTGGTACTGAGGCTGATTTGGTGCTCGTTCTTTGATGCGGATACCGATGGACAGACAACCATCAGATACCCCTCAACTTGAGATTGGAGATACCTATGATCCAACGAGACCAACTTTGACATTAGAGTCGTTAACGCGGACTATAGACGATAGGTTCACATTGCTGATGGATATGTTGAGAGCTCGGGAGGTTATTGTTGCTCCTATTACCGTTGTGGCTGATCCGACGACTACACAGTCAGTCATAGCGCCTACTATAGCCGAGGCTCAAGTGCAGGTAGCAGTATCAGAGATAGAGAGGGCTACACCAGCAGTGGAGGCTGTAGTAGTGGTTACACCAGCTACGACTGAGTAGCCAGCAATGACATCGACTTTTGGGAGCCAAATGACATTAGAGGCAAATAAGATTAGGGACTTCCTTAAGTTCTCTCCAGGATATTTCTTTGGGACCGGAGACCCAAAGACAAGCGAGATTTGGCTGTTGTCACATAAGCGGCTATATGACTTGCCGCGAGTTGAGGAGATCGATCGGCCGCGGTTATCTAGTTTCTGTTCGAGAGCCGATGCTGGGATATGGTGGACTACCTACATTATGATTCATCCTGTTGTGACTACGTGAGCAGAGTTCCAGACGTTGTTCATGGATGAGTATATACCGATGGAGGTCAGGGCTCTTCTCAAGGAGGGGTTTTTTTCCCTAGTCTAGGGTGATATGTCAGTCACGATCTGCATGGAGAGGTTCTGATATCTATTGTCTTACTCCATGGACATAGCAGGTACCCACCGAATGTAAATCTATTATTTTGTCTACGGTCTGGATGAGTGGATATTAAGTACGGTTGTCTCTAGCGGAGCTAATACACTAACTAAGGTCTACGACAAATACATCGCACACAAGACCTATATGGTTCTAGAGGGCCAGTCGATGAACGATTCAAGCTGTGATGCAAAGTTAGCAGAGTCAGCGAGTATCAGGTGTTCGATCAAAGCAGAGGCCGAAGAGACAAAGGCGGGATCAAGACTGGAAGAGACAGAGGTAGAGGTCTCGTAGAGGAAAGTAGAAGTCTGGTCAGGGTAGCAGAGGTGACAGAGATCATCGTGAGGACAGAGATCGACGTGATGACCATTAGTTGGCATATTCCATGTCTTCGCACTCATTGATCAGTCTAGGCATTAGAGGCAGGACAAAGTTCCGAGAGGCCAGACGCCGAGTCAAAGGAGTTCTAGCAGGTCAAAGATTCACACATGTTACCATCGCAGTCAAGTGGGGCATATCATGGCAGATTCTACCGGACCAACACTTGTACCACCACAGACGGAGCAGGCTAGAGATAGGGCTCAATCTGCAGCATTTGGGTCGCGCAGCCGGACATGGAGGCGACCAGACAGCTAGTTGAGGGTACATTATCTATCTGTGGTACTCCTATGCATATTATGATGGATTTTGGTAGTAGTTTGTCTTTTGTTTCTAGATGCATGGTAGGCAAGTTAGGGTTACATGCACAGACCCTAGATACACGGTAGCTGGGGATAAGATTTACCTTAATCGAATTTGCCAGAATTATGTTGTGGAAATCGAAGGACATCAGCTACCGGCTATTTAAAGAGTGTTAAAGTACTTGGAGTTCGACGCGATGTTCGAGATGGATTGATTATCATCCTATCACGCACAGATCGACTGTTTCAGCAAGACTGTGACGTTTGATATCAAGGGGATTCCAAGGTTTACATTCACCGGAGTTGCGACTGCATTAACTATCACTCGAGGTAGATTAGCGACGTCGTAGGAGATGGAGAAGAACGCGACTATAGTGGAGCCGAAGCGTAAGACGATATTGAAGGTTAGGATGTCCCTATTTTCTGTGAGTTTCCAAACGTGTTTCCTAATGATTTGCCAAGTTTACCACCGCCGAGAGCTGTGGAGTTTATCATTGAGCTGATCCCGAGGGCTCAACCAATGTACAACAAACCATATGGAATGTTAGCATCAGAGCACGAGGAGTTGAGGACCCAGTTAGAGGACTTACTGAAGAAGGGTTTCATTCACCCTAGCATGTCGCTTTGGGAAGCTCCAGTTCTTTTTGTAAAAAAGAAAGACGGCTCGATACGGATGTGTGTGTACTATCGAAAGTTGAATCAGGTGATGATTCGAAATCGTTACCTACTTTTGAGAATCGACGACCTATTTGATCAATTAGCTAAGGCCAAGTTCTTCTTGAAGATTGACTTACGATCAGGATACTATCAGTTGAGGATTTGAGAAGAGGATGTGGAGAAAACCGCATTTAGTACTCGTTATGGCCTGTTCGAGTTTACGGTCATACCGTTTGGGATAACTAACACACCAACGATTTTCATGGATTCGATACAAAAGGTGCTGAGGCCATACCTCGATCGACACGTCATTGTTTTTATTGATAACATTCTGATTTGTAGTAAAACTCGTGTGGAGCATGAGAGGTATCTCAGAGATGTATGATCGACGCTGAGAGAGCACATACTTTATGCCAAATTCAGCAAGTGTGCATTTTGGCTAAGTGAGGTGAAGTTCTTGGGCCATGTCACCAGTGGTCAAGAGTTGATAGTGATAAGATTCAGGCGATTATTGACTAGAAGACACCAGATTTTGTATTTGACATCCGGAGTTTCCAAAGTTTGGTAGGATATTACAAGCGCTTTATGCAGGTCTTCTCGATGATTGCAGCGTCGTTGACAAGGCTGACCAAGAAGGACGTTAAATTTGAATGGTCACAGGGATGTGAGGATGTTTTCTAGGAGCCGATGAGGAAATTGACTTTGGCGCCAGTTTTGGCTTTTTCGGTGGCAAGTAAAGGTTTTTAAGTCTATACTGATGCATCGGACACTGGGTTGGGTGGCGTGTTGATGCAGGATGGACACCTAGTGGCCTATTTATCTTGACAGTTGAGACCTTATGAGGTAAACTATCCGGTGCACAACTTGGAGCTTGCAGCGGCCGTATTTGCACTGAAGGCCTGGAGGCATTATCTGCATGGTGAGCGGTTCGTGATGTACACAGACCATTAGAGTTTGAGGTACATGTTCACTTAAAGGGAGTTAGACATGAGACAATAACGATGGCTCGAGTTACTGAAGGACTATGACTTCACCATTGAGTATCATCTAGGTTAGGTGAATGTTGTCGCTGATGCGCTGAGCGGGAGTGGCATCGAGAGCTAGATAGTATTACGTCATATGACACATGAGCACGAGTTGCTCTAGGCAGCGTTGGTATTTTGTTTGATAAAGGCTATTGCCGAGCTACAGATCTGCTCTTAGATGAGGGTTCCTACGGTGTTTCTCGAGCGGGTTGCTGAGTTGCAGAGAGCTGATGACCGATATTTGCGGATCAGTGGCCTAGCTCAGGATGCGGGATGCATTGAATGGTTTGAGGGGTCGGACGAGTGGTCGAGACATAAGGGTCGGTTATGGATACCAGGAGTATCAGAGCTCAAAGACAGCATTCTCGAGGACGCACACCGGTCGCGATACACAGTTCATCCTGGTCGGATCAAGAAGTATCACGATCCGTAGAGATTGTTCTGGTGGTCAGGAATGAAGGCTGACGTGGCTAGATACATTCATAGTTGTCATATATGCTAGCAGGTGAAGGCTGAGCACAGGAGATCGACCGGGTCACTACAGCCGATGCCCATTCCTTAGTGGAAGTGGGAACATGTGACTATGGACTTCGTCAGTGGCCTACCTCAGACGAAGAGGAGACACGATGCAATATGGGTGGTTATTAACAGGTTGACAAACTCGACACACTTTATACCAATCGACATAAGATATTCAGTTACACAACTGAGCATTATCTTCGAGAGAGAGATTGTCAGATTGCACGATGTACCGGTCTCCATTATTTTTGACAGAGATCCGAGGTTTACATTGAGACTATGAGAGAGCATACAGGAGCAGTTTGACACTTGTTTACAGTTCAATACTGTGTACCATCCTCAAACTGACGGACAGTCAGAGCAGTAGATCAGATTCTTGAGGATATGCTCAGGGCATGTATTCTATCGTGGGAAGAGTACTTACCTTTGTGTGTTGCCTACAACAATAACTATCAGGCGAGTATTGGGATGCCACCGTTTGAGGCACTTTATGGTAGGTCGTGCTGGTCACCAGCATGTTGGGCGGCACCGAAAGATATAGCGGCTATAGGACCTGAGGTTGTTGTTGACCATACTGAGAAGGTAAGACAGATCAGGTAGAGACTTCATGTAGAACATGATAGGAAAAAGAAATATGCGGATAAATACCTTGTGGGTTTGATTTAAGAGGTTGGAGACTTGGTGTATTTGAAAGTTTCGCCCCGGAAGGGTCATAAGAGGTTTGACATTAATGGAAAACTAGCACTAAGATACATTGGGCCGTTCAGAGTTGAGGAACGCGTCGACAGAGTGGCATACCATCTGGAGTTGCCACAACAGTTGGTAGTGTTACACTTAGTGTTTCATATTTCCATGTTAAGGCTGGCTAAGTTAGGACCGAGGCCTATGGTCGATATACGTTAGATTGAGGTGCGACCTGACGTGTCAAACGAGGAACAGCCTGTGAGAATTATGGATAGGAGGACTCGGATTTTGAGGAATGAAGAGATCCCAAAGGTTTTGGTACGTTGGCGGCATCATGGAACCCAGGGTTCACCTGGGAGCTCGTGTTTACTATGCGACAATGATATTCCCACTTATTTGTCGGTAAGTTTTTTTAGTTTTTCCTAATTGGGAAGAACTGTAACGACCTAAATATAATTAGCCGTTATTTCTGACGTGGTTGCAGACGTGGCTGACAGCTCAGATGCTCGTGGGACTCGCGGTTAGGCTCGTGCGTACTAAGAGCTAGGTAAATGGATATTTTTGTGTGCCAAATTATTAATTTGTGATATTAATCTTCAAATAGCATAAATGGCATTGCAAATGTGTGTTATTATAGCACATTTGATGTGTGAGACTGTGTTTTAAGTAGTCGCCTCGATACGCATGTCGACGCGGGTACTGGGTAGTTTAACCGACTTAACACTAGGCCCAGGAAACTAAAACACTCGAAATGAATAAAATTGGTTAAATAATTAATATGAGATGTCTATTTGGTGGTTAGGGACATGGTAGTACGCGTATGTCGCGATTCGGGACGCGAAACCGAACATTGGAGCACCCGAAACAACACTTTTTGAGGTAAATACAAAGATGAGTGTCCTAGCAGAGTCACAATTGGAGTCATTTGAGGTTAGAAAAGAAACAAATGAGGTGGTTAGGATGGCCTTGAGATGTGTAAGTGAGTAGAAATGACATTTGACCTATATAAGTCAAGTTGACCCTCATTTCCACTACTTTTTCTCTCTCTTATCCCATAATTCGAAAATTGGAGGAGAAAGAAACAATGGTTTGGTGATTTGAGGAGCTTGGGGTGAGGAATACATCAAAACTAAGGTGAGAATCATAAACACTACAACTTTATCTTTTGATCATAATTTGAGAGGTGTTAGTGAAGATTTGGTGGATGTTGAGCTGTTGTTATGATGAGTTTATAGTGGTTTGAAGTTGTGTTATTGGTGTTGTGGTTGTGGTTGGTTTGTTTGGTTGTTGGACATGAAATTGCAACTGGTTGTTGTCTAAGCGCGATTAGTGCGCTAATGTGGTCATCTAGCGCGCTAGGCTAGAAAATTAGCGCGCTAATGTTCTTCCTGATGAAGGATGTATAACTGTCTTGGCATGTAGCGTGCTAATGCCCAGACCTAGAGCGCTGATGTACCACTGTTTTGACATAATTTTGGTGAAATGACATAACACACATACAAATGACTAAATATCATTTATACATGGAATTAGTCAGTACGGGCTGTAATTTGGGATGTCCGAGACTGGGCGAAAACGGACCAGGGTTAGTGATGGTACACAAAGTGCGGTGTAATGTGTGTAGTATCCCAACTGAAATTTCTTGAGCAGTATTTATTTTTTCTTTTGAATTCATTTTATGTCTTTCATTACTCTATTTCTGGTGTGTTGTAATGGGCGGACGTTGAGGCTCTCCCTCCGTGCCATTTTTGTGTGTACGTCCATTAGGCCATAACACGAGTGCCATCTCGGTGAATATGGCTACCCGAGAATTGTGACGGGCACGTGTGGGTGCATCTTGGGTTCCACACCGATCACCTAGCGGATCTAGCTACTGGCCTTGCTTGAGTGCTACTCGCCGTCAGTAGTCTGTTGGGAGTTCGAAGTACGGCGCTAGTCTGACCCAAGGGGCTAGGAACATACACTTTGAGCTTTTACTATTACATATGCATACGATGAACACAGTTGCCTGTTTTTATTTCTGCATGTTTATTTAATAGTTTTGTTTAAATTTCAGTATTTACTTTCCGTATTGCAAACTTAACTTCCTTGGGAATATTCACTCTGGACTCGTCATCTGTCTTTTTGTGATGGCTTGAGTACAGATCCTAGTACAAGCTGGCACAAGGGCAAGCTATTGGAATATAGAGACGTTTAACCAGGTTTGTACATTTATATTATATCTATTTTGTTTTATTTTAGGATTTGGGGTTGTGTGAGACACTGGGACTCTGTACTGGTGATATTTTAATACATTGAGGTACATTTTTGACCTATGATGATATATGAGTTTTCTACACTAGGTATCAGAGTCAAATGCATAACTTAATTGCTTAGTAGATGAGTTGACAGGATAAAAGACTTCCATTGTGTTTTATTAGGAATTAATATGATAGTAGAGACAGATGATCTGAGTCCATTAACAATTTAAACAGTACAATTGTTGTTTAATAACTACTAAATGGTGGATGAGATGTCATATGGGACACAGCTGGTGCTGGTAGGCCAGGTTGTGCGCCCGCATCAGCCCCTGTGGTGGTCTATTTGGAAGATGGGTTGTCACATCTCTTTCCCCCTTGGTTGATCATCTCATCACTTGACCACTCAAACCAATGGCTCACATTCTCCTACATGCAATCTCGATCTACCACTCAATATCACCTACCACCCTCACTTTACCTCACCTCACGTCACTTACCATCTCTCTCCTTTTCTCTTAAGCATCTCCTTCCCCATTGACTGGTTCTCATCTCCTCCCATACATGCTCTCTCCCCTGACTTCCAAGCATCATTTCCCTTTCTCGCTCACGATGCACTCTCATCTCCCACTTTTCTCTCACCCTATATATATATATATATATATATCTCTTTCCCTCTCACGATCAGTAGGCCTCTTCACCACCATCTTGGCTTCCTTGGGCTCTAGTGGCCACCGTCACTGAGGACTCTCCTCCACCGCCAAGGTAAGTGGTTGTGATGTTTTAGTGTGTTTGATGAAGAAGATGATGTGTGAGTAATGTCTTTAAGGTGGACTTAGTGTATGTGTGTGTACTTTGGGATGTATGCATGGTGTGTATCTCGGGATTTGTGCAAATATTCGAGATGTGAAATCGCATCGAGATGTGTGCACACATATTTCAAGACTGCATCGAGATGCGTGCTGATTTAAGAAAAATAATATATATAACATATGTATATATAGTTTATATGATATATGTTATACACATTTATATATAGTATAATCAATAAAATAAAATAATAATCAATTGATTAGGAAGAAAAAGAATAAATGCCAAATTTGAGAGAATTGGTCGAGCTGAAATTCAACCAACGCGGTTCGACCCAAGACGCAACTTATGTGGTCGCAACCTGAAAAATCTCATATTTGTTTTTGGAAATTTAGGTAAATGGAGAGAAAATAGAATGAAATAAATTAGGATTTAAATCACTATTCGGACTGAAATTATGGACCTAAACTATCAATGAAACACTCGTTGAATCGGTGTTAGGGTCAAATCGTGGATATTAAAGTTGAGATTTATCTCGAAATACGATCGAAAAGTGTTTATAAGGCGATTCACATCAAGATCAAACTTGTAATGCACACGTAATTAAAATAAAGTACAAATAAAACTCGTAATTGAGTTTAATAAAGATCGTGAAGTAATTTAGGGAATTCGATACGCCAAATGCGAGATGATAGTACGGACTTTGAGTACGTCGAGTGGCTTACGTGACTTAATGATTTACATGGTTATTTGTAAGGAAACCAGTAGGAGCGTTATCAATAGTTCTCTTCTACTTCTTGAATCCAATTTCTTTAATTGTGCCTATTTATGGAATTCCATTCCTAGTTAGAGTGTTCGAGGGCTAAGTGAGTCAGGAAGGTAATCTTTTAGGTATGGCGACCGACTCACAATTGGAACCATACCTCGAGTTCATGGATATGGGTCGTGGATGGGAGGTGAGGTATTTGGGGTTCCGTTGATATCCCTACTTTCATGACAAATTTGAATTTGTAGGTGTTGCCGTGATTCTAAGAAGTCGAGCTTGTGTACTCACAACTCGATGGATTTGAAACCACTTGGCTTGTCTTTTTTGCTTCTACAACACTCTCCTTTCACTACTTTTATTTATAGCCTACTTATCATGCATTTAATTTATTTCTTATTTTTTATATTCCGGCATGATTTATCGACTATTTATTTAATTCTTAAAGTACTGTTAAAGCTCCTCTAGATTTACTCATTGGAATTGTCTCCTTTGTGGTAACAGTTGCAAGCCCCTTATCTAGCAAGGGCAAGGAGCCAGGGATTGACGCTACATCTAAGGCTTCTTCGAGCGGTTCATACTTTTGCAATACTGCAGGTTTTTGTATTATATTTTTAACTATTTTGATGTTTTGTAAAATTTTAGAATATCGGGGGTTGAACGACTTTTTGATACATATATATGCACACTTTTGCCACCATACTCATACATGATATATATTACAGGGTCCTACATATAGGTTGTCATATTTTAGGTGTTTTAGAGTTATTTAAATT
Organism: Stephania yunnanensis; assembly: GCA_039657365.1. Lineage (NCBI taxonomy): Eukaryota > Viridiplantae > Streptophyta > Magnoliopsida > Ranunculales > Menispermaceae > Stephania > Stephania yunnanensis. The sequence continues at coordinate 27,544,389 of CM077581.1, read as the reverse complement.
GCTTCGTTTATTTTCTTTCTATTTCTTATTAATTTATATCTTGCAAAACTAATAACTCTATTAAAATACCAAACTATGACGACCCCTTCTCTAACCTAGGGCACCGCCCTGCCTAATCTCAGCCACAAAGGACTTAACAACTTATTATTCAACATTTAGTCCTATTCTCCTCAATAAAAATGTCCATGATAAACAAGACACAACTTCTATTATTATAAAATCTTCAAAGTAAATTAAAATGTTTAAACAATTATTAGAATAGCGAAAGTCTTAATGATTTAGTAGAAGCAATTAATATAAATCCTAGGAGTGAAAAAATAAGAAAGCATGATCACATGTATGTATGTATGTATGTATGTATGTATGTATGTATGTATGTATGTATGTATGTATGTATGTATGTATGTATGTATGTATGTATGGTATGTATGGTATGTATGTATGTATGTATGTATGTATGTATGTATGTATGTATGTATGTATGTATGTATGTATGTATGAAAATGGTGATAACTAGTTTAATAAACATGTATCAGGTCGAGGAACTAACGCTCAATCCTGACATATATACAACTCAAATGTATATGAAAGACATAATGTACGTAATACGATAAAACACGAAAAACCTACAAAGTCAGGATTGGGTGCAGGCCACAAGCTCAGAGGTAGTCACCAACCTTATCCTTGCCGGGCTTGCTAATCGTCAGATATGCACCCATCGTCATAAAAAAGATTATGAGTACAGTAAAGTAGAAAGTAACATCTGGAGATTCTAATCCACATTCCTAAATATACAAAAGATATTTAAAAGCATAATGATAGTGAAGAGTTGCTGAAACTGAAATATGTTAGTAAATACCAAAGCTAAACAAGTGAAATTGATACTATGATAAGTCATGATGATCTAGGTCCGGTTATGTGACGGCCCCAACTAAAAAATAAGGGCACCGCCCGGCCTAATCCCTTAATTAAGCCCTAATCTCCCCTATAAGACCTAACAAGGAATTAGTCAGCCTTAGTTAAACACCTACATACCTACCATTTATGATACCACCTATGGTTAACTTAATTGTTCTAATGACTAACCTATGGTTGTCTGTAAATCAGAGTTACTAAATTTTTTTTTCTTATCTAACCAATTATTCAGCGGAAGTCTTATTCAGTTACTAGTGGAAATGAAATCCTAAGGCATAACCTATTGTGGAAAAACCAGGAAATAGTGATCACATGCATATATAAACAAAAATGGGGACATATATAACATGTGTCCAGTTCTATAGTTCTCTCACTCAACCCAAAAGGCAAATGAGCATGTACATAAAAAAATTATACAAAAGCATACAAAACGTACAAAAGTAGGTCGTAGCAGTCCTCCACCGGCTCAGAGGTAGTCACCAATCTTCTTTTGCCTGGTCTGCTACTCGGCTGATCTGCACCCGCCGTCACAAACTAGACGGTGAGTACATGAATTTATTTAAGTAATACTGAGAGACATCGATCCACATTCCCAATTAGGCAACAAGTATCAAATTTGCATAATTTAAATATAAACTATGCTGAAAGAAACATCAAGCAAAGAGATAATTGAGTTAATCAAATGTGAAACTGACTCAAGGCTAAGTAGTAATGGATTAGGGTCGGTCAGCCGCGATCTTCATCATCAGCCTGTCCACTACAATTTGAGCTCTACTCTATAACATTTCAATACAAGTTTGAGCTCTATATCATAATATCAAAAGGTCGTACTTACGATTACGCCTTTTCTATTCCAAGTGAATTAGTCGTCACCGGAATGTATACTTGCTAACATACCCGAGTTTTAAAACTCGTCATGTTCACCCAAGTTATTCTTGCACCAACAAACCCCGAGGTCCGGTTACCCCGTTCGAGGCACGTTACCTCGTGTGTCATGCAAGGTAGTGGAGAAATTCCCTAACATCCCGGCAAGTCTAGTGACCCCCGTATGAAAGCTAAATTTCTATCATCAAATGACCCCAACCCCAAGAACCACTTTTATATTCAAAAATGACACAACATTGCAATCCAAGAGATGTATTAGCATACTAATGCACAAAGGATTTGAGTCAAATTAAACAAACTATCCTAATAGCATGCTATATCACTGACTTTCATACACAACAATCAATATGACAAAGTATAGCAATTAGAATCAAGGATATACAAAAACAGAGTATGCTATGAATATCATAAAATGAGCGACTGAAACAAGTCATAGCATATAGATTTCAACGGCAATTCAGTTCGAATAACTGAGAAGAAATAAATAAATGGAATGAAATGTAAATAAATGTCTCAAATCAGTTTACTTACATACACACAGCAATTCCTAAGCTATCCGGCTTCCGTCGCGTCGATGTACGCACCCAAACCCCATAATAGCTCCTCTAGGATCCTAACAGTTGAAAATGTATCAATTTAAATCTCAATTTAATGATTTAACATCCCTAAATTGGTCGACATCGGTCAAAATTGAGTTTGAAACCAATTTGCCGATTTCACATTTTTCGAGGTAAAACCCAATATAACGCCTCGACCGACTCCTGAATTTTTTCACTTTTATAGCACTATGGAAGTTCTATTGATTTGGGTCACAAATATAATTTTCCCTATTTTTCTGGAATTTTCCTGAATTTTTTCATATTTTTATCTATTTTCAGGAATTTATTATATATTAAAAACTGTTTAATTTAATTAACTAATTAAATATATATAATATATATAAATGGGTGGGTCCGGGTCAAACCCGACCCGGTCCAACCGGATCCGGGTCGACCCGACCCGGTCTTCATCGGGTCACGGTTGGTTCGACCCAACCCACATGGGTTCAGGTCGACTCGACCCGATCCCATCTTCTTCCTCGCCAGAGCACTCGTGCTCTGGTTCTGATTTTTTTTTCTTGTGAGGCGCTGTGGTTGGCTCCCAACTCCAACCCCAATGGGTTTCGATGACAAGGGAGATCCCCTTGTCATCTCTCCATTTCCTCTCTCGGTCGGCCATGGAGGTCGATCCTCCATGGCCACGACACCGGCAACCGACAACAACTGCCAACAACACAACAACAACCAAAATCAACAACTTACCTTACTTCGAGCTTGATCGATCTCTTTCTCGATCTTTCTTTCTCTTTTCCTTCTACTCCCGATTGTCACTCCTTCTCTCTTTTTTTTTTTTTTTTTTTTTTTTTTTTAAGCGTGCTAATCAAGAGTCGAGTTCTTTAAAACATCGGCTCTGATACCAACTGTGACGTTGGTATCACAATGTCTTAAGCCATGAGATTTTTAAAAAACCTTTCTCTGATACCAACTATGACGGCCCCAACTACAAATAAGGGCACCGCCCGACCTAATCCCTTAATTAAGCCCTAATCTCCCTTATAGGACCTAACAAGGAATTAGTCAGCCTTAGTTAAACACCTACATACCTACCATTTATGATACCACCTACGGTTAACTTAATTGTTCTAATGACTAACGTATGGTTGTCTGTAAATCAGAGTTACTAATTTTTTTTTTCTTATCTAACCAATTATTCAACGAAAGTTAGGAACCTTGAACTTAGAGTGGAACTCTGTGATCCCAACTTAAGTCTTCGTTGGGAAGTGAGGAGAGTTGAGGATATATGAACTATTTGATGTGTTGTATTATACAACTTTCGATATATATATATATGATATTCACTTTTATGTATCGCGTGAGACACGATGAGTAACTTAGTTTATGTGGATAGAAATTAAATGGAATCAGTTAGTGATTGATGTTTCAGTGGCCTACTTGATTTCACGTTTGGTCAATCAACAACTTTTTCCAGTTGTTTGGAACATTTTGGAAAAAGTGGAATATGATAGAATGATAACCTGTTTCACTTAAACGAGGTTGCGATGATGATCTTGTCTTTGCTTGATAATCTTTTACTAGGCCTTTGAGATGGTGCAGACAACAAAGAAGGAAAAGGTTTAAGAGTTATATTTCCATCTGATATGAGGTCGTATTGCATTGCCTTCATGCACGGATCAAATGTGACAATGCTGGTGATTGTGGCGTATTTGGGAATAGTGGAGCTGCATGGATAAGTACTCGTGCCTTGGAAATGCGGGAGTTGTTTAACTTCAATCCAGCCTTGCGGATAGTGGCTTAAGAAACTAGTTAGTTCAATTGATAAATTGAGATAAATGGCATAGTGGTTTGGTGAAGCCAATTGTAGGACTCAAACAAATTAATTTTTTTTTCGTACTGAAAATGAGGATGTCCTATACGAATGGAACAATTAATGTGAAGAACATTTGAGAAAGTAAAGTTAAAGAAAGAAAGAAAAAAGAAACGAATAGCAGACTCTAAGGGAGCAGAGTGTTGAGATGACTTGAGAGCTAACGATTACATCATGTACGGACTCTTTAGCTTTGACGGAAGCCTTGGAGTAGTAGTGTTGGATCAGAAGCCTAAGTAACTCCACTTTAGTGACACTAAGCATTTATAATCTCAGGGTTGGTGAAGTCGACCACCACCTTTAGGGAGTTGTAAATGAGTAACGTGTCGAAGTAGAGTCTGCGACTCATTCTAAAAGTTAGATGCCACTTAAGTATAAATCCTACGAGATTGTATATCTCAAGGATCCTCACATGCTAAAATTTGTTTAGATGCGTTAGTAAACGCACTGAAAGGAAATTCTCGTGCAAGTAGTGCATGTTGTAAAAAAAAAAAATGTATTCGATATTGTATATTTGTTGTGTTGTAATATATATACGATGTCGAGGATTCAAGGCTTTGGAAAAAGCGACGACATTTCGGAAAAATGATCGTGAGGCTGCACTTTCGAGGTTTGCGAGTGCTGATGAACTGCATATATTGCACGACTTCGAGATGTGAAATTACGAGATTCGAGACATGTTGTGCCTCGAGATTCATGTCGCACGAATCTCGAGGACATATTTACTTTGAACGTCAAAAAGTGAATGTGTTCGAGTGAACGCGTTGAACTCGTACTTACATGAGGAGATGCTGAGCACGCCAAATGATACGAGAAGTAGAGTGACGATTCAGGCGAGGCAGTCTCGCGAGTTTTAGCGGCATCACTCGGAAAAGTTTCACGGTGGTACGAATCTCGGAGTAGCAAATATTCATGACGTCTTAGCCACACCAGATCATATGAGGTCGAGCTTCGTATCAGTTTCGTTGTTCGGCGAGGACGATGTTTGGTTGTGCACTACGGTGGCATCGACGTGGACGCTCTGGAGTGCAGTCGGTGTTATGCTGAGTGAGAGCGTGGGAGCACACGCGTCGGAGTACCAGTCGCATTCTCGACATCGTTACATTCAGTGCGAAGGTCTGGAGATGATCAGAGTATAACGAGGGTTAGACGATCGTGACAAATAGAGCAACCACATAACGTATTGTGTTTCCACCATATATGACGCTTGTGTTCGGTGATCCAGTGCAGAGTTACACTAGTGGATTACAACAGCTAACACCGTCAGATCCTTAGCATAAGTACCATCAGAGGGTTGATGGCAGAGGCAGTGGCCAAAGATAGGGTCAAAGATCCAGTCGAATGCACAGACAGGGACAGCGATCTAGTCATGCACAGGGGCAAGGACGTGGACATGTTCCAGTTGGAGCGAGATTTCAACGTACCTGTATGGGCGTGCAGACAGCCATAAACAAATTCATGCTACTGCAACGTCAGGTCCGGCTACTATCCATCGTAACCTGATAGAGGGTATGAATTGGGTTGAAACTCACTCGATGAGAGAGACTAATTTCCGTTCTCGCGGACAAACAATGGATATACGTATGTTAGTGACAATGGATCGAGATTAACATGTTCATTTGTATTCCATATGTTGCGAGGATGCGCCCTGGCATATATTGATGGGAAGAGACAAATGGTGTACTTTTTGCTTGGAGGTCGCAGAGGAGCCCAACTCGTCACGGAGGAGCCCAGCTTGTCGCAGAGAAGCCCAGCTCTATAGAGTAAGATGGGGGTATGGCCTTGGGTCTTTATTCCTAAAACACCATTGTCCTGTGAGATTTGTTTCAATTTCGAGGACGAAATTCTTATTCATTAGGAAGACCATAACGGCCCGAAAATTTGACTTGTGCCAGGTGTCAAGTCAAGGTCGTATGTGGGACTTACTCGTCGAAATATGTATATCCGAATCCAATTTGGGATGATAATGCTAATTATGCGAGAAATTCGGTGAGCCGAAACACGAACGGGGACGCGCCTCGAGTTGCGTGTCGACGAGGGATATGCCTCGTGATGCGTGTAGCGCAAGTATCGAGATTTTGAAATGAGGCGGGTTGGTGCCTTGAGGTGCGCGCTGCTCGATTGTTGAGTTTGCCTCGAGATTCATGTAGCACGAATCTCGAGGACATTTTGATTTGAAATCAAAAGAAAAATGTATATATAATATATACATAATATATATATATATATATAATTAAAAAAAAAAAAGGATAAGATTGAAAAAAAAAAAAGGATTAGAGAGTGATCGTGAAGGGGAAGGAAAGAGAGGAGATGAGAGAGACGACCGGGAGAGAGAGCGACGGACGGCTGGAGCTCCGGCGGCGAGGACGACAAGGCCGGCCGCGAGAGGCGGCGTGGAGCGAGACGACACGACGCGGAGGCGGCGGCGGCTCCAGATCTGCGCGAGCTAGCTCATTTGCGCGGTGGGGATGGCGACCGGCCGATGGACATGGTCGCAAGACCGGCCGGCGCGGCAAGCGGCGGTGGCGAGAGCGAAGCAGCAGCGCGCGCGCGCAAGACAGGCGGTGATCTCGCAAGGCGGCGTTAGCGATCACGGTGGGGCCAGCGGCGCATGGCGGCGCTAGGCAACGCGCCGGCGAGCGGCGAGCGACTCCGGCGCGGCGACGACTCCGGCGCGCGGCGAAGTCGGATCGCGACGACGAACAGCGGCGACGCGACGCAACGCAACGCAATGCGGAGGAACTCACCAGCGGTGGCGGCGATCGACGAGGCAGCGACAGCGGCGTCGGCGCGACGGCTACGCGACCACGGCATCGACAATGACGCGGTGGCGCGTTGTTGACCGGTCGGATACGCGGTTTCGACGAAATCGCGACGACGCGAAGGAGGTGATGTTATTTCACCAAACTGAGTTGTGTTTGCAATGATTTTACGTAAAATAGGCCTAAAATGTCGAAATGGACACTAGGGACTTAGGATTCGGGTGTCGAGTGCGCAAATCCAGACGCGAGCGAGATGTTTTGAGGTTCGCGATTTCTCGAGGTAAGTAAACCAGTTAGGAACTTATACAGTATTTCATTTCTCTCCATTGGCTATTGTTGTTGTTTACTGTTTTGTGATAGCTTTATTGTTGTTCACTGCTTTGTGATGATAGCTATCTGTGGAAATGTTGTCGATTGAGTGAGTCCATTGGCAAGTGAGTCACGGTTACTGTTTATCTGCGATACGATAGGGTTAGGGCTGGAAGGCAGGGGCCTCGTCCTAAATCCGATGTCTTTCATGGTCGTCCGAAGATATTATACAGGCCCATGGATGGTTTATAGTTGTCACGGGCTAGGGCTGGGAGGCAGGGGTCTCGTCCTAGATCCGGGTCTATGGATGCCTCATAGTCGCATGGGTTAGGACTGGGAGGCAGGGGTCTCGTCCTAAACCCGAGTCTGCTGGGCTTGTACCGCGACTCAACGACTTTAGGTCGGGACTCCTTGTTATTGGGCATCACTCATTGATGGATTGTTTATAGTCTTTTATATTCATGCGTTTCTTGATTCCTTTCGTTCTATTTGCATGAATTCGACTGCTTTGGATATCGTGAACTGTTGTTTTGGATATTGTGAAATGTTGTGTATATGTCCTACTGGATTTACTTACCTGGGCTCCCAATGACTCCAACCCCATGCGCTTTATCTCAATATAGTGCAATGGACCCTAGACACTAGGAAAACTTCACATTCAAAATGAAGCATCACTAAGAACTATAAAGTAAAATTATTGCTTACAAAAGCACTATAAATAAGAGTATAAGTCCATATCCAATTCAGCAATACAACTATCCTAATAGCATACTACCCAACTTTTAAATAAGTGCATAAACAACCAACAAGTACAATGGACAAGAATAAAGTAAATGAATCAATTCAAGGAATGATATTATGACCAAAACAACTCACTAAGCGAGTAGAATCAATCAAAATTCATGATATCAGATCACAATGCACATACTAGTCAAAATAGACCATAGAACAATGATATATTAGAAATGAAATGTAGAAAAGAACCTTAATAGATTTACTTACATAGCACGTAAAGTTCCTAGGCTAATCCGGTTTCCCAACACCCCATAACATGTACCTGAACTCCCATTTTCTCCTCTAAGTTTCTGAGGTTAATTAAGATGCTTTAGGACTTGTACAAGCTATTGGAGTTGGTATAAATAGTTGTAAATTTCAATTTTTAAAATTAGCCCCATTAATAATTTGATTATGTCTAAAATAGAGGCAGTTTTGGTGCAACAATTTGTGAGTTGATTTTAATTATCAAAACATTAACATTATGTATTGTAGCACAAAGCAAAGTTTTTAGAGCTATGTATCAACTTTCTAGAACTATAAGGTTTGTGTAATTCTGAAGAGAATCGAAGGCGATATAAAAATTTTACCACAATGGCTCAAAATAATTTTAGATTTCGAACAAAGACTTTGAAAGATTCATTTATCTTAAACTATGGCTTAAAAACTCATGAGTTTTTTAATGAAGCCTATAAACATATCCTAAACATCATACTAAAAGATGAACTTAATACAATAAAAAATGAGGAAGTTATGCTCAAAACAATAGGACATTAGCAAAATTGTGAACCCAGATATTTCAGATTTATTATCAACGTTGCAGAAGATTTTTAGACATGAAAACATTCAAATTTCAAAATATTTCAGTAGGCAAAAGTTGGTCTCCACTGAGTTAGCTTTCAAGTACCATTAACATGGGTCCATTTCAATTTGATATGAGGAAGTTATGACCAAAATATCGAGACTGGTTCATAACAACAACATGCAAAATTTTCAATTTAGCTTACAATTTCAAAAATTCATAACTTTTTTTTTTATTTCAAAACCAAATTAAGAACTTCTTAATAGCTGGATTATCGGCTTGAAATGAGGAATCAAGATATATAAACCAATTTGAAAGACTCAAACATCTACCCTCTGAAAATGACTAAAAACCATAATTGAATTCAAACTTGAAACCTAAAATTAAAGATTTTGACAAAACTTTGCAAAATAGTTGTGTAAATTGATTTACCTAGTTATAAGCTTTATTAACCTTGATCATCTCCCTCTAACTCATCAGAATTTCTCCCTAAGTTGCCGATTTTTCTCTCCAGATCTATCTCTTTTTTTTTTAAAAAAAATGAAGATGATTTGCCCAGATTCCCCACAAGTCCTTATATATAATAGTTATATGAATTTGTAACCATTGTTCTTGATTTACCTACTCATTTCTAGGAAAATCTAATGGATTATGCCCATCCTACAATCCACTAAATCACCTACTAACTCAACTTTCCTAACACATACTTCAACTCAATTTGTCTTGTAATGATGCCCACATGTATGTCAAGGTACATCAATGCCTATTGTTTTATTTTCCTAATTTATGCCCCATTTATGTAATTTTAACTATATTCACATCGAATTAGCTATATTAAGTTACATTAACTTAAACTAAGACTTACTACATCACTCTTTACCTTGGTCCCACACCGGCACTCATCTCGAGGCATGTCCCCACTCATGTCTCGACATTTATATACAAGTAGAAGTGACTTAATAAGTTCACATGAATACATTACACTAGGAATATACTATACAGAACTAAAATATAACTTGACCAAATGCCTCAGTTAGTGTACGTATCTCGATGTGGGTCCCACATCACGGGTTAGTGATCCTAATTAAGGAATAAACCAGGATTAGAAATTTAGGTCATGACATAAACTAATGGCAAGATGATATAAGAAGGCTGACTAGGCTTACTTGACCTTGCGGGGTTAACTGGGGTTCCAAGTAGGTTTAAGCCTAGTTGTGGGAACTGGGATGTCACAATAACATCCTCTAAAAGTTTACATATAACTCTGAATTGATAAAATGAAATTAGTAAGTGTGTTTTATATTTGTAGGTCTATTAACAATGATAACACTTCAAACAAAATTCTTTAAGCAATATATATTGCTTATCAACAATATAGACAATACGAAAAATATGGATGATTTGAAGGATATGGACACAACATAAACAAGAATTATCACTATTATCAAAAAATGTTTTATTGAAAAAGGTGAAAACTTATCTCATTCGGTTTTTTAAATACAAATTTGTTCAATCTACAACATTTCTTATACTTATATCTTCATACAACATTAATAAATATTTTTTCCGAAATAAATATTGTTTCTTAAATTGGTAAATGAACCTTGTCTTATCATTATCCAAAATTGACTATCGTCACTGAACGATTAGAAGCGAGAAGAACTATTGTCAATGCGGGCAAGCATGGACAATGCCGGATACATGTCAATATAAACTTTAATAACTTCTCTATAGCCCAACACTGCGCTCAACCTTTTTCATGGTACTAATTTATTTACTTAAACCCTATCATGGAGTTCTATGTAGTGTGTGTTGAGCCTGGGTAAGGTAGCTAATTAATAGTCAAGCTCTTAGCCTCCTCCATAAGAACTATAGGGTAGTTACTTTCATAGACTACCATTCTTCTGTGATTTCCTAAAGCTTATGGGTCCGCTAAGCATTCATGTTTTTTTCTTGAGTTCTTCAGATTGAATGAATCCTTAATTACTTGTTTAGTAAGTTTGCTTTAACCCTTCAATAAACCTCGTAAATTAAATACAACAACAACACAACAACAACATAGCCTCAATCCCAAATTAGTTGGGGATGGAGAAGTTTGTTAGCCTCTATATTGCGGATTATTTGAGCAACACTTAAATATTTTTTTATTTCGGATGCAATATACTTCAGTGGTAGACTATGTTTAAAGAAGGTTGCTAATAAAAAAAGGTTTTTTTGCATGGTGGAATGTGGACTGTTTTATTTTTTTTAAAATTAGAGTTTGAATATGAAGTACTTTTAGCTAGGTGTTTGTATATTTACACGAACATATAATGCAGTAGAAGACTATGCAACGCAATTTATTTCTAGTGATTATGATCATGTACAAAATTAGGTGAATTATATTTGAAGTTATTTGTGCTCAATTGTAAAAGAAGTTATAATGTTGATATTTTTATGGATAATAAATCAAGCTATTTTATAGTTCAACTTCTCATTTGAGTTTAATGTATCAGTTTATCTTGTATAACACACAACATCATAAGTAGTGGTTTATGATCTAATCTTTACTTTGACTTAAATTGAGATTAATTACTTTCGATTAAATTTAAGCACCAAGATTTGCAATTCAGTTGAAGTATATTAATTATATTTAGTAAACTGATGGGTTGATACAACAAGACTTTGATTTAGGTGACTAAATTGAAGCTTTATAAAATTCTATCATATGTGATTGGGTGACTTAACTGACAAGTCAATAATTAAACATATTTTATAGTACATTTTAGGATGATTTTATATGTAAAAGACAATTACACTTGTATTTGTTATTTCAAGTAATAAATGGAAAATATGAAGAAATGAACAAAAAAAGGGAAAATTATGAAGGAATTAATCAAGTGGAAAGAGTATGTGAAAAATCATCACTGAAGAACTAAGGAAAAATTGAATTTTATGCCCAGAGATTCTCCCGCAATTACTAAGACGAAGGATCGCTACATAGATCGGTGGATACAAGAGAAAAACAAAAAGTTCAGTTTTATGGATTTACCCAACGATTTCACTTACACATGAATCGTTGAGGAATTACTATGATAGGTTTCATGAATTTAAGATAACTACGAGTTCTTTGAGTTGGTTTGAGATGTTTACTACCTAGATTACTATAAATACAACCTTAGGGTTTCGAACTAAGTTGCCCTTAAGTACTTAGGTCAATATTGCATTGCTCTAGGAGCCGTTCTTTATTATTTTAGTTATTGCTTTATTGTTCTTTAATTTTGGAGAAGATTTGAATATGTAAAGTGTTTTATTTAGAGGTATTTATCTATGTCTTTTATTTATATTATTGTAATATTTTTTAAGATTATGAGTAAGTAGTTATTTGACAAATAACGTTCGATCGTGAACTAGATCCGTTTTGCAATGTAGTTATGATGAGAAGATTATGTGTTTAATGTTTTAAACAAATCGCATTCTTTGCTTCACTGAGTTAATAGGTTATTATCTATTGAATTTAATCATTATATTTGTATTATATGCAAAGTTTAGAATGTGTATTAACTTATTTGAAGTAGTAACTAGGCTTGTTTGAAAAGCAAACACAATTCGATATCTTAGGTGAACTTGATATTGAAGTGGCTTTCCAAATATGTTAGATTTAGTAGTTCGAAGTTTTCATAAAGTGTAATGTGGTTTCATTGCATGAAGTTAATTTCTTTATGTAAATAAAGGAGTTAGCTCAATAAAATTAAAACGTGGCTTTTCCACCGGTATAAGGAGAACGAATGGCTGGCTAAAGGTTGTTTACTTATTTATGATTAGAGTTTAACGATCTAAGGTACTTTATAAAGTATATTTATAACTATATGGTAGAAGTTACATGTTTAGAATGTAAAACGAGTTTATGTTTCATTGTTCTGAATGTTTGTTTAGATATTTATTTATTATTAAATTGAATCTTTTTATTGATATTGAATTTGAATTATGTTAGTTAAGTTAATATAATTAATTATTATTCTATTAAAGTTAGTTATTAGTTAGTTTAGTTATTATTTTAATTAATTAATTAAATTAAAATAAAATAATTGTAAAAATGTCTAAAAGTCCATTTTCCTAGAAAAGTTTGATAAATCCCTGTGGAGACGATTTTCACTTATCGCTACTACAAAATCTAAAAGCATAATTTAGAATGGGGAATTTATTGTACTCGTATGACACGTGTCATTAACTTTGTGAATTTCGTTTAAGTATATTAATTATATTTGGTAACTCGATGGGTTAATACTACAATACTTTCGATTTAGGAGACTAAATTAAGGATTTATAAAATGAACTTTGATAGTATAATCACAACTCTACTTATTTAGAGATGGTCTACACTTGCATTGGAAATCGTAGAAATTCTTATTGATGAGTATTGTCTATGTGATCAACATTTGTCGATAAGTTCACCATGTTTAAACTATTCTTCTATATTCTTGTAGCATGTTTAGTTCTTGTATTAGCAATTGCTTTTAGATTGTATATATGCAGTTCATTGAAGTTGTTATATTAAAGGTTTCTTCTTAAGCTAATGAAGATCAGACGACTTGTTGGTCCTATTTGTGAGCTGATTAGTGGATGTACCATAATTGCTATGCAACTAATCAATGCCTGTGAAACATAAGGAAAAATAGGATTCATTAAGCCATGGGAAGACAATTCACGTTGAAGGTGTTCGTTGTTGATAAAGTTCTCAAACTAGACAATTGACTAATAAAAATTAATTGCTTCTTTTGTGTATTTAAACTATGCATAATAATTGTTCATGGGAATGACATATATGTATAAAATCATATGTTCATGAAAATAATGTGATCTTTATAATTTATTATTTTGTTTAATCTTCATTTTCATTTGTGCTTGTTTAATTATTGATTAATTGAAGTAGAATATAGTGTACAAAGTTCACTTGAAGGCGTCATTATCACTGTATTGTTATATTATCGACATTGACAGTATGTGTCATTATCATCTATAATATTAATATTAATTATTAGTAAGTCGCAAAAATAGTCAATGTAATTGATCCACTTGACTAATTCTAATAATTTAGTGTTATTTGGGACTTTACTACCAAAAATTATGTTTCAATAACAATTATTACAAAATCTCTCATTGTGTATCAGCATCACAAACCATCATCATTAAATGATTAGGAGTGAAAAGAATCGTGAATTGTATGGGATTTACTTGATCTGTATTTTAATGAACCCCAGGAGAGAAACCCCTTAAATTTGGTATGAAATGAATATGTATAGATATATATATATAGTGATGTTGGGTAATTAAGGAGCAAGAGACACAAGCAAGAATAGAAACCCTATTTAGCAGAAGTTCTAACATTACAGATGATTAAATGAATGAAAATCCCTCATGATGATGTGGGAAAAATCACCAAGTTCCGCCCACCACCGCGGTGGCAGGCTAGAGTTAAGAACAAGACACGTACAATATTGCTTAAAATCATCATCAAATCATGATCATGAAAGAAAGACACATAAAATAGATGAAAACACTTATTCCCCAACCATCACTCGAATATCAAAACCGTCCTAAATCACTACTTTCTCAAACATGCAATCTAATACTCCGATGAAAGAAACCATTGGAATTGACATCTGATAGCCTTACATGCATAACAATAATAATGAAAATTACCACAAAGTATGCAGTTTGTGGAGGGTGAGAGAGAGAAGGTATGATGGAATTCAAATGAAGGGCGATGTGATAAGGGAGAGCATTGAAGAGATGTGGGTCGATGATGGCACCGTGGCGATGAGTGGCGCTAGATCTAAGAGCGGTGGATTTGTTTAAAGTCTTGAGAAAAGCTATTCTCTCCATCGATTGATTCAATGATAGTTGATTTTACTGATGAGATGAAAGGTAGCTAAACCTTTAATGGGCGGAGAAATACCCCTTAAATGAAAATGGGAGGAGAAAACCCAAAACTTGTAAAAGAAAAATGATAGAGGAACTCGGCGAGTACGCACTCTCAATGTACTTGCCTATGTGACACACAACATATGTTCTCTTCACCACTTTTAAGAGCACGTAGTGGTTCACCTGTTTAATTTCAATATACGATTTAATAGGGGAGTTAGTAAGCATGTGGTCCATAAAAGTTTAAGTATCTCTTTTTTTGTTATCTTGTTTGTTTTAAAACATGTTTTCATTTTTTTGGGCGCATTATGGACGCCCCTCCATTTACTAAGGGCACACCAATTTTATGGTTTTTCTCCACCAAATTGGACCTTGATGGAAATGACACAATTGCCCCATCATATGAACAACCAACACTACCAAAACACATATTTGAAACAATTTTGAGGCACCCACCTCTGTCCTCTCACATCTCTAATCGAAACCTAAGTGTTTTGTCAGCCGTTGTGTATTAATTCTTTTACTTTCGCATCAGACAATGACGTGGTTGTTGGGACATGTGCCCTAGGCCAATCCATTAACTGTCTTTATGAATACTTTTAGTTAATAAAATAGAGGATTTCATTTGCTGTTTATTATAATTAATTTGCATGTTTACATTATAATAAGATCCATGGGTATTTGCAAAAATATCATAAATGTCCCTAGTCAATCATTATACTGGGAACTATAATGAATTAAGACTAGTGTGAGTCTTGATTGATCATCATATGATGATTATACATATAGGGATACGAATCAAGATCACGAGTTCTTGTTAGGGAACAAAGTACTGGACCAACAAGCTATGAGAACATCACATGGATTAAGTCATAGTTGTTTCTCATGATAGGTATATTTTTCGGTCCTCCGACTTGAGATTACCAGAGACTTCAACATTAGGAACACAGTGATTTGACACAATCAAACGTTATCTTTAACTGGATGATTATAAAGGTTGTGATTGGTTACTGTGTGAGCAATGCGATGAAGTTTTTTAATCGAGATAGAATTTGTCCCTCTCTTATTAAGAGAGATATTCAGTGGATCCCTCGATGTGTTAGACTGTTAAAATGCGTAATCTAAGTGAATTGATATTGATCAATGTCACTTGGATGTTTTCAGTCTACCTAAGATCGAGACTAGTACGATTGAATATGTTGGACGACAATTCCATGCCTTATGTCTAATCAAAAGGATATCGTGTGACAAAATGATGTTGTATACACTATTGATTAGGTTGTATCGATTTGATATTCGTAAAACTTGGGTAGTCATAATGCCTTGCTAGAGGCCGCTTATGACTTGTATACCAAAATGTGTTTTGGTACACTGTCAATGTTGTATGAGCCTATTGGGTCGCACACTAAGAATGATTTTGCTAGATTTTAATATGGTTCAGAAAAATGAATTTTATATGATAAAATTCATGACAGAAACGTCCTTGTGGTGTATTACACTTATACTTCTTTAAGTAGGGGTATATGTGTAATTTATTTAACCGTCTATATACAAGGGTTGTATAAATAGACGTTTTAAGTTCGCACACACGCATGAAAGATTAAGGGCCCGAAACTCTATTTTCGTTTTAGAAATGAATTAGGGTTCTCTAATACGCTCTGGATCATTTTGGAGAGAAACAAAAAGGGTTTGGTATTCTCTCGAAGCTAGCACTTCGAATCTCGGCCACCGTTCGTGTTCGGACTGCTGGTAGAGGGCGTTCATCGTTGGCAACGCTTTAGAGATCGATCAACCTTCACAAAGGTATTTTGCAACTGAGGTATGATTAAGTTTTCATGGTTTAAACATTTTTAATGGAATTAAATTCGGATTCTGTTGGGGTTTTTGTCAAATTTTTTTGTAATTTTTGCTGCGTATGAACCCCAAAAATCCAACAGTGGTAACAATCGATTCTAGCATATTAAGGTTTGAGTAGCTATTTTGGTATGGCAAATAGTGACTTTAATGTTTTGGTTTTTCATTGTAGGGTTTGGTAGATCCGACCATTTAGAAGTTGTTTTCAGCGTGAAATTGATGAAGACAACACAATGATGCTGGAATAGCTATAAGAATAGGTATTTGTTGATGTTTTTTCTGTCAATTATTTCAACTTTTATAGTGGTGAGCATGGACACAATTTTGTCGGTCAGATAGAACTGAGACTTGTCATTAAGTCTCAGTATATGGTAGTCGACACTAATGCAATTGTCTCGATCATAGGGTTTTGAGACTCTTCAAGTAATGTCAGTTGTGTTATATCGACATGGCTTTGTAAGCCTCAGACCTATGCTAATGAGACAACGTGTTTTTGCATTTTTTGGTGAATGTATAATGTCTTGGTAATGAGTCCTTATAGTACAATGTGTTTCTTGCGAGTAATGTCGTTGTTTCCAGACTACAAGGATGTTTTCACTCCTTGTAAGCCATTCCAATCTAGAGAGGCAACTATTTTATGGCTTCAAATGATTGGTCGTGAAAAGAAGTTTGTGTTAGTTACGAAGCACTCTGATGCCGAAAGGGTTAAGCGCAGGGGAAGAGTAAAACTTGCATGTGAAAGGTCCAGTATATTTAAGAGAATGTCAAAATTTAGGGGAATGTCACAAAGAGTAAGGAAATACAAAGTTGCAAAACTCGCTTTGAAACCAAGAATTGAATAGGGGAGGAAAATACAGGAGCCAAACTGGTACAAAGAAATGTGGGTGCCCTTTCTTTATTAACATCAAGGAATATGTAGATTCTTTATGGCACATTAATGTGGTATGTAGACGGCACAATCACGAGCCCGCCAACAACTTGGACGACCACTCATTAGTAGGAATATAGGATTCAGGTGAGCAGGTGGTTATGGTGCAGATGGGTAAAGGGAATGTGAAGCCATGAGAGATCCTCAACACGTTTGAATAATATGTGGATGTCCTAGCACGAGAAGCATTCTGAGACGAATGTCTCGACTATACATACAATATATAATGTATGACAAAAACATCGAATTGATGATGCAGGTGGGAGGACTCAAATACAATAACTATTCCGCACATTGTAGAATAATATGTGGATGTCCTAGCACGAGAAACATTCTGAGACGAATGTCGTGACAAACTTATTTTAGGCACATCCTGATTCAATAAAGTTATTACAGTGTTTCCCGTCGGTTCTTCTAAAGGATTGTACATACAAAACTAATAGGTATCTAATGCCATTGTTGAAGATAGTTGGGATCACTTCGACGCATTTGATGTTCTCAATTGGGTTTACTTACATATCATTAGAGACTAATGCCAATTATGTCTGATTACTTAAAAATTTGAGGTCTATATTGCACGCTGGCCTAAACCTGATGTGATTGTTACAAATCAAGAGTTAAACTTGATTAATGCAATCAAAGAAGTGTTTCAAATATCGTCTCATCTTCTTTGCTCGTGGCTCATCAACAAAGTAGTGTTGACTAAGACTAAGAAGATGTTTGCTAATAATGAAGGCTTCACATGTTTCATGGATAGGTGGACGACCATGTTGTATGCTAAGTCAGAGGCATCATTTGAACTTAGGATGAATGACTTATGATCTGAGTTCGGAACTATGAAGGGTCTTATTGATTACTTGGATAACATATGGGTGAAGTACTACAAAAAAATTTGTACCAGCAGGGACATATCGAATTATGCACTTTGGGGAAACCACGACGCATAGAGTTTAGTCTACGCATTTTGCCTGAAGCTACATCTTAGAAATAATTAGATAAATTTTGAAACTTTGTGGAGTGTAGTAGATGGTCTTCTTAGGACCCAACATAACAACATCAAGGCATCATTTGACGTCAACTTGAATATGATGCTAATTAATATGTTAATGGTTTGGATAATCGATTGCATGGATACGTCTATCAAAGGGCAGTTAAGTTGATTAGCGATGAAGCGAAACATAGAGTGTTAGACATGACTTATCTTTTTGTGGTTATGACATACTTAGCATGCATGGTCTTCCTTGTACACACGAGATAAACTTCCATATTATGGCCAGTTCACCAATACTACTCGAGAACATTCATGTGTACAGGCGAAAGTTGAGTATGGTTCTAGAGAATGTTGTAGATCGGGTCAGACATATTCTCAACGATGAGATTCAAAGTATGTTGGAAAAGCTCCATTCTTCCATTGACGAGGATGGTCACATCTAGATTATTTAGCAGCATTGAGAGATTAGTAGTCCTTCAACGACACCAAGGGTTATCCCACCTACAAAAATAAAAAAATAAAAACAAAGGGAAGGACACTAGTTTCTACAGTTGGAAGTATGATGAAGAAAGAAAATAAAAAAGCACTAAAGAGGAAACTCGATGAAGATGACACTTCGACGAAAAAAAATCTAAGCAGTTTTAAGAATGCACTAATGAAAGAAGAGGCATCTAGTTTGAGGAAGAATCGAAAGACAGTGGGGCCTAAAATAAATGGAACACGTCGGATACATTAGGGTACCCAAGGTGTATCTAAGGTTGGTTATGTCCATTGCATACAACCGAATTGGTTGCCATACTTTAAGATCACTATTAATGTGACAGGCGATGATAATTGTGGTTATTGTTACTTTGCCTCCGGGCTCGGACTCCCCGATATAGATGGTTGGAAGTTAGTATGTAAAAGAATATTTGATGAGATCACGAGGTATGGAACTCTTTGGAAGGAAGTGCTTGGAAATAGTTATCAAAAAAAAAGACTGACGTGCATTATCCGGATGATCAGGTGTGGGCCTCTTTTTAAGAATGGTTGACACTTCCGGACATGGGACTCTTAATAGTAATAACCTTTAATGTCATGCTAGTGATCAACCTCTCACATTATAGTTGCTTAACATCTCTTCCTCTACGTAATATCCTACTGCCATCTTTCGACTATTGGCTTATCATTAACGTGATAAATAATATGAACATGCATTGGGTTAGGGTAAGTTTGTACATTATCTTTGAAATATTTCTTATCGGTTTTAAAGCTAATGAAATTGACTTCTCGTTCTATTTTGTATTTGACAGGTGAATCAAAAGGTTAATTCACGATTACCCTCATTATATCCGTCATGGGATAGGTATGTTGAGGAATGCGCTAAAGGTTGGGGTAAGGGCTTCGTCATCTGAGAACTCGTACCGGTTCTAACTTTTCAACAAGGCACGCCTTCTGTAGCAGCTTTAGAATCACCTTAGCTCGTTTTGATTTAAAAACCTTTTTTTGGTTTACTTTTCATTATGGATGTATGTAATTTGTTAAAACATTGGAACATTTTTATTGTTTATACATGTTTTATTTGTTGATCATTTATGGTTGTTTTTCAGTAATGAATTATGGTCTTTTTTCCTATCACTTATAAAGAAAAAAATGTCTCAGAAGCCTTAGCAGCATAGGTTTGAAAATGAGTCATTACTCTTGGTAGGCAACAATCGAGACTCTAAGTACGGTCTCTGTTACTACCAATCGAGACAATTAAGCATCGATAATTACAAACTCATCCCTGAAGGCCATGAGTGAGACACAACGTAATGTCTCATTCACTGACAACCAAGACATAACCATAAAACCAAATAATACGGAATCATATCAGACGACAATAAATGAGATACTAGGTAAAGTCTTAGTTAATAACAACCAAGACTATTAAATAAATCATTATCGATAGATTCATCTATGGAGGCAGTGCCCGAGATGTAAGGTACATTCTCGGTGGCTGTAACCTAGTAAAAAAAATTGATTAATATGGATTGGACTTAGAAGGCAATGAGCGAGACCAAAAGTGTTGTCTGGGTAAAAAACAACCAAGACAATATAAAAGCAACAATTACGTATTAAACTTGATAGGATGTAATCGAGACTCGAGATACAATCTCAGTTAGTGTTAATCGAGCATTTGATTTCCGTCTTGGACCTATATGGCTGAGACATAGCTCTGATCAGTTTAATATTCTTTTCAATGTTAATCTCGGCCGCACAGGTCCGAAATAACCTTTTTGATTATGGCCTTGCAGGACCGAGTTGATTCAACATGTCTCGGATTTGTGGGGCCGAGATATACTTATGATCAGGTTTTTAATCCTTACAAGTTACCAAATTCACTAGTGATCACAAATATAATTTAACATTGATGCCAACATATCACATTCAACGCATAACCACAGATCACAATAAAAGTGAACATTCACAACATTAATATGTGATCACAAACATCATAGTTATAACTAAAGTTTAACATTTACAGCAACAATTGAAAAAAAAAAATAGTGCCACAACATCAAAGTTTAGTGACCAAATGTTTTCAAAATAGTGCCACAAAAATCGAAAAAAATAATAATGCACATCATCTAAAGTTTTCCAAACATTGCCACAACAATTGAATAAAAATAACCAAACTTCACTTCTTGGAGGACTTAGCTTGTTTTGGCTTCTTCAAATTCTTTTCGAGAATATTCATTACCATGCATGCATTTTTGTGGGTGAACATCGGCCGGTCGAGGTGACACGTGTCGAGCGTGCACAATAATTTCTCGTATTTTACTATTAACTTGTAGTAGTAGTAAATTGGATATCGTCTCCACATGGATTTTTGAAATCTAAAAGGAAAGTAATTTTTTTCTTGTTTTTCTAAATTTAGTTAATCTAATTAAACATGAACTAAACTATTAAATAACTAACAACTATGATTAGTAACATAAATAATTACACTAACAAAATTAATTTAAACAATTCAAATGCAAACTAAACTTAAAAAATATTCAAACTCAATTCAATATAAATAAACAAACATCTAAACAAACCCCCACCAAACAATATAATATATATTTTATTACTTTCAAATGCTAGAACATAAATATCACTTCATACTACAGTTATAATCATAAACATGGAATCTTATAATCGTTAAATCCTACTTCATAATATGTTGATAGCCTTTAGCCATCCACTGATTTTCTTTTATTCAATGGAAATGCCACATTCTAATCATTGTAAATCTATCCATTGGATAAAATGTAACACCAAAGAAATATGATAGCATTAAGTTCAAGGAAAATCATGTTTAATCTAAGCTAATTTTATCGAAGACGCATAATAAAAAACTTAGAACGGTATTACCTAGGATATCCACTCGGGAAATGCCCTATAGATTAATCTTAGTCACTACTTCTATAATTGTTGTCAATAACAAGAAACATAGATTCAAAATCATAATATCACATAACACATTTGCAACTATGCACGCAATACTATTCTCCTTTAATTGTAATACATAAAAACAACCTGTTAATTCTGTGATTGACATGTATGCATATATTTAAAGCATTAAGCTCATGATTCTTTAATTATAACTTTCTAGCAATCTAAAATATAATACATTGTCTAAGGTTTATTTAGATTGATCGGCTACTCACTCATGCCATAATTAAATAATGCATAAATATAATTAAAAGACAATGAATAAATAAATACATTAAAATAAACTAGAGCTCCAAAGTATCTACAGACGTCGACAATAAAACTAATATGGAGCAAAAGGAAAGCAAGAAAAAAAGAATTAGGAGAGTTATTTCGAAGATCTCTGGCTTTTTATAGTCTCTTTACGTATACATATCTTAGATAAACACAAATTCTTCATACTAATCTAAAAAACCCATAAGGGACCTCAACGATTTCTCAGCAATTCCTAACTTATACATAAATTGCTGAGTAAATCACTAAGTTTAGCTTTTAGTGCTCCACCAATTTAGCTGGCAATTTATAATTCATTCTCCAATTCACTATGGATTCGCTAGTCTTCTTTTGCTGTCGATTTAGATGGCGATTCCTTATGTTATTTCAAATTGCTAGCTAATCGCTGGTGTATTTTTCCAGTTGATAGTTTTGCTTTTTCTTTCTCTTTTCTTCCATTTCTTCATTTTCATATTAAAAACCTAAAATCACAAAAACATGAGAATACCTAGTGTAATATCTTCATTTATGTTTTAAATTAACCTAAATTATACTACAAAATGTGTCCAATTATTGACTTGTCAAATATCCCCAAACTCAGCATTTTTTCTATCACAAGCGAAGGAATAATCTTAATCATATTCTATTTTCATTCTTATATACTGATTTCATCTAACTCATCTTAACTTCAAATAATATAAATTTTAAAATAGAAGTTATTTTCAAATGAAAATATATATTACCCTCAAGTAAATGAAAGTGGTGATAGAATTGAACGATTTAGTCAATTCAAAACATCCCTTAATGATAACTTAACCTCCCAATGTAACACTCTTTAGAATTTAAAGTTTATTGCCAAGACCAGTATACAACATAAGTTTTCTCAATCTCCACTGACAAGCATCAAGCTTATGATAACTAATATAGAATCTCAAAACACAAAAACTATTAGATTAATTTCAATTTTAGAAAATATTTTATAATAGTACCGCAAACAAAATCAATAAGAGTTTTGCCACGATACAAATGAATTTGAATTTTAAAACATATTAGATTAAGAAATATTTCATTTAACTCTAACTTCAAGTTTTCAAGTTAAACCTTTTCTGTTGAAAACTTTAAGAACGTCTGCCTTTTTCATCTCTAATTCTTTTTCTTCTACTCCATTCTAATTATTATTATATTTTTAACATAATTCTTTCACTTTCACTTTAACTTTTAAGTCCCTGCTCCATTTTCTTTATACATTCTCACCTTTTTTCCACTATAGATTCCCTGCTCCATTTCCTTAGAAATTTATAAGACTCTATATTTTATTTTATAAACTCTTGTCAACACTTCTCACTGTCCTCTAAAATCGAAGAAAGCATTCTTTCTAAGTTATAAAAATTCATCGGTTTCTAACCCATTTATTCTTTCAATTATGACATAATAGCTTTATATATATATTGTAAAAATACTTAATCAATAGCTTTTGTATTATAAGATTCTTAGAAATCTATCTTGTTCATCTTGTACTATTGTTTTAATTTTTTACCCATTATTATGACTAACACAAGGTATTCAATTAAGCGTATACATCAACTAGTAAAGTTAATCGAAAAGTGTATAAAAATTGATTCCTTCTATCATAAAATTTACTTGAGTAGTAAAATATCACTTCAATTCAAGATCTATTATATATTCATTTTCATTTTCTTCCTAACTAAAAATAAAGAAAAATAAAATTCATACTTTCTTGGTTTCAGAAGAAATTTGAAAAATTTCATCAACTCACTTGAATATCAGATTAAAAGTAATTCTGAACCTTTCTTCTACTTTTCTTCCCTTTCATTCCATCAATGTCATACTTCACCTAGAATACTCGCAAACTCATTATAAACTTTGTCATCAAGGTTTAAAAATGAAGTTTGGTTTTCAACATAACAAACATACCACACAAAGGACAAAAGAATTGATAAAATCATAAATTTGGACAATCAATAATTAATTTAACTTAAAAGTATAATAAGACAGAGTGCATAAAAACTTAATGAATAAACATCACCATTATATAATAAGTGAATTAATTAGCATAACCAAACACGTAATAGAATGTACCACATACTATATTGCCATAAACACAAAGTATCATAAAAAACACAAAGTATATAACCATTACCAGTATTACATAGAGGAATTCTCATAGTATCACTCAGAGATAGAGAAAATAAAATGGAATAAGGAAATCAATGTCAGCGTCAGGAAGTCGTGTTGTCATCTTCCTCCACTAGATCAATCCTTTAGGATTGGTGGCTCACCGCAGGGGTCGTAGAGGTGGTATTCTTGACTTGGTAATGTTGGAACATTAAAATCACTGCTAAGTGGTAATCTCATATGTGTATATGGTATAGGAACCTCTCTGCCTTTTTGACGTCTGTTTCTTTTAGACATCGTACTCACCATTTTGTGGATGCTCCTTGCTAAGGCTATCTGGTTCTCAAACACCAGTTCTTGATTACAGAGAGTGGTCATCTGATTATGCAAAATTGCACACATAAAAGCCAACTCTGATTCTTCCATAAATAATCTATCATAATCCCTAGCAGGCTGCTCCATGTTTAGACCATTTCTAGCTTTTGACATCTCTTCCAAGATTCTCTTCGTGTCGTCTTTGATTTTCCTTCTCTACTCAATTTTTCACATGGTTATCTAAGCCCTTTCTCTATTATCCTCTGTGTCTTCATAACCATACTCTTTATATCTCTCTATAACATCATTAGTGATGGTCTTTTTTGGTAAAACATCTATGTCGAGGCATGCCGTGTTCACTTGGTCCATCCTATAAAAGGCCGTAATCATTAATGGAAAGGAAGTCCATCGTTCTTCTTAGCGGTGATGGTTTTGCCAACATCCAAATATCCTATTCCCATAACAACGTGGTAAAATAGGTGGTCTTGTAATCCACTATTTCATAATACTGGAAGCTTGGCTGTAAGCTGGCGTTGATGAAACAACACCAAGCTTTTGTGGTTTTCTTAAAAAACTTTGTGGTTATGTGTTTGGGATAAGCCTTCATAAAAAAATAAACCTATCTTCAAAGATTTCCTTTAAACCTCCTCTTATTGTCTCGGTGGAGAAATGGTACTTAATTTCATACTTGGGTTTGGGGTACTCGTTGTTTTGTTTTTGGTGAAAATCCAGTAATCCAAAATATCAGTTTATTCTTGTTACGAAATAGTCCACTATCCTTCATCAAACTCGGGACTCGGTATACTTTCACTTCTATATGTATTGGCGTATAATTCTTTTACTAAGGCTTCACAACCTCGTTCACTAGGAACCTCCTCTAGGTCTAAATGGTTGTAATCCCTAGTCAATAATCCTCAGTTTCTTGCCTCTATGATATTTATGATTCTAGGCCTATACTTCAACTTGTTCTTTATATTGAACCGTCTCTCCAGTGTCAACTTCATATCCTTAATTAGATCATTCCTAAATTTTTCGTAGGCCTTTTGATTGACAAAATTTTCTTTCCTCAGTTCATAGTTTTTCTCCCCCTTTGATAACTCTCGTTCAACTTCCTCTAAGTCCTCATCATCCACTTAATCATCCTTAGAGTTGTAACTAAATGAATAAGGTGGAATAGTTTCTCTTTGTGATTTAGTACTAGGTGTGTTAAAAGATACTGATGTGGGTTGAATTTGGAAAACTTTGGATTTTGTTTTCAATTTCTCTATTAACTTTCCCTTCCTTTCTATTCTTTTGTGTTTCTACCTTTACCACCTCTAGCCATTTAGAATATTGTAAGTAAAAGAATTAACGTGTAAAATCATTTGAAACCAAATTTGTCAGAAAAAGATTTGATGAAATTCAACTTATCTATCGAGAATATGAAATCTTCGCGAAAAGCATTTTGAAATTGAGAGTTTGAAATTTATATGAAAGTTATTGATAAAATAGCATTGGGAAAAACAAACTTTTTTATGTAATCCAAATTAATCGATAAATATTCACAAAACCCTCTAAACTCATTTGAAGCTTAGTCTCAAATTAGCTTGCATATATAATTCAATCTACTCGCCATATATGAAAAATAGTTTAAAAATTCAATAGTAATAAACAAAACATCACATCACTCCCATACTATTAGAACAATAGAAATCATTCAATATCAAAACCATTAAAAATTAAAAATTGAGTTCCTATCTAATAATCAATCCAAAATGGCCTAAAATCAAAAATTCTAATTGATAAAAGGTTAAGGTTTTAGTTGATTACCTTATTGAAAGTGATTCTTTCAAGTATGGGACTTAAAACTCTTCTCTATGAAACTTCTCCAAGCTCCAATCCAAACTCTCTTGGTCAAGTCTGAGGTGGCTCTACACTTCAAAACTCACCATGTTTTAGGTTGAATGTGTGAATATTGAGATGGGAATCAGTTAAATACACTCGAAATAAGCTTTGGAAGATTGAATCTAGTCAAAAATAGATCTCTTGATCGAAAGGTTGCAATGGTTTATGGGTGTGAAAGGTTTAAATATGGTGATTTGGGGTTTCTATTTTTAAAAACTCAAATTCATTCTCAGCGAATCAAAGTTTAAGTGGATAGTGGATTCACTGAGGAATCACTAATGAAATTGTTGAAAATGAGCCTTAGTGGCTTAGCGATTGGCTCATCGATTTCTAGCTGTAAACTTGATTCAGTAAGAAATTGCTGACTCAAATTTACACTGAAAATTCTACATACTGCTGCCAATTTTATCAGCGATTTCAAGTACTAACTGGAATCACTGGGAAATCGCTAGCTTAAGTTTTACTATTTTTCCAATTAAATCAATTTTTCTATTTAATTATTGCATATATATTCAATAAAATTAGAAATATTCAAAATTCTCAGAGTTTAACAATGATATGTATTAAATAATCTATTTTATTGCCATAAATAACTAATTAACATAAATATAATGCATAAAACAATATAGTACGTAAATAAATTGGCTCGATCAACCCCTTTACATGAAACTATTCCAGAAATTGAGTTCCTTAAATATCCCCATTATAAGAGACAAAAGTTGAGAGAATATAAAAACAACTGACTAATCCTAATACTAAAACTGAAATTAAAGATAGAGCATAGGTTGCCTCACATAAAGCGCTTTTGTTTACTGTCGTTGGCTTGACTGAACCATGCAATTCTAGACTGGTTCTATAAACTTAAATGATGGATTATTCACCCTTGTGCCATTCCTAAAAATGATTGCTCGGCCTTGCACTTGAAAAGTAATTGTCTTGTTTAGAGTATCCATGACCGCTTGCGAAGTGGCTAAGAAAGGTTGTCCTGATATTAATTTAGGATATTCGTTGATAAAGTGTGACATAACCAAAATGTTTGTAGGAATAATATACTTGTCAATTTGAACTGGTACATTATTAACCACACCTATCAATTTTACAGAATATCGATTTGGTAGGGCGACTTTTTCGGAAGCAAGTTCATCCAATTCCAATTGAGTGTGAAGGAAAAAATGAATTGGCATTTAGTTTGCTCTAAAACTTGTATCACTTATATCTTTAAAGTACCAACCTCATTTGACCTTTATGTTTATATATATATATATGGATCATCGAACTTAATAATTGTTGGATTCTTCTTTTTCTTCTTCTTATTTTTCGTAGATTTAGGTTCATCCATGTTATTATTCTCAACATTATTTGATTTTTTAACCCTCGATTCTTGGGTTATTATCTGTTGATTAGAAGTATCTTCACCTTGCTTGTTCATAGTCTTAGCATTTCTATCTTCTATTGTTACTGCATTAATAGCATATATCCCAACTTCATGATGATTTAATTCTAAAGATTCATTATCAAATTCATTAGAGTTTCCGTAGATATCTTCGTCATTAAAACAAAAGGTGACAATATTATTTTCAAACTCCATTAACAATGTTCCTTTAAAGATATCTAGCTTCGTTTTAGCTGTTTGAAGGAATGGTCTCCTTAAAAGTATAGATGGGGACTTAGCTGATATTGAGTCTCCCATTTCCATTACGTAGAAGTCAACGGGTAATATTAAGTCATTTACTTTGAGTAAGACATCTTCTAGTATACCATAGGGTTTAATAATGGTATTGTCAACTAAAGTAACGTTAATATGTGTATTAGTCAATGAACATATTTTCATTGACTCATATAACTTGAGTGACATAACGTTTATTAATGCTCCAAGATCACAGATAGCAAAATCTATTAAAGAAGTTACTATTATGATAGAAATTCCAAACATCCCCGGGTCGAAACATTTTTCAAGTATTTTCTTTTTAATTAAAGTAGACATTTTGTCCTATTTTTTCCTTAGATTCTTCTAAAAATTTATTTTTTGATTCAGAGAATTCTTTCAAAACTTCATTATAATTAAAAATTGCATAATTGATTCCATCAATGGTTTGTGGATTTCTATTTTTCTAAATGATTCAAGAATGCCTTCATTGATTTCGTCCTCCCAATCATCAGCTAATCGTTGTGGAACGGTAGAATATGAACACATGTCTAACTATACTCGAAATGTAGTGATTGAGACATAGGAATGTCACCTTACCTAACACACTACACACAGAAGCACAATCTCAAATTGGTATAATCGAGTCAATCAAATTCAACCTTCATGATAACAATCGTTTGATGCCCATCGAGACTAACGTTTAAGTCTCGATAGAATCTAACCGGTACACATTACATAGACACTTAACCCAATATCTCGATTATAGTTAGCCGAGAATGCATGATGATTCTTTGGCCGGTGTGGCTGACTACCATAGGTTTCCAAAAATAAACCATTTAAGAACAACTCGTATAAATAAACAAATAACGAACTAAAACCTTGCAAAATCGACTATAAATGTACCTTTAATCTATCAAAGTAACGGCTTGCTGCGAGATCCAAACCCTAAATTCGAGATGTAAAATAGAAACGAACTTTAAAAACTCTAGAAAACCTCCAAACTCGAATCACAAAACAACACTTTGTATCTAAAATAGAGGATAAAAGAAGAGAAATCCGAGATTTGAGGGTTCTTTACCAGAGATAAGAGAACGTATAGGGTTTGAAAAGAAAAAAACCACCCTCTACTTCTTCGTTTTATCGAATTGGTGGGATGAGCCTATTGTGAATGAGGGGCAATTTTGGTTTTTTACCTCAATATTTCGGGTGCCCTTGGTAAATCACTTGGTTCCCTCAACAATGGTGTGCCTTCAATTTGTATTTTTAGTTTGTTCATTATCAAATTCATCAGAGTTTCCATAGATATCTTCATCATTAAAACAAAAGGTGACAATATTATTTTCAAACTCCATTAACATTGTTCCTTTAAGATATCTAGCTTCATTTTAGCTATTTTAATGAATAGTCTCCTTAAAAATATAGATGGGGACTTAGCTGGTATTGAGTATCCCATTTCCATTACATAGAAGTAAACAAAAATATTAAGTCATTTACTTTGAGTAAGACATCTTCTAGTAAACCATAGGGTTTAATAACGGTATTGTCAACTAAAGTAAGGTTAATATATGTATTAGTCAATGAACCTATTTTCATTGACTCATATAACTTGAGTGACATAACATTTATCAATGCTCCTAGATTACAGATAGCAAAATCTATTAAAGAAGTTACTATTATGATAGAAATTCCAAACATCCCCGGGTCAGAACATTTTTCAAGTATTTTCTTTTTAATTAAAACAAACATTTTTGTCCTATTTCTTCCTTTGATTCTTCTAAAAATTTATTTTTTGATTCAGAGAATTCTTTCAAAACTTCATTATAATTAAAAAAACTGCATAATTGATTCCATCAATGGTTTATGGATTTCTATTTTTCTAAATGATTCAATAATGTCTTCATTGATTTCTTCCTCCCTAGTATCATCTAATCGTTATGGAACGGTAGAATTTGAACACATATCTTCATTCAAATTATCAATAATCTTATCATTTTTATCCTTATAAACTAATTCAGACTTTTGTAAAGATTTTTCATATGCTTCAACTCTGGCTAAATATCACGAGAACAACATTCCAGGAAAATGTGTATATTTCAATTGTTCATCCATCCATCTCTAGTAGGAATAATATTAGCCATTGTTTCTTTTTCTTTTTCTTCTTCTTCTTCTTCTTCTTCTTCTTCTTCATCTTCATCTTCATCTTCTTCAATAGTCTTATAAACCTTCTTTTTATTACTTTGTTTTGGTGTTTTGCCGATTTTAGTTGTGTCTTTCTTATCAATGAATATGACATTAACTTGTGCTTGATTAGTAGGAGTAACATTAGCTTGAATAAGTGCTTTAGCGTGACTACTTTGTTGAATACACAACCTATTTATTTAAAAATTCATTTGACTTAACTGGTTTTTCAGTTCATTAATAATTGTATTAGTCTTAATTTGATTTTGAGAAATGTGTAGAGTTTTGATGACTTTGACTCATAAAGTTATGCAATATTTACTTTAAATTTGGATTCATAGATTGAGTATTTTATTGAAGTTGATGATTGTGTTCAGGTTGTATTTGAGCTCTTGGTCTATAATTGTTATAATTCTGATTTTAAGAATCATAACTAAGATATGGATTTTATCTTTCAAGATAATAAGTATTATTAGTATATTGATTACTTGGGGGGCCAAAAAATTGAATCATCATTGCATTAACCTCTTTAGTGTTTTTTCCTGTAGAGTAGGACACGCATCCGTAGGATGTGTAAACTCATTATAGAGTCCATAAACCTTAACTTGATTAGATCTATCGCTAACTAAAAACTTAACCATCTTAGATGATTCATCAATTTTATTGTCGGTTGCAATATTTTTCTTACTATCCACTTCATAGAGTTTCTTTCTTGAGGATTCAACCTTTTCACCATATTATTTAATTTTTTTACTATTTTATTAATTGCTTCTTTCGCTAGAGTAGGTGTTGTCTCAAATAAAGATCCACCACATACTATGTCTAGTAGTCTTTGTTCAAAGTGATAGTCCTTCATAAAAATATTCTAATAAAACTCTTTGAGTATATCCATGTTGTGGACAAGAATAAGTTATTCTTTGAAATCTATCCCAAAAGTCATTAAAGTTTTCATTATCTTTCATCTTAGCAACTGTGATTTGCTTTCTATAGGAACTAATTTTTCTAGCAGGCATATATTCATCTAGGAAAGCTTCTAACATTTGAGTCCATATAGTTATCAAATCTTATGGAAGATAAAACAATTAGGGTGTGTTTGGTAGCAAAAAAAATCTTCAACGAGAAAAAAAATTTTTTTAGCAAATCTTCTTGAGAGAATTTTATAAAGAAAATTCTCTCATAGTTGTTTGATTGCACGAGAAAGAATTTTCTTTTATGGTTCAATCCGTGTGCGCATCTAAATCATCGTCGATGTCGGGCGGCTCGACGATGATGTTGGTGACGGAGCCGAGAGACGAAGAGAGAAAGAAAGGATGTATATATGCGAAAGAGTAGCAGATGGCAAGTTTGTTTGGGTGGAAGAAATGATTAGTTCGTGAGAGAGATGGAGAGATTTTCAATTTTCTACACTAAAAGATGAGAAAATCAATGAGGAAAATAGGGGAATGTGGTTTTTTTTCTCAGTGCAGTTACAAAGCTATCAAACAATGGAAAAAATGGTTACACAAAAAAGTAGACAATTTTCTATGATTTTTTTCATTTTCTTTGCTATCAAACACACTCTTAGTCTTGTATTTGATCTTTCAATGCAAAAAGAAAAGCCTTAAGTTTGACTTGTTCCATGGTTCCTTTTTTCGATTTCATTCCATTAACTTTATGTTGCTACTCCCTTATGAAATTCTTTGGGTCTTCATTGTCTTTACTGTAGAAGTTAGATAAGGCACTTATAAATCCAGATCTAAGTTCAAATTCAAGAAATCCATCTGGGTATGCTATGCACATGATTCATATGTTGTAATATTTCGATTTGCTTGTCTAAAAATGAGTTCTCTATTATTATTGATAACTCTATTGTCATTATTATTATTAATGACATTGTCATTAATATCATTATTATTGTCTTCTATCATATTAGATAAATCTTCCCTAAGTTGTTGTTGTCTTAAATTCTGATTAAAAGTTATATCTATTTGAGGATCAAATGAATGTAAAGATCCTGTTGAATTAACACGACGAAGTGTGTAGACCATATAGTGTCTAAAATCCTTTAAAATTATCTAAAAACCCTGGCAATGGTGCCAAAAATTGACATGCGTTGAGCGTGCATAATAATTTTCCATATTTTACTATTAACTTGTAGTAGTGGTAAATAAGATATCATCTCCACATGGATTTTTAAAATCTCAAAGGAAAGTAATTTTTTTTAATTTAGTTAATCTAATTAAACCGGAATTAAACTATTAAATAACTAACAACTATGATTACTAACTTAAATTACCAAACTAGCTAAATTAATTTAAACAATTCAAATGCAAACTAAACTTAAACAATATTCAAATTGAATTCAATATAAATAAATAAACATCTAAACAAACCCCCACTAAACAATATAATATATATTTGGATTACTTTCAAATGCTAGAACATAATCTCACTTCATACTATAGTTATAACCACAAACACGGAATCTTAGAAGCATTAGACCTTAATTCACAATAGGTTGATAGCCTTTAGTTAGCCACCATTTTTCCTTAATTCAATGGAAATACCACATTCTTATCATTATAAATCTACCCATTGTATAAAACACAACACCATAAAAATACGATAGCATTAAGTTCAATGAAAATCATGCATAATCTAAACCAATATTACCAAAGCTGCCTGATAAATAACTTAGAATACAATCGCCTAAAACATCAGCTCGGGAAATGCCCCATAGATTAATCCTAGTTACTACTTCTATAATTGTTGTCAATAATTATAGACTTCGATTCAGAATCATAATATCACTTAACACATTTGCAACTATGCACGCAATATTATTCTCTTTTAGTTGTAATATGCAAAAATAACTTGTTAATTCTGTGACGTGTATGAATATATTTAAAGCATTAAGCATATGATTCCTTAATTATAAGTATCTAGCAATCCAAAATATATTACATTGTCTAAGGTTTATTTAGATTGATTGACTACTCACTCATGCTGGAAATAAACAATGCATAAATATAATTAAAAAAACATAATGAATAATAAATACTTTAATATAAATCAAAGCTCGAAAGTGTCTTCAAACATAGACAAAAAATTAATATAGAGCAAAAGAAAAACAAAAAGAAAGAATTAGGAGAGTTATTTCGAAGCTCCTAGCCTTTTTATAATCTCCTTACATATACATATTTCATATAAACTCAAATTCTTCATACTAATTTGAAAAACGTAACCCACCTTAGCGATTTCTCAGCGATTCCTAACTTATACACAAATCGCTAATTAAATAATTGAGTTTAGCTCTCAGTGCTCCACCGATTCAGCTGACAATTAATAGTTCATTCTCTAATTCATGATTCGATGGCCTTCTTCTACTGCCGATTTAGATAGTGGTTCCTAGTGTTGTTTCAAATCGCATGTGTATTTCTCAAGTTAACTATTTTGCTTTTCTTTCTCTTTTATTCCATTTTTCATTTTTCTATTTTAAACCCCAAATCATAAAAATAAGAGAATACCTAGTGTAATATCATCATTTATCCCTAAAATCAACTTAAATTACACTATAAAATGTGTCTAATTATTGACTTGTCAGGAGGTGGAACATCAATTGGAATGGACTTTGATTATCCGAAAGTGTTGTCGTGTTGGGAGTGCTTAGCGGTTGCCGCCGTGCGCGCTGTTGTGTAGGTAGCGGTAGTGGCAACAGTGGTGGTGGTGGTTGCACCAAGACTCCTCCCGGACAAGAAACTGATATCATCACATGCCATTTTCTTTGCAGATTCCAAAGTACACAACTCCGCTGGTAATTCCATCTACTTTAATGCGGCTTCCAACGCACGCTTATTCCGTTGTTGAAGACCAATGAGTAAAGCAAAATAATCAAAACATTATACAATTGCATAGATTAACAAACAAGACATAAATAATGTACCTCTAATAGCTCATTATCAGTGATAGTACTGGTGATAGCGACATCATCTTCAACACTCGGGTTCTCGATTACTGGGTGTGAAACTTTTAAAAACTAAAGAAGATAGTTTGGTGTAGCCAAGAACTCAACTCCTTCTTGCCTCAAACTTCAGGGGCCAACAAATGGTTATGCCACCTCTCCTAATTGTCTTGTTAAAACCTGTACTTGACAGATGGGCCTTAAACTATGTCAGGTATAAATTGCACGTGGCCAAGCTGTTTCAAGATCCTTTGAGGATGGCAGGGCTCTATGACATCCATGTACTTCTAAGTGCAACTGTAGAATGCCATCGGGTGCACAACTGTGACATCCGAGAATTTTGTAAACTTGATTAGGATCCTAATTAAGTATTTTTTATTTAATTTGTGATTTAAGTTTCCAAGTTGGGACCCACGTATTACGAATCGGAAATCATAAGTTTAAATCTTATTTTTTATGTTGCATGCTTAATGGATGTAATATAAGTTATTTTGTCGCGAAGTTGGGGTATGTTGAGGTGTATCCTCAATTTGTCATAATCGAGGTTGCAATTATGTGTTTGAAGGGAACGAGTGAAAGTAAATTATTTGTAGCTCGAAAAGTAATGAACAAAATGTTAATTCCCACGTGAAGATCTCGCCTCGATTTACGTACAAGTCGAATTAGTGGCAGTATAAAATGAGAATAAAGTTGATGTAAGACCTTGCCTTAAGTTTTATATCAATGGTGGTGGTCGAGGTTGAGATTAGGTCTAAATCAGTGCACTTTTGGCTAAGAATGGCAAGAAAATTGGTTTGTAAGATTTTAGTATGTCATGGATAAAGTTTAGATTTTTGAGGTTTTGGTATGATCAAAATCGGTGTCATGGACATTTTATGAAGATGAACTATTTTGTCAAGAGTTTGGTTCAATTTGGTGAAACATTGGATCGAAAACAAGTGTCGAAAGCCAAAACATGTCAAAATAGAGATTTTAGGAGTTAATAAATAAAAAAGAAATTAAGTTGCTGACAAGCAGCTGAGGGTTTATATATAAATGTATATAAAAAATCAAATCAAAATCAAAACTTTCATTTTGATTTCAAGAGAGAGGCGAACTTCGTTCTCTAAACCCTATAACTCGGGTTTTCACTCCTTGAGCTCCCGACGTCTTATTTTCGTCTGGTTTCTTTCTGCGAAATCACAGAGCATCGCGAGATTGTCGGTTCGAGCTAAGTTTCTACGATGTAAATGAGGTATTCGGCCCGCAATTTGGTTATTACTCAATACTAGGCATTTTCCTCAATTCAATTTGAATTCTCACGATTTCTCGATTTCTTTTGCGGGATATTAATAGAAATTGGTACGAATTATTGAAAATTGGTGTATTAGGTTTATGTGCGATGATTTGGAATAAACTCCACCGACTTGGGTTAAGGTTTTGATGAATTGAACTGATTTGATTAATTGATAACTATTTTGGAAATGTTTTTATTGTTGATATTAATTTCTATTGGGATTCTGGACCAATTGGGTTATTGGTTTTTATCCAAATTGACTAAAAATGCAATGGAAATATTTTGATATTGGGATCGAGTGGTTTCGTGGTGTTTGTTGTCTAGTTTTGAAGTTTTAATTGTGATCCGGTTTTAGTGTTCTTAAAGTCTATGAAAAGTATGACATGAGTACTACAAGTTCCTTTTAGGTCATCATGATAAATATTGAGGTTTTCAAGGTTAAAAAGTTACCCCAAATTGGCTAGTTGAAAGACGATTAAACCAGTTATATAAATTAATATTTTTGAAAATTGTTCTCAAGCGTATTTGGTTGCACTTGAAGCTTAACCCACAATATAATTGGGTATGCAAGGAAGCTATTGGAACCATCTTTGAGGTGATCAGACACTACGGAACCCTAAAAATTATGCTCAAAGTTGGTTGGTTGTAAGTAAGCCCTATAGTAATCTTTACTATTAATTGAATATTTTTGTACCTATAATTGTATGTAGTCTGCATTACATTTTATCATTCTTAGTCATTCATACATAAAGTGAGTAAGGGGGATAAGCTTGTTTCGAAGTCTAGTTTGACTGAAACTAGGTTTCAGTCCTACCTCTACGTCGTCTAGTAAAACTAGTGGAGTCTAACGCTGACAAGTTATATCAGCATTTCATGATCTCTTAATACTATCTCTGTTGTATTTTTAGGAGTCGACATCTTATTATAGTTAAGAGACAGCAACAGAGTGGATTGAATGTCATGTTGACGCATATATCTTATTGTTTATTTGGAAATGCAATCACATATCTCTATGTATCAGACTAACAATGGCAGGAGTACATATTAATGTAGGAATTTACTTACTTAACATCTTCGAGTTGTTTTTCATAATGTCAAGTTCTATGTGAAGACTAGAAAGAATGAACAAGATTCAGAGACTTTTGGTGATATGTTTTAAGTTTTAAAAGTTTAATTGTTGTTGTCAAGAGTTTATACATATTGTTTTGGGACTCTTGGGGTGAGTGTAGGACGTGAAATTACTTTGAATGGTTATAAGAGTCTCATAAGATAGAAATTTAAATAAGTTGAGAAGGTTTATATTCAATTTTGGTCTATTTGGGATTGTCAAGTTGAAATTAAGTTATTAGAGACTCTACGTTAGTTTATTAATTTGAATTTGATATATATTTTGAATTGCGGGGAGTTATGAGTCCTTCTAGGCCTCTCCCAAACTCTGCTGTTTATTAAGTGAATTTTTTGACAGGGCATTTTTTGGGAGGTGCTGTCGAAATTTTTATAAAATACAGACATGATTCTTGAATTTGCTCCAATTGAACAAATCAAGAATTCAATTTCATTGAGGATAAAAAATTTACAAAGGTGTATTCAATTGAGATTTTAATAAATTTGGTTACTTTTATAAGTGGACGACTTTTCTGAAGTTTATAGATTTTGGTAGACTTTTATAAACTTTGATAAACTTCTATGCAGACTTCATTTTGATGACTTTTACTAACATTTAAGATTTTCAGTGACTTTTTTGAACTTCTTAAACATGATTTTGATCGATATTAACAAGTTTTTGTGATTTTCTTAATGAAACAAATATTTTGCACTTTGTTATAAAAAATTAGATAAATAATAATATTTCTTTTTCTCAAGAACTATTACTATTTTTCTAATAAAAAATATATAGATATATTAATGAATTACGATCAAAGTAGTAGGATGAAAAATAAGTAAATAAATATCAACAGAATAAATAGGTAAGTAAATCATCTTATAGTGGCAAAAAAGAACCAAATAAGATCATAGCAAATGTTAGTGTAAAAACCTTGCACTTTAGGAAAAAAACATTATATTTTTCCTTAAGAATGATAGTTAAAGTTTTCGAAAATGCACTTTTTGCATTTTAAAAAATACAATTATTTTGTCCAAAAAGAATAATATTACACTTTTTGAGATTATAATAATACACTAATAAATGAAACTTCATTGAAAAATAACAAATTCATCAAAAATGTACAGTGATGCAAGAAGGAGATCTTCTTAATAATGCCATCATTTTCATTTTCATTTTCATTAACATAAACATTAGAGTATAATGAGTGAGCTATGAAATTCATGAGTTGTAAAGTGATTGGAGAAGTTGATAAAAACAACTGATTAGAAAAGATCTTCTGAACAATGAAGTCATTTTTGAAGAATGGAACCAACAAAAATTAGAAGTTTCTAGGTTGAGGTGAAGAGAAGTTGATGATTTCTTTATATGTATTTTTATACAAAAAGTCTGTAAAAGTCGAGATTTGTAACCAATCCACAAAAGTCACCTAAAAATTGAATACACCTTTCTTTTATAAACTCTCTAAAAGTTTAAATTGAATACCCTAAAACTTTTATATATTTTTTTAAAAGTCTATAAAAGTTCACATTGAATACACCTTACTTATATAAACTCTCTAAAAGTTTTAATTGAATACATCTAAACTATTTTAGTCATTAAAAGTAATCAAAAGTCCATTAAAATCTCAATTGAATACACCTAAACTTTTATAGTCATTAAAAGTAATCAAAAGTCCATTAAAATCTCAATTGAATATACCCCTATTAGTTTTGGAGCTTGTAAATGATTGAAATAATTATTATTTTGAGGTCAAGATTAAAAAAATAGTTTAGGATGACTAGATTATCTGGGGATTAAGGTAATATAGGTCGTTTAGTCGTCTTAATGATGAAGGGACTGACATAAACTCCATTGGGCCTGACATCAACATAAGGGTCCCAAGTGACCTAATCAAACATAAACAAATGTAATTAATAACAGATAAGCTAACTTGATCATTTAACAATAGGATTGAGTAAATTACTCACTTCACTTGGCCGCAACCTATCTAATGTCCTATGAATATACTCTAACTTGTCAACGTTCATTGCTGCATCATGTCTCCGGATCCATCTAAAGACACGAAGTTGCAAGTGGTCCATGTATTTCGCAATAGATGAGGCGATTCCAAGTTTGAAGTGCTCATACACCCATATCTAACAATACATACAAGTTGCATAAAGGGAAAAACTCCAAAACTAATTAGAAATCTTGAAATAAAAAATTATATAGAGTAAGAACTATTACCTCAAGTAAAGTAAGGTAGTTGGTAATCTGTGATACTTTTAGTCTGGTAGCAGACCCTAGGTGACGGTACAAATACACCAACGTGGCAGCACCGTATGCATAGTCGCCCGCATCATCCAAAGCCTCAAGAACCTTCAGCAATGCAATAAAGACTCGCGACCCACTCTTGTTGATGAAATGAGTGCAAGAGAGTAGGGACAACAAGTATGCCTGTACAGTGCATTCGACGGGCGGGTAAATAGTTTCTTTTGAATCAGGTTTGGGGCACCGCCGAGTCTTCAACTAACACTTTCATACGATGAGACTCTTACTAATGTTCACATCTTCCTCCACATCTTTAATGCTGACTCTGAGTAGTTTAGAAACTATCTTTATCGCATCCGTACAAGATTCCTCGCAATACCTTGCAAAGTTCTCAACTGCAACAATTTTGCCCACCAACAAAATCTTTAGTAGAATGCTCACGTCCTCCAAAGAGATTGACATTTTACCGAATAGTAAGTGAAATATGTTTGTCTTTGTCTGCCACTACTCGATAAAGACAGAAATCACCTCCTAGTTGGCCTTACAGTATGAGCAGTCTATTAGCGGAGTTAACCCAGACCACTTGATGATCCTCTGAAGGCCCTCGATGTTAAGGTGATACGACTGCAAACCCCATTCTTAGATTTTGAGCCCCATGATTGATGCATTTGAGTAACTGGCAATCCTGGAACAAAATAAAATCTTACATTAGTTACATGAATAAGATAAAGTCTTTAAGGACTATGTTGAATGAAAAATCATGTACCTCACTATTCCAAATTGCTAAAGTGACATGATCTTTTAAGCTCTTCAACAAAGACCCATCTAATGGACCTTCAGGGAAAGGAGCACACTGGAGTTCTTGTGCTTCCTCATCATTTTGCCTACCTACACTACTAGTACGCCCACCCACATTGCCAAGCACACTCATAGTTTTTGCTTGTTTCGAGGAATAATTGGTAGACTTTTACGTGTGAGCCTCCCTTTAACCATGAGCAATGACATGATCTTGATGTCGACACTTGGCAACATTGGAACCCTCATCGTGCCCCATAGTTTTCCTTGCACATTTTTCTGTAGCCTTTGCCTTACCCTTCACATCTACATTATGTTTCTCTTTCTAATAAGACAGAGTCTGGGGTCTCCGGCCTCCTTTGCTATGGTTACCTCTCGTTGGCTCAGCACTAACCTCCCATACTCATAGGGGTCTTGGGATGAGCCATACCTAATAATAGAGTTGAAGGTAAACACCCTCAATAGAAACTCTAGTAAAAACATACATAAATCAACAATTTAAGTAGTGTCAGATATGTAGGACCGCGAATCAAATCCTTTCTCGCACATTCATGACCACAATATTAAACACATTCTCGGTTAGTAATGATCGAGAGTAGAGATGTAGTCTCGGTAGGATGTAACTCACACTAACCTAATTAAACATGTCTAACTATACTCGAAATGTAGTGATTGAGACATAGGAATGTCACGTTACCTAACACACTACACACAAAAGCACAATCTCAAATTGGTATAATTGAGTCAATCAAATTCAACCCTCATCATAACAATCGTTTGATGCCCATCGAGACTAACATTTAAGTCTCGGTAGAATGTAACCGGTACACATTACATAGACACTTAACCCAATATCTCGATTTCAGTTAGGCGAGAATGCACATTAATTCTTTGGCCGGTGTGGCTGACTACCACAGTTTAAAAAAAAACCATTTAAGAACAACTCGCAAAAATAAACAAATAACGAACTAAAACCTTGCAAAATCGAATATAAATGTACCTTTAATCTATCAAAGTAACAGCTTGCTGCGAGATCCAAACCCTAAATTTGAGCTCTAAAATAGAAATGAACTTCAAAAACTCTAGAAAAACTCCAAACTTGAATCACACAACACTTTGTATCTAAAATAGAGGATAAAGGAAGAGAAATCCGAGATTTCAGGGTTCTTTACCAGAGATAAGAGAACGTATAGGGTTTGAAAAGAAAAAACCACCCTCTACTTCTTCATTTTATTGAATTGGTAGGATGAGCCTGTTGTGAATGAGAGGCAATTTTGGCCTTTTACCTCAATATTTCGGGTGCCCTTGGTAAATCACTTGGTTCCTTCAACAATGATGTGCCTTCAATAAATGGTAGGGTGCCCATAATGCACTTTTTTTATGGTGAAACCAATTTTTGACATTGAAAAGCGTAGGTCCCAAGTAGTGTATAGTGAAGATAGTGATAGTGAGAGAGAAGTGTAGTAGATGAGAGTGTAATGGAATAGTGATATGACACTCTACTTACCTCAAAATAAGTTAAACCATTGTGGATACCCTAAGGAATGACCAATTTTATTTTTGAAAAAGTACTAAAATAATACTCATTTCCCAATCTTGTTATGCACCTCGAAACGTATAAGATTACACCTTAAGAGTGTGCGGCGTAAGCAAGTGCAGCAAATAAGTGTGTTCACTAAGTACGTGCAGCATTTTCCTTAAGAAAAATAGTGGGATTAAAACCCTTAGATTTTTCTTGTTATCTTTGATGTTAAGTAATGATGTGGGATGGACACGGGCCTCATAAGTTTTTAATAATTAAAACTAGAAAAATGCAATGATGACTCGTTCAAGATACCCATTTTTTACTCATATTGACCTCACGATCTCTGCCCCATTGCTCAAGAGCCCTCATGCATTTGACCATATTTTCTTTTTTTTCTTTTATGTTTTGAAATTCATCACTTCAAGTGACAGTTGTAGGATAATGCGATCGACTGCAATACATCATGCAAGAGCTCTATCAAGAAAACTATACCACATTAATTATTGTTTATAGTGGGAAATTTGATTTGTTCGTAAAAAAAACCCCTTAATAATTTGATAATTGACCACCAATAGATAAGGTTGAAGGTTTGTGTCTATACATCCTCGTGGAAAAGCAAATTTCTTATCCAAATATATGTCTTATACAAAAAAATACAAAATCTTCATAAAAATGTTAAGATGACATCCTTTTGATTGGCATAGATTTTCCTAACCTCTCAATTAAAAACATGAACATATTATGAAGATTTTTGTAAAGGATCTATATATATAATGCCTTAATAATTTAATATTATGCTTTTCAACAATTTTTACATCTTAATATGTCATGTGCAATGCCTAATTAGAATAGATGGATTTTCTTTAAATCCTCTTCAACCCACTGTCGTGACGAGAAATATTATAATATACAAACTAGAACTCTACTTATTGGTGTGAATAGTGTAAGATCCATATTACTTGAAGTCCTAAATCTTTGGACTCATAACCAACTAAGTTTACTATCAGTGGCTCCCTAATGAACAACTATAAATCGATGTTGTGTATTTTACAGGTGTACCATTCATGTACGGATTAGTAGCTTCAATTGCTATGATGACTTTTAAAACCTAATATCATTAAACATGTGGCCAGTATGTCTAAAGTGTTACACTTAGAATCAATATAAATTCTAACTATTGCGTTTTTTTATATTTAAAGTATAGCATTTATACCATATGATCCATTGATCCCAAAGATTAATAGACAATTCACACTTCATTGAGACACACATATCACAATTCATAATGGAAATCATTGCAAATTAGATATGAATATAAATATTACCTTAAATTAATCTAACGGAACCAAACTTGAATTGCAAATGTGAATTCTTCAATTTTTTCTTCACACAATACTCTTTAATACTCAAACTCAAAGTAAACATATGTCAGATTACTTTAATGGTGGCTAATAGTTGGTATGTGGTGTGACATCCGATAATTTTATAAACTTGATCAGATGACTAATTAAGTATTTTCATATTAAATTTGGGATTTAGGTATCCGAGGTAGGATCCACACATTACGGACTAGTCGAAATATTATTTTTGTGTGTCGCATGACTAATTATTGTAATATACTCTATTTGGCGTGAAATATTGTCAAATTAAGTCATAGACGCAGTGTCTGCGTGTTTCAGAGCATATTCGTATTTTTGCCTATTTTTGGTGAAATTGGGGTATTTATCGGGGTTTAATTTGGGCTTAAAATATATGAGATAATCTAGAAAATAAAAAGAAAAAGTACAAAGACGATGGAGGGTATTTGGTTTATTGTTGAAGTGGATAAGTAAAGAGGGGCAGTTTGGTCATTTGACCAAAATAAATCAAAAGGGGGATTAGATCAAGTCAATCCTTTCCCATTTTCATCTCCAACAGTCCCTCATCTCTCTCCCTTCCATTAATCAAACCTTTACTCTTTAACATCATCTTCGTCTTCCACTCTCGTTCAATCTTCTCTGCTCTCTTTCTCTCTTTCTCTCGTAGTTCTTCCTCACTGCCTCTCTCTCATACACTCGTCTCTTTCTCATGGTCTCTCTTTCTTTTGTTCCTCTTATTGTCTTGTCTCTCTCTTGGCTGGAAATAAAGGAGCAGTGGAGGCATTGATTAAGGTGAGTGTTTAAATTAGGTATTGGTTTCTCAATTGATTTAATTGAGGTTTGAGATTTGGTAATTGATAAATTAATATATGAAAATTGACGATTGAGGATTTGTAAAAGTTGAAGATGATGGTAAGGTGGTAGTTGTATTGTTATTGTCGTCGTTGTGGTTGTCTTTGTTATTGTCGATATTGGGATTTGGTTTTGAAGGATCAAATGTTTGATTTCGATCGAACTTACACATTGGTTTTGATGTTTATATTGCAAATTAGGTCCCTTAGAATCATCTTGAGGTTTTGTAATATATTCATAGGTTAATTGGAGTCAAAATGGTCGCATAAAAACAAGTTTTATAGAACTTGTACTGTGCAATCTAGTTTTTATGCTACTTTGACGTAATGACTTGGGTAATCAAATAAAGGTTTTTGAGCAAAATATTTTATGGGTTTTCATGTATATATATCAAACTTAATCCCTATAAATCAAATTTTGATTTGGAGAAGGTTTGATAGTGTTTTAAAGGCCGAAAAAGTGGCTTAAAATTAGGATTGCATAGTTAATTATTTTAATTTTTTTGAGTAGGCATGTTGAGGCATTGATTTACTGTGACTTGGCAATTTTGGGTAACTATTTAAATGGGTATTTGTCATCCAAATTAACTAAGGTTAGAATTTTTGAAATCCTTATATATCCTACTTTGAGTATCACTTAAGCTCGGACCTTGGCGCAACTTTTAAATTGGTGAAAAATAGTTGTGAAAATGGCCAAAAGTAATGAACTAAATTAATTAGTTAATGAAATGAATTGATGATCAAATGGAGGCGAATGAAATTTTTAGTGATATAATGAGTAAAATCGAGACTCTAATTGAGAGATCAAAACATGGAAATGAGCTCTAAAAAGATGTGTTAGAGTTATTGAGTGGTTTGAACTCCATTATGACATTGAAAAATGAGTTTTAATCTCATTTTAAGTTGTAATATGAATTTTTAGTATTCAAGTAGAGTTGTAACTCTTAAAATGTGAATTTG
Organism: Stephania yunnanensis; assembly: GCA_039657365.1. Classification (NCBI taxonomy): domain Eukaryota; kingdom Viridiplantae; phylum Streptophyta; class Magnoliopsida; order Ranunculales; family Menispermaceae; genus Stephania; species Stephania yunnanensis. The sequence continues at coordinate 27,499,909 of CM077581.1, read as the reverse complement.
TGATTTAATATGACTTATTGAAGTACGTAAAAGCTGGAAAAACGTGTGAGGCTTTGTGACCAACTTTGAGTTGGTTCGGTGAAAAGTAAACCCTATAGTGATATTTACTATTGATTGAATATTTATGTACATGTAATTGTAACATAGTCTGCATTGCATTTTATCATTCTTGATCATGTATATGTAGTGTAAGTGAAGGGGATAAGCTTGTTTCGGAGTTTGGTTTGATTGAAACTAAATTTCAGTCTTGCCTTTACGCCGTTTAGTGAGACTAGCGGATTCTAATGCCGACAAGTTATCTCTGCATTTCATAATCTTTTAATACTTTCTCTGTACTCTTTTTGGAAGTTGACATTTGATTATTGTTAGGAGATAGCGATAAACTGGATTGCATGTCATGTTGACTCATATATTTTATTGTTTATTTGAAAATGCAATTACATGTCTCCATGTATCAGACTAACAATTGTAGGAGTACTGATTAAAGCAAGAATTTACTTGCTTGAAATCTTCGAGTTTTTTTTATGATGTGAGATTTGACATGAAGTCAAGTGATGAAAGGACAAGACTCGAATATTATGGTGATTATTTTCGTGTTATAAATTTAATTTTTTTGTTTTAAATAGTTTATATTTTTTTTTGGGTTTCTCGAGGTAAGTGTAGGACTTGAGGTTTTGTAGAATGGTTCTGAGAGTCTCCTAAGTTAATTTAAGTTATGTTAAAAGGTTATATTTCAGTTTAAGTGTATTTGGGTTTGTAAAGTTGAAATTAAGTTATTAGAGACTCTAAGTTAATTTAGAAGTTCGATTTTGCTATATATAGTGAACCGCGGGAGTTGTGAGTCCTTTGAAATATCTCTCCATTCTATTGTCTATTTGGTGAAAGTTTTCCTGCATGCCACTTTTAGGGGAGGTGCTGTAGAAATTTTTAAAAAATATAGAATAGAATTTGTATGATTTCCTAATTTGCTCCAATTGAACGAATCATGAATTGAGTTTCATTGAGGATATAACTTTAGTTTTGAAGTTTTATTAAGGATTGGATTAAAGAATTTTGAGTTCAAAGTTGAAAATTAAATTAGGCTGACTAGATTATCAAAGGATTTAGATAATCTAGGTCGGCCAATCGTTTTAATAACAAGGGGGCTGACAAACTTGGTATCAGAGCCTAGGGTTAGCTCAATTGAGAATAAAACTTTGTTTTAAACCAAAGAGTGATTGAACACGATTAGTTATGAAGTAAGCGTAAGCTGGAGTATTTCAATAATTGTGTTATTTGTGTTGTATATATGTATTATCGCTAGATATGAGATATGAAGTTTATTCTCATCTTCCATATACTTAACTCGTAAGATATGACGAGTAAGATTAGAAACGATTAATTAAAGGAGATAATATGTTTATGAAATGAATATGAGCGTGATTAGATGTGAAATGGACTTGTGAAGTCTGAATTCACAAAGGTGTTATACATAGTTCAGTACTAATATAACTAATGAATGTTATCAGTTATGAAACCAATAGGAAATTAGTTGAAAAAAAGCTTAAATGATTCATGTAAGTAAGTACTAAACATGAGTTTTTTGGAAATTGAAAGTATCAAACTATTACAATTATAAAATGCTCAAGAAAATGTTAAAAAAGTCTCAACAAGGAAAATAGAGACACATGGCTTTCGAAAGTAGAAATTGATTAGATAAACTGAGTTTGACTGGAAATCACAATGAGATTGTGATAGAACTAGTCAAGTTGTTTAAGTCAGTTCTATTAAAATAAAATACTTTGAGGCAAAGTTTTGTCTCCTTTTCTGAAACAAAACATTAAGTGAAATGTGGAATAGAACCACAATTAAAAATGATCAAATTACTTCTAAAGAGAAGTACTGAAACTTTTGATTGTTTATTACTCAAACTACTTATCCATAAGCAACATTGAGTAAGTGGTTCTATGAGTCGAATAAGAAATTGATAAAGCAACCAAAAATACACGCGTTAGAAGTGATTTTGTTAACACTAGATTAGATGTTGTAATGAAATGATGATCAACATAAATTTCTAACTTAAAAATGAAAAGTGTAGTGATAAGATCATCGTGTTAGAAGTTAAGGAATTGGGGAAATGATCTAATAATAGCTTGGATTAGCTTTTAAACATCAACATAAGTGATTATGTTTTGAGACTTAAAGTATCTAATAATAACTTCTAACGACATTAAGTAATGATGCTTATCACCCCAACATAAAAAAAATAACTAAGGAAAAGATAGATGTACTGATTGAGAATCCGTAAGTGATTGGTATAGGATGTTAGTATGAGCTTCTATATAGTAAGAATTTCCATAAAAAAGGCTTAAAGGATCGACTTAGTATCCTTTAGGAATTTGATTAGTTATTAAGTTAATCAAGGTATTAGAAATTCAAATTCTTCTATCTCTTCAATTGAACAACACCGAACAAGTGAATTCATCAAAAATAGAATTGATGATCAGTAAGATACAAAGTTATCTAACACAGTCTCTTGAAAAGTATTGAATTTCTTTTTGAGATAAATAAAATTCGAGAAACCCGAGACTAATGTAAACAAATTAAGGCAATAACAAATAAAAGAACTATTTAAGTCACAAAATTTTTCTATTTCGAAATAGGTTAACCAAGGAAGACTTCAATTGACCGAATGATCAAAAGAAGCCATATTATCCTTAGCTAAGTTTTTGAAAAGAGATGAGGTATAAATTATCTTTCTAAGTCAAGATTAATTGTTGTCGAGAATAACATGCTGTGCTGGGTGACAGGAGTTGTAAGTGGCCTGGTTGTTGAACGAAAGTCATGGTTTATTTATAAAGGGACTAAGATTGAGATCAATATGAGAATAACTAAGATTGACAAAAAAATGAATGGAATATACTCTGTGGATAAAATAAAATGAAACGTTGAGATGACTTGTAACTGCTGGAAGTGACACGAACTGACTCCTTTAGTCAAGACTAGATACTGGTGTATTTTGCATGAACAAAAGTCTAAATAACTCCCTTTTATTATCAAAATTCATTCACAGCGTAGAAGTTTAGTGATCGTGACACTAGCCTTTGAACAATTTAATGAATTGGTGACAGTTAGAATAAACGAGTCTGTGAAGTTTTGTTAGAGTCAATTGGAAGTTGAAGTATAGTCAATTAGATGGTCTAAAGATTCTCACATACATATAAAAATGAAAATTTAAAGTCAACGAGTCCTAAAATGACTTAGGATATCAAACTATAAGTTTAATGAAACTTAATATATTTTCACAAGGATCTTACTAAGAAAGCAAACTCCAAATGTTGAGAATTTTGAACTAAAATGATATACAATTAATATTAGTGAAGATTTTTTATATTGGTTGAAATATAGTGCTACACCATTTGATTAAGCATTTGTGAAGTTTTAAGCACTAGTTATTGTAAATTGGAGTTGATGTAAGATACTTATCTGATGGTGAAAATATAAATGATATGAAAAGATACGTATAACTTACAACTCAGTTAGTTAATATTATCTATATTAGTTAAAAATGTTTAATAGAGGACAGTGTATCCGACTTAATATGTTTGAAGAATTGAATATTCTTTCACTGTAATAAAGTAGAAATGAAAAAGAGATAACATATTTATAAACTTATATGTGATACAAGTTAAAAGTTATATTATTAGAGTATAATCATCGAATATGTTGATAAATCTGTTTAGAAATGCGTATATACTCAAATAATGGATAAATGTCTCTATTCAAGTAATGAAAGAAGTTGGGTGAATAGTAATGATCCAGATTATGGGAAATATAAAAAATTTAGTAGTTAAATGAATGAAATGAGGTTCTTGGTGAACTCATGAATAAAAAAATGATTTGACAAAATTAGAAAAGTCATTAATTTTCTAACCAGTCAAATAAAAAGTTAAGTGAATTGGCTAACAAGTTGGAATCGATAATTGTTTTCTAGTACACAATATAAATAATCTTGTGAGTAAACATTTAGAGAATGAATGAGAGTTGCACGATGTGTCAGGTTTATTTTTCTGATCGGATTGTAATTTGAGATCTCTTGTCATGGGATAACATATGTATTTTAAGATCTATAGTTGTGGGATGACTTGTATAATTCTAAGTTTCTATTGAGAAATGCTGGAATGATAATGGATCAGATAAACATGCAACTCTACTTTGTATCTAATGTCGTGTTCAAATATTATTTTCATCACTTTACATACTTAATCTAATGATAGTCTAAGAATTGATCAATCGACAATTTTGATATGAAGATGATTAGTGATGAGAAAAAAACTTGATGTGTACCAGAGTTTGAGTGGATATGGAAAGAATTCTCAACGGTTTGTGAAATAGTTGTTCAGAAAAAGAATGAGAATTGTTTTATTAAAAAGCAACATAAGCTAGGTATTGGTAAGTGTTGATTCTTGAATGAGATTCAAGGCATGCAATATGAAATGAAAGTTATCCAATATTCCACAAAATGAATTGTTTAACTAGTCAGAAATTCACAAATTGTCAGGATGGGAAAAGTAATGGAGAAGACTTTTTCATTAAATCGAGAATTTGGAAATGAAAAGTTGAAATGGTTATGATCTCTACCACCGAGTTGTTGATACAACAAAAGTGATTGGGTCCATTTAACAGTTTCACATTGGAAATAGTTTTACAAGCTTGGATTTAAAGAGTTGTGTTTAAAATATAATTTTAACATATCTCTTTTGGTTCAGTAACCTGTAAGTTTAAATTTTGAGAACGAAGTTTTTAATTAGTTAGGAAGATTGTGACATTCGAGAATTTTATAAACTTGATTAGGCGACTAATTAAGTATTTTCATATTTAATTTGGGATTTTGGGTATCCGAGGTGAGACCCACGCATTACAGACCGGAGATCAAAAGTCGAGATATTATTTTTGTGTGCAGCATGACTAATTGATGTAATATACTCTATTCGGTGCGAAATATCGTCAAATTAAGGTGTAGACGCAGTGTCCGCGTGTTTCGGAGCGCGTTTGTATTTTCGCCTATTTTTGGTAAGATTTGGTATTTATTGGGGTTTAATTTTGGCTTAAAATATAAGAGATAATCATGAAAATAAAAAGAAAAGGTACAAAGACGACGGAGGGTATTTGGTTTATATTAAAGTGGATAAGTAAAGAGGGGCAGTTTGATCATTTAACCAAAGATAAATCAAAAGGGGGATTAGATCAAGTCGATCCTCTCCCATTTTCGTCTCTAACAGTCCCTCCTCTCTCTCCCTTCCATCGATCAAACCTTTACTCTTTAACGTCATCTTCGTCTTCAACTCTCGTTCAATTTTCTCTAATCTCTTTATCTTTTTATCTCATTGTTCTTCCTCACTGCCTCTCTTTCACATATTCATCTATTTCTCACAGTCTCTCTTTCTTTTATCCTATCACTATCTCGTCTCTCTCTTTATTGGAAATAAAGGAGCAGCGGAGGTGTTGATTAAAGTGAATGTTTAAATTAGGTATTGGTTTCTCAATTGATTTAATTGAAGTTTGAGATTTGGTAATTGATAATATAATTGATGAAAATTGACGATTGAAGATTTGTAAATGTTGAAGATGATGATAAGGTAGTAGTTGTATTGTCATTGTCGTTGTTTTGGTTGTCGTTGTTATTGTCAATGTTAGGATTTGGTTTTGAGGGATCAAATGTTCAATTTTGGTCAAACTTAGACATTGGCTTTGATGTTTATATATTAAATTAGGTCCCTTATAATTGGCTCGAGGTTTTGAAATGTTTTCGTAGGTTAATTGAAGTCAAAATGGTTGCAAAATACTAGTTTTATAGAACTAGTACTGTGCAATTCATTTTTTAAGCTACTTTGAGGTAATGATTTGGGTAATCAAATAAAGGTTTTTTAGCAAAATCTTTTATGAGTTTTTATGTATATATATCAAACTTAACCCCTATAAATTAGATTTTGATTTGGAGAAGGCTTGATAATGTTTTAAAGGCCGAAAATGAGGCTAAAAATTAAGACTGCATTGTCAATTGTTGTAACTGTTTTAAGTAGGCATGTTGAGGCATTGATTTAAGACATCAAATGGAGTCTGATTGACTTACGAATAGGTTCATTTGAATCTTAGTGTAACCTACTTTGATGATCAATAAAGATTGTAGCCATTGGAATTTGTTTGATCAATGAAAAATAAGGTAGAACATAACAAGTTGATATGGTCCAAAACCGTCCACTTACGATAGTTGCGACTTAGCAACTATGGGCAATGATTTAAATGGGCATTTGCTACCCAAATTAACTAAAGTTGGACTTTTTGAGATCCCTATATATCCTACTTTGAGTAGCACTTAAGCTCGGACCTTGGTACAACTTTTAAATTGGTGAAAAATAGTTGTAAAAAATGGCCAAAAGTAATGAACCAAATTAATTAGTTAATGAAATGAATTGATGATCAAATGGGGGAAAATGAAATTGTTAGTGATATAATGAGTAAAATTAGGACTCTAATTGAGAGATCAAAAAATGAAAATGAGCTTTAAAAAGAGGTGTTAGAGTTATTGAATAGTTTGAACTCCATTATGAGATTGAAAATGAGTTTTAATCTCATTGTAACTTGTAATATAAGTTTTTAGTATTCAAGTGGAGTTGTAACTCTTGAATTGTGAGTTTGTGATTTAATAGGACTTATTGAAGTACGCAAGAGCCGAGAAGAAGTGTGAGGCTTCGTAGCCAACTTTGAGTTGGTTCGGTGGTAAGTAAACCCTACAATGATCTATACTATTGATTGAATATTTCTGTACCTGTAATTGTAACATAGTCTGTATTGCATTTTATCATTCTTGGTCAAGCATATATAGAGTGAGTGAGGGGGATACACTTGTTTCAGAGTCTAGTTTGATCGAAACTAGGTTTCAATCCTGCCTCTACACCGTCTAATGAGACTAGAGGAGTTTAACGCCGACAAGTTATCTCTATATTTCATGATCTCTTACTATTGTCTCTATACTATTTTTGGAAGTTGACGTCTGATTATAGCTATGAGATAACGATAAAATGGATTGCATGTCATGTTGATGCATATATTTTATTGTTTATTTGGAAATGCAATTACAAGTCTTCATGTATCAGACTAACAATTGCAAGAGTACAGATCAATGTAGGAATTTACTTACCTAGAATCTTTGAGTTGTTTTTGATGATGTCAGATTTGACATGAATACAAGGGATGAAAGGACAAGACTCAGAGATTGTGATGATTATTTTCACGTTATAAATTTAATTTTTTGGTTTTAAATAGTTTATATATTATTTCGGGATTCTAGGGGTGAGTGTAGGATGTGAGGTTTTGTTGAATGGTTTTGAGAGTTTCCTAAGTTAGTTTAAATTATGTTGAAATGTTTATGTTTCAGTCTTGGTGTATTTGCGATTGCAAAGTTGAAATTAAGTCATCAAAGATGAAGCATTTTTCAACATAGACATGGTTTGAAAAGATGAATCTTCAAATCCTTTGGGTTTTTCAACATACACTTCTTCATTGTGTGTACCATTCAAGTATGCATTTTTGGCATCCATCTGATAAAGCTTGAAACTAAGAGAGCATGCAACAGCAAGTAATAGAAAAATATGTTCTAATATAGCAACAAGGGCAAAAGTCTCATTAAAATCTATTCCTTCTACCTGATTGTAACCTTGAGCTACTAGGTGAGCCTTGTTTCTTATCACTTCTCCTTGAGCATCAGATTTGTTCTCGAAGATCCGTTTGGTGCCTATTACATTGGCATGATATGGTCTCGATTAGAGAGTCCATACATCTAGTCACGGAAATTGACTCAATTTCCTTGCATTGTCATGGTTCAATACTCATCCTGCAATGCATTAAACACATTATTAGGCTCGATGTTTGAAACATAGCAAACATACCTTGCTAACCACATGTAGTATGTTCTTGTTGTGTCTTTGGTCATTATCCCTTCATCTTTTTCTCCAGCAATGTTGTCTGGTAGATGATCTTCCCGAATTCTATTAGAGGGTTCTCGAGTAATAGTGAAAAAATCAGACTCATTCCTGTAAGAAGTAACATTTGACTTAGGTGAAGCTTGTACTTCGATTGCAACTAGGATGTTGGGTGTGGTTGCAACTGGCAATGGTTCATAATCTCTATTGTTGGTTGGTGATGGTTGTTGGTTTGATGGAGTATCATCAAAAGACACATTGATTGATTCCATTACTTTTTAAATGCGCAGATTTAGGACTCTATAAGCTTTACTATTTGTGGATTAGCCAAGGAAGATGGCTTCATCACTTCTTGCATCAAACGTTTTCAACACCTTCATGTCATTGAGTACAAAACATTTGCTTCTAAAAGTGTGAAAGTAAGCAAAATTAGGCTTTTTACCTTTCTAAAGCTCATAGGGAGTTATGTGAGTGAAAAGACGAAGATATGTTCTATTGATGGTGTAACAAGCAATCTTGATCGCTTCGTTACGCCTTGAAAGTTTTGTAGGAAAATTCTTGGATGTTAGCATGATTTTGCCCATTTCTTGAACATGTCGGTTCTTCCTTTCAACCACCCCATTTCTTGAACATGTCGATTCCTCACCAAAATTGTTGAAATTTAGAGTTTTCAAACTCTCACTTATGATCGCTCTTGATCCTGACAATATGTTCTCCAGAAGCTTTCCTTTAATTTATCAACTTCAAACACACGTCACTTAAACTTTCAAATACATCCGATTTTTCTTTCAAGAAGAAAGCCCAAGTAAAACGTGAATAATCATATATGCATACCAGAATATATCTCTTCCCTGTTAGACTTGTCACTTGAGTAGGTCCAACCAGGTTAATATGTAAGATCTCTGACGCGCGGCGAACACGTGAATAAAGTAAAGTTTCCTAAACCAACTATTTTGTAGAATAGTGGCAAATGGTCGATCCCACAGAGACTGGTTGTCTTTCTCAGGTTAAAACAACAACAAAAAAGAAAATCGGGGTTTTAAAATAAATATTAATTAAACTAACTAATTCAACTAAATTAAATAAATAAATTAACTAAACTAATTTCTAAAACAATTAATTAATAATTAAGTAACACCTAAATAACACCTAAATCTCCAGTTCCACAAATCAGAATCAAGATTCAATAGTAATCATGGTCTTCAATCTTTCCCAAAAAGTTATTAATTTAAATTCTCCTAGATTAGCTATAGAAAATCGACAACCGCCAGAAATTCATAGTTCCCCTAATTTCGATAGCCAGGACATCCGCCACTAACTATTTCCCTAATTAATGTATAACCCTAGACATCCGCCAATCAGGTTTAACACACTAACCGCAGTAATATGGATCTGTGGGAACACTAATCCTAGATAATCGGGTCGCATCGGCTACCGATTTAACATAGATTCAATTGTTGCACATTCAAAACATCGAAAGGGTTTTACGGCAAACGGGTGAATGTTTGTTACTTTATTGCTCTAAAAGTACAATTACACGGATACTAATATTCCAAATAACAGTAGATTGTCAACCTAAAAGCATGCATTGGCCTCATACATACCATAGATATAAATCATAATCATTAAATCAACAACAATGAAATATGAGAAATTAAATTAATTAAATAATAAAATAAAAAGATCTCACATAATATACTTTGAATCCATAATTCCGACTCGCTTCCCCTTCGACTTAGGCAAGAAATTGATTAGCTGGACATCATCTTCAAAAATCTATACTAAAAATTAATAATTAATCTCTAAAAAAATACTAATTAATTGTTTCTAAATAATACCTAGGTTCCTAATATATAAAAATACTCCAAATTGTACTCGGATACTAATTTTAGGGGTTAGGGAGGTGACTCGTGCGTCGAGGAATATCGAAGGGGTGTTTTTAAATCAAAAATCGGACTCTGCCATGTGTAAGCAACCGATTCGCTGTTTTTTCCTGCATTGCTGACGTGTCGCCATTCTATTGGTCCGCCTGCCGTCATCGGGCTGAGATGGCATCGTCTGATTGGGCGGGAGAGATGTTGATGACGGTCTGTACATGGGTGAGTGAACGCCACGTGGCGCATGAGAGTCGGAGAAGAAATCGCGCGAAATCGTGCGAAATTCTGGGAGAGTTTGCCGAATCCTTAAGACGATTTCTCTTTACACTACAGCCCTTGATTTTCTTTGAGATCCGTACTCGCACACACTCTCAGTATTTTGCCGATTCTCCTACGAGTTCCCTTTTTACTCCAGTAGCTTTGATCTTCCTTAAAACGCGCTTCAACACCAACTCCTAAAAGTTCGCTTAACTTTTAAACGCCTCTCTTGCCCACCAGCCAGACGCTATGTATCCCCTCTTAGTTCGTCTAGCCACGTCTTCATATTGTTCTCATCCAATCAAAGCTTGCAACGTCAGCTAAGACAGTAGAATTGACCAATCAGATGTTGCCACGTATCTGAGACCCAAACAACAAATCAACCATAGTCACCATATCTTTCTAAACGAATGGGACATTAAATAACCTATGAAATTCACTTTCTCTATCTCTTTCAGAGACTAAGTTAAATGGTTTGATAAAATATAACTTATAGTTTTAATTGGAGGCTCTTTCTTTCTATCTTCTCCTCTCTCGACAAATCAATATCTCTTTTCTTTTATCATGTTTTAATGAAGTTTAGTTTTATTTAGTCTATATTTGAAGCTACATTAGAGCTTTTTTATTTCTTTAAAAAGTATTTATTCATTATATCTTTTAATCTTATATTTGGATCATTTATTTCCAACATGAATGAGTAGTTTGTTAATCTAAATAAACCCTAGCAATGTAGTATACTTTGGATTGCATGTTAGTTATAATGAAGGAATCATGTACTTAATGCTTTAAATCTATTCATACACATCAATAATGGATTTGACAAGGTACAACTAATGAGGATTAATATTGCATGCATAGTGCGCAATATGTATTGTGATATTATAATTCTGATTCTATGTCTATAGTTATTGAAAACAATTATAGAAGTAGTAACTAGGGTTAATATATAGGGCATTTCCCAAATGGATGTTATAGGTTATTGTGTTCTAAGTTGTTTATTATGTAGATTTGTTAATATTGGCTTAGATTAGGCATAATTTTCATTGAGTTTAATGCTATCATATTTCTACAGTGTTGCGTTTTATCTAATGGGTAGATTTACAATGATAAGAATGTGGCATTTTCATTAAATTTAGGAATATTATTGGCTGGCTAAAGGCTATTAACCTATTATGAAATAGGATTTAATGATTCCAAGATTCCATATGTGTTATGATTATGACTATGATATGAAGTGATGTTATATTTTAGTGTTTGAAAGCAATCCAAGTATATAACATTGTTTAGTGGGGGTTTATTTAGATGTTTATTTAGATATTTATATTATGTTGAATTTAAAAATTGTTTAATTTAGTTTACATTTGCATTATTTACAATAGTTTAATTAGTTTGGTTATTTAATTTATTAATCACAGTTTTAGCTATTTACTATTTTAATTCTCGTGTAATTAGATTAACTAAATTAAGAAAAACAAGAAAAAAAAAACTTTCTTGAGAAGTTTGCAAAATCCCTGTTGAGACGATATCCCACTTATCACTACTACAAGTTGTTGTGCACGCTCTACACGTGTCATCTTCCATGTTATGCCTTTCCTTCCCACGTTGTAACTTTCTTTTCCCACAGGGTCACCAAATGTAGCCACAACACTAACTATGTTTTCATGGGTTTTTGCTCCGTTTCTTCTCGTTTTTGCCAATTTCCTTCATTTATACCTTAGTTCCCAGAAAATGCAATAATACCAAGAATTAGACCTCATTTAAGGATAATTATACTAAATATACTATTAAACTAACCCTATATATAAGTATAAATAATCACTTATCAAAGACCCCCAAACTTAAGATTTTGTGCGTCCCGAACAAAGGTGTAATCTAATAAGTCTCCTAATAATTAATTCTCATTCAATTTAAATTGTTCATGGAGTATCCTGTAATTCATTAAGTTTCGAATTAATAATCTACTCGAGTTTTTCTTTACAAAAGCTTTACAATTTTAGGACATATAGCTTTAACAACACATATAACTTCATTTTCAAAACATCAAAGTAGATCATAACCCAAAAACCTTCACTACTCATAAATTTGTTTCATCTTAACACTTAAGTAGCAAGTATGCAATCTCATGATTTCTTATTAAACTCGATAATTCACAAATAAGTCTAGATCAAACTCATCTTTGATAGATTTTAGTATTTCAAGAGTCTATAAGACTTAACATGGTTTGAATGAAAACTTAACTCAATTAGTTACTCGTACTCGAGCTAAATATTTTATTTGAAGAGTTTATTTTACTTCCGTCTTCTTTTCTTTATTTTTCTTCTATCATTTTTTTTTTCATTTTTTCAGTCCCTTTTCTTTTTCCTATGGACTTCATTTTTCCTCACTTTTCCAACCATCAAGTTATTTCCTCAATTTCTTGTAGAATTTGTGGGATTCTCTCATTCTTTTTCTTTTATTTCTAAAAATTTTGTTAGCACTTCTCACTAAATAAAATAAATTAATTTCAACTTTTAATTTACAGTGTCTATTTCTTTCGCTCTTTGCACTATGTTTTTATTTACTTTGTATTATCAAATACGATTCACACTTATTATAGAATTTATAAAGATCTAACTTTTTCCATAAGAAGTGTTATAGTTTCTTTTGTTATTTCAAGTTCAAGGTCTTCCCTAACTCTAAGTTTCTAATCATGAAATCACACTGTTGTTTGCTACATTTCATTGTTTTCTTCTGGAAAAATAAAAAATGCTCTCTTGAGTTTCATATAAACAAGATACTTGTGATCAACTTATCCACAATTAAAGGCATGAAATTTACAAATGAGCTACTTATTCATTACATATTACTTTATATAACATAATCTATACTACATAACTTTCGAATAATAAGAAAAATGAAAAATTGATACTCTGTCATGTTTTCCTCCTTAACTGCTTCAAAATTAAAATTTAAATGAACCTACCTATAATGTATCTTTATTTTCAGCATATCTTACCACTTCCCATAATGTAGTGTCGATGCCCCAAAACTTAAACCAAAACTTATCATCAAGGTTTAAAAGTGAGCCTGAAATATGAAAATACTAAAACACTGCCATATATAATAATAACACCATATATATGCATAAAATAAACATGCAAATCTAAATAACTAAATAAATATAAAAACATCCCAAATGTAACTCCTTGATGTTGCATGAATATTAGCATAATTCGTAAGGCTTATCCACTCTGATGAATTATCACCCGGTAAATGGTCTTTCCAACATATTTGACACAAAATTTTTGGAAGTTAGAACTATAATGTTAAAATTGTAATTAACTAAACTAAGTAACTAACTAATTGTTGGGAATTTTAAATAATCCATGGGCTGCCTCCCAGTAGCGCTTTGTTGGATGTCATTAGCCCGATGTCTTTTTAGCTCGTGTAGTCCAAGTCTAAATCAAGAAACTCTATATGTAGATCGAAGATTTGGAATAATTGCTCACCACGAATACTTCGGTTACCGACTTCCATGTGTCACCTTTGTTATAAGGTAACCTAGATAGATGGTCAGCTAAATCTTCACTTCCTGTAACGGCCAATTTTATTAAATTTGCAGACACGGATGGCATCTCAGACCTACGTGAACACTGCGGTAGGCTAGGACACCCAGGGACCTAGGTAAGCTAGTTATTGTGTGTTGGTTGCTTATTTGCAGTGCAATTTCTAAAAATACATCGCATGTGTGTATGTTTCATAATAATACGTTTGAGATTGTGTGAACTGTATTCACCTCGATATGCGTGTCAACGCGGGTACCGGGCGTTTGACGGGGCCGAATATTAGGGGAAACTAAAACATACAAATTACATAAAAAGTGGCCAAGTAACTAATATGGAATGGGTATTAGATAGCTAGTGACGCGGCGATACACGAATGTCACGGTTCATACATGAAACCGGACGTCGAAACGCCCGAAAACACGGGCGAGTGTCCCAGCTGTGTCACACTTTGGTGTCAAGTACCAAAGTCAACATTACTTATCTTATCTACCACTTTTCTCTCACCTCGCCTACACCTCACACGCACACACCCCACGCACACACATAGCCGACCGAGAGGGGGAGAAGAAGAAAAGAAGTGGAGGATGAGAATAAGAAGTCGAGAAGGAGAGAAGAGGTGGAAATGTCACGATCGAGGTAAGTTTTAGTGGCTTTTGTTGTGATTTCGGTGGGTCAGTGAGGTGACTGAAAGGCGAGTCCGGCCATGGAGGCCAAACCGAAGTCAAGGGTGGAGACGGTAGGGGCGTCTCCCCTGTCATCGATTCCACCGAAGTTGGGGTGGAGAGCAACCCCTACCCAAACCACCGAGCAAGAGGAAAAAAAAAGTTTCCTGACACCCATTCCTGGGCCGAGGCTGGACCGATTCTGGCCAGGGTCGGGTCGGATCCAGTTGGGTCAACCCGACCCAAATCGAATTTAAAAAAAAAAGAAAAAAGAGAAGAAAAAAGGAAAGAAAAATTTGGAAAAATTTTGAAAAAATTGGGAAATTTTGAAAAAAATATATTTCGATAAAATAAATAGAAATTGATAAATTTCTATGAAAAGGAAATATTTGGGAATGTCGGACGTGGCTTTTGCGGGGTTTTTACCTCGAAAAGCGTAAAATGGACAATTTGGCCTAAAATTTTAGAAATTTGTCATAAATTGTCATGCTAAATCAAAATTATTAATAAATAGACATAGGTTGACACGGGTGATCAATAGGCGACCAATGACTTAATGGACTTGGACCCGGGGATTGATTATGAGGTATTGGAGTGCGTTGTGAGCTTTTTAAAACCCTATCGAAAAACTTTGAGTATTTATTTCGCTTTGTATTTCCATTCAATTCCAATATTTCTTGTGATCCTTTTACAACTATATCTTGTCATTGTTTGGACGGTTGGTTGAGTTACTCCCACCAGATTTTTCATTGTGTGTATATGCATTTTAGACCATAGCATGTGTATCAGGAGTTCCCGGTGGATAATGACCCGAGCTAATGAACTGGTACATGTGTCGGTGCGTTCTAGGTCTACGTCGACCACCGAGAGGGACCAAGTGATAGCTGGTTGGATGCGCCCACTAGTGGGATCCTGGAAGGGTATTCCAAAGTATGGTCTAGTCTGACTGAAATAGGCACACACATTTGCACTTTATTGTTATCTATGCATGCAATGCCCTTCTTACAGTTGTATATTTACATTCCGCATGTTTATTTAACAATATTTATTAAACTCCACTTATTTATTTGAATGCTCGAAGGAGTTCTTTAGGATTTTACTGACTGGACTCGTCATCCATTTTTCTTCTGTGATGATTGAGTGCAGATCCGAGTACGAGTAAGGGAAAGGGAATCTTAGGAAACTACTTTTGATTACCTACCATCCAGGATTACTTGTACGTGTGTTTTGTTTTGATATTTTGATTTTTTTAGGAACTAGGGAGTATCATGAAATTGTATTTAGATCTACCTCTATACACAATACTTTTTTGGGCTTTTCCACTATAGGATTTGTTACAATGATTATTAATATTTCTTGCATTTAAGTACAACTTCCCCTGCATATTTCATATATACGTTGTACACACAAGTGGATACGAGTTTCAAGAAAAAAATAGGACGGGCAGGTGTCGTACACATGTAGCAGGGCCAGCTGGCAAGGAGTACATGGAGACATGTCACCTCGGGCGGCGAGAGCCGCCATACTTCTTTTCTTATCTTTGATTTCCAAGTCAAACTCTTGCAATAATAATACATATCTAATCAACCTTGGTTTGGCATCTTTCTTTACAAATCGCGAACTTTCTATTTTTTGCCGATCGTGATAGCCAATCAGCAGGAGCCAACAGTGCTGGTGGCACTTTTGATGTAGAGGAGAGGCTAGATGAGATGTCCCAGCTACTCTTATTACATAGTCACCATCTTGAGGAGATCCTCAAGCTACCGAGGGCATAGGCCGTACCGTCTCGTCTACATAGCAGTGCATTTTGCCCCCGAGGGGAATGCGCCTATTGTATAGGCCACTCCAACAGTTCCCATCATATCGGCAGGACACGTAATAGATTTGATTGTGTCGGTACAAACACAGATAGTGTCTCTTGCACCCCTACTCTAGCAGAGACTACGCCGACTACACCTACAGAGATAAGCATTGGAGCGACTGCTGAGACAAAACAGTCGCGACAGCTTCAGAGGCATAAACTGACTAAAATCTACCGGGGCACGAACCTTGAGATGGCAAAGAGATTTTTGAAGAGCCAAAATAATATCCATAGCACATTGGCCACTCCAGAGCACATGACTACTACCATATCATCGGGATTGTTATTTATAGAGGCAAATGCTTGGTGGCACATTATGTGATGAACTAAGTGTTTTGACGCTCATACTCTACCTGTGATATTAATGTCAACAAACAACGTGTAATGCTACTAACATTTTTGTCAAGTATTTCAACGCATCCAACATTGTTAGAACTCACAAGTTCAAAGGCTACTAATTCAAGTTCAACTGGAATGGATGAAATGGAAATATTAAGACTTGAAGAGCTCACAATTTGATCAAGGCAAAGAAAAGCATGCATGAAGTTATGTACATCATTTGTAAAGTATAAGAGTTCAAATACATGAGCCAAATGCATTAGATTTATGCATTTCATAAATTTCATGTTTTCAAGAATCTAAAGTCATGCATTTAATGATTTTCAAATCCGTGAGTTTTAAAATGCTTTAAATCATGAAAATGTGTTTTATGGGATGAATTTCATGTGTAAAAGCTGTTGTAATCAATTTTAAATGCACCAACATCAGTTTGGATGGTTTTTGAATAATAAGTAAAATATTTGTAGATAAGCCCCTACATGTTTCATGAAACTGAGATCTCCAATTTTCGGGATTTGTGAAATCATCCGGGGAGTTCAAATAGGTCAAATGACTTATACTAAACAAGTCCAAATACATAAACCAAATTCAAAGATTCAAACATCTACCCTCTGAAAATGACCAAAACCCACAACTAATTTTAAACTTGAAATAGAGATACGTGTTCCTAGGGTTGATGAAACTTTGATTTGGGCTCCAACTCTACTTGATCTCCCCGAATTCTTCAGCTAAGACCCTCTTCAATTCCTCTGATTTTTTAGCTCAAATATATATGTTGAGCTCCTCCACTAAGTATAGACCTTACAAACTTATATTAGTAAGTGGATTAATTAGCTAAATCTTTGATTTACTATTAGTTAATTAGTAGGATGCGCCCTCACTAAATCCCACTTGTCCCCAAATGAAACCATTTATCCCACATTAAGCCACTTGTCCCATATGAAAGCAACTCATCTTACCTTGTTATATGTATTCTAGGATCATCACTAGGTTGATCAAGGGTTCCATTAATTCCTATCTAACTATAAGACTATTTTTTTCTTAAATCAAAGTAATTTACCTAGGCACATAATTACGTATGGTTAGTGTGTTTAGTCATATATTGAACATATTTGCAGTAACACTAACTTCCGATTACTCGACACTCGTGCGGTGTGTCTTGGCACGCATCTCGAGATGCGCCAATCCTTAATGTACCCAATTATTTTGACTTACCCTATTGTTTTGTTACCATTAAATGTTATATTTACCTTGTTTATTGTCACATTAGTCTATTTTACATTTGTCCAAACTTAGTGTACATGTACTTCACTTACCTAAGACCTGCGTTGACAATCTTTATGAGGCGAATACCCGTCTCATGTCTTTCATGGTATGATAATATAAATACATACATGCGATGAGTTGTGAAATAAATAATAAGTAACATCGCAATTATGCAACCAACAGACACAAATAACGATTTTAGCCCAGTCGGCGTGGTCTAGCCTATTTAGGGCATCTATGTGGGCCTAAGCTGGCGTTCGAGTCTAAAAATAACCTAAATAATGGAGTTGATAAATATTGCCTTACAATTCTTCCAAACTAGGGGAGATTTTGTCCCAAATTTAAGGTAGACTACAATTCCAGATCGTGGGATCATCATTGGCATTAATGGCTCAATAAACCTCAGTATTTCGTTTTTCTTTTATGGAGATGAAACTGTAACGGGAAAAATTGACTTCGCTAACTTGACCTCGAATCCCACTAGATCGTACTTCAGTACATTGGGATCTCTCCAGTGGGCTTCTCCAACCCCCTTCTTTAGTCCATCACCTAATAGCATTTGCGGTGGTCAGCATGGACCCATGACCTGCTGACACATGCACTAAAGATAAACAACTCAGGTCATAATTCACTAAGGGTGCCCATGCGACGAGCTATGGCCTAGTGTATATAACAACCATTGAGTCTTCATATACCAAACTAGGAATCCTAATAGGTACAAACAACATTTAAATAAACAACTGATAAGAGGTGTTGGATAACCTACCCTCGACATACTCTATGGTCGCCTCCTTGTCCGGCTGACCCACTACGCGAGCTCTCTCGAGTGTAATCTAGCTTCGGTGGTGTTGATGCCCTCCAGTAATCAGCTCTAAGATGTCCGATTTGACCACATTGGAAAGACTGAAGCGTTTTCGACCTCCCTACATGTCTGTCCCTGGATCTTTTACCCTATCCTCGGTCTCTCTAACCCATATCATGGCCTCCTTAATTCTGGTCCCATCAGTACAGCTGTGTCTGATTTCTACACTGCTCTGCAAGTGTATTTATCTTGGCGTGAGCATTGCCATTATGTCAGTCATCATATTCGTAATGATCGGATTGATAGCCATATCTGTGGTCATGTTCATCCCTATGGTTCCTCTCATACTAGTGTCTCATGAAGTATTGTAGCAATGTCTTGAATAGGCGTCTGCACTATCGTCAGGGTGACGACTACCCGAGTAGTAGTAGTCAATACGCAACCCTTCAAACATCATTGCCACGTCAGAACTCCTAGATAGTCATGCTAACTCGTTAATCATTAATTATTTCAATCAATAATTCCATTATTTAGTTATCCTTTCATTTGGTGTTTATAGAGTTGCAATTTGATAATTAGCAATTTACAGTTGAAGTCTTATCATAGCATAACCATAGTTTTTAATAACTTTCAAGTTCTATAAAGCATTGATCCTACTGTGGAAAACTCAAAATATAGTACATTATATATAAGGCAATAAAAATAAATATATACAAGTACTTATATTTCGTAAGTCTCCTATAAACCCAAAATATATAACAAAGTATGTAAATACAAACACCTATGAGTAGTTTTTTGAATAGTGGGCGAGCTTCGAAATAGTCGCCAAAAACCCCTTTACCCTTACTCGTAGAAGGGTCTGCACTCAGCCATTATAACAAAATAGATGACAAGTCCAGTGAGTAAAATCCCAAAGAAATTCACTAAGCATTCATATGATAAAGAAAAGGAAATCTAATAAATACTGTTAAATAAACATGTGGAATGTAAACTTCCAACTGTAAATGGACCATCGCATGCTTAAACAATAATAAAACATAAATGTGTGTGCCTGTCTTGGTCAGATTAGACCATACTTCGAGTTTCTCCCCGGGATCCTTCTAGTGGGTGCACCCACTATTCCTTTACTCGGTCCGCTCATTGGTCGGCGTACACCCACGATGCACTGACACATGTACTGACAAAGTAGCTCAAGTCATTATTCAACGAGGATTCCTGATTCACAAGCTATGGTATAGTGTGCCATAGACACACAACGGAATACCCGGCTAGTGTAAACTCAACCAACCGTTCAAACAGTGATACAGACACATGAGACCGAAGTAAATAAGGAATATAACAAGAATACATTGAACAAGACGATGTAAAATATCAATGAAAGCAAGTAAATACTTAAGTGGCATTTTATTAAATCTTATAAACCTCAATACGCACTTCGACTTCCTCGAACTCTCGAATCTGACCTCGCCTAGCTCTCGGTACTCGAGCTACGTTCTCTTAGTCCCCTAAAGTCAATTAAGTGTGTTTATTATATATTCATATTGGTTGAATATGTTTTTAATTGATTTTCCCAAATCAGCCCCTAAAGACTAAATAAAGTCTTTATATCGGTCCTATGTTACAACACATTTTAAGGCATGAAATTGTCCAAATCTCAAAAGCTTCCCTCTGCACAAAGTTTTTGGTCTCTACCCTAGCTTTCCGAAAAGGTTTGGTTTGCGCAATTTCGATTTAAAATGAAAGAGAGATAGCAATTCTTCCAAAAATGACTCATATTGTAACCTAATTCAACCAATAGATTTAGAAATCTATTTCTCCCAATCTATTATTTCAAAAATCAGTTAACATACCCAATAACAACATACTAAAAGATCAGATCATTTGGATAAGTAATAAGGGAGTTATGTTTTTTTAAATCTTAGTTTCAAAAATCTCGTAATGCATTCAATCACCTATTTATAGAGCACTTTTGGACATGAAAACATATGAATTACAAACTTTTTAGTAGGACAAAGTTGTTCCTCTTTGAGTTAACTTTTGAATGCCACCCGATTGGGTCCATTTCAATTTAAAATGAGGAAGTTATGACCAAATTACATAGGCTGGTTTTATAATACAACATGCAAAAATTCTAATTTTGGTCTTACAACTTCAAAAAATCATATCTTTTTTATTTCAAAACCAAATTAAGAACTTTATAATAGCTAGATCATTAGCTAAAAATAAGAAATCCAAATATATAAACTAATTTCAAAGACTCAAACATCTACCTTCTTAAAATAATTAAAACCTAGAACTGATTTCAAACTTGAAATAGAGAGATATGTACCTAGGGTTGATGACAATTTAATTTGAGCTCCAAATCTCCTTGATCTCCCTGAATTTTGTAGCTAAGACCCACCTCAATTCCTTTGATTTTTTTATCACAGATGTATATGTTAAGCTTTTCCACTAAGTATAGGTTTTATGTACTTATATTAGTAAGTAGATTAATTAGCCAAATCTTTGATTTACTATTAGTTAATTACTAGGACTTGTCCTCGCTAAATGCCACTTGTCCCCAAATGAAACCACTTGTCCTAAATGAAGACACTTGTCCCACATGAAAGCCACTCATCTTTCCTTGTTATATGTATTTTAGGACCATCAATAGGTTGACTAAAGGTTCAATTAATTCCTATTCAACTATAGGACTTTATTTTTTTCTTAAATCAAATTAATTCACCTAAGGACATAATTACATATGGTTAGTGTGTTTAGTCATATATGTAACATATTTGCAGTCCCACTAACCCCGATTACTCGGCATTTGGTGCCCCGCGTCCTGACATGCATCTCGAGGCATGTCAATCCTTGATGTACCCAATTATTTTGACTTAGCCTATAATTTTATTATCATTGAATGTCACATTAGCCTTGTATATATATTAGTTTACTTAATATTTGTCTAGACTTAGTATACCCGTACTTTGCCTACTTGATACCCGCATCGACACATTTTTCGAGGTGAATACCCGTTCATATCTCACATGGTATGGCAATATAAATGCACACATGTGATGAGTTAGGAAATAAATAATAATTAACATCACAATCATGCAACCATTAGACACAAATAATGATTTAAGACCAGTCAGGTGTGTTCTAGCCTATTCGGGGCATCTACTTGGGCCTGAGCTGGTGTCCAAGTATGAAAATAACCTAAGCAACGGTGTCAATAAATATTGGGCCATTACAAAGAGCGCTCCTCTACTATATGGAGTGCACTCTACCCTGCAGTGTCTCAACAGTGAACAGGGTTGCTGCCACTGTTCCATTACCAACTCATCACAACAACCTTAAATGCTCTCCCAAAACATTATGGAGAACCTCTTGTGAGGTATAAACTTATTTCCACTAATGAAACATAACAACTCATAGAGAAATCATCACCGACCATTGAATTTAACTTTAAACTAAAAAACCAACTTACTAAGATGATGATCTCTGATCCAGTAGTGGTTCGATCACTTCGACTTAGTGGAGAATCCTCTCATGATCAACCTACCAAAACCTAAAACCCTAAACTGCTCTCCTCTTTCACTCTCTCGATTGATTAGATAAAAATGAGGATGAACATGAATTTTGATTTAAATATATAGATTTTCCTCAAGATATGCATCACGCTATCTCAAGGCTGATCGAGTGATTGATGTGTTAAAATGACACCTCTTTAAGTGACACACAGTTTGACACCATCAACACTCACGCTCATCTCGAGGCGATCTAATGATCTATATAATTCAAACCAAACTTATAAATTTAATATATATCAGTTATATATAAATATTTATACTTCATGTATTTTCTCACCAATAAACTCACCAGACATGCCTACGAGTGTTCTCGGGTGTACACATTCATTTTATGACCCCTTGTGGCAGTTGGTGTACTGGCTATTTATTGTTTAATTACATATTTTTCGATTATAGGCTTGTATATAAACTCCATTTTTATACTACAACCTATAAATTCAATAAAAACTTGAAACAAACACAAATCATCACACAAGCACATGTATACACTAATCAAGGTACGCCGAACTTAACCATAAGCCTAACTTGAGTTAATTAAGATTTAGATTGACACTAATCACCAACTTAAGGTAACAGGTCGTTACAATGTAGGGCATGAAACACTTGAATAATTATGAGAGCTTTATCAACCAGTTTTAAGAATATTTGTAAATGTTTTATGGTTTCATTAGACGTTAATTTGGTTCATGAAGTAGTATTAGTTTAGGTGGAAGTTGTAAAGTTGTAAATAAGGATTTCATATTGGAAGTTAGTTTAAATGATTCAATTTGATATATATTATGAACTGGGGGGAGTTGTGAGTCCTTCTGGGCCTCTCCCCATTCTGCTGTCTATTAGGTGAATTTTTCGGCAGGCCATTTTTAGGGGAGGTTCTGCCAAAATTTTATAAAAATATGGAGGATAATCTATATAATTTCTCAATTTGCTCTAATTAAACAAATCATGAATCGGCTTTCATTGAGAATATAAAATTTTTTTGGAGCATTATTAAGGATTGAAATAAAAGTTATTTTGAGGTTAAAGTTAATTGAACGTATTAGGTGGCTAATTAGGGTGATTAGGAATAAGTCAGGGTTTAGTGAGATGGACTTTGACAATAAGACATTAACTTAGAACACATTTTAATTGTACATTCCTTTGACATATCTAATAAGATATAAAAAGGTATATATATTGACACCAGGGACTTAGTATGTTAGCTTAGGTGCTTAGGAATAGTTTGGGGAGCGTCTTGGAGCCGTGAGAGCCAATTTTTTATGTCGATTCAATGTTAGCAAAACCAGATAGGGGATATTTAGTTCATTATCTATTATGTTTCTTGATATTCGACAAGTTTATTCCTTGGATTTCCATTCCTTATTATGCGTGTTTAAGACCTAAGTGTGTCAGGAATATACTTTGAGTTTGGTGCAAGATGGACAAACGTAACCTTATGTCAAGTACTGGATTGTAGGTCGTAGACATAGGCGAGGTATTCGAGGCACCATTAATGCCCCACGTTACGCTGAATTGAAGTGTCGACTTGTAGAGTTGCAATTCTAGGAAGTCGAGTAGTGGCACCCGCTCTAGATGGATTTGGACCAATTAGTTGTCTTACCTTGTTTCATAGACACTCTTTATCGCTGTTATTATTTTCTAGTCCATTTATCATGCACTTTCATTTACTTATCTGTCTTTTAAATTCTCGCATGATATCTAGACTGCTTTATTTATTCCTAGAATACTATTTACATCCAATTGTCCTTTACTTACTGGACTCATCATTCCCGTGTTGATGACTTAAGTTTAGATCCACAAACGAGCAAGGGTAAGGCGTCGGTGATTGGTTACTTTCTTTGAGAACACTTAAAGTGGCATCTCCTCTTGTTCGCTAGTTCGTTTTGGCATTTTTAGTATTTCGTATTATGTATATATACTATTTTGGTAACATTTAGGGTATTTTAGGTTAGAGAGATCCAGACTCATGTATTATCGCACTTACTTACTACTTTTTCACTAGATATGCATGACTATCTATATATTTGTAGGGTTCCACACCTTAGGTTGTCCCAACTCTATTTTCTTGAGTTATTATAATTGTTTTAAGTTTACTTCCGCTGTAATTACTTTAAAACTTACAAAACTTAATAACTCAACTCTAAAACATGAAATGTATAAAAATAATGGAATTGGAAGCTTATTAGGCATGCGTTGACCTTGCGAGGGCCAACTCAAAGGTCTACGTTGGTTTAGGCCTAGCGAAGCCTAGTTTGTGAGGAACTAGGGTCGTCACAGTTGGTATCACAGTGCCAGGTTAGATAAAAGCTAAGTGTTAACTCTTGACTAACCCACAACAAAGATAAGATACAAACAAAAGACAAAGTTAGGACACGAATAAAACTTAGAGTGGAACCCTATTATCCTGATTTAGAGTCTTAGTGGGGAAGTGAGGAAAGTTGGGGAAATTAAAAATCTAAATTATGTGTAGTATTTGATGTACTATATTATACTACTATGGATAGTTATGTACTGATCGATAACTCGCTATCTTTTGCAGATTTTGATGACCGATCAGCCATAAGCCAGTGGCACTAGTGGCACTTCTAATGTATAGGAGAGTCTAGATGAGATGTCTAACCTGGTCTCATCACATAATAACTAGCATGAGGTGATGCTCAAGCTACTGAGGGCATAAACCATATCGTCTTCGTCTATATCAACAATGCCCATTGCTCCTTAGGGAAGTGTGCCTACTATACAGGCCACACCAGTAGCTCCCATAATACCGAAAAGACCCATGATTTCTAAGTTAGTGTAGGTACAAACACTTATAGTACCTCCGATACCCTCTACTCTAGTAAAGACTACACCGACTACGCATACAAAACTAGCACTAGGGCGACAGCTGAGACAAGATTATCATGAAAGTTCCAAGGGCATAAACCGGCTGAATTCTACGGCGACACTGACCTCGAGGTAGTAGAGAGATTTGTGAAGAGCCACGAGAATATCTATATCATATTGGCACCCCTAAGCACATGACAACTACCATATCATTGGGATTGTTATTCGAAGAGGCAAACGCTTGGTGGCACAGTATGGTGGCTACCCAGGGTAAGTCTAAATATTGGGTAGAGTTCTAGAGGCAGTTTAATCAGAAGTACTTCCCGCCTTCGGTTTTGAAACTAAAGAGGGCTGAGTTTTGAGCATTTAACGGTACACCGCGAAGTCAGTCATGCGGTACATGGGTCGATTCTTATAGTTACGTGAGTATGCTGGTGGCGTGGCGAACACCGATACCCCAAACAAACTTCTTCAATGAAGATCTAATTCAAGAGATTGGAGGCACGGTAGTCACCAATGAGCTAGATATTTTACAACAAGCATACAAGTGGAATTTGGCCAGAGAGAACTACATTAATACACATCCTAAGGAGGAACAAATTGTTCAAGAAAAGACACAATTAGAGCACCGATCTGGCCAGATAGGAAAAGGAATAAACACCGCCATCAAGGTTCTAAGGACGGTGGGGATCAAAGTGTTAGTTCAGTAGCATTGCCTCCACGACCTGTTTAGACAACGTTTGTTCCGCCCACTCCAGCACCGAGCTATACTAGTCGATTATCTCATGCAACTTAGTTAGCACCATAATCTCGGCAGCAGTGCATCGAGAGTAGTGATATAGGTAGAGTTAGTGAGCCAGAGACACAGGGATATGGGCAGGGGTACGGACAGAGGATAGAGCCAAGGCTAGGGCCACACAGAGCATGTTTCAAATGCTGGCAAACAGGCCATTTTAGGGATAAGTGTTCGCAACTTGCTAAGCACCATTGCAGGATAAAAAGAGCTAATGTCTTGACAAAGCCACATACGGAGGCAGTGCATTATCGAACAGAGAGTATGACATTTATTTAATTTCGCGTCATGCATGTGATAAAAGTCAAAGAAAATAAAATCCAAAACTTTATGATTAATCACGTAAAGCATTCGATTGCGATCGTCAATGCTCCACGATTACATTTGGTTATATGAGGCAACTTAATTAAGTTCACTATTCATGATTTAGTAGTTTTAACTAGTAGAGGTGGATGTGGCTCGCTATAGTTGATGGACCTACAATCATGTTGTTCTAAAGTTGTGTAACATGAAGCAAAATTTAAATTTCATTAGCTAGGTACTTGCTATCATTCCTTATTGAGTAAAGTAGTTGTCTTTTAATGCATAGTACATAAATTTTGATAATATAAGGGCAATGCAATGAAATTGAGAGTATAAATTATTGGTAAGTTAATAGGAAAAAAGAAATGCCACCAAAGTATATGCATGGTTAAACTAGGAATTTAATTAGAAGATTAATTTGGATATCTTAAGACTAGTGTCTCAAATTAATTGTGCATATGTCTACTAGGTGACAAACTTTGGCCACACAAAAACTTGATTAAAACATACAAAGTACTCATAAACTACTAATAGTGTAAATTGTGACATCTGAGGATTTTATAAACTTTATTAGGTGGCTAATTAAGTATTTTTGGATTTAAACTTGGATTTAAGTATCCGAGGTGGAACCCATGTGTAATGGACCGGAGATCATATGTCTTGAAATAACCAAAGGCGGTTACAACCGAAGACAACATTGGTTGGAAATGGGAAATAGAAAGTAAAGAAAACACTTAAAATGTAAAGTATGTAGTAAAATAAATTAAACCAAGACACCAGATGTGTTATTGCAGTATGGTCAAAGACCTACTTTTGCGGGGCCATGCCTAGATGTAAACTTCACTAGTATGACAAATTGAACTATATGACTCTTATTGTGACTTCCTCACAGAGCTTATCCTAGCATGCTCCCATACACTCTCCTGTGGACCTTTTATACACAAGATCCCTCTTGTATGTGAGGTTCGCCCTCACTGGAACACCAAAGTCCCCTTGGATGCTTTACAACTCGATAATGAAGTGAAAAAAATAGGTTCACAATACAAAGTAAACTGAATAACTGGTGTACATGACTCATTCACTTTGACAAGTATATAGACCAATGTAGATTGCGTAATCTTAACTAAGCTAGCAAGATCGAAACAATCTCCATCTCTAAAAAACCACATTCCTCCATAATTAACACGTGGTGATCAGTCTTTTGAATTGCAATCTCCAACATCTTCATAATCTTCAATTAACCATAAGTCAGTTGAGATAAGATCAAATCTTAAACTGCCTAATCCAGAAATCTTGTGGCAACCACTTTTATCCACCAGTTGCAACCGCACATCATTATCCAAATCTCTAACTGTTTTGGATCTAATTTCGAGCACATGTATCATGTGTTGGATTTGAATGACTCATTTACTGATAACGTCAATTGTAACAACTACAATGACAAATCTAAGCTGTTAATATGACCACAAAACTAACAATCCCCCTTTGTCATTATGTTGTCACTATCAGTAAAATAAGTTTAGGAGCTAAAATGATAATCATGAATCGGCTTACATTTTGCTCAATCATAAAGAGTCACATAAGTCTTCAATATTGTTCAGTGCTCTTCCAAAAATCCACAAAAATAAAAAGGTAGAGATATTATTGATACAGACATGTAACAACAACTTCTATGGTGGTTACAACCACATCAACCATCTAATTGTACCATAATATCACATCTCTAAATAATCTTCGATAGAAACCCATATGTAAATAGAATACTAGCAGAAGTATCTTTCGACCAACATACTTAAGAAAGTAAAAATAAACTGTAGTATTCCCTCGGATGAAATGAAAATGAAAATAAACCCCTTCAATTTGTCAAACACAAAAACATTTCCCTTTGTGATAACATAATGACAAATAAACCAAGGGGAACCATACAAACATCTCCTGCTTCAAGGAAGAGATGAGCATTAAGCCTCAGAAATTTGAACAACCTTTGGAACAAGGTGTCAGGTAAAGCTCAAATGGCACTCATCAGCTCCTTCTCTTACTATTTCCTTAGATCTAAGAACTCAACACTATCCATTCTTTAGTCAAAATGAGCTTGTGAAACTGGTGAAGACTGACCAGGTACAAATGAAGTGGTTGCATCAACTGTAGTTTGAGACTTCTTCTTCTTCTTCTTCTTATGAATTATGGATGGACCAGCTTTTGTAATATTAGTTGGAACTAGAATTCCACGCACTTGCAACTAGTACGGTTGTAAGGTAACTAACTGATTTGAGACTGGCAAGTCATTGATTTGTCTCTAATACCAAGAATCATGATTTATCTCTAACACTCTTTGGAAATCGAGAAATTCAATTAGTAAATAGGGAAAAAAATGTATATTCATAGGTGGTTCCCATTTTGGTACTCTACAAAATTGCTCGAAAGATGATCTCCCTAAGGTTACACATTGCTCCTTGACCTATAGCATATAGAAGTATTCCTCTTTCCCTATCGAAAGTGTTTATGTCTAATAGGGAAAAAGTTATTGGTGATGCGATTGTAAAGGCAAAAGTACAGGGTAGTAAATCGTTTATCTCCTTCTTCCTATTCTTTTTGGACCACTTCCATGTGTAATGGTGGTGATCAATGCTAACATGGTGTTTGACTTCCTAAAAGGTTCAGGAAATCTATGTCCTTTATTATTGAAAGGACATTCAAGAAATTCATTGAGAATTCTAGGTGAGAATTCTATAAATCTCCTCCTGACATAGACTCTTTGGAAGAATGGAGACTTAATATCAAAGACTTCGACCTTAAGATTAGCATAAAATTCTTTTACCAAACTCATATTGTATCTGGTTGGAAAAAAAAAATTTGAAGAGAAAACGGGACTTCAGGAATGTTACCAAATTCTCTACTTCGTATTCTTTCTTCTGAAGATAAGTCTCGGCATGATATTTTTCTCCTTCGATACTATCGAATTTGGCTTTAGCTTCCTTATCCAAAATCCGGTATGTATGACCTATATGATTTTCCAGCTTCATTCTGGGTTATTTTGCCTCAGTTTTAGATTTGGAATGTTGCTTCTTAGATCTGGTTCTTCTAATTCAGATCCAATAAATAATTATTCCTTAGGTTCTTCATCGGTTGCAACTGAGCTCACTGGTTCACTAATCGGAACCGGCAACATAACTCTGGCCTTTTTGGCCTTCTTCTTTGCATTTTTCTTGTTCAATTCACCTTTTAAGGAAGATATTAGAATGGGCTCATTATCTCCATCCTCATGTCCTTCTAGAATAATAATATTTTCATCAATTACCCTTAATTCATCAAGGGTTTCCTGGTTTGAGTGTCTTCCAGATTGGGGGTTGCAAAGAATTCATGCACATGCTCCGTTTATTCTGTCTATGGTAGGTCTACACTTTTTCGAGTAGTTGTGGTTGGAGCTAAAGTGTCCTTCGATTGAGTAGGAGCCTCCCTGCTTTGTGGTATCCATGGGCTCCTTAAAATTTGATTCCTCATGAGTAGGTTCTTCAAGAATAGCTTCAGATAGTTAATTCGATAGTAGTTTTAAGAATGCCTTCTTCTCTACTCATCTGCTGAGCAGTGACTAGTTGTCAGTAGCACAACCGGTGAAACAACACTAGGTTGTAACTCCTCTTCATCGTGTTTTTCTTGAGCTTCTTCTTCTGATGGAGGCTGGTCGGTCAAGGGGGTGACATGCACGTACTCTATTTGAGCAAATGATGCTCAAAGTTCATATTTTTCAAGGTTGTATGACTCTATTGATGAGGATGAAGGTGGGTTTGCAACCCTTGTTGGTCTCTTCCTCAATAATGGTGGAAGACCATCCGAAAAAGACTGAGATTTCTCTAGATTGGAGACAATGGAGGAATAACATTGAGTGGGATTGGATTCAGAACCTTCATCCCATTTTTTGCTGATTTCTTCACCTTAGGTGGTTCCGGTGCCTTAAATGTTGTTTCCCTTACTGTGCT
This sequence comes from Stephania yunnanensis, assembly GCA_039657365.1. Classification (NCBI taxonomy): domain Eukaryota; kingdom Viridiplantae; phylum Streptophyta; class Magnoliopsida; order Ranunculales; family Menispermaceae; genus Stephania; species Stephania yunnanensis. The sequence continues at coordinate 27,469,867 of CM077581.1, read as the reverse complement.
TCAAGTTTGAACCATGATGCTAGATTTGTTTCAACTGCTCAAACACAACTTGAAGATCGAGTGAGAGTTGCAAGATGATATAAAAATCGATACAACCAAGAGGTAGAAGACGATGACGATAATAAAGAGAATTTACTACGGCTTCAACTTTCGTTTCCTTAATGCTTATCCACCCCCTTTAAAACCCCAACAACCCCAAATTAATTGAACTAATAATAATTTCAAACAAAAATTAAATCAAAACAAAGTTTTATAATGGTAATATGACCGTTATTATTCATAAAATATAAAAACTATACTACACAAATCGCACATGCACAAAAAATTGCACTCCCCCTTTATTTCATTTTTATTAAAAAAAACTTATTAAGAAATTGGGGAGAGATACGATAGTGAATTACATAGAGCTAATACATAATTCAATAGCCCCTCTCAAAAACTCAAACGTATAAGCATTAAGGGCTTTAGTAAAGATATTAGCCAATTGTTTTTCTATGTGAACATATTTAATAGATATTACCTTCATTTCCACCAAATCACGGATGAAATGGAACCTCAATCCAATGTGCTTAGTTATGGAATGCTGAACTGGATTCTTCGATATGTCAATTGCACTTCAGTTGTCACAAAACAAAGCCAGCGGTTGGAACTGAATGTTATAGTCACTTAATGTTTGTTTCATCCTGACAAATTGTGTGCAACAACTTCCAACTGCAATGTACTATGCTTCGGCTGTTAGAGTGAGGTTGAGTTATGTTTCTTGGTGAACCAAGACACCATGTTTGTGCCAACAAAGAAACAACCACCAGAGGTGCTCTTCCGATCATCAGCGCTACCTGCCCAGATAGCATTACTATAACCAGCTAGAGAAATGTTAAAGTTAGATGAATACCATAATCCCATATTCGATGAGTCTACCACATATCGAATGATACTTTTAATTGTTGTCATATGGGATTCCTTTGGTGTTGCTTGATACCGTGCACATAAGCCCACACCGAATGATATATCTGGTCTGCTTGCTGTAAGCAAAAAAGACTTCTAATCATGCTTATGTAAAGTGACAGATCAACTGATTTGCCATGCTCATCTTTGTTCAACTTCTAATTTGTACCTATAGGTGGACGTACATGTTTAGCCTGTTCCAAATCAAATCGTTTGATTAGAGAACATGAGTACTTATATTGAGACAAAAATGTACCTTCACAAGTCTGGTAAACTTGTAGACCGAGAAAATAGGAGAGTTCTCCCACCATGCACATTTCAAATTCTTTTTGCATATTATGGACAAACTCCTCTACCAATCATTTTGTAATAGCCCCAAAGACTATATCATCCACATATATTTATGCTATAAGAACTAATGAAAATTATTATTTGACAAATAGTGCCTTGTCCACATCTCCACGACTGTAGCCATGGCTTAGCAAGAACTTGGTAAGTCGGTCGTACTAAGCACGCGGAGCCTGTTTCAACCCGTAGAGTGCTTTCTTCAATTGATAGACATGGTTTGAAAAGATGAATCTTCAAATCCTTTGGGTTTTTCAACATACACTTCTTCATTGTGTGTACCATTCAAGTATGCATTTTTGGCATCCATCTGATAAAGCTTGAAACTAAGAGAACATGCAACAGCAAGTAATAGAAAAATATGTTCTAATATAGCAACAAGGGCAAAAGTCTCATTAAAATCTATTCCTTCTACCTGATTGTAACCTTGAGCTACTAGGTGAGCCTTGTTTCTTATCGCTTCTCCTTGAGCATCAGATTTGTTCTCGAAGATCCGCTTGGTGCCTATTACATTGGCATGATATGGTCTCAGTACTAGAGTCCATACATCTAGTCTCGGAAATTGACTCAATTTCCCTTGCATTGTCATGGTTCAATACTCATCCTGCAATGCATTAAACACATTATTAGGCTCGATGTTTGAAACATAGCAAACATACCTTGCTAACCACATGTAGTATGTTCTTGTTGTGTCTTTGGTCATTATCCCTTCATCTTTTTCTCCAACAATGTTGTCTGGTAGATGATCTTCCTGAATTCTACTAGAGGGTTCTCGAGTAATAGTGAGAAAATCAGACTCATTCCTGTAAGAAGTAACATTTGACTTAGGTGAAGCTTGTACTTCGATTGCAACTAGGATGTTGGGTGTGGTTGCAACTGGCAATGGTTCATAATCTCTATTGTTGGTTGGTGATGGTTGTTGTTTTGATGGAGTATCATCAAAAGACACATTGATTGATTCCATTACTTTTTAAATGCGCAGATTTAGGACTCTATAAGCTTTACTATTTGTGGATTAGCCAAGGAAGATGGCTTCATCACTTCTTGCATCAAACGTTTTCAGCACCTTCATGTCATTGAGTACAAAACATTTGCTTCTAAAAGTGTGAAAGTAAGCAAAATTAGGCTTTTTACCTTTCTAAAGCTCATAGGGAGTTATGTGAGTGAAAAGACGAAGATATGTTCTATTGATGGTGTAACAAGCAGTGCTGACTGCTTCTGCCCAAAGTTTTGTAGGAAAATTCTTGGATGTTAGCATGATTTTGCCCATTTCTTGAACATGTCGGTTCTTCCTTTCAACCACCCCATTTCTTGAACATGTCGATTCCTCACCAAAATTGTTGAAATTTAGAGTTTTCAAACTCTCACTTATGATCGCTCCTGATCCTGACAATATGTTCTCCAGAAGCTTTCCTTTAATTTATCAACTTCAAACACACGTCACTTAAACTTTCAAATACATCCGATTTTTCTTTCAAGAAGAAAGCCCAAGTAAAACGTGAATAATCATATATGCATACCAGAATATATCTCTTCCCTGTTAGACTTGTCACTTGAGTAGGTCCAACCAGGTTAATATGTAAGATCTCTGACGCGCGGCGAACACGTCAATAAAGTAAAGTTTCCTAAACCAACTATTTTGTAGAATAGTGGCAAAGGGTCGATCCCACATAGACTGGTTGTCTTTCTCAGGTTAAAACAACAACAAAAAAGAAAATCGGGGGTTTTAAAATAAATATTAATTAAACTAACTAATTCAACTAAATTAAATAAATAAATTAACTAAACTAATTTCTAAAACAATTAATTAATAATTAAGTAACACCTAAATAACACCTAAATCTCCAGTTCCACAAATCAGAATCAAGATTCAATAGTAATCATGGTCTTCAATCTTTCCCAAAAAGTTATTAATTTAAATTCTCCTAGATTAGCTATAGAAAATCGACAACCGCCAGAAATTCTAGTTCCCCTAATTTCGATAGCCAGGACATCCGCCACTAACTATTTCCCTAATTAATGTATAACCCTAGACATCCGCCAATCAGGTTTAACACACTAACCGCAGTAATATGGATCTGTGGGAACACTAATCCTAGATAACCGGGTCGCATCCGCTACCGATTTAACCTAGATTCAATTGTTGCACATTCAAAACACCGAAAGGGTTTTACGACAAACGGGTGAATGTTTGTTACTTTATTGCTCTAAAAGTACAATTACACGGATACTAATATTCCAAATAACAGTAGATTGTCAACCTAAAAGCATGCATTGGCCTCATACATACCATAGATATAAATCATAATCATTAAATCAACAACAATGAAATATGAGAAATTAAATTAATTAAATAATAAAATAAAAAGATCTCACATAATATACTTTGAATCCATAATTCCGACTCGCTTCCCCTTCGACTTAGGCAAGAAATTGATTAGCTGGACATCATCTTCAAAAATCTATACTAAAAATTAATAATTAATCTCTAAAAAAATACTAATTAATTGTTTCTAAATAATACCTAGGTTCCTAATATATAAAAATACTCCAAATTGTACTCGGATACTAATTTTAGGGGTTAGGGAGGTGACTCGTGCGTCGAGGAACATCGAAGGGGTGTTTTTAGATCAAAAATCGGACTGCCATGTGTAAGCAACCGATTCGCTGTTTTTTCCTGCATCGCTGACGTGTCGCCATTCTATTGGTCCGCCTGCTGTCATCGGGCTGAGATGGCATCGTCTGATTGGGCGGGAGAGATGTTGATGACGCTCTGTACATGGGTGAGTGAACGCCACGTGGCGCATGAGAGTCGGAGAAGAAATCGCGCGAAATCGTGCGAAATTCTGGGAGTGTGTGTGAGCACGAATGTCGATGTAGATCGAAGAGCAGTTGTGCGAGTAGAAAGAATAGCGGTGTGACGTGGTCTGGATGACGTGGCGCTCTCCCATTGGCGCGCTGGCTTTTGTTGACTCTGTGGACTAATAGGCTCATGACACTTGGCAACTGCTGTGTTGGGAACTGCGGACGTGGCATCTTCTTATTGGCTGAAATATCCTGTATGTTATTCGACACCCGCGCAACTCGTATTTCGAGGCAAACTGTCTGACATCCAATCATTGCAAGTAAATACTCCATTTTGAGTATTTTTCCGCCACGAATTCAACTGCGCACTCTATTTCACCTAAAAATGATCAAAAAATATAATTAAATATATATTTTAAATAATTTTAATAATTAAATATACTAAAATAGACTATTAAATACCTATAAATACCAACTTATCAATCTCAGGGACTACTGATGTGGCGGCCCCACCGCCCCCTGAGTGACATGTCTTCGTGTATTCCTTGTCGGCTGGCCCAAATACCTGTGTCTGACACCTGCCCATCTTCTTTATGTCTCATAACTTGGGTCCACAAGTGTAATATTAGATAAACTAGTAAATCATCCTTATATTTTTTATCTTATACTAATTGTGGCGTTCTAACTGTTTCAACCATTACCTAGTTAACAATTTATTGAGATTCTAACCATATTAATGGGTTGTATTTTAAGGTTAACATATTCAGTGGAAGTCTTACTTAATACCATTTAAACAAAATAATTTAGCATGATAAACATTGTTCAAAGGCAAAACCTACTATGGAAAACCCTGGAAAGTACTTTGTATATAAGCGACATCACCACAACATGTATATATACATGTACTGTGTTATTTCAAGTCTCCCGATACCAAAAATATACGAAATATCAAAATAAACACGTACAAGTAGGTCCTCGATAGTGGGCAATCAAATGTAGTCGCCTAGGATCCCCTTACCCCTACTGTTATTAGGATCTGCACTCAATCATCACAATAGACAGATAAGGAGTACAGTAAGTAAAATCCCAAGGAACTATTCTGAGCATTTATATAATGAAATAAAGGAAATACATGGAATGTCGTCAAGTAAGCATGCGGAATGTAAAACAAGTAACTGTAAATGGCTCATCGCATGAATCAAAAATAGACAAGCTAACAAATGTGTGTGCTCGCTCAAGAGGGACTAGACTGTACTTCAGGTCACCGAGTTCCCACCAGTGGTCACGTCCAACTGGCCCAACACTTGGTCCCTTGCAGCGCTAGCCAAATTCGCTGGGTCACCGACACGTGCACCAAGGCAAGCCTAGGTCACCATTCACTGAGGGACGGGTCACACGTGGTACAGTCTAGTGCCTCATGAACATACAATAAGGAAATTCGGGGGAGCAACCTCAACCAACGTCCTAATATCTGAATAAAAAGTGGAATAACACTGAATAATAGAAACAACATGTAAACCTAATAAATACTCAGAGTTTCTCAATTGGGTTTTACAAACCTCACACCGCTCTCCGATCTCCCCGGACACCCGTACCCGAGCTTCCGTCCACTAAGTCCCTAAAGTCCATTTTTACAAGTTTATTTTGTTTACAAAGGTATAGAAATATATTAGGTGGAAAACCTCTAAAACAGTCTTAAGTTCACATTTTCATCTGCCATTAGCGCGCTAATTTGTATACCTAGCGTGCAAGTTTTGAGTTAACGCGCTAAGGCGGTGTACTTAGCACGCTAGATGGAATTAGTGTGCTAGAAATTTTAATTAGCGCGATATTGTTATTTGTTGCAAAGAATAGCGACACACTCAGGATAGTTAGTGCGCTAATGGTTCCAATTAGCATGATAATTGCCTTCATAAACAAAATTCTCAATTCGAGAATTTTGTCCTATCCCTCTCGATTAGCTATTCTAACTGGTCTATTACCGTCTCCTAATCATAATGACTTTAATACATCAATTAGAACATTCTAGATCATTCAATTAACCTAAATTCTTCAAATTCAAGCATTCACCATAACTACATTAACAATTAAATTCATCAAATCTATCTAAACCAATGATAAATTCTCCATATATATATATATATCTAATGACATGAAATGCATCACATTTACCCAACAAAACTAGAGGTTAGACCATCAACTCAGATTTTACCAAACAAACCCAAAAAATGGGTTCATTTGCAAGCTTAGAAGGTGGAGAAAGTGATTACCTTAGTTAGATCACTTGGTTTAATGCATAGGTTGATGAATTCTCAGCCGGAAGTCTCTTCTCCCTCATTAGATTCTTCTCTGTTTGCATGAGATGGGTGAGTGTTTGTGATCAACACTCCACTATCTCACCTATATATATAAATATATTTTGTGGGAATCAATTGTGCATACTTATCCCGAGGAGTATCTTATGGTTCACAAGCTGGTTGTCCTATACCTCCTTGTGACTCCAATATCACACTCATCATCTAGTACCACTCACTATGTTAATCTAGATGTCCATCTCATGTCCTCTTTCATTTAATGTAAATTATAGGCTTTCATTTATTTTATGTGTCACATTACATTAAGCCTTATCCAACCATATGGCTAGTGTTTTTTTTAGCAAATTTAAACCAACTCATGGTCTCACTAACCCTCGGCTACTCGTACCTGGTGCCCGGTGTCTCGACTTGCATTTCGAGGTGTGTCATAGCCTATTGTTCAAGTTTATTTAATTAGCCCATGGTAACATTAATTATCTCAATTTGATAACCTATGGTTACATTCATTATGCCAAAGTGATAACCTTGACATTGTTTGTATAAATTTATTGAGTTTTCTCCAGTATACCCATATCTCACATCTCGATACCCATGTTAGCACGCACTTTGTGGTAGCCACCCGTTAGACAACCCCGTACGTTCTCGTGATTCAACATACACACATGCGACTATTTAACCAATAATTGAATAAATTGCACCGCAATTAAGCCATCCAACACTCAATTAAACCAATGTATCTAGGTCGACGTGTGTCCTTGCCTACCCGCAGCTTCCACATGGATCTAAGCTGGCGTCCATGTCAGCAATTTCGAGATAATTAACGACATTATTAAAATGGGTCGTTACAGTTCTTCCCAACTAAATAAGAAATTGTCTCCGAAATTTAACTGTAACTTAAATCTCATACAAGAAAATAGATGAGGGTATCGCTTTCTATTCGTCGACTTAAGCTCCCAGGTCTGTCCTTCTATCCTATGATGCCGCCAACAAGCTAAGACCTTAGAGAGTTCATTTTTTTTTTAGAATCGGTACTCTGCGGTTAACGATCTCTATCGGCCTTTCCTCGTAAGTCGCATTAGGCTGAACCTCAATCTGTCCCAACTCAATAGTCCGTCTCGTTCCCGCCCTAGCTAGTCTCAACATAAAAATGTGAAATATAGGATGAACCCCAGCTAACTCAGCAGGTAGCTCTAATCGCTACGCAACACTTTCCACTAGCTGTGCAATCATATACGGCCCAGTGAACCTCGGCGCCAGTTTCCCCATAATACCAAACCTCTATTGACCCTTTCAAGGGAAAACCTTCAAATACACCATGTCGCCCTCCTCATAGCTCAGTCCCTCGTGATAATGATCTGTGTTATTTCTTCTCTCTATCCTATGCGGCTCGTAACCTTTAATGAATTTTTCCAATCTTCTCGGTGTGATCGATAACTATCTAAAGCCCAATTGTCATTGTACCTTTCGACTCCGCTCAACGGGTAGGTGATCTACAAGGCCTCCCATAAAGTGCATCAAATGGTGGCATGCCAATGCTAGCCTGATAGCTGTTATTATATGCAAACTCATACAAAGGTAGATAGTCCTCCCACGAACCCCCAAACTTTAATATACAAGCCCTGAGCATATCCTCCAAGATTTGTATCACTCGCTTTGAATATCTTTCGGTCTGAGGATGATAAGCCATACTAAACTGCAACTTGGTGCCAAACTGCTCCTGCATAACCTCTTAAAGCTTCGATGTCAACTTGGGATCTCTATCCGATATGATAGAAATCGGCACTCCATGCAATCTAATAATCTCCTGCTCAAACAATATGCTCAGCCGAGGAAATGTATATCTCATAGAAATCAGAATGAAATGAGCCAGTTTCGTGAGTCTATCAATCACTACAAAAACTGCATCGTGACGCCTTGATGTTTGCGATAGTCCACTAATAAAATCCATGGTGATGTGCTCCTATTTCCATTGTGAAATGGGCGGGCAATGGCTGTAACAATCCACCGAGTCTCTTGTGCTCAGCCTTCACCTGCTGATAAATGTGACAACTCCTGACATATACACCTACGTCAGCTTTCATCCTTGACCACCAGAATAATCATCTCAAATCATGGTACATCTTGGTCCGATCAGGATGAACTGCGTAGCGAGACCAGTGTGCGTCTTATGGAATCTCATCCAGTATCTCCTAATCTGCAGGTATCCACAATCTTCCTTGGTGTCTAAAACACTGATCTATGGTCTCTGCTCAATCAGTGCACTCTGGATCCCGAGCGAGACCACTGAACTGCTCATCGAGCCCATTAGCCCTCCAACACTCGATAACCCTCTCGGTCGATACGGTTGGAACCCTCATCTGACCACAAATGTGATGCCCAGTTGTAGTGGATACCTCTGTCATGCACATAATTGATGCCGCCTATAACATACTATGCTCGTGTGTCATAGCTCGCAAACCAGTCAGACTGTCAATCCCACTCCGACTCAATGTGTCCGCTACGACTTTCGCATTTCCAGGGTGGTACTTAATATCAAAGTTGTAGTCCTTCAACAACTCCAACCATCTCCACTGGCGCATGTTCAGACACCCTCTTTAGGCAAAAATATAACATAAACTATGATGATCTGTATATAAGATGAATTTCTCCCCGTAGAGATGGTGCATCCAAGCCTTCAGTGCAAAGACGACTGTTGCAAACTCCAGGTCATGCACGGGGTAATTTCCCTAATGGGGTCTCAACTGTCTAGAGAGATAGGAAATTGGTCTACCATCCTGCATCAACACCCATCCAAGACTAATGCACGACACACCTGTATAAACTGTCAAAGTCTTGTATGATTTTGACAATGTCAATACTAGTGCGGAGGTCAACCTCTTATTTAGCTTATAAAAGGCCTGCTCACACTCCTATGACCAATCAAACCTAACATTCTTCTTGATCAGTTTCATCATAGGTGCTGCAATCGAAGAAAAATTATGTACAAATCGCCGGTAATATCCTGCCAATCCGATGAAACTTCGTATATCGGCAACAGACTCAAGCATCCTCCAGTAAATGATAGCCCTAATATTCTCTAAGTCCATCGAGATACCCTGGTCACTAATGACATGTCCCAAGAATCTCACCGCACTCAGCCAAAAGTCACTTATTGAACTTAGTGTAAAATATGTGTTCTCTTAGTGTTGTTAAGACTGCCTTAAGATGTCCCTCGTGATCCTTATGAGTCCTGCTATAGATCAAGATGTCGTCGATGGACATTAGGACTAATCTATTTAGATATGGTCTCAAGAACCTGTGCATCAAATCCATAAAGATCGCTAGGGCGTCAGTCAGCCTAAATGGCATGACTGTAAACTCAAATAGCCCGTATCTCATGCTGAAAGCAGTCTTCTGTATATCTTCTTCTCTAATCCTCAACTAATTATAACCCGAGCGAAGGTCAATCTTCGAGAAACATATGTCACCCGCCAACTGATCGAACAGATCATCTATCTTAGGAAGTGGTAACGGTTCCTAGCTGTCACCTGATTCGACTTTCTATAGTCTATTCATATCCTCATCGACCCATCCTTCTTCTTCACGAATAATACTGGAGCTCCCTAAGGTGACATACTAGGGTGAATAAAACCCTTCTCCAACAATTCATCCAACTTTCGTCTAACCTCTTCTTGCCCCCCTGGTGACATCCTATAGGGTCTACTGGCAATAGGCTGCATCCCTGGTATCAATTCGATAATAAACTCGACAGTTCTTGGTGGTGGCAATCCGGGTAGGTCATCCAGAAATACATTGACAAAATCTCTCACCACCGGTACATCCTCAATCCTGACCTCCGTCCTAATCTTCGACTCAACTATCGCTACAAATGCCTCCATCTCTTGTGTTGTAGCTCTTCGACCTCTAGTAATAGGTAAGTCTGTCGCAGATCCAATCAGTGCAAACTCTAGTATCCTAGGAATACAAAACTTTATCCTCTTACCATAATAATCTATCTGTGCATGATAAGATCATAGCCAATCCAGCCTGAGAAGGTCGTTAATATCCAGGTACTCTAATACTCGAAGATCGACTAGTAACTAATGTCCTTCAACCTTTATCCTCACCTCTCTACATATCAGGTTAGGGTATATCTTGTCCCTAGCAACCATACAAATGACAAGGTGTGTGTCTAGTGTTTGTGTATCTAACCCTAATACTCCAACAACACGTCTAGCAATAAATGATAAAGTACTACCATAATCAAGCATAACATGCATAGGTCGTCCAAAAATACACGACGTACCCTCGACGAACTGTCTGGTCGCTCCACCATCAGTCTGTGCTACCATATGAGCTCTCTCTTTGACCTACTCTGGCTCTCGACGAGGTGACCATGGCATCCTACAATCGACCCTCAAGTGTCCCCTCTGACCACACTTGTGGCATTTGCAGTTATCTTGCCTCCCAGTCTGTCCGTCTCCAAATCTCGGACCCTAACCCCGGTCTCTCTGACCCCTGTCATTTCCCACCTGATCTCGGCCCCGACGGTGCATCTGCGACTGTAGCCAATACTTATCTACTGGTCCTGATGTTATGGCATAAACCAACTGTCTCTCCTCGTACTGGAACTGACTGCCCCGATGATCATCCTTACGGTCTTTGTCCCGTCTATCATCCCTATGGCCTCTATCCTAACGATCCTTCTGTCGTTTTGGCCTATGATCCGATCGAGAACTCTACCCTGTCTGTACCTCGGTACTAGTCACATACCTACCATCTCTACATTATATATGTCTCATGTTCTAATGCTATGTCGAAGATGTTCTGCAAAGTAGATGCCCCAAATGATATAACCGCTAAAGCGATCCTGTCATCAACCCCTCTGGTGAAATAGTAGATCTGTAGGCGCTCCATCTCGGCGACATCCATCGAGAACTAAAGTAAATGTTGGAACCTCTCCACGTGTTGCATCAAGGTCCGGTTACCCCGTCTCAGGGTTAAGAACTCCTCCCTTAGTCTAAGTCTAACCTCCATAGGTATGTATTGGTCGTAAAATAGCTCTCTAAACTCAGCCTATGTCATCGGCTCTGGATGTGTATCTTGATATGTGGTCCACCATACTGCGATGTGACCTCCCAAGTATGCACCTGACAGTCACCCCTGGACACTCTCATCATTCCTCATTAGCTTATGGAATCGCTAATGAGATACAATCCACTTCCCCACAGCCTCGGGGTCACTACCTCCAAAACGGAAGCTTAGCTGAAAATTCAGAAATTACCTCAACAGCTTCGCCTCTAGATCTATAATGAATTCCAATGTAGTAGCGGTAGTAGTGGTAGTAGTCGTCTAACCAGTAGCAGTAGGTGGAGGCGTAATAGTCGGCGTCTCTAAGAGAACAACAACGGATTTGGCTCTCTCCATCTATGCCCCTCTACTACTCTCTCAACTAGTGTCGAGGGTGTAACTTGGACGACAACAGTCCCCGTAGGTGTCGTAATTGCTACTGGCTCTCTAGATATAGCAACTGTTGTAGCCAATACTATCAATGCTACATTCTGATTCTATAGCAACCGAAACAACTCAGCCATCTACATCTCCTGAGCCGAGAGTCGGTCCTTCATACTAGGTGCAATTAGGGAATCTCTAGTTAACTAGGCTGGCCAATATCTTGAGGCATCGTCGATTATTCGTCCATGATCTGCATTGAGAAGCGTGCTCTGGATCAATCTTGATATATATACGTATATCATATATATAATGGAAATATAACACGTATATAAACTCTAACTCCACCCGCCTCATACCACTTTCCAACTAAAGTTCTAAGGCAATAACATAGGGTTTTCACAACTAAGTTTATTTATTTAAATTTTATTCAATTCCATTAAACTTATCCCTAGGCTTCCGTGAAACCTCGGCTCTGATACCAACTGCGGTATACATACCAACTGTGGTATAACAAGGGGAGACATGTCACCTCAGCTGCCCCGGGGTGACGTGTCTCCGTGTACTCATTGCCGGCTGGCCTAACTACACTTGTCCGGCACCTGCCCATCTAATTTATGTCTCGTAACTCATGTACACAAGTGTAATATTAGATAAACTAGTAAATCATCCTTACATTCTTTGTCCCATACCAACAGTGGCGCTCTAACTATTTCAATCGTTACCTAGTTGACAATTTATTGAGATCCTAACTATACTAATGGGTTGTATTTCAAGGTTAACATATTCAGCGTAAGTCTTACTTAGTACCATTTAAATAAGATAATTTAGCATGATAAACATTGTTCAAAGGCAAAACCTACTATGGAAAACCCTTGAAAGTACTATATATATAAGCGACATCACCACAGCAGGTATATATACATGTACTGTGTTATTTCAAGTCTCCTTATACCCAAAATATATAAAATATCAAAAATAAACACTTACAAGTAAGTCCTCAATAATGGGCAATCAGATGTAGTTGCCTAGGATCCCCTTGCCCCTACTGATACTAGGATCTGCACTCAATCATCGCAAAATGATAAATGACGAGTACACTAAGTAAAATCCCAAGGAACTCCTTTGAGCATTCATGTAATAAAATGAAGGAAATTCAAGGAATGATGTCAGGTAAACATGCGGAATGTAAAACAGGCAACTGTAAATGGCTTATCGCATGAATAAACAATAGACAAGCTAACAAATGCGTGTGCTCGCTCAAGAGGGACTAGACTATACTTCGTTTCACCAAGTTCCCACCAGTGGTAGCGTCCAACTGGCCCAACACTTGGTCCCTCGCGGCGCTGGTCAAATCTGTTGAGTCACCGACACGTGCACCAAGGCAACCTAGGTCACCATTCACTAGGGTCAGGTCATACATAGTATAGTCCAGTGCCTCATGAACACACAACAAGGAGATCTGGGGGAGTAACCTCAACCCACGTCCAAGTATCTGAATAAAATTTGAAAAAAGAAACAACATGTAAATCTAATAAATACTTAGAGTTTCTCAGTTGGGTTTAGAAACCTCACACCGCTCTCCGACCTCCCCGGACTCCTGTACTTGACCTATCAAGCTCCCTAACACTAAGCTTTAGTCCACTAAATCCCTGAAGTCCATTTTTACCAGTTTAGTTTGTTTATAAAGGTGTAGATATGTATTAGGTGGAAAATCTTTAAAACAATCCTAAATTCCCATTTTCATCTGTCATTCGCGCGCTAATTTGTATACCTAGCGTGCAAATTTTGAGTTAACACGCTAAGGGGGTGTACCTAGCGCGCTAGATGGAATTAGCGTGCTAGTAGTTTTAATTAGTGCGCTATTATTCTTCGTTGTGAAGAATAGCGGCACACTCAGGACAGTTAGCGCGCTAATGATTCCAATTAGCTTGTTAATTGCCTTTTGGGACAGGATTATCAATTCGAGAATTTTATCATAACCCTCTCAATTAGCTATTCTAACTGGTATATTAACCTCTCCATATCATAACAACACTCCAGATCATTCAATTACCCAAAATTTTCAACTTCGAGCATTCACCATAACCCCATTAACAATCAAATTCATCAAATCTATCTAAACTAGTGATAAATTCTCTTTATATATGATCTAATAACACGAAATGCATCACATTTACCAAGCAAACCAAAGGCTAAACCATTAACTTGAATTTTAATTAACATACCCTAAAAATGGGTTCATTTGCAAGCTTAGAAGGTGGAGAAAATGATTACCTTAGTTAGATCACTTGGTTTAATGCCTAGGTTGATGAATTCTCAGCTGGAAGCCTTTTCTCCCTCCTCAGATTCTTCTATATTTGCATGAGACGGGTGAGTTTTTGTGATCAACACTCCACTATCTCTCCTATATATAAATATATTTTGTGGGAATCAATTGTGTGTACTTATCCCGAGGAATATCTTATGGTTCACAAGCTGGATGTCATATACCTCCTTATGACTCCATTATCACACTCATCATCTAGTACTACTCACTATGTTAATCTAGATGTCCATCTCATGGCCTCTTTTGTTTAATGTAAACTATAGGCTTCCATTTATTTTATGTGTCACATTACATTAAGCCTTATCCAACCATATGGCTAGTTTTTTATTTAGCAAATTTAAACCAACTTGTGGTCTCACTAACCCTCGGCTACTCGTACCTGGTGCCCAGTGTCTCGACACACATTTCGAGGTGTGTCATAGCCTATTGTTTAAGTTTATTTAATTAGCCTGTGGTTACATTAATTATCTAATTTGATAACCTATGGTTACATTCATTATGCCAAAGTGATAACCTTAACATTGTTTGTATAAATTTATTGAGTTTTCTCTAGTGTACCCGTATCTCACCTCTCGATACCCGCGTTAGCATGCGCTTCATGGTAGCCACCCATTGACAACCCCGTACGCTCTCGTGATTCAACATACACACATGCAATGTATTTAACCAATAATTGAATAAATTGAACTGCAATTAAGCCATCCAACACTCAATTAAACCATTGTACCTAGGTCGACGTGTGTCCTAGACTTCCCGCGGCGTCCACGTGGATCTAAGCTGGCGTCCTTGTTTGCTGTTTCGAGATAATTAACGGAATTATTAAAATGGGTGGTTACAATTGAAATGTTGCATCTGTCCACCGATTTGTGGCCTTCTTTTTTTTGCTTGCCGAGTTGACAGGGTTTTTCTGATCTTGATGGCGGAGAGATTAAGCTTTGGGAGTATTCGTAGTGCTTTTGAGTTTGACAGCTTTCTCAGGTGTTTGTAGTGGACGTGTCCTAGTCGTTTATGCCATACTTCAGTTGTGTCTGCGGTGGAGTTGTAATAGGACCTGGTCAACTGTTGTAACAGGTAGTAGTTGCTAGAGAACCTTTATCTGGTCATGATACATTCTCCTTTTACATCACATATATCTCATCTATTTTTTGTGAAATTTATATAGAAATTTTGATCACTTAGTTGGCTAATATTATGTAAATTTTCCTTGAGATCTTACATATGAAGAGCTTCTTTGAAGATAGGTAGACTAGGGACCTCTTGAGTTCCTTTGCGGGTTAATTTCACAGATGGTCACTCAAGAATACAGTTTGTAACACTTTAGTCACTAAACTTAAATTTTTCCCAAATATATCACTGAACTTTATAAAACGTTTTAACAAAATAACTCCGACCACTCTCCGGTCAAAAACCCACCGGCGCTGCTGACGTAGCGCCACGTGGGATTTCATGGGAGGTCACTTAAGTTGTCAAGTGATGACTTGGCATGCAACACACGCATCCACCCACCCCCTCTTAGTTCACCCCGCACTTATCAGGGCTCGTGCTCTCTCCCCTCCCCCCACCGGTCTTCTTCTTTATCGCGCTATCTCTCTATCGCGGTACCTCTCTGTGGCGGAGCTTCGATCTCGTGCAACCAGTCAGCCTCGACAGCACGGGGGAAGGTCTCAATCGTGCTCTACCCTCCCCCCCACTGATCGTCTTCTTCCTCCCGCTCTCTCTCTGTCGCGGCACCTCTCTATCGTGAAACTTCGATCTCGCACAACCGATCGGCCTCAACAGCACGGGGCAAGGTCTCAGTCGTGCTCTCCCCTCTCCCCCACTAGTCGTCTTCTTACTTGAGCTCTCTCTCTGTCGCGGCACCTCTCTCTCGCGGAGCTTTGATCTCGCGCAACCAATCGACCTCGACAGTACGGGGCAAGGTCTCAGTCGTGCTCTCCCCTCCCCCACTGGTCGTCTTCTTCCTCGTGCTCTCTCTCTCTCTATCGCGGTACCTCTCTCTCACGGAGCTTCGATCTCGTGCAACCAATCAGCCTTGACAGCACGGGGCAAGGTCTCAGTCATGCTCTCCCTTCCCTCCCCTGTTGGTCGTTTTCTTCTTCACGATCTCTCTCTGTCGTTGCACCTCTCTTTCGCGGAGCTTCGATCTCGCGCAACCAACCAGCCTCGACAGCACGGGGCAAGGTCTCAGTCGTGCTCCCCTTCCCCCCACTGGTCGTCTTCTTCCTAGCTCTCTCTCTGTCGCGATACCTCTCTCTCTTTCTCTCTATCTGTGGTGGTGGAAGAAGTAGAGTAATTGGAAGAAGTGGAATAATCGGAAGAGGTGGATGATGTACGAATGTGGAGACTACGTTTTCTTCATTAAGACAAAGGATAGGACTATTTTTTGGATATATAGGTGAAATTTCCATGTTTGATGAAGTGAAGTGTATTATGGAACATGTTTTTTGTTAGTTGGCAGTGCCTGTGTAATGGCAACCCATTTTTTGTAATGACTATCTATTTTTTGTGAGAATCAGCAGTTTCGGTATTAATATTTGCACATTTTTCCCCTATTAATCAGAACTGCAGAAATGGAGTTGATATCTTTTTATTTAAGACCAATGTATGTTGAGGATACCATTTATGAAATCATGAAAAACAGCAAGGTGAGAGGAACCTGCAGACAAGTTGCCCAAACTGCAATTTCCCCACTCACCATCCAATATATCTTTATTTGATCGATACATCTCCATCTATTTAGAGCATAACATTGTATTGTGTTGTACGATGCCATTGCTTCAACCATATAAATGAATTCAACACGTAGTTTCTTTTTTCATTCATAAGCAACAAAACCACAATACAAGGTTTGGCATAAGTTTTACACAAAATGACATTATTTCGTTTCTCCTCCAACCGTTGTGTTTACTTGTATACAATGAAACCAAACAGCAATACAATAACCACCAAGCATAACCAACATGCAACTGCACAACCGTTGAGTTTCTTTCGCCCATTAAACTCGTCTTGCAACCTCTTCTCGCTTTCCATTCGGTCTAACTTCCTCAACAACCCATTTATAACAATCGGTTCCCGGTCGGTCATTTCAGGATCAAGCCAGTTAAAGTATTCGCATTCGCATCTATGCTGTAGAACAACGAAAACTTTCATTTAATTTCCTTCATATGAATAAAATTTAACAATTTCATGGAATATATACATTTCCGTACAAACTGTGTATTTCCTGCATCTATAAAATCGTCATCCTGGATTTGAAGCCATCCACGAGGTGAACACCACTACTAGCACGCCGCAATAACAATACTCGTGTCCTTTGACGAACTCCATGATTTCTGGCTAAGAGACAAATATAACAATGTAGCTACAAACAAAAAAAACTCTTTTCAATAAAACTAAATTCATGATATTAAGAAAAACAACAAATAAAGCTTCAACTAAGAATATCAATATGCTTGCAATGCTCATTCATTGCAATCGGAATATCGATATGCAATGCAATCAAAATATCAATGTATAATTCAATTATTCAGGTCAGGCTTTGCAAAATAAATACGCTAATTTGCATTTCCATCCAAAAGAGGACCTTGCTTGTACCATATTTTCCACGCAGCAACATTTTCTGCCAATGCAATCAGAATATCAAGGTAAGGTTTCTTGAAAGTACGAAGTACTAATTAAGTAAAGAAGAAAGAAGTTAGAAGCATAAATGAATTGATTATGAAAAAATAAGAGACTATGATCACTACATCTCTCTCTACATATATTGTAAATACTGCAGTGCAGTCTATTGTTCACCAAAAACAAAAAAAGGAAACCCATACTGCAGTTGAGTACAAGATCAAAAACATAATATTACAGTGCAGTCTATTGTTCACCAAAAAAAAATAAAAATTGTACTGCAGTTGAGTACAAGATCAAAAACATAATACTCTACTACAGTTTATTGTTCATCCGAAAACAAATAAAGAAAACCTGTCTTGCAGTTAAGTACAAGATCAAAAACATATTACTGCAGTGCAGTCTATTGTTCATCCAAAAAAAAAAAAACATGTCCTGCAGTTGAGTATAAGATCATAAACATAATACTGCAGTGCAGTCTATTGTTCACTAAAAAAATAGAAGTCTATGAAGTTACGTGGAATATTATGTAATAGAAAGTTTGTCAAGTTATGAGGAATGATAGATGTTTATCGAGAATGAGTATTTGAACATATATAAACCTTAGCTCTTTAAAAAGATTAATGTTAGATCATTGCCTTGATATTTTTCCCTATATGGTCTAATTGCAGAACATATATCTAAGACCCTTCCACATTGACGAAACAACGAAATGAATGAGCAATTGAACACGAATAATCCATTACAACTACTTTCTTCATCTCAAACACGCCCAAGATTCAATCTCAGTAAGATCACAGAGATTTTGATAACAAAATACCCTAAAAACCGATTCAATTGACTCCAACTGACTCAATCACACGTATCATCATCCAATCATTCAATCACTCCAGAATTAGTTAAGCCATTCAAAAATAATAACAACCCAAGAATTTAAGCATGTCAGACATTGTACCCGAAAGCCGATTGGCTACGTAGGATCGAAGCTCCGCGAGAGAGAGGTACCGACACAGAGAGAGAGAGCGAGGAAGAAGAAGGCCAATGGGGGGAAGAAGAGCACGACTGAGACCTTGCCCCGTGTTATCGAGGCCGATTGGTTGCGCGAGATTAAAGCATCGCGAGAGAGAGGTGCCGCGACAGAGAGAGCGCGAGGAAGAAGACGACCAGTAGGGGGAGGGGAGAGCACGACTGAGACGTTGCCCCGTGCTGCCGAGGCCGATTGGTTGCGCAAGATCAAAGCTCCGCTAGAGAGAGGTGTCGCGATAGAGAGAGAGCGGGAGGAAGAAGACGACTAGTGGGGGGAGGGGGAGAGCACGACTGAGACCTTACCCCGTGTTGTCGAGGCCAATTGGTTGCGCGAGATCGAAGCTCGCCGCCAGAGAGAGGTACCGCGACAAAGAGGAGAGAGAGCGATGAAGAAGATGACCAGTGAGGGAGGGGAGATAGCACGAGCCCTAATAAGTGTGGGGTGAACTAAGATGGGTGTCTGGGTGTGTGTGTTGCATGCCATGTCATTACAAAAAAACTTAAGTGCAGCGCCAGTGGGTTTTTGACCTGAAAGTGGTCGTAGTTATTTTGTTGAAATGTTTTGTAAAGTTTAGTGATATATTTGGGACAAATGTAAGTTTAGTGACCAAAGTATTACGAACTATAATCTTGAGTGACCATTTGTGAAATTAACCCGTTCCTTTGCCAATGACTGGCTTCGCACACCATCTCCAAAAGTAACATATCCAACAACATGAGATTGATAATTACAAGAAGACCCTTATCACAAGTTTCATGCTTCGATCAACCATTGTTAAAGTACCAATCAGAGGATGACAATGACTTCAATTATATATGTGTTGTATCGCATACATCCTTTTTAGGAACCCATCATTTCTGATGATTCTGATGATGGAGTATTTGTTATTGAGCAGCTTTTTGAGTATCCTAATGTTGCCTTCGTGCTCGTTCTTAAATCATTTTGAAACACCTGTGGGGTATGTGTCCCTTGATTCCACGGTAGTAGCATGTAGGTCTGAACCTTCTTTTTTGCTGGTGATTAGGCTCACTTTGTGCTCTTACAAACTTTACATGTTCTATGATACAGGCTTTGGAAGAGGATCCTTTGATGAAGCCCAAACCCTTGTGATCTCCATATCCTTTTCCATGTTTTAGTAAGTCATCCAGCTTAGCTTTTCCTTTATTCAGCTTGTTGATGGTGCTCTCTGCATGCTCCAGCTTACTATCGCATTCGGTCAACTCCTTATTCTTTTCTTCAAGAAGGTGTTGAAGTGCTTGAATGCATGTGACTGCTTCTTCCCACTTTGTGATCATTTTAGCATAATTTTCTTTTATTTCTACATTAGTGGAGTGATTAGGTAAATCATAATCAAAATCTTCTGAGTCACTTACTTCATGTTTTTCTTTCGTAGAGTTTTACTCATTGGTTGCAACTTTTGCGAGAATCTCTGTAGATATGAATTAAAAGATTGAAATAGTGTCCTTTAAAAGTTTGATTGGTTGTTTTGTTAATTAATAGTTTGGAAATTCAAATTCTTCCATTTCTTCAACTGAGCAACAACGGACAAGTAAATTCATCAAAAGTAATTTGATGAATAGTAAGATACAAAATTATCTTACAGAGTCTCTTGAAAAGTGCCGAATTTCTTTTTGAGAAACAAAAATCAAGAAATCTTAGACTAATGGAAATAAATTAAGACAATAACAAACAATAGAATCATTTGATTTGCAAAATTTCTCCATTTCGATTGATTGAATGATTATAAGAAGCTGTATTATGCTAAATTTTGAAAAAGAGAATATATATAAATTGCTTATCCAAGTCAAGATTAAGGAGCTGTAAGTGGCTTGGTTGTTGAGCGAAAGTCGTGGTAAGTTTATAAAGGGACCAAGATTGAGATCAGTGTGAGAATAGTTAAGATTGACAAAAATCGAATAAAATAGACTCTAGGTATAAAATAAAATGAGTCGTTGAGATGACTTGACTCTACTGTAAGTGACACGAATGGACTCCTTTAGTCAAGGCCAAATACTGGATTAGTTGTGCATGACCAAAAGTCTAATTAACTCCATTTCATAATCACTATTCATTCGCGTAGAAGACTAGTGAATCGCGTCAGTTATCTTTGAATAATCGAATGAGTGGTGAGTTTCGGTATAAAATAGTCTATGAAGTTTTGTTGGAGTCAATTGGAAGTTTAAGTATAGATAACTAAATGGTTAAGACATTTTCACATATGTTTAAAAATGGAAATATCAGATTAATGAGCCCTGATCAAATTAGAATGTAAAATTACAAGTTTGATGGAATATAACATATCTTCACAAGTGACTTACTAAGAATTCAAACTCTAAATGTTGAATGTTTTGAACCAAAGTAGTATATAGCTGATATTAGTAAATAAGTTAGATATTGGTTCAAATGTAGTGCTACTCCACATGATAAGTCGTTGGTGAGATTTTTTAGCACTAGTTATTGGAAATTGGAGTCGATGTAAGATATATGAATGATGGTGAAGATAAAAATGAAATAAAAAGATATGTACAACTTACAGCTCAGTTTGTAAGCCTTATCTTTTTTAGGTTAGAAATGCTAAATAGAGGACAGTGTATCTGACTTGTTATGTTTGAATAATTGAATATCCTTCCACTGTATTGAGTAGAGGAAAAGAGAAATAAAATATTTATAAACTTATATGTAATGCAAGTTAAAAGTAATACTATAAGAGTATATGTTGATATCTTTGTTTAGAAAGGTGTATCTACTCAAGTTAAGGATAACTAACTCTATTCAAACAATGAGAGAAGTTAGCAACAGTAATGATCTAGATGGGAAATGTCATAAATTCGGAAATTAAGTGAATGCATGAGGTTCTTGGTGAACTCATGAATAGAAAATGATTTAACGAAGTTAGAAAAGTCGTTAGTTTTCAAACCAATCAAATAGAAAGTTAAATGAATTGGATGATGAGTTGGAATTGGTAATAGCTTTGTAGTACACAACCTAAATGATATTATGAGTAGATATTCGAAGAATGAGTGAGAGTTACATGACATATCAGGTTTCATTTTCTGAGCGGATTGTAATTTAAGATCTCTTGTCATGAGATGAGCGATGTAATTAGAGATCTATAGTCATGGGATGACTTATGTGTTGGGGCATGTGGCCTAGGTCAATCCATTAACTGTCTTTATGAATACTTTTAGTTAATAAACTAAAGGATTTCATTTGTTGTTTATTATAATTAATTTACATGTTTACATTATAATAAGATCCATGGGTATATGCAGAAATATCCTAAATGTCCCTAGTCGATCATTATACTGGGAACTATATTGAATTAAGACTAGTGTGAGTCTTGATTGATGATCATATGATGATTATACGTATAGGGATACGAATCAAGTTTACAAGTACTTGTTAGGGAACAAAGTACTGGAATGTCCCGCTATGAGAACATCACATGGATTAAGTCATAGTTGTTTCTCATGATAGGTATATTTTTCAGTCCTCTTACTTGAGATTACCAGAGACTTCAACATTAGGAACACAATGATTTGACACAATCAAACGTTGTCTTTAACCGGACAATTATAAAGGTTGTGACTGGCTATTGTGTAAGCAATGTGATGAAGTTGTGTAATTGAGATAGAACTTGTCCCTCTCATATAAAGAGAGATATCCAGTGGATCCCTCGATTTGTCAGACTATTAAAAGGCCTAGTCTAAGTGAATTGACATTGATCAATGTCACTTGGATGTTTTCAGTCTACCTGAATTGACATTGATCAATGTCACTTGGATGTTTTCAGTCTACCTAGAGATCGAGACTAGTACGATTGAATATGTTGGATGACAATTCCATGCCTTGTGTTTGATCAAAAGGATATCGTGTGACAAAAGGATGTTGTATACACTATTGATTAGGTTGTATCGATTTGATATTCGTACAACTTGGGTAGTCATAATGTCTTGCTAGAGGCCGCTTATGACTTCTATACCAAAATGTGTTTTGGTACACTGCCAATATTGTATGAGCCTATTGGGCCGCACACTGAGAATAGTTTTGTGAGATTTTAAGATGGTTCAAAAAAATGAATTTTATATGATAAAGTTCATGAAAGAAACATCTTTGTCATGTATTACACTTATACTTCTTTAAGTAGGGGTATATGTGTAATTTACTTAACTGTATGTATACAAGGGTTGTATAAATAGACGCTTTAAGTTAGAACACACGGATGAAATTTTAGGGCCGAAACTCTATTTTCGTTTAGAAACGAATTAGGTTTTTTGGTACGCTCTGGATCGTTTTGGAGAGAAACAAAAAGGTTTGGTATTCTCTTGAAGCTAGCACTTCGAATCTCGACCGCCATTTGTGTGTGGATTGCTGATAGAGGGCGTTCGTCGTTGGCAGCGGCTTAGAGATTGATCAACCTTCACAAAGGTATTTTGCGACCGAGGTATGATTTAGTTTTCTTAGTTTAAAACTTTTAATGGAATTAGATTCGAATCCTGTTGGGGTTTTTGTCAAAATTGTTTTGTAATCTCCGATGCGTATGAACCCCAAAATCCAATAGTGGTATCAAAGCCTTCGAGCTCGATTCCATTAAAAACATTGCGTGTTTTCTTCTGATATATACATGATATATGATTGAAAGCATGTTAATAGTTGATGTATATGTGATATACATAAGTTTTATGTGAGACTTATTATCATGTTTTGTGTATATGATACATATATTCGTGATTTAATTGAAATCAGTTTCGTACATCCTAGTAACCATGTGAGGTTAATTCGAATAATTTTAATGAATTGAATTTCGTGTTCTGTAATCCATGGCACCATTAGGTATAATCTTTATTTTTCGTGTATTAATGCATGGATGAAATCTCTGTAATTCAGTTTGCATATTTAG
Source organism: Stephania yunnanensis (assembly GCA_039657365.1). Classification (NCBI taxonomy): domain Eukaryota; kingdom Viridiplantae; phylum Streptophyta; class Magnoliopsida; order Ranunculales; family Menispermaceae; genus Stephania; species Stephania yunnanensis. The sequence continues at coordinate 27,446,153 of CM077581.1, read as the reverse complement.
GTTACATTCTTTTACGTTTCTTAAATTGTATAAGTCTGAATATTAATTCGAAACTAATATGATTAGGTTCGATTGGGATAGTAGTTCATGATTCAATGCATGTTTGTGATAATTTGGATGAGGACCGAAATTGCAAATAATTAATCTTCGAGATTGTTTATTTATCTCTTTATATCTATTTTGTTATGAAATTTCTATTTGATAAGATATAGATAACAAATTAGATTAATAGATATTAGCATAATCGGTTTCATTATCCCTATTGGATAGGAGATAAATATGGAGAATTTTGTTATTGGTGATATGCTAGGATTCAAATATCTTAAGTCCTAATTGGATTAGGATAAGATGATTAGTTAGATGTGGACCCGGGTTAATTAAAAATGTTTTAATGGAATTAATTTTAGATAAGTTAAGGGGTAAATTTAGGATAATAAAATCAGCGAAAAATATGATTTTCTATAGCGAATTTTAATTTTTGGAATTGAAATTCGTCTTCTAAAAAAAATCCCTCTATTAAATTTTAAGTCTCATGTCATCCATTTTAAACACTTGTTAAGGCATCGATCACACTAATACAGTTTCAGCCATAGCTGGGTGTATTGTGTTATCTTGGTGAGACAAGTTGGATAAGAGTTACCTAAATGTTTAAAATGGTCCGACTTAATAAAGCTATCAAAATAGTTTTGAGCTTTAGGCACATGATGAGATAAAAACATGCTAAGACATAAGATGTCCCATATCTCATAAAAGGATCTAAAAATTACATAAGATGTAATTGGTAACCATTACCTACCTAAATAATCTAGTTCTCGTGTTTCATGCCATAGTTTGTCATAGAATTAGGTGAAATATGGATTTTAGTCCCCTAAATAAACAGTACGTTTTAGGAGGGTGTTAATTTAGTGGGAGTCTATTCCTCTATAATAAAATAAACTTTGCATAATCTTTATTGTAGATCGATGGCCTATTCAAGTAACAATAATCCCCTATCACTGCGATCCATCCTTGAGAAGGATAAGCTATTTGGGACTAACTTTCTTGACTGGTTCAAAAACTTGAGAATTGTTCTTAAGCATGAACGCAAGTTGTATGTCCTGATGCTTCAATCCCTGAGGACCCACCAGCCAATGCTATGAAAGCTGTGAAGGATGCGCATAATAAGCATGCCAGCGATTCTACTGATGTTGCATGTATTATGCTAGCAACTATGGTTCTTGAACTTCAGAAGGACATGGAACTAATGGAAGCCTACGACATGGCCGTAACGCTGAAGGAAATGTTCCAACAACAAGCTAGGCAATAAAGGTTCGAGACAGTCAAAAACCTACATTCTTGCAAGATGACTGAGGGTGCGTCAGTTAGTCCTCATGTTTTAAAGATGAAGGGCTATGTTGACCAGCTTAATATACTCAGATTCCCATAAGCCAAGAGTTGGCTACGGATTTGATCCTGAATTCATTACCAGAAAGTTACTCACAATTTGTGATAAAATATAATATGAATAATATGGAGAAATCAATTTCAGAGTTGCATTTGATTCACAAAACTGCTGAATAAAATATCAAGAAACCCCTCTAGTAATGTGTTGATGGTCCAAAAGGGAAAGGGAATAAAGAAGAAAGGCAAAGGCAAGGCTAAAGTTGCCAAGGCTGCTGCTGCACTTGTCGCAAAGCCTATGGAACAAGTCAATCCCCGACCTGTTCCTGCTTCAAAACACCCAAAAGAAAAGGAAGGAAATTGTCATTTCTGTCATGCACCTAGACATTTGTTCAGAAATTGCAAACTCTATCTGGAAGACCTAAAGAAGAAAAAGGGTAGTGCGACTACTACTACTACAGGTATTTATGTTATTGGAATTAATTTATCTACTAGTGATTCTTGGGTATTAGATACCGGATATGGATCTATCATTTGTATAAATGTGCAGGGACTCACTAGAAGTAGAAAGTTGAAGAAAGGAGAAGTCATCCTCCGCGTAGGGAATGGAGCAAGAGTAGTTGCCCTAGCTGTTGGATCATATGACTTAGTCATACCGAGTGGACTTATTTTAACTTTAAATAATTGTTATTTTGTGCCTACCTTGAGCAGAAACATCATTTCTGTTTCATATTTGGATATGGATGATTTTGATTTTATTATTGCGAATAATAGATGTTCCATTTCTCGTAAAGGTATATTTTTTGCAAATGCTGATTTGTGTGATGGTCTTTATATTTTAAGCATGAAAAGGTCCACTGATACTCCAGTCTTTAACATAAATACAAAGAGATTCAAGTCAAATGATTTGAATCAAACCTATTTTTGGCATTGTCGTCTCGGGCACAAAAAAGAGAAACGCATAAAGAAGCTCCATAAAGATGGACTTCTAGATTCATTTGATTTAGAAACATATGAAAAGTGCGTATCTTGTTTACTAGGCAAGATGACTAAAAGTCCTTTTACTGGACACAGTGAAAGGGCAAGTGATTTATTGGGTCTAATACATACTGATGTATGCAGTCCTATAAACACAATGGCTATAGGTTATCAGTACTTCATTACATTTACTGATGATTTCAGTAGATTTGGTTATGTATATTTAATGAAACATAAAGCTGAATCATTTGAGATGTTTCGAACGTTTCAAAATGAAGTGCAAAATCAACTTGGTAAAACTATCAAAACGCTTCGGTCAGATCAAGGTGGTGAATATTTGAGTCAAGTATTTGATGATCATCTTAGAAATTATGGGATTGTCTCCAATTGACTCCACCAGCAACTCTACAATGGAATGGAGTTTCTAAAAGGAGAAATCGAACCTTATTAGATATGGTTCGATCTATGATGAGTCATGCAGATCTTCCATTATCCTTTTGGGGTTATGCATTAAAAACTGCAGCTTTCACTCTAAATCGAGTTCATTCTAAAGCGATTGATAAAACACCATATGAGATATGGTACGAGAAAGTCCTAGTTTGTCTTTTCTTAAGATTTGGGGTTGTGAGGCTTACGTAAAACGACAAGTCTAAAAAAAACTAGCACCTAAATCCGATAAGTGTTTATTTGTGTGGTGTCCTAAGGAAACAAAAGGATATTAATTTTATAATCCCACTGAGAACAAAGTGTATGTTGCTCGGTATGGTGCCTTTATGGAAAAACAGTTTATTTCAAAAGACACTAGTAGGAGAGAAATAAATCTTGAAAAGGTTCAAGAACCACAGATAAACCATGAACCGCTACTGGAAGTTCAACAACATTCTGAACCAGTTGAACCTCCACAAGTGACATAAGGCCCACGTAAATCTGGTAGGGTAAGACATGAGCCAGAGAGATTCGGGTTTCTCATTACCGATAGTCGTGATGTGCTGCGTATAGATCAAAATGAGCCCACCACTTATCAGGAGGCTATGTCTGGACCAGACTCAGATAAATGGCTAAGTGCCATGAACTCTGATATGCAATCCATGTATGATAACCAAGTTTGGAACTTGGTTGATTTACCTTAAGGTGGTAAGACCATTGGATGTAAATGGGTTTTCAAGAAGAAAACTGACATGGATGGCAAAGTGCATACTTTTAAATCAAGACTTGTAGCAAAAGGTTTCAGGCAGACTCAAGGTGTTGATTATAATTAAACTTCTTCGCCGGTAGCCATGCTTAAATCCATAAGAGTTTTAATTGTCATTGCTACATATAATGACTATGAGATATGGCAAATGGATGTAAAAATAACATTTCTTAATGGGAAGCTACTTGAGGACGTGTATATGACACAACCTAAATGTTTTGTACATCCTGAGAATTCTAGGAAGGTATGCAAGCTTCAAAGATCCATTTATGGATTAAAGCAAGCTTCTCGGAGTTGGAATCTTCATTTTGATGAAGCAATCAAAGATTTTGGTTTTATTAAGAACGAAGATGAGCCTTGTGTATACAAGAAGGTCAGTGGGAGTGTAGTTGTTTTTCTGGTACTGTATGTTGATGATATATTACTCATTGGAAATGACATCCCAATATTGCAGAATGTCAAGTCTTGGTTAGGGAAGTGTTTCTCGATCAAAGACTTAGGAGATGCAGCCTATATCCTAGGGATAAGGATCTATAGGGATAGATCTAAGAGGCTAATCGGTCTAAGTCAGAGTGCTTACATAGATAAGGTGCTGAATAGGTTCAGTTTGCAAGACTCTAAAAGAGGATTGTTGCCAATGTCTCATGTCATAAGTCTCAGCAAGATTCAATGTCCTAAGACAAATGATGAACGAGACAGTATGAATAAGATTCCATATGCATCAGTTGTTGGTGTTGGGGCATGTGCCCTAGGTCAATCCATAAATGTCTTTATGAATACTTTTAGTTAATAAAATAGAGGATTTCATTTGCTGTTTATTATAATTAATTTGCATGTTTACATTATAATAAGATCCATGGGTATTTACATAAATATCATAAATGTCCCTAGTCAATCATTATACTGGGAACTATAATGAATTAAGACTAGTGTGAGTCTTGATTGATGATCATATGATGATTATACGTATAGGGATACGAATCAAGATCACGAGTACTTGTTAGGGAACAAAGTAATCTTGGACCGACCAGCTATGAGAACATAACATGGATTAAGTCATAGTTGTTTCTCATGATAGGTATATATTCCAGTCCTCGACTTGAGATTACCGAGAGACTTCAACATTAGGAACACAAGTGATTTGACACAATCAAACGTTGTCTTTAACCTGGACGATTATAAAGGTTGTGATTGGTTATTGTGTGAGCAATGTGATGAAGTTGTGTAATCGAGATAGAATTTGTCCCTCTCATATAAAGAGAGATATCTAGTGGATCCTCGATGTGTTAGACTTGTTAAAAGGCCTAGTCTAAGTGAATTGATATTGATCAATGTCACTTGGATGTTTTCATCTACCTAGAGATCGAGACTAGTACGATTGAACATGTTGGATGACAATTCCATGCCTTATGTTTGATCAAAAGGATATCGTGTGACAAAAGGATGTTATATACATTATTGATTAGGTTGTATCGATTTGATATTCGTACGACTTGGGTAGTCATAATGTCTTGCTAGAGGCCGCTTATGACTTGTATACCAAAATGTGTTTTGGTACACCGCCAACGTTGTATGAGCCTATTGGGTCGCACACTAAGAATGGTTTTGCGAGATTTTAAGACGATTCGAAAAAACGAATTTTATGTGATAAAATTCATGACAAAACGTCCTTGTGGTGTATTACACTTATACTTCTTTAAGTAAGGGTATATGTGTAATTTACTTAAACGTCTATATACAAGAGTTGTATAAATAGACACTTTAAGTTAGAATACACTAACGAAAGATCAAAAGGCCAAAACTCCCTTTTCGTTTGAGAAACGACTTAGGGTTTTTGGTATGCTCGATCGTTTTGGAGAGATTCAAAAGGTTTGGCATTCTCTCGACGCTAGCACTTCGAATCTCGGCCGCCGTTCGTGTGTGGACTACGATAGAGGCGTTCGTCGTTGGCGCGCTTAGAGATCGATCAACCTTCCGAAAGGTATATTGCGATTGAGGTATGATTAAGTTTTTCATGGTTTAAACGTTTTTAATGGAATTAGATTCGGATCTGTTGGGGTTTTTGTCAAAATTGTTTTGTAATCTCCATTGCGTATGAACCCCAAAACCCAACAAGGTGGTATCGAGCCATCGAGTTCGATTCCATTAAATTCATTGCATGTTTTCTTCGATATATACATGATATATGATCGAAAGCATGTTGATAGTTGATGTATATGTGATATACATAAGTTTTCTTTGAGATTTATTATCACGTTTGTGTATATGATACACATATTTGTGATTTAATTGAAATCATTAGGTATAATCTTTATTCTTTGTGCATTGATGCATGGATGAAATCTCTGTAATTCAATATGCATATTTAGGTTACATTGTTTTACGTTTCTTGAATTGTATAAGGTTGAATATTAATTCGAAACTAATATGATTAGATTCGATTGGGATAGTAGTTCATGATTCAATTACATGTTTGTGATTATTTGGATGAAGACCGAAATTGCAAATAATTAATTTTCGGAATTATTTATTTATAAATAATTAATTTTCGGAATTATTTATTTATAAATAATTAATTTTCGAAATTATTTATTTATTTATAATTAATTTTCGAAATTATTTATTTATCTTATTATATCTATTTTGTTATGAAGTTTCTATTTTATAAAGATAGATAACAAATTAGAATATGAGATAAATATCAAGAATCTTGTTATTGGTGATATACTAGGATTCAAATATCTCAAGTCCTAATTGGATTAGGATAAGATCAAGTCCTAATTGGATTAGGATAAGATAAGTCCTAATTGGATTAGGATAAGATTAGTCCTAATTGGATTAGGATAAGATAAGTCCTAATTGGATTAGGATAAGATATGTCCTAATTGGATTAGGATATGATTAGTCCTAATTGGATTATGATAAGATGATTAGTTAGATGTGGGCCCGGGGTTAATTAAAATGTTTTAATTGACTTAATTTCGAATAAATTAAGGGGTTAATTTATGATAATAAAATCAGCGAAAATTATTATTTTCTATGGCGAATTTTAATTTTCGGAATTGAGATTCGTCTTCTAAAAAAAAAAAAAAAAAAAAAAATTCCAAATTGTTTAGTGATTGAACAAATCAATAAAATATATGATATTTCATTGTTTACATAAAATCACTAAAACTGAATAAAATCCCTCTATTAAATTTTAAGTCTCGTGCCATCCATTTTAAACACTTGTCAAGGCCTCGATCACACTAATATAGTTTCAGCCATAGCTGGGTGTATTGTGTTATCTTGGTGAGACAAGTTGGGTAAGAGTTACCTAAATGTTTAAAATGGTCCGACTTAATAAAGCCATCAAAATAGTTTTGAGCTTTAGGCAAATGATGAGATAAAACATGCTAAGACATAAGATGTCCCGTATCTCATAAAAGGATCTAAAAATTACATAAGATGTAATTGGTAATCATTACCTACCTAAATAATCTAGTTCTATGTTTCATGCCATAGTTGTCATAGAATTAGGTGAAATATGGATTTTAGTCCCCTAAATAAACGAGTGTTTTAGGAGGGTTGTTAATTTAGTGGGAGTCTATTCCTCTATGCTAAAATAAACTTTGCATAATCTTTATTGTAGATCAATGGCCTATTCAAGTAACAATAATCCCCTCATCATCGCGATCCATCCTTGAGAAGGATAAGCTATCTCGGGACTAACTTTCTTGATCGGTTTAGAAACTTGAGAATTGTTCTTAAGCATGAACGCAAGTTGTATGTCCCGGATGCTCCAATCCCGAGGACCCACTAGCCAATGCTACGAAAGTTTGTGAAGGATGCGCATAATAAGCATGTCAACGATTCTATTGATGTTGCATGTATTATGTCGGCAACTATGGTTCCTAAACTTCGAAGGACATGGAACTAATGGAAGCCTACGGCATGGCTATAACGCTGAAGAAATGTTCCAACAAAGAAGCTAGGCAAGAAAGGTTCGAGACAGTCAAAAACCTACATTCTTGCAAGATGACTCGAAGGTGCGTCGCTTAGTTCTCATGTTCGAAGATGAAGGGCTATGTTGACCAACTTGATAGACTCGAATTTCCCATAAGCCAAGAGTTGGCTACGGATTTGATCCCGAATTCATTACCGAAAGTTACTCACAATTTGTGATGAACTACAATATGAATAATATGGAGAAATCAATTTCGAGTTGCATTTGATGCTCAAAATCACTGAACAAAATATCAAGAAACCCTCTAGTAATATGTTGATGGTCTAAAAGGAAATGGAATGAAGAAGAAAGGCAAAGGCAAGGCTAGAGTTGCCAAGGCTGTTGTTGCACCTGCGCAAAGCCTATGGAACGAGTCAAGCCCCAGCCTGTTCCTGCTTCAAAACACCCAAAAGAAAAAGGAAGAAGATTGTCATTTATGTAATCAAACCTATCTTTGGCATTGGTCTCGAGCACATAAATGAGAAACGCATAACGAAGCTCCATAAAGATGGACTTCTAGATTCATTTGATTTAGAAACATATGAAACGTGCGTATCTTGTTTATGGGCAAGATGACTAAAAGTCCCTTTACTTGGACACAGTGAAAGGGCAAGTGATTTATTGGGTCTAATACATACCGATGTATGTGGTCCTATAAACACAATTGCTAGAGGAGGTTATCGCATTTCATTACATTTACGATGATTTCAAAGATATGGTTATGTATATCTTATGAAACATAAAGTTGAATCATTTGAGATGTTTCAAACGTTTCAAAATGAAGTGCATAATCAACTTGGTAAAACTATCAAAACACTTCGATCGGATCGAGGTGGTGAGTATTTGAGCCAAGAATTTGATGATCATCTTAGAAATTGTGGGATTGTCTCCCAATTGACTCCACCAAAGAACTCCACAATGGAATGGAGTTTCGAAAGGAGAAATCGAACCTTATTAGATATGGTTCGATCTATGATGAGTCATGCGAGATCTTCCATTATCCTTTTGGGGTTATGCATTACAAGCTGCAGCTTTTCACTCTAAATCGAGTTCCTTCTAAAGCGGTTGATAAAACACCATATGAGATATGGTACGGAAGAGACCTAGTTTGTCTTTTCTTAAGATTTGGGGTTGTGAGGCTTACGTAAAGCGACAAGTCTCGAAAAACTAGCATCTAAATCGACAAGTGTATATTTGTGGGGTATCCTAAGGAAACAAAAGGATATTACTTTTATAATCCCGCGAGAACAAAGTGTTTGTTGCTCGGTATGGTGCCTTTATGGAAAAACGGTTTATTTCAAAGACACTAGTGGGAGAGAAATAAATCTTGAAGAAGTTCAAGAATCACGGTAAACACTCAACCGCTATCGGAAGTTCAACAACGTTCGAACCAATTGAACCTCCACAAGTGACACAAGGCCCACGTAAATCTAGTAGGGTAAGACATGAGCCGAGAGAGATTCGGATTTCTCATTACGATAGTCGTGATGTGTTGCTTATAGACCAAAATGAGCTCACCACTTATCGGAGGCTATGTCTGACCAGACTCGCTTAAATGGCTAAGTGCCATGAACTCGAGATGCAATCCATGTATGATAACCAAGTTTGGAACTTGGTTGATTTACTGAAGGTGGTAAGACCATTGGATGTAAATGAGTTTTCAAGAAGAAAACTCGACATGGATGGCAAAGCGCATACTTTTAAAGTAAGACTTGTAGCAAAAGGTTTCAGCGGACTCAAGGTGTTGATTATGATGAAACTTTTTCGCCAAGATAGCCATGCTTAAATCCATAAGAATTTTAATTGCCATTGCTTTGCATATTATGCTATGAAATATGACAAATGGATGTAAAAACAACATTTCTTAATGGAAAGTTGCTTGAGGACGTGTATATGACACAACCTGAAGGTTTTGTACATCCCGAGAATTCTAGGAAGGTATGCAAGCTTCAAAGATCCATTTATGGATTAAAGCAAGCTTCTCGGAGTTGGAATCTTCGTTTTGATGAAGCAATCAAGGATTTTGGTTTTATTAAGAATGAAGATGAGCCTTGTGTATACAAGAAGGTCGGGGGAGTGTAGTTATTTTTCTGGTACTTGTATGTTGATGATATATTACTCATTGGAAATGACATCCCAACATTGCGAGAATGTCAAGTCTTGGTTAGGGAAGTGTTTCTCAATGAAAGACTTAGGAGATGCGAAACTATATCCTGGGGATAAAGATCTATAGGGATAGATCTAAAAGGCTAATCGGTCTAAGTCGAGTGCTTACATAGACAAGGTGCTTGAATAGGTTCAGTTTGCAAGACTCTAAAAGAGGATTGTTGCCAATGTCTCATGACATAAGTTTCAGCAAGACTCAATGTCCTAAGAGAAATGATGAGCGAGACTATATGAATAAGATTCCATATGCATCAGCCATTGGATCTATCATATATGCCATGTTACGCACTCGACCTGATGTATCATATGCTTTGAGCACTACAAGTGAAAGTCACTGGATAGCAGTAAAGAACATCCTTAAGTACTTAAGAAGGACTAAGGAAGTGTTCTTGGTCTATGGAGGTTTTGAAAATGATCTAGTTGTAAATGGTTACACGAGATGCAAGTTTTCAAACTGATATAGATGATTTTAGATCGCGATCTGGATATGTGTTTACTTTGAATGGGGGTGCGAGAAGTGGAAAAGTTCGAAGCAAGAAACCGTGGCGATTCTACAACGTGTTCTGAGTATATTGCGGCGTCCGATGCAAAGAAAGAGGCGATTTGGATCAAAAAGTTCATTTCGAACTAGGTGTGGTTCCAAGTATTGCTAACCCTGTTTGTTTGTATTGTGACAATAACGGGGCAATAGCACAGGCCAAGGAACCTAGATCACACCACAGATCCAAACATATACTCAGACGTTTTCATCTCATCAAGGAAATTATTGAGAGGGGAGACGTAAAGATTTGCAGAGTACCTACTAAAGACAACGTTGTGGATCCATTGACAAAAACTCTTCCACAAGCAAAACATGATGGTCATGTTAGATCATTAGGCATTAGATGCATATATGATTGGCCCTAGTGCAAGTGGGAGATGTTGGGGCATGTGCCCTAGGTCAATCCATAAATGTCTTTATGAATACTTTTAGTTAATAAAATAGAGGATTTCATTTGCTGTTTATTATAATTAATTTGCATGTTTACATTATAATAAGATCCATGGGTATTTACATAAATATCATAAATGTCCCTAGTCAATCATTATACTGGGAACTATAATGAATTAAGACTAGTGTGAGTCTTGATTGATGATCATATGATGATTATACGTATAGGGATACGAATCAAGATCACGAGTACTTGTTAGGGAACAAAGTATCTTGGACCGACCCGCTATGAGAACATAACATGGATTAAGTCATAGTTGTTTCTCATGATAGGTATATATTCCAGTCCTCGACTTGAGATTACCAGAGACTTCAACATTAGGAACACAAGTGATTTGACACAATCAAACGTTGTCTTTAACCTGGACGATTATAAAGGTTGTGATTGGTTACCATGTGAGCAATGTGATGAAGTTGTGTAATCGAGATAGAATTTGTCCCTCTCATATAAAGAGAGATATCTAGTGGATCCTCGATGTGTTAGATCGTTAAAAGGCCTAGTCTAAGTGAATTGATATTGATCAATGTCACTTGGATGTTTTCGATCTACCTAGAGATCGAGACTAGTACGATTGAACATGTTGGATGACAATTCCATGCCTTATGTTTGATCAAAAGGATATCGTGTGACAAAAGGATGTTATATACATTATTGATTAGGTTGTATCGATTTGATATTCGTACGACTTGGGTAGTCATAATGTCTTGCTAGAGGCGCTTATGACTTGTATACCAAAATGTGTTTTGGTACACGCCAACGTTGTATGAGCCTATTGGGTCGCACACTAAGAATGGTTTTGCGAGATTTTAAGACGATTGAAAAAAAGCGAATTTTATGTGATAAAATTCATGACAAAAAACGTCCTTGTGGTGTATTACACTTATACTTCTTTAAGTAAGGGTATATGTGTAATTTACTTAAACGTCTATATACAAGAGTTGTATAAATAGACACTTTAAGTTAGAATACACTAACGAAAGATCAAAAGGCCAAAACTCCCTTTTCGTTTGAGAAACGACTTAGGGTTTTTGGTATGCTCTGGATCGTTTTGGAGAGATTCAAAAGGTTTGGCATTCTCTCGACGCTAGCACTTCGAATCTCGGCCGCCGTTCGTGTGTGGACTACTGATAGAGGGCGTTCGTCGTTGGCAGCGCCTTAGAGATCGATCAACCTTCTGAAAGGTATATTGCGATTGAGGTATGATTAAGTTTTTCATGGTTTAAACGTTTTTAATGGAATTAGATTCGGATCCTGTTGGGGTTTTTGTCAAAATTGTTTTGTAATCTCCGCTGCGTATGAACCCCAAAACCCAACAGTTGGATCTATCATGTATGTCATGCTATGCACTCGACCTAATGTATCATATGCTTTGATCACTACAAGTAGATATCAGTCAGATCCTGGTGAGAGTCACTAGATAGCAGTAAAGAACATTCTTAAATACTTAAGAAGGACTAAGAAAGTGTTCTTGGTCTATGGAGGTTTTGAAAATGATCTAGTTGTAAATGGTTACACAGATGCAAGTTCTCAAACTGATATAGATGATTTTAGATCGCAGTCTGGATATGTGTTTACTTTGAATGGGGTGCGGTATGCCGGGAAAGTTCAAGCAAAAGACCGTGGCGGATTCTACAACGTGTTTGAGTATATTGTAGCGTCGATGCAAAGAAAGGAGGCGCTTTAGATCAAAAAGTTCATTTCTGAACTAGGTATGGTTCCAAATATTGTTAACTTTGTTTGTTTTTATTGTGACAATAACGGGGCAATAACACAGGCCAAGGAACCTAGATCACACCACAGATCCAAACATATACTCAGGTGTTTTCATCTCATCAGAGAAATTATAGAGAGGGGAGACGTGAAGATTTGCATAGTACCTACTGAAGACAACGTTGCGGATCCATTGACAAAAGCTCTTCCACAAGCAAAACATGATGGTCATGTTAGATCATTAGGCATTAGATGCATGTATGACAAGTGGGAGGTGTTGGTGCATGTGCCCTAGGTCAATCCATTAACTGTCTTTATGAATACTTTTTATTAATAAAATAGAGAATTTCATTTACTGTTTATTATAATTAATTTACATGTTTACATTATAATAAGATCCATAGGTATTTGAAGAAATATCATAAATGTCCCTAGTCGATCATTATACTGGGAACTATAATGAATTAAGACTAGTGTGAGTCTTGATTGATGATCATATGATGATTATACGTATAGGGATACGAATCAAGTTTATGAGTACTTGTTAGGGAACAAAGTACTGGAATGACCCGCTATGAGAACATCACACGGATTAAGTCAAAGTTGTTTCTCATAATAGGTATATTTTTCAGTTCTCTGACTTGAGATTACCGGAGACTTCAATATTAGGAACACAGTGATTTGATACAATCAAACATTGTCTATAACCAGACAATTATAAAGGTTGTGATCGGCTATTGTGTGAGCAATGTGATGAAGTTGTGTAATCGAGATAGAATTTGTCCCTCTCATATAAAGAAAGATATCCAGCGGATCCCTCGATTTGTTAGACTATTAAAAGGCCTAGTCTAAGTGAATTGATATTGATCAATGTCACTTGGATGTTTTCAGTATACCTAGAGATCGAGACTAGTACGAAGATGAGCATGTTGGATGACAATTCCATGCCTTATGTTTGATCAAAAGGATATCGTGTGAGAAAAGGATGTTGTATACACTATTGATTAGGTTGTATCGATTTGATATTCGTACAACTTGGGTAGTCATAATGTCTTGCTAGAGGCCGCTTATGACTTGTAAACCAAAATGTGTTTTGGTACACTGCCAACATTGTATGAGCCTATCGGGTCGCACACTAAGAATGGTTTTGCGAGATTTTAAGGTGGTTCAAAAAAATGAATTTTATATGAAAATTCATGACAGAAACATTCTTGTTGTGTATTACACTTATACTTTTTAAGTAGGGGTATATGTGTAATTTACTTAACCGTCTATATACAAGGGTTTTATAAATAGACGCTTTAAGTTAGAACACATGGATGAAGTTTTAGGGCTGAAACTCTATTTTTGTTTAGAAACGAATTAGGGTTTTTGGGTATGCTCTGGATCGTTTTGGAGAGAAACAAAAATGTTTGGTATTCTCTTGAAGCTAGCACTTCAAATCTCGGCCGTCGTTCGTGCGTGGACTGCTGGAAAAAGGCGTTCATCGTTGGTAGCACCTTAAAGATAGATCAACCTTCAGAAAGGTATTTTGCGACCGAGGTATGATTAAGTTTTCTTGGTTTAAAAGTTTTAATGGAATTAGATTCGGATCCTGTTGGGGTTTTTGTCAAAATTGTTTTGTAATCTCTACTGCGTATGAACCCTAAAACCCAATAGGTCATGCATACATAGAGTGGGTAAGGGGGATAAGCTTGTTTCAAAATCTGGTTTGATTGAAACAAGGTTTTAGTCCTACCTCCACATCGTCCAGTGAGACTAGCGGAGTCTAACACTGATAACTTATCTATGTATGTCATGATCTCTTAATACTATCTTTGTACTATTTTTGGAAGTCGACATCTTATTATAGTTAGGAAATAGCGACAAAATGGATTGCATGTGATGTTGATGCATATATATTATTGTTTATTTGGAAATGCAATTACTTGTCTCAATGTATCAGACTAACAATTGCAGGATTACAGATGAACGTAGGAATTTACTTACCTTACATCTTCGAGTTATTTTTTACGGTGTCAAATTTTATATGAAGACAAGGGATGAATGGACAAGACTCGAAGATTGTGGTAATTGTTTTCAAAAGTTAAACTAAGTTCGTGTTGTAAATTGTTTATATATATTATTTTGGGATTCTTAAGGTGAATGTAGGATGTAAAGTTTCATTAAATAGTTATGAGAGTCTTCAAAGTTAGTTTAAAATAAACTGAGAGGTTTATATTTCAATTTTGGTTTATCATGAGATTGTAAAGTTGCAATTAAGCTTACGGAGACTCTAAGTTAGTTGTAAATTTAAATTTTATATATAATGTGAACTGCGGGGAGTTGTATGTCCTTTTAGGCCTCTCCTCAATTCTATTATCTGTTAGGTGGAAGTTTTTTAGCAGACCATATTTAGGGGAGATGTCAAACTTTTTATAAAAATATGGAAAATAATATGTATTATCTCCTAATTTGCTCCAATTGAACAAATCTTGAATTGAGTTTCATTGAGGATATGAATTTAATTTTAGAGTTTTATGAAAGATTGAATTAAAATTTATTTTGAGATCAAAGTTAAAAGAATGTATATGCTAACTAGATTATCAGGAGATTAAGATAATCTAGGTCGGTCAGTCATCTTAATAATGAGGGGCTGACAGAGTTGGTATCAGAGCCTAAGTTTTGGCTCGATTGAGGATAAATTTTAGTTGGAAACCAAATAGTGATTAAGCGCGATTAGTTGGGAAGTGACTGTGAGCTTGAGCATTTGAATTATTGTGTTATATTTATGTTGTATCTATGTACAATCGCTAGATATGTGATAGGAAGTTTATTTTCCTTGTCTCTTCGATACTTATCTCGTAAGATACGACGAGTAAAACTCGAAACAGATAATTAAACTAGAGAATAGACTTATTAAATGAAACTGAGCATGATTGGATATGAAATAAACTTTTTGAAATCTGAATTCATAAAGGTGTTGTAAGTAGTTCGATACTTATATAATTGATGAAATTATCGGTTATAAAACCAATAGGAAATTGGTTGGAAAGGAAATCCAAATGATTCACGTACATGAGTACTGAACATGAATTTTTTGGAAATCGAAAGTATCGAACTATTACAATCTGTAAAACGCTCAGGAAAATGTTAGTCTCAAAAAACGAAAACGAAGACACATGGTTTTGAAAGTAGGAATTGATTAAACAAACGCAATTATGATTGAAAATCACAATGGGGCTGTGATAGAACTAGTCAAGTTGTTCAAGTCAGTTTCTATGAAAATAAAATACTTTGAAGTAAAGTATTGTCTCCATTCCGAAAAAAAATTAAAAGTGGAATCGAAATACAATTTAAAACAATCAAATGACTTTTAAAAAGAAGTACTGGAACTTTTGATTGTTTATTTCTCAAGTTTCTTATTCATAAGCGACGTTGAGTATAGTGGTTCAATGAATCGAATAAATAAATGATAAAATGAATGGAAATACATGAGTTAGAAGTAATCTTTGTTAACAACAGATTATGTGTTGTTATGAAACAAAGATCAACATAAATTTCTAACTTAAAAATGAAAAATGTAGTGATATGACCAACGTGTAAGAAGTTATGGTATTGGGGAAGTGGTTTAATAATAACTTAAATTAGATATTAAATATTAACACAAGTAATTGTGTTTTGAGATTCAAAGTACCCAATAGTCACTTCTAATCAAATTAAGTAATGATGACTATCACCACAACTTAAAATATAATAAATGAAGAGACAAATGTATTGACTGTGAATAAGTAAATAATATGTATAGGACATCAGTTTGAGCTCCTATATTGCAAGAATTCCCATTTATAAGACTTAGGATTGACATAGTGTCCTTTAAGAATTTGATTAGTTATTAAGTTAATTAGAGTTTGAAAATTCAAATTCTTCTATCTCTTTAGTTGAACAACAACAGATAAGTGAAATCATAAAACAATGAATTGATGATTATTAAGATATTTAGTTATCTTACATAGTCTCTTTAAATGTATCGAATCTCTTTTTGAGAAAAAGAAAAGTCAAGAAACCTGAGACTAATGGAAACTAATTAGCACAATAACAATCAGTTTAACTGTTTGAGTCACAAAATTTCTCTGTTTCTAGTTAGGTATAGCTAAGGAAGACTTCAATAGATTAAAAGATCATAAGAAGTCGCACCGTCCGTAGCTGTATTTTCAAAAATAGAAGAAATATAAATTATTTTTCTAAGTCAAGATTAAGGAATTGTAAGTGGCCTGGTTATTGAGCGAAAGTTGTGGTAAGTTTATTAAGGGACCAAGTAAGATCAATGTATGAATAGCTAAAATTGACAAAAACCGAATGGAATAGACTCTGTATATAAAATAAAATAAGATGTAGAGATGACTTGTGATTGATGGAAGTGACATGAACGGACTCCTTTAGTTAAGACTAGACACTAGAGTAGTTATGCATGACTAAAAGTTTGAGTAACTCCATATCATAATCATGATTCATTCACAACGTAAAAGACTAGTGTAATGCATTCACTCGTCTTTGAATAATAGAATAAGTTAATGATAGTTAGAATAAAAAATTCTATGAAGTTTTGTTGGAGTCAATTAGAAGCTTAAGTATAAGTAAACATATGGTCTATACATTATCACATTATTATGAAAAAGGAAATTTCGGGTCAACGAATCCCGACAAGACTTAGGATGTCAAACTATAAGCTTGATGAAATGTAATATATATTTACAAGGGTCTTATAAGAAATCAAACTCCAAATGTTGAAAGTTTTGGAACCAAAGTAATTTACAACAAATATTAGTGAATATGTTTTATATTGATTTAATTGTAGTGCTACACCACGTGATCAGTCAGTGGTTTAAAATTAAAGCACTATTTATTATAAATTGGGATTGATGTAAGATACCTAAATGACGGTGAAGATACAAATGAAATGAAAGAGATGTGTAACTTACAGCTCAATTAGTCAATATTGTTCCAGGTGGGTTGAAAATATTGAATAGAAGATAGTATATTTGACTTAATGTGTTTAAAGAATTGAATATTCTTCTATTGTATTGAATAGAGGCAAAGAGAGATATCTTATTTATAACTTGTATTAAATACAAGTTAAAAGTTATACTATGAGATTATAATCATTGAATATGTTGATATCTCTGTTTAGAAACGTACATCTACTCAAGAGAAGGATAACTGTCTCTATTCAAGTAATGAAAGTTGTTGGTTAACCATAAGTGACTAAAACGCGAGATGATGGGAAATCTTAGAAATTCGATTGTTAATTTATTGGAATGAGGTTCTTAGCGAACTCGTGATTATAAAATGATTTGACGAAGTTAGAAAAATGGTGAGTTTTTTAACCAGTTAAAAAAAATGTTATGTGAATTTGTTAACGAGTTGGAATTGATAATTTTTTTCTAATCCCGAATATAAATAATATTGTAAGTAGACATTTAGAGAATGAGTGAGATTTGCACAATGTGTCCAATTTCATTTTCTGATCGAATTGCAATTTGAGATCTCTAGTAATGGGATGACAGATGTAATTGGAAATCTATAGTCATGGGATGACTTATATAATTTCAGGTTTCTGTTGAGAAAGGCTGGAATGGTGATGGATCAGAAAGACATGTGACTCCACTTTGTATCTAATATTAGGGCTGGCAAAATGTGCTCGGTCCCATTTTAAATGGGACCGGGCAATTTTTTTTGACAAACATACGGGTCTGGATAATGTTTTTTGCCCGTTTAAAAATATGGGACCGAGTCTGGGCAAAATTTTTTAAAAAATGGGTACCCGTTTAGTGTTTAATTTGAAGGGTATATTTGTAATTTCACTGTGAAATTTGTGAATAACCTACTTCTCCTCGGTCTCAGCATCTCTCAATCTCTCTCACTCTCACGTTGCGCGGCTGATCTCAATCTCTCTCACGCTCTAACGCTGCTCGGCTGATCTCTCACTCTTTCACGCCTCACCATCTCAATCTCTCTCCGTCTCAATCTCTCTCACGCTCTCACCATCTCAATCTCTCTTCTCAATCTCTCTCACGCCGCGGTCTCACCATCTCCTCTCACGTCGTCTCACCATCTGCTCCATCTCGCCGTCTCCACCGTCTGCCTCTCCCTCCAGAACAATTCGCCGTCGCCACCATCTCGCTGTCTCGCGCTCGCCGCCGCCGCCGCTCTCGCCGTCTCGCCCTCGCCAATTCCACCATCTGGATCTGCCTCTCCCTCCAGCTCTCACCGTCTCGCGCTCGCCGGTCGCCACCATGCGCACCGCTTTGTGCGGCCTCTCCTCCAAAGAGCCCAGCTCTTCGCCGGTCTGAATGGTGATGCATTGTGTTGCTGCTCTATACTGTGATAGCCAGTATTTTCCGCAGTGAAACTTGGGTCATGCTTTTCTACAAAAATATTCGACGCAACACCCTTTCTTGAGGTGATCAGTACATTCGAAGCATAGTTTCGATTTATACTTACGGGAACATGTTCAATTACCATCTGCAATCGAGAACATTAGGCAGCGAGTATTCTTTCTTCAAATGAAGGTTCCTTAGAATTGGTAAATAAACGGGCAAAACGAGTCCCGATTTATACATTGAGGGGTTTTTTTTTAAGATAATTGATAAATAAAATATTTAATCATATTTTAAAAAAAAAACGGGCAAAACGGGTCCCGTATGTTTTACAAACATACGGGACTGGACAAAAAAACAATGCCCGTTTTGAAAATGGGACCGGGACCGGGCACCAAATTTAATCATTTTCAAAATGAGTGTCCAGTCCCGTTTTTGTCCGTTCCCGTATTTTTGCCAGCCCTATCTAATATCATGCTCAAATATTATTTGCATCACTTATATTTGAAATGATGATAGTCTAAGAATTGATCGATCGACAATTCTAATAAGACATGATTAGTGATGTGAAAACAAATTGATATATGTACCAGAGTTTGATGGATACGGATAAAATTATCAACAGTTTGTTGAATTGTTATCAATAAATAATGAAAATGATTTAATTGAAAAACAAGATATTTTAGATCTTACTAAATATTGATAATTGAATGAGATTCGATGTATGAAATATACAACAACATAGCCTCAGTCCCAAATAACTGGGTCGGCTACATGGATCAAACTTTTCCATTGTGCTCGATTAGTGCAATTGATGGTGAGCTTTTCAAACCATTCAAATCCCTCCTAATTAATGCATCCCATGTTTACCTTGGTCTACCTCTACCTCGTCGAGTTTCTACAGTTTCTATCGAGTTAAGTTTTCTAGTTGGGGCATTTGTAGGCCGTCTTTGCAGGTGACCAAACCATCGCAACCCCCATTCCCTAATCTTTGTATCAATTGGTGCTACTCCTACTTGTCTTTAAATTTCTATATTTCTTATTCTATCTTTACAAGTCTTACTACATATTCACCTAAGCATCCTCATTTCTGCTACGTTCATTTTATGTAATTGTTGTTGCTTTACCGCCCAACATTCACTTTCATAGAGCATAGCTGGCCTAATTGTTGTCCTATAAAATTTTCTTTTTAACTTAGTATGAACATTTTGATCACAAATCACCTCTGTTGCACTCCGTCATTTCTTCCATCCAGCTTGAATTCTATGTGTGACATCATTCTCAATGTTACCATCATTTTGTATGATTGATCCTAGGTATCTAAAGTGGTTTGCCTTAGAAACTTCTACTCCCCCTAATTTTACCACTTTGTCATCTCGATGTCTAATGTTTCTAAACTCACAGTGCATGTATTCAGTTTTTGTCCTACTTAACTTAAAGCCTTTAGAATCTAATGTTTTTCACCAGAGTTATAATCTCATGTTCACTCCATCTTTTGTTTCATCCACTAAGATAATATCATCTGCAAATAGCATACACCATGGTATATCCTCTTGAATATGTCTAGTTAGTTTATCCACAACTAAAGTAAATAGATATGGGCTTAAAGCCGATCCTTGATGTAGTCATATCGTAATGGGAAATTCTTTTGTAGCTCCTCCAAATGTCTTTATACTCGTTACCATTCCATCATACATATCCTTAATAGTGTCTATGTATCTAGCATGCACTCTTTTTTTCTAGAACCCACCAAAGAACATCTCTAGAGACCCTATCATATGCTTTTTTCTAGATCTACGAATACCATATGAAGATTTTTTTTCTTTTCTCTATATTTTTCTAACAATCGTCTTACAAGGAAAATCACCTCCATAGTTGACCTCCCAAGCATGAAACCAAATTGGTTCTCTGATATTGTTGTTTCTCTCCTTAGCCTATTGTCAATTATCCTCTCCCAAAGTTTCATAGTGTGACTCATAAGTTTAATTTCTAGGTAGTTTAGCAACTTTGAATGTCTCCTTTGTTTTTGAAGATTGGCATGAACGTGCTTCTTTTCTAATCCATTGGCATCCGTTTTGGTTTTAAATTTTATTGAAATGTTTTGTTAACCAAGTCAATCCAATTTCTCCTAAGCATTTCCAAACCTATATGGATATTTCATCGGGGCTACATGCTTTCCATATTTTCATTCTTTTCAATGCCTTTTTAACTTCTATAATTCTAATATTGCGTGTATAGTTTACATTTCTTTCTTGGTGTGGGTTTTCATCTATTATAGTATCAACTTGGCCATCATTAAATAAACTATCGAAGTAACTTCTCCATCTCTCCTTAATATCATCCTCGCGTGTTAAAACATTTTAATTTTCATCCTTAATACATCTTACATGACTTAGGTCTTGTTTCTTTTTGTCTCTTAATTTGGCTAGCCTATATATATTTTTCGTCATCTCTATTACCTAACTTGTATATAGATCTTCCATGTTATTTGTTTTAACTTGACTAACTACTTTTTTAGCTTGTTTTCTAGCTTCTCTATATTGATTGTACACATCTTCATCTTCACACTTAGGTATTTTCTTATACATCTCTCTTTTAGTCTTAATTGCTCATTGGACATCCTCGTTCCACCACCATGTTTCCTTTTTGGTGGTCACAAGCCTTTAAATATACCTAATACGCTTAATATCACTCTCCTTATGCAACTACTTATTTCTAGCCACATTGTATTAGCATCTAATTTAATATTCCAAACATTTTCCATGTAGTTTTCTCTAAACTCTACTTTTTTACTATGTTTTAGATTCCACCACTTTATTCTAGGGTCGCTAACTCTTTTATTCATATTATATCTTTGTGTTAGCTTAATATTAAGTACTACTAACTTATGTTGGGTAGTATAAGTGTTTCACCAGGTATTACTTTACAGTCTCTACATATTTTTCTATCTATTTTTCTTGTTAAAAGAAAATCTACTTGACTCTTGTTATGACTACTACTAAAAGTAATTATATGCGACTCCCTCTTCCTAAAACTAGTATTTGCTAAGACGAGATCGTATGCTGAAGCAAATTCTAAGATTGATTCTCCTTATTCATTTCTATTACCGTAACCAAAACCTCCATGAACTCTCTCAAACCCATCGTTACTTGCCCCGACATGCCCATTTAAATCTCCTCCAATAAAAACATTTTCATCTAATGGTATACTTTGCATAAATCCATTCATATCATCCCAAAACTTGCGTTTGAGATCTCGCTTAATACTATTTGTGATGCATAGGCGCTAAGTATGTTAATTTTTTCATCTCCAATAATTAATTTAACTAGAATCAATATATCCCCTATTATTTTAACCTCTACGACCTTATCTTTATAATCATTATCCACCACAACTCCTACTCCATTACATTTTCTATCTATACCAGTATACCACAATTTAAACCCTGTCCATCTTATTTCTCTACTCTTTTCTCCTACCTTTTTTGTCTCTTGGAGGCAAGCAATATTGACTCTCCTTCTAATCATAATATCTACTGGTTCTATTGACTTCCTCGTAAGTGTTCCTATGTTTCATGTTCCTAAACTAATTTTTTCTCCCCTTTGTATTTGTTTTCCTTTTCTATTTCTATTTTATATAAAAGATCTAGTATCCGTATCTATGATTTTGTTTTTGTTTTTGTGTTTGTTTTGAACTAGTTTCTTTACCCACATCCGTCCTTTATGTAGGAACCATTGCTTATTTTTCTTCACATCCGGGCGACGATGTGAAGAGACTAGCTTATTTACCCATACACGTCTTATATGTGGGAACCCTTACTCATTTTTTTCACACCCAAGCGGCGATGTGAAACACACCCTTGCTCATTTCTCACTACACCCGGGCTCCGATGCAGCTCATCGCTAGGTGGGAACGCCCCAATGTTTATATATGTTTGATATATTTCATGAAAAGTGACAAGTTTTACGCTCGCTGTCAACCTATCACAACCTCCTTCATTTTCCAAGAATGAAAAATGAGTTTGGGACCTCCCTTACCCATTTTTCGATATGAAAAAATAGGTGTCAGAGTCCTCCTTCTTTATCCGGACTTGGGACCGGCTACGTAGCACACATAGTGTACACCATAGGTGGAGTTCAATGTATGAAATATGAAGTGAATTAATTTTGTTGGATATTTCACAAAGTTAATTGTTTAACTCGTCAGAGATTCACAAATTATCAGAATTGACAATGAAACATAAATAACTTTTCATTAAACCAAGGAGTGAAAAATGAAAAGTTAAAGTTTTTATGATCTTTACCACCGAGTTGTTGATACAATGAAAATAATTTGGTCCACTTAACGGTTTTACCTTGAAATTTGTTTTTACAGTTTTGGCTTTAAAGAGTTATATATGAAGAATCATTTTTCCATATCTCTTTCAGTTCAGTACCCTGTAAGTTTAAATTTTGATGTCGAAATTTTTAATTAGTTGAGAAGATTGTAACATCCGATAATTTCATAAATTTGATTAGGATGCTAATTAAGTATTTTTCAATTTAATTCAGGATTTAAGTATCCGAGGTGGGAACCACGCATTTCGAACCGGAGATCATATGTAAAATTTTTATCTTTGTATATTGTGTGCCTAGTGGACGTAATATATTATATTTGTCACGAAATTGAGTCAAGCACTGGTGCAAATGCGGTGTCCACGAATTTAAGAGATCTTTGGTATTTTTGCCAATTTTTGGCAAAACTTGGGGTATTCTCTCAGGTTTAATTTGGGCTTAAAATAAATGAGATAAACATTCAAAATAAAAAGATAAATTGTAAATGACCATGAAGGGCAGTTGATTTGTAAGGAAAGGTATAAGTATTGAAGGGTATTTAGGTCATTTGATCACCCTAAGTCAATCAAATAACAAACAAGTAACGGTTTTGGTCTAAACCCACCCATCTCATTTAATTTTTACCTTTCCTCGTCTCTGCCTCACCTCTCTCGATTTCTCTCTCTATGCTTCTCTCCCTCTCGATCAACTCCTTATCTCTCTCGGCTCTTCGCCACTCTCATAGCTCTCCCTATCATCAAGCTCTCTTTCTCTCTTTCCCAACTATCTCTTGTTTCGGCACCTCATAATCTCTTGATCTCAAAAGAAGAAAAATAATTAATGGTTGTTATTGTGAGGCGTTGATTCTATGGGTGAAGCCGTGAGTCGTTGGTGGAGTTGAGGCTAGCTAGTGTTAGAGATCAAAAGGTATCTTCTCCCTCACATTTACACTCTCTCTGTCTCTCCTCTCTCTATCTCGGCCAGTAGAGGAGTAAATTATTGAGGTAAACTTTTGATTCAAAATTCATAGTTTGTTTAGTGAGATTAGTTGTTGATTAATCAAATTGTGGATTGTTGGATTGGTTTGGAGAGATGAGAAGTGATGTGAATTTGGTAAAAATGAAAGAAATAGTGTCTATTGTGTGTATTGTTGTTATTATTGGTTCGGTTGGGAGTGAGAAAGGGGATGAAGATGAACTGTTGTTGTGGTGGTGTTGTTTAATTGATGAGTGTTGTTGTTAATGTTGTGCAATCTAATTTTCTTGCCATGTTGGGGTATGGTTTTGAGGGATCAAACGATCAATTTTGGTCAAACTTTCACATTAGTTTTGATGATTATATATCAAATTAGGTCTCTTAAAATCAGATTGGGTTTTGGTGGAACTTTCGAGGGTCAATCCGGGTCGAATTAGTTGCATTTTTGTAGAGAATTTAGTAGTGCAGTCTTAATTTTGAGCTATTTTAAGGTGTGATTTTCAGCAACCAAATGGACATTTTACACTGAGATTTTTGTTGGTTTTGATCCTTGTATATCAATAATGATGTGTGAGAATCAGATTTTGATTTGGAGAAGTTTTGGTAGCGTTTTGAAGGACGGAAAGGAGGCCAAAAATTTGGGACTGCACTGTTATTTTTTTTACTGCTTTGAGTAGGCATGTTGGTGAATTGATTTGAAACATCAAATGGGGTCCAATTGACTTGCAAATAGGTTTGTTTAAATCTTAGTATAACTTACTTTGATGATCAATAAAGATTGTGGCCATTGGAATTTGTTTAATCAATGAAAAACAAGGTAGAACATAGCATGTTGATATGGTCAAAAAATGTCCACTTATGACAGTTGCGACTTAGCAACTTTGGGTAATGATTTAAATGGGTGTTTATCATCCTAATTAACTAAGGTTGGACTTTTTGAAACCCCTATATATCCTACTTTGAGTAGCACTTAAGCTCGAACCTTGGTACATAAAATGGTGAAAAATAGTTGTGAAAATGGGCAAAGCCAATGAACTAAATTAAATAGTTAATAAAATGAATGGTATTGATTGATGATTAAATAGAATTGTAACTCTCAAAATGTGAATTTGTGATTTAATAGAACTTTTTGAAGTACGCGAAAGCCGGAAAAACGTTGTGTGAGGCTTTGTAACCAACTTTGAATTGGTTCGGTAGTAAGTAAACTGTACAGAGATCTTTACTCTTGATTGTATATTTATGTACCTGTAATTGTATCATAGTCTACATTGTATTTTATCATTCTTGGTCATGCATACATAGAGTGAGTGAGAGGATAAGCTTGTTTCAGAGTCGGGTTTGATTGAAACAAGGTTTCAGTCCTGCCTCTACGCTATCTAGTGAGACTAGCAGGGTCTAACGCCGATGACTTATCTCTGAATTTCATGATATCTTAATACTATCTATGTACTATTTTTGGAAGTCAACGTCTGAATATAGTTAAGAAACAGCGACAGAGTGGATTGCATGTCATGTTGTCGCATATATCTTATTGTTTATTCAGAAATGCAATTACATGTCTCCATGTATCAGACTAACAATTGCAGGAGTACAGATTAATGTAGGAATTTAGTTACCTGACATCTTCGAGTTGTTTTTTATGGAGTCAGATTTTATATGAAGACAAGGGATGAATGGACAAGACTTGAAGATTATGGTAATTATTTTTAAAAATTAAACTAAATTATTGTTGTAGATTGTTTATATACATTGTTTTGGGGTTATTGGGGTAAGTGTAGGACGTGAAGTTTCATTACATGGTTATGAGAGTCTTCGAAGTTAGTTTAAGATAAACTGAGAGGATTATGTTTCAATTTTGGTCTATTATGAGATTCTAAAGTTGTAATTAAGCTTATAGAGACTCTAAGTTAGTTGTAAATTTGAATTTGATATATATTGTGAATTGCGGGGAGTTGAGAGTCCTTTCGAGCCTCTCCCCAATTCTATTGTCTATTAAGTGAAAGTTTTCTGGCACGCCATTTTAGGGGGTGTTGTCAAAATTCTTATAAAAATATAGAGAATAATTCATATTATTTCCTAATTTACTCCAATTAAACAAATCATGAATTGAGTTTCATGGAGGATATAAATTTGATTTTGGAGTTTTATTAAGGATTGAATTAAAATTTATTTTGAGATCAAAGTTAAAAGAATGGATAGGTTAACTAGATTATCAGGGGATTAAGATAATCTAGGCCGGTCAGTCGTCTTAATGACAGAGGGCTGACAAGTCCACGTGGGTCTTGGCCGGGCGGGGCCCTGTTTGTGGGAAATTTGGGTCGTCATACTTATGCTCTCTCAAACTCGAAGTAATTTTTGTTTTTCCAACTTCGTCAACTGTAATGGCCTAAATTTAATTTGCTATTATTAATGACGTGGTTGCAGACGTGGCAGACAGCTTAGACGCTCGTGGGACCCGCAGCTAGGATAATCGCTCCTGAAGCTAGGTAAATAGTTATTTTTGCATGCTGATTTGTATAATTTGCAATTTTACGTTGAAATGGAATAAATGACATCGTAATATGTGTAATTATAGTTCATTTGACGGGCGAGATTATGTGTTAAATACTCACCTCGATATGTGTGTCGATGTGGGCACCGGGTAGTCTCAAAGACAAATACTAGGTCGAGGAAATAATACACACATAAAATGAATAAAATGGATTAAAAAATTAATATGGAATATATATTTGGTGGTAGGGACATGGTAGTACACGTATGTCGCGGTTTGGGATACGAAACAGGGCATCGGAACATCCGAAACACCACTTTTTGGGTTAAACACAAGGGTGAGTGTGTCATGAGTATCACAATTGGAATCATAAGAGGTTAGAAAAGAAGCAAATAAGGAGCTTTGGATTGAATGGAGATGCACATATGAATTGAGATTCAAATTGAACTATAAAAAGTCAAATTGACCTTATTTTCCACCACATTCTCTCTCTTATCTTTCTATCCGAGAATTGAAGTGAAAAAACAAGGGTTTGAGTGATTCTTCTTGGTGATTCAAGGAGCTCGGAGGGACAAAAACATCAAAAGCAAGGTGAGGATCATAAACGCCTCAACTTTCTCCATCTTTTGATCTCAATTATAGAGGTGTTAGTGATGGTTTGGTGGTAGCTGAGTTGTGATTTTGATGGGCTTACAGTGCTATGAAGTTGAGTTGTTGGTGTTGTGGTTGTTATTGGTGTTGGTGTGGTTGTTAAAAAACCAGAATCTTCAGCAGTTTTGCTGTCCAAAACACGATTAGCGTGCTAATTTTCTTCTTGATGAAAAACGTATAACTACCTGGGAATCAGCGCGCTGATTCCCAGACCCAGCGTGCTAGATTCTGCAATTTTGACCTTATTTTTGTTAAGTGACTTAAAACACATCCAAGTAACTAAAAATCAATTATAAATGGAAATAGGTTATTTCGGACGGTAATTTGGGATATCTGGGACTAGACGGAGCGAGATCGGAGGTTATTGATGGGGCACGAAGTGTTGTTTGAGGTGTGTAGTATCACAACCGAAATTTCTTGAGCAATACTTTATTTTGTTTTTGTATTCATATTCTATCTTTCATTACTCTATTATTGGTGTGTTATAATAGACAGACGTTGAGGCTCTCCATCTGTGCCATTTCTGTGTGTATGTCCACTAGGCCACAACACGTATGTCATCTCGGTGAATAAGGCGACCCGAGAGTTATATCGGGCATGTGTGGGTGTGTCGTAGGTCCCACGTCGACCACCTAGCAGATCCAGATATTGGCTTTACTTGAGTGTTACTCGCCAGCAGTATTCTGTTGGGAGTATAAAGTATGGCGCTAGTATGATCCTAGGCTTTAGGAACACACACTTTGAGCTTTCACTATTACATATGCATGCGATGAGCACAGTTGCCTGTTTTTATTTCTACATATTTATTTAATAGTTTTGTTTAAATTTTAATATTTTCTTCTTGTATTGCTCACTTAATTTCCTTGGGAATACTCACTCTGGACTCGTCATTTGTCTTCTTATGATGGCTTGAGTGCATATCATAGTACGAACCGTGGCAAGGGCAAGCTACCTGAATATTTGTGATTCAGAGACATTTAGTCAAGCTTGTACATTTGTATTATATATATTTTTTGTTTTACTATGGAATTTGGGATTGTGAAAAAACTTATGACTCGATATTTTTGATATTTTGATACATCGAGGTACATTATTGATCTATGATGGTATACGAGTTTTCCACTTTAGGTATCGGAGTTAAATACATGATATTAACGTTTAAAAATTATAGATTATCATGATAAAACACTTTCGTTGTGGTTTGTTTGGGTTTAAAATGATCTTAGCAGATGACTTGAGTTCAGTAACAATTTAAACATTAAATTGTTGTTCATTGAGGTTAATAACGATTATATGGTGGATGAGTTAGCATGTGGGACACAACTAGCGCTGGTAGGCCAGGTTGTGGGCCCGCATTGGCCCCCATGGCAGTCCATTTGAAAAATGGGCCGTTACATCAACTTTGCTAAAACAATGACATGATATGTTGAATTTTGTCCTAAATACGCGTATCTCAG
Organism: Stephania yunnanensis; assembly: GCA_039657365.1. Lineage (NCBI taxonomy): Eukaryota > Viridiplantae > Streptophyta > Magnoliopsida > Ranunculales > Menispermaceae > Stephania > Stephania yunnanensis. Next base: position 27,417,504 of record CM077581.1, on the reverse strand, counting down.
GTGCTCTGGTAAATGCTTTAATTCCATTATTGGTTCAATAACTGCACATTCCACCTTCATTTCTAATTTCTCGAAACTTTTATGGAACTTAGGGGTCGTATTGGTGTTAAAGCATTTACTGCCTCTAAAAGTTTACCCTTTGCTGCAGAACTTGTTGTTATACTTTGGACTAGACATTGCCCCAACGGATCATCTGGTGTATACTTATAGGCTATCTCATTCACACAATCAAAAATTACGTCTCTAACTTCGATGCTCTTGCAGTGCTCTCCATCACTCGAAAATTTCAAGGTCTTGTAGATATTGAACATGACCTCCTTATCATTTACTCGTAACCTTAACTCTCCCTCTTGAACGTCTATAAGTGCTCGTGTAGTTAATAGGAAAGGTCTTTTTAAAATTAATGGTACCTTCGAATCTTCTTCCATATCCAATACTATAAAATCCATGGGAAAAATGAACTTATCCACTTTCACCAATACATTTTCAATCACTCCTTTTGGATGTGTTACCGATCGGTCTGCGAATTGCAAATTCATATTAGTTGACTTTGCTTCTCCCAATCCAAATTTCTTGAACACTGATAAGGACATCAAGTTTATGCTTGCTCCCAAATTATATAGGACCTTATCGAACCAGTGTACTCCTGTCATGCATGGAATGAAAAAACTTCATGTATCCTTCAACTTCGGTGGTAACTTCCTTTGTAGGATTGCACTACACTCTTCAGTCAAATTCATTATTTAATCATCTTTTAATCGCACTGTTTTTCCATTATGTCCTTCAAAATTTTTGCAATTCGACATCTGTTCCAATGCATCTGCGAATGGGATGTTTATGTGCAACTTCTTAAACATTTCTATAAACTTCTTGAACTGTCTTTAATCTTTCTGTTTCTTGAACCGCGGAGGATATGGTAGGGGTGGATTTATTAGTGTTGGATCATCCGAGAATGTGACTCTCACTGGTACCACATGTTTTTTTGCCTATCTCCCTTTATTCTCCTTAAAGTCGATTCTGATTTTTCTACTGGTGCTACTTCTATTTTAGTACTGATGTCATTATCCAAGCGTTCTGCATCTCCGTGTTGTTGCTCGTCGATTTCTTCTGTGCGTCATTTATTATATCTCTTGGTCGCACTAGATCATTGGTTATTCTGCCACTCCTTAATTGGACTGCATGTGCATTTTCCATATGATTAATCGTAATGTTACTCAGAAATTATTCTTCTTTTTGTGAATTCCAAGCATTAATAAGCTGGCCAATTTGTCTCTAAAGATTCTTGATAAACTGTGATCTTTCATCATACATCCTCTTCATGCTTGCGTAACTCTGTCCATATCTTTCTCATACTTCTCATAGCGCCCTTATTACTCATGTTTATGGCTTGCAGGTACTTCTCAATTGACTTCAAAGAAGATATATCTTCGTTTTGCCCCCGACTTCCCTTGTACGACTTATTGCTCGAAGCTTTGAGGTAACTTCAGCATATTATCAGGATTTGCGTAAGAGAAATTCGAGTTGTTGTTGTATCAGTCATTCCTCTTACCTTGAAGTTTTTTCGGTAGCCTTGATTGTTCATGAAGTTGATGTCCTCTCACTCCATTTCCTGCTATATCTTCATTTGGTTAACCACTATGACATGGCGATTATTGGGTTGTTGTGCTACTTGTAGACCTTGGTGTCTCATCTGAGGTTTCGCCATTTCACTACTCAGATTTTATAGATATGTCATAATTGCAGCTTGCGAGTCAACTTCGTTGACTCTCGCTAGTTTCTTTGTTGTGGAATGAGTACAGGCGGTAGAATTTTGAGACATAAGATCAAGGGGATCTAATGCTTCATCCCCGTTCTTGGTAAGTAAAGAGTCACCTGATATGATATCTACTAGCATTCTCGTGTTGTGGTTCATCCCATTGTAAAAAAATCTAAAGTTGTGCCCATTTCACATATCCGTGTCCCAGACATCTCCTCAGCATCTCTTTGAATCTTTCCCAAGCCTCCCCAAGAGTCTTAGTGTCTTCTTGCTTGAACTGATTAACCTCAAGTTTCATTTTGCTTACCTTCATTGGGGGAAAGAACATATCAAGAAATCTTTCATTGATTTTCGCTAATGAGGTCATACTCCCTGCATTCAGCTCTCAGAACCAGGATTTGGCTTTTCCACCTAATGAGAATAGAAAAAGTCGCATCCTGATCACCTCCTTTGTAACTCCGGTGATGTGCACGGTGTCGCACTTCTTCAAGAAATTCTCAACATGTGCAAATGGATCTTCATTGGATACCCCATTGAACAGACTATTTTGCACCATGTTTATTAGAGACGGTCTCTATTCAAACTCGGTAGTGTTAGGTGGAAGCCTCATCACTCTGTTGTAAGTCTTCTAAACTTCTGGCTTGAAGTATTCATGAAGACATGACTGTCGTTGCACTCTATCCTGCACTACTAGATCACTTGTGGGTTAGTTATTCCTGCGGCCCTGTTGTTGGTTTCTAGCTTGCTCCTCAGCTATCTTAATTCTTTTTTTTCTTTCCTTTATTGGTTCTGTCAATCTCTGATTCGTAAGGCACTAGATTCTTCTCTCCCTTGCCACGCATGCACTAATTCTCCCTGAAAAGAAAACACAAAAAGATCAAGTGCAGAAAGTCAAACTTGAAACTTAAACCTATTTTTTATATTTTTTTATTTTTATGACTTTAAAAGTAAAGTACTTAAAATAAAACTTAGCACTTTTTCAAACTAAGTAATACTAATGGCTACCTATCCCCGGCAACAGCACCAAAAACTTGATGCGTGCCACAAATATAACGGTTAGTTTGCAGTAATAGTGAAATCAACTTATGTTGATTACGGATACCATCCTTAAGGAAAGGTTTTACCTATTTAACTTTTAACTATTGCTAAGAAAAATTTTTAATTGGTTTTATACTAAATAAACTAATTTAACAAATCAATTTAAACTTTACTTGAACTCTTATATCCAAAATATCTTAGTTCACAACTTCAACTATGTAATTTAATAGTATTGTCACGGTCCAATAATTAATACACGTTTAATTCATTAATTATGACACAATGAACCATGACGTGGGACTCGCAGCGCGATACGTGTCACTACCGAGGCACGGTGGCCGAGGTAAATGTTATATTTGTGTGTCGTATACCTAGTGTAATGTATTTGTGTAGACTACTAAGTTATTTACGGGTATGCGGATATCGAGACGAGCGGAACGTGCCTCGAGTCGCGTGTCGACGTAGGCCCGAGGTAGCTGCTCGTGGGGTAAATGCAGCTAGTTCGATTTATTGCATAAAATGAAAAAAATAATAAAATTGAGTGGTGGTGATGAGGCCACATCACCTCATTTATACATCACACACACACACAACACACACACACACACACACACACACACACACACACACACACACACATATATATACATAATCACTTTGGTCATTTTGATCAAAAAAAAAAAAAAAAAAACAAAACAACACCACCAGCAATAGAGAGGAGACGAGAGGAAGAGGAAGAAGAAAGAGAGAGATCGGGAGAGAGAGATCGAGGAACTCGAAGCAAGGTGAGTCATTGATTTCCGTTGTTGGTTTGAGTGTGTGTTGTTGGCTGTTATTGTCGGTTGTCGGCTGCTGTTATCGGTGTCGTTGCCATGGAGGATCGGCCTCCATGGCCGACCGAGAGAGGAACGGGAGAGATATCAAGGAGATCTCCCTTGCCATCGAAACCCATTGGGGTTGGAGTTGGGAGCCAACCCCAACGCCTCACAACCCCAACGCCTCACAAGAAAAAAAAAAATTGCAGAACCAGCGGCTCTGCGAGGAAGAAGAAGGTAGGAGTCGGGTCGACCCGAACCCATGTGGGTCGGGTTGGACCGACCCTGACCCGTTGGAGACCGGGTCAGACCGACCCGGGGTCCGGCTGGATCGGGTCGGGTCGACTCGGATCCGGTTGGACCGGATCGGGTTGACCCGGACCCACCTCAATATATATAATATATATTTAATTATTTAATTAAATTAAACTGTTTTTAATATATAATAAATTCCTGAAAATAGATAAAATTATGAAAAAAATTCAGGAAAATTCTAGAAAAATAGGAAAAACATATTTGTGACCTAAATCAATAAAACTTCAATATTCCTATAAAAAGTGAAAAATTCGAAAGTCGGTCGAGGTGTTATACCCGGGGTTTTACCTCGACAGATGCGAAATCGACAAATTGGTGTCGAACTCAATTTTGACCGATGTCGACCAATTTAGGGATGTTAAATCATTAAAATGGAATCTAAATTGATACATTTTCAACTGTTAGGATCCTAGAGGAGTTATTACGGGGTTTGAGTGCGTACATCGACGCGACGGAAGCCGGATAGCTTAGGAATTGCTCTGTGTATGTAAGTAAACTGATTTGAGACATTTATTTACATTTCATTCCATTTATTTATTTCTTCTTAGTTATTCGAACTGAATTACCTTTGAAATCCATATGCTATGACTTGTTCAGTTGCTCATTTTATGATGTTCATAGCATACTCTGTTTTGTATATCATTGATTCCAATTCCTATACTTTGTCATGTTGATTGTCGTGTTTGTCATTGTTCAGTGATACAACATGCTATTAGGTTAGTTTGTTTATTTTGGCTCTTATCCTTTGTGAATTAGTATGCAGTTACATTTCTTGGATTCCATTACCGAGTCATTCTTGAAAGTGAAAGTGGTTCTTGTGGTTAGGTTCATTTGATGATAGAAATTCAACTTTCATACGGGGGTCACTAGACTTGTCGGGATGTTAGGGAATTTCTCCACTACTTTGTATGACACACGAGGTAACGTGCCTCGAACGGGGTAACGGGACCTCGGGGTTTGTTGGTGCAAGAATAACTTGGGTGAACATGACGAGTTTTAAAACTCGGATATGTTAGCAAGTATACATTCCGATGACGACCAATTCACTTGGAATAAAAAAGGTGTAATCGTAAGTACGACCTTTTGAAATTATGATATAGTGCTCAATTTGAAATGAAATGATATAGAGCAGAGCTCAAACTGTAGTGGACAGGCTGATGTGATGAAGATCACGAATGACTGACCCTAATCCATTACTACTTAGCCTTGAGTCAGTTTCATATTTGGTTAACTCAAGTATCTCTTTGCATGATGTTTCTTTCAACATAGTTGCTATTTAAATTATGTCATTTGATACTTGTTACCTATTTGGGAATGTGGATCGATGTCTCTCACTATTACTTAAATAATTTCATGTACTCACCGTCTAGTTTGTGACGGTGGGTGCAGATCAGCCGAGTAGCAGACCAGGCAAAGAGAATATTGGTGACTACCTCTGAGCCGGTGAAGGACTGCTACGACATACTTTTGTACGTTTTGTATGCTTTTGTATAACATTTTTTATGTACATGCTAGTTTGCCTTTTTGGGTTGAGTGATAGTAATATAGAACTAGACACATGTTATATATATCACCATTTTTGTTTATATATGCATGTGATCACTATTTCCTGATTTTTCCACAATAGGTTAGGCCTTAGGATTTCATTTCAACTAGTAACTAAATAAGACTTCCGCTGAAAAATTTGTTAGAAAAAAAATTTAGCAACTCTGATTTATAGACAACCATAGGTTAGTCACTAGAATAGGTAAGTTAACTGTAGGTGGTATCATAAATGGTAGGTGTGTAGATGTTTAACTAAGGCTGACTAATTCCTTGTTACGTCCTATAGGGGAGATTAGGGCTTAATTAAGGGATTAGGCCGGGCGGTGCCCATATTTGTAGTTGGGGCCGTCACAACTATGCTTTTCAACTATTTTTACATCTTAATGTGTTATGTGCAATGCCTAATTAGAATATATATATTTCCTTCAAATCTACCTCAACTTACAGTCGTGGTAGAAAAGATTTTAATGTGTAAACTTAAACTTCACCTATCAGTGTGAATAATGTAAGCTCCACATTTCTTTATGTCCAAAATCATTGGATTCATAACCAACTAAATTTACTATCTATGACTCCCTAATCTATAATTATCGCTTAATATTGTGTATTTTACAGTAGTACCGTTCATGTCCGGATTTAAAGCTTTAATGGTCATGGTAACTCCTAAAACCTAATATCATTAAACATGTGGCCAATATTTCTAAAGCATTACACTCATAATCAATACAAATTCTAACCATTGCACTTTTATTATCATTTTTTTATTCATATTCAAAACATAACATTCATGCTATAGGATTCATTGATCCTTAAGATTAATAGATTACTCACACTTCATTGAAACACACATATGACAATTCATAAAGAAAATCATTGCAAATCAGAAATGAATATAAATATTACCTTTAATTAATCCAATGAAACCAAACTTGAATTGCAAACGGAATTCTTCATGTTTTATTCACACAATACTTCTTAAAACTCAAACTTAAAGTAAACTTATACTAAATTACTCTAATTGTGGCTAATAGTTGGTAAGTGGTATGTTTACCACATCCTAATACCTATTTATATTCTTTAATAATAATTATAATGCCCCGGCGTCGTGTGTGTTAAGCCACGATGTCACCACCGCGCCGACACTGCATGTATTTTTTTGACCTCCTGGTGCCTCAGCGCTGTCATTCCTTGACCCGGCGTCGTGCCTTGTATGCCACAACGTCGTCACTGTGTCGGACCTCCACTTTTTATTTTCTTCACTCTCTCATCTCTCCCATGCCATGCCTTTCCTTTCCTTCCCACAACGTCATCAAGTGTGGCCATGACGCCAACCATGTTTTCATGAGTTTTTGCTTTATTTCTTCTCGTTTTTGTCCATTTCCTTCCTTTACGCCTTCATTTTCTAAAAATGCAATAATACCATGAATTAGAGTTCATTTAAGGATAATTATACTAATTATACTATTAGACTAGTCCTATATATAAGTATAAATACTATGCTCGAGAGAATTTAACTATCTAATAATCTATTTTTATATTTCAAAAAATATACTACTTCATTTTTATTTTAGGTTTTTTATAACTAATTATAGCTATTTGAATTTAATAGTGGGAAGACCCTAAATTAAGGTAGAATACTAAGGCTTTATTTGGCAAGCATAAAGTAGCTTATCAGCTTGCTTATAAGGTAGGTGACAAGCTATTTTAACGAATAAACTGTGTTTGGTTGGCATATTATTTTGAAAATAATCTAAATGATCATCTCTTAATTCAAATGCTACTCCATGTAGCGTCTAGGAAAAAAAATGACGTGTTAATTTATCTTTCCTTTTATATGCCCTTGTGCAGCTAATTCAACAAATGTCCAAAAAAGTAGTCGAAGCTTCTACTTTTTTAAAATTAGAATTTAGAGAATCTCCAATGAGACTGTGGATTAGGGGAGAATGTGTGCTACTTAAGATAAAATGCACATATGTGTGAAAAATCTTCTCGAATAGGTATGTGGATTGAGAATGTGTGGATGATGTGGCATAAAAAAAAATGTAATCACTATCTATCGTAACCTCCATTTCTAAAGGGTACAATAGACAATGGCTACGTTGCCAACTCATTAAAATAAGTAACCAGAAAAAGTAAACTGGAAATATTTCGGCATTACAAAATAAGTTTGGTTCATTTTCTTCATTTTTTATTGTTTCTTTATTTATATATATAAATATATATGTGGTGATAATTATAATAAATTTGAAAAGATAAATAAAAAGTTAAAAGCTATAGTTATCTATTTGATATATTAACACTATACGGTTTTAAATTTATTAATATAAAATAACATTTTTTGAACTATATGATGTGACAAATACTTATATATATATTATTTATAATATTTAAAAAATTGTCACCTCATCAATTGAAGGAGGTAATCCACATTGTGCATTGGAGAGCATTTTTTACTTCAATATCTATTTAAGCTACATAAGATAGACATCCTCTCCACATTGCTGATGTGTCATGAATCCACGGCTACAATCCATATTTACTATTGAAATGCTCTTATACCCCGAGTTCTTTTTGCCTATTTCTTCTCTCATTATGTTAACGTAATTGTGTAATATTATACTATTTTAATTTAATGTTATATAAGTTACGTACTATATAACATGCATATTAGTATTACGTATATGTATGTGTACAAGCTTGACTAAAAATAAATATATAAAATGCCAACTTCCAAAAGAAAAGTTTATAAATGTCAACTCAAAAATTATTATTCTTTAATATTTTTTTACAAACATGATACTAAGAATAGATATATGTTAAACAAATGTAACAATATTGTATATAAAATGTTTTTTTAAATGTATATGTAATGGGTATATTGTAAAATTATTAACCAATAATTTGATTGTATAAGTAAAGTATTCAATAATTATATAAGTATGTCCTTTGGTTTCATTTTACATTTATAAGCTACTTGATCAACTAGTTTTTCCAAACAACTTCAATTGATCAGCTAAATTATCAGTTATCAGCTACCAATCACTAAATTATCAGCTATTATTTAGATATCAACTTTTAGCTAGATTATCAATTATCATCTAAATTATCAGTTAGTATTGTCAACCAGAACCTAAATTTAAGTGAAGGTTAAATGACTTAATCAAGGGTAAAAATAGTAAATTCAAACGATAGTTGAAAGACTTAACGAAGGGCAAAATAGTAAATTCAAGTGATTGTTAAAAAATTGTTTATTCGTATTTATTAAGTATATTAGTTTCAGGACGTGCTACGCACGATTGACCCGCTCGGTTCGCTCACGGAATTAATTTCTAAGAATTTATTAATCTAAATTCAAAATTGTAATTAAAATTTTAAAATTAGAAATACAAGTACCATTTTTACCTTATCAATATTCTTGAATGTGATTGAGATAAGACGTGAATGAAAAAACAAGCTAGTCATGTTAGGCCATTACTTCCTAAAAAAAAGGAAATAAGGAAAAAAAAAACACAAGTGGTTTAACCCATTAATTTGTGAACACTTGCTTGTGGAGATTCCGTATAATTGTACATAAAGTTTAATCTTTACCTCAAACTCTATAGATAGAAATGATAACTTTGAAATTATGAATGTAAATAATTAAATTGGTTGGGATTAAAGCTTTAGACATCCTGACCAAGAAAAAAAGAAAGAAAGATTAGAACAGAGGTTGTATTGCCTTATCTCATGTACCATGTCGAACTTTGTAGTCCTTAACCACATCTTCCAGATAAACGACCTTGCCTTAGTTGATCTCTTTCCATTATTTTCTTATTTTTGGTGCATCTCCCTTTTGCTTTTGTATATCCTGTAAAACCTTATGCATGCATGTAAAAATACATTTCCTTCCAAAACAATTATGATCATATTATTAGGAATACACTCATTATCCTAATTACGTACTATGCATCACAAAAGAACTTTATTTCATTATGCTACTGTGAAACAATAACTTGTGTGCTTGTTCATGATTGTAGGCATGATCTTTAGAAATATGGAATTGCAGTCTTGATTCTTTACTTACTTTAAATCCTGATATTTCTTATGGGATGAGAGTATCTTAATGAATCTAATGACAAATTTGGCAGTTTTGAGTGTTATGAATGGCCCAAAGTCTCTCGCTGAGTTCGACCCATCTTGTCCTCAAACTACATCCGATAAGCGTCGGATGTAATTCAACAACTTCGACATAAACAATCTCAAGAAGCAGAAGCAAGATGTAATTCATTCACAAATTGAGAATAAACGAAGAAATGAACATCACCTACTATAGAAAACGAGCTCGTCTGTAATAACTAAGACCTGCCCACATCTAATTGACTTCCTGTGGAAATAGTAGAGGGAAAGTTTTTTCCCCTTCGAATCGGTATTTCAATATTGAATTGTTGTTAAAAGAAACTGAAATGAAGAAGTAGAATACCTCTTGAGAAGCTTGAGCTAGATGATGAATAGTGGGCCATTTCTAAAAGAAGAAAGGTTAAAATGCATTATGATTGTGATACGAATTGAGTTGGCTAGACATCAATGCATAAGATATATTATCAGATTATCAAAATATGATTCAAGTAAATGTAAATTGTTTTTCATTATTTCTGCAAAATCTTTTCATTTCATTATAATGCTTCTCTATCATTCAAATGAATATTCTTATAAAAAAGTCATGCAGATGAATATTCTTATCAAAGTATGAAATCAAAACAAATTGTTTGTGCTCCAGATCAACAAAAAGAAACTGAAGTAACATGGCCTCAATCCCAAATAATCAAAGTAAAAATGAAAAAAAAATATTATTTTTCGTCATGAATGCTCACATCAATAAGCAGAATACAACCTTTAAGAGAAGATAGAACTCCAGAATATAGTTAGTAAAACACATGAAATGATATTTCTCTTTTAGCAAGTTGAATCACTCTCATCTGCTCAAACCATTAGAGCAATCTTCAAGATTAGTCATAAGTTAATCAGAAGAATTTGAAATGTATGTTCAAAGAAAGGAATACATTCTCATGTAGAACCGTCCAAAGCATTGTAGGAAGAGTTTGATATGCACGATTAAAATGCATCATGTCAAACATCATGGTAAAAAATATGAAACATGAATTGACTGATAATTTGTGCTGCTAAATACCTTAAAATCTAAATGGAACTTACAAGTTTGAATCTTTGCTCCAAAAACTTTACCAGTTGGCTTAAAATGAATATCAATAACTTTCCATGCATAACAGAAAGAATTATACATCAGGTTAATCAAATGTAAATTGACAGAAAATGCACCATGGTACTTGTTCTGTTTCACATAAACATAATATCAAAGATGTATCTTACATTCAAAATAACATCAAAATGTGAAAATATTTGAACACAACTACCTTGTTGAAGGATTAATAGCTTGAACTTTTCATCTTGTAAGACTCAAAAGAACTATTCATCATGTGGGCAGAAAAGACATACAAATTGGCTAGAATTAGCCTTTTTGGATGTTTTTGCATTTCCAAAAGCCTTCAGGATCACATGAGTGCGCCGAAGCTTTTCCTCGAGGGCACTCCCACCGCCAAGGTTAGTCAAACATTCAGCCATAACTTTTTCTATTTGAGTTTTTCCAACTCCATTTTCACCACTGCATTATAAGTTCAAATATGATTCCCGAAATGATACTATGTCAAGTTAAAAACTACAAATCTCAGCAGATCACTAAAGAATTTTTGAAGTGCAAAGACAAAGACTCAAGGCGATTACAAGAAGAATAATCGGGATGGAGATACATACCTAATGATAACAGACTGATTTACTTCATCTGCAAGTAGCAAGATATTAAGATAAAAAAGGCATATATAGTTGAGAATGAAATCATCTGTCATTTTTTAACAAGTAGTCTAACAAAAAACAAAAAAAAGTTTATATTCACTATTCATCATAATAATGAAGGCATCTTTAACCCAATAATAGATGCCAGGAGAAACTCTGGGTTTCTTCCCACAACTAAAGATTAACTCATTTCCACGTACTTCAGCCCCTTTGAACGAATTCATCGCAAGTAAAACTGGTCCTGCTTTAGTCTATAAGTAGCAAAGTGAAATTTATTGCTAAGAGAGAAGTGATAAATTAAATTTGATCGCAAGATGAAATAATTTGCATAGACATGCATAAGATTTGCTTTGAGAATATCTACAACAGAGATTGTGAAGAATTGAAGGCTCATTCAAGAAGCTCAACTGTACAAGATCATCGATTTCTTCAAGGATATAAGGGTTTGTAGGCAAAATAATTCCCTTTGGCATTGTCAAAACCTGCAGAAATACAAGGTACATAAGTTTTAAGTACTCAAGATCAAATAGCATTATCTGCACAATAATAAAAGGTATAAACCAACTTTGCCATCTAAAAACATGACTCTCGCATTTTCTCCAGAAGTTGAATGCACTTTTCCCAACTGCCATTGACCACTTGTGAGTAGGCACCAAACTGGGAAGTCCTAAATCAAGCACTAACTTCACATTAAATATCAAATAATCCACTCAACAAAAAATTCATAAAGCCTGAAGAAACAACTGAACTGATCAGTTTAATGTGGTCTAAGAAAACACAATGAGATGCATAAATTTACATATTTATCAAAACAATAGCAGGAAAAAAACGTCTACGATTGTAACATTTAAGTAAAAAACACTACGAGGAAAAATTGCCATCAGTTGGGACATCAAACACACAACGCACAAGCCCTTTTGTGTCGTCAGACGCACCTTGAATTGCATGAAATAAGACCTAATAACAAAAGAACTTGTTTGAGTTTGATGTCTAAAGTTCTCAATTGATGTCAACATAGTACACCTCTATTGACTTTTGTAACTCTCAATCACCATATATGTTATCACATCCAAAAATCACGTAATAAAATCTAATGTGGCATAAAAGGACATGCACCTCTTATACCACCAGACCAAGCCTTATACTCTTGCATCAAAGATAGTAGATGATGTAGCTATTGCTTATGGACTATGGTAACATGGCTCTAGGATGTCATATATGTTTAGAGCATCAAGGTCCTGGAAAGATATGAATTAAAGACAAAGAAGACATGATGATTATTTATGGTTTCCAAAATTAAATACAACTATTTTATGAGTCCAAGTCGAAAATTATCTTGCCTCGTCGACTTTACTGAGGGACTTACATTATGAATCTCAAATTGATTACTTCCTTGTATAAGCAATTCAAATATTAATTTGGGACTGAGGCTATGTTGTTGTTGTTGTTGTTGTTGTTGTTGTTGTATAAGCAATTCAAATATTCTTTAGCCATTCATCATTCCAAAAATAATAAATATTAGTAAAAAGGTTTTAAAAAATAAGTATATAAAAGACTTATAACCTAGTCCAGAAGATCATCCTCGCTTGAATAAGGAGACCATTACACTATAGTTTCTACATTTCTACATTTCAGGCTCAAGACTATATTGATCAGAGATTGTGCATACGCTCTTGTCATATTTAGCAGTGGTTTTAGTTTTGAAGATTACAATTGTCAACAGAACCTCAATGTGGGAGTCCATCAGAGCAAAGACTATACGGCCAGGGAATCGAATAGTAACTAACAATCCCGAATTTAAAATAACCTTGCATGTGGACGCTAAAATAACTAATAAGCAACAATTATGCTAAAAAAATACATTTTTATATAGATGCTAAAATAACTAATGAGCAACAATTATGCTAAAAAAATACTCTTGTATGTGAATTACCATGTATCTCTGAAGTTGGGGAAAACACAATTTGAAAATTTTGACATCCCTTAATCTATTGAAAACAATAGTCTCATTTAGTTTTTATTTGATTACATTTCACACACACCACCTGGAAACACATCCTATTTATCTTAAGAGTTTAATCTGTCTCTTCTCATATTCACTTTGAATTATTATAGAGCCTAATTTCTTTCAAAAACAATGAATAAAATTAAACCATATTGACCAGATGATTAACTCACATTTGAATTGAATATATCAAAATACATAAAATGTCATCTAAATGAAAAAGAATGAATTTGTGGATCAAATTTGGCTAGCTTAATTATCCATCAAAACTTATCAATTTCACAGCATTATCCAAATATACCAACAAACATTAATTCCTTGGTGGTATATGTGCAAGATCTTATTCAATTATAAGAATACTAAAATGACTATTATTATTCTTATATTAACTAAATAATATTGATTTATTCTTACGAAGAATAAGTTAAATTGGTAAACTAATCATCATTTAATATTATTCTGATATTAAGCTAGAATTATATGTTTTCACTTGAATAACTTAAATTAGTAAAATGCTCTTCCACATAATATTTTTCTTTTTACAGGACAAGATCAAACAATCACGTGATGTTTAATTGATAAGTGGAATACTTAAAGATTTTTATTAGAAATGTGGAAAATTCAAAGTGAGGAAAAAAAAAGGAAATTTTCAGAAATTTAATATTTCACCGAACTTCGAAGTTGATTTGTGACCAACCACTCTCTTCTTTGCAAGATACATTTTTTTCATTAGAATACATATAAATGTACTGATAAACTAATTTCGGTTTATTAATATGCTTTGCCAAATGAAGTTAAAAAGAAGTTCCTTTTAATTTTGAAAGAGGTTCAAATTTGAGATACTAACATGAGACTTAAGTATTGTAACAAGAATGCTATGAATTCTTTTGCTTACTCCCCGCTCAGATTGGAAAGGAAAGTTTATCAAATAACTGGAGTCTGGTCAACTCATGCAATTTTAGAGACAATTTCCTCACTATAACTGTAAGAAATGACCGTGTAAATCAAATAAAAATATGCATACTGTGCATAATTAAAGATAGAAGAAGCATAAGTTGAAAAATAGAAAACCACCCCAGAGAAATCTACCATGTTATTGATGCTCCTATGAAAAAACACATATCCATGCATAGCCCCAGAAATATACACAAAATGCAATATAAAAAAGAGAGGGAGGGAAAGAATTTAATGCCCAACTGAACAGAGGAGGGACCAAGGTGGTGATCTATGAAGGAACACCAAACAAAACCTATACCATCACATGGAATCGCGAGGCTTTTGAATGGACAATACACCGACTTTTGGAGATGGTAAAAATGCATGAAAGCACCAAGAGAACAATGTGCAGGGGTAATTCGGAGCACTTGCGATTTTATTAGCTCAAAACTATAAATCTTATTAGCTATTTTGGGTGATTTGTCGATAATTTTATTAGGTACAAAACAAAGATTAATGAACAATGCGTAGAAGCAAAATTCATCTCTGTACACTTTTGATAATTTTGATATATACATATACCTCTTTCTTATAAAAAAAAATGATTGAAAGATAAGATAGATTTATTGTAACACTGTTTATGGACTTGGGTATCCATTGATATTGATTTGACTTTAATTAAACACCTTATAAAATAGTGCTAATTAACTACTCATCGATTGCATATATAGAATCAAAGGTTCAATTTGTTGGCAATGGAACAATACATTCAATATTCTCATAGGCATTTCACGAAACATTGACTTTATGGTTTAGACAATTCATCAAACACATAAAATGCATAAACACAGAAATTCAAAACAACCAAACGTTGACTTTATAGTTTAGATAATTCATCAAACACATAGAATCCATAGAACAAAGAATTACAGAGTTCTATAAAAAGTCTCGATCATGGGTATCTAAGAATTTCCAATACCAAATCTAATCAACACAACAAAAATAATTGGAGAAGAAAGGTAGATTACCTCACCTTTGAATCGAATAGCAAAGGAAAGCAGCGAATGAATCGATGAAGGAAATCATGGAATGAATGATTTGAAGAGGAAGGATAGTGGTTGATCAGTGAGTTATTGATCGATTTGAAGAGGTAGTGTTCACGACATTGAAAAGGTAGTGTTCTCTCAAGTCGTTGAGTTGTTGATCTTTAATTTAAGTCAGACTCCTCTATCATCATTCAATTTGAATTAGGTTGAATTAATTTATTAATTTTGAGGGAAAGCACGAGAAGTATGGGCAAAGAGGTAAATTTTATTAACACTCAAATAAAGTATGGGCAAAAAGGTAAATTTCATTACCACTCAAAAATTTGTGCAATTTGGATTGGGTCGAATTAATTTATTAATTTTAAGGGAAGACACGAGAAGTATGGGCAAAGAGGTAAATTTTATTAGCACTCAAATAAAGTATGGGCAAAAAAGTAAATTTCATTACCACTCAAAAATTTGTGATTCATGCTTTTATATATATGATAGATATAATGACAATACCTTTTAGGATCTTCTTGAAGCCAAAATAGTCTTATTTCTAAAACTGTCCTCAAAGCTTCTTTCTTATTAATTAGAATAATTTGCAAAAAAAAAATAAGGATATTTGAGTAAATCTAGATTTAACTAACTATTTTTTTTCATTTCTTACTAGAGTTTGAAAGTGAAAATTGAAAAAGAGCAATAAACATGGGAGATAGAGAATTGAAAAAAAAAGAGCAAATAACGAGAGAGAGAGAGAGAGAGAGAGAGAGAGAGAGAGAGAGAGAGAGAGAGAGAGAAGTGTGTGTGTGTGTGTGTAGTTTGTAGTTTGTAGTTAGTTACCTTATTTGTTTGAGATTTCAGATTTGCACAAATTACTCTTAAATTATCTCCATTAACTTTTAACCATTCTCTGTTTATAATCCACGTGCAACGCGCGTGTCATACACTAGTTAAGTATATATATAAAAGTGTGTATAGCATCTAAATAATGCTAAGGTCTTTTAAAGTGAAACTCCACACTATAAATTGAAAGTGGTTAAATTGTAGGAAAATATTCATACCAATTATATGTGGCCCTCTCATATAAGTCAATAAATGAATAAGAAAACAAGAAGTACCAACTGGGTGGGTGACCTAATAATTTTTTTTGAAGAGAAATTTTATTAATCATTCATGGCTTAATATAGGACCAAAAATAGAATCAAGTACATTGATTTGCTAATCTTATTTCTTCAAACAAACAACCATTAATTTGGCTGTAAATGCAAAATTGAAATAGTTTGATAATTGGGGACTACTCTCTACAACGTTGAAACTTATGACAATACACAAAACTGCTAGAACCATAAAACAAATAACGAAACTTCCTAACAAGGAGAAAAAAACATAAAACTTTATAATAATGAGAAAACAAATCAAAGACTTTCAACTATGAAAGAAAACTAACTATAAAATAAAACTAAAGACAAAATCAATTCAGCACTGCATAAACCCACGCAACACCATTGATGAAGATGTAATGCAATAATGATGGACAATCTATACAAATCTGATTAGATATGTTTGTTGTTATATGAACAAAATGCAAAAGGAATTTAATTGGAACCACCTCCGATCGAAGAAAATGATCGGCAATGGTTTAAGAAAAAAAATCACAAAAACGAATCAAGAAGAGAATTTTAAGGTTTTGGAGAAAGAAAAAAAAGAGGCGGATACGTACAAAAGAGAATTTTAGGGTGGGTGACCTAATAGGTAAGTGAGTAGTTATGAATATTGTTAGTTTCTGAATGGAATAAGTTTATTGTGTGCTTTCTTGTATACATGATACCATATTTATATACACAAGTCTAGAATACAAGAAAGGAAAGTAATCACAAAAGGAACCTACGAGATATCGGGGGATACTAGTTTCCTTAACAGCTAGATACATTATTCAGTTTCCTTAACACCTTCCCTCAAACTCAAGTTGGTTCAACTTGAGTTTGTCAATCAAATCGGTAAATCTGACAAATCTAAGGTTCCTTGCGAAGCAGATCAACGACCACCGAAGACGGCAGGAAACAGATTCTGATGTGGCAGGGTCAGAACAACGGAACTGTAGAACAGCGGATATCAGAGTCGACGGAGTCGACGAATGACAGATAGTAGAATCGATGGAGTCGACAGCGGACAGATGGCAGAGTCGACATAGTCGACGACAGGCAAACGACACAATCGGCGGATGTGTAGCGGCGGAGCAGGCGAGCAGATTGTTGTATCTCGCACAACCAGTGGTTAAACAGATTGTTGTGTCTCGCACAATCAGAGGTGAAATAGATTGTTGTGTCTCGCACAATCGGAGGTTAAACAGATTGTTGTGACTCGCACAATCAGAGGTTAAACAGATTGTTGTGACTCGCACAACAAGAAGTTAAACAGATTGTTGTGACTCGCACAACAAGAAGTCAAACAGATTGTTGTGTCTCGCACGACCAGAAGTTAAACAGATTGTTGTGACTCGCACAACCATAAATCAGACAGATTGAATAAATCGGAGGCAGACTGAATGGTGACAAGGGCACTAACAGCAGGTATCAGATGGGGCGGCGACAGAGGCGGAGCAACTGCGGTGGTGTGTAGCGGCGAGGCGAGAGCAGCGAGGCAGTGGCAAGGTGAGTTCGAGCACAAGAAGATATTGATCGTCATAGGGACGCAGTAACACAAGAAGAGCAGCGGACAAGACCGTTCTCGTTACAGACAGAGCAGTTCCGGAACCCACCATTCGTGTGCCCCAAAAAAGCACGTATGACTCCCATTATAATTGTCGCATAAAACGAACCTGTATCTGTACCCACCGCACTGATCGCATACACCCGGCTCCACTTTAGGAAACCCTTGGACGGTCTGCTGCAGCTCCCCTGCCTCGTGAAGCTGCCGGATCTCCTCCAGGCCCCCCATGTACCTCCTTCGACGAAGACCCTCGGGAGCTCCCCGACACCGCCGAAGAAGTGGTGCAGCTCCGCCACGAAGGCCGCGTCCATGGAGAGGTCGTTGCTCGTCGACGGGCACGCAGAGGGAGCAGTGCTTCGGGGTTAGTAGTGCTGGCGGCGGCATATGGTGCAGCGGTAGCAGCGGGTGAGGCGCGGGCGGGCGTGGTCAGGTGCGAAATCTGGTGCTGGGCAGCGGGGAGACGCGGGGAGCTGGCGGGGATGGCGGATCCGGCGGGGTGACGCGGGGATCTGGCGGGGGTGGCTGGCTGGTGGCAGCTGCGACGACTCCGACCAAGGCAGATCCGGCGAAGGTGAGTCTACTCAAAGCGGCGGCGTCATTGGAAAGAGATCCGAACGACGATCTAGCCGGAGATCCGGACGGAGGGGCGGAGATGCCGGACGAAGCGCGTATCTGGCGGATCTGATGCAGCGATGGAACAAAGGAGGCAGCGAGCGGGTCCGGTGCAGCGGGAGTGGGCAGAGAGGACAGATCTGGCGGCCGGCGAGAGTGCAGGCACGAGATCTAGCTCGGGCAGACGATGGCGGGTGGTGGATCTGACGGATCTAGTGGGAGTGGCAGAGCAGCCTCGGGCGGGCGTGAGCAGGCGGCGGTGGATCTGAGACGTCGTGGCAAGTGGGAGCGACAAGCGCTGGCAGGCGGTGTAGCAGCGGCTAGCAGGTGGACATGAAGCGGTCGTCGACTCGAAAGCGGACTGCCGGTGCAGTGGTGGGTGGCAGATCTGGTGCAGAGTGAGGGTTGCTGGGGCAGCGGCGGGCGGCGGGAGGATTGCTGGTGCAGTGGCGGGCGGCCGGAGGACTGCTGGTGTAGCGGCGGGCGGCGGATCTGGCTGCTGGTGCAGCGGCGGGCGGTGGGCGAGCGGATCTTACGGCGGGCGGCGGATCTGATGCAGACCAGTCGGCGGATCTTGCTGATGCAGGCGGCGGTTCTGGCAGCGGGAGTGCGCAGTGGCGGGCTGCGAGAGTGCTTGCGAGGCCGGCTGAAGGCAGATCTGATGCCGGCGAGACAGAAGCAACCATGAAGCGGTCGTCAACTCGAAAGTCGACCGACCTCAAACTAGAAACCAAGCTTTGATACCATATTAGTTTCCGAATGGAATAAATTTATTGTGTGTTTTCTTGTATACATGATACCCTATTTATATACACAAGTCTAGAATACAAGAAAGAAAAATAATCACAAAATGAACCTACGAGATATCGGGAGATACTAATTTTTTAATAAATCTAGATACAATATTCAGTTTCCTTAACAAATATAAGAGGTTGGGGTTTCATTCCCTCATAAAAATAAGTTTGTTTCTTAAAAAAAAAAAAAAAAAAAAAAAAGAGACAACCAGCCAACAGCGATCTCAACAAGGCATCACGGTCACCTTTCTTTTAACAAAAGACAAACGATACTTGACCAGGTCTTCCAACCTATAAGTTCCTAACCCAACCAAACCACATGTACAAATTGACACGTACACCTTCTCACCTCTTATCTTCATCTCTGCACTCATCTCTCTTCCAACCCCTACCATGGACTTCTCCTCTCACTCCCAAGAACTCCTCTTCGAATTCCCTCCATTTCTCCGCCAATACAAAGACGGCCGAGTCGAGAGGCTCAAAGGCACCGACACCGTTCCTCCCTCGACCGACCCCTCCACCGGCGTTGCCTCTAAGGACGTCCTGATCTCCCCCCAAACTGGCCTCTCCGCACGCCTCTACCTCCCCGCCAAATTACCAACCGACCACAGCCACAAACTCCCCTCCTCGTCTACTACCACGGCGGCGGCTTCGTCATCGAATCCCCATTCTCCCCCACCTACCACGCCTACCTCAATTCCCAAGTCGACCAAGCCAACGTCGTCGCCGTCTCCGTCGACTACCGCCTCGCCCCCGAGCACCCCCTCCCTACAGCCTACGAGGACTCATGGGCCGCGCTCCAATGGGTCGGTTCCCACTCGACCAGGCACGGCCCGGAGCCCTGGCTCAATGATCATGTAGATTTTAACAGGGTTTACTTAGCGGGGGACAGCGCCGGAGCTAACATTGTTCACAACATGTGTATGAGAGCGGCTAAGGATGGAGGGGTCGGTGGGGTGAAGATAGCGGGGTCGGTTATGATCCACTCTTTCTTTTGGGGGTCGGAGCCGGTCGGGTCGGAGATAAAGGACCAGGAGGGCAGGGCTGGGATAGAGAGAGCGTGGAAGTTTGTGTTTCCCGGGTCAGGTGGGTGCAACGACCCGGCTATAAACCCGGCTAAGGATCCGAATTTGAGTGGGTTGGGGTGTAGGAGGGTGTTGGTTTGTGTTGCGGAGAAGGATGTGTTTAGGGATAGGGGTAGGCTTTATTTTGAGGCGTTGGGAGGGTGTGGGTGGGAGGGGGTTGTCGAGTTTTTTGAGAGTGATGATGAGGGGCACGTGTTTCATTTGTTTAAGCCTGATTGTGAGAAGGCAAAGGAGTTTATTAAGGAGGTTGGGTTGTTTTTGAATAACCATTAGGGGAATAGTTGATTGTATCATATGTGAGTGTGCGCTTGGTTTCAGTGTATTACGTAGGATGATTAATTAATGGGATGAGTAATGTGTGGTCAATGGGAGATGTTAGGAAGGGTGATGATAGTAATATGTACCGATATATGTGCTTTTACATTTTTGCCAACCTTACTTTTACTCTTTTACTCTTTTGCTCACAAGTCACGTTGCTATTGACAGACATTATCAATAGTTGTACATCTCTGTCTCAACATAAGCAAATCCCCACCACAGATATCATGTAGGCTATTGAATCCCTATTTTGTTGGCATGTATTGTTGAGTTTTGGGGTTCATACGCAGCGAAATTACAAAATAATATTGACAAAAATCTCAACAAGATCCGAATTTAATTCCATTAAAAACGTTTAAATCATAAAAATTTAATCATACCTTGCTCGTAATATACTTTTCTGAAGGTTGATCGATCTCTAAGGCGCTGCCAACGACGAACGTCTTCTACCAACAGTCCACACACGAATGGCGGTCGAGATTCGAAATGCTAGCTTCGAGAGAATATCAAATCCCTTTTTGTTTCTCTCCAAAACGATCCAGAGCGTACCAGAAAATTTTAATTCGTTTCTGAAACGAAAATAGAGTTTCGGACCCTTAATCTTTCATGCGTGTGTTCAAACTTAAAACGTCTATTTATACAACCCTTGTATATAGATAGTTAAGTAAATTACACATATACCCCTACTTAAAGAAGTATAAGTATAATACACCACAAGGACGTTTCTGTCATGAATTTTATCATATAAAATTCATTTTTCTGAACCATCTTAAAATCTCGCAAAACCATTCTTAGTGTGCAACCCAATAGGCTCATACAAATATTGACATGATGTACCAAAACACATTTTGGTATACAAGTCATAAGCAGCCTCTAGCTAGACATTATGACTACCCAAGTTTTACGAATATCAAATCGATACAACCTAATCAATAGTGTATATAACATCCTTTTGTCACACGATATTCTTTTGACCAAACATAAGACATGGAATTGTCATCCAACATGTTCAATTGTACTAGTCTCGATCTCTAGGTAGACTGAAAATATTCAAGTGACATTGATCAATATCAATTCACTTAGACTAGGCCTTTTAACAGTCTAACACATCGAGGGATCCACTGAATATCTTTCTTTATATGAGAGGGACAAATTCTATCTCGATTTCACAACTTCATTACATTGTTCACGCAGTAACCAATCACAACCTTTATAATCGTCCGGTTGAAGACAACGTTTAATTGTGTCAAATCACTGTATTCCTAATGTTGAAGTCTCTGGTAATTTCAAGTCAGATGACTGAAAAATATACATATAATGAGAAACAACTATGACTTAATCCATGTGATGTTCTCATAGCGGGTCGGTCCATTACTTTGTTCCCTAACAAGTACTCATGATCTTGATTTGTATCCCTATATGTATAATCATCATATGATCATCAATCAAGATTCACACTAGCCTTAATTCATTATAGTTCCCAGTCTAATGATCGACTAGGACATTTAGGATATTTTTGTAAATACCCATGGATATTATTATAATGTAAACATGCAAATTAATTATAATAAACAACAAATGAAATCCTATATGTTATTAACTAAAAGTATTCATAAAGACAGTTAATGGATTGACCTAGGGTTCATGCCCCAACATGTATGGTTATTGACAGAGATCAATAAAATGATATGCGACCGAGTCAAGATACCTAGGGGTCGGTGCACAAAAAATGACACAGTCGGACCTATTGATAGAGATTTTTTTTATTTAGAATGTCCTATTATTTTTTCAAGTTAGTAGTTAGTATCCATCACAAGTATATTTATTTAGGGAAGTGATTCGTTCACTTAAAAGGGGCGCACAGTCTATATGGCGCCCCTTTCCTGTCATTTCTTGCGGGCTCCATACTTGAACAAGAGGCGAGAAATGATATAAAAGAGGCGCCACATAAGTTGTGCGTCCCATGTGTGTGCCTCTTTTGTGTCAATTAAACATTTTCCATTTATTTAATATATGCGTTTAGATTATATAATAGATTGTTTTGGGTAGTTCACTGAAGTTTATAATAAGTAGTTTCTATTTGTAAGTCTTTTGTTATTAATTGTGTCAATTAGAGGTTTATTAAGTTTTGTAGATCTGGTTGTGGACGTTGAGTGTACACATTATGATGTGTGTCGGTATTTATGTCGGTCGTAAAAGCCAATATATAGGCTTGTTCTTTTTGTAACAGGGGTTGATTGATTTTTGATTAATAAAAAACATTGTTTCTTTTTATAGAGTTAGAGAGTTTTTAATTCTCAATTCCCTGAATTAGTCGTGCGAAGACTTCGTTGAACCAATTATTCTTGTATCTAATTCAATCCCTATTTAAAAGAGTTCTCTATAAATTTGTTATTGTAATTGAGGTGGTGAACTAGTTTTCTATGTATTGCATCAGCATAGGAAAATGAAACACATGATGTGAACAATAATTTAGGCTGGTTAACTACATACGTGATTCAATTTGATCAATCAATGTCGTAGTTTGATAGAAATTAATGTATTAATTTTCGGGACTTTAGAGAAACGTATTGCTTATTGAAAAAGGTTGCGGCTATTCGGACCCCATAAATTACTCATTATACCCCCTTTTTGAAGTTTTTTGGGCCCCATGTGAAATGTCTCTTATGTTCCCTTATATAAATATGTTTTACTCCTCTATGCCCTATGATTCCCACAAATCCCGTTCTGAAGGAAGAGTGCTCTGCGGGAAACCACAAACTCCACCCCAACACTCGACCTCTAACTGTGGGAAATTTGGCGAAAATGCACAAAACCGACTAGGTAAGTTTGGTATGAACTCGTTTATCTTCGTTTTGGCTTTTTTCCTTGTTGTTTGGTTGTTGTTTAATTGGTTTTGGTTGTTCCATTTCTGGTTTTGTTAGAGCTTCCACATTGGTCGTGATTGTCGCACCAGATATAGTACAATGTCTAGTAACTGTTGAACGAGGCGATATTCGAGAAGAAAAATGTAAGTCTTCTTATGTGGGTTCCCTTGTTTCGTCATTTTTACAAGTTTGTGTTTTCAGTTTTGAATCCCATGCAATTCGGTCATACAAAACTGATAGATGAAACTGGCTGACGGTTTATTTCGACGAATAGGGTTAGAGGCGAAAGTGTCATATGTAGCCGACACTCTGATGTAACTGTCGGTTTTCTATAACCGACATGGATTTATGGCTATCGGATCTACTCATTGCCAACTATAATTTGAATTGCAAATCTGATTTTCGGCATTGATCATATTGTTAATGGTTCTTCTCTTAGTTCATATAGGTTATTATGGGTAATGAAGCTTATGCATTCGCAGCTGGTACGTCTGAGGAGGGGGATGCCTTTCCGAGTTTTAATTCTGCATTCAAATCGAATGTTCCATTAAATTCAAGAGAGGAAGCCCTTACTTGGGCTTAGAATACAACTACAAAATGTGAGTTTGTTATCGTAATTTTGAAATATGATGTTAGCTCAAGTGGGAGTGGTCGGCGAGCAAGAATGACGATGGGATGTGATCATTCTGGCAAAAATAATACGAAACAAGGAAAGGGTAAGAAAAAAGAGGCTAAGGATAACGTGGAAGAGGAAGAGAAGAAAAAACTTACTGCCACAAAGAAGTGTGGGTATGACCAACACCGTAGCAACAATCGGATCGTCATCGACGAGGGAGCCGGAAAATGGTCACACCGTCCCTTCGACCATACACAGACACACGCGGGAATAGAGTACAATGCAAACTGAACTAGCGAAAAGTAATGTGAGATAAATAATTTACAAGGAAAATAAGTAAATTCTGAACTGACTTTCTCGTGGGTTTACTTACCTCAACAGATGGCAAATGCCTCTCCGAAATATCCCGCACACGCCTCGAGATACATACACGACACCCAACTAGAGTAGCCTAAGTTCCTAGTGTCCAATTATACAATTTTTATCATTTAGGGCTACGTTACCTAAATTATTCAAATCACATTTAATTTAGGTGAAATAAATTATAAACATAACCTCCATCTCGTCGTCGAAGTCACGCCTCCGATCGGTCAACAACGCGCCACGGCGTCGTTCATCGCGTCGCAACCACACCACCGTCACTACCGCGCCACCGTCGCGCCACCGTCGATGCCGGCGCCGCTACCGCCGCGCCGACGTTGTTGCCATCTCACTCGCGCGGCTGTCGGCATCGCGCGCCGCTGCTGCCGCCATCGCTTCTCGCGCCGCTTCTTTGTAGTTCCTCCTCTGCTGGAGCCTTTGTCCGCCTCGCGACACGCCATCGCCGCTCGCGTCGCGTTCTTGGATCGTTGTCCGCCTCCGCCCGCCGCTGCCGTTCGCCGCCGCGCTACCTCGCAGTGCCGTCCGTCCATGCAACCGCTGCCAGCGAGCCGCCGTCGGCCGATCATCCCCGAGTTGCTCGCCAGCCGCGCTTCCGGTCCCGCCGTCCGCCAACACCGTTCGTCTGCGCCATTGCTGGCGTGCTGCCACCGTTTCTCGCCGGCGCGTCGTCCGTCTCTGCCGCCGGAGAGCTCCGCCTCTACCACCATATCTCCTCTTCAATCTCTCATCTCCCACCTCAAAAAGATTTTTTTATTATTTTTGGAGAAAATACAAAATAGCATGATGAGGGATGGGTTTGATGTGATGTGTGAGATGATGTGTGATGTGATGTGACACTCAACCCCATACTACCCCGTACACCCGCGTTACGCGCACACCATGACGTGCACACTCTCGTCACTACCCGCGCACAACGCGACCAAGGGAAATTCTCGATTAACGCGGCACAAGTTATTAAATAATAATAAAGTAATTAAATATTTGCCACACAAAAATAACATATTTCCCGATTAGACGTGACATAGACTTTTCCACGACGTCCACGTGGGTCTGAGCTTAGGATCTAAATCCGTAATTTATCAATTAATTGGGATTAATTAAAACGGGTCGTTACAATCTTCCCAACTAAAAGGAATTTCGTCCCGAAATTCAAACTTTATCCAATCTCTACCTTGGAACCAGTGGGGTATCGTATTCGCATGGTATACTCTCTTTCCTCAAAGAGGTCCTTCAAGGGAGAAACTTTCAAATAAACCAAATCATCCACTTGTGCGACCCCGTGCATCTCAAGGCACCATCCCGACTCAACTTGTCGGTATTACCGTATAAGACATCAATCTAGTCTTTACTTGAAAGCCTTAACTTAATTTTAAATCTTTAACCAATGAGCAACTATTATATATCATTTTAAGTGCTCACACAAATCATGTTCTTTTCACATGTCGTTTGACTACAATTGGGCGCCCTAGACATATACGCTAACCTTTGTATCCAAATCTGGAGGTTATCGTGTTTCATCGAGATAAAGGTGCTTGCCAACTTAACACACAAATAGAGCTTCCATGGCGATACCTTCGCTCTTCTGTCATTTCTGTTGGCAACCCTGCAACCCACCATCTCTGATTATGTCCTACCCAAAAACATATCAAGTTACTTGATTGTAGTGAAAATATTTTTAGGCACTTCTTCGTCGTTTTGCTTTATTATCATATTTAAGGTGTTCAAGCTTTTCCGCGATGCTAAACAAGCACAATTTTCCAATTGAACTACGCTCGAAACTCCATATATTTAACTTCATATAAAGCCGTGTTTTAGATTCTCAAATTTAGTTGAAACGTACGTCCTCATGCCTTAGTTGTAGTGTATGCCTAACTAGGTCATACCTCTCGTATACAAGAGTCTAAAAGTGCAATAACTCAAATGGTAAGGTTGACATTTGCTTCTCTTGATTTTCTAAAGAGTCGTGCATGGATAGATTTTAGATCTGTAGACACTCCGCTTCTTCTGTTTCCTACCAAGATGTCAGAGCTAATATTTACAACAATAGTTAATCTACTAATTCCAACTTCGTCTCTTGGACTTCCAGAGTTAAAATTTAACTCTCCATCTTTAACGCGTACCTAGAATTTTCTATTTCCTTGTTTAAGAATCTAGTCATAATACATCACCTAAATCTTTCTTGTTTCGCCACACAACTATTTTTTCCTCGAAACTAATGACTCGCACGCGCTTAGTTCGATTTAAATCACTAAGCTTTCAAGGCTTTTCATGTCCCTTTAGGGCATTATCCCTAACGTTCTGCGGGTTGGATCGAACTAATCACGAGTGCAAAATCTATTACGATTAAGTCAATTCTGGATTCGTGAGAACTTCGAAACAGCTCGTTCCTTAGGTTGGCTTGAGGTCATTTCGACCTTAAATATATTTGCAAACTCTATTTCGGCTCGTATTCCTGACTTGTTCCCAATCCAATAAGTGGCAGTGTAGCCTCACTGACCTCACGGACCGCGAACAAATCATGGCACAATAGTGGAGTTACTCGAACTACTATTTCTGCAAGACTACTCCAGCGCTCTGGCCGAAGCTAAAGGAGTCCGTACTTGCTTTCATGTAGTTCTGAGTCATCTCAACACTATCTGCTTCCATAGAGTCTACTAAGAACCTATTTGTCCCACGTCTTATACATGTTCCTAATCGTCGATCTGACGATCACTATAGTGGACTGTGTAGCGTAAGCTAGACAGTTTTTATTTTATTTTTTTATATTTTTTTATTTTTTTATAGCTATCTTGAATGATTTTCTATAAGCTATATTTCACTCACAATGTCAACTATAGTACTACACACCTTATATGTGTCAACTCAGAAAGAGGTCATTCCTATCTTGTTGCGGTATTGAAACTGGTGGCGCACTGAGCTAGAAAGTCATGGCTTACGTAAACATTCTCGGCAATTATCGTTTGCCAATCTAAAATGGCCATCCCATGCCAATTTGGTTATGGTAACATACATTCGGCTGCCATGCCGAGAATAACGTATGTGTTGGCCCAACTCGCCTATCATGTGGTTAGGTTTAAAATGATATAACGTCACCCTCTCCAAACATTTATTATTTGAACTAATAATCAAATTTTGTGAAGGCCCAGTCCTACCTCGCCGGTCTCCTACCTCGTGGGGCTAATCCCACCTCGCAGGTCTCACCAAGAACTAACAATTAAATTTTGTGAAGGCCCAGTCCCGCCTCGCCGGTCTCCTACCTCGTGGGTCTAATCCCACCTCGCAGGTCTCACTCCGACCTCGCAGGTCGCTAGAACCCCCAGGTAGAGTGGGTCAAGACCACCCACTCTCTCCACACTCCCTACGCGCGTGGGTTTTCGCCCCTAATCTCTAGTCAGAGTCCTCGAATAAAATAGTGGACCTGAAGTCGCTCGGTCTCAGCTACGTCTATCGCAAAAGTAAGCAGGTATGTGAATCTTTCAATGTATCGCGACACCGTCCGACCACCTTGCCTCAGCGTCAAGAGCTCCTCCCTCAGTCTCAGCTGAATCTTGATCGGGATATACTGGTCATAAAAGAATTTCTTGAACTCTGCCCAAGTACTCGGCTCTCCGTGAGCGGCTGTGTGGGCGATCCACCATACTGCAACATCTCCCCTAGGCATAAATCCGAAAATCCTAGCCCGTATGCCGTCGTGAATCCTTGAAAGGCCGTGAAGTTTCTCGTGTGAAATGATTCACTTTCCAGCTACATCTGGGTCTCCGCCTCCAAGAAAGTAGCTTAGCTGAAAACGAACGAACTCCTTAATCAATTTCGCCTCAGCTGATAAGAATGACTCGAATGTGATCCCTAAGTGTGGAATCAATGTCGGTGCCACGATCGACGTAGTCAATGGTGCAGTGACTGTCGATAGTATCTCGGTAGTAGTGGTCGTAAGCGAGGTCGCCGGAACAGTCGGTGCGACAACTGTCCGCTCTACAGTAGTGGTGGCGACGAGTGCGGCAGGGGTCGGTATTGTCGCTGCATGCGCTCGAAGCAAACGAACATCTCCTTGAGCTGCAAACTATGGAGTGCGACCGTGTCGCACAATATCTAATCCGAGTTGACAGGTGTCGAGCCGCTCGGCTGGCCTCTATCGTCCATATGAAGAACTGGTCGTCCATCCATGTTGAATTTGCAAATCGCAAACGTCCGTATCAGCCTCGTATACGTATATATATTATTACATGTTAAAATATATAACGTATAAGCCTTGGCACTTCCCGTCCCATGTTCGCTTCCCAACTAAAGTTCTAGGGTAAGTACATCGGGTTTCCATATCTAAATTTTGTTGTTAAGTTTTATTCGGTTGTATTAAACTTTTCCCTTAGGTTCGCCTGAACCTAAGCTCTGATACCAACTGTGACGGCCCCAAATTCCGAGACAAACCGGGCACCGCCATGTTGTCGGACACGTCACCAAGCCATGCCACGTCACCTGCACGCCTGTCTATGACGGCCCGCGAACTTACCACCTAATACTCCAACTTAGTAAATTTTGATGCTTAAATTATTATTTTAGCTCATACTCACGTGGACGTCGTGGACATTCTTGATGCTATTGTAACGGCCCGTTTTAATTGATCTCGATTAATTGATAAATTACGGGTTAATATCATAAGCTCATACTCACGTGGACGTCGTGGAAAAGTCTATGACACGTCTAATCGGGAAATATGTTATTTTTGTGTGGCAAGTATTTAATTACTTTATTATTATTTAAATACTCGTGCCGCGTTAATCGAGAATTTTGCTTGGTCGCGTTGTGCGCGGGTAGTGATGAGAGTGTGTACGTTGCGGTTTACGCGTAACGCGGGTGTACGAGGTAGTATGGGGTTGAGTGTCACATCACATCACGCATCATCTCACACGTCACATCAAACTCATCCCTCATCATGCTATTTTGTCTCTTTCTCCCAAAATTTTTTTAAAAAAAATTCTTTTCTTTCCTTCAAAAATGGATAAGAGAGTGAGGAGAGGAGAGAGAAAGAAAAGAGAGAGAGAGAAAAGAAAGAGAGAAAAAAGAGAACGATAGAAGAAAGAAATAGCAAGAGAGAGAGTGAGTGAGGTAGATAGAGAGGCTGCCGGGGAGAAGAACTAGCGGCGCGAGCAAACGGCGGTGCTCCCCAACGGCGGACCAGTAGTGGGCGATGGAGCAGCAGTGGTGGACAACAATGCAACATGCGCGACCAATGGTGGAGCGGCTTTGGCGAAAGCGCGAATGGTGGCGGACCGGTGGGCGGCTAGCGCAATGGCGCACGACGAACGGCCAGCGGTTCGATAGCGGGAGCGACGAGGCTCCAGTTGCGCGGTTTCGAGGTGGTTGCGGCAATGCGCGGCAGCGGGCAACGACCGACACGCCGGCGAGGCAATGGCGATCTTGCCGCAAGAACGCGCGGCCGCTCCAACAAGCGAAGTGAAGCGAACAGGCGGCATCGGCAATGCGAAAACGAGCTGGGCGGCGACGAGAGTCGCGCGGCGGCGAAGAGCGTGGCAGTGGCTCGACGACGGCAGCGGCGACGATGGCAACGTCGGCGCGGCAGCGGTGTCTACTCGGCAGCGGCGTCGGCGCAGTGGCGCGTTGTCGGACCGATCGCCCCTCGACGGGGATGCGATTCGACGAAGTTCAACGACAAGATGAAGGTGATGTTTATTTCAACTAGTTTAGTTGTGGTTGAAATGACTTAAGTAAATTAATTGTTATGAATGGACACCAGGGACTTAGGCTACCGTAGTCGGGTGTCGGGCGCGTATCGCGAGGCGTGTGCGGGACGTTTTTTAGAGATATTCGCGATCTGTTGAGGTAAGTAAACCCACGAGAAAGTCAGTTTAGAATTTACTTATTTTCCTTGTAAATTATTTATTTCACATTACTTTTCGCCAGTTCAGTTTGCATTGTTACTCTATTCCCGCGTGTGTCTGTGGATGGTCGAAGGGACAGTGTGACCATTTTCCGGCTCTCTCGTCGATGACGATCCGATTGTTGCTATGGTGTTGGTCATACCTTAGACTACGCGTGAGATTTCTCTCAGCGAGTCGATGATCTCGAGAGCGAGTTGAAGTGAGGCCCACCTCCGTCACAAATTTCCTCTCTTTTGAGTCTACCTTTCGACTCACGAGTTCCTCATTTCGACCGTGAAGAGGGGGTGTTGATTTCCTCACCTCCAGGGCCTTCTCGGTTCAGTTTTTGTCCCAAGGCTCGACGGCTATACACCACACTCGCGTTCCACATTCTTGATTATCTCACGACTTATATTCATGCTTTACATTCTTTTTCATTTACTTTATATGCATGAATCGTAGTCGTTTCCTTGGATTTCTTATGAATACTAACTGAATTTCTCTGGGATTTACTCACTTGGAACTTGTCATTGTTTTTGGTGGCAAGTTGCAGTTCCTACGGTGAGCCGGGGGAAGATGGTGATTGGCGACTACCTCTAGTTTGGAGCGCCTCCACTAACTTACTCGTAGGTGTTTGTATTTACGTATATATATTTTCTTGGGATCTTTTTGAGAGACTTTTACATGATACATGTATATCGACACTTATTATACATCTTGTCGCCTTAAATGATATACATTGTATCATTTTGCTGGGTTTTTCACCCCATAGGTTGTTAATTAATGCATAACTTGTTTAAATTAGAAATATGCATGTTATTAAGACTTCCGCTACCGAAATAACTTAAATAAATCATAATAAATGAATTAAGTTATAAAAACTTTATAACTTAGTATATTTTGCAAAAATAATCATTTAAATATCAAAATGTACTAAGTAGGAGTATTAGATGGTAAGTTCGCGGGCCGTCACAGACAGGTGTGCAGGTGACGTGGCATGACTTGGTGACGGGTCCGGCGACGTGGCGGTGCCCGGTTTGTCTTGGAATTTGGGGCTGTCACAGTTGGTATCAGAGCTTAGGTTCAGGCGAACCTAAGGGAAAAGTTTAATACAACCGAATAAAACTTAACAACAAAATTTAGATGTGGAAACCCGAAGATCCTAACTTAGAAATTTAGTTGGGAAGCGAACATGGGACGGGAAGTGTCGAATGTTATACGCTATATATTTTGATGTGTAATAGTATATATGCGTATATATGCGTATACGAGGTTGATACGCACTTTCGCGATTAGCAAATCCGATATGGAGGCTAGCCGAGCGCCCTGACACCTGTCGACTCGGAACAGACCTTGCGCGGCACGGTCGCACTCCGTAATTTATAGCTCAAAAAGATTTTTCGATTGTTTCGAGCGTGTGCAGTGGCAATAGCGGTCCCTCCCACACTCGTCGTCACCACTACCGTAAAGCAGTAGTTGTTGCACCGACTATTCCAGCGACCTCGCTTACGACTACGACTACCGAGATACTATCAGCAGTCACTACACCATTGACTACATCGATCGTGGCACCGACACTGATTACATCCTTGGAGATCATATCCGAGATGTTTTTATTAGCTGAGGCGAAATTGATTAAGGAGTTCGTTCATTTTCAGCTAAGCTACTGTCATGGAGGCGGAGACCCAGATGTAGCTGGAAAGTGAATCATTTTACACGAGAAACTTTATGGACTTTCGAGGATTCACGACGGCATACGTGCTAGGATTTCCGAATTTATGCTTAGGGGAGATGTTGTAGTATGGTGGACCGCCCACACAGCCGCTCACGGAGAGCCGAGTACTTGGGCAGAGTTCAAGAAATTCTTTTATGACCAGTATATCCCGATCGAGATTCAGCTGAGACTGAGGGAGGAGTTCTTGACGCTGAGGCAGGGTGGCCGGACGGTGTCGCAATACATTGAAAGATTCGCATACCTGCTTACTTTTGCGATGGACATAGCTGAGACCGAGCGACTTCAGGTCCACTATTTTATTCGAGGACTTCGATCAGAGATTGGGGGCGAAAAACCACGCGAGTGGGGAGTGTGAATGGAGTGGGTGGTCTTGACCCACTTTACCTGGGGGCTCCGGCGACCTGCGAGGTCAGAGTGAGACCTGCGAGGTGGGATTAGACCCACGAGGTAGGAGACCGGCGAGGTAGGACTGGGCCTTCACGAAATTTAATTATTAATTCAAATAATAAATGTTTGGAGAGGGTGATGTTATATCATTTTAAACCTAGCCACATAATAGGCGAGTTGAGCCAACACATACGTTATTCTCGTCATGGCAGCCGAAGGTAAGATGTTACCATAACCAAATTGGCATGGGATGCCTATTTTAGATTGGCAAACGATAATTGCCGAGATTGTTTACGTAAGCCATGACTTTTTAGCTCAGTGCGCCACCAGTTTGAATACTGCACCAAGTAAGGAAGGACAGTCTAATGCGAAGTTAAATTATTAATAGAAACAAATATTATCACACCTTGGTGTCTTGTCGAGAGTTAAGATTTTGACAATTATTCCACGCATACCGCAGGTTGTGAGTTAAGACATCCTATTAGTTTGAACACGTTAAGGAAATGATATATGCAAGATAGGAATGACCTCTTTCTGAGTTGACACGTATAAGGGGTGTAGTACGATAGTTGACATTGTGAGTGAGGTATAGCTTATAGAAAAAAAAAGTCTAGCTTACGCTACACAGTCCACTCTAGTGATCGTCAGATCGACGATTAGGAACATGTGTAAGACGTTGGACAAATAGGTTTTTAGTAGACTATATGGAAGCAGATAATGTTGAGATGACTCAAAACTACATGAAAGCAAGTACGGACTCCTTTAGTTTCGGCCAGAGCGCTGGAGTAGTCTTGCAGAAATAGCAGTTCGAGTAACTCCACTATTGTGCCATGATTTGTTCGCGGTCCGTGAGGTCAGTGGGGCCACACTGGCCACTTATTGGATTGGGAACAAGTCAGAATACGAGCCGAAATAGAGTTTGCAAATATATTTAAGGTCGAAATGACCTCAAGCCAACCTAAGGAACGAGCTGTTCCGAAGTTCTCACGAATCAAGAATTGACTCAATCGTAATAGATTTTGCACTTGTGATTAGTCTGAACCAACCCGCAGAACGTTAGGGATAATGCCCTAAAGGGACATGGGAAGTCTTGAAAGCTCAGTGATTTAAATCGAACTAAGTGCGCGCGAGTCATTATTTTCGAGGAAAAAAAATATAGTTGTGTGGCGAAACGAGAAAGATTTAGGTGATGTATTATGACTAGATTCTTAAACAAGGAAATAGAAGATTCTAGGTACGCGTTAAAGATGGAGAGTTAAGTTTTAACTCCAGAAGTCCAAGAGACGAAGTTGGAGTTAGTAGATTAACTATTGTTGTAAATATTAGCTCTGACATCCTGGTAGGAAACAAAAGAAGCGGAGTGTCTACAGATCTAAAATCTATCCATGCACGACTCTTTAGAGAATCAAGAGAAGCAAATGTCAACCTTACCATTTGAGTTATTGAACTTTTTATACCTTTGTATATGAGAGGTATGACCTAGCTAGGCATACGCTACAACTAAGGCATGAGGACGTACGTTTCAACAACATTCGAGAACCTAAAACACGGCTTTGTTTGAAGTTAAATATATGAAGTTCGAGCGTAGTTCAATAGTAAATTATGCTTGTTTAACATCGCAGAAAAGCTTTGAACACCATAAAGCAAAACGACGAAGAAGTGCCTAAAAATAATTTCACTACAATCGAGTAACTTGACATGTTTTTGGGTAGGACATAATCAGAGATGGTGGGTTGCAGGGTTGCCAACAGAAATGACAGAAGAGCGAAGGTATCGCCATGGAAGCTTTATTTGTGTGTCAGATTGGCAAGCACCTTTATCTCGATGAAACACGATAACCTCCAGATTTGGATACAAATGTTAGCGTATATGTCTAGGGTGCCCAATTGTAGTCAAGCGATATATGAAAAGAATATAATTTGTGTGAGCACTTAAAATGATATCTAATAGTCGTTGATTGGTTAAAAATTTAAAAATTAAATTAAGGCTTTCAATTAAAGACCAGATTGAGATCTTATACGATATTAAATAATACCGACAAGTTGAGTTGGGATGGTGCCTCGAGATGCACGGGGTCACACAAGTGGATGATTTGATTTATTTGAAGGTTTCTCCCTTGAAGGACCTCTTTGAGGAAAGAGTCTATAATGCGAATACGATACCCCATTGGTTCCAAGGTAGAGATTGGATTAAGTTTGAATTTCGGGACGAAATTCCTTTTAGTTGGGAAGATTGTAATGGCCCGTTTTAATTGATCTCGATTAATTGATAAATTACGGGTTAATATCATAAGCTCATACTCACGCGGACGTCGTGGAAAAGTCTATGACACGTCTAATCGGGAAATATGTTATTTTTGTGTGGCAAGTATTTAATTACTTTATTATTATTTAAATACTCGTGCCGCGTTAATCGAGAATTTTGCTTGGTCGCGTTGTGCACGGGTAGTGATGAGAGTGTGTACGTTGCGGTTTACGCGTAACGCGGGTGTACGAGGTAGTATGTGGTTGAGTGTCACATCACATCACACATCATCTCACACGTCACATCAAACTCATCCCTCATCATGCTATTTTCTCTTTCTCCCAAAATTAAAAAAAAAATTCTTTTCTTTCCTTCAAAAATGGATAAGAGAGTGAGGAGATGAGAGAGAAAGAAAAGAGAGAGAGAGAAAAGAAAGAGAGAAAAAAGAGAACGAGAGGAGAAAGAAATAGCAAGAGAGAGAGTGAGTGAGGCAGAGAGAGAGGCTATCGGGGAGAAGAACTAGCGGCGCGAGCAAACGGCGGTGCTCCCAACGGCGGACCAGCAGTGGGCGGTGGAGCAGCAGCGGCGGACAACAGCTGGCAGCAGCGTCGGCGCAATGGCGCATTGTCGGACTGATCGCCCCTCGACGTGGATGCGATTCGACGAAGTTCGACGACGAGATGAAGGTGATGTTTATTTCAACTAGTTTAGTTGTGGTTGAAATGACTTAAGTAAATTAATTGTTATGAATGGACATCAGGAACTTAGGCTACCGTAGTCAGGTGTTGGGCGCGTATCTCGAGGCGTGTGCGGGACATTTTTTAGAGATATTTGCGATCTGTTGAGGTAAGTTAAACCACGAGAAAGTCGGTTTAGAATTTACTTATTTTCCTTGTAAATTATTTATTTCACATTATTTTTCGCCAGTTCAGTATGCATTGTTACTCTATTCCCGCGTGTGTCTATGGATGGTCGAAGGGACAGTGTGACCATTTTCTGGCTCTCTCGTCGATGACGATCCGATTGTTGCTACGGTGTTGGTCATACCTTAGACTACGCGTGAGATTTCTCTCAGCGAGTCGATGATCTCGAGAGCGAGTTGACGTGAGGCGCACCTCCGTCACAGATTTCCTCTCTTTTGAGGTGTTGGGCGGAAGTCTACCTTCCGACTCACAGAGTTCTTCATTTCGACCGTGAAGAGGGGGTGTTGATTTCCTCACCTCCAGGGCCTTCTTGGTTCAGTTTTTGTCCCAAGGCTCGACAACTATACACCACACTCGCGTTCCACATTCTTGATTATCTCACGACTTATATTCATGCTTTACATTCTTTTTCATTTACTTTATATGCATGAATTGTAGCCGTTTCCTTGGATTTCTTGTGAATACCAACTGAATTTCTCTGGGATTTACTCACCATGAACTTGTCATTGTTTTTGGTGGCAAGTTGCAGTTCCTACGGCGAGCCGGGGGAAGATGGTGATTGGCGACTACCTCTAGTTTGGAGCGCCTCCACTAACTTACTCGTAGGTGTTTGTATTTACGTATATATATTTTCTTGGGATCTTTTTGAGAGACTTTTACCTGATACATGTATATCGACACTTATTATACATCTTGTCGCCTTAAATGATATACATGGTATCATTTTGCTGGGTTTTCCACCCCATAGGTTGTTAATTAATGCATAACTTGTTTAAATTAGAAATATGCATGTTATTAAGACTTCCGCTACTGAAATAACTTAAATAAATCATAATAAATGAATTAAGTTATAAAAACTTTATAACTTAGTATATTTTGCAAAAATAATCATTTAAATATCAAAATGTACTAAGTTGGAGTATTAGATGGTAAGTTCGCGGGCCGTCACAGAAAGGTGTGCAGGTGACGTGGCATGACTTGGTGACGTGTCCGGCGACGTGGCGGTGCCCGGTTTGTCTCGGAATTTGGGGCCTTAATAACATGCATATAATTAATGTAAATAGTTTATGCAATATTTAACAACCTATGGGGTGGAAACCCGGCAAAAAGACACCATGTATATCATTTAAGGCTACAAGATGTATAATAATTGTCGATATACATGTATCAGGTAAAAGTCTCCCAACATTATCCCAAAAAGTATATATACGTAAATATAATCACCTACGAGTAAGCTAGTGGAGGCGCTCCGATTAGTCGCCAATCACCGCCTTCCCCCGGCTCGTCGTAGGAACTGCAACTTGCCACCGAAAACAATGACAAGTTCCAAGTGAGTAAATCCCAGAGAAATTCAGTTAGTATCCACAAGAAATTCCAAGAAAAACGGCTACAATTCATGGATATAGAGTAAATGAACAGAACTGTAAAACATGAATATAAGTCGTGAGATAACCAAGAATGTGGAACGCGAGTGTGGTGTATAGCTGTCGAGCACTGGGACAAAAACTGATCCGAGAAGGCCCTGGGGGTAAGGAAATCAACACCCCCACTTCACGGTCGAAATGAGGAACTCCGTTAGTCGGAAGGTAGACTTCCGCCCAACGCCTCAAAAGAGAGGAAATCTGTGACGGAGGTGGGCCTCACGTCGACTCGCTCTCGAGATCATCGACTCGCTGAAAAAAATCTCACGCGTAGTCTAAGGTATGACCAACACCGTAGCAACAATCGGATCATCATCGACGAGGGAGCCGGAAAATGGTCACACCGTCCCTTCGACCATACACAGACACACGCGGGAATAGAGTACAATGCAAACTGAACTAGCGAAAAGTAATGTGAAATAAATAATTTACAAGGAAAATAAGTAAATTCTGGAACGACTTTCTCGTGGGTTTACTTACCTCAACAGATGGCAAATTCCTCTTCGAAATATCCTGCATATGCCTCGAGATACGTACACGACACCCGACTAGAGTAGCCTAAGTTCCTGGTGTCCAATTATACAATTTTTATCATTTAGGGCTACGTTACCTAAATATTCAAATCACATTTAATTTAGGTGAAATAAATTATAAACATAACCTCCATCTCGTCGTCGAAGTCACGCCTCCGATCGGTCAACAACGCGCCACCGCGTCGTTCATCGCGTCGCAACCACACCACCGTCGCTGCCGGCATCGCTGCCGCACCACCGTCGCGCCATCGTCGATGCCGGCGCCGCTACCACCGCGCCGACGTCGTTGCCATCTCGCCACGCGGCTGCCGGCATCGCCGCGCGCTGCCGCGCCATCGCTATCGCCGCCGCTTCTGCCGTTCCTCCCTCGCTGGAGCCTTTGTCCGCCTCGCGACACGCCATCGCCGCTCGCGTCGCGTTCTTTGGAGTCGTTGTCCGCCTCCGCCCGCCGCTACCGTTTCGCCGCCGCGCTACTCTCGCAGTGTCGTCCGTCCATGCAACCGCGCCTACCGCGAGCCGCCGTCCGCGGCCGATCGTCCCCGAAGTTGCTCGCCAGCCGCGCTTCCGCCTCCGCCGTCCGCGACACCGTTCGTCTGCGCCATTGCTGCCGTGTTGCCACCGTTTCTCGCCGGTGCGTCGTCCGTCGCTGCCGCCGGAGAGCTCCGCCTCTACCGCCATATCTCCTCTTCAATCTCTCATCTCCCACCTCTTTCTCTCTCTTCCAGTTGTTATCTCTCTCTTCTTTTCTCTTTTCTTTCTCTCTCCTATCCGTTTTAACAAAAAGATTTTTTTTTTTTGGAGAAAAGACAAAATAACATGATGAGGGATGGGTTTGATGTGACGTGTGAGATGATGTGTGATGTGATATGACACTCAACCCCATACTACCCCGTACACCCGCGTTACGCGCACACCATGACGTGCACACTCTCGTCACTACCCGCGCACAACGCGAACAAGGGAAATTCTCGATTAACGCGGCACAAGTTATTAAATAATAATAAAGTAATTAAATATTTTCCACACAAAAATAACATATTTCTCGATTAGACGTGACATAGACTTTTCCACGACATCCACGCGGGTCTGAGCTTAGGATCTAAATCCGTAATTTATCAATTAATTGGGATTAATTAAAACGGGTCGTTACATGTAAAGTGGTGAAGAAAGATTTATATTTGTTGGTCCATTTCCATTATTTATCAAGCACTTTTTTTGAAGCAATTAACGCGTAGGAATGTTAAAAGCAACAGCTTCAATTTGCATGAGTCATCTGTTAATTCAACTTAGATTTCACGCCT
Organism: Stephania yunnanensis; assembly: GCA_039657365.1. Taxonomy (NCBI): domain Eukaryota; kingdom Viridiplantae; phylum Streptophyta; class Magnoliopsida; order Ranunculales; family Menispermaceae; genus Stephania; species Stephania yunnanensis. The sequence continues at coordinate 27,378,417 of CM077581.1, read as the reverse complement.
GTGAGTGAAATATGGATAATATAGTTTTAAATAGTTAAAGTATATTGTATTTGTTATGTAATGGAGACTTTTTGTTTGTAACTTAGAATGCCATATCATTTTTTGTTGTTGAATTGTAAGCAGTTGAATCATTCTTGATATTATGTTGCAGTAAATCGCTTGCATTTGTTGCAACTCATGTACCAATAAGGCTGATTGGGATGATTTATATAGATTGTTGCTTTAAGAGTGAATAGTGTTACATGTAAAAGGAGAAGGAGTTTATAAAGAAGCAACGTTTTTCCTTTTTCATGATTACTTAAGAAAAATGTAAATGTATTGTTGTTGCAGTATGGTTAAAGTAGTTTGAGATTGATTACTTGTGCGACTGTTGGAGGTAAGGCATTGATGCGGGAAACCTTTTTCATGCTCATTGCAACTGGCGAGATGTTGCGAATGACTAAAGGTGTTTCATCGTCAATGAATGAGTTCAACGTTGATGTATTGAGTTACGACCTGTAGTGACATATTCAGTCTATTAGTTGGAGGTCATTGTATTGTATAAGTAGTTATTTTTTAAGAAACAATAATCAAAAGAATATATGTAAATAATTTGTAATAGGTATAAGTATTTATACCATTGCAGCAGATGTCTTACTCTATTGTCATCATAGGTCATGTGAAGCACTGAATTTGATCTTATTGATAATGATATTCCTATTGGTGAAAGAGACATTCATATTTTAGTGAAAGTGTATTTGGTAGTAGCTTGAAGTTTCAAAATTATGATATTGATATTGGTAGTGTAGTTTGGTTACCATTATGGATGCCGACTTTTAAATGGAGATCAACAAGGAGTGGTCTCAAAGAAATGACATCTGAGATGCTTACGCCATATTTAAGTAAGAAGTTTTCCCACATTGTCAAAAGCATAGGCTGCATACTGTCATTTTATATAGCGGATATATATGAGGAGAAGATTTTATGAATTGTAAAATGTACTTACATTTTAATACTAAATATTATATGAATTTAAATAACTTACATTCGGTTAGAGGTAAATAGCGGAAGCGGTATGATATATGTGTACGCAATGTATTATTTATATAGTAATGTCAAGGAGAATATATTTTTAGATTACTCGGTATATTTAGATTGTATATATATGTGGTTGTCTATATGCATACTATTATATTTATGTGTATGCATGTTGCAATTTGTCTACTTTAGAAGAGAAAGCAAGAGTTGAAAGTGGTATAAGTAAAATGCATATTATTTCTTGTCGTCGATGACGGTGATTTCTTGAATTGTTGCTTCTCCATTTATTGTGTGAATGCGACGTAGCTGGTCAATTGTTAGTGCGATGACCATTAAACCTATAAGAAAAGTAGTAAAGTATTTAAATGATTAGGTGTAAATAAATGGAATAATAGAATGTGCAATTTCTTAAGTAGCATATAATGGAATATAAGTGCGCGCAAAAGGAAAAACGTACAAATTGAATCATTGGAGTTGACATACTGTTGCAGTTGATCCAGTTGTGTAAATTTACGTTCTTGAATGAAGCTGTCGGCTGCAGGAACTGGTTGTACTAATGTATTTCTGTTCAAGGTCCATTAGTATTCATTTGGAATGGTTTGGAGTATTGTCTTTACAGGTTGAATACGTGCATGAGATGTGGTGTACTTTTTATCATCTTCCAAAGTGTGGACAAATCGTTCGATATTTTCGTCAAATATAATTGCTTGGACCTTTGTTTCTTGCCGCTGAAATATAATGACTAAAATAAGTTTATGTAAAATAATTATGAAAAATCTAGTTGGTATTCATTGTGAAAGATATAGGTTTAAATAAGTTTTTGAATTTCATCTATAACTACATAGGTTTGAATGGGAAATTATTGTAGAGAAACAAATGACATCATATTTGTATAGCAAAAAAATGACTACAAATTACAGCAGAGGAAGGGAACAAGTAATATAGTTATTTATTGTTGAGTAGTTGAAATAATTAAATAAGAGCAAAAAAACTGAACAAGTAATATATTTGTAGGAAAAAGATATTTGAAGTAAAATGAGATCAAACGAATGCAACAAGTAAATGAGATTATGTAAGATTTGATTATAGGAATGCATGTGTTGTTGTTATGTTATATATAGCTAAAACCAAGAAAGTACGATAACACTCAAAATGCAGATTGTTGAAGATATGAAAAAAAAATTACTGGTGAAAAAGAGTAATTATAAAAGGATAATCTCGAAGTAACAATTATAACTTCAAATTGATTGTTTCTCTAAATATACTTTAGCATGATTATTAGTATGAACAAAGGCATTTTGTATTTATGTAGATGGTTATGTATATATTGTTAGGTACAAGTTACCTATTCATCGATGAGGATTAGCCTTTATAGACGTTTGGTTCCATTTGAAGAAAGCTTAGGATCGAACTTTTATCGAACAAGAATATGCGCTATCCAATCTTTTGACGTGTTATTGATGTCGTTTAAGATTTTCTTTGTCATAGGCATGTTGAAGTGTGAAATGATTTTTGTAAGAAGTTGTAGGAGATAAAGAAGAAATGGTTTAATGTTTGAGTACTTCAATTGATGCATTTGAAGGCATATAATATGTGCGATGCCGAGAATGTATGGTATACAGTAGAAGATATAGTGTATTACTTCATTTGATGTTTATCGTAGTAGATCTAGTGTAATGATGGGGAAGATGTAGGTATATAGGTTGTACACATGTAAGTGTAGTAGAGTCATTGTTAGATGGTTATGTACAGTAGAAGAGGAGGTGAATTTGGATAAATTTATTGGTATATGTTGACGATGTAGGTGGTTAAAACATTGTGAGAATGTTATCTTATGTGAAGTAAATAAGGTGGGTTGGTGTGCTAGGGTAAGTTACAGTAGCTTGAGCTTTTCATATATGTTGAAGTAATAGGTAGTTTGTTTTATAAGGAGAAAAGGAGGATACAGTTGGTGGAGGTGATTGTTTTGAGGCTCTGTGTTTGTTTTGTTGAGGAATAAGTTTTTATCAACATTAAGTGATGTAGGATAAGTAGGAGTAGTTGGGAAGATAGAAAGTAAATGGGGGAAGGGAATTATTTGGCTATTTTCATGCATGACATGCGTTAAAAAATATGCACATGCACGGGCTCATGTGTAGTGAAAATTTTGTAGTCAATATAGAAGTTACAAAATATTTTAAGTTACTCATTTCTATCTATGTTTGTTATATTTTACACAGAGAGACATACATATAAGTTAAGCGATTAGTTAACTAAGGAAATGATCTAAGTTATTTCTCTCTATGTGTTTTTTGTTGTGATTTAGAAAGTAAAACTTTGGTGGAGATGGATGCGAATGAAATTTTCTTTTCTCGCTTTTGTTGGACTCGTATAAGGATATGAGATTTGCTCAAAGTTTTGGTAAATGTTTATTTGCAACCATTTTCTCCAACATTTTCTCAACTAAGGTTAATAGTATAAGTAGTTCTAGGTAATTCTTTATTGTTTAATTAATTTATATCTGTACAGTTCTTTGATTGTTGAGATGTAACAATCTACATTGTCTTTGTTATTAGGACTTGTTCAAGTGAGAGAGTAGATGAGATGGTAGCAATGTATAGTATATAGTGTAATAATTTAATAGATGTTAAAATGTGAGGCATGGTATAAAGGGTTGTTAAGTATATAAGCTGATTGATTTAACTTGCCAAGTTTTGTGTAATTATATCCATGTATATCTTAAAGTTGATAGATTGTGATGAGGGGAAGAGAGTAGGTGTATAGGTTTCACACTTGTAAGTTAGGTGGAGTAAAGGTAGCATGGTCATACACAGATGAATAGTGTTTTTTGGGTCAAGTTGTTGATTGTGTTTATTGAAATGGGAATATATTGTGTGTTGTTTAGTAGTAGGTGTGTCAAAGAGTAAGATATTTGTTGTTTTATTTTAGTGGACAACAGATAGAGAAGAATAGTGGAGGTACAAGTTTTAATGGACTAGTTTTGTTCTTGAAGTTGCGAGTGTATTCTATGTTAATATGTAGGTAAAATGAGGTGTGTACATGTGTAGATGTGTAAATACTATACATATCACTCTAGTTAAATGATTGAGGATTATTTATATATAGTAGAAGATGAGGTGTCGTAGAATAAATATATTAGTAAATGTTAATGGTGCGGGCAATATAAACATTGTGAAGTTATTACAGTAGATGAAGTCACTGGTATGACAAAGTTGGTCATATTCATAGGAAGATAGAATAGGAGTATAGGAGGAGAGGACTATAGTATAGGATAGGACTATAGTATAGCATAGAATAAGAGTATATGAGGATAGGAATATATTATAGTATATTATACGAGTATAGTATAGTATTGTGAACGTATTACTTTATTTGTAGTCTATATAGGGAAGAACCATGCTTTATCATCCGTAGCTTGTTTTAATTAAGTAGTTTCAGTTATGTGTAATTGCAACACAGCAGCAGTTTCATCAATCAATATGATGGCAGTTGCAGTATGTAGAGAATTTGGTGGATCATTTCTTTAACAATAGCTTTGGAGATTTCCACTACACTATAAGTACATTGTATGTATACAATAGAACAAATCGGTAGAGAGAGAGAGAGAGAGAGACCAAAATGTGAACACACAATGCCAAAGAAATATTTATTTTACTTGTTAAGTTCAGTAAGGAAATACTATACAAATATGGATTTACTTTTTTAAGAAGTGTACTTTGCAATTTCAATGACATCGAACAATGTCAACATATGTCATTATTTATATATTATTGTGGATGACGTTTCAGAGAAAATGTTGGTAATAATTATGTAATATATGAAACTGTTTGACATATGAAATTGAGACTTAACTATGATGAGTTTAACTACGTTGAGTGGATAATTATTGTGAGTGTTTAATTCGGTATAAAGTTAGTATTTTAATTTATGGTTCTTTGAGAGTATATATAAGGTAATGATGGGGAAGGTGTATAGAAAGTATGGGTACAGATACATATGAGATGTCGTAGGACAAAGTTGGTTATATATGCTGAAAGGAAACAAAAAAAGACAATATTGTATAATTGCAGATGTAGAAGAAAGATATATATATATATATATATATATATATGAAGGTTGGAGTTATATTTGTTACTTAGGTTGGCTATTCAAGTGAAACTAGAAATATATGCAATTGTTTGGTCAAATAAGTACATAAATTGATGACAATGCAATATGCAAATAGTAAAGGTAGAAAGAAAGCATTTGTAACTTGTAAAATTACATTATGAAGAATAGGTTAAACAAGTGCATGAGTAATGTATTAAATGAAGGGAAGTAATGCATAGAGACAAATAGTACTTTATTCAATTTGATACTTTCTTACATTGTAAATACTATATGTGCGTCGTCAAGAAAGGAAAACATACATATATTGTTGTAAATCGTGAACATACAATAGTTGAAATGTCGATTTACAAAGTAACTAAACTGCCAGAATGTCAATTGTGTAGATTGTGTATATTATATAGTAGCAGGTATAGCAATACACAGTGTATTCCATTTAAAACTGCAAAGGAGTAAAAACACTGAGTAGTGTTGTAGTGTAATTGAAAACACAATTTTGAAACAGCTGCACATAATTGCACATGAGTAGATTGAAGAAGAAAGATATTAACTCACATAAGTAGATGTGTTGTCATTATAGCGATCGATGAACTAAAGACAACAAATCTTTATATACTATGTTTTTTATTTTGCTGAAATCTTTTTCGTCGAATGATGGTTTTATCAAAACTTTAACACATGTAGCTACTATAGCACGTGACATTGCGACGTAAAGTTGTCCATGAGAAAATACAGGCTCCAATAAATAAATACCAACTTTTTTCAAAGTTTGTCCTTGAGCTTTATTAATAGTCATTGCGAAACATAACCGAATTAGAAATTGTCATTGTTTAAATGGGAAAGGAGATTTATGAGTTTCTTTTGGAATGAAAGGAATTCTAAGTAAAAAAACTATTTTACCTTTATAGTCACCGCAAGCAATTTCAGCATCAATAACATTTTTTCCAAATTACCTACATAATAATCGGGCACCATAGCATAATCCTTCTGCTGGATTTATATCGCGTAACAACATTACCGGACAATTTTCTTTCTGAAGTAATTGATGTGAAAGAATGCAATTTGGTACAATACCATTGAGAAATTCTTCAATGACAGTATGTTTGTTATTTTCAAGAGTCTCATCGAAGCGATATTATTTTATTGATTTAACGGGAAACTGTTCTATCAACATAGCATTGATGTCATCAACAAACTCATTTTTCGTTATTAAGATTGCTTTGTTTGTTGATGTATGCAGTTCATTCACTAAATTACCTACATCATTAAATACACTATGAATTAAATGTTGTAATGATATATTGTAATTTACATAAGGGATAATCATCGTAGAAGGAATTTCAATATAGTGATTTCTATGTTCTTTTTCTGTTCCATTTCCGAGTCGAAGTAAAAAGTCACTAAAATTTCTATTATACATAGCTCGTATATTTTCATTTAAATGTATTTTTATGAACTAAGGCCAGAGGTACGAGGTTGCTATAGTCGAATAAATTATTTGAGATTTTGTTCCTTTTTAAACGATAGGAAGGATTTGTCAGAAATCACCGCCAAAGACAACAATTTTTCCTCCAAAGAGTAATTGGTTTCATATGTGCCTTTCAGCATGCGATCGACTACTTCAATTGTTTGTTTATTTGACATTGGTGCTTCATCCCATATGATTAATTTCGTTAATGATAGTAGTTTTGCTAATCCTAATTGTTCACTTACATTGCATGTATTGTGGATTCTCCATATTGCTTCATGAGGGAAAAACCCAACGTGCACATTGAAACTGTTCATTTTCATCATCAACATTGTTATTGATTGTCGAATGTAGTTGAAATTATGTATGATCGTGACCTTTGTAAATGTACTTATACAAATATTTCACAGCTTTTATAGTAGAACAAATTTTTACATTAAGATGACAGTCGTATTTTGAAAGCAAAAATGGATTATATGGTATTACCCAACGATTATCTAAATAGGAGTTTCTTACTTTTATGTTTATCCCATTTTGGCGACGACGATATTTTGGGTAAGTATATTTACCAAAACATTTGGCTGAGTAAAAAAGTATAGGATAGTTGTTTTTGCATTTATTATTTTTAGTTATGCAAACATTTATTGGATTTCAAGAAACGCATGGACCGTGCAGCATATGTTTAATAACTGCTTTATATAAATGTTTGTATTTATTTTGATCAGGAAATTTAGCACATACAAATTGGTCGAACATAGTTGGATTGATTATTCTTGAATTGGATTTAAGTATAATTAAGAAATGAGCATGTGGAAGTCCTCTTTTTTGGAATTCTACAACTTATATATATATGCAGCAACAGGTCCAAATATTTCTTTCTTAAATAAATCATTCTTTAATTCTTCCAATTTTGTTTTGAAGACTCAAGTGAGCAGATCAGGTTTATTGTGAGGTTCATCATTAAACCGTAGTTCTTGGTTGATTTCTGGCCAATTAGGATTGCATGTTATTGTAATAAAAAGTCTAATTTTCTAAATCGTTGTACTAAAGTCATTAAGTCCATATAGCATTTTCGCATATCTCTAGGGCCACCAATAAAAGATGCAGGGAGGATAATTCGTCGACTTACTTTGGAGCCTTCTTTTTCAACACGTACGTTATCCAAGATGCCTTGGTATAACTCAGCACGTATTTCTTTTTTATTGCAATGGATGTAGTCTAATCTTTTTTTCTATTTTTACATAGATATCAACAACATATTGTTGTAGAAGGCATCCACAATGTAATAAAATACACTTACTTGAAGGTCTTATTTGAAGCTTGTAATAGTAGTATGCTCTACCCGATATAGCATTTCGTTTTTGTATGGAAGAAAGTACTGGCAAAAGTGTAGCGGCCCCAAATTTCATGCCACTTTGCCACCCTCCACATCACATCCAACATCACCAAGCCTTGCCACGTCATGGCTCGCTTATCCTTGATGACCCGCGACTTACTTGGCTACTTACACTTTTCCATTTAACCCTAACTTAGCTAATTAATTTCCATATAAATATTAATGACTCCATTAGCCAATTAATCAATTTATCCAGTTATATAACTATTTTACAGCGACAGTCTTAAATCAAGTAAGTTATGCAGTATTTAACAATCCTAAGTAGGGAAAACCCAATAAAAGATACCATGTATATATCAAGGCGAGATAAACAAAAGATTCATACACTAATCAGTGTTCTATAGTTCTCAACACCCAACAAAAGTAAAATAAATACATATTGTAGTTACACACGAGTCGGCTCTACTATTTCAGAGGTAGTCGCCCAGTACCTCCTTGCCTTTGCCCTTGCTCGTCAAAAGACCTGCACTCGGTCACCCAACAAATACAGTGACGAGTCTAGTGAGTAAAATCTCAAGAGAAGTCCACACAATATTCAGGAAATAAAACTACAAAATATGAGACATGCAAATATAACACCTAGGAATAATACGTCATATTCCCATGAATGTAGGCAGCACACGACAAGCAAAATCAGTAGTGTGAGATAAATAACAACATATACAAACTAAATCAGTTCAGAAATAAAGCATAAATCATTAGACATCTATATAATCATGAGAAAACCCTGACCTACACCAGCCAGTAATCATAAATCAAATGGGAACCACGTATATACTTACAGGCTTATAGTGACTAAACCTCAACTTCAGTAAATGGCATGGTCCCTTCCCGATGCTATTACACATCAGAACCACCCTAATCCCTCTCGATGGTCATATATATATTATATTGTCATCGACACGAGCACTATCACAAGTAACTCGTGCAAGCAATTTAGCTACAACCAATATATATATGCAAACCAAAATAAGAGTGAAAACCCTATGTGTGCCCACCAGCAGTCACACATGTAATACGAAATTGATAAACCAAACTATGAATATTGTGAGGCATTCCAATAGGTTTACGCACCTTAATCAGTGCTTCGACTTCCCGGACTCCCGTATTCGACCCGACTAGCTCCCCGATACCTGAGCTACGGTCACTTAAGTCCCTGAAGCCGAATTTTGCATATTAAGTCAAAAATCCCAAAACAGCCCTTCATGTTCAGTTTATGTGTGTTGTTAGCGCTAAGGGAATAGCGTATCGCGATATGTGCTAGTAGCGCTATGGATAAGATGTAGCGTGCTACTATTCTTCATTCCGAAGAACAGTAGAAAACCCAGAACGATTAGCATGCTACCTATCCTTTGGAACAGAATTCTCAAGTCGAGAATTATATTTTTCCTTTCAAGTTTAGCTACTTAACTTATCTAACACACTTCCACATGAGTTTAATCTCCACACATCAACTAAACAACCTCATAACAACCATTTTGCATAAAATTGATCAAAATTATAAATTTACTAGTTTTTTTCAAATTTCATCCAAAACTCAATTTCATACAAGCCATTGTAAATTCTCATTTAAAACAATAGTAATACTTGTAGTTCATCAATCCACACCAAAAATCAGGGCCTAATCCCAAAATTCAAATTTTATCAAGAACTCATCAAATTTGAGTTCATTAGAAATGGGTTGACATCGAGAAGAAGTTACCTTAGTTTTAATCCTTGATTTATCCTTCAAAGTGGTTGAATTCCTTTTCTGCAGCAACTCATTCTTCTTCTCCAACAAAATATGTAAAAGATTTGGTTTGCATGTTGTTTAATCAACCATCTTATATATTAAGGAGAGATTGATTTATAGCATTTGATCTTTATGCATTTACGTATCCCGATGTTTATCTAGTGGTCCACCTTCAACCACTTAGCCCATTCAGTCCATGTGACACCAATTGAACACTCCCCTAATCTCTAGACATGCCAATGTGCATCTCCAAGCAAATCCTATGTTTTCCATTTGATTGGCTAAACTATAGGCCTTCATTTATTTAATTTAATCGCCTTAGCTCAGGCCCATTTTACTACATATGGTTAGTGTTTTATTTATCAAAATTAACTAACTTGTGGTCCCACTAACCTTTGACTACCCGGTACCTGGTGCCCTGCGTCTCGACACGCATTTTGAGGCACGCCATAACCTATTTTTCTCATTTGAATTTACTTGGCCTATGGTCACATTATCCATTTTAATTGATTAATTAGTTATCTTGACATGTATAAGTCGAGTTTTCTAGTATACCCGTAGTTCACCTATCCGACACCCGCATTGACACGCCTTTCGAGGTGAACACCCGTCACACAAACTCGTCTGATAGCAACATTCACACATGCAGTGCAATATAATAATAATAATTCTTAAACACCATATATACACAACAACCATCCATAAATAACATATTTCCTTAGTTCTCATGTTCGAGTCAACCGAATTGTCCACATAACGTCCAAATTACGATCGTTAATCTCTAAGATTAACGCTAATCCTAGTTTAATTAGTTTACAAAAAGACAAGGAGAAGAAGAAAATAAAATAAAATGTAGTAGTTGTGGAATTATATATAATATAAGGAAAGTGATAAATATTAATTAATTAATTTGATAGCACTAAATATAAGTGACAATTTTATGATGTACCTGATGTTTCTCTTATTATTAAGTTTGTCAATTGTACATGTCATTGACATCGATTAAGTCTAGTTGTAAGTTGTCTGAATTTTTATAGTATGTGGTTTTTTGTTATTCCTTCATGCCAACCGTTATCACCATATGAAAATATTAATGGATATTGCAATGTGTCATAGCAGCCAAAATAATATTGCACTCTAACACTATTACCAAAATGATTGTGAACAAGAATATCACATTTCGTTGGTTGAAAATTCAAAGTATCATCAACCACGTTTTGTTGGTTGCAAATTCAAAGTATTATCAACCCATACTGCAGCGACTTCATATGCATTTGGAGCATTGTAAACTCGTTGATCTAAGTCTGTGGTAGCTTTTATATAAATATTGCATGTTGTCAAATCTGCTATATGCTTTAGATTGGGAAAACAAAATGCAATATGGATTTACTACAAATATAGAGATTAATTTATTTACAATTGCTGCATCAAGTTTATCACATATGTTTAAGCGATTTTCAACTTCATGATCTATATCGTAAAAATATAATTGCCAATATGAAGGTTGCTTTTCAAATGGTATCAATTGATTTATATAATGATATATTTGTCCTTGTATTCGAAATGTGTAGATGTCTTCATTTTTCCTACAAAAATTTTGATCATATTTGACATCGAATGAAGTAAATGCAAAAGTGTTGTTATAACTAATAATATATGTATGAAATTGTTTCGATTCGTCGTTACTTGAAGTAAGTAAATCATATAATGGATTGGGGACATTTATTGTAGGAAGAAAAATATGTCCTTTGGAGCAGCAAAATTTTTTAGTTTCATAAGTAAATAATTTGGCATGACAATGAGTACATATTATGGGGAGTGGGAGTACGTAAGAGTTATGTAATATTTTTGGAATACCGATATCTTCATCAAAAATATTATTAATGGTAGAGCAATTACCTAGTACTTTGTTTCCTTTGTTGTTTGAGTGTGCAGCTCGATTTCTTTTGTGATTTGTAGAAGGCGTCGTGTTAGCGCAAGCCTAGCAATTGTGTAATGAGAAGATGTAGGAAAACACCGAAAGAAATAGTCTATGATTCATGTGAAATAACATTTTATATTCATATTTCTCGAAATATTAGAAGGTTGTTGTGATTATGTAAAAATAGTGACAATTATACGTGACACAAACGGGGCAATGTAAGTGTAATAATTTGCCTCACGCAAGTGATAAGTGAAGGGGAACAAATAATGACATATTAGTAGATGGTATAATTAAAATTGAGGAATTTAAGTACAACACTCATGTTTGTATGAAAAGTTACATGCATAAATGAAATGAAGCGAAGAAGTGGAAGGAATGTGCAAATTGAATGCAACGTAATAGTAAGAAGAAAAAAATATAGTAAAATATTGGAACTGCATACATTTATATATAAAAGTTAATGTTGCTAAAATGCATATTTACCTTTGGTGCAAAACTGTTGTAGTAGGAAGAAGATAGTGAATATATCTCTTGTGCGTTGCTACTTTCACCAATAATAAAATTGCATAGAACGTATTCGGGTACGACATCGAGTGGTATCCATAATTTAACAGTTCTGTAGGCAATTGAGAATGTAATAGTTGTAAACAATTGCAAAAAGACCAAAGCAATAAAATATGTCAACGTGCGAACAAAAAAAATATACATTTTCATTTTATCATTAAAATTATTTGATTTCATTGAATTCCCTGAGTTGTTACATTTCCGTCTTGTGATGTATTGGTTTTGGTCTAAAATTGTTTTGTCCTAGGCATATAACATGGATATCCAAGTGATGTGTTGTACATGATCTTCATACAAGGCACATCTATTCTATCAAGCATGACGTTGATTCAATCGGAGCTCACAGTATCATATTTCTTAGAAGGAGATGTGATGAAGATAGAGTTCATTGTCATTAGCGCCCTCCCTTTTGTTTCATTGAACAATTTTTTCGTATCTTTCTTTTTCCTTGTCTCATAGAGAATATGTTTTAAAAGGTTTAGGTGTTATCTTCATATTTCCTTGTCGAAGTTGAGCATCTGTAATCCTGCCAAACAATTTATAAAAGATGCAAATTTTCACTATTTCCCATCATTTCCAAAGTTATTATATGTTACTACTAACAATTGATATCTCTAATGTGACAATATATTATATGATCAAAAGAACAATATCATCAAAACTTCCATGCAACTACTTGTAAACATGTTGTCATACAACTTCACGGTTTACATTCCAACAATTGTAATTGTAATTGTAATTGTAGCTCTCACCTTAGTTGGCAACTAGTTTGCTGCCACAGTTTTCAAGTGTGGTTGGCGCACTTTTCGTGGAATCGAAGAACACCAAATGAGCTACAAGCTTGCAACAAATTATGGGGAACCGTTGTTGGGAAAAAGAAGATGGCACAGGAAAGTGAAATCCAATTGAGGGAAATGGTGGAGAGAAGAAGAGGCCGACAGAAAATGGGAGAAATGAGAGGCAGTGGCTAGAGAGAAGAAGATATGGAGACAAAATGAAAGAGAAGAAGAGGTGGTGGTTTTTGTTGTGGTTGTTTTTTTTTTTTTTGCGAAAGAGGCGATGGGTGTTGATTTGGTTGTAAAGGAATCATCACTTCCCTTCTTTAATTTAGAAATTTGTTTCCTAAGTCCTCAAATTCACTTCTCTATTTTGATAACTTTCCTATATTTATAGAGATCTCTCTGATACTAATTACTTTAATTCATATTTCAATCATTATTAAACATTAGAACTACCTCTGTCACTTTACTCCATCCACTTGACTGTTGCTTATGATGATGTCAACATTAGAAGTAAAATATGCATTCTGTTGTAAATTGAGTTGGAACTTGCTAAGAACTAGAGAAGGAAATAGAAGACTAAGAACTTCTACTACTACAAAGGAGAAGAGAAGAAATGAGATAGTTGGAATGAGAAGTTTTCATTCAACTTAGTGTGTGAATTACAATGGGGTTGGCACCCTTTATATAGGCCATTTGGTGATGATGATAATTATACTTATACAATGTGTACAAGTTATACATACACCACAAGTCATAGAACACATTACAAGCAACATAGACAATACATGGAAGAGTTGGTACACATTGGAGATGATTACAAATTACATGACAATACATGGATAAGTGATTATACATTAGAGTTGAATACAAGTTATGTAGAGTGTACAAGTTACATTCAATGTCGAAGTCATGTTTGATGTTACAATTCAATGTGAGAGTCATGCTTAACAATGTGATCATTCATAAGCTTGGTTAAAGGGTCATCCAATTTATAACACTCCCCCTTGGATGACACTTGCTGAGAGAATATGCCTCATTAAAACTTGTACTAGAAAAACCCTGTGGAAAAAAAATCTAGTACAGGAAAAAGAGTATAATGTTCTCGTCAATCTTGATTTGCAGTATAATATTATTGATTGCCTCGTTAAAAGCCTTGCTAGGAAAACCCAGTGAGACAAAACCAAAGCTAAGGAAAAGAGTGCAAAACATTGATATACTTTGAGAGAATATATATGCATCATTAAAACCTTTACTAGAAAAATCCTGTGGGAAAAAACTTAGTATAGGAAAAAGAGTACATTGCTCTCATAATTTTTTTTATACGGAGTATAATAATGTTAGGATTGCCTCTAAAAAAACTTGCTCGAAAAACTCAGTGGGATAAAACCATAGCGAAAGGAAAATAGTTCAATACACTAATCAATCCAGATACAGAGTTTTAATATTGTTAGAATTGCCTCATTAAAAACCTTTGCAAAGAAAACCCAGTGGGATAAAATCATAGCAAAGGGAAAAAGAATGCAATACACTAACCAATAACTCATTTTGATTCTCCCCTTCATGTTCACATGGGTGAGACATTTTGTGCATTTTGTTACACATGGACATCGTTTTCTATATGAACCATTTAATGCTGAAGCATATGATTGTCACTCTTTTGTATATAGTACTTGCATCAAGTAGTTGATTCATGACTTTGTTACTTCTGAATGATCCTTTGAACTTCGAGTTCATATTAATTTATACATGGATCATAATACAACAAATTTAATGCAATTTGATGCGTTTCAAGCAATTTCACGCTATTCCTTTTGAATTGGCTTATATCTCCCCCTAATGGTGGGAAAATTGTTTCATCAAAGTGATAATTAGCAAAACTTGTTATAAATAATTTTCCTATTAGGGATTCAAGGCATCTTATAATATGATTAATGGAGAGTAAATCAATATACGTTTCCTATTGATTTGCCTCGAGATAATCTCTAGCCGAAAAAAAACTCAGTTCGATAAAGGATGTCCTTGCGAATTTATGTTATTTTCGCATTATTGATGATTATGGATAATCAAATAGATCTTTCCACATTATGAATGTCATTTGATTTATGACGACATTCATTTTAATGTGTCTTATATATTCCAGAAGTTAAAGCTGATAATATTATACTCAGATTAAATCATATAGATAATTTTTTTATTATTCTAAGTAGACTTCTTCTGAACAATACATTAACAATAATATTGTTGTATTAGATATTGCATGAACATTAACCTCCGCTAAGTTCGAATTTGAGAAATATTCACTTTTGTACATGCATGTAACATGATACATAAGACATAAACTCATTGCCCATATTTAGGTCACGATTTAAACACGTCTCGATGTGCCTGTTTTATCAAGTCATTTTCAATGATAAAATTCATAATATTTCGCCTTTGATTTTGAAGGCATGGTAAAGGTCACAAAAATATTCGAGTATATATATGGCAATATTTATGCAAAATAGCATTTCATATATGACCAAAAAAATGTCACAATTATGAGAGCTCATTGTCAATAATTATTTGCCCTTTGTAGTGGTGCACCACTTTTGTTCCAGTTTTTTGTGGAATTGTCAATACGACCTTTACCTGATATTCTCACCTTTTCCACGTCCATAAATTTATTATTGCAATCATGATCATTATATGTAACATATGCTTCTTAATTTGAAGCTGAACTAATTGGAGGAAGCGATATTATATTTATAATATCTCATTATTTTACTCAGCTACCATGAGACAAGAAATCAATCCTTAATATTTATTGGATCGATGCGCGCACTCGATATTTATTGCAGCAATAAATCGAAGCGGGCCACGTGACCTTATTTTATTGTCTCATCAGTCATATTTCCACATAGCCTCAACATAGAGGTAATTAAAATTGTGGAATTATAATTAATATTTGACTGATTAAATTTTGTAGCATGAGACTAAGCCGCTCATTTTGAGCTTTTGGAGCATTACCCTTTTGATATGTATATATATAACTTCATAAGGCGAAAAGATATATAAAGTGAAATATTCACTTTTCAAATCTCTAAAGAGAAATTGGCGAATGATTATATATAACACACAATTTTGCATATATGCTTTATTCACAAATTGTGGTATCTAATTGTCATGACAAGTAATCCTTGTCGGTAATATAATAAGGCAACAAGTTCAACTATGGTTGAATAATATTTTGAAAATAAATTTAATATAAAATAGTTTTTCCCTTTTTATGTAAAAACATAAAAAGAATAGAACAATAACTAATCGTTTTTAGTTTTAAGAGAAAAACTATATGTCACACATTGACTTTTGATTTCTGATGTAGAAGATCGTACGAGACGCAACTACAGAGCATACTTTCGCAATCAGTGATATTATAATGCATAGTATATGAATAAAGTATGCATATATAAGTGATGCATGTAATAAAATGAAGCAACCATGATAATATAGAAATAAATTGAACTTATTTAAATAACAAAAGTTATAACTTCGTAGCTTTGTCTCCTTAACAAGCCTTCTTGAACATCAAAATCTCCTTAATGCTAAAGCAAGCTCGTGTTGATAACGTATTGTGAATTGAGTTGGAACTTGCTAAGAACTAGAGAAGGAAATATAAGACTAAGAACTTCTACTACTACAAATTACTACTACAAAGGAGAAGAGAAGAAATGAGATAGTTGGAATGAGAAGTTTTTATTCAACTTGGTGTGTGAATTACAATGGGGTTGACACCCTTTATATAGGCCATTTAGTGATGATGATAATTGTACTTATACAATGTGTACAAGTTATACATACACCACAAGTCATAGAACACATTACAAGCAACATAGACAATACATGGAAGAGTTGGTGTACATTGGAGAGGATTACAAGTTACATGACAATACATGGATAAGTAATTATACATTAGAGTTGAATACAAGTTCTGTAGAGTGTACAAGTTACATTCAATGTAGAAGTCATGCTTGATGTTACAATTCAATGTGAGAGTCATGCTTGACAATGTGATCATTCATAAGCTTGGTTAAAGGGTCATCCAATTTACAACACATTCATAATTATATGCATCAAATAATTTACTTTAAGTTCATATAATCATTCAAAAGAAAGAAGTAGAAATTGAACACCATTCAATTAAGTAAAGATATGATAAAATGACGTTGAAAAGGGGAAAAGTACCAACTAGAGCGCTCTCCTAATGAACTGTTTTCTTTTATGTTTACACAATCATTTGAATTAAAAAAGTACTACTTCATGGATTACTAACAAGTGCCTAGTAGAAATTTAAACAATTCAATGGTCCAAAAACACCTACTACAAGAGTATCCATGATGAAGTGTGTCATCCATGTATAACATAACTTTTTCCTGAAACTCTTGAACGCTGCATTGATTGCAATGAAGTTGTTATGGTAGAAGACCATTAGTGCAGAATGGATATCTTAGTAAAAGTAGACAAGCATTGTGGATTATTTTGAGGTCATTAGGACCTGTATGTGCCGACCGTAATCGATGCAACAAGTGAGTATCCAAGTACTGTACTCCAGCTTCAATTGTGTCCGTCAATTGCGCCATCAACAACATTCCATTCATGTATGCTGCACAACCAAGACCCATAAGCGTCGCACTGTGAAGTTCTTTCATTCCTTGTATGAAGTTTCGCTCCATAAAGTGCAATAGATGCATGAATACAATGATATCTATATTATAACTAAGAATATTTCGTATTGAAGAGTCCTGAAAATGGCAATGAAATAAGTAATATCTAATTTGGCAGGTTATGAAATTGCTTCTCATTTAGTATCTACTAAAATACAATGCCCCATCAAATGAACGCTGACACATTCCATTCTCACCTTTAAAGGTAAACCCTTCTTCAACACAAGAAAGTAGCACGGACAAGTAATTTAAACAAAGAAAGTAGCATGGACAAGTAGCTATGATAGACTAGGTAACTAATCAAGCAATTTAATTTATAAAAAAAGAAAGAACACCTACTGGCAAAACAGAGGAGAATTTAACATAAGAGATGCTGGTGAAAGAAGAAAGTAGCATGGGAAAGTAATTTGCTGATCAGATTCCATTGTTTTTTGGATTAGTAAGTTACAGAGATAGAAGGCTCACTTGTCATCATGGATAGGAACACCTCATTCCTCATCATGATAAGTTTGTTCATCAAAGCAAAAATAGATTCAGTTTTCCAATCTCAACTAGAATTAATGTATAAATCAACAATCATTGTATCAATTAATATTAAGAGCAATATAGTATTTCATATCTGAATTGGGTGCAAAAAATAGATTCTATTTACCTACAAATGACTGCAGAATACAAAACTACCTATTCTCTTTAAATCTCCCAATCCGATCCCAATTACTCGTCAACTTTGAATAATTCCGAAGAAAAAAACCTATGCAAACAATATAAATCATTCCATAAGAATCTATATAAAATCTGCGAAAAAATAACATGGGTTATAATTAATGCACTCCAAGCTTAAGAACATCAGTAATTAATTAATTAATCTCAAGACAATCATGAAAACATTCTAACAAAAACAACATTAACAAAACTTCTTTTGTAGGAGACCTCAAATACATAACTCATCATTCTTGATTATATAGGAAGACATGCAACCAATGAAGTTCCTTTGGCAAGTGTGAAGAGCACAATCCGTCAAACCCTCGCCTGACTAAGTCTACAACAACAACATAGCCTCAGTCCCAAATTAACTGGGGTCGGCTACATGGATCAAATTTTTCCATTGTGCTCGATTAAGTGCAATTGATGGTGAGCTTTGCAAACCATTCAAATCCCTCCTAATTAATGCATCCCATGTTAACTTTGGTCTGCCCCTACCTCGTCGAATTTCTACAGTTTCTATTGAGTCAAGTTTTCTAGTTGGAGCATTTGTAGGCCGTCTTTGCAGGTGACCAAACCATCTCAACCGCCCTTCCCTAATCTTTGTATCAATTGGTGCTACTCCTACTTGTCTTTGAATTTCTATATTTCTTATTCTATCTTTATGAGTTTTACCACACATCCACCTAAGCATCCTCATTTCTGCTACGTTCATTTTATGTAATTATTGTTGCTTTACCGCCCAACATTCACTTTCATAGGGCATAGCTGGCCTAATTGCGGTCCTATAAAATTTTCTTTTTAACTTAGTAGGAACATTTTGATCACAAATCACCTCTGTTGCACTCCGCCATTTCTTCCATCCGGCTTGAGTTTTATGTGTGACATCATTTTCAATGTTACCATCATTTTGTATGATTGATCCTAGGTATCTAAAGTGGTTTACCTTAGGAACTTCTATTTCCCCTAATTTTACCACTCCGTCATCTCGATGTCTAGTGTTTCTAAACTTACAGTGCATGTATTCGGTTTTCGTCCTACTCAGCTTAAAGCCTTTAGATTCTAATGTATTCCTCCAGAGTTCTAACCGCCTGACTAAGTCTGCACCAAAAAAAATGTTAACGAAACAACCAATGCCGCAAATATTGTAGTCGAAATTAAGTGGACATCAACTAACTAGTTAGAAAGACCAATGAGGAAAGAACAAAAATATTAGAGCTCGCCTCACCTTCTGCCCTATTTCAATCCAAATAAGAAATATGCCACTGCCTGAAACTAGGATAATGTTAGTTATAGAGTAAACAAACTTAACAAGAATAACAAAAATGGCAGCTCATGGATAAGAATAATCCTTTTCTTGTTAGTGATTTATTTTGACAGAGGGATTTACTTCTAAATCTTAATTACGTAAATGTAAGAGGGGACTCGTTAATGAGCACGCTACAAGTGTTGTAATAAAGGAGCATCGCCAAGGTTTTGTTTAGACATGACAACATAGAAAGATCTAATTTCCGATCTAAACATAGAAAAATCCAATAGAGGCATTTCACCATGCAAAAAGAATCCACCACATAGTTATTACAGAGTGGGATGACATGTTTCCCAATGAGAGGTGTTAAGGGAGAACCCCAACACAAAGAAAATAGAAAGAAAGATGAAAACCAAAGTACATAACTGCATAAATGCTCTCTTGGAAGTAGAAAAGGCTTACCAAAAGACAATGTTAAACTTATAGTTGGAAGTTTAGTTCTTCAGACACAAAATAAAATGACCATGCTTGATTATAATTCTCCATTGTCAGTAGCACCATGTGGCAGCAACTAGATCATTGCATGATCTGCAAATGAAAAATGAAAAAAAAAAAAAAAAAAAATGATCTCTACTCATCAGAGTTGAGTAACAACATCAAAATTCAAATCTAACAAGTGAATTCAACATAAATTGATGACCTGTGAAGTCCGTAATTGGGAGTACTGTTCATCACTGATGATGAACATTGAGCAAACTATATAGAAAATAAAAGACCAACAATGATTCAATGATTCATGTTATTTTTTTTCATTAAGACAGTAATAACAAATGAAGCTAAACTCACTCAAGCTCCTCTTTGTTCGCAACCTTTGCCGAACTATTGACATACACACTCCATTTCCGTTCACCATTTGTTGTCAGCAAATTGATCTAATACCTAATTTTTGAAGCAGTATACTCAATTTCACTCCAATTAAACAACAAAGCCTCAATCTCAAATTAGTTGGGGTCGGTTACATGGTTCGAACTCTTCAATTTCGCTCGATCTAATACAATTGAAGTTGTGCTTTCTAAATCTTTTAAACCTCTCTTAATCAGTTCTCCTCTGATTACTACTCAGAATTACTAAGTCCAAAAGTAGTAACAGTTCAATACTCCAAAATCTACTCAACAAGCCCTAAATCCGCAGAACCAACCAAAATTCCAAAAATGCACCAAAAGATTCATTTAAAACAATAATGGGTGGATTAGACTTGAAAAATCTTAATAATGGGTGGGCTAAACTTAAAAAAAAAAAAAAAAAAAAAAAAAAAAAAAAAGGAAAAAAAGTGGCCTATGTATATATAGGGGTTCACATGTATGTAGATCCGCCCTTGTCTGCTGGGATGGGGAATTTGCCAAAATCACTGCGGGGAAATATTTTTTCCCACTTAAAAATATGGTACACATGCATATAATTAAAATTGTTACAAATTTCAACCAAATAAAGTATAACATATAAATATAGTGGCAAACAATTCAAAACAAAAAATATAATCATTTAAAAAATAAATAATTAATCAAACAAGTAAAAATTATAAATCACATTAGAGTTTGTTTATCACTAGTGTTTTTGGTGAAAGCCTTGTAATATTATATAAAATTAATATATACAATGTATATAGATGTATTTGATAAATACATGGATCTTCGCCGGGATGCCCATGGGTAATCCCCACTGAGATCCCCACGGATATTACCAATAGGGATTTTCAGTTGGGATCCCCGCGAATATTTTTTTTTTCATCCACATAGAGATTCTCTATGGATATTACCAATGGAGAATCCTCGTCCCTATGGAGATTCTCCACCTCACTTGCATCCTTAGTATAGAGAGATTATTGTGTGTATTTTTAAGCTCTAATAGTTAGATAGTGAGGTTTTTACGTTTTATTGGGCTATAGAGAGAGAGAGAGAGAGAGTATGTGTGTGTGGGTGTGTGTGTTATATAAGATGAAATTAGATTACAAAACATTCCTTTTGGTCTTAAATGCGTTATTTAGGAATAAAAGTTTTCGTTGCTGTCTACCTACTTTTCTCCACTTGAAAAATAGACACAAACAATATTGCTTTGTTCCTAAAAACAAGCATTTAGCAATAAATTTTAGTTTTGTTGTTGCTACTTTGTTGCTAAATGTATAAATCTTGTAGTGCTCGCACTCGGACTCTAGACTCCTGATATCATTTAGGCCTTGTATGGTTAGGGATGGAGTTATCTCCCGGGAGATAACTTACAGGGAGTTAAGAACTAATCTTGTTTGGTTGCCAACTTGCCTACAAATTATCTCTCAACTTACACCCTAGGGTGTGAGATATTTTCCACCACCCCCTAGGGAGTTATCTCCAAAGAGTTGTGGACACAATTACCCCTTATTAATGACTCATTTGTTACTCATCTCTCTTTTGTTTGAAGGCTATTTATGTCAATTCATATTTTTTATTGTTTAAAAATTTGAAACTTCCCTACAAATTCAAAGTTGAACTAAACATGAAATATTAACTTCAAGGAGTTAACTTCACGGAGATAACTTCCAACTAACACTGTAAGTTAGCAAAAACGAATCAAACGAGGCCTTAGTATGTTTTAGAATGGGTTTAGGATCATTATATAAGGTTTTATAATAAGTTAAGTGGTTTAAGTTTTAATCGATATTTAAAGGCTCAAATTAAATTAAACTAGGATTAGCATTAATCTTGGGGATCAACGGTCATAATTCGAGCGTTACGCGGACAACTCGGTTGACTCGGACACGAGAATCGAGAATAAATATTATTTTTATGGATGATGGCTGTTTTTTATAATGTGGTGTTTAAAATCACTATTGTATTACATTGCATGTGTGTGCTTTGCTAACGGGAGAATTGGTATGACAGGTAGGTGCATTGGGAAGCGTGTCGATGCGGGTATCAAGTAAGAGTTACCCGAGGATGTTAGAATAATCAATATGGTTTCTAATTAAAACTATAGCCTAAGTTCATTCAATAAAGTAAAATATGGTATGCCTCGAGATGTGTGTCGAAGTGTGGGGCACCAGGTAATCAAGGGTTAGTGTAACTGCAAATATGTTAAATATATGACTAAACACACTAACCATATGTAATTATGTGCCTAGGTGAATTAATTTGATTTAAGATAAAATAAAGTCATATAGTTAGAAAGGAATTAATTGAACCATTGATCGACCTAATGATGATCCTAGAATACATATAACAAGACAAGATGAGTGGCTTTCATGTGTGGGACAAGTGGCTTTTATGTGGGATAAGTGGCATTGAGAGAGGACACATGTCCTAGTAATTAACTAATAGTAAATCAAAGATTTGGCTAATCAATCCACTTACTAATATAAGTATATAAGTCCTATACTTAGTAGATGAGCTCAAAATATACATTTGAGCTAAAAAATCAGAGAA
Source organism: Stephania yunnanensis (assembly GCA_039657365.1). NCBI lineage: Eukaryota > Viridiplantae > Streptophyta > Magnoliopsida > Ranunculales > Menispermaceae > Stephania > Stephania yunnanensis. Next base: position 27,355,321 of record CM077581.1, on the reverse strand, counting down.
ATCGATGAGGTTCTTGTTTGAAAGATTTAGGGAGATCAAGGAGAGTTGGAGCTCAAATCAAAGTGTCATCGACCCTAGGTACACATCTCTCTATTTCAAGTTTGAAATCAGTTCTGGGTTTTGGTCATTTTAAGAGGGTAGATGTTTGAATCTTTGAAATTGGTTTATATATTTAGATTCCTCATTTTAAGATGGTAATCCAGCTGCTACGAATTTCTTAATATGGTTTTGAAATAATAAAAAAATGAATTTTTGAAGTTGTAAGATCAAAATTGAAATTCTACATGCTGTATTATGAAACAACCTATATAATTTGGTTATAACTTCCTCATTTTAAATTGAAATGGACCTAATCTAGTGGCATTTGAAAGTTGACTCAAAGAGGAACAACTTTGTCACACCAAAACTTTTGTAATTCGAGTGTTTTCATGTCCAAAAGTGCCCTATAAATAAGTGATTGAATGCATTATGGGATTTTTGAAACTAAAATTTTAAAAAGCGTAACTCCCTAGGTACCTATCATAATGAGCTAACCTTTTAGTATGTTATTAGGTATGTTAATTGTCTTGTGACCAAAAATCACAATTTTTGAAACTATAGATTTGGAGAAATAAGTTTTCTAAGTCTGTTAGTCAAGTTAGGTTCCAATTTGAGCTATTTTTGGTAAAATTACGATATTTATTTTACTTTAAATCGGAATTTCGCGAACCAAACATTTTCGAAAAGCTAAGATATAGACTAAAAGCTTTGCACCAAGGGAATATTTTGAGATTTGGACACTTTTATACTTAAAATTGTGTTGTAATACATGATTAAAATTTGAATGTTGTTTAGTCTTAAGGGGTTGTTTTAGGTTAAGGTTCCTTAACCCATTTGACCGGACCTAAACCAAATTTATTTGGACTAATTTGATACTAGGGACCAAGAAAATTGAAGTTGGGTATCAAGTACACTTTCATGGTCGATTTATGGGCTTTGCAGACGAAGATTCGACGTATTTGAAGTGTGTAAACCTATTGGAATGCCTTACAGAATTCATGATTTTGCTTTATCGATATCGGATTACATGTGTGTCTGCTGATGTCACACACGAGTTTTCACTCTAATTCGATTGCATATATATTGATTGTGGTTAAATCACTTGCACAGGTTTGTTTGTTTTTAGTGCTCTTGTCGACTACAATATAATGTATTATGTGACCGTCGGGCATGATGTATGATAAGTCAGTATTTATAGGTACTTAATAATTTATTTTAGTATATTTAATGTGGAAAGTCTCTAAAATAAATATTTAATTATATTTATCGGTCATTTTCAGGTGAAACGGAGTGCGCGGTTGAATCGGAGGCAGAAAAACACTCAAAATAGAGTATTTACAAACAGTGATCGGATGCCGAAAGACTTGCCTTGAGTTATGGGGTACCACAGTGCCCTAAACCAAACCAGTCCGCGTCCTCCACGTGTCGAGTTCCCATTGGTCAGCAGCACAAACCATTTCAACCAACTCGTCACAGCATGCTTTGGATCATCCTCGGGATGCCTTTCACACAGTCGTCCCACACCTTCGTTTGATCCCTCGACCGAACCAAGCCATTCCATGCTCATGACATGTGTCTGCACGTAACCCCTCCACCACGTCATTACGTATGTTCCAGCCAATCCCTCGTTGCCACATCAGCGCCTTAGCACCAAATGGACGAATCCGAATTCGCCACGTGGTATGCGGCAGACAAAACAGCCTATCGGCTGTAGACACGTGGCAGACATCAATTTTTACCTTAGATGCTCGTCGACACACGTGTCAATAAAGATACCACAAATTTAGTTTCTTCAAATCTCGGGACCAATTTTTAGTAGTTTTATATATTAGGAACCTTATGTATTATATTAAAAATACCGACTATCATATTTTTAACATCGACTTCTCTCAACGATTGTCTAGGTCTGTGGGAAACAAGTCATGATTATGGATTCATAACATATTATGTGATATCTTTTATTTTATTGTTTAATTTAGTTTAAATTCTCATATTTCATTGTTGTTGATTTTAAGGAATATGGTTTAGATATAGGGTATGTATGTGGCAAGTGCATGTTTTTAGAGGGACAACCTATAGTTATTTTGACCATTAGTATCCGTGTAATTGTGTTTTTTACCAATAAAGTGACGAACACTCACTCGTTTGTCGTAAAACCCTTTTCCATTCTTAAGTGTGCAACAATTGAATCTAGATTAAATCGGAAGCGGATGCGATCTGGAAGCGGACGCGATTCGGTTATTTAGGATTAGTGTTCCCACAGATCCATATTACTCTGATTAGTGTATTAAACTTGATTGGTGAATGTCTAGGGTTATGCATTAATTAGGGAAGTAGTTAGTGGCGGACGTCCTGACAATCGAGATTAGGGGAATGAAGAATTTTTGGCGGATGTCGATTTTCTATAGCTAATCTAGGAAGATTTAAATTAATAACTTTTTGAGAAAGATTGAAGACTATGATTGTCATTGAATCTTGATCTTGATTTGTGGAACAATAAACCTAGGTGTTACTTAGATGTTCATTAATTATTTTCAAAATTAGATTCACTACTTTATTTATTTAGTTTAGTTAGATTAGTTAGTTAAATTAATTTATCTTAAAACCCCTGATTTGTTTTTTTTTTTTTTAACCATACAAAGACTACCAATCTCTGTAGGATTGATCATTTGCTACTATTCTACAAAATAATTGGTTTATGAATTTTATTTTATTGACGCGTTCGACACGAGTCAATTTTTAGCGCAGTTGCTGGGAATTGTTTTCTTTCTTTGATATTATTATTATTTATTTTAATAAATTGGTGCACCCCGTGAGTTTTGTTAGGTTTGACTATGGATTACTTTTTTAGCATAATTTGAGCATCTTTTTGGATTTAGCACGTTTATAGGATTTTGGGTGTTTTGAGACTTAGTTGAGACATACCCAACTTAAGTCGCTACATTAGTGGCGGGTTTTGAGTAGACCCACAACCCTAAACTTCATTCCATTATCTTATTGATTTCACCTCTAGTTGAAAGACTTCGGGCTAGCAAGACTTGATAAAAATCTTTTGAGTTAACTCATATGTTTACTAGTTCTTGCTCTTGTTATGATTGTTCTTTCATAGTTTCATTAATCACCTAGATATGAGAGATTTTGTGCGTTCACTAGTTTTTAGAGACTTTCATTCATGTAAGCATTTGTATAATCTTATTATTTTTTTATCCATGTTCTTTTCACCACTATCTTTTCTTGTTGCATAGATTCCTTTACTTGTTTTGAACCTTGAGGACAAGGTTCTGAATAAGTTTGGGGGTATTTTAGGGAATATGGTTGGACTTTGGATGGGTTCTTAGAGAAAACCGCTAGTGAAATCATTTAATTTTTCTTATGCGATTATATGTGATTATCGGATAGTAATTGTGGTGTTTTATTTCATTTCTTCCATGCCTTTCATTTCTTGCCCCTTCATATTTCTTTCTCATTTCATTAGTAGTTTATACACTTTCATGCGTGTATTTAGTATAGTTTTATTTATTTTTTTATTGTTTAGAGTCACCTGAAACTTTGTTTCATGCCTTTGGTTGTGGATGAGTAAATTACAGTTGCCTTTTTGACTAGAAGTTTATGGAAAACTAGGAGAAACACTCGATCAAGTTCGTAGCCCAGCATTTTTATGATTTCATGATTAGGGACTTAGTTGATGGTTAAATTTTGTGCTAGATAATGAAAATGAGCAAACGGTCAAACTTGTACAAGTGGTATTATTTTAACCCACATTGGGGATCTGCTTGATCATAGTGGAAGTGAGAACGGCTAATAGGAGTTTTTTGTTAATATAGAGAGTCCCACAGGTTTCCATAAGAAATGAAGTAGGGAAACTTGTGGTGGGAAAAATTAAGAAAAACGATCCATAGGAAATGGAGCAAGGACCGTATTTGTTGAAAAAAAGAAAAAAAAATGTGAAAAAATAAAAATAAAGAATAAATATAATGAATAAAGGCGAAAGTTGTGAAAACTCCTCAAATAAAAGATTTAGCTCTAGTGATTTCACTAAACCACTGTTGGGTTTCGAGGATTATGCGCAGTGAAAGTTTTCGAAACTTTTTCGAACATCCCCGAACCAAAATCTTATTTATTCTATTAAATTGATGTGCCAATAAAAAATCATACCTTTGCAAGAATAACTCCATGTCTGCCTTGTTTCGTGTTGATTGATTCCCTTAAGACACTACCAGAGACGAACGTCCTCTATCAGAAATTCACACATAAACATAAGATCACGATTCAGAGTGCTAGCCCCAAAAATCTTAGGACAAAAGTTCACACAAAAACTCTTTAGGAAAAATCTCTCTCATAAATTCTCTCTCGATAAAAATCTCTCCATAACTGTGACCCTAATGTCTTATTTATAATACACTAAGTCGAGTTGTAAAAGAACTTCATCTCCTAATCACACTCCAAATAGAGTCCTAGATAAAGTCCAAATCTAAAAAAAATAGAGTCATAAAGAATCTACAATTACTAATCCAATAAGAGCTGTAATTTATCTAAAACTCAAATAAAAATTAAAGTCATACTATAATTCCAATTAGAGTCATATGTCAAATAGGATTTACTAAGAGATAAAATTTTTAGTCACACTAGAAATGTAAGAGAATCTTGAATCCTATTCAAACTAAAACATTTAATGAGAATCTTCAAAATGAATTTTATCAAATAAAATTTATTAACCTAAAAATTATTAAATCGCGCAAATTCGTTCTTTTCGTGCGACCCAATAAGTTCATAAAACGTTGACAATGACCCAAAACCATTTTGGTATACAAGTCGTACGTGGTCTCTAGCAAGACATTATGACTACCCAAGTAGCATGAAGATCAATAAATCAATACAACCTAATAGACATTGTATATCATATCCCTTTGTCACGCGGTATCTTTTGATTGCATATAAGACATGGAATGTCACCCTTATAGTTCAATCTACTACTCTCGATCTCCGAGTAGACTGAAATTCTCAAGTGACATTGATCCGATCAATTCACTAGATATGACCATTTATCCGTCTAACATATCGAGGAGCCCAATAGATATATATCTTTAAAAGAGATGGAAAAATTCTATCTTGATCACACAACATCCACACATTAGTTGAACAATGACCAATCACAATATTTATAATCATCCGGTTAAAGACAATGTTTGATTGTGTCAAATCATTGTGCTCATAATGTTGGAGTCTGTTGTGATCTTAAGTCAAATAATTAAATGATATAACTCATATGAGAATCACTTATGATATTGACCATGCAGTGTTCTCATAGTGGGTCGATCCAGCAGCTATTCCCAACAGATACCCATGATCTTGATCTGTATCCATATACGCATAATCATCATATGACTATCAATTAAGACTCATACTAGTCTTAATTTATTATTGTTCCCACAATAATAACTGACTAGGGACATTTAGAATAATATATTAATTATCCATAGATACTATTACAAAAGAAACATGCATATACTTATAATAGTTAAACAACGTTTACAAAATTGGCGTAGGGCACATACCCTAACATCTCCCACTTGCACTAGGTCCAATACTACACATATCCAATACCGAGTAACCTTACTGCATTCTTAGTGGAAGAAGTTTGTTTATATATCTGCTACATTATTTGTTATTGATGTTCTGCAAATCTTTACGTTCTCTCTTTTATAAGACTAAACACTCAATTGATTGTTTAGATCTATAGTGTGATTTAGGTTCCATAACCTAAATTTCTTCATTAGTTTTACAATAAAAGCCAACATTATTTTCAACACTTGGAATCACACTTTATTCAATCATGAACCTTACGATCTAAACATTTTCTTTGGTTGTATCAAATGCCGCTAAAAACTCAGTTTATGTTATAAGACTTGTTAGAGTAAGTTTAGAACATTTCCAACTCATTCCTACGAAGTTAACACATATCCATATTACCATCATTCATCTTTTATATTAATTTGAAAGTTTGCATCGTGTAACCATTTACAAGACTTATATCTTTCAAACCTCTACAAATCTAATAACATCTCTCAAGTGCTTCTGAAGTACTTAAGAATGTTATTAATAAATATCTAGTGACCATCACCAGAATCTATGAGATATATGCATGTTTTGCCCAAAGCATATGACATATCGAGTTGAATGCAAAATATAACATATGTGATGATTCTCATAGCTAATGTGTAAGAAATCATATTCACATTGTCCCGCTTATCATTTGTCTTAAGACTTTGAGTTTTGCAGAGACTTATGTTATAAGACATAAGTACGAATTCTTTTAAGAATCTCGTACTGTCACAGCCCAATAATTAATACACGTTTAATTTGTTAATTAGGACAAAATAACCCGTGACGTGGGACCCTCAGCGGGATACGTGTCACTACCGAGGCACGGTGGCCGAGGTAAATGTTATATTTGTGTGTTGTATGCCTAGTGTAATGTATTTGTGTAGACTACTAAGTCATTTACGGGTATGCAGATACCGAGACGAGTGGAAACGTGCCTCGAGTCGCGTGTCGACGTGGGCCCGAGGTAGTAGCTCGTGGGGTAAGTGTAGCTAATTCAATTTATTACATAAAATGAAAGAAGAAAAAATAGAAGTGAGTGGTGGTGATGAGGCCACATCACCCCATTTATACATCACATATATATTATCACTTTGGTCACTTTGATCTAAAAAAAAAAAAAAAAAAAACAACAAAGAATAAAGAATAAAAAATGAACAGAAAGGAGACGAGAAGAAGAAGAAGAAGAAGAAGAAGAAGGAGAGAGATCGGGAGAGAGAGATCGAGGAACTCGAAGCAATGTGAGTCGTTGGTTTTCATTGTTGGTTTGAGTGTGTGCTGTTGGCTGTTGTTGTCGGTTGTTGGCTGTTGTTATCGGTGTCGTTGCCATGGAGGATCGACCTCCATGGCCGACCGAGAGAGGAACGGGAGAGATGGCAAGGAGATCTCCCTTGCCATCAAAACCCATCGGGGTTGGAGTTAGGAGCCAACCCCAACACCTCACAAAGGAAAAAAAAAACCAGCAGAGGCTTCACGAAGAAGAGGACGAAGAGAGGATCGGGTCGGGTCGAACCGAACCCATGTGGGTCGAGTCGGACCGACCCTAACCCGATGGAGACCGGGTCAGACCGACTCGGGTCCGGCTGGACCGGGTCGGGTTTGACCCGGACCCACCTCAATATATATAATAATATATATATTTAATTATATATATATATATATATATATATTTAATTATTGAATTAAATTAAACAATTTTTAATATATAATAAAGTCCTGAAAAATAGATAAAAATATGGAAAAAAATTTGAAAAATTCCAGAAAAATAGGAAAAAATATATTTGTGACCCAAATCAATAAAATGTCAATATGCCTATAAAAAGAGAAGAATTCAGGAGTCGGTCGAAGCGTTATACCGGGGTTTTTACCTCGAAAAACGCAAAATCGGCGAATTGGTCTCGAACCCAATTTTGACCGATGTCGACCAATTTAGGGATGTTAAATCATTAAATTTAAATTTAAATTGGAACATTTTCAACTGTTAGGATCCTAGATGAGCTATTACGGGGTTTGGGTGCGTACATCGACGCGACGGAAACCGGATAGCTTAGGAATTGTTGTGTGTATGTAAGTAAACCGATTTGAGACATTTATTTACATTTCATTCCATTTATTTATTTCCTCTCAGTTATTCGAACTGAATTGCCATTGAATCCCATATGTTATGACTTGTTCAGTTGCTCATTTTATGATGTTCATAACATACTCTATTTTGTAAATCATTGATTCCAATTCCTATATTTTGTCATGTTGATTGTTGTGTGTGGAAGTCAGTGATATAGCATGCTAGTAGGATAGTTTGTTTATTTTGACTCAAATCCTTTGTGCATTAGTAAGCTATTACATCTCTTGGATTCCAATGCTGCATCATTTTTGAATATGAAAGTGCTTCTTGTGGTTAGGGTCATCTGATGATAGAAATTCAGCTTTCATACGGGGTCACTAGACTTGCCGGGATGTTAGGGAATTTCTCCACTACCTTGCATGACACACGGGGTAACGTGCCTCGAACGGGGTAACCGAACCTTGGGGTTTGTTGGCGCAAGAATAACTTGGGTGAACATGATGAGTTTTAAAACTCGGGTATGGTAGCAAGTATACATTCCGGTGAAGACTAATTCATTTGGAATAGAAAAGGCGTATCGTATGTACGACCTTTTGAACTTATGATTTAGAGCTTAATTTGTAATAAAATGATATAGAGCAGAGCTCAAATTGTAGTGGACAGGATGATGTGATGAAGATCGCGGCCGACCGACCCTAATCCATTACTACTTAACCTTGAGTCAGTTTCATATTTGATTAACTGAAGTACCTCTTTGCATGATGTTTCTTTCAGCATAGTTTCTATTTAAATTATGCAATTTGATACTTGTTGCCTAATTGGGAATGTGGATCGATGTCTCTTAGTATTACTTAAATAATTTCATGTACTCACCGTCTAGTTTGTGACGGTGGGTGCAGATCAGTCGAGTAGCAGACTAGACAAAGAGAAGATTGGTGACTACCTCTGAGCCGGTGGAGGACTGCTACGACATACTTTTGTACGTTTTGTATGCTTTTGTATAACATTTTTTTATGTACATGCTAGTTTGCTGATAAGTCGATATTTATAGGTATTTAATAGTCTATTTTAGTATATTTAATTATTAAAAGTATTTAAAATATATATTTAATTATATTTTTTGGTCATTTTTAGGTGAAACGGATTGCGTGGTTGAATTCGTGGCGGATTAATACTCAAAATGGAGTATTTATTTGCGAAATAGGTTGTCGGATGTGTCGAATAGCCAACGAAACGTTCGGCCAATCGACGACGCCACGTCGGCCACGGCACAAGACGGGACCAATCGGGAGATGCCACGCGTACACCACGTCAAGCAAAGAAAGCCAATCATCACGCTTCGATGGCCGTCGATCTCGCCTCGAGATACGAGACCACAAACTCCCGCACTTCGCCTACTCTTGCGCGATTTCTTCCGTGCCTCGTCATGCCACTTGGCGCGCTATCATTCGTTCACGGGTCATCTCGGCTAATTACGACGCGCCACGTGGAGCTTCGTCAAGAAACACAAAATAGAAAGCGCGAACCACGCGGCGACAACTCGAGGCGGTGACTGGAACGGTCCAATGGCGCTGCGACACGTCGCGCGACGCAGGAAAAAACAGCCAATCGGCTATTGACACATGGCGTAGTCGGTTTTCAAGCTAAAAACAGCCTACGATGCTCCTCGATGCACGAGTCACGTACTTAACCCCTAAAATTAGTATCCTAGACCAATTTGGAGTATTTCTATATATTAGGAACCTTGGTATTATTAATAGGAAGATTAATTAGTTATTAGAAGAGAGTTCACTTAATTATTAGTTTGTAGTATAGATTTTTGAAGACAATGCCCGGCTAATCAATTTCTTGCCTAAGTCGAAGGGGAAGCAAGTCGGGATTATGGATTCAAAGTATATTATGTGAGATCTTTTATTTTATTATTTAAATTAATTTAATTTCTCCTATTTCATTGTTGTTGGTTTACGGTCATTGAATGTACAACAATTGGATCTAGGTTAAATCGGTAGCGGACGCGTCCGGTTATCTAGGATTAGTGATCCCATAGATCTATATTAATGCGGTTAGTGTATTAAACCTTATTGGCGGATGTCTAGGGTTATACATTAATTAGGGAAATTAGTGGCGGATGTCCTGATTATCAAAATTAGGGGAATTAAGAATTTCTGGCGGATGTCGATTTTCCATCACTAATCTAGGAGAATTAAATTAATAATTTTTTGGGAAAGATTGAAGACCATGATTGTCATTGAATCTTGATTCTGATTTGTGGAACTGGAGATTTAGGTATTATTTAGGCATTATTTAGGAATTAATTAATTATTAATTAGTTGGTTTAATAATTAGTTAGTTATTTTAATTAGTTTAGTTAATATTTATTTGAAAACCCCCATATTTAGTTAACTTAGAGTAAACTAAGTCCTGCGGATTCGACCCCGTATTTACCACTACTACACCCTTGCGGTTGGTAACTCTTTTACGGGTTATATTTGGCACGCACGACACGTGTACTCACCGTCTAGTTTGTGACGGTGGGTGCAGATCAGTCGAGTAGCAGACCAGACAAAGAGAAGATTGGTGACTACCTCTGAGCCGGCGGAGGACTGCTACGACATACTTTTGTACGTTTTGTATGCTTTTGTATAACATTTTTTTATGTACATGCTAGTTTGCCTTTTTGGGTTGAGTGATAGGAATATAGAACTAGACACATGTTATATATATCTCCATTTTTGTTCATATATGCATGTGATCACTATTTCCTGATTTTTCCACAATAGGTTAGGCCTTAGGATTTCATTTCCACTAGTAATTGAATAAGACTTCCGCTGAATAATTTGTTAGAAAAAGAAAAAAAATTTAAGTAACTCTGATTTATAGACGACCATAGGTTAGTCACTAGAACAATTACGTTAACTGTAGATGGTATCATACATTGTAGGTGTTTAAATAAGGTTGACTAGTTCCTGGTTAGGTCCTATAGGGGAGATTATGGCTTAATTAGGGATTAGGTCGGGTTATGCCCTTATTTGTAGTTGGGGCCGTCACAAATTGGTATCAGAGCCATGGTTTAGAGACCGCGATGGTTTAAGGCCATATGATACCACCACAATTGGTATCAGAGCCAAGGTTTATAAAGCTTAGCTTACTTATATGGTTTTAGGCTATATGATACCAACACAGTTGGTGTCGGTGCTATGATTTTGAGAAAACGTGGCTTTGAGATTGTAGAAAATGGAGTTTCTACAATATGATACCACAACTACAATATGTAGTGAACGACCTACATTGTTCAGCTAGAAACAACTAAAAGATGTAAAAAAATTTGTAGAAGTTAGAAAACTGTAGTTAAATGTGGAAAACCAGATGATCCTCGCCTAGAAACTATTAGTTGGGAAGTGAGCGAAAGTGAGTTGGGGATTTGATATATCTATAATATACATGTTAATTTTGTTATGTGTTATATCGTTATGTACGTAGTAGCTGATTCGCGTTCGTTCTCCATTTGCAGTCGGAGATGGCAGATTCACGAGATAGAGATGATGCCGGTGCGAGCGGTAGCCATCCTTCGATACCATCAGCAGAGGCTTTCAGATCGAGTAGCTGCTCAGGGTCAGCAGCTGGCGGATCTCATTGCACCGATGACTTCCCGCTTTACCCTACCAGCACCTCCAGCTCAGACAACAGGTCCTACTGCGACTACAGTACCGATCATAGTGCCGACTGTACCTGCGACACCAATACTAGCAACTCCAGCAGTGGAGACAGTGCTGACACCATCTTCCACACCCCCATTAGCTGGTTTGATAGCGGTAGTTCAGCTGGTGAAAGATTTCATCAGACTAAAACCGGTATATTTCGACGGTCAGAGAGATTTTAAGAAGGTTGAGAAGTAGGTTTTGTCACAGGAGAAGTTACATAAAGTCTTGCAGATTGATGATAGACTCATAGCTGATATCTCGTCGTACACCTTGCAGCGAGACGCCGATGTGTGGTGGCGTGTGACGATAACTGCTGAGGGAGAGTTTGAGTCTTGGGATGCTTTCAAGACTAAGTTCTATCAGCAATACTTCCCACCTGCGGTGATGAAGCGGTTGAGGAAGGAGTTCATGAACTTGATGAGATACCAAGACAGATACAGCTATTTGAGGCAGTTTGCAGGAGATCTTGTGAAAGAGGATGTTGATGATGTATATCATTTTGGTGATGGACCGAGGCCAGATATTGGGTTTTATGTTGTCAGTTCAGGTGGCAGGACATTGAGAGAGATATTCGAGCGGGCACTGGCTCACGAGACTTATTATATGAGCCGCGTGACTGACGGGACACCCTTAGTACCCGCGATGACACCTGATCAAATGGCAGAGTATGAGCGGAGGAGACAGAAGGGCAAATGACCGAGGAGATGGGATAGAGGTGTTAAGGGGGCGATTGTGCCTTATGTAGCATCTCCTACACCTTTGCGGACGATTACGGGTAGACCTCCCGTACAACCACCAGTCAGACCTACATTGCCAGCTCCTACGTCTACTTTACTAGCTTTACCAGCACCACCAGCTCCACATCAGCAGCACGGTGTTAAAGGCAAAGGTAGAGGTAGAGGACGAGGACGAGACAGTTTCAGACCAGGGCAGAGACAGGCATCGACACAGGCCCAGGATCGGACACATGGTTAGCCTAGAGCATTCACTTGTTATCGATGTGGTCAGGTGGGACATATCAGTCGAGAGTGTCCACAACCAGTGACAGTGATTCCACCACAGCGTCGAGAGGTCGTCCATACGATTGCACAGCCTGACGCAGACGCTACACGGAAACTCATTGAGGGTATGATTTTCATTTTTGGCCATCACGCTTATGTTCTATTTGATTCGGGTTCTACAATTTCTTTCATTTCTGGTCGCATAGTCAGCATGTTAGGGTTGAAACCAGTCAGTGTCGGAGTCCATTTGATTTTGAGTACGGCAGCCGAAGATAGAGTGTACCCTAATTCTCTGGTGGAGAGATGCCTAGTAGAGATCGACGGGGTCGAGTTACCTGCAGATTTCAGAGTGCTTGAATTTCTGGAATTCGATGCGTTGCTAGGGATGGATTGGCTATCATCATATCATGCTCATATCGACCTTTTTGCAAAAATAGTGATATTTGAAATTCCAGGGCGTCCAGTGTTCATATATAACAGTAGTACACCGAGAGTCGAGGGCACTCGAGGTCGACTTGAGACCAGTGGGGAGATGGAGACTTTGGTATCGCTATATACCGTTGCGGAGAGTCATGAGCCGAGACTTGCAGAGATTCCAGTTGTGTGTGAGTTTCCGGACTTGTTTCCTGAAGACTTACCTGGATTACCACCACCAAGGAAGATTGATTTCATTATTGAGTTGGTGTCAGGGACGAAACCGATATCTATACCATCATACCGCTTGGCTCCATGAGAGTTGGAAGAATTGAGGAAACAGTTGCAAGAATTGAGCGAGAAGGGGTTCATTACACCTTCGATATCACCATGGGGAGCATCGGTCCTGTTTGTAAAGAAGAAGGATGGTACTTTGAGACCGTGCATTAATTACAGACAATTGAACAAGGTCACGGTCAAGAATAAGTATCCATTACCACGTATTGATGACTTATTCGATCAGTTAAGAGGAGCGTAATTTTTCTCCAAGATAAATTTACGATCAGGATATCATCAGCTGAGGATCAGGGAGGATGATAGATACATAACATCGTTTAGTACGAGGTATGGACACTATCAGTTCTTAGTCATGCCGTTTGGTTTGACTAATGCTCCGGCCATGTTTATGGATTTGATGCATCGAGTAATGAGACCATATCTTGACTGCTTTGTGATCGTATTTATCGATGATATATTGGTGTACTCGAAGACTCGAGAAGATCACGAGCAACACCTCAGGGAGACGTTGCAGACTTTGAGGGAGCACAAATTATATGCCAAATTTAGTAAGTGTGAATTTTGGTTGTCTGAGGTAAAATTTTTGGGTCATGTAGTTGGAGCAGCAAGGATTGTTGTAGATCCGGCAAAGATTCAAGCGATTTTGGATTGGCCAGTGCCGACGTCAGTAACCGAGATTCAGAGTTTTCTAGGGTTAGCAGGATATTACCGAAGGTTCGTGAAGGATTTTTTTGAAGATCGCTTCACCAATAATCAAGTTGACCCAGAAAGATGTGAAGTTTCAGTGGTAAAAAGAATGCGAGAAGTCATTTGCTCAACTGAAGAACTTGTTGACTACTACACTAGTGTTGATATTGCCAGAGGCTGGAAAGAGTTTCATGGTGTACATAGATGCTTCTCGTATGGGTTTAGGTTGTGTATCGATGCAACAGAAGGGTACAGTGGCCTATGCATCAAGACAAATGAAGATATATGAGAAGAAATACCCAACTCATGACTTAGAGTTGGCGGCTGTAGTGTTTGCTCTGAAGATATGGAGACATTATCTGTATAGAGAGAAGTTCACTCTCTATACTGACCATAAGAGTTTGAAATATTTCTTCACACAGAGAGAGTTGAACATGAGACAACGCAGATGGTTAGAGTTTTTGAAAGACTATGACTTTTCTCTGGAATATCATCCAGGAAAAGCAAATGTCGTTGCTGATGCGCTGAGTAGAATTCCGACTGGAGATGCTAAGACTGTTCGATGTCATATGATGCACGAGTATGGTTTACTCGAGGTGGCGACGAGGCTGAGTCAGTCAGATATTGCTAATGACACGGAGGTACTGATTTGTGCTCAAGTGAGACTTCAAGCAGTGTCGACTCAGAGAGTGTTAGAGGATCAGAAAGTTGACATACAGTATCTGAGATTCAGTGAGTTAGCACAGAGTTCCGAGTGTAATGATTGGACCGAAACAACAGATTAGTGTCTCAGATTTCGAGGCAGATTATGGATACCGTAGTAGCAGAACTGAGAGATGAGATTCTTCAGGATTCACATCGTTCCCGATTCACTGTTCATCCAAGAAGGACCAAAATGTATTATGATATGAAAATACATTTTTGGTGGCCTGGGATGAAAGCGGACATATCAGAGTATATCGAACTGTGGGATCTGCCAGCAGGTAAAGGTAGAGCATCGTAGACCTGGAGAATTACTACAGTCACTTCCAATTCCACAATAGAAGTGGGAAGACATAGCTATGGATTTCGTTCGAGGACTGCCGAAGACTGTTCATCGATATGATTTCATCTGGGTGATTGTGGACAGATTGACGAAATCTGCCCATTTCATACCAGTTGCAGCTCATTACACATTTGACCAGCTGAGTGTATTGTTCGAGAGAGAGATTATCAGGCTGGATGGAGTACCTTTGACTATTACGTCAGACAGAGATGCTATGTATACGTCCAGAATGTGGCGGAGTATGCAGGAGCAATATGGTACATGCTTACAGTTTAGCACAACCTTTCACCCTCAGACTGATGGGCATACTGAGAGATTGATTCAAACTCTCGAAGATATGCTCAGGGCGTGTGTACTTGAGTTTGGCGGATCGTGGGAAGAGTATTTACCGTTGTGTGAATTTGCATACAACAACAGTTATCAGGCGAGCATTGAAATGGCGCCATTTGAGGCGTTATATGGTAGACCGTATCGCTTACCATCTTGTTGGGCTGAGCCTGAAGACTGAAGTTTGTTAGGGCCTGAAATTGTTATCGATCACACAGAAAAGGTAAGACAGATTCGCCAAAAGTTAAAGGGAGCCCAGGAGAGGCAAAAGAAGTATGCAGACATGTATCGCAGCGATCTCACGTACGATGAGGAAGCTTTAGTGTATCTAAAGGTTTCACCTCGTAAGGGTCATCATCGATTTGGTTTGAAAGGAAAATTAGCACCGAGGTTCATTGGGCCTTTCAAAATCAAGAAACGGGTTGGAAAGGTTGCTTATGAGTTAGAGTTACCTCCACAGATGTCGGGAATTCATCCGGTGTTTCATATATCGATGCTTTGACTAGCTAAGTCAAAGGCAGGCGATAGACAGACAGTAGATTTGAGTCAGGATGATTTCCGTGAGGATATCTCATATGAAGAGCAATCAGTTCAGATTCTTGATCGAAGAGTACAACAGTTAAGAAACAAGTCTATCCCGAAGGTGTTACTCAAGTGGCAGTTTCATGGAGATTCATAACTCACTTGGGAAGGGGAAGACTATATGCGCGATAGATTTCCGTACATCTTCGAGTCAGGTATGTTTGAATGTTCGTTCAATTCAAATTCGAGGACGAACTTCTTATTAGTTGGGAAGTATTGTCACGGCCCAATAATTAATACACGTTTAATTCGTTGATCAAGACAAAATGACCCGTGACGTGGGACCCGCTGCGCGATACGTGTCACTATCGAGGCACGGTGGTCGAGGTAAATGTTATATTTGTGTGTTGTATGCCTAGTGTAATGTATTTGTATAAACTACTAAGTCATTTACGCGTATGCAGATACCGAGACGAGTAGGAACGTGCCTCGAGTCGCGTGTCGACGTGGGCCCGAGGTAGCAGCTCGTGGAGTAAGTGTAGCTAGTTCGATTTATTGCATAAAATGAAAGAAAAAAATAGAAGTGAGTGGTGGTGATGAGGCCACATCACCCCATTTATACATCATATATATATATATATATATATAATCATTTTGGTCACTTTGATCTAAAAAAAAAAAAAAACAACAACAAAACAACAGCAACAACAACAGAGAGGAGACGAAAAGAAGAAGAAGAATGAGAGAGATCGGGAAAGAGAGATCGAGGAACTCGAAGCAAGGTGAGTCATTGATTTTCGTTGTTGGTTTGAATGTGTGTTGTTGGCTGTTGTTGTCGGTCGTCGGCTGTTGTTATCGGTGTCGTTACCATGGAGGATCGGCCTCCATAGCCGACCGAGAGAGGAACCGGAGAGATGACAAGGATATCTCCCTCGTCATCAAAACCCACTGGGGTTGGAGTTGAGAGCCAACCCCAACACCTCACAAAGGAAAAAAAAAAAAAAAAACCAGCAGAGGCTTCGCAAAGAAGAGGAAGAAGAGGGGATCGGGTCGGGTCAACCCAAACCCATGTGGGAGTGGGTCGGACCGACCCTGACCCGATGGAGACCAGGTCAGACCGACTCGGGTCCGGCTGGACCGGGTCGGGTCGACTCGGATCCGGCTGGACCGGGTCGGGTTTGACCCGGACCCACCTCAATATATATAGTAATATATATTTAATTATATATATATATATATTTAATTATTGAATTAAATTAAACAGTTTTTAATATATAATAAAGTTGGGACTGAGGCTATGTTGTTGTTGTAATATATAATAAAGTCCTGAAAAATAGATAAAAATATGGAAAAAATTCAAAGAATTTCCAGAAAAATAGGAAAAAATATATTTGTGACCCAAATCAATAAAACGTCAATATGCCTATAAAAAGTGAAGAATTCGGGAGTCGGTCGAGGCGTTATACCGGGGTTTTACCTCGAAAAAGGCGAAATCGACAAATTGGTCTTGAACCCAATTTTGACCAATGTCGACCAATTTAGGGATGTTAAATCATTAAATTTAAATTTAAATTGAAAAATTTTCAACTGTTAGGATCCTAGAGGAGCTATTAGGGGGTTTGGGTGCGTACATCGACGCGACAGAAATCGTATAGCTTAGGAATTGTTGTGTGTATGTATGTAAACTGATTTGACACATTTATTTACATTTCATTCCATTTATTTATTTCTTCTCGGTTATTTGAACTGAATTGCCTTTGAAATCCATATGCTATGACTTGTTCAGTTGCTCATTTTATGATGTTCATAGCATACTCTGTTTTGTATATCATTGATTCCAATTCCTATATTTTGTCAAGTTGATTGTTGTGTGTGGAAGTCAGTGATATAGCATGCTATTAGGATAGTTTGTTTATTTTGACTCAATTCCTTTGTGCATTAGTATGCTATTACATTTCTTGGATTCCAGTGCTACGTCATTTTTGAATATGAAAGTGGTTCTTGTAGTTAGGGTCATTTGATGATAGAAATTCAGCTTTCATACGTGGTCACTAGACTTGCCGGGATGTTAGGGAATTTCTCCACTACCTTGCATGACACATGGGGTAACGTGCCTCAAACGGGGTAACCGGATCTTGGGGTTTGTTGGTGCAAGAATAACTTGGGTGAACGTGACGAGTTTTAAAACTCGGGTATGTTAGCAAGTATACATTCCGGTGACGACTAATTCACTTGGAATAGAAAAGGCGTATCGTACGTACGACCTTTTGAACTTATGATATAAAGCTCAATTTGTAATAAAATGATATAGAGCAGCGCTCAAATTGTGGTGGACAGGCTGATGTGATGAAGATCGCGGCCGACCGACCCTAATCCATTACTACTTAACCTTGAATCAGTTTCATATTTGATTAACTCAAGTACCTCTTCGCATGATGTTTCTTTCAACATAGTTTCTATTTAAATTATGCAATTTGATACTTGTTGCCTAATTGGGAATGTGGATCGATGTCTCTTAGTATTACTTAAATAATTTCATGTACTCACCGTCTAGTTTGTGACGGTGGGTGCAGATCGGCCGAGTAGCAGACCAGGCAAAGAGAAGATTGGTGACTACCTCTGAGCCGGTGGATGACTGTTACGACGTACTTTTGTATGTTTTGTATGTTTTGTATAACATTTTTTATGTACATGCTAGTTTGCCTTTTTGGGTTGAGTGATAGGAATATAGAACTAGACACATGTTATATATATCACCATTTTTGTTTATACATACGTGTGATCACTATTTCTTGGTTTTTCCACAATAGGTTGGGCCTTAGGATTTCATTTCCACTAGTAATTGAATAAGACTTCCGCTGAATAATTTGTTAAAAAAAAGAAAAAAAAATTAAGTAACTCTGATTTATAGACGACCATAGGTTAGTCACTAGAACAATTATGTTAACTGTAGGTGGTATCATAAATTGTAGGTGTTTAAATAAGGCTGACTAGTTCCTGGTTAGGTCTTATAGGGGATATTAGGGCTTAATTAGGGATTAGGCCGGGCGGTGCCCTTACTTGTAGTTGGGGTCGTCACACGTACACTGAAGCATTTTCAGTTATTTGTCTATACAAGCACTTTTATTTAATGCAATCTGCCTCTTAGATCTATCTCCATATATCTATATCACAGGAATATAGGTCTAATTTCTTAACCAAGACTTGACATTCTGCAGGGTTAAGACGCCATTTCTAATGAATAATATATCATTAACATACAGATTCAAAAAGATAATTGCGCTCTCACTAACCTTTATGTATACGCAAGGCTTATCTTCGATTCAATGAATGTAATACATTAATTATTTCATCAAAACAAAGATCCTGACTCTGATAAGCTTACTATAATCCATAAATGGATCCTCTAATCTTGAATACCTTTCTCAAATTCTCAAAATAATAAAAAACCCTTAAGTTGTATCATACTCATCTTTAAGGAGCATAGAGCAATGTTATTTTGACATTCGTTTGTCATATCTTATAGTCAAACTATGAAGCAATGACAATAGGATTTTGAGCTTAGCTACCAGTGAAAATCTTATCATAATCAACACCTTGCTTTAGATTGGAAAACTCTCGATAAGTCGTGCTCTTAAGTTGCATCTTTTCTTTTTCATGTCATTTTAACTCATTTACATCCAATGGTCATACTATCTTTAAGTAAATAACTCAAGTTCCAAACTTGGTTAACATACATGAATTAAAACTCAGAGTTAATAACACTTAGTTTCTTCGTTCAATCTAAACGAGAATGTCTCTTGATAAGTAGTGATTCATTCTGATCCAGTATCAAAAGTACATCGTAACTATTAATAATAAGAAATTCCAAATTTCTTTGGCCAATTTCTAATTATTCTAGATTTTCAGGAGATATATGTTACTTATGTATACTTAACTAGTTCAAAACTTTGTTGATCTTCCTAAAGTGGTTCGGTTCTCATTTGTGTCACTTGAACATTTCAAGATTTACTTCATTCGCAATAGTGTCTTTAAAATAAATACTTTACTTAGAAAGACATCATTTTTTAGCAATAAACAATTTGTTCTTAATTGTATAAAATTGTACCATAGTGTTCAACCTCAATTAGACACAAAAGATTTAGACATCAAACTTTATGTGAGTTAACGTCTTACGCAAGTCTCGCCACCTTAAATCTCAAGAAAAGACAAACTAGGTCTTTTTATTCCATATCATATATGGAGTTTTATCAACCACTTTAACGAAAATAAGGTTTGGTGCGAGTGCATTTGTTTCTAAAGTATAGCATCAATAAGACATCATAAAAAGTCTCTGTGACACATCATAAATCAAATTATATCCCATATAGTTCGATTTATCCCCTTAAAACACAATTTCTCAAATGACGTTCCTAGTGGAGTTAATTGCAAGACAATCTCGCAATTTCAAAGACGGTCACTTAAACTCTTGACTGAAATATTATCCGCTTTAATCTCATCAAAGTATGTTAATAATTTGCCAAGTTATTTTTTATACTCGTTTTGAAATCATCGTAACAACTCAAAATTATGTCTTCCTGATAGGCTTTGTAATTCATTATAAAATGAACAATCTCATTCTATGAAAAACAAAATCCGTTCTTTAAGACTTTCTTTAGAACTTGGAAAGGTCTAGCTGACAACTAAGGTTTCTGTGTCCGACACAAACACCTTTTGTAGCTTTTACATTCCCTTTATCTTTCTTTATTAAATTCCTTTCTGTTACTAATTATCAAATATATATCTAAGGCCCATTTTTATTATTCCGTCTTACAATTTTAAACATCATATGCAACTGTAAATAGTGTTCTCCATGTCTTTCAAATTACGTAGTTTAAAACTATTTTGATGAACTATATATCAAATCTACTGCCAACTTTTAGCACATGAAGATTCAAAACTTTTGAGATAATTAATATAGTTCTTTCATGTTTCAAACGTAAAGACATATTAATAGGTTCTCAACCATTTTACAAGAATCTATGAATTTTACAATCTTATGCCATTCCCGTGTGACTTACTGTTGGAACATTTCCTTAAGTGTCATTGTCATGTCATTAGTTTTCACAGCTCGAATCTTTCCTACAGTTCGGTTTTATATTTGCTAACATGACATATAATCCTTATACTAATAGATGGTAGTTTAAAAGGAACCGTTAATCAAAGACATACATCCTTGTTTATGTGGTTGATAAGATTTATCAATTTTCTAATGAAAACAATGAAATTAGTCTTAGAAATTATTTTATCCTTATAAAGGATTGATCGCAGTTACTCTAGATTAGTGTTACTAGAAGTTTAACATCTACACTTGAAGATTATGCAGAATAATTTATTAGTGAGTAATTAAACTCCCATTAAATCAATAACCTTCGTAAATATTAATTTAGTGGTCGAAGATCCATATTTCACTTAATTTTGAGACAATTAAGGCATGACACTCAAAATCAAGTTATTTAGGTAAGTAACCATTACCAATTGTATTATATGGAACTCTTAGGTTATTTATGAGACCTAGACATCATATGTCACAACATGTTACGTCTCATCTATGCCTAAATCCTAAAACCATTTTTATAGCTTTATTAAGTCAAACCAATTTAAAACATCTAGGTAACTGTTACCCAACTTGCCTCACTAAGATAACACAATACACCCTACGAAGGTAGACCTATATTAATGTGATTGAGGCATTGACAAGTGTTTAAAATGTGTGGCATTAACTTAAAATTCTAATCGAAGGGTTTTTATCAAGTTTTATGATCCATGTAGTGTTTTTACAATGATTAATTCTAGCATCTATTTAATTATGGAGTATCATATATACCCTTTATGCATAGAATAAAGATAATTTATATAAAATAAGAATAAACATCTTCATATATCAACAAGACATCATAAAACAAATCAAGGAAATTAAATACCATAAAATTTTCCAAGTGCATGAAAGATTATATTTTCATTAATCTCATCAATTAAATATATTTCAATATAATTTTTATCGGACTCTATTTAATTAAAACCCCTTTTAATTAAATATTTTAATTAATATTAATAATAGTCCCACTAATTTAAATTGATATTAATTCAATTAAAGCACCTTCCAATTAAATTAATTCAATCCAATTAATGAACAATAACCACGTTTAATTAATGGTAATTAATCAATTAAAACTTCTTTCAATTAATATAAATAAAATTGTAATCTTATTACATCGTGGAATGGATAGCCTAGATGGCTAAGTCATTCCAACGAGTCGGTGGATGAGGTATCGACCAAGAAAACCTGTGAGTAGTTGATGACCTTTGTTCAAAGTGAGATCTTAATTGTGTTTGGGTTCCTAGTCTTGACATGTCGTAACTCCGAAATTTCTTGAGTTGCTTGTTAATTTGGTGACAATGTAAATCAAATGGATTCCATGAATTTTGAGTCGGATATAGGATTAGTTGAGTCAGTGAATTATTATATTAGGAGTCTAGTTTACTTTATGTACTCATTTACACCTTTGCTCGGGATGTGCAAAGTCTTAAGTTTGGGGGTATTTGATAAGTCAGTATTTATAGCTATTTAATAATTTGTTTTAGTATATTTAATGTGGAAAGTCTCTAATATATATTTAATTATATTTATTGGTCACTTTTAAGGTGAAACGGAGTGCTCAGTTGAATCGGGGGCGAAAAATATTTAAAATAGAGTATTTACATGTAGTGATCGGATGCCGAAAGACTTGCCGCGAATTACGGGCTACTAAGTTGGCCCACAATGTGTGCGTTTTCTCAACCAAACCAGTCCGCGTTCTCCACGTGTCGAGTTCCCATTGGTCAGCAGACAAATATTTCAACGAACTCGTCACAGCAAGCTTTGGATCATCCTCGGGATGCGCTTCGCACAGTCGTCCCACACCTTCGCTCGATCACCCGAACCAACCCATTCCATGCTCGTGACATGTGTCAACACGTAACCTCTTCACCACGTCATTGCCTATGTTCCAGCCAATCCCTCGCTGCCACATCAGCGCCTTAGCACCGAACGGACGAATTCGAGTTCGGCACGTGGCGTGCGGCAACGAAACAGCCTATGGGCTGTAGACATGCGGCCGATATCAGTTTTTAACCCAAAACAACCCATAGATGCTCCTCGGTGCACGTGTTAATAAAGATACCACAAAATTAGTTTATCTCACCGAACCAATTTTTAGTAGTTTTATATATTATGAACGTTATGTATTATATTAAAAAGACCGACTATTATATTTTTAGCATCGACTTCTCTTAATGATTGCTTAGGTCGGCGGGGAAACAAGTCGAGATTATTGATTTATTACATATTATGTGAGATCTTTTATTTTATTATTTAATTTATTTTAAATTCTCCTATTTCATTATTGTTGATTTTAAAGAATATGGTTTAGATCTAGGGTATGCATGTGGCCAGTGCATGTTTTTAGGGGGACAACCTATAGTTATTTGGACCATTAGTATCGGTGTAATTTTGCTTTTGGACCAATAAAGTGATGAACACTCACCCGTTTGCCGTAAAACCTTTTCAGTTCTTGAGTGTGCAATAATTGAATCTAGGTTAAATTGGAAGCGGATGTGATCTGGAAGCGGATGCGATCCGGTTATTTAGGATTAGTGTTCCCACAGATCTATATTACTGCGGTTAGTGTGTTAAACCCGATTGACGAATGTCTAGGGTTTTGCATTAATTAGGGAAGTAGTTAGTGGCGAGCGTAATGGCTATCGAGATTAAGGTAATGAGGAATTTCTGGCGGATGTTGATTTTATATAGTTAATCTAGGAAAATTTAAATTAATAACTTTTTAAGAAAGATTGAAGAACACGATTGCCATTGAATCTTGATCCTTATTTGTGGAACTATAGACCTAAGTGTTACTTAGGTGTTCATTAACTGTTTTCAAAATTAGTTTCGTTACTTTATTTTGTTAGTTTAGTTAGATTAGTTAGTTAAATTAATTTATCTTAAAACCCTCAATTTCTTTTTTGTTTTTTTTGTTTTTAATAATAGAAAGACTACCGATCTATGTGAGATCGATCCTTTGCTACTATTTTACAAAATAGTTGGTTTAGAAATTTTATTTTATGGACGCGTTCGACGCGCATCAATGTAAGATGTTCCCTTGACTTGAAGTAGCGTCTGGAGGGGTTCATCTGTTAACTGTAGTTGTGGTTTAGTCACGTAAGCCTGCAAGTATATACGTGGTTCCTGTCCTGTTTTATTGATTATCGGTTGGTTTAAGTCGGGGTTTTCTCGAATTATTCGCGGTGTTTATTTATTCATTGTTGCTTTATTTCCGAGCATGCTTTATTGGTATATGTTGTTACATTTATTCGTTGTTGTTTTTGCTTGTCGTATGTCACTTACATTCTTGGGAATATGACTTACTATTTTTAGATGTTATATTCGCATGTCTCGTAGTTTACCAGTTTTATTTCATGAATATTGTGTGAACTTTTCTTAGGATTTTACTCATTAGACTCGACATTGTATTTGTAGAGTGACTGAGTGCAAATCCTTCGACGAGCCAGACAAGGGTTTTGAGGACTGTAGAACACTGAATACATGTTTATGGATCTTTTGTTGTACTTATTTCGCTTTTGGTATATAAATGGTATCTTTTTGCCAGGTTTTTCATTACTTAGGATTGTTAAATATTGTATAATTTATTCACTTAAAGACTTCTGCTGTAAAATTTTATTAATACTCGATAAATGAATTAACCAACTAATTTAAATCGCTAATAATTATATGAAGATTAATTAGCTACGTTAGATTTTAATATAAAACGTGTAAGTAATCAATTATGTCGCGGGGCGTCATAGATAAGCAGGCCATTACATGGCAAGGGTTGTTAATGTGTGATGCGACTTGGCGGGTCCCATAGCGGCTTCAGAGTTTGGGGTCGTTACACCACATAACTTCAAATCGACATAACTTGATCAAATTAAAACCAAATATGAAAATCCAATATACATAGCCAAGCGAAATTTTGCAAGGATTTCAAAAATGAAATCAGATTTGAAGAATAAAAACTCCTTCATATCAGAATCTAGGAAAAATCAGATTTATTGACACAAATAACACAAAATTTTTGATCGATCATAACTTTGTCAAGTCAACTCCGAATTTCAAACTTCTTTACTGCAAATTTAATAGTTTTTCACAAAGAAATCGAATATGTAAAACATTTTCAAAGAACATAACATTTACCTTCTGAAAAAAAAAACATAAAACTAATATGGGATTTAAACCTAAATTTCGTCAAAACCTCTAATTTAGAAATACGTGCTTGGGGACTTAATGATAACCTTAATTTGATCAAGATAAACCTTAAAAGGAATCCATTAACAAAGTCAAACAAAAGCCTTTTGATCATATACGTAGATTTCATGAAGTTAAACATGCATTTGATAAAATTTAGCGAAGAATACAAAAAACTTCAAAAACTCTCGACTTTTTGGTTTTAAATCCAAATTGGAAATTTCTTAATAGCTAGAATATCAGCTCGAAACGAGAAACTCAAATATATAAACCAATTTTGGAAACGACATCATTTACCCTATGAAATTTCATAAAAACCAAAACTGAACTAACACCTCCAATTTCTAATAAAAATCTTTAATTTCTAATCAAGTTTCAAGGACTCACTTGATGCTTTATTTAGCTCGTAGAATTAGTGAAAAAAAGGTTTTCAAATTCATTTTTATCACAACCTCCTAATTTAAGTCCCTATGCTCATAAATTTGAAGCATGTAGAGATGATGAACTTCATTATCTAGGTTGTTGCTTGATTCTTAGCTTGATTTCTTCACTTTTTGATCATGAATTTGATATCTTTCCTATAAATATTAGAGAATTCTAGCAACTAAAACCTCAAAGTTTCATCTCTTAATGGATCTAGATGATTTGCATGGCCATCACAAGCACTTATATATTTATATATATAGGTAAGGTTTACTTATAGCCCTTGATTTTAATGTATACACTTATCTTGAGGCTAAGCTAATGGTTCACCTTTTATTTCAAATCCACTAACTCGCCCTTGCTAACACCAATTCATACTTAATTGGTCTCTTGATTTGTCTAAATGTATCTTGAGTAACATCAAATAACTAATGTTTTATTTACCTAACTTAGGCTACATTTAATATAAACCAACTAGAGTCACATCATATTCAACTAATTAAGCCACATTAACTTAATGTTAGCATACCATATCACTCTCTACCTGGTCCCATGATTGCACTCATCTCGAGGCATGTCCTCGCTCACGTATCAACACTTATAAATAACAAGTAGAGGTGACTAAGTAGTCTACACATATACGATACAATAGAAAATCATCACGCAAATATAAAATATACATCGGTCATGTGCCTCAGTCAGTGTGCGTATCACGATATGGGTCATACGTCGGTAATTTTAATTAAGGATTCAAACGTAATTAGAAATTTGGGGCCTTGACAAATCTTCCCAACTAATGAAAATCTCGTCCTTAAAATTAAAGTTCAAGTTAAGTTATACCTAACTCGAAAAGGTACAAGAATCTGTCCATCATTTACTCTTCCCACTCCCAAGTAAGTTCCGTGAGTCATGGAACTGCCGCTTGATGAGTACTTTTGAGACAGACTTATTCCTCAATCATTATACCTTTCGATCTAGGATCTGAATCGGTTGTTCCTCATAAGTAATATCCTCACTCAAGTCGGTCTGACTCAAGTCCTCTATTGGTCGTACTCCTGCCCTCGGCTCTACTAATCATAACATAGAAAATCGGGTGAATCCCTGACATCTATGAAGGCAACTCAAGCTCGTATGCAACTTCCTCAACCCATTTCTTAATCCTTATGAATCTCGATGGAAGCTTGCCTTTCACCCTAAATATCTGAAGACCCTTATGAGGGGAAACCTTTAAATAAATAAAGACTCTATTGGTGTACGTGAAATCAACGTGATACCTGTTTATATACTTTTTCTGTCTCTCTTAGGCACCCTTGAGTCTCTAACAAATCAGTTTGACCTTCTCCGTATGGTCAACAACATTCTCAAGCCCCATAATTTCTCGGTCATTTGGCTTAGCTCAACAAGATAACGAGTGATACGGTCTGCCATATAAAGCATCAAATGGTGCCATTTCATACTAGCCTGATAACTATTGTTGTAAGAAAACTTACACAATGGTAGGTACTCCTCTTAAGATCCACCAAACTTCAATACATAAGACCATAGAATATCCTCAAGAATCTCAATCAACCTCACACTCTGCCCATTAGTTTGAGGGTGAAAAACTATGTCGAACTATAGGCACGTACCATACTTCTCTTGCATACTCCGCCATATCTTGAATGTACACATAACGTCTCTGTCTAAAGTTAACCATACCCCATGTAGCCTGGTAATCTCCTCAAAAAATATACTCAGCTGGTTGAATGTATAATGAGCTGCGACTGGTAAGAAGTGAACATATTTCTTCAATCTGTCAACAATCACCCAAATAAAGTTGTGTCATTTGGCAGTCCTCATTAGTCCTCTAACAAATTCCATTGCAATGTCTTCCTATTTCCACTGTGGAATGAGAATTGGTTGTAACAAACTTCAAAGGTCTACGATGGTCAGCCTTCACCTGCTTACAAACTCCATAGTTCCTAATGAACTCAAACATATCTGCTTTGGTTCCAAGCTACCAAAAATGTCTCTTCATGTCATGGTACATTTTGGTCCTACTTGGATGAACGGTGAATTAGGAATGGTATGACTCATGAAAAATCTAATCTCTTAGCTCTGCTACTGAAAGCATTCACAGTTTGCCTTTGTATCTCATACACTGATCTGACATCTCTGTCCAATCAACACAATCTTGGCGAAAAGTTGGTGCTCCCTTAAAGTCTTAAAGTCTCTATGAGGTGTTGCTCATGATCCTATCGTGTCCTCGAATGTATCAATATGTCATCAATGAAGATTATCATGAAGCGGTCAAGAAACAGTCTAAAAACTCAATGCATTAAGTCCATATACACCGCAGGGGCGTTGATCAGCTTAAATGGCATGATCGTAAACTAATATTGTTTATATCTCATGCAAAATGATGTCTTGGTCCTCCTCCTTGACCCTAAGTTGATGATACCCCGATCTCAGGTTTATCTTAAAAAAATATTGTGTTCCACCGACTGATTAAATAAATCATCAATCCGCGATAGTGGATACTTGTTCCCGACTATGACTTTATTCAGCTGTCTGTAGTTAATATAGAGTCTCAAACTACTGTCCTTCTTCTCATACTCGACAGTCTGCTCTATTGATAAAGCTGAACTCAATGTTGTCCCATTAGTAACTTTGCTAAAATAGTACATTTCGCGTAACAATGCGTGCTCGTATATCTCACCAAGTGCCTAGCATCTGTATTAAACACATGATATCCAATGTCGGGTCTCAGTCTGTCACCAAAGTGATTTACATCCTCAGAATCATCTCTCATTATGTCCCCAACAAACTACCTCAAATACTCGTATCTGTCTCTATAGCTCATTACTGACTCATTTGCTTCCCATCTCAGGTTCATAAACTCCTTCCTCAACCTCTTCATAACAACAATCCAGAAGTATTGCTGATAGAACTTCTTCTTCAAAACATCCCAAGTCTCAAAATCTCCATGAGTAGCTATCGCAACACGCCACCAAACGTCGATGTCTCTATCCAGTGTGTAAGACGATAGCTCGGCCCGAAGTCTATCCTAAATCCTCATAATCACGTGTCGCTTCTCTTAGGATAACACTCACTTCTTAATCTTCTTAAAGTCTCTCGTCCCATCAAAATATGTTGGTTTCAGCCTAATGAAGTCCTTCACTGACTGAACCTCGACTAATGTAATAGATGATGTGGGCAAGGGGGACGGTGTAGTCTCAGCTGTCTCTCCCAATACTGTCACTATTGCAAAGTCTGTACCACTAGAGCTGCTACAATGTCTGATCTTGCGTCAATCTACCTTCGTGCTCTGCAAGTTGACGATGTTCATGACACTAACAACTACGTTGATAACATATATATACATATAAAAACTAGCATGTACATATAAGAAATCCCCATCTCATTTTCACTCACTTCCTAACTAATAGTTTTTAGGTAAGGGTCATTTGATTTTCGCATCTAAGGTTAGTGTCCTACTCAAATTTATGGTATACTTATCGCAAACCAAAGGCATTTTTGATACCAACTATGACAATCCTTTTTTAAAAATAGAGCACCGACCGACCTAATCTCGTAATTAAGCCTAATCTAAGCCACGTAGGACTAAATTGTGTATTAGTCAACCTTTTGTCATATTATCCTTATTAAACACTTCAGGATAAGTAATACAAATCTCACATTATCATTGAATTTCAGAGTTAATTAAAAAATTTACAGTCAAAATATATAGCAGAAGTCTTAACAGTTACGCAGAAACAATTATTAAAAATTCTAAGTACGAAACCAGGAAACAACATCACATGCATATACATATTGTAAGGATGATAACACAGTGAGCTAGTCAAGTGTCAAGTCAGTGAACTAACCACTCAACCCAATATACAACCCACAATGTAAAGAAAAGATATAAAGTAAATGATATATCAAAAGTCGAGACCTACAAAATAGGAAGTAGAAAATCGCCGAATGCTCAAAGATAGTTAAAATCTTCTCATTTCCCAGCCTGTTGTTCAACAAATCTGCACCCATTGTCATATAAAGAACAGTGAGTATAGTATGTAATAAATTAATCCATGGAAATTCTTATGTATATTTCCAAACATAATTGAATGTATTTAAAATCATAAATATAGCGAAGAAGTGTTGACATGGAAATATGCTGAAAAATACTACAGTTAAACAAAGTGAGACTACCACAGGCTAAGTAGTAATGATCTAGGTCTGGTCGGCCATGAGGCCTATCACATAGACCTTTATTCCACTATCTCAGGGTAGAGCTATGATCTACATCTTTATCAAAGATCGGAACTGAGGTATACACCTCCATAATCACTCATTTGTATATTCTTGCTGAGTACCCTAAGTCTCATTGACCGGTGTGATGCGCAAGTGTAGTGGTGAGTGCAGACAACCCCAGTAGTCTAGTGATCAGGTGTGTTGCGTAGCCCATATCGCGCAATGGATTTTAGATTCTATCACTACTTTATAATATCAAGAAACTCGCACTAAGGATTTCAAAACAAGACAATATGCTTCAAAGCCAACAACCATAGAATACAAGTCCATATACACTCCAATTTCATTATTCTAATCCTAATAGCATGCTATTCTCGATCACACTTTCATCGAAACTGTAAGAAAGACATATAACACGAGAATTGAGTCAATGTCCATAAGCAAATGATATCATGTTAAAAACACCCATATAATGAGTAGAATATGAAATAAGTTCATGATATCAGATTTCAAGGTATTTCATAGTCGAATAGATTGTAAAATAGAGCATAATTGGAATGAAATGTAAATAAGAACCTTCAAAAGATTACTTACACTCCATGTAATATTCTTCTCGCTAAACCAGCCTCCCAATGTCCCAAAACTCACACTCGAACTCCCGAGTCTCCCGTAGAATCTTAATATCATTTAGTATGTTTTAGAGTGGGTTTAGGCCATTAGATGGGGATTTATACTAAGTTAAGTAGTTTAAGTTTTAATCGACATAACTTCAAATCAATGTAACTCAAATTGACATAACTTGATCAAATTAAAACCAAATATGGAAACCCAATATAATTAGCCAAGCAAGGTTTTGCAAGGATTTGAAAAACGAAATCGATTTGAATCGAAATCAGATTTGAATAATGAAAAATCCTTCATATCATAATTTAGGAAAAGCAGATTCATTGACACAAATAACACGAAATCTTTGATCGATCATAACTTTATTGATTCACTATAAATCTCGAACTTCATTATAGAAAACTTGATGGTTTTTTGCAAGGAATGGAATATGTAAACCATTTTCAAAGAACATAATGTTTACCTTCTGAAAAAGTAAAAGGCCAATATGGGATTCAAACCCAAATTTCATCAAAAACCATTAATTTTGAAATGCAAGCTTGAGGACTCAAAGATTACTTTAATTTCAAAATAAACCTTAAAAGGACTCCACTAACAAAACCAAACAAAAGCCCTTTGATCCCATATGTAGATTTCATAAAGTTAAACATGCATTTGAGAAAATTTAGTGAAGAATACAGAAAACTTCAACAATTCATAACTTTTTGGTTTTAAATCCAAATTGGGAACTTTCTAATATCTAGATTATCAACTCAAAACTAGGAATTCAAATATGTAAACCAATTTTGGAAATGATATCATTTACCCTATGAAATTTCACAAAAATCAGAACTGAACTAACACATCCAATTTTTACTAAAAATCTTTAAATTCAAAAATCAAGGTTTAAGGACTCAGTTAATGCTTCATTTAGCTCATAAAATTAGTGAGAAAAGTTTTTCAAATTCATTTTTATCAAAACCTCCTAATTCAAGACCCTATGCTCATAAATTTGAAACATGTAGAGATGAACTTCATTACCTAAGTTTTTGCTTGATTTCTTCACTTTTTGATGATGAATTTGATCTCTCTCCCCTAACTCCTTAGAGAATTTCAGCATCTAAAACCTCAAAGTTTCCACTCTTAATGGATCTAGATGATTTGCATGGCCATCACAAGCACACACATATATATTTATATGTAAGGTTTACTTATAGCCCTCGAACTTAATGTGTACAATTATCTCAAGGCTAATCTAATTTCAATTTCCCCTCTTATTTCAAATCCACTAACTCTCCACTAACTCACCCCTGTTAACACCAATTCATACTTAATAGGTCTCTTAATTTGTCTAAACATATCTCGAGTAACATCAAATGGCTAATGTTTTATTTAGCTAACTTAGGCTACATTTAATATAAATCAACTATAGCCACATCAAATTCAACTAATTAAGCCACATTAACTTAATGTTAGCTTACCATATTACTCTATACCCGGTCCCATGATTGTACACATCTCTAGGCGTATCCTTGCTTACATATCAACACCTATAAATAATAAGTAGAGGTGACTTGGTAGTCTACATATATACGATACACTAAGAAATCATTACACAAATATAAAATACACCTCGTCCATGTGCCTCAATCAGTGTGCGTATACAATGTGAGTCCCACGTTAAGGGTCAGTGATCTTGATTAAGGATTAAAATGTGATTAGAAAAATGGGTCTTGACGGAAAGGTCCTGAGATGTAAGTTGTCAACACCCGTACCATGACCTGGCGGTCTGACTGGCCCGAACCGTCTCCTGAGGCTTCTGGTCACACCATCACCCCGAAAGATGTTTCAGGCCCGCTCATCCATTCTTTTTACTATTAAGTTAAAGTCGGGTGTATGTGAAATTAGGAGAACATATAAATAAATACTGAGAAGTAAATGGGAACTTAAGTGGGGAAAACACTTATCATATTATCAATATTATAAATCTAAGTCGAGGAATATGTCCAAAAGTATCTCATAAGACATACGTAAACAAAATATAAGTTCGATATATAAAAACAAATATACACACAAAAGATATCATTTTACAGTGAAGATCAGGGCAATCTAAAGTCGTAGTCCCACTGGTGCGCCTTACCCTTCCCTCAATTACTAGAAGATTGATCTAGGTTCCAAAAGGCCCCCAATAAGTGAACAACAAGATTTTATAAAAGTTACAACATAATGTAACTCGACGAGGAATAATATAAAGAAATTTGCAGGAATATAAACTTGATTCAATCCTTCTCTAGTATGAACAGGCGATTCCCATGAACCCCAAATGCAAGGACCTAGCCTGAATCCCATCGACTCGGCGACGTTCAGCATCGACGATCGGGGGATGTCCCGTCACACGAATTTGTGAACCTGAGCGGCACTGACGTACTCTAACTCCGTCGTAGGAAAGGCCGAAGGGTGAAATACATGCTGGAGGGTAGAAGCTCTCCATATAGTCGTCCCTCGAAGGTGCTCGACTGGTCAATGGGGGAGACTCTTCGCCATCGAAGCTGCCTCATCTAGTTCTTGGTGACGACTCCTATAAGTCCTTATGTCAATATGCATGGCCACATAAATCATGATGTGATGCAAACTAAAACTTATGCGGTCATAATAGGATGCGTAATAAAGTTTATAAATTCTCAGTGTTCATAAACCTTACGCGTGGAATGCAAAAGCTCGACCACGCATCTCGTACCTGGCGGTGTGTGTCGATGTCCCCGCCAAGTAGTCGTTGAGCCCTATTCACATACGTCAGAATTAGTGCGTGAATCAAGGTCCTAAAACCCTTGAAATCTCGTGCATGTATCTCGAGAAAACCCCCAATTTTTTAATTCTTTGAATTTATCAATATACTTTAAATTTCATACACAATTCACTGCCTTGATCGCTAAATTTGATGATCAAAGTCTTATAATTTGGCAAGTACATGTGCATAAAGATTTAGGTCTACTTCTTATATTTCTGAAAAGGTATGGTGTCCGCAATTTATATTAAAAATAAGGGAGTTATCAAAGTTTTACGAAAACTGCGCCTATTTGAATTTCATTTCGACCAGCAAGGTTACAAATTCGATTTCTCTTAGTGTATAGCTCCAAATACCATAAACTTTTATCACAATGTTTTTAATATATAAAATAATAATATATCTATAGTTTGCTTTAATTGGAGTTAAATTGAATGAGTTATGCTCATCGCAATGTCGAGTCTAATTCTTGATGTTTAAACATGGTTGTTTTATTACTTTTTGGGTTGATTCATCTTGTTTCGGCTTTGGGTCTCCATGGGGACTCATTGGGTGTTATTTGGGTTCCATTTACACTAACTTATAACAAGAATTCTACAATTTAACAACCTATAGCCAATTTCACCATTAAAGGACCTTAAAAGCTTAAATTGTTCAACTTTTTGTACATACATTTGATCCACCTAAATTTTCAATCAAATTTGGCATAAAGTGAGTTGGAATTGAGTCTTAAACCATTTCATATCATTCCATGAAATCTAAATTTCAAAATCATAGTTAAAACTCCCAATTCAAGTCAAAAAATCAAATTTCAAGTCATGCAAAGTCTGAATTCTTGATTCTTAGTTCATGCTTATTTAGAGACATCAAATTTGAGTTCAAATCTAAAGACATGCATGATCTCATTGTCATTAAACCAAATCAACCCACATTCATGCTTATTCCATCAAAATCCATGAAATTGAAAGGAAAAATAGAGAGGTTACCTTAGGATTGTTGGGGATCTAATGTTTCTCCTCTTCAAGACTTTAATTGCACTTAAATTGCTCATTGATCCTCAATCTCCAGCAACTCATGTTCTTCCTCTCAATTTTCTTTTGGTGTTTTCATTTGCAACATCAATAACTAAGTGTTCCTTATATACCTTGTATCAACTTAAAATAATGACCTTTAGATGTGCCTCGAGATACGAGTTTTATGGTACATCTAAGGGTCCAAAATGGATCCTACACTTCATCATTAGAAACATAATTATTTTAAGTTGAGTACTTAATTAAGCCTCAAAATCAAGTTACTTAGTTGTTAACTTGGAGACATGAATTGATTTATATTGACAAGTGTTGCTTGTAAGTGACAAGTGTCCTAAATTGCATGAGTATGTCTCCAAACTAGATCTAGATCTTAGCCCTTCATCTAAATGTATTTTTGAATCTCGAGATCAATCCCATGTATAACATAAAGTCCATGCACCATAATTCCTTATTTGATTGTTAATTGACACATGTGTTACATTTTTTGTAGGCTATGGTTTTTAATTTAAAGCATAGGCTATAAGTAGATATTTATTATATTCCTACTATAGGCATATCAATCAATTTTTAATACACCACTTAGGCTAAATTAAATTAAGTTAGTAATAGGTCATGATACTAACCTAAGTAACATATTTCCTGTCCAACACGTATCCCGAGGTGAAACCCACGCCACGCCTTGCCTTGTGTCACATATGTATTTATAATTACTTAATTATTTATTAAATATTAAACGTACACCAAAAATATTATTTTATGATTTACAGTACACTATAGTCGAGCATGGCCGCGCAACTCGCTCGAACTAATTTTGGGCCTCCGTTCCGATCGGATTGGGCTGAGTCCAATTTGGTCGGTGATGGGATGTCACATAAGTGGAGTGAGCTAAAAGGGACAACGGAGCTCAGCAATGTGGAAAACCCGCTTAACCATTAAATATGCAAGTAAAAATCAATAAGCATGCAAGGCTAGCATGAATTGAAATTGAATAAAGCATTTAAAACAAGGCATCACATGGATTTATAACGCATTAATAAATCATGTCAACAAGATTGATAAATGCATATTCAAACCAAAACTCATTATCATGTATACGGTTCACAAAAAGAGAGATACTATAGAAAATATTAATAATATAAACTCGCGGTCTCATTTAATGCATACTAGTTATTGACAAGAATTTGGTGGTCAATTCACCTACCTTTGAGGTGATGACAACAACTAGATGACACACATGCCGTATGTGCCCTCTTGTTTGTCCCATCAAACCAATAGTAGGTTCATCCAAAGCCGTCACCGATACACATCTCTCTTCACAAAAGTACAAGCTAATGCAACTCCAACTTATGTCCCTAAGTGATATACTTACGAATTCAATTAAACAAGTAAAGCCATCGGTGGCAAACTCCACAACATCCTGGGCCCTTAAATAGTAAAGCCCTTGGTGGCACCACAAACAAACTGGGGTATTATATATGATTGCTTATTAATAATGCCTTTGGTGGGGACTCCACAAACTGTTGGGTTTTGGGGTTCATACGCGGCGGAGATTACAAAATAATTTTGACAAAAACCCCAACAGGATCCGAATCTAATTCCATTAAAAACGTTTAAACCATGAAAACTTAATCATACCTCAAACGCAATGTACCTTTCTGAAGGTTAATCGATCTCTAAGGCGCTGCCAACGACGAACGCTCTCTACCAGTAGTCCACACACGAACGGCGGCCGAGATTCAAAGTGCTAGCTTCGAGAGAATACCAAACCTTTTGTTTTTCTCTCCAAAACGATCCAGAGCATACCAAAAAAACCCTAAGTCGTTTCTGAAACGAAAAAGAGTTTCGGCCTTTTGATCTTTTTCTTTCGTACCTGTGTTCTAACTTAAAGCGTCTATTTATACAACCTTTGTATATAGACGGTTAAGTAAATTACACATATACCCCTACTTAAAGAAGTATAAGTGTAATACACCACAAGGACGTTTCCGTCATGAATTTTATCATATAAAATTCATTTTTCTGAACCATCTTAAAATCTCGCAAAACCATTCTTAGTGTGCAACCCAATAGGCTCATACATCGTTGGCAGTGTACCAAAACACATTTTGGTATACAAGTCATAAGCAGCCTCTAGCAAGACATTATAACTACCTAAGTTGTACGAATATCAAATCGATACAACCTAATCAATAGTGTATATAACATCCTTTTGTCACACGATATCCTTTTGATCAAACATAAGGCATGGAATTGTCATCCAACATGTTCAATCGTACTAGTCTCGATCTCTAGGTAGACTAAAAACATCCAAGTGACATTAATCAATATCAATTCACTTAGACTAGGCCTTTTAACAGTCTAACACATCGAGGGATCCACTAGATATCTCTCTTTATATGAGAGGGACAAATTCTATCTCGATTACACAACTTCATCACATTGCTCACATAGTAACCAATCACAAACTTTATAATCATCCGGTTAAAGACAACGTTTGATAGTGTCAAATCATTATGTTCCTAATGTTGAAGTCTTTGGCAATCTCAAGTCAGAGGACCGAAAAATATACATATCATGAGATACAACTATGACTTAATCCATGTGATGTTCTCATAGCGGGTCGGTCCAGTACTTTGTTCCCTAACAAGTACTCGTGATCTTGATTCGTATCCCTATACGTATAATCATCATATGATCATCAATCAAGACTCACACTAGTCTTAATTCATTATAGTTCCCAGTATAATGATCGACTATGGACATTTAGGATATTTATGTAAATGCCCATAGATCTTATTATAATGTAAACATGCAAATTAATTATAATAAACATCAAATGAAATCCTCTATTTTATTAACTAAAAGTATTCATAAAGACATTTAATGGATTGACCTAGGGCACATGCCCCAACATCTCCCACTTGCACTAGGGCCAACATATATGCATCTAATGCCTAATGATCTAACATGACCATCATGTTTTGCTTGTGGAAGAGCTTTTGTCAATGGATCCACAACGTTGTCTTCAGTAGGTACTCTGCGAATCTTTACGTCTCCCTCTCAATAATTTCTCTGATGAGATGAAAACGCTTGAGTATATGTTTGGATATGTGGTGTGATCTAGGTTCCTTGGCCCGTGCTATTGCCCCGTTATTGTCACAATACAAACAAAAGGGTTAGCACTACTTGGAACCACACCTAGTTCAGAAATGAACTTTTTGATCCAAATTGCCTCCTTTCTTTGCATCGGACGCAATATACTCACTTCTGTTGTAGAATCTGCCACGGTCCCTTGCTTCGAACTTTTTCGCCATCGCACCCTCATTCAAAGTAAACATATATCCAGACTGCGATCTAAAATCATCTATATCAGTTTGAAAACTTGCATCTGTGTAACCATTTACAACTAGATCATTTTCAAAACCTCCATAGACCAAGAACATTTCCTTAGTCCTTCTTAAGTACTTAAGGATGTTCTTTACTGCTATCCAGTGACTCTCACCAGGATCAGAGTGATATATGTTTGTAGTGCTTAAAGCATATGATACATCAGGTCGAGTGCATAGCATGGCATAAATGATAGATCCAATAGCTGATGCATATAGAATCTTATTCATACGATCTCGCTCATCGTTTGTCCTAGGACATTGATTCTTGTTGAGACTTATGCCATGAGACATTGGCAATAATCCTCTTTTAGAGTCTTGCAAACTGAACTTATTCAGCACCTTGTCTATGTAAGCACTCTGACTTAGACCGATTAGCATCTTAGATCTATTCCTATAGATCCTAATCCCTAGGATATAGGCTGCATCTCCTAAGTCTTTTATTGAGAAACATTTCCCTAACCAAGACTTGACACTCTGCAATGTTGGGATGTCATTTCCAATGAGTAATATATCATCAACATACAGTACTAGAAAAACTACACTCCCACTGACCTTCTTATATACACAAGGCTCATCTTCGTTCTTAATAAAACCAAAATCCTTGATTTCTTCATCAAACGAATATTCCAACTCCAAGAAGCTTGCTTTAATCCATAAATGGATATTTGAAGCTTGCATACCTTCCTAGAATTCTCAGGATGTACAAAACCTTCAGGTTGTGTCATATACACGTCCTCAAGCAGCTTTCCATTAAGAAATGTTGTTTTTACATCCATTTGCCATATCTCATAGTCATAATATGCAGCAATGGCAATTAAAATTCTTATGGATTTAAGCATGGCAACTGGCGAAAAAGTTTCATCATGATCAACACCTTGAGTCTACCTGAAACCTTTTGCTACAAGTCTTGCTTTAAAAGTATGCACTTTGCCATCCATGTCAGTTTTCTTCTTGAAAACCCATTTACATCCAATGGTCTTACCACTTTCAGGTAAATCAACCAAGTTCCAAACTTGGTTATCATATATGGATTGCATCTCGAATTCATGGCACTTAGCCATTTATCTAAGTCTGGTCCAGACATAGCCTCCTGATAAGTGGTGGGCTCATTTTGATCCATAAGCAACACATCACGACTATCGGTAATGAGAAATCCGAATCTCTTTGACTTATGTCTTACCCTACCAGATTTACGTGGGTCTTGTGTCACTTGCGGAGGTTCAACTGGTTCAGAACATTGTTGAACTTCCAGTAGCGGTTCAGTGTTTACCCGTGATTCTTGAACTTCTTCAAGATTTATTTCTCTCCCACTAGTGTCTTTTGAAATAAATTGTTTTTCCATAAAGGCACCATACCGAGCAACAAACACTTTATTCTCAGCGGGATTATAAAAGTAATATCCTTTTGTTTCCTTAGGATACCCTATAAATAAACATTTATCAGATTTAGGTGCTAGTTTTTCTGAGACTTGTCGTTTTAAGTAAGCCTCACAACCCTAAATCTTAAGGAAAGACAAACTAGGTCTCTTCCCGTACCATATCTCACATGGTGTTTTATCAACCTCTTTAGAAGGAACTCGATTTAGAGTGAAAGCTGCAGTTTGTAATGCATAACCCCGAAAAGGATAATGGAAGATCTGCATGACTCATCATAGATCGAACCATATCTAATAAGGTTCGATTTCTCCTTTCAGAAACTCCATTCCATTGTGGAGTTGCTGGTGGAGTCAATTGGGAAACAATCCCACAATTTCTAAGAATATCATCAAATTCTTGGCTTAAATATTCACTACCTCGATCTGATCGAAGTGTTTTGATAGTTTTACCAAGTTGATTATGCACTTCATTTTGAAACGTTTGAAACATCTCAAATGATTCAGCTTTATGTTTCATTTGATATACATAACCATATCTGCTGAAATCATCAATTAATGTAATGAAGTACTGATAAACTCATCTAGCCATTGTGTTTATAGGACCGCATACATCAGTATGTATTAGAACCAATAAATCACTTGCCATTTCACTGTGTCCAGTAAAGGGACTTTTAGTCATCTTGCCTAGTAAACAAGATACGCATGTTTCATATGTTTCTAAATCAAATGAATCAAGAAGCCCATCTTTATGGAGCTTCGTTATGCGTTTCTCGTTCATGTGCCCGAGACGACAATGCCAAAGATAGGTTTGATTACAGAAATGACAATTTCCTTCCTTTTCTTTTGGGTGTTTTGAAATAGGAACAAGCTGGGGCTTGACTTATTCCAAAGGCTTTGCGACAGGTGCAGCAACAACCTTGGCAACTCTAGCCTTGCCTTTGCCTTTCTTCTTCATTCCCTTTCCCTTTTAGACCATCAACATATTACTAGAGGGTTTCTTGATATTTTGTTCAGCAGTTTTGAGCATCAAATGCAACTCTAAATTGATTTCTCCATATTATTCATATTGTAGTTCATCACAAATTGTGAGTAACTTTCTGGTAATGAATTCAGGATCAAATCCGTAGTCAACTCTTGGCTTATTGGAAATATGAGTCTATCAAGCTGGTCAACATAGCCCTTCGTCTTCAGAACATGAGGACTAACTGATGCACCCTCGGTCATCTTGCAAGAATGTAGGTTCTTGATTGTGTTGAACCTTTATTGCCTAGCTTGCAGTTGGAACATTTCCTTCAGCGTTACGGCCATGTCGTAGGCTTCCATTAGTTCCATGTCCTTCTGAAGTTCAGGAACCATAGTTGCTAGCATAATACATGCAACATCGGTAGAATCGTTGGCATGCTTATTATGCGCATCCTTCACAAACTTTCGTAGCATTGGTCATGGGTCCTCGTGGGATTGAAGCATCCAGGACATACAACTTGCGTTCATGCTTAAGAACAATTCTCAAGTTTTTGAACCGGTCAAGAAAGTTAGTCCCAAATAGCTTATCCTTCTCAAGGATGGATCGCAGTGACAGGGGATTATTGTTACTTGAATAGGCCATTGATCTACAATAAAGATTATGCAAAGTTTATTTTATTATTTAGGGGACTAAAATCCATATTTCACCTAATTCTATGACAGCTATGGCATGAAACACAGAACTAGATTATTTAGGTAGGTAACAGTTACCAATTACATCTTATGTAATTTTTAGATCCTTTTATGAGATATGGGACATCTTATGTCTTAGCATGTTTTTATCTCATCATTTGCCTAAAGTTCAAAACTATTTTGATGGCTTTATTAAGTCGGACAATTTTAAACATTTAGGTTACTCTTACCTAACTTGTCTCACTAAGATGACACAATACACCCAGCTATGGCTGAAATTGTATTAGTGTGATCAAGACCTTGACAAGTGTTTAAAATGGATGGCGTGAGACTTAAAATTTAATAGAAGGATTTTATTCAGTTTTAGTGATTTTATGTAAACATTGAAATATCATATATTTTATTGATTTCTTAAATCACTAAAAATTTGGAGATTTTTATACTGTTCACTAATAAAAGAACTTCCGTGCGCTAGGATTAGTTAGACGGCGGTCCCTCTGGCCGCGGTTTTTCTTAGAAGACGAATCTTAATTCCGAAAATTAAAATTCGCTATAGAAAATCATAATTTTCGCTGATTTTATTATCATAAATTAGCCCCTTAATTTATTCAAAATTAAGTCAATTAAAATATTTTAATTAACCTGGGCCCACATCTAACTAATCATCTTATCCTAATCCAATTAGGATTTAAGATATTTGAATCCTAGTATATCACCAACAACAAGATTCTTGATATTTATCTCATATTCTAAATTGTTATCTATCTTTATCAAATAGAAACTTCATAACAAAATAGATATAACAAGATAAATAATTAATTTTCAAAATTAATTATTTATTTTGGATTTAAGATATTTGAATCCTAGTATATCACCAATAACAAGATTCTTGATATTTATCTCTTATTCTAATTTGTTATCTATCTTTATCAAATAGAAACTTCATAACAAAATAGATATAATAAGATAAATAAATAATTTCGAAAATTAATTAATTATAAATAAATAATTTCGAAAATTAATTAATTATAAATAAATAATTTCGAAAATTAATTATTTATAAATAAATAATTTCGAAAATTAATTATTTATAAATAAATAATTTCGAAAATTAATTATTTGCAATTCTCGGTCCTCATCCAAATAATCACAAACATGTAATTGAATCATGAACTACTATCCCAATCGAACCTAATGGTGTCATGGATCACAGAACACGAAATTCAATTCATTAAAATTATTTGAATTAACCTAACATGGTTACTAGCATGTACGAAATTGATTTTAATTAAATCATGAATATGTGTATCACATACACAAAACATGATAATAAATCTCAAAGACAACTTATGTATATCACATATACATCAACTATTAACATGCTCTCAATCATATATCATGTATATATCAGAAGAAAACATGCAATGAATTTAATGGAATCAAACCTTGCTCGGATACCACTGTTGGGTTTTGGGGTTCATACGCAGTGGAGATTAAAAAACAATTTTAACAAAAACCCCAACAGGATCCGAATCTAATTCCATTAAAAACGTTTAAACCATGAAAACTTAATCATACCTCAGTCGCAATGTACCTTTCTAAAGGTTAATCGATCTCTAAGGCGCTGCCAACGATGAACGCCCTCTACTAGTAGTCCACACATGAACGGCGGACGAGATTCAAAGTGCTAGCTTCGAGAGAATACCAAACCTTTTGTTTTTCTCTCCAAAACGATCCAGAGCATACCAAAAAAACCCTAAGTCATTTCTGAAACGAAAA
Organism: Stephania yunnanensis; assembly: GCA_039657365.1. Lineage (NCBI taxonomy): Eukaryota > Viridiplantae > Streptophyta > Magnoliopsida > Ranunculales > Menispermaceae > Stephania > Stephania yunnanensis. Next base: position 27,313,023 of record CM077581.1, on the reverse strand, counting down.
TAGAGTTTGACCTTTTGATCTTTTTCTTTCGTATCTGTGTTCTAACTTAAAGCATCTATTTATACAACCTTTGTATATAGATGGTTAAGTAAATTACACATATACCCCTACTTAAAGAAGTATAAGTGTAATACACCACAAGGACGTTTCCGTCATGAATTTTATCATATAAAATTCATTTTTCTGAACCATCTTAAAATCTCGCAAAACCATTCTTAGTGTGCGACCCAATAGGCTCATACAACGTTAGCAGTGTACCAAAACACATTTTGGTATACAAGTCATAAGCAGCCTCTAGCAAGACATTATGACTACCTAAGTTGTACGAATATCAAATCGATACAACCTAATCAATAGTGTATATAACATCATTTTGTCACACGATATCCTTTTGATCAAACATAAGGCATGGAATTGTCATCCAACATGTTCAATCGTACTAGTCTCGATCTCTAGGTAGACTGAAAACATCCAAGTGACATTGATAAATATCAATTCACTTAGACTAGGCCTTTTAACAGTCTAACACATCAAGGGATCCACTAGATATCTCTCTTTATATGAGAGGGACAAATTCTATCTCGATTACACAACTTCATCACATTACTCACATAGTAACCAATCACAACCTTTAGAATCGTCCGGTTAAAGACAACGTTTGATAGTGTCAAATCACTATGTTCCTAATGTTGAAGTCTCTGGCAATCTCAAGTCAGGGGACTGAAAAATATACCTATCATGAGAAACAACTATGACTTAATCCATGTGATGTTCTCATAGCGGGTCGGTCCAGTACTTTGTTCCCTAACAAGTACTCGTGATCTTGATTCGTATCCCTATACGTATAATCATCATATGATCATCAATCAAGACTCACACTAGTCTTAATTCATTATAGTTCCCAGTATAACGATCGACTATGGACATTTAGGATATTTATGTAAATGCCCATAGATCTTATTATAATGTAAACATGCAAATTAATTATAATAAACAGCAAATGAAATCCTCTATTTTATTAACTAAAAGTATTCATAAAGACAGTTAATGGATCGACCTAGGGCACATGCCCCAACACAAACATCCTAGGGCACTGAATATCGTAAGAGGGGAAAACAAATGCATTCACATTCCATAGATACGTAGATTCGAGCCAATAACATGATGACCATTTCCCAAGTCTCTAGTTAAAAACGTATGTCCTGACATAACTAATATCATGCCATATTTGATAACTGAGCAAGCTCCCCACTTACCTTGACTTGCCGAAAGTCCTATTTTCGATATTCGCGCACTCGGGATCTAATGCGAACCGCCTTATGAATCTAAGAAATTTAAGACACATTCACATCAATGACAAATCATATTAATTCGAGTTTGTTTTAAATTTAATTTGGGATCCATTAGTGTAGGTCCCGCGGGTCTCCCGTTACCCAGTGCCAATATCGAAGGGTGAGACCCGCCCAACTCTTCTTATAGGGACACAGTAGCGCGCCCCATTTGCAAGTAATATTCATTATTTTTATTTATTTCATATATATTTTATTTATACATATATATATATATATATATTTGTTATATATACTTGGATAAAGTGACCAGGGATAAAACGTCCTTGGTTTTGAGGTGTAGGTTTGTAAAATTACTAAATTGTCCATAAGGTAGGTCTTTCAGGTTTTAGGTCATCACAACATCCCTAATTTTAAAGAACTTTCATCTTCAAAAATAAAAGTAAAGTCCATCCGTAGCCCAACGTGTCCATTCATAACGATTTATTTTACGACTCATTTTTTTAACTAATGCAAATCCGCACCTGTGAAATTTCCTTGTACCCTGCGTTAAATAAAATCTTACTCTTGACACTAACTTCTCAATAGTATTATTTTCATCCTACTAGCCGAGATTTACAAGGGTTGTCTCGTATAGGTCCAAATAAAGTCATTATATCTTAGCTACCAGCCAAGTCTTTGTACCATCACACGTTCCTAGGTATTCCTTTACATAAATTGAAGGTTATCCAAGAGGGGGTTAATTGGGTGTGATGGCCAATTTAATCCTTTTACAACTTTCTTTGCTAATTTCCTAAGTTCACTTCAAAAGTCAAACTAGATGAGCGAGGGTGGTGGTGATAGTAATAGCAATGTTCCGAAATTATTCGAGTGAGTGAAATGCTACACTAGGAGAAAGGGTAAAAGAGATGGAAGTACACAATCGATTTATACTGGTTCGATCCCTCGAATCTACATCCACTACCTAACCTCCCTGGTTATGATTTTGAACCAACACTTATATTTTAATAAGTGAACAAATCTAAGCTCGCAAGCTTAGTGCGCCTAGTCTCCACTAGGTCTTTTACCATTGCCTTATCGCAATAAGGAATTTTACAACCACCTAGCCTCAACTAGAAATTTGACTTGCCTAGATGCAACTAGGACTTTACCTTGCCTATTCCTCGATACACTTTACAATATCTCCTGCACACTAATAGGATTCACAACTTGGTTTATTCACCAATAGACCTTACAACCTTTACAAATTAAAAGATTTGTCGCTTACAACAAGTAAAGCGGTATAAGATGTCTCCTCTCATAAGCCAAATGTAATATTGAGATGAAGACAATGCAAGTGAGGCTTTACCAATTGAGATGCCTTGTAAATCAAATTTTATAAGCTAACTCTCAATATTGAAAACAACAAAAAGAATATAGATCAAGCTTTAGTTGATTCCAAAAGTGACTAATTGATGCACTAATACAAAAATCAAGTTTAAGCTCAAGTTGTCCAATCAAAAGCTCGGGTCACAAATAGGTTTAAGATTAAGAAAAAAACCTTGTAAATATGTTGTCAAAACAATATAAGCATGAAACCACAAACACAAATATAGATTAAGTACAAGTTGGTTTCAAGTTAATTCAATGCACTATGAAAAATCACAATTAAGCTCAAGTAAGTGCAATCAAAATCTCGAGTCTCAAATAGATTAAGCTTAAGAACAAAACCCTTGTAAATATGTTGTCAAAATAACATAGGCATGAAACCACATAAATGAATATAGATTAAGCACAAGTCGGTTTCAAGTCAATTCAATGCATATATGGAAAATCACGATCAAGCTCAAGTAAGTGCACTCTTCAATTTTGGTTTACACCAAATCTAGATTAAGTTCAAAAGCCTTTTTTAGTGGTGTTTCACACATACTTCAAAGAAAAACAACCACTATAATTATAGGTTAGGCTTTATGTGTTTTTCTAATTTCGCATGCGTAATAGTGATTCAGATTTTGGCTTAATAGGTGCAAGTTTGCTCTAGATCTTATCTAGACTTGATATTAGGCTCAACACACTATATGAACATATTCAAATCAGTCACATATGGTTTCCACATAAATCTTTAGCAGTAAGATATAGATTAAGCATAATAGTGTAAGAGAAAGTGAGATCTTATAACCCAAGATGTGAAGATGATTTATATCGATTTGGAAAACATGTTGAGGACCTTAGAACACTTCCATTCACCTCATTTGATTTGAATAAGATCAGCCCTAAAAACCCTTAAGTAAGTCCGTGTTTGATTTTTTCTTGTGTTGCAAAAACTCCATGTTTTTGCTCTCTTTGTATGTGTGTTAGTGAGATGAAAAACTTATTCTATGTGTTTATAATGTTCTCTCCAAACCATTTTGATTCCTTTTTACTGTTATGGTGATCTAAGGGCCCAAAATCATCCATATATTCAATTTAAAAATAAAAGTGTAATCTTTTAAAAAAACTATTAAGAAAATGGTTAGCGTGCTAGGTGACATCATTAGCACGCTAACTGCAGGTAGCACGCTAGTGAATCCCAATAGCACGTTAACCAACAAGGACAAGAGACTAAATAGTTTCTAATTTGGGTTAGCGACTCCCTAATTCACCTATGACTCAACTAAACCTTTAGGAACACCTTGGACATGTTTCATATCAGTCATTGGACCCATTTGGATTGCCCGAATGATTTCACCAATCCCAAACATTAAGAATTTCGGTTTCATGAAACACATAGGTGCTTGTCTACAAATATTTTACTTATCATTCAAAAATCATCTAAACTGATGTTGGTGCATTCAAAATTAATTACAACAGTTTGTACACCTCATGTTCATGCTATAAAACATATTTGCATGATTTAAAACATTTTAAAACTCACTAATTTGAAAATTATGAAATGCATGACTTTAGGTTCTTGAAAACATTATGGAATGCATGAATCTAATGCATTTGGCTCATGTAGTTGAACTCTTATACCTTACAAATAATTTACATAACTTCATGCATGTTTTCTAGCGCCTTTCCTTGCCTTGATCAAATTATGAGCTCTTCAAATCTCATTCCTTCCATTCCATCCATTTCATCCATTCCATTTGAACTTGAATTAGTAGTTTTTGAGCTTGTGACTTCTAGCAATGTTGGATGTGTTGAAATACTTGACAAACATGTTAGTGTCATTTTACGTTAGTTGTCATCAAATCTCGGGATAGAGTCTAAGTGATTGAGCAATTAGTCAAATGTTAATCTCCACTGAAGTCACTACGTGCACACAAATTGCCCGACCAACAAGATAACCATATCAAGATGTGATCCAGTGCCTATCTATGTTGAAAATGTCTCTGCCCATCTGGTAACAAATCCATACTGCCAACTGGTGGTAAGAACATGGATAGTTGTCTGCTATAATATGAACACTAGCACACCATCTCAGTCACCATCTCGGTTACACATATCTATGAACAACTCATTATGTCCTTACGACTTATCTATGGGCGATGCAAATGATCAGTCGTAATATTTCTTTCTGGAATTATATCTTAACTATTGTTTTACACGTTTATCGATGTTCATTCGTGTAGGTTCATAATTCAAGTCAGCTCCTGACTAACGATCCACCTTGTAACTCTTATGTTACATTTAACCATTTACTTATGCAGCGAGCTTTCACTCTTGGTAAACTATGGAACAATCATCAAAGTTGATATCCCTAAGTAGCTTTCAATATTACATCATGATTTTTGTTTCATACCAAGGTCTCCTATCACATCACTTTATTTTCTAAAGATTTTCACATCTCGTCTTCGTACCAATCATCTCTCATGATCCAGGGTAACCGTTTTAAGTTTTTGACATATTCAAGGTTCACATTTATAGCACAATCATTGCTTATCGTCCTTCTGAGTTAATTCCTAGCTATTATAGTTTGTTTAGAACTTCCCTCATTGAGAAATCAATAGTGGTTTAATTTTCATGTCGTTTCTTAAGAATATATAACCTATACCTTAGGTTTTATTATTAACGACTCATAAATCTTTACGATCCAATCATTTTAAGTTCATAATTCACACTCAACATTTCAATTTGTTACTCATGCGCGTTACTATTGTCACACTTTTTTTGCCTACTTCACCAACATGAAAAATTAAAGCTTTAGTCTTTTATATTTTAATTACCATTTATCCAATGATTTAACTTCCAGCGTGTATAAGGTTATGTCCCTTGATTCATGAAATTTCCAACAATATTCATGCATTCACTCGAAATTCATAATTAAGCAAACTTAGTTGCTGTAAATCTCCTTTACACAACTCATATTTACCTTATTCTTAGGCGAGCCTTTCATGTCATATAGGCTACTTATACTTTTGTTACTTATTAAGGTGTCAACCTTGATCATTCGTGTATCTCACCACTTGTTGATGCCCTCAACATTTAGTTATCTATGCAAAATATATCACTTACTCATTGAGGTTACTTTTCAAGTTTTCTTACACCATTCGGTTAGGATTTCCACTCTAAAACTTACACGAAGCCCTCAGGCTCCCAAGTATTAGCAACACTTTGTTTAACAATACCTAATGGCATCAGATTTAGGACATCTTATCTACACCTAGAGATACGTGTTTGTTAACTAGCTTAACATATTTTCTCATCCTTCCTTGTTATCGCATTGTTCTTGTTACATGGTAGAACTTTGTTGAGAGTCAATCCTAACACAGGATCCCCAATTTTAAATTGTCAACCTATCATTAGTTTGATCCTTTATCTTTTTTAAAATTGTTTAGTTTCATAGTCTGGCTCTTCAGATAACATTCTCTCTTACCAATAAATTTTGAGTTACTTTCCACATGTGATTGTCATGATTTCTCATGACGTCACCATTTCAATTTAAAATTTTTAAGTTTTTGGACAAAATATCCCCCTTGCAAATCTTGCGACTACGAAAGGTTATCATAGTAAGCGTCTTCTCCCTTGAGTTCACAATTTCTACATACCACCAATTTACTCTTTCATTTTACCACAAGTCGATCCTATCTTAGGATCCTTAAATCATTGACTTAGGTTAGGTGGCATTAGTTACCATCACGACCCGAGTTTCTAATCTTACTTTAATTCCTTAATCGAGATCATTAGCCCAAGACATGGAATGCACGTTGAGATACATGCACTGATTGAGGCGATGTGGCCGAGTTATATGTTAGATTTGTTGTGATGTATGCTCAGTGTATCATATATGTGTAGGCTATTAAGTTACTCCTACTTGTGTTTAGGTGTCGAGGCGTGAGCGGGGACGTGCATTGATATGTGTGTTGGCGTGAGACCAAGGGTAGAGAGTGATGAAGTAAGCTAATTTTAGTTAATGTAGCTTAATTAGTTGAATTTGATATGGCTATGGTTGATTTTATATTAAATGTAACCTAAGTAAGTAAGTTAAAACATTAGTCATCGATATTTCTTGAGATAAGTGTTAACACATCAAGAGACCAATTGAGTTTCAATTGGTGTTACTTAAATGGAGTTAGTGGAGAGTTAGTGAAATTATGTCAAGATGTAGGCCATTAGATTAGTCTCGATATGCGTGTACACATTAAGATCAATAGCCATTAATCAATCTTATCATATATATATATATATATATACGATTGAATCTGGTAAGCATGCATTTCATTTCATTTCTAAACTTATAAAAGAAGTAAAGTGCCGAAGAGAAAGATCGGAAAGAGATCAGCAAGTTAGTGAAAGAATCTTAATGGATTTGAAGAGGTTGGATCAAGTTGGTGTGTACTGCAATTTGGTAAGTTGATTTACACCATTAATTTAGTTTAAATTCATGAATTTTATGATAAATATGAAATGTGGTTGTTGTAATGTTGTTAGTGGGTGTTTTGTCTGGTAGGTTGGAACAAGGATCCCAAGGTGTTGGAGTTGGCTCTGTAGAGAAAACACAGAATTAAAAGTACATAATTATGGGTTTTCTCGCATATAGTGCACTAGACATGCTAGTTAACGCCCTACCTGCGCGTAGCGTGCTAATAAGGTTGACTAGTGCTCTAATTAGGTCACTGAAGCGTTAGACATGCCACCCAATGAGCTAGGTAATCTGGCATAACAAAATCTGAGATTTCCTAAGTTAAAATTAAACACATTAAACAAGTCCAATATCCTAATTTAGGGTCTAAACACACTCTAAAACGTATGAAATAATACCATGAGCTTAAGGAAGAATCTCAAGAGTTCAGGTACGTGTTTTAAGGTGTCAAAAGGCCGAATTAGCTAAGAAACTTACGTGGATTGTAAGTAAACTAATTGAGATATTTATTTACATTTCATTCCCATTTTGCTATTCATTTCTAGTCATTTGAACTGATTTGCCTATTGTACTCTAAATGCCATGACTTTGTTATTCTTGCTCATTTTCATGTGTTTATTGATCGTGGTGTTGGTTGCTGGTTAAATAGTCTCATTGACTCTAAATTATGTGCTATGTCATTCTTAGTTGTTGCAAAATTTTAGTCAAATGAAATAGCATGCTATTAGGAAGATTATTTATGGTATTGCAAATCCATTTCCTTTGTGCATTAATTATGCAATCACATTGTTGGATTCTTAAGCAGTGTCTTTCCTTGAATATATGAAAGTAGTTCTTGTATCTAGGACCATTATATATAGAGATAGCCACAGCATATGGGGTCACTAGACTCTAATAATGTCGGATCTCACCACTAACTTATACAACACACGGGGTATGGGACCTGGGGTTGTTGACAAGTATACATCACATAAAAGGGACACTTATGAGTAACATTTGTGTGAAAGGCTTTTGTAATGATGTGAAGGAATATAAAAAATGATTACGCCTTAAATAGTGTAAAATGGCTTACGTCTTGTAACTCACAGCCGAACGGCCCGATATCATTACTGTTTAGTCATGTGTCAGTTTCATTTTGTTTAGCCGATGTATCTTATAGCATGATTTCTTTTTTAGTGTAGTTGCTATTATTATGCTTTCGAATACATGTTGTATATTTGAAAATATGGATAAATGTCTCTTAGTGTTATTTTCTACTTTCCTGTACTCCCCGTCCTTTTTATGGCGATGGGTGCAGATCCATCGAGTAGCACATCGGGCAAGGAGAAGATCGGCGAATACCTCTGAGCCAATGGAGAGCTACTACCTTTGTTGTAGGTTTTTGGTTTTGTTCTATAACTTATATATATGGGTTGTAAGATAGTTACCTGACCAGACACGTGTTGATATATAGTTATCATCGTTTTATTATATGCATGTGATATTTGTTACCTGATTTTCCATATACTTAGGTTTTATATGAATGGCTTCCGCTAATTTGGCAAGACTTTCGCTGAATAAACTTCAAATTGTATAAGTTTTAATTTACTCTTAAATGCTATTAAGTTTGAAAATGATGTATGGTTTATTAGAAAAGTAGCTAATGTGATGGGTGTATTAGAAATGCTGACTAATACGTTGTCAAGTCCTATATAGTGGAGGTAATAACGGGATTAGGCCGAGCAGTGCCCTAATTTGATAACGGGTCGTCACAGTTGGTATAAGAGCCTAGGTAATGGAGTATGGTTTATTTTATAATGTCATACCAATGTCATAGTTGGTATCAAAGACCAACTTTTCTAATAATTTACGTATGAGCTTCAATAAAACATAAACTTAGATGTGAAAACTAGATGATCCTTACCTCGAAACCATTAGTTGGGAAGTGAGTGAAAGCGAGATGGGGATTTTTTATATGTACATGTTAGTTTATATATATATATGTATATATGGGTGTGTACGCACGCGCGCGTTATCCATTTAGTAGCTGGTGTGGCAAACGATGTCAACTTGCAAAGCACAATGGTAGGTCAATATAAGATCAGATATTGCCACCTCTCCGTTAGTATGAACTGTACCGGTAATGAAAGCACCAGCCATAGAGACAGTTGATATACCGTCTTCCATTCCTACATCGTCTGGTTCATTAGTAGAGGTTCAGTTGGTGAAGGATTTTATCAGACTGAAGACATTTTACTTTGATGGTCGGTAAGATATTGAGAAGATTGAGAAGTAGGTATTGTCTTAGGAGAAGCTATATAGAGTTTTAAGGATTGAGGATAGACTTCAAGATGAGATTTCGTCATATACATTGCAGAGAGTCATCAATGTTTGGTGGTGTGTGATGATAGCTATTGATGGAGATTTCGAGTCGTGGGATGCCTTCAAAAGGAAGTTTTATCAGTAGTACTTTCCACCTGTAGTGATGAAAAGGTTGAGGAATGAATTTATGAATCTAAGACAAGAAACCGATAAGTCAGTAATGAGCTATAGAGACAAAGAAGGTTCCTGACACAATTTACTGGGGATCTAGTGAGAGATGATTATGAGGATATATACCATTTTGGATATAGACTGAGGCCAGATATATGGTTTTATGTGGTTAGTTCAGGTGCCAAGATTTTGTGTGAGATTTATGAGTGTGCACTCTTTCACGAGACCTACTGATGAAGTCCAAGAATTAGCTTGTAAATTCTTGGAAAAATATGATGGAAAGATATGACAGGATGGCATTTTAGTAATTTCTGCAAATGGCGAAGTTTGGGCGTTTGATTTTTGGCGTTCCGGAGGCATGGGTTTATTGAAAACGGCGTGGAGATCACAACTCGCAGCTATGTCGTGACTACGACGTTTTTCGGCGAAATTCCATCGTTTCGCCCTCCGAAACGGTAATTTTGCTATATTAGGAAAGTTTTGTTTCGCTTATAACTTTCATTAGGAATTTTCGTTTTTATTGTCGTTTGCGATATTTGTTTCTATTTTTCGTCTAGTTTTCAGTTTAGGGCTTTTTAGACTTTTTACTATTTTTGGCAAATTTTAGGGTTTCGCTATTTAAGCGATCTATTGGGTGTAATTCGTAGTTTTTGGCTGAAATAAAAGAATTTTTGAACTTTGGCTTAAGTTCTGACCTAGATCGAGTTATTCGTGGATTTGTTCAATTGGTTTAGAAGATCTCCACTGCGTCAGTTGGTATCAGAGCCAGGTTCAGCATGATTGGAGAAATCATGCCGCCGAAGAGGAACCAGCGGCGTGTCGAGGAGGTGTATGATCGTGACAATCTGAATCGACAAATTGGCCAATTGATTGACCAACGCATGGACGTGGTGGTAGAACGATTAACTGCCAGAATCGATCAGTTGTTGGGTCAAAATATTGATCGTGTCCGTAACCATCGAAGGGAACCTGTTGGTGATGAACTAGTAGGAGATTCTTCTACCGAAGGGGAGGATGAGTATGTTGAGGCACCGAGGAGGCGCTACAGGCCACGTGCAGTTGAGGATGATCGCAGGCGGTGGGAGTCTGGGATGAAGACGGATGTCCCAGAATTTCATGGCACCCTTCAACCGAAAGAATTCTTGGACTGGCTGGCATCAGTTGAAGAAGTCCTAGAATTCAAAGAGGTGCCCGAAGACAAGCGTGTGCAACTGGTTGCGACCAAATTCCGCAACATGGCTACAACTTGGTGGCAACATCAGAAGTTGATGTGAAATAGGAATGGAAAGGCGAAGATCACCTCGTGGGAGAAGATGAAAAAATACTTACGGGCTGAGTTCTTGCCTTACAACTTCCAACGCCTTATGTATCAGAGGTTGCGGAATCTGAGACAAGAGGCAAAGTCAGTAGATGATTACACTACAGAGTTTTATCAATTAGTCACTAGAAACGAACTGCAGGAGACTAACGACCAATTAGTGGCGCGGTATATTGGTGGGCTGAGGATGCAGATCCAAGATGTCGTCAACATGTTTGATCCGACTTCCTTATCTGCAGCGCACCAACGAGCATTGTTGGTGGAGAAACAACACCGTCGGGGTGTGAGTAATGCTTCCAGTAATGTTAGTGTTGGGACAACCAATACTGGAGGTAATACCACTGTAATTAACCCTGCTAGTCGCACGAACAGACCTAGCACTAGTGGGATTAAATGCTTCGGTTGTGGCGAAGTTGGTCACAGGAAGTCAGAATGTAAAGGGAAGAAGGCTCTCTTTATTGAGAACGAAGAGGAAGACGTAGGGGAAGAGGCCAACATCACTGCAGAATCAGCCTTTGATACCTCTGACAACACAGAAGAGGAGATCGTGACTGGAGATGTGGGTACTGCCTTGGTTGTGAGGCGTTCTTGTATGACTCCTAGAGTTGTCGCTGATGATGAGTGGGCTCGCGAATAACATCTTTCAGTCCAAGTGTACCATCTTAGGCAAGGTGTGCAGGATCATGATTGATGCAGGCAGTTGCGAGAATATCGTCTCCGTTGAAGCGGTTCAGAAGTTGGGCCTTGCAACTGAACAACACCCCAAGCCCTACAAGCTAGCTTGGCTTAAGAAGGGTGGTGAGGTGAAGGTGTCGAAGCGCGCCTTGGTGACTTTTTCTATTGGTGCTAACTACAAGGATTCATGCCTCGGTGTGATGTTGTGGCTACGGATGCTTGCCACTTGTTACTGGGACGTCCTTGGCAGTTTGATAGGGGAGTTGTGCATAATAGCAGAGCCAATAAATACACCCTTATGTTCAAAGGAGTGAAGATTGTGCTAGTACCCGCTAAGGATCCGGAGGAAGTTAAGCCTACTAAAGAATCTAACAGCTTGCTGTCTTTGACAAGATTTGAAGATGAATTACAGGATTTTGAGATACTTTACATCTTGATGGGAAAGGAGGTAGATAGAGATGTTGATGTTCATGAAGCTGCAATTCCTATTGTGAAGGAGTTTTGTGATGTTTTCCCTGATGAGATGCCAGAAGGACTCCCACCATTGCGTGATATTCAGCATCAGATTGACCTTGAACCTGGTGCGTCACTACCTAATAGACCACACTACCGAATTAGTCCCAGTGAGCATGAGGAGTTGCGCAGACAGGTTGAAGAGTTATTGGCGAAGAGATTCATCCGTGAAAGTCTAAGTCCGTGTGCGCATGCAAACCCTCCTTAAACCAAAGAAAGATGGCTCCTGGCGATGATGTGTGGACAGTAGAGCAATCAACAAGATTACTCTCAGGTATCGCTTTCCTATCCCTCGCTTGGATGATTTACTTGACCAATTGAGTAGAGCAAATTTTTTTACAAAACTGGATTTGAAGAGTGGGTACCACCAGATTCGCATTAGAGTTGGGGATGAGTGGAAGACTGCTTTTAAAACCAGGGAGGGGGGGCTGTATGAGTGGTTAGTCATGCCGTTTGGGTTGTCAAACGCACCTAGCACCTTCATGAGAGTCATGAACCAGAGCTTGAGACCTTTGATAGGCAAGTGTGTTGTGATATATTTTGATGATATATTGATATACAGTACTAACGATGAGGAACACCTCCAGCATGTGTGAGATGTTTTGACTATCTTGTGCAGGGAGAAGTTCTATGCTGCGATGAAGAAGTGCTCATTTTTGACACCGAAGGTCCTTTTCTTAGGCTATGTCATTTCTGGAGAAGGGTTGCAGGTTGATGAGTCTAAAGTAGAAGCCATCCGCACTTGGCCTAGGCCTACCACCGTCACAGAGGTTCGCAGTTTTCATGGGTTGGTTTCCTTCTACAGCGGTTCATTCCACACTTCAAGAAGATATCATGGCCCCAATTACTGATCGTATGAAGGGCGTGAAGTTTTGGTGGAGCAACGAGCGAGATGAAGCATTCCAATCGATCAAGGTGCGGTTAACCACCGCACCCATTCTCGGTGTTGCCGATTTTCACCTACCTTTTGAGTTGCATAGTGATGCATCCAAGGTAGGCATCGGAGCTGTCTTGAGTCAGAATAATAGGCATGTTGCCTATTTCAATGAGAAGCTGTCTGGAGCAAAGTTGAGGTATAGCACATATGATGTGGAGTTGTATGCAGTGGTACAAGCCGTGAAGCATTGGCGACATTATCTTTTCCACAGAGAGTTCGTGCTTTGTTTTACGCACCACGAGGCATTGCGACACTTACATGGGCGTAACAAGGTCTCGACCGGACATGCTTCCTGGGTGGCCTATTTGGAGCGCTTTACTTTTGTGGTGAAACACAAGTCTGGTGTGACCAACAGAGTTGCTGATGCCCTGAGTAGACGAAAAAGTTTGTTGAGCCGCATGACCATTGAGGTACCTGGGTTTTCCTCCTTCTCTGATTTGTTTACTACTGATCCTTTCTTTGCTACTATTGTGGAGAAGGTGCGAAGTGGGGAGCGTACTGATTACACACTCCGTGAGGGTTACTTATTTCTAGGCAACCAGCTTTGCATTCCTAATTGCAGTCTGAGATTGCTAATTATTGGAGAGTTGCATGGAGAGGGACATGTTGGGCGTGATCGCACTTTGCAGATGGTGCAGGCCTCTTACTTTTGGCCTACCATTCGCAAGGAAGTGGACAGATATGTGCAATGCAATGGTGCTTGGGACTTGCCCGCTTTTTCAAGGGTACCGCAACTAATACCGTCTATATATGCCTTTGCCCATTCCAGAACAGCCATGGGTTGATATTAGCATAGATTTCGTGTTGGGGTTGCCTAGAACACAGCGGGGAAATGACTCTATTTTTGTGGTGGTTGACCATTTTTCCAAGATGGTTCACTTCATCCCATGCAAGAAGACCACAGATGTTGTAAAGGTGGCTCAGCTGTTCTTTCGGGAGGTGTATAGATTGCATGGCCTTCCTACCTCGATTGTTTCAGATCGGGACACCGATTCTCACCATTTTTGGCGCGGCTTGTGGGCTATGGTGAACACGCGGCCGAATTTAGCGGGCTTATCATCTGCAAACAGATGGGCAGACTGAAGTTGTCAACCGTTCGTTAGGCAACCTTTTGAGGAGCTTGGTGGGTGAGAATGTCAAGAGTTGGGACTTCAAGTTGAGCCAGGCAGAATTTGCACACAACCATGTTGTTAATCGAAGTCGGTTTAGTCCTTTTCGGGTTGTGTATTCGACTACCTAGAGGTCCTCTTGATCTGTTACCGGTGCCAAGTAAGACTAGATGGCATGGCAAGGCAGAAGACTTTGTTAGTGGGTTGTAAGAGATTCATCAATCAGTCAAAGATAACTTGCAGAAGGCCGCTGACAAGTACAAACAATATGCAGATCGGAAGAAGCGTCACGTGGAGTTTGAAGTGGGTGACTTTGTGTGGGCAGTTCTCACTAAAGACCGGTTCTCTGTGGGTGATTACAACAAATTGTCAGTTCGGAAGATTAGTCCTGTGGAGGTTCTTGAGAAAATTAATCCTAATGCTTACAGATTGAAGTTGCCAAGTCACATTCGCACGGCTGATGTATTTAATGTAAAGCATCTTGTTCCCTATTATGGGGATACGTATGATGATGACAATTCGAGGGCGAATTCTGTCCATCATGGGGAGAATGATGAAGTCCAAGAATTAGCTTTTGTAAATTCTTGGAAAAATATGATGGAAAGATATGACAGGATGACATTTTAGTAATTTCCGCAAATGGCGAAGTTTGGGCGTTTGATTTTTGGCGTTCCGGAGGCATGGGTTTATTGGAAACGGCGTGGAGATCACAACTCGCAGCTATGCTGTGTCTACGACGTTTTTTGGCGAAATTCCATCGTTTCGCCCTCCGAAACGGCAATTTTGCTATATTAGGAAAGTTTTGTTTCGCTTATAACTTTCATTATGAATTTCCGTTTTTATTGTCGTTTACGGCATTTGTTTCTATTTTTCGTCTAGTTTTCGGTTTAGGCCTTTTTAGACTTTTTACTATTTTTGGCAAATTTTAGGGTTTCGCTATTTAAGCGATCTATTGGGTGTAATTCGTAGTTTTTGGCTGAAATAACAGAATTTTCGAACTTTGGCTTAAGTTCTGACCTAGATCGAATTGTTCGTGGATTCGTTCAACTGGTTTAGAAGATCTCCGCTGCGTCACCTACCATTTAAGTAGGGCTAATGGGACACTGTTAGGACGAGCATTATCAAGAAATCATATTGCAGAGTTTGAGAAGAGGATACAGAGGGGCAAGAGATAGAGGAGATGGGAGAGAGGTTATCAGGGATCGGGGATAGCTACCGCAGTTGTGCTCTATGTATCATCTCCCACGTCATCGCAAAGTATAGTTGGTAGACCTCCTTTGCCACTACTAGTCAGACCTGCATTGCCAGCTTCTACTACTTTGCCAGCTCTTCCAGCACCATGTCAACAACAGCAGTAGGGTGGTAGAGACCGAGGCAGAGGTAGAGGTAGAGGTAGAGGCTGAAATGGTTCTCGATAGGGACAAAGACATGGACATACCCAGGATCAGGCATAGAGTCAGCGTAGGTTAATTAATTGCTATAAATGTGTTCAGGTTGGGCATATATTAAGAGATTATCCATATCCATTAGCAGCATTCCTATAATAGAGTCGCGAGGGGATACGCATGGTAGCAAAGCCAGATGGAGACTCTACACGAGGACTTATTCAGGGTACAGTTTATGTTTATGATAGAGATTTATATGTCTTGTTTGATTCGGGTACACATTTTAGGGTTGAGATCGATTAAAGTTAGAGTGCATTTGATTTTGAGTACCACGACCGGGAATATGATTTACCCTAGTTTTCTTGTTGAAGGGTGTCTAGTAGAGATAGACAGGGTAGAGTTACCTGAAGACTTTAGAGTTCTCGAGTTCTTAGACTTCAACACGTTATTAGGGATGGATTGGCTAGTAACGTATCACACTCATATCTATTGTTTCATTAAGACAATGATATTTAAGATCCCGAGGCATTCGATGTTGACATACAATGGTAATATATCAAAGCTTAAGGTGATAGAGGTCAACTTGCGACTAGTGGAGAGTTGGAGACTATGGTATCATTTTATACAGTGGCAAAGAGTCGGAGACCCAGATTTGAGAAGATTTTGGTTGTGTGTAAGTGTTCTGATGTGTTACCAGATGACTTGCCTAGCTTACCACCGCCGAGAAAAATAGTTTTTATCATTGAGTTGGTACCAGACACTAGGTCAATTTCTATAACACCATATTGTATGGTCCAAGATAGTTGGAGGAGTTGAGGAGCCAACTTCAGGATTTGGGAACATAGGGATTCATCACACCTTCTATGTAGCCATGGGGAGCACATGTCTTGTTTGCGAAGAAGAAGGATGTTACTTTAAGACTGTATATTAATTACGAATAGTTGAACAAGGTCACAGTCAAGAACAAGTATCCATTGCCTCATATCGATGACTTATTTGATCAGCTGATAGGAGCACATTTTTTCTCTAATATAGACCTGAGATTAGGGTATCATCAGCTTAGGATTAGGGATGAGGATAGGTTCAAGATAGCATTCAATATGATATACATACATTATCAATTTATGATCATGCCTTTTGGTTTGACTAACGCTCCTACCATGTTTATGAATTTGATGCATCGGCTGATGAGACCATATCTTGACCACTTTGTAATAGTTTTCATTGATGATATATTGATATACTCGAGGACTCAAGAAGATCACAAGCATGAGCATTATTGGAACAGCAGGTATTGTCGTAGATCCGGCCACTAACTATACGCCAAATTCAGCAAATGTGAATCTTACCTATCAGAGGTCAAGTTTTTTAGGCATGTTATTGGAACAACAGGTATTGTCGTAGATCCAGCCAAGATTCATGCTACTATGGATTGGCCTGCACCGATGTCAGTCACGGATTAGGAGTTTTTTGGGATAACAGGTTATTACTGCAGATTCGTAAAGGATTTCTCGAAGATCGCTTCACCAATTGCTAAATTGACATAAGATTTGATTGGTCTGAGGATTGCGAGTAGGCATTTGCTCGGCTAAATAGATTGTTGATCACCGCACCAGGGTTGATTTCGCTAGAGGCTGGACGGAGATTCCTAGTAGTTACATATGCTTCTCATACGGGTTTAGCCGTGTGTTGATGTAGGATAGAGGTATTGTGGTTTATGCCTTTAGACAGTTGAAGATACATGAGAAGAATTATCCTACTCATGACTTAAAGTTGGCAGTGGTGGTGTTTTCCCTGAAGATATGGAGACATCATATGTATAGAGAGAGATTCACAATCTATATTGATCATAAGAGTTTGAAGTATCTCTTTACACAGAAAGAAATGAACATGAGACAACGCGAATGGTTAGAGTTTCTGAAGGACTACGACTTTTCTCTGGAGTATCACCCAGGAAAAACTAATGTCGTTGTTGATGCGTTGTAAAGATCCAAAAATTTTAACCCGTGCCACGTGGCATTTCAGGGCTATGACATGGGCCTGTCGTGACACGGCACGCTCGGTCATCCCTCAAGAGTCGACTTTGAGGTATTTATATTTTTTGGTGGTTTGCATATTACCTATCTAAAAATGCACACAATTTAATTATTTTATTTCAATTGTCGAGTTACGAGTGAGGTAACTTCTCGAGATGTGTGCGTTTACGGGTATGGGGCTATAGTTTGATCACTAAAAAAAGTGCCTAAGGTTTAAAATTGTATTCAATGACGTGAGTAAATAAGAATTAATTAATTGTCGAGGGCAAAATAGACAATTCCTAAATTGGACATGTGTTACCTGTTGATGGAGTAAATGTGATAAGTGAGCGTGGAAAGTAAGAATAGATCATGAAGAGAGAGAAATTGATGGGGTGTGTGTGGGGGGTTATTTAGAGTTATGTTTTTGCTTTTGAGAGGAGAAGAAGAACAAGAGAAAGAAGACTCCCTAGTAAGTAATCCATATATTCAATCTTTACATTTGTTCAATTCCAAGTAGCTAACTTTTCAATCTTTATATTCCTTCAATTTCATGTAGCTAATGTGTATGGGTTTGAGATTTTAATGTTTAATAAATGAGGTTAATTTATTGTGGTTTTTGGTCCTTTAATGGAAAAAAGAAACAAATAAGGAAGGAAGAAAGGAAGAAATAAATAAATAAATAAATAAATAGAGAAATAGAGAAAAAAAGAAAAAAATTTGGAATGAACAGGGAACTTTTGCACTTTGTTTTTGATGAATTGGGAGAGGGAGTGTTGCACACAGCGTGCATGCCGTGCTCAACACAAGCCCAGCCAACTGGGTGGGCCATCCCTATGCCTAGCCTAGTTAGGCCAAGCCACCTAAGGGCTGGACCGAACCGATTCACCTAAACTAGGCTAAACCGAACCCGGTCCAGCAACCCAAACCCCTATTTAGTAAAAAAATAAAATAAATAACTAAAAATCATAAATTAATAAGAAAAAAATCAAGAAAAATAAAAAAATTGGAAAAATAGAAAAACAAATTGAGGAAATGATAGAAAAGTCTGCTTTGAGGTTTCTTTTTACATCGAAATTCTCTCTCGAAAAACGTCACTGCTACGATTTTAATATTTTAAACAATTCATGGATTTAAAAATCTAAACTTTATTAAACAGGCTCAAGCACACCTAATTTAATGTAAATCGATACTAAGAGCCCAGGAGACCAGTGTCGAGTACCGTGTGTCAGAGCTACGAGGGCGTGATACCGTGGATCTAAGGTAAGTAAAGCCAGCTAGAAAACGCACAGTAGTTCATTTGAGCTTATATTTTATTGATATTATACTTTGTCCATTTCTTAGAATTCTCACCCATTTATGAGTGTCCGAGAGCCAATTGAGTCATGGTAGTGTTTTTGATGGAGTGGTTTCCGACTTGCAACCGGGGTCATGACCTCGAGTCACTGGAGTATTCGATCGAAATGCGATGTGTTTGATCTGAGGCATCGTTGATATCCCTCATTCATGACGCTATAGGTATAGCAGGCGCTGCTGCGTCCTAGAACCTAAGTCGGCTCAACGTTGTCGCAACTCTATGACCCTAACCCTGTTGCACCCGCACTCGATAGTATTGGACTAATTGGTAACCTCTCTATTGTTTCTTTTGACACTCATTCCTCGTTGTACTTTCATTTTTACAGTCTTATTATCATGCATTCCTTATAGCTTTTTTCTATTCGTATGACTTTTAGACTGCTTTATTTATTTTGAATTATTGTTTAGATCTTACTGGCTTTTACTTACTGGACTTGACATTCTTGTGTTTGTCAGAGTACAGATCTGCAGTCGAGCAGGACCAAGACGCCCATACTTGGAGATCTACTCTGAAGATATCAGAGCAGCCCTCCTCCACTCATTTTTGTAGGTTTTTGGTTTTTTGTATTACTTATATATGTTGTTTTATCACACTTGGGATACTTGTTTGGGTTGAGAGATACACATGACTTGTATATCGTTTTTGCTTAGTTATTACACTTGACACAAGATATACATGATTACACATGTTTATAGGGTTCCACATTTAGGGAGTCCAACTTTTTTACTTTATTGTGAGTTATTTAACGTATTAATTGCTTCCACTAACTTGTAGAACTTGAAAAATACAAATAACTCGACTTAAAATTATGAATTTACTCATTTGGATGGATCAGAAGGCTCACTAGGCCTGCGTTGATCTTGCGAGACTGGCTTGTGGGTCCACTCGGGATTACACTAAGTGATACCCAATTTGTGGGAAATTGGGGCCGTTACATGCGTTGAGTAGGATACTGGTTGGAGACGCCGAGGTTGTCAGATGTCATATAATGTATGAGTATGGATTACTCGAAGTAGCGGTAATGATGAGTCAGTCAGATATTCCTACACACACTTGAGTGATGATTCGAGCACAAACGAGGCCACAGACGGTGTCTACACAGAGAATGTCAGTAGGTCAGAGAGTTGTCATTTTATACATGAGGTTTAGTGAGTTAGCCCAGAGAACTGATTATACTAACTAGATAGAGACGACGGATCGGTGTTTGAGATTTAGATGTAGATTGTAGATACTGTCAATGGTAGAGCTGAGAGATTAGATTCTTCAGGATTTACACCGTTCCCGGTTCACTGTTCATTTAGGTATGACCAAAATGTATCGTAACATGAGGAGACTTTTTTGGTGGTCTGGGATGAAGGCAGACATATTAGAGTTCATCAAGAACTATAGGATTTGCCAATAGGTGAAGGCCAAACATTATTGACCTGGAAGATTATTACAATCACTTCCCACTCTACGAAGGAAGTGGAAAGACACTGCTATAGACTTTGTTATAGGATAGCCGAGGATTGCTAGGCAACACGATTCTATCTAGGTGATTGTGGACAAATTGACGAAATCTGCCCGTTTCTTTCCAGTTGCAAATCACTGCACATTTTACTAGTTGAGCATATTGTTTGAGAGGGAGATTATCAAATTGCATGGGGTTCCATTGAGTATCACATCAGACATAGATGTTATGTATATGTCCAAGACGTGGCGGAGTATGCAGGAGTAGTATGATACGCGCCTACAGTTCAGTACAACCTTTCACCCTCAAACCGATAGGTAGACTATGAGATTGATTCAGGTTATTGAGGATATGCTCGGGGCTTGTGTACTTGAGTTAGGCGAATCTTTGAAGGAGTACCTACCATTGTGTGAGTTTGCATACAACAACAATTATTGATCTAACATTGAGATAGCATCATTTGAGGCTTTATATGGCAGACCGTGCCACTCGCCATCTCATTAGGCTGAGCGAGATGACCGAGAGTTAGTTTCATTTTGTTTAGCTGATGTATCTTATAGCATGATTTTTTTCAACGTAGCTGCTATTATTATGCTTTCAGATACATGTTGTATATTTGAAATATGGATAAATGTCTCTCAGTGTTACTTTCTGTTGAGTTTTTGGGTTCATACACGGAGAAAATTACAAAATAATTTTGACAAAAACCCCAACCAAGATCCGAATCTAATTCCATTAAAAATGTTTAAACCATGAAAACTTAATCATACCTCGATCGCAATATACCTTTATGAAGGTTGATCAATCTCTAAGGCGTTGCCAATGATGAACGCCTTCTACCAGCAGTCCACACATGAACGGCGACCGAGATTCGAAGTGCTAGCTTCGAGAGAATACCAAACCTTTTTGTTTATCTCCAAAACGATCCACGGCGTACCAGAAAACCCTAATTCATTTCTGAAACGAAAATAGAGTTTCGGCCCTTAATCTTTCATACGTGTGTTCAAACTTAAAGCGTCTATTTATACAACCCTTGTATATAGACGGTTAAGTAAATTACACATATACCCCTACTTAAAGAAATATAAGTGTAATACACAACAAGGATGTTTCTGTCATGAATTTTATCATATAAAATTCTTTTTTCTGAACCACCTTAAAATCTCTTAAAACCATTCTTAGTGTGCAACCCAATAGGCTCATACAATGTTGGCGGTGTATCAAAACACATTTTGGTATACAAGTCATAAGCGACCTCTAGCAAGACATTATGACTACCCAAGTTGTACGAATATCAAATCGATACAACCTAATCACTAGTGTATACAACATCCTTTTGTCACACGATATCCTTTTGATCAAACATAAGGCATGTAATTGTCATCCAACATGCTCATCTTCGTACTAGTCTCGATCTCTAGGTATACTGAAAACATCCAAGTGACATTGATCAATATCAATTCACTTAGACTAGGCCTTTTAATAGTCTAACAAATAGAGGGATCCGCTGGATATCTCTCTTTATATAAGAGGGACAAATTCTATCTCGATTACACAACTTCATCACATTGCTCACACAATAACCAATCACAACCTTTATAATCGTCCGGCTAAAGACAACGTTTGATTGTGTGAAATCACTATGTTACTAATGTTGAAGTCTCTGGTAATCTCAAGTTAGAGGATTGAAAAATATACCTATCATGAGAAATAACTATGACTTAATCCATGTGATGTTCTCATAGCGGATCCGTCCAGTACTTTGTTCCCTAACAAGTACTCGTGATCTTGATTTGTACCCCTATACGTATAATCATCATATGATCATCAATCAAGACTCACACTAGTCTTAATTCATTATAGTTCCTAGTATAATGATCGACTAGGGACATTTAAGATATTTCTGTAAATACCCATGGGTCTTATTATAATGTAAACATGCAAATTAATTATAATAAACAGCAAATTAAACTCTCTATTTTATTAACTAAAAGTATTCATAAAGACAGTTAATGGATTGACCTAGGGCACATGCCCCAACATCTCCCACTTGCACTGGGGCCAATCATACATGCATCTAATGCCTAATGATCTAACATGACCTTCATGTTTTACTTGTGGAAAAGCTTTTGTTAATGGAATCGCAACGTTGTCTTCAGTAGGTACTCCGCAAATCTTCACGTCTCCCCTCTCAATAATTTCTCGGATGAGATGAAAATGCCCGAGTATATGTTTGGATCTATAGTGTGATCTAGGTTCCTTGGCCTGTGCTATTGCTCCGTTATTGTCACAATATAAACAAATAAGGTTAGCAATACTTGTACCTAGTTCAAAAATGAACTTTTTGATCCAAACTCTCTCATTTGCTGCATCAAACGTTGCAATATACTCAGCTTCTGTTGTAGAATCTGCCATAGTCTCTTGCTTTGAACTTTTCCAGCTTACTGCACCCCCATTCAAAGTAAACACATATCCAGATTGTGATCTAAATTCATCTATATCAGTTTGAAAACTTGCATCTGTGTAACCATTTACAAGTAGATCATTTTCAAAACCTTCATAGACCAAGAACATTTCCTTAGTCCTTCTTAAGTATTTAAGAATGTTTTTTACTGCTATCTAGTGAATCTCACCAGGATCTGATTGATATCTGCTTGTAGTGCTCAAAGCATATGATACATCAGATCGAGTGCATAGCATGGCATACATGATAGATCCAATAGCTGATGCATATGGAATCTTATTCATACGGTCTCATACATGATAGATCCAATAGCCGATGCATATGGAATCTTATTTATACGGTCTCGCTCATCATTTGTCTTAGGACATTGAATCTTGCTGAGACTTATGCCATGAGACATTGGCAATTATCCTTTTTAAAGTCTTGCGAACTGAGCCTATTTAGCACCTCGTCTATGTAAGCACTCTGACTTAGACCGATTAGCCTCTTAGATCTATCCCTATAGGTCCTTATCCCTAAGATATAGACTGCATCTCCTAAGTCTTTCATTGAGAAACACTTCCCTAACTAAGACTTGACATTCTGCAATGTTGGATGCCATTTCCAATAAGTAATATATCATCAACATACAGTACCTGAAAAATAACTACACTCCCACTGACCTTTTTGTATACACAAGGCTCATCTTCATTCTTAATAAAACTAAAATCCTTGATTTCTTCATCAAAACGAATATTCCAACTCTGATAAGCTTGCTTTAATCCATAAATGGGTCTTTGAAGCTTGTATACCTTCTTAGAATTATTAGGATGTACAAAACCTTCAGGTTGTATCATATACACGTCCTCAAGCAGCTTTCCATTAAGAAATGTTATTTTCACATCCATTTGCCATATCTCATAGTCATAATATCTAATAATGGCAATTAAAATTCTTATGGATTTAAGCATGGCTACTGGCGAAAAAGTTTCATCATAATCAACACCTTGAGTCAGTCTGAAACCTTTTGCTACAAGTCTTGCTTTAAAAGTATGCACTTTGCCTTCCATGTCAGTTTTCTTCTTGAAAACCCATTTACATCCGATTGTCTTACCACCTTCAGGTAAATCAACTAAGTTCCAAACTTGGTTATCATACAAGGATTGCATATCAGAGTTCATGACACTTAGCCATTTATCTGAGTCCGATCCAGACATAGCCTCCTGATAAGTGGTGGGCTCATTTTGATCCATAAGCAACATATCACGACTATCGGTAATGAGAAATCCGAATCTCTTGGGCTCCTGTCTTACCTACCAGATTTACGTGGGCCTTGTGTCACTTGTAGAGATTCAACTGGTTCAGAACGTTGTTGAACTTCCGGTAGCGATTTAGTGTTTATCTATGGTTCTTGAACTTCTTCAAGATTTATTTCTCTCCCACTAGTGTCTTTTGAAATAAATTGTTTTTCCATAAAGGTACCATACCTAGCAACAAACACTTTGTTCTCAGCAAGATTATTAAAGTAATATCCTTTTGTTTCCTTTGGATACCCCACAAATAAACACTTGTCAGATTTAGATGCTAGTTTTTCTTAGACTTGTCGCCTTACGTAAGACTCACAACCCCAAATCTTAAGGAAAGACAAACTAGGTCTCTTCCCGTACCATATCTCATATGGTGTTTTATCAACCGCTTTCGAAGGAACTCGATTTAGAGTGAAAGCTGCAGTTTGTAATGCATAACCCCAAAAGGATAATGGAAGATCTGCATGACTCATCTTAGATCGAACCATATCTAATAAGGTTCGATTTCTCCTTTCAGAAACTCCTTTCCATTGTGGAGTTGCCGATGGAGTCAATTGGGAGACAATCCCACAATTTCTAAGATGATAATCAAATTCTTGGCTCAAATATTCACCTCATCGATTTGACCGAAGTGTTTTGATAGTTTTACCAAGTTGATTCTCCATTTCATTTTAAAACGTTCGAAACAGCTCGAATGATTCAGCTTTATGTTTCATAAGATATGCATAACTATATCTGCTGAAATCATCAATAAATGTAATGAAGTACTGATAACCTCCTCTAGCCATTGTATTTATAGGACCGCATACATCAGTATGTATTAGACCCAATAAATCACTTGCCCTTTCACAGTGTCCCGTAAAGGGACTTTTAGTTATCTTGCCTAGTAAACAAGATGCGCACATTTAATATGTTTCTAAATCAAATGAATCTAAAAGCCCATCTTTATGGAGCTTCGTTATGCGTTTCTCATTTATGTGCCCGAGATGACAATGCCAAAGATAGGTTTGATTCAAATCATTTGACTTAAATCTCTTTGTATTTATGTTAAAGACGGGAGTATCAGTGGACCTTTTCATGCTTAGAATATAAAGACCATCACACAAATCAGCATTTGCATAAAATATGCCTTTACGAGAAATGGAACATTTATTATTCACAATAATAAAATCAAAACCATCCATATCCAAACAAGAAACAGAAATGATGTTTCTGCTCAAGGCAAGCACAAAATAACAATTATTTAAAGTTAAAATAAGTCCACTAGGTAAGCCTAAGTCATATGATCCAACAGCCAGGGCAGCAGCTCTTGCTCCATTCCCTACGCGGAGGATGACTTCTATTTTCTTCAATTTTCTACTTCTGGTGAGTCCCTGCACATTTATACAAATGTGAGATCCACATCCGGTATCTAATACCCAGGAATCACTAGTAGATAAATTAATCTCAACAACATAAATAACTGTAGTCAGTCGCACTACCCTTTTTCTTCTTTAAATCTTCTAGATAGAGTTTGCAATTTCTGAACCAATGTCCAGGTGCATGGCAGAAATGACAAATTCCTTCATTTTCTTTTGGGTGTTTTGAAGCAAGAACAGGCAGGGGCTTGACTTGTTACACAGGCTTTGCGACAAATGCAGCAGCAGCCCAGACAACTTTAGCCCTGCTTTTGCCTTTCTTCTTCATTCCCTTTCCCTTTTGGACCATCAACACATTACTAGAGGGTTTCTTGATATTTTGTTCAACAGTTTTGAGCATCAAATACAACTCTAAAATTGATTTCTCCATATTATTCATATTGTAATTAATCACAAATTGTGAGTAACTCTGCGGTAATGAATTCAGGGTCAAATCTGTAGCCAACTCTTGGCTAATGGGAAATCCGAGTCTATCAAGCTGGTCAACATAGCCCTTCATCTTTAGAACATAAGGACTAACTGACACACCCTAAGTCATCTTGCAAGAATGTAGGTTTTTCATTGCCTCGAACATTTCTTGTCTAGCTTGTTGTTGAAACATTTCCTTCAGCGTTAAAGCCATGTCGTAGGCTTCCGTTAGTTCCATGTCCTTCTGAAGGTCAGGAACCATAGTTGCCATCATAATACACGCAACATCAGTAGAATCGTTGACATGCTTATATTCGCATCCTTCACAGATTTCGTAGCATTGGCTGGTGGGTCCTCAGGGATTGGAGCATCCAAGACATACAACTTACGTTCATGCTTGAGAACGATTCTCAAGTTTTTGAACCAGTCTAGCAAGTTAGTCCCATATAGCTTATCCTTCTCAAAAATAGATCGCAGTGACAGGAGATTATTATTACTTGAAGAGGCCATTGATCTACAATAAAGATTATGCAAAGTTTATTTTAGTATAAAGGAATAGACTCCCACTAAATTAACATCCTAAAACATACTGTTTATTTAGGGGACTAAAATCCATATTTCACCTAATTCTATGACGGATATGGCATGAGACACATAACTAGATTATTGAGGTAGGTAATAGTTACCAATTACATCTTATGTAATTTTAGATACTTTTATGAGATACGGGACATCTTATGTCTTAGCATGTTTTTTATCTCGTCATGTGCCTAACGCTCAAAACTATTTTGATAGCTTTATTAAGTCGGACCATTTTAAACATTTAGGTAACTCTTACCTAACTTGTCTCACCAAGATAACACAATACACCCAACTATGGCTGAAACTATATTAGTGTGATCGAGGCATTGAGAAGTATTTAAAATGGATGGCACGAGACTTAAAATTTAATAGAGGGATTTTATTCAGTTTTAGTGATTTTATGTAAACAATGAAATATTATATATTTTATTGATGTGTTCAATCACTAAACAATTTGGAATTTTTTATACTGTTCACTAATAACATAATTTTCGTGCGCTAGGATTAGTTAGATTTAGCGGTCCCATTGCAATCATGATCGGTGGTTCCATTAACCGTGTCAATGATTTAAGAACAAGCGCGCGCCCCCTGTTTTTTTAGGAGACGAATTTCGATTCCAAAAATTAAAATTCGTTATAGAAAATCGTATTTTTAGCTGATTTTATTATCCTAAATTAACCCCTTAATTTATCCGAAATTAAGTCAATTAAAACATTTTAATTAACTCGGTCCCACATCCAAATAATCATCTTATCCTAATCCAATTAGGACTTAAGATATTTGAATCCTAGCATATCACCAATAACAAAATTCTCGATATTTATCTCCTATCCAATAGGGATATTGAAACTGATTTTGCTAATATCTTCTAATCTAATTTGTTATCTATCTCTTATCAAATAGAAATTTCATAACATAATAGATATAACGAGATAAATAAATAATTTCAAAAAATAATTATTTGCAATTTCGGCCCCCATCCAAATAATCACAAACATGTAATTGAATCATGAACTACTATCCCAATCGAACCTAATCATATTAGTTTCGAATTAATATTAAGACTTATACAATTTAAGAAACTTAAAACAATGTAACCTAAATATGCATACTGAATTACAAAGATTTCATCCATGCATCAATACACGAAAAATAAAGAATATACCTAATGGTGTCCTAGATCACAAAACACGAAACTCAATTCATTAAAATTATTCGAATTAACCTAACATGGTTAATAGCATGTACAAAACTGATTTAAATTAAATCACAAATATATGTATCATATACACAAAATGTGATGATAAATCTCACATAAAACTTATGTATATCACATATGCATCAACTATTAACATGCTTTCAATCATATATCATGTATATATCAGAAGAAAACATGCAATGAATTTAATGGAATCGAACTCGAAAGCTCTGATACCACTGTTGAGTTTTGGGGTTCATACGTAGCAAAATTACAAAACAATTTCGACAAAAATCCCAACATGATTTGAATCTAATTTCATTAAAAATGTTTAAACCATGAAAACTTAATCATACCTCGGTCGCAATATACCTTTCTGAAGGTTGATTGATCTCTAAGGCGCTGCCAACGATGAACACCCTCTACCAGCAATCCACACACGAACGGCGGCCGAAATTCGAAGTGCTAGCTTCGAGAGAATACCAAACCTTTTTGTTTATCTCCAAAACGATCCACGGCGTACCAGAAAACCCTAATTCATTTCTGAAACGAAAATAGAGTTTCGGCCCTTAATCTTTCATACGTGTGTTCAAACTTAAAGCGTCTATTTATACAACCCTTGTATATAGACGGTTAAGTAAATTACACATATACCCCTACTTAAAGAAATATAAGTGTAATACACAACAAGGATGTTTCTGTCATGAATTTTATCATATAAAATTCTTTTTTCTGAACCACCTTAAAATCTCTCAAAACCATTCTTAGTGCGCGACCCAATAGGCTCATACAATGTTGGCGGTGTATCAAAACACATTTTGGTATACAAGTCATAAGCGGCCTCTAGCAAGACATTATGACTACCCAAGTTGTACGAATATCAAATCGATACAACCTAATCACTAGTGTATACAACATCCTTTTGTCACACGATATCCTTTTGATCAAACATAAGGCATGTAATTGTCATCCAACATGCTCATCTTCGTACTAGTCTCGATCTCTAGGTATACTGAAAACATCCAAGTGACATTGATCAATATCAATTCACTTAGACTAGGCCTTTTAATAGTCTAACAAATAGAGGGATCCGCTGGATATCTCTCTTTATATAAGAGGGACAAATTCTATCTCGATTACACAACTTCATCACATTGCTCACACAGTAACCAATCACAACCTTTATAATCGTCCGGCTAAAGACAACGTTTGATTGTGTGAAATCACTATGTTACTAATGTTGAAGTCTCTGGTAATCTCAAGTCAGAGGATTGAAAAATATACCTATCATGAGAAATAACTATGACTTAATCCATGTGATGTTCTCATAGCGGATCCGTCCAGTACTTTGTTCCCTAACAAGTACTCGTGATCTTGATTTGTATCCCTATACGTATAATCATCATATGATCATCAATCAAGACTCACACTAGTCTTAATTCATTATAGTTCCTAGTATAATGATCGACTAGGGACATTTAAGATATTTCTGTAAATACCCATGGGTCTTATTATAATGTAAACATGCAAATTAATTATAATAAACAGCAAATTAAACTCTCTATTTTATTAACTAAAAGTATTCATAAAGACAATTAATGGATTGACCTAGGGCACATGCCCCAACATTTTCTACTTTTCTGTACTCACCATCCTTTTTATGACGGCGGGTGCAAATCTACCGAGTAGTAGACCGAGCAAGGAGAAGATCGGCGAATACCTCTGAGCTAGTGGAGAGCTGCTACCTTTTGTTGTAGGTTTTTGGTTTTTTGTATAACTTATATATATGTCGTTTTATACACTTTTGGGATGCATACTATGGTCACCCGACCAGATATGTGTCGATATATAGTTATCACCATTGTTTTAGATGTTGTGATCTTAGTTACCTGGTTTTCCACATACTTAGGTTTTACATGAATGGCTTCCTCTAATTTGTCAAGACTTCCACTGAATAATCTTTAAATTATATAAATTTTAATTTACTCTGAAATACTATTAAGTTTGAGAATGGTGTAAGGTTTATTTGAAAAGTAGCTAATGTAGTGAGTGTATTTGAAAGGCTGACTTATATGTTGTAGGTCCTACATGGTGCACTACAAAAAAATGGCTATTTAGAAACAGAATTAGCGACAAAATATAATTCCATTGCTAACAATAAATGGTTTGAGACGGAATTGAGATGGAATAATTTAGAGACAGAATATAGAGAGATCATAGACGGAATAGAGATTAAATTAAATTCCGTCTCAAAAAAATGGCGCCAACATTCCCACCAAAAGTTTAGTTTTTTTATAACCGTCTATTACGTTTCGAGATTCGTGCGTGCTTCGATGCGGACGATTGAAAAATGGGAACGGATGTTAACTCTCTCTCTCTCTCTCTCTCACAACTGATTATCTCCTCAGCGTACTCTCTCTTCCTCGTCGAGTCCCCCGATCCATGCAACTCTATCACTCAATCGATTCTCTAGACCATCAACTCTTTCTTTCACCGAAATCTCTATCCCAAATCCTGAAATCTCTGCACTATCTACCGAAGGTTAGGGCCTCTGCCATCACTGTGATTGAGATTGCGAGTTTTTGTGGTGACGGTCGGAGGTCGTGTCGTTTGCCGTCGCTGCCTCTGAAGCCCTCGCCGTTTGTCGTCCCTGCCTCTGAAGCCGTTGTCATCTACTGTCCCTGCCTTTGTAGCCGTCGCCGTCAGTTGTCGCTGCCTATGAAGCCTTAGCCGTCTGACGTTGCTGCCTCTAAAGTCGTCGTCGTTTGTCGTCGCTGCCTGTGAAACCCTCGTCGCTGTTCGTCGATGTCGCTACTCTGTCCCTTGTTGTCGTACATTAGACACCCAGGTGAGATAATCCCTCCATTGACATACCCTTTTTCGGATTTTCCCTTGTTTCTATCTAGTTTGTAAGATCTAGATCAATTTTTGTGGTTCAGATGGTTAAAATTTGTTAATCGATATTCTGGTTTTCTTGTTTTTGGAGATTTAATCGGACTCCTAGGTAGTATAATCCCTCCATTTGAATACCTTTTATTGATGTTTTCTTGTCTTTCACTAGTTTGTGAGATTTTGATGAGTTTGTGTGGTTCAGTTGTTTATGATTTATTGTTGCTTTGATGGGTACTTAACAAGTTGTAGTGAACATTTTTATCGGTTTAATATACATCAAGGCTTATGTTAACAAGCTTGTTGGATCCCTACAATTATAAGAATGTCGTATTAGGACTTTTTTTGGAGGTAGTTTGATGTGTAGTGTAAGAACTCCAAGTGGTTTATGCATCTATTCACGCAATGAGCTCGGTTAGGAACAACGGAGAAATGTAGCCTCTAAACCAAAGAAAACAAGGATACTTTGAATAATGCTGCAAAGTTAGGGTTCTCTTTAATTGGAACTTGCAGGGAGAAAAATAAGTTAGGGAAAAGGTTTAGTTTATAACTTTATATGACTGTAAATTTGTAAATAATCTTTAAAAGGTTAAAATGGAACTTGTAAGTCTCTTTGACATGATATTGCTCTACGTCATTGCTTTACTTGTTAAGGAGTGAAATGGTAGAAATTTAAATATATGTGTGGAACTACATTAAAGTGTTATGGGAATGCATTTTTTGTCAAGGTACCGTATGATAAAGACCCATATGAACACCCCTGCAATTCTCTCAATTACACTCTTATATTGTTGCATTAAATATGCATTGCCCTGAAAATGTTCCATTGTTTTCAAAAGAGGCTATATATAACTGTCTTATAGTTTTCTAATTAATTGACAATTGTGAGTTTTTTTATATCTTCTCAATCTTTGGAAAGTGAATTTTAGTGATGCCAGCACTGAACGTTTTACCCTGTGATGGATGTTGCTAGGATCAACCTATTTGCGTAATCTTGCTTTTCCATTTGGAGATATGTCTCTATTTACAAGTAGTTTTTTTTAAAAAATGAATGATATATGGAAAATGTGATGCTTATTTGTAACTATACCTATAGGAGAGGGAGATCAATTCTTCTTGTTTTAATGCTAAAAGCTATATGTTGATCTCATTGCACCTATTACAATCTCCAGAATCTTGTTAAACCTTTGATCTTGATAATGTCTCATTCGCTTGCTTTTTTCAGGTTCATTTTGGAGTTCCCCCCGAGAAGGCTACTCCAGTTCCTCATTCTCCTTCAGTTTCGGTAGATTGGGGTGGACGCTCTCCAGTATTCCATCCATTCTCTCTTTTTTATGGTACTTCCTTTTAATTCCTCCATCCATTCATTCATTAGAACCTCGAAGATCTTTGTTGAATTGTTTTGGTTTTGGTTGTAATGCAGAAGAGCGTTAGTGATGTGTCTGAGCTATACGGAAGCAAGAAATCTTTACCCGTAGTCGAAACGCATCGTCCTTTGTTTGGATTGCATTATATTGCTCTAATTTCTTTGGAGAGGTAAGGATTTGTGCCATATTTTCTTAGTGATTTACTTTCTTTGATCTCTTCATGCCACATTTTCATGTATTTCCTACTATATTTGGTTCAATTGTGTGTATATGCATGTGTATAGATAAAACAACCAAAAGGGTAGGTATAGATGAATAGTACCCTCAATTATATATTTTCTACTACTAGGTAGGGTTCTAAATTGTGTGTGTTTCTTGTTAATGAATGTTGTTGGAATTGGCAAAGTTTCTTGTTTGATAATTGTTACTTATTAGGTGTTAAGTAGTTGATGATTTAGGCAGTAAAATGATGTCTAAGAATTCTCTTTTTGTCAGTCTGATACAAAGCAAAACCAGTATGGTTGAATGTATACGTCAAGAATCTCTGATTTGGGAACATTTTGAGTTGATAAAATACGGGTCCAATTGCTTTAATGGTTCAAGTAGTCTGTCATGGAATAGTGTGTGAGAGTCTTCTTCTTAGTTCTTGACTTGTAATTGATGTGTTGTAACTTGGAAATTGCAAGTTTACCTAGCTATAAGGAGAGCTTTTCATTTTTAGATTGACTAAGGGGTTGTTCGGCTAAGTCCAACCATAAAGCATTAGTTTTTTTTTGGAGGTTTCTCACGTATTTCCAAATTTGAGCACTGTTTTTTTGTTTTTTTCATCTAGGTGACTCGAACTTAGAGACCTCTCCTTTGGAGAGCCCATCCACGATAGTTGAACGCAAGACCTTACTTATGGAGAATTAAGTCCTACTATGTTTGGTATCAGTCCTATACCAAGCTAGGTTTTAGGAAAGTAGAAATCAACAAAAGGAATAAAAGCCACAAATATACATGAAGTTAGACACATTTTTCCTGAGATTAGGAGTATTACATTCAATCCACATACACATATGAAGTTAGAACTCAACAAATGTAAAGTTTGTTTTGTTATATGATATTTGTATCATACCACATTTATTCAATGCATACAAACAAAGCACTTTGTTCATGTAGTTAGCGAGGTTCTCAAATTCTCCATTCTACTAAATTGTATAATTTGGACACACAAGTAGACCTGTACCGACGGAAATTATTAAACTAGTTGACTAATTTAATTGCACAATTACAATAGGAATGTCGTCTACAAGTCGAGACTAGATGTACAACCCTCTCAACAACGGATTCGTTCGAATTGAATTCGTGGCGAGGGTCGAAAAGTTCATAGCATTTGCTTAGCAACATTGTCCTACCTACCAAAGTGAAAGGAAGATTAGATATCCGTGCAATTATAAGAAATGTCGGCTTGTACCGTACCTGGTCGTCGAAACGATTGAATACCATATATTTAGGTACGGATTCGATCCGGGATATCACTGTTGGTACGAACACGGTGAGAATGGAGATGAAGAGCCGCCAAACTTCTACCAATTTGATAACCACGTTGATGATGCTGATGGAAGAGGTTTTGATAGGACAACTTACTACAAGATGCTACACAATGTAGCAGGTCCAAGTTTTAATTGGAATCGCATGGAAGAATCACCAAACCCTCAAGGACACCAACTATATGACATGATTGAGGCTAGTAGTGAACAATTGTGACCGAGGTGCGAAACCATGACTAAGTTGTCCGCAATGGCAAGATTACTTGCGATCAAGTCATAACACCATATCTCTGAACGAGGGTATAATGAAATCATAAAATTCATGAAGGATTGTTTGTTAACTGACGATTCATTGGTTGAAGATTTTTATGCCACTAAAAGACTAATGTGAGGTTTAGGTCTTCCAGTTGAGAAAATAGATTGTTGCGATGACTAATATATGATTTATTGGGGAGTGGACTATGAATTGACATCATGTAAATTTTGTGGGAAATCACGCTACATTGTACAGTGACGAGGTCGAGCACGGAACACCAAAAAATGCCCTTGCAGAAAAATGCACTACTTCCCTTTAGGCCCTCGATTGCAACGATTGTATGCGTTTGAGTTAACAACAAAACGTATGAGATGGCATGGAGAGCATCCTCGCCAGAAAATGTTATGCAACACTGTTCTGGTTGGATTTCTTGGAGGCATTTTAATGATGTCAACAGAGACTTCGCCACCGAGGTTCGAAATGTTCGTTTAGGATTGTGTACTAATGGCTTTCAAGTTTTTAGGATTTCAGGGAAATCGTACTCTTCATGGCCCATAATTTTTACTCCGTACAATCTTCCACCGTCGATGTGCATGAAATCTGAGTTTAAGTTCTTAACAATAATCGTTCCTGGACCGTCCAACCCAAAACAAAAAATCGACGTGTTCTTTCAGTTGTTTGTGAAATAGTTGCAAGATTTATGGAACAACAAGGTGATTACTTACGGATTTCCAAAAAAATGAATTTTCGTATGTGAGTGGCCTCTTTATGGACTGTAAGTGATTTCCTTGCGTATAGCATATTGTCTGATTGGTGCACACAAGGTAAGATGGCTTGTCCATATTGTATGGAGGATACAAATGCCTTTCAATTGTGAAGTGGTGGAAAGACATCGTGGTTCGACTATCACTGTCATTTCTTGTCAAAGAACTCACCATTCATGAAAGACAAAAGAATTTTCTTAGAGGCAAAATGGTACTAAACGACAAACCACCCGCTTTTGCTATCTGGTGAAGAAGTTTTGGCAGCAATTGAATCGTTGGGCTTGATGAAGGTGACATAAATTAGAGTTGATTCTGTGAATGGGAGGATAGCTAACAATTTAGGATGGAGAAAAAAAAGTATTTTCTGGGACTTGTTGTATTGGAAGACAAACTTGATCCAACACAACTTAGAAGTCATGCACATCAAGAAAAATGTTTTTGACAACATTTTCAACAATATTATGAGTTTACCGAGCAAAAGTCAAGACAATGCGAAAGCGAGACAAGATATTCGTGAATATTATCACCGACCTTCTCTACACATTGATTCGGAGACAAATACTTACATCCTTGGATGCTATGCTCTCGATACATCTAAAAAGCAAAAACTGTGTGAGTGGATTGAAAAGTTGTGTTTTCATAATGGTTATGCTGCGAATCTTGATCGATGTGTGGATCCAAAGAAGTTGCTACTGTTCGGCAAGAAGAGTCATGATTTTCATATTTTCATGCAACGCTTTATACCAATTCCATTCAGAGAACTCCTCCCAAACCCAGTTTGGGTTGCAATTAGCGTACTGAGCCTTTTTTTATCCCTAACTGCGAAAAGTGTCAGTCTTAAGGATATGGAGGTTTTAGAGTCTGAAATACCTAAAATCATTTGCAAGTTGGAGAAAATATTCCCTTCAAGCTTCTTCGACTCTATGGAACACCTACCAATCCACTTGGCTTACGAGGCTCGTCTGGCCAGTCCAGTTCAATTTCGGTGGATGTATCCATTTGAAAGGTAACATCTTGAGTTGCTGAAATAGTTTTCCCATTCGATAAAGTTTTAAATTAACATTAACTAAACTTCGATAGGTGCCTTAAACTTTTGAAAAATAATGTTCGAAACAAAGAGAAGGCTGAGGGCTCGATGTGTAATGCTTATTTGGTCGAAGAAGTCACATCATTTTGTTCTTACTACTTCGAAGATCACGTCTTTACGTTGCACGACAAAGTGCAATGAAATGACAATAGTGGTATTAGGCCCACACCACATTTTATGGATAATTTCTCAATTTTCACTTATCCTGGTTGACCCTGGGCAAGTCAAAGGAGCAGTACTTCACAGAGCAAAAGTATAATGCCGCTCATTCGTACATACTGCTCAATTATCCAAAGATCGCTCCTTACATCCAGTATGTCCGTCACTTTCATTCAATAATGCAGTACATTCATTATTCATATTTTACCAAGACATGATATTTACATGTTCGTTTCTTGTAGGATCTTTATAGATGAAATCATTCAAGCAATGGGGGAGTAGAAAATAGATACTAGTCTAGAGCGCACTTCCCCATTTGGTTTCAAACATATGTAATGTTATTACTATTGTAGGTTATCACTTCGTTTATTTCTTTCATAAGTAATGTGTCTTAACTTTCTAAATCTTCATGAATAGGCTCGGAATTCTATCATAGATGAGACGTTTGATGATCTTTCAGTTGGTCCTAGTCGATCTTGTAATGTGTACCCTATTTACCTAGTGAATGGGTATAAGTTCCACTCTGCAACATATGACGTTAATAGATCAACGCAGAACAACGGTGTTTTGGTGAAGGGTTCTAACTACGTCGATGTCTCCCACGACTACTATGGAGTACTAAAAGAGGTTGTAGAGATTGAATATACTGGCCTCAAGCATGTGGTGTTGTTTAAGTGTGAATGGTACGACCTTACACCGAATCATGGTGTGAGGACTCACCCAACACTTAAATTGGTAGAGGTTCATCGAAGTCGACAATAGAACAACTACGAGCCATTTGTCCTTGCAATGCAAGCCACTCAAGTGTACTTACCTTTTGTACCCTTCTTTGAGGTACGAGTGACAAGAATGGCTAGCAGTTTGTTGTTGTCAACCAAAATTCGTCGACGAGGAAACAAGCAAAGACAATAATGACCAAGGCTCGGCAGAGATTGCATTCCAAGATGGTGAACCCACTACGTGCGTAGTCGACGATGCATTTCAGGATTTTGACAATCTGGATGATCCAAATGGGACCCGCGTCATTGTTAAAGCGGGTCCAAGTCAAGAAGACAATGACTTCATTGCCGATACTGGAGATGATTTAGAAGAATAATCATCATCTTTTAGTCATGAGAGTGAATTTGAAACGGATGACAGCGAGTAATGTATGTCTATGTTATGTCAATGTTTGATCGACATTATGTGAACTTTCTAAACTTTTCTTCACAATTGTTTAAGATTGGTGTTTTTTTAGGTTTCATGGCTCGCACTGATCACCCCCCACTTCGAGGTCACATATTATCTCAGGGCGGTCGAGGGATACCTTTAGGGGGACCTCGTCGAGTCGAAAGAGGTGCAACATAGACCTCTGGAATCGATATACCAACTGGACCTCATAGTCCGGCCACACGAGGGGGTCGAGAAGGTTGTGGCGGTTGAGGTCGTGGGTCAATTCCTGTCTTATCGATACCAACTTCTTGTTCACTCGATCATGAGTTATATTCAGCGTCACCTTCGCCTTCCATACCATTCGCGTCGCTTGTACCATCGACATCGTCATCTGGAACCATACCAAATCGCCATTGCAGTCACCATCGCCAACATCGAGACATGACACTCATGTATCGACGATGCATGTGCCTCCAGCCATCGCATCACTAGCAACATCCCCATCCTATGAGGGCAGAGCAGGCTTGCAAGTTATAGGCCCTCCACGGGCACCTCAGAGGACAGGGACTGCGCCCCTTCGCTTGTATAGGATCCCGATCACACTGGTTACGAATAATATGTAAGTTTGTATTTAATTAATTACCGTATTTCTAATTATCCATGTAGACTATTAAATAAGTTTTTAAGATGTTATGCATTTTAATGAAACACAGGGAATTGCATCATTCTCATTCTTGTGCACGGAGGATGACAAAAGTTTTCAAGAGATGGATGATTCCAAAAGGGTAATGTTGGAAGTCGGTACCGAATCATCATAAAGACCACTACTAGCGTCAATGGCGGTACGCAGGACTAATAAATGACTCAAGGTTTATACAAATTTTTCAATGTCTCGTAACAATTGCACTTGCCATTTTATAGGTATATTTTAGATGGGATGACACGATTAACGAGGATCTCATTCGTACGGCGTACGACACGCATGTAGGCACCAGGTACACCGAATTGATGCATAAGTTAAAGAAGAATTTTGTGCAGCCAAACTTTGTTACAGATAAGGCGTGGAGGAGATACTTGAAGTACTACTTTCTTGCCAGGTCTAGGCAGGCGTATATGAATAGAAACACTGAGGTCGAAGGACCTGGGACTGGACCCTCGAAGCACAGTGGTGGCTCGGTGTCTTTTGTGACTTACCAATGAAAGATTGGTAAGTGTTTTTTACACTCTTGTTTATTTTTTCATTTCTACACTTGTTCATTTTTTCATTTCTACACTTGTTCATTATGCCCGTGTTTGCTTTTAATCTTGTTTTTCTTTTTAATTTCTTACAAATCGATGTTAGTTTAACTCATTTGCATTGTACATATTTCATTCACTTCAATGCATTTCACTTCTATGCAATTGATTTGTGCTTGGCGAATATAAATGTGTCGACCTACTAGTAATTGACATATTTAACATTTTTATAATTTTTGTATGCAGACTTATAAATTGGAGACACCACCTACCGTGAATGAATTGTATTTGCATCTCCACACCGTAAATCACGACGGGGTGACATTCATCGATACTAGATCGGAGCGGTTCTATGTAAGTATAGAAATACGAGCGAAATAGTAGTAAGTTTACTTTAAAGCATATCATTTAACTTGTTTATTGTTGATCCATGCAGGCTAGGCTCGAGAGGAGACGTCAGGAGCTGACCCAGGCTACAACGGACTAGCCGGTGGATGATGAGGCGGTGTACTACAATGTGGCGGGTGAGTGTCCCAGAGGACGTGTCTACAGTTTCGGGTCGTTAGGGAGAAAGAAGATAAGATATGGAGATCTTGGTGCTTGCACATCCCATTTGCTAGAGATGGTGCCACGCTCAGAGTTCGATATTGTTGCCGAGCAATTACAACAGGTTGTGGCATTTATGCAGAGGCAATTCAGGATGACCATGGACAGAGCAGGCATATGTTAGCCATAGCCACCACCACCACTACCACCTCATGAGCAGCAGCAGCCGTCGCAAACAGATCCCGCTGATCTACCATAGCAACAAGACAATGTTGATCGGGAGATGCAAGATTGGATTACGAGATATGAACAACTTGGTGATACTTAGATATTTTTCTTATTGTTTGCGTAACTTTGAGATGGTAATTTTTCTTTTGTAGACATCTTTTATAGTTGTTTATAGAACTTTTACATTGATAGTTCTTTTTGTGCATATTTAGAGGATTGAAGTTTTTTTTGTTGATGTTGAACAATAGGGTCTTAAATTTTTGTGGATATTTAGGTATTTGAAACATTTATTATACTTGATAAGCTTTCGTGGATATATAAATCTTTTTTAATGTCGAATTGTACATTTTTTCCTCATTTGAATCTTTCTTGTTGATATATACCGTTGATGTTTGTATGTCGAATTCTGCTTTTTTAGGGATGTTAGCACCCCCAATGAGTTGTTGGAAGGGGTACAGGCGATGGAGCAAATCTTGTGGTTGTACTTTTCAAGTTTAGAGGTTTTAGAGAACCAATTGGAATCTTCTTAGTAGTGAACAAAATAACTTAACATAAAAATGGAATTAGGACGGATTAGCAATGGAATTCGTAGATTCCGTTGCAATTTCGTCTCTAATTTCCGAGGAAATAGTAGCGACAAACTGAATAATTCTAAATTTAGACATGGAATATAGACGAATCAGCAACAGAATGCAAGAATTCTGTTGCTGATCCATTGCTTATTACCTACGAATCAGCAACGGAATGCAACTAGAACCATCCAGTCTGGGAAAGATCCCATTTATGTTCCGTCTTTGTTCCGTTTCTAAATACGTCTTAAATTCGTCTCTAATCTGCAACGAAACACATTTCCATTGCTGACTAAATTAGCATCGATAGTTTCAAAGACGGAATTGAGTCTGTCTCTATTCCGTTGCAAAATATAGTTAGAGACGAAATTTATGCTAATCAGCAATGAAAATTCTCATTTCTGATCAGCTATTTTTTTATAGTGGTGGAGGTTAGGGTTTAATGGCGGGATTAGGCCAGGCGATGCCCTAATTTGAGAAGGGATCATCACGGTTACATAAATTATTTCTCGACATTATTTTCATTCAACTATCCCCTGCCAATCAAGTTAGGTTTCACTTTGAAAAATAGTTGTTAGTTCACGTGTCCATTACCGGCGATCATACTAAAGATATTCTTTTAGCTGGGTATCTCAAGTTTTAATAATGCACCTATCATTGGGTTTATTACGATATCATTATCGGTGATATAATTTTGATTCATATAAAGCATTCCATTTTGACGTATTCATTAACTTCTCAATCATGGTACCGCCATCGCGTAACTTACATTCTTTTTAAAAAACAATTTTTCAAGTTTTTGGTATTCCCAAGTTTTGATGAGTTAACTTGCCTCCAATTAAGCTAGGACAATTTATTTTTGTGTCCGTTGCCTTTAATTTGTATTATTTTAACCTCAGATCTTGGGTCCTCACAATATTTACAAATTTCTACTTGGCAACGAAATCCTCAAGCATGGCAATTTGGCCACAAATAGTCATTGACTTGTGATTTTCAAATTTTTGTAACTCGTCTATCCTCGAGTATACTAGCACGACACTAACCAAAGTGTGCATCATTTAAGTTGTACTTATTGATTTATTTCGAGGTATTCTTAACTTCTTATTCGATATCACATACGTTATGTACTTACATTTCATGTTAACCCTCAGTTTGGGATCACCACTCTCAATATTCAATCTATCGATAAACTAGTTTAGACTTATCTTTCTTTTCTACAAGATCGATCAAAATTAGAGGAAACATGATTCTATTATCAAGAAGTAAGTTTTGAATCAAAACTTCTCTAAAATCTTAGAGTTAAACTCATTTTCATAGGAAAAATCTAAATCCATCATCGGGTAAATGTCTTTTCAAATCAATTTGGTCGATGCGACTAAAAGTACATCATAAACATATGAATGTTTTTATTTCCACCATAATATAATAACTTAGGTCCAAGTTTATACTTTATATTTTTATTAAGTCAAAATTTTGAATTCAATAAAACTCTTTCGTACAACCCGAATTAGGTTCAAACCGTCTCAAATTCAATCATCCAAGAAATCTCAACCACGTTTACAAAACTCATTTCAAGATATTTTATTTTATTTAAATAGCCTTTTGGATTCTCATGACAAGTTGAAAACTCATAAGTTAGGCTCCCATTTCAATGATACAAATCACTTAGTATAGATTTCAAGCAAAATCACGATAATGAATTTTAAAAATACATAGAAGTCGATTCACTTCATTTTCATTTTTGAACAATAAGGAAAATACGTCATTTTCCTTTTACGGTTGTTTAAATTTTCAAATCTTGTAAAAATAAGTAGAGTTCTTCCTTAAAAAGTTTATCAAAACGTGGTATCCAATAACTCGACTCCACCCAAATCATGATCCAATATAGTCGAAAGAATTATGTTTCATTTTGAGAAAATAGATTATATGTAACAATATTGGTTAAACCGGAGTAATGACCATCTAGTCGAATTATACACTAATATCTTACATCTCTAATCCAGAGTTAGATGTCTAATAATACACACGTCTTCCTATCTTGAATTAAGTATTCAAGTTGAGCTTCATAACCGAACTATCTTAATTTTGTTGTTTGAAAAC
The DNA here is from genome assembly GCA_039657365.1 of Stephania yunnanensis. Classification (NCBI taxonomy): domain Eukaryota; kingdom Viridiplantae; phylum Streptophyta; class Magnoliopsida; order Ranunculales; family Menispermaceae; genus Stephania; species Stephania yunnanensis. Next base: position 27,271,438 of record CM077581.1, on the reverse strand, counting down.
AAAATTTATTTGTATCCTTACTAGGATCGATGATCCTCCTTTATAAACAAGGCATAATGACTTTTAACCATTTAAATAGAGTCTCAACTGTCAAAGTTACTTATCTGAAGTGTGACCACGTCACTACTCCCCTTTTACTTATATAGTGTGGGTCTCCTGTCGCCTAGTGTGAAAATCGAGGGGTCAGACCCACCCAACTCTGCTTTTTAGGGACACTGTAGCGCACCCTGTTTGCAGGTAATACTTATTTATTTTATTTTAGATATATATGTATATATACACACACATATATATATATATATTTATTTAGATAAAGTGACCAGGGACAAAATGTCCTTAGTTTTGAGGTGTAGGGTTTGCGAAATTACTAAATTGTCCCTAGGGCATGTTTTTTAGATTTTGGGTCGTCACACATCTTATATTACATTGTAACGAATCATTGCAAATAAGTTAAAAATATAATATCTAGTCTTTTACACCTAAATCATTTTGTTGCTTATTGTGCATTTTGTTGCACAAGGACATCATTTTTTTTTAACCTTTAATGCTGAAATATATGATTTTGCTTCTATTTTTATATAGTAGTACTTACATCAAGTAATTGACTCATAACTTGTTGTAATGAATGATCATTTGAACTTCAAGTTCATACTAATTTATACATGGATCATAATACAACAAATTTAATACAATTTGATGTGTTTCAAACAATTTCACGTCATTCCTTTTGAATTGGCTTATATCTCCCTCTAAAAGTGGTCGAAAAAATTGTTTTATCAAAGCGACAAATATCAAAACTTGCTATAAATAAATTCCTCGTTAGAGACCAAAGACATCTTTTAATATGATTAATGGAGATTTAAATCAATATAAGTCTCCTATTGATTTGTCTTGAGATAATCACCAGCTGAAAAAAAATGCAATTCCATAAAAGATATCAATGCAAATTTACAATTTTTGCATTATTGATGATTCTAGACGATAAAAAGATCATTCCACATTATGAATGTCATTAGATCATTTGATTTATGATGACATTCGTGTTAATGTGCCTTATATATTCCAGAAGTTAAAGCCGAGAATTTTATTTTTAGATTAAATCATAAGTTATAGGGAAATTCTTTATTATTTTGAGAAACTTTTTTCTGAACAAGGCATTAACAATATAATTGTTGTACTAGATATTGTCTGAATATTAGCCTTCGCTAAGTTCAAATTCGAGAGATATTCTTTTTTATATTATAATGTACAAGCATGTAGCATAATACACAAGACGTAATTTCATCGCCTATATTTGGCTCATGATTAGAATACATATCAATGTGCCAATTTTACCGAGCCATTTTTAATGATAAAATTCTTAATTTTGCCTTTGATTTTGAAGGCATGGTAAAAGTCATGAAAATATTCGGGAATATATATGACAATATTTTGGCTAAATAGGCTTTCGTGTGTGTATATATATATATATGATGATGAAAAATATCACAATTATGAGTGCTCATTGTCAATAATTATTTGCCCATCTAACGGTGCACCACTTTTATTCTAACTTTTAGTGGAATTATCAATACGATATTTACCTGATCTTTTCACCATTTTCACGTCCATAAATTTGTCATTGCGATCATGGTCCTTATAAGCAACATACACTTTTTGATTTGAAGTTGAACCAATTGGGCGGAAGCAATATTATATTTATAATATCTCCTTATTTTACTGAGCTATAATGAGACAAGAACTCAATCCTTAATATTTATTGGATTGACGTGCGCACATGATATTTGTTGCGGTAATAAGTTGAAGCGGGCCACGTGACCTTCTTATTATTGTCTCATTAGCCATATTTGAGGTAATTAAAATTGCAGAATTATAATTAATATTTGACTGATTAAATTTTGTAGAATGAGACTTAGCCACTCATTTCGAGCTTTTTGGAGCTTACCTTTTTTTGTATTTATATATATATATATATATATATACTCTATAAGAGAAAAGATATATAAAGTGAAATATTCACTTTTTAAATATATATAAAGAGATATTGGCGAATGAAAGTGTTTGACACACAATCTTGTTAGTAATGTTAAAGTAACAAATTCAACAATAGTTGGAATAATATTTCGAAAAATAGAGATAAAGTAGATAGTTTTCTCCTTTTTATGTAAAAAATACATACTATACTATTATATGAATGTCCACGACTTGATTATTTTATACATAATATATATTATTTGTATAAGTTGGTGGAACAACCTCCAGGTTGGATGGCAAAACAAAGTCTACTTAACACTATGACTCCTCAAATGGGATAACCTGTCTCTCTTTCAATGTTTAGCTTTACCGGGGACAATGCTTACCCACTATCAACCTAAACTCATAGTACTATTTGCATTATAAAATCAAGAATATGACATCGCTAATCGTTTATAGTTTGGAGAAAAAAATATTTATGTCACATTGACTTTAGAGAAAATCGTTCAAGAAGCAACTACAAAACTTATTTTCGTAGTCAATGACGTTATAGTAGGTATTCTATGAATAAGATGCGTAACTGATGCATGTAACACAAAAAAAATTATCCATGATATCATGGAAATAAGTTGAACTTCTTTAAATTAACAAAAATTATATCTTCTTAGCTTTGCTCATTAGCTAGCCTTCTTGAACTTCAAGATCTCTTTTGTGCAAGAGCAAGCTTGTACTGATAACGTGTTGTAAACTAAATTGTAAGTAAACTATAACTTATAGAACTAAAGTATGAGAAGTATGAACTAAAGACTACTAGAACAAGTATAGAAGATGAGACAAGAGAGAAGAGAGCTAGAGTTTAGAAACGTAGATATTTCCATTTCGACATTGGTGTGTTTCTATAATGAGGTTGACACCTTTTATATATACACTTTGGTAATGACGATAAATGTATTTAGACAATGTGTATAAGTAACACATACGCCACATGTCAAATAACATATTACAAGTAATTTGACAATACATGCATGGAAGAGTTTGTTTATATTAGAAATGATTACAAATAATATGACAAAAAATATCATTAGTGAGAAATACTTGTCCGATTACACAATATGTTGGTGTGAAAAGTTTAGTGTATCCAATAGCTTGAAATTGGTGGTGATCTTCTAATAAAAACCGTAATTTCAGTTTCCCTCCCCAACCAAAGCCACCGGGCCGCTCCTGAAAGAAGAAATGGCTCTCCTGCTTCCATCGCAGCTGCTCTGCAACTCTGTTGTCTCTCTTCGCCCGTTCCTTCCCAACCCTAAGAACACAAATGGCTTCTTCACCTTGTGTTCCTCCACCGCTACCACTAACAACACCACCACGACTACCACAACATCAACCAACGCCGCCCCGGCGCCGGTGATAAGGAAAAGGAAGAGGTACAGGAAGCTTTGCCCAGGGGAGTCCAAGGGCATTGTCGAGGAGATGAGGTTCGTCGCCATGAGACTCTACACCAATAACTCCACCACTACTAGTAATAGTAATAGTAATAGTAATAGTAGTAGTGATGGTGATGAGAGTGGGATTGACAACTGCAACAACGACGGCGGCAACAACAACAATAACAACAACAACTACGACTCCAATGACTGCGATGGTGAGAAGGAGACTTGGGTGCCCAACATTGAAGGCTTCGTCAAGTACTTGGTGGATAGCGAGCTCATCTTTCGCACAATTGAGCGGATCGTTGACGAGTCTGATAACATTGCTTGTGAGCTCTCTTTCTTTCTGGTTCAATTTCAATTTCTCTATGTTTTGGTCTCTTTTGGTGATTGCTTCAAACATATTATGAGCATGGAAGCTTAGGGCTTGATTAGCGTGTTTTTCAAAGCTTAGGGCTTGAATGAATTGGTTTTTCCCTTGGCTGCCTTCATGTGTCCTTGTAGAATTAACAAAGCTTAGGGCTTGAATGAATTGGTTTTTCCCTAAGTTTGCTGTACTAAATCTAAATATATGCTGACTAAATGCATAAAGTCCATTTTTTGGATTTCAACTTGCAAATCAAGCAGATATGAATATTTTGAGTTAATTTTGAACTATTAAAAAGAATCAAAATCTAGAAAGTTATACGTTTTTTTATATGTCTGTCGTACCTTTTTTTTAAATTATTTGTTGAGAACTTGTCATTCTTATGGGTTTTATAATGCCGCTTCTATGCAGGTACCTACTTTAGACAAACAGGATTAGAAAGGTCGGAGAGTCTTTCAAAGGATCTAGAATGGATTGAACAACAAGGCATTCTGATTCCTGAACCAAACTCTCTCGGAGTTTCATATGCTCAGTATTTAGAGGAACTTGTGGAGAAGAGTGCGCCGATGTTTTTATGTCATTTCTACAATATATATTTTGCACATATATCAGGGGGTCAGTTTATAGCGAAACAGGTATGCGTGATTAATGTTTGTATCGCTTTTGATTGATTTAATTGAAACATATTCTTCTGCTTGATTAATTGAACTGTTATTCCTACTTATGAAGTTTTTGAACAATGGTCAACTGGTTATAATCATTTCTACTATAAGGCTGGTTTCTTATTCATTCACTTTAAAAAGTTTTGGTCTGTTTTATAAAAACTTGGGTGTATGTTTGATGACTTGCAAGCAGTGATTGCAAGGCGACACCTACGCATTGCCTAGGCGTTTTGAGGCAAAACTACCGAGGCAGGCGGAGTCCTAAATAATTTTTAAAAATTGAAGGGGCAAATCACAATTGAGTTTGGGGCTATGATACCTACCGAACAATAAAATCTTAACATAGTTAATGTTGCATAAGGACTTAAGGGATTATTAATAGCCCTGAAGTATCTATAAACATATTAATAAGTGTGATGGAGTTAGACATTGTTCCTAGAACAGTTTTTTCCTGCGTTTTGGACACATTTACCCTTCTTAAAGTTTCATCATTAAAAACTCACATCTAATTCATGAGTTGAATCTCAAGGCAAATCCAAGGGAGTTAATCGATCTTTTTAATTCTTTCTTGTTGCTCAAGTGTCCTTATTGTAAGTTTCTTGTCTTACAAACTATTAATGTTTGTGTCAATTTATTCCATCTCTATATATTATTTTTTCCTACCATTCCTTTGAATTCGTCTCTTTGCTTATTAGATGACTGGAACTTTGGACAAATAATTATAGCCACTACTAATGCAATCTAATTAGTCTTCTCTCTCAATCTTCATGAAATCTAGACAAATAGATAAACCTCAATCTGAGTGTTACTTTTATAGAGTTATAATTGTTGCATTTACTGTGTAAGAATCGATCAAGCTTTGGAGCTTAGGCTTTATACTCATGATGCAATCACAAAAGGGCATGTAGGTTGCTTTAAGATTTTTGTTTTGTTAATGGTTCTTTATTTTTTTAGTGGTTTATAATTCAATTGCAACAAAATGGAATTAATTTCGCTCGTCGTCTTGCCTAATTTTAATATTGAGCGTAATGTACAACACGTGAGGATTATTTAGTTTACATTCAAATCAATGATTATCGATTCAATTGGCCGATATACTTTGAGTATGATAATACTTTTTCTTTATTGGATACCATATAAAGGTTAAAGTTTTTTATGTAATTAAGGCATCTTTAACTTTGCATTTCGTGGTCTAATTAATTTTGGTTGAAGATGACACCAATCAAGTGGTAGCTCAATAATTTGATATGTGGTAACTAATTATGCAAAAGATTCAAGTCTCATTTTTTTCCTATTTAAAAAAGAAAAAAATAATTCTAATTCTTAACAAATAAGAAGCGATGGAAACTGGAAAATACCATTTGTTATACATTAATGGTTCTCGCTATTTATTTATTTTCAAGGACTAAGTTAAGATTTAGATTAACCTTAATGATACACCATGGATCACGTGTGAAGCAAGGATAGACAATTTTAGTTGCACACATTAGTATCGACTTTAATGCATAAGAATTTTCTTAAATCTTAAATGTTTAATTCATACATGTTAGTATATTTATTTTATACTTATTATTTCTTTATTAACATTGACACAATTATTTGCGTGACTGAATCATAAACAAATGTCGTAGATATTCATTTTAGATATTTAGACGCAAACTCATGTTAGAAGAATTGACTTCTCGCGAGCGTAGTGAGCGGGCTCTCACGGGCGAAGCACGTTCAGAAAACTAGTATATTCAATGTGTATTATTGTGACTAATAAAAAATTATTGTTAGTTAAGGATCTATAGATAAATAAATAATAATTTAAGGGTAATGGAGGAGTAGAGGAGAGGAATCAAGTAGAAGAAGAGAGAAGGAATTTTAGCAAATATCAATCTTATTCAATGTTCTATATCATAAAACTTAACCTAAATACCTATATATATGCCCAAGGTCCTAAAACTCCTAATACAATTAGGAATTTGAAGTCCTAATGGCCTTGTAAAATTACATTAAATAAAGTGACAAAAATAATTGAAACTTTCTAATTCTAATAACACAAAACTTCTAATCCTAATCAAAATAGAAACTTCTAATCATAATCAAAATAGAAACTAAACTTCTAATCTTACAAGGAATCCAACAAAGAAACTCATAATCTAAATCAATCTTTACCTCTATGCTTGTAATGTTTTGGATAAGGCTTCACACGTCCTACATCAATTATCCTTGGCTTGAAAGAACTTGACTTTGACGAGTTAGCAGCAAGGTAGCTCTCCAAACGATCATGATCCAGACGAATGAACTCATCTTCAGAAATCCATGAAGCATCAGAAGTTGGATGATTTTGATAAGATCCCAAGTAGAGTCTTGTAGAGTTAGTTGGTGGGGAATACTATAAATATGGGTAGAGAAATATTGTATGGTCATTCAATACATTTGTCTTGGTCGAGAAACTCCTTTGAGTTCTTGGAGAGTGCAACCTATTGAATGTTGTGGGATTGCTTGTTATGTGGTTCAGTTCAGCAATATATTTTCTTCTCTCACAATTCTCTAGTTTTTTATCTTTTCTTTGTTAGTTCAGTTTCATTAAAGTTCAGGGTTCTATCATTGGTATCAGAGCTTCACTATGGGGTCGAAGATTGATTCTCGGATTGACATCTTGGAGTAGTAGATGAAGCCGATCCCAATCGAGCTTCAGAAGATTCTGACGTTGAAGAGTGTCATTGGTGAGCTGCGATTGGAGTTTCAAGGCTTGATGCAAGAGATTAAGTCCATGCGTTTTCATCCCAACATACGTGATCTAGATCTAGCCAGATTGACAAAGCCAATGGCCAAACACATCATATCTACGTCGATCCACCAGATCTGGTGGCGTCGGAGTTGTTTCCGATTGTTAGTGATCAAGATCTGGTAATAAATAGTTGCATGCCCGTAGATCTGAGGCGAAAATAAAGTTTCGAGGGCTAACGATGAAGATCGACGAGCATCAACCTCGCACTAACTATTTGAAGGTATCGAGTATTCATCACATCGTGGAGTCCAATGGAGTTAAACTTCCAGATTTGTCAAATCTAGCCCATCTACCACCACGATCTCCAAATTTGATCTTCTTTCTTGAAATTTGTGTTGCTATGTTGCGTAAAGCTTGCCCCGGTCATACGTGTAAGAAGGTTCTGCAGTTAATGTTGGTTGAAGATGATGATCTAGGTGCGTCTCCTAGTTCGGAGATCGTCGAGGCTGAGCAGTCCGAGCCTGATGAGTTGTCCACTGTCGACACCATTGAGCTCTCCATGAACACAGCCATGGGTTTGACCAATCCGGGCACTATGAATGTTCGTGGAATGCTGGGATTTAAAGAGATCATTGTGTTGATCGATTGTGGCGCGACCCACAACTTCATTTCTCAAGATCTAGGTGATGAACTCTCCCTACCATTATCAGAAGCAGCCAATTATGGTGTGATTATCGGCATCGACACTGCTATGAAGGGTCGAGGCTGTAAAGGCGTCCGGTTTGTGATTCAAGACCTTGAGGTCCTCCAAGACTTCCTTCCCCTACAACTAGGCAGCACAGATGTGATTTTGGGCATGGAGTGGTTGCGGGAGTTGGGAAATATGGAGGTCAACTGGCGCACGCTCACGATGAAGTTTAATTTCCGGGGGCAGCAGTTGCTTTTGAAGGGTGATCCGAGTTAGCGTAAGACCAACATTTCTCTCAAAGCTCTTTCTAAGGAGTTGTTACATGATGACCAGGGACTTTCGGTTGAATTATGTGCATTGTCTACCCCTAAACCACCTACTAACCTGGATTTACCTTATTGGTTTGAGCCTTTTTTGTCACAGTTTGCTGGTGTGTTTGCCGTCATTACTGAGCTTCCACCAGAGCGTGAAATCGATCTTGCCATTTCCTTGTTGCCAGCCGCGGGACCAGTCAATGTGTGGCCATATCATTACCCCCATTTTCAGAAAACGGAGATTGAGAGGCTGGTGCGTGACATGCTATTGTCTGGGGTGATTCAACCTTCCATAAGTCCTTTCTCTACCCCCGTCTTATTGGTGATGAAAAAGGACGACAATTGGCGGTTTTGTGTCGATTACAGAGCTTTGAACAAAGTCACCGTTCCCGATCGATTTCCCATTCTGGTGGTGGATGAACTTTTAGATGAGCTTCATGGGGCAGCAGTGTTCTCTAAGCTGGATTTGAAGTCCAGTTATCACCAAATCCGTGTCAAAGCCGCGGATATTCCGAAGACTACTTTTCGTACGCACGAGGGGCATTACGAGTTTGTAGTAATGCCATTCGGGTTATCCAATGTCCCGGCTACCTTTCAAGCGCAGAAGAACAGGGTATTTCGACCTTACTTGCGTCATTTTGTTCTTGTGTTTTTTGACGATATTTTGGTGTATAGCAGGGACCTTGCTACACATCAAGAACATTTGCAGCTGGTTTTTCAAGTTTTGTTGGATAACCACCTTCATGTTAATGCTAAGAAGTGTGCCATCGGACAACTTGGATTTCGGCTTCAGGTGTTCATGTCGATCCTTCAAAGAGTGAAGTTGCAACGTTGGCCTACTCCCACTAATCTTAAAGAGTTGCGTGGTTTCTTGGGTCTTACCGGATATTATCGCCGTTTTGTGGCTAATTATGGCACGATTGCTTGGGCTCTTACTCAACAATTGAAGAAAGGTGCTTTCGGGTGGACCGCGGAGGCAAAGGCAACATTCCAGCTCTTAAAAAAAGCCATGATCAGCGTTCCGGTTCTTGCTTTGTCAAATTTTTCACAACCTTTGTGCTGGAGTCGGATGCGTCCGGTACGGGTATGGGGGCTATTTTGATGCTACATGGTCGACCTCTTGCTTACTTCAACCAAGTCCTTTCTCCATGAAACCAATTAAAGTCTGTGTATGAAAGAGAATTAACGGCTATGGTGTTGGTGGTTCAAAAACTCACCATTCCTTTTGGGAAGACATTTCATCATTCACACGGATCAACGTAGCTTGGAGTATTTGCTTGAACAACGTATCGTGCAACTGGATTATCAAAAGTGAGTAGTCAAACTCTTGGGGTACGATTTTGATATCATATTCAAACCGAGTGTTACCAACAAGGCGGCTAATGCTTTATCAAGGGTTCCTCCAGTTGCTACTTCCTTGAATTCTCTAGTTATGCATTGAGTGTTAGAGGTGCAGGATATCTAGCAAGCAATGGCTAATGATCCTCATCTCTCTCGGATTTTCTTGGCCTTGGAAAGCGGCTCGATAGATTGGCCACACTACCCCATTCACCATGGGTTGCTACTTTACAAATCCAAGCTTGTACTTCCTAAAGGTTCTCCTTTATTATAGCGCATCCTCTTTGAGTACCATGATGGAGCTTTGGGTGAACACTCAGGTTTTTTTGCGCACTTTTAAAAGGATTGAATGGGAGCTTTATTGGGCAGGAATGCGGCATGATGTTAAGCGTTATGTGGCTGAATGTGCATTGTGCCAACAACACAAGTACCAATCCCTCCCTTGCTGACCTTCTTCAACCACTCCCTATTCCGGACCAAATTTGGGAGGATGTGGTGATGGATTTCATCGAGGGCTTACCTCAATCCAATGGGTTCTCGGTCATTTTTGTTGTGGTGGATCGTTTGACCAAGTATGGTCATTCTATTGCATTATCTCATCCTTTCAGAGTCAAATCAGTGGCAACGGTCTTTATTCGAGAAGTAGTTCGTTTGCATGGGTTTCCAAGGTCGATTGTTTCTGATAGGGACAAGGTCTTCCTTATCTTTTTTGGATTGAACTTTTCAAGTTGCAAGGCCCACGTTTGCATCATAGTACGACTTATCACCATCAAACGGACGACCAATCCGAAGTGGTAAACCGATGTTTGGAAACGTATTTACGTTGTTTCGCATCTGACAAATCCAAGCAGTGGAGTGGGTGGCTTGCTTGGGCCGAATTTTGGTGTAACACAACCTTTCACGCGTCGACATCAATGACACCTTTCAAGGCTGTGTATGGACGTGATCCCCCCCAATTATCTGTTTTGGGGCGTATGCAATTGCGATAGCTGACCTAGAAGATCAGCTGTGAGCTCGTTATGCGATTCTGGATGAGCTGAAATTTCACCTTGCTAGAGCCCAAGCAAAGATGAAATCGGCAGTTGATGGGGGTCGTCGTGAGATGGAGTTGCTGATCGGCGATATGGTTTATTTGAAATTGCGGCCCTACCGCCAGCAGTCCCTTGCACGCCGGGTGAACGAGAAGTTGTCCCCTCGATTTTTTGGCCCTTTTCCGGTGATTAGTAAGGTTGGTGTAGTGGCTTACAAGCTGAAACTCCCCGACTCCTCTTCTATCCATCCTGTTTTTCATGTTTCACAACTACGGAAAGCGGTGGGTTCTACTGATCGAGTACAACCCCTTCCTCCTACACCGTCGGCTGATTTAGAGTGGGTGGTTGAGCCGGCTGTTGTTTTGGGGTTTTGCTATATAGAGGCTGGACGTGAGGTCCTTATGCAATCGAAAGACTTACTTAACTTCGAGGCTAGTTAGGAATTTGTTGAGGTGATCAAGAAGCAGTTTCCTTCCTTCCCAATTGAGGGCAATGTGGTTTCTTGTGGGGCAGGTATTCATAGGCCTCCAATATATATGAAGTATTTAAGGATGCACAAAAAGGCTACAAAGACACGTGACACTGATGCTGTTATGAGAGGGAATTGTAATTAGTGAGTTTATAGAGTATAAATTGTTGGTATGTGAGAGAGTTGAGGCATGCTTTGTATGAACCATCATCGGGAGTGTTTGAGCAGTTCGAAGTGCCCTTCCTCGTTTCATTTTTTTCCTCTATCAATCTAAATCTCTCTCAGTTCCTTGAGAATTCTGGTTATTTGTTAGTTTGTGATCAGTGACCTTATCAAAGTCACGTGATATTAAGTATAAGAAGATATCGAAAATATATATTAAAAAATTACCTCATTAGCATCATCTGAAGTGCTAATATTTTGGAAGATCTCATGATAAACTATGTTCTTTACAGATGTTGAGTCTTGAAATTCATCATCTACATTTAATATCATCAATTCATCTCTTCTAGTCACTCGAGATACGAATACGTATAATTGATCATGTGTGAATACTTGATTCGGCAAGAATAACCCCGCACATTTTAGTGATTGTCCCTGACTTTATTGATTGTCATAGCAAAACACGGGACCTAAGGGAGTTGACGTCTATTTAATTTAAATGGCCACTTTGATTCATTAGGTGACATGATGATTCTTGGAATCGTCACCATATGACCAATATTGGCTCCTGAAATAATAATTGCTGTTACAGACCATTTAGCAAGATGCATAGTTAACAACCTTGTTCCATTGCATAAACCCTCTGCCTGATTTAGATTTCGAATAAGCATAACAGGTACACCCACTTTTAATTGCAGATCATGATTAGGAACTCCTGAAAATTGCAATTTGTTTAGGAATTCTGTAGGGTACATTAGATCATCATTATTATTTGATGCAGTTGAAGATCGACATACGGTATCAAAGCTAAAATATGTAATGCTTTCACCAAGTATTAGATCCATGACAAATTGGTTCAGTTGGTGCATAGTTTCATTTTTTGGAGTTAAAATGGCCCGTTCATTCAAATAAGTAGAGTCGTCAAACCTTTCTACAATTGATGGTTAAACAGCTTCTATAATGCATTTTACAGGATCTCCATCATGTTGTAGCAACGTATCCGATGGGATTTTTATTGATTCTTTCTCCAGATATCATACAATGATCTATCTCCAACTTGAAGCAACCAATTGTGAAAAGAAGCTAGCTCTTCTAATTGTGACCCTACATTTCCCATGGAAAGTATCATATTTTGTTTGAGTTCAAAGACGTTGCAATGGTTCCACGAGTAGGAAGCCTACATTTCCCATGGAAAGTCTCATATTTTGTTTGAGTTCAAAGACGTTGCAATGATTCCACGAGTAGGAAGAATTAAGTGAAGCTTTGACAATATCACCTCTCCCAGCTCTAGGGACAACATGCAATATTTGTCTAAAATCACATTCAAGAACAATTATAAGTCCGCCAAAAGTTTTCTCTAAACTATTCTCATACCTCATTCGTAAAATGTCTCTCAAACTTTTGTCTAAAGCTTCGAAACAATATTTATTGGCCATCAGAGCTTCATCCCATATAATTAGAGAAATTTTGTATATCAATTTAGCTAAATTGGTACCATGTCTAATTTCAAAAGATGATTCTGCAGAAATATCCAAAGGGATATGGAACCAAGAGTGAGCCGTCCATTCAGTAACAAAAGAGCTACTGTCTCGATGTTGCAACTGGTTAACTATTTTCCCTTATGACTTAAGTTTTGTGGTTATCGCTTTCCACAAAAAGGTTTTTTCTATTTCACCATGTCCACTTATAAAAAATAGTTGACCCCTTTCATTACTAATTGAATCAATAATGGCTTCAAATGCCATTTTCTGATATGAGTTCAAAGACGTACACAATTCTTCATGCATGATCTTCATCTCGTCAATATTGTAATCGAACTCCTCATCAAGCAACCGATTTCCTACATTCCTCATCAAAGATGAATCTGGAATAGGCATGCCATCAATATTTCTTAATGTTTTCCCTACTTTTAGAAGAATGCTATTGATTTCAAGCAATGTATAATTTTGAATTTGTTTTGGAGATAGCTGTAGATTTGGGAATTTAAGTAAATGAGGAATGTCTTCAGATAATAAGAAACTACTATTTTTCCAAAATAGAGATACATCAGCCACCTGAAATATTAAAAACATATTTTTAAAAATAGGGCTTAATTTTGTGACATTAAGTATTATTTTTATTATTATTGTTATGTAAAACCTCTCATGAAATCTTGATCAATATTAAGGACGAAAAAGAAAAATATGGAGATGTTTGAAAATAACTGAGGTTACAGATATGCAATAGTTATCATTATCATGTTGTTGTAACTACTAATGACATTAAATAATAAGAAATAGTTTGTTAATGTAAATTACCTGACAGTGCAAAAGTATTGTTACAAATAGATTTCTCAGTTGATTTCCAGTTGCCCACGACGTTGCTTCTACAATACAATCATTCTATTCTTTATCATCATCTAATAAGCCTAATGCGTAACATGCAGCTTTAAAAGTAGGGTAGAGATGTGACGGCCCCAGTTACCTACAAACTGGGCCTCGCCTGACCTAAGCCCACGTGGACCCGTCCCAAGCCAGCCTCATAAGGTCAACGTAGGCCTAGTCAACCTTTAGATCCATCCATATAAGTAATTTATAATTTTAAGTCGAGTTATTAGTATTTTCAAGTTTTACAAGTTAGCGGAAGCAATTAATACATTAAATAACTCAACAATAATGTAAAAGAGTCGGACAACCTAAATGTGGAACCCTGTAAACATATCTATATCAAACCTGTATATTAAGCGTACAATGTATACAAAAGTGATATACAAGTCATAATCATCTCTCAAAACCCATAAAGTACCCTAAGAGTGATAAAACAACATATATATGTGATACAAACAGGAAAAACCTACAAAAGTGAGTAAGGGAGGGCCGCTCGATGTCCTCAGAGTAGATCACCTAATATTGGCGCCTTTCCCTTGCTCGACTGCGAATCTGCGCTCATTCAAACACGAGAATGAAGAGTCCAGTAAGTAAAAGCCGGTAGGATTTAAACAGTACTTCGAGATAAATAAAGCTGTCTAAAACTCATGCGGATAGAAAGAAAGATATAAAGAATGCATGACAATAAGACTGAGTAATGAAAGTACAATGATAAATGAGTGTCAAAAGAAGCAACTAGAGAGGCGCCCAAGTAGTCCAAGACCACCGAGTGCGGGTGCCACAGGGTCGGGGTCACAGAGTCACGGTAACGCCAAGTGGACTCGGGTCCTAGGATGCGGTAGCGCTTGCCGTACCTAGACCGTCGCGAATGAGGGATATCAAAGGTGCCCCGGATAAAACACATCTCATCCCGACCACAATCTAGTGAATTGAGGTCATGGCTCCAGTAGCTAGCCGGCAACCACTCCAATCAGAGATATCTTCTTGACTCACTTGACCCTCGTACACTTATATTGGAGTGGGAATTCCAAGAAAGGTAAGATAATTCAATAACAATAAAATATAAAGCTCATTGAATTACTGTACATTTCCTAGCTAGTTTTACGTGCCTCAGATCCACGCTAATACGCTCTCTCGCGGCTCCAACACGACCACGAACTAACCCCCGATTTCCAACTCTAGCTTGCTTAGTCCCTGACATCATTTTAGTCGGTTTTGGTGTGTTAGAGTTTGTTTTTCTTACGAATCCTCTATTAAGTATAATTCAGTCCATAGTATGATTTGCTTTTTATTATTGTCCTTATATTATATAAAGGTGTAGAGGTTATACAAATACACCTAATGTCTTATACATATATACGTATGTATGTATGATATATAAATATATATAACCATTTAATGCATCAATAGATCTTTACAAACTTATTTTAGGAATCTTATCATTTATTACTATTATTATTTTAACACTAGATAAATCTTTGGTCACATAAAAACTCACTTTTACCTCTATACATTAGTAAATTATTTGATTAGCTTACTTAGGCACATCAAACTAGCTTATATACCCATTTTTGTCTTAATCAATTTAGGCTTTTTCTTTCAATTAAATTCAAGCCCTCTAATTTATTTAAATGATTCAAGTGTAATTATTCCATTAACTTATTAAAAGTCATTAATTTATACAAGTAAATTAATTCATTTGTCTTTATGCCTAATCGTCTTTATTTGACAACTTAGGCATATTAGATAAATAGAATTAGCTTACTTTAGGCCGAATTGTCTTTATTTCACAACTTAGGCATATTAGATAAATAGAATTAGCTTACTTTATTTATTTGACTTAGGTACTTAAGTATTTCTAATTAATACTTAATTATTAGCTAAATCAATGTTGTACTCAAATTCTCTCAAATAATTTAATCTTAGCTATTGAATATGCCATCCATCTATGCATCATTTCTTTTATTAATACACATTAATTTGGATCAACCTTAAACACTCAAGAAAGCCATGCATTAATTTAGTTGATCAATTTACATATATGTGTGTTGTTGATTAATTAAAGGAGATGCAAGCAAGATTAGGAAGATGAGAGTATGAAGAAGTTGCTTGCATGAATAAGATCATTAAAAAGAAACAAATCAATAAGAATCAAAAGCATGGATAAGAATTCAAATATGAGAAATTATTATGGAGAAGGTGTAGAACATGCCTTGAGACAATATGAATTTTTAAATTCCTTGTCTTCAAGCCTTCTCCAACTCCATTAATGGTGGGATTCCTTCCAATTTTCCCTCTAGAGTTCTTAGAAATGAATTTTGAGTTAAGTCCCTAATGACTTCTACCCCTTCATACATTTATTTGAAAATTCATTAGTGATGAATTAATTTAGCTAACCTAGCTTAATTAAGTCTAAATCCAAGCTCTCCATCTCATTTCTACATATTCCAAGTGTCCTACAAAGTGTAAAATGACAATTTTGCCCTTAGTTCATCCATGTATTTTCCATGCAACCAAAACATTTACATAGATTAAGTGACCTTATTTTTCAACATATTTACCAAGCATACCATAGGCCTTTGAATTTAAATTGTTTCCTTAATATGAGTGAAGTAGAATTTTACATTAATTTCAATCTTCCATAGTACGCCTCTTGAGGTACATCATAGGCCTTATTTCATTTCTATACTATAATCATATGTTATTTAGATGTACATTGTAATAATATAGTAATGTGGTAATTTAAATAAAAATTCCAACTTAGGTTATTCTCTTAATTAAATAGCACTATAGTCCTATAACTATATTTGTCCTATCTTATCGCCTATTTGTACTCGGGTACTCATAATATACACGCATACCAACCATCGAACCTTACTCGTATTTTGACGCAATTGGACCAAGAATTAACTGAAATTTGACATTTTTGAGTATAAAATAAATACTGCACATACTAAACAAACATAATATACCTTGGTGTTGACTCCTAAAGATTGACCAAGTACGCCACATCAGATAAAGTCCCCGCCAAAGTCCTGCGGTGACACGTGGCACAAGTTAAAATATTCGGGTCGTTACAACCTTCCCAACTAATAAGAATTTCGAGGAAATAACTTAAAGTAAAACTTACTAGAACCAAAATAGGTCAGGGAAGCGCTCGCGCATATAGGACTTCAACTCCCAGGTCAGTTCCTCGTCCCCGTGATGCTGCCACTTGACAAGTACTGAGGGGATTTCCCTATTCCTCATTACCTTTACCTTAACGATTACTAGGGGCCGAGTGGCTACGAGTATCGATGTGGAGACTTTGGCCAGCATCATGAGTACGATAGATAGAGTTGAGACTAGGATTAAGGAGGTACCCATTGAATGTGAGTTTTTGGACGTTTTTCTCGATGATCTACCTGGATTGCCCTCGACGAGAGAGATCGACTTCATTATAGGCTTGGTCCCGGGGACCAAACCGATATCGATTCCGCCATACAGGATGGCACCGAGAGAGCTCGAGGAGTTGAGGACCCAGCTTAATGAGTTGTTACGATTGGGATTCATTCACCCGAGTATGTCGCCATGGGGGGCGCCAGTATTGTTTGTCAAGAAAAAGGACAGTAGTTTACGACTTGGCATAGACTATAGACAGCTGAACATAGTCATTGTGAGGAACAATTACATACTTCCTCGCATAGATGACTTGTTCGATCAGCTGAGTGGAGCACATTGGTTCTCCAAGATTGACTTGAGATCCGGGTACCACCAGCTCAGGATTAGAGACGAGAATAGGGAGAATACTGCTTTCCGCACGAGATATGGGCTTTTCCAGTTCACTGTCATGCCCTTTAGGCTGACGAATGCCCCAGCGATGTTCATGGATCTGATGCACCGAGTATCGAGAGAGTATTTAGATAGATTCATGATAGTGTTCGTCGACGACATTCTCATCTATTTTAGGACTTGTGAGGATCACGAGGAGCACCTCGGGACGAAATTACAGACTTTGAAGAAGCATCGACTGTATGCCAAATCCAGCAAGTGCGAATTTTGGCTTACAGAGGTTAGATTTCTAGGACATTATTTGAGCTAGCGGAGTGTCAGTGAACCCCGCTAAGATTAGAGCAGTGATTGATTGGCCTACACCGACATCAGTGATAGACATCGCAGCCTTTTGGGATTGGCGGGATGTTACCAGTGTTTTGTGCAGGATTTTTCTAGGATTGCTGCGCCGATGACACAGTTGATAAAGAAGGAAGTTAGTTTCCAGTGGAATGACAGCTGTGAGCAGGCATTCAGGACTTTGAAGGAACGATTGATTACAATGCCGGTCTTAGTGCTACCAGAGATTAGGAAGGGCTTTGATGTGAACACCGATGCTTCCAAGGTCGGTTTGGGCTGTGTTTTGATGCAGGACAACAGAGTGATAGCCTACGCATCTCGACAGCTCAAGATTCATAAGAAGAACTATCCAACACATGACGTAGAGTTAGTTGTTGTAGTATTTGCACAGAAGATCTGGCGTCATTACTTGTACAGTGAGTGGTTCACTCTATACATTGATCACAAGAGTCTAAAATGTCTTTTCACCTAGAAGGAAATGAGCATGAGACATAGGAGATGGTTGGAGTTCCTGAAAGATTATGATTTTTCAATGGAGTATCATCTAGGGAAGGCCAATGTAGTGGCAGATGCTTTGAGCAGGAGGGGGTCGGGTGCAAATAATGTGAGATGTCGTATGACACGCGAATACGCGTTACTCGGGGCGGTCGACACATTTTGTTGAGTAGAGATTCCAACAGCTGTTGAGGCAGTGATTTGTGGTCAGATGAGGACTCAGACAGTGTCAATTGAGAGTGTACTTCAGGGGCAACAGGTTGACGAGCTCAATCAGAGGTTCAATGAATATTGCAATGGACTTCGTCAGTGGATTACCTCGGTCTCAGCGCGGACACGACAGTATATGGGTGATTGTGGACATGTTGAATAAGTCCACGCACTTCCTACTGATCTTTACCACACATCGAGTGGATATGTTGACCAGTTTGTATGTACGAGAGATAGTCCGACTTCACGGGGTCCCATTGTCGATTGTGTTAGACATGGGTCCACAGTTTACATCACAGATTTGGCAGGGCATGCAGGCATAGTTTGGCACATAGTTGGATATGAGTACAACCTACCATCCACAGACTGATGGACAATCAGAGCGATTGATCCAGGTGCTTGAGGACATGTTGAGGATGTGTGTACTAGAATATGGTGGTTGATGGGAGGAGTATCTTCATCTGCGTGAGTTTGCTTACAATAACAGTTATCACGCCAATATTGGAATGACACCGTTTGAGGCACTCTACGGCAGATTGTGCAGATCTCCATCATGTTGGGCAGAGCCCGAGGATGTGGCAGCTATTGGGCCAAAGATCGTAGTGGATCACACAGAAAAGATATTACAAATCAGATTACGTCTGAAGGGTGCGCAGGAGAGACAGAAAAAATACTACGACAAGTACCACGGCGAGTTAGAGTATGACGAGGGATCCTATGTGTATTTGAAGGTATCACCTCTAAGGGTCACAAGAGATTTGGAATCAAAGGAAAGCTTGCGCCTAGGTTCATTGGTCCATTCGGGATTAAGAGGAGAGTCGACAAGGTTGCATGTGAGTTGGAGCTACCACTACAGTTAGCCAGGATTCACCCCGTGTTTCATATCTCGATGCTTAGATTGGATAGGTTGAGAAGTGGTAGGTGACCGATGGTGGATTTGAGCCAGATAGACCTCAGAGAGGACATCACACGATGAATGATTTCCCTAGCCAGTTAATCAATTTATCAAGTTATATTACAATTTTACAACTGAAGTCTTAAATTAAGTAAGTTATGGAGTATTTAACAATCTTAAGTAGTGGAAAATCCGGCAAAAAGATACCATGTATATATCAAGGCAGAATAAGTATAACAAAAGATCCATATACATGTATTCAGTGTTCTACAGTCCCCAAAATTCAACAAAAATATAAATATGTATATACTGTAGTCACACACGAGCTGGCGTAACTATCTCAGAGGTAGTCGCCCCAATACCTCCTTGCCCTTACCCTTACCTTTACCCTTGCCCTTGCCCTTGCCCTTGCCCGTCAAAGAATCTGCACTCGGCCACCCAACATATACAGTGACGAGTTCAGTGAGTAAAATCCCAAGAGTAGTCCACACAATATTCATGAAGTAAAACCGATAAACTACGAAACATGTAAATATAACACCTGACACCAATACGTCATATTCCCATGAATGTAGGCAACATACGACAAGCAAAGGCAGTAGCGTAAAATAAATAAACATCATATACTAATTAAACATGCTTGGAAATAATGCATCAATCAGTAAACAATCGTATAATCACGAAAAAACCCTGACCCACACCAACCAGTAATTGATAAAACCAAATAGGAACCACGTATATGCTTACAGACTTCCAGTGACTAAATTCCAACTTCGGTAAATGACGTGATTCCTTCCCGACATTGTTACACATCAGGACCACCCTCATCCCTTCCGACGATCGCAAGTATACCTTACTGCCGTCGACACGAGCACTATCACAAGTAACTCGCGTAAGCGATTTAGCCACAACCAATATATACGCAAATCGAAATAGGAGTGAAATCCATACGTGCCTACCAACAGTCACACATGTAATTCGATATTGATAAAACAAAACTATGAATTTTGCGAGGCATTCTAATGGGTTTACACACCACAATCCGCGCTCCGACTTCGCCAGACTCCCGAATCCGACTCGACTAGCTCTCCGATACTCGAGCTATGGTCCACTAAGTACCTGAAGTCCAATTTTATATATTTAGTATGTTTATAAGTGTTTGGGTTTGCAATTAGTCAAAAAAACCCCAAAACATCCCTTTAATTTCAGTTTTCAGCTGTCATTAGCGTGCTAATAGGCCTACTTAGCTCGCTAAGTGGAGTTAGCGCGCTAGGGAAATGGTCTTAGCGCGCTAACCAGCCTAGTTGGCGCGCTAATTGCCATTTGTGACAGAATTCTCAACTCGAGAATTCTGTCCCAACCTCCCTAATTAGCTAACCAGACCCCACAATTGCATTCTTCGCTTAATAGTGACTTCAAAACATCATTAGAATCAATAAAAACAACTTCAAAAAAACAATGATTGGATCAACATCATTAATTCCATGCGTTTCACTAGTTTTTCCAATTTCACTCAAAACTCCAATTTCAAGCAAAACCAGTCTATGATTCTCAATTGGAACACTAATAATACTTACAATTCATCAAGACACACCAAAAATCAGTGACCTAGTCCTCCATCATCAATTTACATCAATTTTCCATTAAAACACCAAATTTTGGACTCAATTGAAAGTGTAGGAGATGGAGAATATAATTACCTAAGTTTAATCTTTGATTTGTCCTTCAAAATGGTTGAATTCTCTATCTCTAGCAATCTCCTTCTTCTCCAACAAGATGTGTAAATGGTTTGGTTTGCATGTTGTTTGATCAACTAATCTTATATATTAAGGTGCTATTAATTTCTAGCCATTAATCTCCATGCATTTACGTATCTTAAAGCTCATCTAATGATCTACACCTTGACATGTATCCCACTAACTCTCACTAAATCCAAGTGACACCAATTTGTTACTCCCATAGTTCCTAGATGTGCCAACACGTATCTCCAGGTAAATCATATGGTTTTCAATTAATTAATCAAACTATAGGTCTTGATTTATTTGATTTAATTAAACTACTTTAGGTCCATTATGATACATTTGGTTAGTGTTTTTATTTACCAAATTGACAAATTTCGTGATCGCACTAACCTTCGACTACCCGATACCCAATGACCCACGTCTTGGCATGCACTTTGAGGTACGCCATAGCCTATTGTTTTAATTTAATCAACTTAGCCTATGGTTACATTATCCATTTTAATTGATTAACTAGTCATCTTAACTTGAATTAGTCGAGTTTCCTAGCGTACCCGTAGTTCGCCTAGCCAATACCTGCGTTGACATGCCTTTCGAGGCGAACACCTATCACACTAACTCGCCCGATAGTAACGTACACACATGCGGTGCAAATACAATAATAATAATAATAATTTTAAACACCACATATACACAACCATCATTCACAAATAATATATTCCCTCGGTTCTCGTGTCCGAGTCATCCGAGTATCTATGTAACGCTCGAATTACGACCGTTAATCCCCGAGATTAACACTAATCCTAGTTTAATTAATTTGGGCCTTACAATTCTTCCCAAATAGGAGAATTTTGTCATCGAAATTTAAATCTCCAATAAACTCTTGTGCATCTAACCTATCCTCATGTGACTACACCTCACACCTTGATAGTACCAATCTATAGTTCCTTGAACACCCCACTACTCTCATCGCAGGGAACGTAGTGTTACACTGAGACATAGGCACATGTTGCGAGGTGGTCAAAATTTGTCACTCTGTCTCCAACATCCCCGCAACGTACTCTCAGTTTGATTTCCATGCTCAAGTTTCCCTAACCTAGTTACTTAACACCAGGTAACCGTGAACCTCTCCTATCATGTATCGCAACATAATAGTCATAACCAACTATAACATACCATGACAATCTCATGCCATGCCATAACCTCCCTTAGTTCACCACGACAATCCCATGCCATGCCATGCCACGACCTACCCTTGCTCACCATGACAATCCCATGTCATGCTACGACCTATGACATTCCCATGCCATAACACAATAATCTACTATCGTACCACCATACATGCATAAACCTTAAACTTGAATTATTAAGAAAAAAATTAAAATCACGTCCCCGAACCCGCTGCTGGGACGTCTCCTAACCTGGCTCAGTCACCACATGCACTGGCTCTCGAGTGCACCAGTGTCGCCACCTTTTATTGCTTGCATAAACAATCTGACCCCACAATAGTCGATGAGAATCAAGTACAACAAAGCATACCTAGAGTTTGGGTGCAGATTAGATGTTTGTCTTGTCTTAGTTGTGGTGAGATTGACATTTTGATTGTATTCTGTATCTTTCAATTGTTCATCAAGGAAAGGATCTGGTTTCTTAAGATTGTTTATGAGTAGGTGCGGATGAAAAAAAAAAAAAATTTGCAATAGTAATTAGGCCCATTTCACATTTAGCCCACCCCTAATTTTTTATTATTTAGCCTAGCCCAAAAAAAAAAAGAAAAGAAAATAGGCCCAACTCCCAAGTGCCTTACATGCGCATTCATGCGTGGAAAAAAACGCAAATAAAAAGCACACACACGCATTCCCGCGTAATAAAATAAAAATGCAAAACGACAAGAAAAAAAAACTCATGACCCTTGTTGTCTACCCTCTCCTATCCTTAAATCATCAAAACCCTTAGTTTATTGCCATTATTCATGTGAATAACAAGAAGTTGGTTTTCTTCTCTTCTTTACTCTAAAAAAAGAGTCCATTTCTTGTTGAAGAATTTTTTTTAGATGATACATAATATGTAAAAGGAAGTGCTAGTGTGCCCAAGCACGGACACACAGGTCAAACATGCACTTGTCGTCCACTCTCCGACACGCCTCGAGATGTGTGCGCGCCTTAGAATCAAGGGCAGTTGGACGAGTGCGTGTCTGACCCGCATGTAGTTGGTGCACCAAAGCATTTTCCATTGTTAAACACCAAAAAAACATATATTAGTTTAAGCCCATGGCTTCAAAAAAACCTGGCTCCGCCCCAGTTTATGAGTATAAATGAAGTAGACGCTTAATATCTCTAAAATCAAAAGTACCTCCCGACACATGATATTAAACCTTAATGCTACTTTTTACTATCGAGGCACCTCTTATGTATGCTGCTCTTACAGCCTTACATGCCTCTGGAACCATTCTTTCCCAATTTTATTTACATGTTATTGGCATCTTTTTCAGCTCACCATCAATTGCACTTAATCGAGCACAATGGAAAGTTTGATCCATGTAGCCGACCCCAGTTAATTTGGGACTGAGGCTATGTTGTTGTTGTTGTTGTTGTTGTATTGGCATCTTTTTCACAAAAATACTGCTGTATGATTGTTCTTGCTACTAATGAATATGCAAATTCCTGTTTCAGACAAGTTCATTATTGTTTCAAGTGCTTGCATGGAAAAAATCATTCATTCATTTTCATTTAAGGTGTTGTAATTGGACTGATTATCAGTGTGTATTTGGATCATCATTATTTGGTCCTGTCCCGTGAGTAAAAATATCTATTGAACAATACTCTTAACAGGCGCCTATTTTTCTTGTCTTTAAGTAGTTATTCTCCATTTCATTCATGTTATGCCCGTAATAATCTTAAACTGTTGGCTTCATAATTTATGATTTTCACATGGATTTTTTTAAATAAAATCTAATTTGTTTTTTTCCCAGCGAGTTGAATTCTCCTTTGATTGTGATAATAATTGGGATTGAGGCTTCGTTGATCCTAGATTGGTACATAGATTAAAAGGAACGAATTGTTAATTTTGTCTTAACCACTCAGAGCAACATTTATGTATGATACTTTACAGTTACACTCGGTGCATTTTTTGGACGCTGCGTATGCTAATAGCACATGTGAAAGTGATCTCATGGTGCATGATTCTGTTGCATAGGTTTGTGAGAAACTATTGGAAGGGAAGGATCTAGAGTTCTGCAGATGGGAGGGAAACGTGCCTGAGCTATTAAAAGAAGTGAGGGAGAAGCTGAACAAGCTTGGAGAGGTACCCACATTGAATCACTATGTAAACGTCTATATTTACTCAATCATCTCTTATTGAATTACGATAAAACTGTTTGGATGAACGCAGGCATGGTCTCGAGATGAGAAGAACAAATGCTTAAGAGAAGCAGCCAAATCTTTCAAGTTTTTAGGGCAGATAGTCCGTTTGATCATTCTATGACATTCCTAAGTTCAGGTTTGATCAGCTATCATTTCTCATGATTTTGAAAGGCCTTTTCTTGGTTATAAATTTTATGATGGAAAAGCAAGCATATGGGGTGGCTATATCATCATCTCCAAGCATGACGAACCTAGTTGCGTCACATCTTTATATCAACTTGGACCCTCTAATCTCTAGGTTGTTCTCATCAAAGCTAGAATTCTTTGGTATGAACATAGACAAATTTTCCCAATTATGCTGTAACAGAAGTAGGATTAGTTAGGCTGAGGAGAACCACTTGTATTATATAATAGCCATCTATAGAGTTGGCAAAGGTGGAGAAATTAGTTAGATTCATGTATAATCATGGGCCTTGTTCATTCAAGTGGTGTGGAAATCATTCTTTGTTAGGTGTTATAATTAACACCATTTCACTAAAAATGATTTAAGAGACCAGATTCCAAAACATTTGCTTTTGGCCCGTCGTAATAGTACAATGGTCCCACCATTTTCATGCTTTAACAGTCAATTTTGAACTGAATAGGAATCCATGGGTGTCATGGTCTGGGAGATTGGGCTCACATGCGACTTTGTGTTGTGTGGCCACATTACTTTTGTGGCTTTCCCTTATTAGGTTTCTGTTTCGAGGTTTGATGAACTCCTTGGCCACACCGACAAAAGCATGGAGAACACAATAATGAAGCTGAAGTTTTGGGTGGCCCTTGTTTTATATTATGTGGGAAGTGGGATAGTATTAAAACTTAACTTTTGCTCAAACTTTTGGACACGTAGTTCTAGACACGTCGTTCTTTAATCGAAGTTACACTACTTACTAGCTTGTGCTTGTATGCTATTTTTTTATATATAATTTTGGGTGAATAAACATATTCTATGAGAATTAATCGGGCTTCTTAATCATATTAGTTGGGAGAAATTAACATAGTTGAAGTTAGCTGGCTTGACTTAATTTTATAACTTTTTTGATCAATCATATTAGTTGGGGTTTTTCAAAAAATAAGGTTGGAAACATTTTTTATTCCAAAAATAAGGATGGTTACTTTTTATTTCCAAAAGTAGGGTATGTTTCCTTTTGAAAAAGAGACATTGACGATGATGTGGCGCCTTGTGGCATGTGGGTGATGAGGTGGAGAGAATGTCTCCTTTTGAAAAGGAGTCATTTATACAAAATGAATGACTCCTTTTCAAAAGGAGTCATCTATACAAAATCTCCAAATGAGTACTTTGTTCAACTCCAAGCGGTGTGTGACGAACGCTTATCCAAAGGTAAAGGGTCGGCCTGACCCAGCCCACCCAGGCCCGAGTCGGCCCGACCCAGCCCACTCGGGTCGACCCAACTCGGCCCATATGATGTAGCCTGACCCATGCAAACGACACACACGTATCTGGCGGTGGATAACCTTTGGCAACAACATGCACGTATGTTGAGGTGGACAATCCATGCAAACATTACGCATGTATATCGAGGGGACAACCTATGCAAATGACACGCACGTATCTGGCGGTGGCCAACCCGTGCAAAGAACACAAACGTATCTCAAGGTTGACAATCCAGACAAACGTTAGACACGTATCCCAAGGGGGCAACTCATGCATATCTACTATAAACCATGCCACACAAGCATGAGCATAAGAAGAAATTTATAGATGAAGAACTGTAAAGGCCAAAATCACGTTATATATTATATTTGTGTAGAATTTAAAATTAAAGCAATAAAGAAGTTTTGAAAGTATGATTTCATTCCAAAAAAAAAAACTTATCATACAGGTTTATCGACGGTTACGTTGACGTTGCTCCGTGATGCAAATCGGACGTACTCTATGTCGAGTTGGACGTTGTGTTTGTACTTCCGGTTGAGTTTGTTGAGGTTGCTGATCTTGCATTGAATGTCGTCGAGTCGATTGATGTTCATCATCTCGTGCTTCACTCGACTCACCTGTAGTACTAATGCTCCCAAAAATAGGAGGTTGAACCGTCCCAAAAAACTGACTTCCTGTATGTGGTTGGCCGAGAGGAACATGAGGCGGCGGGGGCATGATTAACATGTTCATGTATGAGCCATCTCCACTATATGACATTATAATTATAACATGGTGGAGTAAATGGGCTCGGCATATGTTGAGGCAATGACGGATATATTGGATGTCTAGGCATGCCATGGTCCATATATGAAGACGATGGCCCGGGTGCATAAGGATTAAAATGGTAATGAGGAAGATTCATGATCGGCGCGCTAGGTACAAACATTTGAGGTTCTGGTTGCATTGGAGACAATGTTGGAATGTACCCATGAGAAGACTGACGTGGTGGGGATAAGCGTTGGCTACTGTCACCAACAGTCTCTGTTGTTCTCCCTCTCGAACGAGATGAACGTGGCGTAGGGGAACGTCTGCTGCTCTCAGCAGCAGTCTCTGTCTGATGAGAAGGACCTGGTGGACGAGGACGTCTAGTGCTCCCACTCACAGTCTGTGTTTGTGTTTTTCTTCTTCTCACATCTCGGTCCGATTTGGCATGATCATCTTTTTCATCTTCGTCTTCATTCTCCTCATCTATGCCCTCTCCGACATCAATTCCGCTATTCCATAGAGTTGACATTTGCCTATGATCTTCGTCTAAAATTTTGATGCCTTCATCAAGCGCAGCAAGACCTTGCTCGTACCCATCGTTAATGAAAACTCGCTGCAGTCGATGCACTAAGTTACACTGATATAAAAAAATAGGAGGTTAGTAAACACAATTTATGAAGTAAAACATGATGAAAGAAGAATAATAGTTTAAAGCTTATCGAATAGTCACGTAAAGCCCCGTCATGTCCAATGAATCTTTTAGTGACTGATCGATACCATGTCATGTAGTCTTGTTGATTGTGGCCTTCTTCTTGTCCCACTGTGACTATGCTGTCACCACGATTTTCCCACATCTGTATATAGTTTGCGTGAAAATCCGCCCAATTTTCATGAACGCGTCCTCGCATCTCGATGCGGTGCAGTCGGGTGTCGTAATGACAACTAGGTGGCACAGCCTGTATCATTCCAAATTGTCTCAAAATTCTTTCAGGTCGATGCCACTCGACTATGTGGAAACAAATAAGGGGACACGTTGATAGCCAACTACCGTGACCGTCGGTACAGTATTCAGGAAGAGATCCTATGACTTCAGAATAAGGTCGCCACACCACGTTATCCTCATTCTGCGAACCGAGTGCATCACGGTAAGCTGATAAAACGTGTGTTGCACTTTGAGTAACCGAGATTGCATCGATCCATCTGTATAGAAAACTCATGATTAGTAAAATGAAAATGTAATTAATATTAAAAGAATTACAATATAACATTTCTATTACTTGTGTCCTAAACGCACATCATTAAGCATCTCTTCTCCATCCATTGTTTGGGGTCGAACTCTAGGAACACCCAACCGCCTTGGTGCTATGAATGGAAATCTATCTCATGCCCATAGTTGTACAAGAATTGAAGCCCCTGCAACCTCATGTGCACTCGCGTGAGATCCGCGACATAACTCCATGTACAAAAAAGTCAAACAAACACTCCCCCAATTATACTGACCAGCTATGTCAAAATCCTCGAGCAAAGGTAGAAACATCTAATGTACATATCGATTTGACTTATCGGCGAATAGACAACCACCGATTAGTTGGAGAATGTACGATCGAACATACCGCCGGACCGACTCCTCATCGCTATCGTCATCTATAGCTGGTACGTTGCGTTCAAGCCATTCGACTTTTATTTTATTTCCATGAAGGTCATCTCCAAGTGGAATTCGACCAAGTAGTCTCTCACACACCTCAACGTAGTTTGTATCGGTGGTTCCCGTTACAGGCTTATCTTCGATAGGTAAGCCGAGCTGCACCTGTACATCCTGGAGTGTAATAGTGCACTCCCCACATTTCATGTGAAATGTATGGGTTTCTGGGGCATCTCTCAACGAATGCAGAATAAAAAAAAAGCCCAATTAAGGCTGAAAAATGATACGCGCGAAACCCCATAAAACCCACTAGAACATAAATATGGGATCATTCGAGAATGATACTCCACCGTTCGATCAACGACTGCCCGTCGTCGACGCACACGCAATGTATCGTACATCTTATAATTAAAAATAAGCTGTCATATATATGTATATTCTATGTTCATTCATGAACATTGGATAAATACATTTCAAAAGGTTTACCAGACTGGCCCCACGCTCGTGAGGATCTGTGTGTAGATTGGAGATCTAATAGTGAAGGATCTTATGGTCTTGGATCCATTTGTGTACAAACTACAATTTATCAAATTTTTAAAGTTAGTCGTGTTGTTCGCAAAGTCGCCACAAATCATTATTATATGTTCAAACAAGAAAAGCAGGCTCAACATTTCATGACATGAACTATTTGAATACTTCAAAAGGTTCAAGATAATCTAATTACATACATACTTAATCCATTAGTTCAAAATATACAAACTAGACTATTGGTTTTGATTGGAAGATTCAGCTCTGGAGGGACAATTTTTTTTTATATCCTCTCGCCCCGACAAATGCCGCATCGGTTCTTCCTGGTAGGGACTCGATCACGATCTTTATTGGGACATGTTGTTCTTTTATGTCCTTATTGATGACATATGCCACATCGCAATGCTCTTGTAACATTAGGAAGATTCATCTCGTTTGGCCTTCGCGTTCCATTTGGTCTCCCTCGGCCACGTCTGCACCTTTGGTCTGGTATGATCTTGATCGCAAAAGTCGACCAATATTTCTCATCTGGAATGGATTTGAATTTAAATGAGTAACATTGCGCGTAGACATCAGTCCGGTAGTATGGTTCAATAAATTGTGAGTACCTCACCCGAATAAATGAACATGCAACTAACACGTGTGAGCAAGGGAAACCAAACGATTGTCATTTATTACAAGTGCACATGCGGTCCTTTAGGATAACGACTTGTGTACATGCGATCTCCATGTCGTCCGGTAAGGACTTCAAACTCACCTATGTCACGATTTATCAAATTGACTTGATGCCTCCTTGCAGCTTGTTCGTAACGTGTGAGTTTATCCGTGACATATTTCGTGTACGATTGCCCGTTTGAGATTGCTTCATTGTTTTCCTGGTTGCGTTGATCGTGGTATGCCACCAATCTATAGGTAGATCATCTGAGTCATTGCTGTTATTGGCATGAATCGAGCCCCCTTCAAAACCCCGTTAAAACACTCTACAAGTGACGATAAAACTCATGTAAGTAATATTACTTATGCGATAACTATATAGTTGAATGTAATACATAAGTTGCATTTCATACGTACCAACACCATTAGAATTTATCCATCCGTACCGCATGCCTCCGTCGTGCGATTGAGTCCATAGTTCTTTGGGGATGACATTGATATATTGTAAACATTGAGGGGTTCGCGATGATAAATATGCAAAACGCTCCATGCACGCATTCAACTTTCGAACTTGATGTTTAGCACAAGAAAAGGAGGTTTTTCAAGGGCTCATTTTTGATTTGAGTGTTGAAATTACTAGCCAAGTGTCGCGTACAATAACGGTGGTATCCTTTTGGAGGACAAAAATCGTTGGTCGGTAGTTAACCGCCTCCAAAAATGCCTGGGTTTAATGCAAGAGCTCATTTTTTTGAATTGAAAAATCATCCCCATGAATGTTGAAATTAAAATGCTACTTTGTAGTATGTGTCCGTTACCATCAACAGATATGGCAATCGAATAACTTACCACTATATTTTCCATATAAGAAAGTATCAATTTTAAGCCTTTGAAACCTTGTATTGAGCTTCGAATGCGAAAATCGTTGGGACACTCGACTCCTTATCTCATCGAAGCCCATTGTCTTTGTGACCACTCAATTGCGGTATCCGGACTCTTGATCTTCACGCTGCCAACCACTTGGCAATCTAGCGTATGACTCATCCCAATCTCCAAATGCTTTTGCAATTGCCTTCCTTTTGGCATCCCACATTCGCTTGTAGTTTACTTCGTGTCCATATTTTTCCTTAATTATTTGTATTAATGCCTTGATAGTTATTGCTTGATCTATCTGGACAATGCTTTGGATCTCTCTCGCAAGCATGTTGGAATCGAGTTGGGCATGACCGCGTTCCACGTCGGGATTAATACAGATGTGTGGCGCATCCAATTGTGTGATCTCCCATAATTGTGTTCTCTTTCGCAAATAAGCACGAAGACGCCACATGCACCCGTCTTGCGCACTTCTGCACTTGATCGCCCAAAATGTTGTAGTGGATTCCATATCATGATATTGACAATGCCTGTTTACATGTCACACTTTGACGGCATGTTGTAAGTCTTCTTTGTTGTCAAAGCACGTCCCTAACTCCAAATCAAAATTAGAGAGGTCCCCCTAATCTGTTGATGAGAATGTTGGGCCGCAGTGGAATTAGCCACCTCCCAATCGATATCGTTGAATACCGGCAATGGTTGGTGATCTTCACCATCGCTTGCTTCCTCCATGAAATTCTCTTCATCGATAGCAAACTGCTCATCATCTTGCATGTGGTCTGCCCCTGGAGGTTCGTACCTTGGGTTGTCCGCCATAACATTTATGTTCTCCCAATCGACAACTGGTGCAGCATCATCGGGGGGAACCATATCCTCATCGGCATCATTAATGTCATCCTCGTCGTTCAATTCATCATCACCATGCGGTGATTGCATCTGCAATCTTTCCATCATCGATTGAGTGTCTGACGTGCTGACATCTTCATGTACGCGTTGCGAATGAACTGTACGACTTTGACAATAATCGATTTGCTCAAAAGTTAAGTAAATATCTACCCTTGAGTTTAATGGTAGATTGGCCACGGTCGCCCACATCAATTCGAAGTGTGTCGCATCTTCCAGCAAAACAGGGACAAAATACTGTGAACCATCTGGGAGGGTTATAGCATGACGATAAGTCATCCTTACCCTAGTTTCCGTAAATGAGACATTGAATGCGTTACACACGTGATCCATCAATTGTTGTCTACTCGTCCCAAACCTAAACGTGAACATTGCTGATGGGGGTGCGTTGTACCTAATGTCATTTCTACCATTTACAATTTCACCGTTCGTATAAAAGAGAAATGGGATGTCCCTATTTTCCATGACCTACATAATTTATTGAACAATGATGATGTAAAAAAATGGCATATATATCAAACAAATGTATCGATTCATCAAATTAAGCTATTTATTGCAAGCAAACTTCTTGATGTATAGGATTGCTTTAGTAGGGCAACTACAGAGCATATAACCAAATTATTAATTATGTATTGAGATGACCATCACAACTTCGTTCATCAAATTATTAGGGTTTTTGCTTATTCTCAAAAAAGAAACTAGAACAAAAAAAATTTTTCTACAGTGACTTAAAATGTTTAGTTTATGATTTTATGTTACATTAATAATTCTTCATTTCATGATTAGTTTTGTTGTATAGTTGGCTAACCATCATCAATTTTTCATTGGGATATACCCTTCACCAAGTTATCATGTTATTGTTTGTAATGCGAGATGAGATCTGTGATGTTAATCTGATATGTTACCTAAGATTTCTTGCTTTGTTAAATTCCTACATTCTAGTATTATTGAAACATTTGAAGCTTTTCTGATTTGAATAATTTATGTTGTAAATTTGACCAATGTGGTGTTCCAAAGACCCCATTTTTGCATTGTTTGTGATGATTCGATAATGGATTGATTGTGAAAGTTTGAGGTTTTAAAGGTGTTCTGGGTGTCTTTAATTTTGTGGGTATAGAGCTTTAATGAGCATTGTTCTTAGGAAATTGGACATTTTGTGAAAAATTTCAAACTTTCATATATTCAACCTCATGTGCTTATAATCCTAGCTAGTTATTGATTTGATGACATACATTCATATATTTTGAAGGTATTGTACCCTTTATGTAATCAATGTTGATTTTATTATTGCATCGAAATGAAAAGTTAGGCGATCGAATCACCGTGCTCCAGCAACTAGCGTCACCTTCTAGAAAGGTGAAAAAAAAGTGTTTTATCATCTCCAGTGCTTTATTTGAAAAGCCTACGTGTATTGATGCTTATTCATTCATCAAATTGATGATTTATATCGTAAGCAAAATTTCCTATGTAGAGGATCGTCATCATAGCGCAACTACAGAGCATACTATTTCGTTTACATGACATCAATTAAAAACTTATATTTATATGAGCTATCTCAAATTATGGCATATTTTTGAAAAAAATTACTAAGCAAATTAGGGCCTCCTTGCAACAAACAAACTCCACATATTAATTTTTGTAAACAAACAAATTGCATATAAATTTATTTAATTTAACTGAATTACCAATTCAAACTTACTCAAACTTAAATAAATAAATTTCTTAACTTACTAATTTTCCTCTTTTTCTCCTTTCCGTCTTCAATTGGATTATCCCTAAAAAAACAAATAATTTTTTTTTCTTTTTCTCGCATCAATATTACAAACTTCAACGAAATGACATAATAAATAAATAAAAAACTTAACCTTCAACCCGTGTGTATTTTCTATGTTTGATATTCCCTGCAAAAACACAAAAATTAGTCCCACCTCACAACCCACCCACAACTCACCCAACTCTATCGCACCAACAAAATGCCTCGCCCCACAACCCAACCCAAGCCACCCCCAACTCTCTCTCTCTCTATCTCACTCTCGATCTCTCTCTCGAACTATCACCAACTCTCTCTCTCTCCCCCCACTATCGGTCCCTCCTTCCGTCACCGAACTCTCTCTCTCTCTCTCTCTCTCTCTCTCTCTCTCTCTCTCTCTCTCTCTCGACCACTCTTCCCCCTTCTTTATCGGGTCCCCTCCTCTCTCGTCTCTTCTCTTCCCCGCTCTCTCCTCCTTCTCGGTCGTCCTCCGTCTCTCTCGTCCCCCCTCTCTCTCTCTCTCTCTCTCTCTCTCTCTCTCTCTCTCTCTCTCTCTCTCTCTCTCGCGACCTCTCTCGCCTCTCTCTCGCCTCTCGCTTCTCGCTCGCTTCGGGTCCCTTTCCTCTCCGTCTCTTCTCTTCCCCGCTCTCTCCTCCCTCTCGGTTCGTCACCCCACCACCCTAAACCCCTATAAAACCCCCAGAACCCTAACCCCCTACCCCATAGTCGTACCTAGCCCAAGAACGCAGGGAATATTCCCCGCGTTCTCTGGAAGACGACATCACGCGCATGGTGTCACGGGGGTACAAGACACGAATGGCGCATTCTCCGAATGCGCCGTTCGTGTACAGTGGAAACCGACGTGGCGCCCACGTGGACCGGAGATGTTAAAACCTTACACCAATGGCGCATTCTCCGAATGCGCCATTAGCGTATAGGTTCCCTCTACGCAGGCGCCATGTGGCCGACACGTCACAGGAACCTTAAACTAATGGCGCATTCTCCGAATGCGCCATTAGTTTAAGGGGACCGCTCCACGTACACGCCACGTGAATCGCCACGTGAACGCCACGTAGGTCGGTCCCTAACACGAATGGCGCATTCGGAGAATGCGCCATTCGTGTTTTTTCTTCCGTGGCAAAATTCCACGAATGGCGCATTAGGAGAATGCGTCATTCTTGGATTTTTGCCACGCCACGTTGGACAAATGGCGCATCCTCTTGATGCGCCATTAGTGTTAAATATTTCGCTCCACCAATAACGCATTTCCTAAACCCGATTTACCTTATTTTTGTAAAAAAAGATAAACCTAACTTATTTTACTAATTTATTTTATTATTAACGGTACGTTTGTAATTGCTTCCATATTAGTTGGGAGAAATTAGCATAGTTGAAGTTAGTTGGCTTGACCTAATTTTATAACTTTTTTGATCGCCAAGCACATCTCAATAATTTTACATCACGCCAATTTTATTAGTCATTAGCTTGTATGATTTAGTATCTATGTCTTGCCTACTAGATTAAAGGGCATTTGACAAAAAATATATACTCCTATTCCAAATAAAAAATGCTAGGATGACTCGCCAAGCACACCCGGTCAACGCACCTAGTGACCTGGCGAGTGATGTGAACATATCAACTCTTGTCTCCATCACCCTGCCAGGTCACCGGGTGTCCTGGCGGGTCATTCTAGCATTTCTCATTCCAAATCTTCTTATTGAAAAAAAAGAACTCAAGAACTCCATCTGGGAATTTTTTTTTGTGGGCAAATTTTTCTTATTTATTTTTTGGATAATTGTGGGCATGTGTACTTTTTTCTTGGTCCCTCACTACATACTATAGACTATAGTACCGTTTTTTGGATAATTTGTGGGGTTCTTGCAATACACCTTGTAGTTGTGAGAGTAACACATTAGTGTGTTTTGATGAGCTGTGTAGTTCACACAATATGTGTGAGCAGTGTATGTGAGTGAGGTTGTTAAGTTAGTTAGTTAAATGTGCCACGTGTATGGTGTAGAATCAGATCCCCAAATGTAACCTATATATATACATCAATAACATAATTTAAAGCATCGTTTAGACATAGAGATGAGTTCATATGTTCATTCAAATTTCTTTTTCTTGAATACATGTTAAACTTTCTCATGGTATCAGAGCTCTGAGAGGCTTAGATTGCCATGGAAGACGATCATATATTAATCACTAGTTTAGCTGCTCAAGCCGCTGTTGGTGTTGCATCTAATGCTGAAGCGAGTGAACTTGCACCATTTAGACCTGCAACAACATCATCAAATAACGTTGGAACAACAACGATGGCTGGTGCTCCAACGATGACACGTAACAACTATGGAGTTGGCTTATCAGGTTCATCTAGTGTAATTGCTCCATTTGGTCATTCATTGAGTCAATTTATGTTTGTGAAACTAGATGAAAGCAACTATTTGTTGTGGAAGACATTGATAATGCCTGCAATTAGATGTTACAACTTGGATGGGATCTTGTTAGGAGAAATTCCATGTCCTCCAAGATTTGATTCAGAAACTGGTAGGGCTGGCAAAATGTGCCCGGTCCCGTTTGTCCGGTTATGTCCGGACCCGTTTTAAACGGGTTCGAGCAATATTTTTGTGAAAAACATACGGGTCTGGACAATTTTTTAAGTCCGTTTAAAAATACGGGACCGGGTCTAGACAAAAATTTTAAAAAAATGGGTACCCGTTTCGCGATTAATTTGAAGGGCAAATATGTAATTTCACACTTCATAACCTAATCTCACACTCTCACAGTCTCACATCTGCCTCTCCCTCCACTGTCTCAACTCACCTCTGCCTCTCCCTCCACCGTCTCCATCACCTCTCACATCCGCCTCTCCCTCCACCGTCTCAACTCACCTTTGCCTCTCCCTCCACCGTCTCCATCACCTCTGCCTCTCCCTTCACCGTCTCAACTCACCTTTGCCTCTCCCTCCACCGTCTCAACTCACGGTGAACACCTCTGCCTCTCCCTCCACCGTCTCAACTCACGGTCTCAACTCTCGCCGTCTCGCGTTCGCCAATCGCCACCGTCTGGATCTGCCTCTCCATTTTCGCCGTCACTGAATCGGCCTCTCTGCTCTAGTCGTCATTGGATCTGCCTCTCCGCTCTCATCGTCTCGCGCTCGCCAGTCGCCACCATTTGGATCTGCCTCTCCCTCTAGCCCTCGCCTCGCGCCGCGCCAGCCATCGCGCACCGCAGTGCAACCTCGGCCTCACCGACTATGCGACCTCTCCCTCCAGCCAGCTCTCGCCGCCTTCGCGCCACGACGACGGGCGTCGGCGGCGATCGCCATCACCCTCGCCTCGCTTCGCAGCTACTACGCCGCAAAACGGAGTTGTATGTTTGTAAAACATACGGGACGGAAAAAAAGCCCGTTTTAAAAACGGGACCGGGTCCGGACACCAAATTTAATCATTATAGAAATGGGTGTCCGGTCTCGTTTATGTCCGGTCCCGTATTTTTGCCAGCCCTAGAAACTGGCATGCTGAATCCAAGTTTTCAAGATTGGATGTCTAAAGATCAGCTTTTACAACATTTGATCTTGAATTATGTAACTCCTGCTGTAACATCTCAAATCTTGAAAGTAGCTTCAGCATCTGCTCGTTGAGGTTTGGCAAGCAATAGCCAATTTATGTGGCGCACAAAACAAATCTAAAGTTCAAGTGTGTAGAACCGCTATCTTGACAGAAAAGAAACGCACGAAGACAATGACACAGTACTTACAATTCTCGAAAGAAAATGTTGATAATATGATTGTTGTTGGGGCTCCAATGTCAGAAATAGACTTGATTAACAGTGCTTTAGGTGGATTAGATGTTGAATACATGACATACTCAACAATTTTGCAAGAAATACCTTCATTAACTTGGCCTGAAATGTATGTTTCACTTCTAAGTTTTAAAGCCTGACTTCAACAGATGCATAGTGTGATAGTGAGTCTAGGCAATGTGAGCATTACTCCCTCTGCCAATGCTGCTAATGTACGACCTATTAATGGTTTTAACAAAGTTGTTGCAGGAGTGTACAACAATCAACGAAGAGGTAATGGAAATAGAGGTAGCAACAATGGTGGAAGAGGAAATAAAGGAAGAGGCAGAGGTGGCTGGCTTAATTCAAATAATAGACCAGTGTGTCAAATGCGCATGAAAGTTGGGCATGAGGCTTCACTATGTTAGTACAAAACTGATTTGGCATATGGCACAAACAATCCTTATCATGCATATGTGAGTCACAATTTTCTCAATTCAGTACCATTTCAATTCACTCAGCAAATCAGAACTCCACCTCCTCCTAATGCTTTATTTCAACTGGAAGTTCATTTCAATACTATGCTTCTCATGAATCTATAAATGATTCAGCCTGGTATGCTGACAGTGGAGCTTCCTCACATGTCACAAATGACATGAATCAACTGTACAACAAAACTGCTTATGCAGGTACAGATTCTCTTACTGTTGGGAATGGTTATTTACTTGCTATATCTCATGTTGGCTCTATAAAGTCATCTACTCTCAATCCTAATATTCAATTACATGATACATTATATGTGCCTCGTATTACCAAGAATTTGATTAGTATTTCACAGTTAACTAATCAAAATCCTGTGTTCGTGGAATTTTATTCCAAACATTGCTTCATTAAGGATCTTCAGTTTAAGGAAATTATTCTCAAAGGGCCTATTAAAAATGGTTTGTACAAGTTCAATTCAAAGAATACAAGCTCCTCAGTTGGTTCGCACAATCCTGCAGCACTAATGTCTGTCAAGAACTCTCTTCCTTCTTCAGTTTGGCATGCTCACCTGGGTCATCCCTCAGCTCAAGTTTTATCTCAAATGATGAGAAGTTGTAATGTACATGTTAATAATATCACTGTCTCAAATCTCTGTAATGCCTGTAAGCTTGGTAAAATACATGCTCTACCATTACCCAAATCGTTGTATCAGGCTGTTAAACCTTTGTCACTGATTCATACAAATATTTTGGGCCCTTCACTAATAAAGTCTAATGATGGTTTCTCTTACTATATTCATTTTATAGATGAATTCTCTAGATTCACTTGGGTGTATCTTATGAAACACAAGAGTGATGCATTGTTTATCTTCACAGAGTTTAAGTCGTTGGTGGAAAATCAATTCTCAATGAAAATTCAGACTATGCAATCAGATTGGGAAGAGAATGCATGCCATTTGAAATTTTTTGAAACTTCATTGTATTCATTTTCAACATTCGTGCCCTTATACACACCAACAAAATGGCAGGGCCGAGAGGAAACACAGGCATCTGGTTGAAACCACTCCCACTTTACTGGCACAAGCTCATCTTCTATATTCCTTTGGGTGGGAAGCATGTCATTCTGCAACATTAACATCAATAGACTACCTATTCCAGTGTTATCTGGTAAATCTCCTTATGAAGTACTTTGGAAGTCTCCACCTCAATATGATTTATTAAGGGTATTCGGGTGTTCTTGCTTTCCCTATTTGAGACTATAATAATCACAAGTTTCAATATAGGTCTGAGAAATGTATGTTCATAGGCTACAATTCTTGCCACAAGGGGTACAAATGCCTCAATTCAAATGGCAAGGTGTACATTAGTAGGAATGTTGTCTTCAATGAGTTGGAATCTCCTTTCTCCCAGCTATTTCCTTCACAAGTGTCCTCTAGCCCTGTTTTCACTGTTACATATGTACCTCATACTACTCAAACTACCTCACCTACCTTTGCATCTTCACCATCTACCACTCACTTTTTGGAACCTGTGGTTTTTTCACCAGGTTCAATTACTGCTACATCACCAGTTACATCGACCTTGCCATCATCATCACCATCTATTCCATCACCTCCATCACTTTCCCCACCAATGCCTACACATCATATGATGACTAGATCAAAAATGGGATTTTTAAACCAAAAATATTGTTAGCAATTGTTGAATCTGGTTGTACAGAACCAAGAAATACCAAAAAGGCTCTTACTAGCTCACAGTGGTTACAAGCTATGCAGTTTGAGTTTACTGCTCTACAAAGAAATAATACATGGCCTTTGGTACCACCTTCTCCAGAGCAGACATTAGTTTGTAATAAATGGTTGTTCAAACTCAAAAAGAACACAGATGGCACTGTGAACAGACTTTAAGCTCGATTGGTTGCTAAAGGTTATACTCAGATTACAGGCATTGATTTCACTTCTACATACAGTCCAATGATTAAGTCCTCTACAATTCGAGTAGTCCTTACTTAGACAACTTCATTTAATTGGAGTGTACGACAACTTGGTATAAATAATGCCTTTCTTCATGGAAATTTATTTGAGACAGTCTTTATGCCTTAACCAGAAAGATTCATTGATTCAGTTTATCCTCAATATGTTTGTAAACTTAATAAAGCCATCTATGGTATACAACAGTCCCCTAGAGCTTGGTTCGATCGACTCAAGTCCACCTTACTTCAATGGTATTTCAAGAATTTCAAAGCTGACACTTCGTTGTTTGTATATCATGAAGGGGCTATGTTAGTCTACATTCTCATATATGTAGATGATATTCTCATCACGAGCAATTCTGCTAAGGTGATTCAATAGTTTATTTCTAAACTGAATGATGTTTTTGCCTTAAAAGATCTCGATGATCTTAACTTGTTTTTGGGCATTGAAGTCTCTCGAGATGCTTCTGGATTATACTTAATTCAAGTTGCGTATGTTCATCAACTTCTACATAAAGTTGGTCTAGACAGTCTTAAACCAACCTTTACTCCAGCTTTTACTACTAAACAAATTTATAAAGATGATAGCCCTCTCTTCTCAGATGTTACTCAATACATAAGTGTCTTGGGGGTCTTCAATTTCTGACTCACACAAGACCAGACATAGCCTACATTGTCAATAAACTTAGTTGGTACCAACAGTCTCCAATTACAGCCCATTTGCAAGCTTTAAAATGTGTTTTACGTTATGTTAAAGGCACTGCCTTTTATTCTCTTCGGCTGAAAGCCTCTACATATTTGGTCATCACAGAGTTTGCTAATGCAGATTGGGCATCTTCACCAGATGATAGGAGGTCCATTGCACGTTATATCATTTACTTCGGGGGTTTCTTAGTGTTCTGGCAGTCAAAGAAACAACAAGTGGTTGCTCGTTTTTCTACTGAAGCTGAATACAGAGCCTTGACACACTCTGCAGTTGAAATCCCATGGATACAATCCTTTCTTCGAGAACTTCACTTCATACTCACTTCAGTTCCAATGGTTTGGTCTAATAACATGTGACGACCTCAGTTTCCCACAAACTGGGTCCCGCCAGCCTAATCCCACGTGGACCCTCGAACCAGTCTCGCAAGGTCAACGCAGGCCTAGTCAGCCTTCCGATCCAGCCATATAAGTAAATTCGTAATTTTAAGTCGAGTTATTTGTATTTTTTCAAGTTTCACAAGTTAGCGGAAGCAATTAATACGTTAAATAACTCAGAATAACGTAAAAGAGTCGGACATCCTAAATGTGGAATCCTCTAAACATGTACATTCATGTATATCTTGTGTCAAGTGTTATAACTAAACAAAAATGATTACAAGTCATGTGTATCTCTCAACCCAAACAAGTATCCCAAGTGTGATAACAACATATATAAGTAATACAAAAAGTCAAAAAACCTACATAAGTGTGTGGAGGAGGGCCGCTCCGATATCCTCAGAGTAGATCGTCAAGTGTCAGCGTTTTGCCCTTACTCGGTTGCAGATTTGCATTCACTCAAACACAAGAATGTCGAGTCCAGTAAGTAAAAGCCAGTAAGATCTAAACAGTAAATCAAAATAAATAAAGCAGTCTAAAATTCATGCGGATAGAAAGAAAGCTATATGGAATGCATGATAATCAAACTGTAAAAATGAAAGTACAACAAGAAATGAGTGTCAAAGGAAACAATAGTGAGGTGTCCAAGTAGTCCAAGACCACCGAGTGCGGGTGCCACAGGGTCAGGGTTATAGAGTCGCGACAACGCCAAGCAGACTCTGGTCTTAAGATGCGACGTTGCCTGCTGTACCTAGACCGTCGCGAATGAGGGATATCAACAGTTCTCCGGATAAAATACATCTCATTTCGACCAAATACTCAAGTGACTCGAGGTCATGGCCGCGGTTGCAAGCCGGTAACCACTCCAATCAGAGACACTCGTATGACTCACTTGGCCCTCGGACACTCATAAGTGGGTGAGAATTCCAAAAAAGAGACACAATACAATATCAATAAAATATAAGCTTAAATGAACTACTGTGCATTTCCTAGCTAGTTTTACTTACCTCAAGCAATCGTAAATCGCCTTCAAAACGTCTCTCTCATGTCTTGAGATGCGCACCCGACACCCGACTATAGCCTCATGAGTCCCTGTTGTCCATTTATACCATTTTTAATTATTTTATAGTCATATTAAATGAATTTATATTATGGGACCACAAATTTGTAATTTTATTTCAAAAAAAGTTTGGTTTTTAGCACGCTTTTCGAATTATACCAGGGTACTTAATGCTCGAAAAAGCCATGAACTCGTTTTTCTAATTTTTTTTAATTTTTCATATTTTTCTGGAAATTTGTTGAATTTTTTCCATAATTTTTATTTATTTTTTGTAATTTATTTTATTAAAAAATCAATTTAATTTAATTTAATTTTTAATTATTATTTTATTAATGGGGCTGGCCCGGGTCGACCCGACCCGTCTAACCGAACCCGGGTCGGCCCAATTGAGTCGAGTCCGGGTTGACCCGACCCGTTCTACCGAGTCGACCCCGGGTCAAGGTCGGCCCGACCTGGCCCACTCGGGCCCGGGTCGGCCCGACCTAGCCCACATGGGGGTAGCCAGGCCTGACTCACTTGGCACAACATAATCTACAACTTCTTAACAACAACCTGAATAACCCAACACCAACCCACCAACATTAAATTTCCAAAAATTCTCCTAAAATTTCAACAAAATAATCACTCACCTCGATGTAGGAAGGTTGTCGCGGAGGTCGCCATGATGGAGAAACTTTGCGAAAGAGATGGCGAGATCGTCGAGGTATGAGGAGAGCTTGGTGAGGGAGATAAATGAGGGGGGAAGGGTGTGAGGAAGAAGATGAACTCGTTGGAGCGGGAGAGGGAGATAAGTTTTTTGGTTTTGCTTGGGGAGGATAGAGAAAAAATGAGGGATGGGTTAAAATATGGTGATTTGATTGGTGATGTGATGGGATGTGTGATGTGACAACTAAATCTCGGACTACCCCATACACCCGCGTTACGCTCACACTACGACGTCGTTCCCTATCGTCACTACGCACGCACACGACCAATAAAAATATTAACTAGTGCGATGCGAATTAATAATAATACAACCAATTTAACCCACATTACACGAAAATAAATGTTTATACATCGATTGGCGTGCCTTGAACTTATCGACGGTGTCCACGTGGGTTCAAGTTACGGGTCCTAACCTCGGTGTCGACTCTCGAGGGTTGACCGTGTGTGCCACATCACAACGAGTTCGGATCACGGTCCTGAGATGCCACGTGTCACGTGTTAAATTTTTTAGGGTCGTTACAGTCGTCCCAACTAATAAGAATTTAATCCTCGAAATTTTAATAGCTTGGACTATGATTTACCAAAATCAAAATAGATATGGAAAGTGTTCACGCGTATAAGACTTTAGTTACCAAGTCAGCTTCTCGTCCCCGTGATGTTTCCATTTACCGAGGACTGACGGGATTTCCTTATTCCTCAGTCTCTTCACCTGACAGTCCAAAATCTGAATAAGCTGCTCCTCGTATGCGATGTCTTCCCTCAAATCTATCTGACTTAGATCCACCAATGGTCGTATGCCTCCTCTCGACCTATCCAGCAGAAGCATCGAAATATGATATACGTAGTGGATCATGGCCAACTAAGGCGGTAACTCTAACTCATATGCAACATTGTCGACTCTCCTCTTGACCTTGAAAGGACCAATGAATCTCGGCGCAAGTTTTCCATTGATTTCAAATCTCTTATGACCCTAAAAGGTGAGACTTTGAAGTATACGTAAGCTCCCTCATAAATTTTTAACTCACCATGATACTTGTCGTAATATTTCTTGTCTCTTTTGCACACCCTTCAGACATAAATTGATCTGTCGTGTATTCTCTGTGTGATCCACTATAATCTCTGGCCCAAAAACCGCCATATCCTCGGGCTCTGCCCAACACAATGGAGATCTGCATGGCCTACCGTAAAGTGTCTTAAACGGTGTCATCCCAATGTTGGCTTGATAACCGTTATTATAAGCAAACTCACACATATGAAGATACTCTTCCCAAGAATTGTTATACTCCAGCACACACATACGAAGCATATCCTCTAACACTTGAATTAAACGCTCCGACTGTCTGTCTATCTGTGGGTGATTAGCCATACTCAAATCTAATATGGTGTCAAATAATTTCTACATGCTCAGTTAAATCTGCGATGTGAACTGTGATCCTCTATCTGACACGATGGATAATGGAACTTTGTGTAACCTAACAATCTCCCATTCGTACGAAGCAGCTAATTTATCCACCCCGTGTGTCGTCGATACTGGTAAGAAATGCGCAGACTTAGTCAACCTATCCACAATCACCCAGATTTTATATGGTCGCGCTGAGATCGAAGTAATCCCCTGACGAAATCCATGGCAATATGCTCCCATTTTCATTGAGGAATGAGAAGTGGCTATAATAATCTTTCGGGTCTTCGATGCTCAACCTTAACTTACTGGCATATCTCACACGTTCGAACGTAATCACTAACATCGGTCTTTATCCCTAGCCACAAGAATAGAC
Organism: Stephania yunnanensis; assembly: GCA_039657365.1. Lineage (NCBI taxonomy): Eukaryota > Viridiplantae > Streptophyta > Magnoliopsida > Ranunculales > Menispermaceae > Stephania > Stephania yunnanensis. Next base: position 27,227,724 of record CM077581.1, on the reverse strand, counting down.
GACGCCTATCTGCATACATCTTAGTCTGACTCGGATGAACCATAAAACGTGAGCAGTGAGCATCCTGAAGTATTTCATCGCGAATCTCGACCACTGATAGAATCCACAGTTATCTTCTAAATCTCAGGCATGAGTTTGTCGACTAGCTCTACTCTGGGTGATCAGGACTCTGAGCTAACTCACTAAACTTTTGGTATTGTTCATCTGCCTGTTGACCCTCAAGAATATTCTATATAGACACTGTCTGAGTCCTCATCTGCCCATAAATCAACACTCTGGTAGTGGTCGGTATATTAACTGAATTCATCAACTCGGCTGCCTGGAGTAGCCCATGTTCGTGTCTCATGTGGCAAGTCACTATCTCTGGATCTGCTCCTTGCGGGCTCAATGCATCTGCTACGACATTAGCCTTCCCTGGGTGATTCTCCAAAAAGAAATTATAATCCTTAAGGTACTTTAGCCAACGCCTCTGTCTCATATTCAACTCCTTTTGAGTAAAGAGGTATTTCAAACTCTTATGATAAGTAAAGAGTGTGAATCTCTCTCCTTAAAGATAATGACGCCAAATCTTCAATGCAAAAACCACTGACGCTAGCTCCAAGTAGTAAGTAAGGTAATTCTTTTCATGAATCTTCAGCTGTCGGGACGCGTACGTTATCACTTTACCGTTCTGCATCAGAACACAGGCCAAACCAACTTTAGAAGCATCCGTATTCACCTCGAAACCCTTTCCCAACTCTGGTAGTACCAATACTGGCACAGTCGTTAATCGTTCATTTAGAGTCTGGCAAGCCTGCTCACAACCGTGAGTCCACTGAAATTTGACTTCCTTCTTCGTTAATTGTGTCATCGGCGCAACGATCTTTGAAAAATTCTGAACTAACCGTCTGTAGTAGCCCGCCAATCCTAGAAAACAACAAATGTATGTCATTGATGTCGGTGTAGGCCAATCGATCACCACTGACACTCCACTGGCTCCGACAATATGCCCAAGAAATCCGACTTCAGTGAGCTAAAACTCGCACTTACTGAACTTAGCGTACAGTCTCTGCTCCCTCAAAGTTTGTAAGATTGTCCGGAGGTGTCCCTCGTGATCCTCACAAGTTCAAGAATAGATAAGAATGTCGTCGATGAACACTGTCATGAACCTATCCAAATATTCTCTCAATACTCGGTGCATAAGATCCATGAACATCGCCGGGGCATTCGTCAGCCCAAACGGCATGACGATAAATTGGTAGTGCCCATATTTCGTGCGAAAAGCAGTCTTCTCCCTATCCTCATCTCGAATCTTAAACTGGTGGTATCCCGACCTGAAATCAATCTTAGAAAACCACAGTGCCCCTTGTCAGCTGATCGAACAAGTCATCAATGCATTGGAGTGGATACTTGTTCTTCACTGTGACTCGGTTGAGCTGTTGGTAGTCAATGCAAAGTCTCAAACTGCCATCTTTCTTCTTGACAAACAATACTGGTGGACCCCAAGGTGACATGTTCGGACGTATGAATCCCAACTCTAACAATTCATATAGCTAGGTGGTGGTAATCCCGATAGCTCAGCGGGAAAAACATCCGAAAACTTGCATACAACAGGCACCTCCTCTATCTCCGCTTCAACTCTCTCGGCCGTACTTAAAACACTAGCAAATGTCTCGAGATCTGAACTCGTTGCCACTCTAGCTCGGGTGATCGGCAATGCGGTCGAAGTCCTCTGAAAACTAAACTCTGCTCAATCCAGAAGCCGGAACGTAACCACCTTACTGAAACACTCAAGCTGCGTGTGGTAAGTGACTAACCATTCCATGCTAATAAGGCATCAAACTCTTGGAACTCCAATACTTTCAAGTCTGAAGGCATCTCTTGTCCCTCTATCTCAATTGAGCAGTCAACACATAATAAGTTCGTATATATCTTGTCCCCAGCAGCCATGTTGTGGTTCAAGGGTCGCTCTAGCCTAATATGGTTCAATCCTAACTCATTAACCATACGACCCGAAGTAAAAGATATAGTCGAACCCGAATCAATCATAGTATGCATAAATCGACTGCAAATGTGAATCATACCCTCGATAAGGTTACGAGTGGCAGCTGGATCTGGTGCAGCGATGGCATGAACTTGCTCTTTGCGCTTTTGTGGTTGAGCCCTGCCTAATCGTGGACATGTACTAACGAAGTGCCCTATTTATCCACACTTAAAACATGCTCGATATGGTCCCGGACTTGGTGGAATCCGCTGTCCCTGCGTCTGACTAGACCTTTGGCCCTGTCCCTGGTCATGTCTCTCTCCCTGACAATGTCCATGCCTCGCCCCCTGACCACCGCCTCTGCCTCTACTTTCATCCGCCGATATCTTTTGTTGTGGCGCCCCGACCGTGTGTGGGCGCTGTGGTGTACTGGCATAACTCCGTGACTAAACAGATGGTACTGGCACGGTGCGCGCTGGATGGGATGGTGGTGCTACGAATCCTATACTCTGTGCTTTGTCATATTTCGACCTGAACGGTCGGTGTTTCTTCCTTCTCCTGTCACCACCTAACCTATAATTTGACTGTGCTGGTGTCGGTGCTGGGATGATCTCATCGAGGTATGTGCTCGGGTATGACTTTCTGGCGAGACTCCTCTCATATGTCGCCTGTAAACTCCCTGGCTCAGTGGTCACCACTGTGCCTCCAATGTCCTTCAACATACGCTCCATGAAGTATTGTGTCTAGTCGGCATCTATATCAGCTATGCCTCCAGCATAATCCAACAGCTGCAAATACCTGCCCATATACTGCATCACCAACTCTCCAGTGTACTATCAGATACTCCGAAACTCGGTCCTCTTATGCTTTAGGATCGAAGGCGAAAAGTACTTCTGATTAAATCGTCTATTGAATTATGCCCAATCCTTGGGCTTACCCTGAATAGCCACCATATTGCGCCACCACGTATCAGCCTCTCCAAACATCAGACCTAAATATATACTCGGTCTCATATGCTCCGGTGTGGCCAGGATGTCATGTATTTTCTCATGGCTTTTCACAAATTTCTTTGCCGCCTCGAGATTTGTACCCCCGTAGAACTTAACTGGTCTATGTCTTCTGAACTCTCGTGATTGTCTCGCGTCAGCTGTCATCTCAGTGCTCATCTTTATGGGCGTAGTCGGTGTGGTCTCCGTCGGTGTAGGTGGTGCGAGCAATACTGTCTCAATCTGAACACTTACTATCTCAGCTATAATGGATGATGTCGATATGACGAGAGCCGCTGGAGTGGCCTGTACGCTAGGCGCACTCCTATCTTGAACAGTGGGTACCATCGACGAAGATTGTGCTGGTGTAGCTGTGATACGTGCCTTGAGTATCCTAAGGATCTCGTCTAATTGTTGATCCTGAAATATGACTCTCTGAGTTAATGATTGTACCCCCTCAATACTCGCGAATCGAGGACCTGCTGCCCTACTATCATCATTCGAACTAGGCTGATATGCCATCGCGATCTGCAATAGCAAGCGAGTCTTTAATCAACGTATAGTAACCGGTATAGTATAGTACAGTACAACAATTAGCATATATAGGATCCAAGTTTGAATTTTCCCATACTCTCCTCACTTCCCAACTAAGACTCTAAGTCGGGATCATAAGATTCCACTCTAAGTTTCAACCGTGTCCTAACTTTATTTTTAATTTGTGTCTTATATTGGTTGTGGGTTAATTAAGAGCTAGAAGTAAAAAATGTAGGCTCTGATACCAACCGTGACGACCTCAGTTTCCCTTAAAATAGGTCTCGCCCGGCCTATGCCTACGTAGACCCCCGAGTCATTCTTACAAGGTCAACGCAGGCCTAGTCAGCCTTCTAATCCATCCATATAAGTAAATTCGTAATTTTAAGTCGAGTTATTTGTATTTTTTTTCAAGTTTTACTAGTTAGCGGAATCAATTAATACGTTAAATAACTCAGAGTAAAGTAAAAGAGTCGGACATCCTAAATGTGGAACCCTGTAAGTATGTACATTCATGTATATCTTGTGTCAAGTGTTGTAACTAAGCAAAAATTATATACAAGTCATGTATATCTCTCAATCCAAACAAGTATCTCAAGTGTGATAACAACATATATAAGTAATACAAAAAGTCAAAAAACCTACAAAAGTGTGCGGAGGAGGGCCGCCCTGATATCCTCAGAGTAGATCGCTAAGTGTCGGCATCTTGCCATTGCTCGCTGCGGATCTGCACTCGGTCAAACACAAGAATGCTGAGTCTAGTAAGTAAAAGCCAGCATGATCTAAACAATAATTCAAAATAAATAAAGCAGTCTAAAAGTCATGCAGATAAAAAGAAAGTTATATGGAATGCATGATAATAAAACTGTAAAAATGAAATTACAACGGGAAATGAGTGTCAAAGGAACAATAGAGAGGTGCCTAAGTAGTCCAAGACCACCGAATGCGGGTGCCGCAGGGTCGGGGTAATAGAGTCGTGACAATGCCAAGCAGACTCGGGTCCTAGGACGCGGCGTCGCCTGTTGTACCTAGACCGTCGCGAATGAGGGATATCAACGGTGCTCCGGATAAAACACATCTCATTCTGACCAAATACTCAAGTGACTCGAGGTCATGGCCCCGGTTGCAAGCTGGTAACCACTCCAATCAGAGACACTCGTATGACTTACTTGGCCCTCAGACACTCATAAGTGGGTGGGAATTCCAAGAAAGAGACACAATGCAGTATCAATAAAATATAAGCTCAAATGAACTACTGTGCATTTCCTAGCTAGTTTCATTTACCTCAAGCAATCGCAAATCACCCTCAAAAAGTCCCGCTCACGCCTCGAGATGTGCACCCGACTATAGCCTCATAAGTCCCTGGTGTTAATTTATACTATTTTAATTATTTTAGAGTCACATTAAATGAATTTATATTATGGGACCACAAATTTGTAATTTTATTTCAAAAAAAAAAAATTGTTTTTTAGCACACATTTTGAATTATACCGGAGTGTCAAACCCCCGAAAAAGCCTCAAACTCGTTTTTCTAGCTTTTTCTAATTTTTATATTTTTTTTTGGAAATTTGCTTAATTTTTTCCATAATTTTTATCTATTTTCTGTAATTTACTTTATTAAAAATCAGTTTAATTTAATTAAATTCTTAATTATTATTTTGTTAATGGGGCGGGCCAGGGTTGAGTGTTGACTCAACTCGTCCAATCAGACCCGGGTCGGCTTAATCGGGTCAGGTCTGCGTCGACCCGACCTGTTCTACCCCGGTCAGGGTCGGCCCGACCCAGCCCACAAGGGTAGCCAGGCAGGTCGCACATGGGGGTAGCCAGGCCCGACTCGCCTGGACTACCCCCCTCTCACATGTTCGTTCAACATATTATTTTTTTTAAACACCAACAACATAAACAACATAATCTACAACTTTTTAACAACATCAACCCACCACCATTAAATCTCCTAAAATTTCAACAAAATAATCACTCATCTCAATTCATGGAGGTTGCAGCGAAGGTCGCCACGAGGGAGAGACTTTGCAAGAGAGATGGCGAGATCGTAGAGGCGTGAGGAGAGCTTGGTGGTGAAGACTTTGTGAGGGAGAAAAATGAGGGGGAGGAAGGGTGTGAGGAAGAAGACGAACTCGTTGGAGAGGGAGTGAGGGAGAAATTTTTTTTGGTTTTGTTTAGGGAGGAGAGAGAAAAATGAGGGATGGGTTAAAGTATGGTGATTTGATTGGTGATGTGATGTGATGTGTGATGTGATAACTAAATTCCGGACTACCACATACACCCGCTATGCTCACATTGCGATGTCGTACCTTTTCGTCACTACGCACGCACATTACGACCAATAAAAATATTAACTAGTGCGATGCAAATTAATAATAATACAACCAATTTAACACATTACACAAAAATAAATGTTTATACCTCGATTGGCATGTCCTGGATTTATCGACGGTGTCCACGTGGGTCCGAGCTACGGGTCCTAACCTCGGTGTCGACTCTCGAGGGTTGATCGAGTGTGCCGCATCACAACGAGTTTGGGTCATGGTCCTGAGATGCCACGTGGCACGTGTTAAGTTTTTTAGGGTCGTTACATAACATGGGAGATGGTGCACTGGCATCTAACTCAGTATTTCATTCTCACACCAAGCATATAGAAATTGATATACATTTTGTTCGAGACAAGGTTCTTAGTCGAGCTTTAGAAGTTCGCTATGTCCTTACAATTGATCAAATTGCCGATTGCCTCACCAAGCCGTCATCTCAACAAAGGTTTCATTTTCTTCGCTGCAAGTTGGGTGTAATTGATTTACCCTCCAACTTGAGGGGGGATGTAACATTAGCACATTTAGTGTGTTCTGATAAGCTGTGTAGTTCACAGTTCACACAATATATGTGAGCAGTATATGTGAGTGAGGTTGTTAAGTTAGTTAGTTAAATGTGCCACGTGTATGGTGTAGAATCAGATCCCCAAATGTAACCTCTATATATATATATATATATTTACACACATCAATAACAGAATACAAAGCATCGTTTGGACAGAGAGATGAGTTCATCTGTTCATTCATATTTCATTTTCTTGAACAAATGTTAAAACTTTCTCAGTTGTTATGTTTACTTAATTTGTGGAGTGACATTGATATTGTTAATATCATTTAGGAGATGGTCCATGCTTCGACCACTCTAACATGATGAAAGCGAAAAATGAACAAAAGAAAAACCCCCATAAAGATTTTCTTGTTTATATGAGAAGTTCAGCAATTAAGCAACATATATTAATGGATCTTGCGTGCAATATCTTCCATTTGCATGTCGGTGCTGTATTGTAACAAAGATTTCTTGTTTTTGAAAAATTCCTCAGATGGCACTAGTTAATTTGATGTTCCCATAACAGCACTAGTAGTTCCTCCATTATTTATCTGATATAAGTCAAATCTTGAAGATCCATATGGACCATATCCATATATAATTTCTGAGTGTTGGTGGACTGACATTATCCAAACATATTTCCTACTACACTTGAATTGCACGCAAGATTAAAACATGAAATAACGTAAATTTCAAATGAATTTGATGAGGGAGTGGTGGTTATTTTAAAGAGGAAATGGGATGTATTGTCCACGTTGGGGGAGAGAACAAAAAGGAAAAAGTTGAAAGTGACGAAATGATGAAAGTTTGGTATTGCGAAGAACATTGGTCATGAAAAAGAAAAGAGAGAGAGAAAGTTACATAGAAGTAGAGTTGTAAAAGAGCAGTTGCACTTGCAATCATCATTTAGTAAAAATTAAGTGAAACATAAAAGATTGGTATCTCAACCGGAAAGTAGAAGGACCCTTTTACTGTTTCATGTGTGGCTTTTTATGTTTATTAGTAAAGAAAACAATTATCAAAGATAAAATACTTTCTTTTAGGCACAAATATATGACGAATAACATGAGGTCAGTACGTAATCTTGTTTAATTAATTAAGTTATAGTAGAAAACTATCGTTTCGAATAGTCCAACTATTTTTAATGTGTTGAAAACGAGGTCACTGGTTATAAATTTCATAGATAACATACACACATCGCAGTCAAATTAAAGGGGAGTGTGTGTGTATCTTCGAAGCAACTATTCATTCTTTTTTTTTTTTACTACCGGTATTTGCATCTTTTAGGTACGATTAATCTTATTGGGTCAAGTCGGTTTCATCAAACTCATTGATAGAGAGTAATCACCAAAAAATGATTTCATTATCGACACAAAGATTCGAACACTCAACTTCTTTTCATGTGACGAAACTCTCATGTAGTATATGTGTCACTCTGTCACCCCTGTTGGGTGGTGGTATTCATTCCTGTTTCCACCCTTTTTGCCACCCAAAGCGAAGAGTAAAACTTGGATCAAAATACCCTTTGATGTAATATGTCTACAGAAAATGCTAAAATCACTTGAATAGGACACGTATGTACATACTAAGTCACGTTGACAAGTGTTGTCCTATGGGAGTAACCCTGCACTGTGACTACGACCTCATTTGGTTCATTTTTGCCAACTTACTGTGCGAGTGAAGATAATTTCATTGAGTTAATTCACAGTGTAAGTTCATATTTCATGTTTGATTGAACTTTACACTTGTAGGGAAGTTGCAAATTCTTAAAAACGGTAAAATGTAGGAATTGACATAAATGTCATTCAAACATATTTTTAAAATAAAAAAGATGATTTATGTGGGGAATTTTTTACAAAAGTACTAATGTTTAGTTTAAATCCGAAAAATAGGGTGGTGTTTTTTTTTTCTCTAGAATAGGCAATAACGCCTTTTCAAAAGGCGGTATCAAAGCCACGTGGATTTTTTTGCTGACGTGGATGGTCCACGTGGACTGCCCTTACACAGATAGCGCCTTTTCAAAAGGCGTTATCCGTGTAACCCGGTCCACGTGGTCATCCTACGTGGACATCGGCCGACCGAATAGCGCCTATGGGTTGTACGGGTTGTCCGCCTCACAATACGCGCTATCCGTGTAACCCGGTATGAGTTGCCACATCGGGATACGTGCATGACGTTTGCACTCTTTTGGACCGGGTTACACGGATAGCGTGTATTGCGAGGCGGACAACCCGTACAACTCATAGGCGCTATTCGGTCGGCCGATGTCCACGTAGGATGACCACGTGGATCGGGTTACACGAATAGCGCGTATTGCGAGGCGGACAACCCGTACAACCCATAGGCACTATTCGGTCGGCCGATGTCCACGTAAGATGACCACGTGGACCGAGTTACACGGATAGCGCCTTTTCAAAATGCGCTATCTGTGTAAGGGCAGTCCACGTGGACCGTCCACGTCAGCAGAAAATCCAGGTGGCTTTGATAGCGCCTTTTGAAAAGGCGTTATTGCATATTCTGGAGAAATTAAAAGTACACCACCCTATTTTGTGAAATAAAATGTAAATGTGCCCTATTTTTTGAAAAATACCTTTATGTGGGACTTGGGCTATTGTTGTATATTGAACTCTTGGGATATATCTCCCTATGGGGAGGAATGGGAGATAACTCATCTCCTTCCCTGTAAGTTTGGAGATATCTCACCCACATACCAAATAAGGCCTACAATACCTTCATTTGAAACTCACTCCAATTTGTAATTAAAAAAAAAATCATTTGTTTCTCTAATCGTGCACCTATCATTCATCCCACAACTAGTGTAAAATGAACCTCCATCAACACTCTGAAGACTTGAGAAAGCAACAATTGTGAAACCTTCTCGATGGTTTGTGCGGTGGGAATAAGAGGGTTGGATGAGGAGTTACTTAGGGTTAGTTACTTTAGGTATTTGAGTAAGGAACATACTTTTGTAACCAAGAAAACACGCATAACCAATATGCATTTGTGCACTTCTCTTGATTATTGCTGGAATGTGTGTGTGCAAGCATCCCAAGTGAATCAAAGGGATGCTTGCAAGCGTGTCATTTGTGCATGTCTTTCTTAAATTACAATAGCAAGATCCTTTTGAGTAATATACTTCTACACTTACGGCTTGTGAGTTTGGAGTGGATAATTTAGGTGGGATGGGCAGATGAGGTGGAAGGTTGGAAATAACTTTTTTTTAGGGCCGCTAAGGGCACCCCACCGTTTCATGAAGGCACCCAGTTAATGTGGGCACTAACCAATTTACCCGGGGCACCAAAAAATTAGACCCGAAATACCCAAAATACCCCTCGAACAAACCTCTCTCACCCCACCACCCCCACCACCACCACCACCGAACTCCTTGCGAGGATACCCCGAAATGGTCATTTTCGTCCGTCTCCGTGTGTTTTTTCGTCGTTGTAAGAGGTTTTTGTAGTTTGTAGGCTCGGGGTGTTTGCCGATTTTGTCTTCAAATTAGGGCTCGGTTCTAATTTTTCATTCACACACTCAAGTCAAGAAAATCGATCGTTTGAATGTACGTTGGTAGTCTAATTAAGTTGCATTTGATAGAGTAGTTGTTATGTTTGTGTGGCGGTGCATTCAATGGTTCATTTATTGGGCGTTCGTAGTTCTCGGCCACACAAGCCAGAGATTTTGTTTATAGTCTCGGCCAAGCATGGCCGAGACTGAGGGGAAATTTTTAAGAACTCGTGGTTCTCGGCCAGACAGGCTAGAATAGTTTACACAGTCTCGACAACGAATGGCCGAAAGTAATTGTGTTATCTCGGTCACCACTTCACGAGAGTAACCATTAGTGTATAGTTTATGTCCTGTCGGTTGATGTACTACCGAGAATGTAGAATAGCTCTCGGTTGTCTATAACCGACACTTTTATTGTCGTCTCGGTCACCACTTCACGAGAGTCCTCGGTGGATGTTGACCGAGACGTTTTCATAACTCTCGGGCCTGCGAGGCCGAATCAATTGCGCCCGTGAAAGAACGTCTGAAAATTTGCGAAACCCTACGTTGACAAAAAACAGTTCCTTCAAACTATCATATGGTTGTCAAACATTGTTACATCGCTGTCGGATGATGTCAATTCGCAAGAATCGATAAATGGTCGCCAAACGCAATGTTGTTTTATGGTTCAAGCTTGGTGGTGGAGTGCCCCATTTTCTTTGTCAAAATGGTTTATATGATTTGAATCAATATATATACAGGGGCAAAATGATCTTTTTTATTTTTGCTGAAATTTTTACAAAAAATTTGGGTGCCTTTTTTTTTTTTTTTTTTTTCTTATTTGATTGAACGTTGAAATCAAAGAGTTGACTGGAAGGCCTAAAGTGGTTTTCGAGACGCATGAAGCGCGGCGGTTACGCTGAACGGTGGGACCCAGTTTATCTGGACACGTGGTTATGGGTAGACGCGAGAGTTGTGATCCTAACTTGTCTCGGGGTGCAGGAAAGACAATTGAATGACGGTGCAGGCGCGCACTTGGCTCTCTTGAAAATCGATGATATTGACACGCGCGAGGTCACGTGACGAGCGTCTGGGGAGCAGATCTAATTGTATCTCCTCCTTTCGCAGCTAGCTGAATTTACTAAAACGCCCCTGGCCGTGCCGTATCAGAGGTGGCCGCAGTCTTGGATGCTTCAAAAAAAAAAAAGAAAAAAGAAATATTTGTCATATAAAAAAAAGGAAACGTTAAAGTAACAAACTAGTAAGACCTAAAACTGACACAGGTGTTTATAGTCCTTTGGACACACTTCAAACGTGAGCGTACAAATAGTGATGCGAAATCTGAAGGATCATAATAAGTGTGTGTCACAAGAATATCCAGCCAAAAATTTTCCGAAAAGAGATGTAAATAGTAGACTAGTAATTGGAGAGGGGTTGGCTCTGCTTCTCTGCTTTTTTCTGTGCTTTTCTGCGCTGTGCGTGCAGTGACAGCGAAGACTACCAAGCCACGCCAAGAGCGAGAGCCAGAGACAGAGAGCGGGTGAGAGTGAAACACGAGGCACGTAAGGAGGAAAGCGTGAAGAGGGAGTGAGAGACCCACGAAAGATCTCTTTCTATATAGCTCTGTTTCTCATTCACTCATCGTCTAGTGTTCTGAGAGTGTTTGTGAGAAAGAGAGAGAGAGAGAGAGAGAGAAGGGTGGGTTATTGGGAGTTGGGAGAGGTAGCTAGGGGCTGCGCTCCCCCCAATGCCCTTGTTTCATGGCGGAAGATCTCTGTTTCTTCAACAAGGTTTCTTTTTTTTGTTTGCTTAATCTTTGCAGATTGTGTTGTTGTTGTTTGAAGTTTGTTGGGCATTATCGATTGATGCAAAGTGTGAGTGTTTGATGGCCCTCCTCTCTTCTGGCCTTCCTCCCTCAACTCTCTTTTTTTATTTTTTTTTCCCTAAAATACCTAAATCTTTTTCTTTCTTTCTTTCAACCTCCCTTCATAGTCTTTGTTTCTTTCTTTCCCCACTTTGCCCCAAAATACGGAATTCTTTTTTTCTTCTACCCAATTTGATCTTCTTTCATTTTTATGGTTTTTTTTTTTTTTTTTTCACGTGAGTGGGTATCTTTGATTTCTATGTTTCTCCTTCTTTTATCTACTAATTCTCGTAAATGAGCAGTAGAGTTCATTATCTTCCTCTTTGATTGGTTTCTTTCGTAAGATCATGTGTGTTTTACTATCTTCTTCAATGCCCCGATAGTATAACAATGCATTTGCAGGACATCATCATCATAAAACCCCCAAAGAAGTCTCCGGCGGCGCTGTTGCGAATGGTCGTTTTAATGCTCTCCATGCTCTCCGGTGTCTACATTTGCTCAATCTGTCTGAAGCAACTGTCTTCTTATGCGAAACCGCCCAAACTTGTTACCATACAATTGGTTTATCAGCCTTGCCAGTCTGCTTTTATTGAACCATGGGAAATTCCCTATGTGCATTTCCCAAAACCCTCAACGTATGACAGGTAAATCAGTTGCACTCTAAGTCTATGTATGATCAGTTTGCATTCAATTCGGGCGTGAGTTCCGCGGAGTCTTTGATGCCTTAACTATGTTTTACAGAGGTGAATGCAGTTGCAATCCCGTTCGGTTCTTCGCGATCCTGTCAATGCAGAGATCTGGGAGTGGATGGTTTGAGACTTTGTTGAATAGCCATATTAATGTCAGCTCAAATGGGGAGATATTCTCTGTTAAGGAGAGGAGGGCTAATGTCTCGATTATTTTCCAGACAATGGATAAAGTTTATAATCTGGATTGGTTCAGCAGTGCTTCAAAGAATGATTGCTCCGCTGCAGTTGGATTCAAGTGGATGTTCAATCAGGTACATACAATATTGATTTATGTTTTCTTTTCCTTCTGCATTAAATGATGATTTATCGTCTTCCTATTTTGACTCCTGGTATTTACACTAGTTCTCTAGCCAGATGCTGGATAGCAATGCATTCGAATAAGAAGGTAGATAGTAAAGGAACTCTATTTTTGTAAGCGCGCACTCATAATAGATTGTGAAAAATGTATCAAAGGCATCAAACTTATCCGGAAATACTGGCTCTTTTCTAATTAACATTTTGTTAATGGGCACGCCTCTCTTTTACCTAGCAAATACCGTGTCATTTGTTGAGATTATCCTGATAACTCCTTCCGCAGGCTAACCTCCTTCTACTTCAGAAAATGCATTTGGTTGGTATTTGATGCACCATTACACCACATTATATCTTTTTATAATAAACAATGAATAGTTCTTTCAAGGTACATAGCAAATTATACTAAGACGAGGAGATATTAACATTCCACTATATAAATCAAAGAAACAAGCAAATAAATAGACATATACTGCAGGTGACTGAATTTGACTTGGTTACCTTCCAATTCTTGAACCAATCTGCTAAGCTTTATGCAACAGGGAACTTGGTAGCCACAAACAGTTTATCGCGTTGCAAGACTACTTCCACATTGATCAATATTCTTCCCTTGTCCTTGAAACTAGACTAAAATTTCATTGTAACCATTTTCCCAACATGATTGTAAAGGGTTGCCAAAGATGAAATTTGAACCCTTACCAAATCCCTCTATTTCTCAAAAATGGATCTATTACTGTGATATTTTGATTCTATGTACATAACTTGAGTCTATATTGTACAAGAAGAATGAAGTGATGATCGAGTCGATACGTGACGTAGTAAATCTGCATTATTGCCATTGATGCCTACGAAATGGAGATTGATTTAGATATGTGCCTCTTCCGTTACTGCTTGTCTAATGAAATAGTGGATATGCTGACTTGTTCAAGGTTCTTGCTAACTTGTTGGACTAAGAAGTTGTTGGGTTTTAGGGTTCGAAAATGCAGTGGAAATTAAAATTTTATTTTCACAAACTCCAACAGGATCGAACGAAATCCATTAATCTAATTATCATAGTTGAAAACATACCCTTATCGCTAATCCACACGAGCGCTCTCTACCAGAAATCCACACACGAACGGTGGCCATGAGGTAGAGTGCTAGCTCCAAGAGATCTTGAAAACATTTTTCTCCTCTCCCCAAAGTCTAGAGAACTCACAAAAAAACAAAACGAAATTGCAATTCGTTTTGGGGTCAGGTCGACCCCGACCCACCGCCACCCAAGCCCAATAACTAAACCAGGCCCGAGCAAACGGTCTGGCATGCCTAAAACAACCTGCGGAATATCAATTAGTGCATATGGATAAATAATTGCGAAATTAAATAAAAAGAAAATCCATATGACACACTTTGAAATTATAGTTGGGTTTCAAAATTTTAAAACAACTTTAGTCATTCAAATACTACCAAAGAGTTTAGACAAAGGCGAGTAAGGTTCATTCTACTCAGAAGACCTATACAACCCAAGTTTAATAATTTCAAAATCTAATAATTAGATAATAACATTATGAGTCTCACATCAAAAGAGAAAGCTTCAAACTATCGCCTTTTCCTTGTCTTGATCTAGCGCCAATGTGGAAGGTCTTGAGATGTAAGTGGGGCGAGCTAAAATGGACAATGGAGCTCAGCAATGCAAAAAACCCACTCAACCATCAAATACGCAAGTAATAATTAATAAGCATGCAAGGCTAGCACGAATTGAAATTAAGTAGACAAGCATTTAAAACAAGACATCTCATGGATTAATAAAGCATTAATAAATTGTGTCAACAAGAGTGATAAAACCATATTTAAGTCAAAACTTATCATCATGCATATGGTTCACAAAAAGAGAGATACCATAGAAAATAGTAATAATATAAAGTCGTGGTCTCATACAATGCATACTGGTTATTGGCAAGAATTCGGTGCCTCCTAGTAGAGGTCCTCCTCCTCCGTGGCGGCGGCCGGTGACGTCGCTATGACGTCTCCTTTCTGCAGCAACGTCGCTACGACCTTGCCCTTCTACGGCGACGTTGCGACGACGTCACCCTCCCCTTTTTTTTCCCTAACAATAACTAAAACAAAACTTAAGAGAAACTGAGGGGGAGAAGGAGACTACCTTCTTCGCGGATCTAGGAGCATTCCAAAACCATCATCTCCATCAAGTTTTTCCCTCCTTTTTTTAGGGCTTGTAGATCAATTAAGGGTGGTTAAGGTTTTAATTTTGTTTTATATTAGAGTTGAACCGGTTTAGGGTTCACACAATTACTAATTTACCTATGGGGTGGGTTTTGTGGGTTCTGGGCCGTCACAATACCCCTAATTTTATGAACTTTTATCATCGAAAGTAAAATTAAGGTACACCCGTACCCCCTCGTGAAATAAAATCTTACTCTTAACTTGAACTTCTTAATAGTATCAATTTCGCCCCACATTTCGATATTCACAAGGCTTATGTCATATATGTCCAAATAGAGTTATTGTAACTTAGCTACCTATTAAGTCCTTGTATCATCACGCATTTTTGGGCGTTTCTTTGTAATTTCCCCTGAAGTCGCTGCGTGCAGACATATCATCAAACCAACAAGTAAAGATAACCATACTGAGATTTGATATGGTGTCTATCTGTGTCGAAAAATATCTCTGTCTATGGCAACAAATCCATACTGCCAACTGGTAGTAGAAAACAAGGATAGCTATCTGCTATAGTATGAACACTAGCACACCATCTCGGTTACATACTGATGAACGACTCGTCATATCCTTGCGACTCATCTGCAGGGGCTACTAATGAGTAGACATACTATTTATTTCTGAAATTGCACCTTAACAGCATTGTTATTACATGTTTAGTTACCTTCATTCTTGTTTGTTCATAATTCAAGTCAACTATTGACCTTAAAAAAAAGTCAAATCATAGTAATGATCTTCTTGTCAAATCATAATCCATTGATTTGTATCTTTAATCAAGAGTTAAACATTTAAGAGTACATGTGTCCTTATCTCGAATTAAGTTTTCAAGTTTAGCTTCCTAGCCAATCTAACTTAATTTAATGGTTAGAAACCAAAATTTATCTGTATACTTACTAGGATCAATGATCTTCATTTATAAACAATGCATCATGACTTTTAACCATTTAAATAGAGTCTCAAGTGTCAAAGTTACTTCTCTAAAATGTGACCACTTCACTGCTCCCCTTTGCTTTTATAGCGTGGAGTCTCACTGCCATTTTAAGGTTCATGATTCTTGTTTGCGTATTTTATTTGTTACACTACTATTAGTATAGGCGCATTACACTATATAATTCTCAATCAAAACTTATTCATTCTCATAGTAAATGTTGCAAATATCACTTGAAGCGGGTGTATGGCTCCCTTCGTAGGGGTTTGCTTCAAATTCCTTGCGCCATTCATTGTCATTCTCTCCACTGTCTTGTGGAACTCAAGTTCCTTATCCGCTCGTGGAAACCATCGGAGACAATTAGACTAATAAGGAATTCAATTATCTATATATCTAATGATATATAGATATATACAAGATAACAAACAATCAACATAATAAAATTTTTATCAGATTTCTTTTATCCCATCCCCTTCTAGGATTTGTCATTTATATATGTTAAGTCGACTTTGAACCAATGTCCAATGCCATTGATTCGTTTGCTTAAACTTGACCTCCAAATCTTAAATGCTCTACAAACTTAGGTTTCTCTAACCTAACCTTTTTCCTTAGGTTCTAATACTTATGCTTTGATACCAACTGAAACGACCCTCACCTGATCTAGGGTCAGGTCAATCCCACCTGAATCGGGCTCGAGCCAACGGTTTGGCACGCCTAAAATAACATGCAGAATATCAACTAGTGCATATGGATAAATAATTGCACAATTAAATAAAAGGAAAATTCATATGACACACTTTGAAATTATAGTTGCGGTTTCAAAATTTTAAAATAACTTAAGTCATTCAAATACTATCAAATAGTTTAGATTGAAGGCGATTAAGGTTTCATTCTATCCAGAAAACCTATACAACCTAAGTTTAATAATTTCAAAATCAAATAATTTGATAATAACATTACGAGTCTCACATAAAAAAGAGAAGACTTCAAACTATCGTCTCTTCCCTGTCTTGATTTAACGCCGATGTGGAAAGTCTTGAGATGTAAGTGGGATGAGCTAAAATGGACAACGGAGCTTAGTAATGCAAAAAACTTGCTTAACTATCAAATACGCAAGTAATACTTAATAAACATCCAAGGTTAGCATGAATTGAAATTAAATAGATAAGCGTTTAAAACAATACATCGCATGGATTAATAAAGCATTAATTAACCGTGTCAACAAGAGTAATAAAATCATATTCAAGTCAAAATTCATCGTCATGCACAGGGTTCACAAAAAGAGAGATACCATAAAAAATAGTAATAATATAAAGTCGTGGTTTCATACAATGCATACTAGTTATTGGCAAGAATCCGGTGACCAATTCACCTACCCTCGAGGTGATGACAACCACTAGACGACACGCAGGCCTTATGTCCCATCTCGTTAGTCCCATCAACCTAATAGTAGGTTTACCCTCCTTTTTTTCCTAACAATAACCAAAACAAAACTTAGCGAAAGTAAGGGGAAGGGGGGGACTACCTTCTTTGTGGATTTAGAAGCATTCCATCATCATCATCTCCATCATATAGTTCTCCCCTCTTTTTTTTTAGGGCTTGTAGATCAATTAGGGGTGGTCAGGGTTTAATATTAAAGTTGAACCGGTTTAGGGTTTACACAATTACTAATTTACTCTTTGGGGCGGGTTTTGGGTCGTCACACTATGATTAAACAAAAAACATGGAAAAGTCAGCCTTAATGTTCAATCGTACTAGTCTCGATCTGAAGGTATAATGAAAACATCTAAGTGACATTGATCACATCAATTCTTCTGAACTTGATCATTTATCAATCTATCACATATCGAGTGGTTCCCTTATATTTACGCCTTCACACATTATTCACAAAGTAATGAATCACAACCTTTATAATTGTCTGGTTAAAGGCAACGTTTGTTTGCGTCAAATCACTGTGCTCCTAATGTTGAAATCTCTGGTAATCTCAAGTCAAAGAACTAAATGATATACCTACCATGAGTAACACATGTGACTTAATCCATGTGGTGTTCTAATAGCAGGTCGGTCTAGTACATTGTTCCCTAACAAGTGCTCATTATCTTGATTCGTCCCTATACATATGATCATTACATGACCATCAATCAAGACTTGCACTAGTCTTAATTCATTATAATTCCCAGTATAATGACTGACTAGAGAGATTTATGATATTTCAATAAACATCCATGGATTTTATTATAACGTAAACATGCAAACCAATTATGATAAACAACTAATGAAATCCTTTATTTTATTTACCAAAATAGTAATAGAAACAATGCTCATAGATTGATCTAGGGCACATGCCCTAGCAAAAGTTTCTAAGATAGTTTTAGGCTCCATCAAGCATTTAAAAGGACAAGGAAAGCTCACAACCATTCTAAAAGTGAAGGCTTTTGGTTGGGTGCAATTGCACAGATTCTTAATACTCAAGACTGTATACACAACAACAACAACAACAACAACAACAACATAGCCTCAGTCCCAAATCATACTCAAGACTGTATCTGTTAGAAATAATTCCCTGACTTTGTATCTTGTGCGTGGAAGAGAATGAGTTGTGAACCATCTATTCTTCAGGATGGACATTCTCAATTTCTACCCTGGACAAATCGGGTTCATCATGCATGTCTTGCTGATTATAGATCCATTTAGATATCAAGAAAGCTCCAGTGTGTCAACTTATTTGGATCCCTTTGTAGTTTTACAGCAGATATAGCTAGAAACATAATCCTAGCCATTTGAATGAAGGCAAAAGAAAGACAGTATAGTCGATTGAGGAGTCTCCTTTGTCAGCTTGGTGGGTAATGGCTCACAAGTTTGCTGGTGGTTGTTCCAATTGGAAAAAGTGAAAATTTGGAGGTGTTTGTGGCTTAGCAAATTGATTATGGAACTAAAGAAATTTGAATAAATCATTATTTCGCACTGCATTTATTTGTGTTTGTTGAATTCCTCTAGTGGATTGATGTTCCCTCCTTGTTTCAACCGCAAAAAAATCATCTTTTGTTTTATTATTTATATATTATATAGAATTGAAAATATTGCGTGCACAATTGACTTTTGTGGGATTAGTCGAGCGTAAGTAGAGAGGGATCCGGAAAAAGGTTCATGACTATCAAAGACAGCCTACAACCGCTCCCACTAAAAAACTCGACTTAATAGAAAATGAAGAAATTCGATGAGGTAGAGGTAAATCAAAGCTAACTTGGGACTCCTTAATTATGAGAGATTTAAATGATTTGGAAAGCTCACTATCAATTGCACTAAATCGAGCACAATGGAAGAGTTTGATTTATGTAGCCGACCCCAACTAATTTGGGATCGAGTCTATGTTGTTCTTGTTATTGCACTTAATGAAGTCTTGTTTCTCATTGACTCTAGAGTGTTAAAGATATGGAGATGGTCCATGCATAATGGTGAAGTGCTCGCAACCCAAATTATGTGTTATTTCTTCGTTCTTTTGTTTTCTTTTATGCATCAACTGATCTGTGTGATGGTGAATGCAGGGCTTGATGGAGCATCATCAAGAAATTGTCGAGTACTTCAATAGGAGAGGTGTCTCTTTAATATTTCTCCTCCGCCGAAATCTATTACGCAGAATGATCTCCTTGCTGGCTAATTCTTACGATCGAGATGCGAAGCTGCTAAATGGAACCCACAAATCTCATGTGCATTCGCGGACTGAGGTCTCTTACTTCGCTCCCTTCCACTCTGTCCATCTCAATTCCCATGCATATACTAATGTGCTATAGTTGATCCTCATTTTTGGTCCCCTTGTGAATGCAGGCTGAAATACTTGCAAAGTACAAACCGACAATTGATATCAAATCAATGATATCTAATATGAAACAATTAGAAGAAGCAACGGTGAAAGCTCTCGAATACTTTATGAGCACCCGCCACATTGTTCTCTACTATGAGGATCTCATAAACGATCGAACCGTAAGACACCCTACTTTTTCCTCCAAGTGCTGTGCCTCTCCTCCCAATTTTTCATTTGCTTTCCTCGGTAATGTGCAAATCTTGACTTCATGGTCTCTGCAGAAACTTGTGGATGTGCAGGAGTTTCTTAGACTGCCTCCAAGAAGCCTGTATAGTCGTCAGGTCAAGATCCACAAAGGGTCTCTATCTGACCAAATCGAGAACTGGAATGAGGTCAATTACACACTGAATGGAACGCAGTATGACAGATTTCTTCAACAAGACTACAAAATGTAGTCCTTTCGTCTATGTTCGGCAGATGTACATAGCTCACACGAAAGTTAATAATTATTCGACGTGGAGATAAAGAGTCTTGACAAGCACACTTCCATCCAACTTCAGCCACTGGAATGCTAGTTTTGGTTTTGATTTGCAGCTTCAATTGGGCCTGCAAGGTTTGTGAATTGAATTCTGTACAAGTAGAATTCGACGTGGAGATCCGAGTTTCGACCGGCAAGTCTCCACCCAACTTTGGTCATTGTCAAGTGTTGTACTACTTTTTCTTATCTATAGCTTCATTTGCGCCTGTAATGGTCTTGATTATGTTCAAGTAGAATCCAAGAGGAATGGGTTCTTGCTTTGACCTTTGTTTTTATTTAAAAAAAATGTTCACACCTTTTAAACTTTATTGCAAGGTGTAGATCTCACAGAAGAAAGGTTGTCGAGTGTCACAGTTATTCTTAACCAAAGCACATTGGTACGGAACGGAAGCATGTATTGATTAATGTACATGGCTCTCTTTTTCTCGAGCTTCATGCTGCAAGGAAATTGGCTTTCAATTTTTTCTTTTTCAACCCTTGAACAATAAGAAATCTATAATTTCAATTTGTTTCTGAATCAGCGGTGTTTGTTTTAGTACGTTCGATAACAAAATGATCAACAATTCGAACAGTGTTGACAGGGTCCTGCTGCTGCGAAGAAGCCACCCATTTGCTTGGATACTTCCTAACATGACTCAACTGCGGCGGCTGTTTTAGCTCTGCCTCCCAGTTAGGGTCCACTTCCCACTCTTTTGGAACCTACAAACACAATGAAAGAGCTGGCCACATTACAAGTCATCGCATCATTTACGCACTACACATCAGGCTGTAGAAACTCTTTTAGGAAGAAAGGAAACAAACAAAACGGAAGGGTTTGATTGTTTAAGTCCCAAGATCCTTAATTACCTTGTCAACCGCAAGGGTGAAGACTTCAAGGTTACCTTCCTGAGTAAGGTGGAAGCGGGTGAATGCCTTGTAATTTGCAATGCGCAGAGAGGAGAAAGCTTCATCAAAATGTATGTGTAGCCAGTTGATGCATATGTATAAATAGGATCCGAACACCAGGGAGACTACAGGAGTTGAGAAGACCCAAAAATACAGGAAAACAGAAGCATAATAGATGATGGAGCCTCCTCGAGAGAGTGACACCAAGCCTTTCTTGCATATGTTGCTCCTGGTGACAGCCATGACCTGAAAACTCCCCCAATGATTTTTATTACTATGCATAACCAATACCATATGAAAAGAAATTTATGGGCTGATGATTGAAAACTCACCTCTGGGACATCAAATGCAGACATGAGGTACTTTATGCAAGCTGGATACAGTCCTAATGTCCAGTGTTCGATTCGAGCCCGAAGTCCCGTTGGATCTGGAAAGTGCTCATTCTCGACTGCTCTATACCATTCATAAAGAGTATGATATCCTGCAATGAAATTCCAAACAATCAAACATCATTGAAGTTTAACCGACAAAATAAATAACAGTGCTAGCAGTTCCAAGCAAACAGTTCGAATTGAAAATGGACGTTTGATCTAAAAGGCTCTCAAAGTTAGCTTAAGATATTGATTAATTGAATGGCAAATAAACCTGATCAGCCTAGGACATGTGGTCTTCTATTTCACTCATGAAAAGAAGTTCCAACCTCATTGGTTTAGTTAATTGATTGCTTCAACTTCCTACCTTCCGCGTATTAGCGCCTAGTGCCTTACATATTTAAATTTCGCCAGGCCATTTAATTCAAATATCAATTTTCTGTTATCAACTAAAATTTTGTTTTATTTTAGATTTTTTAGTGTAAAAATTCTAAAATTAATTATTTCAACTTGCTTCACTTCTTAGTTTAAGAAATCAAAGGCACGCATGCGGTTCTCCTTGTCCACAATACACCCTCTGGGAAGCCTCCGCATCTGCTAACAACCGTCATCTACCTATCTCTAACAGCACATAAGGATATGGAACGTAATACATTGCATATTGTATATACTGAATGTTTTCATAAAATTGTTGAATGTTCAGGAGTTTCTCATCTTGAAGCAGGTAAAACCAGGAGAACAGCGCAAACCAAACTTCAGTGTCTGTTATTTCCTACTTGGAATTGATATCAATATCTAATTATATGCAAGTGCAAGTAAGGTAAAAATCAAGGACAGAATGAAGATCAAAAGGTGCAATTGAAGCTAAACCCTGCAAGCTTCATTAAGGGGGGATATTGAAAAATGGATGCGAGAGGAACTGAAGTTCATGCAAGAAGTTGCCATCTGCTAATCCAAAATATTGTGTTCTCACAGCAATCCTTATCCGGTCTTTCAGAATAAAAATAAATAAGAACAGGAAGCCTGCATACCTGAAGTCGCCAATAATCCATGTCGAATGCATGTCTCAATTCCTAGTTCTAATAACAACATTAGAATGAGCGCAGCAGTCAAGTGGGCAGAAACATGAAGAATCCCTATGATTGCCCTCTTCTTCCATGATACTTTGGAAGGGACAAAAGAAAATGCTGTCAGCAACAACAACATTGCTCCAGCAGAAGAGACATATGAGTGGCCAACAACAAACTCGAGCGCATGCCAGACTGTAACAAAAAAACTCTTCAAGTGACCAAAAAATGAATCACTCTGCAGGATATGATCGAGGTTGCACTGTCAAAAAAGAAGAAAATGGAAAATTAAGTAATCCCGTAAAGAAAGAAAGTTATCCAAGGATAGCATATTTTACAAGAAAGCTTATAGAAAAAGAAGAAGAATCACCTGTGGAAACAATGAGAAAACCAATACAAAATATATGATACCACCAATGAAGTCAAACTGCCAATTCTTCTTTCGGAACTTTAAAATATTTCCAAGGGCAATCTGGACAAAATTTTAGTTCTTTTAGCAATCTAGATCAATGGAATTAACTTATATTCGACGACTGAGACTTACCCTACTTGTAACTCAAAAAAAGGAAAGAAACTTACCCTACTTGAGTCGTCAAAAGATGGATAAGCTGCTTTGCTCTCAAATGGAGTGCCATAGAGTTCGTTGAAATTGCTGAAGATATGGGTAGGATGCAAAAATGCTCCTCCACAACCATTAACAAGTAAATGTTGCACATAAACTGGCTTATCCGATTGAACAGAAGAATGGCGCATGTAATGGTGCAAGTCCCCAGCCAACCGGAGCTTACACCTTCCCTTCAAATAGTCACGAATTAAATGAGAGACATTCTTTCCAGAGACGTCATTCCAGTACCAATCAAGAAGCCAATTTGGTTCGTGTGACATAATGATCACAGAATCATTCTCTCCAACCTGCAAAACACTTTCAAACATTTGCAAAATTTATTGTCCATCTTTCAGCCAAGCCATACCGTTAGTATAAAATAATTAGTCAAATTGTTGAAGCAGGTTGTGCAATTTCATTCATAGCAAATAAAGAATAAAATGGGGAAGCAACAATTTTCAGGCAGTTTACACTGTCAGATTAAGGCAGTCTGCTTAAATGAAACTGCACAAGCAGCTAACAAAACAACATATAATTGGCTCCTCCTAATCTAGGATGACTGAATGACTTGGCAAAGCTAAACAATAACACAAACAACACTCAATTTCCAACATTGTTTTACCCAGTGTTATCAAAGATGCAAGTCGCACTTG
Source organism: Stephania yunnanensis (assembly GCA_039657365.1). Taxonomy (NCBI): domain Eukaryota; kingdom Viridiplantae; phylum Streptophyta; class Magnoliopsida; order Ranunculales; family Menispermaceae; genus Stephania; species Stephania yunnanensis. The sequence continues at coordinate 27,203,924 of CM077581.1, read as the reverse complement.
AGGCGACATTTTTCTAGAATGCTTGAGGCGCAAGGCGAGGCGCACACGTGAGAGAAGCCAAATATACAAGTCTATGACATATTAGGTTAGATTATAGGTAATAACATTACATTTAAAAATGTGTTCCATCATTCTATTCTTCCTATCCTTGTTCTACCTCAAGAACTTCCTTAGATAAGAAGAAAGCACAAACATGTTGGTTTTAGAAAAATAAATTTTACCACATTTATTTGTGGGGCAAATGTAAAAGAAAAAGAAGAGACAATGGAAGAATGGAAGAAAATATGTATTATGAAAGGAAGAAGAAGATGCTAATAAGAAGAAAAACCTCATCGTATTCTTTCAACTTCATTTCAAATTTTTTAAAATCCAAAATTCAGATTAGTTCCATATTCTTTTCTTTTCTTTCTTTTTTTAACTCATTTTTTTACATTGTAATGGTGCAACTAGCTATACAATGTCACTATAAGTGCATCTCGATTCAGGAAAAGAGAGAAAAAAGAATAATTCATAGAATGAGAACTCAATGGACAAGCACCTCTCCTACTTTTTCTTTCCAACTTTGTAGGTCAACTTCTCCAAATTCAAACCTTTCCATTTCATATTTATATCCAAACTTTGCTTCCTCATTCACTTTTTTTTTTTGGTATATGAAGGTGCAATTATAACTCCGCCTATGTAGAACATTATATGCGCTACATAACCGGTCCCAAGTCCGGATAAAGGAGGACTCAGAAGCCTATTTTCCACACCGGAAAATGCGAGCGGGAGGTCCCAAACCCATGTTTCATACACGAAAAATGGGGGATGGAGGCCCCAAGCCCATTTTCCATTCATGGAAAATGAAGGAGGGTTGTGATAGATTGACAACCATTGTAAAACTTTTGTCACTCTTCATGAAATGGATAAAACATATATAAACGTTGGGGCATTACTTAGGAAGCGCTGCATCAGAGGCCGGGTGCAGTGAAAAATGAGAAAGAGTGTTTCACATCGCTCCCCCAATTAATTTGTGAATGAGGCTGTGTTGTTGTATATGAAGGTGCAACTATATTGTTCCTTAACAAAAATCTCAATTGGATTAAAAAAGACAACCAAAAACATTCTTTTTCTTTTTCAATTCAAAAAAAGATACAACCCAAAAATATACAATTTTCACCAAGGCTCACGCCTTATGTGCCTTGAAACTGGTTCAAGGCGCACAAAGGCACACAAAGGCGTGTGCCTCATTGAAGCACCAAGACTTGGGTGGCATTGAGGCGCAAAGACTGCCCCTCACCTCCAGACGCGTGAGGCGCACGCCTCAATAACACTGTTTTTACTAGTAGCATTAACCATGAGAAAATAGTGCAAAATAATGAAACATTTTTTTACCTAAACTTAAAAATCGTCCTCTTTCATTGACACAATTGACCTTACTTTGGCATGAAACATCTATTTTTTTTCCCTTGTGTACCCTCAAAAGTATATAATGAAGGACAATTTTCGTCAAAATAGTGCAAAGAGAAATGATTTCAACCAATAGCTATTTAAAGAGCAACGTTGTGTCAAACATCAATATTTAAAAAGAGCATTGTCATGCATCACAATTTCTCAACCAAAAAACAAAAAGAAAACACCAAGGTTGAAAGGGGAATTTATTTAAAACCAATGTAGTTAAAGGCGCAAAGCACACTTGAGGCAAAATTTGCCTAGAATCCCTAACCCGCAAAGCGCGAGACGAGGCACGCGCCTAAGTAAAGAAAACATACAAGTATATGGCATATTAGGTGTAGATTATCGATAATATATTGCATTTTAAAATAGTCTTTTTCTTCATACTATTCTTCCTCTCATTGTTCCACCTCAAGAACTTCGCTTTTTTTTTTTTTTTGGAGGAAACCTCAAGAATGAAATTTGGGGATAAAAAAGAAATAAAGCAAGATAGAAGAAGAATTGAGAAAAGAAGTAAGAAGGAAAAAAAGAGGCAAAGGGAAAAATGATAGGAATAAAAAGATGACTAGGGAACTTTTTCCTCATTATCAATATATCCTTACCAACTTCGCTTCAAATTTTCTAAAATTTGAAATTCAAATTCGTTCCAAATTTTTTTGTTTCTACTTCTTCGCTCATTTTCTTTTTATTGTAATTATACAACTAGCTATGCAATGTTACCAACAAGTGCATCTCGATTAAAAAAAAAGAGGGAAATAGAAGAATAATTCCTATAATAGAAACTCTAATGGATAAGCAACTCCTACTTTTTCTTTCCAACTTTGTAGACCAACTTCTCCAAATTTACACCTTCAAATTTATATTCCAACTTTGATTCCTTATTATTTTCAAGGTATATGAAGGTGCAACTATATTGTTTCTTACCAAAAATTTGATTGGATGAAAAAAGACAAGTAAAAGCATTCGTTTTCTTTATTCAGTTAAAAAATATACAACCCAAAAATATGCACTTTTCACTAAGGCACACGTGCACCTCATTAAAGTGCATGCACCTGGGTGACATTGAGGCACAGAGGCTGCGCCTCGCCTCAAGGCGCGCCTGAGTGTACCTCAACAACACCGTTTAAAATTGAAACTCAAATGATCAAAGTGGTAGAAAATATCTTAAAAACCTACTTAGAAATATGTGGTCCATTTTATGAGGGCAAAGCTAAATACTACATCAATCCCAAATTAGTTAGGGTCGGCTACATGGATCAAACTCTTTTCGATTCAAAGCCTAACAAGTGTCCAGTGAAAAGCTTTATTAAGTTGATTACTTATTCTCATAATTGTCAAATTACCAATTGATCTTAGAATCATACGATTTTACATTCCCACAACCCTTCTTTGATGTGAATCTTAAGTAGAATATCATTTTTAAGTGAATCATGATTCAAGTAATAAAAAACATCTAAAGATCTTATAAAATCTTATGTTCTTATTCGATCCCAAGATCCTTTCATTTTTAAATTTTCATTACAAGAAATAAAGTAAATAGAAAAAAAGAATTTGGAGAATAAGTTTTCTAAAGGTTTTAAGTTGAGTAGGATTAAGACTAAATACATGCTTGTGCAGTCACCACTAGTTGAGATCAAAATAATGTAGTAAAATTAAGTGATGTAGAAATTTCTTGGATGAACATTTTAGATATTTAGGATAAACAAAACCACCATTTTAGATATTTAGTATCAATTATACAAAAAGAGGGTCATATTGAGGATGCCATTACACAAAATTCAAGCTAAATAGAAGAAGTGGAGTGCAACATGTGCAATATGTGATGAAAAACATTCTTGTTGAGCGAAAGGAAAAATTCTACATAACCGCAATTAGACTAGTTACGCTTAAAGGAAGTTGGGCGGTAAAGAAATAACAAATACATAAAATGAGTGTAGCGAAAATGAGAATGCCCGGGTGGATGTGTGGTAAAATTCGTAAAGATAAAATAAGAAATACAAATATTGAAAAAAAAAAGTACTAGCACCATGAAAAAATTAGAGAAGGGCGGTTGTGGTGGTTACTACAATTCCAAAGACGGCCTCCAAATGCCTCAGTTAGAAAATTCAACACAAAAGGAATTGCGGACATTCAATAACATAGGGATAGACCTCAGATAAATTAGGTTGCATTGACTAAGAAACATTTAAAGAATTGAATGCACAGCATCAAGTGCATTAAATCAAGCGGAGCGGAAGAGTTCAATCCGTGTAATTGACCCGCCAATTTGGGAATGAGGCTTTGTTGTTGTTGTACATTACGTTTGTAATTAAATTATGTATCACATACTCAGTCACTTGATGAATAAGTGATAAAAAATACAACGCAGACAACCAATCACTGAACATAATTACCTTGCTTTTTGTCAATTCTGAGAAGAATTTGAATTGGAACACATCTATATCACCATGGAGTGCTTGATCGACACCGAAAACCCACCATCCTTTAGGAAGTTGCAGCGCAAAGTAGCTCTTTCTCTGCGGAAGAAGCCAACCACCCAACCAGCTCTTATGGCATATGTATCTCATAAACGTGTGGAGTCCATCAAACCAATCTGAGTAAAATAAAAAATCATACCCAGAAACATCATGAGACAAATAATATTTTAGAATTATAAACTTCAAAGTAAGATGCTGTGGAACTTGGTAATCCATTACAAAAACAACCTGGTAATCCATTACAGGCAACCAAAAAAATGAGAACATAGCAATACAATAGTCAACTACTCAACTCCTATGGATTTAATTGTCACATCCAAACAAGTTGATAAAAAGAAAAAGTAGAGACTTTTCTTTGGAGGACAGTTTTGCATGGAGGGCACTAACCATGATTTCCAGGAATAATAAAGCATTGAGGCCCATCATATTGTTTCAGTTCTGCAATCCCAGGAGGCACTTCTGGTTTGCATACAGCTATTTGTTCAGGTTTGTACCAAGGAGGAGGCTGGAGAGCATACTCAAATGGGCAAAAAAGGCGTCTCTCATACGTGAATTCTGAAGGATTTGGATACCTGTATAAGAGCATTAGAAAAACTTAATGAATTGGCCATGTTATGTGCAACTTTCAATGTTTTTAGCATCTCAAAATAGTTGAACATTCTCTGATTAAAAAAAAAAAAGTAAAACAACTGCAGATAAAAAGAAATGCCAAAGCCAAAGAACAGAACGCTATAAGTTGGGCGAACAGACTCCATATTAAATTACAAAAAACAAAGATTCAAAAATATTAAAAAAACTGAAAAAAAAAAAATAACATATCATGTTTTGAATCTTAAAACATTGAAAATTTGCAGTTGAACAAAACTTGGTGTAGAATTATAAGCAATGATTTGAGCATTGACAAGGTTCTACTTTAAACCAAAATTCACATAGTACCAGTTAACAGGATGAGTCAACCTCATAAAGGCATTAAAGTACAAGAGCATTGACAGATCGCGATATTGCTTAAAGCCTTAAAACTGAATCCATGAAGATTATACTTCCAACCATAGCAATTTTAACCTTGAGCTAGTCTACTTTCTCTTTTTATCCCTTTTATCAAATTATCTTGCTAATCTATTAGTAATTGTTTTCCTTTTCCAGTCTTCTGCTCCTACTCTCTTCTTCATGAGATAGATATCATATCGAGAGTTGTTACAGATGTATTTACACTGACATAAACATGTTTTGAATTCACGTGATAATTTATTTAAACGATAACTTCTGAAATTTATAAAATATCTTCCAACCTCATTCAACAAATAAATTCAAAATTTATAAGGTAAATGAATATTTGCCTAGTCAGAATGTATAGTATCTTTATAGTTATGCCAATCCTCATATAACAGAGAAATTATAACCTAAAATAAATAATATAAGTCTGGAATACCGATATGCAATTGCAAAAAAGCTACACTATTTCCATATTTTTCACCAGAAAAAACATTTTCATATTTTTCTAAAGGAAAAAATATAGTATATAATTTCAACATCCCTCATTTTTTTTATGAGAGAATAAACGTTTATAATTATCTTTTTCTTTTATAAGAAAGAAACCACATATTGCGCCCATTGAGAGACTAAACATTTATAATTATCTTTTTCTTTTATAAGAAAGAAACGACATATTGCGCCCATTGAGGCTCAAACCCTCAACCTCTTACACATGAGGCCCCATACGAGCCACCAACATGGTTTGAAAAGCTCACCATCAATTGCACTTAATCGAGCACAATGGAAAAGTTTGATCCATGTAGCCGACCCCTAGTTAATTTGGGATTGAGGCTATGTTGTTGTTGTTGTTGTTGTTGTTGTTGTTGTTGTTTCAAAATCTTTTACTCATTTAAAATTGAAGATTGAGAGAATCCCATCAAAGAAGACATACCCCATGAAAGGCATAGAACATAAAACATCACTAGACAAGCTTTTTAAAATAAAAGAAAAAAAAAAATGAAACCACAACGAGGATGTTAATATGCTTCTATCTACAGTAGGAGCAATACTGTCCAGCGAAAGCAAACTTTCCCAACAAGACCACCAGTGTCACATGGATAATGTATAATTGAGAAAGAGCAAGAATTAGCTTACGCAAGATCCCCTCCAATCAAAAGAAAGTTTCCACGTGGTAGGGAATGCGCTCTCTCACTATTGTTAACACGAAGGGAAGGTTGAGCAAGCAATCGGGCCACAGTGTAAGCCGAATTACCGCCATCTCCAGTATCGGCCATAAAGTCAAACCAAATTTCTTCCTTTTCACTAAAATGATCGTACAAAAGATCGCCCTTTTGAGCTCCCTGTTCAACCTTGCTCATTGCAGCCTAGGATAAGAAAAGATCAACAAAAAAGGAATGAACAAAATGAAACGAAATTTAAATCGAGCTTGTATGAGAAATGCAAATTTATACCAAAAAAACAATTACTGCATATTGGAAAGCAAGAATTTGGCAAATCTATATCTTTTCCCAGAAGACTTCCCCTTAGTGTCAGCATAAATATGATATAGCTAATTATTCATCTGAACTAATTATTTGTTTTTTCTACGTGAGCAGCATGTATAAGAAATTATAAATCTATATAATGCTTTCCCAGTATGCTTTTGCAATTTTAATTTTAATCAGTAGCTACTAAAACAATCTAAACCACCGCAATGTCACGAATGATTCAATAGAGAAGTGTTAGATATACATCTCTTCCTAAGGTGCCATTATGGTTTTTGAATTAACATAAACTGAAGTGGTAAAAAGCAGTACAAGCAATTTAATGCCCAAAATCTTCGTTTTTGGATCCTAGAACCCGAGAACTATTAATTTCGACTTGAAAGTAGTTACCGTTCTAATCTGCAAGACAACTACTTTAACTGAAACCTGAACAAAAGTGAGTACGGAAATAAAATTGTTTCAAGGGTCAAGAACCAGGAGCCTTGTCTGATGCACCAGATGTTCAATCATAAGATTGGGCTTAGCATCAAGAGATCAACCACCAAATATTACGAGTTTTAAAAACAAAATGAATAAATTGACCTCAATTATACAATATATATAAGATTTTATTATTTATGATGTATGCTTATGGCAGCATAGCATGCGACTCCTCGGCATGTAGAGTTTAGATACCAATTAAGAAAAAGTTTGACATAAACTCTTCGGCGCCTGTTCAGTTTCGGTGTGAGAGCTTAAAAGAATTCTATTTTCTGAGCTATTTGTGTGAATCAATATTTGGCAATACAATGCTGTGGAATCTCCAAGTCCTAACAAATCATCAATTGCAATTCACATTGCCAAGCTTTACAAGGAAACTTGTCATGGTACATTTGGATAGCACGAGTGTCAAGAGAACGATTTAAAAAACCTAAATTCCTCATTCAAAAATGATAACGTGTTAAAAATTTACCTGCATCATCCTCATATCAAACCGGCCGACAAATAAAGTGACTGAAACCAGGAGGTCAAAAGTGGTCTTGAATAGATCAGCTGAAGTTCTGCCCCAAACAATAAAGTTTAAAAAAACAGTGATATTGGTCCCTTGCTTTCCAATACCCTAGAAACATAAGAACTGATCCATAAAAAATAAATAAATAAATACCCCGAATACCAAGGAACCATATCCAGGAAATCAGGTTTCAATTGCTTTTTCTTCAACATCTCGTACTCCTTAACTGAAACAGGATGAGTAAGAGCCCATCTGTACAATGGGAAAAAAAGGTAAAGGCAATGAAGAAAATTAAAGATTTTACAATTCAAATCAAAACATTGCCCATGAGTCGGAAGACTGGAAAGGAAAGCACGATATAAAATTCTCACGGCTACGATATAAGTTTGTCGTGGCTTCCTTCAAGATGCTAATGATGATATAATGCAAGAAAAATGCTTTTGTACACCAATTACACATGTCATTTTCACACGCACCTGATTCTGACTATTATTTTCGCATTGATGTGCGAGCATGTGGAAATCGATGTGCATCTAAAGGACCCAACGAATGCTTGTGAAAATGGCATGTGAAATTGAAGTTAATTTAGCAAGACTCGTAATGCAATGCATTTGCTAAGCCTAAACTGGAAAAGTGGTACTGGTGCGATACAATTGGCCAAATTGATATAATGAATTGGATATACAAGGAAAAAAACATTGCAATTTTTCTGGATTAGACACCACCAAGGCACGCAATGCAGTGCATGAAAACTCCTTAAGCAATGTATGATAAATGTAACGGCGACACCTAGCCCATAATCTGAAAGAATAAACAGACAAATCAACAAGAAGAGAAAATCAAAGACCTGAGAACAGTGCCATAATTCAAATGGCAAATGCAAACAAATAGTGAATTAACTGCCTCTAAAATATATTCAAGGCAAATCCTGTCATGCTAAAACTGCATATCTGTATTAGTTAACCCCAAATAAACTTGCGACCAATGTTTGATTCCTCTATACTAGCACTATTTATCAATAAATCAAAATTGAAACAACAAATGTAGAGGCTTAAGGAGCCATTCCAACCCAGGAAACAACAAATGCAATTTACAAAGCATACTTTTCTGAAAAAAAAAACAAAAAAAAGAAAAAAAAAAGCATAAGAGCATCAACATGCAGCGAAGTGCATCACTTTTCTGGCAGTAAACCTTATACCCAGCAAATAACAACTGTCCTAATGTGAAAATTTTAAAACTCAACTTCAACAATCACTCACCCTGTTGATCGTTCCACCACATAGTTGGCAATGTAAAGGCCTATGAAGGTGGCCCACAATGAGTATATGGGAGAAATTTCATCTGAAGGACCTGCACATGATCCATTGCATGCTAACTGACACAAAAATTCATAGTTAAAACATTAAAATCTAGAAAAAAAAATCAGTAATGGGAATATTCAACTGTAAATTTTTTTTAATGAAAATCACTTATACCTCCCCATATATGACCCATTTAGACAAAAAAGGGTAGTCACTGGCAGACCCAACTGGTGCAAACCAAGAAGAGCAAACTCGGTCCTTCAACTCATGCATATGAAGGAAGCTAGCCAACCATGTAGCTGTCTCTTCTTTCTTCCAAGAGAATAAAGAAAACCAATTTGAGTTTTTCCTTTCAAAAGATTTCTCCCTCATAACAGCACGGTTACCACAATGACTATAGAATACACAACAGGCTATGCTTAAGACCTGCAAATGAATGATGGACTCAAAAAACAGGATTTTGGCTCCGAAAAGAGCTAACTAAACAATTCAGGACTCAAAAGAACTTACCGCACAATTTTGGATAATTGTAAGAATTTCTGGTTTTTTCCCGGCCACACGAGCAACAAGCCCAATATACCACAAACCAAGGAATATAATGTGGAAAACAATTAGAAATAAAATGGATGAGAGATAAATGGTTAAAAACAGAGAGAGGTTCATTCTCAAATCAACTCCCATTGATTGAAAACTGGGGAGATGATATAGAGCTGCTACTAAAATCCAGGCAATGTACCTGAAAATTAATAGGTTAAATGAGTTGGAAATTTCTCAAATTTTATCAATGCAGAAGTAAGAAATTTCAAAGATTAATTTCTACAGGAGATAAAAACAATATTTACATAACTCAAGACAGACAAAAAGAATAAAGAAAAGAGTTATTACCAGCGACTGAAGTTTGAATAGCTAGGTTTGATAGTCTTGCCAACAAATGGAGATGAAAAGAAATAAAAAAATCCAAGCAAGCAGGCATACATTGACCACCATTTCACATTGTTGTCTAACTTTAGTATAAGGGTATGGATGTTGTCGGAGGAGATAAAGAAAAGGCATCCCACAACAACAGCAATGATAGCATGGCGAGAATGCTCATGTGGATATGGATACTTGTGAGTCAGGATTGTCCTGACACTCTCCATTTTGATGTTCCCCCACAAACCTAAGTATGCTTTGTACGCTAATCAACCGTTCCTATCAAGTTCATGCTACTTGGCTTGCTTCCTACACTTGCAAATATGTTGCACTTCGTGTGCAACAAATTCAGCATAGGAATTAGTTCCAAAACTTGTTTCCAACCTGAAAAAGAGAAAAGAAAAAAGGGTCTTATCAATTTTGTTGATAAAGATTAGCTTCAGAGACATTCAGGTTGAAGCCATTCAACATACTGCAACTTGATATAAATGCCAACATTGAAAAATAGAGCGAACTCTATTGCGTTATCAAGAATCACTTCAGAACATGTTCAGGCTAAGTAGTATCCAAAAATCTAATGTGCGTACTATAAAGGATGCTATTAATGTAGAACATTTTAACGCACGTTACAAATAGTACGCCTAGTAAATATTTATGTAGAATCTAACAACAGAAAGGAGTTTCTCTAAGTAGGAAAGAAAAATACTCAACAAATAAGTCTAGAGAAATAAGACAAACTATTTCTTTTCCTCCCATTAATTCAATTTGACATGTGAAAGACATTTTCTTAAGTTCAATTCCTCCTAAAATAGACACGCAATTTTAACGGATTCAACAAAAAAATTGTTTTCGGCGATCTAATTTTGAGCACCTCATTCCTAGCCCCTGTTAACGGGGCTTGATGAAGATAACTATATTTCCTGATTGAAGTTCCAATGAGCAGGAAAAAACAATGGACAAAAGTATCAACCACAATCATAAGATAATGGCGAAGACTCTGTGAAAACTTCCTAAGAAGTTAAATATGCTTGAATAAACTCAAAACAGAAGATTTCTTCCAGAATTTTTATAGTTACTAAGTCATCCCCAACAAAGCTCATTCTTTTAAGTGATTCAAGCAAGAAAAGATCAACTTCGAATCCACGCGCCTCAATTCAATGATTACAAAACATCCTCAAAGAAACCCCCCCCCGGAAATCACTAATTTCCATGATACAAAGAACAATTCATATATTCACACCGAACTCAATCATCGAAAGAAAATCTTTGCACAATGAATCTCTAGGGTTCATATATGTATTCCCAATTCAAAACCCTCAACCATTAACGACATATGAACAACCAAAACACAGAAACGAAAATCTATAAAAGAAAGAAAACACAGGAAAACATATCATACGTGATTCCTCATTCGTGGTCAGTCAATGAAAAACGAAAATTCAAAAAACTCAAGTGAAGAATGAAGGAACGAATGAAAGATACCTTGATTGAAGAGGAATTCAATTTGGGAGACTTCGTTGTTTCTTTAAATGGAAAGGCAGTGATGGTGGTGATGATGAAGAAGAGTTTTAGCATTTTTGTGAATTTGGTGGGCTTGGCATCTCAGAATGTTTGCAAGCAATCTTAAATGGCATATTCTCCTCTCTCTCTCTCTCTCTCTCTCTTCCTGCCTCCTCCTCTGCGGGCGGGTCATGTTCACGGGTCGGTGTTTTTTATTCGGGTCATATATTCGCATATGCATATGAAGGTACCAAATCTAAGTTTCAACACTATCACGTAAATCCAAGTTTCTTTTTTTTTTTTTTTTTATTACTTTCGGTGTCTTAATGGCCTCAACCCCTTCGGAGTAAGGCCCGACTAATCCCACAAGGATTAGGAGGACGCTCCTCCCACTAACTCAGAGATCAAAGGGAAATAATATAACTGCTGCGAATCGAACTTATCACTTCTGCATTAGTCAGAGAACTAAAGCATTGCTTGTAGCCACCCCATTACACTCATTAGGGGCCAAGGTTTTATATATATATATATATATATATATATATATTACTATTTTGAGGTTTTATTAATATGATAATTCAATGTTGGCCCTCTTTTGAATGACTTTTATGACATTCTTTTATTTTATTTTATTTTTTGAAGAAATAAAAAATTTCATTAATCATCAATGACTCTCAATATATTCAATGAAACGGAAAGTGACATAGAAGCAATCACCTTGGCAAATTCTTTCGCTAATCTTAAATGTTCAAATGGAACATTCAACTACTATTAACTTTTTTTGTCAATTAGCTTCCATTAAGTTGGTTTTCAAGAATTACGATTGTATTAATGAAAACGTTTAACAATCGGTGATTGTTCTCTTGACAAACATCTAGTACCAAACAAATACACATATACATTATTTGAACTATAACGAAAATATAACTTAGTCCAACAAAGGAAGTAACACACAAAACTTCCAACGAGAGAAGATAATCTAATCTAAATCTTCCAACATGTGAAAAAAAAACTTATGAAATAAAACCTAATGAAAAGAACCAACCTCATAAACGCAAATCTACACACAATCTTTAAAAAATATGCAGATATGTAGAGAAGTGATTGTTGCCAATAGCGAATATGATGACTACAATAAGGATGAAATTAATCATCTTATAAGATATGAGTAGGTTATTAGAACCATCGCAATCAAAATCATTCTTCTATTAAATCTTCAAAGAATACAACAATAACAAAGTATCAATCTTCAATTAATTAGGGTCGTCTATGTACGCGATCAAATTCTTTTATTTTGCTTGATTAAATGTCTTTGGTAATGTGCTTTAATTAAATTCTTTGAATTATTTCTAATAAATGCATCCTAGTTAATAGTAATCTTGGGTCTACATTTATATTGTCGAATCTCTTCAACTTCAACAATGTCTATTTCTTAATTTACATTTATAAATTGTCTTTTAGATGTTTTGCATGTTCGCAAACTTTGTTTAGAAAATCTTAATAATTAAAGAATCTTATTTTTTATTCCTTTTGATGGAGTCAAAGATTCTTACTCCCTCCAATCAATAATATCAGTCGTTTAACATAAAATTCACATATTAAGGAAATTATTAATATATCGTGGGTTCAAATTAAATTTTTGTCGGTGATTTTAACACTACAAAATAATGGATGCCAATAGCGACGAGGAATAACGACGGGCTATTCCCCGTCGCTGACCTGTTGACGGAAATAGCGACGGGGGTTGTGACGGCCCCCGTCGCTATTTTCTGGGTGGGAAAACTCCCACCTAGGACCAGATTTTCTCAGCTACGTGGCGAATAGAATACCACGTGGTAGGAAACGAGGGGGCCACGTGTAAAAAAAGCGACGGGAATACCTTATCACTATTCCCGTCGCTAATCCAGAAAATAAGATCCAGACCAAAATCCTCTCTCTTCCTATCTGGTTTTCATCTCCTCTCCTCTCCATCTCCTCTCGATTTTCTCCTCTCCCTCACCGTGAACCTCTCATCTCCTTTCCATCCTCCTCCACCTCGGCCACCCCGCCGATTCGCACCTTCGAATCGACCACCCCGTCGATCCGCCTCCGCCTCCGCCTCGGCCGGCCGCCACGCCTTCGCCTCATCACAGCCGCCCCAACTCTCATCTCCTTCTTAATTTGGGGTTTAGGCATAACTTTTTTATTTATTTTATATATTATGTTTTTTATAGTTGATTTATTTATATTTTTTGTTATTTAAGTTGATTTATAATAATTTTTTATGAAATTTTGTAATTCATGTGATATATAATTTGTATTTCTTCTGGAAAAATAGGTTTTTTTGTATTTTATGTTAGAATGAAAATTTGGAATAAATTTTGTAAATATATGCATGTTAAATTAAAAATGTAATGGTTTGATTAAAAACTTGTAATTTTGTATTTTATGTTGGAATAAAATTTTGGAAAATAAAATTTGTACTTCATGTATTTTAAAGTAAATAAAATTTGTTAAATTGATCAAAATGTTGCAATAAATTATGTATGTTGATATTTATTTATTATTTATTTTTTGTGACAAATAAAATGCATACTTGTGATTTGAATTTAATTATTTTTTTGATTAATTGTGATGTTTATTGTATGTTTTTTTTTAGTATTGTTATATATGTACTTCTTTTGTAATATTTTAGTATTAAATTAGTTGAATTTCAAATATGTCCATTAAACTATTATTTAATTGTTTTTTACAATAATTTAAAAAATCATATTAAAATCTATTTAACTATAATAAAGAAATTATGTTAAGTTGAAACAAATTTAAGTATAAATTTAATTAAATGATACAAATTCATTAGACAAATTCAATTTCGATTAGGGCAAAAAATAAAAGAGTACGTATAATATATTATACTATAAATAAATATAGAGTAGTTAAAAGCAATTTAACTATAATAAACGAATTTGTAATTGGTTGAACAAAATAATATTTATATAACAACGCTTATAAATATATTTATATATTTATAAATATATATTATAGGTAGGGAGGATTGATATTCATATATATATATATATATATATATATATAAATTATGTTAAGTTGAAATTAAAATAAGTATGAAGTTACAAGTTAAATGAAATATTTTATACAGTAAATTGTACTGATAAAAATTTAATAAAATGATGCAAATTTATTGGACAAATTAAATTTCGATTAGGACAAAAATAGAATAGTATAATATATTATACTATAAATAAATATAGAGTAGTTAAAAGTAATTTAACTATAATAAGGAAATTAGAATTGGTTGAACCAAATAATATTTATATAACAATACTTATATACGAGATATATATCTATATAAAGGAGACAAGATAAAATTATAAACTGTAAATATTGAAGTAAAATTTAAAATTTCAAAGGATAAATTAAAAATTAGGCAAAATTACGCAAAAGTATGTGCATATATTGCAACCAATGCGACTAATTACAGTAAACAATCGACTAAAATATATAAAATATATTACGCAAAGAATATGCAAATGCAATCGATTCGACTAATTATGAGTAACACTCGACTAAAATTTATATGGTGATTGATGGGTACGTGTATTCAATTAGGGTTGTTTGGGTATTTCGAGATGTCTGTGTCTCGAGATTGGATGTACAACCGTATTGAAGGTGGTTACATTAGATTAGAGTTTGCGGATGATGTGAAAGAATTTATAAAATTTGTCATGCAGCACTGCACCACTTACTCGAAAGAAGCAAAAATTCGATGTCATTGTCGAAAATGTCGGAACGACGATACTACGATGTAGACACCATAGAGCTTCATCTAGTGAGGGGTGGATTCGTTCCCGATTACTATCATTGGACCATGCATGGGGAGGAGAAATAGTAAGCGATGAGGACAATGGAGGTGATGATCCAATGGATGAATATCCGACATCATATCATCGTATGATACACAACATTGTGAGCCCCAGTTTTGATCGGAATTGTGAAAAGGAGCTGAACCCAGAAGCGAAGCATTTTTTTGAAATGATTGACGCAACGAACTAACCGCTTTAGCCGAGTTGTGAGAAGATGAATAAACTCTCAGCAATGGCACGTTTATTGATGATAAAGTCGAATCATTATATTTCGGAGCAAGCATTCGATGAAATTTCGCAAGTATGTAAAGACATATTGCCTGAAGACAACTGTTTGATAGATAGCTTTTACAAATGTAAAGGCTTGATGCACTGGTTGGGTCTCCTATATGAGCGAATTGACTGTTGTCCCAACCTATGTATACTTTATTGGGAGCTCGACTTCGAGCTTACATTTTGCAAATTTTGCAGAGAATTTAGGTTTAACTTTAACAAACACCCGTATAAGACAATGCTTTACTTACCTTTGGTGCCTCGTCTCAAACATTTGTACGCCTCGAAAGCTACTGTGAAACATATGCAGTGGTACGCATAATACGTTAGAGAAAAGGGCAATATGCATGACGAGTGTAACACCAAACACTCATATGTGTTATTAAATTGTCCCGAGGTCGCTCCATTCATTAGGTATGCTTTAATCTTAATTATTATCTTAAATTTATTCAATCGCAATCCTTACATTATTCAATTCTCCTGTTAGGATGTACGTATCGAATTGCGTTCCAAACATGTGAATATTACACAAAGTGCCATCGATGAACATCTTGAGAAACATTTCTCAAGTTGGTTTCAACAATTCGCAAGTCATTTGTACGTAGATATTAAAATAATTCTTTATTTTTGTTGTTTATTTGAAATTGAAGTTTATGAATGAAATATTTTTGGCGGTAGGCTCCATCATCTATTCAAGATACAACACTTCAAATGTTGTCATACGACCCTAGTTGATTTTGCACCGTGTACCATGCGTATCTTATTAATGGCTACAAATTTCAGACCATGTCGCATCGTTCAAACAAAGATATGCGTAGTAGCGGGGTATGCGTTAGGGGCACGAATTACACACAATGTGACAATAACTTTTACAGGCAATTAGAAGAAGTAATTGAAATTGAATACGGTGGATTCCTACATACTGTGTTGTTCAAGTGTCAATGGTTCGATCCCACGATCATTGTCGGGACAAAAGCTCACTAATCCTTAAAAATCGTCGATATACATCAAAATATGCAATTGAACAAGTACGAGCCTTTCATACTAGCCATGCAAGTTAGTCAAGCGTACTTTCTTTTATACCCAAATGTAAGAAATGCGCAGAATAATTGTCAAGCTACATGCAAACTTCAACTGAAATTCATCGATGAACAAAACTTGGTCGAAAACGTTGACAGTGAGCCTATAAAATAAGACACTTTTTAGGAGCAGCTACCTGAGCATGATACTGAGGTCGATATTGACAACAATGTTCCAACTTCGCTAGGTGATCCTAGTGGGGCACACATGTCAAACGTCGACGAAGAAGATGATGAAAATGGTAACTCCGAGTTTTCATTGAATGATGAGGACAGTTACGATGAATCATGATACTATCTTATTCAGTTAGTAAATGATGCAATTATATTTTTTTACTTGTCACGTAATATTTCAAATGTTAGAGGTTCAACTCAAAACTCTAATTTAGTCTTTATTTTTTTTATAAAGTTATGTCGTCAGGTTGAGGTTACGCCCTATTTTCTAGTGAGGGCTCCGGTGGATGATCTGGTAGTCGATCCAGCGGATGATCCATCGCTATTAGAGATTGACGATCGGATGGGTCACACCGTCATTCTCATGATGATGCTACTCCACCTACAAAGATTAGTTAGGGTCATTAGAGTCTGTATCCATACCCATGCCACTCTTTTCAGTAGACTCCATTTCATCCGTACCCATACCACCCTTCTCCACATACCCCATTTCTCCATCAGACGACTCCCCCACATTATGCACATCTATCATATCCATCTACATCTTTCATGTCTTTACCATATTTTTTTGGTGATGATCCCACCTCTATGCAGATATATTCTACTTTACTTTCCTCCCCACCCACTCCACTCGTTGATGGTCATGGTACGTTTAGGCTAGGTGTCGATCCGACTTTTCATCAGGGGGATCAACATCTCCCTCACATCTTCATGATCGTAGGCACGACCACCGTACAGTCCCACCACCACTCCATCATGATTTGCATGCCTCGCCATTTCGGGGTCAGCCGGTAGAGCAGTCATCGAGTTCTTAGGCACATCTTTAAGTGACTTGTCCATAGGTACGGCCCCATGTGGATGACGACGAAGCAATACTACTAGCCAACCCTCGGGGGGATATTATTGGTCGTGAAAGATGACAGATAGTAAGTATACGTACGAAGTTCTTCGTTTACTTATTTCTTATAAACTTGGTCAACACATCGTTTTCAATTTAATGGACGAAAATTACATTCGTCTGACAGAGCTGCCCGGGAGATGACTAGGGCATACCAACACTTCCTGCACAAGGATGGTTATTCTTGGGAGCATGTCTTGCAGCACATGCGAGATATTTACTGGAATCAATGGAAGGTAAAGTTGTTTAAGTTAATGTTGTTTCATTTACATAAGATTTACAAATAATATATAATTGAAAAGTTTTTATAGATAAATTTTATTTTTTATTACTTTTTGCCTATAGTTGTTATTTTATTGGGAGCCATCGGATGATGTGGCTATTAGAGAGGCGTATGGTAGGCAGATTGCCATTTGGTATGCTAATTTTATTGCAAGATGTGCTCCAAAGATAAGAAGCCTGCACATGTATCTGCTGAGATCTTCAACCACAAAAAGAAGATGCGGTCCACTCCTGATTTTAAGAAGAAGTCAGAGCGAGCAAGTAAAAATTGGAGAACCGAGATAGGGGACCCGGTACAGGGATCGCAGTGCATACTGGTGGCTCAATATCCATTTATCACCATGCAGAGAAGCTGATAAGTTATGTTATAATAAGTTTATATATATAATATACATGGATTTAGTCTCAAACTTAATCCTCTTTAAATATATGTTTTGTAAGCGGAGAAGTTGGGTCGACCTCTGACTGCTTTGGAGTTATGCCTATACTTCCATACGAAAGATCATGACGGCGTAACTTTCCTTGATTCGAGAGTAGAGAAGATCGTCGTAAGTAAATAGTTTTGCTTTAAAGTTTTTTAGTTAATTAAAGATATGTATTAATGACTTGTAAATGTTTTAAATTCTTAATTTAGACGGCGATCCAGCGTAGGCGGATTGAGCTGACGCAGTCGCAGCTTGACACCCCAATAGATGAGACCGAGCTATATTTGTCAGTCATTGAGCGCGATGACAAAGGACGGACATATGGACTAGGTTGGACACCGTCGGGGTCGCGAGCAGACATGCTACACTGGAGGAGCTGGAGGTAGAAATGGAGCTGGATCTTCTTGACCTATTTTTTCTCCTAATGAGCCCATCGAGCTTTTGCGGAGGGACTTCCAAGCGATGCAGACACACATTCTTGGGGTTATGCAGGGTCACACTCTAACCCAATATCAGTTGCAAGAGGTCCAAGGCCAATTGACTCGCATGGAGCAGGCTCTAATGGACAAACTTGAGATTTCATTCGCACCAGCCCCTCCGAGAGATGTTCCAGCCGATAACTCAGAGACCGATGACGATCTCAACGATTAAGTTGACTTCCATGTATATTTAGCCTTATGTTGTTCATATCATGTTTTGTACATTTTCATACTTGTAATTAACTTTTTTTTGTTGTATTTAATTCATTTTGATTGATGGACTTCAGTATTAACTTCAATTTCCTTTAATTTTCCTATCTTTATAGTTATTCCGAATAAATTATATAGGATATATTAAAATATATTATTTTAATAATAATTCTAATAAAGTTTTATAAAGGATTTTTAAATTTAAATATTATTTATAAATAATATTATTTCGAAATATTTCATTAAAAATTTAATTTTAATTGAATTTAAAAAATTTAAATTTTTTTTTAATATTATATATAATAGTTTTTGCATTTATATAATAGTTAAATATTTACATTTAATTTCATTTAAAATTTAATAATTTTTAATAATTACTTTTTATAAATTAATTATATTTCAAATATTTAATTTTAAATATTTAAATATTATATTATATTATAGTTTTTGCATTTTATAAATATAAAATATTTTTAAATATTGAATATTGAATATTAAATATATTATATAATACCTAACTTTAAATTCTTTTTTCGCTAATTTAGCGGCCCATCGCTAACCCCCCACGTGGCGGCCAACAAGCCACGTGGACAATTGGCGACGGGGTTTTAGTGATGGGCCCTGTCTAATTGTCCCCGTGGCATAGTCAAACGAGTTTCGATCAAAACCACGTGATACATTTGTGACGGGAAATGGCGACATGATCCCGTCACTAAACCTGACACACCGTCGCTAAAAAACTTAGTGACGAGAAAGTTAGCGATGGGGTTTCTCGTTGCTAATCCCGTCGCTAACACATTATAGCGACGAAAAATATCAGTTTAGCGACGAGTTTTCCTGTCGCTAATTCAATATCCTTTTGTAGTGTAATTACGTGATTAACTACACCAATCCTATACTTTACCCAATAAAAAGAGAACAAATGTTTAATTGCAATTAATTGTTTAGAGGTAAAATAGGTAAATAGATACAAAAGTTCTTTATAATTGTGATGGCCTGACAAGTCAATAATTAGACATATTTTATAGTGTAATTTAGGTTGATTTTAGATATAAATGATGATATTACACTAGATATTCTCTTGTTTTTGTAATTTTAAGATTTAATTAGGAATATGATATGGAAGAAAAAGAGGAATAAGAGAAAAATAGTAAACTGAAGATTTGTTAGTGATATAAAATTACACTTGGAATCGTTGTTTAAATCGGCAATAGAGAAGAGCCAACGAATCATCAATGAATTGGAGTTTACAATAGGAATTGCCAGCTAAATCGGTGGAGCATAGATACCAAATTTAAGTTATTAACTCAGCGATTTGTGAACATTATGGAATCGTTGACAAATCGTTGAGGTCGGTTACGAGTTTTTTTAGAATACTATGAAGGATTTGAGTTTATCTAAGATTTTTACACTTATAAAACTATAAATAGAACCTTAAGGCTTCGAAATTAATCTCTCTCAGAACCACTCTAAGCATTCTTTTAGCCTTAAGTTAGTTTATTTTGAGTTTATGTTGGAAGCTATATTGGAACTTTGATTTCTTTCATTAAGATGTATTTATTTAATTACGTTTTTAATTATATTATTATGTTATTTATTTCCAGCATGGGTAAGTAGTTTATTAATATAAACAAACCCTTAACATGTATATACTTTGGATTGCTATATCGTTATAATTAAGGAATCATGTGCATATTGTGATGATCATGTATATATGGATACAAATCGAGATCATGAGTACTTGTTAGTGAACAAGGTACTGGACCGTCTCATTATGAGAACACCACATGGATTAAGTCATAGGTGTTACTCATGATAGCTATATCATTTGTAGCATATTTGCTTCACCTTCTTAGGTTGGATTAACCACATTGAACTGGCTAATCCGGTGTTCTCTTAGAAGATTAATTAGTCAACGGGACTACTTATATGGCATCCCCAACCCAATTAGGGCCATACTTGGCCTGAAACCTTAATTCAACCCCAATAATCTCACTAGACTTAACTAGAGCTAAAGACCTCTCCTTCTATATCATGATAAATACAACTATATATCGAATATCGATGTAAAACAAATAATAAATGCAGCAGAAATTTAAAACTTTTTCGATAATCAAACATAATATACAATATCAAAATCAAACCTAAATAAACTTCGATTATGTAAAACCTCTCATCCCTCGTGATATTACAAAACTATAAGACGAAGGAAGATTCATTACATCGAAGAGAAGATCAAGACTCTTAAATCTTCTCTATCAAATAGTTGTAGGGCTCATCGGTTTTCCTAAAATGTTAATTGGGGTGAGCGCACCAAATTGCTCAGTAAATAAGGATTCACAAAACCATCAATATTGCATATAATAATCAAGAACATTATTCAATAACAATATGCACCAATGTTAACTAATAGAATTATGGAAAGCATATAATTCAATAAATAACAGAAGCAAGTCAAACTATCAATGACTTTTACATTGTGATTCCCATTTTATTTATAAAACTAGGGTTGATTACCCACCGACACCATTTATGCGATTGCTAGACAAACACATTGATCGATGTGCCGTCTAATCTATTTATTAATGCCTAATGATTTTATCAAAAACCCTTTAGTGAGTATGTAATCCATGCAACCTATCGAATTAAATAAGAGTTATATATAGGCCAGGAAGGTAACTATCTCATATAAACCTATTCTCAAAACTAGGAGTTATTCTCATAGGTCACATTAAACACCGTTTTCCATTTAATAAAACCATCACAGTGTACATAGTTCCCACATTCAGTCCATAAACTACATGAACTATATATACTAACATATCTAGGCAACATTAATAAATACGCGAATCCATACTTACCTCGATTTAGGTTTCCGTTAAGAGAATTTCTAACTTTTCGGGTCACTCACGTTTTCCCGGTGATCCAATATCTATCACAAACCATTTGCGATTAATATAGGTATAATACCCTTTATTTAGATCCTCTAGTTCAGTCCCTAAGACCTCAGGAAATTCTAACTAAAACTCAGCAAAGTTGTTGTTTTCTAGTATGGGAGGGCGCTTCCTCAATTGGTGGGGCGCGCTCCACCAACTGTGTTCGTTCCAGTTGTTGAAAGGAGCGCGCTCCACTTTGTACTGTCTCAACGAGAAATAGGGCAGCAACCATATTAAAGTAACCTCAAAACTCCCCCAAATCATCAAGCAGAACTTCTAGTGAGGCAACAACTCTTTTCCAGTCATCATCAACAACAATTCACAGTGATAACATCATCAACCATCAATTTGAACTTCAAAAATATCAAAACCAAACTTACCACAATGATGATCTCTGGATTTTCAATTGTTTAAGCTCCTTAATTTACTTTGTAATAGCTCTCTAATTGATTTCTCAAGATAAAAATCCTCAGCTGCTTTTGTTCCTCACACTCTAAACCGATCGAATGAATTTGAGGATAAGCATGAAGGTTTTTAGATTTATAAATATGGATTTTCCTCGAGATACAAATTGCGCTATCTCGAGACTGATCAAGTGATCGATGTGTTACAATAACACTCACTAAAGTGACATGAATTTTAACACCAACATTTACGCTCATCTCTAGGCTGATCAAAAGATCTATATAATTCAAACCAACTTATAGTTTTAATATATATATATATATATATATCAAATATCTAAATATACATATACACTTCATGTTTTTTCTTGCTAATAAACTCACAGGACATGCCTAGTTCTTGGGTGTGTACATTCATTTCATGACCTATTGTCACACTTGGTTTACCGATAAATTATTATTTATTTATTTATTTTCTGATTATAGGCTTGTATATAAGTTTTCTTTTATACTACAACCTGTAAAATTTATTAAGAATTTCAAACAAATACAAACCATCACATAAACCATCACGTAAACCCATGCACACGTTAATTGAGGTACGCCGAACTTAACCACGAGCCTAACTCGGGTTAATTAAAATTTGGATTAGCATTAATCACCGGTTTAAGGTAACAGGTCGTGATAGTCTCCCCAACTTAAACAATTTTGTCGTCGAAATTAAAGCAAAATATAAATTACCTGTAGTTTCGAAGAGAAATGGAAACTGCTTCTTCATATAGGACTTTCGCTCCCAGGTTAGTTCCTCATATCCGTGAAGTTGTCATTTCATTTTAACAAAAGGAATCTCTTTGGTTCTTAGCCTCTGAATCTTACGATCAAGTATCTAAATTTAGTCCTCGTCGTAAGATAAGTTATCCTAAAGATCAAATTAATTCCAATCAATCTTTGAAGTGAACGAGTATCTATTTTGCGAAGCATTGACACGTGGAAGACATTACGGACTCCAACTAACTAAGGAAGTAACTTTAACCTATAAGCAATAGGATCAATCACTTCCTGCACTTTGAATAGCCTAAGGTACATTGGAGCTATCTTACATCGTAATCCAAATCTGTATAATCCTTTAATAGGTGAGACTTTCAACAGAACAAAATTGTCCCTTGAAAACTTCAATAACCTATGATGTTTATTATAATATCTCTTTTGTCTTTTGTGCCATAGTCAAACACTGGCGAATCTGCTGAATTCGCTCTATGTTATTTTGAATCAACTCATTTAGAGAAATTTATTTCTTCTAATTACCACCAAACTCCAAGACACAAGCTCGAAGTATATCCTCTATCAGCAAGATCAACCGCTCAAGCTGCCCATTAGTCTGCGGACGGTATACCATACTGAGGTTAACCGTTCCCAATTGTCTCTACAATTCACTACATAGTTCGGACGTGAATATCAGATATTTAACCGAAGTAATTGACACAGGAACCCCATAAAATCTCAACACCTCACGTATGTACACCTCACGTAATTGGTCAAGAGGATTTTACATGGAAATTGACAAGAAATGCGTAGAATTCATCAACCTATTAACTACAACCTATATAACATCGTGCTTACGTTGACTTAAAGGTAGACCAAAACAAAATCCATCGATATATGTTCCCATTTTCACTCAGGAATAGGCAGTGAATGCGATAACCATTTAAGTTTCTTATGTTCAGCCTTAACTTGCTGACATATCTCACATCTCTTTACAAACTCAACAACATTAGTCTTCATCCCAGGCTACTAATAGATACGCCTCATATCGCGATACATCTTAGTGTTACCTGGATTAATAGAGTATAGAGACCGATGATATTCCCATATCTATTCCTGCCTTAACTGATCCTGAGATGGAATCAACAATCTATCCCTGAATCGTAACTCACCATGATCAGAAATTGACCAATCATGATGATTTACACTAGCTACTAATCGCATCGCGATACATCTTAGTGTTACCCAGATTAACCGAGTATAGAGACCAATGATATTCCCATAGCAATTCCTGCCTTAACTGATCCTGAGTTGGAATCCACAATCTATCCTTGAATCGTAATGCACCATGATCAGAAGTTGACCAATCAGGATGATTTACACTAGATGTTAACCTCTAACGCACTATATAATCCTGATAAGCTTTTTGATAGTGAATCAGCTAATGAAGCATCTCCAGTTCAGTCCGAATTTGAGCTTAGAAGAATAAATTAGTAGCTCTGGAACTAGCTCTCTCAATTGATGATGTATTAGCTAAACTCACATGAAGAATCATCATAGATACTTCCTCAAGAAGTTTAAACCGAGAATCTCTAGTAGTAGTTACCTTTTCTATGACTGTTCTTCTCTTACTCTAGGCATCTACAAACCAATTTGCCTTGCCTGGGTGATACTCTAAAGTGAAGTCGTAGTTTTTGAGAAACTCAAACCATTTACACTTCCTCATATATCTTTTCATTTATCTGAGTTGCAATTGTATATTGACAGTCTGTTAACATCTTTCTGTATAGTTCTGAATTACTCGGGCTCCAACTTTCTTGTATCTTTACTTATCATCCCACACCAATTGCCGACGAAGTTAAACATACAAACTATCAAGGAAAACACCCCAATGTTTATAGCTTGATAATATCAATACCAGAGAACCCATACAACAAACTATTTCTTCCAGTAACTATCACCTTCCAAGTTACATGGTCATAAATTATATTCTTTGAAACTAAAATTAGTTGCAGATATATAGTGTTAAGATTGAGAAAGGTCTCTTCCAGCTATTATACATATTTTCCATACTGGGAATCAAACTTTTGGTTTCTTACCGAAATAATAATCCCGGTTCTCCATAAACTCTCAACTTTTTCTATAGACATATATCTCGCAAACTCTTCTACAAGAATTAAACCACATTACTAGCAAGAAATATTAGACTCCATTAGTTCTACAACTATAACATCAACAACTTTTAGTTGTCATTACAACTTAGGTTAATCCATCATAAATCTTTGAGCATGAAATTTCATTCATATAAGGCAAGAATAATATAACCCTCCAAGTTAATAATACTCAGCTTCCACTTGCTGATATATCTCATATTTCTTTATAAAATTGACACCGTCAATTTTGGGTCACTAATAATTCATTCTTATCATAATGATTTTGGTTTTTTCCTGAATGAATCCTTTTAAAATATCCATAATAAGATTTTCATAATATTCTTGCCTCACTTTTTAATTCAAGTTCCAAGATCTTTCTTTACATGCTCAAAATTCTGGTTTGAGATTATCCATATAAAATACCAATAACTAGTAGTCAAACCTCGACTTACTAGATAATCTTGATCAATTTCTCCAACAATGCATGACTCAATTAATCATTATTAGCTTAGCTGTAATCTGAGCTCCAAAGAATAGACTTGTAGTTACCAATATAGACAACTCAACTGATGATGTGCTTGTGTAGGACTTCAATTGTTCATCATTACACTCTAACTCAAGAGATATTACTAAGCAACTTTTATTATAATTATGTCCACTGTCCCTTTCCTTTTTTCAAGACATTGTCAACATAATCACCTTTAATGAGTGATGTTTTAGAGTGAATTCCTAACATTTAGGGAATTTAAGGTATCCTACTTACCTTCCATTTCTATTACTCTAGCAATTCAACTTTTCAAACTTCCATAGTTTGAAATTTACTGCTTTACCAATCCACTGGTCTTTATACCTCCAGATTCTCTTTTAATGATTCTTCTAAGATTCTCCATAATCTCTAAAAATGATTAAAAACACTCAACAACCTTTCCTCTTATTTACAAAAGATGTCTTTCCACATTTGGTACAGCTACCAAAATGGCTATTTCGAGATTATAAGCTACAATTTTGCTTTATTGTGTCAACATACATTCTTACCTGAATAAGAATTCTTGGAATAAACCTTTAGCTTATTCCATAAATTAGGTATTATTAAGCAAACATTATAGCTAAACTATACTTTGACTTTCTCCAAGGCATCCTTGTATCTAATTTTAGCTTACAACAATCCTCATACTTGAGTTAACTGAATAAATTACACAATGATTCTATAGATCTCTAGATCAACCATTTGCAATATTCAATTATTTCAAGATTTTTTTTTCTCTTTTACCTTTGTGTCGAATATATGATAATCTCATATTGTCTCAATCCCAGTTAAACCCCTCGATTTACTATTAATATTCAACACTCATACAAGTAATTTACCTTTAAAACTTAGTACTGGCACATGCAAAATTTGGTCTGGACTAATTAGTGTTATAATTTACAATTCTGTACAGTAATGCTTGTGCACCTTCTAAGTCTTCAAAGATTCCATGTAATTATTGATAACATAATAACAACTTGATTAAAATAGAGTTTCAAAACTCAACACCCTTCGTTCATGAATAAAGTATGAGTTTTAGTAAGTTCTAATGGTTTCCACCATCCCCTCAAAGTGATCTAGCAATCGCATGAAATGATCTTTAAATATATCCTTAACTCTGATCATATCATTGTGACAACCAGATCTCGACTAACTCTTGATAACAACTTATTTCACCTTGTTGTCAGAATGAGTTGTCAATCCTGGGCAATGAATATTCATTCATACTATTGTACATTATTCTTTAGATTCTTCAAATCCTTAGATTCATTAGTAACTCATTCTCCCAAATTTAGATTATACCAATCTAAAACATCAGACATGATATCTTACCAACTCACTGCTGTGTTCTATATTAAACTATTTTCCAGTTCAAATTCTTAATTTCATCTTTCATTACTCGATAATTTGTTTGTCATCCCAATTTGGATTCAAAACATATCTGGAATTTCTACTTCATAACAATTTACGAATTATAAATATATTAGTGGTTTCCTAATCTCAAATAGACTTTTATCAGTAACCACTAATTTATTTACTAAATGACTTCCATTAATTCTCAACTAGTCTTAATACTAGTATTAAATCATATTTCAAATTGGTCTACCATCTTTGATTTTCACCCAAAGTTATTCAGTATTCCATTGATTCATAAAATCTATTCTCCTAATACACATTTCAAGGTCTAGATCCAATAGATATTTCTTCACTAACTATTATTTTTCTAATAATACATGCAAGAACAAAGACCATTGACAACAATTAATAAGAGAAAAGTTTAATTCCATTTTTGTAAATTTCTTAGGTTGGATTAGCCATATTGAACTGGCTAATCCAGTGTTCACTTGGAAGATTAACTAGTCCACAAGACAACTTATGTGGCAACCCAAGCCCAATTAGAGTCGACGACCTCTCCTTCTTTCTCCTGATAATCACAACTATATATCGAATATCGATGTAAAATAAATAATAAACATAACAAAAACATAAAGCTTTTTCGATAATCGAACACGATATACAATATCAAAATCAAACTAGAATAAACCTCAGTTATATAAAAGCTCTCATCCTTTATGATATTACAAAACTGTAATTCAATACAAATATATATAAAGACAAGGGAAAATTCATTACATCAAAGAGAAGATCAAGACTTCTAAATCTTCTCTATCCAGTAGTCGTGACGCTCGTCGATTTTCTTGAAATGTTAATTAGGGTTAGCGCTCCAACATGCTCAGTAAGTGAGGATTCATAAAGCCATCATCATTCCATATAATAATCAAGAACATTATGTAATAACAATATGCACCAATGTTAACTAACAAGATTATGGAAAACATATATTTCAATAAATAATGGATGCAAGTCAAACTGTTAATGACTATTACACTATGATTCCCATTTTATTTATAAAACTAGGGTCGATTATCCACCGACACCATTAATGTGATTGCTAGACCAACACATTGGCTGATGTATCATTTAGTCAATCCACTAATGCCCAATGGTTCTATCCAAAACCCTCTAGTGAGTATGTAATCCACGTAACCTATCGAATTGAGTAGGAGTTATATATATGGGCTAGGAAGGTAACCCTCATCCTATAAACCTATTCTTAAAATCTAGAGTTACTCTCGTGGGTCACATTAAACATCGTTTTCCATTTAATAAAATCATTACAGTGTACATAGTCCCCCCATTCAGTCCATAAACTACATGAATTACATACACTAACATATCTAGGCAAAATTGATAAATATGCTAATCCATGCTTACCTCGATTTAGGTTTTCGTTAAGAAATCCCATACTTTTCAGGTCACTCATGCTTTCCCGGTGATCCAACACCTATCATAAACCATTTGTGATCAATATAGGTCTAATACCCTTTATTTAGAACCTCTAGTTCAATCTCTAAGACCTCAGGAAATTCTAACTAAAACTCAACAAAGTTGCTATTTTATGGGGGTGCGCACTCATTCGATTAGTGGGGCGCACTCCACTAACTGGGTTCGTCCCAATTGATGAAGGGAGCGTGCTCCTCTGCTACATGAAGCGTGCTGCACCCTATACTATCTTGACAATAAATAGGGCAACAACCACTATTCCATCACCAAATCATTAAAATAACCTAAAAAACTCTCCTAAATCATCGGGGAAGACTTCTAGTGAGCCAACAGCTCATTTCCAGTCATCAACAACAACAATTCATAGAGATAACATCATCGACCATCAATCTGAAATTTAAAAATATCAAAACCAAACTTACCACAATGATGATCTCAGGATTTCTTGTTGTTTAAGCTCCTTAATTCATTTTGTAACAGCTCCCTAACTAATTCCTCAAGATTAAAACCCTCAACTGCTTTTGTTCCTCACCTCTCGATTGGTCAAATGAATATGAGGATAAGAATGAAGATTTTCAAATATATATGGGTTTTCCTCAAGATGTGCATCGCACTATCTTGAGGCTGATCAAGTGATTGATGTGTTAAAGTAACACACCTTAAAGTGACACGAATTTTAAAACCATCAATACTTACACTCATCTCGAGGCTGATCAAATGATCTATATAATTCAAACCAACTTATAGTTTTAATATATATGTATTTATACATCAAATATGTATAAATATCTATATACTTCATGTTTTTCTCACCAATAAATTCACCCGACATGCCGATGAGTGTTCTCGGGTATGGACATTCATTTCACGACCCCCTTATCGCACTTGGAGTACCGGTAAATTATTGTTTATTTATTTATTTTTTGATTACAAGCTTGTATATGAATTCTCTTTTGTACTACAACCAATAAAATTTATTAAGCATTACAAACAAACACAAACCATTACATAAACCTACACACTACTAATCAAGGTATGCCGAATTTAACCACGAGTCTAACTCGGGTTAATTAGGATTTTGATTAGCATTAATCACTAGCTTAAGGAAACAGGTCGTTACAACTTAATACCTTATATAAGTGACTAAACTAAACCATCCTTTTGGTGTCACTAATTAGTCCCAATGCTTGTACATGGGACATTAACAAATTACCTTCATCCATCTTAAACAAAATCTTCATAAGTGTTTCGATTGGGAACATTTGTTCATCGATCACTCTCTTTTCGTCTTCGTCGTCTTTTTTGTTTCTCAAACCTCATAACATACTTCCTCCTTCGTTTCCAAACCTTCTTGTCATCTCAACTTGGCCAATTCGATCCGTCTCTTTTCGAGGTCATTTGATCTGACCTCCTCCTCCTCCTTTGCTAATGGCACCTTCATTGGTTTGATTGTTGATGTGATGGAGTTTGGATAAGACGAAGAAGTATAGGAAAGATATGATGGTTGTAGCGGTAGGAGAGACTATGAGTGCGAAGGAGGATAGAGAGAAGTAGGAGAATGCCTTGGCGCAGATGGTGTTGCTCAGAAACTTGAGAAAAATCTTTCTTTTTTGAAGAACAATCAGTATAACATTGCTTGATTAGTGCTCAAACCCTTCACAGAGATGACGTTTATATAAATTTAAGTCTTTTTTTTGTTACTGTGCCAATAAAATGTTTGGATTCCATAGAACCACACCCTACCTGTAGAATCCACCAACTAGAGAACTCGAATTCTCATGGATCCAATTGAATTTCATTAATATATATGTTGCAATTCATTGTTACAGTTGGGAAGAGCAATAGTGGTAGTTTAAAATGTCATGGGATCTACAATTTCAATGACCGTATGCATAAAACCATACTAAACACCACCAAGGGTCTTCTACAACCATATTTTGATGAGGGCATAAAGTAAGGTGCATATTAGTCATCCTACAAGCTCCAAAAAACTTAATCCTAATATCAATACATGCGACCAAACAAGTGATTTATTTGGGACTAATCACTTAATCCAAATCACGATCTTAGGTATAAGTTAATCCAATAAACTAAGGACTATTATATTTGTGATGCGAAACATGCCATTAGTCATTCAACTTGAGATTACCATAAACTTTAATATTAGGAGCATGGTAATTCGACACAATTAAATATTGTCTTTAACTGGACAATTATATAGATTATGATTGGTTACCATGTGAATTATATGTGAAGGTGTGTAATCAAGATAAAATTTGTCCCTCTCGTATACAGAGAGATATTAGTTGATTCCTCGATATATTAAACTGTTAAATGGCCAAGTCCAAGTGAATTGATATAATCAATGTCACTTGGATGTTTTCAGTCTACCTAAAGATCGAGACTAGTACAATTGAACATTAAGGGTGACTTTCCATGTCCTTATGTTTAATTAAAGGATATCGCATGATAAAAGGATATGATATATGTCGTTCATCAGGTTGTATCGATTTTGATATTCATGCTACTTGGGCAGCCATAATGCCTTCCTCAATACTGCTTTGTACCAAAATGGTTTTAGTTCACTGCCAACGTTGCATGAACCAATTGGGTCGCACATAAAGAATGACTTTGCGCAATTTTAATTGGTCCAGAGTAATGAATTTTATATGATAAAATTCATAAAATAAAAGCCCTTATGATTTGTTATATGATAACTTATTAATAGGGGCATATGTATAATTTGCTTGAATTGCCTAAATATAATAGTTGTATTACGAATAAGTTTTTAAGGTAAGTTTATCTGCACATATAAATAGAGGGTGGAACCTAAAAATGAAATAAGATTTTTGTTTTTATTATTTTTGAGTTCTTTGGATTTTAGGAGAGAAAGGAAAAACGTTTTCAATCTCTCTTAGGGCTAGCACTCCAAATTGTGGTCACCATTCATGTGTGGATTTCTAATAGAGGATGCCTACTTAAACGTCTTGGAAATCAAACAATCAGATAAAGAAATCACGGATTAAGGTATGGTTTACTTTTATAGATCTAATTTAATGGAACTTATTTTCGATCCTGTTAGGGTTTTTCAAAATTGTTTTGAATCTTCCGCTGCGTATGAACACATAACCCAATATATTAATCTAAATAAACCCTAGACATGTATATACTTTGGATTGCTATATAGTTATAATTAAGGAATCATGTACTTAATGTTGGGTTTTGGGGTTCATACGCAGCGGAAATTACAAAATAATTTTGACAAAAACCCCAACAGGATCCGAATCTAATTCCATTAAAACGTTTAAACTATGAAAACTTAAT
This sequence comes from Stephania yunnanensis, assembly GCA_039657365.1. NCBI lineage: Eukaryota > Viridiplantae > Streptophyta > Magnoliopsida > Ranunculales > Menispermaceae > Stephania > Stephania yunnanensis. The sequence continues at coordinate 27,172,203 of CM077581.1, read as the reverse complement.
CATACCTCAGTCGCAATATACCTTTCTGAAGGTTAATCGATCTCTAAGGCGCAGCCAACGACGAACGCCCTCAGTCAGCAGTCCACATACGAACAGCGGCCGAGATTTGAAGTGCTAGCTTCGAGAGAATACCAAACCTTTTTGTTTCTCTCCAAAACGATCCAGAGCATACCAAAAAACCCTAAGTCGTTTCTAAAATGAAAATAGAGTTTCGGCCTTTTGATCTTTTTTCTGTGTGTTCTAACTTAAAGCGTCTATTTATACAACCCTTGTATATAGACGGTTAAGTAAATTACACATATACCCCTACTTAAAGAAGTATAAGTGTAATACACCACAAGGACGTTTCCGTCATGAATTTTATCATATAAAATCCATTTTTCTGAACCATCTTAAAATCTCGCAAAACCATTCTTAGTGTGCAACCCAGTAGGCTCTTACAACGTTGGCAGTGTACCAAAACACATTTTGGTATGCAAGTCATAAGCGGCCTCTAGCAAGACATTATGACTACCAAAGTTGTACGAATATCAATTCGATACAATCTAATCAATAATGTATATAACATCCTTTTGTCACAAGATATCCTTTTGATCAAACAAAAGGCATGGAATTATCATCCAACATGTTCAATCGTACTAGTCTCGATCTCTAGGTAGACTGAAAACATCCAAGTGACATTGATCAATATCAATTCACTTAGACTAGGTCTTTTAACAGTCTAACATATCGAGGGATCCACTAGATATCTCTCTTTATATGAGAGGGACAAATTCTATCTCGATTACACAACTTCATCACATTGCTCACATAGTAACCAATCACGACATTTATAATCGTCCGGTTAAAGACAACGTTTGATAGAGTCAAATCACTATGTTCCTAATGTTGAAGTCTCTGGCAATCTCAAGTCAGTGGACTGAAAAATATACCTTTCATGAGAAACAACTATGACTTAATCCATGTGATGTTCTCATAGCGGGTCGGTGCAGTACTTTGTTCCCTAACAAGTACTCGTGATCTTGATTCGTATCCCTATACGTATAATCATCATATGATCATCAATCAAGACTCACACTGGTCTTAATTCATTATAGTTCCCAGTATAATGATCGACTAGGGACATTTAGGATATTTATGTAAATACCTATGGATCTTATTATAATGTAAACATGCAAATTAATTATAATAAACAACAAATGAAATCCTCTATTTTATTAACTAAAAGTATTCATAAAGACAGTTAATGGATTGACCTAGGGCTCATGCCCCAACACTTAATGCTTTAAATCTAATCATACACAACAATTACGGTTTGATAAATTGTTTTAACGCATTACAACTAATGATGATTGATATTGCATGCGTAGTTGCAAACATGTGTTGTGGTATTTCGATTATGAATCTATGTCTATTATTAACAACAATTATAGAAGTAGTAACTAGGATTAATCTATAGGGCCATATTACCAAAGTGAATGTTCTATGTGATGACCCGAAACCTAAAAAAACCACCACAAGGGCAAATTAGTCATGATGTGAACTCTAAACTGGTTCAACTATAATATAAAATAAAATTGAAAACCCTAGCCACCACTAATTGACCTATAAACCCTAAATAAAAAAAAGAGGTGAGCTTAGTGGCGTTGGAGACCTAATGTGGTTGTGGTGTAAAGTAGAATCATCCTTCTAATTGTTGTTTCCTTATTTTTGATGAATAGAAGTCTTGGTTGGGTTTAAATGGTGTGGTAAACCTTAAGAAAGATGACATCATTTGATATCGTCGGTGGCAGTTTAGCTGCTTGCATCGCCGGCGAAGGCAGCGGTAGCCCTGCCTCCACCGTCGCCAAGACCAAAGGGGGTACCACAAGGGACGACCCCATTGGATGGTAAGTGGAGGAGGAGAGCTGGCATTCGACCACCCCCTAAGGATGACTAGTTGCCCTGCTATGTCTGGCAAGGGGCGCCGCCCTTTGCCAGTCGGGCAGAAGGCTTCCTAGCGTCCTCCATGCGCTAGACACCCTCGAGCGTCATGCCCGAGGGTAGGGACGGTAAAGGAGGAGGAGAGGTGGCACTCTCCCTTTCTCGCAATTACAAGGGAGGTGTCAGACAGCTGTTCGATGGCACCAGGGGCTTTGTGCCACTGGTTCATCTATAGGGTCAGATTGGCCACCAGACTATCCAAGGGTAAGTCTGACCTAAAGAGGCAGTTGACTAGGGGCCCATTTGCACTCATCAACAAAAATGAAATATACATAAGTGAAAATAAAAATATAGATATTATATATAGATATATAGTTATAAAAAATACAAAAAACAATATGCTTCCAAATAGGGCGCATACTTGAGCCCTGAGGGAAATTGGGGCAGGCCCCCACCCTTTGGCCCTCTCACGGGTGATGGAGGACTCGTGGGGACCACACTAGTAGGCTCCACCTTGAATTAATTGAATAAATAATTAATTTTGAATTTTGAATTGTCGAATAACGCGATTATTGTTTAAATTGTCTAGATTTGCGATGAGGTTCACATCGAGTCCCAAGTGTGCAAGGTCGACCTAAAAAGTTTAATTCAACGAATCAAGGCAAGTGGGGAGCTTTGCTAATGCATTAAGTATGACTTGAATATTAGATAAATAGAAATATCATGTTCATATAAAAAAACTTGGGTTTGAGTTGCATTTAGTTAATGGTGTGAATATGCTAATCTATGGAATGTATGTGATATGAATATTTGTGTTATTCGATCAAAAGTGGTGATGTAGCAGTATGCTTATCAAAAGATAGTGGTTAGCGCCACGAGTAGCGGTTGTGTGGTAGTGTACCCACAAAAAGAAAGTGGTCCTCGTCACGAATTGCAGTGGTGTTGCTATGATCCCACCAAAAAAGAGAGTAGTCTACACCACGAAATATCAAGTTCACAAGAGGTCACAATCGGTGGTGGCTTGGAAACACTTATTGTTGGTTTGATGGAACTAGATAGAGGTCACAATTACCATTATGACCATAAAATGGTTCACATCACCTCAAGGTTGATTGTTTCAGTCACCGGATTCATGCAATTAGCTAGAATGCATTGAATGGAACTTAGATTTATATTTGTTACTATTCCTTATGGTAAATCTCTTGTCGGACCCTGTTGCATGAATAAATGGAATTTATTTACAAATTCCGAATTCTCTTTTGTAATGTGGTTTCAAAAGAATGCTCACGTTCTTACTTATTGAACTCTGAATCTTACTTTTATGTTTTAATGGACTTAAACTTGTTTACACCCTCTTTGCGAACAAGAACTATGTCTCCATTACTTTTCATTAAATGCTTTACAATTTGGCTTTTCATTTCATGTGTACAATTATTTTGCTTTATAGGTAATACGTGCGTGTTTAGTGTTTGAGAGAGTCTTCTCTCTTATTGAGCTTCGTTGGTTCTCTAGCTCACCCTACTTACATATCAAGTATCTACGTCGCCTCTAGATTAAGAAAATGGAGAGGCGGTAGCTTGAGGCCTTCCCTCTTAAATGTGAGCATTATATTTTATTATATATATTCGTGTTGAAACTATTAGACTTAGGTTATATTTTAAATAGATCTTTTGGGTAGGTTGAAACCTTCCTTCCTTTAGTTGATTTACTTGGAAGCCATTGGATGACTTATTTGGTTTACAAAATTGAAACCCATTTGTGGTTCTTGATAGACATATGAAATATTCTAAATTTTATTTTACAGATTTATATCCACATTGTCTGTATATTATTATATAGGTTGATTTAAGCAACCCAGACCACTTGCTTGGGCCCGATTCCATTGTTGGGCTTGCTAGACAATTTGGGTCGGGTGACTCGACCCTAGGTCGGGGAGGGTCGTTTCAGTTGGTATCAGAGCATAGGTATTAGAACATAGGGAAACATTAGGTTAGTGGAAACTAAGTTTTTAGAGCCTTTAAGATTTAAAGGTCATGTTTAAGTTAGACGAATCAAATGTATGAGACATTGGTTCAAAGTAGACTTAACATACATAAATGATAAATCCAAGGATTAGATGAGATAAAAGAAATCTGACAAAAGACTTATTATGTTGATTATTTGTTGCCTTGTGTTTATGAATGTATCATTAGATATATAGATAATTTTCTTCTCTTAAAACTAGGAACTTGAGTTTCATGAGACGGGAATGATAATGAATGGTGCAAGGAAATCAAAGTGAACTCTTTGGGAGAGTCCACACACACTTAAAATGATGTTTGCAACAACTGCAGCAAAAATAACTATTGCAAGAATGAATAAGCTTCGATTTGAAATTACATGAAGATGCGCCTATACATAATGGTAGTGTAGCAAATAAAATAGTTAGACTAGAATGATGAGACTTGAAAGGGCTATGAGACATCATGCTACATACGCAAAAGGGAATAACGATGTGGTCACACTTTAGAGAAGAAACTCTAACACTTAGAACTCTATTAAGATGGTTAAAACTAAGTTAGTTTGGTTAGGAAGTTAAACTTGAAGACTTAATTTAAAATAAGATAGATACATTACTCTAAAACGTCTAACTCTTGACTAAAGATGCAAATTATTGGTCTATAACTCACTAGAAGGCCAATACTATGAATTAACTGCTATTATTTTATGCAATCCATTTTCCTCAAAAAATTCTGGCCCAATATAGTTGAAATGTTTTTTTTCTTAGGAAGAACTTTGCTTGTTTTACAAGATTTGAAAGCGTAAGCAAGTATAAAAAGAAATGACTCGTATTCCTTAGTGTTCAAAAATGAAAATAAAGTGAATAGACTTCTATGTATTTCAAAAACTCATTGTCGTAATTTTGCTCGAAATATATACTAAGTGATTTGTATCATTGAAATGGAATGAACCTGACTTATGAGTTTTCAACTCGTCCTGAGAATTCAAAAGGCTATTTAAATAAAAATGAAGTATCTTGAAATGAGTTTTGCAAACATGGTTGAGATTTCTTGGAAGATTGAATTTAAAATGGTTCGAACCTAATTCAAGTTGTACGAAAGAGTTTTACTGAATTTGAAGTTTTGACTTAATGAAATGTAAAGTAACGATTTGGACTTAAACTATCACCCCATGAACAAAAAAAACTTTTATGTGGTGTTATGATTTATTCTTTAAATTGCATAAACTAAATTGATTTAAAAAGGTGTTTACAGTCGCTCGAAATGCGAAGATAGTTTTATATGTTTCGTGAAAATAACTTTGTTTTTGGAATATGGTTTTTGATGAAAACTCAAGACTTTGAAAAAGTTCCAATCTGAATTAGACATAAGGTAATTGAATCACCTTACTCAAGTCTTGATGATCCTTATATAAAAGAAAGTTAAATCTAATCCAATATTCAATGGGTTGAATATTGAAATTGAGGAATTCTAAAATGACGGTTAATGCAAAATTTAAGTATGCAACATACTGATCAATACATGAGAAGTTAAATACTACCTCAAAATAATTCAATGAGAAAATCTAGTGAATACAAAATGTCAAACTAGCACACTCAAACATAGGCAAGTTACTAAAATTGGGGATTCAAAGCCAAGGATTATTTTCAGTGGAATTTTCACGTATGACGAACATATTGCCAAGTAGAATTTGTAGATGTTGTAAGGATTCTAGATCCGAGATTAAGATGATATGAATTAAAGGAAATCGACACAAAGATAAATTATTCTATTTTAACTAAAAGTGAGTAGACTAATAAATTTGGGGATATTGAAATTTGATAAATCGTCTTCCAAGTGAATGTTAGACACGCGGTGGTGGTACCATAATTGTGAACCATTAAAATTGGAGATATCCAACTAAAGAATATCTTTGGTATAATTATCAAATAATGGACAGGTGAACTAACGACTATTAAGTTAAAGTGAAACCTAACCTAATTAATAGGGGATAATTGAATGAAAATAATGTAGAAAAGTAAATATTGACACCTAAACGAAGTTAATGATGATTGAATCTTTAAAATTGGGACCCGTGGAAAAAAATATGAAAGAGTAAATTGGTGGTATAAAGACTTGTGATCCCAATAGAGAAGATACTACGATAGTTTTTCGTAGCTGTAGGACTTCCAAGTAGAAATACCGTATTCCAAAAACTTAGAATTCTAAATCGAAATAGTGATGTCATGAGAAATCATGATAATCACTTATAGAAAGTAACTCAAAATCTCTCTGTGAGAGACAACATTACTTCATAAGCTGGACTAAACAGTTTTAGGAAGAGTAAAAGAACAACCAATAATAGGTTGGAGATTAAAATTGGAGATCCTAGGATAGGATCGACTCCCAATAAAGTTAATATCATGTAACACAAACAATATGATAATTAAGAAGGACGAGGAAATATCTTAAGTTAGTATGAAACATGTATCTCTAGGTGGAGATGAGATTTTCTAAATTTGACACAATTAGGAATTGATAAACAAAACGTTTCTAGCAATCGAGAGCCTGAGAATTTAGTGTAAATTCCAACGTGAAAATCCTAATAGAAAGGTGTGAGAGAAACTTGAAAAGCAACCTACATGATTAAGTGATAAGTTTGCAAGAATAACCAAAATGTTAAGGGTATCAACAAGTGATGAGATGCACAAACAATTAAGGTTGATGCCGTAATAAGTAGACCAAAAAAAGAAATCCATTCTGATAAAAGTAAAGTTTGTGAGCGTACATCATCTCGAAGTTGTGATACCCTTAAATCAAAGTTTTAAATGGCATGACATGCAAGTTACGCTCGTCTAAGTACTAAGTACATAGTTTTAGAGTGCCCAAAGAACAAATAAAAAGTATGACAATAGTCATGCACACGAGTAATAAATTGAAATGCCGAGGGTGAATTACGAACTTAAAATAATTGGATCATAGGAAGTTTCGAGTCCTTAATGACAAAACTCGAGGTATGGGTTATATATTCTCAAGAAATAACATGGAAGTTAAACCTCCATTGATTTCTTAGTGAGAGAAGTTCTAAATAAATATAAAAGCTAAAGAGTTAGCTTAAGAGGATGATGAGAGACGATTTTGTAATAAATGTGAACGTTGACAATGCTAAAAGAATTTAAAATGGTCACCCTTGATATTAAGAGTTGATTGGCATGAGGGCACGATACGACAAGTCTCTAGAAATTCAAATGATTACAATAGGAGACTTTGGTATGAAACAAAAATTATGATGTAATAAAATGCATATAAATGAGTATCGAAAGTCACTTAAGGATAGTGACGGTGATGATTATTCCATAGTTTACCAAATGTGGAAGCTTGTTGTGTCGGTAAATGGTTAAACATGATGGATAAGTCACGAGGTAGACCGTTGGTCAAAAGTTGACTTGAATTATGAACCTACAAAAATTAACATTGATAAATGTGTAATAATAATGATGTTAAGGTATATTTCCAGAAATAAATATCATGTCTGCTCACTTGTAGCCTCCACCGATAAGTCGCAAGGATATGATAAGTCGTTTATTGATATGTGTAATTAAGATGGTGACAGAGATGGTGTGCTAGTGTTCATATCATAGCAGAAAGCTATCCTAGTCCCTACCGCCATTTATCGATGTGGATTTGTTGCCATATAGGCATAGATACTTTTCGACACAAATAAACACTAGATCACATCTTAGTATGGTTATCTCTACTTACTGGTTAGATGACTTGGGTGCCCATTGCGACCTTGGTGGAGATTACAAAAGAATACCTAGAATGTTTGATGATACAAGGACTTGGCAGGTAGCTAAGTTATAATGACTCTATTAGGGCCTATACAACACATGCCTTGTGAATGTTGGCTTGAGGGATGGAAATGATACTATTGAGAAGTTAGAGTTAACAGTAAGATTTTATTTCACGTAAAGTACAATCATATTTCATAGTTGCGGATTCGCATCAGATAAAAAATGAGTCGTAAAAGAAATTGTAACGAATAGATACGTCGGGCTTCGCATGTACTTTAGTTTTACTTTTGAGGACGAAGTTCTTTAAAATTAGGGATGTTGTGACGACCCACAACCCAAAAAAACCTGCCCCAAGGGAAAATTAGTAATTACGTGAACCCTAAACTGGCTCAACTCTAATATAAAACAAAATTAAAAACCCTAGCCACCACTAATTAACCTATAAACCCGTAAATAAAAAAAGAGGTAAGCTTAGTGGCATTGTTGTGTAGTGGTGGTGGAAGGTAAAATCATCCCTCTAATTGTTAGGTTCTTATTTTTTATGAATATAAATTGTGGTTAGGTTCAAATAGTGTGGGAAACCCTAAAGAAGATGACGTCGTTTGACGTCGACGACGGCAATCTAACCGCTAATATCGCTGGCGAGAGTGGCGACAACCCCACTATTGTCGTCGCTAAGATCAAAGGGGGCACCACAAGTGACGCCCTCATCGGACAGTAAATGGAGGAGGAGGGCCCCCTAAGGCTGACTACCTGCTCTGCCGCGGCTGGCAAGAGGTCCGCTGCCCCTTGCTAGTCGAGCAAAGGGCTTCCCAGCATTGTTCCGGATGTTGGGCACCTTCGGGCGTCGTGCCCTCGGGTGGGGAGGGGGGATAGCCTTGCTCTCCCTTTCTCACAATTGCAAAGGCGGTGCTGGACAACTATCCAACGCTAACAGGGGCTTTGTGTCCCTGGTTCATCCATGTGGTCTAATTGGCCCCTGGACTATCTAGGGGCCAGTCTGACCTAAAAAGGTAGTTGAATAGGGGCCCATTATCTCCTCGTCAACAAAACTGAAATACATATATATATATATATATATATAACTGAAAAAATATAGATATTATATATGTATATAAATAAATAAAAAAACAACATGCTTCCAAGCGGGTCGCACATTTGAGCCCTGAGGGAAAATTGGGGTGGGTTCCTATCCGTTGGCCCTCTCACGGGCAATGAGGGACCAGCGGGGAACAAACTAGTGGGCCCTTCCCATAAATAATTAAATAAATAATTAATTTTGAACTTTTAATTATCGGATAATTTGTTTAAATTGTATAGATTCATAAGGAGGCTCACATCGAGCCCCAATTGTGTAAGGTCGACTGAGAGAGTTTAGTTAAGTGAATTGAGGTAAGTGGGGAGCTTCCCTCATGCATTAAATATGACTTGAATATTAGATAAATAGAAATATCTCGTTCACATCGAAAAACTTGGATTTGGGTTGCATTTAGTTAATGGTATGAATATGCTAATCTATGGAATGTATGTGGTATGAACACTTGTGTTATTCGATCCAAAATGGTGATATAGCAGTATGCTCATCAAAAGAGAGTGGTTCGTGCCATGAGTAGCGGTGGTGTGGTAGTGCTCCCATTAAAAGAAAGTAGTCCGTGCCATGAATTGCAGTGGTGTGGCTATGATCCCACCAAAAAAGGGAGTGGTTTGCACCACAAAATATCAAGTTAACAAGTGGTCACAATTGGTGATGGCTTGGAAACACTTACTATTGGTTTGATGGAACTAGATAGAGGTCGCAACGGCCATTGTGACCACCAATAGTTCATTTCACCTCGAGGGTGAATGTTTCGATAACCGGATTTATACCATTAGCTAGAATGCATTAAATGGACAAAGATTTATATTTATTACTATTCCTTATGGTAAATCTCTTATTGGAAATGAATAAATGGAAATTATTTACGAATCTCAAATTCTATTTCATGACTTGGTTTCAAAAGAATGCTCACTTTCTTGCTTATTGAACTATGAATCTTACCTTTATGTTTTACTGGACTTGTTACACCCTCTTTACGAACAAGAACCATGTCTCCATTAGTTTTTATTAAATGCTTTACAATTATGTTTATTACTCCATATGTAGAATTATTTTGCTTTATAGGTAATACTTGCATATTTAATGTTTGAGTGAGTCTTCTCTCTTATTGAGCTCCGTTGGTTTTTTAACTAACCCCACTTACATCTTAGGTATCTACATCGGCACTAGATCGAGAAAAGGAGAGGCGATAACTTGAGGCATTCTCTCTTAATGTGAGCCTTGTATTGTATTATTTATATATTCGTTTTGAAACCATTAGACTTGGGTTATATTTTAAATAGGTCTTTTAGGTAGGTTGAACCCATTCTTCCTTTAGTTGATTTACTTGGAAGCCATTGGATGACTTATTTGGCTTACAAAATGAAAACCCATTTGTAGCTCTTTATAGACATATGGAACGTTCTATATCTTATTCCATAGATTTATATCCTTATTGTCTTTATGTTATTCTATAGGTTGATTTAGGTGAGCTAGACCACTTGCTTGGGCCCAATTCGGTTGTTGGGCTTAGGAGGCAGTCTAAGCCGGGCAACCCGACCCTAGGTCGAGGGAGGGTAGTTTCATTCTAGGTTATTGCGTTCGAAGTTATTTATTTATTATCATATTCTGATTAATATTTGGTTTAGATTAGGTATGATTTTCATGGAGCGTTAATGCTATCATAATTCATATTTTATCCAATAGGTAGATTTACAATGATAAGAATATGACTTATTTTCCATTGAATATAGGAAAATCGATGGTTTGTTAAAGGCTATCAACCTATTATGAATTAAGACTTAATGATTCCAAGATTCCATGTGATATGATTATAACTACGTTATGAAGTGGTGTTATATTTTAGTGTTTGATTGTAATCCAAGTTTATTACGATGTTTAGTGGGGGTTTGTTTAAATGTTTGTTTTGATATTTATATTATAGTGAATTTGAATATTGTTTAATTAAGTTTGTGTTGAATTGTTTGAATTAGTTTAGTTAATTTGGTTAATTAAGTTAGTAGTTATAGTTTTTAGTTATTTAATATTTTAATTACCTATTTAATTAGATTAATTAAGTTAAGAAAAACAGAAAAAATACTTTCCTTAGAAGTTTTGCAAAATCTCTATGGAGACAATATCTAATTTACCACTACTATAAATAATAGGAAAATACGGGAAACTATTCTGCATGCTCGACACTCCCGATTTTTGATGTCGTTGCCGGGGAAATTTTTAATAATTTCTTAGGATTTTAGACGTTGTATGGTCTACACACTTCGTCGCTCAAATTCTACAGGATCTTTACATCCGTTTGCTCCTTAAATAGATAGAACTTTTAATCGAAGTCTATTACAACAACTTAGGGAAAATTTAGCTAATAGAATTGAAGATAATAATAATAATGATGATGTCATTAATAATAATAATGATAATAGAGTTATCAGTAATAATAACAATAATAATAATAGAGAATTCATTTTCGGACAAGTAAATCAAAATGTTATAGCATATGAGCCTATGTGCATAGTATACCTCGATGGATTTCTTGAATTTGAACTTAGATCTAGATTTATTAGTGCATTACCTAATTTCTATGGTAAAGACCATGATGACCCAAAGAAACACATAAGGGACTATCAACGTAAAGTTAACTGGATGAAACCAAAAGAAGGTACCTTAGAACAAGCAAGACTTCCTTTTGTATTAAAAGATCAAGCACAAGATTGGTTGTTTTATCACCCCCAAGATTCAATATCTACATGGACTTAAATGTTAAAATTTTTCCTATATGAATATATACCTGCTAGAAAAACTATTTCCTATAGAAAGCAAATCATAGTTACAAAGATGAAAAATGATGAAATCATTAATAAATTTTGAGATAGATTCTAAAGATTAATTTCTTCTGATCCATAACATGGATATACTCAAAGAGCGTTATGAGAATATTTTTATGAAGGACTCAATCACTTTGAATAAAGGTTATTAGACACAACATGTGGTAGGTTTTTATTCTAAACAACCCCTACTTTAGCAAAATAAGCAATCATTAAAGATGATGATATTATGCAACATTACTCTGATTCCATAGCATGGAACCATTTTAATCAAGTGGACCCACCTTCAGCTTTGAGGTTCATAAAATTCGACTTGGGTTATGCACTAATGGGTTCCAACCTTTTGGAATGACCGACAAATCGTACTCTTTATGGCCGATTATTTTAACACTGTACAACTTGCCTCTATCGATGTGTATGAAGAAAAAAGTGATTGTCTCAATAGTGATCATACCTAGATCGATCAGTCCATCACAAAAATTGATGTGTTTCTACAATCGTTAGTAAAAGAACTGTAGGGTTTGTGGTACGACAGATTGCCTACCTACGATATATCTACAAAGATAAACTTTCAAATGCACACTGCACTTATGTGGGCTATCAGTGAGTTTCTAGCGTACAACATGTTATCGACATGGAGCACGCATGGGAGGACAACTTGCGCTTCTTGTATGGATGATACCGACGTTTTCTAGTTGAGGTTTTGTCGGAAAGCGTCTTGATTTGATTGTCACTATTGTTTCTTATCGCGATATTCAAATGAGAGGAAAAACAAATTTAGTTTCATAGAGATAGAATTGTATCAGACAAACCACCTGCCAATAAATTAGGTGAAGATATCTTATGTGAAATCGAGGCTTTAAGGCTGACAAAGGTTACTGAATTGGGATTAGATGTAAACAACGAAGTCTTGAAGATTAGTGGATGGAGAAAATGAAGCGTACCATGGGACTTGCTATATTGGAAGATGAACATTGTCAGACACAACCTAAACATAATGCACATCGAGAAAAATGTTTTTGACAATATTTTCAACACAATCATGAGTGTGCGAGGGAAGATGAAACGTAATGCAAATTTTAAGGAGGACTTAAAGGAGGTTTTTCATCGGTCATAGCTTCATTACAATCTGGTATCTAAGAAATATCAAAAGGCACAATACGTACTTGACAAGTAGAGAAAGCAAGTGTTTTGTAAGTGGGTTAAGGAATTGCACTTCCCTGATGGTTATGCTTCTAACATCGAACATTGCATAAAATCTAAGAAATTGAAGATATTTGGAATGAAAAGCCACGATTGCCATGTATTCATGCAACGACTTTTGCCAGTTGCATTTTAGGATCTCTTAGAAGATGACATATGGAATGCAATCAGTAAGTTAAACATTTTCTTTAAAGATTTAACCGTTAGAAACTTAAATGTTGAGAATCTACAGATTATGCATGAAAACATTCTAAAGATATTGTGTAAGCTAGAAAAAATCTTTCCGCCGAGTTTTTCGACTCAATGGAGCATCTCCCTATCCATCTGGCACATCAGGCTATCCTTACTAGCCAAGTACATTTTCGGTGAATGTATCCTTTCAAGAGGTAATAAATTATACTTGTTGTCTGTCTACTTTTATTGTACATAATTAAAATCAGTTAAAATATGCATCTACCTAATTTTCCTCTATGAATGTAGGTATTAATGGCTTATATATATAATTTGTGAATGCTTAAATTCTTAATACAGATGGTGATACACGATAGACACGGAGCTCACACAGTTGCATGGTCTCGAAAGGCTTCTTGATGAGAGCGAGCTATATTTATTTGTCATGGAGCATGATGAAAAAGGGCAGACATATGGACTTACGAGGACACCATCAGGGTCGAGGCAAAGACATGCTAGAGCGGGTTCTTCTCGGCCTATGTCAGCTAGTGATAAGCCCATTGAGCAGTGAGGGGGGACATTAAGGAGATGCAAATAAGTCTTTTAAGGGTTATCAATGATAAAACACTTCATCATAATCAATTGAAAAGATGTAGGGACGGTTAGATCGCATGGAGTATGATCTAATAAATAGACTTGAAATTTCATTAGCGCCTCCAGCAGATCCTGATGATGACTCAAAGACTGACCACGATCTCAATGAATATTTTTGTAGTCATACATTTAAATTTTTATACTTGTAAACTTCCTTTTGTTATATTTATTTCATTTATTTCTTTATTTACTTGAATTATTTAATTTATTTTGTTTATCTTTATTTATTCTTTGAAAATGATTGTTTTCACCAAATAAAAATAAAAACAGTTATTTGTAATTGAAAACTGTTATTTTTGAAAAAAACTGTTTTATAATTAAAATGTTTTACAATGTTTAAATTATGAAAAACTAATTTCAATATTAGTTTTAATAAATTAAAATAGTTATTTTTTAATAATAAAAATGTTTTACAATATTTTAAAATAATTTTAATATAAATAAATTCAGAAATCTATTGTTAAAATCAAAAAATTAAAAAAAATAGTAATTTTATTATTAATTATAATTAAAATAAATTATGAAATCTATTTTTAAAAACAAAAAAATAAAAAAAGCTTTTTTTTTTTAAATAAAATTTTCTAGAATAGTGACAGGCTTGGCGACGGGCTCTCATAGTTATTCTTGCCCACGTGGTTATCAGACAAGCTACGTGGGACTTATTTGCGACGGTGTTAGCGATAGGGACCCATCATTAAAGGTGGTGATGTAGCAAAATACTTGGTAGAATCTTTCTCATTCAAAAAAGCGAGGGGTTTTGGTGACGGGCACTCGTCGCTATTTCTAACACTTGTCGCAAAAAAATAGCGACATGTAACCCCATTGCCATGTTGGGGCATGTGCCATAGGTTAATCCATTAACTATCTTTATGAATACTTTTAGTTAATAAAATAGAGGATTTCATTTGCTATTTATTATAATTAATTTGCATGTTTACATTATAATAAGATCCATGAGTATTTACAAAAATATCCTAAATGTCCATAGTCTATCATTATACTGGGATCTATAATGAATTAAGACTAGTGTGAGTCTTGATTGATGATCATATGATGATTATATGTATAGGGATACGAATCAAGATCACGAGTGCGTGTTAGGGAACAAAGTACTGGACCGATTCGTTATGAGAACATCACATGGATTAAGTCATAGTTGTTTCTAATGATAGGTATATTTTTCAGTCATCTGACTTGAGATTACCAGAGACTTCAACATTAGGAACACAATGATTTGACACAATCAAACATTGTCTTTAACCATACGATTATAAAGGTTGTGATTGGTTACTTTGTGAGCAATGTGATGAAGTTGTGTAATCGAGATAAAATTTATCCCTCTCATATAAAGAGAGATATCCAGTGGATCCCTCGATGTGTTAGACTGTTAAAAGGCCTAGTCTAAGTGAATTGATATTGATCAATGTCACTTGGATTCTTTCAATCTACCTAGAGATCGAGACTAGTACGATTGAACATGTTGGATGACAATTCCATGCCTTATGTTTGATCAAAAGGATATCATGTGACAAAAAGATGTTATATACGCTATTGATTAGGTTGTATTGATTTGATATTCATACAACTTGGGAGTCATAATGTCTTTCTAGAGGGCGCTTATGACTTGTATACCAAAATGTGTTTTAGTACACTGCCAACGTTGTATGAGCCTATTGGGTCGCACACTAAGAATAGTTTTGCGAGATTTTAAGATTGTTCAGAAAAATGAATTTTATATGATAAAATTCATGACAAAAACGTCCTTGTGGTGTATTACACTTATACTTCTTTAAGTAGGGGTATATGTGTAATTTACTTAATCGTCTATATACAAGGGTTGTATAAATATATGCTTTAAGTTAGAACACATGTACGAAAGATTAAGGGCCGAAACTCTATTTTCGTTTAGAAATGAATTAGGGTTTTCTGGTATGCTCTGGATCATTTTTGGAGAGAAACAAAAAGGCTTAGTATTCCCTTGAAGCTAGCACTTCGAATCTCGGCCGCCGTTCATGTGCGAACTACTGATATAGGGCGTTCGTCGTTTGCAGCGCCTTAGAGATCGATCGACCTTCAGAAAGGTATTTTGCGACTGAGGTATGATTAAGTTTTCATGGTTTAAACATTTTTAATGGAATTAGATTCGGATCCTGTCGGGGTTTTTTTCAAAATTGTTTTTGTAATTTCCACTGCATATGAACCCCAATACCCAAGAGTGGTATCAGAGCCTTCAAGTTCGATTCCATTAAATTCATTGCATGTTTTCTTCTGATATATACATGATATATGATTAAAAGCATGTTAATAGTTGATGTATATGTGACATACATAAGTTTTCTGAGAGATTTATTATCATGTTTTGTGTATATGATACATATATTCGTGATTTAATTGAAATCAGTTTCGTACATGCTAGTAACCATGTTAGGTTAATTAGAATAATTTTAATGAATTGAATTTCGTGTTCTGTGATCCATGACACCATTAGGTATAATCTTTATTTTTCGTGTATTGATGCATGGATGAAATCTCTGTAATTCAGTATGCATATTTAGGTTAATTTTTTGTAAGTTTCTTAAATTGTATAAGTCTGAATATTAATTCGAAACTAATATAATTAGGTTCGATTGAGATAGTAGTTCATGACTCAATTACATGTTTGTGATTATTTGGATGATGACCGAAATTGTAAATAATTATTTTTCGAAATTATTTATTTATCTCGTTATATCTATTCTGTTGAAATTTCTATTTGATAAAAGATAGATAACGAATTAGATTAGGAGATATTAGCAAAATCAGCTTCGTTATCCCTATTGGATATGAGCTAAATATCGAGAATTTTGTTATTGGTGATATGCTAGGATTCAAATATCTCAAGTCCTAATTGGATTAGGATAAGATGATTAGTTAGATGTAGGTCCGAGTTAATTAAAATGTTTTAATTGATTTAATTTCAGATAAATTAAGGGGTTAATTTAGGATAATAAAATCAGCAAAAAATATGATTTTCTATAGCGAATTTTTATTTTTGAAATTGAAACTCGTTTCTTAAAAAAAAACGGTGGCGCTGCCCCCTATTCCCCCTGTCCGCTGATCGGTCAGCGGACCGCCCTCTAACTAATCCTAACGCACGAAAATTCTTTTATTAGTGAACAGTATAAAAACTTCCAAATTGTTTAGTGATTGAACAAATCAATAAAATATATGATATTTCATTGTTTACATAAAATCACTAAAACTGAATAAAACCCCTATATTAAATTTTAAGTCTCGTGCCATCCATTTTAAACACTTGTCAAGGCCTCGATCACATTAATATAGTTTCAGCTATAGCTGGTTGTATTGTGTTATCTTAGTCCGAAAAGCTGGGTAAGAGTTACCTAAATGTTTAAAATGGTCCGACTTAATAAAGCTATCAAAATAGTTTTGAGCTTTAGGCATATAATGAGATAAAAAAAACATGCTAGGACATAAGATGTCCCGTATCTCATAAAAGTATCTAAAATTAAATAAGATGTAATTGGTAATTGTTACCTACCTAAATAATCTAGTTTTGTGTTTCATGCCATAGCTGTCATAAAATTAGGTGAAATATGGATTTTAGTCCCCTAAATAAACAGTATGTTTTTGGAGGGTTGTTAATTTAGAGGGAGTCTATTCCTCTATACTAAAATAAACTTTGCATAATCTTTATTGTAAGTCAATGGCCTCTTCAAGTGACAATAATCCCCTGTCACTGCGATCCATCCTTGAGAAGGATAAGCTATCTGGGACTAACTTTCTTGACTGGTTCAGAAACTTGAGAATCGTTCTCAAGCATGAACGCAAGTTGTATGTCCTTGATGTTCCAATCCCTGAGGACCCACCAGCCAATGCTATGAAAGTTGTGAAGGATGCGCATAATAAGCATGTCAACGATTCTCTGATGTTGCATGTATTATGCTGGCAACTATGGTTCCTGAACTTCAGAAAGACATGGAACTAATGGAAGCCTAAGATATGGTTGTAACGCTGAAGGAAATATTCCAACAGCAAGCTAGGAAAAAAAGGTTCAAGACAATCAAGAACCTACATTCTTGCAAGATGATTGAGGGTACGTTAGTTAGTCCTCATGTTCTGAAGATGAATGGCTCTGTTGATCAGCTTGATAGACTCGGATTTCCCATAAGCCAAGAGTTAGCTACGGATTTGATCCTGAATTCATTACCGGAGAGTTACTCACAATTTGTGATGAACTACAATATGAATAATACGGAGAAATCAATTTCAGAGTTGCATTTGATACTCAAAACTGCTAAACAAAATATCAAGAAACCCTTTAGTAATGTGTTGATGGTCCAAAAGGGAAAGAGAATGAAGAAGAAAGGCAAAGGCAAGGCTAAAGTTGCCAAGGCTGCTGCTGCACCTGTCATCGCAAAGCCTACGGAACAAGTCAAGCCACAGCCTGTTCCTGCTTCAAAACACCCAAAAGAAAAGGAAGGAAATTGTCATTTCTGCCATGCACCTGGACATTGGTTCAGAAATTGCAAACTCTATCTGAAAGATTTAAAGAAGAAAATGGTAGTGCGACTACAACTACTGGTATTTATGTTATTGAAATTAATTTATCTACTAGTGATTCTTGGGTATTAGATACCGGATATAGATCTCACATTTGTATAAATGTGCAAGGACTCACCAAACGTAGAGAGTTGAAGAAAGGAGAAGTCATCCTCCGCGTAGGGAATGGAGCAAGAGTTGCTGCCCTGGCTTGTTGGATCATATGACTTAGTTTTTCCTAGTGGACTTATTTTAACTTTAAATAATTGTTATTTTGTGCCTACCTTGAGCAGAAACATCATTTCTATTTCATGCTTGGATATGGATGGTTTTGATTTTTTATTGTGAATAACAGATGTTCCATTTCTCGTAAAGGAATATTTTATGCAAATGCCGATTTGTGTGATGGTCTTTATATTCTAAGCATGAAAAGGTCCACTGATACTCTAGTCTTTAATATAAATACAAAGAGATTTAAGTCA
Source organism: Stephania yunnanensis (assembly GCA_039657365.1). Lineage (NCBI taxonomy): Eukaryota > Viridiplantae > Streptophyta > Magnoliopsida > Ranunculales > Menispermaceae > Stephania > Stephania yunnanensis. The sequence continues at coordinate 27,153,540 of CM077581.1, read as the reverse complement.
AATGATTTGAATCAAACCTATCTTTGACATTGTCGTCTCGGGCACATAAATGAGAAACGCATAACGAAGCTCCATAAAGATGGACTTCTAGATTCATTTGATTTAGAAACATATGAAACATGCGTATCTTGTTTACGAGGCAAGATGACTAAAAGTCCCTTTACTTGACACAGTGAAAGGGCAAGTGATTTATTGGGTCTAATACATACTGATGTATGCAGTCCTATAAACACAATGGCTAGAGGAGGTTATCGATTTCATTACATTTACTCGATGATTTCAAAAAATATGGTTATGTATATCGTATGAAACATAAAGCTGAATCATTTGAGATTCTTCGAACGTTTCAAAATGAAGTGCATAATCAACTTGGTAAAACTATCAAAACACTTCGATCAGATCGAGGTGGTGATTGAGCCAAGAATTTGATGATCATCTTATAAATTGTGGGATTGTCTCTCAAATGACTCCACCAGCAACTCCTCGATGGAATGGAGTTTCTGAAAGGAGAAATCAAACCTTATTAGATATGGTTCGATCTATGATGAGTCATGCAGATCTTCCATTATCCTTTTGGGGTTATGCATTACAAACTGCAGCTTTTGTTCTAAATCGAGCTCCTTCTAAAGCGGTTGATAAAACACCATATGAGATATGGTACAGGAAGAGACCTAGTTTTTGTCTTTCCTTACGATTTGGGGTTGTGAGGCTTACGTAAAACGACAAGTCTCAGAAAAACTAGCACCTAAATCCGACAAGTTTTTATTTGTGGGGTATCCTAAGGAAACAAAAGGATATTACTTTTATAATCCCGGCTGAGAACAAAGTGTTTGTTGCTCGCTATGGTGCCTTTATGGAAAAACAATTTATTTCAAAAGACACTAGTGGGAGAGAAATAAATCTTGAAGAAGTTCAAGAATCATAGATAAACCCTAAACCGCTACTGGAAGTTCAACAATGTTCTGAACCAGTTGAACCCCCACAAGTGACAATAGACCCACGTATATCTAGTAGGGTAAGACATGAGCCAAAGAGATTCAGATTTCTTATTACTGATAGTCGTGATGTGTTGCTTATGGATCAAAATGAGCCCACCACTTATTAGGAGGCTATGTTTGGACCAGACTCAGATAAATGGCTAAGTGCCATGAACTCTGAGATGCAATCCATGTATGATAACCAAGTTTGGAACTTGGTTGATTTACTGAAGGTGGTAAGACCATTGGATGTAAATGGGTTTTCAAGAAGAAAACTGACATGGATGATAAAGTGCATACTTTTAAATAAAGACTTGTAGCAAAAGGTTTCAGGTAGACTCAAAGTGTTGATTATGATGAAACTTTTTCGCCAGTAGCCATGCTTAAATCCATAAGAATTTTAATTTCCGTTGCTGCATATTATGACTATGAGATATGGCAAATGGATATAAAAACAACATTTCTTAATGGAAAGCTGCTTGAGGACATGTATATGACATAACCTGAAGGTTTTGTACATCCTGAGAACTCTAGGAAGGTATGCAAGATTCAAAGACTCATTTATGGATTAAAGCAAGCTTCTCGAAGTTGGAATCTTCGTTTTGATGAAGCAATTAAGGATTTTGGCTTTATTAAGAAAGAAGATGAGCCTTGTGTATACAAGAAGGTCAGTGGGAGTGTAGTTGTTTTTCTGGTACCGTATGTTGATGATATATTACTCATTGGAAATGACATCCCAACATTGCAGAATGTCAAGTCTTGGTTAGTGAAGTGTTTCTCAATGAAAGACTTAGGAGATGCAGCCTATATCCTAGGTATAAGGATTTATAGGGATAGATTTAAGAGGCTAATCGGTCTAAGTTAGAATACTTACATAGAAAAGGTGCTGAATAGGTTCAGTTTGCAAGACTCTAAAAGAGGATTGTTGCCAATGTCTCATGGCATAAGTCTCAGCAAGACTCAATATCCTAAGATAAATGATGAGTGAGACCGTATGAATAAGATTCCATATGCATAAGCTACTGGATCTATCATGTATGCCATGCTATGCACTCGACCTGATGTATCATATGCTTTGAGCACTACAAGCAGATATCAGTTAGATCTTGGTGAGAGTCATCGATAGCAGTAAAGAACATTCTTAAATACTTAAGAAGGACAAAGGAAATGTTCTTAGTCTATGGAGGTTTTGAAAATGATCTAGTTGTAAATGGTTACGGATGCAAGTTTTCAAACTGATAAAGTTGATTTTAGATCGTAGTCTGGATATGTGTTTACTTTGAATGGGGGTGTAGTAAGCTGGAAAAGTTCGAAGCAAGAGACTACAGATTCTACAAAAGAAGCTAAGTATATTACGGCGTCTGATGCAGCAAAGGAGGCAGTTTGGATCAAAAAGTTCATTTCTTAACTAGGTGTGGTTCCAAGTATTGCTAACCCTGTTTGTTTGCATTGTGACAATAACGGGGCAATAGCATAGGCCAAGGAACCTAGATCACACTACAGATCCAAACATATACTCAGGCATTTTCATCTCATCAGAGAAATTATTGAGAGGGGAGATGTGAAGATTTGTAGAGTTCCTACTGAAGACAACGTTGCGGATCCATTGACAAAAGCTCTTCCACAAGCAAAACATGATGGTCATGTAGATCATTAGGCATTAGATGCATGTATGAGTGGCCCTAGTGTAAGTGAGATATGTTGGGGCATGTGCCCTAGGTCAATCTATTAACTGTCTTCATGAATACTTTTAGTTAATAAAATAGAGGATTTCATTTTCTGTTTATTATAATTAATTTGCATGTTTACATTATAACAAGATCCATGGGTATTTACAAAAATATCCTAAATGTCCCTAGTCGATCATTATACTGGGAACTATAATAAATTAAGACTAGTGTGAGTCTTGATTGATGATCATATGATGATTATACGTATAGGGATAAGAATCAAGATCACGAGTACTTGTTATAGAACAAAGTACTGGACCGACCCGCTACGAGAACATCACATAGATTAAGTCATAGTTGTTTCACATGATATGTATATTTTTCAGTCCTCTGACTTGAGATTACCAGAGACTTCAACATTAGGAACACGGTGATTTGACACAATCAAACGTTGTCTTTAACCAGACGATTATAAAGTTTGTGATTGGTTACTGTGTGAGCAATGTGATGAAGTCGTGTAATCGAGATATAATTTGTCCCTCTCATATAAAGAAAGATATCCGTGGATCCCTCGATGTGTTAGAATGTTAAAAGGCCTAGTTAAAGTGAATTGATATTGATCAATGTCACTTGGATGTTTTCATTCTACCTAGAGATCGAGACTAGTACGATTGAACATGTTGGATGAAAATTCCATGCCTTATTTTTGATCAAAAGGATATCGTGTGATAAAAGGATGTTATATACACTATTGATAAAGTTGTATTGATTCAATATTCGTACAACTTGGGAGTCATAATGTCTTGCTAGAGGCCGCTTATGACTTGTATACCAAAATGTGTTTTGGTACATTGCCAACGTTGTATGAGCCTATTGGGTCGCACACTAAGAATAGTTTTGGGAGATTTTAAGATGGTTTAGAAAAATGAATTTTATATGATAAAACTCATGACAGAAACGTCCTTGTGGTGTATTACACTTATACTTCTTTAAGTAGGGGTATATGTGTAATTTACTTAACCGTCTATATACAAGGGTTGTATAAATAGTTGCTTTAAGTTAGAACGCACGTATGAAAGATTAAGGGCCGAAACTCTATTTTCATTTCAGAAACAAATTAGGGTTTTCTGGTACGCTCTGGATCATTTTGGAGATAAACAAAAAAGGTTTGGTATTCTCTCAAAGCTAGCACTTTGAATCTTAGCTGCCGTTCATGTGTGGACCGCTGGTAGAGGGCGTTCATCGTTGGCACCGCCTTAGAGATCGATCAACCTTCAGAAAAGTATATTGCGACCGAGTTATGATTAAGTTTTCATTGTTTAAATATTTTTTAATGGAATTAGATTCGGATCCTGTTGGGTTTTTATCAAAATTGTTTTTGTAATTCCCTCTGCGTATGAACCCAATACCTAACATGCCATTCCTTTCGCTAAATCATTTTAGTGACGGATCGTACCAGAATAGCAACGGGTTTCCCCGTCGCTATTCTGGTACATTTTTTTAGTGATGGCAATGATAGCAAAGAAAGCAAGGAAAGAAAAGGGATGTAGAAGAAAAATCGAGAATTGATCCAAAAAGTTCAAACTTTTGATCCCATATTCAAGGGAGTTTATGGGAATTTTCAAATTTCCTCCGAATTCAAGTAAGAATGAATTTCATTTTACTTTATTTTTAGTTAGGAAAAGAATGATAATGAAATGAACATAAAATAGATTTTGAATGGAAGTGATATTTTTATTACCCAAGTGAATTTTATGATAGAAGGAATCAATTTTTATACTTTTTTTTATTAACTTTACTAGTTGATGTATACACTGTATTAATTGGCTGGTGTTAGTCATGAGAATGTGTAGAAGATTGAAACAGTAATGCAAGACAAATAAGACAGATTTCTAATAATCTTATGATACAAAGGCTATTGATTGAGTATTTTTATAGTATATATATATATATAGAAAGTTACTATACCAAAATTGAAAGAAGAAATGAGTTAGAAACCAATGAATTTCTATAAGTTAGAAATAATACTTTCTTCAACTTTAGTGGATAGTAAGAAGTGTTAGCAAGAGTTTAAAAATATATAGAGAGTCCTATAGATTCCATAGGAAGCGGAGCAGGGAATTTATGGTAGAAAAATGTAAGAATGTCTATAGGAAATGGAGCAGTAACTCAAAAATAAATGAAAGTGTATATAATAAAAAATAATTAGGATGAAGTAGAAAAAATAATGAGAGATAAAAATATGGATGTTCTTAAACTCTTCATAGTAAAGATTTAGCTCGAGTGTTTGATGCTAGGGTTGAGTGAAGTATTTCTTAATCTAACAAGTTCTAAATGTATATTCATTGGTATCTGAGTAAAATTAATATTGATTTTGATTGTGGTACTATTTATAAAGTATTTTCTAAAATTAAGATTAACCTAGTAGTTTTTGTGTTTTAAGATTCTATACTAGTCATTGTAAGCTTGATGCTTGTCAGTGGAGATTAAGGAAACCTATATTATGCACTGGCCTTGGTAATGAACTTTAAGTTCTAAAAGGTTGTTGCATTGGGTGGTTGAGTTATCATTAAGGGATGTTTTGTTTTGACTAAATCATTCTATTCTATCATAACATTCATTTACTTGTGGGTAATATAATTCCATTTGAAGATCACCTCTATTTTAGAACTTCTATTATTTAAAGTTAAGATAAACTAGATTAAAATCAGTTTATAAAGATTGAAAAAAGAATATGATTGAAAGTATTATTTTGCTCAGGACAACAGAGTGTTGAGTTTGGGGGTATTTGACAAGTCAATAATCAGACATATTTTATAGTGTAATTTAAGTTGATTTTAGATATAAATGATGATATTACACTAGGTATTCTCTTATTTTTGTAATTTCATGATTTAACTTTGAAAATGAAGAAATGACGAAAAAGAGAAAAAAAGGGCAAAATAGTCAACCGAAGATCAGTGCCTGCAATACAAAAATATATTATAAATCGCTGTCTAAATTGATAGTAGAGAAAAGCCAGCTGAATCATCACCAAATTGGAGTTTACACTAGGAATCAGCAGCTGAATCAGTGGAGCAGAGAGACCAAATTCTAGTGATTAATTCATCAATTAGTGAACATAATGGAATCGCAGACAAATTGTTAAGGTCAGTTACGAGTCTTTTTTAGATTACTACAAAGGATTTGAGTTTCTATAAAATTTGTATACTTAAGAAACTACAAATATAACCTTAGGGCTTCGAAATTACTCTCTCTCTCTCTCTCTCTCTCTCTCTCTCTTTTTTTTCTTAGAACCTCTCTAAGTATTCATTTAGCATTAGTTTATACTGAGTTTATGTTGGAAGGTACATTAGAGCTTTGATTTATTTCATTACGTGGTATTTATTTAATTATGTTTTTCAATTATATTATTGTGTTATTTATTTCCAACATGAGTAAGTAGATTATTAATCTAAACAAACCCTAGACGTGTATATACTTTGGATTGCTATGTAGTTATAATTAAGAAATCATGTACTTAATGCTTTAAATATAATCATAAACAACAATCACGATTTTAATAAGTTGTTTTTGCGTATTACAACTAATGATGATTGATATTGCATGCATAGTTTCAAATATGTATTATGGTATTTTGATTATGAATCTATGTCTATGATTATTGACAACAATTATAGAAGTAGTAATTAGGATCAATCCATGGGGCCATATTACCCGAGTAGATGTTCTGGGTGATTGTGTTATAAGTTATTTATTGATTAGCGTATTCAGATTAATAGTTGGTTTAGATTAGGAATGATTTTCATGAAGTGTTAACGTTATTGTAATTTCTATTTTGTTGCATTTTATCCAATATGAAGTGACATATGTCGAGCATGCACAAGATTTTCTCATATTTTCTTAGTATTTATAGTAATGGTAAATGAGATATCATCTCCACATGGATTTTGCAAACTTCTAAGGAAAGTATTTTTCTTATTTTTCTTAATTTAATTAATCTAATTAAATGAGAATTAAAATACTAAATAACTGAAAACTATAACTATTAACTTAATTAATCAAACTAACTAAACTAATTCAAACTACTCAATCCAAACTAAATCAAACGAAATTCAAATTCAATATAATGTAAATATCTGAACAAACATCTAAATAAACCAACTAAACAATGAAGTATAGTTGGATTGCATTCAAACACTAAAACATAATGTCACTTCATAACCTAGTTATAATCATATTACATAAAATCTCGAAATCGTTAAATCCTAATCCATAATAGGTTGATAGCTTTTAACAAACCATTGATCTTTCTATATTCAATGAAAAATAAGCCATATTCTTATCATCGTAGATCTACCATTCGATAAAACTCAATAAAATAAAAATACGATAGCATTAACACTCAATGAAAATCATGCATAATCTAAACCAAATATTAATTAGAATATGCTAATTAGTAAATAACTTAGAACACAATCACCTAGAGCATCCACTCGAAAAATATTGCCCTATAGATTAATCCTGGTTACTACTTCTATAATTGTTGTTAATAATCATAGACATAAAATCAGAATCATAATACCACAATACATATTTGAAACTATGCATGCAATATTAATCTTCATTAGCTATAATTTGCAAAAATAACTTATTAAAATTGTGATTATTGTGTATGAATAAATTTAAAGCATTAAGTTCATGATTCCTTAATTATAACTATATAGCAATCCAAAGTATATACATGTCTAGATAAATAGACTACTCACTTATGATGAAAATCAATAACATAATAATATAATTAAAAGACATAATTAAATAAATAAATACATATTTGACAAATCAAAGCTCCAATGTAGCTTTAAACATAAACTCAATAAGACTAAACTTATAAGGGCAGATGGCTAAGAGAGGAATGTAATTTCAAAGCCCTAAGGTCTTGTTAATAGTTTCCTAAGTATAAATATCATAAATAAACTCAAATCCTTCGTATTACTCTAAAAAAACCCGTACTGACCTCAACGATTTATGAGCGATCCATAAGTTGTACATAAAACCGCTGAGTTAACCACTGGAAATTGGTCTCTACGCTCCACCAATTCAGTTTGCAATTTCTAGTATATTTTTCAATTCGCTGATGATTCTCTGACACTTCTCTGCTGTCGATTTAGGTGGCCATTTTTTGTGTAATCTTATATCGCTGGGTAATCGCTGGACTGTATCTACGGTTGACTTTTTTGCTTTTCTTCCATTTCTTGATTATCCTAATTAAATCCTTAAATGACGAAAACAAGAGAATATATCATGTAATATCATTATATATATCTTAAATCAACCTTAATTATACTGTAAAACATGTCTAACTATTGACTTGTCAAATACCCATAAACTCGACACTTTGCTATTTCGAGCAAAGGAACACACTAAAACATATTCTTTTTTCATTCTTTATAAAATGATTTCAATCTAATTTATCTTAATTTTAAATAATTGAAGTTTTAAAATTGAAGTGGTTTTCAAATGGAAACATATAACCCAAAAGTAAATGGAGCTTATGATAAGTATAATGATTTAAACAAAATGAAACATCTCTTAATGATAACTTAACTACCTAATGCAACACCCTTCAGAACTTAAAGTTCATTACCAATGCCAGTACATAATACAGGTTTTCTCAATCTCGACTAACAAGCATTAAGCTTACGATGACTAGTACAAAATCTCAAGACACAAAACCACTAGATTAATCTTAAATTTAGAAAATACTTTATAATAGCACCGTAATCAAAATCAATATAATTTTTCCAAGATACCAATGAATATATCATTTAAAACATGTTAAATTAAGAAATACTTCAGTCAACTCTAGTTTTCAGCACTCGAGCTAAGTCTTTTCTTTGAAGAGTTTGAGAACATCCATCTTTTTCATCTCTCATTATTTTCTACTTCATCCTAATTATTTCTTTATTATATATACATATATATATATATATATATGTATATTTGTTTTTACTTTTGAGTCCCTGCTCTATTTCCTATGGACATTCTTACATTTTCGCATTATAGATTCCCTACTCCATTTCCTATTGAATTTATAGGACTTTTTATATATTTTGTAAACTCTTGTTAACATTTCTCACTATGCACTGAATTTGAAGACATTATTTTTTCTAACTTGTAGAACTCATCGGTTTCTAGCCCATTTCTTCTTTCAATTATGGCATAATAGCTTTCTATATATATACTATAAAAACATTTAATCAATAGCCTTTATATTGCAAAGCTTTTAGAAATCTGTCTTGTTCATCTTGCACTATTGTTTCGATCTTCTACCTATTCTCATGACTAACACAAGACAATCAATTTGGTGTATAAATTCAACTAGTAAAGTTAATAAAAAAAGGCATAAAAACTGATTCCTTCTATCATAGAATTCACTTGGGTAATAAAAATACCACTTCCATTCAAAATCTATTATATATTCATTTCATTATCATTCTTTTCTTAACTAAAAATAAATCAAAATGAAATTCATACGTACTTGAATTCGGAAGAAATTTGAAAAATTTCATAAACTTATTTGAATATCGAATCAAAAGTTTTAACTTTGCATTAATTCTTGACTTATTTTCTACTTTTCTTTCATTCCCTTGATTTCTTTGCTATCATGGTCACACTTCACCTAAAATACTCTCAAACTCATTCCAAACCTTGTTCTCAAAGTCTTAAAATGAAGTTGGGTTTTTAACAAAATAAATAGATCACGTAAAAAATAAATGAATTAATATAATCTTAAATTGGACAATTAATATAAGAATAAACTCAATATAGAATTTTCATCTAACAAAGTGCATAAAAATCATAATAAACATCACCAATGTATATTAAATGTAGCATCAAATGTAACACCAAAGCACTTTATAAAATGTAGCATATCACCAATCATAGATCAAATAAAGTATATCACCACAGATCACAAAGCATAACACTAGAGATACAAGTAAGACCTCACATAATATCACTCAGAGACGAAGAAGATAAAATGGAGTAAAGAAATCAAAGTCGCCGCCCAGAAGTCGCGTCATCATCATCCACTGAATTAATCCTCTGGGACTCGTAGCTCGTAGTGGGCTCATAGAGTTGGTAGTCCTGTCTTGGAAGTAATGGAACATTAAGACTATTATTAAGTGGTAGCCTCATATATGTAGAAGGGACAAGAACCTCTGCGCCTCCTTGCCGTCTATGTCTTCTAGACATTGTTCTCTCCATCCTGTAAATGCTCCTTATTAAGACCCTCTAGTTCTCGAACAACAATTCTTGATTCCTCAGAGTTTGAATTTGATTGCACAAAATTGAACCCATAAATTCCAACTCTTACTCTTCCATGTGTAGTCCATCATAATCCCTAGGAGGTTGCTCCACATTTGGATCATTTCTAGCTCTTGACATTTCCTCCAAAACACTCCTCATGTCATCTCTAATTTTTCTTCTCTGCTATGTGCCTCTTTTGGCTATCTCAGCCTTCTCTTTTTTATCTTTGAAGTATTCATATCCATCAATTTTTCCATATCTTTCTATAACTTTATCCATGATGGTCTTCTTCGATAGAACATCCATTAGAAGCCTTGCCATGTTTACTTAATCTACTCAACAAAAAGCCATGATTATCAAAGGGAAAGGTAGCCCCTCATTTTCCTTATTGACTCATAGATAATCTTGCCAACATCCAAATATCTCAATCCCATGACAATGTGGTAAATTAAGGTGGCTTTGTAGTTCACTATCTCATAATATTGTAGGCTTGGCAATAAACTGACATTGATGAAATAATACAATGCTTTTGTGATCTTCCTTACAAACTTAGTAGCTATGTGCTTAAGGTACCCCTTCATATAAAAAATGAATCCATCACATGGATTGCCTCTAAACTTCCCTTAATTATCTCGATAGGGTACTAGTACTTAATCGCATATTCAGCCTTTAGGTACTTGTCTTTTCCTCTTTGGTGAAATCTTGGTAAACCAAAATGTTGATTTATTCTTGCAGCAAAATAATCCAGTTTTCTTCTTTTAACTCGTGATTCTGTCTTACCGTCAATTTTATAGGCATTTACATAAAACTTTTGCACTAAAATATCACATCATTTCTCACTAAGAGCATCATCTAAGTTTAAGTGGTCATAGTCCTTAGTCAAGAATCCCCAGTTCCTTACCTCAATGATATTTAGGATCCTAGACTTGTATTTCAAATCATTTTTCACATTGAATCCCCTATCCAAGATCAACTTCCTATCTTTCACTAAATCATTCTTAAATTTGGTAAAAGCCTTCTCATTGATAAGGTTTTCCTTCTTGAGAACATAATTTCTCACCCCGGTCTATATCTCCTATTTTACTTCCTCATCCTCATCCTCATCCTCATACTCTTCTTCAAAATAATAGCTAAATGATAAATGTGGAGTAGACTCTCTTTATTGTCTAATTCTAGGTGTGTTAAAAGAAATTAACGTGTGTTGGATTTGGAAAAACTTGGATTTATTTTTTGTTTTCCCTACTGACTTCCCTTTTCATTTCTCTCTCTCTGAACCTATACCTTTTCTACTTTCAGACATTTGAATAAGTACAAGTAAAAGAATGAATCTTCTTGAAAGTAAATCTTTCAAGTTTGGAATTCAAAACTCTTTTGGAGCACTCCTCCAAGTTCCAATTTCGAATCCCTTTAATCAAGCTCTATTTAGCTCTACACTCTCCAAACTCACCAAATGTTAGGTTGAATATGTGAAGATTGAGGTGGGAATAACTTAAATACATTAAAGCTTTGGAAGGTTGAATCTAGTTGAAAATTGGTTTCTTAATCAAAAAGTTGCAATGGTTTGTGAGTGAGAAATGGATAAATATGGCGATTTTGGGTTTCTATTTTTAAAAACGTATATTGATTCTCAGTGAATCAGGGTTTGAGTAGATTCGCTAGGAAACACTAACTAAATGGCTGAAAATGAGCCTCGGTGGTTCGAGATTAGTTTAGCGAATACTAGTTATAAGTTTAAATCGGTGACAAATCGATGGCAAACCACTGGCCTGAAATTATATTTAAACTTTTGCATACTGTTACCGATTTTCTTAGCAATTTTTAAAACAAACTGGAATCACTGGAAAATCGCCTGCTTATTTTAACTGTTTTTCCAATTTAATTGATTTCCCTTATAATTATCACATATATGTCTAATAAAAATATAGAATTATTCAAAATTATGAGAATTTGACTATGATTTGTACTAAACAATAATCTCATTACTATAAATAACCTGCTAACTAAATGCATAAATATAATATAATACGAAAAGAAATTGACTTGATCAACCCCCTTACATGAAATTATTTCGGAATTAAATTCCTAAAATATCCCCATTATAAGAGTCAAGAGTTGAGAGAATATAAAAATAACTAACTAATCCTAAAACTAAAACTGAAAGTAAACATAGAGTATGGGTTGCCTCCCACAAAGCGTTGTTGTTTGCTATCATTAGCTCGACTAAACCACACAGTTCTAAACTTGTTCTATAAACTTATGTGTAGGATTGTCCACTCTAGTGCCATTCTAGAAAGTGATTGTTCGGCCATGCACCCTAAAAGTGATTATCCGGCCATGTACCCTAAAAGCGATTGTCTTGTTCGAAGTATCCATGCCGGCTTGCGAAGTGGCTAAGAAAGGTCATCCTAAGATTTATGGAGGATCTTCATTGATGAAGTGTGACATAACTAAAAAGTATGCAAGAATGATATAGTAGTCAATTTGAATTGGTACATTAGTAACCACTCCGATTGGTTTCACTGAATAATTAATTGCTAAAATAAATTTTTCAGAAGCAAGTACATCCAACTTCAGTTGAGTATGAAGAAAGAAGTGAATTGACATGTAGTTTGCTTTCAAACATGTATTGCAAATAGCTTTAAAATACAAAACCCATTTAACTTTTATGTTTACGTAAATATCTCATGGATCATCGAACTTGACAATTGCTAAATTCTTCTTTTTCTTCTTAATATTCGTAGCTTTAAACTCCTACATTCTCAAAACTATTCGGTTGCTTAATCTTCCATTCTTGGGTTATTGTGTAAAAACCCAATATTTATTGACGCCGTTAATAAATTTATTTTAAGACTTGGACACCAAATCATGCCCGTGCAGACACCTTAGATAGGCTAGAACATGCCTGACTGGGCTTAAATCATTCTTTGTGTTTGTTGGTTGCATAATTACGGTGTTAATTATTATTTATCTCATAACTCATTGCATGTGTGTATTTATATTGTCATATCGTGTGAGACTGTGTGAAGGGTAAACGACTCGTAAAACATGTCGACACTGGTAATGGGTAGGCGTAGTATGGGTATACTAAGTCTTGTAATGCTAACTTGAATAAAATTACCAGAACAAATGTGAATATTGCATAAAATAGATAATCAAGCTTTAGGCTAAGTCATAATAATCGAGTACATCAAGGATGACGCGTCTCGGGATGCGTATCGAGATGCGGGGCACTTAGTGCCGAGTAATTAGGTACTAGGGGAAGTGTTAGCACACCAATTTAAGACCCTAAAAAGCCTACATATGTATAAAAATTCCTAAGTTAAACTAATTAAATCAATTGATTACAAATGCCTATAGTTGGATGAAAAAATTGATGTTATGGATTTGCCTCGAGATTTACTAAAATGGAATCTTATGATATTTGAGTTGGTAATTTGTGTTAACAAGATGAAAGTTAGTGGAGTAGGAGTTAACAAGGACCATTAGATTGACCTCGAGATACGTGAACACAATTGATTCTAACATAACCTATATATATATATCTAAGTTAGAGGGAAATATCTTCATGCTACAATAACCAAGTTTGTTCTTAGGATGGAGTGCTAGAAAAATTCAGCAAGACCAAGGAGGAATGGAGGCCATCTACTAGAGGAACTAAGCTAGGGAGATCAAAACCAAAGTGATCATCTAGCTTCTCCATCTCTTTTCCATAAAAATGAGCTTCAAAATTTGGGTTTTGATTTAAAAATGAATTTCTTAGTTTGCTCAATGATTTTCTTGAGTCTCTTTATGAATGGAGAGTTCATTATGTTCACCAATTTAAGGACTTGAAACTAATTTTTCAAATCGATCGTGTTCTTGAAGTTTCTTGATGCGTGCATGTTAAATTTCTTGACCTAACCTCTAAAAATTAAGCATCACTCTCTCATACGATCTCCAAATTAGGCAAATCATATGTCGTTGGAACGTGTACTCAAAGATCTACGACTTTTTCTTTGGAGAAGTTTTGAATTAGAAAGTCCTTCTAACTCAAAAATGCTCTGCAATCGGGTAATTTAAATGCTGATATGGTTTTTTTTAAAATGAAGTTTGACAAGGCGTGACTCTTTCAATTCTTATCGGTATGAGCTCATCTTATAGTATGTTGTTGTTAGGTAGTTTGGTACTTTGGTGTTGAAAATTACAATATTATGAACTATAACTCAGGAGAAAAGGTTTTTACAAGATTGTTGGTCGGATTTGATTCCAATTTGAGCTATTTTGGTAGAAGTGTGGTATATCTTTAGTTTTAAATTAAAATTTCACAAACCAGACCTTTTCAGAAAGCTAATACATAGAGCAAAAGTTTTTTTTGGTAAGTGTCTTAGATGATTTAGAACTTATAATGGTCTAATTTGCGCTGCAACATATGATCCCAAATTGAAAGTTGAAACTTTATTTAGTCTTTAAGGGGCTATTTTGATAAATATATCTCTAAGCTTAATTTAAACACTTTAAGTCACTCAAAAACACTGGAAATGGATCCCAGGGTAGTCGAGGACTATGGTACGATAATCAAGAGTGCAGCTGGGTCGGATCGAGGAGTTTTAAGGGCTTTAGAGAGTGATTTGAGGTGCTTAAATCCCTTAAGAAACACATCTGGAGTATTTAATTGTTTCAATTATGCTATCTTGTATTCTTTGTTGTTTATTTTCCATGTTCTATTATTTCTTTGATTTGGTATAACGGTTGGTAGTTTTGTTCACAGTCAGGGTCTATTAGGATGTTGCGTTGTACAGGTTCTAGTACGCTAGACCATAAGACGTGTCACTTGCGCCTTCGATGAATGGAAACTGAGCTGTTAACCTCATCGGTGCACGTGTTCGGCGGGTTGTGACATGAACCAATCCTCTGCTAGTAGTTTGGATATGAGCCAGCGTGGTATAGGTCGCTGAGATCATCCAGATTGACGAATTATGCTCTAGTTTGATACGCGTGACATAATTATTTGGTTTCTATTGGTGTTAGTTATGCATGTGATTATCTTACTGTTACCTATGTATTTCTGCATGTTTATTTAACATTATTCTTGGCTTCTCTAATCTTAAATGCTTAGTAGTTTTCTTTTGGGATCTTACTCACTGGACTCATCATCTGTTTTGTTGTGATAACTGAGTGCAAATCCTACTACCAGCAAGGGAAAAGAAGTCTTAATCGACGATCTCTCATTGCCTATAGTCCGGGACTTACTAGTACGTGTTTATTTTGATATTTAGTTACTTTTTGACTTATGAGTGACTTGATAGACGCTGTAGATGTATATATTTACTTTTCACAATATGTTGTTGCCTGATATACAATGTACTATATTTCGGGTTTTCCATAGTAGGACTGACGCTCTACAAAACTTAAAAGTTAATGAAAATCCATGTTTATGTACTTTAAGACTTTCGCTGTAAATTTATTGGTCACTTACTTGCAAACTCTGAAAAAACACAAAGCATACTTGTAACTAAATCAATATCTTGCATAATTGGCAAATAATATAGAGAATATGTGGCAATAGACATCAGCAAAGCTGTGGGACCTACGCAACAACTCACTAGACGACCTCGGGGTGCGAGGCCGCCACATATTGTCTTTTGATTTGAAGTGTCTTCAACCTACTTATTCTTTGTCATAACATTTTCATCTGCCATTATTATTGCATTAATAACATACACTTTAGCTTCATAATCATTTAATTCTAAAGATTCATTATCATTAGTTTGTTCATTATTAGGCGCATCAAAATTATCATAGACATCTTCATCATTAAAATGCAAAGTGACAATTTTGTGTTCAAATTCCATAGACATTGTTCCTTCAAAGATATCTAACTTTGTTTTAGCTATTTTAAAAAATGTTCTTCTTAAAAGCATAGTTGGAGATTTAGATGATTCCGAGTCTCCCATTTCTATGACATAGAAGTCAACAGGAAATACTAAGTTCATTTACTTTTACTAAGACATCTTCTAATAAACCATATGGGTTAGTAACTATGTTGTTAGCTAATGTAAGATCAATAGGTTTATTAGTCAATGAACCTAATTTCAATGACTCATATAGTTTAAGTGACATAACATTAATTGATCCTCCAAGATCATACATAGAAAAATCTATAACAGAAGTTCCTAGTGTAATAGGTATTCCAAATATTCTTAGATCATAACATTTCTCATATATTTTCTTTAGATTCTTTTATCCTAGGTTTTCTTTAGATTCTTTTAAAAATCTATCCTTTGATTCATATAATTCTTTCAAACTTCATCATGATTAGAAAATTGCATAATTGATTCCATTAATGTTTTATTGATATCTATTTTCCTAAATGCTTCAAGAATGTTTTCATTGTTTTCTTCGTCCCTAACATCAGCTAATAGTTGTGGAACAATAAAATATGAATACATATCTTCTTTCAAATTATCAGAAATCTTATCATTTTTATCCTTATCAATTAATTAAGACTTTTGTAAAAGTTTTTCATATGCTTCAACTTTGGCTAAATATTATAGGTATAGCCTTTTAGGAAAAGGTGTGTATTTCAATTGCTCAATCATCTATTCTTTAGAAGGAATGACATTAGCTATCATTTCTTCTTCTTCAATAGTTTTAGGTCCTTTCTTTTTATTACCTTGTTTAAGTATCTTTCCAGTACTAAGCATGTCTTTCTCATCACTGAATAAAGCATTACTTGTGCTTGATTATTTGGAGCAACAGTAGCTTGATTAGGTGCTTTAGCTTGATTACTCTATTGAGTACTTAACCTATTTATTTGTAAATTTATTTGACTTAACTGGTTTTTCAATTCATTAATAGTCGTATTATTCTTAACTTGATTTTAAGAAATCTATGTAAAGTTTGGATGACTTTGATTCATAAAATTATGCAAGAGTTGCTCTAAATTTGGATTCGTAGACTGAGCATTTTGTTGAGGTTGCTGATTAGGTGAAGATTGCATATGAGCTCTTGGTCTATAAGTACTATAATTTTGATTTTGAGGACAATAACTAAGATTTGGGTATGGTATTCCAAGATAATATGTATTGTTATTATATTGATTTCTTGAGGGACCAGAAAACTAGTTCATTATTGCATTAACCTCTTTAGTATTTTCTTCATGTAAACTAGGATAAGCATGTGTAGGATGTGTAACCTCATTAAAGAATCCACAAGCTTTGACTTGGTTAAATCTATCATTAATTAACAGCTTAAACATCTTAGATAATTCATCAATTTGATCATCTGCCGTATTATTTCTTCATTATCAACTTCATAAATTTTCTTTCGTGAGGATTCAATCTTTTCACCATATAGATTGTTTTGCCATTTTATTAATTACTTCTTTTGCTAAAGTTGGTGTTATTTCAAATGAAGATCCACCACATACTATGTCTAATAACCTTTGTTCAAAGTGATTGAGCCCTTCATAAAATATTCTAATAAAACTCTTTGAGTATATCCGTGTTGTGAACAAGAAGAAATTAATCTTTGCAATCTATCTCAAAATTCATTAAAATTTTCATCATCTTTCATCTTTGCAACAGTGATTTGATTTCTATAGGAAGTAATTTTTCTAGTAGACATATATTCATTTAGGAAAGCTTCCAACATTTGAGTCCATTTAGTTATTGAATCTTGGGGGAGATAGAACAACCAATCTTGTGCTTGATCTTTTAATACAAAAGGAAAAACTTTAAGTTTGACATGTTTTAAGGTCATTCTTTCGGTTTCATCCTGTTAAATTTATGTTAATATTCCCTTATGAATTTATGTAGGTCTTCATTGTCTTTACCATAAAAGTTAGGCAAGGCACTAACAAATTCAGATCTATGTTCAAATTCAGGAAATCCATTGGGGTATGATACGCATATAGAGTCATAACATTTTGATTTTCATGTCTAAAAGTAAGTTTTCTATTATAGTTATTATTATTATTGGTAACTCTACTTTCATTATTATTACTATTATTAATGACATTGTCATTAATATCATTGTTGTTATCCTCCATCCTATTAACTAAGTTTTTCCTAAGTTGTTGTCTTAAACATCGATTAAAATTCTATCTATTTCAGGATCAAATGGATGTAAAGATCCTGTAAAATTAACATGACGAAGTGTGTATGCCATACAACGTCTGAAATCCTAAAAAATTATTTAAAAATCCCCGGTAATGGAGCTAAAAACTGACATGTGTCGAGTGTGCACAATAGTTTTTCGTATGTTCCTATTATTTGTAGGAGTGGTAAATGAGATATTGTCTCTACAGGAATTTGGCGAAATTCTAAAGAAAGTATTTTTTTGTTTTTCTTAATTTAGTTAATTTAATCAAATAGGAATTAAAATACCAAATAACTGAAAACTATAAATATTAACTTAATTAACCAAACTAACTAAACTAATTCAAACAATTCAATGCAAACTAAATTAAATGAAATTCAAATTCAATATAATGTAAATTTCTAAGAAAACATCTAAACAAACCCCACTAAACAATGTAACATACTTGGACCGCATACAAATACTAGAACATAACATCACTTCATAGCCTAATTATAATCATATCACATGAAATCTCAAAATCATTAAATCCTAATTCATAATAGGTTGATAGCCTTTAACAAACCATCGATCTTCCTATATACAATGAAAAATGAGCCATATTCTTATCATTATAGATCTACCTATTGGATAAAACATAATAAAATAGAAATACGATAGCATTAACACTTAATGAAAATCATACATAATCTAAATCAAATATTAATTAGAATATGCTAATTAATAAATAACTTAGAACACAATCAACTAGAACATCCACTCGGGAAATATTGGTTTATAGATTAATCTTAGTTACTATTTCTATAATTGTTGTCAATAATCATAGACATAGAATTAGAATCACAATACCACAATACATATTTGCAACTATGCATGTAATATATCTTCATTAGTTGTAAAAAGCAAAAATAACCTATTAAAATTGTGATTGTTGTGTATGAATAAGTTCATGATGCCTTAATTATAACTACACATCAATCCAAAGTATATACATGTCTAAGGTTTATTTAGATTAATATACTACTCACTTGTTGGGGCATGTGTCCTAGGTAAATATATAAACATTGTTTATCTTATAATTTTAGTTAATAAAATAAAGGTTTTCATTTGCTGTTTTATTATAAGTGATTGCATGTTTAATAAAATTCATGAGTATTTGTTGAAATATCCTAAATATCATAAATGTCCTTAGTCGCTCATTATACTGGGAACTATAATGTGTTAAGACTTGTGTGAATCTTGATTAGGCATATGAATCGAGATCATGAGTACTTGTTAGGGAACAAGGTACTGGACCGACCCGCTATGAAAACACCACATGGATTAAGTCATAGGTGTTACTCAAGATAGATATATCATTTAGTCCTTCAACTTGAGATTACCGTAGACTTCAACATTGGGAGCATGCTAATTTGATACAATCAAATGTTATCTTTAACTGATCGATTATAAAGATTATGATTGGTTACCATGTGAATAATATATGGAGGTATGTAATCAAGATATAATTTGTCCCTCTCGTATATAGAGGGATATTAGCGGATCTCTCGATAAGTTAGAGTGTTAAATGGCTAAGTCCAAGTGAATTGATATTATCAATGTCATTTGGATGTTTTCAGTCTACCTAAAGATCGAAACTAGTACGATTGAACATTAAGGGTAACATTTTATGCCTTATCTTTAAACAAATGATATCAAATGAAAAAGCAATATGATATATGTTATTCATTAGGTTGTATCAATTTTGATATTCATGCTACTTAGGTAGTTATAATACATTGCTAGAGACCGCTTATGATTGATGTACCAAAATGGTTTTTGGTTCACTGCTAATGTAGCATGAACTTATTGTGTCGCACACAAAGAATGAATTTATACAATTTCAATTCATCAACAATTATGAATTTTAAAATTTATGACATAAAAGCCATTATGATTTGTTATATGATAATCATTAATATGGGCGTATGTGTAATTTTCTTGAATTTCCTAAATACAATACTTGTATTAGGAATTGGTTTTTAAATAAGTTTATCTACACATATCAATAAAGGTTGAAACCCTAAAACGAAATAAAACTTTTATATTTACTATTTTTGAGTTCTCTGGATTTTAGGAAAGAAAGAAAACTTTTTTCAATCTTTCATAAGGAGCACTCCATATTGTGGTAACCGTTCGTGTGTTGATTTCTAATAGAGGACGAACACTTGAACGTCTTGGAGATGGAACAATTAGAGAAGGAAATCACGGATTAAGGTATGGTTTACTTTTACAGATCTAGTTCATGAAACTTATTTTCGATCCTTTTGGGGGTTTTTCAAAAACTATTTTGAGTTTTTCACAGTGTATGAACCCCATAACCCAACATCACTCATGCTGGAAATAAATAACACAATAATATAATTGAAAGACATAATTAAATAAATAAATATCTTTTAAATAAATCAAAGCTCCAATGTAGCTTCAAAAATAAACTTAATAAAACTAAACTTATAAGGACAGAGGGCTAATAGAGGAGAGCAATTTCAAAGCCATGAGGTCCTATTTATAGTTTCCTAAATATACATATCATAGATGAACTCAAATCCTTCATATTAATCTAAAAAACTCATAACCGACCTCAGCAATTTGTCAGTGATCCCTAAGTTGTACATAAATCATTGAGTTAATCACTTGCAATTGGTCTTTATGCCCCACTGATTCAGTTGCAATTTCTAGAATAATTTTCAATTCGCTGATGAATTACTAGCACTTTTCTACTACCGATTTAAGTGGCGATTTCCTGAGTAATCTTGTATCACTGTCTAATCGCTGAACCTCTTCTATAGTTGATTGTTTTGCTCTTCTTCTTTTTTCTTCCATTTCTTTATTTTCCTAATTATATCTTGAAATCATAAAACAAGAGAACACTTAGTGTAATATCATCATTTATATTAAAATCAACCTAAATTACACTATAAAATATGTCTAATTGTTGACTTGTCAGGTAGATTTATAATGATAAGAATACAGATTGTTTTCCATTGAATATAGGAAAATGGATGGTTTGTTAAAAGCAATCAACCTATTATGATTTATGATTTAATGATTCCAAGATTCATGTGATAAGATTATAACTAGGTTATGAAGTGATATTATGTTTTAATATTTGAATGTAGTCCAAAGTATATTACATTGTTTGGTGGTTATTTAGATGTTTGTTTAGATATTTATATTATATTAAATTTGAATATTGTTTAATTAAGTTTGTGTCGAATTGTTTGAATTAGTTTAATTAATTTGGTTAATTAAATTAGTACTTATAATTTTGATTTATTTAGTGTTTTTATTCCCATTTAGTTAAATTAATTAAATTAAGAAAAACATGAAAAAATACTTTCCTTAAAAGTTTGCAAAATCCCTGTGGAGGCGATATCCAATTTACCATTACTACAAATAATAAGAAAATATAGGAAACTATTGCACATGCTTGACACATGCCATGGCCCCGGATCCCGATGCAAACCAAGCATCGCCAATTTGTTCGAACACATCAACATGGCTGTTAGATTGCGGAATTCATCCCGATGATGGCCCAAACTCATTAACTTATCTTACACGTTTTCTGAAGCTTATGTCAATTATTCAACCTTTTTAGAGAAAATTATATGTCTCGTTAGTACTTGACTTAACATTCATAGAGTTGTGTGGTTTAACAACAATAAACATTTCAAGTTGCGGAAGTCTTACAATTTAACTAACAAAAAAAGTAAATCTAAGGTGTTTTCAGTAATCAAAAGCACT
The DNA here is from genome assembly GCA_039657365.1 of Stephania yunnanensis. Taxonomy (NCBI): domain Eukaryota; kingdom Viridiplantae; phylum Streptophyta; class Magnoliopsida; order Ranunculales; family Menispermaceae; genus Stephania; species Stephania yunnanensis. The sequence goes on along the minus strand of CM077581.1, from coordinate 27,131,720 downwards.
AAAGGGTGGAAACCTAACAATATAATGATATCACGCATCATACACAGACGCCAAAAATAAAAACGATGAAACATATATTAGGCATCATTCAGTTTATGTGAAATCCAAAAATTTCATAAACTTGGTTATGTGACTAATTAATTATTTTTCGAGTTTTATTTGGAATTTAAGAACTCAAGGTGGGGCCATGCATTTCGGATTAGGGATCATAAGTTAGAATATTATTTTTGTATGTTTCGTGACTAGTACGTGTATTATACACTATTTGTCGCGAAGTTAAGTTGGTTTGAGGTTGAGAAGCGATGCCTGCATTTTCAGAGAGCATTGATGTTTTTTCTCAAATTTTTTGTGAAATTGGAGTATTTATCGAGGTTTAATTTGGTTTAAAACTATAATATAAACATAAGAAGAATAAAAAGAAAATGACAAAAAAACATAAGTTCAAAGGTTTAGTTAAGTTATGTAGATAAGCTGAGGGACATTTTAGTCATTTTCCAATCAAACAATATAGACCTTGTTTGGTATGTGGGTGAGATAACTCACCCCTACCCCCATAAGGAGATATCTCCCAAGAGTTCAATGGAAAAAAATACCACTTACAGATCATCTTTTTCTAAAGTCCCTTACAAATCATCTTTTTTATTTTAAAAATATATTTGAAGGGCATTTATGTCAATTCCTACATTTTACTATTTTTAAAAATTTGCAACTTCTCTACAAGTTTAAAGTTCAACCAAACATGAAATATGAACTTACATTGTGAGTTAATTCCATGGAGTTATCTCCGCTCACACTGTAAGTTGGCGAAAACGAACCAAACAAGACCATAAATGTGCGAAATCAAGATGACTTTAGATAAAACCTTTCTCATCATCTTCCCTGACCTACTGTGCCTCCCCTTTCTCATGACACTCATCTTTCTTGATAAGTTCTCTATCAAGCTTTCTCGTCTCTCTGCTCTTCTTTATTTGTGCCCTCCTTCAAGCTGTGATCTAACTTCCTCACAACGTCTCCCCTCGATCACATTATCTCCACTTTGGGCTCTCACAGATCAATCTCTCTCTCTCTCTTTCTCACCATTTCAAGATTTTCCATTAAATGAGAATAAACGAAGATAGGAATAGGTGAAGCAACGGTTTGAGGTGAGTGTTCAATTAAGGAATCAACCTTTGAATTCAGGTTATTTTGATTAATTAAGTCGAATTGAAGTTTGAAATTAGCTTGGGTTGCTGTTGTGTGGTTTGATGGGATTTGGTAGGAGGAAATCGAGGGAGATGGTAATAGTGTGTAGTTGTTGTTTTGTTGTTGTTGTTTAGTCTCGGTTGGAGAGGTAGATGATGATGGGCTGGGTTGTTGTTTGTGTCATTGATGGGCTGTGTGACGTTTGTTGTTTGGCTCGGTCAATAAAAAAGGAAGAATAACAATACAACTGTTGTTGCGCACTGCCAAAAAGTGCCTTGCCATGAGCAAGGCACGACCTTACCTATGGCATGGAGTTCCCTTCTCTGAACAGGGCATGCTTTGCACAGAGTAGGGTTTGCCCAGTCCCCATAAATAATGCCTCGTTCAACCTAAGCCTACATGGGTCCCCGAGTCATCCCTCGCAAGGTCAATGCAGGCTTTGTCAACTTCCCTTTGATAAGTCAATAATCAAATAATATTTTATAGTATATTTAGGGTGATTTTGGATGCAAAAGGTTATATTACATGGAGTTTTCTTTTGTTTTCATGATTTCAGGTTATATAAAGAAATGAAAGAAAAAGGGGAAGGAGTTCGGTCAATTGAAAAAAGAGCCAGTGAATCTGCAATGAATCAAATGTAATATAGGATTCGCTAGACTATTCGGTGAAGGACAAAGACAGATTTCCACCGTTTTATCCAGTGAATCAGGATTGATAGGGGAATAGATGATGATTCCTTGGGGTTGATTACGAGTTTTTCGGAGAAAATCAAGGAATTTTGTTTTGATTGGATATTTACTACTTAGATTACTATATGTATATATATATATATGAACCTTGGGCTTCGAAATTAATCGCCCTTTAGTATCCTAGATTATATTTCATTACTCTTGGAGCCATATTTGTTAGTTTATTAAATTTTAGTTTAGTTTTATTATTTATTACTTTTGGAGACAATTTGAAGATTCAAAGTATTCAAATAAGATGTATTTATTAATTTCTTTTATTCACTTCATTACTATTGTTTATTATGCATATGTATGAGTAGTTTATTAATCTAAACAAAGTCCGAACATGAATTTAATCCGTTTTGTAATGTAGTTATAATGAAGAATGATTTGTACTTAATGCTTTAAACTTAATCGTATTATTCAAATCATTGATTTAATAGATTGTTATTTTTGGATTACAATCATGAAGCTTTGTATTGCATGCATAGTCTAGAATGTTTATTTTGATATTTGGATTATATATCTTGTTATAGTAAATCAGGGTCTTATGTTAGGACATGACTAATTCTATAGTAAATCAGGGTCTTATGTTAGGACACGTATTGTCAACAAAAGGAATAAATTTAGACCCCACAAAAACTCAAGTCATAAAAACATTACCTTACCCTACGACTGTGAGGGAGGTAAGATTTTTCATTGGCCATGACTGATTCTACAGACGTTTTATGAAAGATTTTTCCAAAATAACACATCCCTTATGCAAGCTTTTACAAAAAGATGTCATCTTCGAGTTCACACCTAAATGCAAGATAGTTTTTAACGAGTTAACAGACGCCTTGATCACTACAACTGTGATAAAGTCACCAAATTAGTCATGACCTTTCGAAATAATGTGTGATGTAAGCAACTATGTAGTAGGAGCAGTTTTAGGTCAAAAGATAGGAAAGGGATTCTCATGTCATATATTATGCATCAAGAACTTTGGATCCCGCCCAACTAAACTGTACCACCATAGAATAAAAACTCATAGCGGTTATGTTTGCATTTGAAAAGCTTAGACCATATTTACTAGGAACAAAAGTAATAGTTTACTCAAATCATGCTGCACTAAAATATTTTATGGCAAAAAATATGCTAAACCAAGATTAATAAGATGCATCTTACTATTATAAGAATCCAATCTCACTGAAAAAGACAAGAAATGTGTCGAAAATTTAGTAGCAGACCATCTAAGTAGACAAGAAAATGGAGAACTCCCAATACCATTAAAAGATCAGTTTCCAGATGAACACATATAAGATAGCTATAACTAGTCCGTGGTACGCCGATATAGTCAACTATCTTACTACTAATAGGCTATCACCTCATTTAACAAGAGGCAAAAAGAATACGATAAAACATGATTCTAAACATTATTTATGTGATGATCCTTACTTATGGAAATTATGTTTTGACCAAACTGTGACGGCTCTAGCCCCACAAACTGGGCCCTGCCCACCTTAGACCTACATAGACTCTTGAGTTAACCATTGCATTGTCAACGCATGCCTGGTCAACCTCTATTTCCATTATTATTAATTTAGTATTTTAAAGCTGAGACAACCTATAATGTGGAAACCTAAAAAATATGATCTCATGTATACGTAAGGTGATAAGATATGGAAATATACAAACATCAAGAATTGCACTAAGCCCATAAACCCATCTTACAAAATAAAACAAGTATAATATAAACACACAAAAAGACCTACAAGTAGAAAAAATAGAGGCCAACTATGAGGGGAGCTCAGAGGAAGTCAACAAGCATCGACTCTCTACTCTTCGCTAAACAAAGGACCTACAATTGTCACCTAGTGGGAGATAATTCCAATGATTAAATCCAGTAAAGTTTCAATCTCAATTCTTGAATTTAAATAAATAAGTCTAAGTATCATGTGAGAATCTAAAGGATAGGAAAATAAATAAAAATGTATGATAAATGGACTAGAAATAAAAAACAACGAATAAATAGTGCTTAGGAATCAAGGGGAAGCATCAAAGAGGTCTAAATCCATGGAGAACGGGTGCAACTACTCAATTTCCCAGAGCCACAACTCTCCAAGTCGATAGACTTAGTTCGGTGTAGCGTAGGGGCATTAACGGTGTCTCGAATACCGTCCACATCTACTATCTATGATCCAGTACTCGGGTTGAGTGATCATAACCGCAAGTATAACGATACAATTGTAGTAATAATTTGATCAACAAAGGTTGGTTACGGGTATCGTTCCTCTGGGAAAGGTGTATATGGACACAATTACTTAGTCAAGTTTACTATATTGTTAAGAAGGTTTCTTTTTGTTTGATTTAAATTAAAACTAATCTATTCTATAAAAATAATGCAAATCAAGTTGTATTCTTATATTAAGAAAACTCTTAGTCTATAACTTCACCTAGGCAATGAAGTACTATGCTTCCCATATCTAACTTCGTTCATATTTCTTACAATTAGAATAAATATATTTCCTTAATATTCACTTCAACCTATTTAAACTCCTTAAATACTAAATAACAATCCCAAATGAAATAAAAGTCCAAAGCTTTCTATTTTTATGTCTTGACGTTGTTTGTAAGTGATCAATGACATCTGTGTTACGTAACTGCGCAACTACAGCTCCATGTCTTCTCTCTATTTCTCCTTCTCGGTGCACTTTACACTGCCTGTATTGCATCTCGACGCTATCTAGGTTGAGTCACGACACCGTGAATGCATCATCTCTCCTGCATCTTTTTTTTTTCTTGATATGCACATTTCTTTTTATATGCATGTTGTCCTCACGATGTCCTTGTAATCCTCACGGTGTCAATTGCTGCATCCACTATGTCAACTCCATTTTTGTGCTTTTTCTTCTCTTTTCTTCATGGAATCCTTCCTTTTCTCTTTAATGCCTTGTAGTTTTGAAAACATATAAATATCATCAATTAGAGCTCATTCCAAGATATTTAGACTAATTATACAACTAAACTAGCCCTATACATAAGTCTAATAAAGTACTTATCATGAGGTCACATTGTCCATCTAGCACTAAACCTCGGAGTACCTTCATGACACACTTAAGCTTTATACACTCCACAATATACAATAGAGTCCAAGTAAATAAGATAACAACAAATAAATCCAAGAATATAATAAGAATTGGAATTGATCCTTTAGCTAGTTTACTTACCTCAACTACGTGAAAATATCACGTCTCGCGGCTCTGACAATCCTCCAAAACCACCGTCAATACCCAAATCTAGTCTTTCTAGGTCCCTGTATTCATTCAATATGGTTTGAGTGTGTTAGAGTCTAATTTTACTTGGTTTATCATTTCATTTTCAGCTCATCCTACTACATTGTTTTTGCATTTTTCATCAAGTTATTTATCCCAAAAATGACTCTAAACTCGGATAAAAATGCTAGAAAGGACTTCACGAAGCTTAAGGCACAAACCACAATGTTTATCGACATAATATAAGTCATAATGTTTATTAAAATCACTTAAAGGGGTTTGAATCTCTTTATTTGTAAAATAGTCCAAATATGGACTTAGTGCTAAAATGTCAAGTATTTAAACATAAAAGTGAGTGGGAAAGTGCGTTAGAAAACTTGGAATGACACCAAATTTATGGTGTTGGGGCATGTGCCCTAGGTAAATTCATTAACTGTCTTTATGAATACTTTTAGTTAATAAAATAGAGGATTTCATTTGCTGTTTATTATAATTAATTTGCATGTTTACATTATAATAAGATCCATAAGTATTTACAGAAATATCCTAAATGTCCCTAGTCGAACATTATACTGGGAACTATAATGAATAAAGACTAGTGTGAGTCTTGATTGATGATCATATGATGATTATACATATACGGATACGAATCAAGATCACGAGTAGTTGTTAGGGCACGAAGTACTGGATCGACCCGTTATGAGAACATCACATTGATTAAGTAATAGTTTTTTCTCATGATAGTTATATTTCTCAGTCCTCTGACCTGAGATTACCAGAGACTTCAACATTTCAAACACAATGATTTGACACAATCAAACGTTGTCTTTAACCGGACGATTATAAAGGTCGCGATTGGTTACTGTGTGAGCAATGTGATGAAGTTGTGTTATCGAGATACAATTTTTCCCTATCATATAAAGAGAGATATCTAGTGGATCCCTCGATGTGTTAGACTATTAAAAGGCCTAGTTTAAGTGAATTGATATTGATCAATGTCACTTGGATGTTTTCGGTCTATCTAGAGATCGAGACTAGTACTATTGAACATATTGGATGACAATTCCATGCCTTATGTTTGATCAAAAGGATATCGTGTGACAAAAGGATGCTATATTCACTACTGATTAGGTTGTATCGATTTGATATTTATACAACTTGGGTAGTCATAATGTCTTGCTAGAGGCCGCTTATGACTTGTATACCAAAATGTGTTTTGGTACACTGCCAACATTGTATGAGCCTATTGGGTCGCACACAAAGAATGGTTTTGCGAGATTTTAAGATGGTTAAGAAAAATGAATTTTATATGATAAATTCATGATAGAAACGTCCTTGTGGTTTATTATGCTTATACTTCTTTAAGTAGGGGTATACGTGTAATTTACTTAATCGTCTATATACAAGGGTTGTATAAATAGATGCTTTAAGTTAGAATACATATACGAAAGATTACGGCCCGAAACTCTATTTTCGTTTAGAAATGAATTAGGGTTTTCTGGTATGCTCTGGATCATTTTGGAGAGAAACAAAAAGGTTTGATATTCTCTTGAAGCTAGCGCTTCGAATCTCGGCCGCCGTTCGTGTGTGGACTGCTGATATAGGGCGTTCGTCGTTGGCAACGCCTTAGAGATTGATCAACCTTCAGAAAGGTATTTTGCGACCAAGGTATGATTAAGTTTTCACGGTTTAAACGTTTTTAATGGAATTAGATTGGGATCCTGTTGGGGTTTTGATCAAAACTGTTTTGTAATTTTTCCCGCGTATGAACCCCAAAACCCAATAGTGGTATCAGAGACTTCGAGTTCAATTCCATTAAAACATTTCATGTTTTCTTCTGATATATACATGATATATGATTGAAAGCATGTTAATAGTTGATGTATATGTAATATACATAAGTTTCTGTGAGATTTATTATTATGTTTTTTGTATATGATACATATATTTGCGATTTAATTGAAATCAGTTTCGTACATCCTAGTAACCATGTTAGGTTAATTCGAATAATTTTGATGAATTGAATTTCGTGTTTTGTGATCCATGACACCATTAGGTATAATCTTTATTTTTCGTGTATTGATGCATGGATGAAATCTCTGTAATTCTGTTTGCATATTTACGTTGCATTGTTTTAAGTTTCTTAAATCGTATAAGTCTTAATATTAATTCGAAACTAATATGATTAGGTTCGATTGGGATAGTAGTTCATGATTTAATTACATGTTTGTGATTATTTGGATGAGGACCGTAATTGCAAATAATTATTTTTTGAAATTATTTATTTATCTCGTTATATCTATTCTATTATGAAATTTCTATTTGATAAGAGATAGATAACAAATTAGAATAGGAGATATTAGCAAAATCAGATTCGTTATCCCTATTTGATAGGAGATAAATATCAAGAACTTTGTTATTGGAGATATGCTAGGATTCAAATATCTTAAGTCCCAATTGGATTAGGATAAGATGATTAGTTAGATATGGGCCTAGGTTAATTAAAAATGTTTAATTGACTTAATTTCAGATAAATTAAGGGGTTAATTTAGGATAATAAAATTAGCGAAAAATATGATTTTCTATAGCGAATTTTAATTTTCAGAATTGAAATTCGTTTCCTAAAAAAAAAAAAAAAACGAGGGCGCTGCCCATTGTACCACTGCCCACTGACCGGTCAGCGGGACCGCCATTTCACTAATCTTGGCGCAAGGAAATTCTTTTATTAGTGAACAGTATAAAAAACTCCAAATTGTTTAGTGATTTAACAAATCAATAAAATATATGATATTTCATTGTTTACATAAAATCACTAAAACTGAATAAAATCCCTTTATTAAATTTTAAGTCTCATGCCATCCATTTTAAACACTTGTCAAGGCCTCGATCACACTAATACGGTTTCAGCCATAGCTTGGTGTATTATGTTATCTTAGTGAGACAAGTTGGATAAGAGTTACCTAAATGTTTAAAATGGTCCGACTTAATAAAGCTATCAAAATAGTTTTGAGCTTTAGGCACATGATGAGATAAAAACATGATAAGACATAAGATGTCCCCTATCTCATAAAAGTATCTAAAATTACATAAGATGTAATTGGTAACTATTACCTACCTAAATAATCTAGTTCTGTGTTTCATGCCATAGCTGTCATAGAATTTGGAATTTGGATATAGTCCCCTAAAATAAACTTTAATTTAGTGGGAGTCTATTCCTCTATAATATTTATTTATTGTAGATTAATGGCCACTTCAAGTAACAATAATCCCCTGTCACTGCGATCCATCCTTGAGAATGATAAGCTATCTGGGACTAACTTTCTTGACTAGTTCAGAAACTTGAGAATTGTTCTTAAGCATGAACGCAAGTTGTATTTCCTGGATGCTCCAGTCCCTGAGGACCCACCAGCCAATGCTACAAAAGTTGTGAAGGATGCGCATAATAAGCATGTCAACGATTCTACTGATGTTGCATGTATTATGCTGGCAACTATGGTTCCTGAACTTCAGAAGGACATGGAACTAATGGAAGCCTACGACACGGCTATAACGTTGAAGGAAATGTCCCAACAACAAGCTAGGCAAGAAAGGTTCGAGATAGTCAAAAACCTACATTCTTGCAAGATGGTTGAGGGTGCGTCAGTTAGTCCTCATGTTCTAAAGATGAAGGGATATGTTGACCAGCTTGATAGACTCAGATTTCCCATAAGCCAAGAGTTGGCTACGATTTGATCATGAATTCATTAACAGAAAGTTACTCATAATTTGTGATGAACTACCATATGAATAATATGGAGAAATCAATTTTAGAGTTGCATTTGATGCTCAAAACTGCTAAACAAAATATCAAACTTTAGAAATGTGTTGATGATCCAAAAGGGAAAGGGAATGAAGAAGAAAGGCAAAGGCAAGGCTAAAGTTGTCAAGGCTGGTGCTGCACCAGTCGCAAAGCCAGTGGAACAAGTCAAGCCCCAGCCTATTCCTAGTTCAAAACACTCAAAAGAAAAGGAAGGAAATTTTCATTTTCGTCATGCATCTGGATATTGGTTCAGAAATTGCAAACTCTATCCGAAAGATCTAAAAAGAAAAAGGGTAGTGCGACTACTACTACTACTACTACATGTATTTATGTTATTGAAATTAATTTATCTACTAGTGATTCCTGGGTATTAGATACCGGATGTGGATCTTACATTTGTATAAATGTGTAGGGACTCGCCAGAAGTAGAAAGTTGAAGAAAGGAGAAGTCATCCTCTGCGTATGGAATAGAGCAAGAGTTGTCGCCTTGGCTTTTGGATCATATGACTTAGTCTTACCTAGTGGATTTATTTTAACTTTAAATAATTATTATTTTATGCCTGCCTTGAGCAGAAACATCATTTATGTTTCATGCTTGGATATGGATGGTTTTGCTTTTATTATTGCGAACAATAGATGTTCCATTTCTCGTAAAGGTATATTTTATGCAAATGCCGATTTGTGTGACGGTCTTTATATTTAAGCGTGAAAAGGTCCACTGATACTCCGGTCTTTAACATAAATACAAAGTGATTCAAGTCAAATGATTTGAATCAAACCCATCTTTGACATTATCGTCTCGGGCACATAAACGAGAAATGCATAACGAAGCTCCATAAAAATGGAGTTCTAGATTCATTTGATTTAGAAACATATGAAACGTGCGTATTTTGTTTACTAGGCAAGATGACTAAAAGTCCCTTTACTGGACACAGTGAAAGGGCAAGTGATTTATTGGGCCTAATACATACTGATGTATGCGGTCCTATAAACACAATGGCTAAAGGAGGTTATCAATACTTCATTACATTTACTAATGATTTCAGCAGATATGGTTATGTATATCTAATGAAACATAAAGTTGAATCATTTGAGATGCTTCAAACATTTTTAAATGAAATCAACTTGGTAAAACTATCAAAACACTTCGGTCAGATCGAGGTGGTGAATTTTCGAGCCAAGAATTTGATGATCATCTTAGATTGTGGGATTGTCTCCCAATTGACTCTACCAGCAACTCCACAGTGGAATTGAGTTTCTGAAAGGAGAAATCAAACCTTATTAGATATAGTTCGATCTATGATGAGTCACGCAGATCTTCCGTTATCCTTTTGGGGTTATGCATTACAAACTGCAGCTTTCACTCTAAATCGAGTTCCTTCTAAAGCGGTTGATAAAACACCATATAAGATATGGTATGGGAAGAGACCCAGTTTGTCTTCCCTTAAGATTTGGGGTTGTGAGGCTTACGTAAAATGACAAGTCTCTGAAAAACTAGCACCTAAATTTAACAAGTGTTTATTTGTACGGTATCCTAAGGAAACAAAAGGATATTACTTTTATAATCCCGCTGAGAACAAAGTGTTTGTTGCTCGGTATGGTGCCTTTATGGAAAAATAGTTTATTTCAAAAGACACTTGTGGGAGAGAAATAAATCTTGAAGAAGTTCAAGAATCACATATAACCCCTGAACCGCTACTGGAAGTTTAACAACGTTCTGAACCAATTGAACCTCCACAAATGACACAAGGCCCACGTAAATCTGGTAGGGTAAGACATGAGCCAGAGAGATTCGGATTTATCATTACCGATAGTCGTGATGTGTTACTTATGGATCAAAATGAGCCCACCACTTATCAAGAGGCTATGTCTGGACCAGACTCAGATAAATGGCTAAATGACATGAACTCTGATATGCAATCCATGTATGATAACCAAGTTTGGAACTTGGTTAATTTACCTGAAGGTGGTAAGACCATTGGATGTAAATGAGTTTTCAAGAAGAAAGCTGACATGGATGGCAAAGTGCATACTTTTAAAGCAAGACTTGTAGCAAAAGGTTTCAGGTAGACTCAAGGTGTTGATTATGATGAAACTTTTTCACCAGTAGCCATGCTTAAATCCATAAGAATTTTAATTGCCATTGCTGCATATTATGACTATGAGATATGGCAAATGGATGTAAAAACAACATTTCTTAACGGAAAGCTGCTTGAGGACGTGTATATGACACAACCTGAAGGTTTTGAACATCCTGAGAATTTTAAGAAGGTGTGCAAGCTTCAAAGATCCATTTATGCATTAAAACAAGCTTCTCGGAGTTTGAATCTTCGTTTTGATGAAGCAATCAAGGATTTTGATTTTATTAAGAATGAAGATGAGCCTTGTGTATACAAGAAGGTCAATGGGAGTGTAGATGTTTTTCTGGTACTGTATGTTAATGATATATTACTCATTGGAAATGACATCCCAACATTGCAGAATGTCAAGTCTTGGTTAGGAAAATTTCTCAATGAAAGACTTAGGAGATGGAGCATATATCCTAGGGATAAGGATCTATAGGGATAGATCTAAGAGGCTAATCGGTCTAAGTCAGAGTGCTTACATAGACAAGGTGCTGAATAGGTTAAGTTTGCAAGAATCTAAAAGAGGATTGTTGCCAATGCCTCATGGAATAAGTTTCAGCAAGATTCAATGTCCCAAGACAAATGATGTATCATATGCTTTGAGCACTACAAGCAGATATCAGTTAGATCCTGGTAAGAGTCACTGGATAGCAGTAAAGAACATTCTTAAATACTTAAGAAGGACTAAGGAAGTGTTTTTTGTCTATGGAGGTTTTGAAAATGATGTAGTTGTCAATAGTTACACAGATGCAAGTTCTCAAACTGATGAAGATGATTTTAGATCGCAATCTGGATATGTGTTTACTTTGAATGGGGGTGCAGTAAGCTGGAAAAGTTTGAAGAAAGAGACTGTGGCAGATTCTATAACAGAAGCTGAGTATATTGCAGCGTCCGATGCAGCAAAAGAGGCAATTTGGATCAAAAAGTTCATTTTTGAACTAGGTGTAGTTCCAAGTATTGCTAACCCTATTTGTTTGTATTGTGACAATAACGGGGCAATAGCACAGGCCAAGGAACCTAGATCACACCATAAATCTAAACATATACTCAGGCGTTTTCATCTCATCAGAGAAATTATTGAGAGGGGAGACGTGAAGATTTGCAAAGTACCTACTGAAGACAACGTTGCGGATCCATTGACAAAAGTTCTTCCACAAGCAAAACATGATGGTCATGTTAGATCATTAGGCATTAGATGCATGTATGATTGGCCCTAATGCAAGTGGGAAATGTTGGGGCATGTGCCCTAGGTCAATCCATTAACTGTCTTTATGAATACTTTTAGTTAATAAAATAGAGGATTTCATTTGCTGTTTATTATAATTAATTCGCATGTTTACATTATAATAAGATCCATGGGTATTTACAGAAATATCCTAAATTTCCCTAGTTGATCATTATACTGAGAACTATAATGAATTAAGACTAGTGTAATTCTTGATTGATGATCATATGATGATTATACATATAGGGATACGAATCAAGATCACGAGTACTTGTTAGGAAACAAAGTACTGGATCGACCAACTATGAGAACATCACATGGATTAAGTCGTAGTTGTTTCTCATGATAGGTATATTTTTCGGTCCTCTGACTTGAGATTACCGGAGACTTCAACATTAGGAACACAATGATTTGACACAATCAAACGTTGTCTTTAACCGAACGATTATAAAGGTTGTGATTGGTTACAGTGTGAGCAATGTGATGAAGTTGTGTAATCGAGATAGAATTTGTCCTTCTCATATAAAGAGAGATATCCAGTAGATCCCTCGATGTGGTAGACTGTTAAAAGGCCTAGTCTAAGTAATTGATATTGATCAATGTCACTTGGATGTTTTCAGTCTCTTTAGAGATCGATACTAGTACGATTGAACATGTTCGATGACAATTCCATGCCTTATGTTTGATCAAAAGTATATCGTGTGACAAAAGGATGTTATATACAATATTGATTACGTTGTATTGATTTGATATTCGTACAACTTGGGTAGTCATAATGTCTTGCTAGAGGCCGCTTATGACTTGTATACCATAATGTGTTTTGGTACACTACCAACGTTGTATGAGCCTATTGGGTCGCACACTAAGAATGGTTTTACGAGATTTTAAGATGGTTCAGAAAAATGAGTTTTATATGATAAAATTCATGACATAAACGTCCTCGTGGTGTATTACGCTTATACTTCTTTAAGTAGGGGTATATGTGTAATTTACTTAATCGTCTATATATAAGGGTTGTATAAATAGACGCTTTAAGTTAGAACACACGTACGAAAGATAAAGGGCCGAAACTCTATTTTCTTTTAGAAACGAATTAGGGTTTTCTAGTACGCTTTGGATCATTTTGGAGAGAAACAAAAAGATTTGGTATTCTCTTGAAGCTAGCACTTAGAATCTCGGCCGCCGTTATTATGTGGACTACTAATATAAGGCGTTCGTCGTTGGCAGCGCCTTAGAGATCGATCAACCTTCAGAAAGGTATTTTGCGACCGAGGTATGATTAAGTTTTCATGGTTTAAACGTTTTTAATGAAATTAGATTTGGATCCTGTCAGGGTTTTTTCAATTTTTTTTTGTAATTTCTGCTGCGTATGAACCCCAAGACCCAACATATGGTTTATCTAAATTATATTACAAGGATCTATTATGGACATTATAAGTTAGAAAGTCCAGTAGAAACACCTCAAAAAATTTTAACATCCAAAAACTCACAAAAAACATATCCCTTCACAAAAACTTTGATTTTAAGTCTATTTTTGATTAAAAAAATCAAGTTTTTGAAAAGTAATGGTTCTAGTTGTTGCTATTTGTCATAGCTTTCTAGTGATATGCGGGATATTAAAAATGGAGTTAAAATGAAGGACATACAACCATTTTATGAAAATAAGTCAAAACTGTATCGAGGTTGCCCAGAATGTGGAGTGCGCTCTTTGGTCGTGCAGAACCGCATAAACACAGTTCTACGCTAGCAAATCATCAAAAAACATCCCTAAATGCTCCCATATCATACCAAAACTTCAAAACTCAATCAAACACTATAAACCATCACTTCGGGTCATCAAAACAACAACAATCATACATAGATTTCCAAAACTTATAAATGCATCTCATGAAAACCTCAAGAACAATCAAAACAGTTTGATAGCTTGAAATGCAACTTGAATTCAAGGTTGAAAACACTTTAATCAAGTTCAAAAAAAAAATCATAACACAACTCAAATTTTTCTTACAAACTCATTTTAGATTGAATGCCCCAAACCATTTTATGCATTAGAATCAATTTGAGAAAGAACTGTATAAAAGTAAAGGAGCATTACCTAGACCTTAATCTTCTAAATTTATCTTCTTTTAACCAAGATTTCTTCCTTGTTTGATCCCAATTAACTTAAAATCATGGAACTTTAGCTGTAACTTTTTTTTTAAGAAACTTGGGGAGTTTTTTTTCTTGTTTGTGTATACTAGGACCAAAATACCCACTTATATATGGATTTCACTTAAATGTAGAATCCTTAAATCAATCTCTTGTCACATCCATTGTTAGATCCCTAGGCACATCTAAAGTTGGGATTTATTTGCACATACATATCATAGGATCCATTATCCATCTATAATTTTTTCTTGTACACATCTCTAGGTAGGATCAATGTTCAAGGAAATACATTAGCAACTTAAGTGTTCTCATTCATGAACTAGGACTTAGGCTAGGTAAATGTTCCCAAGTCAAATAATCCCATCATAATAAATACACATGTTTGTACACTATCTTAATTATTATTAAATCATTTAGAGTCCAATAGATCACTTTAGACAAAACAATAATAATTGGCCTAGCAAAACTAAATTTAGGCCATTTCATTTTTTTCCTCATTTAGACTTAGGTTATTTTAACTAGAACTTCATTTCATAACTTAGGCATTTTTATTAAGCTACAACCCCACTTAATTTATAAGTTTACTCAAGTCACATCAATGCATTAACCTACTCAACTGTCTCTGCGTGCACACCCCGAGGTCGTTACCACTCTCAGCTCGCTAATTTCGATCCTAAAGTATTTAAAATCTTGTGTGAAAATATAGATAGGTATAGTACAGGCATCAAACATAAGTAAAACTATTTAATTATTAACCCGATGTTGATTCCCGAGTATCTACCGAGTTTGCCAGGTAGGACTGGCAGTCAGGTCACGATCCTACAAGGCAACATGATTAGGACTAGTGTTTTTTGAGTGGTTATAACAACCATTTGAAGATGTATCCTACAAACATAAATACAGTCCGTCATGGCTCATTGCCATACTTATGCTTGTGGGGGGCATTTTGGTCCACGTCTTACTGCTAGTAAGATATTAGACTCAGGATTCTCTTGGCTACTTTATTCCGCGATTATTATATTTACACGAAAGCTTGTCCAAATTGTTAAAGAACCAAAAATTTATGACGTAGGAACCAAATACCACGGTGTCCTATTCAATTTAGCCAAGTATTTGATGTTTGGGGAAAAGACTTTATGGGATATTTTCCACTATCTAATTGAAATATTTACATTTTATTAGCAGTAGACTATGTGTTTAAGTGGGTAATAGCTATAGCCACGAAATCTAATGATTCTAAATATTAATTAATTTCCTAAAATCAAGGATTTTTACTTTTTTTGGAGCATCTAGAGCATTGATTAGCGATAGAGGTTTGCACTTTTGTAATGGAATTCTCATTACTCTACTTCACAAATATAATGTTACACATAGAACAACTACCACATATCACCCACAAAATAGTAGACAACATGTAAAGACTTGAGTCTTTATTTAGAAGATGCATTATGGGCATATAGAACTGTATTTAAGATACCCATAGGTATGGCACCTTATAGAATAATTTTTGGTAAAACATTTCATTTACCAGTCAAATTAGAGCATAAGGCATACTAGGCAATTAAGACATATAATATGACTTATGATAATGCATAAAAACAATGTAAATTTAATATCCATGAGTTAGAAGAATTAAGGAATGACACATATGAAAGTGCTTCTATTTATAAAAATAAAACTAAAGCATTTCATGAAAATAAATTTAATATTAAGAATCTTGAAGTATTTAATTTGTTTTTACTTTTTTATATATTTCTTAAATAATTTCTTGTAAGAGTTTGTTCAAGATGGATGGGACCTTTTATAGTTGCGCAAGTATTTCCCCATGGTGTTGTGGAGATAGAAAGAAGAGAAACAGGGAGAATCCTTAAAGTTAATGGTCATAGATTAAAACCTTAACATGAAAAATTTGTCTCACAAGATAAGGAGATTATTAACTTTGACCTAGTTGACAACTCACTAGATGAATTGAACACTATGGAGTAGCACATTGTAACCATTAATTTAAATGAAACATTCAACGCATGGATGGTTAAAACACCAAGAAGGAAGAAGAATAAGAAATCACTAAAGGAGAAACAACTCACCAGAGACCCATACGAGTGCAACAAGGATGACTCGGATTTTAAGGAGTTTGGTGAAACAAACAATCCTTCAAAAATCTTAGCAGAGGATCCAAGACGCACCTTCTTTAACATACAAAATCAATGAAATATCCCTTTATGAAGTTCAACTCGATACGGGAGCCGATATGAATCTATGCTTGAACATTGGGTTCTTCTAACAAAATCGAGGATTCATTGCAAAACTCCTATTACGGTGTACATGACAAATGAAACTTATACAGTCCTATTAGGGGTATCAAAGAGTGTGCACGTATGAGTGGGTAGGCTCATAATCACTATAAACTTCCTAGTCATGCTAACAGCCACCCCACTAGATCATATATTATTGGGTAGATCATTATTATAAGCTGTTGGAGCTATCTTCGACGTACGTGAGTGCATAGTTACACTAAGGACAGGTAATGAAGTAATATCATTCAAAAATAGGAGAGAACTTTGCAACAATATGGAAGAAGGGCAATTTAGTGACGGTGATGAGACTAATGACGATGAATGTTTTTAGACCCTAATGAAAATATTCTCAATGAGGAACCACTTGAAACGAAGATTGACACCTCTACTAGTAGAGCAAACAACAATAAACAACAACGTTTTATGGAAGGCATCTCATATTTCTTTTTTCTCTAGTTATTTTAGTTTTTAGCAGGAAATCTAGAATTAGTAAAGTTTGCTTTTATTCTCTTTTCTTTTGACTCTTTTTTGAAATTACTTTTGGGACTTAAGCTTAAGAGTACCTTCAAATAGAGGGGGATGATCGAGATGTATTTTTAATTTTTATGCCATTTATGCAAGTTTGCATTATACACTTGCTTATTTGTTTATTTACTTGTTTATTTAATGAATAAAACTATTAGTTAAATATTAGTTAGGTACATATTCTGATCAAGTTTTACAATTCTTTTAGTCAATATTACATTTATATTCTTCTTTATAATGGATATACAAGTTAAATATGAAATAAAGCTACAAACCTGTACATCACGCCTGGTGTGTAATGACTCATGTCTTTAACCTAATGATTAATATTAATTCAAAATTTAATTAATGCGAGTTAGGCTCGTGGTTAGGCCTGAATTGTCTCGATTAGTGTGTGAGTGCAATTGTGGTGATGTATTGTGTTTCGTTGGTGTGAAAATAATCAATGTAACTATATGTGATTAATGGGAATTATTATAAAACCTATAGTTAGAAAATAAACAACAAATAATTGACTGTACTCCTAGTTTGACACTAATGCATCGTGGGGTATCCCACGGAGAGATGTGGAACTAATGTGTACACTTAAGATGTATTTACTGGCATACATGGCAAACAGATAAGTCGTAAAATATATAGGTATATATATATTCGTTTATTTTGATAAATAAATACATATAACCTATAGTTTGAAAGAAAATAATTGAGAATTCATGGGATGCCTAATACCGTGTGTAGGCCAAGGGGTGACGACGTGATGCACATGAGTCGTGGGGTAGCGTGCACGCCTGAGTATACTCCCCGAGTATACTCGTTGGCGCACACAGCGAAATTATAAACGCATGAATATATGCGTATATATATTATATATATTGTATGTATAAATATATATATATATATACATATATATATATATATATATATGTATTCAAAATAATTAATAAATTGATGGGCACCTAGTGACATGTAAGGTTGAGGGTGACACGCATGGGACGTACAATAGTGTGCACGCCAAAGGGTAGTCATTGGCGTGCATGATGAATTTATAAATGAGAAAATACGTAGGTATATATATATATTTATATACAATTGATATATATATATATATATATATATATATAACCTATAGTTTGGTTTAAATTGTTTAAACCATTGGATTGCCTCAAGATAGGCGTAGCATAGGCATCGAGGAGTTGCTGAATGTTAGTGATGTTTAGAGAAGTTTGTCCATGCCTCAAGATGCATGTACTTACATCACAAGAATAATCGATGAGCAAGTGTGTGCATGAGTTGCAATTGATATTTAGATGATCCTCGAGATTCGTTCATGTAATTCTTGAGAAATGTTGCAATTGATTAATTGTAAGTCAGTCATAGGTAATGGGATTGGTTAATAGCCAAAAGATCGACCTTGACATATGCAACACGTACCTCGAGAAAGATCAAAACATAAATGTAAAAATTTAAGCCATCATATTTTTCTCGAGATTCGTGCGATACGAATCTAAAAAAAATATTATATTTATCCTCAATGCAATAGAGCCAAATCTCTATTCGTTTCGAAACATTGGGAAATTGAGGCGGAGATCGAAACAATGGAGAGGCAATGGTGACGAAACCCAAGGTAAGATTGTTCAGATTTTTGTAGTCATTATTGGTTGTATAACTATTGTTGATGTCGTTGATGGTTGTTATTGATGTTGGTTGCACTAATGAAAATGGGCGTTGGGACGCTTGGCTCAAGGAAGGAGATGGCAAGGAGTCGTCTCCCCTGCCCAAACTCGCTTAGGGTTGGGATCAAAGCCAACCTCAATGAAAAATAACAATCAAAGAATAAAAAAAATTGATTTTGACAAAACAGAAGAACATGGGGTCTTGAGGAAGAAGAAAAAGGTTGATGCCCCGAATCAGACTGAATTGAGTCCGGTTTAGGGGTTAGACCCCTTCACAAATGATAAAAATGAAAAATATGCTGGAATTTAGTAATAATTCCAAAAAATTGATAAAAGAATAATGAAAAATATATATTTCTGGACCAAATAAATAGAAATTAGATATTTCTTTTATAAAAAAATGTAGAATTTGGGAGTTAGTTAGGACTTTCTATTGGGGTTTTTACTTCAAAAAACGTGTAAAGGTTAGATTTATCCCAAAAATTATCAAAGGGGTTTTAGATTCAATTGGGACCAGTTTAGGGGTTTCGAATGTGAAGTATTAGACATATAATGACCTCAAATGGTTTGTGATAGGTTCTCGAATATCGCGAGAGATCGAGTGACCCGAAAAGTTAGGAAATTGAAAATAGAACCTAACCGAGGTAAGTACAGATTCGTTTAATTATCAACTTTGCCTTGCTATGTAGTATATTTTAGTTCATCCAATTTATTGATTGAAAATGGAGAGCTATGTGCTATGACGAAAAATATTTGATTTAACTTGTTAAATGGACATATAGTACTTGGTAATATCTGAGGCTACACTAATAGCAATATATCGTGTGTGCAAACCCGAGATCGAGAATGTTGGTGGAATAGGTTTAGGGGTCGCACCCCAGACTATTTTGTAAATCCAAACTTGATAGATTAGTATCACAGTTATATCTTAATTTAAAGGTTTTGGACATAGCTATTGGAAGGAGTACACAACTGAATGAACAATACTTTGCTAGAATATTGATTCAGTCAGTTGGTATACTTGTGGAATAGTGGATTCGGCTCTTGTTTTCGTAAACGAAAAATAAAACGTTATAGTATCACATGCCATGTAAACTATTAAATTTGCATGATGCTTATGTATTTTTACATGAATTTCAATACCCTGTCAAATATGTTGTTGGTTCATATTGCTATTGCATTTCTCTTTGATTTTTATATGGATTGTTGATAATTTTGTGAATCTATACTTATTGAGCAAGTTGAAGCGCTCACCCCAATTAATGTTTCAGGAATATCGACGATCACTTCAACTATAGGACGGAGAAGGTTTAGGAGTCTTGATCTTCTCTTCAATGTAATGATTCTTCCCTTATTTATATATTTGTATAGAATTAAAATTTTTTATTATCACAAAGGTTGGTTGGTTTTGTATAACCAAGGTTTATTCCAGTTTGATTCTTTTTTGTATATTGTGTTTAATATCGCGAAATTTTTTTAATTTTCACTGCGTTTATTATTTGTTTTATTGTCGATATTCGATATTTAATTGTGTATATTAGGTGTTGATGGTGAGGTTGTTGGCTCTAGTTAAGTCTTTCAGGTGTACCAGGGCTTAATTAGGGTTTTAGGCCGAATGATTCTTTAATGAGGATAAGGGTCGTTACATTGCTATTCCCAAGCAATTCTAAATAACGGTAGGAATTGCTTGACATGTGTCGAACGTACACAATAATTTTTTGTATCTTACTATTAGCTTTTAGTAGTGGTAAATGAGATATAATTTCCACAGAGATTTTCAAAATCTCAAAGAAAAATTATTATTTTTATTAATTTAATTAATATAGCTAAAAGAGAATTAAACTATTAAATAACTAACAATTATGATTACTAACTTTAATAACCAAACTAACTAAATTAATTTAAACAAATTAAATATAAATTAAATTAAACAATATTCAAATTCAATTCAATATAAATAAACAAACATCTAAATAAACCCCCAATAAACAATATAGTATATTTGGATTACTTTCAGACGCTAGAACTTAATATCATTTCATTTATAGTTATAATCATAAAACATATGAAATCTTGGAATTATTAAATCCTACTTCATAATAGGTTGATAACCTTTAGCTAGCTACTGATTTTCTTTAATTCAATGGAAATGCCATTTTTTTATCATTGTAAACCTACTCATTGGATAAAATGCAACACCATAGAAATATGATATTATTAAGTTCAATGAAAATCATGCCTAATCTAAGCCAATATTATCTAAGCCGCATAATAAACAACATAAAACACAATCACCTAGAACATCCACTCGGAAAATTCCCTATAGATTAATCCTAGTTACTACTTCTATAATTGTTGTCAATAACTATAGACATAGATTTAGAATCTTAATATCACATAATACATTTGCAATTATGCATGCAATACTAATCTATTTTATTTGTAATATGTAAAAACAACTTGTTAATTCCGTGATTGACGTGCATGAATAGATTTAAAGATTTAAGCACGTGATTCCTTAATTATAACTATCTAGCTATCCAAAATATACTACATTGTCTAGTGTTTGTTTTGATTGATAGACTACTCACTCACGCAGGAAATGAACAATGCATATATATAATTAAAAGTCATAATGAATAAATAAATACCTTAATATAAATCAAAGCTCCAAAGTATCTTTAAATATAGACAATAAAACTTATATAGAGCAAAAGGAAAGCAAAAAGAAAGTAGTAGGAGAGTTATTTCAAAGCTCTCTGGCCCTTTTATAGTCTCCCTAGTGTAATATCATCGTTTGTGCTTAAACTCAACCTAAATTACACTATAAAATATGTGTAATTATTGACTTGTCAAATACGCCCAAACTCAGCGATTTACTGTCCCGAGCAAAGGAATATTCTCAATCATATTCTCTTTTAATTCTTTATAAAATGATTTCAATCTAATTCATCTTAACTATAAATAATATAAATTTTAAAAATAGAAGTGGTTTTTAAATGGAAACATATTACCTACAAGTAAATAAAAGTTATGATAGAATATAATGATTTAGTTAAGTCAAAACATCCCTTAACGATAACTTAACTACCTAATGTAACATTTCTTTAGAATTTAAAATTCATTACCATAGCTAGTGCACAACATAGGTTTTCTCAATCTCCACTGACAAGCATCAATCTTATAATAACTAATATAGAATCTCAAAATACAAAAACCACTAGATTAACTTCAATTTTAGAAAATACTTTATAATAGTACCATAATCAAAATCAATAGGAATTTTGTCAAGATACCGATGAATATGTCATTTAAAATATGTTAGATTAAAAAATACTTCATTCAAATCTAGCTTCAAGTACTCGAGTTAAATCTTTTTATTTGAAGAGTTTAAGAAATCCATCTTTTGCATTTCTCATTTTTTTCTACTCCATTCTAATTATTTGTTTTTTAAAATATTTCTTTTATTTTTGCTTTTGAGCCCCTGCTCCATTTCCTTTGGGCATTCTCACATTTCTCCAACTATAAATTTTCTGCTCGATTTCCTTTGGAATCTATTGGACTCTCTATAAATATTCATTTTTATAAACTCTTGTTAACAATTCTCACTATCATAACCAAAATTGATGAAAGTATTCTTTTTAACTACTATAAATTCATCGGTATCTAACCCATTTCTTCTTTCAATTATTGCATAATAGCTTTATATATACCATAAAACTATTTAATAAATAGATTTTGTATTATATGATTCATATAAATATATCTTGTTCATCTTGCACTATTATTTTGATCTTCTACCTATTATCATGACTAACACAAGACATTCAATTTAGTGTCCTCGTCACGTAGCAAAGTTAATCAAAAGGATATAAAATTAATTCTTTTTATAATAAAATTCATTTGGGTGGTAAAAATATCACTTTCTTTCAACATCTATTATATATATTTTCATTTCCATTCTTTTTCTAACTAAAAATAAAAAAATGAAATCCATACTTGATTTTGCAAGAAATTTGAAAATTTTCGTCAACTTACTTGAATATTAGATTAAAAGTAATTTTGAACTTTTCTTCCACCTTTCGTTCCTTTCATTGCTCTCAATGTCACAATTTACCTAAAATACCCACAAACTCATTTTAAACCTTGTCCTCAACGTTTCAAAATGAAGTTCAGTTTTCATCATAACAAATATACCACGTTAAGTATAAAAGAATTAATAAAATAAATATGACAATCAAGAAATTTAGTTAATTTAAAATCATAACAAAATAGATTGCATAAGAATTTAATGAACAAACATCACCATTTTATAGCAAGTGAATTAAATATCATAACCAAGCACTGAATAAAATATATCACATAGTATACCACCATAAACATAAAGTATCATCAAGAAACATAAAGTATATCACCACCATCGGAATTACATAGAGGAACCCCCACTACTTCACTTAGTGACAAAGAAAATAAAATGGAATAAGGGAACCATTGTCGGCGTTTGGAAGTCACGTCGTCATCATCCTCCACTGGGTCAATCCTCTAGGACTAGTAGCTCACGGCGAGGTCATAGAGATGGTATTCCTGTCTTGTCAATGTCAGAACATCAAGGTTATTGCTAAGTGGTAATCTAATCTATGTAAATGGTAGATGAACTAATGTGCCTCCATGACGTATGTTTCTCCTGAACATCGTACGCTAATTTTTGTTAATGCTCCTTGCTAAGGCTCCCTGGTTCTCAAACACATGTTCTTGATTGTGGAGAGTAGTAATCTAACTGTGCAAAATTGTGCCCATGAAAGCTAACTACTATTTCTTCATGTATAATCTGTCATAATCCTTAGCAGGTTGTTCCACGTTCAGATCATTTCTAGATTCTCACATCTATTCCAAGATCCTCCTCGTGTCATCTCTGATTTTTTTCTTTGCTCAGTTTCTCTTCTAGTTATATCAACCATTTCTCTCTCATCCTCTTTGTCTTCATTACCATTTACTCTGTCATATCTCTATATAACCTCATTAGTGATAGTCATCTTCGGTAATACATCCATGCCGAGGCCTACCATGTTCACTTGGTCCATAAATGATTTTGCCAACATCTAAATATCTTAATCCCATAACAATGTAGTAAAGTAAGGCAGCCTTATAATTCATTATTTCATAGTATTGCAGGCTGTAAGCTGGCATTGATGAAATAACATCATACTTTAGTGGTCTTTCTAAAAAAATTGGTGTTTATGTGGTTGGGATACCTCTCCATGTAAAAAATAAATCCATCTTCATAGATTGCTTCTAAATCTCCCCTTATTGTCTCGGTGGGGAAATGGTACTTAATTCCATACTTGGGTTTGGGGTTCTTATTATTTTATTTTTAGTGAAAACTGGGTAATCTAAAATATCGGTTTACTCTTGCAGCGGAATAGTCCACTGTCACCCCTTGAACTCGGGACTCGATTTTACTTTCAATTTGATATGCATTTGCTAAAATTCTCTCACTAAAGCTTCACTACTCCATTCTCTAGTGACATCCTCTAGGTCTAGGTTATTGTAATCTCTAGTCAGTAAACCCTAGTTTTTTGTCTTTATAATGTCTAGAATCCTAGGCCTATACTTTTAATTTGTTATTAACATTAAATTCTCTATCTAGGGTCAACTTCTTATCCTTAATTATATCATTCCTAAGTTTTTCATAGGCCTTCTCATTGACAAAGTTTTCTTTCCTCAATTCATAGTTTTTCTTCCCCATCGATTTCTTTTGTTCAACTTCCTCTACATCCTCCTCATCCACATAATCATCCTCGATATTGTAACTTAATGAAGAAGGTGGAGTAGTTCTTTTTGCAGTCTAATCCTAGAAGTGTTGAAAGATTTGATGCGGGTTGGATTTAGGAAACTTTAGATTTTGTTTATATTTTTTCTACTAATTTTCGCTTCCCCTTCTCTTGTTGTGAACTTTTATGTTTACCACCTCGGGCCATTTGAAATATTGTAGGTAAGAGAATGAACTTTTAAAATCATTCGGGACCAAATTTATTAGAAAAGTATTTGATAAAGTTTAACTTATCTATGGAGAATAAAAAAATCATTGAAAAACATTTTGAAATTAAAAGTTTGAAATTTATATGGAAGTTGTTGATAAAATAGTATTGGGAAAAAACAAACTTTGTATGTAATTCAAATCAATTGAATATTCACGAAACCCCCAAACTCAATTGAAACTTAGTCTCAAATTAGTTTTACTCACCAAATATGAAAAATAGCTCGAAAATTCAATAGTGATAAATGAATCATCACATCACTCCCATACTAGTATTATAGTAGAAAACATTCGATATCAAAACCATATTAAAAATAAGAATTTTCGAAATTGAGTTTCTATCCTAACAATTAATCCAAAATTGACTAAAAACCAAAGATATAATCAATAAGAGGTTAGGGTTTTAGTTGATTAACTTCTTGAAAATGATTTTTTCAAATATTGAACTCAAGATTGTTTCTCTAGAACGCTCATAAGCACTTATTCACAATCTATTGCTCCAGACATAGGTGGCTCTACATTCTCAAAACTCACTATATTTTTTATTGAATGTGTGAAGATTGAGGTGGGAATCACTTAAATACACTAAAATTAAGCTTTTGAAGGTTGAATCTAGGTGAAAATTAGTATTTGATTGAAAAGGTGCAATGATTTGTGAGTGTGAAGGGTTTAAATATGGCAATTTTGGGTTTTTATTTTTAAAAAACTCAAATTCATTCACAGCGAATAAGGGTTTAAGTAGGTTCATTAAGGAGTCACTGATAAAGTCGCTATAAATGAGCCTCAGTGACTCAGCGATTTGCCCAGTGATTTCTAGTTGTAAAGTTGATTCGGTGGGAAATCACCGAATTCGAATTTACATAAAAAATTATACAAACTGTTACCGATTTACTCAGTGATTTCTAGTACAAACTAGAATCGATAGGAAATCGCTTGCTTAATTTTACTGTTTTTCCCAATTAGATCGATTTTCCTTTTTATTATCACATATATATTTAATAAAGTTAGAAATATTCAAAATTCCAGAATTTAACTAAGATATGTATTAAATAATTTATTTCATTGCCATAAATAACTAATTAACATAAATCAAATGAATAAAATAATATAATACGAAAATAAATCAGCTCGATCAACCCTCCTAACATGAACCTATTCTAGAATTGAATTCCTACAACATCCTCATTATGAGAGTCAAATGTTCAGAAAATATATAAAAAAGAAATTATCTAATCCTAATATTAAAACAGAAAAAAAGATAGAGTATGGGTTGCCTCCCATAAACGTTTTTGTTTACTATCGTTAGCTCGATTGAACTACGTTGTTCTAGGCTAGTTCTATGAACTTAAGTTTAGGATTATCTACCCTTGTGCCATTCCAAAAAATGGTTGCTCGGCCATGCACTCGAAAAGTAAACTTCTTGTATAGAGTATCCATGTAGCTTGCGAAGTAACTAAGAAAGATCTCCTAAAATTAATGGAGGATCTTCATTGATGAAGTATGGCATAACCAAAAAGTCTACGGGAATAATATACTTGTCAATTCGAATCGGTACGTTAGTAATTATACTCAATAGTTTTACTGAATATCCATTAGGTAGAGCACCTTTTTTAGAGGCAAGTAACTTCAATTCTAATAGAGTATGAAGGAAAAAATAAATCAGCATGTAGTTTGCTCTAGAACCCGTATCACATATAGCTTTAAAGTACCAAGCAAATTTAAGCTTTATGTTTATGTATATATTTCATGGATCATCGAGGTTGACAATTGTTTAATTCTTTTTTTTCTTCTTATTATTTTTCGTAGGTTTAAATTCCTCCATGTTACAATTTTCTAATTGTTTGATTGCTTATTCCTCCATTCTTAGGTTATTTTCTATTGATTTTCTTTAGTTTGTTCATTATCAAATTCATTACATTTTCCATAAATATCTTTATAATTAAAATGAAAAGTGACAATTTTGTTTTCAAACTCCATAGACACTATTCCTTGAAAGATATCTAGCTTCATTTTAGCTATTTTAAGGAATGCTTTTCCTAAAAGTATAGATGGGGACTTAGCTGATATTGAGTCTCCCATTTTCATGACATAGAATTCAACGAGAAATATTAAGTCATTTACATTGACTAAAACATCTTCTAGTAAACCATAGGGTTTAATAATGTTATTGTCTGCTAAAGTAAGGTTATTGATGCTCCAGGGTCACACATAGAAAAATTTATTAAAGAAGTTCCTATTATAATAGGAATTCTAAACATCCTTGGGTCGAAACATTTCTCAGGTATTTTCTTTTTAATTAAAGCAAGCACTTTTTGTCCTAAGTTTTCTTTAGATTCTTCTAAAATTTGACTTTTGATTCAGAGAATTCTTTCAAAACTTCATCATAATTATAAAATTGTATAATTGATTCCATCAATGGTTTATTGATTTCTATTTTCCTAAACGATTCAAGAATCTATTCATTGATTTCTTCTTCCCTAGCATTAACTAATCGTTGTGGAACAGTAGAATATGAACACATATCTTCATTCAAATTATCAGAAATCTAATCATTTTTATCCTTATCAATTAATTTAGACTTTTGTAAAGATTTGTTATATGCTTCAAATGTGGCTAAATACCATGGGTACAACCTTCCGAGAAAAGGTGTATGTTTCAATTGTTCAGTCATTCATTCTTTAGTAGGGATGACATTAGCCATAATTTATTATTATTATTATTATTCTTCTTCTTCTTCTTCTTCTTCTTCTTCTTCTTCTTCTTTATTCTTCTTCTTCTTCTTCAATAGGCTTGTGAACCTTCTTTTTATTACTTTGTTTAGGTGTCTTACCAATTATAGTCATTTCCTTTTTATCACTGAATATGACATTAATGTGTTCTTGATTAGTAGACGCAACATTGGTTTGAGTAGGCACTTTAGCTTGACTACTCTACTAAGTACTTAACCTATTTATTTGTAAATTCATATGACTTAAATGATTTTTCAATTCATTAATGGTAGTATCAGTCTTAATTTGATTTCGATAATGAACCAAAACATCACAATACACATCGCCACTATGCGCATAACACTCAGATTCGTGACTGCAATCCGTAAATAAAAACCTATTAAATCAGTAAAGTAAAGAATACGATTTGTTTAAAGCATTAAGCACAAAATCATATAATCATGACTACATTGCAAAATAGATCTAGTTCATGTTTGGAGTTTTGTTTATAATAACAAACTACTCACTC
Organism: Stephania yunnanensis; assembly: GCA_039657365.1. Classification (NCBI taxonomy): domain Eukaryota; kingdom Viridiplantae; phylum Streptophyta; class Magnoliopsida; order Ranunculales; family Menispermaceae; genus Stephania; species Stephania yunnanensis. The sequence goes on along the minus strand of CM077581.1, from coordinate 27,103,489 downwards.
ATAATCATAAATAACACCATAAGTGAATAATTAAAAGAAATAAATAAAAACACCTTGATGTAAATTTGAATATTCCAATCTTCTCCAAAAGCAAGAAAATAATAAAGAATGACCCCCAAACTAAAGTAAAAAGTTTAAAACTATTAAAAAGCTCTTAATTTCATAGTCTAGAGTTTGCATTTATAGTATCTTAGGTAATACATATCTTAAACCGACTCAAAATCTTTGTTGTAATCTAAATCCTCGAAATCGTCACTAGCGATTCCTCAGTGATTCTGGTTTAAGTTGAATCGGTGGGGAAATCCTTTGTATTGTAGTCTCTATTTCCACAAATTTGAGTGGCAATTCTTGGTGTATAGGAATCGCTGGAGAATTGCTAGTTATAAAATCCTATTTTTTTCCTTGATTCATTGGGAAATCATCGTGCAATCTTTTTCACTCGGTCAAATCTTTCATTTCCTTCCATTTTTCATTCATTTATTCAAATATTCCAATTATTATCTGAAATATACAAAACAAGAGAAAAATACGTGTAATATAGTCTTTTACATTCAAAATCATTTAAAAATGTATTACAAAACATGTATAATCATTGACTTGTCACAAATCAATCCAATATACCAATTCACAACAATCTCTACCAATTTCTATCAAAACCCAATGAAAGAAATTGAAAAATCACAAGAATTCAAATTGAATTGAGGAAAAATGTCTTAAATTGAGAATTTACCAAATTCGAAGCCGAATCACCCATCTCTGTCATAGCAATATTACTTAAACTGATCATCTCGCGTAGCTCTACTGTTTCATGGAGAGGAACTGGACATGAATGAATCTTCAGGAGATACATATGCGAAAAAGGAGCAGAGAGGTTTTATGAACCAAAGCTTTTTCATTTATGTGAGATGAATTCGTTAGATTGATTTTTGTTTATTTATTTATATATAAACCTACATCTGCATGTCAGTAACTTAATTTCTTTTTATTTATTAATTTTTGAAATTTTTATTTTGATGTGTTTTGATTTTCAGTGCTCATTTTGGATCTGATTTTTTCACCAAGTTGAGCCAACCTCTCGACAAGATTGTCTAACTCCATAAAACTTCCATAGTAGTAGTTTCAGTCATGTTAAAACCCTATAAATTTTAACTTTGTCCACGACACACCAAACTCTTACGGATCGATTCTCTTGCCATACTCGACCAAGCTTCCACCAATTCGGACCCAATCTCAACCTCAGCCACCGCTAATTGACATGCTACTCGAGGCAAGGTCTCACACCAACTTCGTTCTCATTTTACATTACCATCAATCCAGACTTGCACACAAATTGAGGCAAAAGCATTATGTGAGGCCTCACACTTGATTAACTAATTTTTGATCAACTAATAATTTCTTATTTTTATTCGTGTCCTTATGACATGCACTTGCAACCCTGATTATAACAAAAATGGAGGATACACCTCAACATACTTTGACTTCATGATGAAATACCATATAATATACACATTAGGTATTCACTAACGAAAAATAACATTGACCTAGTGATTTCTCTTTTTCACCGATCCAAGTCCTAATCCACAACACATGTCGTGATTAAGACTCACTAATTTTGTAATTAACTTTTAATTTTGATTATTTATTGAAATCAGTGATGTCATATCCAATCCCTATTTAGAGTGAAATCCCGATTTAATTAATTTAGGCAGTCACAATAATTTCGAAAACGATTTATATTTTTGACAAAGAGCTTTTGTAAAATGACTTATGAAAATAATTGAAGGACGTATTTCCTATTAATAGCAAGCCCAAAATGGGCTTCATAAAAAATTAGAACATCAAATGTAAATAAGCCTGCTTTCATTATCAAAAATTAGATCGATGCATTCTCATCAAATTACAAGAGAAAATTTGATCTCATCATGTGCATCTAACATAAATAAAGTGTTCATTCCTTTTTTTTCCAACAAAAGTGTTCATTCTCATCTATATGTATATATATATAAGTTGGAGGATAGATAAAGTTAAGAAGCTACCTCCTCTCACCATTCCAATTTTCAATTTTTCTCATTTTTTATTTTTTTCTTATTTTTTGCTATTTATTTATTTCTATTATATCATACTACACGCCTACCCCCATAATTACAACAACGCCTCTACATTTGTGAAATTTATAGGGGAGGAGAACTTGAAGTACACTTCATTCCATGTATCTGCCCATGATTTTGAGTTAAGTGTACTCATTCTATTCATCCATTCGTTAATAAGACTACCATTATTAATTATTAAAAGATGCACACATAATACAAAGCAACAAACTTTTTAATTAAAAAGGAGATTAAGTAAGATCTTTTTGACTTTTTCAAACATCGTAATTAACCTAGGACATGTGGAAAGGCTAAAGTACGCACGCACTAAACCTAAATCTCACTACCTCGCAAATGCGCATGCTTAACTTTATCTTAACCGATCAATAAACTCATTTGATAGGAAAAGAAAATTATAATCATATTTTATTTTTTTTAATTATCAGTATCCCCACCTTTGGGTTCGATTATTCTCTACGGGTCAAATTAGTCCTACCAAACTCATTGACCAGGATAAACCACCTATAAGTTTTCATTATGACATGCTTCACTATTTAAAATTAACATATCTTTAAGGGTGTAAAATAATTTAATAAACCTTCTATTATATAGTTTCAATAACAGCGCAGGAAAACGACTAGTATTTATATAATGTATAGTCCTATACATGTATATTTGATGTTAATGAATAATGGCTCACACAACCACATGCACTTATACTATATATATGCATGCGATGAATTTAATTACATAGTCCTTGAATATTTATTTGGTTGGCGGCAAAAGTCCTTTTCTTTCATACCTACTGATAGGTTAGATTTGTTTGGGTAACCGTGCGTAGGAAACTCATTTCTATCCACACTTTATCAAACAATAAGTAGGTCAACTATACTATAAGAAAGTGTTTCCAGCAAAGAGTAGTGCTTGTCAGAATGCTCTGTTGAGAAGAAACAGAATTTGAGAAGAAACAAAATTTGTATTGATTTAATAACTTATTATTACAACACGGTAATAGTGTTATATATAGACACTTCAAATAAGCATACGAACTAACTAACAATAATAACAACTTCCTAACTAATCTAACTAACTTACAACAGACACAACAGAAATACAACAAACTACTAACTAATCTAACTAACTTACAACAGACACTACAGACATAACATAAGTAACTGAAATACAACAAACTAACTAACAGTTTGTTACAACCATGGAACACAGTACACCAACAGCTTAACCATGATCAAACTGTCTACATGTTGTTACTTTGTCATCAACTGAATCTTGATCTCTAACATGCCCCCTCAAACTGAATCTAGGTGAACAAATTAGATTCAGTTTGGAAGAAAGGAAAAGAAACCGAGGAGAAGGAAGAACTTTGGTAAACAAATCAGCGGATTGATGTTCAGTAGGAACATAACGAAGATCAAACACTCTAGCAGCAAGCTTTTCCGGCAAAAAATGAACATCAACTTCAATATGTTTAGTCGGAGCATGAAAAATAGGATTTAAAGCTAAAGCACGAGCACAATATTATCACACCATAGTATAGGCTTGGAAGAACAAGCAAAACCAAGTTCACGAAGAAGAGAGGAAGTCCATAAGATATCAGTAACACCCAAAGCCAATGCACGATACTCAGCCTCAGTACTAGAGCGTGCTACAACTGATTGCTTCTTAGAATACCAAGTAATAAGATTGCCACCAAGAAGAACACATACACCACTAGTAGAATGACGATCATCAATGTCACCAGCCCAATTAGAATCAGTAAAAACTTCAAGAGAAAGGGAGGTAGCAGGGCGAACACAACACTAGTTGTAAGACAAGATTTCAAAAAATGAAGAACTCTTTTGACAGCTACCCAATAATGATCAGTAGGATGTTGCTGAAATTGACTAAGTTTGTTGACAATGAAATTGATATCAGGACGAGTGTAGGTGAGATATTGCAGAGCACCCAAAGTACTTCTATACAAGGTAGGATCCGAGAAAGGATTACCATTAGCAGCACTGAGTCGAACACCAATAAAAGATAGAGAAGACATTGGATTAGAATCCAACAAGTTTGTCTTCTTGAGGAGATCAAGAATGTATTTATGTTTAGATAAATACAATCCCGAAGAGTCACGATGTACTTCAAAACCAAGAAAATAATCAACATCACCCAAGGTTTTGAGAGAAAACTTGGAGTTTAACCAAGTAATGAGTTGCTGAATCAAATAAGGATTAGACCCTGTGATGAGAATGTCATCAACGTACATAAGAAGCATTAAAATAGAAGAACCAGATCTCTGAAAAAAAAAACTAACATTAGCTGAACTGTTAGTGAATCCCCAAGTGAGCAAAGCTGGTTTGAGCTTAGAAAACCAAGCCCGAGGAGCCTGCTTTAGACCATACAAGGCTTTGTTCAGTTTACATACATACATAGGATATTTCTTACTAATGAAACCTTTAGGTTGGCTCATAAACACATCTTCAGAGAGTTCACCATTGAGAAAAAATTGTTCACATCAAGTTGTTTAATAGGCCACTGATAAGTAACAACAAGAGTGAACATGATACGAAGAGAAGAAGGCTTAATAACATGTGAGAAAGTATCTCCAAAATCAAGACCAGGAATTTGATGAAATCCCTTAGCCACAAGTCTTACCTTATACCTCTGAATCTCCCAGTAGGACTAGTTTTAACTCGAAAAACCCATTTACAACCAACAACACTCATATCAGAAGTAGGAGAAACCAAAGTCCAAGTGTTGTTATTGTCCAATGCTTGAACTTCATCATTCATAGCAGTATTTCGATTTGGATCAGCAAGAGCAGCTTTAACAGACGTAGGTACAGTAAGAGAATACACCAAAGCATATGGAGAAGTAATAACCAATGCCTTTGGTTTGAAAACACCAGTCTTATTTCTAGTCTGCATAGGGTGAGTGTTAATATGAGAACTGGTAATGACATGTTGTGGTAATTCAGTAGGTAAAGGAGGTAGTGATAGTTCAGTAGGTAAAGATGGTGGTGGTAAATTAGAAGGAAGAGAACTAAAAGAATCAGATGTAGGAGAAACAGAAACAGATGAATTAGAAGAAGAAACATGACAATATTGAAAAACAGATAAAGGAAGACTAGAAGAAGAAGAAGAAGAAGAAGAAGAAGAAGAAGAAGAAGAAAGAAGAATAAATGAATAGATGAAAAAAGACTAGGATAAGTAAAATCATCTTCATTAAACACAACATCACAAGAAATATAAATCTTGCCATTTGAATGTAAACACTTATAACCATGATGCCTAGGACTATAACCAACAAAGACACACTTGGAAGATCAAAAATTGAACTTGTGTTGAGAGTAAGCAGTAAGGTTTGGATAACAGGCACATATAAAAGTTTTAAAATAGGAATAATCAGGTAGTTTACGAAAACATACCTCATATGGAGATTTAAAGGCAAGAACAACAGATGGTAAACTGTTAATAAGAAAAACAGCTGTTAGGAATGCTTCTTCCCAAAATGGGAAAGGTAGTTTGGACTGAGCAAGAAGATTGAGACCCATTTCAACAATGGAATGATGTTTTCTTTCAGGAACACAATTCTGTTGATGAGTATATGGACAAGAATAACGATGAACAATACCAGATGCATTGCATAATTTTTCAATAGGTTTATATTCAAGTCCCATATCAGATTGAAACACTTTCAACTTAGAGTTAAGTTGAAGTTCAACTTGTTTAATAAAATGAATAAAGGCAGCATATGCATCTGATTTCAATTTAAGAGGATAAAACCAAGTAAATCGACTAAAAGCATCAACAAACACAATGTAAAACCTTGAACCTTGAGAAGATAATAATGGAGATGGACCCCAAAGATCAGAATAAACCAACTCCAAAGGCTTAGTAGCAGTTATAATGCAGGAAGTCACCATTATGTAATCTTTGAAATACTTATAAGATTCTTAGCAATCTTTGGAACAAGAAGAACATTATGTAATTGAAGACAGTGAGAAGGAACTGAATTAGCTTTAACCACAACATTACCAGTATGAGAAATTTTTAACAACTCACCATTACCAACAATGACCAACTGATTACCTTTGTATTCAGTTTTATTGAGTAGAGCATATCCATCAGAAGTCATGTGACTGGATGCTCCACTATCCACGTAACAATTTGGATCAATAACATTCTCAGGAGTCACCATCATGCCTTGAAGATGATTGATCATAGCTTGAGGCGCAGTTGGTTGAACATTATGAGACATTGGATGATGAATCTGTGCAATGGGACGTCGATTCTGATTAGGATGACTTGTAGAACCTGAAGACTGACCTTGAGGACCATAAAAGGATTGATTAAATCTATGATAACATTGAAAAGCCATATGTCCATGACGATAGCACAATTGACAAAACACCTTTCCTCTATTACCAGACCTTCCTCCACGATTCTTGAATCCACCACGAAAACCATTGTTAGATCGATTTTGAAAAGATGCAGAACTGATTTTCATACCTTGTGATTTCTTGTCACTGTTTTCAACAAAATTTGCTGAAACATTGTTCATGTCTGTTTGTGAAGCTTGATTAAGATCTTCTATTCGCTGTTCATGCATCATCAACATATATTATGCATCTTGCAATGATATATTTACTCTTTGAGAAGAAATTAAAACCACAACAGGATCAAATTCATGACCAATACCATTTAGTATTGATTGAATCATATCAGATTCAGTAACTACTTGACTTATTGACCTCAATTCAACAACTATTTTCTTAACTTTGAGAACAAATTCAAAAATTGAAGATGAACCTTTCTTGATGTTATTTAGCTTCTTATTGAGCTGCAAAACTCGTTCCATGGATGACTGAGCAAACAAGCTCTCCAATGTTTTCCAGATCTCAAAAGAGGACTCACATTCAGTGACATGTCGAATGACATCTTTGCTTATGTTTGAAAACAACCATAACATAAGCAAATTGTCACATCTACTCAAAACTTCATCAGTTACAGCTGAATCTGATGTAACTGAGGTCCTCTTGTTTTCAATGAAAAAATCCAAACCTAAAGCTCGAATTGCAGCTCTTACTTGAACTTTCAAGTAGATGTAATTACCTTCATCAAGCTTTGTAGGTAGATTGAAGTTGAGAGACTTTGCTATTGCAGTTACATCAACAAATGTGCTGAGACCACCAGAATCTCCTTCATAAGAACTAGCTTCTGCCATTGCAGGGAACTCTGATACCATGTGAGAATTCTCTAATGAGAGAATGCTCTGTTGAAAAGAAACAAAATTTAAGAAGAAATAAAATTTGTATTGATTGAATAACTTATTATTACAACACGGTAAGAGTGCTATATATAGACACTTCAAATAACCATACGAACTAACTAATAGTAATAACAACTTCCTAACTAATCTAACTAAGTTACAATAGACACAACAAAAATACAACAAACTAGTAACTAATCTAACTGACTTACAACAGACACAACAGAAGTAACAGAAATACGACAAACTAACTAACAGTTTGTTACAACCATGGACCACAGTACACCAACAACTTAACCATGATCAAACTGTCCATATGTTGTTACTTTGTCAACAACTGAATCTTGATCTCTAACAGTGCTATTTGTATATTCTTTTGTAAAATGTAAATAGACCTTGTGTGGGTCCAGTGTAGACGGTATACAATCCCTCGAGTGTATATGTTCTTTAAGTTCAGAACTTTTATCACCTATAACTAATATGAGCCTACATAACCTCAAAAAAGTCAATAAAAAACCTAAAAAAGGAAATTAATATACGTCCCACATTAATTTATATGCATATGCATTTAGGCGTGTCATAAACAGCTCCAACTTCGAAAATAACTAATTAATATTGAAACCATTTGTATATTTTTTAAAACGTAAATAGACCTTATGCAGGTCAAGCATGTAGGGTACAATCCTTTGGGTGTATATGTTCTTTGAGTTTAGAACTTTTTATGGCCTGTTTTGTTCACTGACCAAACTGTCCTAAGTTCAAGGGATCAAACTATACATAGGATTGTTAGTAGGATTAAGTGATCAATCCGAAGTTGGTAACTTGTTCACTTGGCATTGTAACATCTGGATTACATGTTTTAGTTGTGTAAGATATCATTTACCTGCCCCTCTCGATGCATAACATATTTTAGTACATTTGTAAGTAGAATTTTGTTAATAATTTTGGTCATTAATAAGTGAATTCATGCTAATCCTATATATGTTGTTGGTTTTTAGGTGAGGAAAGAAAAGTTGGAGCATTTCTAGCTTATGTTAAAGATCCAAGAAGATTTCCTTCAAAAAGCGCACTAGCGCGGATCATGAGGCAGAGGAAAATGAGACCAGAGGCGAGTAATGAAAAACAACATCTCACATGGTTTGATATGTTTTCAAGATATTTGGAAGTTTCTACACGAGAAAATAAGGATTGGCAAGAACGACATCAAATTGGCTAAGTTTCGGCGAAGTCCGTTTTGACCAACCATCAGTGTTTTGGCTATTAATCCCTCATTTTAAATCCAAAATACTTGTTTCTTCTGTTGGAAAGAAGCCTCGGAGCTAAACAATTTCATGTCTCACAAGCTTCGTCAAATTTGGCCTCTAAGTAGTCCAAAATCGTGTAACAAAGTGGAGTATATGTGCAAGATTTGGATCCCGATGCCCCAGCGCCCTGGCCAACCTTAGTGCCATAAAATAGTGGCAAAATTATAGTGGGTTTTAAGGTCGCCCCCTCCCCCCAGCGCCAGGGTTAGCTCCCACTGCGTGAGAGTACATAAAAAATGAGTTTTATGGAGTTTTTGTGTAATTTTTAGATCAAATTGACTTAGGGGTATAAATAAGACTAAAATTAGGTTTAAAAACAACTTTAACTTTGGAGAAATGCTTGTGGAGGCTTGGTCTTGGATCAAACTTGGTGATTCTTCTGAGGTTTCTAGGTTTAATTCCATGTTTTCTTTGGTTTCCATCATGATTTGTGTTTTTTCTTGCCCTACTCTAGGGAAATACTATTTGTCTTGGGGATTGATGGATTCCAAGTTGTTTCACTCTCAAATATGTGTAGAACTTATGGTTTGAATTCACCTATGACCTTAAGGAATTTGTAACGACATGAAAATATTTTATTTATGGATAATGACATGTATTACCTACTTATACTTGTGCGTAAGATTTTATTAATTAAGATTTTTGATTGGGCAAGCGAGATGTGTTCTCAAGATGTGTGCCGGCGTGGGATCGGGGTAGAGAGTGATATTGTTGGCATTTGAGGTTCATATGCAGCAGAAGATTCAATTTTTCTTTTTTGAAAGTTCCCAACATGATCGAAAATAGGTTTCATTAAACTTGATCTATAAAGGTAAATCATACCTTAATCAATGATTTCCTTCTTTCATTGATCGATCTCCAAGAGGTTTAAGGGTTCGTCCTCTATCAAAATCCACACATGAATGATGACTACATATCACTGACCCAAGATTTTTAATCACATTTTAATCCTTAAACAAGGTCACCGACCTGTGATGTGAGACCCACATCGTGATACGCACACCGACCGAGACATGTAGCCGAGTTATATGTTACTTTTACGTGATGATTTCCTAGTATATCTATCATGTGTACACCATTGAGTCGCCTCTACTTGTTATTTATAGGTGTTGATAAGTGAGTTGAGGCACACCTCGAGATGCGTGCAGTTATGTAATCGGGGAGAGAGTGACAAGGTGAATCATTTATTTAATTAGATGTATTAATTTGGCTTAAATAGTTAAATTTTGATGTGGCTATAGTTGAATTTATAATAAATGTAGCCTAAGTTAGTAAAATAAAATAATAGCCATTTGATATTTCTCGAGATACGTGTGGATACATCAAGGGACTAATGGAGTATGGTTTGGTGTTAGCAAATGTGCGTTAGTGGAGAGTTAGTGGAACTAAAACAAAATAAAAGCCAATAGATTAGTTTCTAAATGAGAGTGAACATTTAAATTAATGGCTATAAATCAGTCCGACCTAACTATAGATAAGTGATTGGTATGAACATGCAAATCATAGATTCATTTAGAGAGAAAATTATAAGGAGATTTGTGTTGGGGTATGTGCCTTACGCCAATTCTGTAAACGTCGTTTAACTATTATAAGTAGATGCATGTTTCTTTTATAATGGTATCCATGGATAATTAATGTATTATTCTAAATATCCCTAATCAGTTATTATTGTGGGAACAATAATAAATTAAGACTAGTATGAATCTTGATTGATAGCTATGTGATGATTATGCGTATATGGATACAAAACAAGATCATGGGTATTTATTAGGAATAAATGTTGGACCAACCCGCTATGAGAACACTACATGGTCAACGTCATAAGTGATTCTCATGAGAGTTATATCATTTAGTCATTTGACATGAGATTACCAGAGACTCCAACATTAGGAGCATAATGATTTGATACAATCAAACATTGTCTTTAACAGGATGATTATAAAGATTGTGATTGGTCATTGTTCGACTAATGTATGGATGTTATGTGATCAAGATAGAATTTGTCCCTCTCTTTTAGAGAGAGATATCTATTTGGCCCCTCAATATGTTAGATTGATAAATGGTCATGTCTAGTGAATTGATTGGATCAATGTCACTTAACAATTTCAATTTACTCGGAGATCGAGACAAGTAGATTGAACTATAAGGGTGACATTCCATGTCTTACGTTCAATCAAAAGATATCGCATGGCAAAGGGATATGATATACGTTATCTATTAGGTTGTATCAATTTTTTGATCTTAATGCTACTTGTGTAGTCATAATGCCTTGGTAGAGACCGCTTATGACTTGTGTACCAAAATTGTTTTGGTTCACTGCCAACGTTGTATGAACCTATTGGGTCGCACACAAAGAACGGATTTACGCGATTTAATATTTTTTGGGTTTATGAATTTTATTTCATAAAATTCATTTCAAAGATTCTCATTAAATGTCCTAGTTTGACTAGGATTCAAGATTCTCCTACATTTCTAATGTGACTAGAAATCTCATCTCTTAGTAAATCCTATTTGGAATAAGACTCTAATTGGAATTATAGCATGACTTTTTATTTGAGTTTTAGATAAATTAAGACTCTTGTGGGATTAGTAATTGTGGATTATCTATGACTCTATCCTTTTTAGAGTTGGACTTTATCTAGGACTCTACTCGGAGTGTGACTAGGAGATGGAGTTCTTTTACTACTCGACCTAGTGTATTATAAATAAGACATTAGGGTCACAATTGTTATGGAGAATTCCCGAGAGAGATTCTTCCTAGAGAATTTTTGTGAGAATTTTTGTCCAAGGATTTTTGGGGCTACCATTTCAGATTGTGATTGTCTGTTCATTTGTGAATTTCTGATCGAGGACGTTCGTATCTGGCGGCGTCTTAAACTAATCAATCTACACGAAACAAGGCAGACATAGAGTTATTCTTTCTAAAGTATGATTTTTTTATTGGCAAATCAATTTAATGGAATCAATAGGATGTTGGTTTAGGGATGTTCGAAGAAGGTTTCAAAATTTTTTGCAACGCATGATCCCTGAAATCCAATAGTGGTATCAAAGCCAGTAGGCATGATTTAATTAAATTGTAATGTGCCCATACTTTTGATATACATGATATATATAAGTCATCCTTGATATTTTATATATGGTTGCATCATTGCGTTTAATAGAATTAATCTATATGCAAAAGTGTGAATGTATCGGCATGGTGTTGTTGATGTAGTCGAACCGTCACGCGCATATACGCACAAAACAGGTGCGCATCAAATTTGGCGGATAAGGTCTCACTATTTGAGTACATATATACGTGTGATTTAATAAGTTGGTGGTTGTATGGGATATGAAAGCCATAATATTGATAAAAAAAATGTAAAAACATTTTGGCTAAGATGGGATTCGACACCTAGCCATTCAATTTAATTTTTTTGAATGCTTTAGCTATCCTAGCTAGCAATTAAACTTGTAACAAGATTACAAAATAAAATTAAAACACAAATTTATTATTAATATGATTACAAAAATAGAATAAATAGGTAGCCTTTTGTTGATAGTAGGATTCGATCCCTCATCCTCCGACTCATTGGAATGGCTTAGCCATCTACGCTATTAATTCCAAGTTGTAATATGATTACAAATCGATTTATATTAATTGAAAGAAGTTTTAATTTATTAATTACCATTAATTAAATGGGGTTATTGTTCATTAATTGGATTGAATTAATTTAATTGGAAGGTGTTTTAATTGAATTAATATCAATTTAAATTAGTGGGATTGTTACTAATATTAATTAAAATATTTAATTAAAAGGGGTTTTAATTAAATAAAGTCCGATAAAAAAATTATATCGAGATATATTTAATTAATGAGATTAATGAAAATATAATCTTTCATGCACTTGGAAAATTTTAAGGTAATTAATTTCCTTGATTTGTTTTATATGTCTGGTTGATACATGAAGATGTTTATTCTTGTTTTAGATAAATTATCTTTATTCTATGCATATTGGGTATGTATGATATTCCATAATTAAATAGATGCTAAAATTAATCATTGTAAGAACACTATATTGATTATAAAACTTGATAAAAAAGCCCCTCGATAAGAATTTTAAGTTAATGCCACCTATTGTTAAACACTTGTCAAGGCCTCGATCACATCAATATGGGTTTGCCTTCGTAGGGTGTATTATGTTATCTTGATGAGACAAGCTGGGTAACGATTATGTGGATGTTTTAAATTGGTTTGACTTAATAAAGCTATCAAAACGGCTTTGGGATTTTGGCATAGATGAGACGTAACATGTTGTGACATATGATGTCTAGGTCTCATAAAGAACCTAAGAGTTGCATATAATGCAATTGGTAATGGTTACCTACCTAAATAACTTGATTTTTAGTGTCATGCCTTAGCTGTCTCAAAATTAAGTGAAATATGGATCTTAGACCACTAAATTAATTTTTACGAGTGTTATTGATTTAGTAGGAGTTTAATTACTCACTAATAAATTATTCTACATAATCTTCTAAGTGTAGATGTTAAACTTCTAGTAACATTAATCAAGAGTAACTGCGATCAATCCTTGATAAAGATAAAATAATTTCTAGGACTAATTTCCCCGTTTTTATTAGAAAATTGATAAATATTTTCAACCATAAAATAAGGATGTATGTCTTAAACTAATGATTCCTTTAAACTACTATCTATTAGTATAAGGATTATATGTCATGTTAGCAAATATAAAAACAAACTTTAGAAAGATTTAGGCCGTGAAAACTAATGATATGACAGTGACACCGAAGGATATGTTCCAACAGTAAGTCGCATGGGAAGGGCATAAGGTTGCAAAATTCTTAAATTCTTGTATAATGGATGAGAACCTATTAATATGTCTTTATGTTTGGAATATGAAAGAACTATATTGATTATCTTAAAAGGCTTGAATCTTCATGTGCCAAAAGTTGGTGTAGATTTGATCTATAATTCATCAAAATAGTTTTAAACTACAAAATTTGAAAGACATGGAGAACCTTGTTTACAGTTGCATATGATGTTTAAAATTGTAGGGCAGAATAACAAAAAAGGGGCCTTAGTTGCATATTTGATGGTTCGTAACATAAATAAATTTAATAAAGAAAGATAAAAGGAAGGAAAAAGCTACAAAAGGTGTTTGTGTTGGACACATAAACCTTAATTGTGACCTAGACTTTAGCAAGTTCTAAAGAAAGCCTTAAAGAACGATTTTGTTTTTAATAAAATGAATTTGTTCATTTTTTAATAAATTACAAATCCTATCAAGAAGACGTAATTTCGAATTGTTACGAACATTTCAAAATGAGTATAAAAAAATCACTTTACAAACTATTAACATACTTTGATGAGATCAAGGTGGATAATATTTAAGCCAAGAGTTTAAGTGACCATCTTTGAAATTGTGAGATTATAGTACAATTAACTCCACTAGGAATGTCATTTGAGAAATTAAGAGGAGAAATCGAACTATATAGGATGTAATTCGATTTATGATGTGTTACACATACCTTGTAAAGATGTCCTATTGAGGCTATACTTTAGAAACCAAGGCACTCGCACTAAACATTATTTTCTTCAAAGTGGTTGATAAAACTTCATATATGATATGGAATAAAAAGACATGTTTTGTCTTTTTTTTGATATTTGAGGTAGTGAGACTTGCGTAATAAGTTAAGTCACATAAACTTTGATGTCTAAATCTTTTGTGTCTAATTGAGATTGAATACTATGATACGATTTTTATACAATTGAGAACAAATTGTTTGTTGCTAAAAAATGATGTCTTTCTAAGTAAAATGTTTATTTTAAAGACACTATTGGAATAAAATAAATCTTGAAATGTTCAAGTGCCACAAATGAGAACCAAACCACTTTAGGAAGATCAACAAAGTTTTGAAGTAGTTGAGTATACACTAGTATCATATATCTCTTCAAAATCTAGAATAATTAGAAATTGGCTAGAGAACTTTAGAATTTTTTATTATTGATAGTTGTGATGTATTTTTTATACTGGATCAGAATGAATCACTACTTATCAAGAGACATGTCTTGTCTAGATTGAATGAATAAACTAAGTGTTATTAACTCTGAGTTTTAATTCATGTATGTTAACCAAGTTTGGAACTTCAATTATTTACCCGAAGATGGTTTGACAATTGGATGGAAATGAGTTAAAGCGACATGAAAAAGAAAAGATGCATACTTCAAAGCACAGCTTATCGAAAATTTCAATCTAAATCAAGGTGTTGATTATGATAAGATTTTCACTGACAACTAAGCTCAAGTTCTAGAATTCTATTGTCATTACTTCATAGTTTGACTATAAGATATGACGAATGGATCTCAAAAATAGCATTGCTCTATGCTCCATAAAGATGTGTATGATACAACTTAATGGTTTTTTTTATTATTTTGAGAATTTGAGAAAGATATGCAAGCTTAAAGGATCCATTTATGGATCATAGTAAGGTTATCATAGTCGGGATCTTTGTTTTGATGAAATAATTAATGAATTACATTAATTGAATCGAAGATAAACCTTGTGTATACATAAAGGTTGGTCGGAGGGAAATTATCTTTCTGAACCTGTATGTTAATGATATATTATTCATTGGAAACAATGTCCTAACCTTGCAGAATGTCAAGTCTTAGACTAGAAAAGTTTCTCAATAAGATTCTTAGACAATTAAGCCTACATCCTCGTGATATAAATTTATAGAGATAGATCTAAGTGGCTAATTGCTTTAAATAAGAGTCTTATAAAGACAAACAACTAAAAATGTTTCAGTAAACAAGATTCTCAAGAGAATTTATACTTATGTCTTATAACATTAGTCTCTACAAGACTCAAAGTCTTAAGACAAATGATGAGCTGGATAATATGAACATGATTTCTTACGCATTAGCTATGAGAATCATCACATATGTTATATTTTGCATTCAACTTGATATTTCATATGCTTTGGGCAAAACATACATATCATAGATTCTAGGGAAGGTCGCTGGATATTTATTGATAACATTCTTAAGTACTTAAGAAACACCCGAGAGATGTTATTAGATTTGCTGAGGTTTGAAAGATATGAGTCTTGTAAATGGTTACAAGATGCAAACTTTTAAACTAATATAATAGATTAATAATCACAATATGGATATGTGTTAACTTTGTTGGAATGAGTTGGAAATGTTCTAAACTCACTCTAACAATTTCTATTACATAAACTAAGTTTTAAGCAGCATTTGATACAGCCAAAGAAAATGTTTAGTTTGTAACATTCATGATTTAATAAGGTGTGGTTCTAAGTGTTTGAAATTACATTAGGTTATATTATAAAACCAATAGACAAATTTAGGTTATGGAACCTAAATCACACTATAGATCTAAACAATCACTCGAGGGTTTTTGTCTTATAAAAGAGAGAACGTAAAGATTTGTGGAATATCAATATCAAGCAATGTAGCAGATACATAAATAAAACTTCTTCCTCTAAGAACATACGAAGGTCACACAATATTGGATACATGTAGGATTGGACATAGTGCAAGTGGGAGATGTTGGGGTATGTGCCTTAGGCTAATTCTGTAAACGTTGTTTAACTATTATAAGTAGATGCATGTTTCTTTTATAATAGTATATATGGATAATTAATGTATTATTCTAGACGTCCCTAGTCAGTTATTATTGTAGGAACAATAATAAATTAAGACTAGTATGAGTCGTGATTGATAGTCATATGATGATTATGCGTATATGGATACATATCAAGATCTTGGGTATGTGTTGGGAACATATATTGGATCGACCCGCTTTGAGAACACTACATGGTCAATGTCATAAGTGATTCTCATGAGAGTTATATCATATAGTCATTTGCCTTGAGACCACCAGAGACTCCAATATTAGGAGCACAATGATTTGATGCAATTAAATGTTGTCTTTAACCAGATAACTATAAATACTGTGATCGGTATTGTTCGACTAATGTGTTGATGTTGTGTGATCAAGATGAAATTTTTCCATCTCTTTTATAGAGATATCTATTTAGGTCCCTCGATATGTTAGACTGATAAATGACCATGTCTAGTGAATTGATTGGATCAATGTCAGTTGACAATTTCAATCTACTCGGAGATCAAGACTAGTAGATTAAACTATAAGGGTGACATTCCATGTTTTATGTTCAATCAAAAGATATCGCGTGACAAAAGGATATGATATAGACCGTCTATTAGGTTGTATCGATTTATTAATCGTCATGCTACTTTGGTTGTCATAATGCCTTGCTGGAGACCGCTTATGACTTGTATACCAAAATGGTTTTAGTTCACTGCCAACGTTGTATGAACATATTGGTCGCATATAAAGAATGGATTTACGAGATTTAATATTTTCTGGGTTAATAAATTTTATTTGAAAAAATTCATTTTGAAGATTCTCATTAAATGTCCTAGTTTGACTAGGATTCAAAATTCTTCAACATTTCCAGTGTGACTAGAAATTTTATCTCTTAGTAAATCCCATTTGAAATAGGACTCGAATTGGAATTATAGTATGAATTTAATTCTTATTTTAGTTTTAGATAAATTAAAACTATTGTTAGATTAGTAATTGTAGATTTTCTATGACTCTATCCTTTTTAGATATGGAGTGTGACTAGGAGATGAAGTTTTTTACAACTCAAACTAGTGTACTAAAAATAAGACATTATGGTCAAAATTATTATAGAGAATTCTCGAGAGAGATTTTTCCTAGAGAATCTTTGTGAGAATTTTTGTCCTTGAATTTTTAGGGCTAGCACTCCCGATTTTGATCGTCCGTTTGTGTGTAAATTTCTGATAGAGGACTTTTGTCTCTGGCAGCGTTCAACATAAAACAAGGTAGATATGGAGTTATTCTTGCTAAGGTATATTTTTAATTAGCATATCAATTTAATGGAATCAATAGGATCTTGGTTCGAGGATGTTTGAAAAATGTTTATAAAATTTTCGCTGCGCGTGATCCCCGAAACCCTACAATTTGTTGCTGGAATTGTGGTTTCTAGAGATCAAATTATCATCTTATTGAAGTGATCAAAATAAGAATCAAGCAATAACTTAAGTAAAGAAGTTCATCATTTTTACATGCTTTAATTTTATGATCATAGGACTTTGAATTAGGAATTTATGATCAAAATGAATTTGGAAACCTTTTTCACTGATTTTATGAGCTAAAAGAAGCATCAAGTGAGTCATTGGACCTTGATTTATGAAATTAAAAGTCTTTGGTAAAATTAAAAGTGTTAGTTTCAATTCTGATTTTTGTGTGATTTTAGAGGATGAATAATATCATTTCCAAAATTAGTTTACATATTTACATTCCTTGTTTCTAGTTGATAATCCAGCTATTAAGAAGTTCCCATTTCGGGCTTGAAATAAAAAAGTTGTGAATTTTACAAGTTTTATAGTGTTCCCGAATTCTTCAACAAAATGCATATTCAAATCTCTAAATTTTGATATAATCGTTGAATTATATGAAGAGCTCGATGTATGTTTGATGGAGGAGGATGTCACACATCCTTGGTGGCACATAATGGGGATTCGAGACTTTGGAGGAGGCCATTCCAGAGAGAGAGCTCAGAACTCTAGTTGCTGAATTTTGAGTTCCAGCGCTCCAACGTCACTATAGAAATTCTCTAGCTTAGTAAGCATCTCTAGCGTATTAGATAAAACTCCTAGCGTGCTAATAGCGGTTCATTGCACATTGGGTATGCTAATGACCCACTATTAGCATGCTGATAGCATAAAAAATTTGCATTTTTTCAAAGCAAACTTAACCTATCTAACTTAGCCTAAAATCCAAACTAAGTGTCTAAAAACACTCTAATACATACTAAATTATAGTAGGAGTCTAGGGAAGAGTCTCGGGAGTTCGAGTACGCATTTTGGGGTGTCGAGAGGCTGGTTGAGCTAGGAATACATAGCGTGACTCTATTCTACTCATTATATGGGTGTTTTTATAATGATATCATTAGCTTTTGGACATCATTGACTCTATTCTTGTGTTCTTTCTTTATTGCTATTTTGTTGAAAATGTGATCGATAATAGCATGCTATTAGGATTAGAGTAATGAGATTGGAGTATACATATCGATTTGTATTCTTTGAATGTTGATTTTGAAGCATATTGCCTTGTCTTGAAACCCCTAATGCGATTCTTCCTTGAAATAATAAAGTAGAGGTAGAATTTAGGGTCCATTGCATGATAATGAGATGCACGACACACGGGGTCACTAGACTACTAGGGATGTCGGCACTCAACACTACACTTGCGCATCACACGGGGTATGGGACCCGGGATAAACGACAAGTATTTATATTCGGATGAGCTATTTACACGTGGAGCTTAGCTCTACCTTTGATGATTGGGATATGGATGATCATGGAGTTGTAGAGCTCAACTTCGACCTTTGATAGAGGTGTAGAGCACACCTCCACCCTGAGATAGTGGGATAAAGGCTTAGTGATAGGACTCATGGCCGACCGGACCTAGATCATTACTACTTAGCCGTGTCCAGTCTCGTATTGTTTAACTATGGTATTTCCTGGCATATTTTCTTTTCATCACTTCTTTGCTATATTTATGCTTCTAAATACCAGTTGATTGTGTTTGAAAATGTACACGAGAATCTGCAAGAGTTACTTTATTACATTGTACTCACCATCTTTTTTATGATGGCGGGTGAATATCCGTGGCGCAGTAGGTCGGGCAAGGAGAAGATCAATGACTAACTTTGATCATTCAACGATTTTCTACTCCCCAATTTAGTAGGTCTCAACTTTTGATGTATTATTTACTTTATGTCTTTTCTATACATTTTGGGTTGTATATTGGGTCGAGCGTATAGTTCATGACTTAACACTTCATTATCACATTGTTTATCATCCTTTTTATATTTATGTGCATGAGAAGTTGTTTCCTAGTTTCCACACTAGGGAGTTTTAACAATTGCTTCCATATCAGTATTAAGACTTCTACTTAGTATTTTTAATTGAGTAAAATCTTAATTAACTCTAAAATTCAATAATAATGTGACTTATGTATTACTTATCCTGAACGTGTTTAGCGAGGATAATAGGACAAAAGGCTTACTAATATGTAGTTAAGTCTTACGTGGCTTAGATTAGGGCTTAGTTACGGGATTAGGTCGGGCGGTGCCCTTAAAAAGTGGTCATCACACCACAATTTTGAGTGCTAGCCCCAAAGAGATAGAAAACATTTTTCTATATCTCCCAAAATCCAGAGAACTCAAAAATAGCAAAAACAAAAATCTTATTTGTTTTTAAGGTTTCGGCCTATATTTATCTGTATAGATAAGTTCTATTAAAAAACCTATTCAAAATACAACTATTATGCTTAGGCAATTCAAGAAAATTACACATACGCCCCTATTAATAAGTTATCATATAACAAATCATAAGGGCATCATGAATTTTATCATAAAAAATTCATTACTCAAGAACAATTGAAATCGCGCCAAGCCATTCTTTGTGTGTGACCCAATAGGTTCATGCGACATTGGTAGTGAACCAAAATCATTTTGGTGCACAAGTCATAAATAGTCTTGTGAAGGCCCACGACACCCTGGAGAATGACGTATCGAACCAACAGAGCTCCTAGCACCCCCAAGGCAGTGGGAGCTTTCTAAGGCCTCACACCATGCACGTCCCCCCATATATGTTTTCTAATGACGTATATGGGCGTGGTTGTTAGCCCCTCGTTTTGAACCTGTGCCCTAGGGGTTAAGTACGTAGCCCAATGGTACTTGTTTTATTAAATCAGTGCACTTAACCCCTAGGGCACAGGTTCGAACGAGGGGGCGAAAAACCACACCTATATATGGCATTAGAAAGCATATATGGGGGGACGTGGATGGTGGGAGGCCTTAGAAAGCTCCCATAGCCTTAGGGGTGCCAGGGGCTCTACTGGGTCAATACGCCGTTCTCCGTGTTGCCCTGGGCCTTCACAAAAAAATGGCCAAATGTTACTCATTTCGTTAAATCCACGTACTTAACCCCTAGGGCGCAGGTTCGAAACGAGCGGGGCGGAAAACCACGCCCATATATGGCCTTAGAAAGCATATATGGGGGGACGTGGATGGTGGGAGGCCTTAGAAAGGTCCCACCGCCTTGGGGGTGCCAGGGGCTCAGCTGGGTCGAGACATCATTCTCCGGAGTGCCCTGGGCCTTCACAAGTCTCTAGCAAGGCATTATGACTACTTAAGTAGCATGAATACCGAAATTGATACAACCTAATGAATAACATATATCTTGTCTTTTTGTTGCGCGATATCCTTTGATTGAACATAAGGCATGGAAAGTCACCCTTAACGTTCAATCGTACTATTATAGATCATATTAACTCACTTGGAATTGACCATTTAACAGTCTAACATATCGAGGGACCCACTGATATCTCTTTATACGAGAGGGAAAAATTCTATCATGATGACACATTTTTATATATTATTCACATGGTAAATAATTACAATCGTTATATTCATTCGGTTAAAGAAAATTTTTAATTGTGTCAAATTACCATGCTCCTAATATTGAGGTCTATGGTAATCTCAAGTCGAAGGACTAAATGATATACCAATCATGAGTAACACCAATGACTTAATGCGTGTGGTGTTCTCATAGCGGGTCGGTTTAGTACCTTGTTCCCCAACAAGTACTTATGATCTTGATTTGTATCCGTATATACATGTTCATCACATGACCATCAATCAAGATCTACACTAATCTTAACTCATTACAGTACCCAGTATAATGACCGATAAGGTACATTTAGGATATTTCAACAAATATCCATGGATCTTATTATTAGGTAAACATGTAAACACTTATAATAAAACAACAAACATAAATCTCTACTTTATTAACTAAAATTATAAGATAAACAATGTTTATAGATTGACCTAGGGCACATGCCCCAATATCTCCTACTTGCAATAGGGCAATCATTCATGTATCTAATACCTAATGACCTAACAT
Organism: Stephania yunnanensis; assembly: GCA_039657365.1. Lineage (NCBI taxonomy): Eukaryota > Viridiplantae > Streptophyta > Magnoliopsida > Ranunculales > Menispermaceae > Stephania > Stephania yunnanensis. Next base: position 27,081,773 of record CM077581.1, on the reverse strand, counting down.
GACCATCATGTTTCAATTGTGGAAGAGCCTTCGTCAAAGGATCTACGAAATTGTCTTTTGTAGGAACTATGCAAATCTTCATGTCTCCCCCCTCAGGGATTTTTCAAATGAGATGAAAACATATATGTTTGGATCGATGTTGTGATCTTGGTTCCTTGGCCAGTGCTATTGCCCTATTATTATCATAATATAAGCAAACTTGGTTAGCTATACTCATAACCACACTAAGTTTAGGGATGAACTTTTTGATCCAAACTGCCTCCTTGGTCGCATTGTATGCTGCAATAGACTCATCTTCTATTATAGAATATGTTGCAGTTTTTATTTCGAAATTTTCTATCTCACCGCGCCTCCATTCGATGTAAACACATCCAAACTGCAATCTAAAGTCATCTATATTGGTTTGAAAACTTGCAAATGTGTAACCATTTACAACAAGCTCGTCTTTCAAACTTCCATAGACCAAGAACACTTCTTTAGTCCTTTTCAAGTACTTAAGAATGTTCTTTATTGCTATCCAGTGACTCTTATTGATATCAGACTGATATATGCTTGTTACGCTTAAAACATATGATACATCAGGTAGAATGCATAACATGGCATAGATAATAGATCTAATAGCTGATGCATATGGAATCATATTCATGCGTTCTCGCTCATCATTAGTCTTAGGACATTGAGCATTACTAAGACTTATACCATAAGACATTGGCAATTATCCTCTTTTAAATTCTTGTATACTGAACCTATTCAGTTCCTTGTCGATATAAGCACTCTGACTTGGACAAATCAACCTTTAGATCTATCCATATAAATCTTAACCCTAATGATGTAAGCTGCATCTCTTGAGTCTTTCATTGAGAGAAACTTCCTTAACCAAAACTTGACACTCTGTAAGGTTAGGATGTCATTTCCAAGGAGTAATATACCATCAACATACAGTGCTAGGAAACCAACCACGCTCCCACTGACCGTCTTGTATACACAACGATAATCTTCATTTTTAATCAAATTGAATTCCTTGATCGCTTCATCAAAATGAAGATTCCAACTCCGAGAAGCTTGTTTTAACCATAATGATGTTGGTTGCACCCCTTGAGTCCTATAGATCTTTGAAGCTTGCATACCTTCTTACAATTCTCATAATCAACAAACCCTTCAAGCTATATCATATGTATGTCCTCTAATAACTTTCCATTTAGAAAAAATGTTTCGACATCCATTTTTCCATATCTCAGTCATAATATGCGACTATGGCAATTAAAATTCTAATCGATTTAAGCATGGATACAGGAGAAAAAGTCTCATCATAACAAACACCATTAGTCTGTCTGAAACCTTTTGCTACTAGCAGTGCTTTATAACTATGCACATTGCCATCCATGTCAGTTTTCTTCTTAATAATCGATTTACATCCAATGGTCTTACCTTCTTCAGGTAAATTAAGCAGGTTCCAAACTTGGTTGTCATACAAGGGTTGCATCTCAAAATTCATGCAACTAATCCATTTATCAGCATTAGGGCTTGACACAACCTCTTGATAAGTAGTAGGCTCATTTTGATGAATTAGAAATACATCACTACTATCACTAATAAGAAATTCAAATCTCTCAGGTTGATCTCATACCCTATTAGACTTATGCGGGCTTTGTGATACATGTGGAGGTTCAACTAGTTTATGATTTTGTTGATATTCCATTAGCGGTCGAGTGTTTATTTGTGGTTCTTGAACTTTTTCAAGACTCACTTTATTCCTATTATTATCTTTCGAAATAAACTCTTTTTCCATAAAGACACCATTCCGAGCAACAAACACTTTATTCTCAGTGGGACTAAAAAAGTAGTATCCCCTAGTTTCTTTAGGATAACCAACAAATACACACTTGGTAGATTTGCCTGATAACTTTTCAGAGATTTGTCTTCGTGCAAAAACCTCATAGCCCCAAATCTTAAGGAAAGACAAACTTAGTTTTTTCCTAAACCATATCTTATATGATGTTTTATCAACCGCTTTAGAAGGAACACAATTCCGAGTAAACGCTACGATTTCTAAGGCATAACCAGATAAAGAAATAGAAACATTTGCGTGACTCATCATAGATTGAACCATATCCAACAAAGTCTGATTTCTCCTTTTAGAAATATCATTCCATTGTGGAGTTGCTGGAAGAGTTAACTGTGAGACAATCCCACAGTTTCTAAGATGATCATCAAACTTTTGGCTCATATATTTACTACATCGAAATGCTTTAATAGTTTGACCAAGTTGATTTCACACTATATTTTGAAATATTTGAAATATCTCAAAAGATTCACCTTTATGTTTCATGAGATATATATAACCATATATGTTGAAATCATCATTGAAAGTAATAAAGTACAAATAACCACCTCTAGCCATTGTGTTTATAGGACTGCATACATTAGTATGTATTAGACCCAATAAATCACTTACCCTTTCACTGTGTCCAGTAAAGGGACTTTTTGTCATCTTGTCTAGTAAAAAAGATACACATGTTTCATATGATTCAAAATCAAATGAATCTAAAAGTCCATCATTATGGAGTTTAGAAATGCATTTTTCATTTATGTGGCAAAGACGACAATGTCAAAAGTAGGTTTGACTGAAATCATTTAACTTGAATCTCTTTGTATTTATGTTAGGAATATGAGAATATGTGGACTTTTTCATGTTTATAATATAAAGACTAGGGGTGGGCAGTGGTTTTCAAAAAACCACCCAAACCGCCCAAATCGTGCGGTTTGATCTGGTTTTTAAAACTCGCGGTTTGGGTGCGGTTTGAAAAATGTAAAAATAGCAGAATCGCGGTTTGGTCGCGGTTTTCATTTTGGAAAAACTGCGGTTTCACCAAACCGCCGCCTTTTCCTCAATTTACTTAAAACCCAACAATATAAAGTTATAACAACTTACTCCACACTTTGCTTCAACCGTTCATCTCTCTCTTTCTCTCTCTCCCCACTCGCATGTCCGCCTCCACCCACCGCCACCAATCTTCGTCGCCTCCTCTCACCGCCACTCGCATCGCCGTCGTGCCCACTAGTCGCCCCTTTTAGTCGTGCCTCCCACCGCCACCTCCCCTCTCAGTTGTGCCTCCCATCGCCACCAATCTTCGTCGCCTCTCGCACCGCTTGTGCCTCCCCGTCGCGCCGACTAGTCGCCCCTCTTACTTGTGCTTCCCACCACTGTCGCTCCTCTCAGTTGTGCCTCGCACTGCCAATGGCACCCTCCTACCAATCTCGCCTCTCCCACCGCCACTCCTCGCACCAGTTGTGCCTCCCGCTACTGTCTGTCTCCCGCCATAAGTGGCCTCCTCCTACCGCACGTCCCACCACGAGTGGCTGCCTCCCCCACCAATCGCGCCTCCCACGACCACCTTCCGACCACCATTGTTTTTTAATATACCCCAAACCCTAAAACTGCGAAACCAAACTGACCAAACCGCGGTTTGTATGGTCGGTTTGGGTGCGATTTTAAAGATTCACTGTTAGAAGGTGGTTTGTAAAATGACCAAACCGTGAACCCCCGATTCACGGTTTGGTCACAGTTTGGTGGTTTTCACCACCAAATCGCAGTTTGCCCACCCCTAATAAAGACCATCACATAAATCAACATTCACATAGAAAATGTCTTTACGAGAAATGAAGCATTTATTATTCTTAATAATGAAATTAAAACCATATAAATCCAAACATGAAACTAAATGATGTTTTTGCTCAAGGCATGGACATAATAAGAATTATTTAAAACTAAAACTAGTCCACATGGTAAAATTGACTCATAGCATCCTACATCCAACACACCAACCTTTGCTCCACTTCCTACTCGTAGATTGACTTCTCCCTTCTTTAGCTTTCTACTTTTGGTGAGACCAAGCATATTAATACAAATGTGAGATCCACATCTGGTATCCAATGCCCAGGAATCACTAGTAGACAAGTTAACTTCAATAATATAAATACCTAAAGCAATAGTTGCACTACTTTTTTTTTTTATAGATTTTCAAGATAGAGCATGCAATTTCTTGAACAATGCCCAGTTGCATGGCAGAAATGACAATTCCCTTCTTTTTCCTTTTCCTTCTAAGACTGTGAAGAAAAAAAACATTAGGCTTGACTTATTCCATAGGCTTTGTGACAGTCAGAACAATCTTGATAACTTTAGCCTTGTTTTTAGCCTTCTTTTCAAAGCCTTTCCTTTTTAAACCATCAACACATAAGCAATAGGTTTCTTAACATTCTTCTCAGCAAGTTTAAGCATTAAATGCAACTCTGAAATAGACTTTTCCATGTTATTCATGTTATAGTTCATCACAAATTATGAATAACTATTAGGCAACGAATTTAGGATTAAATATGTAGCCAACTTTTTGCTCATAAGAAATCCAAGTCTGCCAAGATGGTCAATGTAGCCCTTCATTTTCAGAACATGAGGACTAACTGACACACCCTCAGCCATTTTTGAAGAATGAAAGTTCTTAACTGTCGAACCTTTCTTGCCTAGCCAGCTATTGGAACATTTCCTTCAGCATCGTAGCCATGTTGTAAGCTTCCACGTGTTCCATGTACTTTTGAAGTTCAGGAACCATGGCTGCGAACATAATGCATGCAACATTAGTTGATTCATTGACATGCTTAATATGTGCACCCTTCACGACTCTTAAAGCATTGGCTAGTGGTTCCTCGAAATATAGGATCATCTACGAAATACTACTTGCGTTCACGCTTAAAAACAATTCTTAAGTTTCTAAGCCAGTCAAGAAAGTTTGTCCCACACAACTTATCCTTTTAAAGGATGGATCACTATGACAAGAGATTAGTGCGATTTGAAGAGGCCCTAGATTAACAACAAAGATTATGCAAGAGTTCATTAGAATTCCATGTTAATTTAATGGACTAAAATCCATGTTTCACTTAATTCCAAGACAACTAAGGCTTGACAATTTGAATTAGGTCATTTAAGTAGGTACTGAGTACCAATTACATCATATGTAACTTTTAGTTGTTTTTATGAGATATGACATCTTATGTCTTATCATGTTTTATCTCATTTTGTGCCTAAAGCCCGAAACCATTTTAATAGCTTTATTAAGTCTAAAAATCTCAAACAATTGAGTAACAGTTTCTCAACTTGCCTCTCCAAGTTTACATAATACACTCTACAGAGGTAGACCCATATTGATGTGATCGAAGCCTTGATAAGTATTTGAGAATGGATGACACTTGACTTCAAATTTGGAAAATGGGTTTTTTTTTGTTTTAGTGATTATAAATTAAACGAGATAAGTATTATATATTAGAATGCATGTACGATCACTAAACAAGTTAGGAAATTTTACAAATATTGACTACTATACGAATCTCCTTGCGCCACGAACAGTAACAGGCAGTCCCGAAAAAGATTAATTAAAATGTTTTTAATTAACTTTGTCTCACCTCTAACATAATATCTTATCCTAACCCAATTAGAATCTAAGATACTTTGAATCCTTATCTAATATGAATTTGTTATATATCTCACTTATTTTATAAAATTTGTAATTCTTATCCGATTACAAGTTTATCTCTTATCTAATAGGAATATATTAACATATAACCACAATAAAATATATGATCAAAATCAATTTCGATTCTTATTCATAAATAACAAGAAATTGAATCAATAAACAAAATATAAATCATGCATTCAACACTAGAATCATATTAAATTAATCATCTTAACCTAATCATGATTTCTATCATGGAGACACACATAATTATTGAACAAAAAAAATATGTATTCAACACCAGAATTACATTAACCAAAACATGAATACAACCATGAACATACGAAATTCACATAATTCAATATTAAAAAAACATATGTTAATTGATATATTCTAAATATGAATACTATCATTGAATCAAATCATGCGTATGCATCAATATACATGAATTAATAACATACTTTAAAACTAATTCTTTATAACAATTATCACATAACCTATATGTACTTTATATATACATTAATCTAGATCATGTTGTCACACACATATATCATATGTATATAATCAGAGAAAATATGCAAACGTTTTATAAAACTGAGCCTAATGCTCTGATATCATTGTTGAGTTTTGGGGTTCATACCTAGTGGAAAATTCAAAAATAATTTTGGAAAAGTCCCAAGAATATCGAAAATAAGTTCTATTAAACTTGATTTGCAAAAGTAAACCAAACCTTAATCTGTGATTTCCTTATCTGATTGAGCGATCTCCAAAATGTTCAAGCGCTTGTCCTTTATAGGAAATCCACATACGAATGGTGACCATAATTTGGAGTGCTAGCCCCAATAGAAGATTGAAAACATTTTTCATTCTCTCCCAAAATCTAGAGAACTCGAAAATAGTAAAAACAAAAATATTATTCATTTTTAGGGTTTCAACCTCTATTTATATAAGTAGATAAGCTCTCTTAAAAAAACTTATTCGCAATAAAACTATTATATTTAGGCAATTAAATCAAATTACACATACGCTCCTATTAATAAGTTATCATATAACAAATCGTAAGGGCTTTTATGTCATGAATCTTACTATATAAAATTCATTACTCTGGACCAATTGAAATTACACAAAGCCATTCTTTATGTGCGAGCTAATAGGTTCATGCAATTTTAGCAGTAAACCTAAAACATTTTGTCACATAAGTCATAAGCGGCCTCTAGCAAGGCATTATGATTACACAAGTAACATAAATATAAAAAATGATACAACTTAATGAATAACATATATCATATCGTTTTGTGGTGCCATATACTTTGATTAAACATAAGGCATGAAAAGTCACCCTTAAGCGTTAATCGTACTAATCTTGATCTTTAGATAAATTGAAAACATCCAAGCGAAATCGATCATGTCAATTCACTTGGACTTTGCCATTTAACGATCTAACATATTGAGAGATCCACTGATATCTTTCTCTATACGAAAGGGACAAATTCTATCTTGATTACACGCCTTCACATATTATTCACAAGGTAACCAATCACAATTTTTATAATCATCCGATTAAAGACAACGTTTAATTGTGTCAAATTACCATGCTCTTAATATTGAAGTCTATAAGAATATCAAGTAGAAGGACTAAATGATATACCTATCATTAGTAACACCGATGACTTAATCTATGTGGTACTTGCGTAGCCTATCATTCCAGTACCTTATTCCCTAACAAGTACTCATGATCTTGATTCGTATTCCTATACGCATGATCATCACATAACCATTAATCAATATTCACAATAGTCTTACCTCATTATAGCTCCCACTATAATGACCAACTAGGGACATTTATGATATTTCAATAAAAACCCATGGATTATATTATAAAGTAAATATGCAATCATCTACTATAAAACAACAAACTAAAACCTCTATGTTATTAACTAAAATTATAAGATAACCAATATTTATAGATTGACCTAAGGCACATGCCCCAACATATATATGGTGAGTCATTAGTTTAATTTTACACACACATTAATGTAGTTAATGTATTTATTTATATAAGCTTGTATCATCTATAAAATGAATAAAAAATATAAAGCCTATATAAGCCTGTATCACCAATGCATTCAAAATTTATGGGATTTGAGCATGATTCAAAAGCCTTTGTGCATAGTCTATTTCAAAGTGTTATTTATGTTTCTTGTAATCAAATTTAAGAAATTGATTTAGATCTTAAGTCCTAAATTTTCAGATTGGAGGGTTTTGGCCGAAGCCAAGATTTTAAGCATGAAACTGATTTTGCTAAATTCAGGATTATAACTGTACAAGTTTTAAAAATTAAACCTCATATTCAAATTCTTAGCGCTATACTATTTTTGTAGACGGGGCAGTTAGAAATGTTTCTGTAAAACAACCGTAACTTTCTCGTTTTAAGTTGAATTTTGATACTCTGCATACCTTTGAAAAGATACTATAAAGATAACAACCTATAATTATTAATTTTTCAAAATTAAGTCATAATTTGTCAAAATGGGTTGAAAGTCAAAGTTCATCCGCAACGATAGCTCTTTTGTAATTCTTTGTGATGATTTTAGGTTATCAACTTTCCGATGCTTTCCACTCATCCAATTTAGCTCAATTTTTCTAGATCAAGGCTTCATTATGTCATTTCATTGCCCACTGATTTTTGTGTTGTTTCGAGTAGATTAACACCGCATTTGAGATGCATTTTGGTTTGAAAACTCTATTAGGTCAAATAAGTCCGTATATGGATTGAATTTTGAAAACTTGATCTCAAGCCCTTTAAATGAGATACAAATTAGCTTTCATTGCTAGATATGTTCAATAGCATTGGAATTGAGAACTCGAGTCATTTCGGGGGTCCTTTTCCTGGCGTTTAGGCATCGATTTAGGGTCATTTAAGACTAATTAAGTCAATAAAAAGTTGCTATAAAAATATGGGATTGAAATAAAAAACACTAAACCAAGAACATGTTAAATGGACTCTAATACACCAAAACCAACTAAAATGGATTTTAGGGACTTAGCGAGCTAGAGTTGCACATCGAGGGTTAGTTTAGGGTCTTGTTCGAGCCGCAATAGAGCATATTAGCATGGATCCAAGGTAAGTAAACCAACAAGGGCCTCAATACTAATTCTCATCAATTATTTAGTTATTATAGTTTTTAATTCGTTCTATGCAAGCTTTCTTGTCATGTGATCACCGATGTTGATGCTTTCTTTGTGATTCTCATTCCTCATCTTAGTGATATGTTTTCCTTATGAATTCATTATCTAAAACTTATCTATGTGATTCGTTATTGATCTACGTAATTTACGTTTTGAAATGCAAGCATTATTTGCAAATCTAAATTCAATTTATTGTCTATGATAACCTATGTGGTTCATATTGACTATTTTTGTGATGTACTCTCGTATCGAGAAGATTAAGGCTTAAGTGGTTGAATGGTAGTCATGGGTGCTGTACATGCGTCGTGTGATCATATGTACCACCGTAACTACATGGATTGTAGATTGTGCTAAGTCTGTAGTTTAAGATTGGAAAGTCAAACTGGAAGAGGTAACTATATGTCTGCTACAGTTGACGGAACAAATGTAAATTATAGGAGACTCAGTTAAGCCTACAACCTGCCTTGGAAATTAGGTTGTGTACTATATGTCACAACAAAATGGACTTGCACCACTTGGATACTCATATCAATATGATGTTGTCACTCAATTCTCTTCGAATTCATTATTAGCTAAATTATCATATGCTGTCAATTTCATTTCTTTGTGTTTACCTGCATGATCTATCGACTAACCTTTTATTGGATTCTAGAATTAATGTTAAGGCTCCTCTAGCTTTACTCAATAGAATTGTCTCTTGTGTGGTGACACTTGTAGGTCCGTCATCTAGAAAGGGAAATGAGCTAGTAATTTGTGACTTCCTCTGAGCTTTCCTCAGAGTTGGCATCCACTTTTACTAGGCATAGGTTCTTTAGGTGTAATTACATTATACATATTTTGTAAAACTGGTTAAATGGGTTGAGTGAAACTTTGATAGATGTATCTTTCTAATTTTATCAGCTTCTATGCATGAGATCATATTTTTAGGGTTTCAACACCATATATTGTCTCGACTTGTCATTTATTGAGTTATTTAAATAACTTAAGTTTAGTTCCGTTGCTTTAATTATAAAACTTGCAAAATGTAATAACTCAACTTTAAAACGTTGAATAATTAATAATAATTGAAACGGAGGATTACTAGGCTTGCATTAGCCTTGCGAGGGATGATCAGGGATCCATATAAGTCTAAGCTAGGCGAAGACAAGTTTTTGCAGACTGGGTGTGACATCCCCTATCCTGATTAGGGAAAATGCCCGACCTAAACCCTTAATTAAGCCCACTAAGCTCGTCGACTTGACTAGAGCCAGCACCTCTCCATTTATACCTAATAAACTCAACATGTATATTCATATAAAATTTAAATATCAAGGAAATACGCAGCAGAAACAAATTCTTTTGTCGATATAGTTGAATATAAGGAAATACGGAGTTTACCAAAACATCTAAACTATTTAGAGAATTACCCCAATCCTGTTTATCTACATCAAAATAAGTCAACAGAGTTATATAGATACAAATAGGCCATTAAATCGTCGAGAAGACACGAAACTCCTAAATCTTCTCTTTCCCCTTAGCTGAAGTGGCGGGTTGCGCACCTGAAATGTTTAAAAGGATGAGCACTCCAACTAGCTCAGTAAATACAGATTCATAATATGCATCGATACTCCATATAGTATTCAAGGAAAACATGCAATAACAACATGATCCAACAATATCTAACAAGGATATGAAAAACATATAGATTCAATACATATTCGGATGTAAAGCAAATAATTTGAACTGTTATACTGTGATTCCCATTTATTTCATAAAACTAGGGTTGATTACCCATCGACACCATTAATGCCATTGCTAGACCAGTATGTCGGCCTTCATACTCTCTAGCCTAACTATTAATGCCCAATGATTCTATCCCAAACCCTCTAATGTGCATGTAATCCATACAACATATCGAATTGAGCAGGAGTTATATACAGGCCAGGAATGGAACCCATCTCCTATAAACCTATTCTCAAAACCAGGAGTTATGGCATTGTTACATCACACACCGTTTTTTCATTTATCAAAAACCATCATAGTATAACCAATTCCCTATTCCATGCCAACAACTAAATGAACTATATATACCAAATAACCAAGCAACATTGATAAATAAGTGAATTTGTACTTACATTGTCTAAGTCCACTCCCAATTTCCTAACTTTTCGGGTCCCTAAATCTCTCCATGTCAATCCACACCTATCATAAACCAATCATAGTAAATGTAGGTCTAATATATTCTATTATAACTATTAGGAACTCCTAAATTAGTCCCTAAGCCCATCATTCAAGATTCATAAGAAAAATAGCACTGTTTCTATTTTTGGCATGGATTGGCACGTTAATAGGCATGATTAGCACGCTAATCCCTGCCTATACTGCATATTCTTCAAGTTCGCACACCTAGCACGCTGATCTTCTGATCTTGCGACTAATCGCGCTAGACCAGCAATAACACCGTACTGCCGCAACTCCAATCCCACAAAAACACCTCCAAATCGATACCAACATCCACAAATTCATTCCCAATAGCTTAGAAACATCAAATATGAGGGGGGGACTAAATTGGATCAACAACAACTCACTTAACAATGATTTCCTACAATCACCTCAATTTCAAACTTTGATAAACACTGAAACAAATTATACCTTTCGGTTCCTCTTGAGCCGTTCTATCATTTAAGCTCCTAAACTGGCTTTGATTTGGTACATCGGATAGCTTGTCGCGATCAGAATCGAAACCCCTCAACTTTCATTTTCGTTTGTTTGATAGTTTGTTAAGTTGATACATATCAACTTTAATATATATATATATATAGATTCCTCGAGATATGTGTTGTATCATCTCGAGACTGATCAAACAATTGATGTGTTAAAGCGACAAACGTTAACGTGACACGTCATTCGAGACAATCAAACGATACATAAAATTTCTATTTTCTTAATTTCCATTATATATATTTATATATCCCTCATATATAAATATATATTTCATTTTTATCACTTCAAATAAATCCACTGATCACGTCCACATGTAGCCACGAGCGTGCACACCCTTTCCATGTCTCCTTCATCGCTCACAATTTTATAGTGTATTTATCTCGTATAGGCTTGTATATACCATATCAATATACTTAACCTATTTATATTTCAGTAGTACAAACCAAACAAAGACCAGACGTCATATAAACACACCCATACATTGATTGGGATATGTCGATCTTAACCCTGAGCCGAACTCAGGTTAATTAATAACCGGGTTAACACTTAAGCACCATCTTAAGGTAACAGGTCGTTACTATGCGGCCATCATATTTTTCAATCCAAAAATACAGAACTTAACCCTTAAACATTCGACACATTGACCAACGGTAGTTAATAAGGGAGGCCTTAGAATTTGGAGTCTAATGTAGCATTGCACTTACACTACTCATGCCAACAGATGGAGTTCGAGTGCAATGTTAGAATCTCTATCATCGAGACATCGACGTGGAGTAAAAAAATCAGGGAAATTTGCTTATATTCACTTCAACTGAGGATCACAAGATGAAAATTGGAAAGAAAGAATGTTACCTAGGTGAAATCAATTTTTTTGGACTATTTCTCCATTATGCACAAATATAAATTCATTGCAATTAGTTATTTTAATTAACCTTCTCAATTAGAGTAACTATTCTAATATTCGGTGTTATATGAAAATTTGTACTTAGTTTGGTTTAGTTAGTTTATTTATTTATCCCACTTAACTTATTTGATAAGTTATTTAGTTGTTCCTTTGTCTTTTCAACTAAATATGTTATTTATTGTGAGTAAGTTACTAGTAATAGCAGATGTCTTTCATTTTAGATAAAGCGAATAGTAAATAACATAAATTTTTCTTCTTTAGCAAACCATAAGTAATGGAAAACCCATCAAAAGGATACCATGTATATATAAGGCGACAAAATGTACAATATGATCATTATACATGTATAAATGTATCAAGTCTCCTAAAATATACCCAAAAGCAATAACATAATGTATACAAAAACCTACGAGATGGGCTAGTAGAGGTTCTAATGATCAAATGAAATTGCCAAGTATGGCCTTCCCCCGACTCATCGTAGATCTTGCACTAAGTCATCTATACAAAAAGTTGACATTGAGTCCAGTTATTAAATCTCTAGAAGAAACACAAGTTGCATTTAATAATAATGTAAATAAAACAACTACAAATCATGTTAGTCAATAAGAAATGCACAAAAAATGGATAATAGCATGAAGATAAGTTGCTAAGAAAGCAATAAATGTTGGACGCGAATGTGGTATATATCTGCCAAACTCTAAGACTAATAACACTGGATTGATGAGACTCTGGTGACAAAGTGACTCACCCTTACCGCTCCAAGGTTAATGAGGGACTCTATTGGTCAGGAGTTTAAAACTCCCGACCAACTACCTTAAAGGAGAGGAATATGTGTCATAGTTAACTCCTCAATACACCATCTCTTCAATCAATGACTCGCGAGAAATTCTTATGCGCAGCCTAGGGCATGACTGGAACCATAGCAACAATTAGATCATTAATCACAAGAGAGCTGGTGAGGGTTCATATCGACTCGTCGACCATATACAACATATGAGGAGTGGAGTAGTCAAACTAACCTAAATTGGCATAATTCGGTGGTATGATGAAATAAAACAATAAATAAAAGCTACGTGTTTTTCTGGTGGTGTTTCCTTACAAAATGCAATAACAACTCGGTCCTTACATGCCTCGATTCTGATACGTTCCCGACAACAGAGTATGTATCTCTAAGTCCCTGGTGTCAATTACATAAATGTTTAGTATGTTAGATGCCCATTCTATTAAACTGTTGACATAATGTATTTGTAACACTCTTGAGACCATAGGGCTTGTGATTATAGACCCTTGTGACAACAGACATTCCCTGTGGGTACAAACATTAGTTATGGGCACAGACGCCCCATGTGGACACAAACGTCCCTTATGGCACAAACATTCTTTATGGCCATAAACACTATTCATCATCTTCTTCAACAACCCAACATACACTAGAATGACCTAAAATTCAACATCAAATATTTACCTAAACCAAGAAATTCTAACTCATTATAAGATGATTTGTCCCTAATTACTCTTAATTAACCCAAAGCAATAATAACCTATGTTTTAAATCCTCAATTTGGGTAAGTTAACATGCATTAGTTGAAAAGCTTCAAGAATAATAACAAAGGTTTAATCGCTGAATTTTTGAAAGTTTAGAGATGAAATCATAACATATTGTACCACGAAAAATAAGGAGGAAATATAGATTAACCATCACAATTTAGTTTGGGGTCAATAATCATAAGTCTTAACATTCATTCAAACAAAATTTGTAGTAGAAATGCATGAAAAAAGAGGGATTTCAGACCTAGCTTAAGTCTTGATGCAAACTCTCTACCCTTGTTGCTAAAACACCATCAGTTGGACACAAAATCTTCTAGATCAAAAGATGTCCTACCCTTCTTCCTCTCATGAACTAGAAATCCTGAATTTCTTTTTGTTGGTTGCAAGAATGAGCTTGAATGTGATCAAAGTGAAAGGTTAAATTATCTATTTATACTTGCCCAACTCATATTCTTAGCCCTTAATCTCACATAAAGCTCTCATCTCTAGGTCCATCAAGGACTTAAGTTTGACCCATCCAACCATGTATGCCACTAAGTTTGTTAGTTTAAGCCTCTAGATGATTCATCTCAAGGTTGATCATGGGTCTAAATAATTTCTTTTTATATTATTTTAGGCCTCTTTTTATATGAATCAATCCAAGATTCATACCATAGGTACATTAGCTGATTTAATTAGCTTAGCTATGCCTCATTTGTCAATTTACATATCATGCTTAGACTAAGTCTTGCCTACTCACTAACCCGGCACATCGCGTATCACGAGGCGTGTCAGGTCCATTATTAGCATATTAGCATTTTAACCTATTTTCTTAGGCTTGTTAAGATTACTTAGCTTAGGTTATTATTATTTTACAATTAATAAGTTTGCTTAAGCCATTTCGTCCCCACACCTACGTTGCATGCATATCGAGATAATATTCAATGCACTCATAACTCATGCAAAATGCGATAATTAATGATAAACGAGGCATAATGCTATAAGTCATAGTAAAACAACCATAATAAACAAGCATTACGCAAATATAATATAAATAATCATAATTCGGTAGGCGTGCATTAGATTAATCCACGACATCCACGTAGGTTTGAGATGGGTCCTAGTCTGAAATTAGATAATTAAGGAATTTGTAAATTAGGTGGGCCATCACAATGAAGGCAAGGTGGAGACTCATAACAACAAGGGATGCGCGCTGGTGGGGTCTGAAAAAAGTCCGAAGTGGTTTCATGGTTCGCTTGAGAGGAGTGATACTTTAGCCAATCTCACTTGACTTTCACAGGTGTCGGGTTGAGGACGAAAAATGTAGCAATACTAGGAAGCAACCCAAGGTTTATTGTTTACATTTTAGTTTTTATTTTTTCACATTTGCTTGAAAAAAGGAAAAAAAAAGAAAAAAAAAAAAAAAATAAGGAATTTGTTTGATTATGTGGTTGATACATGTTGTGATGAAAATTAAGGTCATAAACCAATTGCCTCATCAAATTAGTAGATTGTGAGATACCACAAAGAATAAAGGAATTATGATGCCATCCAGGTTTGGGGGAATACGAAGGGAAGGACTGAACTTCCAAGAGAAACTAAAACAACATTAACACAAATCTAGGGAGTATTAGATTTCAAAACTTTTATTTTGATTCAATTCTCTAATGGTGTGGTTTTTATGAATGATTATGTTTTGTTGTCGATTCTTGTTCCTTTTTGTCATGTTTCGGTTCATTGAGGACAATGATCACCTTAAGTTTTAGGGTGTATAACATCAATTTTTATTATTTCGTAGTTAAGAGGTGGAAATGAAGGATATTTTGCAAGCATGGACCTATGAATGATTGTTAGTCTCTTTATTTTCTTTCGATATGGCTGACAATCTAGGTTAGTTTTTCGAAACCAATAAGGCAATATATTTGAGGTTAATTAGATGGCTCTTATGCTTAAGTGTTCAGCAAAACTAGATCAAGGGTTTTCGTAGGAGAAAAACTATTCTAGGTCCATTCTAGGTAATGAATTCTAAACTTAAAGGATTTATGAGAGGATTCATGCCTTGTTCGAATGTTATACCCTACTATCTAACATATCCTTCCCAAACATGAGATCGCTAATCACCACGTTAAGCCATGTTTATCATGCATCCTTGGCACCGAACATTGTCCCGAGCCAAAATACCTTGAACCACTTATGTTAAAGTGACGAAACACTTTATCCATGATAAAAAGAACTTGTAAAGTTTGAGTGAGAAATTGAAACCAACCCGAAAAAATGGAAAGTTAAAAGAAAATGAATGGATCCACTAAATAAAGTCCAAAGAAAAAGAAAAATATGTATTGATGTGATAAAAAAAGAGTTATGAGAAACTCCAAAATGAGTGAAAAAGTTTATATTTTTGTGAGTTTTATTTTTGTAAGTGCTTTATGTTTGTAAGGAAAAGGTTTGTGAAATCTATCTAATTTGAGCTTAAATATCCATTTTTTTCACAACCAAAGCCATAGCCCCACTACAATCTACTAAATACCTAAGGATTCTTGGTCTTTAAATTTGATGATAGTGGAGAGTGGATCAAAAAATGAGCTTATGAAATCTCTTAGAAATCGATGCTTTAAATGAAAAATCATTAATGTTTGAAATCTTTTTGTAGACTCTCTCTAGTAGTTGAGGCTAGAATCTTGGATTCACAGTTGGTGGCCTAAAGTAGATTCTTGTAAGAGTTGGGTTGAAAGGCTAGGTATTTAGGCAATTTAAAGGCCTTTAGTTAGGTCAATATTTGGTTTGAATTTGAGACTAGAAGGCACCACAAAGGTAGAGAGATAAGGATAGGTTCATATTGGAATACGTTTCACTTGTATATACCCAATGTATTTGAACTTTGGGTTGAAGTTAGTAAATAGGTTAAGTAGCTTTGTGTAGTTGATTTAAATAAAATGCATCAATCTTGTTTATGCCCATTCGCTCGAACTAGCAAAGTCTCAAGTTTGGGGGTATTTGATGCATGACGTATTTAGTGCTTTTATAAGCAGCATTTTGTTAATGATTTAGGCCATTAATAAGTGAATTCATTCCAATCCAATATATTTTGTTGGGTTTTTGGTGAGGAAAGCGAAGTGAGAGCATTTAAAGCTTATATTGAAGATCCGAGAAGATTTCCCTCAAAAAGTGTGTTTGTGTGGATCGTGAGGGAAAGGAAAACAAGACCAGAGGCGAGTGATGAGATGTTAATATTTCACATGGTTAGATATGTTTTAATGAAATTTGGAGTTTTTTAGATGAGAATACAAGGTTTGCGCAAGAACAACATCAAATTGGCTAAGTTTCAGCGAAATCTATTTTGACCAACCATCGGTGTTTGGCGGTAACTCCCTCTTTTCAAATCTAAATGACTTACCATTTCTTCCGTTGGAAAGAACACTCAGAGCTAAACAATTTAAAGTCTCATAAGTTTCATCGACTTCAGCTTCTAAGTAGTCCAAAATCGCCTTGCAAAATGGATTATATGTGCAGGATTCGGATCTTGGTGCCCCGATACCCTAACTCAACCACAACACCACAAAATAGTGGCAAAATTGCAATGCCTTGTACGGGAAAGTACGTAAAAAGTGAGTTTTATGAAGTTTTAATGTAATTTTTGAGCAAATTGACTTGGGGGTATAAATAGGACTTAAAATTTGGTTTGGAGACAACTTTTGCTTTGGAGAAATACTTGTGGAGGCTAGGTTATTGGATCAAATTTGGGGATTCTTCCTAGGTTTCTAGGTTTGATTTCATGTTTTCTTTGAAATCCACCATGATTTGTGTCATTTCTTACCCCACTATGGGTTAATACTTTTTGTCCTGGGGATCAATGGATCTCGAGTTGCATTTCTCTCAAATTCCAATGCGATCCATGACGTTTTCTTCAATTTGTGGTGTTGATTTTTGTTTGCTTGAACTTAATGCTATATTTTCCTTGATCAAGTAAGTGTAGAACTTATGGTTTTAACTCGCTCAAGACTTTGAGTTTTCAACCCAGAAATAGGGAACACAACATTTGAACATACGGCATGTCGATCAACGACCGTTGACGAGGGTGGTCTAAGAATTTGGAGTCTAATGCGGTATTGTACTTATGCTACTCCCACTAACCGGTAGAGTCCGAGTGTAATACTATAATCTCCATTGACGAGACCTCGAGGTGGAATGGAAATTAGGGAAATTAGCCTATATTCACTTGCATTGCGGATCGCAAGATGAAAATTAGATAGAAAGAATGCAACCTAAGTGAAATCAGCTCCCTCGTACTTTTTCGCCATTGTGAAATCACATATTTAAACTCATTGGAATTAGCTAGTTTAACTTTGATTGTTAATTTCCTTTACAAAACTCAAAATTCGGTTCCTAAATTACTATCTTGATTAGATTACAAATTAGCACTAAATCGTCCTTGTGGTTCCACATCTACGACTCGAACACGAGTTGGGGTCTCTATTACTACCATGTTGTTGTACACTTGCGGCTCGTGTCGCCTGTCCTTATCAAACCAAATTGGTCAATCATGAGTTCGAGATTGATGACAGGACTACAAGCAATTGGTTTCAGATTTTCATTCTAATCAAACCTAAAAAAGTCATAAAATCCAAATAATCAATAAAAAATAGTTCAAAATTTAGCAAACAATCAATACATACTTACTAACAATACTGAATGTTGGAAACCTAAAAACATATTTCAATCCAACAAAAAAAAGTACACATTTAAAACTACCCGTCAAACAAATCTAGTTTGAAATTCACAATAATTAATTTTGAAAACACAATAAGGGATTTCAATCAAAACCTAATTATTATCTAGATTGATCAATGAAGGGTTATTTAAACTCAATTAAAAAATGAATTGTTAAAGCATAATCATAATAAACAATCACAACTAAAACACCGAGAAAACAATTGCAAACTTAAAATTAATTTCACGTTATCCACCTTCTTACGATTTCAAGTATTCATTTGTTAGGGTTTCATAGGAAGGAATCGATTAATTTTTTTTATGTTGGTCTTTGCATTAAGTGAGGGGTAATTTTGTCAAAGAATAATAGATAACGCCTAAACTAACTAACATATGAAAATTGATGGTTTTATTTAGTCACTAGGAGTGTGTATTGGCTAATTCTCATTATTTAATTGTACAAAGTGAACATCGGATTACTCAATCCTAAATGGCTAATCTGATCTAAGAAGGTGAACTGAATAGGCCATTAGGAGATAGCTAGTCTCCTCTTCTAAAAAAGATGAAATCATTTGTATACTCTAGATATGAGTCGAGGTTTTGGCTTTTTGAGTATATGCTTTTGATTTCAAACTTGATAAAAATGGTTGAGTAGAACAATATACGAGACTAAATAATTTTTATAATTAAATCTTAAGTTTGAACCACCTAAAGGAGAAAGGCCCACCAATTTACACCATAAGGAAATTTCTTAAACTACGCCTAAAATTTGGTGCATGGTTGAGATGATATATAGAGAAGTGTAGTACATGTTTGACTAAATGTCAAACACATGAATTGTGTTTCTATTTGTACTCTGTTAAGAAATGAATTACAATCGTTGGATCAATGCGAGATGGATCAAATACAATTTTGTCATGTCCATTAGATCATTGATGATTACATGTATGATTACATTCCAATCAATACATCAGATAAAACTTAAGAATACACCACCTATTACAACTATATGGTCACTCTCAACATATGTACTATCACAGATGATCCTCAAATTAAGGAAGAGTGACAACTTTGAGTTTGTCTCTTAAGTACTAAAACCTGGAAGCAATGAAAGCCTTTGTGAGTTGTCCGCAATCTAATCGACTAAAGGAACATGGTGGATAAGCAGCTGACTAGAGAGAACCTCATCTCAGACATACTATATATCTAGTTCAATGTGCTTAATGCTAGAGTAATAAACCAGATTCTTCGGTAACGCAATTGCACTCATGTTGTTACACCACACCAAAGGAGAAACAAGAAGAATAATACCTAGTTTCGACATAAGAGAAAATAACCAAACAATTTCTATAGCAGCATTTGCTAGAGCCCATACTCTTATTGAGTACTAGAAGGAGCTACAACCTACTATTTATTAGCCTGTTAAGATACCAAATTGGGACCCAAAAAGACAGCAAACCTAGCAATGGACTTTCTATCATTAGGAGAGGCTGCCCAATCAACATCAGAATAGCTATTGACATATAAAGAACCAATTCGAAACACTAACCCCATATAAGTAGTGCCCATTAAGTAACTTAACATACATTTTAAAGCTTGTCAATGTGTGATGGTAACATGCTGTTGAAATTGACTTAAACGATTCACTATGAAAGCAATGTTAGGTCGTGTATTGATAAGATATTAGAGACCTCCTAATAAAATCCGATATAGAGTTTTATCAGCAAAAAAAACACTGCTATCATTATATAATTGTTTTCCAACTAGGAAAGGAGTATCAATGAGTTTGGCATTAGCCATACCTCATTTCTTCAGCAATTGTTGAATATAAGCAGTTTGGATCAAGTACAATTGTAATGACCCCTTCTCAAATTAGGGCACCGCCTGACCTAATGTCATCATTAAACTTTAACTTCTACCACATAGAACTTAACAAAGTATTAGTCAACCTTTCCAATCTTATTTCCTCATTAGCTACATTTCAAATAAGCATTAAAATCATCTTTTTACTATTTAGCATTTCATAGTTAATTAAATTTTCTATAAAATTAATATTATTTTAGCGAAAGTTTCAATGAATTAAAAAAAGCCATTAATACAAATCCTAAGTATGAGGAAAACTAGGAAACAAAGATAACATGCATATATATGACAGAACAACGATAACAATATACTAACATGTGTCTGGTTGGGTAACTATCTCAGAAACCATTATACACAATGCCAAAAGTATATAAGAATCATATATAAGTCATACAACAAAAATCAAAAGCCTACAATATAAGAGGTAGCAGCACTCCAGTGGCTTAAAGGTAGTCGTTGATCTTCTCTTTACCCAGCCTGCTAGTCAAGGGATCTGCACCCACCGTCATAAAAAAGGATGGTAAGTACATTAGATAAACCATTCTAAATGATTGTAAATGAATAACATAATAGCAATGAAATGGAAATAACTACCTTAATCAATTTACTTACAAATGAATCAAATTTTCTAGCTTAACCGGGCTCCCAACACCTCGAAACGCTTACTCAAGCCCCCGAGACTCTTCACTGGGTTCCTGATTTCATAAGTTTTGTTTTATAGTGTTTTAGATAGTTTTGTATAGGTTTAAGCTAAGTTATAGGTTTTTAAAGTCCTATAAATAATGCAGAAATTGTGTTGTCTAGAGCACGTAGTACATTGGGTAACATGTCTAGCAGACTAGAGACTCCCTTAGCATGCTATTCACACTTATTAGCGCGTTACATCCAGGTAGCGCGCTAGCAAACACGCCAAGCGCTATTTGCAAGAAAACCCATAAATTATACACTTCGAATTCTGAGTTTTCTTTTACATATGGCCATCTCTAAAGCCTAGGATCCGTGTTCTCTTTAACTAAAGACCCAATACATCCTCCACAACTATAAGATCAGCTTACACTTCATATATATCATCTTCGAATCAGAGATTTACAAAAAACTAAGGTGTAGATCAACGTACCAAGTTGTACCGCTCCGCCGACTTGATCAACTCCCTTAAATACACCAAAATTTCTTAACTTCTACTAATCTTCACTGCCATATCTATCTTTATTTCTTTTACACCAAATGCAAGCGATTTGCATGTTTATCTTTACGTACTTATAGGTAAGATTTAATTATAGCCCTTGATCTCTATCTATACACTCATTTTGAGTCTTATATAATGGTTCACACCTTGATCTAGAATCCATTAACTCTTCACTTACTCATCCTTGATAACGCACATTCATACTCAATTGGTCTTGTTATATGTCCACACGTATCTTAAAGAATATTAACGACTAATGTTTTATCATTCAAAGTTAGGCTTCATTTACACAAATCAAACTATGCCACATCAAATAATCTATTTAAGCCACATTAACTTAAATTAAACTTAACACATCACTTTCTACCTCGGTCCCACACCATCACGTATCTCGAGGTGCATCCCCACTCAGGTCTCAGCATCTATATATAAGCAGGAGTGACTCAGTAGCCTACACATATACAACACACTAGGCATAAATCACAATAAATCTAACATATACCTCAGCTGTATTTCCTCAGTTAGTGCACGTATCTCGATTCTAGTCCCACATCACGAGTCAATGATCATAATTAACGAATTAAAATAGAATTAGGAATTTGGGTCGTAACAAATCTTCCTAACTAATGTAAATTCATCCTTCCAATTAAACTTCAATTTAAGATTATACCTGACTCAAAAAGGTACGAAAACCTAACTCACATATAGTCTTCCCACTCCAAAATTGAGTTCCAAGTCACCATTGAACTGCCACTTGACTATCACCTTTGGGATAGTCTTAAGTTTCAACTACTGTACTTTCCTATCTAAAACTTGTACTGGCTGCGCCTCATAAGATATATCCTTGCTCAAGTCAATCTAACTCAAGTCAACAATCAGTCGTACGCCTACCTTCGACTTTGCCAATTGAAGCATAGAGACATGAAAGATCGGGTGAATCCTTAATAGATGTGGAGGTAACTAAAGCTTATAAGCAACCTTCATGACTCATTTCTTGATCTTGAAAGGCTCAAGAATCTTGATGCTAACTTGCATTTCAAACCAAATATGTGAAGACCCTTCCGAGGTGAATGCTTTAAATACACAAAGGCTTCCTCGGTGTACATGATATCACTCCGATGTGTGTCTGCATACTTCTTCTGCCTCACTAGGGCCCTTTTAAGCCAATGACAAACTTACCTTCTCCGTGTGATCAACAACAATCTCCAACCCCACTAGCTCCTAGTCCTTTGGATCAACCTTACACGATGGCGAGCGACACAGTCTGCCATATAAAGCCTCAAATGGCGCCATCTCAATACTAGCCTGATAATTGTTATTATATGTAAACTCACATAATGGTAGGTACTCCAAAATACATGGCTCGAGCATGTCCTCGAGAACCCGAATCAACCTGTTAGTCTTGCCATTAGTTTGAGGGTGACAAGATCTGATGAACAGTAGGTGCATACCATACTGCTCTTGCATACTCTGCCACATCCTAAATGTATACATAACATCTTTTTCTAACATGATAGTCAATGGTAACTCATGCAGCATGATAATCTCTATCGAATAATACATCTAACCACTTAAATATGTAGTGAGCTGCGACTAGTAAAAAATGGGCAGATTTTTATTATCTGTCTACACTACCCAAATAGAATCGTGTCATCTGGCAATCTTCGATAGTCTTCTAACAAAATTCATGGCTATGTCTTCCAAATCCCATATGGAATAAGAAGCAACTCTAACAGCCTCCATGTCTACGATGCTCAACCTTCACTAATTAGCAAATCCTATAGTTCCTGATGAAATTCAGTACACATCCACCTTTATCCTAGGCCATTAGAAATGTCTTCTCATATTATTGTACATCTTAGTCCTCCCGAGATGGACAATGAAACGAGAGCGGTGTGACTCTTAAAGAATCACATCTCTTAACTTAAATACTAACAATTTACATAATATGCCTCTAAATCTGAAACATTGATCTGTCATCTCTATCCAATCGGTACGATCTGTACTCTAGGCTAACTCATTGAGTCTTGGGTAAAGAATTTCAGCTCTCTGGCCCTCTTATAATCTTTCAGTAGACAATATATGTAGCCTCATCTGTGCACGTATCATCACCTAAGTGTTTATAGGAATAACTTTCTGACTCATCATCATCGCTACCTTAAGTAATCCATACTCATGCGTCATATGACATTTGATAACCTCAACATCTCAAGTCAGTATCCTACTTAATGAATCTGCAACTATCTTAGAGCCGACCAATCCATAATAACTTGAATCGTGGCGAGATCCACTGCAATACCTGCTGCTCCAACAACATGCCCCAAAAACTTGACCTTTGACAGCTGAAATTCACACTTGTTGGACTTGATGTAAAGTATGTGCTCCCTCAAATTAATCTAGGATTAACATTAATTTGAAGGATTCACAACCGTAATTCAAACGTTAAGTGGACAACTTAGTTGAATCAAACATGAGAATCGAGGGTAAATGTTATTTATGGATGATTGTTGCTTATAATGCGGTGTTTAAAATCATTATATTATTATATGGCATCGCATGTGCATACATTGCTGAGGGGAGAATTGGTGTGACGGGTAGGTACATTAGGAAATGTGTCCATGTAGGTTTTCAGTAGGATTTACCTAAGGATGTTAGACTAATCTAAATAGGTAGATATTGTGTCTAATTAAAACTATAGCCTAAGTTAGTTCATTCAATAAAGTAAAATATGGCGTACCTCGCGATGCATGTTGGGGTGTGATGCATCGAGTATCAGGTAATCGAGGATTAGTGTGACCTCAAATATTTTAAAAATATGACAAAACAAACTAAACATATGTAATTATCTGGCTAAGTAAATTAATTTGAATTAAGATGAAATTAAGCCTTATAGTTGGATAGAAATCAATTGAACCAACCTAATGATGATCCTAGAATACATATAACAAGGCAAGGTGAGAAGCTTTCATAAGGCATTAGTGGCTTTATGTAGGACAAGTGGCATTGAGGGAGGACACATGTCCTAGCAATTAATTAATTGTAAAACAAAATTTTGGCTAATTAATCAACTTACTAATATAAGTATATAAGGCCTATAGTTAATGGATAAGCTCATCATATACATTTCAGCGGAAAAATTAGAGGAATTGAGAAGGATGTTGGCTGAGAAATTTAGGGAGATAAAGGAGAGTTGGAGATTAAGTCAAAGTGTCATCGACCCTAGGTACACATTTCTCTATTTCAAGTTTGAAACCAATTCTTATTTTAGCCATTTTCAAATAGTATATGATTTAGCCTTTAGAATTGCTTTATATATTTAGGTTCCTCGTTTCAATTTGATAATCTAGCTATTAAGAAGTTCTTAATTCGGCTTTGAAATAAGAAAGATATGAATTTTTGAAATTGTAAGACAAAAATTGAAGTTTTGCCTTTTGTATTATGAACTAGTCTCTATAATTAGTTCATCTCTTCCTTATTTTTTTTATTGAAATGGACCCAATCTGGTAGCATTTGAAAGCTAACTCAAACAGGAACAATTTTTTTCCATTTAATATCTTGTAATTTGAATGTTTTCATGTCCAAAAGTTCTTTGCAAATAAGTGATTGAATGCATTATGAAAATTTTGAAACAAAAGTCTTAAAAGGCATAACTCCATAATTACTTTTCCAAATGAGTTGATCTTTTCGTATGTTATTATTGAATATGTTAGCTACCCTATGACTAAAAATCGCGATTTTTGAAATTATAGATTTGGAGAAATAAGTTTTCTAATTCTATTGGTTGATTAAGTTCCAATTTGACGTATTTTTTGTAAAATTGTGATATCTCTTTCATTTTAAACTGAGATTTCATAAACCAAACCTTTTTGAAAGCAAAGATAGAGACAATAACCTTGTACCAAGGGAAGATTTTAAGATTTGGACAATTTCCTGCCTAAAATTGCACTACAATATAAGACTAAACTTTGAATGTTGTTTAGTCTTAAGGGGTTGTTCTGGGTTAAGGTTCCCAATTCCATTTAACCTGACTAAACCAAATTGATTTGGGTTAATTTGATACTAGGGACCCAATGAATTGTAGCTAGGTATCAAGTATAATTTTAGGGTCCATTTAGGGGCTTCACGGGCGAAGATTTGAAGTATTTAAAGTGCATAAATCCATTGCAATGCCTCATTGAGTTCATGGTTTTGCTTTATCGATTTCGAAATACATGTATGTCCGCTCGTAGGAACATATGAGTTTTCACAAATTCATTTGCGTATATAATTAGTTGTTTCTAAATCACTTGCACGAGTTTACTTGTTTTTTGTGCTCGTGTTGACGACAGTAGAATGTATTTACGACCGTCGTGAGGGATGTAAGATGCCCTATTGAATTGAAATAGCGTATGGATGGGTTCATCTTGCAAGTGTAGTAGGGGTTTATTCATTGTAAGGCTGCAAGTATATACGTGATTTCCGTCCTATTTTATTGATTATCGGCTGGTTTAGGTCCGGGTTTTCTCGGATTATTCGCTTGTTTATTTATTCATTGTTGCTTTATTTATGAGCCTACTTTATTGGTATGTGTTGTTACATTTATTCGCTGTTGTTTTTACTTGTCGTAAGTCGTCTACATTCATGAGATTATGATTTACTATTCTTAGTATGTTATATTCGCATGTCTCATAGTTTACCTATTTTATTGCATGAATATTGTATGGACTTTTCTTGAGATTTTACTCACTAGAGTCATCACTATATTTGTAAGGTGATCGAGTGCAGATCCTTCGCCAAGCAAGGGTAGGGGCAAGGAGGTATTGGCGACTAACTCTGAATTAGTGACGCCAGCTCGTGTTTGATTATGGTATACATGTATTTACCTTCAAATGCGTTTAGGGGACTATATAACACTGAATACATGCATATGGATCTTTTCTTATACTTATTTCGCCTTTTTTATATACATGGTATCTTTTTGTCGAGTTTTCCATTACTTAGGATAGTTAAGTATTTCATAATTTATTCACATAAAGACTTCCGCTATAAAATTGTGTGAAAACTTGCTAAAAAGATTAACCTGCCTAATTTAAATTGCTAATATTTATATGAATATTAATTAGCTAATTTAGATTTTATTGTAAAACGTGTAAGCAACAAGTTAGGTCTGGGGAGTTCTAGATTAGAATGCCACTAACTAGCGAGGCTTGTTGATGTGTGATGCAATATGGTGAGCCCCACAGTGGCCTCAAAGTTTGGGGCTGCCACATTGTGACTCGTGATCATCTCTAGTCCTCGAATATATCAATATATCATCGATGAAAACTATCCCAAAACAGTAAAGAAACGGTCTCATCACCTGAATCACCAAATCCATAAACATGGTGGGGGAGTTAGACAACCCGAATGGCATGATCGTAAACTGATGGTGTCCATATCTTGTGTTGAACGTTATCTTAGACCTATCCTTATCCCTGATTGTAAGCTGATGATACCTTGAATGCATGTCTATCTTGAAGAAAAATTGTGCTCCTTTCAGCTGATCAAACAAGTCATCAATACGGGGTAGTGGATATTTCTTTCTGATTGTGACCTTATTCAACTATTTGTAATCGATACGTAGTCTCAAAGTACCATCCTTTCTTTTCACAAATTGGATGGGTGCTCTCCATGGCGATATAGAAAGTATGATGAATGACTCCTCAACTCCTCCAACTCTCTCGGAGCCATGCTATACAGCGATATATAAATAGGCTTGGTGTCTGGTACCAATACAATAATGAAATTTACCTCTTGATGGAGGTAAACCTGGTAAGTCCTCTAAAAACACGTTTAAGAACTCGCACACAATCGAAAAACCCTTAAATATGGGTCCTTTACTTTCTACTATTGTATATAATGGTACTAGAGTCTCTATTTCTCCACTAGTTGAAGTCGACCTCTCATGCCTTAGCTTTCAGTATACTACCTCTGTAAGTGAACATCCTGGGATCTCAAATATGATTGTCACTGAAACATTCAATATGATCAAGATATGTTACTAACCAATTTATCTCTAACAATGTGTCAAAATCTACAAACTCATCCACCCTGAAGTTTACAGGTAACTCTACAATGCCTATCTCTACTGCACATCTGTCAACTAGACAATTAGGGTAAAACCTTTCCCCAGCGGTGGTACTCAAAATCAAATGTACACTAACTCTAACCGATGTCAATCTTTGGATGCCTATCATGTGACCAAAAATGAAAGATACTATAGAACATAAATCTATACCACAAATAGAAACTTTACCCTAAATAAGACTTTGTGTGCCATCAACATCAGTAACTCTATATCTGGCCCTAGTCCATCTCCAAAATGATACACATCCTTAGAGTCATCACTTACTAGATCCCTAGCAAACTATCTCAGATAACCATATATATCTTTGTAGCTCATTACCGACTCATCCACTCCCTGTCTCAAGTTCATGAGCTCCTTCCTTAATCATTTCATCATTGCAGGGGGGAAGTACTACTAATATAACTTCTTATTGAGTGCATCCCTCGACTCAAGATCACCATCTGAAGATATCGTCGCATGCCACCAAACATCACCGTGTCTCTTTTGTGTATATAATGAAATTTCAACCAGAAGTCTATCATCAATCCTCAAAACCTTATGAAGCTTCTCCTAAGAAAATATCTAATTGTCAATCTTCTCAAAGTTCTATAATCTGTCAAAATAAATTAGCTTCATTCTAATGAAATCCTTCACCAACTACACCACGACTGACAAACTAGAAGATGTAGGGGTGGGAGACGACATTGTATCAATTGTCTTTGCGGCTAGTACGGTCATAATGGTAATAGTATGTACCATCAGAGCCACTGGTGTCACAATAGGAAACTCTGGCGTCAGTAATGTGGGGGTAGTAGTAGTAGTAATAGTAGTAACAATAGTAATAGCAGCAGTGGTAATAGTGGGAGCCGATGTCTATGTTGGTGGTGCAAAACGAGCTATCATCATGTCAATAAAGTTAGATAACTATTCTCCCTTAGTTGAAACTCGGTCAAATTTACTCTGATAGTCATCAGTAGATGGAATATAAGGTTAGCTACCACTAGCACATGCATCCCACTGTCACGTGAATCAGCCATCGTTGTTTGCAAGTTGATAACGAACTATAATCAGCTACTACATAGATATCAAATATATATATAGATATAGAAACTAAAATGTATATAAAAAAACCCCAACTCATTTTTACTCCCTTCCCAACGAATAGTTTCTAGGCAATGATCATATTATTTCTATGACTAAGATTTGTGTTCCATGAAAATTCATTGGTTTATTATCTTTAAACCTATCTCTGATACCAACCGTGACAACCTCTTCTCAAATTAAGGCACCGCTTGGCCTAATCCCATCATTAAGCTCTAACCTCTATAATATAGGACTAACAACATTTTAATCAGCTTTTTTAATCTTATCTCCTCATCATTTAGTAAAAGTCTTAATGAATTAACAAAAGCCATTAATATAATAATAAGTATGTAGAGAATTGGGAAATAAAGATCACGATCATATATATAGCAAAACGGCGACAACAATATATCAATATGTGTATAGTTGGTTAACCATATCCCAACCCTTAATAAACAACCCCAAAAGTATATTAGAAACATATGCAAGTCATACAAGAAAATCAAAAGCCAACAATATCAGAGGTAGTAGCACTCCAGTAGCTCAAAGGTAGTCATCGATCTTCTCTTTGCTCAATTTGCTACTCGAGGGATCTGCACCCATCGTCATAAAAATGATGGTGTGTACAGAATAATAGAAAGTAACACCAAGAGATTTTAATCAACATTTCTAAATATAAAATAAGTATATGAAAGCATAAAAATAGCAACTATGCTGAAAAATAATCATGCCAAAAAATGCTTTAGTTAAAGAATATGAAATTGACACTACGCTAAGCAGTAATGATCTAAAGCCGATTGGTCCTAAGTTACATTACATCAGCCTTATACCTCTATTTAGGGCATAAACAATCTTAATAATGACTTCACATCCTCACTAATGCCCATCACACATGTAAATATACTTGTTAACAACCTCAGTTCCTATACCCCATAGTTGCACAAGCTAGTGGCAAGATGCTGACATCCCCGAAAATCTAGTGACCTCATGTTTCGCTACCATCTCTATCATATCGTGGTCATAGATACAAGAACTACTTTCATAATTCAAAAAATGACACAGTTTAGGAATCCAACAATGTAATTGCTTAACTAATGCATAAATGAAAATCAATTTTCAATACCAACAATAACATGGACCACCTACCTAATAGCATGTTATTTTCTTTTGTTTCGATTCCTTAACAACCAAGAATGACATAACATGAGATTTAAAGTCAACGAAACCTTTTAAACATCAAACAATGCTTGATAGCAAACTCGTTTTAAGGACCATTATACTAATTAAGGAATCATTCGGCCTGAAACCCTAATTAAGCCCGGTACACCAAAAAGACTTAACTAGAGCCAACACCCTTACTATTTATACCCCAAAAAACAATTGTATAACAAATATCAATAATAATAAAAAAATAAATGCAGAGGAAATTAAAAAAATTTCGTGATATTAAACACGATATACAAAACCAATTCAAACTAGAATGAACTTCAGTTGCACAAAACCTTCAAACCTTTGAAATATTAGAAAATTGTAGTTCAATGCATTATATAAACAAGGGAAGAATTGTTACATCGAAGAGAAGATCAAGAATCCTAAACCTTATACATCCAATAGTTGTAGCGTTTATCGATGTTCCTGAAATGTTAATTGGGGAGATCACTCCAACTTGCTCAGTAAGTATGAATTTACAGAATTATCAACAATCCATATAATAATCAAGAAAGAAATGCAGTAACAATATGAACCAATCATAATTAGCAGGGTATATGAGCAATCATATAATCCAATAGATAAATAAATGGTAGTTATACAGTCAATCGTATTACACTATGATTTTTTCCATTTTTATTAAATTAAGGTCGATTACCCATAGCCTAACTAGTACATTGTGCGTATGAGCTGTCTGACCACTTGTCACTGTTCAAATGATTCTATCTAAAACCCTCTTAGTGAATATGTAAACCATGCAACCTATCTAACTAAGTAGGAAGTTACATATAGGCCGGAAAGGTAACCCATCTCCTACATAACCTAGTCGCAATTCCAAGAACTTAGTCTCGTAAATCACATTAAACACTATTTTCTATTTTGTAAAAACATCACAGTGTACATAGTCTCCCCATTCACTCCATAAACAACATGAACTACATATATTACATAGCCATGAAAAGTTGATAACTAAATGAATCCATACTTATCTTAGTTAAGTTCTGTTTCCAATTCCTTAACTTTTCAAGTCATGCGACTTTTCTCAATATTCCAGAACCTATCACAAACCATCGAAGGTCATTACACGTCGAATGACTTACATTTAAATCTCTAAACTGGTCCTAACAAACCATCTGAGGCCATTACAAAGTCTCGATAGACTTTTGAGTTCTCCACACTTTATAGAAATATCCAATTTCTCTTTATTTGGCCTACAAATATATTTTATCACAATTTTCTAGATTTTTTTTCAAAGTTTTTGCATTTTTCTTTTATTTTTTTGTGTAAGGTTTGACCCCCTAAACACAATTGATCTGCTTCAACTAAACTAGACCCAGTTCACTCCAGTTCAAGGGATCAACCCTCTTTTTCTTATTCTCAACGATCCTCTTATCCTTGTTTCATCAATCCAATTTTTTATTTTTTTTTATTTTTCATTAGGTTGTGTTTGATCCCAACCCCAAATGAATTTGGTCAAGGGAGGCGGCTGGAAAGTCGTCACCTTCCTCGGATCGAGCCTCATTGACTCTATCTCCAACATCACAACTACACACAATGACGTGAACAACTATGACGACTGTGAAATCCATTGATTTGATTTCAAACTATACTTCCACTTCCCTCTAAGGCATCCTTGTATTCGATTTCAATTTATAGCAATTCATATACTTGAGTTAACTGAATGAATTACACAAAGATATCATAGATCCCTCGATCAATCATTTGTAATATTCAATTATTTCAAACATACTTTCCTCTTTTACCTCTATGTTGAATATATGACAATCTCATAATGTCTTAAGCAAAGTCAAATCCCTTGATTTGCTATTAAAGTTTAACAATCCTATAACTAATTAACCTTTGAAACTTAGTACTAGCACTTGCAAAACCTTATCTGAATCAATTTACCGTCACAATTTACAATTATATACGGTAATGCTCTTGCATCCTCTAAGTCTTCAAATATTTAATTCTTGTTATTATTGATTACATAATAAAAACTTAATTAAAATAAGGTTTCAAAAACTTGACACTCTTCATTTATGAACATATCATGAGTTCTTATGGTTTCCACCATCCACATGAAATGATCATCAATCGCCTAAATCATCTTTATATATATATATATATATATATCCTTAACACTGATTATACCACTGTGATAACAATAACTTAACTAATTCTTGAGACACTGATTTCGTCTTATCATCAAAATGAGTTGTCAATACTGGGCAATGAACACTCATTCCCACTACTACATATTATTGTTTTAATTTCTCAAATCCTTATATTAATTCACCACTCATTCTCCCTAATTTAGATTATACTAGTCTATAATATCAGACTAGGAAATCTTACTAACTCACTGCTATATTCTGGATTAAACTATTTTTAAGTTTTCACCAGTTTAAGTTTTTAATTTTTGTCTTTCATTACCCGACAAACTACTTATCATTTGAATATGGATTCATACTATAACTAAAATTTCTACTTCATAACAACTTGTAAAGTATACATACATTAGTGGTTTCTTAACCTCCAATAAGCTTGTTGGATTTTTAGGGTTCATACGCAGCAGAAAACTAAAAACAATTTTGAAAAACCCCAACATGATCGAAAATAAGTTCCATGAAACTAAATCTATGAAAGTAAATCATACCTTATTCTGTGATGTCCTTTTTGATTGTTCGATTTTCAAGACGTTCAAGTGCGCGTCCTCTATCAGAAATCCACACAAGAACGGTGACCACAATTTGGAGTGCTAGCCCCAAGAGAGATTAAAAACAATTTTTCTTTCTCTCCCTAAATCTAGATAACTCAAAAATTGTAAAAATGATAAATCTTATCTCATTTTTGGGGTTTCGCCCTTTATTTATATGTGTAGATAAGCCTTAACTTAAAATCCTATTCAAAATACAACTATTGTATTTAGGCAGTTTAAACAAATTACATATACACCCCCTATTAATAAGTTATCATATAACAAATCGTAAAGGCTTTTATGTCTTGAACTTTATCATGTAAAATTCAATACTCTAGACCAATTAAAATTGTGCAAAGCCATTCTTTATGTGCGACCCAATAGGTTCATGCGACGTTGGCAGTGAACCAAAAACCATTTTGGTACACAAGTCATAAGCGGTCTCTAGCAAGGCATTGTGACTACCCAAGTAGCATGAATATCAACATCGATACAACCTAATTAATAACATATATCATATCCCTTTGTTGTTCGACATCCTTTGATTAAACATAAGGCTTGGAAAGTCACCCTTAATGTTCAATCGTACAAGTCTCGATTTTTAGGCAACCTGAAAAATATCCAAGTGACATTGATCATATCAATTCACATGGACTTGGCCATTATTAGTCTATGCTATCGAGGGACCCACTTATATTTCTCTATACGAGAGTGACAAATTCTATCTTGATTACACACCTTCACACATTATTCACACGGTAACCAATCACAATTATTATAATTGTCCTATTAAAGACAACATTTAATTGTGCCAAATTATGATGCTCCTAATATTGAAGTCTATGGTAATCTTAAGTCGAATGATTAAATGATATACCTATCATGAGTAACACCTATGACTTAATCCATATGTTGTTCTCATAGCGGGTCGATCTAGTATCTTATTCCTTAATAAGTTCTCATGATCTTGATTTGTATCCTTATAAGTATGATCATCACATGACCATCAATCAACATTCATACTAGTCTTAATTCATTATAGTTCCCTGTATAATGACTTACTAGGGACATTTAGGATATTTCAACAAATACTAATGGATCTTACTATAAGGTAAATATGCAATCACTTATAATAAAACAGCAAATAAAACCTCTATTTTATTAACTAAAATTATAAGATAAAAAATGTTTATAGATTGACCTAGGGCACATGCCCTAACAAAGCTTTTATCATTAACCACAAATTTATATACTAAATAATTTTCATCGCATTCCTACTAGTCTCAATACTAGTATTAAAACATATCTTAGAGTGGTCCACCATATTTGAGTTTTCCCCAAAGTCATTCAATATTCTATTGCTTCAAAATTTTCATCATCCTAACACACGTCTTAAGTTCTTGATCTAATAATACTTCTCCACTGACTATTATTTATCTAATAATATTAAAGAAAACGAAGACCATTAAAGATAGTTAATAGGAGAATAAATCTAGTTTCATCTTTGTAAATTTTCCTTATGTCTTTCCTTTTCAATCTCCTCAAGATTAAGATTATCATGAACTCTTACCTCCAATACTTTCTCATATCATAAGAAATTGATGGAATTCAACCATTTTATTGTCATACAGGAAAGACATAACTCTTATATCTATAACGTAGATATAATATAACATAACAAATAACATATCTCAGTCTCTTATCTTTTGGTTACCCCTTAAAATCACGATAAAAAGAATTTATTATTCCTTAAGCTTATTCATAACTCGAGACAACCCTCAAAGTCAATAAACAAAGGTTCGGGTACTAAGGCACTCCGATATACCTTAAACTTTGGAGTAGGCTCTGACCAATCTCTGATACCGAATAATATCAAAATTATTAAATTCAACAAAGCCTTTAAACCAAGGCTTTGATACCAAGTTGTAGCATCCCCTTACCTTTTTAGGGCGATACCTGGCTCGAAACCGTATTGAAGCCCAAATTATCTAACCAGACCTAACTAAAGCCAACAAACTATCCCCCATTCACCTGATAAACACCACTACATGTTGAATATCAATATAAAACAATTAATAAACATAACGAAAATTTAAAACTTTTTAGATAATTAAAACACGATATACAGTACCAAATCAAATAGGAATAAACCTTGGTTATATAAACCTCATATTTTTAGGATACTACAAAACCGTAATTCAATACAAGTATATAAGACGAGGGAAAACACATAACATCGAGGAGAAGATCAAGACTCCTATATCTTCTCTATCCCGTAATCATAGCACTCGTCGGCATTCCTGAAATTTATCTTGAGTGAGCACTCCAACTTGCTTAGTAAGTAGGGATTCACATAACCATCAACATTTCATATTATATTCAATAACATTATGCAATATAAATATGCGCCAATGCTAACTAACAAGAATATGGAAAACATAGAATTCAATATTTAATGGATGCATAGCAAACTTTCATAGATTATTACACTGTAATACCTATTTTCTTTATAAAACTGGGGTACCCGCCAGTGGATATGTGCTTTCTAGCCAATCCGTTAATGCCCAATGGTTCTATCTAAAACCCTCTACTGAAAATGTAACCCAGGCAACCTATCTAACTGAGTATGAGTTACATATAGACCGAAATATTGACCCCGTGTCCTATATAACGTTGTCTCAGTCCTTAGGAGTTACTCTCATGGATCACATTAGACACCATTTTTTGTTAATTAGAAAACCATTACAGTGTACATAACCCCCCATTTAGTCCATAAATGACATGAACTAAATATGCTAAAATAGCCAAGCAACATTGATAAATAAGCGAATCCATACTTACATCGGGTTAAGTCTCCATTACAAAATTTCCTAATTTTTCGATTACCACATGTTTTTCGGGTGTTCCTCAACCTATCACCAATAATGTTTTATCAATATAGGTCAATTATCCTATGTTTAGAACCTCTAAGTCAATCCCTAAGACCTTAGGAAACTCTATGTAAAATACAACGAAATTGTTGTTTTTGGGGTTGAGAGAGCGCTCCCTCGGTGGGTGGGGCGTACTCCACCAACCGTGTTCATCACTGTTGATGAAGGGAGCGTGCTCCTCTACTAGGTGGATCGCACTCCACCCTGTGGTGTCTTGATAGAACACAAGGCAACAGCCACCGTTTCTCTACTAAATTACCGAAATATCCTCCAATACACTCCCAAATCATTTGGGAGGACCACTAGTGAGCTAACAAATCATTTTCAAACATTAAAAACATAATTCACAGAGCTTTCCTCACCTACTAACGATTGAACTTCAACTAACTCAAAAGCATAACTTACCTAAGTGATTATCTTTGAATTTTGAGTTGTTTAAGTTCATCAATATCCTCAAAAGAAAAACTTATCAAAGTGATTAATCTCTTTTGCTTTCTCGAATGATCTTTTAAGATAATAATGAAGGTTTGATTTATTTATATAGATTTTCCTCGAGATACGCATCGCGCTATCTCGAGACTGATCTAGCAATTAATATGTTTAAGTTACACTCCTTAAATTGACACAAATCCTTACACATCAATCACTTGCGCTTAATTCAAGGTTTGATCAAAAGATCCATATAATTTAAACCAGACTTTATAACTTTAATATCTATATAAATTTATTTATCCAATATATATAAATCTATATATATCATGTATTTTCTCGCCAATAATTTCATCAAACATGCCTATGAGTATTTTTGGGCATGCACATTCATTTCACGACCCCCTCGTTGCACTTAGTGTACCGACAACTTATTGTTTATTTACATATTTTCCAAATATAGGTTTGTATTAATGTCCTATTAATCCCACTGTGACGACCCCAAATTCCAAGGCAAACTGGGTACCGCCACATCGCTAGACACGTTACCAAGTATGCCACGTCACCGCACACTTATTTTGACTGTCCGCGACCTAAACCCTTGTACGTAACTTATTCGCCTTTAACTTAGTAATTATGGATATTTTATGAATTATTGAGTTATTCATAATTTAGTAATCTAATATAAATCATACATTGATGAGGAAGTCTTAAGGCATGCATATACCGTAAAAGTGAAAAGTTTGCATTTTTATGAACAACCCTACAGTGTGGAAACCCGGCATTAGATACCATGTATATCAAAAGCGACAAAAGTACAAAAAGTGAGCATATACATGTATCGGGTATACAAGTCCTCCCAAAATATCATAAAGTAGTTAATAGATACATACAACTACCTACGCAAAAGTGGCGGCCTCTCCCTACTTAGACGTAGTCGCCTAAGACTCCTTTGACGCGGCTCGTCGCAGGATCTGCGATTTGTCACCAAAAACAATGACAAATCCCAGGTGAGTAAATCCCAGAGAACTTTAGCTAATATTCACGAATTTCCAATGAAACGGCTATAGTTCATGCAATTTAAATAAAGGGCAAGAATAAAGAAATTCGCATGAAAATAAGTCGTTGAGAAGTTAAATTTGGACACGAGTGTAGCATGACAGAGAACCCTGGTCGACATCCGGGAATCTTCGTAGCTAAACCGAGAGGAACCTTGACGACAACCTCGCCAAACATCTCACGGTCGAATGAGAGGAACCATTGAACGGTAGACCCCATCCAAAACATCTCTCGAGAGGAACCATTGACGTAGACTTATGACTTCGTCAAAACATCTCTCAACCTACGGGTTTCACGAGAATAGTCACCGCGTAGCCCTATCATGGCCAATTACTCGAACAGCTCGGGGTAGCTAGCCCCAGGGTGTGAGTCCGTGCCATGCCGACCCCGTCGACAAACACACATACACACGTGGGAGTGGATGAATAATAATTGAACAACAATAATATAGCGCAATGGAATAATTGAGATGCGAAATAAAGTAAATGCCATAAAAGAATTTTAACTAATTTTCTCGTGGGATTACTTACCTCAAACGAATCGCAAAACGCCTTCGAAATATCTCGCACTCTCCTCGAGATACGTACCCGACACCCGACTATGGTCTCCTAAATTTCTGGTGCCAATTAAAACATTTTTGATATTTTTTCTGACTTTTCCGGGTTTCTCCCATAATTTTTCACCTATTTTTCTTATTTTTTTGTAATTTATTTAATTTAAAACCGTTTTTAAATTAAAAATTAATATTATATTATTTTAATATAGGGGTGGGCCCCTGGACCGAGTTTGACCCGGTCCAATCGGGTCGGCCCGAGCCGGTACGGGCCCACCCGGATCGGGTCCGGTTGGGCCCGAACCTGCCCAACCGGGTTGGGCCCGGACCGGCCCAATCGAGTTGGGCCTGGACCGGCCCAACCGGTCCAGGGGATGCACTCACGCACAGAGTGCGTGCACCCTCCCCCACCCCATCTTCTTCTTCCTCTAGAGACTAACGTCTCTGTTTTTTTTTTTTTTTTTTGTTAATACAACAACGACAACAATTCCAACAACAACAACAACAACAACACAACCCAGAAATATGGAGAGATTGTTGGAATAAGTGATGCAATACAACACTTCAAGAGTATTCAAGAAATACAAGTTCAAGACTCGGCATATATGAAGAAATGAAGAAGAAAAGTTCAAACCGCAATTTGTAATATCAATGTAAGGTATACAAATTCTTTCACGCAAGCCAAATGCATTAGTTCATGCATACATCAAGTTTTCGAAATCATTTCTCAAAGTCATAAGTTGATTTCAAAGTTTAAAAGTGGATTTTAAACACTTAACTAGGTAAATGAGGTTAAACAATGTGAAACCATGTGTGAATGGTCATTTACATATTAGAAGATCATTATAAATGTTTTTGAAAAAGAAAAACTTGTTTTTGAAATGTAAAACGAAAATTTGCAGAAAGCCCCTAATAAGTTGTGAAACTTTGAATTTCCGTTTTCGGGGTTTGTAAAATTATCCGGACCACCCAAATAGGCTTAATGACTCATAATAAACATGTATAACATGTTATATAAGGGTTGGTTAGGTCCCGGACAAGTTTAAGGGTCGCTAACACAAAGGACGAATAATTATTCTGAAGTCCCCGCAGCATTAGCGCGCTAATATCTTGTCATTAGCGCGCTAAGAGAAGTGTTAGCGCGCTAAGCCACGGTATTAGCGCGCTAATTTCACTCTGCCTGCAATTTCTGACTTTTGGAAATCAAGCTTGAAATTTGAATTTTCGATTTTCTAGATTCCTAGAACGGCCATAAACGGCTATATTGGAATTCCTACCACTATAAAACCACCTCAAACTTGGTTTTAAACAATAAGAGAAAACACACTCAAAATCATTAGATCTACAAAGTAGAAATCAAATTTTTGTGAAGAAACAAGAGAGATCTTAGTGGCTGTTCATTATCTCACATATCCAGCACATTTGAGGCTTTCAAAAGGAGTTCAAGAATCACTCCAGAGCTGATCTCTTCTGTCATTCTTCTGGTTGTAAGAAATTTCTAAATCTACAATCTTACTTGTGCTTAATCTACATATTTTGAGTATTTGATTTGAAAATCATTTTGGTGTGTGTTTAAACATCTTCTCTGAGGTTTTGCACTTAAATTTACATTAGCAAACTCTGAGATTGATTTGAACAAAAGTGTAGCGGTTAAACTTGATTCTTGTTAAACTTTTGTTCTTAGACTCGAAATCGGTTTCACACAAATATATTAAGTTTTTGAAACGATTTCATATTTGGAATTTGCAACAACATCAGTAACATATTTGCATATTCCATTTATACTCACACTTGCATGCATAAGAGTTAGGCTCTAGGTGGCTTGCTTGTGTTTGAATTTGATACCACTTTTGTTGTAAAGTGTATCTTTGTATTTCCAAAAAATTGTTGTATTCGAATGATTGTAAGACTTAGTGGAATCTAAGTCGAAAGGAAAAATCCTAGTTGAGGCTAGGTGGGAAAATCCTAGTTGCGGCTAGGTGGGAAAAATCCTAGTTGAGGCTAGGTGGGAAAAATCCTAGTTGAGGCTAGGTGGGGAAAATCCTAGTTGCGGCTAGGTGGGTAAAATCCTAGTTGAGGCTAGGTGGGAAAAATCCTAGTTGCGGCTAGGTGGGAAAAATCCTAGTTGAGGCTAGGTGGGAAAAATCCTAGCCGGCTAGGTGGGGAAAATCCTAGTTGCGGCTAGGTGGGAAAAATCCTAGTTGCGGCTAGGTGGGAAAATCCTAGGTGATGCTTAGGTTGTAACACTTATTGGTAATATAAGTGGGTTGAAATCCTAACTGAGGAGGTTAGGTAGTGGATGTAGATCGTTGGATCGAACCACTATAAATCTTGTGTCACTTTATATTTCCAGCATTTCTTTTACTTGCATAGCTTATATATACATCATAGTTGTAAATTGCGCACAAAGTTTTTAAAAGGGCAAAAACTACTCGGTAACCCAATTCACCCCCCCTCTTGGGTGATTGGTATCAGAGCGGGTTATTACTCAAAGTATTACTAACGTATCTTTGAGTGTTTTTGTGCAAGGATGCAAACTTTAGATCCAAATTTCGCACTTCGGAAGGTAATTCTTCGGTTAGGCCTCCATATTTTGATGGAACCAATTATGCTCATTGGAAAGTAAGAATGAAATTTTATATTAGAGCACAAAATAGATTTTTATGGGATGTAATTGAAAATGGTTACACTCCAATCGGGTAAGCCATTGAAAGAATACACCACGGAGGAGATAAAGCTTGAGCTTTCAAATGATCAAGCCGTAAATCACTTATTTTGTGCATTAAGTGAAAATGAATTCAACAGAGTAAGTGCTTGTCAAACGGCAAGGGAAGTATGGGAGAAGCTTGAGGTACATTATGAAGGTACCATGCAAGTAAAGAAGACCAAGTTCGAGAATTCTTGAGGAACATTATGAAACCTTCCGAGTTAGGGCTGATGAAGACATAGCCACCGCCATCACTAGATTCACGAAGCTACCGAATGAGATCAAGAATCTAGGAAAGAATTATGATCAAGAAACTTCAGTATATAAATTCCTTAGAGGCTTGCCTAAGGAATGGGATGCCAAGAAATACGCTATCCAATCACTCAAAATCTTGGAGATTATACATTCGATGCATTATGCGGAGAGTTAACGCTTCATGAATTTGAACTAAAAGACCGAGCAAGATTGGAAGCACTAAATGGAGGTGCTAAAAGTTCAAGAAAAGATATCGCCTTGAAGGCAAATAGCTCCTCTAGTGCATCGGTTGAAGTCATCGAAAATGAAGAATCATGTGATGAAAATGATCTTGAGAAGGAAGTAGCTATGATCTCAAGAAAGCTAAATAGGGCCATGTACAAACGAGACAAGTACAAGAAGAAGCTTCGAAGTGGAAGCAAGGAAGGAAAATCAAACGAAATAATATGCTACGGTTGCGGCAAACCGGGTCACGTCAAGATGGATTGCAAAACCAAGAAGGTGTTTGACAAAGGAAAGAAGAGTTTCAAAGCAACTTGGGATGACTCATCATCATCAAGTTCTGAATCCGAATCAGAAAGTGAGAAGGCAATATTTTGTCTCACGGCACAAGGCGAGGTAAACTCTAATGTTTTCAATTTTGATAATGTTAATGATTTGAATGATGTTCCAAATATTGATGAGCTTAGAAAAGAATTGAAAAAGGAGGTCAAAAACACCAAACAACTCAAAAAGAGTTTGACCATTGCAATTAGTGAAATAGAGTCACAAAATGAGATTATTGATGATCTCCAAAATGACTTAAATGAAGTCATAGAGGAAAGAGATGCTTTAGTCAAGGAAGTAGAGGACTTGACTAGCACAGTGCATAAGTTTACAAATGGTAAACAAATGTTTGACATGATGTTAGGAGCACAACGACGTGCACTTAATAAAAGAGGCATAGGTTACGGAGCAAACTTGTTAAGCTACAAGAAATTACTAAATGATGATCGTAGATGCTCTAAATGCAACAAGACTCACATGGTTGGGAAATGTTCATTGCAAAAGGTAAAAATGGGTAAACTAGCATGGGTAGCTAAAAATGTTTATGACACTAACACTCTCGGACCCAAAGGTGTTTGGGTACCAAAATCTAGTGTGTTTCCCATAGTATAGGATGCGAGGAAAAGCACCCCATGGTACTTGGACAGTGGGTGCTCAAGAAACATGACCGAAGATGCACATCAAGTTATTAAACTAAAGCGGCATGATGGTGGAAAGGTTACGATTGGAGACAACAACAAAGGAAGAATTATTGGTCTCGAACGCTGTCGGTAACAATTTACTTTCTAACGTTTATCTTGTTGATGGTTTGAAACTTAATTTGCATAGTATTAGTCAATTGTGTGACAAACGATTTCATGTTATGTTTGAATCATCAGAATGCATTGTTAGAAATAAGAAGCATGAAACCTTAGTTATTTGCATATATAGATAAAACGTTTATGTCATTAACTTTGATGAGATGAATATGCAAAATGTCTCATGTTTGAATACACAAAGTAATTGTGATGCATGATTGTGGCACAATAGATTAGACACCATTCTTTGTGTGATCACATCCAAAAAGGGGAAATGTTAAAACTCATATAGGATCAACTAGCCGATATACTCACTAAGCCTTTGCCTAGAAAACAAGTTTTTAAATTCGGCGTGAGTTAGGCATGTTTCGAGAATTGGACCTTCTACATATGTTTTAGCCATTCCAAACCTTTTTATATGGTGTTAGTGAAGTGTCCATGAAGTTTGAGAAGAATCGGAGCTAAATTGCAAAAATTCAAAATTTTTGTCAAAAACATTCCAGAGAGGAATTAGCGCGCTAATATCGCAAATTAGCGCGCTAACGCCCTGCGACCGAAAAATTCCAGAGAGGAATTAGCGCGCTAACTCACCTTATTAGCGCGCTAATGTCGATCGGTCAGGGTTTTATAACCTAATTTTTTCTTCAAACACTCACCTCAAACACAAGTATCTCGTCTTCTCTTCCAAATCCACTCTCCGTGTGTACTCTCCACCGTGATCTCCACTCTTCTAAGGTACAAATCTTCTCCATTCTTTGTTGATTCCTTCCATTTTCGCTTCAATATGTCAACACGTCGCCCCTCAAACCGCCCTTCTTCTCGATCGGGTGCACCTACCGCTCCCACTCCATCTCGACCTACCCAAGCAACGTCCTCACGACGTCCTTCTAGCCGACGGATTGTTCATTCCTCCTCATCTAGTGATGAATCCGAATCTACTCACATTGTCTCACCTTCGGCTAATGCCCCACTACGAGAGGGTCGTGCTAAAGCCACCCATGAGTCCTCATCCGTACTAAAATTGGTAGCTCCACGACTAACGGACGCCAAAATTATTCGACCCGCCATTGTCAATGTCGCCTTCTTTGATAAGGCTTATCTCCCAATTCGGGAAATTCTTGATGCGGCGGGGTGGACTATTTTTTGTACATTTCGGGCTAACTACAACCCCCCTCTAGTTAGAGTCTTTTATTCCAACCTTGAAACCACAAATCAATTTGTCCTTCGTTCATCCGTTGGTAGCCGAGCAATTGAGATTACACCGGAAAATCTCGCTCAACGGCTTCACCTCCCATTGCACCCTCCATCGACCACGGTTGTGTGCAAATTCTTAAGTTGACCTTTTGACCGTTTAGAAGTTCTAAATTCCTTTCTTCGGTCCAAAAGTAACTTAACTGTCTATCCGACCGGTATCACGGATACCGATTTTAAGCTAGTACCTCACCTTCTTCATAAGGTACTTCATAAGGTCATTCTTCTACGAGGAGGTAGCAAGAACTATGTCACTCTTCTCGACATGTTCATACTAGGTCATCTATTTCTTATGCTACCCCTCAGTCTTCCTCACATTCT
This sequence comes from Stephania yunnanensis, assembly GCA_039657365.1. NCBI lineage: Eukaryota > Viridiplantae > Streptophyta > Magnoliopsida > Ranunculales > Menispermaceae > Stephania > Stephania yunnanensis. The sequence goes on along the minus strand of CM077581.1, from coordinate 27,038,264 downwards.
CATTGGCTATATGACTAGCACATGTAGCGCAGGTCGTCATCTTCCATACGCTCATGTTATCACATCCTACTTGAGTCCGCCAAGTAGATCTCGCTTTAAAGGCGGTCGTCCTCTCAGTATATTTGATTCCATTGACATGGCCACATTGAAAGCCATGAAATATCGATATATTCGTGATAGGAAGCAGTGGACTAGGGATGATGCTATTCCATTTAGTCAAGATCACGAGCGATTCTGAGTCTCCTCTCCCTACGGACTCTCCTTTTGATGCGCCGATTATTTGGAGTACGACCTATCACCTTGGCGATGATGACCAGCTAATGAAGAGGGAACTGCAAGCCACAATGATGATGATGGTGAAAATGAAGGAGCTCAAGACTTTCCACCTCGGAGCGAAGACGGGATGCAACAAAGACAGCCTCTCCGCATCCTTCTACATTCGGCGGCTTAACACCTCCACCTAATATGTCACCTTCATCGGCATATGTATCGGCACACTGGGATATTTGCATGATTATATGACTCAATCCTTCAATGCTTTGTCGAGACGACTCTTCGGAATCACGGTGATCGGCTTCGTCGTATTGAGAGTCAACGGCTTCTAGCTCGGCCGCGCGAGATGATCACGCTTCTAGTTCGACCATCCACCACCATCTTCTAGAAGAAGCGTCTAGATACACCTAGATGAGCATTAGGCTCCCATATGTTAGTCTTAGGTGTTCTGATTTGTCAAACTCATGTTAAGCCACAATTATGCTATCTCATTACTTTTTGCTATTCATATCATGATTTTTTTTTGCGTATCTCTCGAGTTTTCTTTATGGCTATTTTGTGCTACACTATGTTTTCTAGTCTATGCATGTGTATCGCTTCCGTATTTTATTTATTGATATGCATAAAGTGAGGGGGAGAATGCTTTTATCTTGGTTTATTGATATGCATAAAGTAAGGGGGAGAATTTTATTGATATGCATAAAGTGAGGGGGAGAAAAGGTTGAACTTGAAAGGGTGATATGTGATATTGTGATATCTTTGATATTGTGATTTTTTTTGAAAGGATGATATGAAAGGGTAATATTTTCATTGGTATATATTGGTATCGGGTTAATAATTCTCATTTTTACGTATCAGGTTGATACGTTAATATTATTGATTTTTGTAATTGGTATCAAGTTGATAATTTTAACCTGCATATATTGGTATACTTGAAAAGTTGTTGGTTTTTATCTTGGTATACTGTTTAAATTGTGTTTATCTTTGTGGATGCTTAACCCCGCTTTTTGATAATATCAAAAGGGGGAGAAAAATGTGGTGTTGAACTTGAAAGGTTTGGTTGTTGGTTTTGAACTTGCATATTTGAAGCTAAATGTGGTTGAACTTGAAAAGATTGATGTGTTGAATGTGATATACATTTAGATTGTGTTTTTACACCTTTAAAGTTCACATTGTTTGTTATCATCAAAAAGGGGGAGATTGTTGGACTAAGTGGTTAGTCATTCACATTCCGACCGAGATTTTGATGGAAACAAACAAGGTGAAAATGTACTAATCAAGTATTTCAGTTCGTGTTAAAGGATGCAATGCAACACATCAGGAGTACTCAAGAAATATGGAGAGATTGTTGGAATAAGTGATGCAATACAACACTTCAAGAGTATTCAAGAAATACAAGTTCAAGACTCGGCATATATGAAGAAATGAAGAAGAAAAGTTCAAACCGCAATTTGTAATATCAATGTAAGGTATACAAATTCTTTCACGCAAGCCAAATGCATTAGTTCATGCATACATCAAGTTTTCGAAATCATTTCTCAAAGTCATAAGTTGATTTCAAAGTTTAAAAGTGGATTTTAAACACTTAACTAGGTAAATGAGGTTAAACAATGTGAAACCATGTGTGAATGGTCATTTACATATTAGAAGATCATTATAAATGTTTTTGAAAAAGAAAAACTTGTTTTTGAAATGTAAAACTGAAAATTTGCAGGAAAGCCCCTAATAAGTTGTGAAACTTTGAATTTCCGTTTTCGGGGTTTGTAAAATTATCCGGACCACCCAAATAGGCTTAATGACTCATAATAAACATGTATAACATGTTATATAAGGGTTGGTTAGGTCCCGGACAAGTTTAAGGGTCGCTAACACAAAGGGACAGAATAATTATTCTGAAGTCCTCGATTAGCGCGCTAATACTGTCATTAGCGCTAAGAGAAGTGTTAGCGCTAAGCCACAATATTAGCGCTAATTTCACTCTGCTCGCAATTTCGACTTTTGGAAATCAAGCTTGAAATTTGAATTTTCGATTTTCTGGATTCCTAGAACGGCCATAAACGGCTATATTGGAATTCCTACCACTATAAAACCACCTCAAACTTGGTTTTAAACAATAAGAGAAAACACACTCAAAATCATTAGATCTACAAAGTAGAAATCAGATTTTTGTGAAGAAACAAGAGAGATCTTAGTGGCTGTTCATTATCTCACATATCCAGCACATTTGAGGCTTTCAAAAGGAGTTCAAGAATCACTCCGTGAGCCGATCTCTTCTCGTCATTCTTCTGGTTGTAAGAAATTTCTAAATCTACAATCTTACTTGTGCTTAATCTACATATTTTGAGTATTTGATTTGAAAATCATTTTGGTGTGTGTTTAAACATCTTCTCTGAGGTTTTGCACTTAAATTTACATTATCAAACTCTGAGATTGATTTGAACAAAAGTGTAGCAGTTAAACTTGATTCTTGTTAAACTTTTGTTCTTAGACTCGAAATCGGTTTCACACAAATATATTAAGTTTTTGAAACGATTTCATATTTGGAATTTGCAACAACATCAGTAACATATTTGCATATTCCATTTATACTCACACTTGCATGCATAAGAGTTAGGCTCTAGGTGGCTTGCTTGTGTTTGAATTTGATACCACTTTTGTTGTAAAGTGTATCTTTGTATTTCCAGCAAAATTGTTGTATTCGAATGATTGTAAGACTTAGTGGAATCTAAGTCGAAAGGAAAAATCCTAGTTGAGGCTAGGTGGGAAAATCCTAGTTGCGGCTAGGTGGGAAAAATCCTAGTTGAGGCTAGGTGGGAAAAATCCTAGTTGAGGCTAGGTGGGGAAAATCCTAGTTGCGGCTAGGTGGGTAAAAACCTTCAACCCCATCACCTATACTCCTCAAAATTCAACGACAACAACATTAACCACTCACTTGATTAATGGGGGTCCGTTGCTCGCTCCGCCGCTGCCCCGCCGAGCTCGCCGCCGCTGCCCTGCCGAGCTCGCCGCCGCTGGCCCGTCTCACTCCTCGCCGGAGCTTCCCCTTCTGGTCGTCACTCTCCCTCTCTCCTCTCTCTCTCTCTCTACCAGCGCCCTCTCTCTCTCTTTCTTTCCCTTCCTTCTTTTTTTCTCCCGATTTTAAATGAAATTTTTTTTTGTATTTGTTATTTGGTGAGAAAGGACAAAAAGGAAATGATGAGAGATGGTTGATGTGATATTTGATGTGATGTGTGATGTGATGTGACAACTCAATCCCCTACTACCCCGTACACCCGCGTTACGCGCACACCGCGACGTCGCACACTCTAGTCACTACGCGCGCACAACGTGACCAATAAAATATTAAACGATGCGATGCTAATTATTTAATATTAGTAACTTAAGTAAACACTCACACACAAAAATAACAAGTTTTTACCTCGTTAGGCATGCCCTGAGCTTTTCTGCGACGTCTACGTGGGTGTGAGATAAAGGTCTTAATCTGTAATTTGTAAGTTAATTAAGATTAATTAGAGCGGGTCGTTACACCCACAACTTATAAAATTCATTTATTATTCCTAACAAACACAAATCATCACACAAATCCGTGTACACACTAATCGAGGTACGTCGAACTTAACCACAATCCTAACTCAGGTTAATTAGGATTTGGATTAACACTAATCACATGCCTAACTCAGGTTAGTGGGTAGTAGTAGTAGTAGTAGTAGTAGTAGTAGTAGTAGTAGTAGTAGTAGTAGTAGTAGTAGTAGTAGTAGTAGCAGCAGCAGTAGTAGCGAGTAGTAGTAGTAGTAGTAGTAGTAGTAGTAGTAGTAGTAGTAGTAGTAGTAGTAGTAGTAGTAGTAGTAGTAGTAGTAATAATAGTAGCAAAAGAGTTAGCTAACTATTGTCCTTAAGTTGAAACTCGGTCAGACGGCTTCTGATAGTTATCAACAGATGGAATAAGAGGCTTGCTACCATTGGCACATGCATCCTCGCTGTAACGTGAATCAACCATCGGTGTCTCAAGTTGATAGCGAACTTGAATCGGCTACTACATAAATATCGCATTTGTATACATATAGAAACTGACATGTACATATAAAAATCCTCCACTTACTTTTACTCGCATCCCACCGAATAGTTACTAGGCAAGGATCATCCAGTTTTCATGACTTAAATTAGTTTTTCATGGAAATTCATAGGTTTATTATTTTTAAACCTAGCTCTGATACCAGTTGTGAAAACGTCAAATTAGGGCACTGCCTGGCCTAATCCCATCATTAAGCCCTAGCCTCTACAATATAGGACTTAACAACATATTAGCCAGACCTTCCAATCTTATATCATCATTTTTTAGTGGAAGTCTGAGTGAATTAGCAAAAGCCTTTAATATAAATATAAAACCTACAATATCAGAGGTGGTAGCACTCCAGTAGCTCAGATGTAGTCGTCGATCTTCTTTTTACCTGGTTTGCTACTCGAGGGATTTGCACCCACCATCATAAAAAGGATGGCGACTACAATAAAGTAGAAAGTAACACAAAGAAATCAATCCGAATTTCCAAATATAAAACAAGTATATGAAAGCATAACAATAGTAACTATGCCGAAAAAGAATCAAGTTATAAAATACTTTAGTTAAACAATATGAAACTAACATTAGGCATATTCAGTAATGATCTAGAACTGATTGGCCGTGAGTTCCATCACGTCAGCCTTATACTACTATTTATAGCATAAACAATCTTATGAATGCCTTCAAAACCTCATAAATGCCCATCACATACGTAAATATACTTGTCAACAACCTCAGAAATCTAGTGACTTTGTGTCTCCCGCCCATCTCTATCATGTCGTGGTCCTAGATACAAGAACTACTTTCATAATTTAAGAAATGACATGTTCAAGAATCTGATAATGTAATTGTATAACTAATGCAAAATGGAAAATAGATTTTCAGTACTAAAAATAACATAGATCACCTACCTATTTGCATGTTATTTCCTTTTGCTTAAATTCCTTAACAAGTAAGAATGACATAGCATAAGATTTAGAGTCAATGGAACCATTTAAACATTAAACAATGCCAAAATCGCAAACTTATTGTAAAGGCCTTTATCCTAATTAAGGAAATGTTTGACCCGAAACCCTAATTAAGCCTTGGTATACAAAACAGACTTACCTAGATTCAGCACCCTCGCCATTTGCACTCGATAAAAATAATTGTATGTCGAATATCGATAATAAAAAAATAATAAATGCACTAGAAATTAAAAACTTTTCGTGATATTAAACTCGATATACACTACCAATTCAAACCAGAATAAACCTCGGTTATACAAAATCTCCCAACCCTTGTGATATTATAAAACTATAGTTCAACGCATTATATAAATAAGGGAAAAGTTATTATATCAAATGGAATATCAAGACTCCTAAACCTTCTCTGTCTAATTGTTGTAGTGCTCGTCGATGTTCCTATAATGTTAATTGGGGTGATTGCTCCAACTTGCTCAATAAGTATGGATTCACATAATTATCAACAATCCATAAAATAATCAAGAAAGAAATACAGTAATGATATGAACCAATCATAATTAACGGGGTATACGAGCAATCATATAATCCAATAGATAAATAGATGCAAGTCATATAGTCAATCACTATTAACCTATGATTTTCCCAATTTTTATAAAATTAGGGTTGATTACCAATCAGCTATAGTGATGACGTAAACTGACCGGTACATTAGGTGTATGAGCTATCTAACCACTTGTCATTGTCAAAATGGTTTGAAACTCTCTTAGTGAATATGCAATCCATGCAACCTATCTAACTGAGTAGGAAGTTACATATAGGTCTGGAAGGTAACCCATCTCTTATATAACCTAGTCTCAATTCGAAAAACTTACTCTTGTGAATCACATTAAACATCATTTTCCATTTAGTAAAAACATCATAGTGCACATAGTCTCCCCATTCATTCCAAAAACTACATGAACTACATATACCACATAGTCAACAAAAATTTAATAATTAAACAAATCCATACTTATCTCGGTTAATTACCATTTCTAATTCCCTAACTTTTTGAGTTACGTGACTTTTCCCGGTATTCGAGAACCTATCACAAACCATCTGAGGTCATTACACGTATAATATCTCATAAACCATCTAAGGTCATTACAAAGTCTCGACATACTTTTTAATTCTCTACTTTTTATAGAAATACCCAATTTCTATTTATTTGGTCAACAAATATATTTTTCACAATTTTCTAGAATCTTTTACAAAATTTTAGCATTTTTCTTTTATTTTTTGTGGCAGGGTTTGACCCCCTGAACCAAACCGGACCGGTTCAACTAAATCAGACCCGGTTCACTCCAGTTCGAGAGATCAATCCCCTTCTTCTTCTCAATAATCCCCTTATCCAGGTTTCGTCAAACCAAACTTTTTTAATTTTTTTATTTTCCATTAGGGTTAGGTATGATCCCAACCCTAAACAAATTTAGTTAAGGGAGACCGTTGGGAAGCCGTCTCCTTCCTCAAACCGAACCTCCCCAACTCTATCTCGAATATCACAACAACACACAATAGTAACGACATGAACAATAACAACAACTATGAAAATGACAACAACAACATAAACGTAACAAAAACTTACCATCATCGTCTCCATCTTCGTCAATCTCTTTCTTTCCTTCTCCCACAATATCGCTTCCACTCTCTCGACATCTTGAGTCTTACAGTCGAATCATGTTTTGGGAAAAGGCGATGTACTATTTTGAAAATAAATATGAGATTTTCTCGAGATTCATTTTCCACTAATCTCAAGTCAAATTTAAAAGATTAATTTTTCATTTTGATCTTTCTCGATAAACGTGTTGCATATTTTGAGATTGATTTTGGGGCTATAAATAAACCACATCACCTCTTGACCAACTTATGTTTAATCAAACATATCTTGAGATTCATTCGCACGAATCACAAAACCAATATAAGTGTACATGAGTTTAAATAACACTTTCATATCTCATAACCATTGATCACTCTTGAGATGGAGTTGCACACATCTCGAGGCATAGATTTCTTTCTAAATCATCAAGTTCCACACCATTCACCTCTTCGATGCCCACGGTATGCATATCTCGAGGCGAATCCAATGAATTAAACAATTCATTTCCAAACTATAGGTTATATATACTTATATATAGATCAATTATATATAAATATATATACCTATGTATTTGCTCACCAATAAATTCACCGCGTGCGCCAAGTAGCACTCTCGTGCGTGCACACTATTGTATGTCTCATGCGTGTCACCCTCGAACTCGCGTGTTAGTAGATGCCCACCAATTAATTAATTATTTTAAATATATATATTTATATATAAAACATATATATACAAGCAAATATTCATACGTTTATAATTTCATCGTGCGCGCCAATGCGTACGCTAGGGCGTGCATTCTACCCCACGACCCAGAAGCGTCACCCTTAATCCACACATGGTATTAGGCGTCCCATATGTTTCCAATTATTTTCTTTCAAATTATAGATTTTCTTTATATATTTATATATCAATATATATAAATATATATATGCACCCATACACTTTTCAACTTATATGTTCGCCATGTACACCAACAAATACATCTGAGTGTACATATTACTTCTACGTCTCTCCGTTTTAGGGATGTGAAGAATGTATAACTATAATGTTAAGGAATCTAATAGTGAAATACTTGATAAAATCTCTAGGCTAGTTTATCAAAGTGAAGCTGTTTGAGACAATATCATAAACCATACACAACCAATCGTGAGTGGATTGGGATGGACAGGATATGGACAACCATATTACAACCCGTATGGATTTACAAGTTTTATGGGAAGTCAAGAGCATTGCAACTACACACAATGAAATGAGTCATGGCATAATTATCAAAGCTTTTAAAACCCTCACATTGAAAATGTCTATCAATCATCATGGAGTTCAACGACAATTGACAATCACAACAAGATCAAGAGATGGATGAACAATCGTCTATTATTTCACTAGAAAATAGTAAGAAAAATGGTTAAGCAAAATGAGCATGATCTAAAAAAGTATGAGGAAAGAGTAGAGATTTATGCGCAATCATTTAATATAAAGGAGGAAGAAGATAATTAAGTGTTATTGAATTTGGAAAAGAATTTAGAAGAAATTATAACATTCATAAATTCAAGATAAGAGGTTATGGTTGAGTCTAAGGAAAACCAAGTTCATGAGATGTTACTAAGTAAAGAAACATTTCATGAAGCATATAAAGAAGTAGAGAAGCTAAATCAAGAGGATTACAACATTATTGATAATTCAGAGCAATATGATTCACTTTACCGTGTTAAAGAAGAAATTCATATTGAGGATAAGATGCAACATGATAGTGGTGTTGATATAAAGAAGTTTGAAATAATAATGAAAGACGAAAGTAGTGAAAACTTAAAATCACACAGTATAAAGTTTGTGCAACGGACAATCAGTTTTGATATATCAATGAAAACAATTCAACAAGAATTGCACGATTTATGGAATTGTGAAAAATTTGAGATCTTTGCAGAGACGTATGAAGAGAATACAAAGATGGTCTTTTTGAAAATACATGGCAAGCCGTGCCAAATTATATAAATATTATGAAAGATAAAGCAGCATACCAAAAAAAGATTAGAGGATATAAGGAACTTTGCAAGGATAAGTCATTGAAGTAACCTTGGTGCATCTCGGTGCTCATTAGAGAGCCATAATGCATACGTCGGGCTAATGATGTTAAACGAAGCACTACTGGGAGGCAGCCCACGGGTTTTAAAATTTTAAATCTTTAAATAAGTTAGTTATTTATTTAGTTTAGTTAGTAAAATCCCAACGATTCTAACTTTTGAAAGTTATATGCAATTTTGCAGAAAAGACCATTTGACGGGTGACATTTCATCTAAAAGGAAAAGTCTTGACTAACTTAATAAAGAGCGTAAAAGTGCAAAGGAGTTCAAGTGGTAAAGGTTAGGTACATAGGCAAATCACGAGTAAATTTTTATGAGGTTTTTTATATACATGGTATTTCATGATGTCACGACGCCTTGTGTAGTAATACACAAAGCCGAGCCATGAGAGCGCCAATATGGAGTCAACAAAAAATATGAAACTTTATGTAGACATACTAGTCGACATTGTGTGTGTAAAGACACGCCATCGTGGGGCATAAGGGATGGTGTCAGCCAGACACCAAGCTATGAGCAACAAAAGCTCACAACAGGTTCAACGATTTCACGACGTAGTGGCAGAGCCGTGCCATATTAGGCACGACATCAGCGTCGAAGAGAAAGGTTTTAAACCTCACTTCGCCCATATCTTGCACACTTGAAACCCATTCCATACACTACGAATCAAGCATAGACCCCTCTAGAACCTGAATTTGATCAATTCTAAAAGAGAAAGAAGAGTTACTAATGATTTTGAGTGAAAAGAAAGAGTATATTAAGAATTTTTACAAAGAAGAGAGGGCATTGATTTGGGGATTTGATTCAAGTGAGCATTAGGGTTTTAGTTTGAGAGATTAAAGAGAGGGCTTGGATTGATAAAGGCTTGGAGGAGCAATCTACACAGAAAAGTAGTCCAACATTGAGGTAAATTTACACAATTGGGAGTGATTCACTTAAGACTATATGGAGAACAAGGTTAAATGAGTGAGCGAAATTGTGTACGAATTTTATGCCAATGCAAAGTTTATTTAGAAGGGTGATCCAGTGAAGGTGAAATGGGCGTTTGTCCCCTTTAATGTGCGTTACATAAATAGCATCTATAGTTTAGAACACTTAAGTATGGTTGGACCCAACTAAGTTTTTCGAATAATTTATATGAGAAACCCTATAACCTACCTTATTAAAATGATAAAGAGCATTGGTTGTCCGAAGACAACAAGGTTGGGTAATGGGAGCCGAGAATGTGTTGAAGCACATTAAGAAGGGGACGTAAGGAAAATTTACAGAATGTGGTGGCAATACTTTCTCGTTGCTTCATTATACCTAACCAGTCAACAAAGCGAGATCAACAACCAACGACGACTTGTTTGTTTGAGATTACGAAGAACGGGGAGATCTACGTGAGGGAGATCATATACAAGAACTTATGAGACTCCATCATGTCAGAGAGAGAAAACAATTTGTTGTTTCCAATTTAAATCACCTAAATGTACTTGAAGGCCAGAGTGCAATTGCTTCAGGAAAAAGAATTTAAAATAGAGGCCCAACTAATCATAGATAAGGACTATATGCCTCAAACTGAAATCACCAAATGGTTACCAAAACTACAAGGATGAACGGGAGATAGCCGAAGGGAATAGACTCGAGGTCGAGTTGTTCGCCAAAGAGCAAGAGGACTGCACAACGGCAGTAGTAGCAGTAGCAGCAACACCGAAGTTACCCCAAGGGTTGGATATTGAAGGATATGGAGAGGAAAATGATCACTAGAAAAGACTCATTGAGGGCTACAAGTTTGCAGAAACCATTTTGGGATAGCAAGATTTGGTTGGTCCTAAGATTTTTTCACCACCTCCATCTTAGGCACCAGTACCACCACCAGAGGACTTGACTCTTGAAGTCTTAAAAACTTTTTAGACCTTAGGGAGAAGAAAGATAAATTCATACTGATTATTTTTACATTTGGGATATGTTGTCACTTCGTTTAAGTTTTAAGTTTATGATTTATTAGTATCTTATATTATTATATGCTTCTGTTTAATGTTTTCATGTTTCAGACTTATTTTTAAAACCTTGAGGACAAGGTTTGGTTTAAGTTTTGGGGCATCAACACTAAGAAGTGGTAAGAAATGATGAAATAAGGATAAACACTGCAGATATGATCGTAAAGTTTTATTTTTTGAAGTAGTTAAAGAGGAAAGAATGGTAGAGCATTTTTTCATTTACTTATTATTTATTATGTAAAAGTAGTACATATTAGGTTATGTATAGTAATATGATAATGAATGAGTATTTCATTTGTGAAATTCATGTCTTTATGTAAGGATGAGTAAGAATATAAGTATTTTGTTGATATGAAACTTAAGAAATTGTTATAATTTTGAAGAAAATAAAAAATTTAGCAAACAACGATATAATTTCATAATTAGAAACCTAAAGTTATGGAAAACCATGAACTTGAAATAAAGCAAGAAGAATACCGAAACAATTCTTATGGAAAAAACTTAGATCTCTAAAGAATTCTATAATAAGTGTGAATCTTACTATAGTATAAAAGGTGAATAAAGACTTAATACTAAAAGAGGAAGAGATAGGCATGATATTTAATGAAGCGTTTAGAGTTAAAACTTGCCAGTTAGAGTGAAAATGAGAAATGCTAACAAGATTTTTAAAAGATACAAAAAATAGAGAGTCCCACAAGTTTTATAGGAAAAGGAGCAGAGAACTTTATGGTTGGAAAAAGTGAGGAAAAACAAAATCTATATGAAAACGAGCAAGGACTGTACAACTAGAATACATGAGGAGAAAAGAAAAAAGGATAAAATATAAATAAGAATAAAGGCAGTAGTAAAATTAAACTTTTTAAATAAATGATTTAGCTCGAGTACTAGTAGTTTAATTGAGTTAAGTTTTCATTCCAACTATATTGAGTCATATTGACTCTTGAAGTGCTATATTCTACAAAACTAGTATGATCTATGCATATTTGTAAATTCCTAAGCTTAAGGAGAAATTATGAGATTGTACACTTGCTACTTGAGTGTCGAGGTGAAATAAACTTGTGAGTAGTGATAGTTTTGGTCGTGAACTACTTAGGTATTTCGAAAGTGAATTTTATATGTTGTTAAAACTACATGTTTTTGAAAAAACAATTTTTTGTAAAGAAAAGCTTTTAAGTGGATTATTAACTTGAACTAATTTGAATAAAAGGATACCCCATAAATGATGTTAAATGAATATGAATTTAAGTAGCAGTAGTAGCAAGAAGACTTAGTAAAATACACTTTTCTTGTGACATGCAAAACCCTAAGCTTGGGAGTATTTGATAAGTGATTATATAGGCTTATATATAGCACTAGCTTATTAGTATATTTAGTATAAATATCCCAGAATGAGCTTAAATTAAAGATATTTGTGTATTTTCGGATATACAAGGTATAAAGGAGATAAATGAGTGCATTCCTAAAAAAATGAGGCTAAAATGGACAAAAGTAGGTTTACCGCTGTGGCGCATATGCTTAACGCCGCGGGAAAGAGGATGGACAGCATGGGCAAGCATAGAAGACCAAGAAGAGCAGAAAAATAAGGCAGCATATACAGTGCAATGGCGACACCGTGGGTTAAATAGGATGGCGTAGGGGAGGTCAATGCAGACCGCCGAGTATACTGAATGAGAAAAATTGCCTACAAAGTGGCCGAAGCTATAACGGCACTGTGGGTTTACACACACAGCACCAGGTCACTTATGGATAATGCCAACATTAAAGAAAATAGAAAGTTAGCATTTTATTTCATGTAAAATTGTCTACTAGTATTTTAAATTTTTTTTAAAGTGTCTTAAGAGTATAAATAGGTATGAGAACATGATAAACATATACGTTATCACCCATTATAGTAGAAAGCAACTAATTAGCATAGTTTTACTTTATTCTTGAGTATTAAGAAGATTTGTGAAGAGAAGACATTGAAGACTCATGTGTGGTGATTCGGTATTATTTTTATTAATTTATTTTAACTTATTCGTTTAGTTTTTAATTGCAATGAATACCATTATGTGCATGTTTATTTCAATTATGTATGAGTAGTTTATTAATCTAAGGGATCATTGGATCCTATGGTATGAATGTTATGTTAAAGTAGTATGAGTGGATTAAAAAGATAAAAAGTGCAATAGTTAGAATTTGCGTTGATTCTGGGCGTAACGCTACAACATCTTGATAACATGTTTGTTGATATTAGGTTTTAGAAATTATCATGGCCATTGAAGCTTTTAAGCCAGATATGGACATTACAACCATAAAATTCATAACATCGATAGATAGTTATTGATTAAGGAGGCACAGATAGTAAACTTAATTGGTTATGAATCTAAAGATTTGTAACTTAAAGCAATGTGGAGCTTATGTTATTCACATCAATATGTGGAGTTTTAGCTTGAACATTAGAATATTTTCTATCACGACTGTAGGTTGAATTGGATTTAAAGGAAAACTGTCTATTCTAATTAGGCATTGCATACACATAATAAATATGAAGGAAGTGAGTTGAAAAGTAAAGTTATTCGTTACCTAAATGAAGTTATTAACTAAGGTCTTCTTAATATAGGAGTTTAAAAGTAATTTACATTATTTTGTTACAATAGAGTAGTTTAGTTTGAAATCAATTAAAACGATGATTTCCTTGGCAATAGGGCAGATCTAACTAAGAATACTAAGTGCAATACATCTTTCGCTGAGGATGATATCCATAATCAACGTAAGTAGGTCACACTATTACTACAATTGAGTCGTTATACTTACGGCCACACATCAAGGTCTTTCGAAAAATCCTCATCATTGATAGCAACACATATATCCTTGGCCTTTTCCTTAATTTTTTCCATGTCAGATACTGTAGAATCAAGTTCAGAAACACCCATAGTAGATGAAGATCAACAGTATTTGACTTTGTCAATATAGTGTTTAGTGCAGCAGTATAATCATTCAATTCTTTTTAACTGTCTTCTAAGTCATCATAACTCCTCGAAGCATTCAGAGACTTCTTCTTCACATGGGTAGGACATTCAAACTAAATATGTCCAACTCCTCTACACTCATGACACTTAATACCCTTAAGTTTATTCTTATCATATATTTTCTTATCATCAGTAGAAGGCTTATTATTGTCATTACCTTCCTTGTAATTAGTTCCGGTAAAATTTCTCTTACACTTTTTGAGAAATTTTAAGAGCTGTTTTGCCATCATAGCAAAACCATCTCCCGTAGTGCCATTAAAAATAGTAGTCTCTAAATAAAAACCATTCTTAGAAAATTTGGGCTTTTTAAAACATATGTTTGCAGAGAACCGATTAATTCATTAGCAGACATTTTAGTTATATCACGACACTCTTCGATTGCAGTGAGCTTTAAGTCGAATTATGAAGGAAGAGCAAGAAGAGTAATGTCGTACTAACTACTCGTCAGCATAATTTTCTCCAAGTTGAAAAACATGATTAGCAATAACCATTAGTAGAGGCAATATTTTCTTCCTTTTTCATCTCAAGACGATCAAGCACAGAACTCAATTATTGTAACTTGGGAGTTTTGACAGAATCCGTATCTTCAATGATTGCCTTCAATACATCCCATGCTTACTTTCGCAACCAATTTAAAGCGTTGAGCATTAGTAACACTACAGATAGAATTGATTGCAAAATTGCACAACTGCAAATAGGCGATTGAATACATTACAAAATTTTAGAAACTAAAATTTTAAAAGGCACAACTCCCTAATTACTTATACAAATCAGTAGATCTTTTAGAATGTTGTTATTAGATATGTTAACTGCCATGTGACCGAAAATCGCAATTTTTGAAACTATAGATTTCGAGAAATAAATTTTATAATTCTATTGGTTGGATTAGGTTCTAATTTGAGCTATTTTTGGTAAAATTGCGATATCTCTTTTGTTTTAAATTGGGATTTTACAAGCCAACACTTTTTAGAAATCAAAGATAAAGACCAAAAACTTTGTACTAGTGGAAGATTTTGAGATTTGGACAATTTCATGCCTAAAATTACACTGCAATATAGGACTAAAATTTGAATGTTGTTTAGTCTTAAGGGGTTATTTTTGGTTAAGGTCCCTACCCATTTGACCTGACCTAAACTCAATTTATATAGATTAATTTGATACTAAGGACTCAAGGAATTGTAGCTAGGTATCAAGTACACTTTCATGGTCGGTTAAGGGGCTTCGCTGGCAAAGATTAGACATACTTAAGGTGCGTAAAACCATTAAAATGCCTCATATAATTCATGATTTTGCTTTATCAATATCAGATTACGTATGTGTCTGTTGGTGGGCAAACATAGGTTTTCACTAATTCAGTTGCGTATATGTTGGTTATGGCTAGTTCACTTACACGGGTTTGCTTATTTTTAACGCTCGTATTGACGGTAGTAGAATGTATTTACCACCGTCTGGAGGGATGTAAGATGTCCCATTGACTTGAAATAGCGTTTGGAGGGTTTACCATAGTTAGGTTTTAGTCACAGTAAGTCTACGAGTATATATGTGGTTCCTGTACTATTTTATCGGTTACTGGTAGGTTTAGGTCATGGTTTTCTTAGGTTATTCGCTTGTTTATTTATTCATTGTTGCTTTATTTTCGAGCATACTTTATTGCTATGTGTTGTTATAGTTATTTGTTGCTATTTTTGCTTGTCGTAAGCCATCTAAATTCATGGGAATATGATTTACTATTATTAGTATGTTATATTCGCATGTCTCATACTTTACTAGTTTTACTTCATGAATATTATGTGGACTTATCTTGGGATTTTAATCACAGACTCTTCACTATATTTGTAGGGTGATCGGTGATCGAGTGCAAATTGTTCGATGAGCAAGGGAAAATGTAATGAGGTATTGGGGGACTACTACTGAGTTAGTGATGCCAGCTTGTGTTTGATTACATTATGCATGTATTTACCTTTCGTTGGCTTTTAAGGATTGTAGAACACTGAATACTTGTATATGGATCTTTTACTAAACTTATTTCGCCTTTGATATATACATGGTATCTTTTTGTTGGATTTTTCACTACTTAATGTTGTTAAATATTGCATAATTTATTCACTTAAAGACTTCCACTGTAAAATTGTATTAATACTGGATAAAATAACTAACTAGCTAATTTAAATTTCTAATATTTATATGAAGATTAATTAGCTAAGTTATAGTTTAATGTAAAACGTGGAAGCAACTAGTTAGGTCGTGGGGCGTCGTTACGTGGCGAGGCTTATTGACATGTGATGCAGGGTGGCGGGTCCCACGGTGGCTTCAGAGTTTGGGGTCGCTATAGTGCAGATCCTAATCCTCTCTAGTCCTCGAATATATCAATATATCATAGATGAGAACTATCACAATGTGGTCAAGAAATTGTCTCATCACCCGAATCACCAAATCCATAAACATGCCGAAGGCGTTGGTTAACGGCAAGACCGTAAACTGATAATGTCAAAATCTTATGCTAAACGTTGTCTTAGACCAATCCTCATCCCTGATCCTAAACTGATGATACCTTGAACACAGGCCTATCTTGGAGAAAAATTGTGCTCCTCTCATCTGATCAAACAAGTCATAAATACGCGGCAACGGATACTTGTTCCAGAATACGACCTTGTTCAACTGTCTGTAACTAATACACAGTCTTAAAGTGTCATTCTTCTTTTTCACAAATAGGGTGAGTGCTCCCTATAGCTACATAGAAAGTTTTACAAATGACTCCTCAACTTCTCAAACTCTTTTGGAGCCATGCGGTACAACAGTATATATATAGGCTTGGTGCTTGGTACAAATTCAATAATGAGATTTATCTCTCTTAATGGTTGTAAATCAAGTAAGTCATCTGAAAATAGGTTTGGGAACTCGTACAAGAACTGAATATCCTCAAGTATGGGTCCCTTACGTTTTGCTACTATATATGATAATACCGAAGTCTCCATTTCTCCACTAGTTGCAAGTTGACCTCTCGTGCCCTCAGCTCTAAGAAAACTAACTCTGTAAGTGAACATCAGATGCAGTGGGATCTCAAACATCAATGTCACACTGAAACAGTCGATACGAGCGTGTATGTGCTGATAACTTATCCATCCTTAACAATACGTCAAAATCTAAAAACTCCAGCACCCTGAAGTCTACAGGTAACTCTACCTCGCCTATTTGTACTAGACATTTGTCAACCAGGCAATTAAGGTAAACCCTATCCCAAGCAATGGTACTCAAAATCATGCGACCATAAATGGAAGATACTTTAGAACATTAATCAAATAAGACATAGAAATATCTACCACAAATAGAAATCGTACCCTCAATAAGTCATCGCGTGGCATCGACATCGACAACTCTATATCTGGCATGTGTCCATCTCTTAAATGATACACATCCTCATTTCTCACTGAATCCCTAGCAAACTGCCTCAGATAACCATATCTATCTTTATAGCTCATCATCGACTTATTCGCTCCCTATCTCAGGTTCATGAACACCTTCCTCAACCACTTCATCACTACGGGTGGGAAATATTGTAGATATAACTTCTTCTTGAATACATCCCCCAACTTAAAATCACCATGCAAAGCTATTTTCGCACTCCACCAAACGTCATTGTCTCTCTGTAGTTTATACGATGAAATCTTAGCTTGAAGTCTATCATTAATCCTCAAAACCTTATGAAGCTTCTCCTAAGACAATATCTAATTCTTAATCTTCTCAAAGTTTAGTTTTCTATCAAAATAAACTGGTTTCATTCCGATTAAATTCTTCACCAACTGTACCTCGGCTTAAAAACTCGAAGATGCGGGAGTGGGAGACAACATTGTATCAGTCGTCTCTGAGGCTGGAACTATCACAACGGTAATAGTCTGTACGACCGGAGCTACTTGTGTCGCAGTAGGAAGCTTTAGCGTCGGTAATGTGTAGCTAGTAGTAATAGTAGTAGTAGTAGTAGTAGTAGTAGTAGTAGTAGTAGTAGTAGTAGTAGTAGTAGTAGTAGTAGTAGTAGTAGTAGTAGTAGTAGTAGTAGTAGTAGTAGTAGTAGTAGTAGTAGTAGTAGTAGTAGTAGTAGTAGTAGTAGTAGTAGTAGTAGTAGTAGTAGTAGCAGTAGTAGTAGTAGCAAGTAGTAGCAGTAGCAGTAGTAGTAGTAGTAGTAGTAGTAGTAGTAGTAGTAGTAGTAGTAGTAGTAGTAGTAGTAGTAGTAGTAGTAGTAGTAGTAGTAGTAGTAGTAGTAGTAGTAGTAATAATAATAATGATAATAATAATAATAATAATAGTAGCAGCCAGTGTCTACGATGGTGGTGAAAAACAAGCTATCATCAAAGCGATCAAGTTAACTAGTAGTTGTCCCTAAGTTGAAACTAGATCAGACAGCCTTTGATAGACATCAATTGATGTTATAAGAGGATGGCTGCCACTAACATTTTTGTCTCTGCCGTCATATGAATCAGCCATCGGTATCTGCAAGTCGATAAAAAACTTTAATCTGCTACTACGTATATTTCGCAAATATATACATATGGATACTAACATATACATATAAAGATTCCCAACTAACTTGTACTCACTTCCCAACGAATAGTTTCTCGGCAAGGATCATCTGGTTTCCAAGACTAAAATTTTTGTTTCATGGAAATTTAAAAGTCTATTATTTTTAGCCCTACCTATAATACCAATATTTATAAACCTAGCTCTGACAACAAATTTGATGACCCCTTCTCAAATTGGGGCACTGCCTTGCCTAATCTCGTCATTAAGCTCTAACCTCTGCAACATAGGACTTAACAACATATTAGTCAGCCTTTCCAATCTTATCTCATTATTTAACAAAAGTCTTAATGAGTTAGCAAAAGTCTTTAGTCATAAGTATGTGGAAAACCAGGAAATAAAGATCATATGCATATATATAACATAACGACAATAACAGTATATCAACATGTGTATGGTCGGGTAACTATCTCACAACCTAAAATATACAACCCAAAAAGTATATAAGAAATATATAAGTCATACAACAAAAATCAAAAGCCTACAATATCAGAGGTAGCAGCACTCCGGTAGCTCAGAGGTAGTGATAGATCTTCTCTTTGTCTGGTTTGCCACTCGAGGGGTCTGCACCCATCGTCATAAAAAGGATGGTGAGTACAGGAAAGTATAAAGTAACACTAAAAGACATTAATCCATTTTTCCAAATATAAAACAAGTATATGAAAGCATAACAATAGCAACTATGCTGAAAAAAAATCATGTTATAAAATACTTTAGTTAAACAATATGAAACGTACACTCAGTTAAGCAGTAATGATCTTGAGCTGGTCGACCATAAGTTACATTACGTCACCCTTATACCACTATTTAGGGCATAACCACTCTTACGAATGCCTTCGAATCTTTACAAATGCCCATCACGTATGTAAATATACTTTTCAACAACCTCGGGTCCAATACCCCAAGTGTTGTACAAGCTAGTGGGAGTTGCCGACAACCCTGGAAATTTAATAACCTCATGTTTCGCGCCCATCTCTATCATATCATGGTCCTCTATAAAAGAAGTACTTTCATAATTCAAGAAATGACAGTTTAGGAATCCAACAATGTAATTGCATAAGTAATGTGCGTATGAGTTGTCTGACCACTTGTCACAGTCCAAATGCTTCTATTCGAAACCCTCTTGTTGAATACATAATCCACGCAACCTATCTAACTGAATAGGAAGTTACGTATAGGTCGGAAAGGTAACCCATCTCCTTTATAGCATAGTTTCAGTTCCATGAACTTACTCTCGTGAATCACTTTAAATAGCGTTTTCCATTTACTAAAAACATCACAGTTTACATAGTCTCCCCATTCAGTCCATAAACTACATTAACTAGATATACAACACAGCAAGGAAAAACTGATAACTAAATGAATCCGTACTTATCTCAGTTACATTCTGTTTCCAATTCCCTAACTTTTTAAGTCACGCGACTTTTCTCAGTATTCGAGAACCTATCACAAACCATCTGAGGTCACTACAAGATGAATACCTCACATTTCAATCCCTAAATTGGTCATCATAAACCATCTGAGGTCATCACAAAGTCTCGGAAGATTTTTGAATTCTCCACTTATTATAGAAATATCAAATTTCTATTTATTTGGTCAACAAATATATTTTTCATAGTTTTCTAGAACTTATTTCAAATTTCAGCATTTTTCTTTTTTGCGAAGGGGTTTGACCCCATGAACTGAAACAGTCTAGTTCAACTAAACCGGACCTGGTACACTCTGGTTCGAGGGATCTGCCCATTTCTTCTTAATGATCCCCTTGTCCCTGTTTCATCAAACTATTCTTTTTTATTTTTTTTATTTTTCATTGGGGTTGGGTTTTATCCTAACCCCTAGCGAGTTTTGCTAAGGGAGACGGCTGGGAAGCCGCCTCCTTCCTCGGAGCAAGCCTCCCTAATTCTATCTCCAACATCACAACAAGACACAACAACAACTGTGAAAACGATAACAACAATATAAACACAATAAAAATTTACAATCATCGTATCCATTTTCATCATTTTCTTTTTCTCCTTCTCCCATAGTATCGCTTCCAATCTCTCGATCTTTCGATTCTTACACTTGAATCAAGTTTTGGGAAGAGACGATATCCTGTTTCGAAGATAAATATGAGATTTTCTCGAGATTCATATCGCATAAATCTCGATGCAAATCTAAATATTAAATTTACATTTTGATATTTCTCAATATACGTGTTGCATATCTCGCGATCGATCTTATGGCTACAAATAAACCTCATTAATTCATGACCGAGTTACATTCAATCAAACATCTCTCGAGATTCATTCGCATGATTCCTGAGCTCGATCTAAGTGTACATGAATTTATATAACACTTCCATATCTCATACCAATTTATTACTCTTGAGATGGAGTTGCACACATCTCGAGGCATAGGCTTATCTCCAAATCATCAAAGTCCACACCATTTAAGTCCTCGATGTCCATGCTATGTGTATCTCGAGACGAATCCAATGAATTAAAAAATTCATTTAAAAAACTATAGGTTATATATACTTATATATATCAATTACATATAAATATATATACCTATGTATTTTATCACCTATAAATTCACAGTGCGCCCCAACGAGCACACTTGGGCTTGTACACTACTGTACGTCTCAAGCATGTCACCCTCGACCTCGTGTGTCATTAAATGCCCACTAATTTATTAATTATTTTAAATATATATTTATACATACAACATATATAAATATATATACGGATATATTCATGTGTTTATAATTTCATCATGCGCGCCAACAAGAACATTCGAGCGTGCACACTATCCCACGACCCATGTGCGTTACCCTTGACCGGCACATGGTATTAGGCATCCCATAAGTTTCCAATTATTTTCTTTCAAACTATAGGTTTAGTTTTTATATATTTATATATCAATATATATATATAAATATATATACCTATATATTTTTCAACTTATCTGATCTCACATACACTAACAAATACACCCGAATGTACATATTGCTTCCACGTCTCTCTATATGATCCCCAACGATTCGCATTTCTCATAGTAGACGTACAGTCGATTTATTTATCATTTATTTTCCAACTATAGGTTTTATATTAATTCACTTTAATCACCTAGAGTCACATTAATTATTCTTCACACAAATCAAACACAATACATCACCAAAATCACACACTAATCGAGACAAGGCAGGCTTATCCATGAGCCTAACTCGGGTTAATTAGATTTTGGATTAACGTTAATCACCAGGCTACAGACAGGAGTCGTTATATTCTCCCCAACTTAAGCAATGTCATCCTCGAAATTAAATTTTATCATCTAACTATAACATCGAAGATATAGGGTAGTTATTTCCTCGCTTCCCAAATTAATTTCTTGATCAATAAATCTTCTTCTCGATCAACTTCATTCCAGTCAACACTGGACACGAACTGGTTTATCTTTAATAACAAAAAGATATGTAAGGTGTTGTATATAATCATTTTCAAGTTTTCCTTAACCCTAAAATTCATGAATCTACATTGCCCTTTCATAAGTGAGAAGTTCAAATGAATGCATATATCTTTTGAATATTTCAACACCCTATAATGCTTGTCTACAACTTCTTTTCATTCATTTGAATTGTAATTGCATATTGACAGTCTACAAACACCCTTTTGTGTAATTCTAAATTATTCAGGCTCCGGTTAACTTGTCCTTTACTTTTTGTCCCACACCAATTGACGACGATGTTAAGCATATAGATTTTTAAGGGAAATACCCCTAACATTTATAGCCTAATGTTATCAACATCGGAGAACTCACACAGCAAGATTTCTTTTCTAAAAACTACCACATTCTAAGTCACAAGCTAAGGAATTATATTTTCTAGAAGTAAGATTAGCTGCAGATTTATTGTGTTAAGATTGAGAAAGCTCCTTCTTAGCTATTATAGATTTCCTTCCCACTGGGAAAATTTTTTTTGGTTCCTCACCGAAATAATAATCTTGATTCTCCATAAACTTTCAACTTTTTCTACACATATGTATCTCGTTCAGTCTTCCACAAGAATTTAAACCACGTACTAGCAAGAAATTTAAATACTCAATAAGTCTTACAACTACAACATTAATAACCTTCAGTTGTCATTACAACTTAGGTCAACCCTTCATATATTTTTGAGCATAGATTTTCATTCATATAAGGCAAGAATAATATAACCACTAGGTAAATTACAATCATATTCCACTTACTTATATATCTCATATTTCTTTATAAAATTGACACGCTTACTTTCATTCCAGGTCACCGACAACTCATTCTTATCACAATGATTTTTGATTTCACATGAATGAATGTTTTAAAGAAATCCATGAGATTCTCATAATATTTTTGCCTCACTTTTTAATTCGAGCTCCAAGAACTTTCTTTTCATGATCAATATTGTGATATGAGATTATTCATATAAAATATCAAAAACTAGTAATCAAACCTCGACCTATTAGATAATCTCAATCAATTTCTCTAATAATTCATCACTTAATCAATTATCATTAACTCAGCTCCAATCTGAGCTTCAAAGACTAGAATTGTAATTACTAATCCATACAACTCAGCTGATGATGTGTCTGCGCAGGACTTCTATGGATCAACATTACATATATCATTCAAGAGATATTACTGAGTAGTTTTTATCATAACTATGTTCACTGTCTTTTTTCTATTCAAGGCATTATCAACTCAATCACCTTTAATGAGTGATGTTTCAGAGCGAGTTTTTATCATTTAAGAAATCCAAGGTATCAATCTCACCTTCCATTTTTGTCACCCTAACAATTACGTTCTTCAAACTTTCACAGTTTGAAACTCATTACTTCACTTTACACCAATCCATTGGATTTTATACCTCCAAATTTTATTTTAATGATTCTTCTAAGATTCTCGAATATTTAAGAATAATTAAAAGACTCTCAACAAACCTCTCCTCTTATTTACAAGTGATGTCTTTCTATATTTGGTGCAAATACCAAAATAATTATCTTGGGATTATCAATCTCCAATAGTTCTTCTCACGAGTCTTGAACTATATGTAAATAGAAGTATAAACTACAATTTTTTTCTTGTATCAATGCACATTCTTACCTAAATAAGAAGTCTTAAGATGAACTTCTAACTTCTTCCACAATTCAGATATAATAAGCAAACATTATAGTCAAACTATACTTCAACTTCCCTCCAAGGCAACCTTGTATTTGTTTTTAACTTACGACAATACACATGCTTAAGTTAACTGAATAAATTATATAATGATATCAAAGATCCCTAAATCAATCGTTTGTATGATTCATTTATTTCATGATTTTTTTCTTTCCCCTTTTTGTTGAATATACAACAATTCCAAATTGTCTCAGTCACGATCAAATCCCTTGATTTGCAATTAATATTTAACACAAATACAAATAATTTATCTTTGAAACATAATACTTACACTTGCAATATCTAGCATGGATCAATTTATCTTCACAACTTATAACTCTTTATGGTAATGCTTGCGCTACTTTTAAGTCTTTAAAGTTTTCATCTTCTTATTGATAACATAATAACAACTTGAATAAAATAGGTTCCAAAACTCAACACCCTTCATTCATGAACATAGCATGAGTTCTAGTAAGTTCTAATGGTTTTTACCATCCACTTAAAGTGATCCAGAATCATCTAAGATCATCTTTATATATCCTTACTTCAAATCATACCATGATGATAACCAGATCCCAACTAACTCTTGAGAAAAACTTGTTTCATTTTAATATCAAAATGAGTTATCAATCACGAGCAATGAATATTAATTCTCATTGCTTTATATTATCCTTTGAACTCCTCGAATCCCTAATTTCATTGACCACTCATTCTCCCCAACTTAAACTATACCAATCTAAAAATCAGACTCCGATAGTTTACTAGCTCACTGCTATGTTCAATATTGAACTATCTTCAAATTTTCTCATTTTTGAATTCTCAACTTCACTTTTCACTTTCCAACAAATTTCTTGTCATTCCAATATAGATTAACATTATATTTGGAATTTCTAATTCATAACAAACTATGAAGTGTAAATACATAAGTGGTTTTCTAACCACAAATAAGTTATTATCATTAACCACTAATTTATTTACCGAATAACTTTCATTTTTATTCAACCAGTCTCAATACTAGTATTAGATCACATCTCAAAGTTATTTACCATATTTAAGTTCAACTAAAATTTATTTACTATTATATTACTTCATAAAATCAATTCTCCTGATACATGTCTTAAGGTCTAGATCCAGTAGATACTTCTTCACTAATTTTATTATTCTAATAATAATAGCAAGAACAAAGACCATTGAAGGTAGTTACTTGAAAAATAAATTTGATTTTATCTTTTTAAGTTTTCCTTATGTCTTTCCTTTTTTATGTTCCTTGAGGTTAAGATTCTCTTGAGCTCTTACCATCAATGCTTTCTCATATCATGAGAAGTCAATGGACTTCAACTATTTGATTATCATTTAGGAAAGATATAAAACGTATATTTATCGCGTAGATACAATAAAAAAGCAAATAACATAACTCAGTCTTTTATCATTTGGTTACCTCCAAAAATCATGATAAAATTATTTATTACTTCCTCAGCTTCTTCGTAACTCGAGACAACTCTCAGAGTTAGTAAACTTAGGTTTCAAGGTATATCAAGGTTAATAACCTTCAACTTCAATACCGAACAGTATCCAAGTTATTACTAAATCAAAACTCATTAAAAAATGATAAAACTTAGGCTCTGACCAAGCTCTAATACCAATTGTAACGACCCCTTATCCTAATTGAGGAATTTTTCAGACTGAAACCTTAATTAAGCCACGATACACCAGACAGACTTAACTAGAGCCAGCAGCCTCACCATATACACCTGATAAAAGTAATTGTATATCCAATATCAACAATAAAATAAATAATAAATAATAAATGCAGCAAAAATTAAAAACTTTTCGCAATATTAAACACAATATACAAAACCAATTCAAATCGGAATAAACCTCGGTTATACAAAACCGCCCAACCCTTGTGATATTATAAAACTATAGTTCAATCCATTATATAAACAAAGGAAGAATCATTACATTGAAGAAAAGATCAAGAAACCTAAACCTTCTTTGTCTAATAATTGTAGCGCTCGTTGATGTTCCTAAAATGTTAATTAGGGTGAACGCTCCAACTTGCTCAGTAAGTACGGATTCACATAACTATCAACAATCCATATAATAATTAAGAAAGAAATGCAGTAACAATATAAACCAATCATAATTAGTAGGTAATATGAGCAATCATATAATCCAATAGATAACTAAATGCAAGACATACAGTCAGATACTGTTACAATATAATTCTCCCTATTTTTATAAAATTAAGTTCAGTTATCCATCAGCTACAGTGACACCGTAACCTGACCAGCACATTGCGCATATGACTTGTCTGACCACTTGTCATATTCCAAATGGTTCTATCTAAAGCCCTCTTAGTGAATATGTAATCCACACAACTATCTAACTGAGTAGGAAGTTACATATAGGACGGAAGGTAACCCATCTCCTTTATAACCTAGTCTTAGTTCCAGGAACTTACTCTCATGAATCACATTGAACACTATTTTTCATTTAGTAAAAACATCACAGTGTAACTTTTCCACATTTAGTCCATAAACTACATGAACTACATATACTACATAGCTAGGCAAAGTTGATAACTAAACGAATCCATACTTACCTTGGTTAAGTTATGTTTCCAATTTCTTAACTTTTTGAGTCACGCGACCTTTCCCGGTATTCAAGAATCTATCACAAACCATCTGAGGTTGTTCCATGTCTAATACCTCACATTTAAATCCCTAAACCAATCCCAGTCGAATTCAGAATTAATTTTCCATTTTTAGGTAGATATCAGCATTTTATGTTTTTCGAAGTAAAACCCGATATAAAGTCTCAAAAAACTTGCGAGTTTGCCACTTTTTATATAAATATCCAATTTCTATTTATTTGGGCAACAACATATATTTTCGCAACTTTTCAGAATTTTTTACTAAATTCTAGCATATTTCGTTTATTTTTTTGTAAAGAGGTTTGACCCCTTGAACTGAACCGGTCTGGTTCAACTGAACTGGACCGATTTCTGTACGGTTTGAGGGATTAACCCCATCTTCTTCTCACAATCCCCTTTCCTTTTTCATCAAACCAGTCTTTTTATATTTTTTGATTTTCCATTAGGGTTGGGTTTGATCCTAACCCCAAGTGAGTTTCGTCAAAGGAGACGGCCGGGATGCCGTTTCCTTCCTCAGACTGAGCCTCCCTAACTCCATCTCTAATATTAAACCAAACACACAACAAGAATGACATGAACAACAACATCAACTATGAAGATGACAATAACAACATCAACACAACAATAACTTACCATCATCGTCTCCATCTTTGTCGATCTCTTTTTCTTTGTCTCCCACAATATCGCTTCCACTATCTCGATCTCTAAATTCTTACACTCGAATCAAGTTTTGGGAAGAGGCGATGTCTTTTTTTGAAGATAAATATGATATTTCCTTTAGATTCTTATCGCACAAATCTCGAGGCTAATCTAAAGATTAATTTTACATTTTAATCTTTCTCGAGATGTGTTGCATATCTTGAAATCGACCTTGTTGATATAAACAAACCGCACTACCTTCTGACCGACTTATATTTAATCAAACATTTCTTGAGATTCATTCACACGAATCTCAAGGCCAATGTAAGGGTACACGAGTTTAAATAACACTTTCACATCTCATAACTATTAATCACTCTTAAGATGGAGTTGCACACATCTTGAGGCATAGATTTCTCTCTACATCATCAAGGTCCACACCATTCACCTCCTTGATGCCCACGCTATGGATATCTTGAGGAAAATCCAATGAATTAAACAATTCATTTCAAAACTATAGGTTATATATAATTATATATATGTATCAATTACATATAAATATATATACCTATGTATTTTCTCACTTATAAATTCACTACGCACGCCAACGAGTACCCTCGAGCGTGCACATTACTATATGTCTCAGGCGTGTCACTCTCGACTTCACATGCCACTAGATGCCCACTAATTTTTTAATTATTTTAAATATATTTATATATACAACATATATAAATATATAAACAAGCATATATTCGAGTATTTATAATTTAGTCTTGCGCGGCAACGAGTACACTCGGGCGTGCATGCTACCCCATGACCCATGTGTGTCACTTTTGACCCACATACGGTATTAGGCATCCTGTAAGTTTGCATTTCTTTTCTTTCAAATTATAGTTTTTGTTTATATATATTTACATATTAATATACATAAATATATATATACACCTATATATTTTTCAAATTATCCGTTCACCACGTACACCAACAAATACACCCGAGTGTAGACATTGTTTCCACGTCTCTTCGTGTGATATCCCATGATTCACATGTGTCATACTAGGTGTACAGTTGATTTATTTATCATTTATTTTTCAATTATAGGTTTTATATTAATTCACATCAATTACCTATATTCACATTAATTATTTTTCATACCAATCAAACATAATACATCACGACAATCGCACTCACACGCTAATAGAGATAACCTGGGCTTAACCATGAGCCTAACTCGAGTTAATTAAATTTTAGATTAATGTTAATAACCATGTTAAGGACAGGAGTCTTTACACTCATGAAATAAGTTAGAATAACAAGTCATGACATTTATAGTATAGTAGATAAACCAGTCCAAATGATTGTAAATGAACAACATAATAGGAATGAAATGGATATAAATATCTTAATCAATTTACTTATAAATTACACAAATTTCCTTTCTTAACTCATCTCTCGACACCTCAAATGTATACTGAAACCCCCGAGACTCTTCCATAGGTTCCTGGTATCATTAGATATGTTTTAGAGTGTTTTGAGATGAATTTATATAGGTGTAAGCTACGTTATAGGTTTTTAGAGTCTCATAAATAAAGAAGAAATTATGTTATCCATAGCACCTAGTGCGCTGGGTAATATGTCTAGCGCGCTACTCACACTTAATAACACGCTACATGTAGGTAGCGTGCAAGCAAGCACGCCTAGCTCTATGTTCAAGAAAACTCGAAAATCCTGCACTTCAAATTCTAAGTTTTCTCCTCATATGGCTATCCCCAAAGGCTTAGATCATTGTTCTCCTCCACCAGAGTCCAATACATCCTCCAAATCCATAAGATCAACTTACACTTCATATATATATCATCATCAATCATAAATTTACTCAAAACTAAAAGTGTAGATCAACTTACCAAGTTGTAGCACTCCTCCAACTTGATCAACTCCCTCAAATACACTAGAATTTCTCCATTTCTACTTATCTTCACTTCTCCTTCTTTTAGACCAAATTCAAGTGATTTGCAGGTTTATCCTAAGTTATATATATATAAAAGCAAGATTTAATCATCGCCCTTGATCACAATGTATACACTCATTTTTTAGGCTAATCTAATGGCTCACACGGTGATCTCAGATCCATTAACTCTCATCTAACTCATCCTTGACAATACGCATTCATACTAAATTGGTCTTGTGATGTGTCCACATGTATCTCGAGAAATATCTATGGCTAAGGTTTCATCTTTCTAACTTAGGCTTCATTTATACAAATCTGACTATAGCCACATCAAATTAGCTATTTGAGCCATATTAACTTAAATAAAAGTTGCCACGTCACTCTCTACCCTAGTCCCACGCTGGCACACATCTTAAGGCGTGTCCCGACTTGTGTATTGACATCTATATAAGTAGGAGTGACTTACTAGTGTACACATATACAATACATTAGGCATACATCACAATAAATCTAACATATACCTCAACCACATTACCTTGATCAGTGCACGTATCTCAATGGGCATCCCACGTTACAGGTCAATGATTCGGATTATGGAATTAAACTAGAATTAGGAATTTGAGCCATGACAGCAACCCCTTATCAGTCCTATATGCCTCCATGCCAAGAAGAAAATTAAGTTCTCCAATATCCTTTAATGCAAACAAACCATTCAATCTATCAATAAAATATTAAATAGTAACAGAATATGAGGATGTGATTATTATGTCACCCACATATGCTAAGAAATATAACACATTGTTGCTCTTAAAGAAGATGAACAATGATTTATCAGGTTTTGAATTAGAAAAACAAATATAAGAAAACAAAGTAAACTTTCACTGATCAAATCATGCCCTAGGTGCGTATCTCAACCCATATAAAGCTTTGTGCAATCGATAAATAGTAGTAGGAGCATCATCATTAACGAATCCCATAGGCTGGTTAGTATATACTTCTTCAGGAAAAGTACCATTCAAAAAAACATTATTAATATCAACCTTTCTAAGGGGCCAACCAAGTTGAACAGCTAATGACGGGATGACTTTAATTGTCAATGACTTGACAACAAGGCTACCTGTTTCATTAAAATCGACACCATGGACTTGTTTAAACAATTTAAGCATTAATCTAGGTTTGTATCGATCGATTAAACCATCAAAATTCTCTTTGTGGAGAAGATCAACTCGTTACCCACAATGTTTTGATTGGGAGATGGAGAAACAACTTACCGTGTACCAATTCGATCAGTACCTGATATTTAAAATCCATAACTACTTTCCACTTATATCTTTTAAAGCTTCCTCAACTATTGTGGGAATATTAGAACCACTGTTTGCAGTATTTGTCAAAAACACTTTACCCATACTTATTCCATCTTTAGCTCTAATAATCGTGAGATGTATGTTTAGTGGTGCACTAACATTAAAAATTAAGGGAACATCATATGACATAGAAGTAGAAGAAATTAACTTCTAAGAAGAAGATGAAATAAAAGTTGGTTCTCCAGAAGGCTCTTTAGGAGAAACGCAATTCTTATGAACAAGAAGAGTAGGCAATGGAAACACAAAAGTATATTCTAGTTTCTTGGAAGACAAAAACTTTGTAAAAGAAAACTATAAAAGATAAGGAAACTAATGTTCATGAAATATCATAATTCTTGTAATGAAGATTATCCTTTGGGCATTTAAACATTTATACCATTTATGCTTCAAATTGTACTCTAAAAATATGCATTTCTCATATATAAATTGATAATTATGACTCTTTTATGGTCTCAAATTAGGATAACAACAATACCCAACCACTCGAAGAAGTTTATAATCAGATGGGGTCTTGTACAACTTCTCATAAGGCGACATGCCATTGAGAGTTTTGGTGGGTAGAATATTAATAAGAAAAACTGTAGTCTCAGATGCGTCGTATCAAAATTGTAAGGGTAAATTCCCATGAGCTGATAAAATGAGACACAACTCGACAATATGATGGTTCTTATGCTTAGCTATTCCATTTTTTCATGTGAGAGAGGACATAGGTGTTGAAAGATAATACCTTTAAAATAAAAAGGGACTAAAAAGATCGATACCTCTTCCTAAATAAGACTGAACTCTTTTAATGGAAGTGTTGAATTTGTTTTTAACCATAGAATTAAAATGAATAAATGCATGTAAGTCATCATATTTCAACTTCAAAGGGTAAATTCAAGTGAATATAGTGCAATCATCGATGAAATGAATGCCATAGTTAAAGCCTATTAATGTTTTGAAAACTAGAGGAACTAAGGAGATTAACGAATTAATGATGAACTAATAAACACACATCAAAACTAAATAAGAATTGATATTGCAGTAAGACTTGAATGTCTTCCTCTACGTAGGCTCAGCCTAAACAATCAATTAATCAAATTGATAATGTGTACAACCACTTTAATGATCTCTCATTCTTACGAAACTCAAGTAATGAACCATGATCCACATAATGGCAATATTAAGAATTTATAGCTCGACATTAAAGATTTCTTGGTTTTCTTACGTGGTTGCATTTATGCAACAATATCGTCTTTGTATGTTGTCATATATGCAATACATCCAAGAAACAATCGAATAGTGATAGGTGTGGTCTCATCACCACAGGAGAACTTGGTACTTGTAGAGGCTCGTCCTAAGTTGGAGCAGAGTCGTCTTCAACAACTTCTATTTGTGTTGTAGCAGCAACAGTATAAGCAAAAGGTGCAGGTTACAGAAACAGTAACATCAATTAGAGTTGGCTCACCGAAGTGGTAGGAATGGCCTAATTGACATTGGAGTCCTCATGCACAAGGTGAGTAAGTGGAAGGCCTGACATACACGGGTCTAGTTGCAAAGCATCATTCATTGGAGCCTCAACGGCATGTACCAAGGTCGGAATAACCGAAGGCAATAAAATGCCCTCAAGGTTAGAAGTAGTCAAGTCCTCAGCAAAAGGAATCTGTGATGTTACTAGAGACTCAACCTGTTCAATACCATTCTCACAAGGAACCTCACTTGGTGTTACATAATCCTCACCATCAACTCCATAATTCATTCGAATGGACTCTAAAATACTTTTCCCAGTAGTAGCAATAGGAGTTATAAAGTTTAAATCAAAGTTTAAGCCCATAACGCTACTTGACCAATTCCAAATTCATCAGCAAGAAACTCGGCAGGAGATGTGACTTCCTCTTTGTAATCAAGAAGTAGAGCAATATAACTTGCACCTTTTATTGAAGCATATGGCAGTCATGTTTATCATGCAACAGTAGGAAGATAATATTCACCTCCTGCAATTTCCTCATATGAAGATTGCACTTCGATAGGACTAGTGTCCTCAGCATCAACATATTTCTTAGAATGAGAAATCTTTGCCATCTTTCATTTCATGATCCGTCTAGACTTCCATAATGGCATTGTAGTAGGGGTAGGAACAGACGCATTAGTAGTAGCCTTGACAATAGTAGGAGTTGGAGCAGCCGTTATAGCTACAAATTGAGATCATGAAGCTGATATAGCTGATGACTTATTTTGTATGTACGAGAATTCAAGATCAACAATCTTATTGCTAGACTTCATTTGATTATTCAGTCTAACTTCTTCAACCACCTTTTCTATCGTATCATTAATCTGCTCGATAACTGAATATCTTCCAAACATAGAAGTTACGATGCATTGTAGATAGAGCTTTCTTTGTTATTTTCTTGAACACACAATCGAGTTAATGATCTACTTCCCAATGATGAACTTCTTCCCCAAAGCAATAGCATACAACAGTGACAAGCTCTCATTAAATACATGAGTCTGATGGGAACTAGCCACAACATTAATGGTAAGGACCTTCAACAACATGTAAGCCTTGTATGTTAGCTTGGTTGTAGGAAGCCCAAAAACATCATAAGAGGGCCATTTCTTAAGAACCCCTCCAGTCAACAAAGAGACATCATCATCAAGGTTGAGTGTGGAACCAAATTTATTTACAAGTGTCTCCAATCTAGATAGTCCTTGCATACAATTGATCAAAACAGGACTAAATAGAATCTCAAAACCATGAACAAATACCTGATCAGCATAAACATCCCCAAAATTCTTTGGAAGATTTTGGTAGAATTCTTTGACAATAAATTCATTGTAGAAGCCTTCATGAGATACTAAGCCTTAAATGCCAATCTTAAAGAGCAACCTCTCAATACCAGTTTCATGAAAGTGTAATACATTGATCGGTTGGTTAAACCAGTACTTCCTCTCCAATGTATCTTTAAAGCTTCCCATGCACGAAATGAAAAATGATCAAAAGTAAAGGGAGCATGCACAAGAAAGTACTAAGAAATGAACACGATCTTCGTATGGTCAAAAGCCTTACTGAGAGCCTCAACTTCATCAAGAATCCTCTCTAATGAGTTAAAGGAAACCTTCTCATCGTCACCAACCTTCTTCTTTCCCTTGGAAGTTTTTGCTTCCTCGGTAGAGCAAACATACCCAATTGATTGTCGTCGTCGAACAGTCCTTGATCTCACCAGTGTACTATTTGCAACAATTCTAGGATCTAACGACGTACTACTTTAGAGTTTATTTGTTAGAGCATGATAGTAAAAACCATTTGTCTCCAACGTTGGAAGTTCAGGTGTTGCATTAGAGTCACCATGCAAGTTTGGAGAAGATTATTGAGACATTCTTGCTGTAATCGGTATAATAAAGTCGATTGTTTTGTGCACATAGCAAAAATCCTTTTTACAGCAACCCAATCAGACTCTTTTAGAAATGCCTTATATTGAGCACAAACTTGAACACCGAAAGAAATATCTGGTTTGCTTGTAGTAAGATATAATAAATTACCAATCATGCCTCTATGTAATGCAGGATTTATTTAACACCTTTGTCATCTTTATGAATCTTCTTACGGGAGCTCATTGGTGTTCGAATAGACTTAGCAATGTCTAATTCTAACTGCTTAAAAAGAGATTTAGCATATTTATTCTAAGATATGAATGTGCTAGCTTGAGATGGTGCAATCTGCAGACCCAAGAAGTATGCAAGATCTGCAACCGCACCCATCTCAAATTCTTTCTTCATTAAATCAGCAAACTCTGAAGCTAGCTTCGTAGATGTAGCACCAAATACAATATCATCATCATAAATCTACACAACCACAAACTATTTGTTCTGCCTTTTAAGAAATAAAGTCTTATCAGGTGTGTGAATAGTTCATTAATCTTAGGGATTAATAGATTTTATGGTATGAATGTTATGTTAAAGTAGTATGAGTGGATTATAAGGATGAAAATTGCAAAGTTTAGAATTTGTATTGATTTTGGACTTAATGCTACAAACATCTTGATCACATGTGTATTGATATTATGTTTTAGAAGTTATCATGGCTATCGAAACTTTTAAGTCAAATATAGATGGTACAATCGAAAAATACATAACATCGAAAGATAGATATTGATTAGGGAACTACGGATAGTAAACTTAATTGGTTATGAATCTAAAGATTTTGAACTTAAAGAAATGTGGAGCTTACATTATTCACACTGATAGGAGGAGTTTTAGCTTGCACATTAAAATCTTTTCTTCCACGATAGTTGGTTGAAATGGGTTTAAAGGAAATATGTCTATTCTAATTAGGCATTGCATACACAAAATAAAGATGAAGGAAGTGAGTTGAAAATCATAGTTATTCATTATCTAGGTGAAGTTGTGAATTAAGGCCTCCTTAATATAAGAGTTTAAAAGTAATTTACGTTTTTTTGTTAGAATATAATAGTTTAGTTTAAAATCAATTAAAAAGGGGATTTCCTTAATAATAGGGTAGATCTAACTAAAAATACTAAGTGCAATACACATTTCCCTGATGACAATATGCATAATCAATGGAAGTTGGTCACATTATTACTACAATCGAGTCGTTATACTTACGACCATGCATCAAGTTTTTGGCGCCATTGCCTGAGAAAGGTAGCCACACTCTAGTTTAGTTAGTTTACAAAGTTATTTGGAATTTTAATATTATGTATTTTTTCATTTTTAGTTTAAATTTTATCAACCCTATTGCACTTAATATACTTGCTTCTGTCTTTGGTTTTTCAGGGATGTAAAGAATGTATATATCAAAGCAAAGTTGTTCGAGACAATATCACACACCATGCACAACCAATCACGAGTGGTTTTGGATGGACAAGATATGAACAACCATATTATAACCCGTATAGATTTACAAGATCTAAGGGAAGTCAATAGCATTGCAATTACACACAAGGAAATGAGTCATAGCATAATTATCAAAGCTTTTACGACCTTCACATTGAAAATGTCTATCAATCATCGTGGAGTTCTCACGAAAACTAGTAATCATGAAACGATCAAGAGATGCATGAACAATTGTCTTTTACTTAACTAGAGCAAATAGTAAGAAAAATGGTTGAGCAGAGCGAGCATGATCTCAAAAAGTATGAGGAAAGAATAGAGATTTTTGCACAATCATTTAATATAAAGGATGAAGAAGATGATTAAGCGTTCTTGAATTCAGAAAAGAATTTAGAAGAAATTGCGACATTCATGAATTCAAGATAAGGAGTTGGGGTTGAGTCTAAGGAGAA
Organism: Stephania yunnanensis; assembly: GCA_039657365.1. Lineage (NCBI taxonomy): Eukaryota > Viridiplantae > Streptophyta > Magnoliopsida > Ranunculales > Menispermaceae > Stephania > Stephania yunnanensis. The sequence goes on along the minus strand of CM077581.1, from coordinate 27,002,629 downwards.
CCAAGTTCAGGAGATATTACTAAGTGAATAAACATGTCATGAAGCATATTAAGAAGTAAAGAAGCAAAATCAAAAGGATTCCAACATTATTGATACTTCAGCGTAATATGATTCACTTGACCATGTTAGAGAGGTGAATTAAATCGAGGATATTAAGCTACATGATAGTGGTGTTGATCTAGAGAAGTTTAAAATAATAATGAAAGACGAAAGCAGTGAAACTTAAGATCGCACAGTACAAAGTTTACGCAAAGGACAATCAATTTTGTTATATCAATGAAACCATTTCAACAAGAATTGCAAGAGTTATGGAATGGTGAGAAAATTGAGATCTTTATGGAGACATATAAGAATATTACAAAGATGGTCTCTTTTGAATAGACATAGCAAGTCGTGCCAAATTATATAAAGATTATGAAGGATATGGTAGCATGCCAAAAAAAGATTAGAGGATATAGGAACTTTGCAAGGATACATCATTGAAGTAAACTTGGTGCATTACAGTGCTTATTAAAATGTCGTGATGCATATGTCGGGCCAATGACATTAAACGAAGCACTACTGGGAGGCAGCCCAAGGGTTTTAAAATTTTAAGTTATTAAATCAATTAGTAAGTTACTTATTTAGTTTAGTTAGTACAAGCCAAATGATTTAGTAGTTTTCTAATTTTTGAAAGTTTTATGCAATTTTGCATAAAAGACCATTTGTCGGGTAACATTTCATCAGAATGGAAAAGTCTCGACTAACTTAATTAAAAACGTAAAAAAGTGAAGGAGATCAAGTGGTAAAGGTCAGGTAAATGGGCAAATCATGCGTAAATTTGTATATACATGGTATTTCATGTTGTCATAACACCTTGTGTAGTAATACACAAAGCCAGGAGAGCGCTAATAGGAAGTCAATGAAAAATATGCAAATTTAAGTAAACATACTTGTTGACATCGTATATGTTGACACACGACATCGTGGGGCTTAAGGGACGGCACCAGCAGAGCACTAAGCTATGAGCAACAAAGGCTCATAGCAGATTCAACACTTTCACGGCGTAATGGCAGCATCGTGCCATATTAGCCACGATGCCAACGTCTAAGAGAAGGGTTTTAAACCCCATTTCACCCATATCATACACACTTGAAACCTTTTCCATACACCGCTTACCAAGCATACACCCCTCTAGAACCCAAATTTGATCAATTCTAAGAGAGAAAAGAGAGTTTATAGTGATTTTGAGTGAAAAGATAGAGTACATCGTGGATTTGCACAAAGAAGAGAGCTATAGCATTGATTTGGGGATTCGATTCAATAGAGAGATAGGGTTTTAGTTTGTGAGCAAAGTGAGAGGGCATGAATTGATAGAGGCTTAGAGGAGCAATCTACACTAAAAAGTAGTTCGACATTGAGGTAAATTTACAATTTCATTAGTTATGCTTTGAGATTTTTGAAAAGCTTTGATGAAATTGTATGAGTTGTATATATGAGGTTGTTGGATAGGAATTTCAAGTAGCGTGAAATTCGAGCATCAATATAGCTTATGGAGACCTATTATATGTCTTTTGCATTATATAGCATGTGAATGGTCCTTGGGATATAAAATTTTGATTTTAGATGATTTGAAGACCCGTGTTGTAAGTTGTGGTGTTGTGTGAGATTTTTAGAAAATGCGAAGAACAAGAAGGCAAGCAAGTTAAGTTAATGAAGTGAGAGTAAATGATTATGAGGCATCATCATCAAAAGATCTCAATGAGGGGAACCTAGGTCGTTTAAGTCTAAGTACAACATTAGTATAGAAACTAAGGATATATATGATGTCATTGAGCATACAGAGTTCATTTTTGGAAGAAGAATTAATTTATCGACCAAGTATGACAAAAGAGTAAACAACTTCATTAGGCAACAAGGTTGGGAGCAATTCACTCAAGACCATAGGGACAACAAGGTTAAATGAGTAAGTGAAATTGTGTATAAATTTTATGTCAATGCAAAGTTCACTTAGAAGGGAGACCTAGTGGAGGTGAGGGGAAATTTGTCCCCTTTAATGTACATTACATAAATAGCATCTATGCATTAGAACACTTGAGTATGATTGGAGCCGACCAAAGTTTTTTGGATAATTTATATGAGAAACTCTATAACCTATACCCATTTAAAGCCATAGAGAGAGCAGTGGTTGTCCAAGGACAACAAGGATGGGTAATGGGAGCTAAGAATGTGTCGAAGTACATTAAGAAGGGCAGTATAAGGAGATTTTATAGAACACGACAATAATTTCTTATTGTTTCATTGTACTCAACAACTCGGTAGGGCGAGATAAACAAGCCAAAGGTAACTTGTTTGTTCGAGATTATGAAGAACGAGGAAATCAACATAGGGGAAATGATATACAAAAACCTAAGGGATTCCATCATGTCAAAGAAAGAGACAAAAAAATTTTGCTTCCAATTTTGATCACCCAAATGTGCTTGAAGGCCGGAAAGCAAATACTTTGGGAAAAGAATTTAATATTAAGGCCCAACCAATCATAGATGAGGAGTATATGCTCAAACTGAAATCACTAACTGGTTACCAAAATTCTGAGGATGAGCGAGAGAGAGCTGAGAGGAATAGACTTGAGGCCGAGTTGTTGGCCAAAGAGAAAGAGGATTGCGGAGCGGCCGCAGCAGCAGCAGCAGCATCGAAGTTTTCCCAAGAGTTGGAAAGCAAAGGATATGGAAAAGAAGAGAATCACTAGCAGGGATTTGCTGAGGGTAAGGAGTTTGTAGAACCAATTTTAGGAGAGCAGGAAATGGATGGTCCTGAGATATTTCCACTATAAGCACCAGTACCACCACTAGAGGACTTGACTCCACGGTAGTAGAGGTTATGGATTGCCAAGATGATGAGACAATACAGAAAGGACAAGGTTTAGTATCATGAAACCTTAATGAGATATCAGCGAGACTGACTGAACAAGCAGCGGCACTTCATGTTATTTACATATTATCAGAAGGACAGAGCTAAATATAAGAGGAAAAGACAAATAAGACCTACTGATAGGTGTATTTGTTTTCCAACACCAAACCACGTGTTTGATCTAGATATGGTACAAAGTAAAAGGATGGAGCATTCTTTGACACCATCCTTTGCTGGAGTGGATAATGCTGATAATATAATAATGATGCGTAGTTATGAAGTCAGAGTCTCAGGGTTTTTTTACACTTTATTTATACTGATTATTTTATATTTGGGATATGTTGTCACTTTGTATAAGTTTTATGTTTATGTAGTATTATTATCTTATGTTATTATATGTTTATGTTTAGTTGTATCATGTTTTAGGCTTATTTTTAAAACCTTAACGACATGGTTTAGTTTAAGTTCGAAGGCATCAACACCTCACTATGGGAAGTGGTAAGAAAGGATGAAATAAGGATAAACACTGAGGTATGATCGTAAAATTTTATTTTTTAAAGCAGTTAAAGAGGAAAGAACGGTAGTGTATCTTTTTCATTTACTTATTATTTAATGTGTAGAAGTAGTGTAGATTAGGTTATATATAGTAATACAATAATGAATGAGTAATTCATTTGCAAAAGTTCTGCCTTTAATTAACGATGAGTAAGAATACAAGTATTTTATTAATATGAATCTCAAGAAAGTGTTATAATTTTGAAGAAAATAAGAAATGTAGCAAACAACGGTATAATTTCATGATTAGAAACAAAGAGTTAGGGAAAACCATGAACTTGAAACAAAGTAAGAAGAATACCATAACACTTCTTGATGAAAAAGATAGATATCTAAGGAATTCTATAATAATTATGAATCTTACTTGAGTATAAAAAGTAAATAAGGACTTAATACTAGGAGGGGAAGAGATGGGCATGATGTTTAATGAAAAAGTCGGAGTTATAACTTGCTTGATATAATGATAATAAGAAGTGCTAACATGAGTTTTAAAAGATACAAAAAATAGAGAGTCCCACAAGTTCTACAGGAAAAGTGTGGAAAAACGAAATCTATAGGAAAAGGAGCAAAGACCGTATAGATAGAATAAATGAGAAGAAAAGAAAAGAAAGATAAAAAATAAATGAAAATAAAGGCAGTTCTAAAACTAAATTTTTCAAATAAATGATTTGGCTAGAGTACTAGTAGCTTAATTGAGTTAAGTTTTCTTTCCAACTATATTAAGTCATATTGACTCTTGAAGTGCTAAAGTCTACAAAACTAGTACGATCTATGCTTATTTGTGAATTCCTTAGCTTAATAAGAAATCATGAGATTGTACACTTGCTACTTAATTGTCAAGGTGAAATAAACTTGTGAGTAGTGATGGTTTTGGTTGTGAACTATTTTAGTGTTTCAAAAGTGAATTGAATATGTTGTTAAAACTACATGTTTTTGAAAATATAAAGTTTTTTGCAAAGAAAAGCTCTTGAGTTGATTATTAATTTGGACTTATGTGAATGAAAGGATACTCCATGAATTATGTGAAATGAATACGAACTAAAGTAGTAGTAGTAGTAGTAGTAGTAGTAGTAGTAGTAGTAGTAGTAGTAGAAGCAAGAATACTTAGTAAAATACATTTTTACTCGGGACGCGCAAAATCCAAAGTTTGGGAGTATTTGTTAAGTGATTATATAGACATATATATAGCATTAGCCTAGTAGCATATTTATTATAAATATCCCGAAATGAGCTTAAATTGATGATATTTGTGTGTTTTCTGGTATACAAGGTATACTCCATGAGGTTAAACTAAAGACAATAGAAAATTAGAGTTCTATTTAGTGTAGAATTTTCTACTATAGTTTCTAATTGTTTTTTTAAGTGTCTTAGGAGTTTAAATTGGTATTAGAACGTGGTAAACATATACATTATCACCTATTACAATAGAGAGCAACTAATTAGCATAGTTTTACTTTATTTTTTAGTATTAAAAAGATATTTGGAAGAGAAGATATTAAAGACTCACGTATGGTGATTCGGTATTATTTTATCAATTTAATTAAAATTACTCATTTAGTCTTTGACTACAATGAATACCATTTTGTGCATGTTTATTTTAATGATGTATAAGTAGTTATATTAATCTTAGCGGTCAATAGATCCTATGGTATGAATGATATGCTAAAGTAGTAAGAGTGGATTAAAAAGATGAAAAGTGCAATAGTTAGAATTTGTGTTGATTTTGGGCGTAATGCTACGAACATCTTGATAACGTGTTTGTTGATATTAGGTTTTAGAAGTTATCATGACCATTTAAGCTTTTAAGCCGGATATGGACAGTACAACCGTAAAATACATAACATTGATAGATAGTTATTGATTAGGGTGGCACAGATAGCAAACTTAATTGGTTATGAATCTAAAGATTTGGAACTTAAAGCAATGTGGAGCTTACGTCATTCACACCAATAGGTGGAGTTCTAGATTGAGTGTTACAATCTTTTCTGCTATGACTGGGGTTGAAGTGGATTTGAAAGTAATTTGTCTACTCTAATTAAGCATTGCATACAAATAATAAAGATGAAGGAAGTGAGTTAAAAAGTATAGTTATTCATTACCTAAGTGAAGGTGTGAACTTAGGACTTCCTAATATAGGAGTTTAAAAGTAATTTACATTATTTTGTTAGAATAGAATAGTTTAGTTTAAAATCAATTAAAAAGGGGATTTCCTTAGCAATAGGGTAAATTTGACTAATAATACCAAGTGCAATACACCTTTCCCTGATGAAGATATCTGTAATCAACATAAGTAGGTCACACTATTACTAAAATTGAGTCGTTATACTTGTGGCCACACATCAAGATCCTTCAAAAAATCCTCATCATTGATAGCAGCACATATATCCTTGGCCTTTTTCCTTACTTTTTCGTGTGTCAGACATTGTAGAATCAAGTTTAGAAACATCCACAGTAGATGAAGAACCATTAAAAGTATTTGACTCTATCAATATAGTAGTAAGTGCAGTAGTAGAATCATTCAATTCTTTTTCACTGTCTTCTGAGTCATCATAACTCCAAGAAGCATTCAGACTTCTTCTTTTTGTAGGCTGGACATTCAATATGAATATGTCCAACTCCTCCACACTGATGACACTTAATACCCTGTAGTTTATTCTTAGCATATGTTTTCTTACCATCAATAGAAGGTTTATTGATGTCATTACCCTTCTTGTAATTATTTCCCGCAAAATCTCTCTTATAGTTTTTTAGAGATTTTGAGAACTTTTTGCCATCATAGCAAACTCATCTCCCATAATGTCATCAGAAATAGTAGTCTCAACACAATAAGCATTCTTAGAATAACTTGATTTTTTAAACATATTCATCGCATATGTTTGCAGAGAACCCATTAATTCATCAAGAGACATCTTAGTAATATCACGACACTCTTCAATTACGGTAATCTTTGAGTCAAATCATGAAGGAAGAGCAAGAAGAGCACGTCGTACTAACTGCTCGTTAGTATAATTTTATCCAAGTTGAAAACTTGATTAGAAATGTCTCTCAAACGACCATTAAAAGAGGCAATATCTTCTTCCTTTTGCATCTCAAGATGATCAAGCATAGAACTCAATTCTTGTAACTTGGAAATTTTGACAGAATTCATACCTTCAAAGATTGTCTTCAAAACATCCCATGCTTGCTTTGTAGTAATGCAATTTTCAATCAACTTGAAGGTTGAGCATCAACAACACTAAAGATAAAACTTTATTACCTTATGGTTAGCAATCTTCTCCTTCTTCATGGCATCTGTCCACATATATGCAAGTTTTGGAATAGTTATCCCATCCATATCTGGTTGTGTTGGAGCAGTGTATTCTCTCTCCAACAATTCTCCAGCAACTTCATCAATGATAGAGACAAAGTAAGCCATCTGAACATTCTAGTAGGCATAGTGTTGGGTTTTAGGGGTTCATAGGCAGCAGAAAATTCAAAAAAAGTTTTGAAAAACCCAACAGGATCGAAAATAATATTAAACTAGATCTAAAAAGTAAACCATACCTTAATCTGTAATTTTCTTCAATGATTGTTCGATCTCAAAAACGTTCAAGATCGCTTCCTCTATCTAAAATCTACACTCGAATGGTGACCACAATTTGGAGTGCAAGCCCCAAGAGAGATTGAAAACATTTTTCTTTCTCTCCTAAAATCCAGAGAACTCGAGGTTTGCAAAAATGAAGATTTCATTTCATTTTGGAGTTTCACCCTTTATTTATATGTGTAGGTAAGGACTCACTTAATATCATATTCATAATACAACTATTGTATTTAGGCAGTTTAAGCAATTTACACATACGCCCTTATTAATAAGTTATCATATAACAAATCATAAGGGCTTTTATGTCATGAATTTTATCATATAAAGTTCATTACTCTGGACCAATTGAAATTATGCAAAGTTATTCTTTGTGTGTGACTCAATAGGTTCATGTGATATTGGCAATAAACCAAAACCATTTTGGTACAAAAGTCGTAAGCGGTCATTAGCAAAGCATTATAACTACCCAAGTAGCATGAATATCAAAATCGATACAACTTAATGAATAACATATATCATATCATCTTGTCGTGCGATATCCTTTGACTAAACATAAGGCATGGAAAGTCACCCTTATTATTCAATCGTACTAGTCTCAATCTTTAGGGAAACTGAAAACATCCAAGTGGCATTGATCATATCAATTAACATGGACTTGGCCATTATCAGTTTATCATATCGAGGGGTCCACTGATATCTTTCTCTATGCAAAAGTGATAAGTTCCATATTAATTACACACCTTAACATATTATTTAAATGGTAAGCAATCACAATCTTTATAATCGTCCGGCTAAAGACAATGTTTGATTGTATCAAATTACCATGATCCAAATATTGAAATCTATGATAATCTCAAATCGAATGACTAAATGATATACTTATCATGAGTAACACCTATGACTTAATCCATGTGGTGTTCTCATAGCGCGTCGGTTCAGTACCATGTTTTAGAACAAGTACTTATGATCTCGATTCATATCCTTATACGCATGATCATCACATGACCATTAATCAAGATTCACACTAGTCTTAATTCATTATAGTTCTCAGTATAATGATCGACTAGGGAAATTTAGGGTATTTCAACAAATACCCATGGATCTTACTATAAGGTAAACATGCAATCACTTACAATAAAATAGTAAATGAAAACTTCAATTTTATTAACTAAAATTATAAGATAAAAATGTTTGTAGATTGACCTATGACACATTCCCCAACATATAGTTGATTCCTTCCAGTGATGGCGGTCAAGTTATCAATCAACATTCACGTCCTTCACCAGTTTGTTGTCGTAACAACTCATCAATTGATCTCATTGTAATAAAATTCTCCAAAATCTCACTCTTCTACGCTTATAGAAATAACAAAGTGATAAAGCTTTAATACCATTATTAAAGTTTTAGATACCAGAGGAATTGAGGAGATTAACTAATCAGTGATAAAGTAATAAACATACATCTAAATTAAACAAGAATTGATATCATAGTAAGACTCGAATGTCTTCCACTACGTAGGGTCAGCCTAAGCAATCAACTAATTAAATTGATAATATGTACAACCACTATAATGATCTCTCATTCTCGCAAAACCCAAAAAATTAACGATGATCCACATAATGGCGATCTTGAGTATTTATAGACTCAATCTATCTACTCTATCTAGGAATTCAGTCATAAATAAAACACAACTCAAAAAACCTCCTCGATCTCCAATTCTTATTTTCGTTGGGATCATACAACATTCAATAACTAAGTCTTCTATTCCTTCAAGAATCTTGACTAATCATTTCCATAAAGTTCTTTAGTCCTTTATGCACCTTTCTCTCGGATTTGTACTTGTAATCCATCTCAAAGTTCTTTCCTTATTGTATCAAACTTCTTCACCATTGTAGACAAATACTAACAGTTGCTCTGTTTCATTATCCAACTATTGTTCAATTCCTGCTTCGACTTCAATTATATCTTCATTTTTTACTCTAACTTTGATACTATAATCTTTATTGGAATTTACATTGTGGTATATCTCTGAGTTGTATCTACAATTGGACATCTTGCTTAGTCAGGCTTCCATCTTTATGGTAGCATTTACCTAACTAAATTAACTACTATTTTGACAATAGAACACCAATAAAGATAGATCGACCCAAACACTGTAAACCAGGGTCTAACAATGCCATTGGGAGAGGTAAGAGGTGCAGGACCCCATAAGTCTATATGAATCAATTCTAATACATAAGAAGCCATATGAACATGATTTTAAAAAGTTAAGAATATATCTTGCCTAAAGGACAAGAACTACAAAAATCATGTATAGATTCACTATGAATATGAAGATTATGATGTAAAACTTGCTGAAGAGTCTTTTGAGCAGGATGGCCCAATCTAGAGTGCTACAATGTGGTCAACCCTTTATACAAAGCAAAGAATGCAACATGTGATTGAGAAGAAGATATATAAGAACTAGAAATGCGACACAGATCATTTTGTAAGTGTCGTGCAATAGAACTTTACTGGTTTGAATATCCTTCATGAAATAGATATGAAGATGGAATTCAACTAGTACATTATTGTTTCTAGATAACTGAGAGACATTAAAGAGATTCTTCTTAATGCTAGGCACACATAAAGTATTATGAAATGATAACTGAGACCTAAATGATGGAATAAATGCAGACCTAATACCATAAATACGTAATAGTTTACCATTACCAATTATAAGAGATTGATTACCTGAATACCCAACAGTATTTGTCAATTTAGAGGAATCCCCTATGAATTGAGAAGTTGCTATGTTGTCCATATATCAGGATATATCATATCGAACATTTGAAGTAGTAAAGAATGAAGTCTTATTCTGATTAGGACCACCATTAACACACATCTATGGCTTCTGGTTTTTACCAGAGAAAAAACCCATATACTTCATGTTAGCCCTATAGTAACATATGGTAGCAGAATAACAATATTTCCTACATATATAACATGTTGGTTTGCTATTTTCATTTGAAGACTTAAAGCATCCTCTAACTTTGAAAAAACCACCACCTCGACCTCGATTACTAAAACTGCCTCGATTTTTGCTAGATCCATTGAGTTGTTGTTGGTGTAAGAACCAGAAAATCAGATCTAAAAATCAGATCTACAACTTAGAAAATTAGATCTATACCACTAACCTTCAGATCTATATTGTAGAACATTAAATTTATACTTTCGTGATTTGATCTGAACCATTAAATTCCTCGTCACCGTCAGTGAATTGCCCATAACTTCAAAACCTCAAATCTTTGTCACTAAGCACTTAATCCAATTTGAAGAACTTTAGATCCAAGTATACAGTGTGACATCCGGCCACCGACCAGACCGAACTCAGCTCGATCCGACTGGATCGGAGACCCGAACCCAGTTTGACTTGGTGACACGGTCGTGCTTGATAGTAATGCACAATAAGTAATAAAATAATATTTTTGGTGTACGTGTAATATTTAATAAATAATTATAAATACACACGTGACACAAGACAAGATGAGGTGCGAGTATTGTCTCGGGATACACGTTAGGCGGGAAATACATGACTTAAGCTAGTATCATGATCTATTACTAACTTGATTTAATTTGGCCAAAGTGGTGCATTAAAATTGATTAATATGTCTTTGGTAGGAACATGATAAAACTCAACTTATAGTCTATACTTTAAATTAAAAACCATAGCATATGTAAAATGTAACATATATGTCACATAGCAATCAAACAAGAAACTATGGTGCATGAACTTTATATTATACATGGGATTGATCTCGACATTTGTAAATGCATATAGGTGAAGGGTCAAGATCTAGATCTAGTTTGGAGACATAATCATGCAATATAGGACACTTGTCACTTACAAGCAGCACTTGTCAATCTAAGTAAATTCATGTCTCTAAATTAACAACTAAGAAACTTCATTTGGAGGCTTAGTTAAGTACTTAACTTAAACTAATTATGTTGCTAATGGTGAAGCGTGGGACCTACTTTGGACCCTTATATGTGCCATAAAACTCGTATCTTGAGGCACATCTAAGGGCCATTATTTTGAGTTGATTCAAGATATACATGGAACAATTAGTTGTTGTAGTTGCAATGAGAATAACCCACAAATTGAGAGGAAGAACATGAGTTGCTAGAAATTGAGGATTTAAGATGCAAGTGAAGTGTGTTAATGTCATATCCTTGATGACATTATTTGGTTTTTATTGTCATTAGTCGAATTATGTAAATGACGTATGAAAAATGTGTTTCATATGCTAAATGAAACCAACCAGAGATCAGTTACGATATTGTGATCTCCAAATCAAGATTTTGGGACTTATCCATGAATCAACTATATATGGATAAAGATAATCCTATTGTAATAGGGAGATTTGTTGTTGCAACAAGGTCTCAGGATCGAACAGTTGCAGTTATGATCTTATCTAGGTTAACTGAATATATACTGTTAAAATAGATGATTTGAGAAATATTAACCACGTGAAGAATATGTTGGAATGTGGTTTGTTTTTTAAGATGAAAACAAATCAAGTATAGGTTGAGATAGTTGAGAGCAATTTATATTCCAAAGTTACGAGTTGTAAGGAACTTGTCTACTTTGTATTTTAGTGAACATGTTGTTCACTTCATTTAAGTTGTAATCACCAAGGAGACTTGGTATTCTGGTGAGGGGGAGCATCAGCATGCAAGTATTGAGAGACTTATGTAAAGTCTATGCGAGGAGTGAAGGAGATGAAAAGAAGGGCTCAGTGAGGTAGTCTCATGAAGAGTCTTGTATTCATTGTTCTTTACTTAATGGGTTTTATGTCTGGGCATGGCCCCTCAGATATAAGTCGTTGACCGAAATGCATAAACAAGTTCCTTGTGTTTGGTTTTATTTGTTCCTTGCCTTATTTCGTTTAAGTACTTGTATTGTTGCTTATTTCCTGGTTACAACACTACGTTTTCCTATTGTAATAGCACTTGGTTATTTCAATTGATATCAGAGCGGGCACCGTAGAATCTTTATTTACAAAGAATAGTGATATCCGCATACTAACTATGATGTCTCAGTGAAATCAATCAGATAAGCCAGAGGAGTTGTCTAGCACAAGGCCACCACTACTCACTAATACAAACTACACATATTGGAAAGCCCATATGGAAGGTTATACACTTTCCATATATGTCAAAGCATGGAGAGCCATTCAGAATGGCTATGCCCCATCACTAATAGATGGAGAGCCAAAGAACACAAGTCAATGGACTGAAGCGGAAGAGAGACTCCTATCAACAAATGCTACAAGGACTAAATGATATCTTAGGAACAGTAACACAGGAACACCTCAAACTAATATCTTCATGCAAGATAGCTAAAGAAGCATGGGAAATCCTCAAGAACTTCTTTGAAGTAAATTCTGATGTTCAAAAATTACAAATTGTTCTATTGGCTTCACAGTTTGAATCGATTCGAATGGGAGAAGATGAGACGTTAGCAGAGTACATGGTGAAACTTAAAGACATTGCTAATTAAGCCTAACAACTTAGCAAGAAGTACTCCAACAAGAAGATGGTGTAGAAATCAATCAAATCTCTTTTAGCCAAGTAAAATGTAAAAGTCACTGCCATCCAAGAGAACAAAGGTCTTCAGGATCTAAAATTCAAATAATTTATGAGATCCCTCGCAACTTACGAAATTCATATAACCCAGAAAAAAGTCCAAAGAACTCGCACTGAAGGTGGCTGCTCAATACCTCCTTGTAGATAGAGTTATCAACGAATAAGAATATAAGATGGCTCTACTAACTCGTAAATGTAACAAATTATTTCAAAGATTTCGGGAATGAATTCATCTACAAATGGAGACTCCTTGAAGAAAGAAGTGGAGACCAAAGCCATCAACAAAAGCAAAATGAAGTGCAAAGGGTATGGAGGACTTAGCCGCTTTCAACATGAATGCCCAACTAGAAGGAATGATAAGTCACTTGTATCTACCTAGAGAGACTCAAACTCAAAAAGCAAAAAAGATCATGTAAATCATTACGTTGCCTTTGTTGTTACTTCAAAAGTTCCAATTACAACCACAGTGCCTATTAGAATAGACCACCTTATTGCAACAACCAAGGCTAATAGATCATAACTTTCCTCAATAAACGAAGTTGTAAGTGTCTCTGATGATTCAAAATTTGAATTAACTAATGACATTAATCATGCAGAAACCTATGTTGAGATGCTGACAAAATGGGAAGAAGTAGTTGAGTGTAATCAAGCACTACAACGACTACTTTCATAAAAAGAAAAGGAGCTAAATAATTGCAATGCCAAGCTGGAAAAAGCAAAAAATATTTTGAAGAAATTCAACAGAGGAAAAGCAAAGCCTGACAAGCTTTTATAGCAAGGAAGGGGTATGGAGATCACGAAGGCCTTGGTTATGTCAAATGATCATCCTTAAAGACTACACAAAATGAACCTATGAAGTTTATCAAGGCTGCACAAATCACCAAACTCAATGAGACATTCGCTGTTTAGCATAACGGTCAATCCAAAAGGAAATATCATCCCACTTATAACTATTGTGGAGTTTTAGGACACATTCGTCCCATATGTTTCTAAATGATCAGGAAACTGCAAGAAGACCCCATGAAATCACTCAAAGGCAGTAACAAATGAACTCTTAAAAGAAATGGGTGCCCAAGACGATGATGAAGTGTCAAGTTGCTCAAATATCTCTCATGTCCTTAATAGACTCTGAGTGGTACTTTGATAGCGAATGCTCGAAATAACGACTGGAGAGATAGGCATAATCTTGTAAACTACTCGATTTGTGAGGAATGACACGTTACATTTGGAGATTTAGCATGAAGCATAGTGGTTGGCAAAGGAACATTGAATGTTACTGGCCTCCCCTCACTAAATGATGTATTACATGTTGAAGATCTGAAGGGCAATTTTCTTAGTATCGTCAACTCTTTTATCAAAATCTATATGTAAAGTTTACTAGAGATAGTTGTCAAGTATGTAATGAGAGTAAGAACTGTATAATGACCGGAGAAAGATCATATAACAACTTTTATTTGTTGCAACGATCAATTAAATGTTATTATAACAATGTCTCTGTGCAGGATGAATCAGAAGCATGGCATAAGAAGTTAGGACATGTGCACATCATACATATGAAGAGGATATTTGATGTAGGTGCAGTAATAGGCTTGCCAAAGTTTCAACATACTGCTAGAAGAGTATGTGAGCCATGTCATCTTGGATAGTAAAGGAGAGAAGCACATAAACTAGTTGATAGTTGCAATACCAAGGCAGTTCTTGAGCTCCTCCACATCGGTTTGGTCTATCCAACTTAGGTGACTAGTCTATCAGGCAAACGATGCATCTTGGTCTATGTGGATCATTTCTCTCGTTTCACCTGGGTGTTATTCCTAAGCAAAAAATAGATTCATTTGATGTAATTAATGACTTATGCCTAAAGTTACTAACTAAAAAAACCTCAAGAGAAAGCATTATCAAGATAAGAAATGACCATAAGATGGAATTCGAGAACTACAAGTTTGCTGAGTTCTACAGATTGAAAAGCATCCATCAAAATTTCTCTACTCCAATCACCCCATAATAGAATGAGGTTGTAGAAAGGAAAACAGGCATGTTCAGGATATGGCTCAGGTCATGCTAAATTCTAAGGGACTTTCTAAAAATTTGTAAGCATAAACAGTTAGTATAGCTTGCTACATCATCAACAGGACATACCTTCGTCCATTCACTCAAAGACTCCATAGGAATTATGGAACAGTAAGAAGTCTGACCTCAGCTATTTCCATTTATTTGGAGTCAATTGATTCGTATTGAATGACAGGGATCCATTGAGGAGGTTTGACAAAAGATGTGATAAGAGAATCATTTTAGGGTACTCATCGAATAGCAAAGCCTAAACAATTTTCAATAGCAGGACACAAAAAATTATGGAATCAATCAATGTGGTGTTTGATGACTCTTTATCAGAAGAAAGATTGCAAGACTCAAGAATAGATGATTCTAAAAATCCCCTTGTCTTATTTGTATCTATTGCAAATGTGGAAACAACAGGTTGGAATGATGCCATTACACCGACCAACGATGTCCGTGTTGCATCACCTGGAGAACTAGCCCATGAAGTTAATCAAAACTCACCAATGGAAGACTTAACATCTATTAATCGAGAGTTTTCCACCAGAATCCAAAAGCACCATCGTGGTAAAAATGTCATTGGATCATCGAAAAATGAATGACTACTTGAGAAACAACCATGATTGTATATAAGAAACTAACTAGGTACATATGATATGTTTTTTTCTTGAACCTGAAAGTGTACCTTCAGGACGAGTACTGGATAATGGAAATGCAAGAGGAGTTGAATCAATTTCAAAGACTTAATGTATATACCTTAGTACTAAGACCCCAAAGTTTAAATGTTATTGGCATAATATGGATCTTCAATAACAAGACAAATGTTGAAAGAGACTCGGTAAACAACAAAGCTAGATTGGTTGGACAAGGATACAACCAAGTCAAAGGTATAGATTGTGATGAAACCTTTGCTCTTGTTGCTCAATTAGAATCTATATGTCTACTGCTTGTTGTCTCCTATTATCTTAGGTTCAAACTTTATCAGATGGATTTCAAAAGTGTCTTTCTGAATGGCACACTCAAGGAAAAAGTCTATGTGGAGCAACCAAAGGGTTTTGAAAACACACAATTCTCATCATGTATATCACCTAAAAAAAAGCCTTATACAAGTGGAAATAGTCCCCAAGAGTATGGTACGACAGACTAGCCTCATTCTTGCTTGCTTAGGGATACACCAGATATGATATTGTTTTTGGCTCAAATGCAAAATCCTTGGTAGAAGAATTTGTTACTAACATGCAGAATGAGTTCGAGATGAGTATAGTTGGTGAACTTACTTATTTTTTTGTTCTTCAAGTTCAACAAACTCCTTAAGGTACCTTCATTTCTCAACATAAGTATTACTGCTCTCTGGTGAAGAGATTTGGGCTTGATAAAGCTCACCATCTTCGAACTCCAATGGGAACTCATGAAAAACTCTCTAAAAATGAAAATGGAAAATTAGTTGACTATTCTCTATATAGGAGTATGATTGGAAGTCTTTTGTATCTCACGCCAACTCGACCAGACATAGCTTTTAGTATAGGTATGTGTGCAAGATATCGGGCTACTCCAAAAGAATCACACCTCACTTCTGTGAAACGCATCATACAATAAATAGTAGGTTCATCTCATATTAGTTTTTGGTATTCCTCTAATGCTAGTTTTTCTTTGGTTGGATATATTGATTTGAATTGGGCAGGAAGTGTAGATGATAGAAAAAGCACGTCAAGAGGATGTTTCTTTAATGGTACCAACATGGTATCCAAGTTCAGCAAGAAACAAAACTCGATCTCCCTTTCCACTGCTAAAGCTTAATATATTGCAGTTGGAAGTTGTACCCAATTACTATGGATGCGTCACATGCAACAGGATTACAACATCCAGTTACAAAAATTTACAGTTTTTTATAACAACAAGAGTGCCATCGACATATTAAAATATCTTATACAGAACTCAAGGATCAAGCATATCTACCTAAGGTATCATTTTATTCTTGATCTTGTTGAGAAAAGGGTTATACACTTTCAATATATCTCAACCGATATAAAATTGGCTGACATTTTCACTAAAGCACTTGATGCTAATAGGTTCGAGTTGTTGTAGGGAGAGATTGGGCTCTGTACAAGCCTTTTAGAATGCCCATTCGACTACTCCCTATATATTTTTTTAATAAGTTTTTGTTTAGTATTATTTTTTAAAAAAAATATTATTATAAACAAGGGGGAGTTCATTGTTCGTATTTGCATGTATATATTTTGTAACCATTATGAGCAGCCATTTTGCACAATGGATAGTTTATTGATCTATGTGTTGATCATTATAGGATTTTCTAATTTTTAAGTTTATCTTAATAAGGGCATTGGGTTGGTGAGAGATTTAAAGGGGTAGTTAGCATCTTAAGTGCATTCGTGATTATCCAGTCGAAACTCGCTCTATTCTCTTTCTAAATTAGGAATGATCTAACCCTAACAATTACAATCCTTGTCAAAGTTGCATTTCTCTCTGGTTTCTCCTTGTTGATTAGTAAAGTTCCATCAACCAATTCATTATGTTTTCGACAAGAGGATCCAAAAAGACAGCAGGAGCACCACCAAAGCCTTCACCATCGAACCCACCCCTAAAAAAAACTAAAGCAACAAAGAAGAAAATTAAAGTCATGAACTCAACTCCTCTAATGGCCATACCACCATCAATGCTGGTAGAAAAGGGGTTGACATTTTCCTCTAATAGTCTTCCACCAGTCATTCTCAATCGACAATCTAAGAGTACCAAATCTGAAGATCCATTCTCTACTTCATCCTCTAAGCTAGACAATACGTAAAATTATGAGGTTCGAACCACTAATATTGTTGTATGATAGACAAAGCCATTACATGCATTGCCTAAAGATGATCAGATAAGCAAAAATTGAACCATTGATGCTGCAATAGAGATGCAATAGGCGACTGATCATGTTACAACCTGTCCTCCAATCACGGAGGAAAGAGATTCAAAAGATACAATATATGCTCAAGCAAATCAAACTGAATAGATTACTGAAGAGAGGGACTTTGTTGTAGTTCTTGATGATACTAAAGAACATGCAGTTCTAGTTCTTGATGATACTATAGAACATGTAGTTCCAATGCAAAGAGAAACTTAACTACTTGAGGATTCTCTTTCTCAAAATGATTAGCAGCACCCTGATAGTACCGAGTTGCAAGAAGAAGTTCAACTTGAACATGATGACAACATCGATGGTGATGTTCAATCCAATGACACATAAGACTTTTTGTCTCTTACTGAAACCATCAAAAAATTGAAGGGAAAAAACCTAGTTATAGGAAAAGTCTCAAAGAAAAGGAAGGCAATTATGAGATCCATACCCACTAGCCCTATTGCATCAGTGGTGCCCAATAGCCCTATCGCGCTAATAATGACCACCAGCCCTGTTGCACCACCAGTGACAACCAGTCTGATTGCTCTAATAGAGGCCTCCATTCCTGGTGGATCACCTCTTTACATTTTAAGTTCGAACTCTAATGATGTCGATGATTTGGAAGGGTCCAGTTCCAAATCTAATGATAAAGTTGCAATGAAGGAAGGAAAGCATAAAGGAATGTCTCGATAGTTCTAAGAATTTGAAGCTCAAAAGAGGTTTGATGATTTGCGTGAGATGAAGTTCCACTTTGAGAAATATCTTCACAAGGATACTTATGTCAAGGCAAATTTGATATATTGACAAGACCACTGGACTTCAGCGGAAGTACAGATGATCTCTTCAAAAGTGACAAAGGAGGTTTCCTCTTATTTAAATGACATTCCTGTTGATGAAGAATTTGCTAATACACCTCCTTATTCAGTACAACATGGTAGGCTTCCTGGTGCAACATATGATAGAGAGGCTGGTCCATTAGAACAATGAAGGAATAAGAAGAAGAAATCTAAGACAAATAATCCTCCTACCTTTGATCCAGCTAAGTTTAGCAATGTTCGAGATGTCACTGCTAATCCCAGAGCATCATAGGAGAGGGAATTACTAGTAGCGATTCATACATTATCTGATCATCTTTTTTAATCTATGGTTATTTTTGTTCAAGCCTTGAGCCCTCCTCCTCAATGAGGGTCTAGTATGTCTCCTCTTTTGCTTACTTTGTCATTATGATGTCACCAAGGGGAGAGTATATATCTAACTAAATAGGAGTAGTAGAGAAGAACGGAAAGTAGTATTGTCGAAGTAGTTTTGCTGACTGAAGTTTATTCTGATTACTTGATATTTTTTGTTGAGAAGAAAATTGTTCTTGATAATATATGAGTTTGTAATAATTATACTGCTTAAATCTGATATGAATTTGATAAATTCTAGTGAACGACGCCCTGTTACAACTGAATATAGATGTTGAGATGTTGAACTACTAAAGGTGATATGTGATAATCACCAATATGAACATTTTTACTTTATTAAGTTCTTTTGACTGTTGTATGAATGTAATTAACTGATATTAATTATGGTCTAAATGATGGATGTTGTTATTATATACCCTTCACTTTATTTTTTGTGATGTCCTTAGTTATCCTTAATTATCTCATCAGTCATTTACCACAGGTTATTATGACATAATGACAAAGGGGCAGATTGTTAATGTCATATCCTTAATGACATTATTTGGTTTTTATTGTCATTAATCGAATTATGTAAATGACTTATGAAAAATATGTTTCATATATAAATGAAACCAACCAGAAATTAGTTATAATATTATGATCTCCAAATCAAGATTTTAGGACTGATCCACGAATCGATTATATATGGATAAATATAAGGTTGTTGCAACAAGGAGATTTGCTATTGCAATAAGGTCTCAGGATCGAACACTTGTGGATATGATCTTATCTACATTAACAAAAGATATGTTGTTAAAAGAGATGATTTGAGACACATAAACCAAGTGAATAATACGCTCGAATGTGCTTTGTTTCTGAAGATGAAGACAAATTAAGGATTGGTTAAGATATTTGAGATTAAAGGTCTTCACTTGTCTATTTATATTCTTAAGTTAAGAGTTGTAAGGAACTTGTCTACTTTGTATTTCAGTGAACATTTTGTTCACTTCATTTGAGTTGTAATCACCAAGGGAACTTGGGTATTCCATTGAGAGGGAGCCTCACCGTGCAAGTATTGAGAGACTTATGAAAAGTCCAGTGAGGGACTCACGTATCCATTGTTCTTTACTTAGTGGATTTTATGTATGGGCGTGGCCCCACAGATGTAGGTCGTAAACAAGTTCTTCATGTCTGGTTTTATTTTTTCACTATTTTATTTCGTTTGAGTACTTATGTCGTTGTTTATTTCCTGGTTACAATAGCACGTATTCATGTTGTAGCAGCATTTGGTTATTTCAAAGTGCAATTAGAGTCTTAAAAAGGAGAAACATTAGATCTACAAGAATTCCCCTCTCTTTTTCCCTTTCAATTTCATGGATTTTGATGGTATAAGCATGAATGTGGGCTAATGTGGTTTAATAACAATGAGACCATGTAAGTGTTTAGATTTGAACTCTAATTTGATGCCTCTAAACAAGCATGAACTAAGAATCAAGAATTCAAACTTTGCATGACTTGAAATTTGATTTTTGGCTTGAATTTGGAGATTTAACAAAGACTTTGAAATTGGGGTTTTATACACTGATATAAATGTTTTAAAACTAAATTTCAACTCACTTTATGCCAAATCTCACTGAGAATTGAGGTTGATCAAATACATGTTCAAAAAGTTGAATAACTTAAGCTTTAAAGGTCCTTTAATAGTGAAATTTGACATAAATTGTTAAATTGTGGAATTGTTATTGTAAACTGATGTAAATTAGCCACACGTAACACTTAAGGGGTCCCCAAATGGATCCCAAATTGGAACAAGATGAATCAATCCAAAAAGAATAAAATAACCATGTTCAAGCTTCAAGAATTAAACCTTATATTGCGATGAGCATAACTCACTTAATTTAATTCCAATTGGAGTGAGCTTTGGATATGTTTTTATTGGATATGTTAACAACCTTGTGAAAGAAATTTCATGGTATTTGGAGCTATACACTAGGAGAAATAGAATTTGTAACCTTGATGGTCGAAATGAAATTCAAATGTGCGTAATGTTCGTAAAACTTCAAAATCTCCTTCGTTTTTACTCGGAATTGCACGTACCATACCTTTTCGAAAAGATAAGAAGCAGAACTAAATCTTTATTTATATGTACCTGCCAAACTAGAGATTCTTAATTGTCAAATCAATCTATCAAGGCAATACACTGTATATGGAATTTAAAGTATATTGATAAATTCAAAGAATTACATAATTGGGTGGAGAACCTCGAAAAATGTGCATGGGAGTAATCGAGTAAATAAAATCAACATTTTCAAGTCTAACACCAAAATTTCAAACTAGGGCTCAATGACGACAATTCGGCAAGACTTTCGACAAGTACTACGAGGTACCAAACACATGGTTGGGTTTCGACATGCCCACGCAAGGTTTGTGAACACTAGGAATTTATAAACTTTATTATGCATCATTTATGATCACATAAGTTAGTTGTGCATCACATTGCGATTTTCTATGGCCATGGCCATCACATCGTGATTATCTCCGATAATTAGATGGGGCAGCTTCAATGGCGAAGTGTCTCACCCTTCAGCTAGTCGAGCAGCTTTTAGGGATGACTATACCATGATCTTCTACCCTCCAGCTAGTGTTGCAGTTGGAGGAGGTTTCCGCCCTTCGACCTTTCCTACGATGGAGTTAGAGTACGTTGGTGCCGCTCAGGTTCATGAATTCGCACGACGGAACCTCCCCCGATCATCGATGTTGAATGCCAACGGGTCGACGAGATTTAGTTTAGGTTCATGCATACGGGGTTCATGGGAGCCGCCTGTTAGTACTAGGAAATGATTGAATCATGTTTAATTCCTGCAATTTACTTATATTACTAATTGTCGAGTTACATTACATTGTAACTTTTATAAAACCCTAATGTTCACTTACTGAGGACCTATGGAACCCAGATCCATCCTCCAGTGATCGAGGGAAAGGCAAGGCGCACCAGTGAGATGACAACTTCAGACTGCCATGATTTTCACTATAGAATTGATTCCATTTATGTATTTATATTATTTTATATACCAAACTTACTTTTGTTCATGCATGGATTATAGGATACTTTTGGACATGTTCCTCGACTTGGATATACATTACAGATGATATGACAAGTGTTTTCCCCTTTTAGGTTCCCATTTACTTTCTAATATTTTATTAAATGTTCACAGAATTCCGCATACATTTAAATTTAACTTAATAGTAAAAATATGGATTAGCGATCTGGAATATGGGGCGACCAGACGCTGTAGGAGACGGTTTGGGCCAGTCATACCACCAGTTCACGGTACGGGTACTGACATATTATACTCATATTTTGACTTAGAACCTAGATCGAACCTCTTTATCACTTGCTAGGACGTTATGATACCATGTTTGGAATCAAACTCCATTGAAGCTCAAAACTCTAACCAGCAGAATGAATTCACAGAATGCTCTGTGTTTGATTAAGTGTTAAACACTTGAGTTGTATTTCTATTTATACTTTGTCAATAAATGAATTACAAGCATTGGATCAATGTGAGATGGATCGAGTAACATTTTATCATGTCCATTAGATCATTCATACGTACAAGTATGATTACATTCCATTCACTACATCAGATACAACTTAAAAATACACCACATATTATAACCATAAGAGCAGTATCAACATATGTACTATCACAGATGATCCAAAAAGGAATGCTTTACTTTCACAGTACATAATCAGCGCTTGCAATTTTCAATATAGAATGACAATTCATGTAGCAAACCATGTATATATTGCTCGCTCTCTTCATTATCGTTACATTTATAATGTGTAATGGTGTGGGATAGCATAAAACCTGCCTCAAGATGTGCACAGATGCATCTAAAGGTAAAGTTATGAGTAGCTAGAATTTCGTAGATCCGCGCGATATCAGAGAATCAATGATGCAATCAAATTAGTGTAAAGTCTCACCAAAAAAGGGAAATCAGGATTTACCAAATCTTAACAAATTAGGAAATCGAATTTCGCAATATCTCGATCGAAACCACTAAGGGATAAATCCTAGGCCATAAATACATAAGTGATTAAAGGAAAAGGTATGCTCGAAATTCCAACCCTAACTCCTCCATCTTCTTGAGTTCCAGCTCTAACTTCGGCATGGGAGTGCTCTCTCCGAAGGCCTTAACTCCATGTTTATTTAGCAGTTTGCACTCGCGAAGGATGTTGACGTTCACCATAGGATTTATGAGATTCATTTTTCTAGATCGTAGTGTGGTCATTGACCCATCAACTAGCACTAGAAGGAGGGCTATCAGTAATAGTGGTGAGAACCAAAAGCTCTAGAGCATGAAATCTTCAACGTACAAAACGTGTTTTTGCGCATGATCTCCATGAAATCCAAGAAGACCATCGGCATGAATCTATGAGACGTTCTCCGTTACAGAGAGATCAACATGCTAGACATGTAGATCTTAGAAACGAGTTGGAATGGAGGCGAGTGGGGAAAGGAAAAGAAAAGGTTTGAGACCATCAAGAAGCAAGACACAATGAAGTGAATGAGTTATAAGAACAACTTAACCACTTGCAAGATCGATTCGAAACGTTAAGCGGAGGAAGACATGGCCGACCAGTTTCAGCAGGATCCGAAATTGGCCACAATCCACAAGACAGCGATACAAGGATTCAACGAGAGTTGGAACGAAATTCGCAAGAGCTACTTAAAGTCACCATAATAGAGGAGATGGTTATCCAGACAAAGAAATCAAGTAAGTTGATCATTTATGAAGCAGGTCTGCCTACTTTCATTTAGGAGATAATGGAGGAACTCTTACCAAAAGTGTTTAAAATGCCAAGCATCGATAAGTATGATGGTACAGAAGACCTAACTGAGCATGTTCTCAATTTTCTTTATGGCATCTCCGATACGATTAAGTGCAAGGCTTTCTCTCAAACATAAAGGGGACCGACCCAGAAATGGTACCGCCATTACATGCAATGTCAGTCAGCTCATTCAAACAGTTTAGTGAACAATTTGTCAATCAATTCATAGGGAGCAAGATTACATAACTTGATTTTATGAATGAAGCGTTAAAAGTCTCAAACTTTGACCAATCAGTGATAGTGGTGGCCCTCACTAATGGAATGACCAATAAACACCTTAAGGTTTCTCTAGCCAAGATTTCATCGAGAACTATGGCAGAGCTACAAAAAAGGCTGGAAAATATATGGTGGTTGAGGAGGTAGTTCAACCTGAATGCAAAAGCAAAAGGTGTAGTGTATGGGATGACAGATCGGAAGAGCCAAATAAATGGCTAAAGCAAGTCTTTTTCGCTCCAAAAAGGGAAGCCAGTCCAGATATCACGAGTATACCTCCTTAACTTCTTTGAGGGGGCAAATACTATATGAAATCCAGTCTGAGTCATACATCCATTGCCCAAAACTAATGAGATCTAGTGTAGAAAATATAGAAAAAATATTATATTGTCGCTTTCACAAATATCATAGCCACGACACAGAAAATTGTAAGTAATTGAAAGATAAAATCGAGTTTCAAATACGAAAAGGTCATTTGAATAATTTTGTCAAAAGTGAAGACAATTAGTGCAAAAGAGATTTTAAATTGATGCGTAAAGAGGAAAAAACTGAAAAGAAGATAGAGAAAACCAAAGGGCGAGTCATTAATGTCATATCTGACGGACCATAAATTGGAGGCAGTACCTCCTCCTCTAGGAAGGCATATGCTAGAGAATGCCTTATTGTCAATGTCCGGTCCAAGAAGGCACGTCTGGATTTAGACATAACATTCACTAATGAAGATCTAGAAAGTGTGAAGTTTCCACATAATGACCTTCTGGTTGTAGAACTAATGGTGGGAAACTTTATGGTTCGCAAAGCTTTGGTAGACAGTGGGTCTTTAGTCGATGTGCTATATTACGAAGCATTCAAGGGGATAGGCTATGAAGATGGCCAATTGACCTCTACCATGACACCTTTTTATGGTCTCAATGGGGGAAAGCGAAGGTAGAAGGTTCAATCTCACTTCCGATGACTTTAGGAGATTCATCGCAGCAAGTAACTCACATGATCAATTTTATGGTCGTAAAAGTTCCATCTACATACAATACCATCCTCGGTAGGATAGGGCTAAACATATTTAAAGCAGTTCCCTCGACATTTTATCTTAAATCGAAATCCCCAACACTAGCTAGATAGGCGTAATACGAAGTGATCAAAAGATTACATGAACTTGCTACTATCAAACTACTATGGTAAGCGGAATTGGTGAACGAGGGCTACCTGTGGAATCAATGGATCTTAGCAAAAGCAAATGGAGACCAGAACCCGTTGAGAAGTTAATTTTGGTAGTGTTGAGCGATGAAAACACTGAAAAGGTTACTTACATTGGATCTAATCTTAAACCACAAGTCTCAAATAGTCTTACCCAGTTCTTGAAGGCAAATCAAGACATATTTGCATGGTCCCTAGTAGACATGTCAGGGATAGACTCGAAGGTCATCACACATCTCCTTAATGTCGATCTTATAAGGAAACCAATGAAGCAAAAGAAAAGGTCTTTCACTCCTGAAAATCAAAGAACAATTGATGAAGAAGTCGACAAACTGTTGAAAGCTGAAATAATTAAGGAAATCATGTACCCAGAATGGATAGCAAATTCAGTTATGGTTAAAAAATTGAATGGCAAGTGGAGAATGTGCATAGATTTTACACACTTGAATTATGCATGTCCAAAAGACTACTTCCCACTGCCAAGAATTGATATTTTGATAGATGCAGTGGCAGACCACGAACTGTTGACATTTATGGAAGCTTTCAATAGTTACAACGAAATTCACATGGAAAAAATGATATGCCCAAAGTCTCATTCATTACTGAACGTAGCCTTTATTTCTATCACATAATGCCATTCGGGTTGAAGAATGCAAGTGCTACATACCAAAGACTCATAAACGCCATCTTTAAACCACTGATAGGAACGATTATGGAGGTTAAGCCGATGATATGCTAGTGAAAAGCCTACATGCTGAAGACCATGTACAGGACTTGGACAAAGCCTTCCAAACAGTAAGAAAGTATCAGATGAAGCTCAATCCAGTCAAATGCACTTTTGGCGTTGCTTCGGGAAAGTTTTTAGGCTTAATTGTCTCTAAAAGAGGAATAGAAGCAAACCCTAAGAATATCCAAGCAATAATGGATATGTGTCCACCAAAAATAGTTAAAGATGTTCAAAGGTTGACAGGATGCTTAGCTCCTCTGGGACACTTTTTGTCACGATCGACGGATCGATCTGCACCATTCTTTGATTTGTTGAAGAATTCAAAACACTTCGAATGGAATAGCGACTCCCAGAAGTCGTTCGAATATCTGAAGTGTTACTTGGCAAGTCCACCCTTGCTCTCTAAGTAGTTAAAAGGAGAACATTTATTTTTGTACTTAGTAGTCTCGGGTGTGGCAGTTAGTTCAGTCTTGATTCGAGAAGACAATAAAGTACAAAAGCATGTCTATTATGTTAGTCGAATCTTATAAGGGGCAGAGAATAAGTATTCTGTCGTGGTGAAGTTTGTGTTGGCTATTGTTACAACCGCCAGAAAGTTGCATCCATAATTTCAAGCTCATCTGATCATAGTTCTCTCTAATGTACCCTTAAGGAAAACTTTTCACAGCCCCGATGCTAGTGGTCGAATGCTTAACTAGGCAGTTCAATTGCACGAGTTTGATATCAGTTACATGTCCCGACTCGCAGTCAAAGGGCAGGCATTAGCCGAGTTTGTTATGGAATGTACTTCTCGAGATGATACACATAAAGATTCAGAAATCTGAAATAAGAAGTGTTGGTGCCTATACATAACTGGAGCTTCAAACGCCACGGGAGCTAGTGTAGGACTGCTACTGGAAGCGCCTAAACATTTCACTATCAAGTACTCAATAAAATTTGATTTCTCTACGACAAACAATCGATCTGAGGATGAAGCTATGGTTGCAGGCTTAGGCCTTGCAAGAGCTTTACATGTTAACAAGTTGAACATATTCAGTGATTCTCAATTAGTAATCATGCAAACCACTGGAGAATATAAGGCTAAGGAGAAAAAGCTGAAGTGCTACTTAGACGTGGTGAAGTCAATGATGTCAAGCTTCAAAGAGTGTCGCGTTCATCACATACTAAGGTCATGAAACTCAAAAGCCGATTCACTTTTAAAATTGGTTATATATGAAAGGGACGAAGGCGAGCCGGTTTATTTCGAGACATTGGTAGAACCAAGCATTGAACGTCATAATGTAGCAGATGTCATAGAGGAACCTTCATGGGTCGATCAGATCAAAAAATATATAGATGAGGTTTCTTCCCAGAAAATCAGAGAGAAACAAAAAGACTCATGTTTAAAGCAGCAAGGTACATTATGATAGATGGGGTATTATACAAAAAGTCATTCACACTTCCTCATCTCCGTTGCGTTTGACTTTTAGAGGCACATTATGCTCTAAAGGAGGTTCACAAAGGTATATGTGGACAATATTTAAGTGGTCGATCTCTTTATTTAAAGGTGTTACGGCAAGGTTTTATTGGCCAAACATGCAGAAAAAAGTAAAAGATTTCGTCGAAAAGTGTGAATAATGTCAGGAGCATGCTCCACTCCACGACTACCCGAGAGAAGAGATGACCACCATCAAATCACCTCTTCTGGGGAATGGAAACTCGATCCTTTCCCTTCGGCTTTAGGATAAAGGAAGTTTGTTGTCGTCGCTGTCGATTACTTCACAAAACGGGTTGAAGCAAAGGCATTTGCAACAATTACTGACCAAAAAGTTATCTTTGTGAATCAGTAATAACCAGGTATGGGATTCCATGAGTCTTGATAACAGACAATGGAAATTAGTTTGATAGCATAAAGTTTTGGAATTACTTCGAGAGTTTCACATTGAGCAATGATTCACTTCAGTTGCACACCCTCAAACAAACGGCCAAATAGAGGTAACAAATAGAATTATCCTCGACGGCCTGAAGAAGAGATTGGAAAGAGCGAAAGGGCTATGGCCGATAAGCTCCACAACATCTTGTGAGCATATAAGACAACTGCAAAGTTATCTATAGGGCCCATTTTGTTTAGCTTTTGGAGCTGAAGCTATAATCCCAATAGATGTGGGAGGGTCTTATTAATGTGTTATGTACTTCGAAGAGAAGCACAACAACGACGTCCTTCGCGGAGGATTAGATTTGCTCGAGGAAATTCGCCAAACAGCAACTTTATGAATGCAAGAAAGTGTTAGGAGAGGTACAAAGTTCTACAACTCCAGAGTTAAACACAAACATTTCTTCCCTGGCGACTATGTCATGAGAAAGCTAGAGGTTTCTCAACCTCAAGTAGTTAAAAATTTGTCTCTGAAATGGGAAAGACCTTATAAAGTCAAGAAAAAAGTTGCGCCTAACGCATACACGTTGGAGACATTACATAAAAAGGTTATACCACAATCCTAGAATATCTCCAATCTGTATCACTGAATTTATTCCTCACTTTTAATTTATTTCTCCCGAATAAGAGCCGAATATGCCCATCTAGAAGATTTTTCAAATAAAAGCTCCTTTTTGTTCCACGTTCCTCATTTTGTCTTAGATATTATATAATCCTTAAAATATATACATTGGTCTTCTCTCGATTTTTGACTTGAACACGAAGTGTCGAAACATGAGCTTGTCGAAACATGAGCACTAAAACCATGACTAGAATTGGTCCAAAAAAACCATGAGCATGTCTAAGCATGGGCACCAAAATCATGACCAAGACTGGTCCAAAGAATCATGACCATGTCGAAGCATGAGCACCAAAATCATGACCAGAATTGGTCCAAAAAAACCATGACCATGCCAACACATGAGCACCAAAACCATGACCAGAATTGGTCCATAAGAAAAACATGAGAATGTCGTCGAAATACCACATAGGTCTAACAAAACCATGACCGTGTCGAAACAATAAGCATGTCAAAGCGTGAGCATCAAGACCATGACCAGAATTGGTCTAAAAAACTAGACCATGTCGAAACATGAGCACCAAAATCATAACTAGAATTGGTCTAAAAAAACCAAGAGCATGTCGAAGCATGTGCACCAAAATCATAACCAGAATTGGTCCAAAAAAATCATGACCATGTTGAAACATGAACAACAAAACCATGACCGGAATTGGTGTAAAAAAATCGTGGCCATGTTGAAACATGAGCATGTCAGATCATTCCTTGACCCGTCATGTTACATATTTTTTTATGCAATAATTGTCATAAAATTATTGGTGTCAATTGTGAGAGGATGTCCTAACTAAATAAGTCGATCACAACAGGCTAGTTAGCATGAAATGTAGATTGTTACAACTGGGCAGCTTTAGCTAAAATACACATATTATTGTTTGTTAAGTCAGTTTGGTCAACAGTTGTAAACACTATTCGTGTTCGATCTTTTGAGAGTTTGTTATATAATTATGATTAGTGTAGAGGATCCAACAGATGTGCATTAGTCCTTACCCTGTCTATATAAAAGGTCTTTAATAACATTGTTTTATAAGTGATTGCAAGAATCATTACATTTTGTCTGTGTTCTTGTTTTTGAGCTCTCGTTCTTAATTTCTCTTTCAATTATGAGAGATTGTTTGTATTATCAAAACTGATTCAAAGGTTTGAACACGTAAGAATACATCCATACACAAATCTCGAAACACATTTTAAATTTAAGGGGTAGGGGTGCACACGAATTGCACTAATCTACGAACCCAGCCCAATTCAGGCCAATTATCACTAATTAGATCAATTTTTTAATCCCTTGGACTGAAGTGGACTGAAAAATCACTAATCCGGTTGGATTGGATCAGATTGCGGATCCTACATTAAAAATCCTCAAATCCAATCCATTTATCACATCAACACATATACATATCTAATCATATGTACTATAGTATTTCAAATAGCATTAACCCAAACTATCAAGTAGAAACTATAGTATCTTAAAAACTATGCTTGTTCTTAACTATTTAATTACACTTTATACCTTTTCGTGTGTGTTGTATATTGCAAAATGCACCTTGTATGTGCTTTTGTAAGGGTTTATGCCGCGAATTTGTAGATAACATATTTATTTATGTAGAAACTTCCATTTTAAAGGTTATTGTAATGACAAGTTTGTGGAAAAATATGTTGTATATGAATTTGTGAGAGGTATGTTATAAATTTGTCATTCACGAGATGCATGATTTTTGTGATTAATATAATAAAATTAAATTTTATGAATTTTTGGATAGAAAAACGTCAATCCGTGGAACTAGATCCAATCTGATCCGCATTTTGCAAGTTGGATTGTGTTGGATTGATAAATTATTTGGACTGGATTGGGCAATAATTGGATTGGATTGTGGATTGAATCTAATTGAACTTGATTCAACCTATGTGCACCCCTATTAAGGGTATGCCTTAATAACCACGTGTCAAAAGCCAAAAGGTCAACGTCATCCAATATATAGTTTTGCTGTAAGAATTATAAACCCAATTAGGTCATGCAAGTGTGTCCATAACAAAAGCATTGTAATCGTATATAGTAGTAGATGAAATTCGATCTCCGAAATCAATTAAGCCGCTGTGAGGACTAACTCGCAAAATGGATACATCGATCATATGACGAGTCAATAATTGATCGGGGGTCATGAACTTGGCAGCCCTACTGGCTTTACTTGCCGACCATCCGCCATTGCTTTATTCCCTAAATGGAGTGGTAAAATCCGGCCAAAGTGGCATTCCTGCTGATTGTTGGGCGTGGGCGGTTGGGAACGTGTTAAAGTAGAGCTACGCCTGCAAAAAGGTTACTGTGAATTGACCACTGCACCTTATATATATAGGCAGTACCAAGTACCAACACCGAGCTACGTTGTACTAAAAAGAAAAAAGGATTTTTTTTACAAAAAAATAAAGGAACTTGCACTGAAGTTTATATGACGCCCAATATTTTGGAGGCCTAATAAGCCCAGTTCAAATGAAGCCACTATAAATTTTGATGGCCGCTAAGGGCACCCCACCATTTAAGGAAGGCACCCAAAGTTTTTGTAAAAATTTCTGCAAAAGTGGAAAAGACTATTTTGCCCTTGTATATATAGTGATTCAAACCCCACAAATCATTTTGACAAAGAAAAAAAGGCACCGCACCACAAGGTTGAACCCCAAAGCCACATTGCATTTGGCGAGCGTTGATCGATTATTGCGGATTGACATCATCCGACAGCGAGGTAACAATGTTTGACAACCATATTCGTGTTTTTTAGAACTGTTGAGTTGTGTATAACTGTGAAAATGATGATTTGTTTGTCAACGTAGGGTTTGGTAATTTCTTCAAATCCGAACTTGCCTCCACTATATAATGGAGGATTGTACTGCTTCGGTGGCAGAGGAGGTCGTACTTGAGGTAATTTTGCAAATTTATTGTGTATTTGTTGCGGTTATCCGAAGTTTCTGTCTGGGTGCGCGATCGTTTCGGCCGCGCAGGACCGAGATGTATGGTTACGTCTCGGTCATGTAGGACCGATTAGTCTACGTCTCTCACGGAACGGTAAAATCGAGAGTATTCGTTAACTCTCGGTAGTTCGTGAGCGAGACTATGAAGCAAGTTGCTGACCTGTACTACCGATAACCTATTTTTTTTATGTTATTGTGATTGTGTTGTACATTTCGGTTGATTATAATGTTACACTGTTTGTATTGCAGGTAAAGCCGATTTCTGCCCTATTTCCAGACTACACGGACACGTTTACACCTTGTAGGCCATTCCCAACTAGAGAAGCGGCGGTTTCATGGCTTCAAATGATAGGCTGTGAGAACATGTTCGTGCTAGTGACAAAGCACTCTGACGCCGGGGGCATTAAGCGCAGGGGAAGGGTGAAACTTGCCTGTGAGAGGTCATGGACTTATAGGGGAATGTCACAAAGAGTTGGTAAGGGTAAAGCGGCAAAAATTGCTTCGAAACCAAGAAATGAAGAAGAAGACGAAACGGCGAGGACTCAAACTGGTACCAAGAAATGTGGATGCCCTTTCCTTATCAACGTAAAGGAAAATGCTGACTCGTTGTGGTATATCACTGTTATATGTGGGAGGCATAATCACGAGCCCGCAAAAAACTTGGACGGCCATTCTTTTGCCGGGAGATTGGATAAGGGGGAGCAGGAAGTTGTAGTGCAAATGACAAAGGGGAATGTGAAGCCAAGAGACATCCTAAATACGTTGAAGCAAAGAGACGTTAGTAACGTATAGACAATGAGGACTTGATATAATGCAAGACAAAAAGCCCGAAATGAGGATGCGGGTGGGAGGACTCAAATGCAACAACTGTTGCACATATTGGAGAAGAATAAGTGGCTGTCATGGCATAGGAAGCATCCCGTTACGAATGTTGTTACCGAGTTATTTTGGTCACATCCCGACTCAATAAAGTTGGTAAGGTGTTTTCCATCGGTTATTTTGATGGATTGCACGTACAAGACAAATAGGTACCGAATGCCTTTGTTGGAGATTGTTGGCATCACTTCTACGCACTTGACGTTCTCCGTTGGGTTCGCATTCTTATCATCAGAGACTCATGGGCATTATGTTCGGACACTTGAGAAGTTGAGATCCATATTGGATGGGTGGCCTAAGCCTGACGTGTTTGTTATCGATAG
This sequence comes from Stephania yunnanensis, assembly GCA_039657365.1. Classification (NCBI taxonomy): domain Eukaryota; kingdom Viridiplantae; phylum Streptophyta; class Magnoliopsida; order Ranunculales; family Menispermaceae; genus Stephania; species Stephania yunnanensis. The sequence continues at coordinate 26,970,141 of CM077581.1, read as the reverse complement.
GGACTTAGCCCTTATTAGTGCCATAGAAGAAGTTTTTTCGGCCTCGTCTCACCTCCTTTGCTCTTGGCACATCAACAAAGTAGTATTGGCCAAGACTAAGAAGATGTTTGGGGAGAACGATGGTTTTGCACGTTTTATGGATAGGTGGACGAGCGTGATGTATGCCAACTCGGAGGCCTTATTCGAAGTTAGGGTGAATGACCTACGTTGTGAGTTTGGGCATGTAAAGGGTCTTATGGAGTACTTGGACAACACATGGTTAAAGAACTACAAGGAGAAATTTGTCTCGGCTTGGACAAATAGACTTATGCACTTTGGGGAAACGACAACGCAAAGGATGGAGTCCGCGCATTCTACTCTGAAGGTACACCTTGGGAACAGTCAGGCCAATTTTGAGACTCTATGGAATGTGGTTGATGGACTCCTTAGAATCCAACACAACAATATCAAGGCATCGTTTGAGCTAAGTTTGAATGTCGTCCAACATGAGTACGTTGCTGAGTTGTATCGACGATTGCGCGGTTATGTCTCTCCACGGGCGCTTAGGCTAATTAGAGATGAATTGACACGTGGAGAGGATGTTGGTCACGATTCCACTAGTTGTGGTTGCGCGATACGTACCACGCATGGCCTTCCTTGTGCACATGAGCTGAACCATCATATATTTGCTGGGTCGCCCATCCCTCTCAAGGACATTCATGTTTACTGGCGAAAGTTGAGTATGATACATGAGATTCCGGTGGACCCGTCTGGGTACAACGTGCACGATGAGATTGAAAGGGTGTTGGAAAAGTTTCATGCTTGCACTAATGAGGACGATCGACTCAGGATTATTCAGCAGCTCAAGGAGATTAGTCGACCTTCGTCTACACCAGGTGTTGTGCCGCCGGCAAAAATTAAGACAAATGGGAGGACACCGGGGTCTTCGAAGAGAAAACACGACTGTGACTATTCTTCTACGAGACGGTTGCCGAGTGAATTTGAGTACGTGCTATCGACTCGGAGGCCTCCAGTTCTAGGCAGAAGAAAAGTAAAGTTGTTCCTAAACTGCGTCGTGGTAGTCGACGCACGCAAAATTCAACTAACATAGCTTACGGTCATTGCGTAGAACCGGCATCATCGATGTGCTTGCCGATGAGAATTGTGGATATAGGTGTGTTGCATCTGGGCTTGGACTAGCCGATGTCGACGGGTGGAGGATTGTCCGCAGAAGGATGTACGATGAGATTATCGGGCATGAAGACCTTTGGCGAGAAGTGCTAGGCTCGAGTTACGAGAGTGTCAAGATTGCGGTGCATTGCCGAGAGAATCAAGTTGGTGCAACTTTCCAAGAATGGTTGACACTTCCAGACATGGGATTGTTGGTAGCCACTTCAGTCAATGTGGTTCTCGTCAACCTATCGCATGGGAGTTACTCCACATTTCTACCTCTACGTAGTGCTCCACCGTCCACCGGGCACAACAGACTTGTCATTGCCATGATTAATGACAGGAATATACATTGGCTTAGGGTAAGTGATGCGAATTTGGTTGAATTGTTTTTTTGTTTCCCGACAATATGGTCATGTTATACTGTTCACTTTGAGAGGTGTTGCTAAGCACGAATGCACCATTTCCATCCTTATACCCGTCGTGGGTACGGTATGTTCAGGATAGTGCGAAAGGTTGGCGAGATAGATTCGTCTTCCGAGACATCGCGCCCATTGCAACTCTACCTGATGCCACCATATCCGCTGTAGATTTAGGTACACCGTAGTGTTACAACTGGTACCTCTAAATTTGTTTGGTTGTACATTTAGTAATTTTGAAAGTCAGCTTTCAAGTTGTGTGGATATAGAATGAATGAATTTACCCTATCTTTCGGGTATTGTAGTACAGTTTCATTCTTGTATAGTGAATTTATCATACTGCATTGATATATCAATAATTTTGTTTTCGTTGATCTTGTCTTGTTGGATGGTCATGCTTGAAAAGTTATTTGTATTGGTAGTTGGAATTGGTTACTGGAACATTCGTTTTGGTCCTGCATGACCGAGACGTATGTTAAAGTGTCGGCCGTACGCCTTCGAGACTTGACGCCAATGCTCCGTCGCGCAATACCGAAAACGCCACTTATCGTCGACCTATGCGCGACATTACTCATGTGTTCTCGGCCATGACTAACCGACACATATTGAAAGACTGGCAACAGGTACGTCGACGGTAGTGCAAGACCGCGCATCATGCAGTCGTCTCGGCTGATCAGTACCGAAAATTGCACATGGGCGTCGGTCCTGCTTGACCGAGATATCAGAAGGATCCAAGCACAAATTACGACAAAAAAAATGGGCAATGAAACATTATAAACTGTCATAAAAATGTACTCAACAGGCAACGGGAACACATCAACCATTTAAAAATGTCATAAAAATGTAGTACAAATGTCTATCCTTCCATTATCGGTGATCATTGCTTGGGTTTTTTCATATTCTTCCTTCGATACTCCTTCCCATGCATTCTCTTCTGAGGCCCGGCATCGGCCTCGGCAGGCTGAGCTGTGGCCTGGGTTGAGGGTGTGGAAGTGCTACCATACTGGGACTGCCTCGGGCCTGGTTCGGTAGGGTCGGTTGTTGCGGTTGTACCGATTGCGATCGCGGGCGTTGTACTCGTGGGGGTGGAACTTAAACTCCTTCATGAAAGGAAGTTGACCATGTCGATCAGAGTGGTCCTCGCCGAGTCAAGCGTAGACACCTCTAGGGGGAGGTCCATCCATCGCAACGCCGCGTCCAACGCTCGCCTATTACGCTGATGAAAAATATCGGGTTACTGTCAATGTAAAACATTTCGGAATTACTTATAAATGCATAATACGTATAACCATTCCAATACCTCAAGTATCTCGTTGTCTGCGACGGTTGAGGCGACCATTACAAGGTCCTCAAAGCTCGGATTCGTGATAACAGGATAAGACACTTTGACGAACCAAGGCAGGTAGTCTGGTGTAGCCAAAAACTCAAATACTGCCTTCTCGCCTCGAACTTCAGGAGCCAACACATGGTTCCTCCATCGCTCCCAATTGTCTTGTTCGAACCCATACTTAACGGAGTACTTGTTCGCAAATGGGCCTCTGTGTGCTTCCAATGGACGGTACGGAGGATCTGGTATAGATTGCACATGGCCAAACTGTCTCAGAATCCTCTCCGGGTGGTAGGGCTCCACCACATCCATGTATTTGATCTTCCCACTGTAAAAGGCCATCGCTTGCACAACGCCATTTTCCCTTAAATTCACATATGGGTCCCTAGTGACCTAGAAATAATTCAACAACAAGTTTGTGTAAAATAAATTACCAAAAAAAATCAATCATCAGAGGACATGGATAACCAGCTCGCCTCACTTGGTCGCAACCTATCCAAGGTTCTCCTAATGGCCCCGAGCTTGTCAACATTCGCAACCGTCTCGTGTTTTTGAATCCATCTGGAGACACGAGGTTGCACATAGTCCAAGTACTTCGCATTGGGCGTGGCGAGACCAAGTTTGAAATGGTCGTACACCCATCCCTGCAAATACGTACAATGTTAGTTAGTCCACAATTGCAAGTTGGCCTCATTGAAAAACAAAATGAAAATTAAGTCTATTTTATAACAAACCTCAAGCAATGTGAGATAGCCAGCAATCTGAGACACTAGCACTCTCGTGGCGGACCCCAAGTGTCGATACAAGTAGGCCGACGCAACCGCTCCCCATGCGTAGTTCCCTACGTCGTCCAAGTCCTCAAGTAGCTTCAGCAGCGCGATCGACACCCGAGACCCACTCTTATCGGCAAAAAGAGTGCACGACAACAAGTACAGCAGGTACGCTCGGGCGGTGCATTCCACAAAAGGATAATTTCTGGGTATCGAACCAGCTTTGGGGCACCATCGACTCTTGAACCAATGTTTGCGCACTGTGAGCCCCTTGCTGATATTCACCTCCTCATCGGCCTCCTCGGCGCTAACCCCAAGTAGGTTCGAAACCATCTTAATAGCGTCCGAGCGAGATTCCTCCGTGTACCTCGCAAAGTTCTCCACTTCAACAACTTTGCGCGTCACAGGGATCTTCAGGAGGAAGCTGACATCCTCTAATGAGATAGACATTTCACCAAAAGGTAGGTGAAATGTGTTCGTCTCCGGCTACCACCGCTCCACAAATGCAGAGATAACCTCCTTGTTGGCCTTGCGGTATGAGCAGTCTATCAGCGTATTCAACCCGGAACACTGAATAATCCTCTGAAGTCCTGCCATGTCCGGGTGACACGACCGTAAATCCCATTCCGCTATTTGAGCTCCGTGATTGATACACTTAAGAACGGGCCGCTCCTGCAAATGTAAAAACATCTCGTCATTATGTGAAGACCATGAGTGTTAAGTTAATCCTTTCAATGAAATTGAAATTACCTCATTCCTCCAAATCGATAAAGCCACATGATCCTTGAAGCTCTTCAGCAATGCCCCGTCTATAGGACCACCGGGGAATAGAGCACGCGCTTCAACAGCTACTTCTGGCTCTCCTTCATCATGGCCAACTCCACCTCTACTGCTCCCCCACATTACTATTTGTTTCTATCATGTTCCCCGCATCTGAAGAGTCACTGCTACTAGACTCCGATGCATGCCCCTCCTCTTCCCCTCCGGCAATAATAAGATCCTCACGTCGCCCGACATTGAGGGTCGAACCCTCATCGTGCAAATGTAACCTTCCACGAGTGCCATCTACCTTCTCATTGCCCTTAACATCCTCATTCTCCTTCTCTTTCTCTTTCCGGTACGATGTTGTCTGGGGTCTCCGGCCACCTCGCCCCCGGTTAGGCCTCGGGACCTCAGCTCCAGCCTCTTCCCTAGTCACCGGTAGCTTCGGACGAGCCATACCTGAATAAATTACAACATATAAGCGCATGGAACAGATCCCAAATTAGATTTACAAAACAAAAATGTCCAAATCATCCATTTCTTATGTCTCGGTCAAGCAGGTTTGTGAAACAACACATATTGTCGGTCACCCATGACCGATAATTCCTCCAATATATTGACAGTGTACAACCGAGTCCAATGAAACGGTCTCGGTTGTGCGCCACCGAGATGTGTTGACCATTTCAATTCTCTTTGCTCTCGGCCAATCACGACCGAGCTTACTCTAACACTCACGCCATGGTACAACCTAGAGTATGACCAAATTCTCGGTTGTACACCACCGCCACCACATTACCTAGCAGTAATTCTATCTCTCGTCACGTCTCGGCCGAGAGACCTAGAGTCCTCTCGGCCTTGCGTAGCCGAGACTCTGTGATATTTGTCGGCCTTTGTGGCCGAGACTTCGACTTCCCCAAAATGTAGCTTCTCTCTCACATTCTCTTACCTGTGTGGCCGAGAACCGCAAATTCCCAGTTCTTACACTAATGAACAAACCACCACTGTAAATCACTACTACTCTACCAAATGTAACTTAATTACACTAAAAACGTACCTTCAAATGACCGATTTCGCGCAAATACTGTGTGTTCGAAGATGTTCAGCGGAACCCTAACTTCGAGACGAAATCGGCTCAAACCACGACCCTACGAACTGCAAAAAAATCGTAAAACGAAGGAGAAACACAAGGCGAGACACGGGAGACACGATTTCGGAGATTCCTCTCACTAGACGGTTCACACAAAACGGGTTCTTGGAGTCCAGACGGTGAAGATGGTGCTGGGGGTGGTGGGGTGCAGATGGATTTCCACGAGGGGTAGTTTAGGTATTGAGGGTCTAATCTTTGGGTGCCCCAGGTAAATCGATTTGTGCCCACATTAACTGGGTGCCTTCATTAAATGGTGGGGTACCCTTAGCGGCCCTCTAAATTTTCAATGGGCCGAAGCGCTTTTAAATTGATGGGCTTTCTTCAATACATTATTTCCTATTGGCAATAAGGCTTCCCAGTTAGACCCATGAATTTTATTGGATTTTGAATAAAAGCAAATTAAATGTCGACTTAGGTTGATGTCTTTAATTAATCCGGATTTATAACCCACAGCGCACTTTCTTGAATAATTATCGATGCGAGAGTATCCTCAGTCATCAGTTATATACCCTTAAGCTAGGTTTGGATCTAGTGGATGAAGCAAATTCACTTATTTGGTTGCCATATGGGCTTGACAATATATACTTAGGTTATTCCACATGGTTGGCACCGAATGCCATGTGAAAAAACAAAAAAAGTAACTGATTATTTTTATTTTTATTTTTTGAAAACCAACTGATTAATTGAATATATATACTGGTGATTAATTGATCAGCATGTCATTTATGATTGACTACTAAAGATGCATCCAAGTTGGTACCTTAATTCCTTGACAAAAATAATGGTGCAACTCAAAGGACCTCTAATTCTTGCTAAACAGACTTCAATTTTTTTAAAAAAATTTAGTGCATGTGTGAAATGACCCAACTGCCCCTCTATATAAAAAAGTTTTTGCTTACTTATACCTAGCTCACCCCACTCGCTTATACCCCAGTCACCCCTCTCTTGAATCATGCTCACTTTCGGTACAAATTCGACAAAATCCGAGTGAAACCACATCGATTCAACGCCGTGGGTGCATTCCCTACATTTTTTCATGTCGATTTCTTTTTTTTTTTTTGGAATTTTTTTGCATTTTTTGAGTCGGTAGTGATGTTTGTGATTTTGTTGTTGGATTTAGAGCTTTGATTTGGAGCTTGAATTTCGCATTTTTGGCACAAATATTGATGGAATCGAGAATATCCACCGATTTCGAGCAAAACCCACTAATTTTTTGGTCGGTTTCGTGTATTTTTTTGGAGTTTTGAAATTTTTTTGTTCATTCTTGTCGCTCGTGGATTTCGGACACACATGGTCAAGATCGCTTTGGAAGTCTTGGTTACACTCCGAGACCTCTTTCGAGGTTTCGCTTGGCTCCCACCAAAACTAAGACTAAGACCGAAACCTCTTCAAAGGTCTCGGTTGGAGTCGATCGAAACCTCTAAGGATGTCTCAGTGTAAGCCGACCATGTGTGATTGAAACTCGCGGGCAACACTTCCTCACTTCCAAGGCACCGACACTACGAGAAAAAAGATATTTAGTGACCAAAAATTAGTAAGAGTAGCGATTCCCTTTACTAAAAACAATTCGGGAGGGTATTTCTTTTTTGTCATGAAAAAAAATACAATTAAAGGAAAGGATTTATAATGGTGGTCAGTCAAGGTGAATTTCGTCTTTATTTAGACTTAAGAAGATTGTGCTCCCAATATTTTCGCGTTACCGATCTTTTGTATGCCTAATTTTAATGTATGCGAATAACGAGAGTAATCGAACGGGTAAACCAACAGGGGTGTATTCAATTGAGCTTTTAATAGACTTTTGATTATTTTTATTGACTAAAAAAGTTTAGAGGTATTCAATTAAAACTTTTAGAGAGTCTCTAAAAGTAAGGTGTATTCAATGTGAAGTTTTATAGACTTCTAAAAAGTCTCTAAAAGTTTTGGGGTATTCAATTTAAACTTTTGTAAACTCTCTAATTGTAGGGGTATTCAATTTTTTAAGAAATTTTGTGGATTTGTGGGTTTGGATGACTTTTTAATACTTTCCACCTAACCCTATATATGTTGAAGTTCTTCTCCATCTCTTCAGCCTCCACGAGAAACTTTTGTGAACTTCTTTCTTCTTTTTCGACTCTCTCTCTCTCTCTCTCTCATCGTCAAAGCTACACCCCTGCAAAAATCACTTTCACTCTCTCTCTCTCTCTCTCGCTCTCTCTCTCTCTCTCATGGTAGTCTGATCTCTCTTCCCGTTCTTGTCAACCTACCTCGCAGAGCCACTTCTCCCTCGTTTGCTTCGACGCTACCAGAGGTAACATTCTTCTCTCTCTCTCTCTCTCTCTCTCTCTCTCTCTCTCTCTCTCTCTGGATTGATATACATGGTGTGTAGGGGTGGGGTAATGTACGCGCTTTTAGATATTTACGTGATTTCTTCATCCGTCTCTCTAAATGTGTGATATATAGTGAACTTTCGGTTAATTTTTTCACTCATGCCCTTGTCTGTCTCAATTGTTGCCCAACAAGTGCTTGTTAAATTGCCTCTATGATCTTTTAGGTTTTTCAATTATGCCCTTGTCTTTCTCAATTGTTCATAATGTTATAAAAATTGCTTGTAGTCCGAAATAAAACTTTCAAATGGTGTGTGCGATTGATCAGCAGCTTTAAGATTTTGTTTTGAATATTCAGCACCTTCTGTGCTATTTAGGGACTTTGTGAAGTGAGCTTTATCATTTTATAATAGTGTAGGGCGCTTGAGATAGTGTTGCTTTACTTATTGGCGGTGAGATACTCTGTTGCTTTTATGTTGTGTGTTCTATTGCGCATGCATTCTAGCTTTTAGTTATCAATGTTATATCTTTATTGATGTAGATCACTGTGTTTGCTGGAGGTATTGATACATCTGCAATAGAAATAAGGGGAACTGTCCTAATTCAAAGTGCTGAACAGGTAGTATATCTTGACAAGACTATTTTAGATGTTTGTGAATTAGTTCACACATGCCAAAAATAAATTTCGCTTTACACACTAACATTCAACTTTCATTCACATCCATGGCCTAGTTCTTAAACTTGGCAGTAATTCTTCATTCTAACATGTTTGGTGATATTCAAAATGCTATAAATTGAAGTAATATAGGACACATTATTTTGAATCCAAAACGCTATTTGTTTCTTGCTAGATGATGTGTTCGATTGTATTAGACGCAGTCACGCAGCACCCTACTCGCTTTATATTTGCATCACGTATGTCTAATTTTTTCTTGCTTGTAAATTTGCACATTTCGAAAAAAATTTAGCTTATATTTTGCCTTTAAGTACCACATCAATTATGTTGATTAGACCTAGAAAGAAAAAAGGTGTTTACTACTTGGAGGAATTTGATTATGTTGGTTAGCCTTGTCACCATCATTATGCTTATACCTTTAATATCTGTTGAATGGTACTGTGTATCGTTGCATTAATTTTTGACTAGCTTCTTCCTGTATATTATTAGAATTCATGGCCAATCAAAGTGTGTTTGTAAAATGATGAAGGAGAACAATGTGTTAAGTCCAAGAATGTTCTTAACTTCTAATTAAACTTTTATCAACGACAGTGAATGAGTTAAACTTTTATCAACGACTGTCGTTGATAAAAAGATTTTATTAGGTTATTATGTAATCCCACACTCTTCTAAAAGTTTATCTATTAGGAAGGTTTTATTAGGTTATGACAATTTATATATATATGATTATAGTGCGATGGGAGACTCACAAGTAATTGTTGAAAACCAAAAAAAAAAGGAAAAGGTGTGGTAAAATATACTACATGGACCACGGAAGAGAGCAACGAATTGCTTAAATTGTTGGTTGATGCTGCAAATCGTGGATGACGCGATAGTAATTGTGCTTTTACTAAAGCAACCATTGAAAAAAAATACTTCCTGTTCTTAATGCAACACTTGGATGTGAAAGGAATTTCTTAAATTACAAAAGTCGATGGAAATGGTTCAAAGACCGTTATCAAGGCTATGTTGAGCTTATGCGTTGCAACTCTGGATTTGGATGGGATCCCGTTACCAAAAAATTCACGGCAAGCAATGAAGTATGGGAGGAATACTTCAAGGTGAGATTTTTAATTATTCCATTAAGATATTGTACCGAAGTAAGTAATAACTCTTTTTTGTTTTTGACCAGTCTCGTCCTAATCAAAGACATTATCAGACGGACACGTTCACTGATTATGATGACTTAAGGATAATTGTCAGAAATGCAACTGCCTCTGGGAGATACTTGATTGGACTTGGGGATGATACTAATGCTAGGACATTTGAAGCGGAGGAAACTAGTGGTGATGTATTGGAAGATCTTACTTACGACTTAATGCGGAGGCTTTTGTACAAAGAAAAGAGCATCAACAGAAAAACCTAAATCAATCTCCAACAGTTGGAAGCTTTAATGCGCCTCCAACAATTGAGCCAATGAATTTGGAGGTTCATTCAGTAACTAGAAAGAGGAACAGAGCTGAGAAAGAAGGAAATTTAGACTCAAATATAAATAATAATTTTGAAATGGATTCTTTGAATAAACCGACCGAAACAATTTTTAGTTTTGCTGATAAGGTTGATAGATTTATGGCTAGAGACCAAGGATGTTGGAAACTTATTAAGGAAATCCCAGATTTGACTGATAGTACTCGTTTCAAGGTCCTCGAGTTGTTAAACACAACAGCAAAAAATATTGACTTCGTGGAAATGTCTTCTGAAGAACGTTCTAAGTGGATAGTGTTTCAGTTGACAGAATAAGTAGTTATTTATTTTAGAATTTTTTTTTGGAAGCCACTTAAAATTTATTATATTATTTTATTAATGACTACATTCTTATTTTATTAGTTAGAGATTGTTTTTTATTTCAGACTCAGCCAGAATGTTGAATAGATGAATAATACTTTGTTTGAAGTTGATAATATTTTTTTAGTATTATTCAATATTGTCATTGTCATCCATGTTTTAAACTTCCACATGTTGAATGTTATATTTTTCGGCATGTTTAGTTTTTCTTTTTTGATTTTAGGTGATATTATTTACATGATGTCTCATTTAAACATGCAAATATATGATGAATCAGAGGAAGTGGAAATGGAAGAGAACGAGGTGGAAGAACTAACAAAAATACTTGAATGTTTGTTGGTTTCTATGCAAGCAATTCTACAAACATTGCATGAAGTTATACTTTCTATGTACTGTGAGCCCGTTACACGACCCTTAACCAGGTGCTCTGTAACTAGAAATGGGTCTGAATACATAGAAACAATATTGAACGAGGATGCAGAACACTTTTGACAAATTTATAGGATGTATCCTGACGTGTTTCGAAAGTTATGCAAAATTATTAGAGAAAAAGCTCTGGTACATGATACACGATTTATAACTATTGAAGAAATGTTGGCTACATTTTTACTCAATGTGGGTCAAAATTCTCGATATTGTTTGATTCGAAAAACCTTCAATAGATCGCATTTTAACACCAGACAAAGTTTCAACAAGATTTTATGGGCTCCGAACATAATTGCAGTAGACATGATGGAGAAGCCTAAATCCTCTACCGCACAAATCATAAGAGATAGTACAAGATTTTATCCTTACTTCAAAGTAAGTTCTAATTATTGCTAGAGTTGTTATAATAGAAGTAATTTTTGTTGTTGTTGTTGTTGTTGTTGATGATGATGATGATGATGATGTGGTCATTAGTTGTTCTTACTCTTTATTTTTAGGATTGTATTGGAGCTATCGATGGTACCCATATTCCAGCAATGATTGTTGGAAATGATAGTAGCAACTATCGCAATCGTCGTGGCTTCACTTCCTAAAATGTCTTGGCTACATGTAACTTTGATTTGGAGTTCATATATGTTCTTAGTGGATGGGAAGGATCGGCGCATGACTTAAGAATATTGACTGATATTTTATCTTGGAGAAATGGACTTAAAGTACCATAAGGTATGATCTAATTAATGTCAAAATTACTTGTTTTTATATTATGTTATTTAAATATCACAAGGTATGATCTAATTAATGTCAAATTACTTGTTTTTATATTCTTGTATTTAATTTATTTATTTTTAGTATGTTTTTAGGTAAATGTTTTTTGGTGGACTGTGGTTTTCCGAATCGGCGGCAATTTTTAGCTCCTTTTCGAGGTTTTCGTTATCATCTTTTCGATTTTACCGCGCAAGGGCGACATCCTAAAAATGCTAATGAATTATTCAATCTTCGACATGAATCTTTGAGGAATGTGGTTGAAAGGTTGTTTGGCATATTCAAATCACGGTTCACAATTTTTAAAACAACTCCTCCATTTTCATTTAAATTCAAGCAGAACTGGTGTTGGCTTGTGCGGGATTACATAACTATCTTCGCATGGAGTGTCATTCTGATGAATTTCCAATTGAATTAGATACTGAAGATGCATTATCCTCAGATAGTGAAGAAGATGATGATTTTGAAATACTTTCTGAAACTCAAGAACAACAAATGGAGAATGCCAACCAATGGAGGAATTTTATAGCTGCTGAAATGTGGAGTGATGTTGATGTAGTAAATAATAATATGCATTAGATCTATGTTCTTTCTTTCGTACTTTATTTGTTATTTTTACAATAAAGATTTTTAATAACCTTAATAGTTTATTTTTTCAATTAAAAAGTAACCGAAGCTTTAAAAAATGTGCAAGAAGTCCATCAAAGTCAATGTTCATTGATGTTTATCAAAAGTCTATCAAAGTCCTTACAAAAGTCCATCAAAGTCCTTACAAAAGTCCATCAAAGTTAATAAAAGTCATTAAAATAAAATCTATCAAAGTCTACCAAAGTTTTAAAAAGTCTACAAAAATCTACAAGTCTCTAAAAGTCATCCACTTATAAAAGTAACTAAAAGTCTATTAAAATCTCAATTGAATACACCCCGCAAAACAGATTGAACCTAAAAACATATCCTTATGGGAGAGAAATTAGGAAAGTTTTCTACATTCTGGGCATAATTTTGGGCGACGGTTCTTGCGAGTTTCGACCAAACGGGCAACCGTTGAGTTGCGGGGACGAGCAAATGTAAAGCTACGAAGTCGAAAAGGAGCTGCATAACATTAGGTTGGATGGGCAGATTGGGTGAAGATGAGGATGTTAACAAAGCTTAGTTATTGGGGGTTGTTTATGTTCCCGACGAAGATGGAGAGAGCTTCCTCGCTGGGGACCTTGATAGTCGACTCTACGAAATAAGAGAGTTGGTTCATGGAAGCACTGAATGGGTCGACGACATATTCCAGTGGGTATGGGTATCTGCATCTGCATCTGCCGAGGGTGGTCTCCACAGATTCTACTTCAGTCAATTACTCGTGTAGCATTGGTCAAATTGGGGAGATCAAAAGGGTAAGTACTAAGAACAGTCCCAATAGTAATGATAATCATAACGTTCACACCATGCCAGAACCGCGTATGTTGGAAAATACTTCGTGTTTCGGGTCTACTTCGTCCTCGCCCTCCATGTCCAATTTTCCCCCAATTCGCCTTCATGTTGCCGATAAGGTAAATCAACTCATAAGCATCGTAACCATTCAATTTCTACCTTTTCTCATCCTTGGCCAATTATTTTTAAGGGTTATGACTATTGAGAGGTTTTTCTTTATCACATGCTTTATCGTATATATCGTATATCGATTATTTGCTAGGGGTATGACTGTCAAGAAGGTATAATCTTCATCTCCTGCTAATACGAAGTACCCATACATATAGCAAAACAGAGGTGGTATTGGAATTTAAAGGGTTTTCTTTATTTGATTTCCATGAATGTGATTTGGGGGGATTATTAAGGGCTTCATGCTTAGGGAATCTGAATTAGTGGTTTAGTAAGTTGTATTTGTTTGACATTTAGGATTAAATGTCCCAAATCTTATGTTCAGTCATGATGTATAAAAAAGCAAGAGATAGGATTTTATTACATACTCTTACCATACCACGATGGCCGATTCACCTAATTTTATGCATCGTGGTATGGTAAGAGTAGGTAATAAAATCCTCTCTCTTGTTTTTTTATGAATTTATACAAGTTCAATGTAGCTATTTTAACATTTCTTTGTGAGGTTAGAGGTTCTAAAGGTGCTTACATGCTTAGCCATGAAAACCAATAACTTCAAAAGGCAGCGAGACCATTAATCTCATGTTAGGATGGTCAGTTCATCACTAGGAAGTCTTTAGTTACTAATTTCGGGAGTAATAACCTTTTAAACGCTTATCATTTAGTATAGCTTAAAATAAACTCTATATATATATATCATTTAACTTGGTGATCTCATTTGCTTGCATTACATTTGAGCTAATTTCTTTTTCTTATTTTCTTATATCTTATTTTTGAAGTTCTAAAACAATCCCATTAGCAAAGGAGGTTATGGACGTGTGGTTCGAGAGTGTGGAGCAATGTGGTAGCCCTTACCTTGCTACCCTTCGAGGTCATCTTCAGTGTCACTTTAACAAAGGATTTGTGACTTTGATTTATTTATCTGTCTATGAAATATTTAAGTTTGTTCTTCATTTTTGTTGTTGTTGTTGTTGTTGTTGTTGTTGTTGTTTTTGCTTTTGCTTTGTCTTTGTTTCAATGGTGATGAGAATAACATTTAAAGATCTAACAATGGAATGTTTAGATCCTATGTCATATATTTTCAGTCACCTGAAAAAATAGTTTGCGAAAAGTACTACTTATTACATACTTAGATCCTACATAGCTTTTGGTCACTAATTTATTTTTTTATCAAAGGAAGGCAGAGCTAATGAATTTTGTTGCTATAAAAATGTGTTTTGAAATTCAAATCCATCTTTTGCTGGCTTTCAAAATCTTTTTGTGCACATTTGTCCACAAATTTATTTGACTACTTGAAAGAAACAACCCTAATAAGTTATAATCATTAAAGAGATTTATGGATCTTAGATTTTTTTTTTTTCATTTAAAAAAGTTGTTTTTATTTCACTTTTTTTAACTTGACAAAGCTTCAGTAGTGAGGTGGATGAGACATCACTTGCCAAGGGCAAGGTTGGGTTTCAACTCATGTTGAAGTCAAGGATTTTGTAACTAAGTTGGTTTTTTTTTCTCTTACAAAACAAAATTACTTTTTCTATACTTGATCATAATCATTTGCTTGGTTGTGCGTGTCATGAATCGGGGCACTTGTAATACCTTAACTAAAGATATCTAGAAGAATAAAGGATATTATATATGTTATCAGCCTAATTTATATACTAATATTTATTCACAACCTTAGTTATGTATGAAACTAACAATCTATACTATCCTTGTATTATTGTCTCAGGAAATAAAGTTCATTACTACTAATTTTCATGCTCCATAAGGTATTTGCTTTGTTTCTTTTCTTTCTTTTTTTGGGTTTTTATTGCAAATTCATTTTTTATTCCTCAAACAATCACAATTACTCGCTATCTCCCTTTATGATTGATTCTGCTGCTTTGAAATCCCTCTCAACTTTTGTTCTTTGCTTTCCCAGATTTAGACTTAGGTACACGCATTTCTTGTCTAACATGGGAGAATAAATCATTCAATTTTCTTTTTACTTTTTTGGTGTGTTTCTTCTAAATAGTTGTATACTCGTGTGAGAGAAGAAATCAAATAGTTTGCTAGGGAACAAGAAGATACTCCCTCTCCGTTTCTTTTATAATTCCTTCTTGTGAACTTTTCAAATGATGATATCCTTGACTGATATTTCATTTTATTCATTTTCTTGACAGGCCATCTTCTACTTTTTATTCATTTTATTACTGATCGCTTCCTTGTCACGTGTGCTTTGCAATTGAGTAAAAACAAATAAGTTGGAGATGAAAAGCACAACCTATTAGTTGGAGATGGAATAATATTAAATCTTTCTTCTTGCCATATTTTAATTTATGAAAATCACTTTGGTTCTGGAAAGTAAATCGAAAGCACTAGGTAGCTGGTGGTTGGTGATAAAATGATATTAAATTTAACATTCTTATAAAGAAATGCATATTGCTAATGCATTTTTGCTTTTAATTTGATACTTGATATGACTTCTAATAAAGTCAATGTAAATATTTCTCAATTCTTAATACATTCTTAAGTTAGGATTTATATGGCTTGAATGAAGCTATTTAATTCTTTATAGATGTTTCTCCTTTTTAATTATTATGATCAATTGAGAGGTTTTGAATCCCAAGTGTTTTCTTCAAATTTTCTCTTGTCCAAAATCTTGCTTGTATTTTTTGGTTAACTAGAATGCATAGTGTGTTGTTAAGTATCTCATCTTTCAAAAAAAATTTGTAATTCTTGTTGCATGTATTTGTTGTTTGTTCTAATTGCCTAAAACTTCATCATACTTGCAAAATTGTTATATTTCAGTATGTTGATCCACACGTAACTTTTGCAGGTGGATACCTTTTGCATAAGTGAACTTGTTAATTTGAACAATAAAAAAGTTAAGGAAATGAGGACCATGAGACAACATCACAAAGACTATATATTGGATTATTGTGCTTATTAGGTAGAATGTGTTGTGTTTGTTAATTATATAAGGAAATGTATCATAGGTCTTTGATGTAAAAAGTTAAATTGTGTTCTAATCTTGTGATGGCCCCAACTACTAAACATGCCACCGCCCGGCCTAATCCCGTAATCAAGCCTTATCCAAATCACATAAGACTTAATTACGTATTAGTCAGCCTTTCGTCCCTATATTACTCTGAACCCATTTATCATTTTCATGCAGTTTAAAGATCATGCGGAAGCTATTATGATTCAAGATTTTTAAGTGTGGAAAATCAAGAAAAATACAGCATCACATACATGTATATATATGAAACTATTCATTCAACCCAATATACAACTCAAAATGACATAAACAACAATAATACAATAAAAGTTGAGACATACAAAATGAGTAAGGAGTGTCGTTGAACTGCTCAGAGGAAGTCGTTGATTTTCTTCTTCCCCAGTCTGGTGCCGCTCGACGGATCTACACGCACCATCACAAAATGGACGATGAGTATAGTAATATTTAAGTATTAACTGAAAAATTCTATGCTACACTTTCAAAATAAACGAATGGTATTTAAGAGCATAAAGTAGCGAAATAAATTGCTGAAACAAGTAATGCAAGTAAATACCACAGTTAAAGATGTAGAGATAGACACAGGTTAAGTCGAGATGATCTATATCCAGTCGGCGGTGATACCTATCACCTAACCTTTCCCACTACTATATGGAGCTACGCTCTACGCTTTACAACATCAATCTCATGCTTAACGACCACCCCGAGTCCCATAACTCATGTGTCGCGCAAGTGTAGTGGTGAGTGCGGGAACCTCGGTAGACCTATGTCCCCGTGAACCGTGCATCTTTTGTGCAATGGACGCTAGATAATCCATACTTTAATTTTAAAGACAAATAATTCTAAAATCCTAGGATACCAAAATAAGTTATGCGACAAAGCCCAAAGGAAATCGAATACAAGTCTATTTAAATCCAAATTATTCAATTAGCATGCTTTTTATCAATTTTGTTCAAGAATGATATCAAGTCTAGGAATTAGAGGCAATGAAACAACTCGCAAGGCATCTTGTCACAATATTATCCATGAATAGATACAAGAACAACATAATGTGCGAGTTCAAGTAGTATTGTCTACCAATAAAGCAATAAAGCAATAATATGAATAAAATGAAATATAAAATTCTCACAGTTGTACTTACAATTCACACGCTTATCCTAGTCTATCCGATCCCTCGACAATTCGAATTGCGTCCTCGAATGCCTGAGTTGCCTCCTCAGTTTTCTAACATTTAATAATATATCACTTTAGGCTAAATTGAAGTCGAGATAAATTTTAACATTATTTATTTTCGGTCAATTTCGCGCTTTTCGATGTAAACCCCTTGTAAAATGCTTATTCGAGATTTCAAATATTTTATTTTTCATAGAAATCCATTATTTTCTATTTAGTTTAAGAAATATAGTTTTTTCGAAATTTTTCCCAAATTTTTTGAATCTTTTTCCATTGTTTTCTCATTTTCTTTTTTTTTCTCTTTTTTCTCTTTTATCTTTTTTTTTCATTATGTTTTGGGTCGGGTCGACCCTGACCAGGAACGCTGGGCCTGGCTCTCCCCATGGGCCGAGCTTGGCCCAGGCCCTTAGCCCGACCTATTTGAGGCTTCTTCCCCCAACGAACTAAGGACTCCCTAGTTCGTTGGATAGGTTTTTTTTTCTGGTTTGTTTTGTTCACGAGCTGGGGTTGGCGATCCACCCAAGCTCCCGCGCATCCAAGCTCCCTCTAAACACCCCACCGACATCACTCCACCCCATCAATGGAAACGACAAACTCACCTTGCTTCGTCTGGGTTTTGTCCTTTTCCTTCTCCTCCTCCTCCTCCTCCTCCAGCGATTCTTCTTCTTCCTCTATTCTCTCCCGATTGTCTCTGTTTTTTTTTTTTTTTTTTTGAGGTGGTAAGGATAAGAAGATAATCATCTTGTCTTATGTATTTATATAATGTGAGTTTAAACTTTAGCTTTAGATCTTGGTGTGCACATGTATCCTAAGGCTCGTGACATGGAGCACATTGTCCCACTTGTCCCCTAAGACATAAACACAGTTAAAAAATTTTGGGTCGTTAGAACTCTTCCTAACTAATGAAAACTTGGTCATCGAAATTTAAAAGTCGAACCAATATGTATACCTTACTCGAATAGGTATGGAAATCTATTTCGCATGTAGTTTTCCCTTTCCCAAGTGAGTTTCGTATCATTGTGAAACTGCCACTTGACGAATACTTTGGGATCGACTTGTTCCTCAACTGTTGTACTATTCGATCTAGGATCTAAACAAGCTGCTCCCCATATGGCATATCCTCAGTCAAGTCGATATGGCTCAAATCTATAGTCAGACGATCACCTACTCTCGACTCAGCTAATCGAAGCATGGATATATGAAAAACTGGACGAACTCCTGACATCTGTGGAGGTATACGCAACTTTTTTGACCGTTTCTTAATTCTGAAAGGTCCGATAAATCTCGGTGCAAGTTTACCTTTCATGCCAAACCTCTGAAGACCCTTCCGAGGGAAAACCTTTAAATAGACAAAAGATCCCTCGGTGTACGTGAGATCACTGCGATATCTGTCTACATACTTCTTCTGTCGATCTTGGGCTCCCTTGAGTCTCTGACGAATCAGTCATACCTTCTATGTGTGATCGACAACAATCTCAGGCCTCACAGTGTCCCGGTCCTCTAGCTCAGCCCAACATGACGGCGAGTGACACGGTCTACCATACAAAGCCTCAAAAGGCGTCATCTCAATATTGGTCTGATAACTGTTGTTATATGCAAACTCACATAAATGTAGGACTCTTCCCATTATCCGCCAAACTTTAAAACGCATGCCCGTAACATATCCTCAAAAATCGGTATCAATCTTTCAGTCTGCCCGTCAGTCTAAGGATGAAAAATCGTACTAAACTGTAGGCGCGTACCATATTGCTTCTTCATACTCCGCCACATCCTAGACGTATACATAACACCTCTGTTTGACGTAATAGGCACTGGTACCCCACACAGTCTAATAATCTCTTGCTCAAACAGTATACTAAACTGATCAAATGTATAATGTGCGGCCACTGGTAGAAAATGAGCAGACTTTGTCAGTCGATCAACAATAACTTAGATGGAATCATGTCTCCGGCGGTTCTCGGCAATCCTCTCACAAAATCCATAGCAATGTCTTCCTACTTCCACCGTGGGATGGAAGAGGCTATAGCAATCCCCTAGGTCTGCGATGTTTGGCCTTCACTTACTGACAGATCTAAGAGTTCCTAATAAACGTTGACACAACCGTTTTCATCCCAAGCCACCAAAAATGCATCTTCATGTTGTGGTATATCTTGGTCCTGCCTGGATGAATAGTGAATCGAGAATGGTGTGACTCCTGAAGAATCTCCTCTCTTAGCTCTGGTACTGACGGTATCCACAGTTTGCCCCTGAAGCGCAAACACTGGTCAGATGTCTCCGTCCAATCAACGCAATTTGCACTAACTCACTAAACCTAGAGTACAACTTGTTGGTCCTCCGACCCTCTGACACTCTCTGTGTAGATGCGATCAGTGCGCAAATCTCGACTCGAGTTTTAGTAGAAACCTCCGCATCTCCAACAGGTATCCTACTCAGCGCATCCGCGACTACATTCGCTTTTCCTGGATGATATTCTAAGGAAAAGTCGTAATCTTTCAAAAATTCTAACCATCTGCGCTGCTGCATATTCAGATCCTTTTGTATGATGAGGTACTTAAAACTCTTATGATCGGTAAATATTGTAAATGTCTCTCCATACAAATAGTGTCTCTATATCTTCAATGCAAACACTACTGCTTCCTGCTCTAAGTCATGCGTTGGATAATTCTTCCCATGTACCTTCAACTGTCTGGATGCATATGCTACTATACCGGTATCCTGCATCAACACACATCCCAGACCCATATGAGAAGCATCAGTATACATGAAGAATCCATATCCAACCACTGGTAACACTAATACTAGCGCAGTAGTCAATAACGTCTTCAACTGAGCAAATGTCTCCTCACATTCCTCAGACCAATGAAATGGCACGTCTTTTTGAGTCAATTTAGTAATCGGTGAAGTAGTTTTCTAAAAATCCTTCATGAAGCGGCCCCGCCAAATCCAAAAAACATCTGATCTCAGTCACTGAAGTCGGTGCTAGCCAATCTATAATCGCTTGAATTTTGGTTGGATCTACGATATCCCTGCTGCTTCGATAACATGTCCCAAAAATTTGACCTCTGACAATCAGAATTCACATTTACTGAATTCGGCGTATAGTCTATGCTCTCTCAAAGTCTCCAACGTCTCTCTAAGGTGTTGTTCATGATTCTCCCTCATCTTCAAGTATACCAGTATATCGTCGATGAAGACTATCATGAATCGATCTGAAAACACGATGCATCAGATTCATAAACACCGCTGGAGCATTGGTCAGCCCAAACGACATGAGTGTGAACTGAAAATGTTCATATGTCGTACTGAAAGCTGTAATGGACCTATCCTCGTCCCTGATCTTAAGCTGATGATACCCTGAGCGTAAGTCTATCTTGGAGAAAAATTATGCTCATCTCGGTTGATCAAATAAATCATCTATCTTCAGGAGTGGATATTTGTTCAAAATTCTGACTTTGTTCAACTGTCGATAGTCGTTACAAAGTCGCAACGTACCATCATTTTTCTTCACAAAAAGGACGGGTGCTCCCCATGGCGACATAGAAGGTGTTATGAATCCCTTCTGTACCAAATCTTGGAGCTGAGTCTTTAACTCGTCTAGCTCTCGTGGTGCCATCCAGTATGGTGGTATAGAAATCAGTTTCGTACCTGGTACCAATTCAATAATGAAATCAATTTCTCGCAACGGCGGTGAACCGGTAAATCCTCAGGAAAAACATCAGGAAACTCTTTAACAACCGATATATCTTCCACCCTAGGTCTCTGACTCTATGGTATAATGTACAGAGAAATCAACGTTGCCATCTCCTTACTAGTCATAGGTCGACCTCTCGTTCCTATAGTCCTCATTGCACTACCTTTATAAGTGAATAACGGACGTCCTGGGATCTCAAATATCACTTTCTTGCTGAAACGGTCGATATGAACGTGGTATGCAGCTAACCAGTCCATCCCTAAAATCGCGTCGAAGTTCAAACATTAGAGGACTCTAAAGTGAGCAGGTAGCTCCACTCCATCTATCGCGACGAGACATTTGTCAACAATACTATCCCTGGCTGCAGTATTTAAGATCAAATGTACGCTAAACCTAACATGTGTCAACCCTAGAATGTCTATCATGCGACCAACAATAAATGATATGGTAGAGCCAGAATCAAATAAAACATATAAATTGTAATCGCAAATAGAAATCGTACTCTCAATAAGACCTCGGGTAGCGTCGGCGTCTGGCTGAGCTACCACGTGAACCTCCTCACGGGCCTGCTGTCCGTACACTACGCTGCAGGATGCGGGCACTCTCTCACGATGTGTACGACGTGTCTACATCTGTAGCATGTCAACTGTTTGCGTTGACCCTGAGTCTGAGACTGGCCTTGTGCCTGATATTGACCTTGTCTTTGCACCTGTTTCGGTCACTATCTCGTATCTTAGCCTTTGCCTCCGTCTCTATCTCTGCCTCGACCTTTGCCACCCTGCGGCTGCTGTCGTAAAGCCTGTGGGGCTGGAAGTGCATGAGTAATAGGAGCCAGTAAGGCTGGTCTGATGGGAGGTGGCAAGGGAAGTCTGCTCACAGTACTCTGTGCTGGAGCAATGGATGATACATGAGGCACAGTGGATGCGTAGCTGTCCCAAACCCTGAGATCCTCAGTTTCATCCCCTTGCTCCCTTACCCCTTTGTCTCCTCCTCTCATACTCTAAGACCTGTTCTGCGAGATAAAACTGGATCCGATGTTCTGCCATCAGCAACTTTGCTTAGATAGTATGTCACATGAGCTAGGGCTCGTTCATAGATCTCTGTGAGTGTCCTTGCGCCTGAACTGACGACGTAATATCTAATATCGTGCTTGTCTCCATCACCGAAGTGATACACATCCTCAGATTCATCTTTTACCAAGTCCCCAACAAACTGGCGCAGATAATCTTATCGATTCATGTACTGCATCAGAGTCTCCTCTAGCCCTGTCTCAAATCCATGAACTCTCACCTCAATCTCTACATGACTGAAGGCGAAAAATACTGCTGATAGAACTTCTGCTTGCAAGCATCCCATGTCTCGAACTCTCCATGAGTGACCACTATCATACGCCACCACACGTTAGCATCTCGCCCGAGTGATATTATGAGATCTCTGCCTAAAGTCTATCCTCAATCCTCAATACCCGATGAAGCTTCTCCTGATACAGGATTCATTTCTCAATTTTTACGAAAATCCCAGACTACATCGAAATACGCTGGTTTGAGTCTGATGAATTCCTTCACTAGCTGAACTTCCACTGAAGTGCTGGAAGATGCAGGCGTAGGAGACGGTACTGCCTCCGCTGTCTCCATTACTGGTACGGCCACGGCTATCAGCGCTTCTAAAGTTGTAGTAGGAAGTGCTTGCACCTGGACAGTCGGTGTAGCAGTCGTAGGAGTTGATGTTGATGTCGGTGGAGCAAAATGAGTGGTCATCATAGCGATGAAATCAGTCAACTGCTGCGGCCTTGAGTGTTCACTCGATTAGACAGTCGTTGTAAATCCTCCGCTATCGTAGGACGTGAACTGATGTTATGCTATGCATCTCCTCCCCCGCGTGTATCAGCCATTGGGGTCTGCAATGGAGAGCGGACGCAAATCAGCTTCGATATGACATAGCGCATAAGTAGATATATACATCTAGCAATTAACAAGTACATATAAGAAATCCCTCATCTCACTGTCACACACTTCCCAACTAATGGTGTCTAGGCAATGAGTATCTGGTTTCTACAATTAAGGTTTGTATTTTATGCATTTTAGTCTCTAAACCTATGGCTCTGATACCAACTGTGACGGCCTCAACTACAATTAAGGTTTGTATTTGTATTACCAGTGTCCCAATGGAACGTCCATAAGCATGTGTTCTCCATCCACTGTTCGTAGTCGAACTCTAGAAACACCGAAGTGTCGTCGTGCTATGAATGGAAATATGTCCCATGCCCACATATGTACAAGAATTGACGCACTTGCAACCTCATGTGCACCTGGGCGAGATCCGCGACACAACTCCCTGTACAAACAAGCCAAACATGCACTCCCCCAACTATATTGTCCAGCTATTTGAAAATCCTCAAACAATGGTAGTAACATCAAATGTACAAATCGGTTGGACTTGTCGGCGAATAGACAACTACCGATAAGTTGCGGTATGTACGATCGAACGTAACGTTGCACCGATTCCTCATCGCTGTCGGCATCTATAGCTGGTACGTTACGTTCAAGTCATTTGACTTTAAGATTACAACCAATATTGTCATCTCCAACATGAGTTCAACCAAGTAGCCCCTCGCACATATCGGCATAGTATGTATCGGCCGTTCCCGTCACAGGCATATCTTCAATAGGAAAGCCGAGCCGTACTGTGACGGCCCCAAAATCCGAGGCAAATCGGGCACCACCACGTCGCCGGACAAGTCACCAAGCCATGCCACGTCACCGCACACTTAATTTTGACTGCCTACGACCTACACCTTTATACGTACCTTATTCGCCTTAACTTAGTATTTATGGAGAATCTTATGGATATTCACATTAAATTGACTTCTCAATGACTTATTTTCATGCGATCGTCGCCGCTACCGGCCAGCTCCGCCGTCCGCGCCACCAGCTGCAGTGAGCCGTCCGTGCCACTGCAAGGCCGCGCCACTGCCGTGCGATCCGCCCGCCGCCGTCTCTGTCGGCCGCCTCGCAGTGTTGTCGTCATGTCGTCATGCTGCGTAGTCTCTGTCGTTTGCCTCGCAGTCTTTGCCGCTGTCATGTCCCGCTGCCGCCGGAGTCGCCGATGCTGACCAAGCAACCCCGCATGCCGCTACTGCAGCTCATCCGCGGCCTCGCAGGTGCTGTTGTCGCGCCACCTCGTCCGCTGCTGCTGTTGGCCGTCCACCGCCCTCGTCGGCTTGCGCTGTCCCGTTGGTCCGTCCGCAAGCTCCACCTCTCTTCCGCCATCTATATCTCTCTCTTCTCTCCTCTTTTCCTCTCTCTCTCTCTCTCCGTCCATTGTTTTTAAAGGAATTTTTTATTAAAATTTGGAGAAAAAGACAAAGTGAAATGATGAGGGATGGGTTGGTGATGTGATGTATGACGTGATGGGATGGGTGATGTGACAACTCAATCTCATACAACCCCATACACACGCGTCACGCTCACTCGGCGACGTCGCACACTCTCCTCACTACACGAGTATAACGCGACCAAACGAAATTCTCAATTAACGCGGTGCGAACTATTAAATAATAGTAAAATAATTAAATGCTCGCCACACAAAAATAACATATTTCACTCATTATGCTTGTCGTAGACTTTTCCGCGACGTCCACGTGGGTCTGAGCTTATGTTCTTAATTTGTAATTAGCAGTTAATCGGGATCGATTAAAACGGGTCGTTACAATCATCCCAACTAAAAAGAATTTCATCCCAAAATTCAGATTTAATCCAATCTCTACCTTGGAACATGTGGAGTATCGCCCTCGCACGGTAGACTCTCTCTACGCAATGAGACCCTTCAAGGGAGAAACCTTCAAGTAGACCAAATCATCAACTTCATAACTCAACTTGTCGCGGTATTAGTTCGCACACTTCTTTTATGTGTCCTGAACAGCCTGTAACCTCAGACGAATCAGCCTAATTTTCTCCGTGGGATCTACAACAATCTTCGGCCCAATGGTAGCTACGTCCTCGAGCTCTACCCAGTAAGTTGGTGATCTGTATGATATCCTGTATAGCGCCTCGAATGATGGAATCCCAATACTAGCCTGATAGCTATTCTTGTAGGCAAACTCACCAAGTGACAAAAACTCCTCCCATGACCCTCCAAACTGTAGCACACAGGCTTTGAGCATGTCCTCAAGGATTTGAATAAGTCTTTCAGAATGCCCGTCAGTCTACGGATGAAAAGCCGCACCGAACCGCAATCCGGTACCATATTGCTCCTGCATGGCCTGCCAAAGTTGCGAAGTAAGTCGATTGTCTCTGTCTGACACTATAGATATTGGCACTCCATGCAGTCTGATGACTTCTCACCCAAAGAGCATGCTCAGTTATGGAAAACTATATTTCATGGAGGTTTGGATAAAATGCGTTGATTTCGTCAGTCGATCCACGACTACCCAAATGACATCGTGCATGCGCAAAGTCGTCGGCTCCCCACTGACGAAGTCCGTAATGATGTGTTCCCATTTTCACTATGGCAAACCGAGCACCGCCACGTCGCCGGACACGTCACCAAGCCATGCCACGTCACCGAACACTTAATTTTGACTGCCTGCGACCTACACCTTTATACATACATTATTTGCCTTAACTTGGTATTTATGGAGAATTTTATGGATATTCACATTAAATTGACTAAGTTAAGTTGTTTACGATTTATTAAATTATTAAATATCAAGCGGAAGCCTTTTAAAACATGCAAACACGGTAGAAACAAAAAAGTCTGCATGGTATGATTAACCCTATAGTGTGGAAACCCGGCAATAGATACCATGTATATCGAGAGCAACAAATGTACTAAAGATGAGCATATACATGCATCAGGTATACAAGTCTTTCCCAAAAAGTTCATAAAATGATAAATAGATACGTACAACACCTACGCAAATGACGGGCTCTCATAACTCAATCGTAGATGCCTGAGACGCCATTGCCTCAGCTCATCGCAAGATCTGCGATTTGTCACCAAAAATAATGACAAATCCCAGGTGAGTAAATCCCAGAGAACGTTAGCTAATATTTACGAATTCCAATGAAATGGCTATAATGCATGCAATTTAAATAAAAGACAAGAATAAAATAATCGCATGAAAATAAGTCGTTGAGAAGTCAAATTTGGACATGAGTGTAGCGTGACAGAGAAACATGGCCGATATCCAGGAATCGTTGTAGGTAAACCGAGAGAAACCATTGACGACCACCTCACCAAACATCTCACGGTTGAATGAGATGAACCATTGAACGGAAGAAACCCCATCCAAACATCTCTCGAGAGGAACCATTGACGTAGACTTAGGTTTTCACCAAACATCTCTCAACCTACAGGTTTCGCGGAGAATAGTCACCGCGTAGCCCTAACATGGCCAATTACTCGAACATCGTGGGGTAGCTAGCCCCGGGGTGTGAGTCCGTGCCATCCCGACCCCATCGACAAACATACATACACACGTGGGAGTGGATAAACAGTAAATGAACCGCAATGGAAGGCACAATGGAATAATTTAGAATGCAAAATAAAGTAAGTGTCATAAAAGAATTTTAACTAATTTTCTCATGGGATGACTTACCTCAAACAATCGCAATCGTTTCTCCAAAATATCTCGCACACGCCTCGAGATATGTACCCGACACCCGACTATGGTAGTCTACGTCCCTGGTGTCCAATTAGACAGATTTTCATCATTTTAGAGTCTCATTAAATGAATTTATAGTGTGAGACCAAAATTTGTAAAATTCTTATTCCAAAAAGCTAATACTTGGCGCACTTTTCGCACCATTCCGGGAATTGTTCCGGCAACTCGCCATTGCGTCGTTCTTCTTGACTGCCGTCGCCGTCGCTGTCTCTCTTCTCGCTGGCCAACACCGCTGAGTCGCCGCGCCTTCGACGATCGTCGCCACATGGCCAAACCAGCTCCGCCGTCAGCGCCATTGCATAGGGCGCGCTGCCGCGCTGCTCTGCTCTGCCGCCTCACGGTCTTCTGCCATGTCGCGCTACCGCCGGAGTCGCTGCTGTTAACCGAGCCACCGCGCACGCCGCTGTTGCAGCTCATCCGCGGCCTCGCAGGTGTTGTTGTCGCGCCACCTTGTCTGCTGCAGCTGCTGGCCGTCCACCGCCCTCGCCGGCTCGCTATCCCGCCAATCCGTCCGCAAGCTCCCCCCTCTCTTCCGCCATCTCTCTCTCTCTTTTCTTTCTCTTCTCTCCTTTTTTCCTCTCTCTCTGTCCGTTATTTTTAAAGAAATTTTAAAAAAAAAATTTGGAGAAAAAGACGAAGTGAAATGATGAGGGATGGGTTGGTGATGTGATGTATGACGTGATGGGATGGGTGATGTGACAACTCAATCCCATACAACCCCGTACACACGCGTCACGCTCACTTCGCAACGTCGCAAACTCTCGTCACTACACGCGTATAACGTGACCAAACGAAATTCTCAATTAACGCGGCGCGAACTATTAAATAATAGTAAAATAATTAAACGCTCGCCATACAAAAATAACATATTTCACCCATTAGGCTTGTCGTAGACTTTTCGTGACGTCCACGTGGGTCTGAGCTTACGTTCTGCACATCCTGCACATCCTGGAGTGTAATTGTGCACTCCCTACAATGATTGTCTAATGTATGTGTCTCAGGGCGCCATCTCTTAACGAATGCGGTAATCAAAGCCCAATCAAGGCTGAAAAATGCTACGCGAGAAATCCCATAGAACCCACTGGAACGAAGATATGGGATCATCCTCGAATGATATTAAACCATTAGATCAACGACACCCCGTCTTCGACGTATGCGCGATGTTTCGTACACCTTATAATTGATAAAGTATTAATATATATATATATATATATTATACGTTTATGCAAGAACATATGATGCATACATGTAAAAAATCTTACCTCACCCCTCCGGGTTCGCGATGATCTATGTGTAGATTGGAATTGCAAAAGTGAAGAATCTGATGGACCTGGATCCATTGTTGTACAACTACAAATGAATGATTTGAATGAAAATTAATCGTGTTGTTCGAAAACCAAATAATAACTCTTTCATATATGTTCAAACAATAACGAATGCTCATTTGTTTCCAATATAATCAAATTACCAACTTAAGCCATGACAAACAATATACAAAATCGACTATCGATTTTCATTGGAAGGTTGAGGTCTGCTCGGACAATTTTTTTTGTTATGTCCCTCTGAACGACTGATACCACACTGGTTCTTCCTAGTAGGGACTCATTCACGGTCTTTATTAGGACAAGTTGTTCTTATATGTCCTTCTTGACGACATATTCCACATCGCAAGGGCCTCAAGATATTAGGAAGATCCATCTCATTTTGTCTTCACGTTCCCTATGGTCTCTCTCGGCCACGTCTGCACCTTGGGTCGGGTATGATCTTCGTCCCAAAAGTCAGCCAATATTTCTCATCTGGAGATGGCTTTGAAATCATAGGAGTAACATTGCACATAAACATCTATCTTATATTATGGCTCAATGAATTGTGCGTAGCTCACTCGAATAAAGGCACATGCAGCTACACGTGTGAGCACGAGAAACCAAACGATTGTCATTTATTGCAACTGCACACGCGGTCCTTTAGGATGACTACTTAGGTGTTGTTGCCTTTATGCATACGATCTCCATGTCTTCCAGTTAGCACTTCAAACTCACCAATGTCACGATTGATCAAAGTGATTTGATGCCCCATTGCAAATTGTTCATAATGTGTGAGTTTATCCATGACTTATTTTGTGTAGGATAGGCCGTCGGAGATTGCTTCATCGATTTCCTGTTTATGCCGATTATGGTATGTCACCAATCTGTAGTAAATCATCTGAGTCATCGCTGTTATTAGCAAGAATCGAGCCCCTTTCAATACACCGTTAAAACACTTTACAAGTGACGATAAAATTCGTGTAAGTAATATTACTTCAGCGATAACTATATAGTTGAGCGTAAAACAAAACTTGCATTTCATACATACCAACTCCATTAGAATTCATCTATCTGTACCGCATGCCTCTGTCACGCGATTGAGTCCATAGTTCTTTGGGGATAGCTTTGACATATTGCAGACATTAAGGAGTTCATGATGATAAGTATGCAAAACGCTCCATGCTCGCATTAAGTTTTCGTTCTTGATGTTGAGCGGCTGCTCGAGAAAAGAGTTTTGTCAATGGGTCATTTATGAATTGGGTGTTGAAATTACTAAGCAATTGTTGCATGCAATAACAGTGGTATCCTTTTGGGGACAAAAACCGTTGCTCGGGGTGTTGACGGCCTCCAGAATGCCAGGGTGACGATCATAAATCAGGTAAACTCCATCTCTATCCATCACGTGTTTCACAACATCCTCAAAAACCATCCCCACAAATCAGTAGATTCGATTTCTGCAACGACAAATGCAACCAGTAGTATGTGTCAATTACCATCAACAGAGATTGCAATCATTAGCTTACCACTATATTTGTCATATAAGAAAGTCGCGTCAATCTAAAGAAGAGGTCTGCAAAACTTAAAAGCTTGTATCGATGTTTCAAATGCAAAAAACACACGACGAAATTGGGGAAACGCAGTTCTTATCTCATCAGCAGCCCATTATCTATGTGACCACACAATTCTTGTCCCCGGACTCTTATTCCTCACAGTCGCCAACTATCTTGGTAATAAAGCGTATGACTTATCCCAATCTCCGAATGCACATTCAACTGTCTTCCTTTTGGCATCCCACATTCGCTTATAGTTTACTTCGTGTTCATGTTTTCCCTTAATTATTTGTATTAATGCCTTGATAGTTATTACTTATCGCTTTGGACGACGCTTTGGATCTCTCACGCAACCATGTTGGCGTCAAGTTGGGCATGACCACATTCTACGTCGGGATTTATACAGTTGTGCGAGATGTCTAATTGTGTGATCTCCGATAATTGTGTTTTCTTTTGCAAACAAGCACGAATATGCCACATGCACCCGTCTTGCACACTTCTACACTTGATTGCCGAAAAAGTTGTAGTTGATTTCATTACATGACATCGATAATGTCTGTTAACATGTCACACTTTGACTGCATGTTGTAAGTTTTTTTTGTTGTCAATGCGCATCTCTATTTCCAAATCAAAATTAGACATGTCCCCCACAGTTTATTGATGAGAATGTTGGGTCGTAGTGGAGTTAGCCACCTCCCAATCGATTTCATTATACACCGGCCATGGTTGGTGAACTTCATCATCACTTGCTTCCTCCAAGAAAATATCTTCATCGATAGCAAACTGCTCATCATCTTGCACGTTTTCCGCACCTGGAGGTTCATACCTTGGGTCATCCGTAAAAACATTGACATTATCCCAATCGACAACTGCTGCAGCATTTTCGTTGGGGCGTATGTCCTCATATGTCTCATTATTGGCGTCCTCGTTAACTTCATCGTCACTAGAGGCATTCATGTCTTCATGTAATGGACTAACAAATCCATCTTGCGCAACATCACCTTGTGATGACTGCATATGCAGTCTTTCCATTATCAATGATGCGTCTGATGTGCCATCATTTTCATCACGGACTACCGATTGAACCGTACGATTTCGAAACGAGTTGATTGACTTAAATGTCAAATAGATATCTACCATTGCGGTTATTGGTAAATTGGCTACTGTCGCCCCATCAAGTCAGAGTGTGCCGCATCATGCAGCAACACAGGGACGAAATAATGCAAACCTCTAAGGATGATTATCACGTGGCGATAAGTCATCTTAACTAGAGTCTCAATTGATGAGATATTGACCTCGTTACACATGTCATCCATCAATTGATGGCTACCCGTCCCAAACTTAGCCATCAACACTGCTGATGGTGGTGCGTTATACGCGATGCCATTTAAATCATTTACAATTTCACCATACGCATAAAATAGAAAGTGGATGTTCCATGACCTACATAATTTATTGGACATTGATGTAAAATGATTATAAATATATTAAGTGAAAAAGTAGATTACTAACGGAAGTTAAAACGCAATTGAATTTTCTGATGTAGAAGATCGCCATAACAACGCAACTACAGAGCATACTCATTTGTTTGCATAATTGATCAAGTAATAACTCATATTTATATCACAAACGATGAAACTACTAAACTAGTTCATAATGAGCATGTATTTCGTCAAAACATTATCAAGCCATGAATGTTATTCAAATTGGGGGGATTTAAACACCAATCGAACATTCTGATGTGGATGATCGCCTTAATAGCGCAACTACAGAGCATACTCATTCATCTAGGTTTGAGTTACTTAATGTTTTAAGCACACATACAATTAAATAAACATGTCAACCATTTTTTTAAAATAGCATACCTATGACACTACATATCATGAAAATTATAACAAAACCAAATAAATAATTATGAAAATATTAAATTTGTAAACTTACTATTTCCCTTCTCTTTTTGTCTTCAATTTAATAATCCTGCGATAAAAAATTGTTAGTTATTTTATTTAAATGGAATAATATATCTCAAGATCAACTTAATTTGTTCCACTTGTGTGTATATTGAAGGACACATGAGAACAATAACACCGTTAAACATCATAGTTTAATAAAATAATAAGGCTAAACTAAACTAACCTAACTAAAGTAATAACATAAACTATACTAACCTAAACTAAACTAACAACAAAACAAAACAAAGCTAACAAAACATAACTAACCAAAAACCAAACTAAACCTTTAAACAAATAAAAAATCATTAACTCACTAAACTAACTAAACTAACAACCTAAACTAACTAAAGTAAGTAAACTAACAACCTTAACTAACTAAACTAACCAAACTACCTAAAGTAAACTAACCTAAACTAAACTAACTTACCTAAATACCTAAACATACCTTAAACCCTAAACTAACCTAAATACCTAAACTAAACTAACAAAACCAAACTAAACCTTTAAACAAATCAAATTCATTAACTAACTAAACTAACTACCTAACCTAAATGCCTAAACCACACTACCTAAACTAAACTAACTAACCTAAACTAACCTAACTACCTAAACTAAACTAATGTAAACTAAACCGAACTAACCTAACCTACCAACCTAAACTAAACTAACCTAAATACCTAAACAAACTAAACTAACTAAACTAACTAAACTAACTACCTAAACTAACTAAACTAACTACCTAAACTAAACTAACTAAACTAAACTAACCTAACCTAACCTAACCTAACTACCTAAACTAAACTAACTAAACTAACCTAAGCTAACCTAACTAACCTAACTACCTAAACTAAACTAAACTAACTAAACTAACTACCTAAAGTAAACTAACCAAACTACCTAAACTAACAATCTAAACTAAATTAGCCAAACTAACAACCTAAACTAAACTAACCCAACAACGTCAACTAAACTAAACTAAACTAATTAAAATTCCTAAACTAACAACAAAACAAAACAAACCAAATACCTTTAAGCCGCCCCTCCTTCTCCTTCTCCGTCTCCGCCGTTGCTCCTCAACTCACTCTCCTCCTTCTCTTTCAACCCATCGCCTCCTCTCTCTCGGCCAACTCCAGTAGTCTCCCGTCCTCCTCTCCCTTCTCTCGCCCTCAACTCCCCTCTCGCCCCTCCCTCCTTAAATACCCGAGTGACCGCCACCCCTCCAAAAATCCTGTGACCCCTACCTCCTCTAGCTGTTCTTCTTCCAGCTGAAATAGGAAACGCAGAGAATATATTCTATATGTTTTCTGTTTCAGGAAGATGACAGTGGGTACACAAATAGCACCTTTTGAGAAGGCGCTATCTGTGTACCCCTACTTGACGTGGCGAACACACAAATAGCACATTCAGAAAATGCGCTATTTGTGTGTTCTAGTCCACGTGGACATCCGACGTGGATGTGCACATGGGAATACCCTCAACGAATAGCGCTTTTTGAAAAGGCGCTATTCGTGTAAACACGTATCCACGTGGATGAATTACTTCGTGTAATTTGTCCTACGTGGACCGGACACACGAATAGCACCTTTTGAAAAGGCGCTATTCGTGTGTCCACGTCAGCAGGAAAAATTTCCCCCAAGTGCATTTTCAAAAGGCGATATACCCTATTTCTGTAATAAAAAAACCGCACTTCTTTTGCTCATTTAAACTAAATTCAACTGTACTTTTGTCATTTTTTCCAGCTGGTATATACGTACAAACTTGTGTGTGACAGAGAGTTTAAATAAGAAATTAATAGTAAATTTATGTTGAGTTGTGAAAGACAGTGGAACCCCATTGCTTTTAGGAAATATTTGTCACATGTCAATCGTGATTATTGAAAGCCTTGCATATAATTAAAGCGGTTAATGTTTTGTAACCAAAAAAGGATTGTACTACGATAAATGGACAAAGAATTAAGAGACTCATCTAGCAATTAATTAATTTGGGTTTTTTAATAGAACAATTAATTTTGGTTTTAATATATATATATATATATATATATTCTATTACTAGGTAATAGAAAAACTAATAAAGGGAAAAATCACTTTCAACGGACAAAAATCAAATAGTCAAACTTGGGAGATTAATTAAGAAAAAGATAATATCTATATATATATACACTAGCTAGCTCTGGTAACTTTTGGTAACATTAATTGGGGTATATATATGTACCAATGTATGTTTACTCACTGAAATAAAATCCCACTTTAATTCAGCTTTTTTAATTTTCTTTATCAATGTCAAGTCTAGTGTTAGTGAATTTGGCGCATGGAATCTTCAATTTTTTTCTTTTTTTCTTTCTTTTTTCCACTTGAACCTTCAAGGTTAGTGAACAGTACACTGTGGCATACTATAAATACAAGGGACACGCAGAAGCATGGCTATATATATACTTCTCCTCAATTACTCTGATGATCTCTCTCTCATGTTTATACAAATTTTCTTTTTTTAATATAGCATTCCTCTTTAATTTTACTTTATAGATCAAGTGATAGCTCTCTTCAATTAGTTATATATAGCCTATTTGTTGTGAAGTGTGGATGACCATGCATGCACACCAACATATTGTGTAGTCATATAACTTGTATTGTCATTTCCAATGTACACCAACTCTTCCATGTATTGTCAATTACTTGTAATGTGTTGTATGACATGGGGTGTATGTGTTAATTGTCCCACATTGATTACTTGTAATGTGTTGTATGTTGTATGACATGGGGTGTATGTGCCACATTGATTACTTGTAAAGTGTTGTATGACATGGGGTGTATATGTTAATTGTCCCACATTGCTAAGGCACATTTGTCATCATACCAAATGGCCTATATAAAGGATGCTAACCTCATTGTAAGAACACACCAAGTTGAATGAAAACTTCTCATTCCAACTATCTCATTTCTTTTCTTCTCCTTTGTAGTAGTAGTTTGTAGTAGTAGAAGTTCTTAGTCTTCTATTTCCTTCTCTAGTTCTTAGCAAGTTCCAATTCAGTTTACAACACGTTATCAGCACGAGCTTGCTCTAGCATTAATGAGATCTTGAAGTTCAAGAAGGCTTGTTAAGGAGACAAAGCTAGGAAGGTATAACTTTTGTTATTTAAATAAGTTCAATTTATTTATATATTATCATGGTTGCTTCCTTTTATTACATGAATCACTTCTATATGCATACTTTATTCATATACTATACATTATAATGTCATCGATTATGAAAGTATGCTCTGTAGTTGCGTCTTGTACGATCTTCTACATCAGAAATCAAAAGTCAATATGTGACAAAACTAGTTTTCTCTTAAAACTACGAACGATTAGTTATTGTTCTATTCTTGATTTTATAATACAAATCATGCTATAAGTTTGAGTTGATAGTGGGTAAGCCTTGTCCCCGGTAAAGCTAAATATTGAAAGGGAGACGGGTTATCCCGTTCGAGGAGGCATGACATTTAAGCAAACTTTGTCTCGCCACCCAACTTGGAGGTTGTCCCACCAACTCATACAAATAGTACATTTGATTATTAATGAATCAAATTGTGAACATATACTTAATCATATGCTATGTTTTTTTTACATAAACGAAAAGAGAAAATTATTTTATATTATATTTACTTTCAAAATGTTAATCAACCATAGTTTGAATTTGTTACCTTATTATAATTCTTGTCATGATAATTAGATATTACAAATTATGAATAAAGCTTGCATCTATGCAAGGCTGTATGTTGTACACAATCATTCGCCAATTTCTCTCTAGAGATTTGAAAAGTGAATATTTCACTTTATATATATATATATTCACCTTATGGAGTTATATATTTACATACCAAAAGGGTAATGCTCCAAAAAGCTAAAAATGAGCGGCTGGGTCTAATGCTACAAAATTAATCAGTCAAATATTAATTATAATTCCACAATTTTAATTACATCTATGTTCAGGCTATGTGGAAATATGACTGATGAGACAACAAAAAGGTCACGTGGCTCGCCTCGATTTATTGCTGCAACAAATATCGAGTGCGCACGTCAATTCAATAAATATTAAGGATTGATTTCTTGTCTCATGGTAGCTGAGTAAAATAATGAGATATTATAAATATAATATCGCTCCCGTCCAATTAGTTCAACTTCAAATTAAGAAGCATATGTTGCATATAATGATCATGATCGCAATAATAAATTTATGGACGTGGAAAAGGTGAAAATATCAGGTAAATGTCGTATTGACAATTCTCCCAAAAATTGGAATAAAAGTGGTGCACCATTACAAAGGGAAAATAATTATTGACAATAAGCGCTCATAATTGTGACATTTTTAGTCATATATGAAAGACTATTTTGCCTAAATATTGTCATATATATGCCCGAATATTTTTGCGACATTTACTATGCCTTCAAAATCAAAGGCAAATATTATAAATTTTATCATTGAAATATGACTCTTTTTCTGATTTGCCAAACATTATTTGTCCAGATGGATCAACAAATCATGTGTTCAAGTAATGAATCAAATAAGAGCGATATATGTCTTGCTGATTGTGCTACAACGCATACAATCCTTAAAAACGGAGAATATTTCTCCAATTTTAACTTAGCTGAGGCTAATGTTAAAAAAATATCTGGCATTTTCAATTTGATTAATGGCTCTGGAAGAACAAATATTATGTTGCCTGAGAGAACAATAATTCATGTTGACAATGCCTTATACTCTGAAAAATCCAGAAGAAATTTACTCGGCTTTAAAGATATTCGACAAAATGGATATCACATTGATACCATGAACGAAAATAATAGAGAATTTCTCTATGTCACATTGGTTTCAAATGGGAAAAAAGAAGTGTTAGAAAAATTTTCCAGCTTTATCCTCTGGATTATATTTTACTCATATAAGGCATGTCGAAATGAATGTCGTCTTAAATAAGAAAATAAATGATCCAAAGACATTCATTTTATGGCATGACCGGCTTGGTCATCCAGGATCATCAATGATGCGAAGAATAATTAATAATTCGCATGGACATCCTTTAAGGAGTCACAAAATATTTTAATCTGGCGATTATAATTGTGCTAGTTGTTCTCAAGGTAAATTGATAGTTAAACCATCCCCAAGTAAAATTGTTGTGAAATCCCCAATTTTCTTAGAACGCATTCAGGGAGACATATGTGGTCCTATTCATCCTCACTGTGGACCATTTAGATATTTCATGGTTTTGATAGATGCATCAACTAGGTGGTCACATGTTTGTTTGCTTTCGACCCGCAATGTTGCATTTGCTATACTTTTAGCACAAATCATTAAGTTAAGAGCACAATTCCCTGACAACCCAATCAAAACTATCCGTCTTAATAATGCCGGGGAATTTCATTCTCAAGCATTTAAAAATTATTGCATGTCTATAGGAATTACCATTGAACATTCTGTTCCACATGTGCATACCCCGAATGGTTTAGCAGAATCTCTGATCAAACGCATTCAATTAATTGCCAGACCTTTAATCATGAGAACTAAGTTATCAACTTCAGTTTGGGGACATGCGGTCCTTCATGCAGCATCTATCATTCGTTATAGGCCTACTGCATACCATGAACATTCCCCCATGCAACTCATTTTAGGTCAACAACCAAATATTTCACACTTGAGAATTTTTGATTGTGCAGTATATGTTCTTATACCACCTTCCAATAGAACTAAGATGGGTCCACAACGAAAACTTGGGATTTATGTTGGATTTAACTCATCGTCCATTATAAGATACCTTGAGCCCTTAATAGGGGATTTATTTACTGCACGTTTTGCTGATTGTCACTTTGATGAAGCAATTTCTCCACCATTAGGGGAGATAAGAAGTCAATTCAAAAGGAATGGCGCGAAATTGCTTGGAATGCATCAACTTTATCACATTATGTTCCACGAACAAATCAGTGTGAACTTGAAGTTCAAAAGATCATTTATTTGCAACAAATCGCAAATCAATTACCAAATGCATTTAATGATGCAAAACAAGTGACAAAAACACATATTTCAGCTGTAAATGCTCCTGCAAGAATTGATGTATCTGTGCAACAAAATGCACAATAACCAACGAAACGCTTAAAGCGTGGAAGACCGGTTGGTTCAAAGGATACAATTCCTCGAAAGAGGAAAACGGGAGTAAAAATAAATACAAATCAAAATACTCCTGAGAAAGCACAAGAATCATTTGATAAGGGTTTGTCAGAACAAGTTGATTCTGGTGAGGAACAACTTCCTTTAGAAAAAGAGGAAAAAGATGAAAATAATGAGATCTTAATAAATTATTTAAACTCTGGTAAGATTTATGATCGAAATGAAATTGTTCCTGATGATATATTTGCTTTCAATGTGTCCTTTGAAATATGTGAAAATGATGATGATCCAGAACCACGATCAGTGGACGAATGTCAAAAAAGACCTGATTGGCAAAAATGGCAAGATGCTATTCAAGCAAAGCTAAACTCGTTAAGGAAATGATAGGTTTTTGGACCAATTGTCCAAACGCCAGATGGCGTAAAACCTGTTGGATATAAATGGGTATTTGTACGAAAGAGAAACGAAAAAAATGAAGTTACAAGGTACAAAGCAAGACTTGTAGCTCAAGGTTTCTGACAAAGACCTGACATCGATTATGAGGAAACATATTCTCTTGTTATAGATGCAATCACATTTCGGTTCTTGATAAGTGTTGCAGTCTCTGAAGGGCTTGATATGCATTTAATGGATGTCGTTACAGCATATCTGTACGGATCCCTAGACAGTGAGATATATATATGAAAATCCCTTATGGATTTGTAATATCTGATGAAATAAAATCAAAACCTCATAACATGCATTCTATAAAATTACAAAGGTCTTTGTACGATTGAAACAATCCGGACGAATGTGGTACAAACGCCTTAATGATTATTTACTGAAAGTAGGATATGTAAATAATCCGCTTTGCCAATGTGTATTCATTAAAAGATCATCAACAGGATTTGTGATTATTGATGTATATGTTGATGATTTAAATATAATGGGAAACCACGACGACATCGTTAGAACATCCGAATACTTGAAAAAGGAATTCGAGATGAAAGAACTTGGAAAAACAAGATTTTGTCTTGGTTTGCAAATTGAACATTTTTCAAGTGAAGTATTTGTCCATCAATCAAATTATATTGAAAAAATATTAAAAAGATTTTATATGGACAAGGCGCATCCATTGAGCTCTCCAATAGTTGTTAGGTCACTTGAAGTGGATAAGGATTCATTTCGACCTCATGAAAGTGATGAAGAGCTACTTGGTCCGGAGGTACCATATTTAAGTACAATTGGTGCACTTATGTATCTTGCAAATTGTACAAGACCTGACATTGTTTTTGCTGTCAACCTACTTGCAAGATATAGCTTATCACCAACTCGAAGACATTGGAATGGTGTTAAACATATTTTCCAATATCTTCGAGGAACAAGTGACATGGGTTTATTCTACTCGAGAGGGGTAAAATTGAATCTCCAAGGTTATGCTAATGTTGGATTTTTATCTGATCTCCACAAGGCCCGTTCTCAAACGGGATATGTATTCACATATGGTAATACTGCTGTATCATGGAAGTCAGTAAAGCAAACTATGGTTGCTACTTCTTCCAACCATTCTGAAGTACTTGCAATTCATGAATCAAGTCGTGAATGTGTATGGTTGAGAAATATGATTGAACATATTCAAGAATCATGTGGATTACCTTCAATAAAAGATTCTCCAACCATATTATATGAAGATAACGCAACATGTATTGCACAATTAAGTGAAGGATTCATAAAAGGGGACAAAACAAAACATATTTCACCAAAATTCTTTTATGCGCATGAGCTTCAGAAGAATGGTGAAATTGAAGTCAAGCAAATCCGATCGAGTGATAATCTTGCTGATCTATTCACAAAAGCCTTACCAACTATGACATTTAAAAGACTTACACATGGTATTGGCTTGCGTAAACTTAAAGACATTGCAAGTAAAGAAACTGAACAAGTTCACCCATGTTCACATGAGGGGGAGTTATTGATTAGTGTATTGCACTTTTTTTCCCTTAGCTATGGTTTTATCCCATTGAATTTTCCTAGCAAGGTTTTTAATGAGGCAATCTTAACAATATTATGCCCATCTTAATATTTATGAGAATAGTGTACTCTTTTTCTTTTACTATATTTTTTCCCACAGGGTTTTTCTTAGTAAAAGTTTTAACGAGGCACAAATCTCTAAGCAAGTGTTATCAAAGGGGGAGTGTTGTGAAGTGTGGATGACCATGCATGCACACCAACATATTGTGTAGTCATGTAACTTGTATTGTCATTTCCAATGTACACCAACTCTTTCCATGTATTGTCAATTACTTGTAATGTGTTGTATGACATGGGGTATATGTGTTAATTGTCCACATTGATTACTTGTAAAGTGTTGTATGACATGGGGTGTATATGTTAATTGTCCCACATTGCTAAGGCACATTTGTCATCATACCAAATGGTCTACATAAAGGATGCTAACCTCATTGTAAGAACACACCAAGTTGAATGAAAACTTCTCATTCCAACTATCTCATTTCTTCTCTTCTCCTTTGTAGTAGTAGAAGTTCTTAGTCTTCTATTTCCTTCTCTAGTTCTTAGCAAGTTCCAATTCAATTTACAACACTATTAACTTTTTTGGATATATATATAGCTGCTATATGGTACTATAATTCATGGCCAAAATGAACGACTTCTTCTTCAATTTTATTTTGGTTCTAACAAACCCGATTTTCTTTGCCGAGGGAGGAAGGCTTTTGAAGTTAGAGAAGACAAAAGATGATGACCATCATGAGCTCCAAAAACACCTTACTAATGTAAGTCATCATGAGCTCATCAATGACGACATTAATGGTCATGACATATATACATGGAAACTGTCAGCCCCTCAATAGCATGACCCGAGTAGGCTGGGCTAGGCAGCAAGAAACCTAGCCAATGACCGAGTTCAAGAGGGCTCGGCTGGTTTCATAAGGCTCGCTCGCGGATAAACATGCAAAATAGTGCATAGGCGTAAAGGGGGTTGCACTTGGGCACGGGCCTTGGCGCAAAGCACGGCGTAGCGCCTAAGTGTGTGGACGCGCACGCATGGACGAGTGCGCATAGACGAGCGCGCGCATGGACGTACGCGGATGGACTAGCGCGCGCATGGATGTGCGTGGATGGACGAGCGCGCACATGGACGAGCGCGCATGGACGAGCACGCATCGGCACTGCGCCTTGGCGCATGGACGAGTTGTGAAGGCTCAGTCCCACAGTGTAGCTTACTATCCACATACACACCGGACGCTGGATCCTCAAGACCGTGTATGGCTTAATATCCACACATACACGTTTTACCCCACCCCCACAACTCGAACTCACGTGACGGGGTCAAATACACGAGCCCATCAAGTTGTGTACCAATTGAGCTAGCTAGCTCAATTGGTACACAACTTGATGGGCTCGTGTATTTGACCCCATGGTCACGAGTTCGAGTTGTGGGGGTGGGGTAAAACGTGTATGTGTGGATATTAAGCCATACACGGTCCTTGAGGACCCAAATGTCCGGTGTGTATGTGGATAGTAAGCTCATTTTTGTGAGGGCCCTCACAAAAAAGGCGCTAGCTCAATTGGTACACAACTTGATGGGCTCACGTATTTGACCCCGAGCGTGAGTTCGAGTTGTCCTCAAAACGTGTATGGTGGATATTAAGCCATACATGGTCTTAGGACCCGGCGTCCGGTGTGTACATAGTAAGCTCATTTTTTGTGACTCGTGACCTATGGGGACATACGTGTATGGCTGAATATCCACACATACACGTTGTCGAACTCCAATTACGAGCCCATCAGTTGTGTACCAATTGAGCTAGCTAGCTCAATTGGTACACAACTTGATGGGCTCACATATTTGACCCCATGAGCGTGAGTTTGAGTTGTGGGGGTGGGGTAAAACGTGTATGTGTGGATATTAAGCCATACACGTCTTGAGGACCCAGCGTCCGGTGTGTATGTGGATAGTAAGCTACACGGTGGGACTGGGCCCTCACAAAAAAGGCGCTAGCTCAATTGGTACACAACTTGATGGGCTCACGTATTTGGCCCCATGAGCGTGAGTTCGAGTTGTGGGGGTGGGGTAAAACGTGTATGTGTGGATATTAAGCCATACACGGTCTTGAGGACCCAGCGTCCGGTGTGTATGTGGATAGTAAGCTACACGGTGGGACTGGGCCCTCACAAAAAAGGAGCTTACTATCCACATACACGGGACGCCGGGTCTCAAGGCCGTGTATGGCTTAATATCCACACATACACGTTTTACCCCACCCCCACTACTCGAACTCACGCTCATGGGGTCAAATACGTGAGCCCATCAAGTTGTGTACCAATTGAGCTAGGTAGCTCAATTGGTACACAACTTGATGGGCTCGTGTATTTGACCCCATGGTCACGAGTTCGAGTTGTGGGGGTGGGGTAAAACGTGTATGTGTGGATATTAAGCCATACACGGTCTTGAGGAACCAGCGTCCGGTGTGTATGTGGATAGTAAGCTACACGGTGGGACTGGGCCCTCACACGAGTACACCTTGGCACGGCGCCTTGGCGCAGGCACGGCAAGACTTAGCGGATTCTTTGGCACGAGCA
This sequence comes from Stephania yunnanensis, assembly GCA_039657365.1. NCBI lineage: Eukaryota > Viridiplantae > Streptophyta > Magnoliopsida > Ranunculales > Menispermaceae > Stephania > Stephania yunnanensis. Next base: position 26,927,940 of record CM077581.1, on the reverse strand, counting down.
AGGTCGGGCCTTGGCACGGACAAGGGTTAACAAATCTTGACTTGGGCGTTGACCCAGTCAAAGTACGCTTGGTCTCATTTTGGGATGTTTCCTATTGGAGCTGAGGAAATGACTTAACATCTACTATATGGAGATGTGTGCTCTCTCTCCGGGGCGACATGAGCAAAGTAGCAAGGACCCTCGAGCATGCCTTGGGCGCAATGCCAAGGCACGACCCATGGACAAATCATGGCGTCGGCCACCCCGAGCCGGTGGTACTCGACCGAGCCCCGGCTAGCACCCAAGGTGCTTGGGCACGGCCAAGCACCACCAACAGCCCTTGTCCCGTAGAGAAACATGGGCCAAGTCATTTGAGGCGTGGATAGACCAAGTCAAGACGGTTCCAAGCGGTTGAGTAACTACCTTAGTCATGGGCAGGAGCCATGATCAAGGCACGACCAAGGAAGCCCCGAATACCAGGAGCATGTTGCAATTGACCATATAATGGTGGCGTTATGAAACGATGTGGCGGCAAGGGAGCAAGGCAGTTGGGTAACTGCCTTGACCACAAAAGGAGTGACGATTTACCTGGTCTATGGATCAATGTACACAGGACATGTGTCTTAGTTGATTATGTAACTACCTGTTGGCTGGTCTAGAAAGCCAAGGGCTCTAAGCTTGGGGAAGCATAGAGTGCCACAATTGTATTCCCAATTGAGAGCTAGTAAAAATGTTTTCTTGTTGTCATTTGCTTGTTGTCCCTTTAATTCGAGTATTGGTGTGCTGAACTAAGGTGGCCCTTAAGCACCACGTGTTCGATTGAGTGAGAAAAATTTTCTAGTGAAAAACCCCTCTTTAATTGGCCCCGTGACAATTGGTATCAGGGCTACGTTCGGAGATGATGGCGACCCGAGTAGCGAGCGATCTAAGTGAGAGGGTGGCTCACTTAGAACAACTGATAGCGATAATGTCTACTCCGGCAGAACCGGCGGAGTCTTCAACTACGTCACAACGTATTGAAGCCTTGGAAATGTTGGTGGCTTCATCGGTGACTAGGGGAGAGTCACAAGAAGCCATGATTACTATGTGGGAATCGAGATTTGAGGAGCTTGCGGCAGATGTGCGTTCGGTGGGAGAGCTTACCACCGAAACAGCCTCGACGATGGCTATGGAGGTGAATTTACTCAAGCGAGCCGTGGGCGGATCCTCGGAGGTTGCCGTTGCGGTGAAGTCCCAACCAAGGTGCCAGAGCCAAAGAAATTCTCAGGCAAGCGGAGCCCGAAGGAGCTTGAAAATTTCCTTCGGGACATGGAGCAGTACTTCGCTACTGCTGGGACAGAGGAGAGTCATAAGGTCATCTTGACCTCTATGTACCTTGAGGGTGATGCGACACTCTGGTGGAGAACCAGAGTGGATGATGATGTGGCTGCGGGCAGACCCAATATTGTGGATTGGGAGGTGCTCAAGAGGGAATTGAAGGATCAATTCCTTCCTACCAACGCGGCTTGGCAAGCGCGGGAGGCCTTGCGCAAGCTCTAGCTGACGGGATCGGTTCGAGACTGTGTTAAGGAGTTTTCCTCCCTCTTGCTGGACATCGAAAACATGTAAGAGGAGGACAAACTCTTTAACTTCACTACGGGATTGCAGTCGTGGGTTCAATCCAAGCTAAGGAGGCAAGGGGTGAAAGACTTGCCCGGGGCGATTGCGGCAACTGATAGTCTTGTGGATTTCAAGACTAGTTCTTCTCCGAGCGATGGAAAGAACAAGGAGAAGAAGCCGTTTAAAGACAACCACAAGAAGGGCAAGAAAAATTCATTCCCTCCTAAGCATGTGAGCTCGAAGCCGACCCCAAAGGTAGACGTGAAGCCTTCATCAAGTTCCTCAGGTAAGGGTTGTTTTATTTGCAATGGCCCTTACAGAGCACGAGACTGCTCAAAGAAGGAGAAACTCTCGGCCTTGATCCGAAGATGGTGGCCAGCCCCGAATGGACCCACTGCTGTTGTTGAATGCCATTCAACAAGCCAAGACAGGCCCTTCGGAGGGGTTGATGTACGTGAATGCTGTGGTGAACCAGAGATGAGTATTGGCAATGGTGGATTTGGGAGCCACACACTCATTCGTGGCAGACCATATGGTGGAGAAACTAGGACTAGAGCTTGTTGAAAACTCTAGTCGGATGAAAGCTGTGAATTTGGAAGCAAAACGAATTCAAGGTATGACCACTGATGTGAACCTTAAGGTTGGATCTTGGGAGGGCAAGATCAACCTTATGGCGGTTCCCTTGGATGATTTTGATGTCATCCTAGGGAATGACTTTTTACATTTGGGGAGTATTGCATTGATGTCGTTCTTAAAGGGATTGTTTGTGATGAACAAATCTCATCCATGCATTGTTCCTGCGGCTAACACAATTGCAGGAAAGGAGAGTACAAAGCTATCCCATCTTTCAACCATTCAGGTGAAAGATGGACTGAGAAAGGGGGAACCAACATTCTTAGCGGCCTCGGTGGAGACTAAGGCATGAACAACAGCAAAGGTCCCTGATGTAGTCACTGAAGTGTTGGAGGACTTCGGTGATGTGATGTCGGTGGAGTTGCTGAAACAATTGCCCCCAAAAAGGGTAATTTGCCACGAGATTGAGCTGATCCCTGACTCAAACCCCCAGCGCAGGCCCCTTACAGAATGGCTCCAAAGGAGTTGGAGGTGCTAAGAAAGCAGTTACAGGAATTATTGGATGCTGGATTTATTCAGCCATCTAAGGCACCCTGTGGAGCACCAGTCCTGTTCCATCGGAAGCACGACGGTTCTCTTCGAATGCGCGTGGACTATAGGGCGCCGAACAAGCTGACGGTGAAGAACAAGTATCCAATTCCGCTAGTGGCGGACTTGTTCGATCGGCTATCCAGTGCGGCCTATTTTACAAAGTTGGACTTGAGGTCGGGGTACTATCAGGTCCGAATTGCTGCTGGTGATGTTCCAAAGACAGCCATGGTGACTAGGTACGGTTCATTTGAATACTTAGTCATGCCATTTGGCTTGACAAATGCCCCTGTTACATTCTGTAACTTAATGAATGATGTACTAAGGTAGTTCATCGATCGATTTGTTGTTGTTTACCTTGACGACATTGTAATTTATAGTCAGAACCTCTATGATCATGTGGATCACTTACGGAAGGTTCAGACTACCTTGAGGGCTAACCATTTGTATGTGAAGAGGGAGAAATGTGAGTTTGTTACGCAAACAATCTCCTTCCTTGGTCATGTTGTAGGTTATGGCAAACTACAGATGGATCCAGAGAAGGTGCGGGCTATCATGGAATGGCCAAACCCCATGAAGGTCCCGGAGTTGTGATCATTCCTGGGTTTGGCAAATTACTATCGGCGGTTCGTGGAGGGCTACTCACGGAGAGTGACACCACTAACAGATCTGTTAAAGAAAGATCAGGCTTGGGCATGGACGGATCAATGCAACCAAGCTATGACGGAGCTGAAGCATGTTATTGCCTTTGAACCAGTGCTGCGACTACCGAATTTCGACTTACCATTCGAAGTACATACGGACGCCTCAAATAGGGCATTGGGGTGGTACTTATCCAGTTGGGATACCTCATTGCCTTCAAAAGTAGAAAATTGAAAGAAGTAGAGCAGAGTTACCCAGCTCTTGAGAAGGAAATGCTGGCTGTGATCCATGCCCTCCATCTTTGGAGGCATTATTTACTGGGAACCAGTTTTGTAGTACGGACGGACAATGCAGAGATCACCTACTTCATGAGTCAGAAAAAACTCAATCAGAAGTAGGCGAGGTGGCTAGAATTTTTGGCAGAGTTTGATGTTCAATTCGAACATAAGCCCGGGAGACTCAACTCAATTCCAGATGCACTCAGTCGCAAGGTGGTGGCTGAGATGGTAGCAGCAGGAGTGAGGCTGGAAGGTGAATTCCTGCCTCGCATCAAGGAGGAGACAAGCAAAGACCCTGTTTGTTCAAAAATGCTAAAGCTAGTGGCTGAGGGGGTCACTCGGAGGTTTTGGTGTAAAGATGGAGTCCTCTATGCTAAAGGGGGACGTCCACATATCCCTAGTACTGGCGGACTAAGGCGACAAATTTTGAAGGAGAGACATGATGCTCGGTGGGTTGGGCATCCGGGCATGGAGCGAACCTATGCCCTTCTATCACGTTCTTCTTCTAGCCTAAGATGGAAGAGGACGTGGATCAGTACGTGCGGACTTGTCTTGTGTGCCAACAAGACAAGACAAAGAGAAGGAAGGCACCAGGGTTGCTGGAGCCTTTACCTGTACCGGACAGACCGTTCCCGAGTATTTCTATGGATTTTATTACTGGTCTTCCTAAGGTGCAAGGAATGACTAATGTGCTGCTGGTGGTGGATAGATTCTCGAAGTATGTTACGTTCATAGCTGCTCCGAAGAATTGCGATACGGATCTAACTACGGAGTTGTTTCTGAAACATGTGGCGAAATATTGGGGGATACCAGAGGATATCATCAGTGATCGAGACGTTCGGTTCACTGGAAGGTTTTGGGTGGCCCTGTTCAATTTATTGGGTTCGGAGTTAAAGTTTTCCACAACAAACCATCCCCAAATGGATGGGTAGACGGAGAGAACCAATGCTTTGCTGGAGGACTACCTCAGACACTACATGAATGCAAGTCACTCCAACTGGGTGGATCTACTTGACACAGCCCAATTTTGCTACAACCTTAACAAACGCTCAGCTACGGAGCTGAGTCCGTTCAAGGTGGTGACAGGACAACAACCGGTTACTCCACATGAGGTAGCAAAGTCAAAGTCGATAGGGTCAAGCCCAGTGGCTTACCGCTTTGTGAGGAGCAAACAGGAACTGAGGGAGGCAGCTCAAGACAGTTTGACCAAAGTTGTCCGGAGGATGAAGAAGTATGTTGACCAGCACAAGAGACCCTTGGAGTTCCAAGAAGGGGACTTGGTCTTGTTGAAGCTTAGTCCTCAGATATCGAAGAAGTTTAACAAGAAGGAGACGCACAAGGGGCTGGTACAGCGATACGAAGGACCATTCGAGGTGGTCAAGCGAGTGGGAAGGGTAGCTTATCGCCTAAAGCTACCGAGAGGTTGAAGATGCACCTTACATTCCATGTCAGCTATCTTAAACCTTTCCACTCTAATGAGGCAGATCCAAAGAGGAGCACAGCGAGGCGAGCTCCACCTTTGGTACGAAAGGAGTTTGCTGAAGAGATTGAGCAGATTCTAAGCCACGAGACGCGTGGCCAGAGCAAGAGAAATAGGCAAACTTTTTACTTGATCAAGTGGGTTGATGTTGAAGAACCTACTCGGGAGCGAGATACTACTTTATGGCAATTTGAGAAAGAGATAGCAGACTACCATAAGCAGCAACAACCGAGCAGTTCGATGAGGGCATCAAACATTTCGGCGGGGGATGTTTGTCAGTCCCTCAATAGCGTGACCCGAGTAGGCTGGGCTAGGCAGCAAGAAACCTAGCCAAAAACCTAGTTCAGGAGGGCTCGGCTGGTTCCATAAGGTTCGGTCGCGGATAAACATGCAAAATAGTGCACAGACGTAAAGGGGGTTGCGCCTGAGCACGGGCCTTGGCGCCAAGCACGCGCGTAGCACCTTACTGTGTGGACTCGCGCGCATGGACGAGCGCGCATGGATGCGCGGACATAGACGAGCGCGCATCGGCACAGCGCCTTGGCGCATGGACGAGTGCATCTTGGCACGGTGCCTTGGCGCGGGCACAGACAAGACTTAGCGGATTCTTTGGCACGAGCAAGGTCGCGCCTTGGCACGAACGAGGTCGCGCCTTGGCACGGGCAAGGGTTGACAAATCTTGACTTGGGCGTTGACCCAGTCAAAGTACGTTTGGTCTCATTTTGGGATGTTTCCTATTGGAGCTGAGGAAACGACTTAACATCTACTATAGGGAGAGGTGTGCTCTCTCCCTGGGGCGGCATGAGCAAAGTAGCAAGGACCCTAGAGCATACCTTGGGTGCAATGCCAAGGCACAACCCATGGACGGATCATGGCGTCAGCCACCCCGAGCCGGTGGGACTCGACCGAGCCCCGGCTAGCACCTGAGGTGCCTGGGCACGGCCAGGCACCACCAAGCAGCCCCTGTCCCGTAGAGAAACATGGGTCACGTCCCTTGAGGCATGGATAGACCAAGTCTAGACGGTTCCAAGAGGTTGAGTAACTACCTTGGTCATGGGCAGGAGCCATGATCAAGGCACAACCAAGGAAGTCCCGAATACCGAGAGCATGTTGCAATTGACCCTGTAATGGTGGCAGTTATGGAACGATGTGGCAGCAAGGGAGTAAGGCAGTTGGGTAAGTGCCTTGACCACAAAGGGAGTGGCATTTTACTTGGTATATGGATCAATGTACACATGACATGTGTCCTAGTTGGTTATGTAACTACCTGTTGGCTGGTCTATAAAGCCAAGGGCTCTAAGCTTGAGGAAGCATAGAGTACCACAGTTGTATTCCCAATTGAGAGCTAGTAAAAACGTTTCCTTGTTGTCATTTGCTTGTTGTCCCTTTAATTCGAGTATTGGTGTGTTGAACTAAGGTGACCCTTAGGCACCACGGGTACGATTGTGTGAGAAAAATTTCCTAGTGAAAAACTCCTCTTTAATTGGCCCCGTGACGGCAACCATAGCCCATCCGCAGCTTATGATATCAATGAACATGAGGTCGCGACATCACACGGCATGGCCGAAAGTCGTATTTGGAAACAGGTTGGTCGGTGATCTCACTAGAACATTTTTTGCATTGAATAGAGGTTTTAAAACTCTTGTTAAATAAAGTGTTATTAAATGTCATGTGAAAATGCGTAATGTTTTAATTTTTAATACATGTATTACATTGAGATTTTTTAAAATTCATATTAATTAGGTGTTATTTAATAACACCTCCCTTTAATAAGGGTTCAAAAACCTCTATTAAATATCAAATTGTTCTAGTGATCTATTAAGTCTTCAAATAGTTTTGCATTTGATTCAGCCCTCGTTCACATGAATGATTTTTGACCCACTACTCCTGGCAATAGTTCTGGTATTGGATATTAGTCTCTGATAAGACTTAGTTATTAATGGCTTTAATGAATTATTTGTATCAAGTTTGTAAAATACTTTTTTAAGAAGAAGAAATATTGTTGCATTGCGTACGCAGCTAGCTAGCTAGTTGATTTAATGAATTGAAATATACTTAATTAATTTGTGCCCAATTTTCATCTCAATTAATTAAGGCCCAATGGTAAAAAAATAAGATAACATTTACAAGTTGTATCAATTATATTTTAATATTTAAAATTTGTCAATTACTATACTTTAACTTTTTCGATTTACTATCAATTATATTTTCAATTAATTTGGGGGCGCTCTAAATTTTTCTTTAAAATCAACTCAAATACTCTAATTTTTCTTTTAATAATCATCCACATTGATCAATTTACGTCAAAATATTTTAAGCCCCATGTTTAAATTAGTTTATGAAGACTCACAAAAATAATAATTTATAAGTCAAGATATGATACATTAATACTCTAATTTAAATTTAGTTATTTATAGATCACCAATAGTAAGTTAAACATTATATCTATATATTCATATGATAATGACGTAAATTAGCTTATTAGAAGGCTAATTACCCATTGTTGTTTAATTTGATAAAAGAACTAAGTACCCAAACTATGTATGTGATTGAGTAGGCATATGTACACACAACTATGTGTGTTATATACATGAAGACATATATCTATATAGGGGTTTGTTGATAATTGATTATTTAGACTTATATGTAGGGTTAGTTTAGTAGTATATTTAGTATAAATATCCAAAAATAATGAGCTCCAATTAATGGTGTATATGCATTTTCAAGTAAATCAGGTATAAAGGAAGGAAACGAGCAAAAACGAGAAAAAAAAGATCTAAAACTCACCAAAGTGTGGTTGGCGTAGTGACATGAAGGTGTGGCACTATGGAGAGTGAAGGGACAACGTGGAGGACCTCAGCACGACGTGGGAGAGAAGACAAGTGAAGAAAATGAGACAAAGAGGTTGGCGCAATGGTGGCACTGTGGAGCCTAAGGGACGGCGCCACGCTGAGGTCACTGAAGAGAAGAATTAAAAGCAGACAAAAGAGGCAACACAATGGCGGCGCCGTGACATCACGCACACTGTGCCGGGGGTTAAGTGACAATGCCGGAGCAGAAAAAAATAGAAAGTTAGAGTTCTATCTCATGTTAAATTGTAAAGTAGGGTTTTTAATTGTGTTTATGAAGTATAAATATATATTAGGACTAGGGGTGGGCAAACCGCAGTTTGTTGGTTTTCACCACCAAACCGCGACCAAACCAGTTACAAACCACCACCAAATCGTGAACCTTTAAAACCGCACCCAAACTGACCGTGCAAACCGCGGTTTGGTCGGTTTGGTTTCGCGGTTTTAGGGTTTAAGGTATATTTTAAAAAAAAAGAATGGTGGTCGGGAAGTGGCGGTGGGAGGCACGATTGGTTGGGGAGGCAGCCACTCATGGTGGGACGCTTGGTAGGAGGAGGCCACTGGTGGCGGGAGACAGCGGTGGGAGGCACGACTGGTGCGAGGAGCGGCGGTAGGAGAGGTGGGATTGGTGGGAGGGTGCCATTGGCGGTGGGAGGCACGATTGAGAGGGGCGGCGGCGGTGGGAGGCACAACTAAGAGGGCGACTAGTGGGCGTGGCGGTAGGAGGCGGCGGCGGCGGTGGCGGTGAGAGGAGGCGGCGAAGATTGGTGGCGGTGGGAAGCACAACCGAGAGGGGAGGCGGCGATGGGAGGCACAACTAAGAGCGGCGACGGTGGTGGTGAGAGGAGGTGGCGGCGATCGGTGGCGGTGAGAGGAGGCGGCGAAGATTGGTGGCGGTGGGTGGAGGAGGACGATTGAGAGGAACTGTTTAGAGAGAGAAACAATAGTGTTGAGAGAGAGAGAGAGAGATGAAAGGTTAGAGGAAAAGTGTGGTGTAAAGTGTGGAGTTCGTTATAAATTTATATTGGTAGGGTTTTAAGTAAATTGAGAAAAATTACTAAAATACCCTCGGTTTGGTGAAACTGCGGTTTTTCCAAAATGAAAACCGCGACCAAACCGCGATTCTGTAGTTTTTATATTTTTCAAACCGCACCCAAACCGCGAGTTTTAAAAATCAGACCAAATTACACGATTTGGGCGGTTAGGGCGGTTTGGGCGATTTTCCAAAAATCGCTGCCGACCCCTAATTAGGGCATTGTAAACTCACCACATATTAACCATTAGCAGCCATTAACATATTTTAGCATAGATTTACATTATTATTGAGTGTTAGAACAATTTGTGGAAAGAAGACATCGAAGACTCACGTGTGGTGATTCGGGTAATATTTCGTGAGGTGATTCAGGTGTTATTTTTATTGATTTATTTGAAGTATTTTAATAACTCTACGATTTCAATGAATACTATTATATGCATGTTTGTTTCAATGAAGTGTGAGTAGTCTATTAATTTTAGAGATCAATGAATCCTATGATATAAATACTATGCTATGGACGTAAGTAGAAATTGAATATAAAAGTGTAATGATTAGAATTTGTATTGATTCTTAGCGTAATGTTATATACATCTTGATCACATGTTTATTGATATTATGTTTTAGAAGTTATCATGGCTATTGAAGCTTTTAAATTGGACATGGACGATACAACCGTAAAATATGCAAAATCGAGTGATAGTTATCGATTAGAGAGACACGGATAATAAATTTATTTGGTTATAAATATAAGTATTTGGAATATTATAAGTGAAGTTTTAGTTTGCACATTAAAATTTTTTTCATCACGACAATAGATTAAAGCGAATTTGAAGGAAATCTATCTATTTTATATAGACATTGCACACAACATGATAAAGTGGTTGAAAAATATAATATTTTATTACTTAGTTGAAGTTATGAACTAAGATAAAATTAATGTATGAGCCTAAAGTAAATTGCATTGATTTGATAGGATAGATTAGTTTAGTTATAAAATCATTTTAAAAAGATTTTCTTAGCAATAAATTCATAGTAATTACGTACGTCGTAAGTGCATACAATCGAGCCGTTGCGTCCGAAGTCACTTGTTAAACGTACATACACGACATAAACTTACACACACACACACACACTTTGGGCCTTTTTGACCAAAATACCCTCATCTTCTACACAACCTCACACACCATTTTTTGCCTTTTTTTACCAAAACACCCTCGTCTTCTACACACAACCTTTTTCATATCCATACACCGCCACCCTCCCCAACCACCACCACCACCGCTGCCAACCTCCGCCACGCCACCGCCGACCTCCGCCACGCCGTCGGCGACAACTTTTCTAATCACTGCCTCCTAATCTCCGACATTGCCGTTCACTGCAACACCACCATCATCTCTGAAGGCGTCATCCACCGCCGCCCCTGTTGTCACCCGCTGCCGCCACCAATGCCGCCACCACCACCACCACCACCGCTGTCGTCCCTCTCTTTCGGCTTGATGACGAGATGGTCAGATCTCAGATCTGGGATCCTCTCTCGGCCAGATGGTCAGATCTGAGATTGCCGAGAGAGAAAAAGAGATGGGACGGCAGTGGATAACGATTTGGGAGATGGTGATGTTGCAGTGAATGACAGCGTCTGAGAAAGGCTGTGATGAGAAAAGTAATCGGCGACGACATGACGTAGGCCGGCGACGGCGTGGTGGTGGTCGGCAGTAGTGGTGGTAGTGGTTGGGGAGGTGTGTGTAGATGAAAGAGGTGGCGTGTAATTCTGGTAAAAAAGGCAAAAAATGGTGTATGTAAGTTCGTTGGTGTGTGTAAGGGAGAAGTAGGAGCATTTAGCAAGCCCCTTTATATATCATGATTCATGAATATTGAAGAGCACCGCTATGTGGACTTCAATTGTTTATAAGGGCACACCAAAATATATGTAAATTGGTACACTTTTGGGGTGCCCTCGTAAACAGTTGGAGTGCACATAGAATCACTCATATTGAATTCTAATGCGTATGAATAAATCCTTAAAGGGTGTTTCAAGAGAGTTGAAGAGAATGATGTGGACATATTTTTTGAAGGAAAAATATGGTCTAATTTGTAATGGCCCTAATTAATTAAAGTAGAATTAGTGTTACTTTTAGAGATCAACGGTCGTAATTCAGTCCTTACGTAGATAATTCAATTGACTCATATACGAGAATCGTGAGTATATGTGTATGTATAAGTGGTGTTCGCTTTATAATGCGGTGTTTAAAATTATTGTATTATTATATTACATCGCATGTATGCACATTGCTATCATGCGAGTTCATTCACTGAGGTTACGTTGTGTTGTGTGGGATATAATGATTTACCGGTTAATTGGTTCACTGGGGCTTTAGAAGACGTGGTATAAGAGTGACTGTTTAACCGGTTAAGTGGTTCATCAGGGCTGTCTATGTTTACATTTCTGCTTACTTATATAACTGTTGTTTTGTTTTCTTATTATTTACCCGTGAGCTCTAGTTTTTTTTTGTATTGCCCTACATTTACGGAACATCGAATACATGTATATGGATTTTTGTTGTATTTTTCACCTCAGTTATATACATGACATCTTTTTGCCGAGTTTTCCATTATTTAGGATTGTTAAATTGCATAAATTTGTTCACACTTAAAGCCTTCCTGTCACGACCCAAATTATCAATCTCATTTATTATCTATTATCTGGATTTGCGACCCATGACGTGAGACCTACACCATGATACGTGCACTGATCGAGGCAAGATGACAGAGGTATATGTTAGATTTGTTGTGGTGTATGCCTAGTATATTGTATATGTTTAGACTACTAAGTTACTTTTATTTGTGTATATGTGTTGAGACGTAAGTGGGGACATACCTCGAGATGTGTGCCAATGTGGGATTGAGTAGATAATCATGTAGCTAGTTGGTTTAAGCTTACCGTAGTTTATATAGTTGAAATAATGTTGCTATAGTTGAATATATATTAAATGCACATAAATTAGAAATTTAAAACAATAGCCATTTGATATTCATCGAGATACATGTTGATACATTTATAAAACAATTGAGTTTGACATTAGTGTTAGTTGGATTGAGTTAGTGGGAAGAATGTTAAGATGTGGTCATTAGATTAGTTTCGAGATATGTACGCACATAACGATCAATGGCTATTAATCAAACTTATCTATTGCATATATAAAGCTTAAGATCAACACATGCGTTCAAATCATTTCATTTACAAAATTTAGAAACTAAGTAAAGCTTGCTAGAGAAGAATAAAAATTGGAAAAGATCAAGGAGAAATTAGTGGGTTCGGTGTAGGAGGTACTGATCAAGCTAGGTGTTAATTAAACTAGGTAATTTTCCTACATAAGCAAGTTAAATTAATTTGATGAATTCATGAATTTTATGATGCGTGGCTATTTTATGTTGTTAATGGATGTCTTAGGTCTCTAGAGATGTGGAAAAGAGATCCCAAGTTGTTGGGGTGACCTATATGTGGAGAGAACTCAAAACTCTAAGTGCAGAATTATGAGTTTTCCTGCACATAAGGCGTTAGGTGTGATTAGCTAGTGTTGTCGCTAACTTTGTATAGCGCGCTAGAGGAACTAGGTGGCGCGCTAATAAGGCCATTAGCGCACTAGATGGGCTATCCAATGCGCTAATTGCTCTGACAATACAAAAACCAACCCTTTTCTAATTCAACTTAAATACTTTAAACGAGCCCAACACCCTACTTAAAGGTCTAAACACACTCAAAAACATGTTAAATGTTATCAGGAACCTAGGGAAGAGTCTCAAGGGTTCGAACATGAGATTTGGGGTGTCGTGAGGCCGATAAAGGTAGGACTTTACATTGCATGATGTGAGTATACCCGTTGATTGTTTTATTTGCATTTTATATCCATTTTATGTTTGTTTGTTGTAGTTTATATTGACTGTCTAGCGTTGTGTTTTTATATCATGAACTTATTTGACACTCTTTATTTGTTGAGCCTAACTTTCACGATATTATGATAAATTGGTATCATTTGAATCCATCCATAAGCTTTATGTCATTTCTTGCTATTTACCGTGAATATAGTGTAAATAACATGCTATTAGGAATTGTGAAGTTGTAGGTGACTTTATGGACTTATACTCCTTGGGAATTGTGCTTTGTAGCATAGCCAAGCCTTGAAACCTTTAATGAGTCAACTTTTTGGAATTATAAAGCAGTTATAGAATCTAGAGTCTATTACACTACGTTAGAGTTGGTCGGCACAAGGGGTTAGAGTCCCTGGGAATGTCGGCACTCGCCACTATGATGCGGCACATGGGTTAGAGTCCTCGGGGTTGTCGATACACTAAGGTTAGAGTCCTTGGTGACACTCGATTAGGAGACTACAAGAAATTATAGTTTTTTATATTTTGTCATTATACGGCTTTTTTGATTTTGTAGGGACAAGTTGTTTTTCCCCTACTCACCTATAGTTTTTTATATCATATGCATGTGATCATTGTTTTAGTACTTAGGATTTAAAATTGCTTCCGCATAATCTTTTAAAGCTAAATCACTACAAGAAATATAGTTTTTGTCACGTTGATTCCGTAGGGACAAAACCTATAGTTTTTGTCACATGGAAATTAAAGCATGACAAATACCTTTAGCGTGACAAATACCTTTTATGGATCTCGATATATTTATTACGGGAGTATTGCACGTCATAAAAAACATATTTTTGTTACGACTATATTTGCGTCACAAACGTTTCATTAAACAACGAAGAAAAATGTTTTATGTCACAAGACTTTGTCCGTCACAAATACATGTAGCTACGACTTTCTACTGGTGACAAAAAATAATAATATTTTATATGTACATTGCTCCGTCACAAAAAAAAGTATTTATATAAAAGTTGTTGTAACTATCTTGCATCTCATCAATATAAAAATATTGCATCTATTAAAATATTTAAAAGTTACTTTACTTGCATTACAAGGCCAACATTATCAATCTATTCAAAGTTTGATTTTTGTGATTTTGAATCCAAAGTATCAAAAAAATGATAATACTTAATTTAGAAGTCAAACATAGCAAAATAAAATTAAACTTTGACAAGTTTTTTCATGGCTTAAGTCTAACATAGCAAAATAAAATAAATCCATGTTTTCTTCAATGTTTTCACTCCATGCTTCTTCTATTTCTTCTTCACGTGAAGCTTTCTTCCATTTCATCATCTTTACCCTTTGAAGTCTCATCCAATTGCGCATCTAAAATATCAAAGTTATAAATATAAGTAATTGCACTTAAACACTTACATAAATAAAAAAATCTTTAATAAATCATAACGTAGTAATAAAATTTCAAAAGAACCTTCACTTAAATTAAATATTAGCAAAAAATTTTAAACATTTTGCAAACTTCCGCATGCATCAAATAATTCTACAAGTCAAATATAATCACCTTCATAAATCATAATGTATTACATAAATTCCAAAAAACCACCCTTTAAATTTAAGATTCTTAAAAATTTCACTTGCATCAAATAATTCTACAAGTCAAATACATTCTTCTTTGGTGAACCATAATGTATTACCAAGATTTTAGCGAGAACATGCCCTTAAATTAAAGATTCACAAAAATTTTAAACATTGTGCAAACTTCAACATGCATCAAATAATCATCTAACTCAAATATATTCAAACATGCATAGTGCTTAAATTATTGGTGCAAATTTATGAGTTTCATTTGTATAGAACATAAACTAGTAAAAAGCTCAAAAAATCATCAAAAGTTAGAGGGTCAACATATACTAAAATCATTAACAATTCTTGAAATAGTAGTTTAGCTAGCAAATGTCATTCAACTCAATGATAAAATAAATTGTCAAGTTTAGGAGATGAGTAAATGTTCAAAATAACAATCATGAAGGTGGATGCTCTTAAATTGGTCACATGGAGGTAACTTAAGATATTCTAGCAAAACTTAAATTACTACCTTTTTGATCGTTCACTTTTGAATAATCAACTAAACTCTACCTAAGGTCTTGTTTATCTTATGACAAACCAATCACGAGAATAATTTTTCAACTAAACTCTACCTAAGGTCTTGTCTATCTTATGACAACATTAAATAACATTTCAATTCTTACTTTTCCACCATTATATCTAAGCTAGAATTGGGCATTCAATTAGGCTCAAAACAAGAAAAAGTGAAAGAGATGGAATGAAAAGAGAATAAGGTATTGAATTTATATCGCCAATCTTGTCATCAATCCATAAACAAAATTAAATATAAGTAATTGCACTTAAACACTTATATAAATAAAAAAATCTTTAATAAATCATAACGTAGTAATAAAATTTCACCAGAACCTTCACTTAAATTAAAGATTAGCAAAAAATTTTAAACATTTTGCAAACTTCCGCATGCATCAAATAATTCTACAAGTCAAATATAATCACCTTCATGAATCATAATGTATTACATAAATTCCAGCAAAACCACCCTTTAAATTTAAGATTCTTAAAAATTCCACTTGCATCAAATAATTCTACAAGTCAAATACATTCTTCTTTAGTGAACCATAATGTATTACCAAAATTTTAGCAGAACATGCCCTTAAATTAAAGATTCACAAAAAATTTTAAACATTGTGCAAACTTCAACATGAATCAAAAATCATCTAACTTATAAATATATTCAAACATGCATAGTGCTTAAATTATTGGTGCAAATTTATGAGTTTCATTTGTATAGAACATAAAATAGTAAAAAGCTCAAAAAATCATCAAAAGTTAGAGGGTCAACATATACTAAAAGCATTAACAATTCTTGAAATAGTAGTTTAGCTAGCAAATGTCATTCAACTCAATGATAGAATAAATTGTCAAGTTTAGGAGATGAGTAAATGTTCAAAATAACAATCATGAAGGTGGATGCTCTTAAGTTGGTCACATGGAGGTAACTTAAGATATTCTAGCAAAACTTAAATTATTACCTTTTTGATCGTTCACTTTTGAATAATCAACTAAACTCTACCTAAGGTCTTGTTTATCTTATGACAAACCAATCACGAGAATAATTTTTCAACTAAACTCTACCTAAGGTCTTATCTATCTTATGACAACATTAAATAACATTTCAATTCTTACTTTTCCACCATTATATCTAAGCTAGAATTGGGCATTCAATTAGGCTCAAAACAAGAAAAAGTGAAAGAGATGGAATGGAAAAGAGAATAAGGTATTGAATTTATATCGCCAATCTTGTCATCAATCCATAAACAAAATTAAATATAAGTAATTGCACTTAAACACTTATATAAATAAAAAAATCTTTAATAAATCATAACGTAGTAATAAAATTTCACCAGAACCTTCACTTAAATTAAAGATTAGCAAAAAATTTTAAACATTTTGCAAACTTCCGCATGCATCAAATAATTCTACAAGTCAAATATAATCACCTTCATGAATCATAATGTATTACAAATTCCAAAGAAAACCACCCTTTTAAATTTAAGATTCTTAAAAATTTCCACTTGCATCAAATAATTCTACAAGTCAAATACATTCTTCTTTAGTGAACCATAATGTATTACCAAAATTTTAGCAAACATGCCCTTAAATTAAAGATTCACAAAAAATTTTAAACATTGTGCAAACTTCAACATGAATCAAAAAATCATCTAACTTAAAATATATTCAAACATGCATAGTGCTTAAATTATTGGTGCAAATTTATGAGTTTCATTTGTATAGAACATAAACTAGTAAAAAGCTCAAAAAATCATCAAAAGTTAGAGGGTCAACATATACTAAAAGCATTAACAATTCTTGAAATAGTAGTTTAGCTAGCAAATGTCATTCAACTCAATGATAGAATAAATTGTCAAGTTTAGGAGATGAGTAAATGTTCAAAATAACAATAATGAAGGTGGATGCTCTTAAGTTGGTCACATGGAGGTAACTTAAGATATTCTAGCAAAACTTAAATTATGACCTTTTTGATCGTTCACTTTTGAATAATCAACTAAACTCTACCTAAGGTCTTGTTTATCTTATGACAAACCAATCACGAGAATAATTTTTCAACTAAACTCTACCTAAGGTCTTATCTATCTTATGACAACATTAAATAACATTTCAATTCTTACTTTTCCACCATTATATCCAAGCTAGAATTGGGCATTCAATTAGGCTCAAAACAAGAAAAAGTGAAAGAGATGGAATGGAAAAGAGAATAAGGTATTGAATTTATATCGCCAATCTTGTCATCAATCCATAAACAAAATTAAATATAAGTAATTGCACTTAAACACTTATATAAATAAAAAAATCTTTAATAAATCATAACGTAGTAATAAAATTTCACCGAACCTTCACTTAAATTAAAGATTAGCAAAAAATTTTAAACATTTTGCAAACTTCCGCATGCATCAAATAATTCTACAAGTCAAATATAATCACCTTCATGAATCATAATGTATTACAAATTCCAAAGAAACCACCCTTTAAATTTAAGATTCTTAAAAATTTCACTTGCATCAAATAATTCTACAAGTCAAATACATTCTTCTTTAGTGAACCATAATGTATTACCAAAATTTTAGCAAGAACATGCCCTTAAATTAAAGATTCAAAAAAATTTTAAACATTGTGCAAACTTCAACATGCATCAAAAAATCATCAAGTTATAAATATATTCAAACATGCATAGTGCTTAAATTATTGGTGCAAATTTATGAGTTTCATTTGTATAGAACATAAAATAGTAAAAAGCTCAAAAAATCATCAAAAGTTAGAGGGTCAACATATACTAAAAGCATTAACAATTCTTGAAATAGTAGTTTAGCTAGCAAATGTCATTCAACTCAATGATAGAATAAATTGTCAAGTTTAGGAGATGAGTAAATGTTCAAAATAACAATCATGAAGGTGGATGCTCTTAAGTTGGTCACATGGAGGTAACTTAAGATATTCTAGCAAAACTTAAATTATGACCTTTTTGATCGTTCACTTTTGAATAATCAACTAAACTCTACCTAAGGTCTTGTTTATCTTATGACAAACCAATCACGAGAATAATTTTTCAACTAAACTCTACCTAAGGTCTTATCTATCTTATGACAACATTAAATAACATTTCAATTCTTACTTTTCCACCATTATATCCAAGCTAGAATTGGGCATTCAATTAGGCTCAAAACAAGAAAAAGTGAAAGAGATGGAATGAAAAAGAGAATAAGGTATTGAATTTATATCGCCAATCTTGTCATCAATCCATAAACAAAATTAAATATAAGTAATTGCACTTAAACACTTATATAAATAAAAAAATCTTTAATAAATCATAACGTAGTAATAAAATTTCACCAGAACCTTCACTTAAATTAAAGATTAGCAAAAAATTTTAAACATTTTGCAAACTTCCGCATGCATCAAATAATTCTACAAGTCAAATATAATCACCTTCATGAATCATAATGTATTACATAAATTCCAGCAAAACCACCCTTTAAATTTAAGATTCTTAAAAATTCCACTTGCATCAAATAATTCTACAAGTCAAATACATTCTTCTTTAGTGAACCATAATGTATTACCAAAATTTTAGCGAGAACATGCCCTTAAATTAAAGATTCACAAAAAATTTTAAACATTGTGCAAACTTCAACATGCATCAAAAATATCTAACTTAAATATATTCAAACATGCATAGTGCTTAAATTATTGGTGCAAATTTATGAGTTTCATTTGTATAGAACATAAACTAGTAAAAAGCTCAAAAAATCATCAAAAGTTAGAGGGTCAACATATACTAAAAGCATTAACAATTCTTGAAATAGTAGTTTAGCTAGCAAATGTCATTCAACTCAATGATAGAATAAATTGTCAAGTTTAGGAGATGAGTAAATGTTCAAAATAACAATCATGAAGGTGGATGCTCTTAAGTTGGTCACATGGAGGTAACTTAAGATATTCTAGCAAAACTTAAATTATTACCTTTTTGATCGTTCACTTTTGAATAATCAACTAAACTCTACCTAAGGTCTTGTCTATCTTATGACAAACCAATCACGAGAATAATTTTTCAACTAAACTCTACCTAAGGTCTTATCTATCTTATGACAACATTAAATAACATTTCAATTCTTACTTTTCCACCATTATATCTAAGCTAGAATTGGGCATTCAATTAGGCTCAAAACAAGAAAAAGTGAAAGAGATGGAATGAAAAAGAGAATAAGGTATTGAATTTATATCGCCAATCTTGTCATCAATCCATAAACAAAATTAAATATAAGTAATTGCACTTAAACACTTATATAAATAAAAAAATCTTTAATAAATCATAACGTAGTAATAAAATTTCACCAGAACCTTCACTTAAATTAAAGATTAGCAAAAAATTTTAAACATTTTGCAAACTTCCGCATGCATCAAATAATTCTACAAGTCAAATATAATCACCTTCATGAATCATAATGTATTACATAAATTCCAAAAAACCACCCTTTAAATTTAAGATTCTTAAAAATTCCACTTGCATCAAATAATTCTACAAGTCAAATACATTCTTCTTTAGTGAACCATAATGTATTACCAAAATTTTAGCAGAACATGCCCTTAAATTAAAGATTCAAAAAAATTTTAAACATTATGCAAACTTCAACATGCATCAAATAATCAAAGTTATAAATATATTCAAACATGCATAGTGCTTAAATTATTGGTGCAAATTTATGAGTTTCATTTGTATAGAACATAAAATAGTAAAAAGCTCAAAAAATCATCAAAAGTTAGAGGGTCAACATATACTAAAAGCATTAACAATTCTTGAAATAGTAGTTTAGCTACCAAATGTCATTCAACTCAATGATAGAATAAATTGTCAAGTTTAGGAGATGAGTAAATGTTCAAAATAACAATCATGAAGGTGGATGCTCTTAAGTTGGTCACATGGAGGTAACTTGAGATATTCTAGCAAAACTTAAATTATTACCTTTTTGATCGTTCACTTTTGAATAATCATCCATCATGAGAAGATGTTTGAACATGAGGCCTATGTGAGCTTCCAACATCTGAACTCTGACATGTAGTCAAAAAATCAATTAATTGTCTCATTTGTAATTAGAACATAATTAATAAACTTCAAGTATCAACAATAATGTCGCTGAATTACTTGATTGACGTTGATAGGCAGTTGAATTCCAGCTTTTCTCCAAACATGCATATATGTTATCTATTTGTGATCGCATGTTTGTCTATAAACAATAAATTTGTAATAGATTGTCGTATTAGATTCATGAAAGAAATGATAAAAAACAACCAAAATTGATGAAATATTTACTTTCGTCGCAGCAAGTTCCTTGCGAAGGAGCTCATTTGTAGCATTTGCCTTTTCTTGTGCTCTCCGTATTGCAATATCTGCCGGACATTCGGAATCTTTCCCAAACACATCTTTAAATGAGGGTCCATGACCATAAGTTAGCACACGCCCGCGTTTTTCATCTCCTATTACCTTTTTAAAAATTTTCTCTCGAACTTCCATCGTTTGCTCTGACTCGGGAATTTGTGAAAGTTCATTTTGCAATTGCAACTAAACATAAAATTTTATATTAACATAGAAAGGAATTGTTATGATGTAAACTAAATATATATTACCTTATTTTCTCTCTTAAAAGTAAAATTGTCAAGTGAGAAATGATTATCTTTAAAAAATAGAGAACACTCAAAATTTTTTTAAGAACCTACTCGATTACCTTATGACGTACGTTTGTGAAAGACTTGCGACATGTTCGATGGCAAATAGTCTTTCGTTTTCTATTTTCAGCATTTGTTTTAGCAATTTTCTGCATCAATATTAAAATACTTATTACACATAAAAATGAATTAAATTGAAATCCGACTTATTATTCATTTCTAAAAAACTAACTCAAAGATCTACAAAATTTTAAGGTAATTGAATAAAAGGAAGCATTGTATCCAATGTGATGGAATTATTTAAATGAGCTGAAATCAAATGCAAGACTAAGAATTTTGATTTGTACCTTAACTTCATCTTCGTTCCAATACCTCACAAGTATTGGCCATTGTTCATCTTGTACACGCTCATCAGGCACTCGAGTAAGAATATCTTCATCATCTTTGGGGA
Source organism: Stephania yunnanensis (assembly GCA_039657365.1). Classification (NCBI taxonomy): domain Eukaryota; kingdom Viridiplantae; phylum Streptophyta; class Magnoliopsida; order Ranunculales; family Menispermaceae; genus Stephania; species Stephania yunnanensis. The sequence goes on along the minus strand of CM077581.1, from coordinate 26,906,774 downwards.
TCAAAATCACAAAAACTCAAAAGTTCAAGGATCAAATGTATAACAATAAAAGTTTAGCGATCAAATGTACACTAATAAAAAATTTAGAGATCAAAAGCATAAAGGCTTTGGAAGAAAACCTATTTAGTTTTCACTATAATGCCTTTTATGTTTTACAAAGGTTTGCTTACCTTTTTAAAAGAAAGAAGTTTTGATTCCTTTTTAAGGAGTTTGTTTGAATGGAATTCACGTAGCTTTAGGTGCTTCAATTAATTGTGCTTAAAGTTTTGGATGTACCAGAAACATTTTTAATTAATCTAAAAATATATTCATGAACGACATATTTTTCTATTAATTTGCATGTCTTAAAATATATAAATATTAGTTTAGATAGACTTACATAAACTTGTTTTCTTCACCACTGGTGGTAAGAAAGCTATACATCTAGGGCATTGTCAAACTCGTCGTAGATCAAAATATTACAAAAAAATCATTTAATTAATTTATGAATTGTGGCTTGCCTTTTAAAAAGATAACAACAAAGCCTCAATCCCAAATTAGTTGGGGTTAGCTACAAGGTGGATGCTCTTCCATTGTGCTCGATTTAGAGCAGCTAAAGATCATTTGTGTTCAAAAACGACTAAATAACTTTAGCATTAAAGAAAGACAAAAAATTTATTGACTAACAGCCTTATCAAATGAAGCACAATTGCAATCTTCTCAAAAGTTTACCAAACATTATAAGAGTTCCAATTTAACAAGTAGTAGGCATAGGCTATCCCCAGTTATTAAAAAAATTGCTTCCATTAGGGGGGTTTCAAACTGGAATTAATTCAATTTATCACTTTATAACGATAATATTAGTGTTACTCTAGATCCCATGAGAAAGAGGCTGCCATGTAAGAAGTCTATAGTTGAGCAGAAAGAAAGATACTGACATGGATTCATCTAACTAACCTAAAGTTCATAAAACTAATCAGCGATAAAGCACAGTTTACTTCAAAATTACAAGTAGCTTGTCATATGGTACCATTCAAAAGAAAGTTCGCACAAGATGTGTATGTTCTTCAATTTTTTTCCAAATGTTGGTGACCAAAAGTGAAGCCAATGAATTCAAGCAAAAGCTTCCATTTCCTAACCTACACTTTGCAATTCGAATGCATCTAAATCAATAGGTCCGTCTGTGCCTAGCTTCCAATCAATCACTAACACAAGCAATTAAGAAGTATCAACAGTAACTTCCTATTTGAAATTGGAATTAACCCTGCATTCCCTATAATAATGACTACCACCAGCACCAAAAAATCTTCATTTGCTCATCATAAGCTCCCATCTACTTGAAAATTAATCTTGATCAATACTCTAATCTGAGTTTCACAATTACTAATTAATTAATTTACATACATATATGCTTCAAGTACATAAGAAACCAGGGGGTGAGATGAGGATTCGGGTCTACCTTTTTTTGCCGACCAGGGAGCAGCGGCGCTGGCGAGGGAGCAGCGGCGCCGACCAGAGACCAGCGGCGCCGACCAAGCGACCAGGGAGATGCAGAGGGAGGAGGCGCGATGCAGAGAGAGGAGGCGCGATGCAGGACGACCAGCGAGTCGGCGAGATGCGAAGGGAGGAGGCGCGATGCAGGACGACCAGCGACCAGGGAGATGCAGAGGGAGGAGGTGCGATGCAGAGGGAGGAGGCGCGAAGCGGGACGACCAGCGAGTCGGCGAGATGCAGAGGGAGGAGGCGCGATGCAGGACGACCAGCGACCAGGGAGATGCAGAGGGAGGAGGCGCGATGCAGGACGACCAGCGAGTTGGCGAGATGCAGAGGGAGGAGGCGCGATGCAGGACGAGGACGATGACCAGGGAGATGCGGGACGACCAGGGAGATGAACAGGGAGGAGAAGCGAGGACCAGGGGAAGAGGAGGACGAGGAAGGGGACGACCAACGACGACGACGACGAGTGGAGGCGTGTTTCGACGACGAAGTGGAGGCGGTTTCGCGGGGTGGAGTGGGACGCGAAGGGCGGATAAAGTTTCGGTGTCGCTCAAACAAATGGGAAAAAAAAATGGGAATGAGGTTGCTGGGAGTTTCGATTTCGCGCGTGTATCAAAAATTGTGTTTTCATTTGTTACGGAATAATAATTGTGAGCAAACACACTTTACGCGACGAAAAATTTGTACCTATTTGTGATGGAAACATGTTTATCTCTAAAGCTTCTTTTCATCACGCAAAATCTAAGTCGTGACAAAAATAAGTGTTAATGTATAAAAGCTTTGTTTACGATTAATGTACTGTCACTAAAATGCCTATTGGATACGCTTATTTTAAACCGTGACAAATGATTCGTCAAATTTGTAGTAAAAGCTCAAATTTCTTGTAGTGAATATTATAACTCTTAAAAGTATTTTAATTAACTCTGAAACTCAATTGAAATGTGATATGTACGTTACTTATCCTGAACATGTTTAACAAGGAGAATATGACAAAAAGTATGACTAATATGTAGTTAAGTCCTACGTGGTTGAATTAGGGTTTAATTACAAGATTAGGCCAGACGATGCTCTAGATTAGGGAACGTGGCCATTACACTTCCATTATAAAATGACAATGAAAAGTGATAGATTAACTAACTAGCTAAACAAATTCATTAATAATTATATAAAGAATAATTGACTAAACTAGTGTTAGTTAAAAACATGTAAACCCCAGCTAGGTCACAGGGTGTCATATATGAGCATGCTATGACGTGGCAGGACTTGGTGACGTGTGATGCAACATGGCGGTGCCCATGGTTGCCGCGGGATATTGGGCCATCATAGTTTGGTATCAGAGTGAGGCTCAATTGAGCCTCGGGAATAATTTAAAGAAATCGGATAAAATTTTACAAACAAACCTTCGATGTGGAAGCCCGCAGACCTTGACTAAGAATCATAGTTGGGAAGCAAATGCGAGTTGGGTAGAGATAAGGTTTGTAAATGCGTTATGTTTTTTTTTATTGTATTTTTTATATACACATATACGAAAGGTGATCCAGAGTACGTTTTTTGACGCAGATCACGATGGATGCCAACCGACTTCACCTACTATAGATGTTGGTCAACGAGTGATCAGACAGAGATGAGGTTTTAGATCTAGTAGTAGCCGCACGATTAACAGCTCACGATTGGCAGTTTGAGCTATTGATGGATATGATGCACAAAAAAAAAATAGCGCTTGCATCCCTTATCGCCACCCGAATACAGAGCACAACTGAGAAGATAATTACATTGACTAATCAGGATGTACCGACGTAGACAGTGGTACATGAGACTCTGGCAGTGGTTGCCGCACTGACAATAGTAAATACCAAATTAGTGACACCTACGATTGAGACACCGACAACTACGTCAACACAAACATACACATTTGAGACTTCGATGACAACGCAGAGGTTAAGTTGATGAAGAAGCTCATCTAATTCAACCCCGGATATCTCCATGGAGGCAGAGACTCGGAGGCACCCTGAAAATGGTTGATTGCGAATCAGAGGCTACACAAGCAACTACGGGTTCGTGATAGCATACATTCTAGGATATCGGGCATATGCTGAGAGGAGATGATGTCGTATGGTGGACAATGTAAACAAACACTAATCCATATTTGACCACATGGGTAGAGTCTCAACAGATTTTCTACGACTAGTACATCCCGATCGAGATCCAGTTGAGGTGGAGAGAAGAGTTTTTAGTCTTAGGACAGAATAGTCAATCGGTTCTACGGTACATGAAGATATATCAATATTTACTACAGTTTTCCATAGACATTGCGGAACTAAGAGACTACAAATTTATTACTTTGTCCGAGCTTAATCGAGGACATCGCAAGTGCCTTTGTTTCCACTAGAGTCCAGACACGACAATAAATGTATGATAGAGCACTTACACATGAGACATATCTTCTGTAGACTGGACAGAGTTTTGGGTAGAAGAGATAAAGAGATCATGATGATAGAGAGGATAGAATGTGCGGTTAAGCAGTAGAGACGATGATTGGACATCCATAGCTTACATTCTGCCAGCACTACTAGTGCCACCGCAGAGACAAACTCGGGGGTCAGGGAGTTAGTAGGCATGAACAAGATGCAGAACTACGTGTTGGAAATGTGGGAAAATGGTCATATCAGGACGAACTGTCCATGGAGATTTGCGACTCCAGTAGCAGTGACACCGGTGTAGATTCGAGAGCCGATGTGCACAATGGCTGAGCCAGCTCGGGAGACATCCTGACAGACGGTTCAAGGTGTGTAAAATCAAAATTATGAATAATTACAATTAAAGTTCATGCATCCATGGTATGTTATGGTTTTTTTATGTCTATTATGTTATGATACATGATATGAGAGGTTTAGGGGTTACCTGGTGATATGTTACTCGGTTAGAGTAACTTGTGCACAGTATTAGGTTGATGGGTAAGTTGCGGATGTGTCGAGGAGTGTGACGGATCCGAATCACCTCAGTGACATGCGTTTATGTCTCGGTGCAACAATACATCCCCTGTAATAGGTATGAGAGTAGTGGGGTGTTTAAGGGATTGTAAAGTAGTACTATCAGGGCGTGAAGCGTAGTCATATGGGGAGAGGTTAGGTGAACCAGAGTTTCCTCGAGATCTAAATTTCGGGGTCGAAACTTCTTCTAGTTAGGAAGAATTGTAATGACCCAAATTAATTAAACTAGAATTAGTGTTATTCTCGAAGATTAACGGTCGTAATTGAGGAATTACATGGACAACTCGGTTGACTCGAACATGAAAATCGAGGGTATATATTATGTATGAGTGGTGTTTGCTTATAATGCGATGTTTAAAATCATTATATTATTATATTACATTACATGTGTACACGTTACTATCGGGCGAGTTGGTCACCAAGGTTTTGCTATGAAGACCGATTGAGTTAGTTTATTGGGGGTTACGTTGTGTTGTTGTGTGGGACATAATGATTTAATAGTTAAGTGGTTCACTAGGGGCTTTAGAAGATGTGGTATAGGAGTGATTGATTAACCGGTTAAGTGGTTCACCGAGGCTATCTGTGTTTATATTTTTGCTTACATATATAACTATTGTTCTGTTTTCCAATTATTTACGTGCAAGCTCTAGTTTTTTTATATTGCCCTACATTCATGGAACATTGAATACATGTATATAAATTTATGTTGTATTATTTGTCTCAGTTATAAACATGGTATGCTTTTGCCGGGTTTTCCACTATTTAGGATTGTTAAATCGATAAATTTATTCACACTTAAAGACTTCTGGTGTAAAATGATTATGAAAAGTGATAGATTAACTAACTAGCTAAACAAATTTATTAGTAATTATATAAAAATAATTGGTTAAGCTAGTTGACACGTGTCGAATGCGTAAAAATATATAATCCGTTAAGATTACCAAATATTACAAGAACTCCAGCATTGGCAAGCAGTCCACGAAGAGAAAGATTTCTACTTAGGCTAATGAACTAGAAAGTAAATCAGGGGATTTGCAAAAGTTTTTTTTCAAGAGTTCATCAAAAATAGTTGATAAGTTAGTATTTATATATATTTAGTAGTTTATTTCAGTATATTTAATTATGCAAAATATCTAAAATGTATATTTAATTATATTTTTTGGTTGTTTTTAGGTGAAACGGAATGCGCGGTTGAATTCGTGGCAAAAAATACTCAAGATAGAGTATTTACATACAGTGATCGGATGCCGGACAATTTGACTCGAGTTACGCATTGCGTAGTGGGTAGAATAGGGGACATCATATTTCAACCAATTGGGAGCTGCCACGTCAGTGTTCAACCAATAAGGTGAAGCTACGTCAGCGCCACGCGTCACGTAGCATCACAACAGCAGCCACGTGGTGCGTTTTCATTGGATGCCAGCTTGTCATCACAGCCGGTTCAGCCAATCGGACAATGCCACGTAGCATCAGAAGCCGCCAGCTTGCAATCAACTAAACAATTCCACTAATCACAGGACGTCGCGTCAGCATCAAACAGGCCACGTCACACCCACATTTTTCTCTCACGCTTCAACCTTCATCGATTTGCCTACGTGTCTGCACAAACTCCCAGATTTTCACACCGTTTTCGCGCGATTCTTCACCACCTCTTGGACGCCACGTTACGTTCGCATGTCACGCCAGCGCGTTATTGCAGCTGTCTCCTCCAATCAAACGACGACATGTGGTGCAATCACCCCTGAACAGCGCGTCACAAACAACTGTTTTGACCAATCCGGTGACGAAACCTCAGCATGCATACAAGAAATGGACCAATGGCGCTGTGACACGTGGCGGACACTTATTTTCAAGCCAAAAATAGCCATACGATGCTCCTCGGTGCACGAGTCACCTCCCCAACCCCTAAAATTAACTTCTCTCACATCTCGATACCAATTTTTAGTAGTTATATATATATTAGGTACTTAGGTTTTACTATTGAGAACACCGACTATTATTTTTTTAGCATCAACTTTCTTCGACGACAATGATCGGCTAATCTACTCTTTGCCTAGGTTGGAGGGGAATCAAGTCGGGATGATGGATTCATAGCATATTATGTGAGATCTATTATTTTTATTTAATTTAGTTTAAATTCTCCTATTTCATCGTTGTTGATTTTAATGATTATGGTTTAGATCTAAGGTGTCTATGTGGCGAGTGCATGCTTTTAGGTGGACAATCTACATTTTTTTGGACTATTAGTATCCATGTAATTGTGCTTTTGGACCAATAAAGTAGTAATCACTCACCCGTTTTTCGTCAAACTCTTTCGGTTCTCGAGTGTGCAACAATTGAATCTAGGTTAAATCGGGAGCAGATGCGATCCAGTTATTTAGGATTAGTGTTCCCACAGATCCATATTACTGTGGTTAGTGTGTTAAACCCGATTGGCGGATGTCTAGGGTTATACATTAATTAGGGAAGTAGTTAGTAGCGGACGTCCTGACTATCGAAATTAGGGGAATTAGGAATTTCTGGCGGATATCGATTTTCCATAGCTAATCTAGGATAATATAAATTAATGTCTTTTTGGGAAAGATTGAAGACCATGATTACTATTGAATTTTGATCCTGATTTGTGGAACTATAGACTTAGGTGTTACTTAGGTATTAATTAATTGTTTTGAAAATTAGTTCAACTATTTTATTTATTTGGTTTAATCAGATTAGTTAGTTAAATTAATTTATTTTAAAACCCCCGATTTTTCTTTTTGTTGTTTTTAACCTAAGAAAGATTACCAATCTCTGTAGGATCGACCCTTTGCAACTATTCTACAAAATAGTTGGTTTAGGAACTTTACTTTATTGACGTGTTCGGCATGCGTCAATTTTTGGCGCCGTTACTGGGGATCAGTATTTTTCTTTCTTTGTTTTATTTTTATTTTTATTTTGTTTTTATTTTTATTTTGCTTATCCAGTCCTTTGCTCTTAACAAGTATGAAGGTAACCTCACGATGGAATTTTCCTACCCCCATAATTATGGTCGATTCGAAGACTCACATTATTATAATGTGAATGGAGTAGGTATGTCACATAATGGATATCAATTTTTTAACTTGCAATCTTTGGTGCAACAAGTTAAGGTTTTCGAAATTTGTGGAGATTATTCTCATTCCACACATAATTGTCCTTATTATCCACAGCATGAGAATTATCATTATTCTAGCTATGCATTGCCACAACCCGACTTCTTTGGGCTCATGTCAAACCCACAGGTTCCTCAACATGAAGGAAATCAACAGTTTCATCAACGCACCTCCTTGAAAATATGATGAAACAATTGATAGATAATTACCAACAGTTTCAACAACCTTTTGACGAGACTCGACAAATTGATTTTAAGATTCCAGACTTGAAGGAATTGGACACTAAATTAATGCAATATAATGCCAGGTTTCAGAGTATGACTGATGAGAAAGAGTTGTGTAGTACACAACCAATTTTTAACCCAGAGGAGGATGTGAGTGATGATACATTGATAAATTTTGAGGTGAATGAGGTTACACAGGTGGAAGACTATTTGAGAGAAACATTAGAAGAACATGAAGTCTTTCAAATTGAGCAAAAAATTGTCATTGCACTAAATGAGGGAAAAATGGGATGAAAATGATGTCATTTCGGACAAGCCGAAGAAGCCGCAGATAGAGAGTGAGGAAGACCAACCTCTGGTGTTGGTGCAACCACCCACCTTCCCATGCACATATGGTACACCTTATAAGGGGGTGGAAGTAAGGGAGTGTTTGTAGATCTTATACACTGCCGACACCTTTGTGTTGGACGATCCTGATGCGACATATTCTTTCGTGTTGGAAGTCCCGAATGAGCTCCTAAATCTGAAAGATGGCGTGCATGCTTCATTGCCCAAATACGTAGATGCGCCATTTGTTGTTGACATATTTAAAGGAGAGAGCATTACGTGATCAATCATGCCAAGTCTAGCCAAAGACTTAAAAAGAAAGGCGACTCGTTGGGAGGCAGCCCAACTTCATTTTTATTTTATTTTATTTTTTGCTTGCATTTATTTCAGTTTTGGTTTAGTTTTAGTTTTTATTAATATTTAATAATACTCTAATTTGGTCTCTTTATTTTTACAGGTGATATGTTATGTTTGACGTTCATTAGAGGATTAGAGTACCGAGTTTTGTAGGTTTGACTTTGGATTACATTTTTAGCATAATTTGAACATTTTTTTTAGGAATTAACATGTTTATAGGATTTTAGGTGTTTTGAGACTTGGTTGGGACATATCCAACTTAAGTCGCCCTATTAGTGGTGGGTTTTTTAGTATACCCAAAACCCAAAACTTCATTCCATCATCTTGTTGATTTCACCCTTAGTTGATAGACTTCGGGCACGCGAGACTTGATTAGAATCTTTTTAGTTAACTCGAATATTTACTAGCTCTTGCTCTTGTTATGGTTGTTCTTTTATAGTTTCCTTAGTCACCTACACATGAGAGATTTTGTGCGTTCACTGATTTTTAGAGACTTTTTGTTATGCATGCTTTTGTATCATTTCTTATCCATGTTCTTCTTCACCATTGTCTTTTTCTTTTTGCTATATGGATGCCTTGACTTGTTTTGAACCTTGAGGATAAGGTTCGGAATAAGTTTGAGGTATTGTGTTTTAGGGATTGTGGATTGCTTTGGATGAAATTTTTGCGAAAGACCGCATGTGAGATCGTTTATTTTTTATGCGGTTATATGCGGATATCAGATGGTAATGGTGGTGTTTTATATCATTTCTTCCATTTCTTTCATTTCTTGTCCATTCATATTCTTTTCTCATTTCATTAGGATTTGATAAACTTTCATGCATATATGTATTTAGTATATATGTATATATATATTTTTAGTTATATAGAGTCACCCAAAACTTTGTTCATGCATTTGGTTGTGGATGAATAAATTATAGTTGCATTTTCGACTTGAAACTTAGGGAAAACTAGGAAAAACACTCAATCAAGTTCGTAGCTCTGCATTTTTATGATTTCATGATAAGGACTTAGATAATGGCTAAGTTTTGTGCTAGATAACGAAAATGAGTAGACGATCAAATTTGTGCAAATGGTATTATTTTAACCCACAATGGGGGTTTTGCTTAATCATAGTGAAAGTGAGGAGTACTAACATGAGTTTTTTTTTAAAAAATAGAGAGTCCTACAGGTTTCCAATGAAAATGGAGCAAGGAATCTGGTGGTGGAAAAAATGAGCAAATCGGTCCACAAGAAATGGAGTAGGGACCATATTTGTTGAAAAAAATAAGAAGAAAAAATGTAAAGAAAATAAACAAAATAATAAATAAAGGTGGAAGTTGTGAAACTCCTCAAATAAAAGATTTAGTTCAAATGCTTTCACTAGATTAAATGAAATTTGAACTTGCGTGCTTGAATGTATAGACCAATAAAACTTATGAGTAGTTGATGGCCTTTGTCTTGACCAGGAGTCTTTATCTTTAAAGTGGGATCTAAATTGTGTTTGAGTTGTGATTCTTGACATATCATAACTCTGAAGTTTTCTGAGTTACTTGTTAACTTGGTGGCTATGTAAACCAAATGAACTCCATGAATTTGGGTCGGGTGTAGGATTAGTTGAGTTAGTGCATTATTATATTAGGAGTCTAGTTTAGTTTGTGTTGTCATTTACACCTTTGTTCGGGACGTGCAAAGTCTTAAGTTTGTGGGTATTTGATAAGTCGGTATTTATATATATTTAGTAGTTTATTTTAGTATATTTAATTGTGCAAAGTATCTAAAATATATATTTAATTATATTTTTTGGTTGTTATTAGGTGAAACGGAGTGCGCGGTGGAATTCGTGGTGGAAAAATACTCAAAATGAAGTATTTACATGCAATGATCGGATGCTGGACAGTTTGCCTCGAGTTACGCATTGCACGGTGGGTAGAATATGAGACAACATATTTCAACCAATTAGGAGCTGCCACGTCAGCGTTCAACCAATCAGACGATGCCACGTCAGCGCCACGCGTCACATTGCATCACAGTAGCAGCCACGTGGTGTGTTTTCATTGGATGCAGCATGTCATGATAGCCGGTTCAATCGGACAATGTCACATAGCATCAGAAGCCGCCAGCTTGCAATCAACTAAACGGTTCCACCCATCACAGGACACCGCGTCAACATCACAAAGGCCACATCACACCCGCATTTTTCTCTCACGCTCCAGCCTTCGTCAATTCGCCTCGGGATACTTCTCTGCAAAGACTCCCAGATTTTCACACCGTTTTCGTGCGATTCTTCACCGACTCTTGGACGCCACGTGGCGTTCGCATGTCACGCCAGCACGTCATCGCAGCTGTCTCCTCCAATTAAACTTCGACATGTGGCATAATCACCCCTGAACAACGCGTCACAAACAGCTATTTCGACCAATCTGGTGACGACACCTCAGCATGCGGACAAGAAACGGACCAATGGCGCTGTAACACATGACGGACAGTATTTTCAAAACAAAAATGGCCCTACGATGCTCCTCGGCCCACGAGTCACCTCTCCAACCCCTAAAATTAATTTCTCTCACCTCCCGAGACCAATTTTTAGTAGTTATATATATTAGGAACTTAGGTTTTATTATTGAGAACACCGACTATTATTGTTTTTTGGCATCGAGTTTATTCGACGACGATGATCGACTAATCAACTCTTTGCTTAGGTCGGAGGGGAAGCAAGTCAGGATGATGGATTCATGACATATTATGTGAGATCTATTATTTTTATTTAATTTAGTTTAAATTCTCCTATTTCATTGTTGTTGATTTTAATGATTATGGTTTATATCTAAGGTATGTATGTGGCCAATGCATACTTTTAGGTGGACAATCTACAATTATTTGGACTATTAGTATCCGTGTAATTGTGCTTTTGGACCAATAAAGTATAAAACATTCACTCGTTTGCCGTCAAACCCTTTTGGTTCTCGAGTGTGCAACAATTGAATCTAGGTTCAATCGGGAGCAGATGCGATCCGGTTATTTAGGATTAGTGTTCCCACAGATCCATATTACTGCGGCTAGTATGTTAAACCCGATTGGCGGATGTCTAGGGTTATATATTAATTAGGGAAGTAGTTAGTGGCGGACATCCTGACTATCAAAATTAGGGGAATTAGGAATTTTTGGCGGATGTTGATTTTTCATAGCTAATCTAGGAAAATATAAATTAATGACTTTTTTGGAAAAATTGAAGACCATGATTACCATTGAATTTTGATCCTGATTTGTGGAACTGCAGACTTAGGTGTTACTTAGGTATTAATTAATTGTTTTGAAAATTAGTTTAGTTATTTTATTTATTTAGTTTGGTAAGATTAGTTAGTTAAATCAATTTATTTTAAAACCCCCGATTTTCTTTTTTGTTGTTTTTAACCTAAGAAAGACTACCAATTTCTGTGGGATCGACCCTTTGCCACTGTTCTACAAAATAGTTGGTTTAGGGACTTTGCTTTATTGATGTGTTTGGTACGCGTCAATAGTGAATAAAAACACTTTGTAAAGAAATTAATTAATAAGAGTAACATAAACCCTCAGCATCACAAACTTCCTCTATTGGCATAATAAACCCTATGATCATCAATCTTTGTAAATCATGCGATTCAAAGGTATTTTAGAATAGCTACAAAATCATTAACGTCCGGGGGTCCTCTCACTTCCTAATCTCGATAGTCAAGGTACGACAATGACTACTTCTCTGGCCAAGCGTATAACCCTATATTCAAGTGAATCGGGTTTAACACGCGATGGACGCAATAGGTTTTGTAAAGGCACTACACTTAGACAATCGGATCACTACTACGTCCGATTTAGCCTAGATCACTAATGTATTTGATCGGTCCCAAAAGGAGCGAATTAATCGGTATGGTCAATTTTCCACTTGTGTGTCTTATTGCATAAGGACCGATACGTACGACTCACTAGCAATGTAATCAATGTTTAAATATAAGTTTAACCCTAATCGATCAATCAATAACAAAGGGAATAAAACACAAATGAAAAGCAATTGAATTAAATTAAATTAGATCTCACATAGATTTGATGCCAAAGGAGTTGTTTCCTCCACCTCCAATTTAGATTGATGAGATTAGTCGGCATAGTTAACGAGAAAACAATTGTCTGTCGAGAGGAAGAGAGAATAGAAGAGTGTGTAGAAGAGTTCTCCATAAAATATATATATAAATAACCTATATAATACTACATAATTAACTACTTATCATATACCCCCGAACTTATGACTTTGCACGTCCCAAACAAAAGTGTAAATGACAAAACAAAAGTAAACAAAATTTCTAATATAGTTATGCACTAATTTAACTAATTAATCCTATACCGGATTCCAAATTCAAGGAGTTCCTTTGGTTTAAATAGTCTCCAAGTTAACAAGCCACTCAAGAAATTTTGGAGTTATGATATGTCTAGTACCGTAATACAAACACAAATTAAGACCACATTTTAAAGACCTAGATTTGGTCAAGAAATAGACTATCAACTATTCACGAGTTTTCTTGGTCTATACACTCAAACACACAAGTTTACAATATCCGTAAAATAGCGCATCAACACTTAGAATGTACCGTAGGCGAATAATGCAACCACACTCTCCACTATTGTAGACTTAGCAGCAATGGGAATCAATAGAAATTTAAATAGGTTGTAACATGGTTAGGATAGGGTACCAAGGAAATGATATAAAGGTAATACAAAACATTGGAAAACTAAAACTTAGACTGTCAAAAGATTTTCTGAGAACATGAAAGTGGTTATACTGCACTTACATTCATTTTTCTTTTAATATGTGCAGTCCTCACATTTTCCCAACCACTATGCTCCTTGCTCCATTTATTATGGATGTCCTTTTAGGTGAGACTCTCTAATTATGACAACAAATTTTTTTCTCTAAATTTTTTCTTCTTCTCTTCATGTCTCTTTTTAACGATTTCAATTCTAAGACTAGCTTCCAACTAAGTAAAGGATTATATCAGGCTATGTCTATAGGTTTATCATTAGGTATGAATGAATTAAAGGTTGAGTTGGCTCAAAATGGGTCAACGAGGGAAATTACTTTAGGTAGGCTTAAGGCTAAGGGTTTTCATTCAAGAATGGCCAAAATTATTTCTCCAAAAGTGGTTTAGTCATAGGAATTCAGCCTCGAGTGGGTAACATCCTCTTCTAGCACCCTAGAAACTAATCTTTTCCACTTCTACAGTTCTGATCGTCTGCCCCATTTGGTATCTAGTACAAGGCTTAACACTTATACTAAGTCCCTAACATGAAATCATAAAAATGATGGGTTACGGGTCAGAGTAAGTGTTTCTCCTAATTTTCCCTAAGTTTCAAGTTAAAAAATGCAACTATAGTTTACTCATCCACAACTAAAGGCATGAAACAAATATTTGGGTGACTCTAAATAATAATAATAATGAAAACTATACTAAATATTTGCATGAACGTGTATCAACTCCTAATGAAATGAGAAATAGAAGTATGAAGGGAAAAGAAATGGAAGAAATGAGAGAATAAGGGATATTAGATACCACCATTACCATCCTTCAATCAAATATAACCGCATATAATGAAAAATGTGAACAATCTCATCTGTGATCTTTCACTAAAACATCCATCAAACTCAATCTATAACCCCTAAAGTACCTCCAAACTTATTCCGAACTCTTGTCATTAAGGTTCAAAATAAGTCAAGAGGTTCACATATAAACACACAAAAAGGTGAAAGAACATGATAGATATAAAAGTAAGGACACGATATGATTTGATGCATAAAACTAAAACTAATCCCTATATCTACGCATAACAAGTAAACAAAATAAAGTTGGGTAACCTTAACCAATCCCGGTATGACTAACCGTGGGTATACGATAATGTAATGAGCCGCAGGAATGATAATGGGCTCTCACAATCCGGTGCGCTATGTAGAGATTGCAACACGTGTAAAAAGTCACTAAAGAGATAATAATAAAAATACCTCAAGAATACTAAAATATGAAATCAAATAGATAAGGGATAGAAGCTTGAGGTGGCTCCTTAGAACGTCTTTTTCTAACATCGTTGGCTCGACTCACTCGAACTCGTTCTCAGTCAGTGTAGTCTACATGTGCTAGAGTTTCTTTTTCAATCTCATGCAATGGGAAGTTCTCATAAAATGGCTTCAGTTGGTGCCCATTCACTTTAAAAACTTTCCTTGTACCCATGCTCCTAATTTCAACTGCGCCATGTCCAAAAACATTAGTAACAACAAAAAATATGAGCCATCGGTACCTTAACTTCCCTGGATGGAGACTCAATTTAGAATTATAAAGTAACACTTTTTGATCGACAGTGAAATTTTCGTGAGATATGTTGTAATCGTGGAACGCTTTGATTTTATCTTTGTAAATTCGAGCGGACTCGTGGGCATCATTATGGATCTCCTTTAATTCTTGAAATTCTAAATTTCTCACTTTACCAGCTGCGTCAAGTTCCATAATGAGCTATTTGACAACCCATTATGACTTATGCTCTAACTCAACCGGCAAATGGCAAGATTTGTCGGAGACCAAACGATACAGTGACATACCGATTGGCCTTTTATACATCGTTCGATAAGCCCATATCGCATCGTCAAGGCGCGTACTCCAGTCCTTCTATGACGGATTTATGGTCTTCTCCAAAATGGATTAATCTCTTTATTTGACACCTCCGCTTGGCCACTCGTCTGAGGATGGTAGGCGTAGACATACGGTGAATAACATTGTACTTGCGCAAGAGATTCTAAACCATAGGATTGCAAAAATGGGTGCCTTGATCACTAATTAAAGCACGTGGAGCTCCACATGTAGAAAAAATTCATGATCTTAAGAAGTTGCATACCATTGACGAATCATTAGTTCGGGTGGCTTTAATTTCTATCCATTTGGACACGTGGTCCACCTCCAATAAGATATAGAGAAAACAATGTGACAGTGGAAATCGCCCCATGAAATTGATCCCCCAAACATCGAAGATTTCATAGAATTGGCTCGAGGTCAGTGGCATTTGATCTCGGTAACTCAAGGCATCAATCGATTGACATCCTGTACAGGTCATGGCATATAGATAGGAGTCGTAAAAAATAGTGGGCCAATAGAACCCACTCTCTAAAACCTTTATATTTGTCATACATGGACCGAAATGGAAGCCGCAGGCTTATGAGTGATAGAATGCCAAAATAGATTGTGTCTCAGTTTTACAAAACATATCAACAGATTACCTTATTTGAGAAAACGTTCCACAAGTATGGGTCATCCTAAATATAATATTTAGAATCGCTTTAGGTTTTGTCTTTTTGGGCTCGTGTAAGGTGAGGTGAATACCATAGTGTAATGAGGTAATTAATCAAATTCACAAATCAATGGAGTTCATCAGAGACAACGAGGAGATGGTCATTAGGGAAAGCATCTTAAAGATGGATAGGTTCTTCACTATTCTCGATACGGCTGAGATGGTCATCAACTAGATTTTTAGCACCACTTTTATCTTTAATTTCGATATCAAACTCTTGTAATAAGAATATCCATCGAACAAGGCGGTGTTTAGCTTCCTTTTTGGCCATTAAGTACTTTAAGGCTGCATGGTCAAAATAGACAACCACCTAAGTACCTAAGAGATAAGGCTAAAATTTCTCAAAAGCAAAGACGACAACTAGAAGCTCCTTCTCGGTAGTAGTATAATTCAGTTGGGCAGGATCAAGTGTTCGAAAGGCATAGTATATGACATGCGAAACATGTTCGACTCATTTACAAAGCACAGCTCCCACTGCGTGGTTACTAGCATTGCAGATGATCTCATAAGGTAGCTCCCAGTTACGAGCTCGAATCACAAGAGTACAGATGATAAAGTCTTTGAGTGCATCGAATGCATACTTACATGCCTCATCGAGATCAAAATGCACGTCTTTCTGAAAAAGATGACATAGGGGCTATGCAATTTTAGAGAAATCCATAATGAAACACCGATAGAAACTGACATGACTAAAAAATGATCGAATTTCTAGCACAATTGTGGGGTAAGACAATTTTTGAATTACTTTAATTTTTGCCGGGTCTACCTCCATACCCCTAGAAGAAACGATGTGACCTAAGATAAGACCTTGGTCCACCATGAAGTGACATTTCTCATAATTAAAGACCAAGTTCTTCTTGATACATCTATGAAGAACCTTAGTGAGGCGACTGAGACAAAGATCAAATGAGTCACCATAAACGGTGAAGTCATCCATGAAAACCTCGATGAAGCGCTCAATGAAGTGTGGAAAATCGAGAAAATACAACATCACATGCTTATATATATGGAACTATACACTCAACCCAAAGTACAACCTAAAATGTACAGTAAAAACATAAGTAGTAATAATACAACAAAAGTCGAGTCATAAAAAATGAGATAGGAGAGTCGCCGAAATGCTCAGAGAAAGTCACTGATATTTTCCTTTCTTGGCCTGCTGCAGCTCGACAGACCTACACCCACCGTCACAAACTAGACGGTGAGTATAGTAATATTTGAGTAATAACTGGAGAATTCTATGTCACATCTCCAAAATATAAGGATGGTATTTAAGAGCATAAAGTAGCGAAATAAATAATCCAATTAAATACCACAGTTAAAGATGTATAGAATGACGCAGGCTAAATCGAGATGATCTACGTCTAGTCGACGATGAGAATTATCACCTTACTTTTCCCACTACTATATGGAGCTACGCTCAACATATCTCACATAAATAGCAGAGCTGCGCTCTACGCATACAAATCATCTATCTCATTATTGTCGAACACCCCGAGTCCCATACCTCGTTTTTCATGCAAGTATAGTGGTGAGTGTCGAAACCCCGGTAGACTCGTGTCCTCATAAATCACACATCTCTCATGCAATGGACACTAGATAATCCATACTTTAGTTTCAAAAATCAATATTTCCAATTCTCTAAGTTTTTTAAACTAGTTAGGCTACAAAGCCCAAGGGAATAGAATACAAGTTTAATCCAATTGAACTTTTCTCAATAGCATGCTTTTCATCAATTCTCTAAAAAAAAATATCATGAGTAGGAATTAGAATCAATGAAACATGTCACAAGGCATCTTGTCACAATATTCAATCATGAATAGACACAAGAACAACATGATGTGAGATTACAAGTAGCAATGTCTACAAATAAACCATAAAATAATAAGAGAATAAAATGAAATCTAGAATTCTCATAGCTTTACTTACAATTCACATGTTTGTCCTAGCCTATCCGACCTCTTGTCACTTCGAAATGCATTACCAAACTCCTGAGATCTCCCCTTAGTTTCATGGAGTTGTTTGATATGTTTTAGAGTGAGTTTGGACCCATTTATAGTGTTTAAACAATGTTTGGACTTTGCTAATTTTTGTACTAAAAGAGGCGAATTAGCGCGCTATATTACACCTCTAGCGCGCTACTCAAGATTAACGCGCCAGATTATCGACCTAACGTGCTATGTCCAGCAAAACCCAAAATTTTATACTTTGAATTTTGGGCTTCTACCACACATAGGCTTTGTTTTCGCCTTAGGGACCCTCATATACATTACAAGAGGTCCTTAACACCATACTCAACGTAAAACAACAACAACAACATTCAATTCATGAATTCATAAAGGTTATGGTGTGTAGAAGTTACCTAGTTTGAGGAACTTCTTCTTCTTCACTAAAGCTTCACTGATTACACACTTTCCTCCTCTCCCAGCATTTCAGAAATCTCTATTCTTTCTCCTTCCTTCCTCTCCTATCTATTTTGATGAGAAAAGATGAGATTTTGTTGACTTAAATGGTTCATTTTACTATAGTGATATGTTTAAAACACAGCCCTTGATCATTGTGTGCACACATATCTCGAGGTTTATCTAGTGGACCACCTTGTCCCACTTGTCCCCCAAGTCACCATTAAGTGACTTCAAAAGTTAACTCAATTGGCCTTTTGATGGTTCATACGTGTCTTGATGCACATCTAGTGTACATTGTTTAATTGCACTAACTTTAGGCTCTTAATGTTTATATTTAAATGTGACCACATTAGCCATTTCAAAATAAACATAAATTCACATTTAACCTCAAATTAAGTAAGTTTATCCCATATGGCCCTACCTCGGTCCCACGTAGACATTCGACTCGAGGTACGTCCCCGCTCGTCTCAATACCTATACACCCTTATAAAATTGACTTAATAGTCTACACATATACAATACACTAGACATGCATCACAACAAATATGAAATATACCTCAGTCCTTGCCTCGATAAATGGACATCTCACGGTGTGGGTCCCACAGTACGGGTCGTCGATTATGTTTAAGGAATTAAACTGGGTAAGAGATTTTGGGCTGTTATAGAATCATAGTCCTACACTTAGAGTGGAAATCTTTGATGAAGGTCATTGGATCGTCTATAGAAAACGGGAAGAAGGTTTATAAAATTGGATTTGAGCTCCAAATTGCCCCTATAAGCTGGGAATGCAATGCAGTGTAGTTGATGAGCTAGGAGATCTTGTATCTCATCATTCGTCATTCCATAGTAATGCGATGATCGGCCTGAGGTTGTGACTAAAAGTTAGCTTATGGCCTTTGTGAAGCGAGGTCAACCATTCTTTGATTGATATTGAGGTACTACAGGCCTTTGCAGTGCTACTGTTACATGCGCCGTAATAGGTGCTTCAAACTATTAGGGAGGAACAACTTGGTGTTCCTCCTGCCCCCAAGTGGTGGAATTCCATCATGGTTAGCCATTAGAGGGGATTGCTTGTCGCTTAGTTAAACTCTTGAGTATTTTTTCCTCTATCTTATTTCTTTTGAGTTCCGACGACAATTCTTTTCGATCTCTAGACCAAAAAGGAGTAAGATCTGGTGCACTTCGATCTACGAAGACTTTTGGGCATAAGGGTGAACACAAAAAAAGGAAAAAAGAAAAAACCTAAGTCATAAAGAAATTGGTCCCCGACAACGACGCCAAGATTTGATGAGTGTCGAATGCGTCAAAATATATAATCTCATTAAGATTATCAAATACCATCAGAACTGCAGCAGTGACAAGCACGGGGTCGATCCACAAAAACCAAGATTTCTAACTCAGGCTAATGAATTAGAAAGTAAATAAGGGGATTTACAAAAAGTTGTTTTCAAGGGTTCACAAAAAACAATGAATAAAAACACTTTGTAAAGAAATCAATCAAGAGAGTAACCTAGACCCTCGATATCACAAACTTCCTTAATTGGCATAATCAACCCTATAATCATCGATCTATATAAAGCATGCAACTGAAAGGTATTTTAGAATGGCTATAGACTCGATAACGTACGCGGGTCCTCGCGCTTCCTAATCTCAATAGTCAAGTTATGACAATGACTACTTCTCTAGAAAAACTATAACTCTATACTCAAGCGAATTGAGTTTAACACGATGGTCGTAATGGGTTATGTGAAGGCACTACACCTCGACAACCGGATCACTAGTGTGTCTGATTTAGCCTAGATCCCTAAAGTATTTGACCGATCTCAAAAGGGGAGAATCAATCGGCATGGTCAATTGCCACTTGTGTGGTCTTCTTGCATAAGGACGGATGCGTACGACTCACTAGCAATATAATCAAGGTTTAAATCTAAGTTTAACCCTAATCAATCAATCAATAACACAGGGAATAAAACACAAATGAAAAGCAATTAAATCAAATTAAATTAGATTTCACATTAATTTGATGCCAAAAGGATTGTTTGCTCCACCTCCGATTTAGATTGATGAGATTAGCCGGACATAGTCGAAGATAAAAAAATTGTCTGTCGAGAGGAAGAGAGAATAAAAGAGTGCGTAGAAGCGTTTTCCATAAAAATATATAAATAACATATATAATATTACATAATTAACGACTTATCACTAGTGTTAGTTAGAAACGTGTAAACATCAAGTTAAGACGCGGGTCGTCATAGATAAGCATGCCATTACGTGGCAGGACTTGATGATGTGTGATGTGACATGGCGGTGCTCAGGATTGCCTCGGGATTTGAGGCTGTCACAAATTTGTTGAGGATAAAATCGATACTGAATAAAAAAATTAGAATATAATTAGTAAATCTCAAAGGTTAGAATGGAGTAATTGATCAAACTTAAAAGTTAGTATATTTTTTATTATTTGACCATTAATTAATTATCATGCAGTCAATCATGTCTATAGCATAGTAAAAATTAAGGCATCGATCCTCTCACCTTTTTTAGGTTAGGTGATCGAGATTCTCAAATAATTTTTATTTTATTTTATTTTTATTTTATTTTTATTTTTTTTGTTGTAGTGAAAAAGGGTCTATATATTTGACCCCAATATCCGATGGCGAGCTGCAGCTCAATGCATGGCATGGGGAGCGATTTCACAACGGTACGTGCGTGAGGTTGCCCAAGACAAAAAATACAAAAAATACAAAACCTCTTTGACCAAAAAAAAGAAAAGAAAAGAAAATACA
Source organism: Stephania yunnanensis (assembly GCA_039657365.1). Taxonomy (NCBI): domain Eukaryota; kingdom Viridiplantae; phylum Streptophyta; class Magnoliopsida; order Ranunculales; family Menispermaceae; genus Stephania; species Stephania yunnanensis. Next base: position 26,885,749 of record CM077581.1, on the reverse strand, counting down.
ATAGCATATGATCATCTCCAGTTTCTCTCTAAGATGCCATGTTCATGAATGTTTTTCTTTTTCACCCAAGCTAATTGAGACTCTTGCAAAGTTGACAATAGAGTTCAATATACAAAATTGATTAATTTATATTTTTATTGATTATTTGATAACTATAGGGTGTTCGAACCTTTTTCAGCTCCTCCTTACTTTGGTTCGATTGATCCCATGGCATGCGGGCTCATCCATGGTAGCCATCCGAGTTTGTCTCGAGATATACACCACAAGTGTTATGCACCAAGAACTATTTTACGCATATTTGTTTTTACGTGAGGCCCGTGCGTCACGTAATAGAGGCGTCAATTGGGGTGTCAATTACGGTGTCATTCTAGGAGATTCCACCATTTTATATAGGTCAAAATACTTATACGCATGCATGTATATAAAATCACAATTTATAGTAGGTCCCTAGTCCCTATTCCCTAGAATATCCACTATGTGATGGGTGGCCAGTTAATTTAACTAGTGGAGTCTCGAAAAGAAATAAGATAAATGCACTTTAGTTGGTGCACTTGCGTATCATCAAAGGTGATTCTCACTTATTTTCCGTTAAAGCCGCCACTTCAAACTCACCACGCTTTGTCTCTCCAACTATCATATATTGTTGTTGTGTATTCTACTCAATAGATAATTAATTATTTGAAGAACTTTTAGCAAATTGCGTGCTTATATATATCATTATCAATAGAACATAGAGTAGTTCCATTGTCCGAGGAGGTGCGCTGGTTACTATTTAGTTGGTACTTTTTTTTTTCTTTTGGAATCTCATTAAACCATATATGTGCATGATAAGATCTGTTTTGTAATTACAACTTTGAACAAACGAATCACTAAGCATACAACTTGCTTGCTTAGCTCCATCACTGAACACGAGTACTGCACTACAATATTAGTGGGTTTGGCGTGGTTTGTAAACCATATATGAAACCATATATGGAATATATCCTTAAAGCCCTGCCTCACGCACTACAAAAACATGGTGTGTGTAGCGACATTAATTTATTCATTTAACGACATTAATTAGGGTCTCTAAAATTTTTTACCGATGCATCAAAAAGTGTCGCCATTTGTGTTGGTAAAAGTAATGTCGCCCTCTTTTTTTACGACACAAAAGTATGTGTTGGTAACATTTATTTATGACATTTTTGCTATAAGCACCCTCAAAATAGGGACGATTGTTGTTTATGTGTCTTTAATTTTAGGACATTTATTTTTCATGCATTTTCAATTTAGAGACTTTTTGTATATGCATCCCTAAATTAAAGACACTTGTAAGCTTAGCGTCCTTAAATTGACAACGCATGTACACTTAGTGTCTTTAAGTTGACAACGCATGTACACTTAGTGTCTCTGAATTGACAACGCGTGTGCACTTAAAGTCTCTAAATTGACAGCACAAGTGCACTTAATGTCTCTAAATTGACAGCACGTATACACTTAGTGTCCTTAAATCAACAACGCATGTGCACTTTGTGTCTCTAAGTTGACAACACATGTACACTTAGTGTCTCTAAGTTGACAACGCATTCATATTTAGCGTCGTCGTATATATATATATATATATATATATATATATAAACATATATATATATATATATATATATATATATATAATAATATTAATATTATTCGAAAAGAACAATTAATATTAATATTATTGGAAAGAAGATTTTATATATTAATATTAATATTATTGGAAAGAACCCTCAAAAGAATATTATTTATCAATATAAAAGTGATTTTTACTTATTTCATTCGAATAAAAATAAAACTAACAATAACACTTTTTGGGTTAATAGGTAGTCACAAAAGAATAACACTCATCACTCCAAATTTAACAATAACACTACAATACAGATTTACAAAATACAAATGAACAATTGTTTGATCAAAAACTTCATACCATTTTTCTTCGTATCTCCAACTTTGTTTGTGCACTCTATTAACAAAATTTATAACTCATTATTTGGTCAAAGACTTCAAAAGGTAGCTTACCTGCAAATATGTTTTACATACAATCAGTTAATATAAGCAATGGATAAAATAGAGAACAAAAAGAAACAAAGAAAAACAAGAAGATCAAAAGAAAGTCCTCCAAGACCCTCACCAAATGGATTCATTCATGTAATGGCAAGGAGAGGCCAAGCAACAGACAAAAAGAGGAGAAGCTTTTCTTTAAGAATGCAAGTTTTTCACAATACAACATTTTTTAGAATGAACAATAAATAGAGCAAAAAAAAATTCAACAAAAAAAGGCTGATGAGGTTTTCTGCTCAAGAACAAATCAGTAACAATTGCTATATTCAACAAACAATAAGCAAAAAAACACTAAGAAGCACTATCCAAACCTTCAATTGGAAGACTTTTATCCCAATAAGAAAAAAAGACTATATATAGAAACATAGAATTTATGCTAATCAGACATGCACACAAGCTGGTAATTCAAAATCAAGGGTTAAACTTCACAAGCTAATCAAATAATATAACCAATTACTTCTCTCAGGAGAAATCATCATTTGGAAAAAAATACATCTAACACTATAAATCAATCACACTACCCACTAACCCCACAATTTAGCCATCACATAGAACAAAGGCTTGCCTATCTGCAACAACAGCAGATAGGCAAGTATTGATTAAAATTAATATGGTTAAGATTTGTGTCCAATAATATAAGTCAGGATTTTCGATTAGCAACTATATGTTTCCTTTAGCTTTCATGTGGAAGACTAAGTTATGGGTTTTCATCAATTGTGGCTCATTATTCACTTTCTGTTATTGAAAAATTTATAGCTTATCTTATGGGTTGTCTGATTCGGGGCGTGATACTAGACCTTATTGTTGCAATGCAAATGGGCATCCAGGGATAGGTATTTATTATATATATTGCAGGTATTCACTTTGAAAATTATGCTGGTATGAAATTGAAACTTGTATTGCAGTTATTCTTAATTTTTAACATTGGCTTTTTTTATAGGCTGAAACCCAATTTTGGGATGAGAAGTTAGAAAAACAGCTTGCTGAAAACCAACTCAGCAGCTCTGCATTTGACAGGTAGCATGTGAGACATGGGTTGTAAGGTTCGAAGGTTATGCCCAAGTGCTTTCCCTATTAGGTCTCAGTTTCACCCTGTTGCCATTGGCAATACTGATTTCTTTTTCTCAAAAGAAAAATAAAGATAGACATAATTACTAACTCTTTTTCTTTGCTATTGTTCTTATACGTACTTAGTTCCTTTCAATGAAGCTTACTAAGAGAAGATAACCACCACCTTTAAATAAATAGAAGTTTATGTCACTAATGAAAATGTGAAATTCATTGGATGAAAAGAAAAAAAATAAGAAAATTAATAGTAATAAAATATAGGGAGAAATGCACATTCACAAAAACAAACACACATAAATGTTGAGGCATATCTACAATTATAACTTGCTTAAAGACATATAAATAAAAGACTCTACCAAGTAAAGAATATCTAAAAATGAAAATCAATGTTTAAAAACCAGTAACTGAATGTTAAAGTGCATGAAATTGAGACACTCACCCCTGCATAGGCAAATAATATAGGTAATTTGGATAATTTCCAGTACCTTCATTATAATTTAGATAATTTTCAAGTGTTGGGGAGAGATCACCCTAAACCCCCTAATAGTTCACAGAAGAGAGTTAAGATGGAATTTAAGAAATGCACAAATATCATTGAAAAATGAAAGAATGGTTGAAATGAACATCCAACCTGTAAAAATAGCTTTTGAAAGAGTTCCATACTGGTGCGAAACTTATCCAAGTCCTTTGTGACACTGTTCATCCTTTTATTATAGTCGTTTGTGATGTCGTTTGGCCTTTCTTCATAGTCTTTAGTACAACTATTCATCCCTTTTCATATTCATTTATGTCTGAGAAAAACTCAACTCTCCTTGGCATTTTCCCTTGGGTCATCTCTTGTGGCAACATGAAACTAAAAGATTACCTAAATTAATTTTAGTTGATTCGTTAAACTAAAATAATTATAGTTGATTGAAAATTAACTAAACTAATTAAGTTAATTACATGTAATTGGATTAAGTGATATAAAGACCGCAGCAACATAGTAATGTAAAGAAGTTTATGACAATGATATTTGGTATTTAACCAATTTCAGGTATTTACTTGATTACCTGCAAAAACCAACCAAGCCTATGTATAAACTGATCATATATGTTCATAAACTTCTTTAAAGTTCATATCCAAGGTACAAGTGTTTTATAAACTGTCAAGCGCCATGGTAAGCATATGTGAGAGATGGGCTCTGCATAAAAATGGAAGATGAAGAATTAATTCTAAGAAGGTTGATGATATTTGAGTATGACATCGATGAGGCTTTTCCATCATCATGCATTTCATCGATTCAGATAGAAGGTGTCACTAAGACAGTGAGACTCAAATGATGTGGGTCTAAATACTTACAAATTATGATTGGAATTCCATCCATGATCAATGAACCTATAATAGATTGAGTTGTTAAACAAAATGAAACTAATTCAAAAACATAGAAGTAGTAGAGAAAACTAACAACAAAAAATCAACGAAAAAAAAGAAGAGAAAGTCTTGATCAAACCAAATTTGAAGTGAAATAGTTCAATAAAAGGAAAGTAGTGAAAGCCCACATAATGAATGTGACTCTAAAAGAGAAATCATAAATTTGGAGTGAAATATTTCAATAGAAGGCATGTACATGATCAAGATTGAATGCAACATCCACACTTAGTACACTAAAAAGGCAACAAACTAACAAATTAAGAGAATATAGCTTTACTATTTCATCAATTATACATAGGAAGTGTAACGATAAATTTTTCAAATAGGCCGCCATGGGGGCCAATGAGGGCCCACAGCTTGGCCTACCAGAGTCAGGTGTGTCCCACATGCTATCTCATCCATTATTTAATCATATTAACCTCAATAAACAAAATTTATTGTTTAAAATGTTAATAAACTCAAGTGATCTGTTTATATCATTTTAAATACCTTAATGGACTAACCACAGCGGAAGTCTTTTATCATGGCAATCAAAATATTAAACATTATAGTCATGAATTTAACTCTGATACCTAGTGTGAAAAACCCATATATCATCATCAACTAAAAATACACCTCGGTATATTAAAATATCAAAAGTGTAGAGCCTTGAAATATCTCACAATCCCAAGTCCCCATCATTAAAACAAAGTATATATAATAAAAATGTACAAGCTTGGCTCAATATCTCTGAATCATAAGTATTCTGGTAACTTGCCATTACCACGAATTGTACTAGGATCTGCACTCAAGCCATCACAAAAAGACAGATGACGAGTCCAGAGTAAGTATTCCTAGGGAAGTTAAATGAGAAATACAGAAAGTAAATATTGGAATTTTAACAAAACTATTAAATAAACATGCAAAAATAAATACGAACAACAATGCTCCTCGCATGCATAAGTAATAGTAAAAACTCAAAGTGTATTCCTAGAGCCTAGGGTTAGACTAGCGCCATATTTTAGACTCCCCGTAGACAACTACCGGTGAATAGCACTCAAGCAAGGCCAGTATCTAGATCCGCTAGGTAGTCAACATGGAACCAACGACGCACCCACACATACCTTGACGCAAACCTCGGGTCGACCTATTCACCGAGATCCCTGGTACACGTGCTATGGCCTAGTAGACATACACACATAAATGAGATGGAGGGAGAGCCTCGATATCCGTCCATTAAATCAAACCAAGAGTACATATTGAAAGAAAGAATATGAATTCAAAAGTAAAAATAATTACTTCTCAAGAAATTTCAGTTAGGATACTACACACCTCAAACCGCACTTCGTGTCCCAGTAAATATCCCCTGATCTAGCTCCGCCTAATCCCCGATATCCAAATTACCACTCGAAATAACCTATTTCCATTTATAATTGGTTTTTCGTCAATTAGAAGTATTTTATGTCACGTAGAAAAAATGTTCTCAAATCTTTAATATCTAGCGCGTTAGGTCAGGGAATTAGTGCGTTAGAATCCTAGGCAGCTATACGATCTTCGTCAGGAAGAACATTAACATGCTATATTGTTGCCTAGCGAGCTAATAATCGTCTAGCACGCTAGATGACCTCATTAGCGTGCTAATTGCATTACGGATAGCAGTTTTGGTGAAAATTCAGGGTTTCCAACAAGACCACCACCACCAACAGCCCCAACATAAACCACTGAACTTCATAACACTAAAAACCCACCAAAACAACTACTTAACAACCACTTAACAATCCATATTCGATTCACATCAACACCTCAAAAATTTAGACCAAAATATAAAGAAAGTTGAGGTGTTGGTGACATAAAATACATCAAATTGACTAAAAATAAATTATAAATGGAAATAGGTTATTTCGGGCAGTGATTTGGATATCGGGGATTAGGCGGAGTTGGACCGAAGGTTATTTAGCGGGACACAAAGTGCAGCTTGAGGTGTGTAGTATCCCAATTGAAGTTTCTTGAGTATTACTTATTTTTACTTTTGAGTTAATATTCTTTCTTTCAATACTCTATTCTTGGTTTGATTTAATGAATGGAAGTTGAGGCTCTCCCTCCGTGCCATTTTTGTATGTATGTCCATTATGCCATAGCACGTGTGCAGGGGATCTCGATGAAAGGTTGATCCGAGAGTCGCATCGGGGAACGTGTGGGTGAGTCGTTGGTTCCACGCCAAGCACCTAGCGGATCCATATACCGGCCTTGCTTGAGTGCTACTCGTCGGCAGTAGTCTGTGGGGAGTCTGAAGTATGGTGCTAGTCCGACCTTAGGCTCTAGGCACACACTTTGAGCTTTCACTATTACTTATGCATGCGATGAGCACAATTGCTTGCATTTATTTCCACATGTTTATTTAATAGTTTCGTTTAAATTTTAGTATTTATTTCTGTATTGCTCAATTAATTTCCTTAGGAATACTTACTTTAGACTCGTCATCTACCTTTTTTGTGATGGCTTGAGTCATATCGTAGTATAGGTCATGGCAAAGGCAAGTTACCGGAATACCTGTGATTCAGAGATATTGAGCCAGGCATGTACGTTTGTATTATATATACTTTGTTTTTATCATGGGGATTTGGGATTGTGAAATATTTCAGGGCCCTACACTTTTGATATTTTGAAATATTGAGGTGTATTTTTTGTCTATGATGCTATTAGGGTTTTCCACACTAGGTATCAGAGTTAAATGCATGACTATAATATTTAATATTTTAATTGTCATGGTAAAAGACTTCCATTGTGGTTGGTTTATTAAGGTGTGTAAAATGATATAAACAAATGACTTGAGTTCATTAACAATTTAAACAGTAAATTGTTGATTGTCGTTTATTGAGGATAATATGATTAAATGGTGGATGAGATAGCATGCGAGTCATAGTTAATGTTGGTAGGCCAGGTTTTGGGCCCGCATTGGCTCCTGTGGCGGTTCATTTAGAAAATGGATCGTTACATTTTGGTATTAGAGCAAGGTTGGCGAACCTTGAGGAATTGAAGATTTACTCTGATACAATTACATTTGTGATATAATTTGAGGACAAACCTGATGAATAAACTTTAGAAGTGGAAACCTAAAGGAATTGCCTAGAGTCCTAATTGGGAAGTGAGGTGAGATGGGTAAAAATTAGGGATAGACGTGTTATATTTTTGGTTGTATATTACATATGATACACGTATATTTGTACTGAGGCTTATTAGATAAACATTTTTCGATGCAACTACTGATGGATGGATAACCTTCAGATATTACTCAGTTCCAGGTCGGGGATACCAGTGATCCGACTAGGCCTATTTTGACGTTAGAGTCATTGGCGAAGACTATGGATGATAGATTTGCGTTACTAATAGACATAATAAGAGCTCGGGATGGTTGAAAGACTACTATAGCTCCTACTAATGTCATGGTTGCACCGATGACTACTACTCAGGCAGTTTTAGCTCTTACTACAACTGTGACTCAGTGCAGGTAGCGGTATCTGAGACATTAGCCGAGAGGGCTGCGTCCGTAGTAGTACTAGTGGATACTGTAGTGGTTCTTACACCTGCCACCATTGAGCAGCCTATAATGGCATTTACTTTAGGGAGTTTGATGACGGCTGAGGTTAAGAAGATGGAGGACTTCATTAAGTTCTCACCAGGATACTTCTATGAAGCCGGGGACCCATAGATAGCCAGGAGGTGGCTATTATCTCATGAACGGCTACATGACTTGCTTCGGGTTGAGGAGATTGATCGACCGAGATTATGGAGTTTCTGGTTAAGAGCTGATGCAACAATTTGGTGGATTGCCTACATTGCAACTCATCCTGCTGTGACTACTTGGGCTGAGTTCCGAGTGTTATTTATGGATGAGTATATTCTTATGGAGGTCAGGGTCCGATTGAGGGAGGAGCTTTTGTCATTGGTTTAGGGTGATATGTCTATCACGGTGTACATGGAAAGGTATCGATATCTATTGTCGTATTCCATGGACATAGCAGGTACCGATCGACTGTAGATATATTATTTTGTTCAAGGTTTGGATGAGAGGATTGCGAGCATGGTTATATCTAGTGGAGTTCGTAAACTAGCAGAGATTTATGACACGTCCCTCGTACACAAAACATGCCTTATTCAGAGGTCCAATCGATTAGCAATTCAAGTTGCATTCCACAATCAATAGAGTCAGCCAGCTTCCTGTTCTCGGTCTGATCAGAGACAGATGAGAGATCAGGATTAACGGAGATAGGGCCAGAGACCTCGTCAAGGTTATTGGCAGTCTGATAAGACCATCATGATGACCAGGACACACAAAATGATCACCAAGCGGCATATTCCACGGCTTCTGCACCGGTTCATCTACCTAGATAGTAGTATATGCAGGATAGAGGTCAAAGAGGCCAGAGTTGAGGCTAGAGTCGAGGCCGAAGTCAGAGGAGTTCTGGTAGATCAGATACTCGTACATGTTACCGATGCGGTCAGGTGGGACATATTGTGGCAGATTATACTAGACCAGCATCACTACCACCACAAACAGAGCTGGTCAGAGATAGGGCCTAGACTACAACTTTGGGGTCCAACAACCAGACATGGAAGCGACCAGACAGCTGATTGAGGGTACGTTGTCTGTTTGTGGTATTTCCATGCATATTATGATGGATTTCTGTAGCACACCATCTTTTATTTTTGGACGTATTGTAGGAGAGTTAGGGTTACCCGCACAGACCTTAGATACACATCTCGTTCTCAGTATAGAAGTTGTGGATAAGATTTACCATAACTGGATATGCCGAACTTGTGTTATGGAGATTGAGGGATATCAGCTATAGGTTGATTCGAGAGTGTTAGAGTATTTGGAGCTTGATGCGATGTTCGTTATGGATTGGTTATCATCCTATCACGCACAGATTGATTGTTTCAGCAAGATTGTCATGTTTGAAATCGATGGGATTCCAAAGTTTACATTTTCCGGAGTTGCGACGACATTACCTATCACTCGAGGCATACCGGTGACGTCGCAGGAGATGGAGGCGTACACGACTATGGTTGAGCCAGAGCTTAAGATAGTGGTTAAGGTTGAGGATGTCCCTATTGTCCGTGAGTTTCAAGACGTGTTCCCTGATGATTTTCCAGAATTGCCACCACCGAAATTTGTTGAGTTAATCATTGAGCTAATTCTTGGGACTCAGCCAATCTACAGCAGACCGTATAAGATGTCAAATCGGAGCACGAGGAGTTGAGGACCCAGTTAGAGGATTTATTGTAGAAGGGTTTCATTCACCCTAACATGTCACCTTGAGGAGCTCCAGTTCTTTTTGTGAAGAAGAAGGACGGTTCGATGCAGATGTGTGTGGACTATCGAAAACCGAATCAGGTGAAGATTCAAAATCGTTACCCATTTTCGAGGATTGATGACTCGTTCTATCAATTGGCTAGGGCCAAGTTCTTCTCGAAGATATATTTATGATCAAGATACCATCAGTTGAGGATTCAAGAGGAGGATGTGGAGAATATCGCTTTTAATACGCTGTACGATCTATTTGAGTTTACAGTCATGTCATTTGGCTAACTAACGCACCAATGATCTTCATGGATTTGATGTTCAGGGTACCGATGCCATTTCTAGATCGATACGTCATTGTGTTCATCGACAACATCCTTATATACAGTAAGACTCGTGTGGAGCACAAGAAGCAACTCAAGATGTGTTAGCGATACTGAGGAGCACAGACTTTATGCCAAGTTTAGCAAGTGCACATTCTGGTTGAGTGAGGTGAAATTTTTGGGGCATGTCATCAGTGATCAAGGCATATTAGTTGATGGTGACAAGATTCGCGCGATTATTGATTGGAAGACACCCGAGTCTGTATGTGACATCTGGAGTTTCCTGGGTTCGGCAGGATATTACAAGCACTTTGTGCAGGACTTCTCTTTGATTGCAGCGCGGTTAACGAGGCTGACCAAGAAAGATGTTAGATTTGAATGGTCACAAGAGTGTAAGGATGTTTTTTGGGAGCCGAAGAGGAAGTCTGCTTCGACGCCAGTTTTGGCATTACTTGTTGCAGGTGGAGGTATTTCAGTTTATACTGATGAATTATGCACTAAGTTGGGTGGCGTATTGATGCAAGAAAGACACCCAGTGGCTATTTCTCTCGACACTTGAAACCTCATGAGGTAAAAATATCCGGTGCACGACTTGGAGCTTGCGACGGTCGTGTTTGCACTGAAGGCCTGAAGGCACTACTTAAAAAGTTGAAGTGTTTATGAATCTCACATTGTTTTGATGATTCCACCACTCCAAGCTCCTCTAATGATCAAATTGAAACCCTAAAACCAATGTTTCTTCTTCTTCAATTTCCGAATTTGTGATAAGAATAGAGAAATGGTGATGGACTTGAGTCAATTTTTGACTTATATAGTACAAATTGCATTTATCCTCATTTGTGCATCTCAAGGCAATCTAATGAGCACCATTTGCTCCATTTTCAACCCATAATGACTCTAAAAATGACACCATTGGCACACTTGTCCTTGTTCTCAATCCAAAAAGACATCTTTCGGGTATTTTCCTTGGCCTAGTATTAAGTCTTTTAGACTACTCGGTATCCGCGTTAACACACATGTCGAAGCGAATACTTAACATATGGTGTCACACATCAAATGTAATATAATCAAACAGATTGCGATGTCATTTACTTTATTTCAATATAAACATCACAAATTAAACAAATCAACACACAAAATAACTATTTACCTAGCTCCAAGCATTAGCCTAGCTGCGGGACCCACGAGCGTTTGAGCTGTCAACCACGTCTGCAACCACGTCATTAATAATGGTGAATTAAATTCAGGCCATTACAGTTCTTCCCAACTAGGTGAGATTTCGTCCTAAAATTTAAATTAAACTTAAATACTTACCAACAAATAAGTGGAGATACCGTCGTCGCATAGTAGACTCAAGCTCCCAAGTGAGTCCCTTGGTCCCGTGATGCTACCATCTGAACAAAACCACCGGGATCTCCTTATTCCTTAAAATCTGAGTCCTCCTATCGATAATCTCCACAAGTTGCTCCTCATATGAAACGTCAGGTCGCACCTCAATCTGACGTATATCAACCACAGGTCTCAGTCCCGACCTAGCCAGCCTCAACATGGAAATATGAAACACTGGATGTACCCCTGCTAACAGTGGTGGCAACTCCAGACGGTGTGCCACTTTGCTGAAGCGTTTCTCAACTCTGAATGGCTCAATGAACCTTGGTGCTAGTTTCCTCTTAATTCCAAGCCTCTGATGACCCTTCCAAGGTGAAACCTTCAATACACCAAGTCCCCAACCTTGTAGCTTAGACCTTCAAGATACTTATCCGCATATTTCTTCTGCCTATCCTACACCGCTTGAAGCCTCTGCCTGATCTGTCTCACCTTCTTAGTATTGTCAACAACAATCTCAGGTCATATAGCCATTGTATCCTCCGGTGCCGCTCAACACACTGGTGACTGTAGGGCCTACCATAAAGTGCCTTAAACGATGGCATCCTGATACTCCCCTGGTAACTGTTATTGTAGGAAAACTCACATAAAGGTAAGTAATCCTCCCATAATCCACCAAAATATAATATACACGCCCTGAGCATATTCTCGAGAATCTGAATCAATCGCTCTGACTACCCGTCATTCTGAGGATGGTACGTAGTGCTGAACTATAAGCGAGTGCCAAGCTGCTTCTACATACTCTCCAAAAGTCTCAAAGTAAATCTCAGATCTCTGTCGAAAAAAATGGAGACTGGTACACCGTGCAATTTGACAATCTCTCTCGAAGATAATACTCACCGTGTAACAGAATAGCTCATGGCGATCGGTACGAAATATGGCGACTTCGTTAGTCTGTCGATAACTACCCAAATCCAGTCGTGTCTCATCGTAGTCAGGGGTAGGCCACTGACGAAGTCCATGGTCACATATTCCTACTTCCATTGAGGAATGAGCAGCGGTTGTAGCAACCCAATTGGTCTCTTGTGCTCGGCTTTCACCCGTTGGCAAATATGACAACTCTGGATGTATCTATCCACGTCAGCCTTCATCCTTGGCCACTAAAACAATCTCTGCAGATCGTGATACATCTTGGTCTGACCATGATGAACTGCATATCATGATCGATGTGCATCCTCGAGAATGTTATCTCTGAGCTCTGATACCTCTTGTATCCATAAATGACCCCTGTGTCTCAAGCATCCATCTAAACCCTCAAACCACTCAGTACTTCCCAGATCCTGAGCCATGCCACTAATGTGCAAATATCGGCCGTCAGCTTTGTGAAACTTAGCAACCCGCTCAAGTGACACCGTGGGAACTCACATTTGACATCAAATATGTGGTTCAACAATAGCCTCTATCACACACAACATCGATGCCGCCTCTAGCAACTCTTGGTCATGTATCATATGCCACAATACCGTATAGCTCTCGATGTCGCTCCTGTTCAGCGCATCGGCTACGACATACGCCTTACTCGAATGATACTTAATTGCGAAGTCATAGTCCTTTAGTAACTCAAGCCATAGCCGCTGTTGCATGTTTAACTCCTCTGAGTGAATAGGTACCTCAAACTCTGGTTGTCGGTGAATAACACAAACTTCTCACCATAAAATAGTACCTCCAGACCTTCAGTTCAAACATGACCGCCACAAGCTCCAAGTCGTGCACTGGATAACTTACCTCGTGAGGTCTCAACCGTCGAGATAAATAGGCCATTGAGCTTTCATCCTGCATTAGCACGCCACCCAACCCATGCCTGATGCATCAGTATAAACTGAAAAACCTCTACCTGCTACAGGTAATTCTAAGATTGGTCATGAAGTCAACTTCCTCTTCACCTCCCAAACAACATCATCACACTCTTGTGACCATTCAAATCTAACATCCTTCTTGGTCAGCCTCGTCAATGTGCTTGTAATATCTTGCCGTACACAAGAAACTCCAGATGTTAGATACAAACTCAGTTGTCTTCTACTTAATAATCGCACGAATCTTATTACCATCAATCGATATGCCCTGATCACTGATGACATGCCCCAAGAATCTCACCTCACTCAGCTAAAATGCACACTTGCTAAACTTGGCATAAAGTCTGTGCTCCCTCAGCGTCACCAACACATCGCTGAGATGCTTCTCGTGCTCCACACGAGTCTTACTATATATTAGGATGTTGTCGATGAACACAATGACATATCGATCTAGAAATGGCATTAGCACCCTGTGCATCAAATCCATGAAGATCTCTGGTGCGTTAGTCGGCTCAAACGACATGACTGTAAAATCGAATATCCCATACCGTGTACTAAAAGCGGTCTTCTCCACATCCTCCACTTAAATCCTCAACCGATGGTATCTTGATCGTAAATCGATATTCGAGAAGAACTTGGCCCCAACCAATTGATCGAACAAGTCATCAATCCTCAGAAGTGGGTAATGATTCCGAATCGTCACCTGATTCAGCTTTCAGTAATCTACATACATCGGCATCGAACCGTCCTTCTTTTTCATAAAAAGAATCGGAGCTCCCTAAAGTGACATGCTAGGGTGAAGGAAACTCTTATGCAATAAATCTTCTAACTGGAACCTCAACCGCTCGTGTTCCGATGCTGACATCCTATACGGTGTGCTGTAGATTGGTAGAGTCCTCAGAATCAGCTCAATGATAAACTCAATAGCTCTTGGTGGTGGCAATCCTGGAAAATCATCGGGAACACATATGGACACTGGCAGACAATAGGGACATCCTCAACCTTAACCACCGTCTTAAGTTTTGGCTTAACCATTGTTGAGTACGCCTCCATTTCTTGTGACGTCGCCAGTCTGCCTTGAGTGATAAGTAATGCAGTCGCAACTCTGGTAAATGTAAACTTTGGAACCCGTCGATGTCAAGCGTTACAGTTTTGGTGAAACAGTTGATCTATGCGTAATAGGATGATAACCAATCCATACCGAATATCGCATCAAACACCAGATACTCTAACACTCTCAAATCAGCCCGTAGCTGATATCCCTCAATCTCCATATCACAATTTCGGCATATCTAGTTAGGGTAAATCTTATCCCCAACTACCGTATCAATAACAAGATGTGTATCTAAAGTCTTTGCAGGTAACCCAAACTCTCCTACTATATGTCCAGAAATAAAAACAATATGCTACTAGAATCTATTATAATATGCAAGAAATACCACAAAACATACCCTCAATCAGCTGTTTGGTCGCCTCCCTGTCTAGCTATACGACCCCAAAAGCTGCAGTTTAGGCCTTATCTCTGCCCTCCTTTATTTGTGGTGGTAGTGGTGCTGGTCTAGTACAATCTGCCACAATATGTCCCACCTGACAGCATTGGTAACATGTACGAGTCTCTGATCTTCCAGAACTCCTTTGACTTTGTGCTTGGCCTCGACTCTGGCCTCTCCGACTTCTATCCTGCCTATATAGTTGTCTACGCTGATCAGCCAATGCAGAAGCCATCGAATATGCCGCTTGGCGATCATCAAATTTATCCCAGTCATCACGACGGTCTTTGTCGCCTTTGCGACCTATATCAGATTACCAATCACCTCGACGAGGTCTTTAGCTTTGTCTCGCCGGTCCTGATGTCTCCTATGTCTCTTCGATCTATGATTAGACCGAGAACTAGAAGCTGGCTTACTATACTGATTGTGCAATGCAGCTTGAATCGCTAATCGATTGGCCCTCTGAACCAGGTATGTTTCGTGTGCGAGGGACCTGTCATAAATCTCTGCTTGTGTACGAGCTCCACTAGATACAACCATACTTGCAATCCTCTCATCCAATCCTCGAACGAAATAATATATCTGTAGCCGATCAATACCTGCTATGTCCATGGAATACGACAATAGATATCAGTGCCTCTCCATGTACACCGTGACAGACATATCACCCAGAAGTAATGACGAAAACTCTTCCCTTAATCGGACCTCGACCTCCATAGGTATATACTTGTCCATAATTAATACTCGGAACTCTGCCCAAGTAGTCACAACAGGATGAGTCACGATGTAGGTAGTCCACCAAATCGCCGCATCAGCTCTCAAGCAGAAACTCGATAATCTCGGTTGATCAATCTCCTCAACTCGAAGCAAGTCATGTAGCCACTCATGAGATAATAGTCACCTCTCAGTTTTCTCTGGGTCCTCAGCTCCATAGATGTATCCTGGTGAGAACTTAATGAAGTCCTTCATCTTCTTAGCCTCAGCTATCATCAGACTCCCTGAAGTAGACGCATCTGCTTGCTGATTAGTGATCGCAGGTGTAAGAACCATTGCAATATCCACCGGTACTACTATTGGCGCAGCCCTTTCGGCCAATGTCTCAGATACTGCTACCTGCACCTGAGTCTCAGCTTTGTAGTAGGAGCTACAACTGTTTGAGTAGTAGTCATCGATGCAACCATAACAGTATTAAGAGCTATAGTAGTCTCCCGAGCATCCCGAGCTCTCATCATGTCTATCAATAACGCTAATCTATCATCCATAGTCTGCGCCAATGACTCCAACTTCAAAGTCGAGCTAGTCGGATCACTGATATCCCTGACCTCGGGTTGAGTAGTATCTGAAGGCTGTCCATCCATCGATATCTATATCGAAGAATGTGTGTCTAATCAGCCTCAATAAAAGTATACGTGTATCGTATGTAATGTACAACCAAAAATATAACACATATATCCTTGATTTCTACCCATCTCACCTCACTTCCCAACTAGGACTCTAGGCAATTCCTTTAGGTTTCCTCATATTAAGTTTATTCATCAAATTTCTCCCTAAATTATACCACAAATGTAACTATATCAGAGTAAATTTTCAATTCCTCGAGGTTCACAAACCTTGCTCTGATACCAAAATGTAACGACCCATTTTCCAAATGGACAGCTATGGGGCCAATGCGGGCCCACAACCTGGCCTACCAGCGCCACTTGTGTCCCACATGCTATCTCATCCGCCATTTAATCATATTAACCTCAATAAATAATATTTTACTATTTAAATTGTTAATGAACTCAAGTCTTCTATTTATATCGTTTTAAATACCTTAATAAACCAACTGCGGCGGAAGTCTTTTATCATGAAAATCAAAATATTAAATATTATAGTAATGCATTTAACTCTGATACCTAGTGTGAAAAAGCCATATATCATCATAGATTAAAAATACACCTCAATGTATCAAAATATCAAAAGTGTAGAACCCTGAAGTATCTCACAATCCTAAATCCCCATAATAAAAACAAAATATATATGTTAAATTCGAGAATTTCCTAAATTGGATTAGATGACTAATTAATGATTTTTCAATTTTATTTGAATTTTAGGAATTCGAGGTGGGACCCAGCGTGACGACCGACCGAGAGATCATAAGGTAAATAATAATTTTGTTTGTTTTGTGCATATTGTGTGTAATACATTGTAATTCTTCGCAAAATAAGTCTGAATTAGCGTTTTAACGCGTTGTATGAGTGTCTCGGAGTGCGTTGATATTTTCGCCAATTTTTGGCAAAATTGGGGTAATTTTCGGGGTTTAATTTGAACACAAAAATAAGGGATAAATATGAAAATAAAATAAAAATGACAAATTACCAATATGGGCAGTTGTTTAATATTGGTAGAGATAATATGTGAGGGGCAAAAGGGTGATTTTGTTGCCCTTTTTATTTACACACCGAAATCAAAGCCCTGTTTCGTTTCTTCTTCGTCTTCTTCAATCCGTTTTCTTCATTCGATTGGTTCTTCATCTCTCTCCATCTCGTTCTCACTGATCTCTCACGTCTCTCTCTCGATCAACCCTTCACACTCTCATTCCTCTCGGTCGTCTCTCTTTCTCATCTCTCTGTTACAGTTTCTCTCTCTCAATTAGACAGTAACAAAGGAGAAGAACCGAGGCTGTTGACATCGAATGATTAAGGTGAGGTTTTGGGATTATTTTGCAGTTGTTGTTATTGATTAACGAAAGAGAGAGAGAAGAGTTTAATCAGAAAAAATAGCAGCAGCAGAGTCGCTGCTGCCATTAGTGGCGAAAGGAAGAAGGAGAAAAGAAAACAGAGAGAAGAGGGATGTGAGCGTGAGGAAGAAGAAAAACAAAATGGGGGGAGGTGAGGTAGGGCCAAGGAAGAAGATGAAGATAAAGAGAGAAGAGATCAGGGAAGAGAGGGAGAGAACAAATAGAGCTTGCTCTGTTCGTTTTCTCATTATGAGGAAGGGGATGGTTCCCCTGAATCGGGTCTAACCGGACCCGGCCGAATCGGACCCGGTTCAAGGGACCAAACCCCTCCCCTCCTATATAAAAAAATCAGTTTAAATTCGAAAATGAAAAAGAAAACTGAGAAAATAGATAAAAATCAGAAAAATAGGATTTTAGGCCCAATAAATATAAATTATATATTTTTATTAAAAATACGTAATTCAGGATTTGCATGAAACATTTATTATAGGTTTTTTCTCGAAAAACATAATTTAGGCTAAATTAGCCTAAATTACCAAAATAATCTCCAAAAATTATATAAATTAGTTTTTGAAGCGAATTATTAATAAAAATGCAATAATTGGAAATTAAATTGTGGAATTAAAGTCTTGGAAAGTATTTTGAGTATTTCAATGTGTTATCGAGTTTTTTAAAGGATTTAAACACTAACAAGATTATAAAATTTTGAGAAATTGTTGAGAAATGGTATAATTGAGTCGAGACTCATAAATTAAGGATTTTCGAGATTTATTAAGATTTTGGTAAGAGGGAATCCGAGGAACGGGCGAGCGAGGACTCGAATAACCAACTTACGTCGGTTTAACAGTACATAAACGCTATTTTGCTTTTTACAGTAATATGGAATATATTTTGCACAGTAAGGGAGTGAGACTCTTGATCATGCATTCATGGCATCCGGATAGAGTTGCCCATGCTATGAGTCGTATGGGTGTGAGGTATGCTCCACTCTAGACTAGACGTACTGCAGGCGTCTAAGGCGGGTAATGGTCGATTCTGAGGTACTCGTAGTACTGTTCCAGGTTCATCGTAAGAGGGCCTGCTCGTTCGGAGCTTGGAAGGGGAAATGGGGATCCATTTTTGTATATTTATTTCGGTATTTCGTTTTACTGTGCTATACTCGTATTATCTCTTGTTATGACTTGTTGTACGAAGCAAAGTAGATGTTTACTTATCTAACACTGTTTATTTGGTGCATAGTATATTTGGTGTTCTCGAAATGGCTTTGTCAGGTTCTGTGCTTAAGGAAGACCGAAAGGGAAAAATAAAGCTAAAGGACCTTTGCTGAGGAGTTCTTTTCCCTTGTATGTAATGTATGTTTATATTTTTTTTGTTACGGGTTTTCAGGGTAAGCGTAGGACGCGTATCATCGAGGAAAAAGTTTCGAACAATTTGTAAATTCAGTAGGCTTAAATTGGGATTGAGGTTTAAAAAGTTCACTTTTGTATGTTTAAGGCTTTTAATAGTTTAAGTTTCAGTTTGAGATTTAGTTTTGTAACTAAGGTTTACTAGTTGCAGTCTAGTTTATAATTTTAGATTGATATCATATGTGAACTGCGGGGAGTTATGAGTCCTTTTAAGCCTCTCCCTATTCTGCTGTTTATTAGGTTTTGGGTGCCGGTAGTCCCTATTTAGAGGAGGTGCTGCTAGAAATTTTATAAATATACGAAAAATATTTCGTAGTATTTCCTAATTCGCTCCATTTAAATAAATCGAGAACTGAGGTTTAATAATGATTCTAATTTAGTATTTGGAGCAGTTTAAGGATTGAATTAGCGGTCATTTCGAGGTTGGTAGTTAACCGTAGGATTGGGTGCCTAATTAGGATAATTTGGTTAGGTCAGGGCTTAGTGAGACGGGTCCTGACAGAGTTGGTGTCAAAGCTAAGGTTTAGCTCAATGAACGATAAGTTTTGATTGTGAATCAAAGGGTGACAAAGCTAAGGTCTAGCTAAACTTGAAAATTAACTTTGGTTGAAAACCAAAGTGTGACTGAGGGCGATTAGTTGGGAAGTGAATGTGAGTCGGGAATATATTATATTGATGTTATGTTTGTTGTTTGTATATCGTTATATCGATTGATATATAATTATTAATTCATGATTAAGTGCAAATTGTTTTGCAAAATCATGAGTGGACATGACAAAATGAAGGAAAAATGGGGTAAGAGTAGAGATTTAGTGTCAATATCATCTACCCCATGTTTTATACGAGCTAATATTTTTCCTCCACCTATTCCAAGGTTTGCTGAGAAATCTTCTCAGCCTTTAGCTACGAGTTCTACCCCATTGGGACGTTCGCAGTTTTAGTCGCAATCTTAGCCGCGATATTAGTCATTTCCATCGACCTTTCGGTGCATACAGATGCTGTCTTAGTCACAGGCACAATCACGAGGACATGGTATAAGATTTAATCGGGGTTATACCCCGAGGGCTACCAGGTACACAAGCTTCTTCAGTGGGCAGTAGACCGATTGGACCATGTTTTGAATATAGATCGATGGGGCATCTTAAGAAGGATTGTCCCAAGTTGAATCAGGGACATATTTCTTCATCATCATTTCAGTCTAGACCTCCTGCTAGGGAACGTGTTCAGGTCATCATTAAACCTGACGTGAACGCTAACAAATATCTAATATAAGGTAATATTTCTATTAGTGGTCATCCTATGAAAGTTTTAATTAATTCTGGTTCTACTATTTCTTTTATTTCTGGCCGAATGGTTGATGAGTTGCATTTGACTCCGGTGAGAGTCAACATACATTTAGTTCTCAGTATTGCAGTTGGAGACAAATTATATCTGCATTTTATATGCGAGAAGTGTATTGTGGAGATTGCAGGACATGAGATGATTACAAATCTTCGTGTGTCAGAATTCCTAGAGTTTGATGCATTCTTAGGAATGGATTGGCTTGCTGCAAATCACGCACACCTGGATTGTTTCCATAAGATGATATATTTCCACATTCCGGGTTGTCTAATGTTTACCTATATAGGAGCTATTACTGAATTGCCGGCGACTAGAGGTGGGGTTGCCACTAGTCAGGAAATGGAAATTCTTGCCGGAATGGTTAGTACAGAGGCAAAAGATCAGTCAAAGTTGGAAGATATTCCTGCTGTGTGTGAATTTGCACATGTGTTCCCTGATAATTTACTTGGCTTACCACCACTACGGGAGATTGATTTTATTATTGATTTAGTTTGTAGAATTAAACCCACTTCCATTTCACCGTATAGAATGGTTAAGCCTGAACTTGCAAAGTTATAAACTCAATTGCAAGAGTTGAGTGATAAATGACTCATACATCCTAGTAAGTCACCTTGTGGTGTACCTGTTCTTTTAGTGAAGAAAAAGGACGGAAGCTTCGAATGTGTATAGATTATAGACAGTTGAACCGAGTGAGGATTAGAAATAAGTATCCTTTGCCACGTATTAATGACTTGCTTGATCAATTGGCAGGAGCTAAGTTCTTTTCGAAGATTGATGTCCGATCTGGCTATCATCAGTTAAGAGTTAGGGTAGAGGATGTAGATAAAACTGCTTTTAGTACTAGGTATGGTCACTTTGAGTTCACTGTAATGCCCTTTGGTTTGACCAATGCACCAGTTATGTTTATGGGTTTAATACAGGAAATCCTGAAGCCATATTTATATCGCTTCATGATTTTTTTTATTGATGATATTCTGATATATTCAAAGACTTGTGAGGAACAGGAAGAACATCTCTGAGTTATTCTCCAAACTTTGAGAAGTCATCGGCTGTATGCCAAGTTTAGTAAATGCGAGTTTTAGATTTCTGAAGTTAAATTTTTGGGACATGTAGGTGGAGCTGACGGAATAGCAGTAGATCATACGAAGATTGAAGTAATTATGAGCTGGCTGGAACCGACTATTGTGATAGAAATTAGAAGTTTTCTCGGTTTAGCCAGTTATTATCGTAAATTTGCGCAGGATTTCTCTAAAATAGCTTCGCCTATCACAAGTTTGGTTGTCAAACGCTTGTGAAAAATCTTTTGCTGAGCTTAAGAGACGATTAACTACAGCTCCAGTATTGGTGTTGCCTGATCCAAATAAAGAGTTTGTAATTTATACAGATGCATCTCAAGTTGGTTTAGGTTTTGTATCGATGCAGGATAACATAGTTATAGCTATTGCATCTCGTCAGTTGAGAACTCATGAAAAGAATTATCCTATTCATGATCTCGAGCTAGCAGTGATCGTGTTTGGGTTGAAGCTCTAGAAACATTATCTATATGGGGAAATATTTACTTTGTTTTCAAATCACAAGAGTTTGAAGTACTTGTTCTCGCAGAAGGAATTAAATATGTGACAGAAGCGATGGTTAGAGCATTTGAAAGATTTTGATTTTAATCTTGAATATCATCCAGGGAAAGCCAATGTTTAGCTGATACACTAAGTAGGAAACTTGAAGTGGCATTGAAAGTGGCTGGTTATATGACCTATGAATATGAGTTATTGGAGGAAGTTGCATCCATGACTTTTGTCAGAGCTTCTAGAATTTTAAAATTTGTCAGTTGTTACTTAGCTTAAGATGCAGACAATATCTATTCAGCGAATCATTGAGAGCCAACTTAATGATGTTGATGGTGAAAATTTCAGGGAATTGGCAAGGAGTAGCGATAACTCAGAATGGATAAAATCTAGTGATCAGTGTTTGAGATTCAGGGGTAGGTTGTGAATTCCATTAGTGGCAAAACCCGAGATGAGATACTTAGGGAGTCTCACAGGTCTAGGTATTCTATTAATCCTGGTAGGACCAAGATGTACCACAACATGTGTCGTTTGTATAGGTGGCCAAGGATGAAGTTTGATGTTGCTGATTATATTTGACGCTGTGACCTTTGCCAGCAAGTCAAGGTTGAAAGGCGGAGACCAGGAGGAACATTACAACCATTGCCTATTCCTAAGTGGAAGTTGGAGCATATTGCTATGGATCTTGTAACTCATTTGCTTAGATCTTAAAAGAAACATGATAGATTGACGAAATATGCAATTTTTCTCCCAGTAGC
Organism: Stephania yunnanensis; assembly: GCA_039657365.1. Classification (NCBI taxonomy): domain Eukaryota; kingdom Viridiplantae; phylum Streptophyta; class Magnoliopsida; order Ranunculales; family Menispermaceae; genus Stephania; species Stephania yunnanensis. The sequence goes on along the minus strand of CM077581.1, from coordinate 26,863,130 downwards.
TCTTAATTATGGTTTTCCAGAGTTGAGTGTGATCTATAAACGTGAGATTCCTCATTTGCATGAAGTACCGCTCTCCATTATTTCAGATAGAGGTACTCAGTTCACCTCTGGGTTATGGCAAAGTATGCAAGAACATTTTGGCACTCAACTGTGATTCGGTATTGCATTTCATCCCTAGACTGATGGACAATCAGAACAATTGATTCATATTTTGGAGGACATGTTAAGGTCATGTGCTCTTGAGTATAGAGGCTCCTAGGAGGAATATATTCCATTGTATGAGTTTTCGTACAATAGTAGTTATCAATCCAGTATTGGAATGGCGCCTTTCGAAGCATTAGATGGTCAACCTTGCAGAGCACCGTCGTGTTGGGCTGAACTAGTAGTTTTAGCCGAGTTAGGGCCACAGATTGTACGAGATCAACAGTTGAGCAAATTCGTCAGAAGTTGAAAGCTGCTCTAGATAGGCAAAAGAGTTATTATGATCTCTATTACCGAGTTGTTGGATACAATGTTGGTGATTGGGTCTATGTAAAGGTATCACATCGAAAAAGATTGTACAGGTTTGGGTTGAAAGGAAAACTCTCTCCTAAGTTTATTAGTCCATTTGAGATTGTGCATAAAGCCGAAAAAGGTTGCTTACACGATTGCTTTACCATCTTATCTTGCCGGAGTTCATGACGTATTCCATGTTTCTATGCTTCGTAAAAAAGAATCAGATACACATCATATTGCCGAATGGAATCAGTTTGATTTGAGGCAATATATTACTTATGAGGAGCAACCTATTCAGATCATGGATCGAAAGATTCAAAAGCTGAGGAACAAGGAAATTTCACTTGTACTTGTGAAGTGGCAATATCATGAAGATTCAGAATTAACATGAGAGATAGAGTCTTATATAAAGATCATTTTCCATATCTATTTTGTTCTAGGTAACCTGTAAGTTAAATTTCGAGGACAAAATCTCTAATTAGTTTGGGAGAATTGTGAAATCCGAGAATTTCCTAAATAGGATTAGATGACTAATTAATGATTTTATGATTTTATTTGAATTTTAGGAATCTGAGGTGGGACCCACGCGTGACTATCATAGATCATAAGGTAAATAATAATTTTGTTTGTTTTGTGCCTATTATGTGTAATACATTGTAATTTGTCACGATCTCTCACGTCTCTTTCTCAATCAACCGCTTACACTCTCATCCCTCTGGGTCATATTTTTTTCTCATCTCTCTGTTATGGTCTATCTCTCTCTCTCTCTCAACTAGACAACAACGAAAGAGAAGAACTAAGGCTATTGAAATCGAATGATCAAGGTGAGGTTTTGTGATTGTTTTGCAGTTTTTGTTGTTGTTAATGATTAACGAAAGAGAAAGAGAGAGAAAAGTTTAATTGAAAAAAAACAGCAGCAGCAGATTTGCAGCTGCCATTAATGGCGAAAGAAAGAAGGAGAAGAGAAAATAGAGAGATGAGGGAGGAAAGCGTGAGGAAGAAGAAAAACAAATTAGAGGGAGGCGAGGTAAGGGAAAGGAAGAATATGAAGATGAAGAGAGAAGAGATCAAGGAAGAGAGGGAGAGAACGAAAGGAAAAACAAAATGGAGGGAGGTGTGGTAAGGGCAAGGAAGAAGATGAAGATGAAGTGAGAAGAGATACGAGAAGAAAGGGAGAGAACGAATAGAGCTTGCTCTGTTCGTTCTCTTATTATGAGAAAGGGGATGGTTCCCCTAAACAGGGTTGAACTGAACCCGGTTCAAGGGACTAAACCCCTCCCCTCCAATATAAAAAAAATCAGTTTAAATTTGAAAATGAAAAAGAAAACAAAGAAAATAGATAAAAAATCTGAAAAATAGAATTTTGGCCCAAATAAATATAAATTATATATTTTTATGAAAAAATGCAATTAGGGATGTGTACGAAACATTTATTCGGGGTTTTGTCTCGAAAAACATAATTTAGGCTAAATTAGCCTAAATTACCAAAATAATTTCCAAAAATTATATAAATTAGTTTTTGAGAAAAATTATTAATAAAAATGCAATAATTGGAAATTAAATAGTGGAATTAGAGTCTCGAAAAGCATTTTGAATATTTCAATGTGTTGTCGGGTTTTTAAGGGATTTAAACACTGTCAAGATTAGGAAATTTTGAGAAATTGTTGAAAATGGTCTAATTGAGTCGAGACTCATAAATTAAAGATTTTTGGGATTTATTAGGATTTCAGTACAAGGGAATCCAAGGAATGGGTAAGCGAGGATTCGAATAACCAACTTACGTTGGTTTGACGGTAAGGAAATACTATTTTGCTTTTTACAGTAATATGGAATGTATTTTGCATAGTAAGGGAGTGAGACTCTTAATCATGCATTCGTGGCATCCAGATAGAGTTGCCCATGCTATGGGTCGTAAGGGTGTGAGTTATGCTCCACTCTAGACTGGACGTACTGCAGGCGTCTAAGGCGGGTAATGGTCGATTCCGGGGTAGCATGCATTGACTTGTAGTACTGTTCTAGGTTCATCGTGAGAGGGCACACTCGGTATGAGCTTGGAATAGGAAATGAGGATTCATTTTTGTATATTTATTTTAGTATTTCGGTTTATCATGCAATACTCCTATTATTTCTTGTTATTACTTATTATACGAAGCAAGGTAGATGTTTACTTATATGACACTGTTTATTTAGTGCACACTGTATTTGGTTTTTTCGAAATGGCTTTGTCAGGTTTTGAGTCTAAGGAATACCGAAAAGGAAATAGAAATCTAAATGATTTTTGCTGAGGAGCTTTTTTTCCCTTGTACGTAATGTATGTTTATATTGTTTTTGTTTTGGATTTTCATGGTGAATGTAAGACGCATATCACTGAGGAAAGAGTTTTGAACAGTTCGTAAATTCAGTAGGTTTGAATTGGGATTGAGGTTTAAACAGTTCACTATTGTATATTTAAGGCTTTGAACAATTTCAATTTCAGTTTGAGATTTATTTTTGTAACTAAGGTTTATTAGTTGTAGTCTAATTTATAATTTCAGATTGATATCATATTATGAATTGTGGGGAGTTATGAGTCCCTTTAGGCCTCTCCTCATTCTGTTGTTTATTAGGTTTTGGATGTCGACAATCCATATTTAGAGGAGGTGCTGCCAAATTTTTATAAATATACGAAAAATATTCTGTAATATTTCCTAATTCGCTCCATTTAAATAAATCGAGAACTGAGGTTTAATAATGATTCTAATTTAGTATTTTGAGTAGTTTAAGGATTGAATTAGTGGTCATTTCGAGGTTAGTAGTTAACCGTAGGATTAGGTACCTAATTAGGATTATTAGGTTAGGTTAGGGCTTAATGAGACATGTCCTGACAATATATAATACAAACGTACAAGCCTGACTCAATATCTGTGAATTACAGGTATTCCGGTAACTTCCTTTGCCACGACTTGTATTAGGATTTGTACTCAAGCCATCACAAAAAGGCTGATGATGAGTCAAAAGTGAGTATTCCCAAGGAAATTAAGTGATAAATACGGAAAGTAAATACTGGAATTTGAACAAAACGTTTAAATAAACATGCCAAAATAAATACAGTCAACTGGGCTCATTGCATGCATAAGTAAGTGAAAGCTCAAAGTGTGTTCTTAAGGCATATGGTCAGACAAACGCTATACTTCGAACTTGAAGGTCACCCAAGAGGGGGGGTGAATTGGGTTACCGAGTAGTTATTGCCCTTTTTGAAATTTTATGCGCAATTTACAATTATGATGTATATATATATATATATAAGCTATGCAAGTAAATGAAATGGAGGAAATATAAAATGACACACGATTTATAGTGGTTCGATCCAACGATCTACATCCACTACCTAACCTCCCCGGTTAGGATTTCAAACCCCACTTATATTACCAATAAGTGTTACAACCTAAGCATACAAGCCTAGAATGCCTAATTACAATTAGGACTTCCCACCTAGCCTCAACTAGGATTTTCCCACCTAGCCGCAACTAGGATTTTCCCACCTAGCCTCAACTAGGATTTTCCCACCTAGCCGCAACTAGGATTTTCCCTTTCGACTTAGATTCCACTAAGTCTCACAATCATTCAAATACAATAATTTTGCTGGAAAATAAAGATATACACTTTACAACAAAAGTGGTATCAAATTCAAACACTAGCAAGCCACCTAGAGCCTAACAACTCTTATGCATGCAAGTGTGAGTATAAATGGAATATGCAAATGTGTCACTGATGTTGTTGCAATTTCCAAATCTGAAATCGTTTCAAAAACTTATTATATTTGTAGAAAACCGATTTCAAGTCTAAGAACAATAGTTTAACAAAAATCAAGTTTAAGTGCAAAACTTTTGTTCAAACCAATCTCAGAGTTTGATAATGTAAATTTAAGTGCTAAACCAGAGAAGAAGGTGTTCAAACACACAACAAAATGATCTTCAAATCAAATACACAAAATATGTAGATTAAGCACAAGCAAGATTTTAGATCTAGGATTTTCTTACAACCAAGAGAATGACAAAAGAGATCAGCTCTGAGGAGATTCTTGAACTCCTTTGAAAGCCTCAAAAATGCTGGATTAGAGAGCTAAAGAACAGCCACAAAGATCTCCTTTTTTCTTCTACACAAAAATCAGATTTCTTCTTTGTAGATTTTTGGTTTTTGAGTGTGTGTCTTCTACTTTTTTATTAAAACCATGTTCTTGGTGGTTTTATAGTGCTAGGTATTCCAATATGACAGTTTATGACCGTTCTAGGGATCCAAGGGTCCAAAATAGATCAAGAATTCAAATTAAAGTGTGTTTTCCAGCTTTTTAAAAGGTCATTGTATTTAACTTAGCGCGCTAATATCGTGAGTTAGCGCGCTAACACTGTCTTAGCGCGCTAATGATATTATTAGCGCGCTAACCTGCGAGGACTTCGAATAATTATTCTGTCCTTTGTGTTAGCGACCCTTAAACTCGTCCGGGACCTAACCAACCCTTATATAACATGTTATACACGTTAATTATGAGTCATTAAGCCTAATTGGGTGGTCCTGATAATTTTACAAACCCCGAAACGGAAATTCAAAGTTTCACAACTTATTAGGGGCTTTTCTCGCAAATTTTCGTTTTCTTTTTAAATACCTTTGAAAAACGAGTTTTTCTTTTTCGAAAAACATTTATAATGAACTCTAATATGCAAATGACTATTCACACAAAGTTTTCACATTGTTTAAACTCATGGACCTAGTTATGTGTTTAAATTCCACTTTGAAACTTTGAATTAAACTTATAACTTTGAAAAACGGTTTATGAAACATGATATGCATGGACTAATGCATTTGGCTTGCGTGAATGAATTTGTATACCTTACATTGAAATTACAAATTGCGGCTTGAACTTTCTTCTTCATTTCTTCATTTATGCCGAGTCTTGAACTTGTATTTCTTGAGTACCCTTGATATGTTGTTTTGCATCCTTTAACACAAACCGAAATACACTAGATGTTTATTAGTACATTTTCACCTTGTTTGTTTCCATCAAAATCTCTATTCGGAATGTGAGTGACTAACCACTTAGTCCAACAGAACTCCCCACAGACAACTGCCGGTGAGTAGCACTCAAGCAAGTTCGGTATCTGGATCCGCTAGGTGGTCACCGTGGAACCAACCACCCACATGTACCACGACTCGACTCTCGGGTCGACATATTCACTAAGATCCTTGACATACGTGCTATGGCCTAGTGGACATCCACGCAGAAATGGCATGGAGGGAGAGCCTCAACATATGTCCATTAAATCAAACCAAAAATAGAGTATTGAAAGAAAGAATATGAATTCAAAAGTAAAAATAAGTGCTGCTAAAGAAATTTCAATTGGGATACTACATACCTCAAACCGCATTTTGTGTCCCGGTAAATAACCCTCAGTTTGGTTTCGCCCAATCCCCGATATGCAAATTACCGCTCGAAATAACCTATTTCATTTTATAATTGATTTTTAGTCAATTGGATATATTTTATGTCATTTAGCAAAAATATTCTCAAATCTGCAATATCTAGCGCGAGGTCATGAAATTAGCATACTAGATTCCTAGGCAGCTATACGTTCTTTCTCAAGAAGAACACTAGCACGCTAATAGTCATCTGGCACGCTAGATGCCCTCATTAGCGGGCTAATCGTGTTCTGGATAGCAGTTTTGTTGAAAGTTTTGGGTTTTCAACACCACCACCACCACCAACAACCCACCAAAATAACTACTTAACAATCCATATTGAATTTACACCAACACCTCAAAAACTTAGACCAAAAGATAAAGAAAGTTGAGGTGTTTATGAATCTCACCTTGTTTTGATGATTCCACCACTCCAAGCTCCTTTAATGATCAAATTGAAACCCCAAAACCCTTGTTTCTTTTCTTCAATTTTCAGATTTGTAATAAGGAGAGAGAAATTGTGATGGACTTTAGTCAATTCTTGACTTTTATAGTTCAAATGGCATCTCTCTTCATTTGTGCATCTCAAGGCAATCTAATGTACACCATTTGCTCCATTTTCAACCCTAATGACTCCGAAAATGATACCGTTGGCATACTTGTCCTTGTTCGCAACCCAAAAAGTCATCTTTCGAGTGTTTCGACGCCCGATTTCACGTACCAAAACGCTACATATGCGTACTACCATGTCCCTAACCACCAATATACATTACATATTAATTATTTAACCCATTTTATTCATTTCATGTGTATTATTTTTCCCGGCCTAGTATTAAGTCTTTTAGACGACCTGATACTCGCGTCGAGATGCATATCGAGGGAATACTTAAGGTCTCGCACATCAAATGTAATATAATTACACACATTGCGATGTCATTTACTCTATCTCAAAACAAACATCACAAATTAAATAAATCAGCACACAAAATAACTATTTACCTAGCTTCAGCGCGCACTAGCCTAGACGCGGGTCCGTCGAGCATGTGAGCTGTCAACCACGTCTGCAACCATGTCATTAATAACAGTGAAATAGATTCAGGACGTTATAGGAAAAGTCTATATATATAGAAATAATACAAATCCATGGGTACATGCACTAACTGATCATACCTCTATGCCTAAATTTGTAGGGCAATCCTTCTTTTTTCCAAAACTCATTCAAAAAATTGTAAAGAAGAAATAATACATATTCAAAGGTTTAGTCTCTTATTGTTGACATTCCTAAATTGAATTCTGATTTATTTTATTAGAAGAGCTTTCACGCTAGTTAGGTCTCTACAAATAAGGTTCATGCATTCAATAAACACAAATAAAAGGCAGAACAAATGGATATTTTGGAGTTTAACGTAATAATAATGTTATCCAAGACCTGCAATCTGTCTATACATAGTTAACTAATTTAAAAGGACTTCTAAAACTCTATCAAACAAATATCTATGAAGTTCACTTAAGTAATGGAGTCTAAGATATTAACATAAGTCTCAATAAATCTATCAAACAAATATCTATGCCTAGGTTACCACCAAGGCAAATTTGCTCCAAAATGCCTAGGAAACACCTTGCAATCACTAACTCTAAGCATTCTTAGTGATGTTACAAAATATTCTCAGTATCTTATTTCCAAAAAAATAACCTTATATTTAACGTGGCGTGTTAAATTAATATGAAATGGAAAATAAAAGGCAAGTAGTGAGAAAAATCAATAACCCAAAGAATTTATGTGGTTGTCATTTTTAATCAGGAAAACCTTGAAAAAATCAAGACAAGATCTCACATGAAAAAGCCTAGAATAGGACTGGTGATTAGTTTATCGCATTTAATCACTAATTTATGCATTATGTGATTTAGAATTCTAGTAGCATGCATCTAATTTATTAAAGATGTAAGCAATTATATATCAAACTTTAATATTCAATCTCATCAAGAAGAAATGTCGTTAGTATCATTTCAAAGACGATGATGAAGTTGACTGTGAATATGGAGCCTAGAACGAGCAGTTCTTACCTTTCAAAGCAATGATTCTAGTATTCGGATTCATTAAAGAGAGTAAACCGTGATCAACTTTTGGGCATTTCGAAGACTCATGCTGCATAGGCATGCTCATGTCAATGATCACAAAACTATTTTGTAGTGCGTCCCCTAACACAAATGTACTTATTCAATTCCATTGTAACATGAGTGAATGTAATGAATTGCGGATTGATTCCAATGCTCGGCAACTAGAAACACAGAAGATCAAACAAAGCAAATCAAGCAAGATTGCTTAACATCAAAAGCCGAAACAATTGAACATCTATATTACTAATACAGAGATCCATCTTTAACAACAAAGATCATGATCTATATTACAGATCCGAACCGATCTAGTGCACAAATAGGCTTTGCATAAACAAATCACACCGAAACGAAGTGGTAAATGAAATCTGAACTCATTTAGTATCAAAATCTAATGTGATCTACAACTGTAACTGCAAAGGAAATGCGATGATAGATGACGATATGAATCACAAATCTAAGATCTGAACAATTCAATTTTCCTAAATCATAACTTTCTTCAGAATTCAGCTCAACCATAATTAACATAAGAGAAATCGAAAACTTAACCATGAAGAACTTACTGTGAGCACCTTCTTCATTGTGATTGGAGGATTTGCGCGGTCATGACGGCTAGATCGAATCACCAAAAGAACACGAGGAGAAATCAAAGGCTCGTCCAAGGTTTTCGAGAGAGGAACAATCACTGAGATCAGACGCTGGTTTCGAAGCAGAGATTGGACACCGAAACCTCCCCCAATTACACGCTTGGAAGCACAAGTCCCTGCCCGGCGAACACGCCTTGAGGTTATGAACATAATACTCTAAAAACACCTAAACCTATGACCACAACTCCACACAGCATCTTGCAAATCGTTCTTCTCTATACCACAAATCTCTTACTCCAAAACATTGTTTCGACTTCACAATCCCTAAAATTCCATATCAAACCTAGAATTAGTTCAAAACATGATTGGAACACCATCAACAACAATAACAACATGTTTTTGTATAGAAACACGATTGGTATTCGAATGAGAGTACAAACCAGAAGCACAACCTAGAATTCGAGCCAAACATGATTGGAGCATCGTCAACAACAAAAATAACAAATATTTGTATAGAAATGCGGTCGGATCTTTGAATGCACTGAGAATCGGAAGAGTTGGAAGCAGAGAGAGTGAAATCAAGTGGGAGAACAAGGAGACCTATGAGTTTTAAGGAAAAAGGAGTCGCTTTCCTTGCTCTAGGACTCGGCGGCCATTGCGATGGCTCGGATTGCGAGTCACTCATGCTTTGGTGTGAGCTCTGAAGCAAAGATTAAGCTCTCGATCTCTCTCGCTCGCTCTCGCTCTCTCGTGCTCTCTATATGGGATTTTGAAGCTCGATCACTAAAATCGTAATAGCGAGAGCGGTAGAGAAGGTATGCGAAGCGAATAAGAGAGAGTGGTTAGGTCCGATGTGTGCTAAGAGTTTCACGAGATTAACTTTCGCACCATCAATTTACAATTTACATGCCTTTGTTGTTTGTGTTGGTTCGGATGATTTGATTGGTGATTCGTTGAGTTTTGATTTACTTATTGAAACTAATATGGGTGTGGACTGTACTCCGATTGTCTTCCTCTTACGGCTTGCAACTTTGAAAATGCAATCAAGAATTGATTTTTAAGTGAAATTAGAGAAAATGATATTTGGATTGGAGTTTAGGGTGTGACGCTTTTTGTGCATTGTATAGTTGGAAGATGGTTTGGGTTTGGGTGGATCGTGATCGAATGGGAAGTTGTGTATGAGTGTTTAACACAGCGCGGTAGTGGGGATGTTGAATTCCTATATTTGTGACCTAAAAACAATAATATTAGTGGGTGTAAGTATGAATTGTGCTGAAAGTTTCCGATCAGGGGATCGAACTGATTTTTAGTGCTTACTAGTTAGTGCTTACACTAATTTCTTGATTAATAATTTTCTTTTGAAAGAAGCTAATCTAATTGTTTTAATTATACATTTAACATTTAATTAACCTTTTTTTTGTTTTCATGGTATCCCACACCAACTGCACTGACTAATTCATGCTTAGGCAATGTCGAGTTATGTACGGTAGGCGACCTTCTCAATTCTATTTTTTTCCGTTCACGAGACTTAAACTCAAGTCATGTTTAACCTAACTTTAATGGCAAATTTTGATTTGAAATTTACCAACACTTGTAAATTATGTGTCACTAGATTTGAGATTTAATAACACTTGTAAATTCTCCTTAAATTTGAAACTTAACAACACTAGTAAATGATGTGTCTTTAGATTTAAAGTTTAACATCACTTGTAAATTATGTGTCTTTAGATATGAAATCTAACAACACTTGTAAATTATGTGTCATGAGATTTAAAATTTAACAACAAATCTAACAACACTTGTAAATTATATGTCATGAGATTTAAAATTTAACAACACTTGTAAATTACGTGTCTTGAGATTTAAAATTTAACAACACTTGTAAATTATGTGTCCTTAGATTTGAAACCTAACAACGCTTGTAAATTATGTGTTCTTAGATTTAAAATTTAACAACACTTGTTAATTACATGTTTTTAAATTTGAGACTTAACAATACTTGTAAATTATGTGTCTTTAGATTTAAAATCTAACAACATTTGTACATTATGTATCCTTATATTTGAAATCTAATAACACTTGTGAATTATGTGTCTTTAGATTTGAGATTTAACAATACTTATAAATTACATGTCTTTAGATTTTAAATCTAACAACACTTGTAAATTATGTGACCTTATGTTTGAATTTTGATAACACATATACATTAGGGTCTCCAAATTTTAAATTTGGCGTCACTAGTTTACCAAGTGTCTCTAATATAAGAGACATTCATAAATTATGCGTCCATAAATATTGAAATTGACAACAATTTTGGTTTGCATCTCAATTTTAACTTTAGTGACACTTATAAACTATGTGTCCTTAGATTTGAAATTTTACAATACTTGTAAATCAGTGTATCCAAATTTTATATTTGGTGACACTTGTTTATCAAGTGTCCTTAAGTTTGAAATATTTGTACATTATATGTCTCGAGATTTTAAATTTGGAGACGTTTTAATGTTGAGTATCCTTAATTTGGAGACACTTGTATGTTATGTGTCTCAAAATTTTAAATTTGGCAATGCTTGTACATCATGTGTCTCTAAAATTAAAATTCGGGGACGCTTGTTACTAGCGTTGGTAAAAAAGTGTTACTATAGACCCACTTTGTTGTATTGACGTGTCATTGGAGAGCATGTTTGTCAATCCAAATCGCTAGTATATAAGTATACCATGGTAGAATTCCCTATATATATGGGTACTACAATGGAGTTTAAATATATACCCATGTCGTGGGTACTACTTATGTCACCATTGGATTACTACTAGATTTTAATCTAATGGTGATTGATGTAGTGCATTTATTGCAAAACATATTAAATGCACAATAAATACTATGTAATTGAGTTCCATTGTAGAAGCACCCTATATATATACAAGGGAGTTCTATCATGGTGATTGGGGAAAATCACCATGGATGGTGATATTAAATTCTAGCCATTACATCTTGATCTAATTATTCAATTTAGTCATCGTGTCAAATTTTTGAAATGGATAACATATTATTCATGTAAGTACATTTGATATTCTGCATTTAATGCATGGACTATATTTAATTTTCTACAAATGATTATAAGAGTTAGTACCTTAAATTATTACTCCATACATTATGTTTAATTTCTAAAAGTATTGGTGTACTTTATATTATTTGGAATATGTAGTATAATGCAATTTGATTAGTTATAAAAGTCTTATTTTGATGATAAAAAAAGTCTCATTTGCTGTAAGCATTTTTAATAATTTTTTTTTTGCTAAACAATAAAGTATGTAACCTAACGAGATTTTAGATATTTAAAACATCAACAATAAAAAATAATATATGTTTATAATCTTGTCTAGTGATTTTGTGAAGCAGCAAAATTAGGAACAACTATATTCATTTTAAAACATCAATAATATATACTATGTTCATTTTAATATTAGAACAAAGCTCTTAAAAATATATGTTATGCGCAAAATTATGTATGTTGCGTACTTTTTAAAGAGAAAAATCATTAAATTAAATAGATACAATATATAATATATAATTAAAGAATGAATTTTATCATTATTGACAACTAAAAATATTTTTCAATAAATTTAAAATTTCAGATTTTTTTTACTACTTAAAAAGCCGGGTGTAACTTTTGAAAAAACAAGTTGAGAATTAAATTAATTTTCTTTTATATTTCCTTCAAAAAATAATTAGCAAGTTATTAATGAACTATCTTAAAAAATAATCATGCAATATTATAAATTATTATGTTTAATAAAAATAACTTAAGAAAAGTCTGATTAGAACATGTTTTGCTAAAAACATCTATATTTTAAAATAATAATTAATAATAAAATGTCACATTTTCTTTAAAAATTTATGAAATTTCACTTATACATATTAATACAGACACACATATTTACCTTTAAAAAGAAAATAAAATAATGAAAATAAAAACTAAATTGAGCTTTGGACAAAAAAACTTAAAAACTAAATTAATACATACATAACTACTATCAAGAAAAGCAAGAGATTATATGAAAAAATATAGAATTTAAATAAGATATTACAATATTATTTTTAGAAGTTAATATTAACTTTAATTTTTATATCAAGAATTATATTATATTTTTAAAAGGTAAAGTCTTTCTTTTATATTTTTTATCGGTCGCAATTCCGCGCTCTGCGCATGAGCAAGACTCGAGTATCAATGTAAAATAAAAATAAATCTAACGTAAAAATAAAAGTAAAAAAAATTATGATGTAATCTTTAGTTGATTTTGAAGCAAGAAACGATATCACAAGACAAACTGAGTTTATTCTCACTAGGTCTATGGTCAAATTTATTTAAAATGGTTAATTGAGCAAATATATTATGTTAATTTTCTATTTCGTATATTTTTAATGTTACTAACTTTAATTTTTTGTCGGAGAGCATCAAATTAATAATTATCAAGAGAGTGAGCATAAACGTAAAACATAATCAACAAAAAACGTTTACAAGTTTTCTTTAAAATTTTTAAAAAGACCTTATGTCTCACGTCATTGGCTAAAATAAAAAAGGTTGACGTGCTATAATGTCACCCTAAGTCACTTTTTGATGATGTGGCATGTGCACGCCACATGAAAAATGGATGCACAAAAATAGTTCTTGGTCGTAAATCATGCGCGGTGTGCATCTCGAGTTGCACAACAACACCTCTCAAAGATGTGGAGCAGCACGCCATGTGTAAGGGGTGTGATTATTGGCTATCATTTGTAGCATTTTCATAAATAAATAACAAAAGAAATAAACTCACAACTAAAGAAAAAAAACCTGAAGGACATAATGTCATGTGTTATCGAGTTTCTCCCTCAAGATGTTCCATTACATATATGTACATACACATAGATTTGTACATGGATGGAGAAATAAATTTCACGATATATATCAATAATGATCATAAAATTTCCATATGTATCTCAAGATGACTATATATCAATTAATATATATTCATTAATGTCTACAATTAATTTTAGTGATTCAAATTTTTTTAATAAAAGTTTAATTTGCTTATTTATGATAGTTTAGGTTTTCAAGACGAAATGAATTGATATGCATTTAATTCTCTTTTTGACAATTTGGATTACCTACTATAATAAGTTGCAATAGAGATCACCATCAATGGTGATTTCCCTTAATCACTATGATATATATATATATATATATATATATATCTACCATGGTGATTGGAGAAAATCACTATGTTGATATTTAATTCTAGTCACTAGATCTTGATCTTACTCTTCAATTTAGTCGTTATGTCAAATTTTTGAAATGGGTAACCTATTTTTCAAGTTACTATATTTAATATTCTAAATTTAATGTATGGACTGTATTTAATGTTCTACACATGATTATGAGAGTTAGTATCTTTAATTATTACTCCATACATTACGTTTAATTTCTAAAAATATAGATATACTTTATATTATTTGGAATATATAGTATAATACAATTTGATTAGTCATAAAAGTCTCATTTTACGGTAAGATTTTTTTAATAACTTCTTGTTTCGCTAAATAATAAAGTATATAACATAAAGAAATTTTAAGATATTTAAAACATCAACAATAATAATATATTTATATTTATGATCTAGTCTTGTGATTTTGAGAAGAAGCAAACTTATGAACAACTATATTCATTTTACGACATCAATAATATATACTATGTTCATTTTAATATTAGAACAAAGTTTTTAAAAATATATATCATGCACAAAATTATGTATGTTGCGTACTTTTCAAAGAGAAAAATCATTAAATTTAATAGATAAAATATATAATATATATAATTAAAGAACTAATTTTATCAATATTGACAGCTAAAATATTTTTCAATAAATTTAAAATTTCAGATTCTTTTTACTATTTAAAAAGCTGGATGTTTAACTTAGAAAAAATAAGTTGAGAATTTAATTATTTTCTTTTATATTTCCTTCAAAAAAGAATTAGTAGGTTATTAATGAACTCTCTTAAAAAATAATCACACAATATGATAAATTATTTTATTTAATAAAATTAACTTAATAAAAGTTTGATTAGAACATGTTTTGTTAAAAAAATCAAAATTTAAAAATAGTAATTAATCATAAATCGTCAAATTTTTCTTTAAACATTTATAAAATTTCACTTATACATACTAATATAGACATGCATATTTACCTTCAAAAGAAAATATAATAATGAAAATAAAAATTAAATTGAGCTTTAGACAAAAAAAATCGTAAAAACTAAATTAATACATACATAACTACTATCAAGAAAAATAAAAATTATATGAAAAGTATAGAATTTAAATAAAGTATTATAATATTATTTTTAGAAGTTATTATTAACTTTAATTTTTATATCAAGAATTATATTATATTTAAAAGGTAAAGTCTTTCTTTTGTATTTTTTCACTAGTCGCAATTCCGCGCCTTGCGCATGAGCAAGACCCAAGTATCAATGTAAAATAAAAATAAATCTAACGTAAAAATAAAATTAAAAAGTTTATGATGTAATCTTTAGTTGATTTTGAAGCAAGAAACAATATCACTAGACAAATTGAGTTTGTTCTCACTAGGTTTAAGGTCAAATTTATTTAAAAGGGTTAATTAATAAAATATATCTTGTTAATTTTCTATTTTGTAAAGTTTTAATGTCACTAGCTTTAAGTTTTTCTCAAAGAGTGTCACATTCGTAATTATTGGGAGAATGAGCATAAAAGAAAAACATAATCAATAATAAAAGTTTGCAAGTTTTCTTTAAAATAAAAAAGACCATATGTCTTACATTATTGGGTAAAATAAAAAAGTTTAGATGCTACAATGTCACCCCTAAGTCACTTTTTATGACGTGACATGTGCACCCCACGTGAAAATGTATGTACAAAAATAGTTCGGGGGGGTGTGATATTTGGGTGTCATTTGTATCATTTTTCATAAATAAATAACAAAAGAAATAGGCACACAACAAAAGAAAAAAACTCGAAGGACATTGTGAAGACTTTAGTTTCCCATAAACTGGGCCCCGCCCTGCCTAAGCCCAAGCGGACCCCCGAGCCGGTCTTGCAAGGTCAACACATGCCTAGTCAGCCTTCCGATCCATCCATATAAATAAATTCAAAATATTTAAGTCAATATATTTTTATTTTTTTTTAAGTTTTACAAGTTAATGGAAGCAATTAATATGTTAAATAGCTCACAATAAAGTAAAAGAGTCAGACATCCTAAATGTGGAACCCTGTAAACATGTATATTCATGTATATCTTATGTCAAGTATAATAACTAAGTAAAAATGATATACAAGTCATGTGTATCTCTCAACGCAAACAAGTATTCCAAATGTGAGAAAAACATATATAAGTAATACAAAAAAATAAAAAACCTACAAAAATGTGTAGATCACCAAGTTTATGCATCTTGCCCTTGCTCGACTGCGGATCTACACTCGGTCAAGCACAAGAATGCCGAGTCTAGTAAGTAAAAGCCAATAGGTTCTAAATAGTAATTCAAAATAAATAAAGCAGTCTAAAAGTCATGTAGATAGAAAGAACGCTAACTGGAATTCATGATAATAAGACAATAAAAATGAAAGTACAACGAGGAATGAGTGTTAAAGGAAACAATAGAGAGGTGCCCAAGTAGTCCAAGATCACCGAGTCCGGGTGCCATAGGGTCAGGGTCATAGAGTCGCGACAACGCTAAGCAGACTCGGATTCTAGGACGCGATATCGCCTGCTGTACCTAGACCATCGCGAATGATGGATATCAATGGCACCCCGGATAAAACACATCTCATTCCGACTAAACATTCTAGTGACTCGAGGTCATAACCCTGGTTGCAAGCCGGTAGCCACTCTAATCAGAGACACTCTCATGACTCATTTGGCCCTTGGGTACTTATAGATGGGTGAAAATCCAAGAAAAAGACACAATACAATATTAATAAAATATAAGCTCAAATGCACTACTATGCATTTCCTAGCTGGTTTTACTAACATCGGACCACACTATCACGCTCTCGCAGATCTGACACATTCTCAAAATTGACACCCAATACCCAACACTGGTCTCCTAAGCTCCTAGTATCAATTTACATTAAATTAGTTCTTTTTGAGCCTATTTAATAATGTTTAGGTTTATAAGTCCTCAACTTGTTTAAAATATTAAAATCAAGTAGTGACACGCTTCTCGAGGGAGATTTTCAGAGTAAAAATCCCCCAAAAACCTCTAAACCAACTTTCCTATAATTTCATCAATTTTTTCCATTTTACTACAATTTTCTGAATTTTCTTGATTTTTTTAGACTTTTATATGATTTTTCTTATTTTTACAGCTTAAAATATAATATATATTTTATTTAGGGGGCTTTGGGCCCCCTGAATAGGGTCCGGCCCGAGTTCGGGCTTAACCAGACCCAATTTAGCCTTTAGGATGGCCCGAGCTCGGTCGAGCCCGCTGGGCCTGAGCTGGCCCTGCCTAATGGGCTTTCACGAAGGAGAGGAGGCAATTGAGGCATTTGCCTCTTTTTTAATTTCTTTCTTTCCTTTTTTTCTTTTTTTCTTACTCCATTTCTTTCTTTCCTCCATTAAAGGACCACTAACCACAATAAATTTGCATCCTCTATTAGACATTAAAATCTCAATTCCTTACACATTAGCTACATGAAGTTGAAGAAATGTAAAGATTGAAGAGTTAGTTACTTGGAAATTGAACAAATGTAAAGATTAAAGCGAAGATTAACTTACTTGGGGCTTCTTTCTCTTGTTCTTCTTCTCCTCCCCAAAGCAAAAACACAACTCCAAATAACCCACACATACACACCCCATCAATTTCTCTCTCTTCCATATCTATTTTTACTTTTCACACCCACTTACTAAACTTACTCCATAACTAAGTGACACATGTCCAATTTAGAAATTGTCAATTTTACTCAACTATTTCATAAAATTTAAAACTTTTGAAGTTTTAAATTTTTTTTTTGATTTATTGGTCAAACTATAGTCCTATACCCATAAAATGCACGTATCTCGAGAAGTTACTTCACTTGTAACCCGACGATAGAAATACAATAATTAAATTGCGTGCATTTTTTTTCAAAAATAGGTAATATACAAATCACCAAAAAAAAAATACCTCGGTGTCGTCTCCCGATGGTTGATATAGTGTGCCACATAACGACAAGTCCTGGTTACAGTCCTGAAATGCCACGTGGCACAGGTTAAAATTTCAGGGTCGTCCTCGAAATTAAAATAGCTTCGAGTAAGACTTACCGAAATCAAAATAGATATGGAAAGTGTTCGCTTATATAATAGTCTAGTTCCTAAGTCAACTATTCGTCCCAGTGATGTTGCCATTTGATGAGGACCAACGAGATGTCCTTATTCCTTAGTTTCTTCACTTGACGGTCCAATCTCTGAATAGGCTGCACCTCGTATGTGAAGCCCTCTCTCAGATCTATCTGACTCAGATCCCCCATTGGTCGTACGCCACCTTCGATTTCTCAAGGTGAAACATCGAAATATGAAATACGGGGTGGATCCCGGCTAATATAGGTGGTAACTCTAACTCATATGCAACCTTGCTGACTCTCCTCTTGATCTTGAAAGGACCAATGAATCTCGGCGCGGGTTTTTCTTTAATTCCAATATCTTATGACCTTTCAAAGGTGATACCTTCATATACATATAAGCTCCCTCATCATGCTCAAATACACCATGGTACTTGTAATATTTATTTTGTCTCTCCTGCACACCTTTCAGACGTAGCCTGATATGTCGTGTCTTCTCTATGTGATCCACCATAATCTTTGGCTCAAGAACTACTACATCCCTGGGCTATACCCAACATAATGGAGATCTGCATGGCCTACCGTAGAGTGCCTAAAAAAGTGCCATCCTAATACTGACCTGATAACTATTATTATAAGCAAATTCACACAGATGAAGATACTCCCCTTAAGATCCACTGTACTCTTGCACACATATACGATGCATATCCTCTAACACCTGAATTAACTGCTTTGACTGCCCGTCTATCTATGGATGATAAGCTGTACTTAAATCTAATCTAGTGCCAAGCAATGCCTGCATGCTCTGCCAAATCTGCGATGTGAACTGTAATCCTTTATTTGACACGATGGATAATGAAACTCGGTGTAACTAGATAATCTCACGCTCGTACAAGGCAGGTAACTTATCTTCCTTGTGTGCTGTCGATATTGGTAAGAAGTGCGCAGACTTAGTTAATCTATCCACTGGCAAAATCCATGGCAATATGCTCCCACTTCCACCGAGGAATATGAAGTGGCTGTAATAATCCTCCGGGTCTCTGATGCTTAGCCTTAACTAGCTAAAATATCTCACAAGCTCGAACGTAATTAGTAACATTAGTCTTCATCCCAGGCCACCAGAATAAATGACGTATATCTGCATACATCTTGGTCCGACACAGATGAATAGTAAAACGTGAGCGGCGAGTCTCCAAAAGTATCTTGTTTCAAATCTCAGCCATTGATGGAATCCACAGTCTCCCTCTAAATTTTAGGCATGAGCCTGTCTACTGACTCTACTCTGGGTAATCAAGTTTCTAAACTAACTCACTAAACTTTTGGTACTACTCATTTGCTTGCTAACCCTCAAGTACACTTTGTATAGACACTGTCTGAGTCCTCATCGATCTACAAATCAACACTCTAGTAGTGTTCGGTATATCAACTAAATTCATCAACTCGGCTGCCTTGAGTAACCCATGTTTATGTGTCATGTGACAAGTCACTATCTTTGGACCCGCTCCTCTTCGGCTCAATGCGTCTGCTACAACATTGGCCTTCCTCGGTGATACTCCTAAGAAAAATCATAGTCCTTAAGGAACTCTAAGCAACGCTTCTGTCTCCTATTCAACTCCTTTTGAGTAAAGAAGTACTTCAAACTCTTATAGTCAGTAAACAACGCGAATCTCTCTCCGTAGAGATAATGACACAAAATCTTCAATGCAAAAACCACAACCTCTAATTCCAAGGCGCGAGTAGGATAATTCTTATTATGACTCTTCAGCTGTCGGGACGCGTAAGCTATCGCTTTACCGTTCTGCATCAAAACACATCCTAAACCATCTTTAGAAGCATCAGTGTTCACCTCAAAACCCTTTCCCAACTCTAGTAATACCAATACTGGTGTAGTCGTTAATCATTCCTTATGTGCCTTGAAAGCCTGCTCATAACTGTCATTCCACTGAAATTTGACTTTCTTTTTCGTTAACTGTGTCATCAGCGCAACGATCTTGGAAAAATCCTGAACAAATCGTCTATAGTAGCCCGCCAATCCTAGAAAACTACGAATGTCTGTCATTGATGTCGGTGTAGGCCAATCGATCATTTCTCTAATCTTAGCGGGTCCGCTGACACTCCACTAGCTCCAACAATATGCCTAAGAAATCTAACTTCAATTGGCCAAAACTTGCAATTACCCTCACATAGACACCCCATCGATTTCTCTATCTTCCTTATCTATTCTTATTTTTCACACTCGCTTACCACACTCACTCCATCAATAAGTGATACATGTCCAATTTAGGAATTGTCTATTTTGCCCTCAACAATTAATTAATTCATTTACTCAACCATTTCACACAATTTAAAACTTTAGAAATTTTATTTTTTATATATTTGTCAAACTATAGTCCTATACCGATAAACGCATGTATCTCAAGAAGTTACCTCACTCATAATCCAACGATTGAAATACAATAATTAAATTGCGTGCATCTTTTTTTAAATAGGTAATACACAAATCACCGAAAAATAAAATACCTCGGTGTCGACTCCGAGGGTTGACCGAGGGTGCCATATCACAATAGGTCTAGGTCACAGCCCTGAAATGCCACATGACACGGGTTAAAATCTTAGGGTTATTACAGACATAATGCCATGTGTTATTGAGTCTTTCCTCAAAGATGTTTCGTTACGTATACGTACATACACATAGATTTGTACATGGATGGAGAAATAAAATTTTCTTAATAATATATATCAATAAAGATCATAAAATTTACATATGTATTTCAAGATGATTATATATCAATTAATATATATTCAATAACGTCTACAATTAATTATAATGATTCAAAAGCTTTTTAACAAAATTTAATTTGCTTAATTATTTATTATAGTTTGGGTTTCCAAGATGAAATAAGTTGATATGCATTTAATTCTCTTTATGACAACTTAGGTTACCTACTATAATAGGTTGCAATGGAAATCACCATTCATGGTGATTTTCCTCAATCACCATAGTAGTATATCTATATATATTATATAGGGTACTTCTACCTCGGGTATCAAATAAATACCCATGATATAGGTACCAATTCTCAACCATTAGATTAACATCAAAAGAGAGAATGGTTGTAAGACACTAATTAATGCACATTAATGTGATTCACATATAATTAATGACCTTTAAATTAATGTTTTTTCAATCAAAAGAATCACAAGTTTGACCTTTGCTATTTATTTTGACTAATGAAAAATTTAAAAAATAAAACGTTATTTCTTTTTTAACTTGTGGATGATAAAGACATTTTTAAAATTTATAACCTTCAAGCTAATAATTTATTAACAAATGTGTATTACCCAATATCAATAATATAATTTATTTTGAAAATAAATTTTAGTACAGCTCCTTATAACATTGCTATTTATAATTTGTCTCTTTTTTGAAGAAATAATTTGCGCTTAATTACTTTATAATTTAAATAATTAACAATTTCCGCAAAAGAAAAATAATCAAGCATAAATTTACAACACAAAAAGTAGAATAAATAAATTAATTATTTGAATCAAATTAAAATGATTAAATCTTTTGAGTTGGAAAACGATTAAATTTTAACATGCCGATATATGACGATTAATTTAGCTTCTGAAATTATATATGAACCACATAAAAAAACAAAGATATAATGGTAAAGTATAGAATTGATTAGAGTGACAAGCGATTGGTTTTCCTCCCGAGTTTAAGTTTTTCATAGATGGAAAAATCGAGTTGAGAGAGCCACCACATGTATTAGCACGACAATATTTGAGCGTGAATTATTCAGTGTGGTTGGAGTCGAATGTCATCTAGAATTTTTTGAAACAAAATATAATAGGAAATTAAGGAAATAATTTCAGTTATTATTATTATTTTTTTTTTTTTGGTACATTAATATTCACATCATACATGATGCATTTATATGATTAAGAAATAATTAATAGATAGTACAAAATTATTTAAAAAATTAATAATTAAATTGTCAAATTAAATTAAATGACATTAAAGTGTTCAAATTATGAAATATTTGGAGGTGTCTAAAGACATTTGTCACTTTACTAGTTATTATCATATATATCATCAAAAAGAAGATAGTTTGATCATTGAAATTTTAAAAATACTATAATTGATTTATTAAAAAAATGAGTTCATTGAATGTGTTCCTAATTAAAAAATACTTAATTTGTTGAAAATTAAAAGAATTCAAAAATATAATTTAAAGAATTTGAAAGTTATCCGAAGTGTAACATGTATTACATTAAATCGAACTCAATGGGTTATTCAATTCATGTAGTTGAGCCTTATTTATTGAAATCGATAAAGTATTTCTTATATATATAAATATATATATTGTTGTTATAGCTATCATCATTAATTATTCTTCAATATCAATTACAATTGATATATTTTCTATTGTCATTTAAAAAGAAGAAAAAAAATGAAACCAAATTTGAATTTGTGATAATTTCAATCGACGCTTATAAAAATCTTAAATTATAAATTAATTGGTGGTGTAATTTTATGATAATTAATAGTGTTATATAATGATTTAAAGAAAATCTAAATGCATCTTTTTTTTATAAAAAAGACTTATTAGTATTTTATTTATTACTTATTTTAATTATTGTAGCTTTAAAATAAATACGAATTTCATAATTTTAATAAATTATATACTATCATAAATAAAACATTGATTTTAAAAATTAATAATTTCATAATATTAAAATAGAAATATAATAAGTTTTATTAAAATGAATAAGTATCATACATTATTAACATATTTTGATTAAGTCATATAAACAATTAATTATATAAAAAGTTTATATTTTTAACTCAAACAAATTTATTCATATTGGTACTATTTTCAACCTAAGTCAATTGTTGATATATTGTCAAAAAAATAATAATTTGTTGATATAGGGCATATGATTTTTAATGCCTCTTCGAGATGGTTCAAATATCCAGGCTTGAAGCCATTGTTTCAATTGTACACGTCACTGGCCAACATCTCAAGCATGGCACTGACAAGGGCAACATCCTCTGCATGGCTCCATTTTCATCGAGATGTCTTGGTATCTTCGATCTAGTCTTCATGCGAAGCTTTACGTGAACACCTTGCTTTCCCCTTCCCCTTTTACTTTTTGCAGCATCTGCACATTGTTGAAGGAGCTTGAAAGCTCTGATGGATGTATTAAATGTTTTCCTCAAGGGGTGAAATGACCCTCCACTACGAATGTGTGCTCGTTGTGAGCCGGGTTTATCCATATCTACTACATGCAATGAAGAGACTCAAAAGTTAAATTTGAAAGAAACAAATAGTATCCGAAATGTCTTAACAAGTATATACTACAAAGTTAAAAAAGACAAATAAAATTTCGAAAACAAACAAAAAATGTATGAATTGAAAGTATATATAAAAATTTGCAGTTCTTGTATGCTATAAATTCGTTGTGATCAGGTTTGCTGCATTGCTGCTGAGTGCTTTGACAATGGAGTAATTTGGTTTTATTTGGTAGGTTTGTTGCATTGTTACTGAGTAAAGACACTTAAAGTTGTAGATTTGAGTCGCATTGTTATCGATAAATTGTTGTTGTTGAAAAATTCTGCGTTGTTTTCTAATGTTTCAATTACTATAGTTGTAACATGAGCTAGAAAATAAAGAAAAAGAAACTACAAATACTCACTTGTTCAATATCTTAATAATCAAACCAACTATTATTGAAACTTACTAGTTAGTCATCTTAGCCTCGTAGTCAAATTTAAATCTTGTAGTAACTCCCCCACCATACATTCTATATACAAAGAAAATCTAGCAATTACTATTGCTTAGTGGCAGTGATAACCATATTTATCAGACAATCACCGCTTTTTTAGATCAGAAGAAACCTACAACCTGAAATGCCCTTAATTGCTTAAGCCAGTAAAACTTGGTTGGAGACTTTGTGACTAATTCCACAACTTGAGAATGAAACTTATTTCAGGTTGAACTTTTCAAGCTGAACTGAAATTTAGTTTCAATCTTGATTTCATAATTGTTCATAAGAAGGTAGAGCCAGCCATGCCCTTCCATTTGTTTAGTGCATCCTTCAAAACCTTTTTTTCCTCACATTAACACATGAACAAGAAGAACACAAACCCTAAGAACTGATGGGGCATGTGCCCTAGGTCAATCCATTAACCGTCTATATGAATACTTTTAGTTAATAAAATAGAGGATTTCATTTGTTGTTTATTATAATTAATTTGCATGTTTACATTATAATAAGATCCATGGGTATTTACATAAATATCCTAAATGTCCCTAGTCGATCATTATACTGGGAACTATAATGAATTAAGACTAGTGTGAGTCTTGATTGATGATCATATGATGATTATACGTATAGGGATACAAATCAAGATCACGAGTACTTGTTAGGGAACAAAGTACTGGATCGACCCGCTATGAGAACATCACATGGATTAAGTCATAGTTGTTTCTCATGATAGGTATATTTTTCAGTCCTCTGACTTGAGATTGCCAGAGACTTCAACCTTAGGAACATAGTAATTTGACACAATCAAACGTTGTCTTTAACCGGACGATTATAAAGGTTGTGATTGGTTACCGTGTGAGCAATGTGATGAAGTTGTGTAATCGAGATACAATTTGTCCCTCTCATATAAAAAGAGATATCTAGTGGATCCCTCGATGTGTTAGACTGTTAAAAGGCCTAGTCTAAGTGAATTGATATTAATCAATGTCACTTGGATGTTTTCGATCTACCTAGAGATCGAGACTAGTACGATTGAACATGTTGGATGACAATTCCATGCCTTATGTTTGATCAAAAGGATATCGTGTGACAAAAGGATGTTATATACACTATTGATTAGGTTGTATCGATTTGATATTCGTACAACTTGGGTAGTCATAATGTCTTGCTAGAGACTTCTTATGACTTGTATACCAAAATATGTTTTGGTACACTGCCAACGTTGTATGAGCCTATTGGGTCGCACACTAAGAATGGTTTTGCGAGATTTTAAGATGATTCGTAAAAATGAATTTTATGTGATAAAATTCATGACATAAACGTCCTTATGGTGTATTACACTTATACTTCTTTAAGTAAGATATGTGTAATTTATTCATGAAAGTTATAAAACAGTACAAAAAGAAAAAGGCCGAAACCCTATTTTCGTTTTAGAAACGACTTAGGGTTTTTGGTATGCTAGATCGTTTTGGAGAGAAACAATAAGGTTTGATATATAGCACTTCAAATCTCAGCCGCCGTCAAGATAGGGCGTTCATCGTTGGCGATAGATCGATCAACCTTCAGAAAGGTATATTGCGATTGAGGTAAGATTAAGTTTTCATGGTTTAAACGTTTTTAATGGAATTAGATTCAGATCCTGTTGGGGTTTTTGTCAAAATTATTTTGTAATCTCCGCTGCGTATGAACCCCAAAAACCAACAGTGGTATCGGAGCCTTTGAGTTTGATTCCATTAAATTCATTGCATGTTTTCTTCTGATATACACATGATATATGATTGAAAGCATGTTTATAGTTGATGTATATGTGATATACATAAGTTTTCTGTGAGATTTATTATCATGTTTTGTGTATATGATACGCATATTCGTTATTTAATTAAAATCAGTTTCGTACATGCTAGTAACCATGTAAGGTTAATTCAAATAATTTTAATGAATCGAATTTCGTGTTCAGTGATCCATGTCACCATTAGGTTCCATTGGGATAGTAGTTCATGATTCAATTACATGTTTGTGATTATTTGGATGAGGACCGAAATTGCAAATAATTAATTTTCGAAATTATTTATTTATCTTGTTATATCTATTTTGTTATGAAGTTTCTATTTGATAAAGATAGATAACAAATTAGAATATGAGATAAATATCAAGAATCTTGTTATTGGTGATATACTAGGATTCAAATATCTTAAATCCAAAATAAATAAATAATTTTCGAAATTAATTATTCATCTCGTTATATCTATTTTGTTATGAAGTTTCTATTTGATAAAGATAGATAACAAATTAGATTAGGAGATATAAGCAAAATCGGTTTCGTTATCCCTATTGGATAAGAGATAAATATCAAGAATCTTGTTATTTGTGATATACTAGGATTCAAATATCTAAAGTCGTAATTGGATTAGGATAAGATGATTAGTTAGATGTGATTAATTAAAAAGGTTTTAATTGACTTAATTTTGATAAATTAAGGGGTAAATTTAGTATAGTAAAATCAATGTGAAAAATATGATTTTCTATAGCGAATTTCAATTTTCGGATTGAGATTCGTCTTCTAAAAAAGATAATTAGTTAGATGCGCGCCTTCGTAGATCCCGCTTCATTGACAGTACGGCCAATGGACCGCCGTCTAACTAATCCTAGCGCACGGAAATTCTTTTATTAGTGAATAGTATAAAAATTTCCAAATTGTTTAGTGATTGAACAAATCAATAGAATATATGATATTTCATTGTTTACATAAAAATCACTAAAACTGAATAAAATCCCTCTATTAAATTTTAAGTCTCATGTCATCCATTTTAAACACTTGTCAAAGGCCTCGATCACACTAATATAGTTTCAGCCATAGCTGAGTGTATTGTGTTATCTTGGTGAGACAAGTTGGGTAAGAGTTACCTTAATGTTTAAAATGGTCCGACTTAATAAAGCCATCAAAATAGTTTTGAGCTTTAGGCAAATGATGAGATAAAAACATGCTAAGACATAAGATGTCCCGTATCTCATAAAAGGATCTAAAAATTACATAAGATGTAATTGGTAACTGTTACTTAACTAAATAATGTTATGTTTCATGCCATAGCTGTCATAGAATTAGGTGAAATATGGATTTTAGTCCCCTAAACAAACAAGATGTTTTAGGAGGGTTGTTAATTTAAAGTCTATTCCTCTATACTAAAATAAACTTTGCATAATCTTTATTGTAGATCAATGGCCTCTTCAAGTAACAATAATCCCCTGTCTATCCATCCTTGAGAAGGATAACCTATATGGGACTAACTTAACTTGAAATTGTTCGATGAACGCAAGTTGTATGTCCTGGATGCTCCAATCCCCGAGGACCCACCACCCAATGCTACGAAAGGCAAGAAGGATGCGCATAATAAGCATGTCAACGATTCTACCGATGTTGCATGTATTATGCCGGCAACTATGGTTCCCGAACTTGAGAAGGACATGAAACTAATGGAAGCTCTACGACATGGCTATAACGCCGCAAGAAATATTCCAACAAGAAGCTAGGCAAGAAAGGTTCGAGACAGTCAAAAACCTACATTCTTGCGAGATGACCGAGGGTGCGTTAGTTAGTCCTCATGTTCTCGAAGATGAAGGGGTATGTTGACCACTGATAGACTCGAAATAAAAAATGAACTTTATGTGATAAAATTCATGACATAAACGTCCTTGTGGTGTATTACACTTATACTTCTTTAAGTAAGGGTATATGTGTAATTTACTTAACCGTCTATATACAAGGGGTTGTATATAAATAGACGCTTTAAGTTAAGTTAGAACACGGTGTACAAAAAAAAAGCGCGGAAACTCTATTTTCGTTTTAGAAACGACTTAGGGTTTTTGGTATGCTCGATCGTTTTGGAGAGAAACAAAAAGGTTTGATATTCTCTCGAAGCTAGCACTTCAAATCTCAAATTTCGCCGTTCGTGTGTGGACTGCTGATAGAGGGCGTTTGTCGTTGGCAGCGCCTTAGAGATCGATCAACCTTCAGAAAGGTATATTGCGACTGAGGTAAGATTAAGTTTTCATGGTTTAAACGTTTTTAATGGAATTAGATTCAGATCCTGTTGGGGTTTTTGTCAAAATTATTTTGTAATCTCCGCTGCGTATGAGCCCCAAAAACCAACAAGAACGAATCAAGCAACTGTAGTACTGAGAGGGGGAAAAGAGTATTCTATAATCAAGTAGACTTACCTCAATTGAAGAAGATGCCCATACACAACAACGCGATGTCGAAGATAGGGGAAGGAAGAGTGCGAGATTGCAAACGTGGCAGAGGAGCGGAAATGATGAAGATTAAAATCAAATTTGATGATTTTGTTGGAGATGTAAGTTAAAGTGAAGGATACTTTAGTATTTTTACATATTAGAACCATATTCTCTCTTAACAAGCCCATAAAAGGGACTAATACATAAACCTATGTGTTAGTCATATTACAAACTATTCCCTTGGTCTTGGGTCTTGTTAATATTTGAAGCGAAGAGGCCATGAGTATTGTTTAGTCAGCTCAAGTTCCAGGACATTGAGTGAGATATATGAGTAGGTACTTTCTCACGAGACTATCTGAGTAGAGTCGCCGATGTTACACCATTATGATCAACATTGTCATCCGACTAAGTCATAAATTTTGAGAAAAAGAGATAGAGGGACAAGGGATAATGGACATATGAGAGAGGTTCTTAGGGATCGGGGGTAGCCGAATCTTACACACTGGCTGTGCCTTATGTATCTTACCCAGCTCCAGTCAGAGTATAGTTTGCATACCTCCCTTGCCACCTCCAGTTATACCAACATTACTAGCTACTACTATAACAACTCTTCCAACATAGCTAGTGACACGACAGCAGCAGCAGTAGTGTGTTAGAGGCCGAAACAGAGGTAAAGGTAGAGGTCGAGATAGTTCCTAATAAAAACAGAGGCAATCATAGCAACAAGCTCAGGATTAGGCATAGGGTCGATGCAAGCTAATTACTTGCTATAGGTGTGGTTAGTTTGGGCACTTAGTGAGAAATTTTCCGGATCTAGTAGCAATCTACCTATAGTAGAGCCACGAGGGATTTCACATGGTAGCTCTTATTGAGGGTAAAATTTTTTATTTATGATAGAGATTTATATGTTTTATTTGATTCGGGTTCTACTATATCTTTCATTACTGGTCGCATGATAAGCATCCTACGGTTGACATTAGTTATGGTTAGTGTGCATTTGATATTAAGTACTGCAGCTGGGGATATGGATTATCTTAATAGTCTAGTCGAGGGATGTCTAATAGAAATAGACGAGGTAGAGTTACTTGCAGACTTCAGAGTTCTCAAATTTTTAAACTTCAATACATTGTTAGGAATAGATTGGTTAGCACCATATCACGCTAATATCGATTGTTTCAGTAAGATAGTGATAATTGAGATCCCAAGGCATTCAATTTTCCCTTATAGAGGTAGTATATTGAGAGTAGAGGGCAGAAGAGGTCGTCTTGCGACTAGTGGAGAGATGGAGACTCTAGTGTCATTATATATAGTAGCAGAAAGATAGAGACCCAGACTTCAGGATATTTCGATTGTTTGTGAGTTTCTAGATGTGTTCTTAGAGGACCTACTAGGTTTACCACTTTTGAGAGAGATAAAATTCATCATTGAGTTGTTACAAGAAACTATGCCTATTTCCATATTGTCATACTACATGAATCCTAGAGAGTTGGAGGAATTGAGGAGCCAGCTTCAGAACTTGGTAGAAGGATTTCATCACCTTTTGCATGTTGCGATGAGGAGCACCCATCCTATTTATGAAGAAGAAAAAGACATTTCGAGACTACGTAGTGACTACAGATAGTTGAATAAGGTTAAAGTTCAAAACACGTATCCAATGCCACAGATTGATGATATTTTGATCAGCTAAGAGGAGTACAAGTTTTCTCTTAAATAAACCTAAGATAAATGTATCATTAGCTTAGGGTCAGGGATGACGATTAGTCTAAGGCCATTTAACAATAGATATGGACACTATAAGTTCACGGTCGTACCATTTAGGCTGACCAACGCCCCTGCCATGTTTATGGATTAGATGCATCGAGTGATGAGACCATTTATTGACCACTTTATAATAGTTTTCATCGATGATATTGATATATTTGAGGACTCGAGAGGATCACGAGCAATACCTCAGGAAGACGTTACAGACTTTGAAGGAGCATAAACTCTACGCTAAGTTTAGCATGGGTGAATTTTAGATATCAAAGATCAAGTTCTTAGGTCACGTTGTTGGGGCGGCAGTGATAGAGTGGATCTATCCAAGATTCAGGCTATTATGGATTGGCCGACATCGGTGCCAGTCACTGATATTAGAGCTTTCTAGGGTTGGTAAGATATTACCGCAAATTTGTGAAGGATTTTTCGAAGATTGCATCACTAATTACCAAATAAATCCAGAAGGACATTAGATTTGATTGGTCTGAGGAGTGCGAGCAAACGTTTGCTTAGTTGAAAAGGTTATTAACCACCAAGCCTGTGTTATTATTGCAATAGGCCGGAATTGAACTCTTGGTATACACAAATACTTCGCATATGGCTCTAGGCTCTATTTGATGCAAGATAAAGGTATTGTGGCTTATGCTTATGGATAGCAGAAGATAAGTGAGAAAAACTATCCCAGTCATGAGTTAGAGTTGACACTGGTGGTGTTTGCTTTGAAGATATGGAAACAACATCTTTATGGAGAGAGATTCACACTCTACAATGATAATAAGTGTCTGAAGTATCTCTTCACACAGAAAGAGCCGAACATGAGACAACACAGATGGTTGAAGTTCTTGAAGGACTATGACTTTTCCTTGGAGTATGACTTAGGAAAAGCCAATGTAGTTGCACATGCTCTGAGTAGGATACCGAATACAAATGCCGAGATTATCAAATGTTATATGTCGAATGAGTACTAATTACTTAAGGTAGCAGTGATAATGAGTCAGTTAGATGTTCCTACTAACACTCAAGTGATGATTTGTGCACATATGAGGCTACAAATAGTTTCTACACAAAGAGTGTTAGAGGTTTAGAGAGCTTACATTTTGTACCCAACGTTCAACAATTTGGTGTATAGTGATGATTGTGCCGATTGGACGAAGACGATGGATCGGTGTTTAAGATTTAAAGGAATATTGTAGATACCATCGGTGGTAGAGCTAAGAAATGAGATTCTTTAGGATTCACATAATTTCTAGTTCACTATTCCTCCAGGCAGGAGCAAGGTGTGTCATGATATGGAGAGGCATTGGTGGCCTTGGATGAAGGCAGATGTATTTGACTTCATCAGGAACTGTAGGATTCGCCAGCAGTTGAAGGCTTAGCATCGTAGACCCAGAGGATTACAATAGCACCTTCCCATTCCATGATGACGATGAGAATATATAGCCATGGAATTTATCAGAGGGCTGCTGAGGACCGTTAGACAACACGATTCTATTTAGATGATTGTGGATAGACTAATGAAATCTAACCATTTTTTACCAGTTTGTGCTCATTACATATTTGACCAGTTGAATGCAATATTTGAAAGAGAAATTATTAGGCTACATGGTATACCTTTGACTATTACGTCAGCCAGAGATGCTATGTATACGTATAGGATGTGGCAGAGTATGCAAGAGTAGTATGGTACGCGCCTACAGTTCAGTACAACGTTTCATCCTCAGACTTGTAGGCAGATTAAGAGGTTGATTCAGGTTCTTGATGATATTCTTCGGGCTTGTGTATTAGAGTTTGGAACATATTGGGAGGAGTATCTACCAATGTGTGAGTTTGCATACAATAACGGTTATCTGACTAGCATTGAGATGGCGCTATTTGAGGCTTTATATCGCAAATCATGAATTATTGTTGATTACACAAAGAAGGTATGACAGATTCGTCAAAAGCTTAAAGGGGCCCGGGAAAGGCAGAAGAAGTATGAAGACACAAATTGTAGCGATCTTATGTACATCGAGGGAGCCTTTATATTTGAAAGTTTCTCCTTGGAATGGTCTTTACAGATCTTGGTTGAAGGGCAAGTTAGCACCGAGATTCATAGGGCCTCTTAAGATAAAGAGACTGGTCGGGTAAGTTGCGTATGAGCTTGAGTTACTTCTATATATATGAGGGATTCATCTAGTTTTCTTATCTATATGCTTCGACTAGCTAAGTCGAAGGTATGACTGACGGTTGAATTGAGCAAGATTGACCTATGCAAGGATGTTACTTATGAGAAGCAACCAGTACATATCTTAGACCGAAATGTACAACAATTGAAAGGCAATTCTATCATGAAGGCGTTAGTCAAGTGGCAGTTCCATAGTGACTTGGAACTCACTTTGGAACAGGAGGATTATATGCGAGATAGATTTTTCGTACCTTTTCGAGTGAGGTATAATCTTAACTTGAATTTTAATTTCAAGGACGAGATTTCCATTAGTGGGGAAGATTTGTCATGGCCCAAATTCCTAATTCTAGTATAGTAGCATAGTGGCATAATTTGGATTATTGATCAGTGACGTGGGACCTACATCGAGATACATGCAATGAACAAGGCATGAAACTGAGGTCTATTTTAGTTTGTTATAGTGGATTTCTAGTGTAATATATATGTGTAGACTACTAAGTCACTTCTACTTATATATAGATATCGAGATGTGAGCGAATATGCGCCTCAAGATGCATGCCAGCATGAGACCTGGTTAGAGACTGGTGTGGTAAGTTTTAATTTAAACTAATGTGACTTAAAATAGCTAATTCAATGTACCTATAATTTAATTTACGTAAACATGGCCTAAGTTAAAAAATAAATAATAGGCATTGAGATACCTTGAGATTCGTGCGATAACCCATCACCATGTAAATGTGTGTTAAAATATGTGTTAACATGGCTGAATTAGTGGAGGCTAGGATGAATTTACAACATTTGGTGGAGACGTTAGATGAGTGGAGTTGATGAGAGCACTAACTACAACCTTTAAAAGTCCTAAACCATCTTCATGCACATAAAGAACAACGAAATAATTAGGGCATGAGAGGTTAATTACTGGAACTCTCTAAGGATTAGTAGGTGATAGTCAAACTTCTTCTAAAAATTGAAGAAAACAAGTGCACATCATCAACCTACAACCTTATGTAATGACTCTACTTTTCTATGTTTCTAATTCATGGGTCTTAAGCTTTGTTTCACAGGATTTTCCTTTCAAAATGAATTTGGAAATTCTTGATTAAGGTTTATATGTGTTCTTTAGTGTATTAACTAAATTTCTAAGTGTCACTTTCAAAAACTTCAAAGTTTGACAAATTTGGAATTTATGCATGGAACTGATTTTTATTTCAAATTCTTATTTGAAGTTGTGGTTGTTTTCAAAAGCCAATAACATTTTTGAATTCTTCATTTTGAGTTGATAAGTAAGCAATGAAGAAGTTCCTAATTTCGATTTGAAACCAAGTTTTTATGAATTTTTAAAGCTTTGTGTTCTTCACCATTGTTTCTCAAATGCATGCATAAATAGATAAATTTGATGATAATTGTTGAAGCATCTTGTGTTTTTGTTGTTGTGGAGGATGTATTAGGTCCCTGGTGGAGGGGAATAGTGGTCCTAGGCAATGGAGATGGCCATTTAGAAGAGAAAACCCAAATATTTGAGTGCAGGATTTTTGGGTTTCCAACACACATCGCACTATGTGTGCACGCTAGTGCGCTACCTTCACATAGCGTGCTGTGGGTTTTTAACACAATACACAGTCCCTAGCACGCTAGGTCTTTTGGGTAGCATAATTTCTAAAACATGTTGAACGAATTTAAAAACCTTTAACTTAGTCTAATTCCATAAAAAATAATATAAATAAACTCTAAAACATATCTAATAATACCAGGAGCCTAGGGAAGAGTCTCGGGAGTCTGGGTACGCATTTTGGGGTGTCATGAGGCCAGTTAAGATAGGAGATTTGAGTGAATTTTAAGTAAATGGATTGAGATATTTCTCTCCATTTCATATTCTATTATGCTTTTTATTTAAAGTCATTTAGACCAATATCCATGTTGTATTCTTAATGCCATGAGTTTGTTTGTCCTATTTCATTACATGAGTTTGTTATCATGGCATAACTTGGTGTTTTGAATAATATTCATTGACTATAAATCACGTGTTATGTCATTTTTGGTTGTTAAGGAATTTAGTCAAGTAAAATAGCATGCTTTGAGGTAGACTATTTATGGTATTGTGAATCTGTATCCGTTGCGGTTTACTTAAGCAATTCCATTCTTGAATTACTAAACTGAGTCATTTATTGATTTATGAAATTACTTCTTGTATCTAAGACCATTATATGATATAGATGGGGGTCACGGGATTCCGAGGTTGTCGGCTCATCACTAACTAGTGTGGCACTGGTTGTGTGGGACTCGGGGTAGTCAACAATTGTTATGTATATATATTTGTGATGGGCATTTGTGAGAGTGCTCACGCCCTAAATAGTGGAACAAGGCTGATGTGATGTAACTCAAGTCCGACTAGCCCGAGATCATTACAGCTTAGCCAAGTGTTAGTTTCATCTTGTTTAACTGAAGTATTTTATTGCATGATAATTTTTCAGCTTTAGTTGCTATTGTTATGCTTTCAGATACTTGTTACTCCATCCAACAAAAAATTCAAGTCTTTCTAGCAAAGAATTCTTGGTCAAAATTGTAAGTTATTTTCGAGATTCAAGAGTATATTTATTATTATTTTTTACCAATTATACCCTTCTACAATTTAAATATTTATTATTCTTCAATTCTTCGATTCTTCAATTTATTTATGGTCAAAGGGATTATATGTAAATTACACTTGTAATTCAGGTTGTCTTAAAATATTTATGATTCTTCAATTCATTTATGCTCCTACATCTATGGTTAAAGGGATTATATGTAAATTACTGT
This sequence comes from Stephania yunnanensis, assembly GCA_039657365.1. Lineage (NCBI taxonomy): Eukaryota > Viridiplantae > Streptophyta > Magnoliopsida > Ranunculales > Menispermaceae > Stephania > Stephania yunnanensis. The sequence goes on along the minus strand of CM077581.1, from coordinate 26,828,442 downwards.
ACTGTGACAACTCCTTCTCAAATTAGGGCACCGCCCAGCATAATCCCGTCATTAATCCCTAAACTCTACCACATAGGACTTAAAAACGTATTAGTCAACCTTTTCAATCTTATCTTCTCATTAGCTGCTTTCAAATTAAGCAACCTATCATTCTTTCGTCAATCAATAGCGGAAGTAATAAATATAAATCCTAAATATGTGGAAAACCAGGAAACAAAGATCAATGACTATATTTATGACAAATCGACAATAATAATATATCAACATGTGTCTTGTTAGGAAAAACTATCTCTCAACCCATATACACAAGCCCAAAAGTATATAAAAGACTTATATATAAGTTATAAAAAAAAATCAAAATCTATAATATCAGAGGTAGCAACACTCAAGTGGCTCAAAGATAGTCGCTGATATTCTATTTTTCAGACCTGCTACTTGATGGATTTACACCATCATCATAAAAAGGACGGAGAGTATGGGAAAGTAGAAAGTAACACTAAGATACACTTATTCACATTTCCAAATATACAACAAGTATCTAAAACATTAACAATATCAACTATGCTAAAAAAGAATCATGTTATAAGATAGTATAGTTTAAACGACATGACACTGACACTCGGCTAAGCGTTAATGATCTAAGTCCGGTCGACTGTGAGTTGCATCATTTCAGCTTTATTCCATTATTTAGGGTGTAATAATCTAATAGATGCCTTCACATCCATATAAATGCCCATTACATATATAAATACTCACAAGTGCCCCTCACTGTGATGTATACTTATCAAGAACCTCAGGCCCCATACCCCGTGTGCTGCACAAGGTAGTTGTGAGATCCCAACAACTCCAAAAATCGAGTAACCCCATGTGCCATGATCATCTCTATCATATCATGGCGTTAGTCAAGTGGCAGTTCCATAGTGACTTGGAACTCACTTTGGAACAGGAGGATTATATGCGAGATAGATTTTTCGTACCTTTTCGAGTGAGGTATAATCTTAACTTGAATTTTAATTTCAAGGACGAGATTTCCATTAGTGGGGAAGATTTGTCATGGCCCAAATTCCTAATTCTAGTATAGTAGCATAGTGGCATAATTTGGATTATTGATCAGTGACGTGGGACCTACATCGAGATACATGCAATGAACAAGGCATGAAACTGAGGTCTATTTTAGTTTGTTATGGTGGATTTCTAGTGTAATATATATGTGTAGACTACTAAGTCACTTCTACTTATATATAGATATCGAGACGTGAGCGAATATGCGCCTCAAGATGCGTGCCAGCATGAGCCCTGGTTAGAGACTGGTGTGGTAAGTTTTAATTTAAACTAATGTGACTTAAAATAGCTAATTCAATGTACCTATAATTTAATTTACGTAAACATGGCCTAAGTTAAAAAATAAATAATAGGCATTGAGATACCTTGAGATTCGTGCGATAACCCATCACCATGTAAATGTGTGTTAAAATATGTGTTAACATGGCTGAATTAGTGGAGGCTAGGATGAATTTACAACATTTGGTGGAGACGTTAGATGAGTGGAGTTGATGAGAGCACTAACTACAACCTTTAAAAGTCCTAAACCATCTTCATGCACATAAAGAACAACGAAATAATTAGGGCATGAGAGGTTAATTGCTGGAACTCTCTAAGGATTAGTAGGTGATAGTCAAACTTCTTCTAAAAATTGAAGAAAACAAGTGCACATCATTAACCTACAACCTTATGTAATGACTCTACTCTTCTATGTTTCTAATTCATGGGTCTTAAGCTTTGTTTCACAGGATTTTCCTTTCAAAATGAATTTGGAAATTCTTGATTAAGGTTTATATGTGTTCTTTAGTGTATTAACTAAATTTCTAAGTGTCACTTTCAAAAACTTCAAAGTTTGACAAATTTGGAATTTATGCATGGAACTGATTTTTATTTCAAATTCTTATTTGAAGTTGTGGTTGTTTTCAAAAGCCAATAACATTTTTGAATTCTTCATTTTGAGTTGATAAGTAAGCAATGAAGAAGTTCCTAATTTCGATTTGAAACCAAGTTTTTATGAATTTTTAAAGCTTTGTGTTCTTCACCATTGTTTCTCAAATGCATGCATAAATAGATAAATTTGATGATAATTGTTGAAGCATCTTGTGTTTTTGTTGTTGTGGAGGATGTATTAGGTCCCTGGTGGAGGGGAATAGTGGTCCTAGGCAATGGAGATGGCCATTTAGAAGAGAAAACCCAAATATTTGAGTGCAGGATTTTTGGGTTTCCAACACACATCGCACTATGTGTGCACGCTAGTGCGCTACCTTCACGTAGCGTGCTATGGGTTTTTAACACTATACACAGTCCCTAGCACGCTAGGTCTTTTGGGTAGCATAATTTCTAAAACATGTTGAACGAATTTAAAAACCTTTAACTTAGTCTAATTCCATAAAAAATAATATAAATAAACTCTAAAACATATCTAATAATACCAGGAGCCTAGGGAAGAGTCTCGGGAGTCTGGGTACGCATTTTGGGGTGTCATGAGGCCAGTTAAGATAGGAGATTTGAGTGAATTTTAAGTAAATGGATTGAGATATTTCTCTCCATTTCATATTCTATTATGCTTTTTATTTACAGTCATTTAGACCGATATCCATGTTGTATTCTTAATGCCATGAGTTTGTTTGTCCTATTTCATTACATGAGTTTGTTATCATGGCATAACTTGGTGTTTTGAATAATATTCATTGACTATAAATCACGTGTTATGTCATTTTTGGTTGTTAAGGAATTTAGTCAAGTAAAATAGCATGCTTTGAGGTAGACTATTTATGGTATTGTGAATCTGTATCCGTTGCGGTTTACTTAAGCAATTCCATTCTTGAATTACTAAACTGAGTCATTTATTGATTTATGAAATTACTTCTTGTATCTAAGACCATTATATGATATAGATGGGTGGCTTACGGGGTCACGGGATTCCGAGGTTGTCGGCTCATCACTAACTAGTGTGGCACTGGTTGTGTGGGACTCGGGGTAGTCAACAATTGTTATGTATATATATTTGTGATGGGCATTTGTGAGAGTGCTCACGCCCTAAATAGTGGAACAAGGCTGATGTGATGTAACTCAAGTCCAACTAGCCCGAGATCATTACAGCTTAGCCAAGTGTTAGTTTCATCTTGTTTAACTGAAGTATTTTATTGCATGATAATTTTTCAGCTTTAGTTGCTATTGTTATGCTTTCAGATACTTGTTACTCCATTCAACAAAAAATTCAAGTCTTTCTAGCAAAGAATTCTTGGTCAAAATTGTAAGTTATTTTCGAGATTCAAGAGTATATTTATTATTATTTTTTACCAATTATACCCTTCTACAATTTAAATATTTATTATTCTTCAATTCTTCGATTCTTCAATTTATTTATGGTCAAAGGGATTATATGTAAATTACACTTGTAATTCAGGTTGTCTTAAAATATTTATGATTCTTCAATTCATTTATGCTCCTACATCTATGGTTAAAGGGATTATATGTAAATTACTTGTCTTCGTGACAACTCCTTCTCAAATTAGGGCACCGCCCAGATAATCCCGTCATTAATCCCTAAACTCTACCACATAGGACTTAAAAACGTATTAGTCAACCTTTTCAATCTTATCTTCTCATTAGCTGCTTTCAAATTAAGCAACCTATCATTCTTTCGTCAATCAATAGCGGAAGTAATAAATATAAATCCTAAATATGTGGAAAACCAGGAAACAAAGATCAATGACTATATTTATGACAAATCGACAATAATAATATATCAACATGTGTCTTGTTAGGAAAAACTATCTCTCAACCCATATACACAAGCCCAAAAGTATATAAAAGACTTATATATAAGTTATAAAAAAAATCAAAATCTATAATATCAGAGGTAGCAACACTCAAGTGGCTCAAAGATAGTCACTGATATTCTATTTTTCAGACCTGCTACTTGATGGATTTACACCATCATCATAAAAAGGACGGAGAGTATGGGAAAGTAGAAAGTAACACTAAGATACACTTATTCACATTTCCAAATATACAACAAGTATCTAAAAACATAACAATATCAACTATGCTAAAAAAGAATCATGTTATAAGATAGTATAGTTTAAACGACATGACACTGACACTCGGCTAAGCGTTAATGATCTAAGTCCGGTCGACTGTGAGTTGCATCATTTCAGCTTTATTCCATTATTTAGGGTGTAATAATCTAATAGATGCCTTCACATCCATATAAATGCCCATTACATATATAAATACTCACAAGTGCCCCTCACTGTGATGTATACTTATCAAGAAACTCAGGCCCCATACCCCGTGTGCTGCACAAGGTAGTTGTGAGATCCCAACAACTCCAAAAATCGAGTAACCCCGTGTGCCATGATCATCTCTATCATATCATGGTTTTAGATACAAGAACTGCTTTCATAATTTAAGGAATGACAAGTTTAGAAAACCAACAATGTAATTGCAAAACTTATCGATAAAGGAAATGAAATTTCAATATCACAAATCACATACCTAATAGCATGCTATTTCGATAAGATAAATTTCTCAACAATTAAGAATGATATAGCACATGATTTATAATCAATGAAACCATTTAGCCAACAAACAATGTCATGATAATAAACTCTTGTAATGAGATAAAACAATCAATTTATGTCATCTATAACGCAATGGATAAATCAATCGAAATGACTGTAAGTGAATAGCATAAAAGGAATTAAATGTAAACAAATACCTCAATCAGCTTAATTACAATCCAAAAAAACTTCTTAAACTAATCCGGCTTCTCGATACCTCAAAATGCGTATCCAAACTCCCGAGACTCTTTCTTAGGTTCTTGGTATGATTACACATGTTTTAGAGTATGTTTAGATTTTTGATTAGGGTGTTAGGCTTGGCTTGTTTATCGTGTTTAAGTTTGACTTAAGAAATTGTAGAACTTGTGCTGTCTAAAGCACCTAGCCCACTGGGTAATATGTCTAGCGCATTACTCAAACTTATTAGCACACTACACGCAGGTAGCGCACTAGCAAGCACGCCTTGCGTGCTAAATGCAGAAAATCCCAAAAACTCCATGCTTTGAATCTTTGGGTTTCCTTCATTCAAATGGCCTTTACCATAGTTTCGTACCTCTGTTACCTTCCATCAGAGACCCAACACAATCTCCCAACTATTACCACAACTTTCTTTTCAGTTATATCATCAATTCATCAATTTATACAAAGTTAATTGTGTAAACCTAACTTACCAAGTTGAAGAACACGCCTAGTTTGATCCAACACATTAAACATCCACCAAACCTCTTTCAAATCAATTTATTTTCTTCTCCAGATCTTCCTCTCCTGATTATTTCTTTCATAAGTTTGATTTTGTAAATGATTTGCATGTTTTAAATCATCCATATTATATATATGATAAGATTAATTAATAGCCTTTAATCTTATTGTGTGCACCCATCTCGAGGATAATCTAATGTCTTACATCTTAATTTACATTCTACTAACTCTCTATTAACTCCCCCTTGATAATACCAGTTCATAACTCAATTGGTCGAATGATGTGTCCACACATATCTTGAGAATTATCAATGACTAATCTTTTCTAACTTGGGCTATATTTACCTAAATTAAAATATAAATACATTAAACCAATAATATAAGCTACATCTTGTGCTGCATGCATCTCAAAGCGCGTCCCTACTCACATCTCGACATCATAGACTAGTAGGAGTGACTTAGTAGTCTACACCCATACAATACACTAGGCATACATTACAACACATCTAACATATACCTCGACCTCATTGTCTCGGTCAATGCACGTATCTTGATACGGGTCATTGGTCTTGTTTAAGGAAATTAATCTAGGATTAGGAACTTGGGCCATGAAAAATCTTTCTAACTAGTGGAAATTTCGTCTACAAAATTAAACTTAAAATTAAAGTTATATTTAACTAAAAAAAGTACAAAAACCTAATTCGTATATAGTTCTCAAGTAAGTTCTGAGTTACCATGAAACTACTATTTAACTAACACCATAGGAATATACTTGCCTTTCAATTACTGTACCTTTCAGTCTAGGATCTCTACTAGCTACTCCTCGTAAGTAACATCCTCACTCAAGTCAATTTGGCTCAAGTCAACCATTTGTCGTGTGCCTACTTTCGATTTACGAGAAACCTTCGAATACATAATAGCTCTTTCGGTGTACGTGAAATCACTGCGATACTTATCAACAAACTTTTTCTGCCCTTTTAGGCCCCAAACGAATCTATTGTACCTTTTTTTGTGATCAACAATAATTTCATGCACCCACTAACTCCCGAACCTCTAGCTCAGTTCAACACGACAGTGAGTGATACAGTCTGCCATATAAAGCTTCAAATGGTGTCGTATCAATGCTAGCCTGATATCTATTATTATATGCAAACTCACACAATGGTAGGTACACTTCCCAAGACCCACCAAACTCTAGTAAGTAAGCCCTGAGCATATCTTCGAGAACCTGAATCAAACTTTTGGTCTGCCAATTAGTTCGAAAGTGAAAGGCAGTGCTAACATGTAGGCACGTACCATACTACACCTACATACTCTGCGACATCGTAAAATTTTTCTCTTACGTGATAGCAAATGGTACTTCATGCATCCTGATTATCTCTCTCTAAAATAATATACTCAACTAGGTAAAAGTGTAATGAGCTATGAAAGGTAAGAAATAGACATATTTAATCAATATGTCCATAATCACCCAAATGGGATCATGTCGTCTAGCAGTCCTCAGAAATCCCATGACAAAGTCCATGGCAATGTCTTCCTAATTCCATTGTAAAGTAGCTGGAACAACCCTCCAGGTCTATGATGCTGGGCCTTCACCTACTAGCAAATCTCACAGTTCTTGATGAACTCCAATATGTATGCTTTCATCCCAGGTAGGGCTGGCAATTTGAGTCATGAAACGATTAACACGACACGACACGATACGTAATAAACAAGTCGTGGGTTTGGCTTAAGTGGCTCTGGGTCATAAACATGTTAACACGTTTATACACGGTTAATAAACGAGTCATTAACATGTCAACCTGCTTAACTCGTTTATGACTCGCTTAACACGACTAAAGAATAATGTATAAATAATAAATATGGTATAATAAATAGATTGACACAAAATTCATCCATTTAAATGCATGTTAATAGCATGATTTATTTATACACATCTTTTATCATATTTTATTTTATATTTGAGAAGAAATGTTCATTATACTTTTAATATGTTATTTATGTTTTAGATTTTATTAATAATTATTTATTAAGAAAAAATAAAACTTTTCACCAAAGTAAAATTTAGGTTTTTTTTATATGATTCTTATAATTTTGTTTATGTTATTATTACGAGTCATTTTTACTTTATTATTAAGAGTAATAAAAACTTAAATGAAAAAGTAAAGTAAAACTAACAACTATATATAACCACATTATATTTTATTGGTTATTTTAGTATGTTTGTTTGAATTTAATCATTTAGATATATTTTAAAAAATAGTAACCAAATTATAAAAGTTTAAATAAAATAAAATTTTTAAATACAATATTTAATAAGTGGGTGACAAGAATACACGACATGTTAATTAACACGACCCACTTAGACACGAAAACTATTAACACGATTAATAAACATGTCATGTAATGGGTTTGCATTATATGGGTCATAACCTGTTTATGACACGACACGTTTACGACTCACCGACACGAATTGCCACCCCTAATCCCAGGTTACCGAAAATGTCTCCTCATGTCATGGTACATGTTGGTTTTACTTGGATGGGCATTGAACTGGGAATAGTATGAATATGGAAAAATCTTATCTATCAATTCTACCACTGATGGTATACGAATCTACCTCTAAATCTCAGATGCTGATCCGTCGTCTCTATCCAATCATTACAATCGATACTCTATGCCAACTCATTGAATCTTGGGTACAAGATGTCGACTCTTTGACTCTTTGACCCTCTAACACTATCTGTGTAGACACTATCTGTATCCCCATCTATAGACATATCATTACCCGAATGTCTATAAGAATAACTGACTAAATCATTATGATAACCCCTATTCCTATATCCAGGGCCGCTCGGTTTAAACCATCGCCAAACCCTTCTAGATAACCTAACGAGTCGAGCAATGATCTAGGAAGCATTAACCTGCGGAAATAATATAAGACAATGTATGAACTACTAGGACATATAAATAGTGCGGATCAAGAGTCTTATAAGTCTATCAAGTGCAAAAATAAAGTAGAAAGTCTTATAGAGGTTTAACATATGATCTATGGGTTTCACAAAGTACACAATGGTAAAACCCCATTTATTACATAATGTCTCAAAATCAATAAAATATAAATAAAAGAACCTCACAAATAATAAAAGAACTCTACGCTACGACCTTGCCCTTTTCTTTTCCTAAACAATAATTGTGGTACCTAGAGGGGAAAATAGTGGGGTGAGCAATATTTTCAACGGGCTCGGTAAAGCCGAAGCCCGCTTTACCTTCAATTATCCAAGAAATACCCATTGCGTAATAACTAGCATGAACAAGGTTATTCATTATTTCCTACTATTATTCTGGGCATGAAAGGATAACATAAACAAACATACTATATAATGCAAGATTCAACAAAATAAAGCCCAAACAAGATAGTGAACAAGATAAAAATGATAACATGAATTCCATAGAGTCAGTGAAGTGCAAACTAGAGGATTTAATAACTGTGAGCCGAACACCTACATAACACATCAAGGGGAGACCCTAAATAGCTAATAATGACATCAAAGCTACACTTATGAAATCTGAATATATATACACATCAAGATTTCATAACCACTATAGAAGAAAGTAGCGGTTGTTGCCAGCCCTCTAACATAAGGTGTAAGCATACATTTATCAATACCGATATACTAGGTCTACATGCATCCATAAATAGAGAGCTCAAAAGACAAGATGAAACTGAAAGACAAGATATATTCAATTGGATTCCAACAAGATATCAATCATTCACTATCATGAATTCTATCAAACCTAATAGCATGACATGATTGAAGATAAAGCAAACCCCATTTACTTTGAAGTGCTGCTATCCTATCTAATCCTAGCTAAGTAGTTCCTATCCAGTTCTCTTTGTATCTACATTGTTATAGGTTCACTTTCGTGTTATAAGTACACTTGTTTGAGGTAAGTTTACTCGAATTTGTATTAATACCTTGAAAACAATGTAAAGCCTTTTCAAATCAATGTTACGCCTTTGTCGCGACATCACTATGGCGACAAAGTTTTTAGGGGTTAAATACCACAGTCACGACCCTTATCTTTGCATTATATCGTGATTAAACTCAGTAATTTTCTAAAACATAACCTTCAATTTTAATTTTGAAAAAATATGTCCAGCACCCTCCCAATATCATGGGTTTACCCATAAGGCGCTGGGATGAAATCGCTGGACTTTAAAATGAAAATAGTAATTTAGCCCCCCAGCCAATTCTCAGCGCCATATGTTACACATCACGACGTTAAGAATCACTGTGTCGACTTCAAAAATTTCCTAGGCAGTGTCGTGGCTAGTGCAATAGCGCGATGCTGGCACGAATTTGAGATATTCAGTTGCGAATCCAAACCCCAAATTTCCCAACGACACATGATGACCCCCAAGGTTCCAAATCCAATCAAAACAATAAAAATTAACTCCTTTAAAACCATGGGATCAATCCATTTTCATCAAAGAACGTATTTAAAACCAAATACACCATTAACATATAGATCTTGGAACACCAATTGAATAAACCAAGAAGAAGTAGATGGAGATGTCCTATACCAGAATCAAAGCTTAGGGGTTCATCTTCCATGTTAAAACAATAAGAGAAATTAGAGAAGATGAGATTAGTTTATTTACCTAGCTTGTGAGATCTTGTCGAGGGTTTCCCTTCCTCCACTAAATCTACCAACTAAGTGTTATTGGTTTCCTCCTCAATTCCTCTACATAGTGTTTCAAACCAAAAATGGCTTTAAGCTATAATTTAGTTTAAATACTTAGTTAACACAATTAGGGTTATGTTGACCAATCATAACCCTACATCTCATTTTGATGGGTTTGAGCACTAAAATGCTTTCAAAGCCCACCATAGATCCATCCTTCCTTTCGTTTCACAAAAACACCCTCATGTATATTTACAATCTTTGGCATTATACTTTATTTAACCATCTAACAAGTCATTTAAGTTTGTTATGCTTTACTTAGGCTAAGTTTCGCACCTAAGTTAAGTAGTATTGTATTATACATAAGTGTAATCACTCCATTTCATAAATATCATGCTTATTTGCAAAAATAACCTCGATGTCGGGACAATTTACCGAAAAAGAATTTAATATGTTACAATATTCCTAATTTTAGGAAGTTTCATCCTAAAAACTAAAAGTAAGAAATACCTTAAGATCCAAAAAGATCTGGAAAGTGCTCTGCCATATAATCTTCTTATTCCCAAGTTAGCTCCTCATCTTCATGGAAATGCCACCACATCTTCACTAGTGATCTGTTTGTTGCAGAGCTTTTGAACCTTCTTGTTAAAAATCAAACTTCGCTATTCATTATATAAGATGTTTTCCCTCAAGTCAACCTAACTCCAACCAATGAATGGTGTATGCTTAGTCGGCATATTATGCAATATAGATACATGAAAAACAACGTGAATGCCCACTAGTTGAGGTAGCAAATCTAACATGTAGGCAACTAGAACAATTTATACAGTCACTTCAAAGGGTCCAATGTACCTTGGAGAAAGCTTCCCTTTCTGCCAAAATTTATAATGTCCCTTCGTTGGTGAAAACTTAAGCTATACATAATCATTCTTCTTGATGTCAACATCCCGATGATCTTTTCAAGATACTTCTTTTGTTTTTCTTGTGCGGTTTGTACTCGTTGCTTAATCCACTTAATCCTCTCGTCGTGATCTTGCATAATCTCTAGCCCTATCAACACCGTGTCACCAGCCTCTGCCCAACATAACAGAGACCTACAAGGTTTTCGATAAAGTGCCTCTAATGGCGCCATACAAAGGATTGCTTGAAAATTATTGTTGTAAGCAAACTTGTATAGCGGAAAGTAGTCATCCCAACTCTTAAAGAAATCCAACACACAAGCCCTAAACATATCCTTAAAAACTTGTATAAGTTTTTTAGTCTGGCCACTTGACTTAGGATGAAATGCAGTGCTGAGATTAAGCCTGGTTCCTGTTAGTGTCTGTAAACTTCTAAAACTTGGAAATAAAAAGTAGATCTTGATATGAAACAATAGACACCGGGACACCATGTAGCTTCAAGATCTCATAAAGATATGTCCTGCTCAACTTGTTCACTGGATCTCCAATGGAAGTTAAAATGAAATGCGCAGACTTAGTTAAACACAATGCTCAATAGATCACGCCATGGTACATCTTAGTGCTACTTAGATGAATAGTATAGCATGATCAATGAGCATCTCAAAATAAATCTTTTAGCAACTATGCATGTGACGGTATCCATAGCCTATCCTTGAATCAAAATGCTCTATCTGCCGAAAGACTCACTGTTAGCCTATGATCTATACTTGCCATACTCTGTATTAGCTCTCTGACATTCTGTAACTTTAGAAATAACTTTTGGCTTTGCTGTTACCTCAACTCGTACCGAGGAACCTAAAACATTAGACTCTCTCGTAGGTAACTCATGTATGCACATTGCTAAGACCTCATCGAGCAATCTGTACTCCTTGGTCATCATCATACCCATATCCTCTATTTCATTCCTTAAACAACTCAAAACATTTGCTACAAGATTCGCTTTTCAAGGATGATATTGAAATGTGAAGTTGAAGTCTTTCAAGAACTCGAGCCAACACCTTTGCCCCATGTTCAACTCACTATGGGTAAACATGTACTTTAAAATCTTATGATTAGAAAACACTATGAACTTCTTGCCATATAAGTAATGCTTCCATAACTTCAAAGCAAACACAACGCGTACTAACTCCAAATAATGAGTTGGGTAGTTCTTCTCATGTGCTTTTATTTATCTCGAAGCATAGGCAATCACTCTTCATTCTTGCATCAAGACACATCCTAAATCAATCTTTGAAGCATTAGTGTAAAGAAGCATTTCCATTCCCACTTTTGGAATTAGTAATATAGGTGCTGAAGTCAGCCTATCTTGTAGTTCCTTGAAAGTGAATTTGCATTCTTTTGTCAACTTAAAGTCTACATTCTTTTGGGTTAGCCTTGTCATTGGTGCTACAATATTTGAGAAGTCGTTTACAAACCTTTAGCGGTAACCTGCTAATCCCAAAAAACTTTTTATCTTCGTCATTACAATGGGTTACAACCATTTCTTAATGAGATCAACTTTTGCTGGATCTACATAAATTTCTTCCATATTCTCCATATGAACTAGAAATTACACCTCTGAGACCTAAAACTCGTACTTGATAAACTTGGCATACAACCTATGATCTTTCAAAGTGTGCAAGGTTATTTGAGATGTTTCTCATATTCTTTTTGAGTCATAGAATAAATCATGATGTCATCGATGAAGACACTGATTAGCTTATCAAGATAAGGCTTGGGAGGCTTAGTGCATGAGATCCATGAACATTGTAGGTGCATTGGTAAGTCATAATGACATCACTATGAACTCATAATATCCATATCACTTCTTGAAAGTAGTTTTCTTGATGTCTTCCTCCCGTATTCTCAACAGATGATATCCTGATCTCAAGTCTATCTTCAAAAAGAACCTCGCTCCTGTAACTGTTCAAATAACTCATTGATCCAAGGGAGTGGATATTTGTTCCTAATGGTTACCCGATTTATCTATCAATATACAATGCACATCCACAAACTATCATCCTTTTTTTTTTCAAAAGCAACATCAGTGCTCCCCAAAGCGACATGCTTGGGTAAATAAAACCTTTCTCCAACAACTCCTCCATCTGAATCTTCAACTCTTCTAACTCTTTAGGTGCCATCCTATATGGTGGTATAGAAATGGAATAAGGTCAATAACAAAGTCAATATCCCGAGGTGGAGGGAATCAAGGCAAGTCTAAGAGAAAGACTTTTGGAAATTATTTAACAACAGGAATTTGGTCAAGTTTGACTTCATGACCATCGTCCCCTAGGCCATTGAACTTGGCTTGGTGCATGACCTCTATATCTAAATGGTGGTAAACTAGGGATCCGAATGGTAACTATCTTGTGAACACAGTCAATACTGGCATGATGAGTTGCTAACTAATCCATCCTTAGCAAGGCATCATACCCCAAGTAATCTAGCACCCACAAATCATGTAGTAAGACATGATTCGTAATTTTAATAATATACCCATCGCACTATGTTAGGAAATACTTTCTCATTAGTGGCCGTACTCAAGACAAAAACTGTACTAGCTCTAACCGATCTCATTCCTAGCTCATTAACCATCTTACCAGATAAAAATGAAGCTAGGGGTGCATGGGTGTGAGTCGTCCCGGCTGAACTGTGTGGTACCCTCGGTACCGCACTGTAATGAGTGAAACTGTTGGAATGCCCAATGTTCTTGCTTTTCTTTTGGTAACATATTTGATAACTATCTCTAGACCTGCTTTTACTGACTCCCCAATAGTCATCCTTACTAATCACTCGTGGTGGTGGCATAGCCTCCATATCCCTATTGATTAGATATGTTGCCTTGCTATGCAATGCCCTAGCAATTTCCCTTGTATAAGTCTCTGATATAGAAGGTGCCACGCGTGTCCTGAGGTGCTCATCTAGTCCATGAATGAATCTAGTGGCCCTCTTCTCCATAGTAGCCATATAGTTTGGAGAAAAATGTGGCATCTCATTATATTCTAATTCATAGTCCCGTACTGGTCTAACTCCTTACACTAAGTTCATAAACTGGCGCCTTTTAACATCTCGTACCACCTTTGGGAATATTGCTCATAAAACAAAGTCTTGAACCTTTACTAAGTGTTAACCGGTCTCGTAGTCCTCTTCGCTGATTTCCACCACTTAATAAGCCTTCTCATCTAAGTGATATGAAGAAAAGAAAATCATAGTGAAACTATCGATCTTCAGTACTTCTTGCATTTTCTCCATATATATGATCAATGCTAAGCCTCGTTCACCTCTCCGTCCCCATAGAAATGTGGTATGGTGTACTTCATAAACTCTTTCTGAATCTTAAGCATCCTTAGTGTTTTTGCCTCTACTGGTAATGCTTGTGGTAATACTATTGGTGCTAAGAGATTCTCATCTATCCCAACCATTGATTGAGCCACATCATCGTCCTTATTTCTAGCCTTTTAAATGACTCCTAAAACAGGTCCTGTAATTGGTGGTTACATCTATGGGACTACCCGTGACTGTTGCGACGGTGGCATCTGCTGTAGTGCCACTAGTGCTCTTTGTCCTCTTATGGCATCCATTAACTTTGCTATACATCATCATATGTTGTAGCTAGCTAATCCAACGCCCTACGATTTCCTTCAGTGACCCCACGTTCCTATGCTGCAGAGCTATCTTTAAATGCTCTGCGATGACTCTCAGCCATCTCAACCATGTGGTGTTCCATATGAACTTGCCACTGTTCATCATCAGTCCTTGTGCACCCCTGGTGCTCCTCAAGCTATATGAACTTCCACCTCGAGTTACTCATTATGTACTGTGAGCAGCACAAAGAAGTTAGTTCCAAAACTTCAAATAGGAGACAAGATACATGAACAACATATCTAACGATATAGATATTATATGCATAGGATAATAGCATCATAACATATACTTATTCATTTTTAATTACCTTTCCCACCTTAAGTTTGGTCACTTGTGCATATTAAGTCAATGCAAACCATAAGCCTTTGCAAATGATTTCCTTACTGATTAATGACCAACGTTTCCTAGGATCTATGATTTACTCATCCTTAACGTGACTTAAATTAGATACTACTTTGACTTCTCAACCAAGTCTTATTTCTAATTTTATGATTGGACTACATTTTTCCCTCTACTCTCCTTTACCTAATGTTATGATATCAATTGTGATCTTTCCTAAGTACTAATGCCTAGCCTAGATATTAATAGTAGTCATTACCCACTTTGTTTTTAGGTTCATCTAGCCCACACTCTGATACTAAGTATGACGACCCTAATTCCTATAACAACGGCCGCCCACCCTAAACCATCGCCAAACCCCTCGAGATAACCTAACAAGTTGGGCGATGATTTGTAAGCCGTAACCTGCAAAAATAACACAAGATAATCTACCAAAGACTACTAAGACATATAAATAGTGTGGAATAAAAGTCTTATAAGTCTATCAAATGCGGAAATAAAGTAGAAAGTCTTACAAAGTTTAACAACTAACAGATGGGTTTCACAAAGACTACCCATGGTAAAATTCCCTGTTATTTACAAAATGTCTCAAAATCAATAAAAAAAAATATAAAAAATGTTGCAAACAAGAAAAAAGATCTATGCTACGACCTTGCCATTTCCTTTATCCTGAACAAAAGCTGAGGTACCTAAAAGGGGTAAAATAATAAATGAGCAATATTTCAACAGGCTTAGTAAAGTAGAAGCCTAATTTACCCTCAATCATCCAAGTAATAACCGAATGTGGAATAACTAGTATGAACAAGGTTATTCATCAATTCCTACTATCATTTCGGGCATGAAAAGATAACATACACAAGCATATTGTACAATATAAGATTCAACAACATAAAGCCTGAATATGATAGTCAACAAAATAGCAATGATAACATGAATGTCGTAGATTCAACGGAGTAGAAACTAAAGAATTCAATAACCGTGAGCCAAACACCTACATAGCACATCAAGAGGAGACCCTTAACAAGGACATCAAGGCTACACTTATGAAATCAAAATAGATATACACATCAAGATTTTGTATCCACTATGGAAGAAGGTACTAATGGCCACCAGCCATCCAACACAAGGTTGAAGCATGCATTTATGAATACCAATATACTAGTTCCACAAGCATCCATAAACTGAGAGCTTAAAGGGCAAAATGAAATGGAAAGACAAGATATATTTAACTCGATTCCATCAAGATATCAACCATTCACTATCATGTATTCTAGCATAACTAATAGCATGGCATGATTGAAGAAAAACAAACCTCACTTACCTCGAAGTACTGCTATCCTATCCAATCCTAGCTAAGAAGTTACTATCTAGTTCTCTTCGTGTCTACATTGTTATAGAGTCACATTTGAGATTTTCAGTTTCGAATCCAAACTTCAAATTTCTCAACGACACACGCCGACCCCCAAAGTTCCAAATCTTATTAAAACATTAGAGAACACCTCTTTTGAAACCATGAGATCAATCCATTTTCACGAAAGAATGTATTCAAAACCAAATACATCATTAACTTATATATCTTGCAACTGCAATTTCATAAACCAAAAAAGAGGATATGGCGATGTCCTAAATCAGAATAAAAGCCCATTGTTCATCCTCCATCTTAAAACATCAAAAGAAAAGCATGATTTCAATCCAAAATTGAATGCACAAATCAAATAAGGAAATTAAAGAATATGAGATAAGTATATTTACCTAGTTTATGAGATCTTAATGAGGGTTTTCTCTCCTCTACCAAATCTACCAAGCAAATGTTCTTGGTTTTCTCCTTAATTCCTCTACATAGTGTTTTCAAACCAAAAGTAGCCTTAAGCCCCAACTTGGTTTATATACTTAGTTAACACAATTAGGGTGACCAATCACAAGCTTATATCTCATCTCGATGGGTTTTAGCAATAAGATGATCTTAGAGCCTTAGATCCATCATTCCTTTCTTTTTACTAAAATGCCCTCATGTATATTAATAATCTTTGCCATTATGCTTTATTTAACCATCTAACAAGTCATTTAAGTTTGTTCTACTTCACTTAGGCTATGTTTCGCCCCTAAGTCAACTAGTATCATGTTATACACATGTGTAATCACTATATTTCACAAATATCATGCATATTTCCTATATAACCTTGATGTTGGGACAATTGATTGAAATAGAATTTAGGGGCGTTACACTTATCATCGACACTGCCTCGAGTAATCGATATTCATGCGTTATATGACATCTGATAACCTCGAAATCTCTAGTCAGTATCCTACTTAGTGCATCTGCAACTATGTTAGATTTTCTTAGGTGATATTCTTGAGAAAAGTCATAGTCCTTCATAAACTCCAACCATTTGCACTGTCTCATGTTCAACTCTTTTTGTGTAAAGAGATATTTCAGACTCTTGGGATTAGGATCGAGCGTGAATCTCTACCCATACAGATGATGTCTCCAAATCTTCATATCAAACACCACCACTGCCAACTCTAAATCATGATTGGAATAGTTCTTCATATGTATCTTCAGCTATCTAGAGGCATAAGCTACTGTACCTTTATCTTGCATCAATACACAACCTAAAACTATTTGAGAAGCATCTGTTTATGTCAGGAATCCTTGTCTAGTCTCTGGAAATATAAACACCAATGTAGTGGTAAATTGTCTCTTCAGCTGAGCAAATGTATGCTCATACTCCTCAGTCCAATCAAACACAACGCCTTCTGAGTCAATCTAATAATCGGTGAAGTGATCTTTAAGAAATCCTTCACAAACCTACGATAATATCTTGCCAACCCCAAAAAACTTTAGATCTCGGTAACTGATGTTTGGTGCCAGCCAATCTATAATGGCCTAAATCTTGGCCGGATCTACTGCAATTCCTGCTTCTCCAACAACATGTCTTAAAATCATAACTTTTGAATACCAAAACTCATATTTCCTGAACTTGGATTGGAGTTTGTGCGCCTTCAAAATTCATAACATCTCCTCAATATGCTACTTCTGATGTTGGGTTTTGTAGTTCATACGTAACGAAAAACTCAAAAATAATTTTGAAAAACCCCAATAAGATAAAAAATAAGTTCCATTAAACTAGATCTATAAGAGTAAATCATACCTTAATTCGTGATTTCCTTCTATGATTATTCGATCTCCAAGTTTTTCAAGCGCATATCCTCTATAAAAAAATCTACATATGAATAGTGACTAAAATTTGAAGTTCTAGCGTCAAGAGAGATTGAAAATATTTTTTTCTTTCTCTCGCAATATCTAGAGAACTTGAAAATAGCAAAAATGAAATCTTATTTTTTTAAGGTTTTAACCTCTACTTATATGTGCGATAAGATCACTTAAAGAACCTATAAATAAATTATCATATATTAAATTTTGAGGGCTTTTATGTCATAAATTGCTTCATATAAAATTCATTATTCTGGACCAATTGAAATTGCGTAAGACTATTCTTTATTTGCGACCAAATATGTTCATGCGACGTTGGCATTGAACCAAAACCATTTTGGTATATAAGTCATAAGCAATCTCTAGTAAGACATTATGACTACCCAAGTAGCATGAATATCAAAATCGATACAACCTAATGAATATCATATATCATATCCCTTTGTCATGCAATATCCTTTGATTAAATGTGAGTCATGAAAAGTCACCCTTAATGTTCAATCGTACTTGTCTCAATCTTTAGGTAGACTGAAAACATCTAAATGACATTGGTCTTATCGATTCACTTGGACTTGGCTATTTAACAGTCTAATATATCTAGGGACCCACTGATATCTCTCTTTCTATACGAGGAGGACAAATTCTATCTTGATTACACACCTTCACATATTATTCACATGGTAACCAATCAAAATCTTTATAATCATCCGGTTAAAGACATCGTTTGATTGTGTCAAACTACCATGCTCGTAATATTGCAATCTATAGCAATCTTTAGTTGAAGGACTAAATGACATACCTATTATGAGTAACACCTATGACTGAATCCATGTTGTGTTCTCATAGCGAGTTAGTCCAATACCCTGTTCCCTAATAAGAACTCATGATCTCGGTTCGTATCCCTATACGGATGATCATCAGGTGACGTCAATCAAGATTCATAGTTGTCTTAACTCATTATAGTTCCTAGTATAATGTCCGACTAGGGACATTTAGGATATTTTAACTAATACCCATGGATCTTTTTAGAAGGTAAATATGTAATTACTTATAATAAAACAACGAATGAAAACTTTTATTTTATTAACTAAAATTATAAAATAAACAATGTTTATGGATTGACATAGGGTACATGCTGAAGCACGTAATTCTCACGAGTCCTCGAATATATCAATATGTCATTAATCAAGACTATCATGAAACAGTCTAGAAATGTTCTCATCACCTGATGCAACACATCTATAAACATAGCAGGGGCGTTGGTCAATCCAAATGGCATAACTATAAATTGATAGTGTCCATATTTCGTGCTGAACGTTTCTCAAACCTATCCTCATCCCTCATCCTAAGCCGATGATACCGTGATCGTAGGTCTTTCTTGGAGAAGAACAATGCTCCTCTCAGCTGATCAAACAAATCATCAATCTGTGGCAATGGATACTTTATTTCTGAATGTAATGGATATACTGTCTCAAAGTGCTGTCCTTCTTCTTCACAAACTGAATGGGTGCTCCCCAAGGCGACTTAAAAGGTGTGTTCTGTCCCAAATCCTGGAGCTGACTCCTCAACTCCTCAAACTTTATTGGAGCCATGTGGTACGAAAGTACAAAAATAGGTTTGGTACCTATTACCAATTCAATGGTGAAATATATCTCTCTCGGTGGTGGTAAACCAAATATAAAAAATTTCGCACAATTGAAATCTCTTCAAGTCTTTGTCCTTGACTCTCTACTACTGTGTATAGTGATACCAGAGTCTCCATCTCTTTACTAGTCGCAAGTCGACATCTCGTGCCTCGACTCTCGGTATACTGCAACTGTATGCGAGTATCAAGCGCCTTAGGACCTTTAATATCACTATCTTGCTGAAATAGTTCATATGAGAGTGATAAACTACTAACCAATCCATCCCTAACAATATGTTGAATTCTAAAAACTTGAGCACTCTGAAGTTTGAAGGTAACTCTACCCCGCCTATCTCTAATGAACATTTTTCTATAAGAAAATTAGGGTAAATCCTATCCCCGGCTGGAGTAATCAAAATCAAATAGACAATAACTTTAACATGTGTCAATCTTAGGATTCCTTTCATGCGACCGTAAATGAAGGATACTATAAAACCCGAATCAAACTAGACATATAGATCTCTACCACAAATAGAAATCATACTATCAATAAGTTCTTATCTGGCATTGACATTTGGCTATGCTATCATAAGTACTTCCCTTTGACTATGATGTGGAAATACTGCTACCTATTATGGACAATCTCTCACATGTGCCCAACCTGCCCATATCTATAGCAAATAATCAACCTATGCTGACCTTTTGCTAATCCAGGGCCTGAGTCTATCTCTATCCCTATTGGGGATCATCTCGACCTTTACCTTTACCTCTACCCCAGCCTTAACCACCCTACTCCTGATGACATGGTGCGGGGGTGTTAAAAGTTCCAATAAAGTAGTAGGAGCCATAACACAGGTCTAATTAGCGGCAGCAAGGGAGGTCTGCCAATTGTACGCAACAGGGGAGCCGGATATGATGCATAGGGCACAATCGATGTAGCTATCCTTGATCTTTAAGAACCTCTCTTCTATCTCCTCTGTCCCTTGCCCCTCTGGCGCCACTTCTTGAACTCCGCGACCTGATCTGATGAGAATGCTGGTTCCAATCGTGTCCCATCAGCAAATCTACTCAAATAATATGTCTCATGAGAAAGTGCACACTCATATATCTCACCTAAAGTCTCGACACGTGAACTATCATATAAAACCATATATTTGGCCTTTGTCCATTTATAAAATGATACACATCCTTGGAGTCACCTGTAACAAGATCTCTAGCTAACTATCTCAGATATCCATATCGGTCTTCGTATCTTATCATCAACTCATCAGTTCCATGTCTTAGATTCGTATATTCCTTCCTCTACCTCTTCATCATTTTAGGTTGAAAGTACTACTGATAAAACTTCTTCTTGAATGCATCATAAGACTCAAAATCTTCAGAATTAGCTATTATCATATTCCACCAAACATCAACGTCTCTCTATAATGTATACTACTAAATCTCAGCGCGAAGTCTATCCTCAATCCTCAAGACTCTATGTAGCTTCTCTTGAGACAACATTTATTTCTCAATCTTCTCAAAATCTCCCTATCCTTTAAAGTAACTTGGCTTCAGTTCGATTAAATCGTTCACCAACTAAACCTATACCAACGAACTAGAAAATATAGGAGTAGGAGATAGTGTATCAACTTTCTCTATGGTTGGCACTAGCATTACTGGTATAGGCTATACCAATGAAGCTACTGGTGTCATAGTAGGAAGCTTTGGGGCCAATAATGTGAGAGTAGTAGTAGTAGTAGTAGTAGTAGTAGTAGTAGTAGTAGTAGTAGTAGTAGTAGTAGTAGTAGCAGCAGCAACAACAACATCAGTAGTTGTAGTAGTAGTAGTAACGGCAACAACAGTAGTAGCAATAGTAGCAGTAGTAGTAGTGGTAGTAGTTGGGGCCGGTGTCCATTCTGGTGGTGTAAAATGTGCTATCATCATAGGAATGAAATCCGCTAATTATTATCCCTAAGTTGATACTCGGTCAGATAGTCTTTGAAAATCATCAGTAGATGGAATAGGAGGTTGGCTACTACTAGCACCTGCATCCCCGTTGTCGTGTGAATTAGTCATCGGTGTCTGCAAGTTGATAGCGAATGCGAATCAACTACTACATATGCATATAAAAACTAACATATAAATATAACGAATCCCTATATTGTTTTCACTCACTTCCCCAACTAATGGTTTCTAGGCAGGGATAGTCTGGTTTCTACAATAAAAAATTATATTTTATGGAAACTCACAGGTTGATTATTTTTAAAGTTGGCTCAGATACCAACAGTAACGACCCCTTCTAAAATTTGGGCAGTACCCAACTAATCCAATCATTAAGCCCTAAACTCTACCATATGGGACTTAAAAATGTAAAAGTCAGCCTTTTCAATCTTATCTCCTCATTAGCTACTTTCAAAATAAGCAACCTATCGTTCTTTCGTCAATCAATATTTCAAAGTTAGTTAAAATTCATATAACTTAACCTAATTCAATGAAAGTCTTAATAAATTAGCAAAAGAAATAAATATAAATCCTAAAAATGTGGAAAACCAGGAAACAAAGATCACTCAACAATATGTATGATAAAACGATGATAATAATATATATCAACATGTGTTTGGTTAGGAAAACCGTCTCACAACCCAAATATATAACCCTAAAAGTATATAAAAGACTTATATATAAGTCATTTACCAAAAATCAAAACCTGCAATATTAGAGGTAGCAACACTTTAGTGGCTCAATGGCAGCGTTGATCTTCTCCTTGCTCGATCTACTACTCAAAGGATCTGCACCAACCGACATAAAAAGGACGGTGAGTACAGGTAAGTAAAAAGTAACACTATGAGACATTTATTCACGTTTCCAAATATACGAAAAGTATCTGAAAGCATAACAATAGCAACTATGTAGTAAAAGAATCAAGATATAAATACTATAGTTAAAATGACATGAAACAGAGACTCAGCTAAATAGTAATGATCAGGGTTGGTCGGCTGTGTGTTACATCACGTCAGCCTTATTCCACTATTTAGGGTGTAACCAATCTCATATATGCTTTCACATACTTATAAATGCCCATGATATAAATAAATGCTCACAAGTGCCCCTCAAATATGATGTATACTTGTCAACAACCCCAGGTCCCATATCCCGTGTACTGTCCAAACTAGTGGTGAGAACCTGACAACCCTAGAAATCTGGTGACCCCATGTGCTGCGTTCATCTCTATCATATCACGGTCTTTAATTTAAGAACTATTTTCACAATTGAAGGAATTACATAATTTAGGAATCAACAATGTAATTGATAACTAACACACAAAGGAAATGAAATTTCAATACCGTAAATCACCGGCTCAATAGCATGCTATTTCAATTGACTAAATTTCTCCACAATCATGAATGGCATATCACATGATTTAGAATCAATGAAACCATTTAACCAATAAATAATGTCATGATAACAAACTCATGTATTATGATAGAACAACCAAGCCATGGCATCTAGAATACAACAGATAAGCCAGTCCGAATGACTGTAAATGAATAGCATAATAGGAATGAAATGAAAATAATTATCTCAATCAATTTACTTACAATCCACCAAAATTTCCTAAACATATGTGGCCTCCTGATACCTCCAAATATGTATCCAAACTCTAAAGACTCTTCTTTAGGTTCTTGGTATGATGACACATGTTTTAGAGCATGTTTAGACCTTTGATTAGGGTGTTTGGCTTGTTTAAGGTTTTTAAGTTTAATTAAGAAATTGCATAATTTATGCTGTCCAAAGAACCTAACGAGCTGGGTAATATGTCTATGTCGCAAGAGACCCTATTAGTGCGCTACATAAACGTATTAGCGCGCTACAAGCAGGTAGGGCGCTAGCAAGCACACCTAGCGTGAGAAATGCAGGAAATCCAAAAAGTTATGCACTTTGAATTTCTGGGCTTCCTTCCTTCAAATGGCCTTCATCATAGCCGTGACCTCTATTACCTTCCATCAGAGGCCCAACACATCCTCCACAACCATTACAATAGCTTTCACTTCAATTATATCATCAATTCATTAATTTATACATAGTTAATGGTGTAAACTCAACTTACCAAGTTGAAGAACACTCATAGCTTGATCTGACACCTTAAAAATCCACCAAACTTCCTTCAAATCAACTGATCTTCTTCTCTAGATCTTCCTCTCTAGATTACTTCTCTCATAAGTTTGATTTTGTAAATGATTTGCGTGCTTTACCTCATCAATGATATATATATATGATAAGATTGATTAATAGCCATTAATTTATCGTATGTGCACCCATTTCGAGGCTAATCTAATGGCTTACATCTTAATTTACATTCCACTAACCCACATTTGATTAAACCAATTCATACCTAATTGGTCTAGTGATTTGTCCATACATATCGTCAGAATCATCAATAACTAATGTTTTTTCTTTTCTAACTTAAGCGATACTTATCTAAATTAAATTATAACCACATCAAATAAACTATATAAGCCACATTAATTTAAGCTAAACTTGCCATAGCACTCTATACCCTGGTTCCATGCCGGCTCACATCTAAAGGAGTGTCCTCGCTTGCGTCACAACATCTGTGCACAATTAGGAGTGACTTAGTAGTCTGCACACATACAATACACTAGGCATACAACATAATAAATCTAACATATACCATAGTCTCATTGCCTTGGTTAATGCATGTATCTCAATGTAGTTCCCACGTCGTGGGTTAGTGATCCTATTTAAGGAAATTAATCGAGGATGAGGAATTCAGGTCGTGACATCTCACCATCTTTTTTACGATGGTGGGTGCAAAACCATCAAGTAGCTTGCAAGGCAAGGAGAAGGTCAGCGTCTACCTTTGAGCGATTGTTTCCCTACCAAATACATCTTTGGTATACTTGTATCGTCGTTATCTCATATATAAGCATGTGATTGTTATTTCCTTGTTTCCACATACTTAGGATTTATATTAATCGATTTCGCTAATTTATTAAGACTTCCTTTAGATAAGGTTAAGTTATAAAAGTCATAATTATCTATGAAAAGTTAAAAAATATGAGAATGGTTTAATGCTTATTTTAGACATAAATAATGAAAAGAATTGAAAAAGATGATTAATACGTTGTTAAGTAATATGCGACTAAGATTAGGGCTTAACGACTGGATTAAACCAGGTGGTGCCGTAGTTTAAGAAAGGATTCGTCACACCGAAGTCGTGCCTTATAGGTGTTGGTGATAAGTGATTAGTTAGAGGTATATATAGCACTTTTTTAGTAGTATATTTTGTATAAACATCCTGAAATGGCTCTAATTGTTGGTATTTATATATTTTCAAGTATACAAGGTATAAAAGGGAACAATCAGAAGGATAATTCCTTTTTTGTCAAAAGGATTTAAATTAAGACTTTAAGTTTGTGATTTTGATTTGAAAGTTTTTCTTTCTTTTTTCAATTAATTCTTCTCTTGTTCATTCTTAGGGAATTAAGCTTAAACTTTCTTAGTTGTGTTGTAAGTGGAGCATAAAGATAAGAGTAAGTCTAGCAGTAAACCGTTGACCAAGTTTGAACTTAAACCCTAGGAACAAAAATCAGTGAATTAATTAAGAAAATGACCATAACTTCAAACCTGAGAAAATATAGTCAAAAATAGATTTAAAAATATTAATAGAATTTCTTATAATGATATAGAGTAATCTCTTCAAAATTGGGATAAGCCTATTATAGATCCAATAACAACAACAACAACAACAACAACAACAACAACAACAACAACAACAACATAGCCTTAGTGTAAAATTAATTGGGTATACCTATAATAGATCCAAAACGAATTTATGCTCAAGGTTTTTTTTCGAAAAATCAAGATTTTATAGTTGAGCTTGAAGAAGACACCAAATCAATAGATAAAAAAGGTCATGAAATACTGTTGATTTCTCCCGAAAAAATTAGATTATATAAAGAAAATTATAAATATTTGCATATAGGATTAACTCAAGTAGCAATAAAACCATTAATAACATTAGGACTTAAAAAATCAGTTTTAGCATTTGTAAGGGATGAAAATATCTAGAATTCAATGATTCTCTTTTAGGAATAATTGAAGGAAGCGTAACCGAAAGTCCAATTTTCTTCAATTAGTTTCCTAACTTCATATTAAGTCTTCACGATCAATTTGCCCATGAAGCATCAACATTAAGCCTCTATACTCAAAGATTCAAAATTAAAAGAGTATGTTCAAATGTTGTTATTGTTTATAAGATTTACTATAAATTAATGCACATAATAATTCATGTTGTTGCGTACACTAATTTGCAAAAAGGGACATCTACATTATTTTTAACAAATAACAAACTAAAGTTATCACCAAAAAATAATTAAGTTGGAAAGATATAAATATACCAAAAACTTGGCTAATACAAGATAAAAATGAAGAAGGAAACCCTCTAGATAATACAAATGATCAAACTCATACCGTAATAACTCATGATGATAGTTTGGTAGAAATAAATTTTGCATCTCAAAAATCTTGTTTGAAACACCAACTATGAATAATGATTGTATATATGAAGCATAACCTGCAAGACCATCAACCTCTAAGATTCCAACACCGTATCTAGTTACACCTACAGAAGATATTGTTACTATAAATGATTTTACTAATTATCAAATAAATATGGCTCAAATAGAAAAAAAGAAACTTTTGAAATGGATTACATATATTTAAAAGAAGAATTTGTTAAACATCATTTAACCCCAATATTTTGTAAATTATGTTCTAAATCTCAACAAGCATCCACAAGAGAAAATTACTTTGCTTCCATACAATTAATAAAACAGATCATTCATTTTTTTATTATTCGTCGCAATTCCGTCCTAAAATAATAAATAAAATTAACATTATATGGGAATGATCTAAAGAAGAAAAATATATTCAAACTCATCCCATGTTAGCTCTTATTAAAATAATAGAAAATATCAATGCAGCTCCATTAAAAGGAAGTTTTGATGAAGATAAGCCTATATCAAGAAAAGATTTAAATCATATTATCGAACAAAATAACTTTATTAATGTTTATCTATCCACCCTATCAAGACATTCTAAAAATGAAGCATCTATAAGTAAAAAAACAAGTACTGAACTCATTTTGAAAAAAAAAAACATATGATAAAAGATACATTAGAATCTCTACCTAGTACAAAATCAAAATACTCAGAAGAATTAATACAAACAGCAGCATCTAAGTTAGATACATTACAATTAGATTCAGGAAAAATGGATAAAAAAGATAAATCTACAGTGATAGATAATTTAAAAAATCACTTTACAATCTCAGAATCGCAATTAGAACAATCAAGATTTTCTAATAAAGAAGAAATTTAAAGAATTTTCCTCTCATCCCTTAGAGATTCATTTTCTAAACCTCGAAGACATTCAACCTTTAATGTAAAGAAAGCGAAACACTATTATTCTCAACCATCCCTAGTTGATTTATTGTTAGATGAAAATTCATCCAAATGAATTAAATTTGAAGAAAATGCTGTTCATGAATGGAATATAGATGGATTATCTGAATATCGAATAATGTAATTTGTTCAACATATGTTAGTTTATGCTAAGGTATGTAAGATACATAATCATCCAGAAATTCATATAACCGGTGCTATAGCAATTGTTTTTAAGTTTCATGGCTGAAGAAATAGGGATTATCTAGAAAACGATTTAAATTTTAAATTTAGTACAACGTGATGAAATAACTTTATCCAATTTTAAATCTATCAAGAACAACCAAATGGTGTTCTATGTCTAAGCACTAACATAAATTTTTTGAAATGTCATTTTTAGGAACATTATCCACTGTAGATGAAAAAACTAGAGAACAATTGCAGAGTTTAAGTGTTGAACATTAACAAACTTTCGATGATATAAAGACACATTCTTATCTAAACTATATGTATTAATCACAACAGATACATTATTATAGAAAGAACGATTTACAACAGGATTAGCACCATCCTTTGTAGAAAAGGTTAAAATACTGTTACGTCAAAGAGGTGGTGGAAATATAAATTATAACGATTTTACATATGGAGACTTGATTCGAACAACTCGAATGACTGGATTAACTATATGTAATGATATAAAACTTAAAACGTAATTAAATAAAGAAAATAAATTAAAACAATAAAGATTTAGGTGATTTTTGTTATCAATTTGGACACGATGCTAAAATAAGAACATTATCTAGGTATTCAAGAAATCAAAGACGAGTTCAATGATTTTCAAATTATGATAACCAAGAATCTTACTATAAGACTAATAAACGATGAAAATACCAAAATAAATATAATAAGAATAACGTCAATATAAATAAAAAATAAATGTTTTAAATGTAGAAAACTAGGTCATTATGCAAATAAATATCATTTAAAAATTATAAGAAAAAAGTTAATGAAAATCAAGAAACTAGTTTTTTCTAAAACTTGTCAATGCTTAGATAATATAAAAAATACTTATACTTCTACCTCTAAATCAGACAATGAAATAAATGAAATAAATGTATTAATTGCACATAAAGAATTAATTCTAGAAATAGGAGAATAAATAGCAGATCCTATTTTAAAATATAAATATTTTACAAAAATCCTGAATAAAGCAAATTATGAAGGGACAACATCTCAAGGATCAAAGTCTAAAATTGATATTCAAAAACAAATAGATTTAGATAGTAATTATTATACTATGAAAGATGTTTTAAATGCAATCAACAAAAAAACGAGTATTACCAACGAAATCCACGATTAACTCTTTTCAACAAGAAATAAATCAATTAAAAACCAAAACGAAGTCTTTTAAAGATAGAATGACAAAACTAGAAGATGATAATGTCAATTTCAAGAATTTCTCGGTTTATGAAAATAATGTGTTTATAGAAACACTTACACATTATATTTATCAACGATGGTTTACCCCAACTACTTTAAAAATAAAAGGTTTTAAATATACACGTCATACATTAATTGACTTTGAAACATACTTAAATTGCGTTAGAGAAGGTTTGATCCCATTATAATACCGTGAAAAATCTAATAGTCGAGTTTTTAAAGTAGAAAGAAATAAATCCATCATTAAAATTAAAATTCCTATCGCACATATTTGTAGAAATAATGTTTGTATATCCACTTCATTCATTATTGTAGAAGATCTCCAACATTTTATGTTATTAGGCACCTCATTTTTACGAAAAATCAACCATTATATGTCGCTGTAGAAAGCATAAAAACTTTTCTAGGGAATAAAAAAATTGACTTTCCTTTCATTTCACCAGCCAAGAATCTAAATCAAATAATAAACCAAATAGAATATAAATAAAATTATATAGGATTCTGAAAATAAAAAATTAAAAATCTAAAAACAGATTAAATAATTAATACTCCTTTTCAATTAAAAATAATTTTTTTCAAGACCATTTAGTGAAAAAATATTGTTTAGATATCCCATTTGCATTTTGGGATAGAAGAAAGCATAATCTATGTGAAAGATTTCAATGAAAACCACATTCCTACAAAAGAAAATGCATCCCAAATGAGTGAAAGCCTAATAAATATTTGTGATCAAGAAATAAAAGTTCTTTTGCAAAAGAAGTTGATTAATCCATTCAAATCTCCTTGGAGTTGTATTGCCTTTTATGTCGAAAATGCCGCAGATTAGAAATAAATTAAAAACCATTAAATAAAGTATTTAAAACCATTAGATATCTATTACCAAGCAAAAATGGTTTAATAAAACGAATAACCAATTCAATTATTTTTTCCAAATTTGATCTTAAATCTAATTTTTGGCAGATACAAATTAAGAAAGAAGACATATATAAACTGCATTTAATACCCTTTTAGTCAATATTAATGGAATATTATGCCATTCGAACTAAAAAAATGCTTTTTTTTTCTGAATTTTAAAAGACGATAAATGAAATCTTTCATCCTTATCATGAATATATTTTACTATATATTGATGATATACTTATTTTTTCTAAATCTCTTGATAAGTATTGGAAACATCTAAATACATTTCAATAAGTTATAATAACTAATGGTTTAGTATTATCCCGACGAAAAACAAAACTTTTTCAAACTTTAATAAATCTTTTATTACGGCATGTGCCATAGGTCAATCCATTAACTGTCTTTATGAATACTTTTAGTTAATAAAATAGAGGATTTTATTTGTTGTTTACTATAATTAATTTGCATGTTTACATTATAATAAGATCCATGGATATTTATAGAAATATTATAAATGTCCCTAGTCGATCATTATACTGGGAACTATAATGAATTAAGACTAGCGTGAGTCTTTATTGATGATCATATGATGATTATACGTATAGGGATACGAATCAAGATCACGAGTACTTGTGAGGCTCGACAAGTCTCACAACAACTAGCACCTAAATCTTACAAGTGTTTATTGTGGGGTATCCTAAGGAAACAAAAGGATATTAATTTTATAATCCCGCTGAGAACAAAATGTTTGTTGCTCGGTATGGTGCCTTTATGGAAAAATAGTTTATTTCAAAAGCCACTAGTGGGAGAGAAATAAATCTTGAAGAAGTTCAAGAATCACAGATAAACACTGAACCGCTACTGGAAGTTCAACAACGTTCTGAACCAGTTGAACCTCCACAAGTGACACAAGGCCCACCTAAATCTGGTAGGGTAAGACATAAGCTAGAGAGATTCAGATTTCTCATTACTGATAGTCGTGATGTGTTGCTTATGGATCAAAATGAGCCCACCACTTATCGGGAGGCTACGTCTGGGCTAGACTCAGATAAATGGCTAAGTGCCATGAACTCTGAGATGCAATCCATGTATGATAACCAAGTTCGGAACTTGGTTGATTTACCTGAAGGTGGTAAGACCATTGGATGTAAATGGGTTTTCAAAAAGAAAACTGACGTGGATGGAAAAGTGCATTTTTTAAAGCAAGACTTGTTGCAAAAGGTTTCAGACAGACTCGAGGTGTTGATTATGATGAAATTTTTTGGCCAGTAGCCATGCTTAAATCCATAAGAATTTTAATTGACATTGCTGCATATTATGACTATGAGATATGGCAAATGGATGTAAAAACATCATTTCTTAATGGAAAGCTGCTTGAGGACGTGTATATGATACAACCTGAAGGTTTTTTTTCATCCTGAGAATTCTAGGAAGGTATGCAAGCTTTAAAGATCCATTTATGGATTAAAACAAGCTTCTCGGAGTTGGAATCTTCGTTTAGATGAAGCAATCAAGGATTTTGGTTTTATTAAGAATGAAGATGAGCCTTGTGTATACAAGAAGGTCAGTGGGAGTGTAGTTATTTTTCTGGTACTGTATGTAGATGATATATTACTCATTGGAAATGTCATCCCAACATTGCAGAATGTCAAGCCTTGGTTAGGGAAGTGTTTCTCAATGAAAGACTTAGGAGATGTAGCCTATATCCTAGGGATAAGGATCTATAGGGATAGATCTAAGAGGCTAATCGGTCTAAGTTAGAGTGCTTACATAGATAAGGTGCTGAATATGTTCAGTTTGCAAGACTCTAAAAGAGGATTGTTGCTGATGTCTCATGGCATAAGTCTCAACAGGATTCAATATCCTAAGACAAATGATGAGCGGGACCGTATGAATAAGATTCCATAAGCATCAACTATTGGATCTATCATGTATGCCATGCTATGCACTCGACCTGATGTATCACATACCTTGAGCACTACAAGCATATATCAGTCAAATCCTGGTGAGAGTCAATGGATAGCGATAAAGAACATTCTTAAATACTTAAGAAGGACTAAGGAAATGTTTTTGGTCTATGGAGGTTTTAAAAATGATCAGTTGTAAATGGTTACACAGATGTAACTTTTCAAACAGATATAGATGATTTTAGATCGCAGTCTGGATATGTGTTTACTTTGAATGGGGGTGCAGTAAGCTGGAAAAGTTCGAAGCAAGAGACTGTGGCAGATTCTATAACAAAAGCTGAGTATATTGCAGCGTTTGATGTACCAAAGGAGGCAGTTTGGATCATAAAGTTCATTTCTGAACTAGGTGTGGTTCCAAATATTGCTAACCCTATTTGTTTGTATTGTAACAATAACGAGGCAATAACACAGGCCAAGGAACCTAGATCACGCCACAGATCCAAACATATACTTAGGCCTTTTCATCTCATCAAAGAAATTATTGAGAGGGGAGACGCGAAGATTTGTAGAGTACCTACCGAAGACAACATTGCGGATCCATTGACAAAATCTCTTCCACAAGCAAAACATGATGGTCATAATAGATCATTAGGCATTAGACGCATGTATGATTGGCCCTAGTGTAAGTGGGAGATGTTGGGGCATGTGCTATAGGTCAATCCATTAATTGTCTTTATGAATACTTTTAGTCAATAAAATAGAGGATTTCATTTGCTGTTTATTATAATTAATTTGCATGTTTACATTATAATAAGATCCATGGGTATTTACGGAAATATCGAAATGTCCCTAGTCGATCATTATACTTGGGAACTATAATGAATTAAGACTAGTGTGAGTCTTTATTGATGATCATATGATGATTATACGTATAGGGATACGAATCAAGATCATGAGTACTTATTAGGGAACAAAGTACTCGACCGACCCGCTATGAGAACATCACATGGATTAAGTCATAGTTGTCTTTTATGATAGGTATATTGTTCAGTCCTCTGACTTGAGATTACTAGAGACTTCAACATTAGGAACACAATGATTTGACACAATCAAACGTTGTCTTTAACCAGACGATTATAAAGGTTGTGATTTGTCACTGTGTGAGCAATGTAATGAAGTTGTGTAATCGAGATAGAATTTGTCTTTCTTATATAAAGAGAGATATCCGGTAGATCCCTTGATGTGTTAGACAGTTAAAAAGGCCTAGTCTAAGTGAATTGATATTGATCAATGTCACTTGAATGTTTTCAGTCTACCTAGAGATCGAGACTAGTATGATTGGACATGTTGGATGACAATTCCATGCCTTATGTTTGATAAAAAGGATATAGTGTGACAAAAGGATGTTATATACACTATTGATTAGGTTGTATCGATTTGATATTCGTACAACTTGGGTAGTCATAATGTCTTGCAAGAGGCCGCTTATGAGTTGTATAGCAAAATGTGTTTTGGTACACTGCGAATGTTGTATGAGCCTATTGGGTCACACACTAAGAATGGTTTTGCGAGATTTTAAATGGTTCAGAAAAATGAATTTTATATGATAAAATTAATGACATAAATGTTCTTATGGTGTATTACGCTTATACTTCTTTAAGTAGGGGTATATGTGTAATTTACTTAACCGTCTATATACAAGAGTTGTATAAATAGACCCTTTAAGTTAGAACACACAGATGAAAGATTAATGGCCGAAACTCTATTTTTGTTTCACAAACGAATTAGGGTTTTCTGGTACACTCTGGATCGTTTTGGAGAAAAACAAAAAAGGTTTGGTATTCTCTCGAAGCTAACACTTCAAATCTCAACCGCCGTTCATGTGTTGACTGCTGGTAGAGGCGTTCGTCGTTGGCAGCGCCTTAGAGATCGATCAAACTTTAGAAAGGTATATTGCGACCGAGGTATGATTAAGTTTTCATGGTTTAAACGTTTTTAATGGAATTAGATTCGGATCTTGTTGGGGTTTTCGTCAAAATTATTTTGTCATTTTTGTTGCGTATGAACCCCTAAATCTCAACATCGTTTAGGTTTTAAGATTACAAATCAAACCATAAATCGAGTTATTGAATTTTCTGACAAATTCCCAGATAAACTTAGAGATAAAAAGCAACTATAGAGATTTTCAGGATGCCTTAACTATTTAACAAATTTTTATAAAGACACAGCTAAAGATAGAAAATTATTACAATATCTTCTAAAAAAACGTTAAATTTTAATGGACTTAGAGCATACTAAAGCCATTCAACTCATCAAGTTCAGGGTTAAGTATCTCCTAAATTAAGATCATGAGTACTTGTCAGGGAACAAAGTACTGGACTGACCCAATATGAGAACAACCCAAGGATTAAGTCATAGGTGTTAATTATGATAGGTATATTATTTAGCCCTTCGACTTGAGATTACCATAGACTTCAATATTAGGAGCGTGGTAACTTGACACAATCAAACGTTGTCTTTAACCGAGCGATTATAAATAGTGATTGGTTACCATGTAAATAATATGTGAAGGTGTGTAATCAAGATAGAATTTGTCACTCTCGTATAGAAAGAGATACTTGTGGATCCCTCGATATGACAAACTGATAAGGGCCAAGTCCACGTAAATTGATATGATCAATGTCACTTGGATGTTTTTCAATTTAGCTAGAGTTCGAGACTAGTACGATTTAACATTAAGGGTGACATTTCGTGCCTTATGTTTAATTAAAGGATATGCACGACAAAATGATTATATGTTATTCATTAGGTTGCTTTCAATTTTGATATTTATGCTACTTGGGTAGTCATAATGCCTTATTAGAGACCGCTAATGATTGGTATACCAAAATGTTTTTGATTCACTACCAACGTTGCATGAAACTATTGGATCGCACAAAAAGAATGACTTTGTACAATTTCAATTAGTCCAGAAGAATGGATTTTATACGATAAAATTCATGACATAAAAGCCCTTACGATTTGTCATATGATAACTTATTAATAAGGCATATGTGTAATTTGCTTAAACTATCTAAATACAATAGTTGTATTACAAATAGGATTTTAAAGTCAGAGCTTGTCTACACATAT
This sequence comes from Stephania yunnanensis, assembly GCA_039657365.1. Lineage (NCBI taxonomy): Eukaryota > Viridiplantae > Streptophyta > Magnoliopsida > Ranunculales > Menispermaceae > Stephania > Stephania yunnanensis. Next base: position 26,793,857 of record CM077581.1, on the reverse strand, counting down.
CAATATTGGGTTTTAGGGTTCATACGCAATGAAAAATTCAAAACAAATTTTTAAAAAACCCCAACAAAATTGTCTCATCAACCTAATTCTCAAGATGAACAAATCCATTAGGCTGTATCGTATACACTTCCTCAAGTAACTTTCCATTTAGAAACGTTGTTTTCACATCCATTTGCCATATCTCATAGTCATAATATGCGGCTATGACAATTAGAACTCTAATGGATTTAAACATGGCTAAAGGAGAAAAAATTTCATTGTAATCAACACCTTGAGTTTGTCTGAAACCTTTTGCTCCTAGTCGTGCTTTATAAGTGTGCACATTTCCATCAATGTCAATTTTCTTTTTGAAAACCCATTTACATCCAATGGTCTTACCACCTTCAAGTAAATTAACTAAGTTCCAAACTTGGTTATCATACGCAGATTGCATACCAAAATTCATGGCACTAAGCCATTTATCTACCTCAAGACTAGACATAGCCACTTGATAAGTAGTAGGTTCATTTTGATCTATAACAAACACCTCGCTACTATCAATAATAAGAAATCCAAATCTCTTAGTCTGATGTCTTACCCTATCAGACCTACGTGGGCCTTGTAATATTAGTGGAGGTTCTACTTGTTCATGAATTTGTTAATATCCCACTGGTGGTTGAGTGTTTATTTATGGTTCTTGAACTTCTTCAAGAATTACTTTATTCCTATTTTTGTCTTTTGAAAGAAATTCTTTATCCAAAAAGACACCATTCCAAACAACAAACACTTTGTTCTAAGTTGGATTATAAAAGTAGTATCCTTTAGTTTCTTTAGGATAACTAACGAATACAAACTTGGTAGATTTGGCTTATAGTTTTTTTGAGATTTGTCGTCGTATAAAAACCTCATAGCCCTAATTCTTAAGTAAAGACAAACTTTTCCTAAACCACATCTCATGTGGTATTTTATCAACCACTTTAGAAGGAACACAATTCAGTGTAAATGGACAATTTCTAAGGCATAACCTCAAAAGGAAATAGGAAGATCTACATGACTCATCATAGATTGAACCGTATCTAATAAAGTCAGATTTCTCCTCTCAGAAATATCGAGCCATTGTGGAGTTTTGGAGGAGTTAATTGTCGGACAATCCCACAGTTTCAGAGATGATCATCCAATTCTTGGCTCAAATATTCACCACTTTGATTTGATTGAAGTGCTTTAATAGTTTTACCAAGTTGATTTTTCACTTCATTCTGATATGTTCGAAGCATATCGAATGATTCACTTTTATGTTTCATGAGAAACAGGTAACCATATCTGTTGAAATCATCAATGAATGTAATGAACTACTGATAACCACCTCTAGCCATTATATTTATAGGACCGCATACATCAATATGTATTAGACCCAATAAATCACTTGCCCTTTCACTGTGTCCAGTAAAGGGACTCTTTGTCATCTTGCCTAGTATATAAGATACACATGTTTCATATGATTCAAAATCAAATGAATCTAAAAGTCCATCTTTATGGAGTTTAGAAATGCATTTCTCATTTTTGTGGCTAAGATGAATATACTAGAGATATGTTTGATTCAAATAATTTGACTTGAACCTCTTTGCATTTACGTTAAAAATTGGAGCATCTATGGACCTTTTCATATTTAGAATAGAAAGACCATTACATAATCAACATTCGCATGAAAAACGTCTTTATGAGAAATGAAGCATTTATTATTCACAATAATGAAATTAAAACCATATAAATCCAATCATGAAACTGAAATGATGTTTCTGCTCAAAACAAGGACATAAAAACAATTATTTAAAACCAAAACAAGTCCATTAGGTAAAATTAACTCATAGCATCCTACAACCAACGCAACAACCTTTGCTCCATTTCCAACTCGTAATATGACTTCTCCTTTATTTAACTTTCTACTTTTAGTGAAACCCTGCACATTAATACAAATGCAGATCCACATCCGGTATCCAATACACATGAATAATTAGTAGACGAGTTAACTTCAATAACATAAATACCTGAAGCAGTAGTCGCATTACTCTTTTTTTTCTTTAGATTTTCAAGATAGAGCTTGCAATTTCTAACCCAAATGGCCAGGTGCCTGGCAAAAATGACAATCTCCATCTTTTTTCCTTTTTTATGGGACTGTGAAGTAGAAGCTGTATAAGGCTTGACTCGTTCCAAAGGCTTTGTGATAGTCACAATAGCCTTTGCAACTTTAGCCTTGGTTTTACCTTTTTTCTTCAGAGCTTTTCCTTTCTAAACCATCAATACATTAGTAATAGGTTTCTTGACATTATGCTCAATTGTTTTAAGCATCAAATACAACTTTGAGATAGACTTCTCCATGTTATTCATGCTATAGTTCATCAAATTTTTTTTATAACTATTAGGCAATAAATTCAAGATCAAATCCGTAGCCAACTCTTGGCTTATGAGAAATCCAAGTCTGTCAAGATGGTCAATATAGCCCTTAATTGTTTAGAACATGAGGACTAATTGATGCACCCTCAATCATTTTACAAAAATAAATGTTCTTGACTGTCTTGAACCTTTCTTGCCTAGCATGTTATTGGAACATTTCCTTAAGCATCGTAGCATGTCATAAGCTTTAATGTGTTCCATGTCCTTCTGAAGTTTACGAACCATAGTTGCCAACATAATGCATGCAACATTAGTTGAGTTGTTCACATGCTTAGTAAGTGCATCCTTCACTGTCTCGAATAATGAAGGTTCTTGACTATCTCAAATCTTTCTTGCCTAGCCTACTATTGGAACGTTTTTTTCAACATCGTAGCCATGTCGTAAGCTTCCTTAGTAAGTTATCGTATAACCAGTTATAAGTGCTTTTATGTCATGAATTTTATAATTTAAAACTCATTAATTTGGACCAATTGAAATTGCACAAAACTAGTCTTTTTATGCAACTCAATAAGTTCATGCGACCTTGGTAGTGAACCAAAACCATTTTGGTACACAAGTTATAAGCAATCTCTAGCAAGGGATGACGACTAACCAAGAGCATGAATATCAAAATCGATACAACTTAATGAATAACATATATCATATCCTTTTGTTGTGCGATATCCTTTGATTAAACATAAGGCATAAAAAGTCACCTTAATTTTAAATCATACTAGTCCTGATCCTTAAGTAGACTGAAAACATCCAAGTGAAATTGATCATATAAATTCACTTGGACTTGGCCATTAACAATTTAACATATCGAGGGATCCATTGATATTTCTCTCTACGATAATGACAAATTATATCTTGATTACATACCTTCAAATATTATTCATATAGTAACCAATTAAAATCTTTATAATTGTCCAGTTAAAGACAATATTTGATTATTTCAAGTTACCAAACTCCTAATATTGAAGTTTATGGAAATCTCAAGTCGAAGGACTAAATGATATAGCTATAATGAGTAATACCTATGACTTAATCCATGTAGGGTTATCATAGCGAATCGGTCTAGTACATTGTTCCCTAACAAGTACTCATAACCTTGATTCATATCCTTATACGCATGATCATCAAATGACCATTAATCAAGATTCACACTAGCCTTAATTTATCATGGTTCCCAGTATAATGATTGACTAGAGATATTTAGGATATTTCAACAAATACCCATGGATCTTACTAAGGTAAACATGCAATCACTTATAATAAAATATCAAATGAAAACATCAAGTTTATTAACTAAAATTATAACAGAAACAATGTTTGTAGATTGACCTAGAGCACATGCTCCAACATAAATTTTGAGGATAAAATTTTTAATAAGTTGGGAAGATTGTGACATCTAAGAATTTCATGAACTTGACTAGTTCACTAATTAAATATTTTTGGGTTTTAATTGAAAATTAACAACCCGAGGAGGGACTTATGTATTATGGATTGGAGATCATAAGTTTAAATATTATTTTTTGAGTGTTGCATGCCTAGTAGATGTAATATACATTACTTTGTCGCGAAGTCAAAGTGTATTAAGGTGTATCCTCTGTTTGTCATACTCGGGGTTGTAAGTGTGCCTGAAAGGCACAAGTGACATAAAAATTATTGGTTGCTCAAAAACTTGTAAATCTAGTGTCAAGTATCACGTGGAGATCTTGCCTCGATTTATGCTCAAGTCAGGATTGGTGGTAATGTTTAATAGGAATGAAGTTGTTACAAGACTTTGTCTCGAGTTGCATGTTAGTTGCTAGTGCTTAAGGTTGATATTGGGTCCAAATTGGTGCAAGCTTGGTTAAGTATGTTAATAGAATTGGTCAAAAAGCTTTTAGCGCATCACATACAAAGTTAAGATTTTTAGGGTTTTGGTGAGACCAAAACCACTATTATGGATGTTTTATAAAGATGGATTATTTTGTCAAGAGTTTGGTTCAATTTGTACATGAAAATAAGAATTTTAGGAATTAATAAATAAAAAGAAATTAAACGAGGATTATATATATGTAAACTTAAAAACAAATGAGTTGACTCATTTGAAAACAATTCGTTTAAACGTAACAAATTGTTATGTTTGTTCTTAACCCTTTTTGAGCAGTCTTTCGCTCAACAATCTCCTGACGTCGAATTTTTGCTCGATTTCTTTCCTCAAAATTGTAGAGAATCGCAAGATAGTAAATTTAAGCCAAGGTTTTTTTGCAAAAATGAGGTTTTCGGTCCGCAATTTAGTAAATACTAAATTCATAGCATTTTTCTCAATTAAATTTGAATTCTCTCAATTTCTGGATTTCTTTTGTTGGGTTTTGATAGAAATTAGTTGAGATTGTCGTGAATTGGTATAATGAATTGATTTGCACAAATTCAAAATAAATTCCACTGGCATAGATTAGGGTTTCGATGAATTAAAGCAATATGATTCAATTGATAACTATTTTTAAGATGTTTTTATAGTTGATAATGATTTATATTGGGTTTCTGAGTGAATTGATTATTGGTGTGACTCCACGAGCTGTAAAAATATTTTAATATTGATATCGAGTGGTTTAGTGGTGTTTGTAGTCGAATTTGAGGATTTAATTACGAAAATGTTGATTTGAAGACGTTTCTTATTTCAATATAAACAAAGTTAGCCTAGTTGCCTGGCCATATTGAAAAACTCATAACTTCTTCATCATTGATCTGATTTGCGTGATCTTGGAGTTTATGGAAACTAAGACGTGAGTACTATAAGTCCCTTTTAGGTCATCATGACAATTATTGAGGTTCTTAAGGTTAAAAATTTACCCCACGCTGGCTAGTTGAAAGCCCGTTGAAACATTTATATAAATTTATATTTTTTGAAATTGTTCTCAAGCATATTTTGGCCAAAGTTTTTATTGGGTTTCATGATTTGGTTTCCCTTAAGCTTGAGCCATAACATAATTGGATATGAAAGGAAGCTATTGGAACCTTTTTTTAAGGAGATCGGACACTACAGGAACCCCAAAAATTAAACTCAAAGTTGATTTGGTTGTAAGTAAACCCTAAATGATCTTTACTATTGATTAAATGCATTTGTACATGAAATTGTATCATAGTTTGCATTACATTTTATCATTCGTGGCCATGCATATGTAGAGAGAATGAGGGGGATAAGCTTGTTTCAAAGTCTGGTTTGCTTGAAACTTGGTTTCAATCCCACTTCTATTTCATTTAACGAGACTAGCATAATATAGCACTGATAAGTTATCTATACATTTCATGAACTCTTAATACTATATTTTTACTATTTTTGGAAGTCGACATCTAATTACAGTTAGGAGAAAACAACAGAGTGGATTGCATATCATGTTGACGCATATAGTTTATTGTTTATTTGTAAATGCAATTACATCTCTTTATGTTTCAGACTAACGATTTTAGGAGTACATATCAGTTTAGGAATTTAGTCGTCTGACATCTTCGAGTTTTTTTCATAATGTCAAATCTTCTATGAAGGCAAGGAAGAATAAACAAGACGAAGATCTTAGTGAATGTTTTTAATTTTAAAAATTCAATTCTCAGTGTAATCTTGTTATATATTATTGTTTTGGATTCTGACGTGAGCAAAGGTCGTGTAATACTCTCGAATAGATTAGGAGAGTTTTTTCGATTAGTTTAAACTAAGTTACTAGGTTTCAATTCTAGTTTTGGTTTATTTGGGATTGTAAAGATTTAACTAAGTATTCAGAAACTCTAAGTTAAGTTTATAAATTTGATTTTGTTATATGATGTGAATTGCAGGGAGTTGAGAGTCCTTTTGAGCAACTCTCCATTCGACTATCTATTATGTAGAAGTGTTCCGGCACGTCACTTTTAGGGAAGGTGTTGGACTTAGTTGTTAGTCACTTTTAATCCACCCGGTATTTTGATGGAAACAAACAAAGTGAAAGTATATTAATAAGTTTATCTAATGTGTTTTAGTAAGCCAAAGTTTGTAGAGTATCACATCTCAAGTGTTTGAGCCATACAGGTTCAAGATTCGGTCCTCACGAGGAAAGGAAGATGAAAGATCATATTAAATGTTGTAACATTGATGTAAGGTATACATGTTCATTTACGCAAGCCTAATGCATTAGTTCATGCATATCATGTTTTTCAAATCACTTTTCATGTTTCAAATGATCATTTGTAGTTTTAAATGAAACTCATCACTTGAATCGGTCTTATAAGTTCAAACTATGTGAATCCATGTTTTTATATTCACATCATACTTTGAAAACCATTGTGAAAGTTTTCGAAAATGAAAAACTTGTTTTGAAAGGCTTTTGAAATGAAAAACTGTGTATTTGCAAAAAAGCCTCTATGTAAGTCATGAAATCAAGATTTTCCATTTTCGGGATTTGTGAAAACATCCGGACCACCTAAATAGGTTCTTTGGCCCTTAACAAACATCTACAACATGTTTTAAGAGGTTTGGTAGGGTCCCGAATGCGATAAGTGGTCACCTACTCTAGGGCCAGAAATATTTATTTTGAGGATCTTGACAGTTAGCTCGCTAGTAGGGATATTAGCACACTAATTGCAGAGTTAGCGAGCTAATGTACAGCAATAGCGCGCCAACAGGGAGGATTTGCACGCTAAGTCCCAATATTATCATGCTAATTACCTTTCTGTTTTTTTATAAAGCTAAAAATCATGCTTTAATTTGAATAGATGATCAAATCTGAAACCTAGGATCTCTAGAACGATAAAAACTATTACAAAGGAATGTAGAATATTCTCAAACCACCTAGAACATGTTATTGTCTTGTCATGGAAGAAAACCCTATAATGCTCATTGTTTTTCAAAGAAGAAGCTTGGATTTTTGTGTGCTATCACTTGTAATCTTTCGAGCCAATTGAATCACTATTGAAACCAGCATTATTAAGGCATTCTAAAGCTTACAACATCCACTCCAGAACTGATTTTCAAATCACTATCTTGGGGTTATAAGAAAGTCTGATTTCCTAGCTTTTCTTATGCTTAAATTTCATATTTTATATGCTTGACTTGTGGAAATCATTTGTTGCATTCTTGAACACATATATCTTTGGTTTTACACTCAAACTTAATTTACTAAACTCTAAGACTCGTTTGGACAAAATTTTGCAGTTTAACCTGATTTTTATCAAATTTCTTGTTCTCTAAATCTTAAATCAGATTTGTTTTAATCGATTCATTTGAATCGATTTCATATTTGAGATTTGCATAAAATTAGTGATGTACTTGAATTGCTCATTTGTTCTCATACTTGCATGCATTAGAGTGGTTAGGCTTTAAGAGGCTTGCTTGTATTTGAATTTGGTGCCGCTTTCCTTTGTAAAGTGAATTTGATTATTTTCATCTATTCTTTGTAAGTGGCTGATTGTAAGACTTAGTGAGATCTAAGTCAAAGGGAGGAAGTACTAATTTACGATTAGGCATTTTAGGCTTGTACGCTTAGATTGTAACACTTATAAATTGCGTGACTCTTTCCATCTCTTCCATCCCCTTTATCTTGCATTGCATTCATACTTGCGTTTGAGTGAGCATATATCATCTTTATTGTTGAATTATTTCAAAAAGCGATAACTTCTCGATACACCCAATTCACCCCCCTCTTGGGTGTGGTTTTAGAATGTACTTTCGAAATTTTTACAAAAATACGGAGAATAATCCGTACGATTTCTTAATTTCCTCTAATTGAACAAATTATGAATTGAGTTCACTAAGGATATAAATATAGTTTTGGAGCCTTACAAAAGATCTGAATAAAAATTATTTTGAGATCAAAGTGCAACGACCCATTTTCCAAATGGACCGCCATGTGGACGATGCGGGCCCACAACCTGGCCTACCAGTGCCAATTGTGTCCCACGTGCCATCTCATCCACCATTTAATCATTATTAACCTCAAGTTACAACAATTTACTGTTTAAATTGTTACAGAACTTAAGTCATCTGCTAAAATCATTTCAATCCTTAATAAATCACGACGGAAGACTTTTAACATGACAAACAATATATAAACATTATAGTCATGCATTTAACTCTGATACCTAATGTGGAAAACCCACATGACATCATATCTCAAATATAAACCTCAAGAGCTCAAAATATCATTGTATTGTGTATCTCACAATCCCAAATCCCAATATAAAACAAAATAGATATATACAAACATACAAGCCTGGCTCTATGTCTCTGAATCACAAATATTCTACTAGCTTGCCCTTGCCACGACTCGTATTAGGATCTACACTCAAACCATCACAAAAGCCAGATGGTGAGTCCAGAGTGAATATTCCCAATTAAAATTAAATGAGCAATATTGAAAATGAGTACTGTAATTGAAATAAAGCTATTAAACAAACATGCGGAAGTAAATGCAAGCTACTGTGCTCATCGCATGCATATGTAATAGTGAAAGCTCAAAGTGTGTTCCTAGCCCCCTAGGGTCAGACTAGCACCATACTCCGGACACTCCCACAAGTACTACCTGCGAGTCAAACTCTAGCATGGCCAGCCTTCGGGTCCTCTTGATGGTCCGTGTAGTCCAAACGGTGCACCGACACGTGCACCGAAAAGATCCTCGGTTCTCACTATTGACCGAGACCCCGAGTGACACGTGTTGTGGTGTAGTGGACACACACAGAAATGGCACAGAGCAAAAAGATCCTTGGGTCGCACTATTCACCGAGACCCCGAGTGACGCGTGTTGTGGTATAGTGGATATACACATAGAAATGGCACGGAGAGAGTGCCTCAATGTCCATCCATTATAATACACCAATAATAGAGTAATGAAAGACATAATATGAATCCAAAAGCAAAATAAAGTACTACTCTTGAAATTTTAGTTGGGATAGTACACACCTTAAACCGCACTTTGCGAACCATCAATCACCTCCGGTCTGACTCCGCGTAGTCCCAGATATCCCAAATTACCGCCCGAAATGACCTATTTCCATTTATAGTCAATTTTTAGCCATTTGGATGCATTTTAAGTCACCTAACAAAAATAATGTCAAAACTGCAGAATCTAGAGCGTCGGGTATGGGAATAAGCGCACTGATTCCCATGTATTTATACATTCTTCATCAGGAAGAACATTACCCTGCTATTTTCCTTCCTAGCATTCTAATTGTCATCTAACGCGCTAGATGACGTCATTAGCTCACTGACCACGCTCTGACAGCAAAACTGCCGAAAATTCTGGGTTTCTAACAACCCTACCAACACCAACAACAACCACAACACCAACTACTCAACTACATATCACTTCAAACTTATCAAAAGAGCAACTCAACAACAACCAAACAATTTACCAACACATCTAAAACTGAGATAAAAAGATGGAGAAAGTCGAGGTGTTTATGACTCTCACCTTGCTTTTGATGACTTCGACACTCCAAGCTCTTCAAATCACCAATTTTGAATGCTCAAATCCTTGCTTCTACTCCCCAATTTTCGGATTTTTGTATGAAAGAGAGAAAAGGTGGTGAAGATAAGTCTAATTGACTTTTTAATAGTTAAATTGCATCCCTCCTCACTTGTGCATCTCAAGGAAATCAAATGGCCTCCATTTGACCCATTTTTCAACCTCTAATGACTCTAAAACTAACACTGATGGCACACTCAACCTTGTTTAACTCAAAAAGTGACATTTCGAGTGTTCTGACGGACGATTTCGCCTCCCGAACTGCAACATACTCGTACTACCATATCCCTAACCACCAATAAACATTCCATATTAATGATTTAACCAATTTTATTTATTTTGTGTGTAATATTTCCCCGGCCTACTGTTAAGTTGGTTAAACTATTCGATACTCGTGTAGACACACACATCGAGGCGAATACTTAACATACGGTCTCGCACGTTAAATATACTATAATAACACACATTCTGATGCCATTTACTCTATTTAAATATAAAAATCGTAAATTAACAACTCAGTACACAAAAATAACCATTTACCTTGCTCCAAGCGAGCAAAAGCCTAACAAAGAGTCCCACGAGCATCTGATTTGTCAGCCACGTCTGCAACCACATCATTATTAATGTTGATTTAAATTCAGGGCATTAGAGTTCTTCCCAACTGGGTGAGATTTCGTCCCGAAATTTAAATTAAACCGAAAATACTTACTGGCAAATAAGTGGGGATATTGTCGTCACATTGTAAGCTCAAGCTCCCAAGTGAGTCCCTCGGTCCCGTGATGCTGCCATCGTATGGAAACCTTTGGAATTTCCCTATTTCTTAAAATCAGAGTCCTCCTATCCTTGATTTCCATAGGCTGTTCCTCGCATGACAAGTCAGGTCGCGCCTGAATCTGAAATATATCGACCATAGGACTCGGTCCCGATCGAGACAACATCGACATGGAAATATGAAACACTAAATATACCCCTGCTAACTGCGGTAACAACTCCAAATGGTATGCCACTCTACCGATGCGTTCCTCAACTTTGAACAGTCAAATGAACCTTGGTGCTAGTTTTCCCTTAATGCCAAACCTCTGATGACCCTTCCATGGCGAAAATTTCAAATACACCAAGTCCCCAACCTCGTAGCTCAGACCCATCAATTTACTTATCCGCATACTTTTTATGCCTATCTTGTGCTGCCCGCAGCCTCTCCCCGATCTATCTCACTTTCTCAGTATGGTCAGCAACTATCTCAGGTCCTATAGCCGTTGTATTTTCCAGTCCCGCCCAACATGCTGGTGACCCGAAGGGCCTACCATAAAGTGCCTCAAACGGTGGCATCCCGATACTCGCTTGATAACTATTGTTGTAAGCAAACTCGCATAAAGGTAAGTACTTCTCCCACGATCCGCAAAACTGTAGAAAACACACCCTTAGAATATCCTTAAGAATCTAAATCAAATGCTCTAATAGCCCGTCAGTTCGAGGATGGTATGCAGTGCTGAATTGTAAACGAGTACCAAGCTGCTCCTGCATAATCTCCAACAACCTTGAATTAAATCTCGGATCTCTGTCAGAAATAATGGAGACCAGTACGTCGTGCAATCTGACAATCTCTCTTTTGAAGATAGTGCTCAGTTGTATAACAGAATATCTAAGGGCAATCAATATGAAATGCGACGACTTCGTCAACCTATCGATAACGACCCAAATCATATCGTGTCTCTTCCTACTCTGCGGTAGGCCACTAACGAAGTCTATGGTTACATGTTCCTACTTCCATTAAGGAATGGGTAGCGGCTGTAGCAACCCAGTTGGTCTCTTGTGCTCAGCCTTCACCTGCTAGCAAATATGACAACTCTAGACGTATCTACCTACGTCAGCCTTCATCCCTGGCCACCAAAACAATCTCCGCAGATCATGATACATCTTGTTCCGACCAGGATAAACTGTATATCGCGATTAGTGTGCGTCCTTAAGATTGTTGTCGCAAAGCTCCGACACTTCTAGTATCCACAATCTACCCTTGTGTCTCAAGCACCTGTAAGACCCCCCGACTACTCAATGCACCATGGATCTTGAGCTAGGCCACTAATCTGCAAATATTGGTCATCATCTCTCTAAACTCAGCAACCCATTCTAAAGACATCGTACGAACTCTCATCTAAAGCAAATTTGTAGATCAGCAATAGCCTATGTCAAACACAACACCAACGCTGCCTCAAGCAACCTGGATTATACTCAATGGTGAAGTCATAATCATTATGTAACTCGAGCTATCGCCGTTGTCGCATGTTCAACTCCCTTTAAGTTAATAAGTACCTCAAACTCTCGTGGTCTATGTACAACACGAATCTCTCTCCATACAGGTAATGCCTCTAGGCCTTTAGTGCAAACACGACCACTGCAAGCTCCAAGTCATGTACTGGATTGTTCACCTCATGAGGTCTCAGTCATTAAGATAAATATGCCTTAGGTGTCCATCCCATATCAACACGCCACCCAACCCAATGCTTGATGCATTAATATAGACGAAATAACCTTTACGTGCCACTGGTAAAGCCAAAACTGGCGTCGAAGTCAATTTCCTCTTCAGCTCCCAGAAAGCATCCTCATACTCCTATGAACATTCAAATCTAACATCCTTCTTAGTCAGCCTCATTAACGACGCTGCAATCATTCAAAGTCCTGCACATAGCGCTTGTAATATCTTGCTAAACGCGGAAACTCCAGATGTCAGATATAGACTCGAGTGTCTTCCAGTAGATAATCACCTGAATCTTGTAACCGTCAACAAATTTACCATGATCACTGATGAAATGGCCCAAAAACTCCACCTTACTCAGCCAAAATGCTCACTTGCTGAACTTGGAATAAAGTCTGTGCTATCTCAATATCGTCAACACATCTCTGAGATGCCTCTTGTGCTCCACATGAGGCTTACTATAAATCAGGATGTCATCGATAAAAGTAATGATGTATCGATAAAGGAATGCCCTCAACACCATCAAGTCTATGAAGATCACCGGTGCGTTAGTCAGCCCAAACGGCATGACTGTGAACTCGAATAGGCCGTAACATGTACTAAACGCAGTCTTTTCCAAATCTTTTTCTCGAATCCTATACTAATGGTATCCCGATCGTAAGTCGAACTTCGAGAAGAACATGGCCCCAGCGAACTGATCGAATAAATCATCTATTCTTGGAAGTGGGTAACGACTCCGAATCATCACTTGATTCAACTTTCGGTAGTCCACACACATCTGCACTGAGCCGTCCTTCTTCTTCACAAAAAGAATTGGAGCTCCCCAAGGTGACATGCTAGGGTGAATGAAACCCTTCTGCAATAAGTTCTCTAACTGGTTCCTCAACTCCTCGTGCTCTGATGCTAACATCCTATACGGTCTATTGTAGATTGGTTGAGTCCCCGAATCAGCCTAATGATAAACTTAACAGGTCTCAGTGGTGGCAATCCCAACAAATCATTCGGAAACACATATGAAAATTAGCATACAATTGGAACATCCTCCACTTAAGCACGTTTTACACTGCGGCTCAACCATAGACGCGTACGCATCCATCTCCCGTGTCGTCACTAATCTACCTAGAGTGATAGGTAACGCAGACGCAACTCCGGCAAATGTAAACTTTGGAATTCCCTCAATGTCGAACGTCATAGTCTTGCTGAAACAATAAATCTGTGCGTGATAAGACGACAATCAATCCATTTCGAACATCACGTCGAACTCCAAGTTTTCTAACACTCTTAAAGCAGCCGGTTGCTGACGTCCCTCAATCTCCAATACACAATTTCGACATATCCCGTTAGGGTAGATCTTATCCCCAACTGCCGTGTTTAAAATAAAATGCGTATCTAAAGTCTCTAACTCTCCTACCATGCGTCTTGAAATAAAAGACAGTGTAGTACCAAAATCCATCATAACATGCATAAGAATACCATAAATAGATAACATACCTTCAATAAGCTGTCTGGTCGCCTCATTATTCGGTTGCGCGACCCTAAAAGCTACAATCTAGGCCTTATCTCTGGCCTGCTCCGTCTGGGTGGTAGTAGTGCTGGTGTTGTACAATCAACCACAATATGCCCCACCTGACCATATCGGTAAGATGAGCGAGATCCAATCTGCCATAACTTCTCTGACTCTGCATCAGACCCTGGCCTCTCTGACTCTTGCCTCTGCTATCTAGACTGATCAATAGGTACAAGAGACGTAGAATATGCCAATTGACGATTATCATGTCGATCTATGTCACCACAATGATCACTATCACCTTTGCTACCCTGACTAAACCGCTAATCTCCTCGGCGAGGTCTCTGGCGTTGTCTCTGCCAGTCTTGATCCCTCATTTGTCTCTTCGGCATTTGATTAGACTGAGAATTTGATACTGGCTGACTCAGCTGACCCTGCAGCGCAACTTGAATCGCTAGTTGACTGGCCCTCTGGACCATGTATGTCTCATGTGCGAGGCACCTGTCGTAGACCTCAGTCAGAGTTTACAATCTGCTCATCCAGACTCGAGACAAAATAATATATCTACAGTCAGTTGGTACCTGCTATGTCCATGGAGTAAGACAATAGATATCGGTACCTCTCCATGTATACTATGCCCGACATATCACCCTGCACGAAGGACAAAAACTCCTCCCTTTAGTAGACCCTGACCTCTATCGGTATGTACTCATTCGTGAACAACGTCCGCAACTCTACCTTAGTAGTCATGACAAAATGAGTCGCACCGTAGGTAGTCCATTAGATCACAGAATCAGCTCTCAAAAAGAAACCTGATAACCTCAGCCGATTAATCTCCTAGACCTGATGTAAGTCATGTAGCTGCTCATGAGACAACAACCAACTCCCAACTGCCTCTTGATCTCCGACCCCATAAATATATCCTGGTGAGAACTTAAGAAAGCCCTCAATCTTTTTAGCCTTTAATGTCATTTGGCTCCCAGAAGTCGATGCTATTGCAGGCTGCTCGGTAGTTACAGGTGTAAGCACCACTACAGCCTCCACTAGTACTGCCGGTGGTGTTGCCCTTTCTGCCAACGTCTTAGATACTGCCACTTGCACCTAAGCCTCGGCGGTAGTAGGAGGTATGACTGCTGTGTAGTCATCATCAGTGCAACCAAAGTGGTGCAAAAGTGGTAGCCAGGGCTATCATAGTCTCCCGAGCATCCTGAGCTCTAATCATCTCTATAAGCATCGCAGACCTATCATCTATAGTCCTTATTGACGACTCTAAAGTCAAGGTCGATCTTGTTGGATCACTAGTATCTTCGACCTCAGGCCGAGTGGTATATGTTGGCTATTTGTCCATCGGTATCTGCATAGCTTATATACCAATAAACGTGTATCATATATATAATACACCCTAAATATAACACATGGGGCCGATGCAGGCCCACAACTTAGCCTACCAGTACCAGCTGTGTCCCACATGCCATCTCATCCACTATTTAATTATTATTAACCTCAAATTACAACAATTTGTCGTTTAAATAATTATTGAACCCAAGTGATATGCTAAAATCATTTTAATCCTTAATAAATCACAGCGGAAGTCTTTTAACATGACAAACAATATATAAGCATTATAGCCATGGATTTAACTTTGACACCTAGTGTAGAAAACCATATGACATCATACATCGATATAAACCTCAAGAGCTAAAAATATCAGTGCATAGTGTATCTCATAAGACCGAATCCCAATATAAAAAAACAGATATATACAAACGTATAAGCCTGGCTATATGTCTATGAATCAAAAATAGTCTGGTAGCTTGCCTTTTCTACGACTCGTACTAGGATCTGCACTCAAGCCATCACAAAAGCCACATGGCGAGTCCAGAGTGAGTATTCCCAAGGAATTGAAGTGAACAATACTGAAAGTAAGTACTATAATTGAAATAAAGCTATTCAATAAACATGCTGAAGTAAATAGAAGCAACTGTGCTCATCGCATGCATATGTAATAGTGAAAGCTCAAAGTGTGTTCTTAGCCCCCTAGGGTCAGACTAGCACCATACTCCAGACACTCCCGCGAGTACTGCCAGCGAGTCAAACTCCAGCATGGCCAGCCTCTGGGTCCTCTTAATTGTTGGTGTGGTCCCAATGGTTCACCGACATGTACACCAAAAATATCTTCAGGTCGCACTATTCACCGAGACCCCGAGTGACACGTGCTGTGGTCTAGTGGACATATACACAGAAATGGCACGGAGGGAGAGCCTCAATATCCATCCATTATAACACACCAATAATAGAGTAATGAAAGACATAATATGAATTCAAATGCAAAATAAAGCACTTCTCAAGAAATTTTAGTTGGGATACTACAAACTTCAAATCGAACTCCGTGTCCCGTCAATCACCCCCTGTCTGACTCCGCTAGTCCCAGATATCCCAAATTACCACCTGAAATGACCTATTTCCATTTATACTTAATTTTTAGTCATTTGGATGTGTTTTAAGTCACCTAACAAAAATCTTCAGAATCTAGAGCGTCGGGTCTGGGAATAAGCGTGCTGATTCCTAGGTAGTTATACATTCTTCATCGAGAAGAACATTACAGCGCTATTTTTCTTCCTAGCACGCTAACTGTCGTCTAACGCGCTAGATGACATCATTAGCGCGCTAATCATGCTTTAGACAATAAAACTGCTAAAAATTTTGGGTTTCTAACAACCCCACCAACACGAACAACGCAACTACATAACACTTCAAACTGATCAAAAGAATAACTCAACAACAACCAAACAATCCCACAACACATCTAAAATTGAGATAAAAAGATGAAGAAAGTTGAGGTGTTTATGACTCTCACCTTGCTTCTGATTATTTCACCATTCCATGCTCTTCAAATCACCAGTTTTGAATGCTCAAACCCTTGCTTCTTCTCTCCAATTTTCTGATTTTGTGTGAATGAGAGAGAAAAGGTAGTGAAGATAATTCTAATTGACTTTTTAATAGTCAAATGGCATCCCTCCTCACTTGTGCATCTCGAGGCAATCAAATGGCCTCAATTTGACCCCTTTTTCAACCTTTAGTGACTCCAAAATTTGCACCATTGGGATACTCACCCTTGTGTTTAACTCAAAAAGTGACCTTTCGGGTGTTCCGACGCTCGATTTCGCATATCGAACTGCGACATACGTGTACTACCATGTTCAAAATCACCAATATACATTCCATATTAATGATTCAACCAATTTTATTTATTTCGTGTGTATTATTTCCCCAAGCCTAATGTTAAGTCGGTTAAAATACTTGGTACCCTTGTCGACACGCATATCGAGGCAAATACTTAACATACGGTCTCGCACGTCGAATGTAATATAATAACACACATTGCGATGCCAATTAATCTTTTTCAATATAAACATAGAAAATTAACTATTTACCACACAAAAATAACTATTTACCTAGCTCCAAGCGCGCACAAGCCTAACTGTGGGTCCCACGAGCGTTTGAGCTTTCAGCCACGTCTGCAACCACGTCATTAATAATGGCGAATTAAGTTCAGGCCATTACACAAAGTCTCAGTAATTTATTAGGCTGACTAGATTATCAGAAGATTAAAGCAATTTGACCTAGTCAGTCGCCTTAATGTCTAGGAGGCCGATAATCACCTAGAACATCCACTCATGAATAAGCCCTTTAGATTAATCCTGATTACTACTTTTATAATTATTTTCAATAACAATAGAAATAGATTCAGAATTAAAATACCACAATACATATTTGCATCTAAGCATGCAATATCAATCTTCATTAGTTGTGATACGCAAAAACAACTCATTAAATCTATGATTGACATGTATGAATATATCTAAATCATTAAGTTCATGATTCCTCAATTATAACTATATATCAATCCAATGTATATACATGTCTAAGGTTCGTTTAAATTGATAAACTACTCACTAATGTTGAAGATAAATAACACAATAATATAAGTGAAAAACATAATAAAACAAATAAATACCTCTTAAACAAATCAAAGCTCCAATGTAGCTTCAAATATAATATCAATAAAATTAAACTTATGAAAGCAAAAGACTAAAAAGGGGAGGAGAGTGATTTTGAGATCCTAGGGTCCTATTTATCGCCTTTTAAGTTATACATATCCTAAATAAACTCAAATTCTTCATGTTAATCTAAATACCCGTAACCGACCTCTGCAATTTCTTAGCAATTCCTCAGTTATACAGAAATCACTTAGTTAATCATTGAAAATTGGTCTATGTACTCCATCGATTCAACAATCAATTTCTAGTATATTTTCCAGTTCATTGAGGAATCGCGCATTCGCTGTAGCTGATTTAAGTGGCGTTTCCTGTGTAATCTAGATCATTGGCTAATGACTAGACTTCTTTTGCAGTTGACTATTTTGCTCTTCTTTCTTTTTTTCTTCCATTTCTTCATTTTCCTAATTAAATCCATAAATCATAAGAACAAGAGAATACATAGTGTAATACCATAATTTATATATAAAATCAATTTAAATTACATCATAAAATATGTCTAATTATTGACTTGTCAAATACCCTCAAACTCAGCACTTTGCTGTCCTAAGTAAAGGAATACCCTAAATCATATTCTTTTTTCGATATTTATAAACTGATTTTAACCTAATTTATCTTAACTTTAAATAATAGAGATTTTAAAATGGAAGCGATTTTTAAAAGGAAACTTATTACACATAACTAAATGAAAGTTATGATATAATAGAATGATTTAGAAAAAACGAAAATCCCTTGATGATAGCTCAACCACCCAATGCAACACCCTTTATAACTTAAAGTTCATTGCCATAGTCGGTACACAATATAGGTTTTCTCAATCTCCACTGACAAGCATCAAGCTTACGATGACTAGAATAGAATCTCAAGACACAAAACCACTAGATTAATCTTATTTTTTAGAAATTACTTTATAATAGCACCATAATCAAAATCAATAGGAATTTTACCATGATACTAATGAATATGTCGTTTAAAATGTGTTAGATTAAGAAATACTTTATTCACTCTAGTTTCAAGCACTCGAGCTATATTTCCTCTTTGAAGAGTTTAAATACATCCATCTTTTTTATCTCTCATTCTTTTCTACTAAATCCTAATCATTTTTTTAATTATATTTCTTTTACTTTTGCTTTTGAGTCCCTGCTCCATTTCCTATGGACATTCTCATATTTTTTCCACTATAGATTACATCCACCATTTTCTTTAGAATCTATAGGACTTTATATATATTTGTAAACTCATATTAACACTTATCACTATCCACTAAAGTTATATAAATATTTTTTCTGACCTATAGAAATTCATCGATTTTCAATCCGTTTCTTTTTTTCGGTTATGGCATAATAGCTTTCTATATATACTATACAAATACTTAAACAATAGCTTTTGTATAATTAGATTCTTAGAAATATATCTTGTTAATCATGTACTATTGTTTCGATCTTCTACCTATTCTCATGACTAACACAAGGCATGCAATTTGTTGTATACATCAACTAGTAAAGTTAATTAAGAAGGGTATAAATATTGATTCTTTCATCATATAATTCAGTTGGGTAATAAAAATACCATTTTCATTCAAAATCTATTAAATTTTCATTTTCATTATCATTCTTTTCCTAACTAAAAATAAAGTAAAATGAAATTATACTTGCTTGAATATCAAATAATTTGAATTTTGCATCAATTCTAGACTTATCTTTTGCTTTTTTTTTCTTTCCTTGCTTTCTTTGCTGTCATTGTTATACTTCACCTAAAATACCCTAAAACTCATTCCAAAACTCGTCCTCAAGTTTTTAAAATTAAGTTAGGTTTTCAAAAAATAAATGGACCTTGTAAAGTTTAGAGGAATTGTCATAATCTTAAATTGGACAATTAATATAAGAATAAACTTAATAAATAATTTTCATTAAACAGAGTGCATGCAAATTAGAGTGAACCAACATTATTCTATAAAAAAAGTATCAAATCACCAATCACGAAGCACATAGTATAACATCACCATAAAGTATCACCCCGGATTACAAAGTATATCACAATTACCAAAGTTACATAGAAGACCGCACACAATATCACTCAGAGATAAAGAAGATAAATAGAATAAAGAAATCAATGTTGTTGTCCGGGAGTCGCATCGCCATCATCCTCCATTTGATCAATCCTCTAGGACTGGTAACTCACAATGGGTTCATAGAGTTGGTAGTCCTAACCTAACATTACTTGGACATTAAGAATACTATTAATCGGTAGCTTCATCTACGTAGATGGAACATGAACAATTGCGCCTACTTGTCTTCTATGTCTTCTAGACATCATTCGCTCCATCCAACGATTGCTCCTAGCTAAGGCCCTTTAGTTCTCGAACACTAGTTCTTGGTTTCTCATAGTTTGTATTTGATTTTGCAAAATTGTACCTATAAAGGCCAATTCTAACTCCTCCACGTATATGCCATTATAATCCCTAGTTGGTTGCTCCATATTCAGATAACATCTAGCTTCCAGCATTTCCTCCAAAACTCTCTTTGTGTCATCTCTGATTTCTTTTTTCTGCTTTTTCTCTTTTCTAGCAATCTTATGTTCTCTCTCTCTCTCTCTCATCTTTGGTGTCTTCATAACCATTTATTTTTCCATATCTCTCTATAACTTCATCCGTAATGGTCTTCTTTAATAGAACATCCATATCAAGCCTAGCCATGTCTATTTGATCTTCTCTACAAAAAATCGTGATCGTTTAAAAGAAATGTATTCCATCATTCTTCTTTGTGTTAATGGCACTCCTTATTGACCCCATACAAAATTTCGCTAACATCCAAATATCCTAATTCCATGACAATGTGGTAAAGTAAAACGACTTTATAGTTCACTATCTCATAATATTGCAGGCTAGGCTGTAAGATGGCGTTGATGAAATAACATCAAGCTTTAGTGATTTTCTTAAATAATTTGGCGGTATGTGCTTTATGTACCTCTTCATGTCAAAAATGAATCCATTACCATGGATTGCATCTAAACCTCCCCTAATAGTCTTGGTAGGTTACTGGTACTTAATGGCGTATTTGGGTTTTAGGTATTCAACATTTTATTCTTGGTGAGATTTCGGTAAACCAAAATACGGGTTTATTCTTGTAGTGGAATAATCCACTATTCTTCTTTGAACTCATTACTCAATCTTACTTTAACTTCCGTATGCATTTGCATAAAACTCTCTAACCAGAATATCATCACCCTTCTCACTAGGAATATCCTCTGGGTCTAAGTGCCTATAGTCCCTAGTTAACAATCTCTAATTCCTTGACTTAATGATATATAGGATCCTAGGCCTATATCTCAATTTGTTATTCACATTAAATCCTTTCTCCAGGATAAACTTCTTATCTTTCACTAAATCATTCATAAATTTGTTAAAACCCCCATACTAATTTGAAACTTAGTCCCACATTAGTTTGGGTATAAAATTCAATCCATTCGCCTTATATTAAAAATAGTTCGAAAACTCGATAATAATAAACAAATTATCACACCACTCCTATACTAGTATTGTAATTGAAAACATTCAATATCAAAATCACTTTAGAGTAAAAATCACAAAATTTCGCTTCTAACCTAATAAAAAAAATCGATGAAAAACCAAAATTTTAATTAATAAAAGGTTAGGGTTTTAATTGATTACCTCATTGAAAGTGAATCTTTCAAGATTGGAACTCTAAACTCCTCCAGAACACTTTTACAAGCTTCTATTCGAATCCCTCTTGCTCAAGCATTAGGTGGCTCTACACTCTCCAAACTCACCCGATTTTAGGTCGAATGTGTTATGATTAAGGTGGAAATCACTTAAATATACTGAAATATACCTTTAGAAGGTTGAATATAGTAAAAATTTGGTATCTTGATAAAACATTTGCAGTAGTTTGTAAGGGTGAAATGGATAAATGTGGTGAATTTTAGGTTTCTATTTTTAAAAACATGTATCCGTTGTCACCAAATCCGGGTTTAAGTGGATTAGCTAGGAAATCATTGAGTAAATCGTTTAAAATGAGCCTCAGTCGCTCAGTGATTAGTTTAGTGCATCCTAGTTATAAGTTTAAATCAATGACAAATCATTGACTTTGAAATTACACTAAAAATTCAACACACTGCTACTGATTTTCTTAGTGAATTCTTGTGCAAACAGGATTCATTGGGAAACTAATAGCTTATTTTTTACTATTTTCCAATTTAATTGATTTTCCCTTATATTTTTCACATATATATCCAATAAAAAGGTACAATTATTCAAATTTATTAGAATTTGACTATGATTTGTACTAAACAATAATTTCATCACTATAAATAGCCGACTAACATAAAACTAATGCATAAATATAGTATAACGCAGAAAGAGACTGGTTTAATCAACTTCCTAATATGAAATTATTTTGGAATTAAATTCCAAAACCATTTCCATTATAAGAGTCAAAAGTTGAGAGAATTTAAAAAAACTAACTAATCCTAATATTAAAACTAAAAGTAAAGATAGAGTATGGGCTGCCTCCTATAGAGCGCTTTTGTTTATCGTCGTTGGCTCAATTGAACTACAAATTTCTAAATTGGTTCTGTAAACTTAAGTGTAGGATTATCCACTTTAATGCCATGCCAGAAAGTTATTGCTTGGCCATTGCTTGGCCATGCACCCTTGTTCGAAATATCCATAACAACTTGCGAAGTGGCTAAGAAAGTCGTCCTAAGATTAATGGAGGATCCTCATTGATGAAACATGGCATAGGGAAAAATTATGTGGTAATAATTTACTTTTCAATTTGAATAGGTATATTAGTAACAACTCCTATTAGTTTCACTGAATAACCATTTGGTAAAATAACTCTTTTAGAAGCAAGTACTTCCAATTCCAGTTAAGTATGAAAAAATAAGTAAATTTGCATGAAGTTTTCTCTAGAACTTGTATCACAAATAGCTTTAAAATACCAATCTCATTTAACTTTTATGTTTATGTATATATCTCCTGGATCATCGAGCTTGACAGTTGCTAGACTCTTTTTTTCTTCTTCTTTTTTTTGTGGCTTTAAGTTCCTCCATTTTAATATCATTCTCAATATTGTTCAGTTGCTTAACCCTCTATTCTTGGGGTATTTTTTGATTTGAAGTGTTTTTAACTTGTTTATTATTTCTCATAGCATTTTTGTCTTTCAATGTTACTGCATTAATAACATATACTTCAACTTCATAATGATTTAATTCTAAAAATTCATTATCATTAGTTTGTTCATCATTAAACTCGTAAGAATTATCATAGACATTTTCATCATTGAAATGGAAAGTAGCAATTTTGTATTTAAATTCCATAGGCGTTATTTATTCAAAGATATCTAACTTTGTTTTAACTATTTTAAGAAATGGTCTTCCTAAAAATGTGGCCAAAGATTTATATGATACTAAGTCTCCTATTTCCATGCCATATAAGTCAATTGGAAATACTAAGTCATTTACTTTTACTAAGACATCGTCTAGCAAACCATAAGGTTTAATAATTATGTTATTAGTTGAGGTAAGATTAATAAGCGTATTAGCCAATGAGCTGATTTTCGATAACTCATATAGTTTAAGTAACGTAGCATTAATGGATGCTCGAAGATCATACATAGCAAAATCTATATAAGAAGTTCATAATGTAATAGATATTCTAAACATTCCTGGATCAGAACATTTCTCAGGTATTTTCTTTTAATTAAAGTAGAGACCTTTTGTCTTAAGGTTTCTTTTGATTGTTCTAACAATTTAACCTTTGATTCAGAGAATTCTTTCAAAACTTCATCATAATTAGAGAATTTCATAATTAATTCCATGAATGGTTTATCGATTTCTATTTTACAAAACATTTCAAAAATGTCTTCATTACTATTTTCCTTCTTAGCGTCACCTAATCATTATGGAATGGTAGAAATTGAGTACATATCTTCATTCAAATTATTAAAAATATTATCATTCTTATCATTATCAGTTATTTCAAAATTTTGTAAAGATTCTTCATATTCTTCAACTCTGGCCAAATACAATGGGTATAGCTTTTAAGAAAAAGGTGTATATTTCAATTGTTTAGCAATCCATTCTCTAGTAGGAATGACATTAGCCATAATTTCTTCCTTATCTTCTTCTTCAATGGTTTTATGTTCTTTTTTATTACCTTACTTAAGTGCCTTTTTGGTTATAGGTGTGTCTTTCTCATCATTGAATAACGCATTAACTTGTGCTTGATTTGTTGGAGCAATAGTAGCTTGATTAGGTGCTTTAGCTTGATTACTCTATTGAGTACTTAAGCTATTTATTTTTAAATTCATTTGAATTAACTGATTTTTCAGTTCATTAATAGTAGTATAAGTCTTAATCTAATTTTGAGAAATTTGTGTAACGTTTTGATGACCTTACTTTAAAATTATGCAAGATTTGCTCTAAATTTTGATTTATAGGTTAAGCATTTTGTTGAGGTTGTTAATTAGGTGTAGATTGCATCTGGTTTGGTCTTCCAAGATTTAGGTCTTGTCTTCCAAGATAATAAGTATTTTTATTATATTGATTTTTTGGGACACTAGAAAATTGGTTCATCATTGCATTAACATCTTTCGTATTTTCTTCATGTAGATTAGGACACACATCCTTAGGATGTGTAACCTCATTATCGAATCCACAATCATTAACTTTATTAGATCTATCATTAATTAATAGCTTAACCATCTTAGAAAATTCGTCAATTTGATCATCAGAAGCATTATTTCTTCTATTATCAACTTCATTAAGTTTATTTCTTGAGGATTTAACCTCTTTCCCATATTTCTTAGATTGTTTTGTGTGATGACCCCAAATTTCAAGGCAAACTGAGCACCGCTAGGTCGTCGGACACGTCACCAGGTCATGCCACATTACTTACACAAATGTCCATGACGGCCCGCGAACTAACTATATAATAATGCAACATAGTCATTTGTTATGCTAAAACGATTATTTTGTCGAAATATACTAAGTTACGAAGTTTTACAACTTAGTTTGCTTGTCTTGATTTATTTAAGTTTGTTTGATAGCGAAAGTCTTAATAATATCTAAAAAAGGAATGTAAATGAATTTTGCATTGATTTACAAACCTATGAGGTGGAAACCCAGCTAAAAGATACCATGTATATCAATAAAGGCGATAAAAAGGTATGATAAGTGTCAAGATACATGTATTGGGTAATAAGTCTCCCAAAATGATCCTTTGCCTCCTTTTCAGATTCACCTCGTTATACAAGCTGCAACTTGTCACCGAAAATAATGACAAGTTCTAGTGAGTAAATCTTACAAAACTTAGTTAATATTTATAGGAAATCGAAGAAAAATGACTACAATTCATATAGATAAAGTAAATAAACAAAAATGTAATGCATGAATATAAGTCGCTGAGATAATCAAGAATATGAAACGTAAGTGTTGTGTATAGCTATCGAGACTTGGGACATAAAAATTAAATGAAGAAGGCCTTTGAAGCAAGGTAGTCCCTTAGCTCCTCTTCACGGTTAAAATGAGAAAGTCTGTTGGTCGAAAAGTATATTTTCGTCTCCTGACTCAAAGGAGAGGAACTTTGTAACGGAGGCAAGCCTCACGTCAACCCTCTCTTAAGATCATCGACTCGCGGTTTGAAATCTCACGCATAGTCTAAGGTATGATCAACATCATAGCAACAATCGGATCGTCATCTACGAAAGAGCTGAAAAAAGTTCATACTGCCCTTTCGACCATACACAGACACACGCGAGAATAGATTAAACATGCAAGCTGAACTGGTGTAAAGTAAATATGAAATAAGTGAATTATAAGGAAAATAAGTAAATTCTAAGCTGACTTTGTCGTGGATTTACTTACCTCAAGCAATCGTAAAACCCTCTAAAATGTCTCGCTCACGCTTGGAGATGCGCATTTGAGACACGACTATAGTCCTTAAGTCCCTGGTGTCTAATTATACGATTAATTATTATAGAATCATATTAGTGAGTTTATAACGTGGAACCAAAAATTTAAAATTTCAAACTAAAAAGTTAAGTTTATGAACACTTTTTGGGTGAAACTGAGGTATTAAACGCCCAAAAAAACCTCGAAAACTACTTTTCTATCTTTTTCGCATTTTTATATTTTTCCTATTTTTTTGGGGGTTTTTTCATAAATTTGTACCTAATTTTCATAATTTTCTGCGATTTATTCAATTTAAAATTATGTTTTATTTAGTTAATTTTAATTATTTAATTAATATAAGGAGGGTTGGGCTTGAATTGAGCCCAGTTTGGTTGGGCCCGGTTAGGCTCAACTGGATCACCTTAGTTTTGGTCGGCTTGGCTTGACCTGCGCGGGCTCGAGCTTGGACAACCAGGCTCGGCCTAACACTCCCCCCTTCCCAATTTTGTCTTTCGAGAAACGAAATGAATCGTCTCTCGGGAGACATTTTTTTTGTTTTTTTTCAATATCTTCGACAATAACAACAACCTCAACATCATCACCAACAACATTACGACAACAACTCCATTAAAGCTTAAATCTATCTAAAAACTTCAACAACAATAAACAACACTTAGCTCGGTCTTGGGAGGTACGTTGACGAGATACGTCGAGAGGAAAGAACACCGTGAGAGAGGTGAGAGACCCAGTAGAAGGTGCGAGGAGAGCTTCGTCAGGGTGAGATTAATTGAGAGAGGAGGGTTTGTTGGAGAAGAAGAAGAAAATGAGAGGGAGAGAGAAATAGGGTCGGGTAATGATAGAGAAAAGTGTCTCACGTTCTTGTAACTATACGCGCAAAATGAGACCAAATGAAATTCTTAACACTAGTTCGATGCAAATATTCGATAATAATACAATAAGTTAACACATATCACACAAAAATTACTAAAATTACCTCGTCAAGCGTGTCCTAGACTTTTCCACAGTGTCCACGTGGGTCTGAGCTTATGGTCATAATTTGTAATTAATCAATTAATTATGATTAATTAAGGCAAGCCATTACAATCTTCCTAACTAAAGGCCGTGTCTTTACAATCTTCCCAACTAAAAAGAAATATTTCTCAAAATTTTAAATTAAGTTAAACATTTACCTTATAACACTCCTACATGATACAACACCTCTCCAGGTGATACCCTCATTCTTATGGTATTGCCACTGAACAGGTATTAGCGGCATTTTTTTCTCCATTAAGTCTGTACCTTATGATCCATTATCTCAATCGAGTGCTCCTCGTAGGTCATATATGGTATGACATCAATCCTAGTCAAATCAATCATCGGTCTTAGCATTTATATAATCAAACTCAACCTGCTATTGTGGAAACCCTGAAGCCCTACCAATTGGCTCAACAATTTTAATTGATAGGTAACATCCCGTACTCATTAGAATATTTGAAACAACCCTATGAATCTCGATGCAAGTTTTCGCTTAATCTCATAACTGCGATGACCTTTCAAGAAATTCAATTGATAGGTAACATCCCCTCATAGCTCAGCCCATCGCGGTACTTTTTCACATATTTCTTTTATGTTTGCTTAATAGTCTAGAAAGTCAGCATGTGTCTGATATTATATGAGACCTCAATTTGGTTTTTTACTTCAAAGCCATAAAATCCTTTGACAAATCAGTGATTGATAAATCTCATTTTAAGCGCACACGAAAATAATATTATTTTCACATGTCACTTGATTGCAATTGGGCGCATTGGACTTATACACCTTGTATCCAAATCTGGATTTAATCATGTTTTATTGAGATCGAGGTGCTTACCAAACTGACATTAGAATCAATTTCCTTGGTAATAACTTCACTCTTATGTCACCTTTGTTGGCAACCCTACAACCTGGCATTTTGGCTCATGTCCTAACTAAAAACGTTTCAAGTTACTCGATCACAGTGAAAATATTATCAAACATTTCTTCATCATTTTGCTTTATTATTATGTTTAAGGTACCCAAAACTTTGTTTCGGTGCTAAACAAGCAAGATTAACAATCGAAATACACTTGAAACTCTAATGGTTAACCTCATATGGAAGCGAGTTCTAGATTATCAAACATGATTAAAACTGCTCGTCCTTATGCCTTGCTTTTAGTGTTGACTTCTCTAGCTGTGCTTGCAAAACTTCTGCCTGAGTTCATAGAACATTATGGCCATGTTATTTGTAAAGTGTCTTATCGCATAAATTATCTCAAATGAGATTAGTGATTGACACCGAATCGAACTTGCTTGGATACTTAAACTCTTGTTATATGAATCTTGTGTCAACTAACTGTATCGTTATCAAGTGTTCGTCGACGGCTTCAACCTATGCATCGGATATAAACATAATAGTGTTATTCTCTGGGCACATGTGTATGCCTTGGCAGTAATAATGTCCTAACAAATTTGCGGCTACTTCTATTATGAGTAACACGCTCTCATGTATAAGTCACATATTATCTCATCCTGCCTATATAAGGCGTATAAATAACTAGGTCATACTTTGCGTATACCATGACCTAAAAAAAGCAACTACCAATACGGTAATGTTGACTTTTTTTCCTTTGATTCTCTAAAGAGTTGTGCATGTATATATTCTAGACCTATAGATAATATGCTGCTTCCATTTTTGACCAAGATACCAGATTTAATACTTCCAGCAAAATTCATCCTACTAACTTCAATACGAATTCTTAACGTCTTCTCTAGACTTAATGAGTTAAAACCCTACTTTCCATCCTTAACGTGTATATAGAGTCTTCAACTTATCGATGAAATGATTAAATCTTTATTTTTAACAACGATAATTGTTTTCCTTAGAGTTAAGTTTTGCAATAATCTCCTAGTATGGGCATCCATTTATTTGATTCGATTTAATGAAGTCTAACTCTTTCTTAGTTAGCTCGATGGATCTTGCTCAGATATTTCAAACTTCTCCTCTATACTAGTTTGAAAAACATAACCGACTGAAAACTCGAAGAACTATTTTGTTGTTGTGGCAATTCTAGACTAACTGTTCAAGACCATATCATAATACAACACCTATAACCTTTACTGCACCCGCACATAACCTAAACCTTATAATCCACAAAACTAGTGACTTGCAAGCACTTAGTTCGATCCTAATCTCTAAATTCTTAAGGCTTTCTACATACCTTTAAAACATTGTCCAAAACTTTCGGTGAGTATTTGATTGGGTCGAACTGATCTAAAATGTGAAATTTCTTGCCATTAAGTCATTTATAGATTTGTAAGAAATTCAAAACAACATATTCCTTAGGTTGGCTCGAGGTCATTTTTGACCTCAAATATACTTTTTAGACTCCTCTCAACACACACTCCTAAATTGTTCTCTTTCCAAAAGGTGACAGTAGGGCCCTCCGACCTCATAAACCATGAACAAATCGCGGCGCAATAGTGGAGTTACCTGAGCTACTATTCATGCAAGACTACGAAAATGCTTTGGCCAAAGGTAAAGGAGTGTGTACCTAATTTCGACAGTTTTGAGTCATCTTAACACTATCCTCTTATAAAAGACACTAAAAAGCGATTTGTCTCGCGTCTTTTGCATGTTCTAAATCTTCGACTTAATGATCTCTGGAATCTACAGTGTTGTCTAAGTTAGATTTAATTTTTTTAGTTACCCGCATGATTTTCTATAAACTAGGTATACTTACTAGTACTAGCTGTCGTACTATACAACTTGTATGTGTCGGCCCAGAAAAAGTTTCTTCTTGTCTTGCATATATCCGTCCTTAAATGGCATTCAAGCCAGTAGAATTTCTCGACTCACAACCTATAATATACATGCAATAATCGTCGTACATTCTAGTCTCGACGATATCTTGAGGTGTGATAGTCCCTAATTCCATGTATATTTTTGAACTTCCTTTTTTTACTACATTTCCTTACTTTTTGCAGTAGCAAACTTTGTGGCGCATTGAGCTTGGAAGTCTTGGCTTACGAAAACCTTAAAAATTATTGTATTGACACCTCAAAACGGCATCCCATAAAAATTTGGTCAAGGTAACACCTTTCCTTCGATTGTCGTACCGAGAATAAGGTGCATGTTGACTCTAACAATGATCAAATCTTAAATCACCTATTACACAGCTAGGTGTGAAACACTATATGGTAACTATTTTCTAAACATGTTGGAACCGAACTAGTAGTTAAATATCACCATTTCTAAATTTCATCTTAGAGTACTATTTAGACATCCCATGAATTGGGAGCTTTAGCCTCTAAAAGTAGTGCTACTATCGATGATTTGCAACTACCACAATTGAACTTATGTGCACATTTATTCTTGTAATGTCATAGTTGCCTACATCCGACGTAAATAACTAGTTGTTTATACTATGGAGATATCGTTTGAGTACTCGGTGGTGGTGCTGATGTCAAAGTTGTTGTCCTTTACTAGCACTTTTTCTTTTTAGGTCCCTCATGTTTATATTGATAACTACTTAGTATTTTTCATGACACTGGCTTATTATTTCCTAAATTCTGGCTCATCTTCACTTACCTTTCTTCACTACCTTACTACTTTGCTCAGCTTGTATTGTCTCTAGCGGATGTGTAAGTATCAATGTTCGAGTCTATTACTTTGTTGCATTTACATCAATCATCTTGTGAATCTCTAGTTACATCACCTAGTCGCTTGAGTGATGAGTGTTTGCTTAACACTGCCAATTTATCGATTATATGCAATAAACATCTCACAAAGAGTCAGATCAAGAATAACTATGGGCGTAGTATCACTCTCCATGCCTCCTATGGTTACTGCAATCAGTTGTTGCCCATAAGTTAAGGCAACGATATTCCCTCATCAAACCAAACTCGTAATACGTGTATATATAATACACCTAAGAAATAATACATATATAATCCCCGACCTTACATTTCCAACTAAAGGTTCTAAGTCATAATCTTTGGGTTTCCACATTAAAGGTTTGTTTGTTAGGCTTTTATCCAGTTATATTAAACCTTCACCTACGTTTGCCTTAACCTAGGCTCCGATACCAATTGCGATGGCCCCAAATTTCAAGGCAAATTGGGCACCGTGAAGTCATCAGACACGTCACCAGGTCATGTCATGTCACTTGCACACATTTCTATGATGACCTATTAACTAACCATATAATAATCCAACTTAGCCATTTTCGATGTGAAAATGATTATTTTGTCGAAATATACTAAATTATTGAGTTTTAAAACTTAGATAATATACCTCTACCATTTCCCACCAAGATCCTATATTTAATACTTCCAGTAAAATTCAACTTACTAACTCCAATTTCATCTCTTAACGTCTTCTTTGGACTTCATGAGTTAAAACCCTACTCTCTATCCTTAATGTGTATTTAGAGTCTTCAACTTATTGGCAAAATGACTAAATTTTTAACAAAGGCCAACTCTTTCTTAGAGTTTAGTTTTAAATTATTCTCCTCGTGTCGTCATCCATTTATCCGATTAGATTTAACAAAGTTCAACTCTTTCTAAGTTGGCTCGATAGATCTTGCTTATATTCCAAACTTCTCCTCTAGGCTAGTCGAAAAAAGATAACCAACTGAAAACTGAAATAACTCTTTATTGTCATGGCGAGTCCAAACTAACTTTTTAAGACCCAAATCATAATACATCAAATATAAAATTTATTGCAATGCCACATAACTTAAATTTTATGACCATTGAAACTAGTGACTTGTACACACTTAGTTCGATCCTAATCTTTAAGCTCTTAAGGCTATCCTCGTGCCTTTGAGACATTGTCTCGAATTTTCTATGAGTTCTTGATTAGTTCGAACTAATCTAAAATGTGAAGTTTAGATTAATGAAAAATTCAAAACAACATGTTCTTTGGGTTGGCTTGAGGTCATTTTTGACCTCGGATATATTCGCAAACTCCATATTGACTCGCACTCCTGATTTTTCCTCTTTCCAAAAGGTGGCAGTGGGGACCCCATCGACCTCCCGGACTATGAACAAATAGTTGTGCAATAGTGGAGTTACTAAGGTTGCTATTCCAGCAAGACTACTCCTGTGCTCTGGCCGAAGCTAAAGTAGCTCATATTTGCATTCCTGCAGTTCTGAATCATCTCATCATTATGAACTTCCATAAAGTCCACTGAAAACTTGCCTGTCTCACGTCCTTTGCATATTCTGGATTGTCGAATTGATGATTTCTGAACTCTTCAGTGTTCTATAAGTTAGATTTATTTATTTTAAGTTACCTACATGATTTTCTTCAAACTAGGTCTGCTTGCTAACGCTAGCTATCATTCTACACATCCTATAGGTGTTAGCCTAGACAAAGTTTCTTCCTGTTTTGCATATGTCCGTACTTAAATGGCGTTCAAGCCATTAGAATTTCTCGACTCACAACCTATAATACGCATGTAATAATCATCATACATTATAGTCTCGTCTAGTCATTGTATTTGTTGGGTGACCGAGTATGATCCTTCTACGAGTAGCGACAAAGAGGAATCTTAGGCAACTATCTCTTCTTGCTAACGGCCTTTGACATACTCATAGTTGTTTATATTTTGATATATTTTGCTTTATTATGGGTATCAAAGGACTTCGAGAGACACTATACATGTATATACTTACTTTTGTTTATTATGTTGCTTTATCTATAGTGTACTTTATTTTCGAGTTTTAAATTTCTTAGAAATTTTGATAATGTGCACAAAATACTCATATTTGAAAGTCTTCCGTTGTAAAATGATAATGAAACCTGATAGGTTAACTAACTAAGGAAACAAACTCATTAGTAATTATAAGAAGAATAAATTGCTAAGGTAGTGTTAGCTGGAAATGTGTAAACAAGAAGTTAAGTCTCGGGACGTCATATATAAGCAGGCCATGACATGGTAAGGCTTGGTGCGTGTAATGTGACATGGCGATGCCACAGTCTAGAAATTTAGGGCCGCTGTAATAATTAAATAGGAAAATCAATTTAATTAAACAAATAACAAAATTAGGTTAGCGATTTCCCAACGATTCTACTTTGTACTGGAAATCGCCGAGAAAATCGACAATAATATGTAAAGGTTTTAGTGTAAACTTGAGTCAGTGACTTCCCATCGAATCAATCTTATAACTAGAAATTGCTGGACAAATTGTTGAGTGACTTTGGCCTATTTCCAGCGATTCCTCAGTGAATGAACTTAAACCCTCATTTCTGAGAATGAATTTGAGTTTTTAAAAATTGAAACCAATCGCCACATTTAAACCATTCACACTCATAAACCATTGCAACCTTTTGATCAAGATACTAGCTTTCGACTAGATTCAACTATTCAAAGCCTAATTTTAATGTATTTAAGTGATTCCCAAGTTTATCTTCACATATTCAACAAAAAACTTGGTAAGTTTTGTGAGTGTAGAGCCATATAGGGCTTAAGCAAGAAAGTTCAGATTGGAACTTAGAGGAGTTTCAAAAAGAAGAATTTTGAGTTCCATACTTAAAAGATTCACTTTCAAGAATGTAATCAATAAAATCCTATCCTCTTATTGATCGAAATTTTAGTTTTTATATGATTTTGGATAGGAGATCAATTTTGAGTTTCATACGATTTGGATCAAAAATGGTTTTGATATCAAATGATTTCAATTCTAATACTAGTATGGAAGTGATGTGATGATTTGTTTATCACTAGAAATTTTTTCAAATTTTTTTCGTATATGGTAGATGGACCAAACTCTATCTGCATGCTAATTTGAAACTAAGTTTCAAATGAGTTTGGAGGCTTTTGTCAATAATCGATTGATTTGGATTATATATGAAGTTCGTTTTTTCCCCAATGATGTGTTATCAACAACATTCATATAAATTTCAAACACTCAATTTCAAAATGATTTTTTCAATGATTTCTCATTCTCAATAGATAAGTTAAATCTCACAAAACACTTTTTTGACAAATTTGGTTTTAAATAATTTTACAGGTTCATTCTTTTACTTAAACAATTCCAAATGGCCGAAGTGGTTAGGGTAGAAGTTCAGGAGAGGAGAAGGGGAAGAGAAAGTTAATAGAGAAATAAAAAATCCAAAGTTTTCGAATCCAACCCACGTCAATATCAATCAACACACTAGGATTCGACCGTAAAGATCATGCTCCACATTCTTCATTTAGTTTCAACACTGAGGATGATTATATGAAAGAGGAGGACATAGATGAAGTTGAACAAGAGATACCGATGGGAGAGAAAAATTATGAACCAAGGAAAGAAAATTTTGTCAATGAGAAGGCCTTTAAAAATTTAGGAATGATATAACTAAGGATAGGAAGTTGATATTCAAGAGGGGATTTGATGTGAAGAATAAACTAAAGTATAGGCCTAGGATCCTAGATATCATTGAAGCGAGGAACTGGGGACTATTGATGAGGGATCACGACCATGTAAACCTAGAGGATGTTCCTAGTTAATAAGGGTGCAATGTCTTAGTAAGAGAGTTTTATGCCTACGCGTATGAAAGTGAGATTAAACTGTGTCTTGAGTTTGATGAAAGACAATGGACTATTCGGTTGTACGAATAAACATGTATCTTGATTACTGGATTTGCACAAAAAATAAAATGATGAGTACCCTAAACTCGAGTATGGCATTAAATACCAATACCCCACCAAAACAATAAGGGGGGGCTTAAAGGCAATCCATAAAAATAGATTTATTTTTGATAAAGAAGAGTACCCCATGCACATAACCACTTATATTTTTAGGAAGACCACTAAAGCATGGTGTTATTTCATCAACACCAGCTTAAACCCAAGCTTGCAGTACTATTTGATAGTGAACTATGAAGTCACTCTACTTTACTACATTGTCATGAGATTAGGATACATGGATGTTGGCAGAATCATTTATGAATCAATTAGGAGTTCCATCACTACCAAAAAAAACTATGGACTTCCTTTTCCCTTGATGATTATGACATTTTATAGGATGGACCAAGTAAATGTGGTAGGGCTTGATATGGATTTTTTACTTTAGAAAACCATCACAAATAAGGTTATAGAGGGATACGGAAGAATGAATGATTATGTAGACATAGAGGATGGGAGAAAAAGAGCCATTATAGCCAAAAGAGAAACTGAGTAGAGAATGAAAATCAGAGATGAGAATATAAGAATCTTGGAGGAGATTTTGAAAGCTAGAAACGATCCAACATAAAGAAGCTTGGTAGGGATTATGATGGATTATACATGGAAGAATTAAGTTGGCTTTCTTGGGTGCAATTTTGCTCAATCAGATGACCACTCTCCATAATGAAGAACTGGTATTTGAGAACCAGATAGCCTTAGCAAGGAACATCCATAGAATAAAGTGTATGATGTCCAGAAGAAAGAAACGTCAAGGAGGCACATAGGTTCCTGTACCATATACGCTGATGAGATTACCATTTTGAAGTAATCTTGATGTTCTGATAATGCCAGGTTAAGAATACCACCTCTACGACCTCTCTGTAAGCCACCATTCTAGAGGATTTATCTAGTAGAGGATAATGACGATGCAACTTTTGGACGCGGACATTGATTCACTTATTCCATTTTATTTTGTCTCTGAGTGATACTATAAGAGTTCCTCTATGTAATTCTAGTAGTGGTTATATAGTTTGTATTTATGGTGGTATACTATAAGATACATTTTATTCAGTGCTAAGGAATGATATTTAATACACTTAATAAATAATGGTGATGTTACTTCATTAAATTTTTATGCCTTATCTTATTCTTATTAATTTCTTGATTGTCAAATTTATGATTTTATCAATCTTGTTATACTTCACGGGTATGTTTGTAATGTTGAAAATCGAAATTCATATTTAAATCTTGAGGACAGAATTTACAATGAGTTTGGGGGTATTTTAGGTAAAGTATGACATTGAAGCAATGAAAGGAAAGAAAGGAAGAAAAAAAAGTTAAGAATTACTTTTTAATCTGATATTCAAGTAAGTTGACAAAATCTTTTAAATCTAATTCAAGTTCAAATAAGTATGATTCTCATTTCATTTTAATTTATTAAGAACGATAATGAATATAAAATAGATTTTGAATTGACGTGATATTTTTAATACCCAAATGAATCTTATGATGGAAGGAATCAATTTTTATACCTTTTTTGATTAACTTTACTACTTGATGTAAACAATAAATGTCATGTGTTAGTCATGATAATAGGGAAAAGATCGAAATAATAGTGCAAGATGAACAAGACAAGTTTTTAAGAATCTTGTGATTCAAAAAACTATTCATTAATTATTTGTATAGTATATATATAATAAGTTATTATACCACAACTGAAAGAAAATGAGTTGGAAACTAATGAATTTCAATAAGTTAGAAAGAATATTTTCTTCAACTTTGGTGGATAGTGGGAAATGTTGACAAAAATTTATCAAAATAAATATATGAAGAGTCCTATAGATTGTAAAGGAAATAAAGCAGGGAATCTATTGTTGGAGAAATTTGGAAATGTCCAAAGGAAATGGATCAGGGACTAAAAGGTTAAAGCATAAGAAAAAGAAATATAACAAGAAATAATTAGAATGAAGTAAAAAATGAGAGGTGAAAAAGACAAACGTTCCTAAACTCTTAAAAAAAAATATTTACTCTAGTACTTGAAGCTAGAGTTGAATAAAGTATTTCATAATCTAAAGCATTTAAAATGATATTTTCACTGGCATCTTGACGAAATTCCTATTGATTTTGATTATGGTACTATTGTAAAGTATTTCCTAAAATTAAAATTAATCTAGTGATTTTGGTGTTTTGAGATTCTATATCAGTTATCATAAGCTTGATGCTAGTCAATGGAGATTGAAAAAACCTATATTATGTACTGACCTTAACAATGAAATTTATGTTCTAAAGAGTGTTAAATTAGGTGGTTGAATTGTCATTAAGTGATGTTTTATTTTGTTTAAATCATTCCATTATATCATGAATTTCATTTATTTGTGGGTAATATGTTTTCATTTAAAGATCACTTCTATTTTAAAATCACTATTATTTAAAGTTAAGATGAATTAATTTGAAATCTGTATATAAGAATGAAAAGAGGATATGATTGATAGTATTCATTTGCTCGAGATGGCAAAGTACTGAGTTTTAGGATATTTGACAAGTCAATAATTAGACACATTTTATAGTGTAATTTAGGTTGGTTTTATACATAAATGATGATACTAATTTAGGTATTCTCTTATTTTTGATTTTAGGTTTTGAATAGGAAAATGAAGAAATGGAAGCAAAATGAAAGAACAACAAAACAGTCAATTGGAACACTACACCAGTGATTATGAGTAACATAAAGAATTTCCATCTAAATCGATAGCATAAGAAGGCCAACGAATCTTCATCGAATTGGAGAATGAACTAGAAATCCCCAACTGAATCGGTGGATCAGTGAAAGCCAAACTCAGTGATTTGCTCAGTGATTTATGAATAAATTAGGAATCACTGACAAATCACTGAGATCGTTTATTGGTTTTTAAGATTGATAAGAAGAATATGAGTTTTTCTAGGAAATCATGAACTTGTTCATTCTCCAACTAATTATACGTAGGGAGACTATAAAAACGCCAAAGTGCTTCGAAATAACTCTATCCTTTTACTTTCCTCTTGCTCTATATTAGTTTTGTTGTCTATGTTTGAAGATATAGTGGAGCTTTCATTTATATTAAAGTATTTATTTATTCATTATGCCTTTGAATATTATTTATGTATTGTTTATTTCCAGCATCAGTGAAGAGTCCTTCAATCTAGAAAAAGCCCTAAACATATAATATATTTTATATTACTAGATAGGTATAATTAAGGAATTATGAATTTAATGCTTTAAATCTATTCATACACATCAATCACAGATTTATGAAGTTATTTTTTGCATATTACAACTAAAGGAGATTAGTGTCGCATGCATAGTTGCAAATGTGTTATGTGGTATTATGATTATGATTTTATGTCTATAGTTATTGACAACAATTATAGAAGTTGTAATTAGGATTAATCTATATGGCATTTTCTGTGTGGATGTTTTAGGTGATTGTATTCTAAGTTTTTTATTATATAGCTTTGGTAATATTAGTTTAAATTAACCATGATTTTTCACCGAGTGTAATAAATAGTATTTCTACGGTGTTGCTTTTGTCCAATGGGTAAATTTACAATGATAAGAATGTGGTATTTCCATTAAATTTAGGAAAATCAATAGTTGGTTAAAAGGTCCGTCTCATTAAGTCCTGACTTAGTCTAATTCCCTTAATTAGGCATCTAATCCATTCAAATAACTTCAACCTCAAAATAATTTTTTTTATCCTTAATGATCTTCAAGCTTCTTATGATCTATTATTTGCTAAATGGACATCTTTTTATAATTAGAATTTTTATTTGGAGATGAAGTTCTTCTCTGTCAAATTTGAGCATTAGACTTTTCAAAGAGAACACGAGACTTGTCATGCACATTTGAAAAATCGTGAGATTGAAATCTTTATACTGAAGAAAGCTCTTTTTGATTCTAAGGCTACTGTTGCAAAATTCCATTTTGGTTCTCTTAAATTGAATAGAATGCTGGAAACTAGTCAATCTTCGCAAGTTAAACATGGACTTGGCTATACTAAGGGATATGTAAATGCTCCTACTGTCATCAATAAAGGCATTGTCATAACAAAGGGCCAATCAAGCAGATTCCAGTTGATAAACAAAGGAAAATAAGATTCTACCATAGAAAGTTGTTTCAAGCTCAAAGAAGAGAATAACTGCTATTGCTAACATCAAACGTTAGACTACATATCATTATTTTGGTATTATTGGTCTAATTCAACCAGATGCTATCGGATGTTCAAAGATTTGAGTAAACTTCAAAAGAAAAAACATTTGGGAAGGTTTTGTGACTCAAGTCTTATAAGGCAATGTTAACGCATCTAAAACTCTCAACAAGTACTACTGAGTTTTGGTATTCAAATAGTGCTTGTTCTAGACATTTGAATGGTAACAAAAACTTTCTTAAGAAATATTGACCATTTAAGTAAGGTGGTGTTACACTTGGTGAAGGAAGAGAAATGAAAAGTTGTTGGCGAAGGAACTCTTAATGTTCTGAGACTGCCTAATCTTAAAGGAACTATACATGTTGATGGGTTGAGATCCAATCTGATCAGTATAACTTAGCTATATGACCATGAATTGTTTTTCACTTCACTAAAGATCATTGTCAGATAATCAAGGAAGAATGACAATGCAACATATATGGGATTTATACATCAAATAATTGTTATACGCTACATCAACATCCTGTATCGCCTTACAAGCTTCAAGTTATGTGCATCTCTATTTCTATATTTAATACCTAGTTTTAGCATAGAAGGCTAGTTCATCTTAATTTAAAGCAACTTCAAAAATTTCTTTCCGATGATGTTGCAAAATAAACATTTGATAAGTTTAAGAACTTATATATTCAACATATGAATAAGAAAATGAATGAGCATATTTCCATTGATTGACTACATAGTTATCATGGACGAAAGTTTGAGAATCAAGAATTTGTTGTTTATTGATTATAATTTAGTATTGAGCATGAATTTGCTGCTCCTAAAACACCACATTAGTATGGTGTGGTTGAAAGGAAAAATCGCATAATATAGGAGATGATTAAGGTAATGATAGCTGAGAAAAATATGGCTAAGAATCTTTAGGTGGAAGAATTAAATACTGCTACTTACATAATCAACAGAGTTTATTTTAGGCGACTAACTACAAAAACTCCGCATGAAACCTAGAAAGGAAAAAAGCCTTCTTTTAAACATCTTCATTTTTTCAGCAGCACCTGCTTCATTTTGAATGATAGAGATCACCTGGGTAAGTTTGATTTTAAAAGTGATGTTGGAATATTTCTTAGATATTCTCATAATAGTAAAGCATATAGATGTACAATACAAGAACTATGACTCTGATGGAATCTATCAAGGTAATGGTTGATGATTGTGCAAGAATAGAACAATGTCCTCTTAAAAGGATGATGATCATGATGAGATGCCAACAACAATATGCTCACCACCTATTACTCGACTTATAAAAAAATATCTGACTCACATATCACTACTCCATTTAATGATGACAATGATAATGATGATGATTATCCAAAATCATCTGCTATAGAACCTATTTCTACTTCTATATCTGCTCCACCATAGTCAAGGATGCAAAACGATTAACGAATGAGCAGATTATTGGCTCGATTTATGACCTAGTGAGAACTAGAAAAATTCCTTTGTTGACTATACGAACATGACAAGCTTTGTTAGTTTTACATCTTTGATTGAGCTTAAGAGATTTCAGGCAGGCTTTACTAGATAAATATTAGGTGAATGTTATGCGAAAGGAATTTAATAAGTTAGTCAGACAAGATATGTGGGATCTTGTTCTACAACCTACTAATGTTAATATTATTAGTACTTAGTTAATGTTCCAAAATAAAGCATATAAGAAGGGTATTATCATTTGCAACCAAGCCAGAGTAGTTGGATAAGGATATGCACAGGTTGAAGGTATTGATTTTAATTAGACATTTGCTTTAGTTGCATGACTGGAGTCTATTCGTCTATTGTTAGGTATTGCTTGTAACAGATTTTTCAAGGTACAACAAATGGATAGTAAAATTGCTTTCCTTAATTGGTATTTGCAAGAATAAGTCTTTGTTGCACAACTTAACAGATTAGAGGTTCAAGATAAACCTAATGAAGTCTATCATCTAAAAAAGGCACTTTATGGACTGAAGCAAACTCCTAGATTTTGGGATGAAAGTTAGACTTACTATTTGTTACAAATGTACTATAATAAAGGGTCTACTAATAAGACTCTATTTCTCAAAAAATAGAATAACCAGTTTGTAGATGATAGATTTATGACGATGATATTATTTTCGGGGCTACATCTACAAAGCTAGCTTCATAATTTGTTGATTTGATGAAGAAAGAATTTAAGATGAGCATGGTTGGAGATCTTACTTACTTCTTAGATCTACAGATTACGTAGCCTTAAAAAAGTATATTTATATCTCAAAATAAATATGCTAAATCAGTTGTTAAGCATTTCGGATAGAACACTCCTAACTCTTATCGAACACCAATACACTACAGTGAGAAGATTTACAGGGATGACAAAGATGTTAATGTCAATCTTATATTATATATATGCATAATTAGTAGCTTATTATATTTTACTACAGGAGTACTAAATATTTCTTTCGGTGTTTGTGTTTGTGGTTACTATCAAGCATGTCCAAAAAAGTAACATTTGGTTGCAGTAAAAAGGATTCTACGCTATGTCTACAGAACAATTGACTTTGGTATGCTATTTACTAAGGGTTGTGTCAATATCTTAATTAGGTAAAGTGATGTTTATTTGGCTAGAAATATTGATGATCAAAAGAGTACTATAGGTGGATGTTTCTATATGGGTTCTAATCGTGTTGCATTGAAAAACATGAAATAGAATTACATTTCACTATCTAATGCGAAAGCCGAATATAATGTTGTAGGAAGTTGTTGTACCCAGTTTATAGGGATTCATCAAATGCTAAAAGATTATAGTATTGCATTATCTCAGTTAATAGTCTACTTATTGGGGAATGTGCATTAGGTCAATCTACAAATATGTTTTTTCTTATAATTTTAATTTATAAAATGGAGGTTTTCATTTGCGCTTTTATTATATGTGATTGCATGTTTACCATATAGTAAGACCCATAAATATTTGATGAAATATCTTAAATGTCCCCAATCGGTCATTATACTAGAACTATAATGAATTAAGACTAGTTTGAATCTTAAGTATTGGTCATATGATGATCATGCGTATAGGGATACGAATCGAGATCAATAGTATTATTTAGGGAATAAGGTACTGGATGGACCTACTTTGAGAACACCACATGGATTAAGTCATAGGTGTTACTCATGATAGGTATTTCATTTAGTCCTTCGACTTGAGATTACCATAAAATTCAATATTAGGAGCATGGTAATTTGACACAATCAAACGTTCTATTTTAACAGACGATTATAAAGATTGTGATTGTTACAAGTAAATAATATCTTAAGGTGTGCAATCAAGATAAAAATTTTCACTCTCATATAAAGAGAGATATAAGTGTGTCCCTTAATATAATAGACAAATAATGGCCAAGTCCATGTGAATTGATATGATCAATGTCACTTTAATGCTTTCAATTTACCAGAGATAAAGAGTAGTACAATTGAACATTAAGGGTGACCTTCCATGCCTTTTGTTTAGTCAAAGAATATCATACAACAAAAGGATATGATATATGTTATTCATTAGGTCGTATCAATTTTGAGATTCATGCTACCTGGGTAGTCATAATGTCTTGCTAGAGACTGCTCATAACTTTTGTACTAACATAGTTTTGATTCATTGCCAACATTCCATGAACCTATTGGGTTGCAAAAGGAAATTGGCTTTACGTAATTTCAATTGCTCCAGAGTAATGAAATTTATATAATAAGATTTATGACATAAAGCCCTTACAATTTATTATATGGTAATTTATTATTAAGGACATATGTGTAATTCACTTAGCTGCCTAAATACAATAGTTATGTTACGAATAAGATTTTAAGTTGGGGCTTATCTACACATATAAATAAAGGTTAAAGCCCTAAACCAAAATAAGATTTTTTGTTTCGCAAATCTCAATTTCTCTAGATTTTGGGAGAGAAAAAAAATATTTTCAATCTCTTTTGGGGCTAGCACTCAAAGTTTTGGTCACCATTCATGTGTAGATTTTTTTATAGAAGACGCATTATAAGGTCTTGGAGATCGAACAATCATAGAAGAAAAACTCAGATTAAGGTATGGTTTACTTTTTAGATCCAGTTTAGTAGAACCTGTTTTTGATCCTACTGGGGCTTTTCAAAAATCATTTTGAATAATCCACTGCGTATGAACCCTAAAAACCTAACGTTGGAATTAGATCTTTAGGCTCGGTTGTATTAAACGTTAACATGTTTTTCTAACGTATATATTATATATGTGTTAAAACATGATCATGATTAATGTATATATCATATACATTCAGTTTCTATGATAATTGTTATCAAGAATTGGTTTTAAAGCATGTTGTTAATTCATGTATATCTATACATACGAATGATTCAATTGAATGATAGTATTTATTTTTTTAATATTTCGATTAACATATATTTTTAATATTAAACAATATGAATTTTGTATTTTTGTCGTAGAAGTCATGTTTAGATTAATGTGATTCTAGTTTTGAATACATATTTCATTTTTTGTTCAATAATTAAGTATGTATCCATGATAGAAGTCATGATAGGTTAATGTGATTAATTTAATATGATTTTTGGGTTGAATGCATGATTAATATTTCAAAAATAATTTTGATTATATATCTCAATGTGGTTAATCTTAGTGTATTCTTATTAAATAGGATATAAACTTGTAATCGGGTAAGAATTACAAATCCTATAAGATATGTGACATATATAACAAATTCTAGTTGTATATAGATTCAAAGTATCTTTAATTCCAATTGGATTAGAATAGATACAAAGTTAAAGGTGGGTCCGAGTTAGTTAAAAACATTTAAATTAATGTTTTTCAAAATTAAAATAATGGGCACTTTTAGTTAATTGGGTTAACTAAAATAATGAGAAATTTTAGGCGATTTTTTATTTTTAGAATTGAAATTCATTGTTTAAAAAAATGGGGGCATCGTTAATTGTTCATAGTGCAAGGAAATTCGTTGATAGTCAATATTAGTATGATTTCCCAAAATTTTTAGTGATTTTTTATGCATTGTAATATATAATATTTATCTTGTTTAAATTATGATATCTAAAAAAATAAAAACCTTCTTCCAAATTCTAAGTGAAGTGTCATCCATTCTCAAACACTTGTTAAGGCTTTACTCACATCAATATGGATTTTCCTTCAAAAAGTGTATTGTGTTATTATGATGAGGCAAGTTAAGTAACAGTTACTCTATTGTTTAAAATGGTTAGACTTGATAAAGCTATCAAGAATATTTTGAGCTTTAGACACTAACTAAGACATAAGACATCATAATCTCATAAAACAACTAAAAGTTACATATAATGTAATTGGTAATTGGTACTTGCTTAAATAACCTAATTTAAAGTGTCATGCTTTAGCTCTCTTAGATTTAGGTGAAACATGGATTTTAGTCCCTCAAATTACGATAGCATTTTTAGGAGGGTTGTTAATTTAGTGGGGGTCTATTCATCTATACTAAAATGAGCTTTTGCATAATATTTATTGTAAATATATAGCCTTTTTAAATCACACTAATCCCTTGTCATAGCGATCCATCATTTAGAAGGATAAGTAGTCCGATACAAACATTTTTACTGGTTCTGAAACTTGAGAATTGTTTTTAAGCATGAACGCAACTTGTATGTCCTGATAATCCTATTCCTGACGAACCACTAGCCAATGCCATAAAAGCCTTGAAGGATGCACAT
The DNA here is from genome assembly GCA_039657365.1 of Stephania yunnanensis. NCBI lineage: Eukaryota > Viridiplantae > Streptophyta > Magnoliopsida > Ranunculales > Menispermaceae > Stephania > Stephania yunnanensis. The sequence continues at coordinate 26,749,405 of CM077581.1, read as the reverse complement.
ACTAAATATGTCGATGACTCAACTGATGTTGCATGCATTATGGTGGAAAACATGGTTCCAAAACTACATAAGGACATGGAACATATGGAAGCTTACCATATGACCACAATGCTGAAGGAAATGTTCCAATAGCAGGCTAGGGTAAAAAGGTTTGAGACAGTTAAGAACTTTCATTCTGGCAAAATGGCTGAGGGTGCGCCAGTTCGTCCTCATGCTCTCAAAATGAAGGGTTATAATGACCATCTTGATAGACTTGGATTACCCATAAGCCAAGATTTGGCTATGGATTTGATCTTGAATTCATTGCCTTATAGTTATTCATAATTTGTGATCAACTATAACATGAATAAAATGGAGAAGTCTATCTTAAAGTTGCATTTGATGCTTAAAACTGCTGAGTAGAATGTCGAGAAACCTATATCTAATGTGTTGATGGTTCAGAAAGGAAAGGCTCTGAAGAAAAAAAGGCAAAAGCAAAGCTAACGTTGCAAAAGCTGTTATGACTATACAAAGCCTATGGAAAGGGTCAAGCCTCATCCAAATTCTACTTCACAATCCCAGAAGGAAAAGAAAAAGAAGGAAATTGTCATTTCTTCCATGCACCTGGCATTGGTTGAGAAATTGCAAGCTCTATCTTGACGATCTAACGAAAAAAAGAGTAATGCAACTACTCTTTAGGTATTTGCATTATTGAAGTTAACTTTTCTACTAGTGATTCTTGGGTATTGAATGCTGGATGTGGATCTCATATTCGTATTACTGTGCAGGGTCTTACTAAAAGTAGAATGCTAAAGAAAGGAGAAGTCATTCTACTAGTTGGAAATGGAGCAAAGGTTGGTTCTTTGGCTGTAGGATGCTATGAGTTAATTTTACTTAGTGGACATGTTATAGTTTTAATTAATTGTTATTATATCTTTGCTTTGAGCAGAAACATTATTTTAGTTTCATGTTTGGATTTGGATGGTTTTAAATTCATTATTGTGAATAATAAATGCTCCATTTTTCGTAAAGACGTTTTCTAAGTAAAATGTTAATTTATGTGATGGTTTTATATTTTAAACATGAAAAGGTCCATACATACTCCCATTCTTAACATAAATACAAATAGATTTAAGTTAAATGATTTAAGTCAAACCTACCTTTTACATTATCGTCTTGGCCATATAAAGGATAAACGTAATTCTAAACTCCATTAAAATAGACTTTGTATTTATTTGGTTTTGAATTATATGAAACATGTGTATCTTGTTTACTACGCAAGATGACAAAGATTTCCTTTACTAGACACAGTTAAAGGGCAAGTGATTATTAGGTCTAATACATACTGATGTATGCAGTCCTATGAACACAGTGGCTAGGGGTGGTTATCATTATTTCATTACATTCACTAATGATTTCAGCATATATGGTTATATGCATCTCATGAAACATAAAGGTGAATCTTTTTAGATGTTTCGAACATTTCGAAACAAAGTGTAAAATCAACTCGATAAAACTATTATAGCACTACGATCAGATCGAGGTGGTGAATATTTAACTCAAGAGTTTGATGATCATCATAGAACCCGTGGGATTTTCTTAGAGTTATTTCCCCCAGAAACTCTACAATTGAATGGTGTTTCTAAGATGAGAAATCAAAATTTATTGGATATAGTTCATCGATGATGAATCATGTAGATCTTCCTATTTCTTTTAGGTGTTATGCCTTAAAATTGTTGCGTTTACACCGAATCGTGTTCTTTCCAAAGTAGTTAATAAAACACCATATGAGATGTGATTTTGGAAAAGATTAAGTTTGTCTTTCCTTAACATTTGGGGCCGTGAGGTTTTTGTACGATGACAAATCTCAAAACAATTATCAACCAAATCTACAAAGTGGGTATTTGTTGGTTATCTTAAAGAAATTAAAGGGTACTACTTTTATAATCCCACTTATAATAAAGTGTTTGTTGCTCGGAATAGTGTCTTTATGGAAAAAGAGTTTATTTCAAAAGACAACAATGGGAATAAAGTAAATCTTATAGAAGTTTCGAGAACCACAAATAAACAAAGTCTCGAACTAGCTAAACTTTCACAGGTATCACAAGGCATGCATAGATCTCACAGGGTAAGACATCAGCTTGAGAGATTTGGATTTCTTATTACCGATAGGAATGAGGTATTGCATATGGATCAAAAGAAACCTACTACTTATCAGGAGGCTGTACTTAGCCTTGAGACGAATAAATGGCTTAGTGCCATGAATTTAGAGATGCAATCAATGTATGATAACCAATTTTGTAACTTGGTTGATTTACCTAAAAATGGTAAGACCATTGGGTCTATATAGGTTTTCTAGAAGAAAACTGACGTGGATGGCAATGTGCATACTTATAAAGCATGGCTAGCAGCAAAAGGTTTCTGGCAGACTCAACATGTTGATTATGATGAAATATTTTATCCTGTAGCCATGCTTAAATACATTAAAATTCTAATTTCCATAGCCACATATTATGACAATGAAATATGGCAAATGGATGTCAAAACAACTTTCTTAAATGGAAAGTTACTTGAGCACATGTACATGATACAGCCTGAAAGGTTTGTTTATCCTGAGAATTCTACGACAGCATACTAGCTTGAAAGATCCATTTATGGATTAAAGAAAGTTTCTTAGAGTTGGAATATTTATTTTGATGAAGCAATTACAAAATTTAGTTTCAATAAAAATGAAGATGAGCCTTGTGTATACAAGAAGGTTAGTGGGGGCATGGTTATTTTTTTCGTACTCTATGTTGATGATATATTACTCATTGGAAATGACATCCTAACCTTGCAGAGTGTCAAGTCTTGGTTAGGGAAGTGTTTCTCAATGAAGGACTTAGGAGATGCAGCCTTCATCATTAGGATTAAGATCTATGAGGATATTTCTAAAAGGCTGATTGATTTAAGTCAGTGCTTATATTGGCAAGGTACTGAATAGGTTCAGTGTGCAAGGCTCTAAAAGTAGGTCATTGCCGATGTATCACGGTATAAGTCTCAGGAAGACTCGATGTATAAAGATTAATGATGAACGTGAACGCATGAATACTATTCCGTATGTATCAGCTATTAGATCTATCATATATGCCATGTTATGCACCCGGCCTAATGTATCATATGCTTTAAGCAAAACAAGTAGATTTCAATATGATCCCCGTTAGAGTCACTGGATAGAAGTAAAGAACATTCTTAAGTACTCGAGAAGGATTAAAGAAATGTTCTTGGTCTATGGAAGTTTGGAAGACAAGCATGTTGTAAATGGTTACATAGATGCAAGTTTTCAAATTGATATAAATGACTTCAAATCGTAATCAATATATGTGTTATTTTAAATGGAGATGCAATGAGTTGGAAAAGTTCAAAGCAAGAAACTGTAGGACTTTCTAAAATAGAATATGAGTATATTGCAACGTCCAATACAGCTGAGGGTGCAGTTTGGATCAAAAAGTTAATCTCTGAACTTTGTATGGTTCCTAGTATAGCTAACCCCATTCGTTTGTATTGTGACAACAACAGGGCAATAGTATAGGCCAAGGAATCAAGATTACACTACTAATCAAAACATATACTTAGACATTTTCATCAAATTCAAGAAATCATTAAAAGGGAAGGCGTGAAGATTTGTAAAGTTCCTAGAGAAAAATGTGTTGCGGTTCCTTTGATGAAGGCTCTTCCATAAGTGAAACATGATGGTAATGTTAGGTCATTAGGTATTTGATACATGAATGATTGGCTCTGATGCAAGTGGGAGATGTTGGTGCACGTGCCCTGGGTCAATCTACAAACATTATTTATCTTATAATTTTAATTAATAAAATGGAGGTTTTCATTTGCTATCTTATTATAAGTGATTGCATGTTTATCATATAGTAAGGTATATAGATATTTGATGAAATATCTTAAACATCCCTAGTCTGTCATTATAATGGGAACTCAAATGAATTAAGACTAGTGTTAATCTTGATTGATGGTCATGTGATGATCATGCGTATAGGGATTCGAATCGAGATCATGAGTACTTGTTAAGGAACAAGGTACTAGACCGACCTGCTCTGAGAACACCACATGGATTAAGTGATAGGTGTTACTTATGATCGGTATACCATTTAGACCTTCGACTTGAGATTACCATAGTAATTGACACAATCAAAAGTTGTCTTTCATTGAACGATTATAAAGATTAAGATTAGTTGCCATGGGAATAATTATGAAAGTGTGTAATCAAGACAAAATTTGTCACTCGTGTATATGAGAGAGATACCAGAAAATCCATCGATATGATATATTGATAATGGCTAAGACCATGTGAATTGATATGATCAATGTCACTTGGATGTTTTTAGTTTACTTAATGATCCAAACTAGTATGATTAAACATTAAGGGTGACTTTCTATGCCTTATGTTCACTCAAAGGATATCGCACGACAAAATGATATGATATATGTTATTGAATAAGTTATATTTCTTTTGATATTCATGCTACTTGGGTAGTCATAATGCTTTACAAGAGATCACTTATGACTTGTGTACAAAAATCTTATTGGTTCATTGTCAACGTAGCATGAACCTATTGAGTTGCACACAAAGAATGACAATTTGCAATTTCAATTAGTCTAGAGTAATGAATTTTATATGTTAAAATTCATTACATAAAAGCCCTTACCGTTTATTATATTATAACTTATTAATAGGGTTGTATGTGTAATTTGATTAAACTGCCTAAGTATTATAGTTATATTGTGAATAGGATTTTAAATAAGGGCTTATCTAGACATATAAATAAAGGGTGAAACCCTAAAACGAAATAAGATTTTTATTTTGCAAATTTTGAGTTCTTTTGATTTTGGGAGAGAAAGAAAAATGTTTTCAATCTCTATTGGGGCTAGCACTTTAAATTATGGTCCCCATTCATGTGTGGATTTTTGATAGAGGGCGCACGATTAAAGGTCTTCGAGATCGAACAATCATAGATGAAAAAATTAGTTTAAGGTAATGTTTACTTTTTAGATCTAGTTTAAGAAAACCTATTTTCAATCCTATTGGGGTTTTTCAAAAAAAAATTTTGAATTTTTTGCTTTATATGAACCCTTAAAGCCCAACACTACAACAACAACAACAACAACATAGCCTCAGTCCCCAATTAACTGAGGTCAGCTACATGGATCAAACTTTTCCATTGTACTCGATTAAGTGCAATTGATGGTGAGCTTTGCAAACCATTCAAATCCATCCTAATTACTGCATCCCATGTTAACTTTGGTCTGCCCCTACCTCGTCGAATTTCTATAGTTTCTATTGAGTCAAGTTTTCTAGTTGGGGCATTTGTAGGCCGTATTTGTAGGTGACCAAACCATCGCAACCGCCCTTCCCTAATCTTTGTATCAATTGGTGCTACTCCTACTTGTCTTTGAATCTCTATATTTCGTAATCTATCTTTACAAGTTTTACCACACATCCACCTAAGTATCCTCATTTCCGCTACGTTCATCTTATGTAATTGTTGTTGCTTTACTGCCCAACATTCACTTCCATAGAGCATAGCTAGCCTAATTACGGTCCTATATAATTTCCCTTTTAACTTAGTAGGAACATTTCGATCACAAATCACCCCTGTTGCACTCCTCTATTTCTTCCATCCTGCTTGAATTCTATGTGTGACATCATTCTTAATGTTACCATTATTTTGTATGATTGATCCTAGGTATCTAAAGTGGTTTACCTTTGGAACTTCTATTTCCCATAATTTTACCACTCCATCATCTCAATGTTTAGTGTTTATAAACTCACAGTGCATTTATTCAATTTTCGTCCTACTCAGCTTAAAGCCTAACACTACTATGATAATAAGAATTTTATTAATAGTTTAAAGATTCTAGTTCAACACTCTAAGACGAAGCATATGTATATTCATCATCATTATATCATTAAGCTAGTTGATCGAGGTGTAATTAATATTGAACATGTTCCAATTGAAAGTTAGCAAGCTGATATATTTAAAAACGCTCTCGACACAAACTTTAAAGGGATCGCAACTTGGTAATTATTTTCATACACAAATACACTTATTTGTTTGACATTTTATTATGAGTTGCTTTCGTGTTTGACCAAGAAACTGTGACTTGAATTTCACTACAATATGTGTCACTCCCAATAAGTTGATTGTAAAAAACTAGTCGCTATAATTGGTGAGGGGGACTAAATTCTATTCTATTAGACGCAATGGATTTAAACTTCTGAGATTTAAGAGAGAGTTGATTATAAATTGTGTTTATCCTTACTGATTTTGTGTGATTATCTCATTCCCATAAGTTAGTCTTCCCAATTTCTACTTTTCTATCTCGCCATGACCTGCTCTACCACTCTACCATTTTTGAATCTTTCTTGCTTCGAGTTACTTTAAGAATGTCTAATCATCTTTTTCCACCTCTCATGGTGATTCTACTACAATAGCTAATCGTTCGACGATAGAGATGAAGGGCATAGACTATCATCCACCTTCAAAAAAAATCTACATCGGTATGCCATCTTATCCTCGTATTGCCAAGAGAGTATAAGGGTTAAATCAAATGCTCTTCCAAGAAAGCCAGAACTAATGCCAATAGAAAAAGAAAGTTAAAAATGATAAGGTTTCTTGTGATTCATTATAGAGGATTCTTGATGAACCTGAGGTGTTTAGCCAAGCCTTTAACCAAATAAATATTATTTTCATCTTACATTACTTTGTTGTACATGTTCCATCTGCCTTTGCTAATTTCCAATTGTTGGAATGTGTTGAGAAATGTAAAGAAATGGTGAAGAGAAAATACTTGCATGATCATCTGATCAATTTGTCACATTTTCATGAAACTAGCTTAGACAAATTGCTAGTACAGACTCATATCTATGGTCCATTAAGTCATGAAGGCTTCCATAACAACTCTATTATAAAAGGAGTTTTACAACAATCTTCTTGATAATTTATAGGACGCTACTATGAATAAAATGTTTTTTTGTATGTACTTCCATTTAGTCTTGCCTCAATTAACTGCATGCTAGGACTTTATATGGATTAGGGACGCTTGCTAACAAGCTGGGTCTGACACTCGAGCTTGATGATCTGTAACACTCGAGCTTGATGATGCTGTCTCTTTGCTAATCAGAGGGATATTAAATATGGCCATTTGACAATGCTTTTGGGCTTCATGCTACCAAGCTATCTTGCAATGCCAACATGATATGGAAGGTCTTTACTACAAGTACAGTGGGTACTTCTCACCATACCTACAAGGAGAGGGATACTGCTATATGTCCTTACATTAAGAAAGAAGTTCAACTTTGGGAAAAAGATAATTGAGTCTGTGGTGCATTAAGGGAAGAAACATCATAAGCTATATCTACCATACTTCTTAACTTAATTGTTTTGAAGATGCTTTGTCATTGAGCAAAAAAATGACAAATTGGAAAAGGTGGTGAATGAGGATAAATTGACTCGTGAAATGAAGTCTAACAATAGAATTATCGATATTGATTTATAATGCCTACAAAGGAACTCGTTAGCTACTCCAACTACTGATGCTCTTATTTAGACCCCTATCATAAAGCCTATACGGAAGTCAAAAGAATCTTGAAAAGAAAGATTGCTGAAGTTAGTGAAATTAAGGACACCAGTCCTACTAAAATGCAATATTTAGGAGAGAAAATAGCAAAAAGGGGAGATTCTTTTCCTGGTGCTATAGGATAGACTAGACCGCGGCCTAATGAAAGTTCATCTGCTCTACTTCCTCATAACACAAAAAGTTAGTTCTCCTGCTAATTTTCATAAAATTAGAGATAGTAAATTTAATTTTACAAAGTTACACTTTGATCAAAGTGTTATTACTCTTGTTACTACTGCTGGGACGAGTACATTTAAGTCCCCTATGATGAATTATGGAACTGATGGTAAAGAAGTTGTAACACCCAGTGAGTTTCCTAGTGCGGTTGTATTTCTAAAGGAAGAGTCTCTGGCAACCTCAAACGCTACTCATGTTGATGACTCAAGTGTTGTTAACCTTTAGGGCATTCAACTGCCTTCAATTATAGTAACATTTGAACATATTGTTGAGGCTCTACTTAATGATGATTGCAATCTGAGCCAAATATGTCAGTCCATCATTCTACTCAACTTAAGCGTGAGGATATTGAAGTCGATCATGCCACTTCAATCGAGCCAACAATTATTGTTGATGTTATTGCTGCACCTGCAACTTTTGTTTCTACTACTGCTCCTACAACAGAAATAGATGTTGTTGAAGATGACTATACTCCAATTCAGGATGAACCTCTGCAAGTTCTTCGACGATGACGAGACCACACCCACCGCTGTTCGACTAATTCTTATATCTCATTTCTTATCTCACTATATACGGAGAGGATGTACTTGCATGATGTGACCAATGCAAAAATAGATCAACATTGCCGATGTCGAAATTCGTCGATTGAGGTGGCTGGTTAGAACACGACAGTAATCTCTTTGACATCGTTTAGTCAAAAGGAGGAATGAGCAAGAGATAAATGTATCTTTAAGTTTTTTTTTTTTGGTTTTGTATGTACATGAACTTGAAATTATAAAATTGCATTTCATTGTTGTATATATTTGCTGGTGACTATAATCTTTTTAGGATTTTGAATTTTTTGTGTTGTTACTTTAATCCATTGATAACAGTACATTTTATGAAGTTCCTCGAAAACTTAGTTATCTTGTTTAGTTACTATTTTTTACAAATCTATGCCAAGAAGGGTTGTTAGACCCTAGCTTATTGCATTTGGGTCACTCTTCCTTGTTGGCACATAAAGACTACAATGCGAATTCCGGTGAAGATTACAATTTCAAAGTAAAAGTCAAACACGAAAACAGATCTAAAATCAAAATAGGAATTGAATACGAGTTAGATAACGAAAGTGTGCAAATATCGGTATTAGTCCAAAAGAACTTCGAGATGGACTACAAATACAAAATTCAAGATAAAGGTGCATAAAGGACTAAAAAGAATTTTGAAAATGCGAGTCAAGATTCTTGAAAGAATATAAGACGTGTTTGTTGAACATTGGATGATTCCAATAGGAACTAGAATTGGAGGGTGCAGAGGTTTTTCGAGTTGTATTATTTGGGATTGAATTCTTAGATATTGGAGATAGACTTAATCTATAAATACTCAAAATCACCATTATGTGGATCATCATTTTTTTACTTCAGTTTTATAAGAATTAGAGATCACTAAAAAAGTTGTATGCATTATCAATTCAATTAATTTATTAGTGAGGCCGAGGCTACGCAGAGGAAGACATTCAAGTCTTACTATGATATCAATTCTTTGTCTAGTTTTGATGTGTGTTTTTATTAGTTCATCACTGATTTTCTAATCTCCTCAATTCCCCTAGATTTAAAAACTTTAACAATAAATAAGTAAATTGCCTTTAATCAGATATTTAATTATTCATCTTATACAAAGAGAAAAGCCATGTTCTAATTTTATTTAGCTAACCACTTTATTTAGATAAAGAAATTAATTTCACACAATAAAACCACATTAAACTTTATTGGAACCTTGAACTACTAAATCTAACATCTTCAGAAGCCAGTTCAATACTAGATTTAGATCTGAAACTCACCTAGGATATTTAAACGGTGCATGCCTTTCAAACAATCTTAGTTACTACTTCAAACAGATAACACAACCAAATATCACTTACATATTCTAGAGTATGCATTAGGCTAAGGAAAGAAACAACAATATCATAGAACCAATTTGGTTTCATGCCTGGGAGGTCAACTATGAAGGCGATTTTTCTTGTAAGACAATTGTTAAAAAAATATAGAGAAAAGAAAAAAGATCTTCATATGGTATTCGTAGATTTATAAAAAGCATATGATAGGGTCCCTAGAGATGTTCTTTGGTGGGTTCTAGAAAGAAAAAGAGTGCATGCTAGATACATAGACACTATTAAGGATATGTATGATGGAGTAGTAATGAGTATAAAGACATTTGGAGGAGTTACAAAAGAATTTCCATTACGATAGGACTACATCAAGGATCGGCTTTAAGCCCATATCTATTTACTTTAGTTATGGATGAACTAACTAGACATATTCAAGAGGATATACCATGGTGTATGCTATTTGCAGATGATATTGTCTTAGTGTATGAAACTAAAGATGGAGTGAATAGGAAATTAGAACTCTGGAGGAATACATTAGAATCTAAAGGCTTTAAGTTGAGTAGGACGAAAACCGAATACATGCACTGTGAGTTTAGAAACACTAGACATCGAGATGACGGAGTGGTAAAATTAGGGAAATAGAAGTTCTTAAGGTAAACCACTTTAGATACCTAGGATCAATCATACAAAATGATTGTAACATTGAGAATGATGTCACACATAGAATTCAAGTGGATGGAAAAATGGCGCAAAGGCAACAGGGTGATTTAGATCGAAATTTCCCTATTAAGTTAAAAGGGAAATTATATAGGACCGCAATTAGGCCAGCTATGCTCTATGGAAGTGAATGTTGGGCGGTAAAGCAACAATAATTACATAAAATGAACGTAGCAGAAATGAGGATGCTTAGGTGAATGTGTGGTAAAACTCGTATAGATAGAATAAGAAATATAGAAATTCAAAAATAAGTAGGAATAGCACCAATTGATACAAAGATTAGGGAAGGGCGATTGCGATGGTTTCATCACCTGCAAAGACGACCTACAAATGCTTCAAGTAGAAAACTTGACTAAAGTTAACAAGGGATGCGTTAATTAGGAGGGATTTGAATGGTTTGCAAAGCTCACAATCAATTGCACTTAATCGAGCAAAAATGGAAAGGATTGATCCGTGTAGCAGGCCGCGGTTAATTTGGGACTGAGGCTATGTTGTTGTTGTTGTTGTATTCTAGAGTATTCATGTCATACTCAAATCCATGATTCAAATCAATAGATATTAACCTATAAAATTAGTGAATTAAAGGATACAATGGGTTAAGGCATTAAGCGCGTATTCATCTCATTATAAATACATTGCAAAACGGATCTAGCTCACATTCGGACTTTGTTTAGATCAAACAAACTACTCATTCATAATCATAAATAACATTGCAATAATTTAAATAAGACTATAATTGAAAATACATACGAGTTAAAATACTTGAATCTTCAAAAACAATAAAATAATAGGCAATGTATGTAAACTATGTAGACGACGGCTCCAAGAATATAGGGCTTCAAAGTACGATCAAGGGCAATTAATTTTATAACCCTAGGTTAATATTTTAGTATTCTAAGTACTAAAAATCTCAAAAAAAAAGCTCGTAGTTATATAAAATTCACGTAAACATACCCAATGATTCATAGCGATATGGGTTTAATAGGAATCGGTGGGAAAATCTAGATTTCTAAGCACATTAGTCATTTCTTATGTTCACCGATTTGGCCAATGACTCAATGCCTCCCTGGAATCGCTGAGAATCGCTAGTTCATAATTCTAGTTCTATGTGCTTCTTTGGTATTAATTTTTTATATACTTCTTCCAATTTAATAATTCTTTCGTAATCTTTCCATTCTCCTTTATTTCTTCGTATTCTCCATTTATTACTTGAAATATCAAAAACAAGAGAAAATTTAATGTAATATATCTTTTACATTTAAAATCATAATAAAAAGTACTATAAAATAAGTATAATTCTTGACTTGTCACATGAAAAGAGATCTTACATTTCAATCGAATCAAAAAATAAACCTAACACATCATTCAGCCAATTCATTTAAATTTGTGGATTATTAAGAAATTATGAACTCTGACTCTTCAGCCAATTCAATTATCTTCATAGTTTCATCAACAATTTATCTTTCTTTAGTAACTATGATAACATTTTTCCCGAAGAATATGTTTTCGATGATCGTTCCCAAATACTTTTGCCTTTTAAAGAAATTAACTTGTTTCTCAAATTTATGAGAAGTATAACTTTGATCAACGGAAAACTTGTTTTACTAGTTAGGGAGATAGTAACTTTTGTAATAAATATCAAATCATATTTGCTCATGAGTTCACAAAAGAATTACTTCATTCATTAGCTACCAACATATCTTTCGATTTGCTCTTCTAATATCTCCAATTTGTCATTACTTAAATATAACCTTTGATCCATACTATATCATGTCTCAATCATTTATTCTCACCAAGATTTTAACATTACTTTAAAAATAATGTTTATCTTCTTGCTTTTTAAGATTCTAGGTTGAGTGTAGACCGTGTTTTTATGAAAAGTTTATGAGACTATTTAAGAGAATCTTGAGATGGTTTATGGTTCATTTTGATGTAAATATGGATTTTTGAGCTGATATCATTGTAAATGAGTTTTAAGACTGAAACTTGTAGAATTGATGTAGAATTCAATATTTTAATTCACTTCGATGTGATATTGTGAATTGTCGTTTAGAGAGTAGTCATTCTAGGCCTTTCACCAATATGGTGTTTATCAGGTTTTTTATGACAGTAGCCTTATTTTAGGGAAAGCTCGGCTTAAACTTCTATTCTAGTGGAAATCTAAATAAAAAAACTCCTTAATTGATCAACATTAGGAGATCAAAATCATGAATATGACCTTAGAATTTTTACTTATCTCGAGGACTTTAGGTAGTTAAGATTGTTAACGAATCTATGCGAGGATTAAGGTTATTAGGTAATGTCTGGACTTAATAAAATTTGTCCTGACATTACCCTATTTTATTCAGTGAAGAGATAGAGATATCCATGATGAGTAATCAACTCCAAAACTAAATGAGAATTTTGAGGAATTAGGAAATGATTTTTAAAAATTAGCGGGAATTCGTAAGGAAACTGTATGTATTTGGACGATAATTAATTAGAATACTTAACATACTTAGAGCACATATATTAGTGCCACATATTCATGTGAGACCACCAATAGAGATCATGGTTGATTATTAGCTTTACAACCCTTCGAAATGTTACGAGTCTCGCCTAAATGAGCATAATGGTTTATCAAGGTGATGATGCAAATTCTTAGCGCCATTTTCATTTCTAGTATCTTTCATCACTGTTATCTTTTTTAGAGCGGAGTGTGGGAGAAAATTTTTTTATGTCATTGAATTTGTTTTATTTATGTAATTATTTTAATTATGAATTCTTAATTATGATATGTGACACGTGTGGAGCATGTATGATAAATTTCCCTCCTTTATTATACTATTAAATTTTGTAGTAGGGGTAAGTTGGATCGACTCCACAAGGATTTTGCAAATTCCTTAAGAAGAGGGGTTGTATTTTTCATATTTTTACATTAATTTAATTGGAACCAAAATTTAAATTAATAATCTTTAAATATAAAAATCAACTAAACTAACTAAACTAATTTAATTAACACAAATCGAAGTCTCTAAATTCTAATCAATTCATTTCCACAATAGAAAACAATATAAAAAAATATCTAAACAAACATCTTAAACAATGAAACATCATTGTATTTTGCATCCAAATAGGACACTCGGATCATAGTCATAATTATACGTTATAAAGTCTCCTAGACCATTAAAATCTAATCATAAGTAACTTCTATAGCCCTTGTCAAGCCATCAGTTCTCCTTATACAGGTGGAAAAGCCACATTCTAATTTGATTGAATTAAGCATTTGAATATTCGAAGAAATTAACTTTAGGCAAAGAAACCGCACTAAACTTTGTGAAATGTTCGAACTACTAAATATACTACCTTCGGAAAGCCATTTCAATATTAAATTTAGATCTCAATTCACCTACTACATCAAAACGACAATAATCCTTTTAAACTATTCAACTTACTATTTTAAACTAGATATATAGTTAAAACATTTATTGGACACTATGCATGCAATGCCTAAATCAGTGATTGCAATATGCAAATAACACCTTATCATATCAGTGAATTAAAGGATATGATTAGTTTAAAGCATTAAGCACAAAATCATCTCATTACGAATACATTTCAAAATGGGCCAAGTACATGTTCAGAGTTTGTTTAAATTGACAAACTACGCACACATGATAATAAATAACGTCATAATAGAATAATTGAAAGACATAATTAAGAATACGTTATTGAGAGTTTGAATATTCCAATCTTCTCCAAAAGCAATAAGAATAATAAAGAATAGCGACGAAACTAAAGTAAAAAGTTTTAATATTATCTAAAGCCCTTAATATAATAGTCTAAGACTTATATATAGTATCTTAGGTAATACATATCCTAAGTCAACTCCAAATCCTCGCTGTAATCTAAAATCCATGAAACTGACTTTGATAATCCCGCAAGGATTCTTGTTATAACGTGAATCACTATGGAAATCCTTAGAAAACTTCTTCCATACTCCACCGATTGGACTTGTGACCCACATTGTGTTTTCCCAAATCATTCAGGAATCACTAGTAGCGAAACCCAGTTGATTCTTGATTCTTTGGTGAATCATTTTGCGGTCTTTCTAGTTGTTGAAATCCTTCAGTTTATTCCCTTTGTCATCCATTTCTTCAAATTATCCAATTATTACCTAAAATAACAACAAAATAGAAAACTTAGTGCAATATATCTTTTTACATCAAAAATCACCATAAAATATAGTATATAACATTATCTAATTATTGACTTATCAAATATCCCCAAATTCGGCACTTTGTTGTCCAGAGCAAATGAATACTCCTAATTATATTCTCTTATTCAAACATAAGTGATTATTGACTAGAAAATTACTACCCTCATAAAAATAAATATCATGATATAATAGAATCATTAAAAGAATCCCTTTATTTGACAACTCAACCTTCTAGTTTTACAATACACCTCAAAATATAAAGTTAAATCGGTCACCAAGTTCATGCCACTATATAGATTTTCTCAATCTTCACTAACAAGTATCAAGCTTATGATTACTATTATAAAATGTAAAGATACAAAAATCACTAACTCAACCTCATTTTTAAAAGGTATTTAAAATTACATCGCAATCAAAGTCGATAGGAGTTTTTATTCACCAATGACTACCATTATCTTTTTCATTTATTAGAATGTTGGAAAAGTAATATACTTTATTTGACTTCGCGACTTGAGCTAAATCTTGTATTTGAAGGTTTTTTCATAAACTTCCTTCCATTTTCTATATCTTTCTTTCTTTTTCTTTCTTTCTTCTAGAATTATATATATTTTCTTTTTTATATTCTTACAGTTCCTAGCTACATTTCCTTTTGAATCTATTACTTTTTTCATAAAAAAATTTTCTCTTACTTTCTCACTACTAGATTCCCTGCTTCATTTCTATTGAAATCTGTGGGTCCCTCTATTTTTTATTTGTAAACTCTTGTTAGCTCTTCTCAACTCTACAATAGTCAAGGACGTATCATTTCCAACTAAGTAAAGTTTATTGGCTAATTTCCTATTTTTCCCTTCAATCGTGGCATCAATTCTTTTCAATATATATATATATATATATATATATATATATATATATGCTTAAGCAATAGTCTTTATACAACATGATTCCTCATAATCTTTCTAGTTCATCTTGCTCTGTTGTTTTGATCTTCTACCCATTATAATATCTAACACAAAGCAATCAATCTCTTCTACACTCCTTTAGTGCTTACATAATCTAGGTTAAGTCAAATATGGTATAACAATTCTTTTCTATATCAAGTTTCTACTTTCATGGGTAATAAAAATATATCGCTTCTATTTAAATTTAAATTATAGTCAATTCATATTCCTAACTAAATAACTTAAAATAAAGAAATATTACCTGAATTATAGAAAATTTGAAAATTTTAAAGTCAACTTCGAATATTAAATTAATTATACCTCTTGAGTCTCCCTTACTTGGCTTCTTTATGGTTCACTTCGCCTATTTCAAACATCGTCTTCAAAGTTTTAAAAATTAAGTCATGTTTTTCAAAAAAACAAATATATTAAAAGAATTAAATATAAAACACAAACTGCATTTCAAAATAGACAATCGAATATCACAAAATAGAAAAATGTAATGGAGTAAATCATGCATTATAATTAATTGTGCTAAAAAACGTTCACATTCCACAATTCAAGGAAACATTAAAAAAATTACAAGATATTTTGCGTAGAAGTAAAATTCGTCATCAGTCTCTTTAGCTTTATCGTCATTCCTCACTGTAGTATGTCTTGAAGCGTAGTTATCAGCAGAGTTATAAACTCCCAATGGAATTCTCAACTTCAACGAAGAAATGTAAATGATCCTCCTTGGATCTAGCGAATGTTCGACCACCCTCCTTTCCGACATAGAATAGTGACATGCCAAAGTTCCCTCATTCTCGTCTAGCATCTCATGATTCCTCAAAATCTGTTTCTCATTACGCCTAAAAGCTAAAAAATTATTTGAGATTTCCCTTTCTTTTAGCCTTTACTGAAGATTTAGAATTACCCCCTGCCCCTGTAACATTTACTTAAGCCATCATACTTGCTCCTCGCTTTGCGTCTTCTCGTGTTCTGATGTGAATTCTTTATTTATTACTCTTGTATTTGTTTCTAGACTTTCTCATCTTGTTAAGCTACCTTTTGTCTTTTGAATCATTATACCCATCGACTGTTCTCATCTTTTCCAACATACCAACAATTATGGACTTCTAGTGTAGCATATCCAATTTAACCTTGTGAAAACCAACATTGGCTTTCATGCATAGCTACATAATCAAAAAAGGGAATGGTATACCATCACGCTTCATGGTCTTCATAGCATGTCTCATCACATCATTGACTGCATACCCAATGTCGATATACCCGCACTTTGCAAAAATGTGGTAGAGTAAAGCAACTCTATGATTTTTCATTTCAAAATGTTATGCAGTGGGGTATAAGCAGCCATATTTGATGTTGCTCCAACATTTGGCTTTTTTTCTAAAATTAGTGGTTTCAATAAATTTTGGGTGGCCATTAATATCGTGAGCAATACTTGTCTTGAAATACGGTATAAGGCATCTTGAATTATTGTACGATTCCTTATAAATGTAGAAGATATTGGTGTTGTCGGATTTTCGTCTAACTCTAGCATCCGGAAGTCTATTAAATTTATTTAATGGTTTAAGTGAAATATTCAACTTCTTCCCTCTAACTATCACTTCATTATGATTATCATACATATATCCATTCGAATATAATTGTTGAAAAATTATAAACATCCTCTTTTTAATTTTTCTTCGTATTATTTGAAAAGGTTTTCCCACTGCCTTTCCGTTTTAATGATCAAGATTTTCCCTTCATACTTGTGAACATTTTGGATTTGAAATTGTCTTTCGAGTGAGGACTTTTTCCCCTCTTAAATGTATCTATTTTGTGCTTTGGGACTGACAAATCCCATGGGATTATAAGGAACTTATTTATTCGAGTCTATGTAGTCACAATCTATATCAGAGCTAGGCATAGTAGGTGTTTTCTACTCAGGCATCCTTTGTCTCAATTCCTTAATTCTATTTCTCGCAGGTTGGATAGACATTTATTTGCCCGAATAGTCATTCTTGGGTTTTTCTGTCATAATTCATTTCCCTTGTTGTTGCACTACTTGAACCTTTTTATCTACCTCTTCCAGTTATAGTGATTAAATAAACTACTTCAATCATTAAATAATAAATCCTACATTTGATACTAAAAAATGGGTTTAAGGCGAACCGTTTATTGGAAATCAATTGCGACTGTGAAACATGAAACAACTTTTTTTGTAAAATGATAAATTTTGCAAAGCTTATTTAAAAATCATGGAAGTCAAGAAATATGCGATCGAATATATTAAGATAGTATTTCAAAAACTTAAGAATTACACCTCCGATTTGTTGAAAATTCAATTTTGAACTCATTGCAAATAATGTTCTTAAATGTTCATAAATTTATAAATACACAAATTTTAAACTAATGACCATTATCATTCTGATACTGAGTCAATTAGAACTAATGAAACATTTAATTCATTGTGGCAAAATGAATTCCAACAATAATTTTCGACATCAATTGCGATTTTTTGCAAAAAACCCAATCAATCAAAATCTCGTCAAAATAAAGAGCTAGGGTTTATCTCTATTACCATCTTGAGAGTGAACCTCTAAATATTTGTTCTCTCAAACTCCTATAGATTAGTATTTCATGTTCTAAGTCGAAATGCCTTAAACCTTAAGTCGGCTCTACTCTCTCAAATTTCAAAACTTTTGGTTAGAACGGAACTAGGTTGAGGTGGGAATCACGTAAATGAACTAAGATTTAGCTTAAAAAAGTTAAGTCAAGGCAAGAAATTGATTATAAGGAGAAGGGGTGTAATGGTTTAGATAATGGAATGAATGTGCGTTTGTGGTGATTAGGGTTTTTTTATATACAAAAAATTGCACCTAACGAATCCTATGTAAAGTTTAGTAGCTTGGAAATTTCTAAACGAATTAGTGAATAATGATGTGCGGTGAGCCACTGATCTGAGTAGCGATTTGTGTTTAGAGGAAAAATTGCTAAGGATTCGGCAGAGTCAAATTTCACTTGAATTTACTTTTTTTGTCAACGATTAGGCCAGTGATTCTTTGTGTTATTTGTAACCATTGATGACTAGCTAGGCTTAATTTTACTGTCTTACAATTTTATTTCATAATTAACTTATATACCATTTGAAAAATGAAAATGAAATTAAAATTTATTGAAAATCTCAAAATTTTGATTGGGATATTTACTGATCTTATAATTTCATTAAGTAAATAAATAAATGAATAAATAAAAAATTAATGAGTGAATATTGCGAACTTGCATAAAGGCCATAAAAAAAAATTACTCAATCATCCCACCCTCTTATTGAAGCCAGAGCTTGTGTCCAGAAGAATATTTCGCAAAAGAGTCGAAAGGTGAGAGAACAAATGCAAACTATAATAATGCTCGATTTCCTATTGAGAACTTAAATAATGAAGGAAATAAGGAATATGAGATGCCTGTTATAAAGCATTATTGTTAATTTTCGTTGGCTTGACTCATGTAGTAATCAATCTTCGTTGCGTATGAGTGAATTAATATTCAATTTAAGTGATTCCACATTCAGAGTATCTTCCTTAATTTTTGAAGAACGTCCCTTATCATCGCTCTCATTGCCTTCTCTGAATTGCGCTTCTTCAATATTGTCGCAAAGTTATTTCCCGCCAAGCAATGATGTTGCTTCATTACCAATTCTAAGTGTAACTATTGGATCACGAATGTCGATGATCGCTCCAGGAATCGATAAGAATGGTCTTCCCAATAATATCTCCTAATTTTGTATTGCTTTTAGCATTATTAGGAAATTTGTGGTGAAAGTGAACCTACCCAATCGTACGGACACATTATTTGATATTCCTAATGGGACTGTGACAGTACCATTTAGCTCGTACACCTTTATGGGAAGCCTGCAATAAATCCTCAAATTTCATAGAAGAAACCAATGTGTAGGTGTAAGATTCTATCGACTCCTGTATCAAAATGAATTTCATAAAATGACATTTCATTGATTTTTATGTTGAGGAAGGTCTCCCTGGATCCGATCCTAGAAGTTTTGAAGGATCACCATTTTCACCATATTCCTCGTGATCTAGGTCGTCCTTGTCACACTCGAATGGGTCTCCTGTGAGTTGTTGTTTTTGTTTTTGTAATATCTTATTCTTCTTTCTTTTTAGTGTAGAAACAATCCAAAACATTATCGTATCATTAGAGTTTATGGTTATAATATTCTCCACCACTGTGTTTAAATTATTTGGTGAGTTTTCAACTAGTCAAAGTAAATAATCTCCACATTTTTTGAGATATGATTTTCATGAAAATGTTTTAGTCTATGACCATTAACATTAATGACTCTCCCTGTTTCTCTACTTTCTATCTCTACAGCACCATAGGGAAATACGTGTATAATTTCCAAAAGTCTCGTCCATGGTGAATGAAGTTTTTTAGGATATAGTTTAAGACAAACAAAAAAGTAACAACTTCTATCCTACTTTAAAATTTGTAATATTTAATTTATTATCATGAAATGCTTTAGGTTTATCTTTAAAAATAAAAGTACTTATATACGCATTATTTCTCAATTCTTTCAATTCTTGGGTAATAAGTTTTCATTGTTTTCCTACATTATAGTAATTCATATTGCATGTCTTAATTACCCAATATGCTCTATTTTCAAATTCTAATGGTAAATAACATGTTTTAACAAAAACTAGCCTATAAGGTGTCATACCTATAGGTGTCTTAAATGCAGTTCTATATGCTCATAATGCATTTTCTAAATGAACACTCTAGTCTTGACTTGTTAGACATAGTATTTTTTTCTAAAATTGATTTAATTTCTCTGTTTGAGGTTTCAACATGTCGACTAGTTTGAGGGTGATATGAGGTGAATGTTCTATGTGTAACATCGTATATGTGAAGTAGGGTAGCGAAAAGTCTATTGCAAATGTGTGAACCTCTATCGCTAATTAATGCTTCAGGGATCCAAAAAAGTAAAGATTCTTGATTTTAGGAAATTAACTACTATTTTAGAATCATTAGATTTAGTGGCTATCGTTTCTATGCTCTTGGACACATATTCTACTGGTAGTAAAATGTACATATTTCAATTAAATGGTAGAAAAGGTCACATAAAGTCTATTCCCCAAACATCAAATACTTTGGAAAAAACTAAAGGACATAAGGTTATTTGATTCCTTCGTCCTAAATTTCTGGTTCTTTGACAATTTGGACAACTTTTTGTATAAATATAATAATCATGGAACAAAGTAATCCAAAGGAATCCATTGTGTAATAACTTATGGGTTGTACAACATGGACTAAAATGTCCTCTACTTGCATAAGTATGGCATTAAGCCATGACAAATTGTATTTCTATTTATGGAATACATTTTTGAAAGTTTTGGTTAAAGCATAATTTAAATAAGTAGTGTATTCTCATAAATAATGTTTATAATCGTGTTTTATCTTATTATTTTGGGCACTTGTCAGATGAGCCGATTGCCTATTAGTAGTGAAATGACTATATATCCATACCATGGTCTAGTAATAGCTATTATTTTATAAGTATTCATCTTGAAATTCTTCTTTTAATGGTAATGGGGATTCACTATTTTCTAGTCTACTTAGATGGTCTGCTATTAAGTTTTTTTGCACATTTCTCGTCTTTTATAGTAAGTTATAAGATTCATCATATTAGTCTTGGTTTATCATTTTTATTTGCCATCAAATCTTTTAATTCTACGTGATTTGAGTAAACTATTACTTTTGTTCATAGTATATATGGTCTAAACTTTTTTAATTCAAACACAACTGCTATGAGTTGTTTTTATGAGGTGGTCTAGTTTTGTTGGTCGGGATGCAAATTCTTGACACATATTATATGGCATGAGAATTCGTTCCTATCTTTTGACCAAAAATATCTCCTATTACATAGTTGCTTGCATGAGTCATTATTTCAAAAGGTTGTTAGAATTCTTCTGACTTTATCATATGTATAGTAATCAAGGCGTCTTTTAATTTATTAAAGTCTATCTTGCATTCAATTGTGAAGTTGAAGGTAGCTTCTTTTTGCAAAAGTTTGCATAAAAGTTGTTATTTTGGGAAAGTCTTGCACAAATGTTTATATAATCCTGCATGGCCGAGGAAATATCTTACCTCCCTCATAGTACTAGGATAAGGTAATTTAATTATTGCTTTGATTTTAGCAAGATATACTTCTATTTATTTTCTTCACATTATGTGTCCTAGTATAAGCCTTTGATTTACCATAAAATGACATTTTTCATAATTCAATACTTGATTTTTTTCTATGTATCATTTAATTGCTCTACTTAAATGAAGTATGCATTCAACGAAAGAATTACCGTATACGGTAAAGTTGTCCATAAAAACTTCAATAAAATGCTCTACGTAGTTTGAAAATATACTAATCATAACCCTTTGGAATGTTAAGGGTGTATTATATAAACCAAACGGCACGTGTCTATATGCAAATGTACTAAAAGGAAAGGTAAAAGTAGTTTTTTCTTGATCTCTAGAGCTATATGAAGATGTTGAAATCCTAAGTATCCATCTAAACAATAGTAATATGTTCTTCCAACTAGTCTTTCTAATATTTGATCTATAAACGGAAGTGTATAAGTGATATTTTCTAGTTGTAGCATTTAGCTTCCTATAATTTATGCACACTTTATAGCCACTCTAGATTCTAGCTATACTAATTCTCTTTGTTCATCCTTTATAACTGTGATCTCTATCTTTTTAGGAAGTACTTGTACCGAGTTAAACCAATTACTATTAGCTATTGGGAATATCATTTCTACTTCTAGTAATTTTAGTATTTTTTTAGTACTACTTCCATTATTGGTGGATTCAATCTTCATAGAGCTTGTTTAGAAGGTTTTATCTATGTTTTGAGATTAATTATATGCATGCATGTGGCAGGGTGTATTCCTTTAATATCAGCTATTGTACTCTTATTATTTTCTTGAATTCTTTGAGAACATTTATTAGTTTTGCTTCTTTTAGATTCAAAAATATATTAGATATTATGACTGGTAAAGCGTTGTTACTTTCTAAATACGTGTATTTTAAATGATCTAACAGAAATTATAAATCTAAATCTGGAACTCTTATTATAAAGGATAAAAGTATGAAATGGGTTATTGTTAGATCCATATAGTAAGAGAGTTCAAGGAGTGCTTATAAGATTTTTAAGGTATTGATTATCTTCATATGTACGTACATAATTATGAAACATCTAAGGATCCTTCATAGTTTCGTAGAAGTTAAAGTTTACCACTTCACTATCTACTTCCATTGTCGAAATTCCATTAGAAACATCTATTTTGCCTTTTGCCATTTTTAAAAATGAGTGTCCTAGGATAAGAGAGGTTTTCTTAGAGAAGTGGTCTTCTTTCATTTCTATGACATAAAAATCAGCTGGAAAAACTAAATTATTAACCCTAACCAATAAATTCTCTTATACTCGTATAGGTTGAATTGTAGATCTATTTGCTAATTTTACTACTAAAACATTTTTTTCTATGGTTAATTTAGTCATTTGCAAATATATTGGCAAAGACAACAATAATTGAAGCACCTAGATCAAAAAACACTTTAGATATCCCTATATTTTATATTTTTTAATGTTCACGAAACTGAAAACATTCAGCGATCAGAACACTTTGGAGGTAATTTCTTTTGGATTAGTGCTGATAAATGTCATATAGGGTTACTTTTTCATTGTTTTTATTTTATTAGTGCATAAGTCTCTTATAAATTTTTGATATTTAGATATGTTTTGTATGTCTTGGAATAAAGGTATATTTACTATCATTTCCATAAAGTGCCTGAGATTTTTTTCCTTCTGGCAATTTCTCAACATTCTCATTGTTTTCTAAATGGCGGGGAAATGGTGGTCTCCATACTTTGTTTATTCTTATCAAAATCGCAATTCCCTTCTTTCAAGATTTTATTATCTTTAATTTCATTTTTTTTTTCTAATTCTGCTTCCAAGTCTTTTTGAAGAACTAGTTATTTTGGCATATTTGGTTTTTTTATCTATTTACCGCTTCTTAAAGCTATCACTTTTGCATATGAAATAGGGTAAGGTTTAGATGGTAGCTTGCCTTGGTTAACCCATGGATTCATTTGCATTGCCATTTGACTTAATTAATTTTTTACTTCAATTATATTATCATGTAAGGCTTGAACTTTTTTATCTATTACTTTATTTGAATCTTCAACATTGTTCTTCTATTGGTTAATGCGAGTGTTCTATATATTTGATAATACCCGTTGTCTACACCATTACCTGTGTTTGGTCGTATATAATTTTCATTGTTGCTAGAAATGTAATTTGGTTGAATAGGCTTATTTTAATGATTCATCATTATGTTAGCCTCTTTAATTGATTTTTTGCACCAACCAAAACTCATCATTTAGATGATTGGCCTCATTGCAAAAAGCATAAATTTTACTTTGAATTGATCTACCTTTTAATAATAATTCAACCATGCTTTTAAGTTCAACAAATTTAATCATTTGATTTCATGATTATGTTGCTATTAATTTCGCAAGAACTATTTTTCATAAATTAGATTTTCTCACAATAATGCTTTGATTGTTTTGTCATTCTATTAATAGTATCTTTTGCTAATGTTGGTGTTTTGTCGAATAAAGACCTTTCCCATGGCAAGTCTAAGAATCTTTGTTCTAAGTTGTTTAGTCTTTCTTAAAATTATTCTAATAAAGTTTTTTTAAATTCATGTTGTGGAAAACGTGGATTCAATCATTGTTATCAATCCAAAAGCTTACAAAAAGTTTCTTAAATCTCCATGCTTACATTAGTAAATTGTTTTCTATCAAAAGTAATTTCACATGCTGGAACGTATTGATCTAAAACGGTTTCTCACATTTCGTACCATGTGGTTATAGAATTTTTAAGGAGATAGAATAGCAAACCTTGAGCTTGACCCCTTAAAGAAAGAGGGAAAGCCTTTAGCTTGACATAATATAACTTTATGTCTTTGGGATTCATCACACTTATATATGTATATATTTCCTAATAAATCTTGAGGATCTTCATCACTTTCACCTTAAAAGTGAGGTAATGAGTTGATGAATCCAGGTTTTAACTCCAAATTGCGAAAGTCCAAAGGAAAAGCAGTGCACATGGTTCATAATTTTCAATATTTTTTATGGCTACCCTAAAAGTAGGTTCACGCACGATGTCTGCCATATTATTTGACAAGCAACAAGAAATGTTTTTAAGAAATTATTTTAAAATCCCAAGCAACTATGCCAAAAACTGACAATTGTCAAATGTGTATAATAAATTTCTTACCTTTTGTTATACTATTAAATTATGTAGTATAGTTAAGTGAGATCGTCTCCTTAATGATTTTGTGAATTCCTTAAGAATGGGTGTTTTATTATTTTTATTAGTTTTTTTATCGACTAAACTAACTTAAATAATATACTTAAAAGTCAATAAATTCAAATCTATTTAATTTAATGGAAACAATATAAAATAAACATCTAAAAAACAACCAAACAATTAAACATCAATCGGTTTTGCATCCAAACACGTCAATCAAATTATAGGCATAATAATACTTAATAAAGTATCATAGATTATTTAACTATAATCATAAGTAAATGACAGCTCTTACCTTGCCATAAATTCTTTTAATACAGGTGGAAAAGCCATGTTTTAATTTTATTGAATTAACTCTTTAAATACTCACTAAAATTAACTTTAAGAAATAAAACCGCATTACACTTTATAAAAACTTCTAAGTACTAAATCTAATACCTTACAAAAGCCACTTCAATATTAATCCTAGTACTCAATCTACGTAGGACATCTAAGTTTTAATAGACTTTTTTAACAATCCTAGTTACTACTTTAAACTAGATATAGAATCAAAACATCAAAATACACAGTGGTTATTATGCATGTAATACCTTAATTCATGATTGCAATCCACGAATAGCAACTTATAAAATCAGTGACTTAAATAATACGATTGGTTTAAAGCATTAAGTACAAAATCATCTCATTATGACTACATTCCAAAACAAACGAAGTTCATATTTGGAGTTTGTTTAAATTCAACAAACTACCCACTCAAATCATAAATATCATAACATAATAATTGAAAGAAATACTAAAAATAACTTATTAAAAGCTTGGATTTTTCAATCTTCTCCAAAAACAATAAAAACAATAAAAAATAACTTCGAAACTAAAACAAAAAGTGTAAAACTATCAAAGGCTCTTAATTTCGTAGTATAACGTTCATATAAATATATATAGTATCTTAGGTAGTACATATTTAAAACCAAATCAGAATCCACGCTTCAATAAAAAATCCACCAAACCGCCACCAACAATTCCTCTTATAACGTAAATTACAAGGGAAATCCTTGGAAAAGTGCTTCAGCACTCCACCGATTGGATAGACGGTTCACAGAGTAATTCCTAAATTGCTTAAGAAGTGCCAACAACGAAATCCAGTTGATTCTTAATTTGTTAGTGAACCTTTGTGGAATATCTTCACTTGGTCAAATCATTCATTTCTTCTATTTTTCATTCAATTTTCTAATATTTCAATTATTATCTGAAATAACA
Organism: Stephania yunnanensis; assembly: GCA_039657365.1. Classification (NCBI taxonomy): domain Eukaryota; kingdom Viridiplantae; phylum Streptophyta; class Magnoliopsida; order Ranunculales; family Menispermaceae; genus Stephania; species Stephania yunnanensis. The sequence continues at coordinate 26,723,228 of CM077581.1, read as the reverse complement.
AATAGAAAAGAAGACTGCATGTAATACAACCTTTTTCACATAAAATTACCCTAAATACACTATAAAAGACTGTTTAATTATCGACTTATCATGGGAACCCAACTTCGTTGATGGTTTGTGGCACCACCAAGGAAAGTGGCGACTAAAGCAACCACTAGTGGCTAAAGCAGCCGGTGGCAGCCTCACTGTCGCCATTACATGCATCCTCACTTTGGCCACAACAGATAACATAGCAGCTAGTCGTGACAAGAGAGTGGGAACGCCACTAGGTTTCCCCCACCACCCCCATTGAAAGAAGGGAAGGGTAATATTGTGACAACCCGCACCCCTATGCAGGCGCCTTTTTGAGGGCCTCGCCAAATGGCACCCAAGTGATGACTAGCGATTCGACACTTGCCGCTAGTGGCATAGGAAAAAGATCGCCCCCTTGGCAGACATCCACATAAGGAGGTTTTTTCCCTGGTTTGGGAATCAGGGGTCAAGTTACCCCTGCCTTGGTCAACCGAAGTGTTTCCTAACCTTGAGCCCTTGTCAATGTTGGGTTTTGTGGTTTATATGCAGCGAGAAATTCAAAATATTTTTTTTTTAAATTCAATAGTTAAAATAAGTTCCATTAAACTAGACCTATAAAATTAAACCATATCTTATTCCGTGATTTCCTTCTCTGATTGTTCGATTTTCAAGACATGAAAGTGTCTGTCAACTATCAGAAATTCACGCATGAACGGTGACTACAATTTGGAATGATAACCCAAGAGAGATTGAAAGAGTTTTTCATTCTCTCCTAAAATCTAGAAAACCCAAAATTTGCAAAAATGAAAATTTAATATCATTTTAAGATTTCAGATTCTCTTTATGCACAGATAAGCCCTCACTTAAAATCCTATTTGTATTACAACTATCACATTTAGGTTGTTTAAGTAAATTACACATACGCCCCAATTAATAAGTTATTATACAACAAATCGTAATGGCTTTTATGTCTTAAATTTTATCATATAATATTCATTACTCTAGTCTAATTAAAATTGTTCAAAGTCATTCTTTGTGTGCGACCCCATAAGTTCTTGTGACATTGCCAGTGAACCAAAACTATTTTGGTACATAAGTCATAAGCAATCTTTAACAAATCATTATGACTACCCAAGTTGCACAAGTATCTAGATCGATACAACCTAATGAAAAATATATATCATTCTTTTTTTCATGTGATATCTATTGATTAAAAATAAGGCATGAAAAGTCACCTTAATGTTTGATCGTATTAGTCTCGGTTTTTAGGTTAACTAAAAACATCCAAGTGATATTGATCGTATCAATTCACATTGACTTGGCTATTATTAGTTTGTCATATCGAGGGATCCACTGATATATCTCCTCGTACGATAGTGAAAAATTATATCTTGATTACACACCTTCACAGAATATTCACATGGTAGCCAATCACAATCTTTATAATCGTCCAATTAAAGACAACATTTGATTATGTAAAATTACCATGCTCTTTATATTGATGTCTATGGAATCTCAAGTTGAAGGACTAATGATATATATATCATGAGTAACAACTATGACTTAATCCATGCGGTGTTCCCATAGCGAGTCAGTCCAATACCTTGTTCCATAACTCATATATATATTGGCCTTTGGACCTTTAATCTTTAAAAAATAAATTATATATATATATATATATATAAAAAACAAATCCTTGACTTTAAATGGACGCACTACCACAACCTCAAGGGAGATTAACCGGGTCCAATCCCTCCTCCCTCACATGAAGCTAGGGAGGACCTGCAAGACCCAACCTAATGGGACCCCAAGGTAAGTTTAATGGTAAATTGGCATTTAGAATGTCACTTGTTATTGATGATACATCTTGAATTATCTAGATTAGCGAAAGGATTCACATAGAACCTAGAGCACCCATAAACCAAAAACGGATATCACATCAAGTCGGGTAAGTGGTGAGCTTCACTCACGCATTAATTATGTATTTGTATTAGGTAATATAGGATCGTGTTTTGAATGAAATACTTGGTTAAGGTTTTCATCATAGGATTGGTGTGAATATTCATATTAATTGAATGTGAATGCACTCGTTTTCCACATATATCATTCATTGCCCCAGGATATTTGTGGAGTCCCCATGAAAGGCCCAATTAGCAAGTTATTCTACTTAAATGCCCTAAGATGTTTATGGTTCCATTGAAGGCCTTACTTGTTAACACCCCATTATGGTTTTAGGAATTCACCATCCAGGCATTAGTTGTCTAATTGAATGTATAAGTGAATCATTGAGTACCTAAGTTGGAGTTCTTTATTTTTTAACTTCATGACAAAGGAACATGTATCAGTGGCGACTTCTAATGAACCATCTTTTGTTATGATGCTATTAGTTGGGGACACAAAGGCCATTGCGTCCACTAGTGGTTTGCAATAAATAAAATGTAAGGGATTCTAGCACTGGATTCCTACCAATACCTAGCATGCATTGAATGGAAAAATGACTTATAATTATTATTATCTTTTTATGGTATATCTTTTGTGGCCCCCTTTCATGAATGATTTGAAGTCAATTATGGTTTGCTAATCTCTTTTTTATTATGGTTTAATGAATCTTAGAACTTGTCTTCAAAGTTGAAATTGGGTTGCTTTTCACTTGTTTGTGAAGATGAAATATACTTCCATGCTTCTACTTGAATATAAATACCATTTCCGTGCTTCTTCATGTTTTGGATCTTATCTACATGCGTAGCTTTGAATTTGAATAATGCTCCCATGCTTACTACACGATGCTTGAAATTTAGTTTCAATTTCATGTTAGATCTTGGAAAACTATTAAGTAGTACTTGTAAATTTGATGTTTGAATGAGGTTTCCCTCTTATTGAGCTTCATTTTCCATTTAAGTAGTACTCCCTAAGTACATCTATAAACGTGTTAGTTTAGGACAAAGGAAAGTCACCCACTAGAAGCCTTTCCTTACATTGTGAGCATTGCTTGCTTCTATTATCTAGTTATTTTACTATGAGAACAATAAATTTAGTTTGTAATTTAAGACAGTCTATCGTATAGTTTGATCCTCTCTTTAACTTAGTCTAAATATTCTGCAAGCTTTTTGGATGGATGAAAACTATTTAGAATTTTAAAAACTTATCTCATTAATCATATGAGTTATAATATTTTAGTTATGTTTTTAATTCTGCATTTATTATTCCATGGTGTTAGTATGTTATTCGGCAGTATCAAACGGGCGTGCCAGACTATTACTTTGGCTTGATTCAGGTATGGGGCTTAGGTAGCGATTTGAACCAGGCGACCCAACCATAGTCATGTGAGGGTTGTCACCCTTAACCCTTTCTCCCTTTGACAGTGCAAGTCTTCATATTAATCATAATTTTAAGAGTAGGAGTGATGAAATAATCCTATAAGAAACTAAATACAAGGGTCTAGATATATAAAATAAAAAATTAAAGACAAATTAAACTCATACCCCGACAACAGCGCCAAAAATTGAAAGGTTTTGAGTGTGTACAATAAATTATCCATCTAATATTATACTTTTAATATGTAGCAGTGGTAAATGAGATCGTCTCCATAGAGATTGTGTATCTTTCTTTAGTTAACTAATGGTTTTGTCAGTAATTAATAAATAACTAATCTATTTAGAGAAATAATAAATAAATAAACATAGGGTAATAACTAAGGAAGTCAATGTGAAGAAAACCTACTCTAAAGGTATTAGCAATCTAGTTGAAATCAATTAGTCGTCGACCATGAAAATATATGTTGAAACAATTCCATAAGTAAGCTAGTAATTTTTTCGAACTACATAATTTTCCTTTTATCAAGAATAGGTTAACGCGAATCATATCCATATTCTAATCTTATCACTATTAGTCATTCCACGCTTAAAAAAATAATGCTAACAAAAAAAAATTTAATATTCAAGAAAACACTTACTACTAAGAAAGAATTAACACTAATATTTCATTAGATACTTCGCTTAGAACTTGAAAACACCTAAGAATTCCAAGAGAGTTAAAACACCCCTGAATAAATCCTAGTTAGTACTTATATTAGATTCTTCATACAAACATTATGCAAATTATCTAACTAGATTTAGAAGCCATATATTACAATATAGATTGGCCAATATGCATGCAATATCAAATTCATTGATTGTAATGCAAGAAAAAACAAATTAAAATAATGCAATCAAAAAAATTGAACAATGAAAGAACTTTTAAAATAAATCTCGTAAAAGACTTAAAATTTTAGTAGCAATCTCTTGGTCTACTAAACAAACTTAGCTAAGTTAAATATAGAAAACTACATTAATAACAAATAATAAACTAGAGAAGAAAATAGTAAGATATGGAAGAAAAAAGAAAGAAAGGTAAATAGATAAACTCCTATTTATCGTATTTTCTCGTATTTTTGTATTAGCTTTCTGAGTATTCTAAACGTATTAGATTACACATAAAATTCACTTTCTTAGTAAGTATAAAGTTTGGTTCCATCCATTTTTTCTTGATTTTTTCGAACATTTCTTCTTGATTTAGTTGTTCTTGATTGATGTATGTACAAAGTCAGTTGCATTCCTTGCAAATCGATTGGCCAACCTGGATGGCTAAGAGCATTTCTAATGGGACCATGGATTGGGGTAGAAATGGATCCACTTAAGGTACATTCCATATTGCTATGGAATGGGACCATGGATTCACGATGTCCATCCTATGTGGCATGAAATCAAAGTGGAGGGTATCTACCACTACTTCTAGACATTGTGGTACACTGCCATGTCAACATTATTAATTCTTTTAAAGTTTTTATTTTTTTCAAGCCTTTATTGATATTATGAAAATTAAAAATAAAAATGTCAACTCGTTAATTCATAGTCTAAATCCACATTACCATTGGAGATCATTTTAAGAGGTGAATGTCTATTTAGTGCCATATAAGATAGACATCCTCTCGAGATCCATGATGTCACACTAATCCATGGTATAAATCTAAGAGCATCTCCAATGGGATCATGGATTAGGGTGGGAATGGATCCACTCTGGATACAATCCACATCCAACCTAAAAAATGCACTCCAATGGAACCATGGATTGATTACGTCTATCCTATGTGACGTATAATCAAAGTGGAGGGTGTCTACCAAAATGTCTATTTCTATAAATTGTGGTAGACTGCCACGTCATGCAAATTAACTCTTTTTTTTTTTTTTTTTTTTTTTTTTTTCAGCCTTTATAAATATTATGAAAATTAAAAATAAAAGTGTCAACTCATCAATTTATGGTGCAAAACCATTGTCTATAGGAGACCATTTTCAAAAGTGAATGTCTATCTAGTGCCATATAGACATCCTCTCCACATCCATGATGTGGTACTAATTCATGGTCTAAATCCACGGAGATGCTCTAAGCGCCTAGCGTGAGTGTGGAGGATGTGGAATCTGACCTTACACTGTATATGCAAATCTCCTTTATTATTTTCTTCTTATTTTTGGAATGATATGTAGTTAAAATCTGTAGGATAATTGGGAAGACAGCATGCTAGTTCTCTTGGTAGATCCGTGCATGCGAAAGAGTAATCATGTTCGATGCTGACGTCTCCACTATTATTTCGTAATTTTAAGCACTTAATCATCTTTACCAACACAAATCTTGAGGACGATCTCGAAGGGCAATCTTGAGGACGATCTCGAAGGGCTCTAATGTCTCACGAGTTTAGATAAATAAGAGGGCCGCTAAGGGCACCCCACCATTTCATGAAGGCACCCAACTTATTTGTAAAAATTCCAGAAAAATGGAAAAGACTATTTTGCCCCTGTATATATATAATGGTTCAAACCCCACAAACCATTTTGACAAGGAGTTAGGGCACCCCACCAGCAAGCTTGAACTACAAAGCCACAGCCACATTGCGTTTGGGGAAGAGCTGATCGATTCTTGCTCGTCCGACAGCGAGGTAACAATGTTTGAAAACCATATTCGGGTTTTTTAGAATAGTTTAGTTGTGTATAACTGTGAAAATGATGATTTGTGTGTCAACGTAGGGTTTGGTAGTTTCTTCAAATCCGAACTTGTTTCCACTATATAATGTAGGATTGTACTGCTACTGTGCAAGAGGAGGTCGAACTCATGAAAATTTTGCAAATTTTTTGTGTTTTTTTTTGCGGTTATCCGAAGTTTCTGTGGATGTGCGCGATTGTATCGGCCTCGCAGGACCGATATTTATGGTGATATCTCGGTCATATAGGACCGATAGGTGTAAGTCGGTCATGGATTGGTAAATCGAGAGTACTTAGTAACTCTCGGTCGTTTGTGAGCGAGACTTAGAAGAAAGTTTCGGATATGTACAACCGAGAACCTTTTTTTTGGACTTTTCGTGTTTGTGCTGTACATTTTGGTGGAATTTAAACAGATCACTTCTAAATGTTTGTCATCTACCAGATCTGTTTCTGATGATAACATTCAAAATCTTTCTGATGCAGATTTGTGACCCTGATACTAAGAGTCTCCTACGGTTACCATGAATCTTGGCATCCATCATCCTTTGGTAGAGTTCATTTGTCAAGAATTATTCAACAATGGCGTTGAGATTGACTGGAATCCTCCTCCAAGGCGGCATTCCCTAAACATTTTCACATATCATATCAGCCATGTGTGGACACAAGATGATATTTGTCTTCTATTTGGCTTATGATATTTATTGGGATGTCCCATTATTCGTGTGTATATTCATTTTTCGACTATGACGCGGTTCCCTAATTATGTGTATGTTGCTCTCCGGGAATTTCTCTATTTTTCCCCTGCATCATCAGATTGCATTATCCGTTACCAAGGACCTAGCGACTAATCAGGCCCATGCCATCTTCACATCAAGCTCATGCTTTCAAGACGTGTCTAGCCATCCGGCCCATGCCGCCGTGCTTTTGCTTTTGGTCTCTTATTATGTAAAGAAGTAGTTACTATTTGCTTTCACTGTTTACTTTTGTCTGGTTGTAATTATTATATATTTTGCTTTTTGAAGTGGCTTTGCTTTTACCGAAGCAGATTCCTTATGACGCTTTTGATGTATGACGACCTTTCCATTGCTTATGATTGTGTTCTTTGCAGTTTTAATCATCGAGTCTTTTTATTATCTCTCTAATGTTCCTTGGTATTTCATAATATCACCTAGTGACCCTGATACTAAGTATCCTCATCTTTCCTTTAATATCCTCCCTAGTCACCTGTTCTTGGACGAGCCATACCTGAAAAAATTACAACATATAAGAGCATGGAACATAACCCAACAAAAAATTTACGAAAAATAATGTTCAATTTCATCCATTTCTGATGTCTCGGTCAAGCAGGTTCATGAACTAGCCCATGTTTTCGGTCACCCATGACCGACAATTGTTCCTATATATCGGCGGTGTCCAACCGCGTCCGATCGAAAGGTTTCGGTTGTGCACCACCGATATAGGTTGACCACTTCAATTCGCCTTGCTCTCGTCAAGTCTCGACCGAGAGAACTAAAGTACTATCGGCCATGCGCAACCGAGACACTGTGAGACTTTCCGTCCTTTGTGGCCGAGACTGCGACTTCCCAAAAATGTAGCTTCCTTCTCGGCCATGCTTGGCCAAGAAAGTTAGCACAGTCTCTGGCCTGTGTGGCCGAGAACCGCGAATTCCCATTTTTTAAACTATTGAACAAACCACCACCACTGTAAATCACAACTACTCTACCAAATGTAACTTAATTACACTAAATAAGGTGTGTCCGACGAACTTCAACCGAACCCTAACTTGGAGACGAAATCGGCTAACACCACGACCCTACGAACTGCAAAAAAGCCGTAAACCGAATATGGTGGAGCGGGTGGTGGGGTGCAATTGTCTTGGAGTCGAAATCGACTCACAGTCTTGGAGTCAAGATCGGTGAAGGTGCTGGAGGGGGTGGTGCGGTGCAGCCAGGTTTTTTCGTGTTTGTGCAGGAGGGGTATTTTTAGGATTTCATGTGTAATTTTTGGGTGCCCTTGGAAATTTGTTTTGTGCCCTCAATAACAGGGTGCCTTCATGAATGGGCGGGATGCCCTTAGCGGCCCTCATAAATAAATACTGAATGCAAATATGTGACAAGAGTAACAAGAGTCACAAAGATCTTCATCAACTCTTCAACATGTATCTGGAGATATATCTATATGGTATCCTACACACATGCTTATCCAACTTCATACATTTTGGCCCACTACATCATTGCCATCACCAACTTTGCAGTTCACTTCATCAATTCACTAAATACATACCGCCACATCATCACATGGCCAACCCATGTTGCCACGTCACATCAGCATTGTGGGCTCCATTTCACTGTCTCCGATCCACGCAACACTTTTTGAGTGTAAATCCGACATAGGACTCATATACATGCATTTTACATCGTTTTTCATCATGATTTCAACTGTACACCTTAAAAACATAAAAAAATAAATACAAGCAGTTAGGACTATATTTTAAAAAATTACCTTATAAAATATAAGGTAACACACTATAAAATTATGTATAATTATTGGAAAGATGAAGAAAATATAATTAATTATAGAAAAAGTTTCGAAGATTAATTCAATAAAACTATGTTGTAAAAACAGTACTGGAGTTCTTCTATGCAAGAGTTAATCATTTCTAGCAAAGACTTTTAGACACCGTGTGTTACGGGTTCATATTCGATTCAACCCTACTCAAGCAAAAGAAGCTAATAATAGGATGGCTAAACATTCTAAATAAATATTGTGAGAAAACAAGAATTTATGAAAAGGAAAACTTATGAAATCAAAGATAATAAAAATAAAAATTTGAAGATAAAGTTAATGAAGTAACAAGTTTGGTTAATCAATTATTAAAGACAAAAAAAATAGAGTTAAACCTTGTGGATTTCATTCACACACCTAACTATTGTTTGTCCTACCTTAGATGAAGATAATAATGAAGAAGCAAATGAATTTATTATTTAATTTTCAGGACCACCAAGAAATTGATATAGTTATACAATTAATAATAATTACTATACAAGAGACCCAATCCGAATATTAAGTACCTTCAAATCAAAATAATCTAGTATATTGACCACATACAGAAGCACCAACTTCAAACATATCGACTATGTACAATAAATTCCCCACCATTATTATACTATTAAATTTGCATTAGAGGTAAATGGGAATCGTCTCCATAGAGATTTTGCAAATTCCTTACAAAAAGAATTTTCATTTTGTTATATTTTTCTTTTTAGTTTAATGAAAATAAGAATTTAAACTAATACATTGTAAATATAAAATAAAATAAACTAACTAAACTTACTTAAATAACACAAATCAAGGTCACTAAATTAAAAACAATTCAATTCAATAAAACACAATAATAGATAAACATACAAACAATCCTCCTATACAAATGAAACTTCAATCCGTTTTGCACAAAAACATGTTACTTCAATCACATAGTCATGAACATACTTTCTAAATTATCCTAGATCATTAACCCTCAATCATAAATAAGTAAACAATCTTAAGTTTGCAATTTATTCTCTTTATAGTGGTGGAAAGCCACTTTCTAATTTTATTGAGCTTACTCTTTTAAATACAAGAAGACATAAACATTACGCAATAAAATCGCATTACATTTTATGAAAACTTCAAAGTAATAAATCTAACACCTTCGTAAAGCCACTTCAACATTAGATTTAGATCTCTAATTCACATAAAATATCCAAATATTGTTTTCCTACAGCCCTACTTACTACTTTAAATAGATGATGAATCAAAACATCACATACATATTGGCCACTAGCCACATAATACTCAAATCAATGATTGCAATCCATAAAAAACAATATATAAAAAACAATAAATCAATGAATATAATTGGCTTAAAGTATTCAGTACACATTCATCTTATCCTGACTACATTGCAAAATATATCTAGTTTATGTTTGATGTTTTGTTTAGATTGATAAACAACTCACTCATAATAATAAATAACACCATAAAATTATAATTAATAGATAAGATTTAAAATACTTTTATGATAATTTGAATCTTCAAACTTCTCCAAAAGCAAAGCAATAAAGAACGACTTCCAAGCAAAAATAAAATTGTAAAACTATCTAAGGGCTCTTAATTTTGTGTTCTAGGGTTTATATTTATAGTATATTAGGTAATACATATTCTAAATCGATGAAAAAAAAAACCTTGTTTTAAACCAAAATCTACAAATTTTGCAGCTAGCTATTCCTAGCGATTGTGGTGTATGTGGAATTGCTGAAAAAAATTGTAATTTTAAGGTCTCTCGTATAGCAGATTTATGTAGTGATTTTGGGTGTTGCAGGAATCGCTAGGTATAAAATCAAGGTTTTTTTCCTTAATTTCTCGGTGAATCTTCATGCAATTTTTTCATTCATTCGATTTCTTTATTTTTTCCTTTTTTTCCTTCATTTATTTAAATATTTCATTTATCTCTTAAAATAACAAAAATAAGAGAAAACCTTATGTAATATAGGCTTTTTCATCTAAAATCTTCCTAAAATATGCTATAAAACACGTCTAATTATTGACTTATCAGTTACTCTTAAACTTAGCACTTTGCCCTCTCGAGCAAATGAATACTCTCTATTAAATTCTCGTTTCTTTTCACGTTTTGATTTCATAATTATATACTCATATTCTTAAATAAAAATAATCTTTAAATAAAAATATATTACCTTCAAAAAATTAAAGTCAAAATAGAATAGAAAGAATTAAATAGCAATACCCTTTTATGAAACTCAACATCTAGTTTTGTAATGCACCTATGAATTCAAAGTTAAAACAATCACCAAGGTCAACCCACTATATAGGATTTCACAATCTTTAGTGACAAGCATCAAGATTATGATAATAATATAGAATCTTAAATACAAAGTTCACGAAATCAATTTCATATTCAAATAATTTTTAAAATATCATGACAATCAAAGTCGATAGGAGTTTTTTATTCGACAATAATTATCATTTCATATCCATTTGTTGAAATATTGGAACAAGAGATACTTCACTAAAATAGCTATAAGCACTCGAGCTAAATGTTTTATTTAGAGAATTTTCATAAACATCCTTCCATTTTTCTATATATATATCTCTTTCTTTCTTCATATGAATGTATTCTTTTTCTTCATATTGTATTCTTACAGTTCTCTACTCCATTTCCTTTTGATATAGTTATTATTATTATTATTATTATTATTATTATTATTTATAAGAATTCTTTCTTACATTTTTCCCACCACTAGATTCCTTACTCCATTTCTTTTGGAATCTGTGGGTCTCTCTGTTTTTTCCTTTAAAAACTCTTGTTTGCTTTTCTCACTTTCACCATAGTCAAAGAACTACGTAAAATTTGTTGGCTATTTCTTATTTTTCTCTTCAATCGTGGCGTAAGATTTTACAATATATATATATATATATATATATATATATACACACATACAATATTGACCAATAACTTTTGTATAACAATATTCGTATAAATTTGACTTGTTTGTCTTGCACTATCGTTTTGATCTTTTACCCAATGTAATGTCTAACAAAAAGTAATCAATCGCTACTAAAATCCTCTAGTGAGGACACAACAAAGATTAAGTCACATAGAGTATAACAATTCCTTTCGATCATAAATTTATTATTTCATGGGTAGTAATAAATTAAATCCTAAATATATTCAATTCAAATTTCTAAAATAAATGATAAAGAAGAAATGTTACCTGAATTGCAAAAAATCTCAGAAATTTTTCACTCAAATAAATTCTACCTCTAATGTCCACCTTATATGGCTTCTTTATACTTTAGTTCACCTACATACCCCCAAACTTATTCCAAACCTTGTCCTTAAAGTTTAAAAAGTAAGTCAAGTTTTCAACAAAAGAAAACATATACATCATATGAAGCATTAAAGAATGGAGTATGAAATATAAATTGCCTTCAAAATTAAACCAATAATCATCATATAAAATAGATACATAATGGAGTAAAATGTTCATTTCTGATTAAGGTTCGACTAGAGTTCACATTCCACTACTATAACCAAATACTTATTAAAATTGCATAGTACTCTGTATAGAAGTAAATTCCTCGTCACTCTCCTCAGCCTCGTCATCATTCCTCTATGCGGTAGGTTGTGAACCGTAGTTATCTGTAGGGCTATGAACTTCTGGTGGTTATCTCGATTCCATCGAAGGAACGTTGATGCTCCTCCTAATACCTAGCGAACATTTCATCCTCCTCTCTGACATGAAATATTGGTGCGTCAGAGTTCTTTCATTTGCTTCTAACATCTCGTTATTCCTAAAGATTTGCTTCTTAATGTGTTGAAAAGATGAAAATAAGAATTTGAAAAATTCTTTCCTTTTAGCTATTTCCATAGAAGTAGAATTGTTCTCTACCACTGAAATATATAATTGAATCATCTGATTCGCAACTCATCTCACTTTTTTTTCTGTACTTGCGTAGAGTTTCTGCCTAATAGTTTGGTCTTCTATTTTGGACCTCCTTATCACATTGGTCACCTTTCTTCTTCTGAATTGTTATGGATATTCATTTATTTCATCCATTTAATTGCAGCATCTACGATAGTTTTCTAAGGTAACACGTCACAATCCACGAGAATTAAACCAATGTTGGCCTTCATACATAGCTGCATAATTGAAGTAAGGAATGGCATGACGTTATGTTTCATAATCATCATTGCTTGTCTTATTGTTTCATGAATTACATATTAAATGTCGATATACCTAATCTTCATAATTATGTGATAAATTAGAGCAGATTTATGGTTATTCCCTATGAAATATTGTTTAGTGAAGTATAGGTCGGCATCTATGATGTAACTCCAACACTTGGTGGTTCTCATAAATTTATGATTTTGATGAACTTCATATGGCCATATTTATCGAGACCAAATCCATGTTCGAGAATTACATCTAAGGCTTCTTGAATTTGTGTGGATAGGAAAATTTCCTTATAGAGATAATTTATTTAGGGATAGTCGATATAATCTTATCTAACTTTAAACTACGAAAGTCCATAGTATCTGTTCAGTGCCTTGGGTAAAATATCAATCTTCTTTCCTTTAACCATCACTTCCTTACGATTTCCATTCACATATCTGTTTATGTTGAATTAGAGAACTAAATCTGAGCATCCTCTCACGAATCTACCTTCGTAGTCCTTAAGAAGTTGTTACCACTCTCCTTCTTGTATAATGCTCACTATTTTATCTTTATACATGTACAAATTTTGGATTTAAAATCCTTTATAGGGTATGACGACTCCTTTCATACCTTGAAGTTATCTATTTTGCGCTTTAAGACTAACAAATCTCATGGAATTGTAGGGAATTTCTGAATTTGGGTCTAGTTGGTAATAATTCTCATTAGAACTGGGTGGATTAGGTGGTCTCTTTGGTTTCTTTATCATAATTCATTTTTTTTCTCTTGTGCACTACTATTACCTTTGCTCTACCTCGTTTCACTATAGTGATCAAATCACTACTATGAATCGGTAAACCAAAATCATGTATTTGAGAGAAAAATGAATTTAATGCGAGTTATTTGTTGAAAATTCAAATTATTATAGAGAAATTCAAAAAGATTATGAATAAATAGTAGATTAGTTATACAACTTATTTAAAATTTATATCAGTCAAAAATAAGAGAGCAAATCCATTGAATGATCTTTCAAAAACTCGCAAATTACACTTTATTTTGTGAAAAGTTTAATCTCAAATATTTTCGAATATCCTACAAAAATCTCAATATTTTTGAAAATCATTGAATTTGTAAGCCAACATTCACTATTATTGCGAAATCCAATTCAAAATATTCATTCAATTATCGATATACAGTACAAAAAATGTTGCAAAATGAATTGATAGTTTTGGCACAAATTCAAACAAAAATCAAATTTTCATCAAAATAAAGGGCTATGGCTGTGATGTATACCTTCTTGAGATTGAATCTCTCAAGATGTGCGCTTTTGAACTCCTTTAGCCCGTTATTCCATGCTTCAAGTCTGAATTTCCTAAACCCTAGATTTGCCCCTCTTTCTAACAAGATGTTTTTAGTGTTGGATGAAGGTTTGGTAGTTATGGGAATCACTTATATAGACTAAGATTGAGCTTAAGTGGGTTGAATTTTTGCTTGATTGGAATTTTTATGAATGGGGTGCAATGGTTTGGTAGTGTGAATGGTGTGGTGTGTTTGGCAATTTGGGGTTTTGATTTTAAAAACTAAAATAATGCCAACGATTCTTGTGTTAATGGAATCGTTAGGAATCACTATTTAAATTGGTACAAAGTGAGTTGTTGTTTTGACTTATTTAGACAATGATCCATATGTATGGTGAGTCGCTATGAATCGCTAGACTATAAATTTACACTAAATTTTCCTTCATTCTGCCTTCGATTTTGCCAGAAAATTACAATGTTATTTGCAATTTTATTCTATATGTAACTTATAAATCTTTCCTGATGGTGAATGTAAAGGAAAGATTGATGTAAAAAATTGAAATTTCATAAATTTGAGTGGGATACGTATCAAACTAATAATTTTGTTTATAAATGAAATAGATAGAAAAAAATAAGTTATTCTACAATCGAAACATGCATAAAGGAAATAAAAATAAAAATAACTCAATCATCTCCGTTATGCGAAGCTACTAGGGAGCTTAACTTTCGAAAGAAAAAAAAGAGAGTCAAAAGGAGAGAGAATTAAAAAATATACTAAAGCAAGGTCTTCTGCTAAAAATTGAAATATCTCAAAGAAATCTTAAATAAGGGCTGCCCCGATAGAGTGTTGTTGTTTGTGGTCATTTGCCTGACTGATCAGGATTCAATCTATCTTAACTGTGACCAAATCGATCTTCTTTTCAAGTGAATCCTCATTGAGAACGTCTTGACTTGGGTCTGAAAGGGTCTGTCATCAATGATCTCATTACTGATATTAAATTGCCCTTTTTGCATATCGTCATGAAGTTCTCTCCTATTTTTGAATGATATTACTTTATCACCTATCCTTATTGTAACAATAGACTCCTTTGTGTCAATGTTAACTCTAGCATTGGATAAGAATGCTCTACCTAATAATATCTAATCATCTAGGGTTTTGGTTGGCATGATTAGGAAATTGGTGAGGATGGTGCGCCTACCCAGTCTTACATGCACATTCTGTAATACTTGTAAGGTGATTGTGCAAATGTCATTTGTCTTTGACAGTGTAATAGGAGGCTTGCAATGAGTCCTCATTTTTTTTAAGGAGAAACCAATGTTCAGGCATATGATTCATATCACCTCCCTTATCGAGTAGAACTCTGTAAAGGGACATCTCATCGATTTGTATGTCAAGGTTTGCATTGAATCCTAAAAAATTGACATGTGTCAAGCATGTAAAATAAATCCCCCACCTTTATTATGCTATTAAATATGCACTTGTGGAAAGTTGGAATCGTCTGCACAGGGATTTTGCAAATTCCTTTATAAAAAAAGTTTTCTTTTCTTATATTTTTTTATATTTAAAAAAATCAGAATTTAAACTAATACTTTCTAAATATAAAATCATCTAAAATAACTAAACTTACTTTAATAACGAAAATCAAGGTCATTAAATTAAAAATAATTCAATTCAATAAAACGCAATAATAAATATCCATTTAAACAATGCTCCTAAACAATGAAACTTCAATATGGTTTTCATCGAAACATGTTACTTCAATGACATAGTCATGAACATACTTTCTAAAGTATCATATATCATTAAACGTGAATCATAACTAAATAAACAGCCTTTAGCCTACCATTTGTTCTTCTTATACTGGTGGGAAAGTCACATTCTAATTTTATTGAGTTAGCCCCTTGAATACACAAAGTTATTAACTTCATGCAATAAAACTGCATTACACTCTATCAAAATTTTGAATTATTAAATCTAACACATTTGAAAAGCCACTTCAACATTAAATTTAGATCTCTAATTCATCTGGGATATGTGAATGGTGTTTGCCTTTAAAAAAATCCTTGTTACTACTTTAAATAGATTGCCACTTCAAAATATCAAATGCACAATTGCCACTATGCACGTAACACTCAAATCCAAGATTGCAATCAGTAAATATTAATCTATAAAATTAGTGAATCAAAGAATACAACTGGTTTAAAGCATTAAGTACAAAATCATTTCATCATGACTACATTGCAAATTGGATGTAGTTCATGTTCAGAGTTTTGTTTGGATTAATAAAGTACTCACTCATGACAATAAATAATACCATAATATTATCATTAAAAGACATAATTAAAATCCTTTAATGATAACTTGATTCTTCAACGTTCTCCAAAAGCAAAATAATAAACTATTAGGTTTTAGGTATAATGTGCGGTGGAATTTTTTGAAGCCTTTTCAAAATACTTGAACTAAAATCTGATCGGTTCCATTAAATTGATGCGCCAATAAAAATCATACCTTAACAAGAATAACTCCAAGTCTACCTTGTTTCATGTTGATCATTTCTTTTAACATGGTACCAGAGAGGAACATCATCTACCAGAAATCCACACACGAACGGACGATCACTATCTGGAATGCTAGCCCAAAGAATTATAGAGAAAAAACTCTAACAAAAATTATCTAGAAAAATCTCTCTTAGGAAATCTCTTTTGGGAAATCTCTCTCGATAAATCTTTGTCACAACTATAACCGTATTATCTTATTTATAGTACACTAGGTTGAGTTGTAAAAGAACTCCATCTCCTACTTACACTCCAAATAGACTCTTAGATAAAGTCCAACTCCAAAAAGGATAGAGTCATAGATAATCTACAATTACTAATCTAACAAAAGTTGTAATTTATCTAATACTCAAAATCTACAATTATTAATCCAATAAGAGTTGTAATTTATCTAATACTCAAATGAGAATTAAAATTATAATATAATTCCAATTAGAGTCCAATTCATAATTGGATTACTAAAAGAAAAAAAATCTACTCACACTAGAAATGTAGGAGAATCTTGAATCTTAGTAAAACTATGAAATTTAATGAGAGTCGTCAAAATGAATTTTAGCAAACAAAATTCATTAACCCAGACAATATTAAATCGCTCAAATTCATTCTTTGTGTCCAACCCAATATGTTCATACAACTTTGGCGGTGAACCAAAACCATTTGGATACACAAGTAGCATGAAGATCAATAAATCGATACAACCTAATAGATATTGTATATCTTATCCCTTCGTCACGCAATATCTTTTGATTGAACATAAGACATGGAATGTCACCCTTATAGTTCAATCAACTAGTTCTGATCTTCAAGTAGACTGAAATTGTCAAGTGATATTAATCCAATAAATTCACTAGACTTGGACATTTATCAGTCTAACATATCGAGGGGCCTAATAGATATCTCTATAAAAGAGGGACAAATCTCATCTTGATTATAAAATTTTCACACATTAGTCGAACAATAACCAATTACAATCTTAATAATCATCCTATTAAAGACAACATTTGATTTTGTCAAATCATTGTTCTCCTAATGTTGGAGTCTTCGGTGATCTCAAGTGAAATGACTAAATGATATAACTCTCATAGGAATCACTTATGACATTGACCATGTAGTGTTCTCATAGTGGGTCGGTCCAATATTCATTCCCAACAAATACCCAAGATCTTGATTCGTATTTGTATATGTATATGCATAATCATCACATGACTATCAATCAAGACTCATACTAGTCTTAATTTATTATCGTTTCTCACAATAATAACTGACTAGGGACGTTTAGAATAATATAGTAACTATCCATGGACACTATTATAAAAGAAACATGCATATACTAATAATATTTAAACAATATTTACAAAATTGGCTTGGGAACATATCCGAACATCTCCCAGTTGCACTAGGTCCAATCCTACCTGTATCTAATATTGAGTAACCTTAATGCATTCTTAGTAGAAGAAATTTTTTTATGTATCTGCTACATTGTTTGTTATTGATGTTCTATAAATCTTTTCATTCTTTCTCTTATAAGACAAAAACGATCGAGTAATTGTTTAGATCTATAGAGTTATTTAGGTTCCATAACTTAAATTTATCTTTTAGCTTTAAAATGAAATTCAAAGTTGTTTCCAACATTTAGAATAAAACTTCATTAAATCATGAACCTTATGATCTAAACATTTCTTTAGTTGCATCAAATGCCACTAAAAACTTATTTTACATTTTAGAACTTTATTAGAGTGAGTTTAGAAAGTTTCCAACTCATTCCTACGAAGTTAACACATATCCATGTTGCTATCATTAATCTTTTATATTAGTTTAAAAGTTTGCATCTTGTAACCATTTACAAGACTCATATCTTTCAAACCTCTACAAATCCAATAACATCTCTGTAGTGCTTCTAAAGTATTTAAGAATGCTATCATTAAATATCTAGTGACCTTCACCTGAATATATGAGATATATGTATGTTTTGCCCAAAGCATGAAATATCAAGTTGAGTGCAAAGTATAATATATGTGATGATTCTAATAGCTAAAGCATATGAAATCATATTTACATTTTTCCCGGTCATCATTTGTTGCAAGACTTTGAGTCTTGCAGAGACTTATGATATAAGGCATAAGTACGAATTCTTTTAAGAATCTCATACACTGAAACCTTTTTAGTCACTTTTTTATATAAGCATTCTATTTTAGACCAATCAGCCTCATAGATCTATATCAGAAGGATATGGGCCTAATTGTCTAAGAATTTCATTGAGAAACTTTCCTCAACTAAGGCTTGACATTCTGATAGGTTAGGACATTGTTTCCAATGAATAATATATCATCAACATACGGATTCAGAAAGATAATTGCAATCCCATTAACATTTGTGTATACACAAGGTATATATTCGACTCGATGAAATTAATTCATTAATTATTTTATCAAAACAATGACCTCAACTCTGATAAGCTTACTATAATCCACAAGTGAATCCTTTAAGCTTGCATATCTTTCTAAAATTCTTAAGATAATAAATGAAACCCTTAAGTTGTGTCATACACATGTTTAAGGAGCATAGAGAAATGCTATTTTGACATCCGTTTGTCATATCTTGTTGTCAAACTATGAAGTAATGACAATTAGAATTGTAGAATTTGAGCTTAGCTACCAGTAGAAAATCTTTTCACGATCAACACCTTGATTTAGATTGAGATTTTTCGATTAGCCATGCTTTTAAGTATGCATCTTTTGTTTTTCATGTCACTTTAACTCATTTACATCTAATGGTCATACCATCTTCAGGTAAATAATTCGAGTTCCAAACTTGGATAACATACATGAATTAAAATTCAGAGTTCATAACACTTAATCTCTTCATTCAATCTTAATGAGACATGCCTCTTGATAAGTAATGATTCATTTTGATCTAGTATCAAAATACATCACAACTATCAATGATAAAAGTCCATACTTTTTTAGCCAATTTCTTATTATTCTACATTTTCAAGAGATATATGTTACTCTTGTATACTCAACCAGTTCAAAACTTTGTTGAGCATCCTAAAGTGGTTCAATTCTAATTTGTGGCTCTTGAAAATTTTAAGATTTGTTTTATTCCCAATCGTGTCTTTAAAATAAACTATTTATTTAGAATGACATAATTTTGAGCAACAAACAATTTATTTTTAATTTTATAAAATAGTATCATAGTGTTCAACCACATTTAGGCACAAAAGGCTTAGGCATTCACTTTTATGTGACTTAACGTCTTAAGCAAGTCTCCCCGCTTTAAATCATAAGAAAAGACAAGCTATGCCCTTTTATTTCATATCATATATGGATTTTTATCAACCACTTTAAAGAAAATAAGATTTAGTGCGAGTACATTGGTTTCTAAAGTATAGCCTCAATAGGACATTGTTCACGTGTCGTGTGTGCCAAATATAACCTGTACTCAAGTTACCATTCCCATGAGGGTGTAGTAGTGGTAAATATGGGGTCGAATCCAGAGGACTTGAGTTTTACTCTAAGTTAACTAAAAATCGGGGGTTTTAAAAAGTTTTAGGGAATAATTAATTAAAACTATCAAGAATTCAAAATTGCAAGAATGATCTCAATGAAAGAAAACACCTAGGTCTATGGTTGCATAAGGCATAATCAAGATTCAATGACATATCATGGTTTTCAATCTTTCCCTAAAGAATTATTAATTCAAATCCTCCTAGATTAGCTATGAAAAATTGACATCTACTAGAAATTCATAATTTTCCTAATCTCAGTAGTTAGGATATCTGCCACTAACTGCTTCCTTAATTAATGCGTAACCTTAGACATCCGTCAATTAGATTTAATACACTAACCGCAATAATAAAGATCCGTAGGAATACTTATCATAGATAATTGGATCACATCCACTCCAAGTTTAACGTAGATTTAATTGTAGAAAACTAAAGACTCGAAAGGTTTTGACGCAATGAAGTGAATGTTTTTCAATTTTATTGGTCCAAAAGCAAAATCACGGGTAAAATTAGTCCAATTGACTAAAGATTTTTCACCTAAAAGCATGCATTAGCCATATACATGCCTTATATTTGAACTATATTCATGAAAATCAACAACAATGAAATAGAAGAAATTAAATAAAATCAAATAATAAAAATAATAGATCTCACAAGTTACGCCATGAATCAAGAATTCCAACTTGTTTCACCTCTGACCTAGGCAAGGATTTGTTTAGCCAGATATGTCCACTACAAGGAAAATGAAATTTAGAAACGGAATTAAGTTCCGTTTCTAAAAAAAAAAGTTAGCGACGGAATTGAGACGGATCAGAGACGGAATTAGAGACGGAATTAGAGACGGAAATAAATTCCGTCTCTAAAAAATGGCGCCAACATTCCCACCAAAACTTTATTTTGTTATACTCGTTCATCAAATCTCGAGATTTGTGCAACAAATCTCGAGATTTCCTCTTTACCCCCTCCAACACCCCCCTCGTCCTCCCCACCACCGAAAGCCCTAACTCCCATTGCGAGAAAACCTCATCTTCGTCGTCTCTCCTCTATACTCTCGTCTCTCCTCTAGACTTTGGTCTCTCCGTCTCTCCGATCACCGGCCCCCAAATCTCCAACCCCCAACAAATCTCTCCTCTCTGTTCCGTTGCTCTCAACTCTCTCTCTCTGTTCTCTCCGTCTCTTGCTCAACCAGTTATAGTGGTGTCTCTCTCTGGTCTCTCCGTCTCTCTCCGGTCACCGCTCCCCAAATCCCCAACCCCCTACAAGTCGTCCTCGCACTCCATTGCTCCCTGGTAGTGCTGCCCTGCTCTGGTCGTAGCGCCAGTCTTGCACATTTTCAGTCCGCGCCTCTGCTCCTCTCGGCTCTCACATCGTGCTCTCATTCAGTCCGCGCCTCGCTGTGTTTCATTGGTGAGTTCTCCCTCTTTCCTCTCGAAACATTGTTTTTGGTTAATTGACAGTGACATGTTTTGTTTGCTTTTACAATGATCTGTGATTTTTACTCGGGTGTGAGAATTTATTGTTTCATGTATTTAGTTGTTTTTTTGCAAGTTTATTATACACAAGTTGTTTTGGTGAGTAACAATTCGATTGCAATGTTGGCAAATATTTGGATGAATCTTCACGACAACATGTATTTGTAACATCAACTATGTAATTATTTGTTGTCTATATGTTACTTGTTCCACTTTGTGTACTCTTCTATTTACCTTGTCCACTAAGTGTAGCTTGTAATCTTTGTTCAAAGTACATATGATCATCATGATCAAGGGCATATAAATGGAGTTCATTCTCTTGTACACAATATAAAAATTCTTGAAATACAATCTCTACATTATCTCTAACTCTCTTCTCTTTTGTTTCCCTTCTCTACTTGCTCTTCTAATTGTTAGTTTAATTAAGCCTTCCATGCTTAAGTCTTTAGCAAGGCCAACTTTAGCTTATACATGTTATCAGCACAAATTTGCTATTGCACAAAAGAGATCTTGAAGTTCAAGAAAGCTTGTTAAAGAGACAAAGCTAGAAATGTATAATTTAAATAAATTTGATTTGGTTGTAACTCTTTACATCTTTGTATTAATTTAAACTTGATTTAAATTTATGAGGTTTACCTATATAATAAAAAAAGGGAAAAAGGGAAAAAGGAAGAAAGGGAACTGTCCTTGCAAGCCTCTCACTATGTTTCTCTATGGGTGTCCGTTCTTTTGTGTTTCTTGGTCAATAGTTTTGTAATACATGGGTGGTTCATTATATTGATTATATGTTTTTTAATATCATGTTATCATTAATTTGTTGATATTGCTCCTACATTTCGTTATTAAATATTATACGGATTGTTGACAGTTAGGTGAATATGAACTTATTGAGCAAGTTGAAGTGTTGACCCTATGACAAGTGATAACCCAAACCCATATGAAGACCCCTGTTTATTACATAAAAACTAAATAAATAAATAGTATTAAAACCTACGCATGGAATAAAGATCTCTTATGTTATAACCATTTATTTATTTATTTTTAGATCAACAACTGAGGTACTTAAGAAGTAGTCATTGTAAAGAAGTTAATCACTTAAGTATTTTCACTTGAGGAAATAAGTCTTAGAAAAAAAACTTTGATCCTAGATATCTCTACAACAAGTCAAAATAATGCGGCAAACGAAGTAAGTGAGGTTTGAACTATTATCAATCCTCTCATGCTAGTTTATATGCTTCGATTCATTTTAGTAGTGATTGAAGTTTAATTTGGGATCCATTACGGTAGTTCTTCACTAAGATTTTTTTAGCAGTTCCCTTTTAAACTCCTTATCGTTTAAATGCCTATGGAACTGATATAACGTTGGATAATTTCAATTAGTACCTTGTAAAGTAGGGCCAATGGCCACCAATATGTCTCCCTTGCTATTTTATGATATCTTGATGTGTATAACTATTCAGATATCATAAGTGATATCTTGATGTCTTTGTTATATGTTCGGTGTCTCTCTTGATGTGTTATGTAGGTGTTCAACAAACATTTATAAAAAGAACAAGTTTCCACTTCCTTTCAGTCTAATGAAATCATGAATTTTCGTTCAGTATTTTTGTTCAAATTTATCATGTTAGGCATTGTTGTTTTTTTTCTTGCTATTTTATTATGTTTGGTTATGCTATTCTGAAATGCCAAAAAAATGATAATAGGTTCGATGATCTGAAATATGAAAATCTAATTCTGAATATACTAGGTATTACTTGGATTATTGATGGTAATTTGGACTAGTGTTTTACTTAGACATTGATATTTGTGCTCACCACACTTCTCTTTCCAAGTACCTTAGCTGTCGTGATAGGATTGCGAAAGGGAAGGCGTAGAAAACTAATAGGGCCTTCTCATTTGCGTATGAAAATGGTTGTAATTTTATTACGTATTTTCTTATTTAAACATTTATGACACAAGGATTAGCTCGGGTAACTAATTGAAATGAAATAAGACTTAAAATTAAATATTAGACTGAAAATATTTATGTGGATAAATACACCTTATTGCATTTGGATATACCATGCATAAGTTGTAGAAGAACTTTTGCAGGTATTTTGGGACTTCAAATTGAGCAATTAATGGACCAAGAAGTTGTGAATCTATCTGGTGGAGAATTGCAAAGAGTGGCATTGTGCTTATGCCTTGGAAAGGTATTTTTTTTTTACCTTTCTAAGTCAATTATTTGTAAGTAGGCATGACTTGACACTTGTTTGATGTTTTGAAAATTAATTATGTTAACTAGATTTTGTTCTACAACGCTCTATTGTTGGTGTAAACTTTCTTGTTCTTCTTCTCACTTTTCTTCTTGAATCACAGTTATTAGTTAATCTATGTGATTTAGCTTCTTAAATATGTAGCATTTTTTTAACTTCTGTTCAGTCGCTTGATTATAGTTGGTCTTTGTCTCGATTCAAGAATCGTGTTGAATCTCAAAAAGAGAAAATGTAGTTATTATGCATTTTTTATTTAATTATTTATGCCTTAAATTGAGGTTGGATTTGTGTGATTAGTGATTAGCGAGTTGGCTAAATTTGTGGATTTGTGTGATTTGTGTGATTTTCAATATAGACAGTAAAAGTTTCCATGTATAAATCTAAAAAAATAGTTTCCATGTATAGCGATACTGTATAAATCCCATAAGATTTCTAATACGAAAACCTACTAGTAGGCTTTCTTACTTACAAAGTAATTGGTGATTAATCTTATGGGATATATGGTTGTGAATCTAAATTTCTTATGGATCTTGCTATACATGCATGTGAGGTTATATTAATTGAATATGCTTGAACTTGCGCCTTTAGGTATATGTCCTATTATTTCTCAATTTGTTACCGTATGTATTTGAGGTTTTTTTTTTTTTTCAACCCTTCTTTGCTTCATAGTAGGTCCTTCATTTACCTTCGAAAGGCCTTGTGAGGTCATTTAGACATCTAATTTTAGTTTGCTTATATTCTATGGTTCTACCTCAATGTTCATTGAGTCTTTTGTTTTCCTCATGTGGCGGACTTTATTCCAATTTCTCCAAATATTGTGCTCTAAATATTGTGCTCTAAACCATGTTTTGAGGTCATGTCTGCATTATGTCAATCCTTTAATTTTTAATGCCATTTGAAATTGTTGTCCTTCAAGTGGGAAACTACGTTCCAATTTCGCCAGTACGGGATGATGTAGCGGCTGCATACAAGAAGGGAATGGAATGGAAAGCCAGTAAAATGCTTCTCCCATACAAGCAACTTTGTAGTGAGAAAAAGGTAAAGTTTTCTATGTTAACCTTCAAGCCTATTAAAAAAAGCATATTATGAAAGAGAAAAAAAAGAAAAGAAAAAAAATGAACTCACTCTAATGCGATACATGAAGGTGGAAGCGGAGGTTGTACAAATTGAAGCAGATGATGTACCAGTTGCAATATCTAATGAAGTGTCTAAGTCGCAAATCAGCATGCTTGTTATTGGAGCTTCGTCAGGTGGCAGTTTCACAAGGTAAGAGTAAGAGATATGATATCGGTTAACAGTTTGATCTATTTGCAAAGTTCCATTACTCCGATTAATTGGATAGAATAGCAATGTGGATTTACCATTTAGTTCTCTTTCCTTCGTTTCATCTCATGGTTTTTACATGCGTTGGACCTTATATGCCCTCATAGCTGTTCCTTGTTTCCAATTGTCCCTAGTTCTATTCGAGGTTTTAAACCACATCTTGTGAAAACAAGGTCTTTAGTAATACATCGACATCCATGGTTTTGGCTGTGATTTCTAAAAGTTGTAAACAAGTCTTAATTTTATTTTATTTTTATAAGAATAAACTAGTCGACTCTAATTAATTAATTTGCAATTTAGGTTTTATTTTCTTTGTCGTCGAGCATAAATATTTTTCTTTTAATTTTAATTCTTAAACATAATCATGCATGATAGCTTGTCTATGTTGCAGTCTTAAATATTGATCATGAAACATCGAGACTATATATATAAGCATCACAAACCATTGCTATGTTATAGTTTGGAGCGAGAGATAATTTGCTAAATAACACCATGTTCCTTCTGTATAATAATGAATTTCTTTTTCTTTATTACTTTATTTATGCTGTGTTTAGCTCATACACTTGTGCTTGCGATGATACGTAGTTCTCCCATAATATTGTTTATATTCCTATTATTTTTTGTATAATTTAGTGATTTTTTTTCTTTTTGATCTTTTTTCAGGTGTTTTGTACGAAGTCAAGTATTATTTGAAGCACAATCAACTTTATATAATCTCGGAACACTTCATTTTTTTATTTTTTTTCATTTAGAACAATTTTTGCTTTTACTTTTGTAGAAAGATACGATATATAAACTTTTTAGATTGTTTTTGTTGTTTCGTGTACAGTACATTGAGAAAAGATAATGTTAAGGATATGTTAAGTTTATATAAATTGTGCAATATCAATATATTATTTAGCTATGATTTTTATTATATATTGGCAGGTTAAATGTGCTTGTATTGAGACCTATATATATAAGACTTTAAAAACTAAACAAAAAGAAAAATTAGAGACGGAAATAGCAACGAAATCTTTGGATTCCGTTGCTATTTCCGTCTCTAATTTTCGTTTTTGTTAGATATATGAATCAGAAATGGATCAAATTCTGTCTCTGATCCGTCTTTGATTAGCAACGGATCAGAGACGGAAATAATCGGAAACGAATTTTTTCCGTCTCTAATCAGAAACAGAATTAGAGACGGAAATAAATTCCGTCTCTGATCACAAACGAAATAGCATTTCCGTTTCTGATTGAATTAGCAACGACGTTTTTGGAGACGGAATTGATTCCGTCTCTGTTCCGTTTCTGACTGCAATTAGAGACGAAATTTTTGCAAATCAGAGACGAAAATTTTCGTTTCTAATTTGTTGTTTTTTTGTAGTGGTCTTGAGTGCCTCTAGCCTTCCAAAAATAATAGAAGTCGATACCTAATAATACCCTTAAGTCTTAATATGAAAAACTACTAAACATTGGACCTTGGAGTTAGACAAATCAAGCATCATTATTGACACGTGAGCTAAGGAGTATCTAGGGGCTACTGGGCGTGCTTTGCAGGGCATGGGATACGTGTCAAACATGGATTGGTGGAGTTTGCTGGTTCGTGTTGACGTGGCAGCTGCTTATTGGTGGAAGCAACCGCTGGTGACGTAGCGTAGGAGAAGCTGACAAGTGGAAGCAGCTTGGCTGTTGTGAGGCTTGCAATACTCGATCGAAAATGTGGGACAGTACACTTTGCAGATCCTGTAGAATATCGAGACTTAATCAATGCTTGTTGCTGCACAGTCACCTAGAATTGTTACTCTGTTACGTTATTTGACATGTTGTCACCATTCTTAAACTGTGCAAGTGTATTTCGAGACAAATCTGTGGTAGCTGAAACACTACATATAAATACACCATTTCAAATAATTTTTTGCTTAGATTTAACCATGCATTCAGTTTCACCTAAAAATGAGAAATAAACATAATTAGATATATATTTTAAAAACGTTCCATATGAAATATATTAAAATAGACTGTAAAACCCTATAAATATCGACTTATCAAATACATCATCGAAAGATCTATGTGACATATCATAAATCGAATTGTATCCTATATAGTTCGATTTCTCCTCTTAAAACATCATTTCTCAAATGACGTTCCTAGTGGAGTTAATTGAAAGACAATTCTACAATTTCAAATATGGTCATTGAAATTCTTAGCTCAAATATTATCACCTTCATCTCATCAAAGTATGCTAATAGTTTTCCAAGTGTTCGCAACAATCTAAATTATGTCTTCCAGATAGAATTTGTAATTCATTATAAAATGAACAATTTCATTCTATGAATAACTAAATTCGTTCTTTAAGGTTTATCTTTAGAACTAGGCAAAGTTTAGCTCACAACTAAATTTTATGTGTCCGACACATATACCATTTTTAGCTTTTACCTAACCTTAATATTTCTTTATTAAGTTCTTTTATGTTACGAACCATCAAATATATGTCAAAGGCCCCTTTTCTTAATATTTTGTCTTACATATTTAAACATCATATGCAACTGCAATCAAATTGCTCCATGTCATTCATATAATATAGTTCAAAACTATTTTAATGAATTATATATCAAATGTACTGCCAACTTTGGGCAGATGAAGATTCTACCCTTTTGAGATAATTAATATATTACTTTCATGTTCCAATCATAATGAAGTATTAATAAATTCTCAAACAATTTACAAGATTCTAAGAATTCTTTAATCTTATACCTTTCCCTTGTGACTTACTGTTGCAATATTTCCTTCAGTATCAATGTCATGTCATTAGTTTCTATGGTCATGAATCTTTCCTAAAGTCCGGTTTTATATTTGCTAACATGACATATAATCCTTGTACTAATAGATAGTAGTTTAAAATGAACCATTATTCTAAGACAAACATCCTTTTTTTTATGGTTGAAAACATTTATCGATTTTCAAATCAAAACAAGGAAATCAGTCTTGGAAATCATTTTATCATTCTCAAGGGTTAATTGCAGTTACTATGAGTTAGTGCTTATACCAACATTTAGAAAATTATGCAAAAAAAACATTTATTAGTGATTAATTAAACTCCTACTAAATCAATAACCCTCGTAAATATCAATTTAGTATACTAAGATCCATGCTTTACTTAATTTTGCGATAGCTAGGGCAATACACTCGAAATCAAGTTATTTAGGTAGGTAACCATTACCAATTGCATCAAATGCAACTTTTAGGTTCTTTATGAGACTTAGACATCATATGTCACAACATGTTACTTCTCATCTATGCCTAAAGCCCAAAACCGTTTTGATGACTTTATTAAGTCAAATAAATTTTAAACATCCAAATAACTGTTACCTAGCTTGCCTTACAAAGATAACACAATACACTTTGCGGAGGCAGGCCCATATTGATGTGATCGAGGCCTTGACAAGTGTTTAAAAATGGGTGGCATTAACTTAAAATCCCAATCAACGTATTTTTATTAAGTTTTATTATCCATGTAGTGTTTTTACTATGACTAATTCTAGCATTTATTTAATCATGGAATATCATATATATACCCAATATGCATAGGATAAATATCATTAAAATAAACAAGAATAAACATCTTCATATATCAACAAGGCATCATAAAAAAATCGAGGAAATTAAATACTTTAAAATTTTTCCAAGTGCCTCAAAGATTATAGTTTCATTAATATCATTAATTAAGTATATCTCCGTATAATTTTTTTTCCAACTCTATTTAATTAACAACCATTTTAATTAAATATTCTAATTAATATTAATAGTAGTCCCACTACTTAAATTGATATTAATTCAATTAAATACTTTCTAATTAAATTAATCCAATCCCATTGATGAACGATAACCCTATCCAATTAATTGGTAATTAATCAATTAAAACTTTTTTCAATTAATATATAACCCAATTAATACAAACAAAGCTATAGTCGTGTTCCAACTTTGCTCGTTAGCCTGGGTGGCTACGGTAGTCGTTAAGAATGGGGTGGTCTCGAGATCGAATCCTGCTATTCACAAATATCTTCTTTTTATACTTTGTAATCCTATTACAAATAAATTTGCCTTTTAATTGTCATTTTGCAATCATGTTACAACTTGGAACAGATACTTGGAATGGCTAAGTCATTGGAATAACATGGAGAACCAGGGATCGATTCCCACCTTCAACAAATCCCAATTTAATTTAGATATGTACATAATTTTTTTATCACAAAAGTAACATGTATCAAAACTATGTACGTATTTTTTTAATCTCAATATCATGGCTTTCATATACCATACCACTACCAACATAGTAAATTACACATATCTATTTACACAGATATCCAATGCAATGTCATATGTGGTTCTCTAACCAGTTCCTCTGATAAAATCCAAAGTATTAACAAATAATATAAAAGTGAACATTATGTGTATGACGCATAAATTAATAGCTTTTTCGAAATATATAACATATATAGAGAAAATGGTTGTCCACTAAGTTTAATGGAACCATACCTATGGCTTTGATACCACTGTTGGATTTTGGGGATCATGCATAGCGAATGTTTTCGAAACCTTTTCGAACATCCCCGAACCAAGATCCTATTGATTCCATTAAATTGATGTGCCATTAAAAATCATACCTTAACAAGAATAATTCCATGTTTGCCTTGTTTTGTGTTGATCGATTCCTTTAAGACACTGCCAGAGAGGAACGTTTTCCATATGAAATCCACACACAAACAGATGATCACGATCTAGAGATCTAGCTCCAAAAATCCTAGGGCTAAAATTCTCACAAAGTCTCTTTGGAAAAATTTCTCTTGGGAAATCTCTCTAGAGAAATCTCTCTCACAATTATGACCCCAATGTCTTATTTATAGTACTCGAGGTCGAGTTGTAAAAAAATTTCATCTCTTAGTTACACTCCAATTAGAGTCTTAGATAAAGTCCAAATCCAAAAAGGATTGACTCATAGATAATCTACAATTACTAATCCAACAAGAGTTGGAATTTATCTAATACTCAAATAAGAATTACAGTCATACTATAATTCCAATTAGAGTCTTATTCAAAATAGGATTTACTAAGAGACAAAATTTCTAGTCACACTAGAAATGTAAGAGAATCCTAAATCCTAATCAAACTAGGACATTTAATGAGAGTCTTCAATATGAATTTTATCAAATAAAACTCATAAACCTAGACAATATTAAATCGCGTAAACTCATTCTTTGTGTGCGATCCAATAGGTTCATACAACGTTAGTAGTGAACCAAAGTAATTTTAGTACACAAGTCATTAACGTTCTCTAGCAAGGCATTATCACTACCAAAGAAGCATGAAGATTAATAAATTGATAAAACCCAATGGATAGTGTATATGAAATCCCTTTTTCATGCGATATCTTTTGATTGAACGTAAAACATGGGGTGTCACCCTTATAGTTCAATCTACTAGTCTCGATATTTGAGTAGACTAAAATTTTCAAGTGACATTGATCCAATCTATTCACTAGACTTAGCCATTTATCAGTCTAACATATCGAGGGGTCCAATAGATATGTCTCTCTAAAAGAGAGGGACAAATCCCATCTTTATCACACGACTTTCACATATTATTTTAACAATGACCAATCATAATCTTAATAATTATCCAGTTAAAGACAAAGTCGGATTGTGTCAAATCGTGGTGCTCATAATGTTCGAGTCTTTGGTGATCTCAAGGCAAAAGACTAAATGATGTAACTCTCATGAGAATCATTTATGATATTGACGATGTTGTATTCTCATTGCGGGTCGATCTAGTAACTTTTCCTAACAAATTACTCATGATCTTGATCCATATTTGTATACGCATAATCATCACTTGACTATCAATCAAAACTCATACTATTCTTAATTTATTATCGTTCCCACAATAATAACTAACTAGGGACGTTTAGAGTAATGTAGTAATAATCCATGGATACTATTATAAAAGAAACATGCATCTACTTATAATAGTTAAACAATATTTATAGAATTGGCCTAGGGCACATACCCTAACAAAGAATGGCCTCCAAACTAAAACAAAAGTGAAAAACTAACCAAAGGCTCTTAAATTTATGTTATGGGGTTTATATTTATAGTATATTAGGTAATACATATCCTGAACCAAATAAAAACTCTCGTTGTAATCTAAAATTCATGAATTTCATAGATAACGATTCCTAATGATTTTGGAGTAAATGGAATCGCAAGGAAAATTTGTAATTTTAATGTCTTTGTTTTCATCGATTTATGCAACGATTTTGGGTGTTATGAAAATCGCTGGGAAATGTTAGGTATAAAATCTATTTTTTTTTCTTCATTCCTTGTTGAATCTTCGTGCAATATTCTGACTCGATCGATTCCTTCATTTCATCAAATATTCCATTTATCACCTGAAATATCAAAAATAAGAGAATACCTATGTAATATAGTATCTTACATCTAAAAACATCCTAAAATGTACTATGAAACATGTCTAATTATTCACTTGTAACAACTCAACAATTTCAATGACCTCATCAAATTGTTCAACCTACACAATCTAATTTTGAGCGAAATCTACAAAACGTTATGACTCAAAGTAATCAAAACTTGACACAGATTTCTCTGAATCAAAACTAAAGGCTGAATAATTCATTAATGACATAAAAAATAAAATAAGTTAGTTAAATTTACAAATTCATAAAATGAGTAATCGAAGTAAAATACTTGTGAAAGCTAGTCCGAATAATGCACAAGTAAATTTAACATTAGATGAATAAGAGGATGTGGATATCAGACCTATGGGAACGAAGAAGAATAAGTATAAAAGACTTGCAGAAATAGAAAAATAAAGTTACACTAATGTTCTTTATACTAGAGAATTGATGGGAGAAAAACTAAAGCTCATACCCTTTCTACATGAGTTATATTCAACTTTCTTGAAAAAAGTATAGATTATGAAAATTCCTTGAAAACTTATGAAAATCTTAAATTTGGATTTGGTACTAATGAGAATGATTTTAATGATTTATAACCAACGGTAAATCTTACTTCTGCAGTTCGACAACAATTAGTGCTAGCTAGGAATAAGGATAAAAATAATGATGTTTTAAAAGTGTTCCAAAAAGTGGAAACTAATAAACTATTAGTGGAGTCAATTATGTAATTATCTAAGTATAACAAAGTTTAGAAATAATTTACTAGACCAAAGGATAAATTTGTAAAATAATTAAGGGAGATTTCAGTTTAAAATGTCTTTTCATTAATACA
Source organism: Stephania yunnanensis (assembly GCA_039657365.1). Taxonomy (NCBI): domain Eukaryota; kingdom Viridiplantae; phylum Streptophyta; class Magnoliopsida; order Ranunculales; family Menispermaceae; genus Stephania; species Stephania yunnanensis. Next base: position 26,690,797 of record CM077581.1, on the reverse strand, counting down.
TAAGAAACACCAAATAAATGTTTTAATCAAGGATTGTATGTAATATCTTGCACAATTTGCAATATTAGTATTAATCTTGCTTTGTGTGAGGTGTCGTAATTAATGTTTTATATAAATACATATACTTTTATATATATATATATATATATATATATATATATATATCTATTTCACTATATGCATCACTGCAAATAGGGCAATTGAAAAATACATATATCAATGCTTTAAAAATTAAGGTGAAATCAGCATGCTATTACCAACCTTAGTGCGACACAAGAGCACAAATGAGTCTTATGCCATTACATTTCTTTCTCCATATTCAACTGGAGATTCATGAATTAGCATATTCTTAAGTCCTCGTGATAGGTGATAATCTTCAAGTCATATTCAAGGTCTTAATCTCTAAAAGTGGATAAATTAAGGAAATCATCCAATTAAGATTTGTATATTTTATACAAATTTCATCTGTGTTTCCCTTAAAGTTAGTTATTAACATAAAACATCAGATAAAATAGCTTAAGGAGAAAGCCTATAAGGAATCAGATCTTAACAATAGTTCATAATATAATATCAAATGAATTACAAGGTCATATTCGCACGAAGTCCATAAGCCTAAAGGAAAATGTTTGGAATCTTGACTTAGATGCTAATACAATGTAGCTAGAAATGAGTAGTTGCATAAGGATGGTGGGATCAAACATATTAGGTATATCTAAGGGCTTGGGACTTCTAAAGAAGGAAACATGGTGGTGGAACAAGGATGTCCAACGAGCAATTAAGACTAAAAGAGAGATGTATAGGAAAATACCTAAGTGTCAAGATGAAGATGCGTACAATCAATATAGAGAAGCTAGAAAACAAGCTAAAAAAGTAGTTAGTCAAGCTAAAACAAATTTCATGGAAGATCTATATACAAGGTTAGGTAATATAGATGGCGAAAAATATATATATAGGCTAGCCAAATTAAGAGATAAAAAGAAACAAGACCTAAGTCACGTAAGATGTATTAAGGACGAAAATCAAAATGTTTTAACGCGCGAGGAGGATATTAAGGAAAGATGGAGAAGTTACTTCGATAGTTAATTTAATGATGGCCAAGTTGATACTATAATAGATGAAAACCCACACCAAGAAAGAAATGTAAACTATACACGCAATATTAGAATTGTAGAAGTTAAAGAGGCATTGAAAAGAATAAAAATAGAGAAAGCATGTGGCCCAGATGAAATACCCATAGAGGTTTGGAAATGCTTAGGAGAAATCGGATTGACTTGGTTAACAAAACTTTTCAATAAAATTTTAAAATCAAAACGGATGCCAATGGATTGGAGATGACGCATGCTTGTGCCAATCTTCAAAAATAATGGAGACATTCATAGTTGCTCAAACTACCGGGGAATTAAACTTATGAGTTACACTATGAAACTATGGGAGAGAATAATTGACAATAGGCTAAGGAGAGAAACAACAATATCAGAGAACCAATTTGGTTTCATGCCTGGGAGGTCAACTATGGAGGCGATTATCCTTGTAAGACGATTGTTAGAAAAATATAGAGAAAAGAAAATAGATCTTCATATCGTATTCGTAGATTTAGAAAACGCATATGATAGGATCCCTAGAGATGTTCTTTGGTGGGTTCTAGAAAGAAAAAGAGTGCATGCTAGATACATAGACACTATTAAGGATATATATGATGGAGTAGTAACGAGTATAAAGACATTTGGAGGAGCTACAAAAGAATTTTCCATTACGATAGGACTACATCAAGGATCGGCTTGAAGCCCATATCTATTTACTTTAGTTTTGGATGAACTAACTAGACATATTCAAGAGGATATACCATGGTGTATGCTATTTGCAGATGATATTGTCTTAGTGGATGAAACTAAAGATGGAGTAAATAGGAAATTAGAACTCTGGAGGAATACATTAGAATCTAAAGTCTTTAAGTCGAGTAGGACAAAAACTGAATACATGCACTGTGAGTTTGGAAACACTAGACATCGAGATGACGGAGTGGTAAAATTAGGGGAAGTAGAAGTTCCTAAGGTAAACCACTTTAGATACCTAGGATCAATCATATAAAATGATGGTAACATTGAAAATGATGTCACACATAGAATTCAAGCTGGATGGAAGAAATAGTGGAATGCAACAGGGGTGATTTGTAATCGACATGTTCCTACCAAGTTAAAAGGAAAATTTTATAGGACCGCAATTAGGCCAGCTATGCTCTATGGAAGTGAATGTTGGGCGATAAAGCAACAACAATTACATAAAGTGAACGTAGCAGAAATGAGGATGCTTAGGTGGATGTGTGGTAAAACTCGTAAAGATAGAATAAGAAATATAGAAATTCAAAGACAAGTAGGAATAGCACCAATTGATACAAAGATAGGGAAGGGCGATTGCGATGGTTTGGTCACCTGTAAAGACGGCCTACAAATGCCCCAACTAGAAAACTTGACTCAATAGAAACTGTAGAAATTCGAGGAGGTAGGGGCATACCAAAGTTAACATGGTATGCATTAATTAAAAGGGATTTGAATGGTTTGCAAAGCTCACAATCAATTGCACTTAATCGAGCACAATGGAAAAGTTTGATCCATGTAGCCGACCCCAATTAATTTGGGACTGAGGCTATGTTGTTGTTGTTGTTGTTGTATTAGTTTCACAATCTATATTTACATCAAAATGAACCATACATCATCTCAAGAAGTTCTTAAATAATCACAAAAAGTTTTCATCATTGTTTTACAACCTAACCATAACCTACTCTCAACCCGAGAATCACAAAATCATAATGCTTAATCAAAATAATATACGTAAGGAGAAAAATTCAAAGAAAATCACTAATAGATTTATGTGCTTGTACTTTCTTACTTCTGCATCGCAAACTTGACATAATAAAAAAAATAACTAGATGATTTCAGGTAAGTAAATTCCTACATGGGCGTATAATCTTGTAAATGTTATTCTAAATTCATTGAAACTTTTAATTGCATTTCCAAATAATTAATAAATGTATATTGCAACGTGATTCCCTAAGTTCTTGTAAAGTTCATAAATAAATTACACAATGCATAAATGAACCTTAAACTTTACATTGAGTTCAAATGCACAAATATGTATTGCAACATGATTCCTTAAGTTCCCCATAATAGGCATTACCCACTTAAATTTTTACTTGAGCATTACCTATTTCACTCGTATTTTAGGATACATAGTCCATTCTAGTCTTAGTAGAGCATGACCAATTTCAACCATAGAAGATGCCTCCCCGAGACCAAAGTTGACAACTGTATCTATATGTAATGAATACATATCCAATCAAAATATGAAATGCAGTGTAGACTAAATTATAAGTGCAACTGTAAAGATATGCAACTGTATATATATCTATGATTGTGTTTTTGTTTTCATTTTTGTTTTTGTTTTGAACTAGCTTCTTTACCCACACTTGTCCTTTGTGTGGGAACCTTGCTCATTTTTCTTCACATCCGGGCGACGATGTGAAGGGACGAGCTTCATTATCCACACACGTCCTATGTGTGGGAACCCTTGCTCATTTTTCTTCACTCCCAGTCGGCGATTTGAAACACACCCTTGCTCATTTCTCACTACACCCGGGCTCCGATGCAGCGCGTCGCTAGGTGGGAAAGCCCCAACGTTTATATATGTTTGATCCATTTCATGAAAAGTGACAAAAGTTTTACGCTGGCTGTCAACCTATCGTAACCCTCCTCCATTTCTCAAGAATGGAAAATGAGCTTGGGGCCTCCCTCCCTTACTTTTCGGGTATGAAAAGTGAGTTTGGAACCTCCCTTACCCATTTTTCGGTATGAAAAAATGGCCGTTAGAATCCTCCTCCTTTATCCCGACTTGGGACCGGCTATGTAGCGCACATAGTGTACAACATAGGTGGAGTTAACTGACTATTTTGCAATACTTTACATATTTGTTGAGAGAAAAATGAAGGAAATCGAAAGTCAAATATCGAGGGGTGAAAACGCGTTAAAAGGGTTGGCATAACGAAAAAAATTTAGTTTTGTTGATTAAACGAATAAGTTTTCTTTTGATTTTTTAAGTTTTTTATATATAAACCCATACCTGCACGCTTCAGCAGCAGAATTTCTTTTTATTTTTTAGTTCTTAAAGCCTTTATTTTTGACGTGTTTTGACGTTCGGAGCTCGTTTTGGATCCAATTTTTCTCCAAATTGAGCCAAACTCCCAATAAAACAGTCTAACCCCAAAAAACGTTCATGACATTTATTTTGGTCACACTAAAAATCTAAAAATCTATGATTTTTTCATAACATATCAAAATCTTATGGACTAATCTTCTTGCTATATATAACCAAAATTGCAGCAATTTCAACCCATTCTCAACCTTGACCACCATCGATCGAAATGCTACTGGAGGCAATGTCTCACAACAAATTTGTTCTCATTTAACATTACCACCAATCCCTACTTGCACACAAAATGAGGTAAAAGCCTTACGTGATACTAAACACTTGATTTGTTAGTTTTTGAGCGACTAAAATTTTTTACTTCCACTCTAACTTCGCGAGAAAATATCGTATAATACACAAACTAGGGATTCACTTACATAAAATTACATTGGCATAGTGATTTCCCTTTTTACAAATCTGAGATCTAATGCACAACATGTGTCTTGATTAAGACTTAATAATCTCGCAGTTGGATCCTGATACAAGGTTATTACAATCAAGGATTTCATAATCTTCCCAACTAATTAAAACTTCATATTCGAGATTTGACTAGAAGAAAGATTTTCGAAACCAAAACTAATATGAAAGTGATTCTTTATATGAATAACTCACCTGTAAGAAAACCCATCTTATTCACCTAGGTTTGTTATAGCCTTTACAAGTAGAGATCTTGAGAAGCTCAATTTTGGGTATCTTATTCTTTGATTCGGTGATTAATAATATAATAACTTTCCTGCCAAATAAGGAAATTTGGAAATTTGGATGAATCTTGTATTGACTTGTAAAAAATAAAATTATAACTTTCATTTCAATTAAGTCACAAATAAAAATTACTTAGAGCAAAAAATTAAACTTTACATGCAATGCCAAAGTCTTCAAGCTTGTTCGTCCTTACTAGTCTTCTCAAATATTCTGACGTCACTAAAAACAAACTGACCATATTAGGCGAGTTAAATCTTACATTATCCTGGATTCCTGCAAATGTTACTCCAACATAGGGCAACGTGTAATTGAATTTCAAAGTAGAACAACAAGATATATTTCAACATGAAATACAATCCATTTTATTCATGTTTCCCAACTTTAATTGGAAGTTTACTTCAAAAAGTAGTACAAAAATAGTATTAAGAAATCTTGAAAATTTGAAGTGATCCATTAGATAAGTGTTCCCAAGCGCCAGCTGAGATGAGGCAAGTGCACCCCATAACATACAACAGAGCCTAAGATGATCACGTTCAAGGCGTAACGTGGATAGCAAGGGGAAAGTCCACAAAAATAAATAATTTTGTTAATAAATGTTGTTGTTGGATTCTGCGACTCTCTCTTACCTAATATGCAAGGCAATTGAAATGCATAAGAACTTAAACAAATAGTAGGTAAAAGGACAACAAATTCATAGTTGAGGTTACTATAGAGTTTACTTACCTTCAAACCAACTCAAAGTTAGTTAAAACAAGTCCTCCCTCGTGTTTTCCCTGAGTTTCCAATTTCATCATCTTTAAGTCTCAATTTATAACATTTCCTTAAACTCAATTTAATTTTCATAATTTCTCAATTTATGTCACGAATAGTTGATTGGAATTGGTATAATTTGTTGTGCATTGATGTATTGGACTGATTTGCGCTAACTTGAAATAAATTATACTAATGTGGATTAGGGTTTTGGTGAATTGCATTGATATGATTTAGTTGATAAATGTTTTGAAGATGCTTTTATAGTCGAAGTTTATTTACATTAGGATATTGGACAAATTGATTATTTATTTTATCAAAATTGATTCCCGAAGCAATTGGAATATTTTGAAATTGGTTTTAAATTGATTTTTAAAGTTTGGTGTCAAGTTATGAGGATTTAATTATTAAAATATTGATTTGGAGAAGTTTATTAGTTGAGAATTTATTTTGCCTAATCAACAAGTTATTTTAGAAAGTATGAAATGGGTTCTACAAGTTTCTTTTTTGGTCCATATGAAAATATAAAGGTTTTCATGGTTTATAAGCTAACCTAGTTACCTAATTGAAAGCTATTTCAAGTTGTTATAAATAACTATTTTTGGAAGTAGTTACCAAACATAATTTTGTCATTGTTTCCATAGGGTCTCATTATTTGCTTCACTTAAGCTTGATTCTCATAATAATTAAGTTTGTTGCGAAGTTAATTTGAGCCACTTTCATGGCGATTTGACACTCTTGGAACCACGAAAATGCAGCTCAAAGTTGGTTGATTGTGGGTAAACCTTACCTTGATCTTTACAAGTAATATTTTTATATTTGTACCCGCATTTTCTGTTTTTAGTCCCTATTTCATTTGACACAAATTTGTTTTTCATACTTACGTGTCTTGTGGATAGAGTAGCCTCTGCTTAGTCAATGTGCAGGATAGAACTTGCTTCAGAATACACATATATGCATGCCTCTCAGGCTAGCATTGTCGATTCTAGGAGCATGCATTAAACTCTTAGTATTGTTCTAAGTTCACATTTCGATTTTGCAACTTTTTTGTGATGTTCGAAAGGAAATGGGAGAATTCACATTGTTATTGGCTTCTATGAAAGTGCAATTACATGTCTCCAAATATCAGACTAACATTTGGAGGAGTATATGTCATTGTAGGATTTTGATTGCTGACATCCTCGAGTATTTTTTGACAATGTTTGGTATACGGTGCATATGGAAGAGAAGAACAAGCATATAAATGATTTTTTTACTTCTTTTTCTTATCACATATTGTTTATGTTCGGTATTGTTTTTAGGGATTCTTGGTTTGAGAATAGATCATGTTTTGAATATAAAATTGTTATGAAAAGTTTAAGAGTTAGTTTGAGAGAATCTCAAGATGGTTTATTAATTTTTTTATGTAAATTTATGGATTGTGGAGGTGATATCATTGTAACTTAGTTTAAAGGTTGAAACTTGTGGAATTAATGTAAAATTCAATCTTTTAATTCATTTCGATGTTTTATTGTGAATTTTTGTTGAAAGAAGAGTTATTCTAGGCATTCTCCCAAAAATGTATTTTATCAGGTATTTCGTGCCGGTAGCGCATTTTAGGGGAGGCTTTGCCAAAATTTTAATTCTGGTAGAAATCTTAATAAAGAATTTTCTAAATTGATCAACATTAGGAAATCAAAACCATTAATATGACTCGAGGATTGGAACTTATCTCGAGGACTTTGTGTAATTGAGATTATAATTAGGTAATGTCTAGACCTAATGAAATTGTTCATGAAATTACCCTAATTCTTTCATGAAAAAGATAGAGATATCCATGACGAGTTATCTACTCCAAAACTAAATGAAAATTTTGAGGAATTTAGAAATGATATTTTTGAATAAAAATTAATTAAAGACTAACATACTTGGAGCACAAATACCAATGCAAACTATTCATGTGAGACTACCAATAGACGGCATGGTTAATTATTAGCTTTACAACCCTTTGAACTGTTAAAGGTGTTGCCCAAATAAGCATAATGGTGCTTATCAAAGATGATAATGCAAATTTTCAGTTTCATTTTTCATTTCTATTAAACCTAATGAATGTTATCTTTTAAAGACAACATTGTGCGAGAAAAAAATCTCACATCATTGAATTAGTTTTATTTACGTGATTATTGAAATTATGAATTCTTGGTTATGATACGTGACACGTGTAGAAGGTGTAAGATAAATTTCTCACCTTTATTATATTATTAAATTTTGCAGTACTGGTAAGTGGGATCGTCTCCACAAGGATTTCATAAACTCCTTACGAAGATAGGTTTTATTATTTTTACTATAATTTAATTAATTAAATTAGAACCAAGATTAAAATTAATTCTTTAAAAAAGAAGTCTATTAAAATGACTTAATTAATACAAATCAAAGTCACTAAATTCTTATCAACTAAAGTCATCAATAGAAAATAATATAAAATACACTTCTAAACAATCATCCTAAACAATGAAACATCAAGCCATTTCGCACAAAACATTTCACTCAAGCCATAGTCATAATAATACTTTATACAATATCTTAGATCATTAAACTATAATAATAAGTAGAATGCCCTTGGCTAGCCATCAGTTCTTCTTATACCACTGGAAAAGCCAAGTTCTAATTTTATTGAATTAAACTATTAAATACTTATTGAAATTAACTTTACGCAATAAAACTACATTAAGCTTTGTGTAAACTTCGAACTACTAAATCTAATACATTTTGAAAGCCACTACAATATTAGATTTATATCTCAATTAACCTAAGACAACTAATCGGTAATTAACTTTTTAAACATACTATTCACCAATTTAAACTAGATATAACAGTAACACATCACGATACACATTGCCCATAATGCATGCAATACCGAAATTCATGATTGCACTCTGCAAAAATAACAACCCATTAAATCAGCGAATTAAAGAACATGATTGGTTTAAAGTGTTAAGCACAAAATCATCTCATTATGACTACATTGCAAAATGGATCAAGTTCATGTTCGGAGTTCGTTTAGATTAAAAAAGTACTCACTCATAATCATAAATAACATCATAACGAAATAATTTAAAGACATAATTAAAAATACATTATTAAAAGCTTGAATATTTGAATCTTTTCCAAAACTAATAAGAACAGTAAAAAAGAGCCTCCAAACTAATGTGAAAAGTGTTAAAAGAATCAAAGGATCCTAATTTCGTAGTCTAAGGTTCTTATATACAATATCTTAGGTAATCCATATTTTAAAACATATAGAAATCCTTGTTGTAATCTAAAATCCTTGATATAGTCTTTAGCGTTTCCATAATGATTCCTTTTATAATATGAATCATAAGGGAAATCTTTTGAAATTGCTTCTATACTCTACCAATTTGACAGGCGATTCTCAGTGTAATTGCCAAATCGCTAAAGAATCACCAACATTAAAATCTAGTTGATTCTTCCTTTGTTAGTGAATAGTCGTGCAATATTTTCACTTTATCAAATCCTTAATTTTCTTCCCATTTTTTTTTATCCATGTCATTAAATATTCCAATTATTATCTTAAATAGAAAAGAGAATCAGTGTAACGTAGCCTTTAAAATATAAGATTACCCTAAAATGTACAATTGTCAAATTATTGACTTATCAAATACCCCTAAACTCAGTATTTTGTTGTCTCAAGTAAAGGAATACTCTCAATTATATTATCTTTTTTAAATGAAAGTGATCATTAAATATATATGTATTATCATTATAAAATGAGAAATCGTGATAGAATAGAATAATTTAAGGATTAACCACTTATTTGACAACTCAACCTTCTAGTTATGCAATACAATGCTAAATTTAAAGTTCAATCAATCACCAATGTCAAGCAACTATATATGTTTTATCAATCTCTACTGACAAGCATCAAGCTTATGACAAAAAATATAGAATCTAATGATAAAAAAATATCTAAATCAATCTTATTTTTAAACAATGTTTAAAATGCCACCTCAATTAAATTTGATAGTAATTTTTACTCACCAATAACTATCATTAACTTTTTCATTTATTGAAATGTCAAAAAATAAGATACTTCACTTAACTTAGCTACAAGTACTCGAGCTAAATCTTGTATTTGAAGAGTTCTCATAAACTTCCTTCTATTTTTTATATCTCTCTTTCTTTTTTTCTTTCTTCCATAATTATATATATATTTTTTTTCCTTTTCATGTTCCTACGGTTCCCTACTTCATTTTATTTGGAATCCATTATTCTTTTATAGGAATTCTTCCTCTCATTTTTTGCACCACTAGATTCTCTACTCCATCTCCTTTGGAATTTATTGGTCTCTCTATTTCTTTATTTAAAAATTCTTGTTAGCTCTTCTCACTTGCACTATAGTCAAGGAATTATTCTTTTCAGCTAAGTAAAATTTATTAGCTAATTTCCTATTTTTCCCTTCAGTTGTGGCGTATGTTCTTTTCGATATATATATATATATATATATATATATACAAAATCAGTAATATTTGTAGAACAAGATTCTTAGTAATTTGTCTTGTTTATCTTGCACTATCATTTTGATCTTGTACCCATTATAATGTCTAAAGCAAAGCAATCAATCCCTTCTAAACGCCTTAGTGCGTACGTAATCTAGTTTAACTCAAATAAGGTATAACGATTCCTTTCTATTATAAAATTTATATTTTCATGGGTAAGAAAAATCTATCACTTATATTTAAGTCCCAAATATATTTAATTCATATTCCTAATGAAATAAAGTAAAATAAAGAAATTTTACCTAAATTGTGAAAATTTAAAAAATTTCACTCAACTTCAAATATTAAATTCTACTTCTCGAGTCTCCTATACATGGCTTTTTTATAGTTCACTTCACCTAAATACCCGCAAACTCATTCCAAACATTCCCCTCAAGGTTGAGAATAATAATTCGGGTTTCTTAATAAAGCAAATATACCTCATGATGCATAAAATAATTAAATATAAAACAAAATTGCTTTTCGAAATAGACAATCGAACATCACATAATAGAATGATGTAATGCAGTAACTCATGCATTTGTATTAATTGTGCTATACAAAGTTAACATTCTATAATACGAGGAAACAATAAAATGATTACAAGGTACTTTGCGTAGAAGTAAAATGGTTGTCATTCTATTCAACTCTATTGTCATTCTTCGCTGCAGTAGGTTGTAAAGTGTAGCAATAAGTAAGGTTTTAAACTCCCGATGGAAATCTCAACCGCAAAAAAGAAATGCCTATGCTCTTACTTGGATCTATAGAACATCAACTACCCTCCTTTTCGACATGGAGTATTGACAAGCTAAAGTTCTCTCATTCTCATCTAGAATCTCATGATTCCTTGAAATCAACCTCTCATTATGTCTAAAAACTAAAAAATAAGGATCTAAAAAATCATTTGCTTTTATCCCTTACTAGAGGTGTAGAACCGCCCTATATGCTGGAAACATTTACTTTAGCCATCAGACATGTTACTCGCCTCGTTTCTTTTATGTTTTGCTTTCACTTCTTTGTCTATTAATTCTTTTTTGATTCTAAACATTCTCATTTTTCTAAGCTCCCCCTCATGTTGGAATCATTATACCCATTAACTGCTTCCATCCTTTTGACCGTAGCTATAATGATGGTCCTCTGGGTAGCACATCAAATTGAACCTCTTAGAAATAAACCATGGCTTTCATACAAAGTTGGGTAGTCAAAATAAGGAATAGTACACCACCATGCTTCATGGTCTCAAAGCTTGTCTCATCTTATCTTAGATTGCATACCCAATGTCAATGGACCAACTCTTCGTAACAATATGGTAGAGTAAAGTAGAAATATGCTTTTTCACTTCAAAATATTGCGGTATAATAGATAAGTGATTATTTATACTTATATATAGGACTAGTTTAGTTGTATATTTTGTTTAAGCATTTCAAAATGAGTTCTAAGTCATGTTTAATTGAAATTTCAAGGAATTAAGGTGTAAGGATGAAAGGAATGGTGTGAATACAAGGCAAGACGTAAGGATGAAAGGAATGGTGTGGGAAAGAATAAAATTGAAGAAAATTAACACTGGAGGTCTATCGAATTGGTACCGCGATGGTACACAAGGGAAAACGCCTGAATAAGAAATTGACCTCACCAGACTCCAAGAGATAAAAATCAAACAATAAAGCGGTAGCGCAGTGGCGGCTCTGTGGCTTAAGACACATGACGTTGGGGCTATAAGTGACAACTCCAACCACGCATGAAATAGAAAATAGAGTTTCTATTCGAGTTAAATTTTATTTTTGGTTTCCTAATAGTTATTAAGGAGTACAAATAAGTATTAGGACATGGTAAACTCACAATATACCAACTATTAGCTACCATTATAATAATTTAGCATTGATTTTGAGTATAAAGGAGTTTATGTGAAGAAAATATTCTAGAATTCACGTTTGAGATTTAGGTCTAGTTTCGTTGATTGAAATTAAGGTAATATTTATATTTATCTCTGATTTGCGATCATTTCCATATTGAATTTTGATACGTGTGCTTCAATGATGTGTAAGTAGTCTATTTATCTTAGGGATCAATAGATCTTATGATATCAATTTTATGCTTTGAATATGATTTAAAATTGATTATATAAAGTGCAATGGTTAGAATTTTTATTGATTCTGAGCGTAATGCTTTCGACATCTTGATTAAGTATTTGATGAACTTAGGCTTTAAGAATTATCATGGCCATTGAAGCTTTTAATTCAGATATGAATGGTACAATCATGAAATACACAATAGCGATAAATAGTAGTTGATTAGGGAGGCGCGGATAGTAAACTTTGTTGGTTACTAATCAAATGATTTGAGACTTAAAGAAATGTGGGGCTTACGTTATTCACACCAATAGGTGGAGTTCTAGTTTACACATTAGAATCTTCTCCGTCACACTAGTTGGTTGAAGTGGATTTAAAAGAAATTTGTCTATTCTAATAATGCATTGCACATAACCTATCAAGATGTAAAAGTGAATACAAAGCATAGTGTTAAATTACCTAGATGAAGTTGTTAACTAATATGTCCTCAATATAGGAGTTCAAATAAGTTAATTTGATTTGTTAGAATAATTTAGTTTAGTATAAAAACCAATTAAAAAGTGAATTCATTAGCCATAGTTCAATTTAAATAGATAATATATAACTAGTGCAAAAAGCCTTTCCACAAGGACAATATCTGTGATCAACATAGGTTGGTTACACTATTACTATAAGTAAGTTGTTATACATATGGCACACACATCAATCTTTAGAGCTGGTGCCATGGATAGGTAGCCACATAGTATTACTTAGCTAGTTTGAAAATTTGATATGTTTTATTTTAAGTACTTTACTTTCAAGTTAATAAAAACAAAAAAAAGTCTTTAGTAAGTCTTTAGTTGATTGGCCCTACTGCATTTGATCTACTTTCTATTCTCTTTAGTTTTTCGGGGACGTAAAAAATGGAAAGTTATCATGTTAAGGAGTTACAACAACAACAACAACATAGCCTCAGTCCCAAATTAATTGTGGTTGGCTACATGGATACAACTTTTCCATTGTGCTTGATTAAGTGTCGAAACAATACCATGTAAAAAGCGCAACCCATCACAAGTGGTTTTGGCAAGGATGGTATATCATCATACATATCATAACCCATTCAAATTTTTAAGATTTATGCGAACTCAAGAGCATTGCAACTACATACAAGGAAATGAATCATGGCACAATTATCAAGGCTTCTACATCAAAATCAAAATGTCTATCAACTATCATGGAGATCTCACGACAAATGGCAATCATCTCTTAAATCTTAACAAAAATTATTAAGACAAATGGCTGAGCAAAGCGAGTATGATCTCAAGAAGTATGAGACAATATAAGATATTTCTGCACAATCATTTAATATAAAGGATGAAAAAGATGATTAAGCGTTCTTGAATTTGAAAAAGAATATAAAGCAAATTGCAAAATTTATAAATTTAAGTCAAGAGGTTGTGGTTTAGTCTAGGGAATACGAATTTGAGGAGTTGTTAAGAACTGAGGAAACATTTCACGAAGCATATGAAGAGGTAGAGAAGCCTAAACATAAGGATCACAATAGTGTTGATGCTTTAGGGCTAAATGATTCACTTGACCATATTAAAGAGGAGATTCATATATAGGATATTACGCAACATAATAGTGGTGTTGATCTAAAGAAGTTTCAAATAATAATAAAATACGAAAGCAATGAAAACTTAAAGTCACACAGTACAAAGTTTGTGAAAAGACAATCAATCTTGTTATATCACCATCGTTGTTTAAATAAGAAGTGCAAGATCAACGGAATGGTGAGGAAACATGAATCTTTACAGAGATGTATGAGAATATTACAAAGAAGATCCCATTTGTCAAAGCATGGCAATGCACGCTAAATTACACGAGGTTACTTAAGGATTGGTTAGTATTCTAATAAAGGATTATAGGATATGGGGAACTTTGTGAGGATACATTATTGAAGTAACCTTGGTGAATCACAATAATCATTTGAGAGCCTTGATGCATACGTCAAACAAACGAATTTAAACTAAGTGTTACTAGGTGGCAACCCAGGGTTTTAAATTTTAAGTTTAAAATTATAATTTTTTGAATTTAAGATAGTACTTAGTTATTTAGTTTAATAATTATAATTAATGATTTTTAAGTGATAATTCATTGAAATGGAAATGTCTCGATAACTTGTGAACAAGCAAAAAAAATCAAGGAGTTCAAAGAAGTGAAGGTAAGGAATATGGGCAAATAAAACATGAAATTTATTAATTTTTATATTTTCATGAATTTTATCCAGTCACGACACCTTATGTGAGTTGTACACAAAGTCAAAATTGCGTCGACGAAAATTAGCAAAAAAAAAAAAATATCCAAAGATGTTGGTTGTGAGGTCAACGTTGTGGGTATTACCCACGGTGTCGCGAGTATACGCCATAGTGCCAAGGTGGCTGCATGCAAAAAGATTTAAAAGCCCCACTACATAGTTGATGCAGTAGCGGCGCTAGGGTTGAGTTTAAGGGTAGCCCCATTTTCATTCATTCTTCGTACTTGCACTAAAACCCCACCACAACCACCAAGCTTACATCTCTCTAACGCAAGATTTTGACCATTTTGAAGTGAGATTAGTGAGTTCCTAGTGGTTAAAAGGGAAGAGGGAAGTTCATTGCAGATTTGCACAAATTAAAGAATTAGGGCTTAGATTTGGATTTTGAGTACAATGGGAGCTTGTGTTCTAGTTGGTGAGAAAAATGAGAGGGCTTAGATTGATAAAGGCTTGCAAGAGTGTTCTACACCAGATATTAATCCATCATTGAGGTACATTTACAATTTCATATAATTGTGCGTTAAATTTCAGAAATTTTTATGATATTGTATGAAATTGTGGATTTGACATTATAAGATAGGTTTTGCAAGATTGTGTGAATGTGAGCATTAATGCTACTCATGGAGACTTAGTTGACACCTTTGCATTATTTGGAGTATGCATGATAAAAGTATATAAGTTTTAATTTTTTTAGGTGAATTTAAGACCTAGTTATGTTGCATTTTTTGTTAGTTGCTTTAAATTTGAAGAAAATGGCAAGAACAAAACAAGTCAGCCAAACTAGAACAAATGGTTTTGAGGCATCTACCTCTAGAAACCTTAATGACCAAGAGCCTAGACCTTTTAAATCAAAGTTTTTTATTTGTAAAGAGATTAAAGAATAGTATGAGAAAATTTTACGTAGGGAGTTCATTTGGGAAAGGGGAATTAATTTTCCGACCAAGTATGATAAAATAGTGAATAATTTCATTAGGCACCTTAATTAGGAGCAATCATGATTATAGGAAGAATAAAGTAAAAGGAGTGAGTGGAATTGTTTATGAGTTTTATGCTTATGCAAAGTTCACGACTATGGATGATCCGTTGAAGGTGTGAGGGGTGTTAGTTCCCTTCAATAGACATAAGATCAATAATCTATATGGATTGGAGGAACTAATCTTGTATGAGTTTGCACCGACTTTGCTAGCCTGATTATATGAGAGAACATATAACCTATGCTTATTTAGAGCCATTGAAAATGCATTAATTATCCTAATACACCAAGGATAGGTCATGGGTGCCGAGAATGTGTCGAAGAATATCAAGAAGGGAAGTGTTCAAAAATTTTATAGAATGTGGAAACTTTTTCTTGTTGTATCGCTATACCCCAGTTCTCAGCAGGGTGAGATCAACAAGCAGAAAGCGACTTGTCTTTATGAGATTACAAATTATAGGGAAATCAACCTCAATGTGATCTTATACACTTGTATGAGGGATTGCATCATATCAGAATGGGACAACTATTTTTACCTATTTTGATTACTCAAATGTGCTTGAAAGCCAGAGCAAGGTTGAGAGATGATGAAGAATTTGATATAGAGACCCAACAAACCATGGATGAAGCTTTCATGCCACGTTGTAGTCACCACTTGGTTTCACGGACATCGAGGAAGAGAAAAAGGGTTGAGGGTGCTGGACTTCATGCCAATATGCTAGCCAAGAAAAAATAGGATTAGGTAGTAGATGAAATAGCCCAATAAATAGAAAAGAAAGAAAACGAAGTAGAGGAAGTGCAAAAATAACAAGGATTTGTTGAGTGCTACAAGTTTGTAGACCCTGAGTTTAGAGAGCATGATTTTGATGGTTGTGAGGTCTTTCCACTACCTCTTCCAACACATGCACCTGTACCACCATTTAAGATTTGACTCAACAACAACAAAGGTTTTTGATAACAAAGATGTAGAGAAAGTACTAGAAGAATAGGGCGCAATAGTAGGCAGCCATGCTGAGATTTGAGCTGGATATAGAAAGGAGAGTGCGAAATTGACAGAATGAGTAGTGTAATTTCATGTTGTTTGTAGATCATTACAGAGCCATAGTTAGATATGAGAGGACTAGATGGAAGAGACAACCTGATTTGGTGCAGAGCATTAAGGTGGAGCATCCATTGACACAATCAAATATTAGAGCTAATGTTGCAGATGATGATGATGACATGCAAACCTGATGTCAATGTAATATCAATCCTTTAGACCTAGGTAGTTGAGAGTTTTTCAATACCAAATTTTAACATTTGGGATATTTTATTAATTATTTAATTATTTTAATTCTATGTTTAGTTTAGTTTGTTATAGCTTATGTTATTACATGTGTTTATGTGTTTTAGTATTTTCATGTTTCAGGCATTCTTTCAAACCTTGAGGTCAAGGTTTATTTATGTTTGGGGCATCGATACTACACCAAACTATGGAAAGTGATAAGATAGGATGAGAAATAAGGATAAATGCTATATGTATGTTCGTTTAAATTTGAACTTGAAGTAGTTAAGAGGGAAAAGCGTGGTATTGTATAAATTTTTATGCCGTTAATTATGGTTGTGTAGATTACAAGTATCTTTTTCATAGGAAACTTAAGAGAACGTTTTTAAAATTCGAAAAAAGAAACAATTAATGTAGCAAACAACGGTGTGATTTCATGGTTAGAAACCTAGAGTTAGGGAAGACTTTGAACTTAAAATAAAAAGTAGAACTTAAGAATATTTATTGTGGAAAAAGTTAGATCTCTAAGAATTCTATAATAAGTGTGAAACTTACTTTATAATGCAAAGCAAATAAAGACTTAGTTCCAAGAGGGGAAGAAATAGGCATTCTACATTAAAAGTTGGAGTTAACTTGATTTGGGGAAAGTGAGAAGTACTAATAAGAGTCTTAGAAATAAAGAAAAATGTAAGAATCCTACTAGTTCTATAGGAAGTGGAGCAAAAAACTTAATGGTTTGAACAAGTCAGGAAGAATAAAGTCAATAGGAAAAGAAGCAGGGAATGTTAAAAAATGAAATTAAAAGAAAAAGAAAGAATGATAGAAAAAAAAATAAAGTAAAGAAAGCAGAATTAGACTAAAACTCTACAAATAATAGATTTAGCTCGAGTACGAGTAGCTAATTGAGATAAGTTTATATTCCAACTATGTAAATCCCTATATATTCTTGAAGTTCTAAAGTCTAGCCAAGATGAGTTTGATTTATGCTTATTTGTGAATTTCTGATCTCAATTAGAAATCATGAGATTTTATACTTGCTACCTAACTGTTGAAACGAAAAAAACTTGTTATTAGTGATATTTTTTATTTGAAATATAATTTAGTGTTTTAAAAGTGAAGTTATGTTTGTTATTAAAGCTACATGTCTTAAAAATATAATATTTTGCAAATAAGAAATCTTGAGTGGATTATTAACTTGAAACTTAGTAAATTAAACAATACTCCATGAAAAATATGAATTGAATGAACATTATTCATTAGGAGAAATAATAGAATACACTTTTGATAAGGACATGCAAAATCTTATGTTTAAGGGTATTTTATATGTGATTGTTTTTACTTATATATAAGGTTAGTTTAGTTTTATATTTAGTATAAATATCCCTAAAGGAGTTCTAATTCATGGTATTATTGCATTTTCAGGGAATCAAGGTGTCATTGAAGGAATTGAGGAAAACCTATAAGAAATAGAACAAAAAACCACTAAATCAGAGTTGGTAGTGTGGTTACATGTGCTGACACTATGGGAATACAAGGTATGATGTATGGAGGAAAGGCACGACATAAGCAATAAAAAAAGAAGAGAATCAACTATGGAGGTACAACGCGGTGGCAGCGTCGTGACATACAAGGGATGCCATCGAGAGAAGCAAGGGACGACGTCGAGACTCTAAAAGGTAAAAATTACACAATGAAGCAGTGGCATAGTGGCGACATCGTGGCTTAACACACATTGCGTAGGGGTAGTAAGTGACAATGCTAACCACGAAGGAAATAGAAAGTGGAGTTTTAATTCGAGTTAAATTGTAATTTAGGATTCCTAATTGTAATTAAGGAGTATAAATAAGTATTAGGAAAAGGTAAACACATAACACACCAACTATTAGCCACCATTAAAGTAATTTAACATTGAGTTTGAGTATTTAAGATTTTATGTGAAAAAAACATTGAAGACTTCGAGGGTCCAATTCACGTTTGGTTTCATTAATTAATTTCAAGGTAATATTTATATTCATTTATGATTTGCAATGACTTTCATATTGAGTTGTGATATCTCTGTTTCAATGATCTTTAAGTAGTCCATTTATCTTAGGGATCAGTAGATACTATGGTATGAAAGCTATGCATTGAATATGATTTAAAATTGATTTAAAATAATAGAATGGTTAGAATTTGTATTGATTATAAGCGAAATGCTTTAGACATTTTGATCACGTGTTTAATGAATTTAGGCTTTAATAGGTATCATGGCCACTTGAGCTTTTCATCCGGATATGAACGGTGCAACTATAAAGTACACAACATTAATAGATAGTTGTTGATTGGGAAGATGCAAATAGTAAATTTAGTTGATTATGAGTCAAATGATTTGAGACTTAAATAAATGTAAAGCATACATTCTCCATACTAATGGGTGGATTTCTAGTTTACGCATTAGGATCTTTCTCGTCACGATAATAGGTAATATGGATTTGGAGGAAATCTATCTATTCTAATTAGCCATTGCACATAATATATTAATATGTAAATTTGAATATAAAGCAGAGTACTAAATTACCTAGCGAAAGTCGCGAATTAAGATACTCATAATATAAGGGTTCAAGTAAAGTTAATTTAATATTTTAGAATAGTTTAGTTCAGTATAAAAACTAATTAAAAAGTGAATTCCTTAGCAATAGTTAAACTTAAGTCGGTAATATATAACTAGTGCAGAAAACCTTTCCCTGAGGACGATATCTCTGATCAACATAAGTTGGTTACACTATTATTGTAATTGAGCGGTTATACTAGTGACATGTACATTAATAGCATGCATTTATGATGTTGCTTCAATATTTGGTGATTTTTGAAAATTAGTGGTTTCAGTGAATTTTGGGTGGCCATCAAAATCGGGGAAAAATCTTTGTCCTGGAATTACCTCCAAGGCTTCTTAAATTATTGTGATTGTGTAAGATTCCATATTGACTTAGATATGATTGGGGCAATCAGATTGCTGTTTAACTCTTGCATCGAGAGTATATGATGTTTGTTTAGTGTTATAGATGAAATGTTGATCCTTTTCCCTTGATCTATCACTTTATAATTATTATCATTCAAATATCCATTCGTGTAGAATTGGGAACTAATTACGAGCATCCTCTCTCTAATTTGCCTTTGTTATATCTAAGAAGTTTTTCCAACTGTCTTTCTTTTATGATGCTCATGATCTTGTCTTCATACTTATGCACATTTTGGATTTTGAATCCTCCTTTGCGTATGGTAACACTTTTTGCATCTTGAAAGTATCTAATTTGTGCTTGAGAACTTACAATTCTCATGGGATCATAAGGGACTCGTGCGTTCTGGTCTAAGTAGTCAGAGTCATCATCAGAGCTAGGCAAAGGTCGGTGTTCTCAACTATGCCCCCCCCCGAGACTTGATTCCTTAATGCTAATCCACGTAGGATGGATATACATTTGTCGCCCCACATATTTCTTCTTGGGTTTTTTTATCTTAATTCCTTTCCCTTTTTCTTATACACTACTCCTATGTCTTCATCTACCTCTTCCCATCATAGTGATCAAATCAACTACTCGAATCGGTAAATAAAAAAATCCTTTATTTGATATGAAAAAATTCATTAATGCGAATCGTTTATAGGAAATAAGTTGCGATTAGGAAACTTGAAACAAGTTTTTTTTTTTTGAAAGTTGAATTTTGCAAAGCTTATTTAAAAAATTTGGAAGTCAAGAATATGACATCAAATCTATCAAAATGACTTTTCAAGAACTAGACAATCACACCTCAGGTTTATTGAAAATTCAATTTAAAACTCGTTACGAATACTTTTCTTAAATCTCCATAAATTTCGAAAATATGCAAATCCTAAAACAATGATCATTATCATTACGATAACAGATATATTGGAACAATGAAATTTGTCATACATCGTGCCAAAATAGATTCCAACAACAATTTTTGAAATCACTTGAAATTTCGTAAAAATCCAGTAAACTCAAATTTCATCAAAATAAAGAGCTACGGTTTATCATGATTACCTTCATGAGTGTGAATCTTTCATGATTTGTTCTCTCAAACTCCTCTAAATTGGTAGTCTAAGCTCCAAGTTGAAACCCTTTAAACCTTATGTTGACATTATTATCCCAAAATTGAAATTTTTTGGGTAGAATGGAACTAGGTTGAGGTGGGAATTACTTAAATACACAAAGATTTAGCTAAATAAGATTCAATAAAGGCAAGAAATTGATTGTGCGGGGAAGTGGTCCAATGGTTTAAATAATGGTGTGAATGTGTATATGTAGTGATTTGGGTTTTGTTAATGTTTTGGAAACTAGAGAAACAGAGGATATTAACGAATTAGTGATGAACTAATAAATAAAAATGAAACTAAACATAAAATTGATATCACAATAAGACTTGAATGTTTTCCTCTGCGTAGGCTCGGCCTAAATAATTAATCAACCAAATTGGTAATGTATACAACCACTATAATGATCTCTCATTATCACAAAACTCAAGTAATGAACGATTTTACATATAGTGGTGATCTTAAGGATTTATAGACTCAGTCTATCTACTCTATCTAGAAATTCAGTCCAAAATACAATACAACTCAGAATACCTCCAATCTTTAATTGTAAATCCTACTGGAATCATCTAATCTATAACAACTAATTCTTCTATTCCTTCAAGAATCTTGACTTGTCATTTTCACAAAGTTCTTCAATTCTTTATTGAACTTTCTCTTAGATTTTGTATTTGTAATCCATCTTGAAGTTCTGTACTTGCAATATCGAATTTCATTACTGTTGTAGGCTAATACCGACAATTAATTGGTTTCAGTATCAAACTCGTATTCAATTTTTGCTTCGACATTAAATCTTTCATCCTTTTTTAGTTTGACTTTGATGCTGTAATCTTCACAGTAACTTGCATTGTAGTCTTTGTATGAGTTATGTCTATTAAAGAACATCTTGCTTTGACAGGTTTTCGATCTTGATTGCAATATATATCTAACTTAACTTCTCTTTTAAAAATGTACTGCTAATAAGGATAGAGCAACCTAAACACAGTAAGATAATGTCTAACAATCTCCCCTTTGTCATAGATTGGTCAAAAGCAATAACACAACAAGATAACCAAAGTCTTGAGGAACTTCAAAGAATGTAATGTTACCGATGAATTAACGTAATAACACAAAAAAGTCATAGCCCCAAAAAGATTATAGTCACAAGCCAATAAGTACATCTCTGAAATGTTATTCTCTAACATCAAGTTCATGTACTTAAAAAACCAAATATCAACTTAACCTTTCAATCTCTCTCTTGCTCACTCATTTTTTTGTCGAAACAACGTTAGAAAGATTACAGCTATGTTCTAACCAACACCTAAATCGGTAAAGTTTGGCATCAATGATGCCCAACTCATCTTGCAAATGGTTACATTTATGCAACTACATTTTCCTTATAATTAGTAAGATAGGCAATGCGATATAAGAAGTAGTCAAACAGTAGTGGGTCTAGTGTCATTAACACCAAAGGACTTGGAGCTTGCAGAGGTTTGTACTATATTGGACCAAAGTTTTCTTAAATGACCTATGTCTGTGTCTTAGCAGCAGTAGTAGGAATAGAAGTTGAAGTTGCAGAAATAGCATTAGCCATAGTTCTTGGCTCGATTTATATGGTACAAATGGCTTGATTGACTTCATTATCTTTATACTTAAGGCGAGTAGCAGGATGGACTGATGTAATAGCTTAGATTGCAATGCTTCATTCATTAGAGCCTCAAAAGTATGTCCCGTGGTTGCAATAACCGAATGAAGCAGAATACTCAAGGTTAACATCTGTGAAGTCCTTAACATAAGGAATCTCTGATATTGGTAGAGACTCTACATGTGTAGTAACATTCTCATAAGGGACCTCACTTGGTGTTACAACATCATCACCATCAGCACAGAGACAGAGTTACCAAGCTTTAGCATTGAACTTAGCTTACCAGCAATAGTCTCCATTCGAGAAAGTCCAAGCATGTAGTTGATTGAAGCTGGACAGTATGGAACTATAAAGCAATGAACAACGACCCTATTAGTAGCATCCCCAAAACTGTTAAGAAGATTACTGTAAAACTCCTTGATAATGGAGTCATTGAAGAAGCCACCATGATTCATAAAGTCGTAAATGTCAGTCGGCACTAGCAATCTCTCCAGACTCATGTCAAGAATGTGTGAGACGTTAATTAGTTGATCAAATAAATATTTACTTTTCGTCGTTTCATGGAATTTCTCTATGCGCTCAATTGATCGGAAATGATCAAAGGCAGATGGAGCAGAAATAGAAAAATAATGTGAAATGAAAATCATGTGTTTTATCCAGTCTCGGCTTCATCTAAAATGATCTCCAATGAACTAGAGGAAATTTTCTTTTCATCGTCAATCTTCTTTTTTCCCTTGACAATATTTTTGGCTTTATTTTATAAGCGAGATTGTCCAAAACATTGTCTTTGGGGACATCCCCAGATTTAACCATTGTGCTCTCTACATCGATACGAGGATCTGATAGCGTACCAGTAGAGATTTTATTTGATAGTGGTTAATAGTATATGTCGTTCATCTCTATCATCAGATGATCAGCAATTGCAGTAGAGTCACTGTGAGTGGTCAAAGAAGCTAAGCGAGACATTCTTGCAATAAAATTGATTTGTCGGAACAAATGGCAAAAAGGGAAAGGAGGTCACAACTAGGGAGAGGAGTTTGAATTAGGAAAATTGATTTGTGGGAACAAGATAATCGCATGAAATCAGCAAGGATACACCTAATTTGGAAACAATACTCCCTTAAATTCCCCAATATCTAATCTGTTATGTCTAACGAAACATAGTTTCATCCTCTTAACCAGGTGTAACAACTAGTTTTTTTTGCAACAGACTTATTAGGAGCCATACGTGTTGTAAAGAAACCCAAGTGGCGATTTTTGGGTCAAACACGTATGTAGCCTACAATAAAATATCAAACACATATGTATCTCCATATATGCACAAAACTACCAAGTTACAGTAAGAACACACACTAGTGAGAGCAAGTGCCAATATCATGGCGCACTCTCTCAAAATGATATATGTCAAGAGCCTTTATCTAGATATGAGCCAGTTGTCATTATGTTGGAACTTGCGGAATACTAAATAAGTCTTTTTTTCAATAGACCCTTGATATAGTGATGATGAATATCAATATGATTCATCATAGAGTGTTGAACTAGATTCTTCACATATCAATGTCACTTTAATTATCAAAGTAGATGGTCAATTGAGATAACGTAATGCCATAAACTATAAACATTTGATGCATCCATATTAACTACGCATAATAACTATCAGCAGCAATATATTCAGCTTCAGTAGTATATAACGAGATCTAGTTCTGTTTCTTGTTATTATAAGCAACAAGATTAGAACCCATATAGTAACATCCATCAGTAGTACTCATTCAATGATTAATATTTCTAGCCCAATCTCATCACTATACCGATTAAGTCAATATCATAACCCTTAGTGAATAGAATGCAAAAGTTAGTTGTTCTGTGCTCATAGCGCAAAGTTATTTTTATAGCAACCAAATGAGACTCTTTTGGACATGCTTGATAGCACGTACAAATACCGACGTTTAAAGCATTATCTAGTCTGGTTGCAGTAAGATATAATAAGTTACTAATCATGCCTATATATAACGTAGGATTGACATCAACACATTTTTCATCTTTACAAATCTTCTCACTATAGCTTATTGGTGTTTAGAAAGACTTAGCAGTGTTTAATCCGAATTGCTTAACAAGAGATTTAGCATATTGATCTTAAGATATAAATATACCGTCTCGAGACTATGTAATCTGTAAGCCTAAGAAGTTAGTAAGATTTCCGACCATGCTTATCTCAAATTCTTTCTTCATCATATTAATAAATTTTGAAGGTAGTTTTGTAGTTGTAGCCTCGAAAACAATATCGTCGACATAAATCTATGCAACAATAAACTGGTTATTCTATTTTTTAAGAAATATAGTCTTATCGGAAACCCTTTAATATACCTCTTCTATAGCAAATAGGTAGTCAACCTTTATACTAAGGTCGTTGTGCTCACTTCAAACTATAAAATGCCTTTTTCAAATGATAAACATTATTTGATTTTTCATGAACCTTAAATCCTTTAGGTCGTGCAACGTAAACTTCTTCTTACAAAAACCCATTTAGGAAAGCACTTTTGACACCATTTGGTATAACTTGAAACCTTTCTTACAAGCAAAGGCTAATAGTAGACAAATAGACTCCAATTGTGCAATTGTAGCAAACATCTCATCAAAATCAATACCTTCAACTTGTGTGTATCCTTGTGCAACTAGTCTAGAATTGTTGTGAACAGCTATACAATTTCATCACTCTTATTGTAGAATATCCACTTAGTACCAATGATATTAACATTAATAGGTTATGGAACAAGCTCTCGAAACATCTTGTCTGAAAAACTCATTGATTTCCTTATGCATAGAGTTCACATAATATTCATTCAGGTGAGAAAATAATTTGCTCAATTGGATGATCATTTTGCATCCTTGATTATAGAGCACTATATGTAAAAGTAGAACCAGGCTCTGTAGTAAATGATTTCGGATCATTATCATTTTCATCATCAGATGAAGTAGCGATATCCTAATTAGATATTTTCATAGTAGGTTGAGTAATAGGTGCTGAGCTAATTAGTGTTGTCAACTCATCATCATCATCTTTAGGAGAGAGCAATTGTTGAGTTCTTGTACAGTCATCAACCATTACCTTAATAGATTCTATTATAAACATAGTTCCCTTATGATAGACTCTATAAGCTTTACTATTATGCGAATATCTAAGAAACATTCCAACATCACTTTTCGAATCAAGTTTTCTTAGGTGATCTCAATCATTTAAAATGAAATAGGTAATACTGAAAACATGAAGATGTTTGAGAGAAGGCTTGTTTGGTTTTCTGAATTTCAAATGGAGTCTTTAAAGTCAGTAGCTTGAAACAAAATATATTTATAATGTGGGTAGTAGTATTTACTACTTTTCCTTAATGATTCCTAGGCATATTCTTCTCAGTTACCATGACCTTACCA
Source organism: Stephania yunnanensis (assembly GCA_039657365.1). Taxonomy (NCBI): domain Eukaryota; kingdom Viridiplantae; phylum Streptophyta; class Magnoliopsida; order Ranunculales; family Menispermaceae; genus Stephania; species Stephania yunnanensis. Next base: position 26,664,832 of record CM077581.1, on the reverse strand, counting down.
TGACCCTCGTCATTTCCTGAATTGTGCAATTTCTCATTTCAACTGCACCATTCTATTATGCTATCTTGCGAGTAGCTAAATCTTGTTTAATACCGAATTCAGCACAATAATAAAAAAACTGTTGATTCTCAATCTCTCATACATGATCCCTGTGTAGTCGATCATTTGATACATCCTCATTCGTTTTCTTTTTCAAAAGTCATAAAGATAACTTCTTAAACTCATCAAATGTTTTTGTTTGATCATGTAATCCAAGTAAGCCTTGAGTAGTCGTCAATAATAAGAAAAACATACTTCTCCAAAGACTCACAACTTTAATTAGGCCAAACAAATCCATATGCAATAATTCCAATACACTTGATGTCAGTATGTCATTGAGGCCAGCATGCAAAAAAGAGCGATGTCTACCCCTTTGAAATGGTTCACAAATGGAATTAGACTTACATATCAGTTTAGGAATACCTCTTACAACATCATAGGAGAGCAATTTTTGAAGTTGCTTAAAAATAAGATAACTAGGCCATCTATGCCAAAAGTTATTATTATATATGGAAATAGAGTTGCACATAACTTGCATCTTCTTAGGCGATATAGAATGTTGAAGTAGCATATATCAATTGTCAGTTGTTCGGATCCCAAACTTGGTGCATTGTCTTTTTTCATTGATTATTTGACAACGAAATTTAGTGAAGTTGGCAAATAGTTCTTGATCATAAAGCTGACTAATGCTGATCAGAGTATATCTCAATCCTTAATATGCATAACTTTTTTGAAATTAGCTATTCCCACAACATTAAGAATTCCTTTGTTAATAACCTTGCCATTCGTTTCGTCACCAAATATAACAACACCTTCTTAAATCATTCATAGTTCTTAAAAAACCTTTTACTACCTGTCAGGTGTCTATAACAACCACTAAATATAATAACTCAGTATTAGTTGTTGAGAGTTGTAGGTTCATTCTCATTGCCTTATGGGACATAACTCTCCAAACTTTCTTAGATGTTTTCTTCTTTTAAAGTGTACTCAAATATTTGAACATCCGATACCATCTTAGTCTAATATGACCAACAATCTCATAATAATGACAATAGTGGGTTTGTTGTTGGGTAGAATAGTCACCTTTTTCTTTGCATCGGCAAAAACTTTTTTGGTTGAATCTTCTTTGCCTTTGTTGTATCAACATGAATATTGATTGATTAACCCTCATTAATTACAATCACTTTGACAAAGTCAATATGAGCATTTATAGATCCCTCAGTATAGCCAAGACCACGCTTAACTTTAAGAGATTGACTAGTTTGCAACATTCTATTTAATTTATCAGAACTAGAATAGAACTTTGCATTAACAACTTCATAATCAAAAATAGCTGCCTTCAGGTTAGAGATTTCAATCTCATGCTGTTTCAACAATGCATGACAAGTCCTGTCTTTTCTTTCCAAAGTCTTCAACTCCAATTTGATAGAGAAGAACTTAATCTTTAAATCAAAATTTTGATCGTAAAGAAATGTCCATTAAGCGAACAAAAGATCATAAGGAGCTTGAAGATCTTGTATAGAATCCTTATCATTGACATCAACGAATATTTCCTTACCTTTTTCTATACTCGTTTCCATATCAGATTTTATGGAATCATGTTTAAAAACACCAATAGTATATGAAGAAGCAACAATAGCTGATTATGTCAATACAATAGTGAGTTCAGTAACGGAGTTATTTGACTCTCTATCCTTCTCTTCAGAGACATCATCATTCAAATAACCATTCAAGGACATTTTTTTCTTGTATGCAGAACATTTAATTTGAATATGTCCAACTCCTCTATACAAATGACACTAAATACCCTTGAGTTTATTCTTAGCATATATCTTCTTATCATAAGTAGAAGGCTTGTTGCTATTGTTATACTTCTTACAATTTGTTCACATAAAATCTCTCTTATAATTTATAAGAAATTTTAAGAATTTCTTTGGCATCGTAGCAAACTCATCTCCCATTGAACATCAAAAATGGATGTCACAACATGATAAGCATTATATGAAGAACTACATTTTTTAAACATATTCATCTCATATGTTTGCGGAGATCCCATTACTTCATGAAGAGACATCATAGTTATGTCATGACACTCTTCGATCATAGAAATTTTGGAGTCAAATCATGAAGGGAGAGCACAAAAGGCATGTCATATTAATTGTTTATCAGTATATTTTTGTTTAAGTTAAAAGGCTTGATTATCAAAGTCTCGCAAAAACTGATTGAAAAAGGCAATAATTTCATCATCTTTGATCTTTTGACGATCAAGTATAGAACTCAATTGCTATTACATGAAAATCTTAACATAATTCATAAGTTCAAAAATTGTCTTCAAAACATCTCACGCTCGTTTTGTAGTGGTGTAATTTGCATTCCGTCTGGAGCGTTCTGCATCAATAGCACTAAAGATAGAATTGAAGAAATGTTTTTCCATCTTCTCAATGCCTTATGATTGACAACTTTTTCCTTCTTCTCGATGTTTAACAATAGAGATGCAGGTTTTGGAAATGTTTATCCATCCATATCTTCTAGCATTGAAGAAATGTATTCTCTCTTGAAATCTTATCCAACAAGTTCATTAATGGCACAAACAAAGGAAACTACATGAACCTTCTAGTAGGTATAGTTGGTTCCTTCGAGCAATAGCGGTCGAGTTGTCGATCCTCCTTCATGTCCTTCACCTGTTCGTTACTGTAACAACTCATCAATCGATCCCACGATAATAAAACTCTTTAGAATATTACTCGTCTACATTTGTAGAATTAACATAGTGATAATGTTTTGATACCACTATTAAAGTTTTGGAAACCAAAGGAATTAAATAGATTAACGAATCAGTAATGAACTAATAAATACCCATCGAAACAAAACACATAATTTATATCGTAGTAACACTTGAATGTCTTCTTCTATGTAGGCTCAGCCTAAATAATCATTTAATTAAATTGATGAAATGTGCAACCACTGTAATCTCTCTCGGTCTCAAAAAACTAAAGTAATTGACAATTATCCTTACATTGGCGATCTAGAGTATTTATATACTCAATCTATCTACTCTATCTAGGAATTCATTCCTAATTATAGTACAACTCGAAAAGCCTCATCGGTCTCAAATTGTAAATCCTATTGGAATCATCTAATGTTCAACAATTAAGTCTTTTATTCCTTTAAGAATTGTGACTTGGTGTTTCCCAAAAGTTCTTCAGTCTTTTATGCACTTTTTCTTGAGTTTTGTATTTGTAATCAATCTAGAAGTTCTCTGCTTGCTGTATCAAACTTTTTCACTTTTGTAAACTAATGTGGATGGTTACTTTGTTTTAGTGTCCAATTCGTATTCAATTCCTGCTTCGACTTCAGATTTGTTTCATCTTTAACTTTGACTTTGATACCTAATCTTCACTGGAATTTGCATTGTAGTCTTTCTCTAAGTGGTATCTACTCATGAACATCTTACTTAGTCAGGTTTCCCATTTTAATTGCAACTTCTACCTAACTTAACTTATCTTTTAAAAATGTACTACCAACAATGATAAAACAACCCAAAGGCAGTAACCCAGGGTCGAAACGTTTTTTTTTTAAAACTCAAAATCATACCTAGCAACATTTTCGTTAATTTGAATTGCTAGGAAATTACTAGTTGAATCAATGAATTATGAGGTGCACCCACTGATCCGAGCAGCGTTTCATGTTAAGAGGCTGAATTGTTAGGGATTTGCTAGTCTAGAATTTCACTTAAATTTACCTGTTTGTCATCGATTTGCCCAGCATTTCCTAGTGTTATTTTGAATCATTGAAGATTCACTATGCTTAATTTTATTGTCTTACAATTTTATTTCATAATTAAATTTTATACCCTTCATAAAAAGGAGAATTATGATAAAATTGAACGAAAAATTCATGAATTAAATAAATTAATGAATAAATAAACAATTAAGCAAGTGAATAATGCAAGCTTGCATAAAGTTCATAAAAATAAAAATAACTCGATCAACCCCCATTCCCTTATTAAAGCTACTCTGGAGCTTGGGTCGCAAAAATAATCTTAAGATAGAGTTAAAAGAAGAGAAAATAAAAGTAAACTATATAATGTTAAAATTCATACTGAAAACTAAAATAACTAAGAAAATAAGGAATATACGATGACTCTCATAAAGTATTGTTGTTTATTTTCGTTGGCTGGACTCAGAAGAATCGATCCAGGATGCATGTGAGTGACTCAATCATTACTTCAAGTGGTTCCTCATAGAAAATATCTTCCTTAGTATCTAAAAAACATCCCTCCTAATTCCTCTCATCACAATCATTGAATCGCCCATCTTCAATATCAGCTCAAAGTTCTTTCACGTAATGGAATGATATTTTCTTCGTTACCAATTATAAGTGTAACTATGTAATCACATATTTCATTAATAACACGAACAATCTGTAAGAATGGGCTGCACACTAATATCTCATCATCTTGGATAGATGTTTGCATGATTAAGAAATTTGTCGTGAAAGTGAACCTAATCACACAAAGGAACACATTCTTTGATATTCCCAATAGGAATTTGAAAGTGTCATTTGGCTTGTAGATCTTAACAGACGCTTGGAATGAATCCTCAAATTTGTTAGAAGAAACCAATGTGTAGGCATAAGATTCATATGCGCTCCTATATCTAGTTGAACTCCATCATAAAAGAACATTTCATTTATTTTTAGGTCGAGGAAGGTGTGACCTTGATCCATTTTAAAGATTTTTGAAGGATCGCCATTTTCACCATATTCCTCGTAATCTGGGTCATCCTTGTTACACTCGAATAGGTCTCTGGCGGGTTATTATTACTTTTATGATTTCTTATTCTTCTTTTTTTAAGTGTAACAACATCCAAAGCCTTATTGTTTCATTAGACTTTATGGATACAATTTGGTCTTTCATAGTGTTCAATTCATTTAGTGAGTCATCAACTAGGTTATAGTTGATTATTTCCATATCCTATGAGACGAAAATTTCATGATAAAGTGTTTGTCTATGACCATTATTCACTTTAATGATTCTCCCCATTTTTCTATTTTCTATCTCAACAACACCATGGGGAAATTTGTGCGTAGTTATAAAAGATTCCACCTCTCATGAATGAAGTTTTCCTCGAAGGAGTTTAAGATGTGAACAAAAAATTAACACCTTTCGTCCTGCTTTAAAATTTTTATTATTTAATTTATTATCAGATATACTTTAGTTTTATCTTTATAAATAGATGTTAGATGCAGTTTCGTGCTCATCATTTCTCAATTCTTCCAATTCTAGGATACTAAGTTTACATTGATTTCTTGGATTATCATAATTCATACTGCATATCTTAATTACCCTATATGGTGTCATACATATGGGGGTGTTTTATTGGTAGAAGTTTAGGGTGGGAGTTGGAATTAATTAAATTAAATTACCATATTTGGTTGATAGAAAATAAGAATTGGAATATAAAGATTCCAAATTTCCATGTTTTGTACAAGCATAAAATTAAAATCTATTAGGATTTATAAATCCTAACTACCTTATTTCCCACATATAATGGAATTACAATGCAACCCAAATTTAGTGGTGGCTGCAATTCCAACGATGCCAACTCCTATTATTTTTTAATCTTCCTAATCTTTTTCTCACAGTTTTATTTCGATTTTTTATTTCATTAGTAGGACTTCCTCTCCTCCTCTTCTTCACATACTCTATTCACTACAACACTTATAACTTCTTTTCCAACAAAATCAAGGTATGTACAATTTTCAATGATATTTCATTAAAAAAATATTACTGAAAGTATTTGCTAAAACAAAAATTTCCATTTCCCTATGAGCCAGTTCAGTTAAGTCGCCTCTCTTCATGTCCAATATAATCCTGGTTAAAATCTTTTCATGAACCTACATCATTCGTGCAATTTCGTGCACAGTTTTCATCCTTTAGTTGCAATAGTTCAATGGCAGCCCTCTCTAGTAGTTGTAACACATCATCCACTAATAGAAACATATTATAAATTATCAGCTAAATGATAAAAAGTTGAAAAAAAGAAAAATAATAGAAAGTGCTCAATTTAACGATTTTGGAAATTAAGCTAATTGTCTAATTTCCTTAACAAAAGAGCTCTAGTTTTTAAGATAATTGATCATGAAAACAAATTGATGATATGGCCTCAAATTGATGATATTATTGTTTAAATAAAATTTGATTTAATTACGATGGATGGATCTGTTATCATATATAGTAACCTTAGCTGATTGGCATCTCATGACCTACGCATCTGGCCTTACTTTTTACAATGGTAAAGACCGCCACTGAAAGGAAAGGTCTATGAAATGGCGGTAAAGAAAAATGTTCAAAATGTCTATAAAATCCTAACCAACAGTGCACTTTAATGTTCATAATATAATGCTGCAAGTATATGAGCAAGATCTCTACTCCCTTTTATCTTTATGTACAAATGATCACTCTCTAAAGAAACTGAAGATCTGGGCTAGAAAAAAGAATAAGCATAAGAAGATTCAGGCGACATTGTATTATGTTCCTCACCCTCTCATAACTACGTATTGCTGCTTAAGCTCTCTAGCTGCTTAACCTTTTGTTCCTCCTTTACCACCATGGCTTGATGAACGAACCTACTATAACACCAACTTCAGCTCCTGGTTCGGCTTCTAGCAGGGTGTTGGTCTCTTTCTCTGGCACTTTTGATGATGAGTGTTTGAAACCCCTACAAGATCATGCTCTGATTTCCTAGTATGAAATTGCTTCATTATCAAAACAAATAATAGGAGTAGACATTTCTTCAGAGTCTTAGGAGTTTGCTCTTCCTTTCTTACTCTTACAATTGGCTTTCAAGTGCCATTTGACTATTATATGGGGAATCCATTACTAGAGTAGATATATGACCTCCTTCTCTACGATTTGAAGACTCCAATCTTTATGTATTGGACATATTATTTTATCTAAGATTTATTTAATTTTCTAATTTGAGGTTTCGCTTTCTCTGCTAGTTTAAGGGCAATATGCGATAGATGTTCTGTGTGTAACATTATATCTGTGAAGTAGGGTAGCTACAATTCTATTACATAAGTGTGAACTTTTTCACTAATTAATGCTCTATTTGCTCCAAAATAGCAAAAGTCCATGGTTTTAGGAAATTAAATATTATTTTAAAATCATTAAATTTAGTGGCTATAGCTTCTACCCACTTGGACACATAGTCTATGGCTAGTAAAATGTAAATATTTCCATTAGATGGTAGAAATGGTCCTACGAAATCTATTATCTAAATATTAAATACTTCAAAAAAAAATTGTAAGACATAAGGGCATTTGGTTCCTATGTCCTAAATTCTCGATTCTTTAACAATTTGGCCAAGCTTTTGTATAAATATAACAATCGTGGAATAAAGTAGGCCAAAAAAATCTAAAGTCTAATATATTATAGGCTATACGATGTGGACAATAATGTGCTCCACAAGCATAAGTATGACAATGAGCAATGGCATATTGTATTTCAATTTATGGAATACATCTTTAAATAGTTTGGTCATAACATAATTTCCATAATGGTCGTGCCATAAATAATGTTTAGAATTGTGTTTTATCTTATTCTTTTGAGCTCTTGTTAGATTAGGTGATGGCTTATTAGTAGCGAGATAGTTGACTATATTGGCATAACATAGGCCAGTGAAAGCTATTTTGTATAAGTACTCATCTGAAAATTCATCTAACAATGGTATTGGGGTTCTCTATTTTTTAGTGTACGTAAATGGTTTGCTACTAAGTTTTTGGCACCTTTTTTTGTCAAAGAATGATCAAATTCTTGTAACAATAAGATCCATCTTGTTAGTATTAGTTTCTGATCCTTCTTTACTATCAAATATATTAATGCGACATTATGAGTAAAATATTGCTTTTATACCTAGTATATATGGTCTAAACTTTTCTAACACAAGCACAAGTGCTAGGAGTTTTTTTTCTGTAATGGTATAGTTTACTTGGGAGGAACATAAATTTTTTAATGCAAAATATATGACAGGAGAATCCTTTCCAATCTTTTGGACTAAAATAACTCCTACTATATAGTTGGTTGCATCACACATTATTTCCTAAGGTACTCATAATTCTAGTGACTTTATCATAGGTCTGGTAATCAAAGCATATTTTGATTTATTAAAGGCTATCTTTCACTCGGTTGTTAACTCGAAGGTAACATTTTTTTTCCAATAGTTTCCATAAAGGTTACGTTATTTTGAAAAAGTTTTTCACAAAACGTCTTTAAAATCCTACATTGCAAAGGAAAGATCCTACCTCCCTCATTGTAGTGAGGTAATGTAATGTCTTTATAACTTTGATTATATCGGGATCTACTTTTATTCCTTTTGCTAACATTATGTGTCCTAGTATAAGTCTTTAATTTACAATAAAATGACATTTTTTATAATTCAATACTAGATTTGTTTGTATGCATCTTTTAAATACTTTACTTAAATTAAGTAAGCATTCATCGAAAGAATTACACTATATGATTAAGTAGTCCATAAAAACTTCAATAAGATGATCTACTTAGTCTGAGAATATACTAATCATACACCATTGAACTGTATCAGATCCGTTTCATAAGCTAAACAACATACGTCTATAAGCAAATGGACCAAAAGGGCATGTAAAAGTATTTTTTTCTTGATCTAATAGACTTACAAGAATTTGATGAAATCCTAATTATCCATCTAAAGAACAATAATGGGTTCTCTCATTTAATATTTTTACCATTTAATCTACAAACAAAAGTGGATAGTGACCTTTTGTAGTTGCAACATTAAGCTTTTTATAATCTATGCACACTCTCCAGTCGTTTTTTATTCTAGTTGGTAGTAACTTTCCATGTTCATTTCTTATAACTATGATCCCCGTCAATTTAGGAAGTACGTATATTGGGCTAACCTAATTATCATATGCTATTGATAATATCTAGCAAGTTCATAATTATACATATTTTATAGTTCATTTTAGGATTATTTTATGTGTAAAGGACCATATTACATGAGTTTTTCTCTTATTTTTGTAATTTCAGGTAATAAATAAAAAATATGAAGAAATGAAGGAAAAAATGGAGAAAAATGAAACAATAGATCGAGTGAAAAGATTTATGAAGAATCACTAAGGAATCAAGAAGATGAATTAGGATTTAGAACTAGCAATTCCCAATGATTTTTTTAGCAATTCTGCTAACACATTAAATCGCTAGGAATCGCAGGAAACGAATTACGGGATTTTGGACCACAATAATGATTTTGAGCCAGTTTAGAATATGTACTACCTTATATACTATAAATAAAAATCCGGGAATATAAAATTAGGGGCTTTTTTTAGTTTTATAATTTTTAGTTTTATATTTGGAGGCCAATCTTTATTTCTTCAAGTTTTGGAGAAGATTCAAGTTTTTATCAAGGTAATTTTAATTATTTCTTTTAATTTCAAAATTTATTTATTATCATGAGCGAGTTGTTTGTCAATCTAAACAAAACTCCAAACATGAACTAGATCTATTTTGCAATGTAGTGATGATAGGTTGAATATGACTTTATGCTTTAAAATTCATTGTTATATTGATTCAATATTTTTATAGATTATTATCTATTGATTTAAATCATGGATTTCAGTATTAGGTGTGTACTGGCCCATATGTAAGTGATGTTATGATTCATTAACTAATTGAAGTAGTAACTAGGACTATTTGAAAGCCAAACACCATTTAAATGTCCTAAGTGAGTTTGAGATCCAAACCTAATGTTGAAGTGGCTTTACGAAGATGTTAGGTTTAGTAGTTTAAAGTTTTCATAAAACTTAGAGCGGTTCTATTGCGCGAAGGTAATGACTTTGCATAAATAAAGAGCTAGCTCAATAGATCCAGAATAAAGCTTCTCCATTGGTAGAAGAAGAACAAATGGCAAGGTAAAGGTTGTTAACTTACTTATAATTAGATTTTAATAATCTATCATGCTTTAGAAAATATATTCAGGACTATATGATTTGAGTAACATATTTGTAATGCGGAATTTATCTATGTTTCATTGTTTATGAGGATTGTTTAAATATTTATTTATATTGAGTTTTATTGAATTGAATTGATTTTTAAATTTAGTGTTTTTGATTCGTGTTACTTTAGTAAGTTTAGTCAGTTTAAATTCTATTTTCTTAACTTTAAATTAAAAATAAAAATAATATAACTTTTTTTTAGATAGCAATTTGCAAAATTCATGTGGAGATGATTCCCATTTATCACTACTATAAAATAATTAAACTATATTTTAAAGGGGAAATCATTATACATGCTTAACATGTGTCAATTTTTTGCACCATTTCCGGGATTTGAAAACTATTCTAAGAATCTTTGTCATTGTATGTCATACAATATGGCAGACATTAAACAAGAAATTACTTTTAGGCAAGCCAATAAAAATGTTACAGCTTTTGAACCTATTTCTATTGCTTTCCCGTGGATTTCCCTGATTTGGAGTGAAAATCAGGATTCATCAATTTTTTACCTCATTTTTTATGGTGAAGGTGATGAAGATCCTTAACAATATAGTAGGAAGTACACTCATAATAAGTGTGATAAAACCTAAAAATTTAGAGTTTGAGAATGTCAAACTAAATGCTTTTTTTTTCTTGTCTAAAAGATCGAGCTGAAGATTTGAAATTCTATCTCCCTCAGAGTTCCATAACCTCATGGTCTGAAATGTAAGAAACCTTCTTAGATCAACCAATTCTAGCATGTTAAATTAGTTTGTATTTGGAAACAAACTAGCAATACTAAGATGGAAACTGACAAGACTTTTGGTGAGTTTTAGGATGGATACGAAAAATTAATATCATTTTGTCAACAACATGGATTTTCAAAGAAAAATTTATTGGAATAATTTGACGAAGGACTAAACAACTTTGAATAAATATTCCTAGACTTGGTGTGTGGAAGATCTTTTTTCGACATTACGCCAGCATTAGCAAGGGACATTGTTATTAAAATGGCAAAAAATCAAACAATATGCAAGAAAAATAAATTTATGAAAATATATTCTTATAAAATCTATAGCAATATAGTCAAGACATGGAATGATAAATTTGATGATTTGAAGAGTATGGTACAATTACTATAAAAAAGATATGTCAGTCCAAACTAAAACTTGTGCATTTTGCAAAGAAGTCAATCATTTACATGATGAATATTTGTTGTTGCAACAAATTGATTTTAAGAGGCTAACACTATGATGATTCATTACAATAATCCTAGTTAACCTACTTACAACACTAGTAACAATAAAATTATCTAAGACCCAACATAGGTCATGGTGTAGACAATTTGAATTTTCAAAGGTATAGAACACCCACATTAATTTATGGAACAATAGCATTAAAAAACTCAAATAAAGCAAAAGGATCAAAAGATTCAGGCCTTACAGGATGATGCAGTTGAACTAAAAAATCGACTAAGTCAAATGACAATGCAAATGTGTTTATGGGTTAACAAAAGCAAATTACCATCTTAACCTTACCCTAGTTCATACAAAAAAAGCAATAACTTTGAGAAGCGATAAACAAATGGAAGAACGAAAGATGCCAAAACAATCAGTTCCTCAAAAATAATTATAGCCTGAAATAGAAAAAATAGAAATTAAAGATAGTAAAAATCAGAAAGAAACTTGTTGTGATTTTTAAAAGAATAAACCAAGTATAGTAAGACCACCATTTCCCCTATCAATTCGATAACAATAAGAATTTTAAGAAAAAATGAGAACAGCACAAGGTTTATGTTATAGGTGGTACTCATGACAGCTATATCATTCAGTCATTTGACTTGAAATTATCATAGACTTCAATATTAGGAGCATTGTAATTTGATGATTTCAAGATACTGTGTAAAATATCAAAGTATCTTACTGTTCGTTAATTCACTTCCAATGATTTTACTTGTCCATTTTTTTTCGACTATAGTGATAGAAGAATTTGAATTTCCAAACAGTAATAAACTCTTACCTTAAGCTAGTGATTAGTACCAATCTAAATCCTAATTAAGCCAATTTAGGCTCGGGGTTAAGTTAGGCGTACCTAGATTAGCGCGTGCATGTCATTATATGTTGGTTGGTGTTTGTTTGGAATGATAAATGAATTTTATAGGTTGTGAGATCAAGGGGAGATTAATACAAACCTGTAGTGGGGAAAATAAGTAATTAAACAATAAGTTGCTAGTACACCATGTGCGATGAGGGGGTCGTGGAATGAATGTGCAAACCCGAGAATACCCATAGGAATGTATGCTCAATATATTGGAGAGAAAATACATAAGATATATATGTTTATATCTATTGGATATATGAATATATATATATATATATATATATATTAAAGTTATAAATTTGGTTTGAAAAACATGGATTGTTTGATGAACCTAGAGATGAGCGTAAGTGCTTGATGTATCAAAATTTGTGTCACTTTAAGGAGTATGACTTTAATACATCAATAGCTAGATCAATCTCGAGATAGCACGATTCGTATCTCAATAAATTCTGCATATATAATTCAAAAACTCATTGTTATCTCATTCGATCAATCTAGAAAAATTAAGAAGGGTTTTGAGTTTGATTATGTTCAAGAGGGATGATTAGGGAGCTGAATCAAGCTTTATTTGAGGATATTAAATGGATTAAAGGCAAGAGATAATCCCTTTGGTAAGTTTTTTTTAGTTAGTTGAAGTTCAATTTTTCCTAGGTGATGAAACCTCTGCGAATTGTGTTGTTTAATGATGGAAAATTGTTTGTAACCTCATTAGAGGTCCTTCTTGAATATTAGGGAGAGTTTTTGAGCCTATAATAATGATTTGTTAATGGAACAGTGGCTATTGCCCTCCTCACTGTCGAAAAAGTGCAAGGTGAAGCACGCTCGCTCCGCCTAGCATACGAGCGCGCTCCCTTCATGAACTATGAAGTACATAGTTGCTGAACCACGCCGCACCCACTGAAGAAGCGCACACCCTTCCCTGAAAATAGCAACTGTGTTTTGTTTTACAAAGAAATTCCTAAGGTCTTAAGGACTATTCTAGGGGTTCTAGTTATGGGCTAATAGACCTATATTGATTGTAAATGATTTGTGATAGGTTGAGGAACACTAAGAAAACATTTAATAATTGAAGATTTAGGGACTTCAATAAAATAGACATAAACTGAGGTAAGAATGGATTCGCTTATTTATCAATGTTGCCTAGCTATTTTAATATGTGTAGTTCAAGTAGTTTATGGACTGAATGGGGGCTACGTACACTGTGATTTTTTTGATAAACAGAAAATGGTTTCTAATGTGATCCACGAGAATAACTCTTGAGGACTGAGACCAGGTTGTATAGGACACGGGGTTTATCTCTTGGTCTATATGTAACTTCTAATCAGTTAGGTAGGTTGCGTGGGTTACATATTTAATTGAGGGTTTTGGATAGAATTATTGCACATCAATGGATGGGCTAGACAACACATATGTGCAATGGGTTGTTATAGCAATCGCATTAATGACACTGTGGTTAATCGACCCTAGTTTTATAAATAAAATAAGGATCACAATGTAATAGTCCATGAAAGTTTGCCATGCATCCATTATACATTAAATTATATGTTTTCCATATTCTTGTTAGTTAACATTGGTGCATGTTTTTATTGCATAATATTCATGATTTTTATATGGAATGTTGATGGGTATGTGAATCCCTACTTAATGAGCAAGTTGGAGCGCTTAACATAAATAACATTACAGGATAATCGAAAAGCGCTATGACTATTGGATGGAGAAGATCTATGAGTCTTGATCTTCACTTCAATTTCATGAATTTTCCATTGTCATATATATTTATATTGAATTACATTGTTCTAATATTATAAGGGATGAGAGTTTTGTCTAACTAAGGTTTATTTCGATTTGATTCGATATTATATATTGTATTTTAATTACTAAATAAGTTTTAAATTCCCACTATGTTTATTATTTGTTTATATCGATATTCGATATAAAGTGGTGTTTATTAGGTTAAAGAGGAAAGGCTGCGAGCTCTAGTTAAGTCCAGTTAGGTAATCTAGGCTTAATTAGGATTTCAGGACGAGTATTGCTCTACTCCGGTAATGGGATGCTATAGCTTGATATCAAAGTCTAGGTTTTCAAGGCTTTATTACATTGAATAATCCCTGATATAGTTTGGTATCGGAGATTGCTCAGATCCTACTCTAAATTTTAAGGTATATCTGAGTACCTAAAAACCAGAACCTAAGTTTATCGACTTTGAAAGTTGTCTCGAGTTAGAAGCTTAGTGTATGATAAATAGTTTTTATCATGATTTTGGGGGGTAACTAAAAGATAAAACACTGAGATATGTTACTTTTTATGTTATACTATACCTACGTGGTAGATTTGACGCTATGTCTTTTTTGAATGATAAAAAATGGTTGAAGTCTATCTATTTCTAATGATATGAGAAGGTTTTGGAGGTAAGAGCTAAGGAGAGTCTTAACCTCGACAACATTGAAAAGGAAAGACATAAAGAAAACTTACAAAGGTGAAATTAAGCTATTCTCCTATTAATAGTTATCAAAGGATTTTTTATTACCGATATTAGTTAGACAAATAATAGTCAATGAAGAAGTATCTAATGGATCAAGACCATAAAATTTGTTTTAGGAGAATAGGAATTTGACTACTTAAAGACTTTGTGGAAACTCGAAGATAGTGAAACACTTTGAGAAATGATTTAATACTAGTATCGAGACTAGTACGGAAGTAATGAAAGTTATTTCGAAAATAAATTAGTGGTTAATGGTAAAAGCTTATTGGAGGTTAAGAAACCACTAAGGTATTTATACTTCATAAGTTGTTATGAAGTAACAATTCCTGATATAGTGAGAATACAAATAGGAATGAAAAGTAATTTGTCGATTAATGAAGGACATAATCGAAAAAAAAACTAGTTAAAATGAAGAATAGTTTAATTAAGAATATAGTAGTAAGTTGGAATGATATCCTAGTTTGATCTATTAGACTAGTATAGTTTAAATTGGGGAGAATAAGTGGTTAACGAATATGAGGATTTGGCAAATCCAAAGAATAATATGTAGTAATGGGAATGAGTATTCATTGCCTAGGATTAACAATTCATTTTGATAATATGGTGAAATTAGTTGTTCTCAAAAGTTTGTTGACATCTCGTTGTCAAAGTGATATAATCAGAGTTCAGGATATATTTAGAAGGTGATTTCAAGTGTTTCTAGATCATTTTATATGGATGGTGGTAAACCACTAAAACTTACTAGAATTCATGCTATGTTCATTAATGAAGGGTATCAAGCTTTGGAAACCCTATTTTAATTGAGTTGTTACTGTGTTATCAAAAATAAAAAATGAAATCTTTGGAGACTTAGAGCATGCATGAACATTATCGTACTTAATTGTAAATGGGTAATGGTAAATTAGTCCAGACCAGATTTTACAAATGCCAATACTAAGCTTCAAAGGTTTATAAATAATATGAGTGTTGAATATTAACAACAGATTAGGAGATTTTATTGTGATTAAGACAATAACAAATTGTCATATACTCAACATAGAGGTTAAAGAGGAAATAAGCTTGAAATAATTGAATATTACAAATGATTGATCCATGGATCTCTAGTATCGTTGTGTACTGTATTCAGTTTACTCATGTATGAGAATTGTTATAAATTGAGATTAAATACAAGGATGCCTTGGTGGAAAGTGGAAGTATACTTTGATTACAATGCTTGCTTGATGATACCTAAAGTGTGGAAGAAGTTAGAGGTTCATCCCAAGACTTCTTATTTAGGTATGTGTGTTAACACAATAAAGCAAAACCGCAGCTTATATTTCCAGCTATATGTATAGTTCCGGATTTGGGAAGAAAACTATTAGAGATTGATAATCTCGAGATAATAATTTTTGTAGTCGTACCTAATAAGGAAAGACATCACTTATAAATAAGAAGAAGGGTTATTGAGAATCTTTTAATCATTCTTAGAGATTAATGTGAATCTTGGAGGAATCCTTAAAAGACAACTTAGGAATATAAAACTAGTGTATTGGTGGAAGGATAAAGAATTAAATTTCAAACTATGAAAGTTTGAAAAGTTGAATTGTCTGAGTAATAGAAATGAAAGGTACGTTAGATACCTTCAAATTTTCCAAGTGTTAGGAATTCACTCTGAAACATCACTTATCAAGGTGACTATGTTGATAATGCCTTGAACAAGAAAAAGGACAAGGACCATAGTTGTGATAAGAACTGCCTAGTAATATCTCTTAAGTGAGATGTATACTTATGAATAATGGAAGTTTTGCGTAGGCACATCATCAGCTGAGTTGCCTAGACTGGTAACTACAAGTGGCCTTTAAAGCTCAGATTTTGGTTGATCTAATGACGATTGAGTGAGGGATGCGTTATTAGGAAAAAATAGATTGAGACTATCCTATACGTCGAGGTTGACTAATATTTATTAAAATTTGGTAAGGATAATCTCATATCAACAAATTGAGCTACCAAAGAAAGTTCTTGGAACATGAATAAAAAACTAAGGCAAAAATATTGTACGAATCTCATTTATTTCTTTAAGATATTCACTGAGGTGAAATCCAAAATCATTATGATAGGAATGAGTTATGGTGACCTGGAATGAAAATTGATGATGTCTATTTTACAAAGAAATATGAGATATATTAGCAAGTGGAAGCTGACTGATAGTAACCTAGAGGGTTATATTATTCTTGCCCTATATGAATAACATTTCATGCTTAGAAATTCATGATGGATTAACCTAAGTTGTAATGACAATTGAGTGTTGTTGATGTTGTAATTGTAAGACTGATAGAGTCTAAAAATTTATTGTCAGTATTGTGGTTTAAATTCTTGTAAAAAAGAAAGTGAGATATATATGTGTGTGGAAAGAGTTAAGAATCAAGGAGAATTAAGATTATTACTTCATTAAGGAACCGAGGGTTTGCTTCCCAGCGAGGAAGAGATGTATAATAGCTAGGAAAGACCATTCTTAATCTTAACACAATATATCTATAGTTGATCTTAAATCCATAGAATATAATTTTTCAACCTATCGCTTGGAAAATGTTAGTTACTGGAAGAAATATTTATTTTGTGAGTTCTCCAGTGTTGATATTATGAGGCAAAATATGACATTGAGGTGTTTACTTTAAAAATTAGTATGTTTTTATTCGTCATCATTTGTTAAGACGAGAAGGGATGATAAACGTTTATTTGATCTTTAGTAATTTAAAACTACAAAGGAAGGTGTTAACAGAATGTCAATATGCAATTAAAAGGCATATGTATTGAGAAAAGGTAGCTGCTACTAAAGCTTCTCAGTTTAGACTTCTTGAGGAAGTATATATGATGATGATTTATGTAAGTTTAGCTGACACATCTTCGATTAAGAGAGCTAATTTTAAAGTTACTAATTTAATCTTTTGAGTTCAGAGTCAGACTAAATTGGAGATGATCTAGTGGTAATTGGTTGTCAGAACGCTAACCAGGATTATATAGTACGTTAGAGGTTAGCAACTATTTTAGATTATCCTGATTGGTTAGTTTCTAACAATTGTATGTTACAGTTAAGGGATATAATCTGGATTCTAGCTCAAGAACATTTGAGGTAGGAGTTGCGACGAGAGTTTCATAAATCTATTTACTTTATTCATCCATGTAACGATAAGATATAATGAGAAATGAGACATATTTATTAGTGACGTACAAAGAAGACTAATATTGTTGAGTTTGTAAAGAAATGTAAGATATGTCAGCAAATTAAGGTTGAGCATAGGAAATTAGGAGGTTTATTGCATTTGTTGCCTATTCTTGAGTGGAAATGGGAACATATTTCAGTGGATTTTATTTCCAATCTATCTTTGAGTCAGCGTAAGAACGATCCTATATGGGTTGTAGTTAATAAGTTGACGAAGTCAATGCATTTCTTAGCAGTTTCTATGCGAGATCCTCGTGATCGATTATGTAAGGTGTACATATGTGAGGTATGAGATTTCATGGTGTTCTAGTGTCGATTTCCTTAGATAGAGATCTGAGATTCACGTCAAAACTGTGATGTGAATTGCAGCGACGACCAAGAAATGTTCTTATTCTCAGTATGGTATACTAATAGTAGACTAATGAGCAGCATAAGTGGTTGATTTTGGTGTTGAATGATATACTTCAAGTTTTTGTCTTGGAGTTTAGTGGTAACTGGATGAAATGCATTTCTCTATGTGAGTTCTTTTGTTGTAAAAACAGTCAAGCTAGTATCTGAATGTTCCTTTGAAGCTTTGTATAGTCAGCCTTTCCATTCAACGAAGTGACTGAGCAAAGGTTACGATATAGGTTTATTAGAACAAATATTGATTTTTAACTACATAAAGGGAATGTAGCAGATTTGCTAGCATTTGGCTGCAACACAGCTAAAATAGAAAAGACACGTTGATAATTAATATGCTATTAGATATTTTTAAGTGACAATCTTATTCTGTTGAAAGCCTCACCTATGAAAGGATTGTATAGGTTTTGATTACGAGGTAAGATAGCTCTAATGTACAATGGGCCATTCAGAGTACATGAAAGGATTAGTCCTTTAACTTATAGGTTAAAGGTTCCTCCTCATATAGTCAGAGTTCATAATGTCTTCCAAGTGTCAATGCTTCGTGAAATGAAGAATCAGTTCACTTCAAAGATTGATTGGAATGAATTTAATTTTCAAGAAAACTTATCTTTCGAGCAGATGATTCTATTACTTGATCATAACATTCAGAGGCTGAGAACCAAACATACATTTTTGTCTTAGGCGAAATGGCAATCTCACGGAGAAATGGAACTAATCTGGAAATGGGATTCCTATACGGGGGAACAGATTCCATTTCTTTTCGAAACTATAGGTAATTTTAGGTTTAATCTAATTGCGAGGACAAAATTGCTTTAAATTGGGGAGATAGTAATGGCCTGTTACCTTAAGCTAGTTATTAGTACTAATTCAAATCCTAATTAACTCGAGTTAGGCTCGTGGTTAAGTTTTGCACACCTCGATTAGTGTGTGCTTGTGATTGCATGATGATTCATATTTTTTGGAATGATTAATGAATTTTATAGACTGTGGGATTAATAGGAGATTAATACAAACCTATAATCAGGAAAATAAGTAATTGAACAATAAATCGCTGGTACACCAAGTGCGATGAGGGGGTCATGAAATGAATGCGCATACCAAAGAATACTTGTAGGCATGTTCAGTGAATTTATTGGTGAGAAATTACACGAGATATCTATGTATGTTTATATATATTGGATATATAATGTATATATATTGAAGATATAAAGTTGGTTTGAAAAATATGATTGTTATCAACTTTGAGATGAGCATAAGTGGTTGATGTGTAAAAATTTGCGTCACTTTAACGAGTGCAACTTTAACACATCAATCACTTGATCAATCTCGAGATATCGCAATGCGAGTCTCAAGAAAAATCCATATATATATATATAAATAAAAAACTCATCGTTATCTCATTTGCTCAATCCAAAACAGTTGAAAGAGGGTTTTAAGTTTGATTATGATCGAGAGGGATGATTCAAGGAGCTGAATTATGTTGAAGTTTGTTTTTTGAGTTAGTTGAAGTTCGGTGATGGAATCTCTTTGAATTATGTTGTTTAATGATGGAAAATGGTTTGTAACCTCATTAGAGGTCATCCCTGATGATTTGGAAGAGTTTTTAAGGTTGTAATAAAGATTTGGTAATAGAATAGTGGCCGCATCCCTGCTAACTATCAAAATAGCACATGGTGGAGTGTGCTCCACCTAGCAGAGGAGCGCACTCCCTTCATCAAATGTGATGAACACAATTGGTGTAGTGCACCCCACCAACTGAGGGAGCGCACTTCCATCTCTTAAAATAGCAACTATGTTGTGTTTTAATAAGAAATCCCAGAGGTATTAGGGATTGATCTAGTGGTTCTAGTTATAGCGTAATAGACCTATATTGATTTCGAATGATTTGTGATAGGTTGAGGAACATCGATCAAGCATGAAATAATCAGAAAGTTAGGGAATTTTGTAGTAGAGACTTAACCCGATGTAAGTATGGATTCGCTTATTTATCAATGTTGTCTGGCTATTTTAGTATATGTAGTTCATGTACTTTATGGGCTTAATGGTGATGTTTTTTTGATAAATAGAAAACAGTGTCTAATATGATCAACGAGAGTAACTCTTGAGGACGAATACCAGGTTGTATATGACGCATGGTAAATCTCCCGGTATATACGTAACTCCTACTCATATAGATAGGATGTGTGGGTTACATATTCACTGGAGGGTTTTGGATAGAACCATTGGGCATTAAAAAATTTGCTAGATAACACAAATGCGCATTGGATTGGTCTAGGAATCACATTAATGGTGCCAGTGGGCAATCGCCCCTAGTTTAGTAAATAAAATGCTGATCATATTGTAATAATCCATGAAATATTGCTAGGCATTCGTTATCTATTGAATTATATGTTTTTCATATTCTTTTTAGTTAACATTGGGGCATATTGTTATTGCATAATTTCTTGATTATTATATGGAATGTTGTTAGATATGTGTATCCCTACTTACTAAGCAAGTTGGAGCACTGACCCTAAATGACATTATAGGATAATCGGCAAGCGTTACGACTATGGGATGGAGAAGATATAAGAGTCTTGATCTTCTATTTAATGTAACGAATTTTCCCTTGTCTAATATATGTGTGTTGAATTATAACTAGGAATTTTTGCTATATAAAAGTTCATATTGACTTCCTATACAAATAACTTATTGAGTATCAATCAGTACACCTGTCTCTTCAATTGTTATATTTTAGGTCATAGTGATAGGCATCATGACTTTAATTTGGTTAGAAGTGACTACTGGGAAATTTTGAATTTCAAAACACTACCTCTTGTGTTTTATTTAATAGTTAATCCTTGCTATTTTCATACCATTTTCTCAATACTTTAACTTCTAACATGTTGTCACTATCACTCCTAACTCAGTATTTTCCATTCCTTTTAATAATACTTTGTTCAACTCATAAAACCACTACACTTTAACATTGATTATAATTGAGTAATATACAATTAACAATCAACTCATTGATTGTTTAAACTCATAGTTCTATTCCACTTTTCACTTTTGTTTTGTTTTGTAAGGGAGGCAATACCTTATTTCCAAGTAATTTATTTTAGTAAAACCAAATTAGTCATCTTAATTAATCATATCGCAATCCCATTGTGATTTCAAATTCAAGATTCAATTTGTCCAATAAGTTTCTATTTTTAGAACCTCGTTTCTCATTTTTCCCTATTTAGACTATTTTTTAGAAGCAACCTGCAATTGGTTAACCAATGATTCGTAGAATAGGCCCTCCCTAGTTACTACTATAAATGGTGCCGACCTCATTCGAAAATTAAAGATATTCATATCTTGTGCTTCCCATAAGTCTAAATTTCATTTTCCAGTTCACCAAACAACTTTAAATCATTTGAGACTGAATTCAAGTTAGTTCTAACATTTTCCTAAAAAATTTAAAAATGTAAAAGATCAATATTTTCAATGTCAAAGAAATCTATGCTTAATTCTTCCTTTCTTGAATTATTCAACCTTCTTGCTCAACCAAATTCCCATTAATTATATAATTAACTATTTTCATTAGTTATATTGGTATCAAACTATTTTCAATACTTCCTCTCGTGAGTTTCATAAGTATATTCACTTTTTTATTATCTGTTCCTATTTTAACTTGTCATATCTCACGAGTTAAATTTCGAATGAAGAAAAAGAATATACTTCATATCACATATCTAACCATAATTTAATAATATACAACAAACATATCACAATAATAAAGTATCTCCTACTCGCGGTTACTTTTCAACTGATCGCGCCCAACCACTCTGTGGTTCCCAAATAACGTTTGCCCTCAAGTGAACCAAATCTAGGCTTTGATACAAAGTTTGTTAGAGACTATCTCAATAAGTCCCGACTTAACCTAATTCGCCTAATTAGGCACCTAATCCAATCTATTAACTTTAACATCAAAATGCTATTTATTTCAATCCTTAATAATGCCCCAAAACTAAATTTCATATCCTCAATGAAACTTAATTCATGATTTGTTCTATTGGAGCAAATTTGAAAATCATACGCACAATTCTTTTGTATTTTGTAAGAGTTTCGACATCACCTCTCCTAAAAGTAGCTTGCAAAACTTTCACCTAATAAACAACAGAATTTGGTAGAGGCCTAAAAGGACTCACAACTCCCCGTGGTTCACAATATATATATACATATCAAATTCAAATTTATGAACAAACTTAGAGTCTCTAATACTTTAGTAACAACTTACAATTACAAGCTAACCAAAACTAAATTATAAACTTCTCAACTTACTTTTAAATAATTTAGGAAACTCACTTAATCTTTCACTCGTGTTTCATTTCCTACACTTACCCAAAAGACCGAAGAAATATATATATAGAAAGTTATTACAACTAGAAAGTTATACTAAAAACTTAGAAGTAATAACCAAAAGTTTTCAAGTCTTATCCATTTTTGCTTGTCTTCCCAAAAAACCTCTCATCATCAAAAATGACTTGAAGATATCAGTTAAGAAAACTACTAAACTTATCTGTATTCTGAGAATTATTAGTCTGAATATGTAGCGACATGTAATTGCATTTCTAAAAAAAAATAAATATATAACAACGTGAATCCTTCCTTTCCAATTTGAAGCACTCTAATAGGTTGGACACCCTAAAATTGAATCTAAAACTGTACTACGAATTCAATGCATACTCACCAAAAAACTTGCATGTCTTGGGTCTTCCATGTTCTAGTCTATCTACTCAAGAAACCTAGCTCCGAGTCTCGTTCGTGAGCCATAGCAGTAAAAAGCCATCGTCCGAAATAGCATAAAGGCATGACCAGAATGATGCAAAATGCAATGCAGAATAAACACAAATGCAAGGACAAAGACAAATTTCATAAATAGTAAATATCACTTTCGCGTTTACTTACAATAAACCAACAAAAAGTTGGTCTTAAAGCCTCACATGAAGTTCCCCTGCTATCATGTATTTTCACATTTCCTTTTAAACATAGTATTTTGATTTTATGTTATAACAAAGTTGAATCATTTTCAAAGTCATCTATATACTTTAAATTCAATTTTCAATTCAAAATGGGATTAAACCCCATTTTCAAACACATAAGAGAGCTCAAACTACTATAAATTTCAACAACTCCTTTTAAAACTCTTTTTCCATATTTTTGAAGTCCAAATCAAATAACAAAATTTTTAGGAATTCAAATTAAGGTCTTAACCACCTATTTACCTTCACAATGGCCAATAACTTGTTGATACATTCCCAAATCGAGTCTTAATATCAAATGATAATCATAAGATTTGCCAATTTCAAACATTGAACAAAAATATTTAGTGAGTCTTCAGTTGAACTCAATTGTCAAATCCTAACCTATTGTTTTCCCAAATATTGATTAGGAACTTTAATGAGTCCATTTTGAACTCATTTAATCTTAAATAATACCATTCCTTGATTAATTAGCTCAATAACATCAATTTATATCAAGTAGGATATACAAGTGTTTAATCAAGAAAAATCACAAGCCATTCAGACTCCAATAACCCATTTAAAATATGTTGCAAAGCTAGAAATAGGACTATAACTATCTTAACATCATTGTTTTTGCAAAACATCTTCAAATCCAAATAGACAACTTCCAAAATGAGTTTGATTCATCAAAGTAGATTTACTATACCAAACTCTCATGGAAATATCAATCCCAGCATTGAATTGACTCAATTTAATTAAGAACTGAAGAAATAATAAAATTACAACTTTACCTCAATCACTCTACCTATTTTCAATCAATTTCTTTTCATTCTTCTTGATCACACTCATCATCACATCCATTACAATAAACCATGATGAGCGAGAGAGAGAGAATGTTTTGTTTTAGATATCCAAATTTATATCTTTAATTGATGCCCAAATCAAATCTCGAAAAAAAATATCTCAATTTTGTCAAAGATTGAGAAAATTCCACATGCACTTCGATACACCTAGACATCGTGTATTGGGGGAAGTGTTTTCATAGAGTGTAAGGCTGCTAGTTTGTTAAGAATCGCGGACCTCTCTGGGTTTTTCAAATTTAGTTGTATGTGGTCATGTCGCACGTTTAGCCATTAACTCGTGATCTCAATTTGTATCATTATATGCATGATCATTACATGACCTTCAATCAAGATTCACACTAGCCTTAATTCATTATAGTTCCCAGTATAATGATTAACTAGGGATATTTAGTATATTTCAACAAATACCCAA
Source organism: Stephania yunnanensis (assembly GCA_039657365.1). Lineage (NCBI taxonomy): Eukaryota > Viridiplantae > Streptophyta > Magnoliopsida > Ranunculales > Menispermaceae > Stephania > Stephania yunnanensis. The sequence goes on along the minus strand of CM077581.1, from coordinate 26,640,330 downwards.
AGATCTTACTATAAGGTAAACACGCAATTACTTATAATAAAACAACAAATGAAAACCACAACTTTATTAAGTAAAATCATTAGATAAACAATGTTTATAGATTGATTTAAGGCACATGCCACAACATATATATTGTGTTAAGATTAGGAAGGTCCCTCCCAGCTATTATACATTTCTTCCCTTACTAGAAGCAAAATCTTAATTTTTTAGCAAATTAATAATCATGGTTCTCTATAACTCTTAACTTTGTCTACACACATAAATCCCGCTTCCTCTTCTATAAGAATTAAACCATAATACTAGCAAGGAATTTATAGACTCGATCAATCATACAATTACAACATAAAAAACCTTCAATTCTCATCACAACTTAGGTTAATCCATCATAAATTTATGAGCTCGAAATTTCATTCACATAGAGGAAGAATAATCTAACCCTCCAAGTTAATATCACTCATACTCCACTAGCTAATATATCTCATGTTTTTTTTACAAAACTGACATTGTCGGTTTTCATTCAAGGTCACCGAGAACTTTTTCTCATCATAATGATTTTGGATTTTCCCTGAATGAATCTTTTAAAGAAATCCATGAGATTTTCATAATATTCCTGCCACACTTTTTGATTCAAGTTCCAAGAACTTTCTCTGCGTGTTCAATATTCTGATATGTGATTATTCATATAGAATACCAATAACTAATAGTTAACCTTGACTAACTAGATAATCTCAATCAATTTCTCTAACAATTCATCACTAAATTAATTATCGTTAGCTCAGCGCCAATCTAAGCTCCAAAAAACATACTCGTAGTTACCAATCAGAATAAATCAACTGATGATGATGTGCCTGAGCATGACTTCAATTGGTAGCCAGTATGCACTTCACTCTAGAAATAGTACTAAGAAGGTTTTATTGCAACTACAACCTCTACCTTTTTACTATTCAAGGCATTGTCGACATAATCAACTTAATGAGTGATATTTTAGAGTAAATTTCTAACATTCAAGAAAGTTCAAGGTTTCTATCTTACATTCTATTTCAATCACTCTAACAATTTCACTTTTCAAACTTCTATAGTTTGAAATTCACTGTTTTAAACTTAAGCCAATCAATTGGTATTTATAGTTCCAGATTGTCTTTTCATAATTCTTCCAAGATTATCAATAATCATTAAGAATGATTAAAAGATTCTTAACAAATATTTCCTCTAATTTACAAGAGATGTCTTCCATATTAGAAACAATAACCAAATAGTTATCTTGAGACTATCAATCTTAATAGTTCTTCTCACAATTCTGGAACTATATTTATAAGTATAAGCTAAAATTTTATTTTATTGTGTCAACACACATTCTTACCTAAATAAGTCTTAGGATGAACATTTAACTTCTTCCATAATTTAGGTATTATCAAGCAAGCATTGTAGTCATACTACACTTGACCTTTCCTTTAAAGCATATTTTTACCTGATTTACATTAATCTCATACTTTAGTTAACTGAATAAATTACACAACAATTCTAGAGTTCCCTAGATCAATCGCTTGTAATATTCAATTATTTCCAGAACAATTTTTTCTTTCACCTTTTGTTGAATATATAACAATCTTATATTGCCTTACTTCTAGTCAAACCCTTAGATTTGCTATTAATATTCAACACTCGTACAAGTAATTTAACTTTGAAACTTTGTACTGGCACTTGCAAAATCTAGTCTGAACAAATTTACCATCAGAATTTATAATTTTGTATGGTAATGCTAATGCAGCTTCTTAGTCTTCAAAGATTCCAGATTATTATAGATAAACAATAACTTGATTATAATAGGGTTTCTATAATTGACACCTTTTATTTATGAACATAGCATGAGTTCTAGTAAGTTCTAATAGTTTCCACTTTCCATTTAAAATGATTCAGTAAGCACCTAAAGATATCTTTAAATATATCCTTAATTCTGAGTATACCACAGTGACAAACAAATCTTAACTAACTCTTGAGAACAACTGATTTCGCCTCATTATCAAAATGATTTGTCAATCCTGGGTAATGGATATTCATTCCCACTATCACATATTATTCTTTGGACTCCTCAAATCCTTACATTCATTGACCACTCATTCTCCCAATTTTATTATACCTTTCTAAAGCATCAAACTAAGTTATCTTACCCACTCATTGTGATTTTTTGGATTAAAATATTTTCAAACCTTACCAATTTAATATTCTTAAGTTCACCTTTAGTTACCTGATAATTTTTTTGCCATTCCAATATAGATTCACACTATAACTAGAATTTGTACTTTATAACAACTTATGAAGTATAAATACATTAGTGGTTTCTAACCTCAAATAAGCTTTTATCAATAAACACCAATTTATTTACTATATAAATTCCATGAATTCTCAAATAGTCTTAATACTATTATTAAATCATACCTCAAAGTGGTCTACCATCTTTGAGTTTCAGCCCAATTCATTCAATGTTCTATTATTTCATAAATTTAATTCTTCTAATACACATCTCAAGGTCTAGATCTAATAGATACTTCTTCACTGACTATTATTTGTCTAATAATATCAGCCTGAACAATGATCTTTAATAATATTTAATAGAAGAAGAGTTTAATTTCATCGTTATAAGTTTTTCTATATCCTACTTTTTCAAACTCCTCAAGGTTAAGTTTTTCTTAAACTCTTACCTTCAATTTTTCTCGTATTATGGGAAATTAATGGACTTCAACCATCTTATCATCACTCGGGAAACACATAACTCTTATATCCACCACATAAATAAAAAAAGCACAACAAAAAATATATCTTAGTCTTTTATCTTTTAGTTACCCCTAAAATCAAGATAAAAAATATTTATCATACTCTAAGCTCTTTCATAACTCGAGAAAACTCACCAAATTAGTAAACTTTGGTTATGATACGAAGGAATCTACTATCCCTTACAAAAAAATTAATTTAAAAATGAAAATGAGGTCAGAGCCTTATTTATTATACCAAACTATATCAGATATACCACTTAATACGAAAGTGATAAACTTAAGGCTCTAATACCAAATTGTAGCATCTCATATCCCGATTAAGGCAATACCTGTCCCAAAAAAATAATTAAGCGCAATTAATCTGCTAGACTTAAGTAAAATTAGCAGCCTCCCATCTTCAACTAATAAATACCACTTTATATCTAATATTGATGTAAAAAAATAATAAACGTAGCAGGAATTAAAAATTTTTTCGATAATAAATACGATATGTAGTACCAAATCAAATCGAAATAAAACTCGGTTATACAAAACCTCTCATACCTTCTGATATTACAAAGCATGTAATTTAACACAAATACGTAAGATAACTAGAGATTCATTATATTAAAGAGAAGATCAAGACTTCTAAAGCTTTTCTTTCCCTAACCATTGTGTTCGTTGGTTTTCCTGAAGTATTAATTTGGGGTGAGCATTCGAACTTACCCAGTAAAAAGGGATTGACATAGCCATCAAATTCCATTTAATAATCAAGAACATTATGCACTAATAATATGCACTGATGTTAACTAACAAGAATATGAAAAACATATAATTCATTAAATAACGGATGCAAATCATAAGTGTCAATGACTATTACACTGGGCTTCTCATTTTATTGTAAAACTGGGGTTGATTACCTACTAACGCCATTCATGCTATTGTTAGATTGGTCGATGTGTTTTTTAGTCAATCCATTAATGCCTACTTGTTCAATCTGAAACCCTTTAGTGAATAAGTAACCTACGTAATCCATCTAACTAAGTAGAAGTTACGTATAGATCGGGAGATCAACCCTGCATCCTATACAACCCGGTCTCAATCTTAGGAGTTACTCTCGTGGATCATATTACACATTATTTTCCATTTAGTAAAAACAATGCAGTGTACATAGTCCCACTATTCAATCTATAAATTGCATGAACTACTTATACTAACATATCCAGGCAATAATGATAAATAAGAGAATCCATACTTACATGTGTTTAAGTCTCCATTTCCAAACTTCTTAAGTTTTGGTTATCTCTCCTTTTCCAGCTATTCCACAACCTTTCACACTTATTTGTGATCAATTTAGGTCTAATTCCATGTGTCTAGATTCCCTAATTAAGTCGCTAAGACCATAGGAAATTCTAAGTCGATTACGGCATAGTTGTTTTTTTCTAAGTACATTCCCTAACTTGATGGGGCGCACTTCATCGACTAGTTTGGTAATGCCCATAATTTTTCAAATCTATAATATAGTCCCGACATTAAAATAAATTAATATATATCTATAGTATTATTAGTTGGTGTGACTAATGCATGTATTATATGATACCTAGTTACTTAGAGGTGGACTTAGCCTAAGTGAAAGGAAAATATAATAATTAAATGATGTAAATAAAGAATAATGGCAAGGATCGTAAATATACATAAGGGCATATATGTAAAAAACATAAAAGATGGACTTAATGTGAGCTCTAGGATCATCCTAGCACTTAAGCTCATCTTGATGAGATAAAAGGTTAGACTTAGCCCACTAATCCCTAGCTTCTCTAACAAGCTATACAAACCACTTTTATTTGAATAAGCTTTAGGAGAACTTGGGAACAGAACCCTAGAAAGCTTTATTGGTGGATTTGGTAGAGGAGAGGTAACTCACATGAAGTGCACACAAAGCTAGGTAAATCATTCACCTTATTTCTCTAATCTTCCACTCTTTGATTTGTTTTGTTTTATATGGTTTATGGTAGGTGATGAATTATGATAGTTTGTTTTTTAGTATGTGTTCTCGGATTTGTGTTGCATCCAATGTTTTAAAGTGGATTTACAAGGGTTTGAATGTTCAAATGTTGTTCTTCATGTTTCCAATGTTTGTATATGTTGATTGGGAGCCTTCATAGATGAATTGATCCAAATATGTGATGAACACGTGGGTTTTCATGATGGGTATATGTTGAATCTGAGATTGATGGTGATTCTGGCTATGGTTTTGATTGTGGAGTACTTTGATTTCTAGATTTGACGAATCCTTGATGGTTTCGTAAAGTTTTTTTTGTCAAGCTTTCAACGAGAAGAATTAATATATTTGAGCCTTGAAGTTTTGATATCAAATTGATGGTTTTGTTGTCACAAAATATGTTTTGGGAACCTTTTTACTCAATTTTGAGCCAAGGGAACAATTGGTAAGGTCTAGGAGGTTTCGGGGTCGTTGAGACGTAATCGGAGATTCGGAGGGCAAACAGCTCGCACAGCACCGCGGCTACCATCCTTGCAAAATCCCTGTTTTTACCTCGAATTTAAATGGCCATAACTTCTTTGTTTTAACTTCGATTATGACGTTTCAAAAATCGTCGGAAAGCTTATAGAAAGATTAACTACATGAGATTGATAAACCACTCAAAAAGAGTTTTTAACTTGTTCGAGAATGTGTTCGAAGTTAAAAGTACCATAAAGGTCTTAAATACGAGTTCGAGTATAAACTCCAAGTACGGGCCTATCCATGGTCAAAAATTCATAATAAACTTATCCAAGAGTGTTATGAGCCTAATAAAGTATTTATAAAATGTAGATACTTAAGGAACACCGTGGGAACTCATAGAAGGTTCTTAATTAAGATTTAGCTACATTTAAGGTAAGTGGGGTTTGCTCTATTATCAATTACGCCATTCTAGTAGATATGTTAGGATTTTATTTCAGTGATTGATCTATGAATTACTTGAAATTTACTTGATATCTTTGATTGATATGTTTCTTATCATGTCCTTTTTTGTTACTCTATCTATTAGATGCTTATGGAACTGATATTCCTCGAATGATTACAATTGGTACCACGGTTGGAGGGTCAGAGGAATCTGGTCCATTCTCTGATATGACTCTACAGAGTTTTGCAAGACTTGTCAACCCCATGTTGGTTGATAGATAGTGTAGGGGAAAGATAAGCTATGCAAGGTCAATAGGTTTTCAGACTTGTAAACCTCGTGTTGTCAAAACCGCACCATTGAGGGAGGATAAGCTAAAAATTATCGCATGAAAGGACTATTGGCATTCATACTTGTGAACCTCTTATTGCCAAAACCACAACATTGGGGGAAGGATAAGCTATTGCCTATTATCCAGTTGGATATATCTGTTGTCACTTCTTTTGACTCAAATGGCATTCGATATTAGCATTATCTTTATTGAAGTATCAGTTGGGCATTGTTGTTCTTTTATCTCACTATATTATTATGCTTAATTATGGAAATCTTAGTGCTTGAAAAATGGTAATGGATCTTATGATCTGAACTATTTAAATCTAGTTTGATCTTATTACAAGATATTACTTGGATAATGGATGGTAGAGTGGGCTTATACTTTACTGAGCCCGTTCATATATTTTGCTCACCCCACTACTTTCCCCCTGGGTTCCTCAACTGTTGCTCAGGTCAAAAGAAAGGGCAAGCTCATAGCATAGAAGCTCTTTTCTTGTTTGCAATGTTGAATAATAAATATTTATTTGCTTTGAGTATTTATGTAATAAACAAGTGATTTATTTGGGTAGATGTTTGAACCAATAGTTCCTGCTTCAGTTAATGTTTAATTTGGTGTGCAAGACTTCTATATTTAGTTCCATATTTTATTAGATAATAAAGACTTTGTTATATTCCACACGTATTAGCCCGGTTTAGTCTATTTTGTAGAATGTTAGGGTTTATTTCTAGAGGTTAAGGCTGATTAGATTATCGCCTGACATCACTAGGTTATCTCGAGGGGTTCAGCGATGGTTTAGGGTGGGTGGTCCAGGCCCACCGGGGTTTGGGTCACCTCAGTTGGTATTAGAGCGAAGGATAAATGAACCTAGAGACAAAGTGGGTTAAGGTTATCCAATTTTATAAGTAACACCACAATTGGTATCCGACATAGGCTTTTGATCCTAGGGAAAATCACGGACAGTATAATATCCTTAGGCAATGGCATCTAGAAGGAAATATTAAGTTCTATCCAAAAATTGGGAATAGGAATTATAGTTGAGATCATAATCGGAATAAAAGTTGTATTTCGTAAGTCATCTTAAAATCTAAGTAAGTTTTAAACCTAGAAAAGGTTGGTCAAAATTAAGTGATGAAATCATTTGTATGGGCATTTGATTTGCATCGACTTAATATGCAGAAGTTACCAAACTTAATGTGGGAAGGTTTGAAAATGAACCATTATATGTTAGGATGTTATTTGTTTATATGATTTTATTTATATCATTTAAATATATCATTTAAATATAATGCTCATTTGATTTTGTCTCCTATTTAATATGATTGGAACTAACTCTCTTGAAATACTCACAGTGCATAATGAGTACTAGATGAGGAAGTTCATATGCTCTCCGGGATACTAAGAGTACTAGGGAGACTGATTATGGGCAGTGGTGTGCTCAGATGGAGTAACATATGGCTGAGATGACAGAGAATCATCGTAAGCAGCTTAAGGACATTAATGCGGTGCATGAACTTAGGATTGCTAATTAGATGGATGTTATCAGGAGACAACAGGTTCAGTAGGCACCACAGGCACTAAAGCTACCATTGTAACCACCACTACCACCTCATGTACCTATTGGAGAGAATGTTTAAGTAGATGAAGCTACTGACTCGAAAATTGCTAAAGTTCTGGTTGCAATGGTAAAGCATGGTGATGATACATTATGGATGCTCAAGATCCAAAAGAAATTCATGAAAAATAATCCACAAAAATTTATTGGGACTCTAAAGACTGGAGTTCTGAAGACATGGATCACGAATCTTGAATAGAGGATGAAACTTGTGAAGGTTAACGATGATACTATGATACCATTAGCTTCCTTCTTACTGGAGGAAAGTGCTGAGAAATTGTGAAAATCTATGTAGAGGACCGAAGGACCAATGGAGACTTGGTCATAATTTAGGATATTATTCTATTCGAAGTACTTTCTGAATGACATTAAAGATGCTTAGAGATGGGAGTTTCATGATTTGAAACAAGGAAGCACATGGTTCAGAGTCTATGATCTAAAGTTCCTAAAGTTGTATAAGTTTGTTATTAAGTATGTATCCATTAAGTCAGAAATGAATACTAGATTCATTGAGGGACTGAAAGATGACGTTCAGTACACTATAGCCATTGTTAGGCCATATACTTATAATCATGCAATGAACGCAATTGCAGAGTTTAAGGCAGCAATGATAGGAATGAGAAAAATACTAGCCATGTCGCATAAGACTATGTTCAGCAAAGGTTTAGCAAGAATAAGTCAAAGGGGTACCACATTGATAGATTCAACAAGAATTTAAGGAAACATGATCTTCAGGTGTAAATAAACCATCCAGAGTGGATTCAAGGGCATTCCACACATCAGCGGGGATTTCTCACACTCCATCCCCTTCGGTTATTCATCTTTTAGTGTATAAGCCACCACTTCCACCTCGACGGTCGGAGAACACTCGGTGTAAGAGTATGGGACCGACAAGGTCAAAGGTAGGAGATTTAGCAAGGCCATTTTCTGCATCATTTTAGAGGCCTAGGGGATTGTGTTTTTTCTTTAAACGACCGGGATATTACATGGCAGACTGTCCTAAGAGGCCAAATGTGTTAGAAGCTAGTATATTCCAACCTATCTATAGAGGAATGAATGCAGTTATAAAGCTAGATGCTGCAGCCTCTTGTCATTTGGCGGCAAGCATGGTTTACATTTTTATTAGATCCATGCATGCCTAATTTGATTTTAGGTCTTATGTTTCATTTCTATTTGGTAAAATGGTTGATGAGATTTGACTAAAGTTGGTTAGAACTAGTACCAATTTTATTTTAATTACCGCTACTAGTGAGCAAGTTTTTCCCAATATGGTGTGTAAGGAGTGTATTACTAAAATTGGGAATCATGTTTTATCCTATGATCTGTGAGTGATGGAGTACTTAGAGTATGATGCCTTGTCAAGGATGGATTTATTGGGAGCTTACCATGCCAATATTGATTGTTTTTACAAGATAGTTACTTTTCAAATCTTTGGTATATCGCCATTAAGATAGAAATGTTGTACACCAAGATGAATTTCTACCCATGGGAAGGTAGCAATTGATAATGAGTTAGTAAATATTATGAGTCTCACAACTATGGAGGAAAATGTTCATGAACTTCAACTTGAACAAATTTTGGTGGTTAAAGAATTTCTAAAAGTTTTTCACTCAAATTTGCCTGGAATCCCTCACCCCGGGACACTGATTTTATTGTTGACCTTGTTATTGGTTCAAATCCCATATCCATACAGCCTTATAGAATGCCGGGTAAGGAGTTAGAAGTGTTAAGGAATCAATTAGATGATATGCTAGAGAAAGGTTTTATCCACCCAAGCATGTTACTTTGGGGAGCCCCTGTATTGCTTGCGAAGAAGAAGTATGGCAGTTTTTGAATATGTACTGACTATCATCAGTTGAATCGGTGACCATTAGGAACAAATATCCATTCCCTAGGATTGATGAACTATTTGATCAATTGCAGGGAGCAAAGATCTTTTCAAAGATTGACTTGAGATCAAGGTACCATCAGTTGAGAAGATGAGATAAATACATAAAGAAAATAACTATTCATACGAGATATGGACGCTATGAGTTTATAGTGATGGCATTCGGACTTATGAATGCACCAACAGTGTTTATGGACCTTATGCACAGAGTCTTCAAGCCTTACCTTGACAAGTTCATCATTGTATGCATCGATGATATCATGATTTATTCCACAACCCAAGAAGAGCATGAGAGATATCTCGCGTGACTTTGTAGACTTTGAAGGATCACCCGTTGTATGCTAAGTTTATCTAGTGCATGTTTTGGGTTTCGAAGGTGAGGTTCTTTGATTACATAACGAATACGGAAGGAATATCCATAGATCCAACTAAAGTTAATGTCATAACGAAACGACAACAACCCATCATAGTGACAGAGATTAGAAGTTTTTTAGGATTAGCGGGTTACCTTCGAAGGTTCGTAAATGATTTCTCAAAGATTGCAGCACTAATGACAAGGCTAATTAATAACAATGTGTAACTTGAGTATACTGAAAAATGCCAGAATGCGTTCAAAAAACTACGAGATAGGTTAACATTGACACCTATATTGATACTTCTAGAGGAAGGGAAGGAGTTGGTACTTTAAACTGATGCTACAAAGATTAGGTCAGGATGTATATTGATGTTAGAAGCGAAAGTTATATCTTATGCGTCTAGGCAACATAAGATACATGAAAATAAATATCCAACTTATGTCTTGGGTTGGCAACGGTTGTGTTTTCTCTAAAATTGAGGAGGCATTACTTGTATAGCAAAAATTTCATAGCGTTCTCCGATTATAACAGTTTGAAGTATTTGTTTACTCAAAACAAGCTAAATATGTGATAAAGGCGATGACTTGAATTCTTGACAGATTTTGACTTCACTCTTTAGTATCATCTGGAGAAGGCAAATGTTTTGGTTGATGCTCTGAGTTGTGTAAGGAAAGAAATAAGAGATACTGGCATGATGATGACAAAGGAGTATAAGTTACTCAAGAAAGCTTCAATGATGTGTATTCATGAAATCAATGAGAATAAGTCAAACATTTCTGGTTCCTCGGTACGGGCTCATATAAGTGCAAAGCTAGAGGCTATTTTCAGAATTACTAACTGTCAAAAGGCTGATTCAGAGTATGGAAAGTACATATGACAGGCTAAAGATGAGGAATTTCCTATTTGGAAGCTTTCAGTAGATAGAGCATTAAGGTTTAAGGATAGCTATGGATTCCATCGTATGGCCAGTTACGAGAGGATTTACTTCGGGAGTCTCATGGATTGCTATACTATTCATCTGAGGAGCACTAAGATGTACCATGATATGAAACGAATATACTAATAGTAAGGGATGAAAGCGGATATCGTGAGGCATATCCAGGATTGTGTTACTAGTGAGAAAGTGAAAGTGGATCATCAGATACTTGGAGGGATGTCGCAACCCTTACTATTCTTAAGTTGAAGTGGGAACATATAGCCATAAACTTTGTGACCGCATTTTCGATGACTTGGAAGAAACATGATGTGTTTTAGGTTATCATAGATCATTTGACTAAGTCAACATACTTTATGTTGGGGTATGTGCCCTATGCCAATTCTGTAACCATTGTCTAACTATTATAAGTAGATATATGTTTCTTTTATAATAGTATCCATGGATAATTATTGCATTATTCTAAATGTCCCTAGTCAATTATTATTGTGGGAATAATAATAAATTAAGACTAGTATGAGTCTTGATTGATAATCATGTGATGATTATGTATGCGTATACGTGTACGGATCAAGATAATGTGTATATGTTGGGAACAAATGCTAGATCGACCCACTATGAGAACACTACATCATCAATGTAATAGCTGATTCTCATGAAAGCTACATCATTTAGTCCTTTGACTTGAGATGACAAGAGACTCCAACATTAGGAGCACAATGATTTGATACAATCGAACATTGTCTTTAACCGGATGATTATAAAGATTGTCATTGGTTGTTGTTTGACTATTTTATGGATGTTGTGTGATCAAGATGAGATTTGTCCCTTTCTTTTAGAGAGAGATATCTATTGGCCCCTTGATATCATAGACTGATAAATGGCCATATCTACTGAATTGATTGGATCAATGTCACTTGACAATTTCAGCCTACTCGAGAGATCGAGACTAGTAGATTGAACTATAAGGGTGACATTCCATATCTTATGTTAAATAAAAATATATCACATGACAAAGGGATATGATGTACACCGTCTATTAGGTTTTATCAATTTATTGATCTTCATACTACTTGGGTTATCATAATGCCTTGATAGAGACCGCTTATGACTTCTTTACCAAAATGGTTTTGGTTCACTACCAATGTTGTATGAACCTATTGTGTTGCACACAAAGAATGAATTTGCGCGATTTAATATTGTCTGGGTTAATTAATTTTATATGATAAAATTCATTTTGAAGATTCTCATTAAATGTCCTAGTTTGACTAGAATTCAAGATTCTCATACATTTCTAGTGTGACTAAATTTTTGTCTTTTTGTAAATCGTATTTTGAATAAGACTCTAATTGAAATTATAGTATGCCTTTAATTCTTATTTGAGTTTTAGATAAATTACGACTCTTATCAGATTAGTAATTGTAGATTATCTATGACTCTATCCTTTTTAGAGTTGGATTTTATCTAGGACTTTATTTGGAATGTGACTAGGAGATGGAGTCCTAGTGTACTATAAATAAGACATTAGGGTCACAGTTGTTATAAGGAATTCCCAAGAGATATTTTTCCTAGATAATTTTTGTGAAATTTTTTTTCCTAAGATTTTTAGGGCTAGCACTCTGGATCGTAATCGTCTGTTCTTGTGTGGATTTCTAATAAAGTTCGTTCGTCTCTCTTAGCGTCTTAAAGAAATCGATCAACACCAAACAAGACAGACATGGAGTTATTCTTACTATAGTATGACTTTTTTATTGGCACATCAATTTAATGGAATCAATAAGATCTTGGTTTGGGGATTTTCGAAATGGTTTTGAGAACTCTGCTGCACATGATCCCCAAAACCTAACAATCGTATCAAAGCAGTAGGCATGATTTAATTAAATTTTAATGTGCCCTTATTTTTTGATATATATTATATATAAGTCAATCATAATATTTTATATATGGTTGCATCATTGCTTTTAATAGAATTAATCTATATTCAAAAGTGTGAAAGTATCGGCATGGTGTTATTGATGTAGTCGCACCGTTACGCACATACATGCATAAAATGGGTGCGCATCAAATTTGGCGGATAAGATCTCACTATTTGTGTACATAGATATGTGAAATTTAATATGTCGTGGTTGTATGGGATATGAATGCCATGATATTGATTAAAAAAAGGTAAAAAAAATTTGGCTAAGATGGGATTCGATCCCTAGCCATTCAACTTTATTTGGAATGCTTTATCCATCGTAGCTAGCAATTCAACTTGTAACAAAATTACAAAATAGAATTAAAAGGCAAATATATTCGTAATATGATTACAAAAATAGAATAAATAGGTGGCCTTTTTTGTTGACAGTAGGATTCGATCCTTCATCCACCAACTCATTGGAATGACTTTGTCATTTAGGCTATCCATTCCAAGTTGTAATAGGATTACAACTCTATTTGTATTAATTGAGTTTTATATATATTAACTGAAAGAAGTTTTAATTGATTAATTACCATTAATTAAATGGGGTTATTGTTCATTAATTGGATTGAATTCATTTAATTGGAAAGTGTTTTAATTGAATTAATATCATTTTAAATTAGTGGGACTATTATTAATTTTAATTAAATAGAGTCCGATAAAAATTATATTGAGATATATTTAATTAATGAGATTAATGAAAATATAATCTTTCATGCACTTGAAAAATTTTAAGGTATTTAATTTCCTTGATTTGTTTTATGATGCCTTGTTGATATATGAAGATGTTTCTTCTTGTGTTATATAATGATATTTATTCTTTGCGTATTGGGTATATATGATATTCCATAATTGAATAGATGCTACAATTAATCATTGTAAGAACACTAGATGGATGATAAAACTTGATAAAAGTCTCTCGATTAGAATTTTAAGTTAATGCCACCAATTTTAAACACTTTTCAAGGAGTCGATCACATCAATATGGGTTTGCCTTCACAGGGTTTATTGTGTTATCTTGGTGAGGCAAGCTGGGTAATGGTTACCTGGATGTTTTAAATTGGTTTGACTTAATAAAGCTATCAAAATAGTTTTGGGCTTTAGGCATTGATGAGGCGTAACATGTTGTGACATATGATGTTTAGGTCTCATAAAAAATCTAAGAGTTGCATATGATGCAGTTTGTAATGGTTACCTACCTAAATAACTTGATTTTGAGTGTCATGCCTTGGTTGTATAAGTGTAGATATTAAACTTCTAGTAACACTAATTTAAAGTGTAGATATTAAACTTCTAGTAACACTAATTAAGAGTAATTGCCTTCAATCCTTGATAAGGATAAAATAATTTCTAAGACTAATTTCCTTATTTTAATTAGAAAATTGATCAATGTTATCAACCATATAAACAAGGATGTATGTCTTGGATTAATGGTTCCTTTTAAACTATCATCTACTATTATCAGGATTATATGCCATGTTAGCAAACACAAAATCAGACTTTAAAAAAGATTCAGGACGTGAAAACTAATGACATTACAATGACACTGAAGGAAATGTTCGAATAGTAAGTCACACGGGAAGGCATAAGATTTGTAAATTGCTAAATTCTTGTGAAATAGTTGACAACCTATTAATATGTCTTTATGTTTGGAACATGAAAGAACTATATTAATTATCTAAAAAGGCTTGAATCTTCATGTGCCAAAAGTTGGCAGTATATTTGATCTATAATTCAACAAAATAATTTTAAACTAAATAATTCGAAAGGCATGGAGGACACTATTTAGAATTGCATATGATGTTTAAAATTGTAAGACAGAATAATAAAAAGAGGCCTTAGATATATATTTGATGGTTTGTAACATATAGGAATTTAATAAAGAAAGATAATGGGAAGGTAAAAGCAACAAAAGGTGTTTGTATCGGACACAGGAATCTTAGTTGTGAGCTAGACTTTGCCAAGTTCTAAGGAAAGCTTGAAAGAATGGATTTTGTATTTCATGGAATGAAATTGTTCATTTTATAATGAATTACAAATCCTATCAGAAAGACATAATTTTGAATTATTACGAACATTTCAAAATGAGTATTGAAAAAAAATCACTTGGCAAACTATTAGCGTACTTTGATGAGATCAAGGTGGATAATATTTGAGCCTAGAGTTTAAGTGACCATCTTTGAATTTGTGGGATTATCTTGCAATTAATTCCACTAGGAACGTCATTTGAGAAATGATATTTTAAGAGGATAAATTGAACAATATACTATATAATTCGATTTATGATATGTCACACAGACTTTGTTAAGACGTCCTATTGAGGCTATTCTTTAGAAACCAAGGCACTTGCACTAAACTTTATTTTGGTTTAAGTGGTTCATAAAACTCTATATATGATATAGAATAAAAAAGACTAGTTTGTTTTTTCTTTTAAATTTGAGGCAACGATAATTGCGTAAGAGGCTAAGTCATATAAAGTTTGATGCCTAAATCTTTTGTATGTAATTGAGGTTGAACACTATGATACTATTTTATACAATTGAGAACAAATTGTTTATTACTAAAAAATTATGTCTTTCTAAGTAAAGTGTTTATTTTAAAGACATTATTGGGAATAAAGTAAATTTTGAAATGTTCAAGTGCCACAAATGAGAATCGAACCACTTTAGGAAGATCAACAAAGTTTTGAACTAGTCGAGTATACACAAGTAACGTATATCTCTTGAAAATCTAGAATAATTAGAAATTGGCCAGAGAAATTTGAAATTTCTTATTATTGATAGTTGCGATGTATTCTTCATATTGGATCATAATGAATCATTACTTATCAAGAGACATGTATTTTTTAGGTTGAACGACGAAACTAGGTGTTATTAACTCTGAATTTTAATTCATGTATATTAAACAAGTTTGGAACTTGAAGAATTTACCTAAAGATGGCATGACCATTGGATGTAAATAAGTTAAAATGACATGGAAAGAAACGATGCATACTTAACATCACGGCTTATCGAAAATCCCAATCTAAATCAAGGCATTGATTATGATAAGATTTTCATTGGTAGTTAAGCTCAAGTTCTAGAATTCTATTGTCATTACTTCATAGTTTGACTATAAGATATGACAATCGGATGTCAAAAAATAGTATTGCTCTGTGCTCCTTAAAGATGTGTATGATACAACTAAAGGTTTTTTTATTATCTTAAGAATTTGAGAAAGGTATGCAAGCTTAAAGGATCCATTTATGGATTATAGTAAGCTTATCAGAGTCGAGATCTTTGTTTTAATGAAATAATTAATGAATTACATTCATTGAATCGAAGATAAACCTTGTGTATACATAAAGGTTAGTGGGAGCGCAATTATCTTTTTAAATCTGTATGTTAATGATATATTATTCATTGAAAATGATGTCTTAACCCTGCAGAATGTCAAGTCACGGTTAAGGAAAATTTTTCAATGAGATTTTTAGCTAATTAGGCCTATATCCTTGATATACATATATGGAGATAGATCTAAGAGGAAAATTGCTTTAAATAAGAGTGCTTATATAGAAAAATAACTGCAAAGGTATTAGTATACAAGATTCTTGAAATAATTCAAACCTATGTATTATAACATATGTATTTGTAAGACTCAAACTCCTAAGACAAATGATGAGCGGGACAATGTGAATGTGATTTCTTACGCATTAGCTATGAGAATCATCACATATGTGATAATTTGCATTCAATTCGAT
Source organism: Stephania yunnanensis (assembly GCA_039657365.1). Classification (NCBI taxonomy): domain Eukaryota; kingdom Viridiplantae; phylum Streptophyta; class Magnoliopsida; order Ranunculales; family Menispermaceae; genus Stephania; species Stephania yunnanensis. The sequence continues at coordinate 26,623,854 of CM077581.1, read as the reverse complement.
ACGTCATTTGCTTTGGGAAAAACATACATATATATCATATATTCTAGTGAGGGTTACTGTATATTTATTAATAACATTCTAAAGTACTTCAGTAGCACTTGATTGATGTTATTAGATTTGCAAAATTTTAAAATATATGAGTCTTGTAAATGGTTACACGATGCAAACTTTCAAATTAATATAAAAGGTTAATTATCACAATATAGATGTATTAACTTCGTAGGAATGAGTTGGAAATGTTATAAACTCACTCTAACAAGTCTTATAACATAAAATGAGTTTTTAGTGGTATTTGATGCTACCAAAGAAAATGTTTAGATCTTAAGGTTCATGATTGAATAAGGTGTGGTTCCTAAGTGTTGGAAATAATGTTGGCTTTTATTGTAAAATTAATGGACAAATTTAAGCTATGAAACCTAAATCACACTATAGATCTAAATAATCACTTGAGCATTTTTTTTTTTATAAAAAAGAGAATGTAAAGATTTGCATAACATCAATAACAAACAATGTAATAGATACATAAAAAAACTTCTTCCACTAAAAATGCATTAAGGTTACTCAATATATAGATACGTGTAGGATTAGACATAGTGCAAGTGGTAGATGTTGGGGTATGTGCCCTAGGCCAATTCTCTATACGTTGTTTAACTATTATAATTAGATACATGTTTCTCTTATAATAGTATCCATGGATAACTATTGCATTATTCTAAATGTCCCTAGCAAGTTATTATTGTGGGAACAATAATAAATTAAGACTAGTATGAGTCTTGATTGATAATCATGTGATGATTATTCGTATACGGATACGAATCATGATAATGGGTATATGTTGGGAACAGTTGCTGGACTGACCCACTATGAGAACACTACATGGTCAATGTCATAAGTGACTCTCATGAAAGTTATATAATTTAGTCCTTTGAGTTGAGATCACCAGAGACTCCAACATTAGAAGCATAATGATTCGATACAATCAAACTTTGTCTTTAACCGGATGATTATAAAGACTGTAAATGGTCCTTGTTCAACTATTGTGTAGATATTTGTGATCAAGATAGAATTTATCCCTTTCTTTTAGAGAGTAATATCTATTAGGCCCCTTGATAAGTTGGACTGATAAATGTCCATGTCTAGTGAATTAATTGGATCAATGTCACTCGAAAATTTCGGTCTACTTGGAGATCAAGACTAATAGATTGAACTATAAAGGTGACATTCCATGTCTTATGTTTAATAAAATATATCGTGTGAATAAAGGATATGATATACACAATCAATTAAGTTGTATCAATTTATTGATCTTCATGCTACTAGGGTAGTCATAATGCCTTGCTAGAGACCGATTATGACTTCTATACCAAAATGGTTTTTGTTCACTGCCAACGTTGTATTAACCTATTGGGTCACATACAAAGAACGAATTTGTGGGATTTAATATTGTCTAGGTTAATGAATTTTATACGATAAAATTCATTTTGAAGATTCTCATTAAATGTCCTAGTTTGACTAGGATTCAAGATTCTCATATATTTCTAGTGTGACTAGAAATTTTGTCTCTTAGTACATCATATTTTGAATAGGTCATTAATTGGAATTATAGTATGACTTTAATTCTTAATTGAGTTTTAGATAAATTACAACTCTTATTAGATTAGTAATTGTAGATTATCTATGAATTTATCCTCTATCTAGGACTCTATTTCGAGTGTGACTAAGAGATGGAGTTCTTTTACACCTCAACCTATTGTACTATAAATAAGACATTAAGGTCATTGTTGTTGCAGGGAGTTCCCGAGGGAGATTTTTCCTAGAGAACTTTTGTACTAGGATTTGTAGGGCTAGCACTCTGGATCGTGATCGTCTGTTTATGTGTGTATTTCTAATAAAGGATGTTCATCTCTCGTAGCGCCTTAAATAAATTGATCAACACCAAACAAGGAAGACATGGAGTTATTCTTGCTAAGGTATGATTTTTTATTAGCACAGTAATTTAATGGAATCAATAGGATCTTAGTTCGGGAATGTTCGAAAAGGTTTCGAAAACTTTCATTATGCCTGATCCTCGAAACCTAACACTTTATTCTAATTTCCATAGGGGATCCAATAGACAAGCTGAACGAGAAATATCTTGATGACATCTTGAGGCTACATGGTGTCCCTGTGTATATTGTGTTAGATCGAGATCCATGGTTTACTTATAGGCATTGTAAAGGTTTATAGACTAGGATGAGAACCAAGCTGAATCTCGACATTGCATTTCATCCTTAGTCATATAGTCAGAGTATAGTTAAGGATATGTTCAGGGGTTATGTATTGATTTCTATGCCAGTTGGAAGGATTATCTTTTGAAACGTGAGTTTGCATACAACAAAAGCATTCCAACGAGCATTTGTAAGGCACCATTTGAGGTGCTTTATAGGAGGCCTTGCAGGTATCAAGCTTGTTAGGCAAAGGTCGATAACACGGTGTTAATTGGACCAGAGATTGTGCTTGATCACACCGAAAGAATTAAGCAAATTGGGCAATGACTATGTACCGCAAAATACAGGTAAAAGAAGTATGCAGATAGAGATAATCGAAAGGTTCTTATCAGGAAAATAGATCACATTTTGCTTAAGGTTTCACCAATGAAGGGACATTATAAAATTGCACTTAAAGGGAAGCTTGCTCTAAGTCATATTGCACCAATTGTTCGACATTTCTATGTTGGAAACGACGCTAAGTAAGCATACCCCAGCAGTTAATTGGAGTCAATTTGACTTGAAGGAGGATAAGTCAAATGAAAAAGAATCGATACAGATATTTAATAGGAAGATTCAAAAGCTTTGCAGCAAGGAGATCACACTAGTTAAGGTGTGGTGACAACTCCATGGAGATGAATAAGTAACATGGGAACGAGAGGATTATATGACGGAGCATTTCCAAGATCTATTCGAATCTTAAAATATGACTTTTTTTTAGTTTCATGGAAGAAACTTCCTAAAATTGGGAATATTGTGACGCCCCTAATTTTGAAAATATATAATATAGTCCTCACATAAAAAACAAATTAATAGATATGCATAGTATTTTTGTATTGGTGTGACTAATGCATGTATTATATGATACCTAGTTACTTAAAGGTGGAATTAGCCTAAGTGAAAGGAAAAAGGAATTATTAAATGATGTAAATCAAGAGTAATGGCAAGGATTGTAAATATACATGAGGGCATCTATGTAAAATACATAAAAAGATGGACTTAATGTGAGCTCTAGGATCATCCTAGCACTTAAGCTCATCTTGATGAGATGAATGGTTGAACTTAGTCCACCAAACCCTAGTTTTTCTAACAATCTATACAAACCACTTTAGGTCTTCTAGCCACTTTTATTTGAATAAGCTACAGGAGAACTTGGGAATAAAACCTTAAGAAGCTTTGTTGGTGGATTTGGTAGAGGAGAGGGAACTCACATCAAATGCACATAAAGCTAGGTAAATCATTCATTTTCCTTCTCTAATTTTGCACTCTTTGATTTGGTTTTTTCATAAAGTTTATGGTAGGAGATGAATCATAATATTTGGGTTTTAAGTATGTATTCTCATAATTTTTTTATATCCATCGTTTTCTAGTGGATTTACAAGGGTTTTAATGTTCAAATGTTGTTCTTCACATTTCTAATTGTTGTATATGTGGATTGGAAGCCTTCCTTGATGAATTGATGCAAATATATGATGAACACATGGGTTTTCATGATGGGTATCTGTTTAATCTGAGATTGGTGGTGATTGTGGTTATGGTTTTGATTATGGAGTACTTTGATTTCCAGATTTGATGAATTCTTGATGGTTTGGTAAAGTTTTTTTTTGAAGTTTTCAACAACAACAATTAATAGATTTGAACCTTGATATTTTGAAATCAAATTGATGGTTTTATTGTTAGAAAATGTGCTTTGGGACCCTATTTACTAAAGTTTGAGCCAAGGAAACATCCGGGAAGGTCCAGGGGAGTTTCAGGGTCGTCGTGACTGAATTGGAGAGTTGGTGGGCAAAGAGCCCGCATAGCGCCCCGTTCGTTCTAACTTTTTCATTTTAACTCCGATTTTGACGTTTCAAAAACCATTGGAAAGCTTATGGAATGCTTAAAAAATTGTGATAGGTAAACCACTCAAAATGAGTTTTTATCATACTTAAAAATGTGTCATAAATTAAGAGAACTACTAAGGTCTTAAATGTGAGTTCGACTTCAAACTCCGAGTACGAGCATACCCATGGCCCAAAATTCTTAATATACTTATCCAAGAGTTTTGTGAACCTAATAAAGTGTGTATAAAATGTATATACTCAAGGAAAATTGTGGGAACTCATAGAATGTTCAAAATTAAGACTTTGTAGCACTTGAGGTAAGTTGGATTTGCTCTATTATCAATCATGTCATGCCAGTAGATATGCTAGGATTTTATTTTAGTAATTGGTCTATGAATTACTTGGAATCTTCTTGATATCTTTCATTGATTTGTTGCGTATGATGTCCCTTTTTATTACTCTATCTCTAAGATGATTGTTGAGCTAATATACGTTGAATGAATATACTCGGTATCGTGACTGGAGGATCAGAGGCATCCCATCCTTCCTTCGATATGACTTTACGGAGCTTTGCTAGACTTGTGAACCCCATGCTGTCTGATCAGCAGTGTTGGGGGAAGGATAAGCTACGCAAGGTCAATAGGTCTTCAGACTTGTGAACCTCGTGTTGTCTCAACCGCACCATTAGGGGAAGGATAAGCTAAGACTTACTGCACGATAGGACTATTGGCATTCATACTTGTGAACCTCTTGTTGCATAAACAAAAACATTAAGGGAAATATAAGATATCGCCTACTGTCCAATTGGGTATATCAGTTGTAAGTTCTTCTGACTCCAAAGGCATTCGGTATCATTGTTATTCTAGTTGAAGAATCGATAGGGCATTGTTGCTTTTTTCTCGCTATATTATTATGATTCATTATGTATATCTTAATGCTCAGAAAATGATAATGGTTTTTATAATCTCTGCTGTTGAAATATACTTTGATTTTATTACTTGATATTATTTTGATGATTGATAGTAGAGCAGGCTTTTTCTTTACTGAGCCCATTGATATATTTCGCCCACCCCACTACTTCCCCCTTAAAGTAGCTCAGCTACTGCTCAGGACAAAAGAAAGGGCAAGGCCTTAGCATAGAAGTTATTTTTTTGTTTGCAAGGTTTAATAATAATTATATTTTTGCTTTTAGAATTTATGTAATAAATAGGGGATTTATTTGGGAAGATATTTAAACCCATAGGACTTGATTCAGTTTATGTTTGATTTGGTATGCAAAACTTCTACATTTAGTTCCGCATTTTATTAGACAATAAAGGCTTCGGTATATTCCGCACCTTTTAGCCATGTTTAGTCTATTTTGTAGAATGTCATGGTTTATTTCTGCAGGTTAAGGTTGACTAGATCATCGCTCGACATTACTGGATTATCTCGGAGGGTTTGGCAATGATTAAGGTTGGGCGATCCAGGCCCACTGGGGTTTAGGTCGTCTAAGGTTTCATCCTAATTGATGAAAGGAGTGCTCTCATTTACTAGGTGGAGCACTCTCCACCCTTTACTGCCTCGATAGTAAAAAGGCAGCAGCCACTATTCGATTACCAAATATCCAAAACAGCTGCCAACACACCCAACATTCAACAGGAATAACCTTTAGTGAGGTAACAAATCATTTCCAATTAACAAGAACAATAATTCAAAGAGAAATAATCACTAACTATCGAATTAAACTTATAACTCAAAAACTCAACTCACCCATAGTGATGATCTTTGATCTACTATTGTTTAAGCTTTTCAATTTTGTGCAAAACACATCTCCTGATCCACTCCTTGTGATCAAACCCTCAATCTTTCTCCCTCTTTCACCTTCTCGAATGAACGATGTGAGACAGTGAGGATAAACTTGATGATTTTAGATTTATATATATATATATATATATTGATTTCCTTGATATACGCATTGCACCATCTCGAGGTTGTTCAACTGATTGATGTGTTAAAATCACACTCCTTAAAGTGAAACGTATTTTGACACCATCAATACTTACACTCATCTTTAGGTTGATCAAATGGTCCATATAATCTAAACTAAACTAATAGTTTTATTATATATATTTATATATCAATTATATATAAATATACAGACACTTTGCATATTTTCTAAACAATAAATCCACCGGACATGCCTAAGAATGTTCTCAGTTGTGCACATTCATTTCACGGCCCCCTTATCGCACTTAGTGCACCAACATTTTATTATTTATTTATTTATTTTTCAATTATAGGCTCATATATAAATTCCCTTTTATACTACAACCTATAAAATTCATTAAACATTCCAAACTAATATAATAAACAAACAAACCCATACACACGCTAACCGAGGTAAATCAGACTTAACCACAAGCCTAACTAAGGTTAATTAGGATTTAGATTAACACTAATCACTACCTTAAGGTAACAGGTCATTACCGATAAGATGGATACTTTTACTATAAGAATTCTATCTCACCATTAAAGACAAGAAAGGTGTCAGGAATCTAGTGGTAGACCATCTCAGTCACCTAGAGAACGGAGAACCACCTACTTCCTTAAATAATGAGTTTCTTGGTGAACATGGCTATGCATTATTTTATGAAGTCCCATGGTATGTCGATCTTGTAAACTGTTTAGGCACCAAAAAGTGACCATTAGACTATAAACATGCACAAAAGCAGAAGCTGGTGTACGATTCCAAACATTATGAAAAGTTAATAATTAGAAATGTTTTATAGTATATTTCAAGAATGTTTTAGATGTAGAAGACTATATTACATGGGATTTTCTCTCGTTTATGTTATTTCAGGTAATAAATGGAATATATGAATAAATGGAGAAAAAGGAAAGACTATAAAGGAAATAATCGAGTGAAAAGAGTATTCAAAGAATTATCACTAAGGAATCAATGAAAACCTTGACTTCAACACCATCAAATTTCTAGCGATTCCTATGTACACATAATTGCCACTCAGATTACTGGAAATAGGCAATCCAATTCTATGGATTTACTGAGCGATTCCCCATGAATCCCTGAGGAATCATTGGAGTAGATTTTGAGAATTTTGGATAACAACTATTAGTTTAAGTTAGTTTGGGATGTTTACTACCTAAAATACTATAAATAAAATCATAGGGTATGAAATTAGTTTCCCTTGAGTACTTAGATCAATATTTCATTGCTCTATGAGCCATTCTTTATTGTTTTAGTTTATTGCTTTATTATTCATTATTTTTTGGAGAATATTTGAATATTAAAGTATTTATTCCAGAGGTATTTATCTATGTCTTTTATTTATATAATTACAATATCGTTTATGATTATGAGTGAATAGTTAATCAATATAAACAAAGTCCGAATTTGAACTACATTCGTTTTAATATTTGTTATGATGAGATGAATATGTGCTTAGTGTTTTAAACAATTCTTATTCTTCAATTCATAGATTTAATAGATTATTATTTAAGGGTTTTAATCATGAACTTTATATTGCATGCATAGCCTAGAATGTGCGTCGTGATATTTGGATTCACTATCTAGTTTCGAGTAGTAACTAGGATTGTTTGAAAGGTGTTACTGTGTATATGTCCTCAGTGAATTTGAGATCTAAATCTAATAGTGAATTGGCCTTTCAATGTTGTTCAATTTAGTAGTATGAGTTTTTGACAAAGCTTAATGCAGTTGTATTGCGTAAAGTAAATGTTCTTGTGTATTCGAAGGGGTTAGCTTAATAAAATTAGAACGTGGCTTTTCCAGTAGTATATCAAGAACTAATGGTTTGCTAAATGTTGTTTACTTAATTATGTTTAGAGTTTAATGATATTTGGTACTTTATATTGAATTCTTCATCTATCAAGGAAGGACTGGGGTCTACTCCTTGATGATGCAAGATGGCCTTATGGAATGACTTTTAAAACACATATTGCAATGTCTTTTTATAGGCTGTTTTTGGGAAAGCATATCACCTTCCTATTGAGTTGAGCATAAAAAATATCGGGTAGTTTAACATTGTAATTTGAATTTTAATGAAATTGGTGCTGATCACAAACTAGATATCCAGAAATTAGAAAAAATTTAGAATGATGCATATGAGGTTGCAAGAACGTATAAAGATAAGATGAAAGCTTATCTTAATCTTCATCGGAAGAGGAAATCCTTCATAATAGATCAAAAAGTTCCCCTCTTCAACTCTAGATTAAAAATCTTCCAAGGTAAGCTTTGATCTAGACAGGTGGGTCCATTTATCATTACCTATATATTTTTCCATGGCGCAGTTTAAATACAGAGTATGAAGAGTGGGAAAAACTTTAAGGTGAATTGACCAAGGCTGACGCTCTTTTATGAAGACTTTGATAGAACCTTGAAAAAAAGCGTTAGACTTATAGGAAATGGAGATACCAACTGACCATGCAAAAATGATTGGCAAGGCTTTGTATGCCTTAACTTTGGAAAGTGATCCAAAATAGTAATTGAAAGTAAAGCCAAACCTATAGGAGAAGACAGAAGAGACCTAGGAAGAGAAAAACGTTAAAGAGACTGTAAAGTCTTTATTCTCCTAGTTAGGACTAATATTGAGAAAACGTCGTGTGACGACCCTAACCTGAGCTAAGGACGAGTCACCCGGCCCAGACTGCCTTCCAAGCCTATTAATTGAATTGGGCCCAAGTAAGCAGTCTAGATTGCTTAATACGACTTGTGGAATAATACAACAAGTTCATATGGACTAAAGTGCAAAAATAAAAAAACAAGATCAATATGACTAACTATGAAACTATATATGGGTTCTTAATTCTTAAATTAATTTAAAGTCATTCAATAACTAACAAGAAGTTCAAACAAAAGGAAACTAAGGTTTAATCTAGTTGAAATACCAATATTTGTACCATTCGGGTTCAATAGTTTGAAAAATAATTAATTAGAATAATACAATGCAACGCTCCCATCAAAAGTGAAGGTTCCGTTTTATCGCCTCTTTCTCGCTTCAATCTTGCACCAATGTGGAAGGTCCTGAGATGTAATTAGGGTGGGCGAAAAGGGACAACCGAGCTCCGTAAGGCTGAAAACCTGCTCAACCATCAAATATGCAAGTAATTCTTAATAGGCATGCAAGGCTAGAATGAATTTAAATTGAATAAAGAAGCATTTAAAATATGACATTGCATGGATTCATAATGCATTCATAAATCACATCAACAAGATTGATAAAATTATATTCAAGTCAAAACTCATCCTCATGCATAAGGTTCACAAAAAAGATATACCATAGAAAATAGTAATAATATAAAGTCATGGTCTCATTCAGTATATACTAATTATTGAAAAGAATCCAACGACTGATTCCCCTACCGTCGAGGTAATAGAAACCACTAGATGAAATATGTGCTTTAGGTGCCCTCTGGTTAGTCCCATCAAACTAATAGTTGGTTCGTTCAATGCCATTACCAAAATCATTTAAGGTTATCCTGAGAAGTTAACCATCGCTCATGTCCGTATTAATTGACCTTAAAGATTTCTATAAGAAAGCAATCTTAACTCCTTACCCTAAAGAGGGTAATCCAACTCCTTACTCAAGAGTAGGTAATCTCAAGATTGGTGCAACATACATAAGTCTCACCGATAAGTAGAATCAAGTCAATAACACGATGCAACCAATTTCCCTATGTAAACAGCCTAGCGAATCTAAACAATTCAAGACACATTTACGGATTCGACAAGTTTTATATTAATTCCAGTTTATTTTAAAATTTATTTTGGAGTCTATTAGTGTGGGTCCTTCAGGTCCCTTGTTGCCTACTAGTAGGTCGAAGGGTGGGACCTGCCCGGTCTCCCTCAAGGACGTGGGAACACACCCTATTTGAAGGCAAGGATTTTTTTTTATTTTTTTATTTAAATATATTTATGTATTATTTTATCATTATTATTTTATTATTATTACTTTATATATAATTTAAAGTGTAAGGGCCATATGGCATACGTTGATATGGTCCAAGGGCTAGTTTGGCCCCTGGTCCAATGTCTAGGGTTAATAATAAGGCTAATATACTTGAGTTGAATTAGCGTAGATTTTGTACAGCTACCAAATTTCCCTGGGGCAGGTGTTTTGGGTTATGGGTCATCATAACATCTCCAATTTGATGACTTTTCTTCCTCAAAAGTAAAAGTAAGATACACCTATAGGCAGGCGTGTCCATTCTTAAGGTTTTGCTATTTTTTAAATGATTCAAATCCAAACCTACAAAATACATTTGTACCCCTCGTAAAGTAAAATATTACTATTGACTCATACATGCCAATAGTATCATTTCCATCCCATGAGCTGAAAATCACCAGGCCTCTGTTGTATATGTCAGAATAGAGTCATTATACTTTAGCCAATTGCTAAGTCCTTGTATCATCACGCATTTCTAGGTATTCCTTTATAATTTCCCATAAAGTCACTACATGCACACAAATCGTCCAACTAACAAGTGAACATAACCATATTGAGAGGTGATATGGTACATATATATGTCAAAAAATATCTCTATCTATCTAGAAACAAATCTATACCACTAACTTGTAGTTGGAACAAATATAGTTATCTACTACAGTATGAACACTAACACACCATCTCTGTCACCATTTTGGTTACGTATATCAATGAACGATATTTCACGTCCTTGTAACTTATCTGTGGAGGCTACAAATAAGAAGACTTCGTATTCCTTTCTTGAATCATAACTTAACATCATTATTATTACACGCTATAAGAAAAATGGTCTTTAAAAAACTTCAATTTATGTTACTAAATTTCCATCACCAAATCATTTAAAGGATGGGCAAAATACCATCACCGTCAGTCACTAAAACTGTATAGACTAAAAGTATTTAATGACCGGATACGTGTTTGTCACCCAAAATGTTTACTGAACGTATGGTGCCCATCATAATTACTTTTGTGACAGACTTATTTTTTGCACAATTTTTGAAAACTACAACAAGAACATTTTTGCGTCACAAAAAACTCCTACCAAAATGAAGTTTTTTGCTACTCTAGTGTCATTAAGATCTTCATTTAGACCTGAGATATTTACTTAGAACCTGTAGCTTTATGTATAAGGGAAAATTGATGAACTTTAAAAAAAAAAATTCATTCCAAAAAAGAAAGTATTGTATTAAATAAAAATTATTTGCATCCCCATGGAAAACGTTGTAGTGCAATTTTATTTTTTACATCATAGAAACATATGAACAACTCCTTATATAACCAATCCATATAACACATATTTTATCTAATACGCACAAAGATCTAATCCATAGTCTCTTACAATGTCTCGTGGCAGTCTTTAACATTGTCTTATCGTCCTTTCCTTCACTTTTTATTGTTTAAATTAGCAAGTTTATCGGCATCAACATATTTGATACCTACCTGCAAATGATATGTGTATCAACATATTGGAATAGAATAACTTGGCATGTACATGATAAAGTCTTAGGCAATTAGCTATAATAAACAATAAATATATGCAACTAGAATCACAAAAAAATTATGAAAGATATGATACTAACAACACAGAATAAATTTAAGATAAAAAATACAAACAAAATTTTACAAAGTAGAACATTTAAAAAAAATTCTAGATTTATAACCTCTCAATTGACTATGACTAAAACTTAAAAGGAATGACACCCTTGTTGAACGAAGCTAGCAATGGGATTTAATTATCTCAATAAAGTAAAGAGTAAGTTATATTTTGTAACACGGTATAACAACACACAATGATATTTCAAGACAGTTCATTAATAGAACTACTTGAGCAATTTTTTTTTCTTTTAAATAAGTATGTATCAATTCCAATCCAATGATCTCAAAAAATCAGTTTTGAATATCTAAATTTTAGAATAAAAATCCTCATTCAAGTCCTATGTATCCTAACTTATTATAATATTGAGAGTTAAAGAAATGTTTACATTGACTTGATTAAGAGAGTAATATAAAATATCAAACAAAAAGCAAAAGATAATGTTGAGAAAGGCATTCATTGAAATTGGTCTTAGAAAGGTGTCATTACTATCATAGCATGACTTCTCACTGTTTGAAAGACTTTGTTACATATAAAGTTATATAACATAACATAAGTCTTTGCAGTGCACCAAATAAAAGACCAATATTCAGGCACTTTCTCGTCGGAGAGTAAGAACACCACCATATACTGCACATACTGGAACAATAATAGCAAGAAGATGATAATCATGATATAGCTTTGGATGTTGGAATAACTCACATTTTCTTTCAGGTCTTTGAAGTTGTTGACTCTAGTAATCATCTCAGTTTTATGAAGGAATGCTCGCAGACCCTGCAAAATAAATCCTTGACCAATATATGCACACACCTGAAATATGCAAGCTTTAAATATTTCAAAAATTCTTAGTTGAGTCGAGTACAAATACTAGTTTTCCATGCGAAATGATGTCACAAATACAGACATACCTCAATTCTTGTAATCAGACTACCGGTATTCCACTCCGTGAACCTGATCTCGATTGGTTCATTAAGTTGTTTTTTTCTGCGCAATACATGATAAATACTTTTGTCAATATGATGTTTGATCACACCTATCTTAAAGAGTCTAACATTATTTCACTTGAGATTTGAGAACTTTATATAATAATAAACACTACATATATTGATTTAAGTAAATTAAAGTCTTACTAATCCAACAAGAGGAAAATAGCAATGTTTGTCATAGTCACTTCTATCTTCATTTTTTAAAACACATAAGAGAACAAACAAAATTAGTGCAAAAAAACACAAAAAAAACAACCTTTCAAAATAATATTTATTTATCAAAAATTAGTTCTAAATATTTATGAAGATCTTGAGGATGTACGAGACCGAGAAATTTTCACGAAACAATCCATCTACTCAAATATGCTAATTAAACTGTCAAAAAATAATATATCAAGTAAATATTATTTGCCTAAATGAGATCATATGTTATTCTCTTAATTACAAGTTTAAGGGGCAACATATGACCGTTGCCTCCTTTCTCTTTATTCCACCCCCACAACCAAACACATGGCCATAATGTTGTGCTCCAAAACACTTCTCAACAATCTCAAGATCCATAAGTGATGGATTAGACTGTATTGTCTTTTAAATTTCATCCTATCAAATAATAAAGAAAAATTTCATGTATAATAAAGATCAAATAAGTAACAACTAAGTTAATTAGACTATATCATCTATCAATATTAATTACATATTTGTCTTTTCCCTCTTCTTAAACCAAGTGTCTGCCTTTTTCTGTCTAGTAATAAAGAACATTTCATCTTGAGTAGGTAGATGTCTATCTTTTTCTGCTTGAATGGCTCTTCCAAATGACAAAAATACCTAGCACACCAACTACAAATATATAGTAAATGCTAAGCTTATCAAACATTTTCATTCTCTCTAAGGTTTGCTTCTGGTGTGATCACTGGCTTCCTATTAAAAACATACTCCATATCATCATGAAATCATATAAAAATGTGAAAAAAGGTTTAATTAAAACTTTTCATATCTTAAATTTTGATGTTAAGTACTTGTTATTTATAAGCTATTCCCAATCATGAGAATATATATTTTCGGGAACATTTTTCACAGACTTCTCTTTACTATTTCATAGTTTTAAATAATCCGTATTCAGTTTTGACCACCACTTTTCTCATAAAGATTTCATGTGCTTTATGATAGTGTCTTTATACGATTCTATGTCTCAATTATAAAAACATTCCTAAAATAACTAATGATTGATATACCATTATTATCTTAAACAATTATAGGTTTAATAAATAAATGAATGATGAAAACAAAAAAACACAATCATTTACCTTGACCGCATCCCACATGTGGTTCTTTCAACCTTACATACATTCTTCAATGTTTCCTTTCTTATAGAACATATGTTGGGATCACGCGTAACTTTCCCTTTGTGCCTTGACCAATATTGTTTATTTGGCCTAACTCCATGACCATCTTTAATTTGTACCAAAAACTTCTCTCTTGCGTCAAGATTGTCAATTGCTTTGTTAACATATTTACCCAACATTTTTTTTGGTTTAAGATATGTGATATAAAAGAACTAATTAAGTATTTACAAGATGAAAAAACTTTCATTTCAAATCAAATAGTTTTTCAACGAAATGCACTTATGTTCAACACAATTGTCAAATATGACATACATCGGAACACCAATTTTACCATCTACAGTTATATGTGTATATTATGCGACAAGGTAAAGGCTAGCAGCTTCTTTCGATATTTGAAAGTCCTAAACAAATCCAATATTGAACATAGAAAGAATTAAATACATTGCCACTAAATATTTTTTAAATATATTAACTTTATCTTTGCTAACCTTTGGGTCAATTAAGGCTCACTAATAGGTCTCAAGTCATTTTCATTGTCATACTCTTTTGAAATCGGTATGAACAATTGAGCAATTGTAGCCCTCTCACTTCCATCAATAACATCACCTTTCAAATTTACCTTTTTTTATCTTTCAAATAACCCGAGATCTTCACATTTATCACTATAGGTATAATTGGAATGTAGGAACCTATAAATAAACAATTTGAAAGAAGTAGGTTGATGAAACTAAGAAATACTAGTAACCATGAAGTCATCATGAATGTAGTATAATCAAGGTTACCAAAATTAAGGTTGTCTTGAGGTATCTTAAAAGGTAAATGCTGAGAACTTTCATTTTTATCTGGAAGAAATGTGAATGTCATTGACTATTTATTGTTCCTCTATTATAAACAAGACATCTTGATCATCCTTCAATTGCCTCCCATTATCGTCAATGATTTTGAGTCCAACTAACTACATATCAACAAATCTTTGCATATCGCTGGCATATCCACGAAACAACTATCTACACTAAAATTCTTCTCATCATACTCAGCCTCATCCAAGTGAACATAAATTGTGGGTCGTGAATATAATTGAAATACCGTAATAACCTCTTGTTAGATTAAATAATTAAACACGAAGTAGTAAAATAGTTCACGTAAATGTAAGATAATAAAACGAACTAAAGTTGCAATGGTAATACCATTTGAAGATCCCATAAAATTAGATGGTTTCAATATACTGTTATGACTTCTTCCCAACATACAATGAGTAATGTATCTTCTTATTTAAGTCACACCCTTACTTACTTTTGTCTTGTTTGTATGACTTATGATTGATGACTTTATCAAGGAGCAAGAAATGTTATTAGAACCATAATTACAATAATTTCAATGCATTAAAAACATAAAGTAAAAAACATGCAAAATTCAGAACCATACAAATTCTCACAAATTACAAATAAAGTAAGAAATTAACTTTAGATGTCAATATACAAATTATTGTCTTCATTTCCATTTTACACAAGGTGCTTCAACAACCGACAAAAACAAATCAGTCGTAATATGTTTATTTCATTCTTCATCATACATTGAAGTTGAATTGTTACCCTCGAAAATAAATAACTCATTATATTGGTATGTTTCACCCAAGTCATCATTATTGTCACTTTCATCACCATTATGAGAAGTCATCTAAAAAAATCGTGGGGTTGTGACTTACTAACAACACTCCATCCTATAATTATGTCATCAATAGCCAAAAATATTTGCGATGCTTGATTTATTTTTAATGAAAAATTGTTCATTGGTTTTTTGAAAATGTTGTGTATTAATGATTGTAAACCCAAATGAATCTATTGTTACTCCTTTCACTCTATCATGAATGCAAAGCCATTTACATCGAAATACAACCAGTAGTCTTGAACTAAAATATCATAGCTCAATAATCTTTGTCAAAACTCCATAATAATCTATGTACTTTGTGCCAACACCACTATCACCACGCACAAACCTAAAACGTTTTAACTCATGCCACTTTACATTTCAGGACTGTGACCTAGACTTGCTGTAATGCAGCACACTTGTTCAACCAATGGGAGTCGACACCTATGTATTTTCTTTCTAGATGATTTGTGTACTACTCATCTAAAATACAAATGTACGTAATTTGATTATTTTATTTCAATCATTGGTTTGTGAGTTAGGTAATTCTCAAGATGCGTGCACACATGTGCATTTAAGTAGGTCGACGATATCAATTTAAATTAGTTTTAATGGAACTTATTTGATTGAAATGCCTAAGTTAAGTCATAAGGGCCATTTTAGTCCTTTTACAAAGTAGAGTTTTTTTAAATAAATCAAAATTATGATGAGTCAACTTCTTGTGGGTGATGGAGGGATAATGAAAAATTTAATTAAAGCTAAATAAAGAAAATTATGTGGTGGTGGTTTCTTATAATGAGAAAATAAAAAGAGAATCTCCTTATTCATGGAGATAATGTAGAGGTGGGTTGGAGTAGAAGAGAGAATTTATTTCTGTTAGAGGATATTGATCAAGCCAAGTTTAACATGTAATTTTATTTAATTTTGATGTTATGGATTTAATACATAGTGTATTAGATTAGTTCATACTTGGTTTTTGATTTTAATAGAGTTGATTTTTAGTGGAATTGATTTAAAAGGAAAAAAAAGTATTGTTGTTGATTTGTTGAAGGAATGAATGAGTGAATGAATGAATGATAGGAAAAAATAAGAAAAAGGAAACAAGAAAAGAGAGAGAGAGAGAGAGAGAGAGAGAGAGAGAGAGAGAGAGAAAAGAGTCACCAAAATCACAATCTAGTGATTTAGGGAGGGGAGGTGCGTGCATGTTGTCCTCAAATTGGGCTTGGCACAGGCCTTGCCAAATCCGACATGACTTATCAAGTCCGATTTTGTCCAGACCCGATTTAGGGGGAGCTCAAAAGTCACCAAATAGAAAAAGTTTATATATATTTTTACATTGTAATTTATAAAAATAATAGAGACTCATAAAAAATTAAAAAAATTCAAGAAAAATAGGGAAAAATCTGGAAAATAAGAAAAGTGAGAAAAGTTGTAGAATAGTGAGTTTGGAGCTTTTTCAGGCATTTTTACATCGAGATTCTCTTCGAAAAGCATGTCAATACTTTAATTTCCATTTTTTGAATTATTTTGGGATTTCAAAATCTAAGTCATATCAAATAGGCTCAAACATACCTAGTTTATTGTAAATTAATACCAAGAGCCTAAGGGACTAGTATCAGGTATCGAGTACGTATTTCGAAGGGGTGTGGGAGCCGCAATTTACTTGATTTCGAGTATCGATGTAAGTAAAACAATAAGAAATTAAATATGAATTTTTCATTACCTTGCTATATTTAATGCAGTTTATTGGACTCTACTTCCCTACCAAGTGATTGAGGGTCTAAGTGGACCAATCTAGTTGTGTTTACTCATGGGTTAAGCATCCAACTAGCTCTCGTGGCTTCCCGATGGGTTTGAATCCTTTGAGCGAGCAACCGCCATGTGTCATGGCTCTTCCCAAGTTTTTGAGCTCCAATGAGGTTGAGTATCCAGTTTAGTCTGCGGCTCCCTTTGAAATGTTTTCTCGGGTTGTGGCTCAAGCAAATTGACAATGCTGAACGGATTAGGTGCAGCCGATGCGGCTTTAACTTGTCGCACTAGTGTTAGACACTTACATGTTTTAAGTGGCTTTAAGCCAGTGTAAAGTTTTCGGACCACTTACTCCCTATCATTTGCTTCTGGGTCACTTAGACCCTAACATTGACCATTGCAGTTTATCTACTATGCATTTTATAAATTATTTCTCAGCACCTTATTTCTTTCCAAAATGATTTATGGACTCATTTCTTGTTTAATCTAAATTAATATTGAAATTTTTCAAGATTTATGCACTGGAATTGTCTCGCCTTTGGTGAAAATTGCAGGTCCCACTAATAGCAGAGGCAAAGAGCATATAATCAGTGACATTCTCTGAGCTTCCCTCATAGTTAACTCCTCTCTATTACTATAAAAGGTTTATTTTGATATTTTGGATTATACATTTGATATATATTTATGTTGTTCTTTACTTTGGGGTTCAATAAGTTTTGAGACATTTGATATATGTATTTGACACTTCTTCACAATGTTTATCATCAGATATATACATGAGATATACTTTTGCAAGATTTCCATACCTAGGCATGTCACAACTGCCACTTATCTATTTAAGTTGCTTTAAATGTTTTGGGTTTCTCTGCATAAACATTAAGACTTGTTAAATAAAGTAACAAATCAAATAGGAAACTATTGATTGAATAACTCGGACAAAAGGCTAACCAAAATTGTGTTGACTTTATGGGAGTTGACCGAGGGTCTACGTATGTTTAGGCCAGGCGAAGCCCAGTTCGTGGGGTCTAGGGTCGTCATAGTCGGTATCAGAACATGGGTTTTTACCTTTACCCTATGTAACCCACAACTCGAATAAAACAAGAATTTCAAGTTAGGATACACCAGAACTTAGAGTGGAAATCCTATGATCCTGACTCAGAGTTTTAGTTCGG
This sequence comes from Stephania yunnanensis, assembly GCA_039657365.1. Taxonomy (NCBI): domain Eukaryota; kingdom Viridiplantae; phylum Streptophyta; class Magnoliopsida; order Ranunculales; family Menispermaceae; genus Stephania; species Stephania yunnanensis. The sequence goes on along the minus strand of CM077581.1, from coordinate 26,605,292 downwards.
AAGATAGGAGACTTGGGGGAAGCTAAGTTTGGATTCTACATGTTATTTGATTGATATGTATTATATACTATTAACAATAGTTAAGAAAACTGATCGAAGCTTGCTATTTCCCTTTATAGACCATGATGGTTGATCAGCGGGACACTAGTGATCAGAGTGGAACTACCGGTCCAAGTCTTATTGATCCAACATAATTTCAGGCCTTGACATAGAGGGTTCCTTTACATGATACACATTTGGAGGAGATTTTGACTCTTATTATAGGATAGTTACCATCACCATCGACGCACATAGTGGTTTCCATACCGAACGCGAGTTTGCTTACGCCTCAGGCAACAATGTCACTATCTGCGGTGCATTCGCACTAGTTACTGCTATAGTACCCGTGCTACTTGAGATAGTAGCACCAGTAGTTGTGACATTGAGTGAGAGAGATACTAGCTTTGATTTATACCCGAGTCCAGACTGACTAGGGAGTACGAGTGGTACAGACTGAGGAGATTTAGTGGAGATTTTGGTGTTTCAAAAACAAAAAAATTCATCATGAGTCACGAGAAGATCCAGAGACTTTTGAGGTTGTAAGATAGCAAGATGTAAGGGTTATCAGTTTTTTCTCTCTCAGGGATGTAGACACCTAGTGGACCAACCTAGTAGCCACCCAGGAAAAGTCTCATGCGTGAAAAGACTTTAAGAGATTGTTCAACTAGAAGTTCTTTTCGCCCTTAGCGAGGATTGCAAAGAGGTCAAAATTCATACATATTCGACACAGGCTGGGAGAGTTTGTGATTTAGTATCTAGGGAAATTCCAATAGTTGTTGTTGTTTACTAATAATGTTGCCGATAGTGATAGGGACCAGGTTCATTTCTTCTGTGAGGGTTTATTTCTTGCCATTGAGGGCACGATTGTTACTACAAATACAAGTAACCTAGATAAGGCTTTTGAGCGCCGCTTGACTAGAGAGGCTTATCTTATCACGTACCTCGAGGATGATGCCTTACGACTAAAGAGACACCGACTGCTCAAAGTTCAGGGCGGAGATCGGAGTAGGGTCATAATAGAGATAGGAAAAGGAGGAGGAAGAGGAACCATCAAAGGTTCAGGAGAGAGCAGAGTGTAGGTTTTGTTGCACTGCATCCAGTCCATGCAGCTGTGTCTCCTCCAATACAAAGTTACCCAAGTAGAGGCAGATGTACTAGCCAACATGGCTAGAGGTCTGGAAAGTAGAGCCAGAGGTCAGGCCAATGGTAGAGCAGACAGTATGGGCAGCAGGGGCCCAGACTATGCTTTAAGTGCAAATAGGACGGGATTATCAAGATTAATTTTTTGAAACTTATTTGTGTGCAGTAGAGCTTGCAGCAGTAGCAACGACCCTGAAAGAGAGCACACATAGTGGCTCGAGCTGACCCACAAGAGATGCGATCACTTATAGAAGGTATGATTTTTAATTGTCGTCGCATAATGCTTATTGAGTGATTCTAGTTCGACTATGCTTTTACTTCATGGCGTATGGTAGACGATTCAGGTTTGAGAACCATTAAGCTTAACACATACTTGATCCTTAGCACTGCTGCGAGGGATAAGAATCACCCTAATATGTTATGTGAGGGTTACGCCATCGAGATAGAGGTACACAGGATGCCTATAAACCTTAGAGTACTAGAGTTTTTAAAGTTTGACGCGATATTGATGATGAACTGGCTGGTAAAATATCAGGCACAGTTGGATTACTTTAGTATGAAAGTCACATTCTGGATCCTTGAGCAGTTAGAGTTTAGTTTTCGCGGCGATTTGACACAACTTTAGAGTACTAGAGGTAGAGTGGCTACGAGCCAGGAGATGGAGACATTCGCTAGTATTCTGAGTACAACAGAGAAATCAGTGGTGACTATTGAGGAGGTGCCTGTAGTATGTTAGTTACCAAATGTGTTCCATGAGTATTTACCCAGATTACCACCACCAAGAGAAGTCGAATTTATTATCGACCTAGTCCCTATGATGAAGCCGATTTCAATTCCTTCATATAGACTGGCACCAAAAGAGTTGGAGGAGCTAGGGACCAAACTTGAGGAGTTGACGAATTTAGGGTTTATTCATCCTAGCATGTCTATATGGGGTGTTCCTGTACTATTTCTAATTAAGAAATATGGAAGTTTGAGACTTTGCATTGATTATAGGTAGTTGAATCGTGTTACGATTAAGAACAAGTATCCAGTTCCTTGAACAAATGAATTTGTTCGATTAGTTGAGAGGTGCAGTGTAGTTTTCCAAGATTGACTTGAGGTTAGGGTACCACTAGCTCAGGATAACAGATGAGGATAGAGAGAAGACTGCCTTTAGTACATATTATGGTCGTTACAAGTTTGCCATCATGCCGTTTGAGTCGACGAATGCGCCAATGTGTTTATTGACTTGATGCACTACATGTTACGATAATACTTAGTCCATTTCATGATTGTCTTTATAGATGATATTTTGATCTATTCCAAGACTCATGAGGACCACGAGGGTCATCTCTGCACAATTTTACAGACACTATAAGTGCACCGACTTTATGCTAAGTTTAGCAAATATGAGTTATGGTTGTGAAAGGTCAGATTTTTTGGGCATGTAGTTAGAGTTAGTGGAGTATTATGGATCTTTCGAAGGTCCAAGTAGTGATGGATTAGCATGCCCCACATTCAGTGATGGATATTCGCAGCTTTCTAAGTTTACCAATATATTACTGAAGATTTGTACGCGATTTCTCTAAAATCATGGCACCACTAACGAGGTTGACTCAAAAGGATGTCAAAATTGAGTAGGACGAGAAATGTGATCATGCTTTCAAGAAAATAAATGAGAGATTAATGATAACTCTAGTTTTAACACTACCAGAGGCTTGAAAATCTATCGTTATGAATACCGATGAATAAAAAATCGGATTAGGGTGTGTTCTGATGCAGGGAGACAATGTGATTGCTTACGCATCTTGACAACTAAAGATTCATAAGAAGAACTACCCAATACATGACTTATAGTTGGCGGCAGTGGTATTTGCTCTGGAGATTTAGCGGCACTAACTATATCGTGAAAGATTTACTTCATTCACTAATCATAAGAGTTTAGAGTATCTCTTTAAGTAGAAGGACTTGAGTATGGATAGTATAGATTGCTAGAATTCCTTAAAGATTATGACTTCTCTTTGGAGTACCATAGGGGAAAGCGAATGTATTCACGGAAGCATTGAGCCGTAAGAGATATGATGTGGAGGTAGTTATTTGTCGGATGGCTCATGAGTTTCCATTCCTCGAGGCGTTATATACGATGGGTTCAATTAACATTCTAACTACTATAAAGGCATACATTTATGGATAGATGAGGACTCAACTTGTCTCCATTTAGAGGGATTCAGAGTGTTTCAGAGGGTTAGCAGGCCGATGACCAGTTCTAGAGATTTCATGAGTTGGCAGAGAGTTCAGGTCATCCATAGTGGAGTAAGTCAACGGACTCGTGCTTGAGATATAGGGACGACGCTAAGTTACATGCATAGATACTTCAGGAGGCTCACTGCTCATATTATACCATTCATCTAGGCAGGACCAAGATGTATCAAGATATGAAACGTTTATTTTAGTGGCCAAGGATGAAGGCAGATGTAGGGGATTTCCTCAAGAGTTATGGGATTTGCTAGCAGGTTAATGCTGAGCATCATAGGCCTTGAAGACTGTTACAGCCATTTCCCATTCTTAAATGAAAGTGGGAGCATATTGTCATGATCTCATTAGTAGTTTACTTCAATCTCCAAGGAAGCACGATAGTATCTAGGTGACAGTGGACAGACTAACCAAATTAGTGCACTTTTTGCCAGTTTCTACTAAACAAAAGTTTGAGCAGTTGAGCGTCCTTTATGAAAAAAAGATTGTTTGACTTCAAAGAGTGCCAGTATCTATTATGTCAAATAGAGGATTGCAGTTCACATCCATGTTATGGAGGACCATGCAAGCATAGTTCAACACGAGATTACAACAAGGCACGGTGTTCCACCCGTAGACTGATTAATAGTTAGAGAGATTTATTTAGCTATTAGAGGACATGCTCAGAGCTTGTGTGTTGGAGTATGCTCGGTCGTAGGAGGAAAATCTACATTTGTGTGAATTTGCTTATAATAATAGTTACTAGGCTAGCATCGGGATGGCACCATTTGAGGTACTCTACGTCAAGCCATCTAGATCACCAGCACGTTGGGCATAGTCTGAGGATATAGCGATAGTTGGGCCTGAGATTTAGGTAGATCACATAGAGAAGATACGACTGATATGTTAGACTCTTCAAAGAGCTCAAAAGAGATAAAAATAATATGCTGGCAAGTATCGAGATGGGTTAGAGTACCAAGTGGGAAACTTTGTTTACTTAAAAGTTTCACCACTAAAGGGACGGTTCAGAATCAAAAGAAATCTCATGCTGAGGTTTAGAAGTCCTTTAAGAATCATCGAGAGAGTTCGCAAGGTTGCATATAAGATTGACTTAAATACCGCAGTTGGCAGGCGTTCATCCAGTGCTCCATATATCAATATTGAGATTAAATAGGTCAAGAGGGAGACAAACCGATAGTAGACTTCACTCAGATTGACCTAGTCGAGGATATTATTTATGAGGAATAACCTTTGTAGATTATAGAGCGCAAGGTGCATAGTTTGAGGAACAGGGACATCCCGTTAGTTCTCGTCAAGTGGCACCACCACGAAGACGACGAATTAACGTGGGAACGGGAGTCCTATATGGGCAAGACCTTTATGTTTCTCTTTTGATCCTGTAAGTAATTTCATTTTGGATACTTCAATTTCAAGGACCAAATTCTTATTAGTTGGGAAGACTGTAACTCATTTTACGTGACATTTCAGGACTATGACTTGGACCAGTTATGATGTGACACACTTGGTCAACCTTTGTGAGTCGACACCGAGGTATTTTATTTTTGGATGATTTATGTATTACCTATCTAAAATAAAAATGTACGCAATTTGATTACTTTATTTTGATTGGTGATTTGGGAGTGAGGCAATTCTCGATATGCGTGCGTACGCGGGTATTTGGGTTAGTCAACGATGTCAATTTAAGTTGGGTCTAATGGAACTTATGTAACTGAAATGCCTAAGTATAGTCATAAGCGGCATTTTAGTCATTTCACAAATTAAAGATTTTTAAAAAATAAATTAGAATTATGATATGTCAACTTCTTGTAAGTTATATCAAATAGGCTCAACCATACATAATTTATTGTAAATTGATACTAGAAGACTAGGGGACTAGTATTGGGTATCAAGTACGCATTTCGGGGTGTATGGGAGTCGCGATTTACTTGATTTTGCGTATTAACATAAGTAAACCAATAAGAAATTCAATATTAATTCTCTTTACTTTCATGCTATATTTGATGGAATTATTGCTATTATTGGATACTACATCCTTATGAGTGACTAATGGTCTAAGTGGTCTACTCTAGTTGTATCTTCTCATGGATCGAGCAGCTGACTAGCGCTTTGAATCCTTTGAGTAAGAATCTGCCATGTGTGGTGGCTCCTCCCAAGTATCTAAGTTTGATTGTGGTTAAGTATTCGGTTTAGTTTGTAGCTCTCTTTGGAATGTTTTGTTGGGCCGCGTCTCAAGTGAGCCGATAATTCCAAACGGATTAGGGCCGATGCGGCTTTGACCCGCAGCCTAATTAAGTTTATAACATTCTCAGATGGTATAATCTTCCCAACTAATCAAAAATTTCATCCTCGAAATTTTAACTTACAAGTTACTGAACTAAAAGATATATGAGAAAATAATTCTTCATATATAACTCTTTGAATTCAAACTTGTAAAACATTCCCAACATGAAGTATTAAATGGACCCAATCACTTTTGTTGCATTCAACCAATCGGTGGTAGAGAACATAACTATTCTAACTTTTCATTTTCAAATATTTTCGTTTAATGAAAATTTATCTTTGTTACTTTGAAAATCCTGGTAATTTGTGAATTTCTGACAAGTTAAACTATCAACTTTGTGCAATATCCTATAATCTTACTTTATTTTTTTCCGTACCTTATATCATATTTAAGTATCAATACATAGTAAGACCTAACCTATTTTGCTTTTCATAACACTATTCTTATTCTAATTTGAATGATATTCTATCCATTAATAATTCTTTCCATATTTACTCAAACTCTGGTACATATCTCAATTTACTTTTTCATCACTAACCATCCATTTTTATTTAAATTAACAATCGATTAATTCTTAGACTTTCATCAGTCTAAAATTATAAATTGATGGAAATAATATTTTAGCACAACAGTAGGTACAAAGTAGAGTTGCGTGTCTATCTAATTCATCACCATTCAGCGTTTCGCACTAGAAACTTGAAATTACACAAGTCATTAATATGTCATGTAAGCCTCCACAACAACTTTACCATTTTTCTAATTATTTTTCATTTAAACCCAATGGCGTTCCAAAACCCTAAAAATTATTCTAAACTAAATTATCTGATGCTCTAATTTTATTTTTGACTAAAAATTATTCTTCGGCATCAAAAATTACGTTGTCTAAGCTTAAATAATATTTTTTTCATTTTATATACATATATATATTAATCGGTCCTACTAAACTCGAAAACCATGGAATCTCTCCAAATTAACTCCTCGGATATCCAAGTCTCAATTTTGACTCGAAATTGTGATTCGAAATCAAAAATTACCTTTGACTAAGCTTTAAAACAATTTTGCAAAATTCCTAAATTTCACAAGATTTTATTTAATTGTTTTCCTATTTTTTAAACCATATATAATATTTTATTTATTTTTATTTTTATAAGGGGAGGGGGTCGTCCCTTTCCTCCTTCATAATTCTTCTCTGTTTTGACAAAGAATAATTGTTTTCTTTAAATCGATTTCGTTGGGGGTTGGGCTCCTAACCCTAACCCTGGATTGGGTCTTGGTAAGGGAGACCCTCCACAGCCATCATCTTCCTCCATCAAACAACTCCACAACACACACAACAACACCCAACGACAACAACAATACATCCAGAACAACAACTAACCTTGCTCCTCGACTTCTCGTTGGATCTCTCCCTCCCTCTCTCTATTTCTCTGTCTCGATCTCTTCTCCTCTCACTACCTCCCTCAATCTCTCCCTCAATCGATTTTTAATTGAAAATTGAAACGGAGGAGAGGATATTTTTGTCTTAAGAACACTTATATTTGATTTCACCGAGATTCACAACATGCGATTCTCGAGACACATATAATGGTAACATTACATAATATGAAATTTTGGTCTTACTTGTTATGTGCATCACATATCTCAAGGTCAAACCTTATTTCAAAACAAATATTGATGTGGCAGTCGTGGTTTGAGGATATATATTAGGATTTCCATAAGATTTGCATCGTACGAATCTCAAGGCAAATCTAATAATTCATTTATTATATATATTGTCTTCCTCAAGATTGGACATATTGCATCTCGAGGCTTGTAACACCTCACTAACAACAACCAAGTCTTCCAACCATTTGAACTCCTTGACACTCATGTTATGCGTATCTTAAGGCATAAATATATATTTTTATTTAACTTAAACTATAGGATTGATTTAAATATTTATATATAAACTATATTATATATAAATACATATCCACCTATATATTTAGGGCTATAAATTCGCCACGCGCTCCAACGACCATCCTTTGGCATGCGCACTATAGTACATCCAACGCTTGTCACCCTTGATCCTGTGTGTGACCACGCACCCACCAATTTATTTATTACTTTATTTAATTTTGTGATTATTTTTTCAATTTACATCCATATAAAACCTTGAAAAACACCCTATTTCGTTAAAAGTTGGAGAATTTTCCAAATCACTATTACACTTCCAAACAACTGGTCTCACACACAAATCAAGGTGTTGTGCCAATGTCGGCTCGTTAAGTCTATTTAAATTCTAAAATCTGAATTTTCAAACTTACCTATAAATATTTTTTGCGAAACTTGTAACGGTTGCTCGGGTCGACATTAAAACATCCATGGAACTCATGTCGACATGTATCTCGAGACAATACCTTAAAGTTATAAAAATTGAAAAAAATCTCCAACGCGCTTTGGAACTCATGGACACTGCATATACAATCCATTTAAGCCTATTTTGCATCAAAATAGTGTATAATACATCAAATAAACACACGACACACAAAAAATATTATTAAAATTTATGATCTCCTATCCTTAACACGTGAGTCCCACCTCGGATACTTAAATCTCAAATTAAATCTGAAAATACTTAATTAGCCGCCTAATTAAGTATATAACATTCTCGAATGTCATAATATTCCCAACTATTCAAAAATTTTGTCCTCGAAATTTAAACTTACTGGTTACTGAACAAAAGATATATGAGAAAATGATTCTTCATATATAATTCTTTGAATTCAAACCTATAAAATTATTTCCAATGTGAACCACTAAGTGGACCCAATCACTTTGTTGTATTCAACAACTCGGTAGTAGAGATTATAACCATTTTAACTTTACATTTTCCAATATTTTGGTTTAATGAAAATTTATCACTATTACTTTGCCAATCCTAGCAATTGGTGAATATCTAACCAGTTAAACCATCAACTTTGTGGAATATTTGATAATCTTACTTAATTCTTTATCTCCTACCTCGAATCACATTTAAGTATCAGTACATAATAAGACCTAGCCTATTTTACTCTTTTCATAACATAATTATCATTTTAATCTTAATACTATTACATGAACCATTGATAATTCTTTCCATATCCTCTCAAACTTTGGTACACATTCTAGTTTACTTTCCTTTCTCTAACCATCCCCTTTTATTTCAATTATCAATTGATTACTTCCTAAAATTTCATCAGTTTAAAAGAACTTATTGATAAAAATAATCTTTGAGCACAAAATAAGATACTAAGTAAAGTCGCAGGTCTATTTGATCCACCACCATTCCAGCATTTTCCACCAGAAACTTGGAATTACACCAGTCATCCCTTGACTTTAGATCTCACAAACTTCTATCATCCCATGACAAGAGATCTCGAATTCTCAATCCGATCCAAAATAGAAACCTGACACATCATGCAATTCTCACTCATTCTCTAAATGTCTACTCACAATATTATTTAGATTGTGAACTAGAAAGCAATTATCGATTCCAATTCGTCAACAAATTCACTTAAATTTTTTGATTGGATAGAAAATCATTGACTTTTCTAACTTCGTCATATCATTCTTTAGTACTGATTTCATTAAGAACCTCATTCCTTTCACTTAATTGAGAACTCCTACAAACCCACGTCTTAATCACTTACCATTCACCAATTTCACTCATTACTTAAATAGAGTCAGTTATCCTTAACTTGAGTAGATATACAATTCTAAAAGGAGATCTCAACGTATTTGATGATTATACATTCATAGTATAACTTTTAAACTTGTATTCCATAAAATTTTATAAATATGTTATCTATTTTATATTATTACTCAATTACAATTGAAGAATATTCAATTCTTCAAACATATCAAGTCATATACATTATACTCTATTCAATATATCCAACTTAACAGATAATAAACTAACTGACTGAGCTTGTATTTCTCTTCATTTCATTTATTTTTCACTAACATACAAGCATCTAATATCATCTCCAATTTGTAAGAAGTAGTGCTTTAAACTTTACCACTGACTAATCAGGAGGTGTAGTACTACAATTGAACCAATATATAACATATTTACTGATATTAGTTGTATATTACTTTGGTTTAAAACTTCATTATTCAAAGTTTGACTCCTCGTGAAATCCTTGTAAATAGATATTAGGTTTTATAAAACTCACAGTTTGATATTATGGGTCTTCTCGGGACTCGTTCACCTTAAACTTCCATTTTCCATATTCATGTCAGAATTTATTAACCATTTGTTAACCTATACTTAAGCTTCCAATTGACTTCAAAAAAAATTTATAGACTATTTTATTCATCAATTCATTAGATTATTCAAAGAAAGGTAGGTGCCTCAAATCTGCCTTTTATTATGTAAATGAATTGTGATTATGAAATGGAGTTACTTAGACTTTTGGTCATGAACAACTTCTCCAATGCTTTACCTTGACTAAAGGAGTATGTCTATGTCACTTCCAGTAATCACAAGTCACATGTCATCTCAATCTTAGCTATTCCCACATTGATCTTGCTCTTTGTCCCTTTAGAAACTTATCACGACCTTTGCTCAACAACCATGCCACTTACAGGTCCTTAATATTGACCTGAAAAAATAATTTATATCTTTCATTTTTTTCAAAAATATAGCCAAGGAAGGTGTGAATTCTTATTATCATTTAATGAATCGAAGTCATTCATAGCTATTCTTAATTCAAAATGGAGAAACTTTGAGACTCAAATAGTCAAACTATTTTTTATTGCCTTACAATATTTCTATTAGTCTCAAATATCCTAATTTTTCTTTTTCTCAAATAGAAATTCAGTACCTTTGAAGATACTATGTAAGATAATTTTGTATCTTATTATTCATCAAATTACCTTTGATGAATTCACATATCGAGTATTATTCCACTAAAGATATAGAAGAATTTGAATTTTCAAACTTTGATTAACTTAATGACTAATCAAAATCTTAAAGGGTTCTATTTTAATCCTTTAAGTTTTATCAATGGAAGTTTTCGCAACATAGGATCTCATACTAACGTCCTATACAACTTACTTATTGATACTTAATCAATACATCTATCTCTCCATTGGTTATATTTTAAGTCGTAGTGATAGACATCATTACTTAATTTGATTAGAAGTGACTATTGGGTACTTTGAATCTCAAAACATAATCACTTGTATTGATGTTTAATAGCTGACCCGACCAATTATTTGAATACTTTCCAATATCTTAACTTTTAACACATTGATTTTATCACTTCATTTTTTTTTCAATTTCAAGTTAGAAATTTCACCGATCATTGTTTCATAAAACACATAATCTAGTGTTAACAAAGATTACTTCTAACTCGTTTATTTTCATTCATTTTATCAGTATTTAATTTGATTCATATAACTAATATACTTAACGTCACTCATGGATAGGTAACTTGAGTAATAAACCATCAAAATTTTCAGTACGTCTTAATAGAAGTCATTTTATTGTCTTACAACATGGTTTTGTTCCATTTTTCAATTGACGGTTTTTTTTTTCGAAAAGGAGACAATATTTATTTCAAAGTATTTTATTTTCATAGAAATCGACTTAGACAAATTGGATTATCATATCACAATCTCATTGTGATTCCAAATCAAGATTTAATTTGTCTAATCAATTTCCATTTATGTTTCCGATAACAAGTCTCATTTTTCCTTTCATTTGAGACTCGTTCGAAAGCAATTCTCAATTGGTTATAAATTAAACCAATATTTTATAGAATAGGTATTCTCGAGTAAACTATGTAACCGGTACTAACCATATTCTAAAACCATAGATATCTATATCTTGTGCTTTCCAAAAGTCCAAATTTCATATTACGTTTTCCAAACGATTCTCAATCGGTTTAAACTTAATTTAAGCCTATTCCAACATTTTCTTGAGTGTTTAAAAATTACATCATTTTGATACTTCCGATTTTAAAGGAATCTATGTTCAATACTTACGTATATAAATCATTTGAATTTCCCTTTCAACCAATTTCCTATTGGTTTCATAATTGATACTTTCATCATTTATATTAGTACCGAACTAGTCACCACCTTTCTGAATTTGGACTTCACAAGTCTATTTCATTTCCTTTCACGCTCAATTTCAATTCATTAGCTTATCCTCACTTTTAATTATCTGTTTCTAGTCTTACTCATCATATCGTACGAGTTAAGTATCGAATAAACAAGGAGAATAAACTTCATAACGCATATCTAGCATTAATACACATATACAATACAAGCATAACACAATAGTAAAGTTTTTAAACTTTTTTAACCTCATTTCATCGCATTATTTCCTAACTAATCACTCACTTTTCCTTAATTGTTCCATACCTAGGCTCCGATACCAGCATTGTCATACCCCACCTAATTAAGGCATTTGACTGGCATAAATTACCTTAACATCTTGATAATCTAGCAACTTTTTCCTTTCCATCAATAAACAAAAATAATTAAGAATAAAATCTTGTAATCATCAAATTATAAAACTTCGTTAACCACGGTTTATTTAAATTGAATCTTAAACCTCAAAGTTCCGTAAAAATTAATTATATAATCCTCAAAGTTTATTTACATTGATTACATTATCCTCAAAATTTCATACAAATTTTTTTCGATAGCATCTCCTCTATTTTTAAGCCTACATCGAAAATCCCGGCTTTCAAAAATCTTCAACAAAACCTACTCAGCTTTGGTTTAAATGCCAAAGGACTCATAATCCATCCATAAAAATATATATTTCATCGACTAAATTATATATTCATCCTAACTTATCTCGGATTTTAAAAATCCTGAAACTATTATTACCTTAATTCAAAAGTTATCTTAATTCGTCTAAAAACCATTCAAGCCATTCCAAATGAGATCTTAATCACACTCGAACCCATAAAGCAATTTATACAACATAATATGTTCAAAAACCAATAAATACACAGAGAAAATAAGCAAGTCACATACAATCGAAAAGCTTTCATTTTCCTTTATAGTCGCTAGAACCTATTATTATCTAATTATAAAAATTTGATACTATCAAATAAGTAAGTCTCGCACTATCCAATATACCTATATTAATCAAATTCATAATAATCCAAGTAATTAAACAAAGACTATAATCCAAGGAATTTAAATACAACCGTGAATCCATCCCATTTTTATTAACCGACCACAATCAGATAACGTTCTCCGAAAATTGTAAGTAAACAATAAAAAAGATTCATGCGCGGGGAGAATAACCAAACGAGTCTCGTTCTTCTACACTCTAGGAATATTATATGGTTCAACGTGATCTCAAGAGAACCAAGTGATGCAAAGTATCAGTGATTCTAGCCCCATAAGCATAATATAATGTTCTATAACTACGGTATAGCCTACACTATAAGGAGACTAGTAACGTCTTATCCTCCCAAATCGTGTATGCATATACAATAAAAATGCAATATCAAGAATTAATGTGATTTACAAAAATAATAATCATACAATGTAAATGTTACTATGGAATTTACTCAACCTTACAAACGCGATATCGCAACTCTTGCACTCCAAGTCGGTAAACTAGTCTACACGGGCTCCAATCGCTTTCCTACAATTCGTTAATAAGTCATGTTAGCTTCCACAACAACTTTACCATTTCTCAAATCATTTGTAATTTAAATCCAATAGCGTCCCGAAACATAAAAATTACTTCCAAAATAAATTATCCAATGCCCGAATTTCATTTTTGACACAATTATTTTTTGGCATCGAAAATTATGTTTTCTAGGCTTAAATATTATTATTCCCATTTTAGATATTTATCGATCCTACTCGACCCGAAAACCCTGGAATCCCTCCAAATAAACTCCTCGAATGTCCGGATCTCAATTTCGACTCCAAATTGTGATTCGGAATCGATAATTAACCTTGACTAGGCTTTAAATAATTTTTCAAATTCTATTTATTTCCAAGCATTTTATTTAATTGCTTTACTAGTTTTTTTAAACCATTTATTATTATTACTTTTTTATAAGGGGAAGGGGACTGTCCCCTTCCACTTCATAATATTTCTTTCTTTCAACAAAGAATATTTTTTTTTAAATCGATGTCATAGGGGTCGAGCTCCTAACCCTAACCCCAAATTAGGAATTGGCAGGGGAGACCCTTCCCAACCATCACCTTCCTCCATCAACCAACTCCACAACACACACAACAACACCCAACGACAACGACGACACATTAACAACAACAACCTTCCTTCCTCCTCGACTTCTTGTTGGATGTCTCCCTCCCTCTCTCTTTTTCTCTATCTCGGTCTTTCCTCCTCTCACTGCTTCCCTCGATATCTCTCTCAATCAATTTTGAAACCGAAATAGAAATAGAGGAGGCAATTTTTTTTTCTTTAAAAAATATATATCGGATTCCCTCCAAATTTGCATTACGCGAATCTCGAGACACATCTAATGATAACATTACAGAATATAAAATTTTGATCTTCCTTGAGATATGTATATATATATTGATGAGGCGGTGTAGAATTGAGGATATACATTAAAATTTTATCGAGATACGCATTGCATGAAGCTCGAGGCAAATCTAATAATTCATTTATTTTATATATTTTCTACCTCAAGATTGGAAAAAATGCATCTTGAGGTGCATCTAACGTATATTTTTATTTAATTCAAACTATAAGATTGATATATATATTTATATATATAAACTATATTATATTGCTTTACTTACTGTTCATTGTTTTTAGAGACAGTTTTAAGATTCAAAGTATTTATTCTAGAGGTATTTATCTATGATTTTTATTTACTTTAGAGCGAAGTTAATAATGAATATGAGTGTGTAGTTCATTCATCGAATCAAAGTATGAACATGAACTTGATATGTTTTGCAATGTGGTCATCTTGAGATTATTTTGTGCTTAAGGCATTAAACCAATCTTATTATTTGATTCATTGATTTAATAGATTATTATTTACATATTTTAATCATGTCTAGAATGTGTATTGTCATATTTGCATTCATTACGTAGTTTAAAGTAGTAACTATGATTTTTTGAAAGGTCTATTATTGTTTAGATGACCTGGGTGAATTTAAGATCTAAGTTTAATATTGAAGTGGCTTTTTGAATGTATTAGATTTAGTAGTTTAAAGTTTTCACAAAGTATAATACAATTTTATTGCTTAAAGTTCATTTCTTTGTGTATTTAAAAGTTATCTCAATAAAATTAGAACTCGACTTTTCTACGGGTATAAGAAGAACTAATGGCTTGCTAAGGGTTCTTTTCTTATTTATGATTTGAGTTTAATGATCTATCTTACTCTCTAAAGTATGCTCATGACTATATGATTGAAGTAACATGTTTGGATGCAAAATGGATTGATGTTTCATTATCCCGGATGTTTGATTATATATTTATTTATTATTGAATTAAGTTTATTTGATTATTAATGAATTTTAATTCTAATAGTTAAGTTAGTTTAATTACTTTAGATAATTATTATAATATTATATATTTAACTAGTGATTTTTAATTCTCATTTTAATGAAATTGATTATATTAAAGTAAAAAATAACAAAAATCATGGAATGACTTTTCCTAGAGAAGTTTGATAAATAGCTTTGGAGATGATCCCACTTATCACTATTACAAATAATAAGAATATACGAGATATTTATTGTACATGTTCTACACGTGTCAAAGGGTGGTTTAACTTTCATGTTTTAATGTTAACGTTCATGTTGTTTCGTAAGACTATACAACCAATACCCCGGGTATTGTAATTAATAACTCGTAACTCACTACGATGCAATTAATTTAAGTTCATAATTTACCATAAATGTTTCAATTTAGTACTCGTGTGCATTACTACTATCACACTTTTTATTTGTTCATTAAGTACTCTGAATGTAATGTACATGATTGTGCACTTAGTACTTAGACAAGCGTTACTTGTACGCATTGCCCTTTAAGAATTTGGTTCAACGGTAACCCGACTTCAAAATTATATACGTTAAAAAATTTTGCTTCTATTAGAAGAAATGCTTAAGTTTACTTCATCAATGTAAACAATTATGGTTTTAGACTCTTATATTATCACTATCATTGACCTAATGATCTATTTTCTATGTAGTTCAGGTTCACTTTATTGGGTTTTGGGGTTTATACGCAGAGGAAAATTCAAAACAATTTTTGAAAAACCCCAACATGATAAAAAATAAGTTTCATTAGACTAGGTCTCTAAAAGTAAACCATATCTTAATCCGCGATTTTCTTCTCTTGTTGTTCAATCTCCAAGATATTGAAGTGCACGTCCTCTGTCGAAAACCCGCACATGAATGATGACCACAATTTGAAGTGCCAGAACCATGAGAGATTGATAAATTTTTCCTTTCTCTCCTAAAATCTAGAGACCTTGTTACTAGTAAAAATGAAAATCTTATTCGTTTTTAGGGTTTCAACCTCTATTTATATATGTAGATAAGCTCAATTAAAAAAATATATTCGTAATACAACTATTGTATTTATGCAATTTAAGCAATTTACACGTACACTCCTATTAGGTAGTTATCATAAAACAAATCCTAAGAGCTTTTATGTCACGAGTTTTATCATATGAAGTCATTACTCTAGATTAATTAAAACTACGCAAAGCCATTCTTTTGTGTGCGGCCCAATAAGTACATGCGATGTTGGCAGTGAATCAAAACTATTTTGGTACACAAGTCATAAGTTGTCTCTAGCAAGGCATTATGACTACCTAAGTAGCAGGAATATCAAAATTGATACAACCTAATGAATAACATATATTATATCATTTTATCATGCGATATCCTTTAATTAAACATAAGGTTTGGAAATTCACCCTTAATGTTCAATCGTACTAGTATCAATCTTTAGGTAGACTGAAAATATACAAATGACATTGATCATATCGATTCACCTGGATTCGGCTATTTAATAGTCAAACATATCGAGGGATCCACTGATATCTCTCTATACAAGAGGGACAAATTATATCTCGATTACACACCTTCATATAATATTCGCATTCTAATCAATCACAATCTTTATAATCGTTCGGTTAAAGACAACATTTGATTGTGTTAAATTACTATGCTCCTAATGTTAAAGTCAATGGTAATCTCAAGTTAAATGACTAAATGATATACCTATCATAAGTTTTACCTTTGGCTTAATCCATGTAGTTTTCTTATAGCGGGTTGGTTAGTACCATGTTCCCTAACAAGTACTCATGATCTCGATTTGTATCCATATATGCATGATCATCACAAGACCATCACTCAAGATTTACACTAGTATTAACTAATTATAGTTCCCAATATAATAACCAACTAAGGTCATTTAGAATATTTAAACAAATACCCATGGATCTTATTATAAGGTAAACATACAATTATTTATAATAAAATAGCAAACGAAAACCTCTATTTTATTGATTAAAATTATAAAATAAACAATGTTTATAAATTGACCTAGGGCACATGCCCCAACACATATCCCTTGATTCATTAAGTATCCTACATCGTACGCACGTCCATTTCGTAATTTAATACTTAAGAAAATTGGGTCTGTATATAACTCATTTACACATCCCATATGTACCATATACCTAGGAAAATCTTTCATGCCATATAAATTACTATTCATTTTTCACTTATTATGGCGACAACCTAGATTTTTTTGTGCATCTCTCCACTTGTCGATATATTTGACACCTGGTCCTCTTTGTACACCTATGTCTTTCCCATTTAGGTTGCATTTCAAGTTCTCTTTCACCATTTGGTTAAGATTTCCACTTTTGAACTTACACTATGCTCTTATGCTCCCAATTGCTAGTAACACTTTTTGTTTAGTGACATGTGTTAAGTGTGCATAATAATTTTTCGTATTTTACTATTAACTAGAAGTAGTTGTAAACAGGATATCGTCTCCACGGGGATTTTGTAAATTTCAAAGGAAATTAATTTTTTTGTTTTTATTAATTTAGTCTATCTAATTAAACGAGAATTAAAATATTAAATAACAATAAACTATGATTACTAAATTGAATAATCAAACTAACTATACTAATTCAAATCAAAACTAACTTAAATAATACTCAAATTCAATTCAATATAAATAAAAAAACATTTAAACAAACCCCCACTAAATAATATAATATATTTGGATTGCTTTCAAATACTAGAACATAATATCATTTCACTCTATAGTTATAATCATAATGTATGTGGAATCTTGAAATCCTTTAATCCTACTTCATAATACAATAGGAGATGTAATTTAAGCACTAGTAGATTAGGAAATCAAAATTTCTTACAACTCTAAATGAAAGTGACTCAAATCAGTTCTAGAGAATCAGTTGCAAGCCTTATAACACCTCAGTGACATTGGTTTCGATGATGACTCAGTAGCCTCGAATGACTCCAAGTGATCAAGCATAGACATCTAGTTAAATAAATGTGAAAGTTTGGATAGAAGTGAGTTTTTTTTACCTTAAGAATATAGTAGAATAATATAAGTGGTTTATTAATAGTTTCCAAGCCTATTTTACAATTTATGAACTTTATCTCGATCTAAGGGTCTGAAATCAATCATTGGTTCAAAATAAAGCAAAAGTTGCAAGCTTTTAAAAAAGGTATAAGGAGACTAGTTTGCGCGTTAGGTGATATCATTAGCACGCTAACCAATCAGGACCAGAGACTAAATAGTTTCTGGTTTAAAGTAAGCCACTCCCTAACACACCTATAACTCAACTAACCTCTGGGAATAATTTGAACAAGTTTAGCATGAGTCATTGGACTCGTTTGGACTACTTAGATGATTTCACAAATCTCAAAAATCAGAAATTTTGGTTTCATGAAACATGTAGGGGCTCATCTACAAATATTTTGTTTATCATTCATTAACCATTCAAATTGGAATTGGTGCACTTAAAATCAATCAATATAGTTTTTCCAAATCTAATGCATGTTTTAAAAAAAATGTTTACAAAATGTAAAACCATTTTCAAGTTACATTGTTTCAATAGTGTAAAAATCAGAACTTGATTGAATTTTAGAAAAACATGATGAGCATGAGTCTAGATGCATTTGGCTTGCATAATTGGACTTATATACTTCACGTGATTTGACAGTTGATAGTGTGAGCTTTTCGGTCCTCGTATCCTTGTATGAGCTAAATCTTGATACTTGAATTTGTGAGAACTCATTTTTTCTTTTGAGCTTGTGATTCCTAGCCAAGTTTGATGTTCTGAAAACACTCAACAAACTTGTTAAAATCCTTTCACTTTGCTTGTTGCCATTAAAACCCCGAGTGGAGTATAAGTGACAAAGCACTTTGTCCAACAGCTTGTAATCATGGAAAAGTCATTTTTTCCTTATCTTGACTTCTTAACTCTTCTTAACGTAATATGCTTGACATGCCCAGTCTGACGTTGGTTCGATCGGCACTTGTTTTACTAGCTTTTAGCATTCTTCTCAAGCAAGCTTTAGATCAGATGACTACATTCCTTGGTGAATTACTTTGGCGAGGTTGATATATTCATTCTTTTTTAAAGGAAATCGAAGAAAGAATTGAGGATTTTTTCCAAAATGAGTGTGGATGTTCAAAAGTGGGATGAGATTCTACATAAGCATTTTTCAGTCGTTCCTATGATGACTGTGAAGGAGGTTCTTTAGGCGTGAGTTGAAAGAACTTGCAAACCTTGGAGAATAGTTTGTACGAAGTTATGTGCCCGATGCATTTAGGGAAAATTTTAAGACTACATGCTTGTGAATAAACATCTATGCCTAGAAAGATGTCCTTGTAAGGTAAGTTTGACCCATAACTTTTATCCAGAATAAGCAATCTAAAAAGAATTTGTACTAATCTTTCTTTTTGTGATCAGTTTTGTCTGAAAGACTTAATCATTTGTAGTTTTAAAAAATTAGTGATGTTCTTTCCATGCTTGAAAGGGTAGAATTCGAGGATTAATAATGGTTCAAAATGCTCGTGTATCCATATATGCAACCACCAGGATTGAGGCATCATATTTATTATGGGTTATATGAATGGTCACATAAGGTGATGATGTAGTTAATTGCACCAGATGTGAGGCTTGTATCATCATAACATCATCTTCAAAGGAATCACCTTTTCACTAGAGGAGTCTAAAGTTGAAAAATTGATTTGCACTACAAAATAAGGTGTTTGTGGAAGGTTTATCATCTTTAGAGAAAATAGACTCAAAATCATCATCAGAATGAAATGGTACTAGTCTTGAATATGCTGCATCATGTTCTGTGATCTTTTTATTTTTATTTTTAAGGACATTGTTTACCATAAAGTCATTTTTTTTTTCACAAATGAAACATATACATCCTTTCTTATTAGATGTTTTTTTAATGAAGTATTTCACCGAGGAATTCTTCTTTGACTTTCTAGTCCAAATTTTGAAATTTCTTTTTAACTTTCTAGATTTCTTATTCTTTTGGAAAGGAGATATGCTATTGCATTGAATTTCTATCTTCTTGTATCCTATATTCAGGAATGGCTTTTTGCATGTAGGACAAAATATTTCAAATTTTTGTTGAATTTGGTAAAGAATTTGTATTGCTCACAAATTTTTTCCAATGCCAAAAGTATCATTTGGTATATCTTTTAGAGTGACATCTAGTTGATATCGTTTCTTTATAAGTTTTTGTAGACTTCCGGCTTGAGGTATTTCGGAGGGGAAGTGATATAAACATATTTGAGATCAGGATTATCTGTTCCCTTTAACTTGTGACATTAGATGGATATTTCATTGTAGTTCCTTTCTAAATGTTTCCTTTTTAATGAATAACATTTGAAATCATAGTATTCTTGCTAGAGTCTTGCATCTTTAAGAAAGTGATCTTTAATGATTTCTTGTAATATATAACCAATAAAATCTGGAACTGGATTACACATTAGTGTTCTTATCCATTATTCTTGAAGCTCTACAAAATAATCTCAGAGTCAATTAACAATCCGATAAATAAGTTCTGAATAAATCTTTTCTGATCATTTCTTGTTATATGTTATTATATGTTTAGCCACGAGAGGAATTCATCAAATTTCATTTTCCATTAAGCAGGGGGTAGATCATTATTAGTGAAATTCGCTATTTTGATTTAGGCTAAAAATTGAATCGTACTTCTAGAATGGAAGTGGTATCTTCACCATCTATAGGATATTCATAAACTCTAGATGTTTATCTTGTTCATACTATATAAATGTTCTATAAGGCTGTGATGATAGCATAGTGGTTCTTATCACTCAATGGTTGAGAGATTATCTCAGTGTTTACTTTTCCTATGCTTTCATCTAGGGTAATGTAAATAGAGCCAAGGCAAACTAGTTCTATTTGAGAGATTTAGGAGTTTATGTAAAATGGTCGGGCTTATAATATGTGGTTTAATTGTCCCTAATAGGATGACTATTTCTGCAAAGGTTGGCGTAGGTAGGTCTATATGTAATGGGCTTTTTTCGTTTGTAGATTGTTGGTTTTTAAGGATGGAGAGATTTGAAGGAGATTAATGTGATTGTGGATGAAATTGGTATTTTTGGTGGTTGAAATGGGTAGGTAGAATATTAAGGATGGACATAGTTCAATGATATAGGAGTTTCCATGTCTTGTTCCAGCAGTTGAAGCTTTCTTGTCAGGCGCTGCAATTTTTGTTCTTTGTCAAATAATTCATAACCTAGTTGTCTCTTTTTAAGGAGAGCCAAGAGAGTATATTCAATTTTGTCAATTTTCTTTCCAATAAGACCTGGTGATAACTGTTTGTGGTTTGCCGATAGGCTAAAATTTTGTATGTCGTTGACATGTGTCATGCGTATACAATAATTTTGTCTTTATATTATACTTTAATTATTATGTAGCAGTGGTAAGTGGGAGTTTTCTCCACCAGGATTTATCAAATTTATCTAACAAAAATGATTTTATTTTTTATTTTTTATTTTATTTATAATAATAATAATTAAACTAACTAATAACTAACTATAATATAATAATACTTAACTAGCTATATTATCTTAATTAACTAACACAATCCAATGTCAAAATCAACCAAATAGATTAAACTTAATAATATATAAATATCTAAACAAATATCTAGAACAATGGAAAATTAACTCATTTTGCATTCCAAACATGCAAATTCAATCCATGTATAGTCATAAGCATACGTCATAAAGTAAGATAAATCATTGAACTCTGATTATAAGTAAACAGGCTTTAGCCAACCATTTATTCTCCATATACCAGTGGAAAATCCAGCGTCGCTTTGATCCATAGATGCTTCAGGCAATCTCACGTAGGTTCTTGAACATGAACTCTTGATGTCTCAGAGTTCTCATCTGATTACACAAGATTTTTTGCATCATGTTCATTTTTGTGTCTACCGCGCTAGTGAAGTCCTTTGCAGGTGGCTCTATGGTCTGAGTAGTCCACTCATTGTATGCTACCATTTGAGATGCCTCTGAGTTTCTTTAGTTACCTGCCTGTACTTTTCATTTTGCTATTAGTTATCATCTTTGTGTGGCATTTGGCTCTTACTCGTCCTCTTCGTCAACATATCTTGATACCTTCTTACTTTTCTTAATGACATCATCAGTTATTGTCTTGTCCGAAATACATCGAACTCAATTCCTCTCATCGAGACTCGATCTTAATTGTAAAACTCTGTGGTATTCAAGAGAGATGACAGTCTTTCATTTTTTTATTGTCATGGCATTCCTAATTGCTTCGTAGATTATTCAACCAATGTCAATATACCTGATCCCTCGAACTATGTGATATAGGAGAGCCACCTTGTAGTTCACTATGATGTAGTATTGTAAACTAGGCTATAGGCTCGCGTTTAGGAAAAATCTCTAGGCTTTGGTTGTTTTCCTAAATTTTTTTGCTTTTATGTTCTTTAGGTACCCGTCTGAATCAAAATGGAAACCAACCCCCAAAATAACTTCTAAACCGTTCCTAATTGTCTCATGTAGAAATCTGTATCTATACATTTAGTCAAGTTTAGGGTACTTCTTATATTGTCTCAAATAAAATTTTGGTAAACAATAATACTGGTATATTTTAAGGTGAGTAGTCGATTGGTCATCCTTGGATTATGGCTACATTTTTATTCTCATCCCCACGACCATTCACATGGAATTGTCTATATAAAATCTCACACCCCTTTTCAACTTAGGATCTCGCATTGTTATTGCTTTAGTAATCCCTATTCAATAATTCACAGTTTCGTTCCCTAATTATGTTTAAGATCATAAGCTAGTATTTGACTTCATTTTTTATGTTAAAATCCTTTTTCGGTATAATCTTTCGGTTCTTGCTAATGCTGCTCTCCATCCTAGAAATGGATTTTGCATTAATAAGGTTGTGGGCATGGAAAGAAATGATGGGTGTCACCTTAATCTCTTCCTCTCCTTCTGAATCATAATCAAGAATAAAGGGTGGAGAAGGCTCTCTCAGTAGTTTAGTTCAGGGATTATTTGCTGAAATCTTCGTTGGCCTAATAGGTTTGGATGGAGCCTTGGATTTTTGTTTGGATTTTTCCAAAATTTGTGCCTATCCCTCATCCTTTCGTGAACTTCTACATTTTCCTCCTCTGACCATTATATCAATTTTCAAAAATCATAAGTTTAAAAACATAAGAAACCTGTAAATGATAGATACAATATTGTCAAAAATAGTTCAGTAAAATTCAAGAAATTATTTAGAAGAAGAAATCTAATTGGAAAGCTAGTTTTAAACTTGTTGTAAACTTAAACTATACTTGGCATCGGAATGATAAGTAAAATGTAAACTTCAAAAATCGGTTATCTAAATATTGTAAAGCAATCAATGTCAAATTGTAATTTTTTCGAAATCATAGCAATTTAAATTGACATAAAATCAATAACAAGCTCCTAAACTCATCTCAAACTCACTTTTGTAAACCATTTGCAAATATGCTTAATTATAATAAAATCTTTGAAATTGTTGAATTTGTAAAATCAATGATCAATGTGATAACTATTCATAGTCTATTGGAATCAATGAAACTATATGTGATACACAATTGAATAAATTCCAACAAAACAAATGAAAAAAACATAAAAAATCTATAAAAATCCCTGAATCAAAAATTTGTTGAAGTAAAGAGCTATGGTTGATTTTATTACATTCTTGAGAGTGAATCTCTCAAGATTGAAGCTCTTTAACTCCTATAGGGTGTCCTTTCAAGCTTTAAGTCAAGAATTGCTCAAACCTTAGTTTGCTAAAAACCCTAAAAATCAAGATTCTTTGATTGAGTGAGGCAAGGTTAGGTTAAAATTCACTTAAATACTATGGGATTGAGCTTAGAATAGTTTAATCTAGGCAAGAATTTTGGATTTTGGTGAAGGGGTACAATGGTTTACAAGTGTGAAAGGTTTGAACTGTATGGTGATTTAAGGTTTTTAGCTTTAAAAACTAAAAATCTTGTCCACCAATTCATGTCTAAGAGGAATCATTGGGAATCATTGAGTGTATCCTAAATAATTAAGCTGCTGAAAGATTTCTAGACCTGTCGATTTAACCAACGATTTGGAATCACTGGACTCCAAGTTTTAAGTAGACTTTCTTGTGTTCTGCTACTGATTTGGCCGGTGATTCCTAGTGTTAATGTGAATCGATAGGAATCCCCATGCTTATATAACTATTTATTACAATTGATCACATAATTAACTTATTCATCATTCATAAAAATTCATATCAAGGTAGAATTGACTAAAAATCCAAATGTTTAAGTGGGACATATAAAAAAATAAATAAATTTATTAAATAAATATATATATATATATATAAGCAAGTAAATAGTGTTACTTGCATAAAGGACAAATAAGAAAAAAACAACTCGATCAGTCCCCCTCAGTTGAATCACCTTGGTGTCTAAATTATAAAAATACTTTCAACATAAGAGTCAAAAAGTGAGAGAGTAAAAAGTACTAAACTAAACTAAACTACATTCCTAAGAAAATTAATTAAGCATGAAATAAACATAGAATATGGGATGCCTCCAATCGAGGGCATTTGTTTATCATCGTTGCCTTTACTTAACCTTTCCAAAACTAGGTTGATTTCTAAACTTAAATTTAGGATTTTACACTCTAATGCCATTCGACCATTAATTTTTGAGTAATTTTCTTATTTAGAATATCCATGGTAGCATGAGTAGTGGCTAAAAAAGGTCATCTTAATATTAAAGGAAGATCTTCATTGATAAATTGTGGTATTACCAAAAAGTCCGTAGGTACAGTGTTGTTGTCCACATGAAGTGGCACATCCATGACCAATCCTATTGGTTGAATCGAAGTTTCATCCGATAAAGAGAATCATTTAGATAGAAGTGAATTCAACTCCAATTGAGTTTGTTGAAAGTAATGTATAGGCTCGAAATTTGCATTAAAGTTCTTATTACACTGACTTTAATATGCAAGTGTATGCCTCCACGATCATTAAGTGTTATAGGATTCAGGTTCGACTTCTTTTTTACTTATTATACTTGAATCTAGAAACTTGCATCTTATTAATTATTTTTGTATTCTCCGTTTGCTTAACTCTCCATTATTGAGTTACTTTCTTTTTTTTTTGAAGTGTCTTTAACTAAATCTTTCTTCGAAATCCCTCTATCAGTTTCCACTTACATGAATTGCATAAATCTCAGCCTTAAAATTATCATAATAGTCTAAGTCTAAAAAGTCATTGTTTTCTATTTCATTATCAAATAATTCATCATATTCTTCGTAGGTGTCATTATTAAGTTCATTATTTATCTAAAGTTTGACAATTTTATTTTCAAACTCCATAAACATTGTTCCTTCGAAAATATCTAACTTAGTCCTAGTTTTCTTTAGAAAAGGTCTACATAATAATATAGGCACAGGAATAGGTGACGTAGAATTTCCTATTTCCATGTCATAAATATCAGTTGAAAATACTGAATCATTTACTTGTACTAAGATGTCTTCTAAAAATTCCATATGGTTTAGTAATGGTTTTGTTTGCTAAAGTAAGATTAATAGACGTATTAATTAACTATGCTATTTTCAATTATTCGAAAAGCTTAAGTGACATAACATTAATTGATGCTCCGAGATCACACAAAAAAAATTCAATAGAAGAATTTCTTACCGAGGTAGGTATGAGAAACATTATTGGGTCTGAACATTTCTTGGGCATTCATGTTAAATATGTAATCTTTTATTCTAAGTTTTTGATAATTTTAATTTCTTAAATGGTTCTGATTTGTCTTCTTTAGGTTCTTCTTCCCTAGCATTTACTAATTGTTGTAGAATAGTCGAATTAGAATGCATCTCTTCATTTGACTCATATTTATTGTTTACTTTGTCTTATTTAATTAATTCAGAGTTTTGTAAAGATTTTTCATAGGTTTCTACTTCGGCTAAGTACTATAAGTATGGTCTTTTAAGAAAATGTGTGTGTTTTAGTTGCTTGGCTAATATCTATTCCCAAGTGAAAATAACATTTGCCATCATCTCCTCTTCTTCTTATTCTGATGTCTTAAGTATTTTAGTTTTCTTTTTACCTCTTTTTGGTGTCTTTTGTTGCCTATTCGATTCTTTATCATTTTCACATAATAAAGCTTTAACTTGGGCTTGAAAAGTAGCGTTTGTAGTTTGAGTGGTTGCTTTTGGTTGATTGTTTAACTTGTTGATTTGTAAAGTTTTTTGACTTGATTAATTTTGCAGCTCACTAATAGATGTATTAGTTTTAATTTAATTTTAAAAAACTCGTGTAAAGTTTCGATGATTTGGGCCATAAAGTTGTGTATTTATTGAGAATTTGGTTGTGTAGGTTGTATAATTTGATGAGGTCGTTGCATTGTTGTAGGTTATGTAGGTGCTCTCGGTCCAATAGTGATATAGTTTTGATATTGTAGACCATATGTAAGATTCGAATTTGGTTTTACATTGTAATAATTGTTGTTATTATATTGGTTCCTAGGCATACCGGAATGTTTTCATAACTACATTGACTTCTTCATTATTTTATTCTTGTTAAGTAAGACACGTATCTGTAGGATGTGTAACTTCATTAAAAAATCCACATGCTTAAACTTGATTTGATCTATCTTTTAATAGTAGCTTAACTATATTAGATAATTCTTCAACTTTTTTGTCAAATTTATTACTTGTTTTATTATTAACCTCATAAAGTTTCTTTCTTAAGGTATCAATTTTTTCACTATATTGTTTAGACTGTTTAGCCATCTTGTTAATAGCTTCTTTTGCTAATTTTGGTGTAACATCGAATAATGATCCACCGCATACGGTATCTAATAGTCTTTGTTGAAAATGATTTAGTTCTTCATAAAACTATTCTAATAAAGCTCTTTGAGTGTATCCATGGTGTGGACAACATAAAATTAACTTTTGAAATATATCCCAAAAATCATTAAAATTATCATCGTCTCTCATTTTCACGACTGTGATTTGTCCTCTATAAGTTAATTTTTCTCGCAGGCATATATTGATCTAGGAAAGCTTTTAACATTTGGGCCTATGTAGTTATTGAATCTTGAGGATGATGAAACAACCAATCTTGTGCTTGAACTTTCAATACAAAAGGAAAAGCTTTAAGTTTGATTAGTTCCAACGTGTAGTCCTTAGGTTTCATCCCATTGACGTTTTGTTGATATTTCCTTATTAGTTTTTATGAGTTTTCATTGTCTTTACCATAAAATTTAGGTAGAGCACTAATGAATCCAGATCTACTTTCGAATTCGAGAAATCCCTCAAAATAGGCAATACACACTGGTTCATAAGCAATGACATTTTGATTAACTTGCCTAAAAGTAAGTTATCCATTATTATTATTATTATTGCTAAGATTAAAGTTATCATTGGCTTCCATTATGGTAGGTTGGTTTCCTCTACATTGTCATTGTCTTAAATTATGATTAAATGTCCTATTCACTTTAGGATCAAATGAACGTAAAGATCCTGTGGAGTTAGAATGGCGAAATAGATAGACCATACAACATCTAAAACTCCTAAGAAATTATGTTTAAAACCCGGCAATGACACCAAAAATTGTGCAAAATAATTTCCCCCTTTATATTGTACATTAGTTATTTTATAGAAGTGTAAGTGGGAATCGTCTCCATAGATATTTATCAAACCTCTCTAAGGAAAAAGAATTTTAAAGTTTTTTTTTTTTTACTATTATTATTATTATTATTATTATTATTATTATTATTATTATTATTATTATTATTATCTATACTATTATAATACCAATCCTAAAACGGTTAACCGTGAAGCCTTTTTGGCTAAAAGTTCCAACAATGACCCACGTGAATTGATAGAAATAATTAAAATTAAGGATAAATTTGTAATTTAATTGATAAGTCCAAATTAATATGCGAGTTTAATAAAGTGATATTTGGAGGATTTTTTTTTCTCTCTCCTCCACGTTTCTCTCTTCCACTCATTACACCTTCTCTCTCCTCGCGGTTCTCTCTTCCCTTCTCTCTCCTCATGGTTCTCTCTTTCCCATGAACTAAAAGTAGACAGTTTCCTTTTCCTACAAAAGTGGTGAATTTTAGTTTCCATATCTGTAAACCAGTTACACATCTATTTTTTCAAGTAATTATTTACACTTCACGTGTAGAGTATACGTGCTCACCAACTAAGATTATCTACTATTCCAACACAATACTTTAAGAAAAACATTTAATATCTCCCTCACGTGCAACGCACGTGCTCATCGACTATTTATAATAATAATTAAACTAACTAATAACTAACTATAATATCATAATACTTAACTAACTATATTATCTTAATTAACTAACACAATCAAGAGTCACAATCAATCAAATAGATAAAATTCAATAATAAATAAATATCTAAATAAATATCCATAACAATGAAACATCAATCTGTTTTGCATTCCAAACATGTAAGTCCAATTCTTATATAATCATGAGCATACTTTATAAAGTAAGATAATCATTAAACTCTAATTAAGTAAGTAAACAGGCTTTAGCCAGCCGTTTATTCTTCTTATACCAGTGAAAAAGCTACGTTTTAATTCTATTGAGCCAAACCTTATATTTACACAAAGACTTCAACTTCACGCAATAAAATTGCATTTAACTTTATGAGCACTTCAAACTACCAAATCTAACATCTTCGTAAAACCGTTTTAACACTAGATTTAGATCTCAAATTCATTAAGGATATTCAAACGATGTTTGCTTTCAAACAATCATAGTTACTGCTTCAAATAGAAATGAAACCATATATTACATACATATATGCAACTATGCTTATAATACCTAGACCCATGATTAAAATCAATAGATATTAACCTATTTAATTGGCTAATCCTACAATCAGTTCAAACGGATCTACTTCACGTTCGAACTTTGTTTAGATCAAATAAACTACTCAAATATATTCATAAATAACATTGAAATAATATAAATAAAAGACATAATTGGAAATACCTTTGATTTATAATACTTAAACCTTCAAAAGTGATGAAATAATAGACGATTTCTATAAACTAACTAGACTATGGCTCCAAGAACAACTAAGGTTTCTAGGGCTTTAAAGTACGATCAAGAGAAATTAATTTTCTAACAGAATTTATAGTATTCTAAGTAGTAAACATAAAAAAAAACTCAAAAAAAATTTAGTTATCCAAAATTCCCGACATCTAGCTTAGTGATTCACAATAATTTATGTGAGTTAGGAATCACTAATTAAATCCATAATTTTGAGTTCATTGGTCTTTTCTTATATCCATCGATTTCGTATCTCCAAGAATTGCTAAGAATCGTTGGTTCATTTACAGTGCATCTTTGCTTCCTTACTAAGAATTCTTCATATATTTCATCCACTTGATTAATTCCTTCACAATTTTCTCTTTTCCTTCATTTCTTTATATTCTCCATTTATTACCTAAAATGTCAAAAACAAAAGAAACATGTAATATAGTCTTTTATATCTAAAATCATCCTAAAATGAAATATAAAACATATCTAATTATTAACTTGTCCGCTTTCTCATTTATCAATTCCGTCAATGTTCTCATCTTATCATAAAGTGAATTGAGAGGTCGATTTTATGCTCATACATTTTTGGATTGCCAATTTAGCACCTCCTCTAAAATTAATAACGATTGAGAATATTCATCTACATTAATAGAAATTTGTCGAATAAAGGCCTAGATTCAAATGAAAGACACATCAGCTTACGTAGCTTTTATCTGTAGTGGAGGAAATTCATCCTCATGTAGATTCCTTAAGTAACAAGATTGTGCTGCAAATGGTAGTGGTGAAGAAATATTTTCATTATCATCATCATCATCATCATCATCATTATCATCAACATCATTATCATAATAATCATAGTCACTATCATCATCATCATCATACAAGCAATCTCTAACAAACATATTTGACGCACACTACCAGATGAAATGTCCATTGATTCTGGCATGGAATATTAGCCCTCCTTTCTCATCTAAAGAATGAAGAGGTGGTCATTCTTTGGGAAACACATGTACGATTTCACTTGTTAATGCCATTTGGGAAAAGAAGATGAGGAACTAATGGAGTGACAGGGTCCCTAAGGTTTTGTAAAAAATATTTTGACATGTTTGTCTTTCTGTTATTGGAGTAGAGGACATGTTTTGGAGCCAAGTGGTTGTTGGATGGCTTGAGCTTTTTCATAGTTGGTAAACCATTGTTCTGGGATGAATTTTAAAAGTTCATTTTTTTCAATCTCCTTTGGTATTTGAATCATCATTGGAACTTGGTATTGATCTATAAAAGCCATGAAAACTTCATTGCTTTGATTACTAATATTTAAATTGATTGCATGGTCATGTAGTCTATAAATCATCTAATGATATAGAGTGGTTGTAAATCTTATGATTTTTTGCTCTGCACTAACAATCTGTACTTAGATCTAAAATTTGCCAAGTAGGTTTTAAGTCAAGAAGACTGATTAAAAAGTTTGGACGGATTGTGAAGATCATAAAGCCTACATTAATGGTGAAAACTATAGTAGCAATAAGTACATGCTTGTACTGAAGGAAGTTAGTGTCTAAGAGGGCAACTTTGAAAAATATACGTATTATATCTTTGTTATAAGCTATTAAGATTAACCTAACAACTTGTAAGTGGAGGTGAGTGTAGTCAAGTTTTTGCCATTGTGCTATAAACTCTTCCGATATCTTCAAGTTGATATATTGTTCTACTTTTATGGCTTTAAGACAACATTAATCAAGTCTAGTTCCTTGATTATATTCTCAGATTGGTGGGGAAGTTGTGTGAATGAGAGCTCATTTGCGGCTTTGGAAAGATTGCTTGTTGGTGAGCATTTAATATGGATTTAACAAAGGTAGGAAAGTCTCTGGGACTTCTAAGATATGGTGATCTCTACAAGTTGACCTATTTTGTTCGATGCACGTTTTATGATGGAGTCGGGTAATGTGGGTATAGAAAGGGAAAATGTAGTTTTGATAACATTAAGGTTGTGAGAATTTTGGGAAGATGAGGATTGAGAAAACACATTAAAAATGGATGATTTCTGGCTTGAAGATTGATTAAAAGGATCCATATTTGCTATCTTACTTAACAAAAAAGATTATAATAGGTTTATCATTTTTTACACCTACCATCGCTTTTATCTAGGCATGGCCTTTTTCACCTTATTTTAGAGTTTCCAACTAATAATGTATGTGTTTTCTAAAGGAAGCGGGAAAGCCAATAATATTTGGATATGTGATATTGGTGCCACTGACATTTTTTATAAAGATTATCACAAAAAAGGTGCGACCTCAGACCATACTTTATTCGAGAAATTAAAACATCATGAACAAAAGATAAGTGACTGGGGAAAGGTACAAGAATAATGGATATTTAATTCACCATGAAAACTAAGAGAACTTCAAGGCTATGATATCAAGAAAGCAAAATAGTAAAGAAATTATTGTATTTTGCACTTTTTATCTTGCACTTGAAAATAATTTCTTATTGAAGTTTGAAATAAACCATGCATACATGTTTGGTTATAACATGAAAATTCGTTAGATAATTTTTTTTGTCTGGAATTTATCATGACTCTTTGCGTTAAATAATAATATATTCAACTAGCACTCATTGTGTTATTAATTATTAATAGACCTCTTAAGTGGTTCAGGCACTCGCCTAACCACCCAGCCCGCTCAACATGGTCGTACTTGGGTATTTAAAAAACTAATGTAAGCCTGACCCAAGCTCGACAAAGCCATTCCTTTTAATGGGTCGATTTAGGTCTGTGTTTTAGGCATGGGTTTGGTCTAGGTCCTTATTGAAGAGAACTTGTATTTTTTTTATGAAAATTAGTGTTAGTTGTGTGACTTGTGGCATTTGGACCAAAAACATTCTACTAATTAATTGAAGTTCTAGCCAAAGCATTTTTAGTGAGATTAATAAGACATCACTTGCTAAAAGGTAAGGTTTGGGAGGTCGTAGGTTTGACTCCTATAAAAATAAAATAAAATAAAATTAGTTGAAGTTCTAACCACTAGAACACTCGATTTTTCAATGTAATTTTTTTTTTTGTCAAATTCTTATATGTAGTTCTAATTTTTTCTTAAATTTATTTAGTTTTTTTGGCTCGCCCGAGCTCGACCCATACCAGGCTTGGGAAGCTCTGGCCTACCTTATTTAGAGTCAGTCCTAGACAAAGCTTTGAAAATGAAAGCTCACTTAGGCCCAGCCAAGGCTCGCCCAGTAAACTTGTCTAGTTATTAGTTTTATGAATAGTTGGGGTTAGACTCAACGCTCTTCTAACAAAAGTTTAGAGATAATCAAGTGGAGATACCTCACCTTTTTGGATCCTAGTAATAGTGAAAGGGTTAATTAAGTTCACAAAACTTTGCTTATAATGATTTGGTTATAACACTTATTTTCCCATGGCGGATATCCAACTTTTCAAAAGTTTTGTTTAAGATCAATCCATCTATATGCCTTTAAATGGTTGCTATATAGCACAAAATTGTGCTAAGTTAGCGGTTATGTTGCCTATGGCATCAAATTTATCTGAATATAAAGAAAAAAAAATCAATTCGACTTTCTCGTCAGTCGTTGGGCCAGTTCATTGGTCGAGCTTGGGCATCTCAAGCTAGCTTTAATGCTCTTGTATAGGCTCTGCCAAAAAAATAGGAGGGCTGCTATAGGCACCCCAATAATTAGTAAAGGCACCCTCTTATTGAGAGCACAAAGGCATTTACCAAGGGCACCTAAAATATGAAGCTGAAATCCCAAAAATACCCATCATTCAAAATAGAGGCACCTTACCACTCGTGCTCTTGTTGAAATGAAGAACGTGCTTCGAACCTTAGACCATTGCTCGATCCACTGTAAGCAACCTTCGAACCCGAATTTCTCTTTGTTTCTCTCCTCCGTCGTAGGCGCTTGTTGTTATGTTGTTCGAGTTTGGAGGCTCACCGATTTGTTGAATTTCGTCTCCACATTAGAGCTCGATTTTAGGTTTTCGATCTCGTACATAAGACATTAATTCAATCGATTGAAGGTATGTTGATAGTCTAATTAAGTTGCATTTGATAGTATTTGTTATTTTTGTGTAGTTTGTATTCAATGGATTGTTATTTACAAACCCGTGGGTCTCGGCCACACAGGCCAGAAATAGTATATACAGTCTCGGCAAAACATGGCCGAGACATAGGCAAGTGTTTGGGAACCCTCATACACATTAGTAGGGGTCCTCAACATCAATGAAAACACAAACACGACAATAATCCCATATACAAGAATTGAATGAATTGACCAAGCTATGTTAATGGAGTACCTAGCTTAAACTCGGCCATTGTTAGCCGAGATTATTCTTATGTGTTATTGTTTTAGGTAGCGTAACGCTGCAATTGCTCTCGGTCACTACATCACGAGAGTAATTCAGAGTGTATAGTTGATTTCCCTTCGGTGATGTACAACCGAGAATGAAAATATTTTCTCGGTTGTCCATTACCGAGACTAATTGTGTTATCTCGGGTACGCGTCACCAAAGTTCTAATTGTTTTCTCAAACCTGCTTGACCGAGACTATAGAAATGGAAGATTTTGTTCATATTTTTTTGAATCTTACTTATGTTTCTGCTCCAGGCGCTTACATGTTGTAGTCTTATCAGGTATTGCTCATTCAAAAACCTCGGTGACTAGGGAGGAGGTTGGTGTTGAGGTGTCGAGGGGTAACCGTGGGCGAGGCGGCCGGAGACCCCCCACTGCATCTTATTGGAAAGAGAAAGAGAAGGTAGATGTGAAGGGAAAGGGAATGATTGTTGGAAATCATGCAAAGAATGTTCAATTGCATGATGAGGGTTCCAACATTGACACGCGTCGAGAAAAAGATCTTGTAGTTGCCCGAGGCGAAGATGAGTCTCATGCATCAGAGTCTAGTAGTAGTGAGTTACAGCACCTGCAGACACCACTAGTACTGATCGTAACCTAGGTGGGAGTACTAGTGTTGGAGGTGACCATAATGAAGAAGAGTCACAAAGGCATTTAGAAATGTGTGCTCTTTTCCTCGATGGTCCTTCAGATGGATCATTACCGAAGAGCTTTAAATATCATGTGCGTTAGCGATTTGGAGCAATGAGGTATGTGAAGTTTCATTGAATGGAGTACTTAAAAACTTATGGTTTTCATATAGCTGATGAAATGTTTTTTGTTGTTGCAGGATCGTTCGATACTCAAATGTATCAATCACGGTGCTCAGATCCAAGAATGGGACTTACAGTCGTGCCACCCTGACACCGAGGGCCTTTAGAGGATTATTGAGCGGTTTGGGTTGAATACACTGATAGACTACTCATATCGCAAGGCTAACAAGAAGGTTATATCTGCATTTGTGGAGCGGTGGCAACCAGAGATGAACACATTTCACTTACCATATTGTGAAATGTCGATCTCCTAGGAGGATGTGAGCATTCTCCTGAAGATTCCAGTGATGGGCAAAGTGGTTACAGTTGAGAAC
Source organism: Stephania yunnanensis (assembly GCA_039657365.1). NCBI lineage: Eukaryota > Viridiplantae > Streptophyta > Magnoliopsida > Ranunculales > Menispermaceae > Stephania > Stephania yunnanensis. The sequence continues at coordinate 26,570,484 of CM077581.1, read as the reverse complement.
TTTACGAGGTACACCGAGGAGTCATGCTCGGATGCAATTAAGCTGGTGTCCAAACTACTTGGGGTTAGCATTGAAGATGCCGAGGATGAAGTGAACATCAGCAAGGGGCTAACAGTGCGAAAATGTTGGTTGAAGAGTCGATGGTGCCCCAAAGCTGGTTCGAGGAACACAACTTATCCCCCTGTAGAATGCACAGCCCCGGCGTACTTGTTTTACCTACTTTCTTCCAACTTTTTTGCGAATAAGAGTGGATCTCGAGTATCTATTGCGTTTTTGAAACTTCTACAAGATTTGGATGACGTGGGAAAGTATGCATGAGGTGCAGTTACATTAGCCTACTTGTACCGATACTTGGGGTCTGCTACCAGAGTACAAACATCTCAGATTGTCGGCTACCTCACAATACTTGACGTTTATTATTAAATCAACTTACATTGTGTTCTGAATAATTAGTATTACTTTTTGCATTTTCCCACTAACTAATGTTGTATGTATTTACAGGGATGGGTGTAAGACAATTTCAAACTCGGGCTCGCCACACCCAATGCAAAATACATGGACTACATGCAACCTCGTGTCTATAGATGGATTCAAAAGCACGAGACCGTGATGAATATTGACAAGGTTGGGTCCATTAGAAAAATATTGGACAGGTTGCGGCCAAGCGAGGTGAGTTACTTAACCAATCTTGTTGGTAAATGTTAAATTTAGTTTATGGTTACTAACTATGGTTGTCTATAATTGATTAGGTCATTTGGGACCTTTATGTTAATCACAGGGATAATGGAGTTGTGCACGCGATGGCCTTCTATAGTGGCACATTGAAGTACAGGGATGTGGTGGAGCCCTACCATCCAGAGATGATTCTGAGACAGTTTGGCCACGTGCAATCTATACCAGATCCTCCGTACCGCCTATTGAAGCAAATCGAGGCCCATCTGCACTCAAATACTCTGTCAAGTATGGGTTCCAACAAGACAAATGGGAACGTTGGTGTCACCATTTGTTGGCCCCTGAAGTTCGCGGTGACGAGACAAAGTTCAAGTTTTTTGCTACACCAGACTACCTACCTTGGTTCCTTAAAGTGTCTCACCCAGTGATCACCAACTCGAGTTATGAATGTGAAGACATGATTGCCACAACCATCGCTGACAATGAGCTATTGGAGGTATTGAATGTGTTATAAGTATTATGTAGAAGTGTTTGACATTTCTTGAAAACTCGTAATTTTTTACATTAATATATTTATTTTTGTTTTCATCAGCGTAATAGGCGTGCATTGGACGCGACGTTACGATGGATGGACTCCCTACCGGAGTTGTGTACGTTAGAGTCTGTGAGGAAAATGGCGAGTGACGTCGTCAATTTCCTTTTAGGGAGGAGTTTCGGTCCTACCACCACCACTACCACTGCCACCACCGCAACCGGCACCACCGCCGCCGCCACTGACACATCAGCCCCTACCTAAGTAAGCCCTAGGCAGTCCCAGAACGATAACATTTCTACACATTCCACTTCGGCTAATGCTCCACTGCCAACGGTCGATGCTCACCCCCAAAAAGAATGAATGGCAATGAATACAAGAGAAAGAATTTGAAGAAGCCAAAACAATTAGGGAACTTGTATAATGTTGAATTATGAAACTTTTAATGTTTTAGTTTTTCTTGGATTATGGAACTTGTAAAATGTTGTTTGAATGTTGGACTTGTTAGAATGTTGAATGGCAGATTATGGAACTTGTTGTGTTTTGCATTAAATATTTGATTATTGTCCATGTTTTGATGCTATTGTTAGTATTGAGATTTATTTTCAATAATTCTTGTTAACATACATGTTCATTTTTTGATCAAGAAAAGAGTCTCGGTTCTTCAGAGATGAGATCATAATGAAATTATCGATGCCACACAACCAAAACGTTCCAAAAACTCTCGGGTATATACCTCCGAGAGTTTTCTATGAGCCTCATTCACTACTAACCAAGAGTTATGTAGTCAATGAAATTTGGTAATGTCTCGGTTAGATGCGAACAAAAGTATCCATCACAGATCGGTTAGTTGGTAACGAAAATAATGCCATAATATCAGTTCCAGCACACCGTGTGAGGTGACCTAATTGCATGAATTATTATATTCTCGGTATGTAGTAACCGAGACCATGGTAATATTCTCAGCTGTGTTATGTCGTGACCCAGTAGTCTCAGAAAAGTATCAACTATAACCAACCATAACTACGCTAATAAACTCGAAAGTGTCTCGGTTATGCATGAATCGAAACTAAATGTTTAGTTTCGCTTTGGAGGAACCGAGAATTGTCCAGTTGGGTCGTGCACGGGTTAACGAGTCGTATCTGTAAACCAACAGATTACATAGTGAAACACTTCTCTCGAGAGTGTCATACAAATAAGGTTGGATCATTTTTTTGTTATTGAATGCCGAAACGTATGCGTGAGTCACGTACAGGCTTGGCCGAGAGTGCATTTTTGCACAATTAGAAACCATAACATATCAATATTACCTAACCAAGAAGCATACAGTTAAAAACTTTTATAACAATTAACTTTGATACATATTTATTGAACACAAAGATTCTAGATACATTGAAGTCTACACATCAAAACGTTAAACGTCAAACACGATTCTTTATAACTAAGGCGAAGCTAAATCTACTACGGATAGCGTGCCTTCTTCAGAAGTTACAACTGGCACGATTTCTCGAATTATGAATCCATCACGCCAACCTTTAGCGCACTCCTCAACATACCTTTCCCACGATGGATATAATGATGGTAGTGGTGCATTCACAATCAACCTCGCCTATCAAATTCAAAGTAGAACAAAAATCTATTATCATATGATCAGAAGATGAAAAAACACAATTCACAAAAAATGTACAAACTTACCTTAACCCAATGGATATTTATATCATTAATCATTGCAATGATAATTCGACTATGTAACGATGACGGTGGGACATTACCTAGAGGAAGAAGTGTCGAGCAACTACCATGCGAGAGGTTTACTAGAATGACAATAAAGGTCGTTGGTATTAACATATGGAAGTGTCAACCATTCGTCAAAAGAGGCACCAACATGATTTTTCGGACAATGCACAATAGTCATGACCTTCTCATAACTCGTTCCAAGCACTTCCTGCCAAAGGTTTTGATACCCGATGATCTCATCAAACATCCTTCAACATACTATCTTCCAACCATCGACATCGGGAAGTCCAAGCCCGAAGGCAACACACCAATATCCATAATTACCATCGCCTATCACATCAATAGTGCTCTCAACATATGGCAACCAATCCGGTTATATGCAATGAGAATAACCAATCTTAGATACACTTTTGGTCTGGCGACATGTACAACGTATTTTAGGCGCTACATTATTTTTCTTCTTTCTCGAATTAGAAGCCTCTTCTGTCGATAGTACGTACTCAAATCCGCTAGGTAATCTTGTCATCGTGTTTCCTCTTTGATCCTATCTTCTTTCCTCTATTCGACAAACTTCCAATTGAAGACCCCGATGTCCTTCCCTTTGTCTTTATTTTTGTAAGTGGCACAATTCCCGGTGTAGATGAAGGTCGACTAATCTCCCTAAGCTACTGAATAATCCTAATGTGATCGTCCTCATCAGTGCAAGCATGAAACTTTTGCAACACTCTTTCAATCTTATCGTTCACATTGTACCCAGACTGATCCACAGGATTCTTTGGTATAATACTCAACTTTTGCCAGTACACACGAATGTCCTCAAGAGGGATGGTTGAACTAGCAAATTTATGAAAGTTTAGCTTGTGTGCACAAGGAATACCATGGGTGGTATGTATCTCACAACCACAACGACTAGTGTCATGTCCAACATCCTCTCCACATTTCAATTCATCTCTGATTAACTTAAGCGCCCTTTGAGAGACATAACTACGCAATCAGCGATTCTTTGGTATAATACTCAACTTTTGCCAGTACACACGAATGTCCTCAAGAGGGATGGTTAAACTAGCAAATTTATGAAAGTTTAGCCCGTGTGCACAAGGAAGACCATGCGGGGTATGTATCTCACAACCACAACAACTAGTGTCATGTCCAGCATCCTCTCCACGTATAAAACCCATAATGATATTCATGTTGCACCACATTCAAACTGAGCTCAAATGATGCCTTGATGTTGTTATGTTGGATCCTAAGAAGACCATAAACCACTATCTATTAAGTCTCAAAATTTGCCTGACTATTGCCAAGATGTAGCTTCAGAGTGGAATGCGCATACTCAGCCCTTTGTGTCCTTATTTCCCCAAAGTGCATAATTCGATCTATCCATGCAGGTACAAGTTTCCCTTGTAGATTTTCACCCATGTACTATCCAATTAATCAGTAAGACCTTCACATGATCGAACTCACAACGCAAGTCATTCATCGTAAGTTCTAATAAGGCCTCCGACTTAGCATACAACACATTCGTCCACCTATCCATTAAATGAGCGAAGCCTTCGTTATCCCCAAACATCTTCTTAGTCTTGGCCAATATTAGTTTGTTGATGTGCCAAGGGCAAAGAAAGTGAGATGATGGTGGAAATACTTCTTTGATGGCACTAATAGGGCCTAATTTCTGATCCATAACAAACACGTCAGGTTTAGGCCACCCATCCATTATGGATCTCAAGTTTTCAAGTGCCCAAACATAATTTGCATGAGTCTTCGATGATATGAAAGCAAACCCGACTGAGAACATCAAATGCGTTGAAGTGATGTCAACAATCAGCGATAACAACATTCAATACCTATTTGTTTTGTAAATGCAATCCATCAAAATAACCGATGAGAAACACCGTAGCAACTTGATTGAATCAGGATGTGACCAAAATAAATCAGTGACGATATTCATATTGGGATGCTTCCTATGCCATGACATCCACTTATTCTTCTCCAATATGTGCAATAGTTATTACATTTGAGTCCTTCCTCCCACATCCTTAATTCAGAATTTTTGTCGTGATTTATATATTGTCCGTATTGTCGATACATTTTGAACATCTCTTTGCTTCAACGTATTGAGCATATCTTTTGGCTTCACATTACCTTTAGTCATCTGCACCACAACCACCTGCTCACCCCTATCCAATCTTCCTGTAAATGAGTAGCCGTCCAAGTTTTTGGCGGGCTCGTGATTGTGCCTCCCATAGATGACAGTGACATACCACAAAGAATCAACATTTTCCTTGATGTTAATAAGGAAAGGGTATCCATATTTCTTTGTACCAGTTTGAGTCCTCCCTGTTTCCTCTTATTCTTTAGTTCTTGGTGTCAAAGCAAGTTTTGCCGCTTTAGTTTTCCCTACTCTTTGTGACATTCCCCTATATGTACTGGACCTCTCATGTGCAAGTTTGAGTTCCCCTACGTTTTATCCCTCCAACATCAGAGTGCTTTGTTACTAACACAAACTTGTTCTCACGACCAATCATTTGAAGCCATGAAATAGCCGATTCTCTAGATGGGAATGACCTACAAGGAGTAAACGCATCCTTGTAGTCTGAAAATAAAGTTAAAATCGGCGTTACCTGCAATACATACATTGTAACATTACGACTCAACCAAAATGCACAGAAAATTCACCGAAAAACCCAAATAACCAAATTTTTGGTCGTACTGGTCCGCGACTGTAAACTAATTTTTGTTCAATGGCAACTGAGAGTTATGAAATAGTCTCGGTCGTTTTATTCCGAGACTATACAATTTTTCTCGGTCACAACATGACCGTGACTTACGTATAAGTCTCGTGGCTTTTGATCGAGACTTATCTATAAGTCTCGGTACTACAAGGCCGAAACAATCAGGCACGTGAAACTTCAACTGAAAACATGAAAAACCAAAAAAAAATATAATAAATTTTAATAAATACCTCTTTTTGTACCTCCTCTTGCATTATTGCAGTACATTCGTCCATTTTAAGGTGGAAACAAGTTTTAAATGGTCGAATTTACCAAACCCTACATTGAGAAACCAAATCATCAATTTCACTGTTTTGAACAAAAAAATTGTTCATTCAAATCTTCATATGGTTGTAAAACAGTGTTACTTCGGTATCGGATAATGCGAAGACGCAAGAATCGAAACACGCCCGACAAACAAATATGTGGCTTTAGGTTAAAGATGAGAGACCAATGTAGTTGGGTGCCCCAAAATTTGTTTGAAAATTGGTTGTAAGATTGGAGAGAGTTTATATGAAGGGGCAATAGAGTCATTTACATCAAAGTGTAATTTAGAGGGGATAATGACAAAAAAATGGCTGCCTTCATTAATTGGTGGGGTGCCCATAATAGTACTAAAAAATAGTTGTGTTGGGGTAGGTTGTTTGCTTGGCCTTTATTAGTAAGTCCAAAGCTTGTTCATGTTAGGTGGGAAGGTATGGGTCGTGTAGGTACCCCGGCCCATGCAAGAAACAATAGATGGAGATTACAAAAGTATTTGTTTTTTTAAGTTTTCAAAATATTTTGAGCCATGCTAAAGGCTAATAAGACAATAATTAGACATGTTTTATAGTACATTTTAAGATAATTTTAGATGTAAAAACTATATTACACATGATTTTATCTTGTGAGGATGAGTTCAATCAGGTTAGTGCATGTCAAATGGCCAAGGAAGTTTTAGAGAATCTTCAAGTACACTATGAGGATGCAATTCAAGTGAAAAAGACCAAATTGAGGATTTTTTAGGAGCATTATGAAACCTTCCAAGTTGGCTCCGATGAAAACATAGCTACCGCCATTACTTGCTTCACTAAGCTCTTGAATGAGATCAAGAATTTTAGAAAAAACTATGATTAAGAAACTTCGGTGTATAAGTTCCTTAAAAGCTTAACTACGGAATAGGATGCAAAAAAGTATGTCATCTAATCGGTGCAAAATCTTGGAGATTACACTCTTGATGCCTTATGTGGAGAGTTGACAGTTCATAAGCTTTAGCTAAAGGACAGAGTAAGATTGGAATCACTTAGTTGTGGTTCTAAGAACTCAAAGAAGGAGATTGTTTTGAAGGCAAATAGCCCACTGGCTAAGTTGAAATCTCCCACTCAATCTGTTGAGATCATGGAGGATTAGAAATCTATTGATGAAAATGATCTTGAAGAGGAAGTAGTCATGCTTTCAAGAAAGCTCCACAAGGCAATGTACAAGTGTGACAAGTACAAGAAAGATTTCAAGTGTGGAAGCAAAAGAGGAAAATCCAGTGAAATAGTATGCTTCGAGTATGGCAAATTGGGCCACATCAAGGCCGATTGTAAGTCCAAAAAAGCTATGGATAGGAGGAAAGGCAAGAAGAGATTTAAGGCAACATGAGATGATTCATCCTCATCAAGCTCCGACTTCGAGTCAGAAAATGAGAAGGCTATACTTTGTCTAATAACACAAAGTAAGGTAAATTCTATTGATTTAAACTTTGATGATGTTAATGACTTAGATGATTTGCCTTGCGTTGATGAGCCTATGAAAGAATTGTAAAAAGAAGTTAAGAAGACCAAACAACTTAAAAAGAGCTTGCCCAATAGCAAAATGTTATATAGAGTCACAAAATGAGATCATTAGTAACCTCCATAATGTTTTGAGTAAGGTCATAAAGGAAATGGATGCCTTAGGAAAGAGGTAGAGGACTTGACCTATACGTTGACAAAATTCACCAATGGTGTGGATATATTTAATATGATGTTGGGAGTAGAACGACGTGCACTCAACAAAAGGGGCAAATGCTATGGAACAAATTTATTAAGCTGCAAGAAATTGTTGAATGATGCCCATAGATGTTCTAAGTGCAATAGGTCTCATAAGTTTGGGAAAAGTGTCTTGAAACAAACCAACATAGGTAGATTAGCATGGATAGTTAAGACTGTTTATGATTCAGACCCAAAAGAGTTTGGGTACCAAAATGTAGTGTCTTTCACACTGTGTAGGATGCAAGAAAGAGCATCCCATGGTACTTAGATAGTGGGTGCTCAAGAAATATGACCGAAGAAGCAAGTCAATTCATTGAACTAAACTTCACGATGGTGGAAAGGTCACATTTGGAGATGGTAACAAAGGAAAGGTCATAGGCCTTAGTACCGTGGGTAACAAACTTCTATCCATCTCATATGTTTGCCTTGTTGATGATTTGAAACATAATTTGCTTAGCATTAGTCAATTATGTGACAAAGGTTTTCAAGTCATGTTTGAATCATTCAAATGCATTATTAGGAATAAGAAGCATGAAATCTTGTTCATTACATATAGAGATAAGTATGTTTATGCTATTAACTTCGATGAGATGCATATGCAAAATGTTTCATGTTTGAGTGCTCAAAATGAACGTAATGCATGGTTGTGTCACCTAGACTAGGACATTTTAGTATGGAAAATTTGTAAAAATTGACGAAGCATGATTTAGTAAAAGGTTTTCCTAAATGCGCATATAAGAAAGACAAAGGAATGTGAACCTTATATTCTTGGCAAATAACTGAAATCGTCATTCAAGATGAAAGCAGCTAGTGATGTAACTAGAGCCTTAGAACTAATCCACATAGATTTGTCGGACCAACCCAAACACGAAGTCTAAAGGGAAAATCATATTGATATGTTATTGTTGATGATTTCACTAGATATATGGGTGCACTTTCTACCACATAAGCATTAGTTTTTTGAAGTGTTTCTCAATTTTATGAATTAGTTGAAAATGAGAAAAGTTACAAAATCACTATCATTCAAAGTGATAGAAGTGGTGAGTTTGTCAATAGGAATTTAGAGGAGTTTTGTGTTAGAGAACGATATACACACCAATTATCCTCTCCTAGAACACCACAACAAAATGGGGTGGTTGAAAGGAAAAATAAAACTCTATAAGAAATGTATAGGACTATGCTAAATGAGTACAACAAAGCTAAGCACTTTTAGGCCGAAGCCATTAACACGGCATGCAATGGTTTGAATAGGTTGAATTTTCAAAAACAAGTGAACAAGACCCCTTATAAACATGGAAAGGTAAAAAACCTAACAATAGTTACTTTAAGGTGTTTGGTTGTACTTGTTACGTCTTAAATGATAAGGATCACTTGGGCATGTTTGGCTCAAAGTCAAATGTATGAAAGTTTCTAGGATATTCCACGCATAGTAAGGCATATAGAGTGTTCAATAGATCTACCAGACCATAGAGGAGTCAATTCATGTCAAGTTTGATGAGATAGATCCTAAAGTGCAATTGGTGCACACCTTGGTTAAAGTGAGACTTGATGATGATGATGACGGAATCATTTCAGTTTGAGAACCCAATGGTAAAATAGTAGGATTGAGAATGGAAACAGAAACTAATATACCAAAGAACTCGAGACTTCTTTTGTACATATTTCTCAATAAATCTTAGGTAATCCAAACAAAGGCATAACCACTAGATCTACACTAAATAAGGATGAGGGGCATATCACATTTGTTTCACAAATCGAGCCCACTAAGATAGATGAAGCCTTAAGTGATAAATTTTGGATCATGATCATGTAAGAGAAATTATGCCATTTTGTAAGAAACAAAGTGTAGACCTTAGTGGCTAGACCTAAAAATCATACCATTTTAGGCACCAAATGGGTTTTTATAAATAAAAATAATGATAAAGGAGAGATAGTGAGAAACAAGGCTAGGTTTGTTGCTAAGGCTATAAATAAGAGGATGACGTTGATTATGAAGAAGCCTTTGCATCGGTAGAAAAACTAGAAGCAATTCGAATGCTACTTGCTTATACTTGCTATAATGGGTTCTAACTATACCAAATGGACGTTAAAAATACCTTTTCGAATGGTTTCATCAATTAAAAGGTATGTGTAGAATAACCATCGAGTTTTGAAGACCATGCTTACCGAAGTAATATTTATCATTTTAAAAGGCTTTGTTGGATTGAGGCAAGCTCCTAGAGCATGGTATGATAGGCTAAGTGCATTTTTTGATAAAGGGTTCAAGAAGGGAACACCAAATCCCATCTTGTTCATTTTGATCAAAAATCATGATATGCTTCTTGTTCAAATTTATGTTGATGATATCATCTTTGGTCCATTTAATACTCGTTTATGTACTGAAATTTCATCCTTAATGACCAATGAATTTGAAATGAGCATGACGGGTGAACTAACATACTTCTTGGGCTTGCTAATCAAGCAATCTAAGCATGAGATTCTCATCATAAGTGAAGCATGTGAGGGACATGTTTAAGAAATTCAAACTTGACGATTTGAAGGAATGTGATACTCCTAGTAGTTCCACCGTCAAAATAGAAAAGACTAATTAGGAAAGCCCGTAGATCCTAAACTATATTGTGGCATAATAGGAAGTCTTCTCTACTTGACTACTAGTAGACTTGATATTATGTTTAGTGTGTGTGTCTATGTGCTAGGTTCCAATCCGAGCCTAAAGAGTCACATCTAAAATGTGTCAAGCGTTTATTTCAATAGTTAAATGGCTCACAAGACTTGAGATTGTGGTTCAACAAATTCAAAAGTTTTAAACTTAGAAGCTTTTTTGATTTTGACTCTGAGGGGAGTCTCATAGATAGGAAAAGCACATCAAGGTTTTTTCATTTGCTAGGAAATTCCTTAATCTCATGTTTTAGCAAAAAGCAAAACACAATTGTTTTCTCCACAGCCAATGTCGAATATGTGGTTGCCAAAAGTTGTGGTGCTCAAGTATTGTACATGAAGCAATAACTTAAGAATTATCAAGTCCAATTTGGTTGTGCTAAATTCTATTGTGATAACATATGTGCAATCAACATATCGAAAAATCTAAGTGCTACACTCCCGTAACAAACATATTGAGATTAGGCACCACTTCCTTTGTGATTATGTGCAAAAGAGGGATATCAAACTAATTCATGTGTCCACTAAGGACTAACTAGCTGATATTTTCATTAAGCCATTGCCTAGAGACCAATTTTCAAAGATTCCGCGAGAATTAGGCATAATCCACGAATCCGACCTCTTAAGCATGATCTTGCTCATTCAAACCTTTTTGTATGTTGTTAGTGAGGTGTCTATGGAGTATGAGATGAATCCAAGTTTTTCTTCAAAAATCTAAATTTTTTATCGAAACATTCCAAAGACCAATTAGCACGCTAGGTCTCACCAGTTAGCGCGCTAGGATTGCCTACATAGCGCGTTAATCTAACTTAATAATGCTCTAGGTTGACCTATTAACGCGCTACCCAATATACATAGCGCTAAGCAGAATGCATTAAGGATATATTTTTTTATCCTTAGTGTGCTAATTTCCCTACCTAACATGCGAATGTGTCTCGGTCCAGGTTTTTTAAAACCATTGTGATCATTCGAGAAATGCACTGCTTCACCCCAAAACATCCTAAAAACATCTCTATCTCCTCCATTTGACATCCAATGGGTTTCTAGGATCATCTAGATAACTTTCCTCCATTTTTTACTCATTTCCATTGATTTTCTTCATCTTTTTAGTTTTTCGCCTCATTTTGTCACCCTAATCTGATTTTGTGCCCTAGTTTTTGCTCTTTCATTGTATCCATGTCTACCCTCTATAAATCATCTCATCCTACCCGTGGGTCATCTTCTTGTCGTCCCCCACTCATCGTGTCATCCCTCCATCATCTGATAGAGATTCCAATTCCTCTGCTCCACTTTTGTCCGCCTCTCAATCCACTACCCGTCACGAGACTAGGTCTTCTAGTCAGTAGGTCAGCAACACGTCGGCCACTGTCATGGCCAATCCTCCTCGCAATGATGGTCATTCTAATACCAAGCACAATGGTGCTTCAACCTCCAAATCAGTCCTTGAGGTGGTTAGCTCCAGGCTACCAGACGCCAAAGTCCTTAAACTTGCGGTCGTTGATTTTGAATTCTTCGACAAGGAACACCTCCCAATGCGTGAGGTGCTCACCAAACATGGGTGGGTGCCCATATGTCAATATAGGGAAACCTATAACGATCCTTTGGTTCGAGTCTTCTACTCGAACCTTGTCACCACCAATGACTATTTTATGTAGTCGTTGGTTGGTTGTCGCTTCATTAAGATCACTCCTCAGAGTCTAGTTGAGCTCCTTAACCTTCTTCATCACCCTCCTACTACTATTTAAGGGGAACATTTTGTAAACGGTCATTCGAACGACTTGAGATCTTCAACTCCTTTACACGGTTTAATAGAGAGATCACCATGTATTCGTCGGAGTCACTGACACCGACTTCAAAATTATGCCTCACGTTCTCCATAAGATCCTCCATAAAGTCATCTTTCCTTGTGGCAATAGTAAGAACTACATCACCTTACTTGGATTTTATGTTCTCAGGGCCCTCACGCGGGAGATACCCGTTAGTCTGCCCCACATCATGATAGCCTCCATGACGTCTATGTTAGGCTCTAGTCGCCATCTTTTTTATGCCCACATCATTACCTCTTTCCATGAGGCAGCAAAAGTGACCTTCAACTAGAGGGTTGCCTACTCAATGTCACCGACACCGTCAGTATGGCCACTCTAAAATCCATGAAATATTGCTATATTCATAGTGAGCGACTGTGGATATGTGAGGAGGACATACCTAATGGAGAGCACTATGAAGGTTTTGAGTCCCCTTACTAGTCCGATCCTCCCATCGACTACGATGAGTATGACTACTTGCTTTATAGCTTTCTATTTCCACACGACGATGGCAAAAAATATGAGGTTCAGCAGGAGCCCCCTACCTACCAGGCTCCACATGCTCCACAGCAGCCTCTACCCTACCCATTATACTATGGCACCACTCCTCCTTTAGCTATGTCTCCTTCCTCAACCTACATCTCTACCAAACCAGTCCATATGAATTGCTTCATGATGTGGAGCGTCACGGCTATTGACTCTCATTTTGACCATTAGGCCACATGTGTGCGTCGCATCGAGGGACACTTACTGCTATATAGATAAGTGAGAGACGATCGTTCTTCTGGCTCTACACATCAAACTTCATCCTTTTAGGAGGAAGAGCTAGGATCAACCATGATAGGGGAGAATTTGGCTCATTTATGTTAGTCTCATTTTCATGTACATCTATACATGTTTAGTCATGTAGTTTTAGTTTCATGCATGTGCCCAATATGTTACTCATATCTTTTAAAGCACTTAATGAAATGGATGTTCTTTTTACATATCTCTGAGTTATAATGTTCTTGCTATATATTCTTTTACCTATGGATGGATTGCATTTAATTTTCGTGCTTGTCCTTGTCTTTGACGCATGTTGTTAGGGGAGCTCCATTCCTATTTTTTGATGTTATCAAAAGGGGAGAAATTCATTGTTTGAACTAGAGATTTATTAACTTGATATACACATAGTATATATCTTTTGTTTGTTGAGTTCACATTCTTCGTTATCATAAAAAAGAAGAGATTGTTAGACTATGTGCTTTGTCACTTATATCCACCCTGGATTTTGATGGCAACAAACAAAGCGAAAGGATTCTAACAAGTTTTTTGAGTGTTTTTAGAACATCAAAATTGGCTAGGAATCACGCTAGGAATCACAAGTTCAAAAAGAAAAATGAGTTCTCCCAAGTTCAAGTCTCAAGATTCGACTCATACAATGATACAAGGACCGGAAAGCTCATATTATCAATTGTACAAATCATGTGAAATATATATGTTCAATTAGGCAAGCCAAATGCATTAAACTCATGCATATCACATTTTTCAAAGTTCACTCAAGTTTTGATTTTTACACTATTCAAACTTTGTAACTTGAAAATGGTTTTACATTATGTCAACATGTTTTTAAAACATGCATTGGATTTGGAAAAACTATGGTGATCGATTTTGAATGCACCAACTTTAATTTGAATGGTTTGTGAATGATAAACAAAATATTTATAGATATGCCCCAACATGTTTCATGAAATCATAATTTTTTATTTTCGAGATTTGTGAAATCATCCAAGTAGTCTAAATGGGTCCAATGACTCTTACTAAACATGTTCAAAGTATTACCAAAAGATTAGTTGAGTCGTAGCGTTAACTTTAAACCAGAAACTATTTAGTATCGGGTCCTTGATGGTTAGCAAGCTAATGAGATTCATAAGCACGCTACCTGCAGTTAGCGCGCTAACGATGTCACCTAGTACTGTTACCAGTCTCCTAATAGTTTTTTTAAAGCTTACACATTTTTCTTTATATTGAATCAATGATTATTTTGGACCATTGGATCGAGAGAACAACCATAAACTGTTAAATGGGCTTATAAACCATTAACAAACCACTTATAGCATACTATTATCCTCTCAAGCTCATAAAAACTCAATTGTGTCCAAGTTTTCACATTGATTCAACTAAATTTTCTTGTTTAACCACTTGGACTTATTCGAGGCTACTGAGTCATCCTCAAAACCATTGTCACTAAGGTGCTCTAAAGCTTAAAACCAATTCTCCATAACTGATTTGAGTCACTCTAATTTAGGGGTTCTAAGAAAATTTTATTTCTTAGACTACTTATGCTTAAATTACATCTTTTATTATGATTGGTGTGTGGAAATCATTTATTGTATTCTTGAACACATTTGTTTTAGGTTTTAGGCTTAAACTCTATTTTCTAAATCCTATGACTGATTTGAACAAGAGTTAGGCCTTAAACTTGATTTTTACCAAAACTACTTGTTCATCAAATTTGAAAATGTCTTCGTTCTTATCGAACTGGTTAGATCATTTGTTGTTTGAGATTTGTGCAAATTAATATCATACTTTAATTTCTAACTCATAGTCATACTTGTATGCATTAGATAGGCTCTATATGGTTTGTGAGTAATTGAACTTATTGCCGCTTTACTTTGAAATTTCAATTTTTGCTGTATTCGCATTTTTTTTTCTAAGTGGTTGATTTTAAAACTTAGTAGGATTTAAGTCAATGGAAGACCTAGTTGAGGCTAGGTATAAAGTTTTAACTTGTGATTAGGCATTCTAGGCTTGTACATTTAGCTTATAACACTTATCATTAATATAAGTGGCATTGAAAATCCAAACACGGGAAGTTATGTTATAGATGTAGATCAGTTGGATTGAACTACTGTAAATGTTGTCTCTCTTCCATCTCTTCTACCTCCTTCACCATTGCATTGAATTTATACTTTTTGATTGTGTATACATTAAACATTGTTGTTTATTGAAAGTTATTAAAATGCATTAACCACTCGGTACCCCAAATCAGCCCCTCTTATGTGTGATTTCATAAGCCTCTAAATTTATTTTTAGTAGACAACAACTTCCCTTTGCCAAAAATTAATACTCGGATAGCTCTCCTCTAAATAGCACATATTTTAAGCAAATTTGTTCTCAAAGCATTTTTTTGACAGCTTAGAGTTCATCCAAAAGATTCGTCAAAAATGGCAATCCATATTCTTAATGCTCAATATTAGCTAACAGTCATGCCTTTTAGATTGAAGATTGCTCCATCTATCTTTTAAAAGGTCATAACCCAAATCTATCAACCCTTGCTTCACTCTCTATTAGTTTATATTGATGATATTTTTGTTTTTTCTTAAGAGGATTAGGAACATAAGAAACTAATTTATCAATTTCTTGACATTATAAGGCACTTTGAGATCATGTTGTCTAAAAAGAAGAGTATTCTGCTGCAACAAAAATTGAGTTCCTCAAGATTCAATTTTCTAATGGAAAATATGTCCCTGGATCACATATAACACGTGAACTAGACAAGTCTCCTAAAGAAAGTCTGTCTCCCAAGCCATATCCAATAATTCATAGTGATAGCCAATTTCTTAGGGAAATTTATTCCCAAGGTAGCCCAATGCATAACCCCTCTCTCTAATATGTTGAAGAAAGACTCATCTTATTAGGGACCTTCACAAACCAGAGCAGTTAGAAAACTAAAAAAATGACCAAACAACCTCTCCCACTGACCACACCAACAACAATAAAAAAAATTTGCAGATAGATGTCTCAAATTATTACGGGGGAGTTGGTTTTTTAAGAAAATGATGGAGAACAGTGGACATGTTAGCAAAGCTTTCAACCCTATTGAGTTGCACTACCACACCATTTTCAAAGAAATCTTAGTTGTTAAACTCGATATTCATAAGTTAGATTTTTACCTCAAACCCTATTTATTCAAAGCACAAATAGATAACTCCAATTTTTTAAAGGTAAAAGATTTAAAAAAAAAACCATATTGACCCACAACTTTTAAGGCTTAAGAAATGGTTTAGTAATTATGATTTTCAAGTTCGGCATATCAAAGGAAAAATCAATATCTTGACAGATTTGTTATCCAAGAAGAAAAAGGCCATGTTAATCTCATCACTCAAGTACAAACTATTCTACTTATCTATATGGCAAAACCTTCCACCCAGTTCTTAACCTTTCCAACCCAAAACTAAAAGAATTTTCCTTCAAGCCCATTTCCTATCTCAAAAAACTACCATGTCAAAAACTTAGCTCAGATGAAACTATTCCAATTTCTCCATCAGTTTGTAAGATCAATGCGGCCGCCTCCATAAATACATAGGGATTTTTAGTTAAAATACCCAATTCCTAAATATTGCTATGATCATCCATCCCTATGGAACATTGATCTTGTCATATATTTTGGTGCTTTTTGTGTATGTCCATCCAACACCCCATTGCCACTATCCTTGAACCATCACTAGCCTTTACCCATCTCCAAAGTCCAGATAATCAACCTACCCATTTAGAAATCTACTTAAATGGTTTGCACCTCTTATAGATTTGAGAAATATTGTTTGTCACATAATCTTTCAAGAAAGGATTACCCTTTTAGCGTAATATGATTAGTCTTCATAGTCCATCAGCCTTTCCATGATGGGCCTACGGGACTATTTTCTGCAGCATATATGAAAAAATATAATAATCTCGTTATACCAATATAGAAACATAATTTTAATGCAGTGTCTTATCAACTATCTTAAAGAGATCAACCATTATCATTCGTAAAAAGTTTCGCATCCTTAGTCGAGCCATATAAAGAATATTTGTTCACTAATGAAGCAAGAACCATAAAGTTAGAACATAAAGCACCATATGACATTCCACACGATCCTCCACGGTTTGAAGAACTACCTGCTTTCAGATTTCAAAATGACCCAGATGAACATATGCGTAATGTGCTTTTAGATCTAGTAGAACTAGAATACAGGAATACCAGCATGGATCACTTACCAATAGGAGGATGGTAATCATGATTATCATACATGTTTTTAAATAAAATGTATCAGTGTCAAATAAAACCCTCGTAGCTTTCTGATGTTTGAGTTGTAGTATTGGAGTCATGTTTTCTTTTATATTTCATGTAAGTTGCGATGATGATGTTTTATATTGTTGTGTTTTAACAGTCATGATGATGTTTTATTTTGTTTTTTTATGGTAAGAGAGAATTGTGAGGTGGTAAGTTAGTTTGTTTGATTTTAAGAGTGGCATCATTAGAAACTTGACATCCGTAAGAGAGTGTTGTTTTTTATTTAGTTTGTATGTGAGTGACATCTTTAGTTCGAGACATGTGTATGAGGTGTAAGAAAATGTAAGAGAATGTAAGAGATGTGTAAGAAAGTATGTGAGGTGTTGTACGATGTAGTAATAAGTGAGCACTAACGTGCGATATATTATTGCGAGTGTCGTGGATCAAGGAGTTCTTCTCTAATATAAATAGAAAATGTCTGTCAGTTGTAAACCTAAGCTTGAAACACATTGCAAAGCATTCTCTTTGGCCTCGTTTAGTTCATTTTTGTCAACTTATGGGCGAGTTTCCTTACGGGTAGATATAACTCCTTGGAGTTAAATCACTGTGTAACTTCCTATTTCATGTTTTGCTCAACTTTGAACTTACAGGGAAGTTGCAAATTTTAAAAATAGTTAAACGTGCAATTGACATAAATATCATTCAAACATATTTTTTTAAATGAAAAAATAATGCATAATTATTTTCACTACATGCACTACTATCTATTTACACGTAAATAAATAAAAAAACTTGAACTAAATAACAAATATAAAATATTATTTACAAAAATATTAAAAACATTAAATAATCATATATATTTTATAATTTTCTAAAATAATATTTAAATAATAATTAATAATAAACATAATAAATATAACTATTAATAATTTTAAAATAATTTCTCTTACTTGAAAAATACTTTCTTTTTTATCAAAAAATAGACCAAATTGGTTAAAATTTCTTAACTTTTTGATATTTTTGTTATTATATCTCACTTTTTGAGATTTCTTATTGTATCTCAACCTTTCTAGATTGTTTAATTTGTATCATAAACCACTTTTAAACTCCAAATTTGATGATGTGGCACTTAAACAATGAATTTAAACCTTATAATTAATAATTATTTCCATAATTATAAATGACGAGGTAGTTTTTAGACTCATAATTAAGATGTCACCTGTTCAAATTTTAAGTTAAAGACTCAATTGGGATACAAATTTAACAATTTACAAAGGTTATGATATAATAACAAAAGTTGCAAATGGTTACGATATTTTAACCAATTAAGCCGAAAAATACTTTCTTTTACGATTGATTTATTTAATCTTGATATGCATGGATTAATAACAAGCTTTTGAGTACTTCTAAAAAGCACAAAATATTTTTAGGATTAAAAAAGAATAAAACATATTAAAGGCAATAAAGAAACAATTTCTTATAAGAAATTATTACCATATCTTGTTTTTGGGTTAAAAAATCATTGGGTACGCATTTATTTATAAAATATTAAAAAAGTTCAACTGTGCCATATTATATGTTATCATACGTATAAAACAATGCTTTTGATCATATTGTCATATTAGTGTATTGATCCAAAACTTTCTAATTCCAACATTTTTGCAATAGTATCCAATAAAAAAGAACTTAAACATTACATGCCCAAGAATGAAGAAGTCTCAAAAGGTACCCAAAAATGGAGAAGTGTCAAGAAATTGTATGCAAAAGGTTTTGTTTCATCCAAAATCTAAGAAGTTGTACTTCAATAAAGCATCAACTAATCAAGGAATAAACCTAGCACGTAAGCTTTCTTAAAATCCTCCTGAAGGATAAGGAATTAATGGGTTTCCAATGGGTCAAGAGCAATTTTTCTTCCCCCTTTGGTGATCTACTCTTAGGATAACCTATCTATTTTTAGTATTTCATGATGAACTATCATTCTCCTATTAGCACAATCTAATTCATGTTGAAGAATTTAGCAAGTTTCTCAATATGTTCTCTGCAAGTTGTCGTTATTCCAATTCCATTATTTATTTGAGTTGAAAGATCTTGGACAGCATCAATCCCCTTATTCTATTTTCTTTTCCTTATACACTTGATTCCGATGGTTGAGTAGTATGAGCACTAATTGGAGTCATAGGGCTATCTTCCTCTTGCTCAACATTTTGACTCTCACTAAATTGAAATGCCATACATTGCGATTGATGTTTTTCCCTAATCAAAGTGATATCTTCAACTACATTAGCAGGATTTTTAACACTTGCTCCTATTGACATATCCTTCCTATACACATAGTTAAGCTCATCATAGTAAGGGAATGGTTTGTTTCTTAATTCGAATGTTGTTGGATAACTCTAAAAAACACCAATATAACTCAAAATAATACTAGTGTTTCCGAAAATGATTTTATTTTGAAATAAAACAAAATAAAAGTATGTAAAGATAACTAAGCATTTACCTTTACCCGATTGTTCCCAACTTCTTCATCGCAAGTGATGGATTTGTTAATGTCATTCTATCCAAATCCACTACAACTTAGGCCCCGCATTTCAACCAGTGCAAAATATTTTGTTCTTAAGGACCTCATTCTTGATTTGATATGGGGTTCAGCTTTCATTTGACAATTATTAAGCATTTCCTTCATTAATCGCTCAAGCTCATTTTGACAACCCCATTTATCTAGTTTCCATCCTCCCATGTTCATAAGGTTGATGAGAGTTGCAAGTGTATGAATTTCGTTGCAAGTAATAGCACACTAAGCTAGTTTTTAAGTCGCAGATATCAAACCACATTGATAGTATAAATGTTTATTTATACTCTAACTAGAAAATAAAGTTAGGAACCTTGATTTTAATTTTGAACCGAGATTTAACTACTAATTAACTTCTAACCAATTGCAAGGAATCTAAATTGAGTTTAAACAATGGATAAGTAGTCCAAAGGAGTCAATTTAACCTAGGTTGTATTCATTCTTTCCAATTTTATCCCAACGTTCCTAATTCAAATGTGGATAGAAGAATTTCCCTAAAACTTCACTTTACCCCAAGGTCTTGGTGATAAAGATTCTAATGCTGCACTCGAACCCCACTAGTCAGCGGGAATAGCATAAGTGTGACACCGCATGAAACATCAAATTCAAATGTCTCCCTCGTCAATAGTCGTCAGTCAGCATATCGTATCTTCAAGGTTTGTGTTCACTATTTCCGAGTTCAAAATATGACGACCCCAAATTTCTATAACCAGGGCCATCTGAGATAAACCATTATCAAACTCCTCAAGATAACCCAGCGAGTCGAGCGATGATCTAGTAAGCCTTAACCTGCGGAAATAACACAAGGCAATCCACCACAGGCTAATAAGGCAATCTACCACAGGCTAATAAGGCAATCTACCACAGGCTAATAAGCTTGCTTTACCCTGAATTATCCAAGTAATACTAATGCGTAATAACTAGCATGAACAAGGTTATTCTTCAATTCCTACTATCATTCCATGCCTGAAAGGATAACATAACAAGCATACTATATAATACAACACAAAATGAAACAAAAGCCCAAACAAGATGGTCAATAGGATAACAAAAATAACATAAATGCCATAGATGTTGGGGCATGTGCCCTAGGTCAATCCATTAACTGTCTTTATGAATACTTTCAGTTAATAAAATAGAGAATTTCATTTATTGTTTATTATAATTAATTTGCATGTTTACATTATAATAAGATCCATGGGTATTTATAGAAATATCATAAATGTCCCTAGTCGATCATTATACTAGGAACTATAATGAATTCATACTAGTGTGAATCTTGATTGATGATCATATGATGATTATACGTATAGGGATATGAATCAAGATCACGAGTACTTGTTAGGGAACAAAGTACTGGACTGATCCGCTATGAGAACATCACATGGATTAAGTCATAGTTGTTTCTCATGATAGGTATATTTTTTCAGTCCTCTGACTTGAGATTACCAGAGACTTCAACATTAGGAACACAGTGATTTGACACAATCAAACGCCGTCTTTAACCGAACAATTATAAAGGTTGTGATTGGTTACTTTGTGAGTAATGTGATGAAGTTCTATAATCGAGATTAAAATTGTCCCTCTTATATAAAGATACATATCCAGTGGATCCCTCGATGTGTTAGACTGTTAAAAGGCCTAGTCTAGGTGAATTGATATTGATCAATGTCACTTGGATGTTTTCAGTCTACCTAGAGATCGAGACTAGTACGATTGAACATGTTTGATGACAATTCCATGCCTTTTGTTTGTTCAAAAAGATATCGTGTGTCAAAAGGATGTTATACACTATTGATTAGGTTGTATCGATTTGATATTCGTATAACTTGGGTAGTCATAATGTCTTGCTAGAGGCCGCTTATGACTTATATTAATGTGTTTTGGTACACTGCCAACATTGTATGAGCCTATTGGGTTGCACATTGAGAATGATTTTGCGAGATTTTAAGATGGTTTACGAAAATAAATTTCATATGTAAAATTTATGACAGAAACGTCCTTGTGGTGTATACGCTTATACTTCTTTAAGTAGACGTATATGTGTAATTTACTTAACCATCGATATACAACGGTTGTATAAATAGACTCTTTAAGTTAGAACACACATATGAAAGATTAAGGGCCGAAACCCCATTTTCGTTTCAGAAATGAATTAGGGTATTCTGGTACACTCTGGATCATTTTGGAGATAAACAAAAAAAGTTGGTATTCTTTCGAAGCTAGCACTTCGAATCTCGGTCGTCGTTCGTGTATGGACTGCTCGTAGAGGGCGTTCGTCGTTGGCAGCGCCTTAGCGACTGTTGAACCTTCAGAAAGGTATATTGCGACCGAGGTATGATTAAATCTTCATGGTTTAAACATTTTTAATGGAATTAGATTCGGATCCTGTTGGGGTTTTTGTCAAAAAAAAATTTGTAAGTTTCGCTACGTATGAACCCCAAAACTCAACAGTGGTATCAGAGCTTTCGAGTTCGATTCCATTAAATTCATTTCATGTTTTCTTCTGATATATACATGATATATGATTGAAAGCATGTTAATAGTTGATGTATATGTGATATACATAAGTTTTTTGTAAGATTTATTATCATGTTTTGTGTATATGATACAAATATTCATGATTTAATTGAAATTTGTTTCGTACATGCTAGTAACCATATTAGGTTAATTCGAATAATTTTAATGAATGGAATTTCGTGTTCTGTGGTCCATGACACCGTTAGGTATAATCTTTATTTTTCGTGTATTAATGCATGGATGAAATCTCTGTAATTCCATAATCATATTTAGGTTACATTGTTTTAAGTTTCTTAAATTGTATAAGTCTTAATATTAATTCGAAACTAATATGATTAGGTTCGATTGGGATAGTAGTTCATGATTCAATTACATGTTTGTGATTATTTGGATGAGGATCAAAATTGCAAATAATTATTTTTTGAAATTATTTATTTATCTCGTTATATTTATTCTATTATGAAATTTCTTTTTGATAATAGATATATAACAAATTAGATTAGGAGATATTAGCAAAATCGGTTTCGTTGTCCCTATTGGATAGGAGAAAAATATCGAGAATTTTGTTATTGGTGATATGCTAGGATTCAAATATCTTAAGTCCTAAATGGATTAGGATAAGATGATTAGTTAGATGTGGGCCCTGGTTAATTAAAATGTTTTAATTGACTTAATTTCGGATAAATTAAGGGGTTAATTTAGGACAATAAAAACAACAAAAAATATAATTTCTATAGCGAATTTAAATTTTCAGAATTGAAATTCGTCTCCTAAAAAAAAACAGGGCCGCTGCCCTTTGTTCCCCCGTCCACCGACCATTTAGCGGAACCACCGTCCGCTAACCGGCCAACGGGGCCGCCGTCTAACTAATACTAACGCACGGAAATTCTTTTATTAGTGAACAGTATAAAAATTTCCAAATTGTTTAGTGATTGAACAAATCAATAAAATATATGATACTTCATTGTTTAAATAAAATCACTAAAACTGAATAAAATCCATATATTAAATTTTAAGTCTCATGCCATCCATTTTAAACACTTGTCAAGGCCTTGATCACACTAATATAGTTTCAGCCATAGTTAGGTGTATCGTGTTATCTTGGTGAGACAAGTTGGGTAAGAGTTACCTAAATGTTTAAAATGGTTCGACTTAATAAAGCTATCAAAATAGTTGTAGCTTTAGGCACATGATGAGAAAAAAAAACATGGTAAGACATAAGATGTCTCGTATCTCATAAAAGTACATAAAATTACATAAGATGTAATTGGTAATTGTTACCTACCTAAATAATCTAAATCTGTGTTTCACACCATAGCTGTCATAGAATTAGTTGAAATATGGATTTTAGTCCCCTAAATAAATAGTATGTTTTAGGAGGTTGTTAATTTAATGGGTGTCTATTCCTCTATACTAAAATAAACTTTGCATAATCTTTATTGTAGATCAATGGCCTCTTCAAGTAACAATATAGCCCTATCACTGTGATCCATCCTTGAGAAGGATAAGCTATCTGGGACTAACTTTCTTGATTGGTTCAGAAACTTGAGAATCGTTCTCTAGCATGAACGCAAGTTATACGTCCTGGATGCTCCAGTCCCTGAGGACCCACTAAGCAATACTACAAAAGTTGTGAAGGATATGCATAATAAGCATGGCAAAGATTCTACTGATGTTGCTTGTATTATGCTGGCAACTATGGTTCCTAAACTTCAAAAGGACATGGAACTAATGGAAGCCTACGACATGGTCCGTAACGCTGAAGGAAATGTTCCAACAGCAAGCTAGGCAAGAAAGGTTCAAGATAGTCAAGAACCTACATTCTTGCAAGATGACTGAGGATGCGTCAGTTACTCCTCATTTTCTGAACATGAAGGGTTATGTTGATCAGTTCGATAGAATCAAGTTTCTCATAAGCCAAGAGTTGGCTATAAATTTGATCCTGAATTCATTACCAGAAATTTAATCACAATTTTTGATGAACTACAATATCTATAATATGGAGAAATCAATTTTAAAGTTGCATTTGATGCTCAAAACTACAAAACAAAATATCAAGAAACCCTCTAGTAATGTGTTGATGGTCCAAAAGGGAAAGGGAATGAAGAAAAAAGGCAAAGGTAAGGCTAAAGTTGCCGAGGCTGCTGCTGCACCTGTCGCAAAGCCCGTGGAACAATTCAAGCCCCAGCTTGTTCCTACTTCAAAACACCAAAAAGAAAAGGAAGGAAATTGTCATTTATGTCTTGCACCTGGACATTGGTTTAGAAATTGCGAACTCTATCTGGAAGATCTAAAAAAGAAAAAAGGTAATGCGAATACCACTACAGGTATTTATATTATTGAAATTAATTTATTTACTAGTGATTCTTGGGTTTTAGATACTGGATGTGGATCTCACATCTGTATAAATGTGCAGGGACTCACCAGAAGTAGAAAGTTGAAAAAATGAGAAGTCATCCTCCGCGTAGGGAATGGAGCAAGAGTTGTTGCCTTGGTTGTTGGATCGTATGACTAAGTCTTACCTAGTGGACTTATTTTAACTTTAAATAATTGTTATTTTGTGTCTGCCTTTAGCGAAACATCATTTCTATTTCATTTTTGGATATGGATGGTTTCGATTTTATTATTGTGAATAATAAATGTTCCATTTCTCGTAAAGGCATATTTTATGCAAATGATAATTTGTGTGATGGTCTTTATATTGTAAGCATGAATAGTTACACTGATACTCCAGTCTTTAACATAAATACAAAGATATTCAAGTAAAATGATTTGAATCAAACCTATCTTTGGCATTGTCATCTCGGGCACATAAATGAGAAACGCATAACAAAGCTCCACAAAGATGGACTTCTAGATTCATTTGATTTAGAAACATATTAAATGTGTTATCTTGTTTACTAGGCAAGATGACTAAAAGTCCCTTTACTAGACACAATGAAAGGGTAAGTGATTTATTGGATCTAATACATACTGATGTATGCAGTCCTATAAACAAAATGGCTAGAGAAGGTTATCAGTACTTCATTACATTTACTGATGATTTCAGCAGATATGGTTATGTATATCTTATGAAACGTAAAGCTGAATCATTTTAGATGTTTCGAACGTCTCAAATTGAAGTGCAGAATCAACTTGGTAAAACTATCTAAACACTTCGGTCAGATCAATGTGGTGAATATTTGAGACAAGAATTTGAAGATCATCTTAGAAATTGTGGGATTGTCTCATAATTGACTCCACCAGCAACTCCATAATTGAATTGAGTTTATGAAATGAGAAATCGAACCTGATTAGATATGGTTTGATCTGTGATGAGTCATGCAGATCTTCCATTATCCTTTTGGGGTTATGCATTACAAACTGCGGCTTTCACTTTAAATCGAGTTCCTTCTAAAGCGGTTGATAAAACACCATATGAGATATGGTATGGGAAGAGAACTAATTTTTCTTTCCTTAAGATTTGGGGTTGTGACGCTTACGTAAAGTGACAAGTCTAAAAAAAAGCACCTGAATCTAACAAGTTTTTATTTGTCGGGTATCCTAAGGAAACAAAAGGATATTACTTTTATAATCCCGCTGAGAATAAAGTGTTTGTTGCTTGGTATCATGCCTTTATGAAAAAATAGTTTATTTCAAAATACACTAGTGGGAGAGAAATAAATCTTGAAGAAGTTCAAGAATAATAGATAAACATTGAACCGTTCCTGGAAGTTCAACAACGTTCAGAACCAGTTGAACCTCCACAAGTGACATAAGGCCACGTAAATCTAGTAGGGTAAGATATGAGCTAGAGAGATTCGGATTTCTCATTATTGATAGTCGTGATGTATTGCTTATGGATCAAAATGAGCCCACCACTTATCAAGAGGCTATGTCTGGACCAGACTCAGATAAATGGCTAAGTGCCATGAACTTTGAGATGTAATCCATGTATGATAACCAAGTTTGGAACTTGGTTAATTTACCCGAAGGTGGTAAGACCATTGGATGTAAATGGGTTTTCAAGAAAAAAACTGACATGGATGGCAAAGTGCATACTTTTAAAGCAAGACTTGTAGCAAAAGGTTCCAGACAGACTCAAGGTATTGATTATGATGAAGCTTTTTTGCCAGTAGCCATGCTTAAATCCATAAGAATTTTAATTGCCATTGCTGCATATTATGACTATGAGATATGGCAAATGGATGTAAAAACAGCATTTCTTAATGGAAAGCTACTTGAGGACATGTATATGACATAACCTGAAGGTTTTGTACATCCTGAGAATTCTAGGAAGGTATGCAAGCTTCAAAGATCCATTTATGGATTAAAGCAAGCTTCTCGGAGTTGGAATCTTCGTTTTGATGAAGCAATCAAGGATTTTGGTTTTATTAAGAATGAAGATGAGCCTTATGTATAAAAGAAGGTCAGTGGGAGTGTAGTTGTTTTTCTAGTATTGTATGTTGATGATATATTACTCATTGGAAATTACATCCCAACATTGTAGAATGTCAAGTCTTTGTTAGGGAAGTGTTCCTCAATGAAAGACTTAGGAGATGCATCCTATATCCTTGGGATAAGGATCTATACGGATAGATCTAAGAGGCAAATCGGTCTAAGTCAGAGTGCTTACATAGACAAGGTGTTGAATAGGTTCAGTTTGCAAGACTCTAAAAGAGGATTGTTGCCAATGTCTCATTACATAAGTCTCAGTAATATTCAATGTCCTAAGACAAATGATGAGCGAGACTGTATGAATAAGATTCAATATGCATCAGCTATTGGATCTATCATGTATGCATGCTATGCACTCAGCTTGATGTATCATATGCTTTGAGCACTGCAAGCAGATATCAGTCGGATCCTGGTGAGAGTCACTAGATAGCAGTAAAGAACATTCTTAAATACTTAAGAAGGACTAAGGAAGTGTTCTTGGTCTACGAAGGTTTTGAAAATGATCTAGTTGTAAATCGTTACAAAAATGCAAGTTTTCAAATTGATATAGATGATTTTATATCGCAGTCCGGATATATGTTTACTTTGAATGAGGGTGCAGTAAGCTTGAAAAGTTTGAAACAAGATACTGTGGCAGATTCTACAATAGAAGCTGAGCATATTGCAGCGTTCGATGCAGCAAAGGAGGAAATTTGGATCAAAAAGATCATTTATGAACTAGGTGTGGTTCCAAGTATTGTTAACCCTGTTTATTTGTATTGTGACAATAAGGGGGCAATAGCACAGGCTAAGGAACCTAGATCAAACCGTAAATCCAAACATATACTCAGGCGTTTTCATCTCATCAGAGAAATTATTGAGAGGGGAGACGTGAAGATTTGCAGAGTACCTACCAAAGACAACGTTGCGGATCCATTGACAAAAGCTCTTCCATAAGCAAAACATGATGGTCATGTTAGATCATTAGGCATTAGATGCATGTATGATTGACCCAAGTGCAAGTGGGAGATGTTGGGGCATTTGCCCTAGGTCAATCCATTAACTGTCTTTATGAATACTTTTAGTTAATAAAATAGATAATTTCATTTGTTGTTTATTATAATTAATTTGCATGTTTACAGAAATATCCTAAATGTCCCTAGTCGATCATTATACTAGGAACTATAACGAATTAAAACTAGTGTGAGTCTTGATTGATGATCATGTGATGATTATACGTATATGGATACGAATCAAGATCAAGAGTACTTGTTAGGGAACAAAGTACTGGACCGACCCGCTATGAGAACATCACATGGATTAAGTCATAGTTGTTTCTTATGATAGGTATATTTTTTAGTCCTCTAACTTGAGATTACCAGAGATTTCAACATTAGGAACACAGTGATTTGACACTATCAAACGTCTTCTTTAACCGAACGATTATAAAGGTTGTGATTGGTTACTGTATGATTAATGTGATGAACTTGTGTAATCGAGATAGGATTTGTCCCACTCATATAAAGAGAGATATCCAGTGGATCCCTTGATGTGTTAGAATATTAAAAGGCCTAGTCTAAGTGATTTGATATTGATCAATGTCACTTGGATGTTTTCGGTCTACCTAGAGATCGAGACTAGTACGATTGAACATGTTGGATGACAATTCCATGCCTTATGTTTGATCAAAAGGATATCGTGTGACAAAAGGATGTTATATACACTATTAATTAGGTTGTATCGATTTGATATTCTTACAACTTGGGTAGTCATAATGTCTTGCTAGAGGCCGCTTATGACTTGTATACCAAAATGTGTTTTGGTACACCGCCAACGTTATATGAGCCTATTTGGTCGCACACTAAGAATGGTTTTGCAAGATTTTAAAATGGTTCAGAAAAATGAATTTTATATGATAAAATTCATGACAGAAACGTTCTTGTGGTGTATTACACTTATACTTTTTTAAGTAGGGGTATACGTGTAATTTACTTAACCGTCTATATACAAGGGTTGTATAAATAGACGATTTAAGTTATAACACACGTATGAAAGATTAAGGGCCGAAACTCTATTTTCGTTTCAGAAACGAGTTAGGGTTTTCAGGTATGCTCTGGATAGTTTTGGAGATAAACAAAAAAAGTTTTGTATTCTTTCGAAGCTAGCACTTCGAATTTCGGCCGCCGTTCGTGTATGGACCGTTGGTAGAGGGCGTTCGTCGTTGGCAGCTCCTTAGAGATCGACCAACATTCAGAAAGGTATATTGCGACCGAGGTATGATTAAGTTTTCATGGTTTAAACGTTTTTAATAGAATTAGATTCGGATCCTGTTGTGGTTTTTATCAAAATGGTTTTGTAATTTTTGCGGCGTATGAAGCCCTAAACTCAACAATATAGTCAACAGAATAGAAACCAATTACAAAGTGTGTGATATGACGACCAACTGGCTTCAATAGTATCCAATAGAACTCGGCCTCAATAAATCGGTGTTTAACCATAGCGGAGGGAGATAATTGGTGGTCGTCAGCTCTCCAGTCCCAAATACTATTAAAAGTATTCATTCCAAGCACATTAGTTTCACAGGCATTCAAAGTAGAGAGCTCAAAGGACAAGATGAAACGAAAAGATAAGATATATTCAACTTGATTCTAACAAGATATCAGCCATTCAATATTATGAGTTATAGGATAACTAATAGCATGACATAAAGATAAAGCAAACCTTGATTACCTCTAATGATGCTTTCCTAACAAAATCCTTATCCTTTAAAATTCCTTTATGGCTTCCCTCGAGTATCTATATTATATACACGCAGGTAAGGCGCTACGCCAAACTATACTCGAGACGTCCAACATGTTTTTGAGTTATTAAAAGTCTTATTTTAAGTGATTTACCATTTCCATAATGTTAAGCTTCCCATAAGCATTCCAACGATATTTGGAACATCGACAATGGAGTTAAAACAAAGAAGTTTTACCACTTTTATGAACCAATGAAAATAAGGGTGACTGGCACTGTGGCAGTGCCAAGGATTTACCTACAAGCGTCTGGAACGTCAACACCATATCAATCAACTACCATTTCCCGGATTCCAACCAATTTTCGACCACTTTGGAACTTCAAATACATCAAAAGTAGTCCAAAAATTAAAGGTTCCATCAACCCATATCAATCAACTACCATTTCAAACGAATTTGTACAAAAACACACCAAGAATCTAAATTTTGGTGCAAAACCTTTCCAAATCTGAAATGACAATTCAAACATTGAAAATATGATTTCAAAACACCATAACCTCGTATTCAAATCAACATCCATTAAGAAACCATGTATTCATCACCAATTCGAGTCAAAACATTAATTTGATAGAACCATTGGAACCATGAAGAACACAACTAGAAGTGTGAAAATCTTGCAAATCCACTTTGAAACCTTAGGTTAACCAATTACACACCCACGATAAATAATTTTCATTCAAGATTTACAAGTTTGGTTGTGAGATTTACCTTGTTTTAGTAACTTCCAACTTGTGGAGATTGTCGTAGTTCTTTAGCACTCCAACCCTAGCCTCCATATTGTGATGTGTTGAAATGGGTTACAACTTAAGTCGTAATTTGTATTTATATGTGTCTCAAGATTTAGGGTTTAAGTGATAAACTTTTAACCCTTCAACTTATCTGGTGCCTATTATATCTAGGACCATCGAACGTCCTTAGTTAAGTCCATCCAATTTGGGTTTTTACTAACTTACCCTTACTTGTTTCACAAGTAATTATCTTATTATTATTAAATAGAACACATAGTTTAGGCATATTAGCACACAAAATCATATTTATTTATTTAATTATTCAAAATATGAATATATTCCAAAATTTGGGGACGCAGTGGTCACAATATTCCTAATTCTAGGAAGTTTCGCCCTCGAAACTAAAAGTAAATCGTATCTTAATATTCAAAAAGATTTGAAAAGTTCTCTAGCATATAGTCCTCTCACTTCTAAGTTAGCTCTTCTTCTCCATGAAATTTCCACCACACCTTAACTAGTAGGATTTCTTTGCCGCGAAGCTTTGGCACCTTCCAGTTAAAAATTCGAATTGTCTGCTCATCATATGACATGTCATCCCTCAAGTTGACCTGACTCCAATTCATTTATGGTGTATACTTGTTTGACGTCTATCGTAACATGGGTATATGAAACACGTCATGAACTCCTTCTAGTTGAAGTGGTGAAGCTAACTTGTAGGCAATCGAACCAGTTTGTTCGGTCACTTTAAGGGGTCCAATATACCCAGGAGCAAGCTTTCTTTTCAGCACAAATCTGTAATGTCCCTTCATTGTTGGCACTTTAAGCAACACATAATCATTCTTTTTACGTCTACATCCCGATGATCCTTATCATCATATTTCTTGTGTTTGTCTTGTTTGGTTTGTAGTCGTTGATAATCTATTTAATCATCTTGGAATGATCTTACACAATTTCGGGCCCTATCAACCCCTTGTCACCAACCTCTACCCAACATACTGGAAACCTGCAAGGTCTTCCATAAAGTGCCTCAAACGGTGCCATACCAAGGCTTACTTAATAACTATTGTTGTACGCAAAGTCACATGGTATAGTCATCCCAGCTACCATATAAATCCAACACACAAACCCTGAGCATTTCCTTCAAATTTGGACAAGTCTCTTTATCTGGCCATATGACTAAGGATGAAATGCAGTGCTGAGATTAGGCATTGTTCACATCTGGGTCTATAAACCATTCCAAAACTTGGAAGTAAATCATGGTTCGATCCAAAACAATAGACACCGAGGCACCATGTGGCCTCAAGATCTAATAAAGATATTTCCACTCAGCTTATCCATTAGATCTCCCATGGAAATTAGAATGAAGTGCACCGACAGTCAAACGATCTATATTCACCCAAACTGCATCATGCTTCTTCCTTTTCATCGCCAAACTAGTCACAAAACCCATGGCTAAATGTTCCCACTTTCACTTTGGAATAGGTAAAGGTTGCAACATCCCTCTAGGCTTTTGATGATCAGCAAGTTACACATTCTTGGATTTAGCAACATTCGCCTTCATCCCTCGCCACCAGTACATTCATTTCATGTAATTGTACATCTTAGTGTTCCTTGGATGAATAGAATATAATGATCAATGAGATTCCCAAAGTAAATCCTCTCACAACTATGCATTTTGTGGTATCCAGGGCCTATCCTTGAATCTCAATGCCCCATCTGTCGAAAGCTTCTAAGCTAAGATTTCCTAACTATCAGCATGTGATTTGTACATGTCATACTTTGAATTAACTATTTGATCCTCTATAGCTCTGGAAACAGCCTATGGCTCTGCTCTCATCTCAAGTCACACCGAAGAACCTAAAACATCAAACTCTCCCGTAGGTAACTCATGTATGCACATCACTAAGACCTCCTCGAGCGATCTATACTCCTTGGTCATCATCATACCCACATATTTTATTTCCTTCCTCACATGACTCAAAGCATCTGCATCAACATTCGCCTTTCTAAGATGATACTGAAGTGTGAAGTTAAAGTTTTTCAAGAACTAGAGCCAATATATTTGCTGCATGTTCAACTCGCTCTGTGTAAATAAATACTTCAAACTCTTGTGATCTGAGAACACTATGAACTTCTCTCCATACAAGTAATGCCTCCACAGATTTAAAGCAAACATAACCACCGCTAACTCCAAATCATGAGTTTGGTAGTTCTTCTCATGTATCTTCAACTATCTCGAAGCATAGGCAATCACCCTTCCTTCTAGCATCAAGACACATCTCAAACCGATCTTTGAGACATCAATATAAAGAACCAATTCCTTTCCCGCTTTTAGAAGCACTAATATGGGTGCCGAATTTAGCGTGTCTCACAATTCCTTGAAAGCACTCTTTGTTAGGGAATGTGCCCTAGGTCAATCTATAAACATTATATCTTATAATTTTAGTTAATAAAATAGAGTTTTTGTTTGCTCTTTTATTATAAGTGATTGGATGTTTACCCTATAATAAGATTTATGGGTATTTGTTGAAATATCATAAATGTCCCTAGTGGGTCATTACACTGGGAACTATAATGACTTAAGACTAATGTGATTTTTGATTGATGGTCATGTGATGATCATGCTGTCGGGTTTCTGGGATCAATTGGAAGGAAAGTTTTTCAAAACATTTTCGAATATCCCTGAACCAATATCATATCGATTCCATTAAACTGATGTACAAAGAGAGAAAAACCATACCTTAACAAGAACAACGCCATGTCCTCTATCAGAAATCCACACACGAACAGACATTCATAATCTTGAGTGCTAGCGCCAAAAGTTCTAGGGAAGAAATTCTCACAAAAACTCAATAAAAAAATATCTACAACAATTGTGACCATAATGTCTTATCATAGTACAGTAGGTTGAGTTGTAAAAGAACTCTATTTTGTAGTCACACTCTAAATAGAGTCTTAGATAAAGTCTGTAATGACCCATTTTAATAAAGCCATTAATTATCTCAAAATTGCAGACATGAACGCCAGCCCAGATCCACGTGGACGCTACGCTTAGGCTAGGACACACATCGACCTAGGTATACTATTTTAATTATGTGTTGGGTGGATTAATTGCGGTGCAATTTATTCAATTATTTATTAAATACATCTCATGTGTGTATGTTGAATCACGAGAGTATGCAAGGTTGTGTAACAGGTAGTTGCTTCAAAGTGCGTGCTAACATGGATATCAAGAGGCGAGATATGGGTACACTAGAGAAAACTCAATAAATTTACATAAACAATATCAAGGTTATAACTTTGGCATAATGAATGTAACCATAGGTTATAAAATTTAGATAACTAATGCAACCATAGGCTAATTAAATAAACTTAAACAATAGGCTATGACATACCTTGAAATGCATGTCGAGAGGCGGGGCACCAAGTACACGTAGCTGAGGGTTGGTGTGGCCATAAGTTGGTTTAAATTTGCTAAATAAAACACTAACCATATGGTTGGATAAGGCTTAATGTAATTTGACACAAATAAAATAAATGGAAGCTTATAGTTTACATTAAATAAAAGAGGCCATGAGATGGACATCTAGATTAACACAGGGAGTGGTACTAGATGATGAGTGTAATATTGGAGTCACCAGGAGGTATAGGATAGCCTTCTTGTGAACCACAAGATATTCCTCAGGCTACGTACATACAATTGATTCCCACAAAATATATATAAGAGAGATAGTGGAGTATTGATCACAAACACTCACCAATCTCATGCAAACAGAGAAGAATGTGAGGAGGGAGAAGAGACTTCTAGTTGAGAATTCAATAACCTAGGCATCAAACCAAGTGATCTAACCTGGATAATCACCTTCTCCACTTTCTAAGCTTGCAAGTGAACCCATATTTTGGGTATGTTTAGTAAAATTTGAATTGATGGTTTAGCCTCTGGTTTGTTGGGTAAATGTGATACATTTCATGTCATTATATCATATATAAGGAGAATTTATCACTGGTTTAGATAGATTTGATGAATTTGATTATTAATGGGGTTATGGTGAATGCATGAATTTGAAGAATTATGGTTAATTAAATGATCTGGAGTGTTCTAATTGATGTATTGAAGTCATTATGATGAGGAGAGGGTAATAGACCAATTAGAATAGCTAATTGAGAGGGCTAGGACAGAATTCTTGAATTGAGAATTCTATCCCATAAGGTATTTAGCACGCCAATTGGAACCAATAGAGCGCTAACTATCCTGGGTGTGATGTTGTTCTTCGCAACGAAGAATAATAGCGCCCTAATAAAAACCTCTAACGCGATAATCCCATCTAGCGCGTTAGGTACACCCCCTTAGCGCGCTAATTCAAAACTGGCACGCTAGGTAGACAAATTAGCGCGCTAATGACAAAAGAAAATGGGAATTTAGGTCTATTTTTGAGATTTTCCACCTAATACATATCTACACCTTTGTAAACAAACTAAACTGGTAAAAATGGACTTCAGGGACTTAGTGGACCAAAGCTCAGTGTCAGGGAGCTTGACGGGCCAGGTACAAGAGTCCAAGGAGGTCAGAGAGCGGTGTGAGGTTTGTAAAACCCAAATGAAAAACTATGAGTATTTATTCGATTTACATGTTGTTTCTATTATTCCTTGTTTTTCATCTTTTTGTTCAGATATTTAGACGTGGGTTGAGGTTACTCCGCTGGATTTCCATTTTATGTGTTCATAAGGCATTGGACTGTAACACGTGTGACCTGGCCCTTAGTGAATGGTGACCTGAGCTTGCCTTGGTGCACGTGTCAGTGACTCAGCAGATTTGGCTAGCGCCGCGAGGGTTGAAGTGTTGGGCTAATTGGACACGATCACTGGTGGGAACTTGGTGACCCAAGTACAGTCTAGTCCCACTGGAGCGAGCACACACATTTGTTAGCTTGTTTGTTGTTTATTCATGCGATGAGCCATTTACAGTTGTCTATTTTACATTCCATATGTTTACTTGACAGCATTCCTTGTATTTCCTTTATTTTATTATATGAATGCTCATAGGAGTTCCTTAGGATTTTACTTACTATACTCGTCATCTGTCTTTTGTGATGATTTAGTACAGATCCTAATACTAGTATGGGCAAGGGGATCCTTGGCGACTACATCTGATTGCCCACTATCGAGGACCTACTTGTACGTGTTTATTTTTGATATTTTATATATTTTGGGTATTGGGAGACTTAAGATAACACACTACATGTATATATACCTATTGTGGTGATGTCGGTTATATACAGAGTACTTTCCAAGGTTTTCCATAGTAGGTTTTTCCTTTGAACCATGTTTATCATGCTAAATTATCTTTCTTAAATGGTATTAAGTAAGACAGACTTCCGCTAAATATCTTAACCTTAAAATACAACCCGTTAGTGTAGTTAGAATCTCAATAAATTGTCAACTAGGTAACAGTTGAAACAGTTAGAACGCCACAGTTGGTATGGGACAAAGAATATAAGGATGATTTACTAGTTTATCTAATATTACACTTGTGGACATGAGTTATGAGACATAAAGAGGATGGGTAGGTGTCGGACACATGTAGTTGGGCCAGCCGGTAAGGAATACACGAAGACACGTCACCCCGGGGCGACTGGGGTCGCAACAGTTGGTATCAGAGCCCGAGTTTGACGAACTTAGGAAGTTTTACAATGAAAGAACATAAGATGTAATAAATAAAACTTAGTTATGTTATTGCCTTAGAACTTTATTTAGGAAGTGACGTGAGGCGGATAGAGTTAGAATATATATATGTGTTATTTTTCCATTATATATATGATATACGTATATATACCAAGACTGATCTGAAGCATACTTCTCAATGCAGATCATGAACAGACATTTGACGATGCCTCAAGATATTGGTCAGCCTAGTGGTAAAACTAGAGATTCCCCAGTTACACCTAGTATAGAGGACCGACTCTCGGCTGAAGAGAGGCAAATGGCCGAGGTATTTCATTTGCTAAAGGATCAGACTGCAGCATTGACGACATTGGCTATAGCAGGTTCTACATCTAGAGAGCCAGTATCAGTTATGGAACCTATGGAGACAGTTGTTTTCCCGGTTACCAGACACCAGTTGAGAGAGTAGTAGAGAGTGCACAGACGGAGAGACCCACAGCCGTTCTAGTTCCCTTAAAGACGCCTACTCCTATGCATCCACCTATGGCTACTCGTCAGGCGACTACTACCACTACCACTGCTAGTACTTCGAGATTTGTTTTAACTCCAGAGGCGAAGCTATTGAGGGAAGTTTTGAAGTTTCGGCCAGGCTTCTTTTATGAAGGTGGTGACCCCGAGGATACGGGGAAATGGATTGTATTTTATCAGCAATTCCATGAGCTAATGAAAAATGATGAGAGTGTCCAGGTCTGATTGTTAGGTGCATGATTGAGAAGTCACGCCACACTGTGGTGAACCACGTATCAAGATACGCATCCAAAGCCGATGACATGGGCTGAGTTTAGAGAGCTAATTTATGATCGGTACATACCTATGGAGGTTAGACTGAGATTGAAGGAGGAGTTCTTGACCCTGAGACATGGCAACTGGACCTTGATGCAGTACATAAAGAGGTTCCGACTTTTACTTCAGTTGTTGATGGATGTCACCAAGATGGAGTGCCTGTAGATCTACTATTTCACCGAGGGGTTGATGATTGGATCACTTTAGCAGTTGTATCATCTGGGGCATCTACTATGTAGGACACTTCGATAGAGCATTAGCAATTGAGACATATCTGATGCAGAAAGATGGCAAGCGTGTGATGGGTACCGAGGTACAGAAAGGGCAGAGTTTTCGGTCGGATCAAAGGCTAAAAAGACAAAGGGATTGTCAGGATAGAGGCCAGAGGGATGATAGATAGGACATGGGTCGTAGGGATGATCATCAGGCAGTCAGTTCCAGTATAGGGAGAGATAGTCGGTTCATGCCATCACATCTAGACCAGGAGGTCTGCAAAGGCCAAAGCTGCAGATGCACCGTCAGGGCTAAAAGCAGGTGGGACATGACAGGGGTAAAAGTGACCGGGGTCAGGGTTCGAGATCTGGAGATGGACAGACTGGAGGCAGGATAACCACATATGCGCCACAAGTGTGGTCAGAAGGGACACTTGAGGCCGACTACAGGAGGCCACCGTCACAACATCGAAAGCTAGAGTAGGCTTGAAATAGAGCTCATGGGTTAGCACAGCCTGGTGGGGGAGCAAACAGATAGCTCGTCAAGGGTACGTTGCATATATTTAGACAACCGATGCATAATATGTTTAATTATGTTCTTATTTTACCATTTATTGATGGACGTGTTGTTGGAGTGTTAGGGTTAGATATATAAACACTAGATACACACCTTGTCCTCAATACGACCGTCGGGGACAAGATATACCCTAACCGGATATGTAAAGATGTGATGATAGAGGTTGAAGGACATTAGTTACCAGCCGCTCTTCGAGTATTAGAGTACCTAGAGTTTGATGTACTTCTCAATATGGATTGGCTGTCATCCTATCATGCACGAATAGATTGTTATGGTAAAAGGATAGAGTTTTATATTCGTGGGATACCATAGTTTGCACTGGTTAGATCTGCGACTAACTTACCTATCACTACAAGCCGACTAGCTTCAGCACAAGAGATGGAGGCGTTTGTCGTGATAGTTGAGCTAGAGATTAGGACAGAGGTCAGGATTGAGGTTGTACCGATAGAAAGACATTTTATCGATGTATTTCTAGATGACCTACCCGAATTTCCACCTCCACGAGCTGTCGAGTTTATCATCAAATTGATACCATGGATGCATTCGATTGCTAGTAAACCATATAGGATGTCACAATTGGAGCAGGGGGAGGTTAGACAA
The DNA here is from genome assembly GCA_039657365.1 of Stephania yunnanensis. Classification (NCBI taxonomy): domain Eukaryota; kingdom Viridiplantae; phylum Streptophyta; class Magnoliopsida; order Ranunculales; family Menispermaceae; genus Stephania; species Stephania yunnanensis. The sequence continues at coordinate 26,532,353 of CM077581.1, read as the reverse complement.
CAAATGGATGAATTGCTAGAGAAAGGTTTTATTCACACTAGTATGTTACCTTGGGGAGCTTTAATATTGTTTGTGAATAAGAAGGATGGGTCAATGAGGATGTTCATAGACTATAGGAAGTTGAATCAAGTGACAGTTAGGAACCATTACCCACTTCTTAGGATGGATGATATGTTCGATCAGTTGGCGGGTGCTAGATTCTTCTCAAGATTGACCTTCGTTTGAGTTGTCATCAGTTAAGGATTTAAGAAGAGGATATATAGAAGACCGTTTTCAGTACGAGACACGGGCTATTTGAGTTTGCAGTCATGTCGTTTGGGCTTACTAACGCCCCAGTAATTTTCATGGACTTAATGCTCAGGGTTTGAGACCATATCTAGATAGATTTTTCATAGTGTTCATCGATGACATCTTGATCTATAGTAGGACTCATGAGGGTTATGAGGTACATCTCAGGGCAATTTTGATGACACTGAGAGAGCATAGATTGTACGACGAGTTCAATAAGTGTGACTTCTGGTTGAGTGCGGAGAGATTTTTGGGACATATCATCAATGACCAAAGTATCTCGGTGGACTCAGAGAAGATTTGGGCTATCATTGAGTGGAGGACACCCGAGTCTATTGCCGATATACAGAGTTTCCTTGGAGTGGCTGGATATTACCTGCGATATGTATAGAATTTTTCTTCCATTGTCGCGCCGATGACGAGACTGACCAAGAAAAATATTAGGTTCAATTGGTCAAAGGAGTCTGAGTAGGCCTTTTGTGAGCCGAAGAAAAGGTTGACCTCCGCACTAGTATTGACATCGCTAGAACCGGACAAGACTTCGACAATTTATACAGATGCGTTGGGCATTGGTCTGAAATGCGTGTTGATGTAGGATGGTAGACCAGTTTCCTATCTCTCTAGAGAGTTGAGACCCTATGGGGAAAATCACCCTATGCATGAAATGAAGCTTACAGTGGTCATCATTGCACTGAAGGCTTGGAGGCATTATCTCTACAGGGAGAAGTTCATCTTATATACAGATCATTAGAGTTTACGTTATATTTTTACTTAGAGGGATCAGAACATGCGCTAGAGGAGATGGCTGGATTTGCTAAAGGGCTACGACTTCGCTATTGAGTATCACCTGGAAAGGCAAACGTCATAGCGGACGCATTGAGTTGAAGTGGAATTGACAATCAGACTGTTTTCCAAACTATAACACACGAGCATAGACTATTACAGGCGACATCAGTTATATGTTTGATAGATGTATCCACTATGACTGAGTAGCACATTTTTTATCAGATGAGGGTTCTGACCTTATCGATTGAGAAGGTTAATGAGTGTTAGAAGGGCTGATGGGCTTTATGAGCGGTTCAGTGGTCTGCCTCGAGATCCGGAGTGCCCTGATTGGGCAAAGACCATAGATCGATGTTTGAGACATCGAGGAAGATTATGGATACCCGCTGATCATGAGGTACGGGATGGGATTCTGGAAGTCTCGCTACACAGTTCTTCCTGGTCAGACCAAGAGGTACCATGATTTGAGATGATTATTTTGGTAGTCAGGGATGAAGGCTGACATAGGCGTATACATCAGGAGTTGTCACATTTTCCAACAGGTGAAGGTTGAGCACAGAAAACCCTGTGGATTGTTATAGCCATTGCTAATTATGCAATGGAAACGGGAGCACATCACCATGAATCTCATTAGTGGACTACTGCAGAAATTGAGGCCTCACGATGCAATATGGAAAGTGATTGGTAGATTGACGAAATCAACTCATTTCATTCTGATTTCTATGAGACACATGTTTCCTCAGATGAACATATTGTTTGAGCGGGAGATTATTAGATTGCATGGAGTGTCGGTTTCCATCGCTTCAGATAGAGATCCCAGGATGACATTCAAGCTTTTGGAAGCTATGCAGAGTAGTTTGACGCCAGGTTGAAGTTTAGTACGGCTTATCATCCTTTAACAGACGAATAGTCATAGCGATTGACATAGATCTTGGAGGATATGCTCAAGGATTGTATATTGTAGTTTGGGGGTTTGTAGGACTATTTGCCTTTATGTAAGTTTGCAAATAATAACAGCTATTAGGCGAGCATTAGCATGCCACCATTTGAGGCACTATATGGGAGGCCCTGTAGATCACCTGCCTATTGGGCGAAGCCGAAAAATGCAGTGACAGTTAGGCCTAAGATAGTTGTTGATCTTATAGAGAAGATTAAACAGATTCGACAAAAGGTTATGAGCAGTACAGGATAGACAGAAGAAATACGTGGATCGTTATCATGAGGGACTGAGCTATGAAGAGGGCGACATGGTGTAGTTGAAGGTTTCCCCTTGGAAGGGTTAGTAGAGGTTCGGTATTAAAGGGAAACTGGCGTCGAGAGTCATTGTGCGATACAAGATTGCGCAGCGAGTGGGCAGTGTTGCATATCGATTAGAGTTACTTGTTAAGTTAGTTGGGCTTCATCCTATATTTCACATTTTGATGCCAAGACTAGCTAAGGCAGGACCGAGACTAACTATTGAGTTAGGACAAATTGAGGTTCAGCCTAACGTGACTTACGAGGAGTGGCCGATAGAGATCGTTGACCGAAGAGTACAGATTCTTAGGAACAAGGAACTCTCTAAGGTCTTAGTTCATTGGCAGCATCATAGGACAGAGGGACTTACCTAGGAACTCGGGTCGACAATGAGAGAGTGATAACCTTAGCAATTTTCTGGTATGAGGTTTAAGTTACAGGTAAATTTCGGGACGAGATTTTTATTTAGTTACGAAGAACTGTAACGACCCATTTTAATAATGTCGTTAATTATCACGGAATTGCAAATAAGGGTACCAGCTTAGATCCGCGTGGACGCCGTGGGTAGACTAGGACACACGTCGACCTAGGTACATTGTTTTAATTATGTATTGGATGGCTTAATTGCAGTGTAATTTGTTCAATTATTGGTTAAATACATCGCATGTGTGTATGTTGAATCACGAGAGTGTGCGAGGTTGTGTGATGGGTTGCTACCTCGAAGTTGGTGCTAACGCGGGTATCGAGAGGTAAGATATGGGTACACTAGAGAAAACTCAATAAATTTACATAAACAATGTCAAGGTTATCACTTTGGCATAATGAATGTAACCATAGGTTATCAAATTGAGATTATTAATGTAACCATAGGCTAATTAAATAAACTTGAACAATAGGCTATGATACACCTAGAATTACGTGTCGAGACACGAGGCACCAGGTACAAGCCTAGTGTTAATGTGACTATGAGTTGGTTTCAATTTGCTAAATAAAACACTAACCATATGGTTGGATAAGGCTTATTGTAATTTGACACAAATAAAATAAATGGAAGCTTATAGCTTACATTAAATAAAAGAGGCCATGAGATGGACATCTAGATTAACACAGGGAGTGGTACTAGATGATGAGTGTGATATTGGACACACCAGGAGGTATAGGATAGCTTGCTTGTGAACCACGAGATATTCCTCGGGATACGTACGTACAATTGAGTCCTACAAAATATATATAGGAGAGATAGTGGAGTATTGATCACAAACACTCACCTATCTCATGCAAACAGAGAAGAATCTGAGGAAGGAGAAGAGACTTCATGTTCAAAATTCAACAACCTAGGCATCATACCAAGTGATCTAACCTAGGTAATCACCTTCTCCACCTTTTAAGCTAGTAAATGAACCCATTTTGGGGTGTGTTTAGTAAATCTCGAGTTGATGGTTTAGCCTCTGGTTTATTGGGTAAATGTGATGCATTTCATGTCATTATATCATATATATAATAAGAATTTATCATTGGTTTAGATAGATTTGATGAATTTGATTATATTATAGTGTATGCATGAATTTGAAGAATTTAGGTTAATTGAATTATATGGAGTGTTCTAATTGATGTATTGAAGTCATTATGATGAGGAGAGGGTAATAGACCAATTAGAATAGCTAATTGAGAGGGCTAGGACAAAATTCTAGAATTGAGAATTTTGTCCCGGCAAGCAATTAGCGAGCCAATTGGAGCCTTTAGCGTGCTAACTATCCTGGGTATGTCGTTGTTCTTCGCAATGAAGAATAATAGTGTGCTAATAAAGATTTCTAGCGCGCTAACTCAAAACTAGTGCGCTAGGTAGACAAATTAGTGCGCTAATGACAGATGAAAATGGGAATTTATGACTATTTTAGATATTTTCCACCTAATACATATCTACACATTTTTAAACAAGCTAAACTAGTAAAAATGGACTTCAGGGACTTAGTGGAACTAAGCTCAACGTCAGGGAGCTTGGAGGGCCAGGTACGAGAGTCGAGGGAGGTCGAAGAGCGGAGTGATTTTTTAAAACCCTACTGAAAAACTCTAAGTATTTATTCGGTTTACATGTTTATATTATTCCTTATTGTTCATCTTTTTGTTCGGATATTTGGACGTAGGTTGAGGTGACTCCACCAGATTTCCATGTCATGTATTCATGAGGCACTGGACTATAGCACGTGTGACCCGGGCCTCAATGAATGGTAACCTAGGCTTGCCTTGGTGCACATGTCAGTGACTCGGCAGATTTGGCCAGTGTCGCGAAGGACCAAGTGTTGGGCCAGTTGGACGGGACCGCTAATGGGAGCTTAGTGACCAGAAGTACTGTCTAGTCCCTCTGAAGCGAGCTCACACATTTGTTAGCTCGTTTGTTGTTTATTCATGTGATGAGCCATTTATAGTTGCTTGTTTTACATTCCACATATTTACTTGACAGCATTCCTCGCATTTCCTTTATTTTATTATATGAATGCTTAGAAGAGTTCCTTGGAATTTTACTTACTGTACTCGTCATCTATCTTTTTGTGATGATTAAGCGCAGATCCTAGTACCAGCAGGGGCAAGGGGATCCTAAGCGACTACATCTGATTGCCCACTGTCGAGGACCTACTTGTGCGTGTTTATTTTTGATATTTTTTGTATTTTGGGTATTAAGAGACTTGAGATAACACGGTATATGTATATATACATGTTGTAGTGATGTCACTTATATAGAGAGTACTTTCCAAGGTTTTCCACAATAGGTTTTGCTTTTGAACCATGTTTATCATGCTAAGTTATCTTGTTTAAATGGTATTAAGTAAGACTTTCGTTGAATATGTTAACCTTAAAATACAACTCATTAGTATGGTTGAGATCTCAATAAATTTTCAACTAGGTACCAGTTGAAATAGTTAGAACGCCATAGTTGGTATGGGACAAAGAATATAAGGATGATTTACTAGTTTATCTAATATTACACTTATGGACACGATCTATGAGACATAAAGAGGATGGGCACGCGTCGGCCACTTGTAGTTGGGCCAGCCGGCAAGGAGGACACGGAGACACGTCACCCCGGGCGACTGGGGCCGCCACAAAGTCCAACTCTAAAAATGATAGAGTCCTAGATAATCTCCAATTACTAATCCGACAAGAGTTGTGATTTATCTAAAACTCAAGTAAGAATAAAATTCATACTATAATTCCAATTAGAGTCCAATTCTAAATAAGATTTACTATGAAACAAATCTCTAGTCACACTAGAAATGTAGGAGAGTTTTGAATCCTAGATAAACTAGGACACTTAATGAGAATCTTCAAAATGAATTTTATCAAATAAAATTCATCAACCTAGACAATATTAAATCGTGTAAATTCATTATTTGTGTTCGACCTAATAGGTTCATACAACGTTGGCGGTGAACCAACAACCCTTTTTGGCACACAAATCATAATTGGCCTCTTGCAAGATATTATGACTACCCAACTTGCAAGAAGATCAATAAATTGATACAACCTAATAGACAGTGTATATCATATCCTTCTATAATGTGATTTCTTTTGATTGAACATAAGACATATAAAGTCACCCTTATAGTTCCATCTACTAGTCTCAATTTTTGAGTATACTAAAATTATTAAGTGACATTGATCCAATCACACACTAGACATAGCCATTTATTAGTCTAACATATTGAGGGGCCAAATAGATATGTCTCTATAAAAGAAAGGGAAAATTTCCATCTTGATCACACAACATATACACATTAGTCAAAAAATAACCAATCACATTTTTTATAATCATCTAGTTAAAGACGACGTTTAATTGTATCAATTAATTGTGCTCCTAATGTTAGGATCTCTGGTGATCTCAAGTCAAACGACGAAATGATAAAACTATCATGTGAAACATTTATGACATTATCCATGTAGCGTTCTCTTAGGGGTTTGGTTCAGAATCTATTTCTAATAAATACCCATGATCTTGATCCTTATCTGTATACGTATAATCATCACATGATTATCAATCAATACTCATACTAGTCGTAATTTATTATTCTTCCCACAATAATAACTAACTATGGATGTTTAGAATAATAAATTAATTATTCATAGATACTATCATAAAAGAAACATACATCTACTTATAATAGTTAAAAAATATTTACGAATTTGCTTAGGGCACATACTCCAACATTTCCCACTTGTACTAAGTCTAATCCTACACGTATCCAATATTATGACCTTAATGCATTCTTAGTCGAAGAAATTTATTTATATATACTACATTGCTTAATATTAATGTTCTCTAAATCATCACGTTCTTTATCTAATAAGACAAAAATGCTCAAGTGATTATTTAGATCTATAGAGTGATTTAGGTTCCATAACCTAAATTTGTCTATTGGCTTTAAAATAAAAACCATCGTTGTTTCCAACACTTGAAATCACACCTTATTCAATCATGAACCTTATAATCTAAACATTTTCTTTGGTTGCATCAACTACCGCTAAAAACTCAGTTTATGTTGTAAAACTTGTTAGAGTAAGTTTAGAATGTTTCCAACTCATTGCATTTTCCTACGAAGTTAACACATATTCATATTGAGATTATTAATCATTTATTTTGGTTTGAAAGTTTTCATTTTCTTTGATATCATGATTCATTTGATTATCCATCTCGAAAAAGAAGTATGTACATGTGGTCCGGTGCAATTTCGTTGTATGTATCCATTTGAAAGGTAACTAAAAGGAAAAATAACTTGTAGTTGTACTTCTATTGCAGTTACTAGAGGGAAACATCTAATTGTATTCGATTTTGTTTTTACCTTCTCTTAGGTTGATGAAAACATTAAAAGGATATATTCGAAATCCTGTGCGACCAGAGAGATATGTAGCTAAACATTATTTGGCAAAAGAATACGTGCAATTTTGTGGTAAATACTTCAAACAAGCGCTACCAATTGGTGTTCAATGTTTAAGAAATGATGAAGTGGACAAGCAGGTCTTTTTAGAGGGGCGCCCAATGTTTGCTGGAAAAAGTGTAAATCTTTCACCCAATATTTTACGAGTCGCTCATCAATATATTTTGTTTAATGTTGAAGAAGTTCAACCTTACATACAGTAAGTATTTTACTTATAAGGGAATTTAATTATTGTATTTTAATATGTTAACTTTCAGTGCATTGACTTTGTGTTAGAATGCATAAGGACAAACTCAAGTTAAACAAGAGACTTTCAAAAAGTGAGGCCTTGTTAAATAAGAAACACGTGGAAACATTAAGCTTATGAATATGTGAAAAAGGTTCTATACTAAACATTTTACTAATAATTCATACAAGTTTAATATCGATTTTTAATTCACATCTCATTGTAATAGGTCTTAAGAGAAACTAACTCTTGCAATGGAGAGAATATGTTGAGATGGCTCGTTCGAGGGCCAAGGGATCTTGCAGTGTCATATGAGGGATACATCATAAATGGAAAACGGTTTGGTACTAAGGATACAGAAAAATCAAGGCAAAATAGTGGTGTATTCGTTAAAGCAAACAAGGAATTTTATGGGGTCCTTAAAGATATCATACTTCTAAATTATAGTACATTTACTATACCTATTTTTAAGTGTGATTGGGCAAATATTGTCGATGGCATTCAAGTTGATGATGATTTGTTTTACTCAACCTTCATGATTGACTAGCTTAGTTTGAAAAATAATATACGTTCATATTAGCTTCTCAGGTCAATCAAGAATTTTACTTCAAAGAGGATGAGTCATCAAATTGGTATGTTGTTCTATAGGTACCACCTCATGGCTACCATGAGTTGGGTGCTTATATGGAGGAGTTTAAAAAATGTTCAAGAACGTTCACGCCAGATATTGAAAGTTTGAATGATGAACCTTGTATGCAACATAAAGTAGAAGGCACCATGTGTGATATTTAGATGCAAATATTAGTCATGTATTTTTAAGTACTTTTCTTTTAAGTCACGTTTTCTTTTTATTATGCAAATTGACTTCCTATTGGGATTTAGGCTTTGTTGTTGTTATTCAAATTGGCTTTCTAGATTTGTATCTAACTACGTCTTTGTTCTATTTATCAATTCATTGGAAATCATTGAGTTATTCAGGTTGGTTCTAATTAATTCATTGTTTGTATAGGTATTTAGAATATAGTTGGATAACGCATTTTTGAAAATGAAGAACATTGGTGAAGTAAATATTGTTTTTTAGATTTCTTAGAATTTGAAGGTTTATTTTATTAAATAATTTGTTTAGTATTCTGACACTTGATTTTTTGTATTATGTAGAACTCAAGATAAGCACTCAAAAGGCTTACTCATAAATGGTATGCAATTTTTGCCGCCTTCGCTACGCGAAAAATAAAGGAATATTGATAAGAGACGACATTTTAAATGAATCAAATAAACATGATGAGGGGCAAGAAACTCGAGAAGATCCAAGCAATAAGAAAAAAAATAGTAGAGGACAATCTTTTGATAGACGAATATGATATGCACGAGGAGGAACGTGAAACTCAGGAAGATCCATTGAATAAGAAAAAAATAAGAATGTGGTATAGGATAGTCTTTTGATAGATGAAGATGAAATGCAACATGATGATGCAATTTAGAAAAAAGAGAAAAAAAGGCTAAAAAAGGATGGGCATAATGAATGATCGTAGCCCACACTTGACAAGTGAGTATAATGAGAAAGGACAACCTGTTGGTACAAACTATGAAAAAATGAACATCTTATATTGGTATGATTGCAAGAGAATTTAGGCGCTTAAGTTGCAAGAAGTGGAATGACAATGACGTAAAAAGCTAAGGAAGAGTTAAGGAAACTTTTATTGGTAAAAACTATTATATTATGTATTGTAATTTTTTCCGTATCAATGTCGTTAACTTTTATTTCTTTCTTTTTTCATTTCGTATTTTGTATTTTTTTATTTTTTTGTAGCAAAAATTTGACATAGAAGGATTTGCTAAAAAAATAATTTTTTGAGGGGAAGAGTGTAAGACAATTCAAGACAAAACTCACCAAGAAAATAAAAATTACCTGCAGAAAGAAAAAGGCCAAGTCAAAAATTAAAGAACTTTGTCCAACCCATGGGAGTGAGAAGGATTCGAATGAATGTACAAATGATTGGTTATCCTTAAAATTCAAGGTATTTATCTTTATACTTCTAGTAGTTTTAAATTATGTTTGTTATTAGTTGTTGTATTTTGTTAACTTTTTGTATGCTTGCACAAGTTCATTTTGTTTCTTTTTCATTTTCTCTTTCTTTTATCCTTTGTTCCTTTTAAGGAGAAAAACAACAGATTTAAAAAGATGAGGGACAATCAAACAACAATTCAGTTAATGAGCCTCAAAGGATATGCCCGGCTTGAACATTAAATGGTATGTGAAAATATATTTAAAGTAGTATATTTTTATTATTTGAATTATAACGTTCAATTCATTTTACTTTATGTATTTAGCGAAATGAAAGATCCGACGAAAGTTTGATAACGAAAGTTTGCAAAAAGAGTAAACCCATCAATCAAGAAGTTTGTGACACATTGGTAAGTTTGTAGTATTATTCACATTTATTTATGTTTTTATATATTATTGATAAGATTTATTGAAATTAATAATACCTTTTATGATATATTTAATGAATTAGAAAAAACTTTACGAGTGTGGAAAATGAATGACAAGTGAATATAAGAAGCGAAGTATCAAAGAAGATGCACTTGCTCAAGTGTTGAGACCTGAGAAGCGTGGTTGTTTGTGTGGTCTTGGTTTTGGTGTGGCACCATCAAGTATTGATACATCTACTAGCGGTGGTGGGAGAGTGAAAGAGTTAAAGGAAATGGTTTTAACTCTTACTCAACAAGTTAAAGTACTCCAAGAAGTAAGCATTTATGTCAATTTTTACATAATCATGAAAGAAGTGATGCTACATTTTTCTAAAAACAATTTATTTATTTATTTATTTATTTATTTATTTATGGTCAAAGTTGAAGATTTGAGGAAGTATCATCAAAAAAACATCAAACACTTCATACGCAAAATTATTTTTTTAGTAAATTATTTTTTCTATACTTTAGCAAATCCTAAATAGTGTTTATTTATTCTTATTTTTTTAATGCGGCCATCTTATCATGGCAACAATCTCCCATAATGCAATGTTGAAGAAGATGCAAAGTGTCATCTTCTTCATTGGTTTAAAGATGATGAAGTAGTTGCAGAGGGAAGGATTTCTTCGATTGATCTTTTGTCGACTTTCATAATAATGATATCCCTCTTGGCAGAGATCTTTGGATAGTATGAGTAGATGTTATCTTTGATCCAGAAATCCATCCGGTTAGACCAACTGAAGACAAAAAAAGCTTGGTGATGATGATATCATTGGTACAACAATAATGTGGCCTAAAAGCTCAATTAAATTCTTTAAAGCGAGGTATACCAATTATCATAATACTCAGTTTGTTTTTTTTTTATTTGTTCTATATCTTATTTATGATATTTTTAGTTAGTTGTGATGTTATTTAACTGATTTTTTTAAAATATTATGATTACTTGTTTGAGTCATTGAATACTTTTGGAAAAAGTACAAGATTAGTTCAATTTTTTTTTTACAATTTTATATGGTAGAAGTTAAAATTAGAAAAACTTTTTTTTTCAAAGTTTAGGATGATAAGTATTTTAATAGATGACTTGCACGACTTGTATAGTTTGTGTTGCAATATCTTTTTATGGTTTAATATCTTATATTTTTACTTAGTCATTAATTTTAGTTTAAATTATGGTGCATGTGTAAACTACATTGTTTGAATTGAAGAAGATCGTGTGGAAGATTTCTTTTTGAAGAAAAATATTTAGCAAAGATTTTGTCGTATTTTTGTTAGACATCATCACCAAACTTTCTTTTTTCTAGATGAATAATATGTTGGCTTGATTATCATTTTTTGTTCAATAAATTGGACATGAGATTATGATATTAATACTCGTGTTTAATCTTGAAAGTAATATTTTATTTTCCTTTCGAAAAAATATGCAGTTGAGAATTAATGTTTTCATTAATGCTATTTATAATAGGTATTTTAAAAATTAAAATTTATTTAAATTAAATTTGTTGAAATATATGAGTACAAAATCACGAGATTTATTGTATGTCATTTAAACTAACGATTGCAACAATTATGAAAGTTGTACAAAAATATTTACAATGTTTATTCTATGTTAAATATACAAATGTTGCACATCTTTCAATTGCAAGTTGTGGTTTTGATAGAACATTTTTTTGCATGTTGTTGACATAGAAAATGACATTTTCTTGGTGCAGTAAACAAATAAAGAAATCCAACAACATTCAAAAGTCCTTTTGACAACATGCAAAGCATGTCATTGAAACCTCAACACCTTTGATAGCAATCAATTCAAATGTTATTAACTTATATAATGACTTTTTTAAAATGTCGTAAAATCCTTGCATGCACTAATAGTAACACTATAACAACATTCACAAATGCTTGTAACAGCACGCGTAAAAATGTTATTAATGTTCAATAGCCTTTAATAGCAATCAATTGGTATGTCATTAACATATACAATAGCTTTCTTCAGTTAATGTAAAATCTTAATGCCCATTAAAATTAAGACTATAACAATATTTGAAAAAGCTTGTCACGAAACGCAAGCAATGTCATTAAAGTTACAAAACTTTTGATAACAATCATTTTTTGTGTTATTGATATTGACAATACACTTTGTAGATATTGTAAAATGAAGGAGTGCTTGAAAAGAAACAATATAACAACATTCAAAAATTATTGCAATGGCAAACAAAACATGTTGCTAAATTGGCATACTTTTAATAACATCTAAATAGAGGACTTATCACTGTGTGTCATCTTATATCTAATACGACTAACATTGTGTTTCATTGTAGACTAGATTTATTGTTGTCTGCATCGTACCCTTCACACTCATAAGCCATTGCAACCTTTCGATCAAGAGATCAATTTTTGACTATATTCAACCTTCCAAAACTTAATTTTTGTGTATTTAAGTGATTCACACCTCAATCTTCACACATTCAACTCAAAAATATGGTGAGTTTCGAGAGTGTAGAAACCGCCTAGGGCTTGAGCAAGGGAGTTCAAATTGGAACTTGGAGGAGTATCATAGAGAAGAGTTTTGAGTCCATACTTGAAAGAATCACTTTCAAAAAGGTAATCAACTAAAACCCTAACCTCTTATGGATTAAATTTTTTTATTTTTAGTTGGTTTAGATTGATTATTAGGCTAAAAACTGAATTTTCAATTTTCAATTTGAAATGGCTTTGAGATAGAACAATTTCTATTATACTAATAGCATAGGAGTGATGTGATGATTCATTTATTACTATCGAATTTTTGAACTATTTTTTATATATGGCGAGTAGATTGAATTATATATGCAAGCTAATTTGAGACTAAGTTTCAAATAAGTTTAGGGGTTTTTATGAATATTAATCGATTGATTTGAATTATATACGAAGTTTATTTTTCTCAATGTTATTTTATTTAACTTTCATATAAATTTCAAACTTTCAATTTCAAAATGCTTATCCCAATGATTTCTTATTCTCGATAGATAAGTTGAGTTTCATCAAATACTTTTCCAATAAATTTGGTTTCAAATGATTTTACAGGTTAATTATATTGCTTACAATGTTTTAAATGGCCGAAGGTGGTAAAGGTTAAAGTACACGAGAAGAGAAAGGGAAGGGGAAGTTAATAGAGAAATTGAAAATAAAATCCAAAGTTTCCAAAATCCAACCCACATCAATATCTTTCAACACACCTAGGATTAGACCACCAAGAGAGCCTACTCAGCATTCTTCATTTAGTTACAACTCTGAGGATGATTACGTGGATGAAGAGGACGTAGAGGAAGTTGAATGAGAGATACCGATGAGGGAGAAAAACTATGAATTGAGGAAAGAAATCTTGTCAATGAAAAGGCCCACGAAAATTTAGGAATGATGTAATTAAGGATGAGAAGTTGATCCCGAAGAGAAGATTTAATGTGAAGAACGAATTGAAATATAGACCTAGGATCTACCATATCATTGAGGCAAGAAACTGAGGCTTATTGACTAGGGATTACAACTACCTAGACCAAGGCGATGTTCTTAGTGAATGGGGTTGCAAAGCCTTAGTAAGAGAGTTTTATGCCAATGCAAATGGAAGTCAAAGTAAGACCGAGTCATGAGTCCGAGGAAGGACAATAGACTATTTCACAACAAGAATAAACCGGTATTTTAGATTACCGAAGTTTCACCAAAAACAAAACGACGAGTACCTTAAAACCGAGTATGGAATTAAGTACCATTTTTCCACCGAGACAATGAGCGGAGTTTTACAAGACATTCAAGAAAATGGATTTATTTTTTATGTGGAGGGGTATCCCAAACACATAACCACAAATTTTTTTTAGGAAAACCACTATAGCTTGGTGTTATTTCCTCAATGCCAGCTTACAGCCGAGCTTGTAGTATTATGAGATAGTGAACTACAAGGTTGCCCTACTTTACCACATTGTTATTGGAATATGATACTTGGATGTTGGCAAAATCATTTATGAATCGATTAGGAATGTCATCACCACTGAGAAGAACGATGGACTTTTTTCCCTTTGATGATTACGTTCTTTAGTAGGATGGACCAAGTGAACCTAGCAGGCCTCGACATGGATTTTATACCAGAGAAAACCATTACCGATGAGGTTGTAGAGAGATATGAAAGAATGAATGGTTATGAAGACACAGAGGTTGACAGAGAAAGGGCCGAGATAGCTAGAAGAGAAACCAACCTGAAAAGGAAAATCAGAGACGACACGAGGAGAATCTTGGAAGAGATGTCGAAACTAGAAATGATCTGAACATGGAGAAGCCTGCTAGAAATTATGACGAATTATAAATGGAAAAACTGAGATTGGCTTTTATGGGTGCAATTTTGTGCAATCAAATGACCACTCTCTATAATTAAGAACTAGTGTTTGAGCATCAGAGATCCTTAGTAATGAGCATCCACAGAATGAAGTGTAAGATGACTAGGGGAAACAAACGTCAAAGAGACACAGAGGTTATTGTATCATATACACATATAAGATTACAACTTAGTAGTAATCTTGACGATCTGACATTGTCAGATTAGGAATATCATCTCTGCGACCCCGCTGTGACCTACCAGTCCTAGAGGATTGATCTAGTGGAGGATGATGACGACACGACTTCTGGACGCTGACATTGATTCCCTTATTCCATTTTATTTTCTGTCTCCAAGTGATATAGTGAGAATTCCTCTATGTAATGCCGATAGTGGTTATATATTTTGCGTTTCTCGATGATACTTTGTGTTTATGGTAATATATTATATGGTACATTCTATTCAATGTTTGGTTATGATAAATAATTCACTTTTTATATAATTGTGATGTTTATTCATTAAATTTTATGCACTCTGTCTTATGATACTTTTAAATAAAATTAATCCTTAATTGTCCAAATCTATGATTTTATCAATTCTTTTATACTTCATGTGGTATGTTTGTTATGTTGAGAATTGGACTTCATTTTTAAACCTTGAGGACAAGTTTTAGAATGAGTTTTGGGGGTATTTTGGGTGAAGTATGAAATTGATGGAAATGAAAGGAAAGAAAGTAGAAAAACAATTCAGAATTACTTTTAATATGATATTCAAGTGAATTGATGAAAATTTTCAAATTTCTTCTGAAATCAAGTAAGTATGAATTTTGTTTTTTTATTTATTTTTAGTTAAGAAAGGAATAAAATTGAATATGTAATAGATCTTGAATTGAAGTGATATTTTATTCCCTAGGTGAACTTTATGATAGAAAGAATAAATTTTTATACATTTTTTTATTTAGTTTACACTTAATTGAATGTCTTGTGTTAATAATGATAATGGGTAGAAGATCAAAACAATAGTACAAGATGAATAAGATGGATTTCTAAGAATTGTATGATACGAAAGCTATTGATTAAGTATTTTTATAGTATATATAAAGCTATTATACCACAATTGAAATAAGAAATGAGTTAGAAACTGATGAATTTATATAAGTTAGAAAGAATGCTTTCTTTAATTTTAGTGGATAGTGATAAGTATTAACAAGAGTTATATAAAATATAGAGAGAGTCCAATAGATTCCAAAGAAAATGGAGTAGAGAATCTATAGTGAAAAAAGGTGAGAATGTCCAAAGGAAATGGAGCAGAGACTCAAAAGTAAAAGTAAAAGTAAAAGTAAAAGTAAAAGAATTATGTTAAAAGAAATAACAATACTTGGACTGGATTAGAAGAAAAAGAATGAGAGACAAAAAAGTCCCCGTTCTTAAACTCTTCAAAAGAAAATATTTAACTCGAGAACTTGATGCTAGACAGTTGAATGAAGTATATTTCTTAATCTAATATGTTTTAAAAGACATATTCATTAGTGTCTTGACGAAATTCTTATTGATTTTGATTGTGGTGATATTATAAAGTATTTTCTAAAATTGAAATTAATCTAGTAGTTTTTATGTTTTGAGATTATAAATTAGTTATCATAAATTTGATAACTGTCGGTGGAGATTGAGAAAGCTATGTTGTGCACTAGCCTTGACAATGAACTTTAAATTCTAAAGAGTGTTATATTAGGAGGTTGAGTTATTATTAAAAGGTGTTTTGATTTGACTAAATCAATCTATTTTATCATCACTTTCATTTACTTGTGGGTAATATAAATTTTCATTTGAGAATCATGTCTATTTTAAGATTTATTTAAATTTAAGATGAATTAGATTGAAATCAGTGTCTAAGAATGAAAAGTGAATATGATTAAGAGTATTTCTTTGCTCAAGACGGCAAAGTGTTGAGTTCGGGAGTATTTGACAAGTCAATAATTAGCATATTTTATAGTGTAATTTAAGTTAATTTTAGGCATAAATGGTGATATTACACTAGGTATTCTCTTATTTTTGCGATTTCAGGTTTTTAAATAGGAAAATGAAGAAATGGAAGAAAAAAGAAAGAAACACAAAATAGTTAACTAGAAAAATACACTAGTGATTAGCCAACGATTTGAAATAACATTATGAATCGAAATCTTAATCGAGAGCAGAAGAAGGCTAGTGAATCCACAACGAATTGGAGAATGAACTATAAATTGCCAGCTAAGTCGGTAGAACACTAAGAGCTAAACTTAATGATTTACTCAACGATTTGTGTATAAGTTAGGAATCGCTACGAAATCGCTGAGGTCGATTACTAATTTTTTAGATTAGTATGAAGAATTTGAGTTTATCTAAGATATGTATACATAGGGAAACTATAAAAAAAGGCAAGAGAGATTCGAAATAACTCTACTAATTCTTTCTTTTTGCTTTCCTTTTACTCTATATTAGTTTTATTGTCTCTGTTTCAAGATACTTTGGTGTTTTGATTCACACTAAGGTATTTATTTATTCATTATGTCTTTTAATTATATTTATGCATTGTTTATTTTCAGCATGAGTGAGCAGTTTATCAATCTAAACAAACCCTAGACAATGTAATATATTTTGAATTGTTAGATAGTTATAATTAAGGAATCATGTGCTTAATGAAGGTCACCCAAGAGGGGGGGTGAATTGGGTTACCGAGTAGTTATTGCCCTTTTAAAAACTTTATGCGCAATTTACAACTATGATGTGTATATAAGCTATGCAAGTAAAAGAAATGCAGGAAATATAAAATGACACACGATTTATAGTGGTTCGATCCAACGATCTACATCCACTACCTAACCTCCCCGGTTAGGATTTCAACCCCACTTATATTACCAATAAGTGTTACAACCTAAGCCTCACCTAGGATTTTCCCACCTAGCCGCAACTAGGATTTTTCCCACCTAGCCTCAACTAGGATTTTTCCCACCTAGCCGCAACTAGGATTTTCCCACCTAGCCTCAACTAGGATTTTTCCCACCTAGCCGCAACTAGGATTTTCCCACCTAGCCTCAACTAGGATTTTACCCACCTAGCCGCAACTAGGATTTTCCCACCTAGCCTCAACTAGGATTTTACCCACCTAGCCGCAACTAGGATTTTCCCTTTCGACTTAGATTCCACTAAGTCTTACAATCATTCAAATACAACAATTTTTCTGGAAAAACAGAGATACACTTTACAACAAAAGTGGTATCAAATTCAATCACAAGCAAGCCACCTAGAGCCTAACTCTTATGCATGCAAGTGTGAGTATAGATGGAATATGCAAATATGTCACTGATGTTGTAGCAAATTCCAAGTCTGAAATCGTTTCAAAAACTTAATATATTTGTAGAAACCGATTTCGAGTCTAAGAACAAAAGTTTAGCAAGAATCAAGTTTAAGTGCAACACTTTTGTTCAAATCAATCTCAGAGTTTGATAATATAAATTTAAGTACAAAAACCCAGAGAAGATGTTGTTACAAATTCCAAATCTGAAATCGTTTCAAAAACTTAATATATTTGTGTGAAACCGATTTCGAGTCTAAGAACAAAAGTTTAGCAAGAATCAAGTTTAAGTGCAACACTTTTGTTCAAATCAATCTCAGAGTTTGATAATATGAATTTAAGTGCAAAACCAGAGAAGAAGTTGTTTAGACACACAACAAAATGATCTTCAAATCAAATACACAAAATATGTAGATTAAGCACAAGTAAGATTGTAGATCTAGAAATTTCTTACAACCAAAAGAATGACAGAAGAGATCAGCTCTGGAGGATACTTGAACTCCTTTTGAAAGCCTCAAATGTGCTGGATATTTGAGCTAAAGAACAGCCACTAAGATCTCTCTTTTATTTCTACACAAAATCAGATTTTTCTATGTAGATCTTTGGTTTTTGAGTGTAGATCTTCTTCTTGTTTTAAAACCAAGTTTGTGGTGGTTTTATAGTGGTAGGAATTCCAATATGACCGTTTATAGCCGTTCTAGGAATCCAGGAAATCAAAAATTCAAATTCAAAGCTTGATTTTCAAAAGTCAAAAATTGCAGGCAGAGTGCAATTAGCGCGCTAATATCGTGAGTTAGCGCGCTAACACTGTCTTAGCGCGCTAATGACATTATTAGCGCTAGCTAATCATAGGACTTCGTAATAATTATTCTGTCCCTTTGTGTTAGCGACCCTTAAACTTGTCCCAGGGACCTAACCAACCCTTATATAACATGTTATACATGTTTATTATGAGTCATTAAGCTTACTTGGGTGGTCCGGATAATTTTACAAACCCCGAAAACGGAAATTCAAAGTTTCACAACTTATTAGGGGCTTTTCTGCAAATTTTCAGCTTTCTTTTTAAATACATTTCAAAAACGAGTTTTCCTTTTTCAAAAACATTTATAATGAACTCTAATATGCAAATGACCATTCACACAAAGTTTTCACATTGTTTAAACTCATAGACCTAGTTATGTGTTTAAATTCCACTTTGAAACTTTGAAGTAAACTTATAACTTTGAAAAATGATTTAGGAAACTTGATGTATGCATGAACTAATGCATTTGGCTTGCGTGAAAGAATTTGTATACCTTACATTGATTTTACAAATTGCGGCTTGAACTTTTCTTCTTCATTTCTTCATTTTTGCCGAGTCTTGAACTTGTATTTCTTGAGTACTCTTGAAGTGTTGTATTGCATCACTTATTCCAACAATTTCTCCATATTTCTTGAATACCCCTGATGTGTTGTATTGCATCCTTTAACACAAACTGAAATACTTGATTAGTACATTTTCACCTTGTTTGTTTCCATCAAAATCTCGGTCTGAATATGAGTGACTAACCACTTAGTCCAACACTTAATGCTTTAAGTCTTTTCATATATGTCAATCAGGGAATTAACAAGTTATTTTTGCGTATTACAACTAAAAGAGATTAGTATTGCGTGTATAGTTGCAAATGTTTTATGTGATATTATAATTCTGAATCTATGTCTATAGTTATTGACAACAATTATAGAAGTAGTAACTTGGATTAATCTATAGGGAGTTTTCCGAATGGATGTTCTAGGTGATTATGTTCTAAGTTGTTTATTATACGGCTTCTGTAATATTGACTTAGATTAGGCATGATTTTCATTGAACTTAATGCTATCGTATTTATATGGTATTGTGTTTTATCCAATGGGTAGATATACAATGATAAGAATGTAGCATTTCCATTGAATTAATAAAAATCGATGGCTGGCTAAAGGCTATCAACATATTATGAAGTAGGGTTTAATGATTCTAAGATTCCAAGTTTTTTAATTATAACAATAGTATGAAGTGATATTATGCTTTAGTATTTAAAAGTAATCTAAATACATATTATACTGTTTAGTGGGGGTTTGTTTGTTTATATTGAATTAAATTTGAATATTGTTTAGTTTAGTTTGAATTTGAATCGTTTAGATTCATTTAGTTAGTTTGATCATTTTAGTTAGTAATCATAGTTGTTAGTTATTTAATATTTTAATTCTCATTTAGTTAGATTAACTAAATTAATAAAAACAAGAAAAAATTACTTTCCTTTGAGATTTCAAAAATCCATATGGAGAAAATATCTCATTTACTACTACTACAAGTTAATAGTAAAATACGAAAAATTATAGTGCACGCTTGACACGTGTCACTCCGGTATAATCTTTTAGTTCTTGCTAATATCGCTCTCCATCATAGCAATGGCTTTAGCGTTAATAAGGTTGTGGGGATGAAAAGAAATAGTGAGTATCTCATCAATTTCTTCCTCTCCTTCTGAATCATATTCGAAATTTAGGGTAGAGAAGGCTTTCTAGGTACTCTAGTTTGGGGGTTATTCAATGAAAACCTCGTTGGCCTAATAGGTTTGAGTGGAGCTTTAAATTTTTGTTTGAGTTTTTCTACTAACGGTGTCTTTCCCTTCTCCTTTCGTGAACTTCTATCTTTTCCTCCTCTGACCATTGTATCGGTTATCGAAAATCACAAGTTTAAAAACTTAAGAAACCTATAAATAATAGAAACAATGTTGTCGAAAATAGTTTGGTAAAATTCAAGATGTTATTTAAAAAAGGAGAAATCAAATTGGAAAGCTAGTTTGAAATTCATTGTAAATGTAAAATATACTTGGCATCGAATGATAAGTAAAATGTAAACTTGAAAAATCAATTTTCTAAATATTATAAAGCAATTGGTGATAAATTGTAATCTTTTCGAAATCATAGCAACTTAAATTAAAATAAAATCATAAACAAACCCTCAAACTCATTTCAAGCTCGCATTTGTGAACCATTTGCAAATTTGCATAATTATAGTAAAAATTTCAAAATTATTGAATTTGTATAGCAACAATCAATGTGATCACTAGTCCTAGTCTATTGGAATCAATGAAACTATGCGGGCAATGTAAGTGAATAAATTCCAACAAAACAATTTCGAAAAAACATTGAAATATTTGCAAAACTCCCCAAATTAAAAATTTGTTAAAGTAAAGAGATAAGGTTGATGTTATTACCTTCTTGAGAGTGAACCTCTCAATATTGAATCTCTTGAACTCCTTTAGACCGCCCCTTCAAGCTCTAGGTCAAAAATTCCTTAAACCCTAATTTGCTCAAAACCTTAAAATCAAAAATTTTGGTTTAAATGAGACTATGTTGAGGTGGGAATCTCTTAAATACTATGGGATTGAGCTCAGAATGGTTGATCTATGCAAGAAATTTGGGTATTAGTGAAGGAGTGCTTTGCAAGTGTTAAAGGTATGAAGTGTGTGGCGATTTGGAGTTTTTGGTTTTAAAAACTAAAAATCATGCCCATCGTTTCTTTTTTAAATGGAATCGCTAGGAATCACTGAGTGTATCGAAAATAATTAAGATGCAGAAAAAATTTTGGACCTACCGATTTAACTAGTGATTTGGAATCGTTGGAGCCCAAATCTTGAGTTGATTTTCCTGTGTACTACTACTGATTTAACCAATAATTTCTAATTTTAATATGAATCATTGGGCTTATATTACTATTTTTTCAATTGATCTCATAATTAACTTATTTATCATATCAACATAGAATTGACTAAAAATTTGAAAGTTTGAATGGGACATATAACTAAATAAATAATTTTATTTATTAAATAAATAGAAAATAAATATATAAGTAGGTAATAATGTGACTTGCATAAAGGACATATAAGCAAGAACAACTCGATCACTCCCCCTTAACTGGAATCACCTCAGCATTTGAATTTCGAAAATACTTCCAATACTAGAGTTAAAAAGTAAGAGAATAAAACATATTAAATTAAACTAAAATAAACTCCTGATAAAATTAAATAAGTGAGAAATAAACATAAAATATGGGCTGCCTCCCGTAGAGCATTTTTTATTGTCATTAGCTCAACTTAAACTTTCCAGAATTAGGTTGGATTTCTAAACTTAAATTTAGGATTTTCCACTTTAGTGCCATTCTAGAAAGTGAGTGCTCGGCCATTAATTTTTATAGTAATTGCTTTGTTCAAAATATCCATAATAGCATGAGTAGTGGCTAAGAAAGGTCGTCCTTATATTAAAAGAGGATTTTCATTGATAGTGTGACATTACCAAAAAGTCCGTAGGTACGGTGTTATTGTCCACTTGAAATGGCACATCCGTGGCCACTCCTAGTTGAATTGAAGTCCCATCCGGTAAAGAGAATCGTTCATAAACAAGTGAATTCAACTCCAATTGAGTGTGCAGAAAAAATGTATAGGTATGAGATTTGCATTAGATTTCGTATCACACTGAGCTCTATAGTACCAAGCCCATTTGATTTTAATGTGCACGTGTATGCCTCCAAAATCATTAAGCTTTATGAGATTCAAGTTCGGTTTTTTTTTTCTTTTTCTTATTGTACTTGGATTTCGAGACTTTCGGCTAGTTACTGATTTTTTCATTCTCTAGTTTCTTAACTCTCCATTCTTGAGTTACTTTCTTTTCCTTTTAAGTATTTTCAACTTTTTCTTTCTTTGAAATCCCTTTATCAATTTTCATTGTTACTACATTGATTGAATAAATTTTAGCGTCAAAATTATCATAATAGTTTAGTTCTAAAAATTTATTATCATATATTTCATTATCAAATAATTCGTCATATTCTTCATAAGTATCATAATTAACTTCGTTATTGATTTTGAATTTGACAATCTTATCTTCCAACTCCATAGACATTATTCCTTCAGAAATATCAAACTTAGTCCCAGTTTTCTTTATAAATTGTCTACCTAATAATATAGGCAAAAGATTGGGTGACATAGAATCTCTCATTTTCATGACGAATCAGCTACAAATACTAAATCAGGCACTTGTACTAGGTTATCTTCTAATAATCCATACAGTTTAATAATGGTATTGTTTGCTAAAGTAAGATTAATAAGTGACATAACATTAATTGATGCTCCGAGATCACACATAAAAAATTCAATAGAATAATTGCCTCTGGTGATGGGTATGACAAACATTCTTGGGTCTGAACATCTCTCAGGAATTCTTGTTAATGATGATATCTTTTGTTTTAAGTTTTATTAATTTTTTATTTCTTAAATGGTTCAAATATGTCTTCTTTAGATTCTTCCTCCGTAGCATTTGCTAATTGTTGTGGAATGGTAGAATTAGAATGCATATCTTCAGTTGACTTATATTTGTCTTTTACTTGGTCTTGTTTAATTAATTTATAATTTTGTAAAGACTTTTCTTAGGCTTCCACTTTGGCTAAATACAATGAGTATAGTCTTTTAGGAAAAGTGTGTATTTCAGTTGCTCAACCATCCATTCTTTAGTGGGAATGATATTTGTCATCATATCATTTTTTTCTTTTTCTATCGTCTTATGTATTTTTGTTTTCTTTTTACCTCTTTTTGGTGTCTTTTGTTGTGTATTCATTTCTTTATCATTTTCACAAAATAAAATGTTAACTTGTGGCATTATTGTTTTGAGTAGTTACTTTAGCTTCATTACTTAACTTATTAATTTGTGAAGTCATTTGACTTAATTGATTTTTCAGCTCATTAATAGATGTATCAATTTTAATTTGATTTTGAGAAATGACACGTGTCGAGCATACACAATAATTTCTCAAATTTTACTATTAACTTGTAGTAGTGGTGAATGAGAAAGTTTGATCCATGTAGCCGACCCCAATTAATTTGGGAATAAGGCTATGTTGTTGTTCTTGTTGTTGTTGTTGTGGTGGTGGTGGTGGTGGTGGTGGTGGTGGTGGTGGTGGTGGTGGTGGTGAATGAGATATCGTCTCCACATGGATTTTCAAATCTCTTAAGAATTTAAGCTACACTAAAGTTTTATCGGATTCAACTTGTTTTAATTTAATCAAACGGGAAATAGACATTAAACAATATGCAAATAAACTAAACAATTAATTAAAATAACTAAACTATAAACAATTTAATTTTATAACCTAACTTAATATACTCAAACTAATAAATGAAATAATCAATTAATCTATGTAAATAAATACGAAACAAATATCTAAACAAATATCCACTAAACAATGTAATACGCTTGGATCATTTTCAAACATTAAAATATAGTATAGCTATAATCATTTCATATGGAATCTTGGAATCATTAAATCATAATTCATAATAGGTTGATAGCATTTAGCCAGCCACTGATTTTTCTAAATTCAATAGAAATGTCACATTCTTATCATTATAAGTCTACCCATTAGATAAAATGCAACACCGTAGAAATATGATAGCATTAAGTTCAATGAGAATCATGCATAATCTAAGCCAATATTACCGAAGCAACATAATATACAACTTTGAACATAATTACCTAAGACATCCACGAGAAATGCCCTATAGATTAATCATAGTTGCTACTTTTATAATTGTTGTCAATAATTATAGATATAGGATTGAATACTCAATATTAAGGACCATATTGGCCACTATGCATGCACAACATTAAGAATTACTAGTTTATAATACATAAAAACAACTTGTTTTATCCGTGATTGATGTGTATGAATTGATTTAAAGCTTTAAGTACGTGATTTCATAATTATAACTACATAACAATCCAAAGTATATTACATGCTTAGGGTTTATTTAGATTTATAGACTACTCACACATGTTGTAAATAAGCAATGCAAATATGTAATTAAAAGACAAAATTAAGTAAATAAATACCTCTAAATAAATGCTCAAATATTGCTTCACATATAAAACTTAATAAAAGAGAAAATAAAAGGAAGAGAGTAACCGAAGATAGTTATTTCGAAGCTCTCTGGTCCTATATATAGTTCCTCTAGGAGTACATATCCTAGATAAATACAAATTCATCATATTAATCTAAAAAAATCGTCACCAACCTTAGCGATTTGTGAGCAATTCCTTACTTATACACAAATCGCTAAGAAAATCACTAAGTTTAGCTCTCAGTGCTCCAATGATTTAACCTGTGATTTTTAGTTCATTCTTCAATTCGTTGTGGATTCGCTGGCCTTCGTCTACTGCTAATTTAGGTGGTGACTTCTAGTGTTATTCAAAATCGTTGGCTACTCATTGGAACAATTTTTCAGTTCATTGTTTTGCTCTTCTTGCTCTTTTCTTCCATTCCTTCATTTTTTCTATTTAAAATCTGAAATCACAAAATAAGAGAATACCTAGTGTAATATCATCATTTATATATAAAATCAACCTAAATTACACTATAAAATGTGTATAATTATTGACTTGTCAAGAAATTTGAGTAAAATTTTAATGACTTTGGGTCATCAAGTTGTGTAATATTTTTTTAAACTCGGTTATGTAGATTTAATTATTTTTTGAGGTTGTTGCATTGTTGTAGGTTGTGTTGATGCTCTCGATGTAAAATGGTATACTTTTAATTTTTGTGGACCGCAGCTAAGATTTGAATTCAATTTTTCATTGTTCTAATTGTTGTTATTGTATTGGTTTCTAGGCAGGCCGAAATATTTGTTTGTAACCGCGTTGATTTCTTCATTGTTGTCTTCTTGTAAAGTAGGACACACATCCATAGGATGTAACTTCATTACAAAATCTACATGGTTTAACTTGATTTGATCTGTCTTTTAATAATAGTTTAACCATGATAGATAATTCTTCAACTTTTTCATGAAATTTATCACTTGTTTTATTATTAACCTCATAATGTATATTTCTTGATTTATCAGTCTTTTCACTATATTGTTTAGATTATTTAGCCATCTTGTTAATAGCAGCTTCTTTTGCTACCATTAGTGTAACATCGAATAATGATCCACCACATACTATATATATAATAGTCTTTGTTCAAAATGATTTAGTCCTTTATAGAAGTATTATAATAAAACTCTTTGAGTATATCCATGTTGTAGACAATATGAAATTAATATTTGAAATCTATCCCAAAACTCATTAAAGCTTTAATCGTCTCTCATTTTCACGACTGCGATTTGTCTTCTATAAATACTATTTTTTTTTCTTGGCATATATTGATCTAGGAAAGTTTACAACATTTGAGCTCATATGGTTATCGAATCTTGAAAAAGATAAAACATTCAATCATGTGCCTGATCTTTCAGTACAAAAGGAAAATCTTTAAGTTTGACTTGTTCTAACATGCAGTCTTTATGTTTCATCCCATTGATTTTGTGTTGATGTTCCCTTATAAATCTTTGTAGGTCTTCATTGTCCTTACCATAGAAGTTAGGTATAGCACTAATGAATCCAAATCTAAATTCAAATTCGGGGAATCCCTCAAGATGGACAATACACATTGGTTCGTAAGAAGTGACATTTTGATTAGCTTGCCTAAAAGCACGTTCATTATTATTATTATTATTATTATTATTATTATTATTATTATTATTATTATTATTATTATTATTATTATTATTATTATTATTATTATTATTATTATTATTATTATTATTATTAAGATTAAAGCTATTATTGGCTTTCATTGGGGTAGGTTGGTGTCCTCTACGTTGTTGTTGTCTTAAATTACGATTAAATGTCTTATCTACCTCTGGATCAAATAGATGTAAAGATCCTTAGAATTAAAATGGTGACGTGGATAGACCATACGATGTCTAAAAAATTGAGTTTAAATCCCCGAAAATGTAGCAAAAAATCGACACGTGTTAGGTGTGTACAATAATTTTCCATTTATATTATACTTCAATTATTTTGTCGCAATAGTATGTGTGAATCGTCTCCACTTGGATTTATCAAACCTCTCTCGGAAAAAGGACTTTTAAAGTTTTTTATTATTTTTATTTTCATTTTTATTAATAATAATTGAACTAAATAATAACTAACTATAATATAATAAAACTTAACTACCTATATTATCTTAATTAACTATCACAATCCATAATCGCAATCAATCAAATAGATTAAATTCAATAATAAATA
Organism: Stephania yunnanensis; assembly: GCA_039657365.1. Taxonomy (NCBI): domain Eukaryota; kingdom Viridiplantae; phylum Streptophyta; class Magnoliopsida; order Ranunculales; family Menispermaceae; genus Stephania; species Stephania yunnanensis. Next base: position 26,505,613 of record CM077581.1, on the reverse strand, counting down.
AATATCTAAACAATTATCCAGAACAATGAAACTTAAACCCATTTTGCATTTCAAACATGTAAATCCAATCCACATATAGTCATGAGCATACTTTATAAAGTAAAATCATTAAACTCAGATTATGAGTAAGTAAACAAACTTTAGCCAGCCATTTATTCTCTTTATATTGGTGGAAAAGCCACGTTCTAATTCTATTAAGCTAATCCATTTATTCACATAAAGATATTAACTTCACGTAATAGAAACATATTAAACTTTATGAGAACTTCAAGCTAGTAAATCTTGTCTTCGAAATGTCACTTCAACGCTAAATTTCGATCTCAAATTCACCTAGCATATTGAAACGGTATTTGCCTTTCGAGTAATCCTAGTTTAGTGATTTACAACAATTTATGTGAATCAGGAATTGCTGATTAAATCCAAAATTTTAAGCTCACTAGTCTTTTCTTATGCCCATCGATTTAGCTAGTGATTTGGTATCTCCAAGAATTGCTGAGAATCCCTGGTTCATTTCTAGTTCTTCTTTGCTTCCTCAGTGATAATTCTTTGTATCCTACTTGATTAATTCCTTCATAATCTTCCCATTTTTCCTTCATTTCTTCATATTATCCATTTATTACTTGAAATATAAAAATAAGCGAAAACCTCGATAATAAAGCCTTTTACATCTAAAATAATCTTAAAATGAACTATAAAACATGTCTAATTATTGACTGGTCAATTTTAAGTCCTATTTATGCACCCAAGTCAATTAAGTCCAAAAATTACATAAAACCCCTCAAAACTATTTTTTGCACTTTTCCCGCAGTGGGCGCTAGCCTGGCGCTTAGACGCCATGTTAGGCACCAATTTTCGGGTTCTTGCTATTTTGGGCAATGGGGTGCAGCGCCTAGGTGGCAAGCCAACGCCTAAAATAGCAAGCTCACAATAAAAAAACTCAATTTATGCCTGGTTTGTTCCTACTCGCATACTTTGACTTGCAACAGGGTTCTGGACCTCTTAGAGTCCAAATTTGAAGAAGCCTAGCAATACGAAAATGTTACAATTTACGTCTAATTTCGAATACAAAAAAACTCAGGTCATTTAGATTTGAAATGAGAGAGATATGACCAAAACACGGAAGCTTGTTCCAAATGGACTTCACCAAAACTTAGCCAATTTGATATCATTCTTGCCCAAACCTTGTATTCTCATCTTGAAATCTCCAAATATTTTTAAAACACAATAATCCATGTAAGATATCGTCATTATCATCACTCACCTCCGACATTGCTTTCCTTCGCCTCACTATTCGTGCTAGCGCGCTTTTGAAGGCAAATTTCCTCGGATCTTCAACATAAGCCCCAAACGCTCCAACTTCACTTTCTTCACTTCAAATCCGACAAAATATATCAGATTAGCATGAACTCACTTATTCATGGCCTAAAATACTAACAAAACGCTACTTATAAACATACTAAAATATGTTATTCATCAAATACCCCCAAACTTAATATTTTGCTGGTTTTGAGCAAAGAGACATAAAACAAAACAATGAGATTTATTGAATCCAACTAAACTAAATTTCTTAAACTTTATTTAACAAAATCGATCCAAATTTCAAGCACAATTGGCAAATGCAAGCAAAAGGTTTTTTAATATGCAATTATTCTCATTTCTCCACCTTAACGACGTCTTTCAATCTCAAATTCAAACCAAATCATGACTTACTTCGAGACTTTTCGATTATCCTAGTACCCAGCCTTTCAACCCAACCTTCTCAAGAATCCATTGTCGATAACCCAATACAAGTATGAGAGTCTAAAGTTTACTACTATAGAAAGTTAACAAAAAGATTCGAGACCTCAATAATTTTTCATTTAAATCATCAACTTCTAAGAGATTTCATATGCTCACTTTTTTTATCCACTCACCACTATCATCAAACTTAAAAGACCAAAAAACCTTAGGTATTTAATGGGTTGTAGTAGGGCCATTGCTTTAGTTATAAAAAATGGATAATTAAGCTCAAACAAGTTAGATAGACTTCATAAACCCTTCCCTTACAAACTTATAAAAATTAACTCATAAAAATACAAACTTATCCACTCATTTTAGAGTTTCCCTCTTCATTTTTTCATTTCATCACATTGATCCATATTTTTCTTTTTCTTTAGACTTTATTTGGTAAATTCATTCATTTTCTTTTTATATTCTCCTTTTTTTAATTGATTTCACTTTTTCACTCAAATTCCACAATATCGTTTCATCATGGGTAAAGGTCCCTCATCACTCTAACTTTCGGTGGTTTAAGGCTTTTAAGCTCATGACAATGTTTCTTGCCAAGGATGCATGATAAACAAGGCTCAACAGGATAACTAGAGATCTCGTGTGTGGAAAGGATATATAAAATATTAGGGTATAACATTCAAACAAGGCCTAACTCCTCTCATTAATTCTTTAAGTTCAAAATTTATCACTTCGAATGGATTTAGAACAAAATCTAGAATCCTTAAATCCTTATTAAGGCTCGTCCTCTTAAATTTATCTTTTTTTGTATCGGCAAAGGTCCTTCCTCATGCTAGGCTCCTATGGTAAATCTTTGATCTAGGTGAGCTAAACATTTTAGTTCAGAAGCCCTTTACTCAACCCTAAGTATATTGCCTCATTGGTTTTGAAAAACATTTATCCTAGATTGTCAACTACATCGAAAGAAAATAAAGAGAATAACAATCATTTATATGCACAAGCTTGCAAAATATCCATCTTTTCCACCTCCCAACCACAACAACAACAACATAGCCTCAGTCCCTACTTAATTGGGGTCGAACATGGATCAAGATTTTTAATTATGCTCGATTAAGTGCAATTGATTGTGAGCTTTCCAGACGATTCAAATCCCTCCTAATTAATGCATCCCATGTTAGTTTTAGTCTACCCCTACCTCGTCGAATTCTTACAGTTTCTATTGAGTCAAGTTTTCTAGTTGGGGCATTTGTTGGCCGTCTTTTCAGTTGAGCAAACCACCACAACCGCCCTTCTCTAATTTTTGTATCAATAGGTGTTACTCCTACTTGTCTTTGAATTTATATATTTCTTATTCTATCTTTATGAGTTTTACCACACATCCACCTAAGCAGCCTCATTTCTGCTACATTCATTTCATGTAATTGTTGTTGTTTTACCGCCAAACATTCATTTAAATAAAGCATAGCTGGCCTAATTGCAGTCCTATAAAATTTTTCTTTTAAATTAGTAGGAACATTTCAATCACAAATCACTCTTGTTGCACTCTGCAATTTATTCCATCCAGCTTGAATTCTATATGTGACATCATTTTCAATACTACCATCATTTTGTATAACTGATTCTAGGCATCTAAAGTGATTTACTTTAGGAACTTCTACTTCCCCTAATTTTATCACTATATAATCTCGATGTCTAGTGTTTCTAAACTCACAGTGCATGTATTCGATCTTCATCCTACTCAACTTAAAGCCTTAAGATTCTAATGTATTGCTCCAGTTTTAATTTCCTATTCATTCCATCTTTTGTTTCATCCACTAAGAAAATATCATCTGCAAATAGCATACACCATGGTATATCCTCTTAAATATGCCTAGTTAGTTCATCCATAACTAAAGTAAATAGATATGGCTTAAAGCAAATCCAATGTAGTCCTATCGTAATGAAAAATTCTTTTGTAGCTCCTCCAAATGTCTTTACACTCGTTAGTACTCCATCATACATATCCTTAATAGTGTTTATGTATCTACCATGCACTCTTTTTCTTTCTAGAATCCACCAAAGAACATCTCTAGGAACCCTATCATATGTTTTTTTTCTAAATCTACAAATACCATATGAAGATCTTTTTTCTTTTCTCTATATTTTTCCAACAATCGTCTTACAAGGAAAAACCATTCCCAAAGTTTTATAGTATGACTCATAAGTTTAATTCCCCAGTAGTTTGAGCAACTTTGAATGCTCCTTTATTTTTAAAAATTGGCTCAAGCATGCTTCTTCTTCAATCCATTGGCATCCGTTTAGATTTTAGAATTTTATTGAAAAGTTTTGTTAACCAAGTCAATCCAATTTCTCCTAAGCACTTCCAAACCTTAATGGGTATTTTATCTGAGCTACATGCTTTCCTTATTTTCATTCTTTTCAATGCCTATTTAACTTCTAGAATTCTAATATTGCGTGTATAGTTTGCATTTCTTTCTTGGTGTGGGTTTTCATCTACTGTAATATCAACTTGTCCATCATTAAATAAGCTATCGAAGTAACTTCTCCATCTCTCCTTAATATCATCCTCGCACGTTAAAACATTTTGATTTTCGTCCTTAATACATCTTACATGACTTAAGTCTTGTTTCTTTTTATCTCATGATTTGTCTAGCCTATATATATATATATATTTCAGCATCTCTATTACCAAACCTTGTATATAGATCTTCAATAAAAATTCTTTTTCGCTTGACTAACTACTTTTTTGGCTTGTTTTCTAGCGTCTCCATATTGATTGTACGCATCTTCATCTTGACACTTAGGTATTTCCCTATACATCTCTTTTTTAGTATTAATCGCTCGTTGGACATCCTCGTTCCACCACCATGTTTCCTTCTTTGGTGGTCCCAAGCCTTTAGATATACCTAATACGTTTGATCCTGCTCTCCTTATGCAATTACTCATTTCTAGCCACATTATATTAGCATCTAAGTTAAGATTCCAAACCTTTTTCTTTAGTAGATTTCTCTAAACTTTAATTGTTTTCTATTTTTTAGGTTCCACCACTTTATTCTAGGGCCGCTGACTCTTTTATTCCTATTAAGTCATCATTTTAGCTAGTACTAGTGACTTATGTTAGGTAGTAAACGATTCACCAGGTATTACTTTGCAGTCTCTATATATTTTTCTATCTATTTTTCTTGTTAAAAAAATCTATTTGACTCTTATTATTATCACTGCTATAAGTAATTATGTGCAACTCCCTTTTCTTAAAACTAGTATTTGCTAAGACAAGAACGTATGCCGAAGAAAATTCTAAGATTGATTCTCCTTCTTCATTTCTATTACCGTAACTAAAACCTCCATGAACTTTCTCAAACCCATCATTACTTGCCCCAACATGCCCATTTAAATCTCCTTCAATAAAAACATTTTCATCTAATGGTGTACTTTGCATAAATCCATCCATATCATCCTGAAATTTACGTTTGATGCTCGCGCTTAATCCTACTTGTGGTACATAGGCGCTAAGTATGTTAATCTTTTCGCATCCAATAATTAATTTAACTAGAATCAATCTATCCCTCATTCTCTTAACCTCTACGGCATTATCCTTATAATCATTATCCACCAGAATTCCTACTCTATTGCATTTTCTATCTATACTAGTATACCACAATTTTAACCTTATGTTTTCTATTTCTCTACTCTTTTCTCCTACCCATTTTGTCTCTTGAAGGCAAGCAATATTAACTCTCCTTCTAATCATAGTATCTACTAGTTCTATTGACTTCCCTATAAGTGTTACTATGTTCCATATTCCTAAATGAATTTTTTCTCCCTTTTCTTTTGTTTTCCTTTTCTATTTCTATTTTGTCTAAAAGATTTAGTATCCGTATCTACGATTTTGTTTTTGTTTTCGTGTTTGTTTTGAACTACCTTTTTTACCTACACTTGTCCTCTTTGTGGGAACCCTTACTCATTTTTCTTCACATCTAGGCTTTCTTCACATCTAGGTGACGATGTTAAGGAACTAGCTTCTTTGCCTACACATGTCCTATGTGTGGGAGCCCTTGCTCATTTTTCTTCATACCTAAGTGGCAATGTGAAACACACCCGTGCTCATTTCTCACTACATCTGGACTTGGGACAAAGTCCTCATTCCTTACCCATTTTTGATATAAAGAATGAGCGTCGAGTCCTCCTCCTTTATCCAAACTTGGGATTGGCTATGTAGCGCACTTAGTGTTTAAAATATCCACCTCCCAACCACCCAAAAATAAAAATTGACGTTATGCACCATTAAACTTAAGATGTTCATTGTCCTCAATGAACTAAAACATAAAAAGGACAAGAATCGACACCAAAGCATAATCATTCATAGCATTAGAGAATCGAAACAAAATAAAATCTTTGGAATCAAATACTCCCATGGTTTGTGTTGATGTTGTTTAAGTTTATCTCTGTCGTTCCATCCTTCCCTTGGTACTCCCCTAAACTTGGATCGTATCACAATTCCTTTATTCTTTGAGGTCTCTTGTGGTCTACTAATTCAATAAATAGTCACCCCACAACTAGTTTATGACCTGAAATGTCATCACAACATGTCTCAACCACATAATTAAACAAATTCATTATTTTCTTTTTTCTCTTTTTTTCTTCTATTCAAGCAAATGCGACAAAGTAAGAACTAAAAATTAAACAAAAGAACCCTTGGCTACTTCCCCGTAGCACTAAGTTTTTCGTCCTTAGCCCAATGCCTGTAAAGGTCTAGTGAGAGTGACTAAAGTTTCACTAATCTCAAACAGACCATGAAGTCGCTTTAGACTTTCTTGAGACATCACCTGCACATGTCCCTTGTTGTTTTGAATTTCCACCTTTCCTTCCTACACATGTCCCTTGTTGTTTTGAATCTCCACCTTTCCTTCCTAGTCAATCTGCTTTACTTTCAATACTCACTTCCATTTCGTCTTAAACCCACTTGTAAAGTCTTCAGTTTGCGTTTGGTGAGAAGGAAAATTGTCCTTTCTGAAATAAATCTTGATATATCTCCGATTCATAGCAACACATAGGTTTTTTGGATGCATGACTTAAAAGGCAAAATTGTAGGTGCCTCCTTCATGGAATTCTCTTGAACTTTTTCTTCAATGGAGGATTTCTCTTGCACTTCTATCTTCTGAACAAAGATTATGCTAATATTCTCAACTCGGGGCCTCGACTCCTTTCTTCTCTAACTTAATTTCTCTTGCATTTTTTCGAATTCACAAGCCTTTTTTTAATTTCAGTGCTCAGCAAATGGTGTTGATCTCCTTTATGGTATGACATGGTTAGGGAGCCTTCACGTGTTGGAAATCATCACAAGCACTCAATACACTATTTTCTTACCCCTCTCAATGTAATTTCCTTATTCTCGCGACTACGTGAAAGCATCCTACCTTGCTTCAAGTTACACTAGCCATCTAGTTCGTGCTTGAATGCTCTTTGCGTTCCAAGATCCATGTAACCAATTTGTCATGTGCTTGTGTACCTGTTCTCACAGAAGTGTGCCCCTACCGTCGTCGTGAGCATCACATACTTCATCCTTGTAATCGTTGATTGTTCGAGTTGTTTGATCTAACCGCATAAGGTTGCAAAGCTTTCCTTTTGAGGGCCGCTAAGGGCACCCCACCATTTAATGAAGACATCCAGTTAATGTGGGCACAAATCCGATTTACCTGGGGCACCCAAAAATTAGACCCGAAATACCTAAACTACCCCTCGTGGAAATCCATCTGCACCCCACCACCCCCAGCACCATCTTCACCGCCTGGACTCCAAGAACCCATTTTGTGTGAACCGTCCAGTGAGAGGAATCTCCGAAATCGTGTCTCCCGTCTCTCGCCTTGTGTTTCTCCTTCGGTTTACGGTTTTTTTGCAGTTCGTAGGGTCGTGGTGTGAGCCGATTTCGTCTCGAAGTTAGGGTTCCGCTGAACATCTTCGAACACACAGTATTTGCTCGAAATCGGTCATTTGAAGGTACGTTTTTAGTGTAATTAAGTTACATTTGGTAGAGTAGTTGTGATTTACAGTGGTGGTTTGTTCATTAGTTTAAAAACTGGGAATTCGCGGTTCTCGGCCACACAGGCAAGAGAATGTGCTTACTCTCTCGACCAAGCATGACCGAGAGAAAAGCTACATTTTGGGGAAGTCGAAGTCTCGGCCATAAAGCCGACAAATATCACAGAGTCTCGGTTACGCAAGGCCGAGAGGACTCTACGTCTCTCGGCCGAGACGTGACGAGAGATAGAATTACTGCAAGGTAATGTGGTGGCGGTGGTGTACAACCGAGAATTTGGTCATATTGTAGGTTGTACCATGGCGTGAGTGTTAGAGTAGGCTCGGTCGTGATTGGCCGAGAGCAAGGCGAATTGAAATGGTCAACATATCTCGGTGGTGCACAACCGAGACCGTTCCATTGGACTCGGTTGTACACTGCCGATATATTGGAGGAATTGTCGGTCATGGGTGACCAACAATATGTGTTGTTTCACAAACCTGCTTGACCGAGACATAAGAAATGGATGATTTGGACATTTTTTTTTTGTAAATTTAATTTGGGATCTGTTCCACGTGCTTATATGTTGTAATTTATTCAGGTATGGCTCGTCCGAAGCTACCGGTGACTAGGGAAGAGGTTGGAGCTGAGGTCCCGAGGCCTAACCGGGGGCGAGGTGGCCGGAGACCCCGACAGCATCGTACCGGAAAGAGAAAGAGAAGGAGAACGAGGATGTTAAGGGCAAGGCGAAGGTAGATGGCACTCGTGGAAGGTTACATTTGCACGATGAGGGTTCGACCCTCAATGCCGGGCGACCTGAGGATCTTGTAGTTGTCGGAGGAGAAGAGGAGGGGCATGCATCGGAGTCTAGTAGCAGTGACTCTTCAGATGCGGGGAACATGATAGAAACAGATCGTAATGTGGGGGGAGCAGTAGAGGTGGAGCTGGCCATGATGAAGGAGAGTCAGAAGTGGCTGTTGAAGCGCGTGCTCCATTCCCCGGTGGTCCTATAGACGGGCGTTGCTGAAGAGCTTCAAGGATCATGTGGCTTTATCGATTTGGAGGAATGAGGTAATTTCAATTTCGTTGAAAGGATTAACTTAACATTCATGGTCTTCACATAATGACGAGATGTTTTTATATTTGCAGGAGCGACCCGTTCTTAAGTGTATCAATCACGGAGCTCAAATAGCAGAATGGGATTTACAGTCGTGTCACCCGGACACGGCGGGACTTCAGAGGATTATTCAGCGTTCCGGGTTGAATACGCCGATAGACTACTCATACCGCAAGGCCAACAAGGAGGTTGTCTCTGCATTTGTGGAGCGGTGGCGGCCGGAGACGAACACATTTCACCTACCTTTTGGTGAAATTTCTATCTCATTAGAGGATGTCAGCTTCCTCCTGAAGATCCCTGTGACGGGTAAAGTTGTTGAAGTGGAGAACTTTGCGAGGTACACGGAGGAATCTCGCTCGGACGCTATCAAGATGGTCTCGAACCTACTTGGGGTTAGCGCCGAGGAGGCTGAGGAGGAGGTGAATATCAGCAAGGGGCTCATAATGCGCAAACATTGGTTGAAGAGTCGATGGTGCCCCAAAGCTGGTTCGAGACCCAGAAATTATCCTCCTGTGGAATGCACCGCCCGAGCGTACCTGCTGTACTTGTTGTCGTGCACTCTTTTTGCCGATAAGAGTGGGGGTGTCGATCGCGCTGCTGAAGCTACTTGAGGACTTGGACGACGTAGGGAACTACGCATGGGGAACGGCTGCGTTGGCCTACTTGTATCAACACTTAGGGTCCGCCACGAGAGCGCTAGTGTCTCAGATTGCTGGGTAACTCACATTGCTGGGTACCTCACATTGCTTGAGGTTTGTTATAAAATAGACTTAATTTTCATTTTGTTTTTCAATGAGGCAAACTTGCAATTGTGGACTAACTAACATTGTATGTATTTGCAGGGATGGGTGTACGACCATTTCAAACTTGGTCTGGCCACGCCCAATGCGAAGTACTTAGATTACGTGCAACCTCGTGTCTCCAGATGGATTCAAAAGCACGAGACGGTTGCGAATGTTGACAAGCTCGGGGCCATTAGGAGAACCTTGGATAGGTTGCGACCAAGTGAGGTGAGCTGGTTATCCATGTCCTCTGATGATTGATTTTTTTTGGTACTTTATTTTGCACACACTGGTTGTTGCATAATTTCTAGGTCACTTGGGACCCATATGTGAATTTAAGGGAAAATGGCGTTGTGCAAGCGATGGCCTTTTACAATGGGAAGATCAAGTACATGGATGTGGTGGAGTCCTACCACCCGGAGAGGATTCTGAGACAGTTTGGCCATGTGCAATCTATACCAGATCCTCCGTACCGTCCATTGGAAGCACACAGAGGCCCATTTGCGAACAAGTACTTCGTCAAGTATGGGTGCGAACAAGACAATTGGGAGCGATGGAGGAACCATGTGTTGGCTCCTGAAGTTCGGGGCGAGAAGGCAGTATTTGAGTTTTTTGCTACACCAGACTACCTGCCTTGGTTCGTCAAAGTGTCTCATCCTGTTATTACGAATCCGAGCTTTGAGGACCTTGTAATGGTCACCTCAACCATCGCAGACAACGAGATACTTGATGTATTGGAATGGTTATATGTATTATGCATTTATAAGTAATTCTGAAATGTTTTACATTGACAGTAACCCGATATTTTTCTTCAGCGTAATAGGCGAGCGTTGGACGCGGCGTTGCGATGGATGGACCTCCCCCCGGAGGTGTGTACGCTTGACTCGGCGAGGACCACTCTGACTGACATGGTCAACTTCCTTTCGGGAAGGAGTTTAAGTCTCACCCCCACGAGTACGACTCCCGCGACCGCAACCGGCACAACCGCAACAACCGGCCTTACCGAACCAGGCCCGAGGCAGTCCCAGCATGGTAGCACTTCCACAACTCCACCCCGGCCACAGCTCAGCCCGCCGAGGCCGATGCTCGGCCTCAAAAGAGAATGCATGGGAAGGAGTATCGACGGAAGAATATGAAAAAATCCAAGCAATGATCAGCCGATAATGGAGGGATAGACATTTGTACTACATTTTTATGACATTTTTAAATGGTTGATGTGTTCCCGTTGCCTGTTGAGTACATTTTTATGACAGTTTATAATGTTTCATTGCCCATTTTTTTATTTTGGATGTAATTTGTGTTTGGATCCTTGTGATTTCTGCTTATGAGGGTGTATCGATCAAGCAGGACCGACGCCCATGTGCAATTTTCGGTCCTGATCAGCCGAGACAACTGCATGAGGCGCGGTCTTGCACTGCCGTCAACGTACCTGTTGCCAGTCTTTCAATATGTGTCGTTTAGTCATGGCCGAGAAGACATGAGTAATGTCGCGCATAGGTCGACGATTAGTGGCATTTTCGGTATTGCGCGACGGAGCATTGGCGTCAATTCTCGGAGGCGTACGACCTACACATTAACATATGTCTCGGTCATGCAGGACCGAAACGACTGTTCCAGTAACTAGTTCCAACTACCAATACAAATAAGTTTCCAAGCATGGCCATCCAACACGACAAGAGCCACGAAAACAAAATTATTGATATATCAATGTAGTATGATAAATTCACTATACAAGAATGAAACTGTACAACAATACCCGAAAGATAGGGTAAATTCATTCATTCTATATCCACACAACTTGAAAGCTAACTTTCAAAATTAGTAAACGTACAACCAAACAAATTTAGAGGTACCATTTGTAACACTACGGTGTACCTAAATCTACAACGGATATGATGGCTTCAAGTAAAGTTGCAATGGGCGCGATGTCTCGGAAGACGAATCTATCTCGCCAACCTTTCGCACTATCCTGAACATACCGTACCCACGAAGGGTATAAGGATGGCAATGGTGCATTCGTGCTCAACTTCACCTGTCAAATTGAACAGTATAACATGATCATATTGTCGGGAAACAAAAAAACAATTCAACAAAATTCGTATCACTTACCCTAAGCCAATGTATATTCCTGTCATTAATCATGGCAATGACAAGTCTGTTGTGCCCGGTGGACGGTGGAGCACTACATAGAGGTAGAAATGCGGAGGCACTCCCATGCGAGAGGTTGACGAGAACCACATTGACTGCAGTGGCTACCAACAATCCCATGTCTGGAAGTGTCAACCATTCTTGGAAAGTTGCTCCAACTTGATTCTCTCGGCAATGCACCGCAATCTTGACACTCTCGTAACTCGAGCCTAGCACTTCTCGCGAAAGGTTTTCATGCCCGATAATCTCATCATACATCCTTCTACGGACAATTCTCCACCCGTCGACATCGGCTAGTCCAAGGCCAGACGCAACACACCTATATCCACAATTCCCATCGGCAAGCACATCGATGATGCCCTCAACATGTAGCAACCAATCCGGTTCTATGCAATGACCGTAAGCCATGTTAGTTGCACTTTGCGTGCGTCGACTACCACGACGCAGTTTAGGAACAACTTTACTTTTCTTCTGCCTAGCACTGGAGGCCTCCTGAGTCGATAGCACGTACTCAAATTCACTCGGCAACCGTCTCGTAGAAGAATCGTCGCAGTCTTGTTTTCTCTTCGGAGACCCCGGTGTCCTCCCTTTTGTCTTAATTTTTGTCGGCGGCACAACACCTGGTGTAGACGAAGGTCGACTAATCTCCCTGAGCTGCTGAATAATCCTGAGTCGATCGTCCTCATCAGTGCAAGCATGAAACTTTTCCAACACCCTTTTCAATCTCATCGTGCACGTTGTACCCAGACGGGTCCACCGGATTCTCAGGTATCATACTCAACTTTCGCCAGTAAACATGAATGTCCTCGAGAGGGATGGGCGACCCAAAGAAATATATGATGGTTCAGCTCATGTGCACAAGGAAGGCCATGTGTGGTGCGTATCGCGCAACCACAATGAGTGGAATCGTGACCAACATCCTCTCCACGTGTCAATTCATCTCTAATTAGCCTAAGCGCCCGTTGAGAGACATAACCGCGCAATCGTCGATACAACTCAACAACGTACTCATGTTGGACGACATTCAAACTTAGCTCAAACGATGCCTTGATATTGTTGTGTTGGATTCTAAGGAGTCCATCAACCACATTCCATAGAGTCTCAAAATTGGCCTGACTGTTCCCAAGGTGTACCTTCGAATAGAATGCGCAGACTCCACCCTCTGCGTTGTCGTTTCCCCAAAGTGCATAAGTCTATTTGTCCAAGCCGAGACAAATTTCTCCTTGTAGTTCTTTAACCATGTGTTGTCCAAGTACTCCGTAAGACCCTTTACATGTCCAAACTCACAACGCAGGTCATTCACCCTAACTTCGAATAAGGCCTCCGAGTTGGCATACATCACGCTCGTCCACCTATCCATAAAACGCGCAAAACCATCGTTCTCCCCAAACATCTTCTTAGTCTTGTCCAATACTACTTTGTTGATGTGCCAAGAAAAAAAGGAGGTGAGAGGAGGCCGAAAAAACTTCTTCTATGGCACTAATAAGGGCTAAGTCCATATCGGTAACAAACACGTCAGGCTTAGGCCACCCATCCAATATGCATCTCAACTTCTCAAGTGTCCAAACATAATGCCCATGAGTCTCTGATGATAAGAATGCGAACCCAACGGAGAACGTCAAGTGCGTAGAAGTGATGCCAACAATCTCCAACAAAGGCATTCGGTACCTATTTGTCTTGTACGTGGAACCCATCAAAATAACCGATGGAAAACACCTTACCAACTTTATTGAGTCGGGATGTGACCAAAATAACTTCGTGACAACATTCGTAACGGGATGCTTCCTATGCCATGACAGCCACTTATTCTTCTCCAATATGTGCAATAGTTGTTGCATTTGAGTCCTCCCACCCACATCCTCATTTCGGTCTTTTTGTCTTGCATTATATATAGTCCTCATTGTCGATACGTTTCTAACGTCTCTTTGCTTCAACGTATTTAGGATGTCTCTTGGCTTCACATTCCCCTTTGTCATTTGCACTACAACTTCCTGCTCCACCTTATCCAATCTCCCGGCAAAAGAATGGCCGTCCAAGTTTTTTGCGGGCTCGTGATTGTGCCTCCCACATATAACAGTGATATACCACAACGAGTCAGCATTTTCCTTTACGTTGATAAGGAAAGGGCATCCACATTTCTTGGTACCAGTTTGAGTCCTCGTCGTTTCGTCTTCTTCTTCATTTCTTGGTTTCGAAGCAATTTTTGCCGCTTTACCCTTACCAACTCTTTGTAACATTCCCCTATAAGTCCCTGACCTCTCACAGGCAAGTTTCACCCTTCCCCTGCGCTTAATTCCCCCGGCGTCAGAGTGCTTTGTCACTAGCACGAACATGTTCTCACGACCTATCATTTGAAGCCATCAAAATGTCGCTTCTCTAGTTGGGAATGGCCTACAAGGTGTAAACGTGTCCGTGTAGTCTGGAAATAGAGCAGAAATCGGCATTACCTGCAATACAAACAGTGTAACATTATAATCAACCGAAATGTACAGCACAATCACAAAAACATCCAAAAAAAATAGGTTATCGGTAGTACAGGTCAATAACTTGCTTCAAAGTCTCGCTCACGAACGACCGAGAGTTAATGAATACTCCCGATTTTACCGTTCCGTGAGAGACGTAGACCAATCGGTTCTACATGACCGAGACGTAACCACACATCTCGATCCTTCGAGGCCGAAACAATCGGGCACCTAGACAGAAACTTCGGATAACCGCAACAAATACACAATAAATTTGCAAAATTACCTCAAGTACGACCTCCTCTGCCACCGAAGCAGTACAATCCTCCATTATATAGTGGAGGCAAGTTCGGATTTGAAGAAATTACCAAACCCTACGTTGACAAACAAATCATCATTTTCACAGTTATACACAACTCAACAGTTCTAAAAAACACGAATATGGTTGTCAAACATTGTTACCTCGCTGTCGGATGATGTCAATCCGCAATAATCGATCAACGCTCGCCAAATGCAATGTGGCTTTGCGGTTCAACCTTGTGGTGGGGTGCCTTTTTTTCTTTGTCAAAATGATTTGTGGGGTTTGAATCACTATATATACAAGGGCAAAATAATCTTTTCCACTTTTGCTGAAATTTTTCCAAAAACTTTGGGTGCCTTCATTAAATGGTGGGGTGCCCTTAGCGGCCCTCTTCCTTTTTGATGAAAGAAGTTTGATAGTTAAATAGCTTCCTAATTCACTGAATAAAGTTGTTTATTTTTGTCTTTTATGAAGTGTGGTTTTGCACACCCACGCATCCTGCATTGGCTTTGCACAAATCAATCTTTGGGTCCATAGCAGCCCCTGTTTCCAGTTCACATCAGCCCCTACTTGTCTGCATCTTTATATTTGTGGTCATCTTAACACCATTTGCTCATCTATTCGATATGTGATCATCTATGAATTGCTCTGCCCGCGTGCTTATGCCTTCCAGATTTGCTCATAAGTCGATCATCTGCTTGTATGTCATGGGTTACGACATATATATATATGTTTCAGCTTTGTGGGTCATCGTTGATTAATTTTCTCTACAATGAACTCTAGATCCGTTTTTGGTCATTTGTTCACTTGAATTTATTTTTATGTTGTCGTATGCACACTCTACTGATTTGTTTAGCAAACTCAAGTTGGTTTTGACAAACCGATCTTGAGTTTGAGAGATTAAGTTAATATTTGATATTAAAATTTGAGATCATTCGATCGTAATCAAAAGATATTGTGGTTGTAACTGTTGCCTATATAAATAAGTAATTTGTACTTAAGAAAGATACACAATAAAAATTGTCTCTTTTAGAAATTAACAATTATTACACTCGATATCACTTTCTCTTGTCAAATCTATCAATATTTTTTACCCGAACATGGTATAAGCCTCAAATTGAATGTCCTACCACTAGAACAATTTAGGCTTTTTATAACACCTAATTGATAGAGGTTTTTAAGTAACCCCATGTATTATGTGATTAAACTTTCTATAACACTGAATTGATATAGGTTTTTAAGTAACCCCTATGTATTAAGCAATTAGGATTTTTATAGCACATAATTCATAGGGGTTTTTAGTAACCTTTATTAAAATTCAAACTCTCAATCGACACACTTTCATGACTCAAAAACAGTTCTCTCCATCTCAAAACTCAAACTCTCAATCGACACTTTCGATCGATCTCTCTCCAGCGATTCACTCTCTTCATCTCCGATTCCCATCTCAATTTCTCTCTCTACATCTCTTCGTCTTTCTCTCTTCATCTTCTTTGTTTCCTCAGTCACTAAACTCTAACCTTAGCCCCAACTACTACACCAGTTCTCATCGATAAAGGTTTATCGAATTTGATAGACGCAGCAATGGAGTTGCACTTGTTCGATATGCGTTCGATCATCCGGACCAAGGCTCCAGTCGTCAAGTGGTTCAAGGAATGGCGAGCGCTACTCGCAACTGAATTCGTATTTTGATTTGTCTTTTTTAGGTTTCCAAATGATTTTCTTGTTCGATTGGTGTTGCTGGCGATTGGGATTTTGTTGAATTCAAATGAAGAATGTGATTAATGCAAATGCGCGACATCTCTTGAAGTTTTCCAGGTTGTTGAATTCTTAAGAAGTTACTGATTTTGGCATTCCTTGTGTGTTAAGGCTATTACTGGGGACTCAATAGTCCTGAAATTTTAGAAGGCAAGATCTGCTCTCGAGGAAAGTCTGAGGCGCGTTGAAGATATTGTTCCACAAGCTATTGGTTGTCAGGTATTGACATGCACGCATTTGAACAACGATCCACCGTAGTAGCATTGGAGTTTTTCTTACTTTCTTTTGTTATGCTTGTTACTTGATGAGGTATGGGCTCGTTTGCACATTTATTTAGAATTTCTTGTACATCACTATGAAATTGGATTTTTGTTGAACCACGGATCATCCATTTCCTCAACTTATGAATTATGTAGCAGGATATATATATATATATATATATATATATATATCAATGTGCATTTATTTTGACTATTTCTTAGTAGAGTTTGTGAATTTCTTCACTTAAACACGTCCTACCTGGGAAGTGGTTAAAGAGGTTTACTGGCTATCTTGCTATATTTGTTGACCTTTACAACTGTACGTATACTAGGTATATAATTGCTTGCTTAGAAGTCTAAATTTAACTAGCAATAGCTTGACAATCAATTAATTTGTGGCCTTTGTGCTTCATTAAGCAAATAATTAAGTAACCATTTAATTATGATTCACAAAGTATATTAAAGAAGCACATTTACGATCATAATGATACATTTCCTATATGTAGGGATCGATCGATATATGTAGATAGCTTCCAAGCTTTGTGATCTTTTTAATTAAAAAATATATTACAAAGAATTGGGCGATTGTTTGGAGCATGGAAATCAAGGCTTACTAAGGAGTTAGAAAATGGCAATGACGAAAAACCTACCACAATCGATGAAAAGTTATGGAAAGAGTTCAAAAAATGAAGGAGATCTAGCAACTTTCGTGAACAAAGCGATAAAGCTAAGGAAATTAGAGCAAAGCAAACGATTCAGCATACTACAAGTCGAAAAGGATATGCTCACCTTGAATATGAGATGACAAGTTTTATTCATTTATTCTATTACTTATACCTATATTTTAATCTTGTATTATTTATTGTTTTTATGCTTATAGATTGAAGAAAAAGGCGGTGCTAGTGTTTCCAGAGCTGAGGTGTGGATTAGAGGGCATTCAGATAAAAAGGGGAAACCACACAATGCCAAAATTGTCAAAATTGTGGTGAATTAACTAATAGATCTTTGATATTTTATATTATTAATTTTTTCTTCCATTTGATGCAAATAGTAGTTGTTTGTTTTGAAGGATAAAATCAATGCATGTAATCAAAGTCAATGCTCGGAATCTGCTGCTCATCAATTAACAATGACCCTATCTCACAAGTTTTTCGTACTGAACACCAAGGTCGAGTGAGAGGTCTTGGTTTTGGAGTAACTCCTACCGGTGTAGGTGCAACAACTCAGAATAACGCTGTCATCAAAGAGAAGTATGAAAATTTATCTTCCTATGTTTACAATCAACATAAACAGGTACAAATTGATATTTTCACTAAACACATGTATATTTATTTATATCGTGAACAATATTCATTCTTAAATTGTGTTGGTTATTTTTTATGATTGGATCAACAAGGGGGAGACGGGCACACTTGTACATGCCAGGTAAAAAAAAATCTATTAAACGTAAGTGTTACTGATAATTAAACTTCATAATTTTTATTGAAGCCACAAAACGGGAACTCTTCGAATAAGTGTGGAATGAAGTGTAAGTTGATCGATTGGGTTGTTGGTACCCATATAGTGGCAGATGGAGAGATTGCAATAGATGACCCGCTACATGTTGTGGAGGGTGTTCCTATTGGGGTTGGATCTTACATGGTGTTGGTGCAAACAACCATTGACCACAATGCTTTGATATGGAGGACTCAAGCTAATATGAGGACAATAGAGCAAGCTTTAGGGGAATCGATTCCATGGCCTAAACAGCATGTCTTCATACCTAACACTTGAGGCAAGTATGTTTCAACCATTTAGTTTTATTTTTTCACTCATCTTGTGTCTCTGAATTTAATTTTTTTTGTGCTTGCAGATGATAGGAAGAGCGTATAGATGGTGCTAGAAACTTGATGAGTTTCAATGTTTCATATTTGTTTCAATATCTTCTCGTCTATTACTTTTGCTCGTATATAGAAAAGGAGCTTATTTTGTCTAGTTTTAAGTGCTTTGTATGAGACTCAGCTTGTTACTTTTGTGTTTCTTTAAATAAATTCTGCTTTGCTCTCACTTCTCTATACATACATGTGTGTGTCTCTAACATATGATTGATGCTTGTAACATGGACATAACATCTCATTATTATGAAATTATATCACTTCCTCTTTTGTAGGTCTGCTGATTTGGCGAATTAATTTCTCAAGGTAACGAGATTTGGTGTTTGATTTCTATATGCAATTATATCACTTCCTTTTTTTACAGGTCTCTGCTGATTTGGCGAATTAATTTCTCAAGGTAACGGGATGTTTTTTTGCCGAGGCGTGATTAAGGTAACTCTACCTATTGACTTCCTTGCTATGTTAAAGTATTCGCACTATTACTTTTTCTTATTATATGTAGGAAAAAATGTCATTACATGTATTGTATACATGTGTTTCTTTCTGGTTAGAGTTACTAATAAATGAGAAGAAATTTTCCTTGATTAAACCATGCCTAAAAAATCTCATACATCTGGCATGACGTGCTAAATGCTAGCAAGTAACCATGTGATCATTTGTCGCATGTGGTTGAGTAGATAATGTTTGGCACTAAGAAGTGATTGCTTCCCCTCAATAGATGGATCCTTCGACCAGAAAATGTAACAATTACTTAAGTTAGCTTTGGCACTTTGTATTGGGTGTGGGGTTCCTTACTTCTTTAGGGGCCTTCTATGCCATAAAAACTTGCCTTGCGACATCTAACAGTTCAAAATCTCCAATATGCAATTCCACTTTCATATATTGAATTGGAAAAGTTATATTATAGATATTGTTTTTGACAACATCATAAATTTCTTATGAATAGATGATTTATTTGGATTTTAGGACCATTACCTTGGTTTGAAATTGATTGAGTAGTCTGGTACAATGTTTAACTTCGAGATGATCACTTCCACTTTATTTTAGAGACCTTGTCCATTTTCTGTACTCTTTTGGAACCTCCTAATTTCAGTGGACAACTCAAATTAAGCAGATATCTCAAACTCAATTTTCCTTAGAAACTTTAACACCTTTTACATTGTGCTCTGCTATAGTTTATTTTTTTTATTTTAAGAAATGAATTTATCATTTACTAATGCCCAACTTTTTTGCAATTTGTTAAATAGGTTGATGGAAGAACCCGCTGCTTATGGAAAGTTAGGACTGGCAAATCTCTTTGTTGTTTTGACTGATCTTCTAATGGAGCTTGATAGTATGGATGAGGTATGGAAATGTGAATTCCTGTTGAATTCCCGTGGTCCTCATCTTTAAATTAAAATATGTATTTCATTTGGAGATGCCACATTTTAGAAAACTCGATTCTTTAGTTAGAAACCTTAACCCGATAGAAGCTGAGAAAATTTGATGGTGTAGAGGTAGGCATAAGATAACTTGAGATGCATTGATTAAAAAGGATTAAAAGGATTTTGAAAGCACGGCGTCATGTGCATTAAATATAGCGAAGTGGAAGTGTTTTATCCATGTAGCCAACCCAACTAATTTGGAATTGTAATTTTTACTTCGAGGATCTCACTATTATTTCTAGCGACTAATGGCTACGGCCATAATCCAATACAAATCACTGAATTTCCAAACCATCCAAAAGGAAAAAGCAATGGTGCATGCATGGAAATAATCAAGAGAAAATGCTTAAGTTGAAATAAAAACAAATGTTCTAATTTTATAAGAACTTCCTCTTTGCTGCCTAATTGCTTTCATTGGATGTTTCTTTTACACTACCAAACAATTGCTAAATGATCTGATCTCTGGCAAGTTGAATATGAGTCGCAGATGACACGCTTAAGCAAAATGTTGTAGTATTTGTTCCCTCCCCTTCCCATTTCACCCTTTCCTCTTGAACAACAGAATCAAGATCGCTTACTCGATCGAAGGTGTTCTTGCTTTGCGAATATCTTTGATTGGGGATCACGTGCCTGTGTTGATCTCTATCACAAGGGAACTATTATTGAGATTTATAGAATGAGTCGCAATAAGATGCAACGGCCATGGCGAGTAACTGAAAATACTTTGACTATTTGTTATATTTGGTATTTATTCATGTCCAAATTTACCATAAGGAAATGGAAAACAGTTTATATTTTTATAATCTTCTTTCTCAGGTGGATGATTTTGACACCTTCAAAGAGAGGATGCTAGGTTCCGCAAAAAAGAAACACCCTCCACACAGCAGCAACAATGTTGCAAGCATGGCCATTAGGCCATCAGTAGTCACATCTAATCACTTGAACAACAACAACAACAACAACAGTATAGTAAACTATTTTGTTAGCAACAGCAACAATGTTTCAAACGAGGTGTTAGCGCGAGGAATTTTGAAGTTGAGGATTTGAAAGCTCAAGCCTCATTGGTATGTCTCTTATTTTTTGTACAGCAAACTATTTTGTATTTTTAAATTTGTTTAAAAAATATGTAGCCTGCCTTTTTAATAAGTTTACTATATTTTTTGAATGCTTGCATTGTTTCAAGTATTCGTTGATTACTTCCATAATTTCCTGAAGGTTCAAGTTGTTTTGATGAATGTGATGTTGAGTTGTTTGAATAAATGCCGATATGGCTGTGTTTTGATGGATTGAATTGGGTGGTGTGTATGTGCAGATAAGGAGGTCTTCATAACATGATGTGGTGAGAGTCGTTGTGATTCAAAAGGTGCTTGACATTGTTGGAGTTTAGACTCATATCAGAACTTATACATATATGCATTGTCATTTTATTCTCTATTTGCATATGTAGCATGTATAATTACTGGTGGAATAACAATATTGTGAGTGAGATGTACATTTGTTATATTTTCAATTGGAAATGAAAATTAATGATTCTGGGCATTTTCAGCTATTAATTTTTTTTAAATGGCATTTGAAAGGGGTCTCAAATCTCTATGAAATCGCTATTATTCATAGTGGTTTGAAACCCCTATGTAAGCCTTCGACGATAATATAGAGGTTTCAAACCACTATGAAATCACTACAATTGATAGGGGTTTGAAACCTCTATGTAAGCTTCTAAAGATATTATAGAGGTTTCAAACCCCTATGAAATAGCCAAGATTTGATAGAGGTTTGAAACCCCTATGTAAGCTTTGAAGATACGATAACACCTTAAAAGATAACACTTTTCATAGAGGTTCAAAACCTCTATGAAAAGTAGAATTTGTTCTAGTGTGTAACTAACAAAAATGATAGAAAAATGACACTATTTTTTCAAGAAAATGCTAGGGGATTAATACTTTTGCAATCAGTTGGGAAGAACATTGATAGGATCCATTATATTATCCATTGAGATGTGTGCATGCACATTTCAATGTGTATTTAATGAGCTCGAACAATTTTATATCCAAAAGTTGTACCCAAAATATCTAACCCTAGCTTTTCTCATATCTTTATTATAAAATCACACTATGACACCCCTAAAACACTTAAAAACTCATAAATTGAAAATCCACAGTTGATATTAGGGTCAATTCGGTAATTCACATGGAGTATAGTTTTTTTTTTTTTTTTTACTTTTAATAGGGGTAGATGTAGGATAAAGTAGCCACCCCCTATGATGAATATATGAATTAAGCTTGAGTTTGACTTTAAAGTTTATAAATAAGAAAAGGATTGTGCTTGAATGATACCCCTATATAGGGCCGGCAAAATGTGCCCGGTCCCGTTTGGCCCATTTTGTCCGATCCCATTTTAAACGCGACCGGGCAATATTTTTTTTAACAAACATACGGTTTGGACAATGTTTTATGTTCGTTTAAAAATACGGGACCGGTTATGGGCAAAAATTTTAAAAAAAATGGGTACCCATTTAGTGATTAATTTGAAGGGCATATAGGTAATTTCACTGTGAAATTAACCTAATTTCACTTTCATTGCCTCACTGGTTCACACTTCACGGTCCTCACTCCTCACCTCTCACTCTCACAACTCTCAAGTCTCACGACTCTAACTATCGTCTCTCTCAGACTCTCATGCTCTCTCGACTCACTCTCACCAAACCGGCAAACCCTCTCCCACCCTCTCGCCGTCGCCAGACTTACCGTCTCGCACTCGCCGTCTCGCACCGCTAGTCGGGTGTCGCCGGCTCCTCCTCCGCCGCTTCGGCTCCCATTTCTCCCACCGCTCGACGGCGCCAAGCAATTCCTCGGAAACGCCCTCCTCTCCCACTTCCCTCGGCGGCAGCGCCACCGCCACCACTCCTCCTTCGCCTCCTTGTCCTCCCACCACCAGCACCACCGCCCCAACCACGCCTTCGACCTCACTCTCACCCCCAATTTCTAGCATGTTTAATCGATGTTTAGATGAGAACTGAACTTCAAAGCTGGCCATATGGTTTTTCGATGTCGGAAGACTTCCCGATTCAGATCGACGCGGTAGTGTTTATGGTAGACTATTAGTCCATGACAGGTATGCAGTTTCTCTCTTTTAAGCCGTATAAACCTTTGCGTTGCTACTGTCAAACAGCTTTTTTTTCCTTCTTACTTTCGAAATAAAGAAGTGTGAGTTAATTTCTTGTGCAAGGTTTGTCCATTTATGTCAATATTAAAAATAAAAAGCGAACAAAACGAGAGCCGTATGTTTTACAAACATACGGGACTGGAAAAAAAAATTGCCCGTTTCAAAAACGGGACCGGGTCTGGGCACAAAATTTAATAATTTTAGAAATGGGTGTCCGGTCCCGTTTATGTCCGGTCCCGAATTTTTGCCTGCCCTACCCCCATAGTCACTGATATGCACACTCCTTTTAATCCAATGTTTGTTTCACCTCAAGAAATGAGCTTACACACGCTGAGATTCAAACAATTGGATAGAAGAAGTTTGCATTTCGGTAAGCGTTCTAGAGGTGTCACTAGCATTTTCAATAAAAAAATGTTATTCTTGACGTGGAATATGGATGACCATACAAGTACATCAACATATTATGTAGTCATGTAACTTGTATTTCTCACTTAATAGTACCTCTACTTGTCTATGTATTGTCATGTTACTCGTAACCATTTCCAATGTACACCAGCTCTTCCATTAATTGTCAAATTACTTGTAATATGTTGTATGACACGGGGTGTATGTGTTACTTGTACAAATTGTATAAAGTACATTTATCATCATCACCAAATGGCCTATATAAAGGGTGTCAACCTCATTTAAAAACATACCAAGTTGAATGAAAACTTCTCATTTCAACTATCTTATTTCTTCTCTTCTCCTTTGTAGAAGTAGTTTGTAGTAGTAGAAGTTCCTAGTCTTCTATTTTCCTTCTCTAGTTCTTAGCAAGTTTCAATTCAATTTACAACACGTTATCAGCACAAGCTTGCTCTAGCATTTAGGAGACCTTAAAGTTCCAGAAGGCTTGTTAAGGAGACAAAGCTAGTGTGACGGCCCCAGTTTCCAACAAACTGGGCCCCGCCCGGCCTAAGCTCACGTCGACCCCCGAGCCAGTCTCACAAGGTCAACGCGGACCTAGTCAGCCTTCTATTCCATCATTATCAGTAAATTCACAATTTTAAAGTTGAGTTATTAATATTTCTCAAAATTTTACAATTTAGCGGAAGCAATTACTACAAATAAAATAACTCAACCGTAAGTAAAAAGTTAGGCAACCTAATTGTGGAACCCAGTAAATATGCTATCATCAGGGGAGAGTAATACATGATATACAAAAATTCACCAAGCAATGGAGCTTTCCCTCTGCTACTGGTCTGCGACTCTGCACTCAGTCAAGCCCAAAAATGACGAGCCCAAGTAAGTAAATCCAGTAGGACATATACACAACATTTCACAATATCTAAAGTAGTCAAATTCATGCAAATAAAACGAAAGGAATACAGAACTCATGAAAGAAAAGACTGTAAACGATCCATCAATGAGTGAGGCCAAATAACAAGGAGTCCCGACCAAAAGGTCGTTAAGTCGCGGAGAAATCCCAGCAGACTCGAGTTTAGGACGAGTCCCCTGCCTCCCAGCCCTAACCCTTGCGACTATGAGATATCTACAGACCCGGATAAGTGCCCCCAACGTACACTCGATTGGGAGATATCAACGGCGTCTGGATAAGAGCTCATATCGCAGATAAATAGTAACCATGACTCGCTTGTCAATGGGCCCACTCAATCAATAACAATTCCAAAGATAGCTATCATCACAAAGTAGTGAACAACAATAAAGCTATCACAGAACAGTAAACAACCACAGCCAATGGAGAGAAATGAAATACTGTATAAGTCCTTAGCTGGTTTACTTACATCGAGAAATTGCGAACCTCAAAACGTCTAGCTCACGTCTCGATTTGCGCACCTGACACCCGACTCCTAAGTCCCTGGTGTCCATTTAGACATTTTAGGCCTATTTTACTTCAAATCATTCTAATCATACTGAAATTAGGTGAATAAACCTCACCTCCATCGCGTCGTCGCGATTTCGTTGAAATCGCGCATCCGACCGGTCGACAACGCGCCACCGAGTCGTTCATCGCGTCGCAGCCACGCCGTCGCTCACCGGTCGTCAGCGCCGCCGCCGCTCGCCGGCCGCCGCCACCGCTGGTGAGTTCCTCCGCATTGCGTCGCGTCACGTCGCCGGTTCGTCGCTGCCGCGGCGCTACGGCCCCATCCGCCGCTGCCGCGCGTCGTTGAGCCGCAGACGGCGTCATCGAGCCGTCCGGCCACGCTTGCCGCGCCGCAGGCCGCCATGCGCCGCTGTCCTCCGCTGCCGCCATCGTCGCTCGATTCTTTGGCCATCTCAATCTGCGATCTGCCGCCGACGCGGGTCCGCGTCGCGTCGTCTCCGATCTGCGCTCCGTCGTCCCGCCGGGTCCACCATCGTCCCGGCAGAGCGCTTTCGCCTCCATCGTCCGCGAGCTTCGCCATCGCTGCGCCGCGCAGCCGTCGTCGCAGTGCGGCGCCGCTTCTTGCCATCTCTGCGCGCCAGCGCGGCTTCTTACACCATCGTTGCCATGGCCGCCGCTCGCGGCTGAGCTCCGCCGTGGCCCTCTCTCGTCACTCATCTCCCGTGGTCTTCTTTTTCTTTTTTTTCTTCTCTCTTTTTTCGATCTCTTTTTTTTTTTCAATCTTATCCCATCCTTTTTTTGTTATGTATATATATATTATATTCCTACATATATATATACATTTTTTTATTTTCTTTTTGATTTTAAATGAAAGCTGCCCTCGAGATTCGCGCGGAACAGTACTCGAGGCACATCGACATATTTTCCTTATAAATGAGCAGCGCGCATCTCGAGGCACCAACCCGCCTTATTTCAAAATCTCGATACTCGCGTTATGCATCACGAGGTGTATCCAATTTACACATGAAAACCACGTAGAGCCACTATCTCGGTCCCATGTTGGAACGCGACACAAGGCGCGTCCCCGTTCGTGTTTCGGCTCACCGCATTCCCCGCATATTCATTTCTCACCGATTTGCAATATAGTCTCAAATTAAACATTCTCGGTGTCTCCACTCAAGATTCGGACATACGTATTCGACGGGTGGGTCCCACAAACGACCCTGACCTGATACGTGACACAAGTCAAATTTTTCGGTTCGTTACAGTCTTCCCAACGAATTAGAATTTCATCCTCGAAATTGAAGCAAGTCTCAAAGGACAATGGTGTTTTATGAATGAAGACCCAAGGCCATACTCGCCCAAGGCCATACTCGCCCAAGGACATACCCCCATCTTACTTTGTAAGGCTGGGCTCCTCCGCGACGGGATAGGCTCCTCCGAGACCTCCAAGCAAAGAACACTCCATCTGTCTCTTCCCATCAATATATGCCAGGGCAACATCCTCGCAACATATATTGGAATACAAATGAACATTTTAATCTAATAATCCACCGTCACTAACGTATACCGTTGTATGCCCGCGAGAATGTAAATCAATCTCTCTGATCGCGTGAGTCTCAACCAACTCGTACCCTCTATCAGGTTACGCTGAATAGTAGTCGGACCTGACGTAGCAATAGCACGAATCTGTTCCTGGCTGTCTACACGCCCGTACAGGTAAATTGAAATCTCACTCCAACTGGAACATGTCCATGTCCTTGTCCCTATGCATGACTAGATCACTATCCCTGTCTATGCACTCGACTGGATCTCTGACCCTGTCTCTGGCTACTGCCTCTGCCATCAACCCTCTGATGGTACTTATGCTAAGGGTCTGACGGTGCTGGCTGCTGTAATGCACTAGCGTAACTCTGAGCTGGATCTTCTAACACTAGCGCCATATACGACGCATACGGTGGAAACGCAATACGCTCTAAGGTGATCTCCTTGTCACGCCCGTCTAACTCCTGTGCATGTGCTCCCAAAGCTCTCGCCAGCATATAGCCCTCGCTTAGGCCTCCTGTACTGTGCTCGGAGTCTTCGTCACCCAACGTCGCCAACCAAATTTAGGAAATTGTGTATGACGTAGTATGACTGGTTAGTGTCCGTGTCGGTCGCACCCCCAGCATACTTTATCGCGCGTATATACCGATCCATGTACTGCAACTGACTCCCTGGTCCTCTATCAAATGATCTGAAACTCGGTACTATGCAAGTATGGAATGTTCCCCATCGACGCCACCTTAGTGCGTAACTAAACATCGGCCTCGCCTAACAACGAAGCTGATACGATGCTCGACCTCATATGATCTAGTGTGGCCGAGACGTCATGAATCTTTGCTGCTCCGAGATTCGTACCACCGTGAACTTTTTTGAGTGATGTTGTTGAAACTCGCGAGACTGCCTCGCCTTAGCCGTCTTTCTAATTCCCATATCAGTTGGCGTGCTCATCATCTCCTCATGTATAGAAAATATTATCTCGGTCCGAACATGTGTCTCCTCGGCCACTGCAGGTCCTACCTATATTGGAGATATTTAAGGTGAGTTGTGAACTGTAAAACACACCCAACCTGAATAACTAGAGCTGCTGACGTAGACAAAAACAAGTTAGCCTGTGCCCTTAACAGTCGAAGAATTTCCTGCAGTTATTGGTAGTGCGATGCATGCAATGCGAGGTATACAACTCCTTCGCACTCTAAAAATGCAAACCTGCAGCCCCACGATCATTCCTAGACCCGGTCTGAAACGTAATCGCATTTTCCATAGCCACGAATCGTCGAATCATGGCATAGTTACCGATATCGTATATAGTATATTACAACTCCACAAATATACCATATAGGATCAAGTATTACTCTTTTCTTAGCAACTTTAAACGCACCGTTTTTATTCTTTTTATAGGTGAATTGCTAATCTTAACAACTTTACGAAGTACCATTACTTTTTCGCTCTATTCAAAGGTGCTCGTTCTTTTCAACATGCACTACTCGCACGAGAATTCTTTTAAGTACGCTTACTAACGCATCTAAACAAATTTTAGCATGTGAAGATTCTTGAGATATACAATCCCGTAGGATTTATACTTAAGTGACATCTAACTTTTAGAATGATTCGCAGACTCTACTTCGACACGTAACTCATTTACAAGTCCCTAAAGGTGGTGGTCGACTTCACCAAACCTGAGACGATAAATGCATAGTGTCACTAAAGTGGAGTTACTTGGGCTTCTGATCCAACATTACTACTCCAAAGCTTTCGTCAAAGCTAAGGAGCCCGTACATGATGAAATCGTTAGCTCTCAAGTCATCTCAACACTTTGCTCCTTTAGAGTCTGCTCTTCGTTTCTTTCTTTTTTTTTTGTTTCAAACTTTACTTTCTCGAATGTTCCTTACATTAATTTTTCCATTCATTTTATATTATCCAACAACATCAATTTCCTTTATTATCAATTCAACACCATTTAGAGACTCAAACTTCCATTTCAAGTCTCACTACTATAGGAAATCCTCAATTTCAGTAATCACTAAATAACTTGAAATGAATTTAATGAACTCTTTTGAGTCCTAATGGACATTTTAAGTTTCAATTGGAAACCATACCCTTTGTAATACCAAAGTTTCGAATTGAAAACCTTAAAAGTCCTACTTCTCTTATTTTACTCGAAATGAATTGTTTCATTCACCAAACCAACAATGTTATTTATCTCCATTTATCAATTTCCTTGAATCTGATAAATTTATCGTCGATCTTTTCATTTTATTCATCACGTCTCACGCGACACACAGAGTGAATATCGTATATCCATCAATAATACAACACATCAAATAGCTCATATATCCTCAACTCTCCTCACTTCCCAACGACGACTTAAGTCGGGATCACAGAGTTCCACTCTAAGTTCAAGGTTCCTAACTTTCACTGGTTTATGTCTTAATGGTTTGTGATTTAAATCAAGAGTCAAGTATGTACAACTTCGGCTCTAATACCAACTGTGACGGCCCCAGTTTCCAACAAACTGGGCCCTGCCCGGCCTAAGCCTACGTGGACCCCCGAGCCAGTCTCGCAAGGTCAACGCAGACCTAGTCAGCCTTCAATTCCATCATTATCGGTAAATTCACAATTTTTAAGTTGAGTTATTAATATTTTTCAAAATTTTACAATTTAGCGGAAGCAATTACTACAAATAAAATAACTCGAACCGTAAGTAAAAAGTTAGCAACCTAATTGTGGAACCCAGTAAATATGCTATCATCTGGGGAGAGTAATACATGATATACAAAAATTCACCTAGCAATGGAGCTTTCCCTCTGCTACTCGTCTGCAACTCTGCACTCAGTCAAACCCAAAAATGACGAGCCCAGGTAAGTAAATCTAGTAGGACATATACACAACGTTTCACAATATCCAAAGTAGTCACATTCATGCAAATAGAACGAAAGGAATACAGAACGCATGAAAGAAAAGACTGTAAACAATCCATCAATGAGTAGGCCAAATAACAAGGAGTCCCGACCAAAAGGTCGTTGAGTCGCGGAAAAATCCCAGCACACTCGAGTTAAGGACGAGTCTCCAGCCTCCCAGCCCTAACCCTTGCGATTATGAGATATCTACAGACCCGGATAAGTGCCCCCAACGTACACTCAATTGGGAGATATCGACGGCGTCTGGATAAGAGCTCATATCGTAGATAAATAGTAACCATGACTCACTTGCCAATGGACCCACTCAATCAATAACAATTCCAGAGATAGCAATCATCACAAAGTTGTGAACAACAATAAAGCTATCATAAAACAGTAAACAACCACAGCCAATGGAGAGAAATGAAATACTGTATAAGTCCCTAGCTGGTTTACGTACCTCGAGAAATCGCGAACCTCAAAATGTCTAGCTCGCGTCTCGATTTGCGCACCCGACACCGACTCCTAAGTCCCTGATGTCCATTTAGACATTTTAGGCCTATTTTACTTCAAATCATTCAAATCATACTAAAATTATGTGAATAAAGCTCACCTCCATCGCGTCGTCGCGATTTCATCAAAATCGCACATCCGACCGGTCGACAATGCGCCATCGCCGTTCATTGCGTCGCGCCCGCGTCGCGCCGCTGCCGTCATGCCGCCGCAGCGCTCGCCGCCGCCGCCACCGGCTGGTGAGTTCCTCTGCGATGAGTCGGGTCGTGTCGCAAGTTCGTCGCTGCCGCGCCGTTGCGGATCCACCGCCGCCGAAGGCGTCGCCGAGCCATCCAGCCACGGCCACTACCGATCGCAGCCGCGCCGCCGTCCTCCGCTGGCCACCATCGTCGCTCAGTTGCTGGCCATCTCTGATCTGCGATCTTCCGCCGATGCTGGTCCGCGTCCCGTCGTCTCCGATCGGCACTCCGTCGTCCCGCCGGGTCCGCTGTCGTCCAGCTGGAGCGCTCTTCGCCCTCCGCCGTCCGCGAGCTTCTCGCCACTGCCGGTCATCGCAGCTGCAGTGTAGTGCCGCTGCTTTCCATCTCAGCCGCCGCGCGGCTGCTACACCATAGCTGCCCGCGAGCCGCCGCACGCAGCTGGAGCTCTGCCGTGGCTCTCCGTCGCTCATCTCCCGTGGTCTCCTTCTTCCTCTCTTTCTTCTCTCTCTTTCTGATCTCTTTTTTTTTCAATCTTATCCCATCCTTTTTTTATTATATATATATATATACATTTTTTTTTATTTTCTTTTTGATTTTAAATGAAAGGTTCCCTCGAGATTCGCGCGCAACGATACTCGAGGCACATCAACATACTTTCCTTATAATTGAGCAGCGCGCATCTCGAGGCACCAACCTGCCTCATTTCAAAATCTCGATAGTTGCGTTATGCATCACGAGGCGTATCCAATGTACACATTAAAACCACATAGAGCCACTATCTCGGTCCCACGTTGGCACGCGACTCAGGGGGCATCCCCGTTCGTGTTTCGGCTCACCACATTCCCCGCATATTCATTTCTCACTAATTTGCATTATAGTCTCAAATTAAACATTATTGGTGTCTCCACTCAAGATTCGGACATACGTATTCGACGAGTAGGTCCCACAAACGACTCTGACCTGACACGTGACACAAGCGAAATTCTTCGGGTCGTTACAGCTAAGAAGGTATAATTTTTGTTATTTAAATAAGTTCAAATTATTTATATATTATCATGGTTGCTTCCTTTTATTACATGCATCACTTCTATATGCATACTTTATTCATATACTATGCATTATAACGTCACTTATTGGGAAATTATGCTCTGTAGTTGCGTCTTATATGATCTTCTACATCAAAAATCAAAAGTCAATATGTGACGTAATTAGTTTTCTCACCATACTACAAATAATTAATTATGCTTTATTCTTGATTTTTTATATATCAAATAGTGTTATGAGTTTGGGTTGATGGTGGGTAAAATTTGTCCCCGGTAAAGCTAAACATTGAAAGGGAGACGGGTTATCCCATTTAGGGAGGCATGGTTTTAAGTAGACTTCGTCTCGCCACCCAACCTGAAGGTTTTCCTACCAACTCATACAAGTAGTACATTTTGCATATTAATAATCAA
This sequence comes from Stephania yunnanensis, assembly GCA_039657365.1. Classification (NCBI taxonomy): domain Eukaryota; kingdom Viridiplantae; phylum Streptophyta; class Magnoliopsida; order Ranunculales; family Menispermaceae; genus Stephania; species Stephania yunnanensis. Next base: position 26,474,147 of record CM077581.1, on the reverse strand, counting down.
GTTGTGAACATATATTTAATCGTATATTATTTATTTTGTATAAAATAGAAAAACTATTTACTCAATTTCTAGACATATTTTCAGACTATAACAAACTTTCAAAAACTTGATTTGGTTGCTCATGATATCACTGGAAATAATTATTTGTCATGAAAACTGGATGCCGAGATACATCTCTAAGCTAAAGACTTGGGAGAAACTATTATAGAAGGAAATGAAACATCAATGCAAGATCGTACGAAAGCACTGATATTCTTTCGTCATCATCTTCATGAAGGTCTGAAAAGTGAGTATCTCACCATAAGAGATCCTCTCACCTTTTGGTTAAGCTTGAAAGAGCGATATGATCACCAAAAGATTGTGATATTTCCAAAAGCTCAAAACGACTGGCTGAATCTTAGGCTACAAGATTTCAAAACAGTCAGTGAGTATAACTCCACCATGTTTAATATTACCTCTCGTTTGAGGCTGTGTGGAGAAAATATATCGGATGAGGCAATGATAGAAAAAACATTCAGTACTTTTCATGCCTCGAATTTTTGTTGCAACAACGTATCGAGCGCACCAATTTAAAAAATACTCATAATTAATTTCTTGTCTCATGGTGGCTGAACAAAATAATGAGCTTCTATTGAAGAACCACAACTCCCGTTCAATTGGTTCTGCTTCAATTAATGAAGCAAATGCAGCATCCTATAATGACCATAAAAACGGTCATGGAAAGAAAAACCACGGACATGGAAATGTGAAAGGATCAATCAGCAAAGATCGTGGTAGCCCTATTCTAAATTTATTGGCAATAAGTTCCAAAATAAATGGAATAAGAATGACGTCGTTCAGAATAAGGGGAAAAATACTGCCGAAAATGGGCATGCTCGTAATCGTGACCAACCATGTCACAAGTGTGGTCTAAAAGGCCACTAGGCTCATGTATGTCGCACGCCTAAGCATTTTATTGATCTTTATCAAGCCTCTTTAAAGGAGAAAGGCAAAACTGTTGAGATGAACTTCCCTGTCGAAGATGGCTCGTCGGACATCAATTATATGGATGTCCCGAGTTTTCATGATGATCCAAACACTAATCTTGATATTTTTAATGATCATATATAATGATTTTCAATAATTCTATGTACTAGATTTTCTTATGCTTCTTAGTTATATGTACTAGTTCCTTATTATAAATGAAATATGACTCTTTTTCTAATTTGCCTAGATGGATCAACAAATCATGTATTCAAATCATGAATCAAATAAGAGCGATATATGTCTTGCTGATTGTGCTACAACGCACACAATCCTTAAAAACAGATAATATTTCTCCAATTTGAACTTAGCTAGGCTAATGTTCAAATAATATCTAGCATCTCCAATTTGATTAATGGCTCTGGAAAAGCAAATATTATGTTGCCTGAGGGAACAACAATTCATGTTGACGATGTCCTATACTCTGAAAAATCCAGAATAAATTTACTCAGCTTTAAGGATATTCGACAAAATGGATATCACATTGAAACCATGAACGAAAATAATAGATAATTTCTCTATGTCACATTGGTTTCAAATGGGAAAAAAAAAGTGTTAGAAAAATTCTCAGCTTTATCCTCAGGATTATATTTTATTCATATAAGGCATGTCGAAATGAATGTCGTTTTAAATAAGAAAATTAATGATCCAAAGACATTCATTTTATGGCAAGACCGGCTTGGTCATCTAGGATCATCAATGATTCGAAGAATAATTAATAATTCTCATGGACATCCTTTAATGAGTCACAAAATATTTTCAGCTGGTGATTATAATTGTGCTAGTTGTTCTCAAGGCAAATTGATAGTTAAACCATCCCCAAGTAAAATTGTTGTGGAATCCTCAGTTTTCTTATAACGCATTCGGGGAGACATACGTGGACTTATTCATCCTTACTGTGGACCATTTAGATATTTCATGATTTTGATAGATGCATCAACTAGGTGGTCACATGTTTGTTTGCTTTTGACCCGCAATGTTGCATTTGCTAGACTTTTAGTACAAATCATTAAGTTAAGAGCACAATTCCCTGACAACCCAATCAAGACCATCCGTCTTGATAATGCCGGGGAATCTCAATCTCAACCATTTAAGAATTATTGTATGTCTATAAAAATTACCATTGAACATTTTGTTCCACACGTGCATACCCAGAATGGTTTGGCAGAATCTCTAATCAAACGCATTCAATTAATTGTCAAACCTTTAATCATGAAAACTAAGTTATCAACTTCAGTTTGGGGACATGCAGTCCTTCATGCAGCATCTATCATTCGTTATACGCCTACTGCATACCATGAACATTCCCCATGTAACTCATTTTAGGTCAACAACCAAATATTTTACACTTGAGAGTTTTTTTGTCGTGCAGTGTATGTTCCTGTACCACCTCTCAATAGAACTAAGATGGGTCCACAATGAAAACTTGGGATTTATGCTGGATTTAACTCATCGTCCATTATAAGATACCTTGAGCCCTTAACAGGGATTTATTTACTGCACATTTTGTTGATTGTCACTTTGATGAAACAATTTTTCCACCATTAGGGGGAGGTAAGAAACTAATTCAAAATGAATAGCGCGATATTTCTTGAAATGCATCAACTTTATCACATTATGAATCACGCAAAAATCAGTATGAACTCGAAGTTCAAAAGATCATTCATTTACAATAAATCGCAAATCAATTAAGTGATGCATTTAATTATGCAAAACAAGTGACAAAATCACATATTCCAATTGTAAATGCTCCTGCAAGAATTGATGTCTCTGTGCAACAAAATGCACAAAAACCAACGAAACGCTTAAAGCGTGGAAGACCAGTTGGTTCAAAGGATGCGATTCCTCGAAAGAGGAAAACGGGAATAAAAATAAATACAAATCAAAATAATTCTAAGAAAGCACAAGAATCTTTTGATAAGGATTTGTCGAACATGTTAATTTTGACAATGAACAACTGCCTCTAGAAAAAGAGGAAAAAGATGAAAATAATGATATCTCAATAAATTATTTAATCTCTGGTAAGATTTAGGATCGAAATGAAATTGTTCATTATGATATATTTTCTTTCAATGTGTTCTTTTAAATTTGTGAAAATGATGATGATCCAGAACCACGATCAGTAGACGAATGTCGAGAAAGACTTGATTGGCAAAAATGGCAAGAGACTATCTAAGCAGAGTTAAACTCGTTAAAGAAACGAGAGATTTTTGGACCGATTGTCGAAACGTCAGGCGACGTAAAACTTGTTGGATATAAATTGGTATTTGTACGAAAGAGAAACGAGAAAATAAAGTTACAAGGTACAAAGCAAGACTTGTAGCTCAAGGTTTCTCACAAAGACCTGACATCGATTATGAGGAAACATATTCTCCTGTTATAGATGCAATCACATTTCGATTCTTGATAAGTCTTGCAGTTTTTGAAGGGCTTCTTGATATGCATTTAATAGAAGTTGTTACAGCATATCTGTACGGATCCTTAGACAGTGAGATATATATGAAAATCCCTGAAGGATTTGTAATATTCGAAGGAATAAAATCAAAACCTCATAACTTGCATTCTATAAAATTACAAAGGTCTTTGTACGAATTGAAACAATCTGGACGAATGTGGTACAAACGTGTTAGTGATTATTTACTGAAAGAATGATATGTGAATAATCCGCTTTGCCCATGTGTCTTCATTAAAAGATCATCAACAGGATTTGTGATTATTGTTGTATATGTCGATGATTTAAATATAGTGGGAAACCACAATGACATCGTTAGAACATCCGAATACTTGAAAAAGAAATTTGAGATGAAAGAACTTGGAAAAACAAGACTTTTTCTTGGTTTGCAAATTGAACATTTTTCAAGTATAATACTTGTCCATCAATCTAATTATATCGAAAAAATATTAAAATGACTTTATATGGACAAGACACATCCATTGAGCTCTCCAATGGTTGTCAGATCACTTGAAGTGGATAAGGATTCATTCGACCTCATCAAAGTGATGAAGAGCTAATTGGTCCGGAGGTACCGTATTTAAGAGCAATTGGTGCACTTATGTATCTTGCAAATTGTACAAGACCTGACATTGCTTTTGCTGTCAACCTACTTGCAAGATACAACTTTTCACCAACTCGAAGATATTGGAATGGTGTTAAACATATTTTTCGATATCTTCGAGGAAAAAGTGACATTGGTTTATTTTACTCGAGAGGGGTAAAACTAAATCTCCAAGGTTATGCTGATGCTGGATTTTTATCTGATCCCCACAAGACCCGTTATCAAACGGGACATGTATTTACATGTGGTAATACTACTGTATCATGAAAGTCGGTAAAGCAAACTATAGTTGCTACTTCTTCCAATCATTCTGAAATACTTGCAATTCATGAAGCAAGTCGTTAATATGTATGGTTGAGAAATATGATTGAACATATTCAAGAATCATGTGGATTGTCATCAATAAAAGATTTTCTAACCATATTATATCAAGATAATGCAGCATGTATTGCACAATTAAGTGAAGGATTCATAAAATGGGACAGAACAAATTATATTTCACCAAAATTCTTTTATGCGCATAAGCTTCAAAAGAATGGTGAAATTATTGTCAAGCAAATTCGATCGAGTGATAATCTTACTGATTTATTCACAAAAGTCTTACCAACTACGATATTTAAAAAGCTTACATATGGTATTGGCTTGCGTAAACTTAAACACATTGCAAGTAAAGAAACTGAACAAGTTTCACCCATGTTCACATGAGGGAGAGTTATTGATTAGTGTATTGCACTTTTTTTCCCTTAGCTATGATTTTATCCCATTAGATTTTCCTAGCAAAGTTTTTAATGAAATAATCTTAACAATATTATATCCATCTTAATATTTACGATAATAGTGTACTTTTTTCTTTTACTATATTTTTTTTCCCACAAAATTTTTCTTAGTAAAAGTTTTAACAAGGCGCAATCACTAAGCAAGTGTCATCCAAGGGGGAGTGTTGTGGAATATGGATGACCATACATGTACACCAACATATTGTGTAGTCATGTAACTTGTATTTCACTTAATAGTACATCCACTTGTCTATGTATTATCATGTTACTTGTAACCATTTACAAAGTACACCAACTCTTCCATGTATTGTCAAATTAATTGTAATGTGTTGTATGACATAGAATGTATATGTTACTTGTACACATTGTATAAAGTACATTTATCATCATCACCAAATGACATGTATAAAGGGTGCCAACCTCATTGTAAAAACACATCAAGTTAAATGAAAACTTCTTATTTCAACTATCTCATTTCTTCTCTTCTCCTTTGTAGTAGTAATTTATAATAGTAAAAGTTCTTAGTCTTCTATTTTTCTTCTCTAGTTCTTAGCAAGTTTCAATTCAATTTACAACAATTCTTTGTCCTTTTCCACTTTTGTTTGAGAGAGAGGATAAGGAACATGTTATTTTTTGTCCTTTTCCACTTTTTGCCTGGGAGAGAGATTGAGAGGGAGCAATTTTAACAGTACTTCACACTTCTACATTTTTTTTATATCAGGGATATCCAAGCAAGCTTAACTATTCCCAAGAGGCCGGGTATTCAAGCAAGCCTAATTATTCCTACGAGGCCCTTGTGCAATTGATCTGAGCATACTCCAGTAGACCAGATAATCTTTACTTAGCAGACCCACCTCCACATTTTACAAACTCATTCATTACTTCCTCACAACCACCCAATCATAAAATTGGAAGTGTGAAAAATAAGAATATAAACAGAAGTTACAGAACCAATACATTATACACCACATTACAATTGTTTTGTCAAAATTATACACCCATTGATAGCCCTCCGAAAAAACAAAGTAATCTCACCCAAATGGAGAAGGAACTGGTGCTGCAATTGCATCTGATCTCTTAATACTTCCCATCCCACAGATGATGCATCCTGGAGCTGTTAGAGCAGAAAATTTAGCCCCGCAGAGGTCACAAACGTCATATCCAATAGTCGAAAGGCGACTAAGTGTTGCAGCGCAGAAGTGGGAGGGATCTTCTAACGGATCAATGGACTTGTTGGTGTTGCTTCTTTGCACGCACATGTCAATCAAGCTTTTTAATTCATTTTGCTTGCTAGGTGGAGCTTTTGACAGCAGTAGTTCCAACATCTGCTTTGCATAAGCAAAATTCTGGACCTCCATGTTCCGTTTTATAGCAGTTCTGACACAGTTTATCCGGTGATGAGCACGAAGAGGTAGTGAACCAAGATGGCGAGACAGCCTTGCCATCTCATCTTTTGCACTAAGAGCGCTGGACCCATGGACCTTCATTAGCCGACCAATTTCCTACAGCAGAAACCAAAATTAAGCTACTTTGAGTTTTGTATTTATATATTTATTTATTTTTGAAGCGTGAGTTTTGTATATTGGATGTGGGAAAATATGCATTTTAGGTATATCTATAGCATTCATCATCCGAGCCATCGAAATAAAGCTAAAAAAACTAAAATTTCTTCCCCAATGGAACCCAAACTAAGCCAGTTTCCTATATCCAGATAATTTTATTTTTTTTTTGTTTTTTGAAAAACTATATTTACATAATTGTTTCTTCTCAGTTTGAGAACGATACCTGAAGCAAGGCAACAGCAATCTTGTACTGAGCACAGATTGTGGCCTGAGCTTTGATATCAGCACCTCGAGATTGATCCTTAGCCAATGCCAGGAAAGCTTCATCAAAACAGGACAATGCATCTGAAAGCTGATTCTGCTCCAGGTGCGCAAGACCAGTTTTGAAGCATACGGAAGCAGCAGCACCGCGAGGAACCTAAGTAAAACATGCATAAATATCAACTATAAAAATTAACTTGATTCATTCCAAATAAATAAAAAAAAAAAATTAAGAACTTGATGAAATAGGAGATATGTAACATAATGACGCACTTGACCAGGGTGAACAGACGAAGGTGGAGAAGTGGGACGTGCAGTAGGTTTTCCACCGCTGACAGAGCCAGGAGGTTCAAGCGAGCTAAGATCAATGGGATGAGATGAGACTGACACCTGGGTGAGTGGAGCTGTTTGTGCCTGCAGTTGTGGTGGCATCGTTGACTGATCTGCAGTCTGTGGAGGGACCCCGCCGTCGGGAAATCCAATGGATTCAAGTGAGACACTAGGTTTTTGAGGTGCTTGAGTTGGAAGATTCATATCAATCGTCCCATTACTCTGATTGGTAGTTTCTTGGCTGCGATCTGAAACTTGTGCACTTTGATCCGATCTGAAAATATAAGAACCTGGTGGACGTAAAGTAGCAGCCACTTGTAAGGAAGATATAGTGTTCTGGAAGAAGTCCTCAGGTATAGGTCCAGCAGAGATCCCCCCGACTGGTTGTGCAGCTGGTGCTAATGCTAAAGAGTCCATTCCAAACAGATCAGCTGGAGGAGCAGAAACGGTAGTGGTAGAGGTTGCAGGGTTAGCAGGAACAGAAGCGGGTTGGGATAGAATTAGTCCAAGATCCTGCGATCCTCCAGATGATGATTTAGGCCTACTTGTTGGCAGGCCCAAGCCGTCACCAAGTTTAAATTGTTTGGTTGCTTCTTTAATTTTATTGACATCAACTGTAGCTTCTGCTGGCTTGTCTCGTATTCTTATGCGTATCTTTTTCGCCTTGGATACTGCCTCATCCTCTTCACTGCTGCTACCATCAGCAGCTGCACCATACAGTGACCTTTTAAACTCTTCCTCAGCTTTTGCTTGCTCATCTCCAGCAGTAGCACCTGCAACCTGTTTCGTAAGAGTATCTAAGCCCATTAAAGAGTCGATCTTCGAATCACCAGTAGTGGCCCTTGCAGGCAAGTTAGATACAGATGCTTGAACAACATTTGCCTTTTTATCGGCACCACCTGCTTTAAATGCCTTAACTAGACTGTCTTCCCGTACTTCAATTACATTGCCCCTCCCTTTGATTGCACCCAAACAGACCCCAATATGATCTGCAACGATGGATGGAATTGAACCATCATTGGTCTTCATGTAGGGCATCACCTCCCCTGCTAATTCCCACTGAGGTATGTCCTTCAAGCTGGTTGGGGTCTTTATTTCCCAGTTCCCTCCACCCCATTCTGGCCCTTTAGGAATCATACTTTCAGCAGCAAAATTAGCAAAAATACCTTGTGTCCACCCACTTGAACGTACTCTTAAAATTCTTTCACAGTATCGTCTCAATTCTGAATCAGTGCCAGCATCTTCCAACTTTTGAGCTAGGCGCCGCATGGCACTTGGGTTTAAGTGGCAAATAAATAGGTCAAGCATACTTTCAAAGTCTGCAATAACTTCGAATGTCTCTTTAGCACTGTCAAATTGACCATACCTGCAATTTCAATTTCATTAATGGATCATGATATCTAAGAAAAAAAACATCTGACAACTAGAGAACTTGAGTTTGCAGAATTGTCACAAATAATGGACATTGAAAACAAATACAAGTTATGTAGTTTCTTATAGGTATAACTCTGAGGATTCAGAAAAAAAATCATGACTAACAAGAGAGAGCTTTACCCATAATCTATGCTTAGCTGAAACTAGATTAAACTACTTTCAAACCCAAATTAATTGGGGTTTGCTAGATGGATCAAACTCTTCCATTTAGTGCATGATGGTGTCCTTTCCAAATCCTCTAACCCCCTTCTAATCAATGCGTCCCAAGTTAGCTTTGGCATACTCCTAATCAATCGAATTTCTTCAGCTTATAAGTCAAGTTTTCTTGTGGGGGCATTTGTAGGCCGTCTTTGGAGATGTCCAAACCACCGCAACAGCCCTTACTTAAATCTTTGTGTCAATTAGTGTTACTCCTAATTTCTTTGAGTTTTCGTATTTCTTACTCTATCTTTACATGCTTTACCACACTAAGCATCCTCATTTCTACTATATTTATTTTATGTAGTTAATGTTTCTTTACCACTCGACGTTCACTTCCATAAAGCATAGTAGGCCTAGTTACAGTTCTGTAGAACATTTCTTTTAGCATGGTAGGGGTTTTTCAATCACATATCACACCTATTGCACTCCTCCACTTCTCCCATCCAACTTGAATTATGTGTGACGTCATTCTCAATATTACCATCATTTTATATAACTAATCCCAAATATTTAAAGTGGTTCACCTTATGAACTTTACTTCACTTAATTTTACCACTCTATCATCTTGATGTCTGGAATTTCTAAACTCACAATGCATGTATTCAGTCTTCGTCCTTAAGTGGCTTTTCTCTAAACTCTAATTGTTTTATTGTTTATTAAGTTCCACCACTTAATTTTAGGATCTTGGCCTCTTTGATTCCTATTAAGTCGTTGTTTTAGCTTAATATCAAGTACTACTAACTTATGGTAAGCACTTCACATTTTTCTATCTATTTTTTTGTTAAAAGAAAAGAAAATTTATTTTACTCTTGTTATGACCACTACTAAAAGTAATCAAGAGCGACTTCCTTTTCTTAAAACTAGTATTAGCTAAGACAAGATTGTATGTTGAACCAAATTGCGAGATGGATTCTCCTTTTTCATTTCTATTACCATAGCCATATCCTCCACGACCTCTCTCAAACTCATCATTATTTATCCATTTAAATACACTCAAATAAAAACCTTATCATCTAAGGGAAACTAAACACATATAATCAAATTTATGATATCGAGTCACAAAATAAAAATCTAAAAAATGAAGAGATGGCAACGAAGATGTAACTGAAATATAGCAATAATTTGGTAGTCAAGACCACATACTTGATACAGGCATATCCCAAGTGGCGAAAGCGGTGGAACAAATGAGAAGTGGGGGGGCACTGAGGATAATCTCGTGAACGTAGAAATTCATCTTTTAGCACCGACAAGGCAGTTGAGAAACGGAGTGCTTTTGTGGCATAAATGCAACGTAACACCTAAGGTAGTCGCAAGACCAGACATTGAGTCAGAAAATAATTTTAGTGCACTGCCAATACAGAATAAAAGAGCAAATCTGACCTGTGTAAATTGCGGCCCTGCTTGAGACAATGACAATGCAAGATCTCCACAGACGGGAGAACCTCCAGAAAGAATATCAAGAGATCTTGGAGTAATGCGCAAACTATCAAACCTTTATTTAAAATAAGACAGCAGATTTAAGCAGTTAACCAAAACATAATTGTTCAAAAGGAACATTAAAATTTTTAGGAAAAAAAGGAATGTCAGACTTGAAAAAACTACTTTAGAAAAATAATTCCAATACATGATAGTGGCCACTAAGCGATGGCACTAAAGTAAAGTGAAGGACCTTGATGTTATTTGGTAAAGAATTTCTGGAAGATCGATCTTCTGCTCAAAACTTAGCTGCATTGTAGCAAAACCTATGAGCAGGGGCTCAAGAAGGCCAACCAGGCAGCTCCTTATCTCAACACCTTTCTTTTGTCTCGGATTAATATCCGTTGGGTTTGCAAGAAGTAATCGGTCATTCAAAGCACCAAGGAGTACTGCACAGAACAAGGTCACTCAAATGTCGATAAAATTCAAGGGCACAGCAAAAGAAGAGGATACAATTACGCCCGTACCAGAGAAACCAAAAATAGGACAGATCATACTAGTTCTAACTTCTAAAATCAAAACAAAAAGTATACCACCTGCATAAGGCAAGCTGATAGAGAGGATTGTCCTGACTTTGCTGTCCCATCCGAGTACATTAATAGCAGTTGCAGTCGAAAAAAGAAGTGCAGGCCCAACCCATAAAAGGGATCTGAAGTAGAAACTGTTAAGGTTTCAAATAAGAATGAAATACAATATTCATACACAAACAAGATATAGAAAGAGAACTAGTTCAACAAAATTAAATAGCATTTCAGAGGATATTGAAGGAAGGTCTTTATCAAACTTAGCAGAACTGCTTGCCAGAACTTCCAAATCTGCTGAAACAATCAGCAATCTATGGCTTGTCATTATTCCTGCAACATTTCCCCTAAGTGTTTCTTGCCAGTGAACCTGTAGGTGAACAAAAATGATCAGTAAACTCAGGATCACCTTGCAACAAAATTAAATAGTGAACCAAGAAATTTATCAAAAATGAAAAGAAATTATATTAGAACTATTCCATATCCATCATATTTAGTTTTTACACAAGCACAGAATTCCACACTATATCATCGCAATGGGAATGCTGGGAGCCAGAGACGCTAAAGGCGTTTATATACGGTATCAGTAGTAATATTTTATGGGCATCTTTCTCACCATATAGCAAACCACTTCCATTATCAGTATACTAAGTTCTTAATAATTGTGAAAAACTTTACTGAAGGAAAACAAAGCTGTCTCGGAAACTTTATTGCACATACCATTCTGCCAATTCAAACCTAGAATTGTAGTCTGACAAGGTGTTGCAAAGTATGACATCAAGCACATGAGGACATAGCAAAGCAACCAGGGAACAAGAATGAAATGGAAATGCAAGAAATATGACGAAACCTCTCATTACTACTACTCGGTTTGCTAATAAACAAACGACCATATATTCCCATGAATTAGACAATATTATGCTCTTGTCACTTCTTGCATTGGTCTTATTGACTTTTTTGTTGGATATATAAGAATTCCCTATGATCAAGAAGGAAGGGATAATGATATATTATCAAAATAATTAACTCCGTTGATAAAACTTACATAAAAATTCAAGAAATTCTCTAGATTGGGATAAATTAATGACAACTTCAATTTGTCTGCAAGACGTAAGTTTTCTCTCGGCCATGTTCAATTTTTTCCATAACAGTGATAACACTAGCAGTTTATAAACTATACCTAGATACTAAGAAAAAAAGTAACTAAGAGAGATGAAGGTTCCAAATTTTTATGAGAAAACTCAACATTAACCTTCCAAAATAAATCTTTTTATCTCGCTCGTCAAGAAAAAAACACACATGAAAGTGCATAAAAGATAAACAATGTAATGTAAATAGACTATAAAATTGTCGGTAGACCTTCCACATTTACACATGCAATGAAAACTTTTAAAGGTCCACAAGGAGTAGATGATATCCTGAAAAATGTTTAAGCCAATCCAAGGCTCAGAAATTACTTATTCGATGGAAAAGATGTAATAAGTTGTATGTGACAACCTCTAATTCCAATAATAAAATATTCATGTGAGAGAAGCATCTAATGTTAAAACATTCACAATGATAAGTGGAATGAGGAAATTGTTCTCTTTTTTTAAGTAATGAGGCAAAAAATCCGGAAAGAGTAAAAGAGGGTAGAAGATTGACAAATGGATCAGAAAAATAAACAAGATAATTACCTGGAGCACAATCTCATTCTTCTTCAACTTAATTGTCTTTTTCCCTTTCGTTTCTGTTGATAAATTTTTACCATCATCAACCGATAGACGGTACCCCTGAATAAGCTTTGTCAATCCAATATGGCTCCCATGAGAAGCATACATGATTGTTGATTCTACAACAAGGATAAGATAAATTTCATTACAAGAAGAATATGAAGAAATCTCATAAGAATAATTTATTCCTTGAATCACCTAGAGGAGAAGAAAATATCCGGTCAACCTCATCTTCAAACATAAACTGCAGCGGCCCCTTGATTGAACTGGCATTTGCTTCGGTAGATGTATTTGTGTCAGACGCTCCATTATTTTGAGCGATTTCTTGTGAAGCTGCCCCTGGTAAAATATATAAAGCCAGGCCAGTCATATCATTATCCAGAATAGCGAACTGGTTTTCACTAGGGCCGACAAAAGCAGCATCTCGGCCTACATATAAGGAGAAATTAGGAATAAGTGTGATTACCTTAACAGAAAACTTTTCAATGAACAAAACCAGAATGTCAGAAATACCAGCAAACCTTTTATGGAGCTTTCTTTAGTGTTAGCTGATTGGAAATTGGTGTTTTCCCAATACATCACAACTTCATTTGTAGCGCCACTGAATTCAAAGACTACGAGAAATAGGTGTCGCTTTGTACTGTAAAGAATACTTTTGGAATAGCATTCGATATTTCCAGGTATCTATAATTAAATAGGCGCACATTAAAAACTTTGCATAAACCTTTAGACAACAATAGAATGTTTTTTACCAACAAAAGCAGTCTTCTTAAATGTAATAAAACTCTGTTTAGTACATGATTTAACAAATCAACAAAATTCCCCAAACTTTGGCGGACCTCGTCAATTCTCAAAAAGGGGGAAACGAAATCCATGCGCATGGAAAAAATGTCAAAATTCCCCAAAAATTTCAACATAATTCGGGGAAGTCCTACCAAACAGTAGCGAAAATTGCTAAACTTACATGACTACATGGAAGTCTCGGGGAAGTTCAAGGAAGTTTTGGGAAAATTTCATGCAAGCTTCAGAGAATTTTTGTGGAATGTACCAAAACCAATCTAAAATAAAACTTAACACCACAAAAGGGCAATAGTCGGCGAATTGCATCTTGTATTGTGAAATCGTGTCATATAATTGCAAATTGCATGTTGTTTTGAAAAATAACTATTTGAAACAATTACATTATGACTCTAATGCATTGCAATTGTATAAATATACATATTTTTTAAAACCTTTAAAAAAATTTGAGTTTTATTTAGCATTTAAGCTTTGTTTGGCAATAATAGATGATAATCTAGCTATTAGTCGAAAAGCTAGTAGCTGATAGCCTAATGATAATAATGTAGTTGGCCAATTAAAATCATTTGAAAAAACTAGGTGATTGAAAAGTTGATTACTGCAAAATGACATAAAAGCCTATTGAATGTATTACATATATAAATATATTTTTTATTACTGAACATATTATTATACAATACGCTCAAATAATTATTTTATTATGAATTAATGTGATATGTATATATAACCATACTATTTAATTGTAAATAATAAAAGTATAATTTTAACATATGATCAAATATTAAATTCTCATTTTGCTTTACTTCATTTTTATTATAATATTATATGTACGCTTATACGTAATTATTTAATAATATATGTATACATAAACATTTAAATGAAGTATATATTACAATACTAAAGACTCGTCCAAATTAGTTGTAGATTAGCCAATTCGGTGATGGTGATATTGGGTGCAAAGCCCTCTCCACATGCAAAGACCGTATGAATTGATTTTGGGCATTTTGGTGATATTTTCATAACCAGAAAGGGTAAAACAGGGAAAACAAAAAACAAAAAAAATGCCTTATACAAAAAAATGCTACTCTATATAGTGATTAGAATTTTGAAGTTTCATCTTAGCTTATTTCAAAAATAAACTACTAACCAAAACACAACTTTTTCTGTCAAAGTAGCTTATTTTCAAGCTTATAAGCTATTTTGCGCATCCCAAACCGAGCCTTAAAATGAAATTCCATGGGTTTACATACACTAGCAAACTTTTGCACAATTTCCCTTCGTGGAATTCAACTTCCAAGAATTAGTTTTCAAATTTTAAGTGAGCCAATTACAAGACGAAGTCGAATTTTCAAACTTTGGTTTAATAGGACATTCAACTTCTAGAGCTTCTTGAGTAATTATTAGCTTTCAAGTTTTCAAGTTTTCAAGAAATGAAATACTGCTCTTTCATGACATTTTCTTGCGAAAATTGGGAAATGTATTTGATTAAGTTTTTCAATGTAATCGACAATGTAAGACAACAAAAATATTATAGCAGTTGTAATTCTGAAAAATGGCTAACAGCAGGACCTCCCATTTGTTATTAAACTTATGAAAATATGGCTTATATCATAACTACTAAGCTTCATATCCACTATACATTTTAAGAAAACTATATCACTAGTAAGGAGTTTTTATGCTAATTTTTTCTACCCTCTTGAATTAACCAGTACTGGCTCAAGGAAATTGGTTAGATGTATCCAAGCTATTGTATCCATGGGATGCACAATGCATCAATTAGGGGTGCTTATATTGTCAATGGATGCTCTTTCGAATCACAGAAGAAGCCCGATATATTGTGGGTTAATGCCAAACAATATTAAGTCAAAAGCAAAAAGAATACTAAATGAAAAGAGACAAATTGCTACATATATTTCAAGCAAGTATTCAACAAATGAAAGAGGTGTAGTGTAAAGCTTTAACATTTCTTTTCTTGTTAAAGAATCATTATAATGATATTTACTAATAAAACCAATATATTCCCCAGCATAAACACACATAGCATATTTTCTCTTCCACGTTTTTTCAGCATTGCTTCACAAATACAGTAATGTAGAAGCAATCCACATGCCTTTAAATAATAATGAAGGCACTCTCTTTTATCAATATCAATATATTTAATAAGTACCGTGATTCGATCAGTACCGAGGTGTAGAGCTTCTTATAAATGCTATCAGCACCAGAGCAGAGATTATATGCCATAAGGTTTAGACCATCTATGTAGAATGCTCTAACAGGATAATGAAGAACTCTATTCTCTTTATTGAAGAAATTAAGCTCCAAGTGAAATGGCTGCAAACAAATATTTGAACACCAGTAAGAAAAAGAGAACAACTCATGAGATTATTAAACATCAGCTGATAAGTTAATGGCAATAGACACCATTGAGCACCTGACAAATAGGAAAATCCTTTAAAAGATGGTTAGAGTCTGAAATAGTAATGAGAGGCAATCGGGATATCGGAACTGTTTTGGAATGGCCTTCCAAGAAATGCTGAAAGAGACAATAGATGTAACAATAAGTGAACATGACAAATTTAAAAAGAAACAAGGAAAAAAATAAACCAAAATAGTATGGAGCAAAATATTACAATTTAATATTGTACAAAGTCATCCAGGTCCAGTAGGGTGTGACATTACATATAGTGACATTGTGATTTTTATAATATTAAACATTTAACCCCCAAAGGGTGTGGTGCGGTGGCAAAGAAAAGAGCACCAAAACTCTAAGGCAAAGGACTTGGGTTCAATTCTTGGTACCTACATTATATTCCCTTGTTATCTCTCGGGCTATGGGGATAGGGTGCCCGACTTGCTCTTGTGGGATTAGTCAAACAGAAGGTCTGGATACCCGTGGTTCTCAAAATAACAATATTATTAAACATTTAAATTTTAGCATACTAATGAAATTCCAGTGAGGCCCCCAATCCATGGTAGGCCTCTTGTATTCCAATCCTTGTTTGTTAATAAGAACTGGTTTTCTTTCTGATATATTCTGAGGAGAGGTGAGCAAATGAGATTGGTCATTCTCTTGCCACTTTGTTTCTCCATTGAAAGAATTTATAGGTAGGCCTCTGATAGGACTCCAATTTTGATATATTGAAAAGAGAGCAACAACAACAATTACAAACCTAAAAGTAACCCCGAGATGAGTCTTAAAACTCTCTCAACCCAATCACTCCAAGAGTGCCCACTTACATTGAAATTCCAAGATGTCTCATCTAACTATCTCACCCCTATTTATAGTGTTTCCTTCTCACTAACTCTATGTGAGTACTTTATGTGGGATCTTATCATTACGCCCCCCTTTAACATCCACCTTGTCCTCAAGGTGGCTATAGAAATTTAGACAAAATATGTGATGCCGGTCATGAAGCTAATGAGAAATATGTGAGAGAAGACGAAAGTAGGAGACCGCGCAAGAATTCAAATCCATCTCATAATCTCGCATGTGAGCAATATTAAAGAGCCAAAAGCTAACGATGAGCCCAATGAGGCAATTGTGCAAGAAAGCGCCAAGTGCATCATCCATCCCGTGTTACCAAAAGTTCTCCCAAATTGCATTGTGTCCATGAGAGCCAAACAACCAGCGAGCTTTGTCCAAAATTTCCTTCAGCATCTGAATGATTAAAACCCATCATCGCCAGTGTGAAGGACGAGTCATTCGCAATAACACTTGAAATTTTAGTGACTAAATCTGGAGCATCAGTCGCACCGCACCATGCAGCTAGCCAATTGATCATATGAGTGGAATGAAAAATGAAAATGGGGACATCAACACCAACATCAATAAGAACAATTCGCTCACTTGAATCGTCAATGAAGACAAAGCCGATAGCCCCACCTGCCACATTGTGCAACCATGTGTCATCAAGCAACACAACTGCCATTTCGATGAACCTAAATGTCACAATCATCCCCAAAGTTGCAACAATAGAACCCGATGGATATTCCAAGGGCCAAAACCTTGCAAAAAGAGAGGCCTCAAAAGTGAACCACCTGATTGCCGATGTACTTTCCCATACATTATGGAAACGCATCATCACATCTCCTGGAGTTGAGTCACATCTCCTGGAGTTGAGTAACCATTAAAGACATAGTACCTGAAGGAATGCTTAATGCAATCTGGAGTATCCCATAAATCCTTGTGAAAGGAATCACAAAAGAGTAAGGAAGAAACCAAGTAGAATAACGGCAATGAGGCATTCATTCGAATAATAGAGAAGAGAAGGAAAGCAAACTTGAGTAAGGTAAAAGAAATAGCAAGAGTCCCGTGATGATCCTCGAGCCATGTGGGAAGCAAGTGATCAATCCACTTCGACTTTGATAAAAAGTGCGCGGAACGAGAATCATCGAGGGCCAAAATATAACCCACCACAATTTGTAAAGCATGTGCATAATCAGAAATATCACACCTATGCATACGCATTGTCATTGTTCGCGCCTTCCAAACTCCGCAATGTACGCGCAACATCAGCAAACCCAATGTTCGGCTCTTTCCCAAAATAAACGATACAGTGAAAACACGGGCACGACGAGTTGCAGTGGAAGCGTTAGGAGAAATGCCACAACGATGAAGGAGGAATGCTAAATAAAAAATGGATAACACTGATAGAGGAGACGATGGCGATGGCAAGGAAGGTGGTTGAACAACCGCGCCACAGTTGCTTCGTCGACATAAATGTAAGCCCTCAACCTTCAACTGCATAGTCATCCCACAATTGAACAGATTTGCAAAAAGAAAATGCCCACACAGTGGTGAACGCAAGGGATCGTGCGTGACTGGTTTCGATTTGAACAGAACAAAGAACGAGAGAGAGTAATCGTGTTTGAGCTTTGACAAGAACACCAATGGAGGTTGTATTGCTAGCATTTGAGAAGAACTCGACGGTGGCCATGGGTCTAGATCTAAGGCCTCATTAGTCGAATCTTTTGTGAATACATCCAGGTTTAGTGGATCGGATGACGACAACTCCACACACCTCTTTGGATCTGAAGGACTTGAGAGTTGAACGAGAGGCTCTTCGATCTGCAATGGGACCCCTTGAATCTCTGATTTCCCTTCAGATCTGAACTTAAATGATTGTTGCTCCGCCGGATCTGGATGAACAACCATCTGAATCACCTTAGATGGCATTAGATCTGCAACACCAACATTTGAAGACCCCTCGATCGGAACTTTCGCTCGATCTGGTTCGCCACAGATAGAAATCAACTCGAACGCCACCGAAACAAGTGGATCTGGCAATTTCATGTCACCTGATTCTTCAACTTGCTGCTCTTCTGTGCTAGGTAACACGATCCCATAATGAAGAAAGACGAGTTCATCGAACCTCCGAGCCAAGGCTCTGAACGCAATCTTCATTTCCAAACTGAAATCACGTATTTGATTCTTCACTTCCTCAAGCGCCTCCACCATTGATGAACATCTCTATAGCTCGACATCGATTCGATTCAATCGAGCATCCATATTTGAAAATGCTCTAATACCAATGCTAGGACTAAAATTTTGATATATTGAAAAGAGAGCAACAACAACAACTACAAACCTAAAAGTAACCCCAGAGATGAGTCTTAAAACTCTCTCAACCCAATCACTCCAAGAGTGCCCACTTACATTGATTTTCCAAGATGTCCCATCTAACTATCTCACCCCTATTTATAGTGTTTCCTTCTCACTAACTCAATGTGAGTACTCTATGTGGGATCTTATCAGCCTCCTGCATTCCAACATGGCTTTCGCCTATCATAATGATTTCAATGGCCAAAATTTAAGTAAAAGAAGTGTGGGTGTTTGACGAAATAAAAACCAAAATTAAAAAGAAACCGTCACCACACAAGAAAAAAAGACAATGACCCTGAAATTTCATTCACTAGGAGATGTTTCGGAAACACCATTAGGCTTTCATTAACAGCTTCTAGGTCACAAAACAACTGACTTACAATACAATAATGAAGACATATTTTGCAATTACTATTACATTAAATCGCCAACTTACATTACAATCAACAAAGATATCAGATAAAGCAAGAAGAATTAGAAGTTATGTTGTCTACATTTGTAAAACCTATGTATTTAGATAAAGTTATACATAGACATGATCACAAATACCGGTTCTTTCTAAAAGCATCATCCCAATGGTTTGGTATAATTAGGTCATGAGACCAAAAGGCCACTAAGACTTATTAATAAAAATATATTTGAAAAAATAAAGTAGTAAAAAGAATTATCTAAACACAAGCAATTTCTAAATTGATGATGTTTTTTCTTTTTTTTCAAGTCAATATCAATAAACTTAAGTAGGTTTAGAGATGAAATAAATTAATAACTTTCTATTAATCAATAATTATTGAATTACAAATATAACAATAGTAGAGAGATAAAAATATCAGCATTTCTCTCCAAGAAATGTTTCTTCCTCTTTATGAAAATAGAGACTAATAAATCTGAGGAAATATCAGATTTGATTTAAAAATAGCATATCCTTGAACAAAAAAAACAAGATAATTCAGTTTACTACTGTAACCTACATAAACAAGACGAAAGAAGAGGAAATAATTTCCAGGATAAAAGATTTCGTTATTCTATATTTATCAAGTAACATTGATATTCAAAACTATGGAATCTTCCAAATTAATCAATCAATCATTCACTAATAAACCAACTAATGAAATCAATTAATTCCTTCCTTTTCTACAACACTCCCCATCATCATTCCCATCTTGAAAACACTGATTTGGAATTAAGAACTTTTCAAGCTTTTAGAGAGTACATCTGCAAGCTGATTTCAATAATATATTCCCGACCCTAAAAGACACTCCGATAATAGCAATATTAAGACGTAGGTTTATGAAATATCATTAGTTGATTGTTTTTTATAGTCGCATAAGAAATGAGTTTCTACTGGGCATATATTTGCTGAATATTAATCTTTTTAGTGAAATTTGGACAAAGTCATCATGATTCAAAAAAAAAAAAAAAAAAAAAACATATGTAGGTACATATATTATTAATATTATAATTATTACAATAGGAGAGAACTTACATGTCTTCCCCATTTTATCTTTGATTTATATTTAGGTCCTCTGTAATAGAACTATACAAAGAAAATTCATGTGTTCATCCTTGCGACACAATTAATATGTCCAAACAAATAACATCTAGCAAGATTTGCACAATCCCTTCAAAACAAATTAACCTCACAACAACAACAACAACAACAACAACATAGCCTCGGTATCAAATTAATCGGGGTCGGCTACATAGATCAAACTCTTCCATTGTGCTCGATTAAGTGAAATTAACCTCAACAGAAAGAAAATCTATTATTCCCACTCAGTCCATTCTTCCCCTAAACTAAGAAACTCTAATGATTTACCCACCAAGCTATTAATAGGATCTCATGAGCAGACTCTCACAAAATTAGCCATACATGCATAAGTCAATGCCAGGTACACATTTTCTAGCCAAAACAATGTAATCTTAAGGAAAAGAAAAGTATATGCTTTGTAATATGTCCAACCATAGTTATGTTCAAGAAAAATGGTTGGGTAGCTTATGAGGACCACCTGTCATGTTGCATTGCAGCTAAGACAATTAGGAGCCTAATTCATCAAAGTTATATAAGCTAAACTTGCCAAATGCTCTATTTGCCCAATGCTAAGAGGAATTCTTTAACCCTCTGAAATAGAGCTCTTAATAAAACTGATAGCATCCCTGATCGACCACCTGTGCAAGTGATGTATAAGAGAAGGAAACCGCGAACCACGGGATCAAGTCCAGCCCATGAGGGGCCCACTAATGTTGAGTAATATGCAAGCACAAAGTATGTGTGAAGGGGGTGGTTATCAGATGCAGGCCTAGGTCATGCTGGTGAGGGTACGTACAGCAGAGTCAGTGAGTATGCCCAGTCAAGTCCATTGTATATATATATAGTAGGTTGAGTCAGTATGAGGTTAGCTTTTGAGTAATCGAGTCAAGTGACCTACTGGTCTGGTTGAGAGAATACTCTCTGGGCGATCTAGGAGGAGAGAGAGAGTCTCTCCCTCCCTTATCTTTGTATCCCGGTTCTTCTCTTCTTCATATCAATAAAATACCAGGGGCAATTCCCCCCTTTTCCTTCCCTTCCGGTCCTCGCCTCTATTACTGGTATCAGAGCATTGATCCTTGTCGTCTGGGATGGAAGCTAGAGTTGAAGCTGTGGAGGAGCAAGTGCAGAAAATCTCAGCTCTGGTAGCTACATTTGGCGGGTTGGAGACGGCGGTTAGCGACCTCAGATCTGCGACCTCGTCCTACAGATGAAGGCGTCTCACATGTCATGCGCCACACCGGCGTCGCGAATCAGTCATATTGGAGAGGGATCGTTACGATCCAGAGCATATCTGGTAGATCCACCAGATCTGAATGCCCCAGGAGTAACACAAGGCGAAGATTCTGCAGATCTAAGGGCGTCACCCTACAGATCAGGTCCTGAAGTGCGGAAAATCAAGATGCCAACATGCAACGGCGACGATCTGTTGATCTGGTTCAACAAAGCAGAGCATTATTTTGTGCTCCACGAGTTGGCTAAGGAGTCGAAGTTGAGGGTTGCTCGTATCTGCTTGGATGGCCCTGCACAAATTTGGCTCCAAACAGTAGAAAAGAGGAAGACGTTCACTATGGCGGGATTTGAAGGAGCAGTTGATTAGGAGGTTTATGGAAGTCGATCCTTTAAGTCTCTCTCAGCAGTTTTGTTCCATTCGCCAAGAGACGACAATCGCTGAGTATCGCCAACGATTCGAGCTCTTACATCCACAGTTGGAGGGTGTTACAGATAATTTGGCAATGGCGGTGTTCCTGAATTGTCTCTTCGACCATATTCGACTGGAGGTGATGGTTGATCCCCCTCAAATGCTAGATGGCATCGTCAACTGAGCGACCCAAGTGGCGCGAAAAATCCAAAAGGATGAGTTGGGTGGATCGAGCTCAGTCGAAGTGAGTAAAAAGGCCCTGGATGGGTCACGCACACGGTTACAAGCCCAACTTCCTCTGGACCCGGGCATAACAGAAGCATGATACCTAGTGGGCTTTCCCTCAAGTAAAGCCCAATGACTTCAGGGTCATCTAGCTCTATAGCATCCAAGGCATCCACTCCTCAAACTTCTCCACCCAGATACAAGCGGTTGACTGAAGTAGAGGCTGAATCTCATAGGAAGTAAGGGCTATGCTATCACTGAGATGCGAAGTGGGTGACCGATCATCGTTGCTATCGTAAAGAGTTATGTGTTATGTTAGTCGATGATGATGATGAGTAGAGCACTCTCTCCCCAGAGAGTCCCAAGGAACCAGCAGAGATGGTAACCATGGAGCTCTCAGCTCATGCCGTTGAAGGGCTACCTACTCCTCGCACCATCAAAATACTTAGGCGTGTAGGACAAGTTGATATAGTGATCTTGATCGATAGCAGGGCATCCCACAATTTCATATCTCAGGCGTTGGTGGCACTCCTTAAGATTTCGGTCACGGCTACTCCAGAGTATGGTGTGTTGGTAGGGGGGCGGTACAAGGCTGCCTGGTTCAGGGGTGTGCAAGGAGGTCCGAGTTCAATTCCAAGGCATTTCAATCACCACCGCGTTTTTCCCTATTGAGATGGGCGGTTCTGATTTAACACTGGGAATGCAATGGCTGATGTCCTTGGGCATGACAGCTGATGACTGGCCAAACCTTACCATGTTCATCCGTCAAGGAGAGCGATAGGTAACCATTAAAGGAGATCCTTCCCTGCAACGTGACCTTCTCTCATGTAAGTCCATCCATCGTTCTGACTCTATTTTGGGTTGCTTTATGATTGAACGTTGTGATGTGGAGTTGTTTGAACCTAATCCTCTCTCTTTTGTGCATGAACCGTGTATTCGCGATGTCTTGGCGTTCTATGCGTCTCTGTTTGAGCTTCCCACATCGTTGCCACCGGCCCGTGATTGTGATCATTCGATTGTGCTCAGGGACGGCTCAAAACCAATCCGCGTCAGGCCGTATCGTTATCCTCGGATTCAGAAATCAGAGATTGAGAGAATGATCAATGAGATGTTCGCCTCGGGCATCATACAACCGAGTAGCAATCCGTTTTCAAGCCCAGTCTTATTAGTCAAAAAGAAAGATGCCAGTTGGAGGTTTTGTGTTGACTACCGGGCTTTGAGAAGGCTATAATTCTGGATCGCTTTCCGATTCCCAACATTGATGAGTTATTGGATGAATTACACGGAGCGAATTTCTTTTCAAAGTTGGATTTGCTCTCAGGCTATCACCAAATCCGAGTCAAACCTTCCGATGTGCCTAAGACAGCTTTCAGGACTCACGAAGGTCATTACGAGTTCCTTGTGATGTCGTTTGGCCTGTCCAATGCCCCGGCCACTTTTCACTCCTTGATGAACAACATCTTTAATTCGTCGATTCGTCCTGGAGTTTTTCGACAACATTCTGGTATACAGCTGCTCCATGAATGATCACTGCCGCCACCTCTCCGAAGTCCTATCAATCCTTCAAGCCAACTCGTTATATGTCAACCTCAAGAAGTGTTGTTTTGGCCGGTCTCGCCTTAAGTATTTAGGTCACATTATTTCAGAGTGAGGGTGTTCTTGCCGATCTTGATAAGTTGAAAGTAATGAACGAGTGGCCCGTGCCAGCATCACCGAAAGAGCTCCGGGGGTTCCTTGGGTTATCGGGGTATTACAAGAGGTTTGTGAAAGATTATGGGAAAATCGCAGCACCTCTCTTTACTAAAGAAGGATTCATTTTCCTGGTCAGATGAAGCTACTTAAGCTTTTGTGCAATTAAAGTCTGCTATGCGGAGTGTACCTACCTTGGCATTGCCCAACTTCAACGATTTATTCATCATCGACACGGATGCTTCTGGGGTTGGGGTGGGTGTTGTCCTATCGCAAGACGATCGTTCTCTTGCATTTTTCAGTCAAGCACTTTCTCCGCAGTCTTGCGCTAAATCAGCATATGAGCGCGAATTGATTGCCATTGTCTTGGCCATTCAAAAGTGGAGGCACTACCTTATGGGTCGTCGGTTTTTGGTCCGTACGGATCAGCGAAGTTCGAAGTACTTGCTGCAACAGCGTGAGGTGGCGCAAGAATATCAAAGATGGTTGGTGAAATTGTTAGGATTCCATTTTGATATCCACTACAAATCGGGCTCTTCCAATGTCGTCGCCGATGCTTTGTCGTGGTTCCCTTTCCCTGTTGAGGAGACAAATTCTTTGGAGATGTTCTCAGTTTCAGTCCTCTCGTGTGATGATGAGGTTGTGTTAATGACTGAAGTGGCAGCAGACCCCTATCTATCTGCCATTCGTTCCGCCTTGCTTCAGGATCCCATTGCAAAACCAAGGTGGTCCTTGGTGCATCAATGTCTTTTCTACAAAAATCAATTAGCCTTGCCCGCCTCTTCCTCCCTCAAACCTAAAATCCTTGTCGAGTTCCATACGAGTTCTCTAGGGGGTCATGGAGGTTTCTTGAAGACATATAGTCGTGTTGCAGCGAAGTTATGTTGGGTTGGGTTCGGTTGAACCAAGATGTTAAGAAGTTTGTGACCTCGTGCGATATCTATCAATGCCATAAATACGAAACCCTATCGATGGTCGGACTCCCACAAGCCCGCCCATTCCCACAGCGATTTGGGAAGACATTTCCTTAGATTTTGTGGAGGGCCTCCCTCTTCCAAAGGGTTTACCTCGATATTGGTCGCGGTGGACAGATTGAGTAAATACGCTCATTTCCTCCCATTGAAACATCCATTCTCTGCGAAGACCGTGGCTGAAGTCTTCACTTGGGAGGTGGTTCGCCTTCACGGGTTCCCACGCACAATGGTTTCAGATCGTGATAAGATCTTATTGAGTCACTACTGGAAGGAGATGTTCCGTCTTCAACACACACAATTGAATCGAAGCTCCGCCTCTATTAAAGACTAACTCCAAATTCCACATTAAATATGCCCTAACCTTTCATTAAACAAAATGTTAAAGGCACAACTCTGTATCATAAAGTCCATGAATGGGGACGGATGACACTGCATCAAGGCGAACTCAACTCTCTCCGTATAGATTCTTTATCTTAATCATCCAACAAATGCCTTCTTATATACCTTAATTTTGCATAATTATTTCATAATCTCGTTTTTGTATTGATTAGGTTAAGAAAGACCTTCCAAAATTGATCGTCTAGCATATGTTGGGTCCCTTGATGTATGGTCGTTGATCACGTAAATGATAACCAAAATTAAAAATTTCTACAGATCCAAATAAAAAACATAAATGGCCCATCATAAAACCTACTAATAATAGTACCATGACATGAATCATGACAAAAGCACTTAAAAAACTTCTGAGAAAATCATCAGTGACGAAAATTTGAGATTTCATCAATTTTCTCAATTCTGATTTAGCATTTGCAATTAAATGGAAACTACCAATTCAACATATTCCACCCAACATGAAGCTCCCAATCGCCAATATAGCATATTGTAAAAGGAATAAAGAATACAACGGAGGTAAAAGACATACACTGTGAAGAAAAGCCTTCCGTGCAATATCTGACATAGTAAGCTGATTTTGGCTGATGCAAAGAACAGTATTTCATTATAATTCCATCAAAAAATATTTTAGTATGTCCCCTCAGCTCATAGCTGAAAGAGCAAAATATCAGGAAGAAAATAGCAGTGACTAGCATTGCATAGCTCATACTTGAACAGAGATTAATACAGAATGCCGAAGATAATGAAAGGAAATTCAACTGCACAATATCATAAAGAAGTGAAAAGGTTAGACTAAGTTCAAGATAGACCAAGATATTTCTCTATAGCTCCTTTTCATATATTTATTTACATTTAAGTTAGTTGCTATTTAAGATCCTAGACCTCAGCCTTCAAAGTAATACAATCTGGTCAAATTCATGCAAATACAGCTAGTTGGATAAAATCTCCTCTAAAATGCAACAACTTACCTTAGCCAATGGGTCCATCAAATAAATCCTATTCCACAATTTCCCCAAGGATGATCTTGCCATTAAATCTCGAACAAATAAAACAAGTGCTAAAGTTATTTCATTTTGATGGTTGCAAAAGATGCCAAAGTCATTCAGTTCAAATAATACAATTAAGCCTATATCATTAATTGCACATGTCCAGGATGACGCGATTCTGAAAAATTCTTCAGAATTCTCACTTTTCAAACCCATAAATAAATGTCCAACACTTTCAAAACGACAATAACAAAACTAGCATCACTTTCACCGACCAAGTGGTAGCTCAATGGTTTGGTATGTGGTCAGCTATGCAAAAGGGTTTGAGTCTCCCTTGTGCAAGTTTGAGGGGCAATAAGTTATTTCCTTAGCAAGAAAAAAAACAAGCTTCACTGTCTTGGTCCTTAAATACAGATATTTCCACTGAAAAGTACAAGATATTAAGAAGAAATAAAGAACAAGCAGCGTCAATGGACAAACTAAATCAAATAAAAGTAGCCAGTAAAAAAAGACACTATAGGTGATGACTCAGCAATATCCTCCTATCTAGCTATCAAAAGTCTGTTGCTTTCCTTAATGATTTTGAAGTCAAGAACAATCCAGACCCGCAGCTCCATCACAGTAACAACACACAATTCTTGACATAGAGAAAAAAATAACCAATTAATCATTTCCTTAGGAACCATAAATTGCTCATAAAAATAAATAAATTATTTCTCAGAAGCCTGTGAGAATTTATGTATCATCAAAAACACCAGAAAAATTAAAAACTATAACACAACAATTGGATATGATTCTTGCATTGCAACAAATTATTTGAAATGAACATATTGTCATATTAATAAGGGTCGGCTACATGGATCAAACTCTTTTGCTCCACTCAATTTAATTCCTTTAATGCCATGCATTCAAAATCCTCTAGATGCCCCCCCCCCCCCCCCCCCCCCCTTCTCTAGTTTTGGCATTGGTTGATGCTACTACTACTCTTTTCTTTGGGTCTTCCCATATCGTATTTTATCTTTACAAGTTTTGCCACACTTCCACCTAGGAATCTACATTTCCACTGCACTCAATTTATGTACGTAGTGATTTTTTAAGACACATCCACCTAAACCTATCCATAAAAATATAATATGTAATATGTATATGAGCCTTGCTTCCCTCAAGATGTCTTCCTCCTCAAGTGAAATGGACCACTCTTGCCTCAAATGCACTTAATGTCGTTAATAGCTTGGAGAAAACGCAAATCCACCATCTTCTCCAAGACAAGAGACAATGAGCTCCAGCTCCATAGAAAGAAACTAAAACATTTAAATCTATCCAAAAGAAACAAGGACTAACAGAAATGATAGGCACCAACTTTTTGTGAAGGGACGAGAAGCAAGAGATTGAATTCATCTCTTTTAAAAATAATGTACGAACAACAATTTCCGTTGATAAAAAAGCAAAGTCAACAATTGAACTTTGAAAAAATCTGGTCCAAAACTGAAAACAGCAAAAGAGAAAGCTCACAAAATTGAAAATAAGCCATTTTTTTCAAACCAAGAAAGGTCATTTAGATATTTTTGGGCAAAGACTAATGTGTTTGATGTTCTTCGTATTGGTGTGTGCAAGGCGAGAAATGAGGAGAGTAGTATTCTTACATTGTTCATTTACTTGTCTTTTTAGTTTTGAAGCAACAGCTCATATGTTTTAACCTAAAATCAATATGTTGACATCATGTTATATTAGAGATAAGATCCACTTTCGTTTTTGAGAAGAAGCAGATCTCGAAATATCAATAAAAGTAAAATTGCATAAAAAAATGTTCTTTGCATTACCATACAATCACCCATAAGGGTGAAATCAAAGGTTCTCTTCCTTATGAACCCTCCCCCTTGCTTGACATTCTAACAAGGATTGTGGGCGTTAAAGCAATCTCAAGGCGATTTTCTTAATCTAGGCGAGGCAGTGCCAAGACCACACCTAGGCAATGCCTAGGCGGCCAAAAAAATATTTATTTAGAGGTTCTTGAAATTGAATAATCATTTATTTATTTATAGGTTCTTAAGAAACACTTATTACCCATTAGTCACTCTAATCCATATTTAATACATATTTCAAGGATGTTAATAAGCCTTAAGGGCTTTATTTGACACTGCTTGTGTTAAGATTTTATAGTTGGGTAGGTATATAGATTAGGGGTGTTCATGAAATCTGCGTTCGATCTAGTCTGTTTACCTCCAATTGGTTCATAATTTGATTTTGCTAAATTGGATTGGATTGCAAAAGTTGCAATCATCGCGGATTGGACTGGATTGCAAATTTGACACTTTAATCCGCGGATCGAATCAGCAATCCAGTCCAATAAACCTTTATATACATTACATTTTTTTTTGGTAGGAATTATATACATTACATTACATATACACGTACTCTTAAATTTTTGAACCATATTTAGATGGGATTAGCATTTCTATGCCACTAATTCATCAATGAATTGGGCTACCCACTTTGGACACTAAATCTGTAGGTACACCTAAAGATACGCAATTGAGGATGCTCCTTGGTAGGTGCGCCGAATTGGATGCCCAAAGTGATACATTTTTAATCTAAATTTTTGCAACTTAAGTTAATTCTCTTCATATTCAAGTCAGTCAAATAAATGTAGAAAATGTTAAAACTAATATATTTGAATTAAAAGTCTCATTCAATATTTTTTTATTAATCATAACTTTCTTTGTTACTCATTGGGATTACCTAAGTTTTAATTTAAGAAATTAATTTTATAATTGTCAATCCGCATAACTTGATCCAATCTGGTCCACATTTAGTAAATTGGATTAAGTTGGATTAGTGAAATAAATGGACCGGACTGGATTGCAATTTCTCGATCTGCAATAATTGGATTGGATTACGGATTGACTCTAATTGGATTGGATCCAATCCACATGCACCCTATTTTTAATCAAACCCTCAAACTTTCAAAATTACTTGGGAAATTGCCCACCTAGACTACCGCCCAGGAGAGTTTGCCCCAAAACAACTAGGCGACGCCTTGCAATCACTGCGACCTAATACTTTATATTTGAAGTAAGGCTCAACCTAAATACCAAGGATCGGAAAATCGATAAATTTCGCCGAATTTTAGGCAAAATTAATTGATTTTTATGTGGGCAAAACGAAATCAACGTAACTTCTAAAAACGCAAAAATTCAGCGATGTTTTAGGGGAACTTTGATTTTTTTCGTTTTTTCGATCACGGGTGGACAAAAACACAGAAAAAAACAGAAATTTGATAAAAAAAAATCAAAAAATAAAAAAAAACCTAAAAATCAGGGAATATTCGTAGTTACCTGCTCAAAGGCTGAAAAGCACTTCACACACCTTCACAGGAGTCACGGGACAAACAGGAACTCCAATCTCTCCCAATCTTCTCTTTCCATCTTGAACTCAACAACCCTCTGATCTCTCTACTTTAAATCACATTCTTGTCACTGCTTGAGTCTGTGAGGACTGAGGAGAAGGCTAGGAGCCGGAGTACTTTGGCTCTTCCTATGAGATGAAGAGTGCATAGAGGATGGACCAAGGGAGGGGTAGCGAGTTGGTGAAGAAGACGAAGACGAAGAAGAAGACGAACTGACAAAGAGATCAAAGAGGAGTGTTGGAGGAGTGGAGGAGTTGGTGACGACGAAGAGGAAGAGGTCGAAAAAGATCCTGCAGCCTACTGGAGCCTAGACGGGAGGACGACGAAGACGAAGACCTTGAACTGTCGAAGCGGACAGTGAACAGTGATTGCAGGAGCAAGTTTGCTTGACAAGGAAGGAGAACTGGAGAAGTGAAGGTTGTGAATCGATTCATTTAGACAAGGCCTTTTAATTAGGGCAATTTGAGGACACACATTGGGACACAAATTGAGTAAGTCTTTCTATTTACATAGAGATTTGTATGCACAATTTCATAGTTGATGAATTAATCCATGATCAAACAAACTTGAAAACCAATGTTTTTTCAAGTCAATATATGATTTGTGTATTAGTATTGCTTACTAAAAAAAAAATGAAAAAGAAACAAAAAAAAAAAACTTATAAAGTGTTAAAAAAAAGTATACATACTAATACAGTATACTTAAGTCAATATATGATTTCTAATCTAGTGTTTATGTGATTTAGTCATTCAAGTGTATTGTATACATACACACAAAATTTTATATTAGTAATGTAGTATGTAGTTGTTTTTTTTTTAATGGAAGTATATAATTGTTTTCAAATATTAGTGTATTTTTTGTCAAACTAATCAAACTTATTCATTTCATCTAAAAAATAACAATTTTAGTTTTCCAACAGTCTTTTTATATTCATGATATAATATATAATATCAGTATATGTAGATACATTTTATTAAGGAATGCCTCCTCGAAAAGATTGGAAATCAGCTAAAAATATGGAGATCCTATTGATGGTAATCGACAAAGCTGTAGATTTTGCAAACAAGAAATCAAATCAGGGGGAGTGTCAAGATTGAAAGAACATCTTGCAGGAGGTTCCAAAAATGTTAAAACTTGTCCAAAGTCCATTCGAGATGAAATGCAAATAGATTTGCATGGAAAATTGATTGACAAGGTTGAAAAGGAAAAAAAACACAAGGCATTTATTGATGCTTTGATGGAACCTCCAAGAAATCTTGAAGATGATGATGATGATGATGTTGTTTATCCTTCGGATTGCACCAAAGATTATGAGAGAACACAACATAGAATGGCTATAAGGAATTCTATGGAAGAGAGATGGGAAGCTGAACAACAATACAGATTTAATATGGCGAGACCAAATTATGGTCCTTCAACACATGAAGCAGGGGGGAGTTCAAGTGAACGTAGATTTGAAAATCTCATTCGAGGGCAAGAAGCTCGCAGAAGTGGATTTATGAGTTCATTAAGTGTGAGACAAGCAAATTTTCCAATAGATGTGGATGGCCTCGCGTATTCAGCAAGCGTAAGAAAACCATATTTTTTCTCAAGACCCTGATTCCCTCAGAAAGTCGGATGCTAATCAAAAGCGGTTGAGCATGACACCGGGGAGCTCATTAAAGAAAAAAGTCAATAGGGTGGTGTCAAAATTATTCTATTACAGTAGCATTCCAGCACATGTTGCTACAAACAATCCCTATTATCAAGCTGTAATAGATGAAATAGTAAAATGTGGATCTGGATTCGAGGGACCTACAGCTTATGAACTTATGCATGGACTTTTAGATGATGAATATAATGAATTGCAGACCTAAATTGCAGGCTTGAAGAAAAGTTGGTTACAATATGGAGTCACAATAATGTGTGACGGTTGGACCTGACCGACGAGAATGTCGATAATTAACTTCATGGTCTATTGTGATGGAAAGACAATCTTTCACAACTCTGTTGATGTATCGGCTGCAACAAAGGACCATAAATTTATTTATAAATTGATGGTTGATGTTGTGAAGAAGGTGGGAAAAGAGTACGTTGTCCATATTGTAACAGATAATGGATCTGCTTTCAAGAAAGCTGGTAAAAAAATGATGGAGAAATATAATTTCTTTTAGACACCTTGTGCATCACACTGCATCGATTTGATGCTAAAGGATATTGGAAATCATAAAGGAGTCAAAAAGATTGTTGATCGAGCCAGAAAAATTACAAATTACATTTACAATCATGGTTGGGTGCTGGCGTTCATGCGAGAAAAATGTGGGGGCAATATCATTAGACTTGGGATCAATCAATTTGCCACCAATTATATTTCTCTAAAAAGTATTTTGGAGAAGAAACGAGGTCTAAGGGATATGTTTTCATCAAGAAAATGGGCGAGCTACCTCTATAGTAAAACTCCACAAGCGAAAGAAGTTGAAGAACTGGTTGCATCAACATCTTTCTGGGATAAAGCTCGAGGTATAGTAAACTCTCTTTATCCAATTGTCAAAGTATTGAGGATAGTTGATGGTGAGAAGAAACCCACAACGGGAGCCTTGTACAAGGCAATAAGATTGATGAAAGAGACAATTGAAGCAACCTCACCTAGGTTGCACAACTGGATTACAAAAATTGTGGAAGAAAGATGGACAAATCATTTGTGTCACCCACTTCATGAAGCGGGTATATTTGGCAATTAAATTCAACTGAATAATAGATTGTTGGTTGATTTATAGAAATGCGTTTAATTGATTCTCTTTTAAATTTCTGTAGCTTACTTTTTGAATCCAATGTATCAACATGAAGAAGATATGAGCATCAACCCAAGGTTGCAACAAGCTTTAAATGAAGTGATGGGAAAATTAGAACCAGACCCAGAAATGCAATTAGCTGCATTGAATGAAGTAAGCTTTAAATAAGCTTAATTTTATTTTTTTAATAATATCTCTATCAACATTTAAAACTATATACATGCTTATCTTTTGCAGTTGAAATATTTTTAGGACTCAATGGGGTCATTTGCATCTCGAGCGACTGAAAGTGGATGAAAAAAAACACATCTAGGTAAATAAAAACATTAAGCATTGATATATTTCCTCATTAGTTGTTAGTTGCCCTTATGATTTTTATTGAATCCATTTTTTTTTTTGGCTTGAGCAGCAGAGTGGTGGTATTTATATGGTAACCGGCTCTAAACTTGAGGAATGTAGCCATCAAGATTTTATCACAAACAGCATCTTCTTCAGGTTGCGAACGTAATTGGAGCACATTTGGCTTGATATATTCAAAACAAAGAAATAGGCTGGGGTATGGAAGACTACAAAAGCTTGTCTTTGTGCACTACAATATGAGGCTGCTTGCAAAAAATACCAAGGAAAATATGGAGAATGCTTTTTTGCATGAGCCAATTGATTTAACATAAATATTTTATGAAGAGGGTGAAGAAAATCCTTTATATGATTGGGTAAGAGAAGCAGATCAATCGCTGATGGATGAACCGGGGGGTAAGCCAAACTCACATATTGCAACTGAAATGGGCGTTAATGTTAATCAGTTTATGGAGAATGAGGTCGCTAGGGGCCCAACTGGCTTATCTGTGCATTCGATCAATGACGACGATAATGATGTTCACCTTTCAAACGGGGGTAGTGATGATGAAAATGACTCCACAGGTTCAAGCAGTGATGAGTCTGATGACAACGAGGATAATGATGATGATGATGATGATGATAGCGACAATGGTGGTGATGCTGACGATGGTGGTGGTGGTGGTGGTGGTGGTGGTGGAATGCACATTGATAATCAATATCCAGAAGAACAACATATCCAGAAGAACAACAAGACCAAGGGCAAATGAGTTGATTTAATCAAGTCACTCACAAAAATCAGGATCACGGAGCGCGCAGATCAACACCCAAAGAAAGAATTATGTATCAACGTCGCAGACGTAAGCATGCATTTCAAGCAAATATAGAAATCGGTGATGTTGATTCTTTGACGAGTGCATTTGGTAGCATTAGCTTTGAAGATAACATCTCAAGCAGAAGTAACTACTTCACAAGGTCAAGTTTGGACCATAGCAAGTCTAATGACTATCCACAATTTCCTCCCTAAGGTAAGATATAAAAAAATAAATTATTACTCATTACTTTGCTTATATTAACCACATATGCCGTTGATTTGTTATTTTTAACAGGTGCATTTGGTCATAATGAAATTAGACGGCACGAATGCTCTAGGCATACGGATTTTGATTCTTCAAGCTCATACCCATCGACGACGAGTAATCCAGAGGCATTAGCATGCTTCTCTTTAAGTCTTTATGAGGATCCTATGTATCCAAGATTAGGAATATTAGTCAACATAGATTCTCGACAATATCAGTATCACATCATATAAGGATAATTATTGTAACTATATGTCATGGTTTCAGTATTGTCTTAATCTCGGAGAGCAACCCATTTTACATGGTTCAAGTGGTGGAGGAGGTTATGAAGAACCCCGTCGTTCTATGTGGTATGAAAATGTATGCTTAATCGAACGTTCCCGAGTGACTCAAACATTTCATCTAATTTAACGTACTTTGCTATTTTTGTGGTATAAATATAAAATTGTGTTTATTTTACCATTTCCATAAAATAAAATTATGTATACATTTCATTTAAATAACAATTCTCTAAACTTCTCTAAGTTGACGAATGTTTATAAAATTCTGCGAATCGAATTTAACTTCTCCGAATTAATTCTGATTTTCACAAGAGCGAATTATACGGCTAAGTCGAAGTTTCGATCCTTGTTAAATACGTAGCATTATTCATGCAATCACAAGTTTATGCATTTACAAGTGGCCATTGAAACATCAAAAACTCGCAGAATTAATAACAGTTTCATTTCTTGCCCCGACGACGAAGATACATGACATCCTTCCATAGACTACGTCTATTACAATGTCTACGCTTAATTACTCTAACCCATT
Organism: Stephania yunnanensis; assembly: GCA_039657365.1. Lineage (NCBI taxonomy): Eukaryota > Viridiplantae > Streptophyta > Magnoliopsida > Ranunculales > Menispermaceae > Stephania > Stephania yunnanensis. The sequence goes on along the minus strand of CM077581.1, from coordinate 26,439,559 downwards.
ACAAGAATTGTTCTTTGGAGAACCTCCAAATCCATTGAGCTCCAAAAAATGCATTCCTTTTCATAAATTGCCACTAATTGATCCTGATCTTGACTTTTCAAATGGTTTGTTCACCAACTCCCATAGTCCTATTAGGTATAAAGCGAGAAAAGGGGTGAGATATTATATAGAGTATGTTGCCTTCAAATGCCTCAATAAAACTTGGATGTCAGCATTAGATGAAGTTATTGATATAGTTTTACTTCTCTATAGTGTCAAAAAATTAGGATAAGTTCCTACATTGATGAATCTCCTCTAAATTAATTTCAAAATCTAAGTGACCAATGCCTTAAACCAAAATGAGTTCTTTAATCATTGCTAGACTCTTTAGCATTGTTTGAAATCAACATCAAGCAAAAGGAAAGAGTCACTTGCACACCGTAAATGTGCATCTTTTACTTTATCATTGCCCATCACGAAACCATTCATTAGATTCATATGTCTGGCCTTCTACAACATCCTACTACAAACATCCACAACCAAGGTTTGAAACTTCGACTTCGCCTACGACTTCGTTCACTTAAAATTCGGAATTAATCGAGGAAGTTAACTTCGACAATGGAAGTTTGACAAAAATTCGCCAGTGTACGGAAGTTTATGAAATTTCACTTTAAATGTTAGAAAACTCAAGTTTCTTTATAGAGATGCTAGAACTATGTTTTATTCAAATTTAGCCGAAGTTTAAGTATATTTCTAGCATAGTCGAAGTTTCAGTCGAAGTTTGCTCAACTTTCACGAAACATAACAATTTTATTTCATGTTTTATTAACTTTCATCGATGTTTTCGAAGTTAGCCAAAGTTGAGTCGAAGTTTTGCAATTTTCCTACTGCCTATGAACTTCGCTTTGCTCAGCTCGAAATCGACAAACTTCGCCCGAACTTCAACGCAGTTTGTCGATTTTTTAAACCTTGTCCACCACTAAAGTAAGCAAGCAAATAATGGATTCGCCTATCAATGGCCATGGTCCCATAGAACTTTAATAATGGATGCCCATAACAGAACAAAAAATAAAACAAAGCATAGACATCTCGTGATCAACTTTCTCCATCTTTTTAGTATCTCCCATTTTCACCTTAGTGAAATAATATTTTATTCAAGGTTTGAAACTTCGACTATACCTATGACTTCGCTCACTTAAAATTCAGAATTAATTTGAGGAAGTTAACTTCGACGATGAAAGTTTGACAAAAATTCGCCGATATACGAAAGGTTACGGAATTTCACTTTAAATGCTAGAAAACTCAAGTTTCTTCGTAGAGATGCTAGAAATATATTTCATCATACAACAATAATGCATAAAACTCATGTCACTGAAGGATATTCCAAATTTTATGTATATTCCTAGCATAGGCGAAGATTTAGTCAAAGTTTGCTCAACTTCCACGTAACATAACAATTTCATGTTTTATTAACTTCTATCGATGTTTTCGAAGTTCGGTCGAAATTAGCCGAAGTTGAGTCGAATTTTTGCAATTTTTCTACTGTATCTAAACTTTGTTTAGCTCACCTCAAAATCAACAAACTTCGTTAGAACTTCGGCGCAGTTTGTTGATTTTTTAAACCTTGATTTTACTAGCAAAAGCACAAAGCTTCAATCCCAAATTAGTTGGCTATTAAGACTATTTGCTTCCCTCGAACATAATCTGATTTACAATAATCAGTGGTAAGGTAGAAAGTAGTTCTCGATCTAATTGCAAATACTTTTGCAATAATTTGCCACTAAACGTAAAGGCCTATAATTGTCACTTCCCAAGAAATTATTTTGTTGTGGATAAGACAAATACAAGTCCCATTGGCTACTAAATTATTCCAAATATGGCCCATTAAGCATATGGACTTTAATTTCTAAGGTGCACATGGCTTAAAGAAAATCATAGGACATTAGAGAATCCAACGGTATGTTACATTGACTTTGTTGATTTGAGTTGTGGCAACTTTAGATCCAGTCCAATTTTGGTTTGTTAGAAAGAATTGAAGAGAGTTTTCCTCTCATAGACATGATTAAGGATCTGGCCTACACTACTATCACCTCTTTTTTCTCAATTATTTACCATGAGGACTTTTGTATTCTTGCACCAATTGATACAAAGATTAGGGAAGGACGGTTGCGATGGTTTGGTCACCTGCAAAGACGGCCTACAAATGCCCCAACTAGAAAACTTGACTCAATAGAAACTGTAGAAATTCGACGAGGTAGGGGCGGACCAAAGTTAACATGGGATGCATTAATTAAAAGGGATTTGAATGGTTTGCAAAGCTCACCATCAATTGCACTTAATCGAGCACAATGGAAAAGTTTGATCCATGTAGCCGACCCCAGTTAATTTGGGACTGAGGCTATGTTGTTGTTGTTGTTGTTGTTGTTGAAAACTTTTGTATTCTTACTTCTAACAATTAGTTCGATAAATGGAAACTAATTATTTTATATAAACAATTGACGGTTTCTCAAGCTCTTCAATTTTAAGATAAAATGCAATTCACTTCTAAGACACCTCTTCAGCTAATCTCAAGTAATAGAATTTAATGAGTAATTTTGTAGCAGTAGTGTTACATCAGACTACTCAACTTAAGATAAGTTGGAAAAAACACGACTATAAAGCAAATGAAAACAATTGATTCGTCTGAATTAAATTAAGGGAGCCCCCCCCCCCCCCCTCCTCTTAATTATTAGTAAAAACTCCCCAATGTAATCGTAGCTTATATTTGCCCCCCTCACTTACATCTTTGTAATCCCCAACCTTCAACTCCTTGTTGCAACATCATCTTCTTCTTCTCCTTACTTCAATTTGCCCCATGTTGAAATCTAAGATTGATCCTTTAATTCTTAGGAACAAAGATTCAACACGAATAAATGTTCTAACCACTTCAAGAATGAGAATCCATCTCAACCAAATACTATAATTAAGATGTTGCATTGGGTGGTGAGTTGTTGAGTGTATGGAGAAATAGATGGGGAGGGGTGTAGAAATTAGAAAGTAGAAGAGAAAATGAGACGAGTTTATGGTTTAATTTGGGGTGGGGTATAGAAAGTGAAAATTAAGTGGAAGAGAATGAGTGGGTTTAATTTGGAGTGGGTGTAGTAAGTGGGATAAGAGTTTTTTTTTTTAAGAAGAAGAAGAAAAAAATGAGTGGGATAATAGTTGGGGATGACTTTAATGTTTCATTTAGGGAGGGTTTTAGAGAGTGAAAAGTAAAGTTGGGGAGGGGTGCATAAAGTGGAAAGTGGAGGGGCAAAAGGAAATGAGTTCATGATTTAATTAAGTGTGAGGTAGTTTATGTAATTTTGACTTAAAATATTTTAGTTTAAAAATGTATTAAATTAAATGGGCAGGCAGCCTCGTATAGGGTATAGAGATGCTAATAGTCACTCCCTAAATTAACTTGTACATACTTTACAATTTGATAACACTTATCCAAGGACTTACCCCTTCAATTGATGCTCTTGAAGCTGCATTTGGAACTGATGATCTGCCAAGACTCCTGATGAACCCAAAGCAGAAAGCTTTTCCTTCATTACAGATGCTGCAAAAAATACCTTCAATAATGAGTAACCGCAAAAACCAAGTAAGCAAACGCATGACGTCAAGCTAGAAGAACATTAACTTAAAGGCCATAACAAACAACTGCAGACCAAACAAATGTCTTTCAAGCTAGTTGACAATGCCTAAAAAGTACTAACATGGGTTTAAGCGGTTGAAGTACTCAGCAGAATGATGAGGAAGGCTAGAGAAGGTAATCAAATCACATAGTTTTTAGGGGGTAAGAATGAAAGTGTATGCCTCTCATCTACAATAAGTTGATGGGGCTTCGTTATGCTACAGATACCCTAAGAGCTTTTTATCGGATTTCAAGGCTGAAATCACCATGTGTAATTATCTACGGGCTAAATACGGATAAATGGAAGATGAGAGAGATGTCCGATTGATGTGGTGCATGGTTGGAGATTAGGCTTTCATGTTGGCCTTCATTGTTAGCTAAGATTTAACAAAAGGCTCATTGGAGGCACATTCCTAGAGGGGGGGAGGTTGACATTAATTGCTTCGGTGCCAAATGCTCTTCCTACTTATTTCCTCTCCATATTTAAGTTACCAAATGATGTGGCAAAGGCAATTGAAGAAAGATTTAGAGACTTTATGGGAGGGAGATAGTGGAGGCAAAAAATATCACACTTGGCGAAGTGGGAGAAAGTGCAAAAACTGATTGATAAATGAGGTCTGGCCATTAGGAATCTCCAAAGGGCGAATGAGGCTTTAGTGACTAAATGGTTTTGGAGGTCACCACAAGACCATGACGCATTAAGGGTATGTCATCATGACTAGGCGTCGCGCCAACAACTAACAACAATGACTTGTGTGGAGTTGATGCTTCATCCAGCAATGCTTTTAGAAGTTAATGGAGAATTATCTCGTCAATTTCACCATCATTCTCCAAGCATATCAATACCAAAATAGGGGATGCCAGTCGAATGCATTTTTGGACCCAAAGGTTGGTGAAACGCCTTCAGCACAAAGGTTTCCAAAACTTCTATAGGTTACATGAAAGTCATTTCAAGTATTTACTTAATATTATCTAACCCACCCCATTTCAATGATGGTCTATTGGAACCTAAAAATTGAAGAAGTGGAGGAATTAGGAAACCTCTAAGAAACTTTACATCACATTAAGATTAAAACACAAAAAGAAGACAAATGGTTGTGGATACTAGAAAACTCAAGAAATTTCACAAGCAAGTCTTTTTTACGAACATAGATAGCCGAATCAAATGACCCGCCATTACGCAACATAAATCAGTTATAGAATGCTTTTATCCCTAACAAAATTATCATTTGGGGGTTTCTTCTTGTGGCTGGCAAGATCAACACGCTGGACAATCTTCAAAAAACATGTCCAATGTAGTATAAATCCTCTCACGAGTGCTCTTTATGTGAGAAAAATAGCAAATCAATGAATCACATTTTCATCCATTGTCACTTCTCAAGAAATGACTGCCATAGGTGGGAAGTTTTCGCTAGAGGGAACACATCCAAATAGCATTGAAAGTTCCATTTATGAATTCTAAGGTAACCTATCAAGAAAGAATAAGCACATTCGTGGACTGCACCATTGGTGACAGCATGGATAATCTGGGACGATAAATTTTAAAACATTTGATGACTAATAGACCACTAGTGTGCAGGTTTGGGAGAAAGCAAAATTTATAGGAGCAGGATGGTAGCAAACAGGAAGTTGGGTTGGAAGTTTACTTAGGGCAATTGTTTAAGAAAAGGCTAATTTGATGTAAAGGAGTTTAGGGTTTTGAGATTCATAAGAGGGTGAATTTTCAGATCAGCATGAGGGAGAACTTCTGGTCCTCTTATCAAGCATTTTTTGATCTGTTACTACAGATGCAAATATATATTTACAGTAAAAACAAATACAAATAGGTGGCACAGATTATTCTCACACAAAAAAAGGTAAATAAAGAAAAGCATAGACCAAACTATCCCACATACAACTGAGGAAGAAAAGGATTTCATCCAAGAAATCTCCTGAAATTGGATAAAATAAGGAAAATGATATTTTGGCACACTTAAATTAATACACTAAGTCACACACCTGCTTGAAAATCGTGTGATGCATTTCGAGATGTGTGCGCACATATTTCAGTGTATTTCACAAATTTTGAAGTGCATTGCACCCCTACAAAGTGGATGTGTGACTCAAGTGTGTGACTCAGTGTGTGACTTCAAGTGTGTCAATGTAGCATTACCCATAAAATGATTGTAAAATATTTACTTTTTGCATGAAAAGAATGTCAGATACGAATTATACGATTACATTCCTATGTTAGATATGCAAATATAAGAAGTTTATCAACCAAAAGTTGGTAAGATCTTACAAGGAGTTTAATAGTTTGAACCTTTTTATGATAAACCGAGAAACAGGACAGCAATGTAAAAATCCCTAACGTATCAAAGTGCATTAAATCCTTCATCAAGATAGCAAGAAAACCCACAAGATAAGATGTCTGTTAACTTAAATGCCTTCGACCTACATAATAAAATTTTAATTAATGAGGTATTCAGGTTGAGTTTGGATTGTGAACTGTTAGCACCCAAGATAGAAAGAGGCGGTCGCCTCGTTTGCCTTTATTGATAGATCCACCAAAAAAGAGAGTTACACCTCAAGAGGGGAGTCTCCCTAACCAGAGAAAAAGACAAAACTTCTCTGCTGAACCTCACAGACACTTAACTTTCCAAGATGCCTTTCAACAGTGGCACTCTTGTACTTATACTCAGCTATTCCTATCACCCCTCTTGAGTCACCCGTACATACACACACCTTAATGACTTATCATGACTCACCACACACACACATATACTGCTCATATCATGACAACCCTCACACCAGCTGTGCCCCCTCACTTATCCTGCTCCCGTGTCTCCATCAGTAATTGAGTTCATGCCAGCCTGGGTAGGGAGTGATCCCCTGTCCCTTTGTGTCCTCCTACTATACGTCTTCCGAATAGGAGGGCGCCCCGGGATGCTATCGATACTCCCCCCATGGACAGCCACCTTGTCCTCAAGGTGGAGAGCGGGAAAAGACTTCCGAACATGGCGGACGAGCTCCTATGATGTCGTGGAAGGTGGTAGATGTACCCACTTGATCACAACCTGGGACCCACAGGAGATGATAGATAGGCCAACACAGACTCGGGCTCTAAAAGGGCTATCAAGGAATCCGCAGGAAAAGGGGGCAGAGTCAATGATACTGGAGATGAACCCACTGCTCGACGAAGCAAGGAGACATGAAAAACTAGGTGGATGGAAGAGGAGGGAGGATTTATATGCCACATGCCCAATGCGAGAGAGAACTCGGTAAGGACCGTAAAAGAGTGGACTCAATATCATGTTGGTCCGGCTGGCCACTGTGGTTTGACGATAAGGGCGCAATTTCAAATAAACCAAGTCACCCACCTCAAACACTGCATCATGGCAGTGCTGATCAGCCTGCTGCTTCATCCTATTTTGGGTTAGTAGTTGAGCTCGGAGCTCTTGAAAGGCCAAGTCCCGAGCATGCATCATGGTGTCCAAATCTATTGGTGGGGAAGACGCAACTCCGTAATGAAACAAGGGTAGGGGTTCTCAGCCATAGACCAAAGTAAACGAGGAACATTTCAACGAAGAATGGTACGATGTTTTGTAGCAAAAGTCGGCCCAAGGAAGCCAGTCGAACCATCGTCTGGGTTGTTGGCTGATGAAACACCACATATAGGACTCGAGACAACGATTAACCACTTCTGTTCGTCCGTCACTCTGAGGATGATAAGCGGAACTGCGATGGAGCTGCGTGTGTTGGAGCCGGAACAGTTTTATCGAGAAATGACTCACGAATATCTTGTCGCGATCCGAGACCATCATACGTGGAAACTAGGGAGGCGGACAATCTCCCTCAATAACACCTCGGCCACAATTTAAAAAGTGAAAGGGTGTTTTAGGGGAAGAAAGTGGGCGTACTTGCTCAACCTGTCGACTACCACCAAAATCGAGTTGAAGCCATGGGAAGTAGGTAACCCCTCAATGAAATGAAGTGAAATATCCTCCCAAATTGCAGTGGGAATTGGAAAAGGTTGAAGGAGACCTGCGGGAGCTAAAGTATCATACTTGTGCCGTTGACAAACATCACAACCCGCCACATACGCCTTGATGTCATTCTTCATTCCAACCCAAAACAACTCGGAAGCAATGCGAGTATAGGTTTTGAGGAACCCCCCGTGCCCTCCAACTGGCCCTGAATGGAACTCAGCTAGAATCTTTGAAATGGGAGTAGACTTGGTGGAAAGCACTAACCGATCCTCGTAAAAAAGCTTGTTATTGTGAAGAACCCAACCTGGCCGAGCTGAAGGGTCATTAAGCAAAGAATCACTGATAGAGGTGAGGAAGGGATCAGCCAACGGCTCGGAGTGGAGGATGGTCTCGTCAACACACGAGATGATCGAAACAGAGAACAACTGTGCTGTGACGGGGGTTGGTGGAAGGAAAGGGATAGCGAGACAGGGCATCGGCTACAATGTTGGAGGGGTTCGGCTTGTATTGGATATCAAAAGTGAAGCCCAGTAACTTCACTAACCACCTTTAGTACTCAGGGGCAACCTCTCTTTGCTCGAGAAGGTATTTCAAGCTCCTTTGGTCGGTACGAACCAAGAATCTGCGGCCTAGAAGATAGTGTCTCCATTTCTGAATAGCAAGCACAATAGCAATCAACTCACGTTCATAAGCTAATTTTGCTCGAGATCGAGGGGAGAGTGCTTGGCTGAAGAAAGCAATTGGGCGGTTCCTTCCTTGAGGATGATCGAATAGTCACAGTCTCTCGGAGGCGACAAGGCCGTGGGAAGCTCACACAGGGACCCAAAGGAGGCCACGATTTCACGTATACATGGTTCAGAGATGAGAGATAATGGGTCAAAATCAGTCGACTCTAAGCCATAACATTCAATCAAAAAACACCCAATCAACGAATCAAAGGAGCGTTGAAGAGACTTACATGAGACCCAGGCACAGTGTAGAGAAGGGTCACCCTTAATCGCCTTCCACTTGCCATCGTCTCTGATATACATGGTGAGATTGGGCCAGTCATCCACTGTCATTCCCAGGGACATAAGCCACTGCATACCGAAGATGATATCAGAACCTCCATTGGAATCGGGAAGAAGTCCGTTGTTATTGAGAGGCCTTGAAATTGGACGCTCACATCCTTACACACCCTTGAACCGGGAAGTCGTGCTCCTACTCCCACCAATACCCCATACTCTGTTGTGGCTGACACCGACAGCAACTGGAGGGATTGGACCACGGCAGAAGAGATAAAATTGTGAGAGGCCCCACTGTCGATGAGGATCACCACCTTAATCTTGATGGTTCGAGGAGTGGGACGACCTTCCAATGCATGGGCGGACAACTCCATGGTGACAAGCTCAGATTTCTCGCCTACACTGGCTATTAGAGAAGGTGAGCTATCTTCTTCATCGTCCACCAGCATAACACGCAGCTCCTTCCCCTGACATCGATGACCCGTGACCCATTTGGCGTCACAACGATAGCACAGACCCTACTTACGACGGAGCTCAACCTCTACCTCGGTTAATCGCTTGAATTTCGGAGGTGATGTCTGGGGTGTCGTCGACTTCGACACGGCTGGACTGGATGAGCTCGACGAGCTTAGGCTGGATTTTGGTGATGACCCTCCTGATGTGGGCCCTTTTGGTAAGTGAGGCCCAATGTCTCTAGATGGGCTTGAGATGGTATGGTTAACCCAACCTGGGTAACGACCTTCACCCTTACCGGATGGGTTCTGGGCCTGTGATTTTGTGCCCCCCAGCGAACCAAGCCCAATAGCGTCCTCTTGCTTGTGTTTCTTCTCCACCTGAGTGGCCCTCTCAAAGACTCCGTGGAGATTCGACGGTGGTTCCACCAGCACTTCCAGACAGATCCGATTTGTTAACTCGTTGATGAACACGGCCATGGCGAAGTTTTTTGACAAACCCTCCAATTGGACATACAGGAGCTCAAACCGCTCCCTATACTCGGCGATCGTCGTCTCCTGTCGAATCGAGAAGAATTGTTGTGCCAAGCTCAAAGGATCTGCATCCATGAAACGCCTTATCAACTGGCCCTTCAGATCTCGCCAACTTGTGAACTCCTTCGTCTTCTCCTCCATCTGGAGCCAGATCTATGCTGGACCGATGAGGCAGATACGCGCCGCTCTCAGCTTCGAGATCTCATACATTTCATGGAGCGCGAAGTAATGCTCTGCCTGATTGAACCAAAGCAGTAGATCGTCCCCGTTGCATGTGGGCATCTTGATTTTCCTCAAATCTGGACTGGTTCTGTAGGGAGTCGTGCTTCGACCATCAACCTGGGTGTCGAGATCCGGTAGATCTGATGCAGATCGGGAACTTCCCTCCTGGTCCGTGATGCCAAGGTGGTACCTCGAAGATGAGAGGCCTTCATCTGTTGTACCAGACTTTGAATCTCCAAGCGGAGTTCCCCCACCGACGCCTCTAACCCTCCCACTGTGGTCGTCAGTGTTGGGATCTTCTGCAACTGTTCTTCCATGGAATCAATTCAAGCCTCCATCTTCAACGGCATGCTCTGATACCAGTGTTAGCACCCAAGATAGAAAGAGGCGGTCGCCTCGTTTGCCTTTATTGATAGATCCACCAAAAAAGAGAGTTACACCTCAAGAGGGGAGTCTCCCTAACCGAGAGAAAGAGACAAAACTTCTCTCGCTCGAACCTCACGACACTTAACTTTCCAAGATGCCTTTCAACAGTGGCGATCCGTACTTATACTCGCTATTCCTATCACCCTTCTTGAGTCACACGTACATACACACACCTTAATGACTTATCATGACTCACCACACACACACACACACACACACACACACACTGCTCATATCATGACACCCCTCACACCAGCTGTGCCCCCTCACTTATCCTGCTCCCGTGTCTCCATCGGTAACCGATTTCATGCCAGCCTGGATAGGGAGTGATCTCCTGTCCCTTTGTGTCCTCCTACTATACGTCTTCCGAATAGGAGGGCGCCTCGAGATGCTATCATGAACATACTACAACCCACCCATAACATCAGGTACTGATGGAGACACGGGAGCAAGGAAAAATAATAACCTAAAGAAACGTTAGTGTTCGGTTTGCCCTCTAAAGTCATGGGAACAAATTTTCAAACTGAAAAGGCCCATGGATAGGTCATGCAAGACCAAGAAGAAATTAATGGCTGTCACGTATTTAGTAGCATTGTAGACCATTTGAAGAAAATTTTGGGACGTCCATTCAACAAGGGAGGTGGTAAGTACAATGCAGCATAGGGAAAGTCTTCGTTGGATATTTATGATAAGAATGGTTGACAGGTCGTGATGTTATGGTTTAAGGAGGTTTCTAGTGTTATTTAGTATAAAGATGGGGCCTTCTTTGATGCTATGAAGGGGAACCAGACCCTTCTTCGATTTCGTACATGCACACTGATAGAATGCATTAGTTACATAAATTACACATCATTTTCCCTATGTTTTCATTGTTTAAATATGTGTAATTGATCAATATTGATTTTGTTTTATGTTTTGTTGATTAGGATAGAGACTTTGGTTCAAAAAACCTCGAAAGTGAAGTCTTAACAAGATAGTGTTAAAGTAAAAGCAAATTGACGACATGTGCAGAAAATGGACAGAAGTGTTCTACGAATAAGGGTGCCATCGTCCTTGCCTGATGAGCTGGAATAATTAAAAGGACAAATTTTTAGAGCAATTGAGTTGGCCCAACTTATGCATGGGAACCACATATCTTCTCGTCTTTCAAGTCATTTTGGGTATTTTTGTTTTTTGATGCCTATTGGTGTCCTAACCTTTTTCATGCCCTTCTTACTTTGGTTCATCTTGTGGGAGTTAGTCAGTACCCCAACTCCATAACTTGGGAGGAACAAAGGTGATATAATGCAACCACCAAGATTTGATTTGAAATCACAACCTCAACCTCTGCAAAGCTATGGTGCTCATCTCTTTGCCATGCACAACTTCTCTTGGGGGCTAGTTATTATAGGTATTCTTTATTTGAAAAGACTTACTACTAGGAGGAAGATAACTCCTAGTAATAGGATAGGATAGTCCAAATGTATTTTACCTGTCTCCACCTATTTTTTAGGATCTAGCTAGTTTTCTTCATTATCGAAGAAAGACTTTGTCTTCTTTTTGCTTTGTGCTAGTTTCTCTTGTTTTCTTGCATTCTAATAGAGTAGGGGTGTGACTAAACTCTTTTTCTAGTTCAAGGATAATCAAAGTTGGATTTCACAAAGTTGTGAGATCTAATAAAATTTATTTTTCAGTCTTTTGTTTCTTCATTAATATTTATGTTTCTAATGTGCATGCTACTATATTTTCAATTTTCAGTTTAATTTATTGCCATTTAGGCTTCAAATCCATAATTATTTGTTTGTTTTGATAACTAGTGGTAAAATAGGAAGGTTCGATATAGGATACTATATCTACGTGATATGGACATATAACCTAGTCTAGCACAAAGGTTCATAACAGATAACAGCAAAAATGCAGATTAATAAAATGCAATGAGTAAACTCTAGCCCAAGGTATAATCTAAATATAAATTTGTTCTAATTGATCATTGATTCAAGGTGCATTTGCTGTCTTCTTAACTTTTTGGTTATGGTTATTAACAAGCTGTACTAGCCTATCTCTCATGTTTTTGAATAACCAAAACAATTTCTTTCATTGCATCGGTTAAACAAGCTCTTAGCATTAAACTTATTGATAGCATTAAATCCCATGAGTACCAATTCGAGCTAAAACACCCAAAGATCTAGTCACGGGTTTAGACACAATTGAATTTGTGTTTCAACCTACGTTCAACCTATGTTGATAGGGAAAAATAAGAAAAGAGTAGAAGAGATGAGAGAGATAGAATAGGTAATTGAAGAGGCGGAGTCCATGACTCTCCTACTCAATTCCTCCTTTGGTTCCTTTTCATTAAACTTGCTTGCTTTATTGATTCCTTAATACTAGTATATATAGACTCCCTTATACAATAAAAATAGGAACTAATACGAGCAACTTCTAAGAATAAGAAACTTACTTAAAATGAATATAGAAACTTCCTACTAATTAATACCTAGAAGATAGTAACTACAAAAATAGAAACTACTTCTAATTAGAAACTACTAATAATTCTGACTAAATAATAAACATAGAAACTTTCAAAATAATAAAATAGAAACTACTAAATACTAAACCCTAAATCTAAGACTGTATCATTATCATATTTTGCTTTATAGAGAAATTGGCTTACTAATTCCTCTTGATTCAACTTGCTCACAGTTATTGGCAAATTGTTTGGATAACAGAGTAGGTTTTGAAAAAGCAAAAAATTCCAAAAATAGTGGTGATGTGAATAACAACTAACTTCCAGGACATTACATATTATAAATTCATCTAAATTATTTGCAAGATAAAGCCTATCTTCAATGCGAATTTCATTGATAACTATAAGGATTCATTAGAAAAGGTGAAAACCATCAAGCAAAAAAAAAAAAAAAAAAAATCTTTCATAACTGTATCTACTGCATTACAGAATTGTTATTCTTGTATCTTTTGCTTTTTCTTTCCTTGATAGTGAGAAAGTTAGATATCTATCATCCTTATAGTTTTGTCTTTTTGCACGGCCATTTCTTCAATTTCATATATTATGGGTTTATGGCAATGTGCAGATAAAGATAACAACACGAATTGAGAAATAATAAACCTAAGTGTCATTGGATCAAAAAAATAAAATATAATAAAACATAAGAGTCATGTTATTCCATGATACAAATCCTCCATAGCGAACTTTCAGATATTTTCTAATCAAATCCAAGAAAAAACAATGCAGTATTTGTAACTTTCAGAACAACAAGAATATCAATCTTTTCAGTTGCTTGAATATTACTTGTTGCAGTCAATCTAAAGCATTTAGGAGAAGACCCAAGTTATAGAGCACAACAAACATTTAAAAGAATTCTGTGCAAAGAATGTACGACAAAGGAATCCAGTAATAATTCAAAAGAATCATCACCTGAGGAACCTCTCGCACTCTGCAGAACTGCAAAAAGCTGTTTCCTGCCTTCCCTTGTGAATGCTGCCTTATTCTTTGCATTGTCTCCCCCTGTGACATTCTGAGATAAAGTCATTTAAGTCATAACTTCAGATAAGAAACAGCAATCTTATATACAAATAAAAACTTACTGCAAACAGCAATGCCGTCAAATTCAACTTTGGGTGAACTGCCAATGCCTTGATTCGTGGTAAGGGATAGACAGCCTCGCCCCCTTGCTGAGATAGTATTTTAGTAATGTCCATTGACTCAATTGCTGGACGTAAATACGTATATATGCATATAAGTAATTTTATGGCACTCTTTTTTTATCAGAAACGACTTGTCACATTGGCAAAAGATTTTACATGTACAAAAGCAACTCAGGGAAAGAAAACAAAATAAACATTGATACATTGTTCATGAACAAGCTAGAAGAGATTCATATATTTTTTAAGAGTATGACCTATCATGTGGTTCCTTCCAAACTATGGTATTCTTTAAGAAATAAACATATAGCAGCATTTAAATGGTACAAAGAGGACTAACAGAAGAAAAAGAAATGACAATATCTTGAAAAAATAATGGAAAGCAACAACCAAACTTCAGGTATTATCTGGATAAAAAAAAGTGGAAAGCAAGGATGGAAACAAAGAAAAGAAAGCAAGAACATGTGCCACAATAATGATATTAATATGGAAATGGGAGATAAAAACAAATAATCTAAATAAAAATCCACATGAACCATAATGCTTACTCTTATCAACTTATTGATAGGGCTGAAATTGAAAATGCACTTAAATTTGGAAATGGTTTATATATATATATATTTTAAATAAGAAGCTTTGCACAGAGCTTACCAGCAGACTCAAAAAAGTTAGCTTGCATGGGGGGCCTGTTTGGATTAATTATGACTCTAGTTTTCCACACTTGAAGATTTCCATCTTTAGATAGAGTGACTAGCAACCGCAAAATAGGAAGCCATGCAATTGATGATATTGGCTGTGAACCCACCTGAGTGCTGAGTTAACAATTTGAACTACACCATCAGAAGAGTACTCTTAAGTAAAAACAAATGACCAATATATTATAGCTGTAACCCTAGAGATCCTACTTTTATAAAAAAGCACAAAGCACTAAACATATACACAGACACTACAAATATGCCATACAACAACAGAATATTGTTTTCCTTTTTCTATTGTTTTCTAATAAATGAATTATTCATTCAACTTCATGGAAACAGAAAAGTGAAAACAAAGAGAACAATGTCTAAAAGCAATACAACGATAATGGAGAATTAGAATAATGTGAATTAATCTTCTGAAATATACCATCGTTTGGCTTGAATGACATAAGAATGAACAGATAAACATCGAATCTTTCTTTATCTTGTATGTTTCCTTGCATAAAATGGCACATGCTTCATTTGAATTTTGTACTGATACTTCATACATTATCCTAGGTCTTTTCAAAGATAAACAAGTACACTCATGCTCTGTTCCATCAAAAGGATTATGTAAACCAATAATGCCTCTACCTCAAGGGCTTAAAGCTTTAAAGAACTTAATGTTCCCGACCAAATCATTCATCAACGACTCATACCCATTGAATTCACTGCAATAAATCGATATCATCTTACCATCTACATCACTCATTTTCTAATAAGATAAAAACAAGCTCAACTAAATCATTCATCAACGATTCATACCCGTTGAATTCACTGCAATAAATTGATATCATCGTGATGTAATATCTACGTCAGTCATTTTCTAATAAGGTAAAAACTTCATTAGCCCAACTGCCTGCCAATGGCAAGGGACGTATTAGCAATACAGAAAGGGGGAGATCCCATCTTTTGCCACTACTGTTGTAACCAAACTTTCATGGGGCATCAATAACAACAATCCCAACATAGTTGGGGTTAGCTACATGGATCAAACTCTTCCATTGCGCTCAATTTAGTGCAACTTGGACAATTAGAGATTAGACGATAATTGCAAACAACTTAGAACTGATAATTTATATCATAGAAGATAATTGTCATCTAAGAAATGCACAAGAGAAAGCCTGAAAAATTGAAATCATCAGGAATATTCAAGCAGCAAATAACATTATTTCCTCTCTATTTAAAAAGTAATGATACACTTCCACGAAAAAAAAAGTAATGATACACTGCCAAGAAAAAAAAAATAACGATACAAGAAATTAAGAAGTCAATCACAAGATGCTTACATTCCAATCATGCTTGGTCTCTCAGTTGAGACATCCCAGGCCAATAGAGTGCCTCGTCTATCACCAACAAAAACCCACTCTAATGTTGGATGGAAAGCAAATGCACCAGCACCAGTGAGTTTAATAGTATTATCAACTGGCAGAAGAAATGAAACATAACGACAGAATACAGTCAACAAGTCATTCAGCACATTAATTTTAAAATAAACCAAATACAAATGCCTTTCAATAATAATTATTGGATTTAAATTACTCCATCTTACGCTGTAGAGTGTAATTAACAGCATAAGTTTGAATGTTGTAAGCTCGGATGAGTCCTTCTGCATAAGCTATATACTAAAAAAAAAAACAAATATTTAATTAGGATATGTATAAACAACCAAAAAAATATCAGTAATGGAAAAATAAATTATAACTGTCAAAAACTACAAATTTAGCAACCAAAAAGAATAAATTGAAATGATTTATGTAATAATATTACAAGGATAGGAAGACGAGGATGGCAAGCTAGGTTAACAATTGGCTTTTTCAGATCAGTCTTTATTTTCGTTGGTGCCCTTCCTCCTTCAATTGTTCCAACCACTACATTCAGTGAAAGCAGCTAAACGGTTTAAAAGAATTGTGGAGCACATCAATCATGAATAACAAGTGAAAACAGCATAACAACAAACCTGTCACACTCATCCTTCTGTGGAAACCAAAGAATACAACAGGTTGTAATGGTGTCAACGCAAGATGAACCTCCGTATCTGAAGAGATTTGTTCCATCCTTTTTTCAGGTGAATGTAAAACACAAGTCTGCTCACTGTCAAAATCGCATGATCGGATTGTACAATCCTAGAAATCAATGAAACAAAAGTCAATATGATTGCTGATTGCCTGATTCTATATAATGGGAGTAAAACATAACAATAACAAAAATAACCAGAGAGAATAAATCATATAGATGTAACACTTACCAAGTAATTGGGTGCCAAAATGGTTTGGTATGGGATTAATGGTATATGAAGGTGGGTAGATTCAAGTCCCAAAGGAGGCCAAAAAAAGTTGGTTTTTTTCTTATCAAATAAATACATACATAAATAGATGTAACACTTCTAACATCCAAGTGCTCTACATGAAGAAGAAGAAAACCACATCAAAAATATGAAATTATCAAAAATGGCAGTAACTAGATCCTAATCAACGTCATTTAGCTTTTAACACTTTTTTAATCCTTGTCAACAAAGAATCTGTCTTTTTATATCATATAGTCTAGTAAGTAAGGCTTCTTTTTGGAGGATCAGAATCCAACCAAGTAGATAAAGTAAAGCTACATGATTCGATGTGATAGGATTGAGTCTTTTTCCTAATCAAATTTAGGATTGAGTCTTGAAACAGAAAAAAGAATCCAAGGACTGAAAAGACAACATGCACTAACTTTTCTTTCTTCATTCTATGTACATATATGAAAGAATACTTGGAATATTAAAGAAAGTTGTGATGGTTCCAAAAAAAGGGAGTGTCTAATTACACCCCATTTTCTCATTACGTGACACATTTCTACCTCATAACCCTATTTTGAATTTCATTCCTTTTTGCACCTCACTTTTTTCTAAAAAACTTTCCCATAATGCCTCCACAAACCATTCATGCACCCCAACCCTCTCTCCATTTTTCCCGATGCACAAACCTTTTGATTTTTGCCCTCTCTTCACCGTCTATGGTTAGAAACCCCTTCGAAAGGGTCGGGAAAGGTGTTGCATTGTGCTTAGGAGGTTCAAATAAGGTGGGAGGTGTGTTTGGAATTTGGAGCCACAACAAACAACCACGTGCATGAGTATTCCTTCAATCCTTGATTCAATATGTTTTTTGAGGTTTAGTTGGTATCAATGGATTGAAAGTGTGAAATGCATGGGATCAATGGGTTCTTGTTCCATCAGCCCGGTGATATGTTCTACTAAACTAATATCACCGAGACAACACTTTTTTTCGGATATGGGGGCACATAGCGATTTGTGTGGGGAGCGTAAAGATGGTCTGATTGGGTTAAGCCAAACCCAAATGATACGATCTCGAGCTTGCTCTACCAAACCCTCATAACTGAGACAACACATTTTAGGTTTGGTGGGGTGCGCAACAATTTATGTGGGGTACGTAAAGAGGATTGGTCAGGTTATACCAAACAAGTTAGTAACTGTCTCAGTCCTCTTTTAAGCAATTTAACATCATCAAGACTAGACATTTTAGTATGGTGTGATGCGTAACAATTTATGTGCAATGGTCATTCGAGCATAGGCAAGATTGAAAACCGTGTCATTTTACACAACGTGGTACATAAAGAAAAAGTGGGGCGCAATCAGACACCCCTAAGAGAAAATGAACGAAAGAAGAAAGAGGTGCCCAAAGTTTTGAGAGTATTGCTCTTAGAATTGAGACGACTGGTTGTTGATAATAAAAAGTCAAGTGATGGGAAGGTAAAAATCAATTGAAGACAAATGACATGGATACACTACAAACGTCATTCTCTTATCTATACTCTGCAATATTTTGACATTGATATACTTGCGCAATTCTCTTAGTTGTACCCTTTACAAAGTTTCGTTGTAATGCGGAACCATAGGACTACCAGAAATTGTGTTGAAATATGTATATTGATGATTGAGAATGATATACTAAGTCTTCAATAGTGGCAGTACACCGGATTTTTTTCATTAGAGACTCCTTTCATTTGTTATTCTCTGCTATATTTTGGCATTGATATACTTGTGCAATGCTCTTAGTTGTACCCTTTACAGAGTTTCGATGTAATGTGGAACCTTAGGACTACCAAAAATTGTGTTGAAATAAGTATATTGATGATTGAGAATGATATACTAAGTCTTCAATAGTGGCAATACAACAGATTTTTTTCATTAGAGACTCCTTTCATTTGTTATTCTCTAATAAAATATTCCATATTGAATCGCTCTACCTACTATAGGAACCTATCTACAAAGTTGTTGCCTTTATAAATCAATTATTTCATATGGATTGGAAAAACTTCATTTTTCATTACAGCCTCCTTTCATTCGTTATTCTCTAATAAAATAGTTGAATCGCTCTACTTACTATAGGAACCTATCTCCAAAGTTGTTGCCTTTATAAATTAATTATTTCATATGGATTGAAAAAGCACAATGGAAAAGTTTGATCCATGTAGCCGACCCCAGTTAATTTGTGACTGAACCTATCTCCAAAGTTGTTGACCCCAGTTATTTTATATGGATTGAAAAAACTTCAGCAATTTCTCTTATCTATACTCTGCAATATTTTGACATTGATATACTTGCACAATTTTCTTAGTTGTACCCTTTATAGAGTTTCGATGTAATGTGGAACCTTAGGACTACTAGAAATTTTGTTGAAATAAGTATATTGATGATTGAAAATGATATAATAAGTCTTCGATAGTTGCAGTACAACAGCCTTTTTTTCATGACAGCCTCCTTTCATTCGTTATTCTCTAATAAAATATTCAATAATGAATTGCTCTACCTGCTATAGGAACCTATCTCCAAAGTTGTTGCCTTTATAAATTAATTATTTCATATGGATTGAAAAACTTCAGCAATATCTAAATTATATTACCAATGGATCCCTTGCTTGGATTTTTTTTTTTTTTTTGACAAAGCAGATATTTTGCTTGTTATTTGGATGTTTTGGATGAAAATGGATGTGAAGAAAGTAAGAGGCCAATAGATCACTTGTTTGCTATAAATGTGATTTTGGATATTTTATCATGATGGAGTGCGTGGACAAAAGCATACATTGAAAGTTTATTTCAGGTAGAGTTTTTAAATGATTGGCTGATTAGTCCTACACATACTTTGATTGATTGGTCGGTCAATTGTATGATTGAATTAAAGGATCAAGTGAAGTACAAATAGAATGGTTGATTGTATGTAGAGTGACATTGTGTGGAAGGGGATAAGAGTGCAAAAGTAAAGCCCTTCCCACATCATTATATTTATAGTTGGTCTCTTTATTCATGACTGTTGAACCACACTATGATTAGTTGAATGTTGCTCCAAAGAGTGGATGCTTTTGCACAGTGATCGGATAGATGCAGGCTAAAGTTTGGAAATGATGATTGAATGACATTGTAATTATTTGTAATGAATTTGGTAATTAAGATGGAATTAGCATCAAGTTAAGATTTGTAATATTTGACACAAGCTCCATAGATGAGATTAATTTGATTTAATAATCGCATTTAAGTTGTAGTAGGATTAATTTGTTTTTTGATAATAACAAGTAGCTCTTGTGTTTGAATTGGAGAAAGCTTGTGAAATAATTAGAGTTAAGAATTTTGATTGATAAAGAGAACCAAAATCCATTAGATGAAAAGGTTTTTATTGGAGGGGATTTAAATGGACATCTAGAGTCAAGAAATAATGGGTTTGAGAGAGTTCATGGAGGATATGGTTATGGTAATAGAAGTGAGAAAGGAGAATCCATCTTAGAATTTGATTCAACATGCAATCTTGTCTTAGCCAATACTATTTTAAGGAAAAGGGAGTCGCACTTGATTACTTTTAGTAGTGGACATAACAAGAGTCAAATAAAATTTCTTTTAACAAGAAAAATAGATAGAAAAACACGTAGATACTACAAAGTAATATTCGGTGAAGCGCTTACTACCCAACATAAGTTAGAAGTACTTGATATTTGTTGAGGCATGTGCCCTAGGACAATCTATGAACATTGTTTCTTTTATCATTTTGGTTAATAAAATAGAGGATTTCATTTGTTGTTCATTATAATTGGTTGGCATGTTTGTATTATAATAAGATCCATAGATGTTTACTGAAATATCCTAAAAATTCATCGTCGGCCATTATATTAGGAAATATAATGAATTAAGACTAAAGTGGGTCTTGATTGATGGTCATGTGATGATCAGACGTATAGGGATACAAATCAAGATCATGAGTACTTAGAAGGGAACAATATACAAGACTGGCCCGCTATGAAAACACCATATAGGTTAAGTCATAGTGTCACTCATAATAGGTATATCATTTAGTCATTTGACTAGAGATTACCAGAGACTTCAACATTAGGAGCACAATAATTTGACGCAATGAGAACACCACATGGGTTAAGTCATTGCGTTACTCATAATAGGATATCATTTAGTCATTTGACTTGAGATTACCAGAGACTTCAACATTAGGAGCACAGAGATTTGACGCAATCAAACGTTGTCTTTAACCAAACAATTATAAAGGTTGTGATTGCTTACACTGCGAATAATGCACGAAGATGTGTAATCGAGATAGAATTTGTCCCTCTCGTATAGAGAGTGATATCAGTGGATCCCTTGATATGATAGACTGATAAATGATCAAGCCTAAGTGAATTGATATGATCAATGTCGCTTAGATGCTATCAGTGCTGGAAAGTACTACATCAGTGGGATTTAGATTAGTTTCTAATTTTTCAGTTATTCTTGATTTGTTTTGATTTGTTTCCTTTTATATTTTAGATACTGATTTCTAGGAAGATTTTATGTATATTTCCTTAGTTGTTCCTATTCTAGTTGTATATATATATATGTACAAACCAATCAATGTAATAACCAAAAAAGTATATTCCAAATTTGTGTTTTATGGTATCAGAGCCGGCTTTCTTGCTGGCCAAGAAAACCTAAATCATGTCTGGAGTCAGTCTACAACAGTCTATTGAAGAAACTACAAAAGCTTCTTCAAAGAATACTAGTGGTACAACCCTTTTTTCTACATCAGACGTGAACCACTCACTCAAAATTACCCAACACAAATTGAATGGGTCGAATTTTCGTGAATGGTTCCAATCCGTTTTTGTTGGTTGTTCGAGCGAGAGGGAAGGAAGGTTATCTTACTAGTGAAACTACCTTACCCACCAAGAGTGATGCTAGCTATAAGACATGGGAAGCTGAAAACTCCAGTGTCATGGCGTGGTTGATCAACTCAATGGAACCTCAAATCGGACGCACATTACTTTTCTACAAAACAGCACATGAAATTTGGAAGGCGACACAAGAGTTGCATTCAGATTTTGAAAATACTTCTCAGTGTTTTGAAATCCGAGCAACACTTCGAAACACAAAACAAGGAACAAAATCTGTCATGGAGTACTACAACAAATTGATAGAGCTTTGGCAAGAAATGGATTTATTTTATGTGATTCCATGGAAAAGTGTGCAAATAATGGGCTACTTTACAATCAAGTACTTGAGAAAGATCGAGTATTTGATTTCATTCAAGGCCTGAATCGAGATTTAGATGATGTACGTGGGATAATTCTTGGAACAAAGCCCCTGCCCCCACTTCGAGAAGCCTTCTCTGAAGTTCGACGGGAAGAAAGCAGAAAAAGGTAATGCTACACTCATCACTTATCCCTAGCAACGAAGATCATTCACAAAGTTCTGCTCTTGCCACTAATCATTATTTCTCTAAGCCAAATGAGAACAAATTATGGTGTGAACACTGTAAAAAACCTTTTCACACAAAGGATACTAGTTGGGATCTCCATGGAAAACCACAAGATTGGAAAC
Organism: Stephania yunnanensis; assembly: GCA_039657365.1. NCBI lineage: Eukaryota > Viridiplantae > Streptophyta > Magnoliopsida > Ranunculales > Menispermaceae > Stephania > Stephania yunnanensis. The sequence goes on along the minus strand of CM077581.1, from coordinate 26,417,092 downwards.
CACGCAATAAGAGAAGAAATAATCCAACTGTCCATGTAGCTGAATCTGTTGCAGAGACGAAGACAAATACTGCAACATTTACTCCAGCACAAATGGGATCTTAAAGACCCTTCTCAGCCAAAAAAGAAATTCAAATCCTTCAACATCAACTTCCACACCCATTGCTGCCATGACTCAACAAGGTATTATCTCATCTTTTTTCTTGTCATAAAAGGATGCCATGGATGGGTGGATTATTGACACTGGGACATCAGAGCATATGACAGGTTCACATAGTATTTTCTCTTGTTATTTTAAATGTGCTGATAACATGAAAGTCTATGTGGCTGATGGAAACACTTCTATAGTAGCTGGGATCGGAGATGTTGTTTGCGATGGATTTCATTTGAAAAATGTGCTTCACGTTCCTAGTTTAAGATATAACCTTCTTTCTGTTAGTAAGTTAACAAAAGATCTAAATTGTGCAATAACATTTTCTAGTGATCATTGTATTTTTCAGGATCCGTTTTTGGGGAAGATGATTGGCAATGATGAGGAACAAAATGGTCTTTACTATCTTAAGGGTTCTCAACCATCAAAAGAACCTAGATCTCTTTAGTTTCTAGTTCATCAAGTTCAGATGTGCTTTTATGGCACAAACGTTTAGGTCACGCTAGTTTTTCCTATATGAAACACTTGTTTCCCAAGTTGTTCATCAATAAAGATCCTTCTTCATTTTCTTGTGAATCATGCATTCTAGCAAAACAACCTAGAAAAAATTATCATGTCCATGACTACAAAGAGTCAAAACCTTTTCACCTTATTCATAGTGATAATTGGGGGCATCGCGAGTCATTGACTTGACTGGAAAAAGTGGTTCATTACTTTCATAGATGACCACACGCGAGCCTGCTGGGTCTACCTATTAAAAGACAAATTTGATGTTGGATTTGTATTTCAACAATTCCATAAGATGATAAAAAATGTATTTCAATCTGATAGTCACATTCTTCGCACAAATAATGGAGGAGAATACTTCAATCATGATCTAAGAAATTATTTCATGGATAATGGAATTTTCCACCAAAGTTCATGTACCTATACACCCCGACAAAATGGGATAGCAGAAAGAAAAAATCGTCACTTACTGGAGGTTGCCCGATCAATCATGCTTGAGAATTTTTTACCTCATCAATATTGGGGAGATTATGTGTTAACAGCTTCCCATTTAATTAATAGGCTTCCATCCAAAACTCTAAATTTTCAAACTCCTATTAGTTGCCTCAAAAAATATTTTCCTCATGTTAGATTGTTAATTCTCTCAACCCAAAGGTGTTTGGATGTTCTGTTTTTGTTTATAATATTATTCCTACTCGGAGTAAACTTGATCCGAAGGCTATTAAATGCATTTTCATAGGATATTCTCCTACCCATAAGGGCTATAAATGTTATAATCCACACTTAAAAAAAATTATACGTGTCCTATGATGTCACCTTCCTTGAAAATCAACCTTTTTACTCTCATGATACTTTTCAAAGGGAGGATTTAGGTGGAGGTAACTATTGGGACACTTCTATCTCCCTTCCAATTTCCTTGCCCATTTCATCATCTTCATCTCCCCCATCGTCCTTACAACACACATCTGTAAGTGACTTAGGCCAAAGGGGAGAACCAAATCAGAAAACTCAACAAGGTGAATTACTTGTTTACTCAAGGAGACCACAAGTTGCTCATCAAAACCAAGCATCCGAACCAGAAAAGGATCTACTAACACAAGGTTCGGTTGAAGGTGCAGGTAAAATAGATGATTCAGACATTCCCATTGCTCTCAAAAAAGGGGTTAGATCGTGTACTCAACATCCAATTTCCAATCATTTGTCATGTTTTCATTTATCTAACAAGTACAGGGCATTCATCTCTAAACTTGATAATGTGATAATCCCTACCAACATACATGAAGCATTAAAGGACTCAAGATGGCAAGCTGCAGTCATGGAGGAAATCAAGGCCCTAAAACAAAATGACACATGGGAAATTGTTGACATGCCAAAAGGAAAGAAACTAGTAGGCTGCAAATGGATTTTCACTGTGAAAGTTGCTTCAGATGGGAGCATGGAGAGATACAAAGTTCGTCTGGTTGCTCGAGGATATACACAAACTTATGGCCTTGATTATGAGGAGACTTTTGCACCAGTTGCAAAACTGAATTCTATTCGAGTTCTCTTATCTATGGCAGCTAATCTAGATTGGGAACTACACCAAATGGATGTATCTAATGCCTTCTTGAATGGAACACTTGAAGAAGAAGTTTACATGAAGCTACCGCCAAGTTTTGAGGAGGCAAGTAGACCCGGTTCTGTATGTAAACTAAAAAAGTCTCTTTATGGATTAAAACAATCTTCTAGAGCTTGGTTTACTCGATTCAGCAAAGTTATGAAACAATTTGGTAACAAGCAAGGGCAAGCTGACCATACTTTGTTCATAAAACAGTCCAAGGATGGGAAGAAGTCGATCTTAATAGTGTATGTTGATGATATTGTTATCACAGGTGATGACAATGACGAGATGGCCAATCTCAAGAACTTGCTGAAATCCAATTTTCAGGATCAAAGATCTGGGACAGCTTCAGTATTTTCTTGGAATGGAAATTGCTCGAAGTTGGAAATTTTCATTTCTCAAAGAAAATACACCCTTATCTATTGAAGGAGATAGGTAAATGGGGTAGTAGACCAGCAAATACACCACTTGAAAAGAATTGGAAGCACAACATTTATGAGGATGATTCTCCAACAAACAAAGAACGTTATCAACGCTTGGTTGGAAAACTGATCTATCTATCACTTACGAGGCCTGACATTGCGTATGGTGTTAGTGTGGTCAGTCAGTTCATGCGCTCCAACCAAAAGGCATCAAGATGCAGTTGACAAGATTCTTAGATATTTAAAGGGAACACCTGGTAAGGGCCTCTAGTTTAAAAAGAATAACAGCCGAGCAGTAGAAAGGTTCACTGATGCAATTTAGGTGGGTTCGACAGAAGATAGTAAGTCCACCACTGGTTATTGCACTAAGCTTTGGGGAAATCTTGTCACATGGCGAAGTAAAAAACAAACCGTTGTGGCTAGAAGTAGTGCGGAAGCAAAATATAGGGGCATTGCAAAAGGTATTTGTGAGTTAATTTGGCTAGAAAGACTACTATCAGATTTGAATATTCAATTGCAACATCCTATGAAGTTATATAGTGATAGTAAGCCTGCTATTCCAATTGGTCATAACCCCATACAACGTGATCGAATGAAGCATGTTCGAATTGATAGTCACTTCATCAAGAATGAGCTAGAAAACGGGAAGATTAGTTTATCATATGTGCCAACTGGATCACAAGAAGCTGATATTCTCACGAAAGCATTACTTAAGGCTGGTTTTGAGACAAATCTATGCAAGCTAGGAATGTTTGACATACATTCGCCAGCTTGAGGGGAAGTGTTGGAAAGTAGGAAAGAATTTACCTAAATCAGTGGGATTTAGATTAATTTCTAGTTTTTCGGTTATTCTTGATTTGTTTCCCTTTGTTTTAATTTGTTTCCTTTTGTATTTTAGATACTGATTTCTAGGAAGATTTTATGTATATTTCCTTAGTTGTTCCATATTCTAGTCGTATATATATATATGTACAAACCAATCAATGAAATAACCAGAAAAGTATATTCCAAATCTATGTTTTAATCAGTCTACCTTGAAATTGAGACTAGTACAATCGAACATTAAGGATGACTTTTCTGTGCCTTATGTTTGATCAAAGGATATCGTAAGACAAAAGGATATGATATACATTATTGATTAGGTTGTATCGATTTTGATTTTCGTGGAACTTAGGTAGTCATAATGCCTTGCTAAAGATTGCTTATAACTTGTGTACCAAAATGGTGTTGGTTCACTGCCAATGTTGCATGAACCTATTGGATAACATAGAAAGAATGTTTTGCGAGATTTTAAACGACTCGAAACAATGAATTTTATATGATAAAATTCATAACATGTGTAATATTAATACCACTTTAAGTAGGGGTATGATGGTAATTCATTCACTCCGCTTTATACAAAGGTTGTATAAAAAGGTGTGTTAAGATAATCACATTACGGGAAAAATTAGGATTGGACTCTAATTTTTGTTTTCAGAAAACGAATTAGTTTTTCTGGCCATTCTTGAGTTTTAGGAAGAACGGAAAATTGTTTTTGTGTTCTCCTCGGGCTAGCACTCGAATTCTCGGTCGTCATTCGTATTTGAATTACTGATAGAGGACTTTCGTGTCTGGCAGCCATCTTGGAGATCGATCAAGACATAGAAGGAAACCAGCAATTGAGGTACGGTTTACTTTATTAATCGATTCAATGGAATTTGAATTTGATCATGTTGGGGTTTTTGAAAACAATTTTTTAAAATTTCAGCTAAGTTTAGAACTTTAAATCTCAACAATATTAAGCTAAAACAACGACTTTATAGGAATAAAAGAGACAAATATCCACTACCAAAAAAAGAGACAATGATCTTATAATAAAGTGGTGGAATCTGAAAAAATAATAAACAATTAAAGATTAGAGAAAAACAACTTAAAAAAACGTTTGGAACTTTGATGAATGCCAATGCGATGTGGCTAGAAATGAGTAGTTGTAAAGGAAAGTAGCATCAAACGTGTTAGGTGTATCGAAAAGGCTAAGGACCTCCAAAGACGGAAACGTGAAGTGGAATGAAGATGTCCAAAAAACAATTAAGACTAAAAGAGAGATATATAGGATATACCAAGTGTCAAGATGAAGACATGTATAATCAATATAGAGAAGTTAGAAAAATAAAAAAGTAGTTACTGAAACTAAAACAAACTTCATGGAAGATGTATATACAAAGTTAGCTAATAGAGATGGCAAAAAAAATATTTATATGCAACCCAAATTAAAAGATACAAAGAAACAAGATCTAAGTCATTTAAGATGTATTAAGGATGAAAACCAAAATGTTTTTAACAAGCGAAGATGACATTGAGAGGAGATGGAGAAGCTACCTCGATAGTTTATTTAATGATGACCAAGTTGATATCATAATAGATGAAAGCTCACACCAAGAAAGAAATGTAAATTACACGTGCAATATTAGAATCTCGGAAGTTAAAGAGACATTGAAAAAGACGAAAATAGGAAAAGCATGTGGCCCAAATGAAATACCCATAGAGGTTTGGAAATGCTTAGGAGAAATTGGATTGACTTGGTTAGCATAACTTTTTAACCATCAATTAGGTAGGCAATAGGCCTCTTTCTAAATTATAATAGACTTAGCAGGGTCTTTGTAAATATTTAAAAAAAATTAAGGTATGAACCAAATCATTAAAATCCTAACTTAACGATATTTATAACCCTAAATGATAAGCACTCCCTTTCCACCTTGATCTCCTCATCGACCCGTAAGGATTTCTACGTTAATTAAAGCCTTCGAACGTATATCCACTATTTTTGTGTTACATATTTAACTTGCATAGTATTTATTTTAATTTAACAGAATATTTAGGTAAGAGAGTCTGCTTGTGCAAATGCGTGTATGTGTTTAGATATGATATGTATAGAATGTATATCTTCTTGTTGAAAGACCTACAAACATGGTTTAAAGTTCGACTTTGCCTTGTAATTTGCCCACTTAAAATTCGAAAATAATTCTTACAAAAAAAAATTCGAAAAGAATTCAAGGAAGTTTAATTCGATGAGGGAAGTTGTGCAAAATTTTATTGGTGTATGGAAGTCCATGGAATTTCATTATAAATGCTAAAAACTCGAATGTGTCTTTAAAGGTGTGAAAAATGTACATAGTTAAGTTATACAATTGTAATGCATATTAGTCACAATACAACTATTTAAAATAGTTATTTCTCAACACAGCAAGAAAGTTGCAATTACATAGCATTATTTTATGATAGAACATGCAATTTGACAACTACTTCCCTTTGAGGTGTCAACTTCCATGTCCCTTAAAACTCCCATGTCCCTTAAACTTCCACATGGTGATGGAAGTCTTGCAATTTTTTTCATTGTTTGGAAGGACTTCCCCAAATTATGTCGAACTTCCTGAATTGTGCCGATTTTTTCGCAAATTTTAACATATTTTTCCACATACATAGATTTCATCCCCCACCCCCCCCCAATTGTTAGTGAACTTCCAAAACAACAACAACAACATAGCCTCAGTCCCAAATTAACTGGGGTCGGCTACATGGATCAAACTTTTCCATTGTGCTCGATTAAGTGCAATTGATGGTGAGCTTTGCAAACCATTCAAATCCTTAATTAGTGAACTTCCAAAAAAAAAAAAAAAAAAAACATCTTTTTGTGATCCCCAACTTCCAACCCCTTGTTGCACATCATCTTCTTCTCCCCCTTAGCTCAATTTGCTTCATGTTACATTCCAAGATTGATTCTTTGATCTTTAAAAGCTAAGATTCGACACAAATAAATGTTCTAACCATTCAAGAATAAGAATCAAATCTCAATCAATTGCTATAATCAAGACGTGGCATTTGGTGGTGAGTTGTTGAGTGTATGAACAAAAAGATGGGCAAGGTTTAAAAAATCGACAAACTTCGGCGAAGTTTGTCGATTTTGAGGTGAGTGAAGCGAAGTTCATAGGCAGTAGAAAAATTGCAAAACTTCGACTCAACTTCGGTTAACTTCGACTGAACTTCAAAAACATCGATGGAAGTTAATAAAACATGAAGTAAAATTGTCATGTTTCGTGGAAGTTGAGCAAACTTCGACTAAAACTTCGACCGAAACTTCGACTATGCTAGAAATATACTTAAATTTCGATTAAATTCAAATAAAAAAAGATACCTCCCCCTCTAATAATTAATCCCAACTTGAGATGAATACTTATGCAGGAGATTAGTGAATCCCGATTCAAGTAGAGCGAACACGCTCTTAATGCGTTGCGTAGTGAATAATGATAACGCCCTCCAATAATAATACTCGACGTAGTTAACAAGCTTATAATGCTAGCTAAAAAAACTTGTTATTTCTTTCCAACAAGATATTTCAAATCATTCACAAAATCGTTGTAGGCCTCAATGGCACCTAACATCAGGATCAAGATGATATTTTTCTTCACAAACGAAGAAGCATAGGTATGTCAGTTAAAAAACAACATTCCTCATCTTTAACAAATTTGGGAGTGAGGCTTTGTTGTTGTTGTGTCCTCATCTTTCCAAAATCCACTTAGCCAATGGACATTACAACAATCATAAGTGTTTTAGCCAAACAATAATACATTCAGGGACTTTTCTCGTGCACGCATAAGATGCAACTAGTGGATAGGTTTCAACAAATACGTAATTTATAACGGCAACGGAAAGAATTGAAGATAGAGAGGCTTTCCACAAACAAAAATGAGGAATATGGGTTGATTTCCTTTGGCCGATAAGTAATGTGGTAAGGGGTGGGAAGTGAGCAAACAAAAGTTGAAGCATCACTTTTTGTTCTAAGATCTAATTGATCTACCATCACCATTTTAAATGTGATTATAGTTCGAGATTCAAGAAAATAGATAATAAACTTCCAAGCCCCGAGGGCTTCTTAGAAAAGATCTCGAATTCCACCCTTCATACCTTTCATTGATCTTTAACTGTTATCTTCATATAGGTCACTTAAACTTAACAACTTGCTTTATTTTTTGATCTTTAACTGTTATCTTCCTCATAGTAAAAAGAAGTACAATGAAAACAGACCTTTAGCTCTGTTAAAAGATGACTTGAAAGAATACAAATGATCAATCCATTTGTAAGAAAGAGAAACATTAAGGATTCAGAAATGTCAAGCTTGATGTAACCTTTCTATAATTATTTGAATTAGTTTTACATATCATTGGGAGGAACCAAGATTTCAAAAAAACTAATACAAGCTTCCTGTTACGATTGGTTTGATTTGTTATCATCATGATCGTCAAACGATCTCCACGATTGATGTCTATCCTTGATATGGTTACGAGATTATAACCGTTATTATTTGATCTTATTTTTGATGTATCTATGTACCTATAAATAGATGTGGTTGTACACAAATTAACTATTGAATAAAGACTCCCATTTTATATAAATTGTCATAGTATCAAAGCCCTAGCGGTTCTCTTGATTCTCGATTCTGCCTGTAGGTACATCCCATCTCATCAGATCCGTTTATGCGCTGCTCTGCTCTGCTCTGCTCATCGATCAATCATTCGTGCGTGCTTGTGTCCTGCTTGAGCAATCCGCCCCTGCATCACTCTGCTTGAGCAATCGTGTACAACTAGTGCTCCAGCCGTGTGCATCAAATTGTGCGTTGTCCAGCCGATTGCTTTGTGTGTCAGCCGCTACTCCAGTCCGCCTTGTTGAGCCGAAGCTTTGTGACTCAGTGTTGCTCCAGTCTGCCTTATCCAACCGCTGTTTTGTGGGGCCCACCAGCCCGCTAACTTCTCTCCCATGTGCTCTTCCCCCGTGCAACTTACGCCTGTGCGGTCACGGCGCAACGACTCGTTAGCCCGTCAGCATATCTCGCCCAATGGAGGAGAATGACGAGGTATCCCGACCAATCTCAACAATTCTCGATGGTTCTAACTATCCATTATGGTCGCTACAAATCAAAAGTTTTTTTATTGGTCGTAAGCTTTGGCGTATTGTAACTGGGGACATTATCAAGCCATAACAAAAAGAAAAGGAACCCGACAACCAATATTTCGACCGTGTTGAAGAATGGGAGAGTAAAAATCACAAGGTCATCACTTGGTTTAGTAACACCGCTACTCCCTCTATTCACATTCAATTTGTTGAGTATAATACTGCTAAAGAAGTTTGGGATTTTTTTGTCGGTCAGATATAAAGTCTCTGGTTTAGCACAGTATTACCAACTATTTACTAATCTCAACATGCGTGGTCAATCAATTAATGATTTCTTAGCCCTCATCCAGCCAATTTGGACTCAATTACAGCAAGTGACAATCACTCAGGATCATCTTCATCTCATACAAGTTCTTATGTGTAACGACTCATGTTCTTAACCTAGTGATTAGCACTAATTCTAATATTAATTAACCCGAGTTAGACTTGTGGTTAAGCCCGATTTGTCAATATTAGCGTGCGTGTGCGTTTGTGTGTTGTTTCGTGTTTGTCTGGTGTGCCAAAACAAATAAAAACCAAAGTAATATTAAGTTATATTAAAAGAAAATCTCAAACACTTGGATAAGCCTCGAGATACATGTGATAATGAGTGTCAATCCAACATAATGTCACTTTAAGTGGCTTAAACATATAATTTATCTCGGGATACGTGTAAGGAGATCTAGAAGATGATGATGATCAAATGATCTAGGTAAGGATGAGGTGGATCACATGGGAAGTAGGAGGCGGCACTACCTTAAAGTGGATTATGTGGTAGTTTAAACACCAGAATATCAGCCTCGAGATTACGTGGTGCATATCTCGAGGAAGATCAAGACTTAAAAGGCAAGCAAATCAAGTTTTCTCTTCTCATCTCATCACCAACAAAAGAAGAGTGAATGAGGGATTGAAGAAGAAAAGAGGAGGGCTTGGATGGTGAAGAATCACCATTAAAGAGAGCATTTCAGCTCATCTTACCACCTAGACTTCTTTGTAAGAATCTCTTCTCCTTCTCTCCATTTTCTCTCATTCAAATGAAGGGTTTAGATAGGGTTTTTAGTTGGGAACCCTGGAGCTGAACTTAGGAGGTGTTTAGGTGTTGTTCTTGGGTTCACTAGAACCTATTTGAACATAAAAGACTAGGTCTCTATGCTGTCCTAAAACCTGTAAAACTTTTATGTGTGTAAATGGGACCAAAAGTGAAGGAAAATGATGGATTGGGACAAGTACAGCACTAGCTGATCATTATGGGGTGTTATTAGGTTCATTTGAACCCATTCATAATGATGAAATCAAATGTTAATTCAGTCCATCACTGCTGTCCAATATTTAAGCATAGTCAAGTCATGTTTTGGTTTATTAATGAGATGGGTTTAGATGTAAATACTATGATTTGATGATGCAAAATATTAATGGATGCTATGGGTTGATGAAAGACCTCATTTTGAGGCATTCTGGACAGTATGGTGGTGTTGGGAAGTATTTAGAGGGGTGCAAGGACTGCAGTCCTTAAACAGCAGTCATGTGCTGCAATACAAACCTCAAATGGATAAATAAAAAACTGCACTCTAGCAGTTGGGATCCTTGAACTTGGCTGAGAGTCTAAAGGATATTTAGGGGTTCTTAAACATCTCTAAATGGTCTAGTAATTAATACCAATTGGTTGGTTTTAGGTCCTTAATCCGGGGGAAACAAATCGAAACGTTTGGGACTTAGACAAAGTCAGAAAAACTAGGAAGTGCGACCGAGGTAAGTGGGAATTCACTTAGTTTCTCTTTTATGACATGTCTATAGTTATATTTAGTTTCATATAGCTTATGGACTGGGTTTGGGGGATTTGTACTGGAATCTATGTTTTACAAACATATAAAGTCAATCTGCAAGATAGGTCTGTGATGAAGCTCCCGCAAAGAGTTCGGTTGGGATCCAGTGTAAACCCGCCTTTGCAAATAGTGGATAATGGATGGTCTAAGTGGAATTCCATTTACTGAGCCTGTTGAATGCTCACTCCCCTTTTCAACAATCTCAGGTACCTCTACTAGCACTCAAGACAAGGGAAAAGGCAAAGTTTAGGAGTGTAGCTGTCCTTTCTTTGCATGTGGTGAGACTCTAGTTGTTTATATATTGTTTGAGGTTTTGACATAGTACTATAATTATTATCACATGGATGGGACCATGTATCTCTTTTGTTTTATCTTATTTTAGAAAACTTTGATGTTTAAGTCTTCCACTGCTATTTACTTTTATTTACATCGATTTTCTCGAGATATACAGGTTGTGTTTATTAGGTACTGAAGGTTAGGCTTCTGACATGGGTTACCAGGGCTTAATTCGTGTTTCAGGCCGAATGATTCCTTAATCTGGACAAAGGTCGTTACATTATGGCTCTTCGTCCCGAGTACGAATTAGTACGTGCAACCTTGTTACATCGCGATCCCTTGCCTTCTCTCAATGTAGCAGTCAAGGAAATCTTATTTGAAGAAACTAAGATGGAATTGGTTAAACCTCTTTCCACCTCCTCTGACGTTGCTCTTGCACTTATTCCGTCACGCTCGAAGTCTGGTTCCTCATTTTGTAAGAACTGCAAAAGTACGGGTCATGCATTTGCTAACTATCCAACTATTGAATGTAGGTATTGTCATGAGCGTGGTGACATAGTGCCAAACTGTCGAACCCGTCCTCCTCGTCCCAAAGGTGCCGCAAAGTCTACATCTAAGGCCGATTCTTCTGTTGTTGCTGCTATCACTGATGGGTCATCTTCCTCTCCTACTATTCCTTTAAGTGAAATAGAAGCACTTCTTAAACAAGTGATATCCCCTAAAGCCATTGCCTTAATAGTTACCCCAGGTAAATCTTGGTTTCTTGATTCTGGATGTTGTAATCATATGACTTCTCAGTTATATATCCTCTTTAATAGCACACACACTCAGTCTTTGTCATCTATTCATGCTGCAAATGGAAGTCGTATGTCCATTACTCATACTGGAACTGCCTCTACTCCTACCCTTACTCAGCCTGACACTTATTGTGTCCCTGATCTTGCCTTAAATTTGGTTTCAGTTGGCCAATTATGTGATCTTGGCTTATCCGTTTCTTTTTCTCCTATTGGTTGTCAGGTTCAGGATTTTTAGACGAGTCGGATTCTTGGAACGGGGAACAAAGTAGGATGATTATTTAAGCTATCTTCACTTCATTTGCATGCTTCTCCAAAACTCTCTGTTGTTGTTTCATTTCCTTCGGTATATCATTGGCATCTTCGTCTTGGTCATGCCTCTACCTGTAAACTTCGTACTCTAGTGGGTTATTAGGTGTCTCAAAGTTTCAATCATTTGATTGTATGCATTGTCAGTTAGCAAAACAATCTGCTTCATCTTTTAGTCTTAGTGATTATATTGTTGATACTCCATTTGGTTTAATTCATTCAGATATTTTGGGTCCTGCACCTACTTCCACTGTCAATGGTCATCGCTATTTTGTGTTATTTATTAATGATTATTCACGATTCACTTGGATTTATTTTCAAAAGCAAAGGTCTGACCTATCACGAATATATATATATATATATATTGAATTTGCTAACATGGTTAAAACACAATTCTCTTGTTCCATCAAAATATTTCGAACTAATAATGCTTTGGAATATCAAGATTTTATCTTTTGGAGCTCCTTAAGCAGCAAGGTACTGTGGTTCAACGTTTCTGTCCTTATACTTCTCAACAAAATGGCTGAGCTGAAAGAAAACACCGTCATATCTTAGATTCTGTTCAAGCTCAACTTCTTTCCGAGTCGTGTCCTGAAAAGTTTTAGGGTGAGGCTGCCCTAACTTGTGTTTATACCATAAATCGACTTCCTACTATGATTCTTCAAAATATTTCTCCATTTGAACGATTATATGGTAAAGCACCTGATTATACTAATCTTAGAGTTTTTGGTAGTGCTTGTTTTGTTCTTCTCAATCCTCATGAGCACACTAACCTTGAACCGCGTGCTCGTCTCTGTTGCTTTCTTTGTTATGGAATTGAACATAAAGGTTATCGGTGTTGGGATCCTGTTTCTAGGAAATTGCGCATCTCCATGCATGTTACTTTCTAGGAACACATTATGCTTTCGACATTGTCCAAGTTTGATACTTCCCTCTCCTGTTCTCGGCCTTTCTTCACTAACTCGTCTATCGAGTTCTCTTCCTCAATTGATGCAGGTACTTCAATAGAGCTCAATAATCCACTCCAACACTCGTTTCTGAAGAATCTGCGCCTTCTGATGATCCTGTTCCCCCTCCTCCTCCTCCTCCTCCTCCTCCTCCTCCTCCTCCTCCTCGTCTAACAGGGTAATAGAACCTCCTCCCTACCTTAAAAATTATCATTGTTTCTCAACTATATCTTTTTTACATGAGCCTTCCTCTTATCGGGAGGCTAGTACTGACCCTAAACCCTTAGAGAAGACACACACTTGGGACTTGGTGGATCTTCCTACCTGCAAGACTCCTATTGGGTGCAAATGATTTTATAAATTTAAAACTTGTTCTGATTGTTATGATGAGCGACATAAAGCTCGTCTGGTTACAAAAGGTTACTCACAGGAGTATGGTATTAACTGTGAAGAGACGTTTGCTCCTGTGGCTCGGCTTACCTCTGTACGAAGTTTACTAGCTGTTCCTGCAGTTAAACAATGGTCTCTCTTTCAGATGGATGTTACGAATGTTTTTCTCAATGGCGATCTTGAGGAAGAAGTCTATATGCGCCCTCCTCCTGGATATGCACACTCTCCAAATCAAGTATGTCTTTTACGACGAGCCTTGTATGGACTTAAACAAGCTCCTTGTGCTTGGTTTGCAAAGTTCAATACCACTATTACCAAATTTGGCTTCACATCCAGTCCTCATGACTCAGCCTTGTTTTCTCGCCACACTGATCGAGGCATTTTTCTTCTTCTGCTCTATGTTGACGATATGATTATCACTAGGGATGATTCCACTGGAATTTTTGAGCTCCAAGGCTATCTCTGACAACACTTTGAAATGAAAGATTTGGTACTCTTAAGTTATTTTCAGGGACTTGAAGTCACATCTACTTGAAGTGGATATTATTTATCACAAACCAAATATGCATATGATTTGATCTTTCGGTATGTGCTTACTGATGCTGCTATTGCATCCACTCCTTTAAATGGGAATGTTAAGTTGACTCCTTCTGATGGCACACTTCTTCCAGATCCAACTCTCTATCGACAACTTGTTGGAAGTTTGGTTTATCTTAAAGTTACTAGACTAGATATTGCATATGCTATTCATATTGTGAGCCAATTCATGGTTGCTCCCCGCACTGCTCACTTCACTATTGTTCTTCATATTCTTCGATATGTGAAGGGCAGTTTGTTTCATGGTTTACATTTCTCTGATGCCTCTTCTCTTGTTTTGTCTAGTTATTCGGAAGCTGATTGGGCCGGTGATCCGACTGATAGTAGATCCACTACAGGTTATCTTTTTTTCTAATGTACTTCCCTCATTTCATGGCGTAGCAAGAAACAAGCAGTCACTTCTCGCTCCAATACAAAATCTGAATACCGAGCAGTTGCTGATGCCACTTCTGAACTACTTGGGCTCCGTTGGTTACTTCAAGATATGGGAATCACTCATTCATTTGCTACTCTCCTGCATTGTGACAATCGTAGTGCCATTCAGATTGCTCAAATGATGTGTTTCATGAGCACACCAAACACATAGAAAATGATTTTCACTTTGTTCGTCAACATCACCTTCGAGGCACACTTCAGCTTATTGCGGTTTCTTTTATTGATCCGACAGCAGACATCTTCACCAAAGCACATCTTCCAAGACGATTTCAAGAATTGATTGACAAACTCAAGTTGGTATCAACAAATCCATCTTGAGTTTGAGGGAGGGTGTTACGATTGGTTCGATTTGTTATCATCATGATCGTCACGCGAGCTCCACGATTGGATCACCACACGATCTCCACAATTGGTGTCTACCCTTGATATGGTTACAACATTATAACCGTTATTATTTGATCTTATCTTTGATGTATCTATGTACCTATAAATAGATGTAGTTGTACACAAATTAACTATCGAATAAAGACTCCCGTTTTATATAAATTATCACTTCCAACAACCACAAGTAACCTCTAGCAAATTGAATGTAAGAATCAACTATGTCAAACGGCGATACAGTAACAATCCAAATCAAAACAAATAAACAACAAACCCAACGAAAACGTCATTGCATTTTTGAAGGCATAAACAAGAAAGACTTGAGATAAAACCAACCTGAAGAATGGCAACCACAGCATTCCCAATGGTTGGACTGTATTCCATACGTACAACAGGAGAGCCAATGTCAATCACTGATATTTTGCTTCCAGAAACTGCGTCGAATTCTGCAAAAACAACAAGAACAAACAATTCAAACTCTGAAATCGCATTGCGCAAATCCACCAAATTTACAAGATCAGATGCTGAATCAACAACAACATAGCCTCAGTCCCAAATTAATTGGAGTTGGCTACATGGATCAAACTGTTTCATTGTGATCGATTAAGTGAAGATCAGATACTGAATCGTGAATCAGAAAATAAAACAAAGGACAATAAAACTGGACACCCATCCAGAATCCAGAAGAATAAGTGATTAGCATACCGACTATGTAGGCACCAATAGCGGCCGCTATGAGTGCGTGGGTAGGGTGAAATGCGGCGGCATGAGGTTGCAAGGGCTTGAGGCCGCGATCGACGTGCCGCAGATCCAGATGCTGGACCGTAGCCCACTCCATGCCTGCCAACTCCTCGATTTACAACAACCAGATCTCTCGCTCGCTGGATCTGACAATCAACTCCTCGGCGGAGAAATTTGAATACCTAATTCAAATTACGCAAGAGAGAGAGGGGTAAGGTAAGCATCGATCGAGGCATGTAGATCTAAGTAAGTGCCATTGTCAATTTGTTGGCATCATGATAGATTCTTCCATAAAAGAGAGAAGCTAACCAGTTCCCATTCGGGGCCTTTTAATTGTGGAACTCGACTGAAATGAGGTGATCGAAGTGAACAATTTCACCTCAGTAATTGAGACTTGTAATAATTGTACTTTATTCTATTTCTTCCAACAGGAAGCCGTCTTAGCTCAGTGGTAGAGCGCGTGGCTTTTAACCACGTGGTCGTGGGTTCGATCCCCACAGACGGCGTTCTTTTGAATTTAAGGCGCTTACTATGATAATTTTCTTTTATTCGGTGGTGGTACACAAATAATCTTACGATCACCAAATACCAATTTCAGCCTCACGCTCTTATTATGGATTTTTTTTTTTAATTAGGTGGTACACAATTAATTTTAAGGTCACCAAATATGAATGGGTTGCAAGGCCTAGCATTTATGTTTTAGTTGTCACATTACAAAAGCATTTATGTTTTAGTTGTCACATTACAAAAATGTATTCGATTAGTGATGTCCAAAAACTAATCGCTACGCTGGTACATCCCATCGTCAAAATCGTTCAGTGACGGGGTTCTCAGTTGCTATTTTCATTTGGCGATGGGTATCAGAAATAGCGACGGGGACTCGTTGCCATACCACATTGCTATTTTGTGATACGTGTAACTGGTCAACAACTCTGGACTGCCACGTTGCCCTATTGACGTGGTTGCAAGACCTAACACCATGTCATGCAATTTAGCGATAAGGTCCCGTCACTAATTTGGAAAAAAAAAAAAAAAAATTGATTACAAAAGCCATTTTTTTGTTTTTCAAAATGGATTTTAGTATTTTTTTATTTAATTATTAAAAATATTATTTGAAAAATATTATAAAAAATTAATTACAAATAACAGTTTTTTTGTTTTTTATTTAGTGAAAAAATAATTTTATTCAAAAACAGATTTTTTAGAATAAAATTAAATATAAATGAATTAAATTAAATAATAAGATAAAATATAAGTCTAAAGTCTAAATTCTAAACATGGTGCGTACAACAGAGGACTCAATTGTTGATATAATGGTCGGTCTATGAGTCATTATCGACATCTACTAGAGTCGTGAATGAAATTCCAAGCTTGTCCATTAAAGCATGCTCCACGCGACTTGACCGTCTCTACATCTCTCGCTACTGGTCACAGTCGAGGATTTTATATTAGATCACCCTTAAAAGACTTCTCTGCATCTCCTTAATGTCTCCCCTTCAGCTACTCAATGGCTCATCATTAGCAGATATAGGCCGAGAAAATCCTACTCCCAAACATGTATACGTTTCGACTACGATGGTATCCACCCTAGATCATATGTCTGTCATTCTTTATCACGCTCCACGACAGATAAATACAGCTCAGTCTCATCAATCAGCGTGTCAAGATCCTGCAACTGTATGAGCTCGAAGCGTTTGTTGTGTATCGTCATTTGTATTAGAAATTTAAACGTTTACAAGTCATATACATAAGTCATTGATACATATCATTAATTAAACAAATAATTACTATAAAACTAGTTTCTTACGATAATCGTCTCTACTCTCTGATCCAGAAAAGTAACATCGCCATGATCCTTGGTGTGGAAGTACAAACATAACTCCAAAGTTGTCGGGAGTCGACCTAATTTTTCCTCATATAAAACATGTTTAACTAAGATTAAGTTTGAGACTTATAATATATATATATATATATATATATATATATAAACTTATTATAACATGAACTGCCAACCTTTCTGCGTATTGATAGACTGATATAGAACCACATGTATGCACATCTACACTCGTACTGGGTCCCCCTGTCTCCGTTCTCCAATTCTTGCTTGCTTGCTCTAAGCTTTTTTTGAATTCAAGGGTAGACCTCATCTTCTTATAGTGCTTGAAGATCTTAGTAGATATGTGGCCCAACTTTTTATCCTTGGAACACATCTTGCTGATAAAGTATGCATGTAATAGCCCATTTTTATTAACGTCGTTATTATCTATTAATTACAGACTAGGACACTAGCTCGGACCCACGTGGACGTCGCTGATAGGCTAGGGGCACGCATGACCAGGTACTAGTTATATGATATTTTGATTTAATGTATAATCGTGGTGTATGTTATTTAGTATTCACAATTTATCGCGTGTTTGTATGCAACATGATGTCATGTAAGACTGTGTGACGAGGATTCGCCTCGAAAAACGTATTGATGCGAGTATCGGGTAAGCATAGTACATGTACACTAAGTCTCATAATACTAACTCAAATTAAATGACTAGAACCAAAGTGAATATATCATAAAATGGACAAGCAAACTCTAGGCTAAGTCACAATAATTGGGTACACCAAGGATTGACACGCCTTAAGATGCGTATCGTGACTCGAGGCATCTGGTGCGAGGTAGTCGGCTGTTAGTGGGATCACACTTTGGTTAAGTATGTGATCGAATATACTAAGTATGATATTGATCTACTTAAGTTAGCTATTTAAATAGATTAAATTTGATTTTCCGTACTTAAGGAAATACTTTAAGTCATTGATGAACATTAAGATGATCTAGATTAATTGATATAAGGTTGTTTAATATCTCAATGGAGTTATTAATCTGTGTATGACAACATTGATAAGGACCACAAGATTATTCTTGAGATACGTGTACACATTTGATTATCATCAAACTATATAAACCACACTTAGTGCTTTGTTTATAAATTCACTCACAAAAATCATGCAAAATAGAGAAAAATCTAGAGCAATTGAAGACTGAGAATTGAAGAATTTGAGCTAGGAAATGTTCACGTGTCGTTGTGTCAAATATAACCCATACTCAAGTTACCAATCCCATAAGGGTGTAGTAGTGATAAATACGTGGTCAAATCGACATGACTTAGGTTTTACTCTGAGTTAACTAAAAAGGAAAATTTTGGGGGGTTTTATAGATTTTTAAGAAAGTAATTAATTAACTAATTAAAACTACTTAGAAATTGAAACTTGCAATAGTAAATTCAATATGAGAAAAGACCTAGGTCCACGGTTCGACAAATCCAAATCAAAGCTCAATAGCATGTCATGGTATTTAATCTATCCCAAAAGATTATTAATTTAATTCCTTTTAGATTAGCTATAAGAAATCGACATCCATCAGAAATCCCTAATTCCCTTAGTCTCGATAGTCAGTACCTCCACCACTAGTTACTTCTCTAATTAACACACAACCCTAGATATAAGCTGATCAGGTTTAATGCATTAAGCGCATAAAGCTTCGTGGGAATACTAATCCTAAATAACCAAATCACTTCCACTTTTGATTTAACCTAGACTTATATGTCGCATACTTAAGAATTGAAAGGTTTTAATGGCAAACGGATGAGTGATTGTCACTTATATCATACAATTACAGATACGAAAGTCTCGATTAACTATAGGTTTTCCACCTAAAAGCATGTAATTGACATATATACCCTAATTTTGCACCACAATCATGAAATCGACAACAAATAAAATAGAAGGAATTAAAATAATTTAAATTATAAATAAATAGATCTCACATGACACCGCTATAACACTATGAATTAGGACTTGCTTCACTTCTAATCTAGGCCATGATTGCTTAGCCGAACATCATCTTGACAAACTCCACTAAAATAATAAAAAAGATAAATTTATTGGTCGAGAGGAGATAATCTTAAACTAAAACCCAAAGTCTGTACATATATATATATATAATCGTTAATTTTGGTCTTTGGAAGAGAGAGAGAGAAAATGGAACTCATTGGTATTTTAGTGTCTCACCCACCTATGAAGATCTGATGGCAATGGTGAGTTTGTTAATAGAGTCTTGGACACGTGTCAAGCTTGGATTTATTGTTCTGCTGATGTATGCTGACGTGGTGTCTTCTAATTGTCTATTGTTGCTGTGAAAATGTGACACCCGAGAATTTCGTAAACTTGATTAGGATGTTAATTAAGTATTTTCAAATTTAATTTGTGATGTAAGTATCCGACGTAGGACCCACGTATTATGAATCGGAGATCATATGTTTACAAATTATTTTTGTGTGTTGCATACCTAGTGGATGTAATATGCATTATTTTGTCGTGACGTTAGGGCGTGTTGAGGTGTATCCTCATTTGGTAATACTCGAGGTAGCAAGTGTTTGTCTAAGGGGCAAGAATGAAAATAAATTATTAGTTGTTCGAAAACTAATTCACCAAGTGTTAATTATCACGTAAAGATTTTTCTCGGTTTGCATGCAAGTCAGGATTGATGGTAATGTAATATGAGAATGAAGTTGGTACAAGACTTTGCCTTGAGTTTCATGTCAATTGGCAATGGTCGAGATTGAGATTGAGTCCAAATTGGTGCAAGTTTTGCAAAGTATGACAAGAAAATTGGTCTATAAGATTTTAGTATGTCGCAGATAAAGTTAAAATCTTTGGGGTTTTGGCGTGACCAAAACTAATGTTACGGACATTTTATGAAGATGGAAAATTTTGTCGAGAGTATGGTTCAATTTGGTGAAAAGTCAGATCGAAAATGAGCATCGAAAGTAAAAGCACGTCAAAATATGGATTTCAAGAATTAATAAATTGAAAAAAATTAAGCTGCTTATAAACAGCTGAGGGTTTGTATATAAATATATATAAAAATGAAATGCAAATCAAAACTTTCATTTGATTTCAATTGAACAAATGAACGGAACATTTGTTCCTAACTCTCTCAACTCGGTCTCTCGCTCCGCAAGTTTATGACGTTTGATTTTCGCTCAATTTCTTTCGACAAAATTGTAGAGCATCATGAGACAGTCAGTTCAAGCTAAGTTTCCGAATAGGAAATGAGGTATTTGGCCCGCAATTTGATAAATACTCAATTTAGAGTGTTTTCCATAATTCAATTTGAATTCTTATGATTTTTCAATTTATTTCTCAGGGACTTAATAGAAATTAGTAGAGATTGTTTAGAATTGATGTATTAGGTTGATGTGCACATATTTGGAATAAGTCCCACCAATGTGGGTTAAGGTTTTGATTAATTAAACAAACGTGATTCTGTTGATAATTATTTTGGAGATTTTTTATAGTTGATATTGATTTATATTAGATTTTTGGATGAATTGATTATTGGTTTTCATCCAATTTGACTCAACTGGCTGTGAAAATATTTTGGTGTTGGCATCGAGCGGTTTCGTAGTGTTTGTTGTCAAGTTTCGTAGATTTAATTATGAAAATATTGATTTGGAGAAGTTTTTCAATTCAAAATAAATAAAGTTTGCCTAGTTGACATGTTACATTGGAAAACTCATAACTTCTCCGTCGATAATCCGATTTGAGCGTTCTTAGAGTCTATGAAAAGTAT
The DNA here is from genome assembly GCA_039657365.1 of Stephania yunnanensis. Classification (NCBI taxonomy): domain Eukaryota; kingdom Viridiplantae; phylum Streptophyta; class Magnoliopsida; order Ranunculales; family Menispermaceae; genus Stephania; species Stephania yunnanensis. Next base: position 26,396,133 of record CM077581.1, on the reverse strand, counting down.
GACATGCATACTACAAGCTCCTTTTAGGTCATCATAACAAATATTAAAGTTTTCAAGGTTAAGAAGTTACCCCAAGTTGGCTAGTTGAAAGCAAGTTGAAACAGTTATATAAATTAATGTTTTTAGAAAATGTTCTCAAACATATATTGGCCGCGGTTTTCATTTAGTTTCGTGATTTGGTTTCACTTGAAACCTGACCCATAATGTAATTGGGTATGCAGAGAAACTATTGAAATCAATTTCAAAGTGATCGGACAATTTGGGAAAAATTAGGCTCAAAGTTGGTTGGTTGTAAGGAAACCCCAGAGTGATCTTTACTATTGATTGATTTTTTGTACCTGTAATTGTATCATAGTCTGCATTGCATTTTGTCATTCTTAGTCATGCATACATAGAGTGAGTGAGGGTGATAAGCTTGTTTTGGAGTCTGGTTTTATTAAAACTAGGTTTCAGTCATGCCTCTACGGCGTCTTGTGAGACTAGCAGAGTCTAATGCTGACAAGTTATCTCTGCATTTCATGATCTTTTAATATTGTCTTTATACTATTTTTGAAAGTCGACATCTGATTATAGTTAGGAGACAACAACAAAGTGGATTGCATGTCATGTTGACGCATATATCTTATTGTTTATTTGGAAATGTAATTACATGTCTCTATGTATCAGACTAACAATTGCAAGAGTACAGATCAATGCGGGAGTTTACTTGTCTGACATCTTCGAGTTGTTTTTGCTGATGTCAGATTCTATATGACGATAAGGGAAAGTGCACAAAACTCGAAGATTGTGGTGATTATTTTCACAAATTAAAGTAAATTCTTGTTTTAAATTGTTTATATTTATTGTTTTGGGATTCTTGGGGTGAATGTAGGACGTGAAGTTTATTGGAATGGTTATGAGAGCCTCTTAAGTTAGTTTAAAATATGTTGAGAGGTTTATAATTCAATTTTGGTCTATTTGAGATTGTGAAGTTGTGATTAAGCTATCGGAGACTCTAAGTTAATTCATAAATTTGAATTTACTATATATTAGAAACTGCGGGGATTTGTGAGTCTTTCTAGGCCTCTATCTAATTATGTTGTCTATTAGGTTATTTTCCGGTAAACCACTTTTAGGGGAGGTGCCGCCGAGATTTTTATTAAATATGAATATGATCTTTTAATATGCTCAAATTGAACAAATTATGAATCGAGTTTTATTGATGATAAAAATTTAGTTTTAAAGCTTGTAAATGATCGAAATAATTATTATTTGGATGTCAAAGTTGAAAGAACGAATTAAGCTGACTAGATTATCAAGGGATTAAGGTAGTCTAAGCCGGTCAGTCATCTTAATGATGAGGTAACTGACAGAAGATGCAACTCGGCTAGTCAAGAGGCGAAACGTGGCATTTATGGAGTGGGAATAGGCGGACTAAGGAGTCATGCAAAGGTATGAGTGTTGGTGCAGTTCGTATCTCGAGGAAGATCAACGCATCTATGATGAAAAAAGAAACGTTTCAAGAATCGTCAAACTTGTGGAAGACATTGAGGAAAACATCTCGAGGTAAGATCAACGGCTGATGTGACGAAGAAAATACGTACGAGACTCAACGAAGATATGAGAGTTTATGTTGGTACAAATCCCGAGGTAGGTCAAGTTCCTTTGTTTCTTATCTATTTTGATATGGTGGTTGATCTTGAGGCTCGATCGAAGGCTTTGAATACTTTGGGTGTTACAACACTGTGTCTGGTTTGCATCACTTATTGTTGTCCCTTTTTCATCAATTTTTAATGTGTTTCTCGAGGCAAATCTAATGGTAACTATTTACACTAAAGGAATGACTTATACTTAGTCATTTTTTAGATTTTTTCTCAACTAATGCATCACCGAACTTCTTCTAAATCATCATAGCATCAACACGAACCAATGTGGGTCCCACTAAACTATCTCGAAGTACATGTACGCTCTTTTTCAATGCCAAACATCAAGAACACTTCAAAAAACCCTGAATTATCTATATTTCACCAATTTGCCACTAAAACACTAAAAATATAAATAAAAAAGAATTCATTAATAATAGTAGACATTGAGATTTAAAAACATATAAATAAACACTTAAATATATTAATATTAACGACTTATCAAATACCCTCAAACTTAAGACTTTGCACGTCCCAAGCAAATGCGTAATTGACAAAGCAAAAGTAAACTAGACTCTTAATATAGTTATGAACTAACTTAACTAATCTTATGATTGATTCCAAATTCATAGACTTCCTTTGTTTACATAGTCGTTAAGTTAACAATCTACTCAAGAAATTTCTGAGTTATGATATTATATGTCTGGAAACGCAATCCAAACACAATTAAGATCATACTTTAAAGACATAGACTAGGTCTAGACAAGGCTATCTACTACTCACAAGTTTTTTTGGTCTATACATTTAAGCACGCAAGTTTACAATCTCAGTAAAAATAGCGCATCAACGCTTAAAAAGTACCATAGGAGAGAAATGCAACCACATTTTCCACTATTGTAAACTTAGCACCAATGAGGATCAATATGACTTTAAGTAGGTTATAGCATGGCTAGGATGAGGTAACAATGAAATAATATAAAGGTAATGCGATGCATTGGAAAACTAAAATTTAGACTGTCAAAAAAATTTTCTGAGAACATGAAAGTAACTTATACTGCACTTAACTTCATTTTTCTTTTAATATGTGCAGTCCTCACCTTTTTTCAACCACCCAGTTCCCTGTTCATTTCCTATGGATACCGTTTTAGGTGGGACTCTATATCATGACTTGATTTTTTCATCGTAATTAATTTCCACTTATTTTGGGTATATTATTTTTTTTTCTTTTCTCTCTCTAATCTTTTCTTCTTCTCTTTATGTCTCTTTTATTGATTTCAAATTTAAGATTAGCTTCCAACTAGGTAAAGGAATATATCAAGCTATGGCTATGGGTTTAATATTAGGCATGAAAGAATTAAAAGTTGAGTTGGCTCAAAATGGGTTAACTAGGGAAATCACTTTAGGTAGGCCTAAGACTGTTTTCATTAAAAAAATGGCCTAAATCAATTCCCCAAAAGTTGTTTAGTCATAGGAATTCAACCTCGAGCGGGTTACATCCTCGGTTTCGTTGGACTAAGTGGTTAGTCACTCACATTCCGACCGAGATTTTGATGGAAACAAACAAGGTGAAAATGTACTAATCATGTATTTCAGTTTGTGTCAAAGGATGCAATACAAGACTTCAAGAGCACTCAAGAAATACAAGTTCAAGACTCGGCAAAAATGAAGAAATGAAGAAGAAAAGTTCAAGCCGCAATTTGTAAAATCAATGTAAGGTATACGAATTCTTTCACGCAAACCAAATGCATTAGTTCATGCATACATCAAGTTTTCGAAATCATTTCTCAAAGTCATAAGTTTATTTCAAAGTTTAAAAGTGGATTTTAAACACTTAACTAGGTAAATGAGGTTAAACAATGTGAAACCTTGTGTGAATGGTCATTTACATATTAGAAGATCATTATAAATGGTTTTGAAAAAGGAAAACTCGTTTTTGAAATGTATCGAAAAAGAAAACCGAAAATTTGCAGAAAAGCCCCTAATAAGTTGTGAAACTTTGAATTTCCGTTTTCGGGGTTTGTAAAATTATCCCGACCACCCAAATAGGCTTAATGACTCATAATAAACATGTATAACATGTTATATAAGGGTTGGTTAGGTCCCGGACAAATTTAAGGGTCGCTAACACAAAGGGATAAATTAATTATTCTGAAGTCCCTGCAGTTAGCGCGCTAATAATGTCATTAGCGCACTAAGACAGTGTTAGCGCGCTAACTCACAAGATTAGCGCGCTAATTGCACTCTGCTCTGCAATTTTTGACTTTTGGAAATCAAGCTTTGAATTTGAATTTTTGATTTCCTGGATTCCTAGAACGGCTATAAACGGTCATATTGGAATTCCTACCACTATAAAACCACCACAAACTTGGTTTTAAAACAAGAAGAAGATCTACACTCAAAAACCAAAGATCTACATAGAAGAAATCTGATTTTGTGTAGAAGCAAAAGAGATATCTTTGAGGCTGTTCTTTAGCTCACAAATCCAAGACATTTGAGGCTTTCAAAAGGAGTTCAAGAATCACTCCGAGAGCTGATCTCTTCTGTCATTCTTTTGGTTGTAAGAAATTTCTAGATCTACAATCTTACTTGTGCTTAATCTACATATTTTGAGTATTTGATTTGAAAATCATTGTTGTGTGTGTTTGAACATATTCTCTGAGTTTTTGTACTTAAAATTTATATTATCAAACTCTGAGATTGATTAGAACAAAAGTGTTGCACTTAAACTTGATTCTTGTCAAACTTTTGTTCTTAGCCTTGAAATCGGTTTTCATACAAATGTATTAAGTTTTTGAAACGATTTCAAATTTGGAATTTGTAACAACATCTTCTCTGAGCTTTTGCACTTAAATTTACATTATCAAACTCTGAGATTGATTTGAACAAAAGTGTTGCACTTAAACTTGATTCTTGCTAAACTTTTGTTCTTAGACTCGAAATCGGTTTCACACAAATATATTAAGTTTTTGAAACGATTTCAGATTTGGAATTTGCAACAACATCGGTAACATATTTGCATATTCCATTTATACTCACACTTGCATGCATAAGAGTTAGGCTCTAGGTGGCTTGCTTGTGTTTGAATTTGATACCACTTTTGTTGTAAAGTGTATCTTTGTATTTCCAAAGAAAATTGTTGTATTCGAATGATTGTAAGACTTAGTGGAATCTAAGTCGAAAGGAAAAATCCTAGTGGAGTCTAGGTGGGAAAATCCTAGTTGCGGCTAGGTGGGAAAAATCCTAGTTGAGGCTAGGTGGGAAAATCCTAGTTGCGGCTAGGTGGGAAAAATCAGTTGAGGCTAGGTGGGAAAATCCTAGTTGCGGCTAGGTGGGAAAAATCCTAGTTGAGGCTAGGTGGGAAAATCCTAGTTGCGGCTAGGTGGGAAAAATCCTAGTTGCGGCTAGGTGGGAAAAATCCTAGTTGAGGCTAGGTGGGAAAAATCCTAGTTGCGGCTAGGTGGGAAAATCCTAGGTGATGCTTAGGTTGTAACACTTATTGGTAATATAAGTGGGGTTGAAATCCTAACCGAGGAGGTTAGGTAGTGGATGTAGATCGTTGGATCGAACCACTATAAATCGTGTGTCATTTTATATTTCCTGCATTTCTTTTACTTGCATAGCTTATATACACATCATAGTTGTAAATTGCGCATAAAGTTTTTAAAAGGGCGATAACTACTCGGTAACCCAATTCACCCCCCCTCTTGGGTGACCTTCAGGTTTAACAGCCTAGAAATCCGACTTTTTTCATTTACACAATTTTGACCACCCGCCCCATTTGGTATTTAACATAAGGCTTAACTCTCATACTAAGTCTCTAATATGAAATCATAAAAATCCCGGCTTACGTGTCAGAGTGAATGATTCTCCTAATTTTTCCTAAGTTTCAAGTAAAAAAGGAACCATAGTTTACTCATCCACAACAAAAGGCATGAAGTAAAGTTTCGGCTGACTCTAAATAATTATAATAATAAAAACTATACTAAATAAATACATGAAAATGTATCATATCCTAGTGAAATATAAGATATAAGTCTGAATGGAAAGGATAGAAATGGAAAGACAAGCAAATGAGAGAAATAACACCACCATTACCATTTTCAACTGCATAATTGATAAAAATTTAATGATCATTCCTACGATCTTTAGGAAAAAAATTCATCCAAAACAATCCACATTCTCTAAAACACCCCCAAACAAACTTATTCTGAACCTTGTCCTCGAGGCCAAAACAAGTCAGGAGCCTCACACATAAAAATAAACAAGAGGGTGAAAGAACATGATAGATATATAATTAAGGAAATTATCTGAGTTCATACATAATAATTGGTACTGAAACAAAGAAATAAAGCAAAATAAACTGATATTTGGGATGCCTCCCAATAACGCCTTTGTTTACAAGTCTTTAGCTCAACTTAGTTCTGAGTCGGACAATCAGTATAGATTGGTTCTGCAAGTGACATGTTCTCCATTTTATGACTCGAGATTCTTCACAAAAGATCTTCAATTTGTGGCCATTCACTTTGAAAGCATTATCATTCTCCAAACTGTAAATCTCCATCGCACCGTGATCATACATCGCAATCTCTACATACGGTCATGTCCACCTCAATCTCAAGTTACCTGCAAAAAATTTAAGATGACATTGAATTAAAAACACTTTCTGACCAACATGAAAAGACTTCCTAGAGATATTGCAATCATGGAACTATTTGGTATTTTTCTTATAAATGCGTGCATTTTCATACCCGTTGTTCCTAAATTTCCTCCAATTCTTGGACAGTAAGTTTTATCTCTTTTCCTACTTCATCGAGCTACATATTAAGTTGTTTCATAGCCCAGTTGGATTTATGTTCAAGCTCAACTGGTAGGTGGCACACTTTTCCAAAGATAAGTCGGTAAGACGACATTATAATCGAGATTTTAAACACCGTTCGGTAAGCCCAAACTATATCATTAAGACGTGTACTCTAATCTTTTCGAGAGGGATTCACCATCTTTTCCAAGATAAATTTGATCTCCCTATTAGAGATCTCTGCCTGGCCACTCGTTTTGGGATGATATGCCGTAGATGTTCTATGAGTGACATTATACTTTATTAAAAGACTTTCAACCATACGATTGTAGAGGTGAGTGCCTCTATCATTGATTAGGGCTAAGAGGTAATAAATCTTGTAAAAACCCCCAATTTTAGGAATTCACATGCCACTTTAGAATCATTAGTGTAGGTAGATTTAACTTCTACCCATTTAGACATGTAGTCCACCACTAAAAGTATGTAAACATTACCAAATGACGCTGAAATGATCTTATGAAATCAATACCTTTACATTGAATATTTCACAGATATGCATCGAAGTAAGTGGCATTTGGTCCCGATGACTAAGGTTACCAGTATTATGACAGTTAAGACAAGCCTTGGTGAACATCTATGAATCATGAAAAATCGTGGGCTACTAAAACCCACTCTCAAGAACTTTCCAGGCTGTTATACATGGACCGAAGTGGCCACTACAGCGTAAGTGTGGCAGAATGCTAAGTTGGAGTGACTCTTAGTGTAAGAAACATAACGCCTGATCACATGGTAGGAGCAGGATTTCCATAAGTATGTGTCATCCCATACATAATATTTTATATCGCTCTTAACTTTGTTCTTTTGGGCTTTAGAAAGGTGAGGGGATAGTTTGCCAAAAGTGTAGTTCACCAAATCTGCATACCTAAGATGATCTTCTATAATAGCATAGATGTGTTCATCAGGGAAATCATCTCTTAGAGGGGTAGGACGTTCACCATTCTCAATCCTGTTGAGATGGTTTGCTACTATATTCTCTACACTACTCTCATCTTTAATTGTAATGTCATACTCCTATACTAGGAGTATCCATCTAATAAGCCTAGGTTTAACATCTTTCTTACTCATAAGGTATTTCAAGGCTGCGTGATCAAAGTAGATGATCGCCTTGGTTCCCAATAGATAGGGCCGAAACTTCTCAATTGCGAAGATAACAGCTAGGAGTTCTTTCTCAATAGTGGTGTAGTTCATCCGAGCAACGTCTATCATGCGAGAAGCATAGTAAATCACATGTGAAGCTCTCCCAAATTTCTTTCCAAATAGTGCACCCATTGCATGATTGCTAGCAATATACATAATTTCAAATGGAAGCTCCCAATTAGGGGCTTGAATCATCGGTGTGCTAGTAAGTGAGTCTTTGAGGGCATCAAATGCACTCTTACATGCCTTGTCAAACTCAAAAGGCACATCTTCTTGGAGTAAATGGCATAAGGGATGTGCAATCTTTGAAAAGTCCTTAATGAAACATTGATAAAAACCAGAGTGACTAAGGAAAAATATAATATCCTGCACATTCGTAGGGTAGGACAATTTCTTAATAACATCAGTTTTAGCTTGATCGACCTCTACACCATTGGCCGAGACAGTGTGTCCCAAAATAAGACCCTAGTCCACCATAAAACTGACATTTTTTGTAGTTTAAAACCAAGTTCTTCTTGATACACCTACTGAGCACCTTAGTTAGATTTATGAGACAACTATCAAATGAATCACCATAAACAATAAAGTCATTCATAAAAACTTCTATGAAATGCTAAAAAAAACTTGAAAAATACTCACCATGCACCTTTGAAATGTTGCATGTGCATTGCATATCCCAAAAGGCATGCACCGATAGGCAAAAGTGCCAAATAGACAAGTAAAGGTCTTCTTTTCCTGGTCTTCAGGTGCTACCGATATCTGGTGAGAAACGGAGCAACCGTTAAGAAAATAGTAATGAGAACGATCGGCTAGTCTTTCCAACATTTGATCGATGAATGAAAGAGGGAAGTGATCTTTTTTAGTGGAAGAATTCAGCTTCCTATAGTCAATGCATACCTCCCATCCATTCAAAATATGGGTTGGAACCAACTCACCAGGTGAACTGGTGACTACTGCAACTCTCATTTTCTTAGGAACCACTTGGACATGACTTACCCATTACTATTAGAGATCGAGTAAATCATGTTGACATCAAGGAGCTTCAGTATCTCCTTCTTTATGACATCCATTATAAGGAGATTAAGCTTTCTCTAGGCTTCTCTTGTAGGTTTTGACCCTTCTTCCATATTTATATGATCCATACAAGTGGAAGGGTTCAAACTTTTTATATTCGCTATGGTCCAACCAATAGCTTATGTAAATTCTTGAAGTACTCACATGAGTCTCTCCTCTAATTGTATGAGTTTGGTTGAGATGATCATAGGGAGCGTCATTGTTGCCCAAAAATATGTATTTCAGGTGCTTAGGTAATGGCTTCTGCTCAAGTGTGGGAGCTTTAAATAGGAAGAGGGGAAGTTTAAAGTTAGTAGTAGGCAACTCCAAATAACAAAAATTTAGGGGCTGGATTGAGAATGAATCTAACTCATAAAGATATCCTCGACATCCGTATCGAGGGCTAGAACATTCTTATGGGTATGAGTAGTGTCAAGATGATTCTTTAACACTACTTGAATTACATTATCGCCACTCACGAGTAAAGTTTGCTCAATGAGTAGATTCTTACTGTCCATGGTATAGACTATGAAAGACGCATCACTAAGGTGTCGCATTGCATCGTAGATGTTGAACTCAATGACTTCACCGTTGAACTCCATGGTAAGAGATCCATCATCCACATCTATCTTTGTCTTCACCGACTTCAGGAATGGGTGTCCAAGTAGCATTGGCGAAGCATTGGGGAAAGGTTCCTCCTTCGTATCCACCACATAGAAATCAGTAGGAAACACAAATTCATTTACTCGAACTAGAACGTCTTCAAGAACACCAACACGTATGACAACTGAATGATCTGCTAACTAAATGATAATACCAGTCTCCTATAGTGGGCCTACATTCAATGTCTCATAAATAGAAAGTGGCATGATGTTAATGGAAGCACCAAGGTCACATATAGCTCTCTGAATATTTACTTTGCCTATAACATAAGGCACTGAGAACATCCGAAGATCTTTGCATTTATGGGGCAACTTCTTTTGTAGGATAGCCGATACATTTTCTCCCATTTCGACTTTTTCATTGCTTTTTAGCTTAAATTTTGTGGTGCATGGTTCATTAAGAAACTTTGCGTACCTAGGGACTTGCTTTAAAGCGTCGAAGAGGGGGAATATTTACTTCCACTCGCTGAAAGTTTCCGAGAATCTATTTTTTCCTCCTTTTTCTTGTCTAGGATAAGTTGTCATGGAAAAGGACCTTGAAAGTAGTCGGTGCTTCTTTTTTAGTAGTTACCATTTGCTTGGGAGTGGAGGGGTCATTATTAACTCATGCTCTTCCTCATTTGCTTGGTATTGGCATTAGATGGGTCAATGTTCTTTATGGATCCCTCTAGCTCTTTAACACTTCTGAGTATAGCTGTGTTAGCACTCACGTTAGGGTTCGACTAAGGTCGTGAATGTAACTTTCCCCTATCTTCAAGATGTCCTAATTGTTGTGCCATTTGGCCGATTTGAATTTCAAGGTTGCGAACAATCACATTGGTATCATGGATGGATTTATCATTGTTAGCCTTAAATTGAGCAATTTCTCTCGAAAATTGGCTCTGCAGATCTGTAAGAGTTTTCATCAAATCCTCAAGTGAGGAGGAGTTATTGGAGGGTTTAGGTAACAGTTGACCTTTGGAGTAAAACTCTGGTAGTTCTGATTTTGAGGCCCATAACTGAAGTTCGGGTTGTTCCTTACCGTTACATGGTTATATATGTTTCCAAATGGGACTCTAGATAGTTTTTGAAATCGATTGCCCATGGCATTGGCTTGTTGATTGTCCTTAAAGAGAGTAGGAAATTCATCAATTGTGTAAGTTGTGGTTGCACAAAAACCACAAGCCTGGACTTGCACTTTGCCAGAAGCAAGGAGACGTTCTATTATGGAGGTTAGTTGGTTGATTTTATAGTTAGTAGAATTTGAAACTGCACTTGTGTGAGACTTCGGTATGTAGTATCCTGAAGATCTCCATAAAGGCGTGATTGTTGTGCGATGTCCTCATATAATTGCTTCATCTGAGTCGGTGTCTTATCTCAAATGTGACCTCCACATGCGTTGTCAATCATGCATCTCTCTATGGGCATTATGATAACATAGAAGAAACGGACTATGGCCTTCTCAGTTTGGCCATGTTGCGGGCAACTGGTAATCAATCGCTTAATCGATCCTAATATGCACCAAATGATTCTCCTGCTTTCATTCAGTTACTGCATATGTCTTTGATGAGCTGAGCAACTCTATCCTCAGGAAAATAATCTTTTTTAAAACTCATTTATCATCTCATATCATTCTCCAGGAGTTAATTTCTTGGCTTTGTCTTTAAGACAAAACAAGAAAGGCCTACGCTTAATCATGTCCTCATCCACTGTAGAGGGTTTCATGTTCTTGCAATTAGTTTGAAACTCTTTCAGAAAAGTAACTAGATCCTCATTCTTTCTTCTATGAAAGGAAGGTAGGAAATGGATAAACCCATACCTTAACTCAAGTTCTCTGGTATTCTTTGGATAATTGATGGAGAGGGGTTGTTGTGCCAGAAGAACTTGAAGGTCTTGATTGGTGTACCCCATAGTGACTCAACAATTTTCAGCTACGTCATATTTAGAGGATTTTGGCCTTTTTGTTGCCTAAGCTAGGGTTCTCTATTCAGCCTTTGGAATGTTCTCTCCTGTTCAGGATCGAAAGGCAATAATGAACCAGTTGATTTAGACCGAGTAAATCTAGGGATCATAAGACTATGAAAAAGAAAAGGAAACTAAACAGTGCTCCAAAGTTAGAATAAAGGACTAGGTCCCTGACAATGGCGAAAAAATTCGTTCACAAGCGTTCGTGCCAAATATAACCAGTACCCGAGTTACCAATCCCATAAAGGTGTTGTAGTGATAAATACGAGGTTGAATCCACATGACTTAGGTTTTACTTTGAGTCAACTAAAAAGAAAGATTTTTGGGGGTTTTATAAATTTTTAAGAAAGCAATTAATTAGCTAATTAAAACTAATTAGAAATTAAAACTTGCAAAAGTAAATTCAATATGAGAAAATACCTAGGTCTATGATTCCACAAATCCAAATCAAAGTTCAATAGCATGTCTTGGTCTTCAATATTTCCTAAAAGATTATTAATTCAATTCCTCATTGATTAGCTATAGGAAATCGACATTAATTCAATTAGTCTTGATAGCCAGGATGTCTACCACTAACTATTTCTCTAATTAACACACAACCCTAAGCATCAACTAATCACGTTTAATGCATTAACTGCATAAAGTTCCATGGGAATACTCATCCTAAATAATTGGATCGCATCTCCTTTTGATTTAGCCTAGATTTATATGTCACATACTCAAGAACCAAAAGGTTTTAACGACAAATGAGTGAGTAATCGTCACTTATATCAGTCCACTCATATAATTACAAAGATGAAAGTCCCGATTAACTATACGTCTTCCACCTAAATGCACGTAATTTCCATATACATATCCTAAGTTTGCACCTAATTATGAAATCAACATCAAATAAAAAAAATAAAATAAAATAATTTAAATTATGAATAAATAGATCTAACATGACACTGCTATAAAACTATGAATCTGGACTCGCTTCACCTCTTACCTAGGCCAAAATTGCTTAGTTGGACATCATCATGGCGAACTCCACTAAAATAATAAAAGAAAAGATAAATTTATTGTTCGAGAAAAGAGAAAATCTTAAACTAAACCCTAAAGTCTATATACATAAAACTTTTAATTTGGTCATTGGAAAAGAGAGAAAGTGGAAATCATTGGTATTTTAATGCCTCAACCGCCTATGAAGATCTGATGGCTATGGCGAGTTTGTTATGAGAGTCTTGAACGCGTGTCAAGCTTGGATTGGATGTTCTGCTCTTGTATATTGACGTGACATCTTCTGATTGGTTGTTGTTGCTGTGAAGACATGTCTCGACCAGTCAAGAGGTGACATGTGGCATATGTGGTGTGGGAATAATCATTCTAAGGAGTTATGCAAAGCATGGGAGTTAGTGCAGCTTATATCTTGAGGAAGATCAATAGATCTTTAATGAAAAGAGATACGCCTCAAGGATCGACAAACTTATGTGAGAAAGTGAGGAATGCATCTCGAAGTATGATCATTGACTACTATGACGAAAAAAATACGTGGGAGGCTTGGCGAAGATCTTAGAGTTTGTGCCGGTATGGATCCCGAGATAAATCAAGTTCCTTTGTTTCTCATCTATTGTAATATGACGTGTTGATCTCGAGGCTCGATCGAAAGCTTTGAATACATTGTGTTATAACTGTGTGTTTGGTTTACGTCACTTGTTGCTGTCGCTTTCTTCATAAACTTTTTAGCGCGTCTCAAGGTAGATCTGATGGTAACTATTCACACTACAGGAACGACTCATACTTAGTTAATTTTTAGGCTTTTCTCAACTAATGCATCACCAAACTTCTTCTAAGCCATCACACCATCAACATAGACTAATGTAGGTCCCATAAAACTATCTTGAAAGGGCGTGTATGCTCATTTTTCAATGTCAAACACCAAGTACACTTCAAAGACCCCAAATTATTTCTATTTCACCAAATTGCCACTGAAACAATGAAAATATAAATAAAAGAGAATTGATTAATAATAATAGACATTGAGATCTTAAAACATATAACATAAACACTTAAATATATTAATATTAATGACTTATTAGGAGACTCACTATTTGGAGATCTAAACTAGGTAAAGCGACTTCATCTTCTACAATTTTTCAAAATGAAATTCAAAACTTGGGGTTTATTTTGTAAATTCGAGTTTTATAGTAGCTCACTAGTTTTATAAGATTTACTATGAATTAGGAGTATATTTCATCAATAAATTGGGTTATATAAATTGTTTACCATGAATTTGGTACTATTGAACTCCATTGAATTTATGATGAAAAGTTGATTTTGATGAATCTGTTGTAATTGGGCTTATTTGTTAAGGAGGTATTTGTATGATCCCCTAGGAGGAGAGGGTAGGGTTAAAGGCAAAGGAGATGGTCATGGTTTCAAATGACAGAATTCCAAAATTGGAATTCTACCATTCGATGCTGGTAGTGCTAGACAGGGTAACTAGCGTGTTATCCTTTCTGGGCACGATGATCTTTTTTATCTGAAGAACACTAGCATGCTAAACAACTCCTCTAGCACGTTATAGAAAGTTTAAAATGGGTTTTTAAAATGAAACGTTAAGGGACTATTTTTTGGGACTTAGGTAATAAAACCCATTCAAATACATGTAATTTAACCTAAAAACACTTATAATTGATCCAAGGGGGCTACGGGACTGTGGTACGACAGTTAGGAGTGAGTAGTGGTTGGATTGTGGTGTTTTCGAGGCATCATAATACAGTTTGAGGTTTGTAAAACCCATAGGAACATCACTTGAGTATTTAATTATTATTTTAGATTCCTTCTATCTATTCTTAGCGCACTATTTTATTCCATTACTATTTTTGACAGTTGGTTGAGGTTACTCCCACCGGAGTATTCGTTGTGTGTTTATGGCACGCTAGACTATAACAGTATGACCAAACCCTTGGTGAATGGCAACTCAAGATGCTCTTTGGTGCATGTGTCGATGAAGCGTTGGAATAGGACAATCACTGCGAGGAACAAGGTGAAAGAGCAGTGGGGGCACCCATTGAATGGATCTTGGGGATCCGAAGTACAATCTAGTTTGACCGGGATGAGCACACACTTTGTTTATCTACTTGTTATATATGCATCCGATGATCCATTTACAGTTGACTATTTATATTTCTGCATGTTTATTTAACAATTTCTTGGCTTCTCTATTTACTTAAGTGTTCGGTGAATTTCCTTGGGGGTTTACTTACTAGATTCATCATCTATTTTGTTGTGCTGAGTGCAGATTTTAGTTCGAGTAAAGGCAAGGGGATCCTTCGAGACTATCTCTAATCGCCTATTGTCCAGGACACTCTCGCACATGTTTAGTTTTTGATATTTTTATTTTGGTTATCAGGGATACTAGACAGACATTGTACAACTATATATGCTTATCTTTTAGTTTTCACGTCGCCTTATATATAGAGTACTCTATTTTTGGGTTTTCCACGTTAGGATTTATGCTCTATAAAATACGACATCTATATACACATATAGTTCATGCCTTGATTTCTACTATTAATTTTTCTACTTATTAATTGAAATTTGTAAAACACCAGCCATATGTATAACTCGCAACTTTTGAAACTAAAAGACGGTTAACTATAAATATATATGACTTAAAAAGTAAATTTGCATAACTAGTTTATAGTATAGCAACAACACGACAAGTTAGTATACACACCATGGATGCAAACGTGGCAAGTGATAGCAGTGGAACACGAAACCTTATGGGTCAGTGACGTGGATGGTGCAACGAGCTCACAGGGAGATGAGTAGCACCCACCTAGCGGCCTCGGGGTTCGGGGCCGCTACAGTTGGTATTAGAGCCATGGTTCAAGGAACCTAGGGAAATAATAATAAAGCATAAAACTTAATAAATAAATCTTAAATATGAAAACCGATGTACTTACTTTAGAACTATAGTTGGGAGGTGATTGTGAGGCGGGTAAAGTTAGTAGTTGTATACGTGTTATGTTTTTATTGTATATTGTATAATATATATATATATATATATATATATATATATTGAGGCTTATTTGGTGCACGCTTCTCGATGTAGATCACGATAGACGAACAGTCTACTATAATGCCAAAGATTGATCAAACTAGCGATCCTACTGGGGCCACTACCACTACTACTACTACTACTACACACATAGTGCCGATGATTGACTCATGTTACATGATGCTAATTTAGCAGAGATCTTAAGGTTAATGAGGACTCATATAATACCAATCATTGCTCCCGCCGTGGTATAGTTCCCATCAGACATATCTATGCCGCCCTGGTTGTCTAGCCGATGCCAGTTTAGGCTACTACCCCTATAGTTCCCGAGACACTGGTTGAGAGAGTTACACCAGTGGTTATACCAACCGTCTCACCAGTCGAGCACCGTCTCCTACTCCTACACCGATGACCATAGATACGGTTATTACAGCCACTACCTTTGAGTTCACATTGACGCCTGAGGTGAAGTTGATTAAGGAGTTTATTCCTTTTCACCTTGCATATTTCTACAAAGGTGGTGACCTAGAGGCGATCGAGAGATGATTACTTTCACACTGGCGGCTACACAAGTTGCTGAGAGTGGAGCAGAGTATGTAGGCTCGAGTTTTAAAGGAGCTGCAGCTATTTGATGGACTACATATTGCGAAACTTATCTGGATCATACGACATGGATGTAGTTTAGACAGATTCTCTATGATGAGTATATCCCCATAAAGGTCTAGTTAAGTCTGAGAGAATTTCCTAGCCCTGAGACAGGGCAACCAGTCAGTATTATAGTATATGGGGATGTATCGACATCTACTACAATTTGCCATTAATGTTGCCAAGACTAAGAGGCTACAAATTTACTATTTTTTTCGGGGATAAGTGGAGGTCATCTCCAATGCGATCATGTCAATTGGGGCGCACACATTACATGACATGTAAGATCGAGCTCTTTCCCATGAGACGTACCTACCATAGAGGGGCGATAGGTAAGTACCTAGTTTTGGACAATTTAAGAGGCAAAAAGGGTTGTGTTCTCGACCATACAGGAGGCTGAAGAGACATAAGGATAGTTTAGATTGAGATTTTCGTTGGGATACCAAACATCAAAACATGGACCGCAGTGATGATTAGTAGGGAGATAAGTTTCTTTATGAGGATAGGCAGCCGATTCATACAATTGCAACTGCACTACCCGAGCAACATTGATAGCAACCTCAACTGTATTGTTAGGATAAGGATTAGGGAGGCTACAATAGGGGTTAAAGAGACCAAGGTCAGGGTAGTGACAGGCAAGATGTGAGGCAGGAGAAATGTAGATGTCATCATTATTATTAGAGAGGGCACCTAAAGGCTGACTGTAGGCACCACCATCACCATCAGGGGCATAACAAGGTTAGGCTAGGGAGAGAGCACATGCAATTGCACATACAGACTGAAAGGCGACCATATAGTTCGTCGAGGGTATGTTATCTATTATGGGTAGACTGATGCATGTTATGATAGATTTTGGTAGTATATTGTAATTTGTTACTGGACACAAGGTATGAGAGTCAGGGTTAGCATCATGGATGCTAGACATACATCTTATCCACGGTATGGCCACTGGGCATAAGATATACTTTAACCGGATATGTCGAGACTACACGGTAGAGGTAGAGAGGCATCAATTGCAGATAGAGTTACGAGTCCTAGATTACCTCGAGCTTGATGCACTTATGATGATGGATTGGTTAGCAACATATCATGCACATCTGGATTATTTCTAAAAGACTGTCACATTTCACGCTCCAGAGATTCCAAAGTTCAGTTTACTAAAGTTACGACCACAATACCTATTACTAAAGGCTGACTAGTTAGGACTCAAGAGATGAAGACGCTTACTATGGTAGTTGAGCCGAAGATGAGGACAGAGGTCAGGATTAAGCATGTCCTAGTGGTTTAAGAATTTCTCGATGTTTTTTCGGATGATCTGTTAGGATTACCACCACCCAGAGAGGTTAAGTTTATAATTGAGCTGGTACTTGAGATGTAGCTGATTTTTAGTATACCATTTATGAAGTGTACATCCGAATAGGAGGAGGTGAGGAGACAATTGGGGTATTTATCTCATAAGTGTTTCATCCACCCAATTATGTCTCTTTGGGGGAGCTCCGATCTTATTTGTGAAAAAGGAAGACGATTCCATGAAGATGTGCTTAGAATACAGGAAGCTAAATTAGGTGGCAATCAAGAATCGTTACCCACTCCCCAGGATCGACGGTCTGTTCGATCAATTGGATGGCGTTAGGTTCTTCTCAAAGATTGATATGCATTCAGGTCATCTTCAATTGAGGATTCGAGAAGAGTACATCAAGAAGACCCCCTTTGGCATGAGATATAGATTATTTGAGTTTATAGTCATGTCACTTATGCTGACTAATGTCCCGACAATCTTCATGGACTTGATGCATAGGGTCTTGAGACCCTAGTTGGATAGATATGCCATTGTCTTTATTAAAGACATCTTGTGTAACGACCCGTTACCTTAAACTAGTGATTTTATATGTTGCAGTATCAAAAAGAATTTATATACAAGGCTATAATCGGAAATATGTAATTAAATAATAAATAGCTGATACACCAAGTACGACGAGGGGTCGTGAAATGAATGTGCACACTCGAGACTACTCGTAGGCATGTGCTGTGAATTTATTAGCGAGAAAATACACGAAGTATATATATTTATATATATTATATATAAATATTTATTAAAATAATAGGTTTGTTTTGAATTATATGGATTGTTGGATCGCTTCGAGATGAGCGTAAGTGTTGATGGTGTAAAAATGCATGTCACTTTAAAGGTATCATTTTAACACATTAATCACTTGACCAACATCGAGATAGCACGATGCATGTCTTAAGGAAAATCCATATATAAAAACCCAAAACCATCAAGTTTATCCTTATTGTTGCAATCAATCAATTAAGAGAATGTGCGAGAGAGATAGCATCAGAGAAATTTAATTTAGGAGAGTGTTTGAGGTTGTTGTGATGATTTGGTAATAGGACTATGGCTGCTGCCCTATTCACTATCAAAACAGTGCAGGGTGGAGGCGCCCTTCATCAGTTTGGATGAACCCAGTTGGTAAAGCGCACTACATCAAGTGAGGAAGCACGCTACAACCCTAAAAAATAGCAATTCTATTGTAATTTACTTTGAACTTCCTGAGCTCTTGGGGATTGACTTAGGGGTTTTAAACATAGGGTATTAGACCTATATTGATCACAAATGGTTTATAATAGGTGTTGGAACATGTGGAAAGCGTGAGTGACCCAAAAACTTGAGATGTTTGGAAATGGAAACCCGAACCAAGCTAAGTATGGATTCGCTTATTTATCGATATTGCCTGCCTATCTTAGTATATGTAATTCATGTAGTTTATAGACTAAGTGGGGAGAATGTGTACACCTTGATGTTTTTACTAAACGAAAACAATGTTAAATGTGATTTATGAGAGTAAGTTTGTGGAACTGAGACCAGGTTATATAGGTCAGTTAGATAGGTTGCGTGGACTACATACTTACTAGATAACACATAAGCCAATGTGTTGGTCTGGCTATAGCATTAATGGTGTCACTAGGTAATTGACCCTAGTTTTACAAATAAAACTGGAATCATAGTGTAATAGTCATTGACAGTTGGAATTGCAATGTCATTTATTGAATTATATGCTTTTCATAATCCCTTTAGTTAACATTGGTGCGTATTGTTATTGCATAATGTTTTTGATTATTATATGGAATGTTGATGGTTTTGTGTGTCCTTACTTAATGAGCAAGCTGGAGCGCTCACTCCAATTAATATTTTAGGAAAACCGTGCGCTATGATAACGAGTTAGACAAGATTGATGAATCTTAATCTTCTCTTCGATGTAATGAATCTTCCCTTGTCTTATATATTTGTATTAAATTATAAATTTGCAATATCAAAAGGGATGAGAGGTTTTACATAGCCGAGATTTATTCCAGTTGGTTTTGGTTTTTGTATATCATATTTAATATCGAGAAAAGTTTTAAATTCCGCTCCATTTAATGTTTGTTTATTATATATTTTACATCAATATTTGATACATAGCTATGATTATTAGGAGATAAATGGAGAGGCTGATGGCTCTAATTAAGTATAGCGTGATTATTATGGCTTAATTAGGGTTTCAGGCCGAGTATCGCCTTAATCAGGTTAAGAGATGCAACGGCTTGGTATTAGAGCCTAAAGTTTTTCACTTTCAAATTAATTGGTAACTCTAATACATTTTGGTATCAGAGATTGAGTTTAAGGGCTTTATTACATTTAATAACTCTGATATAGTTTGGTATCAGAGACTGGTCAAAGCCTACTCCAAAGCTTAAGGTAATTAACTCTGATACAGTTTGCTATCATAAATAACTTTAGAGGATAACCTTATAACTTGGAAACAAGTGATAACTTGGATACATTTGGGTATCGAAGTTTAAATTTATTGACTCTGATATACCATGGTACCATACCATAAGTTTATTAACTTTGAGAGTTGTCTTGAGTTACGAAGAAACTTAGGACACAAAACAATTTTATTGTGATTTTAGGAGGTAACCAAAAGAATTTTTTTTAGATATGTTATTCGTTGTGTTTTATTATATCTACATGGTAGATATATGAGTTATGCTTTTCTTGAGGATGATAAGATGGTTGAAGTCCATCGATTTCACATGATATGAGAAAGCATTGAAAGTAAAAACTCAATGGAGTCTTAACCTCGAAATGTTTGAAAAAGAAAGGCATAAGGAAAACTTACAAAGATGAAATTAAACTCTTGTCTTATTAACTGTTATCAATGGTCTTCCTTTTCACAGATATTATTTGACAAATAATAGTCAATGAAGAAGTATATATTGGATATAGACCTTGAAATGTGTATTAGGAGAATATAATTTATGAAACAAAGGAATACTGAAGGACTTTGGGTGGAACTCGAAGACAGTAAGTAACTTTGAGATGTTATTTAATACTAATATTAAGACTTGTGGAGAAATAATGCAAGTTATTCAATAAATAAATGAGAGGTTATTGATAAAAACCCTATTTGAGATTAGGAAACCACTAAGGTATTTATACTTCATTAATTGCTATGAAGTAGAAATTCTAGATATGGTGTGAATCCTTATTGGAATGACAAGCAAATTGTAAGGTAATGAAAGGTGAAATTGAGAGTTTGAAATTGGAACAAGGTTAATCTAGAACATAGCAGGGTGTTGGTAAGATATCCTAGTCTGATGTTTTAGATTGGTATAGTTAAAAATTGGAGAGAATGAGACATCAATGAATCTAAGGATTTGAGGAATCCAGAAAATAATGTATGGTAGTGGGAATGAATATTCATTGGCCTGGATTGACTACTCATTCTGACAATAAGGTGAAATTGGTTGTTCTCAAAGGTTAGTTGAGATCTAGTTGTCACAATGGTATAATTAGAGTTAATGATATATTTAAAGAAAATCTCAGATGATTGTTGGATCACTTTAAATGGATGTTGGAAACCATTAGAACTTAATAAAACTCATGCCATGTTTGTGAATGAAGGGTGTTAAGTTTTGAAACCATACTTTAATCAAGTTCTTATTATGTTATTAATAATAACATGGAATCTTTAGAGATTTAGAAGATGCACGAGCATTACCGTACTGAATTGTAAATTGTGATGGTAAATTGGTTCAGACTAGATTTTGCAAGTGCAAGTACTATGTTTCAAAAGTAAATTACTTGTATGAGTGTTGAATATTAACAACAAATTAATGGATTTGACTGGGACAGAAACAATTTGGGTTTGTTACATATTCAACACAAAGGCAAAAGAGAAAAGTAATCTTGAAATAATTGAATATGACAAATGTTTGATCTAAGGATCTCTAGTATCATAATGTAATTTATTCGGTTAACTCAGGTATGAAGATTGTTGTAAATTGAAATTAGAAACAAGGAAGCCTTTGAGGAAGTTGAAGTATAGTTTGACTGCAATGTTTGCTTGATAATACCTATATTATGGAAAAAGTTAGAGGACTCATCCTAATACTTCTTATTTAGGTAAATATGTGTGTTGACACAATAAAGTAAAATTGTAGCTTATAATTCTATTTAAAAATATAGTTCAAGATAATCGAGAAAAACTATTAAAGATTGATAATCTCGAGATAGCTATTTGGTAGTTGTACCAAATGTGGAAAGACATTTGGAAGTACATGACCAATGGATTGGTAAAAGTAGTGAATCTCAACCTATGAAAGTTTGAAAAGTGAGATTTTCAGAGTGATAGAAATATAAGGTGAGTTGTTTCCTTGGATTTCTCAAATGTTAGAAATTCACCCTAAAACATCACTCATTAAGGTAATTGTGATGATAATGCCTAGAATAGGAAAAAAAGGATATAGTTACAATAAAAGCTGCTCAATAATATATCTAGAATGATACATGTAATGATGAACAACTAGAGTCCTTCGCAAGTAAATCATCAGCTGAGTTATATGGATTGGTAACTAAAAGTGTGTTCTTTGAAGCTCATATTAGAGCTTAGCTAATACTGATTAATTGAACGATATATTGTTGGAGAAATTGATTGAGATTATCTAATAGGTCAGGGTTTGACTACTAGTTATTGGTATTTTATATTGATAATCTCATATCAGAATTTAAGCATGTAAAGAAAGTTCATATAAATCGAATAAAAAAGAGAGGCAAGAATGTCATAAGAATCTCATGGATTTTTTTAAAATATTCATTTAAGAGAAATCTAAAATCATTGTGATAACAATAAATTGTTGGTGACCTGGAATGAAAATTGATGTGTCAATTTTATAAAGAAATATGAGATATATCATGTGACGATCCCTTCTCAAATTAGGGCACCGCCCTGCCGATTCTCGTTATTAAGCCCTTATTTCAATATATAGGACTTAACAAAGAATTAGTCAGCCTTTCCTAAACCTTATTACTTACCAATATTATATAGATATTTTAAATGATTATAAACTTATACCTATCATATGTCCATTTATAAATTAGAACTAATATAAAATTTTACTTATTTAAAATTCTATTCCGCAGAAGCATATAACATAATGCCTCTCAATTGTGGGAAAACCAGGGAATAAAGGTCACATGCATATATATAACGAAACCACGATATGTAACATCATATGTCTGGTCAAGGTACTACACACTCAACCCATAATATATAAACCCAAAAGTATACCATATACATATAAAAATAATACACCAAAAATCAAACCTACATAATCTGGTGTAGCAATGTTCAACTGGATCAGAGGTAGTCACCTATCTTCTCTTTGTTTGGTCTACTACTCGATGGATCTACACCCACCATCACAAACTAGACAGTGAGTACATAAAAGTAGAAAGTAATACTGAGAGACATTGGTTCACATTCCCAATTATGCAACAACTATCTAAAACCATGATAATAACAACTATGCAGTAAAGAGAAAATGAAAAGAGATACTTTAGCTAAACAACACGAAACTGACACTCGGCTAAGTAGTAATGATCTAGCCAATCGATCGTGATTTTCATCACATCAGCCTTTCCGCTATATAAGGATGAAGCTTAGCTCTATATCAATGTGAAGGTTTGAGCATTACTATTGCCTTAATAAGCTTTTACTAGTGCCAATCACCTACGATATATAGTTGCCAACATCCCTGGGCCCCATACTCCGTGTGCTGCGTAAGTTATATTTGCCCACAACCCCGAGACTCATTTCCCGTGAGCTACGTAAGATAGTGGGGAGATCCCAATAACCCTGGAAGCCCAGTGACCCCGTATGTCCGACATACCTCTATAATGTAATGACCCTAGATATAAGAACTACTTTCATATTTCAATAAACAACATGGTTTGAGAATCCAATAATGCAATTGCATATCTAACACATAAAGGAAATGGATTACAATACTATGTAACACCTACCTAATAGCATGCTATTTCACTGACCACATGTATTAACAATCAATAATGACATAACACATGAATTAGAGTCAATGAAATCATTTTATCAACGAACTATACCATGAAATCAAGATCATTTAATGAGAATGAACAACAATTCATGACATATGAAGTACAATGGTAATTCATCTCAAATAACCGGAAATGAACATATGAATAGGAATGAAATGTAAATAAATATCTCAAATCAATTTACTTACAATCCACACAATTTCCTATGCTACTCCAGCCTCCCAACACCTCAAAACTCGTATTTGAGTCCCCGAAATACTTCCCGAGGTTCCTGACATCATATCATATGTTTTTGAATGTGCTTGGGCATTTACTTAGCATATTAGACTCATTATATTGTTTAAGGACCTTTAAAGACTTGCTGATTTTTTTATACTGTCATAACATGTAGCACGCTAATGACCGACGTAGTGCATTATTTATCCAACATAGCACGTTATGTGTTGCAGAACCCAAAATTCTGCAAATAGAATTCTGAGTTTTCTCCACACAAAGGTTATGCTAATGGCTTGAACACCTCCATACACACTTCTCAAGTTCCAAGACATCATTACCAACATAAAACAACAACACATCATCAAATACATGATTTCATTGAATTGAGCTATGTTTATGGTGTAGAAAAGTTACCTAACTTGATGTATACTAGCTTAGCTTGAGTTCTTCTTCACCAAATCACTAAATTTGCTATTCTTCTTCCTCCTCCAGCTGCTCTCTTCACTCCAGCATACTTTGCTTCTTACTTAAGAATTCAAAATGAAATAGTTGAGTTGCTTGTGTTTACCAAAAGCTTTATAGTCATGAATTGGATATGGTTGATTGATAGCCCTTGATCTTAATGTGCACACGTATCTCAAGACTTATCTAATACTTTACCTACTAACATATGTCCCATTAACTCATGCCAAGTGACACCAATGAGTGACTCAATTTGTGTTCAGATGTGCCAACACGTGTCTCGAGATGTGTCAAGTGGCTATTGTTTTAACTTACTAACTTAAGTGTATTAATATATAACCAACTATAGCCCAATTTATATCACTTATGAAAGCCCTATAAAGCTTATACCAACTCACCACATTGCTCTCTAAATGGTCCCACGCTGGTATGCATATCAAGGCGCATCTCCGCTCATGCCTCGACACCTGTACGTAAGTAGAAATGACTTATTAGTCTACACATATACAATACACTAGACATACATCATAACAAATATAACATTTACCTTGGCCACCTAGCCTCAATTATGACACGTATCTTGCTGCGGGTCCTACTTCATGAGTCGTTTGGTCCTGATTAAGAGATTAAACTAGGATTATAAATTTAAGCCGTGACAATTCTTCCCAATTAATGAGAATTTTTTCCTCAAAATTAAACTTGACCTAAAGTTACACCTGACTCGAAGAGGTACGGAAACCTATCTCACATATAGTCTTCCCGTTCCCAAGTGAGCTCCGAGTCTTCATGGAACTGCCACTTGACTAACACTTTCGGTATAGAATTGCCTTTCAACTATTATACTCTTCGGTCTAAGATCTGTATGGGCTGCTCCTCATAAAATCTTTCCTAGCTCAGATCAATCAGACTCAAGTCAACTGTTGGTCTCTCGCCCGTTTTCAACTTGGCTAGTCGATGCATAGAAATATGAAACACTGGATGAATCCCGACATCTGTGGAGGTAAATCTAGCTCATAAGAAACTTTTCCGAACCGTTTCTTGATCTTAAAAGGCCTGATGAATCTCAGTGCTAACTTGCCTTTCAGACCGAATCCAAGAAAACCCTTCTGAGGAGAAACCTTTAGATACACCAAGGCTCCCTCATCATACGTGAGATCGCTGCGATATGTGTCTGCATACTTTGCTTGCCTTTTATGGGCTCCTTTAAGCCTCAAGTGAATCTGTCATACATTCTCGGTGTGATCAACAACAATTTCTGGCCCTACAATGTCCTAGTTCTCTGGTTCAACCCAACAAGATGGTGAGTGACACGGTCTGCTATATAATGCCTCTAATATCGCCATGTCAATGCTAGCCTGATAACTTTTGTTGTATGCAAACTCACACAATGGTAGGTACTTCTCCCTTGATTTGCGTAACCCAACTACACAAGCCCCAAGCATATCCTTGAGAGTCTGAATCAACCTCTCAGTATGCCCATCAGTCTGAGGGTTAAAAGTTGTGCTAAATTATAGGCATGTACCATACTGCTCTTGCATACTCCGCTACATCCTGGATGCATACATAACATCTTTGTCTGACGTAATGGTCAATGATACTCCATGCAGCCTAATAATCTCTCTCTCAAACAATACACTTAACTGGTCAAATGTGTAATGAGCTACAACTGGTATGAAATGGGTAGATTTCGTTAATCTGTTCGCAATCACCCAAATGGGATTTTGTCGAAGGACAGTCCTTGGTAATCCTCTAAAAAACTCATGGCTATGTCTTCCTACTTCCATCGTAGAATGGGAAGCGGCTGTAACGATCCCCCGGGTGTACAATGTTTTGCCTTCACATGTTGGCAAATTCCATTGTTCGTGATAAACTCCGATACGCCTACTTTCTTCCCAGCCTACTAAAAATATCTCTTCATGTCATGGTACATTTTAGTCATACTTAGATGAATAGTAAACCGAGAATGGTGTGAATCTTGAAGAATCTCATCTCTCAGTTCTACCATTGCCGGTATCCACAATCTGCCTCTGAATTTCAAATAATGGTCCAACATCTTTGTCCTGTTAGTACACTCAGTACTCTGGGCCAACTCACCGAATCTCAGGTATAAGATGTCTGCTCTATGTCCCTCTAATACTCTCTAAGTAGACACTATCTGAAGCCTCATCTGTGCACAAATCATTAACCGAGTATCGGTAGGAATATCTGACTGCGTTATCATTGTCGCCGCTTCGATTAATCCATACTGATGTGTCATATTGCATCTAATAACTTTGGCATCTCCAACCGACATCCTACTTAGTGCATCAACAACTATGTTTGCTTTTCCTGGGTGATACTCCAGAGAAAAGTCGTAGTCTTTCAAAAATTTCAACCACCAACGTTGTCTTATGTTAAGTTGTTTCTATGTGAAGAGGTATTTCAAACTCTTATAATTAATATAGAGTGTGAAACTCTCTCCATGCAGATGACGTCGCCGTATATTCAAATCAAATATTACCACCGCCAACTCTTAGTCTTGAGTGGAATAGTTTTTCTCATGTATCTTCACCTGTCTAGATGCATAAGCTATCGTGCTTCTATCCTGCATCAACATACAACCTAGTCCTGTATGAGAAGCATCTGTATATACCAGGAATCCCTGTCTAGCTTCTGGCAATATCGACTCTGGTACGGTAGTCAACAATCTCTTTAGCTGAGCAAATGCCTCTTCGCATTGCTCAGACCAATCAAACTTGACATCTTTCTGGGTTAATCTGGTCATTAGTGAAGTGATTTTCGAGAAATCCTTCACTAACCATCGATAATATCATGTTAACCTTAGAAAACTCCTAACTTTCATAACTGACGTTGGTGCGGGCCAATCTTTAATAGCCTGAATCTTAGCTGGATTGACAGCAATACCTGCTACTCCAACGACATGTCCCAGAAACTTGACTTTTGACAGCCAAAATTCACACTTGCTGAACTTGGCGTAGAGTTGATCTCCCTTAAAGTCTACAATGTCTCTGAGGTGTTGCTCGTGATCTTCTCGAGTCCTTGAATATATCAATATATCATCGACGAAAACTATCACAAAACGGTCAAGAAATGGCCTCATCACTCAATACATCAAATCCATAAACATGGCATGAGCATTAGTCAAACCAAATGACATATATTTTTAAATTGATAGTGTCCATATCTCATACTGAATGTCATCTTGGACCTATCCTCATCATTGATCCTAAGCTGATGATACCCGCAAGTCTATCTTTGAGAAATACTGTGCTCATCTTAATTGATCAAATAAGTCATCAATCTGTGGCAAGATATACTTGTTTTTGATAGTGACCCTATTCAACTATCTATAATCGATACGTAGTCTCAAAGTACCATTATTTTTCTTCATAAATAGAATTGGTGCTCCCTATAGTGAAATAGAAGGTGTGATGAATCCTTTCTCTCCAAAATCCTGTAACTGGCTCCTCAACTCCTTCAACTCTCTTGGAGCCATGTGGTATGGTGGTATAAATATAGGTCTAGTACCTGGTACCTACTCAATGATAAAATCTATCTCTCTCGGTGGTGGTAAACCAGGTAAGTCTTCCAGAAACACGTTCAGAAACTCGCACACAATCGGGATCTCCTCAAGTATGGGTTCCTGACTCTCTATTATGGTGTATGATGACACCGGAGTGTCCATCTCTCCACTAGTCGCAAGTCAACCTCTAGTGCCCTTAGCTCTCGGTTTACTGCCGTAATACGTCATCATCGAACGCCCTGGGATCTCAAATATCACTCTGTCTTACTGAATCAGTCGATATGAGAGTGATATGCTGCTAACCAATCCATCCCTAGCAATGCGTCAAAATCCAAAAACTCGAGAACCCTAAAGTCTCAAGGTAACTCTACCCCGCTTATCTCTACAAGACAATTAGGGTGAACTTATCCTTGGCTGCAATACTCAAAATCAAATATACGCTAACTCTAACCAGTGTCAACCCTAAGATGCCTATCATGCAACCAAAAATGAAGGATACGGTTGAACCCAAATCAAACAAAATATATAACTATCTACCACAAATGGAAACTGTACGCTTAATGAGTCTCCATGTGGAATCTGCATCGGTCTGTACTACCATGTGTACACCCTATCGACTCTACGTTGGAAATACGACTGCTAACTGTGGACAATCTCTAATCTCGTGCCCAACATGACCATACATATAATAAGTAATAGGTCTACGCCGACCCTGAACATGATTATGGGCCTATGCTTGTCTCTTCCCCTATCGTGAACTATCTCGACTTCTACCTCTGTCTCGGCCTCTACCTACCTGTTGTTGCTGACATGGCACTAGTGGTGCTTTTAGAGTCGGCAAAGTAGTAGTAGGAGCAGGTATTGAAGGTCTAAATGATATTAGTAAGGGTGGTCTACTAACAATAGTCTGCAATGGTGTAGGGGATAATACAAAGAGTATAACTACTATAGATGTCTCTAACCCCAGGGGAATCTCTATCCGTTCCCCCAGACTTTTGCCCCTATGTCTCCTCCTCTCATATTTCGCAACCTAGTCTGGTGTCAACCCTGATACTAGCGGTGTCCAATCGACAACTTTGCCCAAATAATAGGTCTCATGAGAGAGTGCACACTCGTTAATCTCACCCAAAGTCTTGGTGCCTAAACTGACTACATAAAATCCAACTCAGTACATCTGCAAAATGGTACACATCGTCCAAATCCTCTCTCACTAGATCCCTAACAAACTTCCTTAAATAGCCATATTTATCTTTGTAGCCATGACTCAAACTCTCCTTCAAAAGCTATCGTCGCAGGCCACCATACATCAACATCTCTCTGTAGAGTGCACGACGAAATCTCAGCTTGGAGTCTATTTTCAATTTTCAAGACTCTATTTATCTTCTCTTGAGACAGTACACACTTCTCGATCTTCTCAAAATTTCACTAACTATCAAAGTAGACTGGCTTTAGTCCGATGAAATCCTCCACTAGTTGAACCTCTGCTGTCAAGCTAGAAGATGGAGGTGTGAAAGATGGTGTAAAAATGTTTCTGCGATTGGAGGTGTCACTATCGGTATACTCTGTACTACCGACACTACTTTCGATACCATGGAAGTAGTCCTAGTAGTAGGGGCTGGTGTCTCTATTGGTAGAGTGAAATGTGAAGTCATCATGACAATGAACTCCATCAACTGCAGTCCCCGAGTAGCTACTCGATCAGATAGCCTCTAAAAATCATCAGATGATGGTATAGAAGGCCGGCTGCCACTCGCACCTGCATCCTTGCTATTGCGTGAATCTGCCATCAGTATCTATAAGTTGATAGCGAACGCGAATCAGCTACTATGTAGATAATGCATATATACATATGCAAAACTAACATATATATATATATACATATATGACATCCCCATCTCATTTTCACTAACTTCCTAACTAATAGTTTCTAGGCAATGATCATCTGGTTTCCACAGCTAAGATTTATGTTTTATTATTTTTTTTTAAAATTATTTGTTATTTATTGGAAAGGTTAGGCCTTTATCACATTATGGAATGACTATTTCCCATAATCCTAAGCTCTACAAATTTAGGCTCTCATAAGCTTTATAAACATAGAATATGATACCACATATGACTATGATATCCCAACTTTGGACAATTCTATAAATTGTCCATAATATTCTAGAATTTAGGCTATGATACCAACTATGATCAAATTAGGGCACCGCTCGGCCTAATCCTGTTATTAAGCCATAATTTCACCATATAGGACATAACAAGGAATTAGTCAGCATTTCCAAAACCCTATTACTTACCAATTATTATTATATACATTTTTAAATGATTATTGACCAATACATATCCTATGTACATTCATAAATCAGAGTAAATTAAAAATTAAATTATTTAAAATCTTATTCAGCGAAAGTCTGACCTAACTAGTGGAAGCTTATAACATAATGCTTAACAATTGTGGAAAAACCAGGGAATAAAGGTCAAATGCATATATATAATGAAATGGAGATACATAACATCATGTGTCTGGTCAAGGTACTACTCACTCAACCCATAATATAAACCCCCAAAAGTATACCATATACATATAAAAATTATACATAAAAAATCAAACCTACAAAATCTGGTGTAGCAGTGCTCCACTGGCTCAGAGGTAGTCGCCGATCTTTTTTTTGCCCGGTCAGCTACTCGATAGATCTGCACCCAACTTCATTAACTAGATGGTGAATACAGAAAAGTAGAAAGTAATATTGAGAGACATTTGTTCACATTCCCAATTATGCAACAAGTATCTAAAAGCTTGATAATAGCAACTATGCAGTAAAGAGAACGTGCAAAGAGATACTTCAGCTAAACAACCTGAAACTGACATATGGCTAAGTAGTAATGATCTAGGGTCGGTCGGCCGTGATCTTCATCACATTAGCCTTTCCAGTATATGAGGATGGAGCTAAGCTCTACATCAATGTGAAGGTCTGAGCATTGCTCTTGCCTTAATAAACTTACACTGGTGCCAGTCACTTGTGATATATACTCGTCAACATCCCTGGGTCCCACACCCTATGTGTTATGCAAGTTACGCTTGCCAACAGCCACGAGACTCATTTCTCATGTGCTGCACAAGATAGTGGAGATATCCTGATCACCCTGGAAGTTTGGTGACCTTCGCATATCCGATGGACCTCTATAATGTAATGACTCTAGATACAAGAACCAATTTCATATTTCAATAAACAACATGGTTTGAGAACCTAATAAAGCAATTGCATATCTAATGCACCAAGGAAATGGATTACAATACTATGTAACACCTACCTAATAGCATGCTATTTCACTGACCGCATGTATTAACAATCAATAATGACATGGCACATGAATTGGAGTCAATGAAATCATTTTATCAACAAACTATACCATGAAAGCAACCTCATGTAATGAGAATGAACAACAAGTCAAGGCATCTGAAGTACAAATTCAATTAAGTACAAATGCCTAGAAATAAACATATGAATATGAATGAAATGTAAATAAATATCTCAATCAATTTACTTACAATCTACATAATTTCTTATGCTACTCTGGCCTCCCAACACCTCAAAACTCGTATTTGTACCCTCGGAATACTTCCTTAGGATCCTAACATCATATCATATGTTTTTGAATGTGTTTGGACCTTTACTTAGCATATTAGACTCAATTATAGTGTTTAACGACCTCTTGAGACTTTTTGTTTTTTTTATGTTGTCATAGCATGTAGCGCGGTAATGACCCTTTATACTGCGCTAATGACTAATGTAGCATGCTACCTATCCTATATAGCGCGCTATGTGTTCCATAACCCAGAATTCTGCAAACATAATTTTGAGTTTTCTCCATACATAAGCTATGCTAATGCCTTGGACACCTCCATCCACACTTCCCAAGTTCCAAGACATTATTACCAATATAAAACAACAACACATATCATCAAATACATGAGTTCATTGAATTGAGCTATGTTTATGGTGTAGAAAAGTTTCCTAACTTGATGTACACTAGCTTAGCTTACGTTCTTCACTAAATCACTAAATTTGTTGTTCTTCTTCCTCCTCTAGCTATTCTCTTCACTCCAGCATGCTTTGCTTATCACTTAAGAATTCAAAATGAAAAAGTTGAGTTGCTTGTGTTGACTAAAAGCTTTATAGTCATAAATTGAATATGGTTTATTTATAGCCCTTAATCTTAATGTGCACATGTATCTCGAGACTTATATAATGGTTCACCTACTAACACATGTTCCACTAACAATGAAAATTCATGCTAAAAATGTATGATGGATTAACTTATGTTGTAATGGCAACTGAAGGTTATTGATGTTGCAGTTGTAAACTTGATAGAGTCTGAAATTTCTTGCTAATAGTGTTGTTTAAATTTTGTGAAAAAGTAAGAGAGATATAAGTATGTAGAAAGAGTTAAGCGTTTATGGAGAACCATGATTATTATTTCGGTAAGGAACCGAAAGTTTGCTTCTCAGTAAGGAATAGATGTATAATAGCTGGGAGGGACCTTTTTCAATCTTAACACAATATATCTGCAGCTAATCTTAGTTCCAAATAATATAATATTCGAGCTTGTGACATGGAAGATGTTAGTTATTGGAAGAAATGTTTTACTATGTGAGTTCTCTGGTATTGATATTATCACCCTTTAAATGTTGGGATGTTTCCCTTAAAAAGTGGAATACTTAACTTCGTCGTCAATTGGTGTAGGACGAAAAGTAAAAATACAAGCAATTTGGAGCGCTCATCCTTATTAATATTTTAAGAATACTGACGAGTACTACGACTATTGGATAGAGAAGATTTAAAAGTCTCGATCTTCCCTTCGATGAAACGAATCTTCTGTTTTCTTAAATATTTGCATCGAATTACAGTTTTGTAATATCACATGGGATGGAAGGTTTTGGATAACCGAGATTTATTTTGGTTTGATTTTGATACTGTATATCATGTTTAATTATCGAAAAAGTTCAAAATTTTCATTGTGTTTATTGTTTGTTATATATAAATCTTCAATATACACTTGTGTTTATCAGGAAATATAAGGAAAAACTGTTGGCTCTAGTTAAGTCTACCGGAATTATTAGGGCTTAATTAGGGTTTCACGCTGAGTATCGCCCTAATCGGGTTAAGGGATGCTACAGCTTGGTATCAAAGCCTGAGGTTTATCACATTCGAATTAAGTGGTAACTCTAATACAATTTGGTATCAGAGAGCAAGTTTAAAGGATTTATTACATTTATAACTTTGATATAGTTTGGTATTGGAGACTGATAAGAGCCTACTCTTAAACTTAAGGTAATTAACTCTGATACAATTTGGTATCACATATTACTTTATAGAATAACCTTATTAGTTGGAAATAAGTGATAACTCGGATACATTTGGGTATCAAAGTTTAAGGTTATTGACTTTTATATACCTTGGTACCATGCCTAAGTTTATTAACTCTAAGAGTTGTCACGAGTTACGAAGAAGGTTAGGATGTAATAAACGACTTTATCGTGATTTTGGGGGTAACAAAAAGATAAAAAACCAAGATAAGTTATTCGTTGTGTTTTAATATATCTACACGGTAGATATAAGAGTTATGTCTTTCCTGAATAATGATAAGATAGTTGAAGTCCATCTATTTCTCATGATATGATAAAGCATTAAAGGTAAAGGTTGAAGAGAATCTTAACCTCGAAGAGTTTGAAAAGGAAAGACATAAGAAAAACCTGCAAACATGAAATTAAACTCTTCTCCTATTTATTGTTGTCAATGGTCTTAGTTCTTGTTGATATTATTTGACAAATAATAGTCAGTGAAGAAGTACCTATTGGATCTAGACCTTGAAAAATGTATTAGGAGAAAAGAATTTATGAAACAAAGGAATACTAAATGACTTGGGGTGGAACTCAAAAATGGTAAGTCACTTTGAGATGTTATTTAACACCGGTATTAAGACTAGTAGAGGTATGATGGGAAGTTATTCAGTAAATAAATTAGTGGTTATTAATAAAAAGCTTATTTGAGATTAGGAAACCACTAGTGTATTTATACTTCATTAGTTTTATGAGTACAAATTCCAGATGTGATGTGAATCATTATTGGAATGACAAGCTAATTGTCAAGTAATCAAAAGTGAAATTCAGAGTTTGAAACTAGAAAATGTTTAACCCAGAACATAGCAGAGTGTTGGTAAGATATCATAATCTTATGTTTTAGACTAGTACCAATCTAAATTTGGGAGAATGAGTTATAAATGAATATAAGGATTTAAGGAATCTAAAAAATAATGTACTATAGTGGGAATGAATATTCATTGCACAAGTTTGATAACTCATTGTTATAAATTGAAATTATATACAAAAATATGCCTTGGAGGAAGTTGGAGTATAGTTTGACTACAATGTTTGCTTGATGATAACTTAATTATGAAAGAAGTTAGAGGATTCATCCTAATACTTCTTATTTAGATAAATATGTGTGTTGACACAATAAAGCAAAATTATTGCTTATAACTCTCTCTATAAATATAGTTCAAGACAATTGAGAATAACTATTGGAGATTGATAAAAGCAAAGGTTATTAAGAGTCTTTTAATCACTCGTAGAGAATATCGAGAATCTTAAAAGAATCATTGAAAGACAACCTGGAAGTATAAGACCAGTGGACTGGTATAAGCAGTGGATTTCAAACTAAAGAAGTTTGAAAAATGCAATCATTGGACTGATAGAAATGAAAGGTGAGATTGATACCTTATAATTTGCAAATACTAGAAATTCACTCTGAAACATCACTCATTAAAGTGATTGTGATGACAATGCCTTGAATAGTAAAAATGCAGAGGATGTAGTTACAATAAAAGTTGCTCAATAATATCTCTTGAATGAGACATGCAATAATGAAAAATTAAAGTACTCCGCAGGCACATCATCAACTGAGTTGTATGGATTGGTAACAACAATTGTGTTCTTTGGAACTTTGATTGGAGCTGAGCTAATAATGATTAATTGTGTGATACATTTGTTGGAGAAATTGATTGAGATTATCTAGTAAGTCAAAGTTTGACTACTAGTTATTGGTATTTTATATGGATAATCTCATATCTGAATTTAAGCATGTAAAGAACGTTTTTGGAACTCGAATAAAAAAGAGAGGCAAGAATATTATGAGAATCTCATCGATTTTTTTTAAATATCCATTCTGGTAGAATCTAAAATCATTATGAGAATTATGAATTGTTGGTGACCCGGAATAAAAATTGACAGTATTAATTTTATAAAGAAATATGAGATATATCAGCAGGTGGAAACTGAGTGTTATTTACCTAGATGATTATATTATTCTTACCCTATAAGAATGAAAATTCATGCTAAAAATGTATGATGGATTAACCTAAGTTGTAATGACAATTAAAGGTTATCGATGTTGCATTTTTAGACTTAATAGAGTATGAGATTTCTTGCCAGTATTGTGATTTAATTCTTGTGGAAAAGTAAGCGAGGTAGATGTGTGTAGAAAGAGTTAAGAGTTTACAGAGAACCATGATTATTATTTCGGTGGGGAACTTAAGTTTGTTTCTCAGTGAGGAAGAGATGTATAATAGGTGGGATGGGCCTTTCCTAATTTTAACACAATATATCTGCGGCTGATCTTAGTTCTAGAGAATATAATTTTTGAGCTTGTGACTTAAAAGATGTTAGTTATTGAAAGAAATATTTTACTAAGTAAGTTCTCTAGTATTGATATTATCAGGATATAAACATTGAGATGTTTCCCTTAAAAGAGGCTTAATTAGGGTTTCACGCCGAGTATTGCCCCAATTGGGTTAGGGGATGCTATAGCTTGGTATTAGAGCCTAACATTTATCACTTTTGAAATAAGTGGTGACTCTGATACAGTTTGGCATCAGAGACTGAGTTTAAGGGCTTTGTTACATTTAATAACTATGATATGGTTTGGTATCAAAGACTGATTAGAGCCCACTCTGAAGCTCAAGGTAATTAACTCTGATACAGTTTGGTATCAAATATTACTTCAGAGAATAACCTTATTACTTGGAAACAAGTGATAACTCAGATACATTTGGGTATCAAAGTTCGAGGTTATTGACTCTTATATACTTTGGTACCACACCCTAAGTTTACTAACTCTGAAAATTGGCACGAGTTACGAATAAGGTTAGGATGTAATAAATGCTTTTATCGTGATTTTGGGGGGTAACAAAAAGATAAAAAAATAAAGATAAGTTATTTGTTGTGTTTTAATATATCTACACGATAGATATAAGAGTTAAGTCTTTCCTGAATGATGATAAGATAGTTGAAGACCATCGATTTCTCATGATATGATAAAACATTAAAGGTAAAAGTTGAAGAGAATCTTAACTTCAAAGAGTTTGAAAAGGAAAGACATAAGAAAAACCCGCAAACATGAAATTAAACTCTTCTCCAATTTATTGTTGTCAATGGTCTTAGTTTGTTGATATTATTTGACAAATAATAGTCAGTGATGAAATACCTATTGGATCTAGACTTTGAAACGTGTATTAGGAGAATAGAATTTATGAAACAAGGGAATACTAAATGACTTTCGGTGGAACTCAAAAATGGTAAGTCACTTTGAGATGTTATTTAACACTGGTATTAAGACTAGTAGAGGTATGATGGGAAGTTATTCAGTAAATAAATTAGTGGTTATTAATAAAAAGCTTATTTGAGATTAGGAAACCACTAGTGTATTTATACTTCATTAGTTGTTATGAGTACAAACTCCAGATATGATGTGAATCATTATTGGAATGACAAGCTAATTGTCAAGTAATGAAAGGTGAAATTTAGAGTTTGGAACTAGAAAATGTTTAACCCAGAATTTAGCAGGGTGTTGGTAAGATATCATAATCTTATGTTTTAGACTAGTACCAGACTAAGTTTGGGAGAATGAGTTATAAATGAATCTAAGGATTTAAGGAATCTAAAAAATAAGGTACGGTAGTGGGAATGAATATTCATTGCACAAGTTTGATAACTCATTGTTATAAATTGAAATTATATACAAATATGCATTGGAGGAAGTTGAAGTATAGTTTGACTACAATGTTTGCTTGATGATAACTTAATTATGGAAGAAGTTAGAGGATTCATCCTAATACTTCTTATTTAGATAAATATGTGTGTTGACACAATAAAGCAAAATTATTGCTTATAACTCTCTCTATAAATATAGTTCAAAACAATCGAGAAGAACTATAGGAGATTGATAATCTCGAGACAACTATTTGGTAGTTTTACTAAATGTGGAAAGACACCACTTGTAAATAAAAGGAAAAGTTATTGAGAGTATTTTAATCATTCTTAGAGATTATTGAGAATCTTAAAAGAGTCATTGAAAGACAACCTGGAAATATAAGACCAATGGACTGGTATAAGCTGTGAATTTCAAACTTTGGAAGTTTGAAAAGCGGAATTGCCGGAGTGATAGAAATGGAAGGTAAGATTGATACTTTGGATTTCTTAAATGCTAGAAATTCACTATGAAACATCACTAATTAAGGTGATTGTAATGACATTGCCTTGAATAGGAAAAAAACAAATGATGTAATTATAATAAAAGCTGCTCAATAATATTTCTTGAATGAGACATGCAATGATGAATAATTGAAGTCCTTTGCAGGCACATCATTATTTGAGTTGTCTGGATTTGTAACTACAAGTATATTTTTTGGCGGTCTAATTGGAGCTGAGCAAATAATGATTAATTGAGTGATACATTATTAGAGAAATTGATCGAGATTATCTAGTAGGTCAAGGTTTGACTAATAGTTATTAATATTTTATGTAGATAATCTTATATCACAATTAGGGCATGTAAAGAAAGTTCTTGTAACTTGAATCAAAAAGTAAGGCAAGAATGTTATGAGAATGTTATGGATTTCTTTAAAATATTCATTCAGGTGAAAATCTAAAATCATTGTGATAAGAATGAATTGTTGGTGGCCTGGAATGATATTTAACGGTGCCAATTTGATAAAGAAATATTAAATATATCAGCAGGTGGAAGATGAATGTTATTAACCTAGATGATTATATTATTCTTACCCTATAAGAATAAAAATTCATTCTAAAAAATGTATGATGGATTAACCTAAGTTGTAATGACAATTATAGGTTATTGGTGTTGCATTTTTAGACTTGATAGAGTCTGAGATTTCTTACCAGTATTGTGGTTTAATTCTTGTGAAAAAGTAAGCGAGGTATATATGTGTAGAAAGAGCTAAGAGTTTATGGAGAACTATGATTATTATTTCGTAGGGAACTTAAAGTTTGCTTCTCAGTGATAAAGAGATGTATAATAACTAGGATGGACCTTTCTCAATCTTAACACAATATATCTGCGACTGATCTTAGTTCTAGATAATATAATTTTCGAGTTTGTAACTTGAAAGATGTTAGTTATTGAAAGAAATAATTTACTATGTAAGTTCTCTTGTATTGATATTTTATCAGGCTATAAAAGTTTTGGTGTTTCCCTTAAAAGGTGGTATGCTTAACTTCATTGTCAATTGGCGTGA
The DNA here is from genome assembly GCA_039657365.1 of Stephania yunnanensis. Lineage (NCBI taxonomy): Eukaryota > Viridiplantae > Streptophyta > Magnoliopsida > Ranunculales > Menispermaceae > Stephania > Stephania yunnanensis. The sequence goes on along the minus strand of CM077581.1, from coordinate 26,357,977 downwards.
GACAAGAAGTAAAAATATAAGCAAGTTAAGGCGCTCATCCCAATTAGTATTTTAGGAATGCCGATGAGCACTATGACTACTGGATAGAGAAGATTGATGAGTCTTGGTCTTCTCTTCAATGTAATAAATCTTACGTTTTCTTAAATATTTGCATTGAATTATAGTTTTGTATTACCACAAGGGATGGGAGGTTTTGGATAACTAAGATTTATTCCAATTTAATTTTGATACTGTATATCGTTTGATTATCGAGAAATTTTTAGATTTTCACTGCATTTATTATTTGTTTTATATCAATATTCGATATTAAGTTGTGTTTATCAGGAGATAGAAGGAAATACTGCTAGCTCCGGTTAAGTCTAACGGGATTATCGGGGGCTTAATTAGGTTTCAGGACGACTATCGCCTAAATCAGGTTAGGGGATGATATAGCTTGGAATCACAGCTTATGGTTTATCACTTTCGAATTAAGTGGTAACTCTGATACAGTTTGTTATCAGAGACTGAGTTTAAGGGCATTGTTACATTCAATAACTCTGATATAGTTTAGTATTGGGGACTGGTCAGAGCCTACTCTAAAGCATTTGGTAAGTAACTCCGATAAGTTTGGCATCGGAGATTACTTCAGAGAATAACCTTGTTACTTGGAAACAAGTGATAACTCAGATACATTTGGATATCAGAGTTTAAGGTTATTGACTTTAATATGCCTTGGTACCATACCCTAAGTTTATTAACTCTAAGAGTTGTCTCGAGTTACGAAGAAACATAGGACGTAATAAACAATTTTATCGTGATTTTGGGGGTAACTAAAAGATAAAAAACCAAGATATGTTATTTGTTGTGTTTTATTATATCTACATGGTAGATATAGGAGTTATTTCTTTCCTGAATGATGATAAGATAGTTGGAGTCTATCGATTTCTCATGATATGAGAAAGCATTGAAGGTAATATTTCAAGAGAATCTTAACCTCGAAGAGTTTGAAAAGGAAAGACAAAAGGAAAACTTACAAAGATGAAATTAAACTCTTCTCCTATTAACTGTTGTCAATGGTCTATGTTCTTGTTGATATTATTTGACAAATAATAGTCAGTGAAGAAGTATCTATTGGATCTAGACCTTAAAACGTTTATTAGGAGAACATAATTTATGAAGCAAGGGAATACTGAATGATTTTAGGTGGAACTCAAAGATGGTAAGTCACTTTGAGATGTTATTTAATACTAGTATTAAGACTAGTAGAGAAATAATGGGAAGTTATTCAGTAAATAAATTAGTGGTTATTGTTAAAAAACCTATTTGAGATTAGGAAACCACTAATGTATTTATACTTCATAAGTTGTTATGAAGTTGAAACCCAAGATATGATGTGAATCCTTATTAGAATGACAAGCAAATTATCGGGTAATGAAAGGTGAAATTAAAAGTTTGAAACTGGAAAGTGTTTAATCTAAAGCATAGCATGATGTTTGCAAGATATGCTGGTATGATGTTTTAGACTGGTATACTCTAAACTGGGTGAATAAGTTATCAATGAATCTAAGTATTTGAGGAATCCGAAGAATAATGTATGATATTGGGAATGAATATTCATTGCCTAGGCTTGACAACTCATTCTGACAATAAGGTGAAATAAGTTGTTCTCAAAGGTTAGTTGAGATCTTGTTGTCGCAATGTTATAATCAAAGTTAAGAATATATTTAATGATGATTTCAGGCTATTGCTGATCACTTTAAGTTGATTGTAGAAACCATTAGAACTTAATAGAAATCATGTTATGTTTGTGAATGAAAGGTCCTTAGTCTTGAAACCCTATTTTAATCACGTTGTTATTATGTTATTAATAATAACATGGAATCTTTGAAGATTTAGAAAATGAACGATCATTACTGTACATAATTGTAAATTGTTATAGCAAATGGTTCAGACCAGATCTTGCAAGTGCAAGTACTAAGTCTCAAAGGTAAATTACTTGTATGAATGTTGAATATTAACAGCAAATCAAGAGATTTGACTAGGACTAAGACAATTTGGGATTGTCACATATTCAACACAAAAGCAAGAGAGAAAATTAATCTTGAAATAATTGAATATGACAAACGATTGATCTAGGGATCTCTAGTATTATTATGTAATTTATTCAGTTAACTCAAGTATGAGGATTGTTTTAAATTGAAATTATATACAAGGATGCCTTAGAGGAAGTTGAAGTATAGTTTGGCTACAATGGTTGCTTGATGATACCTAAATTATAGAAGAAGTTAGAGGATTCATCCTAATACTTCTTATTTAGGTAAATATGTGTGTTGACACAATAAAGCAAAATTGTTTCTTATAATTCTATCTATAAATATAGTTCAAGACATTTGAGAAGAACTATTAGAAATTGATAATCTCGAGATAGCTATTTGGTAGTTTTACCAAATGTGGAAAGACATCACTTTTAAATAAAATGAAAGGTTATCGAGAGTCTTTTAATCATTCTTAGAGATTATTTAGAATCTTAAAAGAATCATTGAAAAACAAACTGGAAGTATAAGACCAGTGGACGGGTATAAGCAGTGAATTTCAAACTATGGAAGTTTAAAAAGTGCAATTGTCGGAGTGATAGAAATGAAAGGTAGATTGATACCTTGGAATTCGCAAATGCTAGAAATTCACTCTGAAACACCACTCATTAAGGTGATTATGATGAAAATGCCTTGAATAGGAAAAAGGCAGAGGATGTAGTTACAATAAAAGTTGTTTAATAATATCTCTTGAATGAGACATGCAATGATGAACAATCGAAGTCCTCTGCAAGCACATCATCAGCTGAGTTGTCTGGATTGGTAACTACAAGTGTGTTCTTTGGAGCTATGATTGGAGCTAAGCAAATAATGATTAATTGATTGATACATTGTTGGAGAAATTGATTGAGATTATCTAGTAGGTCAAAGTTTGACTACTAGTTATTTGTATTTTATATGGATAATCTCATATCTGAATTTAAGCATGTAAAGAAAGTTTTTGGAACTAGAATAAAAAAGAGAGGCAAGAATGTTATGAGAATCTCATCGATTTTCTTTTAAATATTCATTCAGGCGAAATCTATACTTATTATGATATTAATGAATTGTTGGTGACCTTGAATGAAAATTGACGGTATCAATTTTATAAAGAAATATGAGATATATTAGCAGGTGGAAGTGAAGGTTAATATTATTCTTGCCCTATAAGAATGAAAATTCATGCTCAAAGATTTATGGTGGGTTAATTTAAGTTGTAATGACAACTGAAGTTTATTGATGTTGTAGTTTTAGAATTGGTAGATTCTAAAATTTCTTGCCAGTATAATAGATTAATTTTTGTAGAAGAGTAAGCGAGATATATGTGTGTAGAAAGAGTTGAGAATTTATAGAGAACCATGATTATTATTTCGATGAGGAACCAAGAGTTTGCTTCTCAGTAGGGAAGAGATGTATAATAGTTGGAATGGACTTTTCTCAATCTTAACACAATATATCTGTAGCTGATCTTATAGTTCCAGAGAATATAATTACCGAGCCTGTGAGTTGGAAGATGTTAGTTACTGAAAGAACTATTTTACTATGTGAGTTCTCTGGTATTGGTATTTTTAGGCTATAAACGTTAGGGTGCTTCCCTAAAAACGTGGAATGCTTAACTTCGCCGTCAATTGGTGCAAGAGGATAAGTAAAAATTTAAGCATGTTGGAGCGCTCATCCCAATTAATATTTTAGGAATACCGACGCGCTACGACTACTGGATAAAGAAGATTTTTGAGTCTTGATCTTCTCTTCGATGTAATGAATTTCCCCTTTTCTTAAATATTTATATTAAATTACAATTTTGCAATATCATAAGGTATGAGAGGTTTGGATAATCGAGATTTATTCCAGTTTGATTTTGATACTGTATATCCTGTTTGATTATCAAAAAAAGTTTTAAATTTTTTTACGTTTATTATTTGTTTTACATTGATATTCGATATACAGTTATGTTTATCAAGAGATAGAATGAGAGGTTGTTGGCTCTAGTTAAGTCTAGCAAGATTATTGGGCTTAATTAGGGTTTTAGGTTGAGTATTACTATAATCGAGTTAGGGGATGCCACATCATGATTTATAGCAAGACTCATGTGGAGCATGAGAGTCATCTTAGGACAATATTGGCGAAATTGATGGAGCACATGTTATATGCCAAGTTCAGCAAGTATGATTTTCTGGCTGAGTGAGGTGAAGTTTCTCGGAAACGTCATTGGTAATCAGAGAATCTTTGTGCATTTAGAGAAGATTCAAGCAATTATCGATTAGAGAACACCTAAGTCTGTCTCCGACATTCGAAGTTTTTAGGGTTAGCAGGATTTTACCGGCAATTCGTACATGAGTTTTCCTCAATTTCAGCGCCGATGACGAGACTGACCAAGAAAGATGTATAATTTGATTGGTCAAAAGAGTGTGAGCAGGCATTCTGAGAGCTAAAGAGGTGATTGACATCAGCACCAACATTGACATTGTTAGAGTCGGGCAAGAGTTTGTAAGTATACATATATGTCTCAAGTGTTGGGCTTGGATTCATATTGATGCAGAAGGGACGATTAGTAGCTTATTTATCTAGTCGTCTAAGACCCTACGAGGGCAATTATCCAGTACATGACTTGGAGCTTGTAGCAGTTATGTTTGCACTAAAGGCCCGAAGGCACCATTTCTACGGAAAAAACTTGTTTTGTACATTAATCATCAGAGCCTGCAGTACATATTCATTCAAAGAGATTCGAACATGTGTCAAAGGAGATGGCTTGAGCTACTGAAATACTATGATTTCACCATTGAGTGTCATCCTAGGAAGGCCAATGTTGTATCTAATACATTGAGCAGGAGCGAAATCAATAGTCAGACAGTTGTTTGACACATCACGTACGAGCATGGACTGTTAAAGGCTGCATCAGCCATGTGTATGACAGAGATTCCTGCTATAGATGAGCGATGTATTTGTTGTTAGATGAAGGTCCTGACAATATCTATTAAGCTGGTAGAAGAGTGTCAGAGGGCGGATTGTTTGTTTAATAGATTTAGCAAGCTGACACAAGAACCCGAGTGTACAGATTAGTCAGAGACCACATATCAGTGTTTGAGGCACATAGGTAGATTTTAGGTGCTAGCAATTCCAGAGTTACAAGATGGTATTTTAGAGGATGCAACATCTCTTATTACACAATTCATCCCGGTCGGACCAAGATATACTATGATCTCATACGACTATTTTGTGGCTAGGGATGAAGGTTGACGCAGGCACATATGTCTGGAGTTATCACATTTGCAATTAGGTGAAGGCTAAGCGTATGAAATTCGGAGGCTTATTGCAGCCATTACCCATTCCACAATGAAAATAGAAGCATATCAATATGGATTTCGTCAATAGACTACCTTAGACTTCTAGGAGACATAACGTCATTTGGGTAGTGATTGATAGATATAGAAAATTAGTGCACTTTACACTAGTTTTGATGAGATACACGTTCCTACAGCTGAGCATTCTATTCGAGATGGAGATTATTAGACTACATAGGGTGTCAGTCTCCATTATATATGATAGAGAATCTCAGATTCAAATAAAGTTTTTGGAAGAGCATACAGAAGTGGTTTGGCTCAAGGCTGCAATTTAGTACATTTTACCACCCTCAAACCGACGATTAGTCAGAGAGATTGATACATATTCTAGAGGATGTGCTCAGGGCTTATATATTATAGTTTGGGGGTTCATTGGAGGACTGTTAACCGCCGTGTGAGTTTTCCTATAACAACAACTATCGGTCGAGTATCGTGATGCCTTCATTTGAGGTGTTGTATGGGAAAACCTGTATATCACCCTCATGTTGGGCAGAGCCAAAGGATACAACTATCATTAGGCCAGAGATAGTTTTTGACCACATAGAGAATATTCGACGTATCAAACAAAGACTTCGGGTAGCCAAGGATAGATAGAAGACATATATGGATAAGTACCACGAGGGTCTAAGCTATGAGGAGGGCGACATGGTATATCTTTTGATTTTCACGTTGCCGTACATACATAGTACTCTATTTTCGAGTTTTCCATGTTAGGATTTACGATATATGAAATACGAAGTTTTTAAATATAGATGCATTTCCTAGTTTTCAGAGTTTTTTGAGTTTTCCATATTAGGACTTACGCTCAATGAAATACACGTCGCCATACATATATAGGTATATATATTTCATGCCTTGATGTCACTTAAGAATTCCACTATTAATTTTTTTGCTTATTAATTGACATTTGCAAAACACTAACCATATGTATAACTCAGAACCTTCGAAACTAAAAGAAAGTTAACTCTAAATATATGACTTAAAAAGTAAATTTGCATAATTGATTTATAATATAGCAATAACACAACAAGTTAGCATACACACCGAGGATGCATGCATGGCAAGTGATGCCACCGGAGCACGAGACTTTACATGTCGGTGACGTGGATGGTGTAATGGGACCATAGGGCGAGGAACAACACACACCTGGCAGCTAAGGTCACTACATTAAGTACCGAGTGGTTATCTACCTATAGTACGCCTCTTTAATAGCTATGTCATCTAATGGATCCTAATCGAAAGAAAGCTATGTACAAAATATTGAAACTTAAATATTTCTAAAATAATAGAAAATTTAGTCTATATATCCTTAAGTAAAATAAACAAACTCGACTTAAAGATTTTTTTACCTTCCATTGATTCAAATACACGTCCCGCATATAGTAAGGAATAAACTCCCAGGCATAACCATCTTTGTGTAAGGAGTACTTCTATGCCCTAGTCATCTCTTATGTCGCTCTGTTAGATGGATGCAATTTGCATCCACTAAATTGAAAATATAATTAGTTAGACCAAAATTATTGTAAATTAATGAAACATATATATGCGTAATTAAATTACATATACTTACCATCTCTCATCTTTCTCAACCAAAAATGTTCGCCCTGCCTTGGTTAGCAGTGTTGCCTCTCAGAGCTTTAGATGTTCGAATGCCTTGCATCGTCCATGTGGGGCAGTACTGATGGACAGGTCACTCGAATGGACGATGCAAATAAGAATGGCCTAGTAGTAGGAACGTACGTTGATCATGCAGCCGATCCTGCTAATGTGAAAGAGATGATGATCCCCCCAATGAAAAAGTTGGCCCAAAACCTGGTATCATCATAACATGACCAGCGACGGGTGGACTGGGTAACGACGTAAGGAGATTATAGTACATCTTCATAGAGACCGGGTCATCGACAAATATAGATAGCAAAGACATAAAAGCTAAGGGGAGATGTGCTGGATGTGTATAAGATGAGGGGTTTCTAATGGAAGAAGGGGCCTGTTGGGAAGGCGGATATAGGATACGATGAAAGAAAGGGGCCTGGTGGGCTGCTACTGCTGAGAATGTTGATGATGAGTCTACTTCCCCTGGCTAGACAGTGGAGCAACATCATCACGAGATCATGAGTGTGAATGATCCAAATGATGAGATCGGCTATCTTTGCTGCCACTAGATCATCCACCCGATCTCTCACCGAATGATGGATTGTATCATCTGCCTGACATGATTTTTTTTAATTAAGACTAAGTTAAAAATAGTTACATATAAACGTCCTACATTTAAAATATTATGTAACAAGACAATAAATATAAAATTAGGTTTCATTTTCCTTTACCTACTCAAATGATTATCTCATGGATCGTTGTCACCGTTCCCATCATTTGATGAAAACTCGAAATTATCGCTTTCATCGTCTTCTTCATCGACGTCTGACATATGTGCGCCACTAGGATCAGCTAGTGAAATTGCAACATGATTGCCAATATCAACCTCAGTATCATGCTCAGGTAGCTGCTATTGAAAAACATCTTCTTGTGTAGGCACACTGTCAACGTTCTCGATTAAGTTGTGTTCATCAATGAACTTTGGTTGAAGTCTACACGTAGCTTGCCAATTGCTCTGCACACTTTTTAAACTTAGGTATGAAAGAAAGTATATTTGACTAGCCTGCATGGAAAATATGAAGGCTTGTACTTATTTAATTGCAGATTTCGATGTACATTGATGATTTTCAAGGAGAACTCTTGTCCTGACATTAGGCATTGGATCAAACCATTCACACTTGAACAATACGACACGTAAGGACCCACCATATCCAATTTGTATCATTTCTTGCAATTGCCTGTAGAATTCATTATCACATTACGTGTAATTTATGCCCTTAACACACACCTTGCTACTACTCGTATCATTGTTTGCGCTATGTGACATTGTATGAAACTTGTTGCCATTAACAAGATATGTGTGATATATAGTGCAAAGTTGACTTGGGTCGTATGAAAGTATTAGAAGTATTGTATCTTGAATATACGATGACACCTATATTCGAAGCATTTTCATAATAAACTTCATTTTCAATTAAATAACAAAACAAAAAGAATTGCTTTTAATATGCATTTATTAATGACCTACAAATGGTTGGTACCAAGTTGAGAATTTCTTCTCAAAATGTTCATCGATTGCACTTTGTATAATATTTGGCTATTTGGAATGCAACTCCGATATGTACATCCTAATAGGAGATGAAAGAAATCAAATATTACGAGTGAATAGAATAATACTATTAAAAAAATTGACATGAAAAATGTGTATTGTCACATATGTATGTATACCTCATGAAAGGAGCGACTTCATGAAAATTTAACAACATATATGAGTATGCGGTGTTGCACTCATCATCCGTGAGATAACGCTTATTTAATCTCCCAAATGCCTGACCTGGGTAGGTCAAAATTAAGAATTTGTCATTAGAACTCTGAGTTGGGCCGATTCCACCATCGTAATTCTGGGGCAAACGGTTGTGCAAGGTGGAGACGTGTTCCTAAAAATAATAAGAACAAAATGCTATCGCCTCTTCCGCTAAATAAGCAATGCATATTGATCCCTCAACCCTTGCCTTATCCCTAATATTATTTTTCATATGTTTCAAAAATCTACATTCATAGAGGTAAATTAGGAAGATGTATATATTAATTGATTTTCATTGTATATGACAAAAATAGATGCGCAACAACTATAATTGATCACCACTCAAAAGAATACATCCATCGAAATTATACTGGGCTAGCAAATATAGCCTTGTGCGCCAAATGGATAGAGATGCTCTATTGAGTTGAAAAAACTTAGCAAAAAGTTTTTTCCAGCTTACATTGTATCTTTGGAATGTTTTCCTATAAAATTCATAGATTCTCAATATTTAAGTTTCTACCTATTAAATCTCTAAAGAAAATGCTTAACACGTTGATTGCATTCTATTTGTCATCCTCTAAGAGATCTCGAAAACCAATCAGTAGAAGTCATTGCACGAATACATGACAATCGTAGCTTTTCATCCCAAATGTTTTCAACTTCTTAGAATCTACGCAACAACTAATGTTAGAAGCATAAGCATCAGGGAAGTGCAAGTCCTTAATCTACTTACACAACACTTGTTTTCTCCACTTGTCAAGCGCGTTTTGTGCTTTTTAATATTTCTTATAAATCGGATCGTAATGAAGCTTTGGTTGATGAAAGATTTCCTTTAAGTCCTCCATAGACTTTGTGTTATCTTTCGTCTTCTCTGACATACTCATGATTATGTCGAAAATGCTGTCAAAAATACTTTTCTCGATGTGCATTATGTCTAGACTGTGTCTGACAAGGTTGTCTTCCAATACAATAAGTCCTACAGCATGCTTCATTTTTTCCACCCACCAGTCTTCGAGACTTCGTTGTTTATAACATCCGATCTCAATTCAGTAACTTTTATCAACCCTAAAGCCTCAATTTCATGCAAGTTATTTTCACCGGGTTTAATAGCTAACGGTTTGTTTGATACAATTCTATCTCTATGGAAACTAGACTTGTCTTTCCTTTCATTCGTATATCGCAACAAGAAACGCTGGTGACAATCGAACCAAATCACTTTCCTACTGAACCTCAATTGGAAAGCGTCGGTATCATCCATACAATAAGGGCAAGCTGTCCTCCCGTGCGTAGTGCATCCTGATAACACGGTGTAGGCTAGAAAATCACTGACAGCCCACATAAGTGCATCGTGCATTTTAGAGTCCTTCTTAGTTGATACATCTTATGTCGGCACTCTGTCGTACCAAAAATCATGCAATTCTTTTACTAACGGTTGATGAAACACATCAATTTTTGCAGCGGATTGTTAAACCAGGTACGACCACTGTTAAAAACTTCACTTATTTCTTCATGCACATCGACGAAGGAAAATTATACGATGTTAAAATCACAAGCCATGAGGAGTACATTTTTCTAATCATTCTGAAAGGTTGGAACCCATAAGTGCATAACCCAAGTCGAATGTTACGAACTTCGGAGCTGAAAATAGGGTTCAATTGATTGAATTGGTTCAATTTCATGGAAATAGAGCAATGCTGTATTGGGTTTTTGGGTTCATACACGATAAAAAACTCAAAAAAGAAATTTGAAAGCCCAAACAAGATAAAAAAGAAGTTCCATTAAACTTTATCTACAAAAGTAAATCATATCTTAATCCATGATTTCTTTCTCTGATTGATCAATTTTTAAGACGTTCTAAGCGCGCGTCCTCTATTGGAAATCCACTTATGAATGGTGACCAAAATTTGGAGTGCTAGCCCTAAGAGAGATTGAAAACGTTTTTCTTTCTCTCCCAAAATTCAGAGAACTCAAAATTTGAAAAAACGAAAATCTTATTTCGTTTTAGGGTCTCAAACTCTATTTATATATGTAGATAAGCCCTCAGTTAAAATCGCATTCGTAATATAACTATTGTATTTAAGCGGTTTAAGCAAATTACATATACGCCCCTATTATTAAGTTATCATATAACAAATTGTAAGGACTTTTATGTCATGAATTTTATCATATAAAATTTCATTACTCAGAACCAATTGAAATTGCGCAAAGCTATTCTTTATGTGCGACCTAATAGGTTCATGAAACGTTGGCAGTGACCTAAAATCATTTTGGTACGCAAGTCATAAATGGTCTCCTGCAAGGCATTATAACTACTCAAGTAGCATGAATATTAAAATTGATACAACCTAATGAATAACATATATCATATCATTTTGTCATGCGATATCCTTTGATTAAACATAAAGCATGGATAGTCACCCTTAATGTTCAATCCTACTAGTCTCGATCTTTAGGTAAACTGAAAACATCCAAGTTGCATTGATCAAATCAATTCACATGGACTTGACCATTATCAGTCTATCATATCGAAGGGTCCACTGATATCTCTCCCTCTATACGAGAGTGACAAATTTTATCTTGATTACATACCTTCACAAATTATTCACATGGTAATCAATCACAATCTTTATAATTGCTTTGTTAAAGACAACGTTTGATTGTGTCAAATTATCATGCTCATAACATTGAAGTCTATGGTAATCTCAAGTCAAAGGACTAAATGATATACCTATCATGAGTAACACCTATAACTTAATCCATGTGGTGTTCTCATTGGGGGTCGGTTCAATATCTTGTTTCCTAACAAGTACTTATGATCTCGATTTGTATCCCTTTACACATGATCATCAGATGACCATCAATCAAGACTCACGCTTGTCTTAATTCATTGTAGTTCCATGTATAATGACTGAGTAGGGACATTTAAGATATCTCAACAAATACAAATGGATCTTACTATAAGGTTAACATGCAATCATTTATAATAAAAAAAGCAAATGAAAACACCAATTTTATTAACTTAAATTATAAGATAAATAATGTTTGTAGATTGAACTATGACATATACCCCAACATGCTGCTTATTATCCCATCTTTGACATGTTATGCATGCCATTGCAAAGGTTTCGATGTAGTTTTCAATGCGAACAAACGTTGTAAACGAGGTGCAAAAAGAAAGTAAATCATTTTCTTGTACGAGCATTTGTTGGAGTTAAACCTAAGTTCTACGTAAAACTTGTAAGATGTAAGCTTAGAGTCGGGCCCCTAATAAAGCATGCATAATTGGGGACAACGATCGATTCGCTCAAAAGGCAGACCTAACTTGACGCGCGTCGAACGTGTCAATCAAGTAAATTACCTAAACCAACTATTTTGTAGAATAGTGGCAAAGGGTCGATCTTACATAGATTTGTATTTTTTCTAAGGTTAAAAAAACAAAAGAAAGAAATCGGGGGGGGGGGAAAGTGATTTAACTAACTAATCTAAATAAATAAATAAATAATGTAAAGAAAATAATTTTGAAAACAATTAAAGGACACCTAGGTCTTCGGTTCCACAAGTTAGGATCAAGATTCAATGGCACATCATGTTCTTCAATCTGTCCAAAAAATTATTAATTTAAATCCTCCTAGATTAGCTATGGAAAATTGACATCCGCTAAAAATTCATAATTTCCCTAATCTTGATAGCCAGGACATCAGCCACTAACTACTTCCCTAATTAATGCATAACCCTAGACATCCGCCAATAAGGTTTAATATACTAACCACAATAATAAAGATCCATGGGAATACTAATCCTAAATAATTGAATCGCGTCCGCTCCTAGTTTAACCTAGATTCAATTGTTGCACCACTCAGGAACCAAAAGGTTTTGACGGCAATCGGGTGAGTGTTTGTCACTTTTATTAGTCCAGAAATATAATTATGGATACAATTGGTCCAATAAACTATAGATTGTCCACCTAAAAGCATGCACAGGCCATATGCATACCTTAAACTAGATTTAAACCATATTTATGAAAATCAACAACAATGAAATAAAAAAAATTAAATTAAATCAAATAATAAAAATAATAGATCTCAAAAGTTATATCATGAATCAAGAATCCCGACTTGTTTCCCCTTCGACCTAGGCAATGATTTGTTTAGCCGGACATGGTCTCGAGCGCCTTCGGAATTCCCAAAAATAATAAAAAGTCGATATTATATAATACCCTATATTCCTAATATAAAAAACTACTAAAAATTGGTCCCTAGAGGTGAGAGAAATTAATTTTTAGGGTTAGTCTCGTGACACGTGCGACGAGGAGCATCTTGGGGCAGTTGGGCATTCATTGCATGGCCTGGGACACGTATAGGCGACCGATTGACTATTTTTTGTTGCACGTTGACGTGGCCTTAGCTTATTGGTAGAGAAACTACTATATGACGTGGTGAATGAATGAGAATGTGCCACATGGAGTGCATCCAGCAAGTGAGAGGACGAACGTATTGCTCGTGCAAAAATGTGGGGATTCGTGCTAGCACAGATCTCGAAGAGATCAAACGGTTGCTACTATGAGGAACTTGAAATTGTTGTAACGTGTTGGATTGATGTGCTGGTGACGCGTGGCAGCGTTTAGGAGGAAGACTGCCTGCACAAGAGGGCCGCTAAGGCACCCCACCATTTAATGAAGGCACCCAAAGTTTTTGTAAAAAGTTCAGCAAAAGTGGAAAAGACTATTTTGCCCTTGTATATATAGTGATTCAAACCCCACAAATCATTTTGACAAAGAAAAAAAGGCACCCCACCAGAAGGTTGAACCGGAAAGCCACATTGCATTTGGCGAGCGTTGATTGATTATTGCGGATTGACATCATCCGATAGCGAGGTAACAATGTTTGACAACCATATTTGGGTTTTTAGAACTGTAGAGTTGTGTATAACTGTGAAAATGATGATTTGTTTGTCAACGTAGGGTTTGGTAATTTCTTCGAATCCGAACTTGCCTCCACTATGTAATGGAGGATTGTACTGCTTCGGTGGCAGAGGAGGTCGTACTTGAGGTGATTTTGCAAATTTATTGTGTATTTGTTGCGGTTATCCGAAGTTTCTGTCTGGGTGCCCGATTGTTTCGGCCTCGCAAGACCGAGATGTATTGTTACGTCTCGGTCATGTAGGATCGATTGGTCTACGTCTCTCACGGAACGGTAAAATCGAGAGTATTCATTAACTCTCGGTCGTTCGTGAGCGAGACTTTGAAGCAAGTTGCTGACCTGTACTACCGATAACCTATTTTTTTGGATGTTTTTGTGATTGTGCTGTACAATTTGGTTGATTATAATGTTACGCTGTTTGTATTGCAGGTAATGCCGATTTCTGCCCTATTTCCAGACTACACGAACACGTTTACACCTTGTAGGCCATTCCCAACTAGAGAAGCGGTAGTTTCATGGCTTCAAATGATAGGCCGTGAGAACATGTTTGTGCTAGTAACGAAGCACTCTGACGCCGGGGGCATTAAGCGTAGGGGAAGGGCGAAACTTGCCTGCGAGAGGTCAGGGACTTATAGGGGAATGTCACAAAGAGTTGGGAAGGGTAAAGCGGCAAAAATTGCTTCGAAACCAAGAAATGAAGAAGAAGACGAAACGACGAGGACTCAAACTGGTACCAAGAAATGTGGATGCCCTTTCCTTATCAACGTAAAGGAAAATGCTGACTCGTTGTGGTATATCACTGTTATATGTGGGAGGCACAATCACGAGCTCGCAAAAAACTTGGACGACCATTCATTTGCCGGGAGATTGGATAAGGGGAGCAGGAAGTTGTAATGCAAATGACAAAAGGGAATGTGAAGCCAAGAGACATCATAAATACGTTGAAGCAAAGAGACGTTAGAAACGTATCGACAATGAGGACTATATATAATGCAAGACAAAAAGCCCGAAATGAGGATGCGGGTGGGAGGACTCAAATGCAACAACTGTTGCACATATTGGAGAAGAATAAGTGGCTGTCATGGCATAGGAAGCATCCCGTTACGAATGTTGTCACGGAGTTATTTTGGTCACATCCCGACTCAATAAAGTTGGTAAGGTGTTTTCCATTGATTATTTTGATGGATTGCACGTACAAGACAAATAGGTACCGAATGCCTTTGTTGGAGATCGTTGGCATCACTTCTACGCACTTGACGTTCTCCGTTGGGTTCGCATTCTTATCATCAGAGAGTCATGGGCATTATGTTTGGACACTTGAGAAGTTGAGATCCATATTGGATGGGTGGCCTAAGCCTGACGTGTTCGTTACCGATAGGGACTTAGCCCTTATTAGTGCCATAGAAGAGGTTTTTTCGGCCTCGTCTCACCTCCTTTGCTCTTGGCACATCAACAAAGTAGTATTGGCCAAGACTAAGAAGATGTTAGGGGAGAACGATGGTTTTGCGCGTTTTATGGATAGGTGGACGAGCGTGATGTATGCCAACTCGGAGGCCTTATTCGAAGTTAGGGTGAATGACCTACGTTGTAGTTTGGGCATGTAAAGGGTCTTACGGAGTACTTGGAAAACACATGGTTAAAGAACTACAAGGAGAAATTTGTCTCGGCTTGGACAAATAGACTTATGCACTTTGGGGAAACGACAACGCAGAGGGTGGAGTCTGCGCATTCTATTCTGAAGGTACACCTTGGGAACAGTCAGGCCAATTTTGAGACTCTATGGAATGTGGTTAATGGACTCCTTAGAATCCAACACAACAATATCAAGGCATCGTTTGAGCTAAGTTTGAATGTCGTCCAACATGAGTACGTTGCTGAGTTGTATCGACGATTGCACGATTATGTCTCTCAACGGGGTGCTTAGGCTAATTGGAGATGAATTGACACGTGGAGAGGATGTTGGTCACGATTCCACTCGTTGTGGTTGCGAGATACGCACCACACATGGCCTTCCTTGTGCACATGAGCTGAACCATCATATATTTGCTGGGTCGCCCATCCCTCTCGAGGACATTCATGTTTACTGGCGAAAGTTGAGTATGATACCTGAGAATCCGGTGGACCCGTCTGGGTACAACGTCCACGATGAGATTGAACGGGTGTTGGAAAAGTTTCATGCTTGCACTAATGAGGACGATCGACTCAGGATTATTTAGCAGCTCAGGGAGATTAGTCGACCTTCGTCTACACCGGGTGTTGTGCCGCCGGTGAAAATTAAGACAAAAGGGAGGACACCGGGGTCTTCGAAGAGAAAACACGATGGTGACGATTCTTCTACAAGACGGTTGCCGAGTGAATTTGAGTACGTGCTATCGACTCAAGAGGCCTCCGGTTCTAGGCAGAAGAAAAGTAAAGTTGTTCCTAAACTGCGTCGTGCCAGTCGACGCACGCAAAGTGCAACTAACATGGCTTATGGTCATTGCGTAGAACCGAATTGGTTGCCACATGTTGAGGGCATCATCGATGTGCTTGCCGATGGGAATTGTGGATATAGGTGTGTTGCGTCTGGGCTTGGACTAGCCGAAGTCGACGGGTGGAGGATTGTCCGTAGAAGGAAGTATGATGAGATTATCGGGCATGAAAACCTTTGGCGAGAAGTGCTAGGCTTGAGTTACGAGAGTGTCAAGATTGCGGTGCATTGCCGAAAGGATCAAGTTGGTGCCCTTTCCAAGAATGGTTGACACTTCAAGACATGGGATTGTTGGTAGCCACTGCAGTCAATGTGGTTCTCGTCAACCTCTCGCATGGGAGTGCCTCCACATTTCTACCCCTACGTAGTGCTCCACCGTCCACCGCGCACAATAGTCTTGTCATTGCCATGATTAATGACGGGAATATACATTGGCTTAGGGTAAGTGATACGAATTTTGTAGAATTGTTTTTTTGTTTCCCGACAATATGATCATGTTATACTGTTCACTTTGACAGGTGAAGTTGAGCACGAATGCACCATTGCCATCCTTATACCCTTCGTGGGTACGGTATGTTCAGGATAGTGCGAAAGGTTGGCGTGATAGATTCGTCTTTCGAGACATCGTGCCCATTGCAACTCTACTTGATGCCACCATATCCGTTGTAGATTTAGGTACACCGTAGTGTTACAACTGGTACCTCTAAATTTTGTTGGTTGTACATTTACTAATTTTGAAAGTTAGCTTTCAAGTTGTGTGGATATAGAATGA
The DNA here is from genome assembly GCA_039657365.1 of Stephania yunnanensis. Lineage (NCBI taxonomy): Eukaryota > Viridiplantae > Streptophyta > Magnoliopsida > Ranunculales > Menispermaceae > Stephania > Stephania yunnanensis. Next base: position 26,341,027 of record CM077581.1, on the reverse strand, counting down.
ATGAATTTACCCTACCTTTCGGGTATTGTTGTACAGTTTCATTCTTGTATAGTGATTTTATCATACTACATTGATATATCAATAATTTTGTTTTCGTTGCTCTTGTCGTGCTGGATGGTCATGCTTGGAAAGTTATTTGTATTGGTAGTTGGAAATTGTTGCTGGAACAGTCGTTTCGGCCCTGCATGACCGAGACATATGTTAATGTGTCGGCCGTACGCCTCCGAGAATTGACGCCAATGCTCCGTCGCGCAATACCGAAAATGCCACTAATCGTCGACCTATGCGCGACATTACTCATGTCTTCTCGGCCACGACTAACCGACACATATTGAAAGACTGGAAACAGGTACATTGACGACGGTGCAAGACCGCGCTCATGCAGTTGTCTCGGCTGATCAGTACCAAAAATTGCACATGGGCGTCGGTCCTGCTTGACCGATACACCCTCATAAGCAGAAATCACAAGGATCCAAACACAAATTACATCCAAAATAAAAAAATGGGCAATGAAACATTATAAACTGTCATAAAAATGTACTCAACAGGCAACGGGAACACATCAACCATTTAAAAATGTCATAAAAATGTAGTATAAATGTCTATCCCTCCATTATCGGCTGATCATTGCTTGAGTTTTTTCATATTCTTCCTTCGATACTCCTTCCCATGCATTCTCTTCTGAGGGCGAGCATCGCCCTCGACGGGCTGAGCTGTGGCCGGGGTGGAGGGTGTGGAAGTGCTACCATGCTAGGAATGCCTCGGGCCTGGTTCAGTAGGGCCGGATGTTGCGGTTGTGCCGGTTGCGGTTGCGGGAGTCGTACTCGTGGGGGTGGGACTTATACTCCTTCCCGAAAGGAAGTTGACCATGTCAGTCAGAGTGGTCCTCGCCGAGTCAAGCGTACACACCTCCGGGGGGAGGTCGATCCATCGCAACGCCGCGTCCAACGCTCGCCTATTACGCTGATGAAAAATATCGGGTTACCGTCAATGTAAAACATATCGGAATTACTTATAAATGCATAATACGTATAACCATTCCAATACCTCAAGTATCTCGTTGTCTGAGATTTTATTGAGACGACCATTACAAGGTCCTCAAAGCTCGGATTCGTGATAACAGGATGAGACACTTTGACGAACCAAGGCAGGTAGTCTGGTGTAGCCAAAAACTCAAATACTGCCTTCTCGCCCCGAACTTCAGGAACCAACACATGGTTCATTCATCGCTCCCAATTGTCTTGTTCGAACCCATACTTGACGGAGTACTTGTTCGCTAATGGGCCTCTATGTGCTTCCAATGGACGGTACGGAGGATCTGGTATAGATTGCGCATGGCCAAACTGTCTTAGAATCCTCTTCGGGTGGTAGGGCTCCACCACATCCATGTACTTGATCTTCCCACTGTAAAAGGCCATCGCTTGCACAACGCCATTTTCCCTTAAATTCACATATGGGTCCCAAGTGACCTAAAAAAATGCAACAACCAATGTGTGCAAAATAAATTACCAAGAAACATCAATCGTCAGAGGACATGGATAACCATCTCACCTCACTTGGTCGCAACCTATCCAAGGTTCTCCTAATGGCCCCGAGCTTGTCAACATTCGCAACCGTCTCGTGCTTTTGAATCCATCTGGAGACACGAGGTTGCACGTAGTCCAAGTACTTCGCATTGGGTGTGGCCAGACCAAGTTTGAAATGGTCGTACACCCTTCCCTGCAAATACATAGAATGTTAGTTAGTCCACAATTGCAAGTTGGCCTAATTGAAAAACAAAATGAAAATTAAGTCTATTTTATAACAAACCTCAAGCAATGTGAGGTAGCTAGCAATCTGAGACACTAGCACTCTCGTGGCGGACCCCAAGTGTCGATACAAGTAGGCCAACGCAGCCGCTCCCCATGCGTAGTTCCCTACGTCGTCCAAGTCCTCAAGAAGCTTCAGTAGCACGATCGACACCCGAGACCCACTCTTATCGGCAAAAAGAGTGCACGACAACAAGTACAACAGGTACGCTCGGGCGGTGCATTCCACAGGAGGATAATTTCTGGGTCTCGAACCAGCTTTGGGGCACCATCGACTCTTCAACCAATGTTTGAGCACTGTGAGCCCCTTGCTGATATTCACCTCCTCCTCAGCCTCCTCGGCGCTAACCCCAAGTAGGTTCGAGACCATCTTGATAGCATCCGAGCGAGATTCCTCCGTGTACCTCGCAAAGTTCTCCACTTCAACAACTTTGCCCGTCACAAGGGATCTTCAGGAGGAAGCTGACATCCTCTAATGAGATAGACATTTCACCAAAAGGTAGGTGAAATGTGTTCGTCTCCGGCTGCCACCGTTCCACGAATGCAGAGATAACCTCCTTGTTAGCTTTGCGGTATGAGCAGTCTATCAGCGTATTCAACCCGGAACGCTGAATAATCCTCTGAAGTCCCGCCGTGTCCGGGTGACACGACAGTAAATCCCATTCCGCTATTTGAGCTCCGTGATTGATACACTTAAGAACGGCCCACACCTGCAAATGTAAAAACATCTCGTCATTATGTGAAAACCATGAGTGTTAAGTTAATCCATTCGATGAAATTGAAATTACCTCATTCCTCCAAATCGATAAAGCCACATGATCCTTGAAGCTCTTCAGCAACGCCCCATCTATAGGACCACCGGGGAATGGAGCACGCGCTTCAACAGCCATTTCTGGCTCTCCTTCATCAAGGCTAGCTCCACCTCTACTGCTCCCCCCACATTACGATCTGTTTCTATCTTGTTCCCCGCATCTGAAGAGTCACTGCTACTAGACTCCGATGCATGCCCCTCCTCTTCACCTCCGGCAACAACAAGATCCTCAGGTCGCCCGGCATCGAGGGTCGAACCCTCATCGTGCAAATGTAACCTTCCACGAGTGTCATCTACCTTCGCCTTGCCCTTAACATCCTCATTCTCCTTCTCTTTCTCTTTCCGGTACGATGCTATCTGGGGTCTCCGGCCACCTCGCCCCCGGTTAGGCCTCGGGACCTCAGCTCCAACCTCTTCCCTAGTCACCGGTAGTTTCGGACGATCCATACCTGAATAAATTACAACATATAAGCGCATGGAACAGATCCCTAATTAAATTTACAAAACAAAAATGTTCAAATTCATCCATTTCTTATGTCTCGGTCAAGCAGGTTCGTCAAACAACACATATTGTCGGTCGCCCATGACCGACAATTCCTCCAATATATCGACAGTGTACAACCGAGTCCAATGAAACGGCCTCGGTTGTTGCGCCACCGAGATGTGTTGACCATTTCAATTCGCCTTGCTCTCGGCCAATCACGCCCGAGCCTACTCTAACACTCACGCCATGGTACAACCTAGAGTATGACCAAATTCTCGGTTGTACACCACCGCCACCACATTACCTAGCAGTAATTCTAGCTCTCGTCACGTTTCGGCCGAGAGACCTAGAGTCCTCTCGGCCTTGAGTAATCGAGACGCTGTGAGATTTTTCGTAACTGCATTGTTTCTATTTTCACATACATGTCTACCATATATTGTTATAAAAGACGTCCACAGTAATGAAGTAGTGACTTGCGTAATGGGCGAAACTGATATGAAAAAGTTAGTTTTGGTTGAAACAAATTAAATGGTTTGTTTAATAGTAATAATATAATTATAAAAAAATAAAATATAACGATATAGTAAAATGTAATAAAAGTACCTGAAGAACGTAGGAATAGTATTGTCTGTAGCTGATTCATCTGTGATTTGAGTTACACAATTCCAAATGCCAACCGTGTTGCCCCAAATGCAATAAAAGAGGATATTGTAAGGGATCATAGTATGCGGTCGTGTCAGCAATGTTACGAAGGCTACAACTTTTAGTTTCTATTATGATATCTCTTTCTCTTAAATCTTCTAAACAATCATTTCCAATTAGTATTGCCGCAACTTGTGGTGTTGAAGGTAAAACATGAATATGTCGATTAACCCTTACTTCTTGTATCGGTAGTCTATAGTTCATCACATCCTCACGTCTACCTAATTGACGGAATACTTGAACATAAGGATTGTGTGCATCCAATATTAATTTTAATTTATGTAATACACTTGGTCGTGTTATGTTTCGCTCTTGATGTCGTTGTTCAATTTCATTTTGAGTGTCATATATATACATTTGTAAGAATCTTGGTCTTGATTCATCTATTGGTAATAAACTTCCTATTCTATGGTAAATAGATCCTTGCGCACGATAAGTAAAGACTCCTTGTCTCGCACTAGCTAAGTTTTCGTCTATATTAACTCCTATAGAGGTGAAACAAAAAACATGATTATAAGAACGTATATTTTCTCTAAAATGTTTACATTCATCAGTTTGATCTAGGAATATGTCTATTAATTCTTGTGGATTTTCGGGTGTTGGTAAATTTATTTTTCCATTGGAGCAACACAAATCTAAGGTCTCATGAACAAATAATCTGGCTCTACAATATGAAAAAATTATGGGTTCTTCAAGTATTATAGTTTGGAAGTTGTAATGTGCGGGGAAATCTCTACCACTATTATGCCTATTAGGAAATGGTCTAGCGTTAGAAGAACTTGAACATGGTACTCGACAATTATTAATCAACATTAAATTTTGATTGCTTTGCGTAGTAGTAATGAAACCTACATGAAATTAAAATTTTTATACGATTAATAATATTAATAGAAATATTAATAGAAAGAACGTAATTTAAAATATAGTAAATGACAGTAACATTTAATTACCATCTCTTTGGTTGTAAAGTAACCTTGCTTGTTGACGAATACATGTTAATCTTAGGGTTCTTGAATGGTTGACAATGTTACTGGTAGAGGTACCTGTAAAGAAAAAAAAATTAAGTTAATTGAGGAAAATATAATAATTAATTTTTTTTGGAAAAAAACTTTAATTTCATTGGTACCTTCGATTTCAGAAGACCTTGACCTAGCAATTTGACGAATGTGCGTCAACCTTGAAGCGGTTGTATTATATTTTGCAAAATTACTTGTAGATGTACCTATAAAAGACATAATAATTAACATGGTGTATTATATTAGTAAGAACATATAACTTAAGTAATGAATAAATTATTTAAAAATATAATTGTATGTACCTTCTATGGAATTGTAGCATTGTAAATATCTTTGATGTCGAACATTCCTTTGTTCAATAGTCTTAGGAGTCTCTTGATTTCATCTAGCTGCGAGTAGGTCATCCCTAGCTGAGTTTGACATATTTTGACGTCGCTGCCTTTGAGATAAACGGCGACGATTCCGTTGTTCATTCATGGTAGCAACTATATTATTGAATTGTTGATCCATATAATATAATGGTCTACATGGAGGAATTTTTTAGATTATAAAAGTTTGTATATCTAACAAAATACTTATAATTTTATTACAAATACTTCTAACAAAATACATCTAAATTTTTTTAGATCATATAATTTTTTTAGATCAATGGTTATTGTGTGAACTCTTAATTTAGTGGAGAATTTTAAATGTAGCCGTATTTTGAGTTGAAAAACAAAAGAAACATGTGAACCCTTAAATTAGTAGACGATTTTAATGTAACTCTATCTCAACAGTTTAACTATTAAAAACTTGTATTATTTACATAAAAACTTGTATTATTTACCTATTTAACTGGGTTAGACAACAAAAATTTCATTATAACCGTATTTTGATTTTTGTTTGGGGAGTAAAAATGGTTATTGGTTAGTTAAATTTTAAGCTTTTACAATTGTTATTTTTTAATTGCATTGCACATTACGTGGAAATTTTTTTTTTTGGATGTAAGTTGGCGAACAAATAATCTCATAAATAGTAAATTTTCGCGGAGGGAGTATTGATTAATTTGACAATCAATGAATCAATTGATTCAATCTTCCATGCCCAACTAATTTTATTAATTTAGCGTAACTTAGGTATGGGTATTTCATGCCAAGTCAAAAGCCTCCACAACCATGCATGGCTTCACTCATCACTTGAACACTAATAAAATCTAATAAAATCCCCTAGTATAAGTGTTTTAAGAAGAGATTTACATTTTCCTTTGATGCAGTGATGCACATGAAAATGTTGTAAGAATACATGAGATACACATAAATTAGTACATTTCCAAATCTCTAGCATAATACAGAGAAAGCAATAGTCTTTACAAAGAAAAAGGTCTCAATAGTAATACATCCGCATCAACCTACTGTAACTCTTGGTTTCAAAGGAGTCGCATAAGTATTACATCCGCATCAACCTAATGTAGATTTTGCTTTAATGGGAGTCACAATAGTATTACGTGAATACTTCCCCAAATATGTCAAATTGAATCAATAGTCTTTGATATTCGGTCTAGCAATTTCTGGGTCTCTATGTTGGTCAAATCCATTGAAGGGATGAAGATGAACTAAAAAATTCAATTATTGGGGACATCTAACAACATATATTGAAAAAATTTCACTATAAAGTGCTTTGCATGATGATGAAGAATTATTAAAAAATTAAAGAAGATAATCAACCTAATGGGAAAAAATAAATTTTACACTTACCTCGCCTATTGTAGCATCGTAGAGAATGTTGAGTGGATATTGAAGAGAATAGAGTATGGTCGTGTTTATAAAAAAAAATAAAAAAGTATAATAGGAAAATAAGATACAATATTGAAGAGAGTAGAGTATGGTCGTGTATATAAAAAAACGAGTAAGTATAAGAGGAGAAGAAGATACAATGTATATATGGGAATAAGTAACCGATCCTACAAAAGTGGATCTAAAATGGAGAAACGTGTGGGGTGAATGGATACAAAAAAATAGTTTAGAAACTACCAATTAAAATCGCTAAATATGTGGGGACCCAACCGATTAGTAATTAATCAATTCGTACTTAATTAGTGGAACCGCTAATTTAAAAGGAATTTTTGTCAAATTACCACATTAGCCAAAAAATTAGTCAGTTTGATATAGTAGTTAAGGGCATTCTTGGAAGATTTAACCAAAAATGAACTGCATTTTGGATCATTGCATTCTCATGACCATGGAAGCCTAGGTGATATATAAATGCTTATGTAATTTCATTTTTTTATAAGCATGACATTAATATACAACAAAGAATAGAAAAAACCAACAACAAAGAAAAAAAAGCAAACTCCCAACAACAAATAAAAAAACCAAACTCCCAGATCTCTCCCATTTACCACGTAGCCTTAGTTTCGCCAAGGGAAAGACAATGGGACACGTGTGAGACATGCCAAGGGAGACGTTTTCGTTTGAGAAAAAGTTGCACTTAAGAGATTGTTAACCACCGATTAAATTGGATTTAATGATTCACTTACCAAATTGTTATTATTTTGAATTGTTGTCATTTAAGTAAATAAGGGCATGCTTGGGAGATTTTGGCAAAAAGGCTTCACGATTAACCGTTTCTAATTTGCTATTATAATAGTATAAATATTTAAAAATAAATTAACACTAAATAAATTTTGTTTTTAATTAAGTAATTTTAAAAATATTATCATATGTATGAAAAAAATATTATCTTATAATATAGTTGTTTATAATGTAACTTTTTGCACATATTTTTGTATCATTTAGTTGTTTAAAAAATAATTTATAATGTAATTTTCACACACATGGTAATGGCATGTCATACTAGTACTAGATTGGTGACTTAAAAGTGTTTCTTCAAGTACTTTTTTTTTTCAAGAGAAAATCTAGACATGTGACTTAAGTGTGTTGCTATATGTGTGAGTGTGTGTGAGAGAGAGTGTGTGTGAGAGAGAGAGTGAGTGAGAGAGAAAGACCAGGTGTAACTTAAATGTGTTAATATTAGCATTTCTTTTGAGTGAGTAAAAAAAAAAAAAAAAAAGAAAAAAAGAGAATGTCATGGTATTTATGGAGAGTGAGAAAGTCAAAAGTGGCTACATTAATGCTTTAAATGCTTCAATCATTTCTCACTCTTGATCTTTTGATCCAATGGTTCAAATCAAGTATCAATGCTATAGATATCCATATATATATATATATATACTAGTCAACGGACACGTGCATTGCACGTGAAGGAAATAAAGACGTTCTGATAATACTTGAGAATATATTTTTTTCAAAAAAATCACAATTGAAAAACTTAGAGTTTGTTTTTTTTTTAATATTAATTGTTGCGTGTGTAGGTGTTTGGAGTAAATCACAAATATCTATATCAAACTTATGTGATCAAATCAAACCTAAACTATATACGAGAGAAATATAAATTAATCAACAATAATATGACATGAGCTTTTGAAGTAAAACAATAATAATATCGCAGAGTAGAAAAAAATCGTAAGTTTGTATATATATATATATATATACACACTAGTTTCAAGACGTGCTACGCATGATTCCCCCGCTCGCTTCGCTCGAGGGAAATTAATTTCTAAGAATTTATTAACAAAATTAAAAATTGTAATTAAAATTTTAAAATTAGAAATACAAGTACATTTTTCAACTTATCAATATTCTCTAATGTGATTGAGATAAGATGTGAATGAAAAAATAAACTAGTCATGCTAGGACATTACTTCCTCAAAAAAAGTGTATTGGATTGATGAGAATGAGTTCATGATTGATTTGGAGATAACGAAAAAAAAAACGTGTAGTGGATTGATAAGGAGTTAGAGTTTGATTTGGATATGAAAGAAAATGTTGATTTGGAGATGAAAGAAAAAAGTATGGGCAAATAGGTAAATTTCATTACCACTCAAAAATTCGTGATTCGTGCTTTTATATATATGATATATATATATCAATGAATTTGAATAATAAATAACTATCTCAACAAGCTCTTTCGAAAAGATATTTGTGAATATATATATAAACATGAAGTATATTGATATATTGAATATTTAACAAATGGGCTTCAAAAGAATATCTAACAAATGGATAATATCTTCTTAATTGAGTAATGAATTAGGATATCCAATCCGGTGGTTTGATTCGATCATTAACAAATTGTGTTACTTCCTGAACCCAAAATTGTGCGTATCAAATTAACATTTATTTTGCCAATCTCCTAGCCTCCATAACGAATTGACCTCCATATCTCTTTGGTTGAATGCATATTTCCTTACGTCGTTCCAATTCATTAAAGAGTCGTGCATTTTGAATAACACGAACATTCACAAACAAGAAAGAAAATTAATGGAAATTTAACAAATTGTTAACTGATGTATCCAAAGATATATATCGAAGTAAGTAATTAATCAACAAATAAAGACTAAAAAAATTGTTAAAAAAGTTAGTTACATCAATAGCATATTTTTTTTTAAAAAAAACAATTACATCTACGTAATGAGATGATATACAACATGAGATTTGTTGACTTATATGCGCCTCCACACTTGTGCTCACCTACAATATTAATTCCCTTATAGAGGGAGATGTGAAGAATTGGCTTGAATACTCTCATCTTCGAGTGATAACTTAGCTCGCAACAATAAATATGTATTGAGGCACCGTGGATTGAATGCCATATGCCAAAGAAAAAATTAGTATGTGGAACATCTCTACCAAATAATAAGAGCTTTCTATAACCAAATGAAAAAAGAAAAAAAAATATAAATATAAATAAATTTATGGATCACGTATTAATGCCAAGTTAAAGGAAACACAAATCTTTTTGTACCAAGAAAAAAGAAAGAAACAAAAGGGGAAGTGAGAATATTACCTATTGTGTGGTAACCATGGTTTTACTCAACTACACCTTCTTTTTTTTTCTTTTTTTTTGATCTTACTCAACTACCCCCCCTGCTTTTTTTTTGTCTTTCCTCTCTCAAACCATGTACTCATGATCATCCGAAGAGATGTGAGGAGTTACAGAAACTGAAAACATCCATTTAAAATTGCTAAAAATTAGAAAACTACCTAGAAACCGTCCTTAATTCTCTCTTTATCTATACTTATTAATTACCTCGTGGCACACACAACACTTATCAAACCATAAAATTTGATTCGTTCTCAACATTGAAAAATAAAAAAATATAGGTGCCATTATTTGTTCATAAGACATGATTCGGAAAAAAAAAGTTTTTACTTAACTAAGGAGGGTAAACTAGTAATAAAAGCTATTTTGGCTTCACTACAGTCCTGAGGGGTATTTCCATTATATATAAGAAGATATAGGCAGTTCTACCATGGTGATTTGGAGAAATCACCATGGACGGTGATATTTAATTATAGCCATTAGATTTCGATCTAACTATTCAATTTAGTCATTGTGTCAAATTTTTGAAATGAGTAATCTATTGTTCAAGTTACTACATTTAATATTTTGCATTTAATGCATGGACTGTGCATTTAATGTTCTACACATGATTATGAGAGTTACTACCTTTAATTATTACTCCATACATTATATTTAATTTTTAAAAGTATTGGTTTATTTTATATTATTTGGAATATATAGTATAATGCAATTTGATTAATCATAAAAGTCTCATTTTGATGATAAGAAAAGTTTCATTTTGTTGTAAACTTTTTTGATAACTTTTTGTTTTGCTAAATAATAAAGTATGTAACATAAAGAAGTTTTCAAATATTTAAAACATCAACAATAAAAGATAATATATATTTATGATCTAGTCTTGTGATTTTGAGAATAAGCAAAATTATGAACAACTATTTTCATTTTAAAACATCAACAATATATACTATGTTCATTTTAATATTGGAATAAAGTTTTTAAAAATATATGTCATGCACAAATAATGCACAAATAATGTATGTGCGTACTTTTTAAAAAGAAAAATCATTAAATTAAATAGATAAAATATATAATATATATAATTAAAGAATGAATTTTTTCATTCTTGACAACTAAAAATATTTTTTAATAAATTGTTAAAATTTCCGATTTTTTTAATATTTAAAAAGCTGGGTTAACTTAAAAAAAACAAGTTTAGAATTTAATTAATTTTTTTATATTTCCTTCAAAAATTAATTAGCAAGTTATTAATAAACTCTTTTAAAAAAATAATCACACAATAAGATAAATTATTTTATTTAATAAAATTAACTTAAGAAAAGCATGATTGAAACATGTTTTTTTTTAAATCTAAATTTAAAAATAATAATTACTCATAAAATGTCACATTTTTCTTTAAAGATTTATAAAATTTCGCTTATACATACTAATACAGACACATATATTTACCTTCAAAAAAATAAAATAATGAAAATAAAAACTAAATTGAGCTTTGGACAAAAAAAACTTAAAAACTAAATTAATACATACACAACTAATATCAAGAAAAATAAAAAATCATATGAAAAAGTATAGAATTTGAATAAGATATTACAATATTATTTTTAGAAGTTATTATTAAATTTAATTTTTATATCAATAATTGTATTATATTTTTTAAAAGGTAAAGTATTTCTTTTATATTTTTTACCAGTTGCAATTTCGCGCTCCGCGCATGAGCAAGACCCAAGTATCAATGTAAAGTAAAAATAAATCTAACGTAAAAATAAAAGTAAAAAAAATTACGATATAATCTTTAGTTGATTTTGAAACAAGAAACAATATCACTAGATAAACTGAGTTTGTTCTCTCTAGGTCTATGGTCAAATTTATTTAAAAAGGTTAATTAAGCAAATATGTCATATTAATTTTCTATTTTGTAAATTTTTTATGTCGCTAGCTTTAATTTTCTATCGTAGAGTGTCACATTAATAGTTATTGGGAGAGTGAACATAAAAGCAAAACATATATCAACAATAAAAGTTTGCAAGTTTTCTTTTAAATAAAAAAGAACTTATGTCTTACATAATTGACTAAAATAAAAAAAAGTTCAGATGCTACATTGTCACCCTCAAGTTACTTTTTGATGACATGGCATGTGCATCCCACATGAAAATGGATGTACAAAAATAGTTCTCTACCGTAAAACACGCGTGGTGTGCATATCGAATCGCGCACTGAAACCTCCCAAAGATGTGGAGCAGCACGCTATGTTAAGGGGTGTGGTTTTTGGGTGTCATTTGTAGCATTTTTCATAAATAAATAACAAAAGAAATAGGCTCACAACAAAAGAAAAAACCCGAATGACATATTGTCACGTGTTATCGAGTTTCTCCCCAAAGATGTTTCATTACGTATACGTATATAAAGGGGCGAATCTAGGATTTTAAGTAGACCTGGGCTAGACTTAAATACTAATATGTATTTTTTTTGGAAGATATTTTTTTAAAAAAATATTTTGTAATGTAGAAAAGTTGACACTCACTTAGTGACATCTCTTGAGTTTCCCCGACATGTGTGCCTGTACGCATCTTGATGCCTATTAGAGGGACGCCAACAAATATGTGACTTTATGAGTTACAGTATATAGTAGGGTTTTTTTTTGTTTAAATAAAGAATTTCGAAAATATATCAGCAAGTGTTAATTATATTTTCTCTAGGAAGAAAGATGGTATAGCTACCAACTACATTATACTATAAAGTTCATCTCGATTCGGATCGGGACGATGGATGTGACGACCCCTCTCCAAATCTAGGGCACCGCCCGGCCTAATCCCGTAATTAAGTCTTAATCATATCCATGCAGGACTTAACTACGTATTAGTCAGCCTTTACAACCTAGACGCCTCTTTTCTCGTGTTCAGGATAAGTAATACACTAGTCATACCAATTTATAAAATTTAGTGTTAATTAAAACTTGTTATTAAATTAATTAATTAGGGGAAGTCTTATCGATTATGCTGAAGCAATTAGTAACTTATGTGGAAGCCATTTATAAAATCCTAAGTGTGGAAAACCAGAAAATGACATCACATATATAAAGTCCTCAAAATGCATTGAAACAGTAAAATAGTCTAAGTCATGTCGGGGAAACTAACGCTCAATCCAATATACAACCCCAAATAGTATCTGAAAGACATATAACATATACAATCAAAATACCAAAAGAAGACCTACAATCGATGCAGTGACGCACCGTGGGCTCAGGGATAATCGCTGATCTTCTCCTTGCCCGACCTGCTGGTAGACGGCTCTGCATCCACCGTCATAAAAAGGACGGTAAGTACAAGAATAAAACAATAATCCCTGATGACAAGTTTAATTTGCATTTCCAAATATTCAAATGATATTTAAAAGCATATAAATGGGAAAACGGGAAAATAAACCATATGCGAGTAAATACCAGAGTTAAACAAGTGATACTGACACTAGGCTAAGTAGTGGTGATTTAGGTCCGGTCGGCAGTGAAACGTGTCACTCCGACTCAATAATCATGTAACACAAGGGACTATAACCCAAGTGTTACCGGGACTCTAACCCCGGTGTATAGACCACCTCAGGGACTCTAACCTCGAGTGTCATACAGTGTCGGGTAACACGTGCCAACATCCCCACGGACTCTAACCCTGTGAGTTGCGCACACCTCGATCGAGTACGGGACCGAAATGCGAAAACTACTTTTAAAATTTCAAGAAATACCAAGTATGGATTGTCAAGGCATAGTCACATCTACACACTTAAACAAATGAGGAATACAAGTCCCCTTAAACATTTATAAGATATTCACTAGCCTAATAGCATGCTATTTATCATTCAATTCACATTTAAAACAACATGAATAGACATAGCATGGGATAGAATCAATGAATCAAATCAAATGAATGGATATCATGCAAACTAGATTCATCAAGTGAGCATAGACACAAAAAACACATGATATAAGAATACAAAGGCAAAATAGTCAAAAGGACTATGCAAGGACAATAATTAATAGAAATGAAATTCCAAGTAAAGTTGCCATTAGGTATACTCACAACAACAAAGTAAAGTCTTAGCTTTATTGGCCTCCCGATACTCTAACTCTTGTATTCGCTCTCTCGTACCCTTTTCCTAAGTTCTTGAGTTTGATGTCTCATTAGTTCAAATTTAGCGGGTCTAAGCTCAATTTAGTGTGCTTATTGTGTATTCAAATTGGTTCAATAGACTTTAAATCAATCTTCCTAAATCAGTCCCTAAAGACTAAATTAAGTCTCAATTTCAGTCCTACATTTTAACGCAGTTTTTAGGCATGAAATGGTCAAAATATCGAAATCCTCCACCAGTACAATTATTGTTGGTCTCTTTCTTAGCTTTCCGGAAAGGTTTAATTTGCAAAACTATGATTTAGAATGAAAGAGATATCATGATTTTACTACACATAGGTCTAATTGGAATTTAATCCGACCAGCGGTTTAGAAAATCTATTTCTCCCAATCTATACTTCCTTAAAATGTGATTTTTGGTTGCAAAGAAAAAATATATCCAAGTTCAACATACTAAAAAACCATCTCATTTGGATAAGTAGTTAGAGAGTTATTCCCTAAACATATTTAGTTTCAAAACTTTTCTTTTTAATTCCAGCACCTACTTGTATAGCATGTTTTGACATAGAAACATTTGAATCAAAATACCTTCAGTTAAGAAAAGTTATTCCTCTTTAAATAAGCTTTCAAATGCCACCGGTTTAGATCAATTTAGATCTAAAATGGGTAGATTATGACCAAATTACCCAGGTTGATTCTTAATACAACATGCAGAATTCTAGTTTTGGTGTTGCAACTTCAAAAATTCATATCTTTATGATTTCAAAACCGAATTAAGAACTTCAATATAGCTGGATTATCAGCTTGAAATGAGGAATCCAAATATATAAATTAACTGGAAATACTCAATCATCTACTATTTGAAATTAGCCTAAAACCAGAACTTGTTCTAATTTCAACTAAAAAAGATGTTTACCTTGTTGATGTAGCACCCTAGCTTGAGAATTTCTCACCAACTCTAATGGATTCCTTCAACACCTTGATGATTAACTCCTCTCCAGAAATTCCTTACTTTTCTCCAACAAAAATGAATGATTGATTTGGTTTGCATGTTGTTTGATCACTAATAATATATATTAAGGCGATGTTTCTTCCTAACCCTTAATCTTCATTGATTTATGTATCCCTAGGAATATCTAATGGTCCACCTTTGTCATATATCCCACTAACTCCCAGTGATACCATTTCATCACTCACCTAGTTCCTAGATGTGCCAATGTGCATCTCTAGACCAATCTTATGCTTTCCATTTAATTTACTTAACTATAGTCCTTTAATTTGATTTACATTAACAAACACAACCATAGGCTTATAAGTCACTCCTTATTTCATATTAGTATTAAATAAGACTTACCAAAATGCTAACTACCCGGTCCCCGGCTCGCACGCTACTCGAAGCGTGTCCGTGCTCTCGTATCGATGCCTATAACTGTACAAACCGACTTATTAAGTCTACACAATACATAACACTAGACACACATTAATACAAAAATACAATATACCTCGGCCACGCGCCTCGGTTAGTGCATATATCACTTTGTAGGTCCCACGTCAAGGGTCGGTGATCCTGATTAAGGAATTAAAACAGGGTTAAAATTTGGGCCGTGACAATGGAGGTGCAATTCAAATTCAATTACGTTGTTACACCAACAACTCCACCACCAAAATTAGCTCTTTTATTTTTACTTCAATGGGAATTGAATCACCACCTCCTGAAACATTTCCTTTAGGCAAATGACGTCTCTGCTAAAAGTAGCTCACTCTAATTTTATTTCAATAACATCAGTTCAATGAAATAAACATTTTTTATTGAATCAATGAAATAAACATTGAACTTTGCTAAACATTTTTCTTGCATTTTGCTCTCTTTTATTTATTTATTTTTTGCTTAAGAGGGAGTCGAACGCACGATCTTCCTGCTTACCTTTTAGCAAGTGATGTTTCACCTGATATGCTTTTTACTCTTTATTTTTAATTGAATGTCAACAAAGGAACTTTACTTAATTTATTTTCTTTTATTGATTTTTTATTTGGGGTGGATTAGGCTTGAAAAATTTTAATAATGAGCGGCTAAACTTAAAAAAAGAAAGAAAAAAAGTGGCATATGTACATATAGGGGGTTACATGTATCCGCCCCTGCGTATATACACATAGATAGAGAAATAAATTTTCATGATAATATATATCAATAATGATCATAAAATTTACGTATATATCTCAAGATGACTATATATCAATTAATATATATTCAATAATGTCTACAATTAATTATAGTGATTCAAAATTTTTTAACAAAATTTAATTTGCTTATTTATGATAGTTTGGATTTTCAAGATGAAATCAATTGAGATTCATTTAATTCTCTTTATGACAATTTGTGTTACCTACTATAGTAGGTTGCAATGGAAATCACCATTTATGGTGATTTTCCTCAATCACCATGGTAGAACTAACTACTTTTTTCATAATTGATGTCCTCTATTTTATTCCATTATAAAACCGTTGTTAAATACTCATCTATATAGTGTAATTATTAATTTTAAATGCTTTTTTATACAAATATATAGTATAAATTGTATATATAGTATGTAGATATATATCAATCAATTATATATTTTATTATTTTAATATATGTTTTTCTCTATTAATTTTAAAGTGTTTTATGTTTGTGTACATATATATATATATACTATTATTAATCCTTTATTTTGTTTTAATTGAAATTAAATTTGTCCAATTAATTTTTTTTAATCATACGAAATTTTATTAATGAAGTGTACATCATTAATGTTTTATATTACGTTTTTAGCAATAATCTTAATTCAACTCAACATACTAAACTTTCTTTTTTCACCAAAATTATAACATATTGCGAAAAAAATACATATCAATATAAAAAATTATATATATACAAGCATAACAAATATACACAAAAACTAAATTACAATTACACATTTTATTTTTCGCAAATATTAAAAAATCATACGTATCAACATAAATAATTATTTTAAGATTTTATTAATATAATTTTATTTTTCACCAAAAAACCATTTTTAATATACAAACATCACAAATATATATACACACATTTATTCAAATAAAAATAAATAAATTGATATAAAACATCATACCTACGACACTAGCAGAATATGACACCGAAAGCAGTGGGGCAAGGCGGCGACCGGCAGCGCAACGAGTTAGACGACGACAAGTAGGGGTGGGCGGTGGTTTCCGAAAAACCGCCCAAACCGTGTAAACCGCATAGTTTGTTATGGTTTTAAAAAACTTAAAAATCGCGGAATCGCGGTTTGGTCGCGGTTTTCATTTTTAAGAAAATCGCGGTTTCACCAAACCAATGGTATTTTAGTAAATACCCAATATTTATTTGTTCTAATCTATTTGTTTTGTTATAACTTTTGAGATGAACTTAGGTTTCTAAGTTTGATTGAATTCTTTTTGGTGAATGATTGGTTATATATGTTTTGTTGTATCTTATGTTGAATTTTTGATGAACAATTGAACATTAAACATGTATGGACTTTATGGTATGTAATATGTATGATTGTTTTCTTTTATTTTTTTCTTTTTTTTTTGAAAATGGGTCGGATGAAAACCGCGAAATCAAACCGACCAAACCGCGGGCGGTTTGGGTGCGGTTTTGATGGTTCGCGGTATGGTGGTTGTTTGCAAATCGGTCAAACTGCGAACCTTCAGTTTGGTCGCGGTTTGATGGTTTTCACAACCAAATCGCGGTTTGCCCACTCCTAGCGACAAGGCGATCATCGCCGTAGCGGGCCAAAAGGCGATGCTGAGAGGGATTCCAGACAGAGAGAAGATGAGGACGTCGGGGTCGACTAGAGAGAGACTGAGATGATGAGGGTCTGACCGGGGTCGACGGGAGACCGAGAGATGGGGTTAGGGTTTTGGGGCCCGGGAATATCGACAAGAGAGAGGAGAGGGTCGAGAGCCGAGAGGGAAAAATGAGAGACGAGATGGCAGAGACGACAAGGGAGGGAAATAAGGCAGAGACAACGAGGGGGAGATGAAGAATAGATGGAGGTGAGGGAGAGGAAGCGTTTTGATCGAGGTGGGGTCTCGAAGACGGGATTAGCGATGGGTTACCCCGTCACTAATCAGATACGTGGCCCATTCACTCACTGCCACGTGGTGGACTCCATCACCACGTGGGCAGAGAAAATCCCCATCGAGTAGGAATTCTCTAGCTCAATAATTAGCGATAGGGGTTGTCACTAACCATGTCGCTAAAATGGTCAACGAAGTCAATGACTACCCCCGTCGCCCGTTGCTAAATAGTAATGGGGAACGGGGAATAGCCCATTGCCATTCTCGGTCACTTTTTGTTCAATATTTTGCGGTGTCACATATATCTTGTACATGAAAGATTAAATAAATTGTAACAAAAGAGAAAAGATTAATTAAATCTACCAAAAAAACATATTATTTTTTTAGTTGATTTTAGGCTGTTTAATTTGCTCCATAAAAAAACAAAAACTACGAAAGGGTTGCAAGATCTAACATTTTTTTTGAGTAGTCACATATATTGTATTTTAAAGATTAATTAAATCATTTTCTTAGTTAAAAAAAATACTGATTTCTTGATTAATTTGAGGGGTAAATAGTTAGAATAATCTCAAACTTTGTATTTTTTTCAATATAATCCCCAACTTTGACTTTTCTCAAAAAATCTCAAACTTTGAGACTTATTTCAAATTTATCACAACTCATTTTTTAAAGAAAGTTTAGTGCTTATATGTCAATTACTTTTGAAAGTTTTAAGAGATTTTTTTTTTTGATGAAGAGAAATTACATTAATCATTCATGGCTCAATATAGGACCAAACATATAATCAAATACATTGATTCGCTAATCCTATTTGTTCAAACAAACTACTATTAATTTTGTTGCAAATACGAAATTGAAACAGTTTGACAATCAGATATTGCTCTCTACAACGTTGAAACTCTTGACGATACACAAAACTACTAAAACCACAAAACGAATAACAAAACATCCTAACAAAGAGAAGAAAACCTAAAACTTCCAAACAATAAGAAGGCAAATCAAAGACTTCCAACTAGAGAAGAAAACTAAGTATAAAATAAAACTAAAGATAAAATCAATCCAACGCCGCCCAAATCCACATAATTCTATTGATGAAGATGCACCGCAATAAGGATGGACCAATCTCTATAAATCTTATTAGATTTGTTGATTATTTTATGAACATAATACAAAAGGGATTTGATTGAAAGCATCACCAATCAAAGTGGAGGATCAACAAAAGAGATTTTGTTAAGTTATTTCAAATGAGTGAGACACTTAAAATAATTAAAATTACAAATCTTAATAAAATCTTATATAACTAGTTGGCTTACCGCGCTTCGCGTACGAGCAAGACTTAGTATCAAAGTATAAATAAACATAAGTTTAGTGAGAAAAGAAAAATAACTTATTAATTTCATTCGGATTTTCAAATAGAAAAAAATGAGGATATATATAGACCTTAAAATTATTGAATTTCCATAATTAGATACCAAATCTATATTAGTATAAAGGAAAACTTGAAACGTATAACCGCGAAGCTTTTTTTGCCAAAAGTAAAAGTTAAATCTAAATTGATCGATTTAAGGGTAAATAGTTATTTAATTAACAACACCAATTTAACTATTTCGAAAGGGTTAGTTTCCTAAAAAATAGTGGGAAATACATGAACTCAATACATATAAAATTCCTCTCTCATTCAGCATCTCCAATGGGACCATGAATTAGGGTAGAAATGGATCTACCTAACATACAATCTACATTTAACCTAAAAAATGTTCTCTAATGGGACAATAAACTGATAATGTCCATCCCATGTGGCATGTAATTAAAGTAGAGGGTGTCAACCACAATGCTTATGATGCGCGCTGACCGCGTCAATAAATTAAATTTACCTAAACTAATTATTTTGTAGAATAGTGGCAAAGGGTCGATCCCACGAAAATTGATATTTTTTTTAAGGTTTAAAAAGAACAAAAAGGGAAATCAGGGGTTTTGAGAGAGTGAATAATAAAGCTAATCTAAATATCAACAAAATAAATAAAATAATTGAAATAAATTTGAAAACATTTAATAAAAATACATAGGTCAAGACATACAAGTTCGGTTCGATAAAAGATTGGATTTGGTCGTCGATTTATGTAAAATATGCAAATCAAAATATCTTAGTGTAGCTATAGACCGGGTAACGTACGCTGTTCCTTGCACTTCCTAATCTCGATGGCCAAGGTACGACAATGACCACTTCCCTAGTCAAACACATCACCATATATTCAAGTGAATTAGATTTAATGTGTTGACCGCAATGAGCTTTGTGAAGGCACTACACCTAGACAACCGAATCGCTCGTGTGTCCAATTTAGCCTCGATTTCTAAGGTATTCAACCGGTCCCAAAAGGGTCTAATCAATCGGTATGGTCAAATGCCACTAGTGTGGTCTTATTGCACAAGTACGGGTGCGTACGAACTACGAGGCACGTAAATCAAGATTTAAACCAGTGTTTAACCTCGATTGTTAAAACAATACCCAAGAAAATAAAATATTAATGAAAAGACTAAAATTAAAATATATAAATCTCACAAATCCATTAATATGCGCAGTCGAACCTCCCTCGCCGTCTTGCCTAAGCCATGAGTTAATGCCTCATGGAAGAGAACTCAAAAATAAAAAATAGAATGAGGAAGTGGCAGAGGGCTCGGCCAGAGAGGCCGAGAGGAACCCACCCCCAAAACTGCCTAAAATTCCTTCAAAATTCACTCCAAAATTTTTCGTCTAATACTCTTGGTCGATCTCTTATTTATTAAAATTACCTATGCCACGTGTCAGCGCGTGATTGGCTGGTTTTGCTATGACGTTGACATGGCGCGAGATGTTTGGAGGAGGGTTGCTGGTGTGACGTGCTGGTGTGAGAGAGAGCACTGCCACGTGTCGCAATGCGATTGGACCGCCTGCATCTGTGTATGGCTGAGTCAGCGCAACGTGTCGGAGCGTGATTGGTCGGGCGAGCGGTGGTGACACGTCTGGACAAATATAAGAGTGCCACGTGGCATACATGTGGCTCGGAGGAAATCGTGCGACTCGACCGAAATACTGGGAGTTTGTACGGGAACGCATCCCGAGGCAGATCGACAGAAACTGAACGAAGAGAAGATAAGGAGGTGTGACGTGGCCTGTGGCATGCTGACGCGGCGGCCTGTGATTGGTGGGGACGAAGTGTATACGCCACGTGGCGCGCAACGATTGGTCCAAATCACCTCAGTGGCGCGGTTGTCGGTGGACAATGCCATGTGGCAGCGTCTGATTGGTTCAGAGTGGCTTTTCACACTGATGTGGAATCTTCTGATTGGTTGAAACATTTTGTCCGCTATTCGACGCACCGCGCAACGCGTATTTCGAGGCAGTCCGACATCAGATTATTGCAAGTAAATACTCCATTTTGAGTATTTTTTTCGCCACGAATTCAACCGCGAACTCCGTTTCACCTAAAAATGACAAAAAATATATTATTTAATATAATATTTAAATATTTTCAATAAATAATATACTAAAATGGACTACTAATTTCTTATAAAATACTGACTTATCAGTTTACTTCTAGACATTGTATAATTCCACGTCAGACAAATAAACTCTTTTAAAGTTTTTTATTTGGACTTTATTTGTATTATGAAAATTGAAAATAAAAAGTGTCAACTCATCAATCAATGGTCTAAATCCATTTTCTATTGGAGACCATTTTGATAGGAGAATGTCTATTTAGAGCATCTCCAATTGGGACAAAGATTGGGGGTGGATGTGTATCAACTAGGATATGATAGACATTGGGTTAAAAAAATGTCTCCAATAGGAATGTGGATTAGCTTTGTGTGGGTGACATGACATAAACATTATATATCGCGCCCTCTTGAAATAGAGGGTGTGATAGACAATGGGCACTATGCCACCTCATCAAAAAACCAAATAAACATCATTTAGCTTTTTTGGATTATGGTTCCTAACCTAAATCAGTTACAAACATTGCCTTTCTTATTTTCTTTAGTTTTTTTTTCGTATTTATCATATATGTGAAAGATAAGATAATTACAACAAAGTTTGAGAAAAAAATAAAATACAAATACAACTATTAGTCTTATTTATCAATTTAATAACATAATTGAACTGTATATAAATAACATTTGGTTTTTATAAATATGATATTTTTATGTATAATAATCGTTTAATAATAATTATTAATAATGTGACAGTATATATTTTTTAAATATGTCACCTCATTGATAGAAGGTGCAATCCACATTGCCCATTGGAGATACTTTTTAAGGTTGAATGTATATTTATGCCACATAAAGTGGACATCCCTTCCACATTGATGACCTGGCAACAATCCACAGTCACAATCCACATTTACCATTGGAGATGCTCTTAGTGTCGCTTAGGATAGACATCCTCTCTACATTAATGATGTAGCAACAATCTATAGTCTAAATCCACATTACCATTGGAGATGCTCTTATCAACATCTCCCGCTCCCATTCTCTTCCACACGTGTCCACTTTCATGCTCCTCCAATCCTCTCTTCTAACTTTTATCTTCTTTACCCATCTTCTCGCTCTCTCCTAAGGCTGATCCAAAGTATTTAGGGGCCTTAGGCGAAATACAATTTGGGGCCCTTCAATTATAGATCTATATGAAAAAAATGAATTCTTATATGCGTTAGAACAAGTAAATCTCATAGCAAACTTGCTCAATTGATGCAAAATTGTGTGGTCAAAGTCTATCAAGACATCTTCAAAAGTTTCACACTAAGAAGAAAATGTCAATCATACTTAAAAAAAAAGTGTAACACACTATGTAAATTAGAAGATAATGTCACTAAGAAGGAAAGAATAAGTTGAAAGAGCTACTTCTACAAATAGAAAGTTAAAATTTAATTAAAATTATATGAATAATTTGCTAAGCAATATTTTATTATTTAATAAGTACTAATTCTTTAATTATAAAACAAATACATTTTTTATATATTAATATATAGTTTTTTCAAAAAAGGTGTCCTACCGGGTGGGCCCGGAGCGAGCAGTCGATCACCATCATTTTAGCTCTCTACCCTTATCTTTTCCCTCTTTTCTCTCTCACAAATCCGTTATAAAATATCAAACAAAAAAAATTCGGTTACGAAACTGAACGACTTGACAATATAGATCTCTGAACCATAAAATAGTTTTGAGCCTTCGGTCTGTCAAAATTTTTTGGGTTTGCAGGGCATTACCGCAAGAAATTATTTTTTTGAAAGGAAATAAACGATTTTTATGTCCACCAAGGTTTGAACCCACGACCTCTTACTTTCAAAATTTATACCAAATTATTGGGCCACTCAATTAGTTCTACCATAATAAACTATTAGCATGGTGAATCAATTCATTACTAATTAAGAATGATCAAGTTCGGTGGATCTCAATTGTTTCTTTTTTCTTCTGGAGCGTCATCTCCTTTCATATAAAAAAAATTGTGCCTCTTTTCTTGGTTTTCTCGACGTGGAGTGGATAGAGATGGAGTTGGTAGTAACGTTGCCATGATATGGGTTGCTGGGATAGTGGGACAAATGTCTATTTTATTTTTAGTGCAAGAGGGGTGCATGGGGATTAGGGCTGACAATTTGGGTCATGAAACGATTAACACGACACGACACGTAATAAACATGTCGTGGGTTTGGCTTAAGTGGGTATGGGTCATAAACATGTTAACACGTTTATACACGGTTAATAAACGAGTCATTAACATGTCAACCTGCTTAACTCATTTATGACTCGCTTAACACGACTAAAGAATAATGTATAAATAATAAATATGATACAATAAATAGATTGGTACAAAATTCACCCATTTGAATGCATGTTAATAGCATGATTTATTTATTTTATTTATAGACATCTTTTATCATATTTTTTTATATTTGAGAGGAAATATTCATTTTACTTTTAATATATTATTTATGTTTTAGATTTTATTAATAATTATTTATTAAGAAAAAAATAAAACTTTTCATCGAAGTAAAATTTAGATATTTTTTTAGATGATTCTTTTAATTTTGTTCATGTTATTATTACGAGTCATTTTTGCTTTACTATTAAGAGTAATAAAGACTTGAATGAAAAAGTAAAGTAAAACTAACAACTATATACAACCACATTATATTTAATTGACTATTTTAGTATGTTTGTTCGAATTTAATCATTTAGATATATTTTAAAAAGTAGTAACCAAATTATAAAAGTTTAAATAAAATAAAATTCTTAAATACAATATTTAATAAATGGTGACATGAACACACGACATGTTTAACACGACTCACTTAGACACGAAAACGATTAACACGATTAATAAACATGTCATGTAATGAGTTTGCATTATATGGGCTATGACCTGTTTATGACACGACACGTTTACGACTCACCGACACGAATTGCCACCCTAATGGGGATCAATGAACAAAATAATCACATGATAGAGTTTGAGAAGTGAGTGGGCGCTTATGTTAATCTTTTATGTAGATTTCATTATGATGACTTTTATCGACATTTAAGATTTTTAGTGATTTTTGTGAACTTATTAAACATGATTTTGATGATACTAATAGATTATCGTGATTTTTAAAATGAAACAAATATTTTACACTTTGTTATAAAACAAAAATAAATATATATTTTTTTCTTAAGAACTATCATTAGTTTTCTAAAAAATATTTTTGTATTTTAGTAAAAAAAAAACATATAGACATATTAAAAAATTACTCTTAAGGTAGTAGCATAACAAATAAGTAAATAAATATCAACATAATAAATAAGTAAATAAATCATCTTTTAGTGGTAGAAAAGAATCAAGTAATATCATTGGAAATATTTTTTTTTGAGAAAAGATCATTGAAAATATTAGTGTAAAAATCTTGCACTTTATTTTTTTGTTTGACTTAAGCAAAAAAAAATTTATATTTTTTCCTTAATAATGATAGTTTAAATTCTAAAAAATACACTTCTTGCGTTTAAAAAAAATATAAAATTATTTTCTTCAAAAGTAATAATACTACACTTTTTGAAATTATAATAATACACTAAATAAACGAAACTTCTTTGTCAAAAAAAAAACTATAAAAAATATATAGTGATGCAAGAATAAGATTTTCTTAATAATGACATCAATCCATTTTCATCAACATAGATATTAGAGTATAATGGACGAGCAATGAAATCCAAGAGTTGTGGAGTGATTGAAGTTGTTAAAAATAATTGATAAGAAAAATACCTCTTGTGAACAATGAAGTCCTTATTGAAGAATGTAACCAAACAAAAATTAGAAGTCTCTAAAAGTTTCTGGGTTGAGGTGAAGAGAAGTTGAAGACTTCTTTATGTATATTTTTGAGGGCCGCTAAGGGCACTCCACCGTTTCATGAAGCGCCCAACTAAAATGCAAAAATTCTAGCGAAAATGGAAAATACCATTTTGCCCCTGTATATATATATTGATTCAAACCCCACAAACCATTTTGACAAAGAAAAAGGGGCACCCCACCACCAAGATTGAACCATAAAGCGACATTGCGTTTGGCGAGCGTTTATCGATTTTTGCGGCTTGACATCATCCGACAGCGAGGTAACAATGTTTGACAACCATATGATGCTTTGTTGGAACTGTTAATTTGAGTAAACTGTGAAAATGATGATTTCTTTGTCAACGTAGGGTTGGGTAATTTCGACAAATCCGAACTTGGTTGCACTATATAATGGAGGATTGTCTTGCTACGGTGCAAGAGGAGGTTGAACTTGAGGTAATTTTTCAAATTTATTGTGTTTTTATGCGGTTATCCGAAGTTTCTGTCGATGTGCGCGATTGATTCGGCCTCGCAGGACCGAGATGTATCGCAATGTCTCGGTCATAGAGGACCGAGATGTGTACGTAGTTCACGGTATGGGACGACCGAGAGTTACGAGTAACTCTCGGTCGTACGTGAGCGAGACTCTGAATAAAGTATCGGACCTGTACAACCGAGAACCTATTTTTTGGGGTTTTTTCGTGATTGTGCTGTACATTTTGGTTGATTATAATGTTATACTATTTGTATTGCAGGTAATGCCAGTTTCTACCCTATTTCCAGACTACAAGGATACGTTTACATCTTGTAGGCCATTCTCCTCTAGAGAAGCGGCTATTTCGTGGCTTCAAATGATAGGCCGTGAGAACATGTTTGTGCTAGTGACAAAGCACTCTGATGCCGGGGGCATTAAGCGCGGGGGAGGGTGAAACTTGCGTGTGAGAGGTCTGAAACATATAGAGGAATGTCTCAGAGAGTAGGGAAGGGGAAAGCCGCCAAAATTTCTTTGAAAGCAAGAAATGATGAAGAAGAGGAAAATGCGAGGACTCAAACTGGCACGAAGAAATGTGGATGCCCCTTCCTTATCAACGTAAAGGAAAATGCTGACTCCTTGTGGTATGTCACTGTCATATGTGGGAGGCACAATCACGACCCCGCAAAAAACTTGGACGACCATTCATTTGCCTGAAGATTGGATAAGGGGGAGCAGGATGTTGTGGTGCAAATGACAAAGGGAATGTGAAGCCAAAAGACATCCTAAATACGTTGAAGCAAAGAGATGTTAGAAACGTATCGACAATGAGGACTATATATAATGCAAGACAAAAAGTTCGAAATGAGGATGCGAGTGGGAGGACTCAAATGCAACAAATGTTGCACATCTTGGAGAAGAATAAGTGGATGTCCTGGCATAGGAAGCATCCCGATACGAATGTTGTCACCGATTTATTTTGGTCACATCCCGACTCAATAAAGTTGCTAAGGTGTTTCTCATCGGTAATTTTGATGGATTGCATGTACAAGACAAATCGGTACCGAATGCCTATGTTGGAGATTGTTGGCATCACTTCTACGCACTTGACGTTCTCCGTTGGGTTTGCATTCATATCATCAGAGAGTCATGCGAATTACGTTTGGGCACTTGAGAACTTGAGATCCATATTGGATGGGTGGCCTAAACCTGACGTGTTTGTTACCGATAGGGACTTAGCCCTTATTAGTTCCATTGAAGAAGTTTTTTCGTCATCGTCTCACCTCCTTTGCTTTTGGCACATCAACAAAATAGTATTGGCGAAGACTAAGAAGATGTTTGGGGAGAACGATGGTTTTGCGCGTTTCATGGATAGGTGGACGAGCGTGATATATGCCAACTCGGAGGCCTTATTCGAAGTTAGGATGAATGACTTGCGTTGTGAGTTTGGGAATGTCAAGGGTTTTACTGACAACACCTGGGTAAAGAACTACAAGGAGAAATTTGTCCCCGCTTCGACAAATAGAATTATGCACTTTGGGGAAATAACAACGCAGAGGGTGGAGTCTGCGCATTCCATTCTGAAACTATACCTTGGCAACAGTCAGGCCAATTTTGAGACTTTGTGGAATGTGGTTGATGGCCTCCTTAGAATCCAACACAACAATATCAAGGCATCGTTTGAGCAAAGTTTGAATGTGGTCCAACATGAGTACATTGATGAGTTATATCGACGATTGCGTGGTTATGTATCTCAACGGGCGCTTAGGCTCATTAGAGATGAATTGACACGTGGAGATGATGTTGGTCACGACTCCACTCATTGTGGTTACGAGATACGTACCACACATGGCCTTCCTTGTGCACATGAGCTAAACCATCATATATTTGCTGGGTCGCCCATCCCTCTCGAGGACATTCATGTTTTGGCGAAAGTTGAGTATGATACACGAGAATCCAGTGGATCCGTCTGGCTACAACGTGCACGATGAGATTGAACGAGTGTTGGAAAAGTTTCATGCTTGTACTGATGAGGACGATCGACTCAGGATTATTCAGCAGCTCAGGGAGATTAGTCGACCTTCGTCTACACCAGGGTGTTGTGCCGCCTGCAAAAATAAAGACAAAGGGAAGGATACAGGGGTCTTCAATCGGAGGCAAGGCAGGATCGAAGAGAAAACACGATAATGACGATTCTTCCACGACTAGATTGCCGAGCGGATTTGAGTACGTGCTTTCCACAAAAGAGGCCTCTACTTCGAGGCAGAAGAAAAGCAAAGTTGTTCCTAAAATGCGTCGTGCCAGTCGACGCACGCAAAGTGCATCTAACATGGCTTATGGTCATTGCATAAAATCGGATTGGTTGCCACATGTTGAGGGCATTATCGATGTGGTTGCCGATGGAAATTGTGGATATCGGTGTGTTGCCTCTGGGCTTGGACTAGCCGATGTAGACGGTTGGAGGATTGTTCGTAGAAGGATGTATGATGAGATTACCGGGTATGAAGACCTTTGGCGGGAAGTGCTTGGCACGAGTTTCGAGACTGTCAAAATTGCGGTGCATTGTCCAGATAATCAAGTTGGTGCTTCTTTCAAAGAATGGTTGACAATTCCAGACATGGGATTGTTAGTATCTACTGCATTCAATGTCATTCTTGTAAACCTCTCGAATGGGAGTGCCTCGACATTTCTACCTCTACGAAGTGCTCCACCGTTGTCGTTGCGCAACAGACTTATCATCGCCATGATAAATGACAGGAATATCCATTGGGTTAGGGTAAGTTCTATAATGAGTTTTTTTGAATTGTTATGCTCGCCCCCTGATTGGGTTTGTGACCGCGTATTCTAAGTTATACTGTTCACTCTGACAGGTGAAGTTGCGTGTGAATGCACCGTTGCCATCCTTATATCCATCGTGGGACCGGTATGTTGAGGCCTGCGCCAAAGGTTGGCGAGATGGATTCGTATTTCGAGATATCGCGGCCCTTGCAACTGTTGATGACTCCATTTCCATATCCGTTGTAGATTTAGGTACACCGTAGTGTAATACTTGTACCTAGCAATATTGATGGTTGTACATTTTGGAATTTAGAAAGTTAGTTTGAATGTTATATGGATATACAATGAGTTAAGTTTCGGTGCAAACTGTTGTATTGTTGTACATTTTGATTCTTGTAGAGTGAGTTTGAATGTAACATTGATATATACTGAGTTAAGTTTCGGTGCAAAGTGTCTTGCTGTATTTTGATTGTTGTCAAGTTGGTTGAATGTCACGGAGGATCTAGAATGAGTTAAGTTTTGGTGGAAAGTATCGTGTCGGCCCTGAATGACCGAGACCGACGGTATAGTCTCGGCCATACTACACCGAGAACTAACGTGACGGATCGATCACACAATACCGAAAGTTAAGCCTCTCGTCGACCAGTGGCCGAGCTTCCTGAGGGATTCTCGGCCATTAGTAACCGCGAGTTCGCCACCCATCTCGTTACCATCCCGCCGAGAGCATTTGGTCGCCATGTTCAACAAATGCACAGGAATAGCTCGTCGACCAGTGGCCGAACGCACTTTTATAATGTCGGTTAGGAAGCACCGAAAGTCGGAAAAAAGTTTCGTCCATCAGTGACCGGCACATTGGAAAATATAGGATCCACCGACATTCTCGGTCAAGCCACACCAAGAATCCATCGTTCGTGTCGGTTGGTCAATACCGACAAGTCAACATAAGTGTCTGACCTGCATAACCGAGACACCCTCTGACTCCAAAAAACCATGTATTCTAAACCAAAACCGACCAAGATACAACTAGAAAAAATGTCGAACAGCAAGTAATGTAAAACAGTGTGCAAAATGTCACCACGAACATTAATCAAATGAGCCAAACTGTCATAAATTTCAGTGCAAACATACAAGTACTCTACCAAACGGGCATAAACCATTCATCCATGTACACAACTTCGTATTAAGCTGTCATAAAACTGTGATAAAACATATTCATCATGCATTCTTCAACTAGTATCGGGCAAACAATAAAATACATGTCTATGTTCCTCAAACACTCATTGCTCATTGCTTTGGTTTCTTCAAATTCTTCATTTGATACTCCTTCCCAAACATTCTTTTCGGAGGGCGAGCATCGACCGTGGCGGGCGGAGCATTGGCCGGGGTTGCCCTTGTAGAAGTGCTACCATGCTTCGGTAGGGGCGGATGTGGCGGTTGTGCCGGTTGCGGTCGCCGGAGTGGTACTCGTGGTGGTGGGACCTATACTCCTCCCCGAAAGGAAATTGACGATAGCACTCGCCATTATCCTCGCAGACTCAAGCGTACACAACTCCGGCGGGAGGTCCATCCATCGCAATTCCGCGTCCAACGCAGGCCTATTACGCTGATGAAAATAATCGGGTTAGTGTTAATGTAAAATATATCGGATGAATAATACACGCATAATACATATAACCATTTCAATACCTCCAGTAGCTCGTTGTCTGCGATGGTTGTGGCAACCATGTCATCGTCCTCAGTGCTCGGATTGGTGATCACGGGATGAGACACTTTGAGGAGCCATGGCAGGTAGTCCGGTGTAGCCAAAAACTCGAATTATGCCTTGTCACCACGAACTTCGGGTGCCAACAAATGGTTCTTCCATCGCTCCCAATTGTCTTGCTGGAACCCATACTTAACCGAGTATTTGTTCGCAGATGGGCCTCGGTGTGCTTCCAATGGACGGTACGGAGGATCTGGTATAGATTTCACGTGGCCAAACCGTCTTTGAATCCTCTCCAGATGGTAGGGCTCCACCACATCCATGTACTTGATCGTCCCACTGTAAAAGGCCATCGCGTTCACGACTCCATTGTCCCTGAAATTCACATATGGGTCCCAAGTGACCTAATGAAATGCAACAACCATTGTTAGCAACACATGGCCTCAAATACATCATTCATCACAGGATATGGATAACCATCTCACCTCACTTGGGCGCAACCTATCCAAGGTTCTCCTAATGGACCCGAGCTTGTCAACATTCGCCACGGTTTCGTGCTTTTGAATCCATCTGCAGACACGAGGTTGCACGTAGTCCATGTATTTTGCATTGGGTGTGGCGAGACCAAGTTTGAAATGGTCGTACACCCATCCCTGCAAATACAAAGT
The DNA here is from genome assembly GCA_039657365.1 of Stephania yunnanensis. Lineage (NCBI taxonomy): Eukaryota > Viridiplantae > Streptophyta > Magnoliopsida > Ranunculales > Menispermaceae > Stephania > Stephania yunnanensis. Next base: position 26,310,123 of record CM077581.1, on the reverse strand, counting down.
TAGTTAGTCCACGACTGCAAGTTGCCGTAATTATTATACCAAAAGGAAATTAAGTCTATTTTATAACAAACCTCAAGCAATGTGAGGTAGCCGGCAATCTGAGACACTTGCAGTCTCATGGCAGACCCCAAGTGTCGATACAAGTAGGCCAACGCAACCGCACCCCATGCGTACTTTCCCACGTCGTCCAAGTCTTCAAGAAGCTTCAGCAGCGCGATCGACACCCGAGACCCACTCTTATCGGCAAATAGGGTGCAGGACAAAAGGTACAACAGGTACGCTCGGGCAGTGCATTCCACAGGAGGATAATTAGTGGGTCTCGAACCAGCTTTGGGGCACCATCGACTCTTGAACCAACATTTGCGCACTGTGAGCCCCTTGCTGATATTCACCTCCTCCTCAGCCTCCTCGACGCTAACCCCAAGTAGGTTTAAGACCATCTTAATAGCCTCCGAGCGAGATTCCTCCGTGTACCTCGCAAAGTTCTCCACTGCCACAACTTTGCCCGTCACAGAAATCTTTAGGAGGAAGCTCACATCCTCTAAGGAGATAGACATTTCACCAAAAGATAAGTGAAATGTGTTCGTCTCCGGCTGCCGCCGCTCCATAAATGCAGAGATAACCTCCTTGTTGGCCTTGCGGTATGAACAGTCTATCAGCGTATTCAACCCAGAATGCTGAATAATCCTCTGAAGTCCCTCCGTGTCAGGGTGGCACGACTGTGAAATCCCATTCTTGTATCTGAGCTCTGTGATTGATACACTTGAGAATCGGACGCTCCCGCAACAAAAATATACATCTCGTCATATTTGTAAAAACGGCCGTGTTTTAAATTACTCCGTTCAATGAAATTTTAATTACCTCATTGCTCCAAATCGCTAATGCGACATGATCCTTAAAGCTTTTCAACAACGCCCCGTCTATAGGACCACCGGGGAAAGGAGCACGCACTTCAACACGCACTTCTGGCTCTCCTTCATTATGGCCAGCTCCACCACTACTACTCCCGTGTACATTACCATCAATTTCTGTCGTGTTCCCCGCCGTTGATGAGTCACTGCTACTAGACTCCGATGCATGACCCTCCTCTTCCTCTCGGGCAACAACAAGATCCTTACGTCGCCGAGCGTCGATGTTCGAACCCTCATCGTGCAATTCTAACCTCGCACAATTTCCATCTACCTTAGCCTTTCCCTTAACATCTTCATTCTCCTTCTCTTTCTCTTTCCGGTAAGATGCTGTCGGGGGTCTCCAGCCGCCTCGCCCTCGGTTAGGCCTCGACACCTCGACACCAGCCTCCTCCCTAGTCACGGATGCCTTCGAACGAGCCATACCTGTAAACAGTACAACATATAAGCGCATGGAACAGAACCCAAAATTTTTTTTCTACAAAAAAGGTTCAAATTCATCATTTTTTGATGTCTCGGTCAAGCAGGTTCGTGAAACAACCCATATTTTCGGTTACTCCTGAGCTTCAACTATCTCGGTAGTGTACAACCGAGAGCAATTGAACGTTCTCGGTTGTACACCACCGACATGGCTTAACCAATTTAATTCACCTTACTCTCGTCCTGTGCCGACCGAGGCGACTCTAACCCTCTCGGCATTGTACAACCGAGAAATGGAGTACATTCTCGGTTGTACACCACCGACACAACATTACCTAACACTAATTGTAGCTCTCGTCATGTCTCGGCCGAGATAACGCAAGTAATCTCGGCCATTCGTAACCGAGACTCTGTGAACTCTTCCAGCCTTCCTAGCCAGGACGACGAGTTGTCCAAAATTTACCTTCTTTCTCGGCCATGCTTGGCCGAGACAGTAAACACACTCTCTGGCCTATGTGGCCGAGAACCACGATTTTCCAATAATGGAACTATTGAACACACCGCCACACACACATTACAACTACTCTACCAAATGTAACTTAATTAGACTATAAACATACCTTCAAACGATCGATTTCGCGCCAAATGTGTGTGTTCGACGAACTTCAATCGAGCCCTAATTTGGAGACAAAATGGCCTACAAACTGGAAAAACCTCCTACAACGAAGGAGAAACACACAGAGACGGACGGAAAACACGATTTCCGGGAATCCTCGCAATAGTCGATCCTCAATGAATGGGTTCTTCCACAAGGAGTTCGCTAGTGGTGGTGGTGGGGGTGGTGGGGTGCGTGAGTTTTGAACGAGGGGTATTTTGGGTATTTCGGGTCCAATTTTTGGGTGCCCCCGGTTAATTTGTTAGTGCCCTCATTAACCGGGTGCCTTCATGAAACGGTGGGGTGCCCTTAGCGGCCCTCATATTTTTATACAAAAGTCTACAAAAGTCAAGATTTGTAACCAATCTATAAAAGTCACTAAAAAATTAAATACACCTTACTTTTATGAACGCTCTAAAAGGTTAAATTGAATACCCCAAAACTTTTGTAGACTTTTTAAAAGTCTATAAAAATCCACATTGAATACATCTTACTTTTATAAACTCTCTAAAAGTTTTAAATGAATACACCTAAAATTTTAGTCATTAAAATTAATCAAAAGTTTATTAAAATCTCAATTGAATACACCCCTGTGAATCTTTTGTGTTACAATTTATATAATTAACCTTTGTTTCTTAGAACTAAATATTACTACATTCAAGGAAGTAGTTCTACAAAGCAACACCACTACTCTCAATTCAACTGTATATATCAACTGTATATATCCCTTATATTAAAAGTATTATAATTGTTCATTAAGAAAAATAATTTTTCATAAATAAAACGGTCTTTGATTAATTTTTATGTTAGTTTTGAGAGGCGGGCAAGCTGGGCAGGAAGATTGAAGCTGGAGTAATTCTAAGAGAGTCGAATGGTGTCTCTACATAAAGGGGTCTCGTCTTTGTGTTTTAAAAAGCACTTACGGAGACCACTCAATTGGTCAATTGTTGTATTTTTTTTTTTTTCATTAAAAAAAAAAAGGAAAGCACATCAATCGTAGATTTTTGTAATGACACATCAAACAGATAGATTTTTGTAATGCATTTATCTGATTGCACAAAATCATTTAACTACTGTATGTATTTCTTTTTTTTGTTATCTTTATGTTATTTTTCTCAAAATGGAATTTTTGACATAGTAACCGACTCAAGTGATTGAAACTTGTTCGTAAGGGATGCGGTGTAGTGGTAAAAAAAATAGCACTTTCACTTTAACTGAAACAGAGGTAGCGAGTTCGATTCTTGACAACAACATTATATTTTTTTACTTTCTCTCAAGTTATGAAGTTGAGGTGTAACGATCCATTACCTTAAGTAGGTAATTAATTAGCGTTAACCCAAATCTTAATTAACCTGAGTTAGGCTCATGATTAAGTTTGATGTACCTCAATTAGCATGTGCATGAGTTTGCATGATGTTTGGTGTTTGTGTGACGTGTTTAATAAATTAATAGGTTAATTAGAATTAATGAGAATTAATATAACCTATAGTTTGAAAATCAAATTAAAAGAATAAAGGGAAACCGTTGATTGATCTCGAGATGCGTGATGCATCAAGATCAGTATCATTATCACTTTAAGGTGTGAACTCTTGGATGCACCTACGTACTAAAGATGTTGATGAAGATGAAGGCTGGAGTATGAGGTGGCCATGCATGACTTAGGTAAGTCAAGTGAAGATGAGAATCATTGCCACCAACTTCTCCAATTCAACGCTGCCACCATCTCTTCATCGTCCCACCATCAACACTGCCACCTTAACTACACCATCAACAACACCGTCACAACCATCTTCAACCTTGCAACGTGGGAGAGGGAGAGGTTCAGCCATCTTTTTCGTCAAACTTTAGTGAGTTTTCTCTAACTTCTTAATGTTGTCATGGGGTTTGTACAAAGTTTGGTGGTGTACGTGTCGTGATGGCCATGGGATTAGGGATTGTAACAATCCGTTACTTTAAGTAGGTGATTAACGTTAACTCGGATCTTAATTAATTCAAGTTAAGCTTGTGATTAAGTTAGGCGTACCTCGATTAGTGTGTGCGCGCGATGACGTGATTGTATTGTATTTGGATGGTGTGATAATAAATTAAATACACTATATGCTATTAATACAAATTAATATAAGAGTTTACGGTTGAGAAATAAATAATTATTTAATAAATTGCTAGTACACTTAATATGATGAGGGGGACGTGGAATGAATGTGCATGCCTGAGCATACTTGTTGGTGCATCTAATGAATTTATAGACATTAAAATACATAAGTATATATATAATTGAAATATATATAAATATATATAAATAAATTTATAGTTTGATTTAATTAATTTGGACCATTGGATCACCTCGAGATCAACATAAGTAGAAGATGTGTCTGACATGACAGTGTGATGGTCACAACCCCCACAAACTGGGCTTCGCTCGGCTTAGACTTACGTAGACCTTGAGTCATCCCTCGCAAGGTCAACACAAGCCTAATTAGTCTATGTTTCCATTATTATTTCAAATTTAGTACTTTTTTGATATCTCTAGATGTCCAGGCGAGCCTGCCTATTCTTACGAGGCCGGCCTGAGCGTACCCAAGTGGCCCAAGTAATCTTGTCACACCGAAGAATCGAAACCGAGGTCGTGCGCTTAATTCACACAACTCTGCCTTGGCTCTTATCATTGTTGCAACCTTACCAGGTTTACAAATTTAGTGTTTGAAAGTTGAGTTATTACATTTTGCATGTTTAAAATTTTAGCAACGGAAAATAAACAAGTAGTTTAACTAACTCAGTAAATGACAAGTTAGGGTAACATATAATATGGAAACCCGATAAAAAACGATCTCATGTATATATGGTCAGGGTCGACTTCAACTTTTGCTACGCGTAGGTCTTTTTTGGTATATTTATACTATACTTGTTTGTAAAATGGGTTTACAGGTCGAGCGAATTTTGATACATGTATATTTCTATTTTTGTCACCGTATATACATGAAATCGTATTTACTCGGTTTCCACATCATAGGTTGTCCCAATTTGTCATTTGTTGAGCTACTTAAATTGTTAGTTTATTTTTTGTTGCTAAATAATTTAAAGCATGCAAAATATAATAACTCAACTTTAAAACACTAAATTTGTAATAATAATGGATAGAAAGGTTGACTAGGCTTTCATTGACCTTGTGAGGGTTGACTCAGGGGTTTCATGTAAGTATGGGCCAAGCGAGGCCCAGTTTGTGGGGCGAGCACAGTTGGTATCAGGACCGGGTCTTATACCTAGCTCTCGACAAACCTACAACACGCTACGATTGAAATCAACTTTAGAGTTAGGACATGGTTTGAACTTAGAGTGGAACCCTATGATCCTGACTTAGAGTCTTAGTTGGGAAGTGTGGAGAGTTGGGGAAATTAAAACTTGATTCTATATATGATATTTATTGTATTATACTATCTATATTGGTAGCTAAACAATGATAAAAGATTTACTTTCTTTTGCAGTTCACAATGGCAGATCAGCCTGAGCCAGGTGATGACAACGGGGCCGCAGGTTCTCGACTCGCGAGTGTAGAGGAGCTATAGACCTTAACACAGAGGGTCACATCCCATGATCAATGACTAAATGAGATTCTGAGGATACTCATATCACAGAACACGACTACACCATCACCGTCTTCATTGACAGCGTCCACTGCTCATGAGGCGAGTGTGCTTATGGACAGGCCACTCAAGCGGCTACCACCATTGCAACGGTACCAGTGACGATTGCCTTAGCACAGGTAATGCAGAGATAGTACCTCATACACTTCCCACTCTAACAGAGTAAGTGCCAGCCAGACCAACATAGACGAGCACGAGGGGACGCTTGAGGCTAGGCAATTGTATGAGTTTTAGAGACACCGTCCGATAAAGTCTTACAGAGGTCTGCGTAACAACTCGTTAACTTAAGTTGGTGATTAATGTTAACCCGAATCCTACTTAACCGAAGTTAGGCACGTGGTTAAGTCCGGTGTACCTCAATTAGCGTGTGCATGAGGTTTGTGTGATGATTTGTGTTTGTATGATATGTTTGATAGATTTTATAGGTTTTGAGATTAATAAGAGATTAATAGAAGCCCATAATTGGAAAATAAACAATTAATTGATAAATTGACAATACACTAAGTGCGACGAGAGGGTCGTGAAATGAATGTGCACACTTGAGAATACTCGTAAGCATGTTCGGTGATTTTGTTAGCAATAAAATACACAAGATATATATATATATATATTTATATACAATTGATATATAAATATATGATTAAAACTAAAGGTTTAACTTGATTTATATGGATCGTTGGGTCATCTCGAGATGAGCATAAGTAGAAATTGTGTTAAGATGTGTGTCATGATAGGCTGTCACTTTAGCACAATGCTCACTTGATTAGCCTTGAGATAGCGCGATGCATATCTCGAGAAAATCCATATATATAAATAAAAAGCACTAAAACTTATCACTGTTTCATCTAGATCAAGGAGGAGGAAACAGCTGAGGGTTTTTAGATTTGTGATATCGATTCAAAGATATTGTTCAGTGATTTGAAGATATTGGAAGGGATTAAAACACGATTAATTCAGTGATCATAATTGTTTAGTAAGTTTTAGTTTGGTTTTCAAGTTAAGTTCTTGATGTAGGTGATGAATTATGTGTTACTTGTTGATGTTGATAATTGGAAATGAGTTTAAACCTTATTGTAGTTCCTCCCAGATGTTGTGGGGAGTGTTTTGAGGTGGTTGTTGATGTTGGTGATTGAATAGGGGCTGCTGCCATGTTCACCGTCAAGACAATGAAAGGTGGAATGCGCTTCCTATAGTAGGGAAGTGCACTCATTTGATAAATTACTCGGAACCCAGTTGGTGGAACGCGCCCTTCCAAGCGATGGAGCGCACTCCCACCTTAGTAAACAACAACTGTGCTGGTTTTTACTTGGTATTTTCTGAGGTCTTAAGGACTAACTTAGGGGTTTTAAATAAAGAGTTATAGACCTATATTAACCTCAAATGATTTGTGACGAGTTTTAGAACACCGAGAAAGGTTGAGTGACTTGAAAAGTTAAGAAATTGTAACAAAACCTAATCGAGTTAAGTGGGACTCGTACTTTTATCAATTATGTATCGTAAATCAGTATATGTAGTTCATATAACATTATGGACTGGGGCTGGGCAACGTACTGTGATTTGACTATTTTTTATATGGTGAATCCCGAAAATGGACAAGGTAGATCGAGACTAATGATTGAAAAGGTATGCCAAGAAATGAATTCCGCTTTTTGTCCTAATGAATGGAAATGTTTACTAGGAAATGGATTCTGCCCTTTTATCCTCAATCTGTCGGAGTTTTACATTAGTCGTCATTGTCTAGTTGGAGTTGGTAGCTCACTCAAGCTTGAATAAACTAGCATAATCACTTGTTAGCCAACATTGAGATTTTGTGGCTATATTCTCAAGTGACTGGAGAGTACGGCTCTGTAATTAAATGCAAATTACGAATCATGAGTATCGTTGCGTGTTACCTATCAGAATTGCATTTAGTTATTTATTGTTTATATCAATTTCATTGTCTAAATAGATATGTTTGGATTCATGTTGCTATTCATTGAATTATTGATATTAGTAGATAATTGATATGTTTACAAGTATCACTTACTAAGCAAGTTAGAGCGCTCGCCCCCTTAACATTTCAGGCTCACACGCAGATGCTTCAGTTAAAGGTAAATAGAAGATTTAAGAGTTTTACTATATTCTTTACGATGTAATGAACCGTCTTTGTATATATGAATATTGTTTGAGTTACATTATTGTAATATAATAGGGTTGGGAGGTTTATAAACATGTTTTGGTTTCGATAAATTTGGATTAATGTATATCATTTTGATTATCAATTTTTTTAATTTTTCACTATGTATATTTTTATTTTATATTTTGATAACGATATATGGGTTGAGTTATCAGGTGTAAGAGGTTGGGGTGGTAAAATAGGTTACTACAACACAATAACCTGACACGCTTAACAAGTAGATTAGTAGGTTTAGGTTGGCTTATGTAGGTTTATGTCGTAAACGTGTCAACTATCAAGAGGCCGTTAAGTAAGGGGTTTACTCTAAGGAAATCTTTCTTGCTCAACCCAACCCAGTGGTGCCTAAGGGCAACCTTAGTTCATCACTACCAATACTCATCTAATGAACACAAAGCAATGGCACCAAGGAAACGCTTTAATAAGCCCTCAATAGGAATACAACACTGATACTTTATGCTTCCCCAAGCCTAGAGCCCATGGCTTTATAGATTAGCCAACAAGTAGTTACATAACTGTCTAGGACACCTGTCTTGATTACATTGATTCATATACTAAGTAAAACCCCACTTATTTGCGGTCAAGGCAGTTATCCAACTGCCTTGTTCCCTTGCTGCCACTGGTTCCATAACCGCCTCAACTGCTTAGTTAATTAGCACATGCTCCATGTAATCAGGACATTCTTGGTTGTGCCTTTGGTCATGCCAGTAGCCATGACCAAGGTAGTTTCCCAACCACTTAGAACCACCTTGACTTGGTCCATTCACGCCTTAAGGGACTTGGTCCACGTTTTTCTTAGGGACAAGGACTGCTCGGTGGTGCCTAGCTGAGTCTAGGCACTCTGGGTGCTAGCCGGGGCTCAGTCGAGTCCCACCGGCTCGGGGTGGCTGGACCATAGGACTGTGGGTCTTGCCTTGGCATGGTGCCCAAGGCACGCTTGAGGGTCTTCCTTGCTACTATGTCCATGCCGCCCCTAGGAGAGAACACACCTCTCCCTATAGTAAATGTTAAGCCATTTCCCTAACTTCAATAGGAAACATCAAGAAATGAGACCAAACGTACTTTGACTTGGTCAACGCCCAAGTCAAGATTTTTCAACCCTTGCCAAGGTATGCCTTGCCCGAGCCAAGGCGTGACCTTGCTCGTGCCAAGGCATGACCTTGCTTGCGCCAAAGGAATCCGGCGAGGTATCGCCTTGCTCGTGCCCAAGGAACCTGCCAAGGCAAGACCTTTCTCGTGCCAAGGCGCGACCTTTCTCGTGCAAAGGTGCGACCTTGCTCTTGCCAAAGGAATCTGCCAAGGCATGGCCTTGCTTGTGCTCATGGAACATGCCAAGGCGCGACCTTACTCGTGTCAAGGCACCGCCTTGCTCGTGCCAAGGGAATCTGCCAAGGCTTGCCTATGCCTGTGCCTGTGCTAAGGGACGCGCCAAGGCGCGACCTCGTCCACACCTGTGCATTGCCTCATCCGTCCCGCATGTAACCAAACTTCATGGAACCACCCAAGTCTTCCAAAACTTGGTCATTTGCTATGTTTCTTGCTGCTCAGCTTATTCGGGCCACGCTATTGAGGGGCTGACAAACATCCCCCATCGAAACGTTCGATGCCCTCATCGAACTGCTTGATCGTTGCCGCTTCTGGTAGTCTATTATCTCCTTCTCAAACTGCCATATGGTAGTGTCTTGCTCCCAAGTAGGTTCCTCAACGTCAACCAACTTGATCGAGTAAAAAGTTTGCCTATTTTTCTTACTTTGGCCACGCGTCTCGTGGCTTAGAATCTGCTCGATTTCTCCTTTCGTACTATGGGTGGAGCCCATCTCGTTGTGCTCCTCGCTGGATCTTCCTCATCAGAGTGGAAAGGTTTGAGATAGGTGACATGGAATGTAGGATGTATCTTCAGCCTTTCTGATAGCTTAAGTCTATAAGCCACCCTCCCAACTCGCTTAACCACCTCAAATGGTCCTTCGTATCCTTGAACCAGGCCCTTGTGCGCCTCCTTCTTGTTGAACTTTTTCAAAATCTGAGGAGTGAGCTTCAACAAGACTAGGTCCCCTTCTTGGAACTCCAAGGGTCTTCTGTTCTAGTCAGCATACTTCTTCATCCTCTGGACAACTTTGGACAAACTGTCTTGAGCTGCCTCCCTCAGCTCGTGCTTGTTTCTCGCAAAGCGATAAGCCGCTGGGCTCGACCCCATCGAATTTGATTTGATTACCTCATGTGGAGTAGCCGGTTGTTGTCCCATCGCTACCTCGAATGGACTCAGCTCGGTAGCCGAGCTTTTGTGAAGATTGTAGCAGAATTGAGCTGTATTAAGTAAATCCACCCAATTGGACTGACTTGCATTGACATAGTGTTTGAGGTAGTCCTCCAACAATGCATTGATTCTCTCCGTCTGCCCATCCGTTTGAGGATGGTTTGTTATGGAAAACTTCAACTCCGAGCCCATTAGATTGAATAGGGCAATCCAAAACCTTCCAGTGAACCGAACGTCTCGATCACTGATAATGTCCTCTGGTATCCCCCAATATTTCGCCACATGCTTCAGGAACAACTCCGCAGTCAAGTCTGCATTACAATTCTTCGGAGCAACTATGAACGTAGCATACTTTGAGAATCGATCTACCACCAGTAGTACGTTGGTCATTCCCTGCACTTTAGGAAGACTAGTGATGAAATCCATATATATACTCTTAAGAATTGTGATGCAGACTTGACTGCGTATATTGATCGACGTCCTCCTCCATCTTAGGCTAGAAGAATGAACGTGATAAAATGGCATAAATGCGCTCCATGCCAGGATGCCCAGCCCACCGAGCATCATGCGTCTCCATCAGAAGTCGTCGCCTTAGTCCACCAATACTAGGAATATATGGACGTCCCCCTTTAGCATAGAGGAATCCATCTTCGTACCAAAACCTCCGAGTGACTCCCTCCGCCACTAGCTTTTACATCTTAGTACAAACAGGTTCTTTACTTGTCTCCTCTTTGATGCGAGGTAGGAACTCACTTTCCAACCTAACCACCGTTGACACCATCTCAGCCACCACCTTGCGACTAAGAGCATCTCGGACGAAGTTAAGCCTTCCAGGCTTGTGTTCGAACCGCACATCTAACTCTACTAGAAAATCCAGCCACCTATCCTGCTTCTGATTGAGCTTCTTTTGACTCATGAAGTACATGATAGCAACATTGTCCGTCTGCACTACGAAACTCATTCCTAATAGGTAATGCCTCAAAAAATAGAGAGCATGAATCACTAACAACATCTTTTTCTCGTGAGCCGTGTACCTCTGCTCCACTTCCTTTAGCTTCCTACTTTCAAAAACAATAGGGTGTCACTCCTGGATAAGTACCGCCCCCAATGTTCATCTGATACGTTCGTGTGCACTTTGAAAGGTATGTCAAAATTGGGTAGTCCCAATACTGGTTCAGAGGCAATGACCTCCCTTAATTATGCCATGGCTTGGTCGTATAGATCCATCCATTCCCAAGCTCGATCCTTCTTGAATATATCTATCAATGGTGTCACTCTCCTTAAGTAGCCTTCCACGAACCGCTGATAGTAATTTGCCAAACCCAAAATGACCGCAACTCCTGGACCTTCGTAGGGTTTGGCCATTCCATGATCGCTCGCACTTTCTCTAGGTCCATCTGTAATTTACCCTGGCCTACAACATGACCAAGGAAAGTGATTGTTTGCGCAACAAACTCACATTTTTCCCTCTTTATATGCAAACGATTAGCCCTCAAAGTAGTCAAAACTATCCGTAAGTGATCTACATGATCTTGGAGGTTTTGACTATAGATTACAATATCACTAAGATAAACAACCGCAAATCGATCGATGAACTCCTTCAATACATCGCTCATCAAATTATAGATTGTAGCAGGGGCATTTGTCAAGCCAAATGGCATGACTAAGTATTCAAATGATCCATACCTAGTCACCATGGCCGTCTTAGGGACATCACCAGTTGCAATTCAGACTTGATATTACCCCGACCTCAAGTCCAACTTCGTGAAGTAGGCTGCACTGGATAGCCGATCGAACAAGTATGCCAACAGCTGAATATGGTACTTATTCTTCACCGTCAGCTTATTCAGTGCCCTGTAGTCCACGCACATTAGAAGGGATCTATCGTGCCTACGCTGGAATAAGATTGATGTTCCATAGGGTGCCTTGGATGGCTGAATGAACCCAACATCTAACAACTCCTGCAACTGCTTCCTCAGTGTTGGGTTTTGGGATTCATACGCGGCAGAGATTACAAAATAATTTTGACAAAAACCCCAATAGGACCCAAATCTAATTCCATTAAAAACATTTAAACCAAGAAAACTTAATCATACCTCGGTTGCAAAATACCTTTCTAAAGGTTGATCGATCTCTAAGGCGCGCTAACGCAATGACGAACGCCTCTACCAAGATCCACACACAAACAATGTAGAGATTCGAAGTGCTAGCTTTGAGAGAATACCAACCTTTTTGTTTCTCTCCAAAACGATCAAGAGCGTTCGAGAAAAACTTAATTCCTTTTAAAACGAAAATAGAGTTTCGGCCCAAAAAATCATCCATGTGTTCTAACTTAAATCGTCTATTTATACGACCCTTATATATAGACGGTTAAGTAAATTACACACATACCCCTACTTAAAGAAGTATAAGTGTAATACACCACAAGGACGTTTCTGTCATGAATTTTATCATATAAAATTTGTTTTTCTCAACCATCTTAAAATCTCGCAAAACCATTCTTAGTGTGCGACCCAATAGGCTCATACAACGTTGGCAGTGTACCAAAACACATTTTGGTATACAAGTCATAAGCGGCCTCTAGCAAGACATTATGACTACCCAAGTTGTACGAATATCAAATCGATACCACCTAATCAATAGTGTATACAACATTCTTTTGTCACGCGATATCCTTTTGATCAAATATAAGGCATGGAATTGTCATCCAACATGTTCAATCGTACTAGTCTCGATCTCTAGGTAGACCGAAAACATCCAAGTGACATTGATCAATATCAATTCACTTAGACTAGGCCTTTTAACAGTTTAACACATCGAGGGATCCACTGGATATATCTCTTTATATGAGAGGGACAAATTCTATCTCAATTACAAAACTTCATCACATTGCTCACACAATAACCAATCACAACCTTTATAATCATCCAGTTAAAGACAACGTTTGATTGTGTCAAATCACTGTGTTCCTAATGTTGAAGTCTCTAGTAATCAGAGGACTGAAAAATATACCTATCATGAGAAATAACTATGACTTAATCTACGTGATGTTCTCATAGCGGGTCATTTTAGTACTTTGTTCCCTAACAAGTACTCGTGATCTTGATTCGTATCCCTATACGTATAATCATCATATGATCATCAATCAAGACTCACACTAGTCTTAATTCATTATAGTTCCCAGTATAATGATTGACTATAGACATTTAGGATATTTCTACAAGTACCAATGGATCTTATTATAATGTAAACATGTAAATGAATTACAATAAACAACAAATGAAATCCTTTATTTTATTAACTAAAAGTATTCATAAAGACAGTTAATGGATTGACCTAGGGCACATGCCCCAACATCTCCCACTTGCACTAGGGCCAATCATACATGCATCTAATGCTTAATGACCTAACATGACCATCATGTTTTGCTTGTGGAAAGCTTTTGTCAATGGACCCACAACGTATTCTTTAGTAGGTACTCTACAAATCTTCACGTCTCCCTTCTAAATAATTTCTTTGATGAGATGAAAACGCATGAGTATATGTTTGGATCTGTGGTGTGATCTAGGTTCATTGGTCTATGCTATTGCCCCGTTATTGTCACAATACAAACAAATAGGGTTAGCGATACATGAAACCACACCTAGTTCAGAAATGAACTTTTTGATCCAAAATGCCTACTTTGCTGCATCGGACGCTGCAATATACTCAACTTCTGTTGTAGAATCTGCCACAGTCTCTTGCTTCGAACTTTTCGAGCTTCCTGCACCCCCATTCAAAGTAAACACATATCCAGACTGCGATCTAAAATCATCAATATCAGTTTGAAAACTTGCATCTGTGTAACCATTTACAACTAGATTATTTTCAAAACCTCCATAGACCAAGAACACTTCCTTAGTCCTTCTTAAGTATTTAAGAATGTCCTTTACTGCTATCTAATGACTCTCACCAGGATCTGACTGATATCTGCTTGTAGTGCTCAAAACATATGATACATCAGGTCGAGTGCATAACATGGCATACATGATAGATCCAATAGCTGATGCATATGAAATCTTATTCATACGGTCTCGCTCATCATTTGTCTTAGGACATTGAATCTTGTTGATACTTATGCCACGAGACAATGGCAACAATCCTCTTTTAGAGTCTTGCAAACTGAACCTATTCAACACCTTGTCTATGTAAGCACTATGACTTAGACCGATTAGCCTATTAGATCTATCCCTATAGATCTTTATCCCCAGGATATAGGCCGCATCTCCTAAGTCTTTCATTGAGAAACACTTCCCTAACTAAGACTTGACATTCTGCAATGTTGGGATGTCATTTCCAATGAGTAATATATCATCAACATACAGTACCAAAAAAACAACTATACTCCCACTGACCTTCTTGTATACACAAGGCTCATCTTCATTTTTAATAAAACAAAAATCCTTGACTGCTTCATCAAAATGAAGATTCCAACTCTGAAAAGCTTGCTTTAATCCATAAATGGATCTTTGAAGCTTGCATACCTTCCTAGAATTCTCAAGATGTACAAAACCTTCAGATTGTGTCATATACATGTCCTCAAGCAGCTTTCCATTAAGAAATGATGTTTTTACATCCATTTGCCATATCTCATAGTCATAATATGCAGCAATGTCAATTAAAATCCTTATGGATTTGAGCATGGCTACTTGCAAAAAAGTTTCATCATAATCAACACCTTGAGTCTGCCTGAAACCTTTTGCAACAAGTCTTGCTTTAAAAGTATGCACTTTGCCATCCATGTCAGTTTTCTTCTTGAAAACCCATTTACATCTAATGATCTTACCACTTTCATGTAAATCAACCAAGTTCCAAACTTGGTTATCATACATGGATTGCATCTCAGAGTTCATGGCACTTAGCCATTTATCTGAGTTTGGTCCAGACATAGCCTCCTGATAAATGGTAGACTCATTTTGATCCATAAGCAACACATCACGACTATCAGTAATGAGAATTATGAATCTCTATGGCTCATGTCTTACCCTACCAGATTTACGTGGGCCTTGTGTCACTTGTGGAGGTTCAACTGGTTCAGAATGTTGTTGAACTTTCAGTAGCGGTTTAGGGTTTATCTGTGATTCTTGAACTTCCTCAAGATTTATTTCTCTCCCACTAATGTCTTTTAAAATAAACTGTTTTTCTATAAAGGCACCATACAGAGCAACAAACACTTTGTTCTCAGCGGGATTATAAAAGTAATTCCTTTTGTTTCCTTAGGATACCCCAATAATAAACACTTATCAGATTTAGGTGCTAGTTTTTCTGAGACTTATCGCTTTACGTAAGCCTCACAACCCCAAATCTTAAGGAATGATAAACTAGGTATCTTCCCGTACCATATCTCATATGATGTTTTATCAACCGTTTTAGAAGGAACTTGATTTAGAGTGAAAACTGCAATTTGTAATGCATAACCCCAAAAGGATAATGGACGATCTGCATGACTCATCATAGATCGAACCATATCTAATAAGGTTCGATTACTCCTTTGAGAAACTCCATTCTACTGTGGAGTTGCTAGTGGAGTCAATTCGGAGACAATCCCACAATCTCTAAGATGATCATCAAATTCTTGGCTCAATATTCACCACCTCGATTTGACCGAAGTGTTTTGATAGTCTTACTAAGTTGATTCTGCACTTCATTTTGAGACGTTCGAAACATCTAAAATGATTCAGCTTTATGTCTCATTAGATATACATAACCATATCTGCTGAAATCATCAGTAAATGTAATGAAGTATCGATAACCTCCTCTAGCCATTGTGTTTATAGGACCGCATACATCACTATGTATTAGACCCAATAAATCACTTGCCCTTTCACTGTGTCCAGTAAAGGGACTTTTAGTCATCTTGCCTCGTAAACAAGATACGCACGTTTTTATATGTTTTCTAAATCAAATGAATCTAGAAGTCTATCTTTATGGAGCTTCGTTATGCATTTCTCGTTTATGTGCCCGAGACGACAATGCCAAAGATAGGTTTGATTCAAGTCACTTGACTTGAATCTCTTTGTATTTATGTTAAAGACTGGAGTATCAGTGGACCTTTTCATGCTTATAATATAAAGACCATCACACAAATCAGCATTTGCGTAAAATATACCTTTACGAGAAATGGAACATCTATTATTCACAATAATAAAATTAAACCATCCATATCCAAGCATGAAACAGAAATGATGTTTCTGCTCAAGGCAGGCACAAAATAATAATTATTTAAAGTTAAAATAAGTCTAGGTAAGACTAAGTCATATGATCCAATAGCCAGGACAACAACTCTTGCTCCATTCCCTACGCGGATGATGACTTTTCCTTTCTTCAACTTTCTACTTCTGGTGAGTCCCTGCACATTTATACAAATGTGAGATCTACATCCAGCATCTAATACCCAGGAACACTAGTAGATAAATTAATTTTAATAACATAAATACCTGTAGTGGTAGTCGCACTACATTTTTACTTCTTTGGATCTTCTAGATAGATTTTGCAATTTCTTAACCAATGTCCAGGTGCATGGCAGAAATGACAATTTCCTTCCTTTTCTTTTGGGTGTTTTGAAGCAGGAACAGGCTGAGGCTTGACTTGTTCCATAAGCTTTGCGACAGGTGCAGCAGCAACCTTGGCGACTTTAGCCTTGCCTTTGTCTTTCTTCTTCATTCCCTTTCTCTTTTGGACCAACATATTACTAGAGGGTTTCTTGATATTTTGTTCAGCAGTTTTGAGCATCAAATGCAACTCTGAAATTGGTTTCTCCATATTATTCATATTGTAGTTCATCACAAATTGCGAGTAACTCACCGATAATGAATTTAGGATCAAATCGTAGCCAACTCTTGGCTTATGGGAAATCCGAGTCTATTAAGCTGGTCAACATAGCCCTTCATCTTCAGAATTAGAGGACTAATGCACCCTCAGTCATCTTGCAAGAATGTAGGTTCTTGACTGTCTCGAACCTTTCTTGCCTAGCTTGCTATTGAAACATTTTCTTCAGCGTTACAACCATGTCGTAGGCTTCCATTAGTTCCATGTCCTTCTGAAGTTCAGGAACCATAGTTGCCAACATAACACATGCAACATCGGTAGGATCGTTGACATGCTTATCATATAAAATTCATTTTTCCGAACCATCTTAAAATCTCGCGAAACCATTCTTAGTGTGCGACCCAATAGGCTCATACAACGTTGGCAGTGTACCAAAACACATTTTGGTATACAAGTCATAAGCGGCCGCTAGAAAGACATTGTGACTACCCAAGTTGTACGAATATCAAATTGATACAACTTAATCAATAGTGTATATAACATACTTTTGTCACACGATATCCTTTTGATCAAACATAAGGCATGGAATTGTCATCCAACATGTTCAATCGTACTAGTCTCGATCTCTAGGTAGACTGAAAACATCCAAGTGACATTGATCAATATCAATTCACTTAGACTAGGCCTTTTAACAGTCTAACACATCGAGGGATCCACTAGATATCTCTCTTTATATGAGAGGGACAAATTATATCTCGATTACACAACTTCATCACATTGCTCACACAGTAACCAATCACAACCTTTTTAATCGTCCGGTTAAAGACAACGTTTGATTGTGTCAAATAACTGTGTTCCTAATGTTGAAGTCCTGGTAATCTCAAGTTAGAAGACTGAAAAATATACCTATCATGAAAAACAACTATGACTTAATTCATGTGATGTTCTCATAGCAGGTCGGTCCAGTACTTTGTTCCCTAACAAGTATTCGTGATCTTGATTCATATCCCTATACGTATAATCATCATATGATCATCAATCAAGACTCATACTAGTCTTAATTCATTATAGTTCACAGTATAGTGATCGACTAAGGACATTTAGAATATTTCTGTAATTATCTATGGATCTTATTATAAACTAAACATGCAAATTAATTATAATAAACAGCAAATGAAATCTATTATTTTATTAACTAAAAGTATTCATAAAGACAGTTAATGGATTGAACTAGGGCACATGCCCCAATAGAATGAAAGTTGTGAATTCGAAAGCAAAGTGAATTCTAGGTATTGCATTTAATGTGAATCTTAACTTTAGGTCTTAGGAGGGGAAGATCAACCTAATGGCAGTTCCTTTGGATGACTTTGATGTCATTCTAGGGAATGACTTCCCGCATTTGGGAGCATTGCCTTGATGCCATTCTTGATGGGATTGTTTGTGATGAAGAAGTCCCATCCTTGCTTTATTCCTACGGGTAACATGATTTCAGGGGAAGAGAGTGCAAAGTTGTCCCATATTTCAACCATTCAAATGAAAGATAGACTAAGGAAAGGTGAACCAACATATTTGGCGGCCTTAGTGGAAACTAAGGCAGGCAAGACAAAAAAGTCCCTGTTGCAGTTGTTGAGGTACTAGAGGACTTAAGTGACGTGATGCTAGCGGAGTTGCCAAAACAATTACCCCCACAAAGGGTGATTGACCACGAGATTGAGCTGATCCCTAGCTCAAAGCCCCCGGCAAAGGCCCCGTATAGAATGGCTTCAAAGGAGTTAGAGAAGTTGAGTGTTGGGGCATGTGCCCTAAGTCAATCCATTAACTATCTTTATGAATACTTTTAGTTAATAAATAGAGGATTTCATTTGTTGTTTATTATAATTAATTTACATGTTTACATTATAATAAGATCCATGGGTATTTGCAGAAATATCATAAATGTCCCTAGTCGGTCATTATACTGGGAACTATAATGAATTAAAACTAGTGTGAGTTTTGATTGATGATCATATGATGATTATACGTATATGGATACGAATCAAGATCACGAGTACTTGTTAGGGAACAAAGTACCGGAATGACCCGCTATGAGAACATAACATGGATTAAGTCATAGTTGTTTCTTATGATAGGTATATTTTTCAGTCCTCTAACTTGAGATTACTAGAGACTTCAACATTAGGAACACAGTGATTAGACACAATCAAACGTTGTCTTTAACCGGATGATTATAAAGGTTGTGATTGGTTATTGTGTGAGCAATGTGATGAAGTTGTGTAATCGAGATAGAATTTGTCCCTCTCATATAAAGAGATATCCAGCGGATCCATGGGTATTTACATAAATATCCTATATGTCCTTAGTCGATCATTATACTGGGAACTATAATGAATTAAGACTAGTGTGAGTCTTGATTGATGATTATACGTATAGGGATACAAATCAAGATCACGAGTACTTGTTAGGGAACAAAGTACTGGAATGACCCGTTATGAGAACATCACATGGATTAAGTCATAGTTGTTTCTCATGATAGGTATATTTTTCAGTCCTCTGACTTTAGATTACTAGAGACTTCAACATTAGGAACACAGTGATTCGACACAATCAAACATTGTCTTTAACTGGACAATTATAAAGGTTGTGATTGGTTACTGTGTGAGCAATGTGATGAAGTTGTGTAATCGAGATAGAATTTGTCCCTCTCATATAAAGAGATATATCTAGTGGATCCCTCGATGTGTTAGACTGTTAAAAGGCCTAGTCTAAGTGAATTGATATTGATCAATGTCACTTGGATGTTTTCAGTCTACCTAGAGATCAAGACTAGTACGATTGAACATGTTGGATGACAATTCCATGCCTTATAATTGATCAAAAGGATATCGCGTGACAAAAGGATGTTGTATACACTATTGATTAGGTTGTATCGATTTGATATTCGTACAACTTGGGTAGTCATAATGTCTTGCTAGAGGCCGCTTATGACTTGTATACCAAAACATGTTTTGGTACAGTGTCGACATTGTATAAGCCTATTGGGTCGCACAATAAGAATGGTTTTGCGAGATTTTAAGATGGTTCAAAAAATGAATTTTTATGATAAAATTCACTACAGAAACGTCCTTGTGGTGTATTACACTTATATTTCTTCAAGTAGGGGTATAAGTGTAATTTACTTAATCGTCTATATACAAGGCTTGTATAAATAGACACTTTAAGTTAGAACACATGGATGAATTTTTAGGGCCGAAACTCTATTTTCGTTTAAAAGGAATTAGTTTTTTCTGGTACGCTCAGGATCGTTTTGGAAAGAAACAAAAAGGTTTGGTATTCTCTCGAAGCTAGCACTTCGAATCTCGGTTGTCGTTCATGTGTGGACTGTTGGTAGAGGGCGTTCGTCGTTAGCAGCGCCTTAGAGATCGATCAACCTTCAGAAAAGTTTTTTGCAACTGAGGTATGATTAAGTTTTCTTCATTTAAACGTTTTTAATGGAATTAGATTCGGATCCTGTTGGGGTTTTTGTCAAAATTATTTTGTAATATCCGCTGTGTATGAACCCCAAAACCCGATAGTGGTATCAGAGCCATCGAGTTCGATTCCATTAAATTCATTGCATGTTTTCTTCTGATATATACATGATATATAATTGAAAACATGTTAATAGTTGATGTATATGTGATATACATAAGTTTTCTGTTAGATTTATTATCATGTTTTGTGTATATGATACATATATTCATGATTTAATTGAAATCAGTTTCGTACATGCAAGTAACCATGTTAGGTTAATTCGAATAATTTTAATGAATTGAATTTCGTGTTCTGTGATCCATGACACCATTAGGTATAATCTTTATTTTTCGTGTATTGATGCATGGATGAAATTTCTGTAATTCAGTATGCATAGTTAGGTTACATTGTTTTAAGTTTCTTAAATTATATAAGTCTTAATATTAATTCGAAACTAATATGATTAGGTTCGATTGGGATGGTAGTCATGATTCAATTACATGTTTGTGATTATTTGGATGATGACCGAAATTGCAAATAATTATTTTTCGAAATTATTTATTTATCTCGTTATATCTATCATGTTATGAAGTTTCTATCTGATAAGAGATAGATAACAAATTAGATTAGGAGATATTAGCAAAATCAGTTTCGTTATCCCTATTGGATAGGAGATAAATATTGAGAATTTTGTTATTGGTGATATGCTAGGATTCAAATATCTTAAGTCATGTTTGGATTATGATAAAATGATTAGTTAGATGTTGGCCCCGGTTAATTAAAATGTTTTAATTGACTTAATTTCAAATAATTTAAGGGGTTAATTGCGGATAATAAAATCAGTGAAAAATATGATTTTCTAAAGCGAATTTTAATTTTTGGAATCGAGATTTGTCTCCAAAAAAAAGGGGCGCTACCAACTGTACCCCCGTCCGCTGACCAGCCAGCGGAACCGTCGTCTGACTAATATTAGCGCATGGAAATTCTTTTATTAGTGAACAGTATAAAAATTTCCAAATTGTTTAGTGATTTAACAAATCAGTAAAATATATGATATTTCATTGTTTACATAAAATTACTAAAACTGAATAAAATCCCTCTATTAAATTTTAAGTCTCATGTCATCCATTTTAAACACTTGTCAAGGCCCGATCACACTAATACAGTTTTAGCCACAGCTGGGTGTGTTGTGTTATCTTAGTGAGACAAGTTGGATAAGAGTTACTTAAATGTTTAAAATGGTCTGACTTAATAAAGCTATCAAAATAGTTTTGAGCTTTAGGCACTTGATGAGATAAAAACATGATAAGACATAAGATGTCTCGTATCTCATAAAAGTATCTAAAATTACATAAGATGTACTTGGTAATTGTTACCTACCTAAATAATCTAGTTCTGTGTTTCATGCCATAGCTGTCATAGAATTAGGTGAAATATGGATTTTAGTCCCATAAATAAACAGTATGTTTTAGGAGGGTTGTTAATTTAGTGGGAGTCTATTCCTCTATACTAAAATAAACTTTGCATAATCTTTATTGTAAATCAATGGCCTCTTCAAGTAACAATAATCCCCTTTCACTATGATTTATCCTAGAGAAGGATAAGCTATATGGGACTGATTTTCTTGACTGGTTCAGAAACTTGAGAATTATTCTTAAGCATGAATGCAAGTTGATGTCCTGGACGCTCCAATCCCTGAGGACCTACCAGCCAATGCTATGAAAGCTGTGAAGGATGCACATAATAAGCGTGTCAACGATTCTTCTGATGTTGCATGTATTATGCTGGCAACTTTGGTTCCCGAACTTCATAAGGATATAAAACTAATGGAAGCCTACGACATGGCTATAACGCTTGGTCCAATTGCAAGCTAGGCAAGAAAGGTTCGAGACAGTCAAAAATCTACATTCTTGCAAGATGACTGAGGGTGCGTCAGTCAGTCCTCATGTTTTGAAGATGAAGGGCTATGTTGACCAGCTTGATAGACTCGGATTTCCCGTAAGCCAAGAGTTTGCTACGGATTTGATCCTGAATTCATTACCAGAGAGTTACTCATAATTTGTGATGAACTACAATATGAATAATATGGAGAAATCAATTTCAGAGTCGCATTTGATGCTTAAAATTGATGAACAAAATATCAAGAAACCTTCTAGTAATGTGTTGATTGTCCAAAAGGGAAAGGGAATGAAGAAGAAAGGCAAAGGCGAGGCTAAAGTTGTCAAGGCTGCTGCTGCACCTGTCGCAAAGCCTGTGGAACAAGTCAAGCCCCAGCTTGTTCCTGCTTCAAAACACCCAAAAGAAAAGGAAGGAAATTGTCATTTCTGCCATGCACCTGGACATTGGTTAAGAAATTGCAAAATCTATCTAGAAGATCCAAAGAAGTAAAAAGGTAGTGCGACTACCACTACATGTATTTATGTTATTAAAATTAATTTATCTACTAGTGTTCCTGGGTATTAGATGCCGGATGTGGATCTCACATTTGTATAAATGTGCAGGGACTCACCAGAAGTAGAAAGTTGAAGAAAGGAAAAGTCATCATCCGAGTAATAGATGGTTTTGATTTTATTATTGCGAATAATAGATGTTCTATTTCTCGTAAAGGCATATTTTATACAAATGTTGATTTGTGTGATGGTCTTTATATTCTAAGCATGAAAATGTTCACTGATACTTCAGTCTTTAACATAAATATAAAGAGATCAAAGTCAAATGATTTAAATCAAACCTATCTTTGGCATTGTCGTCTCGGGCACATAAATGAGAAACGCATAACGAAGCTCCATAAAGATGGACTTCTACATTCATTTGATTTAAAAACATATGAAACATGCATATCTTGTTTACTAGGCAAGATGACTAATAACCCATTTACTGGAAATAGTGAAAGGGTAAGTGATTTATTGGGTCTAATACATACTGATATATGCGATCCTATAAACACAATGGCTAGAGGAGGTTATCGAGTACTTCATTACATTTACTGATGATTTCAACAGATATTGTTATGTATATCTTATGAAACATAAAGCTGAATCATTTGAGATGTTTCGAACGTTTCAAAATGAAGTGCATAATCAACTTGGTAAAACTATCAAAACACTTCGGTCAGATCGAGGTGGTGAATATTTGAGCCAAGAATTTGATGATCATCTTAAAAATTGTGAGATTGTCTCCCAATTGACTCCACCAGCAACTCCACAATGGAATGGGGTTTCTGAAAGGAGAAATCGAATCTTATTAGATATGGTTCGAAATATGATGAGTCATGCAGATCTTCCATTATCCTTTTGAGGTTATGCATTACAAACAACAGTTTTCACTTTAAATCGAGTTCCTTCTAAAGCGGTTGATAAAACACCATATGAGATATGGTACAGGAATAAACCTAGTTTGTCTTTCCTTAAGATTAAGGGCTGTGAGGCTTACGTAAAGAGACAAGTCTAAGAAAAACTAGCACCTAAATATGACAAGTGTTTATTTGTGGGGTATCCTAAAGAAATAAAACGAAATTACTTTTATAATCCCGCTTGAGAACAAAATGTTTGTTGCTTGGCATGGTGTCTTTATGAAAAACCAGGTTATTTCGAAAGACACTAATGGGAGAGAGATAAATCTTGAAGAAGTTCAAGAATCACAGATAAACACTAAACCACTACTGGAAGTTCAACAACGTTCTGAACTAGTTGAACCTCCACAAGTGACACAAGGCCCACGTAAATCTGGTAGAGTAAGACATGAGCCAGAGAGATTCGGATTTCTCATTACTGATAGTCGTGATGTGTTGCTTATGGATCAAAATGAGCCCACTACTTATCAGGACGCTATGTCTGGACCAGGCTAAGATAAATGGCTAAACTTGGTTGATTTACCTGAAGGTGGTAAGACTATTGGATGTAAACGGATTTTCAAGAAGAAAACAAACATGGATGGCAAAGTGCATACTTTTAAAGCAAGACTTGTAGCAAAAGGTTTCAGGCAGACTCAAGGTGTTGATTATGATGAAACTTTTTCGCCAGAACCCGTGCTTAAATCCATAAGAATTTTAATTGCCATTGTTGCATATTATGACTATAAGATATGGCAAATGGATGTAAAAACATCATTTCTTAATGGAAAGCTACTTGAGGACGTGTATATGACACAACTGAAGGTTTTGTACATCCCGAGAATTCTAGGAAGGTAGGCAAGCTTCAAAGATCCATTTATGGATGAAAGCAAGCTTCTCGAGTTGGAATCTTCGTTTTGATGAAGCAATCAAGGATTTTGGTTTTATTAAGAATGAAAATGAGTCTTGTGTATACAAGAAGGTTAGTGGGAGTGTAGTTATTTTTCTTTTACTGTATGTTGATGATATATTACTAATTGGAAATGACATCCCAACATTGCAGAATGTCAAGTCTTGGTTAGGGAAGTGTTTCTCAATGAAAGACTTAGGAGATGCATCTTCTATCCTAGTGATAAGGATCTATATGGATAGATCTAAGAGGCTAATCGGTATAAGTCAGAGTGCTTACATAGACAAGGTGCTAAATAGGTTCAGTTTGCAAGACTCTAAAAGAGGATCGTTGTGAATGTCTCATTGCATAAGTCTCAGCAAGATTCAATGTCCTAAGACAAATGATGTGCGAGACCGTATGAATAAGATTCCATATGCATCGACTATTGGATCTATCATGTATGTCATGCTATGCACTCGACCTGATGTATCATATGCTTTAAGCACTACAAACATATATCAGTCAGATCTTGGTGAGAGTCACTGGATAGCGGTAAAGAACATTCTTAAATACTTAAGAAGGACTAAAGAAGTGTTCTTGGTCTACGGAGGTTTTGAAAATGATCTAGTTTTAAATGGTTACACAAATGCAACTTTTCAAACTGATATATATGATTTTAGATCGCAGTCTGGATATGTGTTTACTTTGAATGGGAGGTGCGGTAAGCTAGAAAAGTTCGAAGCAAGAGATTGTGGCAAATTCTACAATAGAAGCTGAGTATATTGCAGTGTCCGATGCAGCAAAGGAGGCAGTTTGGGTCAAAAAGTTTATCTTGACTCGGTCGCATATCATTTTATTGGTCTCCGTCAATAACCATACATGTTGGGGCATGAACCCTAGGTCAATCCATTAATTGTCTTTATGAATACTTTAAGTTAATAAAATAGAGGATTTTATTTGATGTTTATTATAATTAATTTACATGTTTACATTATAATAAGATCCATGGGTATTTGCGAAATATCCTAAATGTCCCTAGTCGATCATTATACTGGGAACTATAATGAATTAAGACTAGTGTGAGTCTTGATTGATGATCATATGATCATTATACGTATAGGGATACGAATCAAGATCACGAGTACTTGTTAGGGAACAAAGTACTGGAATGACCCGTTATGAGAACATCACATGGATTAAGTCATAGTTGTTTCTCATGATAGGTATATTTTTCAGTCCTCTGACTTTAGATTACTAGAGACTTCAACATTAGGAACACAGTGATTCGACACAATCAAACATTGTCTTTAACTGGACAATTATAAAGGTTGTGATTGGTTACTGTGTGAGCAATGTGATGAAGTTGTGTAATCGAGATAGAATTTGTCCCTCTCATATAAAGAGAGATATCTAGTGGATCCCTCGATGTGTTAGACTATTAAAAGGCCTAGTCTAAGTGAATTGATATTGATCAATGTCACTTGGATGTTTTCAGTCTACCTAGAGATCGAGACTAGTACGATTAAACATGTTGGATGACAATTCCATGGTTATGTTTGATCAAAAGGATATCGTGTGACGAAAGGAGGTTATATACATTATTGATTGGGTTGTATCGATTTGATATTCGTACAACTTGGGTAGTCATAATGTCTTACTTGAGGTCGTTTATGACTTGTATACCAAAATGTGTTTTGGTACACTGCCAACGTTGTGTGAGCCTATTGGGTTGCACACTAAGAATGACTTTGCGAAATTTTAAGATGTTTCAGAAAAATGAATTTTTTACGATAAAACTCATGACGGAAACGTCGTTGTGATGTATTACACTTATACTTCTTTAAGTAGGGGTATATGTGTAATTTACTTAACCGTCTATATATAAGGGTTGTATAAATAGACGATTTAAGTTAGAACACACGTATAAAAAAGATTAAGGGTCGAAATTCTATTTACGTTTCAGAAACTAATTAGGGTTTTCTGGTACGCTCTGGATCATTTTGGAGAGAAACAAAAAGGTTTGGTATTCTCTCGAGGCTAGCACTTCGAATCTCGGCCGCCGCTCATGTGCGGATTGTTGGTAGAGGGCGTTCGTCGTTGGAAGCGCCTTAGAGATCGATCAACCTTTAGAAAAGTATATTGCGATCGAGGTATGATTATGTTTTCATGGTTTAAACGTTTTTAATGGAATTAGATTCAGATCCTATTGAGGTTTTTGTCAAAATTGTTTTGTAATTTTTGCTGCGTATGAACCCCAAATACCCAACACATTCGAATGGAATTCTCAATAAGATCCAGTCCCAACTTTTCCACCATGTGGTCCACCACAAATGAATGTGTTGTTCCCGAATCCACCATTGCCATGATTCGTTTCTGACTCACCTCCGCATCAACGTACATCAGCCCCTCCGAAAGGCTTGTCTTGCTTGTTGAATGATATTCAACAATTGTAGTGGGTTCATCTGGAGCTGGCCATTATCTTCCATGATCAAGGCCGATATTTTCTCATTCTTTGGGCAGCTCGTGCCCTGTGGGGACCATTGCAAATGAAACAACCCTTCTATAAGGAACTTGATGAGGGCTTTGCGTCTACTTTCGGGGCTGGCTTTGAGCTTGCTTGTTTAAGAGGGAATGACTTCTTCTCACCCTTCTTGTGGTGGTCCTTAAATGGCTTCTTCTCCTTTTCTTTCCCTCGCTTGTGGAAGAACTAGTCTTGAAATCCATAAGACTATCAGCCGCAGCAATCGCCCCGAGTAAGTCCTTCACCCCTGCCTCCTTAGCTCGAATTGAGCCTATGACTGCAATCCAGTAGTGAAGTTAAAGAGTTTGTCATTCTCTGACATGTTTTTGATATCTAGCAAGAGAGAGGAAAACTCCTTAATATAGTATTGTACTGACCCATTTGTTTGAGCTTGCGCAAGGCTTCCCATGCTTGCCAAACAATATTAGTAGGAAAGAATTGATCCTTCAACTCTCCCTTTAGCACCTCCCAATCCAAGATCTTGGGTCTACCCGCAGCCTCATCATCATTTACTATGGTTTTCCACCAGAGTTTAGCATCACCTTCTAGGTACATGGAGGTCAAGATGAACTTTTGGTTCTACGTCCGGACAATAGCAGAGTATTGCTCCATGTCCCAAAGAAAATTCTCAAGCTCCTTCACGCTCCGCTTGCCCGAGAATTTCTTTGGTTCCGACACCTTGGTTCTAGGCTCTACCGCACTTGCAACCTCCGAGGATCCACCAACAGCTCGCTTAATTTAACTCACCTCCATAGCCATTGTCGCGACTGTTTCGGTGGTGAGTTCTCCCACAAAACGTACATCCGCTACGAGCTTCTCAAATTTGGATTCCTACACAACTAGCATGGCCTCTTATGACTCTTCTCTAGTCACCAAGGAAGCCACCAACATCTCTAATCCTTCAATGCGCTGTGCTGACATTGAGGACTCCGCCGACTGTGTCGGGACATCATTGTTACCATCATTTGTTCGAAGCGAGCTACTCTTTCACTTAGATCACTTGCCGCTCTGGTTGCCATCGTCTCCGAAACTGGCTCTAATACCAATTGCCATGGGGCCGTTAAGTGAGGGATTTACCCTAAGGAAATTCTCCTCGCTCAACCCAACCCGTGGTGCCTAAGGGCCACTTTAGTTCAACACTACCAATACTCAAATTGAATGAACAACAATCAATGGCACCAAAGAAACGTTTTACTAAGCTCTCAATGGGAATACAACACTGGTACTCTATGCTTCCCCAAGCCCAGAGCCCAAGGCTTTATAGATTAGCCAACAAGTAGTTACATAACCATCTAGGAAACCTGTCTTGATTACATTTATTCATAGACTAAGTAAAACCCTACTCCTTTATGGTCAAGGCAGTTACTCAACTGCCTTGTTCCCTTGCTACCACCTGGTTCCATAACCGCCTCAACTGTTTGGTCAATTAGCACATGCTCCATGTATTCGGGACATTCTTGGTTGTGCATTGGTCATGCTAGTGTCCATGACCAAGGTCGTTTCCCAACCGCTTGAAACCACCTTGACTTGGTCCATCCACGCCTCAACGGACTTGGTCCATGTTTCTCTTAGGGACAAGGATTGATCAGTGGTGCCTAGCTGAGTCTAGGCACTCTGAGTGCTAGCCGGGGCTCAGTCGAGTCCCATTAGCTCGGGTTGGCCGGACCATGGGTCTGTGGGTCTTGCTTTGGCATGGTGCCCAAAGCATGCTCGAGGGTCCTCCTTGCTACTATGTCCATGCCGCCCCTAGGAGAGAACACACCTCTCCTTATAGTAAATGTTAAGCCGTTTCCCCAACTCCAATAGGAAACGTCAAGAAATGAGACCAAACGTACTTTGACTTGGTCAATGCCCAAGTCAAGATTTGTTAACCCTTGCCAAGGTATGCCTTGCCAAAGCCAAGTCACGACCTTGTCCGTGCCAAGGCACTACCTTGCTCGTGCCAAGGCATGACCATGCTTGTGCCAAAGGAATCTGGCAAGGTATCGCCTTGCTCGTGCCCAAGGAACCTGCCAAGGCGCGGCCTTTCTCGTGCCAAGGCGTTGCCTTGCCCATGCCAAGGGAATCTGCCAAGCCTTGCCTGTGACTGTGCCAAGGGATGTGCCATTGCGCCCAGGCACCGTGCCTTGGCACGCAATAAAGCACAACCTCGTCCCCGCCTGTACGCTGCCTCATTCATCTCGCATGTAACCAAACTTCATGGAACCACCCAAGTCCTCAAGAACTTGGTCATTTGCTAGGTTTCTCGCTGCCTAGCCCAGCCTACTTGGGTCACGCTATTGAGGGGCTGACATCAACCATTATAACACATAATTAAGGCAACATATATATATATATATATATATAACATATATATATAAGGAAACACACATATATATATATATATATATATATTAGTTTTGTCTTTTTTTCTCAATTTTAACGTATTATATAAACATGAACACTTGCTTTTGTTTAAGTTATAATTAAAATATTGTATATAAATAATTTAACATAGCTTTTAAAAATAACTAAGCAACACTATCTTTAATTTTAGCATGCAATAAGTCTCCTAGTCGAGCTAGTCAGATCACTAAAGTCTATTTGTCTTCTTAGGAGAATATCTTAATATCTGAAAACTTTTTTTTTGTCTATTTCACCTTGTTGTCTTCTAGCAATCCATTCAACTTAACAAGTTATACGTTTCATGTCATGTCAACTCGTTTGAAGTTCGTATCGTGACGTATTAACTGGTTAAATATATGGGTCGTGTTCATGTTGACCTTAATTGGGCCAATTGATGGATCAACCCGACACGAACACGACCTGCTAACCTATTGTTTTCACCCTTAATGAGAAGAGAGGCTATTGGCTTTAGTTAAGTCAGGCTTGTTAGGTTTTTAAGGTTCATACACAGCGAAAAATTCAAAATAAATTTTGAAAAACCCCAACAAAATCGAAAATAAGTTCCATTAAACTAATTCTACGAAAGTAAATCATACCTTATTTTGTGATTTCCTTTTGATTGTTCGATTTTTAAGACGTTCAAGTGCGCGTCCTCTATCAGAAATCCACACACGAATGGTGACCAAAATTTAGAGTGCAAGCCCTAAGAGAGATTGAAAATGATTTTTCTTTCTCTCCCTAAATCAAGAGAACTCGAAAATTGTAAAACGAAATCTTATTTCATTTTTAGGGTTTCACCCTTTATATATATGTGTGTAGATAAGCCATCACTTAAAATCCTATTCATAATACAACTATTGTATTTAGGCAGTTTAAGCAAATTATGCATACGCCCTATTAATAAGTTATCATATAACAAATCGTAAGGGCTTTTATGTAATGAATTTTATCATATAAAATTCATTACTTTGGACCAATTGAAATTATGCAAAGCCATTTTTTGTGTGCGAACCAATAGGTTCATGCGACGTGGCAGTGAACCAAAAACCATTTTGGTACACAAGTCATAAGTGGTCTCTAGCAAGACATTATGACTACCCAAGTAGCATGAATATCAACATTGATACAACCTAATTAATAACGTATATTATATCCTTTTGTCGTGCGATATCCTTTTATTAAAGATAAGGCATGGAAAGTCGCCCTTAATGTTCAATCATACTAGTCTCGATCTTTAGGTAAACTGAAAAACATCCAAGCGACATTGATCATATCAATTCACATGGACTTCGCCATTATTAGTCTATCTTATCAAGGAATCCATTGATATCTTTCTCTATACGAGAGTGACAAATTATATCTTGATTACACACATTCACATATTATTCACACGGTGACCACTTATAATCTTTATAATTGTCCGGTTAAAAACAACATTTGATTGTGTCAAATTATCATGCTCATAATATTGAAGTCTATGGTAATCTCAAGTCGAAGGACATAATGATATACCTATTATGAGTAACACCTATGACTTAATCCATGCGATGTTCTTATAGCGGGTTGGTCTAATACTTTATTCCCTAACAAGTACTCATGATCTTGATTTGTATCCCTATACGCATGATCATCACATGACCATCAATCAAGATTCACACTAGTCTTAATTCATTATAGTTCCCAGTAGCATGACCGACTAGGGACATTTATGATATTTCAACAAATACCCATGGATCTTACTATAAGGTAAACATGCAATCACTTATAATAAAACAATAAATAAAACCTCTATTTTATTAACTAAAATTATAAGATAAACAATGTTTGTAGATTGACCTAGGGCACATGCCCAAACAAGGCTGGCGTATCGGTGCTTACTATAAGAAAAAGTGTTTTCGAGGACATTTGTATTAAGACGTTTATATGCAAACGTCGTAGAAAATGATCTACGAGGACATTTTTCTTAACTCCGTTTTAATATACTGGCTACAAAGTACAACATAGGATGTTTACATACAAACGTCCTCAAACATGCTTTTAAAGACGTTTTCTAGTTGTCTTTAAATAATTTAATTTCAAGACGTTCCAACACAGTCTTAATAATAGTTTCCGCCAAAATATTGATTTCCCGCCAATTGCTTTTAGGACATTATCTTATAATGTCATATTTTTAATTATGACGTTTTCTTATGAATATCCTCATAAACACTTAGTACTACATTTTTATTTAAATATCTTAAATATAAACTTTGTAAGAACATCATGTAGCAATTATCCTAAAAGATTTAGAACATTTTGAAGCAAATGTCCTAAATGTGAAGCTTTTTAGGAAATTCTTAAGCAAATGCCTTAAATGTGAAGCTTTTTAGGACATTTTTAAGTAAATGCCTTAGAACTAAATCGGTTTAGGACATTTCAAAGCAAATTTCCTAATACATTTATGTTTGGTGTCCTCTATACAACTTACTATATTTTATCGAATATGCCCTAAAATAATGTATTTTATTTTTATTTTTTTGGTAAAGATTTTATTTTTTTATATATACTAATTACCATATATACACTCGCAGAAAAACAATCTAATGGCATAAAATTTGGGAAAAACTTAAAACAAATTGATTAATTAAAATCATTTGAGAAAACTAAATTGATTTTCGTATTTTAGAAGTTGTGTATATATTAATAGTAGTAAATAATACTGTTGCTAATGCTTAACGACCGAATAACAACGGAATGGAGTGCACACGTGACAATATGGTTAGCAACGAATTTAATTCCGTTGCTACATCCAAATAAATAACAAAATATAATCGTGTCCTCCATTTGCTCGGCCTTACTTGACCACCACCACCTTCGTGCCTCACTGCCCTCCGCCTCTCACCTCCTTGCCCCTGCCCTCGCCATCTTTCCTATCTATATATATATATACTAGTATCGTAAAGTGCGATGAACAAATGAGCTCGCTCACTAAGCTCGTAGGAACTGAATTATAAGAATTAAATTTAATTCAGTAGAGTAAAAGAAAAGTATCATAATAATTTGCCAAAGGGTTTAGATAAAGTTATTATGCAATAAATTTTAAGATATCAGTAATATTAATAATAGTCAATTGAGACATCAGAGATAAAAAATCTCTAATCGAGATACTATTAGCAAGAAATTTTAGATACCAAATAATCTCTAATTGAGATATTAGCAAGAGATTTGTGAAATCGAATTTGAAGGGTAAAATTATAATTTAAAATAATGGTTGAAAGTTGTTGTATTCGTATTTTTTAAATATTAATAGATTATGCAATAAATTTTAATGATATCATTAATATTAATAATAATTAATTGAGACAGAAGATAAAAAAATCTCTAATTAAGATATTAGTAAGAGATTTGCGAAATCAAAAATTGAAGAGTAAAATTGTAATTCAAAGTAACAGTTGAAAGTTATTGTATTCGTGTTTATTAAGTATATATATATATATTCTATTCTCTCTATAGAGAAAAAATTGTCTTTTATAGACGGGATTTAGGTAGTTATATATTTTTTTGGAAGAGATATATAGTAGACTTATTTTTGTTAGCTATTGAGATTTAATGGGGACTTAGTTTTGTTAGATAAAAAAATACATAAAAAATAGGCAAATACATAAAAAATAGGCCAAACTTAATTAGTTGCCCATCAAATGTGTCACACCTAACATGATACAATGTTTTGAAATAAAAAAATGATGAAATGCACTTTTGGTAAACAAAAAAAATAAAACCTAAAAGAATAAAAAAAAAAGAGGAACCTAGCTTCTTTATCTAAAGACAACAGTTGAAAGGGAGTAACGCAAGGGGGAGTGAGGGTGAGAGCCGTGAAGCAAAGAGAGAGGAGAATGTGATGCCAACGAAGCCATAACTAGCAAAGAAGGGTCTCGCAAGTGGTCGCTGGGAGAAAACGCGGAGAGGCAAAGAGTTATCCACACACCAGCGGGGCCGAGAAGAAGACCGATCGAGAGAGATAAGCTGATGGTGGTTGACGATGCCTCCTCCGCCGCTGCTGGTCGTGGTTGACGCCCCCTCATCCGCCGCCGCTGTTGGTGGAGCCACAGTTGTTGGAGATGTACCGTCGCAAGAGTAGCAGAAGATGAGGAGACGCCGCGAGAGGAGAGTTCCTTCCACGCCTTTCAATAGAGCTCTCGGGTTAGTTCTTCAATTCCTCTATACCTACATTTTCATGTTCTATAAAAATGAATCTACAAACATACTCTATGATGTTTCGTTGGGTCGTTTCAATTGTTGCCCACAAATTCTTGTTCAGTTGTCTCTATTATGTTTTAAATTTTTAATCATGCCCTTGTCTGTTTCAATTGTTGCCCAACAAGAGCTTGTTGAATTGCCTCTATGATGTTTTAGGTTTTTCAATCTTTCATATTGTGTTGATTTTAATGAATTATGCTCTATACATGGAATTCCATTGTTGTTGGATAAGTGCTATGGAGATTGCTTTTCATAGGGTTTAGCCGTTGTGTTTAATCCATTACTTTTTACAATAAAAATGCATCCAAGTTCCTCATAGGATTTTGTCGAAACAACAACTTGACGTATTTAATCTTCTTAAATTATTACGGCAAGAGATGCTAATACTTTCATTTTAATCTTCTTAAATTATTACAGCATATGATCTTAAACTATTTGGTCTTTCTAAATTATATCTACAAGAAATATG
The DNA here is from genome assembly GCA_039657365.1 of Stephania yunnanensis. Classification (NCBI taxonomy): domain Eukaryota; kingdom Viridiplantae; phylum Streptophyta; class Magnoliopsida; order Ranunculales; family Menispermaceae; genus Stephania; species Stephania yunnanensis. The sequence continues at coordinate 26,275,921 of CM077581.1, read as the reverse complement.
TTTTCTTTAAATAATAGATTAAAGTTGTTCAACTTGAGACCCTTGATATATATATATATATTTAACTACTTATGAAATAGGTTGAGTCCACCTATTAGAATTAGTTAATTTATACTATCACATTACATGCCATATGACAAACTTATAAATGCAACCCAAGGGTTTGTAGCTAGCTAGTACGATAGTAGGGACCGCTATGCTCTTAATGAGTAGTTCGAGTTCGAACCCTGAAAATGAAGTCGCCTTAAAAGTTTAGATTAAGGGTTATCGCCGCTCAAATGGTCCTACTTGTAAGCGGGAACTAGCTCGGATACTTGGGTGTAGGAAAACTGGTAAAAAAAAATAAAAATAAAATAAAAAACTTTTGATGTAAGGCTAAAGCATAACTATATACTATGTGTACGTTAAAATTAAGAATTAACACTCCCCAAAGAACACACTTCTAGTATATAGTATTAACTTTTCTAACTTACATAATACTAGCTAGTAATCATGCTTACTTTCTTCTCCCGTAAATGCTCTCTGCAAGGATTAAAGTGTGTTGTTAATCTCTAAACTTCGAAATCCTAAATGCATGTGCTTGTTTGTTTGTTCCCCTTTTTAATTATCTCAGTGTGTAAAGTTGAGTGATGTTGGGCTTTTGTTAATTATATATACAAGAAAGATATTTTATTTAAATAATCCAAGTGATTAATCAATAATCAATGATACTTGTGGTCTAGTTCCATGTCATAATCTTTAGGCTTTAGGCTTTAAGCTTTTGGTTGAATCTCTTGTTATGCACTAGTGAATTCGATGAAGTTGCAATACTTATTAGAACTCCTGAATTAGTTTTACTAATTTTATTTAGTAAGCTTGGCCCCCCTAAGTTGATTAAACTGAAATGGGATTACTAATGAAAGTTTTTATTTATTTATTGAAATGTGTATATTTAGGTTCTTATTTTATTTTTTATTTTTATTTTTTCTGTTTTGATTGAGTGAAATGATAGAATTGCATATGATAAAAAGAAACGATAGAATTGCATATTAGAAATTAAGATAGTTACATCTTTGTAGGTTAATGCGTCTTGATGAAACTTATTTAATGAAATACTACTATATAATACTGTGTCTTCCGCATCATGTGTTGAGACCACCACTAGTGATTAATTAATATGTTGACTCTCCAACTAAATCATTAATATTTATTTGATAAGTCTCTAAGTCCTCCCTACTTACCCAAATTTCTATACTTAATTAACATAACCATCTCAAGTTTGACTGGCACTCAAACATGTAATACTTTTGATATTAATAAAATTTTAGACTGTTATAGATTGGTGGGTATTGTACATCATATGAGACTAAGTAGGTTTTCACTTCAATTCAATGCTTAGGCAACTTATTCCAATTCTATTTGATTGTTGTTAACTCTTCATAGAGGGGAGTGTAAGGTTAATAGAAGAACTTAGTAATTACTTCTCATGGAATTTACAAGCTGTTGCATGTGAATTTTGTGATATAATTTTTTAGTTCTGTTGAATTACATTTTTAATCTTAAAGGCCTTCCTAAATTTATTAGTCATCACTTCTCGATTTTCTCAAAGCTTTAATTACATTTATGAAATGGCCATCCATTAAGGATTTTCCCGCTTTCAAATTTTTTGGACTTGTGAACTTTGCTGGATTTTGGAAAGGGTTTTATGGATGAGTTATAGGTATGCATGATTTTGTTGACATACTGTTGCTCCTTTATTGTATTTTCAAGTTTTCGTTAAATATGCAATAGGTTTCTTTTGCGTTTTGTAATTTTTGGGAACTCGTAGTTTTAGGGAGAAATCTACCAAAATTCATAATGGAAGTTAAGAGTTAGATTTTTCTTAAAAATGCATTCATTGCATTACAAATTAAATGACTTTATTTAGTTTTTTTACTAAGACAACCTTTCCTTATGTTTTCAAGAAATGTTGAAGATCATGAAATACAAAATAATGATATTACGGTGTACTTATTATGATAGGTAGTCTTTAATATCATTTCTTTTGTTTTTCATAATTTCATTATGTATTGTTTATCTTATTCAAGTTTTTTTTTTTTTTAATCTTTTTCAGGTGTTTGTATGGAGTCAAGGGATTTTGGAGTCAAGCTTCTCGTCATCTTTTTGTAATTTTCTTATATCAAATCAAACTTGTCTATTTTCAAGTTTTATTGAAGGCACAAAGTATTATAGATACATTTTTGTTATCTTATATATTGAAAAATATAATTAATAATTTGATTATGTTTTTGTAATTTTGTTTTAATATTAATATTGTTAGGCTTAGTATTGACTGGTTAATCAGATGTGCCTATTTTAAATTGCAAATGTTATAAAATAAAAATTCAAGCAAATTGTGTTAAATAGAAGAAAGATATTTAAAGAAACGTACTGGTAAAAGAGAGATCTCTTAGGACTTAACAAAATGTCATTGTAGAAGCAATTAGGACGGTAATAAAATTGTACTTGTAAAGAAAAGGACATACAAATAAATATCCTTATAAGTGATACGTTTTTAAGGATATCGATAGATGTCATAATAGACTTACTTAGGACATTCGCAAAATGTCCTTGTAGGCAAATGTTACCTGATTCTAAAATAAGGACTTTCATGAAACATAGTGAAGCGTCCTAAAGAGGACAATTATTAAGCATCCTTGAAATTTTCAACTAGGACGTTTATACAAGGACGCTCCAAGTGTCTTTATTTTAATTGGACTTTTTACTACATCGTCATCTAGGATGTATGCAAAAACATCCTCGAGGTCATTAGAGGAAATTTTACAAATGTCCTCAAAGCCCTTTTTTCTTGTAGAGTTAATTTGGGTTTCAGGACAAATATTGCCCTAATCGGGATAAGAGATGTCGCATACCGACTTAGAGGCGACATAAAGGTTCATGAAGAGCCATGAGAAGATACATGACATCTTGGCTACCAAGGAGTGCATGAGAGCTTCCATCTCCTCTGCACTACTGTTCGGGGAAGGGGCAGATGACTGGTGGACCAGCTTGGTGGCAATTAAAGGAGTGCCCAAGGATTGGGTGAAGTTTTAGAGGCAATTTAATCTGAAGTATTTTCCTTTTACAGTGCTGAGAGAGAAGATGAATGAGTTTATGATGTTGAGCCAACTTTCTAATGAGTCGTCATGCAGTACATGAGATGGTACTTGTTGTTACTTTCGTATGCTGGAGGTATGGCGACACACATATATATATATATATATATATCATGCTTATTATTTCATGGAGGGTTTTTTACCCGAGGTAGGAGGCTATGTGGTCACGACCGAGCAGGGGACATTGCAAAAGCCTATGAGAGGAGTCTGGCGAGGGAGACGTATTTGTGCACGCATCCATATGTGGCTAGAGTCGCTCAAGCAGAGGCACATTCAAAGCACTGATTTGGGTCAGATAGGAAGAGGAAGAGGAACTAGGATGATGATAAGGATGATGATGTAGGATAGTTGCACCACTGAGACAGTCAATACCTAAGGTGGCAATCCAGCTTACTTTAGCACCTAGTTTCGTTAATAGATCACCTCTAGGAAAATAGCACGTGCAGCAGTAGACGTAGAATACCCAAAGCAGAGTAAGGAAACTAGCAAGGGTCTCAATACTAATTTTCATTAATTTTTTTGGTTATCATACTTGGTAATTTGTTCTATGTGAACTTTCTTGTCATGTTATCATTGAGGTTGTTGCTCAGTTTGTGATTCCTCTTTCCATATCTGGGTAATATGCTTTCCTTACAAACTTATTATCTGTGACTTGTCTGTATGATTTTTCTTTGATCTTCGCGACTTACTTTTTGAAATGCATGCATTATTTGTGAATCGAAATTCAATTTATTATCTATGATAACCCGTGTGGTTGATATTGATTATCATCATGATGAACTCTCGTATCGAGCAGATTAGGGCTTAAGTGATCGAATGGTAGTCACATATATGGTACACATGCTTGTGATCATATGTATCATTGTGACTACATGGATTGTAGATTGTGTTAAATTTGTAGTTTAAGATTGGAAAGTCAAGCTGGTAGATGTGGCTGTATGTCTGCTACAGTTGATGGAACCAATTTAAACTATTTGTGACTTAGTTACGTCTACTGCTTGCCTTGGAAGTTAGGTTATATACTGTGTGTTGCGACCAGATAGACTTGGACCATTTGGATATCTGTATCTGTGTGATTTTGTTACTCGAATCTCTTTGAAACTCCTTATTAGCTTATTTATCATGCACTTTATATTTCATTTCTTTGCGATTACCTGTATGATCTATCGACTAACCTTTTATTGGATTCTAGAATTGAGAATAAAGTTGGTAAGGTAGCCTACAAGCTTGACTTGCCACCATAGTTGATCGGTATCCACCCAGTCTTCCACATTTTGATGATTCAACTGTTGGGTTTCGGGGATCATGCGCAGCGGAAGATTTCGAAACCTTTTTGAACATCCCAGAACCAAGATCCAATTGATTCCATTAAATTGATGTGCCAAAAAAAATCATACCTTAGCAAGAACAACTCCATGTCTGCCTTGTTTGGTGTTGATCGATTCCTTTAAGACGTTGCGAGAGACGAATGCCCTCTATCAGAAATCCATACACGAACAGAAGATCACGATCCGGAGTGCTAGCCCCAAAAATTCTAGGACAAAAATCCTCTCGAAAAATCTCTATCGGGAATTCTCTCTCTCAAAAATCACTTTACAACTGTAACCCTAATGTCTTATTTATAGTACACTGGCCGAGTTGTAAAAGAACTCCATCTCCTAATCACACTCCAAATAGAGTCCTAGACAAAGTCAAACTCTAAAAAGGATAGAGTCATAGAGAATCTACAATTACTAATCCAATAAGAGTTGTAATTTATCTAAAACTCAAATAAGAATTAAAGTCATACTATAATTCTAATTAGAGTCCTATTCAAAATAGGATTTACTAAAAGACAAAATTTCTAGTCATACTAGAAATGTATGAGAATCTTGAATCTTAGTCAAACTTGGACATTTAATGAGAATCTTCAATATGAATTTTATCAAATAAAATTCATTAAACCAGACAATATTAAATCGCGCAAATCCGTTCTTTATGTGCGACCCAATAGGTTCATACAATGTTGGCAGTGAACCAAAACTATTTTGGTACACACTAGTCATAAGCGGTTTCTAGCAAGACATTATGACTACCCAAGTAGTATAAAGATCAATAAATCGATATAACCTAATATACAATGTATATCATATCCCTTTGTCACGCGATATCTTTTGATTGAACATAAGACATTGAATGTTACCCTTATAGTTCAATCTACTAGTCTGGCCCAATAGATGTCTCTCTCTAAAAGAGAGAGACAAATTCCATCTTGATCACACAACATTCACACATTAGTCGAACAATGACCAATCACAATCTTTATAATCATCCGGTTAAAGACAATGGTTGATTATATCAAATCATTATGTTCTTAATGTTGGAGTCTCTGCCGATCTCGAAGTCAAAGGACTAAATGACATAACTCTCATGAGAATCACTTATGATACTGACCATGTAGTGTTCTCATAGTGGGTAAGTCTAGCATCAGTTCCCAATAGATACCCATTATCTTGATCCGTATTCTTATACGTATAATCATCACATGATTATTAAACAAGACTCATACTAGTCTTAATTTATTATTGTTCCCACAATAATAATAGACTAGGGACATTTAGAATAATACATTAATTATCCATGGATACTATTATAAAAGAAACATGCATCTACTTATAATAGTTAAACAACGTTTACATAATTAGCCTAGGGCACATACCCCAACATCAACTGGACAAGTCGCAAGAAGGCCGATGACCAACAGTAGATTTGAGTTAGATTGACTTAAGAGAGGACATCACCTATAAGGAACAACCGATTCAGATATTCGACCGTAAGGTACAAAATTTGAGGAATAAGGCAATCCCGTTATTCCTCATCAAGTGGCAGCATCACGATGACGAAGAGCTGACTTGGGAATGAGATTCCTACATGCGCGAGCAATTCTCTGACTTATTTTGATTACGGTAATTTCTCGTTTTAAGTTTATTCAATTTCGAGGATGAAATTCTAATTAGTTGGGAAGACTGTAATGACCATAAAATTCTAACTTTTGCCATTGGTCATGTACGTACCCTAAAGTGGACATGGAGTGACGTAGCAAGCTTGATCAACTCTCGGGAGTCGACACCGAGGTATATTATATTTTGCATAATGTGTGTATTACTTATTTATACTAAAAATGTACAATTTAAGTCAATTTATCTTGATATTTATTGTTAGAATTACGAGTAAAGACTTATCGAGATGCGTGCATGTGTGATGCGCAGGTCTATGGGTCTGTTAAATAATGAGGACTAGTATAATGTATCTAACTTAGTGTGAATGTATCAAGTAATAAGGTTAGCATATGTTAAGTTAGAGAAATATCCATGGATTTATATTTGCCTAAGCGAAGGTTTATTTAATGAATAGAGTTAAGTTTAAAGTATTGATGAGAAGCAAACTTAAGCATGAAATTATTCTAATATGCTTATGTTATATTCTTTTGATCTAGTGAGATTGATCAATGGCCATGAGTTAATATGGACCAAGATATATAAGGAGGACTTAGCATCGATTTTTCCATCTCTTACCTTAGAATTTAAATATTCGATAGAACAAGCGAGTCAGGCACCATTGTTGTTGAGAACTTAGGGAAGGATAGGACACAATTAGAGTCACTCAAGCTAAGAGGAGAAAACTTGCACTAAGAATCCAACCCTATGTAAGCATATAAACCAATTTTCTTAATTAAAATGGGGTTTCATGATCTTGATTATGTTTGTCAATGTTATGTATAAATAAGTCTTTTAATAGATGTGTATTTGATTTTTAATGATATTTAAAATTATGGACGACACCTTCATAAGGATTGAATAAAATTTTGAATTATGTCTTGGTGTTGACATGTTCTTGAGTAGTTTTAATGGAAATGCATGATTAAATGACTCAATTGATGATGTTTAATGATGTTTTGATGTTGTTTGAATTGCCAAAAAGAGTATTTGATTGAATCATATGGCTATAGTGTGATTTGAAGCTAAAGGAATGAGTTTTTGGTGATTTGGGAGAGCATAACCCCCATAGCGCACTCCATCAAAATGTGGAGCGTGTTCCATGTTTTGGGCAGCCTCGGAACATTTTTGGCCGATTTTTATAAAATGGTCATATCTCCTTCGTTTTAAATCGAATTTTGACGCTCTGTATACCATTGGAAAGCTTAGAGAAAAAACAACAATCTAGGATAATTAGGTTTAAAAAAATCAAGTCATTTAATTTGTCAAAAATTGGCTGAAATTTAGAGTTTATTCACGGGGATAACACTTTTGTAACTTTTGAGCTGAAATGAGTTTAAGCATATTCTGAGTATCGATGATGCTGGAACTAGACCAGGCTTTTTAGAATATTTTATTGGATCATAATGAAGGTGTCCATAAAGTTTTGTGATTTTTCATCATGTCTAACTCAGTTTTCAAGTCGCTTTTCAACTGAGAATTCAATATTTACAAGTAGGGACTTGAAGTTTCACATGAAGTGGTAAAATGAGTTTTAAATATTTTTAATGAGATTTTATCGCTCACCAACCTTGTATTTGAGTAAAGTGATTTCATGGAATCGATACCAAGAGTTTTAGAAAGTTTTGAAAGTGTTTTAACCACTTTTCAAGTTGAACAAAAAACATACTTTTTGAAATTGTTTTGAAGTTCTTAAGGGAGTGTTTTGCAAACTAATTTTGTACAACAACTTGAATTGAGTTCTAATGATCCTAATTAGTTCAATAACACCTAAAAACAATAGATACAATATGTTAAACAATGTTAAGCAAGCTCAAGCTTTTTTGGCTAAGCTAAATGCCCAATAAGGACTTGAAATAATAAAAAGAGCCATTAGACTCCAAATTGAAGTATATTAGAAACAATGGTTGTAAATGAAAATCAATAACTCTAACATGAGTGTAACTAATTAAAATGGACACCAGGTACCTAGCTAGCTAGAGTCAGGTGTCAGGGGTTCATTAGGACATGTATTTGGGAGCCACGAGAGCCAATTTTCGCATAGACTGAAGTAAGTAAACCAACTAGAGGATCAATTACAATTCTTTACATATTCTTGAATTTATTTCTTGTTATTCCACTTACCTGGATTCTATTCTATATTGTTGAGCATCTAAGGCTTTAGTGTGTCAGGAAGGTACTCGTATGTTTGGTGCTAAATGGACAAACGTAACCTCACTCCGAGTACTGGATCGTAGGTAGTAGACGTGGGCAAGGTATTTAGGGCACGGTTGATGCCCCACGCTAAATCGAACTAAAATTATTGACTTGAAGAGTCACAGTTCTAGGCAGTCGAGTAGTTACCCGCTCTCGATGGATTTAGACCACTTATACGTCTTCTCTTAACTTTTAGACAATCTGTATAGCTGCTATTACTTTTTAGTTTATTTATTTTGCATTTTCTTGTACTTTTTCGTCTTTTAAATTCTTGCATAGTATTTAGACTTATTTATTTGAATTCATGAATTGTGATCAAAATTCTACTAGCTTTAGTTACTGGAATCGTCCCATTCAGTGACAATTGTAGATCCATATATGATAAGGGCAAGGAGCCGGTGATTGGCGACTTCCTCTGAGGACTCTCAAAGTGGCTTCTCCTCTTGTTTACTTTTAGGTTTTTACATTTTTGTATCGTATTTATAAATATATATATATATATGTTGTTTTGATAACAGTTGGGGATTTCTTTTGGGAGTTGAGCGACACCGGTAAATGTATATTCATGATTTCCCTCTTACTGTCACCATACATATGAATAATATCTATATATTCTAAGGTTCCACACCATTAGGATGTTTGACTCTATATCTTTGAATTGTTTACATTTTTTTTATTTTTGCTTCCAGTATTAAACTATTAAAATTTTCAAATCACAATAATTCAACTTTAATTCACATAATAACATAAAATAATGGAAATGGAGGCTTACTAAGTTTGTGTTAACCTTGGTAGGGCTGACTCAAGGGTTCACATAGGTTTAAGTTGGGCATGACCCAACTTGTGGGGACTAGGGCCGTCACATGTGTCGTTTTAAGACTAGTATCACTTTAAGACAATCTCCATTAGATCAGCCTCAAGATCGCACGATGCGTATCTTGAGGAAAATCCATATATATATATATATTCAAAACCATTTCAAACTTATCTACTGTTGATCGAGAGAAGTAGGTGAGGTCTGAGGGTTTGATTTTTGGATCGTTTGGAGGTAAAAGAAAGGAAAGATGTGATCACCACAACTAGATTAAGTGATTATCAAAGTTGAATGGTGTTGGTAAGTGTTTCATCAAGTTCTTTGCTTTTGGTTTTGAAGTTTGATCGAATTGATGATAAAAATCTTAGTAATTTATGTTGTTGGAGGTTGGAACTGATATAAGACCTTATTGGAGGCCTCCCTGATGTTGCGGGGAGGTGTTGGATGTATTTGTGGTGATTTGGGGGATTGAACATGAGCTGCTGCCCTGTTCTACAATGAGACACTTGATGGTGGAACATGCTATTGAAAAGTCAATATTTAGATGTGTTTAGTACTTTATTTTAGTATATTTAATTATGTAAAGTCTCTAATATATATATATTTAATTATATTTTTGGTAGTTTTCAAGTGAAACGGAGTGCACGGTTGGATTTGTAGTGAAAAAATACTCAAAATGGAGTATTTACGAGTAGTGATCGGACGCCGGACTATTTGCCTCGAGTTACGTCTGCGCGGGGTAATAGGAGACAACAACAGTGGGCCACCACATGTCACTTTGCCATTGGATAAGCATGTCATCAATAGCGGTCTGGACCAATGGGAGAATGCCACGTCAACGGTCTCATTAGCTCTTCACCAATCTCGTGTTGCCACGTCAGTGAGACAAACGCACAACATTAAAACCAGTTTTCCACGCTTTAGCCTCTATTAGTTTGTCCTCAGGATGCGTGTCAGCACCGTCTCCCAGAGATTCGCACTAGTTCGTGCATTCTCTTCACCGATCCCAGTCGCCAAATGTCACGGTCTCAACCAACCAGCACGTCATCAATACTTATATCAACTAATTAGACGACACCACGTCAGCGCATGGCAGCAGACGAGCCAATAGGCTGCGGACACGTGTCCAGAACATTTTTTTGAGCCAAAAACAACCATACGATGCTCCTCGGTGCACGTGTCACCTCCCCAACCCCCAAAATTAGTTTCTCTCACCTCCCGATACCAATTTTTAGTAGTTTTATATATTAAGAACTTAGGTTTTATTATAAAGAACACCGACTATTATATTTTTAGCATCGACTTCTCTCAACGATGGCCTAGGTCGGCAGGGAAACAAGTCGGGATTATGGATTCATGACATATTATGTGAGATCTTTTATTTTATTATTTGATTTAGTTTAATTTCTCCTATTTCATTGTTATTGATTTTAAAGTATATGGTTTAGATCTAGGGTGTGTATGTGGTCAGTGCATGCTTTTAAGTGGACAACCTACAGTTATTTTGACCATTAGTATTCGTGTAATTGTGCTTTTGGACCAATAAAGTGAAAAACACTCACCCGTTTGCCGTAAAACCCTTTGGGTCTTGAGTGTGCAACAATTGAATCTAGGTTAAATTGGAAGTGGATGCGATCCATTTATTTAGGATTAGTGTTCACACAGACCCATATTACTATGGTTAGTGTGTTAAACTTGATTGGCGGATGTCTAGGGTTATACATTAATTAGGGAAGTAGTTAGTGGCGGACGTCCTGGCTATAGAGATTAGGGGAACGAGGAATTTCTGGCGGATGCTGATTTTCTATAGCTAATCTAGAAGAATTTAAGTTAATAACTTTTTGGGAAAGATTGAGGACCATGATTGCCATTAAATCTTGATCCTGATTTGTGGAAATGTAGACCTAGGTGTTACTTAGGCGTTCATTAATTGTTTTCAAAGTTATTTTAATTATTTTATTTAGTTAGTTTAATTAGTTAGTTAAATTATTTATTTAAAAACCTTGATTTTCCTTTTTTATTGTTTTTAACCTAAAAAAGACTACCAATCTATGTGGGATCGACCCTTTGCCACTATTCTACAAAATAGCTGGTTTAGGAAATTTTATTTTATTGATGCGTTCGGCACGCGTCAGCTCCCTATATTAGGGAAGCACGCTCGTTTCATGAATGTTGATGAACCTAGATGGTGGAACACGCTCCACTAAAACAAAGAGCACGCTCCCACCCTAGAAAACAACTATGATGTTGAATAATATATGGAAATCTATGAGGGCTCAGGGACTGATCTATAGGTTCTAAACTTTAAGTATTAGATATATATTGACCTCAAATGGTTTATAATAAGTTCTCAAACACTGGGAGAGGTTCGAGTACCTCGATACTTGGTGAGTTTGGAGTACCTCGATACTTGGTGAGTTTGGAACGAAACTTAGAGAAATTAAACAAAGGTAAGTGAGATTCGTATTCTTATCAATTATGTTTCGTAATTTAGTATATTTAGTTCATATAGCATTATTTGGGGCAACGTACTATGATTTGACTATTTTAAATATGAAAATTCTAAAAAAATAGTTGATAAGGAAAATCGGGACCGAGGGATAGAAAGATAAGCTTGGAAATGGATTCTGCCCTTTCACCCTCAATAGACGGATTCTTACCTTAGTCGTCATTGTCTAATTAAAGTTGGCAACTCAGTCAAGCTTGAATAAACCAACATAATCAAATGTTGGCCAACATGTGGATTATGTGCTTGTATTCTCGAGACACGTGCGAGTACAACTCTATTTTGAAGTTCAAATTACAAATCACGAATACTGTTGTATACGCTTATTTAACTTGCATTTTATTATGTATTGTTTATATTAATTTCAATGCCTGAATAGAAATTTTTTCGACTCATATTGCTATTCATTGATTCGTTGATCTTAGTTGATGATTGATATGTTTACGAGCATCACTTATTAGTAAGCTGGAGAGCTCACCCCTTTTAATATTTCAAGTTCACAATTCGGCACTTCAGCTAAAGGGAAAGAAGGACACATGTCGAGTGTGTACAATAAGTTTTCCTTTATATTCGTATTAATTGTAGTAGTGATAAGTGTCATATCCATAGGGATTTTGCAAACTTCTATAGGAAAAAGTCTTTCAATAGTTTTTATTATTTTTCTTTAGTTTAGTTAATGTAATTAAAAAGGGAAATAAAATAATCTAATTCAACTATAGCAATCAATTTAAATTAATTAACTAACTTAACTAACACAATTCAAATTCAAATCAAATCAATTCAATTCAATATGAAGTAAACATCTAAATAAACATCTAGAACAATGAAACATGAATTTGTGTTGTGTCCAAAAATATCACTAAAATCATAGTCATAATCATACTTTAATCTTGTGATGGCCCCCAACCTAACAAATTGGGCACCGCCCAACACTAGGCCTCCATTAACCCCTGATAAACTAGTGTAGTGTTGATAAAGACCTAGTCAGCCTCACAAATCGGTCTTCAGTACCTGATAGTCCACATAGCAAAGTATATATATGAAATCATTTGCAGCGGAACTTAAATGCGGTGAAAACAAGATAATAAATAAATTAAACACACAACGAGTTCTAGGTGTTGAAGCTAACATGTTGAAAGCCTGTACAACAAACACGATGTACAAATTACGTTGACCAGGGAAAATACACGTATCTCTCAACCCAAATACCCATTTATAAAATATAATAAATGCAATATATACACCAAATGACTTAAATATGCTACACATCAATGTTATCGAGCTCGAAGATCATGCCCGCAATTGTCACCAAAAGCAGAGACAATTCCAGTGAGTAAATCCAGAAAAAGTTCAACAGTAATTTAGATTAAATAATAAGCAAGTCTATAAATCATGCTGAAAAGAAACGAAGCTGAAAAGAACAATAAATTGCATGATAGATAGACTACAATAGTCAACAATAGAAACCAAGTGACTCGGAAGCAAAGGATAGGTGCCTAAGTGGTCTTGACACTCTACACTTGGGCTCAAAGCTACTTAAAATATGTAAGTGTCAAATACTGGTATGGTGGGATCAAGTCCGCTTCAATCGCACCAAATTCCGTTCGGCACTGTTGGCTCATTTGAGCCGCAGCCCGAAAAAAATTCCAAAGGGAGCCACAATTGCAATCGAATGCTCAGCCGTAATGGAATTATTGAAGTCTTGTGAAGAGCCACAATGCATAGCAGATGGTCACTTGGAGGATTCAGTCTCGTCTAGAAGCCATGAGTGCGACTCGGATGCTCAACCCACTAGTAAACAATGACTCAATTCGACCACTTAAGCCCTAAGTCACTTGGTAGGGAAGTAGAGTCCAATAATAGCAATAATATCATCAAATAAGGCAAGAAAATGGAAAAATTAATATTGAATTTCTTACTAGTTTACTTACCTCCAATCACGTCAATATACTTCGTCTGAATGTCGATCCTCACTACCGTTTCCGGCGCTTCCAAACTCCATAAATCATTTAATTGTTTATGATTATTATCATTTCCAAGATGTATTCACATTTTATTTAAGTGACACACACATTACGAGGTTGATCTAGGTATGAGTTAATTGTTGCACACATAGCAAGAAAAATCTCATTTTTTAAAATTGCTTATTAAATTCTTCTTCTTCTTCTTATTATTTTTAGATCACATTGTATATATAAAATACGCATTATATATAAAATGTGTATCATATACATATACATTTTATAACTATACATACATACATACATACATACATACATACATACATACATACATACATACATACATACATACGTTTTTATATAAACATATTTACATATGCATATACATTTTATTTTATTTACCATCATCCATTTCAAAAATCAACATGCATCTCGAGGTAGTCTCGAGATGCGTGCGATTCAAGCACGAATCTCGAGTATCCATCTATTCCCCATACCTCAACACGAATCTCGAGGTGATTTTTAATTATCTAAAATATGGCATGGATCTCGAGGCAGTCCTACATTTTTCATGATCACATTACAACACACATCTCGAGTCATACAAAATACACTAAACTCACCCTATAGTACATTAAGCACATATGATCTTCTTCTTTAAAACACTAATAATAACAATTTACCTAAATTATTTGTGGGTCTTCGGCGAGGTGGCCGAGAGGTAGCCCGTGAAAGGAAGGCTGAGAGTGAGGAGGTGAGGTTGAGAATGAGATCGTGAGCTTAAGGGAGGCAGTGAGTGAGAGAGCCGAGTTGTGAAAGTCGGGGGAGAGGTGGGAGACCAAGAGAGATTATGTGACCATGAAAAGGTCGTGAGCTCGAAGGTGGGGGAGACTTCAATGGATATGGAGATGTGAGGAAGAAGAGCCGAGAAGAGAGAATAGAGAAGTTTTTTTTTGTTTCATATGGAGGAGAGAGAGAGAGAGAGAGAGAGAGAGAGAGAGAGAGAGATTTCATTTTTCTTTTGTTCTTTGCTTTAAAAGATGAGAGAGAAAGAGATTTGATTGGTGAGAGAGTATGAGTGATTGGATTGGTGGTGAATTGTCCAAATGAGAGAGGTTGAGTGTTTCTTTTTTAAACTTTTTAATATGATGTGTCACCTAACCATTGGTTTACACCACACTTTTATCTCACACCCAACCACACAATATCACTTCCCCATTTCACTTCATCAAACTTTGCTACTTTAAATCCCAACTTATTTAAATTAATCACTTTTTCTTTGTGTGACTCTATTTAATATTTCTCGCCCATCTCGGCATGTTTTTTAAGAAACTACGTGTTGCAAAATCTCGACTAATTCTTCATGTTCATTTCGAACTCGATAATTTCCTTACCGCTTCTCTCTCTTGTCGGTCTCGTCATTAATGTTACGCGCACTCACTCTCTATCTTGCAAATCGAAGTACATTTCATACGTTCTAATGCAAACTCTCACTCGCGAATTCGAAAATATAAACCAATAATGCAAACTCTCACTCGCGAATTCGAAAATATAAACCAATTTAATCTTACGCCACATGTATAATGATATGCATAACATCACATTAGGCACATCAAATAAAATTTATATATATATTTGATCATGCCGATCGCAAATCTTGGTCGGGTTTTGGACCACTTATGATACATGATTAGTGATTAATTAATGAATTAAAAATACAGGTCATTACAATATTCTCAACTAAAAGAAGATTCATCCTCAAAATCAGAAGGAAGTTATGTCCATGACAAGATTAAGTAGAGACAATGTCTGAGTGCAAAATTACTCATGTTGAATCTATAATTTCCTTACATCTTAACCTGTGCGCTCTCTTATGATAGTTCGTATGACAAATCCGTTTATCTAATGTCAATCTAACTTTTATCTAATCTGTTTGGCTTCTTCTGTGTTATTCTTAAACCATCACCGACTTCAATGTCTAAATATCATTACTTACAAGAATTACAAGGCCTCTTTTGTAGAGTCTCAAATAGATCCACACCACTTTAGCTTAACTACTAAAGTCATACTTACATTACGCACATAGGCAAACAATCTTTTTCACTTGCTACTGAAATAGTAATACAAACATGAGCCTAACCTTTATAACTTGGATCAACCACGCAGTCTAACCCTTAAACTGAAAAGTCATACTTAGATATAGTATGGTGCCCATCAATGTCAGTAACCCTACCATACCCTGCTAGTAAAAGAAAATCCTGCCATAACCGACAATAAATATAAGGATCACAATCAGAAATAATGGGCATTGGCACACCATCCAACTCACTATCTTGGCCCCCTAAATATATTGGCTCATTTGTACTGCGAGTCTTTTGGTAAAATTTGAAAAAGAGTAAGCAAACTTAGGTAATTAGCATATGATCATCTCTAAGCATCCTCAATCGTATGATCTTCATAATCCGTGAAAGTTAACGATCACGTTAGATTATTTAAACAACAAATTTAGTTCTTGGAGTTTTTTTTGTGTTCATTATTAATCTAATCATACTTATTCTCTAAGCATATGATAAATCATACTTCAAACATTTCCATTAAGTTCACTTTTCCACACACAATATCCTTTCTTTAGAGTTGTCAGTTAGTCAACCCTAAAACTATCATCAGTCTTAAGAATCGTCATGGTACTGAAGTTTAATAACATCATTGGAGTAAAGTTTCGAAAGATCCTAGCCCCAAAGCATAATAGTCGTCCTTCAAAATCTTAAGGAAACCTAGCCCCATCTATCTTTAGATCCTTTCTCGAGCAACTTGTTCACTCTATTCACAGGTGCTCGTCCTTTTCTATCATGAATTTCTTTAGGTGAATTACTCTTGTCTTAGCAACTTTACACTCCCCCATTACTTTGACCCATTTTTTTGCAATATGCACTACTTGCACGAAAATTCCCTTTAGTACGCTTACTGATGCATATGAACCAATTTTAGATATGTGAGAATCTTAAGATGTACAATCTCATAGAATTAATACTTAAGTGGCCTCTAACTTTTAGAATTATCCGTAGAATCCACCTCTGCCCGTAACGTTCAATTTATTCATAAGTCCTCAAACGTGGTTGTCAACTTCACTAACCTTAGGACTATAAACGAATGTGTCACTAAAATGGAGTTACTTTGAATTTTGATTCAACACTACTACTCTAAAGCTTTCGTGAAAGCAAGAGGAGTTCGTACATTCCTTCTTCATAGCTCTCAAGTCATCTCAACATTTTGCTTCCTTAGAGTCTTCGTTAACTCGCTCCTCTTAAAAACTTTCATTTTTTAACCTTTTTTTCATTTATTTGAAGCATCCCTCATTTTACTAAGGTTATGGTCACGTCATTCAACTGTTATACCACGCATCTTATACGTTCTAGCTTAGATCAAGGCTAACCCTAACTCGATTTGCATCTCATGGACATACAAGAAGGTAGGACTATTAATCCTAACCAAACTATTCATTATTGTTTGCTACACATTCTTCCTTCAACAAGATTTTTAGGTTTCGTCAATCATTAATTTTATTAGTGCTTGAATTTCGTTCTTTATACTAGAGTGTAATACATACTGTAACTAACTTAGTTACATTTTTTTGAACAAGGAATTATACATAATTTAGACATCCTTCAATCCTTATCTCTGATTCACATGCTTGAGATAATCGTGGGAATGTCAGAATAATATCATGTGATTCAATGTTGACTAGTGTCACTAATTCTCAAGACTTGACAACTTTGAAATCATCAAACTCTACGTTTTCTGCCAATCTTCACTTATGGATTAGTCATTGTAATTAATTCAAATTAAATTTAATGAAATATATTACCTTTTTATACTTAAGTATCCACACACTTTACTTCTATCTATAGAATGATCATTACCATCAATCTTCTTTATTATCAATTTCCTCGAATATGACAAATCTATTATCTATCTTTTCCAATCTACTAATCGTGCCTCACGTGAAACGGCTGTAAAATAGTTATATTGTATATATATCAATACTAGATAATTCATAAAATAAAAAGCATACAATAAGATTTATTCACAATTTCCCCTAGTCTCACTTTCGCTCGCTTCCTAATTAAGTCTCTAAGTTAGGTTCATAAGGTTTCCACACGAAGCTCGTTGTTATTCCTAACTTTATAAGTTTGTGCTCACGAACTAATCTAGTTGTAGGCTTATCAAGAGCTAAAGTCAAAACCTTATGCTCTAATACCAACTGTGATGGCCCCAAACCAACAAATTGGCACCATCTGACACCAGGCCTCTATTAACCCTCGGTAAACCAGTGCGGAGTTAATAAAGACCTAGTTCACCTCACAAATCGATCTTTAGTACTTGATAATTCACATAGCAGAGTATATATATGAAATCATATGCAACGGAATTTAAATGCAGCAAAGTGTCAATAACAAATAAATTAAACACACAACGAGTTCTAGGCGTGGAAGTTAGTATATGGAAACCCCGTACAACATACACAATGTACAAATTATAGTGACGAAGGTATCTTTCAATCCAAAAACCCATTTATAAAATATAATAAATGTAATACAGATACACCAAATGACCTACATATGCCACACATTAATTTTCTCAAGCTTAAAGATTTGCCTGAAATTATCATAAAAGTGGAGACAATTCCAATGAGTAAATCCAAAAGAATTTCAACAATAATTTAAATTAAACAATAAGCAAGTCTATAAATCATGCTAGAAAGAAATGAAGCTGAAATGAACAATAAATTGCATGATATAAAAACTACAATGGTTAACGATATAGACCAAGTGGCCCGGAAGCAAAAGATAGGCGCCTAAGTGGTCTTAACACTCTACACGTGGGCTCAATGCCATTTAAAACATGTAAGTGTCAAATACTAGTATGGTGGGACCAAGTCTGCTTCAACTGCACTAAATGCATTCGGCACAGTCAACTCACTTGAGCTGCAGTCCGAGAAAACTCCAAAGGGAGCCATAGTCGCAACCGGATGCTCAGCCGCAATGGAATCATTGAAGTCCTATGGGTAACCATGACACATGGCGGATGCTCACTCAGAGGATTTAGTCGTATTTAGGAGCTATGAGCGCGACTTAGATGCTCAACCCACGTGTAAATAATGACTCAATTCGACCACTTAGATCCTAGGTCACTCGATAGGGAAGTAGAGTCCAATGATAGCAATAATATCATCAAATAAAGCAAGAAAATGGATAAGAATTAATATTGAATTTCTTACTGGTCTACTTACCTCTAATTATGTCAATATACTTCATTTGAATGTCGATCCTTGCTACCATTTTGCGTTCGGCGCTTCCAAACTCCCTAAATCATTCAATTTTCTATGATTATTATCATTTCCAAGATGTATTCACATTTTATTCAAGTCACATACGCATTACGAGGTTGATCTTGGTATGAGTTAATTGTTCCACGCTTAGTGAGACAAATCTCATTTTCAAAAATTGGTTATTAAATTATTATTATTATTATATTATTATTATTATTATTATTTATTTTAGATCACAGTGTATACTTACAGTACACATTATAAATAAAATGTGTATCATGTACGTATACATTATATAACTATACATACAAAAACATATGTACATACGTTTTTATATGAACACTTTTGCATAGGCATATACATTTTTATTTTATTTATTATCATTTATTTTAAAAAATCAGCATGCATCTTGAGGTAGTCTCGAGATGCGTGCGATCAAGTGCGAATCTCGAGTGTCCATCTACTCCTCATACTGCAACACGAATCTCGAGGTAATTGTTAATCATCCCAAATATGGCACAGATCTCGAGCTGATCACATATATCTCACAATTACATCGCCACACACATCTCGAGGCACACAAAATACATTAAACTTACCCCATAGTACAGTAAGCACACTAGATCTTCTTCTTTAAAATATCCATAATAACAACTTACCTAGACATTGGGTCAATCGTCGCCAAGGAGGTTGAGAGGTAGCCCGTGAAAGGAAGGCTGAGAATGATGAGGTGAGGCCGAGAATGAGGTCGTGAGCTTGAGAAAGGTCGTAAGTGAAGGAGACGAGTTGCGAAGGATGTGGGAGAGGTCGAAGGCCAAGAGAGATTATGTGACCGTTACGAGGTCGTGAGCTCCAAGGTGAGGGGAGACTTCAATGGAGATGGAGAGGTAAGAAAGAAGAGCGAGAGAGAGAGAAGAGATAAGGTTTTTTTTTGTTTAAGAGAGAGAGAGAGGGGGGGGGAGAGAGAGAGAGAGATATTTCTTTTTCTTTTGTTCTTTGCTTTAAATGATGAGAGAGAAAATGATTTGATTGGTGAGAGAAAGTGAGTGATTGAATTGGTTGTGAGATGCCCAAATGAGAGAGGTTGAGTGTTTCTTTATTTTTTGACTCTTTAATATGATGTGTCACCTAACCATTGGTTTACACCACACTTTTATCTCACACACAACCACACAATATTATTTGCCCAGTTCAGTTCATCAAACTTTACTACTTTAAATCCTAAGTTATTTAAATTAATCACTTTTTTCTTTATCTGACTCTCTTTAATATTTCTCGCCCGTCTCGGCACATTTTTCAAGAAACTATGCGTTGTAAAATCTCGACTAATTCATCATGTTCATTTGAGATTCGATAATTTCCTTACTATATCTTTCTCTTGTTGGTCTCGTCAATAATGTTTTGCCAACTCACTTCCTGTCATCCAAATCAAAGTATATTTCATACCTTCTAAGGCAAACTCTCACTCGCGAATTCGACAATATAAACGAATTTAATCTTACGCCAAATGTATAATGTTATGCATAACATCACATTAGGCACATCAAACATAAGTTATATATATATATATATATTTATTTGATTATGTTGACTAATTGCAACTCTTGGTCGGGTTTAGGACCACTTATGATTCGTGATTAGCAATTAATTAAAGAATTAAAAATACAAGTCGTTACAAATCTTATTGTAAAGTATTTCTTAGATTATTAAACCCAAACCATAAAGTTGATAACTTTTATCAAGCCACCAATTTTCCTTATATCAATGAAAAAGCCATATCCCGATTTTATTAAATTAATCATTCGTAAGCTTAAAGAAACTAATTAGTCAATAAAATAACATCAAGTTTCGTGAAAATTCGAACTACTAAGCCTAATACTTTTGAAAAGCCACTGCAATAAAAAACTTAAAACTCAATTCACCAAGGACATCTAAATGGTAAAATACCTCTTTAAATAATCCTAGTTACTACTTCAAACTAAATATATAATTCAAATATCACAATACACATTCTAGACTATGCATGGAATACAAAGCTTCATGATTGTAATCCGCAAATAACAATTTATTAAATCAGTGAATTGAAGAATATGATTAAGTTTAAAGCAGTAAGTACTAATCATTGTTCATCATTGTTCATTATAACTACATCACAAAACAAATTTAGTTCATGATCAAACTTTCTTCAGATTAATAAACTACTTACTCATATTCATAATAAACATAGCAATTAAGTAAATAAAAGACATTAATAAATACCTTTTTATTTGAATACTTTGAATCTTCAAATCGTCTCCAAAAGCGATGAACAATAAAACTAATAGATATGACTCCAAGAGCAATGAAATATAATTTAGGACACTCGAGGGCAATTGATTTCGAAGCTTAAGGTTCATATATATAATATTCTAAGTAGTATATATATTCAATCAAAACAAAATTTCTTGATTTACTCCAAAAAACTCAAAACTGGCCCCAATAAATCGTCACCGAATCCTCTATTAATCCTGATTCACTGGGCACATCGATGGAAATCTGTCTCTATCCTTCATCGATTTGTTTGGCAAATCCTATATTACACTTGATTTACTACTGATTTGTTGGCTTTTTTTCCCAATTGATTGAATTCCTTATTTTCTTCCCTTTTTCTACCATTTCTTCACATATTCTAAATATAACATGAAATCACAAAAATAAGAGAAAACTCAGTATAATATAGCCTTTTACATCTAAAGTCACCATAAAATATACTAAAAAAATACTATCTAATTGTTGACTTATCAAATACCCAAAAACTCAGTACTTTACTGTCTTAAGTAAAATAATACTTTTAATTATATTCTCTTTTCTTTTGTTATTTTGATTTCATAATTACTTACTCTTATTCTTAAACAAAATTGATCATTAAATAGAAACATATTACCCTCATTAAATAAAAATTATGATAGAATTGAAAGATTTAAAGAATAACCCCTTATTTGACAACTTAACATTCTATTTATGTAATGCGCTTCAGAGTTCAAAGTCCAATCAATACTATTTAAAAATACCACCACAATCTAAATCAATAGGAGTTTTTAATCAACAATAAATTTCATTATCATATTCATTTGTTGGAATGTTGGAAAAAGAAGATATTTCACTCAAATTAGCTATAAGCACTCAAACTAAATCTTTTATTTGAAGAGTTCTCCATAAACATTCTTCCATTTTTTATATTTCTCTTATTCTTTATTTCCTTTCTTTTTATATTTTCCTTCTTTTCATTCTTATGATTCCCTGCTCCATTTCCTTTAGATACCGTTATTATTTTATAGGAATTCGCTCTCACATTTTTTCTACCACTAGATTCTCTACTTTATTTCCTTTGGAATTTGTGGGTCTCTCTATTATTTTTTATTCATCGAAAAACTCTTGTTAGCTTTTCTCACTTTCACTATAGTTAAGGAAATATTCTTTCTAACCAATTAAAGTTTTATTGGCTAATTTCCTATTTCTTCTCTTAATTACGGTATAAGTTTTTTTCATTATATATAAAATACTTGATCAATAATCTTTGTATAACAAGATTCTTAAAAATTAATCTTGTTTATATTGCACTTTTGTTTTGATCTTCTATCCATTATAACGTCTAACATAAAACAATCAATCCCTCTAAGCTCCTCTAGTGCATACTGACCTCATCCGCAAGTATAACGGCTCGATTGTAGTAATAATTTACTCAACTTACATTGACTATGGATATCTTCCTCAGGGAAATGTGTATGCACTCACTATGTACTTAGCTACAATGAATCTATTGCTAAGGAAATCCTTTTTAAATGGTTTTATAATTAAACTAAAAAAATCTAACAAATTAATGCAATTTATTTTAATTCTTATATTAAAACTATCTTAGTTCACAACTTCACCTTGGTAATGAGGTACTATGTTTTTCAACCACTTTATCATCTTTATCATGTTATGTGCAATACCTAATTAGAATAGAAAAATTTATTTCAAATTCACTTTAACCCACTTTGTGATGAAAAATATTCTAATGTGCAAACTAAAATTGCACTTATCAGTGTGAATAACGTAAGATCCATATTGCTTTAACGTTATAAATCTTTAGATTTATAACAAATTAAGTTTACTATCCGTGCCTCCCTAATCAACTATTATCGCTTGATGTTGTATATTTTATGGTTGTACCGTTCATATCCAACTTAAAAGCTTCAATGGCCATGATAACTTCTAAAACCTAATATCAATAAACATGTGATCAAGATGTCTATAACATAACGCTCAGAATCAATATGAATTCTAACAATTGCACTTTTATATTCAATTTATACTCATGCTTACATCATAGCATTCATACCATATGATCCATTGATCCCTAAGATTAATAGACTACTCACACTTCA
The DNA here is from genome assembly GCA_039657365.1 of Stephania yunnanensis. Taxonomy (NCBI): domain Eukaryota; kingdom Viridiplantae; phylum Streptophyta; class Magnoliopsida; order Ranunculales; family Menispermaceae; genus Stephania; species Stephania yunnanensis. Next base: position 26,252,597 of record CM077581.1, on the reverse strand, counting down.
TTGAAACAAACATGCACATACTGATATTCATTGAAATTAGAGATATATTGATAAAACTTCAAATAAATCAATAACACAATACCCAAATTACCACACGTGAGTCTTCAATGTCTTCTCTCTACAAATCGTTTTATTACTCAAAATGCTAAAGAGCTTTAATGGCTACTATTGATTGATATGATTCTATTTATACTCCTTAAACACAATTAGAAACTATACTTTACAATTTAACTCGAAATAAAATCTAACTTTCTAATTTCTTACATCCTAGCACTGTCACTTAAAACTTGACACCATGTGTGTTGTGCCATGACCCATTGTGTCACCTCCTTTGTATGTCTTTCCTTGCCTCAGTGACCTTGGCGCCATCCCTAAAACATCCAACATCGTCCCTTGAGGTTTACAGTGCCACCAAAGCACCGAACCTCCTGCCTTGATTTCTTCAATTTGCCTTCTCTCCCATGCCGTGCCTTGGTCCTCCACACTATCCTTCATGCTCTCACATTGTCAAACCTTCTTGCCATGGTGGAAACTACTCCTAGATGGGTTTAAGCTTCGTTTCTTTTCATTTTTTGCTCATTTCATTCATTTATGTATTTAGAGCTCATTTAGGGATATTTATACTAATTACATTACTAAACTAAGCCTATATATAAGTCTAATTAATTACTTATCAAATATCCCTAAACTTATGATTTTGCACGTCCCGAGCAAAAATGTATTTTACTAAGTCTCTTAAATACCTAGTTCTTGTTCATTTTACATTATTCATGGAGTATTCTTTAATTCACTAAGTCTCAAGTTAATAATCCACTCAAGAATCTTTTTAGTCGCAAAAACTTATATTTCTCAAAACATGTAGCTTAAACAACACATACAATTTTTCTTGAAATACTAAAGTAGATCACAACAAAAATCATCATTGCACACAAGTTTGTTTCACATCGACACTCAAATAACAAGTGTAAAATCTCATGATTTTTTATTAAGCTCGGAAATTCATAAATAAGCATAGATCAAACTGATTTTTTGTAGACTTTAGCACTTCAAGAGTTTATAGGACTTAACATAGTTGGAAAGAAAACTTAACTTAATCAAGTTACTCGCATTTGAGCTAAGTCTTTTATTTGAAGAGTTTTATTTTACTTCCTCATTCTTCTCTTTATTTTTCTCTCATTTTTTTTTCTTCTTCTCGTTTCCATTTTTATTTAATAGTCCCTGCTCATTTTCCTATGGACTCCATTCTTCCTCATGTTTCCAACTATCAAGTTCTCTGCTCCATTTCTTGTAAAACTTGTGGGACTCTCTATTTTTTATATTTCTAAAAATCATTTCTCACTTTCACTTAATTAAGTAATTTTGTTGGGTTTTGGGGTTCGTAAGCAGAGGAAAACTTTAAAACAATTTTTGAAAAACCCTAACATGATCGAAAATAAATTCCATTAAACTAAATCTACAAAATAAACCATACCTTCTGTGATTTCCTTCTCTGATTGATGGATCTTAGAGACGTGCAAGTGTATGTCCTCTACTGGAAATCCACACACGAACGGTGACCACAATTTAAAGTGCTAGCCTTAAAAGAGATTGAAAATATTTTTCTTTCTCTCCAAAATCTAGAGAACTTAAAAATAGTTAAAACAAAGATCTTATTTCGTTTTAGAGTTTCAACCTTTATTTATATAGGTAGAAAAGCTCTCTTAATAAGCCTATTCGTAATACAACTATTATATTTAGGCAATTTAAGTAAATTACACAAACGCCCTATTAATAAGTTATCATATAAAAATTGTAAAGGCTTTTATGTCATGAATTTTATCATAATAAAATTCATTACTCTGGACCAATTAAAATTGCGCAAAGCCATTCTTTGTGTGCGACCCAATAGGTTCATGCAACGTTGGCAGTGAACCAAAACTATTTTGGTGCATAAGTCATAAGCGGTCTCTATCTAGGCATTATTACTACCCAAGTAGTGTGAATATCAAAATCGATACAACCTAATAAATAAAATATATCATATCCTTTTATTGTGCAATATCCTTTGATTAAATATAAGGCATGAAAAGTCAATTTTAATGTTCAATCGTACTAGTCTCGATCTTTAGGTAGACTAAAAAATCTAAGTGACATTGATCATATTTATTCATATGGACTTCGCCATTATCGGTCTATTATATGGAGGGACCCATTAATATTTCTCTATATGAAAGTGACAAATTCTATCTTGATTGCACACCTTCACATATTATTTACTTGGGAACCCATCACAATATTTAAAATCGTCCGGGTGAAGACAACATTTGACTATGTCAAATTACCATGCTCCTAATATTGACGTCTAAGATAATCTCAAGTGGAAGGACTAAATGATATACCTATCATGAGTAACACCTATGACATAATCTATGTGGTGTTCTCATAGCGGGTCGACCAAGTTCCTTGTTCCCTAACAAGTACTCATGATCTCAATTTGTATCCCTATACATATAATTATCACATGACGATCAATCAAGACTCACACTAGTCTTAATTTATAATAGTTCCAAGTATAATGTCTGACTAGAGACATTTAAGATATTTCAAAAAAAACCCATGGATCTTATTATAAGGTAAACATACAATCACTTACAATAAAATAGCAAATGAAAATCTCTATTTCATTAACTCATATTATAAGATAAAAAAATATTTGTAAATTGATCTAGGGTACATTCCCTAACAAAGTTAACTCTAACTTTTCATTCACAATGACTATTTATTCCTCCCTCTTTGCACTAAGTCTTTATTTGCTTTATATCATCAAGCAAGATTCACACTTATTATAAAATTCCTTAGAGATCTAACTTTTCCCGCACGAAGTGTTCTAGTAATTTCTTGCTTTCGTTTCAAGTTCATGGTTTTCCCTAACTCTAAGTTCTTAATCATGAAATCATGTCGTTGTTGCTATATTTTATTATTTTCTTCAAAATTTTAAAAACACAATATTGAGTTTCATATCATCAAGATAATTGTATTTTACTCATCCTCCATTAAAGGCATGAACTTGCAAATGAACTACTTATTCATTACATATTACTATATAGAGAAATGCTAGGATGACTAGGTGCTAAGCACCCAAGATGGACACCCAGTAAAGGTGTCTATCCATTCACGCATCGAGATATGTGCACACACACAACGATGCGTGAATGGATGCACACCTACACTGGATGTTCATCTCGGGTCCTTGCCACCGGGTCATCTTAGCATTTGCCTATTATATATAACCTATTCTATATTAACTAAATATTCAAATAGTAAGTAAATTAAATAATTAATACACTACCATACTCTCCAATTTAACTGCTTAAAAACAAACTTTAAACGATCATACATGTAGTGTTTTTTCATATTTCGACCTTATTACCACTTCTCATAGTGTAGTGAAGTGTTGATGCCCCAAACTTAAACCAAACCTTATACTTAAGGTTTAAAAATAAGCCTGAAATCATGAAAACACTAAAAAAACATAAACATATATAATTAAACTAGATATAGAATAAACTAAACTAAACATAGAATTTAAACAACTAAATAGTTAATAAAATATCCCAAATATAAAGTAAAATAATATCAATGTATCTTTCATCTCCCCAAGTGTAGAGAAATCCTAAAACACTAACATCAAGACTGCACATCATCATCATCATCTGCCTCATCAGCTCCAGTGTAGGATGGTGTTAATGGATGCTCCATCCTCCAACTCTACATCAAATCTCGATCAAACACATAAGCTGGTGCTGCAAGAAAAACCAAATGACCCATTTCTAGGTTGCATCCATCTGCTATAATTATACCTAGCTATGTCCCTTTGATGATCGACAAACAACATGAAGTTCCTCTGCGCGTTCCATCAGTCTTTCTCTCCCTTCTTCATATCCTGCTAATATCGTAACATGACTACCTAATACTAGGCCATGTCCTCTTGGTACTGTCTCCTCATCTCAGCAATCCATATCGTTTGCTGCTAAGGAGTTAAGTCCTCAGGTGTTGGTATTGGTGGCTGTAGTGAGGAAGTGGTGGAAAGACCTCAGGACCATCTAAGTCCTGCTTTCCAATTAGTGGGTCTGCAAACTCGTAGCACTCAGCGAATCCCTGTTATTGCTCATCCTCTTATCAATATCTTTCATTTTCTAATTCCCGTACTAATTCTATTGTTGTTTATGTTGGTTCATTATCCTCCTACTTTTTGGTCAACAACTCGACCTTAAGTTTAGCTCTCTTGGCTTTTTCTCTCTCCTCATTGGAGTTTTGATAACCAAGTGGTGATTTTAGCATAAGCATGAAAGCTTCATGCATGGTTGCTTGGGCCTCAATATTGAATTCTTCATTATTTCTCGATCACACTCTGACCCTTAAGCATAAGTGAGTGATCAATATAGAAAACAACAATTTGTTGCCTCTTTTTGACATGATGGACTCCTTTAGATTGGTGTGGATGATTGCATCAATGTTGATATCTCTGTTCTTTGTGATCTAATATAAAAAGCTGCCCTTGACTTGTTGATCTCTCCCTACTGAGTGGTGGGGTATAGTGATGCAATGAAGAAATGTCGCAACATTCAGTAGACTTTCCTAATGCTCCCCCTCTTGTTGTGCTTCGACACATTCTTAACTCCTATTACCTAATCGGGTTGTCTTTGGACAACCAATGTTCTTTCTATGGATCCAAAAGGGTATAGGTTATAAGGTTTCTCATATAGATCATCTGAAAAACTTGGTTCAACTCCAAACATACTCAAATGCTCCAATCTATAGATACTATTAATTTCACTCTCATTAAAGGGGATCACTAGCTCATTATTCCTAGTGAACTTCGCATTGTCATAAAATCTTTACAAAATTTCGCTCACTCATCTAACCTTGTTCTCTCTATAATTTCGAGTGAAATTCTCCTAATTTTGTTGCCTAATGAAATTGTTCACTCATTCCTCTCTCACAAATGAACTCCTGATGTTTAATATCCTAATATATATATATATATATCCTTGGCCTCTCTACTAATGAAATATTTGGATTTAAAAGGTCTAGGGTCCTCTGTGGGGTCTTTTGAGGTTGATGCCTCAAAATCATTTATTCTACTTTGGCCAACTTTTTTATTTGTTCTTGGCATTCTCTTCAATTGAAGAAACAATATAATAAATGCAACTAGCAATACGAGTTTTAAAATCACCTAAAAATTACAATTCATATCACATGGATTATTCATACTCCAAATAATGAAAAAACATAGACTAAGTCTCCATGAGTAATATTAATGCTCAATATTCAAAAAACTCCCAAATCCTTATCTAATAACCTTAAATCCACTATTTATCCAATTTCATCAAAATCTTTCAAAATTAGATTTACTTCAATGTCAAACTAGTTTCGGGTGTAGAACAATCCTTCAAGTCTCTAGCGATCCAAGCCCTCTCACTTTTTTAACAAACTAGAACCCTAGCTCTCTTAGAAATCAAAATCCCAAAATCAAGCTCTAGCTTTCCACCTTGTACAAATCTATAATACACTTGCTTCTTTCACTTTCAATCACTAAGAACTCTCTAATCTCACTTAGAATTGACCAAACTTTGGCTTTTGAGGGATTTATACTTGGTGGTTATAGTGGGGTGATGATGCAATTGTGAAGAAAGTGAATAATAAGGGGTTTTAAGACCCCTCATTGACGCTAGTGTCGTGCCTAGACAGCGCCACCACAGCGTCAAGGACGCTATGACGTGTTGTTGTGTCCATCATGGTGTGCTGCTAGCACTGTCACTAATACCCACAACATTGAGCAATCTGCCCACATGTCTCGCATATAATTTTCTTTTATTCCTATTTGGTGCTCCTCCGACTTTCTGTATCACATACACAAGATGTCATCGCATGAAATTCATGCAAATATAAAAATTTCATAAAAACTTACCCGTGATTTGCTTGTGTACCTCACCTTTGCTGCATGAACTCCATCGCTCTTTTATGCTATTTAACGAAATTGGTGAGACATTTCCATTCTGATTAATCATCGCCTGCACATTCGATACAAATTTTTGAAAGTTAGAACTAAAACTGTTAATTGTACTTATTAAACTAAATAACTAACTAACTGAAATTTAAAAACTTAAAATTTAAAAACCCTAGGCTACCTCCTAATAGCGCTTAATTTAACATCATTAGTTTGACGACTTTTTTGCTCATTTAGTTCGAGTCTAAATTAAGATATTCCAATTGTAAATCAGAGATTATGATGTCATTCTCGTTCAGATTTACTTCTTTACCATTGAAAAAGACAACTTTCTCTACATCATCGCTCTGATTAGTAATCATCTTGATCTTATTCTTTCTTGTGTACAAGTCTGCATTAGCAGTGGTCAGGAATGGCTGCCTAAGTATCATAGACACATCATTATCCATGTCGTGATCCATAACCTCAACATCCACGATGAATGTAATCTACCCTTTTTCACATGCACATTCAAGACTCTTCCTATAGTTGGTATCAACTTGCCATCAACTACTTACAAATTTGTCGTATCGAGACAATTTTTCTTCAAATCGGCATGCAACATGTCTATTATTGGCATGATATTGACTAAGGCTCCCGTATTACATAAGATATCTAAACCGGTGCCCATCGATGCTTATTGGTATGCATGTTTCTCTCGGATCTCTCTGTTTGATTGGTTGAAGTCTCGAGATGAACTTGAACTTCAGTTCTAGCTTCCTTAAAACTACCTTGATTACATTGCCTTTTGGTGGTTCTTCAGAAGGCCCTTCATCTTTTTGCTTGGCTTTCCATTGTCTTTTTCCCTTCTTGTCACTCTTCATGGCATTGATTCTTTGTAGCCCGAATCCCTCGAGTGCATATTTCCTTACTTCCATTTTATACTCATGCATCTCTTAATGCTTTCTTATAACTAAAGCGTGGACTTTTTTGGGCTTATACATCACTTGCTTGTGTCTTGTTTCATCCATTGTTGTAATGCTCATCATGTGAATAGCACTAGCGTTTTCCTAGGGATTGGTGACGGTGTTACTTAGAAACCATCATTTTTTCCTTAAGTTCAAGGCAATGACCAACTATCCAATTTGTCTCTCTAAGTTCTTAATTAATCGTGATATCTCATCACCCATCCTCTTCATGGCTTGTTCATTCCTTCCATCTCTTTCCCATGCTTTCTCATGGTGTTCCCCATTGCTCATGTTCATGGCTTGCAAGTATTTCTCAATTGACTTTAAAGAAGTCATCTCTTCATTTTGCCCTAGCTTGCCCTATTGGACTTATTGATCAAAGCCTTGAGATAACTTTAGTGCATTATCGGGACTTCCATACAAGTAGTTCCGGTTATTGTTGTATCCTTGATAAAACCTTTGAGGAGCCACTACTCTTGGCCTGAAGTTGTTCACGTAGCCCTTATTGTTCATGAAATTGATGTCTTTATACTTAATTCCTTGTTGTAGATCCCTTTGTTTAACAATCATTACTTGGTGATTAATGGGTGGTTGTATAACATGCACTTGTAGACTTTGGTGTCCCTTTTGAAGCTCTGCCATTTGATTGCTTAGACTTAATAGTTGTGCCATAATTGCAGCTTGTGAATCAATCTCATATATGCCTGCTAGTTTCCTCACTACGGAATGATTATCGACTGTAGAGTTTTGAGACATAAGATCAATGAGATCCATTGCTCCATCCTCATCTGCAATTAGTAGAGAGCCACTCGCTGCAGCATCTACTAGTGTTCTCGTGCTATGGTTCATCCCATAGTAGAAAATTTAGAGTTGTGCCTATTTCACATATCTGTGTCCTGGACATCTCTTCAGCATCTCTTCGAATCTTTCCCAAGCCTCGCAAAGAGACTCAACATCTTCTTACTTGAATTGATTGATTTTTAGTTTTCTTTCAGTGACCTTCACTAGGGGAAATAAATTATCTAGAAATCTTTCATTGATTTCCACCCACGAGGTCATACTCCTTGCATTTAATCATTGGAATCAGGATTTGACTTTTCCACCCCAAGAAAATGAAAAAAGTCTAATCCTGATCACCTATTTTGTAACTCCAGTAATGTGCATGGTGTCGCACTTCTCCAAAAAACTCTCTACATGTGCAACTGGATCTTTATTGGCTAGCCTATTGAACAATTTATTTTGCACCATGTTTATCTGAGACGGACTCAGTTCAAACTTGGTGGTCTTGGCTGGAAGCCTCATCACACCGTTATAAGTCTCTTAAAATTTTGACTTGAAATAGTCACGAAGATATCTCTACCTTCACACTCTATCTGTAATACTAGATCACTTACGTGTTGGTTATTCCCGCGAACTTATTGTTGGTTACCTGCTTGGTCCTCAGCCATCTTGATTCCTTTCTTTTTCTCTCCTCTATTGGTTTTATCAATCTTATGTTCGTAAGGCAATAGGTTCTTCTCTCCCTTGCTACGCATGCATTAGTTATCCCTGAAAAGAAAATACAAAAGATTAAGTGTAGAAAGTCAAACTTGAGATTTACGCATTTTATTTTATTTTGTTTTTGTTTTTATGAAACTGAAAGTAAAGTACTCAAAATAAAACTTAGCAACTTTTCAAACTAGCTAAGTAATACTAAAGAGCTACCTATCCTGGGCAACAACGCATCAAACTTGACCTCAACCGTAAGTATAACGCTCGATTGTAGTAATAGTGTACTCAACTTATGTTGACTATGGATATCATCTTTAAGGAAAGATGTATGCACTCGCTACATACTTAGCTAAAATGAATCTACTGCTAAGGAAATCATTTTTAAATGGTGTTATTGTTAAACTAACTAATCTAACAAATCAATGTAATTTACTTATACATTAAAACTATTTAGTTCACAACTTCACCTAGGTAATGAAACACTACTTTTCAACTACTTTATCATTTTTATCATGTTGTACGCAATCCATAATTAGAATAGACGGATTTCCTTTAAATCCACTTTAACCCACTTTCGTGATGGAAAAGATTCTAATGTGCAAACTAAAACTCCACCTACCGGTGTGAATAACGTAAGCTTCACATTTCTTTAATGTTCCAAATCTTTAGATTTATAACCAATTAAGTTTACTATCCGTGCCTTCCCAATCAACAACTATAGCTCGATGTCGTATATTTTGCAATTGTACTGTTCATGTCCGGCTTAAAAGCTTTAATGGCCATGATAAATTCTAAAACCTAATATCAATAAACATGTGATCAAGACATCTATGACATTACTGTTAGAATCAATATAAATTCTAACCATTGCACTTTTTATATTCAATTTCTACTCATGTTCATAGCATAACATTCATAACGTAGGATCCAATGATCCCTAAGATTAATAAAATACTCACACTTCATTAAAACAAAAATGCACATGGTGGTATTCATTGAAATAAGAGATATAATGAAAATAATTCAAATAAATAACCCAATAACCGAATCATTACACACGAGTCTTCAATGTCTTCTCTCCACAAATTGTTATAGTACTCAAGAATAAATAAAACCAATGCTAAAAAACTTTAATGGTTGCTAATGGTTGATATGTGGTGTGTTTACCATGCCCTAATATCTATTTTTACTTCTTAAACATAATTAGAAACCCTGTTTTACAATTTAACTCGAAATAAAACTCTAACTTTCTAATTTCTTCCATCCCGTGCTATCACTTAAACCCCGATGTCGTGTATGTTATGGAAAGGCACCGCCTCCTTGGCCTTAGTGACCTCGGTGTCGTCCCTTAAGCCTCCTGCACCGTCCCTTGAGCTCTATACCTTCTTGACACAACGCCAACCACTTTAGGTGGGTTTTAGCTCTGTTTCTTCTCGTTTTTGCTCGTTTTGTTCCTTCACACCTTAATTACTTGAAAATACAAAAATAACATTAGTTAGTGCTCATTTAAAGATATTTATACTAATTAAATTACTAAACTAAGCCTATATATAATTCTGAATAATCACTTATCACATACACAATCTAGGTAAGTCTAATAAGGTATAACAATTCCTTTCTATCATGAAATTTTTATTTTCAAGGGTAATAAATATATCACTTCTATTTAATTCCAAATTATATTCAATTCATATTAATCAACTAAATAAAGTAAAATGAAGAAATATTATCTGTATCTTCGAAAATTTGAAAAACCTCAGTCAACTTAGAATATTGAATAAATAGATTCTACCTATCGAGTCCTCCATACTTTGTTTCTTTATACTCTACTTCACCTAAATACCACCTAAACTCATTCCTAACCTTATCCTCAAGGTGTGAAAATTAAGTAGGGTTTATAATAAAACGAATATACCTCGTAAAACATAAACGGACTAAATATAATAAAAATAATTAATGGAAAAATTATCATATGAATGAATTATCATAAAAAAAGAAAATGTAACAAACATAAAGTACCAAGCATCATCATTAGGATCAATGTATCACAATCACATAAAACAAAATCAATTACAAACCACAATAGTAGCACAATATCACATTACATATCACAGATCATAGTATTATATTACAGAACAAAACCTTACACATGATCACTTGGAGATAGACCAAGTAGAGAAGAAAATAGATCAAAATCGCCATCCAGAAGTCGCATCATTATTGCCATCCCCTTGCTCATGCTGTTGAAATTGATAACTCATTACATGATCACAAAGTTTGTAGTTCACTCCAATCTCTAGAATCTTATATGAAAGACTCCTTTATTTGGTAATCTCACCTGGGTAGATGGTACTAAAATGTCAGCTCCTTGTCTTTGTATTCTTCTGGCCATTCTTCTTTCGAACCCATGCAGGCTCCTTGCAATTTCACGTTGGTTCTAAAACATAAACTCTTGATTCCTCAAAGTTCACATTTGGCTACGTAAAATTGACCTCATCATGGTCATCTCCGTCTTTTCAGCATACATGCCAGTGTAATCTTCAACAGGTTGTTTTGAATTTCGATTCCTCCTCTCATTATATGCAATAGCTTGTATTTCTTCTAAAACTCGTCTATTTTATGCTCGTATTATTCTTCTCTCTACAATCTTTCTTTCGAGTATTAATTCTCTATCTTCCCATGAATCTACATAACCTTGCATTTGTTTGGTTGTTTCTATATATTCATTAGTGATACTCTAGTCATGATAAACATTCAACCTAAGACCTATCATTAGAACTCGGTCTAGTTTGCATAACACCGTGATCATCAAGGAAAAAGGTAATCCCATATTCTTGCTTGTGGCCATGACATTTCTAATAAAATCATAGATGACCTTGCCAACATCATTATAACCTAACCCTTGAACTATATGATACAATAACGTCTCCTTGTAATTCATAACTTCATAATATTGAAAACTTGGTTGTAGGCTCGCATTGATGAAATGATTCCATGCTTTCATCGTTTTTCTAAAATTCATTGTTTGGATGTGTTTGGGATACCCATATTTATCCAAAATGAATTCATCCCTAGGGATTGCTTCTAATCCACCCCTGATGGTTTCATAGGAAAACCCATGTTTGAATCCATTCTCTTGTTTTGAGTAATCATTATTTTTTTCTATGAGATTTTGCCAATCCGTAGTACCTATCTATTTTTTCAGGTAAATAATCCACCAGTCTTCCTCTAAAAATGGATATTGTTTATTGAAGTCCCCATTGGCCTAATAGGTGTAGGCAAAACTTTAGGTTTTATTTTAGGTTTCTCTACTAACACTTCATTTCCTTTTTCCTCTCTTGAACTTCTACCTCTTCCACTTTCGACCATTTTATCTCAAATCAAATGATCACAAGTCCAAATAGAGATTTAAACTTATAATTCATTTAAGACCAATTATCAAAAAGAATTTGGCAGAATTCAAAAATCTACTTAAAAAGAGAATTCATTTGAAAAGCTAGTTTGAAAATCGATTATAAACTTAAATAAAATCGGCATCAAAGTTGTATGCAATATAAACTTAAAATTGCTTTTCCTAAACTTCCATGATATAAATCAATTGGACGATAAAATAGAGTATTCAAAACACAAAACACATCCCCAAGCTCAATTGGAACTCAATTTCAAAACAATTGCATGTAAGAATCTTTGAATCGAAAAAACACCAAAATTTCAAAAAATCTTGTTTTATAAACTAAGAATCATCGTGATCATTATTTTCATTCTATTGAAATCAATGAAATTATTTATCAATGATAATAAGAATAATTCAAGTAATTAATTTCTAAATTAATTGAAAACTTTTTAAAAATTCGTCAAAAATAAAAAAAACTTTCAATCTACAAAACTAGAGTTTTAATGTGATTACCTTTTTGAGAGTGAGTCCCTCAATATATAAGCTTTTGAACTCCTCTAAATTGCTATTCCAAGCTTCTATTCGAAACTTCTTGCTCAAGCCCTAGTTTGGTTCTACTATCTTAAATTCACTCTATTTTGGTTTGAACGATACTGGATTAAGGTGTGAATCACTTAAATACGCTAAAATTGATAAGTCGATAATTAGAAAGCGTTTTATAGTGTGTTATAGGATATTTTGGATGTAAAAGGCTACATTGCATGAGGTTTTCTCTTGTTTTTGTTATTTTAGGTAATAATTGGAATATATGAAGAAATAGAGTAAAAATGGAAGGAAGTGAAGGATTTGATTGAATGGAAGTTGTACGCAAAGAATCATCAATGAATTAAGGAAGAATTGAAAATTACTGCTGTCAATTTCTGAGCGATTTATGAATTGTATTGGGAATCGCTGGTTAGATCGGTAGAGCACAAAGCCAGTTTCAAAGATTTTCCCAGCAATTCCATTTAAAACACGAATCGCTGAGGAATCACTGAGTCGATTTTGAGGATTTTATATTACAATAAGGATTTTGATTTGGTTTGGGATGTGTATTACCTTAAATAATATATATGAGCCCTAAACTACGAAATTGAGAGCCTTAAATAGTTTTAACACTTTTTACTTTAGTTTGAAGGTCATTCTTTATTGGTTTTGTTACTTTTGGAGAAGATTTGAAGATTCAAGCTTTCAACAAGGTATTTTTAATTATCTTTTTCAATTATTATGTTATGATGTTATTTATGATTATGAGTGAGTAGTTTATTAATCTAAACAAACTCCCAACATGAACTTGATCCATTTTGCAATGCAGTCATAATGAGATGATTTAGTACTTAATGTTTAAACCAATCGTATTCTTTAATTCACTGATTTAATATGTTATTATTTGTGGATTGCAATCATGATTCTAAGTATTACATGCATAGTGGCCAATGTATATTGCGATGTTTTGATTCTATATTTAGTTTAAAGTAGTAAATAAGATTGTTTAAAAGGTCTATCACAATTCATATGTCCTAGGAGGATTGAGATCTAAGTTAACTATTGAAGTGGCATTCTTAAGGTATTAGATGTAGCAGTTTGAAGTTTTCACAAAGTGTAATGCAATTTTATTGCCAAAAGTTAATTTCTTTGAGTATTCAAAAGGTTAATTCAATAAAATTATAACATGATTTTTCACTGGTATAAGGAGAACTAATGGCTTGCTAAGGGTTGTCTACTTACTTATGATTAAATTTTAATGATTGAGAATACTTTATAAAGTATTATTATGACTATATAATTGAAATAACATGTTTGGATGCAAAATAGATTGATATTTCATTATTCTGGATGTTTGTTTAGATGTTTATTTTATATTGTTTTCTATTAAATTGAATTGCTTTGAATTTAGTGACTTCGATTTGTGTTAATTAAGTTAGTTTAGTTGATTTCTATATTTAGAGTTAGCAATTTAAATTTTGGTTTTAATTAAATTAAATTAAAGTAAAAATAATAAAAATAATAAAACCCATCTTCTTTAGGAATTTGAAAAATCCTTATGGAGATGATCCCACGCATCACTACTACGAGATTTAAAAGTATAATAAATGTGGGAGATTTATTGTACATACTCAAAACATGTCAATTTTTGGCGCCATTACCATGGATTTTAAAATAATTCCTTAAGAATCTTTCTCGTTGCATGTTATATACTATGACATACACCGAGCAAGAACTTACATTTAGGCAAACCACTAAAAATATCATAATTTATGAACCTATTTGTATTATTGCTCCCGTGAATTTCTCGATTTTGAGTTAAACCTTGGATTCGTCAATTAAAGGCTAGAAATGTAAGAATCTTTAAGAATCTTTACTTCGCTTTCAAGGTGAAGGTGATGAAGATCCTCAACAATTTATTAGGAGATACACACATATAGTAAGTGTGATGAAACCTAAAAATATAGAGCTAGAATATGTGAAGCTAAAGGCTTTCTCTTCTTTTTTAAGAGGTTAAGCTCAAGATTGACTATTCTATCTCCCATAAATTCTATAACCATATGGTTCAAAATGTTAGAAACATTTTTAGATAAATATGTTCCATCATGTAAAATTAGTTCAGATAGAAAACAAATTAGTAATACTAGGATGGAAACTGAAGAGACTTTTGGTGAGTTTTAGGCTAGATACTAAAATAGATATAATTATGTCCACAACATGGATTTACAGAGAAAACTTTATTAGAATACTTGTATGAAGGACTAAACAACTTAGAACAAAGATTCTTAGACACGGTATGTGGAGGATCTTTATTCAATATAACACTAATGTAAGCAAAAGTCACTATTCATAGAATGCCAAATCAATCAAAGCAATATTGTAAGAAAAATAAATTTATGAAAAACCATTCTTGTGAAATTAATAAAAACATAATCAATACATCTTATACTACTTTTGATGAACGAAAAAGTATGGTTGAATTATTATTAAAAGATTAATCAATTCAAAGTAAAATTTGTACTTTTTGCAATGTGTTCAATCATCTATATGATGAGTGTTCGTTGGTGCGACAAAATCAAATTAAAGAGGGTAACACTATGATGACTCATTACAATAAAAGTATTCAACCTAATTATATTTCTAGCAACAATGCAAATTATCTACGACCAGAATTACCAAAAGTATAAAGCACCCACATTAACCGATAGAACAATTGCATTGGAGAATTTGAATAACGCAAAAGATTAAAAAATTCAAGCCTTACAAGATGATATAGTTGAACTAAAAAACCAGTTAAGTCAAATGGAAATGCAAATGAGTTATGGGTTAACCAAGGTAAATTACAGTCTTAACTTTACTCTAGTTGATATGCAAAAAATGATAACTTTGAGAAGCGGTAAACAAATAGAATAACCAAAAATGCCAGAACTACTGTTCCCCAAAAGACTTGGAGGCTGAATTAGAAAAAGAAACTAAAATTAAAGATAATAAGATTTTAAAAGAAGGAAAATGTGATTTTGAAAAGAATAAACCAAGTATAGTAAGACCACCATTTCCCCACCATTTAGAAAATAATAAGAACACTAAGAAATTGCAAGATGAAAAAAAATCTCATACATTTTAAGGAAAGTAGTAGTAAATATACTTTTACTTGAAGTCATACAAAACGTACCTAAATATTAAAAATTTATAAGAGACTTTTGCACTAATAAAATCAAACCCAATGAAAAAGTAAGCCTAGGAGAACATGTGTCAGTACTGATCTAAAAGAAAATTACTTCCTAAATGGTTTAATCTTGAAATGTTTTTCGTTTCATTCACATTAGAAAATATAGGGATATCTAAAGCATTATAAGATCTAAGCGCCACAATGTACGTTATGCCTTTGTCAATATATTTGCAAATGACAAATGTACCCTTAGGAGAAACTGGTATAGTAGTACAATTAGTGGATAGATCTATCGTTCAACCTGCTAGAGTATTAGAGGATGTACTGGTTAGGGTTAATGATTTAGTCTTCTCAGTCGATTTTTATGTTATAGACATGAAAGTATACCATTTGTCTAATAAAACCTCTTTTATCCTAAGATGCTCGTCCTTAAAAATGCAAAAGCCAATATTGATGTTTCTAATGAAACTCTAACAATAGAAGTAGATAATGAAACAATAAACTTTAAATCTAAGACGTCATGAAGTATCCATTAGATGTTTCATCAGTATGCACCATAGATATGTTAGAACCTATAATAGACAACTTTTAGAAACAATAAGTCAAACAAGATTAAAAAATTGATAGAGGATTTAAATGAAGACGATGATATAGATGAAAAGACAAGGGAGATAATAAATACCTTATAATCTTATAATTCTCTCACTAAACTCTACTACTATATGCATCTACCTATAACCCATTCAAAACTTTTACCCTCCATACTAAAAGCTCTAGACTTAGATTTATAAGTTCTGACATGTGTCAATTGTGTACAATAAATTTCTCACCTTTATTATACTATTAAATTTTGTAGTAGTGGTAACTGGGATTATGTCCTCAGGGGTTTTGCAAATTCCTTAAGAAAAAGGTTTTATCATTTTATTTTTAATTTAGTTTAATTAAAACTAGAATTTAAATTAATAATCTTTAAATAGAGAAATCAATTAAACTAACTATACTTACTTAATCAACACAAATCAAAGGCACTTAATTCAAAGCAATTAAATTCAATGGAAAACAATATAAAATAAACATTTAAACAAACCTTATAAACAATGAAACATTAATCTGTTTTGCATCCAAACATGTTATTTCAATTACATAGTCATGAACGTACTTTATAAAGTATCCTAGATCATTAAACTCTAATCATAAGTAAGTAGACAACCTTTAGTAGCCATTTATTCTCTTTGTACTAGTGAAAAAGTTGTGTTCTAATTTTATTGAGCTAACCCTTTGAAAATATAAAGAAATTAACTTCACGCAATAAAACTGCATTACACTTTGTTAAAACTTTAAACTACTAAATCTAATACCTTCTGAAAGCCTCTTTACTGTTAAACTTAGATCTCAAATTTACTTAGGACATCTAAATAGTAGTAGACCTTTTAAATAATCATAGTTAGTACTCTAAACTAGATAATGAATCAAAACATCACAATACGCATTGACCACTATGCACATAACACTTAGATTCATGATTGTAATCCGTAAATAATAATAATAACCTATAAAATTAGTGAATTAAAGAATATGTTTGGTTTAAAGTACTAAGCATAAAATCATCATGACTAGATTACAGAATGGATTAAGTTGATGTTCGAAGTTTGTTTTGATTAATGAACTACTCACTCATAATCATAAATAACATCATAATAGAATAATTGAAAGACATAATAAAAAATATCTTATTAAAAGCTTGAATATTCTAATCTTCTCCAAAAGCAATAAAAACACTTAAGAATGGCCTCCAAACTGATATAAAAGTGTTAAGACTATCAAAGGCCCCTAATTTCATAGTTTAGGGTTTTTTATATATATAGTATCTTAGATAATACATATACAAAACCAAATCAAAATCCTTATTGTAATCTAAAATTCACGAAACCAACACCAGTGATTCCTCGGCGATTCCTATTATAAAATGAATCGCCAGGGAAATCCTTGAAAAATAGCCACAGTGTTCCATCAATCCGAGTAGTGATTCTTAATACAAATGAAGAATTGGTAAAAATCGCCAGTAGTAGAATCTAGTTCTTCCTTGATTCATTGGTGAATGAATGTGCAATCTTCCCACTTGATCAAATCCTTCATTTTCTTCCATTTTTCAATTATTTCTTCAAATATTTTAATTATTACCTAAAATATAAAAATAAGAGAAAACCATGTAATATAGTCTTTTACGTCTACAATCATCCTAAAATGTACTATAAAATATGTCTAAATATTGACTTATCAAATACGGCCAAACTCAACACTTTGTTGTCCCAAACAAAGGAATACTCTCAATCATATTCTATTTTCTTCCCTCATTTTGATTTCATAATTATATACTTTTTTTCTTAAACCAAAATGACCATAAAAATGTATTACCCTCATAAAAAAAATGTATTACCCTCATAAAAATAAAAATTATGATAGAATATAAAGACTTAAAGAACATCATATTTATTTGACAATTAAACCTCTAATTATGCAATAAACCTCAGAATTCAAAGTTAAATCAATCACCAAGGTCAAGACACTATATAAGTTTTCTCAATCTCCACTGACAAACATCAAGCTTACGATAACTAATATAGAGCCCCGAGATACAAAAATTACTAAATCAATCTCACTTTCAAACGATTTTAAAATATCACCACGATCAAAGTCGATAGGAATTTTTTTATCACCAATAATTAACATTATTTTTTTTGGAATGTTAGAAAAAGATATACTCCACTCAACTTAGCTATAAGCACTCGAGCTAAATCTTTTATTTAGAGAGTTTTTCATAAATATCCTTACGATTTTTCTATATCTCTATTTCTTTCTTCTTTCCTCTATAATTATTTTGTTCTTTATATCTTATTCCTACTGTTCTATGCTCCATTTTATTTAGAATCCGTTATTCTTTTTATAGAAATTTCTTTTCTCATTTTTCCCACCACTAGATTCCTTGCTCCATTTCCTTTGAAATATGCGGGTCTCTCAATTTTTTCATTTAAAAACTCTTGTTAGCTCTTCTCACTTTTACTATATTCGAGGAAGTACTTTTTCCAACTAAGTAATGTTTACTTGCTAATTTTTTATTTTTCCTTTCAATTGTGGCATAAGCTCTTTTCATTATATAAATATGAAAACTTGATCAATAATCTTTGTATAACAAAATTCTTAGAAATCTGCCTTGTTTATCTTGCACTATTATTTCAATCTTCTATCCATTGTAATGTAACATAAAGCAATCAATCCCCTTTAAACTCCTCCAGTGCATATACAATCTAAGTTGAGCCAAATAAGGCATAATAATTCATTTCTATCATAAAATTTCTGTTTTCATAGGTACTAAAAATATACCACTTCCATTTAAACCCAAATTATATTCAATACATTTTTCTAACTAAATAAATTAAAATGAAGAAATATTACCTGAATTGTGAAAAACTTTAAAAAATCTTTCGTCAACTTTGGACATTGAACACATAAATTCTACTCTCGAGTCTTCCATACTTGGCTTCTTTATACTTCACCTAAATACCCCAAAACTCATTTCAAACCTTGTCCTCTAGGTTTAAAAATTAAGTCGGGGTTTTAAAAAAAACAAACGTACCTTTTGAAGCATAAAAGAATTGGAGTATAAAACATAAACTTTCTTTTAAAATAAACTAAATGATATCACATGATAAAAAGATGTAATGGACTAAATCATTTATTTCTCATTAATAGCTCAAACAAAGTTCTCACTCCATTAATATAAGCAAATATTAAAAAAACTACAAGGTACTTTGCACATAAGTAAATTCGTTGTCAGTCTCTTCAGCTCTTTCGTCATTCCTCGCCACAGTAGGTTGTGAAGTGTAGTTATCAGCAAGGTTATAAACTCCCGATGGAAATTTAGAATGCAACGAAGGAATGTAAATGCTCCTTCTTGGATCTAACGAACATTCGACCACCCTCATTTCTAAAAGGGAACGATGACGTGCTAAAGTTCTCTTGTTCTCATCTAGCATTGCATGATTCTTCAAAATCTGCTTCTCATTATGCCTAAAAGTTGAAAATAAGGATTTGAAAAATCTTTTCCTTTCAGCATTTGTTGGAGATGTAGAACTGCCCTCTACCCTTGAAAAAGTTACTCGAGCCATTAGACTTACTGCTTACCTTGCTTCTTCTTATGTTATACTATGGATTCTTTGTCTTGTAGTCATGTATTCGACTCTGGATCTTCTTATCTCGTTGATCTCCTTCTCTTCTTCAAAATCATTATACCTATGGACTATGGATAAGTGTTTAACTAGACATATATATATGGTTTGTTTAGTAGTATAATTGGACTAAATATACCGAAATGAGCTTTAATTGATGGCATTTGTGTGTTTTTAGGTTTACAAGGTATAAAGAAGACAATGGAGTAATTTCATGATGAAATAAGGAGAAAAAGCATAAATAAACACTTGATGTTATGGAGAGTACACTTGATGCCTGAGAAAAGAGCACAAGGAGTGGGCAGGGCGTGATAAGGCTTGAAGACGAGAAAAAAGGTGCAAGAGAATTGATGCAGTGGCGGTGCTATGGAGATACACACACGACACCAAGACATTACATACAGGGAATCGAGCCCACTGTGAGGAGAAAATTCACATACAAAGGTTGAAGCTATGGCGGCGATGTGGCATTACATACACGGTGTGGATTACTTACAAACATTGTCGGGAAATAGAAATAGAAAGTTTTGGAGTTCTAGTTCATTTGGAATTGTTAATTAGGATTTTTAATTGTATTCTTAGGAGTCTTGGGAGTATAAATAGGTATTAGAACGCGGTAAACATAATCACCATCACCAATTATCACCAAATATCACCAATTGGCATACATTGCAATAGTTTTATAGTAGATTAGATTGTTTTTGAGTATTGAGAAGAGTTTTTAACAAAAAGACATTAAAGACTCCACTTGTGGTTATTTGGTATTGTTTCTTTGATTTAGTTGAAGTTATTTGATTTAATATTTGATTGCAATGAATACCATGATTTGTGTGTTAATTTCAATGATGAGTGAGTAGTTTATTTATATTAGGGATTAATGGATCATATGGTATGAATGCTATGTTAAAGGAAGTATGAATGGATTATAAAGTTAAAAAGTGCAATGGCTAGTACTTATATTGATTCTATATATAATGTTTTGAACATCTTCATCATGTGTTTGTTGATTAGAAATTGTAGGAGTTATTATGTCCATTAAAGCTTTTAAGACAGATATGACCAATACAACTATAAGATAAATAAAATCGATAGATAGTTATTGACTAAGAATGCGCGAATAGTAAACTTAAGTGATCAGGAGTCTAAAGATTAGAGGTAATTCTCTCGGGTATAAACTTGCATATCGAAAGTATTTTTTTGTGCTTTGGGACTTATAAATCTCTTGGGATCATAGGGGACTTGTGTTTTTAGATCTAGATAGTCCGAATCCTCATCAGAGATAGGTGGGGTAAGTGTTCACAACTCAGTCCTCCCAGTTCTTGATTCTCTATTACTAATCACCGTGGGTTGAATGGACATTTGTTGGTTCGAATAGTTCTTCTTGGGTTTTTCTATCATAACCCCTTTTCCTTTCTCTTGTGCACTAGTCCTACCTCTTCCCCATAGTGATCAAATCAACTATGATGAATCGGTAAATCAAAAATCCTATATATTATATGAAAATGGGCATAGGGCTAGTAGTTTATCGAAAATCAAGTTACTATCAAGAAATTTGAAAACATTTTGCATAAAAGGGTAGAATTTTGCAAAACTTATTTAAAATTTACTGAAGTCAAGGATTATGAGAAAAAATCTATCAAAATGGTTTTTCAAAGCTTGAGAATTGCACCGTCGATTTGTTGAAAACTCAACTTCAAACTCGTTGTGAACACTTTTCTAAAAACTCTTCAAATTTCACAAATATGTGATTTGGAAACCAAGGTTCATTGCCATTATGAACCAATGAAATCTTTTATTCATTGTACGGAGATGAATTTCAATAAAGTTTTTTGAAATCAATTGAAGAATTTTCAAAAATCTAACAAAATCAAAATCTCATCAAAGTAAAAGGCTAAGGTTTGTCGTGACTACCTTCTTAAGAGTGAATCTCATAAGATATATGCTCTTAAACCCATCTAGATTAGTTTTTGCAAGCTTCAAGTAGAAATTCCTTAAGCCCTAGCTCAGCTCTACTCTCTCAAACTTGAAAATTTTTTGATTGAATTAAACTAGATTGAGGTGGGAATCACTTAAAAACACTAAAATTAAGCTTAAAAAGGTTGAATCTAGGCAAGAAACCGATTTTGCGAGAAAAAGGTGCAATGATTTGGGTGTAGGAATGATTTTTGGTTTATGGTGATTTATGTTCTGTTTTAAAAAACTTAAAATTGTGCTATCAACTCATATATTATGTGGAAACACTGAGAAATCGCTAGGCGAATCAATGAGTTGTGAGGTGCAGTGGCCCGCCTATCTAAGTAGAGATTCATGTTAAAGTGGCGAATCACTGAGGAATCACCAGACCCGAATTTTGCCCTAATTTGCTGGTTTCTCTTACGAATTTGACCAGTGATTCCTAGTGTTATTTGGAATCGATGGGATTTGCTAGGAATTGTTTTACTATTTTGCAATTTTATTTCATAAGTAACTTATATGCCCTTAATAGAAATGAATATAAAGATAAAATTGACTAAAAAATTCAAAAATTTGATCAAGATATGTACCTAACTAATAATTTCATTAATTAAATAAATAAAAAATAAGCGAGTGTATAATGCCAACTTGCATAAAGGCCATAAAAATAAAAATAACTCTATCATCCCCCTTTTATTTGAAGCTACTCTAGAGCTTGAGTCCTAAAAATAATCCCAAAAGAGAGTCAAAAGAACATAATAAAAGAAAACTATACTTATGTTAGACTTCCTACTAAAAACTTAAATAACTTAAGAAATATGGAATATGGGCTACCTCCCATAAAGGGCTGTTGTTTATTGTCATTGGCTAGACTCATATAGGAATCAATCTTTACTTCAAGTGATTCCTCGTGGATAATTTCTTCCTTAGTATCTGAAAAATGTCCCTCAATATTACTTTCATTAGCATCACTGAATTGCCCTTCTTCAATATCTTTGCAAAGTTCTTTCCTATCTTGGAATGATAATTCATCATTACCCATCTTAAGGGTAACTATGTGAGCGTATGTCGATGATACCTCCAACAGTTGATAAGTGGTCTTCCCAATAATATCTTATCATGTGAGGTAGCTGTTGGCATGACTAGGAGACTTGTAGTCAAAGTGAACTTACCAACTTGTACGGACACATTCTTTGATATACCTAATGGGACTATGAAAGTATCATTTGGCTTGTACACCTTAATAGGAGGCTTACAATGAATCCGCAAATTTGTTAGAAAAACTAATATGCAGGCATAATATTCATATCGCCTCCTATATCAAACTGAACTCTTAAAATGACAAAGGTGTACCCTGGATCCACTTCTAAGAGTTTCGAAGGATAGCAATTTTCACCAAATTCCTCGTAATCTGCGTCGTCCATGTCACATTCGAATGGGTTTCTCGTGGGTTGTTGTTCCTTTTGTGATTTCTTATTCCTCTTTCTCATTCGTTTAGTAACTATCCATATCTTGTGAGAAAAAATCTTCATGATAAGGTTTTAGTCTATGACCATTAACTTTATAGATTCTCATTGTTTCTCTACTTTTCATCTCTACAACATCATGGGGATATACATGCGTAATTACAAAAAGTCCCCTCCATTTGAACTAAGTTTTCTGGGAAATAATTTAAGACATGAACAAAATAGAAACACTTTTGTCCTACTTCGAAATTCTTAATATTTAATTTATTATCATGAAATGCTTCAATTTTATTTTTATAAATATAAGCACTTTCATACGCATCATTTCTCGGTTCCTTTAACTCTCGGATATTTATTTTACATTATTTTTGTGCATTATCATAATTTAGATTACATGTTTTTATTGCCTTGTATGACTTACGTTCTAATTCTATTAGTAAATGACATGCTTTATAAAAAATAACCTATAAGGTGTTAATACTAATGGGTGTCTTAAATGCACTTATATATGCCCACAATGCATCTTCTAAACGAAGACTCCAGTCTTTACGTATTAGACTTATTGTCTTTTCTAAAATTGATTTAATTTCTCTATTTGAGGTTTCGGCTTGTCCGCTAGTTTTTGGGGATATGTGGTAGATTTTTATTTGTAACATTATGCCTATAAAGTAGAGCGGTGAAAATTCTATTGCAAAAATGTAAACCTTTATTGTTAATTAATTCTCTAAGAGCTCTTAAAATAGTAAAGATCCTTAATTTTAAGAAATTAACCACTATTTTATAATCATTATATTTAGTGGCTATAGCTTGAATCCACTTGGACACATAGTCTATGACTAATAAAATGTAAATATTTCCATTAAATGGTGGAAAAGGTCCCAGAAAGTCTATTCTTTAAGCATCAAACACTTTGCAAAAAAAATAAAGATATAAGGGCATTTGATTCACGCGTCCTAAATTTTCGGTTCTTTGATAATTTGGACAAGCTTTCGTAAAAATATAACAATCATGGAATAAATTAGGCCAAAAGAATCTTCAGTCTAATGTCTTATGGGTTGTACGACGTGGACCAAAATTTCCTCTATAAGAATAAGTATGGCAATGAGCTATGACGGATTGTATTTACGTTTGTGGAATACATATTCAGATGGTTTGGTCAGAATATAATTTCAATACGTATGCGTCATCCCATAAATAATGTTTAGAATTGTGTTTTATCTTATTCTTATATGCTCTTATTATATGAATGATAGCCTATTAGTAGTAAGATAGTTGACTATATCAACATTGACTTGTGATAACTATCTTATATAAATGTTCATACAAAAATTCATCTTTTAATGGTATTGGGGGTTCTCCATTTTCTAATCTACTTAGATGGTCTGCCACTAGGTTTTTGGCGCCTTTCTTTTCTTTTATAGTAATATTGAATTCTTGTAACAATAAGATCTATCTTATTAGTTTTAGTTTAACATCTTTCCTTGCCATTAAATATCTTAATGTGGCATGGTCTGAGTAGACTATTGCTTTTGTTCCTAGTAAATGTTGTCTAAACTTTTCTAATGATAACACAACTGCAAGGAGTTCTTTTTCTATGGTGGTATACTTTAATTGGGTGGGACCCAAAGTTCTTGATGCATTATATATGACATGAGAATCCTTTCCTATCTTTTGACTTAAAACAACTCCTACTACATAGTTTTTTTAGTAACTGAGGGTATCCAGACACTTTGTCTGACTAGTCCCACGAGCCATGAGATTGCGGAAAGAGACCACCAGTGGCCTGACGTTTGGTTGTTATGGGGAATCGAACCCTAGGTCGTACACCTAACCCACACAACCTCGTCCTCACCTTTCCCACTAGGCCACAATCGTCCGGGCTTTGCTCATACTATATAGTTGCTTGCATCATACGTTATATCGAAAGGTTGTGACCAATTTGGTGACTTTATCATAGGTGTGGTTATAAAGGCTTCTTTTACCTTATTAAAAGCTATCTTGCATTCAGGTATGAACTCAGAGGTAACATCTTTTTGCAAGAGTGTGCATAAAGGTTGTGTTTGACACGTGTTGAGCATGCACAGTAAATTTCAGTATTTTACTATTAACTTATAGTAGTTGTAAATAGGATATCGTCTCCATATGTATTTTTCAAATCTATTAAAAATTTAATATATCCGAAAGTTTATTCAGATTTAACTTGTTTTAATTCAATTATTTTAATTAAATAGTAAAATAAACACTAAACAATATAAAAATCAAACTAAACACTTAATTAAAATAACTAAACTTTAAACAACTTAAATTAAATAAACTAACTTAATATACTGAAAAAAATAAATAAAAAACTGATAAATTAAGCTAAATAAAATATTTAACAATCATTTGAGCAAACACCCACTAAACATCATAATATAATCAGATTATTTTCAAACTCCAAAACATAACATTACTTCATAATATAGTTACAATGATTTTATATAGAATCTTTAAATCTTTAAATCCTAATACATAATAAGTCGATAGCATATAGCCACCCACCAATTTTCCTAAATTCAATAAAAATGTCACATTTATATCATTGTAAGTCTACCTATTAGATAAAATGCAACACCGCAGAAATAAGATAGCATTAAGTTTAATGAAGATTATGCCTAATCTAGGCCAATATTAACCGAAGATGCATAATAAACCACTTAGAATACAATCACCTAAGACATCCACTCGAGAAATGCCTTATAGATTAATCCTAGTTACTACTTTTATAATTGTTGTCAATAACTATATACATAGAATTGAATCCTTTATATTAAGGAATATATTGGCAACTGTGCATTCAACATAAAGAATCACTAGTTGTAATATGCAAAAATAACTTGTTTTATTCATGATTGATGTGTATGAATCAATCTAAAGAATTAATTACATGATTCCATAATTATAACTATATAACGATCCAAAGTATATTACATGCTTAGGGTTTGTTTAAATTAATGGATTACTCACACATGCTGGAATTAAACAATACTAATATGTAATCTAAAAACATAATTAAATAAATAAATACCTTTAAATCAATGCTCCAATATTGCTTCACATAAAGAACTTAATAATACAGGTCAGAATAGTTAAAGAGTAATTGGAGAGCATTATTTTGAAGCTCACTGGTCCTATATATAGTTCCCCTAGGAATACATCTCCTAGATAAATACAAATTCCTCATATTAATCTAAAAAAACCATCATCGACCTCAATGATTCCTTAGTGATTTCTCATTTATACACAAGTCGTTGAATACATCACTGAGTCTAGCTCTTAATGCTCCACCGATTCAGCTGGCGATTTATAGTATATTCTCCAATTTGCTATGGATTTGTTAGCCTTCTTTTGCTACTGATGTATATGACGATTACTAGTGTTATTCCAAATCATTGGTTAATCATTGGCTAATCTCTGTTGTTGACTATTTTGATTTTCTTTCTTTTTCTTCTAAGAAATCATTTTCCTATTTAAAACCTAAAATCACAAAAATGAGAAAATAACTGGCGTAATATCATCATTTATGCCATAAACCAACCTAAATTCCACCATAAAATGTGTCTAATTATTGACTTGTCAGTGTTATTTTGAAAAGGTCTTTCACTAAGCGTTTATAGAATTCTATATAGCCAAGGAAATATTATACTTCTTTCATAGTAGTGGGGTAAGGTAATGTCTGTTTAACTTGGTTTTTAGCATGATTTACTTTTATTCTTTTTTCTGACACTGTGTCCTAATATAAGTCCCTGATTTACGATAAAATGATATTTTTCATAATTCAACACTAGATTTTTTTTCTATGCATCTTTTAAGTACTTTAGTTAAATGACGCAAACATTCATCGAAAGAACTACTATATAAGGTAAAGTCATCCATGAAAACTTCAATAAAATATTATACGTAGTCTGACAAGATGCTAATCATATACCTTCGGAATATAGCGGGTGCATTACATAAATCAAAAGGCATGTCTATAAGAAAAATTACCGAAAGACAAGGTAAAAGTGGTTTTTTCCTGATCTTTTGGAGCTACAAGAATCCGATGGAATCCTGAGTATCCATCTGAATAACAGTAATGGGTCTTCTAGCTAGTCTTTCTAACACTTGATCCATAAACGGACGTGGATAGTGATCTTTTCTAGTTGTAGGATTTAGTTTCCTATAATCTATACACACTCTCCAACCATTTTTTTATTCTTGTTGATACTAATTCTCCATGTTTATTTGTTATAACTGTTATCCCTGTCTTTTTAGGAAAGTTTATACTAGACTAACCCAATTATTATATCCTATTGGGAATATCATTCATGCATCAAGTAATTTTAGTATTTCTTTCTTTATTAGTTCCAATCATCAGTGGATTTAATCTACATCGAGCTTGTATAGAGGGTTTTATAACTATTTCAAGATTAGTCATATGCATTCATGTGGATGTACTTATTCCTTTAATAACAGCTATTGTCCATCATATTGCTTTCTTGAGTTTTCTGAGAACATTTATTACTTTCTCCTCTTCTAAATTTAATAATTTATTAGATACTATAACTGCTAAGGCGTTACAGCTGAAATACGCGTATTTTAAATGATATGATAAAACTCTTAAATCTAGATATAAAGCTTTTAGTATAGAGGATAGGAGTTTTGAATTTGTTATATGTAGATTCATGCAGTAAGAGAGTTTAGGGAGTGCATTATAAGATTCTAAGACATTGATTATCTCCCTTGTCTCGTCATCTAATAAGTCATCATTTGTGTTATATTTTAGGGTTATTTTATACTAATTTCATGACTTTTATCATCATTTATGTTGTCAAATCATTATTTTTCTATTTTCAGATAAAAAACAAACTTTTATACAAAAGAGTGATTCCACAGAAATTCCGTCGAAAAGTTGAAATAGACCTAGCTCCTTGGCAACTAACTTAGCAAAAAGCCAAATCTTTAAGGAATTTATGACATCCGTAAATTTCATAAATTTGAATAGGCAGCTAATTAAGTATTTTTGAATTTAATTTGGAATTTAATTATCCGAGGTGGGACCCATGCATTACAGATGGAAGATCATAAATTTAATGTTACTTTTGTGTGGCGTGTACCTATTTGATGTATTATACACTATTTCAACATGAAATAGGGTTAAATGGAGTGTATACACGGTGTCCGTGAGTTTCGGAGCGCGTTGGGAATTTTTTCCAATTTTTGATGAAATTGAGGTATTTTTTGGAATTTAATTTAGACATAAATTGAAGAGATAATTATGAAATTAAACAAAATAATTAATAAATTGGTGGACGCCTAGTGACATGCGAGGTCGAGGGTGACATGCAAGGGATGTAGAATAGTGTGCACGCCCGAGGGTGGTCGTTGGTGATGAATTTATAGCCACGAGAATACATAGATGTATATATATTTATATGTAATATAATTTATATCTATAAATATATAAAAATGAATCCTATAGTTTTAATTTAATTAGTAAGTATACATTGGATTCACCTTGAGATATGTGTAGCTTGAGCATCAAGGAAGGAAATGTTTGAAAGTTGTCATGGAAAAGGTGTGTCTACGCCTCGAGATGCGTGCAATCACATCTCAAGAAAAATCAATGGTGTAATGTTTTGATTTGCTAGATAAAGTAGTGAGGGAAAAATGAGGGGGTTTGACCCCAGATCGGACCGAACCAGGTCTGGTTCAAGGGGTCAAAGCCTAATTAAAAATAAAAAAAGAAATTGTTGGAAACTCATAAACATTCCAAAAATAAGAGAAAATTTGGAAAATTATATTTTTGGACAACTTAATAGAAATAGGGGATTTCTATGGAAAAAGAGAATTTGAAATTTTCTCGAGGATTTAAACTGTGGTTTTTCCTCATAAAGAATGCTACGAAATTCGAAAATACCTGAAATTTAAAAATTGTTTAAAAACCTAGTCAAGTTAATCTTCGATTGCGAACTACAATTTGCAGTCAAAATTGGGATTCTAACGTCCGAGGAGTTAATTTTGGAGTGATTTCAGGTTTTAGGACTTGAGAATATCAAAACAACTCAAAAATTGGTCAAAACTTTAAATATTTGAATAGAAAACTTACCAGAATTTATCAACGGTTTTAGGAAATGTTGAGGATCTAAAAACCACTTTAAACAAAGCTTTGGGAATAGGTTCAAAGTACCTGAAAGCCAGGAAAATGTTGTGTGAGGTTTCGCAATTAACCTTGATTTGGTTTGGTGGTAAGTAAACCTTACAGTGATCATTACTATTTATGAAATTTATCTTTGTACCTGTAATTGTAACATAGTCTACATTGCATTTTATCTTTCTTAGTCATGCATATGTAGAGAGAGTGATGGGGATATACTAGTTTTGAGTATGGTTTGCTTGAAACTTGGTTTCAACCTTGCCTCTATGCGGTCTAGTGAGACTAACAAAATCAAATGCCGAGAATTTATCTCTGCATTTCATGATATTTTAATGCTATCTCTGTACTATTTTTGGAAGTCGACATCTAATTATAATTAGGAGATAGCGACAGTGGATTGCATGTCATGTTGACGCATATATCTTATTGTTTATTTGGTAATGCAATTACTTGTCTCCATGTATTAGACTAACAATTGCAGGAGTACAAATCAATGTAGGAATTTACTTACCTGACATCTTCGAGTTGTTTTTTATGGTGTCAGATTCTATAAGAAAACAAGTAGCGAATGGACAAAACTTAAGATTATGGTGATTGTTTTCAAACTTTAAAGTGAATTGTTAATTTAAATTATTTATATAGATTGTTTTGGGATTCTTGGGGTAAGTGTATGATGTGAAATTTTGTTGAATGGTTATGAGATTCTCCTAAGTTAGGTTAAAATAAGTTGAAAGGTTTAAGTTTCAATTTTGGTCTATTTGGGAATTATATAATTGTAATAGAGTTATCAGAGACTCTAAGTTAGTTTATGAATTTGGTTTTGATATATATTATGAACTGAGGGGCATTGTGAGTCCTTTTAGGCCTTTTCCTAATTCTGCTATCTATTGGGTGGAAGTTTTCTGGCAAGCTACTTTTAGGGAAGTTGTTGCCAAAACGTTTTTAAATATGAATAAGATTTTTTTAATTTGTTCCAATTGTATGAATGAATTTTCGTGGAGGATATAAATTTAGTTTAGGAGCATTTGTAAGGATTAAAATATTGAATATTTAGAGGAAAAAAACTAAAAGAATAGATTAGGCCGACTAGATTATCATAGGATTAAGGTAATCTAGGCCGATCAGTCATCTTAATGATGAGGGGGCTAACAAACTTACTATCAAAGTCTGAAGTTTTGCTCGATTAAGGATAAAATTTAGTTGGAAAACAAAGTGTGATTAAGCGTGATTAGTTGGGAAGTGACTGTAAGCTGGGGTATTTGAATTCTTGTGTTATATTTATGTTGTATTTTTGTATTATTGCCAGATATGTGATAGGAAGTTTATTCTCCTTGTCTATTCGATACGTAACTAGTATGAAATGACGAGTAAAGGTAAGAACATAAAATTAAAAGAGAGAATAGACTTATGAATCGAAACTGAGCGTGATTAGAACATGAAATAGACTAAAAAAGTCTAGTTTTATAAGGTTAATGTAAGTAGTTCGATACAAATATAATTAATGAAAGTATTAGTTATGAAACGAATAGGAAATTATTTGAAAGGGAAGTCCAAATGATTAAGGTACATAAGTACTAAACGTGAATTTCTTGAAAATCGAAAGTATCGAACTACTACAATTATAAAAATGCTCAAGAAACGGGTAAAATAGTATAAGCAAGGAAAATGGAGACATGTCGTTTTGAAAGTAGAAATTGATTAGACAAACTAAACTTGATCAAAAAATCACAATAGGATTATGACATAACTAGTCAAGTTGTTTAAGTTGGTTTCTACGAAAATAAAATACTTTGAAGCAAAGTATTGTCTCATTTTCAAAATAAAACATCAAGTAAAATGTAGAATAGAACCATAATTTGAAACAAATAAATGACTTATAAAGAGAAGCACTAAAATTTTTTTATTGTTTATTACTCAAGTTACTTATCTATAAGTGACATTTAGTATTGTGGTTCTATGAGCTGAATAAAGAAATGATAAAACAAATGGAAATGTATGAGTTAGAAGTGATTTTTGTTAACACCAAATTAGGTGTTGTAATAAAATAGAGATAAGTGTAGTGATAAGATCAACCTATTATAAGCTAAGGTGTTGGGGAAGTGGTCTAATAATAGCTTAGATTATCTATTAAATATCAACACAAGTGATTGTGTTTTGAGATTCAAAGTACCAAATAATCACTTCTAACGAAATTAAGTTATGACGTTTATCACTAAAACCTAATTATAATCAAGGAAGAGAGAGACATACTGAATGAGAATCAGTAAGTGATATCCATAGGACGTTAGTATGAGCTCCTATATTGCAAGAATTCTCATGTATATAACTTAGAGGATTGGGATAGCATCATTTAAGAATTTGATTAGTAATTAAATTGATCAAAAGTTTAGAAATTCGAATTCTTCTATCTCTTCAGTTGAGAAACAATGGACAAATGAATTCATTAAAAGTAATTTTATGAATAGTAAGATACAAAGGTATCTTACATAGTCTCTTGGAAAATATCAAATTTTTTTAGAGAAAGAAAAGTCGAGAAATATGAGACTGCTGGAAAATATTGAGGTAATAACAAACAACATAACTGTTTGAGTCATAAAATTTATCTAATTCGAATAAATAATAGGTAGGGACGTCAAGATTAAGGAGTTGTAAGTGGCCTAGTTGTTGAGCAAAAGTCATGGTAAGTTTATAAAGGAATGAAGGTTGAGATCAATATGAGAATAGTTATGATTGACAAAAATTGAATGGAATAGACTTTGTGTATAAAATAAAATGAGACATTGAGATGACTTGACACTGGTGGAAGTGACATGAATAGACTCCTTTAGTCAAGGCTAAACATTGGAGTAGTAGTGCATGACCAAAAGTCTGAGTAAGTCCATTTTATAATCACGATTCATTCACACTATAGAAGAGTAGTGTATTGCATTCACTTGTCTTTGAATAATCAAATGAATTAGCGAAAGTCGGCATAAAAGAGTATGTAAAGTTTTATTGGAATCAATTGGAAACTTAAGTATAGACAACTAAATAGTCAATAAATTCTCACATATGTATAAAAATAAAAATATTAGGTGAACAAGTCCCGATAAGATTTAGAATGTCAAACTGTAAGTTTGATGGAACTTAGCATATCTTCATAAGGATCTTAAAATGAATCAAACTCCAAAAGTTGAAAATTTAGAATGAAAGTAATATAAAAATAATATTAGTGAATTTGCTGCATATTTGGTTCAATTGAAGTGCTACACCACTTGGTTAGTTATTGGTGTAGTTTAAAGCACTAGTTATTTTAAATTAGAGTTGATATAAGAGACCTGAATGACGGTGAAGATACAAATGAAATGAAATGATATGCACAATTTATAGCTCAGTTAGCCAATATTATCCCTAGTGGTTTGAATTACTAAATATGGGACATTATATCTGACTTAATATGATTAAAGAAATGAATATTCTTTTACTATAATCTGAGGGAATTCGAACCAAATTGAGTAGAGGCACAAAGAGACATCATATTTATAATTTGTATTAGATATAGGTTAAAAATTATACTATGATAATATAATCATTAAAATGTTTATATCTCTATTTAAATGTGTATATATACTAAAGTTAATGATAACTGTCTCTATTCAGGCAATGAGAGAAGTTGGCCACAAGTAACTAATAAAGACGTAAGATTACCGGAGATCTCAATGATTGAATGGAATGAGATTCTTGGTATACTCATGGATAAGAAATAATTTGATGAAGTTAGAAAAGTCATTAATTTTCTAACCAGTCAAATAGAAAGTTAAGTGAATGGACTAATGAGTTAGAATCGCGAATTGCTTTCTAGTTCGCAACCTTAATGATATAGTGACTAGACATTTAGAGAACGAGTGGGAGTTGCATGATATGTTAGGTTTCATTTTTGATTGAATTGCAATTTGAAATTTCTTGTCATGGGATGACAGATGTAATTTGAGATCTATAGTCATATGACGACTTTTGTAATTCTAGGTTTTTGTTGAGAAACACTAAAATGATGATGGATTAGATAGACACACAACTTTACTTTGTATCTAATGTTGTACTCAAGTATTATTTTGCATCACTATATAAATATTTAGACTAATAATAGTCTAAGAAGTGATCTGATGACAATTCTAATGAAAAATGATTAGTGATAAGAAAGGAAATTGGTGTGTGTACTAAAATTTAGGTGGATTTGGAAATAATTATCAACGGCTTGTGGAATTATATTCAGCTAAGATTGAAAATGGTGTTATGAAAAGCAAGATAGGCTAGGTCTTGCTATGTATTGATGCTTGAATGGGATTTAAGACATGAAATGTGAAGTAAAGCAAGGTTTATCAGATATTCCATAAAGTTGATTGTTTAACTCATCAGAAATTCACAAAATGCCAGGATTGGCAAAGTAGCGGAGATAACTCATTAAACAAAGAAGTTGAAAATGAAAGGTTGAAATGGTTATGATCTCTACCACCGAGTTGTTGAATATAACGAAAGCCTTAATAGTTCACCTTTGAAATAGTTTACAGTATTGGATTAAAAGAGTTATGTATGAAGAATTTTTTTTCTTATATCTCTTTTGGTTCAGTAACATGTAAGTTTGAATTTCGATAATGAAATTTTTAATTAATTGGGAAGATTGTGACATCCGAGAATTTCATAAACTTGATTAGGGGCTAATTAAAGATTTTTAGATTTAATTTCATATTTAAGTTTCTGAGGTGGGACCCATGTATTACGGACCGAAGATCATTAATTAAATATTACTTTTATGTTTCGCGTGCCTATTTAATATATTATAAACTATTTCGATGCAAAATAGGGGCAAGTGGAGTGTATACACAATGTTCGTGAGTTTCAGAGCACGTTAGGAATATTTCTAAATTTTGACGAAATTGAGGTATTTTCGAAATTTTATTTGGATATAAATTGAAGAGATTATCACAAAACTAAATAGAATAATTAATAAATTGGTGGATGCCTAGTGACACGTGGGGTCAAGGGTGACACGCATGGGATATACAATAGTCTGCACGCTCGAGGGTAGTTATCGGCGCATGTGGCAAATTTATTGTCACGAGAATACATTGGTGTATATATATTTATATATATAATATATAATTTATATATATAAATATATAAATGAATCCTATAGTCTAATTTAAATTAATAAGTATACATTGGATTCGCCTCGAGATATGTGTAGCATGAACATCAAGGAAGGAAATGGTTTAACATTGCTATTGAAGAGGCGTGCCCATGCCTCGAGATGCGTGCAACTGCGTCTTAAGAAAAATCAAGTGGTGTATGGTGATAAAATCATAAAATCTACTTCAAGTTACGTGATACATGTCTCGAGGAGATCAATATAGTTGATTTCGCTTAAGTCGATCAGTGGTGATTATCTTGTTAATAACCAGAAAATAGACCTCGAGATACATAACACGTATCGAGGAAGATCACATATTATAATGAAAATGAAACCATTAGATTTGTCTCGAGATTTGTGTTATGTGAATCTCGAGAAAATCTAATATATATCTCTAGACTAAATAGAACTGACTCACCACTTTCATTTCCATGCAAAGAGAGATCGAAATTAGGAGAAGATGAGACCGAGAGGGAGAGAGATCAAACGAGAGAGAGACGAAGGGACTAAAACTGAGGCGAGTGTGTGATGTTCATTGTTTTAGTGTTGTTGTTGATGTGCCATTGTTGGTTGTTGATCATTGTTGTTTAGTTACTGTTATTAATGTTGCTATCGTTGTGTTGTTGTGGAGAGGAGGTGAGAGGAGCCGATAAGGTTAGGGTCTTGACCCATATCGAATAAAAAATGATTTGATTTGCTGAACAGATAGGTGAGGAAAATATTAGGGGGGTTTAATTCCATATTAGACTGAGCCGAGTACGGTTTAACTTAATCGGATTGGTTCGGTTCAAGGGTCAAACCTTAATTAAAAATTAAAAAAAAAAAAAAAGAAGAAGAAATTGATGGAAATTCATAAAAATTCCATAAAATAAGAGAAAGTTTAGAAAATTATATTTTTGGACAAATAAATAGAAATGAGGAATTTTTGTGGAAAATAGAGAATCTGGAATTTTCTCGAGGATTTATACCGAGGTTTTTCTTTGTAAAGAATGCTACAATACTCGAAAATGCTCGAAATTTTGAAAACTGTTTAAAAGCCTATTCAAGGCTAATTTATAATTTTTAGCCACAATTCGTAGTAGAAATTAGGATTCGAACATCTAAGGAGTTGATTTGAGAGTGATTTCGAGTTTTTAGGACTCGAGAATACAAAAAAAAAAACTCAAAAATTTGTTGAAACTTTAGAAATTTGAATAGAGAACTTATCCAAATTTCTCAATAGTTTTAGAAAATGTCTAGGATCTCAAAACCACTCGGAATGAAACTTGGTGAATATGTTCAAAGTATGTGAAAGTCGGGGAAATATTATATGAGGTTTCACAACCAACTTTAAGTTGGTTTGGTGGTAAGTAAACCCTATAATGATATTTATTGTTTATGAAATATATCTTTGTACTTGTAATTATATCATAGTCTGCATTGCATTTTATCATTCTTGATCATGCATACATAGAGAAAGTGAGGGGGATAAACTTGTTTCGAAGTCTAGTTAGCTTGAAACTTGGTTTCAATCTTTTCTTTATGTCGTCTAGTGAGACTAGCGAAGTCAAACGCCAACAAGTTATCAATGCATTTCATGATCTGTTATTACTATCTCTGTACTATTTTGGAAGTTGACATATGATTATAGTTAGGTGGCTGCGATAGAGTGGATTGCATGTCATGTTGATGCATATATCTTATTATTTATTTGGAAATGCAATTACATGTCTCCATGTATCAGACTAAAAATTGAAGGAGTACAGATCAATGTAGAAATTTACTTACCTGACATCTTCGAGTTATTTTTGATGGTGTCAGATTTTATACGAAGAAAAGGGGTGAATGAACAAAACTCGAAGATTGTGGTGATTGTTTTCTAAATTTAAAGTTAATTCTTTTCTAAAATTGTTTATTTATGCATATTATTTGGAATTCTTTGGGTGAGTGTAGGACTTAAAGTTTTGTTGAATAATATGAAAGTCTCCTAAGTTAGTTTAAAATAAATTGAGAGGTTTAAGTTTCAATTTTGGTATATTTAAGAATTATATAATTGTAATTAAGCTATGGGAGACTCTAAGTTAGTTCATGAATTTTATTTCGATATATATTATGAACTGAGGGGAATTGTGAGTCCTTTTAGGCCTCTTCTCAATTCTGTTGTCTATTAAATGAAAGTTTTTCGGCAACCCACTTTTAGGAGGTGCTGCCGAAATTTTATTAAATACGAATATGATTTTTTTAATTTGCTCCAATTGAACAAATGTATGAATGGAGTTTCATTGAGGATATAAATTTAGTTTTTTAGCATTATTAAGGACTAAATTAAAGATTTTTTGGAGGTTAAAGTTGAAAGAATAGATTAGGCTAACTAGATTATCAAAGGATTATGATAATCTAGGCTGGTCATTGGTCTTAATGATGAGGGGGATAACAAAATCGTTGGATGAAACTTGGCTAGATTGCAGGAAGCTCATTGGAAACATTGCTGGAAAAGCACTGTGAAAACTCAGGAGAAAGACGAAGCTCGTATTTTGAAAAAACCCTCAGCTCCTCAATAATGATTTCATTTGCATGTATGGCGCTAACACATTATTAGGCTCGGTTCAAAATATAATTGGGCAAAAATAGAGTATCGCAGCCATGTCATAGAGATTTTTTCAATGATTTGGCTTTTCGAACGTACAACGTTAGAAAGATCTAAATATTGCTAGTTTCTAATTCTGTCATTTCTCAAGATTCTCGTTTAGATCTTATTCTACTATATTCCTACTATATATAGGAGACCTCAGAACGATGATTGGGAGAATTCTATATATAGAATCCTAAAGAGAAAGTCTTTAATGTTATGTTTTAGTTTTGAATTCTTGAATGGAGATGCCTTGTTGGGATTCAACCATTCAATCTTTGTAAGTTTTTATTTCGTTTTTATATTTTACATTCTGATTTATTGGTTGAATAAATTTTAGAGTCTTCTTCGTGATAATGAGTGGCTGAGTTCCACTATCAAGGCTAAAATGTTTAAGTTTTATAGATTAATAAAATTTAGGAGGTTTATGCACATCAATTCTTAATTTGTTTGTTACCGGTTTTTAAATTTTTAATTGCATTGCTATTCTAAGGTTTTTAATTACGATTCCAAACATTAAGTTTCACTTTTTATTGTGCAAGTACAAGTGCATGGTAATTACGCTTAGAAATTATCGCCAGTGGTCCTACGGCGTGTGACCTGTTCCACAAACTAGGTATCGTTCAGCCTAATCCCATCATTAAACCCTAACCAATACTACGTAGGACTTAACAACGTATTAGTCAGTCTTTACACTTCATCCACCTTGTTACTCATGATTAACCTAGTTACTATTCATTTTATTATCAGCAGAGATAATTAAGATATCGTTATCATTACCTTAATTATCAGTGGAAGACTTAATAAAATTAGCGGAAGCATTAATAAAACACTTATTATGGAAACCAGACAAACAAACGATCATATAATACCAAGTAAAAGTAATACATGAAACATTAGGAAAGTCTAGTTCTCAACCCCATATACAACCTAAAGTTATACAAAAAACATAAGTAATAAATACACAAAATGATCACCTACCAAAGTAATAGGAACAATCTTCGACAGTTCAAAACTAATCGTCAATCTTCTCATACACGGGTCTGCTACTAGAAGTATCTGCACCAGCTATCATACAAAGGACGATGAGTATAGTAATGTAGAAAGTAAAATAGAGATATCCATATTTCCAATTGTACAACAAGTATTTGAAAGCATAACAATAGAAAAGGAAGCTGAAACGAGAATCACGCTAAAAGATACTTAAGTTAAACAATCTAAAACTGACACTCGGCTAAGCGGTAATGATCATATCAACTCTATTCCACTATTTAAGGATGAAGCTATGCTTTACATCTCTGTTAAAGGTCAAAGCTAAGCTCTATTCCTCCATAATTACTCGTTTATATATTTACTTGCCGACAACCTCCGGTACTATACCATATGTGCACATAAGCTAGTGGTGAAATCCCAACATCGCCAAAAATCTAGTGACCTATGTGTGTCGCGCCCATCTCTATAATGTTCCTAGATACAAGAACTACTTTTACAACTCAAGAAGTGACATAATAAAGGAATCCATAAAGGAATAGCTGAAAACAAACACAAAATGAATGTGATTTACAACACCACAAATCATTCACCTAATAGCATGCTTTCTATTAACAGTTTGAACAACCATGAAATGAACTAGCACTTGATTTAGATTCAATGAAACCATTTATACAATAATCAATGTCGTGATAACAAACTCATATAATGAGAGAGGACAACAAAGTCATGACATATAGAGTACAATAACACATCAGTCCAAATGACTATAAACAAGAAGCATAATGGAAAGAAATATAAATACATATCTCAATTAGTTTACTTACAAGTCACAATGAGCTCCTATGCTAATCCATCCTCCTGGCACCTTAAAACTCTTACTCAAACCTTCGAGACTCCTACTTAGACTCCTGATATCATTAGACATGTTTTATAATGTGTTTAGACTTAATTAGGGTGTTAAACTTGTTTAAGTCGTTTAAATTCTAGTTAGAAAATTGCATATTTTGTGCTGTCAGAGCACCGAGCGCGCTTGGTGGAAGATCTAGCGAGCTAATGACCTTATTAGAGCAGCGCGCTAATGACCTTAATAGAACAACGTGTTAGCTAGTACATCTAGTAACTATACGCAGGAAAACTCAGAATTATGGACTTTGAATTCTAAGTTTTCTCTACACACGGCAAAATCCAACACCTTGGGATCTCTTTACTCACCCCCAGAGATCCAAAGACCCAAAGACACCCTTTAACACCACCATAACAACCACACTTCAATTTTGACATAAATTTAACAATTTAACAAAGTTAATGGTGTAAATCAACTTACCAAGTTGTAGTACACCACCACTTGATCAACACCTTCACCAAGTTTCATTCACTAGTTTTCTTGTCCTTCAACTCTTCCTCTCTAGCTTTACTTCTCTAGAAAGATTTCAATTGAAATGGTTTGCATGCTTATCACTTTCAATCATATATATATAGTATTGATTCCTAGCCATTGATCTTAATGCTTACGCATATCTTGAGGCTTATCTAATGGCCTACATCTTAACACAATTCCACTAATTCTCCACTAACTCATCCTTAGTAACACCAATTGTAACTCAATTTCTCTCTTGATGTGCTAACACATATCTTGTGGAATATCAATGACTAATGTTTTAACTTGCTTACTTAAATTATATTTAATGTCAATCAAATTATAGCTACATTAATTTCATAATTTAAGTTGCACTAACTTAAATTAACTTCCCTACCACATCACTATCTACTCCGCTCCCACATCGACACGCATCTGAAGGCACGTTCTTACTCATGTCTTGACATCTATATACTAGTATGAGTGACTTAGTAGTCTACACATATACATCCCACTAGGCATCCATCACTCAAAAATACTACACTACTTAGTCCTCACACTGAATATTCGGACTGTATACCCGCTTTCGAGCTACGTCACAGGTTAATAACCTTTATTTGGGACTAATTTACTATAAGTATATTCCGAGTCATTACACCGCCGCTTGGTAAAAGGGATCACTTTAGGTGGCAAGTGGGGCCTTGTCTATTGGCAACCAGTATTCCTCTGTACAATTGGGATATGATATGAACGGCAGTGGTTTGTGATTTCCACACTTGATAGGTGAACAATTCAACCCTAGTTATCACTCATGATAAGTGCTCTCATGGTTCGTTAATGCTGCTAGTTTGTTGAAAGCATTCAACGTATCTGGTGGCTTTGCAAGTTTAGTTAGTATGTGGTTGTGTCATACGTTCCCTCCACTGACTTGAGGAGTATGGGGTGACGAGAGCCACTATAAGCCTGTCTATGAGAAAGAGCACTAGGATAAACATTTGATAAACTGATGATCAAATTTGTTCCCTAGAATGTCAATTCACGCCTTGGTTTAGAGTCTTTTATTTATTGATTTTAGTTTTTAAGTGCTTTATTTTGTCTGCATTTGATTTCCCAGCATAATTAAGTTTTTTGTTTTAAAAACGTTTTTCCCATAACCTAAAAAAAGTTTTAATCCCTGTGGCTTCGACTTCGCTCTTGCCTCACTACAAATCAATTATAGTCAGTAAAATCGAGTCTATTTTTAGTGCGGTACGATGTGACATCATCATCTATATCGTCATCATCATTTAAATCCTCTATCACTTGTTCAAGCTTGTCTGACTTATCATTTCTAAAAGTTTTATCTAATAAAGGATCTAACATATCTACTGTGCATATTGATGAAATGTCTAAAGGATATTTCATAGCATTTTAGAGGGGTGTATTCAATTGAGATTTTAATGGATTTTTGGTTACTTTTAATTATTAAAAAAACT
This sequence comes from Stephania yunnanensis, assembly GCA_039657365.1. NCBI lineage: Eukaryota > Viridiplantae > Streptophyta > Magnoliopsida > Ranunculales > Menispermaceae > Stephania > Stephania yunnanensis. The sequence goes on along the minus strand of CM077581.1, from coordinate 26,211,662 downwards.
TAGGTGTATTCAATTAGAACTTTTAGAGAGTTTATAAAAGTAAGGTGTATTCAATGTGAACTTTTGTAGACCTTTTAAAAGTCTAAGTTTTGGAGTATTCAATTTAAACTTTTAGAGAGTTTATAAAAATAAAGTGTATTTAGTTTTTTAGTGACTTTTGTGGTTTGGTTACAAATCTAGACTTTTATAGACTTTTTGTATAAAAATACACAAAGAAATCTTCAACTTCTTTTCACCTCAACCCAGAAACTTTTAGAGACTTCTAATTTTTGTTGGTTCCCTTATTCAATTAAGACTTCATTGTTTATAAGGTATTTTCTTATTAATTATTTTTATCAACTTCTCCAACCACTCCCCAACTCATGGATTTCATTGTTCACTCATTATACTCTAATGTCTATGTTTATGAAAATGATGTTATTATTAATATAAGATGTCATTCTTGCATCATTGTGCATTTTTATACGATTTTTTCACAAAGACGTTTCGTTTATTAAGTGCATAATTATAATCTCAAAAAGTGTAATATTATTATTTTTGAAGATAATCATTTTTTTATATGCAAGAAGTGCACAATTTTTACACAATGATCTTACTTATTCTTTTTTGCCACTAAAAGATGATTGATTTACCTATTTGTTTTGTTGATATTTATTTACTTATTTGTTACGTTACTATTTTGAGAGTAACTCATTAATATGTATATGTGATTTTTTTATTAAAATATAAAAATACTTTCAAAGAAATTAGTAATAGTTATTAAGAAAAAGAAATATAATTATGCCTTGACTGATCACCAAAATCACGTTTAAGAAGTTCATAAAAGTCACTAAAAACCTTAAATGTTGATAAAAGTCATTAAAATGAAGTTCACGTAAAAGTTCGTTAAAGTTTTTAACAGTCTACGAAAATCTATAAACTTCAGAAAAGTCATCCACTTATAAAAGTAACCAAAAGTCTATTAAAATTCTAATTGAATACACCCCTATTAGATGTTAAACTTTACCATTTCATTATCTGATTCCATAGTTATAATTCCTTTATAAACATCTATTTTGGCTTTTTTCATTTTTAAGAACGGGCGTCCTAGGATAAGAGATGTTTTACTAGAGAAGTGGTTTTCTTTCATGTCTATGACATAAAAATTGGGTGGGAAAACTAAATTATTAACCCTTACTAACACATCCTCTAATACTCTTATATGTTGGATAGTAGATGTATCCGCTAATTGTACTACTATACCAATTTCTTCTAAAGGTACGTTTGTCGTTTGCAAATATATTGACAAAGGCATAACACTAATTGAAGTGCCTAGATCATAGAATGCTTTAGATATCCCTATATTTTCTATTGTGTATGAATCAAAAAAACTTTCAGGATCATAACATTTAAGGGGTAATTTCTTTTGGATTAGTGCTGACACATGTTTTCTTAGGTTTCATTTTTCATTGGGTTTAATTTTATTAGTGCATAAGTCATTTATAATTTTTTTTATATTTAGATATGTTTTGTATGACTTCGAATAAATGTATGTTTACTACCACTTTCCTTAAAGTGTCTAAGATTTCTTTCACTTCTCGTAGTTTCTTAGTGTTCTTATTGCTTTCTAACAGTGGGGAAACGGTGGTCTTATATAGTTGGTTTATTTTTCTTGAAATTACAATTGCCTTCTTTTGAGATATTATTATCTTTAATTTCAATTTCTTTTCTAATTATGATTCTAAGTCTTTTTGGGTTACTGATAGTTCTTGCATCTTTAGTTCTTCCATTTGTTTACCATTTCTCAAAGTTATCGCTTTTCCATATGAACTAGGGTAAGGTTGAGACGATGATTTTACTTGGTTAACCCATGGACTCATTTGCATTGTCATTTGACTTAATTGATTTCTCAATTCAACTATATCATCTTGTAAGGCTTGGATTTTTTTATCTTTTCCTTTATTTGAATTTTCTAATGCTATTATTCTATCGATTAATGCGGGTGTTCTATATATTTAATAATTCTAATTGTCTACGCCATTACCTATGTTTGGTCTTAAGTAGTTTGCATTGTTGCTAAAAATATAAGTAGGTTGATTAATATTATTGAAATGACTCATCATAATGTTAACCTCTTTAATTTGACTTTGTTTCACCAATAGACATTCGTCATAAAGATAATTAGCCTTGTTGCAAAAAACACAAAAAATTCTTGAATTGATCTATCTTTTAATAATAATTCAAGCATTATTTTTAGTTTATCAAATTCATCATCCGATGTCTTGATTATGTTTCTATTAATTTCACAGTAATGGTTTTTCATAAATTTCTTTTTCTCACAATACTATTTTTATTGTTTTGCAATTCTATTAATTGTGTCTTTTGCTATTGTTGGTGTTATGTCGAATAAAGATCTTTCACATACCGTGTCTAAGAATCTTTGTTCTAGGTTGTTTAGTCCTTCGTAAAAGTATTCTAATAAAGTTTTTCTCTATAAATTCGACTTGTGGACATAATGATATCAATCTTTGCTATATATCCTAAAACATACCAAATGTCTCTTTAGTTTCCGTTCTCGTATTACTAATTCGTTTTCTATCCGAACTAATTTTACTAGCTGGAATGTGTTAATCTAAGAAGGTTTCTAACATTTTAGACCATATGTATATAGTTTTTAAGGAATGTAGAATAGCCATCTTGATCTCGACCTCTCAAAAAAGAAGGAAAAGCTTTTAGCTTGACGTATTGTAACTATGCTTTTAGGTTTTATCACACTTACTATATGCGTTTATTTCCTAATAAATTGTTGAGGATCTTCATCACCTTCACCTTCAAAGTGAAGTAAAGAATTGATGAATCCATGTTTTAATTCAAAATCAGGAAAATCTACGAAAAATACACATAGGTTCGTTTGGTTTGCCTAAAAGTAAGTTTTTGCTCGATGTCTGTCATATTATATGACATGCAACAAAAGAGTTTCTCAAGAAGTTATTTTAAAATACTCTGCAGTGGCACCAAAAATTGACACGTGTCGAGCGTGTATAATAAATCTCCCACCATTATTATACCATTAAATTTTGTAGTAGTGATAAGTGGAATTGTCTCCATAGAGATTTTGCAAACACATTAAGAAAAAAGGTTTTATTATTTTTATTTTTACTTTAATTAAAACAAGAATTTAAATTAATAATCTTTAAATATAGAAATTAACTAAACTAACTAAACTAGCTTAATTAACAAAAATCGAAGTCACTTAATTCAAAGCAATTCAATGGAAATCAAAATAAAATAAACATCTAAACAATGAAACTTCAATCTTTTTTTTTGCATCCAAACATGTTACTTAAATTATATAGTCATGAGCATACTTTATAAAGTATCCTAGATCATTAAATACCTCTAATCATAATTAAGTAGACATCCCTTAGCAAGCCATCGGTTCTCGTTACATCAGTGGAAAAGTTATGTTCTAATTTTATTGAGCTAACCAGTTGAATACACAAAGAAATTAACTTCACGCAGTAAAACTACATTACACTTTGTGAAAACTTCAAACTACTAAATCTAATACCTTTGGAAAGCCACTTTAATATTAAACTTTGATCTCAAATTTACCTAGGATATCTAAACGGTAATATACCTTTTAAATAATCCTAGTTTAAACTAGATAATGAATCGAAACATCACAATACACATTGGCCACTATGCATATAAAACTTAGATTCATGATTGCAATCCCTAAATAACAACTTATAAAATCAGTGAATTAATTAATATGATTAGTTTAAAGCATTAAACGCAAAATCATCTCATCTTGACTACATTACAATGTGGATTAAGTTCATGTTCAGAGTTTGTTTAAATTAATGAACTACTCACTCATAATCTTAAATAACCTCATAACAGAATAATTAAAAGACAATTAAATATACCTTATTGAAAACTTGACTCTTGTAATCTTCTCTAAAAGCAATAAAAACAATAAAGAATGGCCTCCAAACTAATATAAAAGTGTTAAAACTATCAAAGGCCCCTAATTTTGTAGTTAGGGGTTTATATATATATATATATATATATATATATAGTTTCTTAGATAATACATGTTCAAAACCAAATCAAAATCCTTGTCGTAATCTAAAATTCATGAAACCGACTCTAACGATTCCTCGTCGATTCATATTATAACACGAATCGCTGCGGAAATATTTGGAAAACAAACTAAGTATTCCATCGATCTAAGTAGCGATTACTAGTACAAGTAAAGAATCGGTCAAGAATTGTCAGACGTAGAATCCAATTTTTTCGTGAATCGTTGTGGAATCTTTCCACTCAGTCAAATCCTTCACTTTTCCCTTTTTTATTCTTTTATTTAAATATCTCAATTATTTCCTAAAATATCAAAAATAAGAGAAAACCCCTTAAATATCAAAAACATGAGAAAACCCATTGTAATACAGTCTTTTACATCTAAAATAATCGTAAGATGTACTATAAAAATGTCTAATTATTGACTTATAAAGTTCTGCTAGATCATTTAAAATATGTATATTTAGAAAGTTACAATGCATTGCCAGTTATAATATTTAATAAATTATCAAATCTAGAAGAAGAGAAACTAATAAATGTTCTCAAAGAATTCAAGAAATCGATGGGATGGACAATAGCTGATATAAAAGGAATAAGTCTAGCCACATGCATGCATATAATTAATTTTGAAACAGATAAGAAACCTCTATACAAGCTCAACTTAGATTGAATCCACCGCTGATGGAAGTAATGAGGAAAGAAAAATTAAAATTACTAGACGCATGAATGATATTCCCAATATCAGATAGTAAATGGGTTAGTCCGGTACAAATAGTTCCTTAAAAACCAGGGATTACATTTATAATGAATGAACATGGAGAATTAGTACTAACTAGAATCCTAAATGTTTTGAAAATGTAGATTATACGAAGCTAAACGCTACAACTAGGAAAAATCATTATCCATTTTTGTTTATACATCAAATGTTAGAAATACTACCTGAAAGAACTCATTAATGTTGTTTATATGGATACTCATGATTTCATCAGATTCATGTGGCTCCATAAGATCAAGAAAAAGCTACTTTTACTTGCCCTTTTGGCACATTTGCTTATAGACGTATAATTTTTGGTTTATTTAACACACCCGCTACATTCCAAAGATGTATGGTTAGTATCTTCTCAAACTACATAGAGCATTTTATTGAAGTTTTCATGGAAGACTTTACTGTATATGATAATTCTTTTGATGAATGTTTACTTCATTTAACAAAACTACTAAAAAGATCCATATAAAAAAAAATTTAGTATTGAATTGTGAAAAATGTCATTTTATAGTAAATCTGGGACTTATACTAGGACACAAAGTGTCAGCAAAGGGAATAGAAGTAAATCCCACTAAAATCCAAGTTATAAAGACATTACCTTACTCAACTACTGTGATTGAAGTAAGATCTTTCCTTGGCCTTACAAGATTCTATAGACATTATATGAAAGACTTTTCCAAAATAACACAACCTTTATGCAAACTCTTGCAAAAATATGTTACCTATGAGCTCACAACTGAATGTAGGACAACTTTTAATAAATTAAGAGACGCCTTATTACCTCACCTGTGATAAAGTCACTAGATTGGTCACAACCTTTCGAAATAATGTGTTATGTAAGCAACTATGCAATAGGAGCTATTTTAGGTCAAAAGATAGGAGTAGATTCTCATGTCATATATTATGCATCAAGAACTTTGGACCCCGCCCAACTAAATTATACCACTAATAAAACTTATAATAGTTGTGTTTGCATTAGAAAAGTTTAGACCATATTTATTAGGAACAAAATTAATAGTTTACTTAGATCATGTCGCATTAAGATATTTAATGGAAAAGAAAGATGCTAATTAAAACTAATAAGATGGATCTTATTGTTACAAGAATTCAATCTTATTATAAAAGATAAGAAAGGTACCGAAAACTTAGTAGCATAACATCTAAGTAGACAAGAAAATGGAAAACCCCAAATATCGTTAAAAGTTGAATTTCCAAATTAATACTTATACAAAATAGCTAGCACTGGCCCATAATACGTCGATATAGTCAACTACCTCACTACCAATAGAGATGCAATCTATCATGACTTATTGCCACACTTATGCTTGTGGAGGACATCTTGGTCCACATTGTGCAACCCGTATGATATTAGACTCAGGATTTTTTTTAGCTTACTTTGTTCCACGATTGTTATGTTTATATGAAAGCCTGTCCAAACTGTCAAAGAACCTGAAACTTAGGATGTAGGAACCAAATCCCTTTATGTCATATTTTGTTTTTTTTTTTTTTGCAAAGCATTTGATGTTTAGGGAATAGACTTTATGGGACCTTTTCCACTATATATTAGAAATATTTACATTTTATTAGTCGTAGACTATGTATCCAAGTGGGTAGAAGCTATAGACACTAAATCCAATGATTCTAAAATAGCGGTTAATTTCCTAAAATCAAGAATCTTTAATGTTTTTGGAGCCCTTAGAGCATTAATTAGCAATAGAGGTTCACACTTTTGCAATAGAATTGTCACTACTCTACTTCACAAATATAATATTACACATAGAACATCAACCACATATCACCCTCAAATTAGCGGACAAGCTAAAACCTTCAACAAAGAAATTAAATCAATTTTAGAAAAGATAGTATGTCCAACATGTAAAGACTGAAGTTCTCGTTTAGAAGATGCATTATGGGCATATAGAACTGCATTTAAGACACCTATAATTATGCCACCTTATATGCTAGTTTTCGAAAAAGCATGCCATTTACTAGTAGAATTAGAACATAAAGCTTACTGGAAAATTTAGACATGCAATCTGAATTATGATAATGTAAGAAAACGACGTAAACTTAGTATCCAAAAATTAGAAGAATTGAGAAATGATGCATATGAAAGTGCTTATGTTTGTAAAGGTAAAACTAAAGCATTTCTTGATAATAAATTAAATAGTAAGGATTTTAAAGTTGGAAAAAAATGTTACTCTTTTGTTCATGTCTTAAATTATTTCTTGAAAAACTTCGTTCACGATGGACATGACATTTTGTAATTATGCACATATTTCCCCATGGTGCTGTAGAGGTAAAGAGTAGAGATATAGGGAGAATCTTTAAAGTTAATGGTCATAGGCTAAAACCTTATCATGAAATTTCTTTCTTACAGGATATAGAGAGTAGAGATACAGTTGACAACTCACCAAATGAATTGAACATTGTGGAGGAGCATATTGTAACCATAAACTCTAGTGAAACAATCAAGCTTTTAATGGTTACAACACAAAAAAGAAAGAAGAATAAGAAATCACAAAAGGAACAACAACCTGCCAGAGACTCATTCAAGTGCGACAATGACGACCTAGATTACGTGGGATTTGGTGAAAATGGCGATATTTCAAAACTCTTAGAAACGGATCTAAGGCACACCTTCCTCAATATAAAAATCAATGAAATGACATTATACAGAGTTTAACTTAATACCGGAGCCGATATGAATCTTATGCCTACACACTGATTTCTTCTAACAAATTTGCGAATTCATTACAAGTCTCATATTAAGGTGTACAAGCCAAATGGCACTTTCACAGTCGCGTTAGGTATATCAAAGAATTTGTCTATAGGAGTGGGTAGGTTCACTTTCACTACAAATTTTCTAGTCATTCCAACAACTACCCCACATTATGAGATATTATTAGGAAGACCATTCTTATCGATTTCCAGAGCCATCATTGACATACCCTAGGTGACTTTTCTTGGTGGATTTGGTGGAGGAGAGGAAACTCAATCAAGCTATCATCGAGATTAGATAAATCACTCCCCTTCTTCTCTATGAATCCACTTTTTTATTCATATAGTTGTTTAGGTTTTGGGTAGGAGATGAATCATAGTATTTGGAGTTTGATTTGATTCATCTCTGCCCCATCTTCACTGATATCCGTATCGATTTGGAGATTCAAATCTTGTACCTCTATTTTAATTCAAAAGAGTATGTAAATCTATGATTTAATGGTTATTTAGATTTAGGCTTTCAATGTAATTCATGGAAGTGTTTATGGTTTTAAAACACGAGTTTTATTGCTATTTTGATCTGGTATTGACCCTTAGGGGTCGGCATGTGTTGTTGGTGAATTCAGATTCTGAATTTTTCTCCTTAAATTATGAATTCTTACTTACTGTTATGCCAGTGCCATGCTTACAAGCGGTATGATGTTGGCCACAGTGCTGTTGCTTGGAAACGACAATACGACCCTAACGATCTCTCAGCGCCGTGACATATAATGTACGGTGTTGCCAAATCATGAGATCAAAATTTGGTTTGTCGATTTGAAATGCAGCGATCTTGACCAACGTCATGTGGGTAAACCCAAAACATTGGGACAGTACTTGTCTATTTTTCGAAACTAAATTATTGATTTTTTTTTTGAATTAAGCGTGTTTTAATTGAGATATATTATTGGGACAAGGGTCGGGGCAGTGGTAACTAACCCCAAAAACTTTTTTTGTCACAGCTAACATTTAAGTAAACTTACTTCAAACAACATACTTATAACTATAACGCGAACCTATACTAATGTAGACACAAGGAGAACCAGATAGGAACTTCTTAGCTAGGATTGGATAGGATAGCAGCACTTCAAGGTAAATGGGACTTGTTTTATCTTCAATCATGCCATGCTATTAGTTATTATAGAATTCATTATCGTACTGAATGATTGATATTTTGTTGGAATCAAGTTGAATATATCTTATATTTCCATTTCACCTTGTCCTTTAAGCTCCCTTTTTATGAATGCTTATGGAACTAATGTGCTTAGAATGATTAAATCATATTGGTATCTCAGACTGGAGAGCCGGCAACCACCGATCATCTCCCTCCACTATGCTTGAACACCAATCTATTGAAGTTAGGTCCTATTAGATACTATTTAAGTCGGTTAGTTGTTTACACAACAATCTATTGAAGTCGGGTCATTTATGATACTGTTGAAGCTAGTTGGTTGTCACACTTTGTTGACTTTATGGCATTCATGTTATCATTGTTATCTTGTTGACTATCTTGTTCGGACTTTATTTCATTATGTCTTACATTATATAGTATACTTGTTTATATTATCCTTTCATGCTCGGAATGATAGTTGGAATTGATGAATAACCTTGTTCATGCTAGTTACTACGCATTAAGTATTACTTGGATGATTTAGGGTAAAGTAGGCTTCTGTTTTACTAAGCCCGTTGTAATATTGGTCACCCCACTATTTTTCCTCTTTAGGTACTTCAACTGCTACTCAGGACAAAGGAAAAGGCAAGGTCGTAGCATAGAAGCTCTTTTCTTGTTTGCAAGGTTGTTTTCTTTATATTTTTATTGATTTTGAGGCATTACGTAATAAAATGGAGATTTTACAATGGGTAGACTTCGTGAAACACATAGGTTATTTATTAAACTTTTGTAAGACTTTCTAATTCATTTTCGCAACTAATAAACTTATAAGACTTTCATTATGCACTATTTATATATCTTAGTAGTCTATTTATAGAAAGACTTGTAGTATTTTTTGCAAATTAAGGCTTACTAGATCATCGCCCGACTCGCTAATTTATCTCGAGGGGTTTGGCGATAGTTTAGGCCGAGCGGCCCTGGTTATAGGAATTGGGGATGTCACACTAACGATTACTCAATTAAATCAAATTATAGAAACAAAGCTTGGTAAAGAATCCATGAGAACTTAAAATCATGCTTTTCCATGCACTTTATTAAAACAAATTAAGGTCTCTTTTAACAATTCTATCAAACAAAATATCATTATCCACCAATAACTTTTACAAGGCATGATCACTTTTGAATACAAGCCCAAATCCTCAATAACATATAAAAACATTTTCATGGAATGCAACTACCATAACAACTAGATCAACTTGTCAATAAAACACATTATACTTGAATCGACCAATAAAAATCCTTTTTTAAAGTTAGACTAAGGATCATTAAACAAACTTGATGAATCGACTAGCTCTTATCGACAAGTCCATGTTTAAAGGAATTAATTGAGGGGTTTAGAGTTTCACCTTGCCGTCAATGGAGAGTTTCAACTCCAATTCCCTCTTTTAGATTACAAATCTAACAAGGAATATCTCTCTCTTTCCTTTTTTCTTTTCCTCCTCATTCCTAGAAACCATTGACGCCATCAAAGCTGCCACTACATTCGCTGCACCGCAGTCACTGCTGGTAATCCGCATCGGAGTCTCCCCTTACCCGTTGCCTCTCACAGACGTCGCATCCTACTGGTATATCTACGTTACCTCCTGGTGTACTATCTGCAAGTTCCTCCTCCAACAAGCCGCATCCGTGCGACCTCTTTGTCTTTTGCATTTTCTTTATGTTGTGAGTTGTGGGTTGAGATAAAAATAGGGTTTAAAACCTTTTTTATTTGGCCTCATGTTTCCTTCTCCTTTTAAGTGAAACAATCTCATCTCTTCATCCCTTCCTCGATTAGAGCGTTAAAGATTAAATCTCAACATAACACATTTAGAAGTAGATCTAAAAGTTGATATCTGTCCCGATCACTCTGTGACTTTAAAATCAACACGCTTAGCATACACCACCTTTGTTCATACCTTTACTTAGCCAATTACAATTAAATTAATAGTTTAAGGTCTTTTCGCCGAGTGAACTCGATATAATTTAATTGATCTATTTGCAATAATATATATAACATATGTTACCACACCAAACACAATAAAACTATTTTATTTACTCTTCGAGCACGACGTCAGTCCACGAATCCATGTCACGACTTAGGGTCACTAAAAGCTCGAAATTCAAGTAAATTACTAATTTAGGATTTTGGGTTGTTGCATGATTACTTTTATCATCAAAGAGCTCGCACAATGGAATCTATTTTCCTTTAGCTGTCAAACATTTCCAAGACACAAGCTCAAAAACTTAAGTTCTAAATGGATAGTGAGTACTTAGGGTGATATAGGGTTACTGATGACAAAGGGTGGAGTATCTCTCCTGGCTAATCTTTTATTCATCAAGGCCCAATCTACCTTACCATATCCCACTTCCAAGCATTTTAGATAGATTATTGACACTGACAAGAAAATGCAAACTTCGATCAATCTATCAACTACAACTCATACATCATTGTGCTGATGCTAAGATTTTGCTAATCTTGTTTCAAAAATTTACAATTATGCTTTCTTTTTACCATCAGATATAGAAAAGAGTTTTCTTAACCTTTCAGGTTCTCAATATTCCGTCTTCACTTATTAAATATATCTTATATCTCTTAATGAATTTCATAACACAGATCATCGTTTCAGGCAATTCATATTTTCATCGTACACTTCAATACAGTATGACATTGCTTGTATAACCTATATAAAGAGATCAATGAGATCATCAAAGTAAATCTTGCTTAAAATTCTTTTCGAATTGGACGTTCGCTCTTACAATCTAATATGTTCTAAATAGTTCCATTAATCGCGCTAATCTAGATATTAACTCTTAATAGCTAAATCCTGGCATATCAATTTGGTCCAATTAGACTTCTAAATCACCATATCACCCAATTAATCAAACTCTTGGACCAGCTCCAATCTAAGATTCAAAGAACATATCTGTAATTATCAATTCTAATAGCTCAATTGATGAAGTGCCTACAAGACTTCATTTCATCATCATTATTACATGTCTTTTTTAAGAGATAGTACTAAGAAGTTCCTATTATAATTACATTTAGTGGTCTTTTCCCTACTCAAATTATTGATCATATCAATCACTTTGTGTTGATGATTTCTAAAATTAAATTCATTATATTCATGAATTAAGGTTTCTTACTTCAGCTCTAATTTCTTTCACTCTGGAAGCTATACTATTCAAACTCTTATAGCTTGATGATCTCAAAATTTTACTGACCAACTCTTTAGTTTTCATGCTTCTCATTTGTATTCTACTATTTCCTCTAAGATTCTCTAGTCTTAGGGATAACTAAAAGTCTCTCCAAATCCTTTTCACTTGGGTTAGTAAGTATTTCAAACCCTATGATGAATGAATGAACTTGCACAACCTATTCAATTGAATGGACTCACAAATAAGTTGGGATCTACACTTATACCTTAAGTCTTAGCTCCAAGATTTATCTTTTCAGTTCATTCTATTTATCGTTTGAAATACATTTCAAGCTTTTATTCTATAAGTGATGCCTTAAATTGTCTAGTATGACTACCAAAACAATGATTTCACAATAGTTCTTCTCAACTTTCCTTGAACTATATAATAGTATAAACTACAATCTCTTACTTCGTTGTGTCAATACACAGCTACCTGAAATAAAGTATTAGGCTCAACCTTCAATTTTACCATATTCTAGGTATAAACAAGCAATTATTGTATTCAAACTACATCTCAATTTCCTCTCAAGGCATCTTAGTGTCATTTTTGCCTATCTCAATTCCATTTTTAAGTTAATTGAACATACAACACGACAATACTACAAATTTTTGTATATGTTGTTTGTGTCATTAAATCATTCGAAGATAACACTACTCATCTTATTCTATAACAACAACAACAACAACAACAACAACAACAACAACAACAACAACAACAACAACAACAACGACAACAACGACAACAACATAGCCTCAGCCCCAAATTAACTACGGTCGGCTACATGGATCAAACTTTTGCATTGTGCTAGATTAAGTGCAAGTGATGGTGAGCTTTTCAAACCATTCAAATCCCTCCTAATTAATGCATCCCATGTTAACGTTGGTCTGCCCCTACCTCGTCGAATCTTTATAGTTTCTATTGAGTCAAGTTTTCTAGTTGGGCCATTTGTAGGCCATCTTTGCAGGTGACCAAACCACTGCAACCGTCCTTCCCTAACCTTTGTATCCATTGGTGCTACTCCTACTTGTATTTGAATTTCTATATTTCTTATTCTATCATTACGAGTTTTACCACACATCCACCTAAGCATCATCATTTCTACTACATTCCTTTTATGCAATTGTTGTTGCTTTACTGCCCAACATTCACTTCCATAGAGCATAGCTGGTCTAATTGCAGTCCTATAAAATTTTTCATTTAACTTAGTAGGAACATTTCGATCACAAATCACCTCTGTTGCACTCCACCATTTCTTCCATCCAACTTGAATTCTATGTGTGACATCATTCTTAATGTTACCATCAATTTGTATGATTGATCCTAGGTATATAAAATGGTTTACCTTAGGAACTTCTACTTCCCCTAATTTTATCACTCCGTCCTCTCGATGTCTAGTATTTCTAAACTCACAGTGCATGCATTCGATTTTCGTCCTATTCAACTTAAAGCCTTTAATTCTAGTGTATTCCTCCCAGTTCTGATTTCCTGTTCACTCCATCTTTTGTATCATCCACTAAGACAATATCATATGCAAATAGCATACACCATGTTATATCCTCTTGAATATGTCTAGTTAGTTCATCCATAACTAAAGTAAATAGATATGGGCTTATAACCGATCCTTGATGTAGTCCTATCGTAATGAAAAATTCTTTTTTAGCTCCTCCAAATGTCTTTATACTCGTTACTACTCCATCATACATATCATTAATAGTGTCTATGTATCTAGCATGCGCTCTTTTTCTTTCTAGAACCCTCCAAAGAACATCTCTAGGGACTCTATCATATGTTTTTTCTAAATCTACGAATACCATATGAAGATCTTTTTTCTTTTCTCTATATTTTTCTAACAATCGTCTTATAAGAAAAATCGCCTCCATAGTTGACTTCCCAAGCATGAAACCAAATTGATTCTCTGATATTGTTGTCTCTCTCCTTAGCCTATTATCAATTATCCTCTCCCAAAGTTTCATAGTGTGACTCATAAGTTTAATTCCCCGATAGTTTGAGCAACTTTGAATGTCTCCTTTATTTTTGAAGATTGGAACGAGCATGCTTCTTCTCCAATCTATTTGCATCCGTTTGATTTTAAAATTTTATTGAAAAGTTTTGTTAACCAAGTCAATCCAATTTCTCCTAAGCATTTCCAAACCTTTGTGGGTATTTCTTTTGGGCCACAAGTTTTCCCTATTTTCATTCTTTTCAATGCCTATTTAACTTCTATAATTTTAATATTGCATGTATAGTTTAATTTTTTTTCTTCGTGTGCTATTATAGTATCAACTTGGCCATCATTAAATAATCTATTGAAGTAACATCTCCATTTCTCCTTAATATAATCCTCGCGTGTTAAAACATTTTGATTTTTGTCCTTAATACATCTTACATGACTTAGGTCTTGTTTCTTTTTATCGCTTAATTTAGCTAGCCTATATATATTTTTCGCCATCTCTATTACCTAACCTAGTATATAGATCTTCCATGAAATTTGTTTTAGCATGACTGACTACTTTTTTAGCTTGTTTTCTAGCTTCTCTATATTGATTGTACACATCTTCATCTTGACACTTAGGTATTTTCCTATACATCTCTCTTTTAGTCTTAATTGCTCGTTGGACATCTTCATTCCACCACCATTTTCTTTCTTTGGTGGTCCCAAGCCTTTCGATATACCTAATACGTTTGATCTCACTCTCCTTATGCAACTACTCATTTCTAGCCACATTGTATTAGCATCTAAATCAAGATTCCAAACATTTTCCTTTAGTAGTTTTTCTCTAAACTCTACTCGTTTACTATGTTTTATATTCCACCACTTTATTCTAGGTTCGCTAACTTTTTTATTCATATTATGTTGTCGTGTTAGCTTAATATCACTTACTACTAACTCATGTTCGATAATAAGTGCTTCACCAGGTATTACATTGCAGTCTCTACATATTTTTCTATCTATTTTTCTTGTTAAAAGAAAATCAATTTGACTCTTGTTATGTCCACTACTAAAAGTAATTATATGCGACTCCCTTGCTAAGACAAGATTGTATGCTGAAGCAGATTCTAAGATTGATTCTCCTTCTTCATTTCTATTACCGTAACCAAAACCTCCATGAACTATCTCAAACTCATAGTTACTTGCCCCGACATGCCCATTTAGATCTTCTCCAATAAAAACCTTTTCATCTAATGGTATACTTTGCTTAAATCTATCCATATCGTCCCAAGACTTGCGTTTGATGCTCTCGCTTAATCCTACTTGTGGTGCATAAACGCTAAGTATGTTAATTTTTTCATCTCCATTAATTAATTTAACTAGAATCAATCTATCCCCTATTCTTTTAACCTCTATGACCTTATCCTTATAATCATTATCCACCACAATTCCTACTCCATTGCATTTTCTATCTATACCAGTGTACCACAATTTAAGCCCTGTGCTTCCTGTTTCTCTACTCTTTTCTCTACTCTTTTCTCTTACCCATTTTGTCTCTTGGAGGCAAACAATATTAACTCTCCTTCTAATAATGGTATCTACTAGTTCTATTGACTTCGGCGTAAGTGTTCCTATGTTCCATGTTCCTAAATGAATTTTTTCTCCCCTTAGTATTTGTTTTCCTTTTTTATTTCTATTTTTTCTAAAAGATCTAGTATCTGTATCTATGATTTTGTGTTTGTTTTCGTGTTTGTTTTGAACTAGCTTCTCTACCCACACCCGTCCTTTGTGTGGGAATCCTTGCTCATTTTTCTTCACATATAGGCGATGATGTGAAAGGACTAGCTTCTTTACCCAACATGTCCTATGTGTGGAAACCCTTGCTCATTTTTTTCACGCCCAAGCGACGATGTGAAATACACCCTTGCTTATTTCTCACTACACCCGGGCTTCAATTCAACATGTCGCTAGGTGGGAACGCCCCAACATTTATATATGTTTGATCCATTTCATGAAAATTGACAAGTTTTACGTTGGCTGTCAACTTATCGCAACCCTCCTCCATTTTTCGAGAATGAAAAATGAGTTTGGGGCCTCCTTCCCCCACTTCTCGGGTATAAAAAGTGAGTTTGGGACTTCCTTGACCCATTTTTCGATATGAAAAAAGGGCATCAGAGTCCTCCTCCTTTATCCGGACTTGGGACCGGCTACATAGCGCACATAGTGTACAATATAGGTGGAGTTACTCATCTGATTTTGTGTTGAATATAAGACAATTCTCTAATTGTATCAATCTTACTCAAATTCATTGACATGCAATTAATACTCAACACATATCTAAGTAATATACATTTGAAGCTTAGTATTTGCACTTGCAATCTTTTTAGCATAAACCAACTTATCGTTAAAGTTTACATAACTTCGTGATATTTCTTGTGCCTTTTTTAAATCTTCAAACCTTTTTATATTATTAGTGATAACATAATGATAATCTTAGTCCGATAGAGTTCACAATTCTACATTTCACATTTATTAACATAGCATGAGTTCTAGTGAGTTTTCATGGTTTCCACCATGATTTTCAACATGAACAAGCCATTGTCTAATGTCATTTTCACATACTCCTAATTCTGATCTTAATTTAATGAAAACCTGATCATAACCAACCTTTGAAAATAATTGATTTTAGGTAATAAACCTAAATGGGTAGACTATTATGGGCAATGAATATTCATTCTTGACTTCATGCAAATTAGTTCATCACTTGAGTTGAGTTCTCAAACTCATATGATTTTCATAATACACTAAGTAAAATGGAATTAATCACTGGTTTAATCTTAGAAATCAAGTAATTGATGAGTTTAAATCTTAAATTATGGCAAAACTTCAAGAATATCTGATAAATAGACTTCTTGAAACTTTTGAAATCACAATTTTTACTTATCAAGGTCGAATTCTGTTCGTGAATTTACTATTATTCTAAAACAAATTCAACTATTTGAATCTTGAGTGATAGCTTTATTTCAACGAATCGCTATTTGTATAGATTTATAAATTTATAAAATTTTTAATTAATAATAGTAGTTAATACCAACCTCTTGATACTATTCACCTATTCGTTCCCAATATTATAAAACATTCCTTCATTTCTCAAATCTTCATATTCATTGATAACTCATTCTCCCCAATTTGAACTATTCCAGTCTAAAAAAACCAAACTATGACATCTCACTACCTCACTGCCATGTTATAACTTAACTATACAAGTTTTCGACTTTAAGTATCCATATGAAATTATCTTAAAAGTGATAAAAGTCTAATAGATAAGATAGAGTTAACTAACGATAAAGATTTTTCATAATCCTTATAGTCTTATCTTTCTCTATGAATATTCAATTTTAGTGTAATTTCTCCATTTAAATCATTCTCTTAATCCTAATATTGATCGACACCTCAATCTAGTAATTTCATGTTTCCTTTCTATGCATGTGCTTCCACTATAGCGTTAATTTTTTCTTTTATCATTCTCTTAGTGAGTGCGGTTACACCACAACAACACTAATAAGCTATTTCTTATTATTCCAATATGGACTAGCACCATATCTGGAATCTTATAATCCATAATAATTCATGAAGTATGAATAAAATAGTGGTTATCTAACCATACTAGCTTATCCTCATCATTTAACACAAGCTTCTCATTGAACGACTTTTAAATCTTGCTTAACTAGTCTCAATACTAGTATATATTTCCTATTCAAAGTGCATCATCACCTTTGAGTCTCACTGGAAATCACTTTCTTATAAATATCCTTTCTCCTAAAATATGTCTTAAAGTCCACGTCTAATCGATTCTTCGACACTGACTATTATAAATCCAATAATACCAATGACAATAAAGTCCATTAGAAACTATCCAATAAGAGAAGATTTTATTTTGTTTCATCACATGATTTCTTATGTCATTCCTTCTTCCATATACGATTGAGATTTAGGTTTCTATAAAATCCAATCCTCAATACTTTCTCAATTCCTGAAACATTGATGGATACAAACCATCTTACAACCATTCAAGAAAGACATATTATGTATATTTAATGCAAAAATACAATACATTACAACATATAACATAACTTAGTCTTTTATCATTCATTACCAACCCCCCCCCCCCAATCGATAAAAAACATTTATTAAGTTCTAGGTTATCAATGACTTGAGAACCAATCTCCAGGTCAATGAACCTAGACTTCTATTTAGATTACATGTAATAAATTCATGTTCTAATACTAAACTATATCAGAGCTATTCCTTGATTCTACTAAATCTCAAAGTAAGAGAGACTAAACTCTCGAAGTCTTGGCTCTCATGTTGAACTATATCAAAGCTATTACTGGAAACAAGCTCTGACCATGCACTAATACTAACTGTAACATCTCCTATGCTGATTAATAGAATGTCCAACCTAAAACCTTAATTACGCCCAGGTACACTATTCAAACTCAATTAGAGTAACAGTACAACCGTTCTTCATACCTGATAATCACAATACAATATATCGTATATCAAATAAATAATCAAAAATGCAGTGGAACTAAAGTTTTTCCGATAATACAAATGATATACTAAACTATACTAATCAGAGTTCAAAACCAGTATCAATCTCAGTTTACAAAACAACCCCAACCCTGTGTTAATACAAATTATGATTTAATACAATATATAAAATAATAGGGAAACCAATAAGGGAATGAGGCAACGTATTATGATCTAAATCTAAAAAGATTATAAACTCCTAGCCTTCTCCATGCTTGAGTCGAAGCGCATGTCAATAACCACGAATTTTAATTGAGGAATGAGCGCTCAAACTTGTTTGGTAAGTGACGCTCGTAAACCGATGAACTATTATCTAATATCAATGATTCAATCAATAGAAACATGAATTCAAAACATATTTATTCAAGGAATTGAAACGATATAAACAATACATAACAGATGCAAGTTCGGTAGTTATATGCAACCATATCTGTATTCTATAATTTGGGTTATAAAATAGAGTCGTAGTTCTCATCACTCTAGAATACAAACCACAGAATATGCGTGTTGGCAAACATGTAATTATGTTGGTCTATTCAAGCTTGACTAAGCTACCAACTCTAAATAGATAGTGAAAAATTAAGTTAGCCTTCGGTCGCTGAGTTTGAAAGAGCGAAATCTATTTTCATGCTAATCTTTTCCATCTATCGAGAAAAGAACGGATCTCTTAGTCTGGTCCGCCTTATCGACCACTTTCGATCATTTCATATTTAAAACATTTAGATCATAGTATGTTGCCTCATTTCTAGTTCATAAAACTAAATGAACTAGATATACTAGTTCACGACCCATTTTTGATAAGAATATGAGTCTCACTTACCTATGCTGAGCTTTCCTAACTTTATACTGGTTTACACAACTCCTAGAATCCATGGATCTTTTCCCCATTCATCAAAAACCTAAATTAAATCGATCATCATCCATTTGAGTCTAATACTCATTAATTAGAACCCCTAAACTAGTCCCATTTGAATCCAAAACCAATTTATCAATTTTAGGTCAATATGACCATTTCATGTTTTTCAAAGTAAAAACCCTGATATAAATTCTCGAAATAATCCAAATTTCCTATTTTTCATAAAATACACAAATTATATTTATTTGGTCCACAAATATTACTTTCCTAATTTCTTCCCATTTTTTGGAGTTTTTTTTTAAATTCCAGCCTTTTTTGTTTTGAACAAGGGTTTAGGCCTAAACCGAGCAGAACTGGCCCGACTCATAGGCCAAACCCCTTCACCCTCATTGAGACCCCTCTGTAAATTGAAATCAGATTGATTTCTCTATTTTTTTCAATTGGGATTGGGTCAAGCCCAACACCATAATCACCTCTAGGTAAACGAAACGACTCCCTTCCATCTCCTTCTTCGTATGAACTACTATGTCATTCGTCCGAGCCTCCCCTCCATCCCAACTAATCATCTCAAACAACAACTGACAACACTACAACAACAACAAAACAACAACACCTTATTTCAGTTTCTATCGCCTTTCTCTTTCCCTGCCTCGGTCTCGAGCTCTCTCTTTTTCTCCCTTGAGTTTTGAGTTGTCTCTCATTGTTTCGATTCACACAGTCAAAACTAATTCAATGAGGTGAGGTAGTGTTCCGTGTTTGAGATAAATATAATTTTTTCTCAATATACGTATCTTGAGGTCTATCATATGGCTATTACCAAGCTCATCACCTCATAACCGACTTATGCAAGATCAAATAAAAAAAATTTAGAGATTCGCATGCACAAATTTCAAGGTCGATATCAGGGTACATCAACTAAAGTGATATTAGTTTAAACTTATGCATTGTACTTGCACATTGATCTTCCTTGAGATGTGGTTGCATGCATCTCTAGGTATGTATAATCCCACCACCATCAAATGTTCAACCTATTCACCTCCTTGACTCAAGTGTAACACGTATCTTGAGGTGAATCCAATGTATAATTTAATTTGATTTAAATGATAGGATTCCTTTTCATATATATAGATAACTTCATATTTCGCGCCTATGAATTCATCGTTCGCACCAATGACCAGGCGTGCACACTATCGTATATCCACCACTTGTCACCCTTGATGTCGCGTGTCACTAGGCACCCACAAATAATTAATTATTTTTAATATATATTTATACATACAATATAAATATGCCTATCTATTCATACATTCATCAATTTGCCATGCATGCCAATGAGTACACTGGGGCGTGAACGCTACCTCATGACCCATGTATGTCACCCATAGACATCCCATAATTTGTCAATTATTCAATTATTGGCCAATTAATACAATTATTTCCGTAATTAATAATACAAGTCATACAAAGACCAAAAGATTTGCAAACCCACTCACGCACTAATCGAAACAAGTCGAGCTTAACTACAAGCCTTACTTGGGTTAATTAGAATTTGGATTAATGTTAATCACATGTTTAAGTAATGGGGTCATTACAACTTAACAATTAGAAACTTCACATTTTGCACTAATTCAATCTATTGAATTTGGGCAATCGAGACAACATTACGCAATATTCGTTATCTTTTTAAATGTGCATTATATATTCTTGTTGTACAATTACGTGTCTCGTTCTATAAGAGAGGTGTTTGTTATTTTTCATATTAAGAAGTCCGAGTCATTTAAGAGTAACTAGTTTAATATGAGGGTTTAGTTTGAAAATGGAAAGTTCTCCAAAGTGTTAAGGCAAGTTAAAGTTCCCATTCTCGAACTTATAACCTGACACATGTCGAGTGTGCATAATAATTTCCCGTATTTTAGTTTTATTTTGTAGTAATGGTAAATGGATATCGTCTCCAAAGGGATTTTTCAAATTTCAAAGGAAAGTATCTTTTCTTGTTTTAATTAATTTAGTTAACCTAATTAAATGGAAATAAAAATATTAAATAACTAAAACCTATAACTACTAACTTAATTAACTTAATTAACTAACTTAATTCAAACAATTTAACTTAAACTAAGTTAAACAATACTCAAATTCAATATAAATATAAATATCTTAAACAAACATCTAAACAAGCTCCCACTAAACGTTGTAATATACTTGGATTACTTTCAAATACAAGAACATAACATCACTTCATACAATAGCTATAGTCATAATATACGGAATCTTGGAATCATTAAATCTTAATTCGTAATAGGTTGATAGCTTTTAACCAGCCTCCAATTTTTCTAAATTCAATGAAAAAGTCACATCCTTACCATTGTAAATCTATCCATTGGATAAAATGCAACACCATAAAAATATGATGGCATTACACTAAATGAAAATCATGCCTAATCTAATCCAATATTAACTAAAGCCGCATAATAAACAACTCAGAACATAATCACCTAGAGCATCCACTCGGAAAATGCCCTAGAGATCAATCCTAGTTACTACTTTTATAATTGTTGTCAATAACCATAGACATAGAATTAAAATCAAAATACCACATAATACATTTGCAACTATACATGCAATATTAATCTTCTTTAGTTGTAATACGCAAAAACAACTTGTTAAATCTATGATTGATGTGTTTGAATAGATTTAAAGCATTAAGTTAATAATTGCTTAATTATAACTATCTAGCAATCAAAAGTATATACATGTCTAGGGTTTCTTTAGATTGATAGACTACTCACTCATGCTGGAAATAAACAGCTCAAATACGTAATTAAAAGACACAATGAGTAAATAAATAAATACCTTAAAATAAACCAAAGCTTTAATGTAGCTTCAAACATCAACTAAAATATGTAAAATAGGTTTAAGAAAAAACAATAAAAGTAAATGAGAGAAAATGAGAGTGTTATTCCGAAGCTTTCTTGCCTTTTATAGTCTATATATCCTATATAAACTCAAATCTTCATATCAATCTAAAAAACCCTAATCGACCTCAACAATTTGTTAATGATTCCTAAGTTGTGCATAAATCGCTGAGTTAATCACTGAGTTTAGCTCCCATTGCTCCATAGATTTAGTTGGCGATTTCTAATGCATTCTTCAATTCGTTGTCGATTCGCTGGCACTTTCCAATTGCCGATTTAGGTGGTGATTCATAGTGTAAACACAAATTGTTGGTTAATCCCTTGACTTCTTTTCTAGTTGACTGTTTTGCTCTTTTCCTCTTTTTCTTCCATTTTTTCATTTTCTTATTTAAACCCTAAAATCACAAAAACAAGAGAATACTTAGTGCAATATTATCATTTATATCTGAAATCAACTTAAATTACACTACAAAATATGTCTAATTATTGACTTATCAAATGCCCCTAAACCCAGCACTTTGCTATCCCAAGCAATAGAATACTCTTAATCATATTCTCTTTTTATTCTTTATAAACTTATTTCAATCTAATTCATCTTAACTTTGAATAATATAAATTTTAAAATAGAGGTGATTTCCAAAAAAAAAAAAACATATTACCCCTAAGTAAAGGAAAGTTAGGATAGAATAGAATGATTTAGACAAAAGAGAACGTCCTTTAATGATAACTTAACCATTCAATGTAACACTTTTCAGAACTTAAAGTTCATTACCAAGGCCAATAAAAAATATAGTTTTTCTCAATCTCGACTAATAAGCCTCAAGATTACAATAACTAGAAGAGAATCTCAAGACATAAAAATCATTAGATTAATTTTAATTTCATAGAATACTCTATAATAGTACCACGATCAAAACCAATAGAAATTTTACCAAGATATCAATGAATATGTCATTCAAAACATGTTAGATTAAGAAATATGTCACTCAACTCTAGCTTCAAGTACTCGACTTAAGTTTTTTCTTTAAAGATTTTAAGAAAATCCATCTTTTTCATTTCTCATTTTCTGTTCTACTCCATTTGAATTATTTATTCTTATTATATTTCTTTTGTTTTTTTTCTTATGAGTCCTTACTCCATTTCATTTGGACATTCTTAAATTCTTCCTACTATAGATTCCCTACTCTATTTTTTTTTTTTTTTGGAATCTATAAGACTCTCTATATCGATAAATGAAAACTCTTGTTAACACTTCTCATTATCCACTAAAATTGAAGAAAGTATTCTTTCTAACTCATAGAATTTCATAGGTTTCTAACCAATTTCTTCTTTCAATTGTGGCATAATAACCTTCTATATCTATACTTCAAAAATATTTAATCAACACCTTTTGTGTCACAAGATTCTTAGAAATTTATTTTATTGATCTTGCACTATTGTTTTGATCTTCCACCCATTATCATGACTAACATCAGGTATTCAATTTAAAGTATAAATCAACTAGTAAAGTAAATCAAAATAGTATTAAAAATTGATTTCGTCTATCATAAAATTCACTTGGGTAATAAAAATATCACTTCCATTCAAAAAATCAATTAGATGTTCATTATCATTCTAACTAAAAATAAAGTAAAATGAATATACTTTTTGAATTCGGAAAAAATTTGTAAAATCTCGTCAACTTACTTGAATATCGGATTAAAAGTTTAAACTTTTTGGATCGATTCTGAACTTTTCTTTTGTCATTCTTGTCTTTCCTTGCTTTTTTTGTCATCATTGTCATACTTCACCTATAATTCACCTGAAATACCCCCAAACTCTTTCCAAACCTTATCCTCGTGGTTTGAAAATGAAGTTGGGTTTTCAACAAAACAAACATACCACGTGAAGCATAAAAGAATTGATATAATCATAAATTGGACAATCATTATTAGAATAAACTCAATAGATAATTATCATTAGACAGAGTGCATAAAAAATAGAATAAACATCACCACATATATCAAATGCATCAAATTTCACACCAAAGCACTTAATCAAATTGTATCACATAGTATACCACCACCATAAACGCAAAATAGAACCAGAAATCACAAGTCATATCACCAATACTAAAGTTACATAGAACACCTCGAACAATAACTCTCAGAGACAAAAAAAAGATAAATAGAATAAGGAAATCAATTTCGTCACTAGAAAGTCGCGTCGTCATCATCCTCTATTAGATCAATCCTCTGGGACTGGTAACTCGTAGCAGGGTTTTAGAGGTGGTAATATTAACCTGGCAGTGTTGGAACATTAAGATTACTGTAAAGTGGTAGCCTCATTTGTGTAGATGGTACAGGAACCTATGCCTCCTTGGTGTTTGTGTCTCCTAGATATTGTTCGATCCATCCTGTAGATGCTACTTGATAAGGCCCTTTAGTTCTTGAATATCATTTCTTGATTATGCAGAATTATCATCTGATTTCGCTAAATTGCATCCATGAAAGCCAACTCTGACTTTTCCATGTATACTTCATCATAATCCCTCGCAGACTGCTCCGCATTTGGGTTGTTTGTAGCTTTCGACATCTCCTCTAAAAGTTTCCTCATGTCATCTCTAATTTTCTTTCTTTGCTCAATTTCTCTACTGGCTATCTTAGCTCTTTCTCTTTCATCCTCTGTGTCTTCATAACCATTAACCCTTCTATATCTCTATAACTTCATCCGTAACGGTTTTCTTCGATAAAACATTCATGTCATGCCCCATTGTGATCACCTAATCCACTTTACAAAAAGTTCGTAATCATCAAAGGGAAGGGTAGTCCATCATTTTTCTTAATGTTGATGACATTCCTAATCGATTCATAAATGATTTTGGCAACATTCAAGTATCCTAATCCCTTGACGATGTAGTAAAGTAAGGCAGCCTTGTAGTTCCCTATCTCGTAATACTGTAGGCTTGGCTGTAAGCTGACATTGATGAAGCCTTGTAGTTCCCTATCTCGTAATACTGTAGGCTTGGTTGTAAGCTGACATTGATGAAATAACACCATGCTTTAGTAATTTTCCCAAAAACATTAGTGGTTATGTGTTTCGGGTACCCCTCTGTATCAAAGATAAATCCATCTCCATGGAATACCTCTAAACCTCCCCTGATTTCCTCGGTAAGGCAGTGGTACTTAATGACATATTTGGGTTTAGGGTAATCATCATTTTATTTTTGGTGAAAATCTAGTAAACAAAAATATCAGTTTATCCTTGCATCGAAATAATCCACTGCTCCCCTCGAACTCATGACTCAGCCTTACTCTCGCTTCCATATGCATTGGCATAAAACTCTCTCACCAAGATATCACAACCCTTCTCACTAGGAACATCTTCTAGGTCTAAGTTTTTATAGTCCCTAGAAAATAATCCCCTGTTCATTACCTCATTGACATCTAAGATCCTAGGCTTGTATTTCAACTCGTTCTTCACATTAAATCCCCCATCTAGGATCAACTTCCTATCCTTCACTAAATCATTCTTGAGATTTTCCAAGGCCTTCTCATTGACAAAGTTCTCCTTTGTAAATACATAATTTTTCTCCCCTGTTAGTATCTCTTGTTCAACTTCATCCATTTCCTCCTCCTCATTGACATAACCATCCTCAGTATTGAAACTAAATGATGAGGGTGGTCTAATCCTAAGTATGTTAAAAGATATTGATGTGAGTTGGGTTTATGAAACTTTGGGCTTAGTCTTTGTTTTCTCCACTAACTTTCCCTTTCCTTTCTCCTTTCTTGAGCCTCTACCCTTTTTACCTCCGACCATTTGAATAAGTATAAATAAAAGAATGAATATGTAAAACCATTTAAAACTAAATTTGTCGGAAAAATTTTCAATAAAATTCAACTTATCTAATTAAAAGTACAAAGTCATCAAAAAAGTCATTTATAAATTGAGAGTTTGAAGTTTATATAAAAGTTATTGATAAATTATAATTGAGAAAAATAATCATTTGTATGTAATTCAAATTATTAGATAGAAATGCACAAAAACCCCCCAAACTCATTTGAAATTTAGTTTCTATTTAGCTTACATACAAAATCCAATTCATCCGTTATATATGAAAAATAGTTCAAAAACTCGATGGCGATAAACAAATCATCACTTCACTCCCATACTAGTATTGTAATGGCAATCATTCGATGTTAAAACCATTGTAGCGTAAAGCTTTTGAAATTTAGCTTCTAACCTAATAACAATCCAAAATTGGTGAAAATCCAAAAGTTTAATTAACAAAAAGTTAAGGTTTTTCATTTATTACTTTCTCGAAAGTGATTCTTTCAAGGTTGGGATTCAAAATCGCTTCTCTAGAACTCTATTCCTAGCTCCAATTCAAACTCCCTTGCTGAAGCCTTAGGTGGCTCTACAATTTCTAAACTCACTAAATCTTGGGTTGAATGTGTTATGATTAAGATGGGAATCACTTAAATGCACTAAAATCAAGCTTTGGAAGGTTAAACCTAGTTGAGATTTGGGCTCTTAATCAAAAGGTTGCAATGGTTTGTGAGTGTGAGGTGTTTAAATGTAACGATTTGAGGTTTTTATTTTTTAAAAACTCGAATTCCTTCTCAGTGAATAGGGTTTAAGCAAATTCACTAAGAAATCACTAACAAAATCACTGAAAACGAGCCTCAGTGGCTCTAAGATTTGTCCAACAAATTCTAATTATAAGCGTGAATCGGTGAGAAATTGCTAACTAAAAATTACACCGAAAACTATGCACACTACTGCCAGTTTTCTCAGCGAATCACAATACAAATTTGAATCGATGGGAAATCTTCAACCAATTTTTACTATTTTTCTAATTAAATTGATT
The DNA here is from genome assembly GCA_039657365.1 of Stephania yunnanensis. Classification (NCBI taxonomy): domain Eukaryota; kingdom Viridiplantae; phylum Streptophyta; class Magnoliopsida; order Ranunculales; family Menispermaceae; genus Stephania; species Stephania yunnanensis. The sequence continues at coordinate 26,184,583 of CM077581.1, read as the reverse complement.
TTCCATTCATTTATCACATATATTTCCAATATAAAGGTGTAATTATTCAAAATTATCAGAGTTTAACAACGATATGTATCAAATGACAGCTTCAATACTATAAATAGCTAATTAACATAAAACTAATACATAAAAATAATTTAATATGGAAATAAATTGGCTCGATCAACCCCCATTACATGAAATTATCTCGAAATTAAATTTCTAAAATATTCCCATTTTAAGAATCAAGAGTTGAGATAGTACAAAAACAAGTAACTAATCCTAATACTAAAACTGAATTTAAAGATAGAGTATGGGTTGCCTCATATATATAGCGCATTTATTTACTGTCGTTGGCTCGACTGAACCACGCAGTTCTAAATTGGTTGTATGAACTTAAGTGTAGGATTATCCACTCTTGTATCATTCCAGAAAGTGATTGTTCAGCCATGCACCTTAAAAGTGATTGTTTTGTTTAGAGTATCTATGTTAGCTTACGAAATGGCTAAGAAAGGTCTTCCTAAGATTAATGGAGGATCTTCATTGATGAAGTGTGATATGACCAACAAGTCATTGGGAATAATGTACTTGTCAATTATAAGTGGTACATTAGTAACCACACCTATTACTTTTACTGAATAACCGTTTCGTAGAGTAACTTTTTTAGAAATGAATACATCCAATTCCATTTGAGTATGATGAAAAAAATGAATTAGCATGTAGTTCGCTCTAGAACTCGTATCACAAATAGCTTCAAAATACCAAGCCTATTAGACCTTTATGTATAAATATAAATATATCTCCTGGATCATCGAGCTTGATAATTGTTGGATTCTTTTTTTTATTCTTTTTAGATTTAAATTCCTCCATATTATTAGCGTTCTTAACATTGTTCGATTTCTTAACCTCCATTGACGGGTTATTGTCTTTTGATTCGAAGTGTCTTCAATTTACTTATTCTTGGTTATAAAATTCTCATCTTCCATTGTTACTTCATTAATAGCATATACTTCAGCTTCATTATGATTTAATTCTAAGGATTCATTACCATTAATTTGTCCATTATCAAATTCATCAGAATTCCTATAGATATCTTCATTATTGAAATAGAAAGCGATAATTTTGTTTTCAAATTCCATAAACATTGTTCCTTCAATTATATACAACTTTGTTTTAGTTGTTTTAAAAATGCTCTTTCTAAAAGTATAGGTGGAGATTTAAATGATATTGAGTCTCCCATTTCTATGACATAGAAGTCAGTTGAAAATATTAACTCGTTTCCTTTGACTAAGACATCTTCTAGTAAACCATCATGTTTAATAACTGTGTTGTCATCTAAAGTAAGATTAATAAGTATATTAGTCAATGTCCCAATTTTCGATGACTCATATAGTTTAGTGGCATAGCATTTATTGATGCTCCAAGATCACACATAGCAAAATCTATTAAAGAAGTCCTTATTGTAATAGGAATTCCAAATATTCTATTGTCGCAACATTTCTTAGGTATTTTCTTTTTAATTAAAGCATACACTTTTTATCATAAGTTTTCTTTAGGTTCTTCTAAAAATGTATCCTTTAATTCAGAAAATCTTTTCAAAAAACTCATCATAATTATAAAATTGCTTAACTGATTCCATTTATGGGTTATTGATTTCTATTTGTAAAGATTTTTCATATGCTTCAAACATCGCCTAATTATCTGGTAGAATATGAATAATTCAAATACTATGGATATAGCATATGCTTCAACTCTAGCTAAATACTATGGACATAGCCTTCGAGGAAAGGTGTATATTTCAATTGTCAAGCCATTCATTCCCTAGTAGGAATGACATTAGCCATCATTTCTTCTTCATCATCTTCAATAGTTTTATGAACCTTATTTTCATTATTCTATTTTTAAGTATCTTCCTAGTTATAGATGTGTATTTCTTATTACTGAATAAAGCATTAACTTATGCTTGATTAGTAGGAGCAACATTAGCTTGAGTAGGTGCTTTAGCTTCATTACTTTGTCGAGTACTTAACCTATTTATTAGTAAATTCATTTGACTTAACTAATTTTTCAGTTCATTAATAGTAGTATCAGTCTTAATCTTATTTTGAGAAATTTGTGTAAAGTTTTAATGACTTTAAGTCATAAATATATGCAGGATTTGCTCTAAATTTGGATTCATAAATGGAGTATTTTGTTGAGGTTGCTGACTAGGTGCAGATTGCATCCGAACTCTTGGTATATAAGTATTATAATTTTGGTTTTAAGGACCATAACTAATATTTTGATTTGGTCTTATAGGATAATAGGTATTATTATTATATTGATTTCTTGGAGGACAAAATTTAATTCAGCATTGCATTAACCTCTTCAGTATTTTCTTCATGTAGAGTATGACAGGTATCCATAGGATGTGTAAACTCATTACAGAATCTACAAGCCTTAACTTGATTAGATCTATCATTAATTAACATCTTAAACATTTTTGATATTTCATCAATTTTATCATCAGATGCATTATTTTTTATCATCCACTTCATAGAGTTTATTTCTTGAGGATTCATCTTTTTCACCATATTGTTTGGAATGTTTTGTCCTTTTATTAATTGTTTCTTTTTCCAAAGTTGGCGTTGTCTCAAATAGAGATCCACCACATACTGTGTCTAATAACCTTTGTCCAAAGTGATTGAACCTTCATAAAAAATATTCTAATAAAGCTCATTGAGTATATCCGTGTTGTGGATAAGAAGAAATTAGTCTTTGGAATCTATCTCAAGATTCATTAAAATTTTAATCATATTTCATCTTTGCAACTGTGATTTGCTTTTTATATGAACTGATTTTCAAGCATGCATATATTCATCTATGAAAGCTTCTAACATTTAAGTCCATATTATTATTGAATCTTGAGGGAGATGGAACAACCAACATTATGCTTGATCTTTCGTTGCAAAAAGGAATGCCTTTAGTTTAACCTATTCTAAAGTACCTTTTTTAGATTTCATCCCATTAACATTATATTGATATTCCCTTATGAACTTCTATGAGTCTTCATTTTATTTACCATAGAAGTTAGGTAAGACACTAATAAATCAAGATCTAAGCTCAAATTTAAGAAATTCATCAGGGTATGCTATGCACATAGGCTCATAAGCTGTAACATTTTAATTTGTTCGTCTAAAAGTGAGTTCTTTATTGTTGTTATTATTATTGATAACTCTATCATCATTATTATTATTAATGACATTGTCATTAATATCATTATTGTTATCTTCCATCAAATTAGCTAAGTTATCCCTAAGTTGTTGTTGTATTAGACTCCGATTGAAAGGTCTACCGATTTAAGGATCAAATTGATGTAAAGATCCTGTATAATTAACACGACGAAGTGTGTAGACCATACAACATCTAAAATCTTAATAGATTACTTAAAAATCTCTGTCAATGGTGCCAAAATTGACATGTGTCGAGCGTGCACTTTAATTTCTCATATTTTACTGTTATTTTGTAGTAATGGTAATTGAGATATCTTTTCCACTGGAATTTTTCAAATCTCAAAGGAAACTATTTTTTTCTCGTTTTTATTAATTTAGTTAGTCTAATTAAATGGGAATTAAAATATTAAATAACTAAAAACTATAACTACTAACTCAATTAACCAAATTAACTAACTTAATTCAAACAATTTAACTTGAATTTAATTAAACAATACTCAAATTCAATATAAATATAAATATTTTAAATAAATATCTAAACAAACCCCCACTAAACAATTTAATACACTTGGATTGCTTTTAAATACTAGAACTAACATAACTTCATACTATAGTTATAATCATAACACGTGGAATCTTAGAATCATTAAATCATAAATCATAGTAGGTTGATAGCCTTTAATCAGCTACAATTTTTTAAAATTTAATGAAAAGTCATATTCTTGTCATTATATATCTATCCATTGGATAAAACGCAACACCATAGAAATACGATAGCATTATACTCAATGAAAATCATACCTAATCTAAGCCAATATTAACCAAAGCCACATAATAAACAACTACTAAGTCAATATTTATATATATTTAGTAGTTTATTTTAGTATATGTAAATATGAAAAGTATTTAAAATATATATTTCATTATATTTTTGGGTTGTTTATAGGTGAAACGGAGTGCGCGGTTGAATTCGTGGCGGAAAAATATTCAAAATGGAGTATTTACTTGCTGTGATTGGATGTCGAACAGTGTGCCTCGAATTACGCATTGCTCGGGGGTAGAATATGAGACAGCATATTTCAACCAATTAGGAGTTGCTTACGTTAGCATTCGACCAATCGGGCGATGCCACGTCAGCGGCGTCTTTTCTCTCTTCCAATCAGCAAGCGCCACCTCATTCTGACCATCCCTCCAGCTTGGGTCACAAACAATTGTCTCCTCCAATCGCGTCCCGCCACTTAGCGTCAACACACCGCCCCACCAATCACGGGCTGCCGCGTCAGTAATCAAGGCCACGTCACACACCGCACATCTTCTCATCGCTTCAGCTGCCCATCGATTTGCCTCCGGATGCGTGACAGCACAGACTCCCGGATTTTTGCTTCGCTTTTGCGCGACTCGCTCTCTGTCCCTGCAGCGCGTCATCGCAAGGGGTCTTCGCCAGTCAAGAGCCGACACGTGGCTCTCTCATAGCAACCAGCGCGTCATAGCATGCTGTCTCGTCCAATCCGGTTGCGCCACGTCATCAGTGCGATAGCAGGCGATCTAATAGCGTTATGACACGTGGCGGGCACCTATTTTCAACCCAAAAAAAGTCTTACAATGCTCATCGGCGCATGAGTCACCTCCCCAACCCCAAAAATTAGTTTGTCTCACATCCCCTGATCAATTTTGAGTAGTTTTATATATTAGGAACTTAGATATTATTGAAGAAAACACCGACTCTTATTTTTTAGTATCGACTTTCTTCGACGACGATGATCGGCTAATCAACTTCTTGCCTAGGTCGAAGGGGAATCAAGTTGGGATTATGGATTCATGGCATATTATGTGAGATCTATTATTAATTTAATTTAATTTAATTTAATTTCTCCTATTTCATTGTCGTTGATTTTATTGATTATGATTTAGATCTAGGGTATGTATGTGGCAAGTGCATACTTTTAGGTGGACAATCTACAGTTATTTGGACCTTTAATATCAGTGTAATTATACTATTAGACTAACACTAGAACAAATTAGACTTTTTATAACACTTAATTCATAGAGGTTTTCAATAACTCCTATGTATTACTTTTTATAACACCTAATTCATAGGGGTTTTTAGAAACCCCTATGTATTAGGCTATTAAAACCCAACATCTCATCGACGCATATATCCTCACAATCGAATCATCACATTCATCGACTCCTCATCGACTCAATCGAATCATCACATTCATCGACTCAAAATCTCATCAGCGATCGATCAATTTCTGATTCAAAATCGAAATCTCATCAGCGACCAATTTGTGCTCGAGCGATCAATTTATCCAGGTACGCATTACATCGACTCAAAATCTCATCAGCGATCGCAAATCGAAATCAAGATTTGTGCTCGAGCGATCAATTTCTCCAGGTACGTTCACTCTTTTGTTTCAGATTTGTTTCTGTTCGTTACATCTGTTGATGTTGTTTGTGTATTGATTCTCTTTGAATGCTTCAATCGTTGAAATCGCTACCGTTTGATCATCTTCAACGTCTTGTAATCATCGATTTCGGAAGTTGTTTGGTGATTCGAGTAGTACTTGCGAATGATTTTGTGTGATTTGTATCATGTTTGGTGCTTCAACATTTATTTTCAATGTAGATGTGAAGAAGATCAGGTGGAAGAGACAGTGTTTAGACGAGAATTTGTGCGTTTATACGAACTTAGGTTTAAAGATGATTGAATATTGTTCTGTTGCTAGGAAGATTGGAGAGATCGAACCTAAGCAACCTCTAGGTGGTTATTACGAAGACAATACAATCGGTTAAACCCAAGAGTTCACTTACATGCGCTCTTGTAAAATAGGCGAGTTAATTCATGGAATTTGATGGTCAGATAGAATCAAAATACAGTATTGAGGCGTTAATTCATGACACAGAGAGTCGTAGGGGGTTTCATGTCAACGCACAGTTATATTTCATTGTAGTCCATATATTTTCTCAATGACTTAATTTTACAAATGCTCCATGCTAGTTATAGTCCATATACTTTAGTTGTTAAAATTTGTTTTTGCTAATCCTTTCTAATTGTTAGGCTACATGTTAGAGAAAGGGCTAATACTGGTATGCTCTTTGTAGGTTCAACACTCAATATTCAAGTCTATGGTGTTAACAAAGATGATTGTATAGATAGATAACTAACCTTGTCCCAATATCGTCTGGGCCAAATCCACGTGGAGCAACTTTCTCCTTTTGAACAAAGTCTGCACCAACTCCATCATTCAAAATGCCTTCATCTTTCTTGCCAGAATTACAAACTTCAATCACAAGATCATTTAATGATTTCTTTAAAAACTCAAGCTTTTCTCCACCCACACCATTAGCTCCATCCACCATTAAATTTTTCTCTATTTTGTATGTGGTGGCTTCCTTGGGGATCAAATCAAGTAGGCACCTGCCTCCATGATTTAAGCATGTCACTCAAATGATGGTTAACGAGAAAAGAAAAAGTATTAATGAAATCTGATTTCAAGAAGCTTCGTTCGACCGACCTGAAAGAGCTTGAGAGTTGTTCATAATAGTCAGATTCAGAAGCCATCTTCCCTTTATTTCTCATTTGAACCATCCAATGAAGTTGTGTAGTTGTGAGGATGCCCATATCATTGGCAACTGCACCTACAATGGAATTGATTCCCTATAAATCGAAAAAGAACAGATGATCTCTGTTGTAATAGATCAAATCATAAATTAATCATAAGAGTTTCATGATTGATAAGAGGAAACAAACTTGTTTAGCAGCTTCAAGAAGAAAATCTCCGCTAGGTCTTGTGTCTCTTCCCAACAATATCTCTGTTGATTGAGTTCTAGCAAATGCAATCTTCTCCTTTTCTTGGAATGCTATTACCAACTGTTACAGAAACTAGTAAAATCACAACTGTAGAACCTTCACTAGGCAAAGGTGTGGTGCCAGTACTGAAATTTGTTGTAGGTCGCACATTTAGCTACATTTATTTGTCCAATTAAAAAAAAAAAAAACAACAACTTATAGAAACACATCCAAAAGTCGAGTGCAAGTAGGAACATAAACTTGTTTCTAATGGACTCAAATTGTTCATGTGCAACAATCATTCTCATTAGCTATTACTATATGCAGGATGAGCCATTCATATATCAAAAATTCGCAGCCATTCAGGCATTAAGTGTTGTAAGAATTTTTACTAAAATTTGCACGGATAAAGCAAAACATTTAATTTTTTTTATCGGATGCAAACATTTTAAATGACCCGAAAGTGAGTCATGTGAATGAAATTTGGAAACTACAGCATGATTTAAAATGATGAACCTGATGTGTTTCATTAACATATAGGAATCACTTGGAATACACACATTATTTAGCAAATGGTTTAAAGGATAGGAATTTTGATACACTTTTAATAGACTTTAAAACAAAAAATTGTAAGAAACATAGATGGTTAAACATATTTAAAATCATCTATTGACATTATTACAAACGTTACATGATGGTCAAACCAAGTTTTTGGTAAAAGAGAGAATCGATTAGGAAGTTGATGTGATTTTGGTTAGGATTTGGGAGAAACAGCGAATAGATTATTCTACGACCAATGAGGTCAATGCATACAGTTACATGTACATGGGCCAAAAGGGCCAAAAGGGCCAAGTGGGCCTAGTCCTAATACACACACATATATACATTAACAATTTTGTTTAAGAAATGTGATTTCAGTTCTTTCATTTCAAAATTCAATGATTAAGGGTCGAAAGAATACCTTTTTTATAATCATAATCACTTAATTGTTTTATATTTATCACAATAAAGTGCAGAGTTTTAGATGAGATTTAAGGCAGTTGAAAAAGCTCACGTGACTGGACATTTCGATCATTTTTGAAATATCTTGTGAGGCACTTTTTGAATCTTGACACTCACTCTAAGAGGTTTTTTGGTGACCACAAAGCCTGCAGCATTTATCAGCTTCATGGGCTTAAGCCATTGAAGTGGTATGAAGTAAAGATATTGTACCCGAAATTTTCGTATGTTGACTATCTTTTCGTGATTCTTTTAGTTTTCAAAGTTTTCCTGATGAAAACTTACTGTTGTCGTTGAATAGATTCCAGCTAGCTTTTCGATTCAATTGAAATAGGGGGAATCGTTGATGGGACTTTACCAGACAAGGAGATTGCTCAATACCGAGAAGTTGATTTTTATGGTCGATGGTGATCAATTGGTGAGTAATGAGCGGTAGTCGTTAAGTTTTATTTAAAATTGAGAAAGAGTTTTCCTTCAATCTTTTGATTAAACTTTTCTAATGTAGAGCGAAAATGGCGGGGGGGATTGTACGTTCTTGTTAGTGTGGAGTCTCGGTTTTGTCACATTTCCAAATTTGCAAGAGAGGCAAGACGTCATCTATAATATAGGTAAGGAACAGATTCCTTACACTCGCTTATTATAGATTTATGAAAGCATTTGAATTAATGCACCCAAATTTGTTTGAAATAAATTGCAAAAGACTTAATTAAGACAACCTGATCATTTGTTTTTAGGCGTTATGATTATGATAACAACATTGATGAGACTATGAATTTGGAAAATCGCACTCAAACAAATTACTTGCATTGCGTTGAGCAATCTTTTAGTCCTAATTTCTCCAATATGTGCCTTGTTAAGAATGTGGAAGCAAACTAGATTTTAGAAAATTCCCCCATCTTTGTAAATAAAAGAAGTTTTTGTTTAGCATTACGTTTCTTTCTCACTTCCTTCAAGGGATCTTTTCGTGACTGTTCTTTTGTCCATGCGTGACAGTTAGTGATGAACTACCACTATATGGGACCACTCACAATGCTTTCTGGGTTGAAGTCTTAGTGCTGCTCTGCCTGGGAGTGGCATTGGTTGTTCCGCAATTTCTTCCATCATATTTATTACGTAAGAATAAAGATAAAGTTGATGCATAGGTAACATTCCCTCTTCGAATTAACTTATGAGTTTGGTTGCTTGTCGTGAGCATTGTAATACAAATACAACCAAACACTTGACCAATGAAAACCCTATTGTGAAAAAAAAGGCATTGGTGAAGTTGTCGAGGAACTTTTAATTCTTGTCACTTGATGAATTAATCTATTAGGATTTTTTTATTACCGTCATAATATTTTTATTTCTTTTCCCAAATGTAATTGGCCGTTGAAAAAGAAGCTGGCTTAGCTAGCTTACCAGCCTTCACATAATAGAAATTCAACTAGTACAAAACTGAATGATAAAGGCCACTGAATGTGACATTTCAGATTCCATATATAGGCAGTATCCAATTATTTTCTATCAACAATAGTTCTTTTTTTGTTTTTGTTTTTGTTTTTTTTTTTTACGATAACGGTTGTTATGTATATGTCTCGCAGTCGGATTTGAATAGACTTAACTTTTCGGATTCTACACACTCGCTTTTGGAGAGGGAGGATGAGATCATAACAAAGGTGGCCGCGAGCTTCGGTATGCATGCTCCATTATCGTTTACTTCAAGTAATGTAACAAAGATTTTGTAAAATTGATTCTTTTATCTTAGCGAAGTAGTAATAATATGAAACTATTTATTCTTGTTTCCTTTGCTTAGGATCTATGATGATAACGTGGCGAAGTACCACACTTGTCGGCACCCGTTTCCGTATCGTCGCCAGGGAATGTGTCGAATTTTATTTAATGCACTCAAAAAGGTGATAATCTTAATAAATTAAGAAGTTGTATGGCATTCTCTTTCCCTAAATTTGCTTGTGTCTTATATATTCATCTTATGAAGCATTCATACATGCTAAAAATTGAATGTCTTGGCTTAAAAAAAAAGACTCTAGTGAACATTCTCATTTGGATTCACTTTGTTTTTGGTAGAAGCTTTTGGGGCTTGGAGTGGAAAGGTTGGTTTTGCGCGCAGCTAAAGAAGTGCTAAAGACATGGACGGGGTCGTTTGGATTCTCGGAGATGACATAAGCTAAAAGATTAATGTTCCTTGAGTACACCTTCCACGGTCAAAGCAATTGTGGATGAGAGAATTGGCAATGGTGAAGTTTCAAACAAGCATGGTGACTTTCTACAAATACTTATCTCTGCTAACACATTGTCTGACAATGAAAAACTGAGTTTTGTTGATTGGTTTCGTGAAATGTGTAGCTATCAATTTGTTATTTTATTGATTGGTTGTAGAACACTGTGAATTTCTTAATGGAATAATAATATTGTGAATGGAATGTAGATTTGTATATTTTCAATTGAAAATGGAAATGGAAATTAATTCCGGGCATTTTCAGCTATTATTTTTTTTAAATTACATTTGATAGGGGTTTGAAACCCCTATGGAAGCCTTTGACGATAATATAGAGGTTTCAAACCCTATGAAATCACTACAATTGATAGGGGTTTGAAACCCCTATTTAAGCCTTTGAAGATATTATAGAGGTTTGAAACCCCTATGAAATAGCCAAGATTTGATAGAGGTTTGAAACCCCTATGAAATAGTCAAGATTTGATAGAGGTTTGAAACCCCTATGTAAGCTTGGAAGATAAGATAACACCTTAAAAGATAACACTTTTCATAGAGGTTAAAAACCTCTATGAAAAGTAGAATTTGTTCTAGTGTAATAAAGTAACAAACACTAAACCGTTTGCCGTCAAGCCCTTTCGGTTCTTGAGTATGCAACAATTGAATTTAGGTTAAATCGATAGCGGATGCGATCCGGTTATTTAGGTTTAGTGTTCGCACACATACAAATTAATGCGGTTAGTGTGTTAAACTCGATTGGCGGATGTCTAGGGTTGTATATTAATTAGGGAAATAGTTAGTGGCGAACGTCTTGACCATCGAGATTAAAGGGATTATGAATTTATGGTGGATGTAGATTTTCCATAGCTAATTTAGGAGAAATTGAATTAATAACTTTTTGGGATGATTGAGGACCATGAATGCCATTAAATCTTGATTCTTGCTTGTGGAACTATAGACTTAGGTGATTTTTTCTCATTGATATTATTTTTGCGAACTTTTTATTTGGGTTAGTTTAATTAATTTTTTCATTGAATTTCGAAACCCCTCCCCCTCCCCCCCCCCCCCCCATTTTTAGTTAACTTGGAGTAAAACTTAAGTCCTTTGGATTCAACCCCGTATTTACCACTATTACACCATTGTGGTTGGTAACTCGATTGTGAGTTATATTTGGCACTCGCGACACATGAACCAAGTTTTAGCGCCGTTGCCGAGGACTCGGTCCTTACTCTTAGTTTAGGCTTCTTTTCTTTTCTTTTCTTTTTTTTTTGTTTTATGCTACCACACCTCACTCGGTCAAAATCGGCTGGTTCATTGTTACCTTTCAATCCTGAACCGGAGAGAACATTTCATAGGTGGATTAGAGAGACCCTACTTAGGCAACAAGAAGGCTAAAATCCTCTGAATATGGTTGTAAATCGCCAAATCACCATGGGTCACGCCAATCAATAGCTTCAAGCTTTTTTGGCACAATAACCACTCTGCATCAACTATCCGGATAATGCCGAAGACCTTGAGTTAAGGTCTGGTTTCATTCATCACCTACTATCCTTCCATTGTGGCCAGAGTGAAGATCCTGTTACTTTCCTGAAAGAATTTCATACTACCTGCAAGTCAATGAAACCCCCCAATGCGGACGAGGAAACGGTCAAGCTCAGATCTTTTCCATTTTGCCTTAAAGACAAGGCCAAGGAATGGCTTTTCTACCTTCCGTATGGTTGCATTAACTCCTTAAATGAAATGGCAACCACATTTTTGAATGAATACTTCCCTGAGGATAGAGTTGCGTAGCTCATCAAAGAAATTTGCAACATCAAAATGAGGTCGGGCGAATCATTTGGCGCATATTGGGATCGCTATAAGCGATTGATTACTAGTTGCCTGTAGCATGGCCAGTCTGAGAATGTCATAGTTTGATTCTTCTATGTTGGCATGTCGCCCACAGAACGACGCATGATTGATAATGCGTGTGGGGTCACATTAGAGACAAAACTCCAGCCCAAATGAAGTAATTGTATGAGGACATCGCACAAAAGTCACGCCTTTGTGGTGATCTTGATGCTACTGCTTACCGAAGTCTGACTACAGGGAGTGCCTCGAGTTCCACTGGCCAAAAAATAGACTAATTAACCTCAATGATGGAACGTCTCCTCTCATCTGGCAAAGTGCAAGCCAAAGCTTGTGGCTTCTGTTCTGCCACAAATCATGTAATCGATGAATGTCCTATTCTCTTTGAGGACAATCAACAGGCCAATGCCATGGGTAATCAGTTCCAGGGACCATCTAGAGTCCAATTTGGGAATACATATAATCATGCAACAGTGAGGAATAGCCCGAACTTGAGTTACGGGCCACAAAATCGGAACTATCAAACCTTCATCCCTAGAGGACAACCGTTGCCTACACCCTCCAATAATTCATCTTCACTTGAGGATATGTTGAAAGCCCTTATAGATTGACAAACATTTATGAGTGAAATTGCCCAATTCAGGGCTACCACCGAGAAATCCATCATCGAAACCAATGCGACAGTCCGAACTCTTCAAGCTCTAATGGACCGAATGAGACAACAGAATGGACGTCTCAAAGATAAAGGAAAGTTGCCTTCGCAACCTTTCCCGAATCCTAACGCGAGTGCTAACGCAGCTACACTCCGAAGCGGTAAAGAGCTTGAGGGACCCAAAAGGAACAATGGGTCATCTGATGCTAAAGAGCAGGCAAACGAGGATGAACATGAGGTAGTAGCGACTCCATTTGTCCCTAACTACTCAAAAGAAAGCACCACCTACATTTAAGGTCAAACCTCCTTTTCCACAACGACTCATCCTAGAGAAGAAAAGGAGGAAGAGAAAGAAATTCTCGAGACCTTTCGACAAGTAAAAATCAATATTCCACTCCTCGACGCTCCGAAGCAAGTCCCTAGGTATGCAAATTTTCTTAAAGAAATGTCCACTAATAAAAGGAAACTGAAAGGCAACGAAAAAGTTCAAACGGGAGAAACCGTCACGGCTATCCTACATAAGAAGTTACCTCCTAAGTGCAAGGATCTTGGGATGTTCTCAGTACCTTGTGTTATAGGTCATGTAAGCATTCAAAGGGCTATGTGTGACCTTGGCGCTTCCATTAATGTCATGTTGTTGTCTATTTATGAGGTATTGCATGCATACCCATTAGAGGAGACTGGTATTGTCATTTAGTTGGCAGACCGTTCTGTTGTCAGACCTGTTTGTGTTCTCGAGGATGTTTTAGTCCGAGTGAACGAGTTTGTGTTTCCTGCTAACTTCTACGTGGTAGACATGAAGGAGGAGCCACTCCCCAATGCTTCGTTAGTACTCCTTAGACGTCCATTTTTGAAAACGGGGAAGACGAAGATAGATGTTAATGATGGATCTCTTACCAAGGAGTTTAATGATGAAGTCATCAAGTTTAACATATATGACACGATGCGATACCCCAGTGATGTGTTGTCTATGGTATGTACAATGGACTATGTGGATCCACTCGCTGAGCAAACCTTACTCCCAAGTGGTGATGATGAAGTTCAAGTGGTGTTAGAGCATCATCTCGACACTACTCAAATCCACGAGAGTGATCTGGTCTTCGATACTGATGTCGTGGATGTTGTTTTAGAGTTAGATTCATTCCAACCCCTGCCCCCAAGTGCCTATCATTTAGAGTTGCCTACTTCTGACTTCAAAGTTTCTCCCTCCTTAGTTAAAGCTCCCACACTTGAGCTGAAGCCATTACCTAAGCACCTAAAGTATATGTTTTTGGGTGAGAATGACACACTTCCTGTGATCATCTCAGCCAAACTTACACATTTGGAAGAAGAAAGGTTCCTTCGAGTACTCCGGGAGTTTAAACAGGCTATTGGGTGGACCATAGCGGATATCAAAGGTTTGAGCCATTCCACTTGCATGCATCATATATATATTGAATAAAAACCTACGAGAGAAGCCTAGGGGAGGCTCAATCCGCTCATGATGGATGTCATGAAGAAGGAGATACTGAAGCTCCTTGATGCGGGCATGATTTACCCCATCTCTGATAGTAAATGGGTAAGCCCTATCCAGGTGGTCCCTAAGAAAATGGGAGTCACGGTAGTCACCAATTCACATGGTGAGTTGGTTCCAACCCGCATTCAAAATGGATGGCGGGTATGCATTGACTATAGGAAATTAAATGCTTCCACCACGAAGGATCACTTCCCCTTACCATTCATTGATCAGATGTTAGAGAGACTAGCCAGTCGTTCTCATTATTGTTGTCTTGACGGTTATTCCGATTTTCATCAGATACCGGTAGCGCCCGAAGACCGGGAAAAGACGACGTTCACCTATCAATTTGGCACTTTTGCCTATCGACCCATGCCTTTTGGGTTATGCAATGCACCTGCCACCTTTCAAAGGTGCATGGTGTGTATCTTTTCAGGTTTTGTTAGGCATTTCATTGAGGTATTCATGGATGACTTTACTATTTATGGTGATTCATTCGATAGTTGTTTCAACAATCTGGCAAAGGTACTCTGCAGATGTTTAGAGAAGAACCTGGTTCTGAACTATGAAAAATATCATTTTATGGTAAACCAAGGTCTTATTTTAGGACACATTGTCTCAGCCAGGGGCGTAGAGGCAGACCAAGCTAAAATTGATGTTATTAAGAAACTTCCCTACCCTACGAATGTGCGGGAGATTAGATCTTTCCTTGGACACGCCAATTTTTACCGTCGTTTCATCAAGGACTTTTCAAAAATCTCACAACCCCTATGCAATCTACTTCAAAAGGATGTACCTTTTGAGTTTGATAAGGCATATAGGAGTGCATTTAATGCATAAAAGACGCACTTAATAGCATACCAGTCATTCAGGCCCCTAATTGGGAACTTCCATTTGAAATTATGTGTGATGCTAGTAATTATGCAGTGGGTGCAGTCTTAGGACAGAGATTCGGAAGAGCTTCACATGTCATTTACTATGCTTCTCGTACTCTAGACGCGACTCAGATGAACTACACCACTACCGAGAAGGAGTTCCTTGTTGTTATCTTCGCACTTGAGAAGTTTCAGCCTTATCTCTTGGGAACCAAGGTTATCATTTACTCCGATCTTGCTGCCTTGAAGTACATGTTGAGTAAAAATGATGTCAAACCTGGACTTATTATATGGATACTCCTACTACAGGAGTTTGACATCGCGATCAAAGATAAAAGCGGTGTAGAGAATCTAGTCACAGACCATCTCAGCATAATTGAGAATGGTGAGAGTCATACTCCTCTTAAGGATGATTTCCCTGACGAGTACATCTGTACCGTTATGGAAGATCTCCCTTGGTACGTCGATTTTGTGAACTATATCACCTCGGGCGAGCTATGTCCTCACATTTTGAAGGCTCAAAAGAATAAAATAAGGAGCGATCTCAAGTACTATGTATGGGATGAACGTTACTTATGGAAATTTTGCTCCGACCAGGTTATCAGGCGTTGTGTTCCTTAGACTGAGAGTCACTCCATATTGGCTTTTTGTCATAATTACGCCTACGGTGGCCTCTTCGGTCCCCAACGGATAGCTAGAAAAGTTCTTGAGAGTGGGTTTTACTGGACCACCATTTTCCATGATTCATACATGTTTACCAAGACTTGTCCTAACTGTCAGAAAACTAGTAACATTAGTCATCGAGACCAAATACCACTTACCCTAATTCATATTTATGAAATATTTGACGCTTGGGGTATAGACTTTATGGGGCCGTTTCTAGTGTCATTTGGTAATGTTTACATACTTTTGGCAGTGAACTACGTGTCTAAGTGAGTGGAAGCTAAGGCTACATGCACTAACGACTCTAAAGTGGTATGTGAATTCCTTAAATTGAGGATTTTCATAACATTTGGTACCCCACATGCCCTGATCAGTGATAGAGGCACTTACTTCTGCAATCGTACGGTTGAAAGTTTTCTGAGGAGGTACAAAGTAACTCATCGAACGTCTACAACATATCATCCCCAAACAAGTGGCCAGGCAGAGGTCTCTAATAGAGAGATCAAATCCATCTTAGAAAAGACGGTGAATCCTACTCGTAAAGATTGGAGTTCGCATCTTGATGATGCGGTTTGGGCTTACCAAACGACGTTTAAAATGCCAATTGGGATGTCCCCATATCGCCTTATGTTTGGTAAAACTTTCCACCTGCCAGTCGAGCTCGAGCATATATAAAGCTCGATGAAGCATGAAAAGAGAGAAAGCTCACTCTCCAAGAATTAGAGGAAATCAGGAACAACGCAAATGAAAATGCGCGGATTTGTAAAGAAAAAACAAAAGCGTTCCATGATAGCAATCTCTCTAGGAAATCTTTTCGTGTTGGTCAGAAAGTGTTTTTATTTCAGTCATGTCTTAAGGTTTTTGCAGGTAAGCTGAGATCGAGGTGGACAGGACCATATATTGTGACTGCGATGTATGATCACAGAGCAGTGGAGATTCAGAGTTTGGAGACTGACAATGCATTTAAGGTGAACAGCCACAGATTGAAGATCTTCTATGAATACTTCCCAAGCCATAATGTAGAGGTCGTATCACTTGCAACGCCAATCTATACTAATTGACATACTCAGACAAAGTCGAGGCAACGACTTTAACCAAAAACGGTATTGAGAGGCAGCCCAAACTTTAATAAGTATCATTTAGTTTATTTATTTTCGTATTTTTTATCATTTTGCATGAATTTATATCGTTTCCTTTATCTTATATTTCTCATGTTCTTTCACCATCTGATTTGTTTTCTATGTGTTGACCTCTTGACTTGTTTTGGACCTTGAGGACAAGGTTCAGAATAAGTTTGGGGGTGTTTTAGAGATTGTGGATTGTTTTGGATGGATTCTTTTGCGAAATACCGCAGGTGAGATCATTTATTTTTTATGTGGTTATATGCGGATATCGGATGGTGATGGTGGTGTTTTATATCATTTCTTTCATTTCTTGTCCATTCATATTCTTTTCTCATTTCATTAGGATTGATAAACTTTCACAGATATATGTATTTAGTATATATGTATATATATTATTTTAGTTATTTAGAGTCACCCGAGACTTTGTTCATGCCTTTGGTTGTAAATGAGTAATTTATAGTGGTATTTTTTACTTGAAACTTAGAGAAAATTAGGAGAAATACTCACTCAAGTTCGTAGCTCTACATTTTTATGATTTCATGATTAAGGACTTAATTGATGGTTGAACTTTATGCTAGATAACGAAAATGAGTAGACGGTAAAATTTGTGCAAGTGATATTATTTTGCACAATTAGGGGATTTGCTTGATTATAGTGAAAGTGAGAAGTGCTAATAGAAGTTTTTTCTAAAAAACATAGAGAGTCCCATAGGTTTCCACAGGAAATGGAGCAGGGAAACTTGTGGTGGGAAAAAGTGAGAAAATCGGTCAATAGGAAATGTAGAAGGGACCGTATTTGTAAAAAAAAATTTAGAAGAAAAAAAATAATATAAAATAACGAATGAAGGCAGAAGTTGTAAAACTCCTCAAATAAAAGATTTAGTTCGAGTGCTTTCACTGTATTAAGTGAAATTTGAACTTGCTTGCTTGAATGTATAGACTAAGAAAACTTATGAGTAGTCGATGGCCTTTGTCTTGACCGAGTCTTTGTCTTGAAAGTGAGATCTTAATTGTGTTTGAGTTGCGAGTCCTGACATATCATAACTCTGAAGTTTTATGAGTTACTTGTTAATTTGGTGGCTATGTAAACCAAAAGAACTCCATGAATTTGGGTTGGGTATAGGATTAGTTGAGTCAGTGCATTATTATATTAGGAGTCTAGTTTAGTTTGTGTTGTTATTTACACCTTTGTTCGGGACGTGCAAAGTCTTAAGTTTGGGGGTATTTGATAAGCCAGCATTTATATATATTTAGTTGTTTATTTTAGTATATTTAAATATGAAAAGTATTTAAAATATATATTTAATTATATTTACATGCAGTGATCGGATGCCGAACAGTTTATCTTGAATTACGCGTTGCGTGATGGGTAGAATGAGAAACAACATATTTCAACCAATTGGGAGCTGCCACGTTTGCGTTTGACCAATCAAGCAATGCTACGTCAGCGGCATCTTTTCTCTGTTCCAATCAGCAAGTGCCACCTCATTTTGCCCATCCCTCCAGCTTGCTTGTGTCACAAACAGTAATCTCCTCCAATCGCATCCCGCCATGTAGCGTTAACACACCACCCCCCAATCAAGGCCATGTCACACACCACGCATCTTCTCCTTGCTTCAGCTGCCCATAGATTTACCTCGGGATGCGTAACCGGATAAACTCCCAGATTTTCGCTCCGCTTTCGCGCGATTCGCTCTCCTCTGCGTGCCACGTGGCGTCCGCTCACCCATGTAGCATGTCATCACAAAGGGTCTCCACCAATCAAAATCTGACACGTGGGTCTCTCACATTAACCAGCGCGTCATCGCGAACTGTCTCGTCCAATCCAGTTGCACCACGTCATCAGCGCGACAGCAGGCGATCCATTAGCATTCTGACACGTGGCGAACACCTATTTTCAAGCCAAAAAGCTCTACGATGCTCCTCGGTGCACGAGTCACCCTCAACCCCAAAAATTAGTTTCTCTCACCTCCCGAGACGGATTTTTAGTATTTTTATATATTAAGAACTTAGGTATTATCGAAGAGAACAACGACTCTTATTTTTTAGTATCGATTTTCTCCGATGATGATGATCGACTAATCAACTTCTTGCCTTGGTCGAAGGGGAAGCAAGTCATGATAATGGATTCATGGCATATTATGTGAGATCTATTAGTATTTTAATTTAATTTAATTTAATTTCTCCTATTTCATTGTTGTTGATTTTATTGATTAATATTTAGATCTGGGGTATGTATGTGGTCAATGCATGATTTTAGGTGGGCAATCTACACACTACAAGGAAAATGAAATTTAGAAACGAAATTAGCAGCGGAATTAAGTTCCGTTGCTAAAAAAAATAGTTAGAGACGGGAATTGAGACGGACTAATTCAGAGACGAAAATAGAGACGGAAATAGAGACGGAATTAAATTTCGTCTCTAAAAAATGGCGCCAACATTCCCACCAAAACTTTGTTTTCTTATAATCGTTCATCAAATCTCGAGATTTGTACATCAAATCTCGAGATTTGATGAGTGCCCCCCCCCCCCACCCCCTTCCCCCCCCCCCCCCAACAAAAATCCCCAAATCCCACAAGTTCGGTCTGCTCTTCGATCGTCTAGTCTCTCCGTCTCTCTCTCTCTCGGTCTCTCCGTCTCTTGGTCGGTCACGGCTTTCCGTTCTCTCTCCGGTCACCGCTCTCCGCTCTCTCTCTCTCTCTCCTCTCTTCTGTCTGAGCCCTAACCCTCGCGTCCCCTCCCGCCTCCGTCAACGCCGACGCCGGAGCCCTCGCATCTGCCATCTCTCCCTCAACCTTCACCTCGCACCGCCATTAATCTCTGCTCTTTCTCCTCTCAAACCAACCAACCAACCAACCATCTCATTCGCCATCAAAGTGTTCTCTCCATCTACACAGAGTCAGAGATTAATCGGTCTATTAGGGTTTCGCTGTAAATCCTCTTTTCATCCACCGAGCGATGGCGATGCGGGCGGCCGGGATGAGCTTCTCCAAGATCGTGCTCCTTAGCGGAGCCGGTAATCTCAATCGTTCCAGAAAACTTGATTGTAAGTGTTGATCTTTTCGCGATTGTTGTCTGATTTTGATTAATACATTCAAGCATATCGCATATATTTGTTGTTTTAGTTTTCACATAATTTTTTCTGACTTCTAGAACCACACAGACTTACTTCATACAATTCTTAAGTGGTTGAACATGTTAGTTTTACTCTGTAGTTGTGAATTTGTTTGCTCAGATGAGAATGCTAACCAGAAAAATTTCTCAGGACTTATTTTAATATTGGTGTTTCACATAGTTGGAGGAAATAATAGATGAAAAATTTGCTCATACTGTGAAAGAAATATAAACATTGGGTGTCTAGACTAGATGAGGGCCATTAGGCACTTGAAGTGGAAGTTACTGCCAAGCTGAGCCTTGTTTCAACGATTTCGGATTGCTTTGGTGAGGCACTCGTGCTACTTTTACGCGTAATTTTCTATAGCCATTAGTCAGAGTCCAAACTTGACACTTGAATTATCCCACATTTCGTCTCCACAAGCCAGCATGCATTGTTGAGTTGTGCTTGTGTATTGCACTAAATCGAGCACAATGGAAGAGTTTGATCTATTTAGCCAACCCCAATTAATTTGGGACCGAGGCTATGTTGTTGGATATATAGATGTTTGTAAGTGTTAAGTAACTGTTAAGTATGGAGAAGTTGTTAGTATAGAAATACCTAAGACTAAATGCACTTATTATTGAAACAAACACTTTTACTTAGAAGCATCCTTAAAAGGATCATCTTGTGGCTTGAATAATGACGACAAAGCCTGAAAGCCTCAATCTCAAATTTTCAATTAGTTGGGGTGTGTGTGTGTGTGTGTGTGTGTGTGTGTGTGTGTATTAGATTATCTATTTCTAATTAAGTTTTTCTCGAGGGAATAAAAAAGAAAAAAAATAAGCAGCAGCTTTTTTGCAGCTTTTTTTTAGCAGCTTTAAAAGTTCTTTCGCTTCAGTTGTGGAAGTTATGCTTAAGAGCTAATGTGACCAACTTTTTTCTACACTTAATAATGTGTCCTCCTGGGGTAAGATATGGTATAATCATGAGAGATATTATCAGAAGTCTATAGAAAATATGAGACAAAGTGTCTTTGGTGTTCATGTATAAATTTGAATTATTATTGGAGATTAATCTCTTAGTTATTTACTGCTTTGTTTTTTATTGATATTTGGTATTTGTATGAGCAGGTTGGACTTTATCCCAGAAAAATATAATGCCTGCTCTCGCAAGCACAGAGAAGATAATGACTTGTGTAGCAACCATTTGACCAAGGTTTTCTCTCTCTATCTCTCTCTCTCTATTGAAGTTTTCGCCTGCAGAGCTGCATCAAAATGACTGGGCTTCTTATCTTATACATATTTTCTTGACTAATAAAGTTGTAACCTTATATTTCTTTTATTTCTTTCTAGAAGGTCATAAGAGATGGAAAAAAATCTCTATTCTAGCTTGTTTGCAATATTTCAGTTTTAGGAATATAGATGATATTTCACCGTAAGAAAGGTGGTAGCAACAATAATGATATACTTTATTCGGTAATCTATTTTATTACTCTTTTGGTTTAAACTTCTAGAGTGAAATTGACAGAGAGCTTTGAGATGGAACTAGGGGAGTGATGTTTAAGACTTAAGTGTCATATCAAGGAATTCTCTTGAAAAACATTCCCTGAGGAATAGTGACGTGTTACTTGCAAAGTCAATGCACACTTTAATTTGGTAGAAGAGAGTAAGAAACTTAGAATATCTGCAACTTTTTGTTCCATAATCCTTCCAAGCAATTTGAAAGATGCCATGGCATGTCAAACTTAAACATTTTGATTGTTGATCATTTTAAGTCATTCTTATCTTCAGCTTCACTTTTTCCTTTGTTACATTCTTATGCCATGTTGATTAAACTTTCAAATTAGCTTGTTCAAGAAGTTAACCTTCTTTCAAGCGAGGCAAGTCAATTTGTATTAATCTATGTTTTTCTTTTTTAAGAAGTTAAACCTTCTTTCAAACGAGGCAAATAGATTTGTATTTTAATATATGTTTTTATTTATAAATTTTCATTTTAGTTTTTTTCCCTTATAATTCAGGATTTCTTCTTTTACTACATTATTATTTTAGTAGTTTCTTAATCTTAGTCCTGGAATCTTTGTTATTAGAGGTTTCTAAGCTTGTTACTATTTCCATCTAGAGTGGGTATCAACACACTATAAATATTCAATTCCTTTCTCTATCTATTACTCAGTGTTGGTTGTTAAGTTTCTTCCAGTGAAACTTGTTTACCTGTTTTTATGGCTTAATTGAGTGATAGCCTTATTTCTATGCTTACTTCGTTGCATCGATTTGTGTTTACTTGAACTTAAAGGGGCATTATGTTAGGTTTTGGTCATTTTCATTGATCATTTTCTCACAGACCAAATCCAAGAAACATTTTTTATCTTAAGACTTGTATGATTTAGATTTATTAAAAGTATTAGGCATCCCATGTAATGTGAAAATTTGAAGTTTTGGTTCATGTCACTTCTCGAGTTGAGTTTGAACTTTGAAGTCTGAACATAATGTCCAGACTACTCTAATAAGTTTGATTGACTAAAATTGACTATAAAAGTGTATAACTTTACAAGTGCCATTTGTTCCAGTGTTATTGCCGTATTCTTGTTAGTTACTTCTTAGTAATACACATCAATTACTCTTCTATGCAATGTCCAGGATACCCCCTTGATATACCTAAACGTTGCCTTGACATCTGTACAATATTTTGAGGGTGATTTGTTGTGGTCATCTATTTTTCAGGAGTTCTTATCATGATGGGACTAGTTTCCATGCGATAGATGTTGACTCAATCCCTTTAGATGAGGTATTTGTTTTTTAAGTGTGTAGCTTGGATGACTCAACAACTTTTGGAATCCATTCATTCTTTTGGTGTATGTGTATCTGTTTTGCTTGTTGATAAATATCCTGGCCTAGTTGGTAGTCATCTATTTTCTATAAATTTGCGCTAGGAGGAAGAGGGAGCTGCTGAAAAATGCTGCAGAAACGTGGACTTAGTGGATCTTGTTTAAAGTCCCTCACAGAAAGTGACCGTGAAGCATGCGTTATTTACAAACTTGGTGGAGATCTATTGTATGTGCCACTTCCTTAATCATGTTATTTCTTTTTAATTTAGTGCGCCAAGTCAAACAAATGAGGATTGAGACCCAATTTGTGGGATGCTGGTAATGACTGGTGTCAATGATAAATTGTTGATCTAAAAACTCGTTGTTATTTTTTTATTTCCAGTGTTGGAGCAATTGTCTTAATTAATATTTTGAGAAGATTTTACAAAATAGCTTTTGCAATTTTATTTAACCCTTTTGTATAATGATAAAATCCATCTCGTAATGTGTCGCAAATTTGGAGATCTATTGTATGTGTCGCTTCCTTAATCATGTTATTTTTTTTCTTCTTCCACTACTTTCTTAGTTGCCCATTTTTTTGACTTGTGGTTTGATAGGCTGCATCTGGAACAAAAGGAGGTTCTAGTGGTTCCCCTGTCATTGATTGGCAAGGGCAAGCTGTGGCCTTGAATGCTGGGAGCAAGTCATCAAGTGCTTCTGCATTTTTTCTTCCTCTTGAGCGAGTGAGTTGTTGTTCTTCCATATTTTATGACTTAACACTTATTTCTCTAATTGCTTTGTGCCTTTGTGGTGTAGATCTCAACATCCTAAGCTCCTTTTAAAAGTTGTTTACATGTTAGGAGTTTAGTTTCTCTATCAATGTAGCTATATTCTGATGTTATTTTTTCATCTCTACTTGTTGGTTTGGTGCTTTTACTGAATAATATAAACTATTTTATGATTTGTTTGGTTTTTCAGCTGGATTTTGATCTTACAGTGTTGAATGGATTGATAGTCTTTAGTTTTTCACAACTTCGCAGTTACTATATTTTATTGCCTTGCAGGCACGGTATCCTTTACCTTTTGATGTGCTTTTGACAACATATGACATAGTATTGATGGATCAAGACTTTCTTTCTCAAATTCGTTGGACATACGCTGTAATTGATGAAGCTCAACGACTCAAGAATTCTTCCAGCGTATGCACACATGCTACATTGTTATCTATGATGGACATGACTAATCTTTGCGTTATCGTCCATTAATTTCTGTTAACTGGCAGGATCTCAATCAAATTAGTTCTTATTCAGCATTCATTAGTTCTTATTCAACATTCATAGTTTCCGTAAGGACGAAAAACTTCTCCACATCGGTTTTATGTTTCTTGATTTTCATCTCTGAAATGTAACTTAGTTACTTATATCAAATCTTGCAGGTTTTGTATAATGTACTTAAAAAGAGTTTTGTGATGCCAAGGCGGTTGCTAATGACAGGCACCCCAATCCAGAATAATCTATCAGAACTCTGGACTTTAATGCATTTCTGTGCGCCACTAGTTTTTGGCAAATTGGAGCAGTTCCTCTTTACATTTAGGGAAGCAGCAGGCACTTCAGGTTTTCTTCATTGCTACTAGTGAGTTCAAAAAAACCGACAACAACTATTTCTGCTTACCTCGGATTCTCTTCTTCCTTTTCTTTCCTTATTATTGATACAGATTTTTGAGAAAAGATTAAAAAAAAAAGTTATCTTACCTGGTAGTTGAGAAGTATGATCCTAAACATTGGGTTTGAACTAAAGTAAATCTTTGTAATACTTTACCTTACTGTTCGAATGGTTTGAAATAAAGATAATTAAAAAAAGAGAGACCTAACGATCTTGAAGGAAACTGGTGAATGCCCGTTCTTAATTCCTTTGAAAATAATTGTGGTCGAGTAATTGGCATCGGACGACTCTTTTAGTGGGATTTTGAACATGATAGTCAATTCAAAATGTATTATCAAAGCAATTGATAGCTTTTAGTTTTCTTTTATGGTTTACTTTTACATTTATAGCTTGATTCTCTTCTCTTGCATGCATTTCATTTCCATATTTATCTCTTGATACTTATGGTTATATGATGTTAAACGATCTTTTAGAAGTTTTCTTTTATGGTTTACTTTTACATTTATAAAAGTTTTAAGAGTAATAAATGTTATTGACCAGGTGAATATGCGGTCAGAGCTAAGGAACAACTCAAAATTTTGAAATATATACCGCGGGCATTTATGCTTCGGCGAACAAAATCTATGCTCGTGCAAAGTGGAATTCTTTCACTGCCACCTCTGACTGAGATTACTGTGTTAGTTCTCTTTCTGCTTCCAGGTTTTCACGTTGCACTTGTAGCTCTTAGGTGCTTCTCATAATACTTTACGTAAGTTTGCGTTTCATGCTTGATAATGCTGGATAGTTTGTCATCTTAATAGGGTAGCACCACTGGTACCCCTGCAAAAGAAGGTTTATTTATCAATCTTGAGGAGGGAGCTCCCTATGCTCCTTGCATTTTCTTCAAAGGCTCCTAATCATCAATCCTTGCAAAACATTGTAATGTCATTGCTTTACTTTTTCATTTTAAGCTTAAATGTCATCTGTCTCTCTATGACTAAGATATTGCTCCGTTTTTAAATTGTTGTGACACATGAATCTTTACCACTCTTGATTTCTAGATGATATTCTTTTTTTTTCTCTACAAAGTTTTATCATTTGACTTTTGCATCTTGATGGTTGGCATTGCTATCATGGCATGTGACGAGTTACATTCATAAACTAGTTCAAAGTGAACTCTGTTATATTTTAATAACTGTTAATTATATTAATCCTATTAGAAATTTCAAAAAGCAAAATCCGCGTTCCTTTTCATTTTTGTAAAAAAATGCGATGCTTATGCCTTGTATTGCTTTTACATGGTTGATTGACACAAAATGGCACGAGCATGTTGGCCCACATGCATGAAACATTCCTATTCTCTTAAATATTCATCATTATTATGTCTAATTTCCCATTTTATGTTTATTTATTTATTTTTAGTTTATGACATGTTTAGCATCAACAAGCCCTTTGCCATTAGAATACAAATTATTATATCAACAAATTTGCATCCTCATGCCTGATTTCAAATAGAAAGTTTCCATGACTACATCTCTAGAGTCTAGAACGGTATATGTATTAGAAACTTCTGCACTTGAAGTCTTTGCTTTGTGGACATTTTTATTTTAGCATGACCTTGAATCCTTTGCTTTGTGGACATTTTATTTTAGCATGACCTTGAATCCTTGATAACTCATTGCTACAAAACTCAATCTTTGAAACATTCGACATTGAATAGAGATACCATCTTATTTTTCATTTTTCTTAGAGCGAATTTCCATTAGTTCAAACGTGACATCATCTTCCACCAATATGCTGAGAAAATTGTTAATTATTCAAGTTTTTAGGTTTGTAGGAATTTCATGATTATATTGTTGGTTGATTTTTAAGGTAAATAGGAATTTGATCTTTACAGTTGACATAAACTAATTGAAAGAAAAGTTATTGGATTTCATGTGTTCTGTTTGTTAAATTATGTTCTTCTTGGATATGGTGTTATTAGACTTATTTGTATAATAGAATGGTGTGTTCAATTATAGTAAAATATATTGTTTTCTTTTGCATTGTAAATGGAGATAGTTTTTTTGCAGTTTCGTATTTTTATCATGAGTTTGATCTATTTTGCAATATTTGCAGAGCGTGGCCCTATCAGTAGGTAACTGGTTCTTCGATCGAGTGGGAGTTAGTGTCATTGATTGCCCATATACCTGTGACAATACCTGCCATAATCTAGTTTCCAAGTGAGAGATGAGGAATTTAAAGCATATCATGTAACTTTTATAGTTGTTTACATGACTTTTAGATTGATAATTCTTTTTGTGCATATTTAGAGGATTGTAAGTTTTTTTTTGTGGTTGTTGAACAATAGGATTGGTGGTTTTTGTGAATACTTAGAAATTTGGAGCATTTGTTATACTAGACAATTTTTCGTGGATATATAAATCTTTTTCAAATTTTCAATTTTACATTTTTTTTCTCTCATTTGAATATTTGTTGATATATATCATCGATGTATGAATGTCAAATTTTGCTTTTTTGGGGGATGTTAGCACCCCCAAGGAGTTGTTAGAGGGAGTGCAGGCGATGGAGTAGGTCCTATGGTTGTAATTTCAAGTTATAGGTTGGAGAACCAATTGGATTATGTTTATGTTTGAAAATTAAACAAAAAGGAAAATTAGAGACGGATTAGCAACGGAATTCAGACATTCCGTTGCTATTCCGTCTCTAATTTTCCAGGAATATATGATTGAATCAGCAACGGAATCAGAGAGGAAAATCAGAGACGGAAATATTCTGTCTCTGATCCGTTGTTAATCAGAGACGGATCAGAGACAGAATGCAAAAAGTCCGTCTTTGATTCCGTTGCTAATCAGAAACGGAATCAGAGACGGAATTCATGAATTTATTATTTCCGTCTCTGATTCCGTTTCTGATTAGCAACGGAATCAGAGACGGAATGCAATTACAAATTGTACCATTTTGAAAAAAATCCATTTCTGTTCCGTCTCTGTTCCGTTTCTAATTTCCGTCTCTAAATCCGTCTCTAATCAGAAACTAAATTTAATTCGTCTCTAATCAGAAACGGAATCACATTTCGTTTCTGATTGAATCAGTGTCGATGATTTTAGAGACGGAATAAATTCCGTCTCTGTTCCATTTCTGATTTCAATTAGAGAAGGAATTTATGCAAATCAGAGACGGAAACTTCCGTTTCTGATTTCTGTTTTTTTGTAGTGACAGTTATTTGGACCTTTAGTATCCGTGTAATTGTACTATTGGATCAATAAAGTAACAAACACTAACCCGTTTGCCGTCAAACCCTTTTAGTTCTTGAATGTGCAATAATTGAATCTACGTTAAATCGGTAGTAGATGTGAACAGGTTATTTAGGATTAGTGTTCCCACATATCCAAATTAATGTAGTTAGTGTATTAAACCCGATTGGCGGATGTCTAGGGTTGTATATTAATTAGAGAAATGGTTAGTGGCGGACGTCCTGGCTATCGAAATTAGAGGAATTAGGAATTTTTGGCGAGTGTCGATTTTCCATAGCTAATCTAAGAGAAATTGAATTAATAACTTTTTGGATGATTGAGGACCGTAAATGCCATTGAATCTTGATTCTTGTTTATGGAACTATGTACTTAGGTGATTTCTTCTCATTGATATTATTTTTGCAAACTTTTTATTTGTGTTAGTTTAATTAATTATTTCATTGAATTTCTTAAAGCCCCCCATTTTTGGTTAACTTGGAATAAAACTCAAGTCCTGTGGATTCGACCCCGAATTTAACAGTACTATACCCTTGTGGTTGGTAACTCGATTACAGGTTATATTTGACACGCACGACACATGAACCAACAACTTAGAATACAATCACCGAGAATATACACTCAAAAAAAGCCTTATAAATTAATCCTAGTTACTACTTCTATAATATTGTTAATAATTATATATATAGAAACGTAATCAAAATACCACATAACGCATTTGTAACTATGCATGCAATGTTAATCTTCTTTAGTTGTAATACGCAAAAATAACTTGCTAAATCTTTGATTGACATGTATGAATAGATTTAAAGCGTTAAGTTAATAATTCCTTAATTATAACTTTCTAGCAATCCAAAGTATATACATTTCTAGGGTTCATTTATATTTATAAATTACTCACTCATGCTACAAATAAACAATGCAAATATGTAATTAAAAGACATAATGAATAAATAAATACCTTAAAATAAATCAAAGCTCCAATGTAGCTTCAAACACCAACTAAAATATGTAGAATAGGTTTAAGAAAAAACAATTGAAGTAAAAGGAGAGAAAATGATATAGTTATTTTGAAGCTCTCTGGCCTTTTTTATAGTGTCCATACATATACATATCCTAAATAAGCTCAAATTCTTCATATTAATCCAAAAATCTATAACCAACCTTATTGATTTGTCAGTTATTCCTAAGTTGCACACAAATCGCTGAGTTAATCACTAAGTTTAGCTTTCAATGCTCAACTGATTTAGCAATTTATAGTTCATTCTTCGATTCGCTATGGATTCATTGGCACTTTCCTGCTGCTAATTTAGGTGGCAATTCCTAATGTAAACATAAATTGATGGCTAATCGTTGGACTTCTTTTCCAGTTGACTTTTATTCTTTTCTTTCTCTTTTTCTTCCATTTCTTTATTTTCCCATTTAAATCTTGAAATCACAAAAATAATAGAATACCTATTGTAGTGTAACGACTCGTTACCTTGAGTAGTGTTAATCTAAATCTTAATTAACTCGAGGTAGGCTCATGGTTAAGCTTGGCATACCTTGATTAGTTGTGCATGAGTTTGTGTGATGATTGGTGTTTGTTTGGAATACTTAATGAATTTTATAGTTTACGGGATTAATATGAAATTAATACAAATATGGAGCAATATTTCGCTACGGCTCGAACGGAGGAGAGCCAAAAGGTCATATTGACCTCCATGTACCTTGACGGCGATGCAAAACTTTGGTGGAGGACCAGAGTGGATGATGATTCGGGTGCGGGCAGACCGAAGATTGTGGAGTGGGAGGTGCTAAAACGGGAATTGAAGGATCAATTCCTACCCACGAATGCGGCTTGGCAAGCGCGGGAGGCGCTGCGCCAATTGAAGCACAAGGGGACGGTCAGAGAATACATGAAGGAATTCTCTTCCTTGTTGCTGGATATCAAGAACATGTCCGAGGAGGACAAGTTGTTCAATTTTACCGCTGGATTGCAAGGATGGGCACAGTTGGAGCTGCGGAGACAAGGCGTGAAGAACTTGTCAAGTGCAATCGTAGTGGCAGATAGTCTTGTGGATTACAAGACTAGTGGTGCTTCTTTTGAACCAAAAGAAAAGAAGTACACGGAGAAGAATCGAATGGGTAGATCCAAGAAGGAGGAGGAGTCTTCTTCAAATGCCGATGCTAGTGCCAAAGCATCAATGGGGAGAAAGGGCTGTTTCATATGTGACGGTCCTCACAGGGCAAAGGATTGCCCAAAGAAAGGGAAGCTGAATGCGATTGTTGCGGAGGAACCGGAGGCTCGGATGAATCCTTTGCAGTTGCTGAACGCAGTACAAACGCACAAGGCTGGGGCATCAGTAGGGCTGATGTTCGTGGAGGCTCAGATCAACAACCAAGCAGTGAAGGTGCTGATCGATTCGGGAGCCACACACTCGTTCATTACGAGAACCTAGCTTGGAGGTTTGGTTTACAACTTGCTGAGAGTGCAAGCATGGTGAAGGCAATCAATTCCGAACCAAGGAAGGCTATGGGCGTTGCCTCAGATATGGGCATTCGAATCCACACTTGGGAGGGCAAGGTGAATTTGATTATTGCTCCGCTGGATGATTTTGAGATCATTGCAGGAAATGATTTCTTGGTGGCCGGGAGAGTCGCCGTTATTCCATCACTTCATGGCTTGTTGATTATGGATTAGAAGAAGCCGTGCTTTGTTCCAGCGATACGAGGCAGGGGCAAAGGCAGTGCACCAAGGCTGGTGGCATTGCAAGTACGTGATCAGATGGAGGTATGTTGCTCTGGTGGGCAATAGTCTGGTGGACAGACAGAGGAGTGTTGCTTCGGTGGGCAACAGCCTGGTGAGCAGCCAGAGTTGGAGCGTTCGATGAGGGCATCGAACAATTCGGCGGGGGGATGTTTGTCACACCCCCAATAACGAGACCCGAATAGGCTGGGCTGGGCAGCTGGTAACCTAGCAAATGACCGAGTTTTGGAGGACTCGGGTGGTTCCATGGAGGTTAGATGCTGGATCCCCCGAGGATTGCAGCATGGCATGCGGTGATGCGCGTGTGCAGTTGGGAAATTGCATGCGGCAGCGTGGTGAGCGCGCGTAGACGCATGGACGGCGCACATGGGCGCGCGAACATGGACGAGCGCAAGGCGTGATTTTCCTTGGCACGGCGCCTTGGCACATCTTGGCGCGAGGCACGGGCGGACTTAGGTACGCGCCTTGGCATGAGGCACGGGCGAACTTAGGTACGCGCCTTGGCGCGAAGCAGGAGACATGGGCGGACTTAGGTACGCGCCTTGGCACGTCTTGGCACGTCTTGGCACGAGCGCGGGCACGGGCAAGACTTGGCGGAGTAAGTATGCACGTGCTTGGCACACGGAAAGTGTTGACAAATCTTGACTTGGGCGTTGACCCAGTCAAAGTACGCTTGGTCTCATTTTGGGATGTTTTCTATTGGAGTCGAGGAAACGACTTAACATCTACTATAAGGAGAGGTGTGCTCTCTCCTTGGGTGGCATGGGCAGACTAGCAGGGACCCTCGAGCATGCCTTGGGCGCAATGCCAAGGCACGACCCATGGACGACCATGGCGTCGGCCACTCCTCGAGTCGGTGGGACTCGGTCGGACCGAGCCCCGGCTAGCACGCAGAGGTGCCTAGGCGCGTAGCTAGGCACCACGAAGCAGCCCCCGTCCAGCAGAAAACATGAGCCGCGTCCCTTGTGGCGTGGTTAGACCAAGTCAAGACGGTTCCAAGGCAGTTGGGTAACTACCTTGGTCATGGGCTGGAGCCATGACCAAGGCACGACCAAGAAGTCCCGAGTACCAGGGGCCTAGGCGAGCAGCTATGCACCACGATCAGTCCCTGTCCCGAATTCAAGGTAAATCGAAGGCTTGGGCGGACCAAGTCTTGGGCGGTTGCAGGTGGTTAGGTAACTACCTGGATCATGGGTGAAAGCATGATCAAGCCACGTTCCAGTAGCTTCAGGCACGAAGAGCAAGTGCCTCTTGACTAGGGGGTCAAGGCAGTTATGGCGCGAGGTGGCGGCAAGGGAGCAAGGCTGTTCGGTAACTGCCTTGACCACTAGGAGTGGTGTTTTACCCAGTCTAGACGGTTATGTAACTGATTGTAGGCTGGTCTATAAAGCCAAATGCTCTAGGAGAGCAGGAGGGAGAGGCAATACAGGGCGAAAATGCATAGGGGTGAATGAGTAGATATATGCCTTGAGTTCCACAGTTGTATTCTCAATTGAGAGCTAATAAAACATTTCCTTGTTGCCCATTGCATTGGTTGTTAGTGCTTGCTGTGTGTTATTCTTCCGCATTGAGTATTGGTTGTGCTGAACTAGGGCGGTCTCTAGGCACCACAGGGTTGGGTTGAGAGTGAAAAACCCCTCTTTCATTGGCCCCGTGACAGTTAGCATTGCTTACGGTGGGAAAGTGATCGATGTTAGGTTCCAACAAGAATAGTAATGTGATTTGTAATACGTAAAATCTAAATCATCATTTACATTAAACAATATAATAAGCACTAGAAGAAAAATGCTATAAAGTGTGTGTTGCTTATTTGATCAATCGAAGTCATAAAATAATTTAACATTATCACGTGAAGGCTGGTGTAATTTCTTTTAAGCAAGAAAACATATAGGAAGACAAGTAGCAACCATAAAATCGATTACTACTTTTCTTCAAAAGTGATCTCCTTAATTGGTCAATGTACACAATATATATACCTATTATGAAAACATCAAATTTAACGTATCTTGCCGAAAACATATTGTATGTTAAGATCAATTTAACATCAAATTAAACTAGATCAATCAAGAAAATCACTTATCATTCAAGGAATACTCTGCTAATCTAGTAGGCTCTGATACCACATGTAAACATTCTTTTAAATATAAGAAATATGGATTAGTTAGAGAATTACTTGCGGAAGCTTTTATTCACCTAAAACCACCAAGAACTTATCGCCCTCATGAGCCTTAGAACTTTAGACACATTATTTGATGGTACAAGTATCTTTTTATAGGCTTGAGGGAGAACCATTGAGCTTCTCTACATTAACACCAATTTTCATCAAATTGGTAATGGTAACGGGAGCTTAAAAGTCTTTCAGTCCTTACGTTACATGTTTATTCATTACATAAATAAAAAAATAAAAAGATGTTATGAGACACATAATGATCTTACAATATATATAGATTAGGTGAATATTAGTCATGGTATTATGTAACGCAATACGGATTAATAAGAGCTCGATCTTGAATGTGTTCATAAAGTTTTTTTGGATAACTCAATAACTTATCTACTCATTCTAATTAGATTAGATTAGATTAACTAATTTCTGGAGGCATTGTGCAAACCTTTGAGTTCGATAACCATTGTGTTCAAAAAGGTATTTTGCATGCCTTAATATTAATGTGTAAAAATATATATAACTAGTTGGTGTCACACACTTCGTGCGCGGGAAAGAAAAATTATCTACATATTGGATAAAATAATTTTGATGAGGTAAAAAAGTGGAAAAAGACTTAATTATGATGTTCTCTCTCATTTCCCAAATATTTGCTACGTTTTGAGAATTTTTTGTTTCAACTGTAACCTTAGGAAATCAAAAAACTAAACATCAATTGCTTCATTTTTCTATTATAACCTCACTAAAGACAAAATCGTATCTTTTACAATAAATACTAATTGAATTTGTGTTGTAATGGATAAAAAAACTTGTGATACTTGTATTACAATTAGAAATTCCTCAAAAAAAGGTAGAAAAATGAGAATTATTAGAAAAACCGAAATTATAAATAGAAACTCCTTAAAAAAGGATAAAAAAAAATAAAAAATACAAAAAAATAAAAATTATCAAAAAACTGAAAAATTAGATTTTACCATCCTATTCCTCACTTAAGTGCGAGAAATATCAATGACTTGTGTTTTTTATTTTTTTTTATAAAATATCAATTATGATATCATAATGTCATATTGTGAGAGCTTCTAACATTACACGTGTCACATTGTGAGAGCTTCTCACAGAAACAATTCCTTTATATATATACATATACTAGTCGGCATCTCTCGCTTCGCACAGGTAAGACTAAGTATCAAAATTTTATACAAAAAAAGGTTGAAAAAATCTAAAAATAATTATTATGTAATGTCTAATATGACCTCAAAGTCGCTCCTTTTAGGTCCCTTAACACTTAATAAAAAAATACTTGTAAACACTATACATATTTTTAAATATATACAAAACATTAAATATTTACAATACAACAACAACAACAACATAGCCTCAGTCTTAAATTAATTGGGGTCGGCTACATGGATCAAACTTTTCCATCGTGTTGCAATTGATGGTGAGATTTTCAAACCATTCAAATCCCTCCTAATTAATGCATCCCATGTTAACTTTGGTCTACCCCTACCTCGTTAAATTTCTACAGTTTCTATTGAATCAAGTTTTCTAATGGGGGCATTTGTAGGTCATCTTTACAAGTGACCAAACCACCACACAACCCTTCCCTAATCTTTGTATCTATTGGTGCTACTCTTACTTGTCTTTTAATTTCTATATTTCTCATTCTATCTTTACGAATTTACCACACATCCACCTAAGCATCATCATTTCTACTACGTTCATTTTATGTAATTGTTGTTGCTTTACCACCCAACATTCACTACATAGAGCATAGCTGACCTAATTGCAATCCTATAAAAATTTTCTTTTAACTTAGTAGGAACATTTCGATCACAAATCACCCATGTTGCACTCCTCCATTTCTTCCATCCAGCTTGAATTCTATTTATGACATCATTCTCAATATTATAATCATTTTGTATGATTGATCTTAGGTCTCTAAAGTGGTTCACTTTAGGAACTTCTACTTCCTTTAATTTTATCACTCCATCATCTCGATGTCTAGTATTTCTAAACTCACAGTGCATGTATTCAGTTTTCGTCCTACTAAACTTAAAACCTTTAGATTCTAATGTATTCCTCCAAAGTTATAGTTTCCTATTCACTTTATCTTTTGTTTCATCCACTAAGACAATATCATCTGCAAATAACATACATCATGGTATATCCTCTCGAATATGCTTAGTTAGTTCATCCATAACTAAAGTGAATAGATATAGACTTAAAGTCGATCCTTGATGTAGTCCTATCGTAATGGGAAATTCTTTTGTAGCACCTCCAAATGTTTTTATACTCTTTACTACTCCATCATACATATCCTTAATAGTGTCTATATATCTAGCATGCACTCATTTTCTTTCTAGAACCCACCAAAGAACATCTTTAGGGACTCTATCATATGTTTTTTCTAAATCTACGAATACCATATGAAGATCTTTTTCTTTTCTCTATATTTTTCAAATAATCATCTTACAAGGAAAATCACCTTTATAGTTGACCTCCCAGGCATGAAGCCAAATTGGTTATCTGATATTGTTGTTTGTCTCCTTAGCCTATTGTAAATTATCCTCTCTCAAAGTTTCATAGTGTGACTTATAAGTTTAATTCCCCGGTAGTTTAAGCAACTTTGAATGTCTCCATTGTTTTTGAAGATTGGCACAAGTGTGCTTTTCTCAAATTTATTGGCATCCGTTTTAATTTTAGAATTTTATTGAAAAGTTTTGTTAACCAAGTCAATTCAATTTCTCCTAAGCATTTCCAAACCTTATGGGTATTTCATCTGGGCCACATGCTTTCCTATTTTCATTCTTTTCAATCCCTCTTTAACTTTAATAATTCTAATATTGTGTGTATAGTTTACATTTTTTCTTGGTGTGGGTTTTCATCTATTATAGTATCAACTTAGCCATCATTAAATAAATTATCGAAGTAACTTCTCTATCTCTCCTTAATATCATCATCGCGCGTTAAAATATTTTGATTTTCGTCCTTAATACATATTACATGACTTAGGTATTGTTTATTTTTATCTTTTAATTTGGCTAGCCTATATTTTTTCTTTCGCCATCTCTATTACCGAACTTCGTATATAGATCTTTCATGAAATTTGTTTTAGCTTGTCAAACTACTTTTTTTAGCTTGTTTTCTAGCTTCTCTATATTGATTGTACGCATCTTCATCTTGACACTTAGGTATTTTCATATACATCTCTTTTTTAGTCTTAATTGCTCATTGGATATCCTCGTTCCACCACCATGTTTCCTTCTTTGGTGGTCCCAAGCCTTTAGATATATCTAATATGTATGATCTAACTCTCTTTATGCAACTACTCATTTCTAGCCACATTGTATTAGCATCTAAGTCAAGATTCCAAATATTTTCCTTTAGTAGTTTTTCTCTAAACTCCACTTATTTACTATTTTTTAGGTTCCACCACTTTATTCTAGGGTCGCTAACTCTTTTACTCATATTATGTCGTTGATTTAGTTTAATATCAAGTACTACTAACTTGAGTTAGGTAGTAAGCGCTTCACCAGGTATTGCTGTCCAATCTCTACATATTTTTCTATCTATTTTTCTTGTTAAAAGAAAATCTATTTGACTCTAGTTATGACCACTACTAAAAGTAATTATATGCGACTCCATCTTCCTAAAACTAGTATTTGCTAAGACAAGATTGTATGTTTAAGCAAATTCTAAGATTGATTCTCCTTCTTCATTTCTATTACCATAACCAAAACCTCCATGAACTCTCTCAAACCCATTGTTACTTGCCCCGACATGTCCATTTAAATCTCCTCCAACAATTTTTTTTTCATCTAATGGTATGCTTTGCATAAATCCATTTATATCGTCTTAAAACTTGGGTTTGATGCTCTCGCTTAATCTTACTTGTGGTGCATAGGCGCTAAGTATGTTAATTTTTTCATCTCCAATAATTAATTTAACTAGAATCAATCTATCCCCATTCTCTTAACGTCTAAGACCTTATCATTATAATCATTATCCACCATAATTCCTACTCCATTGCATTTTCAATCTATACCGGTGTATCACAATTTAAACTGTGCTATTTCTCTACTTTTTTCTCCTACCCATTTTCTTTCTTTGAGGCAAGCAATATTGACTTTCCTTCTAATCATAATATATACTAGTTCTATTGACTTCTATGTAAGTGTTCTTATGTTCCATATTCCTAAATGAATTTTTATCCCATTTGTGTTTGTTTTCCTTTTCTATTTCTATTTTGTCTAAAAGATCTAGTATCCGTATCTATGATTTTGTTTTTGTTTTCATGTTTGTTTTGAACTAGCTACTTTACCCACACCTGTCCTTTTTTTGGAAACCTTTGCTCATTTTCTTTCACATCTGGGCGACGATGTGAAGAAATAGCTGAGTTTGAACTCATAACCACTTACTCCTAAATCCAATACTATACCATAGGACCACCTAATCAATTATGATATTATCATGTCATATGTCACGTTATGAGAGCTTCGCACATGCCACATGTTACGTTGTGAACGCTTCTCACAGAAACAATTCCGAAAAAAATTTAAAAGCCAAAAATCTTATTTGTATAACAATTAAAAACATAACCTAAAAAATATGTATAGCTTAATTTCTTTTTAAATGATTTAATATTTCATGTATGTAGTATGTAGTATCTAAATAGAGAATTTAAAAACCAAAAATCTTATTTGTATAACAATTAAAGACATACATAAAAATAGCAAAAAAATAAATTAATTAAAATTAAATTTTAAAACGAAAAATCTTATTTGTATAGCAATTCAAAACATAACTTAAAAATAGCGAAAAATGAAAATTAGAAAATTAAAATTTAAAAACCAAAAAAAATAACCTAAAAAACAGCAATAAAAAAGAAAATTAGGAAATTAAAATTTAAAAACCAAAAATCTTATTTGTTTAACAATTAAAAACTTAACCTAAAAAAATAGCAAAAAAATAACGAAAATTAAAAATTACGAAAAAAAACATAAAAACCAAAAAATCATATTTATATAACAATTTAAAACATAACCCAAAAATAGCAAAAAACAAAAAAACGAAAAAAAAAATTTATACTTTAATTAATGACGTCACCATGTTACAGTCAAAACCTAATTTTGCGTTTTACCATCCTACCCCTCACTAAAGTGTGATAAAGATCAATGGCTTATGTTTTTTTATTTTTTGTTATAAATCTTAATTAGGACATCATCATGTCACGTGTCATGTTAGGAGAACATCTCAAAAGCCACGTGTCACGTTATGAGACATTCTCATGAAAATAGTAATTAAAAATAACTTAAAAAATAGCAACAAAACAAAAATTAGAAAATTAAAATTGAAAAACCAAAAAACATAACCTAAAAAATAGCAAGAAAATGAAAATTAAGAAATTAAAATTTAAAAACCAGAAACCCTATTTGTATAACAATTAAAAACATAACCTAAAAAATAGCAAAAAAATGAAAATTAGAAAATTAAAGTTTAAAAACCAGAAATTCTATTTTTATAACAATTAAAAACGTAACCTAAAAATAGCAAAATAAGAAAATCAAAATTTACGAAAAAAACTTAAGAACCATAAAACCCTCTTTGTATTACAATTTAAAACATAACCAAAAAAATAGCAAAAAAAAAAAAAAAAAAAAAAAAACCGAAATAGAAATCATACTTTAATTAAGACATCACCATGTCACAGTCAAAATCTTATTTTGTGTTTTACCATCTTACCTCTCACTTAAGTGCGAGAAAGATCAATGGCTTGTGTTTTTTATTTTTTTGTTAGAAATCTTAATTATGACATCATCATGCCACGTGTCATGTTAGGAGAGCATCTTAAACGTCACAAATCACGTCGTGAGACCTTCTCACAAAAGCAGCAATTAAAAACATAACCTAAAAAATAGCAAAAAAAGAAAATTAGAAAATTAAAATTTAAAAACCAAAAAGCATAACCTTAAAAATAGCAAAAAAAAAGAAAATTAAGAAATTAAAATTTAAATCCAAAAACCTTATCTATATAACAATTAAAAACATAACCTAAAAATAGCAAAAAAATGAATATTAGAAAATTAAAATTTAAAAACCAAAAAACCGTATTTGTATAACAATTATAAAAATAACCTGAAATAGCAAAAAAAAATGAAAATTAAAAATATCAAAAAAAAAAACTTAAAAACCAAAAAAATTCTATTTGTATAACACTTTAAACATAACCTAAAAATAACAAAAAAATGAAAATAAAAATTATACTTTAATTAATGATGTCACTATGTCATATTCAAAATCTTATTTTGTGTTTTACTATCCTTTCCTCACTTAAGTGTGAGAAAGATCAATGGCTTGTGTTTTTTTATTTTTTGTTATAAATCTTAATTATGACATCATCATGCTACGTAGTCATGTTAGGAGAGCTTCTTAAAAGCCACGTGTCTCGTCTTGTGACCTTCTCGCAAAAATAGTTCTTGTATATATATGTTAGATTAGTTTAATTTTAACTAGTCTATGATGAAAATAAGGAAAAAAGAATCAATCCTAATTATTGAACGTATTTAAGTCCTAAGTGAACTATTTAACTATGCCAAAAGCATTTCAGATGAAATGGATGAGACATCACTTGCCAAAAGATAAGGTTTGAGGAGGTCGTTGATTCGCCTCATGTTGAAGCATATATATTCAACTATTTAATCTTTACGTTGTTAATAAGTTTACACATCCTATTAATTAGAATCTAATTAGCTGATCTCAAAAAAATATTAGATGATTAGAATATGTGGTAGTTGAACTATTTAACTATTAAAATTTTATAATTCTTAAGGTTGTCAGTGTTGGGGCATGTGCCCTAGGTCAATCCATTAACTGTCACTATGAATACTTTTAGTTAATAAAATAGAGGATTTCATTTGCTATTTATTATAATTAATTTGCACGTTTACATTATAATAAGATCCATAGGTATTTACAAAAATATCCTAAATGTCCCTAGTGGATCATTCTACAGGAACTATAATGAAATTAAGACTAGTGTGAGTCTTGATTGATGATCATATTGTTGGGTTTTGGGGTTCATACGCAGCGGAGATTACAAAACAATTTTGACAAAAACCCCAGCAGGATCCGAATCTAATTCCATTAAAAACGTTTAAACCATGAAAACTTAATCATACCTCAGTCGCAATGTACCTTTCTGAAGGTTGATCGATCTCTAAGGCGCTGCCAACGACGAACACCCTCTACCAGTAGTCCACACACGAACGGCGGTCGAGATTCGAAGTGGTAGCTTTGAGAGAATACCAAATCTTTTTGTTTCTCTCCAAAACGATCCAGAGCATACCAAAAACCCTAAGTCGTTTCTTAAACGAAAAATAAAGTTTCGGCTTTTTGATCTTTCGTCCGTGTATTCTAACTTAAAGCGTCTATTTATACAACCCTTATATATAGACGGTTAAGTAAATTACACATATACCCCTACTTAAAGAAGTATAAGTGTGATACACCACAAGAACGTTTCCGTCATGAATTTCATCATATAAAATTCATTTTTCTGAACCATCTTAAAATCTCGCAAAACCATTCTTAGTGTGTGACCCAATAGGCTCATACAATGTTGGCAGTGTACCAAAACACATTTTGGTATACAAGTCATAAGCGGCCTCTAGCAAGACATTATGACTACCCAAGTTGTAGGAATATCAAATCGATACAACCTAATCAATAGTGTATATAACATCTTTTTGTCACACGATATCCTTTTGATCAAACATAAGGCATGGAATTGTCATCCAACATGTTCAATCGTACTAGTCTCGATCTCTAGGTAGACTGAAAACATCCAAGTGACATTGATTAATATCAATTCACTTAGACTAGGCCTTTTAACAATCTAACACATCGAGGGATCCACTAGATATCTCTCTTTATATAAGAGGGACAAATTCTATCTCGATTACACAACTTCATCACATTGCTCACACAGTAACCAATCACAACCTTTATAATCGTCCGGTTAAAGATAATGTTTGATAGTGTCAAATCACTATTTCCTAATGTTGAAGTCTCTGGTAATCTCAAGTCAGATGACCGAAAAATATACCTATCATGAGAAACAACTATGACTTAATCCATGTGATGTTCTTATAGCGGGTCGGTCCAGTACTTTGTTCCCTAACAAGTACTCGTGATCTTGATTCGTATCCTTATACGTATAATCATCATATGATCATCAATCAAAACTCACGCTAGTCTTTAATTCATTATAGTTTCCAGTATAATGACCGACTAGGGATATTTATGATATTTCTGTAAATACCCGTGGATCTTATTATAATGTAAACATGCAAATTAATTATAATAAACAACAAATGAAATCTTCTATTTTATTAACTAAAAGTATTCATGAAGACAGTTAATGGATTGACCTAGGGCAGATGCCCCAACCTCTCCCACTTCCACTAGGGCCAATCATACATGCATCTAATGCCTAATGATCTAACATGGCCATCATGTTTTACTTGCGGAAGAGCTTTTGTCAATGGATCTGCAACGTTGTCTTCAGTAGGTACTCCGCAAATCTTTACGTCTCCCCTCTCAATAATTTCTCTGATGAGATTAAAACGCCCGAGTATATGTTTGGATCTGTGGTGTGATCTAGGTTCCTTGGCCTATGGTTATTGCCCCGTTATTGTCACAATACAAACAAATAGGGTTAGCAATACTTGGAACCACACCTAGTTCGAAATGAACTTTTTGATCCAAATCGCCTCCTTTCTTTGCATCGGACGCCGCAATATACTCCGCTTCATTGTAGAATCTGCCACGGTATCTTGATTCGAACTTTTCCGGCTTACTGCACCCTCATTCAAAATAAACACATATCCAGATTGCGATCTAAAATCATATATATCAGTTTGAAAACTTGCATCTGTGTAACCATTTACAACTAGATCATTTTCAAAACCTCCATAGACCAAGAACATTTCCTTAGTCCTTCTTAAGTATTTAAAAATGTTCTTTACTGCTATCCGGTGACTCTCACCAGGATTCGACTGATATCTCTGCTTGTAGTGCTTAAAGCATATGACACATCGGGTCGAGTGCATAGCATGACATACATGATAGATCCAATAGCTGATGCATATGGAATCTTATTCATACGGTCTCGTTCATCATTTGTCTTAGGACATTGAGTCTTGCTGAGACTTATGTCATGAGACATTGGCAACAATCCTCTTTTAGAGTCTTGCAAACTGAACCTATTCATCACCTTGTCTATGTAAGCACTCTGACTTAGGCCGATTAGCCTCTTAGATCTATCCCTATAGATCCTTATCCCTAGGATATAGGTTTGCATCTCTCTAAGTCTTTCATTGAGAAACACTTCCCTAACCAAGACTTGACACTCTACAATGTTGGGATGTCATTTCCAATGAGTAATATATCATCTACATACAGTGCAGAAAAACAACTACACTCCCACTGACCTTCTTGTATACACAAGGCTCATATTCGTTCTTAATAAAACCAAAATCCTTGATTGCTTCATCAAAATGAAGATTCAAACTCCGAGAAGCTTGCTTTAATCCATAAATGGATCTTTGAAGCTTGCATACCTTCCTAGAATTCTCGGGATGTACAAAACCTTCAGGTTGTGTCATATACACGTCCTCAAGCAGCTTTCCATTAAGAAATGTTGTTTTACATCCATTTGCCATATCTCATAGTCATAATATGCAGCAATGGCAATTAAAATTCTTATGGATTTAACCATGGCTACTGGCAAAAAAGTTTCATCATAATCAACACCTTGAGTCTGCCTGAAACCTTTTGCTACAAGTCTTGCTTTAAAAGTATGCACATTGCCATCCATGTCAGTTTTCTTCTTGAAAACCATTTACATCCAATGGTCTTACCACCTTTAGGTAAATCAACCAAGTTCCAAACTTGATTATCATACATGGATTGCATCTCAGAGTTCATGGCACTTAGCCATTTATCTGAGTCTGGTCCAGACATAGCCTCCTGATAAGTGGTGGGCTCATTTTGATCCATAAGCAACACATCGCGACTATCAATAATGAGAAATCCGAATCTCTCTGGCTCATGTCTTACCCTACCAGATTTACGTGGGCCTTGTGTCACTCGCGGAGGTTCAACTGGTTTAGAACGTTGTTGAACTTCCAGTAGCGGTTCAGGGTTTATCTATGATTCTTGAACTTCTTCAAGATTTATTTCTCTCCCACTAGTGTCTTTTGAAATAAATTATTTTTCCAAAAGGCACCATACCGAGCAACAAACACTTTGTTCTCAACGGGATTATAAAAGTAATATCCTTTTGTTTCCTTAGGATACCCCACAAATAAACACTTGTCGATTTAGCGCTAGTTTTTCGAGACTTGTCGCTTTACGTAAGCCTCACAACCTCAAATCTTAAGAAAATACAAACTAGGTCTCTTCCCGTACCATATCTCATATGGTGTTTTATCTACCGCTTTAGAAGGAACTCGATTTAGAGTGAAAGTTTGCAGCTTGTAATGCATAACCCCAAAAGGATAATGGAAGATCTCGCATGACTCATCATAGATCGAACCATATCTAATAAAGTTCAATTTCTCATTTCAGAAACTCCATTCCATTGTGGAGTTGCTGGTGGAGTCAATAGGGAGACAATCCCACAATTTTTAAGATGATCATCAAATTCTTGGCTTAAATATTCTCCACCTCGATCTGATCGAAGTGTTTTGATAGTTTTACCAAGTTGATTCTGCACTTCATTTTGAAACGTTCGAAACATCTCAAATGATTCAGCTTTATGTTTCATAAGATATACATAACCATATCTGCTGAAATCATCAGTAAATGTAATGAAGTATTGATAACCTCCTCTAGCCATTGTGTTTATAGGACCGCATACATCGGTATGTATTAGACCCAATAAATCACTTGCCCTTTCACTGTGTCCAGTAAATGGACTTTTAGTCATCTTGCCTAGTAAACAAGATACACATGTTTCATATGTTTCTAAATCAAATGAATCTAGAAGCCCATCTTTATGGAGCTTCGTTATGCGTTTCTCGTTTATGTGTCCGAGAGGACAATGCCAAAGATAAGTTTGATTACAGAAATGACAATTTCCTTCCTTTTCTTTTGGGTGTTTTGAAGTAGGAACAGGACGGGACTTGACTTGTTCCATAGGCTTTGCGACAGTGCGGCAACAACTGACCTTGGCAACTCTAGCCTTTCCTTTGCCTTTCTTCTTCATTCCCTTTCCCTTTTAGACCATCAACATATTACTAGAGGGTTTCTTGATATTTTGTTCAGCAGTTTTGAGCATCAAATGCAACTCTGAAACTTATTTCTCCATATTATTCATATTGTAGTTCATCACGAATTGTGAGTAACTTTTTGGTAATGAATTCAGGATCAAATCCGTAGCCAACTCTTGGCTTATGGGAAATCCGAGTCTATCAAGCTGGTCAACATAGCCCTTCATCTTCAGAACATGAGGACTAACTGACGCAGCCTCAGTCATCTTGCAAGAATGTAGGTTCTTGATTGTCTCAAACCTTTATTGCCTAGCTTGCTGTTGGAACATTTCCTTCAGCGTTACGGCCATGTCGTAGGCTTCCATTAGTTCCACGTCCTTCTGAAGTTCAGGAACCATAGGTGCTAGCATAATACATGCAACATCAGTAGAATCGTTGACATGCTTATTATGCGCATCCTTCACAGCTTTCGTAGCATTGGCTGGTGGGTCATCAAGGATTGGAGCATCCAGGACATACAACTTGCGTTCATGCTTAAGAACAATTCTCAAGTTTTTGAACCAATCAAGAAAGTTAGTCCCAGATAGTTTATCTTTCTCAAGGATGGATCGCA
The DNA here is from genome assembly GCA_039657365.1 of Stephania yunnanensis. Classification (NCBI taxonomy): domain Eukaryota; kingdom Viridiplantae; phylum Streptophyta; class Magnoliopsida; order Ranunculales; family Menispermaceae; genus Stephania; species Stephania yunnanensis. Next base: position 26,140,135 of record CM077581.1, on the reverse strand, counting down.
GTGACAAAGGATTATTGTTACTTGAAGAGGCCATTGATCTACAATAAAGAGTATGCAAAGTTTATTTTAGTATAGAGGAATAGACTCCCACTAAATTGACAACCCTCCTAAAACGTACTGTTTATTTAGGGGACTAAAATCCATATTTCACCTAATTCTATGACAGCTATGGCATGAAACACAAAACTAGATTATTTAGGTAGGTAACAGTTACCAATTACATCTTATGTAATTTTTAGATCCTTTTATGAGATATGAGACATCTTATGTCTTAGCATGTTTTTATCTCATCATTTGCCTAAAGCTCAAAACTATTTTGATGGCTTTATTAAGTCAGACCATTTTAAACATTAAGGTAACTCTCACCCAACTTGTCTCACCAAGATAACACAATACACTCAACTATGGCTGAAACTATATTAGTGTGATCGAGGCCTTGACAAGTGTTTAAAATGGATGGCACGAGACTTAAAATTTAATAGAGGGATTTTATTCAGTTTTAGTGATTTTATGTAAACAATGAAATATCATATATTTTATTGATTTGTTCAATCACTAAACAATTTGGAATTTTTTTTTTATACTTTTCACTAACAAAAGAATTTCCGTACGCTAGGATTAGTTAGACAGCGGTCCCATTGATCATCAATACAAGCAAGTGATCCATTGGCGTCATCATCGGCCAATGAACGCGAACAGGAAGCGGGCATGCCCTGTTTTTTTTTTTTTTTTAGAAGACGAATCTCAATTCCGAAAATTAAAATTCGTTATAGAAAATCATAATTTTTCGCTGATTTTATTATCATAAATTAACCCCTTAATTTATCCGAAATTAAGTCAATTAAAACATTTTAATTAACCCGGGCCCACATCTAAATAATCATCTTATCCTAATCCAATTAGGATTTAAGATATTTGAATCCTAGTATATCACCAATAACAAGTTGATATTTATCTCATATTCTAATCTGTTATCTATCTTTATCAAATAGAAACTTCATAACAAAATAGATATAACAAGATAAATAATTAATTTCGAAAATTAATTATTTATTTTGGATTTAAGATATTTGAATCATAGTATATCACCGATAATAAGATTCTTGATATTTATCTCATATTCTAATTTGTTATCTATCTTTATCAAATAGAAACTTCATAACAAAATAAATATAACAAAATAAATAAATAATTTCGAAAATTAATTAATTATAAATAAATAATTTCGAAAATTAATTATTTGCAATTTCAGTCCTCATCCAAATAATCACAAACATGTAATTGAATAATGAACTACTATCCCAATCGAACCTAATGGTGTCATGGATCACAGAACACGAAATTCAATTCATTAAAATTATTTGAATTAACCTAACATGGTTACTACCATGTACGAAACTGATTTTAATTAAATCACGAATATGTGTATCATATACACAAAACATGATAATAAATCTCAAAGACAACTTATGTATATCACATATACATCAACTATTAACATACTTTCAATCATATAGCATGTATATATCAGAAGAAAACATGCAATGAATTTAATGGAATCGAACTCGAAGGATCTGATACTCTTTCGTTGGGTTTTGGGGTTCATACGCGATGAGATTACAAAACAATTTTGACAAAAACCCCAACAGGATCCGAATCTAATTCCATTAAAAACGTTTAAACCATGAAAACTTAATCATACCTCGATCGCAATGTACCTTTACGAAGGTTGATCGATCTCTAAGCGCTACGCTAACGACAATGAACGCCTCTACCGATAGTCCACGCACGAATGGCGGTCGAGATTCGAAGTGCTAGCTTCGAGAGAATACCAAATCTTTTTGTTTCTCTCCAAAACGATCCAGAGCATACCAAAAACCCTAAGTCGTTTCTTAAACGAAAAATAGAGTTTCGACTTTTTGATCTTTCGTCCGTGTATTCTAACTTAAAGCGTCTATTTATACAACCCATGTATATAGACGGTTAAGTAAATTACACATATACCCCTACATAAAGAATTATAAGTGTAATACACCACAAGGACGTTTACGTCATGAATTTTATCATATAAAATTCATTTTTCTGAACCATCTTAAAATCTCGCAAAACCATTCTTAGTGTGCGACCCAATAGGCTCATACATTGTTGGCAGTGTACCAAAACAGATTTTGGTATACAAGTCATAAGCGACCTCTAGCAAGACATTATAATTACCCAAGTTGTACGAATATCAAATCGATACAACCTAATCAATAATAGTGTATATAACATCCTTTTGTCACACGATATCCTTTTGATCAAACATAAGGCATGGAATTGTCATCCAACATGTTCAATCGTACTAGTCTCGATCTCTAGGTAGATGAAAACATCCAAGTGACATTGATCAATATCAATTCACTTAGACTAGGCCTTTTAACGATCTAACACATCGAGGGATCCACTGGATCTCTCTTTATATGAGAGGGACAAATTCTATCTTGATTACACAACTTCATCACATTGCTCACATAGTAACCAATCACTACCTTTATAATCGCCTGGTTAAAGACAACGTTTGATAGTGTCAAATCACTATGTTCCTAATGTTGAAGTCTCTGATAATCTCAAGTCAAAGGACTGAAAAATATACCTATCATGAGAAACAACTATGACTTAATCCATGTGATGTTCTTATAACAGGTCGGTCCAGTACTTTGTTCCCCAACAAGTACTCGTGATCTTGATTCGTATCCCTATACGTATAATCATCATATGATCATCAATCAAGACTCACACTAGTCTTAATTCACTATAGTTCCCAGTATAATGATCGACTATGGACATTTAGGATATTTCTCGTAAATACCCATGGATCTTATTATAATGTAAACATGCAAATTAATTATAATAAACACCAAATGAAATCCTTTATTTTATTAACTAAAAGTATTCATAAAGACAGTTAATTGATTGACCTAGGGCACATGCCCCAACACATATGATGATTACACGTATAGAGATACGAATCAAGATCATGAGTAGTTGTTAGGGAACAAAGTAATGGACCGACCCACTGTGAGAACATCACATGGATTAAGTCATAGTTGTTTCTCATGATAGGTATATTTTTCAGTCCTCTAACTTGAGATTACCAGAGACTTCAAGAATAGGAACACAGTGATTAGACGCAATCAAACGTTGTCTTTAACCGGATGATTATAAAGGTTGTGATTGGTTACTGTGTGAGCAATGTGACGAAGTTGTGTAATCGAGATAGAATTTGTCCCTCTCATATAAAGAGAGATATCCAGTGGATCCCTCGATGTGTTAAACTGTTAAAAGGTTTAGTCCAAGTGAATTGATATTGATCAATGTCACTTGGATATTTTTTGTCTACCTAGAGATCGAGACTAGTACGATTGAACATGTTGGATAACAATTCCATGCTTTATGTTTGATCAAAAGGATATCGTGTGACAAAAGGATGTTATATACACTATTAATTAGGTTGTATCGATTTGATATTCATACAACTTGGGTAGTCATGATTTTTCGCTAGAGGCCACTTATGGCTTGTATACCAAAATGTGTTTTGATACAATGCCAACGTTGTATGAGCCTATTGGCTCTCACACTAAGAATGGTTTTGCGAGATTTTAAAATGGTTCAGAAAATTAAATTTTATATGATAAAATTCATGATAGAAACGTCCTTGTGGTGTATTACACTTATACTTCTTTAAGTAGGGGTATATGTGTAATTTACTTAACCGTATATATATAAGAGTTGTATAAATAGAAGATTTAAGTTAGAACATATGCATAAAAGATTAAGGGCTGAAACTCTATTTTCGTTTCAAAAACGAATTAGGGTTTTCTGGTACGCTCTGGATCGGTTTGGAGAGAAACAAAAAAGGTTTGGTATTCTCTCGAAGCTAGCACTTCGAATCTCGGCCGCCGTTCGCGTGTGGACTGCTGGTAGAGGGCGTTCATTGTTGGCAGCGCCTTAGAGATCGATCAACCTTTAGAAAGGTATATTGCGACCGAGGTACGATTAAGTTTTCATGGTTTAAACGTTTTTAATGGAATTAGATTCAGATCCTATTGGGGGTTTTTGTCAAAATTGTTTTGTAGTTTCCTCTGCGTATGAACCCCAAATACCCAACAATCCGTTCAATACATGAAGTCTTAAAGTTGCGTTCAATATTTTTATTTCATGTATAAGTATCGGGCCATTAGTTACCCCATTTGAAGTTGAGAGTTGTGTTCAAGAGCTCCAACTTTCTTACTTTGGCATTGTGCCATTAACTAAAGAAAAAAAAATGGTCATTCAAAGACAGGTTTCCAAGTTCAGGCAGGTGCACACAGATTGGATCCAATCCGATCAGGGTCATTCCATAATCCAATCCAATTATTGCAGATTGAGAAATTGCAATCCAATTTGATCCATTTATTTTGCTAATCTCTAGTGAAATAAATAAGGTATCACTTGCCAAAAGAAAATTTAGAGAGGCCATTGTTTCGACTCCTACTAAAGTAAAAAAATGATTAGTAAGAAAAATATTGAATACTAATTTTAATTCAAACAAATTAGTTTCATAACATTTTCTTTTACTAGATGGCTTAAAATGTGTATTTTAAAATAAGAAAATTTAACTTAAGTTGCAAATATTTATATTCTTAAGTGTATATATTAATAGTAGATGAAGAATTGGGATAAAGAGATTTCGAACAATCAACAATGAGAATAACAAAACTCAAAAGTCTCATAAGTCAGTTAGATGGAAAGGAAGGGTCACCAGAATGGGAAGAAAACATGATTAAGTAGAGAAAAACTGCCAAGTACGCATTGGAAATAGTCCTCCTCATTGAGAATAGAGTGGCGAGTCAAAAGCTTCGGGTCAGGTATGCAAAAGATAGGATGTAGTACTAAGTTCTTTCATCAGATTTAGGGGCGCGGAAGAGCAAAAATGTGATTAGGAGGTTGCAATTGGATAATGGGGACTTTATGGAGTATGCGACCACAATAGAGGCGACACTTATCAATTTTTTCCATTCCCTATACACAAGTGATATGGATAGGGCATTGGAAATGGAGGGGATTTTGTGGGAAGCAATCAACAATGAGGGGGCACGAGACCTTGAGAAAGATTTCTCCGAGGAGTAGATCTGGAGGGCAGTAAGCAGCTACTAGAAAGATAAGGCCCCTAGCCCAGATGGATATATTTTCGTTTTTATCCGGAGTTCTTGGGGGATTTTGAAGCAAGATATTTTATCATTATTCTCCAAGTTTCACCAAAATGAGATAGTTATTGCGAGGATGAACAAGACGTTCATATACTTTATTCCAAAAGGTGCGTTGGCTGGTAAAGATAAGGATTTCATATCCATAAGTTTGGTCACGTCGATGTACAAGCTTTCGATGAAAGTTTTGGCGGTGCGGTTGAGAGAAATGCTCCCACTGACCATAGCGAAAGAGAAAAACGCCTTGATCCCAAGAAAACAAATGCTATATTCCGTTCTCATTGAAAGTGAGATGATAGAGTTTGCTTGGAAAAAAGGACTATAAGGTTATGTGATGAAACTTGACTTTGCACAGGCTTATGATATGGTGGACTGGGAGTTCCTTGATTATGTGTTGAAAGTGAAGGGGTTCGGATGTAGATGGAGGAAATGGATTAGTGGATGCTTAAGAATGGTCGATTTCTCAATTTTGCTGAGTGCACTCCAAGTGGAAGTTTCAAAGGACAAATGGGATTGCGCCAGGGTGGTCAACTGTCTCCTTTCTTATTCATCTTGGTGGTGGATGTGCTGGGGAGAATGATTGCTGTGACCAAAACTAATGGATCAATGAAGGGTATTAAGGTAGGAAAAGAGAACACTCATATCACTTATCTACAATATGCTGACGAATCACTTATTTTCATGGACGGAGGTCCTGATTCGGTAAGGAACATGATGTGCCTTATTCACTCATTCTGCAAAATCTCGGGCTTGAGACTAAACCTTGATAAGTGTTGTTTGTTGGGCATCAACGCTCCTGATCAGGAGGTAATCTCGCTCACTGCTAGTACTCAATGTCAAGTGGGATCATGGCTATTAACATATTTATGGATGCCACTTAGTGGATCGCTAATAGCCATAACTTTTTGGAAACCAGTGCTAAAGAAAATTGCCTGAAGATTGGACGGGTAGAAATGTAGCTTTTTGTCGAAAAGAGGTAGGCTGACTTTGATTGGTTCAGTCCTAGATGCTCTTCCTACCTACTTCATGTCGCTCTATCGAATGCCAGCAGGTGTAGCGGCAGAGGTGGAAAAGATGACGCGCGAGTTTTTGTGAAGGCGAATGACTTGTGACAAATCTTAGGCATTGGTTTCCAGCAAGCCACGTTACCAAAAAGTCTTGGAGATCTTGGAATCGGCAATCTAATAAGGAGAAATAGGGCCCTTGCCCGCAAGTGGCTTTGGCGTTATCATAAGGAATATTAGGTAAGATGGGTGGAGGTTATTAGGAGCATTTATGGGGAGGAGACGAAATATGGATGGGACTCTACTCTAAGGTTTTGAGCGTCATACAGAACTCCATGGAGATTAAGCTTTGACTATCGATAGGAATTTCAAATGGGATTGCAATATATTGTGGGGGAGCGATGACAAAATCAAAATATGGAAGGACTGTTGGTGTGGGGAAGGGAATTTGGAACATGTGTTCCCTAACCTCTACGAATTGGCACGTAACTCTAACACCTCAATTGCCGAGCTGGCGTCGTGTGAAGAGGTAAGAGCTAGCGGGGCATCTTAGAGGCTTGACATCCTACTACGATTAGGGGACGTTGAGATTGAGGCTTGCAAAGAGTTACTGTAATGATTGGAGAGACACTTAACGCTTGTAGGGGAGGATTCGAGGACGTAGCACTGGGAGGGGTCCGGTGAGTTCACGGTTAAGTCCGCCTTTGTATCGATGTAACTCTAATAGGACAAGCGTATATGAATATTTGGAAGAGTCGAGCGACGATGAGAATTAAGGTGTTTGAATGGTTAGGGTAGCTGGGCAAGATTAATACGGTTAATGTTTTGCAAAAGAGATGCCCATCCAAAATGATGCTTCCGTCGCGGTGCAAATTATGCATGAAGGCGGGAGAATCAGTCGACCATATTCTAATTGCACACCCGTATACCTTGCGAGTGTGGAATGCTTTAGCTTATGAGCTTGGTGTCGTACGGGTTCCCCCTCGATCCTTTAAATAATGCATAGAGACGTTTCCACTGCAACTCTATGGGACGAAATGCAGGATTCTATGGCAAGCTAGGATCCTACACATTGCATGGGCGATATGGGCGGAACGTAACAAAAAAGTCTTTTAAGACCTTGCAAGTGCATGGATGGAGGTTTGGGAAGGTGCCTATTGAGTAGTGGCATCGGTCATGTTTGGTCATAAAGAATTCATAGGTTGGCAGTCGACACAGCTTATATGATCGTGTAGCAGTGGCCTAGTATTATGAGGTGTATCATGGGGGTCTATGAGGACCATCCCCTTTGACTCTATGTTTCTTATTTTTCAAGTGTTGTATGTTATTATGCCAGCTCCTAAATTGTCACTGGTTTTGGTTTTTCTCATTTTGACAATAACACGACATACAGTTTTGGGCAGTTTTGGTTTTGTACGATGCACTTTTTCTACCTTCGGTTTAACATGCTGGTAAAAGGTGCAGGGGAGCACTTCATTTTGGTCATGAATGTAGGTTTGGGGCATAACTTATATGAATGAATCTTGCGAGTTTAGGTAAGAGGTGCAGGGGAGCGCTTCGTTTTGGTCAGGAATGTAGGTTTGGGGCAAAGCTTATTTGAATGATGTGACGACTCAAAAATCAAAAACACCCATCACAGGGATAATTTAGTTATTTTGTAAATCCTACACTAAATTGGTTTCACTATAGAAATTTATTTGTAAACTCTAGCCCCCTTTTGTTCACACATAAAAATTGAGAGAGAAAATGAGAGGAGACTTGTTTGGGGAATTGTGATGCTTTAAGGCAAGGAGACCTCCACTGAAGGTAAACCCACTTTCTTTTATTATCTAAATGAGTCACAAACTTGTGTTTACTTCAATAATGGTGGATAATTAATTCTTTTGATTTAGTCTGGTAAGATCTTAATGGAGAACCTCAAAGGAGGGGGTGTCAATAATGTCGTAGGTCGCCACCGCCGTTAGCCAAGAAGGGACCTTCACTAGAAGGCCCCAAAGCAAAAGGCGATTGGAGGGGTGGCAATTGCGCCACACCACCCCATGATCGTCATTGCTAGCCCCCCTTGCAGCATTTGCTGTTGGGCAAATGCGCGTGCCTCTGATATCCAAGGGCTGAAACCGGTTAACAGGGGCCTGTCTGGCCCCTGGACCGGTCAACATGGACCAGACCAGTCCCTGGACCTAAAATATATAAAAAATAAATGTAAAATAAAATATGGATATAATAATAATAATAATAATAATAAACTATAACATTATATAAATGATATAAGATATACATATAATAATATAAATAAATATAAACAATATTAGTGGACTTCAGGGCGTACTACTGCACCTCTACAAAAGGTTCTCGACAACGCAAAACCCGCGAGACCCACACTAGTGGACCCAAAGCAATTTGCTAATAAGTTGAAAATTAAGTAACTTCGAAATGAGAATTGTGAATTAATGCAAATGAATCTAAAATTGTGTAGATTCGCAAAATGATTCACACATAACCCCCGTAAGTGCAAGGATCGAGAGTGGATATCATGGCGAGTCGAAATAAGTGGGGAGGTTCGCTCAAGTATTAGATATAGCTTGATATTAGATAATTAAGATTCATGATTTGAATTCAAGACTTGAATGGGTTGCATTATGCTATTGACTTGATTTTACTTATCTATGGGTTGTATATGTGTTGCATCGAAAATAATGATTTCTTTCTCATAGACAAGGAGATGAAATTACCTACTACTGGGTAAGGATTTTGATAACCCTTTCTGGGTAAGGAGTTTGGATTACCCCTCTTGGCTAAGGAGGTGGGGTTATATTACTAATGGCATAAGCGATAGTTAACTTCTCACGAAAATTCTAAGTGATATCGGTGCACATATCGACGATGGCTTAGACGAATTTACTGTTGGTTTGATGGGACCATTGAGGGGACACACCGGCCATTTTGTTCACTAGTGATTTTCATCACCTCAAGAGTAGGGGAATCCATCAGCGGAACCAAGTTAATAACTTGTATGCATTAAATGGAACAACACTTGTCTTAAATGAATTGAATGGATGTTTTACATTGGATTATAGATATGAATCGTATTTCCATACTTTCTACTAAATGCTTGATGATTTGATTTCAACTCCATGTTAGATCTTGCATTTTTATTAAGTAGTACTTGCGCGTTTGATGTTTAAGCAAGGTTTTCCTCTTATTGAGCTCCGTTGCCCCTTGTTGCACACTCCACTTACTTTCCAGGTACATCTATATCTGCTTTAGACCGTAGCGAGGGAAAATAGATAGCTTGAAGTCTTCCCTTGCATTGCGAGCCTCGTGTGCTCATATTATCTAGTTATTTGATTTTGAGAACTTATAAATTTAAGTTGTAACTTAAGACTTGTTGGGTAGTTTGAACCATTCATTGTCATAATTAAAACGTATGGAAACCTTTTGGGATATCGTGAATTAAATAAACTTTTGAAAAACTCAGTTCATGGATCTTACTTTAATAGCTTTATGGATAATTTATTTCCTTGATTTTGCATTTATTATCCATTTGTATAGCTATTGTCTATCCACAGGTTTTGTTTAGGCAAGCCAAGCCATTGCTCGGGCCTAATTCAGGTACTTGGGCTTGAGTAATGGTTTAGGTCTGGCGATCTAACCCTAGGTCGGGGAGGGTCGTCATAGCTGGTATGCATAGGGGTTAGAAATTTGGGAAATGTTAGGTTAGTGAAACCTAAGTATGTAGAACTTTTAATTGTAAAGGTCAAATTTAAGTCGAAGAAATCAATGGTATGGGGCATTGGTTCAAGTCGACTTAATGTGCACAAACGACAAATCCTAGGATGGGAAGGGATTGAAAACATGAAATAAAATATTTATACGATGTTATTTGCTTTATGTTGTAATATTTATAGCGTTTAGATATTATTGCCTACTTTCCTCTTTTGTAGGACTAATTCCTCTTCGTTGCTCCATAGTGCACCATGAATAACCACGGGGGGACTTCCTACAACTTGAGGGAAACTCATGAAAGAGAAGAAAGGTAATAGCGCGTTAGATAGAATGATACATATTTGCTATATATGAGACACACTAGAAGGCCATTCAAGACCTGACTACTACACAGGACCAAAGGTTGGCCGAGCTGGCCCAATCTCTATAGAGAAACATGAAACGTATTTTAGATCTATTGTATAATCAAAGGAATACTAGACTAGTCTAGTAGGCACCAATGGGATTATGGGCAAATCCCCCACTAGCACCCATACACGAAGAACATCCCACGGAGGAGGAAGTTGATTCTATCACTGCCGCAGCTGCTGCAACCGTCCCTATAGTCGATAGAGATAATGAGGCATGCCAAAGGGGCAGGATATAGAAGGAATTCATGAAATATGATGTACCATACTTCTACGGGGACCCTGATCCTATTGAAGCAGAAGTTTGGATATTGAAAATGGAAAAGAGGAAAGATACTTTAGGCATTGACGAGGGGATTATGGTACCATTGGTAGCCTTTTTGCTAGAACACAAGGCATATAAGTGGTGTTTGTCTATTTCAAGACACTACAAAAAAATAGCAAATCAGAAACGAAATTTCCGTCTCTGATTTGTTAAAATTCCGTCTCTAATTGCAGTCAGAAACGGAACAGAGACGGAATTAATTTCGTCTCTAAAAACGTCGTCATTGATTCAATCGAAACGAAATGCGATTCCGTTTCGATTTAGAGACGGATCAAACGGAATAAATTTCTCCAATTCCGTTTCGATTATTAAATTCCGTTTCGATTATTTCTCTCGATCCGTTGCTAATCGAGACGGATCGAGACGAATTTGATCCGTTTCGATTTATGTATCTACATTTGGAATTAGAGGCATTGATTATTTCCGTCTCTAATTTTCATTTTTGTTTAGTTTTTAAAGTCTTACATATATAGGTCTCAATCCAAGCACATTTAACTCCGCCAATATATAATAAAAATCATAGCTAAATAATATATTGATATTACACAATTTATATAAACTTAACATATCATTAACATTATCTTTTCTCAATGTACTATTACACGAAACAACAAAAACAATCTAAAAAGTTTATATATCGTATCTTTCTACAAAAGTAAAAGCAAAAATTGTTCTAAATGAAAAAAAAAAAAAAATGAAGTGTTCCGAGAGTATATAAAGTTGATTGTGCTTCAAATAATACTTGACTTCGTACAAAACACACGAAAAAAGATCAAAAAGAAAAAAATCACTAAATTATACAAACAATAATAGGAATATAAACAATATTATGGAATATAAACACAAAGATAAATAGAGTAATAAAGAAAAAGAAATTCATCATTATCCAGAAGGAACATGGTGTTATTTAGCAAATTATCTCTCGCTCCAAAGTATAACATAGCAATGGTTTGTGATGCTTATATATATAGTCTTGATGTTTCATGATCAATATTTAAGACTGCAACATACGAAGCTATCATGCATGATTACGTTTAAGAATTAAAATTAAAAGAAAAATATTTATGCTCGACAACAAAGAAAATAAAACCTAAATTGCAAATTAAATAATTAGAGTCGACTAGTTTATTCTTATAAAAATAAAATAAAATTAAGACTTGTTTACAACTTTTAGAAATCACAGCCAAAACCATGGATGTCGATGTATCACTAGAGACCTTGTTTTCACAAGATGTGGTTTAAAACCTCAAATAGAACTAGGAACAATTGGAAACAAGGAACAGCTACGAGGGCATATAAGGTCCAACTCATGTAAAAACCATGAGATGAAACGAAGGAAAGAGAACTAAATGGTAAATCCACATTGCTATTCTATCCAATTAATCGGAGTAATGGAACTATGCAAATAGATCAAACTCGTTAACGATATCATATCTCTTACTCTTACCTTGTGAAACCGCCACCCGACGAAGCTCCAATAACAAGCATGTTGATTTGGGACTTAGACACTTCATTAGATATTGCAATCGGTACATCATCTCGCTTCAATTACGGGAAGTGAAATACGTAACCATCTCAAATATTATGTTGTTGTAGCATTGCAGACACAGCCCAAAACAACTATGATAGTGTGATAAAAAAAATACCCAACTGAAAGAGTAAAAAAACATTAATAAAATATAGCACAATTTAACTCATAGATGAATTCTTCAATTTCCAAATAGCCTGGCTACCAACAATCAAGGAGAACTGCAAACCAAAAATCAAAAGCTGGGCATGAGACATAGTAAACGTTCGTGCCCAGACAAATAATACTGAAGAGAATAATTGTTGAAACAGGTGACTGGTTACCAACTTATCATTGAAGAAGAACTAATCAAATGAAGAGTCTAAAAACCAACTACCAAACAATTACATAAACAAGAAGAAGAGGAAGCTTAAGGAAATGATGGAAATCATATAAATATAATACCTGTTTCGTGCTTCTCCCCATATATTCCATGACTTGCAGCTAACTCTCGAGCACAGTTCAGATTTTCCTGGATTGAAAATAACTTAATCTGCAAAGAAGAAGAAGCTACACAAAATAAAAACTCTCGAGCACAGTTCAGATTTTCGCGGCAGGAATTTGTTTTGAACAAGCAACTCAAAAGAAGAAGCTTGTAAGAAGGGAGTATGATTAGAAAAAATTGGTGTAAAACAAAACGGGAAGTGTTGGTAAACATATCTCATCAAGGGTGGTTGCGGCGCCATCATTTGTTTCTTGTGATCACTCTATGAGTGATGTCGACAAGGGCTCTTCTTCATCTTTGGACGTCTTCATCATCGCTCTCCCAAGAGATTCAATAGCCACAAGAAGCATAATCATGTTTATAGCCTTTATATCATACTTGAACTCCACATATTCTACAAATGGTGAATAATCATGGTATGAGAATGACATACAAGGAAATAAATAGTGATAAAAATAAGCTATTTTGGCTATAAAAATAGAAGATAGATCTGGTTGGAACTTTCAATGGGTTTCATCATTTTTTACGACTTTCGAAAGTTAACCAACACTTTTACGAGCACCTGGCATCATAAGAAAGAAGTAATGCATCCATCCATGAAAGATAAAGATACTTCACTACCTCGTTAAACTTATATTAACCAAAGAGAAATGCGAAACTCAATAAGTCTGTTTTTGTTTTACTATCCGAATAGATATTGATTATAAAGAAGTATCTTGCGAGAAAGTGAGCAATGAATCTAAAGAAAAAAGAAAAACTTTGGCATTCAAAAGCTATCAGAGTTGAGCAACAATGAATCAAGAATAAACTCATAAACAAGCCAAAAAGGTGAAAGAAATATTAATTGGTACATTACCAAAGGTGAGAGAAGAACAACCAGGAGAGCTCGAAAGGGCCCTTGACGAAGAAAGTATGTTGTGCAAAGATCCTTGAGGAGCCAAAGTGTGTTACTTGAGAGTCAATTTCTTCTCTTTCCCAAAGAACTCGAAATCTAACAAAAGGAAAGGCACATATTGTAAGAGAGGAGACGAATGTGACTGGTTCCACTAACGCCTTCGTAAAATGAATGGTTCTGCATTACGACCGTTTGCATAATTAGGTCTTGACATAGCACAAATTATCGTCTAAACGACGTTCAGATCTAGGTATCATCTAATTATTCAAGAAATTAGTGCCTACAAATTTCAGGAAGCTCAACTTTCTGATCTAGCTCCAATTCACAAGACAACGCCACACAAAAGCACCGGATCTAATCTAATTCTACGATTCCAACCAATTTCCTTCAACTCCTCACTGATTACACATTCAACTCTCCAAACCACAACAAAAATCAAATCAAATCAACACACCAGCACGAATTAACAAGTTTTCGAAGATGAACGAATCACTCACTTGTCGCAGCATTCAACCAACGCGTTCACTTCCTCCTCCACTCGATCCAACGCCTGCACCACCACCAACAACAACAACAGAGACATCCAGAGTCAAAACCTAGAATATAAGACAAGAAGAGCGCCATTTTGAATTGAATTGATCATCCAAATTGCCCAAACCTGGAAGCGCGGGCATGGCGCAGGAAGCGACGGGCTTTGGCGACTTCTCGACTTTAACCAAACACATTCGGCAATTGCCGCATGGAGAGGCGGGCGTGGTAGCGAACAGGAATGTCGACTCCGGAGACCTCGCAAGCCAACAAGACAGTCATTCCTTTAGGGATTGTGACAGGGAATCCATCGACGAAGACCTCGATCGCATCTTCTCGGCTTGGGAAAATGAACCCTAGCTCGGCCGGCGGCGTCCGCGGCGGATGGATCTCTTGAGGCTGCGGCGCTTCGCTGCGGCTTCGGCGTTTCGAAGCTCGTGTGGAGGCAATGGATCCGGGTGGCGATTGCTAGGGTTCGCGAAGATTCGAGAAACGGAGAGGGTTGGCGATGAGGAGAAGCGACGATTGATGGTGGAAGAGGTTCGCGAAGCTCGGAGAGACGAGTATAGAGGAGAGAGACGACGAAGGGATTTGGGCGTCGCCGTGGGATTTGGGGATTTCGGTGGTGGGAGAGGACGAAGGGATTTGGGCGTTGCGCGGGGGGATTTGGGGATTTGGGGATTTGGGGGGGGGGGGTGTTGGAGGGGCTCATCAAAATCTCGAGATTTGATGCACAAATCTTCGAGATTTGATGAACGGGTGTAATAAAATAAAATTTTAGTGGGAATGTTGGCGCCATTTTTTAGAGACGGAATTTAATTCCGTCTCTAATTCCGTCTCTATTTCCGTCTCTGATCCGTCTCAAATCCGTCTCTGAATGTTTCCATCTCAATTCCGTCGCTAACTTTTTAATTTAGAAACGGAAATTATTCCGTTTCTAATTCAGTTTCTAAATCAGAAACGGATCTTATTTCCGTTTCTAATTCCGTTTCTGATTTGCTTTTTTTTTGTAGTGAGAACTCGGGGACCAAATATGAGTTGGTCGCAATTCAAGCATTTATTTTATGATGAATGGTTCCCTGAGACCGACATGGTAGACAAGATCAGGGAGTTCCTTGCCTTGGTAAAAGGCAACATGAATTTGGCTGAATATGCGTCTAGGTTCAATGAGCTAGCGGAGTTCGCATACGAGTATGTTCTTGTAACGGCCCAAAATTTTTAATCGTGTTTAATTCCTTAAATAGGATCATCGACCAGTACCGTAGTTACCACACCATGATACACATGCATACCGAGGCATTTTGTTAAGGTATATTTTATATTTGTTGTGATGTTTTCCTAGTGTAATGTACTTGTGTAGACTATTTAAGTCATTTTACCCGTTTTTAGGTGTCTAGACGTGAGCGGGGATATGTCTCGAGATGTGTGTAAGACCGGGTAAAGTGACATGGTGAGTCTTTTATTTAAAATGAATGAATTAATGAAACCAACTTAATTGTTCCATAAATCTATGGTAGTTAGTTTTATCAATTTAAATAGCCTAATTGCTAACTACAACATAACACATAAATCAACAATCCTTAATGTACCTCGAGAGATGTGCCAACACCAGATGTCATAAGATGTGAGTGCACTTTTGGTGTTAGTGTGAGTGTTGTAATGGTGGTAGGAGTGATTGTGAGCCATTAAATCTCATAAAAAAATGAATGACTTAGATTAAGGAATAGGTTGGTACATATACTATACTTTATTACAATTCTTATCAACATGGACAACCAAGCTAGAGAGGTAAAAATAGGGTTGGACTATTTAATGGTTGGTTTGCTCTCAAATTGGTGATAGTGTGATCAAATTCATCAAGTCTGTGACAAATCAAGCTCATGTCATCAAACTAGGAACCCTAGGTAATGGTTTCTACACTTGCTATGCTTCCGATTTTGAAGAACTGAGCTAGGTGATAGAGTTTTCTTGTCCTAAATGTATTTGAAACTCTAATTCACTGGTTCATACAACTTATTGAAGCATTGATTTGAGTTTCAAGCCCAATTTTTGGATTTTGAAGTTTTGACCAAATTTGGGGTTTTTCTTAAGATATTGATTTCTGAAGATTGAGTAGTGTAGATGTGTTTGTTTTAAAAATATAAAATTATAGTTGAACTTCTTGTCTTTTTCTGATGATCCTACCATAAAGAAGTTCCCAAAAACTTTTGAAATCAACAAGTTATGGTTGTTCAAAGTTATTATGTGTTCTTGATGTTTTTTTATTTCAAAATGCATGTTTAATTGGATGAAATGAATGAATTATAGAAGTTTCTGGTGCATGTTGTTGATTGGAGGTTTGTTATGGACCCTTGGCAGAGGAGAGCGAGGGATCTGGGGAGTCAGAGGAGACCTAGATGTCCAAGAAACCAGAATTCCGCACTTGCAGAATTATGGGTTTTGCAACGTTTAGCACGCTATGCCCTCTGGGTAGCACGCTATAAGTTCTAGGTAGCTAAGTGTTCTTCGACAAGAGGAACACTAGTGCGCTAAAGTTACCTAGCGCGTTATATGGGTTTCCCTAGCGCGCTACCAAGGCTCTAGACATAAATTTTTAAAATTTTTGAAAAATCATTAAACCCAATTAAACCAGTTTAAAACCTAAACCTAGCAACTCTAACCCACTCTAAAACATATCAAACAACTCCAAAAAACTAATGGGAGGTCTCGAGAGTTCGGAAACGCATTTTGGGGTGTTAGGAGGCCGAATAAGCTAGGATAAGCTTTGTGACTTGTAAGTAAAGCCGTGAGAATTCTTTATTTTATTTCATTGAATCTTATCGATTTATAGTCTATTTGTAGACATCGATACTTGTAATCTTACATCATTTTATCCTTGTTTCTATTCATTATTGAATATTGTCAACATGATGCCTTGTAAAGTATTTCATTGATTCATTTTCCTAAGCTTGATAAATTCTTGATATATAGTTGATATAAAGCATGCTATTAGGACATGTTGTAATGGAGTAGACTCGTATTCTATTTTCCTTGGGCTTTGTAGCTTAACTAGTCTTGAAATCCTAGAGACTTAGAATTATTGATCCTTGAATATTAAAGTAGGGATTATCTAGTGTCAATTGCACAAGATATGCATAGTTCATAGGGAATTAGATCTACCGAGGTTTCCGCACTCACGACTACACTTGCATTACACATGAGGTATGAGACTCAGGGTTGTTGGAAAAAACGAGATAGATGATTTATACGAGTAGAGCACAACTATGCCATTTGAGGATTGATAGAATTTATGAAATATGTAAAGCGCAACTCCATATAGTTGTGGAAAAGGCTAGGTGATAGTTCTCACTGCCGACCGAACATAGATCATCTCGACTTAGCCTGTGTTAGTCTCTACATTTTTAACTATGGTATTTACTTGCATTACTTGATTCATCAACTTTTTCGCTACTTTATGCTTTTAAACACCTTTCTTATATTTTGGAAATGTAGTATCGAATTATCCAATTATTACTTAAATATCACTATACTTACCGTATAGTTTGTGACGGTGGGTGTAGGTCCGTCGAGCAGCAACAGGTCGGGGAAGAAGAAGATCGACAACTTTCCTTAAGCATTTCAGCGACTCTCCTATCTAATTTTGGGTATGACTCGACTATTGTTGTATTACTGATGTTTATGCCTTTCCTGTACATTTTGGGTTGTATATTGGATGGAGCGTATAGTTCCTCGACTTGAGACTCGTTTATCACACTGTGTTATTATCCTTATGATATTTATATGCATGTGATGTTATTTCCTAGTTTCCATACTTAGGATTTTAAAATAATAATTGCTTCCGCATAACCTTTAAGATTTCCATGATAATATTAAAATGATAAAAAGTTTTAATTAACTTAGAAATCTAATGATAGCATGTAAAATGTATTACTTATTCTGAACGCATGCATCGAGGAATATAGGAAAGAAAGGCTGACTAGTGCATATTTAAATCTTACATGGTTGGGATTAAGGCTTAATTACGGGATTAGGACGAGCGGTGCCATGTTCAGAAGAAGGGGCAGTCACAATTCCATCCAAGACAACTCATAAGAGACGATTTTTTATGAACTGAGGAAAGAAATACGTGCTACAGTGGCAGCATTGGGATCAGAGACTTACCAGCAGGCCTACCATCGGGCACTCAAATGTTAGTCAGCACTTCATGATGAGGACGATTTGTAGTATCAAGCGGGATCCGATAGGTATAGTCAGGGTAAATGCAGTTTCGATGCTTATCAGAAAAGTAATTGAGGAAATCCCAATAAGCACAAATTTGGAGGATCATTGGGTGGTCGTGCACCCTCTAGAGTTGATTTAGGGAGCACCACACCTTCACGTGTCCCTGTGCATTCGCCTTCTCGGAGTGTGATGTTTGAACCACCACGTCCATCGCAGTACCCCTAGTGGAGCGAGAGCAGGGGGCCGAGACCCAGTGCATCCGCGAGTGTCATGAACCCACCTCTGAATTATCATAAATCACATATAAAATGCTTCTTATGTGGGAAACAGGACATTATAAAAGCAGATTCCCTAACCCACCACCATCTAAAAGGGGTGTAACTCCAGTTGCCCAAGGAGGAGTCCATGTAGTAGTTGAGCATGACCAGGAGGCCCCACGATGAGTAGTTGCAGGTACGGGCTCCTATTTTGGTGATGAAACCAACATGCATTATTTTATTTGAGATCTATCATTAAAATGTTATTGGGAAACCAAAACTTGGTACATTAGGGTTGGATAGGGCAAAACAAAACTTTACAAAGAAAAATAATGAAATAAAAATAATACTATCATTGATGAAATTTTATGATCTCACAGATAGTGAGTAGAGTACTAAAATTAGGGATCTCCTCAAAATAAGAATACATTAAAAATGAGCATTAAGTACATGACGCATCGATATAAGTAGATCAAGTGATGTTGATTTAAAAGAGATACACATCATGAAGGGTGGCGCATCGATGATAGCTAAGTTACTAAAATTGGGAATACCAAAATGTTACAACTTTTTTCAAAATAAGTGTAGTTTACTTGACTGTACTACAAAATATAAATGAGCTAAGTTAGTACGACTTGGAGAACATACCTTACAGCTAGTTATACTATAATGACTCAAAGGATAATGAACTCAATGATAGACATATTATAAACATTAAGGATACCCAGCTAAAAGTAGTCTTTGTATGATGGTACGGTATTAGACATATGGTTTGACAATCGTTAGGTTGAGTGGAACCTAATTCGGTCATAAAGAGAAAATAATAATTATAAAGTCGAGAACTAAATAATATAACTAGTACCACCTAATCTAAGTCATGATGATAGAATCCTTAAAATTGGGGATCCTAATATAGGATCGATTTTTGGAAAGGACAATTAAGTAAATAGGTGGTATAATGGATTGTGAATCCAAAAGAGATAATGAACGCTACAATAGCCTTTTGTAGCCATGAGACTTGCAAGAGGCGTAACCCACTCGGAATCCAAAATTTTAATGATATTGATAACATCATAAGAAATCACGAAAATTGATGGTAGTAAACGACTTGAAATTTCTCGATAGGATTAACCGTTATCTTCAAATGTAAAATACAAAAATTAAGGCACATTTATATTTCTCAGTGAGAGAAGTTTTAAACAAGTTGTAAGAGTTAAGTGTTAGCATAGAAAAGGTGATAAAAGGCACTTGTTCACCGAATGTAAACATGAATAAGCCAAATGAATTTAAAACAATCATCCAGAATCGTGAAAGTTGACTCAAAATATAAAACCTACAACAATGAATGTCAATAAATGTATGTTAACATTGATGTTAAGGTATTATTCTCGAGATGAGTACTTGACATGCTCATTTGTAGAATCCATCGATGAGTCACAACGACATGAAAATTCGTTCATTGATATGTAACTGACATGGCGATATAGTTAGTGTGCTAGTGCTCATACTATAGCGGGTAGCTATCCTCGTTCCTACTGCCAATTGGTAGTATGATTTTGTTGTCGGATAGGTAGAGATATTTATGACACGGATAGGCACCAAATCACATCTTACTAGGTTTTGCCTACTTGTTGGTTGAATGACTTAGGCGTCCATTGCGATTTCAGTGGCCTATGCCTCTCCAACCAACATTTTTCCTTCAATCCTTCGGGATGCCAGTTGTTTGTTTAGAGAGAGCACTATACCATCACCATGTTTCTTACATTGAGTCAACGCGCGTGATAATATAAAAACTTGGCAGGTAGCTAAAGTTTAATAAATATATTAAGACTTGTACGAGGTAAGGCTCACGAACTTGGCCATGTGGGACATAAATAAGAATGTTGGGATGTGGAGTCAAGAGTAAATTTTATTTCACGAAGGGTCAGACATATTTCTAGGTGTGGATTTGCATAAGAAAAAAAGGGATCGTAAAAGAAATCATTATCAACGGACATGACGGGCTATAGGTGTACTTTACTTTTACTTTCGAGGATGAAAGTTCTTAAAATTGGGTATGTTGTGATGACTAAAAAAATCAAAAACACCCATCACAAGGTTAATTTAGTAATTTTGTAAACTCTATACTAAATTGATCCCACTATATAAATTTAATTATAAACCCTAGCCCCTTTTGCTCACACACAAAAATTGGGAAAGAAATGGAAAGGAGACTTATTTGGGGAATTGTGATGCTTTAAAGGCAAGAAGACCTCCATTAAAGGTAAACCCATTTTCTTTTATTGTCTAAATGAGTCACAAAGTTGTGTTCAATTCAATAAATGTGGATAATTAATTTTTTTGATTTAGTTTGATAAAATTTTAATGGAGAGCCCCAAGGGGGTGTCGACAATGTCGGAGAAAGTGGCAGCAACATCGCCACCGCTGCCGCTGAACGAAGGAGTGCAGCAGCAGTGCCACCACCAAGGGGAGGCCAAGGGGGGGGGGCAGAGCCCCCCTTGCAACATTCGCTGCTGGGCTGAGGTGCGTGCCTAAATCCCAGTAGATGTCTAGGGGTCGTTTGTCCCTTGGACCAGTTGATAGGGGCCAATGGCCCTTGGACCTAAAATATATAAAATAAAATAATAAAATAGAAAGCATATATATAATAATAATAAAATAAAAATAAACTATAACATTCTATACATATAAATGATATAAGTGTTGGGGTATGTGGCCTTAGCCAATTCTGTAAACTTTGTTTAACTATTATAAGTAGATGCATGTTTATTTTATAATAGTATCCATGGATAATTTTTGTAATATTCTAAATGTCCCTAGTCAGTTATTATTGCAAGAACAATAATAAATTAAGACTAGTATGAGTCTTGATTGATAATCATGTGATGATTATGCATATACATATACAGATCAAGATAATGTGTATCAGTTGTGAACAGATGCTGGACCGACCCACTATGAGAACACTATATGGTCAATGTCATAAGTGATTCTCATGAGAGTTATATCATTTAATCCTTTGACTTGAGATCACCAGAGACTCCAACATTAGGAGTATAACGATTTGATACAATCAAATGTTGTCTTTAACCGGTTGATTTTAAAGATTGTGATTGGTCATTGTTCGACTATTGTGTGATCAAGATGGAATTTGTCCCTATATTTTAGAGAGAGATATCTATTGGGCCCCTCGATATGTTAGATTGATAAATGGCCTTGTCTAGTGAATTAATTGGATCAAAGTCATTTGACAATTTCGGTCTACTCGGAGATCGAGACTAGTAGATTGAACTATAAGGGTGACATTCCATGTCTTATGTTCAATTAAAAGATATCGCGTGACAAAAGGATATTATATACACTGTCTTTTAGGTTGCATCAATTTATTGATCTTTATGCTATTTGGGTAGTCATAATGCATTGCTCGAAACTGCTTATGACTTGTGTACCAAAATGGTTTTGGTTCACTGCCAACATTGTATGAACCTATTGGGTCTCACACAAAGAATGGATTTGCGCGATTTAATATTATCTGGGTTAATGAACTTTATTTGATAAAATTCATTTTGAATATTCTCATTAAATGCCCTAGTTTGACTAGGATTCAAGATTCTCATACATTTCTAGTGTAACTAAAAGTTTTGTCTCTTAGTAAGTCTTATTTTGAGTAGGACTCTAATTTGAATTATAGTATGACATTAATTCTTATTTGAGTTTTAGATAAATTACAACTCTTATTGGATTAGCAATTGTAGATTCTCTATGACTCCTTCCTATTTAGAGTTGGACTTTATCTATGGCTCTTTTTGGAGTGTGACTAAGAAACGGAATTCTTTTACAACTCGACCTAGTGTACTATAAATAAGACATTAGGGTCATAGTTGTTGTAGTGAATTCCGGAGAGAGATTTCTTCTAGAGAGTTTTTGTGAGAATTCTGTCCTAGGATTTTTGGGGCTAGCATTCCGAATCGTGATCTTCCATTCGTGTCTGGATTTATGATAGAGAGCGTTCGTCTTTCGCGACGTCTTAAAGGAATCGATCAACACCAAATAAGGCAGAGATGGAGTTATTCTTGCTCAGGTTTGATTTTTTATTGGCACATCAATTTGATGGAATCAATACGATCTTGGTTTGGGGATGTTCGAAGAGGTTTCGAAACTTCCGCTGCGCATGATCCCCAAAACCCAACAATAATATCAGAGCCAGTAGGCATGATTTAATTAAATTGTAATGTGCCATTATTTTTTATACATGATATATATAAGTCAATCATGATATTTTATATATGGTTGCGTCATTGCATTTAATAGAATTAATCTATATGCAAAAGTATGAAAGTATCGGCATGGTGTTGTTGATGTAGTCGCACCGTCACGCATATACACGCACAAAACGGGTGCGCATCAAATTTGGCGGATAAGATCTCACTATTTGTGTACATAGATATGTTTAATTTAATATGTTGGTGATTGTATGTGATATGAAAGCCATGATATTGATAAAAAAATAAAAAATAAAAAGATTTTGCCTAGAATGATATTTGATCCCTAGCCATTCAACTCTTTTTGAAATGCTTTAGCCATCTTAGCTAGCAATTCAACTTGTAACAAGATTACAAAATAAAATTAAAGTACAAATCTGATTGTAATAGGATTACAAAATAGAATAAAAAGAGGACTTTTGTTCATTGTAGGATTGGATCCCTAGTCTTCCAACCCGTTGGAATACCTTCACCATCCTAGCAAGCATTCCAAGTTGTAGTAGGATTATAAATCAAAATTAAAGTACAAATCCGATTGTAATATGATTACAAAATACAATAAAGGAACTTTCGTTGAGAGTATGATTTGATCCCTCATCTACCGACTCATTGGAATGACTTGGCCATCTAGGCTATCCATTCCAAGTTGTAATAGGATTACAACTCTATTTATATTAATTGAGTTATATATATTAATTGAAAGAAGTTTTGATTGATTAATTACCATTAATTAAATGGGGTTATTGTTCATTAATTGGATTGAGTTAATTTAATTGGAAGGTGTTTTAATTGAATTAATGTCAATTTAAATTGGTGGGACTATTATTAATGTTAATTAAAATATTTAATTAAAAGGGGTTTTAATTAAATAGAGTCCGATAAAAAATCATATTGAGATATATTTAATTAATGAGATCATGCACTTGGAAAACTTTAAGATTTTTAATTTCCTTGATTTGTTTTATGATGCCTTTTTGATATATGAAGATGTTTATTCTTGTTTTATTTTAATGATCTTTATTCTATGCATATTGCGTATATATATGATATTCCATAATTAAATAGATGCTAGAATTAGTCATTGTGAAAAACAATATGGACCATAAAACTTGATAAAAATCCCTTGATTAGAATTTTAAGTTAATGCCACCCATTTTAAACATTTGTCAAGGCCTCGATCACATCAATATAGGTCTGCCTTCGCATGGTGTATTGTATTATCTTGGTGAGGTAAGTTGGGTAATGGTTACTTGGATGTTTTAAATTGGTTTAACTTAATAAAGCTATCAAAACGGTTTTAGGCTTTAGGCATAGATGAGATGTAAAATGTTGTGACATATGATGTCTAGGTCTTATAAAGAACCTAAAAGTTGCATATGATGCAATTGGTAATGGTTACCTACCTAAATAACTTGATTTTTAGTGTCAAGCCTTAGTTGTCTAAAAAATAAGTGAAATATGGATCTTAGACCACTAAACTAATATTTACGAGGGTTATTGATTTAGCGGGAGTTTAATTACTTACTACTAAATCATTCTACATAATCTTCTAAGTGTAGATGTTAAACTCCTAGTAACACTAATTCATAGCAACTGTGATCAATCCTTGAGAAGGTAAAATAATTTCTAAGACTAATTTCTCTGTTTTGATTTGAAAATTGATAAATGTTATCAACCATATAAACAAAGATGTATGTCTTAGATTAATGGTTCCTTTTAAAATACCATCTATTAGTACAAGTATTATATGTCATGTTAGCAAATATAAAAAAAAAAGATTCGGGTCGTGAAAACTAATGACATGACGGTGACATTGAAAGAAATGTTCCAACAATAAGTCACACGGGAAGCTCATAAGATTGTAAAATTTCAAGATTCTTGTAAAATGGTTGAGAAACTATTAATATGTCTTTATGTTTAGAACATGAAAGAACTATATTAATTATCTCAAAATGATTGAATCTTCATGTATCGAAAATTGGTAGTAGATTTGATCTATAATTCATCAAAGTAGTTTTAAACTACATTATTTGAAAGACATGGATACCACTATTTACAATCGCATATGATGTTTAAAATTGTAAGACATAATAATAAAAAGGGGCCTTAGATATATATTTGATGGTTCGTAACATAAAAGAGTTTAATAAAGAAAGATAAAGGGAAGGTAAAAGCTACAAAAGGTGCTTGTGTCGGACATAGAAACCTTAGTTGTGAGCTAGACTTTATCAAGTTCTAAAGAAATCCTTAAAGAACGGATTTTATTTTTCATAGAATAAAATTATTCATTTTATAATGAATTACAAATCTTATCAAGAAGACATAATTTTGAATTTTTATGAATATTTAAAAATGAGTATAAAAAAAACACTTGGCAAACTATTAACATACTTTGATGAGATCAAGGTGGATAATATTTGAGCCAAGAGTTTAACTGACCATTTTTGAAATTGTGAGATTGTCTTGCAATTAACTCCATTAGGAATGTCATTTGAGAAATGATGTTATAAGAGGATAAATTAAACTATATAGGATATAATTTGATTTATGATGTGTCACACAGACTCTCCTATGATGTTTTATAGAGGCTATACTTTGGAAACCAAGGGATTCACACTAAACCTTATTTTCGTTAAAATGGTTGATAAAACTTCACATATATATGGAATAAAAAGACATCTTTTCTTGAGATTTGAGGCGGCAAGACTTGCGTAAGACATTAAGTCACATAAAGTTTGATGCCTAAATCTTTTGTGTCTAATTGTGGTCGAACGCTATGATACTATTTTTATACAATTGAGAACAAATTGTTTGTTGCTTAAAATAATGTCTTTATAATTAAAGAGTTTATTTTAAAGACACCATTGGGAATAAAATAAATCTTGAAATATTCAAGGGCCACAAATGAGAATTGAACCACTTTAGGAAGATCAACAAAGTTTTGAACTAGTTGAGTATGCACAAGTAACATATATCTCTTGAAAATCTAGAATAATTAGAAATTGGCAAGAGAAATTTGGAATTTCTTATTATTGATAGTTGTGATGTATTTTTGATATTGGATAAAAATAAATCACTACTTGTAAAGAGACATATCTCGTCTAGATTGAACGAAGAAACTAAGTGTTATTAACACTGAATTGTAATTCATATATGTTAACCTAGTTTGGAACTTGAATTATTTACCCGAAGATGGTATGACCATTGGATGTAAATGAGTTAAAGTGACATGAAAAAGAAAAGATGCATACTTAAAAGTACGGCTTATCAAAAATTTCAATCTAAATCAAGGTGTTGATTAGTATAAGATTTTCACTGGTAGCTAAGCTCAAGTTAAAGAATTGTATTGTCATTACTTCATAGTTTGACCATAAGGTATGAGAAACGGATGTCAGAAATAGCATTGCTCTATGCTCCTTAAAGATGTGTATGATACAACTTAAGAGTTTTTTTATTATTTTTTTGAGAATTTGAGAAAGGTATGCAAGCTTAAATGATCCATTTATGGATTATAGTAAGCTTATCAGAGTTGGGAAATTTATTTTGATGAAATAATTAATGAATTGCATTCATTGAATCGAAGATAAACTTTGTATATACATAAAGGTTAGCGGGAGCGCAATTATCTTTCTGAATTTGTATGTTAATGATATATTATTCATTAAAAATTACGTCTTAACTTTGCGGAAAGTCAAGTTTTGGTTAAGGAAGGTTTCTCAATGACATTCTTATCTAATTAGGCATATATCCTTGTGATATAGATCTATGGAGATAAATCTAAGAGGCTAATTGCTTTAAATAAGAGTGCTTATATAAACAAATAACTGAAAAAGTTTTAGTGTATGAGATTCTTAAAAGAATTCGTACTTATGTCTTATAACATAAGTCTCAGCAAGATTTAAAGTCTTAAGAAAAATTATGAGTGGGACAATGTGAATATGATTGCTTATACATTAGCTATGAGAATCATCACATATGTTATACTTTGAATTCAGCTCGATATGTCATATGCTTTGGGCAAAACATACATATATCTCATAGATTCTGGTGAGAGACACTGTATATTTATTAATAGCATTCTTAAGTACTTTAGAAACACTTGAGAGATGTTATTAGATTTGCAGATGTTTCAAATATATGAGTCTTGTAAATGATTACACGATGCAAACTTTCAAATTAACATAAAAGATTAATGGTCGCAATATGGATATTTGTTAACTTCGTAGGAATGAGTTGAAAATGTTCTAAACTCACTCTAACAAGTCCTATAACATAAATTGAGTTTTTAGCGGCATTTGATGCAGCCAAAGAAAATGTTTAGATCGTAAAGTTCATGATTGAATAAGGAATAGTTCCAAGTGTTGGAAATAATGATGGCTTTTATTGTAAAATCAATGGACAAATTTTGGTTATGGAATTTAAATTACATTATATATCTAAACAATCACTTGAGCGTTTTTGTCTTATAAAATATAAAATGTAAAGATTTGTAGAACATCAATAACAAAAAATGTAGCAGTTACGTAAACAAACTTCTTCCACCGAGAATGCATTAAGGTTACTCAGTATTGGATATGTGTAGGATTAGACCTAGTGCAAGTAGGAGATGTTGGGGTATGTGCCTTAGACCAATTCTATAAACGTTGTTTAACTATTATAAGTATATGCATGTGTCTTTTATAATAACATCAATGGATGATTATTGTATTATTATAAATGTTCCTAGTCAGTTATTATTATGGGAATAATAATAAATTAAGACTGCCTTAGACCAATTCTGTAAATGTTGTTTAACTATTATAAGTATATGCATGTTTTTTTTATAATAGCATCAATGGATAATTATTATATTATTCTGAATGTTCATAGTCAGTTATTATTGTGGGAATAATAATAAATTAAGACTAGTATAAGTCTTGATTGATAATCATGTGATGATTATGTGTATACAAATACGGATCAAGATAATGTGTATATGTTGGGAACAGATGCTAGATCGACCCGCTATAAGAACACTACATGGTCAATGTTATAAGTGATTCTCATGAGAGTTATATCATTTAGTCATTTGAATTGAGATAATTAGAGACTCCAATATTAGGAGTACAATGATTTGATATAATCAAACATTGTCTTTAACTGGATTATTATAAAGATAGTGATTGGTCATTATTCAACTATTATGTGGATGTTGTGCGATCAAGATGGAATTTATCCATCTCTTTTAGAGAGAGATATCTATTGGGCCCCTCAATATGTTAGATTGATAAATGACCATGTCTAGCGAGTTGATTGGATCAATGTCACTTGACAATTTCAGTCTACTAGGATATCAAGACTAGTAGATCGAACTATAAGGGTGACATTCAATGTCTTATGTTTAATCAAAAGATATTACGTGACAAAAGGATATGATATACACTGTCTATTAGGTTGCATCGATTTATTGATCTTCAAGCTACTTGGGTAGTCATAATGCCTTGCTAGAGACTGCTTATGACTTGTATACCAAAATGGTTTTGGTTCACTGCCAACGTTTTATGAACCTATTGGGTCGCACACAAAGAACGGATTTGTGTGATTTAATATTGTCTGGGTTAATGAATTTTATTTGATAAAATTCATTTTGAAGATTCTCATTAAATGTCCTAGTTTGACTAGGATTCAAGATTCTCATACATTTCTAGTGTGACAAGAAATTTTGTCACTTGGTAAATCTTATTTTGAATAGGACTCTAATTGGAATTATAGTATGACTTTAATTCTTATTTGAGTTTTAGATAAATTACAACTCTTATTGGAATAGTAATTGTAGATTCTCTATGACTATCTTTTTTAGAGTTGGACTTTATCTAGGACTCTATTTGGATTGTGACTAAGAGATGAAGTTTTTTTTACAACTCGACTTGGTGTACTATAAATAAGACATTAGGATCACAATTGTTGTAGTGAATGCCAGAGAGAAATTTTTTCTAGAGAATTTTTGTGAGAATTTTTGTCCTAAAGTTTTGGGGCTAGCACTCCGGATCGTGATCGTCCGTTCGAGTGTGGAGTTCTGATAGATGACGTTCGTCTATCGTAGTGTCTTAAAGGAATCGATCAACACCAAACAATGCAGAAATGAAGTTATTCTTGCTAAGGTATGATTTTTTATTGGCACATCAATTTGATGGAATCAATAGGATCTTGGTTCGGGGATGTTCGAAAACTTCCGCTGCGTATGATCCCCGAAACCCAACAATAAGATATATATATATATATAGTAGAAATAAATAGAAGTAATATTAGTGAACTTCAGGGCGCACTACTGCACCCCGACGAGGGTTCTCGACATTGCGAAACCGACGAGACCTACACTAGTAGACCCAAATAAATTTGCTAATAAATTGAAAATTGAGTAACTTCAAAATGAGAATTGTGAATTAATGCAAATGAGTCTTAAATTGTATAGATTCACAAAACGGTTCGCAAAGAACCACGTGCGTGCGAGGATCGGGAGTGGATATCGCGGCGAGTCGAAGTAAGTGGGGAGATTCACTCAAGTATTAGAAATAATTTGTTATTAGATAATTAAGATTCATGATTTGAATTCAAGACTTGGTAATGGGTTGCATTATTTTATTGACTTGATTTTACTTATCTTTGGGTTGTATATGTGTTGCACCGAAAATTAGGATTTCTTTCTCCTGGACAAAGAGATGGAATTACCTACTACTGGGTAAAGATTTTAATGACCCTCTGCTAGGTAAAGAGTTGGGATTACCCCTCTTAGCTAAGGAGGTGGGGTTAAATTACTAAGGGCATGACCGGTAGTAAACTTCTCATGAGAATTTTAAGTGATCTCAGTGCACATATCGACAATGGCTTGGACGAACTTACTGTTGGTTTAATAAGACCATTGAGGGGACACAACGACCATTGTGTTCGCTAGTGATCTTCATCACCTAGAGAGTAGTGGAATCGGTCATCGAAACCAAGTCAATAACTTGTGTGCATTGAATGAAACAACGACTTGTATTTATTATTATTTATTTATGGTATAACTATTGTGGACCCCTTTGCATGAATGCTTTAGTTTCATTTATGATTTCAAACCTTTTGCTATTATAATTTAATGAATCTTGGAATTTATCTTAAACGAATTAAATGGATGTTTTACATTGAATTATAGATATGAATCGTATTTCCATGCTTTCTACTAAATACTTAATTATTTGATTTCAACTACATGTTAGATCTTGCATTTTTATTAAGTAGTATTTGCGTGTTTGATGTTTGAGCGACTTTATCCTCTTATTGAGCTCCATTGCCCCTTTTAGCTCACCCTACTTACTCTCTAGGTACATCCACATCTGCTTTAGATTGCGGCAAGGGAAATGAGATAGCTTGAAATCTTCCCTTGTATTGTGAGCCTCGTGTGCTCCTATTATCTAGTTATTTGATTTTGAGAACTTATGAATTTGGGTTGTAACTTAAGACTTGTTGGGTAGTTTGAACCATTCATTATCGTAATTAGAACGTATGGAAGCCTTTTGGGATATCGTGAATTAATATACTTTTAAAAAACCCAGTTCATGGATCATACTTTAATAGCTTTTAGGATATTTTATTTCCTTGATTCCTCATCTATTATCCATTAGTATAATTATTGTCTTTCTACAGATTTTGCTTATTCAAGCCAAGCCGTTGCTCTGCCCGGTTCAGGTACTTGGGCTTGGGTAATGGTTTGGGCCGGGCGATCCGATCTTAGGTCCTTTAGGTCGGGGGAGGGTCGTCACAAATGATTCTTGTGAGTTTAATTACATAGTACCAAAGGTAGCGAAGGTTTCAGTGGCGGTTTGGGCAAGGGATGTGCTAAGCATGGCGGAGGACAGGCACATGGGTGTTTGGAGGCTCCGACATTAATCAGTTTTTCTTTTTTGGGAAGATGTACCAGTTTTAATGGAGGGTGTATGTCTTTCTTTTTGGCAGGGAGTTGGTGACAGAACAATTGTAATGAAAGGAATGTTTGGACTTCACAGAGGAGCTAGAGCACACTTGGAAAATGCCTGCATGGTTGTGCTTTGTTCTGAGGTCTTGCTTATAAATGGTTAACTTGGACTGAGGGGTGTTGCATCTTGGTTAAAATCTCTTATTAATGATGGTTGGCCTATGATTTTGGGGACGCGGTTGGGTAGTGGCCCACTCTTTTTCTTTTTAGTCTCTCTAAAGAAGATTGGACTTTAGTCCATCGGTAGAGGCGAGAAGAGATAAAAGGTTGGAAGCCTTGGCTTCATTATTACTATGGCCTTTCGTTTGATTTATAGGAGAGATTACGGGTAGAACATCATATTTGACCCGATTTTCAGTGTATATTGCATTCATTATCATTCCTTTATACATATATGTACATAATTTTTATGGTTACAGTAACTTTCAGGAGTTTGTATCTTATTTCTCAAAAAAAAATATAGCAGTGTAGGAATGCTAACACCATCTAAGTATAGTTCAAAATTTTAAAACTATATGTGTTTATATAATGTAAGGTATCCGCGAATCAAGGTGTGCAATTCACAATTCAATTCAATCCATGCGGATTGCAACTTTTGCAATCCAATCCAATTTAATTAACAAACTCAAATTATGAACCAATTAGAGCTAAACAGACTGGATCCAATTGATCCACAGATTTGAGGTTTTTCATGAACACCACTAAGTTCGGCTAAGGGTTGGTGTGACGGCCCCAGTTTCCCACAAACTAGGCCTTGCCCGGCCTAAGCCCACGTGGACCCTCGAACCAGTCTAGCAAGGTCAACGCAGACTTAGTCAGCCTTCCAATCCCTCATTATACGCAATTTGACCATTTTAAGTTGAGTTATTAATATTTTGCAAGTTTTATAGTTTAGCGGAAGCAATTAGTACAAATAAATAACTCAACGGTAATTGAAAAGAGTTAGGCAACCTAATTGTGGAACCCAGTAAATGTGTTGTCATCAGAGGAGAGTAATACACGAGATACAAAATTTCACCTAGCTATGAAGCCTTCCCTTTTGCTACCCGTCTGCAACTCTGTACTTAGTCAAACCCAAAAATGACGAGACTAGGTAAGTAAAGGCAGTAGGACATATACAACATTTCAAAACATAACTAAAACAATCGAATTCATGCAATTAGAAAGAAAGGAAACGGGTAACGCATGAATATAAAAGACTGTAAATAAATCAATCGATGAGTGATGCCAAATAACAAGGAGTCCCGACCAAAAGGTCGTTGAGTCGCGGCAAAAGCCCAACAGACTCGGGTGTAGGACGAGACCCCACCCTCCCAGCCCTAACCCTTGCGACTATGAGACATTCACAAACCTGGATCTAGGACGAAACCCCAGCCTCCCACCCCTAACCCATATGACTATGAAACATCTGTTAGGTTTTAGGGTTCATGGGTAACGGAGATTACAAAACAATTTTAACAAAAACCCCAACAAGATCCGAATCTAATTCCATTAAAAACGTTTGAACCACAAAAAACTTAATCATACCTCAGTCGCAATATACCTTTATGAAGGTTGATCGATCTCTAAGGCGCTGCCAATGACGAACGCCCTCTACAAGTAGTCCACACACGAACGGCGGTTGAGATTCGAAGTACTGGCTTTGAGAGAATACCAAACCGTTTGTTTCTCTCCAAAATGATCCAGAGCATACCAAAAAACCCTAAGTCGTTTCTAAAATGAAAATAGAGTTTCGGCCTTTTAATCTTTCGTACGTGTATTCTAACTTAAAGCGTCTATTTATACAACATTTATATATAGACGGTTATGTAAATTACACATATACCCCTACTTAAAGAAGTATAAGTGTAATACACCACAAGGACGTTTTTGTCATGAATTTTATCATATAAAATTCATTTTTCTGAACCATCTTAAAATATCGCAAAACCATTCTCAGTGTGCGACCCAATAGGCTCATACAATGTTAGCAGTGTACCAAAACACATTTTGGTATACAAGTCATAAGCGGCCTCTAGCAAGACATTATGACTACCCAAGTTGTACGATATCAAATCGATACAACCTGATCAATAGTGTATATAACATCCTTTTGTCACACGATATCATTTTGATCAAACATAAGGCATGGAATTGTCATCCAACATGTTCAATCGTACTAGTCTAGATCTCTAGGTAGACTGAAAACATCCAAGTGACATTGATTAATATCAATTCACTTAGACTAGGCCTTTTAACAATCTAACACATCGAGGGATCCACTAGATATCTCTCTTTATATGAGAGGGACAAATTCTATCTCGATTACACAACTTCATCACATTGCTCACACAGTAACCAATCACAACCTTTATAATCGTCCGGTTAAAGACAACGTTTGATAGTGTCAAATCACTATTTCCTAATGTTGAAGTCTCTGGTAATCTCAAGTAAGAGGATCGAAAAATATACCTATCATGAGAAACAACTTTGACTTAATCCATGTGATGTTCTCATAGCGGTCGGTCCAGTACTTTGTTCCTTAACAAGTACTCGTGATCTTGATCCGTATCCCTATACGTATAATCATCATATAATCATCAATCAAAACTCACACTAGTCTTAATTTATAATAGTTTCCAGTATAATGACCGACTAGGGACATTTAAGATATTTTTGTAAATACCCATGGATCTTATTATAATGTAAACATGCAAATTAATTATAATAAATAGCAAATGAAATCTTCTATTTTATTAACTAAAAGTATTCATGAAGACAGTTAATGGATTGACCTAGGGCAGATGCCCCAACCTCTCCCACTTGCACTAGGGCCAATCATACATGCATCTAATGTCTAATGATCTAACATGACCATCATGTTTTGCTTGTGGAAGAGCTTTTGTCAATGGATCTGCAACGTTGTCTTCAGTAGGTACTCCGCAAATCTTTACGTCTCCCCTCTCAATAATCTCTCTCGATGAGATTAAAACGCTGAGAGTATATGTTTGGATCTCGTGGTGTGATCTAGGTTCCTTGGCCCGTGCTATTGCCCCGTTATTTTCACAATACAAACAAATAGGGTTAGCAATACTTGGAACCACACCTAGTTCGAAATGAACTTTTTGATCCAAATCGCTCCTTTCTTTGCATCGGACGCCGCAATATACTCAATTCACATTGTAGAATCTGCCACGCCTATTGTTTCGAACGTTTCCACTTTTCGCACCCTCATTCAAAGTAAACACATATTCGATTGCGATCTAAAATCATCTATATCGCTTTGAAAAATTGCATCTGTGTAACCATTTACAACTAGATCATTTTAAAAACCTCCATAGACCAAGAACATTTCCTTAGTCCTTCTTAAGTATTTAAGGATGTTCTTTACTGCTATCTAGTGACTCTCACCAGGATCGATCGATATCCGCTTGCGGTGCTCAAAGCATATGATACATCCGGTCGAATGCATAACATGGCATACATGATAGATCCAATAGCCGATGCATATGGAATCTTATTCATATGGTCTCGCTCTTCATTTGTCCTAGGACACTGATTCTTGCTGAGACTTATGCCATGAGACATTGGCAACAATCCTCTTTTAGAGTCTTGCAAACTGAACCTATTCAGCACCTTGTCTATTTAAGCACTCTGACTTAGATCGATTAGCCTCTTAGATCTATCCCTATAGATTCTTATCCCTAGGATATAGGTTGCATCTCTTAAGTCTTTCATTGAGAAACACTTCCCTAACTAAGACTTGACATTCTGCAATGTTGGGATGTCATTTTCTAATGAGTAATATATCATCAACATACAGTACCAGAAAAACAACTACACTCCCACTGATTGCTTCATCAAAACGAAGATTCCAACTTCGAGAAGCTTGCTTTAATCCATAAATGGATCTTTGAAGCTTGCATACCTTCCTAGAATTCTTAGGATGTACAAAACCTTCAAGTTGTATCATATACACGTCCTCGAGCAGCTTTCCATTAAGAAATGATGTTTTTACATCCATTTTCCATATCTCATAGTCATAATATGCAGCAATGGCAATTAAAATTCTTGTGGATTTAAGCATGGCTACTGGCGAAAAAGTTTCATCATAATCAACACCTTGAGTCTGCCTGAAACCTTTTGCTACAAGTCTTGCTTTAAAAGTATGTACATTGCCATCCATGTCAGTTTTCTTCTTGAAAACCCACTTACATCCAATGGTCTTACCAACTTCAGGTAAATCAACCAAGTTCCAAACTTGGTTATCATACATGGATTACATCTCAAAGTTCATGGCACTTAGCCATTTATCTGAGTATGGTCTAGACATAGCCTCTTGATAAGTGGTGGGCTCATTTTGATCCATAAGCAACACATCATGACTATCGGTAATGAGAAGATTTACAAGGGCCTTGTGTCACTTTCGGAGGTTCAACTGGTTCAGAACGTTGTTGAACTTCCAGTAGCGGTTCAGGGTTTATCTGTGATTCTTAAACTTCTTCAAGATTTATTTCTCTCCTACTAGTGTCTTTTGAAATAAACTGTTTTTCCATAAAGGCACCATACCGAGCAACAAACACTTTGTTCTCTGTGGGATTATAAAAGTAATATCTTTTTGTTTCCTTAGGATACCCCACAAATAAACACTTGTCAGATTTAGGTGCTGGTTTTTCTGATACTTGTCGTTTTACGTAAGCCTCACAACCCCAAATCTTAAGGAAATACAAACTAGGTCTCTTCATGTACCATATCTCATATGGTGTTTTATCAACCGCTTTAGAAGGAACTCGATTTAGAGTGAAAGCTGCAGTTTGTAATGCATAACCCCAAAAGGATAATGGAAGATCTGCATGACTCATCATAGATCGAACCATATCTAATAAGGTTCGATTTCTCCTTTCAGAAACTCCATTCCACTATGGAGTTGCTGGTGGAGTCAATTGGGATACAATCCCACAATTTCTAAGATGATCATGAAATTCTTGGCTCAAATATTCACCACCTCGATCTGACCAAAGTGTTTTGATAGTTTTACCAAGTTGATTCTGCACTTCATTTTGAAACGTTCGAAACATCTCAAATGATTCAGCTTTATGTTTCATTAGATATACATAACCATATATGCTTTGAAATCATCGATGAATTGTAATGAAGTACATATAACCTCCTCTAGCCATTGTGTTTATAGGACCGCATACATCAGTATGTATTAGACCCAATAAATCACTTGCCCTTTCACTGTGTCCAGTAAAGGGACTTTTAGTCATCTTGCCTCGTAAACAAGATACGCACGTTTCATATGTTTCTAAATCAAATGAATCTAGAAGTCCATCTTTATGGAGCTTCGTTATTCGTTTCTCATTTATGTGCCCGAGACGCAATGCTAAAGATAGGTTTGATTCAAATCATTTGACTTAAATCTCTTTGTGTTTATGTTAAAGACTGGAGTATCAGTGGACCTTTTCATGCTTAAAATATAAAGACCATCACACAAATCAGCATTTGCATAAAATATTCCTTTACGAGATATGGATTATCTATTATTCGCAATAACAAAATCAAAACCATCCATATCCAAGCATGAAACAGAAATGATGTTTCTGCTCAAGGCAGGCACAAAATAACAATTATTTAAAGTTAAGATAAGTCCACTAGGTAAGATTAAGTCATATGATCCAACAGCCAGGGCAGCAACTCTTGCTCCACACCCTACGCAGAGGATGACTTCTCCTTTCTTCAACTTTCTATTTCTGGTGAGTCCCTACACATTTATACAAATGTGAGATCCACATCCGGTATCTAATACTCAGGAATCACTAGTAGATAAATTAATTTTAATAACATAAATAACTGTAGTGGTAGTCGCACTACCCTTTTTCTTCTTTAGATCTTCCAGAAAGAGTTTGCAATTTCTGAACCAATGTCCAGGTGCATGACAGAAATGACAATTTCCTTCCTTTTCTTTTGGGTGTTTTGAAGCAGGAATAGGCTGGGGCTTTACTTGTTCCACAGGCTTTGCGACAGGTGCAGCAGCAGCCTTGATAACTTTAGCCTTGCCTTTGCCTTACTTCTTCATTCCCTTTCCCTTTTGGACCATCAACACATTACTAGAGGGTTTCTTGATATTTTATTAAGCAATTTTGAGCATCAAATGCAACTCTGAAATTGATTTCTCCATATTATTCATATTGTAGTTCATCACAAATTGTGAGTAACTTTCTGGTAATGAATTCAGGATCAAATCCGTAGCCAACTCTTGGCTTATGGGAAATCCGAGTCTATAAACCCGGTCAATATAGCCTTTCATCTTCAAAACATGAGGACTAACTGACGTACCCTCAGTCATCTTGCAAGAATGTAGATTTTTGACTGTCTCGAACCGTTGGAACATTTCCTTCAGCGTTATAGCCATGTAGGCTTCCATTAGTTTCATGTCCTTCTGAAGTTCGGGAACCATAGTTGCCGGCATAATACATGCAACATCAGTAGAATCGTTTACATGCTTACCATGCGTATCCTTCACAGCTTTCGTAGCATTGGCTGGTGGGTCCTCAGGAATTGGAGCATCCAGGACATACAACTTGTGTTCATGCTTAAGAGCAATTCTCAAGTTTCCGAACCAATCAAGAAAGTTAGTCCTAGATAGCTTATCCTTCTCAAGGATGGATCGCGATGACGATGGGGATTATTGTTACTTGAAGAGGCCATTGATCTACAATAAAGATTATGCAAAGTTTATTTTAGTATAGAGGAATAGACTCCCACTAAATTAACAACCCTCCTAAAATACACTGTTTATTTAGGGGACTAAAATCCATATTTCACCTAATTCTATGACAAACTATGGCATGAAACACAGAACTAGATTATTTAGGTAGGTAACAGTTACCAATTACATCTTATGTAATTTTTAGATCATTTTATGAGATATGAGACATCTTATGTCTTAGCATGTTTTTATCTCATCATGTGCCTAAAGCTCAAAACTATTTTGATAGCTTTATTAAGTCGGACCATTTTAAACATTTAAGTAACTCTTATCCAACTTGTCTCACCAAGATAACACAATACACCCAGCTATGGCTGAAACTGTATTATTGTGATCGAGGCCTTGACAAGTGTTTAAAATGGATGGTGTGAGACTTAAAATTTAAGAGAGGGATTTTCTTCAGTTTTAGTGATTTTATGTAAACAATGAAATATCATATATTTTTTACTGATGTGTTAAACCACTAAACAATTTGGAGATTTTTATACTATTCACTAATAAAAGAATTTTCGTGCGCTATGATTAGTTAGACGGCGGTCCCGCTGACCGGTCAGCGGACGGGTAACAGGGGGCAGCGCCCCATTTTTTAGTTTTTTTTAGAAGACGGATCTCAATTCCGAAAATTGAAATTCGCTATAGAAAATCTTATTTTTCGCTGATTTTATTATCCTAAATTTACCCCTTAATTTATCCAAAATTAAGTCAATTAAAACATTTTTAATTAACCTTGGCCCACATCTAACTAATCATCTTATCCTAATCCAATTAGGACTTAAGATATTTGAATCCTAGCATATCACCAATAAAAAAACTTCTCCATATTTATCTCCTATCCAATAGGGATAACGAAACCGATTTTGCTTATATCTCTTAATCTAATTTGTTATCTATCTTTATCAAATAGAAACTTCATAACAGAATGGATATAACAAGATAAATAAATAATTTCAAAAATTAATTATTCACAATTTCGGTCCTCATCCAAATAATCACAAACATGTAATTGAATCATGAACTACTATCCATATCGAACCTAATGGTGTCATGGATCACAGAACATGAAACTCAATTCATTAAAATTATTCAAATTAACCTAACATGGTTACTAGCATGTACGAAACTAATTTCAATTAAATCACGAATATATGTATCTTAAACACAAAACATGATAATAAATCTCACAGAAAACTTTTGTATATCACATATACATCAACTATTAACATGCTTTCAATCATATATCATGTATATATCAGAAGAAAACATGCAATGAATTTAACGGAATCGAACTCGAAGGCTCTAATACCACTGGTGGGTTTTGGGGTTTATGTGCAGCGAAGATTAAAAAACAATTTTGACAAAAACCCCAACAAGATCCGAATCTAATTCCATTAAAAACGTTTAAACCATAAAAAACTTAATCATACCTCAGTCGCAATATACCTTTCTGAAGGTTGATCGATCTCTAAGGCGCTGCCAACGACGAACGCCCTCTACCAGTAGTCCACACACGAACGGCGGCCGAGATTTGAAGTGCTAGCTTCGAGAGAATACCAAACCTTTTGTTTCTCTCCAAAACGATCCAGAGCATACAAAAAACCCTAAGTCGTTTCTTAAACGAAAATAGAGTTTCGGCCTTTTAATC
Organism: Stephania yunnanensis; assembly: GCA_039657365.1. Lineage (NCBI taxonomy): Eukaryota > Viridiplantae > Streptophyta > Magnoliopsida > Ranunculales > Menispermaceae > Stephania > Stephania yunnanensis. The sequence goes on along the minus strand of CM077581.1, from coordinate 26,100,890 downwards.
TTTCGTACGTGTATTCTAACTTAAAGCGTTTATTTATACAACCATTGTATATAGACGGTTAAGTAAATTACACATATACCCCTACTTAAAGAAGTATAAGTGTAATACACCACAAGGACGTTTCTGTCATGAATTTTATCATATAAAATTCATTTTTCTGAACCATCTTAAAATCTCGCAAAAACATTCTCAGTGTGCGACCCAATAGGCTCATACAACGTTAGCGGTGTACCAAAACACATTTTGGTATACAAGTCATAAGCGCCCTCTAGCAAGACATTATGACTACCCAAGTTGTATGAATATCAAATCGATACAACCTAATCAATAGTGTATATAACATCCTTTTGTCACACGATATCCTTTTGATCAAACATAAGGCATGGAATTGTCATCCAACATGTTCAATCGTACTAGTCTCGATATCTAGGTGGACCGAAAACATCCAAGTGACATTGATCAATATCAATTCACTTAGACTAGGCCTTTTAACAGTCTAACACATCGAGGGATCTACTAGATATCTCTTTTTATATGAGAGGGACAAATTCTATCTCGATTACACAAATTCATCACATTGCTCACACATTAACCAATCACAACCTTTATAATCGTCCGGTTAAAGACAACGTTTGATAGTGTCAAATTCCTCCCAGCCCTAGCCCGTGCGACTATGAAATATCCACAAACCTCGTGTTTAGGACGACACCCAGCCTCCCAGTCCTAACACTCTCTTATCGCAAATAACAGTAACCATGACTCACTTGCCTATGGATCACTCATCCAACAACAATTGCAAAGATAGCTATCAACAAGCAGCAATCAACAAGAATGAAATGAAGCTATCACAAAGCAGTTAACAATAGCCGGTAGAATGAAAGGAAACCACTGAACAAGTCCTAACTGGTTTACTTACCTCAAGAAATCACAAATCATCCTGCTCAAGTCTCGATATGCGTACCCGACTATAGCATCATAAGCCCCTGGTGTCCATTTATACCATTTTACAGTTTTAGGGTCGCATTACGTGTAATTATACTATGGACTCATAGATTTGTTATTTTCTTTTCAAAGACAATTGGAGTTTTAGCACCCTTTTCGAATTATGCAGGGGTGCCAAATGCCCGAAAAAGCCTCGAACTCATGTTCTAGCTTTCCCTAATTTTTTCATATTTTTCGAGAATTTTCTGAGTTTTCCACAATTTTTTATCTATTTTTATATATTTTCTGTAATTTATTTTTATAAATAAGTCAATTTAATTTAATTTTAATTATTATTCTATTGGGGCGGGTTCGGGTCGATCCGACCAGACCCGCATGGGTCATCTTCTTCCTTTCGTGCTCTGGTTCAGTAAATTTTTTATTTTTTATTTTTTCTTTTTCGCTGGGGTTGGGCTTCCATCCCCAACCCCAGATGGAGTTCACATGCAGGGGAGATTACTCCCCTGCCCTCCTCGAGCTCGGACGAACTGCCATGGCAGCTCATCCGAGTTCGCCACCCGAACACCAACAACAACCGACGCAACAACAACAAGCCACACATCAACAACGAAAACTCACCTTCGAGCCGTTAGTCTCTCTCTCCCGATCTCTCTCTTTTTCCCGTCTCTTCTTCTTCTCTCCTTTTCCTTCACTGTTTTCTCTTTGGCTCGTTTTTTCCTCTTCGCCACTGTTTTCTTTTACTTTTTTTTGAATGTGTGGATAAAAACCACCCTTATCCATATATATATATATATATATATTATTTTTTTTTTTTCTTCCTCATTAAGTAAACTTGTGTCCTCGAGATCCGTGCGGAGCGAAACTCATGGCATATAAAAAACATATTTTCTTAATGCTTTCCTTATAAATTGAGCAATGCGCATTTCGAGGCACCAACCTGCTTCATTTCACAATCTCGATACTAGCGCCACTCGCTTCACGAGGCGTATCCAATGTATATGGTTTCAATGTGACCACATTAAAAACCACTATAGCCAATATAGCCACACTAAGTTACTATCTCGGTCCCACGTCGACATGCGACTCGAGGCGTGTTTCGGCTCACCGCATTCCCCGCATATACTTTTCTCAACAATTAGCATTATAACCTGAAATGGATATTCTCGGTGTCTTAACTCGAGATTCGGACGTATGCATTTCAACGAGTGGATCCCACATACGACCCTGACCTGACACGTGGCACAAGTCAGATTTTCGAGTCGTTACAGTCTTCCAAACGAATTAGAATTTCGTCCTCGAAATTGAAGCAAGTCTCAAAGGAAAATGATGTTTTATGAATGAAGGCCCAAGGCCATACCCGCCCAAGGCCATACTCGCCCAATGCCATACCCCCATCTTACTCTGTAGAGCCGAGCTCCTCCGCGACAAGCTGGGCTCCTCTGTAACGAGTTGGGCTCCTCTGAGACGTCTAAGCAAAGAACGCACCATCTGTCTCCTCCCATCAATATATGCTACGACAACATCCTCGCAACATATATTGGAATACAAATGAACATTTTAATCTTATGATCCACTGTCACTAACATACATATATCCGCTGTATGTTCGCCAGAATGTAAATCAGTCTCTCTCACTGTCTGTTAGTCTCTCAGATCGAGTGAGTCTCAACCCAACTCGTACCCTTTATCAAGTTACAAGGGGTAGTAGTAGGACCTGACATGACAATAGCATGAATCCGTTCCTGGCTGTCCACGCGCCTATACAGATACGTTGAAATCCCGATCCAACTGGAACATGTCCTTGTCCATGTGCATGACTAGATCGCTGTCCCTGTCTGTGCACTCGACTGGATCTCTAACCCTGTATCTCTAGCCCCTGCCTCTGCCATCAATCCTCTGATGGTACTTACGCTAAGGATTTGACGGTGCCAGCTGCTGTAATACACTAACGTAACTCTGCACTGGGTCATCTAACACTGGCGCCATATACGCCGCATATGGTGGAAACGCAATACGCTCTGAGGTTGATCTCTTTGCCATGACCGTCTAACCCTCGTTTTCCTTTGATCATCTCCGGACCCTCGCACTGAATGTGACGATGCCAAGAATGCAACTGGTACTCCAATGCGTGTGCTCCCACGCTCTCACTAGCCATAGCCTTCTCATAGGCCTCCTATAATGTGCTCGAGCCGTCGTCACTACCCCCGAACCAATCGAGTCTAGTAGACCGTGTACAAAGTAGTAAGCCTTGTCAGTGTCCGTGTCAGCCGTACCCCCAACATACTTCATCACGTGTATATACCGATCCATATACCGCGACCAACTCCCCGGTCTTCTGTCGAGTGGTCTGACACTCAGTCCTCTTCAGGTTATAGACTGTTCCCTATCGACACTTTCGTACTACGCCACCAGATATCGACCTCGCCGACCAGTGGAGTTGATGATATACTCGACTGCACTTGAGCTGGTATGGCCAGTACATCATGTATCTTCTCATATACCCTTCTGCAGCCTTTAGGTTAGTACCCCCGTGGAACTTCTCTGGATGATGCCTCCGAAACTCACGAGCCTGCCTCGCCTCCGCTGTAGCCCTAACACCCGTATCAATTGGTGTGCTCGGCGTATCCTCAGCCGGTGTCTCAGGTATAGGAAGTACTATCTCGGCCTGAATATGTGTCACCTCGGTCACTACAGGTCATGCCCGAACTGGAAGTTTTTCAGGTGGGTTGTGAACTGTAAAAACATGCTTAGCCTGAATAACTAGCGCTGCTGACGTAGACGACGACGGTGTAACCTGTGCCCTTAATAATCGAAAAATCTCCTGCATTTGTTGGTAGTGCGATGTATGCAGCTTATCAGCACTCGCAAACCGCGAACCTGCAACCTCACGATCATTCTTAAACCCAGTCCGAAACGTCACCGCATTTTCCATAGCCACGAATCCTCGATATCGTATATATATTAGAACACAACAAATATACCATATCGAATACATTTTTACCACACGCACTAACTTTTCTTTCGAGTTTACTAACGCATCTGAACAAATTTTAGTATATGAGAATTCTTGAGATGTATAATCTCGTAGGATTTATACTTAGGTGGCCCCTAACTTTTAGAACGATTTGCAGACTCTACCTCAACTCGTAACACTTAATTCATTTATAAGTCCCTAAAGGTGGTGGTCGACTTCACCAACCCTGAGACTATAAAAGCTTAGTGTCACTAAAGTGGAGTTACTTGGGCTTCTGATCCAACACTACTACTCCAAAGCTTTCGTCAAAGCTAAGGAGTCCGTACATGATGTAATCGTTAGCTCTCAAGTCATCTCAACACTCTGCTCCCTTAGAGTCTGCTCTTCGTCCTTTTTCCCTCTATTTTTTTCAAACTTTACTTTCCTATGTACTCATATTCAGATTCTCTTCTAAGGACATATGCATAGGCAAAGTAATCAATTTCTCTAGAATCGATAAATTTATCTTCAATTTTTTTTTCAATTTACTCATCATGTCTCACGTGATACACAAGAGTGAATATCGTATATCTATCGATAGTAGTATAATACAACACATCAAATATCACATATAGTTCAAATTTAATTTCCCCAAACTCTCCTCACTTCCCAATGAAGACTTAAGTCAGGATCATAGGGTTTCACTCTAAGTTCAACCATTCCTAACTTTTGCTGGTTTGTTTCTCAATGGATTGTGATTTAAAGCAAGAGTCGAGTATTTAAAACTTCGGCTCTAATACCAACTGTGACGGCCCCAGTTTCCCACAAACTGGGCCCCGCTCGGCCTAAGCCCACGTGGACCCCCGAGCTAGACTCGCAAGGTCAACGCAGACTTAGTCGGCCTTCCAATCCCTCATTATACACAACTTCACCATTTTAAGTTGAGTTATTAATATTTTGCAAGTTTTATAGTTTAGCGGAAGAAATTACTACAAATAAATAACTCAACAGTAATTGAAAAGAGTTAGGCAACCTAATTGTGGAACCCAGTAAATGTGTTGTCATCAGAAGAGAGTAATACACGAGATACAAAATTTCACCTAGCTATGGAGCCTTCCCTTTTGCAACCCGTCTGCGACTCTGCACTCACTCAAACCCAAAAATGACGAGCCCAGGTAAGTAAAGCCAGTAGGACATATACAACATTTCAAAACATAACTAAAACAGTTGAATTCATGCAATTACAAAGAAAGGAAACAGGTAACGCACGAATATAAAAGACTATAAAGAAATCAATCGATGAGTGAGGCCAAATAACAAGGAGTCCCGACCAAAAGGTCATTGAGTCGCGGCAAAAGCCCAGTTGCGACTATAAGACATTCACAGACCCAGATCTAGGACGAGACCCCAGCCTCCCAGCCCTAGCCCGTACGATTATGAAACATCCACAGACCCGGATCTAGGACGAGACAACTGCCTCCCAGCCCTAGCCCGCGCGACTATGAAATATCCACAAACCTCGTGTTTAGGACGAGACCCCTGCCTCCCAGCCCTAACACTCTTATATCGCAGATAACGGTAACCATGACTCACTTGCCTATGGATCACTCATCCAACAACAATTGCAAAGATAGCTATCACCAAGTAGCAATCAACGAGAATGAAAGGAAGCTATCACAAAGCAGTGAACAATAGCCAATAGAATGAAAGGAAACCACTGTACAAGTCCTAACTGGTTTACTTACCTCGAGAAATCACAAATCGTTATGCTCACGTCTCGATATGCACACCCGACACCCGACTATAGCATTATAAGTCCCTGGTGTCCATTTATACCATTTTACAGTTTTAGGGTTGCATTACGTGCAATTATACTATTGACTCATAGATTTGTCATTTTCTTTTCAAAGACAATTTGAGTTTTAGCATCCTTTTCGAATTATACAGGGGTGCCGAATGCCTAAAAAAGCATCGAACTCATGTTCTAGCTTTCCCTAATTTTTTCATATTTTTCAAGAATTTTCCGAATTTTCCTTAATTTTGTTTTATCTATTTTAATCTATTTTCTGTAATTTATTTTTATAAAAAAGTCAATTTAATTTAATTTTAATTTTAATTATTATTCTATTGGGGCGGGTCCGGGTTGACTTGACCCGGCCTCCTCGGGTCGGCCCGGCCCTACCAGGGTCACCCGGGCCTAGGTCGGTCCGACCCGACCCGCATTGGTCATCTTCTTCCTTTCGTGCTCTAGTTCGGCAATTTTTTTTTTCTTTTTTGTTGGGGTTGGGCTTCCATCCCCAACCGCAGGTGGAGTTCGCATGCAGGGGAGATTACTCCCCTACCCTCCTCGAGCTCGGACGAACTGCCATGGCAGTTCGTCCGAGCTCACCACCCGAACACCAACAACAACCGACGCAACAACAACAAGCCACACATCAACAATGAAAACTCGCCTTCGAGCCGTCGGTCCTCTCTCTCTCTCTCTCTCTCTCTCTCTCTCTCTCTCTCTCTCTCTCTCTCTCTCTCTCTCTCTCTCTTCTTCTTCTCATTCTCCTTCACTGTTTCTCTCGGGCTCGTTTTTTCCTCTTCGCCACTGTTTTCTTTCACTTTTTTTTAATGTGTGGATAAAAACCACCCTTATCCACATATATATATATGTATTTTATTTATTTTTTATTTCTTCCTCATTAAGTAAACTTGTGTCCTCGAGATCCGTGCAGAGCAAAACTTGAGGCACATCAAAAACATATTTTTTTAATGTTTTCCTTATAAATTAAGCAGTGCGCATTTTGAGGCACCAATCCACCTCATTTCACAATCTCGATGCTCGCGCCACTCGCATCACGAGGCGTATCCAATGTATATGGTTTTAATGTGACCACATTAAAAACCACTGTAGTCAATGTAGCCACATTAAGTTACTATCTCGGTCCCACATCAACACGCGACTCGAGGCGCGCTCCCATTTGTGTTTCGGCTCCCAGCATTCCCCGCATATACTTTTCTCAACAATTAGCATTATAATATCAAATTGGATATTCTCGGTGTCCAACTTGAGATTCAGACGTACGCATTTCGATGAGTGGATCCCACATACGACCCTGACCTGACACGTGGCACAAGTCGAATTTTCGGGTCGTTACGGTTGGTAATAAAGCCCTCAATACGCTGATTTTCTTTTCTTTTTTTTTTTTTTTGATAAAGAAGGTGAACCACTTCAAATAACATCGAGTCGAGTTTATATTAAGTATGTTCTATTTGTGTAAATGGTGTGGCTATTAATTGTTATTTTTGTATTTTTAGAGGTGATTGAAAGAATTTGGTGGTTTTTTTTGAAAGAAAATTGATTTTTTTTTCCTTTTGAGTGCATATTGTCTCATTTTTTCTACATATTAAAAGTTATTGTCATTAACTTCTATTCCACTTGATTTTACATAATATTTTTTTTTGTCCACTTTCTTTTTTTCATCATTTTATTTTGCTTAACATAATGACATTCGATATTGCCTTTGTGCAAAGCGCGAGATGCCGATTAGTTAAATATATACAAGTATGATGTAGCTAATAATGTGGCTATGACATACTCACTCTATTCAATAATATAGTTCGTTTTACCTAAAAACACACATAATAACCTATAACGACCCGCTCTAATTAATCACAATTAACTGACAAATTACAGGTTAAGACCCTAAGCTTAGACCAACGTGCACGTCACAGATAGTTCAGGGCACACCGACTAGGTAAATAGTGATTTTTATGTGATTGTTTGCATATTCGCGATGCTGTATATCAAGTTATTTACCTAGCAACGCATGTGTGTATTTATATTATTGAATCGAGCGAGATAGTGTAACGGGTGCTCGCATTGAAAAACGTGTCAAGACGGGTACTGAAGAGCGAACTGTGGGTACACTAGGTCGGGGAAACTAAAACACAATAAATAAATAAATAATGGTCAAGTAATTGCTATGGAATAGATATTAGGCGGCTAGTGACGCAGCAATACGCGTATATCGCGATTCAGACGCAACACCCGGGCGTCGAAATGCTGAAAACACAGGCGAGTGTCCCGGCTGTGTCACACCGTGGTGTTAAGGACACAAAGTCAACCACTTATCCCTATTTACACTCCACCTCACTCCATCATTACTTTCTCCCCTCCCTCACGTCACTCACTTTCTCTCTCTCACTCACAAACCAGTACATACACGACACACACGCCCGACATTGTGAGGAAGAAGAAGAGACATAGAGGAGGAGGAGGAGGAGGAGGAGGAGGAGGAGGAGGAGAATGAGGAAGCGGGAAGAAGAGAAGAGAGCGCGGAGAGGCGGGAAGGAGGTAAGTCATTGCTCTTGTGGTTGTTTCGAAGAGTCGGCCACGGTGGCCATGAGGGGGTTCGGCCGTGAAGGCCAAAACAGTCACGGTAGGGATAGGGGGGTGTCTCCCCCTGCCATCGAGTCCACCGGGGGTTGGGGTGGAGAGTAACTCCAACCCAAACCACAATGGGAAAAAGGGAAGTGAAAAAAAAAAAAAAAAAGAAACCAGATACGTAGGTCTCTGGAGAAGAAGATGATGGGGTGGAAGAGGGGTGCACGCACACTGTGCGTGCGTGCAACCCCTGGACCCGGGCCCGCTCGGTATGGGCCCAACCCAGTTGGGCCGAACCGAGCCGGGCCAGACCGGGCCCGAATCGGGTGGGCCGGATCGGGCCCGACCGAGGTGGCGGGACCGGCTCAGGCTGACCCGGTTGGACCAGGTCAAACCCAGTCCAGGGAGGCCCACCCATATATTAAAATAAAATAAATATTAAAATATAATTTAAAAGTAATTTAAAATTTAATAAATTACAAAAAAATAAGAAAAATATGTGGAGAATTATGGGAAAAACCCAAAAAATAAGGAAAATATTAAAAATGTTTTAATTCGACACCAGAAATATAGGAGACCATAGTCGAGTGTCGGGCACGTATCTCGAGGCGAGTGCCGAACATTTCGAATGCGTTTTGCGATTCGTTTGAGTTAAGTAAACCCACGAGGAAGTCAACTTAGAATTTATTTATTTTCATTGTAAATCATTTATTTCACATTACTTTTTGACAGTTCAGTTTTCATGTTTACTATATTCCCGCGTGTGTCTGTTTATGGTCGAAGGAACGGTGTGACCCTTTCCGGCTCTCTCGTTAATGACGATCCGATTGTTGCTACGGTGTTGGTCATACCCTAGACTATGCGTGAGATTTCTTTCAGCGAGTCGATGATCTCGAGAGCGAGTTGACGTGAGGCCCACCTCCATCACAGATTTCCTCTCTTTTGAGGCATTGGGCGGAAGTCTACCTCTCGACCAACAGAGTTCCTCATTTCGACCGTGAAGAGGGGTGTGGATTTCCTCACCTCCAGGGCCTTCTCGGTTTAGTATTTAGTCCCAGGGCTCGACAGCTATACACGACACTCGCGTTCCATATTCTTGATTATCTCACAACTTATATTCATGTTTTACATTCCTGTTCATTTACTTTATATGCATGAATTGTAGCCCCTTTTCTTGGATCTCTTGTGAATACTAACTGAATTTCTCTGGGATTTACTCACCTTGAACTTGTCATTGTTTGTTGGTGGCAAGTTGCAGATCCTACGGCGAGCCGGGGGAAGGCGGTGATTGGCGACTACCTCTAATTTGGAGTGCCTCCATTAGCTTACTCGTAGGTGTTGTTATTTACATATATATCTATATATATATATATATATATATATTTGCGATTTTTAAGAGACTTTTACTTGATACATGTATATCGACACCTATTATACATTTTTGTCGCCTTAACTGATATACATGGTATCATTTTGCTTGGTTTCCACCCCATAAGTTATAAAATAATGCATAACTTGCTTACATTAATTATATGCATATTATTGAGACTTCCGCTACTAAAATAACTTAAATAAATCAAAATAAATAAATTAATGTATAAAACTTTATAACTTAGTATATGTCGCTACAATAATCATTTAAACATCAAAATTACTAAGTTGGAGTATTAGGTGGTAAGATCGCGGGCCGTCATAGACAGGCGGTAAAGTGACGTGGCATGGCTTAGTGACTTGTCCGGCGACGTGGCGGTGTCTGGTTTGCCTTAGAATTTGGGTCCGTCACAGTTGGTATCAAAGCTTAGGTTCAGGCAAAACTAGGGGAAAGTTTTGAAAATCTTATGGCTTAAGACATTGTGATACCAACGACACAGTTGGTATCAAAGCCTAGGTTCAGACGAACCTAAGGGAAAAGTTTAATACGACCGAATAAAACTTAACAACAAAGATTAGATGTGGAAACCCAAGGATCCTAACTTAGAACTTTAGTTAGGAAGCAAAGTAAGTAGGTAGTACTAGGACTATATGTGTATATATTGATTGTAATACTTATGTACACGTATCACGACGTCGATTATCGACACGTTCGCGATTTGCAGATTCGACATGGATGGACGCCCAGTTCTTCGTACGGATGATGGAGGCTAGACGAGCAGCTCGACACCCGCTGACTCGGATCAGACCTTGCGCGACACGGTCGCACTTCATAGTTTGCAGCTCGAAGAGATTCTTCAATTACTTCGAGCGCAGACACCAGCCACTCCGACCTCTGTCGCACTCGTCGCCGCAACTACTATAGAGCAGATAGTTGTCGCCCTGACTATTCCAGTGACCTCGCTCACGACCACTACCACCGAGATACTGACAGCTGTCACTATACCATTGACTACGCCGCCGTAGCACCGACACTGATTCCATCACGAGAGATTCACAAACATGCTTACTTTCGCGATGGATATAGCTGGGAGCGACTTCAGGTCCACTATTTTATTCGAGGACTCCGACCAGAGATTGAGGGCGCGATTGTGTCGACAGGAGCCAGGATTGTACACGAAGTTTACGAGAGGCCAAAGGAGGTCGGACAGGAAAGGCAAGAGGAATCGCGATCAGAGAGATCAGAAGGGACATTAGCGCTGATATGATGACGGTCAGACGATCAGCGCACACGTTAGCGATTGTGCGGCATAGCCACGAAGAGCTATGGTAGTCCAAAGAATGAGAGAGACAGTCGGTCTTGAGAGGCAGAGACGAGAGTCAGCAGTGGCAGGGACAAGGCTATAGGGTTAGCGGACAGCAGGGTCAGGGCTCTGGACATAGGCAGAATGTCACATGCTTCAGATGTAGGCAGAAGGGGCACTACGAGAGTGAATGTACCAGGGAGCCAGCACCACCACTAGCAGCTTAGCCAGTGCAGGCGAGGGAGCAGGTGCACGCAGTTGTCGCACACCAGATCGTGATGCGTATCGGCAGCTCATCGAGGGTATGTTGATTATTTTTAGTCGCCCTATGCATACATTGATAGGTTCTGGTAGTACGTTATCATTTATTTCGGGACGGATGGTAGGAGAGTTGGGTTTAACACTTGAGAGCGTTAGCACACACCTTATCCTCAGCATGGCCGCAGGGGATAAGATATTTCCTAATCGAATTTGTAGAGATTGTCCAGTCGAGGTAGGTGGTCATCAATTACCCGTAGATCTTCGAGTATTAGAATACCTAGATTTCGATATACTCTTAGGCATGGATTGGTTGGCGGCATACCACGCGCATTTGGACTGTTTTAGGAAAAATGTCATATTCCAAATACCAGGGATTCCTGATTTCACCTTTACCGGAGTCACGATGTCACTTCCGATCATGAGAGGAAGGTTAGCTACCAATCGGGAAATGGAGATCCTCGCAAGGATAGTTGAGTCTGATGAGGGGCTAGTGACCAGACTTGAAGATGTACCAGTAGCACGCGAGTTCCCAGATGTTTTTCCTGAGGATCTACCTGGATTACCCCCGCCAAGACAGGTAGAGTTTATGATTGAGTTAGTGCTAGGCACGCGACCCATAGCGAGCAGGCCTTACCGTATTTCACAGCCAAAACACGAGGAATTGAGAGCCCAACTAGAGGATCTATCGAAGAACGGTTTCATACACCCTAGTATGTCACCCTGGGGAGCACTGGTCTTATTTGTGAGAAAGAAAGACAGTAGTATGAGGATGTGTATAGACTACCGAAAGTTAAATAAGGTGACAGTCAGGAATAGGTATCCCTTACCCAGGATCGATGACCTATTCGACTAGTTGGCCGAAGCACAGTTCTTCTCTAAGATTGATATGAGATCTGGATATCATCAGATGCGAATCAGATAGGAGGATGTACCTAAGACGGCGTTCAGCACACGTTACGGGTTATTCGAGTTCATTGTCATGCCGTTTAGGTTGTCGAATGTGCCAGCTGTGTTCATGGATTTGATGCATTGAGTCTTAAGGCCGTGAGCTTAATGCGCCACTAGGTTGGTTATTGTAAGAAGGAAGAAAGGGTAGTCTTAAAAAAGTTACAAAATATCATAGAATCGTAGACTATCACACTTAAAGATCTCGACAAAACTAGGATGTATGATGGTTATTTCATGCATAGCGCGGGTTGTGAATTGAAAAATTCTATTGTCTTGAATGCCATTTAAGGAATGACATATTCAAGACAAAAAAACTATTGCCTGGGTTGACACTTATAGGATGTGTTGTACGACAGCTGGCATTTATGAGCGAGATCTAGTTTATAGAGAATCATACAGGATAGCTTTAAAAGAAAAAAATCCAACTTAGACAACATTGTAGATTCCAGAAATTGTTAGGTCGACAATCAAGGACATGTAAAGAACATGAGACAAATAGCTTTTCAATGGACTATATGGAAGTAGATAATGTTCAGATGACTCAAAACTATAGGAAAGTAAGTACAAACTCCTTTATCTCTAATAAGAGCACTAGAGTATTCTGCAAGAAAAGCAGCGGAAGTAACTCCACTATTATGGCACGATTTGTTCGCGGTCTTTGAAGTTGATGATAGAGTTTGTACATTTATCTGAGGTCAAAAATGACCTCAAGTCAACATAAGGAACATGTTGTTACTGATTTCTCCTGAATCTATAAAGAACTCAGTCATAATAAATTTTGCACTTGAGATCAGTCTGAACCGAATGTAAACTCACATAAAGATTAGGACAATGTCTTAAACAGACACGGAAGTGCTTTGATCTCATAGATTTGGATTGAACTAAGCACGTGTGAGTCGCTAGTTCCGATGGTCAGAAGGTTAAGGTTTTGGTGGCGAAACATGAAAGGTTCTAGGGGATGTATTGCGACTTGGGTTTTGAACAGTTAGTTTGGGCTCGCCATGACAACAAATGATTCTTTAGATTTTCATATTTTTTATTAGTCCATAAGAGAAACTAGGAAAATATGAGCAAGACCCACCGAGTCAACTCAGAAAGAGTTAGACTTAGTTAAGTCCAACTAGATAGAGGGATGTCCACTCCAGAAGAACGACACAAAACTTAACTCCAAGATAAAAAGTTTATTGTGGTTAAAAATAAAGATTTAATCATTCCACTAATAAGTTAAAGACTCTAGATACACGTTAACAATGGAGAGTAGGTTTTTAACTCAGGAAGTCTAGAAGAAGACATTCAGAAACAAAATCGGAGTTAGTAGGATGACTTTTGCTGTAAGAATTAGGTCTAACGTCTTGATAGGACACGAAAGATGTGTGTTATCTATAGATTGAGAATTTATACATGCACGACTCTTTAGAGAGTTAAAAGAAGCAAGGGTTAACCTTATCTTATGAGAAGTTGCTTTTTTTAGGTTCTAATACATGCGAGGCACGACCTAGTTAGGTATATGTTGCAGAGAGGCAGGATGTGATAATATATGACTTATACATGAGAGCGTGTTACTCATGACAGACATAATCGCAGAGTTGTTAAGATATTGTTACTGCATAGGCATACGCATGTGCCGAGAGAATAATGCAGTTTTATTTCTAACCAATGCATAAATTGGAGTCGGTGACGAACACTTGGCAGGACGCAATTAGTTGACTTGGGATTCATATCATAAGAGCTTATGTATCCAAATAGGTTTAATTCGGTGTCAATTACTCAATTAAGATTATGTATGCGATGAAAAAATTTAGGAACAACATGGTCATATTCCCTACAGACTCAAGCATAAGTTTTGCAAATACAGCTGGAGAACACGATGCTATTATTGGGTTTTGGGGTTCATACGCAGTGAAAAATTCAAAATTTTTTTTGAAAAAACCAAACTTGATCGAAAATATGTTCCATTAAACTAGATCTACAAAAATAAACTATAACTTAGTCCCTAATTTTCTTTTCTGATTTTCAATTTCCAAGACGTTCTAGTGCGAGTCCTATATCAAAAACTTACACATGAATGGTGACAACAATTTGGAGTGCTAGCCCCAAGAGAGATTTAAAATAGTTTTCAATCTCTCCAAAAATCTAGAGAACTCGAAATAGTAAAAAGTAAAATCTTATTTCATTTTAAGGTTTCAATCTCTATTTATATGCATAGATATGCTCTCTTAAAAACCTATTCGTAATATAACTATTACTTTTAGGCAATTCAAGCAAGTTACACATAAGCCCCTAGTGTTAAGTTATCATATAACGAATCGTAATGGATTTAATGTCATGAATTTTATCATATAAAATTCATTATTTTGGACCAATTGAAATTGTGCAAAGCCATTCTTTGTGTGTGACTCAATAGGTTCATGCGTTATTGACAGTGAACCAAAACTATTTTGGTACACAAGTCAGAAACAATCTCTAGCAAGGTATTATGACTACCCAAGTAGCATGAATATCAAAATTGATATAACCTAGTGAATAACATATATCATATCCTTTTGTCGTACAACACCTTTTGATTAAACATAAGACATGGAAACTCACTGTTAATGTTCAATCGTACTTGTCTTGATCCTTAGGTAAACTGAAAACATCCAAGTGACATTGATCATATCAATTCACTTGAACTTGGCCATTTAATAGTCTAGCTTATCAAATGACCCACTAATATCTCTCTATACGAAAGGGACAAATTATATCTTGATTACACACCTTCACATATTAGTTACATGGTAACTAATCACAATCTTTATAATTGTTCGGTTTAAGACAATGTTTGATTGTGTCAAATTACCATTCTTCTAATATTGAAGTCTATGGTAATCTCAAATCGAATGAATAAATAATATATTTATCTTAAGTAACACCTATGACTTAATCAAAGTGGTGCGCTCATAGCGGGTCGGTCTAGTACCTTTTTCCATAACAAGTACTCATGATCTCGATTCGTATCCCTATACGCGTGATCATCACATGACCATCAATCAAGATTCACACTAGTCTTAATTTATTATAGTTCCCAGTATAATGATCGACTATGGACATTTAGGATATTTCAACAAATATCTATGGATCTTATTATAACGTAAACATCCAATCACTTCTGATAAAATAGTAAACGAAAACCTCTAGAATTATAAGTTAAACAATTTTATAGATTGACCTAGGGCACACCCCCCTCCCTAACATCTCCCACTTGCGCCAAGGCCAATCATTCATGTATCTAATACCTAATGATCGAGCATGACCATCATGTTTCACTTATAGAAGAGCCTTCGTCAAAGGATATGCAACATAATATTTGGTAGGAACTCTACAGATCTTCACGTCTCCCCTCTCAATGATTTCTCGAATGAAATGAAAATGTCTAAGTATATTCTTGGATCGGTGGTGGGATCTTGGTTCGTTGGCCTGTGCTATTGCCCTATTATTTTCATAATATAAGCAAATAGTGTTTTTTATACTGGGAACCATACCAAGTTTGCATATGAACTTTTTGATTTAAAGTGCCTCCTTGGTTGCATCAGACGTAAGAATATACCCAGCTTTTATTGTAGAATCTGTTGTAATTTCTTGCTTTGAACTTTTTCAGCTTACTTCGCCTCCATTCAAAGTAAACGCATATCCAAACTGCAATCTAAAGTCAGATATATCAATTTGAAAACTTGCATTTGTGTAACCAATTATAATAAGCTCGTCATCCAAACTTTTATAGACCAATAATACTTTTTTATCCCTTTTTAATTCTTTAAGAATGTTCTTTACTACTATCTAGTGACTCGCTTTGAGACTAGATTGATATATGTGTGTTGCGGTCAAAGCATATGATACATCAGGTTGAGTGCATAACATTGCATACATAATAGATCCAATAGCTTATGCATATGGAATCATATTCATATGTTCTCACTCATCATTAGTCTTCGGACATTGAGTCTTGCTTAGACTTATACTATGAGACATTGGCTACAACCCTCTTTTAGAGTCTAGCATATTGAACCTATTCAGAACCTGATTTATATAAGCACTCTGACTTAAACCAATCAGCCTTGTAGATCTATCTCTATAGATCTTAATTCCAAGGATGCAGGCTGCATCTGCTAAGTCCTCTATTGAGAAGCATTTCCCTAACCAAGACTTGACACTTTACAAGGTTAGGATGTCATTTCCAATGAGTAATATAACATCAACATACAGTACCAAGAAAACAACCACACACCCACTAACTTTCTTGTATACACAAGGCTCATCTTCATTTTTAATGAAACCAAATTCCTTAATTGCTTCATCAAAACAAAGATTCCAACTCCGAGACACTTGCTTTAATCCATAAATAGATCTTTGAAGCTTGCACACTTTCCTAGAGTTTTCAGGATGAACAAACCATTCAAGTTGTATCAGATATATTTCCTCAAGTAACTTTCCACTTAGAAAATCAGTTTTAACATCCATTTTCCATATCTCAAAGTCATAATATGCGGCTATTGCAATTAGAATTCCAATGCATTTAAGCATGGCTACAGGAGAAAAAGTCTTATCATAATCAACACCTTGAGTCTGTCTAAAACATTTTGCTACTAGTCGTGCTTTATAAGTATGCACATTGCCATCCATGTCGATTTTCTTCATGAAAATCCATTTACATCTAATGGTCTTACCACCTTCAGATAAATCAACCAAGTTCCAAACTTGGCTATCAGACATGGATTGCATCTCAGAATTCATGGCACTGAGCAATTTATCGGCCTTGGGGCTAAGCACAGCCTCTTGATAGGTAGTAGACTCATTTTGATCCATAAGCAATACCTCACTACTATCAGTAATAAGAAATCCAAATCCTACTCGGGCCTTGTGATACTTGTATAGGTTCAACTAGTTCAAGACTTTGCTGATCTCCTACTGGTAGTTGAGGGTTTATTTATCGTTATTGAACTTCTTCAAGACTTACTTTATTCTCATTATTGTCTTTTAAAATAAATTTTTTTTCCATAAAGACACCATTCCGAGCAACAAGAATTTTGTTCTCAATGGGATTATAAAAGTAGTATCCTCTAGTTTCTTTAGGATAATCAACAAATACACACTTCGTAGCTTTGGCTGATTATTTTTTTAAGATTTGTCATCATACGAAAACCTTATAGCCCCCAAATCTTAAGGAAAGGTAAACTTGGTCTTTTCCTACTCCACATCTTATATGATGTTTTATCAACCTTTTTAGAAGGAACACCATTCAATGTAAACGCAGTGTTTATAAGGCATAACCTTGATGGGAAATAGAAAAATCTACATGACACATCATAAATCGAACCATATCTAATAAATTATGATTTCTCCTCTTAGAAACACCATTTCGTTGTGGAGTTGTTGAAGGAGTTAACAAAGAGACAATCCCACAGCCAATGCAATTACCTACAGCCAACGCGGCAACCTTTACTCCATTTCTAACTTGTAGGATGACTTCTCCTTTCTTTAGTTTTCTACTTTTGGTGGGACCCGACATATTAATACAAATGTGAGATCCACATCCGGTATCTAATACCCTGGAATCACTAGTAGATAAGTTAAGTTCAATAATGTAACTACCTGAAATAGTAGTCGCATTACTTGTCTTTTTCTTTAGATCTTCAAGATAGATCTTGCAATTTCTGAACTAAAGCACGTGTGCATGGCAAAAATGAGAATTTCCTTCCTTTTCATTTTCTTTCTTGGACAATGAAGTAGAAGGAACTTTAGGCTTATCTTATTCCATAGGTTTTAGGACATTCACAATAGCCTTGGCAACTTTAGCCATGCCATTGGCCTTCTTCTTCATAGCCTTTCTTTTCTAAACCATCAAACATTAGCAATGGGTTTCTTGACATTCTACTCCATAGTTTTAAGCATCAAATGCAACTCTAAGATAGACTTCTCCATATTATTCATGTCATATTTCATCACAAATTGTGAATAACTATCAGGCAATGAATTCAGGATCAAATCCTTAGCCAACTTTTGGCTTATGGGAAATCTAAGCCTTTCAAGATGGTCAATATAGCCCTTTATTTTTAGAACATGAGGACTAACTGATGCACCCTTGGCCATTTTTTAAGAATAAAGGTTCTTAACTATCTCGAACCTTTCTTGCCTAGCTTGCTATTAGAACATTTTCTTCAACGTCGTAGCCATGTCGTAAGCTTCCATGTGTTCCATGTCCTTCTGAAGTTTTAGAACCATGGTTGCCAACATAATGCATGCAAAATCAATTGAGTCGATGACATGCTTAGTATGTACATCCTTCACGGCTCTTAAAGCATTGGCTGGTGGTGCCTCAGGAATAGCATTATCTAGGACATACAACTTGCGTTCATGCTTAAGACCAATTCTCAAGTTTTTAAACCAGTCAAGAAAGCTTCTCCCATACAACTTGTCGTACTCGAAGATAGATCACAAATACAAGGGACTAGTGTGATTTGAAGAGGCAATAGATCTACAACAAAGATTACAAAAAATTTCATTTTCGCATAGAGGAAGAGACACCCATTAAATTAACAACCCTTCTTAAAAATGTTAAGTTAATTTAAGGGACTAAAATCCATGTTACACCTAGTTCTAGGCAAATAAGGTATGACATTTTGAAGTACTTATTACTAATTACATCATATGTAACTTTTAGTTATTTTAAATGAGATTATGACACCTTATGTCTTAGCATGTTTTATCTCATCTTGTGCCTAAAACCTAAAGCCATTTTAATTGCTTTATCAAGTCTAACCATTTCAAACAATAGAGTAACCATTATTCATGTTGTCTCATCAAGATGACATAGTATACTCTGCGGAGGCAAACCCATATTGATGTGATCGAAGCTTTCTCAAGTGTTTGAGAATGAATGACACATGACCGAGAATTTGGAAGGGATTTTATTTATTTTAGTGATCATAATTTAAACGAGATAAATATCATAAATTACAATGCATGTACAGTCACTAAAAAAGTTAGGAAATATTATTAATATTGACTATTATACGAATTTCCTTGTGCTACAAACAGTTC
This sequence comes from Stephania yunnanensis, assembly GCA_039657365.1. Lineage (NCBI taxonomy): Eukaryota > Viridiplantae > Streptophyta > Magnoliopsida > Ranunculales > Menispermaceae > Stephania > Stephania yunnanensis. The sequence continues at coordinate 26,081,663 of CM077581.1, read as the reverse complement.
GCTTTTTTTAGACAACAAATCCCAATTTCGAAAATTGAGAATCGCCTAAAATTTCTCATTATTTTAGTCAATCCAATTGACTAAAATTACCCTTTATTTTAATATTAAGAATATTAATTAAATTTTTTTATTAAATTGGGCCCACCTCTAACTTAATATCTTATCTTAATCCAATTAAATTCAAAATACTTTGAATCTTTATCCAATACGTATTTGTTATATATCTCACATATCTTATAGGATTTGTAATTCTTATAAAGAAGCAATTAAATCAAGAAACGATCCTACCCTTTTTTTTATTATACAACAACAACAAGTCCAACCATAACAACAACATAACAACAACAAATTTCACTCACCTTGATTAATGGAGGTCTTTGCGAATGTCATCGCTGCTGACGCCGCTGCCAAAGTGCGCCGACGCAGCTGGTGAGCTCCGCCGCGAGCCATCCCCGACCTCGCCCTCTTTCTCCGTCCGTTCGCCCTCTCTCTCTTTCTCTTTCTTTTTTTTTCCTTTCTTCTCTTTCTCCCTCTCTCTTTCAACCAATTTAAAGAAAAAAAAATGTATTATTTGGAGATGAGAGGGAGTAAGGATGAGTGATGGATAGGGGGATGAGTGATGATTGATAGTGTGATGTGATGCGTGATGTGACAGCTAAATCTCATACGGCCCCGTACACCCGCGTTACGCGCACACCGCGACGTCGCACAGTCTAGTCATTACATGCGCACAACGCGACCAATAAAATATCAAATAATGCGACGCTAATTATTAAATATTAGTAAATTAAATAAACACTCACATACAAAAATAACAAATTTTACCTCGTTAGGCGTGCCTTGGACTTTTACGCGACGTTCACGTGGGTCTGAGCTTAGGGTCTTAATCTATAATTTGTCAGTTAATCGGGATTAATTAGAGCGGGCCATTACAATCTTCCCAACTAAAAAGAATTTCATCCCGAAATTCAAATTTAATGAAGTTTTTACCTTGGAACAAATGGGGGTATCGCTCTCGCAAGGTAGATTCTTTCTCCCAAGTGAGGCCCTCGTTCTTATGATACTGCCATCGGACGAGTACAAGTGGTATTCTTTCCTTCTAAGGGTCAATACCTTGCAGTCCACTATCTCAATAGGGTGTTCCTTGTACGTCACATCTGGTCGAACCTCGATTCTAGTCATATCAACCATCGATCTCGGTCCTGATCAAGCCAATCGTAACATTAAAATATGAAAAACATTATGAACCCCAGTCAATCAACTTGGCAAATTCAACTGATAAGCGACCTTCCAAACTCATTTCTCAATTTGAAACGGCCCAATAAATCTTGGTGCTAGTTTCCCTTTAATTCCAAATCTTTGATGACCCTTCAATGGAAAAACTTTCAAGTAGACCCAATTGTCTACCTCGTAGCTCAGCCCATCGTGGTACCTATTTGCATACTTCTTTTGTCTGTGTTGGGCATCCGATAACCGTTGACGAATCAGTCTCACCTTCTCTGTATGGTCCACAACAATCTCACCTACAACTACTGTATCCTCGGGGCTCTGCCCAATAAGCCAGTGATCTACACGGTCTACCATACATGGCTTCAAATGGCGGCATCCCAATATTGGCCTGATTGTTTTTATTGTAAGCAAATTCGCAGAGCAACAAGTACTCCTCCCAAGACCCACCAAACTGCAACACACATGCCGTGAGCATATCCTCGAGTATTTGTATTAATCTCTCTGACTACCCATCTGTTTGAGGATGGAATGCAGTGCTAAACCGTAATTTAGTAACAAACTGCTCCTGCATAGCTTGCCATAATGAATATGTAAGACGACAGTCTCGATCTGAAACAATCGAAATTGGCACTCCGTGCGGTCGTACAATCTCTTTTTCGAATAATATGCTCAACTGTGTGAAATTATATTTCATAGAAATTGGTAGAAAATGAGCTGACTTCGTCAACCTGTCCACGATCACCCATATCGCATCGTGTTTCCGCGAAGTCTGCGGTAATCCATAAACGAAATCCATTGTAACGTGTTCCCATTTCCACTAAGGGATGGGCAGCGATTGCAAAAACCCTCCAGGCCTCCTGTGCTCAGCCTTAACCTGCTGGCACACCTCATAACCCCTAACATAGGTGCCGACATCCGCCTTCATCCCTAGCCACCAAAATAATCGTTGCGTATCATGATACATTTTGGTCCTTCCAGGATACACCGTATATCGGGACCTGTGAGCCTCCTAGAGTATCCCATCGCGTATCTCTGCCACTGCTGGAATTCATAACCTCCCTCGGTTCCTCAAACACTGATCCATAGACTCGCTCCAATCTGGATGATCAGGACTGCGTGCCATCTCACTGTATCTCGAGTACATTTCATCAGCCTTCTGACACTCCAACATTCGCAGAATAGAAACAGACGATACCCAATCTGTCCACAAATATATGCATCCACTGTAGTAGGAACATCTATCAAGCACGGTGTTGTCGCCGCCTTAAGTAAACCATACTCGTGCATCATATGGCAGACAACTGTCTCGGAATCTGGTCATCTCCTTCTCAATGCATCTGCTACGACATTTGCCTTCCCTGGCTGATATTCGATGGAGAATTTGTAGTCCTTTAGCAACTCTAGCCAACGTCGTTGTCTCATGTTCAGATCTTTCTGAGTGAATAAGTATGTAAAACTCTTACGATCATTATATAATGTGAACCTCTCACCGTACATGTAATGTCTTCATACCTTCAGTGCAAATACGACTGCTCCAAGCTCCAAGTCGTGCACTGGATAATTCCTCTCATGGGTCCTTAACTATCGGGATAGGTAGGCGATTATGCCGTCTCCCTGCATCAGCACACAACCTAGCCTTGTGCCGCAAGCATTAGTATGAACTGTCTATCCCTTACCCTACTCTGGCAACACTAGTACTAGTGCAGTAGTCAGTGTTGTGGCGACCCTCGCCGCCCCGGGGTGACGTGTCTCCGTGTATGTCATCTTCAACTGTGTAAATGTGTCATCGCACTCATTTGACCAATTGAAAGGTACATCCTTCTTTGTCAATTTAGTCATCGGCGCGACGATCTTCGAAAATTCCTTCACCAATAGCCGATAGTATCCTGCCAACCCTAGGAAGCTTCTGATATTTGTCACTATCTCTGGTGTCGGCCAATCTATGACAGCATGGATTTTACTCGGATCCACTGATATACCTCTGTCACTGATCACGTGTCCTAAAAATTTGACTTCTGACAGCCAAAACTCGGACTTAATGAACTTAGCATACAATTTATGCTCTCTCAGCGTCATCAATATATGCCTGAGATGTTGCCCGTGATCTTCGCGAGTCTTGTTGTAGATCAATATGTCGTCAATGAAGACAATGACGAAATTATCCAAGTACGGCTTCAATACTCTGTGCATCAAGTCAATGAACATGGTCGGCGCATTCGTTAGTCCGAACGGCATCACTGTGAACTCAAATAACCCATATCTGGTGTTGAATGCGGTCTTAGGTATGTCGTCATCCCGAATCCTGAGCTGATGATAACCCAACTTTAAGTCGATCTTAGAGAAAACACGGGCTTTGGCCAACTAGTCGAACAAATCGTCGATCATTGGCAAAGGGTAATGATTTCATACTGTCACTTGGTTCAACTTCCTATAGGCAATGCACATCCTCAAGCTATTGTCTTTCTTCTTAACGAATAGGATCGGTGCTCCCCATGGTGATGTGCTCGGGTGTATAAACCCCATCTTCTCTAAATCTTCCAGTTGAGTCTTCAACTCCTCCTGCTCCTTCCATGACATTCGGTACAGTCTGCTAGCTATCAGTTATGTGTCTGAAACTGATTCAATAACAAACTCAATCTCTCTGTGTGGGGGTAATCCTAGTAGATCCTCCAGAAAGACATCAGGAAACTCACTGACAATTGGGACATCCTCAAGTCTAACCTCTAGGGATCTCCATTGACTATACTATCCCTGCAAACACTTCCATCTCTAAGGTCATAGCCAATCTACCCCTAATGGTCGGTAGTATACTCGCATTACTTGTGAAAGTGAACTCTGGTATGTCGAGGATCTGAAAAGTCACTATCTTACGGAAACAATCCACTTGGACGTGATATGATGCTAGCCAGTCCATGCCCAAAGTGCATCGAACTCTAAGAACTCTAGGACGCGTAGGTCGATAGGGAGTTAGTGTCCAAAAATCTCTATTGTGTAACCCTCGCAGATCATGTTGGGGTAAACCTTCTCCCCAGCTGTTGTGCTAAGAATCAGGAGTGTACTAACCGTAATCGGTGTTAATCCTAACTCATCAACCATACGTCCAGAAATAAATGATATTGTGGAACCAGAATCAATAAGTGTATGCATAAAACGATCGCAAATCAAAATCATACCCTCGACGAGCTGTCTGGTGGCCTCGCGGTCTGGCTGTGCTATAGCGTGCACCCGCTCCCTGGCCTGAACTGGTGGTGTTACAATCGGTGCTACTGAAGCTATCGGGCATTCTTTCTTAATGTGTACAGGCTGTCCGCATTCGAAACAAGCAAGATGGTGGTGTCCTAACCCCTGGCCCTGACTCTGTTTGACCTCCAGCCCTAACTCGACCATACTATCCTCGGTCCCTGCCTCCCTGATCTTGGGTCGGTCTCTGCCCCGGCCGCGGTCTATAACCACCACCTAACAGTTGTGCTGACTATGTAGGTACTATCGCATGAAAAGTGACCGCCTGGTGATCCTCATGTCGTGGCCTCTATCCTCTCCTATCTCTGTGATCGATGACCCTTTTCCTTTTCCTGTCAGACCAGGTGCCTTGCTGGGACGACCCCGATGCCAACTATTGCATGGGCATCGCGACATGAAAGATAAGATATGTCTCATGAGCTAAGGCTCTCTCGTAGATCTCCTGAAGTGTACGAGCTCTGCCTAATACTACTGCGCTTGCAATCTCATCTCTAAGCCTGACTCCAAAGTAGTGAACCCGATCGTGATCTATAGCAGCCAAATCCCCAGCGAACTGTAATAAGTAGCGAAACCTCTCCATATACTAGACCATGGTGCGATTACCTTGCCTAGGACACAAAAACTCTTGTCTCAGACGTAACTGTATCTCCCTCGGTATATACTAGTTATTTAATATTAGTAAATTAAATAAACACTCATACACAAAAATAATGAATTTTACCTCGTTAGGCGCGCACTGGACTTTTCTACGACGTTCACGTGGGTCTGAGCTTCTGTAATTTATCAGTTAATCAGGATTAATTAGAGCGGGTCGAGACAGTTATGAAGTTTCTATTTGATAAGAGATAGATAACAAATTAGATTAGGAGATATTTGCGAAATCGGTTACGTTATCCCTATTGGATAGGAGATAAATATCGAGAATTTTGTTATTGGTGATATGCTAGGATTCAAATATCTTAAGTCCTAATTGGATTAGGATAAGATGATTAGTTAGATATGGGCCCGGGTTAATTAAAATGTTTTAATTTACTTAATTTCAAATAAATTAAGTGGTTAATTTCGGATAATAAAATCAATGAAAAATATGATTTTCTATAGCGAATTTTAATTTTCGAAATTGAAGTTTGTCTCCTAAAAAAAAAATAGGGCGCTGCTCCCCATACCCTGTCCGCTGACCGGTCAGCGGAACCACCCCTAACTGACCGACCAGCGGGACCGCCGTCTAACTAATCCTAGAGCATGGAAATTCTTTTATTAGTGAACAGTATAAAAATTTTCAAATTGTTTAATGATTTAACAAATCGATAAAATATATGATATTTCATTGTTTACATAAAATCACTAAAATAGAATAAAATCCCTATATTAAATTTTAAGTCTCATGCCATCCATTTTAAATACTCGTCAAGGCCTCGATCACACTAATATAGTTTCAGCCATAGCTGGGTGTATTGTGTTATCTTGGTGAGACAAGTTGGATAAGAGTTACCCAAATGCTTAAAATGGTTCGACTTAATAAAGCTATTAAAATAGTTTTGAGCTTTAGGCACGTATGAGATAAAAACATGATAAGACATAAGATGACTCGTATCTCATAAAAGTATCTAAAATTACATAAGATGTAATTGGTAATTGTTACCTACCTAAATAATATAGTTCTGTGTTTCATGCCATAACTGTCATAGAATTAGGTGAAATATGGATTTTAGTCCCCTACATAAACAGTATGTTTTAGGAGGGTTGTTAATTTAGTGGGAGTCTATTCCTCTATACTAAAATAAACTTTGTATAATCTTTATTGTAGATCAATGGCCTCTTCTAGTAACAATAATCCCCTATCACTGCGATTCTTCTTGAGAAGGATAAGCTATCTGGGACTAACTTTCTTAACTGGTTCAGAAACTTGAGAATTGTTCTCAAGCATGAACGCAAGTTATATGTCCTGGATGCTCCAATCCCTGAGGACCCACCAGCCAATGCTACGAAAGCTATGAAGGATGCGCATAATAAGCATGTCAATGATTCTACTGATGTTGCATGTATTATGCTGGCAACTATGGTTCCCGAACTTCGAAGGACATGGAACTAATGGAAGCCTACGACATGGTCAACGCTAAAGGAAATGTTCCAACAACAAGCTAGGTAAGAAAGGTTCGAGACAGTCAAGAACCTACATTCTTGCAATATGACCGAGGGTGCGTCAGTTAGTCCTCATGTTCTGAAGATGAAGGGCTATGTTAACCAGCTTGATAGGCTCGAATTTCCCATAAGTCAAGAGTTGACTACGGATTTAATCCTGAATTCATTACTAGAGAGTTACTCACAATTTGTGATGAACTACAATATGAATAATATAAGGAAATCAATTTCAGAGTTGCATTTGATGCTCAAAACTGTTGAACAAATTATCAAGAAACCCTCTAGTAATGTGTTAATGGTCTAAAAGGGAAAGGGAATAAAGAAGAAATGCAAAGGCAAGGCTAAAGTTGCCAAGGCTGTTGCTGCGTATATGTCACAAAGCCTGTGGAACAAGTCAAGCCCCACCCTGTTCCTGCTTCAAAACACCCAAAAGAAAAGGAAGGAAATTGTCATTTCTATCATGCACCTGGACATTGGTTCAGAAATTACAAACTCTATCTGGAAGATCTAACGAAGAAAAAGGGTAGTGCGACTACTACTACAGGTATTTATAATATTGAAATTAATTTATCTACTAGTGATTCCTGGGTATTAGATATCGGATGTGGATCTCACATTTGTATAAATTTGCAAGGACTCACCAGAAGTAGAAAGTTGAAGAAAGGAGAAGTCATCCTCCGCGTAGGGAATGGAGCAAGAGTTGCTGCCCTGGTTGTTGGATCATATGACTTAGTCTTACCTAGTGGACTTATTTTAACTTTAAATAATTATTATTTTGTGCCTACCTTGAGCAGAAACATCATTTATGTTTCATGCTTGGATATGGATGGTTTTGATTTTATTATTGCGAATAATAGATGAAATAGTCTACTGATACTCTAGTCTTTAACATAAATACAAAGAGATTCAAGTCAAATGATTTGAATCAAACCTATCTTTGGCATTGTCGTCTCGGGCACATAAATGAGAAACGCATAACGAAACTCCATAAAGATTGACTTCTAGATTCATTTGATTTAGAAACATATGAAACGTGCGTATCTTGTTTACTAGGCAAGATGACTAAAAGTCCCTTTACTGGACACAGTGAAAGGGCAAGTTATTTATTGGGTCTAATACATATTGATGTATGCGGTCCTATAAACACAATGGATAGAGGTGGTTATCAGTACTTCATTACATTTACTGATGATTTCAGCAGATATGGTTATGTATATCTAAAGAAACATAAAGCTGAATCATTCGAGATGTTTCGAACGTTTCAAAATGAAGTGCAAAATCAATTTGGTAAAACTATCAAAACGCTTCGGTCGGATCGAGGTGGTGAATATTTGAGCCAAGAATTTGATGATCATCTTAAAAATTGTGAGATTGTCTCCCAATTACCTCCACCAGCAACTCCATAGTGGAATGGAGTTTTTGAAAGGAGAAATCGAACCTTATTAGATATGGTTTGATCCATGATGAGTCATGCAAATCTTCCATTATCCTTTTGGGGTTATGCATTACAAACTGCAGCTTTCATTCTAAATCGAGTTCCTTCTAAAGCGGTTGATAAATATGGCTGAGAGAGTCTAACTTAGCGAATCGAGGTAAGTAGGGAGCTCCGCTCATTTATTAAATATGGCTTGCTACTAGTATATTTAGAATTCATGATTTTAACTAAAGGACTTGGGATGGGGTTATTACCTACCTTGTTTGACTTCACGTAAGGCCTCTTAGGGAGCCATAGTCATATGGTGGAACCAAGTCACCTTACATGTTTAAGGGCCTCTTGGGGAGCTGTAATAATGCGGTGGAACCAAGTCACCCATTTCTACAAGGGCTTCTTGGGGAGTCATGGATGCACGATGGAATTAAGTCACCCAGGCCTCTTGAGGAGCCGTGAACACACGGTGGAATTAAGTCACCTACGCATATTTATTATAGTATGATGAATGATCAACAAGGGGAGGTAATGACAAATGAGACAATGAACTTGCATTTATATCTATTACATTATATATATATATATATATATCTCTCTTGTAATCCCTTTGCATGCGAAAGTTGATTTTCTTATGTTTTATAACTTTTCAAACTCCCTATTACTGTTTAAGTTGCTTTACGAATATCATATGCTTACTATTTGTGGGATTTGATGTCATGCTTCATATTTCAATGCTATCTTGATTTTTAAATGCGTGCTAGCTTTATTTTGTTGTATAGGTATTATTTGCATGTTTTATATTTGAGTGTAGTTCTTCTCTTATTGGGTTTCGTTGGTTCTTTTGCTCACTCCACTTACACTCAGGTCCATCTACGAGTGCAATAGATAATGGCAAGGGGAAGGTCATTGCTTGAAGTCTTCTTGCAGCGTGAGCATTATATGATATATCTACTATTTGTTTTGAAAACCATTAATAAGGGTTACAATCTAGGCAAGTCTGTTGGGTAGTTAAAACTTTTTTTAGTTAGTTGGATAGATTCATGAGTGTTTGAAGGTTATAGAGATGTTATATGGTTTCAATTTGCTTAGGTGAGTATGAGATACCCGATAATTTGGTTTATGATGACATGGTATTTATTGAAATTCAAATTCTACATTTTTTGCCATATTTGTCTATATGTTATTTCGCAGGTTGTTTAGGCGTGCCAAACCGTTCTTTGGGCATGATTCAAGTATTAGGTCTAAGTAGCGGTCTGGGCTGGGCGACCCGACCCTAAGTCAAGAAAAGGTCGTTTCAATTAGTATTAGAGCCTAGGGATTATAACCTAAGGAAATGTTAAAAATTAGTAAAACCTAAGATTTTAGAGCCTTTAAGATTTAAAGGTCAAGTTTAACTTAAACGAGTCAATGGTATGGGACATTGGTTCAAAGTCGACTTAACATACATAAATGATGATTCTTAGGATGGGAAGGGATTGAAAAACTTGATTAAAATGCTTGAATAATGTTATTTGCTTTGTATTATAATATCTATTGCGTTTAGATATTTTGCATACTCTCTCGATTGGTAGGACTAATTCGCTCTTGTTTGCTCCACAGTTGCATCATGAGTAATCAAGGCGGAAACTCTTACAATTTGAGGGAAACAACGGATAGGGATGAGAGAAATTGACATGCTCAAATGGAGCAGTGCATAACTCCTATGGTAGAAACATATACGAAGGTCATTCATGACATGAGATCTGCTCAAGACCAGAGGTTGGCGGAACTGACGCAATCACAGGAAAGGAATATGGCTTGAATACTAGAGTTGATACAGAAGGGAAACACAAGAGCGGTGGAGAGAACACTTGTGAGGCATGGACCTAACCCTTCCTTAACACCTATACATGAATATCATCCTATGGAGGAGGAAGTCGATTCTGTTACGGCTGCTGCTGCATCAATCGTACCTGTAATGGACGGAGATCCAGAGGCTTGCCGGAGGGGAAAGATATAGAAGGAATTTATGAAATATGACACGCCACACTTTTATGGAGAGCAATATCCCATTGAGGCTAAGGCATGGATACTAAATATAGATAAGAGGAAGAAGAAGCTGAATATTGATGAGTGGAACATAGTACCTCTAGTGGCGTTTTTGTTAGAATACAAGGCACACAAGTGGTGGATGACGATTGAGATGACACAAGGAACTAATATGAATTGGCTCCAGTTCAAACATCTATTTTACGAAGAATGGTTCCCAGAGCTAATGAAGGATGCGAGGACTTGAGAGTTCATTGCCTTAATACAGGCGATATGTCAGTGGTTGAGTATGCATCAAAGTACAATTAGTTGCTAAATTTTTCACATAAGTATGTCCCAACATATAGGATTTGTAAGAGGAGATTTATTGATGGGCTGAGGTCGGATATTAGTGTTATGGTAGCAACGTCTGGATTCGAGACTTGTCACTAGGCACACCAATGAGCACTTAAATGTGAGGAATCATTTTGTGTAGCCTTCATGTAGTTTAGCCAGGATTTGGTCAATATGGTTATAGGAGGCCTAGCTTTTGAGGTCACCAGAATAGTCAGGGCGGTAGTGATAAGCCAGTATTTATAAGTTTTTAGTAGTTTATTTTAGTATATTTAATTATTAAGAGTATTTAAAATATATATTTATTTATATTTTTTTGGTCATTTTTAGGTGAAACGGAGTGCGCGGTTGAATCCGTGGCGGAAAATACTCAAAATGGAGTATTAACTTGCAGTGATTGGATGCCGGACAGTTTGCCTCGAAATACGCATTGTGCGGGGTGTCGAATAACAAACAGCATATTTCAACCAATCGCAAGCTGCCACGCAGCGTGTCTACATCGTCTCCTCTAATCACGCGTTGTCGCATCAGCCAGGAATACCACGTCACACACCGCCTTATCTTCTTCTCGCGTTTCAGGTACCGTCGATATGCCTCGGGATCTGTGCTCGCACAAACTCCCAATTTTTCAGTTGACTCCAGCGATTTTTGTCCGTGCCACGTCATGCCCGGTGGCGGGATCTCATTTGTCCAGCGCGTCATTAATACGTGGTTCGGCCAATCAAAAGCGTCCACATGGCGATAAGTCACTCAAACACAACGGAAAACACACAGTTCTCGGCGAATCAGGCGGCGACAACTAAGCGGCGGTGACAGGGCGGTCCAATGAGACGCTGACACGTGGCACGAGAATAGAAAAATAGCGAATCATGTTGTGACATGTGGCAGAGTTCAATTTTTGATGTAAAAACACCCCTACGATGCTCCTCGACGAACGAGTCACCTCCCTAACCCCTAAAATTAGTATCCGAGTCCAATTTGGAGTACTTTTATATATTAGGAACCTAGGTATTATTAGAGGGACAATCAATTAATATTTTTAGAGATCTATTATTAGTTTTTAATATATATTTTCGAAGATGATGTCTGGCTAATCAATTTCTTGCCTAAGTCGAAGGGGAAGCAAGTCGAGATCATGGATTCAAAGCATATTATGTGAGATCTTTTATTTTATTATTTAATTAATTTAATTTCTCCTATTTCATTGTTGTTGATTTAATGATTATGATTTAGATCTAGGGTATGTATGCGGTCGATGCATGCTTTTAAATGGACAATCTACTGTTATTTGGAATATTATTATCCGTGGCATTGTGCTTTTAAACCAATAAAGTAACAAACATTCACTCGTTTGCCGTAAAACCCTTTCAGTTCTTGAATGTACAACAATTGAATCTAGGATAAATCGGTAGCAGTTGCGATCCGGTTATTTAGGATTAGTGTTCCCATAGATCTATATTACTGCGGTTAGTGTGTTAAACCTGATTGGTGGATGTCTAGGGTTATACATTAATTAGGAAATAGTTAGTGGCAGACGTCCTGACTATCGAAATTATGGGAATTAGGAATTTCTGGCGGATTTTGATTTTCCATGGCTAATCTAGGAGAACTTAAATTAATAATTTTTTGGGAAAGATTGAAGACCATTGAATGCTATTGAATCTTGATTCTGATTTGTGGAACTATAGACTTAGGTGATTTCTCATTATTGATATTATTTCTGAGAATTTTTATTTTTGTTAGTTTAATTAATTATTTTATTGAATTTTTTGAAAACCCCCCATTTTTAGTTAACTTGGAGTAAGCTCAAGTCCTGTGGATTCGACCTCGTATTTACCACTACTACACCCTTGTGGTTGGTAACTCGATTGCGGGTTATATTTGGCACGCACAACACGTGATCAAATTTTGGTGTCGTTGCCGGGGAGTTAGTCTTTACTCTAAGTTTAGGCGTTAGTTAGTTATATTAATAATTTTTAACATTAGTTTAGTTAATTTATTTATTTTGTTAGTTAGATTAGTAATTAATTGTTTTTTTATTAGTTTAGTTTAGTTGATTTATTTTTATTAGTTTAGTTAATTTATTTTTATTTACTTTGAGTTTAGGTTTCTTTTCTTTTATTTTTTTTATTATTATTTTATTTATTTATTTTAGTTTTATGCTACCACACCTCACTCGGTCAAAATCGGTCAGTTCATTATTACCTTTCGACCCCGAACCAGAGAGAACTTTTTATGGGTGGATTAGAGAGACCCAACTTAGGCAACCTGAAGGACAAAATCCTTTGGACATGGCTGCAAATCGCCAAATCACCATGGGTCACACCAAACATGAGCTTCAAGCTCTTTTGGCGCAACAACCCCTTTGAATCAACTATCCGGTTAATACTGGAGACTTTGAGGTCTGGGTTCATTCATCTCCTACCATCCTTCCATGGTGGCGAGAATGAAGACCCTATCACTTTCTTGAAGGAGTTTCATACTATCTGCAAGTCAATGAAACCCTCCAATGCGGACGAGGAAACGGTTAAGCTCATATTTTTTTCGTTCTACCTTAAAGACAAAGCCAAGGAATGGCTTTTCTACCTTTCGCATGGATGCATTAATTCCGGGAATGATATGGCAACCACGTTTTTGAATGAATATTTCCCTGAGGATAGAGTTGCTCCGCTCATCAAGGAAATTTGCGGCATCAAAATGAAGTCGACCGAATCATTTGGCGTATATTAGGATCTCTATAAGCGATTGATTGCTAGTTGCCCGCAACATGGCCAATCTGAGAAGGCCATAGCTCGATTCTTCTATGTTGGCATGTCGCCCATGGAACGACGCATGATCGATAATGCGTATGGGGGTCACATTCGAGACAAAACTCTAGCCCAAATGAAGCAACTGTATGAGGACATCGCGCAGCAGTCACGCCTTTATGGTGATCTCGATCCTACTGCTTACCAAAGTCTGACTACAGGCAATATCTCGAGTTCCACTGACCAGAAAATTGACCAAATAGCCTTTATGATGGAACGTCTCCTCTCATCCAGTAAAGTGGAGGCCAAAGCTTGTGGCTTATGCGCTGCCACAAATCATGCAACTGATGAATGTCCTACACTATTTGATGATGATCAACAGGCTAATGCCATGGGTAATCAGTTCCAAGGGCCATCTAGAGTCCTATTCGGGAATACATATAATCATGCCACGGCCAAGAACAACCCAAACTTCAGTTACGGGCCTCATAATCAGAATTATCAGACATTCATCCCCAGAGGTCAACCGTTGCATGCACCCTCCAATAATTCCTCTTCACTTGAGGATATGATTGAAGCCCTTATGAGCCAACAAAGCCAAGTTATGAATGAAATTAGGGATACCACTGAGAAATCCTTCATCAAACTCAAATCGACGGTACGAACTATTCAAGTTCAAGTGGGCCAACAGGCACAGCAGATTGGACGTCTCGAGGATAAGGGAAAGTTGCCTTCGCAACCTTACTCGAATCCTAACGCGACTACCAACGCAGTTACACTCCGTAGTGGTACAGAGCTGGAGGGACCCAAACGGGACAATAGGTCATTTAATGCCCAAGACCAGGCAAATGAGGAAGAACACGAGGTAGTAGTGACTCCGTCTGCCCCTAAACAGATGGTAACTACTCAAAATGAAGCACCACCCATATTTAAGGTCAAACTTCCTTTTCCACAATGACTCATCCTAGATAAGAAAAAGAAGGAAGAGAAAGAAATTCTCGAGACCTTTCGGCGAGTGGAAATCAATATTCCACTCCTCGACACTCTGAAGCAAGTCCCTAGGTACGCAAAGTTTCTTAAGGAACTATGCACTGACAAAGGGAAACTAAAAGGGAACGAAAAAGCCCAAATGGGAGAAACCATCACGGCTATCCTACAAAAGAAGTTGCCCCATAAATCCAAGGATCCTGGGATGTTCTAAGTACCTTGTGTTATAGGTGATGTAAGCATTCAGAGAGCTATGTGCGACCTTGGCGCTTCCATTAATGTTATGCCATTATCTATTTACGAGACCTTGCATGCAGGCCCATTGGAGGAGACTAGTATTGTCACTCAGTTAGCAGACCGTTCCGTTGTCAGACCTGTCGGTGTTCTCGAGGACGTTCTAGTTCGAGTGAACGAGTTTGTGTTTCCTGCTAACTTCTATGTGGTCGACACGAAAGACGAGCCATTCCCCAATGCTTCATCAATACTCCTTGACGTCCATTTTTGAAAATGGCGAAGACGAAGATAGATGTTGATGATGGATCTCTTACCATGGAGTTCGACGGTGAAGTCATCAAGTTTAACATCTACGATGCGATGCGATACCCCAGCGTTGTGTCTTATGTGGTGTGTACCATGGACTGTGTAGATCCGCTCGTTGAGCAGACTTTGCTCACGAGTGGCGATGATGAAGTTAAAGTAGTGTTAGAGCATCATTTCGACACTACTCAAATTCACGAGAGTGATCTGACCTTCGATACTGATGTCGAAGATGTTGTTTTCGAGTTGGATTCAATCCAACCCCTGCCCCCAAATGTCCATTATTTGGAGTTACCTACTTCTAATTCTGAACTTTCTCCCTCATTGGTTAAAGCTCCCACACTTGAGCTGAAACCATTACCTGAGCACTTAAAGTACATGTTTTTGGGTGAGAATGACGCACTTCTTGTGATCATCTCAACCAAACTTACACATTTGGAGGAAGAGAGGCTCATTCGAGTACTCCAGTAGTTTAAACAGGCTATTAGGTGGACCATAACGGATATCAAAGGTTTGAGCCCTTCCACTTGCATGCATCATATATATATATGGAAGAAGGGTCGAAACCTACAAGAGAAGCCCAGAAGAGGCTCAATCCGCTAATGATGGATGTAGTGAAGAAGTAGATACTGAGACTCCTTGATGCGGGTGTGATTTACCCCATCTCTGATAGCAAATGGGCAAGCCCTATCCAGGTGGTTCCTAAGAAAACGGGAGTCACAGTAGTCACCAATTCACATGGTGAGTTGGTTCCAACCCGTATTCAAAATGGATGGCGGGTATGCATTGACTACATGAAATAAAACGCTTCCACCAGGAAAGATCACTTCCCCCTACCATTCATTGATCAGATGTTGGAGAGACTCGCTGGTCATTCTCATTACTGCTGTCTTGACGGTTATTCAGATTTTCATCAGATACCAGTAGCACCTGAAGACCAAGAAAATATGACTTGCAGTTGTCCGTTTGGCAGTTTTGCCTATCGGCGCGTGCCCTTTAGGTTATGCAATGCCCCTGCCACCTTTCAAAGGTGCATGGTGAGTACCTTTTCAGATTTTGTTAAGCATTTCATTGAGGTCCTCATGGATGATTTTACCATTTACCGTGATTCATTTGATAGTTGTCTCAGCAATTTGACAAAAGTTCTCAGCAGGTGTATCGAGAAGAACTTGGTTCCGAACCATGAAAAGTGTCATTTTATGGTGGACCAAGGTCTTATTTTGGGACACATTGTCTCAGCTAGAGGCGTAGAGGTAGACCAAGCTAAAATTGATGTTATCAAGAAACTTCCCTACCCTACGAATGTGCGGCAGATTAGATCTTTCCTTGGACACGTTGGTTTTTACCGTCGTTTCATCAAGGACTTTTCAAAAATTGCATAACCTCTATGCCGTCTACTTCAAAAGGACATACCTTTTGAGTTTGATAAGGCATGTAAGAGTGCATTTGATGTATTGAAAGACTCACTTACTAGCACACCAGTGATTCAGGCCCCTAATTGGGAGCTTCTATTTGAAATTATGTGTGATGCTAGTGAGTATGCAGTGGGTGCAGTCTTAGGACAGAGAGTCGGGAGAGCTTCACATGTCATTTACTATGTTTCTCGTACTCTAGACGCTGCTTTGATACACTACACCACTACTGAGAAGGAGCTCCTTGTTGTTATCTTCGCACTTGAGAAGTTTCAGCCTTACCTATTGGGAACCAAGGTTATCATTTACTCTGATCATGCTGCCTTGAAGTACCTGATGAGTAAAAAGGATGCCAAACTTAGGCTCATTAGATGGATACTCCTACTTCAGGAGTTTGACATCACGATCAAAGATAAAGGTGGTGCAGAGAATCTAGTCGCAGACCATCTCAGTAGAATTAAAAATGGTGAGAGTCCTACCCCTCTTATGGATGATTTCCCTGACGAGCACATCTATGTTGTTATGGACGATCTCCCTTGGTACGCTGATTTGATGAACTATATCACTTCGGATGAGCTATCTCCTCACCTTTTGAAGGCTCAGAAGAATAAAGTAAAGAGTGATGCTAAGTACTATGTATGGGATGACCCGTACTTATGAAAATTTTGCTCCGACCAGGTTATCAAGCGTTGTGTTCGTCAGACCGAGAGTCATTCCATATTGGCTTTTTGTCATACTTACGCCTGCGGAGGCCACTTCGGTCCCCGTCGGACAGCTAGGAAAGTTCTTGAGAGTGGGTTTTACTGGACCACCATTTTTCATGATTCATACATGTTTACCAAGACTTGTCCTAACTGTCAGAAATCTGGTAATCTTAGTCTTCGAGACCAAATGCCACTTACCCCGATTCATATTTGCGAGATATTTGATGTTTGGGGTATAGACTTTATGGGACCGTTTCCAGTGTCATTTGGTAATGTTTACATACTCTTGGCAGTGGACTACGTGTCTAAGTGGGTGGAAGCTAAGGCTACGCGCACCAATGACTCCAAAGTGGTATGTGAATTCTTTAAATCGAGGATTTTCACAACATTTGGTACCCCACGAGCGCTGATCAGTGATAGAGGCACTCACTTATGTAACCGTATTGTTGAAAGTCTTCTGAGGAGGTATAATGTCACTCACCGAACGTCTACAGCATATCATCCCCAAACGAGTAGCCAAGCAGAGGTCTCTAATAGAGAGATCAAATCCATCTTGGAAAAGACGGTGAATCCTACTCGTAAAGATTTGAGTGCACGTCTTGATGATGCGGTTTGGGCTTACCGAACGGCGTTTAAAACGCCAATTGGGATGTCCCCATATCGCCTTGTGTTTGGTAAAGCTTGCCACCTACCAATCGAGCTTGAGCATAAATCCTACTGGGTTGTGAAACAGTTTAATATGAAGCTCGATGAAGCAGGAAAAGAGAGAAAACTCAATCTCCAAGAGTTGGAAGAAATCAGGAACGACGCGTATGAAAATGCTTGGATTTATAAAGAAATTTATTTCAGTCACGTCTTAGATTTTTGCAGGTAAGCTGAGATCGGGGTGGACAAAACCATATATTGTGATTGCGGTGTATAATCACAGAGCAGTGGAGATTCAGAGTATGGAGACTGGTAATGTATTTAAGGTGAACGGCAGCAGATTGAAAATCTTTTATGAAGACTTCCCGAGCCATGAGGTGGAGGTCGTTTCACTTGCAACACCGGTTTATATTGATCGACAGACTCCGACCAAGTCGAGCCAACGACTTTAATCAAAAGCGTTATTGGGAGGCAGCCCAAACTTTGTTTAAGTGTAAAACTCCTCAAATAAAAGATTTAGTTTGAGTGCTTTCACTATATTAAGTAAGATTTTGAACTTGCGTGGTTTAATTGTATAGACCAATAAAACTTGTGATTACTTGATGGCCTTTGTATTGACCGATTCTATGTTTTGAAAGTGAGATTTTAATTGTGTTTGACTTGCGAGACTTGACATATCATAACTCAGAAATTTTATGAGTTACTTGTTAATTTGGTGACTATGTAAATCAAAGGAACTCCATGAATTTAGATCGAGTATATGATTAGTTTAGTTAGTAATATTATATTAGAAGTCTAGTTTAGTTTGTGTTGTCATTTACACCTTTGCTCGGGACGTGCAAAGTCTTAAGTTTGGGGGTATTTGATAAGCCAGTATTTATAAGTTTTTAGTAGTTTATTTTAGTATATTTAATTATTAAAAGTATTTAAAATATATATTTAATTATATTTTTTGGTCATTTTTAGGTGAAACAGAGTGCGCGGTTGAATTCATTGTGGAAAAATACTCAAAATGGAGTATTTACTTGCAGTGATTGGATGTCGGACAGTTTGCCTCGAAATACGCGTTGCACGGGGTGTCGAATAACAAACAGCATATTTAAACAATCGCAAGCTGCCACGTAGCTTGTCTACATCGTCTCCTCTAATCACGCGTTGCCGCGTCAGCCAGGATGACCACGTCACACACTGCCTTATCTTCTTCTCGCGTTTCGGATACCGTCGATATGCCTCGGGATCCATGCTCGCACAAACTCCCAATTTTTCGGTTGACTCCAGCGATTTTCGTCCGTGCCACGTCATGCCAGGTGGCGGGATCTCATTTGTCCAGCGCGTCATTAATACGTGGTTCGGCCAATCAGAAGCGTCCACGTGTCGATAACTCACTCAGGCACAACGAAAAACACACGGTTCTCGGCGAATCAGGCGGCGACAACTAAGCGGTGGTGACAAGGCGATCCAATGAGATGCAGACACGTGGCGCGGCAACAGAAAAACAACGAATCATGCAGTGACACATGGCAGAGTTCGATTTTTGATGTAAAAACACCCCTACGATGCTCTTCGGCGCACGAGTCACCTCCCTAACCCCTAAAATTAGTATCTGAGTCCAATTGAGGGACAATCAATTAATATTTTTAGAGATCTATTATTAGTTTTTAGTATAAATTTTTGAAGATGATGTCCGGCTAATCACTTTCTTGCCTAAGTCGAAGGGGAAGCAAGTCGGGATCATGGATTCAAAGCATTTTATGTGAGATCTTTTATTTTATTATTTAATTAATTTAATTTCTCCTATTTCATTGTTGTTGATTTAATGATTATGATTTAGATCTAGGGTATGTATGCGGTCGATGCATGCTTTTAGATGGACAATCTACTGTTATTTGGAATATTGGTATCCGTGTCATTGTGCTTTTAGACCAATAAAGTAACAAACATTCACTCGTTTGCCGTAAAACCTTTTCGGTTCTTGAATGTACAACAATTGAATCTAGGTTAAATCGGTAGCGGTTGCGATTTGGTTATTTAGGATTAGTGTTCCCATAGATCTATATTACTGTGGTTAGTGTGTTAAACCTGATTGGTGGATGTCTAGGGTTATACATTAATTAGGGAAATAGTTAGTGGCGGACGTCCTGACTATCTGAATTAGGGGAATTAGGAATTTCTGGCAGATGTCGATTTTCCATGGCTAATCTAGGAGAATTTAAATTAATATTTTTTGGGAAAGATTGAGGACCATTGAATGCTATTGAATCTTGATTCTGATTTCTGGAACTATAGACTTAGGTGATTTCTCATCTTTGATATTATTTCTGAGATTTTTATTTTTGTTAGTTTAATTAATTATTTTATTGAATTTTCTGGAAAACCCCCATTTTTAGTTAACTTGGAGTAAACTCAAGTCCTGTGGATTCGATCCCGTATTTACCACTACTACACCCTTGTGGTTGGTAACTCGATTGCGAGTTATATTTGGCACGCTCGACACGTGATCAGGTAGTTTCAAGAAACTAAAGTTTGGAAGTTTTTCTGGTGGATATGCACGTTCAGGTACAGCTTCAAGGGCGCCACACACTCTTACTGCGACTGATGCACATACACGTGCTCCTACTCATACGGCTACACAGAGCGTGGCATTCAGGCCACTGTGTCCACATCGGTAGTCTCAGCAGAGTGGGAGCAAGAGTCGAGGATTGATCGGACCAAAGTCGAGTGCATTAGTGAGTGTAGCTCAGCTTCCTCCAACATACTAGATGCCACAGGTGATTTGTTATCGGTGTAGGACTCTAAGACACATCCAGATCAAATGCCCTAGTAACTCAATGAAGAGTTCAAGTAGTTGTTAGGCAGGATGGGGAGGCCTCGTGTCAGTTGGTCGTAGGTACGATTTCTATTAATGGTCGTGATATGCATACATTATTTGATTTTGGTTCTACTATTTCGCTTATTTTGGGGACCATAGTTTATGCTTTGGGGTTGACACTAGTTAGAGCACACACTTACTTGATTTTGAGTATAGTTTTTACCGAATGGATTTATTCTAATATGGTATGTGAGGGGTGCAAAATTGAAATTGGGGATCACACGATGATATTTGATTAACGGGTCTTAGAGTGTTTTGGATTTGATGTATTGCTAGGCATGCACCGGTTAGTGAAGTATTACGCCAAGATAGATTATTTTCATAAAATTGTAACTTTCCAAATCTCGAGTATTCCATCGTTTGAGTTCAAAGGTTGTACAATGACTAGCGCCACCACCCGTAGTGGGGTATCGAGTCTAGCAGAGATAGAGACCATTGACTTATATGGGAGAGAAAGGATAACAAGTTCTAATTGAGAAGATTCCAGTGGTTAAGGACTTTCTGGATGTATTTCCTTCAGGCCTTCTAGGAATCCATCCTCATTGAGAGATTGACTTTATGATTGACCTTACACATGGTACGAGACCAGTTTCCAGGACACCTTATCGTATAGCGGCTATCGAGTTGAAGGAGTTGAAAATGCAGTTAGAATAGTTGACCGAGAAAGGCTTCATTACTCCGAGCGTATTATCGTGGGGAGTGCTAGTGTTATTTGTAAAGAAGAAGGACGACAGTCTGAGGATGTGTATTAGTTACCGACAATTGAATAGGGTGACTATTCAAAACAAGTATCCACCTCCCAGGATAGAAGACTTGTTTGACCAGTTGAAGGGATCAAAGTTCTTCTCTAAGATAGATATGAGGTCGGGTTATCATCAGTTGCGTATATAGGAGGACATACCAAAGACAGCTTTTAGCACCCATTACAGATACTTTAACTTCAATGTGATGTCATTTGGGCTTACCAATGCACCAACGATGCTCATGGACTTGATGCACCGTGTTTTCAAGTCGTTCCTTGACCAATTCATGATTGTGTTCATCGATGACATCATGATATACTCCAAACCTGAGTCAAGTCACAGGAAGCACTTCAGGAAAGTGTTGCAGACTTTAAAGGAACACAAACTCTATGCTAAGCTGTGTAAATTTGAGTTTTGGGCTTCAGAAGTGAAGTTTTTAAGGCACGTGGTGAATACAGAAGGGATATCAGTTGATCCTACGAAGATCGAGGCGATCCTTAGGTGGCTACAACCCACTAATGCATCCAAGATTCGGAGTTTTCTAAGATACTATCGACGATTTGTGCAAGGTTTCTCGTCGATCGCTTCACTGCTCACCAACTTGACTAAGAAAGATTTTGCCTCTGAATGGGATGATTCATGTGAGGAAGCCTTTCAATTGTTGAATAACCGCCTAACTACCGCATCGATTCTGATTCTACTAGAGGTCGACAGGGAGTTGTCAGTGTATACCGATGCATCAGGGACTGGTTTGGGATGTGTATTAATGCAAAACAAGAAAGTAATTGTCTACGCATCAAAGAAACTGAAAGTACATAAAAAGAACTACCAGTGCACGACTTAGAGCCGGCAGCAGTTGTATTTTCTTTGAAGTTGTGGAGGCATTATTTGTATGGGGAGAAGTTCATTGTCTACTCAGATCACAAAAGCTTGAAGTACTTATTCACTCAGAGTGAGTTGAACAAGCGACAGAGAAGATGGTTGGAGCTCTTGAAAGACTACGACTTCAAACTCGAATACCACTCGAGGAAGGCTAATGTAGTGGAAGATGCTATGAGTTATGTACGACAAGAGACAAAGTCCAAGACCATAATGAATGTTCAGGGAGTACTCGCAGATGGCTTAGACTTTTCAGAGGGTCAAGCACGAGTTCATATGAGAGCAAAGCTAGTAGCTGTGTTTAGAGTGGTTGATTGTTAGAGGGTCGATTTAGAGTAGGGAAGTACAGGACACATGCAGATGATAGTGACGAAGTGGATTAGAGACTTTCAGCAGATGGAGCGTTGATATTTCGGGATAGATTGTTGAGGGATGACTTACTCTGAGAGGCGCACAGATCATGGTTCATCATTCATCCTGGGGTAACAAGATGTATCAAGACATGTGAATGATGTATTGGGGGTCGAAGATGAATGTGGACATCGCTACTTACATGAAGAATTGTGAGATTTGCCAGTAAGTAAAAGCAGACCATCGAAAGACGAGGAGATTGTTGTAATCGTCACCTATTCCACAGTGGAAGTAGGAACACATAACTATGGACTTTGTTTCGGGGCTACCGACAACTCAAAAAGATCATGATGCAGTTTGGGTGGTCGTAGATCATTTCTCTAAATCAGCCCACTTCATCCCTATTTCCATAGAGTATTTAGCATACAGGTTGGGGGCATATATGTAGAAGAAATCATCAAATTACATGGAGTCCCGATGTCTATTGTATCGGATCTTGATCCAAGATTTACCTCTCAATTTTGGAGTGGGTTTCAGCACCAGATGGGGACTCAGCTCAATCTCAGTTCAATTTTTCACCTTCAAACAGATTGAATGATCGATAGATTGATAGATTGATTCAAATACTTGAGGATATGCTCAGAACATGTGTGCTGGATTTATGTGGGAGTTGGGAGAAGTATATTCTGTTATGCAAATTTGCGTACAATAATAGTTTTCAAGCAAGTATTAGCATGGCACCATTCAAGGCACTTTATGGGAGACCGTGTAGATCTCTAGTTTGTTGGACCGAGGTCAGAGATATCGTGTTGATCGGTCCAAAACTTGTGCATGACCAAACAAAGAGGATAAAACTAATTAGACAACAATTAGAGACCGCCCAAAGTCGCCAGAATAAGTATGCTGACAAGGACCATTAAGAGGTTGTGTTCAAGGAAGGAAAAGTTGTGCTATTGAAAGCGTCAACAATGAAAGGGCATTGCCGATTCGGATTGAAGGGAAAGTTATCTCCCAGGTTTATCGAGCCATTTTAGATCAAGAAACGAATAGGCCCGATATCACATCACCTCGAGTTACCCCCACAGCTAGCTAGAGTCTATAATGTCTTCCATGTTTCTATTTCGAGGAAGACACATAACAAACATGCACAGATGATTGATTGGGGGCAAGTGGGTTTGAGGGAGGACGTGTCCTACGACGAGCACCCGATTCAGATTGTGTTAGGAAATTGTATAAGCTTCGAAAGAAAGAAAATTCATTGGTGCAAGTTCGGTGGCAATTCCATGGAGAACAGGAGTTGGCTTGGGAGCCGGAGAACTATATGATGGAGAACTTTTCATTTCTCTTCGAAACATAAGGTATGACCTTATTTTACTTTCGAGGACGAAAGTTCTTTAAAATTGGGGATGTTGCAACGACCCAAAATCCAATTGACCCAACATAGGGGCAATTTAGTAATTTTCCCTAAACCCTACATTAAATTAACCCTAATATAAAATAAACCAAATTGTGAACCATAGCCACCATAATTTATTTACAAACCCTAAATCAAAAAAGGGGAAGAAAGAACAAGAAGAGGGAAATCTATGAGGTTCTTAGAGATCAAGGCAAAAGATTCCACAAACAAAGTATTCCCCATCTTTCTTTTTTGATGTTGATTTGGTTAATTTTGAAAAATAAATAAATTAATAGTGACTTGAATGGGAAGAAAGTGGTGGTATCACGGCGGCACCACCGATAGGGGTGGCAACGACGTCATCGTCGCTGGAGCCGTCGGCGACAATAGGTGGGGCCCCACTAAGAAGCCCCACCGCCGCGAAGAAGTAGACAATGGGTGGCACCCAAAGCCTTCCCTCCCGCGGCGAACGCGCCATCGGCTGGACAGGGAAATAGTTGCTACCCCCTCCCCATGGATGACGAACCAGGAGCTATGCTCTTGGTTCAGTCAACCTCGTGACCCGATCAATAGTTTAGTGGTCAACCCTCAGTTAATCGGTCAATACAAAAAAAATAAATAAAAATAAAAATAAATAAAAATAAAAATGTAATATAATACAATATAATAATATATATATATTATAAATAAACATAATAATAATATGTTTTCGAATGGGTTAGGGTGGGCCTCCACCCTCGACCCTCTCACGGGCGATGGAGGACCCGTAGGGACCACACTAGTGGGCCCTACTCCGATGGAATTGAATAAATAATTAACTATGAATTTCAAATCGTCGAATAATGCGATTATTGTTTAAATTTTTTAGATTCGCAAGGAGGTTCACGTCGAGCCTCGTCCGTGCAAAGGCGGTTGAGAAATTCTAACTCGGCAAATCGAGGTAAGTGGGGAGTTCTGCTCATTTA
This sequence comes from Stephania yunnanensis, assembly GCA_039657365.1. Lineage (NCBI taxonomy): Eukaryota > Viridiplantae > Streptophyta > Magnoliopsida > Ranunculales > Menispermaceae > Stephania > Stephania yunnanensis. The sequence continues at coordinate 26,057,026 of CM077581.1, read as the reverse complement.
TTAAATGTGGCTTGCACTAGCATATTTAGAATTCATGATTTTAACTAAAAGTCTTGGCTTGAGGTTATTACCTATCTTGTTTGACTTCATGTAAGACCTCTTGAGGAGCCATAGTCATATGGTGGAACCAAGTCACCCATTTCTGCAAGGGCCTCTTGGGGAGTCATGGATGCACGATGGAACCAAGTCACCCAGGCCTTTTGAGGAGCCGTGGACACGCGGTGGAATCAAGTCACCCACGCATCTTTATTATATTACGATGATTGGTCAACAAGATGAGGTAATGACAAATGAAAGACTTGCATTTATATCTATTACATTCTATGTATTTCTCTCGTAACCCCTTTGCATGTGAAAGTTGATTTTCTCGTGTTTTAATAACTCTTGAAAGTCCCTATCACTGCTTAAGTTGCTTTATGAATATGATATGGTTACTCCTTGTGGGAATTGATGTCATGCTTCAGATTTCAATGCTATCTTGACTTTTAAATACATGCTAGATTTATTTTACTTTATAAGTATTAATTGCATGTTTAATATTTGAGCGTGATTCTTCTCTTATTGGGCTCCGTTAGTTCCTTAGCTCACCCCACTTACACTACAGGTCCATCTACGAGTGCGATAAATCGTGGCAAGGGGAAGGACATTGCTTGAAGTCTCCTGGCAGTGTAAGCATTGTATATCTGCTATTTGTTTTAAAAATCATTAATAAGGGTTACAACCTCTTGGGTAGTTAAACCTTTCTTTAGTTAGTTGAATATGAGTTACCCGATGATTTGGTTTATGATGACATATGGTATTTATGGAAATTCAAATTTTGCATTATTTTTCCATATTTGTCTCTATGTTATTCTGCAGTTGTTTAGGCGTGCCAGACCATTATTTGGGCTTGGTTCAGGTATTATGTCTAAGTAGCGGTCTGAGCCGGGCAACCATACCCTTAGTCGGGGAATGGTCGTTTCAAGGATAAATGCGATAAGCAAAATGAATGCTTTTAATTAATAATTTAGAAATTAAGTTGCCTTTATTTTTTTAATATATAGGTCCCTGGAATGCAAAATCACGTTATGTTACTATGGGTTTTGAGCACGTTGCAAATTTAGCAAATGTGTTACCATCTATCAACTTTTGTCGAAATTGCAATCCGAAAGTTTTTTTCATGAATCTAATAGTTTTATGTTGTTTAAATGGACAAGTAACCCTTGTCCTTAATGTTGTCCCTGAAGAAATGTTCGCCCTATTCACCTTAAACACTGAAGAGACACGTGAATTTTTTATGCACATCTGTACTTATAACACCAATTTTCGTTTTACATCTTTTGGTGTAAAGTGCGAGAAAGAGTATGCCAAAAGTAATATGGGTGTATATACATTTAGAGTGCAGGGCCAAATTTATCATTTTATAAATAATTTACTTCCTGACAAAGAGCATCCTTTTTTTGCAACTGTACTTTTATGATATTGATCATGAAGTTCAAAACAAAATGCATTGCTCGGATAAGATGAAAGAGGCAAATTTGGGATGGTTAATTAGTATGCTTGCCAAAAATCTATATGCAAGTTTTTTTTCCGCACTTTAGAAAATAAGGAAGATTTAAAACATCATGTTGTTCAATTAGATTCAAGTGTTAGTCTTAATCAAATAGCATTTAATATGCTCACTACTTCTTAAGTTGTTGCTATTTGGATAGATGATACTACATGTGCTCATCCAACTAAGAGCGATATCCTTGTCTATAGTCACTCCGTAAGTAGCCATAGAATCAATTACTACTACGATTGTTATGATCCTTTACAATACTCTTTGTTATTCCCGTATAGAGACATGGGTTGGCACGATAGAATCCAGAGAAAATTTACCACTGGACTACATATAAATTACAACACAGCCCATTCATTATCCTCATTTATTAGATTCTATTAAAGAGTTACTTGACAATGAAAATGAAGTTAAATGTTTTTATTTCCTTCGTTAAATAATTTGGTTGGTTAATAACTATTTTTTTCATACTGAAGTAAAATATTTGTTCTATTTTCACAGTATATTCTAGATGTAAGAGGAATTGTGTATCGTGCCGCGAGTATTATTGTTATAAACTTTAGAATAAAGACGTGAGGAATTCTATTCTATTACATCTGGATATATTTTTGCAGTTGTACATCGTTGACATGTATGTCAAGTTAGAGATATTTAGGTTATATTTTATTCTTTATAAACAAGATGAGAGACGTTCAGAGTTGTACCAAGCAATTATGGATTCAATTGATATGGGTGAAAGTGTTGGTTCAAATATTGGACGTACGATTGTTTTTCCAGCATCTTTTATAGGAGGGCCACGAGACATGCGAAAGAGGTACATGGATACTATGGCATTAGTTCAACGTTTTGGCAAACCTGACATCTTCCTCACTATCACTTGTAATCCTTATTGGTCAAAAATACAAAGAGAGCTTCAATTTAATGATGACGTGCAAAACAGACCTCGTCTTGTTGCTCGTGTTTTTAAATCAAAGTTGGAGTGCTTGAAAAATGAAATAATGAAAAGTAGGTATTTGGTTCAGTTGTAGCATATGTTTATGTCGTTGAATTTAAAAAACGAGGTCTTCCCCATGCACATTTTCTTATTGTTTAGCAACAAGCGGCGAAATTAATAGAACTTGAAACTTTTGATTTGTTCGTATGTGTTGAGCTTCCTGATAATCAGTTCACCGCCAATTTTATATCATTGGTGTCAAACATATGATGCATGGTCCATGCAGTAGTTTGAACCAAATAATGTGTGCATGGATTCAGATGGTAAATGCAAGAATAACTTTCCAAAAGCTTTTCATGATTGTACTTCGCATGGGAAAAGGTTAATATCCCAAATATCGAAAACGTAATGATGGAAAGATTGTAGTTGTTAGGAAACGCATTTTGGACAATCGTTGGGTGGTTCCATTCAATCCTTACTTGCTAAATTTGATTGTCATCAACATGTTGAGGTTTGTTCTACCATCAAGTCTGTTAAATACATGTACAAGTACATATATAAAGGTCATGAATACATTGTGATTCGATGCACTAACAATAATAAAAATGCTAACATTGATGAGATCGAAAACTTCCAATCAACACGTTGGGTAGTAGCACCAGAGGCAATGTAGTGCATATATGGCTTTCCTTTGAATGAAATATATCCACCAGTCATCACACTGCAACTACATTTGAAGGGAAAGCAATTGGTTAAGTTTAATAAGAACGACGTGCTGCAAATGTGGTTAAGAATGGGTCGTCATCCCGTTCCATGTTGACATAATACTTAAACATGAACTAGAGTGATAATTTAGCTCATGCCATTTTATATAGAGAATTTCTTGAGCATTTTGAGTGGAATCAACAAGTAAGAAGATGGACACGAAGGAAAAAAGGTCAGGTTATTGGTAGAGTTGTTGCGGCGAATCCAATGGAATGTGAAAGATATTACCTTCGTTTGCTACTAAATCACATTAAAGGTTATGCATCTTTCTAGGAACTCAAAGTTTTCAATGGGGTTCATGCTTCCTTGTATAAAGAGTCGGCTATTTTGCACATGTTACTTGATGTTGACAACTGTTTAGATTCATGCTTGGAAGATGCGTCTGCGTATCTTATGTCGTTTACTTTACGTCGATTGTTTGTTGCAATATTGTTACGTTGTGATCTTGAGAATCCTCATCAATTATGGGAGAAACTCAGAAGTGAATTATGTCTAGATTTTGAACGTCTGCAACTATCCACAATTGAAACAAACTTAAGAGCTTTGCAGCATATTAACATAATTATAGAATCAAAAGGGAAGAATATTACCGAATTTTCTTTAGTCGATTATCCAATTACTTTTGATGATGCTTATGAATGCACTAGAGAAATAGATGAAAAGTTGGGCTTGGTTGTTGATATTAATGACTTAGAAGCCACATTGAAGTTGAATCTTGCCCAAAAAATGTATATGATTCAATCATTGATAAAGTGTTAAAAAATATACCAGTTTTATTTTTTATAGATGGTCCAAGTGGTACAGGGAAAACCTTTTTATACACAGCAATATTGGCAAAGGTTAGATTTAAAGGAATGATTAATTGCATTGACAACTGCATCATTAGGTGTTGTGGCCTCATTATTATCTGGAGGTCGAACTACCCATTCGAGGTTCAAATTGCCAATAAATCCTAATGAGATCAGGACATGTAACGTTAGCAAACAATCAATGTTGGCAAAATTATTGTTAAAAACACATTTAGTCATTTGGGATGAAACACTAATTTCAAATAAACAAGTATGTTGAGGAAATAGATGCAATGTCAAGTCGTGCTATATTAATGACAAAGAATCAATTCATAGATGAAGTTAATTTTCTAATTATTTATCGATTTCCTGGTGAAATTGGTAGGTATTACAGCTTTGATGAAATTCTTAATGAAAACATGAGTTCGGCAAATCTCGAATTCTTGAACAGTTTATCCTTAAGTAATTTTCCTCCACATGATTTGATGCTAAAAAAGGATTGTGCAACTATTCTCCTGCGCAACATTAATCCATCAGAGGAATTATGCAACTGAACACTGTTGATTTGCCAAAGATTTAAGAAAAACGTCATTGACGCAAAGATAGCTACAGGTCATTACAAAAGGAAAAGACTTTCTGCCTAGAACACCTTTCATTCCAAATGAAGAAGATAAAATATCATTCAAATTCAAAAGGAGACAATTCCCTATTCGCTTGTGTTTTGCAATGACTATTAATACAGCTCAAGGGCAAACACTACACTCTGTTGGGGTTTATCTGAGAAAATCAGTTTTTTCTCAAGGTCAATTTTGTGTTTCGCTTTCACGTGCTACAACTGCGACTTGCATCAAAGTTATTATTAAACCTTCAAATTACAATAACCAACCAAACACGACAAAGAACATTGTTTACAAAGAGTTGTTGTCACTCATGGATACTTCTCTTGCAAAATCACTTTAATTGAAATGTAAGTTTTTAAAAATTTTACAATTAAAATGTTGTTTAAGTTTTCTCGTCCTCTTTAGTCATTTCCTTAACAAAGTTTTATTTTTTAAACATAACAGGCACAAACTCGTACAGAAGTTGAAGAATCACTGCCTGTTGGTTGTTACTTCGTGTGGCCTACCACTCCTATTTATAATAAAAAAATTCTTGAAGATGCTGAAATTTGGAAAGGTTGGTTACTTCATAACACATTACTGTCATGTCATGAGACAATGGGTGGATGCCTTCTAAACTATCTTTTATTCCTAACCAATTACAGCTATGGCTAAGGCTACAAAAACATTTGTTGGGAACCGATGGTGATTTGATAAGGTCATCCAATTTATTTTTTGGATTGCATAGGCATATTAACTGATATGTCACATATTATTTAGTCGTTTATAAATACATGTGAATGCAAAAGGGTATTCATTTTATAGTGCAGTTTTTTTCTGTTGACACTTTCGCCATTTTAGCATTCTTGCAAGTTTTTGTATTTGATTATTGGTTATAAAAGATCGCTAAAGTTGATCGCCTATGTAGATCTATTGCTTGCATGATACAACCTTCTTTTTTTCTCACGTATTCATAGTCATTCACAGCAGGACTTTTTTACATTCGAAACAATACCCTTCTCAACGGGCACAAAGTCTGCAAGACAATTACAAGACACACTTTCCCGTAAATGGTTTTTGATACTCCTCTTAGGAGAGGTGTTCAAATTCTTGAAGGGCTTTTGGAGGCGAATGCTCCTCCTATTCAAAGTCACCTCTAGTCTCTAGTGGAGGATGAGGAGACTGAAAATTTCTTCTTGCAACAAAATTCCAAGTTAATAATCCAACTGTATTCATTTAGTTACATTTGAAACTATGTAATACTTAGAATCAATATTGTAAAACCCTTGTCATTCAAGTGTTACGCATATGTTTCTTTCCTTTGATGTTGGTCTTAAAAAATGGTGTCTGGGACTAACTTTTTGAGTGTTAAGAATGGTGGGGAAAAGGGACCAACTTGCAGGATACTTAGGATTCTCTGTTTCAGGACACATGGGAAATGTTCTATCTTATGGAAGCTTAACCATATCGATTACAAGTAAGCCTTAATTAAACTATGTAAAATGATGAATTGTTTACTTTGTTTCATTTCTTTAATTTGCTGAATTATGCTTTCCCAAAATGTCAAGTCTTTCTTTCCTTTATAAATGTGTTCATCAATGGTTTTTTTTTTTTTTTTGGCTTTTTCATGGTTTGGTAATTTAATGTATTTGACGTTTTTTTTTCACATTGAGACCTCTATAGATTAGGGTCAATGCTTAGATTTCAAGTAATATCGAACTATTGGAAATTTGAATTAGAATAGGCGTTAAAAATTTTTTTTTAATAAATCATAATTTGTATTCATCTAATGTGTTTCTTGGTGTCATTTTATTGTTGTATCCTTTCTTTCTTTCTTTCTTTCTTTTTTTCTTTACTTTTGTCTTTGAAGGATTTTTCATTTTGTTGTTAATAGAAGGATTGCAAAATAATTAGAACAGTATACAAAAATCACTTTATTCCAATTACTAAGGGAATTTGTTAAGAAAATGTTATGCTTGCAGTGTGAGGATCTTCCCTTCTACGTTTAATTGTATTGCTTTGGCCATCATCACTGAGTCACTGAGGCGACTATTATCAGTAATCGAATTGAAGAGCCAAAGTTGGTGCTGTTGAAAACCAAGGGCAATACAGGAGAGATTCATCAGAGGCATGCTGGGTTAGAAGCAACAGCAAGAGAGGCCACATAGGGAGGGAGTTATGAGAATGTTGTTTCTGGAGAATTGTTAAACCCCTCACCAACTATTTTCGGATTACTGCTTATCACCAGGATTGGTATTCACTGTACCTATCAGCTCACTTGCTTTGCCCTGGGCTGTAGCCCAGGGCAAAGCCCAAAAAATTTTTTTTTTAAGCCCAAATTTTTTAAAAAATACATTTTAGCCCACCCCAAAAATCTCTTAAATGCTACGTTAAGAACCAAAAAATATTTACAGCCCAGGGCTATCAAAAATCCTGGATTCGCCCTTGCCTATCAGCTCACTTGCTTTAAATCAACTGCGTATTTCAGCTCCATTTTTGCTATGCATTTGACAATTTCTAATTGCTTGGATTTAAAACCTGAATATGCTTGCAATTAGTAGCATATGGCTTTTCATTTTATTTATTTATATTGTTGTTGTTAGATTGTAAAAAAATTGTTGAAAATGATCTTTTGTACTTCCATACTAGGATGTGGGATGATAGCTTTGAACTTAAAAAAGCAAATGAATTTTAAAAGATTATAGACTTGGAATGAGAAAGGATGGCTTGGTAACAAATGTTTTTCTATTATACAGCTCTAATTGGTGGATTTTGTAAACTGGGACAGATGGTGCAAACAAGAAACGCCTTGCAGGAGATGTTTTCATATGTTGTTGATCCAAATAAGATTGCATACAACAATCATGATTGATGGGTACTGTAAAATGGGTGAGCTTGGGGAAGCTTCTAAGCTTCTGGTTAAGATGTTAGATAATGGAATCGCTCCTGACGTTGTCACATATAATACTTTAACTTCTGGGTTCTGTAAGGAACGGAGGGTTGAGGATTAGGAAGCTTTCAAGATAAATGATCAGATGTCTCGAAGAGGCATTGTACCAGATGAAGTTTCATATACCACATTGGTTGATGGACTTTGTAATTTTGGCTCGACTGGAGAAGCCAATTTGATGTCGAAGAGCCTATTCGACAACATCATTTAACGGACAGAGGAGCTTGTATTTTGGAAGTGCTCGTGGGACCTGAAAGGCATGCAATGAACTATGAAGAAGGCAGTTCTGCTAGCAAATGGGCCCTTGAATTTCTTTAGATATCAAACGATGAATGTGTGATTGAAATATGCAGAAAGGTTAGTCTTTTAACAGATGCTATATAAAAGCTTTTCATTCTCCTTCACTTTACGCATTTTAATTAATTTTCTGTCAAATGGGTTTCAACAGGTGTAACCTCAGTGTAAAGATTTTCCTGGCCATAGAGATCTTGTGTATATATCTGCCGTTTCTATTTCTGTTATAGGCAAGTTTCTGATTGTCTAATGCTTCTTTTTAAGCTACACAAGTTGAGACTACAGTTCTGACTTCTTGTCAAACGAGGTAAGTAATATTCCATCTGCATGACCATGGGTATATATTCATTTTTAGTTGAGGCCAAATTGATAGATTGCTATTGGCTCATTTACCACGTTCTGGTCACATTGAAAAAGTAATCATATCCTTCAACGCAACCTTGTCTCTGTTATTTAGGTTTGAGAATCATGAACCTAAATCACTTTTTCTCCTTAGCTTGTCATCCATGCAGAAATCAAACTGCCGACTAATTTGTCCGTTACTGTTGATTACCGCTTTCTTTGAAATCTGAAAATAATTTGCTTAGCGGATAGTCCAATTATAGAAGCAGTTTACACTGCGTTAAAAGAAGCAGAAGCTTGTTCGACAGACCTCTTACCTTATTGGAAGGCAGGTTCTTGCATCAATTTCTTAATTCTCTTTTGCTCTCCACTCTCTTTATCAGGCACTAAATTTCTGTTGCTTTTAAATTAATTTTGTTGCAGATTAAACCTTTGTGCAAGATAATTACAAGACAAGTACGTAAAAGCATAAAAGGCCGTTGAGGTTATCAGAAAAACTGTGGAAGAACTTATTACTAAGTGCAAGGTGATGGTTGAAGCTGAAGGTGAACGTATTAATGAGGAGAATTATGTCAATGAGAGCAATCCGAGTATTCTAAGTTCTTGCTCCCTCGCAGAGAAGAGATTCGTATTTTTGTTCTACGCCACTTTTAGAGCCAATGCATTGTATCTAGTCTATTTTCTTGTAGTTGCAGAATAAATTACCATTTCTTCTTTGTAAAATTTAGGGCCAATGAATTCAAAAAAAAAAAGGGGCCAACGTTCTATGTTCATGTGGAACAAACAGAACTTGAATTGTGTTCATTTTGGAAATACAGTACCCTTGAAATTAGATGGATGACTGTTAGAAACTTAGAATGCCAAAAAGTTCCTGTTAATAGTTCGTTATAATTTTATCTTTTGACAAGTTTTATTTTAAATTTTATTTAAATTTTTTTGTTGGAAGGAGAAAAAATAAATCTGTAGGTTGGAGGAAATAAAATGATATCAACCATATCTATAAAAAGATATCAACCAATTGGGAAATTAGATTGGGGGTATTGTGCATTTTGAGAGACTCATCACTGCAAACCTTGTAATTATACATGTATTGAATAACTATGGATCATGCTATATGCTATCTCTTTCTTGGGTTTCTAAAATGCCAAGCTGTGTTGCTTTTGTTTTGACCTTATCACAAGAAAAGAACTTAAACATACCATGACAATAAATGGAGTTGTTGAGGAAGCATCTATCGATGAAATCATCGATGACGTTAATATAGACAAGGTAGAAAATTATACATCATGCACCTCTACAGTTTAATTAGACATAGTGTTTTGCGTATTAGTACTCCTAACATATATCTTTATACACATTTTCTACGTAGGTGGTAATATCAATTACAAAGAATTCGTCGCGATGATGACAAGAAGTATAAAAGATCCTTATATAAAGGAAAGATGAGAGCATGAAGATGCACATGATAGATAACACATGATAAATATACTTCATATGAAAAAAAAAAAAAAAAAAAAAACAAACAAACACTTCATTGAAACAAATTCTTGAATGTGCCTACCACAAGTGTTCATTTAGATTTTCTAAATTTCTTAAGAATATATGCAACTGATTCCTCTCTATATCTCGTTCAGATCCATGTAAGATACTTTCGACTATATCTCAAATTGTGCATGCCACTTTCAACTGTATTCAATTACATATTGTAATGGAACATAAGTTTCGCAAATACAATTCTACCTTTTTAAATTAGTATGTAAAGTAGTTTTTTTTTTTATTATGCAGAGTGGTTTACTTTTTACTAATTGGGTTATATTAAAAAAACAAAAATAAAAAAAAAAAGTTTTCGTTATAAAATTTGGTATAGAAACGTTTAGCTCAATCAACATCAATCAATTTCACCCTATCATCAACTCCGACAAATACCAAATCTTCTCCGTTGCATCTTGCCATTGTGGAGTAGATGATAGGGGGAGCTATGTATCTGTGCTTCCAATAGCTATTTGGGCCATCCAATCCCAATCCATTAACAACTTTGAAGGGGGTGTTTTGAAGATTTGAAGGGAGTTTTTCGAAAACTAGGGTGGGTTTTAAATTTAATTCACAAAATAGGGAGGGTTTTTTTTTATTACCGGAATAGGCAATAACGCCTTCCCAAAAGGCGTTATTGTGGGTAGATGATTTGGTTGGCGGTGACGTGGCGTCCACGTGGATTGATTTGTACAGATAGCGCCTTTTGAGAAGGCGCAATCTGTACATGTGGCAGCCACGTGGACGACACGTCGTCGCCAACCCACAGTTACCTGATAACGCCTTTTGAAAAGGCGTTATCAGGTAAATGTGTAGTTGAGGTGGCATTGACGTGGCGTCCACGTGGCAGACAAACTGAACTTAAGTGCCACCGCCACGTCACCGCCCCATCACGGCCACGTCACCAACTGGACTTCATAAACTGTCGCCATCGCCGCTGGTCGTCACCGCGAGCTGCTGTACCGCGTCGTCCTCGGCCACTCCGTCCCCCTCTGCTGGCCGTCGTCGTCGAAGTCGATCGATATCGACAATTACAACCAAATTTGAATATGCATATGAGGAGTTTATATTTGTATAAAAAAGAAAACAATTTTGAATATTTATATATATACATTGGTTTCAACCTTCAACTCTCTTTTGTAAACTAACTAACATTAACAATCCTAACCAATTAACCTAATAACTAATTAACTAACTAACTAACTAACTAACTAACTAACTAACTAACTACATTAAACTAAACTAACAAACCTTAACTAATCAAACCAAACCAAACTAAACTAAATAAGTAACTAACCTTAACTAACTAAATAAATAAGTAACTAACTTAACTTAACTAACTAAGTAACTAACCAAAGTAAACTAAAGTAAATAATCTTAACTAACCTAACCAAACTATACTTAATAACAAACTAAACTAACAAACCTTAACTAACCTTAACTAACCTAACCAAACTAAACTTAATAACAAACCTAACTAACAAACCTTAACTAACCTAACTAACAAACCTTAACTAAAAACTAAACTAAACTAACTAACCTTAACTAACCTAATCTAACTAACTAACTAACTAACTAACTAACTAACTAACTAACTAACTAACTAACTAACTAACTAACTAACTAACTAATTAATTAACTAACTAAACTAAGTAAGCTTAAGTAACCTAACCCAACCAAACTAAACTAAGTAAATAACTAAAGTAAACTAAACTAACTAACCTAACTAAACTAACCAAACCAAACTAAACTAACTAACTAACCTTAACCAAAGTAAACTAACTAACCTTAACTAACATAACCAAACTAAAGTAACTAACAAACTAAAGTAAGTAACCTTAACTAACTAAACTAACTAACAAACAAAGTAACTAACTAACTAACTAACTAACTAACTAACTAACTAAAATAAACTAAACTAAATAACCTAAACTAACCTAACAAAACCAAACTAAACTAAGTAACTAACTAACCTCAACTAAACTAACTAACTAACTAACAACAAACATAAAAACTAAACTAACTAACCTTAACTAACCAAACCACCTAACAATACAAACTAAGTAAACTAAAATAACTAACTTTACTAGCTTAATTGCAAACTAAACATACTAACTAAATGGAACTCACCAAACTAAACTAACTAACATTAAATAACCTAACTAAGCTTAAGTAACCTAACCACCTAAACAATACAAACTTAGTAAAGTAAAATAACTAACTTAACTAACTAAACAAACAACCAAAAAATGATCCACGTTAACCACCAAACAAAACTAAACAAACATAACCTCAACACCTAAACTAAACTAACTTAACTAACTAACCTAATTAACCTAATTAACCTAACCAAACTAAACTAATATAACCTAACCACCGACACCTAACTAACTAAGCTAACCACTTAAGTTAAATTAAACATATAACCTAAACCCATTTAACAAACTAAACTAACTATTGAAGAGTAATCAAATCTACGACATTATAATAATATGGAAAACATGAGAAATAAGTTTATTCAATGAGAAGGTTGAATACACGTACTTCGTCAACCCAAAATATAAGTTATTTACAAATCACTATGACATCAAGTAAACTCATCATGCAGGTCTATTTCGGCGGTTCCGTTGACGTTGTTCCTCGGTGAAGCAAACCGGACGTACTCTTTGTCTAGTTGGACGATGTGTTTGTACATCCGATTGAGGTAGTTGGTCTTGCGATGAATCAAGTCGAGTAGATTGATGCGTTTCCTCTGGTTCTTGACTCGACTCACCTCTCGCTCGATGCTACAAAAATAGGAGGTGGAACCATCCCGAAATACTGCTTCTGCATGGGGTTGGGGAATGGAACATGAGGCTGCGGCATGGTCAACAAGTTCATGAATGAAGGGTCTCCACTATACGCCATATTGTAATTATACGGAGTAGGAGTGTATGGACTAGGCATGTATGGAGGCAGTGATGGATACGTTTGATGATGAGGCATTCCATGGTCCACATATGAAGACGGAGGCCCGGGTGCGTACGGATCAAAATGGTAAGGAGGAAGATTCACGCTCGGCGGCCTGGGTACAAACATATGGGGTTCTGGTTGGGGTGTGGAAGATGCAGGTATATACCCATGAGAAGAATGACTACTCTCGCCAACATTCTCTCTTCTACTCACTCTCGAACGAGATGAACGTGCTGGAGGAGAAGGTCTACTACTCTCTGCAGCAACCTCAGTCTGAGTAGATGGACGTGGCGGACGAGGACGTCTGGTGCGTTCCCGCACAGTCTCTGGTCGTGTTCGTCTTCTTCTCACCTCTATGTTTGGTTCGCCTTGATCGTCTTCTTCATCTTCTTGTTAAATATCCTCATCTATGTCTTGTTGGACGTCAATTCCGTCATGCGAAAGATTAGACCTTTGTCTTTCATCTTCGTCCAAAATTTTAATCCCTTCATCAAGGGCGGCAAGACCTTGCTCGTACCCATCCTCAATAAACACACGCCTAAGTCGATGCACCAAGTTACGCTGATATACAAAATATAAAAGCTCAAATCGCGCAATATAAAATATTAAATGTTCGAGGAAAAGTAATAGTTAGAAGATTACCGAGTAGTCAAGTAACGCCCCGTCGTGTCCTATGAATCTCCTAGTGACCGATCGATACCACGTCATGTAGTCTTGATGGTCATGCCCTTCATTCAGTGCCGCCGTCGCAATGGTGTCCCCACGATTTTCCCACATGCTTATGTAGCTTGAGTGAAAAGTAACCCAATTTTCATGATGATGTCCACGCAATTCGATGCGGTGCAGTTGGGCATCGTAAGCACAATTCGATGGCATTACTTGTACCATGCCGAATTGTCTCATGACCCTTTCTGGTCGATGCCACTCCACAATGTGGAAACAAATAAGGGGACACTTTGAGAGCCAACTGCCTTGACCATTTGTACAGTACTCGGGAAGAGACCCCATGAGTTCATCATATGGTTGCCACACCACATCATCCTCATGCCTCGAGAGTCGAGTGCATCACGGTATGCCGATACGACGTGCGTCGCATTTTGTGAAACCGAAAATGCATCGAGCCATCTGTGTAGGAAACAATAAGTTACGATAAATGAACATGGACAAGAATTAATTGCAAAGTAATGGAAAATCGACGATAAGTACCTGTGTCCTAGTGGAACGTCCATAAGCATATTTTGGCCATCCACCGTTCGCTGTTGAGCTTTAAATACACGCAGACGCCGCGGTGCTATGAATGGAAATTTGTCCCAAGCCCACGGTTGTATAAGAATGGAGGCGCCAGCAACCTCATGTGCCCCTGCGCGAGATCCGCGACACAACTCCCTGTACAAATAAGCCGAACATGCACTTCCCCAACTATATTGGCCTGCTACTTGGAAATCGTCCAGCAAAGGTAGGAACATCAAATGTACGAATCGATTGGACTTGTCGGCGAAAAGACAACCACCGATGAGTTGTAGTATGTACGATCGAACGTAACGTTGCACCGACTCCTCATCGCTTTCATCATCTATTGATGGAACGTTACGCTCAAGCCAATCGACCTTAAGTTTACAGCCAACGATGTCATCTCCACCAGGAGTTCGTCCAAGTAGCCTCTCGCAGACATCAGCATAGTCTGCGTCTGTCGTTCCCGTCAAAGGCATACCTTCAATAAGTAATCCAATCTGCACCTGCACGTCTTGGAGTGTAATCGTGCACTCCCCATAATGCATGTGAAATGTATGCGTCTCAGGGCGCCATCTCTCTACAAACGCAGTAATCAAAGCCCAATCAAGGCTAAAAAATGCTACACGGGATATCCCAAACGGCAACTGATGGCGCTTCTTCGACGTTATGCGTTTCCTCGGTAGTGTCGTTATTTTCGTCATCGTTATCGTCATCGTCATCGTCATCGTCATTATATGCATTATTCTCTTCATGTAATGGAGCTACGAACCCCTCTTGCACGACCTCAGGCTGTGGGGATTGCATACGCAGCCTTTCCATCATTAAGGCTGTGTCTGGCGTGCCGGTACGTTCGTCAAGAACTGGCGAATGAACCGTGCGGTTTTGAATTGAGTCCACTGACTCAAATGTTAAATATATATCAACCGTTGCAGTTTTTGGTAAAGCGTCCACCGTCTCCCACATCTAATCAAAGTGTGTCGCATCATTCAACAAGACAGGAACGAAATAATGTGAGCCTCCGGGTAGGACTATCATGTGGCGATACGTCATATGAACTATATTATCCGTTGATGAGATATGGAACGCGTTACAAATGTCATCAATCATTTCACGCCCACTTGACCAAAACTTAACCCACAACACCACTAATGGCGGTGAGGTGTACGCGATGCCATTTACCCCATTAACAATGGACCCGTACGCATAGAATAGAAAATGGATGTTTCTTTGTGACATGACCTACAGAGGTTTGAAAACTTGGATGTAAAAATGTAACAGACAAATGCACAAATTTCGTAAGGGAAATAGTTGACAATCATGTGGTTATATAGCGCAATCGAACTTTCTGATGTAGAAGATCGCAATAATAGCGCAACTACAGAGCATACTCATCCTTTCGCACTGACATTCTATGTGTAATAACGTTCAATAACTAAACATATGAACCGTTGTTCATAAACAAAATATGAATGTCCCTATATATCATGCAAACCAAAACCTAAATCAAATAATTTAATATGAAAATACTAAATTAATGAACTTACTTGTTTCCTCTGCTTTTCCGCCGCAACGTAATATTCCTGCAATAACCTTGTATTTTCGTTATTTTAGAACAAAAAATTTGTAATAACGTAATATTCTGATTTGTGAATTACTAAACTATAACTACAATAATGCTAACAAACATAAAAAGTAAAAGTGGAAACTGGTATGCGAAACTGGTATATTGTTAAGTTCAACTAAAATGCTTAACTAAGAAAATTATAAATGTATTAATTACATAACTAAGCAAATTAAATAACCTAACCTAAACAAAGCAAAACATAACTAAGAAAATTATAAATGTATTAATTACATAACAAAGCAAATTAAATAACGTAACCTAAACAAAACAAAACAAAACAAACTTAGAAAACTAAACAAACTAAACAAAACAATCCTAAATAACTTAACAAACTACCTAAACAAACTTAAATAACTAAACAAACTTAAATAAACAGACTTAAACGTCTTAATGAACTAAACAAATTACTTTAACTAAATTAACTAACCTAAATACCAAATATAAACTAACTTAAATGACTTAACTCACTAAACACACTAAACAAAACAAAACAAAACAAAACAAACTTAGTAAACTAAACAAACTAAACAAAACAATCCTAAATAACTTAACAAACTACCTAAACAAACTTAAATAACTAAACAAACTTAAATAAACAGACTTAAACGTCTTAATGAACTAAACAAATTACTTTAACTAAATTAACTAACCTAAATACCAAATATAAACTAACTTAAATGACTTAACTCACTAAACACACTAAACAAAACAAAACAAAACAAAAAAAACAAAACAAAACAAAACAAAACAAAACAAAACAAAACAAAACAAACTTAGTAAACTAAACAAACTAAACAAAACAATCCTAAATAACTTAACAAACTACCTAAACAAACTTAAATAACTAAACAAACTTAAATAAACAGACTTAAATGTCTTAATGAACTAAACAAATTACTTTAACTAAATTAACTAACCTAAATACCAAATATAAACTAACTTAAATGACTTAACTCACTAAACACACTAAACAAAACAAAACAAAACAAAACAAAAAAAACTTAGTAAAATAAACAAACTAAACAAAACAATCCTAAATAACTTAACAAACTACCTAAACAAACTTAAATAACTAAACATACTTAAATAAACAAACTTAAACGTCTTAATGAACTAAACAAATTACTTTAACTAAATTAACTAACCTAATTACCAAATATAAACTAACTTAAATGACTTAACTCACTAATACATAAACTTAACTAACTAAACAAACTAAACTAATACATAAACTTAACTAACTAAACAAACTTAACTAAACTAACTTAAACAAACATACTAATCTAACCACTTAATTTAACCACTTACATATAACCTAAAATAACTTAACAAACAAAACTAACAACCACAACTTACTAAACTACACTAACATCCACCGTTCTCCTCGGCTGCTGTCCCTCTGACCTTCTCCGCCTCCGCCGCCGGGCCTCCTTCCTCCGCCTCCGCCGCCGGGCCTCCTCCCTCCTCTACTGCTCCTTCCCGCTGCTTTGGTATCAACCTTCACTGCTGCTGCTCACTCCACGTCCCACAGCCCTGTTTTGATCACGTCAGCGCCCACAACCTTCTTTCTCCTCCGTCTCTGCCGTGTCATGCACGTCCGTCCAACAATCATCGCCGCGTCCTTTTCGAGTCCGGTCTCTCTCCACCTTGCTCCTCCCCGTCCCCTCCTTTTATAGCCGCTGCGTCTCCCTCGTTTGGTCACGGGAATGTAATCCCGTGACCCCTACCTCCCCCTACCTAGCTCCCCTACCCCTGTATCCCTACCCCTGCGGCGTTGCAGTCGATCACGGGAGGAAGATAAGGTTTTGCGCTGATAGCGCCTTCTCAGAAGGCGCTATCAGCGCACCCCCCTCATACAGGCCACGTAGATCCACGTGGCCCTCGTGGATCGGTTCCATTACGAATAGCGCCTTCGGAGAAGGCGCTATTCATTATGGCTGTCCGCGTGGATCCACGTGGACATTGCAATTAGGAATAGCGCTTTCGGAGAAGGCGCTATTGCCACTGGACGTCCACGTGGATCCACGTGGACTACCCGAATTTTATTTTCTCCACGTGGCTTCAATAGCGCCTTCTCCGAAGGCGCTATTGGGTCTGTCTGTTGCCACGTCATCAATAACGCCTAATGAATAGGCGTTATTGCCTAGTTTTGGGAAAAAAATTAACCACCCCTACTTACCTCTTTTAAAGTAAATAGTTTTGTACTTTGGGAAAAAAATCAGATTTGAAGAGTAATTGATTGCCATGACTCCAAATCTGCCACCAAGCCGCACTAATTAGCTTGATCTGATCTTGCAAAGGCGAGAAATGAAGGCACATATATCAAGTTGTATTTCATTAGTAAATACCCTTAATCAAGGTTTTGAGTTCAACCCTTGTGAATGAAAAAAAAAAATCAGTTGAGAAGGCCGACCTCAATAAGGCCAAACAGTGTCCAAGCATAGATTGGTCAGTATGATTGGTGCTACACACCATGTGAGAAACGAAAAAAATAATTAAATAATTAGTACCATGTAATTGATATTACTAATTACGTGTATACATAGTATTACATACAATTTAAATAAAAAAAGTGAATCATGAAGACAAAAAAAATAAATTATACATACAGTGCCTACAAAATATTGAGTCACACTTTAACACGTCCGTTTTTTTTTTTTTTTTTTTTTTCTTTTTGAAGAAAGTTCTCTCGACTTTCGACTCTCCATTTTTTTTACTTATTTTGAAGAAAGTTCTCTCGACTCTCGACTCTGAGTTCTTCCATGCCCTAGCATCCGAATTGGAAAACAACTCCAACAACACAATGATCCGAAATTCTCGACTCTGAGTTCTCCCAATTCGACTACTACTGCGATGAACCTCGCATCGGATTCTTCAATCTCGACACATTTTGAACTCTTAGTTCAAAAACTCCAACAACCATTGATCCTCTTCACAACAATTATGTCAGCTCTTATACCTCGTATCCCATCTTCGACAAAAATTTCAACTACTCTAATCTCTATAAATATGAGATCTATTTCTCATTGTATCTCTTAAAGCACTCTCTATTCTCAATTACAATAACGTTCTACTATTGTTTTGTCTCATCAAAATTGCTCAATCTCCATTACAGGTTATGTAAGAGTTTCAATAAGGTTTGAGTCAGTTCTGTTCTTTAATTTTTTAAACTCGTTTAGGGTTTCTGATTTTTTGATTGGGTTTTTAAATGTTTTGCTTTCATAAATCCCCTTTTGTTTTTACTTTGATTGGTAAAATATTTTTTAATGTCGTGTTATTTCAGTAGGTATTTTTGGTACTGTTATTTGCGATGGGTTTGGTTTGAATGTAAGAGCTGTTTTGAATGTATTTTGTTCTTCCATTGCTATTGTTATTCTTATTGGGGAGGGATTAAGCTTTCAATACTATTAAATTAAAGAACTACCTCAAAAAAAGTTATGTATTCGAAACTTTAAAAATCTCATAATTTGGTATTTAGGCTATGTCGTTGTTAGTGAGCTATCAATACAAAGCACTACTCAGCTGATTTTTTTTTACATGGATAACTCTCATCTTCATGATGGGTTTATCCAGGAAACTATTGGTTTTGGACTATTTTGTGGCCTTGGTAATGATTTTTTATTTGAGGGATGTCGTAGTCTCAACCTTATTCGTTGTAAGAATTATGAGATTTTAAAAGTTTCCAAAGGCTAATTGCTAATTGAACTATTAGTTTGTAGTTAGCTTTGTTTGAGGGATTCTAGGTAGGGTGCACATGGATTGGATCCAGTCCAATTATGGTCAATTCACAATCCAATCCAACTATTGCGGATTGAAAAATTACAGTCCAGTCCAGTCCAAAAACTTCATCAATCCAACTCAATTCAATTTGTCAAATGTGGACCTGAAAGGATCAAGTTCTGCGGATTGAAGTTTTTCTAAAAAACTCGTAAAATTAAACTTTATCATATAACAACAACAACAACAACAACAACAACATAGCCTCAGTCCCAAATTAACTGGGGTCGGCTACACGGATCAAACTTTTTCATTGTGCTCGATTAAGTGCAATTGATGGTGAGCTTTGCAAACCATTCAAATCCCTCATAATTAATGCATCCCATGTTAACTTTGGTCTGCCCCTACCTTGTCGAATTTCTACAGTTTCTATTGAGTCAAGTTTTCTAGTTGGGGCATTTGTAGGCCGTCGTTGCAGGTGACCAAACCATCGCAACCGCCCTTCCCTAATCTTTGTATTAAATGGTGCTACTCCTACTTGTCTTTGAATTTCGATATTTTTTATTTTATCTTTACGAGTTTTACCACACATCCACCTAAGCATCCTCATTTCTGCTACGTTCATTTTGTGTAATTGTTGTTGTTTTACCACCCAACATTCACTTCTATAGAGCATAGCTGGCCTAATTGCGGTCTTATAAAATTTTCCTTTTAACTTAGTATGAACATTTCGATCACAAATCACTCCCTATTGCACTCCGCCATTTTTTTCATCCAGCTTGAATTCTATGTGTGACATCATTCTCAATGTTACCATCATTTTGTATGATTGATCTTAGGTATCTAAAGTGGTTTACCTTAATAACTTCTACTTCCCCTAATTTTACCACTCCATCATCTCGATGTCTAGTGTTTCTAAACTCATAGTGCATGTATTTGGTTTTCGTCCTACTCAACTTAAAGTCTTTAGATTCTAATGTATCAAAATTAATATTAAACTTTATCATATAAATCACAAAAATCATGCATCTCATAAATGACAAGTTTATAACATACATTCCACAAATTTATTTATAGCACATTTTTCACAAACATGTCATCGCAATAACCTTTAAAATGAAAGTTCCTACATATAAATATGTTAACCACAAATCCGCACCATACACCCCTATAAAAGCACATAAAAGTGCATGTTGCAACATACAACCCACAAAAAAAGGTATAAAGTGTAATTAAAGAGATAAAAAACAAGCATAATCTTCGACATACTATAATTTATACCTGAAAGTTTAAGTTAATGCTATTTGAGATACTATAGTACATATGATCATATATGTCTACGTGTTGATGTGATAAATGGATTGGATCGGATTAAATCCACGGATTTTTAATTCAGGATCTGCAATCCGATCCAGTCCAGACGGATTAGTGAATTTATTTGTCTGATCCAGTCCAAAAAATTGATCTAATTAATGATAACTGGTCTGGATTTGACAGGATCCGCGGATTAGTGCAATCCATATGCAGCCGTAATTCTAGGATTGGGTTTCTTGAATTGATATCCATTGTTCGACATGTTCTTATATATTGGGAAAAAACACATCTGTTGCCAGGTCACTTTGCTCATTCAAAATATAAAAAATATTTGTAGAAATACGGGTCTTCCTCTAATGATTCCCATAAGGAGTTTTAAGCTTTTTAAATTCATGTCACTTAAGAAAGTATCTAGCTTGTTGGTGATAAGATAGCATTGTAGGATATCATAATATGTTGTTTGGATAAATTGGTGCATCTGTTGCAATATTATTTCTCTCATTTACAACATTTGTCCTCACTCTCAAACTTCGAGTCGTTATCATATCTTTGGGGCCTATGATAGGAGTTTTAAACCTCTACCAAAGACCTTGTATATTTCTTACAAATCCCTACCAAAGACATTTTATAGGGGTTTTAAACCCTATTAAATGATTTGATATTTGGAAAAAAAGGCAACCCATAGAATACCATTTAACAAAAGTTTAAGTTTTAGGTTTTTGGAACAAAAACATTACACCTTTTAACTATTATATCCATTAATATCTAATACAATTCAGGTTTTGACAACAAAAACATCTAATACACTTCCAGGCCTATGAACTTTGGTGCCCCTAATAGATTTCATAGCCATAAAAAATTTAATGTTTCCGAACTTCACTACTACACCAATATCGTGAAAGTACAAAAGCCCTTTCAAGATTGGCTGTCAATTTGGATGTATTGTACATTTGAAGAGTAACAATTGGAATTACTTAATTTATAAATCATGCTTTTTGGTCCTTTAATCATGCACTTTTTTAATTTTTTTTTTAAATGGGATAAAGTCAGCTTCATATAGAAAGTATGCGTGCACTTTTTATTCTCTTTGTTTCTCAACCTATAGGGGTTAATTTCACATATGGTCACTCAAGATTACAGTTCGTAACACTTTGGTCACTAAACTTACATTTGTCCCGAATATATCACTCAACTTTATAAAACGTTTCAACAAAATGGCTCGGACCACTCTCCGGTAAAAAAAACCCACCGGCGCTGCTGACGTGGCGCCACGTGGGATTTCATGGTAGGTCGCTTAAGTTCTTAAGTGATGACATGGCATGCAACACACACAAACACCCACCCACCCCCTTAGTTCACCCCACACTCATTACACACATTAGGTTGTGCCCTTCCTTCCCCTTCCCCAACCCCTCCCCCGCCCCCCCGGTCGTCTTCTACCTCGCGTTCTCTCCTTGTCGCTCGCTCGCGCTCTCTCCCTATCGCTCGCGGAGCTTCGATCTCGCACAACCAATCGGCCTCGACAGTCGTGCTCTCCCCTCCCCCTCCGCTGGTCGTCTTCTTCCTTGCACGCTCTCTCTCTGTCACAGTACCTCTATCGCTCACGGAGCGTCGATCTCGCACAACCAATCGGCCTCGATTTTATAGGGCAAGGTCTCGGTCGTGCTCTCCTCTCCCCCCACTGGTTGTCTTCTTCCTCGCTATCTCTCTCTATCGCGGTACCTCTCTCTCGCGGAGCTTCGATCCTCGCAGCCGGCAATCAGGTCTCGACTTCACGGGGCAAGGTTTCAATATAGGAGATTTATTCTTCGTGTAAATGTTAATAATTGCACTGGTTTTTTGGACTAAAGATAAATATGCAGATTTTGTTGGGTAGATATGCAGCGATTGATGAACATAGTATTTACATAGATTGGTGATGTTAATGCTACATAGATCGATGATGTTAATGCAATGATTGACTGAAGATAGATATGCAATTTTTGTTTTAGTTTCGGGTTAATGCTGCATAGATTGGTGATGTTATGATTGGTGATGTTACGACATGGTTTGAGAATCTCAATTGATTTGTATTGATGTGATTGACCGATTAATGTGTATGGTTAATTGGGGTCATTATGGTGTTGTTGTAACTTATTGTTTCTTCTTGATTAGGAATTGGTATGTCGGCTCATAAATCGAAAGAGGTTAGCGAAGCTATACTGAGGGAGTTCATTCGTTTTCTATCTCAATCACAAGAATTATAATTCTTCTATTGCGCATAAATACTAGCTTAAATTGTTCTCTCTGGTTTTTTTATTTTGGTTTTAGATGGTTTTTTGGGTCATGTATGTCAGCTTAGGGGTGTGACTTTTTGAATATATTTAACTGTTTGGTTTTCATGGTTTTGTACATGTCAAGGGACATTTTTAACATTCTTATGACTGCAGGAATTATTTTCACAATGGAGATGATGGTCAAGAAAAAGTGGAGCCTGACTTAGAACAAAGATATTTTGGGTCCCCAGATATTAGAGAGCAAGAATTAATGGACTTAGAGGTTAGTCAGCAAGAAGAAGTGGAACCTCCAGAGAACAAGACAATGGAACAATTCAACATGAAGAACTAGAAGCGGATGAAGGTAATGATTTTTTTGAGAGTGACAATGATGTTGAGGACGATGATGACTATCAAGAAGTTGTTGACGAACAACTGCACAAAGAAAAAAAAGGAAGGCCTAGGTTTATTTCTCCACCTCGTAGTAGTGCACTTGCGATTGTTGAAATGCATGACCAAGACTCAGACTATACAGCATCAGATGAGCTCCACACAGATGATGATTCCGATGAATCTGAGAAGATGAGGTATCTAGAGTTTGATGAGTTCAAAGACATGGCTGACCCACAGCTCGAATTAGGCATGAAATTCTCTTCTTTCAAGACATTTAAGCTGGCATGCGGGAATTGGGGAATTCAAAATAATCGACAAATACGCTTTACTACGAATGATAGGAAATGGTGCATATGTAAATGCCAGTGCTTCAAGTCTAGCAATTGTGAGTTTCGAATTTTTGCTTCTTACGTGGGTAAAGATGACTCGACAGTTCAAATCAAGTCAATCAACTTGACCCATTCATGTACTAACGTGAACAAGAATTATCACGTGACTTCTGACTGGCTTTCAGAAAAGTATATTGAATAAATTTCGAATGGAACCAAATTGGTCAGTATCGGGTATTATACAAAGAGTTAAGGATGACTTGAAGTTCGACATAAGTCGAATGAAAGCTTGGAGAGCAAAGAAGAAAGCGATGGAGATGATGAATGGAGACGAGGAGAGCCAATACTTGAAACTTAATTCGTATGCACTTGAGCTGCAAAAAACAAATTCGGGCATAACAGTCAAAATGACGCAGCATCTAGGGGTATTTCAAGGCATATATATATATGCCTTGCTCCATTGAAAAATGCTTTCAACTCAAGATGTAGGCCTTTAATTTCTCTTGACGGTTGTTGGTTAAAGGGTTAATATAAGGGACAATTACTTGCCGCAGTAGGGATAGACCCAAATGATCGTATATTTTCCATAGCTTATGCAATGGTTCAAGTTGAGAGTAAAGGCACATGGCAATGGTTTTTAGAATTACTTAAGGATGACTTAAACATTGTCAACAGCTATAGCGTTGCTTTCATGTCAAATAGGCAAAAGGTACAATTTCTTTTCATGTTAGTTTTTCATAATGCATGTTTGATTTTATTATTTACTTCTTGAAGTTCACTCTCTCTGCAGGGACTTGTTAGCGCTGTTAAATCTGTTTTCCCCAATTCAGAACATAGACATTGTGTGAGGCACTTGTACACAAATTTCAGAACAAGGTTTAAGGGAATAGAACATAAGCAAATGTTGTGGAGTGCGGCTAGGGCCACATATCGCGAGAGAATGATCTTTTGGCTAGATGAGTTGGAGACGGTTAATAGAGACGCAAGATTGTGGTTGAACGAGGCTCACCTCGAATCTTGGTGTAGGGCCAATTTCCAAACACGCCCTAAGTGTGATATGTTGCTTAATAATTTGTGTGAGTGCTTCAATCGATACATTTTAGATGTCTGGGACAGAGGAATCATTGACATGCTATAGGGGATAAAGGTCAAGTTAATGCGGAGGCTCAGGCGCAAAAATGAGGATATGCAGAGAATCATTGCTAAGGGGGAGAGCGAATATTTCCTAAGATTCTAAAAAAGCTTGAGAAACTTAAAGATGAGTCTATGTTCTATGTTGTTGAGTACTCGGGTGGCCCTTCTGTGCCATGTCATGGACACGGTAAGACATATGTGGTAAACATGATGGACTTGTGTTGTGATTGTGGGAAATGGCAGCTTACAGGCATCCCATGCGAGCATGCGGTGGCAGCTATTATGGGAAATGATGGGGACCAAGTGGATTACATCAATGAATGTTACTATATAAGCACTTACATAAATGTGTACTCACACTATATCAACCCAACAGAACGTGAGGAACTATGGCCTAAACCGGCGGGAAAATGTCCAACCAGTCAAACAACCAGCACAAGTCCCAAAAAGAAGAGGAAGAAAAGTAACAGCAAGGAGAAAGGAGCCTGAGGAAATAGAGATTACGGCTGCGCAGAAAAGATGTCTAACAAGGGCACAGTACGTATGACTTGTCAAATTTGCCACGTTAAGGTCATAATAAACACCATCATAGTATGGGGTCAAAACATGGTATGTTTTTATTGATTATAAAAGTGTATATGTTATTAAAACACTTGTTATATTTTTGTGTGATGTGACTTCGCATTTATATAATATTTAGAGAAAGAAAGGGCCAAGTGAAGGAGTACAAGTGGACGAGAATTCTACATGTGGCGAGGCACCTCTCGAGCGGTATGTATGTTGCATTGTTGGAGGGATTGGAATGGTTTGGAATTGAATTCCATAATTATTGGTGGATTTCTACATTAATGCGTGGATTTACTTTCTTATCATTAATAATGTATTTTAAATTTTGACAGCGTAACCTTTTTACAACTAATGCTACAAATGCGAGTGCTTCCCAACCCCTTCCTGCAATGCCAAGTATGATGGATTTTTCACAACCTATTCCAAGGATTTCTCCAAAATCAAGAGCGAAGATTCCAGCTGTTCGACGTCGTGGCGGTGGAAGAGGTGGAGTAATCGAAAGAGGTGGAATAATTGGAAGAGGTGGATGATGCACAAACGATGGGATTGTTTTTTGGATATATAAGCGAAAATTCCATGTTGGATGATGTACGAAGGATGGGACTATTTTTTGGTTTGTAGGTAGACAAATTTTTTGGTGCCTACGTAATGTTTTTTGGTAGTAGGTAGACAAATGAATTCAACGCCTGTGTAATGGCAACCCATTTTTTGTAATGACAATCTATTTTTGGTGAGAATCAGCAGTTTTGGTATCAATATTTGCACATTTTTCCCTTATTAATCAGAACTGCAGAAATGGAGTTGATATCTTCTTATTTAAGACCAATGTATGTTGAGGATACCATTTATGAAATCATGAAAAAACAGCAAGGTGAGAGGAACCATATAAATGAATTCAACACATAGTTTCTATTTTCATTCATAAGCTACACAACCACAATACAAGGTTTGGCATAAGTTTTACACAAAATGACACTGCGACTTCTCCTTTCGATTCCAACCGAAGATGACTATTTCGTTTCTCTTCCAACCGTTGTGTTTACTTGTATACAATGAAACCAAACAACAATACAATGGTCACCAAGCATGACGAACATGCAACTGCACAACCGTTGAGTTTCCTTTGCCCATTACGCTCGTCTTGCAACCTCTTCTCGCTTTCCATTCGGTCCAACTTCCTTAACAACCCATTTATAACAATCGTTGCCCGGTCAGTCATTTTAGGATCAAGCCACTTAAAGTATTCGCATCCGCATCTATGTTGTAGAACAATGATAATTTTCATTTAATTTCCTTCATATGAATAAAATTTAACAATTTCATAGAATATACACGTTTCCGTACAAACTGTGTATTTCCTGCATCTATAAAATAGTCGACCTATATTTGTAGCCGTCCACGAGGTGAACACCACTGCTAGCACGCCGCAATAACAATATTCGTATCCTTTTACGAACTCCATGATTTCTGGGCAAGATACAAATATAACAATGTAGCTACAAACAAATATACTCTTGTCAATAAAACTACATTCATAATATCAAGAAAAACAACAAAAAAAGCTTCAACTAAGAATATCGATATGCAATGCAATCTATAACAACTCTCCTTTTTATTAGACTTTAAGAGCATGACCAACATGCACCACCCCGATGTACACAATTGAGATCAGCAGAGGACCCAAAAAAAAATAAAACATGTCCTCCGGTTGAGTACAAGATCAAAAACATAATACTTGCATGCAGTCTATTGTTCACCAAAAAAAAGAAAAAAATGTATTGCATTTGAGTACAAGAGCAAAAACATAATACTGCAGAAATGGAGTTGATTGTTCATCCAAAAACAAAAAAGTAAAACCTGTCCTCGAGTTGAGGACAAGATCAAAAACATAATACTGCTTCTATTGTTCACCAAAAAGAAAATATGGAAAACTGTACTGCAATAGAGTACAAGATCAAAAACATAATTTGAACAATCTAGGAATTAAAGCAATCTTTACGGCCTCTTAATATGGAAAACCAACTTTCCTCGTTGAATTCCTCATCAATATAGTAACATTAACCATTTCTAAAAAAAAATCATTAACCAAAGACATCACTAATTTTCCATTGCAACCACTTCGTCTTCAGTGAATACGGTAGTTGAGTACAAGATCAAAATTTTGGTCTAACATTCTTAGAAACATGAAAAAACAGCAGTTCATATTTTCCACATTTACAGAGTTTGATCTGTTGGCAAATCAACATAAAAAGTTGCGTAAAATTAAATCTCATGTGATCTAATATCCTGTATAGGATGGCCCAGCATAACCAAATGAACAACTTTAAGTACCGCAAGAACCTGATCTCATCAAATTTAAGCCACCCTTTCTATATTTAAGTGCTCTTTTGCATTCTTTTTACCGTATAATGGTTCTCTATGTTGAAGGTATGCAATGAATAGGACAGCTGATTTTGAGACTGTCAGGGAAATTAATGCAAAGTTGTGCCATATCAGGTTGGTAAATAACTTTCTAAAGCTTTATGTTGCCCTTTGGGACTGGCTTCATTATTATCTGATATAAGATTCTTCAGTTACAATTACAAATGAGAATACCAGTTAGGACTGGAGACCACCATACTCGTTAAGAATTATATTATAAGTTATTTCTTCGTCTGTCTTGTACAATACCAACAGTCCAAAGTGAAATTGAACTAATGTCAATATAATAGATATCAGTCAAGAACCCAAAGTCATCAAAAGACTTCAACAAATTAATTCGACTGGGGTGACCACATGAATCATAAGAATTCACTAAATCCTAGTTACTACTGCTGCTAAACTATCAATCGATCCATAGTTTTAATTAAAAATAAAAAACAATCAATCTAAATTTATTTGCACCCCAAACTTTTGAACAATTAATCACAAATTCCAGGATATTAACAATTATATATAGACATGCACCACCCTGATGTACACAATTGAGATCAGCAGAGGACCCAAAAAATAAGCATGTCTAACATTGTACCTGATTGCCGACTGCGAGGATCGAAGCTCTGCGAGAGAGAGGTATCGCGACAGAGAGAGAGAGCGAGGAAGAAGACGACCAGTGGGGGAGGGGAGAGCACGACTGAGACCTTGCCCCGTGAAATTAAGGCCGATTGGTTACGCGAGATGGACGTTTCGCGAGCGACAGAGGTACCACGACAGATAGAGAGCGCGAGGAAGAAGACGACCAGCGGGGGGAGGGGAGAGCATGACTGTCGAGGCCGATTGTTTGCACGAGATCGAAGCTCTGCGAGCGACAGGGAGAGATAGCGAGCGACGAGGGGAGATAGCGCGAGCGATGTGGAGAGAGCGCGAGGTAGAAGATGCTTAGGGGGGTTGGGGAAGGGGAGGGAAGGGCACGACCTAATGTGTGTAATGAGTGTGGGGTGAACTAAGGGGGTGGGTGGGTGTTTGTGCGTGTTGCATGCCATGTCATCACTTAAGAAGTTAAGTGACCTCCCATGAAATCCCACGTGGCACCACGTCAGCAGCGCCAGTGGGTTTTTGACCGAAGAGTGGTCCGAGTCATTTTGTTGAGTTTTGTAAAGTTAAGTGATATATTCGGGACAAATGTAAGTTTAGTGACCAAAGTGTTACGAACTGTAATCTTGAGTGACCATCTGTGAAATTAACCCCAACCTATAGTTAAATATTGTACTTCTAAAATTTTGTTCTTTATGTTTCAAATGATTTTTTTTATTAATCATATGAAAAGTGTGTTTCTAACATGGCTTAGTGAATGCATATATTATGTCTACTGCAATGACTGCAACGGTACAATGTGTTTTAAAGATAATTCTTTAAACCATAAATAAACGATTAGCTAAATGTAATGATATCAATCATTTTACCTCTTTGAGTTTGTACATTGCAAATAATATCTCATTAATTCTAGTTAATATTTTTTTTCCTTTCACTTTTTATGATAATTCCTTTTACTTAGTTATTAGAGATTCTCGATAATGTCAACATCATTAAGTCCAATAAGAGATATGTGCACAACAAAAGATACACTTAAGGTAAGAGCAAAAATAATAAGCAAGTGGTATTCAATGAATCTCAACACAGATGCATTCGTAATAATGGACATCCTTTTGCTCGATGAGAATGTGAATTTTTATTTCAGTTTTTTTAAATGCAAATATTTCTTCTGAACTATGTATTCAACTAACAATTATATAACGAATTTTGGTAGGACGACCAAATACATGCAACCATACCGATCTATTTGGCTCCTGATTTTGAGTACCTCACAGAAGACAAGGTCTACAACATTCCAAAATTCAAAGTGGAAAGAAAAAATGCACAAGGTTGTAAGCCACGACTACATGATACATTTAATAGGCAATACCTCTCTACAAAAACATACGGGCAGCGTACAAGTTAGAAACCACATATTCAAAATAGTTTAATTCGAACAATTGACAAAACGACAAGATAGTTTTGTTCAATCATAAGGCAAGAAAAAAAAATCAATAAATAGTTGAAATACATGAATTCCTTTTTTTATATAACTTTCAATCTAACTAATAATTGTGTTCTTTATAATGTACTAGGACGTCTTGTTCGAGTAGGCGAACTTGTAGATCAAGAAGTTAAAGGAAAACAAAAAGGGTTAAAAAACTTTGTTGCGTATCCAAATCAATAGGTATATATTTTTTTGTCGATATTACTTTAAAAAAAAAAATTCGTTGTGTTTTGCAATTTAATCCTACGTTTTGTCTACAAAAACAAACAATTGAATGCAACATTTTAGGGCCAAAAAGCGATCAAAACAAGTAGTAAGTTTATCAATTGCAAATTATCTAAGTCATTGGTGATTACAACTACCTCAAATAATTTCAAGACTTATAGAGGTAATTGCTGCAAGTTTATTTACTAAAATACATGTACAAGGTTGTTTAATTTCTACATATGTTGTAACATTAATGCTGAATTTATAATTTTCAATCCGCGCAAATGTTAAAACTTTTATCAACAGGTGAATCAACACTTTCCTCAACAAATGCTATAAAGATTTACACAAGGGTATAGAATTTTTTTAACCATATGTATTGTTTGCTAATGGGTAAATTACATTGTATGACATATTCTTTTCCTTATTTTTTTTTCAATTGTAGAGAACTACTGAGTAAAGAAGTTCAATTGATTCGAGAAGAAAATGAAAATTTTAATATCAAGACAGAAACTATGAATGTAGAGCAAGTCAAATGCCAAAGATCGAAAGCTACGGTAAGACATTATTAATTATATTCAAAATAATAGTATATGACTATGTTCACGTTACTAAACTAATTGTTAATTTTTCACGTAGGAATTGCATGTTATTTGCAAAGTGAAAATCACATCGATCAATTCAAGTGGTTCTTGGCATTACGATACTTGTCATTCGCATTACTTCGAATTAAAAAATCAGGGTCAAAATATTATTGTAGTAGGTGCAAAGAATTTGTTACAACGCCATATCGAAGGTACGTTAAAAGTATATTATACAAGCGTGTCAATTTTATAAATTACGTATATCTCTTTAAAGTTCATCTTTCGCACTTATCTGCATTACATTATAATTGTATATTATTACTTTTCAATTTCCTAGGTAAAACTCTTTGTTGTTGTATTGTATAAATATATATATTCTCAAAACTCTAATGGATGACCATTGCATTTGTTTTTAGGTTCAAAGTGCATGTGCGCATCGAAGACAATTTGGGGTCCACAGCTTTTGTTCTATTCAATAGCATAGTGAAAAAATATTATAGGTAAAGACAATGGAGAAAGAATCTTAAATGAAGCATATTCGGTAAGTCTTTTTTAATTTAAAATGTAAAACTAATTGAATGAGAATGCAATACTCTATATAATATATATTTTATTCATTTTTTATGCTCATTTTATTCTAATTTATTTTTTTCCTTATATTGCTAAACATACGGAAAGAATGTAATCCCAATAGAACTTTCTCAAATTGTAGGAAGAAGTTTTACTTTTAAACTAAAACTTATTAATTACGATTTAGCCAATGGAAATGAACATTTCACCGTTCAACTATATGTGATGAAAAAAATGGAGATGATTTTCGTCATAACGAGGTATTTTTTTATTTGACAGTAACTTACATTATTACATTTGAAATCTAATTTAGTTTTACACGTTCTCGTATTCTTGAAAATGATAGGGGAAGTTGTCAAATGACATTTCAACTTATAAATACGAAGTCGACAACGACCAAGAAGTCAACATGAAGAGAAAAAGTATTGATGATAATAATTTGGGAATGAATAAGAATCCAAGAAGATACAGTTATGTTGAGTAAGATATTTGAACTTACATATTATTAATTAGTCAATAATAATATTTATAAAAAATTAATATAATACATTTCTTATGCAGTGACGACAAAAAGAAATTATAGTCAACATCATTATTGATATTTCTTATTATATCTTTATGAGTTTTACCACACATCCATCTAAGCATCTTCATTTCTGCTACGTTCAATTACATAAAATGAACGTAGCAGAAATGAAGATGTTGTGTGGTAAAACTCGTAAAGATAGAATAAGAAATATAAAAATTCAAAGACAAATAGGAGTAGCACCAATTGATACAAAGATTAGAAAATGGCAGTTGCGGTGGTTTAGTCACCTGCAAAAAGGGCCTACAAATGCCCCAACTAAAAAACTTGACTCAATAGAAACTGTAGAAATTCGA
Source organism: Stephania yunnanensis (assembly GCA_039657365.1). NCBI lineage: Eukaryota > Viridiplantae > Streptophyta > Magnoliopsida > Ranunculales > Menispermaceae > Stephania > Stephania yunnanensis. The sequence goes on along the minus strand of CM077581.1, from coordinate 26,025,025 downwards.
CGAGGTATGAGCAAACCAAAGTTAACATGAGATGCATTAATTATGATGGATTTGAATGGTTTGAAAAGCTCACCATCAATTGCACTTAATCGAGCACAATGAAAAAGTTTGATCCATATAGCCGACTCCAGTTAATTTGGGACAGATGCTATGTTGTTATTGTTGTTGTTGTAATCTTAAATAAATACTTTTTAATTTTTAGCGGTAAGCATTTGATATTTTTGTTGTCATCTTTTAAATTTATTTAGCATTGTATATTTAGATTTATTATTTTAGATTTTATATTACATAGTTTGTTCAAACTCATACATATTATTTATTTTTAATTTTCTATTCAGATGTTCATTAAATTTACATGGTTTGTAATTATAATGCATAGCTTCTATCCTATTAGAAGATATTTTTAATTTTATATTCATAGTTTGTTGAGATTTTATATTTATATTTATATATTTATACGTAATAAACATTATTTATTTCTTTAATAAAATTCCCGCGAGCAAAGCGAGCGGATTTAATCGTGCATAGCACGATCATGAAACCAGTATATATATCGTGTTTTTAATTAGAGTCATAGTTTATATATATATATATATTGTGTTATTAATTAGAGTCATAGTTTATATATATATATATATATCTATCATATATATAAAAGCACGAATCACAAATTTTTGAGTGGTAATGAAATTTACTTATTTGCCCATACTTCTTTTTTTTTCATCTCTAAATCAACCTTTTTCTTTTGTATCCAAATCAAACTCTAACTCCTTATCAATCCACCACACGTTTTTTTTCTTCATCTCCAAATCAATCACGAACTCATTCTCATCAATCTAATACACTTTTTTTTGAGGAAGTAATGTCCTAGCATGACTAGCTTATTTTTTCATTCACATCTTATCTCAATCGCATTAGAGAATATTGATAAGTTAAAAAATGTACTTGTATTTCTAATTTTGAAATTTTAATTACAATTTTAAATTTTGTTAATAAATTCTTAGAAATTAATTCCCGCGAACGAAGCGAGCGGGGAATCGTGCGTAGCACGTCTTGAAACTAGTATATATATATATATATATATATTGTGTTATTAATTAGAGTCATAGTGCGCATATATTGTAATTGTAACTTATTAATAGCTTATACGATATATTGCTAAAAAAAACAGTCTTAATATATAGTTGGGGTTACTAATCGATGCTAAAGAATAGCTAAAGCAATTGTAAGAAAATAGATAAGAATATTGAAATCCGTAATATATAGATTCCATATGCCATGTGTCAACTAAAGCAACCATAATTTTTGCTTATTGTTTTTTGAATTTTTACTTCGTCGTACCCCACTTTTACTTAGTGTACCCCACTTCTTTTTTTCAAAATTTCAAAAATACCCTTGATGTACTCCATTACACTCACCCTCGCCCTAACACCCCCTTTGAAGAAGTGTCAGACACAAAGAGCCGACAACTCTTCAGATGTGTCAGACACATAGAGTTAAAAACTCTTCAAAGGTGTTGAACGCACAAGGCTAACACCTCTAAAGAGGTATCGATTGGGTTTCTTTGTCACCCATTGAAACCTAGTTCTGTTTGTGATTTCGGTCAGAGTCGGCCGTCACCTCTTTAGAGGTGTCAGCCATGTGTGTTCGACACCAGCGGCACAACAAAAACGGACAAAAAAATTTCAAAACTCCTAAAAAATACATGAAAATGACAAAAAAAATATTGGGTTTTCCTCGCAATCACTTAATATATTCAATTCCATCGAAACTTTACACTCAAAATGCAAGATTCAACCCTCAATCAAAGCCCTAAACCCAACAACAATCCCACAAACTATACCGACTCAAAAAAGTAAAAAAAAATCCAAAAAACTTCGAAATCGACACTAAAAGAGATGAGAAATGCACCCACGACGTCAAATCGACGTGGTTTTGCTCGGACTTTGTTGGATTTGGATTGGTGGTTAGAATGCGATTTGAGGTGGGTGATTGGGGTATGGGTGAGTGGGGCAAGTAGGGCATGGGTAAGTAAAAACCCTTTTATTCAGAAAGGTAGTTGGGTAATTTCACTAGGGTATGGTCCTCTAAGAAAAAATTGAGGTATGTTTAGTCGCACCCTGTTTAAATTGAAAATGACGTAGTGGAATACTCTTGGGAGAAGGTGCCACGTGGCAACCGAAAGTGTTACTTTATTCCCATTAGCATTGGAGTTGACGACATGGCATATGAGTTGATGATGTGGCACGAAGGAGGCAAGAGAAGAAGCCATGTGGCATCCCCGAGGCCTTCTTTTAATATATATATACAACAACAACAACAACAACAACAACAACAACAACAACAACAACAACAACAACAACAACAACAAAGGTAGTTCTCGGTGTTTATGGGACAAGAAATCCCTATAAGGCAAGGGAATTCCCCGCGACGGGGACGAGGATAGAAAATTTAAATGGGTATGAGGACGGGGATGGGGAAGAAATTAGTTCTCCGCACGGGGATGGGAATGGGGATGAGGATGAATATATCCCTACAAAAATCTCTATGATGATCTCCATTGAGTATCCCCGTGGGGATCCCCAATGGGTAAGTCCTTGGGGAATCCTCATTTGTCATGAATAAATATATCATGTATTTTGTATATACGCACATAAAATAATTATGTAGCATGTAGGTGTATATACATTATATAAGTATTTATATATTACCATAAAAATATAAAAATATAATTAAATTACACTAAGAAACATATTGCAATATTACATAATAATATAAATATATGATAATTAATCCAAAATGTATAGATGTTTCCTAAAAAAGACATATACTATGCGGTAATTCTACAAGTTCCCATATAATGAATACACTATAATAGCTATTGATTAACCTTGATGTACACATTGCACTATTTGCACATCAACTTTGATACTATATATGTCTATCGATTAGAAAATATGTAATGATACACATTGAAAATATTATTCTTTTAATTTTATTTAATATTATTATATCATAACTTATAAAAGGAAGAGGACCGAAAAAATAAAAAAATAAAAAATTATTACTTGATTATTATTTGAGAGAGTGCGGGGGAGGGGGAGGAAAATACATAATGTTCCACCACAAATATATGCATACAACGAAATAAAATTTATTAATATATGTCAAATATCAAACCTATTTACTGTGTTATCGAGAATTTGCTAAATATGTACACAAAGTATTTTTGTTACAAAATTGATAAATTATATGTTTTGAATTTTTGTCACCATATTATTAATTGAATCTTAAAACATAAACCTTAAATCCTTACCTACAAGATTTGTTTTTCACAATAGTTGGGCAGAGGAGTTGAAGATCCAAAATCTAATTATTGAATCTTAAAATATAAACCTTAATTACAAGTGTTATGATTTAGAACTACTAACTTTCATTGGGTAATGATTTTGCTGAGACTTAATTACAAGTGTTAAAACTTAGAACTTTCATTGGATGAAATGTTAGTATTTTGTTTTGGTTAGAACTTGAATGAATTGTGACGTATGTATTTCATATCTTACTTTTTATGTTAGTTTATTTTTAAGTACAATGTTTTTGTAGGTGATATGACGATTTTTCCCACAGGGATTCCCATAGGGATTTGAACAGGGATCCCACGTGGGGAAGTACTAAATGGAGAATAATAAATCCCCGTCAGGATTCCCCGTGGGGAAGTACTAAATGGAGAATAATAAATTCCCACAAGGATTCTCCATCCCCGATGGGATTAGACTGGATGGGGATGAGGATGGAAATCCATCCCCGCATAGGGATGGGGATTCGGATTCTTAATGGGGATGGGGACGAGAACCCACTTCCCATCCCTGCCCCGCCCCGCCCGCCCCATCCCATCGACACCCCTACTCGAGCAGGAGTTTGTGATTTTGAAAGTAGGTTTATCTATCTCCTCAATTTTAGCGTTTATTCAAGATTCATTAATCATTTGCTTTTGTAGATCTTCTACTTCGCTCTAGTCGAATGGATCTGATCACTACAAAAAAAAAAAATTAGAGACGGAATTAGCAATGTGATCTAATTCTATTGCTACTAGGAATGATCAAAGACGGAATTGAGATGGAATAGAAATAGATTACAAATGGAAATAGAGACGGAAATAAAATCCTTGAACTCTCTCTCTCTCCTCGAACTCTCTCACTTGCCTCTCAAACCCTAAAATCACGAATCACTCATTATCGAACTCCTCTTTTCACCGACACCGTCAAATCCTCTCTTCACTGGCGACGTCAACTCTCTCTTTCACCGTCAATCGAAGGGGTTAAGATTCGCAAATCAGGTTTAGGTAAGCGATTGAAATGGGGTTTTGGTTTCGGAAGAATTGATGGGTGCTTGAAGAGGGGTTTTGGTTTTGGGCAATCACGGCTTTGTAGGTTTTGGGGGTTTTGTGCTCATCGTCCAGCTCCGCTTCGTTCCTCGAAGTCATTCACGAGCAGGATTGGTACTATCCATTGTTCCTCGGATCGCACACGGCGAGGAATCGCACCAAGGTTAAAGCAAACTCAAAGCTACCGAGGCTGGAGTTACCTCATCTGCCTGCTCGCAAAGCTCACCAAGCGCCGTCGGCACCGTCGGGGCGTAGTTTGGTTGCGTCGAAAGCTGGGGAAATGAAGAAGGTGAAGGAGGTTTTGTTGTTGAAATCGAGTTCTTCGTCGTTGTCGTCGTCGACGACAACAATGACTACTGCGTATGGATTGGGAGGTTCTGCGGTTCTTTATTTGGTTAGTTGTAGTTTGGATTTGAGGGTTTCAATTTTAGATCATCGAATTTGTGTGCATTTAGTTTAACTAATCCGAGGCGATTTTGTTTTCGTGTTTCTGGTTGCAGTTAAGTGTAGCTTGTGTGATGTCTGTATCAATGAAAATGTTTCGTCATTGAAGAAGTGCGTGTAATTGTTAGTTCATCATCATTGGTGGCCTTGCATACATCATCTTTGTTTGTTTCATTTTGAGATTTAAGTTCACTAGTTAGTATAAGTGAAACTGTGAAAAGGTATTGGTTCTGCAATAATGTTAAACCTAGCTAGTTATAATATATATACTCCTATTGTAGTTTTACTACACAAGAACATATATAGATGCTTGAATGTTAATTACATGATCATCAATGGCCTTCATATGTGTGTAAGTGTTGGTTCATCATCATAGCTGCCAAGTATTATTGTTGTTGATGTTGTAGTTGTTGTTGTTGTTGTTATTGTTGTTGTTGATGGAATGGATGTTCCCCATATGCCCTTCAGCTCCTAATTCTTCTTGATCTTATAATTGATCATTAATGAACATTTAGATAAATACTGTCAATATGGTTATTTGACCTTGTAAAGCAAATGTATGTCCAAAAACCAGTTTGTCTCTAGCTGATCATCTTATTAGGAAAACAAGGGGGTTCAAAGTGTAGAAGATTAGTGTTGTTTAGGTTTTATAGATCAGATTGGTCAAGAGTAAGGGAGAGAGAGGGTATTAAAAAATCACCAAAATTTTGTTTTCTTCATTTCTCTTTCTTTTGTCTATGCTGGTACTAATGAAAAAAGGAAAGACCTCGAAAGATCTCGAAAATAATAAACAAAGCCTCATTTTCTCTCATTCTCTTTGTTTTTTTGGTCTTCTTCTTTACATCATCTCTGATTTTGCACTATTTTCTTTTTGCTTGTTTTATCTCTTTATGGCACCCCTCATTTTCAGTAGGCTTTAGATGGTGTCATCGTTCACTCTGTTGTACTTCAAAATATGCGTCTTTGCATTTTACAATTATCATCTTTTAACCTATTGTGACAAGTACATGCATAATGGGTTTTTATATTTGAATACAAAAAGGCAAACCATACATCATGTAAAATGTTGTTGGACAAGTACTAGGATGGATTGATTCAATGCAGGGAAAGCCACTTTAATTAATTTGATATGATTTTACAAATCACTTTAGATTTACAATCTCTTTTTTGTGCTAATACACAATGACATTGTCTCATAAGAATGCAACATAAAAACTTGAACATAAAAAAAAAAAAAATTTCACGTGATTTTGAATGCAAGGGTTACATTCACACAGTCACACACAATGAATAAGTGCATACAAGTTCCTGAAGCTTTTATCACATATTTTAATGCTAGAGTTGTCAGGTAATAAAGGATTGGATTAGTTTTTACTCCCTAATGTCCAACGGGATTGGTCATTGTGTATTTCAACGTCATTGCATTTTTAATTAGTATAATTAGTATGCTTTAAAGATTTTATATTGTTTGTTAGAAGAGAAAATAGATTTTAGATTGTTAGCTCATTTTTTCACACATTTGATTTTCAGGGTTCAAGTTTGGTTGTGCAGTAGTTGTCAGTGATTGCCTTGCATTACTGCAAACTTCTTCACTTCAAGGTACTTGTTCGATAAATACAGTTTCTTAGAATTCTATATAAGATTGTATAAGAAGATTTTTGTCCATATGGTTGTTATGAATCATTTGGGTTGTTTGCACTGCAATGCCTCTCTAAGGGTCGCACAGGCATTCCTTAAATTTTTATTTCTTTTTCCTTGTGTATTTATGATTTTTTGTGAGTAATTTCTTATACCTTTGATCTTTCTACGTAGGAAAACGTATATCGAAAGTAGAGTTCTTGAAATCACGAAAATGAGCAGTAAAGTTTAAGGTACCCCTACTTAAGAAAATAAATTTAATGCTACTATTGTATTGTTACCATTACGTGTGTTTGTGTATTTTTCTTTTCATTACAATTTTGGTAGTGACTTAATGTAAAAGACAACGAATACCATTAATTTATGGTAACAATAGTGGAAAGGAAAACTTAAAATAATGTGAATAGAAGTAATCTAAGTTATAACTGATTTGAATGTTTTTTAAGGCTCGTAGATGTGCATTAGAGAGAATTGTTTCAACTTGTGTAAATTGTGAAGTCTGTGGTAGCCGCCATTGTTTGATCTTATAATTAAAGTAGTTGATCCATGCTAACTGATGCCTTCATTTTCAAATCATTTACATCCTTACTAATTAAGGGTAATGGAAGAGTTTACTAAATCAAGGGTAATGGAAGAGTTTGATCCATGCAGCTAACGCCAACTAATTTGATTGATGGATGTCCTCATATTTAACATTTTTATAACATTTGTGTGCAGATTGATACATTCGAGATGTCGTCTACCGGGAATGAATTGTATTTGCATCTCCACGCTATAAATCACGACGGGGTGACATTCATCAATACTAAATTGGAGCGATTCTATGTAAGTATAGAATTACGAGCTAAATATTAGTAACTTTACTTACAAGTATATCATTTTAGTTGTTTATTATTGATCCATGCAGGCTAAGGTCCAAAGGAGATGTCAGGAGGTGACCAAGACAACACCGGACCAGCCGACGAATAATGAGGCGGTGTACTACAAGGTGGCGGGTGAGTGTCCCAAAGGACATGTCTACGGTCTAGGGTCGTTAGGGAGAAAGAATAGAAGATATGAATATCTTGGTGCGAGCACATCCCAGGTGTGACGGCCCCAATTTTTCACAAATTGGGCCCCGCCCGGCCTAAGCCCACCTGGACCCCCGAGCCAATCTCGCACGGTCAACGCAGACCTAGTCAGCCTTCCAATCCTTCATTAAACGTAAATTCACAATTTCAAGTTGAGTTATCAGTATTTGTTAAGTTTTACAATTTAGCGGAAGCAATTTATGCATTAAATAACTCAACAATAACATATATATATATATAAACATTTGACAACCTAATTGTGGAAGCCTATATAACAATATCATCATCGGAGGAAAGTAAATAAAAGATATACAAAATATTCACCTAGCTATGGAGCTTTCCCCTTGCTGAACCGTAGATCTGCACTCAGTCAAACCCAAAAATGACGAGCACAGGTAAGTAATGTCAGTAGGACATATACAACATTTCAAAATAACTAAAGCAGTCGAATTCATGCAAATAGAAAGAAAGGAACAGCAAATGCATGAATATAAACGACTGTAAACAAATCAATCGTTGAGTGAGGCCAAATAACAAGGAGTCCCGAACAAAAGGTCGTTGAGTGGTGGAAAAAACTCAGCAGACTCGAGTTTAGGATGAGACCCTAGCCTCCCAGCCCTAACCTTTGCGACTATGAGATCCACAGACCCGGATAAGAGCCCCCAACGTACATTCAATTGGGAGATATTGACGGCGTCCAGATAAGAGCTCATATATAAACAATACCATGACTCACTTACCAATGGACCACTCCACACAATAGCACTTTCAAAGATAATATCCAAACAATGAATAACAATATCAAAGCAATGAAATTCATGTACAGTTCCTCATTGGTTTACTTATCTCGAGAATGTCTCGCTCATGCCTCGATATGCGCATCTGATACCCGACTCATAAGTCCATGGTGTCCATTTAGGCCTAATTTACTTAAATCGTTCAAATCACAACAAAATTACTTAACATAACCTCACCAATGCCTTTAAAATCCATTCGTAGTTGCACGTCGTCGAATCTCGTCGAATTGCACCCCTCGTCGAGGATCGATCGGTCCGACATCGCGCCACCGCACAGTTGCTCTGCGTTGTTCACCGAGCCGTTGTCGATGTCGCGCCGCCATCGCTGCCGCTATCGCGTAGCCGTCGCGCCGACGCAGCAGCATTCTGCATTGCTGCCGCCGCCTATTGTCCGCCGCATTGCTGTTCGCGCTCTCGATCGCCGCTGCTAGACGTCTTTGCCGCAATGGCGTCGTCCGCTCACCAGCCCGCACCCGCTTTGGGGTTCTTTGTCGTCCATCGCTGTCGACCGCACCGCTATCGGTCGTCATCGCCACCGCGCCTGCCGCTGCATCGACGAGTCGCGTCGTCCGCAAGCTCGCCACTTGTGAGCTCCGCCGCGAGCCGCCGTCCGCGAGCCGCTCGCCAGGCCGCGCTGCTTGTTCATGGATCCAACCGCCGGTCAACGCTGTCCACCGCCCCGCTGCCGCACCGCGATCGCTGCTGCTGATCTCTCGCCGATGCCTCGCCGATCTTTGCGCGCGCCGCCGGTCCGCGTCCGCCTCTCCGAAGCCGCGCCGCTTACTGCTCATCGCTGAGTCGCGTCGGTCTTGGCGCCGTCCCGCCATCTCTTCGCTGGTCGATGCGCATCCATCGCGCTACCGCAGAGTCGCCGCTGGTCATCTTCTCTCTCTCTCTTTCCTTTTTTTTCTCTCCTAGCCGATCACTTCCTCTTTTGCTCGTATCCAAATGTGTCCTCGAGATTCATGCAAAGCGGAACTCGATGCACATCAAAAACATATTTATTCAATGTTTTCCTTAAAAATCTGAGCAGTGAGCATCTCGAGACACTACAATTATTCACTGTCTCGGCGCTCGCGCCACATGCATCACAAGGCATATCAAATGTACATTTTATTTTATTTTATTTTATTTTAATGTTTAAGTTTAATGTGACCACATTACAATCACTATAGCCACATTAAGCCACTACCTCGGTCCCACATCGGCACGCGACTCGAGGCGCGTCCCTGTTTGTGTTTCGGCTCACTAAATTCCTCGTGTATACCAACTCGTAAAACCGCACAACAATTAGCATTAAATCTCAAATTGGATATTCAGACATACGTATTCCAAAGAGTGGATCCCACATACGACCCTGACTAGGCACGTGGCACAAGTCAAATTTTCTGGCCGTTATAGTTTCCAACGAATTAGAATTTCGTCCTCGAAATTAACGCAATTCCCAAAGGAAGATAGTGTGTTATGAATGAAAACTCAATGCCATACCCGCCCAAGGCCATACTCGCCCAAGGTCATACCCCCATCTTACTCTGTAGGGTTGGGTTCCTCCGTGACGAGCTGGGCTCCTCCGTGACCTCCAAGCAAAGAACACACTATATGTCTCCTCCCATCAATATATGTCAGGGCAACATCCTCGCAACATATATCGAAATACAAATGAACATATTAATTTCATGATCCACCGTCAATAACATACTTATATCCACAGTACGTCCGCGAGAATATAAATCAATTTCTCTAACTGTGCGTTAGTCTCTAATCGAGTGAGTCTCAACCCAACTCGTACCTTCTATCAGGTTACGATGGATAGTAGTCGGACCTGACGTGGCAAATACACGAGTCTGTTCCTGGCTCTACTGTACCTGGTTGTCCACACGCCCGTACAGGTACGTTGAAATCCTGATCCAAATGGAACATGTCCATGTCCTTGTCCCTGTGCATGACTAGATCGTTGTCCCTGTCAGTACACTCGACTGGATCTCTGACCCTGTCTCTGGCCACTGCTTCTGCCATCAACCCTCTGATGGTACTTATGCTAAGGATCTGACAGTGCTAGCTGTTGTAATACACTAGCGTAACTCTACGCTGGACCATCTAACATTGGCGCTATATACGCTGCATATGCTTTGCCACGACCGTTTACCTCTCATTTTCCTCTGATCATCTCCAGACCCTCGCACTAAATGTGACGATGCTGAGAATGCAACTAGTACTCCGATGCGTGTGCTCCCATGCTCTCACTAGCCATAACCTTCTCATAGGCCTCCTGTAGATCGTGTACAAAGTAGTAAGCCTGGTCAGCGCCAGTATCGACTGCACCCTAGCCTACTCCATCAAGCGTATATATCGATTCATATACGTTCTCTTCAGATTACAAACTATAAGAGGAATATACTTCCCCATCTTTGAGCGTCAACATCGACGCCACCATAGTGTGCAACCAGACATTGGCCTCACGAACATCGAAGCTGATGAGATGCTCGACCTCATATGATCTGGTGTGGCCAAGACGTCATGAATCTTTGCTGCTCCGAGATCCGTACCACTGTGAAGCTTCTTTGGGTGATGTCTCCAAAATTCGCGAGACTGCTTCGCCTTAGCCGTCACTCGTGTGCTCCCATCATTGGGCATGTTCGGTGTATCATCCGCTGGTGTATCAAGAGTAGATGATACTCTCTCAACCTGGACCTATTCTCCCACAGGTATGGTCGGCGATGTAGGAGTCGTAACAGCGGCCTGTACTGTCGGTGCACTTCCACCCTGAGTACCCGGTGTTGCTACTGCAAATGTAGAAGCCGATGTTGTGCTCTCAAAAGTCGGAGAATCCCCTGAAGTTGTTGGCCATGCGAGGTGACTAGCTGGGACATTGCATTTAACCTCTCTTGAACGTCACCCGGACTAGTATCACTGATCTTGGCCCTATCGGCTATCGCAATATACCCCGTCAAACTGAAAAGTCATACTAATCCAATCATACTCACTCTCCAAGCATCTCGCAAATCATGCTTCAACATGTCAATTAATTTCACTTCCCCACAACATAATATTCTTTCTTGGTGTCCTTCAAAATCTTAAAGAAACCGAGCCCTATCTATCTTCAAGTTTTCTCTCGAGTAACCCGTTCATTCGATTCATAAGTGTTTATCCTTTTCTATCATGATTTGTCAAGTGAGTTACTCTTTTCTTAGTAACTTTAAACGCACATTGTTTTTTAGTTGCACGAAAATTCTTTTCAGTACGTTAACTAATGCATCTGAACAAGTTTTAACATGTGAGAATTCTTGAGATATACAATCTCGTAGGGTTTATACTTAGGTGGCCACTAATTTTTAGAACGATTTGCGGACTCTACCTCAACTCGTAACACTTAATTCATTTACAAATCCCTAAAGGTGGTAGTCGACTTCACCAACCCTGAGATGATAAATGCATAGTGTCACTAAAGTGGAGTTACTTGGGCTTCTGATTCAACACTACTACTCCAAAGCTTTCGTCAAAGCTAAGAAGTCCGTACATGATGTAATCGTTAGCTCTCGAGTCATCTCAACACTTTGCTCCCTTAGAGTCTGTTTGTCTCATAAATCTTCATTTTTTTTTCTCAAACTTTACTTTCCTATGTACTCCCATTCAGATTTTCTTCTAAGGACGTATGCATAGGCAAAGTAATCTATTTATCTGGATCCGATAAATTTATCATCAATCGTTTTCAATTTACTCATCGTGTCTCACGTGATACACAAGAATAAATACGGCTATATAAAAAAATTATATCGTATATATATCGATAGTAGTATAATACAACACATAAACTATCCCATATAGTTCGAATTTTTACTTTCCCTAACTCTCCTCACTTCCCAACGAAGACTTAAGTCAGGATCATAGGGTTCCACTTTAAGTTCAACCATTCCTAACTTCCGCTGATTTGCGTCTCATGGCTTGTGATTTAAATCAAGAGTCGAGTATTTAAAACTTCGGCTCTGATACCAACTGTGACGGCCCCAATTTCCTACGAATTGAGCCCCGCCCGGCCTAAACCCACGTGGACCCCCGAGCCAGTCTTGCAAGGTCAACGCAGACCTAGTCAGCCTTCCAATCATTCATTATACGTAAATTCACAATTTTAAGTTGAGTTATTAGTAATTGTCAAGTTTTACAATTTAGCGGAAGCAATTAATGCATTAAATAACTCAACAATAACATATATAAAAAAAATATTGGACAACCTAATTGTGGAAAATCATCGGAGGAGAGTAAATAAAAGATATAAGAAATATTCACCTAGCTATGGCGCTTTCCCCTTGCTGAACCGTAGATCTGTACTCAGTCAAACCCAAAAATGACGAGCACAGGTAAGTAATGCCAATAGGACACATACAACATTTTGAAATAACCAAAGCAGTCGAATTCATGCAAATAGAAAGAAAGGAACAGTAAACGCATGAATATAAACGACTGTAAACAAATCAATCAATGAGTGAGGCCAAATAACAAGGAGTCCCGACCAAAAGGTCGTTGAGTCGCGGCAAAAACCCAGCAGACTCGGGTTTAGGACGAGACCCCAACCTCCCAGCCCTAACCCTTGCTACTATGAGATATCCACAGACCCGGATAAGAGCCCCCAACGTACCCTCAATTGGGAGATATCGACGGCGTCCAGATAAGAGCTCATATCGCAGATAAATAGTACCATGACTCACTTGCCAAAGGACCACTCTACGCAATAGCACTTTCAATGATAATATCCAAACAATGAATAACAATATCAATGCAATAAAATTATTGTACAATTCCTCACTGGTTTACTTATCTCGATAATGCCCCGCTTATGCCTCGATATGCACACTCGACACCCAACTCCTAAGTCCCTGGTGTCCATTTATACCATTAAGGCCTAATTTACTTAAATCGTTCAAATCACAACTAAATTACTTAACATAACCTCACCATGGCCTTTAAAATCCATTCGTAGTTGCACGTCGTCGAATCTCGTCGAATCGCACCACTCGTCGAGGATCGATCAGTCCGACAACTCGCCATCGTGAAGTTGCTCCGCACCATTCACCGTGCCGCTGTCGACGCCGCTACCGCTAGCGACCATTGTCCGACCTTTGTTGTCGGTCGCCGCTCTTGACTGCTGCATACTGGACGCCGCGCCAGTTGCTGCGATCTTCGTCCGCACTTTCCTGCACCCACTGTTGGGTTCTTGGTCGTCCGCATTGTTGTCGACCGCACCGCTATCGGTCGTCACCGCCACAGCATGCCGCTTACATCGACGAGCTGCGTCGTCGCCTGCATACGCGTTGTTCGTAAGCTCGCCACTGTGAGCTCACTGCCATGAGCCGCCGTCCATGGCTGGTCCGCTTCGTCGCAAGCCGCTTTCCAGCCGCTGCGCTCGTTCGTCGATCCAACCGCCGGTCAACGCCGTGACCACCTTGCCAGCATGCGCGATCGCTGCCGATCTCTGCGCTTCCTCGCCCGATCTTTAGCTGCGCTTAGCCGCTGGTCCGCGTCCAGCTCCCGAAAGCGCCGCCGGCTGCTGGCGTCCCGCCATCTACTGTCGGTCGACGCGCCACCATCGCCACCGCGCCGACCACAAGAGTCATCGTCGGTCATCTTCTCTCTCTCTCTTTCTTTCTCTCTTTTTCCCTCTTTTTTTCTCTTCTACCCGATCACTTTCTCTTTTGCTCTTATCCAAATGTGCCCTCGAAATTCGTGTGGAGCGGAATTCAAGGCACATAAAAAAATATTTATTCAATGTTTTCCTTACAAATTTGAGCAGCGCGCATCTCGAGACACTACAAATAATTACCGTCTCAGCGATCGCGCCACACGCATCCCGAGGCACATCCAATGTACATTTTACTTTATTTTATTTTATTTTAATGTTTAAGCTTAATGTGACCACATTACAATCACTATAGCCACATTAAGCCACTACCTCGGTCCCACGTCGGAACGCGACTCGAGGCGCATCCCCGCTTGTGTTTTGGCTCACCAAATTCCTCGCGTATACCAACTCGTAAAACCGCTCAACAATTAGCATTAAATCTCAAATTGGATATTCGGACATACGTATTCCAACGAGTGGATCCCACATACGACCCTGACCAGGCACGTGGCACAAGTCAATTTTTCAGGCCGTTACACCAGGTGCCGCCGATGGTGCCACGCTCAGAGTTCAATAATGTTGATGAGCAATTACGACGGGTTGTGGCATTTATGCAGAAGCAGTTCGGGATGACCATGGAAGGAGCAGGCCTATCTCAGCCACCACCAACACCTCAAGAACAGCAGCAGGCGAAAACAAATCCCGCTGATCCACCACAACAACATGACAATGTTGATCAGGAGATGCAAGACTGGTTTACGGGAGATGAGCAACTTGGGGATACTTAGGTATCTTTTATGGTAGTATGCATAACTTTTGAAATGGTAATTCTTCTTTTGTGGATATTTAGATGACTGGGTTGCAGGGGATAAACAATTTGAGGATACTTAGATATCTTTTATGGTTGTTTATAGAACTTTTAGATTGATAATTATTTTTGTGGATATTTAAAAGACGAGGGATGAGCAACTTAGGTATTTTTATGGTTGTTGTAGAACAATGAGGACAACGAGGGATGAACAACTTTATGATACTTAAGTATTTTTATGGTTGTTGTAGAACAATGAGAATGGTAGTTTTTTTGTGGATACTTAGGTATCTTAGACATTTATTATATTGGACTACCTTTCGTGGATATATAAATCTTTTTTAATATCGAATTGTATTTTTTTCTCATTTGAATCTTTGTTGTTGATATATATAACTGATTATTGTATGTATGTGAAATTCTATTTTTTTTTAACGTAGCACCCCCAAGGAGTTATTAGAGGGGGTGCAAGTCATGTTGTTATTTTCAGTTTTAGAAGTTTCGGAGAACCAATTTGATTCTTGTGAATATTTAAAAAACAAATTAGGCATAGAAACGGAATAGAAACGAATTAGCAATGAAGTTTATAAATTCCGTTGCTAATCCGTATTTAATTTATAAAGAAATAGCAAGGAAAAATTGGGTAAACAGAGTTTAGTAATGGAATAGAAACGGATTAGCACCGGAATTCATAAATTTTGTTGCTAATTCGTCTCTAATTTGCAACGAATTAGCAATGGAATTCATAAAGTCCTTGCTAATCCATCTCTAATTAGCAACGGATTAGCAACAGAATTTATGAATTTCGTTGCTAATCCGTCTCTAATTTGCAATGGATTAGCAACGGAATGCAAACAAAACCATTCACTTTGGAAGAATGTTCATTTTTGTTCCGTCTCTGTTTCGTTTCTAAATCTGTCTCTAATCAACAACGGAAATACATTTCCGTTGCAGATTAAATTAGCGTTGACAATTTTAGAGACGGAATAGATTCCGTCTCTGTTCCATTGCAGAATTGAATTAGATACGTAATTTATGCTACTCAACAACAAAAATTTTCGTTTCTAATCGACTGTTTTTTTGTAGTGGATGGAAATCTTGCAACAAGGGCATTGGTAGACTTTATAAGGTTTGTGGTATCTTAAATAGAAGGACAAGGAGTAGTTAACGACTACCCACAAGTCTGTCCTCTTTGTTGACTGAGATTTAACATCTTTGTCACATGGTAGATTATTCTATTAGGTAGGGAGGGCCCCATGAAGTTAATGTTCATTTACTTATCCTGGGTAGAGCACAAAGATAGGCTAGGTGGGTTTGTTGACTTGCTTATTTCCATCTGTTCTTTGAGTTCTTTTAAATACGTAGTCCTTTGTTTCTTTTATTAGTTTCGTTTAACTTGTCTTATAGCTATTTTATTCAATACTATTTGTGCTTTCATCGGGTCCTAGCCACTGTCAAAATGTCACAAGAGCTCATTGAGATTTCAGGTCCAGAAATGGCACTGGAGGAGGACATTTCCCATCTCTTGCATAGGTGTTCTATGAAAAAAGAAGAAGCTGATGAGGTAGAGATCTCTGAGGAACTCTGGCAGAAGGAGGCAGAGCTGAGTAAGCAGAGTATGCTGGGAACCCTACCTACATTCCAAAACTTCAACAGAGGAGGGTTGAAGGATGCCATGTTAAATGCCTAGAAACCCCAGAAATCAGAGGCACTATTTGTGGAGATCTCCACTAATCTCTATCACATCAAGTTCAAAAAACTCAATGCGTTAACCAATGCTCTGGAATTTGGTCCTTGGCTATTTGAGGACTACTTCCGGACCACAGCCTAGGACCTCAAGATCCACCTGCCAACCCTCAAGCTCTATAAGTGCAAAGTCTAGGTCCAGATCCATGGACTCCCCATTAATTGCAAAGGTGGTGGCGCATTAAAGGAGGTTGTCCGTTATGTTGGCAAATACATTAAGAAAGATGAGGACATGAAAGTTGATGGAGTTGTCCTGGACAACTATAAAAGGGCTAGGATGGAAATAGATGTGGAGAAATCGATGTTGAGAGGCATGTTCATTAGGAGGAAAGAAAGAAGATATTGGGTGGACTTTGCCCATGAAAGATTCAAATTTGTGTGCGTATATCGTGGCAAGATCACCCACAAGTCGAGACTGTGCAATATTTACATCGAGGAAGTTACCAATGTTACTTACGATGATAAGATTCTGGCAGATCCCAAAGGCAAATGGAAGAAGAAGCCCTCAGGTTTCCGACCTTCATCATTCTTAAAAGGAATCCTCTCGCAACACAGCTGATCATCGCGGGGGAAAGAGTGTATCACGTGGAGGAAAATCTACGCCTAGAAATACAAAGGCCTCATCATCCAAAATAGTGATCGATGATACTGCGAGTATTAAATGCTCACAGTAGGGTAGGCAAAAAAAGTTGGATGAACATTTAATGGAATTTGTGCCATCCCATTGCAATCAGGCGGGAAATGATGAAATGATGGTGGAAGCAATTTCAAGCCCAAATTCAAATTCAATTTTAAACTCTACCAAGCAAGGCCCACCAATCACTTCGACTCAACTAAAATCAAGCCCACCTAATGTCACTCAAAGTAGCACGCTCACCATCCAAACCACATCATACTAAAAACCCAAATGCCCTAAAATTAATTTACCCAAATATTCCACCCAAGTCCCTGTGCGCCCACGAACCTTGGCATGTATACCCAAACAGCAAGCTTAAACAATCATTCACCAATCATTCCACCCACCCATCAATACGACCCAAGTCCTCATCCAGACAATGATCCAACCCATAGTCTTTGTTACTGAGCCCAACAGCCCAAAATATAGAGTCTTACATGTCCCAAATAACCTGAACAAACCATTCACCCATTCCCCTGAACTTCTTCCCTTACAACCCCATAAATAAGCCCTACCAAAAAACAAGTTGTCTCACTCCTCCCGATTACCCAACATGGGAAAGCCCTAAAATTCAAAGCCAATGAAGGAGGGAGGCAAATCCTGGCTTCAAGATAAGAGCGCTCATATACCTCTTCGACTCTTCCCCAACGAAGGAAGACCATTGATGGAAAAGAGAATCACATGCAAAATTCACAAACAAAGAAGTTGAAGGTTCAACAGTCACATTTGGAGGTGGTGGCATCCGACCAAAACGAGGCTCAAAGTTTTCCCTGATGACAAAAATCTTGGTTTGGAACTGTAGGTTTCAAATTTGTTATGGCCATCAACCCTAGGGGTTTGGCAGGTGGTTTGACAGTTTTTTAAAATGCGAGGGCGTTGATTTAGATAGTGAAGTACGGTTCTTTCTTCCGCTTAATGGGGATAAGTCATGGAGGTGTTTTGGGGTGTACATGAGCACATCCTGGGCATAGAGGGTATCTCAACTTGAAAAGCTTAGGAAGAGAATAACATTGTGGTGAGCCCAATGTTATCCCGGTCGACTTCAATTCGATAGTTTCGCAGAGAAAGAAAAGGGGTGGTCTGCCATGGGCGTCTAAAGGTAATGACGAACTGATCAATTTCATAGAAGAACTGCAAGTGACGGACTTGGGGTTCGGGAGCCTTAAATTCACTTTGACAAACAAAAGAAGTGGTGACCAGAGAATTACCGCTAGGCTAGACAGGGGCCTAGCTAACCAAGAAGGTTGGAGAGTTTTTCAAAAGCCGTTGTATCACATTTATGGCTTGCAGGGTATGATCGCTTAATTTTGTTACTTGAAACAAATAGGAAACAAAGGAAGAAAAATCATATTTTCCATTTTGATAATTGATAATTGATTATTTAGACTTATATATAGGGTTAGTTTACTAGTATATTTAGTATAAATATCCTTAAATGAGCTCTAATTGACGGTATTTATGGATTTTCAAGTACACAAGGCATAAAGGAAGGAAAAGAGTGAATTCGAGAATAAACTGAGCTAAAACACACCAAAGGAGGTTCGACGTTGTGGCTAACCATCGTGGCGTTGTGGAATAAGAAGGCACAGCGTGGAAAAGGAAAGGCACGGCGTGGGAGAACAAGCAAGAGAAAAGGGCCCAAGGAAGGTTGGCGCAGTGGCGGCGGTGTGGAGGTTAAGGGTTGGCGCCAGGGAGACATAGGGACAGCGAAATAAAGAAAAGAAGGTGAAAGTTAAATTAAAACTCTTCAAATAAAAGATTTAGCTTGAGTACTAGTAGCTTGATCGAGGTAAGTTTTCATTTTCAACTATGTTAAGTCATATAGACTCGTGAAGTGCTAAAATTTACCAAAAATTTGTTTGTTATGTGCTTATTTATGAATTCTTGAGCTTCATAAGAAATCATGAAATAGTACACTTGCCACTTAACTATCAAGATGAAACAAACTTGTGAATAGTAATGATTTTAGTTGTGATCTACTTTGGTGTTTTGAAAGTGAATTGTATGTGTTGTTAAAGCTACAAGTCTTGAAAATATAAGTTTTGAAAAGAAAAACTCTTGAGTGGATTATTAATTTGAAACTTAATGAATTAAAAGATACTCCATGAACAATGTAAAATGAATGTGAACTAAATTATAAGAGTAGTTAAGAGACTTAGTAAAATACACTTTTGTTCGGGACGTACAAAATCATGAGTTTGAGGGTATTTGATAAGCGATTATTTAGACTTATATATAAAGTGAGTTTAATAGTATATTTAGTATAAATATCCCTAAATGAGGTATAATTGACAGTATTTATGCATTTTCAGGTGCACAAGGCACAAAGGAAGGAAAAGAGTGAATTCGAAAAGAAACAAAACTAAAACAAATCAAATGAGGTTTGGCATCGTGGCTAAGCAGTGTCTCATTGTGGGATAAGAAGACACTGTGTAGGAAAGAAATGCATGGCGTGGGAGAGCAAGCAAGTAAAGAAAATAGACCAAAGAAGGTTGGCGCAATGGCAGCGCAGTGGAGGTCAAGGGGAGGCGCCGAGGACACATAGGGACAACGCTATGACCATTGAAGGGAGAAATTGACACACAAAGGACTCGGCGTAGTAGTGGCGCCATGGGATTATACGCTCAGCGTCGAGACTTAAGTAACAGCACCGAGAAGAGAAAGAAAAATAAAAAAGTAGAATTTTATTTCGTGTTAAATTACTAAGTAGGGTTTCTAATTGTTTTAAAATGTTCTTATGGAGTATAAATAGATAGGAGTACGTGGTAAACATACCAATTACAACCCATTAGCAACCAATTACCATAGATTAGCCACCATTAATGTAATTTAGCATAATTTTACTTTATTCTTGAGTATTAAGAAAATTTGTGGAGAGAAGGCATTAAAGACTCAAATGTGGTGATTCGGGTATTGTTTTTATTAATTTAATGGAAAGTATTTCATTATATCTCTGATTTCAATGAATATCACTATGTGCATGTTTCTCAATGAAGCGAGTCGTTCAATAGATCATATGGTATGAATGTTATGCTATAAACATGAATATAATAGAAAGATAAAAATGCAATGGTCAGAATTTGTATTGATTTTGAGCTTAATGCTATGAACATTTTGATGACATGTTTGTTGATATTAGGTTTTAGAAATTATCATGGTCATTGAAACTTTTAAGCCGGATATAGACGGTAAAATCGTAAAATACACAACATCGAGCGATAGTTGTTAATTAGGGAGACAAGGATAGTAAACTTAATTGGTTATGAATCTAAAGATTTGGAACATTAAAGCGATGTGAAGCTAGCTTACGTTATTCACACAGATAAGTGAAGTTCTAGTTTGCACATAAGAATTTTTCGATCACGACAATGGGTTCAAGGATTTGAAGGAAATCTGTCTATTCTAATTAGACATTGCACACACACGTAATAAAGATGATAAAGTGAGTTGAAAAACACAATATTTCATTACCTAAATGAAGTTATGAACTAAGATAGTCTTAATATAACAGTTAAAAGTAATTTGCATTGCTTTGTTAGTATAGATTATATTAGTAAGTTATAAAAACCAACTAAAAAGATTTCCTTTGCAATATAGTAATTTCAGAAGGGTAAGTATTGAGTACATACACCTTTCTCTGATGACGATATATATAATCGACGTAAGTTGGTCACACTATTACTACAACCGAGTTGTTATTCTTGCGACTATGATCAATAATAAATGCTTACAAGTTGAGAAGTGTGTGGACCTTATTGACAAGGTGATGTAAGGATGATTATTATCGTGGGAAGGAAAATCTCGGGGAAAAATCAAGCGTTTATCACAGAATATACTCAATTGGAGAAGGAAGACACCTCGGGCCAATTTTAAGAAACTAATAGCGCATATACAAGAAGATATGATGGTGAGTTTGTGGACATCGACAGAATCTGACACCTCGAGCAGCACCTTCTAAACGCTAAGGCTAGTGAAAAGAAATACTGAAAGATCAGGTCTCATATGGACTGGCTATGAAAAGGAGACAAAAATAAAGCCTACTTTCACGCCATTGTGAAAGGTAGGAGAAGGCAAACCAGATCCTTGGGCTCCAAGATGAAATTGGGACATGGATTCATCATCAATTTGGTTTGTTGGAATTAGCAAAGAGTCATTATGAGAGGTTATTTACATCAAGAGGAAGATGGGAAGACTTTACAGTTGTTTATGGATTGGAAGCTAGATTAGATGTGGATGATAGGAACATTCTGGATAGACCTTTTGGGGAAGAAGATATCATAACAACGTTGAAGCAGATGAATTCAAATAAGACCCCGGGTTCATATGGCATCATAAACAAGCTTCTTCAGGCTAAATAATGAACATTCAGCGAAGCCATCATGCAAGTTTTTGAGAAATTTCCTTCCTCTGGTTGTACTTAATGAGACCCACATCATCTTTATTCCCAAAAAATCATTTCCTCAATCGATCTGTGAGTATAGGCCAATAAGTCTTTGTAACTCCACCTACAAACTTTTATTTAAGTTACTATCAAATCGCTTAAAGTCTATTTTGAACTCACTAATATTACCTTTTCAGAATGTCTTTGTCGCAGGTAGACAAATCACAGATAACATCATACTTGCTCATGAGATTATGCATTCAATGAAAAAATAAGGTAGAAAATCACTTGAGGCAACTATGAAACTCGACATTTCAAAGGCCTGTGACAAGCTGGAATGGCCCCTGATCATGGAAGCGATTAGGCTTCTCTGAACGATGGGTAAACTGGGTAAAATGGTGCATCTCGTCAATCTCGTACAAGGTTTTGATCAATGGTGAACTTTCGAGACAGATCACTCCTCGTGGAATCAAGCGGGGAGACCCCTTGTCCTCTTTCCTATTTGTTATTTGTTCATAAAATCTCTTTTTTCTTTTGTCTAAAGGAGAGAGTGAAGGGGTCTTCCAGGGTTTCAGATTAAATAACATAGATCCCTCAATCTCACATTTGAAGTTTGCAAACGACACACTCCTATTTTCAGAGCTGACATTCAGAATTTGGAAGGTGTTAAATCTTTGTTGCAGGTTTACTCTGACATATCAAGACAACATACAAATGAAGAGGAAAGCTCCCTCCGTTTGTCTCTCATATTTTAAGAATGCATCTTGCAGGCTTGGCACATATCCCAGTCACGAAGGGTATTGGCAAGTACTTAGGTACCTAGCTACATGAAAGACAAACACAAAAGCAACAATTCGAAATATGCCTTTGGTGACTCGAGCTCAAGTAGGTCCATTTCTCTTGTATGGAAGTCTCTCTGGAAGCTACGAGTCCCTTGAAAAATTAACTTCTTCATATGGAGATGCCTTCTTTATCAGACACATGACGAATCTATCTCATATCTTCTTTCAATGTGAAAAAGTTAAGGCCTTTTGGTTTGCTTCTCCCTGGAACCTTAAAGTAGACATCCAACAGGAAAGGTCTTTCCAAGAGTTGTGGGAGTGATTTCTAAAGAGTGCCACAAGCACGGAGAAGAGTAACGAGTTGCTGCAATGGTGCACCTTTAAATTATGGAGATTGTGGAAGAAATTCATTTTCAGGAGGTTAACCATGATCTGAGCTTGATGGTAAAAAAGACTAATCAAAAAATAAGTCAGTTCCAGGAAGCTATGAAGCCTGATCCCTCCCTTATATCAATAAAGTCAAAACCGCAAAAGGTCAGGGAGGGCTATTCTTTGTTTACTGATGCTTCCAGGAACCCTGAGAATAGCAAAACAGGGATAGGTTAAGTCTTAGTGAACATGGCAAATTCAATTGTTAGAGCAGGGTCCAGCTAGATGGGAGTCTCATCCTTTGTAGCAATTGCAAAATGCTGGGCGATCAAGGGTACATTTTACAACTGTCTAGAGTTCCAGGAGATACATAAAGTCTTATCTGATGCCAAGGAAGTAGTGGACTCGATCAATGGCTTGAATCCTCATTTATCTGAAATTGAACTTTGTTATCTTTGATGTCAACAACTTGTAAGAAGTAAATGCCCTTTCGATTTTTGCTATGTTGCTATAGAGCACAATGAACGTGCCCATGTTCCGTTCGGCGAGCATTAAAAGAACAACGCACTTGTATTTGGGATCATCCCCACCCAAAAGTTCTTCTGGATCAATGGAATGACTAACTATCTTTCTTAATAATAATAATAATAATAATAATAATAATAATAATAATAACAATGATATTCAAGGTTGACCAACATTTGGCAACCACTTTTTGCACTTATGGCATGTTCGCTTCACATGTTAGGGAGTCCTAAGGTCATGGGATTAATTTGTGATGAGATTAACACATGGGTTTAGATGGTTTAGTCTCATGTGTGTATCTTGTTTGACCGAAAGTTTTAAGGCTGTGAGTAAATGTGGTTGTAATGGTACATTTACCAACATACCCTTGTATAAGTTACACCTCCGTTGTGTTCTTCATCACGCATTCGTAGTGCTGGGAGTATGAAGAATGGTATGGCCAGCCTCACAAAGCACATGAATTGCAGGTAATTAATTGTAAGCCTTTTTATGCAACGATATCATTTCTGAAGCTTCAAACACCAATGAACATATTTCCACTTTGTTACTAAAAGAAAAGCATGCAACGATATCATTTCTGAAGCTTCAAACACCGAACTTGAAGATTCCCCTAATGAGATCGTACAAGACAAGTAACCGGGACTTCCAAATTGTTCAAATTAAGCTTTAGATGGATTTCAAGTACGAAAACAAAGAAATTCAACAGAAACTTCAAACAAAGAACAAACTTTAAAGATCAAGGAACACAAAAGTGAAGAGAAGAACTGGAATCGAAGCTCACCACGGCTGCAACAGCGCTGGTTCACTTTCACGCCCAGATCGACAACCAAAGAGAACGAAACCCTAAAACGTATGAGAGAGAGAGAGAGAGAGAGAGAGAGAGAGAGGAGTGATTCGAGTGTATTGAAGACACAAGGATGAGGGTTCGATTGGGGAAGAAAAGGCAGATCTATTTGATCGAATGGGGAGGGAGAAGGTGAGTTTGTGAAATATGTGAGGGGTAAATTGGTAATTTGTGATAACTGACCATTGAAATTAGTTAATCCTACCAAAATTGGTGGTTTTGTTTAGTCCCCTATACTTCTCATTAGCTAATCTCGTGACCTAGTTAATTCGCGAAGAGAACACCTAATCCACCCAAAGACTTGTGAAGCGAACATGGATACATCAAGGTGCATGAAAGGTAATAGGTGTCAAAAGTCGGTCAATCATTTTCATAAGATGTTAATGCTCATTTTCCATAATTAAACAAGCATGCGAGATGGGAGTAGCAAACACCACAATAAATGGAGCAGCGCATTAACCAATTGCACAGCTAGCAAGGAGGGAATTAAACCTCTAGTGCGTGTGCAATTTATTCAAGAGCGTTAGGTTGTATCAAGAAGGCCCAAATGACATGATTCTTATTGGATTGAACTTGAGCTTATGCTGCAGCAGGAGCAGGTTTCCAAAACGCCTAAGACCTTTGACTCAATATGGCGTTGATCACCCCTTTCCGGTCTTCGCCACACTAGAAAATGATTTTGCCATAACGATTTACCGTAAGGAAAATAAGGAATCAAAGACTGAGATACGAGGCAACATCTCCTACCAACTTTATGTATTTATATAATATAATTACTAGTTACATTATCGTGCCCAGCATGATTAAGCCACGCTCGCAGGACATCATGAATTGATATAATTTATTTTTAGTATTCGAAAAGTACAATACTATTTTATGCACTTTTATTTTTAGTAATATATGATACCTCATTCTTTACAAAAAGTGGAAGGAGATGAAAGAGTAGGAAGAACGGTAGGAAAAAAATGAATTTTTCATAATATCTTAAGCACCTCGATGAATATTCAAATTCTCTACTTAATTCGATGATGAGTAAATAACCATAAATAAAGAAACTTATTAGTAACGTGAAAGAGAAAGAGATAGAGAGATATGAAAGGAACTCAACGGTTTTTTTTTCTTTTATTTTTTGCTTGAAAAAAATCTTAATTTAGAGCATTGCAATCAACATCTTAAGGCTCTTTTATAGGGGTTATTGACGATTAAGACACAACACAATTCTACAATGACACCCTTCCTAATGTCAAATACCAACTTGGGAACCATGTGATGTATACAAAACATATGGTCAGACATCTTTAGTGTACTAAGCGTGTCGCCTGTGTCCCCAAGTAGTTGTGACTTCAATTTGTGATTTTAGTGTGTCCTACATATATCCTACGCTACATATATCATTACCGTAAGGTACAAGGTAAGCATGAAGAATAAAGCAACCAATAAGCTTTGAAAGCTGGGAATCACATGGCTTGTAACTCGATTCCCCAAAATCTTTTTTATATTGCTGCAACGAGACCACCAAGATTAGGCATAATTTTGAAGGAAAGTGATTGAGTAGCATACTTTTGATACATCATTTTGAAAAGATCCCAACCATGTGTAGCAAATGTATGTGTCAAAAGTATGTCACTCAAATCTTATTCCATTCAGGCACCCGTCCCTGTAATCTAACATGCAAGAACAAGTCTAGTGAGGTAATTGCCAGGGCTGGACTGTATTAAACTTATTTGTTGAAACGCATCAAAATAAGCTCAATTAAACAGGATAACTTTCAAACGTCTGAAATTGAATAAAGGGGATCATTTTAATACCTGTGCTTGCTGCAAAGACAAGAATGTCCAAGGTTGGCGAGAAGATTAAGGATACAACACCTCAACTTGATAGATCCTAACCACTGAAAACACATACTCCAATTACAATATGGAAAAGAATTGGGGCAATGTTCTTTTGCGGAATACATTTACAACACAGCAGTTAAAGTCATTTGGATTGCGCTTGTACTTGCACTGCGGTTGAAGTCATTTGGACGTTGAAGTCATTTGGACAGACACTACTGTGTAGCAAATGTATGTATCAAAAGGCCTCCCTATCACTGTACCAGTATGTAGTAGAGATGTTTTGTAAAAAGTGAATACACTGAAAAAAAAAAAAAAAAAAAAAAAAAAAAAAAAAAAAAAAAGTTAAATACACTGACTACTTTAGAGAAAACTTAGTCTAAAGAAGTACAGGGGACTTACAGTGATGGATCAAGGTCCAATGAACATGCTCATTCCACCTTTCGAGTGCTACTGGCAGAACATAGAGACTGAAAACTGTGACCACTTCTCACTGGTAAATTTATTTGCAAAAAAATATATTCTTGAAATACAACAAGATTTAGGGAGATCTCAACCCCGACAATTTGTCCATTTCAGTAATCACACTTCTGTACAAAAGCTCTACTTAAACAACTAACTGTCCAGAAACTGGAAACCTTCCCCAATCTCCCAAAACCCATAAATGCAAAAGAACAGAAGACTAACAAATAATGCAAAGTAAAGAGCCATGAACTTGAGTACTCCCAATAATTCTTTCGACTGTTTATCGAATAACGTGCAGACCACTATATCGTTCAGGAATCCATGTTGTTAAAACATTGATCTTCCAGATGCACTTCACCAGTCTCTCAGAAAAAATGTAAACCCAGGAGACAAGTTTTCACATCAAGGTGAGAACAGAGACCGCACAGCACAGATGCTCTAGATTTGATTGCCTGAGCTAGAAAGCATTTTACCAATATTTTTAAGGTTAATGACCAAATAGAAAAGCCAAAAATAAAAGTGTATCAAAGATTGCGGGGTCATTTCTACCTTATAGATGGTGTGCCCCTGACTAACTTGCACAATCTTTCAATAATAGTCCAGCTTCCTCGGACGGCATCTTTCAATAATAGTCCAGCTTCCTCGAAAGCCGCCCATCAACAGATGCAGTATAATCAATCATAATCCCCAAAGTTGAGGAAGTTCTTATGATTGGTAAAGCCATTGAACGTTCCCCCGAGTCACTTCTGACCTCGCAAGCCCTTGATGTCGAAGGTAGTAATTGATGCCATCCAATGAATTATAATGGGCTGGACGTCCCTAAATGCAGAAACCAAACTATCCCTTTCACTCAACCTCAAAGCTGTAGAAATACCAAGATGTCACCAACTGCCCCATCAAGAATCCCTCTTTCCCAATAGCCCCATAGAGTTGTGCTTTCTTTGGATACCATATTGCCACGAATCTATAGACTTCTCCCCAAATTGTCTTATATCATCCAAAGAGTTTTCAACTGTTGATTTGACATTTCTATATCCTCCATTTCTTGAAATTGGCATGCTAGACTTCTCATCATCTTCAGATGGTGTCCCAGACTTGGAATCCGGATGCATGTCTAAGTGTCTTTGTCTTCCGCCTGTCCTCAAACCCCTCATGGTAGAGGAAGACTTTCCAGGTAAAGGAGTAAAAGTAGACCCTTTTGTGACGAGGAATTCTTTGGGAAGAGATTCCATGTCCAGATAACAGTTCCTTGCCTTAGCATCAGTAATTAGCGCAGCCCAATCATCTGACTGCATTAGAGCATTGGCATTGCCCATAACCTAAAAGGACCACCAACTTTAGTCAGTAAAATGAATGACAAGACGCCCAATCCAATAAACCAAATACAGAAAATTAAAAAGATAATGTAAATCAATACCCATAGTGCTCTTCTTGCTCGAGTGAGAGCAACATTCATTCGACGAATATCAGCAACAAAGCCAACCCCATGGCTTGAGGCCCGGACACAAGACATGATTATTACATCACGTTCTTGGCCTTGGAATGCATCTACAGTGTTTATATAGAGATCCTTGCCCTCTTCTGAATTCAGAACTTCTTCAAATTCACGTTGAAGGCATTTCAGCTGTAGCTTGTATGGTGTTATTATACCAATGGAGACCTTTCCCGAACCTAACGACTTGAGAGTCTTCTGAAGATGTTCATATAAGCGGACACAAAACTGTGCCTCGTGAACATTTTGATAGGACACAGAACCGCCTCTATGAGACTCTCGCCCATGCGTAATATCATAGAAGACATAAGGTCTCAGTAAAGGATCCTTGTGATAGACTTCATCAGGTAACTTAACAACACTTTCGCTGTCAGACAGACGACCTTGATAGAAGTATCTTGAAGGGAAATCACGAATTTGAGGGTGCATCCTGTACTGCACGGATAACAACATTGTTGGACAGCCCGCCTGCTGGAACCTCTCAAAAAGACTTCTACTGTACAACAATGTTCCAGCTGCTTTGCTAATAACTGTAGCAGGAAGCTGCTGCGGATCCCCAACAAGAACACAACGTGCCGCACCTAGAGCAAGGGGAGGAAGAACTGCTACTTCACTAGCCTGTGCAGCCTCATCGATAACAACCATGTCAAAACCATGAGTAAGACGAGAGAACAACTTGCGACCACTACTTGAGACTGTTGTAAAAACTATCTCAGCCTCATTAGCAAAACTTGCTTCTAGATTTGCACGAGCTTCCTCCAGATTGAAGTTGCTGCCTGCACGGAACTTGCCTTCAACAATAAGAAGACGAGACATCTCCACCAGAACTTTATCTCTTCCCTCCACTACTGCAGCAAGGTTTTGCAGCAATGAATCACGATTGTGGTCTCTTGCTATGAGAACATCAGGATCCACGCCAACAGATCCTTGGGAACGACCTGCCGCAGCAGCAACATTGAGTTCTCTCTGAAGACAAGCAATCTGCTGTGATAGTTGAGCTTCTCTAGCTTTCAGCTGGTGCATCCAACAAATAATTTCATCACGGCCTTTCACCAAAAGCTGCTCAGTCCTTCGCTCAACTGAAACTGCCTGAGCAGCGCGAGTTTGTGTATCAACACCAACACGAGCAACGTCAGGTCGGTACACTTTCATCTCACCATCTATAAATCCACGGTCAAGAACACGTGAAAGCAATTCATCAGTAGCTGCATTTGAAGGAGCACAAACAAGCATCCTAGGCTTCGGACAGAGTTTTGGCAGTGTTCGGAAAAGGTTCTGATCCATACTTTGAAGAACTTCATCAATAGATCCAGTACCAAAACTTTCAGAACTGCTTTCATTAGCCTGCTTGTAGCTTTCTGGAGCCAGTTTCTTCAGTAATGCAGTGTAATAGTGTTGATATTGAACAAGATGGATGACATTCAGCATTCCCCAAACTGTATGAGTCTTTCCTGTTCCAGGAGGCCCTTGAACAAGAGTGAAGGGCCACGGTTCTTGTTTTTTTGTCATTCCGCTACTTGTACCAGCTGCAGTATGCATTGCAGCCCATTGAATGGCACTCAACTGGGGTTCATTAAATGTCCTGCGCAGATACTCAACAAAATTCGGCGTGAAGCATTCTGGCATGGCAGGAGCCTGCTCTCCATATTTCGGAAAATGTTCTGGACTGGGACTAAGTATTGCGGTTTGCATCTGCAAAATCAAGATGTTAATAGACTATTAAAAAAAAAAAAGACAACATAATATAGACAGTTAAGGCTTATAATAGAGTATAAAGCATATGCATTCGCAACTTTTGATCTCATAGTGACCTGGATATTTAGACGGCGAAAGGCATGCAACGCAATATATTCCCGTTGTGTTGTTGCAAGAGAACCAAGAACAGTGAGATACCAGATGCCCTTGAGTTGAAATTTCCTTAAAACATGGTCATCGTCAATCTTGCTGAAAAAGTCCAAAATTAATAAGTTATGGTAAGAATACAAAGATGGAAAAGCAAGGAAAATAAGCATATTACAGCAACATGTTTTCGATTGCAAATTTCAGTGGGGGCGGTTAAACCAAACCAAGGTTTCAAAAGTGACCTGTTAGAATCATAAGTATCACCAACAAAAAAGTGAAGGATAGCTCCAGGTGGATCACGGGTGTCAATAGGGATATGCCGCCTTACTGTACCTGCCACACGTCCTGTGACCTCAGTTTCCAGGTCGTCCTCATTTGCACCATTGTTGGTCCTCTTGGACCTGGCTGCTAATCATTGTACGCAAATTTTTCAATGAACATAAAAGTGAAAGCCTGTAATGTTCAAATTGCACTAGAAACCAAATCAATGAAAAAAAAATCTAACCAGCTCCAGGCCTTGGAGATGAAAGCACTGCAACGTCACCCTCCTTGAATGTCCACTTACAGTCATGCGTGGGAAGAACTATCACATCATACCATCCTTCACCCAAAAAGTGAAAGGGAAATAAAAATGAGAAAGAAGAAATAAACAGGGTAACAAGTAACAGGTATAGAGCATAATTTAGTAAGCACAAAAGCTGCAACGCAACTCAAAACAATGATGACAAACCATTCACGATTTACCATCACGAATGACGACAAACATGAGGGATGAGTACCAAACATTGGTATGTGGTAACCAAAAACTTGGCTTACCATTTTTAAGTCTTTGACTAATAGCTTTTTTTAGTACAATTTGGCAATTCACTAGGTCTCCCCTTGGAAATAGAACGAAGGCCCAGAAGCAGATTAGACCCATATTCACCAAAACAAAGAAGGAATGGATAAAGAAGAAATTTTAGCACAGAGGAAAAATAATGAAGCCTCTTATCTGGCAATATACTTTTCCCACGACAACCATGCAAAACAATTGGAAAAAAGAATAACATCAAGTCATCATGTCTCGCAGTAGAAGACAACGGCTGCTTAGAGAAAGGCCATTTAGTAGCCAATTTCAAGTCTAAAATCAATTACCTCTTTCTCTTCTTTCGACATTTTTTACACGAACCATTACATGCACATCCCTTGAAACGGTTTCGGTTGACTCCTCCCAAGTGCTATACAATTGCGCACGACACTCCTCAAAAAGTAGAGGTTCGAATACTCTAACATACTCCTCCACAGATTCAAACCGTCCAGGAACACATTGAAGCTCTGTCTCCTCTGTCAACATAAAAATGCACTTCAATACAGCCTTTTTTAATGATCATAGTCTCAATTTCATATTAGTTGGGGTCGGCTAAATGAATCAAACTCTTTTTTAGGGCTAAACAGAGTCTTTTTACAAATGTAAAAACATTTAGGTTTATGAAGCATCCTTCATAACATAAAAGCCATCCCAACAGAAAAATGTAAGATAACGAATATAATATTGGACAATGCTAGGATGAACATTTTAGGACACCCGGTTGTTGGTGTCCATTCAATACACATTGATTTGTGGGCGCACAAACATCGATATGGAAATTAATGGATACCAAAAACTGGGTGTCCATTCCGAGTGTCCCAAAACGGGTCACCAAATCATTTTCCTATAATATTTAGTAACACACCATCGCTCCCCATCTCCTTCATGACTTTCTTTTGTGGGGAATCTCCTTAACCACTCAGGCCATGCATACCCCAAAAAATGCTAAAAAGAGAGCATCGCAAAAACTAAAACCAGAAACTAACATCCATTTTTCTGTTCTTTTACTATTTAAACATAGAACAGATTACTCTTAAATGTCAAAGCAAGAAATTATTACACCAGCTGTAAATGATTATAAGAGCAGCCATAAAGTAACTAAAAAGAAAACCTTAAAGACATCCTATTAACTGTATTCCACATGTATGCATATTTATGCATGGGAACACAAGAAATCAATAAGGACTGACCTAAGAACTCAGATATTCAATTTCCTTTACCTTTTTTTTTTACTTTTTCATACAAAACAATTTTGTATCAAGGAAAAAAAAAACAATTACAACTATGGCACTGTTATGCTTAGCTGCAAATTAACTGCACTGTAGTTGAAGCAATCAAGCCACACACAACTTTGAGAACTCAGATGACATGCTCATTAAGGCATAAGTAAAAGCATTCTTTGCCCAACTTAAAATAAACAATCTTTCAAATCTAGGAAACAAAACTATGCAGTATTAGCAACATTATAAAACATGTACAGCCATGTAGGTGTATGCATTCAACTCTAAGTAATAAAGAAACCATTATCTAAAAATTAAGTTTTCACAAGAATAACAAAGATCCAAACCTGGATGATGCCAGAACTTCTCATTAGTCACCTCGCGCAGCAGACGTTCTACAGATGTATCTAGGAATTGCATACTATTTGCAGCTTGCTTCTTGACTGGAGGATGTTTTTTGCTCACTGGTTTGAGATCTGTGGAACCTTGACTGGCCAAAGCTGGTTTCCTAGACAATAAAGGAGGATTCTTTAGTTGCCTTGAATCAGCAGGATGCTTCCATGATCCCTGCCGTGGAATGGGAGGTGTTTGTACCTCAGATAAGACATCAGTTGAATTACTTCCCCTTTTCGACCTTGCTTGAATCCCTGGATTCATTTCTCCATTAGATTCAGATTTATAATCAACTTGTTCCAAGATGGTGCTACCATCATTACTTATACTGTCTGCTTGCTTCTGATCCTTGGCTGTAGGTTGATTCTGTCTTTCCCCATTCCATTCTGTTGGAGCTGGAGAACTACGCATTTCCTTTGATGTACGGGTAGTAACGCTTGAAGAAAGAGGTTGCCTTCTTGGTGTTGAAGTTTTCATAGGTCCAGCTTGTTTTACATCCTCCAAGTTGAGAAACATTGTTTGTCTATTACGTTTTTTCCCAAGCATGGCTTCCCTTTGCCGGTCAAGCTTATGTTTCTTTCCAAGGTTATTTGCACATTTTAGAGCAAGACTTGCTTCAAATCCTTTGATCTCTTTGTGCTTTAAAACTGATGATGAGTCTTCTTGTCCTTCTATAGATGCATCACCTTTCACGGTTCCATCTAAACTTCCGGTGACACCAAGCTTTGTCTCAGTTTGCTCTGGATCAAATCTAGATGAAGCATGAGGACCATTCTCTTCCTTAATGCCCATTGTTAGATAGTTGCTTCCATCAAGAATTCTGTTACCACCAGAAGACGTCTCAGCTGCCTTTTCAGAATTAGAAATGAGAATGCTATCAGATATTCCTTCCTTCTGTGCAACTTCATAATTACTAGGAGTGGTGCATTCCTGTTTACTGCTTGTACCATTTCCAAATGCATCTGCAGCACCCTCCACATCAGACCATTCCCCTTCTTCTCTTTCCATAGCTTGATCATCTATGTCCATGGATGCCACTGTTTTATTTTCTTCGTTACAACCTAAGCTCCTCAAAGATGAAGAAGCATTAATATCTATATCATCTGCATTTTTTTTCTTCAAATTCTCTTCAGAACTATGTACATTTTTAGGCCTGATGAATGGTTGGAAACCAGAAACAGAAGATGCATGGGAAAAAGCATGGTTATTTGGAATTCTTTGGCCACCATCTGATACTTGAGTAGTCAATGGAAGCGTCCTTTGAGGCTGAATACAGAGAACACCATCACTCTCATCATCCTCTTCTGCTGGCGGTTCATTGAGATCAAATAATAGCTTTCCTCGACTACCCATCTCATATATAAATGCATACAAACTAAGCTGTATTTCCAAATAAAATCAACTGCTCTCTTTGTAAACCTATTTTAGTCACGAACTTGCATAACATGCCAACATAAAAAAATCCAAGGCACAATCATACTACTCTCTCCTTGAGTAGCTTTCAGAAGCACAGGTTTCTGAAAAAAAAAAATATCAGAGTAAGATAAACTTAAACAAACAAATAAAGAGAAAATCTGCAGAACAAAATCATTAACATAAACTATCAAATGACAAGAAGCAGAACAGTTCAGATATACACACAAGTGGATTCACGGAACAATCTGATATCTAAATAGGCAAGTGCTTAATATATTTGTGCAGAGTAATATCAATGGAGTTTCAACTCACTAAACCACAATCGGACAGGAAAGAGACAATCCAATCCAAGAACAATCTAAAAAAACAATTAAATCATTTTTAGACTGTAATAAAGCCAAATTATCAGTAAGCTCATATTAAGTCGTAAAGAAGTCTTGGCAATGTTTGCCTTGGCAATATTTTCAACATTATTACAACTAATGCCATGTTTTACAACGCAAATAATATTTTGAAACATTTGATATCCATGCAGAACAAGTCAAATGACCTTGAAATATATAAAGGGGGAGATGCTAAGATTGGGATACCCTATGGCAGTAGCATTTTTCGTTCTCCCTTCTCTCAAATTATAAGTTAATGTGTCTCAGCATATAACTAGGGCAATAGAAACTGGGAATATAAGGGTCGCCCAAGTTGTGATCTACGCGGCAGCATAGACTATCCATACAATCATTAAAAATTTATAACACTTAACTCAAGTAGCACAACCTATAGATAATTATTCTCTGACACAGACATGAGAACTAAGCACATTAAATTAGAGCAACACTTAGGGAAGCCACAATAAAATACGAGTACAGATATAACAACTCGTGAGAAAAACAAACTGGGAAGGGCCATCTCTAACCGGCGTAATGTGAAGTGCTAGGCCCCCAAAAGACCAACCTCAAAGCCCCGCAATGCAATCCTCGGAAACCAATCTTAGGGCCAAACAACAGTATCTAGGGTTTTATATAATCAAATCCAAAACAAATCATCAACTCGAACAATCCTCAAATTCCCATCACTCAATACACCGCCCTAAACCTAGGATCCAAGATCTCAACAACAATATTAGTAGCAAAAATCCCCCAAGAATGGGACATCTAATCCTAATCTAAGATCAAAACAAAAAAAATACATGAACCAAATCCAAAGCAAGCGGTCCACTTCGATCCCAACCGACCAAACGAACAAGGAAAACTTTCCTTATAAAAATCAAATCAATTTAAACAGCAAGAAGAAGAAGATTAAACGAATCTGACCTCCCAAAAGCTTCGGATCCAGAGAGAGAGAGAGAGACAGAGTGGGAGATGAGAAGAGAAGGCAAATATGAGGGATAGAAGGGCATGTGGTGACGGGTTTATATAGGAAATATCGAACCCCAAAACGTCGGAAACAAATCCCTCCGGTCACCGTTAAAACCCACTCCCGGCTATCGACGGCCTTATTTTTTCTATTATTTTTTATTTTATTGTCCTTCCGAGAAAATTTAATGACATTATGATTTAGCTAATTGCCCTACTCTCGGCCTTTATTTACAGCGAGTGCCACGCGATTCTCTCGACGACGAAACTGCCCCTGCCCAACTATACTCGACGACCTATGACTATGACAATCATTGCGGATAATGATTGAGGGTGTTACAGTCATTTCATATGGACTTTTCGTTCGGATCTGGTACTATTTCTAGTGGGAAACGAGCGTAAGATATTAACGGGCACTCGGGAGGGATACGTTGAACGCGTGGCATGCCTTTTATGAAAAGAAGGATGACTGGATCCCATTTCTTTTTTTTTATTTTTTTTATTTTACTTCTTCTCTTGTTTCCCATCGGGGCCTCTGTTGCTTTTTTTTTTTTTGGAGGGACCCCCATTTTTCTACTAAAAAACATCATTACTTCATCATACCCCGATTTTGAGTTTTTTTACTAAATGTACCCCACTTTTTTTCAAAATCCCAAAAATACCCCTGTCTTGAACCCTAAAAAACCTTCTCCCCAATTCATTTCTCACTTGCATACCCCAAATCAAATCTTTCCTAAACCCTGAAATAACCACATATTCATCATCCGTCATGGTCAGTGACGTCGTGCGAGGTTGTTTTGCACTCAAATCGCAGAGGATCCGCCGTTGAACGAGCACGCAGAACGAAGGACAAGCGATGCGTTTTTTGACTTACCACGACTAATTTGGTAAGTTTTCGACACTCTAAGTTTATGGATTTTTGTTCCTCATGATCTTGCGCATCATTTGGATTTGGTTTTGTGGCCATTGATTAGGTGTAGTGAGGTTAAGGTTTCTGGGTTACGGTTCTGGGTATCTCGTACTGGACGGTCGCTTAGAACCGATACCATATGATAGGTGTCGGTCATGTTGAACCGATAGCATTTAAATGGTGTCGAATTAGTTAAGCCGTAATTCCTTATATGGTTTTGGTCAGTACAAACCGATATCATTGAAGAAGTTTCAGATTGTTTAGACCGAAAGCACTTCTATTTGTTTCGGTCATGTTAAACCGACACTTGTATAATTGAATTATTATTCACATTATTTGAACTGTATATAGACTATACCAACATTTTACTTTGTCATAAGGTATGGCGAGCCCGAAAATAAGAGTGCAGAGACCTCCCCATAAAGTCGATACTAATACTGCGGGGCCCCAAGCTCCCAAGGGTGTGCTTGAGAGGAAGTGTCTGACTTCCTCTTATAGGAAGCAAAAAAACCTAGACGCTAAAGAGCCTCCAGTTAAGAAATCAAAGTTGAGTTACCCGGATGTAGGAGAGGCTTATATTTAGGCCATTGTTACCACCTCTTAAGGTGAGAGAGATACCATAGTTAGAGGAATTGGTGCAAGTGGGTCCACAGGAGGCACTGAAACAAGTCGTACACCATCAGGTAGTGATTCTGTGAAAGTGAGGATGGAGATGAATGTTTTGATACGCCGACCGATCCGGCAGACTTAAATGCCACTTCATTTCCCAGTGGCCCCTCATATTTAAGTATCCTACCCTCGTTCAGTGTAACGGCCCGAAAATTTGACTTGTGTCACGTGTCAGGTCAAGGTCGTATGTGGGATCCACTCGTCGAAATGCGTATGTCCAAATCTCGAATGGAGATGCTAATTGTCGAGAAAAGTATATGCGGAAGTCCGGTGAGGCTAAACACGAACGGGGACGCCCTCGAGTCGCGTGTCGATGTGGACCGAGGTAGCAGCGTAAATGCGACTATAGTAATTTTAATGTGGTCACATCAAAAAGAAAATAAAAAATTAAAATGTATATATATGTATATATATATATATATGTATAAAAGAAATATAATATATATATATATATATATATATATATGTAAAATCAGGAGAGAGAGAGAGTGTGTGTAAGATAGAAAGAGAGGGGGATCGGGAGGTGAGATAAAGATAGAACGAGAGTGATCGGGAGGGGAGAGGAAGAAGAGAGGAAATGGTGGAGAGGTGGCGGCTTGTGGACGGCAGGGCCGTGGAAGAAGCAGCAGCAGCGCGCGGGTGTGGCGGCGGACTGACCGGCAATGGTCGCAGCGGCGGTTCCGGCAGCACGCCGCCGCGCGCGCGCAGCGGCGACACGGGTGGCGGCAGCAATGACGACGCAAAGACAACGATGACGGTGGTAGTGGCGTGACGACGACAGCAGCGTCGGCCCGGCAGTGGCGTCGGCAACGGCGCGGTGGTGCGTTGTCGGACCGATCGCTTCTCGACGAGGGGTGCGATTTGACGAATTTTGACGATGCGATGAAGATGAGGTGTACTTCACCTAATTTTAGTGCGATCCGCATGATTTAAGTAATTTAATTGGTATAAATGGACACCAGGGACTTACGAGGTAGAGTCGGGTGTCGGGTGCGCAAATCAAGGCGTGAGCGGGACGTCTTGATGGTGATTTACGAATTGCGACCACGGCCCTGTGGCACCCTCATTCGGTGGTCTTAGACTACTTAGGCACCTCTCTTTATTGTTTCATTTGACACTCATTCTCGTTGTACTTTCATTGTTTTACAGTTTCATTATCATGCATTCCGTACAATTTTCTTTTTATCTGCATGACTTTTAGACTGTTTCATTTTATCTTGAATTAATGTTTAAATTCTACTAGATTTTACTTACTTGAGCTCGTCAATGATCTCATGTTCGACTGAGTGCAGATCTACGATACAGCAAGGAGAAGACTCTATAGCTAGGTGAATCTTTTGTATTGTTAAATATACTTGTTTTAACAACATCGAGATTTTGGGCTTATATATCTTGTATTTACTCTCCTCTGATGATAACATATTTACTGGGTTCCACAACTAGGTTGCCTAACTCTTTTCAAATACTGTTGAGTTATTTATTTGTAGTAATTGCTTCCACTAAACTGTAAAACTTGCAAAATATTAATAACTCAACTTAAAATTGTGAAATTGCGTATAATGGGGGATTGGAAGGCTGACTAAGTCTGCATTGACCTTGTGATACTGGCTCGGAGTCCACGTGGGCTTAGGCTGGGCGGGGCCCAGTTTGTGGGAAATTAAGGTCGTCACAGTTGGTATCAGAGCCTAGGTTTAAGAACCTAGATGGTTTAAGACAGTATGATACCAAAACAGTTGGTATCAGAGCCTAAATTTTTACGTTTAGCTCTTAATTAACCCACAACTAGCATAAGACATAAACCAGCGGAAGTTAGGAACCCTGAACTTAGAGTGGAACCTTATGATCCTGACTGAAGTCTTCATTGGGAAGTGAGGAGAGTTGGAGAAATTAGAATTTGAACTATATGTGATATTTGATGTGTTGTATTATATTATTATCGATAGATATACGATATTCACTCTTGTGTATCGTGTGAGACGCGATGAGTAAAAAAAATTGAAAAAGATTGACGATAAATTTATCGAATTGAGAGAAATTGATAAATTGAGATAAATAGCATTGTTGGTTTGGTGAAGCCAATGGAAAATGAAACAATTCATTTTGAGTAAAATGAGATAATTAGGACTTTTAAGGTGTTCAATTCGAGACTTTGGTATTACAAAGGGTATGGTTTCCAATTGAAACTTAAAATGCCATTTTGGACTCAAACAAACTTGCGAATTGGTTTTCAAGCCATTTAGAGGAATTTTGATTTTATTTAGGACTCAAAAGTTCAATACTAAAATTGAGGATTTCTTATAGTATTGAGACTTGAAATAGAAGTTTGAGTCTCTAATTGATTTTAAATTGGTAATATGGAGACAATTGAATAACTTTGAGTCTACTTGGGACTTGAAATCAATGTTTGGGAACTTAGAGAGCTTTTATAGTTTTAAAATGGTAGAACACCGATTGGATTTGTGAGAATAAGATTTGAAATGAAAAAGTAAATTTTGAAATAACTTTGTTATTGTATTTAAAAGGTTTTTAGGATTTGGTTGTGTAGTTTAATACTTTTTAAGAACTCGAGAAATTTGAGTGTCTTAGTTGGAATGTAAATGCCAAAGTGGATTTGTAAAGTATGCGAAATTGATTTTGAATATTGAATTGGAGTTCAAATATTAAGAGTTGCATTGTATTGACTTACTAGGAAATCAAAAAAAGAAAAAAATTGGTAAAGTGACATGATAAAAAAAGGGAACAAGAATTGTGAGACAAGCAGACTCAAAGGGAGCAAAGTGTTGAGATGACTTGAGAGCTAATGATTACATCATGTACGGACTCCTTTAGCTTTGACGAAAGCTTTGAAGTAGTTCGGTTGGATCAGAAGCCCGGTAACTCCACTTTAGTGACACTATGCATTTATAGTCTAAGGGTTGGTAAAGTCGACCACCACCTTTAGGGACTTGTAAATGAATTAAGTGTTACGAGTTGAGGTAGAGTCTGCAAATTGTTCTAAAAGTTAGTTGCCACCTAAGTATAAATCCTATGAGATTGTACATCTCAAGACTCCTCACATTTTAAAATTTGTTCAGATACGTTAGTTAACGTACTAAAAAAAAATTTCGTGTAAAGTAGTGCATGTTGTAAAAAAAAAATGAAATGAAAAAAAAATATCCGATATGGTATATTTGTTGTGTTGTAATATATATGCGATATCGAAGATTCGTGGTTATGGAAAATGCGATTACATTTCAGACCGGGTCTATGAATGATCGCGGGGCTGCGGGTTCGCAGTTTACGAGTGCAGATGAGCTGCATACTCTGTCGAAAGGAATTGTATCGCGCGACCAACAACTACAGAAATTCTTCGACTGTTAAGGGCACAGGCTATCCTGTTGTTGTCTACGTCAGCAGCTCTAGTTATTCAGGCTGGGTGTGTTTTACAGTTCACAACCTATCTTAAACATCTCTAATTTAGGTAGGACCTGCAGAGGCCAAGGAGACATATGTTCAGGCCGAGATAGTAGTTCCTATACCTGAGACACTACATGAGG
This sequence comes from Stephania yunnanensis, assembly GCA_039657365.1. Taxonomy (NCBI): domain Eukaryota; kingdom Viridiplantae; phylum Streptophyta; class Magnoliopsida; order Ranunculales; family Menispermaceae; genus Stephania; species Stephania yunnanensis. Next base: position 25,984,976 of record CM077581.1, on the reverse strand, counting down.
AGATGCTGAGCACGCCGATTGATACGGGCATTAGGGCTACAACTGAGGCGAGGCAGACTCGCACGTTTCAAATGCATTTTTTCGAAAAAGTTGCATGGGGGTACGTTGAGGCGACATATATATGGTCACGTGAAGATACATGATATACTTGTCATACCAGCGTAAATGCAGCCGAGTATATCATCAACTCCACTGGTCGGCGAAGTCGATGTCTGGTGGCGTACTACGGAGGTGTCGATGGGGAACAGCCAGTACCTGAAGAGTACTGAGTTTCAGACCATTGGACAGAGGACCAGGGAGTCAATTGCAGTATATGGATCAATATATACACGTGATGAAGTATGTTTGGGGTGCGGCCGACACGGACACTGACAAGGCTTACTATGTCATACACGATTTCATGGATGACAGCTCCGAGCACAGTACAAGAGGCTTAAGTGAGGGCTATGGCTGGTGAGAGCTTTGGGACCGCACGCATCGGAGTACCAGTCGTATTCTCGGCATTGTCACATTCAGTGCGAGGGTCTGGAGATGATTAGAGGAACACGAGGGTTAGACGGTCGTGGCAGATAGATCAACTTCAGAGCTTAATTGCGTTTCCACCATATGCGGCGTATATGGCGCCAGTGTTAAATGGTCCAGCGTAGAGCTACGTTAGTGCATTATAGTAGCCAGCACCGTCGAGTCCTCAACATCAGTACCATCAAAGGACTGATGGCGGAGGCAGTGGTTAGAAACAGAGTCAGAGTTCCAGTCAAGTGCAGGGACAAGGATAGAGGTCTAGTCAGGCACAAGGATAACATGTTCCATAGGGATCGAGATTTCAACGTACTTGTTTGGGAGTGTGGACAGTCATGTCACTTCCTCAGTAGGTGTTCACGACAATGGCGCGGCAGAGCCTGTGAGCGATGCGATTCATGCTGAGACTCACTCGATCAGAGACTAACGGAAAGTCAGAGAAACTGATTTACATTCTCGTGGACATACTGTGGATATGAGTATGTTATTGACGGTGGATCATGAGAATATGTTCATTTGTATTCCAATATATGTTGCGAAGATGTTGCCCTGGCATATATTGATGGGATGAGGCAGATGGCGTGTTCTTTGCTTGGAGGTCTCGGAGGAGCCCAGCTCGTCACGGAGGAGCCCGGCTTGTCGCGGAGAAGCCTAGCTTGTCGCGGAGGAGCCCAGCCCTACAGAGTAAGATGGGGGTATGGCCTTAGGCGAGTATGGCCTTGGGCGGGTATGGCCTTGGGCGGGTATGGCCTTGGGTTTTCAGTCATAACACACTATCGAAGTGCGTAAATTTTGAGGACGAAACTCTAATTCGTTGGGAAGACTGTAACGGCCCGAAAATTTGACTTATGCCACGTGTCAGGTCAAGGTCGATTGTGGGATCCAGTCGTCGAAATGCGTATGTCCAAATCTTGAATGGAGATGCTAATTGTTGATAAAAGTATATGCGGGGAGTCCGGTGAGGAGAAACACGAAAGGGGGCGCGGCTCGAGTCGCGTGTCGATGTGGACCGAGGTAGCGGCGTAAATGCGACTATAGTAATTTTAATGTGGTCACATCAAAAAGAAAATAAAAATTAAAATGTATATATATATATATATATGTATAAAACAAATATAAATATATATATATATATATATGTAAAATCAGGAGAGAGAGAGAGTGTGTAAGATAGAGAGAGAGGGGGATCGGGAGGTGAGAGAAAGATAGAGAGAGAGTGATCGGGAGGGGAGAGGAAGAAGAGAGGAGATGGCGGAGAGGCGGCGGCTCGCGAGAGCGGCGCGGCTCGAGAGGCGGCTGGCAAAGACCGGCGGCAGAATTGGCCGGCGGCGAGCGGCGGCGTGAGCAGCGACGCCAGCGAGGTGGCAGCGACGCTCGCCGCAGCGCGGCGATGGCCGACAAGCGATGGGCGGTGCGTACGGCGGCTCATGGACGGTAGGCCGTGGAAGAGGAGTAGCGGCGTGGCGATTGAGATGGGCGGCGGGCGGCTGTGCGGTGTGGCGGCGGACATGGTCGGCGCGGCGGCTCCCGCAGCGACGTCGGCAAATGTGGCGCGTAGCGACGCGACGGCGCGCGGCGGGTGGCGCGACAACGATGACGGTGGCAGTGGCATGACGAAGCCAGCGGTGCGACGGCGGTGTCGGCGCGACAGTGGCGTCGGCAACGGCGCGGTGGTGCGTTGTTGGATCGATCGCTCCTCGATGAGGGGTGCGATTCGACGAACTTCGATGACGCAATGAAGATGAGGTGTACTTCACCTAATTTTAGTGCGATCCGCATGATTTAAGTAATTTAATTGGTATAAATGGACACCAAGGACTTACGAGGTAGAGTCGGGTGTCGGGTGCGCAAATCGAGGCATGAGCGGGACGTCTTGATGGTGATTTACGAATTTCGAGGTAAGTAAACCAGTTAGAAAATGTACAGTAGTTCATTGAGCTTGCATGTTTGTTTGATGTTGAATCATGTCATTTTCTTGGAATTCCCACTCACTTATGAGTGTCCGAGGGCCAAGTGAGTCGTACTCGTGTCTTTGATTGGAGTGGTTGCCGGCTCGCAATCGGAGCCATGACCTCGAGTCACAGTATTTGGTCGGAATGAGATGTGTTTTATCCGGGGCGCCGTTGATATCCCTCATTCGCGATATTTAAGGTACGGCGATGCCGCATCCAATGACCCGAGTCTGCTTGGCGTTACCGCGACTCCGCGACCCCGACCCTATGGCACCCGCATTCGGTGGTCTTAGACTACTTGGGCACCTCTCTTTATTGTTTCCTTTGACACTCATTCTCGTTGTACTTTCATTGTTTTACAGTCTCATTATCATGCATTCCGTACAATTTTCTTTTTATCTGCATGACTTTTAGACTGTTTCATTTTATCTTGAATTACTGTTTAAATTCTACTGGATTTTACTTACCTGAGCTCGTCAATCTCATGTTTGACTGAGTGCAGATCTACGGTACAGCAAGGAGAAGACTCTATAGCTAGGTGAATCTTTTGTATTGTTAAATATACTTGTTTTAACAACATTGAGATTTTGGGCTTATATATCTTGTATTTACTATCCTCTGATGATAACATATTTACTGGGTTCCACAACTAGGTTGCCTAACTCTTTTCAAATACTGTTGAGTTATTTATTTGTAGTAATTGCTTCCGCTAAACTGTAAAACTTGCAAAATATTAATAACTCAACTTAAAATTGCGAAATTGCGTATAATGAGGGATTTGAAGGCTGACTAAGTCTGCGTTGTCCTTGCAAGACTGGCTCGGGGGTCCACGTGGGCTTAGGCGGGCGGGGCCCAGTTTGTGGGAAATTGGGGTCGTCACGTTCAGGTACCATGTGATCTTGGATATTTGGAGGAACAAGGTAAGTTAATTTTGAAAATATTGATTTGATCATATTATTGGTTATTTATTGGTTTAAATATGTTGTATATATGTTGTAGGCCCGAGGGTTATTGAAGTGCATAAATCATGGCTATCAAATATCGATTTGGAAGACAACCACTCAACATTCCGAGAAGGAAAAGGTTGAAAAATTGATTAACGACTCAAGTTTAGCACCACTGGGATGAATCTCATATGACGGAGGCAATAGGGTCTATGTTTCACGCATTGTGGAGAGACGGCAGCCCGAAACCAACACGTTCCACCTCCCGTTTGGCAAGATGACGATCACGCTTGAAGACGTGCGAGTCATTCTTGGTATTCCAGTCACCGATCAGACCATGTTTGCGCCTTACAAGGACCGTAAAGTTGTGACTTCGATGGTTAATAGGTTGTTGGGGGTGTCAGTGAGTGATGCTGACAAGGAGATTAGGACCAGGCCTGGGCTGACCGTTGGTTTGTCATGGTTGAAGGATGGGTTCTCTTAATTGAAGAAAGGAGAAGGGCATGACGACAATAGAGGTTGCGATGTATATCCTAGTTCTAAGGTCTTAGTCTGTGCCTACCTTTTGTATCTCCTTGGAGGGACACTTTTTGCAAACATGCATGGTACAAGAGTCTCTCTTTCCTTTCTCCAGCTTTCGGAACACATTGAAAAGATTGGTTCTTCTTCATGGGGAGCCACAACACTTGCATACATGTACCGTTAATTTGGCATTGCCAGTCGTGCCAAAGTTACTCAAATTGGCGATTATATGACGTTGCTAGAGGTATAAGACTATATTTAAATTTATTATATTAGTGTCGCATTCAATTTTTTCTATATGTCATACATACTATTGTGTTGTGCAGGGGTAGATGTATGATCAAATTCCATTCATTGAGCCCACTTTGCGTAGCGACTACTCCTCTGATACACCCTAGGTAATGAAGTGGCACCACAAAAAGGAGTCCAGGCTCTATAAGAATGACCAAATGAGAGCGTTGGATCATCTTGTATCTTTCAGACGCCGCCTCGACCAAGTGAGATCCCATGATGTGAGAACCAAATTGGTTTATTCAATTATATGCCCTTATATTTATTGACGAGTAATATTATTTATTGTAGGTGATTTGGAATAATACTTTCAAGGGTGCACGGCCTATTCATGATATTGCCTTTTATTTTGGCTCCATACGGTTTATGGATATTGTAGAACCACACAATCCCACAAGGGTGCTGCAACAAATGGGATACGTTCAATGGATTCCAAGAGAACCTTATCGAGCAACTGACGCTGATAGGAGGAGCGCGACTAATTTGTACAACGTCAAGTACTCATACGAGGCTCAATTTTAAGAGGATTGGGAGGGGCATATTGAATCTGTTGAGCGACGCGGAGAGAAGGCGGACCTTATCAGGCAGCACCCGACTATATGGAATGGTTTCATAAAATCAACCATCATTTTGCGGTGAATTCTGAACATGTTTTAGGAGTGATCCATGAAGATGAGAACACTTTGTAATATTATTTTTTTTGGCAACATTGATTATTTTTGTCTCTTATATCTCCTATTGTATCGTATTCAAGATAATTCTTAAAGTATATTAACACTTTTTGTCTTATATGTATACAGCGCAACCGCCAGGCGCTTCATGCAGCATTACGGTTTCGATGCATGGATGGGGACAATGTTATAGTTGCCAATACGTTTGACATGGTCGATCATGTCATCGCCTTCCTTTCGGGAACTGAGGACACATACGAATCCACCGGGATTGCCACTCAAAGTGAAGGGGGAACAACATCTACCGTGGCTGCTCGACAATATGGCCGGAGGGGCAAGCAGCCAAGAGTGAAACCTTAAGACTTTTCAATGACTTAACCAAAATTATTTGAAGTTGAAACAATATGCTTGCGTGCATAAAATGCCTTTGTGCATTTTCAAAACAATGATTTGTTCATGTATAATTGTTGTGTGGTTCGTTAATTTTGGATTACATCTTTTATTCTTTTTTTAACAAAAATATGGAGTAATGCGTATAAGGTAATGCTATGTTTCTATTCGGGCAAATTGATGTCCAAATTATCTTACTTTTGGTGCTTCATATGTGCCTGACGATCATGAAGATCCGAGAGCAACGGTGTTGTCATGGTTGTTTTTTTCGAAAGTCTTAAAAATATTTCGAACACGTTGGTCTGACATTTTTCAAAATTCGAAATCATATGTTAACGGATGGGATATGAGTGGGGTATGTGCAGTTCAAATGTGGGGTACAACATGTATTATAGACCATTTTGACCGAGAGTAATAGATAACTAACGGTCCAAAAAAATCGAAACTATCAGACATATTTCGGTTCAATAGCACTAATACAGTGCGCACACAAACAAGTAGTTTTCCAATGGGGTATGAGCAGTAAAAAAGTGGGGTATGTTCCTATAAACAATGAATTTGATCCAATATTGTATCCCAATTGTCGGACTAATGTAACCGAACCTATTTTGAATTGGTTAATGTGGAGGTACATATGGTGTGTAAATAGGGTATGAAAAGTATAACGACACAACATGTCTGAGACAAAGCAACTGTTTCGGTTTATTACATCCGAGATAGAGCAACTGTTTCGGTTTATTACGTTCGAGACAGATGTGTTGCTCTCGATTTTACAGGCCTAACTCCAACGATAAACTTTGAAGTAAAGTTACACAATGATGCTCCAAAATCATGACCAACATAACATAATCCACAAATGGTGTACAATCATAACCAGCATAACACAACAATATCCACAAATGATGTACAATCATGGGAGAGCAACAAATGATGTGCCTCATCCAAAATCATGGTGCCAAAAAATATAACTAATGCAATATCAGTTTTAATAAGGTAACCAATGAAGACTAAATTAAGTTCACATATCCCACATACCTCATGTACACCTGTACATAATGTATATATCAACAATTTATGTTGCACATCCACTCTAAAAAATGGGTGCATGCAGCATCCTAATCAAGTAAAATGATGTGTGCGAGACCACTTGATTGTGGTCACTGTGTCGCTCGTACCAACCTACAAAAACCAAAAATAATCAAGAACCGAGGCAAAAAATACATTTTAGACCGAAAAAGGAGTGTGTCGGTTCAACATGTTCGATATGTTAAGCATGCGTATCAGTTGGGTATAGCCGAAAGTTAAGTATGCCTAACGGCATACATGTGCCATAACCATAGGTGACCTTTCGATATTTTTCAATCGAAAGGTACTTGTAACTTTCAGAGTTGACGGGCCGAGACGTGTAGAGCATGGGTTTTTCATCCTTTAATGGAGGTTCTTCCCCAATCAACAAAACCGAATAAAAATTGAAAAAACATATTCATTGTCAGGATGGTTTCGTTTTGAGGAATCCTTCAACATTTCAATTCAAATAAGTCGAAAACAACAAGAACTCGAAAGCCCTAAAAATCGAAAACAAGATTAAATAATATTCATTCAAATGAGGCCTAAAAATGCCAAAATCGTCCACAAATCAAGCATAAATGAGGAGAGAACAAACTTACCGTGTCGATTATTGGTGAAATCTGGTGTTTATCGTTCTACACAGCATCGAGATTGTGAGGGCGATTCATGCTCTTCGAAGTGTACAGTGAGGAAGGAGAAGTGAGGGTGAGGTTTGGGGAAGAAAAAACCTTTTTATGTGAAGGGTAAAAATGTCATTTCCTATGAGGGCAATTTTGGAACTGCTCTAAAATTTGAAAATGGGGTCCTCTAGGAGAAAAATGGAGTCTTTTTAGCCGCTCCCATTTTTTTGTTTAAAGTACAAGGTATCATGACTATCCGAGTACTCCATATTCGCTCCGAATCGAGCACCTTATAAGTAGGGTTAGCTTCCGACAATGAAGTTTTCATTCCTAAAACTTTAACTCAAGTCGCTAATTAAAGGACAATAACTTGTTTCCGGTTTTGTCAACCAATCATTGGTAGGCATTATTGCTTTCACAAGTTTCATTTAGTTTTTAACACTAGAGCATTTAATTATCGAAAAATGATTTGTTATCCTGTTTTTGGACATTTGGAATAGACACCTAATTGTTTGTGTCCATTGATTTGTGCTTCAATGTATATGCACACACAAATGGATGTGTATTTAAGGGAACTAACAACCAGATGTCAATTATAAGTGTCCAAAAGGTCACCCTAACATTGTCCCAAAATTGGACTTCTTTATACACTATTTCTTTTTCTTTTTTTGAAGGATCTCAACTACTACGTTGCAAATGTTAATCTCAAGGGGGCCAAACTTTTGTGCAAGATGATAGATTTATCTAAGGATGCAAATGGAGTGGAGATAGGATGGGGATAGGACATCCATCCCCATCCACGTTTTAGAATTTTTTATTGCTATACACATCTCTTTGCGAGAATGAATTTTCATCCCCTTCCACATTAATCCTTGAGGGAATGAAAAATCCCCGTGGGGAGATTTTTTTCATTTTATTTTTCATTGGGATTCTTTGCGGGGATTCTCACGAAAAATCTTACAGTGAAATATTTCTCCCTACTTAATTCCCCATAAGGAATTTGTATCATTTTCCTACAGAGAATTTGCATCATTTCACCACGGTGAATCCCCGTGAAGAAAACTTTTTCATTAAATTCTCGTAGGGAATATTCCCCACGTCATATAATTTTATTTTATTTTTTGAAGAAAATAGAAATTTCATTAATCAATAATAGCTCAATATAAGAGGAGACATATAATCAAAAAGTACATTGATTCGTTAAATCTTATTTGTGCAAAAGAACTGTCATTAATTTGGTTGTGAATGCAATTGTGAAATTGAAATAAATTGACGATCAAAGAATGTTCTCTACAACAATTGGAACACATGATAATACTTAAAACACTGCCTATAACCAAATAAAACTTAAGACAAACTACCTATGGAATGAACTAAAGAAGACCAACTCAGTCGCAGCATAAAACCACGCATAACTATTAATGATGATGTACTGCAATAAGGATGAAAGTAGTTTTCACAAATTTAACTAGATCTGCAACTTGTTGAATGAGTAAAATGCAAAAAGATGTGATTTGAACACACGTCACATAATTAATAAAACAATTTACTTAAAAATAAATTAAGAATCAAATTCAAGTTAATAAGTAAGGTGTCAATTTTCCTAAAAAAAAAAAGTAAGTCAAACACAAATAGTTATATAATATAACATAATTTTATAATTCAATGCTAAGAAATGTGATAAAATTTTAACCTACTATTTTTTATATTTGATATTTGATATATATCACTAGAGTTTGATGATGTAACATTAAATATACATACACACTACAGTTTGGTGCTGTAGTGTTAAATATATGTGACGACTCCTTCTCAAATTAGGGCACCGTCTGACCTAATCTCATCATTAAGCCATAATCTCAGCAACATAAGACTTAACAACGTATTACTCAGCTTTTTCAAAAAAAAAAAATCACACTAGCTAACTTTAAAAATAAGCAACTTATTGATTTCTTGTTAATTCATATTTCAGAATTAATTAAAATTCTAGAAACTTAAATATCATTCAGCGTAAGTCTTAATAAATTAGCGGAAGCCATTAAAAAAGTCTTAAATGTGTGGAAAACTAGGAAACAAAGTTCACATGCGTATATATAACAAAACAACAATAATAATATATCAGCATGTGTCTAGTTGGGAAAACTATCTCTCAGCCCAAATATACAACCCCAAAAGTATATAAAAGACACATATATATATATATATATATATATTTCATATAACAAAACCTAAAACCTATAATGTCAGAGGTAGTAGCATTTCAATGGCTCTGAGGTAGTCGTCGATCTTTTCCTTGCCCGGTCTGCTACCTGATGGATCTGCACCCCTAGCATAAAAAAGACGCGGTGAGTACAAGAAAGTAGAAAGTAAAACTGAACGACATTTATCCATGTTTCCAAATGTACAATAACTATCTGAAAAGCATAACAATATCAACCATGCTGAAAAAAACATGCTATAAGATATTTCAATTAAACAATATGAAACTGACACTCAGTTAAATAGTAATGATCTAGGGATGGTCAGCTGTGAGTTACATCACGCAACCTATTTATGCTAGTTAGGACGTAAACAATCTCATGAATGCCTTCATATCCTCATAAATAGCCATCGCATAAATAAATACTCACAAGTGCCCCTCACATGTGATGTATACTTGTCAACAACCCCGGGTCTCATACCTTATGTACTACACAAGCTAGTGGTGAGATTCCGACAAGTCCAAAAATCTAGTAACCCCATGTGTTGCGTTCATCTCTATAATATCATGGTTCTAGATATAAGAACTATAATTTAAGGAATGACATAGTTTAGGAATCCAACAATGTGATTGCATAACTAATGCACAAAGGAAAATGGATTTACAATACCATAAATCTCATACCTAATATCATGCTATTTCAATTGACTAAATTCCTCAACAATCAAGAATGACATAGCATATGATTTAGAATCAATGAAACCACTTAATCAATAAGAAATATCATGATAGCAAACTCATGAAATGAGATGGAATAACAAGTCATGACATCTAGAATACAACAAATAATGTAATGACCTCTTCCCTACTCTAGGGCACTGCCCTACCTAATCTCGTAATTAAGTAATACACATTCATGACTTAACTACGTATTATTAAACCTTCCTATCATATACTCCTCGATATACGCATTCAGGATAAATAATACACATGTTAACATATTACTAGATTTTAGAGTGATTAAGAATTTTTAAGAGTTTATTATGTTTAGCGGAAGTCTTAATAGATTATGTAGAAGCAATGTAAATAAATCCTAAGTGTGAAAACCAGAAAACAACGATCACATGCATACATATAATAGAGTGGCAAATATAAACGGTGTAATGGTCGTAATAAGTCGGGAAACTAAATACTCGACCCAATATAAAACCCCTAAACTGTAGCAAAAGACATAACTGTATAATACACAACCTACAAAATATTAATGCAGAAGTACGCCACTGGCTCAGAGGTAGTCGTTGATCTTCTTTTTGTCGGGCCTTCTCGTCGATGCTCTACACCCACCATCATAAAAGGACGGTGGGTATAAAAAGTAAAAGTAATCCCCATTGGCATATTCATTTACATTTCCAAAAGTCTAAATGATATTTAAAAGCATAAATTCAATAAAGAAAGACTAGTACTAGAAATATGGTAAAAAAATACCACGGTTAAGCAAGTGAAACTCACACGAGGCTAAATAGTTATGATCTAGATTCGGTAGACCGTGACATGCGTCATTAAAGCCTTTAAGGCCATTAAAGGACGTGCATTACATCGCACAATCTAATATCACTAGGGACTCTAACCCCGTGTGTCGCGTCACAGTGGCGAGTGTCGACATCCCTAGGGAATCTAACCCCGTGTGCCGATCAACTCCAACATAGTGCAATGAACTCTTGATTCTATAACTACTTTATAATTCCAAGAAATTGACTTGTTAAAGATTCCAAGGTTTGGCTATGCTATAAAGCATAATTCCCAAATAGTACTAGTCCATAAGTCATTCACAAACTCACAATTCCTGATAAAAAGAATTCAATTCATCATAATATCATGAAAGTCAAGCTTAAAAAATGAGGAGTATCAAATAAGTTCATGATATTAGAGTACAATGCTGAACATAGTCAATATATACTACAACAAATAAGGCATAAAATGGATATGGAATGCAAATGAAAGAATCAACGGGTATACTCACATCAAGCAATGTAAAGTCCTAGTTTTACCGACCTTTCAATACCCAAAATCTCGTATCCAAACACTTAAGACGCTTCCCTAGGTTCCTAACATCAAATTAATCCAAATAAATTGGGTTTAGGTCAGGTCAAATGAGTTTAGGAACCTTAACCCAAGACAACCATTAACACTAAACAACATTGAAATTTTAGTCTTGCATTGTAACGCAATTTTAGGCATGAAATTGTCCAAATATCAAAAAATTCCTTTAGTATAGACTTTTTGGTTTCTATCTTAGCTTTTTGAAAAGGCTTAGTTTGCGAAATCTCGATTTAAAATGAAAGAGATATTGCAATTCTACCAAAAACATCTCAAATTGGAACCTAATCCGACCATTAGATTTAAAAAATTTATTTCTCCCAATCTATAATTTCAAAATTCATGTTTTTTGGTCACAAGGCAACTAACATATCAAATAACGACATACTAAAAGATCAATTCATTTGGATCAATAATTAAGGAGTTATGCTTTTTAAAGATTTAGTTTAAAAAATCTCGTAATACATTTAATCACTTATTTGTAAAACACATTTGGATATAAAAACATTCGAATTACAAAATTTTCAGTAGGACAAAGTTGTTTCCCTTTGACTTATCTTTCAAATGCCACCATATTGGATTCGTTTCAATTTAAAATGGGCAAGTTATGACTAAATTACATAGATTAGTTCATAATACAACACGCAAAGTCTCAATTTTGGTTTTACAATTTCAAAAATTCATATCTTTTATTTCAAAACCAAATTAAGAACTTCTTGATAGCTGGATTATTAGCTTGAAATGAAGCACCCAAATATATAAACCAATTTGCAAAGACTTAACCATCTACCTTCTAAAAATGACAAAAAACCAGAATTAGTTTTAACTTGAAATAGAAAGATGTGTACCTAGGGTTAATGACACTTTGATTTGAGCTCCAACTCTACTTGATCTCCCTGAGTTTTTCAACCAAAACCCTAATCAATTCCTCTGATTTCTTTTCCGCAACTTACTTAGCTTCTAAGTTATGGAAATAAAACGAATTGCATGGGATCTATCCAATCTTATATATAAAGATAAAGTTGATTAATAACCATTGATCTTTATGTACATACGTATCTCGAGACTAATCTAATGGCCTACATTTTGAAACAATTCAACTAACTCTCTAATAACTCTACCTAACTAATACTAATCCATACTCTATTTGTCTCTTGATGTGTCCTTATATATCTCGAGGAATATCGTATGGCTATTGCTTTATCTTGCTAACTTATGTTACATTTAATATAAAATCAACTACAACCACATTAATTCTACTATTTAAGATAAACTAAGCTTAAACCAACTTACCACATCACTTTCTACTCCGGTCCCACGTCAGCACGCATCTCGAAGCCCCCACTCACACCTCGACACCTATACACAAGCATGAGTGATTTAGTAGTCTACACATATAGAATACACTAGGTATACACCATAACAAATCTAACATATACTTCGATCATCTCGCCCTAGTCAATGCACGTATCACGGTGTGGGTCCCACGTCATAGGTCGGTAATCCTGATTAAGGATAATAAATGAGATTAGAAATTTGGACCGTGACAGATAAATCAGTCAAAATGATTGTAAATGAATAGCATAATAGGAATGAAATGTAAATAAATATCTCAATCAATTTATTTGCATTCTACGTCAAGTTCCTAGGCTAATTCGGTCTCCCGACATCCCGTATCTCGCTAACAACCTCTCGAGATTCTTCCCTAGAATCCTGAGGTTAATTAGGGTGTTTTAGGACCTATACAAAATATCAAAGTTGGATCAAATCAAGGCCACGACTATTCCCACGTTTTGCTCCTTTTACCCAATTACTTTACTTTACCCCCTTTTTATTTTTATTTTACTATTTCTACCCTACTTTTTGTAAATTATTCCAAAACTACCCTTCATCCTCAACAAATGTTTACCCCCGTCTCTTACCTTCATTCGAACACCCTCAATCATCTCCATTTATTGGTTTTAGTCATTATAGAGCACTTGTACTAGGTCACCAAGTGTCATAGGAGTGTTTTTTCATGGAACAAGGTTGGATGTGGTCGGGTCGTGTCCAAGAAGTGAAGAAGTGTTACTTGTGGGGTTCGGCCGACTCCGGTCAATAAGAGGTAACAGCCGACTCTGATCGATAATGTGAAGTGAACTCGATTTTAATTGGCGACGGAAGGATCTAGCCGAGATCTCTTTAGAGAACTCGACAATGTGTGTCCGATACTACTTCAGAGCTATCAACCATGTGTGGCCGACACCCGCGGAATTGCTTGACATTTTTAATTCCATCAAGACTTTATACCCAAAATACAAGATTCAACCGCCAAATCAAAGCCTTAAACCCAACAACAAAATCACAAATAATACCGACTTAAAAATGTAAAAATCTAAAAATAATATCGAAATCGACACGAAAATAGATGATGAATGCACCTACGACGTCAAATTTATGTGGTTTTGCTTGAATTTCGTCGGATTTGGGTTGGTGGTGAGAATGTGATTGAGAGAGGAGTGCTAGCGCATGCGTGAGTGGGATGAATAAGGTATGGGTAAGTAAAAACTCTTTTATATGGAAGGGTAGTTGGGTTATTTCACTAGGGTCTGAAACAAAATTCAAAAACGGGGTAAAATGAGTAAAATGTGAGGTCTGAATAGCTTGGGCCTAAATCAACTAGAAACACCTCAAACTCATAACTTTTGCAAAAAAAACCCACCAATAACACTTACAACTTCAAAATACCATAATTTTGTCAATTCAAATCGAAATCCATATTTTCTTAATAGCAAATTTATTGGTTTTTCGTGAGGAATCCAAATCTATAAATCAATTTCGACAATGATCACATTTAACTTATGAAATTAAGCAAAAAACAAAAACTGAAATAAAACTTAAATTTTTTTAACAAACTTTTACAAAATGATAATGTACACTAGCTTATTCAGTTGTAAAACATCACCAGCTTTATCAATCCTTCTCATATTCATCAAAAACTCCTCACAACTCTTTAATTTCCTTCTCCAGATCTTCTTCTCTCCCCTTTAGATCAAATAAAATGTTTGCATGTTAATCCCATTCAATCTTATATATATATTAAGTTAAGTTAGATTTTTAGCCTTTGATCTATGTACATCACCTATCTCTAGATCAATTAAATGGGCTTAATTGTGACCCCACAATCCATTAACTCTCCACTAACTATTCCTTGATAACACATAATGTAACACAATTGTTCTTGTGATGTGTTCACACATATCTCGAGGAACATATATAACTAATGCTTTGTTTTTCTAACTTAAGCTTCATTTAATCAATTCACACTATAGCCACTATCAAATTAGCTATTAAAGCCACATTAACTTAAATTAAACTTACTACATCACTCACTACTCAAGTCTCATGTCGACACGCATCTCGAGGCGCGTCCCCGCTCACGTCTCGATGTCTATATATAAGTATGAGTGACTTAGTAGTCTACATATTTACAATGCACTAGGAATATACACCACAACGAAACTATCATATACCTCGACAACATTGCCTCGATCAGTGCACGTATCTCATTGCGGGGCCCGCATCACTGGTCGATGATCCTGATTAAGGAACTAAACTAGGATTAAGAATTTAGGCCGTGACAATATACATATGTATATGTGTATTGATATTTTTAAATGATTTTTATGCATGTAAAATGCATATACATATATTTGTAGGGAGTGATACTATTAGCCCCCTCCATCTTATATAAGCCCCTTACTAATTTTATATATATATATATATATGTTATACATAGCCTCCTGAATACATTACATACCCCTTTTAATTAATTAAGGGTGATAATTTGTGTCAACGAGTCATAAACGTGTCGTATCGTAAACATGCCATGTATGGCTCATATAATGCAAAATCATGATATGCCACATTTTATTAATCGTGTTAATCGTTTTCGTGTCTAAATGGGTCGTGTTAAACATATTGGGTATTTGTGTTACCCATTTATTAAATATTTTATTTAAGCTTTTTTAATTTACTTAAAATTTTATAATTTTTTTACTACATTTTGAAATATATCTACATGAATATATTTAAATGAAGATAATTAAATAGTCAATAAAATATAATGAGGTTGTAATATTAAGTTTTACTTTAGTTTTTCATTTAAGTCTTTATCAGTCTTAATGATAAATGAAAAATTACTCGTAACAAATAAGATATATAAAACTATAAGAATCCTCTAAAAAACATCTAAATTTTGCTTTGGTGAAAAATCTTATATTTTTCTTAATAGATAATTATTAATAAAATCTAAAACGTAAATAATATATTAAAGGTAAAATAAATATCTCCTCTAAAAATTAAATAACTTATGATAAAAGATGTCTGCAAATAAAAAATAAATCATGTTATTAATATATATTCAAATAGATGAATTTTGTACTAATCTATTTATTATAACTCCAAACTAAACTTGTCCTCTTCTCTTCTTCTACTTATCACTCTCGATATCTCATCTCAAGTTCAACCCTAAATCTCTTTTTTTCCTCTTCTACTTTCCACTCTCTACACCCCTCCTATATACTCAACAATTCACCCCCAAATGCAACATCTTGATTGTTGCATTTGATAGAGATTCGATTTATACTCATGAATGATTAGGATAGTTATTTGTGTTAAATTTTAGCTTTCAACATAGATTTGATTTTGGAATGCAACATATGGAGAGGTTTGGTCCATGTGGGACTAGGGGTCACAAAGAGGAAAAAGAGGGGTTTTTTTTTTTTTTAGTAGTGAGGGGGAAAACATAAGGTAGGAGTACATTGAGGATTTTGTTAATAATTAAGGGGGTGGTTATGAAATGAACTAACTTCATGGGCGCATAGAAACATTTAATTAAATAAGAGGCTGATAGATAATATATTTATTTCCTAACTGAACTGCTCTTTTCTATCGAGAAATGCGTGCCAAACTAAACTACTTGGTGCGTCGACAATACATTAATTAGCACATATACCTTTAGCACACCACATTTAAATCTACGTACCAATAAACAGACTGAGAACTCATTCTTACTCCACAATTATTCCTGATCCATTAGTCGAAATGGAGTCTTCTGTGAGCGATCGATCAAACGAAGTCAAGTCTTCTTCATCCTCCAACTCATTAACTTTCATGTCTCCTATCTCCCTCACCACCTGATGCATGTCTGGCCGTTTCCCAGGCGACTTATCGCAGCACCACAGCGCAAGCTCTAGTAGCTTCATCATCCCTTGAGCTTCATGCCTCCTCGTACAGTACCTTGAGATTTCCGGATCGAAAATCTCAGCCGTCCATTCCTCTCTAACCGCTCTATGAGCCCAACTTGACAAGTCCACTCCATTGGTGCCTTTAGGAGCTGCAAAACTAGGAACTCTACCTGTTAGTAGTTCAAGAAGTAGGGAACCGTAGCACCAAACGTCGGTCTTTCTTGAGACTTTTCGGCAGTGTTGGTATTCCGGGCACTTGTATGCCGACATCTGCTGCACTGCAATAGGCAGGGTGATCAGTGAGGCAAGCGCGTGGTCTGAAACTAGAACCTTCTGGTTCTCGTCTAGGAGAACATTCGATGACTTCAAGTTTCCATGAGGAATGGCGTTATCGAGCTTTGTGTTTGCATGAAGAAACTCCATTCCTCTGGCTACTGCAATGGCGACGCGCAACCTTGAGCTCCATTTGAAAGGGATCCTGTTCTCCCCTCTTTCTCCTGCGTTCACCGGTAAACTAATGGCGATCAATGCATGATGTAAAACTATCTAGCTAGTTCATGTTGATGTCTTACTTGATCGACTTGTTAATTAATGTGAGTGATTAAGGCCACAGTTAGAGTATTAGGAATTTCGAGAATTAAAAGAACTATAATTATACATGAAACTCAATAGAGATTGTTCAGTAATTAGGGACTTGACCTGCTTACTAAGGCCTCGTATGGTTCGTTTTTGCGAACTTACAATGCAAGCGTAACTCACTGTGTAAGTTCATATTTCATGTTTGGTTGAACTTTGAACTTGCAAGAAAATTGTAAAATTTTAAAAATTGTAAAATGTTTGAATTGACATAAATACCCTTCAAACATATTTTTAAGATAAAAAAGTATTATTATTTTCGCCATATGAACTACTATTTATTTATTCAGAATAAAAAAAACTTGAATTGAATAAAAAACATAAATATTATTTACAAAAATATTAAACAACATTAAATAATTATAAGTATTTTTATATTTATTTGAAATAATTATTAATAATAAATACTATAAAATATAACTAATAATAATTCTTAAAAATATTTATCTCAATTGAAAAATACTTTTTTTAAGAATGAATTATTTATTTATTTTTTATTATGGATTAATAACAAGCATTTAAGAGGGTAGGGACATGAGTAAATGTAAATTTGTGAGGGGTAATTGTGTCGATATAGCTCCTGGGAGTTATGTCCTTAAGAGGGAAGGTGCAGAAATATTTCACACCCTTTCCTCTTCCCACCTTTCCTGTAAGTTGGGAGATAACTCACATGAAATTGAGCAAACCAAACAATATTAGTTCACAACTCCTTTTGAGTTATCTCCTTGGAGATATCTCCACTTCCTACCAAACAAGGCCTAACACTTTCAAGCATGACCCTTGAGTTGAGTATGAATATAATCATGTTAGAAAACATTAGCTTGAAAAAATTGGTTTGAACTAATCAAGGGGGAGCAACCAAATTAAACAAGAGAACTGTACATAAAATCTCAAGTTGTAACTAAGATTGGATACCAGGCTGACCATAATTTTGTTGTTCACATGAAAGACATTGGGTGCCCTGTTAGTGCCATGAAGATAAAACATGAGAAACGAAAACTAATATAATTTATATTTTTATTATAAAAAACAGATATATTTTACTTTTTTTTAAATTAATTATATGCACTCTAAAGATATTGAATGGCCAAGGTCTATTAGGATTTGAATCATCATAGATCATGCAAATCGATTAGGCCTATGGAATATAAATCAGAGACTAGCTAATATGCACTCAGCTGAAAAAGGGTGCATGTCACTGCTCACTAGTAGAGTAAACTCACCATGAATGAGATTAAATAAGTTCCCTTTGGCTGCAAATTTGTAGACTAAAAGCTTCTCTTCTCTAGAATAATAATAGGCAAGAGGAGACAACACATTCTGGTGTTTCAGGTCCGCGAGCGCTCGTATTCTCTTGACGAATTCTTCTCTACTTAAAGGCCTCAGATCTCTCAGCCTCTTCACTACAACTTCCTGTCCATGATCTAGTATTACCTTGTAAACATTTCCGAAGTTCCCTTTCCCTAGCATCTCCGCCGAAGCTTTCAGGAGATCGTCAAGCTCAAACTCATTTCCTCTATCCAAGAAAACAAGCCTTCTTTTGTTGCCAATTTCTCCTCCAATTGCAGTAGTACTCTTGCTGTCTCTATCTTGATCTACTTCAAAATTCTTATTCGTTACTTCAATGTTCACTGGTTTCTTCCTCTGCTGCTTGATGTTTTCCACTTTCTTGTAGCATAGTGTAAAGAACAATGCCAGAGTAACAACGGCAATTACGTCTAAAACGATAAGAATCACAAGCACAGTGCCTCCTTTAAAAATACCACTGCTCATATTACTCTCAGATTCATCATCTGCTTCACTCATAGTCATAGCACCATTACAAGCAATCAGAGTTGGTGAGCCACACAAACCGGGGTTACCCGAGTACGATAAGTCTGTAAAAGATTGAAGAACATCGGTTTCCGGGATCTTCCCTAAGAGGTTATTGTTAGAGACATTGAATTCTCTCAAGCTCTTTTGACTAAATCCTGGAATGGGACCTATTAAGTTATTGTCTTGAAGCTGCAGTGACTCCATCATTTGAAGACTCAATAACGAGTTTGAAATAGCCCCTTCAAACATGTTACTTGATAGATCAACGCGCACCAACATTGTATTGGACGAGAAATTCATTAAGGTTCCAGAAATCCAGTTGTTCTTAAAGCTTAAACTGGACAATTCTGTGAGATTAGCAAAAGCATGAGCATCTACTTCGCCCGACAGTCCCGCCCCTTCAAGCGAAATTCCTATAACCCGATTGTTAAGGCACTGAATACCAAACCAAATTGATGTATCATTCAAGCAGCAATTAGAACCACTCCAATTGGTGTCGATGAAAGATCCGTTGAAATTCCCTTTGAGAGCGTAAAGGGTATCTCTGTCGGTGGTGCTATTGTATTGGGCTCGATGAGGATGATGCATATGATCTTTGGCGAAAACATGAGTACTACAAAAGACTAGAACAATAAGATAGAGAAAATCAGCTGATATTAAGATCAGAGCTAGGTGAGATCTCATTTTGCAGATGTAGAAGAGCCTAGAAGGAAAGCAAAAATTGACGATGTTAGGAGTGAATTTTGTAAGAGAAAAAGTTGTCTTAATTGGTTTGATGGAACAATGGATATGCTCTTGGGTCTCATTAGAACTAACAAAGTTTTTTGTCGTAGAGGAAAACAAGGGGGCTTTTGAATCTATATCCTGAAACTTCAAGGAGAATGTCTGATTTGATTATTGGAAAGCATTTGGTTTTTTTTTTTAAAGAAAAAAAAAAAAACAAAAAACTAACACAAACCAAGCATTTGATGATTTTTTTTTTTTTAATCTCACAAAAGCATTTGATGATTTGTTTTTTATGAAGTAGGAGCGCGAGCTCATTGATTTGGATCTTTTGATCGAAATGAGTAAAGCTCTTGATTTTTATTCACAATTTTTTTTTTTTTTTTTTATGTAAACAAAAATAGAATAGAGAACTGCCAACACTTCCACAATCTCTACAATTCGTAACGGTGCGATTTTCATTTCGGATGGCAGAACGTATACATCCCGATGGAGGTGCAATATAACTCAATATAGTTCTCTTAGTGGCTCAACCATCCTAATATCTTATGCATGTCCGTCAACTCAAAACAAGAAAGACATAGGACTCAAAATTTCCACACAAATTAGCTGCAGTACCCTAAAAAAAAAAAAAAAGGGAGCGGGACCCAGTTTTTGCTAAACGTAGCATTTTTTTTAATTTTTACTTTGTCGTACCCCACTTTTTACTTAGTGTACCATACTTTTTTCTCAAAATTCCAAAAAATATCCTTGCTATACCCCATTACCATCACCCTCATCCTAACACCCCTTCTGAAGATGTTTCGGACAAAAAGAGCAGACACCTCTAAAGAGGTCTCGGTTGGATTCTTCCGTCACCCACAAAAACTTATTTATTTTTGCAGTTTCGGTCGAAGTCGATCGATACCTCTTTAGAGGTGTTGGTCTTGTGTATCTGACATCTTTGAAGAGGTGTCGCCTCTGTGTGTCCGACACCCACGGGACAATAAAAATGACACAAAATTTCAAAAATCTCAAAAATACATGAAAATTGTTGTAAATTGTATTGGAAATTGCTAAGAACTAGAGAAGGAAATAGAAGACTAAGAACTTCTACTACTACAAACTACTACTACAAAGGAGAAGAGAAGAAATGAGATAGTTGGAATGAGAAGTTTTCATTCAACTTGGTGTGCTCTTACAATGAGGTTAGCATCCTTTATATAGGCCATTTGGTATGATGACAAATGTGCCTTAGCAATGTGGGACAATTAACATATACATCCCATGTCATACAACACTTTACAAGTAATCAATGTGGGACAATTAACACATACACCCCATGTCATATAACACATTACAAGTAATTGACAATACATGGAAGAGTTGGTGTACATTGGAAATGACAATACAAGTTACATGACTACACAATATGTTGGTGTGCATGCATGGTCATCCACACTTCACAACACTCCCCCTTGGATGACACTTGCTTAGAGATTTATGCCTCGTTAAAACTTTTACTAAGAAAAATCATGTGGGAAAAAATATAGTAAAAGAAAAAGAGTACACTATTCTCATAAATATTAAGACGGGCATAATATTGTTAAGATTGCCTCATTAAAAACCTTGCTAGGAAAACCCAATGGGATAAAACCATAGCTAAGGGAAAAAGAGTGCAATACACTAATCAATAACTCCCCCTCATGTGAACATGGGTGAAACTTGTTCAGTTTCTTTACTTGCGATGTCTTTAAGTTTACGCAAGCCAATACCATATGTAAGCCTTTTAAATGTCGTAGTTTGTAAGGCTTTTGTGAATAGATCAGCAAGATTATCACTCGATCGGATTTGCTTGACATCAATTTCACCATTCTTCTGAAGCTCATGCGCATAAAAGAATTTTGGTGAAATATGTTTTGTTATGTCCCTTTTATGAATCCTTCACTTAATTGTGCAATACATGCTTTGCGTTATCTTCATATAATATGGTTGGAGAATCTTTTATTGAAGGCAATCCACATGATTCTTGAATATGTTCAATCATATTTCTCAACCATACACATTCACGACTTGCTTCATGAATTGCAAGTACTTCAGAATGGTTGGAAGAAGTAGCAACCATAGTTTGCTTTACTGACTTCCATGATACAACAGAATATTACCACATGTGAATACATATCCCGTTTGAGAACAGGCCTTGTGGGGATCAGATAAAAATCCAGCATCAGTATAACCTTGGAGATTCAATTTTACCCCTCTCGAGTAGAATAAACCCATGTCACTTGTTCCTCGAAGATATCGGAAAATATGTTTAACACCATTCCAATGTCTTCGAGTTGGTGATGAGTTGTATCTTGCAAGTAGGTTGACAGCAAAAGCAATGTCAGGTCTTGTACAATTTGCAAGATACATAAGTGCACCAATTGCACTTAAATATGGTACCTTCGGACCAAGTAGCTCTTCATCACTTTCATGAGGTCGAAATGGATCCTTATCCACTTCAAGTGATCTGACAACCATTGGAGAGCTCAATGGATGCTCCTTGTCCATATAAAATCTTTTTAATATTTTTTCAATATAATTTGATTGATGGACAAATACTCCACTTGAAAAATGTTCAATTTGCAAACCAAGACAAAGTCTTGTTTTTCCAAGTTCTTTCATCTCGAATTCCTTTTTCAAGTATTCGGATGTTCTAACTATGTCGTCGTGGTTTCCCACTATATTTAAATCATCAACATATACAACAATAATCACAAATCCTGTTGATGATATTTTAATGAAGACACATGGGCAAAGCGGGTTATTTACATATCCTTCTTTCAGTAAATAATCACTAAGGCGTTTGTACCACATCCGTCCGGATTGTTTCAATCCGTACAAAGACCTTTGTAATTTTATAGAATGCATGTTATGAGGTTTTGATTTTATTTCATCAGATATTACAAATCCATCAGGGATTTTCATATATATCTCAATCTTTGTCTAGGGATCCGTACTGAGATATGTTGTAACGACATCCATTAAATGCATATCAAGCCTTTCGAGAGACTATGCAGGCTTATCAAGAACCGAAATGTGATTGCATCTATAACAGGAGAATATGTTTCCTCATAATCGATGTGAGGTCTTTGTGAGAAACCTTGAGCTACAAGTCTTGCTTTGTACTTTGTAACTTCATTTTTTTCGTTTCTCTTTCGTACAAATACCCATTTATATCCAACAGGTTTTACGCCATCGGTCGTTTAGACAATTGGTCCAAAAACCTCTCGTTTCCTTAACGAGTTTAGCTCTGCTTGGATAACATCTTGCCATTTTTGCCAATCAGGTCTTTTTTGACATTCGTCCACTGATCGTGGTTCTGGATCATCATCATTTTCACATATTTCAAAAGACACATTGAAAGCAAATATATCATCAGGAACAATTTCATTTCAATCCCAAATCTTACCAGAGTTTAAATAATTTATTGAGATCTCATTATTTTCATCTTTTTCCTCTTTTTCTAGAGGAAGTTGTTCCTCATCGAATCAACTTGTTCAACGACAAACCCTTATCAAAGGATTCTTGTGCTTTCTCAGGAGTATTTTGATTTGTATTTATTTTTACTCTCGTTTTCCTCTTTCGAGGAATTGTATCCTTTGAACCAACCGGTCTTCCACGCTTTAAGCGTTTCGTTGGTTCTTGTGCATTTTGTTGCACAGAGACATCAATTCTTGCAGGAGCATTTACAATTGGAATATGTGATTTTGTCACTTGTTTTGCATCATTAAATGCATCTGGTAATTGATTTGCGATTTGTTGCAAATGAATGATCTTTTGAACTTCAAGTTCACACTGATTTGTGCGTGGATCACAATGTGATAAAGTTGATGCATTCTAAGCAATTTTGCGCCATTCCTTTTGAATTGGCTTCTCATCTCCCCCTAATGGTGGGAAAATTGCTTCATCAAAGTGACAATCAACAAAACGTGCAGTAAATAAATCCCATGTTAAGGGCTCAAGGTATCTTATAATGGACGATGAGTTAAATCCAACATAAATCCCAAGTTTTCGTTGTGGACCCATCTTAGTTCTATTGGGAGGTGGTATAGGAACATATACTGCACAACCAAAAATTCTCAAGTGTGAAATATTTGGTTGTTGACCTAAAATGAGTTGCATGGGGGAATGTTCATGGTATCGCATAGGCCTATAACGAATGATAGATCTTGCATGAAGGATCGCATGTCCCCAAACCGAAGTTGATAACTTAGTTCTCATGATTAAAGGTCTGGCAATTAATTGAATGCGTTTGATCAGAGATTCTGCTAAACCATTCTGGGTATGCACGTGTGGAACAGAATGTTCAATGGTAATTCCTATAGACATGCAATAATTTTTAAATGCTTGAGAATGAAATTCCCTGGCATTATCAAGACGGATAGTCTTGATTGGGTTGTCACAGGAATTGTGCTCTTAACTTAATGATTTGTGCTAAAAGTCTAGCAAATGCAACATTGCGGGTCGAAAGCAAACAAACATGTGACCACCTAGTTGATGCATCTATCAAAACTATGAAATATCTAAATGGTCCACAGTGAGGATGAATAGGTCCACATATGTCTCCCTGAATGCGTTCTAAGAAAACTGGGGATTCCACAACAATTTTACTTGGGGATGGTTTAACTATCAATTTACCTTGAGAACAACTAGCACAATTATAATCACCAGCTGAAAATATTTTGTGACTCCTTAAAGGATGTCCATGCGAATTATTAATTATTCTTTGCATCATTGATGATCCAGGATGACCAAGCCGGTCATGCCATAAAATGAATGTCTTTGGATCATTAATTTTCTTATTTAAGACGACATTCGTTTCGACATGCCTTATATGAGTAAAATATAATCCAGAGGATAAAGCTGAGAATTTTTCTAACACTTCTTTTTCCCATTTGAAACCAATGTGACATAGAGAAATTCTCTATTATTTTCGTTCATGGTTTCAATGTGATATCCATTTTGTCGAATATTTTTAAAGCTGAGTAAATTTCTTCTGGATTTTTCGAGTATAAGGCATTGTCAACATGAATTGTTGTTCCCTCCAGGCAACATAATATTTGCTCTTCCAGAGCCATTAATCAAATTGGAGATGCTAGATATTGTTTGAACATTAGCCTCAGCTAAGTTCAAATTTGAGAAATATTCTCTGTTTTTAAGGATTGTATGCGTTGTAGCACAATCAGCAAGGCATATATCGCTCTTATTTGATTCATGACTTGAACACATGATTTGTTGATCCATCTGGACAAATAATGTTTGGCAAATCAGAAAAAGAGTCATATTTCAATGATAAAATTCATAATATTTTGCCTTTGATTTTGAAGGCATGGTAAAGGTCACAAAAATATTCGGGCATATATATGACAATATTTAGGCAAAATAGCCTTTCATATATGGCTAAAAAATGTCACAATTATGAACGCTCATTGTCAATAATTATTTGCCCTTTGTAGTGGTGCACCGCTTTTATTTCAATTTTTGGTGGAATTGTCAATACGATCTTTACCTGATATTTTCACCTTTTCCATGTCCATAAATTTATTATTGCGATCATGATTATTATATGCAACATATGCTTCTTAATTTGAAGTGAACTAATTGAATGGAGCGATATTATATTTATAATATCTCATTAATTTACTCAGCTACCATGAGACAAGAAATCAATCCTTAATATTTATTGGATTGACGTGCGCACTCGATATTTGTTGCAGCAATAAATCGAGGCAGGCCACGTGACCTTTTTATTGTCTCATCGGTCATACTTCCACATAGCCTCAACATAGAGGTAATTAAAATTGTGGAATTATAATTAATATTTGGCTGATTAAATTTTGTAGCATGAGACCCAGCCACTCATTTTGAGCTTTTTGGAGCATTACCCTTTTGGTATGTATATATATATAACTCCATAAGGTGAAAATATATATAAAGTGAAATATTCACTTTTCAAATCTCTAAAGAGAAATTGGCGAATGATTGTGTACAACATACAACCTTGCATAGATGCAAGCTTTATTCATAATTTGTAATATCTAATTATCATGACAAGAATTATAATAAGGTAACAAATTCAAACTATGGTTGATTAATATTTTGAAAGTAAATATAATATAAAATAATTTTCTCTTTTCTTTTATGTAAAAAAAAAAACATAGCATATGATTAAGTATATGTTCACAACTTGATTCATTAATAATCAAATGTACTATTTGTATGAGTTGGTGGGACAACCTCCAGGTTGGGTGGCGAGACAAAGTCTGCTTAAATGCCATGCCTCCTCGAACGCAGGATAACCCGTCTCCCTTTCAATGTTTAGCTTTACCTGGGGACAAGGCTTACCCACTATCAACTCAAACTTATAGCATGATTTGTATTATAAAATCAAGAATATAACAATAACTAATCGTTTTTAGTTTTAAGAGAAAACTAGTTATGTCACATATTGACTTTTGATTTCTGATGTAGAAGATCGTACAAGATGTAACTACGGAGCATACTTTCGCAATCGGTGACATTATAATGTATAGTATATGAATAAAGTATGCATATAGAAGTGATGCATGTAATAAAAGGAAGCAACCATGATAATATATAAATAAATTGAACTTATTTAAATAACAAAAGTTATACCTTCCTAGCTTTGTCTCCTTAACAAGTCTTCTTGAACTTCAAGATCTCCTTAATGCTAGAGCAAGCTCGTGCTGATAACGTGTTGTAAATTGAATTGGAACTTGCTAAGAACTAGAGAAGGAAATAGAAGACTAAGAACTTCTACTACTACAAACTACTACTACAAAGGAGAAGAGAAGAAATGAGATAGTTGGAATGAGAAGTTTTCATTCAACTTGGTGTGCTCTTACAATGAGGTTAGCATCCTTTATATATGCCATTTGGTATGATGACAAATGTGCCTTAGCAATGTGGGACAATTAACATATACACCACATGTCATACAACACTTTACAAGTAATCAATGTGGGACAATTAACACATACACCCCATGTCATACAACACATTACAAGTAATTGACAATACATGGAAGAGTTGGTGTACATTGGAAATGACAATACAAGTTACATGACTACACAATATGTTGGTGTGCATGCATGGTCATCCACACTTCACAACAAAAAAAACCTATAAAAACTTTGAAATCGACACTAAAAAAGATGAAAAATGCACCCATTATGTCAAATCGATGTTGTTTTACTAGAACTCCGTGGGATTCAGGTTGATGATGAAATGCGATGGGTAAGTGGCGCGGGTGGGGTACGGGGTAAGTAGGGCGAATGGGGTATGGTTAGTAAAAACTATTTTATATAGAGGTGTAGTTGGGCCATTTCACTAAGGTGTGGTACACTTAGCAAAAATCGAGGTCCTTTTAGTCGTTAAAAAAACTGTAAATAATTGGCACTACGCTGCGAGGACTTAAGTCGTTAATAAAACCATTAATTTTTTTTTACTAGAACACATTAATTTTATTTTTATTTGGAGCAACATGTTTATTATTTTTTATTTTTTATTTTTACTTTAGTGGAAACAAAACTCACGATCATCCCAAACTTTATTTTTTAACAGGTGACGAACCCAAATTCCAAAGCAAATCGAGAACTGCCACGTCGCCGAATATGTCACTAATCCACGCCACTTTATCTGCACGCTTACCTATGACGACCCGGACATATCACTATCCCAAGCCAATTTGCACTAACCTATACTTATGCTTAATAAAGACAAGTTAGGAAAATTATATCTAACTTAGTCGCTATTCAAGTGTACTTCGGTGATATACATAAATTAAACTAAGTCCTAGAGTATTACAACTTATTTAGCAAGATATTTATCAGTTAAGTTGTTTACATGCGTGGGAGTCTTAATTTAGCATGCAAGAGCAAGTAATTTATCAAGTTTTTGAATTAAAAAAATCTAAAGGGTGGAAACCTGGCAAAAAGGGATACCGTGGATATCAATATGAAAACGTACAAAAGTACAAAAGTGAGTCAATATACATGTATCAATGTCGAAAGTTTCCCAAAATACCCAAAAGTAGTAATACTAGTAATCAAACACCTACGATATCCACTGATGGTGTAACGACCTGTTTCATTAACGCCGTTATTTATTTCATAATTTTAGACATGGACATTAGCTCAGATCTACGTGGCCACCGTAGGTAGGCTAGGACACACATCTACCTAGGTACACTAGTTAATTATGTGTTGTATTGTTTAATTGCGATGCATTTTATGAAATTATTTGTTAATACATCGCATGTGTGTATGTTGAATGTTTATATCGTGCGAAGTTGTGTGATGGGTAGTCGCCTTGAAATGCGTGTCAACTCTAGTATTGAAAGGCGAAGTACGGGTACACTAGGGAACTCGACTAATTCATGTTAATATGACTAAGTAATTCAATTGAAATGGGTAATGTAACCATAGGTTAATTAAATTAAAATTTAAACAATAAATTATGGAGCGCCTCGAAATGCGTGTTGAGAGGAGGGACACCAGGTATCGGGTATCCAAAGGTTAGTGGGATCATAAGTTGGTTAATTTTGATAAATAAAACACTAACTATAAGGTTTGATAAAGCTTAATATAATGTGAGTTAATTAAATAAAGAAAAACCTATAGTTGTATTAAATAATGTCGACCATTGATGGACATCTAGATGATTTCAAATGAGTAAATCTAGGAGTATGTGGGCCATTGAAGTCATTCAACTAGATGCCATAACATGTTTATGAACCACAAGACAATCTTCGGGATGCGCAAGCACACTTGATCAAAACCAACATATATAAGCTACATGAGTGGGAGCTTCATCTTCACTAACTCAAACTCGCATGCAAATATGAGAAAAACCATAAGCTATAGAGGATTTCAAGCTGGGATTTCAACACATTGGAAGATAAAATCAAGTGATCTAACCTAGGTAATCATCTTCCTCATCTCCTACACTCTTTAATGAACCCGTTTTTGGTAGGTTTTTAGTAAAATTTGAGTTTGATGATTAGACCTCTGATTTTTAGTGAAAATTTGATGAATTACATGTTTATAGATAATTTTCATAGAGAATTTACCACTAGTTTGTTGGAATTGGTTTTTTTGGATGAATTGGTTTTTTTAAATGAAATTAGAAAGTTTGGTGAATGCATGAGATTTTGTGAATTTGGGTCAAATTGTGGTTCTGAGGTTGTTCTGATTATTGTTTTTGGTTAAATTGATATGGACAGGGTATAAACTAGGTTAGAGTAGCTAATTGAGAGGGGAAGGAGAATTCTGTCACAGAGGGCAATTAGTGCACTAACCAGGTTGGTTAGCATGCTAATCGTTATGGGTTTCCAACTGTTTTTCAAAATGAAGAACAATAGCGCGCTAGATAGATCCCTTAGCACGCTAGGTAGACCCATTAACATGCTAATAATAGATGAAATATGAATTTAACGGTTGTTTTGGTGATTTTCAACTTAATACATGTCTAAACACTTATAAACAACTTAAACTTATAAAATTGAACTTCAGGGACTTAATGGACCGTAGCTCGGTGTCAAGGAGTTGACGGGTCGGATATGGGAGTATGGGGAGGTCGGAGAGCGGTTCGAGGTTTGTAAAACCCAACTGAAAAACTTTGAGTATTTGATTCTATTTTAAATCTCATTTCTATCATTTCCTTGCTGATTTTACTATTCCATTATGTTACTTGGACGTGGGTTGAGGTTACTCCCTCGGATTTCCTAATTGTGTGCTCATAATACAGTAGATTATAGCACGTGTGACCTGACCCTTAGTAAACGTCATCCTGAGCTTACCCTTGGTGCATGTGTCGGTAACTTAGTGGATTTGGCCACCACCGCGACGGATTAAGTGTCGGGCTAGTTGAGCGCGACCATTGATGGGAACTTGGTGACCCAAAGTACAATTTAGTCCATCTGGAACGAGCAAACACATTTGTTAGCTTAGTTGTTATCTATTCATGCGATGAGTCATTTACAGTTGTTTGTCTTTACATTCCGCATGTTTGCTCGACAGTACTTCTTGCATTTCCTTACTTTATTTACGCGAATGCTCAGAGGGGTTCTTTGGGATTTTCTTACTGGGCATTTCATCTGTATTTTTGAGATGATTGAGTGCAAATCCAAGTACTAGTAGGGGTAAAAGGATCCTTGGATACTACATATAATTGCCTACCGTCGAGGACCTACTAGTACGTGCTTATTTTGATATTTTGTACTATTTTGGGTATTAGGGGACTTGAGATGGCACGATAAATGTATATATATACCTTATTTATGGTACTGTCGCTGATATAGAAATTACTTTTTTGGGTTTTTTTACAGTAGGATTCACTCTTATGAATAGTGTTTACCATGCTAAATTACTTATTCTAATTGTATTAATTAAGGCTTTTGTTGATTTATGTTAACTTGTAAGATACAACCCACTAGTATGGTTAGACATTATAATAAACTGCAAGTTATTGAACTTAATAAACATTTAAATACTTAAAAAGAATAAGTTAAGGAAACACGGATAATCCACTAACTAATTTGATAAAACATACATGGACATGAGTTTCGAGACAAGAGGAGGACAAACAGATGCTGGACATGTGTAGTTGGGCCCACCAGGCAAGGAGTACACGGAGACACGTTACCCCGGGGCAGCAAGTCCGCCACAGTTTGTATCAGAGACAGAGTTCTAGGAACTTGAGAATGTAAAATGAAAGAACATCAAATTTAATAAATAAACTTTAGTTGTGGAAACCCAAAATTATTACCTTAGAACGTTAGTTGGGAAGTGATGTGAGGCGGGTTGAGATAGAGCTTATATACATGTTATATTCTCATTATATATATGAATACATATATACACCGAGGCTAACCTGGAGCACGCTTTTCGATGTAGATTATGGACGGACAGTCGAGTACGCCTCATGAGACTGGTCAGACTAGAGATGCAGCTAAGGATTCCCCAGTTACAGCTAGTATGAAGATCGATTCTCGGTTCAGGAGACTCAAATGGCCAAGGTACTACATTTGTTATAGGATCAGACCACCGCATTGACTGCACTTCCTGTAGCGGTTGCCGTACCTAAAGAGCTAGTAGCAGTAACTGTACCCATCGGGACAATCCTAGCCTTGGTTATTCCCCAGACACCCATTAAGAGGCCAGCAACAGAGACATAGACAGAGAGAGCTATCGCAGTTGTTGTTCCACTAGAGACGCCGACTCCTATGCCTCCACCCACTACCACGGATCAGATGACTGCTATCACTGCTACCTCTACTACATCGGGACTTGTCTTGGCTTTAGAGGTGAAGATGTTGAGAGAATTTTTGAATTTTCGGCCATGCTTCTTTTACGGAGGTGGTGACCCCGAGGCTGCGGGCAAGTGGATTATGTCTCATTAGCTTTTCCATAAGCTGATGAGGAATGATGAGAGTATTAAGGCGCGATTATCCGGGGCATGCTTGAGAGGCTACTTATCGGTATGGTGGACCACATATCAGAATACCCATCCAGAGCCGACGACATACGCAGAGTTTAGGGATTTGTTCTATGATCAATACATACATATGAAGGTGAGATTGAGATTGAGAGAGGAGTTTCTGACCCCGAGATAGGGTAACCAGACTTTTCTGCAGTATATGGAGAGATTTCAATACTTATTCCAGCTCTCGATGGACGTATCTGGGACGAAGCGTCTACAGATATACTATTTCACCAGATGAGTTGAGGATAGGATTGCTTCGGCAGTGGTATCGTCTTACTGCAGGGCATATTTGATAGAGTTTCGGTGCACGAGACCTACCTGATGCAGAGGGATGGCAAAAGTGTGACTAGGACTGAGGTACATACATGGCATATTTCTTGGCTGGATTGAAAGTCGAAGAGACATAGGGATTGTTTAGATAGAGGTCGGAGGGATGACAGATGGGACATGGCCAACATGGATGATCACCAGGGCAATCAGTTCCAATATGAATCGAGACAACGGTTTTAAGCCATCGCACAAGCACCGACAGATCTACGTATGCCACCGCCACATATATACCATCAGGGTTGAGATCAGGGGGACATGATAGGGGTTAGTCCGAGATCTAGAGATGGACAGGCTAGTAGGCAGGACATCCACAAATTTCACAAGTGTGGTCAAAGAAGACATGTAAGGATAGACTGTAAGACACCACCGTCACCACGTCAAGAGCCAGAGCAGGCTGAAGAGAGAGCCTATGTAATAGCGCAGTCGGAAGGCGGGGCGGCTAGACAGCTTGTCGAAGGTACGTTACATATTTTTGATAGACCTATGCATGCTATGTTTGATTCTGGTAGTACTTTATTACTTATTGCTGGACATATTGTTGGAGAGTTAGGGTTAGTTACACAGACACTAGACACATATCTTTTTCTCAATACGACCACTCGGGACAAGATATACCCTAACTGGATACGTAAAGACGTGATGATAGAGGTTGAGGGACATCAGTTACCAGCAGATCTTAGAGTGTTAGAGTACCTCGAGTTAGACACTTTTCTCGGGATGGATTTGTTATCACCTTATCATGCACAAATAAATTGTTATGATAAGAGGATTGAGTTTCGTATTTCTGGGATACTAGAGTTCTCACTAGTTAGATTCACTATTGACTTACCTATTACTAGAGGACGACTAGCTACAACGTAGGAGATGGAGGCATTTGCAGAGTAGTTGAGCTAGAGGTTAGGATAGAGGTCAAAAGTGAGGATGTTCTGGTAGTTAGAGAATTTTTGATGTGTTTTCAAATGATTTACCAGGATTCCCACCGCCACGAGCTATAGAGTTTATCATTGAGTTGATGTTAGGGATGCAGTCGATTGCCAATAGACCTTATAGGATGTCACCATCGGAGCAGGAGGAGGTTAGATGATAGCTAGATTAGTTATTGGAGAAGGGTTTTATTCACCCTAGTATGTCATCTTGGGGAGCTCCAGTGTTGTTTGTGAAGAAGAAGGATGGTTTGATGATGATGTGCATAGACTATAGGAAGCTAAATCAGGTGATAGTTATGAACTATTACCCACTTCCTAGGATAGATAATCTGTTCGATCAGTTGGCAAGTGCCAGATTCTTCTTGAAGATTGATTTTTGCTCAGGTTATCATCGGTTGAGGATTTGAGAGGAGAATATCCAGAAATCATTTTTAGCACGAGGTAAAGGCTATTCAAGTTCACATTCATACTGTTTGGGTTGACTAACGCCCCTTCGATTTTCATGGATTTGATGCACAGGGTCTTGAGACTATATTTGGACAGATTTATCATAGTATTCATCGACGACATCTTGATCTATGTAAGACTCATGAGGATCACAAGAGACACCTTAGGACGGTTTTGACGACAATGAGAGAGCACAAATTGTATGCCAAGTTTAGTAAATGTGACTTGTGGCTGAGTGTGGTGAGATTCTTAGGACATGTCATCAGTGATCAGGGTATCTCATGGATTTAGAAAAGACTTGAGCTATCATTGACTAGAGGACACCTGAGTTTGTTACCGATATTCGGAGTTTTCTTGGACTTGCAGGATACTACAGGAGATTCGTGCAAGACTTTTCCATGATAGCAGCGCTAATGATGATAAGGACAAAAAAGGATGTTAGATTTGACAGGTCAGAGGAGTGTGAGCAGGCGTTTGTGAGCTGAAGAGGAGGTTGACTTCCGACCAATATCGACATTACCAGAGCCGGGCAAGATTTTGACAGTTTATATGGATGTGTCGGGCATTGGTCTTGGATGTGTGTTGATGTAGGATGGTAGACTAGTTGCGTATCTTTCCAGACGATTGAGACCCCATGAGGGGAATTATCTAGTGCACGACTTGAAGCTTGTAGAAGTCGTTTTTGCACTAAAAGCCTGAAGGCACTATCTTTATTAAGAGAGGTTCATATAGTATCATCCTTACTCTAATTTTACGATATATCTTCACTCATAGGGATCTGAATATGCATCAAAGGAGATGGCTTGAGCTGCTGAAGGATTACGATTTCGTTATTGAGAATCATCCTGGAAAAGCGAACGTCGTAGCGGACGCATTGAGCAGTAGCGGGATTGATAATCAAATTGTTTTATGAAATATGACACACGAGCATGCCTTGTTACAAGCGGCAATAGTTTTGTGCATGACAGAGTGTTGACTACGACTGAACAACATATTTCTTGTCAGATGAGAGTCCCGACCGTATAGATTGAGCGAGTTGTCGAGTGTCAGAGGGCTGATGGGCTTTATGAGTGATTCAGTGGTCTGGCTCGAGACTTGGAGTTCACTGATTGGATAGAAACCACGGATCAGTGTTTGAAACACCGAGGGAGATTGTGGATACCTGCGGATCATGAGATACGAGATGGGATTTTGGAGGATGCACACTGGTCTCGCTACATAGTTCATCCTGGTCGTACCAAGATGTACCATGAATTGAGGAGACTATTCTGGTGGTCAGGGATGAAAACTGACGTAGGGGCGTACGTCAGGAGTTGTTATCTGCTAGCAGGTGAAGGCTGAGCACAGGAGACCCAGTGTACTTCAGCCGTTACCCATTCCATAGTGGAAATTAGAGCACATTACCATAGATTTTTTCATTGGACTACCACAGACATCGAGGTGTTACGATGCAGTTTGGGTTGTGATTGACATATTGACGAAATCGACTCATTTCATTTCGGTTTTTATGAGATACACACTCCAAAATCTGATCATATTATTTAAGTGGGATATTATTAGGTTGCATGGGGTGCCGATTTCTATTGTATTAGACAAAGATCCCAGGTTGACTTTAAGGCTTAGGGTGGCTAAGTAGGAGCAATTTGGCATTAGGTTGCAGTTTAATACGACTTAACATCCTCAGACCGATGGACAGTCAAAATGACTGATATGATTTTGGAAGATATGCTTAAGGCTTGTATATTGTAGTTTGGAGGTTCTCGGGAGGATTATTTTCCTTTATATAAGTTTGCATATAATAATAACTATCAGAGGAGTATTAGTATGCCATCATATGAGGCGCCGTATGGGAGGCCTTATTGATCACTTGCGTGTTGGCCAGAGCCAGAAGATACATAACCATTTGGCCTGAGATAGTTAATGATCACACAAAAAAATTAGACATATCTGCCAAAGGTTACAAGCTGCACATGATAGACGAAAGAAATACGCGGATCAGTATCACAAGGATCTGAGCTATGATGAGGGTGACATGGTATACTTGAAGGTTTCCCCTTGGAAAGGTCATCATAGGTTTGATATTACGGGGAAACTGAAGCCAAAACTTATTGCACTATTCAGGATCACAAAGAGAGTAGGCAGTGTCGCTTATCACCTAGAGTTACCTGCTGAGTTAGATGGAGTTCATCTGACATTTCACATTTCAATGTTGAGACTAACTAGGTTAGGTCCGAGATTGATGATGGATTTGGGGTAGATTGAGGTTCAAAACTGACGTGACTTATAAGGAAAGACCGATAGAGATAGTTAACCGCAGAGTTCAAATTCTCAGGAATAGAGAGCTCTCTAAGGTTCTTGTTCGATGGCAACGTCATGGGACGAAGGGACTTACCTGGGAGCTCGAGTCGACGATGCGAGACCGATACCCTTAGTTATTTCACGGTGCGATATTCAGTTACATTAAATTCTGGGACGAAATTTTATTTAGTTGGGAAGAAATGGAAAGACCCGTTTCATTAAATTCGTTATTTATTTCATAAATTTAGACATTGACACCAGCTCAGATCCACATGGACGCCGCGGGTAGGCTATGACACATATCGACCTAGGTACACTAGTAAATTGTGTGTTGTATTGTTTAATTGCGATGCATTTTATGAAATTATTTGTTAATACATCGCATGTGTAGATGTTGAATGGTTATATTGTGCGAGGTTGTGTGACGGTAGTCACCTCGAAATGCATGCCAACTCGGGTATCGAGAGGCAAAGTACGGGTATACTAAGGAACTCGACTAATTCATGTTAATATGACTAAGTAACTCAATTGAAATGAGTAACGTAACCATAGTCTAATTAAATTGAAATTTAAACAATAGATTATGACATGCCTCGAAATGCGTGTCGAGACACGGGGCACCGAGTATCGGGCAGCCAAAGGTTAGTGAGATCATAAGTTAAGGTTAGTGAGATCATAAGTTGCTTAATTTTGATAAATAAAACATTAACTATAAGGTTTGATAAGACTTAATATAATGTGAGTTAATTAAATAAAGAAAAGCTTATAGTTGTATTAAATAATGTGGACCATTGATGGACATCTAGATGATTTCAAATGAGTAAATCTAGGAATGTGTGAGCCATTGGAGTCATTCAACTAGATGCCACAGCATGTTTATGAACCACAAGATAATCCTTTGGATACGCAAGCACACTTGATTAAGACCAAAATATAAACTATATGTGTGGGAGTTTCATCTCCACTAAATCAAACTCTCATGCAAATCTGAGAAAAACCTGAAGCTGTAGAGGATTTCAACACCTTGGAAGACAAATCAAGTGGTCCAACCTAGGTAATCATCTTCCTCATCTCCTGCACTCTTCAATGAACCCATTTTTGGTATATTTTAGTGAAATTCGAGTTGGATGATTAACCTCTGGTTTTTTGTGAAAATTTGATGAATTACATGTTTATATATCATTTTCATAGATAATTTACCACTGGTTTGTTGGAATTGGTGTTTTTGGATGGAATTGAAAAGTTTGGTGAATGCATTATTGTTTTGAGGTTGTTATAATTGTTGTTTTTGGGTTAAATTGACATGGAGATGGTATAAACCAGGTTAGAGTAGCTAATTGAGAGGGGAAGGGCAAAATTCTCGACTTGAGAATTCTATCACAAAGAGAAATTAACGCGCTAATTGGATTGGTTATCGCGTTAATTGTTCTGGGTTTCCAACTATTTTTCAAAATGAAGAACATTAGCGCAGTAGACGGATCTCCTAGTGCGCTAACTTCACCTAGCGTGCTAGGTAGACCTATTAGCACATTAATGACAAATAAAATATGAATTTAAGGGCTATTTTGGTGATTTTCAACTTAATACATGTTTAAACACTTATAAACAACTTAAAATTATAAAATTGGACTTTAGGGACTTAGTGGACCATAGCTCAGTGTTAGGGAGTTGATGGGTCGAATATAGGAGTCCGGGGAGGTCAAAGAGCGGTTTGAGGTTTGTAAAACCCAACTTGAAAACTCTGAGTATTTGATTATGTTTTAAATTTCATTCCTATTATTTCATTGCTGATTTTACTATTCCATTCTATTACTTGGACGTGGGTTGGGGTTGCTCCCCCGGATTTCCTGCTTGTGCGTTTATGATGCGTTGGACTATAGCACGTATGACCCGGCCCTCAGTAAATGTTAACCTGAGTTTGCCTTTGGTGCACGCGTGTCGGTGACTCGGCTGATTTAGCAAGCACTGTGAGGGATCAACTGTCGGGCAAGTTTGGTGCGACCACTGGTAGGAACTTGGTGACCCGAAGTACAGTCTAGTCCTTTTAGAGTGAGCACACACATTTTTTAGCTTAGCTGTTATCTATTCATGCGGAGCCATTTACAACTGTCCGTCTTTACATTTCGCATGTTTACTTGACAGGATTTCTTGCATTTCCTTACTATATTTACACGAATGCTCAGATGGGCTTCCTTGATATTTTACTTACTAGACTAGTCATCTGTCTCTTTGTGATGATTGAGCGCAGATTCTAGTATCAGTAGGGGCAAGGGGATCCTAGGTGACTACATCTGATTTCCCATCGTCGAGGACTTACTAGTACATGCTTATTTTGATATTTTGTATTATTTTGGGTCATTTGATTTATTGGGATTTATTTACATAACTTAGGTCATTTGATTTATTGGGATTTATCTACTTTAGCTCAAATAATCTAATACAGTTAGTTTAATTACATTATTGTGTATTTAAGTTTAATCTGAAATTTCACATCACTCTCTACCCAGTTCCCATGCACATCTCGAGGCGTGTCCCCGTTCGTGTCTTAACACCTATATATAGTATACTATAATTATTTAATAATCTACGCATATACACACACTAGGCATCCATCACTCAAAAATAAAAAAAAACATCACGGCCTCCGCGCCAAGTCTCAGACTGTGTACCTATGACATCTCGTCACCAACAAGACCGGATTTCGCCCGATTCAATTGGATCAAAGATTCGATTGGATCGCAAAGAGTGCTCAAATAGTGTACCATAAGAAGTAAAATGATATTTTTTGTGTGTGTATAATATTTAATAAATAATTAAATAATTATAAATACATGACGCAAGGAAAGGCAATGCATAGTTTCACCTTGGGATATGCGTAGGGCGGGAAATACATTACGTAGGCTAGTATCATGATCTACTATAGTCTTGATTTAATTTGGCCTAAGTAGTGTATTAAATTGATTAATATGTTTATGGTTTGATTGTAAATAAAATGAAATTCAATGGAAACTGACTTGCATGTAATTAACCAGAAGGCAATGGACAAAATGGGAAATGTTTTATGACATGTGTATGTAGACCAATAGAAAATAAGGTGCATGTTATGTGTCATGGAAAAGGGGACAAGTGATAGTTTGATTATGACTAGTGGAATGTGATGGCTTAAATATGAGCCTTTGATTCACCAAAAGATTTGTAAGTGTAATTTTTATTCAAGAACTATATAAGTTTCATAATTTCTTGTTCAACATGTAAAATAAACTCTAGCACCATTAGAGAGCTCATGAGAAGATTTGGAGATCAAATAAGATGTAGAAAAACTTTGCATTTGTTGTTGAAATTTTTGAAGATCCAATAAGGTTGATACCAGAGAGTGTGAATCTAACTTAGTGGAGCTCATAGAACAAAAGGAGACAACTCCATTCAAGATCTTGGTATGTTTTTTTCACCAAATCTCTACAAAAATTATGTTCTAAGTTGTTGTGATTGATGCGTTTTGGTACATGTGTCATAAGAATAGATCAACCCTTAATTAGTGAAAATCCCTTGATAGGATCGTTATGGAGATTTTATGATTTATAAGTTGTGTTATGTGAAGAAGATGATGAATAGTAACTTTATTTAATGGTAATTGGATATTTATTGCATGGAATTTAAGTATATGACTCCATATATGATGATGTTGGAACTCAATGAAGTTGTTTTTAAACCAATGTACCAAGTTTTAGGTAATTTGAATATTTTTAGACTCAAGAATCAAAAGCTTTAGAGTTGCATAAAACTCATTCTATGTAGTTTTGAGCATAATAAAAAAAGAATAAATTTCTAATGTGTTCGATGATATTAAGACTATTATAAGTTTTGAGCTTGCTCAATAGAAATAAACAATTATAGATTTTTGAGCTTGCTTATTTGGATTAAGAGTCTTTGACCTAGTTTGAGGTTGCTCAAAATTCAAATGTTAGTATTTTAAAGCACACTAAATGTTATTATTTAGAGCATAGTAAATGTTATAATTGAGCAGACTCAAAGATAGCTTAAAGCAACCTCAATAAAAGTAGTTAGCTAAACTATAATTACTTATAAGTATTCAAATAAGATCCTAACACACATACAAAATGATACCAGGAACCTAGAGAACTAATGTCGGGTATTGGACACGCGGTTTGAGCAAGTGGTGCCTAAACGCATGACACCGTAATAGTAAAACTTAAAAATTTAATAAAATTTTGAGGGTTTCATCGAGACACATGCATGGTTCCGTGCGTTTTCTGGACCTCAATTTACATATCATGATGCAATGCACACCTAACTCATGCGATCATAATATGATGCGTAATAAATTTTATAAACTCTCAGTGTTCACAAACCTCGTGTGGCATTTCAGAGCTTGACCGCACGTCTCATACCTTGTGGTGCGTGTCGATGTCCTCGCTAAGTCGTCGTCGTCGTACCATTGCCACATATAATAGGATCCATGGATTATCAATGGCCATGCATATATACATAAGGACTTATAGGAGCCATCTCCGAGAACAAGATATGGTAGCTTCAACGGCGAAGAGTCTCCCCCTTCGGCCAGTCGGGCAGCTTCAAAGGATGACTATACAACAATCTTCTACCCTCCAGCCGGTGTGGCCGTTGAAGGAGGTTTTTGCCCTCCGGCCTTTCATATGATGAGGTTAAAGTACGTCGTTGTCGCTTAGATAAATGAATTTGCGTGAAATGACCTCACCCGATCGTTGATGCTAAATGCCACTGGGTCGACGAGATTCAGGCTAGGTCCTTGCATATATGGTTCATAGGAACCGCCTATTCATATTAGAGAATGATTGAATCATGTTTAAATTCCTGCAATTTACATATATTATTCCTTATCAAATTAATTATGCGGTAACTTTTATAAAACCTTGTTGTTCACTTACTGGGGGCCTTTTGGAACCTAGATCCATCCTCCAGTCATCGAGGAAAGGGCAAGGCACACCAGTGAGACGACAACTTCAGACTGCCCTAATCTCCTCTGTAGGATTGATCTCTTCTGTATATATATTTTGTTTTATATAACGAACTTAAATCTTTTCATGTATGGATTATGGGATGCTTTTGGACATGTTCCTCGACTTGGATTTATGGTGTTGATGATATGGCAAGTGTTTTCCCCATATAGGTTCCCGTTTACTTTCCAGTATATTATTATATGTTCACTGAATTCTACATACACTTGATTTTAACTTAATTGTAAAAAGAATGAACGAGCTAGTTTGGAACGTCTTTTAGGGTCGATAGTGTGACCAGGCACCTCAAAAGACGGTTCGAGCTTATCAGACCACCAGTTCACGGTATGGGTGCTAACAATACCCACCGTCGGGCCACGTCACATGTCGGTAACCCTCGATCAAGGAAAAATACATTATTAGTGATTTGGGCCATTACACGAAAATTAGATTCCAACCCTAATTTCTCTCGTAATGTGAATTAATTTAACAACCCTATTTATACAGCCCTTGTATAAAAGCCAGGTAAGTGAATTACCATTATATCCCTACTTAAATTATTATTAATATAACACATCATAGGGAATTTTATGTTACGAATTTAATCATATATAATTCAATATTTCAAGTTAATTAAAATTCCAACCATTCTTTATATGCGACCCAATAGGTTCATGCAACGTTGGCAGTGGACCAAAACTATTTTGGCATACGAGTTATAAATGGTCTCTAGCAAGGCATTAAGACTACCTAAGTTGCACGAAGATCAAAATTGATATAATCTAATCAATAGTGTATATCATATCATTATCGTACGATATCCTTCGATTAAACATAAGGCATGGAAAAGTCACCCTTTATGTATTAGTCTCGATCTCTAGGTAGACTGAGAACATCCAAAATACATTAATCATATCAACTCACTTGGACTTGGCCATTTTTAGTCTAACATTTTGAAAGATCCACTAATATCTTTCTATAAATGTGAGGAACAAATTGTTTCTCGATTACACACCTTCATATATTATTCACATAATAACCAATCATAACCTTTATAATCATCTAGTTAAAGACAACGTTTTATTGTGTCAAATCATTATGATCCTAATGTTGAAGTCTCTAGTAATCTCAAGTCAAAGGATTGAGTAATATACCTATCACGAGTAACACCTATGACTCAATTCATGTGATGTTCTCATAATGGGTCGATCCAATACCTTGTTCCCTAACATGTACTGTGATCTAGATTCTTATCCTTATACCCTTGAACATCACATGACCATCAATCAAGACTCATACTAGTCTTAATATTATAGTTCCCAGTATAATGATCGACTAGGGACATTTATGATGTTTCAGTAAAATCCATGGATCATATTATAATGTAAACATGCAATCCAATTATAATAATGAACAACAAATGAAATCATTAGTTTTATTAACCAAAATAACAATGTTCATAAGATTGAACTAGGGCACATGCCCTAACATAGCTATACACCCCATTATACCCCGCATTTTTTGCCTCTAAAACCACTTCTACTAGGTTCGAAAGCAATGTAGGAGTGTTGTGGAAGGCGGATCTCAACGCGTTTGGGTAAGTTTTATTTTAAAACTTTACAATTTTTTTTCCATGTCTTTGTGCACATTTTGGTGGTGTTTTGTGCATTTTGGTTGGTTGGAGTAGAAGTTAGGTTTCGATTTAGGCTATGACTGTGTGTCACATCTCTGTATGGCCAAGATCTCTAAAGAGGTCTTAGAAACACAGGTCTAAAACCTCTTTAATAGGTCTCGGACACTAAAAATTAAGACCTCTTAAGATATCTCAGTCATAGGTGGTTGGGAAGCCATCTAGGTTTCTTGGTTCCCCTTGGCCAAGACAAGTGAAATTCAGGGTTTCTTTAATTCATTGTCATGATTAACATCGTATTATTGCACTTAGACTTGTATGTGCTATCTCTTGTGTTTAGGTATACCGAGATGCATAAAGCAGCCGAGGAGATAAAAGTAAAAGAGTTTGATTATGGATCATGCCAGGATCATACATTTGGTCGCCTCCGTCGTGTTATACCACAACCATTATGACTAGTGAAGAAATGGACAGTTTGTCGACAACAACCATAATCATATTCTTAAATGTAAATAGGAGCAAATGGAATATGAGAATTTATCAACCAAACAAGGTGAAAAGTAAATTTAAGAAAAACAAAAAATTGGAGGTAATGAAATATTTAGATGGTGATATGATTGAAACCAGTGAAGATAATGAAACAATTTAAACCTCTGAAGACGTTGAGGCAAGTGAAACAGAAGAAGAGGACGCAACTGTTGAAACCTCGAAATATGATGATGCTATTGAGACATCTAAGACGCACTATCGAAATATTAGATGTTGATACTTTCAACAAAGATTTATGTAGAAGGTATCAACATCTAATGATATGTTGACATTTGTAGATACTTATTGTTATATGGGCAACTCCATGGCCTTGAAATATTTATGATAATTTCTTTCGCGATTATTGTTGTTAAGATGTTTTATATTTCTCTCCTTTGTGATCTTACACCAATAAGGTTTATTAAAAGGAACAAAAATTATTTCATTCGTAATTGAGAAAGTGCGAGGTACAACAAAGTATTTCAATACACAACAAATTGATAAACAAGGTTTTCCAGTAAACAACGTCACTTAAGTATCTTTATTGATCACCCAAAATGTTGTGTTCGATTCTAATCGAATGACTCACTGGTCTCCATCGCGATGCAACATTCCAAGGGCAAACAAAGATTTAAGTTGACAATAGGCACTCTCGATAGCCTTTGACCTTAGTCAACAACGTACGTCCCAATCGAAGGGTGCTGAGAGATACATCGTAGTTCTCAGTCAATTACAAGAAATGAGACTGAGACAAAAAGTGGCTCTCACTTTTCCCAACGTACCTACTGGTATGGCTTTTAGTCAAGAAATGAGCAAGACCTATGCTATAGTTCTCGGCTATGGATTTCTGAGACCCATGTTATAAGTCTCAGCCCTATAGAATCGAGAGTTTCGACCATGAAGGAAATTCTCGAATCTCTACAAAACTCCATAAAAACGAGTAAAAATTAGGTGTTTTGCTATCTATGGACTACCCCTATCGATTTTAACCAATATTTAGCCTCAAAAAGCCGAGAATATAACTCAAAATGAAAGTCTTAATCAACACAAACACCACAAAATTGACCTAAAAATCGGTAAACAACCCACAAATCAAACCCAAAATGATGAGAATAGGTTCACTAATGAAGGATCAACGTGGACTCGCTGGAACCATATTGGATTTTGGTTGGATTGGATGGTGTGATTGATGCGTGTCGAGTGTGTACAATAAGTCTCCCATATATCCTTACTATTTGTAGTGATAATGTAGGATCGTCTCTATAGGGATTTATCAAAATTCTCTAAGAAAAAGTCTTTCGATATTTTTTAATATTATTTTTTTACTTTAATTTAATTAATTTAATTAAAACATAAATTAAAAATCACTAATTTAATCTATAATATTATAATAATTAGCTAAACTAATTAAACTAACTTAATAATCACAATTCAAATTCACTAATATTCAAATCAAATAAAGTTAATAATAAATAAATATCTAAACAAACATCCACGACAATGAAACATCGATCCATTTTGCATCTAAACATGTTACTTCAACCATAAAGTCATGAGCATACTTTATAAAGTACGATAGATTATTTAACTATAATCATAAGTAAGTAAATAACCCATAGCAAGCCATTAGTTCTCCTTATACCGATGGAAAAACCACGTTCTAATTTTATTAAGCTAACCCTTTGAATAGACAAAGAAATTAACTTTATGCAGTAAAACTACATTATACTTTGTGAAAACTTTGAACTATTAAATCTAACACCTTTGGAAAGTCACTTCAATATTAGACTTAGATCTCAAATTCACCTAGGATATCTAAACGATGATAGACTTTTCAAACAATCCTAATTATTACTTTAAACTAGATAGTGGATCTAAATATCACAATTGTAATGACCCAAAATCCTAAATTAGTAATTTACTTGAATTATGAACCTTTAGTGATCCTAAGTCATAATAAGGAGTCGTGGATT
The DNA here is from genome assembly GCA_039657365.1 of Stephania yunnanensis. Taxonomy (NCBI): domain Eukaryota; kingdom Viridiplantae; phylum Streptophyta; class Magnoliopsida; order Ranunculales; family Menispermaceae; genus Stephania; species Stephania yunnanensis. Next base: position 25,940,645 of record CM077581.1, on the reverse strand, counting down.
GGTGATGTTCTTGAAGACTAAATAAAATAATCTTATTTGTGTTTGGTGTGTTACTGTGTGTTATATATATTATTGCAAATAGATCAACAAAGTTATATTAAGTTCGTAAGACTACGAGACCTTAAACTAGTAATTTATTTAAAAATTGGCTAAATAAAGATCTAGACAAGGTTATGTGAGCTAAATGTGTAGATTAGATCGACTTCTAAGTGAGTAGTGTTGACCCTTGATCTTAAGTGTCACTTCAATGAAGGTAGGATGGAGAGATTGCATCTCACAAAAAATAAAAAAAGGTTTTCAACCCTATTTTCATCTCAATCCATGATGTACGATACAAAAAAATGCAAGGGAGTTAAAGGTGGCCATGGATGACGAGGTCACAGCCAGCAGGTGTGGTCAAAGGCAGCGGACAACTCTAATGAGAGCAGACAAGGCGGCTATATGGCCGGCGCGGTTCCAGCAGGCGAATGGCTAGCACGAGGCTTGGAGGGGCAATGCAAATGGCAAGCTGCGTGAACGGACCAACGGGACATTGAGCTGACGAGGGCCAGCAGCTCTAGGGAGACTACAACGCGAATGGCCAGCAGCAGCATCGCGCGCTAACCAGCGGCAACGGTAGTGGAACAGAAGACCAGCAAGCCATGGAGAGATCAACAGTAGCAACACGATAAACATCGTGGCTTGACGACGGTTGCTCACAATGAAAAGAAAAATAAGAAAGGAAATAGGAGAGGGAGAGATTCCTTGCAAGACTTTTAATCTCATAAGGAATTGGAGTTGATGAGTCCATTGAAGGCATGGTGAGGTTCTAAACCAAATTCAATTCAAATACAAGTTCAATCTATAAATCCATAGTAGTTGTTGATGGTTGATATGATTTAATTAGAAGGTTTGATTCATGGTGGGATTATATTTCAGTAATTGGTCTAGGAATTACTTGGAAACTGCTTGATATCTTTCATTGATATGTTGCTTATCATATCCCTTTTTGTTGCTTTGTCTCTTGGATGCCTGTGGAACTGATATATGTCCAATGAATTTACTTGGTACCACAGTTTGAGGGTAGGAGGCATCCGGTCCCTCCTCTGATATGACTCTACAGAGTTTTGCTAAACTTGCGAACCCCATGTTGTCTAATCTCGGTGTTGGGGGAAGGATAAGCTATTTAAAGTCAATAGGTCTTCAAACATGTGAACCTCGATTTGTCTAAACCACACCATTGGGGGAGGGATAAGCTAAGACCTACCGCATGATAGGACTATTAGCATTCAAACTTGTGAACCTCTTATTGCCTAAACCACAACATTAGGGGAAGGATAAGCTATTGCCCGTTGTCCAGTTGGACATATTCGTAGCCACTTCTTCTGACTTTAAAGGCATTCAGTATCATGGTTATCCTTGTTGAAGTATCGGTTGGACATTGTTATTCTTTTATATCGCTATATTATTATGCTTGACTATGTATGTTTTTAATGCCTGAAGAATGATAATGGATCTTATTATCTGAACGGTTGAAATCGAGTTTGATTTTACCACTAGGTATTACTTGGATGATTAATGGCAAAGTAAGCTTCTGCTTCACTGAGCTCGTTGATATATTTTGCTCACCCCACTATTTCCCCGTTAGGTACCTTAGTTGCTACAATATGTTTATGAAAAGGAAGGTGTAGGAAAAGTTCGTGAAGCCTTCTTATTTGCGTATGAAATGGTTGTATCTATATTTACTTGTTTTGAACTTAAAAATGTATAACATAGGGGAAATGACTCGGGTAGATAGTTTTAGAACCAAATATTAGTTTTAGAAATTGTGCATGTAGATGAATGGATCATATTTCATATAGATATGTTGTGCACAGGTTCTGGAACAAATTTGTAGGTATTTGAGACTTTTGGGTAGCTTAAAATACAAATGAGACTCTGCTGAAATTTCTTTAAAAATACTGAGTTAGATTATTTGAAGTTATATAGTTGACTTAATAGGCCTAATACTAATTCTGCAATAAATTTAAGTTGGCCTAGAAAATCGTTAGTCAATATTGGTAGTTATTCCGCAGGTTAAGGCTAACTAGATCATCACCTGACTGGGTTATCTCGAGGGGTTTAGTGATGGTTTAGGTCGGGCAGTCGAGGCCCACCGAGGTTTGGGTCGTCTCAGTTGGTATTAGAGAATAGGGATTAGAACCTATGGGAATGTTAGGTTAGTGAAACCTTAGTTTGTAGAGCCTTTAAGTTTGAAGGTCGAGTTTAAGTCGAACAAATCAATGGTATGAGACATTAGTTCAATGTCGACTTAACATACACAAATGATAAAATCCTAAGATAGGGAAGGATAAAAGAAATTTGAAAAAAGAATTATTGTGATGATTATTTGCTACCTTGTATATATATAAATATATCACTTGATATATGATAACGGTCTTCTCTTAAGACTAGGAACTTGAGTTCCACAATATGGAGGATGACGATAAGTGGCACAATGAGATCAAGGCAAATTCTTCAGGGGGCCATATATGCCCTTCAGCAATATCTGCGATGACTACTGCGAATAAGAATAAAAAGAGACGATTAAGCTTCAATTGGAAGCTACAAATGTGATGCGCCTAAGGCTAATGAAAATGATGAAGCTGAAATAGTTGAAATAGCTTAAGCAAGAATCATGGGCTTGAAAGAGTGGTGGGTCACCATGCTGCGCATGAGAATAGAAGTGGTGACGCGGTCACACTTATAAGAAAAGACACTTCTAGAAATCCTAAGAGTTGAACTCATCATATTAAGTAAACGAGATCTATTCAAATAATTATGGATCCGAGTTAGGATGCCAATAAATTTTATGTTATAAATAAAAGATTTAGCCGAGATGGCTACAAAGTGTAAATTGAAACAACTCAAAATAAGTTTGGAATGACTCATGTAGTCTTAAATGTTTGACTTTTGGTTTAGTGTTACAAAAATATTGATTTTACTTCAAGGTTATAACTGTGGATTTGTTCCGTTATTTTGAATTTTCCTTAGGAAATGACTCTTTGAAACTATGATTTTAGTCTAAGATTTGAGTTTCGCATACAATGTCTTGATAAAATTACGAAAAAAGGTGAATACATATCCATGCTTTAGAAAAAAAAAAGAATTATTACCTTCCTTGGTGTCTAGGAAGGAAATGGAATGGATTTCAAAGGATTTCAAATGGTTGTCGCAATGCGACTTTGATATTTACAAATAAATTTTCATTATTAAAGGTAGTTGAACCCGACTTATAAGCTTTTTAGTTGTTTGATCTTTTGAAAGGGTGTTTGATTCAAATAAGTTATTGAAATGAGTTTTACCAAGTATATTTCGATATGGTTGGATTTTTCTTGAATGACTGATTTTAAGGCAGTTTAGACTTAATTTGGGTTGCATGAATGAATTTCATTGAATTTTAAGTCTTAGACAATGAGAGTCTAAAATATTGTTTTGAATTTAAGTTACCCTTTTGTAATTGGAATACAAATTTTGTTTAGTCACGATTTACTTTCTAAGCACATCGAACAAATCAGTTTATTTGTACTGGATTTTGCGATTGCTCAAAACGCAAGGAAGGCATGATTTTATTCCTTGAAAAAGATAAGATATAAAAAAGTCTAAATTTAAATCAACTTCTGATAAAAGAAACACGTTTCTTAAGTTTTGATCGATCTTGTACAAAGGAAAGTTAAATCTAAATAAGTTAATAATAGGTATATTATTAAAATTGGGGATCCCAACTTAAAATCTAACCTCGATATAAATGGTCCGTACCAGATGAATGGTATGACACTTAAGGAAAGAAATGATATCCTAATCTATTTATGATCAATCAAATAAGGAAATACAAGAATACGAAGCGATTATCGTATTAGATTCACTTAATTAAATGAATAATGGGTGAACGATTAAAATTGGGGATCCTAAATAAATTATGATTGACATTTGACGAAATTTATCTAAGTAATAGTTTTGGCATGACAGCTGAAGTTGCAAGAGAATGAAAAGTTTATATGGACACATAAGTTGATAAACAAATTGAAGTCTTGCTAGTAAGATTGTTCGAGAAAGCTTTACGAAAGTAAATCATAAATTTCGTGATAGTAATGAAACCTTCCAAAGGATATTTAAGACAAAGTTGTCTAGAGTCACTCAAGATTGGGTGAAAAAAATACTAATGATGAGAAATTAAAGAACTAGTTTAACCTCATGAATATCCAATCGAATGGTATAAGAAAACTAGAAAGGGCTAGGAATTAGTTCAAGCGTGTAAATAAGTTCATGTAAATTGTATGGTTCTACTTTAGAAAAATTTCAATTCCAAGATTTTGAGATTTGGAAAGTATTGTATTACGAGAATCCGTAATGGAAATGAATCCGATAATGTCACTTTAAATGAACAAAAGTTATATTAAAGCTTAAGACAATGAGAGTTTATTACGGCAGTGGAGTACAAGCACTCTAAGAAGCTATTAGGATGAAATGTGTACATGAATTCCACAGGAAATCTCATTGGGTGTTTAAGTGGAATACAAGTACAAGATATGTTGAGAACTATAAATTGCTAAAGATTGACATAGATTTAAAGGAGCCAGGGAACTTAAGACGGAAAGAATGAGCTCCGCAAGGTGAACGAATACATCGACGGTGAATAGAGTTGTAAGAATGGTTATCTAAGTCTGCTTACTTTATTCAACTTTGTCATGGAGATTCACCATATAAATTGAGCGGTTTACATATATGTAGCCAGGGTTGTGGGGATAGATGGTGTGCCAGTGTTCATTTTTTTCGGATTGCGATTCGGTTATTGTTGTTATGCGGTGACATGGTTATTTACTACAAGGTTGTGGTAGGGGTTACATACACCGATTGGGCACCATGTTGCACCTCGGCTTGGCTTTTTAGTCTAGTATTCAAGCTATGCGATTGATTTTTGATTTGGATATATGCTCAAGTTTGGGTTACGACTCGGCAATAAGTTGCGAAGAATTATCAAATTTGGAGCGTAACTGCATATAACACTAGCTGTTCAGCAAAAATGTTATGATTCGGAATAGAACTCTCAATGAGAGGCTTGAGAAATTTTGGTCAGTGAAACCATGGTAACAACATCCAATCGAACGGATCGAAAAACTACTTATTAATCACGTAAGAGAGGACAAGCAGATTGGACAATGGGCTGAGTAACATCAAACAAACTGAAGGGGGCATGTGGACCGCCATAAGAGAGCATGAAAAATAAAATTGAAGACACTATAAGTTCAGAGTGGATAGGAGTATTATCCAGAAACTTCATTAACTGAGGACATACTTCATTTGAATCTCGAGGATGAAATTTTCTAAAATTAGGGATATTGTAACGACCTAAAATCTTAAATTAATAATTCACTAGAATTCTGAACTTTTAGTAATTCTAAGTCGCAATAAGGAGTCGTGGACTGGCGACGTTCTCGAAGAGTAAATAAAATAATCTTATTTGTATTTGGTGTGTTATTGTGTGTTATATATATATTATCGTAAATAGATCGATTGAGTTATATCAAGTTTGCGCGACGACGAAACCTTAAACTATTAATTTGTTTGAAAATTGGCTAAATAAAGGTTTAGACAAGGTTGTATGGGCTAAACGTGTAGATTTTTTGGTCATAAAGTAACCGGGATGAAGAAGGAATTTAAATCTACTTTTAAGTGAGTTATGTCGACCATTGATTTTAAGTGTCACTTCCATCGTGGTAGGATGGAGAGATGAGATTGTATCTCACAAAAAAGGGTTTTAAACCCTATTTTCATCTTAACCCACGATGCACAACACAAAGAAAATGCAAGGGAGAGAAAGGCGGCCATGGATGATGAGGTCACAACCAGCAGGCGTGGTCGACGGCAGCGAACAATTTCGATGAGAGCAAACACGACAGCGTTGTCAAATCCTGAAATTTTTAAATCGATAATTAAGGTTAATCAGGGATAAGGAAGCTTAATTATGGTTTTAGCCGCGAGTTTGGAATTAAAAACCAGTGAATTTGAGGTTTATAATTAATTTTATTAATTTATGATGTTTGCCTAGTGTTGTGTATTATATATTATTTTATTTTACGAAATTCAGGTGATTGAGTAAATTTGAGATTCGCGGGGTTTTGTCTCGAGATACATGTCAAGACGGGTGCCAAGATAGTCAAAATATTGACATAAATATTAGTTTCAAATTTCGCGATGAATAATTGAATTTAAATTCAAAATTCAAAATTTGTACTTTAAATGGACTTAACGAGCTGACATGGGGATTTTGCCTCGGTTTACGTGTAAGTCAGGATTTGAGGTTGTGTGAAATGAAGCAAAGTTGTATAAGATCTTGTTTCGAGTTTGGTGTCGGTTGACAGTAGTCAAGGTTGAGATTTGGTCCAAATTGGTGCAAGTTTGGATAAGTATGGTAAGATGATTGGTCTATAAGGGTTCTGTCTGTCATGGACAAAGTTAAAATTTTTGGGTTTTAGTGTGACTAAAACCAATATTATGGACATTTCATGAAGATGGACTATTTTATTGAGAAATTGGTTCAATTTAGTGAAAAGTCGGATCCAAAACAAGCACCAGATGTTAAAGCACGTCAAGATAGGGTTTTTAGGAATTAATAATTAAAAAGAAATTAAGCTGCTTAAGTAGGCAGCTGGGGGATTTATAAATAAAACAACAACAACAACAACAACAACAACAACAACAACAACAACATAGCCTCAGTCCTAAATTAACTGCGGTCGGATACATGGATCAAGCTTTTTCATTGTGCGCGATTAAGTGCAATTGATGGTGAGCTTTTCAAACCATTCAAATCCCTCATAATTAATGCATCACATGTTAACTTTGGTATGCCCCTACCTCGTCGAATTTCTACAGTTTTTATTGAGTCAAGTTTTCTAGTTGGGGCATTTGTAGGCTATATTTGCAGGTGACCAAACCATCGCGACCGCCATTCCCTAATCTTTGTATCAATTGGTGCTACTCCTACTTGTCTTTGAATTTCTATATTTCTTATTCTATCTTTACGAGTTTTACCACACATCCACTTAAGCATTCTCATTTATGCTACGTTCAGTTTATGTAATTGTTGTTGCTTTACCGCCCAACATTCACTTCCATAGAGCATAGCTGGCCTAATTGCGGTCCTATAAAGTTTTCCTTTTAACTTAGTAGAAACATTTCGATCACAAATCACCCCTGTTGCACTCCGTCATTTCTTCTATCCAGCTTGAATTCTATGTGTGACATCATTCTCAATGTTACGATCATTTTGTATGATTTATCCTAGGTATCTAAAATGGTTTACCTTAGGAACCTCTACTTCCCCTAATTTTGTCACTTTGTCGTCTCGATGTCTAGTGTTTCTGAACTCACAGTTGAGGTATCTAAAGTGAGGGATTTATAAATATATATATATAAAAGAAAAAAAATCAAATTTTGATTTCGTTCGATTATAATGAAATGGTTTTCTAAAAACCTAATTCTTTTCGCTTGATCTCTTGTCCGCCGATTTCCCAACGTCCAATTCTCCTCCAATTTTTTTTGCAAAACAGTAGAGCATCGCGAGACGATTAGTTTGAGCTAAGTTTTTGTGGCGGAAATGAGGTATTTGGCCAAACAATTTGGTAAATTCTTAATGACAGACATTTTTTCCTAAATTCAATTTGAATTCTCGTGATTCTTCAATTTCTTTCAGTGGGTTTTGATAAAATTGGTTGGAATTATTGTTAATTGGTATATTGGATTGATTTGCATCGATTTTGGATAAATTCCACCAATGTGGGGTTAGAGTTTTGATGAGGTAAACTAATGCAATTCAGTTAATAACTATTTTAGAGATGTTTTAATAGTTGATATTGATTATTGGTTTTAATCCAATTTGACTTTGTAGGCTGCGAAAATATTTTGGTGTTAGTATTGGATGGTTTCGTGGCGTTTATTATCGAGTTTTGAGGGTTTAATTGCGAAAATACTCATTTGGAGAAGTTTTTTTTAGTTCAAAATATATAAAGTTGTCAAGTCGACAGGCCATATGGAAAAATTCATAACTTCTCCATCGATGATCCGATTTGGGTGTTCTTAGAGTCTATGGAAAGTAGGACATGAGTACTACAAGTTCTTTCAAGGTCATCATGACAAATATTTAAGTTTTTAAGGTTAAAAAGTTACCCCAAATTTGCTAGTTGAAAGCTAGTTGAAATAGTTATATAAATTAATATTTTTGGAAACTGTTCTCAAGCGTATTTTAATCACGGTTTTCATTGGGCTTAGTGATATCATTTCATTCGAAGCTTAACCCATAATATAATTGGGTATGCAGGGAAGCTATTAGAACAATTTTCAAGGTAATCTGACACTTCGGGACCTCGAAAATTAAGCTTGAAGCTAGTTGTTTGTAAGGTTAAGTAAATCTCATGGTAACCTTTACATTGTATGATTATATTTCTTATGAATTGCATTTTTGCTATACATGCATACACGGTTTGGGAGGGTAAGGTGTTACAAGTCTCCTTATAATGTACATATCGAGGTTATAGAATGTTATATTATGCTCGAGGGGCTGGAGCCACTGATACTTTGCATCACAGTGTTATCATGGGATCACGTTGAATCAGAACATACTCCCATAGTCTAGAGGAACGAGACTCATTTGGTTACTCTCCCAGCACATAAGTCTTTATTACTATTTACTTACCATTTTCGGAGACCGGTCGTTTGATTGTGCTTGGATAACAGAAACGGGATGGATTCATGGTTCTATTTAAATTCCTTGGATTACATTGTTTAAATTTCTTGGATTATTATGCATTTGATTAGTATATGTGTACCGGATAGTGTAGGATTTACTTATCCGATATTATCGAATTTTTATAATTGGATAATGACAATTTTAGCGGTGACAAAGGAAATGAAAAGCTTTTTGATTATTGGTGACTTGCTCGGTTTCTTTCTCTCTATGTTTGTATTACTTCTAAATATAAAATAGTGCTTTTTAGGTTTGTGTGAGGTTATGATATCTTTCGAAAGTGCAAAAATAGTTTTGAGAAGGATTGGAATTGTTTTAATGGTTTTAGGATGGATTGGAATGCCGAGAAATTAAAATATTAATAATTTAAGGATTTTGAAAACCTGAGATAGGTTAGAGTAAATAAATAACTTTTTGTGAATGCAATAGATATTTTTATGGGGTAGATTGTGAGTCCTTCGACATTTCCACCAAGCTGAGCATGTTTTGTTGAAGATTTATGAAAGCCGGGATTTTCGGTGTAGGCTTAGAAATAGAGGAGATGCTGGCAAAAAATTTACGAATTCTTAGGATTATATAATTAATATTTACTGAACTTTGAGGTACAAGATTCGTTTTAGAACCCTTTGTGGTTGATAAAGAATCATATTTGATAATTACTTTGATAGATTTTTAATTATTTATTGGAGAGGTTGAGGCTTCTAGATTACCAGTGGATTAAAGTAATCTAGGTCGATTAGATGCCCTTATTAGGTAGGGCCCGACAGGCGCTGTGGCCGGAGCAGCTCTAGCAGGCGAATGACTTCGACACGAGGCTTGGAGGGACAATGCGGACATCTCTAGCTTCGAATGAAATTTGAAGCTAAGTGACGTGAAAGAGACTTTGATTTATTTCTTGAAAAACAAACTTTCTTCGATTAAGTCATGGGTTTTTATGACTAAATGTTATGATTTGGGAATTCTAAGTCGAACTTGACTTTTATTAGGTGATTTATATCTCTTTGGTCATGATTAGTTGATCATATTTGACTTATGTTAGAAAACCAAGGTTTATGAGATTTTCCTTGTTTTCTTCATTACATGCTTGTTTTACTCGAGTCGTCGTTCTCGATTTAAAAGAATGGTTATTAAAGTCAAAAAAGACTCAATTGACAAAATTAGGAACGTGAATGAGTTCCTCATCATCTAAGTTATCTTAAACAAGTTCTAAATGAGTTTAAATAATATTTATTATACCTACACGCTTGTAGATACGTGACGAGGATGTAGCTAAGAAATTCGACATAAGAATCAGTTTAAGTAGATGCGACAAGCTAGGTAAGTGGGGTTTGCTCTACTATCAATCATGTCATGCTAGTAGATATACTAGGATTTGATTTCAATAATTGGTCTATGAATAACTTGGAATCTGCTTGATATTTTTCATTGATATGTTGCTTATGATGTCCCTTTTTGTTACTCTATCTCTTAGATGCCCGTGGAACTGATATACGTCGAATGGATGTACTTGGTACCGTAGTTGGAGGGTCAAAGGCATCCGGTCCCTCCTCCGATATGACTATATGGAGTTTTGCTAGACTTGTAAACCTCATGCTGTCTAATCCGCAGCGTTGGGGGAAGGATAAGCTATGCGAGGTTAATAGGTTTTCATACTTATGAACCTCGTGTTGTCTAAACAACACCATTGGGGGAAGGATAAGCTAGGACCTATTGCATGATAGGATTATTGGCATTCGATGAACCTCTTGTTACCTAAACCACAATATTGGGGGAATGATAAGTTATTGCCCATTATCCAATTGGATATATCAGTTGCCACTTCTTTTGACTCTAAAGGCATTCGGTATCATCATTATCCTTGTTGAAGTATCGGTTGGGCATTGTTGTTCTTTTATCTCGTTGTATTATTATGCATGATTATGTATGCCTTTAATGTTGGGGCATATGCCCTAGGTCAATCCATTAACTGTCTTTATGAATGCTTTTAGTTAATAAAATAGAGGATTTCATTTGCTGTTTATTATAATTAATTTGCATGTTTACATTATAATAAGATCCATGGGTATTTACAGAAATATCATAAATGTCCCTAGTCGATCATTATACTGGGAACTATAATGAATTAAGACTAGTGTGAGTCTTGATTGATGATCATATGATGATTATACGTATAGGGATACGAATCAAGATCACGAGTACTTGTTAGGGAACAAAGTACCGGACCGACCCGCTATGAGAACATCACATGGATTAAGTCATAGTTGTTTCTCATAATAGGTATATTTTTCGGTCCTCGACTTGAGATTACCAGAGACTTCAACATTAGGAACATAGTGATTTGACACTATCAAACGTTGTCTTTAACCGGACGATTATAAAGGTTGTGATTGGTTACTGTGTGAGCAATGTGATGAAGTTGTGTAATCGAGATAGAATTTATCCCTCTCATATAAAGAGAGATATCTAGTGGATCCCTCGATGTGTTAGATCATTAAAAGGCCTAGTCTAAGTGAATTGATATTGATCAATGTCACTTGGATGTTTTCGATCTACCTAGAGATCGAGACTAGTACGATTGAACATGTTAGATGACAATTCCATGCCTTATGTTTGATTAAAAAGGATATCGTGTGACAAAAGGATGTTATATACACTATTGATTAGGTTGTATCGATTTGATATTCGTACGACTTGGGTAGTCATAATGTCTTGCTAGAGGCCGCTTATGACTTGTATACCAAAATATGTTTTGGTACACTGCCAACGTTGTATGAGCCTATTGGGTCGCACACTAAGAATGGTTTTGCGAGATTTTAAGAAGATTCAGAAAAATGAATTTTATATGATAAAATTCATGACGGAAACGTCCTTGTGGTGTATTACACTTATACTTCTTTAAGTAGGGGTATATTTGTAATTTACTTAACCATCTATATACAAGAGTTGTATAAATAGACACTTTAAGTTAGAATACACTAACGAAAGATCAAAAGGCCAAAACTCCTTTTTCGTTTAAGAAACGACTTAGGGTTTTTGGTATGCTCTGGATCGTTTTGGAGAGAAACAAAAGGATTTGGTATTCTCTCGAAGCTAGCACTTCGAATCTCGGCCGCCGTTCGTGTGTGTGATCTTCGATAGAGGGCGTTCGTCATTGGCAACGCCTTAGAGATCGATCAACCTTCAGAAAGGTATATTGCGACTGAGGTATGATTAAGTTTTCATGGTTTAAACGTTTTTAATGGAATTAGATTCGGATCCCGTTGGGGTTTTTGTCAAAATTGTTTTGTAATTTCATTTGCGTATGAACCCCAAAACCCAACAGTGGTATCAGAGCCATCGAGTTCGATTCCATTAAATTCATTGCATGTTTTCTTCTTATATATACATGATATATGATTGAAAGCATGTTAATAGTTGATGTATATGTGATATACATAAGTTTTCTATGAGATTTATTATCATGTTTTGTGTATATGATACATATATTCGTGATTTAATTGAAATTTGTTTCGTACATGCTAGTAACCATGTTAGGTTAATTTGAATAATTTTAATGAATTGAGTTTCGTGTTCTATGATCCATGATACCATTAGGTTCGATTGGGATAGTAGTTCATGATTCAATTACATGTTTGTGATTATTTGGATGAAGACCGAAATTGCAAATAATTAATTTTCGAAATTATTTATTTATAAATAATTAATTTTCGAAATTATTTATTTAAAATAATTAATTTTTGAAATTATTTATTTATCTTGTTAATGATGGGGCATGTGCCCTAGGTCAATCCATTAACTGTCTTTATGAATACTTTTAGTTAATAAAAATAGAGGATTTCATTTGTTGTTTTTTATAATTAATTTGCATGTTTACATTATAATAAGATCCATGGGTATTTATAGAAATATCCTAAATGCGCCATAATCCAATTAGGACTAATCTTATCCTAATCCAATTAGGACTTATCTTATCCTAATCCAATTAGGACTAATCTTATCCTAATCCAATTAGGACTTATCGATTAGGACTTATCTTATCCTAATCCAATTAGGACTAATCTTATCCTAATCCTATTAGGACTAATCTTATCCTAATCCAATTAAGACTTGAGATATTTGAATCCTAGCATATCACCAATAACAAGATTCTTGATATTTATCTCATATTCTAATTTGTTATCTATCTTTATCAAATAGAAACTTCATAACAAAATAGATATAACAATATAAATAATTAATTTCGAAAATTAAATATTTATTTTGAATTTAAGATATTTGAATCCTGAATTCATTACCAGAAAGTTACTCACGAATTGTGATGAACTACAATATGAATAATATGGAGAAATCAATATCAGAGTTGCATTTGATGTTCAAAACTGCTGAACAAAATATCAAGAAACCCTCTAGTAATATGTTGATGGTCTAAAAGGGAAAGGGAATGAAGAAGAAAGGCAAAAGCAAAGCTAGAGTTGCAAGGTCATTTGTTCTTTTTGTCGCAAAGACTATGGAACAAGTCAAGACCCGGCATGTTCCTACTTCAAAACACCCAAAAGAAAAGGAAGAAAATTGTCATTTTTGTAATCAAACCTATCTTTGGCATTGTCGTCTCGGACATATAAACGAGAAACGCATAACGAAGCTCTGTAAAGATGGACTTCTAGATTCATTTGATTTAGAAATATATGAAACATGCGTATCTTGTTTACTAGGCAAGATGACTAAAAGTCCCTTTACTGAACACAGTGAAAGGGCAAGTGATTTATTGGGTCTAATACATACGATGTATGCGGTCCTATAAACACAATGGCTAGAGGAGGTTATCGGTACTTCATTACATTTACGATGATTTCAAAGAGATATGGTTATGTATATCTTATGAAACATAAAGCCTGAATCATTTGAGATGTTTTGAACGTTTCAAAATGAAGTGCGAATCAACTTGGTAAAACTATCAAAACACTTCGATCGGATCGAGGTTGTGAATAATTAAGCCAAGAATTTGATGATCATCTTAGAAATTGTGGGATTGTATCCCAATTGACTCCACCAAGCAACTCCACAATGGAATGGAGTTTCGAAAGGAGAAATCGAACCTTATTAGATATGGTTCGATCTATGATGAGTCATGCGAGATCTTCCATTATCTTTTTGGGGTTATGCATTACAAACTGAGCAATTTTCACTCTAAATCGAGTTCCTTCTAAAACGGTTGATAAAACACCATATGAGATATGGTACGGGAAGAGACCTAGTTTGTCTTTTCTTAAGATTTGGGGTTGTGAGGCTTACGTAAAGCGACAAGTCTCGGAAAAACTAGCACCTAAATCGACAAGTGTTTATTTGTGGGGTATCCTAAGGAAACAAAAGGATATTACTTTTATAATCCCATTGAGAACAAAGTGTTTGTTGCTCGGTATGGTGCCTTTATGGAAAAACGGTTTATTTCAAAAGACACTAGTGGGAAAGAAATAAATCTTGAAGAAGTTCAAGAATCACAGTAAACATCAATCGACATCTACTTGGAAGTTCAACAACGTTCCGAACCAGTTGAACCTCCATAAGTGACACAAGGCCCACGTAAATCTAGTAGGGTAAGACATGAGCTAGAGAGATTTGGATTTCTCATTACGATAGTCGTGATGTGTTGCTTATAGACCAAAATGAGCCCACCACTTATCGGAGGCTATGTCTCGACCGGACTCGGATAAATGGCTAAGTGCCATGAACTCGAGATGCAATCCATGTATGATAACCAAGTTTGGAACTTGGTTGATTTACCTGAAGGTGGTAAGACCATTGGATGTAAATGGGTTTTCAAGAAGAAAACTAACATGGATGGCAAAGTGCATACTTTTAAAGCAAGACTAGTAGCAAAAGGTTTCAGGCAGACTCAAGGTGTTGATTATGATGAAACTTTTTCGCCAGTCGCCATGCTTAAATTCATAAGAATTTTAATTGCCATTACGCATATTATGACTATGAAATATGGCAAATGGATGTAAAAACAAAGCATTTCTTAATGGAAAGTCGCTTGAGGACGTGTATATGACACAACCTCGAAGGTTTTGTACATCCTGAGAATTCTAGGAAGGTATGCAAGCTTCAAGATCCATTTATGGATTAAAACAAGCTTCTCGGAGTTGGAATCATCAAAATTGGAATCTTCGTTTTGATGAAGCAATCAAGGATTTTGATTTTATTAAGAACGAAGATGAGCCTTGTGTATACAAGAAGGTTAGTGGGAGTGTAGTTGTTTTTCTCGGGTATCGTATGTTGATGATATATTACTCATTGGGAATGACGTCCCAACATTGCGAATGTCAAGTCTTGGTTAGGGAAGTGTTTCTCAATGAAAGACTTAGGAGATGCGGCCTATATCCTAGGATAAAGATTTATAGGGATAGATCTAAGAGGCTAATCGGTCTAAGTCGAGTGCTTACATAGACAAGGTCTTGAATAGGTTCGGTTTGCAAGACTCTAAAAGAGGATTGTTGCCAATGTCTCATAGCATAAGTCTCAGCAAGACTCAATGTACTAAGACAAATGATGAGCGAGACCGTATGAATAAGATTCCATATGCATCAACTATTGGATCTATCATGTATGCCATGTTATGCGCTCGACACGATGTATCATATACTTTGAGCACTACAAGCGATATCGATCGATCCAGGTGAGAGTCACCGGATAGCGAGAAAGAACATTCTTAAGTACTTAAGAAGAACTAAGGAAGTGTTCTTGGTCTATGGAGGTTTTGAAAATGATCTAGTTGTAAATGGTTACACATATGCAAGTTTTCAAACCGATATAGATGATTTTAGATCGTAGTCTGGATATGTGTTTACTTTGAATGGGGGTGCGATGGTGGAAAAGTTCGAAGCAAGAGATCAGTGGCGGATTCTACAACGAAGCCGAGTATATTGCGGCGTCCGATGCAAAGAAAAGGAGGCGCTTTGGATAAAAAGTTCATTTCTAAACTATGTGTGGTTCCGAGTATTGCTAACCATGTTTGTTTGTATTGTGACAATAACGGGGCAATAGCACAGGCCAAGGAACCTAGATCACACCACGAGATCCGAACATATACTCGGGTGTTTTCATCTCATCGAGAAATTATTGAGAGGGGAGACGTAAAGATTTGCGAGTACCTACATCGAAGACAACGTTGCGGATCCATTGACAAAAGCTCTTCCACAAGCAAAACATGATGGTCATGTTAGATCATTAGGCATTAGATGCATGTATGATTGGCCCTAGTGCAAGTGGGAGATGATGGGGCATGTGCCCTAGGTCAATCCATTAACTGTCTTTATGAATACTTTTAGTTAATAAAAATAGAGGATTTCATTTCTTCGTTTATTATAATTAATTTGCATGTTTACATTATAATAAGATCCATGGGTATTTACATAAATATCATAAATGTCCCTAGTCGATCATTATACTGGGAACTATAATGAATTAAGACTAGTGTGAGTCTTGATTGATGATCATATGATGATTATACGTATAGGGATACGAATCAAGATCACGAGTACTTGTTAAGGAACAAAGTACCGGACCGACCCGCTATGAGAACATCACATGGATTAAGTCATAGTTGTTTCTCATGATAGGTATATTTTCGGTCCTCGACTTGAGATTACCGAGAGACTTCAACATTAGGAACATAGTGATTTGACACAATCAAACGTTGTCTTTAACCGGACGATTATAAAGGTTGTGATTGGTTACTATGTGAGCAATGTGATGAAGTTGTGTAATCGAGATAGAATTTGTCCCTCTCATATATAAAGAGAGATATCTAGTGGATCCTCGATGTGTTAGACTGTTAAAAGGCCTAGTCTAAGTGAATTGATATTGATCAATGTCACTTGGATGTTTTCATCTACCTATAGATCGAGACTAGTACGATTGAACATGTTAGATGACAATTCCATGCCTTATGTTTGATCAAAAGGATATCGTGTGACAAAAGGATGTTATATACACTATTGATTAGGTTGTATCGATTTGATATTCGTACGACTTGGGTAGTCATAATGTCTTGCTAGAGGCCGCTTATGACTTGTATACCAAAATATGTTTTGGTACACTGCCAACGTTGTATGAGCCTATTGGGTCGCACACTAAGAATGGTTTTGCGAGATTTTAAGATGATTCAGAAAAATGAATTTTATATGATAAAATTCATGACGGAAACGTCCTTGTGGTGTATTACACTTATACTTCTTTAAGTAGGGGTATATTTGTAATTTACTTAACCGTCTATATACAAGGGTTGTATAAATAGACACTTTAAGTTAGAATACACATACGAAAGATTAAAAAGGCTGAAACTCTATTTTCGTTTTAGAAACAACTTTGAGTTTTTGGTATGCTCTGGATCGTTTTGGAGAGAAACAAAAGTTTCGGTATTCTCTCGAAGCTAGCACTTCGAATCTCAGCTGTCGTTCGTGTGTGGACTACCGGTAGAGGGCGTTCGTCGTTGGCAGCGCCTTAGAGATCGATCAACCTTCAGAAAGGTATATTTCGATTGAGGTATGATTAAATTTTTCATGGTGTAAACGTTTTTAATGGAATTAGATTCGGATCCTGTTGGGGTTTTTGTCAAAATTGTTTTGTAATTTCCGCTGCGTATGAACCCCAAAACCCAACATATACTTCTTTAAGTAGGTATATATGTGTAATTTACTTAACCGTCTATATACAAGGGTTGTATAAATAGACGCTTTAAGTTAGAATACACATACGAAAAGATTAAAAAGGCTGAAACTCTATTTTCGTTTTAGAAACAACTTAGGGTTTTTGGTATGTTCTGGATCGTTTTGGAGAGAAACAAAAGTTTCGGTATTCTCTCGAAGCTAGCACTTCGAATCTCAGCTGTCGTTCGTGTGTGGACTACTGGTAGAGGGCGTTCGTCGTTGGCAGCGCCTTAGAGATCGATCAACCTTCAGAAAGGTATATTTCGATTGAGGTATGATTAAGTCTTTCATGGTGTAAACGTTTTTAATGGAATTAGATTCGGATCCTGTTGGGGTTTTTATCAAAATTGTTTTGTAATCTCCTCTGCGCATGAACCCCAAAACCCAACATTTAATGCTCGAAAAATGATCATGGATCTTATGATCTGAACTGTTGAAATGTAGTTTGATTTTACTACTAGGTATTACTTGGATAATTGATGGTAGAGTAGGCTTCTACTTTATTGAGCCTGTTGATATATTTTGCTTATCCCACTATTCCCCCTACTCCCCAAGAACCTCAGTTGCTACGATAGGTTTGTGAAAGGGAAGGCATATGAAAAGTTCACAAAACCTTCTCATTTGCTTATGAAATGTTTGTATCTATATTTACTTGTTTTGAACTTAAAAATGTATAACACAAGGGAAATGACTAGGGCGGATAGTCTTAGAACCAAATATTAGTTTTATAAATTGTACATGCGGATGAATGGATCATATTTCATATGGATATGTTGTGCACAGGTTCTGAAATAAATTTGTATGTATTTGAGACTTTTGGGTAGCTCAAAGTACAAAGGAGACACTACCGAAATTTCGTTAGAAATATAGAGTTAGGTTATTTGAAGTTATCAAGTTGACTTAATAGGCCTAATACTAATTCCGCAATAAATTTAAGCTGACCTAGAAAATCGTTAGTCAATATTGGTAGCTATTACACAGGTTAAGGCTGACTAGATCATCGCCTGACTCGTTGAGTTTTCTCAAGGGGTTTGGCGATGGTTTAAGTCAGGCAGTCCAGGCCCACTGGGGTTTAGGTCATCAAAATAATACACATTCTAGACTATACATGCGATACAAAGTTCATGATTAAGCTCCATAAATAATAATCTATTAAATCAGTTAATCAAAGAATATGATTGGTTTAAAGCATTAAGCACAAAATCATCTCATCATAACTACATTGCAAAACGGATCAAGTTTATGTTCAAAATTTGTTTAGATTAATAAACTAATCACTCATATTCATAAAATAACATCGTAATAAAGTAAATAAAAGACATAGATACATTCTTATGGAATAAATACTTTGAATCTTCAAATCATCTCCAAAAGCAATGAACAATAAAACAATAAACCAAAACAATAAACAATGGCTCTAAGAGTATTGAAATATTCTAAGTACTCAAGCGCAACTAATTTCGTAGCCCTATAGTCTAAATATAGTATTCTATGTAGTACATATCCCAAACTAAACTCAAATGTCTAATGGTTATCTGAAATTCTCGAAATCAAACCAAGTGATTCCTAAAAAATTCATGATTTAAGTGGAATCGCAAGGAAAATTCTTGGGAAAATAGCTTCAGTGTTCTACCGATTTGAGTAGCGATTCCCAATACAAATGCTAAATCGCTCAAAAATTGTTGGCTGTAATTTCTGGTTCTTCCTTAATTTGCTGATGATTCTTTGTATACTCATTCCACTTGATCAAATCCTTCATATGCTTTCCTTTTTACTTCATTTCTTCATATATTCCAATTATCACCTAAAATAACAAAAATACAAGAAAACTCCGTATATTATAATCTTTTACATTTGAAATTATCCTAAAATGTACTATAAAACATGTTTAATTATTGGCTTATTATCAATTTTTAAGTGGGTGGAGCTTAGTGTCGAGAATGGGTTGAGAGCTGCGGTATGAAGTGAGAAAAAACCCTTATATATGAAGAGCACTTTGGTCATTTCATAAAGTTGTAAATTTGGAAGGTAAAAGAAAATAGGACTGAGGTAAGCTATGTAAAAAGCAGGTTCGTTTAGCCGCTCTTCTTGTAATTTTATATTTTGCTGAAAGAGGTTAGTCATGCTCCGAGATCCACAAAAACATACGGTAATTAAAACTGCGGTTAATATGATAATAAAATTACCCTTTATCTTTCTCGAAAATCACAACCATTAAAAACCAGTAATTGAAGACAAGCGAGCGCAGCGTGGATGTGGGAGTATCAATGACAGATGATTTAGATCGACAATGGCGAATACTATCATTCTCAGGCCTCAATCCCTAGATTTCTTCTTCTCTCCATTCTCTCCGATTCCTTCCCTTCGTTTCGCGTTCGAAGATCACACTCACACAGATGGTTACTTGGAAATCGATTGTGCCACTGTTGTTCCTCGCCGCGCTCGTGATCTTCGAAGAGAGAGTTTCGGTACCATCCTGCGTCATCGTTCCTCGCGATGATGATGTTGAAGAATCTGGAATTGAATCTAAAGAGCTTAAAGTGATGATGGTGTCGAATCTGCTCTTGATGGGATCTGAGGCACGTTACTTGAACGTCTACTTCAGAGATTCTTATACGACCAAGTTCTTCAGAGTAAGTTTCAAATCAATGCTGTTGTTCTGTGATTTCAATGTTTATTTCACTTGAATGAGTAGAAGTCTTTCTGCAAATTGGCTTAGTAGTAGCTGATCATTTCTTGGCTTCAATAGAGCACGTGGGGTCGCGATTTCGCAGTATGAATAGATTCAAGAGACGGAAATTTGAGCATTCTGGAAAAGAAGAAAGCAGCTTTGTATGCAGCACTAAAAATTAAAGCATTTCATGATTTTTATAGGAAAGAAACCAACTTTTCTTGCCCCTATAGCTATAGGACTTGAACTCCCACCCTCTCGCAACAATACCACGTACCAAACCATTGGGCCACCCACTTGGTTGGTGCATTTCTGGATTTTGTGTGTATTGATTTTCTTGGTTTGCAATGTTTTCATGTGGAGTGCCCAATTGAGCACAATTGGATTAATTTTGCGATGATTTTTTATGTAAATGCTTGATACTTAGAAGGTCTATTATCGTAGGTCCTTGTAAACTGAAAAAGCTTCTGTTTGCTTTCAACTTGACATTCCAAGGGACAAACTAACAATGTGAAGTTTCTTTATATATGAACTTATCTTGTCCGTAGTTATCATAAGCCGCTGAAATTAACGACGTGCTGAACAGTTATTGTCTTTATTTTCTTGATGTGGATTGAAATTTTTTCAGTTTGATCATTCAAATATTTGCATTATGAATCTCTGATTTTATTGTCAGAAATCGTTTGAGAGATTGAAGCCTGACATGCTAGTCGTTCTTGGGGATATTTCTGCGAGAGGCTCAGAGTTTACTAGTGGTAAATGGTTGTCCGTGCTTCAGCAGTTTCAAAGAATATTAGGTCCTTTTCTTGGCCTTCCTCTTCATGTTATTCTGGGAGATAGGGACATAGGGGAGTGCAGCAAGTTAAATGCCAGATCTGTTGAATGGATCACTAGAAATTTGCCAGGATTGGACTCTTCTGGTTCTGGTACATTTGAGATGAGCAATATTAGCTTTGTTTCGCTTAATGCCGTGGCAATGCTTTGTGGCAATAATGATCTGAGGTTCAGCATTGAAAAACTTATAGAGAGAGAAAGTCTAGACCTGCAAGCTTACACCAAGGAAAAAGAAGGAAAAGTTGTTCATGACACCGTCGGCGACAACAATTTTCTTAACTTCAAATGGAGAGAAAATCTCATGCAATCTGGTTCTGGTCCTGTTCTCTTGCTTCATTTCCCTTTGCATAGAACAAGAAGCAGCAAGTGCGGAAAGGACGTTCCAAAAGGAAGTCTTTTTCCTAGTCCGCACGGGCATCCAAAGATACAAGACAATAGGTTTGTTTCTTTTATCTTTTGTTAATTTTATTACTCAGTTGCATTTTCAATGAAAATTATTTCTTCTTGGACTATTTGTTAAGTGTTGCATTGGATAATATCAACTTGATGGAAAAGGTTGCTTAATTTTTGTATTTATGCCGAATTACCCTTATTATATAATATGCATTCTGATAATATATTGTTCATTTAATATTTACTATGGACCTGTTTGAAGCCCTTGCTTTCAAAGCATTTATTTTAGGTTTAGTTTTGGTTCTACCTAACATGGAGATGATAGTTTTCTGCTTTAGATTGGGTAAAGCTAAAACCTGCTGCATGTTTCCACTCATTTATTTGATAAACAAGCAGATGGAGACATGTACTTTTTTGTCGTAAGATAAAAGACTTGTTAATTTAGTGAAAAGTTCTAAATAGTATCTTCAAATCAGTTTTATTTCTATGGTACACATAAATATGCAGTATTTATGGTAATTTGGTAGTTTTGAGAAGGAATTGCAAAACTATGGAATAAAGAGGTTTCAAAGAAGGAAAAGAATTTTACCAATCCAACTGAAAACTTAAAAAGACTCATACAAACAATAATAAAGAAGTTTTGTGGAGTGACTTGATATGTATAGGGTTTAGGGTTAAGCACTAGGAGAATGCCAACCAAAATTAAAAGGGCGTGTGTATCAAGAATTATATTTTGTTGTTTTAGGTACCTCAAACTAAGAAGTTTTCCTAATTCCCTTGGATAGTTATAAAACTCATAATGAGAGAGATTTTCAAAAGCTTTGAAAGATATTTGTAAGAGAAAGGGATAATGTTTGTGGTTTCCCACATGGTATCTTATGCCAACATGATCAACCGCCCTTACTATTCCACTCTCAAGCATTGTCAAGCTCCATATGGAAAGTGGCCCTCCTAATCCAGTATGCTCCATCCACAAAATTCAAAATCGAAACATCTTTTAAGGGGAACCAAGTCTCACGCCACTCGGACCAAGCGATTGTTGACAATGATTACATGGCGTTGCCTAGGCGTTTTGGGGCAAAACCAGTCAGGCAATAACCTAGGTTGGTAGTGTCCTCCTAAATTGTTTCTGGAAAGTTGAAAGGCTTTAGTTATGTTAATTGATATGAATACATACCCAACTACAAATCATAATACAAATAGTGTTAGATAAGAACCTAAAGCCATATTAGTATTTTTGAAATATGTTTTGAATATGGATCATTGTGACCAATAAAAAATTAATGTTATTCAAGGACAACAAAGACTATCCCAAATTAGTTGGGGGTAAGCTACATGGATCAAATTCTTCTATTGAGCTTGATTTAGTGCAATTTATGGTGTGCTTTCCAATTCTTTAGGTCCTTCCTAATCAAAGCGTCCCATGTTAGCTTCAGTCTGCCCCTATATCCTTGCAATAAATAAATAATTGATAATTCAATGACCTCTAAATAAATGTATTTTTGTCCTCCACGGTACCAACTCGCTTAGTTCGGGAAACTCACCTTGGGTAGTATGATTTTTTTATTTTTATTATTTATTTTATTATTTATTTATTCTTTGCAGTTTTGCATTGTCCACCTATAGACTAGTACACTAGGCGAACTTGGGTATGGCTAAGCGGATCTAACTTAGGCCCATTTATGTCTATATCTATCCAAGTCCGTCCAAGCCTTATCAGGATCAAACCTAGGCAGGCTTGGACCAGGCTTTTCTTAGTTTCTTATTTTTTTATTTATTTGACATACTCACAAGATATGTTTCTATTTATTTGGAATATGAACACAAGGGAGTTGTCGCCTTAGTCTATAGAATAACATGATAACTTTCTTGAGACTAGAGTTGAAACCTTACTTCTTGTTCTTTTAAAACACACATATATAAAATAGTAATTTAAGTTTCTAAGCAGGCAAACGGAGCCACGCTTGAGTTGACAAATGCAATCCCTTGTACACCCATCAAATGCTCAAGCTCAATGCGGGCTTGGATAGGGCGGGCTTAGGTACAACATCAACGAAGCCTCAATCCCAAATTAGTTGGTTTGGTTGCATGGATCAAACTCTTCCATTGTGCTCGATTTAGTGCAATTGATGGTGTGCTTTCCAAATCTAGAGTCGGGCCTAAAGCGAATAAATTATACCTCAGCCTGATTGATTTGTTTTGAGTAGGCCAAGTAGATACCAAGGCCCATGAATCCACAAATGTGTGTGTGTGTGTGTGTGTGTGTGTGTGTGTGTGTGTGTGTGTGTGTGTGTGTGGTTTTTTTGTTTTGTTTTGTTTTTGTTTTTGTTTTTGTTTTTTTTTGTTTTGTTTTGTTTTGTTTTTTGTTTTTGTTTTTCGTTTTTGTTTTTTGTTTTTTTTACGGCTGGTCTATTCACAAGTTTGAATAATAAGGAATAGCCAACATTATTTAATCTACAGGTTTCTTCATTCTTTTTTCTTTTTTTTTTTTAATCCCATTTTTCTGCTCCTCCCCTCTTCCCTTTTTCATGTCGTTTTTTTAATTTTATCTTGCTGCTCGTGTTTCCTATTTGTGTTTGTGTGGTGGCTATTTGTTTCCTTCATTGTTTGAAAGGTTGTTGATAGCTTTGTTATGGAATCATCGAATTAATCAACAAACAAATGTCTTGTGTTCGTTCTATGGATTTTTATAAAAGCGGATGGCACTAATGCTCTTGCGCCCCTGAGAACATTGGTTGAATTTGTGATGAGAATGTGATAGTCTGCCATTAAAGCAGAGAAGAAACAGCTGAAAAGGCAACTCCATGAAACTTCGCAATCATGTTTAATTTCATTCCACACAATTGACTGATATGCGTTTCAACATTTATACTTAACTCAGCAGTAGTTACGAACATGTATTGGGTTAACCAATTGTTTTATGTTTGCACCTCAGAAAATTTGTTTCGAACTGCTGGTGATAATGTTCTTGAGACTACAATTTTTGAAATGGACAATTTTCCGCGAAATAATATGTTAAAAGGCATGTAAGTTAAGTACTTTTAATCAGGTATACATGTCATTATTATGATCATTATTGTTGCGATTAGTATTTCTTGGAAACTACATCATTGCCTTAATATTCGTCAGACGATTAATGGTGCGAACCTCATGCGTTTTGGACCTCCCCCTTTTTGTGGCTTATCATTTTTAGTCCTATCAATTGGTTAATTATTCATTTATTCTGAAGTTCAAAATATTGTTTGTTGATCGATTGTGGAAATTGTTGGCCAAAAACTAGTTCCTCTGTTGGTTGAGATTGATAGCATGATGCTTCATGGATACTCTCTTATCAATATATGAGAAGGGGAACGAGCATTCAAGAAATTGTGTTCTTCCTTTTCTCATGAAGACTTGTGGTCCTCAGGCTCAAATTCAAGATAGTTACTAATTATTACCTAATTGTTTTATCCTCCTTGGTAATATGACGAAATACTGTCTTCCCTCTTTCTTTTATTTTTTTAATGTACTTTCACATTTTTCTCAAATATATCAGTTTTTTGACAAATCAAACTTACCATGTTTGCTTCTTGAGAAATTGCAACTGTACTATTTTTTTTTTCTTTTTGAAATTTAAGCCGTTATCATTATAAGTTGTGACTCATTGAATGTCTTTGCAGAGGACATGCTGGCCCAGGTCCATATGAATTGTTCCAGACCCTGCCACCAAATGCAACTGAGTACATATTTCAGGCTCTTAAACCAAGGTGCATAGAAAACGTCTTTTATCTTTTGTGCAAATTCTAGTCTTATGCAATTTTTAGGTCGACTCAGTTATTGAGATGCTTACTTCCTGCCATTGTTTAAATATTAGTGCTTAATAAGAATGATGCACCATATGCGGCATCATCTCCTTTGGTTTGGCATGTATATTTTATGCCTATGACCCATTTGACTTCTTGCTATTTGGTTTGGCATGTATATTTTATGCCTATGACCCATTTGACTTCTTGCTTGTTAGCTGTTCTTAGTGCTGGGACCGTTCAATGTTGCTTCTGTTTTGTTAGATCCATTACTTCATAATTAACATGCCCTTGCAAGAATGAAATATATATTTTTATATGGATCCAACTATTTGTTGCTTTCATGTGAATCGTTTCAATATGCAGTGACCGATGGTTTCAGAATTAGCTCATATCAACAAATTGTAAATAGTATGATTCTTATCAATTTTAGATTTGTATTCGTAGTTTTTAGTCATTTCTTACCAGTTTAATGAAATTTAAAAAGCCATTAGCTAAATTGTAAATTAAATATCTAAGTCGGTGGCATGCCTACTAGTGATACTCTTCCCTTTTCTTTTGTGATGTTCTTGAGATAAAAGTTTTACTGCTATTACCAAGTAAGGGTGCACATAACCGAACCTCACCCAGTACACCCGACTGAACCAAAATTAAGGTTATTTTTACCTCAAGTCGATCGGATGGAAAACCCAACTATCCGGTCGGATGTTGGATCTGGTCCTTCCACACTCTTCATCCAAGTACCTCTATAGCATGGAACGTCACACAATTGAGAGTGCACTTACATGTCAACATTTGTGATTTGTGGAGGGCTGGAGTCTCATTTAAATAGGCAGACTCTCTCATTTTACTCATCCCACTAAGCAATGTGGGATAAATAGTTTATGACTTGTGAAAGGTAACACCCAACACTTTTCTGTCCTTAATTTCTTCCTATGAGGGATAAAAGAAGAGCTTCTCCTCTCAACTTTTAGTCTCACATTGGTTAGTAGAGCAAGTGGAGTACAAGTTCTCCTCTATATAAACAAAGGGAATGTAGATAGCTGACTTCACAACTGATCCCTACAAGTTTCCAAGTAACCTTTGGCTGTGCAAAGGTTGAGGGAGCTATGTAGTTAAACATGGCTCTCTCCCAGCAAGATGCTCAATGGCCATTAGTTGCCACGGAAAATTCAAGGGATTCACACATAATGCTATCTCGGCATCATTTTTTCAAGGTCTTTTGGTGTGTGTAAGGTTCCTGCGTTGGAATATAGGTAGATTGGGAATATAGGTAGATGGGCTACCATCCAGCCCACATTTAGCGAGTCGGACTTCAGATGGGTGGTACTCTCTAATAGTCATAGGTAATAGCCATAGGTGTGAGCGGGTGTCTTATGACCTCACCCGATTGCAAGGTCAAGTTAGGGGATATCCAACCCGTGAGCACCCCTACGATCAAGTGATAGTCCACTGGTTGAAGGATCAAGTCTTCCCGTGTGGGAGTTGGATTGGTATAAGTAGTATTCTTATTAAAAAAAAAGAAGAAAGTTAATGAATTTTCAGACTATGGGTTGATAAATAAGATTTGTACCTCTCCGAGAAGTTGAAGATTCATCAAATCTTCCTCTATGGGAAGGTACGAGTAGGGTAACTTATCAAAAAAAAAAGTTGAGAAATTGCAGAATATGGGTTGGTGAACATGATTTGTATAATGGCTAAAATATCAGAGGCCGGGATCATATGATTTTGCTGATGAAGATACTTTTCATCATGCTTAATTTCATCTTTTTGTCAATATCATCATTAGCTTTTTTTGCTCACCATCGGTTGCATTAAATCAAGCGCAATGGAAGAGTTTGATCCGTGTAGCCAGCTCCAACTTTTAGGATTGAGGCTATCGTTAACTTTTGGTGGTCATTTGTCCTTCTAGCGATAAGAAATGCTGGAAGAACATTCATCTCCTGTATGTTCTTGTGAACGCTTCTGAGTAATATGATCGAACAATCCCCTCCATACATTCTTGTAAAACTTAAGAGCTTGAGCACTCGCAAGTCCAATCCTTACTTGTAAACGATCTGCAAGAGGTGTTGTAGTGTTCAATCAACATAATACAAGCAATGAGCTCCTGCTGTAATGTAGTCAGGCCAAAGTAATATGCTGCTTGTATAAGAAAGAGAAAACTAAGCATTATTGATTTTGTGTCTGAGAAGAAACAAAGAGAGTGATGAAAAAGTTGACATATGTGAAATCTGATTTTGGAGGCAGTGTTTGCAAATAATAAGAACACAATCAAGTGTGAGCTCAAGTCAAGAAGCTGTGGGTTTAAAGTGGAGAATGTAACAACTGTAGAAAGAAAAGCAAAGGCAAAACCCATCATTTGGTCCTTGAACTTTGTGTTTTTTTATGCTTTTGGTCCTTGAACTTTTATTACTACACATTTGGTCCTTGAACTTTTACAAAGATCTACATTTAGTCCTTCCACCATTTCAAGTGTTAAATTCCGACGATGTGGGTAGCAAAAGAGTCTGACTAGTCAAGAAGAGTAAAGTGGTTTATATTACTGAACCAAACAACTCACATCGACCAACAAAAGTCGAAAAAATAATTTCCCCCAAAAACATAAAAAACCCAAAGTTTAGGGACTAAAAGTATAAAAAGCCTCAAAGTTCAAGGACCAAAAATTCATGGACTTAAGCTGTTCAATGTATATCCTTTGAAAATGATTAACAATTCAATTGTAGTGTACACTAAAATCTACTTGCTGATTGGTCGACATGAAATTCTGTGATATACTGCTATGCATGGCCAGATAGTGACGTTGACAAGAGACGATGCCACTGATTAACTAATGATGTTGATTCCTTTAATTATTCATTTTGATAAAATAGAAAATGAGAAATGAATGAAAAGGCATCCTCCAAAGACAAGACAGATGTAAAGCTATAGAAAGGCTGTTTGCATTTGATTATTTGAACCTACTCACACAAGATGTTGTACTATTGTGCTTTATCTTGTTGGAAGATCTAGCTGTCACTCCTTCCGCTTGGAGGTTTTCTCGAGTCGTGAGTCAAAAAGGATCTTATTCAAATACAATTAGTCTAATGATTTCTGATTCAATTTAAACAGTTTCCAGTGTGCACCATAATCTTATATTTCAAGGATCATGGTTTTCCCTTCCAAATTTGAGTTTGGTCCCTGATAATAATTTTATATGAATAACTGATAAAAACTGTCATGAATAACTTTCACACTACATTATTAATTCTTTATTTTTGACTAAATATTTTTGGGCCTAAGGTGCCCTAAAGAGAAAAACAGCTATATTCACTGATGTGGCCTACTTGACCTGACTGGATTCATTATTAGTCTGTGATATTTGTCTTACAGAAATAAAATCATTGCAGTGGATCTGAGATCTATCGGGGAACAAATAGGGAAGGAAAAGAGTTGACTTGGTATGACTTTAGCAGTTCATCTCTTGGACTTGATTGGCTAAATTGAAGCCACTCTTGACGAATGTGTGTTAGGTGTCACTCCTAGTAATGTTCTCATCTTCTTTTAGACAATTCCGTTCAAGATACATAATGCCAGTTGAATATAGTAGTCCGTGCATGTTTATATGCAAAATAATGCACCAGGGACTTGTTGATGACCTTCAGATTTTATTGTTCTCATCTCTTTTTACTTGGATTTTGCGCAGGATTGTGTTCAGTGCCCACAGCCATGAATTTTGTGACCACATACACAGAGATGGGATACGCGAGGTTACTGTTCCGGCCATGACATGGGATGCAAGAGATGACCCTGGTTTTATTGTTGCTTCTTTTGC
This sequence comes from Stephania yunnanensis, assembly GCA_039657365.1. Classification (NCBI taxonomy): domain Eukaryota; kingdom Viridiplantae; phylum Streptophyta; class Magnoliopsida; order Ranunculales; family Menispermaceae; genus Stephania; species Stephania yunnanensis. The sequence goes on along the minus strand of CM077581.1, from coordinate 25,911,682 downwards.
GCGGAACAGAGCGGTGACTGTCAGCCAGTGCTCTCTTGCTAGGGAATCGCGGGTATTGATGGCATATGGTTCTGTTCTTATCCTTTTAATATCAACAGCACTAATAGCAAGCAGACACCTATTGATGAATCCAGTGAGATAATCCCCTAAACTAGATCAATTTCATTTTTTAACATTCTTTGCTGCATGTTCGTAATGTTTACTTTGAGAATGTAGATTGTAAGAAAATTACTATTGTAACAGTAAAGATTGATTCACTAAACATGTGAACTGCCTCAAAATACCTCTAATTCCTGCTAAAGCCAATCATGACAAAAATTACCTAACATTCTTATAAAATCTACTGTCTCTGTATTAAATTGCATTTATATCTTAGGTTCTTTGCCATATTCTTTTCTGCTTTCTTTCGGTCATTGCATCTGAGCAAAAGGCAAATATAGTTCTCAGTGCTTTTCTTTTCTATCTCTAAGTCGTCTTTTTTAGAAAAAGCAAAATTAAATTATCGAAGTTCTTGGACTAAAACCATTCGCCCATGATTTCTCCATTAGTATCTTTGAATTTTTATTTAGCATGAATTGAATATTGATGCTTGATTTAACTGCAGTCGGTCTTGACATGATGACTGATGCTTTATGTTGCTTGTAATTCATCCATTTGAGGTACCGATAGAAGGAAAACAATTGGGTGACATTGAGACGACCCTCTCACCTGAACTAGGGCCCGGCCCAAATCATTACTCAAGCCCGATACCTAAACCAGGCCCAAATAACAGTCTGGCATGCCTATTTCAACCTTCGGAATAACATACTAACCATATTGAATAATAGATGTGGAAGTAAAAATTAAAACTAGAATTCCATGTATCATAAAATCAACATGATAAGAGTTCAACTATCTAAGTAGGTTCAATCATCTCAAATAGCTTCTAATACTACCTATAAGCTTCTAAATAGTGCAAAGTAAATAAGGAGGTTTCAAACTACCCAAATAACCTACTTTAAGTTACAATCCAAGTTTATTGTTTTCAAAATCAAATAAATAAATAATAGGAATGTGCAACTTCTCACAAAGTAAGGAAAGAATTCAAGCGAGTGCCTTTCCCTTGTCACTAACTAAAGTGGATGTGGACGCACCTGGAGAGTAAGTGGGGTGAGCTAAAATGGACAACGGAGCTCAATAAGAGGAAAACCTCGCTTAAACATTAAATGCGCAAATACTACCTACTAATTATGCAAAATCTAACATGAAGTTGAAAACTAAATCTCAAACATTAAGTAGAAAGCACGTAGGGATTGATCAAATTAAAATTCAAGCATGTAGATAAGATATAAAGACATGTAGGAACATGTGAGCATTGTTCATCTTCATAAACAAGGAAAGAGTCATGCCTTCATAACTTCTAAAACGAGTTTCAAGAATCATTTAAAGCATAACGGGATTCAAATCATTCATGCAAGGGGTCCACAAGAAATATACCATAAAAGATAATAATAATTATAAGTCATTGGTTCATTCAATGCATGCTAGGTATTGGTAAGAATCCGGTGACCGAATCCCTCACGTTTGATTTGATGCAAACCATTATTGGACGCAATGGCCGTTACGTCCTCCAACTAGTAGCATTACAACAAAGTGAGTTCATCCAAAGCCGCCATCGATACATGTCCCGCTATCACCAAGTTATACGAGTAGGAACTCCAACTCTTACACTTATGTGACACATTTATGCATTCAATTAGACAAGTAAAAACCCTTGGTGGTGAATTCCACAAACATCTTGGGGCATTAACTAGTAAGCCCTCGGTGGCACCACAAACATCGTGGGCTATTTAAATATGATAACTTGCTAATTAGGCCATCGGTGGGAACTCTACAAACATCTTGGGGCAATAAATGACATAAATGGAGAAACAAATGCATTCACATTCCATAGATTTGGAGATTCAAACCAATACCCCAATGCAACCTTTAACCCAAGTCTTTCATTCAAAGCATGATACTTTAATATCTAATAGCAAGCCATAGTTAATGCGTGAGTGAAGCGCCCCACTTACCTCGACTCGCAGCGACGCCTATAACAACTCTTGGTACGCTCGGGGCCCGATGTGAACTTTCGCGCGACACTATGCAATCATAATACATCACATCAATAAATGTTTTAATTTAAATTAATTAAATCTTTCATGTATGGGTCTTTGGGTTCCCCGTCGCCCGATGCGAGACCCAATCAGTCTGCCTCGGAGATGTGATAGTGCCCCGTTTGAAAGCAAATATTATGCTTTTATTTTGTTATATTTTATTTATTTGTTTTTATTTTTTTTTTTATATTTTTTTTTTCGAATTGACCAGTCAACTGTTGATCGGTCAAGGGGCGTTAACCCCTGGTTTCTAAACCAGGGGCCAACAGCCCCTTGTTTGTTGGTGGGCAGGGAGGGGGTTTCCCCTTTTTTGACCACCAGTGGTGGTGGGGAGGTGGCCAGCACCAACCAGTGTTGGCGCCTCCCCTCTGTTGCGCCCCTGGCCAGCCCTGGCTAGGACTTTAATGGGGGTTGGGGTGGTCATTCACCACCCCCTCCCCACTTTGCCCCACCTTGCCGACGACAGCGAAAGGGAAGTCGCCGGCAATAGTGAGGCTGTTGCCGATCGCTGCTCGCCTTCTAGGCACCACAAACCACCCACAAGGTGATTTTTCACCATTTTTGTCAAATTTCAAGTTTGATCTTCATTTAAAAATAAGATTAAAAGGGTGAAGGAGATGCGTGTACCTTTGATTTGGGTTCTTCTCGAGTTAAACCTCCAACACCTTAATCTCCCTTATTCCTCCTGTAGTTAAAACTTTAAACAAAAAGGAGGCTAGGGTTTCTAATTTGATTTATATAGTATGGTTATTTTGTGTAGGGTTTATGAAATTACTTAATTGCCCCTGGGCCAGGTCTTTTGAGTTTTTGGGTCGTCACAACATCCCTAATTTTAAAGAACTTTCGTCATCGAAAGTAAAATGAAGTCATACCTTAGGGTTCGAAAATAAATGGAAAGTTCTCCATAATATAGTCCTCATGCTCCCAGGTCAACTCATATTCTCCATGGAATTGCCACCGAACTTGCACCAACTAGATTTCTTTATTTCAAAGCTTGTGCACTTTCCTATCCACGATCTGAATCGGCTGCTCGTTGTAGGACGCATCCTCCCTCAAATCAACTTGCCCCAAATCGATCATCGGTGCATGTTTGTTATGTGTCTTCTTCAACATAGAAACATGGAAGACATTATGAACTCCAGCTAGTTGTGGTGGTAACTCGAGGCGATATGCTACCAGGCCTATTCGTTTCTTGATCTCGAATGACCCGATGAACCTGAGAGATAACTTTCCTTTCAATCCGAATCTGTAATGCCCTTTCATTGGTGACGCTTTCAATAGTACAAATTCTCCTTGAACACAACTTCTCGATGGTCTTTGTCTGCATACTTTTTCTGGCGGCTCTGGGCGGTCTCCAATCACTGCCTAATCAGTTTTTCCTCTCAGTTTGGTTATGCACAAGTTCTGGACTAATCAACACGGCGTCTTCGACCTCGGTCCAACAAATTGGAGATCTACACGGTCTCCCATAAAGTGCCTCAAACGGTGCCCATGCCAATACTTGCTTGAAAACTATTGTTGTATGCAAACTCGCACAACGGGATATATTTCTCCCAACTTCCACAAAAATCCAATACACAAGCACATAGCATATCTTCAAGTATATGTATCAATCTTTCAATCTGCCCATCTGTTTGAGGGTGAAAGGCCATACTGAGATTGAGCTGAGTCCCCATCTGGTGCTAAAACCCACTCCAAATTTGAGAGGTAAATCTCGGATCACGATCCGATACAATAGACACCGGGACTCCATGTAATCTGACGATCTCGTCTACATATATGCCTCCTAACCTATATGCCGAATATTCCATGGAAATAGGAACTAAGTGGGTTGACTTAGTCAAACGATCTACAACCACCCAAACATCATCATGCCCTTTCCGAGTTGTTGGTAGCCTCGAAACAAAGTCCATGACTATGTGTTCCCACTTCCACTGGGGAATATGTAACGGTTGCAACAATCCCCCCGGATATCGGTGGTATGTTTTCACTTGTTGACATATCTTGCAATCTTGAATATAAGTAGCGATGTCCACCTTCATCCCCGACCACCAATACATCCTCCGCATGTCCTAATACATCTTGTTACCCCCGGGATGAATGGTGAACCGAGATCTGTGCGCTTCCCTGAGTGAGTCATCTCTCAGCTGTCTATGAGATGGTATCCACAACTTGTCTCAAAATCTCAACGCTCCATCGGCTGAAAGTCTCCAATCCATGTATTCGATACTATCCGCGAGTGACCTGTACTTCCCGTACTCCGAATCGACTCTCTGACAGTCAACCACTCTGAACACAGCCACTGGCTCTGCTCTCATCTGAACTCATGACTAGCCTTCCTTGGGTGGCACTCGAGCGTGAAATCATAGTCTTTCAAGAGTTCCAACCATCTCCTCTGTCGCATGTTCAACTCACTCTGAGTGAATAGGTACTTCAAACTTTTGTGATCCGAGTAGACAGTAAATTTCTCTCCATACAAGTAGTGTCTTCATAATTTCAAGGCAAACACAACTGCCGCCAACTCCAAGTCGCCAACTCCAAGTCATGCACTGAATAGTTCTTCTCATGTACTTTCAACTGCCCGGATGCGTAAGTAATTACTTTCTTGTCTTGCATTGATACACCTCCCAAACCAGTCCACGACGCATCAGTATACAGTGACAACTCCCTCTTGGCCTCTGGTAGAATCAAAATTGGTGCGGTAGTTAAATGGTTCTTTAACAACTGATAGGCCTCCTCACATGAATCATTCCATTCATAAGCAACGTCTTTCCTAGTCAGGTTGGTGAGCGGTGAAGCGATCGACAAGAAACCTTGCACGAATCGTCGATAATACCCTGCCAAGCCTAGAAAACTCTGAATCTCTTATGCATTAGTAGGTTGTGGCCACCTAAGGATAGTCTCGATCTTCGTGGGATCAACTGATATCCCTTTTATATTCACCACGTGCCCTAAAAACTTCACTTCGGAAACCCCAAACTCGCATTTGTTCAATTTAGCATAGAGTTTGTATTCCCTCAAAGTCTGCAACGCTTTCCTGAGGTGCTTCCTATGATTTGACTCAGTCTTGGAGTATATCATGAAGTCATCGATGAACACAATCACGAATTGGTTAAGGAACGGCTTGAAAACACGGCGCATCAAGTCCATAAACATTGTCAGGGCATTGCTGAGCCCAAACGACATCACAGTGAACTGAAAGTGCCCGTAGCGGGAGCTAAAAGCTGTCTTCGGTATGTCTTCCTCCCGTATACGCAACTGATGATAGCCTGATCTCATATCTATCTAAGAGAAAAACTTTGATCCCCTCAATTGGTCAAACAAGTCTTCGATCCTGGGAAGTGGATACTTGTTTCGGATAGTCACCCTATTCAATTGTCGATAATCAATACACATTTTCAAACTGTCGTTTTTTTCTTCCCAAATAACACTGGTGCTCCCCACGGTGATATACTTGGTGTAATGAAGCCTTTTTGAGTCAACTCCTCTAACTACGTTTTCAACTCCTTCAACTCAGTAGTCACCATACGGTAAAGTGTCTTGGAAACTGATCTCGTACCGGGTATGAGGTCAATCATAAAGTCAATCTCTCGATAGAGAGGGACTCTCGGAAGATCTGAAGGAAAAACATCCGAAAAATCTCCAACCACTGGGATCTTCTCAATCAAAACTTTTTGTCCTTCCTCTCTCATAGAAGTCAAGCTCGCAATGGTCTCTATCTCAGCCAAACTTGCGACACAACTACAGGTGGTGGCGCTGGTCGGTGTACAACCCTTGAATTCAAACGGGGAAATGCTCGGGATTTGGAAAGCTATAGTTTTGTGAAAACAATCTATCTTGACGTGATATTCCGCTAACTAGTCCATGCCCAGTAATACATCAAACTCAAGACACTCTAAGACCCATAAATCAAATATCATCGTGTGATCCCCAATTTTAATTTTGCACCCCTCACATACCATGTTAGGATAAATCCGTTCAAAAGAAACTGTGCTCAAAATCAAGTAAGTGTGTGCTCTATTCGGTGTCAACCCCAAAGTATGAACTACAACTCCCGATATGTGTGAAACGGTAGAACCAGAATCTAACAATGTATGCATATCCTGACCATTAATGGAAATGGTACCTGCGACCAGCTGTCGCGTGGCTTCCTGATCCTACTCAGCTATGGCGTGGACTCTTCCTCGAGTAACTGGAGCGACACTCCCTTCAGATAGTGACGGGTTAGGGCACTGTTGTAATGTTCAGCAATGCCACACCCGTAACATATGATATGCGGCTTCTGGTAGGTCGAGGGTGGCTGCACTGTACTCGCTGATGCACTCGGCCTTGGCCCTGTTGGCCCTCTGCCCCAGCTCTGTTGCGGTTGCTGTGGTGGACGTGGTGGTCTGAATGTCACACTCTGTGAAACTGAGGGGGTGGGGACACGGGAATATGTGGTGGTCCCCGTCGGAGCGTGTGGTACTCTCGAAGTCCTACCAAATGATGCACGATTACTAGCTGATCCCCCAAATCTATGCTTCTTAAAACTTCCACCCTGACCTCTTTGGTAACCGCCAAACTGCGCTTGCCCTGACTATATCGATCGGATCCCGCCCGAAACTGCACTTCATCTTCATCACGAAGTGCTGACTCACACTCGAATGCACGATGGTAAGCTTGCTGGTACGTTTCCGATCCCGATGCTGCCACCATAGCACGTATGTCTCTCCTCAATCCATCGATGAATCGTTTCCTACTAGTCACCTCAGATGGAACATAATCATATGCAAACTCGGCCAACTCATTAAATCTCGACGCGTACTCCGCCACGATCGTATTGCCTTGTACTAAGGCAAGGAACTCCCTGATCTTGTCTGCCACGACGGTCTCTGGAAACCTTTCATCATAAAACAAATGTTTGAATTGCGACTAACTCATATTTGGTCCCCGAGTTCTTGAGACAGACAACCACCATTTGTGCGCTTTATGTTCCAATAAGAAAGCCGCCAATGGTACCATGGTCCTCTCATCAATACCTAGAGTGTCTTTCCTCTTTTCCATGTTCAGTATCCAAGCTTCCGCCTCTATAGGTTCAGGGTCCCCATAGAAGTGTGGCAAATCGTACTTCATGAATTCTTTCTTGATCCTGCCTCTCCAGCATGCCTCGTTGTCTCCATCGGCTGTGGGTACGACCACTGCAGCTGAGCCGTAACAGAATCATCACCCTCCTCTGCGGGGTGGTGCTCGTGTATCGGTGCTAACCGAGGATCAAGACCTAGCCCCACTGGTGCATGTCTGGCTACTCCATCATTCCTTTGATTTTGCAGTAGCTTTAAGATCTGTGCAATGTTCATTTCCTGTGCGGTGGTCAAGTCATGTATGGCCTTTTGATGTGCCTCGGTCATAGCAGACATGCGCTGTTCCATCTTACTGCGCCAGTGCTTTTCTTCTCTTTCTTGAGTTTCCCTCAGGTTGTAGGATGTCCCTCCGTGGTTACTTATCGTGCACTGTGGAGCAACGGAAAAGGAGATTAGTGCTACAAGTTAAGAGAGTAGGCAAGAATATCTAAATTCTATAGATATTATATTACAAAAACAAATAGCATTATATTAATGTTTTACTTCATGTTTTCAACCCTTTCCCATCCTAAGATTGGTTTTTTATGCACTTTAAGGCGAATTGAACCAATGTCCCATACCTTTGAGTTGTTCGACTTAAACTCGACATTCAAACTTAAAGGCTCTATATACTTAGGTTTCACTAACTTAACCATTTTCCCTAGGTTGTAATGCCTAGCTCTGATACCAATTGAGATTCCCTCACCTGAACTAGGTCGGGTCGCTCGGTCCAAACCATTACTCAAGTCCGATACCTGAAACAGGCCCAAATAACAGTCTGACACTCCTATTTCAACTAGCGGAATAACATACTAACCATATGGAATAATAAATGTGGAAGTAAAAATCAAAACTAGAATTCTATATATCATAAAATCAACATGATAAAAGTTCAACTATCTAAGTAGATTCAATCATCTCAAATAACTTCTAATACGACCAATAAGCTTCTAAATAGTGCAAAGTAAATAAGGAGGTTTCAAACTACCCCAATAACCTATTTTAAGTTACAATCCAAGTTTATTGTTCTCAAAATCAAATAAATAAATAATAGGAACGTGCAACTTTTCACAAAGTAAAGAAAGACTTCAAACGATTGTCTTTCCCTTGTCACGAACTAAAGCAGATGTGGAGCTCAATAAGAGGAAAACCTCGCTCAAACATTAAATACGCAAGTACTAGTTACTAATTATGCAAAATCTAACATGAAGTTGAAAATTAAATCTCAGACATTAAGTAGAAAACTCGTAGGTATTGATTAAATTAAAATTCAAGCATGTTGATAAGATATAAAGAGGTGTATGAGCATGAGAGCATTGTTCATCTTCATAAACAAGGAAATAGCATGCATTCATAACTTCTAAAACAAGTTTCAAGAATCATTTAAAGCTAATGGGATTCAAATCATTCATGCAAGGGGTCCACAGGAGATATACCATAAAAGATAATAATAATAATTATAAGTCATTGGTTCATTCAATGCATGATAGGTATTGGTAAGAATCTGGTGACCGAATCCCTCACATTTGATTTGATGCAAACCATTATTAGACGCAATGGCCGTTATGTCCTCCAACTAGTAGCATCATAACAAAGTAAGTTCATCCAAAGCCGCCATCGATACATGTCCCGCTATCACAAAGTTATACGAGTAGGAACTCCAACTTTTACACTTATGTGACACATTTATGCATTCAATTAGACAAGTAAAAACCCTTGGTGGTGAATTCCACAAACATCCTAGGGCATTAACTAGTAAGCTCTCGATGGCACCACAAACATCTTGAGGCATTTAAATATGATAACTTGCTAATTAGACCCTTGGTGGGAACTCTACAAACATCGTGGGCAATAAATGACATAAATGGGGAAACAAATGCATTCACATTCCATAGATTTGAAGATTCAAACCAATACCCTGATGCAACTCTTAACCCAAGTCTTTCATTCAAAGTGTGATACTTAAATATCTAATAGCAAGCCATACTTAATGCGTGAGCAAAGCTTCCCATTTACCTCGACTCGCAGCGACGTCTATAACAACTCCTTGTACGCTCGGGGCCCGATATGAACCTTCGCGCGACACTATACAATCATAATACATCCCATCAATAAATGCTTTAATTTAAATTAATTAAATCTTTTATTTATGGGTCTTTGGGTCCCCCGTTGCCCGATGCGAGGGTCGAGGGGTGGGACCCGATCGGTCTCCCTCGGAGACGTGATAGTGCCACGTTCGAAAGCAAATATTTTGCTATTATTTTGTTATATTTTTATTTTATTTATTTTTTATTTTTTATTTTTATTTTTATTTTTATTTTTAGTTGACCGATCAACAACAGTTGATCAGTCTAGGGGCGTTGACCCCTGGTTTGTTGGTGGGCAGGGAGGGGGTTTCCCCCTTCCTGACCACCGTGGTGATGGGGGGCGCCTCCCTGGCGGCCCCCTGCCAGCCCTCGGCTGGGACTTTAATGGGGGATGGGGTGGTCATTCACCACCCCCTCCCTTACTCTTCCACTTTGCTCCCATCACTGCCGCTGCCGGTCGCCGCTCGTCTTGTTGGCACCACAAACCACCCAAAAGGTGATTTTTCACCATTTTTCTCAAATTGCAAGTTTGATCTTCATTTAAAAATAAGATTAAAAGGGTGTGGGAGATGTGTGTACCTTTGATTTGGGTTTTTCTCGAGTTAAACCTCCAACACCTTAATCTCCCTTTTTCCTCCTGTAGTTAAAATTTTAAACAAAAAGGAGGCTAAGGTTTCTAATTTGATTTATATAGTAGGGTTGTTTTGTGTAGGGTTTATGAAATTACTTAATTGCCCATAGGGCAGGTCTTTTGAGTTTTTGGGTCGTCACATACATACTTGTGAGTTTTGATTCCAGTTCTTTGAATTCTGATTCTGATATGTAAAATGCACATTGTAGGATGTGTTCGAAGGATGCCAACAACTTCTTAGCAAAAGTACATATCAAAGGCATGCGAATTACCTTATTTACCCTTTGAGAACAAGTATTGACTGTAGTAGATCACTTATAACGACTCACTAAGTCATTAAATAGGTATGTGAACCATCTCACGTCGTTTTTCTGTAGAAAAACCTAGTGCTTAGCCTCATAACAACTTACAAGCACTTGTATCGTAATTAAAGAACCAAAATACCTATCTTTGTTTTAAAGCATGTTAAAAAAAACTTATATCAGACTTTATTAACTAGAAATGAAGCACAGATTGGTAAAAAGCAAATTTAAATTCATGAAAACAAGAATAACAATAATAATGGCAAAGCCTCAATACCAAATTAATAAGGGTTGATGTGCATGGATCAAATGCTTTTTCTCGGCTGAATTTAATGCAATTGATGATATGCTTTCATAATCCTTTAAACCCTACTAATTAATGCATCTCGAAACATCTCAAGTATATCTCTGTACCGCCAAATTCCTTCAATTTTCATTGTATCGAGTTTTCTAATTGGGGTGGGCTTGATTTCGATGTGTCTATCAAGAAAACAGAAATAATGAACAAAATAGCCTCAATCCCAAATTAAGAAATAATGATAATAAAAAAAAAAATAACAATATGATGCTGTATGCTAAAAGAAAGTAAATAGAGAAGATAAACTTCTTGAAGCTTTTGTTACTAAAAAGCTATATCTACTGTTATTATTTCCTCTCCGATCCTCCATGTTATAATTCTCCTCATCAATTTTTTTCAATGAAATATAATATGTAGAAAATAAAAATTACAAACCCTTTCATGGATCGACATTCCTCAACCCAACTACTCATCACTCATTCAATCCATAATCCACCCGTCTCTACTAGTTAAAATAGAAATTGAACTCCTACCCCACTTAGTTGGCACTGTCCAAGAAGAAGCTACTAACTTTTCACCCATGCTCGCCATGCTGTTACTATTCGAATATGTTCTGGATCTTCTTCGTGGTTATTGTAGAGGTATTCTGATCATTTGGCTTCTTCAGTTTTCCATTTGTAAACAACACTGTCTGCACATTTCCTCCAAAAAAAAAAAAAAAAAAAAAAAATTCCCCGCATTTGCCCTGCAAAGTCACGTCCAAAAGTATAAAAGCTCGAACTCTGAGAAAGTCCCATTCGCAAAGTGCTGGAAAAAGAGTGATGGTCAATGAGCATCAGTTAGTCAGCTATTTTCACATTTTTTATTTTTTATTTTTTAGCTAATTGTTCAAAATAATGAAACAAATGGTTCCTCTTTTACTTATTTTCTCTAATTGAGTCCCACAAACGTGTACCCTGTCTGAGTCCAATTCAATCATCCCATAAAATTGCCCCCTACATGAGTTAGGGCTACCAAGGACAATCCAAAGGATATTACTGATTAGACCCCAATCAATAACAGGGTAGGAAACCTCCTTAGAGGCAACCAAAGCATTAGAGGAACATTTCAGTAGAAGTTTAGGTAGTTGGTTTTGTTTGGCAGGAATTAGTGTACTTTGGTCTAATGAGATCAGAGAGTAAAAATAGTAATAAGGACAACAGTATAGGCATTAAGAACTTTGGCGATGTAACAGGCTCGACTAAGTTCGGACTGAGGGTAATGTTTCTCTAAGTTCTTTGGTTCATTCGCTTTTGTATTTCTATTGTTCGCAATTTGTATAAAGATCAAAGCTATAGATTGTTCTCTCGTTCTGTAATTTTCTTGTTTAATTGCAATAAACGCTTCATAAGATCAAGGATCATTTCAATTACTTAAGGAGATACCCTTCACAGAAACGATAAGAGAGGTTTCAGTTTCAAAAGGTGCAACAGAGTTGATACATGCTTTAAGGGGACCCAGATAAATAGAATGGAATGCGGCTGATGAAAATCGTTAAAGGGAAGAAATTAAGTTAGGAAATGAACATAGAGATGGAAATCGAAGAGATATTGATGGAGATGTTTGAGAGATACAAAAAGGAGCGGTAGAGTAATAGATGAAATTTTTGTAGTCGATTTTTTTTTAGACTTTTGTAGTTGAATTAAAATCTCCCTCTAAACTTATGATTATTGCCTCAATAACTTGTATAATGAGCCAACTATAACAACAATCAGGTATAACCATTTGAGGTACAAGAAAAAGGAAAAATGCTATTAAGTACTCTTTGTCAATTCTCTTTTAAGTTTTTTTCTTTTTGGTTCGTTCTATTTGACTCTCTGAAGATGGGTTTTGATTTTGGAGGATTTTGTGAAAACACTAAATTGACACATCCTCTTGTCACCTTTGATGAGGTCAATTAGATGCACATCATGATGTGTTACTTTGAATATCAAGGCAGAGCAAATGACAACTCATACTTTTTTGCCGGAGAAGTGACCTGAAGGCGAAAAAAGTGACTTTTGTGAAATATTTTAAAAAGTTGGGTGGTTTTCTTGTTACAAAGTTGAGTTTTGTGACCAAAGTGTTACAAAATATAAAGTTCAGTAGCCTTAGGTGAAATTAACCCGACTCTGACATTGAGCATGTTTGTTTCGGCTAATGGGATCTACGATTTGGTCTTTAATCACAAAAAAGTTGCAGTTTGGTTAAGCGTCTCATGCCTTCCTTCTTTATAGCATGTCCAATGGGACTATGGATGGAGGTAAAATGGATCCACCTAGGGCAAAATCAACATCCAATCCAAAAAGTGCTCTCCAAATGGATCACAAATTGTGAATGTCTATCATCAAAGTGGAGGGTGCCATTGTAGCAGACTTTATCTACACTATCATATCATCGTTGTTTGTTATAGAAAGTAAAAAAAAACTTTCAATCCATTGTCTATTAGAGATCATTTTGTTTGAATGTCTATTTAATGTCACATATAAGGGTGGCAAAAAATGTCCAGACTTGTTTGTCCACATTTGGACCCTACTTTAAACGGGTCCCGACATAATTTTTTCAAAATAAATGCAGGTCCGAATGTGTTTTGAACGGGTCCGGGTCCGGACAAAGTTTCTTAAAAAACGGGTACCCATTTAGCGATTAATTTAAATAATATTTTATTTATTTATAGGGATATTTTGAAACTTTCATGATGTTTGTATTGTAATTTCACTAATGATGATTTTATTTTTACATGAAAACTCGTAAGACTTGAATTCTGAATATATATAACATTTTTTTGTGATGGAATGCATGACAATATAAAAATCATGCATTTTTGTTAATAATTAGGGGAAAGAAATTATTTATTATATTAAAAAGTATGTGTGGTAAAAAAACGGGTTTTGTATGTTTTAAAAACATATGGCTTTGGACACAAAAGTGTCCGTTTTAAAAAAAAAGTACGAGTTCGGATACTATTTTTAGTAGTTATTAAGGGAGGGTGCTCGGACCCGTACCCTTCCAAACCCCATTTTTGCCACCCCAAGCCACATAGGATATACATCCTTTTGAATTGGCTTCTTGTCTCCCCTTAATGGTGGGAAAATTGCTTCATAAAAGTGACAATCATCAAAACGTGCAGTAAATAAATCCCCTGTTATGAGCTCAATGTATTTTTTAATAGACGATGAGTTAAATCCAACATAAATCCCAAGTTTTCGTTGTTGACGCATCTTAATTCTATTAGGTGGTGGTATAGGATCATACACTGCACAACCAAAATTTTTTAAATGTGAAATATTTGGTTGTTGACCTAAAATGAGTTGCATATGTGAATGTTCATGGTATGCAGTAGACTTATAATGAATGATAAATGTGCGCATAAATGATTGCATGCCCCCAAACCGAAGTTGGTAACTTAGTTCGCATGATTAAAGGCCTAACAATTAATTGAATGCGTTTAATCAGAGATTCTGTCAAACTGTTCTGGGTATGCACGTGTGGAACAAAATGTTCAATGATAATTCCTATAGACACGGAGTAATCTTTAAATGCTTGAGATTGAAACTCTCTAGCATTATCAAGACATATCGTCTTGATTGGGTTATCAAGGAATTGTGCTATTGACTTAATGATTTGTGCTAAAAGCCTAGCAAATGCAACATTACGGGTCGAAAGCAAACAAACATGTGACCATCTAGTTGACGCATCTATCAAAACCATGAAATATTTAAATTGTCCACAGTGAAGATGAATAGGTCCACATATGTCTCCCTGAATGCGTTCTAAGAAAATTGGAGATTCCACAATCATTTTACTTAGGAATGGTTTAACTATCAATTTACCTTGAGAACAACTAGCATAATTATAATCACCAGTTGAAAATATTTTGTGACTCCTTAAAGAATGTCCATCCGAATTATCAATTATTCTTCGCATCATTGATGATCTTGGATGACCAAGTCGGTCATGCCATAAAATGAATGTCTTTGGATCATTAATTTTTTTATTTAAGACGACATTCGTTTCGACATGCCTTATATGAGTAAAATATAATCCATATGATAAAGCCGTGAATTTTTCTAATACTTTTTTTTTCCCATTTGATAACTCATCCAATAGGATAACTCATCTCCCTTTCAATGTTTTAGCTTTACCGAGGATACGACTTACCCACTATTAACCCAAACTCAGCACTATTTGCAATATGAAAATAAAGAATATAGCATAATTGATCGTTTGTAGTATAGCGAGAAAACTAGTTATGTCACATATTGACTTTTAATTTCTGATGTAGAAGATCGTACAAGACGCAACTACAGAGCATACTTTCACAGTCGGTGACGTTATAATGCAAGGTGTATGAATAAAGTGTGCATATGTAAGTGATGCATGTAATAAAAAAAAAAACAACCATGATAACATGGAATAAATTAAACTTATTTAAATTAACAAAAGTTATACCTTCCTAGCTTTGTTTCATTAGCAAGCCTTCTTGAACTTCAAGATCTCCCCCTTGTGCAAGAGCAAGTTCTTGCTGATAACTTGTTATAAATTGAATTGGAACTTGCTAAGAACTAGAGAAGGAAAATAGAAAACTAAGAACTTCTACTACTACAAACTACTAGTACAATGGATAAGAGAAGAAATGAGATAGTTGAAATGAAAAGTTTTTCATTCAACTTGGTGTGTTTTTACAATGAGGTTGACACCCTTTATATAGGTCTTTTGGTGATGATGATAAATGTATTTAGACAATATTTAGAAGTAACAAATACATCACATATCATACAACTCTTCACTAGCAATATTGACAATACATGAAATAGTAAGTACATTGGATATGAATACAAGTAAGAGCAATGTTTGATATTACAACTCAATGACAAATTAAGTCATGGTTATCCAAAATCTTGGTCAATTGTTCATCCATTTCTTAACAAAAACAACATATTACACCACCAAGTGAAGAAAATTTGATTCGACCAGGTGAATAGAAAAATTTGAATCGGCCAGGTGAATCTCATCTGACTTCGGGGCAAGTGAATTCCAACATCTCCATCAAGTGAAGAAAAAATTATCTTCCTCCGAGGAGTGTTGGGTGAGCAGTTGGCAGAGAACTGAGGTGGGATGGGTGAAGCTAAACACAGATGGGTAAGAAAAGAATGCGGGTCAGGAGCTGCAGCTGGTGGGCTCATGATTCGGGATGAGGAAGGTAGATAGGTGAGAGGCTTCTATCAAGGATTCGGCGTCTGCTCAACGATTGATACTGAGCCGTGGGGGTACTCTCGGGACTTAATTCGTATGGCTTGGCAGATGGATATCGAAAACGTTGCTCGGAAAGTAGATTCGATCGAAGTTGTTGAGTTAATATCATATTTTCGTGCAGAAAATCACCAAGCTCACATCATCTCCCTCATCAAGGAGCTGCTGGAGAGAGACTGGCAGGTGGCAGTCAAATTGGTTCTGAAACTTATAAACGTGTGTGAGGATTCCATGGCCAAGTTGGGCCTACTTACAAGGAGACACATCTACACGTATGACCCAAAAGAATAAAAAATGATTGTAAATAAATCTACTATCACTTGTTTGTTGTTAGAGAATGATTATAATAAATCTGGTATCACTTGAATAAAATGGCCTTATGGCCGCTCATTTGCCAAAAAAAAAAAAAAAAAAAAAACCAAAAAAAAAAACTGAATAAATGAAAACAAATAAAAATCGAAAAAATAGGTGATTTAAAAAATCTGAATATGCTGGTTTATATCTCTTTCTTTCTAAATATTATTTTATGAGTAGTGCTCGAATAACATCTCGAGTGACGCTCCAAGTGACATGGCGCGTATGCCCTAGGTAAAAATTAGTGTGCGCAAAATAGTTCTTCATATATAACACGCGTGACTTCACGTCATAGAGATGTCACTTAAAGTGTCACTTGAGGTGTCATTTTAGTATTTTTTTATTATATATATATGATTAATTAAATTATATGCTTTACTTAAAAATCCCATCCTAATCCGTCTTTTCGTGCTACGCATTTTGGTAGCTAAAAATAGCTAAAATAACCTGAAAAAAAAAACGAATAATAGCTATCTTATCTGTATGCATATATCACATGCTAATCGATTTTCTTGGATAGCTTAGTGTTGTAATTGTGTTACTACTAGGCTCCTGTTAAAAATTTAGCTAATTAAAACAAACTGATGAATAATTAAAAAATATAAAAAAAAAAAGCAATGACATCATCATGTCACTTGTCAATATATTAAACAAAATAAATTTATTAGAAAAAGAAAGTGGAAAAAAAAGCTTATTATTTAAGATCAAATGAAAACGAAGTCTGAGTCAATATCATTTAATTAATTTGTAAAAACGTAGTGAATATACACATTCAAAAGATAAATTCTTTTAAATACCAACAAAGGCAGTGTTAGAAAAACAAAAAAACAATTTTCTCTAAAAAAATTACCAAATCGTTTCAATCACTTCCAAAAATACAAAAATAATAATTAATATCACATTGGCCAAAAGCATTTTGGTGAGATGGACAAGATCAAACTTGTCAGGATCATAAATCGGAAGTGAATCATAAAGGGCTTGAGTGAATCGAATTGGGGATCGTATCAATAAATCGTAATATTCAGATACATTAGTGAATCGTGCATTTATATATATATATATATATATATATATATATAAAAACACGAATCACAAATTTTTGAGTCGTAATCAAATTTACTTTTTTGTCCCTTTCCCACACAATTTTTTTCTCGGGCGTCCCTTCCTTTTTTCTCACGTCGTGCGTCCCTTATCTTTTCGTGATATCTACTGATATCTACTGCTTCCTTTTCTCTCACGTTTCTCTCTCATGTAACAACATATCCATGATTTCTACTCCTTATTCCAATTCTCTCACGTTACAACAACAACAATGCAACAACAACAACAACGCGGGATCTTCTTCAGATCTCCGACTCTCCACTTATAAGATCCACCACCACTCTCCGATCGAGCTCGAGATCGAACCCCGCCCACATCGAGGTCTCCGCTCCTACAAGTCCCGTCCAGATCTATAGGTACCGAACCAAAACGAGTTCTTCATTCAATCTCATGAGCTAGGGTTTCGTTTCGCTTTCACAGGTTTGTGCGATTCGCGATGGTCATGGACTGTATCCGACTCCGCAGAGGTATCTTCCTCGTGATTCTCGTCGCGGTCGCGTTCTCGGCCTCGGTGTCTGCTCAGGTAGGCAGATCTCGACATTGTGTTAGGTTTTGATCTGATCCTTGTTGTTAGGTATTGATTGTGTTGAAGTTTTGATTCTTATCAGGTACTTGAACAGAAGAGTGAGAGGAAGAGCGAGGCGTTGAAGAGAGTCGCGAAAGACCTCGGTCGGCGAAGTAAAGTGAGGATTTTGGTTTTTATTGAGAGAGACTAGGGTTTGTGTTAGTTGAGAAGTGTTGATTTTGTGTTTTTGTTGTGCAGATTGAATTGGAGTCTCTAGAGCATGGTAAATGGGGTGATAAGAATGATCAGAAGTTGGTTATAAGGGATGCGGCGGGCGGGGAAATTCCGGCCTCGAGCGGTCTTGGGATTTTTGATGCTTTCTTTGCCAGTTCATCAATGATCTTGGTTAGCGAGGTTTGTGCATTTGCCCTATTACTATTTCACGTCGCTACGATGATTGCAATTTATGTTGATTAGAATGTATTGCAACTTGCGACATTGCCGCATTGCATTGTTAGCTCGCGCGTCAAGTTAATATGTATTCAAAATTACATCTTGATGTATAACACTGTACGCGTGATCGGTTCACTGTTCTGTAGTCCTCTTTAATGTGTGGTGGATTAGCCGGTAATTTGAAGGCGCACAGTTGCTGCGCGTATGGAAATATATGTTTGAACGTCTGGTGAAAGGATTCTATGCTCGATTCACATGGAACTTCAATACTTAAAGTTTTAAATTGTTTAGGGGAAGTCCGTTCTGGTCATTGTAGTATGAAATTCATTATTCATCCCGTTAAGTTTGTGTTGAGTTTCTTTTT
Source organism: Stephania yunnanensis (assembly GCA_039657365.1). Classification (NCBI taxonomy): domain Eukaryota; kingdom Viridiplantae; phylum Streptophyta; class Magnoliopsida; order Ranunculales; family Menispermaceae; genus Stephania; species Stephania yunnanensis. The sequence goes on along the minus strand of CM077581.1, from coordinate 25,893,079 downwards.
TTTTGGATTGGATGTCGGTTTTCTAGGCATTGGGTGATGGTAAATGTGAGCCAATTCAAGGTGCATATGGGATTATCAGCAAATATATGCTAAACTTTATACAGAATATGGCACTGGTAGAATTTTTTTAAGTTAGTATACTTTGTTTTGCACACTATCTCAAAAGTCAAAAAGTGCTTTATACATTTTTTTAAAGGTAGTTTGTATTTTAAAAATGAACAAATCTGAAGCTACATTTGTTAATGCAAAGCTTCTACCACTTTTTCCATATTTTCTCGCTTGATCTGATGCATGTTTGGTACTTTTCTAACTTTTGCTAGATTGGAGATGAAACCTTTACAATTGTTGCACTTATGGCTATGCGCCATCCTAAATCAATTGTGTTATCTGGGGCTCTTGCTGCATTGATTGTCATGACAGTAAGCTCTTCTCGTCTCAATTCATCATATTGGTTTGAGCTATTTATTTTTGAGACTGCTTTCTGCTGTGTTGGTTTTCACTTTGATGTTAAGCTACCAGCCCACTGCGATATATGGTTCCATCATGCACATGAGGATTATATAACTTTCAATATTACTAATTATTTTGTTCTTTACAGATGTACTAGGACGTCTTGTTCGAATAGGCGAACTTGTAGATCAAGAAGTTAAAGGAAAACAAAAAACGGTCAAAAAACTTGTTTTACGTATTCAAATGAACAGGTATATATATTTTTTAGTCGAAGTTAATTTTTATAACAAAAAAAATGATTCATTGTGTTTCGCAATTTAATCCTACGTTTCATCTAAAGAAACAAGCAAGTGAACGCAACTTTTTGGGGCCAAAAAGCGATTGAAACAAGCAGTGAGTTTAGCAATTGCAAATCATCAGACTCAATGGTGATTATAATTACCTCAAATAATGTGAAACCTTATAGAGGTAATTGATGCAAGTTTATTTATTAAAATACATGTACAAGGTTGCTTCATTTCTACATACGTTGTAACATTAATGCTGAATTTATTTATACTTTTCAATCCACATAAATATTTAACTTTTATCAACAGGTGAGCCAACACTTTCATCAACAAGTGCAACAAAGATTTACACAAGTCTAGATATTGAAGAAATCGCATCATTCATGAAAGGGTATAAAATTTTCTTTAAACATATGCGTTCTTTCATATGTAATGCGTAAATTACATTCCATGACATATTATTTTTCTTATTTTTTTCAATTGCAGAGAACAATTGAGTAAAGAAGTTAAGTTGATTCGAGGAGAAAATGAAAATTTTAATATGAAGGCAGAAACTACGACTATAGAGGAAGTGAAGCGCCAAAGATCGAAAGCTACGGTAAGACATTATTATATACAAAATAATATTATATAACTTCTTCACGATATAAAACTAATTGTTAATTTTTTTACACAGGAATTGTACGTTGTTTGCAAAGTGAAAATCATGTCAATAAATTCAAGTGGTTCTTGGCATTACAATACTTGCTATTCACATTACGTCAAGTTAGAAAAATCGGGAACACAATATTATTGCGAAAGGTGCAAAGAATTTGTTACAACGCCATATCGGAGGTACGTTAAAATTATATTATACAAATGAATGTCACTTTTATAAATTACGTATATAATTTTAACATTCATCTTTGAGTCTTACTAGCCATACCTTTAAACTATTTATTATTAATTTTCAATTTTTTAAGATTTTTTGTTGTTGTACTGTATATACATATATCTTGTCAAAAATCTAATTCATGACAATTGGATTTGTTTTTAGATTCAAAGTTCACGTGCGCGTCGAAGACAATACAGGGTCCACAACTTTTGTTCTATTCGATAGCATAGTGAAAAATATTATTGGTAAAGACAATGGCGAAAGAATCTTGAATGAGGCATCTTCGGTACATCTTTTTCTAATTTAGAATACAAAACTAATTGAATGCAAATGCAATATTTTATATAATCTATGCCTTTTTTATTTTTATGGTCCTTTTGTTCTAACTTATTTTTTGCTTATATTGTCAGACAAACGAAAAGATTGTCCCAATAGAACTCTACGAGATTGTAGGAAGAAGTTTTACTTTTAAACTAAAACTCACTAATTACAATTTAGCCAGTGGAAATGAAAATTTCACCGTTTCGAGTATATGTCATGAAGAATATGGAGATAATTTTCGTTATAATGAGGTATTTATTTTATTTTACAATAACTTATAAGATCACATTATATAATTTAATTTTACATATTGTCTTATTTTTGAAAATAATAGGGGAAGTTGTCAAATGATATTTCAACACATAAAGATGAAGTCGACAACAACAAAGAAGTCAACATGAAGAGAAAAAGTATTGATAATGAATTTGGAATAAATAAACGTCCAAGAAAATATTGTTATGTTGAGTAAGTTATTTGAAGTTACATATTACTACTTAGTTACTTATGTATTTATAAATAAACTAATATAATGTATTTCTTATGCAGTGATGACGAAGATGAAGTATAGTCAACATCATCTTGAACATGCTACAAAATACAAAAGAGTTTTTATATTTAATTTTTAGCAGTAGGCATTTTATATTTTCAATATCGTATTTTATTTAGCATTGTATATTAAATTTAATATTTTATATTTATATTACATAGTTTGTTCAAACTCATAAATATTATTTTAATTTTTATTATACATTCAGTTGCTTATTAAATTTACAATGTTTTAACTATAATGCATGGAATGAAAACTTGATTTGAATGAAAAATTGGCCCATTTTTGTTCAGACTTGATTAAATAGGGTTTGAGTTAAGTTTTGGATAGAACCCTCTTGGTATGGACTCTGGACCCTCCATGGATCTCAATTTGGACAATCAGGCCCTTGCTATTATTTAAACACATATTATAATTTGGTCTGAATTATTAGACTATGGATACCCTCTATATATAGCTATAGACTACTCCAACACATATGATATCTTTGTTTTTGAGATGACTCAAATTTCTCATTAGAATGATTTTTATTTGTACATCACTTTTTAAACTATAATGAGTACTGAATGGGATTATAATATGTATGGCAAGTTCATATTTATTATAATTTATATAATTGGAAAAGTTAAATGTAAAAGTAGTTTTTTAGTAATTCCGATTTGATTCACTCGAGCCCTCAACGATTCGTTACCAATTCACGATTTTGACAAGTATCTATCCCACTCACTACACTCACTTTCTCCTCTTGTACTTAATTTTCACTTTCTATACCTAACCCCAAATTAAATCATAAACTCATCTCATTTTTCCTTCTACTTTTTTAATTAATCTTTACACACTCCTCGGTTTCATCCCCATCTCTTTATCCATACATTTAACAACTCACCATCGTAACATTTGGTTGAGATTTGGTTCACATTCTTGAATGATTAGAATATTTTTTTCATGTTGAAAGATGGCTATCTAAACCTGTAATCCCAACTAATTCAATTATTTACATTCATAATTTCAAAGTTATCCTTTCTATCTATAAAGTTTGAGGTAAATATTGAACTTTATGTACAATTTTACGAAATCTCCACAAGCAAGTGTTCATAAATTAATGGGTCAAACCACTTGTGTTTTTTTCCTTGTTTTCCATTTTTTTGAGGAAGTAATGACCTACCATGACTAGCTTATTTTTTCATTCACGTCTTATCTCAATTACATAAGAGAATATTGATGCGCTAAAAAATGTGCTTGTATTTTTAATTTTTAAATTTTAATTACAATTTTAAATTTTATTAATAAATTCTTAGAAATTAATTCCCGCGAGCGGGTCAATCGTGCATAGCACGACATGAAACTAGTATATATATATATATATATATATATATATATATATATATATATAATTTATACAATGAAATACTATGAAATACTATGAAATTTTAATCTAATGTGATTGATGTAGTGCATTTAATGCAAAACACATTAAATGCGTGATAAATGCTATATAATTGGATTCCATGGTAGAAGCACCCTATATATATAGATATTAATGAGGGCCGCTAAGGGCTTGGACTTTTTTTTTTTGTAAATTTAAGTTGGGATCTGTTCCATGCGCTTATATGTTGTAATTTATGCGGGTATGGCTCGTCCAGAAGCAACCGGTGACTAGGGAAGAGGCTGCACCTGAGGTCCCGAGGCCGAACGAGAGGGCGGGTGGCGGAGACCCCAGAACGACATCGTACGGAAGAGAAAGAGAATGAGAATCGGGATGGTAAGGGCAAGGCGAAGGTAGATGGCAATCGTGGAAGGTTACATTTGCACGATGAGGGTTCGACCCTCAATGCCGGCGACACCGAGGATCTTGTTGTTGCGGGAGGAGAAGAGGAGGGGCATGCATCGAGTCAAGTAGCGGTGACTCTTCGGATGCCATGACAACCATGATAGACACGAGATCGTAATGTGGGGGGAGCGGAAGAGGTGGAGCTGGCCATGATGAAGGAGAGCCGGAAGTGGCTTTTGAGGCGCGTGCTCCATTCCCGGTGGTCCTATAGACGGGCGTTCTTGAAGAGCTTCAAGGATCATGTGGCTTTATCGATATGGAGGAATGAGGTAATTTCAATATCATTGAAATTATTAACTTAACACTCATGTCTTCACATAATGACGAAATGTTTTTACATTTGCGGAGCGGCCGTTCTTAAGTGTATCAATCACGGAGCTCAAATAGCGGAATGGGATTTACAATCGTGTCACCCGGACACGGCGGGACTCCGAGGATTATTCGGCGTTCGGGTTGAATGCGCGATAGATCGCTCATACCGCAAGGCCAACAAGGAGTTGATCTCTGCATTTGTGGAGCGGTGGCGGCGGAGACGAACACATTTCACCTACCTTTTGGTGAAATGTCTATCTCATTAGAGGATGTCGACTTCCTCCCGAAGATCCTGTGACGGGCAAAGTTGTAGAAGTGGACAAATTTGCTAGGTACACGGAGGAATCTCGCTCCGACGCTATCAAGATGGTTTCCAACCTTCTTGGGGTTAGCGCCGAGGAGGCGGAGGAGGAGGTGAATATCACCAAGGGGCTCGCAGGTGCGCAAACATTGGTTGAAGAGTCGATGGTGCCCCAAAGGCTGGTTCGATACCCATAAATTATCCTCTGTGGAATGCACGGCCGAGCGTACTGCTTGTACTTGTTGTCGTGCACTCTTTTTGCCGATAAGAGTGGGTCTCGGGTGTCGATCGCGGCTACTGAAGCTACTTGAGGACTTGGACGACGTAGGGAACTACGCATGGGGAGCAAAATGCGTTGGCCTACTTGTATCGACACTTGGGGTCCGCCACGAGAGTCCTAGTGTCCCGTATTGCTTTGGCTACCTCACATTGCTTGAGGTTTGTTTTTAAATATACGGAATAGGCATTCTTTTGTTCGATTCGCCCAAATTGCAATTGTGGAGTAACTAACATTGTAACGTTATATGCGGGGATGGGTGTATGACCATTTCAAACTTGGTCCGCCACGCCCAATGCGAAGTACGTGGACTACGTGCACCCTCGTGTCTCCGGATGGATTCAAAAGCACGAGACGGTTGCGAATGTTGACAAGCTCGGGGCCATTAGGAGAACGTTGGATAGGTTGCGACCAAGTGAGGTGAGCCGCCTATCCATTACCTCTCGATGTCCTCTTAAGCACGTACTCAAATTTGGTAATTTACTTTACACTGCGCTTATATGTTGAATATTTTGTAGGTCACTTGGGACCCATATGTGAATTTAAGGGAAAATGGCGTTGTGCAAGCGATGGCCTTTTACGGTGGGAAGATCAAGTACATGGATGTGGTGGAGCCCTACCACCCGGAGAGGATTCTAAGACAGTTTGGCCACGTGCGGTCGATACCGAGATCCTCCTTACCGTCCATTGGAAGCACACGAGGCCCGGTTGCAAACAAGTACTCCGTCAAGTATGGGTTCGAACAAGACAATTGGGAGCGATGGAGGAACCATGTGTTGGCTGCTTGAAGTTAGGGGCGAGAAGGCGGTATTTGAGTTTCGGCTACACAGGACTACCTCCTTGGTTCGTCAACGTGTCTCATCCTCATTATCACGAATCCGGTCTTTGAGGACCGTGTAATGGTCGCCTCAACCATAGCGAGAGAACGAGATACTTGAGGTATTGGAATGGTTATACGTAATATGGCACTTATAATTATTTCCGCAATGTTGAGTATTTGACAAGAACTTGAAATTTTTCACCCGGCACAATAGGCGAGCCTTGGACGCGGCGTTGCGATGGATGGACCTCCCCGAGAGATGTCTACTTTGGACTCGGCTAGGACCACATTGATCGGTGGTCAACCTCCTTTCGGGAAGGAATTTAAGTCCCACCCCACGAGTACATTTCCGCGACCGCAACCGGCACAACCGCGACAACCGGCCCTACCGCGACAACCGGCCTGCGCCGAACCAGGCCCGAGGCACTCCCACCATGGTAGCACTTCCACACCCTCGCCCGGCCAGGAGCCACATCTCGGCTGCCTCGGCCGATGGTGGCACCCGAAGAGAATGCATGGGAAGGAGTATCGAAGGAAGAACGTGAAAAAACCCAAGCAATGACCAACCCTCAATGTTGGAGGGATAGACATTTGTATTACATTTTACATACACTTTTAAATGGTTTATATGTCTCCTTTGCACATGTTGAGTACATTATCATGATTGTTTATGATGTTTCATTGTCCATGTTTGTGGCCGGAGTTCGAAGAAATTTTTTCATGTTGTGTCGGTCACTCAAGCCCGAATGGCGGTGGAACTTTCGGTACCCATCACCGAGACTATAAGGACGGTTACGGTCTCTCATAGCCGAGCTTAAGCGTTAAGTTAAGGTGGCGAATGATCATGCGAAGGCTGAACATGCGTTTCGGTCATGCACGACCGAAACGAATGTTCCAAAGAACCATTTTGAACAACAAATGAAACTAACTTTCAATCATTTTATATCCTAACTTTGAAAATTACAAATTGTACAACCAAACTATTTGCATTGTTCCGGTTGTAACACTACGGTGAACCCAAATCTACAACGGATATGGTGGCATCAAGTAGAGTTGCAACGGGCGCGATGTCTCGAATACGAATCTATCTCGCCAACCTTTCGCACTATCCCGAGCATACCGTACCCACGACGGGTATACGGATGGCAAGGGTGCATTCGTGCTCAAACAACACTGTCAATGTGAACAGTACACCATTACCATATTGTCGGGAAACAACATAACAATTCAACCAAATTCGCATCACATACCCTAAGCCAATGTATATTCCCCGTCATTAATCATGGCAATGACAGATCTGCTTGTGACCGGTGGATGGTGGAGCACTACGTAGAGGTAGAAATGTGGAGGCACTCCCACGCGATAGGTTGACGAGAACCACATTGATCTAGCGGGCTACTAACAATCCCATGTCCGGAAGTGTGAACCATTCTTGGAAAGTTGCACCAACTTGATTCTCTACGCAATGCACCGCAATCTTCACACTCTCGTAACCTGAACCTAGCACTTCGCGCCAATGGTTTTCATGCCCGATAAGCTCATCGTACATCCTTCTACGGACGATCCGCCACCCGTCGTCATCTGGTAGTCCAAGCCCATGCGCAACACACCTATATCCACAATTCCCATCGGCTAGCACATCGATGATAAGAATGCGAACCCAACGGAGAACGTCAAGTGCGTATAAGTGATGCCAACAATCTCCAACAAAGGCATTCGGTACCTATTTTTCTTGTACGTGCAATCCATCAAAATAACCGATGGAAAACACCTGACCAACTTTATTGAGTCGGGATGTGACCAAAATAACTCCGTGACAACATTCATATCGGGATCCTTCCTATGCCATGACAACCACTTATTCTTCTCCAAAATGTGCAAAAGTTGTTGCATTTGAGTCCTCCCACCCGCATCCTCCTTTCGGGCTTTTTGTCTTGCATTATATATAGTCCTCATTGTCGATGCGTTACCAACGTCTCTTTGCTTCAACGTATTTAGGATGTCCCTTGGCTTCACATTCCCCTTTGTCATTTGCACCACAACTTCCTCGCTCCGCCTTATCCAATCTCCCGCAAAAGAATGGCCATCCAAGTGTTTTGCGGGCTCGTGATTGTGCCTCCCACATATAACGATGATATACCACAACGAGTCAGCATTTTCCTTTACGTTGATAAGGAAAGGGCATCCACATTTCTTCGTACCTGTTTGAGTCCTCCCCGTTTCGTCTTCTTCTTCATTTCTTGGTTTCGAAGCTATTTTTTCCGCTTTACCCTTACCAACTCTTTGTGACATTCCCCTGTAAGTCCCTGACCTCTCACAGGCAATTTTCACCCTACCCCTGCGCTTAATGCCACCGGCGTCAGAGTGCTTCGTCACTAGCACGAACATGTTCTCACGGCCTATCATTTGAAGCCATGAAACTGCTGCTTCTCTACTTGGAAATGGCCTACAAGGTGTAAACGTGTCCGTGTAGTCTGGAAATAAGGCAGAAACCGGCATTACTGCAATACAAACAGTGTAACATTATAATCAACCGAAATGTACAGCACAATCACAATAACATCCAAAAAAACATGTTTTCGGTCGTACATGGCCGCAACTAGCTTAGTGGTACCGCTCACGTACGACCGATAGTCAACGAATACTATCGGATTTAACGCTTACATCGAGATACGCGAAACATTCGGTCCTCTACGGCCAGAGATTACATTACATCTCGGTCCTGCGAGGCCGAAACAATCGCGCACCACCCAGACAGAACCTTCGGTTAACCGCAACGAATACACAAAACATTTTCAAAAATACCTCAAGTACGACCTCCTCTGGCACCGAAGCAGTACAATCCTCCATTATATAGTGGAGTCAAGTTCGGATTGGAATAAATTACCAAACCCTACGTTCACAAACAAATCATCATTTTCATAGTTATACACAACTCAACTTTTCTAAAAAACACAAATATGGTTGTCAAACATTGTTACCTCGCTGTGGAATTATGACAATCCGCAATAATCGATCAACGCCGACAAACGCAGTGTGGATTTGTGGTTCAACTGGTGGGGTGCCCTTAGCGGCCCTCATATTTTCTTATGATCTAATTTTTTCTCTTGCTCATTTATAATTCCTATGCTTTCAAGTTTTATAGAAAAATATAACAATAAACTAATTTTATATTTGCAACTTTGTTTTGCGGATCAAGTGCACTGCACATTACAAGCTATAAATATGATTAAATATGATTACTATTCAGATAACATGAAGAAAGGACTAAAAATGGATTGTCTACATATATCAAAGTATAAAGTATCAACCATCAACCATCAACCAAGGAGTCAAGGACTCGAAAATTTTCAACGAAGTTTGAATGTAAATAAAGTTGTCAAAGACTTGAACTTAATTGTACATACATCAAAATTTAAGTTCAAGTATAAGTTTGCAACATTAAAACTTGAAATCCACGAGTTTATGCTGTCTTCTTCAATATTCATGGGGCATCATCAAAATCATAGGGGAATAGAGGCTCATCAAGTCCAAGTGTTGGATCATTATGCCAAGCTTCATCTTCAAAATCTCGATTAAGTCCAAAGTGTCCATCTCCTCCATCATCTTGAGCATTTATGTCTTCAACACCTTCACCATAAACAATCTTAAAAACATAAAAGTAAGATAATAAAGTTAATGTAAATATAAATTAAGTATAAAATCTATAGACTAAAAAAATACAATAAGATTTACTTACGTTATATTTTATTGGTTTGTTGCTCTTGGCCGACATTAAGATTTTGAATATTCTCCGCGTCAATCTCATCATTCAAGTTGAAAGACCCAGTGTCATTATTAATGTAAATATTAGCATTACTGCTCTCTTCACTTGCATTAACATGAATATCATCTAGAATCCATTCTTCATCAGAATCCACATCTTCAAAGCACAATGGATCAGAAATTGTTGGTCTTTTCTGGTACTGCTCTCTAAGCTTCAAATTGGTCATGACATAAACAAGAGAATTCATTTTTTTTTTGTGCAACCTTTTTCTCCTTTTGGTATGCACCTATTTACAAGATCAAATTAGTATTTCTTCTGTCTGGATTCTTGAATATATAAGAAATGTAAAGAAAAATAGTCAAACAAAAGATTGTTTAGAAAACCTATTCAAAGGCACTCCAATTTCTCTCGCATCCTGATGAACATGTTAATCTTAAGATTCTGATAGCCAACTTCTTCAATTCAGGGCACTCACTTCCAAAGGACCGCCACCAATTAACTATAAAAAAAATAGTTTGAAATGTTGCAAAATTGTTAAGAACTTACGATAAAAAGTTATGAGCTATAAAAATAAAATGTAATATATTACAAACATATAACTTGGAGCCAATTTGCATCTAGTTGCCTTGGCTGTGTCTCTCCCAAAAAGTACCCTTGCATCTCTAAATGCATTTAGTTACATTTCAACTTTTATCCTCTTCGCACAATCGGGGATCATCTTCTCAAGGCATTCATATAAACTAGTGAATATTGCTGGATTAATTGCAGTGTTTGTGGACTCCATTTTGTATTAAAATTGTGGGTTCAAAAAATATGCAGCTGCAAGTAATTCGCGATGAAGTTGCTTCTTCCATCGATTGTCAATGATTTTCCAAATACGATTGTAACTGTAAGGTAGGTTCTAAGTATTCTAATTAAATAAGTGACTAAATTTTTAACAAATATAAACTTAAATCATAATATCAAAGTTTTAGTACCTTCTTTATTTTTGATCTAATTGTATTGCGATTTCTTCTTTTGCACGATCCATAGCTTCATATATAAAACTCATTGCCGGCTCTTTATCTGAGTCAACCATTCTCCACACCTTAACAAGGAGTAATGTGCATTGATGCAATAGACGACATCTCTCCAAAAGTCACGAATTTTAACAACAGTCTCCACAATTTCTTGGCCTTCAATTGTTTTTGCATAGATACTAGTAGCCTATTGAGAGGATGAAAACAATTGTGTCAATCCAATCTTGTTCTCAACAAGGCTTTTCAACGTTAAGTAAGCAGTGTCAAATCTCGTTTTAGCAGGCCTAACTAAATCTCTTCCCTTGGTGTAGTGTCGCATCCATGCAAGTACCCTTGTGTGATTATAAATGTCCTTTGTGACTCTCTTGGCCTTAGCTATAGTTGTCTCATGTAAACTAATCTTGCCAATGTCCTCCAAAATTAAATCTAAGCAATGAGCCGCACATGGAGTCCAAAAAAAGTTTTACCCTTTTCACCATCAACATCTTGCCAGCAGAAACATAATTTGAAGCATTGTCTGTGACTACTTGTACAATATTTTCTTGTCCAACATACTCAACAACATCATCTAACATTTTGAAAATACTTTGAGCAGTTTTTGAAATTACGGATGCTTCAATGGACTTTAAAAACACAGTTCCTAATGAGCTATTAACCATAAAATTAATAATAGATCGAATTTTCTTATCAGACCACCCATCAGACATGATAGTGCATCCTTTTATCCTCCATTCTTCTTTGAACTCATTCATCAATTTGCTTGTGTTCACAACCTCTTCTCTTAATATAGTCTCACTAATTTCATGGTAACTTGGAGGCTTAACTCCCATTCCATGAGTAGCAATCATTTCAAACATTGGTTTAAAATAAACACTATTGGCAGCATTAAAAGAAACTGCATTGGCATAGAACCACCTTCAAATCGCATGATTGATTTTCTTCCTATCACCTTTCTTAAAAATTGAATTTATTGTCTTTTGGGTTCCCTTAATCGTTCACCATCAATTGCACTTAATCGAGCACAATGGAAAATCTTGATCCATGTAGCCGACCCCAATTGATTTGGGACTGAGGCTATGTTGTTGTTGTTGTTGTTGTTGTTGTTGGGTTCCCTTAATCTTTCCCTGCTCAACACCAACGCCAGTGAACTCTTCCATTAGAGTTTTTCCTTTTCTTTTTTCACCTTGACCGTGTCTCAATATTTCTTCTTCATTTAAATCATGTTCATAAGAGATCTAATATCATGCAACAATTCTTTCTTTCTTTATGCTTCTAAAGCGGCCTTTTTAAGTTGCTCCACACAAATCAATCTAACTGATTCTGAAGCTTTAGGACATGCCCCTGAATTATTATGTGCACCGACGATATGTTGTTTTAATCGAAATACTCCATCGTGTCGAACAGTGTTGCAAAACTTGCACAATACCTTATGGCGATTTTTTGGATCAACTTGAATTCCATATTCCCATGCAGGATCTCTCTTTTGAGAGGTTTTTCTCTGTGGTTCTTGTGTGGCTTGTGCATCATCACTTTGAGTTTGAAGAATTTGAGTAGAATAATCCATTAGCTCTCTGTAACAAACCTAAGTATCTAAAAATGCATTAAGGGGATAATAACTTATTAAAATTAATTATATTTTTTTAAAACTACAATCAAGTATAATTAATTGATTCCTAGTTCCATCCTAACATTTAATAATGTTATTTAACACCGCTGCTACACTTTGTTAGTTGTCTCCTTTTAGGAATAGACAACACATTGATGTCAATATTAAATACAAGAACTTAAAGAAAACAAATGAAGATTTTTTCTCTCATTTAAGATAAAGAAAATAAAAAGTTGATAAAAAAATTCATAAGAGTCAAGAGACTCTTTCACAGTTTCACCTTCACGGTTCACAACACCACCCAACACAAAAGTTTAAAGTTGAAAAGTTGAAAATCATGTCTCTGCCTCACTTTCAATTTAAAGTTTAAAGTGAAGGGCAACAGTGTAGCATATTCAGTTTCAGACCAAAAGAAAAACCAAGAAGAAGACATGAGAAGAGGGCAGCGCACCAAAAAAAAGTGAGCTTGAATAATCAATGGAAAAGGAGCTTGGAGAGGCCGAAAGGAGAGGCTGCAGTTGCAGTCACCGGAAGAGGAGAGCAATCACTCGGAAATCCTTTCCCCTTCCCCCATCTCGTCGATCACTCAAACCTTTTCCTTTTTTGCAAAATAGAGCTGCGATTTAGGGCTTTGAAGAAGTGAGAGTGTGTAAAGCAGGCGCAACGTTGGTGTTTATTTGAAACAAACATAAATCGCATGAATCGTGCAAATCATGCGATTCTCCTTGCAATTCGCGCGTCTCGATTCGTGCGATTCTTTAGGCGATTCCATAACACTCCAATTCAATGACAGCAGGCGCAACGTTGGTGTTTATTTGAAACAAACATAAATCGCATGAATCGTGCAAATCATGCGATTCTCCTTGCAATTCGCGCGTCTCGATTCGTGCGATTCTTTAGGCGATTCCATAACACTCCAATTCAAGTCATTGAATCGAGTGTTTTGGCCATGATCCGGATCACGATTCTCACAACCTTGGAGAAGGCATTACTTGCCAAAAGCAAGGTTTGAGGATGTTGTGGTTCAACTCTAGTTGTAGTAAAAAAATTAAAAAAAAATAAATAAAAACAATTAATAGCACATGATTTTGTAACGTCCCAAATTTCTAAATAGTGGATTTGGTATGTAGTTAAGAGTCATGGATCGTGACATGACTCGAAAGCGGGTACACAAACCCAACACTCAGCACGATGACCGAGTAATACATTGTTTGTTGTATGATGAATGCTTAATACATTGTATATGTGTAGACATAGTAAGTCACTCATGTTTGTTTGCATATGTCAAGACATTAGTAGGGATGCGCCTCGAAATGTGTGTTGACGTGAGACCGGGGTAGAGTGATGTGACAAGTTGATTTAAGCTTTGTGTAGCTCAAATAGTAGAATTAATATGGCTATAGTTGATTTTATATTAAATGAAACTTAAGTCAGTAAGTTAAAACATCAGTCATGGATACTTCTCAAGATACTTGTTGGCACATCAAGAGACTAATTGAGTTTCCATTTGGTGTTAGTTAGATGGAGATAGTGAAGAGTTAGTAGCAATTGTGTCAATATGTAGACCATTAAATTAGTCTCGGGATATGTGTATATATATATATATAAAGATTAATGGCTAATAATCAATCTTATCTATAATATATAAGATTGAAATGATCAACTCATGCAACCATCTCATTCTCATTTCTTAACTTACAGAAGAAGTAAGTGTTGAAGAGAAAGATCAGTGAGAGATCAGCACGATGGTGAAAGAAACTATGGTGATTTGAGGAGTTGATCAAGCCATAGGTGTTCATCAACTAGGTAATTTTACTTACATTAATAATTTAGTTTAATTTCATGAATTTAGGATATAATTGAGTTATGGGTTGTTCTTGTTGTTTTGGTAGGTGTCTTGGAGGACCCCAAGGGGTTGGAATTGGCCATGTGTGGAGAAAACTCATAACTCAAAGTGCAGAATTCTGGGTTTTCCTGCATATAGAGCGATACCTGCCTGTAGTGCGCTAATGAGGTTGACTGGCACGCTAATGAGACCTTCCACCCAGCGCGCTTGGTGCTCAAACATCACAAAAACTTGCAATTTCCTAACTAGAACTTGAACACCTTAGGCAAAGTTTAACACCCTAATGAGGGTCCAAACACATTGTAAAACATGTCTAATGGTACTAAGAGCATAAAGAAAAGTCTCAAAGACTCAGGTACGTGTTTCGAGGTATCGAAGGGCCGAGTTAGCTAGGAAATTGACGTAGAGGTAAGTAAAGTGATTAAGGTATTTCTCTCCATTTCATGTCTTGATGTTGTTGCTTGTTGAAAGGTTGTGTAAATTGTTATACTTGCTCGAATTCTTATGCCATGATTAGTGTGTTTACTTAATTATGTATTGTAGTTAAACTAGAATATGTGTGTTTAGGTTTCATGACATGGCTTGGGTTATACGCGGCACATGGGGTATGAGACTCGGAGATGTCGATATAGTTGACTAGTTAGTGTCACGGTCCTACCATATAAAGTTGATTAAATGTATAAGCGGTGACCAATTAGGGTAATACAAAGTACTATGTGTGTCGACCTATTACGTGAGGTCGATAAACCGTGTTTCACAATTAACAAGGATAATATCTAGGCCAATATGTGAAATGATTAAGCAGCGACCAATAAGGGTAATACCGAAGTATTATGTGTGAGGAACTATTACATGATGTCGATATGCTGTGTTTCACAACTAATAAGGAGAATGCTTATGCATAAATGATGACCAATAAGAGTAATACTGAAGTACTATGTGTGCGGACCTATTACATAAGGTCTATATGCCGTGCTAAATAAATGATTACCCAAAGTCTATGTGATTAATAGGATATAATTGGGCTAATGTGTTAGGTATACAATTTAATATATGTGGTTCATTGGAATAGTTCGTGGAAGCTACGATGTTTGGTAGTGTATGTGTATCTATAGTTATTGTTGTATAAGGAATGTATGTAATGTTGAGATATTATCTTGTTGTGTTTGGAAATGTGGATAAATATCTCTCAGTGTTACTTTCTACTTTCCTATATTAACCATCTTTTTTTTTTTCTGACGGTGGGTGCAGATCCATCGAGTAGCAGACCGGCAAGGAGAAGATCGATGACTACCTCCGAGCCAGTGGAGAGTTGCTACCTTTGTTGTGGGTTTTTAGTTTTGTTGTATGACTTATCTATATATATATGTTATATACTTTTGGGGATATATATCCTATGGGTAGTGAGATAGTTACCTGAACAAACACATGTTAATATATAGTTATCGTCGTTTTGTTATGTATATGCATGTGATTGTTCTTTTTAGTTTTCATACTTGGGATTTATTATATTGTTTCAGCATAACTGTTAAGACTTCTGTTAAACTTAATAAACTATAAAAAGTTTTAATTAACTTTGAAATACTATTTAGTCACGAGAATGGTGCAAAGTTTATTAGAAAGGCTAATTAATAAATTATTAAGTTCTACGTGGCTAGGATTAGGGTTTAATGACGGGATTAGGCCGGACGGTGCCCTAGATTATGGGAGGGGCCATCACAAATTCACTCAATTAGGATAAACTTAGTATAAACTCGACTCAATAATATTTCAAGTGGTTCACCTTCATTATAAGAAAAAATTAACATAAATGATGTACTAATGACACATGTCAATACACAGGTGCGTCTCACTAAAACAAATAGCTAAATATCACCTAAAAATAACCCAATAAAAATAGTTAAATATGGCCTAAAAATAGTTGTGTATTACAATTAGATTTCATAGCTTAAAAAGAGAAAAAAACTTAATATATTTGCTAATGACTAATAATATTGTATTAGACAAAACACTTAAGAAATTGTTATAATCCTAAAATAGCTAAAATCTTAAAATATAGCTAATTAGTTAATTTTTAGTTTGAAACAAAGAAAATAATAGAAAATAGCTATTATCCTAAAATATAGATAAGTAACACGTAGCTAATATATATCATATTTATCACTAAAATTGAAATCGAAGGGGAAAATGAAAACACCAAAAAAAGGAGAATTTAAAATAATGAAAAAAAGAAAAAAAAAGTGAACTTAAAAAATCGAAAAAACAGAAAGGAAAACCCGAAAAAAATACACGTAAGATTCTATCAATTCCTATTTGAATCCAAAATAAAATAGAGGCAATGACATCATCATGTTGCATGTCAGTCCCTAAGATTAGTTAAAAAGGAAATGAATATATTTCTAGAAGTAGTTTCTATTTTATTTTTTCTCAAGTCATTATGTTGTTGTAGTTTATCAGTGCATTGACGCAACGTTTTTGGTTTCCAACGTAGTGTTCGGTGTCAAATGTACAGGCTAATTTATGCTCGGGCTCCATTTTGGAGGTGTCCCTCCCAATCCAATTTTTCTTCATTCATGAGATTCGAAATCGAGACCCCGCTTAAGGGGAATCAAATCCTTTGTCACTCGAACCAGTCGATTGTTCGATGTAATGATGCAACTTTGAATCACTTGGAACGAAATGCGCTAAAATTGAAGAATATCAAATTATCAATACACAAAACCAAGATTTTTAAAAATAAATAGAAAAAAAAACATAATTAAACATGGTCTAACTTTTTCCATTGTTTCTGCTTCAATTCATTACATCCATCTTAGAGCTACAAGAATATGATTCCATATCGTTAAAGATGAGATAAATTCGCAATATGTGGCGTTACTTGTCCTACATTGCATTACTCTGGCTTTGATTGATAAAGCTACCTGAAAATCTAGTTGATATCTGATAATCTAGATGATATTTGAAAAGCTAGTAGTTGATAGGTGAATTAGATAATCGAGCTGATTAGTTGAAATTGTTAGGAAAAATTAGTTGACTGTGTAGCTGATAAATGCAAAATGATATAAGAGAAAATAATATATGTTAATCGAATGTGGGGTTGGAGCACCCAACTAACTCCCATGAGATTAGTCGAATAAGTATAAAACTCGATCAACTCGGACCAAGAATTAAGGGCTAATTTTATATTCGATTGGTGCATGCTATATCGTGATGTTATGTATTAATTTTATCCAATTGCATCGTATGTGTGTGTTTAAATCTCGTGTTTAGCGAGAGTTACTACGACGAGTATACACTTCATGATGCATGTTGCCTCGGGTATCGGGTAGGTGGGTATATGAGAACACTCATGTAGCTTAGTTGACTTCAAATAACAAAAATAATAACCTTAAGCTATACCGAACAAACTAATTTAAGCTTAAGTCACAAAAGATAAAATAAACAAGGCAATTGTGCGCCTTGTTGGGTTTTTGAAGTTTAAAACATAGGAAAAATTTTAAAATTTTATTTTTAAAACCCCAATAGAATTGAATATGAATTCTATTAAACAGATTAGCAAAATAAACCATACCTTAATCGCTTGTTTTTTATATTGATTAATGTTTAAGACGCTACTAGCAAAAAATCGTCCTCTATCAGAAATCCGCATACGAATGGCGGACGAGATTCCGAGTGCTAGTTCGAGAGATAACTCGAAAACATTTTTTTTGTTTTCCCTAAAACTCCAAAATAGCTAAGAAATCTATCTCGTTTTTTGTAGAAACGAAAATTATATTCCAACCTTAATTTCTCCCACAATGTGAATTCACTTAACACGCCTAATTATACAACCTTTGTATAAAGCTAGGTAAGTGAATTACCATTATGCCCATACTTAAAGTGATATTAATATGACATCATAGGGACTTCAGTATTACGAATTTTATCATATAAGACTCATTGTTCTGAGTCATTTAAAAACTCGCAAAATTATTCTTTGTGTACGACCCAATATGTTCATGCAATGTTGGCAGTGGACTAAAACTATTTTTACTCGAGTCATAAGGGGTCTCTAGCAAGACATTATGAGTACCTAAGTTACATGAAGATCAAAATCTACACAACTTAATCAATATTGTATATCATATTCTTTTGCCTTACAATATCCTTTTATTAAACATAAGGCACAAAAAAGTCATCCTTAATGTTCAATCGTAGTAGTCTTGATCTCTAGCTAGACTGAAAACACTCAAGTGACATTGATCATATCAATTCACTTGGACTTTGCCACTTTTAGTCTAACATATCGAGGGATCCATTGATATCTTTCTAAATGAGATGGACAAATTCTATATCGATTACACACCTCCACACATTATTCACATAGTAACTAATCATAACCTTTGCAATCTTTTGGTTAAAGATAACGTTTGATTATGTCAAATCACTATGATTCTAATGTTGAAGTCTATGGTAATCTCAAGTCGGAAGACTAAATAATATACATATCATGAGTAACACTTATGACTTAATTCATGTGGTGTTCTCATAACAGGTCGATCCGATACCTTGTTCAGTAACATGCAATCATGATCTTGATTCATATCCTTATACGCATGATCACTACTTGACCATCAATCAAGACTTACACTAGTCTTAATTCATTATAGTTCCCGAGATAATGATCGAATAGGGAGATTTATGATGTTTTAGTAAACATCCATGGATCCTATTATAATGTAAATATGTAAACCAATTATAATAATAAACATCCAATGAAATCCACTATTTTATTAACCAAAATAGTAATAGAAGCAATATTCATAAGATTGACCTAGGGCGCATGCCTCGACATCTCCCACTTGCACTAGAGCTAATCATTCATGTATTTAGTACCTAATGACTCAATATGACCATAATGTTTTCCTGGTGAAAGAGCCTTCGTTAATGGATCTGCAACATTGCATTCTGTAGGAAACCTATAAATATTTACGTATCACATCTCAATAATTTCTCTAATAAGATGGAAACGTCTAAGTATATTTTTAGATCTGTGGTGTGACTTTGGTCATTTGGCTTGTGCTATTGCCTTGTTGTTGTCACAATATAACAAATAGGGTTAGCAATACTTGAAACCACACTTAATTCTGATATGAACTTTTTGATACAAACTACCTCTTTAGCTGCATCAGACGTAACAATGTACTTAGCTTCTGTTATAGAATTTGCTACAGTCTATTACTTCGAGTTTTTTCAGCTCACTGCGTCTTCATTCAAAGTAAACACATGTCCAGACTACGATATGAAGTCATCTATGTCAGTTCGAAAACTAGCTTCTTTGTAACCATATAAAATAAGCTCGTATTCCAAACTTTCACTATTGGCACCCATACCGTGAAACGACGGTCAGACCGATCCAAACCATATCTTGAGGTGTTTGGTCACACCATTGACTGCAAAAGACGTATGAACCAACATTTTCTTATTATCATTCCAGTTTAAAAATCATTTTTCGAGTTGATTTTTCGAAAAATGTTATATTGTATTGACAAACCCAGTTGTTTGTCCTACACATATGTTGGGTTTCGGGGTTCATATGCAATGGAGATTACAAAACAATTTTGACAAAAACCCCAACAGGATCCGAATCTAATTCCATTAAAAACGTTTAAACCAAGAAAACTTAATCATACCTCGGTTGCAAAATATATTTCTGAAGATTGATCGATCTCTAAGGCGCTGCCAACGAATAACGCCCTCTACCAGCAGTCCACACAAAAACGGCGGCCGAGATTCGAAGTGCTAGCTTCGAGAGAATACCAAACCTTTTTCTTTATCTCCAAAACGATCCAGAGCGTACCAGAAAACCCTAAGTCGTTTTTAAAAAGAAAATAGAGTTTCGGCCCTTAATCTTTCGTACGTGTGTTCTAACTTAAAGCGTCTATTTATACAACCCTTGTATATAGACGGTTAAGTAAATTACACATATACCCCTACTTAAAGAAGTATAAGTGTAATACACCACAAGGACGTTTATGTCATGAATTGTATAATATAAAATTTATTTTTCTGAACCATCTTAAAATCTTGCAAAACCATTCTTAGTGTGCGACCCAATAGGCTCATACAACGTTGACAGTGTACTAAAACACATTTTGGTATACAAGTCATAAACGGCATCTAGCAAGACATTATGAATACCCAAGTTGTATGAATATCAAATCGATACAACCTAATCAATAGTGTATATAACTTCCTTTTGTCACACGATATCCTTTTGATCAAACATAAGGCATGGAATTGTCATCCAACATGTTCAATCGTACTAGTCTCGATCTCTATGTAGACTGAAAACATCCAAGTGACATTGATCAATATTAATTCACTTAGACTAGGCCTTTTAACAGTTTAACACATCGAGGGATCCACTTGATATCTCTCTTTATATGAGAGGGACAAATTCTATCTTGATTACCTAACTTCATCACATTGCTCACACAGTAACCAATCACAACCTTTATAATCGTCCAGTTAAAGACAACGTTTGATTGTGTCAAATCACTGTGTTCCTAATGTCGAAGTCTCTGGTAATCTCAAGTTAGAGGACTGAAAAATATACCTATCATGAGAAACAACTATGACTTAATCCATGTGATGTTCTCATAGCGGGTCGATCCAGTACTTTGTTCCCTAACAAGTATTCGTGATCTTGATTCGTATCCCTATACATATAATCATCATATGATCATCAATCAAGACTCACACTAGTCTTAATTCATTATAGCTCCCAGTATAATGATCGACTAGGGACATTTAAGATATTTTTGTAAATACCCATGGATCTTGTTATAATGTAAACATGCAAATTAATTATAATAAACGGCAAATGAAATCCAATATTTTATTAACCAAAAGTATTCATAAAGAAAGTTAATGGATTGATCTAGGGCACATGCCCCAACATCTCCCACTTGCACTAGGGCCAATCATACATGCATCTAATGCCTAATGATCTAACATGACCATCATGTTTTGCTTGTGGAAGAGCTTTTGTCAATGGATACGCAACGTTGTCTTCGATGGTACTCTGCAAATCTTCACGTCTCCCTCTCAATAATTCCTCTGATGAAATGAAAACACATGAGTATATGTTTGGATCTGTGGTGTGACCTAGATTCCTTAGCCTGTGCTATTGCCCCGGTATTGTCATAATACAAACAAACAGGGTTAGCAATACTTTGAACCACACCTAGTTCAGAAATGGACTTTTTGATGCAAACTGCCTCCTTTGCTGCATTGGACGCTACAATATACTCAGCTTCAGTTGTAGAATCTGCCATAGTCTTTTGTTTCGACTTTTTCAGCTTACTGCACCCCCATTCAAAGTAGACACATATCCAGACTATGATCTAAAATCATCTATATCAGTTTGAAAACTTGCATCTGTGTAACCATTTACAACTAGATCATTTTTAAAACCTCCATAGATCAAGAACACTTCCTTAGTCCTTCTTAAGTATTTAAGAATGTTCTTTACCGCTATCCAGTGACTCTCACCAGGATCTGACTAATATCTGCTTGTAGTGCTCAAAGCATATGATACATCAGGTCGAGTGCAAAGCATGACATACATGATAGATCCAATAGCTAATGCATATGGAATCTTATTCATACGGTCTCGCTCATCATTTGTCTTAGGACATTGAATCTTGCTGAGACTTATGCCATGAGACATTGGCAACAATCCTCTTTTAGAGTCTTGCAAACTGAACCTATTCAGCACCTTGTCTATGTAAGCACTCTGACTTAGATCGATTAGCCTCTTAGATCTATCCCTATAGATCTTTATCCCTAGGATATAGGCTGCATCTCCTAAGTCTTTCATTAAGAAACACTTCCCTAACCAAGACTTGACATTCTACAATGTTGGGATGTCATTTCTAATGAGTAATATATCATCAACATACAGTACCAGAAAAACAACTACACTCCACTGACCTTCTTGTATACACAAGGCTCATATTCGTTCTTAATAAAACCAAAATCCTTGATTGCTCATCAAAACGAAGACTCCAACTCCGAGAAGCTTGCTTTAATCCATAAACGGGACTTTGAAGCTTGCATACCTTCCTAGAACTCTCAGGATGTACAAAACCTTCAGGTGTGTCATATACACGTCATCAAGTAGCTTTCCGTTAAGAAATGTTGTTTTTACATCCATTTGCCATATCTCATAGTCATAATATGCGGCAATGGAAATTAAAATTCTTATGGATTTAAGCATGGCTACTGGCGAAAAAGTTTCATCATAATCAACACCTTGAGTCTGCCTGAAACCTTTTGCTACAAGTCTTGCTTTAAAAGTATGCACTTTGCCATCTATGTTAGTTTTCTTCTTGAAAACTCATTTACATCCAATGGTCTTACCACCTTCAGGTAAATCAACCAAGTCCCAAACTTGGTTATCTTGCATGGATTGCATCTCAGAGTTCATGGCACTTAGTCATTTATCTGAGTCTGGTCCAGACATAGCCTCTTGATAAGTGGTGGGCTCATTTTGGTCCATAAGCAACATATCACGACTATCAGTATTGAGAAATCTGAATCTCTCTGGCTCATGTCTTACCCTACCAGATTTACGTGGGCCTTGTGTCACTGGTGGAGGTTCAACTAGTTCAGAACATTGTTGAACTTCCAGTAGCGGTTCAGTGTTTATTTGTGATTCTTGAACTTCTTTGAGATTTATTTCTCTCACACTAGTGTCTTTTGAAATAAACTGTTTTTCCATAAAGGCACCATACCGAGCAACAAACATTTTGTTCTCAGCGGGATTATAAAAGTAATATCCTTTTGTTTCCTTAGGATACCCCACATATAAACACTAATCATATTTAGATGCTAGTTTTTCTGAGACTTGTCTCTTTACGTAAGTGTCACAACCCCAAATCTTAAGAAAAGACAAACTAGGTCTCTTCCCGTACCATATATCATATGGTGTTTTATCAACCGCTTTAGAAGGAACTCGATTTAGAGTGAAAGCTGCAGTTTGTAATGCATAACCCCAAAAGGATAATGGAAGATCTGCATGACTCATCATAGATCGAACCATATCTAATAAGGTTCAATTTCTCCTTTCAGAACCTCTATTCCATTATGGAGTTGCTGGTGGAGTCAATTGGGAGACAATCCCACAATTTCTAAGATGATCATCAAATTCTTGGCTCAAATATTCACCACCTCGATCTGACCGAAGTATTTCGATAGTTTTACCAAGTTAATTCTGCAATTCATTTTGAAAAGTTCGAAACATCTCAAATGATTCAGCTTTATGTTTCATAAGATATACATAACCATATCTGCTGAAATCATCAGTAAATGTAATGAAGTACTGATAACCTCCTCTAGCCATTGTATTTATAGGACCGCATACATCAGTATGTATTAGACCCAATAAATCACTTGCCCTTTCACTGTGTTCAGTAAAAGGACTTTTAGTCATCTTGCCTAGTAAACAAGATACACACTTTTCATATGTTTCTAAATCAAATGAATCTAGAAGTCCATCTTTATGGAGTTTCGTTATGTGTTTCTCGTTTATGTGCCCGAGACAACAACGCCAAAGATAGGTTTGATTCAAATCATTTGACTTGAATCTCTTTGTATTTATGTTAAAGACTGGAGTATCAGTGGACCTTTTCACGCTTAGTATATAAATACCATCTTACAAATCAACATTTGCATAAAATATACCTTTACGAGAAATGGAACATTTATTATTCGCAATAATGAAATCAAAACCATCCATATCCAAGCATGAAACATAAATGATGTTTTTGCTCAAGGCAGACACAAAATAACAATTATTTAAAGTTAAAATAAGTCCATTAGGAAAGACTAAGTCATATGATCCAACAACTAGGGCAGCAACTCTTGCTCCATTCCCTACGCGGAGGATGACTTCTCCTTTCTTCAACTTTCTACTTCTGGTGAGTCCCTACACATTTATACAAATGTGAAATCCACATCCAGTATCTAATACCTAGGAATCGTTAGTAGATAAATTAATTTCAATAACATAAATACATGTAGTAGTAGTCGCACTACCCTTTTCTTCTTTAGATCTTCCAGATAAAGTTGCAATTTCCGAACCAATGTCCAGGTGCCTGACATAAATGACAATTTCGTTCCTTTTCTTTTGGGTGTTTTGAAGCAGAAATAGGCTGGGGCTTGACTTATTCCACAGGCTTTGCGACAGGTGCAGCAGCAGCCTTGACAACTTTAGCCTTGTCTTTGCCTTTCTTCTTCATTCCCTTTCCCTTTTGGACCATCAATACATTACTATAGGGTTTCTTGATATTTTGTTCAACAGTTTTGAGCATCAAATGCAACTCTGAAATTGATTTCTCCATATTATTCATATTGTAGTTCATCACAAATTGTGAGTAACTTTCTAGTAATGAATTCAGGATCAAATCCGTAGCCAACTCTTGGCTTATGGGAAATCCGAGTCTATCAAGCTGGTCAACATAACCCTTCATCTTCAGAACATGAGGACTAATTGACGCACCCTCAATCATCTTGCAAGAATGTAGGTTTTTGACTATCTCGAACTTTTCTTGCCTAGCTTGTTTGTCGAATATTTCCTTCAAATGTTATAGCCATGTCGTAGGCTTCCATTAGTTCCATGTACTTCTCAGTTCGGGAACCATAGTTGCCAAGATAATACATGCAACATCGGTAGAATCGTTGACATGCTTATTATGTGTATCCTTCACAGCTTTCGTAGCATTGGCTGGTGGGTCCTCAGGGATTGGAGCATCCAGGACGTACAACTTGCGTTCATGCTTAAGAACAATTCTCAAGTTTCTGAACTAGTCAAGAAAGTTAGTCCCATATAGCTTATCCTTCTCAAGGATTGATCGCAGTGACATGAGATTATTGTTACTTGAAGAGACCATTGATCTACAATAAAGATTATGCAAAGTTTATTTTAGTATAGAGAAATAGACTCCCACTAAATTAACAACCCTCCTAAAACATACTGTTTATTTAGGGGACTAAAATCCATATTTCACCTAATTTTATGACAGCTATAGCATGAAACACATAACTAGATTATTTAGGTAGGTAACAGTTACCAATTACATCTTATGTAATTTTAGATACTTTTATGAGATACGGGACATCTTATGTCTTATCATGTTTTTATCTTATCATGTGCCTAAAGCTCAAAACTATTTTGATAGCTTTATTAAGTCGGACCATTTTAAACATTTAGGTAACTTTTATCCAATTTGTCTCACCAAGATAACACAATACACCCAACTATGGCTAAAACTGTATTAGTGTGATCGAGGCCTTGACAAGTATTTAAAATGGATGACATGAGACTTAAAATTAATAGAGGGATTTTATTCAGTTTTAGTGATTTTATGTAAACAATGAAATATCTTATATTTTATTGATTTGTTAAATCATTAAACAATTTGGAAATTTTTACACTGTTCACCAATAAAAGAATTTTCGTGCATTAGGATTAGTTAGACGGTGGTTCATTGGCCGGTCAATGGGGACATCCAATGGAATGGGTATAGAAGAGGCGCCCCCATTTTTTTTTTTTAGAAGACGAATTTCAATTCTGAAAATTAAAATTCGCTATAGAAAATAATATTTTTCGCTGATTTTATTATCATAAATTTACCCCTTAATTTATCCAAAATTAAATCAATTAAAACATTTTTAATTAACCCGGACCCACATCTAACTAATCATCTTATCCTAATCCAATTAGGACTTAAGATATTTGAATCCTAGCATATCACCAATAACAAAATTCTCCATATTTATCTCCTATCCAATAGGGATAACGAAACCGATTTTGCTAATATCTATTGTTATTTATCTCTTATCAAATAGAAATTTCATAACAAAATGGATATAAAGAAATAAATAAACAATTTTGAAGATTAATTATTTGCAATTTCGGTCCTCATCCAAAAAATCACAAACATGTCATTGAATCATGAACTACTATCCCAATCGAACCTAATCATATTAGTTTCGAATTAATACTCAGACTTATACAATTTAAGAAACGTAAAACAATGTAACCTAAATATGCAAACTGAATTACAGAGATTTCATCCATGCATCAATACACAAAAAATGAAGATTATACCTAATGGTGTCATGGGTCACAAAACACGAAATTCAATTCATTAAAATTATTCGAATTAACCTAACATGGTTACGAGGATGTACGAAACTGATTTCAATTAAATCACGAATATATGTATCATATACACAAAACATGATAATAAATCTCACAGAAAACTTATGTATATCACATATACATCAACTATTAACATGCTTTCAATCATATATCATGTATATATCAGAAGAAAACATGCAATGAATTTAATGGAATCGAACTCGATGGCTCTGATACCACTGTTGGGTTTTGGGGTTCATACGCAGCGGAGATTACAAAACAGTTTTGACAAAAACCCCAATAGGATCCGAATCTAATTCCATTAAAACATTTAAACCATGAAAAACTTAATCACACCTCAGTCGCAATATACCTTTATGAAGGCTGATCGATCTCTAAGGCGCTGCCAACGACGAACGCCCTCTATCAGGCATCCACACACGAACGACGTCCGAGATTTGAAGTGCTAGCTTCGAGAGAATACCAAACCTTTTTTGTTTCTCTCCAAACGATCCAGAGCATACCAAAAAACCCTAAGTCGTTTCTGAAATGAAAATATAGTTTCGGCCTTTTTTTTTTTTTTTTTTTTTTTTTTTCGTACCTGTGTTCTAACTTAAAGCGTCTATTTATACAACTCTTCTATATAGACAGTTAAGTAAATTACACATATACCCCTACTTAAAGAAGTATAAGTGTAATACACCGCAAGGACATTTATGTCATGAATTGTATCATATAAAACTCATTTTTCTGAACAATCTTAAAATCTCGCAAAACCATTCTTAGTGTGCGACCCAATAGGCTCATACAACGTTGGCAGTGTACCAAAACACATTTTGGTATACAAGTCATAAGCGGCCGCTAGCAAGACATTATGACTACCCAAGTTGTACGAATATTAAATCGATACAACCTAATCAATAGTGTATATAACTTCCTTTTGTCACACGATATCCTTTTGATCTAACATAAGGCATGGAATTGTCATCCAACATGTTCAATCGTACTAGTCTCAATCTCTATGTAGACTGAAAACATCCAAGTGACATTGATCAATATTAATTCACTTAGACTAGGCCTTTTAACAGTCTAACACATCGAGGGATCCACTTGATATCTCTATTTATATGAGAGGGATAAATTCTATCTTGATTACACAACTTCATCACATTGCTCACACAGTAACCAATCACAACCTTTATAATCGTCCGGTTAAAGACAACGTTTGATTGTGTCAAATCACTGTGTTCCTAATGTCGAAGTCTCTGATAATCTCAAGTCAGAGGACTGAAAAATATACCTATCATGAAAAACAACTATGACTTAATCCATGTGATGTTCTCAAAGCGGGTCGATCCAGTACTTTGGTTCCTAACAAGTACTCGTGATCTTGATTTGTATCCCTATACATATAATCATCATATGATCATCAATCAAGACTTACACTAGTCTTAATTCATTATAGTTCTCAGTATAATGATCGATTAGGGACATTTATGATATTTCTGTAAATACCCATGGATCTTATTATAATGTAAACATGCAAATTAATTATAATAAACAGCAAATGAAATCTTCTATTTTATTAACCAAAAGTATTCATATAGACAGTTATTGGTTTGACCTAGGGCACATGCCCTAACAACATATTGTGTGAAGCAAGTGAACGTGCAAAGTGATCAGAGAACTTAAAGTTAAAGCATTAATTATAATATATAGTAATACATAAAAGCAGAGTCGAGGAACTATCTCCCAAATACAAATCAAATACAACTCTGATTAACGTATACACAACTAAAACCAATTCAACCAATATATTACCTATAGTGTGGATAAAGGTGCTCGTCTCCGTCTTTCGCCACTCCAGTGCCTTGCCCTTTCTGTAACCACTGAAAGTCTAACTGATTCAATAATAAATCTAGGATCTGAAGCCCCTAGTGATTGAATAGATAGATTTTATAAAAGTGCAACCCATAATAAATAATTGAAGAAAATATAATAACAAGAATTAAAGTAAACATGCTGCAATCCTATTTCCTACATGGTCGGGGTGATTCCCATGAATCCCCTAGGTGCATGACCTGGTCCGTATGTCATCGGCATGGCGACAACCCATACCTATGACCGGGGATGTACCTTCACATGATATGAGGCCCCAAGCACTATCGATATACTATAACTTTGCCCAAGATGATCAAGGTCGTATGACATGAACATAACAATACTACACCATCGGACCTGTCTAAGAGTTAGAGGCGGCCCCTAAAGGTCCAAATGACTATATGCATGGCCAATGGATAGTCATGGATGCAATGCAACCATGCAACAGATGAATGATGTGTACTGAAAGTTTATAAATTCCTATCGTTTGCTTACAGTGCATCCCACGTCAAATGCCCCGACCCCTAGTCGAGCTCCGAGTACCCCTGGTAGAATCAAACTCCGTGTCCTCAACTCCTAACACAATTATTTTATAACAACTTCAATTAGCTTTCAACTAGCTAATTTGGGGTAGCTTTTTAACCTTGAAAACCTCGATATTTCTCATATTAACCAAAAAGGAACTTGTAGAACCTTACTTCATACTTTTTGTAGAATCCAAGAACACTTAAATCGGATCACAAACGGAGAAGTTATGAATTTTCCAATATAGCTTGTTGATTAGGCAAACTTTTTTAATTCAAAACTAATAAACTTCTCCAAATCAATATTTTCACAATTATATCATCAAAACTCAACACCAAACATCAGGAAATTGCTCACTATCGCATTCAAAATATTTTCACATCCAATGGAGTCAATTTGGACAAAAACCAATAGTCCAATTTGTTTAGAATCCTAAAGTAAATCAATTTTAACTACATAACATCTTCAAAATAGTTATCAACTGAATTGCATCAATTCAATTCACTAAAATCGTAACCCACATCTGGGATTTATTCCAAATTGGCGCAAATCAACCCAATACATCAATTCTCAGCAATTCCTACCAATTGTTATCAAAATCCCATGAAAGAAATCAAGAAATTTTGAGAATTCAAATTGAATTATGAAAAATGCCCTGAATTGATAATTCTCGTTTTCACTGCAGAAACTTAGCTCGAATGGACCTTTTCACAATGCTTTACTATTTTGCGAAAAAAGATTAGGCAAAAACTGGACGTGTGGAGCTTTGAGGGTGAAAATGTTTGTGGAGAGGTTTTGAAACCAAAATTTAATAGAATGTCTCAAATGAAACTTGATTTCATTTGATTTATTAATTCTCGAAATCTCTAATTTGACGTGTTTTGACTTCTGGTGCTTATTTTGCATATGATGTTTCACCAAATTAAGTCAAACTCTCGAGAAAATAGTATAACTCTATAAAATGTCTATAATACTAGTTTCTTTCAAACTAAAACCCCCAAAACCTTAACATTGGCCACGACATACCAAATACTTATGGACCAATTTTATTGCCATACTTAGCTAATATTGCACCAATTTAGATCCAATTTCAACCTCAACCATCGCCAACTAACATGCAACTTGAAGTAAAGTCTTGTACTAACTTCATTCTCATTTTATATTACCACCAATACAAGTTAGATTATTAGCTTATATTTTTGTATATTTCTTTTATTTAAGTTATGTATTTTTGCGATATAAAATTAACGAAAACCTGAAAAATAAAACCGACTTCGCCTAGCCAACGTACGTCTCGAGGTCTTGCCACGTGTATTACAATACATTTTAATTATTTATTATATAATATATGAACCTAAATATAACATAACTTAGATTGAAAGTCCGTCGAGCTTGGTTGCACCACTCGGTCAGATCGTGACTAGGCCTTATACCTAGTTCGAGTTGGTCAAAATCAGTCTAATTAATGATGATTCATCACAATCTTCCCAACTTAGGAGATTTTGTCCTCAAAATTCAACCTAATTATCTTAGTTATCATAAATGCATGATACTCTCAACGAACCTTGTAATGTTCAGGTGATCTTCAGTCTCCAAGATAGATCACCTCAATACCCACCAGAGTGAAACAGGTTTGTGAATAGTTGAATCCCTCATGTCACAATTTGCACAGTTTGCCTTGAAAATGCATACTGAAAACCTTCTTGCCAATCATAACAATCCAATGACATCACAACATAAGTCTCTCCTCTAGTCAAACATATAATGCCCCTTACCAAGGTAACATACTCAAATAATCAGAACTTTAGACCACAACTTACTGCTCGACACATCAATTCTTGTTTGAGTAGATTAAAGTTAATTGATTGGTCTATTCATTTTCTCTTCGTGTACTAAAATAACAATAGATTTTAATGTTGCTTACTAGTTCATGGTTTATGTCTTGCGTGAGAATTATAAGCGTCGTTCTCCAAGCAACATCATTTCTAAGTCGACGTTTGTCCTATTTGAATACATCGATCACAAGAAGACTTCCCTCGATTATCAATAACGCCTCCTCGACTAACAATGCCCAAGTGTTAATTAACATAACATTGATCACTAAGATCAATTAGATTGAGTTTGGACCAAAATAATAACTCACTGATTTGACAACGACTTTCATCACTATGCAGGGTACATATCTCCTTATTACAAGGAATTCATGGTCATGTCATGCCTTGACATAGCCAACTCTATCCGAAGGAATCAGGATTGGAAAATAAAACCACAAGTCCATCATTTATCATACTCAACCCATAGAGTGAACAACATGGGACATAATAGACTTTTCAAGTCTACAAATTTATTTTTCCTTTCTAGTGTTAATTTCTATAAAAAGGGTTTAATGTATTTCTTTTTCTTACAGGACTTAATTGTTGTAATTTGACCCTATTAATAGTTATCTCTACTTATTCACATCCACAACAATACTTAGTTTTAAATTCGTTATTGTTCACATGCGTGCCAAATATAACCAATACTTGAGTTATCGATTTCACTTGGGTGTAGTAGTGGTAAATATGGGGTCGAATCCACAGGGCTTAGGTTTTACTTTGAGTTAAACAAAAAGGGAAATTTAGAGGTTTTTAGTGATTTTGAGAAAATAATTAATTAAAACTGCTAGAAATTAAAGTTTTTAAAGTAAATTCAATGAGAGAAAATACCTAGGTCTATAATCCCATAAATCCAAATCAAGATATATTAGAATGTCATGGTCTTCAATCTTTCCCAAAAGATTATTCATTTAATTCCTCCTAGATTAGCTATATGAAATCAACATTCGCGCGAAATCCCTAATTTCCCTAATCTTGATAGTTATGACATCCGCCACTACTTACTTCCCTAGTCAACACATAACTCTAGATATCTACTGATAAAGTTTAACGTATTAACCAGATAAAAATTCGTAGGAATACTAATCCTAAATAACCAGATCACATCTGCTTCCAATTTAACCTAGATTTATTTGTTGCACACTCAAGAACTGAAATGTTTTGACAATAAATAGTTGAGTGATTGTCACTCGTATCAGTCCAATCATACAATTACAAATACGATTGTCCCGAATAACTATAGGTCTTCCACTTAAAAGCGTGCAATGGCCATAATACATACCCTAAGCTTGTACCATAATCATTAAAATGACAACAAATAAAATAAACATAACTAAAATAACTTAAATTTAAATAAAAGATCATACAAGTCATGCCATCAATCAAGATTCTGGTTTGCTTCACCTCTGACTTAGGAAAAAAGTGTTTAGGCAGACATTGTATTGTTAAACACCATTAAATTATAAAGAAAATAACTATAAAGAAAGAAATAAGAAAGAGTTTAGTTGTCTTTTTCAATCCCCCATATTTACCATGTCATAATGACTATTTATACTCCTATGACCGCTAAGAATACAATTAGAAATCCTAATTAGCAATTCTAAATTAAATAAAACTCCAAAAATTCCCATTTTCATGTCTCAACGCTATTTGTAAATGATCCACGCCGTCTGTGTAAATGTCACAGTGCCGCTACAACGCCGGCTTTGTATGTGTATTTTCTACTCTCAATGGTCTTGACGTTGTCTGATTTGCTCGGCGCCATCTATGTAAACCCGCAGCTTCATAACATCTTCAACTCTACTACAACTCCTCATTTGATCTGCATACCTTACCCACGCCTTGTATTCATCTTCCATAACGTCAAATGTATCCTCCATGATGTCACTTGCAGTTTTGTGCTTTTCTTGGTTTTTCATCATGAAATCACTCCTCTGTCTCTTCTATAGCTTGTAAACATGAAAACACATAAATATCATCAACTATAGTTCATTTTGAGATATTTAGACCAATTATACTACTAAACTAACCTTTTATATAAGTCTAATTAAATATTTATCAAATACCCTCAAACTTAGGACTTTGCATATCCTGAGCAAAGAAATATAAGACATGCAGCTAAGTTCCTAATATAGTAATTATCCTACACTACTTAATCCTACACCTGATTCCAAACTCATGAGTACCTTTGGTTTAAATAGTCGCCAAGTCAACAAGCTACTTGACTGTGACCATAAGTGTACGACAATCGTTAAAGTAATAGTGGCACTAACTCGTGTTGGTGTTGGGTATATCGTATCCATAAGGACGGTTATGCGCTAATATTTAGTCTAATTGAGAAATAGAATTAGGCACATAAAAGTTGGGTTTTGTAAGAGAAAACTAATACTTAGATTAATCTAACTAAACGCAAGTTATTAAAAGACGTCTTAAGCTATGGAGAAAATAGTCCTAGGAAATCTAATTCATCCAAATTGTATCCTTCAAATCCAATTCGATTATAAAGTCCCCCAATTCATGCAACGATAGGCGAAGCTCCTAAAACTCACTCCATCCCGAGGTCTCGGTAATGGAGATTCTAGTGTCTCACTCGGATTCTGCCGATCTGAGTGAATAGCGTAAGTGGGATACCACATTAAACATCAAATTCAATTGCCTCCCTAGTCAATGACCATCGATCGATGCGCCATATGTTCTAAGGTTATGTTTCCCCATATTCGGGTCTAAAAGCCCTAATGGTCATGGTGACTCTCAAACCCTAAGTTCTACATCTACTTGATCAAGGTAAGTATAGCAATAGCATATAAGAATATACAAATCAATACATTGAATTGAAAAAACTACTATAATCACATTGAAATCTCAAATAACCCAATTTGGCATCCAAAGACCCCTAGAACAAAAGAGATTACTCCATAAGTGGGTTCGATTCAACACAAGACATGATTGAAAAATAAGAAAACATGAATTCAAACCTAAACTTAAGATGATCCCAAGATTTAGAACACTATTCTCAAGTCTTCACCAGTTTTTCTCTGGTTCCCCTAAAGCAAAAGATGATCCTCGCTCTATCTCTCTTGGCCATATATAGAGGTATTTTGGTCTAACAAAATAGGTACAAAACCCTAAAAATAGCCTAAAAAATGCCTTAGTGACGCCGGAGCAGAGGTGGCATCACAGCGCCCTCCTTAGTGCCCAAATCAGGTTACAAACTCGACCTGACACCATGGCGCTGGGGGTTGGCGATGTGGTGGTGCCACAGCGCCCAGATCAGGTGCCAAGGTAGCGCTGTGCAATAAATGATCCCAAGACTTGGCACTATGGCGCTAAGTCCGGCAAGCTACCCTTTTTTTTCTTTTTTCTTCTTTCTTTTCTCACTTTTCAGTTTCACCCCTCTCGTCTTCACTTCACCCAATCTACCAGACAGTCTCGTTGTCCTTTGAACCAAATACACCTAAAAAAGCACCAAATAACCCTCAAATCATCATTTATTTTTCTAAATAATTAATTAAATCCTACTTAACACACTTAAAATCATGCTACGCATCATACCTCCAAACATGAGATTTTCCTAGTCCCTAGGAAATAATTACACATCATAGATATGCAATCTAATTCAACTATCAAAGTAAACATCAAAGGCATCATCCAGTGTTAGAAAACATCAAATATGCGAACACAACTTATTTTCAAATTTTATAAATCCCACTTCTCAACTTACCTTAGTGGCGTCTTCCAATCTTAAATTCAAACCAAATTACTCAATCCAAAGATTTTCAATTACCCATGAACCCAGCTTTTCAACCTAACCTTTACGAGATTTCATTTTCAAAAACCCAAATGCAGTTCTGAAACTCTAGCCGCCACTACTCAAGAGAGTTCACCAAAAAACTCAAAACCTCAATAATTCTTCCTTTAAAGCATCAACTTCCATGAGATTCCATAAAATTATTTTTCACTCCACTCTCCACTATCATCAAACTTAAAAAGATAAAAATCCTTAGGTCTTTGATAGGTTGTAATGGGGCCACGGCTTGGTGTATCAAAAAGTGGATTTTTAAGCTCAAACAAATTTAGATAGAATTTGCAAAACCTTTCCTTATATACATAAAGCTCTCAACAAAAATAAACTCTCAAAAACTCAATCTCTAGCATTCACTTATGAGTTCACGCATAACTCTTCTTTTTTTATCACACAGTCCATATTTTTCTTTTTCTTCGAACTTTATTTGGTGGATTTATTCAATTTTTTTTACATTCGTTTTTTTTTCGGGTTGATTTCGTCTTTCTCTCAAACTTTAAAAGCTCTTTCCATGATATACTAATCAATCTAACCCTTAGGTGAGCTAAGGCTTTTTTAGCTCAAGACACTAAAAGGTGTCAAAAATCCATGATAAATAAGTCTCAATGGGGTAGCTAGCGATTTAATGTATAGAAGGGAAGTATAGGATATTGTATAAACATTCAAACGTGGCCTATCTCCGCTCCTCAATCCTCTAAGTTTGGAGTTGTTTTGCCTCAAGTGGCTTTAAAATAAGTTTTAGAATCCCCAAATTCTCATTAAAGCCTGCCTACTTTTAGTTTATCCATTTTTCGCATTGGCATAAGTCATTCCCTATATTGGGCATCTCTGGAGAAACCTCGATCTAGCCAAGCTAAACACTTAGGTATATGCCTTTTACTCCTCCCTAGGTATATTGTCTTATTGGATTGATCAAAAGTATATCATAGATCGTCGACCACATAATGGGAAAAAATCAAAATAATCTATCTAAGTGACATGTACATGCTTGCAAAATAGACATTATGCACCCCCAAACTTAAGATGTTCAGTGCCCTCAATGAACTCCAAAGAAAAGTAAAGCAAAACATGAGAGTAGGCATGCATGAAAAATGACATACGAACTAATAGATAGTAGTCTAGATAGTAGTAAAATGAAAAAAACAAAACAAAAAAATGAGATAAAGTATGTAAACAGAGACTTCCCTGAGTGAAAGTCTAATGCACCACTAGAGAAGATATGATCAATCCTCAGATAGGAAAGGGAAGTCATCCCTCACACTGTGCTCGCTAGCATCATAAAAGTAAGTAGCTGATAGTGGAAGCGGGTAGTAACAATAATTAGGGTGACGAAACATGCGTTTCAGGTAGCGCGCCATCCCCTCCAAATGTAAAGCATTAGCCTGCTGATATGACCATTGGTTTTGCTCCATCCTATCTAGCTATTGTTGCATAACACGTTGATCGCGCTGCATCTCTTCCAATAGGAGAAGTATCGATCCTTCGAAGGTTGTTGCTGGTGGTGGTGGGGGTGTGGAATCAGTGCCAATGGGTAAAGGTCGTCATCACCCTGATTAGCGCGTGGTTCCTCAAATTGTGCTGGTGGTGGTAGTGCTTGCCGGCGTGAACATTGTTGTGGTTGGTGTGAGGGTCCTAGCTGTTGTTGTGGTGGCTCATCATCTGAATCGATGTACCCCAGAGCTGACCCACATTGTCAAATCGTGGCATCCGAAATAACTCTCAATTTCAATGAATAATCACCAGTTTCAATTGGGCTAAGAGCATGCTTACAGAGAAGGGTGATTATCCATAGATGATATAGAACTTTAAGTGGCGGTCCCTGTAGAAAATTATTTAAAGATCGAGATATGATTTCGCCAAAGTTCACATTATTGGCCTCTAAAATGTGCGCTAAGAGAGTTGAGTGTTCAAGAGTAATCTCACTCGTATTTCTGAATGACATCAATGCGGCACAAAGGAAGTGGAGCCAACCTCAGTGGGAGCGCCTCAAATTCTCTGCTGCTAACTGTTAATCCACAACACTGTCCTTACTGTGTTTCCAAACCGCTTTCCCCGGAACACAAATAATCTCATCAATTTGTTATCGGATATAAGTTCCAGGCTTCCTCGAATAATAAGACTGTCTCGGATCCATGGTTAAGTTAAAAGCCTTATTCACAGGCCTACCAGTGATGGAGATTTGCTAGCCTCTTACCTATACTGAATCTGTTGAACTGGAATGGTACCCATTGGCATAAAATTCGAAAGTAAGCTTACTGGAGGCAACAAAAAGATCATGGTTGCGCCCCAAAACTGCATTGTTCCATTTATGCCGAGCAACTACATCTAAAATGTGCATCATATATTTGTTGGACACCCTAAACATCCAGTTAGACTTGATTGTTAGAGATGAGGACTTTTGTGTCGCGCCTTCACATTTTTATCTTTTAAGTACTTAACCACTTCGTTGTCAAATCTTGATTCAGATTCAATCACCAGACGACAAAAGCGAGGAGGTTAGACAACTGGCAATTTAGACTGAGAAGGTTGTGAAGTACTTATCCTAAAAGAAAAGAAAATTGATAAGTCTACTATGAATTAAGATCACTTTAACAAGCATAAACATGATCATGGAATAAGAGCAAACAAACACACAAATGGGGCAAAGTAGCAACAAGGAAGCCAAACACATGAAACACATTCGACATACGCACACATGATTATATAATGCCTAAGAGAGACAAATAACAGATTTTCAACATTGCGTCTTTGAGGCATTTCATCAAACACCTTAGAAGCAAGTGAAGAACACAACTTTAAATCACAAATTAGTGTACAAAATCAACACCAACACAAAACCGCATGGTAAGCCAACCAAACATCAATAAAACATGTATCAAGTTGATCTTAAAAATTTGTCAAAGTGGTTGGAATGCATACCTTATAGAGGGGTAGAAAACATAACTTAAAATACCACAACGGAAAACCAAAAGTAAAGAAACTACATAGATCTAAATTCTTCTTACTAGAATTAATGTTGTTGGATGGATTAGAGGATATATTTGTGGTGTTTGAGAGAGGTGGGGGAGTGGGGAAGAGAGGTGGTTCGGCTAGGGTAAGCGAGAAGGAAGTGGGGGTAAAAAAAAGGTAAATCCATTATATAGGTACCAGGCGCTGGGCCTGGCATCATGGCGCCGACCCAGCGCCCTAATTAGGTTAAAAAAACAACTTCTAGACGCGTGCCTAGTGCAACTGCAACAAGATTTTATTTTTATTTTTTATATATTTTTATTTTTTATTTTTAGCTGAGCTGGCACCGTAGTGCCCGCCCAATGCCTTGTTCAAGACCTCACAATGTAGTGGCATTGAGCTGGCACCGTGGCGCCCAGCAACAACTCCACTTCCAGGGGGTAAACATTTTGTGGCGCTGAGGGTGGGCGCCACGGGTTCATCTAAACTTAGCAATTTTTCACTTTTTATACACTTATCTGTCAAAGTTTAGTAATTTTTAACCCCCAATTGTCGCGTAAGCCCCATACAATCATCACAGAATAACACAAACACCAATTAACAATTGTTTGAAACACAATGCAACGATCTAAAAGAATTAAACTAACTAAACATATTGAATTCAATGTGCAAGCTAACGGCTACATGTTCAACCATTCCCTCGATTGGTTGTTTCGAAATCGTCCATTTCGATGAAAAATCACCCGACAAATGGAGAACAACCTTAAATCATGTAAATACACTAAGTTAGTCTCGCAAATCGTATAGTAACTAAAATTCTAAAAATAAAATAAAAAATAACACTACGGTGCCTCCTAGAAGCACTAAATTTTTTGTATTTGGCTAGACGCCTATCAAATGATCATTATTTGCCGGTGGCGACAAACTCACTTTGACGCATGTTCGAACCGTAATAGAGCTTTACTTCTTGAACGTTAGCTTTAAATGTCTTCCCGTCATCACTCCGAAGCTCCACCACTTCAAAAGGCCAAGTTTGAACAACAATGTATAGTCCATACCACCTTGATTTCAAATTTCCCGGAAAGAGCTTGCCGCGAATTATAGAGTAAAATCAATTGTCCTGGTACAAAAGTTCGATGCTCAATCATTTGATCTTGTCACCTTTTTTTTCGCTCTTTATACAACTTCGCGTTTTCATAGGAGTGGAGGCAAAATTCATCCAACTCCATCAACTCAAGTAGTCGAGCATCGTCGGCGACTTTAATATCAAGATTTAACTTCTTCAATGCCCAATATGCCTTATGTTCCATCTCAACCAATAGATGACATGCCTTCCCATAAACCAACCTATATGGAGACGTCCTAATTGGCATATTGAACGTCGTTCGATAAGCCCAAAGTGCTTCATCAAGGTGTAATGCCTAGTTCTTACGATGAGAATTGATGGACTTCTCCAAAATTTGTTTCACCTCTCAATTACTCACTTCGGCTTAGCGATTAGTTTAAGGATGGTAGTCCAAGGATGTCTTGTGTCGTATGCCATACTTGCGGAGCATCGTCTCCAATGCTATATTGCAAAAATGAGTCCCTTCATCACTCACCAAAACCCAACGTGTTGCTAACTGATAAAAGATATTCTTTTTCAAGAATTCAATAATAGCTCTAGCATTATTATTTGCTATCGCCACGGCCTCGACCCACTTCGAAACATAATCAACGGCAATAAGGATATATTGTTTCCCATGAGACATTAGGAAATGACCCATAAAACAAATTCCCCATACATCAAACAATTCTACCGCTTGAAAGGTGCTTTAAGAAAATTCTTGTTGCCGCGAAATATTGCTGGTCCGTTGACATTCGTTGCAAGTCTTGACATATATATGAATGTCTTTGAAAAGACTTGGCTAATAGAAATCACATTGAAGCACTTTCGCCGCTGTGCGTTGAACACAAAAATGATCTTTGAATGGAGAAAAATGGCATCCCTCCAAAATTCCCATGAACTAATCTTCGGGAACACATCGTCTGACCTACCCGTCATTGCACCACTAAAATAAATATGGTTCATCCTATAAATAATGCTTCACATCACTCAAAAATCTCTTTTGTGTGGATAGACTCAAATCGGGAGGCAAAACTCGACAAGCCAAGTAGTTCACAAAATCCGCGAACCATGGTGTATCTCTTTGAACTTCCACTCTAAATAATTGCTCATCCAGAAAAGTGTCTTGAACTGGCTTCTTTGTATCCACCTCTTGATTTGGTAGGCATGAAAGGTAATCGGCTACCACATATTCACTTCCTTTCTTATCTTTGATTTCGAGGTCAAACTCTTGCAACAAAAAAACCCATCGAATTAACTATGGCTTTGCATCTTTCTTGGCAAAGAAGTAACGAATTGTCGAGTGATCCGTAACCATCGTGACTTTAGAACCCATAATGTACGGCCGGAATTTATTACAAGCGAACACTACGACCAACAACTCTTTATTCGTGGTAATGTAATTCTGCTGAGCCAGATCTAATGTCTTGCTTGCATAATAGATAGCCCGAAAAATCTTCTCTCTTCTTTGGCCCAAAATAACCCCAATGGCAAAATCACTTGTATCACACATTATCTCAAAATCGGACTCCCAATTGGGGACAACCATAATAGGCAACGAAATCAATGTCATTTTCGAAGTGTGAAAAGTAGTCAAATAATCATCAATCATCTCAAAAGGAACATCATTTTCAAGTAACCTACACAAAGGCTTCGTGATTTTCGAGAAATCCCAAAGAAGCGACGATAAAACTCAGCATGCCCTAAGAAGATACAAATATCTTTGACATTTCAAGGCACTGGAAGCTTCTCAATTACTACTATATTTTCAAAATCGACCTCCAACACATTAGATGATATCGGATGACCGTGAACAATACCCTCACGGACCATAAAGTGACATTTTTCCTAATTCAAAACCAAGTTAGTGTCCTGACACATTTTCAACACCACGGAAAAATTCTGCAAACATAAGTCAAAAGATGCCCCTAAGATCGAGAAATCATCCATGAACATTTCCATTATATCCTCCACCATATCTGAGAAGATTGTCATCATACACCGTTGAAATGTCGCCGGTGCATTACAAATACCAAACGTCATTCTCCGAAATGCAAAAGTATTATATGGACATGTAAAAGTAGTCTTCTCCTGATGCTCCGACGTTATAACAATCAGATTATCCTTAATACCCATCAAGGAAACGATAATAATTAAACCAAGCTAATATGTCCAACATCTGATCAATGAAAGGCAATGGGAGATGTTTTTTTCATGTCGCCTTGTTCAGCTTTCGGTAGTCGATGTAAACTCGCCATCCTATCATCGTTCTCGTCTGCAATGTCTCTCCTTCCTTATTCTGAACTACAGTCATACCCTTTTCTTAGGGACAACATGCACTGGTGAAACCCACGAATAGTCAAAAATGGCATATACGATTCCTGCATTTAACTACTTTAAAATTTCCTTTTTCACCACTTCCTTCATTATTGGATTCGAGCGACACTGAGTCTCCACGGACTGCTTATGATCCTCCTCCATCAAAATTTTATGCATACAAATTGATGGGCTAATTCCTTTGATATCCTTGATTGTCCACCCCAAAGACGATATGTGCTCACATAAAACATGAAGAATATTCTCTTCTTCCAACTTGGTCAACAAAGAAGATATAATCGCTGGATATGTAGACTCGTCCCCCAAGTATAAGTAATGCAAATGCTCAGGCAGAGGCTTCAATTCAAGACTTGGTTCAATAACTGAACTCTCAAGCTCAAGTTCCAACTGCTCAACTACTTAGTAGAATTTCACTAACTTCAAAGTTGCCAACTCTTCAACTATCTCATGAAGTGTAAAGTCACTAGTGGGGGTAGCGGTGATGTTTTGCACTAAACATCTCTTTAAAGGACCCTCCAGTGCTTGCTCTTTAGATATTTCAGTCACACACTCCAAAACTTTATCCACCACTTCTATGTTCTGCATTGCTCATTGGTATTTGGGAACTTCATAATGTTTTAAATGTTGAACAACACTACTTCATCATTTACTCGCAGTCTCAATTCTCCTTGCACATCAAAGAGAGTTCTAAAGGTTGCCAAAAATGTTCTCCCTAAAATCAAGGGAACCTCATCATCCTCATCTATGTATAATACTACAAAGTCAACCAAGAAGATAAGGAGTGATCCGCCAATTGCAGAGTCATGTTCACATGTTTGACCTCCCCCAAACCTAACTTTTTGAAGACAGTTAGGGGCATTAAATCGATAGTAGCTCCAAGATCACACGTTCCCTATAGAAAAGACAAACTCTAATGGTGCACGACATGGTGAAGTTTCTGGGATCCTTTAATTTATGTGGGAGCTTTCTTTTTAGAATGGCACTGCACTCTTCAGTCAAGTTCATAGTCTCAAATTCATCAATCTTCCTTTTTCGAGCAATGATGTCTTTCAAAAATTGGTATAATGTGGCATTTTCTCAAGAACATCAGCAAAAAGAATATTCACTTGCAACGTTTTGAACATATCAAAGAACTTTTTGAATTGTTCTTAATTTTTTTGTTTCATGAACCTCTGAGGGTAAGGTAGTGGTGGAGTAAGAACGGGAGGGTTATTTGGGAATGTAATCCTGCTTGGAACTGTCTCCTGCCTTGTTGAATTACCCTTATCAACATATTTGTATTTTCTGCCTATTTCTAAGCTCTCTACCATATCATCATCATGCATACCACTCTGCGCATTCGGATCACACTGCTTAGTTGCCTCAGATTCATCATGCTCTAACTTCTTAAGTGCATCACCCTGCTAAATTTCAATCGCCTCGATCTATTTTTGTTCCACTGGGTTCTGCTGAATCGGCTCAGGCAACGTCTTAACACTCCTCAAGTGCACTATGCTAACATTCTCCCTCAAGTTCATAATAGTATTACTTGGGAATTGGCCCCCTAACGAGAATTCAAAGCTATCGCTAGCTGCCCAATTTGTCGCTCCATGTTCTTCATTGATTAAGTTCTCTCATCCACCATTTTTTTTTCAAAGTTTGTTTCATTCCATCCACAGTCTACTTTACTACCTCCATCTATTTCTGATTCTTCTCACGCCTTTGGTTATAATTAATATCCATAGCTCTCAAAAATTGTTCAAT
Source organism: Stephania yunnanensis (assembly GCA_039657365.1). Taxonomy (NCBI): domain Eukaryota; kingdom Viridiplantae; phylum Streptophyta; class Magnoliopsida; order Ranunculales; family Menispermaceae; genus Stephania; species Stephania yunnanensis. The sequence goes on along the minus strand of CM077581.1, from coordinate 25,850,416 downwards.
CGCCTTGAAAGAGGCTTGTTCTTCGGGTGGAATTTGCCTTTGTTACACGTGGTTCCTAAAACTAAGAGGAGTTGCTTGTAATGCATTACTTGGATTTCCATATTACAAATTTGGGTTAGAATTGAGTCTCTGATAAAATCATTGTGGAGCTTGAGCCCTTAGCCTAAAATTGTTCCCATAATTTTGATTGTTCATGTAATTCACTTCCTCAAATTTCGAACTTGGAAGCATTTGATCCAATAGGTTTACCACCATACACATTTGATGCACAGGTTGAGGACTTTATGGTTGTTGACTCACCTGTCCTTATTGAAACTTAGCCATCTGATTGGACAAATTTGACAATTGATCCATTATCGTTGTTTGTGTATCAACCACAAACATTCAAAGCGCCATCTTTGATGATGATTATGCTTTCAGTTGCGAAAAATTCAAATGCATCATCTTGAGTAGCTCTAACGTCTTCACTTTAAGAAAGCAAGGTACATTCTGACCTGCATCATTTACAGTCCTCGTGTTTGGAGTCATACTATAGTAAAAGATTTACAATAGGGCATTTCTCTAACCTGTGCCTCGGACACTTCTTCAACACCTCTTTCAATTTTTCCCAAGCTATTCCCAATGATTCTGTCTCGTTTTGTCGGAAAGAATTGATTTCGTGCTTCTGTTCTGCCACTTTCACATGAGGGAAAAACTTTTGAAGGGATTTTTCATTGATATTAACCCAAGTAGTAAGGCTTCCTTGATTAAGCCCGTGAAACCATGCCTTTTCCTTCTCGCATGTGTGAAAGGAAAAAGCCGGATCCTAATGACCTCCTTTGGGACACGATTGATGTGAACCATGTCGCACTTCTCCAAGAACATCTCCACATGTGCCACTGGATCTTCATTAGGTAAACCATTGAAAAGGCTATTTTGCACCAAATTAATCAATTTCGGTTTGAGCTCAAATGGATGGTTGTTTACCAGAACCCTCATCACACCATTATAAGTTACTTAAACATCCCGCTTGAAGTAATCCCGAAGAGGTCGTGGCCTCTCCTCTTCTTCTTTATTCATAGTCATATTATTAGTCTCTTGTTGTTGCTCCTGCATATCCTCTATATAATTTAGGAAAAGTAAATCAAACTCGGAGTCATTATTTTCCACTTCGACCTCTTTTCGTTTTGCATAGACACAAAACTTGAAACAAAAGTAAAAAGAAGATCAAGTGTAGATTGTTATTGGAATTAAACAAAAAGAATAAACAAATATTGCTAAAAATAAAATCCTAAACAAACTATCCTATTCAAACTAAAATTAGCTACCATCCATGGCAACGACGCCAAAAACTTGACAGCGACCGCAAGTGTACAACAATCGTCAAAGTAATAGTGGCAACAACTCGTGTTGGTGTCAGGTATATTGTATCCTCAAGGATGGTTATGCGCTAGTATTTAGTCTAATTAAGAAATAGATTTAGGCACATAAAAGTTGGGTTTTGTAAAAAAAACTATACTTAGATTAATCTAACTAAACGCAAGTTATTCAAAGATGTCTTAAGCTATAGAGAGAATAGTCCTAAGAAATCTAATTGACCCAAATTGTATCCTTCGAATCCAATTCGATTATAAAGTGTACCAATTCATGCAATGATAGGCAAATCTCCTAAAATTTACTCCACCCCGAGGTCTTGGTGATGGAGATTCTAGTGTCTCACTCGAACTCTACCGATCGGCTTGAATAATGTAAATGGGATACCGCATTAAACATCAAATTTAATTGCCTCCCTAGTCAATTACTAGTTGATGCGCCATATGTTCTAAGGTCGTATTTCCCCAAATCCAGGTCTAAAAGTCCAATGGTCATGGTTACTCTCAAACCCTAATTTCTACATCTACTCAGTCAAGCACAAAAATACACAAATCAACATATTGAATTGAAAGAACAACTATAATCACATTGAATTCTCAAATAATCAAATTTGGGATCCAAAGACTCTAGAACAAAAGAGATTACCCCATAGGTGGGTTCAATTCAACCTAAGACATGATTGAAAAACAAGAAAACATGAATTAAAACCTAAACTTAAGATGATCCCAAGATTTAGAACATAATTATCATGTTTTCACTCGTTCCTCTTTGGTTCTCCAAAAGCAAAAGATGATCCCCGCTCTATCTCTCTTGGCTATATATATAGATGGGCGTTATAGTCCAAAAAATAGGTACAAAACTCTAAAAATAGCCTAAAAATGGCCTTACTGACGGTGGCGCCACAACACCCTCCTCAGTGCCCAAATTGGGTTACAAACTCGACTGGCACCATAGTGCTGGGGGTTGGCGTTGTAGTGGCGCCACAGCGCCCAGATTAGGCGTCATGATGCAAGGGTAGCACTATGTAATAAATGGTCCCTGGACTTGGCGCTTGGCACCGCAGTGGCACCAAGTCAGCAGCTAGTCTTTCCTTCTTTATTTTCTCATTTTTTAGCTTCACTCCTCTTGTCTTCATTTCACCCAATCTATTGTACAGTCTCATTATCCCTTGAACCTAATATACCCTAAAAGCACTAAATAAGCTTCAAATCATCATTTATTTTTCTAAATAATTAATTGAATCCTACTTAACACACTCAAAATCATGTTACGTATCACTACTCAAGAGATTTTGGAGTTATGATATGTCTAGAACCTCAATCCAAACACAATTAACATCACACTTTCAAGACTTAGACTCGGTCAAGACAAAACCTGTCAACTACTCACGAGTTTTTTTAACCAAACACTCAAACATGGAAGTTTATGATATCTGTAAGATAGCGCAAGGATACTATAGGCGAGAAATGCAACCACACTCTCCACTATTGTAGACTTAGCACCAATGAGAATCAATATGATTTTCAAGTAGGTTATAATATGGCAAGGGTAGAGTACCAAGGAAATAATATAAAGGTAATGCGAAGCATTGGAAAATCGAAACTTGGACTGTCAAAACATTTTTCAGAGAACATGAAAGAGGCTTATACTACACTTAACTTCATTTTTCTTTTAATATGTGCAATCCTCACCTTTTTCCAACTACTTGGCTCCCTGCTCCATTTCATGTAGATACCATTTTAAGTAGGACTCTCTAATCATGACTTTATTTTTTTCACCATGTTTATTTTCCCATTATTTTGGTTGTGTAAACAAATTTTTTCTCTAATATTATTCTCCTTTTCGTGTCTATTTTTTAAAGATTTCAAGTCCAAGACTAGCTTCCAACTTAGTAAAGGATAATATCAGGCTATAGCTGTGGGTTTTCATTCCAAAATAGCCTAAATCATTTCCTCCAAAAGTGCTTTAGTTATAAGAATCCCGCCTTGAGTGGGTTACATCCTCATTCTAGCACCTAGAAATTTGACTTTTTTTTCGCTCTCACACTTATGACCGTCGGCCCTCTTTGGTATCTAGCATAAGGCCTATCCCTCATACTAAGTCCCTAATATAAAATCATAAAATTTTTGGGCTACGGACCAAAATGAGTGTTTCTCCTAACTCTCCCTAAGTTTCAAGTCAAAAAGGCAACTATAGTTCACTTATCCACGACCAAAGGCATGAAGCAAAGTTTCGGGTGACTCTAACGCGACATATGACACTATGTAAGGTCTAAATGCAAGAACAAACATAGATAGACACATGTCTAGTAATATTAATAATAATAATAATAATAATAATAATAATAATAATAATAATAATAATAATAATAATAATAATAATAATAATAACTATACTAAATGCATGCATGAAAATGTATCATATCCTAATGAAACGGAAGATAAAAGTATGAATGGGAGAAATGGGAAAATAAGAGCAATAAAAAGAATAACACCACCATTACCATCATTCAACAACCTAATTTAAAAAATTAACGATCGTACATGCAATCTTTAGCAAAAAGATTTGTCCAACACTATCCACAATCCCTAAAGTACCCCTTAAACTTATTTCGAACCTCGTCCCTAAGATTCTAAACAAGTCAAGGGGTTCACACATAAACACAAACAAAAGGGTGAAATAACATGATAGATATATAATTAATGAAATGATAGGAGTTCATGCATAGTAATAAGAGTACTAAAACAATGAAACAGAGCAAGATCAATCGAGATTTGGCCTGCTACCTTATAACGCCTTTGTCTACAGTTTTTAGCTTCACTTAGTTTGAGTATGTCAATCAGTATAGCTCGCTTTTGCAAGTGACACGACATCCACATTATGACTCAGGAAGTCTTCATAGAAGATTTTCAATATGTGGCCATTCACTTTAAAAGCATTACTAGTTTCCTGACTCTAAATCTCTACTGCACTGTGATCATATACCGCGATCACCACATACGGTCGTATCCACCTCAATCTTAGCCTACCTTCAAAAATCTTCAGACGAGATTGAAACAAAAACACTTTTTGACCAACACGAAAAGATTTCCCAAAGAGATTGCGATCATGGAACAATTTGGTCTTTTCCTTGTAAATTCACTCATTTTCATACATGTCGTTCTTGATTTCCTCCAATTATTGGTGAGTAAGTTTTCTCTTTTTTCCGATTTCATCAAGCTTCATATTAAGCTGTCTCACAGCCCAGTAAGTTTTATGCTCAAGCTCGATTTGTAGGTGAAACGATTTTCAAAAGATAAGGCGGTAAGGTGACATTCCAATCGAGGTTTTAAATGTTGTTCGGTAAGCCTAAACCACATCATCAAGAAGTGTACTCCAATCTTTCTGAGTGGGATTAACCATCTTTTCCAAGATAGATTTGATGTCTTTATCAGAGATATCTATCTAACCACTTGTTTGGGGATGATATGATGTAGACGTCCTATAAGTGACATTATACTTCCTCAGAAGACTTTCAATAATACGATTAAAGAAGTTAGTGCCTCTATTACTAATTAAGGCACGTGGGGTACCAAATATTGTGAAAATCCTCGATTTGAGGAACTCACATACCTCTTTAAAGTCATTAGTGCAGGTAGTTTTAGCTTATGCATTTAGACACGTAGTCCACTACCAAAAGTATGTAAACATTATCAAATAACACTGAAACGGCCCCATGAAATCAATACCCCATACACCAAATATCTCATATATGTAAATTAGGTTGAGTGGCATTTGGTCTCGATGACCAAGGTTACTAGTTTTCTAACAGTTAGGACAAGTCTTTGTGAACATCTACAAATCATGGAAAATAGTGGGCTACTAAAACCCATTGTCAAGAACTTTCCTAGTTGTCATATAAGGACTGAAGTGGCCATCGCAAGCGTAAGTGTGACAAAATGCCAAGTTGAAATTACTCTTAGTTTGGGAAACACAACGCTTGATAACATGGTTAAAGCAGAATTTACATATGTAAGGGTTATCATATACATAATATTTAGCATCGCTTCTAACTTTATTCTTTTGGGCTTTAGAAAGGTTAGGGGAAAGTTTGCCAGAAATGATGTAGTTCACCAAATCTGTGTACCAAGGAAGATCGTCCATAACAACATAGAAGTATCATCATGGAAGTCATTCTTAAGAGGGGCATGACGTTCACCATTCTTAATGTTGTTGAGATGGTCCGCGACTAGATTCTCTGCACCATTTCTATCTTTAATTGTGATGTCAAAATCTTGTAGTAAGATTTTCCATCTAATGAGCCTGGGTTTAACACCCTTTTTATTCATAAGGTACTTCGAGGCAGCGTGATCATAGTAGATAATCACCTTAGTTCCCAAAAGATAAGGCCGAAACTTCTCAAGTGCAAGATAACGGCTAAGAGCTCATTCTTAGTACTGGTGTAGTTTATTTGAGCAACGTCTAGAGTACAAAAAGCATATTGAATCGAATGTGAACTCTCTCGACTCTCTGTCCTAAGACTATACCCACTACATGATAGCTAGCATCTCTCATAATTTCAAATTGAAGCTCCCAATTGGGGGTGCTAGTGAGCGAGTCTTTTAGTGCATCAAATACTCTCTTACATGCCTTGTCAAACTCAAAGGCACATCTTTTTGGAGTAGATGGCATAAGGGTAGTGCAATCTTTGAAGAATCGTGGATGAAACGTCGATAAAAATTGGCGTGTCCAAGGAAAGATCAAATCTACTGCACATTCACAGGGTAGGGTATTTTCTTGATAACATCAATTTTATCTTAATCTACCTCTACACCCCTGGCTGAGACAATGTGTCCTAAAATAAGACCTTGATCTACCATAAAATGCCATTTTTCATTGTTTAGAACCAAGTTCTTCTTGATACACCTACTAAGCATCTTAGTCAAATTCATGCGACAACTATCAAATGAATCACTGTAGACATTAAAGTCATCCATGAAGAAATCTATGAAATGCTCGACGAAATTTGAAAAGAAACTTACCATGCACCTTGAAAGGTGGCAGGTGCATTGCATAACCCAAAAGGCATGACAAAAGTACCAAATGGGCAAGTAAAGGTTGTCTTTTCCTTGTTTTTAGGCAATATCGGTATCTGGCGAAAACTGGAGTAACCATTAAGACAACAGTAATGAGAACGACTGATTAGTCTCTCCAACATCTGACCGATGAATGGATGAGGTAAGTGGGATTTTTCTAGTGGAATAATTTAGCTTATTGTAGTCAATGCATACCGACCATACATTCTGAATACGGGTTGGAACCATTTTCTTGGGAACCACTTAGACAGGCCATACCCATTTACTATCAAAGATTGGGTAAATCATGCAGCATCTAGGAGCTTCAGTATCTCTTTCTTTATGACATCCATCATAGGCAGCTTAAGCCTCCTATAGGCTTCTCTCGTAGGTTTTGACCCTTCTTCCATATATATATATGATACGTGCAAATGGAAGGGCTCAAACCTTTGATATCCATTATGGTTCAACCAACAACCTGTTTAAACTCTCAAATTACTTGCAAGAGTCTCTCCTCATCCAATTGTGTAAGTTTGATTGAAATGATCACAGAGAGTGTGTCATTATCACCCAAAAAATGTATTTTATGTGTTTAGGTCGCGGCTTCAGCTCAAGTGTGGGAGCTTTAACCAAGGAGGGAGAAGTTTGGAACCAGTAGTTGGCAACTCCAAATAACAGACATTAATGAATCAAATTCAGAAACAATATCCTCGACATCAGTATCGACGTTTAAAACACTATGGTGGATATGAATAGTGTAGAAATGATTCTCAAACACTACTTGAACTACGTCATCCCCACTCGTAGGCAAAGCTTGCTCAATGAGAGGATCCATATAATCCATGGTATATACTACGGAAGACATGTCACCAGGGTATCGCATTGCATCGTAGATGTTGAACTTGATGACTTCACTGATTTATTTAAAAGGTATTTATTTATTTATTTATGTCTTTCAATTATATTATTGCGTTATTTGTTTCTAGTATTAGTGAATAATTTATTAATCTAAACAAACTCTAGACATTTATATACTTTGGATTGCTATATAGTTATAATTAAGGAATCATGAACTTAATGCTTTAAATATATTTATATACAACAATCACAATTTTAATAAGTTGTTTTTACGTATTACAACTAATGAAGATTGATATTACATTCATAGTTGCAAATATGTATGGTGGTATTATGATTCTGATTCTATGTCTATGATTATTGACACAATTATAGAAGTAGTAACTAGGATTAATCTACAGGGCAATAGTACTCGAATGAATGTTCTAGGTGATTGTGTTCTAAATTATTTATTAATTAGCATATTCTAATTAATATTTGATTTAGATTAGACATGATTTTCATTGAGTGTTAATGCTATCGTATTTCTATTTTATTACATTTGATCTAATAGGTAGATCTACAATGATAAGAATATGGCTTATTTTCCATTGCATTTAGAAAAATTGATAGTTTGATAAAGGCTATAAACCTACTATAAATTAGGATTTAATGATTTCAAAATTTCATGTGATATAATTATACCTAAGTTATGAAGAGATGTTATGTTCTAGTATTTGAATGCAATCCAAGTATATTACATTGTTTAGTGGGGCGTTTGTTTAGATGTTTGTTTAGGTATTTACATTATATTGAATTAGAATTTCGTTTAATTTAGTTTGCCTTGAATTGTTAGAATTAGTTTAGTTAGTTTGATTAATTAAGCTAGTAGTTATAGTTTTTCGTTGTTTGGTATTTTAATTCTTGTTTAATTAGATTAACTAAATTAAGAAAAATAAGAAAAAAAGCCTTTCCTTAGAAGTTTGCAAAATCCCTGTGGAGACGATATCCTATTTACCACTACTACAAATAGTAGGAAATACGAAAAACTACTGTGCACGCGTGTCAATTTTTGGCGTTGTTGCTTGAGACTTTAAATAACTTCTTAGGAATTTAGAAGGTGTATGGTCTACGCACTTCGTCGTGTTAATTTTACAGGATCTTTACATCCATTTGATCCTTAAATAGATAAAACTTTTAATCGAAGTGTAAGACAACAACAACTCATTTTTAGACTAGCAAATCAAAATGTTATAGCGTATGAGACTATATGCATAGCATAACCCGATGGATTTCATGAATTTGAATTTAGATATGGATTTATTAGTGCCTTACCTAGCTTCTATGGTAAAGACAATGAAGACCCACATAAATTCATAAGGGAGTATCAACATAAAGTTACCATGATGAAACAAAAAAAATGTATTTTAGAACAAGTCAAACTTTAAGCTTTTCTATTTTCATTAAAAAATCAAGCACAAGATTGGTTGCTCTATCTCCCATAAGATTCAATAACTACATAGACTCAAATGCTAGAAGTTTTCCTAAATTAATATATGCCTGCTAGAAAAATTAGTTCATATAGAAAAAAATCACAATTACAAAGTTAAAAAATGATGAAAATTTTAATGAATTTTGGGATAGATTCCAAATATTAATTTCTCCTTGTCCACAACATGGATATACTCGACAACTACAACAACAACAACAACATAGCCTCAGTCTCAAATTACCTGGGGTCGGCTACATGGATCAAACTTTTTCATTGTGCAATTGATGGTGAGCTTTTCAAACCATTCAAACCCATCCTAATTAATGAATCTTATGTTAGCTTTGGTCTGCCCCTACCTCGTCAAATTTCTACAGTTTCTATTGAGTCAAGTTTTCTAGTTGGGGTATTTGTAGGCCGTCTTTGCAGTTGCCCAAACCAACGCAACCGCCCTTCCTTAATTTTTGTATCAATTGGTGCTACTCATACTTGTCTTTGAATTTCTATATTTCTTGTTTTATCTTTATGAGTTTTAGCACACATCCATCTAAGCATCCTCATTTCTGCTATGTTCATTTTATGTAATTGTCATTGCTTTACCGCCCAACATTCTCTTCCATAGAGCATAGCTAGCCTAATTGCAGTCCTATAAAATTTTCCTTTTAACTTAGTAGGAACATTTCGATCACAAATCACCCCTGTTGCACTCCGCCATTTATTCCATCCAGCTTGAATTATATATGTGACATCATTCTCAATGTTACCATCATTTTGTATGATTGATCCTAGGTATCTAAAGTGGTTTACCTTAGAAACTTCTACTTCCCCTAATTTTACCACTCCGTCATCTAGATGTCTAGTGTTTGTAAACTCACAGTACATGTATTCAGTTTTCGTCCTACTCAACTTAAAGCCTTTAGATTCTAATGTATTCCTCCAGAGTTCTAATTTGCTGTTCTCTCCATCTTTTGTTTCATCCACTAAGACAATATCATCTACAAATAACATACACCATGGTATATCCTCTTGAATATGTCTAGTTAGTTCATCCATAACTAAAGTAAATTGATATGGGCTTAAAGCCGATCCTTGGTGTAGTCCTATCGTAATGGAAAATTCTTTTGTAGCATCTTCAAATGTCTTTATGCTCGTTACTACTCCATCATACATATCCTTAATAGTGTCTATGTATCTAGAATGCACTCGTTTCTTTCTAGAATCCACCAAAGAACATCTCTAGGGACCTTATCATAAGCTTTTTCTACATCTACAAATACTATATGAAGATCTTTTTTCTTTTCTCTATATTTTTTTAACAATCGTCTTACAAAGAAAATCGCCTCCATCCGGGCGACGATTTTAAGGGACTAGCTTCTTTACCCACATACGTACTATGTGTGGGAACCCTAGCTCATTTTTCTTCACACGCAGGCGACGATGTAAAACACGCCCTTGCTAATTTCTCACAACACCCGGGCTCTGATGCGGCACGTCGCTATGTGAGAAGGCCCCAATGTTTATATGTGTTTGATCCATTTCATAAATAGTGACAAAAGTTTTACGCTGGCTGTCAACCTATCCAAAAATGGAAAATGAGTTTAGGGTCTCCCTCCCCCACTTTTAGGGTATGAAAAGTGAGTTTGGGACCTCCCTTACCCATTTTTCGGTATGAAAAAATGAGCGTCAGAGTCCTCCTCCTTTATCCGAACTTGGGACCGACTATGTAGCGCACATAGTTTACAACGTTGGTGGAGTTACAACATGTATATACTCAAAAGCTTTATTAGAATATATTTATGAAGGGCTCAATCACTTAGAACAAAGGTTATTAGACACAGTATGTGATGGGTCTTTATTTGAAACAACACTTACTTTAGCAAAAGAAGCAATTAATAAAATGACAAAACAATCTAAGCAATATGGTGAAAAGATTGAATCCTTAAGAAAGAAACTTTATGAAGTTGATAATAAAGGAAATAATATGTCTGATGATAAAATCGATGAATTATCTGAGATGACTAAACTGTTGATTAACGATAAATCTAATCAAGTTAAAGTTTGTGTATTCTGTAATGAGGTTACATATCCTACAGATGCGTGCCCTACTCCACATGAAGAGATTATTGAAGAGGTTAATGCAATGATGAATCAATTTTCTGTTCCTTAAGAAATTAATATAATAACAATAATACTTATTATCTTGGAAGACCAAACCCAAATCTTAGTTATGATCCTCAAAATCAAAATTATAATACTTGTAAACCAATAGCTCAAATGCAATCAACATCTAATCAGCAACCTCAACATAATGCTTAATTTACGAATCCAGATTTATAGCAGATTTTGCATAATTTCATGAACTAAAGTCATCAAGACTTTACACAGATTTCTCAAAATAAGATCAAGACTGATACTACTATTAATGAATTGAAAAACCAATTAAGTCAAATGAATTTACAAATAAGTAGGTTTAGTAATTAATAGAGTAATCAAGCTAAAGCACCTAATCAAGCTATTATTGCTCATACTAATCAAGCACAAGTTAATGCTTTATTCAGTGATGAGAAAAAGACACATATAACTGGAAAGATACTTAAACAAGGTAATAAAGAGAAAGCACATAAAACTATTGAATAAGAAAAAAAGAAATGATGGCTAATGCCATTCCTATTAGAGAACGGATGACCGAACAATTGAAATATACACCTTTTCTTGAAAGGCTATACCCATAGCTAGAGTTGAAGTATATAAAAAATCTTTACAAAAGTCTGAATTAATTGATAAGGATAAAAATGATAAGATTTCTGATAATTTGAATGAAGATATGTATTCATATTCTATCGTTCCACAATGATTAGCTGATGCTTTGGAAGAAAAAAACAATGAAGACATTCTTGAAGTATTTAGGAAAATAGAAATCAATAAACCATTAATGGAATCAATTATGCAATTTTTTTATTATGATGATGTTTTAAAAGGATTTTCTAAATCAAAGGATAATTTTTTAGAAGAATTTAAAGAAAACTTAGGAAAAATGGTTTTTGTTTTAATTCAAAAGAAAATACCTGAGAAATTTTCCAATCTAGTAATGTTTGGAATACCTATTACATTAGAAACTTCTTTTATAGATTTTGATATATGTGATCTTAGAGCATCAATTAATGTCATGTCATTTAAACTATATGAGTCATTGAAAATAGGTTCATTGACTAATACACATATTAATCTTACCTTAGCTAACAACACAATTATTAAACCTCATGGTTTACTAGAAGATGTCATAGTAAAAGTAAATGACTTAATATTTTCAGCTGACTTCTATGTCAAGGAAATGAGAGACTCAATATCATATAAATCTCCATTTATACTTTTGGAAGACCGTTTCCCAAAACAGCTATAACAAAGTTAGATATCTTTAAAGGAACAATGTCTATGGAAATTGAAAACAAAATTGTCACTTTTGATTTTAATGGTGAAGATGTATATGATAATTCTAATGAATCTAATAATGAACATACTGATGATAATGAATCTTTAAAATTAAATTATCATGAAGTTGAAGTATATGTTATTAATGCAGTAACAATGGAAGACAAATATTTTATGACAAAGAATAAGCAAGTTGAAGATAATTCAAATTAAAAGACAATAACCCAAGAATGGAGGCTTAAGCAACTGAATAATGTTGAGAATGATCTTAAAATGGAGGAGTTTAAATTTATGAAGAACAATAAGAAGAAAAAGAAGAATTTAGCAATTGTTAAGCTCGATGATCAATGAGATATATACACAAACATAAAATTTAAATGAACTTGGTGTCTTAAAGCTATTTGTGATACAGATTCTAGAGGACACTACATGACAATCTATTTCTTTCTTCATACTCAACTGGAGTTTGATGTACTTGCTTCTGAAAATGTTATTCTACCAAACGGTTCTTTAGTGAAACCAATTGGGGTGGTTACTAATATACCAGCTCAAATTGATAAGTACATTATTCCTACAAACTTTTTGGTTATGTCACACTTCATCAATGTAGATCCATTAATCTTAGGACGACATTTCTTAGCCACTTCGCAAGCTATCATGGATACTCTGAACAAGACAATCACTTTTAGGGTGTATGGCTGAGCAATCACTTTCTCGAATGGCATTAGAGTGGAAAATCCAACACTTCATTTTATAGAATTAGTTTGGAACTACGTGGTTCATTCGAGCCAATGACAAAAACAAAAGCACTTTATATGAGACAACTCATACTCTATCATTACTTTCAGATTTAGTATTAGGTTTAATTAGTTGTTTTTATATTCTCTCAACTTTTGACTTTTATAATGGAGATATTTTAGGAATTTAATTCCAGAATAATTTCATGTAAGGAGGGTTAATCGAGCCAATTTTTCTGTATTATATAATATTTTATGCATTAGTTTTATGTTAGTTGGTTATTTATAGCAATGAAATTATTGTTTAATACAAATCATAGTCAAATTCTAATAATCTTAAATAATTTTACCTTTTTATTGGACATATATGTGATAATTATAAGAAAAAATCGACTAAATTGAAAAAATAGTTAAAATAGGCTTGCGATTTCCCATCAATTCCAGTTTGTATTGGGATTCGCTGAGAAAATCGGCAGTAGTGTACAAAAATTTTAGTGTAATTTCAGGTCAAGGATTTAGTCAGTGATTTCCCACCAAATCCACTTAAACCTCGATTCGTTGAGAGCAAATACGTGTTTTTAAAAACAAAAATCTAAAATCACCACATTTATACATTTCACACTCACAAACGACTGCAACTTTTTGATCAAAAGACCAATTTCAACTAGATTCAACCTTCCAAAACTAGATTTTAACATAATTAAGTAATTCCCACCTCAATCCTCACACATTCAACCTAAAATTTGGTGAGTTTTTCGAGTGTAGAGCCAACTAAGGCTTGAGAAAAGGGGAGTTCGAAGTTGGAGCTTGGAGGAGTATTGTAAAGGAGTCTGAGAATTCTATTCTTAAAAGTTTCACTTTCAAGAAGGTAATCAATGGAAACACTAGCCTTTTATGATAAGATTTTTTATTTTCATTAATTTTTGAATTTTTACAGTGGTTAGAAGCTAAATTTCAAAATTCTTACTCTAAATTAATTTTGACGTCGAATGTTTTCAATTATAATACTAGTATGGGAGTGGTGTGGTGATTTGTTTATTGCTATCAAATTTTTGAACTATTTTTAGTAAATGGTGAATGTATTGAATTTTATATTGGGGCATGTGCACTAGGTCAGTCTAAAAACATTGTTTATCTTTTGATTTTAGTTAATAAAATTGTAGTTTTCATTTGTCGTTTTATTATAAGTAATTGCATGTTTACCTTATAGTTAGATCTGTGGGTATTTGTTGAAATATCCTAAATGTACCTAATCGATCATTATATTGGGAACTATAATGACTTAAGTCTAGTGTTAACCTTATTTGATGGTCATGTGATGATCATGCGTATAGTAATATGAATTAAGATCATGAGTACCGTTATGGGAACAAGATACTGGAATGGCCACTATGAGGACACCTCATGGATTAAATTATAGGTGTTACTCATGATAGGTATATCATTAGTCCTTCGACTTGAGATTACCATAAACTTCAATATTATGAGTAAAGTAATTTGACACAATAAAATGTTGTATTTAACTGGACAATTATAAGGATTGTAATTGATTACCATGTGAATAATATGTGAAGGTGTGTAATCAAGATAGAATTTATCACTCTTTTATAGAGGAGATATCAGTGGGTCCCTCGATGATGGACTAATAATGGTCAAGTCCATATAAATTGACATGTTCAATGTCACTTGGATGTTTTTAGTTTACCTGAAGATCAAGATTAGTATGATTGAACATTAAGGGTGACTTTCTATGCTTTACGTTTAATCAAATGATATCACACGACAAAATGATATGATATATGTTATTCATTAGGTTGTATTAATTTTGATATTAATGCTATTTGGGTAGTAATAATTCCATGTTAGAGACCGCTTATGACTTGTGTATCAAAATGATTTTGGTTTACTGCCAACGTTGTATGAACCTATTGGGTCACACACAAAGAATGACTTTGTGCAACTTCAATTGGTGCAAAATAATGAATTTTATATGATAAAAATCATAACATAAAAATCCTTACAATTTGTTATATTATAATTTATTAATAGGGGCGTATGTCTAATTTGCTTAAACTATCTAAATACAATAGTTGAATTACAAATAAGATTTTAAGTGATGACTTATCTACACATATAAACATAGGTTGAAATCCTAAAACGAAATAAGATTTTTGTTTTTGCTATTTTTGAGCTATTTGAATTTTAAGAGAGAAAGAAAAATGTTTTATATCTCTCATGGGGCTAGCACTCCAAATTGTGGTCACCATTCATGTGTGGATTTTCGATAAAGGATGTGCGCTTAAACGACTTGGAGATCGAACAATCAAATAACAAAAAATGGATAAAGGTATGGTTTTACTTTTGTAGATATAGTTAAATGGATTTTATTTTTGATCCTGTTGGGGTTTTTCGTAAATTGTTTTGAATTTCCACTGTGTATGAACCCCAAAACCCAACATTAATATCATAGCCTTACGCTCGGTTCTATTAAAAGTTTGCATGTTTTCTCTGGTGTATATATGACATATGTAGGAAAACATGATCTCGATTAATTTATATATGATGTGCATATAGGTTCTATAATTATTGTTATCAAGAATTGGTTTTAAAGCATGTATTTGATACATACGGATGATTTGATTCAATGATAGAATTCATGTTTAGAATATTTCGATAAAAATATATTTTAATGTTGAACAATGCGAATTTTGTATGTTCATATTGTAGAAGTCATGTTTAGGTTAATGTGATTCTTATGTTGGCTACATAGTTCGTTTTGTTCAATAAGTATATATGTCTCCATGATAGAAATCATGATTAGATTAATATGATTCTGGTGTTAAATGCATAATAAATATTTCGTATCTTGATTCAATTGCTTGTTTCATATAAATAAGAATCGAAATTGATTTTGATAATATATCTCATTGTGGTTATCTGTTACTATATTCTTATTAGATAGGAGATAAACTTCTAATCAGATAAGAATTGCAAATCCTATAAGAAAGGTGAGATAGATAACAAATTTTAATTGGATATGGATTCAAAATATTTTAAGTTATAATTAGATAAGGATCCAAAGTATCTTAAACTCTAATTGGATTAGGATAAGATATCAAGTTAGAGGTGGGCCCGAGTTAATTAAGAAAATATTTTGATTAATATTTTTGGAATTAAAATAAGGGGCAGTTTTAATCAATTGGATTGACTAAAATAATGAAAAATTTTAGGCGATTCTCAATTTTTGGAGTTAGAATTCGATACCTAAAAAAAGGAAGGAAAGTTGTTTTATTAAAAAGTAGAACCACCGCCTACTGACCGGCTAGCGGGACCACCGATAACTGTTCTTAGTGCGAGAAAATTCGTTTGATAGTCAATATTACTAAAATCTCCTAACTTGTTTAGTGATTGAACATAAATTGTAATATATGATATTTATCTTGTTTAATTTATGATCACTAAAACAAATAAAAAATACTTATTCCAAATCTTAAGTCAAGTGTCATTTATTTTCAAACATTTGTCAAGGCTTTGATTACATCAATACGGGCCTGCCTCCGAAGAGTGTATTGTGTTATTTTGGTAAGACAAGTTGAGTACCGGTCTCTCCACTATTTGAAATGGTTAGACTTGATAAAGCTATCAAAACATTTTAGGCTTTATGCATTAGATGAGGTAAATTATGCTAAAACATAAGATGTTATAATCTCATAAAAAAACTAAAAGTTACATATGATGTAATTGGTACATACCTAAATAATCTAATTCAAAGTGTCATGCCTTAACTGTATTGGAATTATGTGAAACATAGATTTTAGTCCCTTAAATTAACAAAATGTTTTAAGGAGGGTTGTTAATTTAGTGAAAGTCTATTCCTATACACTAAAATGAACTTTTACATAATCTTTGTTGTAGATCTATTGCCTCTTCAAATCACACTGACCCCTTGTCACTGCGATCTATCCTCAAGAAGGATAAGTTGTCTGGGACGAACTTTCTTGACTGGTTCAGAAACTTGAGAATTATTTTTAAACATGATCGCAAGTTGTATGTTCTGGATAATCCTATTCCTGAGGAACCACTAGCCAATGCTTTAAGAGCCATGAAGGATGCACATACTAAGAATGTCAATGACTGAACTGATGTTGCATGCATTATGTTGGCAACTATGGTTCCTGAACTTTAGAAGGACTTGAAATACATGGAAGCTTCCGACATGGCTACGATGCTGAAGGAAATGTTCCAACAGCAGGCTAGGCAAAAAAGGTTGAAAGAGTCAAGAACTTTCATTCTTGCAAAATGGTTGAGGGTGCGTCAATTAGTGCTCATGTTCTGAAAATGAATGGCTATATTGATCATCTTGCATACTCAGATTTTCCATTAACTAATAGTTGGCTACATATTTGATCTTGAATTTATTGTCTGATTGTTGTTCACAATTTGTGATGAACTATAACATGAATAACATGAAGAAGTCTATCTCGGAGTTGCACTTGAAGCTTAAAAATGCTAAGTAGAATGTTAAGAAACTCATAACTAATGAGTTAATGGTTCAGAAAGGAAAGGCTATGAAGAAGAAGGCTAAAAGCAAGGCTAAAGTCGGCAAGGTTATTGCGACTATTACAAAGCCTGTGGAACAAGTCAAGCTTAAGGCTGCTTCTACTTCACAATCTCAAAAGGAAAAGAAAAAAGAAGAATATTGTCATTTCTACCATGCACCTAGGCATTAGTTTAGAAATTGCAAGCTCTATCTTGAAGATCTAAAGAAAAAAAAAGTAGTGCGATTACTGCTTCAGGTATTTACGTTATTGAAGTTAGCTTATCGACTAGTGATTCTTGGGTATTGGATGCCAGATGTGAATCTCACATTTGTATTAATGTGCAAGGTCTCACCCTAAGTAGAAAACTAAAAAAGGAGAAGTCATCTTAAGAGTTGGAAATGGAGCAAAGGTTGCAGTGTTGGCTGTAGAATGCTATGAGTTAATTTTATCTAGTGGACTTTTTTAGTTTTAAGTAATTGTTATTATGTCCTTGCCTTGAGCAGAAACATCATTTCAGTTCCATGTGTTGGATTTGGAAGACTTTAATTTCAATTTTATGAATATAAATGCTTCATTTCTCGTAAAGACGTTTTCTATGTGAATGTTGATTTATGTGATGGTCTTTATATTGTAAATATAAAATGTCTATAGATACTCCTATTCTTAACGTAAATACAAAGAGATTTAAGTCAAACCTACCTTTGGCATTGTCATCTTGGCCACATAAATGATAAACACATTTCTAAACTCCATAAAGATGGACTTTTAGATTCATTTGATTTTGTATCATATGAAACATGTGTTTCTTGTTTACTAGGCAAGATAACAAAAAGTCCTTTTACTGGAGACAGTGAAAGGGCAAGTGATTTATTGAGTCTAATACATACTTATGTATACGGTCTTATAAACACAATGGCTAGAGGTGGTTATTAGTAATTCATTACTTTCAGTGATGATTCTCAGCAGATATGGTTACATGTATCTCATGAAATATAAAAGTGAATCTTTTGACATGTTTCGAACATTCCAGAATGAAGTACAAAATCAACTTGGTAAAACTATTAAAACACTTCGATCAGATTGAGGTGGTGAATATTTTAACCAAGAGTTTGATGATCATCTTAGAAACTGTGAGATTGTCTCACAGTTAACTCCTCCAGCAATTCTAGAATGGAATGATGTTTCTGAGAGGAGAAATCGAACTTTATTGGATATGGTTCGATCAATGATGAGTTATGCAGATCTTCCTATTTCCTTTTGAGGTTATGCCTTAGAAACTGCTACGTTTACACTGAATCATGTTCCTTCTGAAGCAGTTGATAAAACACCGTATGAGATGTGGTTTGAAAAAAGACCAAGTTTGTATTTCCTTAAGATTTTAGGCTGTAAGGTTTTCGAACGACGACAAATCTCAATAAAATATCAACCAAATCTATCAAATGTGTATTTGTTGCTTATCCTAAAAAAACTAAAGGATATTACTTCTATAATCCCACTGAGAATAAAATGTTTGTTGCTTGGAATGATGTCTTTACGAAAAAGGAGTTTATTTCGAAAGACAACAAAAGGAATAAAGTAAGTTTTGAAGAAGTTCAAGAATCATAAATAAACACTCAACCTCCACACTACAAAAAAAAATAGTAAATTAGTAATAGATTTAGCAACGGACACTTATTACGTTGCTAATTAGCAATATAACAACGTGTATGAAAATTTATTTGACAAGTTAGCAACGGATTACCAGCGGATTAAATATATATTATAGCAACAAAATTTGTTTTTGTTGGTAAAAATTCTTAAAATTCCATTTCTAATCCGTAGCGATCTAACTTTTGCAACGGATTAGCAAAGGTAAAGGAAATTCATTCGTATTCCGTTGTCAAACTAAAAAAAAGTGATAAGAAGGCATGGACATGCCATAACGCGACACCGCACAACCCACGAAAGTATTGAACACCCCTCAAAAGTTCGCTCATCTCCTTCGTTCGACTGCCATCTACGCCCTCCTTTTCGTCTTCTTCCTCCTCTCCGGATCCGGGTCCGCCTCCGCCCTCTTCTTGCTCCTCTCTCCTTCATCGTCGCTCGCAACCCTAAATTCTTCATCATCGACCTCACCCTCGCCAACTCCCTCTACATTCAGGGCCTCAAGATGGGGCTCTCCCTCTATGTCGATGCCTTCAACTAGATGTAACTCCTCAACCACTGCGTGTAAGATCTGTTGTTGTTGATTATCAGAAGCCGTGTTGGCCGTAGGTGGTGGTGTGGCGCGGCTGAGCTTGAGTTTGGTCTCCGTTTAGGGCATTGGGTAAGCTACTTTGTTTTTGTTTTTTAGATGATCTTTTCTCTCTAAAATAAATGAGACTTTGCCCTCAGTGTGAGTTTGAGTTTCGTCTCCGTTTGGTCTTCGTTTAGGGCATTGGGTAAGCTACTGTGTATTGTAACTCAGTGTGTTAGTTGGGATAGGCTTTATGCCCTTATGTATCAGTGGCTTCCCCACCACCACTAAAGCTCAGATATATGTCTCCAATAACCAAATCCATCCCCACCACCACTAACATTAACCACATCTGTTCTTCAAATTTAAGTTTTTATATTTAAAATTTCTAAGGTCCTTCTCTTATCTGTATGAAATATATATACAAACATACGTATATATAGACACACACTTCTATTAGCATACATCATGTGAATGAGGAAGAAATTCTTTAGGTAATCTACGGTTTATAATGGTAACTGCAATGTCCATGATGCTAAATTTGTCAGATTTCTAAATTGTAAATTGGAAATGAAATGATTTCTACTTTGATGCATTTCTTGTTTGGGCTTTTATAACTGTTGCTGATAACATGCCTTATTTTATAATTGTTATTCCCTTCAAATCTGAGTATCGCCAATCCTTTAGCAGGCCTTTCTCTTGGTTTCCTCATATCAACAACTCTATTTGAACAAAACAAGCGTCGAAAAAAGTGTGAGATGTAATTGTCATCACCTAAAATTGGGCAAAATATACTTTTCACAACTGAACAACCCTTGCAGCCCTTATACTGCTCCTGTATACTAATTATGATCCAGTATTCCCTTTATGAATTTTGCCTTAATATAACCAGCTGACAACAAGGCTCCTCTTTAAGATTTTGGTTCTGATAATAACTACTTAAATTTGCTTATTTCAACATTTTCCCCAGAGTGGGTATCTTCGAGCTTTAGTGAACTTATTAAGAAGTAGAAATCTGAATTAACTTTAAGGTTCACTAACGTTTCAAGGCTTGAGCTCATTTATTTCATTTGAGTTTTTTAGATCATCATCTCCACAAACTGATGATGATCATGTCTCCAATAGCCAAATCCACCCCTACCACCACTAACATTAACCACGTCTATTCTTGGCTTGTTTTTGAGATGGTAGAGTTGTTTGGGCCGCTGAATTGGTGTTTAGGAGAGTGTGACACCGTTGGATTGGAATTTAGTGCGACAGTTGTTGATGAGGATTAACGTGGGAAAGAGACAGACATATGGCAACTTATGGATTCTTTTCTCTCTCTGTTTTCTTGGACCATCCACCTCTCTAATGCATTCATGCCTTTTATATTGATCTAGGCTTTCTTCGATTTTATTGGATTGGTGGAGGGAGATCTAAAAAAAGGCAAACTAATAGGATTTGTATTGAATGATTTGATTAATGGATTGATTTGGTTTTTTTTTTTTTTTTTTCATTTAGTTTGTTCCATTTTGAAGCAATTGATAAGGGATTTTTGAGGTTAGATTTGTCAAACCATATTTTCATGGATCTCAAATGTATTTTGTAGGTAATTGGAAGCTTAAACTTTCTTTTTCTTGTTTTAGCACATAGCCATTGGTAAGCTTTTTTTTTTTTTTTTTTTGAGGTCCATTGGTAAGCTTTAATTTCTTTCATCTATTATCCCATTTTTATGTTTTGTGTGTTGTATTTTTTTAATTCAACTAGAATACACTATACAGATAAACAAAGAGAAGCTTAAAGGGAAAATACAACAACAACAACAACAACAACAACAACAACAACAACAACAACAACAACAACAACAACAACAACAATTACAACAACATAGCCTCAGTCCCAAATTAACTGGGGTCGGCTACATAGATCAAACTTTTCCATTGTGTTCGATTAAGTGAAGCTTAAAGGGTAAATATACCTTCAAAATAAGAAATTCTTGACCAAAAATGTATTCGTTAATGGGAGCAAGCACTATTTTTTTTATTTATTGCCATTGCCAACCTAGTTTTTAATAAAGGAAGGTTTATATTTCCTAAGTTTTTTTTACCAATGCCTCCTCAACAGGTATCCATGGTCAATGGCCACAATTTTGTTGATCTTTTCTCTCTCTCTCCCTCTCTCACTATGGATATGTGTCTCTGATTTCTCCTTTGGTTTGGAGCTTTAAAGATCCACTGTTTGTTTTTGTTTAGGGTTAATGCTTCTACTTGGTTTCCTTGGGTGAGAGAGGTCTTCCCCAAATTTTGTAATGAGGGATTGTGATATTTTGTGTTCGGGGGCTTTGGTCTTTTGTGTTGGAGTTGCTCTTAGTAGTTGTTGGTTCCTCTGAGATTCGCTTGTCCTTTCCTTTTGTGTTTTACTATTTATTTGAAGTGAATTGCCGCTTCCGTATAAAACACTACAAGAAAGTTCGTATATAATGACTGGAATTCCTTTTAGATTCGCTTGTCATGTCCTTTCCTTTTTGTGTTTTACTATTTATTTCACCAAGTTCCCTTTTCTCTATGTTTTAATTAGCTGAAATTCAATATGTAAAGGTGGTTCTTGGGTCAGTGGTTAATGCAATAGAAGTTTTGGCATCCTTATGCTCTGTATTTCCGAAGGTTAAAATCTCTTTTTTTTTATATAAATTTTTCACGGAAGAGTCAATGCAGTGGACATGGTTTTGGCATCCTTATGCTCTATACTTCTAAAGTTTTGGCATCCTTAATGATTGCGATGATTTATTGAATACAAACTTATAATGAACTACTACTAAATTCTCACTTATTAGGCTAGGAAAACTTATTCATAACTCATGAAAATGCAGAGAAGTCAAGTTATTGCTAGTGCAATCAGGTCTTCTTTAGCAATCAAGATAGACCCATCGAGTGAGCACTATCAACAAAGGCACGCCTAGTAGCTACTACAAAGGCAGCAATGTTTGTGATCTTGATCCACCAGGTCGGTCCCTTCCTCGCAAAATCATGTATTTATAGGGATTGTGATAAGTCTTAGTATTTAAACTTGCACGCTCTGCTACTCTAAACATGCTCACCAATTCAATGTGAAGTTGAGACTTCTTTTATTCTTTATTAACACATGAATATGGTCCATGCATCAAACATTTTTTCCATAGCACATGCACACATGTATATGTGGCTCATGCATAGATAGTTATAGTAACTTAGTAAGTGGATATAGATAGACACATGGAGAGAGAAATTTAAGGCTAGGCCAGAGTGATTGAATTCACTATAGTTTTGGGGATTCAAAATTGAATGAGCTAGCTAGGACACCATCAATTAATTTGCTCATTGTCACTTCTAATTTAAGGCCTCAGAGAATATGCTAGCTATCTTTAATGTCCACACATGTCTTTGTTTTCCCTTCTCGATCAGTGGATTGTTTTGTGCATATATGCCATGGCTTGACTCATCTACTTGAATTAATTCTGATTCTCTTTATCATTAATGTTGATATTTCAGCTAGGACCATTATTTAGCAGGCAAATGAGTAAAAAAAAAAATCTATAATTGAATCTAATGGCTTGGTAGATAAAAATGCAGATTACATATGCTATGTTGTTCTGCAAATTGCAATGCAGTCTATTGTCATGATCTGGTATCTCTTGATAAGATGATGTCTCAAGAATTTTCTTAGAAAGCAATTTATCTAATTGTCTGGGATGCCATGGTGTTTGGTGTTTTGGCTTTTGTATTTGAACCTGCAGTACTAGAGTTACTCCCACAATACCCATGAAAAGGCAATTCTTTTTAACGCCAGTGAAGAAATTTTTTATCAAGTTTTCGAGCATTAAATTCATTGAATATAAAAGTCAATTACATCAAATTAAGCGCAACAAGAAAAAAATACATTGGATATGTTCAACATTTTTCTTGTTGTGCTCATAAATATGAATTGGAAAACTTACTTCAACAGTATGACTGAATTGGAAGTATTGGCTAATTTCAGTTGCCATATGTTTTATCAGCCCAAGTACTTCCAGAAACAAGTTGTCTAACACAAATAGAGCTTCAAACAGGATCACACATTATATTTTTTGCAAGGAAAAGAAATGACTTTAAATAAAAAACGAGCTCAATAGGTTACTTCAGTCTTTAAAAATGAAAGAAAAAACTCAAGCATTAATGAGTAGAAAAAATAAATTGAGGAGAGCTGGATGTCTCAATTCTTACCTATTAGCTTGTTGATGCATATGCTCCAATTGATATTGATATGCCGAATATGAAGTAATGCATGAATGCATATGTCTCAATTCTTATCTATTTGCTTGTTATGCTCGAATTGATGTTTTTTTTATTCAAGAAAACTGAAACCTCACAAACCGTAATTTAACTACTTGATTTGAAGTGGGTAGTCTTTGTTTTAGTTTTTGCTTTGATGTGTTTTATTGGTAATCAATTTGAAGTTATTGTGCTTTGCATCTCTTCTTGATTAGTGTTTGTTGCCTTGATTTGATTGTTGACTTGGTAATGTCTCCCTTGTTTTTTCATATTTTCTCTATCATTCCTACTTTTATGGTTAATGTTTTAACGGTTTTGTTCAATTGTTTTTGTCTCCAGGTGTGAGAAATCATCCAGTTCTGAGTGGCATTGGAAGTGTGGAAAGGTAAGTGTCCTCACACTCTTCACTTTCTTATTTTTAATTAAAAACGTTTCTTTTATTTGTGGCAGCTGCTGGTGAGGTTTTGCAACCTTTTTAGCAGTCCAATACGAGGCATAAATGGCAATAAACTTGTCCCACTCATAAGTAGGATGTATCTTGGTTATATTTCTCTTTTTTTTAGCATTTCTTTGTTGTTTAATTACTCAACAATAATTCATCGTATACATACAATAGAAGTTAGTACCCATTTCATCCTGTGACACATTTTTAAAAGTTTCCAGGGACGAGTTAAGTAATAGAAATAAATAATGAAAATTAGATTCTATGCAACCCAATTCTTTTGGTACCAATTTTTACATACTTTATCATCCAAGTACGGATGCCATTAAAGGGATTGTTCATGTGTTCAATACTTTCATTTCGATTGCTACTTGCGAACTCACTCCTTGTTGAATGTCTTGAGTTGTTAATATGAATTGGATAGCGTTTTAATTAATGTTTATATGATATTGTGAACTATTGGGGAGATTTGAGACCTTTTAGGCATTCGCCCACTGATGTTTATTAGGTTTTGATATTTTTGGTAGTCCATTTTATAAGGGAGACTCTGCTGAATTTTTTGGTAGAATATGTAAAACTACTGTTGAACTTAACGCCAAGCATTTGGTTCTAAAGATTAATAAATCTATAAAACTAAATGTAACTATTACTAACCTTTTGACTTCAAATACTTTCAGGAATCCAAAATTTGTTGTACGAACATGTCAGTGATTGGTTTTATTGAAGTTATAAGACTCACCTAATTAATTTGAGTAACTCTATTAATTATAATAGTCAAATCGGTCAAGTGTTTTCAATTCTTATGCATGATCTAAGACAAAATTTCATTGACATGAACGGGGTCAGTTACCTCCATCGTAAATTGGCTGCTTTTTTACTTTCTATATTGGTTCAAATGCACTTTGCAAAGGGTTGTCTAGATTTTTACTTCCTAAGTTGAATAGTTGCAGAACTATGTTAATTATGCATCTTTTAAAACTCATATTTAGATAGATATAATTGAATTACTCTCATGGTTTTGTTGGTTGAGACTCCTTCGTATGAATAATTGATTTTGTAGAATAAAGGCTTTTAATTCATGTTAATATGATAATGCAAATTGTTGGGAAGATATGATACCTTCTAGGCATTCTCCGACTATTGTTTATTAGGTTCTAAAATATTTGGTAGTCTATTTTACAAAGGAAGCTTTGCCAAAATTTGTGTAGAAGTAACATATATTAATGGTGTAGCTAAATCCATTGCAATCAACCTTACACAAACCTTTTATAAATGTATCGTAAGGCATTGATTAGTCCAACAATTACAAAATAAAAATTGAATTGCTAACATTTGCATCTAAATTAAGTCATCGTATTTTGTGGGGAATGTCGACAGTGAATAGAGAGTGGATGTACAATCGCCTTGATAACGAATTTATTTGAAGGGAGTTTGTTGTAAGGGTAAAAGACTTCATATTCGTGAAGGCAAATTGTACCACTTATCACAATGAGGGTAGTATTAGGTGCCCATGTAATTGCAATAAATGTCGACTTCTACCCTATTTCGACGTTCAAAATTTCGAGTACCAAATATGTAGGTATGAGTTCGTTCCTGAATGCTATTGTTAGTAGGAACACGGTGAGAAAGAAGGTCAGAATACGAGATTCGCTTTCAATGATTTTGAAAGCAATTACGACGACGAAATCGACATAGACTATGGTCAATTGACGTTGACTTACCAAGAGATGCTACACAAAGCGGTGAGACCTAGTTTTAATTGGAATCACATGGAAAAGGAGCCAAACCCCCCAGCACAACAACTATATATGATTGATGTTGGTAACGAGCAATTGTGGTAGAGTTGTGAGAACATGACGAAATTATCTGACATGTCTAGATTGCTTTCTCGGAAATTGGCACACCACGTTTTTGAGCGATGTTACGATGGGTTCATGCAATTCATCAAGGAAGCATTACCTAACAACACATTAGTCGATAGTTTCTACTCAACAAAATGACTTATGCGAGGATTGGGTCTACTTGTCGAGTAGATAGATTGTTGTGAAAAATAGTATATGATTTATTGGGGGAGATGACTCTAAGTTAACATCGTGCAAAATTCGTGGGCATTTTCGGTACATGGCACAATGACGTCGTCGCGGTAGGAACACAAAAACACGACCTTGCAAAAAAATGTATTACTTTCCTTTAGACCTTCGATTGCAACGTTTGTTCACTTCCGAATCAACAGCTAGACATGTGCGCTGGCACGGGAAACACGCGTCCCCAAACGATGTTATGCAACATTGTTCGGATTCAATGACATGACGTAATTTTAACGAAGTGAATAGAGAGTTTAGCGCAGAGATTCAAAATGTTCGTTTGAGGCTCTACACGGATGGTTTTCAATTGTTTGGGTTCAATGGAAGGCGTTATTCTTCGTGACCCTTGATTTTGACTCCATACAACCTTTCCCCGTCGATGTGCATGAAAGAAGAACTTATGTTCTTGACAGTTATTGTTCTTGGACAGATAAACCTTAGCCAAAAAATATATGTATTCTTGCAACCGCTCGTAAGAGAACTACAAGATTTATGGCGCAATGGTTTAATAACGTTCAATGTTTCAACAAAATCGAATTTCCATATGCGAGCATCTCCTATTGGGGACAATAAGAGACTTCCCCGCATATAGCATGTTGCCAGGTTGGAGCACATGACAAAATGGCTTGTCCATACTACATGGATGATACAAAAGCATTTCAACTTTGCCATGGTAGGAAAACTTCATGGTTTGATTGTCATTGTCGATTTTTGTCTCGAAACTCAAATCTTAGGAAAGACAAAAAAGGGTTTATGAGAGGCAAAATAGTAATAAATGACGAACCTCCACTGATACGATTTGGCAAAGAAATTTTGATGGAAATCGAGTCCTTAGGATTAATGAAAGTGACGGAAATCGACGCTGATGCGAAAAATGTAGAGATTGTTAAGAGTTCAGGATGGAGGCAACGAAGCATCTTCTGCGACTTGCCGTATTGGAAACGAACTTGATCAAACACAACTTGGATGTAGTGCATATAGAGGAAAATGTGTTTAACACCATTTTTAACACTATTATGAATGTGTCGGGAAAAACTAAGGACAATGTGAAGTCGAGACAAGGTGTTTACGAACTTTGTCATCGACCTTCTTTACATATGGATGACGCGTCGAAGTATCCGCTAGCATGCTACGGTTTTGATAACTCTAAAAAGTAAAAATTATGCAAGTGGATACGATCTTTGCTTTTTTCCGACAGATATGCTTTTAATTTCGAGCGTGCGACCTAAATGGCTAAAAGTTGTTCGGGATGAAGAGTCACAATTGTCATGTTTTCATGCAAATACTAGACGCTGTTTGGTTCGCCATTAACAAGCTTAGTCTAATCTTTCGATCACTAACGGCTAAAAGTGTATTAGTCCAGGATTTGGCTCATTTAGAGTCCAAAATACCTTTAATAATTTGTAAACTAGAGAAAATATTTCCTCCGAGTTTCTTCAACTCAATGGAACACTTGTCAATCAACTTGCCTTGTGAGGGTCGGCTTGTTGGCCCAGTATAGTTTCGCTGGTTGTACTCATTTGAGAGGTAATTTCACTCATTTTTAGTTACAAAATAACTGATTATGTCGTTCCTTAGTAATTAAAATATTGTTTATCATCAACATGAATTCCTTAGGTACCTTAAGCACTTGAAAAATAATGTGCTGAATAAAGCAAAGGTCGAAAGATCGATGTGCAATGCATATTTGGTAAAGGAAACCTCATTTTGTTCTTATTATTTTGAAGACCACATTGGCACCTTGCGCAATCGAGGTCAATATAATGAATATGATGGTGTTGGTCCTAATCCTCATTTCATCAGTGACTTCTCCATTCTTACTCACCTAGGACATACCGTTGGTACCAGAAAAGAAAGATTTATGAGAAAACAAAAGTTCGATGTTGCTCACACTTACATCTTACTCAATTGTCCTCGCGCCATACAACTCTTAAATCACTCTAAAAAGTCAATTTATTATGTGCATACTATAACAAATCTGGTCATTTGTTCTTCTAAAGGATGAGTATCAAATATAGCATTTTCATCGATGAATTACGTGTGTTGGATGGGGAAGAGACAGATGTTGATTATAGCCTCGAGCAAAATTTTGCCAAGTGGTTTCAAACATATGTAATGCCAAATTCTGTTATTTAGAAAGTCCTTTCTTTATCTCATAACGTTGTCTTATAACCGTTGTGTGTTTGTAAGCAGACACGTCATAACATCACGGATGAGACACTTTGTCATCTTGTAATCAGTCCTATACGATTTTGTGTCGTATACTAGGGATATGTTATTAATGGATACAAATTTCACACCATGGTGTATGGTGCTAATAGAGCAACACGGAACAACGGGGTTTGTGTGAAAGGCTAATTACACTGAGGTGTCCCACGATTTCTATAGAAGACTATAAGAGGTTATCCATATTGAATATATTGGCTTTAAGCGCAATGTGTTGTTCAAATGTGAATGGTTCGACCCCACACACCCTGCGGGTGTAAGGACTCACTCTTCACTCAAGTTGGTCGAGGTTCATCAAAATTGATGGTATAACTAGTATGAGCTTTTCATTTTGCCAATGCAAGCTTGTCCGATTTTCTATATTCCGTACCTTTCTACGAAGCATGAACTACAAGAGTGGTTAGCTATTTGTTGTTGTCAGCCAAAGTTCGCTGATGACGATGATGAGATTGTTTGTTCGACATATACGACATTCCAAGCAGACGAACCAACCATGTACGTCGTCACTGATCCGACAAATGACATTAGATTGGTAGTTAATCGAACGAGTTCCAAATGATCAGTGTACCAGAGGATAGTGATGATGACGAGGAAAATCGGGTGTCAGATTTTAGTTGTGAATGAATTTGAAACAGATAATAGCGAGCGACGGATGTTTATTTACTTGTATTTTGACATTAGTGACGTATGTTTATTTATTTGTATTTTTGATGTTTTGGAGGTTCCATTTCTTAACTTAGATTACTTCTTTTTGTACGTGACAATTTTAGCAAGCATGGCACGAGGACCCCCGGACAGCATTCTGACAGACGGTGTTCTTGACGGTCAGCCTCCAATAGGAGGTGGTGGAGGACGCGCTGCATCAAGAGATAGAGAATCACTTCGGAGGGACGGACGAGACCCATCATTTCTAGTACACGGTCGTCCGATCGAGGTCTCGACATTATTTCACTGTTGTCATCGACAAGGCCGACTTCGACGACACATATTCCCATTATCTCACCGACGGGCTTGTCATCATCCAATCATACCCCATCATGGCATTCTAATCATTTTGCTAGTTTGTCCCAACATGACATTCCATCGCCTTCTATATCTGCTCCACTTCCAACTGCATCACCTCCACCATCCGGCGGGTCCCACTAGGCCATGGGAGCCTCCACTCGAGTGCCTCGAAGGCGTAATGGAGCTCCCCCGCAGACTCCTTAGCAACCCTTTTCTACCAGCTCCTTCAGCAACACCTCAAGAGGAAGGCGGAGGCACGCCCCATATTGTTAGATTCCCAATTATTATTGAGTCTGTTGGGTAAGTTATCATTTCATTACAAATGACTAATTAATTATATGTACCATAACATTCGACTAATTTCATCAAGTTGAAAATGAACAGGCAAAACCGTTGGGTTTTACATCTGTCGAAAGTTTGTGCTTGGAGGATGACCAAAATTCTCAAGCGGGGGATGATTACTAAGGGGTACTGTTGGAAGTTAGTATCTGATCATCAAAAGGATATACATTGGGAGAGATGGAAAGTAAGTAAATGACATTAAATTAACGATTGAATAAATGATTAAATATATTATTTCTTTTAAAAAATCATAATTAATTATATTTGTCTTTTTCAGCCATACTTTCGTTGGGACCCATCGATTGATGAGGCGGTCGTGAGAGTCGTGAGAGCCGCCTATGATGCAAAGGGGGTGTGTTAGGTACGACGTGTTGATGCATGAACACCACGCCCTTAGCGTGGAATAGATATCGTGAGTATTGGGCGAGCACATATTTCAAGGCCAAGTCTGAGAAGGCATCACAAAACAAAAAGAATAAAAAGGACGACCCTAGTACAGGCCCTTCAAAGCATAACGGTGGCTCACGGGCTTTTCGGACCCATGGAGAGATATTAGTAAGTGTCATGGTTATTTGACGTTTACTTAGAATTTATAAGTTTGTCGCGACTAATATGTTGTAAATTTTAATATTTTTTGTGTAGGCTTTATATGAGGATGAAGATGATGAGGTTACTCCTAATGATGTCTTCCTTCATGTGCATACGAAAGATCACGATGGAGTGACATTCATTGATAGCATATCAGCGCGGTTTCATGTAACTGTCTTGTTAATACAAAATTTATAATTGCTTATAAGTAATTGCTATGATTAAACTTATAATGAGATATCTTCCATCATGCTTGAATCTGATTTTTGCTTGTTTTGTAGTTGTTAAATTTATAATTGTTATATTTGCTGGTCAAAGAATATAAACATTCTTAATACTTAGAAACTTGCATCTTAATTGTTATATTTGTTATATTTATAATTGTTATATTTGTTGGTCAAAGATTTATGATAATACACGTAGTGTCGATCTTTTGTTTGCACATGAGATGAGCTAGTAGATGTTGTTCAGTCATTAATAAAGCTGTTTCGTATTAGTTTCGTTGATATTGTTCATTTGAGGTTGCCAACGCACATCCCTTCCTTTACTTCCAGTTTTAAGTTTCTTCAACAGCTTGTACTCATTGTAATATAAACTGTGTAGCCATCTAGTTTTGTTTGAAGGGACTGGTCTCTACAAAACCTATTGTAATTCGTGATAATGCAGTTGTTGCAGTTAGTCTCTACAAAACCTATTTTTCTCTGCGCAAAAATGATTATGATATTACCATGCATTTTCTCATTATATTAGATCACCTCCAGATGTACTGAAATCAATATATATGATGTTCTACAACCAGAAACAAATGCCAAGAAATTGCTTCAACTGTTCTAGTTATTATTTGCAAATCCGAAGAAGCTAAGGCAAAATTTGGTTTCTTACAACAAAAAAATAGGCAATGTTTACTTTAAAAGTCATAAAACCATAATTGTTAGAGTTTTTCAAAACCTAACTTATAGTATGCACAGGATTGAAGGGAAAATATCCGGTAATTATTAGCTTCTTACTTATCTATTAATTATTTGCTTATTTTCTTACATGACTTTTGCTATTTTTAAGCACCATAATGATTTTGGGTTATTAATTTTTTTTTTCGTTTTTTTCGTGATTTATTTTCATTTTTTTGTTTTTTATTGACGACTTTGTTTTCATGCAGGCGAAGCTCGTGAGGAGGCGTGAGCAGCGCACTCAGGATACACTAGACCAACTGATAGATGAGGAGCAACTCTACTATGATGCGGTTGAGGAATGTCCAAAGGGGCGTGTTTATGGGCTCAGGTCACTTGCTAAGAGGAAGAGGAGATATGATCCTAGTGCCAGCACGTCCCGGGAGTCGATGGTGCGAAGTTCAGAGTTAGATGCAATCGTTCAGAGGCTTGCACAGTTCGAGGCTTATGTGCAGAGCTAGTTGGGAATCTGCATGGAATTTGGAGCGAGCACCTCTCAAGCACCACCACCGTCACTACATCAGGAGCATCACCAACAGGTTAGGATGGATTCTACTCGTTCACCACATCAATAGCACGATGATATTGGGGACATCCAAGATTTGGTGGATGAGGAGCACCTTGGTGATGAGAGTTAGGTATTTTAGTTGGTTGGTACAGCTTTTGGGTTTGTAAACAAATTTCAAACAACATTTTGCGCATATTGAGATTGAATTCTCTGTTTTTGGGTTAAGTATGTAATATTTGATATCTTGTGTGAATGAAATGGTATGAGATTTGATTTTGAAAAATGTTATAGCACCTCAAGGTGTCATTGTAGGGGGTGTAGGGCGTCGGCCAGCTGTAGGTTTTGTTGTTTAAAAGAATTGTGCTGGAACAAAATGCAATGAAAAAAAATTCTGAGCAAACAAACGGAATAGAAACGGAAATCAAGTATTTTGTTGCTAATAACGGAATCCAAATGGTAAGTAAATATTTTGGGTTTATGAGTTGAAGTCCGTTGCTAATCCATTGCAAATTTGTAACGAATTAGCTTCCGAATTCATACATTCCGTTGCTAATATGTTGCTAATTAGTAATGAATTAGCAATAAAATTTACGAGGTTCGTTGCGGATCTGTTGCTGATTTGCAACGGATTAGCAACTGACTTCAACTCATAATAGATTTTTTTAGTGTTAGTTTCATCTCTAATCTTTCTTTGTTCCATCTCTAAATAGAGACGAAACATAATTTTCGTTGCTAAATGTTTAGCAACGACAATTTTACAAACGAATTTTGATTTGTTGCTGAATTTATGTCCGTTGGCATTCCCTTGCTAATCCCTCTATTTTCTGTTGCTATTTCCTTTCTAATCCGTTGCTAAATCACTATTTTTTTGTAGTGCCAGTGGGAGATTAACAAAGTCTTGAACTAGTTGAACTTCCACAAGTATTACATCGCCATGTAAGTCTGATAGGATAAGACATCAGCCTGTGAGATTTGTATTTCTTATTACTAATAGTAGTGAAGTGTTGCTTATGGATCAAATAAATAGCTTAGTGCCATGAATTCTAAGATGCAATCCATGTATTATAACCAAGTTTGAAACTTGGTTGATTTACCTGAAGATGGTAAGACCATGGGATGCCAATGGGTTTTTAAGAGAAAAATCCACATGAATGACAACGTGCATAAATATAAAGCACGGCTAGTAGCAAAAGGTTTTAAACAGACTCAAAGTGTTGATTATGATGAGACTTTTTCTCCTATAGCCATGCTTAAATCCATTAGAAATCTAATTGCCATAGCAGTATATTATGACTATGAGATATTGCAAATGAATGTCAAAAGATCTTTCCTAAATGGAAAGTTACTTGAGGACGTGTATATATACATCCTGAGAATTTTAGGAAGGTGTGCAAGCTTCAAAGATTCCTTTATGGATTAAAGCAAGCTTCTCGGAGTTGGAATCTTCATTTTGATGAATCAATTAAGGAATTTGGTTTCATTAAAAATGAAACTGAACCTTGTGTGTACAAGAAGGTGAATGGAACGTAGTTGTTTTCCTAGTATCGTATGTCGATGATATATTTACTCATTGAAAATGACATCCCAACCTTGTAGAGTGTCAAGTCTTTATTAGGGAAGTGTTTCTCAATAAAGGATTTAGGAGATGCAACCTACATCATTGAGATTAACATCTATACGGATATATCTAAAAGGCTGATCGGTCTAAGTAAGAATGCTTATATTGACAAGGTACTGAATATGTTCAGTATGTAAGACTTAAAAAGAGGGGTCGTTGTCAATGTTTAATAGTATAAGTCTCAGCAGGACTCGATGTACAATTCCACATGCATCAACTATTAAATATATCATGTATGCCATGTTATGCACTCGACCTGATGTATCATACGCTTTGAACGCAACAAACAGATATCAGTATGATCCCGATGAGAGTAATTGGATAGCAATAAATAACATTCTTAAGTACTTGAGAGGGACTAAAGAAGTGTTCTTGGTCTATGGAAGTTTGGAAGATGAGCTTTTTGTAAATGGCTACATAGATACAAGTTTTCAAACTAATATATATGACTTCGGATCGCAGTCTAGATGTGTGTTTACTTTGAATGGAGGCGCAGTGAGCTAGAAAAGTTCAAAGCAAGACACCGTGGCATATTCGATAACAGAAACTGAGTATATTGCAGCGTCAGATGCAGCTAAGGAGGCAGTATGGATAAAAAACTTATCTTTGAACTTAGTGTGGTTCCCAGTATAGCTTACCTCGTTTTCTTTTATTGTGACAACACAGGGTGATAGCACAAGCTAAGGAACCAAGATCACACCACCGATCCAAACATATACTTGGACATTTTCATTTCATTCGAGAAATCATTGAGAGGGGAGTGGTGAATATTTGCAGAGTTCCTATAGAAGACAATGTTGCAAATCCGTTGACGAAGACTTTTCCACAAGTGAAACATGATGGTCATGTTAGGTCATTAGGAATTGGACACAAGAATGATTGACATTAGTGCCAGTGGGAGATGTGGTGGCATGTGCCCTAGGTCAATCTACAAATATTGTTTATCTTAGAATTTTAATTAATAAAATTGTGCTTTTCATTTGTTGTTTTATTATAAGTAATTGCATGTCTACCTTACTGTAAGATCCATGGGTATTTGTTGAAATATCCTAAATGTTCCTAGTCGATCATTCTACAGGGAACTATAATGAATTAAGACTAGTGTGAATCTTAATTGATGGTCATGTGATGATCATGCGTATAGGGACACAAATTGAGATCATCAGTACTTATTATGGGAACAATGTACTAGACGACCCGCTATGAGAATACCATATGGATTAAGTTATAAGTGTTTCTCGTGATAGGTATATATATTATTATTCCTTCGACTTGAGATTTTCATTGGTTTCAATATTAGGAGCATGGTAATTTGAAACAATCAAATGTTGTCTTTAACCGGACGATTATAAAGATTGTAATTGATTTCCATATGAATAATACGTGAAGGTGTGTAATCAAGATAAAATTTTTCACTCTTGTATAAATAGAGATATCAGTGGATCCCTCGATATGATAGCCTGATAATGGCCAAGTCCATGTAAATTGATATGGTCGATGTCACTTGGATGTTTTCAGTTTACATAAAGATCAAGATTAATACGATCGAACATTAAGAGTGACTTTCCATGCCTTATGTTTAATCAAATGATATCGCACGACAAAAAGATATGATATATGTTATTCACTAGGTTGTATCGATTTTGATATTCATGCTACTTGGGTAGTCATAATGCCTTGCTAGAGACCACTTATGACTTGAGTAGCAAAATGATTTTGGTTCACTGCCAACTTCGTATAAACCTATTAGGTTGCACACAAATAATGATTTTGCGCAATTTCAATTGGTGCAGAGTAATGAATTTTATATGATAAAATTCGTGACATAAAAGTATATGATAACTTATTAATAGGGGCGTATGTGTAATTTGCTTAAATTACCTAAATGCAATATTTGTATTATGAATGAGATTTTGAGTGAGGTCTTATCTACACATATAAATAGAGGTTGAAACCCTAAAATGAAATAAAATTTTTTCATTTTTGCTATTTTTGAGTTCTCCGGATTTTGGTAGAGAAAGAAAAATATTTTCTATCTCTGTTGGGGCTAACTCTCTAAATTGTGGTCACCATTCATGTGTGTATTTTTGATAGAGGATGGACGTTTGATCGTCTTGAAGATCGAACAATAAGAGAAAGAAAAAACATATTAAGGTATGGTTTTACTTTAATAAATCTAGTTTAATGAAACTTATTTTCAATCCTGTTGGGGGTTTTCATAAATTGTTTTGAATTTTTCACTGCGTATGAACCCAAAACCCAACATTTTATACACAAACTAATTTGAGACTAAGTTTCAAATGAGTTTGGTGGTTTTTGCGTTTTTCTACCGTATGATTTGAATTATCTATGAACGATTGTTTTTTTAAATGATGTTTTATCGATAAATCTCAAACTCTCAATTTATAAAAGACTTTTCCGATGAATCTCTCATTTTGAAATAAATAAGTTGAATTTTCTTGAACATTTTTCTGACAATTTCTTTCAACACATTTAGAATTAGACTACAAAGAGAGTCTACTTCTCCTTTATCATTTAGCTATCATTTTGAAGAAGAGTATGAGGATGAGGAGGAAGAAGTATAACAGGAAATACAGATGGGGGGTGATAAATTATGTTCTTAGGAGGGAAAACTTGATCAATGAGAAGACCTTTAACAAATTTAAGAATGATGTAGTGAAAGATAGGAAGTTGGTCCCGAAAAGGGGATGCAATGTGAATAATGATTTGAAATACATGCCTAGGGTTTTATATATCATTGAAACAAGGAACTGAGGATTGTTGACTAGGGACTGTAACTATCTAGACCTAGATGATGTTCCTAGTGAGAATGGATGTGATATTTTAGTGCGAGAGTTTTATGCAAATGCTTTTGGAAGTGGTAGTAAGATAAAGTCACGAGTTATAGGAAGAACAATGGATTATTCCGTTACAAGAATAAATAGGTAGTTTGGTCTATCAAAATTTCCAAAGAGGAAACGACGAGTACTCAAAGCCAAAATACGTTATTAAGTACCACTACCCCACCAAGACAATTAGGGGAGGCTTAGAGGTAATCTATGGTGATGGATTCATTTTTTATATGGAGGGGTACCCGAAGCATATAACTACCAAATCTTCATCAAAGCCAGCTTACAACCAAGCCTTGAATATTATGAGATAGTGAACTACAAAGCTACCTTGCTTTACCACATTGTCATGGAATTGAGATATTTAGATGTTGGCAAGATTATCTACGAGTCGATAAGGAGTGCCATCACCCCAAGGAAAAATGACGGGCTACTTTTTCCTTTGATGATCACGACTTTTTGTAGAATAGATCAAGTAAACATGGTAGAGCTTCAAATGAATGTTTTACTAGAGAAGACCATCATGGATGAAGTTATAGAGAGATATGGAAAAGTTGATGGATATGAAGACTGCGAAGATGAAAGAGAGAAGGCTGAGATAGCCAGAAGGGAGAAAGAGCAGAGAAGAAGAATTAGAAATGACACGGGAGATCGAGAGCTACAAATGATCTGAATGTGGAGCAACTTACTAGGGACTATGACGGATTCTACACGGAAGAGTCATAGTTGGCCTTTATGGGCACAATTATGCATAATCAAATGCAAACTCTGAGGAATCAAAAACTAGCGTTCGAGAACTAGAGGGCCTTATTAAGGAACATTCATAGGGATGGAGAGAATGATGTCTAGAAGACATAGAAGACAAGGAGGCGCAGAGTCATGTACTATCCACAAAGATGAGGCTACTGATTAATAGTATTCCTAACATCCCAATACTGCCAGGTTATGACTACCGCCTCTATGACCCCGTTGCTAGTTACTTGTTCCCAAGGATTGCTCCAGTGGATGATGATGATGATGTGATTTTCGGATGATGACATTGATTTTCTTATTCTATTTATCTTCTTTGTCTTTGAGTAATATTGTGTGAGGTATTACTTGTATCTCCGATGATATACTATGTGATATGTGGTGCTATACTTAATTTGATCTATGATTAATGATGTGCATTCAAGTGCTACATTTTATAAAATGCTTTGATGATACATTTGATGCTACATTTGATATACATTGATAATGTTTATTCTAATTTTTATGCACTCCGTTTGATGAAATTTATATATTGAGTTTATTCTTATATTGATTATCCAATTTATGATTATATCAATTCCTTTATATTTTACGAGGTATATTTATTTAGTTTGAAACCCGTCTTCATTTTAAAACCTTGAGGACAAGGTTTGGAATGATTTTAGGGGTGTTTTTGGTGAAATATGACAATGATAGTGAAGAACGCTAGGAAATGAAAAAGAGGTAGAAGATAATTCTAGAATTGATGCAAAACTCAAACTTTTGATCCGATATTCAAGTAAGTTAATAAATTTTTTTAAATTTCTTCTGAATTCAAGTAAGTATGAATTTTATTTTACTTTATATATAGTGAGGAAAAGAATGATAATGGAATGAATATATAATATATCTTGAATGGAAGTGATATTTTTATTACCTAAGTGAATTCAACGATAGGATGAATCAATTTGTATACCTTTTATGATTAACTTTACTAGTTGATGTATACGCCAGATTGAATGCGTTGTGTTAGTCATAAGAATTAGTAAAAGATTGAAACAATAGTGCAAGATGAACAAGATAGATTTTCTATGAATCTTGTAATACAAAGGCTATTAATTAAATGCTTTTGTAATATATATGTATAGAAAGCTATAATGCCACAATTGAAAGAAGAAATGAGTTAGAAACCGATGAATTTCTATAAGTTAGAAAGAATATGTTCTTCAACTTTAGTGGATAGTGAGAAGTGTGAACAAGAGTTTACAAATATATAGAGTCCTATAGATTCCATTAAAAATGGAGTAGGTAATCTATAGTGGGAAAAATGTGAGAATGTCCATAGAAAATGGAACAAGGAATAAAAAACAAAAGCAAAATAAATATATAATAAATAAATATTAGAATGGTGTAGAAAAGAATGAGATAAAAACATGGATGTCTTAAACTCTTCAAAGAAAAGATTTAGCTCTAATGCTTGAAACTAGAGTTAAGTGAAGTATTTCTTAATGTAATAGGTTTAAGATGGTATATTCATTGGTATCTTGGTAAAATTGCTATTGATTTTGATTGCAGTTCTACTATAAACTATTTCCTTAAATTAAGATTAATCTAGTGGTTTTTGTGTATTGAGATTCTATACTAGTCATCATAAGCTTGAGGCTTGTCAGTGGAGATTAAGAAAACCTATATTATGTACTGGCCTTAGTAATGAACTTAAAGTTCTAAAGGGTGTTGCATTAGGTGGTTGAGTTATCATTAAGGATGTATCGTTTTGTCTAAATTAATATATTCTATCAAAACTTTTATTTACTTATGGGTGATATGTTTTCTTTGAAAATCACTTCTATTTTTAAACTTCTATTATTTAAAGTTAAGAAGAATTAGATTGAAATCAGTTTATAAAGAATGAAAATAGAATATGATTAAAAGTATTCTTTTGCTTGGGACAACAAGTTATGAGTTTGGATGTATTTGACAAGTCAATAATTATACATGTTTTATAGTGTAATTTAGGTTGATATTAGATATAAATGATGATATTACACTAGGTATTCTCTTGTTTTTGTGATTTTATGATTTAATTAGGAAAATGAAGGAATGGAAGAAAAAAGGAAGAAGAGCAAAACAATAAACTGTAGAAGAGGTCCAACGATTAGCCAATAACACAAGAACACACTAGGAATTGCAACTAAATCAGTAAAAGAGAAATGCCAATGAATCATCAGTGAATTTGAAATTATACTAGAAATCGCCAGCGGAATAAGGGGAGTACAAAGACTAATTTCATGTTATTAACTCAGCAATTTGTGTTCAACTTAGGAACTGCTGACAAACCGGTGAGGTTAGTTATGGGGTTTTTAGACTAATACGAAGGATTTAAGTTTATCTATGATATGTTTCCTTAGGAAACTATAAATAGGACATCAGGGCTTCAAAACTGACTTTCTTTCTTAGCCCTTTGCCCTCATAAGTTTAGTTTTATTAAGTTTATGTTTGAAGCTACATTGGAGCTTTGATTGATTTATTTATTTATGTCTTTCAATTATATTATTGTGTTATTTATTTTCAGCATGAGTAAGTGGTTTATTAATCCAAACAAACCCTAGACACGTACGAATTTTGAATTGCTATATAGTTATAATTAAAGAATTATGAACTTAATACTTTAGATCTATTTATACACAATCACAATTTTAATAAGTTGTTTTTACTATTACAACTAATGAAGAATGATATTATATTAATAGTTGCAAATATGTATTGTAGTATTGTGATTCCGATTCTATATCTGCAATTATTGACGACAATTATAGAAGTAGTAACTAGGATTAATCTATATGGCAATATTTCCCAATTAGATGTTGTAGGTGTTCTAAGTTATTTATTAATTAGCATATTCTGATTAATATTTGATTTAGATTATATATGATTTTCATTGAGTGTTAATGCTATCATATTTTGATTTTATTGCGTTTTATCCAATAGGTAGATTTACAATGATAAGAATATGACTTATTTTTCACTGAATATAAGAAAATCGATGGTTTGCTAAAGGCTATCAACCTATAATGAATTAGGATTTAATGATTCCGAGATTCCATGTGATATGAGTATAACTAGGTTTTGAAGTGATTTATGTTCTAGTGTTTGAATGCGATCCAAGTGGTTATAGTTTTTAGTTGTTTAGTTAATTAAGTTAGTAGTTATAGTTTTTTGTTGTTTGGTATTTTAATTCCCGTTTAATTAGATTAACTAAATTAAGAAAAACAAGAAAAATACTTTCCTTAAAATTTTGCAAAATCCTTGAGGAGATGATATCCTATTTACCACTACTGCAAACAATAAGAAAATACGGGAAAAAATATTGTGCATGCTTGACGCGTGTCAGTAAACCTACAGCTTCGTTACATCTTCAACTCTACTACATCTCTTCCTTTGATCTCCAAGCCTTACTCACGTCTTGTGTTCATCTCCCACAACATCACATGCAGTCTTGTGTTTTTTCTTGATTTTTCATCACGATATCACTTCTTTGTCTCTTCTAAGCTTGTAAATTTGAAAACACATAAATATAATAAATTAGAGTTTTATTCCGAGATATTTAGACCAATTATATTACTAAACTAACCCTATATATAAGTCTAATTAAGTACTTATAAGTTATTTACACTTTCCAAGGTGACGGTCGCATGATATAACAATCAAAACTCAGTCGTTGTTGAGCACCAAACCAAAGTTGTCGTGAACCACCACCAACCATCGCTGTTACGATCTACAACCAAATTGACGCTCATCGAGTTTTAATTTTTTTTATAATGCTTTGTTTAAATGACTCGAAGACTGTTCAGTATTATAGTTATCTTATGAACTAAATAATACCAACCAATTACAGGCTTCCCAATCCAAATACACTTATCCAGAGTTAAATCAACTAGCTTCAACATATATTTCTATTCCATCATTGAATAAATTCCTACACTCACCCCTTTCTAACTAGTCTAACGTATTACTCCGTCAAACAACTAAAAAACTCTAAGGCACACCTCCGTACCCTAAATTCATAGGTGTCTTACATAAATACGTTTTTATTCTTTTAAATTCACCAAACTTCTTATTACTCAGGGTTGTAGTACGACAACCTCATGTTAAATTACGGGGATTATGTTTAAAGGTTTTAGATTCCTTAACTCCATTTTTCTTTCATGTTACAAAGACATACTTAAAGTACCTTTTCCCTAGGTTTAGGAGATTCTCGATCCTATTTATTCAATTGGGTCCATGACTTTTTCCAAGATTCATATCTTAAAGATTTGGAGGACCACTATTCCTCTGAGATTGTTCAGATCCCACTTACCTTAGCGAGGTAATAACTATTTGCATTATAAATTCATTCCTTTTCACCTTCATTGGTAGAGGCGTCCCACGACCCTTTCAGATTAGAGAGTGAATCCGTGCATCGAAGTGGAGTATCCTGAATTACCAATTCGACGCAACTACTCTATGGCTTAAC
Source organism: Stephania yunnanensis (assembly GCA_039657365.1). NCBI lineage: Eukaryota > Viridiplantae > Streptophyta > Magnoliopsida > Ranunculales > Menispermaceae > Stephania > Stephania yunnanensis. The sequence goes on along the minus strand of CM077581.1, from coordinate 25,808,642 downwards.
ATAGGCCATGAAGTCTGTTTCACGTCATATTCAGTCGTTCCAGTCATCTTGACACTTATTCATCGATCTAGAGTAATTCTACCTTACCTATAAGTTAGTGGTTCATCCAAATACCAATCCTGAATTTCGTAACCATCAATCATTAACTCTTTAAAGATGAGATGCTGGCAATTTCTCAATAGCGCCTCAATTTGAAGTCACAATTTTTAATTGTTAATTCTCGAAACCGATTGAGTCTATGCTACCTAAAATCTTCAAAAAAGGCATGTTCCAGATTATATGTAATTGCTCTCATTTCTCCTACACAATATCTCAAGTTTGTAATAGCAAAAAAACAACTAGGTATGCCAACCGTAACATACAAATATAGCTATCCGACATATTACAAACTTCCACCTATTACTTCTTCTATCGGTCTATTACCAACCACAAGTCGGTACTCGATTCATTAACCAATATTCATCGGACCAATATTACTTTCCTAGAGTTACTATTCCTACGAAACTCCCCATTATGAGACTCACATCAATATCATATTCCTTTATGTGAACATTTCCGATTTAAGTCATTCGAAACACGTTAGGAATTCCATTGGGAAGTTTCCACCCATTCATCTCTAAGTACTCAACTGTTAGCATCTTGCTAAGGTTTCCATGCACCTTTACACATATTTTTGTGATGCCTTGGAAACTAAATGATTTTTACACTTTTTTAGTAAATTCCAAGTAACCCGATTTACCTTAGCCACCACATTACAAGCACTGTAAGTCCGTGAATTTACTTTTTCTCACTCTCCATAACTAAGTAAATAGATAAGCTTTCCATGGGTTACCTTCAAGTCTTCCAACCGTAACGCTTGTATAAAGTGTGCACGTTGGTTTGTATAAAATTCAACCCTATCTTACCATCATTACTATCATGTAAATCAAATATTAGAACATAGATACATAACTCATGTATGCGTAACATAAGTTACACATCATTTCTCTAACGAGAATTTATGTTACCATCTTATATTTTTCTACCTAATCGATTCAATTTCTCACCATGACACATTAATCGTAACTGATATAGTCATGGTACCCAATCTAAATCCTCGCTGGGTTCTATAATCTTCCAAATTTCTCTGGTCGAGGCTGTACTCGCCTAAGACTTTCCTAAAGTAGTGGTGGCCATAAACATTTTAAATTATTAGCTCCACTATTAACATGAGTTGTAAGAATTAATTTTCAATTTTTATTGCGTTTTCGTCAACAATTCCATCTTGTGAATTGTTTATCTCATCTTTTGCGCTTTCAAGCATCGAGTCTTTGCTTCTAGCTTGCATAATTTTCACTAAAGAATTTTTAACGCTATTGGTAGTGATGACGTTGTCTTCCTCTGTCATCCATCTGATTGTGTTTTGATATTCCTAAAAATCCTCAAAACTGGCATCACACATTTCTGAACACTAGAGGAAATTCTCATGTATTTCTAATATCAATCTTTATAACTAGTAACCATCGAGGTCACAATTTAAGTTATTAATTCCTAGATATTTAGAATTTTATTTAACAATAATCGGTGATTGCCATAATAACCGAACCTATCAATCAGACTTGAATCACTCAAGTCCTATCACTTTTACATTCTAGTAAACCTTACTAGAGTGATGAATTCTTATGAAATACATGATACTCATTCTTATTTGCTCAGTTTCTCTAGAGTCGCGCCTCGCTATTAGTCTCAGCTCGATCTACAAACTCACTTCAAAATGAGGTGGTTAAGGATCAAGCTACAAAGTCGATGCATTTAACGATATTATATATAATACACAAACATATCATGATACGTCAACATAGGAATCAACCATATTATTCTTAAAATCTGCTTCCCAACTTAATCCTCGACTCATGCTCCCACTTTTCTAAGTTCCCGTGGATGTTATTCAACTTATTTAATATCCTTCGAGTCCTAGGTTTTTTTTGTAACTTAGTTATGATACTAAAGTTTTTGGCACCCATATCGCGAACTGATAGTTCTACCGGCCTAAACCGTTTCTCGAGGTGTTCGGTAACACTGTTGACCTCAAAAGACATTTCAAATCTACTTTTCCTCATTATTATTCTAGTTTCAAAAATATTTTTCAAGTTAATTTCTTGAAAAGCTTATATTATATTGACAGGCTTAGTAAAGTGTGAAGCGAGTGAGCATTCAAAGCGATCATGGAACTTAAAACGGAAGCATTAGTTACAATGTACAATAATCCATAAAAGCTGAGTTGAGGAACTAACTCCTAAATAAAAATAAAACACAAGTCTGATTAACAAATACATAACTAAAACTAATTCAACCAATATATTACTTACAGTATGGATAATGGCACTCGCCTCCATTGTCGACCACTCTAGTGACTTGCCATTTTCGTAACCACTGTAAGTCTAACTAATTAAACAAATATGGGTTTTGAAGCCCCCAGTGAGTTAAAAGATAGGTTCTATAAAAGTGTAGCACATAATAAATAATTGAAGAAAATATAATAGCAAGAATTAAAGTAAACATGTTGCGATCCTATTTCTCACATGGTTAAGGTGATTCCTATGAGTTCCCAAGATGCAGGGCCAGGCTCGTATGTCATTGGCATGGCGGCAACGCCCACCTATGATCTAGGGATACCCCTTCACGTGATATGAAGCCTTGAGCACAACCTATATACACTAACTTTGCCCAGGATGATCAAGGTAGTAGGAGGTGCACATAATAATACTACGTCATCAGGCCCGTCTAAAAGTTAGAGTTGGCCCCTAAAAGTGCAATTGACTATATGCATGGCCAATGGATAGTCATGGATGCAAGGCGACAGTGCAACAAATATATGATGCATATTGAAAGTTTATAAATTCCTATTGTTCACCTATAATGCATCCCACATCGAATGCCCTAACCCCTAGTTGAGCCCTGCTTACACTGGGTATAATCAAACTCTGCATCGTCAACTCCTAAGACAATTATTTTATAACAACTTTAATTAGCTTTCAACTAGCTAAATTTGGGTAACTTTTTAACCTTAAAACCTCGGTATTTTTCATATTGACTGAAAAGGAACTTGTAGAGCTTGCTTCATACTTTCCATAGACTCGAAGAAGACTTAAATCAGATCACAAACGGAGAAGTTATGAGTTTTCCAACATAGCCTATTGATTAGGAAAATTGTAAACTAAAAAAACTTCTCCAAATCAATATTTTTGCAATTATATCATCAAAACTCAACACCAGAAATTAGGAAATTGCTCAATACCACATTCAAAGTATTTCCACAGCCCGTGGAGTCAATTTGGATAAAAATCAATAATCCAATTTGTCCAGAATCCTAATGTAAATCAATTTTAACTACAAAAAAAAACTTCAAAAAAGTTATCAACTGAATTGCGTCATTTCACTTCACCAAAACCCTAAACCATATCGATGGAATTTATTGCGAATTGGTGCAAATCAACCAAATACATCAATTCTTAACAATCCCTACCAATTCCTATCAAAACTGCGTGAAAAAACTGAAAAATTGTGAGAAATCAAATTGAATTGTAGACAATACCATGAATTGAGAATTTACCAAATCTCAAGCTGAATACCTCATCTCTGCCATGAGAACTTAGTTCAAACTGACCATTTCACAATGTCCTACTATTTTGTGGAAAGAATCCTGATGAAAATCAGACGTATGGAGCTCAACAAGCAAAAATATCTATGGAGAGGTTTAGAAACCAAAATGTAACAAATATTTGGTTGAACGTTTCAAATGAAACTTAATTTCATTTGATCTTTTTTCATATATTTATATAAACCATCAGTTGCCTGTCTACAACTTAATTTCTTTTTAACTCCACCTATGTTGTACACTATGTGCGCTACATAGCCGGTCCTAAGTCCGGATAAAGGAGGAGGACTCTAACGCCCATTTTTTCATACCGAAAAATGGGTAAGGGAGGTTCACTTTTCATACCCGAAAAGTGAGGGAGGGAGGCCCCAAGCTCATTTTCCATTTTTGGGAAATGGAGGAGGGTTGCGATAGGTTGACAGTCAACGTAAAACCTTTGTCACTTTTCATGAAATGGATCAAACATATATAAACGTTGGGGCGTTCCCACCTAGCGACGCGCTGCATCAGAGCCCGAGTGTAGTGAGAAATGAGCAAGGGTGTGTTTCACATCGCCGCCTGGGTGTGAAAAAAAATGAGCAAGGGTTCCCACACATAGGACGTGTGTGGGTAAAGAAGCTAGTCTATTCACATCGTCGCCCGGATGTGAAGAAAAATGAGCAAGGGTTCCCACACAAAGGACGGGTGTGGGTAAAGAAGCTAGTTCAAAACAAAAACGAAAAACAAAAACAAAATCATAGATACGAACACTAGATCTTTTAGACAAAATAGAAATAGAAAAGAAAAACAAATACAAAAGGGAGAAAAAATTTGTTTAGGAACATGGAACATAGGAACACTTACGGGGAAGTCAATAGAACTAATAGATACCATGATTACAAGGAGAGGCAATATTGCTTGCCTCCAAGAGACAAAATGGGTAGGAGAAAAGAGTAGAGAAATAGGAAGCACAGGGTTTAAATTGTGGTACACTGGTATAGATAGAAAATGCAATGGAGTAGGAATTATGGTGGATAATGATTATAAGGATAAGGTTGTAGAGGTTAAAAGAATGGGGGATAGATTGATTCTAGTTAAATTAATTATTGGAGACGAAAAATTAACATACTTAGCGCATATGCACCTCAAGTAGGATTAAGCGAGATCATCAAACGCAAGTTTTGGGATGATATGGATGGATTTATGCAGAGTATACCATTAGATGAAAAGGTTTTTATTGGAGGAGATTTAAATGGGCATGTCGGGATAAGTAACGATGGGTTTGAGAGAGTTCATGGAGGTTTTGGTTACGGTAATAGAAATGAAGAAGGAGAATCAATTTTAGAATTTGCTTCAGCATACGATCTTGTCTTAGCAAATACTAGTTTTAGGAAGAGGAGTCGCATATAATTACTTTTAGTAGTGGTCATAACAAGAGTCAAATAGATTTTCTTTTAACAAGAAAAATAGATAGAAAACTATGTAGAGACTGCAAAGTAATACCTGGTGAAGCACTTACTACCCAACATAAGTTAGTAGTACTTGATATAAAGCTAACATAACAGAATAATATGAAAAAAAGAGTTAGCGACCCTAGAATAAAGTGGTGGAACCTAAAACATAGTAAACAAGTAGAGTTTAGAGAAAGAACTACTAAAGGAAAATGTTTGGAATCTTGACTTAGATGCTAATACAATGTGGCTAGAAATGAGTAGTTGCATATGGAGGGTGGGATCAAACATATTAGGTATATCTAAGGGCTTGGGACCTCCAAAGAAAGAAACATGGTGGTGGGACGAGGATGTCCAACGAGCAATTAAGACTAAAAGAGAGATGTATAGGAAAATACCTAAGTGTCAAGTTGAAGATGCGTACAATCAATATAGTGAAGCTAGAAAACAAGCTAAAAAAGTAGTTAGTCAAGCTAAAACAAATTTCATGGAAGAATCTATATACAAGGTTAGGTAATAGAGATGGTGAAAAATATATATATAGGCTAGCCAACTTAAGAGATAAAAAGAAACAAGACTTAAGTCATGTAAGATGTATTAAGGACGAAAATCAAAATGTTTTAACACGCGAGGAGGATATTAAGGAGAGATGGAGAAGTTACTTCGATAGTTTATTTAATGATGGCCAAGTTGATACTATAATAGATGAAAACCCACACCAAGAAAGAAATGTAAACTATACACGTAATATTAGAATTGTAGAAGTTAAAGAGGCATTGAAAAGAATGAAAATTGGGAAAGCATGTGGCCCAGATGAAATACCCATAGAGGTTTGGAAATGTTTAGGAGAAATCGGATTGACTTGGTTAACAAAACTTTTCAATAAAATTTTAAAATCAAAACGGATGCCAATGGATTGGAGAAGAAGCACACTTGTGCCAATCTTCAAAAACAAAGGAGACATTCAAAGTTGCTCAAACTATCGGGGAATTAAACTCATGAGTCACACTATGAAACTGTGGGAGAGGATAATTGACAATAGGCTAAGGAGAGAAACGACAATATCAGAGAACCAATTTGGTTTCATGCCTGGGAGGTCAACTATGGAGGCGATTTTCCTTGTAAGACGATTGTTAGAAAAATATAGAGAAAAGAAAAAAAAATCTTCATATGGTATTCGTAGATTTAGAAAAAGCATATGATAGGGTCCCTATAGATGTTCTTTGGTCGGTTCTAGAAAGAAAAAGAGTGCATGCTAGATACATAGACTCTATTAAGGATATGTATGATGGAGTAGTAACAAGTATAAAGACATTTGGAGGAGCTACAAAAGAATTTCCCATTACGATAGGACTACATCAAGGATCGGCTTTAAGCCCATATCTATTTACTTTAGTTATAGATGAACTAACTAGACATATTCAAGAGGATATACCATGGTGTATGCTATTTGCAGATGATATTGTCTTAGTGGATGAAACTAAAGATGGAGTGAATCGAAAATTAGAACTCTGGAGGAATACATTAGAATCTAAAGGCTTTAAGTTGAGTAGGACGAAAACTGAATACATGCACTGTGAGTTTGAAAACACTAGACATCGAGATGACAGAGTGGTAAAATTAGGGGAAGTAGAAGTTCCTAAGGTAAATCACTTTAGATACCTAGAATCAATCATACAAAATGATGGTAACATTGAAAATGATATCACACATAAATTCAAGCTGGATGGAAGAAATGGCGGAATGCAATAGGGGTGATTTGTGATCGACATGTTCCTACTAAGTTAAAAGGAAAATTTTATAGGACCGCAATTAGGCCAGCTATGCTCTATGGAAGTGAATGTTAGCCGGTAAAGTAACAACAATTACATAAAGTGAACGTAGTAGAAATGAGGATGCTTAGGTGGATGTGTGGTAAAACTCGTAAAGATAGAATAAGAAATATAGAAACTCAAAGACAAGTAGGAGTAGCACCAATTGATACAAAGATTAGGGAAGGGCGGTTGCGATGGTTTGGTCACCTGCAAAAACAGCCTACAAATGCCCCAAGTAGAAAACTTGACTCAATAGAAACTGTAGAAATTCGACGAGGTAGGGGCAGACCAAAATTAACATGGGATGCATTAATTAAGAGGGATTTGAATGGTTTGCAAAGCTCACCATCAAGTGCACTTAATCGAGCACAATGGAAAAGCTTGATCCATGTAGCCGACCCCAGTTAATTTGGGTCTGAGGCTATGTTGTAGTTGTTGTTGTTATTGATTGTTGAAATTTCTATTTTGATGTGTTTTGACTTTCATTTCTCATTTAGCATACATTTTTTCATCAAATTAAGCCAAATTCTCGATGAAATAGTCTAGCTCTATAAAACGTCCATAATACTAGTTTCAGTCAAACTAAAACCTCAAAAACCTAAACATTTTCCATGACCACCAAACACTTATGGACCAACTTTCTTGATATATTTAGCCAAACTTATATCTATTTGGACCCCAATCTCAACCTCAATCACCGCCAACTAATATGCAACTCTAGGCAAAGTCTTGTACCAACTTCATTCTTATTTTACATACCAACAACCCAAGTTAGATTATTAGCTTATATATATATTTCTTTATTTGAGTTATGTATTTTTGAGATATGAAATAAATGAAAACTTGAAAAAATAAATCCAGCCTAGCTTAGCCCAATATTTGTCCGCGTGCTAGACCTAACCATGCTGGTCGTGTTGCCAATGCACATCTTGAGGTCTCTGACGTATATTGCACAATATTTTAATTATTTATTATATAGTACATACACCCAAATATAACAAAACTTTAGTCGATTGTCCATCGAGCCTGGTTGCACCACTTGGTCGGACCACGACCAGCCCTTACACCCGGTCCGAGTTGGTCAAACCCAGTGTAATTAGTGATAGGTCATCACATTCATAGACTAAAAACTCTTACTTAGTCATTTTTAAGTACTTGAGGATGTCCCTTAATGACTCTCACCGGGATCTAATTGATATTTGCTTGTTGCGCTCAAAGCATATGATAAATCCGGTCGAGTGCATAACAAAGCATACATAATGGATCCAATAGCTGATTTATACGGAATCGTATTCATACGTTCTTGTTCATCATTAGTCTAACGACATTGAGTATTGCTAAGGCTTATGGCACGAGACATTAGCAAAGACCCTCTTTTTGTCAAATCTAAAAGTTTTTAAACCTATAATTATGGCTATCATGGATTAACATAACCTAATTATGGTTTAGGCTATGAGTCGAGAACTAAGGATAGGTGAAAATGAGATTTATAGGTAACTTTACTATTGTGTGATGTGTGCCTAGTGTTGTGTAGTAAATAATATGTTATTTTGCGAAACTTCAAAGTTAACAAGTAAATTCAAAATTTACGGTGTTTTATCTCAAGATACGTATCTAAATGGGTCCTGATGTAATTAAAGTGTTAACTCAAACCTTAATTTTGAATCTCGTGAAAAATAAGTGAGTTTAAGTTTAAAAACTCATAATGTACATTTAATTGGACTTAACAAGCCAACGTGAGTCCCATACCTTGATTTACGTACAAGATGCATTTTCTAAAGTTTCAGAGTGCATTGGTAAATTCTCATTTTTTGACAAAATTAGGGTATTTTTTGAGGTTTTATTTGGTCATAAAATGAAGAGATAAATATGAAAAAATAGAAAAATACCAAATAATCTAAAAGGGTATTAATTTTATATAGTTGAAGATAAAAATTAAAGAGGAAATAGGTCATTTGACACCTTTCCCTTTAAAATCAAAATCGATACATGGGTCTTCACATTCGTTTCATCGTCTTCTTCAACTGGACCATCATCTTCATTGTTCCCCTTCACTATTCTCATCATTCTCACTATCCATCTCTTCTATCTCATCTAAATCTCTTTCTTTACTATTTTTTTGAACTTGGAATCAAATTGGGTGGCTACTGATAGGTCAATAATTAGACAATACTTTCTATCATATTTTAGGGTAATTTTGGATGCAAAAGGACATATTACACCGAGTTTTCTCTTTTTTGACTTCAAGTTATAATTAGAATATGTGAAGAAATGGATAAAAAGGGAAGAAAATGAACGATTTAACCATGTGGAAGAAATACATAACGAATCACCAATAAATCAAGAATCAGCCATTAATCATTGCTGGTGATTTGGCATCGATTCAGAATTTTACCACAAATCGCCAGACAAATCGGTGGAGCATGGAGGCACTTTTCCAAATATTTGGCTAGTGATTTTAGTTATAAGCGAATATGTGATGAATAGCTAGTTTCAATTTTGAGAATACTAGATAACTATGAAGAGTTTGAGTTAGTTTCGGATATTTACTACCTATAATACTATATATGTGATCGTAGGGCTAGGAAATCAATTGCCCTTGAGTACTTATATCAATATTTCATTGATCATGGAGCCATAGTTTATTGTTTTCGTATTTATTTAGTTTTTAAATTTATTGTTCATTACTTTTGAAGACCATTTGAAGAGTTAAAGTATTTATTTAGAGGGATTCATCTATGTCTTTTATTTACTTCATTGTGATATTTATTATGAATATGAGTAAGTAGTTTATTAAACTAAATAAAGTCGGAACATAAACTCGATCTATTTTGTGATGTAGTTATAATGAGATGATTTTGTACTTAATGGTTTAAACCAATCACATTCTTTGATTCATTGATTTAATAGATTATTATTTGTAGATTATAATCATGAAGTTTTTTATTTCATGCATAGTCTAGAATGTGTGTTGTGATATTTGGATTCAATATCTAGTTTAAAGTAGTAACTAGGATTGTTCAAAAAGTCTTTGATCGTTTAGATATCCTATGTGGATTAAGATCTAAGTTTGGTATTGAAGTGGCTTTCCGAAGATATTAGGCTCAATAGTTCACAGTTTTCATGGAATGTAATGAGGTTTTATTGCCTAAAGTTAATTTCTTTGAGTTTTTGAAGGATTAATTCAGTAAAATTAGAATGTGACTTTTCTATTGATATAAGGAAAATTGATGGCTTGATAAGGGCTATGTACTTACTTATGATTTGAGTTTAATGATCTAGAATACTTTATAAAGAGATTAAAGTATGCTTACGATTATTATTTAAGTAACGTGTTTGAATGCAAAATATATTAATGTTTCATTTCTCTGGATGTTTATTTTATATTATTATCTATTGAGTTGAATTGATTTAAATATTAGTGAATTAGAATTGCGTTAATTAAGTTAATTTAGTTATTTTAATTAATTAAGTACAAAAATAGTAAAAACTATTGAAATACTTTTTCCTAAGGAAGTTTGCTAAATCTTTATGGAGACAATCCCACTTATCACTACTACAAATAATAAGGATGTATGGAAACTTCTTGTACACGCTCGACACATGTTAATTTTTAGCGTCGTTGGCATGGATTTTTACATAATTTCTTAGGCTTTTTAGACGTTGTATGGTTTACCCACTTCGTCGTTCTAATTCAATAAGATTCTTACATCTGTTCGATCATAAAGTAGATAGGACTTTCAATTGTACTTTAATGCAACAACAAAGTAGGGAACACCAAGCCACCACAATGGAAGTCAACAATAACCTTAATAATATTAGTAACAATAATGACAATATAGAACTTACTTTTAGGGTGTGTTTGATAGAAAAAAATCTCAAGGAGAAAAAAATTATTTTCATTGGAGAATCTACTTTGGAGAACTTTCTTAAGAAAAGTTTCTCATAATTGTTTGATACGGGTGAGAAATTTTTCTTTTTCTAACAAAAAAGTGGAGCCCACACTTTCTTCTTTTCCAAAATCATTCATTCAACAAAGCCAGAGAAGCGATTACTGACCACACCTCCATCTTGTACCACTTTTGTCCACCACCATTGTCACTATCACCTCTTCGTCCCAAAGCCTAGGATTGAGCTGGAAATCCCCATCAATGTTCAAACAATTCCAACTTATTCAAAGAGGGTTTCAACAAAAAATTTTCATCGAATACACATTACCAAACTTGATGAAACTAAAGAAAAACACAAAAGTGATGAAATCGATAAAATCAACTATCGAGTACTCACCATTTGATTAGCTAAGAATTTATACTAAAAACATAAATCCATCAAAGTAGCAACAAATTTGATTAAATCAGAAAATCTTTCACTCACTCAAGCCCCAATGTTAATATCTTTTATACATATATCTTGCAACAACCTAATTAATATATAAGAGATAAATTTAACAAAAAAAACATTGTTTCCCTTCCAAACTGATTTACACACTTGACTATGAAGAATAATTAATGATGTATCAAACAGGTTTGGGGATGAAGAAAAATCTAGGTTTGACGGGTCTAATAATCGGCTTGGGGATGAAGAGGTGACGACGATAATGAGGATGAAGATGGAGCCGGTAGTGGTGAACACTAGAGCTCTTCATTGGAGGTGTGCTCAAGTTTGGATCGACTAGTTCTAGTTGAAGGAGTCCAGTTTGGGTTGAGAAAATCTTGAATTTCCACGCCAAAATAAAAGAAAATAAACGAAGAAAATAAGTGCGTGAGTTTTTTCACCAAGCGGTTATAAGCCTATCAAACACAAAATTAAATGGTTACATTAAAAAAAAACCCAATTTTCCATGATTCTTCTTTTAGTTTCTTTGCTATCAAACACACCATTAGGTAAATCAATCAATATCTCACTGCTTATTGACCAATGTGTGTTGTCTATCCTGAGGGATTTCCAGAATTTGAGCTAGCATCTGGATTGATTAGTGGTCTACCTAACTTCTATATTAAAGATAATGAAGACCCTCCTGAAATTTCTAAAGGAATACCTACACAGTTAATGAGATGAAATCTAAAGACGGTATGTTAGAATAAGTCTAACTTAAAGCTTTTCCTTTTGATTAAAAGATTAAGCACAAGTTTGGTTGTTTTGCTTTCCTTGAAACTCAATAACCTTATGGGCTAAAATGTTAGAAGCGTTTCTAGATCAATATATTCCTACAAGAAAAATCAGTACTCATAGAAGACAAATCACAGTCATAAAAATGGAAGATGTTGAATATTTTAATGAATTTTTGGGATAGACTCCAAATATTAATTTTGTCTTGTCCACAATATGGACAAACATAAAATGCTTTATCAGAATACTTTTACAAATTGCTTAATCATTTTGAACAAAGACTATTAGATACCATATGTAGTGGATCATTATTCAAAGTTACACAAACTTTAGCAAAAGAAGCTATTAATAAGATGGCTAAACAATTTAAGCAATATGGTGAAAAGACCAACACATCAAGAAAGAAACTTTTGAAGTTAATAATACAAGAAGTAATACATTTGACGAAAAAGTTGATGAATTATCTAGCATGGTCAAATTACTATTAAAAGATAGATCAAACTATGTGAAACTATGTGGATTTCGTAATGAAGTTATACATCATATGAATGTGTGCTCTACTTTAGAAGAAGATAATACCAAAGAAGTCAACGCGGTTATGAACCAAATTCCTGGTTCTCCAAGAAATCAATATAATAACAATAATTACTACACTGGAAAACTAAATTCAAATTCTTAGCTAAGGTCCATAAAATCAAAACTCTACCACAGACCAAGAACGCAAATACAATCTATGCCAATTCAATAACGTTAACAAACTATTCAATCTACTCAACTAAACTTAGAACAAATACTACATAATTTTATAACCTAAAGTCATTAAATTTTTATGCAAATTTCTCAAAATCAAATTAAAATTGATACGACTACTAATGAATTGAAAAATCAGTTAAATCAGATAAACCTATAAATTAATAAGTAATCAAACTAAAGGACCTACACAAACTACGAATCAAACACAAATTAACGCTTTATTTTGTGATAATGAAAAAAAAACACATACGATGGAAAAGATACCTAAAAGAGGAAAAAAGAAAAAAAAGTTTAGAAAATAATAGAAGAAGAAGAGATGATTGCCAATGTCATTCCAACTAGAGAATGGATGGTTGAATAATTAAAATGTACACATTTTTCTTGAAATACTATATCCATGGTATTTGGCCATAGTTGAAGCTTATGAAAAATCTTTACAAAATTCTGAATTAGTTAATCAAGAGATATGGTAATCTTAACTGCATCAAAGGAACATTGATGCTCTCCTAGGATCTAGTAATCGTTCCATCTTCCATGTTTTCGATATGGAATAATGGCATCCAAAAGTTCTTTCATTCTCGTCTAACATCTTGCGATTCCTTAAGATTTGCTTTTCATTGTGTGAAAAACTAAAAATAAGGATGTGAAAGATCCATTCCTTTTAGTCTTTGCTGGAGATGAAGAACCACCATCTATTCCCGGAACATGTACTTAAGCTATTAGACTTACTACTTGCTTTGCTTCTTCTTGTGTGCTTGTGTAGATTCTCTACCTAACAGTCCGATCTTTAATTTTAAACCTTTTTATTTTGTTGATCTCCCTCACTTCTTCTGAATTGTTATATCCATTGATAGCTTTCATCCTCTTATTTATAGCGTCTTTGATAGTCCTCTCAGGTAGCACATCAAATCCCATCTCAAGGAAACCAACCTTGGCCTTCATAAATAGTTGATTGATTAAAATTAGGAATGGTAAGATGTCATGCTTCAAAGTCTTCATTGCCTATCTCATTTCATCATGAATTACATATTTAATATCAATATACCCAATCTTCGTATCAATGTGGTAGAGTAGAGCGGCTCTATGGTTCTTCACTTTGGGATGTTGCTTAGTAGGGTATAGGCAGGCCTCTATGATATAGCTCTAACATTTGGCGGTTCTCCTAAAATTAGCGGTTTCGATGAACCTTGGATGGTCATATAGATCGAGAGCAAATCCCCATATGAGAATTACCTTTAAGGCTTCTTTGATTTGTCTAGATGGGTAAATTTCCTTAGGGATGTAGTATATTTTGGGATAGTTGGATTCATGTCTAAGTCTTACATCTAGAAATCCATAGTGGCTATAATGTGCTTTGGGTGAAATGCCAATCTTCTTTCCATGTACAATCACTTCTTTATGATTTCTACTCACATATCCATTCATCTAGAATTGACGAATTAATTCTGAGCATCACCTTTCTAATCTACCTTCATAATCCCTAAGAAGGTGTTCCCATTAATACTCATGATTTTGTCTTCATATTTATTCACATTTTGGATTTGGAGTCCTCTATCAGGTATGCTAACTCGTTTTCATATATCGAAAGTATCTATTTTGTACTTTGGAACTGAAAAATCTCATAGTCATAGGGGACTTGTGTGTTTGGGTCTAAGTAGTCAGAATCCTCATCAGAGCTAGGTGAGTAGCTATTCTAATTAATTAAACTAGGATTAACATTAATCTTAGAGATTAACGATCATAATTTGGGCCTTATATAGACAACTCGGTTGACTCGGACGTGAGAGTCGAGGGTATATATTATTTATGAGTAACGTTTGTTGATATATCACTGTTTAAAATTATTATTTATCATATTGCATCGCATGTGTGTTATACTGTCATCGGGCAAGATGTGTGATGGGTGTTTGCCTTGAGATACATGCATAGGCGCGGGCAAAGGGTATCAGGTACTTGGGAGTTAGTGGGACCACTAATGTGTCAACAATGAGACTAGATACACTAACCACATGAATTCAAGTGTCTAAGTTTGTTAACTTAATTGATATGAATTAATGGGACTATAGTTCGGTCAAACAAATTGAGGACCATTGATTTGTATGGAGATGATGAAGATGTGTAGGAATCCTAGGATAAATAGTAACTAGTAAGTGGAGACAAGCATTCTTCATGTAGGACAAGTGACATTGAGTGAGGACACATTTCCTAGTAATTAACTTAGTCAAATTAAGGATTTGCTTAATTAATCAAATTGCTAATCTAAGTATATAAAAGAAAAACATTGGATTTCATGATAACAAGAAAAGAAAAACCAAAATTTTTTAAAGGAAAGAGAGCTAGAATGTGCTAACTTTTAGGACTTCAAGAGTACCTAAGCTTCAAGGATCAAACTACAAAGGACTAAACAATATGTAACAACTTCTATTCCTTATTCGTTTCGATTTTGATAAAAATGTTTCCATGCATAACCAAGAGATGTTAATGGTTTTGGCTTACTAATCTCATGTTTGTCTTAGGTTGAAGATGAATCATATACATTTCATATAACTTTGGTATCAAAAGAATTAAGCCAAACTTGCTAGTATAATCAATTATATTCATGAAACATTAGTCAAATCTTGAAAGGGCATAACTCCATCAATATTAATTCGATTAGGCTGATCTTTAAGCGTGTGGTTTTTGGGTATGTTAGATTATTTGTGACAAAAATTCACGATTTTTGGATTTATATATCGGGAGAAATGATTTTTACAATCTTGATGGTTGGATTTGTTTCAAATTTGAGTTGTTTTGGTAGAACTGCAATATATTTTTTATTTTAAATTGGAACTTTGTAACCAAAACCTTTCCAAAAAAAAAAAACGTAGAGACTAAAAACTTTTTCCTATGGGAAGTTTTTGAGATTCAAATTTTTCATGCCCAAAAAATGCATTACAACGCACAACTGAAATTGAAACTTTATTGTTTAGGGGCCGATTTGGGAAGATCAATTTCATACCTATTCAACCAATCTGAAAACATAATAAACACACTTAGTTGACTTTAGGTACTAAGATGATCATTGCTCGAGTACCGGAGAGCTAGTCGTGGTCAGAATCGTGAGTCTAGTGAAGTCATAGCGCGTATCGAGGTGTAAAACTCAATTGAAAATCACTTTGAGTATTTATCTCACTTCATCGCTATTTTAGTATATAAATTTCAATATATTCGTGTTTTATTCCTTACTGACTTCAATTATCTATGCTTATATTATTGTTTTGGATGGATGGTTGAGTTTACTCCCCCGGGTATTTCATTGTTTGTTCATGGTATGCTAGACCATAACATGTGTATCATGGGTCCTCGTTGAATGAAGACCCGATCTACTTTATCGGTATACATGTTGGTACGTACTGGGTCTACGTCGACTATCGAGAGGATGAGGTGATGAGCCAGTTGGATGCTCCTACGAGAGGGATCTTAGGGAGGTCATTTGAAGTATGGTTTAGTCTGACTAGAATGGGCACACACATTTGCGCTCTATTTTTATTTACACATGCAATGGTCCATTTACTGTTTCCTGCTTACTTTCTGAATGTTTATTTAATAGTATTTGTGGATTTCCTTTACTTTATCACATTAATGCTTAGCAAAGCTCCTTGGGGTTTTACTCATTGGACTCATCATCTATTTTGTTGTGATGACCGAGTGCAGATCTTTTTGCGAGTTAGGGTAAGGAGATTTTTAGCTATTATCTTTGAGCTCGCTCATTGTTCAGCATACTACTCCTAGGTGTTATATTTATATTTTGGTTTTAAGGAGACTTATGAGACACCTGTATTTATGTACATTTACTTTTGTTGCCATATATACAGTGTACTATATTCCAAGTTTTCCATACTAGGACTAATGCTCTATATGACTTGAAAGTTAATAAAGATCCATGTTTATGTTTACTTAAAGGCTTCTGCTATAAATTACTGCTTATTTACTTGCAAGCCTGTAAAACACAAACCACACTTGTAAATGGTTAATTGAATTAAAAGACTGAAAATATTAACGAATAATATAGAGAATACGATGACTACCACGCATATATAGGGGCGCTGACTGATGTCGCCAGGGCCTGTGAGACTCATGTAGCAGGTCACTTAGCGGCTTCAAGGTTTGAGGCCGCCACATGTTCTCAACTTAGCCTTTTTGGTACTTGATTCTTTAGTACTAATACTCGTGGGTTGAAAGAACATTTGTTGACTCGGGTGGTTTTTCTTTGATTTTTCTATCATAAACCCTTTTCCTTTCTCTTGTGCATAACTACTACCTCTTCATATACTTCGTCTCGTCATAATGATCAAATCACTATTATGAAATAGTAAACCAAAATCCTATATTTGATAGAAAAATAGACTTAAGGTGGGTAATTTGTTGAAAATCAAATTGCTATTAAGAAACTCGAAAAATTATATATAAAAAGTAGATTTTTGACAAAACTTATTTGAGAATCAAGGGAGTGAAAAATATGAGAACAAATATATTTAATTGGTTTTCAAAAATTTACAAATTACATATTTGATTTGTGGAAAATTCAGTTTCAAACTAGTGGGGCAAATATTTTCTACTTTGTGAAAACTCCAGAAATTATTGGGAATACGCTATTTTTGAAACAATGGTCATTGCTATTACGATAACAAATCGATTAAAACCAATTCATTCAATGTACCAAAATGAAATTCACAAAAAATTTGGAAATCCATTAAGGAATTTTCAAAGATCCAACAAAAAATCAAAATTTCATTAAAACAAAGGGCTTGGGTTACGTGATTACCTTTTTAAGAGTGAATATCTTAAAATTTGTGCTCTTGAACTCTTCTAACTTGGTATTCCAAGCTCCAAGTCTGAATTTCTTAAACCCCATCTTTGCTCTACTCTATCAAATTTGATGTTTTTGGTGTTGAATGAAGCTAGGTAGAGATGAGAATCACTTAAATAGACTAAGATTGAGCTTAGGAGGGTTGAATCTTGACAAGAAATTGGAATTTTTGTGAAATGGTGCAATGGCTTTATGGTGTGTATGGCGATTTTGTGGTTTTGGTTTTAAAAATCGAAAATCGTGCCCAACGATTCCTATGTAAGTGGAATTGCTAGGAATTGCTATATGAATTTGTATCAAGTAAGTCGTTGTGGGATGTAGTGACCCACATATTTGGTAAATGATTTATGTGTAATCACTGGGATTTGTCAGAATCCAAATTTGCACTAAATCTTCTATGTTATACTTCCAATTTTACCAGCGGTTCCCAATGTTATTTGGAATCGCTGGGGATTCGCTTAATCTAAACTTTATTTTTTTGCAATTTTATTTCATATATAACTTATATATCCATCATAAAAGTAAATGTAAAGTTAAGATTGAATGAAAAATCCAAAGATTTTGCAAATTTGATCGAGATATGTGTCTAACTAATAATTTTATTAATAAAATAGATAAATAAACAAATAAGCAAGTTCATAATGCAAACTTGCATAAAGGCCATAAAAATAAAAACAACTCGATCATTCCCCTTCAGTTGGAAGCTACTCCGGAGCGTGAATTTCTAAAGTAATTCCAAAAGAGAGTCTAAATGAGAGAAGATAAAAACAAACAATACTAAAATCAAAATAACTTAAAGAAATAACAAATATGGGTCACCTCCCATAAAACACTATTTTTTATAGTTATTTGCTTGACTAATAAGGGAATCAATGTTTGTTGAGTGTGAGCAAATTAATCTTCGCTTCAAGTGGTTCTTCATTAAGAATGTTTCACTAGGGTCTGAAAAATGCTCGTTGTCCATTATCTCACCACCGACATTAAATTTTCCCTTCTTCTATATTGTTGCAAAGTTCTCTCCCATTTTTGAATGATACTTCTTCATCACCCATCTTTAGTATAGCTATGCGCTCATGTACATTGATGATAACTCTGACAGTTGATAAGAATGGTCTACCCAATAATATTTAATCATCTAGGGTAGCTGTTAGCATGACTAGAAATTTTTTAATAATGGTGACCTACCTACTCGTACATGTACATTCTTCGATACTCTTAATGTGACTGTATAAGTGTTATTTGGCTTTAACACCATAATATGAGTTTTGTAATGGATCCTAAATTTTGTTGGAAGAAACCAATGTTCAGGTATAAGATTTATATCGACTTCTGTATCAAGTTGAACTCCATAGAAAGACATCTCATTGATTTGAATGTTTAGGTAGGTTTTCCCTAGATCGTTTGCAAAGATTTTGATAGGATTGCCATTTTTACCAAACTCCCCATAATCTGAGTCATCCTTGTCGCACTCGTATGGGTCTCTGGCGGATTGTTTCTATTTTTTGATTTCTTATTCTTTTTCTTTCTTGGTATTAATGGCGACGATATGCTTTTCTATGGTGTTCAATTAATCTAGTGAGTTGTCCACTGGGTCAAAGTTAATGTTCTCCATATCTTGTGAGACAAAATTTTCATGATAAGATTTTAATCTATGACCATTAACTTTAAATATTCTCCTTGTTTCTCTACTATCTATCTCTATAGCACCATGGATAAATCATGTGTGACTACAAAAAGTCATGTCCATCTTCAACAAAGTTTTCTAGGAAATAATTTAAGACGTGAACAAAAGAGTAAAATTTTTTGTCCTACTTCGAAATTCATAATATTCAATTTATTGTCATAACATGCTTTAATTTTATTTTTATAAATAGAAGCACTTTCATATGCATCATTTCTCAATTCTTTAAACTCTTGGATACTAAGTTTATGATGCTTTCCTGCATTGTCATAGTTAATATTACATGTCTTGATTGTTCAATATGCCTTTTGTTCCAACTCTACTTGTAAATGACATGCTTTACCAAAAACTAGTCTATAAGGTCTCATACCTATGGGTGTCTTAAATGTAGTTCTATTTGCCTATAATGCATCTTCTAAACAAAGACTGGACATACCGTCTTTTCTAAATTTGATTTAATTTCTCTATTTAAGGTTTCGGCTTATCCATTAGTTTGTGGATTGTATGCGGTAGATGTTTTATGGGTAACATTATATTTATAAAGTAGATTAGCGATAATTCTTTTGTAAAAGTGTGAGCTTCTATCGCTAATTAATGTTCTAGATGCTCCAAAAATAGTAAAGATCATTGATTTTAGGAAATTTAGTACTATTTTAGAATCATTACATTTGATGGTTGTAGCTTCTTCCTACTTAGACACATAGCCTACGGCTAATAAAATATAAATATTTCCATTAGATAGTGGAATGGGTTCCATAAAATGTATTCCCCAAATATCAAATACTTTGCAAAATGAAATATGACATAAGGGCATTTGGTTATTATGCTTTAAGTTTTAGGCTCCTTGACAATTTGGACAAGCTTTCGTGTAAACATAACTATCGTGGAATAAAGAAGGCCAAAAGAATTCTGAGTCTAATATTTTACGAGCTGTACAACGTAGACCATAATGTCATCCACAAGCATAAGTATGGCAATAAGTCATGATGGATTGTATTTCTGTTTGTGGAATGCCTTTTTGAATGGTTTGGTTGAAACAAATTTCCATAAGTAAGGATCATCCCATAAATAATGTTTATAATCGTGTTTTATCTTACTCTTTTAGGCTCTAGTTATATGAGGTGATAGCCTATTAGGAGTAAGATAGTTGACTACATCGGCATACCATGGGCTAGTATTATCTATCTTATATAAGAGTTCATCTAGAAATTCATTTTTTAATGGTATTGGAGGTTCTCCATTTTCTAATCTACTTAGATGATCTGGTACTAAATTTTTGACACCTTTCTTCTTTTTTATGGCGAGATCAAATTCTTGTAATAATATGATCCATCTTATTTATCTTGGTTTAACATATTTCTTTTCCATCAAATATCTTAATGCGGCATGATTTGAGTAAACTATTACTTTTGTTTGTAGTAAATATGGTCTAAGCTTTTCTAATGCAAATGCACCTGTTAAGAGTTCTTTTTCTGTGGTGATATAGTTTAGTTCGGCGAGATCTAAAGTTCTTAATGCAAAATATATGGAATGAGATTCCTTTCCTAACTTTTGACCTAAAACAACTCCTATTGCATAGTTGCTTGCATTACACATTATCTCAAAAGGCTTTGACCGGTCTGGTGACTTTATTACAGACGTAGTGATCAGGGCGTCTTTTAATTTACTATCTTGCAATCAGGTGTGCACTCTAATGTAACATCTTTTTGCAAATTTTGCATAAAGGTTATGTTATTTTGGAAAACTTTTTCACAAAATGTCTATAGAATCATGCATGGCCAAGAAAAGATCTTACTTCCCTTATTGTAGTTGGGTAAGGTAATTTTTTATAACTTGGATTTTAGCAAAGTCTACCTTTATTCCTTTGGCTGGCACAATGTGTCCTAATATAAGTCCCTGATTTACCATAAAAAATATTTCTCATAATTTAATACTTGTTTTTTTCTATACATCTTTTAAGGACTTTAGTTAAATGAAGTAAGCATTCATCGAAAAATTACTGTATATTGTAAAGTCATCCATAAAAACCTCAATAAAATGTTCTCTGTGGTATGAGAAAATACTAATCATACATCTTTGGAATGTAGCGGGTGTTTTACATAAGTCGAAAGGCATGCACCTGTAAGAAAATGTACCGAAAGGGCAAGTAAAAGTGGTCATTCTTGATCTTCTAGAGCTATAGGAATATGATGAAATCCTGAGAACCCATTCAAGCAACAATAATGGGTTCGTCTAGTTAGTCTATCTAACATTTAATCTAAAAATGGAAGTGGATAGTGATCTTTTCTAGTTGTAGCATTTACCTTCCTATAATCTATGCACACTCTCTAATCGTTTTGGATTTTAGTTGGTACTAATTCAACATGTTCGTTTGTTATAACTATGATCCCTGTCTTTTTTGGGACTACTTGTACTGGGTTAAACCAATTACCATATGCTATTGGGAATATCATTCATGCTTCTAGTAATTTTAATATTTCTTTCATTAGTACTTCCATCATTGGTGGGTTCATTCCACGTTGAGCTTGTCCTGAAGATTTTGTGTCTTTTAACAAATAAATTCTATGTATTCATATGGCTGAACTTATTCGTTTAATATCAGCTACTGTCAATCTTATTGCTTTCTTGAATTCATTCAGAACATTTCTTTGATTTCTCCTCCTCCAAATTTGATAATTTATTAGATATTATAACTGGTAAGACGTTCTTACTTTCTAAATACGCATATTTTAATTGATCTACTAGAACTTTCAAATCTTGGTCATAAGCTTTTAGTATAGAGGGTAAAAGTTTTGAATGATTTATTAGGAGATTCATATAGTAAGAGAGTTTTGGGAGAGCATTTTAAGATTCTAGGGCATTAATTACCTCCCCTGTCTCTTCATCTATATCATTTTCATCATTTACATCCTCTATCATTTTTTCATGTTTTTCTGACTTATCATTTCTAAAAGTTATATCTATTACAGAATCTAACAAATCTACTATGCATACTGATGAAAGATCTAAAGGATATTTCATATCATTTTGGATGTTAAAGTTTATCATTTCATTATCTACTGCCATTATTAGAGTTCCATTACAAACATCAATTTTGGTTATTACCTTTTGGACATCCTAAGTTAAAAACGGTTTCACTAGAGAAGTGACCTTCTTTCATATCTATGACATAAAAATTGTTTGGGAAAAGTAAGTCATTAACCCTAAATAGTACATCCTCTAATACTCCTACAGGTTGAACAATAGATCTATCTGCTAATTGCGCTACTATACGAGTTTCTTCTATGGGTACGTTTTTCATTTGCAAATATATTAGCAAAAGCATAACATTAATTGAGGCGTCTAGATAACATAATGCTTTGGATATCCCTATGTTTTTTACTGTGCATGGAAAAAAAAAACATTCCAAGGTTAGAACATTTAGGGGGTAATTTCTTTTGGATTATTGCTGACAGTTCTCCTAAGCTTACTCTTTCATTAGATTTAATTTTATTAGTGCACATGTATTTTATAAGTTTTTGATATTTAGATACGTTTTGTATGGCTTGTTTATAAAGGTATGTTTACCACCACTTTCCTTAAAGTGTATCAGATTTCTTTCTCTTCTTGTATTTTCTCGTCATTCTTATTGTTTTAAAACAATGGGAAAATGGTGGTCTTACTATACTTGGTTTATTATTTTTGAAATCACAATTACATTTTTTTGAATTTTGTTATCTTTATTTTTTATTTCTTTTTCTAATTCAGTCTCTAATTCGTTTTGAGGAACTTGTTGTTCTAGCATCCTTGGTTCTTTCATTTATTTATCGCGTCTTAAAATTATTGCTTTTGCCTATGAACTAGCGTAAGGTTAAGATGGTAATTTGTTGTGGTTAACCCATGGACTCATTTGCATTGTCATTTGACTTAGTTGATTTCTTAGTTCAACTATATCATCATGTAAGGCTTAAATTTTTCAATCTTTTGATTATTTGGATTTTTAGTGCTATTTTCCTATCAGTTACTACAAGTGTTTTATTTTTTTTTGAAAATCCCAAATGTCTACACCATTACCTATATTTTGTCTTAGGTAGTTAACATTGTTGCTAGAAATAAAAGTAAGTTGATTTGGATTATTATAATGATTAATCATAGTATTAGCCTCTTTGATTTGATTTTGTTGCAGTAATGGACATTCATCATATAGATGACTGACCTCATTGCTAAAAAACACAAATTTAACTTTAGACTGATCTATCTTTTAATAATAATTCAACCATACTTTTTAGCTCATCAAATTTATCATCCAATGTATTGACTATATTCCTATTAATTTCGTAAGAATGATTTTTCATAATTTTTTTTTCTCACAATATTTTTTGATTGTTTTGCCATTTTATTAGTATTGTCTCTTGCTAATGTTGGCGTTATGTCGAATAAATATCCTACATATACCATATCTAGGAATCCTTGTTCAATGTTGTTTAGTCCTTCGTAAAAGTATTCTAATGAAGTTTTTTTTTTTTTGAAAATCCATTGACAAGTCAATAATTAGACATGTTTTATAATGTAATTTAGGTTGATTTTAGATATAGATAATTAAATTACACTAGGTATTCTCTTGTTTTTGAGATTTCAAGATTTAATTAGGAAAAATGAAGAGATGGAAGAAAAAAAAGGAAGAAGAGTAAAATAGTTATTTGGAGAAGTGGTCCAGCGATTAGCCAGCGATACAAGATTACACAAGAAATTGCCGCCAAAACTGGTAGCACAAAAAAGCCAACGAATCATCAGCTGATTGGGAATTACACTAAGAATCGCCAGATGAATCGGTTGAGCACAAAGAGCTAAATCTAGTGATTAACTCAACACTTTTTGTACAAAGAGGAATCGCTAAGGTCGGTGACGATTTTCTTAGATAAGAACAAAGAATTTGAGTTTATCTATGATATGTATACTTAGGGATACTATATAAAGGATATTAAGGCTTCAAAATTACTCTCTCTTAGCCATATCTCTGAGCCATTTATTGGTTTTTATTAGTTTTTAAGTCTTTTCAATTAAGTTTGAGTTCATTACTTTTAGAGATTCAAAACTTATTTAAGAAAGGTATTTTACGTTAGTTTCTTTCAATTATTTGTTTATTGCAATATTTATTATTAATATGTGTGAGTAGTTTATTATTCTAAACAATACTCTGGACATGATTGTAAATCGTTCATTAATTTAGTCATAATTTAGAATTTATGTGTTTAATGCTTTAAATCAATCACACTCGTCAATCGCAGTTTTAATAAGTTGTTTTTGCATACTACAACTAATAATTCTTTGTATTGATAGCATAGTGGCCAATGTGTTTCTTAGTATATGGTGTCCAAATCTCTGTCTGCGATTATTGACAACAATTATAGAAGTAGTAACTAGGATTAATCTAGCAATGTTAATCGAGTGGATGTTCTAAGTGATTGTGTTCTAGGTTATTTAATAACTAGCATAACTCTGATTTTTATTTATTTTAGATTATGTATGACTTTATTGAGTGTTGATACTATCGTAATTTCTATTTTTATTATGTTTTATCCAATAAGCAGGTTTACAATGATAAGGATACGACTTATTTCAATTGAATATAGGAAAGTCAATAGTTTTGCTAAAGGCTATCAACCTATTATGATTAGAGCTTAATGACTTAAGATCATTATATAAATATGATGATTGATTAGGACTATGCTTTAATAAAAATATCCATATATGACGGTTTACATATCATTGTCTAATATGTATTGTTCATATATTTAATTTATATTGATTTATTGATTATTTGTTTGAATTGCATTAAATTAGTTTATTGAATTTAAATTATTTATAATTTAATTATTTTAATTAATTGATTGTTTTATTTTTAGATTGTGAGTGTTTAATTTTCATTTTAATTAAATTAAAAGAAATTAAATCAAATAAAACTTATAGGTAGCCTTAATTCTTAAGAGAATTTAAAATCCCTGTGGAGATGATATCCCATTTACCAACTACTACAAATAATAGAAAAATACGAAAAACTATTGTGCACGCTCGACACATGTCTTCTATGTTGTGGACATAATGATATTAATATTTGGTATCTATCTCAACACTCACCAAAAGTCTCATCGATTTCCATCTTAACATTGTTAATTCGTTTCCTATCCAAACTAATTTTACATACTGGAATGTAATGATTAGAGAAGGTTTCTAAAACTTCGGACCATGTGGTTATGAAATGTTGAGGGAGATAGAATCGCCAATCTTGAGCTTGAACTTTTAAAGAAGAAAGGAAAGGCTTTAACTTGACATACTCTAACTCTACCTTTTTAGGTTTTATCACACTTACTATATATGTGTATTTCCTAATAAATTATTGAAGATCTTCTTCATTCTCAACTTGAAAGTGAGGTAAAGAATTGATGAATCCCGATTTTAACTTAAAATCAGGGAAATCCAAAGGAAAGCAATACACATAGGCTCATAAGGTGTGATATTATTATTGGCTTTCCTAAAAGTAAATTATGTCTCAATGTTTGCCGTATTGTATGACATGCAACGAGAAAGATTCTTAAGTAATTATTTTACAATCCTCGATAATGGCGCCAAAAATTTGACACGTGCCGAGTGTGTACAATAAATTTCTCACTTTTATTATACTATTAAATTTTGTATTAGTGGTAAGTGGGAATCATCTTCACAGAGATTTTGCAAATTGTTTAAGAAAAAAAGTTTTATTATTTTTTATTTTTAATTTAAGTTAATAAAAACTAGAATTTAAATTAATACTTTTTAAATAAAAAATCAACTGAAAAAACTAAATTACTTAAATAACACAAATCAAGATAACTAAATTAAAATCAATTCAATTATATGAAACACAATAATAAATAAGCATCTAAATAAACCTCCTAAGTAATGAAACTTTAACCTGTTTTACCTCCAAACATGTTACTTTAATCACATAATCATGAACATACTTTTTAATGTATCCTAGATCATTAAACCCTAATCATATGCAAGTAAACAACGTTTAGCCTGCCATTTTTTCTCCTTATACTGATGGAAAAGCCATGTTATAATTTTACTTAGCTAACCCTTTTGAATACACAACGACATTAACTTCATGCTATAAAATTGCATTACACTTTATGATGATTTTGAACTACTAAATCTAACACATTCGGAAAGCCACTTCAACATTAGATTTTCCTCAATTTCACATAGGACATCTAAACGATCATACATTTCAAACAATCCTAGTCACTACCTTTAATTAGATAATGAATCAAAACATCACGTACATATTAGCCACTATGCACTAACACTTAAATCCATGATTGCAATTCATAAATAACAATCTATATAAATAGTGAATTAAAGAATACGACTAGTTTAAAGCATTAAACACCCATTCATCTCATCATGACTACATTTCAGAATGGATATAGTTCATGTTTAGAGTTTTATTTAGATTAACAAACTACTCACTCATGATAATAAATAACACCGTAACATTAGAATTAAAAGTCATAACTAAAAATACCTTAATGATAACTTGAATCGTCATTCTTCTTCAAAAGCAAAACAATATAGAATGACCTTCAAACTAAAGCAAAAAGTGTAAACCTATAAAAAAACTCTTAATTTCACTGTTTAGGGTTTATATTTTATATTATATTAGGTAATACATATCCTATATCGACTCAAAATTATTTTTTGTAATCTAAAACCCTCGAGATCGTAACCAATGATTCCTCATCGATTCTTATGTGAGTGGAGTCGTTGGGTAAATCTGTGAAACCGAAGTCCCTATTTCTACTAATCAATGTATCGATTCTAGGTTTTATAGGAATCACTAGAAAATCACTGAGTGTAAAATTTAGTTTTTCCTTGATTCCATGGTAAATCTTCATGCAATCTTTCCATTCGATCGATTTTTTCATTTCTTCCCCTTTTCATCCATTTATTCAAAATTCTCAATTATGATATAAAAAATTAAAAACAAGAAAAAAACCCTGTGTAATATAGTCTTTTACATCTAAAATCATCCTAAAATGAACTATAAAATATGTCTAGTTTCTTACTTGTTACCAAAGCACATTCAAACTAAAAATCTTAGGAAAGCCACAAAAGCATGAAACTATTTCATTAATGCGAGCCTACAAGCGAGTTTTCAGTATAATGAGGTTGTGAACTACAAAGCGGCGTTGTTATACTACATCATTCAAGGGATTGGTTACATTGATGTTGGCAAGATCATTTAAGAATTAATTTGGAATGTCATGACTACAAACAAGAATGAAGGGCCAGCTTTTCCTTTATTGATTACATAATTATGTAAACAAGACCGAGTCTTAATGATAGGTCTTGGGTTGAATGTTTGCCCTAATTGGACCTTCTTTGATGAATACATAAAAAACACCAAACAAGTGCTGGGCTATGTAGATTCAAATGAAGAGTGAGAGAGAAATGAGTTACTTAGAAGAGAAACCACAAAGAGAAGAATAATACATACAAAAATAGATGAATCTTAGAAGAGATACAATCTTTTGCTTATAAGGAGAAGATGAATCAAATCTTAGAGTCATTTACTAAAGATTTCACCGGCATGTACTTTGACAAGAAAAAAATGTCCAGGATGGGGTAAATCTTGCATAACCAAATACGAACTCTGAGAAATCAATAGTTCATTTTTTAGTACTAGTGTAAAACTGTGAGGAACTTGCATGTGTTCGAGATGCGTATGGCTAAGAGAATGCAACACAGAGGAACTAAAATTCTAATATCATCAACTAAACTGAAATTGCCTAATGTGGGAGTCTTTTCAGAAAGTACTTCAGTGGTGATAGTGGACCACATGTTCTATAATCCTGTAGCGAAATACCAATCTCAGTAGCATGAGCAAGGGGATGATGGTGGTGATGTGATTTCTGGATGGTGATTCTATTTGAGGTCTTGGTTTGTAATGTGATTCGATGATCTGCACGATGTGATGTGATGTTATTGCTATGGTTTATGGTTTATACATTGTTTGATATGATTATGCTATATTACTATAATGCTTGGAAATTTTATTTTTTCATGTTTTCTTTGATTATGACATTCATTCTTGTGATAATTTATTTCATTATTTATTTTATTTAGCTCGTTTATGCTTCATGAGGTATATTTGTCTTGTTGGAAACTCGATTTAATTTCTAAACCTTGAGGACAAGGTATGGAATGAGTTTGGGGGTATTTAGGTGAAGTGAAGTATAAGGAAGCGAAGTATGGAAGATTCAAGAGGTGGAATCTATATTATTCAATGTTCAAAGTTAACAAAAATTTTCGAATTTTTGAAGATACAGGTAATATTTTTTTCGTTTTATTTTATTTAGTTAGAAGATATGAATTGAATATAATTTGGATTTAAATAGAAGTGGTATTTTTTATATTACCCATGAAAATAGAAATTATATGAAAGAAAAGAATTGTTACACCCTCTTTGAGTTAACATAGATTGTGTACGCACTAGAGGAGTTTGGAAGAGATTGCTTTGTGTTAGACATTATAATAGGCAAAAAATCGAAATAAAAGTGCGAGATAAACAAGATAGATTTCTAAGAATCTTGTTATACAAAAATTATTGATCAAGTATTATTTATTTATATATATAATTAAAAAAACTTATTCCACAATTGAAGGGAAGAAATAGGAAATTTGCCAATAAAATATTTACTTAGTTGGAAAGCATACTTCATTAACTATAATAAAAGTGAGAAGAGCTAATACGAGTTTTTAAATGAAAAAAATAGAAAGACCCATAGATTTCAAAGAAAATTGAGCAGGGAATTTAGTGGTGGAAAAAATGTGAGGACGGATTCTTATAAATAGAATAACGGATACCAAAATAAATAGAGCAGAGAACTATAGGAATATAAAGAAAAAATATATAGAAGAAAGAAAAGAAAAAAGAAAGAGAGAGATATAGAAAAAATAGAAGGATATCAAATAAAATATTTACCTCGAGTGCTTATAGATAAGTTATGTGAAGTATCTTTTTATTCCAACACTCCAACAATTGAAAATGAAATGATAATTATAAGTGATTAAAAATTCCTATCGACTTTGATTGTGGTGGCATTTTAAATATTGTTCGAAAATGAGATTGATTTGGTGATTTCTGTATCTTGAGATTCTATATTAGTCATTGTAAGCTTGATGCTTGTCAATGGAGATTGAGAAAGCATATGTAGTGATTTAGCCTTGGTGATTGATTGAACTTTGAATTATGAGGTGTAGTGCATATGGTTATTATTTAAATCTTTCCATTATATCATACTTTAATTTTTATGAGGGTAGTATTTTTTTATTCAATGATCACTTTTGTTTAAGATTAAGAGTAATTAATTATGAAATCAGAATGAGTGATGAAAAGAGAATATAACTGAGTGTATTCATTTGCTCAGGACAACAAAGTCCTGAGTTTGTGGGTATTTGATAAGTCAATAATCAAGAAATGTTTTACAATACATTTTAGGGTATTTTAGATGTAAAGACTATATTAAACTAGGTTTTCTAATGTTTTTTGATTTCAAGTTATTATTAGAATATGTGAAGAAATCAAAAAAAGGGAAGAAAATGAATGATCTAATTAAGTGTAAGAAATATACAACAAATCACTAGTGAATTAAAAATCAACCATAAATCACTTCTGGCGATTTGACAAAGATTCATGACTTACACATAAATCGCCAGAAAAATCGATGGAGCATAGAGGCACTAGATTTGGCTAGGGATTTGAGTTATAAGTTGTATCGTTGACGAATCACTGGGTTAGATTTCAAGAATATTAGATAACTATGAAGAGTTAGTGTTAGTTTGGGATATGTACTACCTAGAATAATATATATAAGACCCTAAGGCTACAAAATCAATTGCCATCGAGTACTTAGATTAATATTTAATAGCTTGTTGAGCCATAGTTTATTATTTTCATATTTATTTAGTTTTTAGATTTGTTGTTTATTGCTTTTAAAGACGATTTAAAGATTCTAAGTATTTATTTAGTGGTACTTATCTATGTCTTTTGTAAAAAGTCTCATTAACACTGAGTCTGATATCAATGATGAGTCTGTCATAACAAACAATAACATTTACTACAAAGAACGATAATGTAGTGATGCAATAATGCAGTCATGAGAGCTGCACTGAAAAACATGCAGAAAGAAGAACGTAAAAGGTAGTAATCAGAGAAGAAATTCAACACCAATTAACACAAAAAATTAGTAACGTAGTTCACCAAATCATGCCTAAATATGCAAATAATCCACTATATCAATAGCATTTACATCTTCTCGAATGAACCTTGCTTTATCTTCATAAGAACATTACAACACGAAGTGATACAGACAAACTAGCATACATTAGGTATTTATAGGAACACGGTCTACCCCTTTTCTATAACTAGGAACTCAATCCTACCTAGAATACAATTTAAAACCCCACCCAGATACCAATTTGTAGTTATTGTAGTTATTGTTGGATTCAGCCAACAGTGATCTTCTAAGTCTTCAAGGCGTTCAAGAACATTGACTTTGATATTCACTTATAGATAATATTGATTGTTCTTGTATTTTGATGCCAATAAGAACTGCTAGTGTGCTTTATCTCCTTGAAGAATAAGTTACGTGTGGATTGAATATTTAATCTAACACGTCAATCACCTCGATCTCCTTTATTTTTAGAGTTGTAATTGATCTCCAATTTAACGTGTCTTTCTCAAGCATGTCTAAATCAAACGTACGTATTTGTCTTCATCTCCAATTTAACAATTGTAGAAGAACCCAAATCACATTAAGTAGCTCGACATCCTTGTTGTATTATATCGTAAAGCAAACATGTCTCAAACATCTTCGACATAGATAGACTCTAAATAGAAATTGTAGTTGCAATAGAATACTTCCAAATAATCAGATTTCTTGACGAACAACGACAACAAGTAAGTAAGGTCAATATACTACAAGAAATATATGCATAGACCTAACAATCTCTTCCTTTGGCCTTTTCTTGTCAAAACCAAATAATTAGAGCATGTAAAGATTTGAAATGTAATGATCTGACATTTAATGTGTTTATGAACTATTGTGAACTCCAAGTAGCAGCAAGTAGTAGTTGCATTAGCCACCCAAGTAGTAATAAGCAACTACCAAAGAAACACACCATCACTCCACACTATATATATATCACTCCCCCTTTTTAACTAAACTACTACCAAAATGGAAAGAATAACAATCAGCTCCAATAGTCTTCAAGAAATCTAGTAGCTGGAATAGTACAGTAATCACTAACTGTAACTATAAAATCCAATCAATAGAACTGAACTAAACCAAACAATAAATATAAGCTCCCCATTAAGTTGGTGTCATTGTAACTAATTGTGCAACTTGATAAGGTAACCATAAAATCATTAAGACCGCCTATTTATGTTAGAACATACCAACATCAAACTTCTCAATCAAGGTATAACAAGCTAGTCATAACTTATCAAAAAATAGAGAACCACTACCATCATGTGAAATCTCGAAGAACAAGTTGAATGTAATAGTAAATCAAAACAACTATAATAATACTAACTCTTGATCCTTGCTATTCTTCAATCAAATGCATGAATAAGAGAGTATGCACATATATTGTCGACATCATGGCGTAGAAGGAATAACCATGTAAGTGTTATTTGAAGTTTGCGTACCCCGCACAACATAATATCTTTCATGATTAAGAACTTCACACCGATCTCGTAGGAATTTCACAAATCATTCACGATCATATAGCTAACTTATGCTAATGAGATTGACATTTCGTCCATCAACATGCATAACACCACGTAAAGTAGGTAATCCAACAACATTCAAATTACTTTAATCAATCACATTTCTCTTTCCACCATCACCAAAGGTAACATAAACATCATTAAGAGATTTATAGTCAGAAAGATATACCTTGTTTCCTATAACGTGATAGGAACAACCACTATTAAGATACCAGGAGTTTTATTTTGTTGTAGATTGTAGTAGATGAGCTATCATAGATTTTATTTTTCACTTTAGTTTGCAAAAACCAATGCAATTGGCACTCTACTTCTTGTTTTTGAGCTTTAAATTCTTAATATCTCGAAACATCTTAAAACACCTTAGTCGAATATGTCATTTCTTATCACAATAAGGTCAAGTTGGAACAAACTTGGTATTAGTAGCATCTGACTTAACTATAACTGAAATAGATTTAATAGTAACTGAAATTGCCTTAATTGTAGAAGGATCTGACTTAGTAATAAAAGTAACAAACTTGACAATAAAACCACTGTTATTTTTCAACTTGACAGTTGATCCACCATCCTTCATGTTGTTCTTACTATGATCAGTTGATGAAGAAGCCTTCATGAAAGTAATAGAAATAGAACCACCAGAACCACTTTTATAACCAAGTCCCACATGATCAAGAAGGCTTCGACTAATACACAAAAATCTTATTAAGTATGGCTTTACAATAATTGAACTTCTTGATGGAATGTTCTACTTCTTGGAACTTTTTCTTCATCACTTTTAATTCAGTGTCCCTTACTAATAGTATAGAATTCAAATTTTCAATTTCAACTGCACTATTGTGGTACTCAATTTTGACAACATCAAATTATGTCTTTAAAACTCCATTGGACTTGTAGAGTTCTTTCCACTTATCATAAAGTGAATCATAATAAACACATTGAAAATGCTTAAGGCCTTCATCTTCATTAATTATAATTTGCTCAATAACAGTAACTCTATCACGAGAAGTAAATAACTCAAGAACTATACCTGGTTTAGGCTTAGCACAAATAGTAATAAAGGATTGCTTACTATCATGTGTTTTTAGACTTGACAATATCACGTGAAAAACATCATTTTTCAACGTGTAATGAAAGAAATAGTTAGTTGATCGAACTCTGGAAGAGTTTATTTGGCATGAGACACCTATAATTAGTTGATATTATTCACTCCATAAGATGACTACAATACTTAGTAGTCTTTGAGTCATATGAACAATGAAATAATGAAAAACATCAAAACTCAATGAGCTTTAGTTTGGTTATGGATCATAATAATGTTGGTTGTTCATGACAACATTGGTTAGGTTCTCAATGACGATGGAGTTTTGATCATTGTATCGTATGACTATCATCGCAGATATTGTAAACAATAAATGTAAGACTAAGTATTGTTGTAGATGTGAATAAGTAGAGATAACTATTGAAAAGGCCAAATAATAACAATTAGGGCCTGTAATAAAAAGGAAATTGGTTAAACCCCTTTACAAAAATCGGCAGTGGAAGGGGAAAAAAGATTTACAGACTTGAAAAGTCTATTATGTTTTGTGTTGTTTATATATAAATTGAGTGCGATAAGTGATGAACCTATGATTTTATTTTCCACTTCTAATACCTACCGATGGAGTTGGGTATGCTGAGGTGTGACGGGACCAAGAATTCCACGTAATAGGGAGATGTGTAACCTGTAGAGTAACTATAGTCGCCACAAATCGGTGGGTTATTATTTTGGTCATAACTTATTGCAGTTGATCTTGAAGATCAATGTTATATTAATTAACGCTTGGAAACTGTTAGTCGAGGATGCGTTATTGATGGTTGAGGGCAAGGAACATAACAATCTCCGTGTTTTGGATGTATTCAAATGGGACAGACATTGATACTGCTTGGAAAGCAAAGCTAAAAATTCTCATGCTAGACATAAATCAAGAACTAGTTAGCAACGTTGAATTCCTATTGTTGTTTTAGTACACTGAGAGAGAATAAATAAACCATTCAATTAACTTCAATCTACTAAAATAAGAGTTTAAGTATCAAGCAGTAAGTTATGGTCTAAAGTTCTGATTATTAGCGAGTGTTACTGATAAGTGATTATTTATATGTATATATAGGGTTAGTTTAGTCTTATATTTAATATAAATATCCCTAAATGAATCTCGATTCATGGTATTATTGTATTTTCAGGGAATTTAGGTGTAATGGAATATATTGAGGAAAAACGAGAAGAAACGGAGCAAAAAACCTACAATCATGTGTTGATGCGGTGGGACGTCGTGGGGATGAAAGGAAGGTGTGTATAAGAAGAAAAATGAAGAAAATCAACTCTGGAGGTTCAGTGTAGTGTTGGCGTCGTGGCATACAAGGGACGATGCCGGGACATGCAAAGGACGACCCAGAGACTTCAGGAGCTAAAAATTATACAATGAAACAGTAGTGCAGTGGCGGCACCGTGGTTTAACACACACGGTTTCGGGGCAGTAAGTGACAGTGCAAACGCGCATGAAATAGAAAATAGAGTTATAATTCGAGTTAAATTATAAAGTAAGGTTTCTAATTGTTATTAAGGAGTATAAATAGGTATTAGGACGTGGTAAAATCACAGAATATCACCACATAGAAGAGGGTTAGCCACAATTAGAGTAATTTAACATTGAGTATGAAATATAAGGAGTTTTTGTTGGAGAAAACATTAAAGACTTCATGTAGGCCATCAATATTTTGTTTTGTTAATTAAATTCTAGGTAATATTTATATTCCTATATGATTTGAAATGATTTCCATATTAAAGGTGATATCTATGTTTCAATGAAAATGTTAGTTGTCTATTTATCTTATGGATCAATAGAGTCTATGCTATGAATGCTATGCTTTGAATTGGAAAAAAAAGCGATATTAAAAAGTTCAATGGTTAGAAATTGTATTGATTCTGAGCGTAATGCATTAGACATCTTGATCAAGCGTTAAATGAACTTAGGCTTTAAAATTTATCATGGTCATTGAAGCTTTTAATTCAAACATGAATGGTACAATTGTAAAATACACAACATCAATAAATAGTTGTTGATTAGGGTGGCGCAGATAGTAAACTTAGTTGGTTATTAATCTAATGATTTAAAACATACAACAATATGGAGCTTACATAGTTCAAACCGATAGGTGGAGTTCTAGTTTGCAGATTAGAATCTTTTCCGTTAGGATAGTGGGTTGAAGTAGATTTGAAGGAAATATGTCTATTCTAATTAGGCATTGTACACAACATATTGAGGTGTAAACATGAACATAAAGCATAATATTAAATTACCTAGGTGAAATTGTGAACTAAGATATCCTTAATATAAGATTTCAAGTAAAGTTAATTTGATTTGTTAGAATAGTTTAGGTTGGTATAACAACCAATTAAAAATGAATTTCTTAGCAATAGTTCAAGTTAAATAAGTAATATATAAGTAGTGTAAAAACCTTTCAATAAGGACGATATCCTTGATCAAAGTAAGTTGATTGCACTATTACTACAAGTGATTTGTTATACTTGCGGCACACAAACCAAGTTTTTTGCTCCATTGCTGGAGATAGGTAATTATTAGATTTACTTAGTTTGAATAGTTGCTAAGTCTTATTTTCAATACTTTAATCTTCAATTTATAAAAACAAAAATAAAAAAAATTTGCTTATATTTTAGTTTGACTTTCTGCACTTGATTTTTTGCGTTTTCTTTTTTAGGGATAATTAGTGCATGCGTACAAAGGGAGAGAAGGTTCTTGTGCCTTATGACCTGGTGATTGAAAGAACGAACAAAGGAAAAAAAGAAAGGAGTAAAGATGGTTGAGGAGCAAGCTAGAAAATAACAATAGGGCTCAGTAATAACCAACCTACAGGTGACCTAGTAGTACATAGGAGAATGCAAGGACAAAGATGCCTTTGTGACTACTTTCAACCAAAAGTTTAAGATACATACAACAATTATAAGGTTTCTAGCCAACATCACTAAGTTTGAACTGAGATAGTATTTGACAAACACGGTGCAAAATAGTCTGTTCCACGGGCTATCGAACAAAGATCAAGTTGCGCATGTTGAGAATTTCTTTGAGTAGTTCCATATTGTGCACATCATCGGAGTTGTCAAAGAAATGATTAGGATGCGAATTTTCCCATTCTTATTAGGTGGAAAAGTCAAATCTTGGTTCCAATGGCTGAATGCAAGGATTATGACTTCATGGGCGAAAATCAATAAAAAAGTTCTTGACAAATTCTTTCCCCCAGTGAAGGTCAATGAAAGAAAACTTGAAATTAATCAGTTCAAGCAAGAAGAAACCGAGTCTCTTAAGGCGGTTTGGGAATGATTTAAAGAGATGCTCAGGAGATGTCTGGGGCAAGAAATGTAAAATAGGCATAACTCGAAATTTCCAATTATGGGATGAACTACAACAAGAGAACGCTAGTAGATGTTGAATAAGGTGGCTCTCTACTTACCAAGGATGAGGATGGAGCATTGGATCTCATTGATCTTATGTCTTAAAATTCTACCGCCAATAATTATTCCACAATCAGGAAATCAATATGCGTTTATAAGACCGACTTGCAGGCACAACTATCAAATATGAGTAGTCAGATGGAAAAAATCCAAATGGGACACCAAGTCCACAAGTAATACAAAAATGCATGAATCACCAAGGCATGGTGCTTAGCTGGGGCAGTGCGAAGAGATGACTTCATTGAAGTTAATAAAGAAGTATTTGCAAGCCATGGATGTGAGAGATTGGGAGCACCATGAAAAGCATGAGAAAAAGTTGAAAGTAATAAAACAAACCATGAAATGGATGGATAATGAGCAGTCATAATCTATCAAGAATCTTGAGAGGCAAATTGGTCAACTTGATATAACCTTGAACTTAAGGAAGGAATGATAGTTTCCTAGCAACACCATCACTAACCCTAGGGAGAACATGAGCGCCATTCGCATGATAAGCCCTACAGGAACAAAGGAGCCAAGATAAGACTAAGTACTATACAAGCATGAAAATATGTATGAGCACAATAAGGAGGTGAGGTAAGATAAGCTTGATGGTTTCAATAAGCAAAGAATCAATGCCATGAAGAAAAATAAAAGGAAGCAACAATGGAAGTCCAAGAAAAAAGATGAAGGGCTTCCCAAAGAAGGCCCATAAGGTAATGGCCTTAAGTTTTTTTTTTCAAAAAAAGTCGAACAAAAACTCAAGTTCATCCTGCGACCTCAACCTATCAAAGGATAGATCCTAGTGAGATAAGCATACTGATAAACACTGACGAGCACCCGTTTAGGAATGTCTTATGTGATATGGGAGCATCGCTCAATGTCATGCTACTCATGGACATGATACATGCTGATTTGAAGATCAATTGTCCTAATACGATGAATTTTCAAGTGGCAGATGTTAATCTAATACCTATTATAGGAAGAATTTTAAATGAGCTTGTGAAAGTAGGTAGATTTAAATTCATCATGGATTTTAAGGTCATAAACTATAATGTGGAAGATGATGTGGTTATAATACTTGGGTGGCAGTTCTTAAACATAAGTAAAGTAAATTTGTAAAGAAGAGAAAGGAAGATCACGATGAGTATCAATGAGGGCGATGATACTAATAAGGTTATCTTTTTCAATGGTGAGAAAGTATATTCGAATGGGAATGACTTTATAATCTGTGATTTATAGATAAAGATTCTCGATTAAGACTCATACTAAATGAGTAAAAAGGCGTCCGACTAATGACTTTAAATTAAGCGCTATTGGGAGGCAGTCCATGTTTTTAAAATTAGAGTTTTAGAATTTCAGCTAGTAGTTAGTTATTTAGTTTAACAATTACAATTAACAAGTTTTAGTTCAAGCTTTTGAAAAATTATGTCAAATGTGTTGGAAAGATCATTCGCTGGGTGATGATTCATTATAATGGAAATGTCTCGGTAACTCATTGAAAAGCTTAAAGGAGAAAACGAGTTCAAAGCAGTGAAGGTAAGGTAAGGTGCATGAGTGCATGAGCAAATTGAAAGTGAAATTTATTAATTTTTATATTTTCATGGATTTTACTTAGTCACGACACCTTGTGTGAGTTATACACAAAGTTGGAGGAGCGCTAGAGCAAAATTATTGAAAAATCATACACGAAGATGTGGGTTGTAGAGTTGATGCCGTCAGCATTAGCCACGACGCCATAAGTGTAGGCCACAACACCAAGGTGGCAAAAGGAAAAAATTAAAAAAATGCGTCATTGCATTGTTGACGCTGTGGCAGCACTATCAGGCATAACACCGAGGTTGAAGTGATGGTTTTTACCCTATTTTCACCTCATTCTTCACACTTGCACCGAAACCCCAACCCAACCACCAAGCAGACATCCTTCTATAGCTAAAGTTTGATTATTTTCAAGTGAAATTAGTGAGTTCCTAATGATTAAGAGTGATGAAACAAGTGCATTATGGTATTGCACAATTTGGAGAGCTAGAGCTTGGATTTGTGGAATTTGATTTGAAAGAGAGTTATGGTTCTAATTAGTGAGAAACGTTAGAGGGCTTAGAATGAATAAGACTTGGAGGATTGATTTACACCAGAGATTCATCCGACATTGAGGCACATTTACAATTTCATCTAGTTATACCTTAAATTTCAAAAACTTTGATGATATTGTATGAAATTATGGATTTCAGGTTATAGGATTGGTTTTGCAAGATTGTGTGAATGTTGAGCTTTAATATTACCTATGGAGATTTAGTTGATGTCTTTGCATTATTTGGCATATGCATGATTGATAAGTGATTAATTATACATATTTATAGGGTTAGTTTAGTATTATATTTAGTATAAATATCCTCAAATGAGTGCTAATTCATGGTATTATTTCATTTTCAGGGAATTAAGGAGTATTGAAAGAAATAAAGGAAAAATGAGAAGAAACAGAGCAAAAACCCATAAAATCAGAGTTGGCACCGTAGGAGCATGTATTGACACTATGGGAAGATAAGGCATGCTATGGGGATAAAAGGCACGGCGTGAGAGAGAAAAAGAAATGAAGAAAACCAAGCTGCGTCTTGGCTAACAAAGGACAACACTGGGACACAAAGGGGACAACGCTGAGGCTCTAGGAGCTAAAAAACATGTGATAAAGCTGTAGTGCAGTGGCAATGCAGTGACTTAACACACATGGCACCGGGGCATTAGTGAAAGTGCCAACTTTGTGGATATTAGAAAGTGAAGTTTTAATTCGAGTTATATTGTAATTTACGATTTCTAATTATTGTTAGGGAGTTTAAATAGGTATTAAGAAGTGGTGAACAAGAGAGAGCCAACCACATAGAAGGAGATTAGCCTCCATTAGAGTAATTTAGCATTGAGTTTGAGTATTAAGGAGTTTTTGTTGGAGAAACGTTGACGACTCCATATTTGCAATCAATATTTGGTTTCATTGATTAATTCTAGGTAATATTAATATTCATCTATGTTTTCCAATGAATTCTATATTGAATTATGATGTATGTGTTTCAAAAATGAGCGAGTAATCTATTTATCTTAGGGATTAATGGATCCTATCGTATCAATGCTATGCTTTGAAATATAAATAAAAAGTGATAATAAAAAGTGCAATGGTTAGAATTTGTATTGATTCAGAGTGTAATTCTTTAGACATCTTGATCACATGTTTAATGAACTTAGGTTTTATGAGTTACCATGGCCATTGAAGCTTTAAATTGGGACATGAATGGTACAACCGTAAAAACCCAACATCAAGCGATAAATAATTAGGGAAACCCGGATAGTAAACTTAGTTGGTTGTGAATCTAATGATTGAAGACTTGAAGCAATGTGGAACTTACGTTATTCAAACTGATAGGTGGAGTTTTAGATTGCACATTAAAATTTTCTCCCTAACGATAGTGGGTTGAAGTAGATTTGAAGGAAACGTGTCTATTCTAATTAAGCATTGCATAAAACATGTTGAGATCTACACATAAATACAAAGCATAGTATTAAATTACCTAGTTGAAGTTGTGAACTAAGATATCTTTAATATAAGAGTTCAAATAAAGTTTAATTTGAGTTGTTAAATAATTTAGTTTAGTATAAAAACCAATTAAAAAGTGAATTCCTTAGCAATAGTTAAACTCAAGTAGGTAATATATAACTAGTGCAAAAACCTTTGCTTGCGGATGATATCCATGATCAACTTACCTTGAATGCACTATTAGTAAGCTAGCCGTTATACTCGCGGTACACATCAATGATACATATTATATGAATTTTGAATTTTTAGGTGATTCGAAGACCGAATTGCATTGCATTGTTGTTTAGTTGTTCGAATATGAAGAAATGGTAAGAACAAGAAACAAGTTAGCCAAACTAGAGCAATTGATTTTGAGGCATCCACCTTAAGAAAGCTCAATGAAGAAGAGCCTAGAAGTTTTAAATCCAAATTTTTTAATTGTAGAGAGGCTAAAGATCAATATGAGAAAATCATACGTAGGGAGTTAATTGCGAAAGTGAATTAATTTGCTGGGCAAGTCTGATAAAAGAATGAATAATTTCCCTATGCACTAAAATTGGGAGCAACTCACTCAAGATTATAGGGAGAATAACGTTAAAGGAATGAGTGGGATTGTTTTTGAGTTTTACGCCAATGCAAAGTTCATGGTTAAGTATGAGCCAGTGAAGGTGGGAGAGATTTTTGTTCCCTTCAACACTTTTATGGGTTGGAGCACTTAAGCTTGTATGGATCTGAACCGAGTTTTCTGACCAAGTTATATAAGAAACTCTATTACCTATACCTTTTTAGAGCTATAAAGAATGCATTGGTTGTCCCTGGACAATAAGGATGAGTCATGTGAGCTGAGAATGTGCTAAAGCACATTCATAAGGGAGTGTTAGAAATGTATACTGAATATGGGAACATTTCCTTGTTGCATCGCTATACCCTACTTCTCAGCTTGGAGAGATCAATAAGGCGAAAGTGGCTTGTCTTTATGAGATTACTAAGTATGGGGAGATCAACCTCTAGGAGATCATACACACCAATCTAAGGGAGCCATTATATTAGAAAGGGACGGCAAGTTGTTTCTTATATTGATTACTCAGATGTGCTTAAAGGCTGTAGTGGGGTTGAGGGATGACGAAGAATTTCACAAAGAGGCCCAACCAACCATGGACGAAGCTTTCATGCTTACGTTGAAATCACCACCTGTTTACCAGGACTCCGAGGAGAAAGGAAAGAAGGTCGAGGGAGCTAGACTTGAGGCCGAGTTGTTGGCCAAAAGGCGAGAGGATCAAGTAGTAGTAGAATTAGCCCAAAAGCTAGAAGAGGAAGGATATTGAGAAGAGGAGGAGAAACAACAACAAGGATTTGTTGAGGGCTACGAGTTCGTAGACCCATAGATAGGACAGTAGGACTTAGATGGTCATAAAGTCTTTCGACAACCTCCTCCACCACATGCACCTATACCACCATATAAGGATTTTACTCTACGATAACAAATGTTATAGATAGCAGAGATGAGGAGACAATACCAAGAGGGTAGGGCACAATACCAGACAACCATGCTAAGATATATGAGCATGATATGGAGAGGAGGGAGCAACAATGATAGAACATGCATCATAATTTCATGGTGTTTGTTGATTGTCACAAAACATTGCTTGATATAAGAAGAGCAGATGATTGAGACACACCAATAGGTCAATTGGTTTGCCAGCAGTACCAGCTTATGTGTTTGATCAGGATTTGGTGTAGAGTAGGAGAGTAGAGCATCCATTAACACCGTCACAAAATAGAGTTGATGATGGAAATGAATATGATGAAACGTAGTTCTGAAGTCAGTGTAATAGGGATTCTTTAGACCTACGAAGTTAAGAGTGACTTTAATACCATTTACTTTTTTATTTGATATATTTTGTTAATTATTTAGTTATTTCAATTCTATGTTTAGTTTATTTTATTATAACTTATGTCATTATATATGCTTGTATGTTTTAGTATTTTAATGTTTCAGGCTTACTTTTTCTCAAAAAAAAAAAAAGTTTTATGCTTACTTTTAAACCTTGAGGACAAAGTTAGGTTTAAGTTTGGGAGCATCAACACTACACCACACTATGGGAAATGGTAAGATAGGCTGAGAAATAAGGATAAACATTGCATGTGTGATCGTTTAAATTTTAATTTGAAGCAATTAAGGAGGAAAACATGGTAGTGTATAAATTTCTTGTTTTCTTACTATATGAATGTTTTAGTATAGATTAGGTTATATAAAGTAATATGTAACAAATAAGTGTTCATATGCACGTTTATGCTTTTAATTGTAGATGAGTAGACTACACGTATCTTGTTGATAGGAAACTCAAGAGAATGTTTTTAAGTTTTGATAGAAGAAATAATAAATGTAGCAAACAATCTTATAATTTCATGATTAGAAACCTAGAGTTAGGAAACCTTGAAATTGCAATAAAAATAAGAAATTAGAAAACTTCCTATGAAAAAAGTTAGATCTCTAAGGATTACAATAAGTGTGAATCTTACTTAATAATGCAAAGCAAATAAAGAATTAGTGCCAAGAGGGGAAGAAATATGCATTGTATAGTAAAAGTTGGAGTTAACTTACTTGATTTGGTGAAAGTGAGAAGTTCTAAAAAATTTTAGAAATAAAGAAAGACGAGAGAATCCTACAAGTTTTGTAGGAAATGGAGAAAAAAACTTGATGGTTGAAAAAAGTAAGGAAGAATAAAGTCTATTGAAAAAGGAGCGGGGACTGTTAAATAAAAACATAAGAAGGAAAAGAAAAAGAATCAAGAGAAAAAGAAAATAAAAGAAAAGAAGGTTGAAGTAAACTAAAATTCTTCAAATGAAAGATTTAGCTCAAGTACGAGTAACTAATTAAGTCAATTTTCTTTTCCAACTATATAAAGCTCTATAGACTCTTAAAGTGCTAAAGCCTACCAAAGATGAGTTTGGTCTATGCTTATTTGTGAATTCCTGATCTTAATGAAAAATTATGAGATTGTATACTTGCTACTTGAGTGTTGAAATGAAACAAACTTGTGAATAGTGATGGTTTTTGGTTGAGATCTACTTTAGTGTTTTGAAAGTGAAGTTATATATGTTGTTAAAGTTCCATGTCTTAAAAATATAATTTTTTGCAAAGAAAAAAACTTGAGTGGATTAATAACTTGAAACTTAGTAAATTAAAGGATATTCCATGAGTAATGTAAATTTAATGGGAATTAGTTATTGGGAGACTTAGTAAAATGCACCTTTGCTCAGGACACGCAAATTCTTAGTTTGGGGCTATTTGATAAGTGATTATTTATACATATATAGGTTCACTTTAGTCATAATTTAGTATAAATAGCCCATAATGAGTTCTATTTCATGATATTATTGCATGTTCCAAGAATTAAAGTGTAATGGGAGGAATTAAGGAAAAACGAGCAAAAATGAAGCAAAAAATACATAAAATCAGAGTTGGTGCTGTGGGTGCATGCGTTAATGCTATGGGAGTACAAGGCATGGTGTGGGGATGAAAGGCATGGTGCGGAAAAGAAGAAAAATGATGAAAATCAACTTTGGAGATCTAGCGTAGCGGTGGCTTCATGGGACACAAAGGACGGCACCGGGACAAAGCAAGGGATATGGCCAAGAATCTATGAGCTAATAATTACACAATGAAGCAGTGGCTCAGTGGCGGCACCATGGCTTAATATACATATTGCCAGAGCAATACGTGATAGCGCCAAATACATAGGAAATTGAAAGTAAAGTTCTAATTCAAGTTAAATTGTGAAGTATGGTTTCCAATTATTATTAGGGAGTATAAATAGGTATTTAGACATGGTAAACTCATAGAATAGAACCCTATATAAGGGGGTTAGCCACCGTTAGAGTATTTTAGCATTAAGTTTGAAAATTAAGGAGTTTTTAACTAGATAAAACAATAAAACGCCACATTTGCAATCAATATTTGG
This sequence comes from Stephania yunnanensis, assembly GCA_039657365.1. Classification (NCBI taxonomy): domain Eukaryota; kingdom Viridiplantae; phylum Streptophyta; class Magnoliopsida; order Ranunculales; family Menispermaceae; genus Stephania; species Stephania yunnanensis. Next base: position 25,764,545 of record CM077581.1, on the reverse strand, counting down.
TTTTATTGATTAAATTCAAGGTGATGTTTATATTCATCTCAGATTTGCAATGATTCTCATATTGAATTGTGATATGTATGTTTTAATGAAGTGTGAGCAGTATATTTATCTTAGGGATCAATAGATTCTACTAGATGAATGTTATGCTTTGAATTGGAACAAAAAGTGATAATAAAAAGTGCAATAGTTAGAATTTGAATTGATTCTGAACATAATGCTTTAGACATCTTGATCACGTGTTTAATGAACTTAGACTTTAGAAGTTATCATGGCCATTGAGGCTTTTAATCTAGACATGAACGGTACAACTATAAAATACACAACATCGATAGATTGTTGTTGATTAGGGATGCACAAATATTAAACTTAGTTGGTTATGAATCCAATGATTTGAAACATAAAACAATGCGGAGCTTACGTTATTCACACTGATAGGTGGAGCTCTAGTTTGTACATTAGAATATTTTTCGTCATGATAGTACGTTGAAGTGGATTTGAAGGAAATTTGTCTACTCTAATTAGGTATTTCATACAACATATTAAGGTGTATACATGAATACAAAGCATAGTATTAAATTACTAAGGTGAAGTTGTGAACTAAGATATCCTTAATATAAGAGTTCGAGTTAATTTAATTTGATTTGTTAGAATAGTTTAGGTTAATATAAAAACTAATTAAAAATTGAATTCCTTAACAATAGATCAAATTAAGTAGGGAATATGTAACTAGTGGAAAAACCTTTTTTGAGGACGATATTCATAATCAACATAAGCCGATAAGCGAGTTGTATTGTGATGTCATTAGATGAAGACTAATATCGCCAGATACATCAGGAAGTGCGAGAATTGCTAACAAATAAAGGCAGAGTATCGACAACTTGGTGGTTTGCTCAAGCAATTACCCATTCCTCTATGGAAGTGGGAGCATGTTGGGATGGATATGGTTATAGCATTACCTAAAACTTTGAGAGGACATGATATAATGTAGTTTGTCATTGATAAATTTATGAAGTTAGCCCACTTCCTACCCATTTGAGTATTTGACTTGTATTCATCTCAACACCATTTTTTACCCACAGACCGATGGACGCTCCGAATGGTTGATCCATGTAGTGGAGGATATGCTGTCAGCTTGTGTACTTGAGTTCAGGGGTCATTGGGAAGAATATCTTCATCTGCATAAGTTTATAATAATAATAGCTTATAGTTGAGCATTTGTATGTCACCATTCAAGGCACTATAAGGCAGATCGAGCAAAACGATGTCTTATTGGGCACAAATGGCTGATATTGTGGAAAATGAGCCAAAGGTTTTGTTAGATCACATAGAGAAGGTGCAGTTGATTTTTCAAAGACTACTTGTTGCACGGGATCAGTAAAAGAATTATGCCAACCCCAAATGCTTGAGTAGTTAAGTTCAAGAAAAGCGAATATACTTACCTAAGAGTCTCACCTATTAAAGGACATAAGTGATTTGGTTTTAAGTTATCAAAAAACTTGGAAAAGTCACGTACCGTTTAGCATTACCCCTACATATGTCAAGAGTCCACAACGTATTTTATGTATCGATGTTAAGAAGATATAAGGGCACGACTCGCGATATTATAGATTGGGATCGTTTAGATATAAGACATGATGCAACATACGAGGAACAACCAATAGAGATCATGGAGCTAAGGATTTAGAGGCTCTGACAAAAGGAGATGCCCTTTGTGAAAGTCCAATGGCAGTTTCATGACGACCAGGGGTTCATGTGGGAACGCGAGGCTTATACGAGAGAGTACTTTTTAGAGTTTTTCTCAAGTATAAATTAAATTTCGTGGATGAGATTTCTTAATTTGGGAAGATTGCCATGAACTATCACTAAATTAGACCAAACTCAGCCTAATTCGATCGGATCGTAGGCCCCATATCATGTTCGATCGGGTGGCATGGTCGTGCTCGACATAGTGAATTGTAGAACGTAATTATTTCTTTTATGTTTGGGTGCATGTATCATTTAAGTAATAAAAATATAATATAATACACATGGCGAGATTCGAGATGTGCGTTGAGTACATGGGTAGCATGGTTAGGATCGGCACATGGCAAAATACTAGGCTAGGTGATGTCGAATTTGTTTTTAAGGTTTCCGTTAATTTTATATCCCAAAAACACATAACTTAAATAAAAGAAATATATATAAAAGCTAATAATCTAACTTGGATTGGTGGTAATATAAAATAACAACGAAATTGGTACAAGACATTTGCTACGAGTTGCGTATTAGTTGGTGGTTGTTAAGGTTGAGATTAGGTCCAAATTGGTGCAAGTTTGGCTAATTATGACAAGAAAATTGGTCCACAAATACTTGGTGTGTCACGCACGAAGCTAAGATTTATGGGTTATGTTTTATGAACTTGGACTATTTTGTCGAGAGGTTGGCTCAGTTTGATGAAAAATCGAATTCGAAATAAGATTCAGAAGTCAAAACAAGTTAAAATATAGATTTTAGAAATTAATAAATAAAAAAATTAAGCTGCTGACAAGCCGCTGAGAGTTTATATATAAATATATAAAATAGGAAAAATCAAATGAAAGATTTATTTGAAACTTTCAATAGAACTTTTTAAAAGGTTTTGGTTTTTAAGCCTTTATGTAGAAATTTTTGCTCCCGGAGCTCCATACGCCGAGTTTTTATCTAGTTTCTCTATGCAAAATAATAGAACATCGCGATACAGTCAGTTTGAGCCATGTTACCGCAGTGGAAATAAGGTATTTGACTCGCGATTTGGTATATTCTCAACTTAGAGCATTTTCCATAACTTAATTTGAATTCTCATGATTTTTTTTATTTCTTTCATGGGGATTTGAACGAAATTGGTAGGGATTATTGAGAATTGATGTATTAGGTTGATTTGCCTCAATTCGAAATAAATCATACTGATGTTAGTTGGGGTTTTGGTGAAGTGAATTGATGCAATTCAGTTGATAACTATTTTGAAGGTGTTTTCTAGTTAAAATTGATTTACATTAGGATTATAGACAAATTGGATTATCAATTTTTGTCCAAACTAACTCCACGGGTTGTGAAAATATTTTAAATATGGTATTGAGCGATTTCTTGGTGTTTGGTATTAATTTGGAAAAATTTGGAAAAATTTTATTAGTTCTAAATTGTTAAAGTTTGCCTAATTAATAAGCTATATTGGAAAACTCATAACTTCTTTCTTTGTGATCCAATTAAGTGTTCTATGAGCCTAGGAAAGTAGGAAGTGAGCTCTACAAGTTCCTTTTTGGTTAATATGAGAAATATCATGGTTTTCAAGGTTAAACAGTTACCCCAATTTAGCTAGTTGAAAGCTAAACTCAAAGTTGTTATAAAATAATTATGTTAGGAGTTGACGATGTAGAGTTTGATTCTACACGGGGTACGCGGAACTAGACTAAGGGTCAGGGCATTCGACGTGGGACACACTATAAGTGAACAATAGGAATTTATAAACTTTCAATATGCGTCATATATATGTTGCTCTATTTCATTGCATCCATGACAATTCATTGGCCATAAATATAGTCATTTGGACCTTTAGGGGCTAACTCCGACTTTTAGATGGCTCCAATGGCGTAGTATTATTAAGTGCACCTCCTACAACCTTGATCATCTTGGGCAGCATTTGAGTATATTGGTAGTGCTTATGGCCTAATATCATGTAATGGATATCCCCGGATTAGTGGTGGTTGTTGTTATGCTGATGACATACAGGCCAAGTCTGACACCTTGGGGTATTTATAGGAATCATCCTGACAATGTGAGAAATTGGAATGTAACATGTTTACTTTAGTTCTTATTATTATATTTTCTTAAATATTTTATTATGCGTTGTAGTTTTATAAAACATATTTGTTCACTTATAGGGGCTTCGAAACAGAGATTCGTTGTTGAATTAGTTAGACTTGAAATGGTTACAGAAAGGGCAAGGCACTGGAATGGTAAACGATGGAAATGAGAGCCCTTATCCACATTGTAAGTAATATATTGGTTGAATTGGTTTTAGTTGTGTATCCGTTAATCAGACTTGTACTTGATTTGTAGTTGGGAGTTAGTTCGTCGACTTCGCTTTTATGAATTACCGTATATCATAACATATGCTTCCACTTTATGTTCCCTGATTGTTTTGCATGCTCACTTGCTTCACACACCACGTGTGTAACAAACAACTGAGCCTGTCATTATAATATAATGTATTTCAAATAATTAACTCAAAAACAATTTTAAAATGGTAATAATAATAAGGGGAGACTAGTTTGAAAAGTCTTTTAGGGTTGATGGTGTAACCGAACAACTCCAGAGATAGTTCAGCCCGTTGGAGCCATTGATTCGCAGTACCGACGCCGACGGTAACATACTTGCTAAATTCCAAAATTGTATGATTAGTATCTTCTCCAACTACTGATCACGTGTAGGGCGTGTCAAATATAACCCGTAAAATGTTACAAATCCCACTTTGTTGTAATAGTGGTAAATACTGAGTCAAACCCACACGATGTTGTCAAACTAAGTTCAACAAACAAAAAAGTAAATTTTGTGCTTTTTGAAAGAGTTTCGTCCTAAAGGTCTACTAAACAAGAAAGTAAATAATTGAAACTCGAAAATAGTAAAACATACCTAAATCTGGGAATCTACAATCTAGCCTTATGTTGTTTCCATGTCTTGTATCATCGACTTCTAAAGATGAGTTTTAAAATAGTTTTCCTTGATAGGCTATAGCTATTGGAACACTCTAGTTCCCCTATTCTCGATTGATAGGGCAATCTCTTTCTAAATACTTATCTTACTTTATTGTACAACCTTAGCACAGATTCACACGTCTTGAGCGTGCACAATAGTTTCTCGTATTTTTTATTATTGGTAGTAGTGGTAAGTGGGATATCGTCTCCACAAGGGTTTTGCAAACTTCTAAGGAAAGTATTTTTTTCTTGTTTTTCTTAATTTAGTTAATCTAATTAAACGAGAATTGAAATACTAAATAACTAAAACTATGATTATTAACTTAATTAACCAAACTAACTAAACTAATTCAAATAATTCAATGTAAACTTAATTAAAAGAAATTCAAATTCAATATAATATAAATATCTAAGAAAACATTTAAACAAATACCCACTAAATAATGTAATATACTCGGATTGGACTCAAACACTAGAACATAACATTACCTCATAACCAAGTTGTAATTATATAACATGGAATCTTGAAGTCATCAAATCCTGATTCGTAATAGGTTGATAACCTTTAGCAAACCATCGATTTTTCTATATTCAATGAAATATAGTCATATCCTTATAATTGTTAATCTATTTATTGGATAAAACAAAATACAATAAAAATATGATAGTATTAACACTCAATGAAAATCATGCCTAATCTAAATCAAATATTAATCAGTGTATGCCAATCATTAGAACAAAATCACGTAGAACATCCACTCGAGTAATTTGACCGTATAGATTAATTCAAGTTACTAGTTCTATAATTGACGTCAATAATCATAGACATAGATTTAGAAAATTATATATCACAATACATAATTGCAACTATGCATGTAATACAATAATCATTAGTTGTAATATGCAAAAACAACTTATTAAAATCGTGATTGTTGTGTATGAATAAATTTAAAGTATTGATTACAAGATTCCTTAATTATAAATATATAGCAGTCCAAAGTATATACATGTCTAGGATTTGTTTCGATTAATAAAGTACTCACTCATGCTAGAAATAAACAACATAATAATGTAATTGAAAGACATAATTAAATATATACCTCTTATTGAAATAAAAAAGCTCCAGTGTAGCTTTAAACATAAACTCAATAACAACTAATTTACGGTTCGCACGAACTTGATAAGAAAAAATATGGCTAGGAGAGAATGCTAATTTCAAAGCCCCAAGGTCCTATTTATAGTTTCCTAAGCTATATAAATCCTAGATAAAATCAAATTCTTCATAATAATAAAAAAACTTGTCATTAACCTTAGTGATTTATCAACAAATCCTATATTATTGACAAATCGTTGAGTGAATCACTGAAAAAATTTCTCTGTGCTCCATCGATTTATCTGAAATCTTGACAAATCAATAATTAAACACATTTTATAGTGTAATTTAGGTTAATTTTTGGTATAAATGATGATAGTACACTAGGTATTCTCATATTTTTGGGATTTCTTGTTTTAAATAGAAAAATAAAGAAATTGAAGAAAAGAGATAGAAAAGCAAAACAATCAACTAGAAATAACACCAGGAATCACCATATAAACCAACAAAAGAAGAAGTATAGCAAATTCACAACGAGTTGGAGAATGAACTATAAATTGCCAACTGAATCGATGGAACATTAAGAGTTAAACTCAGTGATTTGCCTAGCGATTTGTGCATACTTAAGGAATCGATGACAAATTGCTGAGGTTGGTGATAGTTTTTTGAGAATAATATGTAGAATTTGTATTTATCTAGGAGATGAATTCTTTGGGCAACAATATATAGGACCAGAGAGCTACGAAATAACTCCGTCCAATTAGTCTTTAACCATTCTTTACTTTTTTTTCTTTTTTTATTAAGTTCTTTATGTGAATCAACATTGGAGCATTGATTTAAAGGTATTTATTTAATTAATTATGTTTTGAATTACATATTAATGTTTTTTAATTCTAGCATATGTGAGTAGTTTATTAATCTAAACAAACCCTAAGCTTGAAATATACTTTGCATTATTATGTAATAATTTTGCAATCACAAACTTAATGTTTTGGAACGATTCGTCCACGCCAATCACGAATAAAATAAGTTGTTTTTACGCATTACAATAATTATTTACGTTGAGTGCATAGTGGCTAATATGTTCCTTAATATAAAGTATTCAATTATATGTGTATGTTATTGACAACAATTATATAAGTAGTAATTATGATTAATCTATGTGAATTTTTTGAGTGGATGTCTTAGTTGATTGTGCTTTAAGTTGTTTATTATGCGGCTTCAATAATATTGGCTTAGATTAGACATGATTTTCATTGAACTTAATGTTATAGTATTTTTATGGTATTGCGTTTTATCAAAACGGTAGACTTACAATGATAAGAATGTGGCATTTTTATTGAAATTAGGAAAATTGATGGCTGGCTAAATGCTATCAACCTACTATGAATTAGGGTTTATTAATTTTGAGATTCCATATAAAGTAATTATAGCTATATTATAAAGTTGTCTTATGTTCTCTTGTTTGAGAAAAATTTGAGTAAATTATGATGTTCAGTGGGGTTTGTCTAGATGATTGTTAGATACTTTATTTTAAGTTGATTTATCGATTATTTACTTATTAGCTTGAGTATATTAAGTTAGTTTAATTAGTTGAAAATGTCTAAAGTTTGGTTATTTTCATTAATTTTTTAGTTAAATTTGCATATTGTTTAGTTTTTACTTTCATGTTTAATTAAAGTAATTAAAATAAAACAAGTTAAATTTAATAAAACTTGAATATAGATTAAATTGAAAAATCCCTATGGAGACGATATCCCATTCACCACTACTACAAATTAATAGTAAAATATGAGAAATTATTGTGTACGCTCAACACATATCAATTTTTAGTGTCAATACCAGGGTCTTTAAAAATAATCTCTTGATAATCCTTCTTCTTGAAAGTTATATAAAATGGCTGAAAGCGAAGACGAATTAAATTGTAGGCAATCTAACAGGAATGTCACGACTTATGAACTTATGTGCATAACTTCAACAGAATTTTCGGAATTCGAATTGAAATCTGGACTCGTAAATTCTTTACCGTGTCTCTACGGTGAAGATAATGAAGATGCTCAAAAATTTATTAGAGAGTTCATACATAAAGTGAGCACAATAAAACCTAAAGATATAGAAATATATTATGTTATATTAAGAGCTTTGCCTTCCATATTGAAAGACCAAGCTTTAAATTGGATATTTTACCTCCCTCAAAATCCCATAAGCAACTAGTCAGAGATGCTACAAGTCTTTCTTGATCAATATGTCCCAACAAGACATATTAGCCTATATAGAAAGAAAATTAGTAATGCTAATATGGAAACTGGGGAAACTTTTGATGAATTTTGGGGTATGTATAAAAGATTGATCTTACTATGTCTAATGCATGGATTTACAGATAAAACTCTAATGCAATATTTTTATGATTACTTGATAAAACACCACTCTAGCAAGAGAAGCTATAAATACAATGGCTATGTAATTAAAGCAATATGTTGAGAAGAGTGAACCATCCAAAGACAATCTAAGTGACATAAATAGGGCGTATAAAAAACAAGATGATAAGATAGACGAGCTAAAAGCCATGGTTGAATTATTAATGAAAGATAGATTAAGCACATTAAAATCTTGTAATGAATTAAACCATTCTAATGATGAATATCATTTGAAACAACAAACTAAAATAGAAGAAGCTAAGACAATAATTAAACATTATAATGGGTTTATTGATCCTAATTAAAATTTTAATAATTATGCAAATCACCACAACCAAATGTAGGTAATAATATTAACAATCAAGATTACCAAAGGTACCAAACATTGAAAAACTTCACAAGAGTACGATATTAAATAATTCAAACATTAAAAAATGATATGACTGAAGTTAAGAACAAGTAAGTCAAATTGCAACATAGATGAGTGACTTTGCACATCAAGGGAAATTGCCATCTCAACTTTATTGTATTACATATGAAAAAGCACCAACTATAACATTAAGAAGTGGTAAGCAGAGAGATGAACCTAAAATGCCAAAACAATTAGTTCCTATAAAAGAAATTGAAGTAGAATTAGAAAAAAAAGATTGAAGTAACAAGTAAGAAAACTCCCAACAAAAGGTAATAATCCTAATGAAGATAGACCAATTAATATAGAACTGACATTCCCTTATAGTTTGGAAGATAACAAAAATGCTAAGAAAGTGCAAGAACAAAAACAAATATCAGATACATTAAAGAAAGTAGTAGTTAATATACCTTTGTTTGAAGTGATTCAAAATGTACCTAAGTACCAAAAATTTATAAGAGATTTATGCACTAATAAGATTAAGGCTAATGAAAAAATGTGTCTAGGAGAACATGTATCAGTATTAATCCAAAAAAAGTTATCTACCAAATCTTCAGATCCTGAAATGTTTTTTATTCCACGTACGATTGAAAACATCAAAATTTCTAAAACATTGTGTGATTTGGGAGCTTCCACAAATGTTATGCATTTATTTATTTATTTACAAATGATATACGTACATTTAGAAGAAATTAGTATAGTTGTACAACTAGCTAACAGATCTATTATTAAATTGGTAGGGTTACTCGAAGATGTATTAGTCAAAGTTAATGATTTAATCTTCCCAACGAATTTCTATATCTTAGATACGGAAGAAGATGACTTCTCTAATAGGGCCTCTCTAATCTTTGGAAGTCCATTTTCGAAAATAGTAAAAGTAAAGATTGATTTTTCAAGTGGAACATGAATAATGCAAATAGATGATGATGTAGTAAATTTTAATATATACGATAAAATGAAACACCAAATGGATGTTTCCTCCATATGCACATTAGATATGATAAATCCATCAATCGATAAATTAATAAAAATAAATAAGATAGATAAAATAGAACTGGTAATCGAAGATCTAGAAAAAGATTTTTGAAGCAAAAGAGATAATAAGTATTCTATAATCATATAATGAACTAGTGGAACTTACTTATTACCTAGACTTATCTAGATCTCATTCAAAACTTCTACCCTCTATAATTAAAGCCCCTAAATTGGATCTAAAAACTTTACCAGATCATTTGAAATATGTTTATATAGGGGATAGTGATAAACTATCGGTAATAATTTCTAACAAATTAATTAGTCCAGAAGAAAATAAGCTAATAAATGTATTGAAAGAAATAAAAAAAAAAACAATAGGATGGACCAAAGGAATAAGTCTAGCTATGTGTATTTGTAGGATAAACATGGAAATGTGTACCAAAGCTTTTAGACAACCTCAATGTACATTAAACCCTTCTATGATGGACAAAGTAAAAGCTGAGATATTAAAACTATTGGATGCAAGAATGACATTTCCAATAGTCGATATCAATTGGGTAAGCCCAGTCCAAGTAGTCCTTAAAAAGACATGAATTACGGTAATATCAAATGAATATGGAGAGTTAGTACGAACTATAATCCAAACTATGAAAAATGTCATTTCACGGTAGAAAAAAGATTAATATTATGACATATAATGTCATATAAAAGAATAGAGGTAGACCCTGCAAAACTCCTACCAATCAAAACGTTACCTAACCCCACCACAGTAAGAGAGATACGTTAATTTCTTAGACGTGCATGATTCTATAGAAGATTTGTAAAAGATTTCTTAAAAATTACACAACCATTTGACAAACTTTTACAAAAAGGTGTTCTTTTTAAATTTACTAATGAGTGCAAGATAACATTTGATAAGGAAAAAACTCTTTAATAACTACACCAATGATTAAATCACCAAATTGGTCATTGTCATTTGAAATTATGTGTGATGCCAGTAACAATGTAGTAGGAGCTGTTTAAGGTTAGAAAGTAGGGAAATAATCTCATATTATATACTATGCCTCCTGGACATTATATACAACCCAACAAAATTACAACTCTATTGAAAAAGAACTCTTAGCCGTAGTGTTTTCCTTCAAAAAATTAAGACCATATATATTAGTAACAAAAGTTATTATTTATTCAGATCATGCAGCTTTGTGATATTTAATGAAAAAAAAGATGTAAAACCTAGACTAATAAGATAGATATTACGCCTATAAGAATTCGACCTTACTATAAAAGATAAGAAATGAGCTGAAAATCTAGTACCAGACAACTTAAGTAGGTTAGAGAATGGAAAACCACCTCTACCATTAAAGGATGAATTCTTAGATGAATTATTATATAACTTGCATACTAAAGACCTTTGGTATGCCGATATAGTTAACTATCTTACCACCAATAAGTTATCATCTTACTTAACGAGAGCCCAAAATAATAAGATTAAAAAGGATTCTAAAAAATATTCATGGGATGAACCTTACTTATGGAAATTTTGCACTAACCAAATAATTAGGAGATGCATACCACATTTAGAAGTACTACCAATTATAGTTCATTGCCATACTTATACATGTCGAGGTCATTTCGGTCCACATCGAATTGCTCGTAAAATTTTGGATTTTAGATTCTTTTGGCCCACTATATTTCATGATTGTTTTCTTTTCATAAAATTTTGCCCAAATTGCCAACAAACTGGAAACTTAGGATGTAGTAATCAAATGTCTTTAACTCCTATCCTATTTTGTGAAAAGCTTGATGTATGGGGAATAGATTTCATGGGACCTTTTCCATCATCAAATGGCTATGTTTATATCTTACTTTTTGTAGATTATATGACTAAGTGGGTAGAAGCAAAAGCTTCAAGAACCAATGATTCAAAAATAGTAATTGATTTCCTTAGATCAAAAACCTTTAAAATTTTGGAGCATATAAAGCACTTATAAGTGATAAAGGTTCACAATTATATAATCGATTAGTTGCTAATCTACTCGTTAAATATAACGTCACACATAGAACATCTACTGCATATCACCCACAAACTAGTAGAGAAGCTGAAATGCCAAATAGAGAGATTAAGTTAATATTAGAGAAAATAGTTAGTCCGACACGTGAGGACTGAGTCTCAGACTGAAAGACATTATGGGCATATAGAATAACATTCGAGACACCTATAGGCAAGATACCTTATAGGTTAGTATTTGGAAAAACATTTCACTTACCAGTCGAACTAGAACATAAAACCTATTAGGCAATAAAAATGTGCAAAAATAATTATAAAGAAGCATGTAACCAAAGTAATTTGACTCTTTAAGAAATAAAAGAAATCAGGAATATCGATATGAAAATGCTTCAATTTAAAAAGATAAAATAAAAGCATTTCATGATAAGAAATTAATTCCTAAAAACTTTCAAGTACGAGATAAAGTTTTACTATTTTGTTTAAGACTTAAATTATTTCCTGGTAAACTCCGTTCGAGATGGACATGACCTTATCTAATTCTCAATTTACTACCTAACGGTGCAGTAGAAATAGAAAGCTTAGAAACATGACAAATATTTAAAGTAAATGCATATAGGTTAAAAACTTGTTATAAAAATTTTGTCGAACCGGACATAGAAATCATTAACCTATTATCGACCTTGAAACTGACCAATAAAGTCTGCATAGTAACGAAATGGAGTCTAGTGTTTGAATCCACACGATTGAAACCATTAAGAATGAAACCATTACATTACGGATGTAGAAGAAGCCTCACAATAAGAAAAATAAGAAGTCAAAGGATCAAGAACCTGAAGAGTACCAACGAAAAGGGAAGCAATCGACCAAATAAGAATTCACTGATTAGTAGCTAAAGCTTCAAGATTTAGGACATGTTATTGATATTTACAAAGATGATCCAGGAAAAACACTTCCTCCATGTGATGATCAACAACGTCAGTTTCCCTAATGTTTGACTTGACATAAGGGCTGACATGAACATCTTACCTGAATAATGGAAAAGAAAAGCTAGGTTGAATATTGATTTTATACCACTTTTAGTTCTCAACAAAGCAGCATTGTAGTGTCGATCCCTGAATGATCCTTTTAGCAACTCTTTCCTCTTCTGCCAAAAACGCAATCAATTTCATCTATTGGATTATTAGGTTGGAGTGCCCGAATAACTTTCATGAAATTAGTCAAATAAAAGTACAAAGAGCTAAAAAGGTTCAGGGTTTAAGGCCGAAAAAAGTACGGACACCCGTCAACAAAAAAGCCTCTATCTCAAATTAGTTTTCATCCAAAGAAAAATCTCAAACTAGTACACATAGGCTTTTGTATAGAACATTACAAGTTGGGTTTGGCTATGTATAACATTATATGTGCACTACATAGCTAGTCCCAAGGAAAAGAAGAGCCAGGTTAAATATTGATTATATACCACTTTTAGTTCTTAACAAAGCAAACAGTGACAAGTTCTTTCCACTATGAATGTCCATGAATGTGCCAATGCAAGTTGGATGATTCAAGTATATCACCAATTTCCTGATAATACCACAGATTGAGCAAAATGACGTGATATTGATGTGACGAACTTTTTTCAAAATAGCTAGAGTTATTCTCGATATTGAATGACGTATAGTTACAATTAGGATGGGAAATGAGCACATGTATCTTTAGGATGTTATGAAATGGATGACCACATCAATGAAGATGATTATGAAGACGGCTATGAAGGCAAGACATCTTATCATGATGAATATGTTGAAGAATGTTACACAGATATTGACTATGATAAGGAAGACGAATTTATTAAGACTAATGAATAATCAGTTAATGGTCAGTTTAACTTGTTCAAACTGAATGATGAGTGATCTTATCTATTAAGTCAAGCCAATAACTATAAACAACAACGCAATATGGGAGGTAGCCTATACTCTATCTTTATTTTTAGCTTTAATAGTAGGACTAATTAGTTGTTTTTCTGTTCTCTCAACTTTTGACTCTTATAATAGGAGTATTTTAGGATTATTATTCTAAAATAACTTCATGTAAGGGGGGTTGATCGAGCCAATGTCTTTTCATTTCCTAGAATTAGGATAGTGAGCGTATATATCTTTCACTTGAATTTTATTTTTTTAAAACTATTTTAAGTAATAAAGTATTTATTTAGTCTATTATCCCCTAATGATAAGTCTAAATATTGTTACTACAATACCTCTTATTGGATACATATCATTCTACCTTAATTATGACTGATATGTGTGATAACTACTCAAATACAAAATATGTTGGAAAAAGCAGCAAAATTGATTCAGCGATTTCCAAGAGATACCAATTAACATTGAAAATTGCTAGGTAAATCGCTAGCAGTTTACAGGTTTTTATATGAAAAATTGACTTAGCTATTTGTTAATGATTTTGGTTTTATACTAGGATTTCCTAAATTAATCACAAAACCTCTTAGACTTATTTTCACTGATTTCACTGGTAATTTGTTAGTGATTTCATTTAAACCTTAAATCACTGAGCATGAATATGCGTTTTTAAAAAAAACCATAAATCTCCAACACAAAAACCTTTCAGACTTAAACCCCTTGCACCCATTCGTTTGATATATTGATTTTGCCTAAATTAAGTATTTTAAAGCTAGAATTAAAGTCTCCTAAGTGCATCCCACCTTGATAAGGAGCACTTCAACCCTATATATTTCAAACCCTAGTTCATACACCACACGTAAGGCTTGGAAACCAAAATTGAAGCTTAGAGAGGAGATCTAAAGAGCTAGAAAAGCATTTTACTTGAGAGATTCACTCTCAGAAGGTAATGAATCAATACCCTACAACCCCTTTTATTTCAATACCTTGAATAAAAATCAAGTTTTGATAAATTTTCATATTTATGCACCATTAGGGTTTTTATCAAAAAATATTTTGAAAATGGTTTTTATGCACACTTTCAATTCGAACATGGCTTTTCAAATGACTTTGAGGGTTTTTATGAATTCTTCCAATACATACATACATAAAAGGGATATGTAAATACAAATATTTTATATGAACCACTTTCAACTCTTTCAAATTTTACATTAAAACCTTTACATAAATGTTTTCCTTACCTTTTTCTTATGGGATTTTACTTTACCTATTCCATCTTAGTTGAACTATCCTATAAAGGGACGAGGTAAAAGAAGAGGTAAAGGTGGTAAATAGGACAAAGGAAAAGGTGTAGTGTATCACAAAAAAATAGAAGTATGAAGACCATCTAAAGAATATAATACCTACTAAGATTAGCATTAGAAACCTGGACCTGGGAGGGTTGAACTTAGAGAACAATCTCCATTGTCATTTGATGAGGAAGACTATTTTGAAAACCAAGACCCCAGTCACTTCGTACCTTATGACCTCTCTTTATTTGTGAGACCTAGAGCTCAAATTCGGTATTACAATGATAAAAAAAGATTCATCATTTCTGATAAAGGGTTCAACATTCAAAATGTGAGCAAGTATAAAGATAGAATTATGAGCATCATCAGAGATAAGGGATCAGCTACTCTGAGATTATATGGGAAGAGAAAAAAATGGATGTTAAGAAATTGTACGACAATTTTATGCTAATGTACATGTTAGTAGGGAATAGGAAAAAGTGGTCGTTAAAGGGAAGAGAATATCATTTGCGTGGTTGAATAGATTTCTCGGCCTTCCACAAAATAGAAATAGAATGGAGGATGGTTACCCTAATGTCAAATATGAAGATAAGGATTCTTACCATTCCAATTAATTCAAGATGCGTTAGAGATACCTCTAAGAAAGGGATTTGTACTTGGTATCGAAGGCCACCTAAAATTTATTGAAACCACATATTTTAGGAAGATTACGAAGTGTTAGAGTTATATAATAGACATGTTTTTATACAACCTTGCAACACTTTGATGTTAAGAACCCTAGAGCCATTTTATTCTACCATATAGTGATGAAAAAAGGTCGATGTTGAAAAAATTATACATAAGTCTACGAAGTTCGCCATGCGAACTACAAAAAATAAAAGATAACCATTCCCAATTTTGATGAGTGAGTTGTGTAGGAGAGGAGGAGTAGGTTTCGACATCGAATTCGATGTATTAATCGATAAGAGCATAAATGATGCGGGAGTGCAATGAATGAAGAAGGTAGTAGGATACAATGACTCCGAGGATGAAAGGGAAGCGTTTGATGCAGTAAATGCGAGGGTGGCAAGGAAGCGAAACACCACTGATATTAGAAAGAAGAAAATAGAAGACGCACAAAGAGCGGTAAGTTTAATGGCTAGAATAAATATACTAAATACTCCTATGAGTTTGGCCCCATCTTCATCACAACCTCGCAAAAAAAAAAGATTTTTGAACTAAATTTTCTTCATTAATGTGTAGCCTAGTGATGATCTATCGCAATGAAGAAGCTATAGTGGAAAATAATAAGACTCTACAATGCTACCATTCTATATGTTAGAGTAGACATGATAGTCGCTTGCAAGATTCGAAGAGAAGCATTGACATCCCATCTCTACATTTGCAATTTTCAACTAGGACTTGCAACCCGGTTAATAGCTATGCTTCTCAAACTTCTATAGATATGGCTAAAGATAATGAAGCTGAACTGAGCTCACTTTTCGACAATGGCGTGTGTAATATTTTTTCTCTTGTATGCTTTGAACAATTAAAAATATAATGTATTAATCTTGGTGAGATTTTTGTTAATGAAAATTTATGTTTCCCTTTTGCATTCCATTAATTTGAAACTGTTATCTTCTATATTTTCGTATTTAGTTACATTTTCATTACACATATTGAATTCTTTATGCTTCACGTGGTATGTTTATTATGTTGGAAACTCAAATTAATTTTAAGCCTCGAGGACAAGGTTTAGAATCAGTCTTGGGGGTATTTTAAGTTAAGTGTGACACGAAGGCAATGAAAGGAAAGAAAAGTAGAAGTAAAGTTCAGAATTATTTTTTAATCTGATATTCAACTAAGTTGATGAAAATCTTCAAATTCTTTCAAAATTAAGTATGAATTTTAATTTTTTTATTTACAGATAGGAAAAAATGATAATGAATATATAATAGATTTTTATGGAAGTGATATTTTTACTATACGTGTTAATTTTATGATAGAAGGAATCAATTTTTATACTCTTTTTGATTAACTTTACTAATGGATGCCTACACTAAATTGAATACCTTGTATTAGTCATAATAATAGATAGAAGATTGAAACAATAGTGCAAGATGAACAAGATAGATTTTCTAAGAATCCTATGATACGAAAGCTATTGATTAAGTATTTATATATATATAAAGTTATTATGCCACAATTACAAGAAGAAAGGGGTTAGAAACCGATGAATTTTTATAAGTTACAAAGAATACCTTTTTCAACTTTGGCGGATAGTGAGAAGTGTTAACAAAAGTTTATAAAAACAAATTTAGAAAGTGTTATAGATTCTAAAGAAAATAAAGTGTAACGGCCCAAATTAATTAAACTTGGATTAGCTGTAATCTCGAAAATTAACGGTCGTTATTTGGGTGTTACATGGACAATTCAGTTGACTTGGACATGAGAACCGAGGAAATATGTTATTTATGGATGGTGGTTGTGTATATGTGGTATTTAAAAACTATAATTAATATATTACACCGCATGTGTGTATGATGTTATCGGGCGAGTTTGTGTGATGGGTGTTCGCCTCGAAAGGCATGTCGACATGGGTGTCGGATATGCGAGCTACAGGTACACTAGGAAACACGACTATTCATGTGAATATGACTAATTAATCAATTAAGATTGGCAATGTGACCATAGGACAAGTAAATTCAAATTAAAACAATATGCTATGGCGTGCCTCGAAAATCGTGTCGAGGCGCAAGGCACCGGGTAGTCGACGGTTAGTGGGACCACAAGTTGATTGATTTCAATAAATAAAACACTAACCATATGTATGAAAATGGGCCTAAGTTAGTGCAATTAAACTAAAATAAATCAAGGCCTATAATTTAGTTCATTAATTGAAAACTATATGATTAACCTAGACATACACATTGACACATCTAGTAGTCATGTGGGCATAAATTATTGTAATAAGGACTGAGAAGAGTGGGAGTGAGTGGACTAAGTAGCTAGAGGTGGACCATTAGACAAACCTCGATATACATAAAAACATTGAGATCAAGGGCTAGAAATTAATCCCACCTTAATATATATGATTATTTGGTCCAACACATGCAACCAAACTATTTACAATTCTGGAATTTAGAAAGAAAAGAAAAAAATTAGGAGATTGGAATTCAACCATTTTAGAGTAAATTAGAGGATTTAAACTAAGGTAATCATCATCTCCATCATCTATTCTATCTAATGAACTCATTTGTTAGAATTTTTGATCAAATTATTATTCTGAGGTCATGTAGTTGTTGTTTTGGTGTAAATTGGGTATGAAGAGTGTATTAGATAAGTTTAGGTAGGCAAATTTGAAGGGAAAAATAGAATTCTCGACTTGAGAACTCTGTCCCAAAGGCTAGGTAGTGCGCTACCTTAAATGGTTAGAGCGTTAATCATTCTGGGTTTCCAACTATTCTTCGTCCTGAAGAATAGTAACGCGCTTCATCAATTGCCAAGCGTGCTACAACTACATAGCATGCTACAAAAAGCCTATAGCGCACTAACTATAGACAAAAATTGAATATAAAAAGGCTATTTTGGTGATTTTCCACGTAATACACATCTAAACACTTATAAAAATGCTAAATTTATAAAATTGGACTTCAGGAACTTAGGGGATCGTAGCATGGGTATTGGGGAGCTAGTCGAGTCGGATACAGGATTTTAGGGAAGTCGGAGCACAGATCGAGGTGCGTAAACCTATTGGAATGCCTCATAGAATTCGTGATTTGGTTTATCAATTTCATTTTTCATGTATGACTGATGGTGGGCACACATGGGGTTTTCACTCCTATTTCAGTATGCGTATATATTGGTTATGGCTAAATCACATGCATGGGTTTTTTTGTGATAGTGCTCATGTCAATGACAATAGAATATATCTATGATTGTCGAGAGGGATTAAGGGTGGTCTTGACGTGTAACAGCTTTGGGAAGAGACCATGTCATTTACAGAAGTTGGGGTTTAGCCACTGTAAGCCTATAAGTATATACGTGGTTCCTATTCGAATTATCGATTACTGGCTAGTGTAATCCAGGGTTTTCTCATGATTATACAAATTTTTACTGATTAATGCTTTATTTCTGAATTGGCTTAATTGGTATATGGTGGTTATTTATTTCACGCTACTGCTTTGCTTGTCGTGTGCTGCTTACATTCATGAAAATATGATGTACTATTACCAAGTGTTATATTCGCATCTCTCGTAGTTTATCAGTTTAATTTTATGAATATTGTGTGTCTTCTCTCAGGATTTTACTCACTGGACTCGTCATTGTATTTGTCGGGTGACTGAGTGCAAATCCTTCGACGAGCAAGGGCAAAGGCAAGGAGGTACTAGGCGACTACCATTGAGATTTTAGAGCCAGCTTGTGTGTGATATCGGTATGTATTTATTTTACTTTTGTTGGGTTTTGGGGACCATAGAACACTGATTACATGTATATGGACCTTTTGTTATACTTAACTCACCTTGATATATACATGGTATCTTTTATCGAGTTTTCCACAACTTAGGATTGTTGAATACTATATAAGTTACTTAAATTAAGACATCCACTATAAGATTTCATTGTAACTTGATAAATTGATTAACTAGCTAATGAAATAATTAATAATTATATGGAAATCAATTAGCTAAGTTAGGATTAAATGGAAAAGTGTAAGTAGCAAGGTAGGTCGTAGAACGTCAAGGATAAACGGGCCATGACGTGGTAAGACTTGGTGACTTGGGATGTGACGTGGTGGGTAGCAAGGTGGCTGGAATTTGGGGCCGTCACATAGAGCATGAAATCTATCAAGGGAAAAAGGTAAGAATGTCCAAATGAAATAGAGCAGGGACTCAAAAGAAAAAGTAAAAGAAATGTGTTAAAAAGAAACAATTAGAATTAAGTAGAGAAAAATGAGAGATGAAAAAAATGGATGTTCTTAAACTCGTTAAATAAAAATATTTAACTCGAATACTTGAAACTAGAGTTGAATGAAGTACTTATTAATCTAACATGTTTTAAATGACATATTCATTGATATGTTAACAAAATTCCTATTGATTTTGATTGTGGTACTATTATAAAATATTTTCCAAAGTTAAGATTAATCTAGTGGGTTTTTGTACTTTGAAATTCTATATTAGTTATCATAAGCTTGATGCTTGTCAAAAGAGATTGCGAAAACCTATGTTATGCATTATCCTTGGTAATGAACTTCAAGTTCTAAAGAGTGTTACATTAAGTAGTTGAGTAATCATTAAGGGATATTTTGATTTGACTAAATTATTCTATTATATCATCATTTTCATTTACTTGTGGGTAATATATTTCCATTTGAAAATCACTTCTATTTTTAAAATTTCTATAATTTAAAGTTAAGATGAATTAAATTGAAATAAGTACATAAGAATGAAAAGATGATTTGATTAAAGCGTATTCCTTTGCTCGGGACAGCTTAATGCTAAGTTTAGGGATATTTGACAAGTCAATAATTAGACACATTTTATGATGTAATTTAGGTTAATTTTTAATATTCGTAATGATAATTACAATAGGTATTCTCTTATTTTTGTGATTTCTGATTTTAAATAGGAAAATGAAGAAATGAAAGAAAAGAGAAAGAAAAGCAAAATAGTCAACTAGAAAACTAAATAAACGAATAGCCAACGATTTGGAATAACATTAGGAATTGTCGTATATATACAAGTAATAGAAGAAGGCGAAAGAATCCACAACGAATTGGATAATGAACTATAAATCGCCAGCTGAATCAGTGGAACACCGAGAACTAAACTCAATGATATCCTCAGCAATTGTGTATACTCGAGGAATCATTGACAAATCCCAGAGGCCGGTGACATATTTCTTGATTAATATGTAGAATTTTTATTTATTTAGGAGATTTATTCCTAGAGGAACTATATATAGGACCAGACATCTACGAAATAACTCTATCCAATTACTCTTTAACTATTTTTTACTTTTTTTTTCTTGTGTTAAGTTACTTATGCGAAACAACATTGGAGCATTAATTTAATGGTATTTATTCAATTATGTCTTTTAATCACATACTAGTGTTGTTTGATTCCAACATGTGTGAGTAGTTTTTTAATTTAAACAAACCCTAAGCCTGTAATATACTTTGGATTGTTATGTAGTTATATTTACGGAATCATGTACTTAATGTTTTATATTGATTCATACACGTCAATCAGGGACAAAACAAGTTGTTTTTGCATATTACAACTAGTAACCCTTTATGTTGAGTGCATAGCGGCCAATATCTTCCTTAATGTAAAGTATTCAATTCTATGTCTATAATTATTGACAACAATTATAGAAGTAGTTGTTGGGTTTCGGGGATCATGCGCAGCGGATGTTTTTGAAACCTTTTCGAATATCCTTGAACCAAGATCCAATTAATTCCATTAAATTGATGTGCCAATAAAAAATCATACCTTAGTAAGAATGACTTCATGTATGCCTTGTTTGGTGTTGATCGATTCCTTTAAGACGCCGCGAGAGACGAACGTCCTCTATCAGAAATGCATACACGAATGGACGATCACGATCCGGAGTGCTAGCCCTATAAATCCTAGGACAAAAACTCTCACAAAAATTCTCTAGAAAAAATCTCTCTCACGAATTCTCTCTAGAGAAAAATCACATCACAACTGTCACCCTAATGTCTTATTTAGAGTACACTAGGTTGAGTTCTAAAAGAAATTCATCTCCTAGTCACACTCCAAATAGAGTCCTAGATAAAGTCCAACTTTAAAAAGAATAGAGTCATAGAGAATCTATAATTACTAATCCAATAAGAGTTGTAATTTATCTAAAACTCAAATAAGAATTAAAGTTATACTATAACTCCAATAAGAGTCCTATTCAAAATATGATTTACTAATACACATAATTTCTAGTCATACTAGAAATGTATGAGAATCTTGAATCCTACTTAAACTAGGACATTTAATAAGAATATTCAAAATGAGTTTTATAAAATAAAATTCATTAACAAAAATAATATTAAATCGCGCAAATTCGTTCTTTATGTGCGACCCAATAGGTTCATACAACGTTGGCTGTGAACCAAAACTATTTTGGTACAAAAGTCATAAGCGGTCTCTAGCAAGGCATTATGACTACCCAAGTAGCATGAAGATCAATAAATCGATACAACCTAATAGACAGTGTATATCATATCCCTTTGTCACGTGATATCTTTTGATTGAACATAAGACATGGAATGTCACCCCTATATCTCAATCTACTAGTCTCGATCTCTGGGTAAACTGAAATTGTCAAGTGACATTGATACAATCAATTCACTATACATGGCCACTAATAAGTCTAACATATCGAGGGACCCAATAGATATCTCTCTATAAAAGAGAGGGACGAATTATATCTTGATCACGCAACATCCACACATTAGTCGAACAATGACCAATCACAATCTTTATAATCATTCGGTTAAAGACAATGGTTGATTGTATCAAATCATTGTGTTCTTAATGTTAAAGTCTCTGGTGATCTCAAGTCAAAGACTAAATGATATAACTCTCATGAGAATCACTTATGTCATTGACCATGCAGTGTTCTCATAGTAGGTCGGTCCAGCATCTGTTCCCAACAGATTCCTATTATCTTGATCCATTTCCATATATGCATAATCATCACATGATTAGCAATCAAGACTCATACTAATCTTAATTTATTATTGTTCTCACAATAATAACTAACTAGGGACATTTAGAATAATATAATAATTATCCATGGATACTATTATAAAAGAAACATGCATTTACTTATAATAGTTAAACCACGTTCAAAGAATTGGGCCAGGGCATATATCCCAAGAGTAGTAACTAAGACTAATTTATAGAGCATTTCCCAAATGGATGTATTAAGTGATTGTGTTCTAAGATGTTTATTATGTGGATTCGATAATATTGGCTTAGATTAGGTGCAACTTTCATTGAATTTAATATCATCGTATTTCTTCGATGTTGCGTTTTATCTAATGGGTAGACTTACAATAATAAGAATGTGGCATTTCCATTGAATTTAGGAAATTGGTGGCTCGCTAAAGGCTATCAACATATTATGAATTAGGACTTAATGATTTTGAGATTCCATATAAAATAATTATAGCTATATTATAAAGTGATGTTATGTTATGTTGTTTGAAAACAATCCGAATATATTATGATATTTGGTGGGGGTTTGGTTAGATTATTGTTTGATATTTTATTTAAGTTGATTTATAAATTACTTATTTATTAGTTTGAGTATATTAAGTTAGTTTCTTTAGTTGAAGTTCTTCAAAGTTTAGTTATTTTAATTAATTATTTAGTTTTAATTTGCATATTGTTTAGTGTTGACTTTCCCATTTAATTAAAATAATTAAAATAAAACAAGTAAAACCTGATCAAATTTTAGAATAGATTAAATTCATAAGAGATTTGAAAAATCCATATGGAGACGATATCTCATTTACCACCACTATAAGTTAATAGTAAAATACGAGAAATTATTGTGCACGCTCAACACGTGTCAATTCCTTTGTAAATCCCAATTCGATGGATATTAGCTAACTTTTCTCTGTTGTTGATTTAGGTAGCGATTCCTATGTATTTTCATATAGTTGGGAAATGGCTGGACCTTTTCTCCAGTTTACTGTATTTGACTTTTTTCCTTTTTTTTTCTCCAATTTCTTCATTTCTCATAATTAAATTCTGAAATTACGAAAACTAGAGAATACCTAGTGTAATATCATTATTTATATTTAAAATCAACCTAAATTATATTTATAAAATAGGTCTAATTATTGACTTGTGAAATACCCCATACTCTACACTTTACATTCCCAAGCAATGGAATACTCTCGATCATATTCTCTTTTCATTCTTTATATCATGATTTCAATCTAATTCATCTTAACTTTAAATAATATAAGTTTGAAATAGAAGTGATCTTCGAATAGAAACATATTACCTCGTAAGTAAATAAAAGTTAGAAAAAACAAACAATCCCTTAATGAGAACTTAACCACTTAATGCAATACCTCATAGAACATAAATTTCAAATAATATCATGGCCAGTACACAATATAGGTTTTCTTAATCTCCACTAACGAGCATCAAGCTTATAACTACCAGTATAATATCTCAAAACACAAAAACCAAAAGATTAACCTTAATTTTAAAAATACTTTATACATAGTACCACAATCAAAATCAATAAGAATTTTGCTAAGATACCAATGAATATATCATTTAAAACACGTTAAACAACGAATACTTTACTTAACCCTACCTTCAAGAGACAAGAGTTAAGCGCGAACAATAATTTCTTGTGTTTTACTATTATTTATAGTAGTGGTAAATGAGATATCGTATCCACACGAATTTCTCGAATCTTCTTAAGAATTAAGGCTACCTTAAAGTTTTAGTGGATTTAACTTGTTTTAATTTAACTAATTCAATTAAACGGGAATTAAACACTAATAATATGCAAATAAAATAAATAAATAATTAAAATAAATACCCTATAAAAAATTTAAAGTTAATAAACTAACCTAATACAATTCAAACTAACAATCAATAAATCAATATAAACGGAACATCTAAACAAACATCTAAATAAACCCCTACTAAATAATGTAATATACTTAGATTGCATTCAAACACTAGAATATAACATTACTACATACTGTAATTATAATCATAACACATGGAATCTTGAAATCTTTAATTCCTAATTAATAATAAGTTGATAGCCTTTAGCTAGCTACCGATTTTCCTAAATTCAATGGAAAAGCCGCATTCTTACCATCATAAATCTACCCATTGGACAAAACGCAACACCATAAAAATATAATAACATTAACACTCAATAAAAATCATGCCTGATCTAAGCCAATTCAAACCAAAATATGCTAATTAATAAACAACTTAGAACACAATCACCTAGAACATCCACTCGGGAAAAGCCCTATAGATTAATCCTAGTTACTACTTATATAATTGTTGTCGATAATTATAGACAAAGATTTACATACTCTATATTAATAAAATATTGGCCACTATGCTCTCAATACAAAGTGTCACTTGTTGTAATACATAAAAAAAAACTTATTTAATCTGTGATTGAAATGTATGAATCGATTTAAAGCATAATGTACGTGATTCCATAATTATAACTACATAGCAATCCAAAATACATACATGTCTAGGGTTTGTTTTGATTAATGAACTACTCACTCATGCAAGAAATAAATAATGCAAATATATAAATAAAAAACCAGATGAATAAATAAATACCTCTTAAAATCAGAGCTCCAATATTGCTTCACGTATAGATTCAATAAAAGTAACTTACAAAGGCAAAAAGATGAAAAGAAAAGTAGTGGGCTGAGAAAGAGAATTATTTCGAAGCTTTTTTGTCCTATATAGTTTCCTTAAGTGTATATATCATTGATAAATACAAATTCCTCATTCTTATCTAAATAACTCGTCATCGACCTCAACAATTTGTCAGTGATACCTAACTTATACATAATTGCTGAGTTAATATGTGGATTTGGTTTTCTGTGCTTCTCTGATTCATCTAGAAATTTTTAGTGTATTCTCCAATTTGATGTGAATTCACTGGCCAATTTTTGCTGTCGATTTATGTGGCGATTTTCATTGTAAATACAAATCGCAGGCTAATTGCTAGACTTCTTCTCTAGTTAACAATTTTGCTCTTCTTCTTCTTTTCTTCCATTTCCAAATTTTTCTTAACAATCCTAAAATCACAAAAACAAGAGAATACCTTGTGTGATATCATCATTTATATCTAAAATCAATTTAAATTACACTATAAATATGTCTATTTATTGACTTGTGATATACCCCCAAACTTACCACTTTGCTATGTCGAGCAAAGGAGTTCTCTCGATTATATTCTCTTTTCATTCTTTATAAGCTTATTTCAATCTAATTCATCTTAACTTCAAATAATATAAATTCTCAAATAAAAGTGATCTTCAAATGGAAACATAGTACCAAAAAATAAATGAAATTTATGATAGAATAGAATGATTTAGACAAAATGAAACATCCCTTAATGATAACTCAACCACTCAATACAACACCCTTTATATCTTAAAGTTCATTACCAAGGTCAGTACATAATATAGGTTTTCTCAATCTCCACTGAAAAACATCAAGCTTACGATGACTATATAGAATCTCAAAACACAAAAACCACTATATTAATCTCAATTTTAGAAAATATTTTATAATAGTACCACAATCAGAATTAATAGGAACTTTTCGAAGATACTAATGAATATATCATTTAAAACATGTTAGAATAAGAAATACTTCACTCAACTCTAGTTTTAAGCACTCGAGCAAAATCTTTTCTTAAAAGAGTTTAAGAGCAACCATCTTTTTCATCTCTCATTCATTTCTACTCTATTCTAATTATTTATTTATTGTATTTGTTTTGCTTTTGCTTTTGAGTCTCTGCTCCATTATTTTTGAACATTCTAATATTTTTTCTATTGTAGATTCCCTGCTCAATTTTCTTTGGAATCTATAGGACTGTATATATTTATTTGTGAACTTTTATTAAAACTTCTCACTATCCACTAAAGTTTAATAAATTATTCTTTCTTACTTATAAAAATTCATCAGTTTCTAACCCATATCTTCTTTTAATTGTGTCATAATAGCTTTCTATATATAAAGCAAAATATTTAATCAATAGTTTTGTATCAAAAGATTCTTAGAAATCTATCTTATTCATCTTGCACTTTTATTTCAATCTTCTACCCATCCTCTTGAATAACACAAGGAATTCGGTTTAGTGTGTCCATCAACTAGTAAAGTTAATAAAAAAAGGGTATAAAAATTAATTCCTTCTATCATAGAATTCACTTGGGTAATAAAAATATCACTTCCATTAAAAAATCTATTATATATTCATTTTCATTATCATTCATTTTCTAACTAAAAATAAAGTAAAATAAACGTCATACTTAGTTGAATTTGGAAGAAATTTAAAAAAATTTGTCAACTCACTTGAATATCGGATCTAATGTTTGAACTTTTCATCAATTATTAACTTGTCTTTTATCTTTCTTTTCTTCCTTGCTTTCTTTTCTATCACTTTCATAATTCACCAAAAATACCCCCAAACTCATTTTAAACCTTGTCCTTAAGGTCTTAGGATTGAGTTAGGTTTCCAATAAAAGAAATATACTATGTGAAGCATAAACGAATCGATATATATATAATAAAAACATAAATAAATATAAAAATATTGAGTTCAAAAAACTTTAAATGAATGGAATGCAAAAGGGAACATATTTCATTCATTAGCAAAAACTTCATCAAGAGCATTACATTGAATCATTTATTCATTTATTCATTGCATACAAGAGAAAATAGATTACACATGACAATGTCTAAAAGTAAATTCATAGTTTGAGTCATCATTTTCATCCATTCTTGCATAAGGTTATGAAACATAGCAATTAGCTGAGATGTAAGTCCTAGTTGGAAATTGCAACTGGAAATACGAAATGTCGACGTTTCTCCTTAAGTCTTGCAAATGACTATCATGTCTTCTCTCAGACATAGAATGGTAGCGTCGTAAAGTCCTCTCGTTTATTGCAATCATTTATTCATTGCGATGAGTTTTCATTTGGTTACACAAAAGTAGAGAAAATATGGTTCAAAAGAATTCTCGCGTCCTAGGTTGCGTGAAGATGGTGCTGAACTCATGTTAACACTCGCTACGTTCACTCTACCCACAAATTTTTTGCTCTTTTTGCATCTTCTCTTATATTTCTCGTATTTTCAGTTGTGCTCTGCCTTCTTGCTCTCTCACATTTATCACATTAAATGATTCTCGTTCATCTTCTGAGCTAATGTATCCTACTACCCTCTTCATTCTTTGTACTCCCATATTAGTTATTGTCTTTTTGGTAAGTATATCGAATTCAGTGTCAAAACGGACCCCAACTTTCCTACACAACTCAGTGATTAAAATTAAGAATGGTAGTCCTTTATTTTTTTTAATACACATTGTAAACTTCATAGAATCATGTATAATCTTCCCATTATTAATATAACCCTTCTTCATAACTATATGATAATGTAGACCAGCTATAGGATTCTTCACTTCAAAGTGTTGCTTGGTTGGATAAAAATGCTCATCTATAATATATCTCCAACTATTTGTAATCTTCATAAAATAGGTAGTTTCAATAAATTTTAGATGTCATTCAGTATCAAGTACAAATCCCTTCCTCGAAGGTATCTCTAATGCATTTTGGATTATCTTAAAGGGATAAGATTCCTTATCGGCATAAATGACATTCACTAATATTCCTCTGTTCTTTGTGTTTTATGCGGTAGACCAAAAAATATATTCAACCTTGTAAGTGAAATATCGGTCTTTGATCTTCTTCCCTTTTACTAATACTTTGCCCTATCCATTACTAACATGCTCAGTCACATAAAATTGTCGTACAGTTTTTGAACATCCTCTTTCTTCTATACCCGTATAATCCCTTAAAAGTCGCTCCCATCCTCTATCTTTAATGATGCTCACAATCTTACCCTCATACTTAGTCACATTCTGAATATTGAACCTACATTCATGAATTTCGACCTCTTTTATCACTATAGCATCTTTTCTGAGCTCTTTCTCTCACAAATAAAGTAAGCTCATAAGGCACTAAATGACTAGGGTCTGAGTTCTCCAAATATTCTTCCTCATTAGATGAAAATGGAGATTATTCTCTAAGCTCAGCCCTTCCAAGTCTATGTTCTCTAATACTAACCCTGTAGATACAATATTCATTAGGTGGCCTACAGATATCTGCTTTGGTTTTGCATGCACTACTCCCTTCCCTTTAACTTGCATACTATTCCTACCTATTCATCTACCTCATCCTGCCATAAAATAACTAAATTATAATGAATAGGTAAATTAAAATCATGTAGTTTAAAATTCTAGCTATCAAGGTAAGGAAAATGAGTTTGTGAAAAGCTTTTAGCATAAAGTCTAGAAAGAGTTGAAATTAGTATATTTAAAATAGTTTTAGCAGCATATTCCTATTATATATATTAGAAAAAACTCATAGAAACCACAAAACTCATTTGAAATCCCATATTCAAATTGAGAATTCTTATAGCAACCCATTTTCAAAAACAATTTGTAATAAAAAAATCCAAAAAATACATTCGACGAAAATATCATCAAAAATCGATTTTGTTCAAGTCATCAAAATCAAAAGGATGTTAGAGCATCGATTCATTACCTTCTTGAGAGTAAATCTCTCAAGTAATATGCCCTATTAGCTCCTTAAACTCCCCCTCTAATATTAATTCATAAAAACACTCACATATCCCTAACTAGGTTGTATTAACTTAGATTCAAAATTTATAGGGTTGAATCTGTGACATCCCTATCCTAATTAGGGAAAATGCCTGACCTGAAACTTTAATCAAGCCCGCTAATCCTGCAAGAGTTAAGTAGAGCCAACAACCTCTCCGTCTATACCTGATAAACTCAACCTATACATTCATATCGAAATAATAAATAAAAGTATTATATAGCAGAAAATTTAAAACTTTTTCGACATACACAAATATACAGAAATAC
Source organism: Stephania yunnanensis (assembly GCA_039657365.1). Classification (NCBI taxonomy): domain Eukaryota; kingdom Viridiplantae; phylum Streptophyta; class Magnoliopsida; order Ranunculales; family Menispermaceae; genus Stephania; species Stephania yunnanensis. The sequence goes on along the minus strand of CM077581.1, from coordinate 25,735,062 downwards.
AAAGTTTATCAAAACCTAAAACCATATATAAATCACCCCAACCCTGTTTTTATACATTAAAATAAGTCAAACATAGTATATAAATATAAGAAGGTTCATTACATCAAAGAGAATACACGAAACTCCTAAATATTCTCTTTCCCTTTAGTCGTAGCGCTTGGTTGCGAACCTGAAATAGTAAATTTGAGTGAGCACTCCAACTTGCTCAGTAAGTAAGGATCCACACTAAGCATCAACATTCGATAGAGTAAACAAGGATATCATGTAATAACTACATGCACTAAGGATATCTAAGAAAAATATGAAAAACATATAGATTCAATACATAATCATATGCAAAGCAAGTAATCTGGACTATTATACTTTGATCCCTAAAACTAGGGCCAATTACCCACTGACGCCATAAATGCGATTGCTAGACCAACATATTGGAAGTTATGCTCTCTAGGCCATCCACTAATGCCCAAAGTTTCCATCTCAAACCCTATAGTGTAAATGAAACCCACGCTACCTATAAACTAAATAGGATGTTACATACAAGCCGGGAAGGTTACCCATCTCCTATATCACCTTGTTTCAATTCTAGTATCTTACTCTCGTGAATCACAGTAAACATCATTTTCCTTATTAAAAATAATCAATGTATAAATAGTCCTCTATTCCATTCTAACAACTATATGAGCTATATAAACTAAATTGCTGGGCAATATTGATAAATAAGCGAATCCGTACATACTTCTATTTGAGTCCGCGTCCAATTTCCTAACTTTCCAGGTCTATAACTCTTTCTCGGTTAATCAACACCTATCACAGACCAATTATAGTTAATATAGGTCCATTATACTCTAATTAGGACCCTATGCCAAAACCTCTCGACAAACCACTCAAATCCAATCATTTTTGTACTAATATGAGTGTGGATAGTGCGTTATGTCACGGTGTTAGCACTATTCTCACTACTAAACTTCATACACACTTCTGGGGTTTGATAGCACTCTACCTAACATGGATAACGAGATATTCGTATGTCAGTCATCTTCCCCAGTACGCATAGCGCACTATGGCCAATGCCTAGCATGTTATGCCCACCAGACCTGCAACACCAGCATACTTCGACTGATCCAAAATTGACCAAAACCACATCCAAAGCATTATAAAAAGTCACAAAACTCTTCAAAACTGATCAAGAACAACCTCTAGTGAGGTGAGAGACCATAATTAATCAATAAACAACATAAACAACAACAATCCTAGCATCACCGTCAATTCCAACTTTGATAAACATTAAAACAGATTATACCTCTATGATGCTCACAAGTTGTTTGATTGATTAAGCTCCTCAACTATGCTTAATATCATACATCGGACAACTTGTCTCAATCGATTTCAAACCCCTAACCCTTGTTTTTGTTTCGATCAATCGTGTTTAGTTGATAAACATCAACTTTTTGGTTTATATATATGGATTTCCTCAAGATATGCATCGCATCATCTCGAGATTGATCAAGTAGTTAATGTGTTCAAGTAACACGTCTTATCGTGACACTAATCTTGACACATCTTGTACTTTCGCTTTGTTCGAGAAGATTAAACAATCCATATAATTTCATTTCTCTTTTTAATTTTAATATATATTTATATATATCCTTATATATAAATATATGTATAACTCATGTATTTTTACCAATAAATCAATCCGACATGCCTACGTATTGCCACGAGCATGGACATTCATGCCGCGACTCCCTCGTCGATCACGGTGTACTGGTAATTCCTGGCTTGTAATGTATTTTGTCAATTATTGGTTTGTATATAACCCATTATTATATAAAAGCCATTTATATTTCAATTTCATAATCCAAACAAACACCAAACTTCAAATAAACGCACATACACACGTTAATCGAGCTACATCGATCTTAACCCTTATCCTAACTCGGGTTAATCACTATTTTTATTAGTAATAATCATAAGCTTAAGGTAACAAGTCATTACAGTCTCCCCAACTTAAATAAATTTTGTCATCGAAATTAAAGTAAACATAAAGTTACATGTATTCTCGAAAAGAAATGGAAATTGCTCCTTCATGTAGGATTCTCGCTCCCAGGTTAGTATCTTATCTCAACGAAATTGTCATTTTACTTTAACCAAAGGAATCTCTTTGGTTATCAGCCTTTGAATCTTACGATCAAGTATCTGAATTAGTTGCTTATCGTAAGATAAGTCTTCTCGAAGATCAAATTCATTTCAATCAATTATTGGAGTGAATTGAGTCTTCGTCTTGCGTAACATAGATACATGAAAGATATTATGAACTCTAGCAAGCTAAGGAGGTAACTCTACCCTGTAAGCTACATGACCACTATTTTCTGTACTCTAAATGACACAATATACCTTAAAGCTAGCTTACCTCGTAGCCCAAATCTATATAAACCCTTCTTCAGTGAGACTTTCCATAGGAAAAAACATCATTTGAAATATCCAACAACCTATGATGTTTGTTAGCATTTCCCTTTTGTCTGAGTTATGTCGTAGTCGAACGCTAGCAAATCTGTTGTATCTTTTTGTGTAGTCCTGAATCAACTCTGGCCCTAATAAAACTATCTCGACAAGGCTGACCATACAGTGCCTCAAACGGAGCCATTATGATACTAGTCTGATAACTATTATTATAAGAAAACTCACATAGAGGAATATGTTTCTCCCAGTTACCTCCAAACTCCAAGAAACAAGCTCGAAGCATATCCTCAAGTATCGATATCTACCGCTTAGTCTGTCCATCAACCTGAGGATGGTATACCGTACTGAGGTTAAGCACAGTTCCTAGCGACCTCTGTAATTCACTCCATAACTTGGATGTAAATCTTGGATCCCTATCTAAATTAATCAACACTGATGGCCCGTTCGCTTCACCGTCTTAGGTCGGATTAGCCACATTGGACTAGTTAATCCGGTGTTCGCTTGAAGGATTAACTAGGCCACAGGATTAGTTAATGGGCATGGGAGTGGATTAAACAATATCACCATTTTTTGTGGATTAGCTAATCCATAGTGGGTGGTTAGTGGAGATTACCACTAACCCCCTATATAAGCCTGATCTATACTAGAAGAACAAATTAGTAGCTTCTGAACAAGCTCTCTTAGTTGATTATGTGCCAGCTAGACTTTCACGAATCATCATCACTGAAGCTTCCTCAAGAAGTCTAAGTTGAGAAGCTTTGCCAGTAGCTACGTTATCTATACATGTTCTTCTCCTACTCAAGGCACCAGCAACCACATTTGCTTTACCTGGGTGGTACTTTAGAGTGAAATCATAATCCTTAAGAAACTCAAGCCACCTACACTATCTCATATTCAATTCACTTTGAGTAAATAAACATTTCAGACTTTTATGATCTGAAAATACTATAAACCTCTCGCCGTACAAATAATGCCTCCAAACCTTCAAGGCAAAAACCACTGCAGTAAACTCAAGATCATGAACTGGATAATTTATTTCATGAATCTTGAGTTGCCTTGAAGCATAAGTTACAACCTTGCCTTCCTATATTAGGACATATCCTAAGCTTGAATGAGAAACATTAGTATAAATAACCAACTCCTTCCCCGTTTCAGATAATGTTAGAACCGGTGTCGTAGTTAATTTGTCTTTCAACTCCTTGAAATTAGTTTTGCACTCATATGACCACGTAAAATAGACTATTTTCTATGTTAGCCTAGTTGTTGGTAGAGCAATATGAGAGAATCATTTAGCAAATCATATGTAATAACCTACTAACCCCAGAAAACTTTGAATCTCTAACACCGTGGAAGGAGTAGGCCAATCCCTAACAACCTCAACCTTCGCTGGATCAACAAATATACCTTTAGCATCAACCACATGTCTAAGAAATTTGACCTCAGAAGACTAGAATTCGCACTTACTAAACTTGACATACAGCCGATTATCCTTCGGAGTCTGCAATATAACTCTGAGGTGGTGCGAATGGTCTTCCTTAGTCTTCAGAATCATGAACATAGCAGGAGCTTCAGTTAGCCAAATTGGCATCATTGTAAACTCGAAGTGCCCATAGCGAGTACTAAAAGCTGTCTTCAAGATATACTTATCCCTGATTTTCAGTTAATGATAGTCAGTCCTTAAATCAATCTTTGAGAAATATCTTATACCCTTCAACTGATCAAACAAATCATTAATCCTGGGTAATAGATATTTATTCCAGATAGTCACCCGGTTCAACAGTCTATAATCGATGCACATTCGTAGGGTTCTGTCCTTCTTCTTCATAAAAATAGCAGGTGCTCCCCACAGTGACACGTTGGGATGGATAAACCCTTTCTGAAGCAACTTCTAAAGCTGAGTCTGCAACTCATGCAAATTCTTCAGTGCCATACAGTACGGAGGAATAGATATAGGTTTGATACTAGTAATAAGATTAATGATGAAGTCAATGACACGTGGTGGTAGTAATCCAGGCAAGTCAGGAGCAAAAACTTTCGAAAACTCACAAATTACGGGTATCTCATTAACCTTAAGTTCCTATCCAGGCTCTCCAAAGGTAACAATTCTTGCAATACCTTCTAATTCTCGAGGTGTAGCTTCCCTTCCATGAGTTGCGAATCATGAAATATTATAGCCTTTATAGACTATAATTTCAGAAAGGTTAGGTATGTGAAAGATCACCGTCTTATGAAACACAGTCGATACTGGCATGATACGTTGATAACCAATTCATCCCCGGTAATGCATCAAATTCCCAGAACTCCATCACTCTCAAATCAATTGGAATTTCATTTTCCCTAACTTTTACTACACATCTCTCACAAATCAGGTTATGATAAACTTTGTCACTCACTGTTGTGCTCTAATAAAAAATGTATCGACTCTAATAGGTTTCAATTTCATTTTATCAAATATTACTCCAGCAATAAATGAAACTGTAAAACCATCATCAATTAAAGTATGTATATTTCGACCACAAATATTTAATATACCTTCCACTAGTCTCCGGTTGGCCTCCGGGTCTGCCAACACCACTGCATGAGCATGTCCTCGTGTAGGTGGTGTAGTATTGCCTATTGATGTAGCTGGTGGCATGGAATACTCCCTCGCAATATTTCTTGAATGCCATACCTATAACATAGAGTCGGTGCCCTCTGCGGTAAACTACTAGCCTGAGAAGCCTGTTCTAATCCACTCGATTTCCGTAAAGACTGCAATCTACCCTTGCCTCTATCTTTAGATTGAGGTGGCGGCAACAGAGGTTTAGCTACTAAAGCTTGAGAAACTGGCAGAACGGGTGCACTAACAAATGTCATTCCCATTGATCCTAATATTATAGTTGTGCCTACTAACCTCCTCCTCTTACCAGGCTGAAAATGAACAGATTCATGGACTCTCTGACTTGTAAGATATTGTGGTACTGGTGGTGGCGGTGCAACAACTATTCCAGATGGTCAATCTAGAATGGCTGCTTCCACCTCCATCGCACTCTCAAAAATAAAAGTGTAGCTAGTACGAGGATGAGAAGAAACGACAACCCTAATCTCATAGTTCACTCCATCGAGAAACAAATCAATCTTTTTCTCCTCTAGCTGTACCATCTCCGGAGCAAATTCACTCAACTCTGTGAACCTCCGTTTGTATTCCCTAACATATATTGCTCCCTGCTTTAATTGAATAAATTCTGTCTTCTTCTAGTTCCAGACTGATTTAGGGAAATATTACCTGTAATATTCTGTTCAAAATTGCAGCCATGTAGTGATAGTCTTCCCTTCTATTTAGGGAATTCCACCATTTTCTTGCAAATTTTATCAACAAAAAGGTGACAAGTTTAACCTTAAACTGGTCCTCAACATTGATAGCAACAAAACGTTGCTCCATTTCTAATACCCAGGTTTCAGCTACCCTTTTCCTCCATAATGCCATTAAACACCAAAATATTATATTTCATGAATTCCTTGTGATTTTTAAGGAGTGCATTCTTCTTAGAATCCTTTAGCACCTAGGCAGCTGTTTCCAGTACTTGAACCTGTGAAACTACTAGCTGAACTGGAGCTGCTACTATCTCGGCTCCTCCCTCAACTCTGCTAACCTTGGGACTGGTTGCAGGCTATGCCTCAAGTCGCTGTACTAGTGGTCCCATATAAACCATTAGCATCGCCATTAACTTGGCCTGAGACTCCATTAACTATTTCATTTGCTACTCCATTGTAGATTTCCACTGATCCTTTGTCTCCCTATTATCCTGAGGTTCCGACCTCTATGATCCCTACCCTTGATTCACCATTAGATTATGTGGTCAAAGGAAAGATAAGTTCATCAGGTAAAATTTAGAAAATTCAAGGTAATCATAACTATACAATGTATATTAATATGTGCAGCAAATTACGTATAATAATATTTTCATTTTCATTTCCCCCCCAAAAAATAATGAAAACCATTTATCAAACCCCAAGTTCATTCATGACTCGAGACAACTCTCAAAGTCAATAAGCTTAGGTTTCAGTACAACAAATTGTGCTATCATTCGCTTTTAAAACCTTTCAAAAGTGAAACTAGGATCAAAACCTTATTTATCATACCTAATTGTATCAATATTATCACTTTATCTCTAAAAATGATAAAACCTGGCTCTGATACCAAGCTGTGACATCGCTTATCCCGATTAAGGAAAATGCCAGCCTAAAACCTAAATCAAGCTCGCTAATCCAGCAAGACTTAAGTAGAGCCAGTAGCCTTTTCCGTCTATACCTAATAAACTCAACCTGGATATTCATATCGAAATAATAAATCAAAGTATTACGCAACAAAAAATTAAAACTTTTTTGATATATAAAAACACATGAAAACAAAGAGTTTATCTTTAACCGGATCCTATATATAAATCTTCATAACACTATTTATATACATCAAAATAAGTTAAACAGAGTATATAAATATAAGAAGGTTCATTACATCAAAGAGAAGACATGAAACTCCTAAATCTTCTCATTTCCTTTATTCGAAACGCTTGGTTGCGAACCCGAAATAGTTAATTTGGGTAAGCACTCCAACTTGCTCAGTTAGTAAGGATCCACACTAATCATCAATATTTCATACATTAAACAAGGATATCATGCAATAACAACATGCACCAAGGATATCTAATAAGAATATGAAAAATAAATAGATTCAATACATAATCAAATGCAAAACAAGTAATTTGGACTATTACACTGTGATCCCTATTTATTTTGTAAAACTAGGGCCGATTACCCACTAAGGCCATTAATGCGATTGTTAGACCAACATATTGGCCGATATTCTCTCTAGCCTATCCACTAATGCCCAAGGGTTCCATCCTAAACCCTATAGCCTAAATGTAACCTACGCCGCTTGTGAAATGAGTAGGATGTTACATATAGGCCGGGAAGCTAACTTATCTTCTATATCACCTCAGCTCAATTCCTGGATGTTACTCTCATAAATCATAGTAAACATCATTTTCCTTTTATTAAAAACAATCATAGTATAAATAGTCCCCCATTCCATTCTATCAACTATGTGAGCTATATATACTAAATGGCAAGGAAATATTGATAAATAAACGAATCTGTACTTATCTCGGTCTGAGTCCCCATCCAGTTTCCTAACTTTCTGGGTCTATAACTCTTTCTCGATTAATCTACACCTATCATAGACCAATTATAGTTAATATAGGTCCATTATACTCTAATTTACACCCAAAGCTCTTTACAAACCACTCTAATCCAATTAGTTTTGTACTGATCTGAGAGTGGATAACACGCTACATCACGGAGCTAGCGCGCTATTCATACTACTGAACTTCATACACACTTCAGGTGCCTAATAGCATGCTACCTGGCATTGATAGCGTGCTATCTGTAAGTTAGTCATCTTCCCTAGTACCCACAACGTGCTATGGCCAATGCTTAGCGTGTTATGCGCAGCAGACCTGCAACACCAGCACACTTGGACTGATCCAAACTTGATACAAACCATATCCAAAACATTATAAAAAGTCACAAAACTCATCAAAATTGATCGGGAACAACCTCTAGTAAGGTGAAAGGCCATAATTGATCAACAAACAAATTAAACAACAACAATCCTAACATCACCATCAATTACAACTTTAATAAACATTAAAACAAATTATACCTATATGATGCTCATAAGCTGATTAAGTTACTCAACTAAGTTTTATTTCGCACCTTGGACAACTTGTCTTGATTAATTTCAAACCCATAACCCTCATTTTCATTTCGATCAATCGTGTTTAGTTGATAAACATCAACTTTTTGGTTTATATATATGGATTTTTCTCGGGATACGCATCGCATCATCTCAAGATTGATCGAGTAGTTGATGTGTTAAAGTGACACGTCTTATTGTGACACTAATTTTGACACATCTTGTACTTTCGCTTCGTTCGTGAAGATCAAACAATCCATATAATTTCATTTTTCTTTTTAATTTCAATATATATATATATTTATTATATCCCTGTATATATATATAAATATATATATATATATAACTCATGTATTTCTTCGCTAATAAATCTACCGGACATGCCTACGTGTAGCCACGAGCATACGCATTCATGCCACGACTCCCTCGTCGCTCAAAGAGTACCGGTAATTTATGCTTATAGTGCATTTTATCAATTATAGGTTTGTATATAACCCATTATTATACACAACCCATTTATATTTCAATTTCCCAATCCAAACAAACACCAAACATTAAACAAACACACGTATACGCTATTCGAGGTACGCCGATCTTAGCCTCGAGCCTAACTCGGGATAATCACTATTTGAATTAGTACTAATCACTAGCTTAAGGTAATAGGTTGTTACATATTCACTCCTAAACAAGGTCGGGTGCACTTAAATAAGCTTTAATTCAAGCTTTAAATGCTTGAATCTATACTAAAATCAATTAATCAATTGAATGGGTGTGAAGGTTTTAGGTGTAAAAGGGTTTATTGTTGGCGATTTTTGGTTTTGTTTTGAAAAACATGGATTCGTGCTCAACGAGTAGAGGTTTAACTGATTTTGCTGACAAATCACTAATGAAATCGCTGAAAATTGGTCTTAGTGGTCCATCGACTAGTTTAGTAAATTATAGTATAAAACTCAAATAGTTGAAAAATTGCTGAGTCAATTTTCACTTAAATAACTACAAAGAACTAATGATTTACCTAACAATTTCTAGCGTTATGTTTTATCGCTAGGAAATCGCTGACCATTTCCTTCTATTTTTCCAACATATCAAACATTTTATTAATTATCACACATATCAAAGATAATTATGGTAAAATTGATCAGTATTCAACAAGAAATATTCTGAAATTAAATCTTGATTTGTAATTAAGAAATATTATAGTACTAAATAACTGGTTTATTACTTAAATTAATTAAAAACAAATATAGTTCAACTAAAAAATAACTCGATCATTCGTCACCCCCTCTCAATTATGAATATCACAAAAGACAATTAAAAGGAAAGAAAATAAATATACTAACTATCATAAATCTAGTAATATGGAAAGATATTGGCTCGATCAACCCACCTTATACAAAATTATTTCAGGAACGTAATCCTAAAACACTTTCATTATAAGAGTCAAAAGTTAAGAGAATAGAAAAATAACTAACTAATCTTAATACTTAAACTGAAAATAAAGATAAATTATGGGCTCTCTCTCATAAAGCGCTTTTGTTTAGTCATTAGCTCGACTTGATAGATGAGATCACTTGTCGTTTAGTTTGACCAACTCAAACTGACCATCAGGCGATTCTTCATCATTGTTGATGTATCCAGCTTATTTATCATTCTTAGCATTTGCATAATGTCCATCAAGGTAATCATTACAATAGGAGGTCTAATTGGGGAATGTGCCCTAGGTCAATCTACAAACATTGTTTATATTATAATTTTAGTTAATAAAATAGAGGTTTTTGTTCGTTGTTTTATTATGAGTAATTGCATGTTTACCTTATAATAAGATCTATGAATATTTGTTGAAATTTCATTGACGCAAGCTGAACGCGTCAATAAAATATAATTCCTAAACCTATTATGTTGTCAATAGCGGTAAAAGTCGATCCCACAGAGAATAGTATCTATTGTAAGGCGTAAAAAGAAAAAGAAAAAGAAAAAGGAGGGGTTTTGAGAGAAAGAATAAATTAAATAATCTAAATAACATGGAATTAAATAAAGCAATTAATAAAAAATACCTAGGTCAAGACATTAGTTTGGTTCGATAAAAGATTGGATTTGGTCTTCCATTTTATGTAAAATATACAAATCAAAAGTATCCTGGTGTAGCTATAGACCTGGTAACATACGCGGTTCTTCGCACTTCCTAATCTCGATAACCAAGGTACAATAATGACTATTTCCCAGCCAAACGTATAACCATATACTTAAGAGAATTTGGTTTAACACGATGTCCATAATGGGTTTTGTGAAGGCACTACACCTAGAAAACTAGATCACTAGTGTTTCCGATTTAGCCTAGATCCTCAAGCTATTCAACCAGTTCCAAAAATGGTAAATCAATTGATAGGGTCAATTGCCACTAGTGTGGTCTTATTGCATAAGGATGGATGCTTATGACTCACTGACGACAAAATCATAGTTTAAATATGAACTTAACTCTAACTATTTAATTCTTACCAAAGAAAATAAAACACCAATGAAAAGCAATGAAATTAAGATTAAAAAATCTCACAAATCAGTGAATGGAAATAGTCGAACCTCCTTCGCAGTCTTGCCTAGGTCATGAGATTAGTCTCTCATGGATGAAAAACTAAAAAACCCAAAAAAAGAATAGAATTAAAGAGAGTCAAATATAAGAGAATGTAGAAGAGAAAATAAAAGTCGAGTCCTTTTCTGAATACCCTAAGTCCTTATTATTAAAAACTAATAAAATTGGTCTCTAGATGAGAGATTTCAAAATTAGGGGTTTAGTTCATGACACATGCATTGAGGCATATTCAGTGGCTATTTTGGCTTTAATTTTGGGTCAGGACACAAGTCAGATAGTGATTGGAAGAGCTGCTGGTGTAGATGACATGTGGCGTGCTTGGATTGGACGAAGGAGCTGCCGATGATGTGTTGGACATTTAAGGCGGAGATATATGGCACTGCATAGGAGTAATAAGACTTGCATGAAAGTTACATGAATTAACTGGAGACGGTGCTTACACGTATCCCTAGGAAAATCTGAAGGATGCTACGAAGAAGAAAATGCTCGAAGTGGCTTATGCAAAATGTGGGGAGAAAGTGCTACTGCGTATCCCGAGGAAAATATAAGAACTATAAACATGTTTGTTTTTTATGTCTATTTGCTGTGTCTCCTCATTTTAAATCCCCTATTCATCACCTTTACAATATGCGTTTTGAGGCAGGAACAAGTAGCTATCATTGGACAGTGGCTTTTATATGTTCAATTTCTATGTCACTTAGCCTGTTGGTCTCTTCTTCACCCACTGTGTTGTACATTACTCGAGACAAATCATCTGACACCTGATCAATGCATGTAAATACACTATTTCACATAGTTTTTCACTCCGGATTCAACCGCGCACTCCAACATCCCTGAAAATGATAAATAAATGCAATTAGGCTAATATTTTTGAGACTTAAAAATAAAAATCTATAAATATACTATATATAATTACATAATTAAATTAAGACTTTGCACGTCCTGAACAAAGGTGTAAATGATAAAACACAAATAAACTAGACTCCTAATATAGTCATTTACTAACTGAACTACTCCTATACCTGATTCAAAATTTATGGAATTGTTTTGGTTTACATAGTCGCCAAGTTAACAAGCCTCTCATGAGATTTCAGAGTTATGCTATGTCAAGAACCACAACCCAAACCCAATTAAGATCACAATTTAAAGACATAGACTGAGTTAAAACAAAAGTTATCAACTACTCACGAGTTTTCTTGGTCTATACATTTAAGCGCGCAAGTTTAAAATCTCACCTAATCTAGTTATAAGCACTCGAGCTAAATCTTTTTATTTTAGGAATTTTCATAAACTTTCACCTCTATCCATTTTATATATATTCTCTATTTTTTCTCCATATATATTTTTTTCAAGTAATACGGTCCCTGTTCCATTTCTCGTAAACCATTTTTTCCCACCACAAGATTCCTTGCTCCCTGTGGAACTCTTTATATTTTATTTTAGAAAACTCCTATTAGCCCTTCTCAATTTTACTATGACTAAGCAAATTCTCTAATGTGGGTTAAAATATTATCACTAGCACAATTTTGATCGTCTGCCCCCTTTGGAATCTAGCACAAGGCTTAACCATCATACTAAGTCTCTAATCATGAAATCATTAAAATGTCGGGCTACGCGCTTAAGTGAGTGTTTCTCCTAGTCTTCCCTAAGTTTCAAGTAAAAAAGGCGGCCATACTGTACTCATCCATAACCAAAGCCATGAAATAAAATTTCGGGTGACTCTAAATAATAAAAAAACTACACTAAATACATGCATGGAAATGTATAAACTCCTAATGAAATGAGAAAGACAAGTATAAAAGGAAAAGAAACAGAAAAAATGGGAGAATAAGAGTACTAAACACCACCATTACCATCCATCGACCGCATATAATCGCATATAATTGAAAATTTTAAACAATCTCACTAGCGGTCTTTTGCAAAGCAATTTATCCAACTCAATCCACAAATCTTAAAAAGCACCCCCAAACATATCCTGAACCTTGTCCTTAAGGTTCAAAATGAGTCAAGGAATCCATGCAACAAAAAGAAAAAGAATAGTGGTGAAAAAGAACATGGATAAATAAATAACGAGATGATACAAAGCCATGCATAAAAAATGTCTCCAAAAACTAGTGAATGCAAAAAATCTCTAATGTTTACGTAACTAAGGAAACTATGAAATAAAATCATCATAATAAGAGCAACAACTAATAAGCATATGAGTAAACTTAAATAACTCCCACCAAATCTTGCAAGCCTAAAGTCTTTCAAGTAAGGGTGAAATCAACAAGATGGTGGCATGAAGTCTAAGGTTTTGGGTTTACTTAAAGGCCCGCCACTAACGCGGTGACTTAAGTAGGTTTATGTTACAACCAAGTCTCAAAACACCTAAAATCCTGGTGATATGTTAATTCTATAAAAATGCTTAAATTATGACAAACAATGTAATCCATAGTCAAACCTAGCAAAACTCAGGGGTGCTCCAATGCCTCTGGTGAAAATCAAACATTCATACCACCTACAAAGAACCAAGAAACCAAGTTCGATTTTTATTGAACATAAAAACTAAATAAAAATAAGAACTAAACTAAAACTGAAATAAATGCAAGAAATAAAAATAAAAAATAAAGCTAGGCTGCCTCCCAACAAATGCCTTTCTTTAAAGTCATTGGCTAGACTTGGCGTTATTTATCATGTGATGCCCTCTCCTTTCGAGATATCAATAACAAATGGTGTATAAATAGCTTTGGGCAATGAAGCATACACGCCTTCCTTTAGAATTAAGAGTTCATCGGGACCTCTAACAAAAATAATTCTGTCACATTTTTATCTTCCAACACAAAGGTCTTGATAGTGTAAAAAAACTCTGAATGCTCTTTTACTTCCACCTTTGTATAAAATTCAATAAATATGCATGAGTGGGTGGGTGGTTTCACCAAGATCAGAGGTTGGTCTTTTTTGCTCTCTTTTCAAGCCTTCTCGGCCTTTCAAGAAATAACTCTAATTTCATTCTCAGCTTCATCATTTTTATTATGTGCAATGGTAATATCCAGCTTATGCGAAGAAACTTCTACTGTTTCATCTGGTTCGCTCAAATACTCATCCACAACTGAGAAATCATCCAACTCAACGATTTTCAATATAGCAATATTCACGATATCCTTTAAGTCAGAAATTGGTTGTAGAGACAACTCTATCTCATCCATTAAATGTACAAGTATAATAGTAACTTGAGTTTCTAAATTTTGCAACTTAGAGTTTATATGCTGCATATCCGCCTTCAAGTGTTGTTGAGTAGTGCTTTGAGAAAGTAATTAGAGATCACATTTTTCTCAAATGTCCGTAATAGTTCTCCATTCCTATTAAGGAATATGTGGACTTCTCCTAGACATATAGAATCCAGGCTTTGGTAATGCATAGTTGGAACCATGATGATTCATATACTTTAGATAGTGAGAACAAGCATATGTAGGATGATAATACTCCCCAAAATCTCCACAAACCCTGCCCTATTGCATAAAAGATTGCGAGTTAGAAAATTGATGTTTATTACTCAACATACCTACCCCATTCACACCATAATAGTATGAGTCTTCAAATTGACCATAATTATGGAAGTAGGAGGTCAATGTGGAATTGCCTGCAAAAATGGTAAGAGCAAGGGACTAGATACAAGATAAAATAAAGTAAATAAAATAAAATAAAATGAAAAACCAAAGAAAGAAAAACCAATCCCCAAAAACGATGCCAAAAATTGACGTGCGCCGAAAGCATCAATAAAATATAATTCATAAACTAACTATTTTGTCAATAGCGGTAAATTATCGATACCATAGAGATTGATATCATTTCTAAGGTTTAAAAAGAAAAAGAAAATTGGAGGTTTAAAGAGAATGAATAAATTAAATAATCTAAATAACAAGGAATTAAATAAAGCAATTAATGAAAAATACTTAGGTAAAGACATACAAGTTTAGTTCGATAAAAGACTGGATTTGGTCTTTGATTTATGTAAAATATGCAAATTGAAAGTATCCTAGTATGGCAACATACGCGGTTCCTCTCACTTCCTAATTTCGATAGCCAAGGTGTGATAATGACTATTTCCCAGCCAAACATATAACTCTATAATCAAGCACATTCAGTTTAACACGATGATCGCAAAGGATTTTATAAAGGCACTACAACTAGACAACTGGATAACTAGTATATCTAATTTAGCCTAGATCCCTAAGGTATTCAATCGGTCCCAAAATAGGCGAATCAATTGATAGGTCAATTGCCACTAGTGTGGTCTTATTGTATAAGGACAGATGCTTACGACTCACTGACAATAGAATCAGAGTTTAAATATGAATTTAACTCTAATTATTTAATCAATAATAAAGAAAATAAAACACCATTGAAAAGCAATGAAATTAAGATAAATAAATCTAAAAAATCTATAGATGTGAACACTCGAGCTTCCCTAGTAGTCTTGCCTAGGCCATGAGATTAATCTCTCATAATGAATAACACAAAAACAAAACCCAAAAAAGTATAGAATTAGAGAGAGAGTCGAATAGAAGAGAGGTTAGAAGAGAAAATAGTAGTTGAGTCCCTCTGTGAATACCACGTCTTAATTATGAAAAACTACAAAAATCAGTCTCTAGAGGAAAAAAATTGAAATTGGGGTTTGGTTCATGACACGTGTGTCGAGGCATATCCAGTGGATATTTTAGCTTCAATTTAGGTCAGGAAACGTGTCAGATAGTGATTGGAGGACTTGCAAGTGTAAATGACACGTGGCTTACTCGGACTAGACGAAGGAGTTGCTGATGATGTGTTGGACGTGGAGGCGAGGACACGTGGCACTGCGTATGGGGGTGAGAAGACTCGCACGAAATTCATGCGAAATAGTGGGAGACGGTGGACGCACGCATCTCGAGGAGATTTGAAGGATGTTATGAAGAAGAAAACGCTCAAAACGGCTTATGTGAAATCATGGGAGAAAGTGCTGCTGCATATCCTGAGGAGAATTTATGAACTATGAACACGTGTGCTTTGTGTGTTTGTGCGTGTAGCGTCTCTTCATTGTGAATAACCTATTAATCAACTTTACAACAGACATCTCAAGGCATGAACGGGTAGCTTTTGTTGCACTGTGGCTTATATGGGTTTGATTTCTGCGTCACTTAGCCCGCTGGTCACCTCTTCACACACTGTCGGTACGTAACTCAAGACAAATCCTTCGATAGGTGATCACTGCATGTAAACACACTATTTCTCATGGTTTTCACCTCAGATTCTACCGCGCACTCCAATATCCCTAAAAATGATAAATAAATGCAATTCGACTAATATTTGTGATACTTAGCAATAAATAATATATTAATACACTATATATAATTAAATAATTAAGGACTTATTAATCCTAAATGTCTCTAGTTGGTCATTATATTAAGAATTATAATGAATTCAGACTAGTGTGAGTCTTGATTGATGGTCATGTGTATAGGGATAAGAATCGAGATCATGAGTCATTATTAGGGAACAAGGTATTGGACTGACTCACTATAAGAACACCATATGAATTAAGGCATTGTTGTTACGCATGATATTTATATCATTTAGTCATTTGACATGAGATTACTGTAGAGTTCAATATTAGGAGCATAGTAATTTGACATAATCAAATGTTGTCTTTAACCGAACGATCATAAAGATTATGATTGGTTATCATGTGAATAATATGTGAAGGTGCATAATCACGATATAATTTTTCCTTATCGTATAGAGAGATATCAGTATCTCAGTATATTAGACTATTAAATGGCCAAGTCCAAGTGAATTGATATGATCAATGTCACTTGGATGTTTTCATTCTACCTAAGGATCGAGACTAGTACGACTGAACATTAAAGGTGACTTTCCACGCCTTATGTTTAATCAAAGGATATCACACAACAAAAGGATATGATATTTATTATTCATTAGATTGTATCGATTTTGATATTCATGCTACTTGGGTGGTCTTAAGGCTTTGCTAGAGACCGCTTATGACTTGTGTACCAAAATGGTTTTGGTTTACTACCAACGTCGCATGAACCTATTGGGTCACGCACAATGAATATCTTTACGTAATGTCAATTGGTCTAGAGTAATGAATTTTATATGATAAATTCATGCCATAAAAGCCCATACGATTTGTTATATGATAACTTGTTAATAAAGGCGTATGTGTAATTTGCTTAAATTGCCTAAATATAATAGTTGTATTATGAATAAGTTTTTAAGAGAGCTTATCTACACATTAAAATAGAGGTTGAAATCCTAAAATGAAATAAGATTTTTCTTTTTACTATTTTCAAATTCTCTGGATTTTGGGAAATCAAACAATCAGAGAAGGAAATCACGGATTAAGTTACAGTTTACTTTTGTAGATATAGTTTAGTGGAACTTATTTTCGATCCTGTTGGAGTTTTTTTTTAAATTGTTTTGAATTTTCTACTCCGTATGAACCCCAAAACCCAACAGGTCTCCCATTTATAACCATCAACATAATTGTCTTCCTTGACCTAATCGTCCCCTCGTAACCATCCTAAAGAAACGTATAATCATTCCCTATCCTAAGTGTAACTTTACGTTATTCTACATCAAGAACAACTATAGCCGTATTGAGAAAAGTACATCCCATCAATATCACATGATCTTTCTCAATTTGTGGTATTACAAGAAGTTGGTGAGATACTTGAATAGTCCCACATGTATTGGCACATTCATTGACATTTCTATTGGAAAGATCTTATCATCATTTTGTTTATGGACAACAAAAGGTGTTACAAAATAAATCATCAACTTGGCCTTCCTGCACTAATGTTCTAGTAAATTATTCATATCAACTACTCCTATGTCAAGTAAAACGCTAGGGAAACTAAGGTCATTGATCATCACATGAAGGAAGATTTTCCTTAGATCATCTTTGTAAATTTCAATCATATGTCTTAAATCTTGAAGCTTTAGTTGCTCATTAGTAAATTTTTCTTTCGCTGGTTGCTTCCCTTTTTGATGTTGCTCTTTAGGTTGCGGCTCTTCAGGTTACTGCTTCTTTGATTTCTTCTTCTTGTTGTGTGGCTTCTTATACATCCACAACGTAATTTTTTCATTTTTAACGCTTTTTTGACTTTGTTGCTTAGTCTTAAGATTGATGATCTCCATATCTTGTCTAGCAAGATTTTCATAATATGGTTTTATTCTATGACCATTTAATTGAAATATATATCGTGTTTCTAAGCTTTCTATTTCTACTGCAACATGAGGTAATAAATTGCAACTAGATAAGGTCCAATCCATCTTAAATGGAGTTTTTCAGGAAATAATTTAAGTCTTGAACAAAAGAATAGAACTTTATCTCCTACTTGGAAGGTTTTATTAGTTAATTTCTTATCATGAAATGCTTTGGCTTTATCTTTATGAATTTATGCATTTTCATAGGCATCAATCCTAATTTCCTCTAATTCTTGAAGACTCAACTTATGTTGGTTTCCTACTTCATTGTAATACATGTTACATGCTTTTCTTTCCAAATAGGCTTTATGTTTTAGTTCTACTAGTAAATGACATGATTTTCCAAATACTAACCTATAAGGTGTCATGCCTATGGGTGTCTTAAATTTTGTTCTATTTACCGATAATGCATATTTTAATCTAAGACTCCAGTCCTTATATATCGGACGAACTATTTTTTCCAGTATAGACTTAATTTCTCTATTCAACGATTTAGCTTGTCCAATATTTTGTAGTTGATATGAGTGCTCCAAAAATTGCAAGAATTCTTGATTTAAAGAAATTAACCACTATTTTTGAATCATTAGTTTTAGTAGCTTTTGCATCTACCTACTTAGGCACATAATCTATAGCAAGCAAAATATAAATATAGCAATTTGATGGTGACCATGAAATCTATACGCCATACATCAAACACTTCACGAAAAAGAACAAGAGTTAAAGGCATTTGATTTCTACGTTCTAAGTTTCCAGTTCGTTGGCAATTTGGACAAGATTTTGTCTAAGAAAACAATCATGAAATATAGTTGGCCAAAAGAATTTGGAATCTAAAATCTTAGGAGCAGTTCTTCGTGGACCAAAATGTCCTCCACATGCATAAGTGTCGTAATAAGTTATAACTTATTGTACTCGTGAATGTGGTTAGCATCTCTTAATTATTTGGTCGGTGCAAAACTTTCATAAATAGGGATCATCCTATAAATAATATTTGGAATCCTTTTTAACTTTATTCTTTTGACCTCTAATTAAGTAAGGTGATAACCTATTGGTGGCAAGATAATTAACTATATCGACATACCATAGGCAATTAGTAGTTATAATATATAAGTATTTATCCAAAAACTCATCTCTTAATGATATAGGTGGTTCTCTTTTTTCCAACCAACTTAAATGATTTGCTACTAGATTTTTGGCTCTTTTTTATAGTAAGGTCGAATTCCTTTAGTAGTAGTATCAATTTTATTAGTTTAATTTTTGCATCTTGTTTTGTCATTTAATATTTCAACGCTGCATGATTTGAATAAACTATTACTTTTGTTCCTAATAAATAAGATCTAAATTTTTCTAAGGTAAACACTACTGCTAAAAGTTCTGTTTCTGTAGTGGTGTAATTCATTTGGGTTGGATCTAGTGTCCTAGAAGCGTAATATATAATAGAGATTCTTTTCGTAGTTTTAGACCTAAAATAGCTTCCACTATATTTACTTGCATCACATATTGCTATAATGGGTAACGACCAATCTAACGATTTAATCACACATGTAGTTGTTAAAGAGTCCTTCAATTTATCAAACGCTATCTAGCAAATCATTGGTAAATTAAAAAGGAATGTCTTTTTGTAAAAGTTTGTATAAGGTTGTGTAATTTTAAAAAAATCTTTCACAAATATTCTATGGAATCATGGATGGACAAGGAATGAATGTATTTCTCTCACTGTAGTGGGATGATGTAACATTTTAACTACTTTAATTTTAGCTGGATCTATCTCTATTCCTTTATGTGACACTATATGTCCTAATATAAGTCATTGATATACAATGAAATGACATTTTTCATAATTTAATGCTAAATTCTTTTCCATGCATCTCATAAGTACTTCAGTTAAATTAACCAAACATTCATCGAAAGAATAATGATAAACCGTCAAATCACCCTTAAAACTTTAATAAAATTTTCCACATAATCAAATAAAATACTAACCATACACCTTTGAAAATTTGCAGGTACATTACATAGACCAAAAGTCATACATCTATATGCAAATTTAACAAAGGGTCAAGTAAAAGTTATTTTTCCTATTCTTCTTATGCTACAGGTATTTGATGAAATCTTGAATAACCATCTTGATAGTAGTAATGGGTTTTTACAGCTAATCTTTCTAACATTTTATCTATAAACGGGAGTGAATAATGGCCTTTCCTAGTTAAGGCATTAAACTTCCTATAATCTCAACATACCCTCCAACCATTTTGGATTCTAATTGGTACTAATTCTCATGCTCATTTGTTATTATTGTAATTCATATTTTTTTAAGGACTACTTTGACTGGACTTACCCTATAGCTATTAGCTATTGGAAATATCATTCATGCGTCTAATAGTTTTAATATTTCAGCTTTTACTACATCCATAACAGACAGTTTAATCTACGTTGAGGTTGTCTGTAAGCTTTGTGTCAGTTTCTGGATTTATCTTATGCATGCACATAGCTAGACTTATTCCTTTAATATTAGTTATAATCCATCCTATTGCTCTTTAAATTCTTTCAATACATTTATTAATTTATTTTCTTTCAAACTAGTCAGTTTATTAGAAATTGTTACTGGTAATTTATCGTAGTCCCCTAGATAAACTTATTTCAAATGATCTGTTAAGGTTTTTAGATCTAAGTCTGGGGCTTTAACTATAGAAGGTAAAAGTTTTGAATGAGATCTAAATAAGTCATAATAAGTAAGTTCTAGCAGTTCATTATACGATTTGAAAGCACTTATTATATCTTTTGTTTCCTCATCTCTATCTTCATTTTCTTCTAGATTTTCTATTACCAATTCCAATTTAGCTTTTTTATTTTTTCTACAAGATTTTTCTATTGATGAATCTATTCTATCTATTGTGCATATTGAAAAAAGATCCATTGGATATTTCATTGTGTTATATGTATTAAAATCCACTGTATCATCAACTACTTCCATTGTTAGTGTTCCATTTAAAACATCGATCTTTGCTGTTGCAATTTTCAAAAATAGTCTTCCTAATATTAGTGAATTCCTATTAGAGAAATTATCTTCTTTCATATGTCAAACATAGAAACTTGTTGGGAAGACTAAATCATTAACCATGACTAGTATATCTTCCTGTAACCCTACTGATTTAATATTAGATTTATCTGCTAGTTGTACCACTATACCAATTTCTTCTAAATGTAAATTTGTCATTTGTAAATAAATAGATAAATAAAGGCATAACATTTATGGAGGCTTGAAGATCACATAATGCTTTAGAAATTCCTATGTTCTCAATCATACAAGGAATGAAAAAGATTCTGGGATCAGAACATTTAGGAGGTAACTTCTTTTGATTTAGTGCTGATAAGTCTTCTCCTAGACTTACTTTTCATTAGCCTTAATCTTATTTGTGCATAATTTTTTTATAAATTTCTAATGCATACATTTTGAATGACTTTACACAGAGGTATATTAATTACTAATTTCTTTAAGGTATTAGACATTTGTCTTTTTTCTTGCAATTTCTTAGCATTTTTATTTTCTTCCAAAAGATGAGGGAATGTTGGTTTTATATTAATTTTTCTATCTTTATCACGTTCATTACCCTTTTCTTTGTGAATCTTATTGCTTGTTAGTTCAATTTCTTTCTCTAGTTTTGCTTCTATTTTTTTTGGAAACTATTTAGTCCAGCATTTTAGGTTCATCGATCTGATTACCACTTCGTTATGTTATGGCTAGTACTTTTTCATATAAAGTAGGATAAGTTTGAGATGGAAATTTTTCTTGAATTACAAATTCACTCATTTGTGTTGCTATTTGACTTAATTGATTTTTCGATTTGGTTATATTATTTTGTAATGTTTGAATTGTTTGATCTTTTTCTTTTTCTGAATTATTTAATGTTTTATACCTTTGAAAACCTTGATTGTTAATACGATTACTGATATTTTGTTGTGAGTAATTTGTATAACTATCAAAGTTACTAGTGGGATCAACAAATTCATCATATTGGTTCATCATAGTATTAACTTCTTCTATTTTGGTTTGTTGTCTCAAAGGGTGCGCATTATTAAAACAACTTAATTCATTACAAAGTTGCACTTTGCTTGATCTATCGTTTAGTAATAATTCAACCATGGCTTTTAGCTCGTAGATCTTATCGTGTGGTGTTTTATATATTCTTACATTTGTTTCGCTTAGATTTTCTTTGATTAATTCAATTTTATCATCATATTGCTTAGATTGCTTAGCCATTTTATTTATACATTCTCTTGCTAAAGTTCGTGATTTGACAAGCCTCCACATACCATGTCTAAGAACTTTCATACTAAGTGATTTAATCCTTCATAAAAATATTACATTAAAGTTTTTTTTTATAAATCTATGCGTTGGGCATAATAAAATCAATCTTTGATACCTATCCAAAAATTCATCAAACGTTTCTTCAATCTCCATCTTACTAATTTCTTTCTATATATAATAATTTGTCTTGCAGGGACATATTGATCGAGAAAGAGTTGTAGCATCTCCGACCAATTGGTTAAGGAATTTTGAGGAATATAAAATAACCAATCTAACGTTTGGCCTTTTCATACAGAAGGAAAAGCTTTTAACTTAACATAATCTATTTCTATATCCTTAGGTTTAAACGTGCTTGCTTTGTGTACAAACTTTCCAATAAAATTTTGAACATCTTCATTATCTTCCTCATCTTTAGCCATATTATATGGCTTTCAACAAGAATGTTTTCAAGAGATTATTTTTAAAATCCCCGACTATGGCTCCAAAAATTGACACGTGTCGAGCGTGCACAATAATTTCTTATGTTTTACAATAATTTGTAGTAGTGGTAAATGACACATCGTCTCCACATGGATCTTTCAAATCTTCTTAAGAATTAAGGCAACCCTAAAGTTTTACTAGTTTTACTTGTTTTAATTTAACTAATTTAATTATACGGGAATTAAACACTAATAATATGCAAATAAAATAAATAATTATTTAAATTAACTAATCAATAAGAAATTTAAATTCAATAAACTAACTTAATGCAATTCAAACTAACAATTAAATAATCAATAAGTCAATATAAATGAAACATCTAAACAAATATCTAAATAAACCCTTCACTAAACAATGAAATATACTTGGATTGCATTCAAACACTAGAACATAATATTACTTCATACTATAGTTATAATCATAACATATAGAATTTTAGAATCATTTAATCTTAATTCATAATAGGTTAATAGCCTTTAGCCAACCATCGATTTTTCTAAATTCAATGGAAAAGCCACATTCGTATAATTGTAAATCTACCCATTGGATAAAATGCAACACTATAGAAATACGATAGCATTAACACTCAATGAAAATCTTGTCTAATCTAAGACAATAAATTAAGAATATGCTAATTAATAAACAACTGAGAACACAATCACTTTATATCATCCACTTAGGAAATCCCTATAGATTAATCCTAGTTACCACTTCTATAAGTGTTGTCGATAATTATAGACATAGATTTATATACTATTTTTAGGAACATATTGGCCAGTATGTAATCAATGCAAAGAATCACTAGTTGTAATACGTAAAATAACATATTCAATACGTGATTGACGTGTATGAATCGATCTAAAACATTAAGTACTAGATTCCATAATTATAACTACATATCAATCCAAAGTATATACATGTCTAGGGTTTGTTTAGATTAACAAACTACTCACTCAAGCCGGAAATAAATAATGAAAATATATAATTAAAATAAAAAATGAATAAATAAATATCTCCTAAAATCAGAGCTCTAATATTGCTTCACATACAGATTTAATAAAACTAACTTATAAAGGTAAAAAGATGAAAAGAAGAGTAGTGGAGAGAAAAAGAGAAAGTTGTTTCGAATTCTTTGATCTTATATATTGTTTCCATAAGTGTACATATAATAAATAAATATAAATTCCTCGTTCTTATCTAAAAAACTCATTGCCGACCTCAGCGGTTTGTTAGTGATTCTTAAGTTGTACACAAATCGTTGAGTTAATCACCAGATTTGGTTAGTTTTGCTCAACCAATTCAGCTAGCGATTTCTAGTGTATTCTCCAATTCACTGGTAGATCTGTGCTGTCGATTTAGGTGGCATTTTTTAGTGTAAATACAAATTGCTAGCTAATCATTCGACTTTTTGTCGTGTTGATTATTTTGCTCTTATTTTTTTTTTCTTCCATTTCTTCATTTTCCCATTTAAATCCCAAAAAACAAGAGAATACCTAATCAAATATTATCATATATATCTAAAATCAACATTAATTACACTAAAATATGTCTAATTATTGACTTGTCATCAAGAATTTGAGCTAAACCTTTTCTTTGAAGAGTTTAAGAACATTCGCCTTTTTCATCTATCATTTTTTCTATTTTATCTTAATTATTATTTTTTATTATTTTTATATATATTCTTCATTTGACTTTTGAGTCCCTGCTCCTTTTCTTGTGGATATTCTCACATTTTCTCCACTATAGACTCCCTTGTTCCATTTCCTATGGAATCTATAGGACTCACTATATATTTTTAACTTAT
The DNA here is from genome assembly GCA_039657365.1 of Stephania yunnanensis. NCBI lineage: Eukaryota > Viridiplantae > Streptophyta > Magnoliopsida > Ranunculales > Menispermaceae > Stephania > Stephania yunnanensis. The sequence goes on along the minus strand of CM077581.1, from coordinate 25,710,443 downwards.
GTTAGCACTTCTCACTGTCCATTAAAGTTGAAGAAATTATTTTTTATAACTTATGAAATTCATTGATTTCTAACCCATTTCTTCTTTCAATTGTGACATAATAATTTTCTACATATCTTCTGTAAAAATACTTAATTGATAACCTTTGTATCACAAGATTCTTAGAAATCTACATCATTCATCTTGCACTATTTTTTCGATCTTCTACCCATTCTCATGATTAACACAAGGTAATCAAGTGCATATATGAACTAGTAAAGTTAATAAAAAAGGTATAAAAATTGATTTCTTCTATCATAGAATTCACTTGGATGATAAAATATCACTTCTATTCAAAAATCTATTATATATATATATATATATATATTCATTCCATTATATTATATTCCTAACTAAAAATTAAAAAAAATGAAATTCATACTTACTTGAATTTGGAATAAATCTGAAAAATTTCATCAGCTCACTTGAATATCGGATCACAAGTTTGAATTTTAGGTCAATTTTAAATTTATCTTCTGCCTTTCTTTACTTTCCTTGTTTTCTTTGCTATTATTGTCATACTTTACCTAAAATACCACCAAACCTATTATGAACCTTGTCCTCAAGGTTTAAGAATTTAGTCAGGTTTTCAACAAAATAAATATACCTTGTGAAGTATAAACGAATTGATATAATCGTAAATTACATAATCAATAGATAAAGTCAGTATAGAAATTTTCATCCAACAAAGTGCATTAAAAATATAAATATGAATAAATCATCAATAATGGATAACAAATGTAGCATCAATATTAAATGTATCTCTACAACATCATCTTAAGTGTATCAAATCACCAAGCACAGATCAAAGACAATATATCATTAGCACAGATCTCATAGTATAATTACCAGAGTTACATGTAAGTCCTCACACATCACCACTCTAAGATAAATGAGATAAAGTAGAGTAAAGAAATCAATGTCATTGTCGTGAAGTCGCATCGTCATTATCCTCCACAGGATCAATCCTTTCGCATAGGTCACTTGCACAAGATCATAGAGGTTGTAGTCCTGACCTTGTAGTAGTTGAGCATCAAAAATACTATTAATTAGTAGCTTTATTTGTTTGGATGACATAAGATCCTCTGTGCCTCCTCGTCGTTTATGTCTTTTTAATATCATTCTCTCTATCTTGTGAGTGCTCCTTGCTAAGACCTTCCTATTCTTAGACATCAATTCTTAATTCTTCATGGTTGTCACTTGATTACATGTAATTGAACTTTATAAAGGCATACTTGACTCTTCCATGTAAATTCCATCGAAGTCTGTAGCAGTTCCTCCATATTCGAATCGTTTCTCACTCTTGATATTTCTTCTAAAATTTTCCTCGTTTCATCTCTAATCTTTCTTCTTTGCTTCATTTCTCTGTTGGCTATCTCAGCCTTCTCCCTCTTGTATTTAGAGTCTTCGTATCTATCAATTTTCCCATAGCTCTCTATTAATTCTTCTATGATAGTCTTCTATGACAAAATATCCATCTCAAGTCCTCTTATATTTACTCATTTTGCTATGAAATAAAATCTAAGACCATCAAAGGAAATCATAAATCGTAACTCTTCTTTGTTGCGATGGCAATCCTTATCGATTCGTAGATAATCTTACCAACATATAAATATCCCAATCCCCTTTGAATGTGATAAAACAAAGCATCTCTAAAGCTCATAATCTCATAGTATTGCAAACTTGGTTGTAAGCTGATGTTGATGACATAACACCATGCTTTCGTGATCTTCCAAAATTATTTTCTAGTGACGTGCTAAGGATCATTCTTCGGAGGCTAAAATGAATAAATCACCATGGAATGCTTTTAATCCTCACCCAATTTCCTCCGTAAGGTAATGGAATTTAATTGAAATATTAAGGCTTTGGGTATTCCTTGTCCTATTTTTGGTTAACTTCCGATAAACCAAAATACTGATTTATTCTTACAACAGAATAATCAAGCGTTCTTCCTCTAACTCATGACTCTTTCTTGCTATCACTTCCATAAGCATTCGTATAAAACTCTCTCACTAAAATTTTGCATATTTTCTTACTAGGAACATATTCAAGGTCTAAATGGTCACAGCCCCTAGTCAATAATCCCAAGATTCTTGCATTAATGATATTTATGATCCTAGGCCTATATTTTAATTTTTCTCCTCTCTCTATATAGTTCTTAAACATGTAAAAGGCTTTCTCATGGATAAAATCTTTTCTTTCTAAGAATACTCTTCTTCACTATCTTCGGTATCTCTTTTTCCACTCCCTCCTCCTCCTCCTCCTCATTCTTCCTTAGAGTTATAGTTAAACGATTAAGGATGGCTCTCTCTATGGTCTAATCCTATGTGTATTGAAGAAATTCCCATAGGTCTAATTCCGGTCAATTTCGATTTATCCTTGGGTTTCTACTAATTCCTTTTTTCCTTTCTCATCTCTCAAACTTCAAACCATTCCGCTTTCAACCATTTCAATAGATGCAAGTAAAAGAATAAACCAGTAAAACCATTTAAAACTAAATTGTTGAAAAGTGTTCGATAAAATTGAACTTATCTATCTAATAAGGAGAAATTCATCGAAAAAAGTCATTTATAAATTGAAAGTTTGAATGTCATATGAAATTTATTGATGAAGCATCATTGATAAAAATAATCATTCGTAGGGAATTCAAATCAAGCGAGAGACAAACACAAAAACAGCCAAACTTATTTAAACTTTAGTCTCAAATTATTTTGCATATAAAATTCAATCCATTCGCCGTATTCTAAAAAAAATTCAGAAATTCGATATCAATAAACAAATTATCACACCACTCCCATATTAGTATTATAATTGAAAACATTCGACATCAAAACCAATTTTGAGCAAAAATCTTGAAAATTATGCTCTAAGAATTCAAAAATCCATAAGAAACCAAAAAATTAATCGATTAAAGGTTATGGTTCTCGTTGATTACCTTCTTGAAAAGTGGATCTTTTTCAAGATTGGAACTCTAAGATTCCTCTAGAACATACCTCCAAGTCTCAACTTTAAATTCCTTAGTCAAGCACTAGTTTGCTATACACTCTTAAAACTCATCAAAGTTTTAGTTGAATGTGTGAAGGTTGAGGTGAGAATCACTTAATTACATTAAAAACAGCTTTGGAATGTTAAATCTAGTAAAAAATTTGGTCTTTGGGCAAAATGCTGCAATGATTTATGAGTTTGAGGTGAGTAAATGTGGCAATTTGGGGTTTTATTCTTAAAAATGTGTATTTGTTATAAGTGAATTTAGGTTTCAATGGATTCGGTGGGAAAGTGTTTCCTAAATCGTTGAAAATGAGCCTCAGTGGGTCACCGATTAGTTAGCGAATCCTAGTTATAAGTGCAAATCACTGACAAATTGCTAACCTAAAATTACACTAAAAATTCGACAAACTGTTGTAGATTTTCTAAGCGAATTCCAATACTAATTGGAATCGCTGGGAAATCGCTGGTCTATTTTAACTATTTTTTAGGTTAATTGATTTTCCCATATATTTATGACATATATGTCCAATAAAAAGGTACAATTATTCAAAATTATCAGAGTTTGACTATGATTTGTACGAAACAATAATTTTATTATTATAAAATCGACTAACATAAAAACTAATGCATAAATACAATATAATATAGAAAAATATAGGCTCGATCAACTTCCCCCTTATCAAATTACTCGGAATTAAATTCCTAAAATATACCTAAGAGTCAAAAGTTGATGGAAAATAAAAAGAACTAACTAATCCTTATACTAAAATTGAAAGTAAAGATAGAATATGGGTTGCATGCGTAGAGTGCTTTTGTTTAGTATCGTTGGTTCGACCGAACCATGCAGATCTAAACTGGTTCTATAAATTTAAATGTAGGATTGTCCACTTTAGCACCACTTTAGAAAGTGATTGCTTGGCTATGCACCATAAAAGTGATTGTCTTGTTTATAGTACCCGTGACAGCTTGCAAAGTCACTAAGAAAGGTCGTCCTAACAATAATAGAGGATCTTCAGTGACGAAGTATGGCATAACCAAAAAGTCTATGGGGATAATGTACTTGTTAATTTGAACTGGTACATTAGTGACCACTCCTATTAGTTTCACTGAATAACCATTTAGGAGAACTTTTTCAGAAGCAAGTACATTCAACTTTAGTTGAGTATAAAGAAAGAAGTGAATTGGCATGTACTTTGCTTTGGAACCCATATCACAAATAGCTTTAAAATACCAAGCCCATGTAACTTTTATGTTTATGTGTATACCTCCTAGATCATCGAGCTTGACAATTGCTTAATTCTTATTTTTCTTCTTCTTATTCTTCGTAACTTTAAACTCCTCCATTTTAGGATTATTCTCAACATTATTCGATTGCTTAACCCTCCATTCTTGAGTTATTATCTTTTCATTTGAAGTAATTCCAACTCACTCATCCTTTGTCATAACATTTTCATCTTCCATTATTGTTGGATTAATAACGTATACTTTAGTTTTTAAATTGAGATTTAATTCTAATGATTCATTATCATTAGTTTGTTCATTATTAGGTTCATCAGAATTATCATAGACATCTTCATCAATAAAATAAAAAGTGACAATTTTGTTTTCAAATTCCATAGACATTGTTCATTCAAAGATATCTAACTTTATTTTAGCTGTTTATGAAATGGTCATCCTAAAAGTATAGATAAAGATTTAGATGATACTGAGTCTCCCATTTCCATGACATAGAAGTCAGCTTGAAATACTACGTCATTTACTTTTACTAAGACATCTTCTAGTAAACAATAAGGTTTAAAGGTAAGATTAATAGGTGTATTAGTCAATGAAGCTATTTTCAATGGCTCAAATAGTTTAAGTGACATAACATTAATTGATGCTCCAAGATCACACATAGCATAAGTCTATAAAAGAAGTTCCTAATGTAATATGAATTCCAAACATTCCTAGATCAAAACATCTATTAGGTATTTTCTTTTTAATCAAAATAGACACCTTTTGTCCTAAGTTTTCTTTAGATTCTTCAAAAGATTTATCCTTAGATTCAGAGAATTTTCAAAATTTCATCATAATTAGAAAATCGCATAACTGATTCCATAGATGGTTTTTTATTTTTTATTTTCCTAAATGCTTCAAGTATTTCTTTATTGTTTTCTTCCTCCCTAACATCAGCTAATCGTTGTGGAATGTTAGAACATGAATACGTTTCTTAATCCAAATGATCAGAAATCTTGTCATTTTCATCCTTATCAACTATTTCAGACTTTTTAAAGATTTTTCATATGCTTCAACTTTGGCTAAGTACCATTGGTATAGCCTTTCAATATAAGGTGTATATTTCAAATGTTCATCCAACCATTCTCTAGTAGGATTAACAATCATTTCTTTTTCTTCTTCGATAGTTTTATGTTATTTCTTTTTATTGCCTTGTTTGAGTATTTTTCCACTAATTCTTTAGTTCATTAATAGTAGTATCAGTCTTAATCTAATTTAGAGAAATCCGCATTAAGTTTTGATGGCTTTTGTTCATAAAATTATGTAAGATTTGCTCTAAGTTTTCATTTGTAGATTGAGCATTTTATTCGGGTTGCCGAATAGGTGTAGATTGTATCTAAGCTATTGTTCTATAAGTATTATAATTTTAATTTTAAGGGCTATAACTAAGTTTTAGGCATTTTCTTTCAGGATAAGAAGTATTGTTATTATAGTAATTTCTTGGAGGACTAGATAATTGCTCATCAATGCATTAACCTCTTCAGTATTCTGTTCAAGTAGAGTATGACATGCATCGTATGATGTATAAGCTCATTACATAATCCACAAGCTTTGACTTGATCATATCAATATTTAATTAACAATTTAACCATATTCGATAATTTATCAATTTTATCATTAGACGTATTATTTCTTCTATTATTAACTTCATAAAGTTCATTTTTTAAGGATTCAATATTTTAACCATATTGCTTAGATTGCTTAGCTATTTTATTAATTGCTTCCTTTAGTAAAGTGGGTGTCGTTTCAAATAAAAATCCATCACATACCGTGTCTAATAACCTTAATTCAAAGTGATTGAGTTCTTCATAAAAATTTCTAATAAAGCTCTTTGAGTACATATTTGCAAGAATTCATGCAATACAAAATCATTAGTTGTAATACGCAAAAAGATCTTATTAAAATCGTGATCGTTGTGTACGAATAGATTTAAAGCATTAAGTACAGGATTCCTTAATTATAACTATATAGCAATACAAAGTATATACGTATCTAGAGTTTGTTTCAATTAACAAACTACTCACTCATGCTTGAAATAAACAACACAATAATATAATTGAAAGAAATAATTAAATAAAACACCTCTTATTGTAATAAACAAAGCTCCAATGTAGCTTTAAACAAAAACTTAATAATAACTAACTTACGACTCTCACAAACTTGTTAAGAGAAAAGAGGGCTAGAAGAAAGTGCTAATTTCGAAGCCTTAAGGCCCTATTTATAGTTTCTAAAGCTATACATATCCTAGATAAACTCAAATTCTTAGTAATAATCTAAAAAAGTCACCAACTTCAGTGATTTATCAGCGAATCCTATATTGTTCACAAATCACTGAGTAAATTACTAAAAATATCTCTTTGTGCTCCACCAATTCATCTTAAGATTCCTTTGTAAATTCTAATTCGCTAGCTATTCGTTGACTCTTCTCTGCCATCAATTTAGGTAGTGATTCTTATGTATTTTCATATCACTGGAAATCGCTGGACCTTTTTCTCATGTTTAGTGCTTTGACTTTCTTTCTTTTTTTTCTTTTTTTTTCATTTTTCCTAAATAAATCTTAAGATCATAAAAATAAGAGAATACCTAGGGTAATATCATTATTTATATATAAAATCATCCTAAATTAATGTATAAATCATGTTTAATTTTTGACTTGTCACGAACTCAACCTGATTGATAACGGGTCAATAGGTTTACGCTTAGAGATTTTCAATGAATGTAAAAAATCTAAACTACCATTAAGACATCGTCAAAAATAGCAACATAAAGATAACAAGTTGAATCAAAACACTATTATATTAGAAAATCTGAAGAAGACATAGAAAACAATCTACTACCAGCTAGAAAGCTTCATCCCCGACTTAGGTATTAAAGAAACTAACTGGACATGGCTATTCTACCTTGGCCTACTCCTAAATCACTCTGAATACAATGTGTTTTCATCCATAGAGGTGCCTCCTTTATATGAGTGTGCTTATGTACAAGAATAGCAACTCTCGGGAAAAATAACTTTATAAAAAGTCTCAAAATTTCTATTATGCAAAGTTAGCTCCATTGATGACGCTGTCGTTATGTGGGAACGACACCGATGGCGGCGTTGCTTAATACGGCAAGTCTCAATCTTGAAGTCAATCTGGTATTTCTATTTCTAAACCTGGTGCTGTGTTTGACGCTGTCACTTGAAAAGTTAACACTATCCGTTCAATTCTCGTGCCATTGGTTATTTGGCCGTAACATATTGTTTGGCGTAGTGGGTCTTCACTAACATCATTTGTCCATTCTAGGAGCGTCAAGCATGCTGGTTTTTTACTATCTTTAACTTCTTTCTCTGATTTGTCCAATTCGCACACAAACATACAAATACCCTGTAAATCTCCAAATTAAACATATAGGGCCATAAAACATGACTTTGGACTTGATTTATGTTGGACTAAGTGGTTAGTCACTCACACTCCGACCAAGATTTTGATGGAAACAAACAAGGTGAAAATGTACTAATAAACATCTAGTGTATTTCAGTTTTTGTTAAAGGATGCAAAACAACATATCAAGGGTACTCAAGAAATACAAGTTCAAGACTCGGCATTAATGAAGAAATGAAGATGAAAGTTCAAACCGCAATTTGTAATTTCAATGTAAGGTATACAAATTCTTTCACGCAAGCCAAATGCATTAGTCCATGCATATCAAGTTTCTTAAACCATTTTTCAAAGTTATAAGTTTACCTCAAGTTTCAAAGTGGAATTTAAACACATAACTAGGTCTATGAGTTTAAACAATGTGAAACTTTGTGTGGATGGTCATTTGCATATTAGAGATCATTGTAAATGTTTTCGAAAAAGAAAAACTCATTTTTGAAAGGTCTTCGAAAAGAAAACTCGTAAATTTGTAGAAAAGCCCCTAATACATTATGAAATCGTGAATTTCCGTTTTCGGGATTTGTAAAAATATCCGGACCACCCAATTAGGCTTAATGACTCATAATAAACGTGTATAACATGTTATATAAGGGTTGGTTAGGTCCCGACGAGTTTAAGGGTCGCTAACACAAAGGGACAAAATAATTGTTTTGAGGTCCCCGCAGCTAGCGCGCTAATGATTTCATTAGCGCGCTAAGTGCGAGTTAGCGCGCTAGGTCTCGCAGATTAGCGCGCTAATTGCATATCCGACAACTTTTTTTTTTTTGACAAATGAAAACACACTTTAATTTGAATTCTTGATCTATTTTGGACCCTTGGATCCCTAGAATGGTCATAAACTGTCAAGATGGAATACCTAACATTATAAAACCACCAAGAACATGGTTTTGTTAAAAAGAAGGAAGAAACACACTCAAAAACTCAAAATCTACAAAGAGAAGAACTTTGATTTTTGTGAAGAAGCAAAAGGAGATCTTTGTGGCTGTTCTTTAGTTCTCTAATCCAAGACTTTTTGAGGCTTTTAAAGGAGTACAAGAATCTCTTCAAAGCTGATCTCTTTTGTCATTCTCTTGTTTGTAAGAAAGTCCTAGATCTAAAATCTTGCTTGTGCTTAATCTACATAGTTTTGTGTATTTGATTTGAAAATCATTTTGTTGTGTGTTTGAACACCTTCTTCGTGGGTTTTGCACTTAAATTTATTTTATCAAACCCTAAGATTGATTTGAACAAAAGTTTTGCACTTAAACTTGATTTTTGTTAAACTATTGTTCTTAGACTTGAAATCGGTTTTACACTAATATATTAAGTTTTTAAAACGATTTCACATTTGGGATTTGCAACAAAATCAGTGACATATTTGCATATTCCATTTATTCTCATACTTGCATGCATAAGAGTTGTTAGGCTCTAGGAGGCTTGCTAGTGTTTGAATTTGATACCACTTTGTGTTGTAAAGTGTATCTCATTATTTTTCAGCAACTTATTGTATTTGTATGATTGTAAGACTTAGTGGAATCTAAGTCAAAGGGGAAGACCTAGTTGAGACTAGGCACAAATCCTAGTTGCGGCTAGGTGGGAAGTCCTAATTGTAATTAGGCACTCTAGGCTTGTATGCTTAGGTTGTAACACTTATTTGCAATATAAGTGGGGTTAAAAATCCTAACCGGGGAGGTTAGGTAGTGGACGTAGATCGTTGGATCGAACCACTATAAATTGTGTGTCACTTTCCATCTCTTCCATTCCATTCACTTGCATAGCATATATATATTCATTGATAGTGTATGCATTATAGTTGTAATTTGCGCATAAAGTTTTAAAAGGGCAATAACTACTCGGTAACCCAATTCACCCCCTCTTGGGTGACCTTCAATTGGTATCGAGAGGGTTATCGCTCAAAGTATTACTAACGTATCTTTGAGTGTTCTTTTTGTGCAAGGATGCAAACCTTAGATCCGGCTCGCTTCGGGAAGGCAACTCTTCGAGTAGGCCTCCGTATTTTGATGGAACTAACTATGCTCATTGGAAAGTGAGAATGAAATTCTACATTAGAGCACAAAATAGATTCTTATGGGATGCAATTGAAAGTGGCTACACTCCACCGGATAAGCCCTTGAAAGAGTACACCGCCGAGGAGATAAAGATTGAGCTCAAATGATCAAGCCATGAATCACTTGTTTTGTGCGCTAAGTGAAAATGAATTTAACCGAGTAAGTGCTTGTCAAACGGCTAAGGAAGTATGGGAGAAGCTTGGGGTACACTATGAAGGTACCATGCAAGTGAAGAAGACCAAGTTAAGAATTCTTGAGGAGCACTATGAAACTTTCCGAGTTGGGTCCGATGAAGACATAGCCACCGCCATCACTCGATTCACTAAACTATTGAATGAGATCAAGAATCTTGGAAAGAATTATGATCAAGAAACCTCGGTGTATAAATTCCTTAGAGGCTTGCCTAAGGAATGGGATGCCAAGAAGTATGCTATCCAATCGGCACAAAATCTTGGAGATTACACATTTGATGCATTGTGTGGAGAGCTAACAGTCCATGAATTTGAACTTAAAGACCGAGCAAGATCGGAAGCATTAAGTGGAGGTACTAAGAGTTCAAGAAAAGATATCGCCTTGAAGGTAAATAGCTCCCCTAGTGCATCGGTAGAGATCATTGAAAATGAAAAATCATGTGATGACAATGATCTTGAGGAGGAAGTAGCTATGCTCTCAAGAAAGCTCAACAGGGCCATGTACAAGCGAGACAAGTATAAGAAGAAGTTTCAAGTGGAAGCAAGGGAGGAAAATCAAATGAAACCATATGCTTCGGTTGCGGCAAACCGGGTCACATCAAGGCGGATTGCAAATCCAAGAAGGTGTTTGACAAGAAGAAAGGAAAGAAGAGTTTCAAAGCAACTTGGGATGACTCATCATCATCAAGTTCGGAATCCGAATCGGAAAGTGAGAAGGCAATACTTTGTCTCATGGCACAAGGCGAGGTAAACTCTAACTCTTTTAACTTTGATAATGTTGATGATTTGGATGATGTTCCAAATCTTGATGAGCTTAGGAAAAAGTTGGAAAAGGAGGTCAAAAAGACCAAACAACTCAAAAAGAGCTTGACCATTGCAATTAGTGAAATAGAGTCACAAAATGAGACCATTAATGATCTCCAAAGTGACTTAAATGAAGTCATAGAGGAGAGAGATGCTTTAGTCAAGGAAGTAGAGGACTTGACTAGCACGGTGCATAAGTTTACAAATGGTAAAGAAATGTTTGACATGATGTTGGGAGCACAACGACGTGCACTCAACAAAAGAGGCATAGGTTATGGAGCAAACTTGTTAAGTTAGAAGAAATTGCTAAATGATGATCGTAGATGCTCTAAATGCAACAAGACTCATGTGGTCGGGAAATGTGCATTACAAAAGGCCAAAGTGGGTAGACTAGCATGGGTAGTTAAAAATGTTTACTACACTAACATTCTCGGACCCAAAGGTGTTTGGGTACCAAAATCTAGTGTGTTTCCCATTGTGTAGGATGCGAGGAAGAGCACCCCATGGTACTTGGATAGTGGGTGCTCAAGACACATGACCGGAGATGCACATCAAATTTATTGAACTAAAGCGGCATGATGGTGGAAAGGTTACATTTGGAGACAACAACAAAGGAAGAGTTATTGGTCTCGGAACCGTCGGTAACAATTCACTTTCTATTTCTAACGTTTATCTTGTTGATGGGTTGAAACATAATTTGCTCGATTAGTCAATTGTGTGACAAAGGATTTCATGTTATGTTTGAATCATCGAAATGCATTGTTAGGAATGAGAAGCATGAAACCTTATTTATTGCATATAGAGATAAAAATGTTTATGCCATTAACTTTGATGAGATGAATATGCAAAATGTCTCATGTTTGAGTGCACAAAGTGAATGTGATGCATGGTTGTGGCACCGTAGATTAGGACATTCTAGCATGGAGAACTTGTCAAAATTGACTAAGCATGATCTAGTTAAGGGTCTACCCAAATGCACGTTTAAGAAAGACAAGGAGTGTGAACCTTGTATCCTCGGTAAACAAGTGAAATCGTCATTTAAGACGAAAGTAACAAGTGATGTGACTTGAGCCTTAGAACTTATCCATATGGATTTATTCGGACCCACCCAAACACAAAGCCTAGGAGGTAAATCATATTGCTTTGTCATTGTTGATGATTTTACTAGATATACATGGGTGTATTTTCTCTCTCATAAGCATGAAGTGTTTGATGTGTTCGTAAAATTTTGTGCTTTAGTTGAGAATGAAAAGGGATACAAAATCACCATCATTAGAAGTGATAGAGGTGGTGAGTTTGTAAATAGAAACTTGGAGGATTTTTGTGCTAAACAAGGTTATACACACCAATTATCCTCTCCTAGAACACCCCAACAAAATGGAGTTGTTGAAAGAAAAACAGACACTCCAAGAGATGTGTAGGACTATGCTAAATGAGTACAACATAGCTAAGCACTTTTGGGCCGAAGCCATTAACACGGCATGCTATGTTATAAATAAAGTAAATGTCCGAAAGCAAGTGAAAAAGACTCCTTATGAACTATGGAAAGGCCGAAAGCCCAACATAAGTTACTTTAAGGTGTTTGGTTGTACTTGCTATGTTCTAAATGATAAGGATCAATTAGACAAATTTGACCCAAAGTCAAAGGTATGTACTTTCCTTGGCTACTCTATGCACAACAAAGTATATAGGGTGTTTAATAGATTAACCAAAACCATAGAAGAGTCTATCCATGTGAAATTTGATGAAGTGGATCCCAAAGTTAAGATGATGCAAGACTTGGAAAAATTGAGGATCGATGATGAAGATGATGGCACCCTAGGACAAACTTCAAATAGTCAAGAAGTTGAGGCATGTAAAGAATCCGACACAAGTGCGCCTAAGAATTCAAGACTTCTAATTGGCCATTCATCCCAACAAATAATAGGTGATCCAAACAAAGGAGTAATCACTAGGTCCACATTACATCGAGATGAAGGACATATAGCTTTTGTATCACAAACCGAGCCCACTAAGATAGATGATGCCTTAGGAGATGAATTTTGGGTAATGGCTATGCAAGAGGAGCTAAGCCACTTTGTTAGGAACAAGGTATGGACATTAGTACCTAGACCCAAGGACCACACAACCATAGGCACCAAATGGGTTTTTAGAAACAAAAAGAATGAAAAAGGTGAAATTGTAAGAAACAAGGCTAGGTTGGTTGCACAAGGCTACAATCAAGAAGAAGGAATTGATTATGAGGAAGCCTTTGCACCCGTAGCAAGACTAGAAGCAATTCAAATGTTACTTGCTTATGCTTGCTACAATGGGTTTTCACTATATCAAATGGATGTTAAAAGCGCATTCTTAAATGGCTTCATTAATGAAGAGGTATATGTAGAACAACCACCGGGTTTTGAAGATCATGAACACCCAGTCATGTATATCATCTTCAAAAAGCCTTGTATGGACTAAGATAAGCTCCTAGAGCTTGGTATGACAGACTTAGTGCATTCCTACTTGAAAAAGGATTCAAGAAAGGAACGCTAGATCCCACTTTGTTCATTTTGATCGAAAAACATGATATGTTACTTGTTCAAATTTATGTTGATGATATCATTTTTGGGTCATCCAACACAAGTCTATGTAATGAATTCTCATCATTAATGACAAATGAATTTGAAATGAGCATGATGGGAGAACTAACATACTTTCTAGGCTTGCAAATAAAGCAATCCAAACATGGCATTTTTATAAATCAAGCAAAGTATGTGAGGGACATGTTAAAGAAATTCAAATTCGAAAATCTGAAAGCATGTGACACTCCTAGTAGTTCCACCATCAAAATGGATAAAGACCAACTAGGAAAACCCATAGATCCTAAACTTTATCGTGGAATGATAGGTAGCCTCCTATACTTGACCGCTAGTAGACCCGACATTATGTTCGGTGTGTGCTTATGTGCTAGATTTCAATCCGATCCCAAGGAGTCCCACTTAAAATGTGTAAAGCGCATATTTCGATATCTAAGTGGAACACAAGACTTAGGATTGTGGTTCAACAAAACTAAGAGTTTCGAACTCCGCAGTTTTGTTGACTCTGATTATGCGGGAAGTCTAGTCGATAGGAAAAGTACTTCCGGATTTTGTCATTTGCTAGGAAATTCACTTATCTCATGGTTCAAAGAAAAAGCAAAATTCCGTTGCTTTATCTACGGCGGAAGCCGAATATGTGTCTGTAGGAGTTGTTGTGCTCAAGTTCTATACATGAAACAACAACTTGAGGATTATCAAATCCTAGTTGGGTGTGCTTTGAAATTTATTGTGATAACACAAGTGCGATAAACATATCGAAACATCCGGTGTTACACTCAAGAACAAAACATATTGAGATTAGACACCATTTTCTTCGTGATCACGCCCAAAAGGGCGATGTTAAACTCATCCATGTGCCCACAGAGGATCAACTAGCCGATATATTCACTAAGCCTTTGCCTAGAGAACAATTTTCTAAAATTCGGCGTGAGTTAGGCATGTTTCGAGAATCGGACCTTCTACATATGTTTTAGCTATTCCAAACCTTTTTATATGGTGTTAGTGAAGTGTCCATGAAGTTTGAGGAGAATCGGAGCTATATTGCAAAAATCCAAAATTTTTTGTCAAAAAATTCCAGAGAGGAATTAGCGCGCTAATAGTTAAAATTAGCACGCTAATGATGTACTGACTAAAAATTTCCAGAGGGGAATTAGCGCACTAATAACACCCATTAGCGCGCTAATAGCGTACTGGCCCAGAATATAAATCGACCCATTAGCGCGCTAATTTTATCACTAGCGCGCTAATGACGTTCGGCCAGGCGTCTATAAATTCGTATGATACCTCTCAGCCTGCCTCATATCATCATTGGCTATATGACGAGCACGTGTAGCTCGGGTCGTCATCTTCCTTATGCTCACATTATCACATCCTACTTGGAGTCTGCCCAAGTAGATCTCGCATTAGGCGGTCGCCCCCTCACTATATATGACACCATCGACATGGCTACGTTGAAAGCCATGAAATACCGCTCCATTCGTGATAGGCGGTGGTGGACTCGGGAAGATGCCATTCCGTATGGTCGCATCACGGCGGCTATGAGTCTCCCTCCCTACGGACTCTCCAAAGGGCTCCTTTTGATGCGCCGGACTATTTGGAATATAGCTATCAATTTGGCGATGATGACAACGCCGACGATGAAGGCAATGCCACCATGATGACCATGATGGTAATGATGAAGGTGCTCGACTTTCTCGTTCCGCAAGAAGAGCGATATGAGTCGGCGACCCTCCGATTCCCTCTACGTTCGGCGGTTTCTCGCCTCCACCGAATATGTCTCCATCATCGGCGTACGTATCTGCACAACATGGGCTACTCGCACGCTTATATGACTCGCCTTTCAATGCCGTCGAGACGAGTATCCAAAGATCGAAATGATCGGCTTCGTTGCATTGAGGGTCAATTGCTCCCAGTTCGGACCGCACGTAATGATCATGCCTCCAACTCTGCACGTCCACCACCATCCTCGAGGAGGAGTGTTTAGACACACCACCACTAGATGAGCATTAGGCTCCAATATGTCGGTCTTAGATGTTTAATTTTTTGTCAAACTCATGTTTAAGCCACAACTATGCTCTCATTGCTTTATGCTATCTATATCATGAATTTTTTTGCGTATCTCTCGAGTTTTCTATATGGATATTTCTTGCTTCACTATGTTTTATCGTCTATGCATTTGTATCGCTACCGTCTATTGTTTCTTGATATGCATAAAGTGAGGGGGAGAGTATATTTCTCTCGTATTGTTTCTATTGTGTTTATTTATGGGGATGCTTGGCCCCACTTTTTGATGGTATCAAACGGGGAGAAAAATGTGGTTGAACTTGAAAAGGTTGATGTGTTTTGAACTTGCATATATGAAATATAAAATCATGAATGCGATATACATTTAGATTACGTTTTACACCTTTAAAGTTCACATTGTTTGTTATCATCAAAAAGGGGAGATTGTTGGACTAAGTGGTTAGTCACTCACACTCCGACCAAGATTTTGATGGAAACAAACAAGGTGAAAATGTACTAATAAACATCTAGTGTATTTCAGTTTTTGTTAAAGGATGCAAAACAACATATCAAGGGTACTCAAGAAATACAAGTTCAAGACTCGGCATTAATGAAGAAATGAAGATGAAAGTTCAAACCGCAATTTGTAATTTCAATGTAAGGTATACAAATTCTTTCACGCAAGCCAAATGCATTAGTCCATGCATATCAAGTTTCTTAAACCATTTTTCAAAGTTATAAGTTTACCTCAAGTTTCAAAGTGGAATTTAAACACATAACTAGGTCTATGAGTTTAAACAATGTGAAACTTTGTGTGGATGGTCATTTGCATATTAGAGATCATTGTAAATGTTTTCGAAAAAGAAAAACTCGTTTTTGAAAGGTCTTCGAAAAGAAAACTGTAAATTTGTAGAAAAGCCCCTAATACATTATGAAATCGTGAATTTCCGTTTTCGGGATTTGTAAAAATATCCGGACCACCCAATTAGGCTTAATGACTCATAATAAACGTGTATAACATGTTATATAAGGGTTGGTTAGGTCCCGACGAGTTTAAGGGTCGCTAACACAAAGGGACAAAATAATTGTTTTGAGGTCCCCAGCTAGCGCGCTAATGATTTCATTAGCGCGCTAAGTGCGAGTTAGCGCGCTAGGTCTCAAAGCATTAGCGCGCTAATTGCATATCTCGATGCCTTTTTTTTACAAATGGAAAACACACTTTAATTTGAATTCTTGATCTATTTTGGACCCTTGGATCCCTAGAATGGTCATAAACTGTCAAGATGGAATACCTAACATTATAAAACCACCAAGAACATGGTTTTGTTAAAAAGAAGGAAGAAACACACTCAAAAACTCAAAATCTACAAAGAGAAGAACTTTGATTTTTGTGAAGAAGCAAAAGGAGATCTTTGTGGTCGTTCTTTAGTTCTCTAATCCAAAGACTTTTGAGGCTTTCAAAGGAGTACAAGAATCTCTTCAAAGCTGATCTCTTTTGTCATTCACTTGTTTGTAAGAAAGTCCTAGATCTAAAATCTTGCTTGTGCTTAATCTACATAGTTTTGTGTATTTGATTTGAAAATCATTTTGTTGTGTGTTTGAACACCTTCTTCGTGGGTTTTGCACTTAAATTTATTTTATCAAACCCTAAGATTGATTTGAACAAAAGTTTTGCACTTAAACTTGATTTTTGTTAAACTATTGTTCTTAGACTTGAAATCGGTTTTACACTAATATATTAAGTTTTTAAAACGATTTCACATTTGGGATTTGCAACAAAATCAGTGACATATTTGCATATTCCATTTATTCTCATACTTGCATGCATAAGAGTTGTTAGGCTCTAGGAGGCTTGCTAGTGTTTGAATTTGATACCACTTTGTGTTGTAAAGTGTATCTCATTATTTTTCAGCAACTTATTGTATTTGTATGATTGTAAGACTTAGTGGAATCTAAGTCAAAGGGGAAGACCTAGTTGAGACTAGGCACAAATCCTAGTTGCGGCTAGGTGGGAAGTCCTAATTGTAATTAGGCACTCTAGGCTTGTATGCTTAGGTTGTAACACTTATTTGCAATATAAGTGGGGGTTAAAAATCCTAACCGGGGAGGTTAGGTAGTGGACGTAGATCGTTGGATCGAACCACTATAAATTGTGTGTCACTTTCCATCTCTTCCATTCCATTCACTTGCATAGCATATATATATTCATTGATAGTGTACGCATTATAGTTGTAATTTGCGCATAAAGTTTTAAAAGGGCAATAACTACTCGGTAACCCAATTCACCCCCCTCTTGGGTGACCTTCAATTTACATAGCAAAAAACTTGTGAGAAACTGCATAAATAATGACTCATTAACTAAGTAAAGCCTTTTATTGAATTTTCATGGATGACTTTACCGTATACGGTAATTCCTTTTAAGAATGCTTACTTCATTTAGCTAAAGTACTAAAAAATGCATAGAAAAGAATCTAGTGTCGAAGTATGAAAATTTTCATTTTGTGGTAAATCATGGACTTATATTAAGACATATAGTATCAACAAACGGAATAGAACTAGATCCGCTAAAATCCAAGTTATAAAGACATTACTTTACCCCACTACTATAAAGGAGGTAAGATCTTCTCTCGGCCATGTAGGATTCTATAGACGTTTTGTGAAAGCCTTTTCTAAAATAACTCAATCTTTATGCATAATCTTGCAAAATGACATTACCATTGAGTTCACACCTAAATCTAAGATAACTTTTAATAAATTAAAAGATACCTAGATTACCACACCTATAATAAAATCATCAGGTTGGTCAAAACCTTTCGAAATGATGTGTAATTCAAGCAACTATGCAGTAGGAGCTATTTAGGTCAAAATAGGAAAAGATTCTCATGTCATATATTATGCATCAACGAGCCTTGGATCCCGCCCAACTAAACTATACTACTACAAAAAAATAACTTCTAGCAGTTGAGTTTGCATTACAACATTTTAGAGTAGGAACAAAAGTAATAATTCACTCAGATCACACCATATTAAGATATTTGATGGCAAAGAAAGATGCTAAACTAAGACTAATAAGATGAATTTTATTGTTACAAGAATTTTATCTTACTATAACAAAAACTTAGTAGTGAACCACCTAAATAGACTAGAAAACAGAGAACCCACACTACCATTAAAAGATGAATTTTTAAATGAATACTTAGACAAGATAACTATCACAAGCCCATGATATGCTGATACAGTCAACTATCTCACTACAAATTGGCTATCACCTCATCTAATAAGAGCACAAAAGAAAAAGATAAAACACGATTCTAAACATTATTTATGGGATAATCCTTACCTATAAAAATTATGTTCCAATCAAACAATTAGAGGATGTATCCTACAAACGAAAATACAATTTTCCATCGCTTATTGCTATATTTATGCTTGTGGGGGACATTTTGGTCCACGTCGTATAGCTCATAAGATATTAGACTCAATATTTTTTTAGCCTACTTTATTCCACGATTGTTATATTTACACAAAAGCTTGTCCAAATTTTCAAAGAACAAGAAATTTAATATGTAGGAACTAAATGCCCTTATGTCCTATATTTCTTTTTGCAAAGTATTTATTTTTGGATAATAGAATTTTTGGGACCTTTTCCACCATCTAATACAAATATTAACATTTTATTAGCTGTAGACTATGTCTCCAAGTGTATTGAAACTATAGCCATTAAATCTAATGATGCTAAAATAGTAGGTAATTTCCTAAAATCAAGGATCTTTACTGCTTTTGGAGCACCTAGAGCATTAATTAGAGATAGAGGCTCACACTTTCGCAATATAATTGTCGCTACTCTACTTTATATATATAATGTTACATATAGAACATCTACCACATATTACCTCAAACTAGTGGACAAGTCGAAACATCAAATAGAGAAATTAAATTGATTTTAGAAAAAAATCGTATGTCTAACACATGAAGATTGGAGTCTTTGCTTTGAACATTCATTATGAGCTTATTGAACTACCTTTATGACATCCATATGTAAGACACCTTATAGGCTAACATTTGGTAAAGCATGCCATTTACTAACAGAGTTAGAACATAAAACATATTGGCCAATCAAAACATGCAATATGAATTATAATAATGTAGGAAAACAACTTAAACTTAGTATCCAAGAGTTAAAAGAACTTGGAAATGATGCGTATGAAAGTGCTTTTATTTATAATGATAAATTTAAAGCATTTCATGATAATAAATTCAATATTAAAAATTTTAAAGTAGGACAAAAATTGTTACTCTTTTGCTCAAGTCTTAAATTATTTCCAGGAAAACTTCATTAATAATGGACGGGACCTTTTGTAATTACACACGTATTTCCCCATGGTGCTGTAGAGATAGAAAGCAGAGAAATATAGAGAATCCTTAAAGTTAATGGTCATAGACTAAAACCTTATCATGAGAATTTTGTCTCGTAGGATATGGAGATCATTAACTTCGACCCTGTTGACAACTTACCAAATGAATTGAACATTATTGAATAGCATATTGTAACTATAAACTCTAATGAAACAATCAAGCTTTAGATGGTTACTACACTAAAAAAAAAAGAAAAAGAAATCACAAAAGGAATAACAACCAGCCAGAGACCTATTCGAATGTGATAAGGATGACTCAAATTACATGAAATTTGGTGAAAATGGAGATCCTTCAAAATTCTTAGAAGCAGATCAAGGGCACAACTTAACATAAAAGTTAAAGAAATATCCTTTTACATAGTTCAACTTGGCACAAGAGTTTATTTGAATCTTATTCCTACACATTGGTTCCTTTTAACAAATTCGAGGATTCATTGCAAGCCTCCTATTAAGGTGTACAAGCCAAATGACACTTTCACTGTCCCATTAGGTTTATCAAGGAATATATCCTATGAGTGGGAAGGTTCATTTTCACTATAAACTTCCTATTAATGCCAACAACTACCCCACATGATGAGATATTATTAGGAAGACCATTCTTATCAATTGCCAGAGCTATCATCACCATATGTGATCGCATAGTTACACTTAGGATGAGTAATGATGAAATATCATTCAAAAATGGGAAAGAACTTTGTGAAGATATTGAAAAAGGGAAATTAAGTGATGGTAATAAGAGCAATGACGAGAGACATATTTTAGACACTAATGAAGATATTATCAATGAGGAACCACTTGAAGTAAAGATTGATTCATTCACACTCAACGCAGATTAATTCCTTTATGAGTAAAGCCAATGACAATAAACAATAATGTTTTATTGGAAGCAACCTATATTCCTTATTTCTTGAATTTATTTTAGTTTTTAGTAGAAAATCTAGCATTAGTATAGTTTTCTTTTATTCTCTCTCCCTTTGACTCTTTTTGGAATTATTTTTGGGACTTAAGCTCCGGAGTAGCTTCAATAAGAGGTTGGGATGATCGAGTTGTTTTTATTTTATGGCCTTTATGCAAGTTTGCATAATTCACCTACTTATTTCTTTGTTTTTTTATTTATTTATTTAATGAAATTATTAGTTGGGTACAAATCCTGATCGGATTTCAAAGTTTTCAGTCAATTTTCCTTTTATTTTCATTTTTATAAATGGTATATAAGTTAATAATAAAATTAAATTATAAACAATAAAATTAAGCATAGTGAATCCTCAGCGATTCCAAATAACACTAGGAATCACAGCTAAATCGGTGATAGAGAAAGCTAAGTAAGTGAAAAATGTGGGTCTTACAAATCCCCAGCGATTCACCACTTCAAGAATGCTCCTCAAATCGGTGGGCCATTGTACCTCATAACTCAGCAATTCGCTTATCGACTTTGCGGTGACTCCACTTAAGATAAGAATTGCTAGGCATGATTTTGAGTTTTTAAAACAAAAACCCTAAATCTCCACAAACCCATATTCACTATAACACCTAACATTTGCACCCTTCCCCACACAATCAATTTTTGTCCTAAATTCAACCTCCTAAGTTCAATTTTAGTGTACTTAAGTGATTACCAAATTAACCTAATTCCAATTAACCTAAGAATTTTTGAATTCGGAGTGTTGAACCGAACTAAGGTAAGTAATTTTGGCCTAGAGCTTGGAAATGTGATCTAGAGGAGTTCGAGAGCACAAATCTTAAGAAATTCACTCTCAAAAAGGTAATTATAACAACCCTTAGCTCTTTATTTTGATGAAATTTATTTTATTGGATTTTTGCAAAACTTTGCAATTGATTTCGAAAATTATAGTTAGAATCTAGGTATAATGAATGAAAGATTTCATTGATTCTAATGGATTAGGTATTGCAATAGGAATGATTATTGGTTTACAAATTGCATTTTTTGAAATTTGAGGAGAATTAAGAAGAGTATTCACAACATGTTTAAAATTGAGTTTTCAAGGAATCGGAGGTGTAATTCTCGAGTTTTTGACAAACCATTTTGAAAGATTTGATCTAATATTCTTGACTTCCATGAGTTTTAAATAACCATTTCAAAAGTTTACCTTTTACAAAAATTTGTCCAAGTTTCTCGATTGTAATTAATTTCCAATAAACGACTCGCTTTAAATCTATTTTTTTTGTATCAAATATATGATTTTTTATTTACCAATTCAATATAGTTAATTTGATCAATGTGATAGGAAGAGGTAGAGAAAGAGGTAGGAGTAGTGTACAAGAGAAAAGGAAAGGAATTATGTTAGAAAAACCCCAAGAAGAACTATTATGGCCAACAAATTTCCATTCGACCTACAAGGATTAGTATTTCGGAACACCTACCCTACCTAGCTCTGATATTCTGACTACTTAGAATCAAACACACAACTCTCTAATGATCCCAATAGGTTTATCAGTCCCAAAGCACAAAATGGATACTTTCGAGATGCGAAAAGAGCTATCATACTTAAGAGAGGATTCCAAATCCAAAATGTGCACAAGTTTGAAGCTAAAATTGTGAGCATCATATAAGAAAGGTATTGAGAAAACCTTCGTAGAGATAACTGAGGTTACAATATAGAGGATGCTCATAATTAGCTCACCAATTCTACACCAACGGATATATGAGTGACAATCCTAACGAAGTGATGATTCAAGGGAAGAAAATCAACATTTCACTTAAACCACTAAACAAACATTATAGACTTATGAATACAAAAGTTAGATGACAATCTAACTACCATCAATACCAACTTAAGAAAAAATCAACAAATATTAGAGCTACATTATAGATACCAGCCTATACCCCATTACACAACATTTAAAAGTGAAAAACCATAGAGTAATTTTACTTGATCAAATTGTTGCAAATAGGGGGGGTATATCAATGTTAGGTATGCGATCCAAGATGCAATGAGATAGGCTATGAAGACCATGAAGTGTGATAGTCTACCATTCCTTATTTTGACTACCTAACTCTATATGAAAGCCAATGTTTGTTTCCACGATGGTTAAATTTAATGTGTTACCCCAGTTGACCATCATTGATGTTACACTCAAGAGGATGAAAGTTGTTGATAGATATAATGACTCAGAAGATGAGAGGGAGCTCAATGAAATGAGAAGGTCTAGAATCAAAGACAGGAGTAATATATAAAGAATTCATAGTAGAACGCAACAAGAAGTAAGGCGAACAGCAAGTCCGATGACTCAAATAAATGTTCCAGGGGCAGAGGCGGTTCTACATTTCCAGCAAAGGCTAAAAGGAAAGGATTTTTCAAATCTTTCTTTTCAGCTTTTAGGACTAATGAGAAGTTGATTTTGAGGAATTATGAGATGTTAGACGAGAATGAAAGAACATTAGCACATCACAATTCCATGTCAGAAAAGGAGGTTGATCGAACGTTTGCTAGATCCAAGGAAGAGCATTGACATTCATTCTTTGCAATTGAGATTTCCATTAGGAGTTTACAACCCTGCTGATAGCTACACTTCACTACCTACTCCTGCAAGGAATGACGATGGAGCTGAGGACATCAACGACGAATTTACTTCAACACAAAGTACCATGTAATCTTTTTAATATTTGACTGTACGTATAGAATATGAACTTTGTTAAGTACCATTAATGAGAATTAATGACTTCATTACATCATTTTATTATACGATGTTTGATTTTTTATTTTGAAAAATAGTTTATATTATATTTCCTATTCTTTTATGCTTCACGAGGTTTATTTTATGTTGAGAAATTAGACTTAATTTTAATACATTAAGGACAAGATTTGGAATGAGTTTGAGGGTATTTTGGTGAAGTGAACCATAAAAAAGCCAAGTATGGAAGACTCGAGAGGTAGAGTTGATTTAATATTTGAAATTGATTGAAATTTTTCAAAGTTTTCATAATTCAGGTAATATTTCTTCATTTTACTTTATTTAGTTAGGAATATGAATTGAATATAATTTATTTTATTAATGGAAGTGATATATTTTACTACCCATGAAAATAAAAATTTTATGATAGAAAGGAATTGTTATATTTTATTTAACTCAACTTAGATTGTGAATGCACTAGAGGAGTTTAGAGGGGATTGATTGCTTTTATTTTACACATTATAATGAGTACAAGATCGAAATAAAAGTGCAAGATAAACAAGACAGATTTCTAAGAATCTTGTTATAACAAGATTATTGATCAAGTATTTTATACAAGTATGTACAAATGATAAAACGAATTTATGCCACAATTCAAGGGAAAAATAGGAAATTAACCAATCAATTTTATTCACTTGGAAAGAATGCTTCCTTAACTATAGTGAAACAGAGAATAGCAAACAAGATTTTTTAAATGAAAAAAAGAGACCCACAAATTCCAAAGGAAATAGACCAGAGAATCTAGTGTTGGGAAAAATTAGAGTAAGAATTCCTATAAAAAGAATAACGGATTCTAAAGGAAATAGAGCATGGAACTCTAGGAAAATAAAAAGGAAAATATACATAATTATAGAAAAAGAGAGAGATATTATAAATGGAAGGATGCTTATGAAAAACTCTTCAAATAAAAAAGATTTAGCTCGAGTGCTTATAAAATTAAATGAAGTATCTTTTTACTCCAACATTCCAACAAATGGATATGAAATTATAATTATTGGTGATTAAAAATTCCTATCGACTTTGATCGTGGTGGCATTTAAAATATTGTTTGAAAATAATATTGATTTAGTGATTTTTTTATCTTGAAATTCTACATTAGTTATCGTAAACTTGATGCAGTGGAGATTGAGAAAACTTATATAGTTGTTTGACCTTAATGAATGATTTAACTTTAAATCCCTAAGTGTATTACATAACTATAAAGTTTAGTAGTCAAATAAGGGGTTATTCTTTAAATCATTTTATTATATCATGATTTTTATTTTTTTTATGAGAGTGATATGTTTCTATTCAAAAATCTCTTCTGTTTAAAATAAAAGTATATAATGATGAAATTAGAATAAAGGAAGAAAAAAAAAACATAATTGAGAGTATTCATTTGCTTGGGATAACAAAGTGCAGAGTTTGGAGGTATTTGATTAGTTAGTAGTTAGACAACCTTTTATAGTGCATTTTAGGGTATCTTTAGATGTAAAAGGCTATATTACATGGAGTTTTCTCTTGTTTTTGTTATTTCATGTAAATTGGAATATTTGAAGAAAATAAAGGATTTGATCGAGTGGAAAGATTGCACAATGTTTCACCAACGAATTAAGGAAGAACTAGATTTTACTGCTAGCGATTCCTGAGCGATTTGGCATTCATACTGTGAGTCGCTACTCAAATTAGTGGAGTACAAAAGCAGTTTCCCAAGGATTTTCCCAGTGATTCATGTTATAACAGAATCGCTAAGGAATCGATGGTGTTAGTTTCATGGATTTTAGATTGCAATAAGGATTTTAGAGTTAGTTTATGATATGTATTACCTAAGATACTATAAATATGAACCCTGGACTACGAGATTGAGGGGACCTAGACTATGAGATTGAAAGCCTTTGACAATTTTAACACTTTTAATTTAGTTAGGAGACAATTCTTTATTGTTTTTATTACTCTTGGAGAAGATAGGAAGACTCAAGATTTTTATAAAGGTATTATGTCTTTTCATTATTATGTTATAATGCTATTTATGATTATGAGTGATTAGTTTATTAAGCCAAACAAACTCTGAACATAAACTTGATTCATTTTACAATATAGTCGTAATGCGATGATTTTGTGTTTAATGCTTTAAACCAATCGTATTCTTGAATTCACTAATTTAATAGGTTGTTATTTACGAATTGCAATCATGAATCAAGGTATTACATGCATAGTTGCCAATGTGTATCGTGATATTTTGATTCTCTATCTAGTTTAAAGTAGTAACTAAAAATGTTTAAAAGGTCTATTATCATTTAGATGTCCTAGGTGGATTGAGATCTAAGTAAAATATTGAAGTGGCTTTCCGAATGCATTAGATTTAATAGTTCAAAGTTTTCATAAAGTGTAATGCGATTTTTCTGCCTAAATTTAATTTCTCTGTATATTCAAAGGGTTTACTCAATAAAATTAGAATGTGATTTTTTCACCGATATAAGGAGAACTAATGAATTGATTAGGGATGTTTATTTATGATTATAGTCTAATGATCTAGAATACTTTATAAAGTATTACTGTGACTAAGATTTAAGTGATATGTTTAGATGCAAAATGAATTGATGTTTCATTATTTAGGATGTCCGTTGAGATGTTTATTTTATATTATTTTTCATTAAATTAAATTAATTTGAATTTAGTAACTTCGATTTGTGTTAATTAAGTTAGTTTAGTTAGATTGGTAGATTATTATATTTATAGTTAGTAATTTCAATTATGGCTTTAATGAAGTTAATTAAAATAAGATCAAAATAATAAAACTCCTCTTCTTAAGGAATTTGCAAAACCCATGTGGAGACGGTCCCACTTACCACTATTACAAACTTTATAAGTACAATAAAAGCGAGGAATTTATTATACACGCTCGTCACATATTAATAATCAACACCTTGAGTATGTTTGGAACCTTTTGCTGCTAGCTATGCTTTATATGTATGCATTTGCCATCCATAACAATTTTCTTCTTGAAAACACATTTGCATCCAATGGTCTTACCACCTTCAGGTAAATCAATCAGGTTTCAAACTTTGTTATTATTTATGGATTACATCTCAAAGTTCATGGAACTAAGCTATTTTCTGACTCAGGACTAGACACAGCCTCCAGATAAGTAGTAGGCTCATTTTGATCCATAAGCGATACCTTACTACCATGAGTAATGAGAAATCCATATCTTTGAGGTTCATGTCTTATCCTATAAGATCTATATGGGCCTTTAGGTACATGTAAAGGCTCAACTAGTTCAGAACTTTGTTGATCTCACACTAGCGGTTCATTATTTTTTTGTGGTTCTTGGAGTTCTTTAAGACTTACTTTATTATCATTAACATCTTTTGAAATAAACTCTTTTTCCATAAAGACATCATTCCGAGCGACAAATAATTTGTTCTCAATGAGATTATAAAAGTAGTATCCTTTAATTTTCTTAAGATAAACCACAAAAAGACATTTGCTAGATTTGTCTACTTGTTTTTTTGAGATTTGTCATCATACGAAAATCTCACAGCCCAAATCTTAAGGAAAAACAAACTAGGTCTCTTCCCAAACCATATCTCATATGATGCTTTATCAATCGCTTTAAAAGGAGCACGATTTGGTGTAAACACAACATTTTTTACCACATAGCCCAAAATGTAATGAGAAGATCTGCATGACTTATCATCGAATAAATAATATCTAATAAAGTTCAATTTTTCCTTTCAGAAACACAATTCCATTTGTGGAGTTGCTAATGGATTTAACTTTGAGGAAATCCTACAGTTTCTAAAATGATCATCAAACTCTTGGCTCATATATTCTCTACATGGATCTGATCCAAATGCTTTTCTTGTTTTTTCCAAGATGATTTTGCACTTCATTTTGAAACCTTCGAAACATCTCAAATGATTCATCATTATGTTTCATGAGATACATATAACCATATATGTTGAAATTATCAGTGTATGTAATGAAGTATTGATAACCTCCTCTAGCCATTGTGTTTATATAACCAGATACATCAGTATGTATTAGATCCAATAAATCACTTGCTTTTTTATTGTGTCCAATAAAAGGACTCTTAGTCATCTAGTCTAATAAACATTATACATAGGTTTCATAAGATTATAAATCAAATGAATCTAAAAGTCCATCTTCATGTAATTTAGAAATGTGTTTCTCATTTATGTGGTCCATAAGACAATGCCAAATGTAGGTTTAAATTATTTTTAAATCATTAGTTTTAATAACTTTTGCTTCAACCCACTTGGACACATAATCTACAAGTAAAATATAAACATAACCATTTGATGGTGTAAAAGGTCCCATGAAATCTATCCCCCATACATCAAAGACTTCACAAAAAGAACATAAGTTAAAGATATTTGATTTCTACGTCCTATGTTTCCAGTTCGTTGGCAATTTGGACAAGATTTTGTATAAAGAAAACAATCATGAAATAGAGTGGGCCAAAAAAATCCGGAATCTAAAATTTTAGGAGTAGTTATACATATACCAAATGTCCTCCACATGCATAAGTATTGCAATGAGTTATAATTGATTGTACTTCTGAATGTGGTAAGCATCTCTTAATTATTTGGTCGGTGCAAAACTTTCATAAATAGGGATCATATGATAAATAATGTTTAGAATCCTTTTCAATTTTATTCTTTTGAGTTCTAGTTAACTAAGTTGATAACTTATTAATGGTAAGATAATTTACTATATCGACATACTATGGGCCATCAATATTTGTACTATATAAATATCAATCCAAAAAATTCATCTCTTAATGGTATATGTGGTTATGTATTTCTCAACCTATTTAAGTGATTAGCTATTGGATTTTGGGCTCCTCTATTATCTTTTATAGTAAGATCGAATTCATTTAGAAGTAGTATCCAACTTATTAGTTTAGGTGTTACATATTCTTTTGTCATTAAATATTGCAATGATGAATGATCTAAATAAATTATTACTTTTGTTCCAAATAAATAAGGTCTAAATTTTTCTAAGGCAAACTACCGCTAAAAATTCTTTTTAATAGTGGTATAATTTTGTTGGGCTAGATCTAGTGTCCTAGAAGAATAATATATAACATGAGATTTTTTTCCTACTCTTAGATCTAAAACAGCTTCAACTATAGTTACTTGCATCACATATTATTATAAAGGATAAGAACCAATCTGGTGATTTAATCACAGGTGTGGTTCTTAAAGAGTCGTTTAATTTATCAAATGCTATCTTGCAAATCATTGATAAATTCAATTGGAATGTCCTTTTGTAAAAGTTTGCATAAAGGTTATGTAATTTTAGAAAAATATTTCAAAAATATTTTATAGAATCATGCATGGCCAAGGAATGAATGTATTTTTCTCACTGTAGTGGGGTGATGTAACATTTTGATTACTTTAATTTTTGTTGGATCTACCTCTATTCCTTTATGTGACACTTTATGTCTTAATATAAGTCCTTGATATACCATGAAATAACATTTTTCATAATATAATACTAAATTCGCTTCTATGCATCTCACAAGTACTTTAGTTAAATTAACTAAATATTCATCGAAAGAATAACCATAACTCGTGAAATCATCCATGAAAACTTTAATAAAGTTTTCCACATAATCAGATAAAATACTAACCATACACCTCTAAAAAGTTGCAGGTACATTACATAGACGAAAAGGCATATGTCTATAAGCAAATGTACTAAAAGGTCAATTAAAAGTTTTTTTCCTGCGTATTTGATGAAATCTTGAATAACCATCTTGACAATAGTAATGAGTTTTTTTAGTTAATCTTTTTAACATCTGACCTATAAACGGGAGTTAATAATGGTATTTCCTAGTTGAGGCATTCAACTTCCTATAATCTATATATACCCTCCAAAAGTTATGGATTTAATTGGTACTGATTCTCCATGCCCGTTTGTTGTTATTGTAATTCCTATTTTTTAGGGACTACTTTGACTGGACTTACCCAATTGCTATCAGCTATTGGAAATATCATAATTTGGCGTCTAATAGATTTATTATTTCAGCTTTTGCTACGTCCATTAAAGGCGGGTTTAATCTACGTTGAGGTTGTGTAGAAGCTTTGTGTCAGTTTCTAGATTTATATTATGCATGCATGTAGCTAGACTTATTCCTTTAATATCAGCTACGTGTTGGGTTTTGGGGTTCATACGCAGAGAAAATTACAAAACAATTTTTACAAAAACCCCAACAGGATCCGAATCTAATTCCATTAAATAAGTTTAAACCATGAAAAACTTAATCATACCTCAGTCGCAATATACCTTTCTGAAGGTTGATTGATCTCTAAGGCGCTGCCAACGACGAACGCCCTCTACCGGTAGTCCACACACGAACGGCGGCCGAGATTCGAAGTGCTAGCTTCGAGAGAATACCAAATCCTTTTGTTTCTCTCCAAAACGATCCAGAGCATACCAAAAACCCTAAGTCGTTTCTAAAACGAAAATAGAGTTTCGGCCTATTAATCTTTCGTTGTGTGTTCTAACTTAAAGCGTCTATTTATACAACCCTTGTATATAGACAGTTAAGTAAATTACACATATACCCTTACTTAAAGAAGTATAAGTGTAATATACCACAAGGACATTTCTGTCATGAATTTTATCACATAAAACTCATTTTTCTGAATAATCTTAAAATCTCGCAAAACCATTCTTAGTGTGCGACCCAATAGGCTCATACAACGTTGGCAGTGTACTAAAACATATTTTGGTATACAAGTCATAAGCAACCTCTAGCAAGACATTATGACTACCCAAGTCGTACGAATATCAAATCGATACAACCTAATCGATAGTATATATAACATCATTTTGTCACACGATATCATTTTGATCAAACATAAGGCATGGAATTGTCATCCAACATGTTCAATCGTACTAGTCTCGATCTCTAGGTAGACTGAAAACATCCAAGTGACATTGATCAATATCAATTCAATTAGACTAGGCCTTTTAACAGTCTAACACATCGAGGGATCCACTAGATATCTCTCTTTATGTGAGAGGGACAAATTCTATCTTGATTACACAACTTCATCACATTGCTCACACAAGAACCAATCACAACCTTTATAATCGTCCGGTTAAAGACAACGTTTGATTGTGTTAAATCACTGTGTTCCTAATGTTGAAGTCTCTGGCAATCTCAAGTCAGAGGACTGGAATATATACCTATCATGAGAAACAACAACGACTTAATCCATGTGATGTTCTCATAGCGGGTCGGTGCAGTACTTTGTTCCCTAACAAGTACTCGTGATCTTGATTTGTATCCATATACATATAATCATCATATGATCATCATTCAAGACTCACACTAGTCTTAATTCATTATAGTTCCCAGTATAATGATCGACTAGGGACATTTAGGATATTTCTGTAAATACCCATGGATCTTATTATAATGTAAACATGCAAATTAATTATAATAAACAGCAAATGAAATCCTCTATTTTATTAACTAAAAGTATTTATAAAGATAGTTAATGGATTGACCTAGGGCACATGCCCCATCACTACGATCAATCTTAATGCCCCTTTAAATTCTTTGAATACATTTATGAATTTTTTTTCTTTAAAACTTGTCAATTTATTAGAAATTATTACTAGTAATTTATCGTAGTCCCCTAGATAAACTTATTTCAAAAGATCTGTTAAGGTTTTTAAATCTAATTCTGGGGCTTAAATTATATAAGGTAAAAGTTTTGAATAAGTCCTCGATAAGTCTAGGAAATAAGTAAGTTTTAGTAGTTCATAATATGATTCCGAAGTACTTATTATATCTTTTGTTTCCTTATCTTTATCATCATCTTCTTCTAGATCTTATATTACTAATTTCAATGTCTATCATCTTTATTATGCATATTGAAGAAACATCCATTGGATGTTTCATTGCATTATATGTATAAAAATTCATTGTACCATCATCTACTTCCAGTGTTAATGTTCCATTTGAAACATCAATTTTTGCTTTTGCTATTTTGAAAAATAGTCTTCTTAAGATTAGTGAAGTCTTAGTACAAAAATTATCTTCTTTCATATGTAAGACATACAAATCTACTCAGAAGACTAAATTATTAACCTTCACTAGTATATCTTCTAATACCCTACAAGTTTAACACTCAATATATATGCTAATTGTACCACTATACTTGTTTCATCTAAATTTGCATTTGTCATTTGTAAATAAATACATAAAGGCATAACATATATGGAGGCTCCAAGATCACACAATGCTTTAAAAAATCTTATATTCTCAATCGTACATGGAACGAAACATTCTAGGATTATAATATTTAGGAGGTAATTTCTTTTGAATTAGTACTAAAAAGTGTTCTTCCAGACTCACTTTTTCATTAGCCTTAATCTTATTAGTGCATAAATCTTTTATAAATTTTTGATACTTAGGTACATTTGGAATAACTTCACGCAGAGGTATATTAACTACTAGTTTTTTTAAGGTACCATATATTTTTTTCTTCCTGCAATTTCTTAGCATTTTTATTATCTTCCAAGCAATGAGGGAATGGTGGTTTTATATTAATTGGATTATGTTTATCAGGTTCATTTCTTTGGGAATCTTATTACTTATTACTTCAGTTTCTTTCTCTACTTTTGCTTCTATTTTTTCTAGAAACTATTTGGTCCGACATTTTAAGTTCATCGATCCACTTACCACTTCTTAATGTTATGGCTGGTGTTTTTTCATATAAAGTAGGATAAGGTTGAGATGATAATTTTTCTTGATTTACGAATACACTCATTTGTATTTCCATTTTACTTATTTGATTTTTCAATTCGGTTATATCATTTTCAAATGTTTGAACAATTTGATCTTTTTCTTTTTCTAAATTATTCGATATTTTATTATGTTAATACCCCTAAATTTTAATACGATTGCAAACATTCATTTATGAGTAATTTGTATAATTATTAAAGTTGTTAGTGGGATCAACAAACTCATCATATTGGTTCATTATAGCATTAACTTCTTCTATTTTGGTTTGTTCTCTCAAAGGGGTATGCATTATTAGAACGACTTAATTCATTATAGAGTTGAACTTGGCTTAATCTATCCTTAAGTAATAATTCAACCATGGCCTTTAGCTCGTATATTTTATTGTGTGGTGGTTTATGTCATTCTATTTGTTTCGCTTTGATTTTCTTTGGTTAATTCACTTTTCTAACCATATTGATAGATTGCTTACACATTTTATTTATAGCTTCTCTTGCTAAAGTTCATTTTTCTTGTCAAGCAATGACCATCCACATAAAGTGTCTAAAAATCTTCATTCTAAATGATTTAATCCTTCATAAAAATGTTGCATTTAAGTTTTTCTATAAATGCATGCATCGGGCATAATAAAATTAATATTTGATAACTATCCCAAAACTCATCAAATGTTTCTCCAATCTTCATCTTAGCATTATTAATTTTTTGTCTATATAACCTAATTTGTCTTGGTCGGATGTATTGATTAAGAAATACTTGTAGCATCTCTGACCAATTGGTTATGAAATTTCGAGAAAGGTAAAATAATCTAAAGCTTGGCCTTTTCATACCGAAGGAAAAGCTTTTAACTTAACATAATCTATTTATATATCCTTAGGTTTAAACGTGCTTTCTTTGTCTACCAACTGCCTAATAAACTTTTGAGCATCTTCATTATCTTCACCATAAAAACATGGTAAAGAATTTGAGTCCGGACTTCAATTTGAATTTCGAGAATTCTGTTGTAAAAGTTATACACATAGATTCATAAGTCATGACATTTCTATCTGATTGCCTAAAATTTAGTTCTTCCTCGTCTTCAGCCAAATTATATGACTTTGAACGAGAAGGTTTCCAATAGATTATTTTTAAAATCCCCGACTACGACTCCAAAAATTGACACGTATCGAGCGTGCACAATAATTTCTCGTGTTTCACTATAATTTGTAGTAGTGGTAAAGGATATATCATCTCTACATGGATTTCTCAAATCGTTGTAAGAATTAAGGCTACCTTAAAGTTTTACTAGTTGCACTTATTTTAATTATACTAGAATTAAAAACTAATAATATGTAAATATAATAAATAATTAATTAAAATAACACAAATATAAAACTTTCAATTCAATAAACTAACCTAAAGCAATTCAAACTAACAATAAAATAATCAATAAATCAATATAAATGAAATATCTAAACAAACATCTAAACAAACCCCTCACTAAACAATGAAATATACTTGGATTGCATTTAAACACTAGAATATAACATTACTTCATGCTATAGTTATAATAATAACATATGGAATCTTGGAATCATTTGATCTTAATTCATTATAGGTTGATAGCCTTTAGCCAGCCACTGATTTTCCTAAGTTCAATGGAAAAGCCTTATAATAATTGTAAATTTACCCATGGATAAAATGCAACACCATAGAAATATGATAGCATTAAAACTCAATGAAAATCATTTCTTACATAAGATAGTAAAATCAAAATATGCTAATTAATAAACAACTAAGAACGAAATCACCTATGAACATCCACTCAGAAAAGCCCTATAGATTAATCCTAGTTGCTACTTTTATAACTACTGTAAATAATTACAAATAGAGTTATATACTATATATTAAGGAACATATTGGCCACTATGCACTCAATGCAAAGAATCGCCAGTTGTAATTAGCAAAAATAACTTATTTAATCTATGAATGACGTGTATGATTCGATCTAAAGCATTAAGTACGTGAGTCCATAATTAATTGCAATCCAAAGTATATACATATCTAGGGTTTGTTTAGATTAACAAACTACTCACTCGTGCTGGAAATAAACAATGAAATTATATAATTAAAATACATAATGAATAAGTAAATATATCTTAAAATTAAAGCCCCAATAGTGCTTCACATATAAATTAAATAAAACTAACTTATAAATGCAAAAGGATGAAAAGAAGAGTAGTAGAGAGAAAAATAGAGTTATTTCGAAGCTCTCTGGTCCTATATATAGTTTTCATAAGTGCACATATCATAGATAAATATAAATTCCTTGTTCCTATCTAAAAAACTCATCATCGACCTTAGCGATTTGTTAGCAATTCTTAAGTTGTACACAAATTGTTGAGTAAATCTCCAAATTTGGTTATTTGTGCTAAACTGATTTAGCTGGCAACTTTTAGTGTATTCTCCAATTCACTAGCCAATCTCTGTTGCCTTTTTAGGTGGCAATTTTTAGTGTAAATACAAATTATTGGCTAATCGGTGGACTTCTTTTCTAGTTGATTGTTTTGCTCTTCTACTTGTTTTTCTTCTATTTATTCATTTTTCTATTTAGATCCTTAAATCAAAAAAATTATAGAATACCTAGTCAAATATCATCATTTATATCTAAAATCAACCTAAATTATACTAAAATATGTTTAATTATTGACTTGTCATCAAGCACTTGAGCTAAATCTTTTATTCGAAAAGTTTAAGAACATTCACCTTTTTTATCTCTCGTTTTTTCTAATTCATCTTAATTATTATTTTTTTTCCTTTTTGTAATATTCTTCATTTGACTTTCGAGTCTCTGCTTCTTTTCCTATGAATATTCTCACATTTTTTCCACTATAGATTCCCTTGATCCATCTCCTATGGAATCTATAGGACTCTTTGTATATTTGTAACTTTTGTTAGCACTTCTCATTGTCCATTAAAGTTGAAAAAAATGTTCTTTCTAACTAATAAAGTTCATCGGTTTCTAACCCGTTTCTTCTTTCGATTGTCGCATAATAATTTTCTATATATATTCTGTTAAAATACTTAATCAATAGCATTTATATCACAAGATTCTTAAAAATCTGTCTTGTTCATCTTGAACTATTGTTTTAATTTTCTACTTATTATCATAACTAATACAAGGTAATCAAGTGCATACATCAACTAGTGAAGTCAATAAAAAATGGTATAAAAATTAATTCCTTCTATTATAGAATTTATTTGGATAATAAAAATATCACTTCCATTCAAAAATCTATTATATGTAAACATTCATTCCATTATAACATATTCCTAACTAAAAGTAAAAAAAATGAAATTTATATTTACTTGAATTCGGAAGAAATTTGAAAAACTTCATCAACTTACTTGAATATCGGATCAATACTTTGTACTTGGGATCATTTATGAACTTATCTTCTACCAATCTTTCCTTATTTGCGTTGCTATTATCGTAATAATTCACCTAAAATACCTCGAACTCATTCCAAAACTTGTCCTCAAGGTTAAGAAATTAAGTTAGGTTTCCAACAAAACAAATATACCTTGCGAAGTATAAACGAATTGATATAAACAAAAATTGGATAATCAATATATAAAGTCAATATAGAAATTTTCATCAAACAGATTCCTTTAAATATATAAATATAAATAAATAATCACTAAAGTATAACAAATGTTGCATCAATATTAAATGTACCACTACAACATTGTCTCAAACGTATCAAATCGCCAAGCACGGATCAAAGATAATATATCGTTGGCATAAATCACATAGTATCATTATCAGAGTTACATGTAAGACCTCACTCATCATCACTCGAAGACAAATGAGATGAAGTAGAGTAAAGAAACCAGTGTCATCTTCCTAAAGTCGTATTGTCATCATCCTCCACTGGATCAATCTTTTTGCATTAGTAACTTGCAGCAGGATCATAGAACTTGTAGTCTTGACCTTGCGGTAGTTGAGCATTAAAAATATTGTTAATCGATCGCTTCATTTGGGTAGATCATACATGAACCTTTGTGCCTCCTCCTCGTCCATGTCTTCATGACATCATTCCCTCCATGCTGTGAATGCTCCTTCCTAAGACCCTCATGTTCTTACACACCAATTCTTAATTCCTCAGAGTTCTCACTTGATTAAACCCTATAAAGGCGAACTCTAACTCCTTTACGTAAAGTCCATCAAAGTCCATAGCGATTTGCTCCACATTCGAATCATTTCTCATTATCCATATTTCTTTTAAAACTCTCCTCGTTTCATTTCTAATCTTTCTTCTTTGATTCGTTTTTCTACTGGCAAGCTCAGCCTTCTCCCTCTCGTATTCAGATTCTTCATATCCATCAATTTTTCCATAGCTCTCTATTACTACTTATGTGATAGTATTCTCTGGTAAAATATCTATTTCAAGTCATGCCATACTTACTCGTTATGCTCTGCAAAAATCCATGTTCATCAAAGGAAATAATAATATGTCATTCTTCTTTCTTATGATCACACTCCTAATCAATTCGTAGATAATCTTTCCAACATATAGATATCCCAATCCCCTCACAATATGGTAAAGCAAAGTGGTTATGTATATCATAATCTCAAAGTATTGCAGACCAGGTTGTAAGTTGGTCTTGATGAAACAACACCATGTTTCCGTGATTTTCCTAAAATATTTGCTAGTGATGTTCTTCGGGTCATTCTTTTGAGTGTAAAATGAATCTATCACCATGGAATACTTCTAATCCTCACACAATCTTCTCTGTAGGGTAATGGAACACAATCGAATATTCAGGCTATAGCTATTCATCATCCTTTTTTTAGTGAACTTTCGATAAATCGAAATACCAATTTATTCTTGTAATCGAATAGTACAATGTTCATCCTCTAACTCATGACTCTTTCTTGCTATCACTTCCATAAGCATTCGCATAAAACTCTCACTAAAATTTCTCATCCCTTCTCACTAGCAACATCCTCAAGGTCTAAAAGGTTATAGTCTCTAGTCAATAATTCCCAGTTTCTTGCATTAATAATATTTAAGATCCTAGGCCTATATTTCAACTCATTCTTCACATTGAATCCCTTTCCGGGATCAACTCCCTCCTCCTCATCCTCTTATTCTTCCTTAGAGTCATAGTTAATTGATAAAGGTAATGTAGGCTCTTTTGTGGTCTAATCCTCGGTGTATTAAAAGAAATTCTCATGGGTCTAATTGAGGACAACTTATATTTATCCTTGGGTTTCTACTAATTCCTCTTTTCCTTTCTCATCTCTTGAACTTCTACCCCTTCTACTTCCAGCCATTTCAATAGATGTAAATAAAAGAATAAACGTGTAAAACCGTTTAAAACCAAATTGTCGAAAAAGTGTTTGGTAAAATTCAACTTATCTATCTAATAAGGACAAATTCATCGAAAAAAGTCATTTATAAATCGAGAGTCTGAATGTCATATTAAATTCATTGATAAAACATTATTGATAAAAATAATCATTTGTAGGTAATTCAAGACATGCGATAGAAAAATACAAAAAACCCCAAACTCATTTGAAACTTAGTCTCAAATTAGTTTACATATAAAATTCAATACATTCACCATATTCTAAAAATAATTTAGAAATTTGATGTCAATAAACAAATTAACACAACAATCATATACTAGTATTATAATTGAAAACATTGACATCAAAATCAATGTTGAGCAAAAATTTTGAAAATTATGGTCCAAAAATCTAAAAATCCATGAAAAATTGAAAATAAAATCGATAAAAAGCTAGGGTTCTCATTGATTACCTTTTTGAAAAGTGATTCTTTCTAAATTGGAACTCTAGGATTCCTCTAGAATACATCTCCAAGCTTCAAATTTGAATTCCTCTTGCTCACGCACTAGTTGGCTCTAAACTCTCAAAATTCACCAAATCTTGGGTTAAATGTATGAAGATTAAGGTGTGAATAACACAAACACACAAAAATCTAGCTTTGGAATGCTAAATCTAGTCAAAATTTTGTTCTTTGGGTTGAAAAGTAACAATGGTTGTGAGTGTGAAGTGAGTAAAAGTGGCCATTTGGGTTTCATTTTTAAAAAATACGTATTCGTTATTGGTGAATCAAGGTTTAAATGGATTCGCTGGGAAATCATTTCCTAAATCACTGAACATAAGCCTCAGTGGCTCACTGACTAGTTCAACGAATCGTAGTTATAAGTGCAAATCGCTGACTTGAAATTACTCTAAAAATTTGACAAACTGCTACAAATTTCCTGAAAGAATTTCAGCACAAACTAGAATAGCTAAGAAATCGATGGTCTAATTTTAACTATTTTTTCAACTTAATTAATTTTTTGATATATTTATCACATGTATGCTCAATAAAAAGGTAGAATTATTCGAAATTACGAGAGTTTGACAATTATTTGTGTGAAACAATAAATTCATTAATATAAAAATTAACTAACATAAAAAACTAATGCATAAATACAAGATAATATGAAAAAATATTGGCTTGAACAACTACCCACTCCTTATATGAAATTATTTCAGAATTAAAAATTTAAAATATCCCCATTGTAAGAGTTAAAAGTTGAGAGAAAATAAAAAGAATTAACTAATCATAATACTTAAATTGAAAGTAAAGATAGAGTATGGGCTGCATCCCATGGAGCGCTTTTGTTTACTATCGTTGGCTCGACTGAACCACGTGGTTCTAAATTGGTTCTACAAACTTAAATGTAGGATTATCCATTCTAGAGCCACTTCAGAAAGTGATTGCTCGGCCATGCACCCTAAAAGTGATTGTCTTGTTTTATCCGTGACAACTTGCGAAGTAGCTGAGAAAGGTCATCCTAAGAGTAATAAAGGATTTTCACTGATGATGTATGGCATTACCGAAAAGTCTGTAGGGATAATGTACTTGTCAATTTCAACAGGTACATTGGTAACCACTCCTATTAGTCTCACAGAATAACCATTTGGTAGAAGAACTTTTCAGGAGCAAGTATATTCAACTCTAGTTGAGTATGAAGAAAGAAATGAATTGGCATGTAGTTTGCTCTAAAATCCATATCACAAACAGCTTTAAAATACTTTCGTCTTCCATTGATAGTGCATTATTAACATATATTTTAACTTTTAAATTATGATTTGATTCTAAAGATTCATTATCATTAGTTTATTCATTATTAGATTCATCAGAATTATCATAGACATCTTCATCATCAAAATGAAAAGCGAAAATTTTGTTTTCAAATTATGTAGACATTGTTCATTTAAAGACATTTAACTTTGTTTTAGCTGTTTACGAAATGGTATTCCTTAAATTATAGGCATAGATTTAGATTATACTGAGTCTCCTATTTCCATGACATAAAAGTCAGTTTGAAATACTAAGTTATTTACTTTTACTAAGACATCTTCTAGTAACAATAAGGTTTTATAACTGTGTTGTCAACTAAGGTAAGATTAGTAAGTGTATTAGTGAATGAACAATCTTCAACGGCTCATATAGTTTAAGTGACATAACATTAATTGATTCTCCAAAATCGCTTATAGCAAAGTCTATAAAAGAAGTTTCTAATGTAATAGGAATTCCAAATATTCTTGGATTAGAACATTTATCGGGTATTTTCTTTTAATTAAAGCATAAACATTTTGTCCTAAGTTTTCCTTAGATTCTTCTAAAAATTTATCCTTAGATTCAGAGAATCTTTAAAAGATCATCATAATTAAAAAATTGCATAATTGATTCTTTCAATGGTTTATTAATTTTCTTTCTCCCTAGCATCAGCTAATCATTATGGAACGGCATAATATGAATACATATCTTCATTCAAATTCTCATAAATCTTATCATTTTCATCTTCATCAATTCTTTCAAACTTTTGTATTGATTATTCATATGCCTTAACTTTGACTAATTACCATGGGTATAGCCTTTCTAGATAAGGTGTATATTTCAAATGTTTAGCCATCCATTCTCTATTAGGAATGAAATTAGCCATCATTTCTTTTTCTTCTACAATATTTGTATGTGTTTTCTTTTTATTACCTTTTTAAGTATCTTTCAACTTGTAGGTGGGTCTTTTCATCAATAAATAAAGCATTGACTTGTGCTTGATTAGTAGGAGTAGTAGCAGCTTGAATAGGTTCTTTAGCTTGATTACTCTGTTGAGTACTTAACCTATTTATTTATAAATTCATTTGACTTGACCGATTCTTTAGTTCATTAATAGTAGTATCAGTCTTAATCTAATTTTGAGAAATCTGCATTAAGTTTTAATGGCTTTGGTTCGTAAAATTATGCAAGATTTGCTTTAAATTTTTATTTGCAGATTGAGCATTTTGTTGCTTTCTTTGCTAAAGTAGGTATTGTTTCCTTTGCTAAAGTAGGTGTAGTTTACTTTACTTCCTTTCTTAAGGATTCAACAATTTCATCAAATTGCTTAAATCGCCTAGCTATTTTATTAATTGCTTCCTTTGCTAAAGTAGGTGATGTTTCGGATAAAGATCTATCACATACTATATTTAATAACCTTTATTCAAAGTGATTCAGTCATTCATAAAAGTTTTCTAATAAAGCTCTTTGAGTATATCCATGTTGTGGACAAGAAGAAATTAATATTTGGAATCTATCCTATAGTTCATTAAAATTTTCATCATCTTTCGTCCTTGAAACTGTGATTTTCTTTCTATAGGAGCTAATTTTTCTAGCAGCATATATTCATCTAGGAAAGCTTATAACATTTGAGTCCATGTAGTTATTTAATCTTGCCTAAGATAAAACAACCAATCTTGTGCTTGATCTTTCATTTCAAAAAAATGCTTCATGTTTGACTCGTTCTAGGGTACCTTCTTTTGGTTTCATCTAATTAACATTATGTTGATGCTCCCTTATGAGTTTTGTGGGTCTTTATTGTCTTTACCATAAAAGTTAGGTAAAACATTAATAAATCCATATCTAAGTTCAAATTCAGGAAATCCATTAGGGTATGCTATGCACATAGGTGTATATGTTGTAACATTTTCATTTGCTTATCTAAAAGTTAGTTCTCTATTATTATTGTTATTATTATTGATAATTCTATCAGCATTAATGTTATTATTAATGACATTTTCATTTTCATTATTGTTGTTATCCTCCATACTAATGACTAAAAATCTTTCCCTAAGTTGTTGTTGTCTCAAATTTGGATTAAAAATTCTATCTATTTCAGGATCAAACCGATGTAAAGATCTTGTAGAATTAGAAGGACGAAGTGTATAGACCATACAACTTCTAAACTAAGAAATTATTTAAAAATCCCCGACAGCGATGCCAAAAATTGACACGTGTTGACTGTGCACAATAGTTTCTCGTATTTTCCTATTATTTGTAGTGGTGGTAAGTGGGATATCATATCCACGGGGATTTTGAAACCTTTTAAGGAAGTAATTTTTTTTTCTTGTTTTGCTTAATTTAGTTAATCTAAATAAACAAGAATTGAAACACTAAAGAACTAAAATTATGACTATTAACTTAATTAACCAAACTAACTACACTAGTTCCTACAATTCAATGCAAACTTAAGTAAACGAAATTCAAAATTCATGTAATATAAATATGTAAGCAAACATCTAAACAAACCTCCACTAAACAATGTAATATACTTGGATTGTTTTCAAACACTAGAACATAACGTTACCTCATAACTAGTTATAATTATAGCACATGGAATCTTGGAATCATTAAATCCTAATTACTAATAGGTTGACAGCCTTACGCGAACCATTGATTTTTCTATATTTAATGGTAAATAGCCATATCTTTATCATTGTAAATGTACTTATTGGATAAAACACAATAAAATAGGAATACGACACTCAATGAAAATCATGCTTAATCTAAATCAAATATTAATCAGAATATGCCAATCAATAAATAATTTAGAATACAATCACCTAGAACATCTAATCGAGTAATTTTTCCCAATACATTAATCCTAGTTACTACTTCTATA
This sequence comes from Stephania yunnanensis, assembly GCA_039657365.1. NCBI lineage: Eukaryota > Viridiplantae > Streptophyta > Magnoliopsida > Ranunculales > Menispermaceae > Stephania > Stephania yunnanensis. Next base: position 25,668,219 of record CM077581.1, on the reverse strand, counting down.
GTTGTTGTCAATAATTATATATATAGATTCAAAAAATCAAATATCACAATACATATTTGCAATAATGCATGCAGTACAAAATCATTAGTTCTAATACGTAAAAACAACTTATTAAAACTGTGATAGTTGTGTATAAATAGATGTAAAGCATTAAGTACAAGATTCCTTATTTGTAACTATATAGTTAGACAAAGTATATATGTGTAGAGTTTGTTTAGTTTAATTAACTATTCATTCATACTGGAAATAAACAACACAATAAAATAATTGAAAGACAAAATTAAATAAATACCTCTTATTGAAATAAACAAAGCTCCAATGTAGCTTCAAACATAAACTCAATAATAACTAATTTACGGCTCTCACAAACTTGTTAAGAAAAAAGAGGGCTAGAAGAAAGTGCTAATTTCGAAGCCCTAAGGTCCTATTTATGGTTTCCTAAGCTATACAAATCCTAGAGAAACTCAAATTCTTCGTAATAATTTAAAAAACATCATCACCAACCTTAGTGATTTGTCAACGAATCTTATAGTGTTCATAAATCACTTAGGAAATCACTAAAGATATTTCTCTATGCTCCATTGACTCATCTTACAATTCCTTTGTAAATCTCAATTCGTTAGGTTTTCAGTGACTCTTTTCTACTACCAATTTAGGTAGCAATTCTTGTGTATTTTCATATCGCTGGAAATCGCTGGACCTTTTTCTCTAGTTTACTGTTTTGACTTTCTTCATCTTTTTTGTCATTTCTTTATTTTTCCTAATTAAATCCTGAAATCACATAAACAAGAGAATACCTTGTGTAATATCATCATTTATATATAAAATTAGCCTAAATTAACCTATAAAACATGTCTAATTATTAATTTGTCACAGACTCAACCTGATTGATAGTAAGTCAATAAGTTTACACCTAGAGAATCTCAATGAATATAAAAACTCTAAACTACCATTGAGACATCGTTAAAAATATCAACATAATATAAAGAATGGAATCGAAACGCTATTATTTTAGAGATCTCAACAACACATAGAAAATAACCAACTACTAGCTATAAAGCTTCATCCCCAACCTAGGGATTAAAGAACCTAGCCGGGCATGGCTACTCTACTTTGCTCTACTTTTAAATCACTCTAAATACAATGTGTTTTTGTCAATAGAGGTAATTCATTTATATAAATGTGCTTATATACAAGAATAGCAACTCATGGGGATAAGAACCTTCTAAAAAGTCTCAAGATTTCTATTCCGCGAAGTTAGCACAGTCGATGACGTTGCTGTTATATGGGAACAACACTAGATGGTGGCGTGGCTTAATATAGTAAGTCTTGGTCTACAAGTCAGTCTGGTATTTCTACTTCTAAACTTAGTGTTGTGGTAGACATCGTCACTTGAAGAGTTGACGTTGTTCATTCAATTTTGGCACCATTGGTTGTTCTGCCATTGTACCTTTCTTAGCGTCGTGGGTCTTTTTTAACGCCATCTGTCCATTATGGGCGGGTCAACAATGCTGGTTTTTTACCTATTTTAACCTCTTTCCCGATTTTTCTAATTCGCACACAAACAGTCACCAGCCCATCAAGGCCACGCGAACTTGAAGTCATCCCCACCTTCCTCCAATATATTAGTGGCGGTCCCTTATGAGTGCGGCACGCATACTTTTGTTTGTTTTGGAGCTATTTTGGTGGGGCATACTAAACCCACTACATACAAAATACCCTATAAATCTCAAAGTAAACATATAGAGCCATAAAACACGATTTTGGAATTGATTTACATAGCAAAACACTTATGAGAAAGTGCATAAATAATGACTCATCAACTGCGTAAATCCTTTTATTGGATTTTCATGGATGACTTGACCGCATATAGTAATTCTTTTTATGAATTCTTACTTCATTTAACTAAAGTACTTAAAAGATGCATAGAAAATAATCAAGTGTTGAATTATTAAAAATGTCATTCTATGGTAAATCAGGGACTTATATTAGGACACAGAGTGTCAGCAAAAGGAATAAAAGTAGACCTCGCTAAAATCCAAGTTATAAAGGCATTACTTTACCCACTACCAAAAGGAAGCTAAGATCTCTTCTCGGCCATGCAAGATTCTACATACATTTTATGAAAGACGTTTCTAAAATAACATAAACTTTATGAAAAATCTTGCAAAAAAACATTACCTTTGAATTCACAACTGAATACAAGATAGTTTTTAATAAATTAAAAGATGCCTGGATTACCATACTTATGACTAAATCACTAGATTGGTCACAAACTTTCGAAATAATGTGCGATTCAAGCAACTATGTAGTAGGATTTGTTTTTGGTTAAAATATAGGAAAAGATTTTCATGTCATATATTATGCGTCATTAAACCTCAGATCTCGCCCAACTAAACTATACCACCACTAAAAAAAGAACTTCTAGCAGTTGTGTTTGCGTTAGAAAAGCTTAAACCATATTTACTAGGAAAAAAGTAAAATTTCACTCAAATCATGCCGCATTAAGATATTTGATGTCGAACAAAGATACCAATATGAGACTAATAAGATAGATCTTATTGTTATAAGAATTCGATCTTACTAGACAAGAAAGGTGACAAAAACTTAGTAGTAGACCGCATAAATAGACTAGAAAATGGAGAACCACTAATACCATTAAAAAATGAATTTCCAGATGAATAATATACAAGAAAGCTATCACAAGCCTATGTTATGCCAATACAATCAATCATCTCACTACAAATAGGCTATTACCTCATCTAACAACAGCCCGAAAGAATAAGATAAAACATGATTCTAAAAATTATTTATAGGATAACCTCACCTTTGAAAATTATGTTCTGATCAAACAATTTGAAAATGTATTCTATAAGCAAAAATACAATTCGTCATGGCTCATTCCCATACTTATACTTGCGAGGGACATTTTGGTCCACGTCGTACAACCCAAAGATATTAGACTCGGGCTTTTTTTTGCCTACTTTATTCCATGATTGTTATGTTTACACAAAAGCTTGTACAAATTGCCAAAGAACAATAAATTTAAGATGTAGGAACCAAACGACTTTATGTCTTATATTTTTTGCGAACTGTTTGATGTTTGGGAATATACTTTATGGGACCTTTTCGGCTATCTAATGGCAATATTTACATTTTATTAGATGTATAGTATGTGTCAAAGTGGTTTGAAGCTATAGCCACTAAATCTAATGATTCTAAAATAATAGACAGTTTTTTAAAATCAAGGATTTTTACTTGTTTTTGGAGCATCTCGAGCATTAATTAGCAATAGAGGTTCACACTTTTGCAATAGAATTATCGCTACTCTACTTCACATATATAATATAACCTTAAAGAGAGAAATTAAATCAATTTTAGAAAAAATTGTATGTCTAACACATAACTACTAGAGTCTTTATTTAGAATATGCATTATGAGAATATAGAATTGCATTTAAGACACCCATAAATATGACACCTTATAGGCTAACTTTCGGTAAAGCACGTCATTACCGGCAGAGTTAGAACATAAATCACACTGGCCAACCAAAACATGCAATATGAATTGTGATAATGTAGGAAAACAACGAAACCTCGGTATCCAAGAGTTAGAAGAACTGAGAAATGATGTGTATGAAAGTGATTTTATTTTATTGATAAACTAAAGCATTTCATGATAATAAATTAGATATTAAAGATTATAAAGCTGGAAAAAAAAATGTTACTCTTTTGTTCACATCTTAAATTATTTCCTAAGAAACTTCGTTCATGATGGACAATACCTTTTGAAATTACACACGTGTTTCCCTATGGTGCCATAGAGATAGAAAGTAGAGAAACGGAGAGAATTCTTAAAATTAACGGTCATAAACTAAAACCTTATCATGAAAATCTTATCTCACAAGATACGGAGATCATTAATTTTGGCCCCGTTGAAGACTCGCCAAATGAATTGAACACCGTGGATTAGCATATTGTAACCATAAACTCTGATGAAACAATCAAGCTTTGGATGGTTACTACAGTAGAAAGAAAGAAGAAAAAAAAACCACAAAAGGAACAATAACCCATTAGAGACCTATTCGAGCATGACAAGAACGACTCAGATCACATGAAATTTGGTGAAATTGGAGATCCTTCAAAACTCTTATAAGCGGATCTAGGGCACACATTCCTCAATATAAAACTCAAAGAAATATCCTTTTACAGAGTTCAACTTGACGTAGGAGACGATATGAATCTTATGCCTACAACTTGTTTCCTTTTAATAAATTTGACAATTCATTACAAGCCTCTTATTAAGGTGTACAAGCCAAATGGCACTTTCATCGTCCCATTAGGTATATCAAGAAATCTAGTTGTATGAGTGGGAAGGTTCATTTTCACTACAAATTTCCTTGAATTGCTAATAGCTACCCCATATGATGAGATATTATTGGGAAGACCATTCTTAGCGATTGTCGGAGCTATCATCAACGTACGTGATTATATAGTTACACTTAGGATGAGTAATGATGAAATATCATTCCAAGACATAAAGAACTTTGCGAAGAAATTGAAAAAGGGTAATTCAGTAACGGAAATGAGAGCAATGAAGAGGGACCTTTTTCAGAAAAGAATTAATATATAATCAATGAGGAACTAATTTAATTGAATATTGATTCAATCACACTCAATGAAGATTAATTCCTCCATGAGTCCAGCCAACGACAATAAACAACAACGTTATAAGGAAGACATCCCGTATTCCTTATTTCATAAAGTTATTTTTATTTTTAGTAGGAATTCTGGCATTATTATTGTTTGCTTTTATTCTCTCTCCTTTTGACTCTCTATTGGGATTAGTATCGGTACTTGAGCTCTGAAGTAGCTTCAATAAGAGGTTAGGATGATCGACTTATTTTTTTATAGCCTTTAAGCAAGTTTGCATATTCACTTGCTTATTTGTTTGTATATTTATTTATTTATTTATTTAGTAAAATTATTAGTTAGGTGCATATCAAGATCAAGATTTTAATGTTTTCAGTCAATTTTCCCTTAATTTTCATTTTTATAAAGGGTATATAAGTTAATAATAAAATAAAATTATAAAACAATAAAATTAAGCATAGCGAATCCCAATCAATTTCAATAACACTAGGAATCACAAGCTAAACCAGTGATGGAAAAAGCCCAATTAAGTGAAAAATGTAGGTCTGACAAATCCCTTGTGATTTGCCACTTCAATAGTAATCGCTCCTTAGATCGGTTGGCCACTGCACTTCGCAACTCACCAATTCGCTTAGCGATTTCCCAGTGACTCCAGTTAAGATAAGAATCGCTAGGCATGATTTTGTGTTTTTAAAACAAAAACCCTAAATCTCTACAAACCCATATTCACTCTAACATTCAACCGTTGCACCCTTCCCCTCACAATCGGTTTCTTGCCTCGATTCGACCCTCCAAAGCTCAATTTCAATGTATTTAAGTGATTACTACCTTAACCTAATTCCTTTCAAACTAATGATTTTTGAATCCGAGAATGTTGAATAGAACTAGGGTAATTGAGTTTGGCCTAGAGCTTGGAAATGCGATCTAGAGGAGTTCGAGAGCACAAATCTTGAGATATTCACTCTTAATAAGGTAAATACAACAAACCTTAGCTTTTTATTTTGATGAAATTTTAGTTTGTTGGATTTTCGCAAAAATTGGCAAATGATTTCGAAAATCATAGTTGGAATCTAGGTATAATGAATTAAATATTTCATTGGTTCTAATAGATTAGGCATCATAATAGAAATGATTATTGGATTATAAATTGCATCTTTTTGAAATTTATGGAGATTTAAGAAGAGTATTCGCAACATGTTTGAAATTGAGTTTTCCAGGAATCAAAGGTGTAATTCTCAAGTTTTTGAAAGACCATTTCAAAAGATTTGATCTCATATTCTTGAATTCTGTGATTTTTAAATAAGCATTTCAAAGTTTTACCCTTTTACAAAAATTTGTTCAAGTTTCTCAATCGTAATTGATATCCAATAAATGACTCACCTTAAATCCATTTTTTTCATATCAAATACAGGAATTTTTATTTACCAAGTTAACGTAGTTGATTTGATTAAGGTGATGAGAAGAGGTAGGAGTAGTGTATAAGAGAAAGGGAAAGGAATTAAGATAGAAAAACCACAAGAATAACTATTATAGCTAACAAATGTCCATTCAACCCACGAGGATTAGTATTTGGGAATCGAGAGTAGGGAGGCTGAGTTGAGAACACCTACCCCGCCTAGCTCTAATAAGGATTCTGACTACTTAACTTGAACACACGAGTCCTTTATGATCCCATAAGGTTTGTCAGTCCGAAGCACAAAATAAATATTTTCTAGATTAGAAAAGAGTTTTACACTCAAGAAAGGATTCCAAATCCAAAATGTGCACAAGTATGAAGCTAAAATCGTGAGCATCATACGAGAAAGGCAGTGGGAAAACCTTCACAGAGATTATGAAGGTAATAAGAGAGAGGATGCTTATAATTAGTTTCTAATTCTGTGCCAGTTGATATATGAGTTATAATCCTAACAAAGTGATAGTTTAAGGGAAAAATCAACATTCCACCTAAATCACTGAACAAACATTATATACGTTCGAATGTAAGAGTTAGATGGCAATCTAACACCCCAATATCAGCTACATCCATAAGGAATCTTACACATTCACAATAATTCAAGAAGCCTTAAAGGTAACTTAATGTCCGGAACGAGAATTTTTTCCCGATCTAGATGGCCACCCAAAATTTATCAAAATCACCAACTTTAAAAAAATTAACAAAACTTGGAGCTTCATCATAGATGCCAGCCTATACCCCACTATGCAACATTTAAAAGTGAAAAACCATATAGTCATTTTACTCAATCACATTGTTACAAATAGGGGTTTATCGAAGTTGGGTATACAATCCATGATGCGATGAGATGGGCTATGAAGGCCATGACGCGTTATGGTCTACCATTCCTTATTTTTACTACCCAACTCTATATGAAAGCCAAGGTTGTTTTCCACGAGGTTAAATTCAATGTGTTAACCCAGAGGATCATCACTGATGCTATAGTCAAGAGGATGAGAGCAGTCGATGGGTATAATGACTCGAAAGTCAAGAGGGAAAATAATGAAATAAGAAGGCTAAGAATCAAAGACAGGAGTAGTATACAATGAATTCATAGCAGAACATAAGAAGAAGTTAGGCGAGCAGCAAGTTTGATGGCTCAAGTAAATGTTCCAGGCGCATATGCCATTCTATATTTCTAGCAAAGGCTAAAAGGAAAGGATTTTTGAATCCTAATTTTCAGCTTTTAGGAGTAATGAGAAGCTAATTTTGAGGAATTATGAGATGTTAGACGAGAATGAGAGGACTTTGGCTCGTCACCATTCCATGCCAAAAAAGAGGGTGATTAAACGTTCGCTTTATCCAAATAGGAGCATTGACATTCTTTCTTTGCAATTGAGATTTTCTTTAGGAGTTCATAACCCTCCTGATAGCTACACTTCACAACCTACTTCTGCGAGGAATGACCACGGAGCTGAGGACACTAACAACGAATCTACTTTTGCACAAAGTACCATGTAATCTTTTTAAAGTTTGCTTGTATGTGTAGAATTTGAACTTTGTTAAGTACCATTAATGAGAATTAATGACTTACTCCATTACATCTTTCTATTATATGATGTTTGATTTTCTATTTTAAAAAGCAGTTTATATTGTATTTTTAATTCTTGTATGCTTCACGAGGTGTATTTATTTTATTGAAAAACTCGACCTAATTCTTATACCTTGAGGACAGGTTTGGAATGACTTTAAGGCTATTTAAGTAAAGTGAACCATAAAAAAGCCAAGTATGGAAGACTCGAGAGGTAGAGTTCATTTAATATTTGAAGTTGACTTAAATTTTTCAAACTTTCCATAATTCAGGTAATATTTCTTCATTTTACTTTATTTAGTTAGGAATATGCATTGAATATAATTTGGATTTAAATAGAAGTGATATATTTTATCACCCATGAAAATGGAAATTTGATGTTAGAAATGAGTTGTTATATTTTATTTGACTCAACTTAGATTGTGAATGCACTAGAGTAGTTTAGAAGGGATTGATTGCTTTGTGTTGGACATTATAATGAGTACAACATTGAAACAAAAGTGCAAGATAAACATGACAAATTTCTAAGAATCTTGTTATAAAAAGATTATTGATCGAGTATGTCATATAAGTATGTATATATGATAGAAAGAATTTATGCCACAATTCAAGTGAAAAATAGGAAATTAACCAATAAATTTTACTTACTTGGAAAGAATGATTCCATAACTATAGTGAAAGGGAGAATAGATAACAAGATTTTTTAAATGAAAAAAAAACATATTTAGACCCACATATTCCAATGGAAATGGACCAAGGTATCTAGACTCGGGAAAAATTAGAGTATATATATATATAATTATAGAAAAAATAGAGAGATATAGAAAATGGAAGGATGTTTATGAAAACTTTCAAAAAAAAATTTAGCTCGAGTGCTTATAAAATTTAGTGAAGTATCTTTTTATTCCAACATTCCAACAAATGGATATGAAATAATAATTATTGGTGATTAAAAATTCTTATCGACTTTGATAGTGGTGGCATTTTAAATATTGTTTGAAAAAGATATTGATTTAGTGATTTTTATGTCTTGAAATTCTATATTGTTATCGCAGGCTTGATGTTTTGTCGTTGGAGATTGAGAAAACCTATATAGTTGTTTGACTTTGGTGATTGATTTAGCTTTAAAATCCTAAGTGTATTGCATAACTATAAGGTTCAGTAGTCAAATAAATGGTTCATCTTTAAATCATTCTATTCTATCATGATTTCTATTTTTTATGAGTAATATGTTTCTATTTAAAAATCACTTATCTTTAAAATAAGAGTATATAATTATTAAATTAGAATGAGGGAATAAAAAAGAATACAATTGAGAGTATTCCTTTGCTCGGAATAGCAAAGTGTTGAGTTTAGGGGTATTTGATTAGTTAGTAATTAATTAGTGTTTTATAGTAATAATTGGAATATTTGAAGAAAACAATAAAAAATGAAGAAAATAAAAGATTTTACCAAGTGGAAATATTGCACAATGATTCACAAACGAATTAAGGATGATTGGATTTTACTGCTGGTGATTCATGAACATTTTGGCATTTACACTGTGAGTCGCTATTCAAATCGGTGGAGTACAGAAGCAATTTTCCAAGGGTTTTCCCAGTTATTCACGATATAACAAGAATCGCTGAGGAATTTATAGTGTCGGTTTCATGGATTTTACATTGCAACGAGGATTTTGAGTTAGTTTGTGATATGTATTACCTAAGATATTATATATATATATATATATATGTATTACAATGAGTATTTTAGACTGCGAGATTGAGGTCCTTTGATAGTTTTAACACTTTTTAGTTTAGTTAGTAGACTAATCTTTATTGTTTTTATTGCTTTTGCATAAGATTGGAAGATTCAAGCTTTTCATTAATGTATTTTAAATTATAATTTTAAATTATTCTATTATGATGCTATTTATGATAAGAATGATTAGTTTATTAATCTAAGCAAACTCCGAACATAAACTTGATCCGTTTTGCAATATGGTCGTAATGAGATGATTTTGTGCTTAATTCTTTAAACTAGTCGTATTCTCCAATTCACCAATTAATAGATTGTTATTTACAAATTGCAATCACGAATCTAGGTAATGCATACATAGTGGCTAATATGTATTGTGATGTTTTGATTCTATATCTAGTTTAAAATAGTAACTAGGAATGTTTAAAAGGTCTATTAATGTTTAGATGTCCAAGGTGGATTGAGATCTAATTTAAATATTGAAGTGGCTTTCCAAAGGTATTAGATTTAATAGTTCGAAGTTTTCACAGAGTGTAATTTGGTTGTATTGCCTAAAGTTATTTTCTTTGTCTATTGAAAGGGCTAGCTCAATAAAATTAGAACGTGATTTTTCCATTGGTATAAAGAGAACTAATGACTTAATAAGGAATATTTACGTACTTATGATTAGAATCTAATGATCTAAAATACTTTATAAAATATTATTGTGACTAAGATTTAAGCGACATGTTTTGATGCAAAATGAATTGATGTTTTCATTGTTTAGGATGTTTGGTGAGATGTTTATTTTATATTGTTTTTCATTGAATTAAATTGATTTGAATTTAGTAACTTCGATTTATGTTAATTAAGTTAGTTTAGTTAGTTTGGTTGATTATTATATTTAGAGTTAGTAATTTCAATTATGGCTTTAATTAAGTTAGTTAAAATAAAATAAAAATAGTAAAACTCCTCTTCTTAAGAAATTTGTCAAACCGTTGTGGAGACGATCACACTTACCACTATTACAAACTTTATAAGTATAATAAAGATGAAAAATTTATTATACATGATCGACACGTATCAATAATCAACACCTTAAGTTTGTTTGTAACCTTTTGCTACTAGCTATGCTTTTATAAGTATGCATTTTACCATCCATATTAGTTTTCTTCTTGAAAACACATTTACATCCAATGGTCTTACCACCTTCAAATAAATCAATCAGGTTTATTATACATGGATTGCATCTAAAAGTTCATGGCAATAAGCTATTTTTTTATTCAGGACTAGACGCAGCCTCCTGATAAATAGTAGGTTCAGTTTGATCTATAAGAAATACCTTACTACCATCAGTAACGAGAAATCCATGTATCTCAAGTTTTTTTCTTACCCTATAAGATCTACGTGGGCCTTGTGATACATATAGAGGCTCAACCAGTTCAGAACTTTGTTGATCTCATACTAGCGGTTCATTTTTTGTTCGTGGTTCTTGAACTTCTTCGAGACTTACTTTATTCCCATTAACATCTTTTAAAATAAAATCTTTTTGCCATAAGGACACCATTCTGAAGAACAAATACTTTGTTCTATAAGATTATAAAAGTATTATCCTTTAGTTTTCTAAAGATAACCAATAAATAGGCATTTGACATATTTGTCTGCTAGTTTTTTCTAAGATTTGTCATCATATGAAAACCTCGCAGCCCAAAAACTTAAGGAAAGACAGCTAGGTCTCTTCCCAAACCATATCTTATATGGTGCTTTATCAACCGCTTTAAAAGAAACATGATTTAGTGTAAACACAACATTTTATAAGACATAGGCCAAAATGAAATTAGAGGATCTCCATAACACATCGTAGATCAAACAATGTCTAATAAAGTTTGACTTTTCCTTTTAGAAACACCATTCCATTGTGGAGTTGTTGATGGAGTTAACTTTAAGATAATCCTACAATTTCTAGGATGATCATCAAACTCTTAGCTCAAATATTCTCCACAAGGATCTGATTAAAATGTTTTTACGATTTTTCCAAGTTGATTATGCACTTCATTTTGAAATGACTAAAACATCTCAAATGATGTAGCTTTATGTTTCATGAGATACACATAACCATATCTGTTGAAATCATCAGTGAATGTAATAAAGTATTGATAACCACCTCTAGCCATTGTGTTTATAGGATCGGATACATCAGTATGTATTAGACCCAATAAATCACTTGCCCTTTCACTGTGTCAAGTAAAGGGACTCTTAGTCATCTTGCCTAATAAACAAGATACGCATGTTTCATAAGATCATAAATCAAATGAACCTAAAAGTTCATCATTATGGAGTTTAGAAATGTGTTTCTCATTTTTGTAGCCTAGACGACAATGTCAAAGTTAGTTTTAATTCAAATCAAACGACTTGAATCTCTTTGTGTTTAAGTTAAAAAAAGAGTACTTGTGGAACTTTTCATATTTATAAAATAAAGACTATCACAAAAATCAACATTTGAATAGAAAATGTCTTTACAAGCAATGAAGCAATTATTATTCGCAATAATAGAAGAAAAACTATCTGAATCCAAACATGAAACTGAAATAATGTTTTTGCTCAAAGCATTGACATAACAACAATTACTTAAAACTAAAACAAGTCCACTTGATGAAGTTAGCTCATAAAATCTTATAGCCAATTAAACAACCTTTGCTCCATTTCCTACTTATAGGACAAATTCTCCTTTCTTTGGCTTTCTACTTCTTGTAAACCCCTGCACATTATTTCAAATATGAGAAATAATATATATGCCTGAAATAGTAGTTGCACTACATATACTTTTCTTCTTTAAATCTTCCTTTCAGATATCATAATTTATGAACCAATGACCAGGTGCATGACAGAAATGACAATTTCCTTCCTTCTCATTTTTCTCTTATGGTTGTGAAGCATGAGTAGCCTTAAGCTTGACTTGTTCCATGGGCTTTGTGACAAGCAAAAAAATCTTGGCAACTTTAGCCTTGTCTTTACTCTTCTTGTTTGTAGCCTTTCCTTTTTAAACCATCAACACATTGGTAGAAGGCTTCTTCACACTCGGCTTAAATTTTTTAAGAATCAAATGCAACTCTGAGATGGATCTCTCCACATTATTCATATTATAGTTCATCAAAAACTATACGTAACTATCTCGTAATGACTTTCGAATTAAATCTATAGAAACCTCTTGGTTAATGGGAACTCCAAGTCTGTCAAAATGGTCAATATAGCCATTCATATTTAGAAAATGAGGACTAACTAATGCACCTTCTACCATCTTTCAAGAATAAAGATTCTTGATTGCCTCAGACCTTTCTTGTCTTGCCTGTTGTTGGTACATTTCCTTCAGCATCACAGCCATGATGTAGGCATCCATGTGTTACATGTCCTTTTGAAATTCAGGAATCATGGTAGCTAACATAATGAATGCAACATCAATTGAATCATTAACATTCTTACTATATGGATCCTTCACAACTTTCAAGACATTGTCTCGTGATTCCTCAGGAATAGGATCCTCCAGCACATACAACTTGTATTCAAGCTTACGAACAATTCTCAAGTTTTTGAACTAGTAAAGAAAGTTTACCCCAAACGACTTATCCTTCTCATGTAATGAATGATAAAGGACTAGTGTGATTTGAAGATACCATAAACCTACAACAAAGATTATGCAAATCTCATTTTAGTATAAAGGAACTAAATCCTACTAAATCAACAACCTTCCTTAAATAAAATGTTTATTTAGACGACTAAAATCTATATTTCACCAAGTTCTAAGTCAAGTGAGGCAACACACTTTGAACTAGGTTATTTAGGTAGGTACCTAATACCAATTACATCTTATATAACTTTTAGTTGTTTTAATAAGATTATGAAATCTTATGTCTTAGCATGTTTTATCTCAACTTGTATGACAAGTTAATAATTAAACGAGTTTTATAGTATAATTTAGGCTTATTTTAGATATAAATGATGATATTACACTAGGTATTCTCTTATTTTTGTTGTTTCATGATTTAATTAGGAAAAATGAAGAAATGGAAGAAAAAGAGGAATATGAGCAAAACAGTCAACTGTAGAGAGGTCCAGCGATTAGCTAGTGATACAAGAATATATTAGGAATCGCCATCTAAATCAGCAGCAAAGAAGTGGCTGTGAATCATCAGTGAATTGGAAATATAATAGAATTTGCTTGCTAAATCAGTGGAGCATGGAGACCAATTTCTAATGATTAACTCAACGATTTCTGCACATAATGGAATTGATGACAAATCATTAAGGTTAGTTATGGGTTTTTTAGATTAATATGAAGGATTTGAGTTTATCTATGATATGTATACTTAGGAATCTATAAATAGGACCCCCAGGGCTTCAAAATTGATTCTCTCTTTTAGCCCTCTGGCCTCTTAACTTTAGTTTTATTGAGTTTATGTTTTAAGCTACATTGGAGTTTGATTTATTTAAAAAGTAGTAAATTATTAAATTTAGTATTTCAATCATATTATTGAGTTATTTATTTCCAGCATGATGGAGTAATTTATTAATCTAAACAAACCCTAGACATGTATATACTTTGGATTGCTATATAGTTATAATTAAGGAATCGACAACTTAATGTGTTAAATCTATTCATACAGAGCAATCACGATTTTAATAAGTTGTTTTTACATATTGGAACTAATGATTCTTGTATTGCATGCATAGTTGCAAATACGTATTGTGATATATGATTTTCTGAATCTATGTCTATGATTATTGAAAACAATTATAGAAGTAGTAACTAGGATTAATCTATAGGGCAATATTTTCTCGAGTGGATGTTCTAAGTGATTGTGTTCTAAGTTATTTATTAATACGCGTATTTTGATTAATGTTTGATTAGATTAAGCTTGATTTTCATTGAGTGTTAATGCTATCATATTTAAATTTTATTGCGTTTTATCTAATATATAGATTTACAATGATAAGGATATGGATTATTTTCCATTGAGCATAGGAAAATTGATTTTTTGCTAAAGTTTATCAACCTAATATGAATTGGGATTTAATGATTCTTAGATTCCGTGTGATATCATTATAACTAGGTTATGAAGTAATGTTATATTCTAGTGTTTGAATGCAATCCAAGTATATTACATTGTTAAGTGGAGGTTTGTTTAGATATCTACATTATATTGAATTGAATTTTGTTTAATTTAGATTGCATTGAATTGTTAGAAATAGTTTAGTTACTTTGGTTAATTAAGTTTGTAGTTATAATTTTTAGTTGTTTGATATTTTAATTCATGTTTAACTAGATTAACTAAATTAGGAAAAACAAGAAAAAAAATATTTTCCTCAGAAGTATGCAAATTCCCGTTGAGACGATATCTCATCTACCACTACTCCAAATAATAGGAAAACACAGGAAACTATTGTGCATGCTCGATACGTGTCAATTTTTAGGCGTCGTTACTGGGGATTTTTAAACAATCTCTTAGGATTTTAGACGTTGTATGGTCTGCACACTTCATCATGTTAATTCTACAAGATCTTTACATCTGTTTGATCCTGAAATAGATGGAACTTTTAATCGAAGTTTGAAACAACAACAATAGTAAAGAACTCACTTTTATATAAGCAAATCAAAATGTTACAGTAATTGAGCCTGCATAGCTTACCCTGATGGATTTCCTTAATTTAAACTTGGTTTTAGATTTATTAGTCAGTTACCTAACTTTTATGGTAAAGACAATGAAGACCCACGAGTATTAACATAAATTTAACGAGATGAAACTGAAAGAAGGTACTTTAGAATAAGTGAAACTTAAAGCTTTTTCTTTTGCAATGAAAGATCAAGCACAAGATTAATTGTTCTATCTCCCACACGATTCCATAACTACATGGAATCAAATGTTGGAATCTTTCTAAGATGAATATAAGCCTGCTAGAAAATTTATTTACTATAGAAAGCAAATTAGAGATGCAAAGATTAAAGATGATGAAATTCTAATGAATTTTAGGACAGATTCTAAAGATTAATTTTTTTTCTTGTCTGCAACATGGATATAATCTAATAACTTTATTAGAATATTTTTATGAATGACTCAATCACTTTGAACAAAAGTTATTAAACACGGTATGTGGTGGATCCTTATTTGAAACAACATCTACTTCAGCAAAATAAGCGATTAATAAAATGGCAAAAGAATCTAAGCGGTATGGTGAAAAGATTGAATCCTTAAGAACAAAACTTTATGAAGTTGATAATAAAAGAAATAATACGTCCGATGATAAAATTGATGAATTGTTTAATATCGTTAAACTGTCAATTAATGATAGATCTAACAAGTTAAAGCTTATGGATTCTATAATGAGGTTATGGATCCTACAGATGCATGTCCTACTCTACATGAAGAGAATACTGAAAGGTTAATGCAATGATGAACCAATTTTTTGGTTCCCAAAGAATTCAATACAATAATAATACTCATTATCCTAGAAGAACAAACTCAAATCTTAGTTATGGTCTTCAAAATAAAAATTATAATACTTATGGACCAAGAGCACAGATGGAATCAGTGCCTAATCAGCAACCTCAACATAATGCTCAATCCACGAATCTAAACTTAGAGCAAATCATGTATAATCCTATGAACCAAAGTCATCAAAACTTTACATAGATTACCTAAAATTAGATTAATATTGTTACTACTAATAATGAACTAAAAAATTAGATAATTCAAATGACTTTACAAAATAATAATTTATGTAATCAACAAAGTAACCAAGTTAAAGCACCTAATCAAGCTACTGTTGCTACTAATAATCAACTACTTGTCAATACTTTATTTAGTGACGAAAAAGACACACCTATAACTGGAAAGATTATTACACAAGGTAATAAAAAGAAAGCACATAAAAATATTGAAGAAAAAGAAGAAGAAATGATGGCTAATGTAATTCCTACTAGATAATGGACGGCTAAACAATTAAAATATACCCCTTTTCTGAAAGGCTATACACATAGTATTTAGCAAGAGTTAAAGCATATGAATTTTTTTACAAAAGTATGAATTAATTGATAAGGATATGAATGATAAGATTCATAATAATTTAAATGAAGATATGTATTCATATTCTACCGTTCCACAATGATTAGCTGATGGTAGGGAGGAAGAAAACAATGAAGACATTCTAGAAGTATTTAAGAAAATGAAAATCAATAAATCATTAATGGAATCAATTATGCAATTTTCTATTTAGGATGAAGTTTTGAAAGAATTCTCTAAATCTAAGGATATATTTTTAGAAGAATCTAAGGAAAACATAGGACAAAAAGTGTTTGCTTTAATTAGAAAGAAAATTCCTAAGAAATGTTTTGATCCAAGAATGTTTGGAATACCTAATACATTAGGAACTTCTTTTGTAGACTTTTCTTTGTTTGATCTTGGAGCATCAATTAATGTTATGCCGCTTAAACTATGTAAGTAATTGAAAATAGGTTCATTGACTAATACATCCATTAATTTTACCTTAACTGACAACACAATTATTAAACTTCATGATTTACTAGAAGATGTCTTGCTAAAAGTAAATGACCTATATTTCTAACTAACTTCTATGTCATGGAAATAGGAGACCCAGTATCATCTAAATATCTGCCTAGACTTTTAAGAAAACCATTTCTTAAAATAGTTAAAACAAAGTTAGATATCTTTGAATGAACAATATCTATGGAATTTGAAAACAAAATTGTCACTTTTTATATTAATGATGAAGATGTCTATAATAGTTCAGATGAATTTAATAATAAACAAACTAATGATAATGATTATTTAGAATTAAATCAACATTAAGCTGAAGTATCTGTTATTAATGCAGTAACAATGGAAGACGAAAATGCTATGAAAACGAATAAGTGTGTTGAAGACACTTCAAATCAAAAGACAATAACCTAAAAATTAATCGTTAAGCAACTGAAAAATGTTAAAAAATGATCATAAAATGGAGGAGTTTAAAGCTATAAAGAATAAGAAGAAGAAAAAGAGGAATTTAGTAAATTTCAAGCTCGATGATCAAGGAGATATATATATATAACATAAAAGTTAAATGGAGTTGGTATTTCAAAGATATTTGTGATACAGGTTTTAGAGCAAACTACATGCCAATTCATTTTTTTCTTCATACTCAACTAGAGTTGGATGTACTTACTTCTACAAAAGTTATTTTACCAAATGGTTATTTAGTGAAACCAATAGGAGTTGTCACTAATGTACCGTTCAAATTGACAAGTACATTATTCCCACAGACTTTGTGGTTATGTCATACTTCATCAATAAAGATTCTCCAATAATCTTGGGACGACCTTTCTTAGCCACTTCACAAGCTGTCATCGATATTCTAAATCAGACAATCACTTTCTGGGATGGCACTAGAGTAGACAATCCTACACTTAAGTTTATAGAACTAGTTTAGAATTGCAAAGTTCAGTCGAGCCAACGACAATAAACAAAAATGTTCTATAGGAGATAGCCCATACTATATCTTTACTTTCAGCTTTAGTATTAGGATTAGTTAGTTGTTTTTATATTCTCTTAACTTTTGACTCTTATAAAGGGGATATTTTAGGAATTTAATTTTGAACTAATTTCATATAGGGTGGTTGATCGAGCCAATTTCTTTCCGTATTATATTATATTTATGCATTGGTTTGTGTTAATTGGTTATTTATAGTAATTAAATTATTTTTAGTATAAATTATATTCAAATTCTGATAATTTTGAATAACTTTACCTTTGTATTAGACATATATGTGATAATTATATAGGAAAATCAATTAAATTGCAAAAACACATAGAATAGGTGTCGCGGCCTAAAACTTTGAATCACATTTTAATCCGTAATTAGGATCACAGACCCATGACGTAGGACCCATATTATGATAGGCGCACCGATTCAGGCATGTGGCTAAGGTAGATTTTATATTTGTGTGATGATTTCGTAGTGTATCGTATATGTGTAGACTACTAAGTCACCTCTACTTATTATTTATATGTGTTGATAAGCGAGTAGGGACACGCCTCGAGATATGTGCTATTGTGGGACTGAGTAGAGAGTGATTTGTAAGCTCACACCAAGTTAACGTGACTTAATTAGTTAAATTCGATGTGGCTATAGATGATTTATATTAAATGTAGCTTAAGTTAACTTAATAAAACATTAGCTATTTCATGTTCCTCGAGATACGTTTGGACACCTCGTGAGACTAATTGAGTTACAAATGGTGTTATCAAGGATAAGTTACTAGAGAGTTAGTGTAATGTGAATCAAAACGATTGTCATTAGATTAATCGCGAGATATGTGTGTACATTAGGATTAATGACTATAAATCAATCTTAACTAATATATATAAAATAATGAATGAGATGAACATACAAATATTTTGAACTTAAGCAAGGGAATGAGAGAAAGCTCTAGAGTTCTAATTAAGGTTTGGTCGAGGAGAGTTTAGTAAATCAAAAAGGTAATGATCAAGACAAGGAACTCACATCATTAGGTAAGCTAATCTACACAAAGTTTTGGTAAGATTAGAGGTGTTAGTTCAATTCTGATTTTTGCATAATTTCGTAGGGTAAATGATATCATTTTCGAAAATGGTTTACATATTTGGATTCCTTGCGAAAAAATATTACATTTTCTAGTAAAGGATTTTGGAATTAGAAGTTTAATTGACTAAGTTATGATCAATCAAAGTGTCGGGTGTGTTCTTGAGTTTAATAAAAAAATGCATGCCTTAATCTTATGAGCATATCAATTAGGAGGTTGTGATCACAGTTAATTTGAAAATCGTTTTCAATGATTTTATGAGCTTAGTGAAGCATCAAGTGAGTCCTTGAACCTTGATTTTTGAAATTAAAAATCGTTGATAAAAAATTGATTTATTTTTTTGGTTAAGTAACTGAATTTGTCAAATTATGGTTTGAAGATGAGTTTGATTTCAAAAATTAGTTATATTTTTGAACTCCTCGTTTCGAGCTTTGTAGAAATTCCCAATTTTGATTTAAAACAAACTAGTTTTGAATTTTTGAAGTTTTATGTGTATTTATTAAATTTTCTCAAAATAAACTTAACCTATCTAGCCTAGCCTAAAAACCAAACTAAGGTCCTAAACACAGTGTAATACATACTATATTATACTAGGAGCCTAGGGAAGAGTTTTGAGAGTCCGGTACTCGTTTTGGGGTGTCAATAGGCCAACTAAGCTAAGGAATACATTTTTTGACTTGCAATTAATCTTTTTGAGAATCTTGGTTATATTTTATTCCAATTATGCTTGGTTTTATAGTCTATTTGACTATGAAATGCCTTGAAGACTAATATCATTAACTTGTTTCATAGTCTGCTCATTATATGGGTGATTTTTATCATGAAATCATTTGCTTATCGATTCACGGACTCTATTCTCATGTTCTATGTCTTTCTTACGATTTTGATGAAAGTGTGATCAAGAATAGCATGCTATTAGGGTTAGAGTAATGAAATTGGAGTGTGTATAGAATTATATTCTATGGTTGTTGGCTTTAAAGCATATTTCCTTGTCTTGAAATCCTTAGTGCGAGTCTTTCTTGATATTATAAACTAAAGATAGAATCTAGGATCTATTGCACGATATGGGATGCGCGGCATACGGGGGTCACTAGACTACTAGGGTTTTCGACACTCACTACTACACCTACGCGTCAACAAGACTCAATATAGTCATCAAGAATATATAAATGAGTGATTATTGAGGCGTAGAGCTCAGCTTCAACCTTCGATAGAGGTGTAAAGTACAGCTCCACCCTGAGATAGTGGAATAAAGGCCTATGTGATAAGACTCACAACCGACCGGACCTAGATAATTACTACTTAGCATGTATCAGTCTCATTTTGTTTAAGTGTGGTATTTTCTAGTACATTTCCATTTCAGCACTTCTTTGTTGTATTTTTTTAAAAATACTAGTCGGTTATGTTTGAAAATGTACATAAGAATCTCCATGAATGACTTTATTACCGTCCTTTTTATGACGGTGGATGCATATTTATCGAGCAGCAGACTAGGCAATGAGAAGATAGATGACTATCTCTGAGCATTCGACAATTTTCTACTTCTTATCTTGTACGTCTCGACTAGCTCACTATATTATCATCTTTTTTACTAGCTCACCTTATTATCATCCTTTTGATATTTATATCCATGTGATTTTACTTCCTTTTTTCCACACTTAGGGTCTTTCATGATTACTTCCGCATAACTATCAAGACTTCCGCTAAGTATTTTTTCATTGTAAAAAGTTTTAATAAACTCTGAAATTCAATAATAATGTGAAATGTATATTACTTATCCTAAACTTATTTAAATAGGATAATATGACAAAAGGCTGATTAATACGTACTTAAGTCCCACGTGGATTAGATTTAGGCTTAGTTACAGAATCACAAGAAGATTTCATTCAAGCTTGGACCAGGGAATCTATTAAGCTGGGTGGTGCCCTATTTTAAACAAGAGGTCGTCACAATAGGCTAGGATTTCCCAGCGATTCTAGTTTGTATCGGAATTCATTGACAAAATCGATAGTAGTTTACAGAATTTTCAATGTAACTTCAGCTCAGCGATTTATCACCGATTTGAACTTATAACTAGGATTCGCAAAACTAATCACTGAATCACCGAGGCTCATTTTCAATGATTTAGTCAGTGATTTCCTAACAAATCCACTTAAACCTTGATTCACTAAGAACGAATTAGTTTTTTAAAAAAGGGAAACCCATGATTGTCATATTTATCTATTTCACACACACAAACCATTGCAAATTTTTGATCAATCTTCACACATTCAACCTAAAATTTCGTAAATTTTGAGAGTGTAGAGCCAACTTGGTCTTGAGCGAGTCAATTTGAAGTTAGAGCTTGGAGGAGAGTCTTAGAAGAGCTTAGAGTACCAATATTGAAAAATTCATTTACAAAAAGGTAATCAATAAAAAACCCTGACCTTTTATCGATAATATTTTTTATTTTTCATTGATTTTTGAATTTTTACATAGGTTAGAAGCTAAATTTTGAAGTTTTTACTCTAAATTGGTTTTGATGTCGAATGTTTTCAATTGTAATACTAGTATTGAAATGGTGTGATGATTTCTCTATAGCTATCGAGTTTTTGAACTACTTTTAGTACATGGCGAATGGATTAAGTTTTAAACGCAAACTAATTTGAGACTAACTTTCAAATGAGTTAAGGGGTTTTGTATTTTTGTATTGCATGATTTGAACTTCTTATGAATGATTGTTTTTATCAAAGTTCTTTTATTAATATATTTCATATGAATTTCAAATTATTGATTTATAAACAACTTTTCCAATGCATTTCTCATTATTAGATAGGGTAGAAGTGGAAAGGATAGAAGTTTGAGTAAGGAGAAAGAAAATGAGAATTTAGTAAAGAAAATAAAGAATAAATCTAAAGTTTCCCAAATCCAACCTACGTTAATTTCTTTTAACACATCTAGAATTAGATCGTAAAGAGAGCCTAATATACCTTTACTATTTAGCTATTATTCCGAGAAAGAGTATGAGGAGGAGGAAGAGGAGGAAATAAAACATAATATATGGATGGGGCATGAAATTATGTTCTTAAGAAGGAAAACTTTATCAAATAAGAAGGCCTTAACCAAATTTAAGAATGATTTAGAAAGATATGAATGTTTATGAATAATGATTTGAAAGATAGTTTTATGGATTGTAACAAAGATAATGTTCCTTGAGAAAGTGATAGTAAGATAGAGTCATGAGTTAGATGAAGAACAATGGATTATTATGTTGCAAGAATTAACCGGTATTTTGGTTTACCAAGATTTCACTAGAGAAGAAGCGATGAGTACCTAAAGCCCGAATACGCAATTTAGTACCACTACCCACCTAGACAATTAGGGGAGGTTTAGAGGCAATCCATAGTAATGGATTCATTCTCGATATGGAGAGGTACTCAAAGAATATAACTACCAAAGTTTTTTTGAAAAATCAATAAAGCATAGTGTTATTTCATCAACTCTAGCTTACAGCCAAACCTACAATATTATGAGATAGTGAACTACAAGGTCGCCTTACTTTACCGCATTGTCATTGGATGGGGATATTTAGATGCTGGCAAGATTATCTATGAATCGATAATGAGTGCCATCGGCACAAAGAAGAATGGCATACTACATTTACCTTTGATGATCACAATGTTTTGTAGTGCAAATCAAGTGAATGTGACAAGGCTTGAAATGGATGTTCTATCGGAGAAGACCGTCACGGATGAATTTATAGAGAGATGTCAAGAAATTGATGGTTATGAAGACTTTGAAGATGATAATGAGAGAGAAGGTTGAGATAGCCAGAAGAGAGACATAGTAGAGAAGAAAGATTAGAGATGACACGAGGAGAGTTTTGGAGGAAATGTTGAGAGCTATAAATGATCTAATGTGGAGCAACCTACTAAGGACTATGATGGACTATACATGGAAGAGTTAGAGTTGGCCTTTATGGGCACTATTCTATGCAATTAAATGCAAACTCTTATATAGGTCAAGAACTGGTGTTCGAGAACCAGAGGGCCTTAGTAAGGAGCATTTATAGGATGGAGAGAATGATGTCTAGAAAACATAAAAGACAAGAGGCGTAGAGGGTCTTATATCATCTACATAGATGGAGCTACCAATTAAAAGTAGTCTTAATGTTCCAATACAACCAACTTAAGACTACAACCTCTATGACCCCCCACTGCAGGTTACCACTCCCAGAGGATTGATCCAATATATGATGATGATGATGATGATGATGATGATGATGATGATGATGATGATGATGATGTGACTTACTGGCAACACATTGATTTCTTTATTCCATTTGAGTGATAATGTGTGAGGTTTTTTATTTTCGTTGTTATACTTTGTGATCTATGGTGATATATTTTATTCGATTTGTGATTGGTGAAGTGTTACATTTTAAAAAGTGTTTTGGTTTTAATTACATTTGATGCTACATTAGATAAACATTCGTGATGTTTATTCTAGTTTTTATGCACTGTATTAGATGAAAATTCTATATTGAGTTTTTTCTTATATTGATTGTCCAATTTATGATTATATCAATTCCTTTATACTTCACGGGGTATATTTATTTTTTTGGAAACCCGACTTCATTTTAAAACCTTAAGGACAAGGTTTGGAATAAGTTTGGGAGTATTTTAGGTGATATATGACAATGATAGAAAAGAAAGCAAGGGAAAAATGAAAGGTAGAATATTAATTAAGAATGGATGCAAAGTTCAAACTTTCGATCCGATATTTAAGTAAGTTGATGAAACTTTTCCAATTTCTTTCGAATTCAAGTAAGTATGAATTTCATTATACTTTTTTTTAGTTAAGAAAAGAATGATAATGAAAATGAATATATAATAGATTTTGAATGGAAGTGATATTTTTATCATCTAAGTGAGTTTTATGATAGAAGGAATCAATTTAAATACCTTTGTTATTATCTTTACTAGTTTATGTATACACTTGATAGAATGTCTTGTGTCAGTTATGAGAATGAGTAGAAAATCGAAATAATAGTGTAAGATGAATAAGACTGATTTCTAAGAATCTTGTAATACAAAGGCTATTGATTAAGTATTTTTTAAGTATATATATAGAAAGCCATTATGACACAATTGAAATAAGAAATGGTTTAGAAACCAATAAAATTCTATAAGTTAGAAAGAATGCTTTCTTCAACTTTAGTGGATAGTGAAAAGTGTTGATAAGAGTTTACAAATATATAGAGTCCTATAGATTCCATAGGAAATGGAGTGGGGACTCAAAAGCAAAAGAAATATATAATAAATAAATAATTAGTATGGAGTAGAAAGAATGAGAGATGAAAGAAATGGATGTTCTTAAATTCTTCAACGAAAAGATTTAGCTCGAATGCTTGAAACTAAATTTTTAAACGATATATTCACTAGTATATTGGAAAAATTCCTATTGATTTTGATTTTGGTGCTATTATAAAGTATTTTCTAAAATTAAGATTAATCTAGTGATTTTTTGTGTTTTGAGATTCTATACTAGTCATTGTAAGCTTGAAGCTTGTCAGTGGAGATTGAGAAAACCTATATTGTGTACTAGCCTTGGTATTGAACTTTAGGTTCTAAAGGTTGTTGCATTGGGTTGTTGAGTTATCATTAAGGGATGTTTTATTTTGTCTAAATCATTATATTGTATCATAAATCTCATTTATTTGTGGGTAATATGTTTCCATTTGAAAATCACTTTTGTTCTAAAACTTCTATGGCTCGTTCAGTTGGCAAGCAAAATAAAACCATGAACATGGGATTATTTTACATTGGAGTTATAACATGGGTTTGGGTATTAGTCCCAATTAATGGACTTGTTTGGTTAGGGGTATAGAAGTTGGGATTAAATAGATGAAGTTACAAAATTACCCTCTTATATCAACAACAAAACCTTTCAACCCTACCCATTTCGCTCCCACCCTATCCCTCATCTTCGTCACTCTCATCCTATCCTTCATCTTCTTTGCTCTATTGTGCTCATCAAATAATATTGAACCCAGGTAGTCATATCTCTCTCTCTTTCCTTCTCTCTCTCTCTCTCAACATTAACAATGGTGTTCTCTTATTTTTTGTGGTTTCTTCAATTTTTTTGTTGTACAAAAATTTGTGTTGCATTTCTATGAAATCAGCTTCTATAGTCATAATGTAAACATGAATTAGAAATAGGGGCATCATGATAGAATAGGAAAGCTTATGATTTACAAATGTACTACCCAGCTCATAAGTTGATTGGATGAGGATCTTTATATTTAAAAGTCCATTGTCGTTAGTTGTTTACTTGAAGATCTTGAATTTATAGAATCTGTCTACTCATCCTAGAAATCAGTTCTTTAACATTAGTTTTTTTGGCATTTGTGATTCATTTTCTCTGTAGGCGTTAAATTTATATTGTATTGTTGGCTAACGGCGCCCTGTGTATTAATCATTCTAGATCATATTGAGAAAAATATAGGAAAAAATGGTTTGTTGCGCTTTGTTGTTTATCTAAACTTAGATAACTTCATTATGTCTTGCACATTTCATTGAGCTTTTCTTTGACATTGATCATGAATTTCTACTGCTATGCATTTGTAACTTTCAGAAAGTATACATAATGTAGATAAGCACAAGTAATGGTATTGAATCTGTGACTTCAGTAATCTACAACTTGTTGTTCTTTAATGTAGGACAGTTAATATCATTGTGTTGCATATTCTCGGTGAACTAAAATATAAACTAGCCTTTTAAGTTGATTTGATGACCAAGAAATTGTTTCTTTCTTCTAAAAAAAAGTTGTCATTTGTGCTTATTAGAAAATTTTATGTTAAACACTAAAAGGCAAAAACCATTGTTGGAGCATCACTTAGAGCTAGAGGTGTAATGTGTATCTATGCCTGTTTGTGCCTCGAAATATTGATTAGCAACAATGCATACTGATTACTGACTAAAAAGTCAGTTGTTCTATGCTAAAAAATAATGAAGCTCTAGTCTTCATTGTGAATAGCTCAACTCTTCTGCAATTTATGAAACCTTGTTTAACATATTTTCTGAATCTTTAGTTATGAAAAAGAAAATGCTACACTAACACCCCAAAGTCACACCAAGTGAAGTAGCGTGTGGCCCCGATTGAAAATGAATGTGACTTTGAAGGGGTGTGTCAGCCGATATAATTTGTTTTTGTATATTGATGTACCATAGAACTAATGTTGTTTAGTTGTATATAGCATTAACTTCATATAAAACTAAATGTAGTTTAGTTTGTACGTAGCATTATGTATCAATATTTATTCGTTTGCCGCTGGAATTTTTTTTTCTTGGCCATTGGTGTATCATATTATGTTTGTAAAAAATTAGGCATGGAGAAGGCCAGATTACAACAAGCGACTGGACGAGGAGGATTTCAAAGGCTAAGGAAATCATGTACCAGTGCACCCTGATCTTCTATATTGCTCGAACAAAGTTCCCTTGATCCGAGGAAGGGCAAGAGTAAAGCAAAGATGCATTGTGACCTATCGTAGGAAGAATAAGGTGAAGATGTGAAGGTCGGTAGACGCACGTGGATTCACATGGAGGAAGCAACACTTGTGCATGCCTTGTATGAAATGGTCAGTCTTGGAGTCTATAAATGTGATAATGTATTAAAGCCCGGTTATCTCAATCATTTGGAGGAGACGTTGAAAAAATCTTGTCCAACTTCAGGGATAAAGGCTAAGCCGCATATCGAATCTAAAGTTAAAGTTTTGAAAAAGCAATGGAGCATAGTCAATGACATGATTATGCGCATTAAACATGGTTCCAGTGGCTTTGCTTTTGATAGTAACACTAATATGGTGACTGCGCCCCCTGATGTATGAGATTAAAACTTAAAGGTATGAAGTTGTTAGTTAAATTGTGGATATTTTTTTGCATGATATTCAGTAATTATTCGAACAATTCTTTTTCGAGCTTCCAGGATGCGAAAGAATGGCGTAAAAATTTGTTCCCATATTACAATGATTGTTGTGTCATTTTTGGAAATGATAGGGAAATGGGGGAACATGCAGTTGCGCCAGAATATACCCAAGAGGAAGTGGAAAAGATTGACTCAAACGGCGAGAGTCACCATGAAGTGGAACGCACGACTGCAATGCCTCCTACCGTTGAGGATATGAAGATCACATCCATTACATCCCGGTCCCGTACAACTACACTAGATGGTAATGGGAATCCATCTAAGAAGAATAAGAAGGTCGGCAGTGATACTTACCTAGCTGATCAAATGGTGGTAGCGGCGCAGGTGGCGGCGAGTGAAATATCAAAGGTGTCTCAAGCACTAAATACGGAACATGAGATACGTGTTTTGTTCTTTGTTGCTATGGGGAAGTCAAAGAATTGAAAGAAAAGGAGAAAGCAATTTATAGAAGTTAGATTATGGCGCGCGTGGAGCATATGGTTGTTTTCCTTTACTTGAAACCAAAGCTTCGATACGATTAAGTGCATGCAATGTTTGAATGATTCATAAACTATGTTTGATTGATATGTAAACTATGGCTACGAAATATGTATGAACAACTTTTATAGATAACTTTTGCTTTTGGATACTTTTGTTTATGATACATTTATTGGATGTTTTTTGATACTCTAATGGTACTTTTATGGGTAATGTTTGGAGACATTTATATATATTGACTGCTGAAATGTTTGTACTATATTTTCTCTTTGTCCCTATTTTATATTTTGTAAGAAATTGTGTTGATTCTATTTATGGTTGTATAAGCCACTGTTATTTATTTAGCTAGTTAAGTTGGGTTTCTTCAAAGATAAAAACAACCCGTTCATCAAGTTAGTTGGAAACAAGCCAGTACTATGCAACAAGTTAAATGTCTTCATATTGATTTTGATTCATATGTTTTGCTGCATACATATATCAAATATTTGATAGTTGGCTCGTTGCATAACTTGAAGTTTAGTTGAAGATAGCCAAAACAACAAGTTAAATGTTCGCACAACCACAATGACTTCAATTGTTCATAGGACACATTGTTTCATAGCATATCCCAATAAGGCTCCTGCACTGGTTCATATCTACTGCCAACCCTCTGATAAAGAGTGATATCTCCTGGCCACAAATCAATGCTTTCTTCATCTTAAGGTAGTATAGTCAGTCGTATGCTTTCAATCCATTGCGCTGGAGGGAGCGGCGGATGTGGGATCTCTTGAACCTCGGTAACTATTAGTGTTTCTTTTGGGGTGAGCTGACATGGTGGTACCTTTACCTTTTTGTTACCTCCTGTTCAACTATTCAATCTTGCTATTACCTCTTCCTTGGTGTCGAAGTGTTCATAATTACAAATATGACCTTCTCATAATTTGTTGTAACATTCATACCATGTACCATATATACCGGGCTTCTTACCATTGAAGACAACGTACCATTTCCCTCCCATATCCTAATACAACATGGCTTTAGTATGGAATATAGAAAGAAATTAAACGACAAAAAACTAAATAAAGTTTAAACATGACAAACTAGGGACTACTCACAACAAAGATCACACAAAACATAGTTCACACACAACATAGTTCACAAACAACGAGTTCACACAACTAAGTTCAGACCCAATTAATGATAACTATGCCACATATCCATTTAAAGGTTGTTGCGTAATGTAGTCCATGCATTAGTCAGATTTACCAAGCCAATAATCTCTGGTTCCTCGTTGCATGCATTGTCTTCGGCCCCCAACTACTGTCCCTCTGGCACCATACTTTTCAACACATCATCCAAAAACTCTATTTGAAGGTAATTGTGAAGCACTGCACATGCAATGATCATGAACGACATCATTTTAATGCTGTCGTAAGAGGGATTTTATAGTACAACCCAACGTTGTTTCAACGCGCCGAAACAAGTTTCGATAACTTTTCTCGCCATTGCTTGCACATGTTGAAAACTTATTCGGGTGTTTGAGCAGGATGGTTGCCATTGGCCTAGGCTGACAAGTGGTATCGTTGGCCGCGGAAGGATGCTAGAAAACCATCGCTGTTGGAGTACCCCACATCAACCAAGTAGTAAGTCCCGTTATGAACTTTTAAACCATTGCGATGTGAAACTACATCTCTCATAATCCTTTTATCTACTGTCAATCTTTCCCATCCAGGTAGGATGTAAGTAATTAGTTTAGATAGTGTACATGCACACATGACATTCATTATTGGAAATCATTTTCTACTCCTGAATCGTGCCTTCATGGTGTTTGGGACAATAACCTCTACATGTGTCCCATCAATAGCACCAAGACATCCCTACATTGAGGAAAAGAATAGGATGAGTAAGGTTTGAAAACATCATTTTAAGGTAAAGCCAAAAAAAAAAAAAAATCCACCATAAAGAATAGGATTTATCAAAAAATATTTCCATTTAATACCGGTTTCTTCTAGGCCAATTGGCTCAGGGTTCTTCATAAGTAGACATTGCAATCGTATAAGTGCTCGAATAGTCTTTCTAAACACCACGCTTACAGTGTCACCTGACTTTTGGAACGATTTTGAAATAACCCTATTTTTTATGTTGTTGCCTAGCATGTGGACTGTATTGGCCAAGTGTTCATCATCATTGATGCAATGTTTTCCCTTAATTTTCCATGTTGAGACAGCAAACAATAAAGCTTTGTGAACGACTGCCTTCTCATTCGAAGCATGTCATAACAATCATCGCCATTCTTGTGAACGAGCACTTCGATGATTGCTTGATGTTTGTCATAATTTAATTCATATCTTCGTTGTACACATTGCCTACAAGTTGCTATGACTGTAAACAAGTCTAGCATAAATGAAATGACCCTCAAACAAATTATGAGGTGGTTAATGCCAACATCCCTTGAATGAGGTGGAGATGTAGATGAATTTGGATTCATGTCAAGCAATTTAAAGTAAACACCTCCAAACCAATAAGACAACTCAAATTAAAAACACACATCACAATGGACAAACTTAAATAGCATTCCAAAAAAACTCAGAACACACATCAAAATAACTATTAACTGAATAATTTAGGATCGAAAGTTAGGACAGTTGAGTTCTAAAAACTGAAATGAACAAATGTAACTTCTTAAAACTGAGATCCTAAATTGGGATCGACAGTGAACACTTCAATTCATATTAATTGATTTGCAAACTTAAACATCTAAAAACTGATATCCTAAATTAGGATCGAATGTCAACATTTTAGTTCATATCAACTGATATGAACTAAAACTTCCTCTCAAGCTATAAGTCGATGGCTCTTTTAACGCATTTTTTCACGTTGATCATCTTAAATGAGACAAGAAATCACATGATATCCTATTGCTTTAAGTCGATTGTTCTTTGACCAGTATATCAACAAAAGTCATCAGAATAATTTGATAATCGAGCCAGTACTATGCAACAAGTTTAATTATCATCCCCTTCCTCTGTCCTGATTCGACAATTATTGCTCAAGGGGAAACTCTTTCACCAGTATATCAATAATAGTCATCACAATAATTTATGCATTTCTATAATAAATCCTACAATACTTATTAAAAGGAAGAATTTACGCATTTCTGTAATAAATCATGCAATACTTATCAACAATTATAGTCATTACAACAATCATCATAATAATTTAGAGGCAAGAGCTTCAATACCTCGACTCTGGGAAAATATCATATAATTTCACTTATGGGTGGAACTTTTAGTTGCAGATTCGAATGGAGAGAGAGAGAGACGGAGACAAAGAGATAGAGAGAGTGTGTGTACATAAAGCGAGACGAGAGGTACAATCTATGACCGAGTTAGAGACTAGGGTTTGTTCAAGAGCAGAGTCGGATGAAGATCAAGAGAGAGAATAGAGGATGAGTTTTTTGTCCACTTGGTTGTTAGTAAAACGAGGGTAATTTGGTCATTCTTGGATGCACCAACAATGGGGTTAAATAATACCACTCATTTCATGGTTTTATTTTTATCCAACTTATATGGGTTAAAATAATCCCATCAACAGTTTAAAACTCGAACCAAACACCAGTATTATTCGATGAGTCAACAATTAAATTGAAATTAGTTTATAAAGAATGAAAAGAGAATATGATTAAGAGTATTCCTTTGCTCGGGACAACAAAGTGCTAAGTTTATCAATATTCAATGAGTCAATAATTAGATATGTTTTATAATGTAATTTAGGTTGATTTTAGATATAAACGATGATATTACACTGGGCATTCTCTTGTTTTTGTGATTTTAGGATTTAAGAAAATGAAGAAATGGAAGAAAAAAAGGAAGAAGAGCAAAACAGTCAACTATAGAAGAGCTTCAACAATTAGCCAGTGATAAAAGAATATACTAAGAATCACCACTTAAATCGACAGTAGAGAAGTGCCATCGAATCATTAGCGAATTGGATGATATGATAGAAATTGCTAGCTGAATCAGTGGAGTACATAGACTAATTTTCGGTGATTAACTTAGCGATTTTTGAACATAATGGAATCGGTGACGAATCGCTTAGGTTGATTATGGGTTTTTTAGATTAATACGAAAGATTTGAGTTTATATATGATATGTATACTTAGGAAACTATAAATAGGACCTCAAGGTTTCAAAATTGACTCTCTTTCATAGCCCTCTACCATTATATGTTTAGTTTTATTGAGTTTATGTTTAAAGCTACATTGGAGCTTTTATTTATTTTAGAGGTAGTTATTTATTTAATTATGTCTTTCAATTATATTATTGTGTTATTTATTCTCAGCATGGGTGAGTATTTTATTAATCTAAACAAACCCTAGATATGTATATACTTTGGCTTGCTATATAATTATAATTGAGTAATTGTGAACTCAATGTGTTAAATCTGTTCATACAGAACAGTCACGGTTTTAATAATTTTTTTTTGCATATTACAACTAATAATTCTTGTATTGCATGCACAGTTGCAAATATGTATTGTTATATATGATTTTCGAAATCTTTGTCTATTATTATTGACAACAATGATAGAAGCAGTAACTAGGATTAATCTATAGGGCAATATTTCCTGAATGGATGTTCTAGGTGATTGTGTTCTAAGTTATTTATTAATTAACATATTCTGATTAATGTTGGATTTAGATTAGGCATGATTTTTATTGAGTGTTCATGCTATTGTATTTATATTTTACTGTGTTTTATCGAATAGGTAGATATACAAGGATAAGGATATGGCTTCTTTTCCATTGAACATAGGAAAAAGTTATCAACCTATTATGAATTATGATTTAATAATTCTGAAATTCTATGTGATATGATTATAATTAGGTTATGAAGTGATGTTATTTTCTAGTGTTTGAATGCAATCCAAGTATATTAAATTGTTTAGTGTGGTTTGTGTAGATATTTGTTTAGATATCTACATTATATCGAATTTGAGTTTTGTTTAATTTAGTTTGCATTGAATTGTTAGAATTAGTTTAGTTATTTTGGTTAATTAAGTTAGTAGTTATAGTTTTTAGTTGTTTGATATTTTAATTCTTGTTTAATTAGAATAACTAAATTAAGAAAAACGAGAAAAAATTACTTTCCTTAGAAATTTGCAAAATCCATGTGGAGAAAATATCTCATTTACCACTACTAAAAATAATAGGAAAATACATGAAACTATTGTGCACGCTCAACATGTGTCATTTTACCTAAAGCCCAAAACTGTTTTGATAACTTCATTAAGTCTTACCATTTCAAACAATAGAGTAACCATTACCTAGCTTGCCTCACTGTAAGGACCCATCTACTTGATTCCTAACTTAGCCTAATTACTCTAATTAGGCACATAAACCATACAATTGACTATATGTTTTAAAATACTTTTCATCTCAATCTTTAGTAAAGCTCCAAAACATACTTATATCCACAAGGAAACTCAATATTTGTTTTAATTAATCGGAGTAAATTAGGAAATCATACGGATTACCCTCCGCATTTTTATAAAAATCTCGGCAGCACCTCCCCTAAAAATAGCGTGCTGAAAAACTTTCACCTAATAGATAGCATAATTGGGAAGAAACGCACAAATACTCACAACTCCCCGCAGTTTACAATATATATCAAATTCAAACTTTAAATATTAACTTAAAGTCTTCGATACCTTACTTACAACTTTATAATCCCAAAATAAACCAAAATTGAATCATAAACCTCGTAACTTACTGTAAACAAATATAGGAGACTCTCATAACCTATGTAAAAGTATTTTCACGACCTACTCATACCACAAAGCCCAAAACATTATTTATAAAGAGATTACAACGAAAAAAATTAAAATTTAAACTTGTAAGTAATCACAAAATATCTTCGAGTCTTCTGCATTTTTCTTTGTCTTCATAGAGAACCAGACATCATAAAGAATAACTCAAAGATGTCAGGTAAGTAAACTCCTAGATTGCTATGTGCCCCTACAAATGTTAGTTCGAATACATGGAGACATGTAATTGCTTTTCCAAATAAAAGCTAATTTATATAACTACGTAGATCCCTCATCTCATGTTCTAAGCTTATAACAAGCGGTTCCACTCATAAAGAACCTAGAACAGTCCTATTAGTCTAATGCATACTATTCCAGAGTCGATATTACCTGCGTCGAATGCCCATAGTACGTCTATTCTAGAGTGGAACACCTTACACTCATACAACCGAAGAAGGGGCAACTCTATCCTGATACTATGTATGCATGATCAAGAATGATGTGAAATGTAATGCAGATTAAACACAAATGCAGGTACAAAGATAAAATTTCATAAATTGTAAAGACCACTATAAGGTTTACTTACAATCAACCAACTTTAAGCTAAATTCTTGGAATTTTGTATCATTTGATCACCTTAAAAATGGTTTCAATAGTTTCCCAGCATATCTAAGGGTTAATTTCACAGATGGTCACTCAAGTTTATAGTTTGTAACACTTTGGTCATTAAACTCACATTTGTCCAAAATATATCACTCAACTTTACAAAACGTTTCAAAAAAATAACTCCGACCACTGTCCAATCAAGAATCCGACGACCTTGCTTACGTGGCGCTACGTGAGATTTCATGGGAGGTCACTAAACTTTTGAAGTAACGATGCGAAATTTCTTTATTTTTTCTGTTTTTAAATGAAATACGGGTCACACTTCATCTTCGTCTCCGTCGCTCTGCTACTCTTCATCTTCAAGACTCCGACTGGTCTTCTTCGTCTTCGAATGTTCTTTTTCTTACGTTTCTCACTTCCAACACGCCCAGGAATCCAGGGAGGAAGTTCTACAAGTTCCCTATTTTCAAGTCCCCTGTAAGCAACCAATCAAACCAAAGTCTTTGTTCATTAATGGTCTTAATTTGTAAGATGAGATTTTAATTTGTATTTGCAATTCATTTTCTCCACTACATACACAATTACATACATACATACATACATACATACATACATACATACATACATACATACATACATACATACATACATACATACATACATACATACATACATACATACAGATCAATTTAATCAGGGTATTTTTTTCATTTTTGAGTAGATCGGTATTTTATGTAAGAATCAAAAACAAGCGACAACAATAATTTAAAAAAAAATTGAAATTCTCAAAATGGTTGCACATCACTGCACCCAAAATCATCAACATTGGCAATGGAGGCCTCGGCCCATAAATCCCTCAACATCTTCAACAAAATTTGCACCTTCCTCTTAGCCCACTCCGTGCACTCGCTCTGCAGATGCAACAGCAGCTGCGTGACCACCCCCGCCACCATTGCCTCCTTCCTCACCTCCTTCACCGCCGAGCACAACGATAGCAGCGCCCCCAGTCGCATACTCCATCGCCCTATCTGACACCTTCAATATTATCTTCACCAGTAACGGCACAGTCAGCGCGTGCGCCACGAACACCCCCACCCACTCGACACTTTACATAACAATTCAATCGTCGCCAGTCGAAGTCTCAAAGATGAAGAGGAGCAGAGTGACGGAAGCGAAGAAGAAGATGAAGTGTGAGCCGTGTTTCATTTAAAACTACGAAAAATTAAACAAGAAATTGCTACATCATCACTTCAAAAGTTTAGTGACCTCCCATGAAATCCCACGTAAGTTGGGTTGCCGATTTTTTATCTGAGAGTGGTAAGAGTAATTTTGTTGAGAAGTTTTGTAAAGTTGAGTGATATGTTTTGGATAAATGTGAGTTTAGTGACCAAAGTATTACAAACTATAAACTTGAGTGACCATATGTGAAATTAACCCGCATATGTAATTATATCATAGGTTAGTCTTCAAGTGAAACAATATCACGAAACCTAATGAAAACTGTGGCCAAAGTACGCTTGAGAATAGTTTCCAAAAAATATTAATTTATATAACTGCTTCAATTGGCTTTCAACAAGCCAACTTGGGGTAATGATGTCCTTAATGCAACTTGTAGTACTCGTGTCCTACTTTCCATAAACTCCAAGAACACTCAAATCAGGTCAACGATGGGGAAGTTATGAAGTTTTCACAATTAAATCATCAAAACTCGACAACAAATACCATGAAACCACTCGATACCAACATCAAAATATTTTCACAACCGTGGAGTCAAATTGGATCAAAACTAGTAATCATTTCATCCAAAATCCCAATGTAAATAAATATCAACTATAAAAACATCTCCAAAATAGTTATCAACTGAATCGTATTAGTTTAATTCATCAAAAACCTAACCCATGCCAGTGGGATTTAGTCCAAATTGATGTAAATCAATCCAATATACCAATTCACCACAATCTTTCCCAATTTCTATCAAAACCCCACAAAAGAAATCGAGAAATCACGAGAAATCTAATTCAATTGTGGAAAATCCCTTAAATTGAGTATTTAACAAATTGCAGGCCGAATTGCTCATTTTCACCATAGAAACATAGCTCGAGCTGACCGTTTCGTGATGCTCTATTGTTTTGCGAAAAGTAACCGAACAAAAATCAGACATCGGGAGCTCGCAGAGTGAAAAAAGAAGCGAAAAAGGTTTAAAGTTTGAGAAAACAATAGTTATGTTCAATGATTGTTTTGAATTTTATTTTATTTTATTATATATATATATATATATATATATATATATTTATGCATAAACCCTCAGTTGTTTGTCAACAACTTAATTTCTTTCTATTTATTCATTCCCGAAATCTCTTTTTTGATGTGTTTTCACTTTCGGTACTATTTTTGAATCCGATTGTTTTGCCAAATTGAGCGAACCTCTCGACAAAATACTAGAACTCCATAAAATGTACATAATAATAGTTTTGGTTGCCCCAAAACTCCAAAAATCTTTACTTTGTCCGTAACATACCAAAGTCTATCAGACAAGTTATGTTGCCACACTTAGCTAAACATATACCAATTTGGAATTAATCTCAACCTCGACCACTACCAATTGATATGAAACTCAAGGTAAGGACTTGCACCAACTTCGTTCTCATTTTACCTAAACTCTAAATAAAATTTAAAAATACTTGATTAGTCGCCTAATCAAGTTTTGACATTTTAAGATCTCACAATTCTTTCCACCTAATTAAAAACTTCGTCCTCAAAATTTAAACTTACATGTTACTAAGCCAAAAAGGATATGAGAATATAATCCTTCATATACAACTTTCTTAATCCGAACTTATAAAAACCATTCTAAGGTGAAATCGTTAAGTGGACCCAATCACTTTCATTGTAATCAACAACTCAATGGCAGAGACCATAAACATTTAAACTTTTCATTTCCATCTTCTTGACCTAATGAAAAGTTATAACAACTTCTCTGCCTCCTGACATTTTGTGAATTTCTGACAAGTTAAACGACCATCTTTATGGAATATTGAATAATCTTAGTTTTTTCACTACTCATTTCATAACCTGAATATTATACAAGAATTAATATTTAGCAAGATGTAGCCTATCTTTCTTTTAAGTAAAATCATTTTCATTCTTAATTGAATACAATTCCACAAACTGTTAATAATTCTTTCCATATCCACCAATTTCTGTTATACACATCCCAATTTGCCTTCTCATCACTGATCATCTTTTCATCATAATTGTCGATTGATCAATTCTTAGACTATCACCAGTTTAAAATTTTTAAATGATGTTAATAATATTTGAGCTCAATATTAGATACAAAGTAAATTTGCATGTCTATCTGATCCATCACCATTATAGCATTTCTCAACAGAAACCAAGAATTGCTTAAGTCATCGCATGACTATATATATCAAATTTCGTTCGACATCTCATGACAAGAGATCTCAAATTACTACCCGATCAAAAAAATAAAATCGACATATCATGCAACTCTCACTCATTCTCTAAATGTTTATTCACAATATCATTTAAGTTGTTGACTAGTCAATTCACTTAACTTTCCATTTGACTGGTTAGAAAGTTACGATTTTTCTATTTCGTCAAGTCACTTTTTATTCACGAGTTCAAAATAAACCTCATTCTTTCACATTACCAATGTACTCACATTTATTTTTATCATTTCTCCAATTTATGAGATTTTCCATCATCTCAATCTCAATCTGTAACTGTTTGCTAGACTTCATTCCTTCCTTGAATAGAAATAGTTATCATTATCTTGAGTAGATTAACACATTTTAACAAAGATCAACATATTAATTTATTATGCTCTCATAATATAACTTTTAACTTGTATCACGTACAAGTTTGTAAATATATTATCCCTTTTCCATCTCTACTCAATACATAATTCTGAATTCTCCCAGTTTATAGTGGAAGAATATTTAATTCTTCAAACATATTAAGCCAGATACACTGTCATATATTCAGTATTTTCAACAAATACCGATAATACCGACTAACTGAGTTGTAAGATATATGTCTCTTTTCATTTCATTTGTATTTTCACTGTCATACATATATCTTATATAAACTATAATTTAATATAACTGATGCTTCAAAACTTCACCAATGACTAATCATATCATGTAGCACTACTTTTGAACCAATGTACAATATATTTTCTAATATCAGTTGTATACAAATTTTAGTTCAAAACTTTCAACATTTGGAGTTTGATTCCTTGTAAGATCCTTGTGAAGATATAATAAGTTCCATCAAACTTATAGTTTGAAGTCCTAATTTGATCGGGACTCATTGAACTAAAATTCCCCTTTATTCATGCCTATGTGAGAATGTCTCAACCATTTAGTTGTTTATACTTCATCATCCAATCAACTCCAATGAAACATTATAGACTCTTTTGTTTTGATTAACATCAATTCATTTGATTATTTAAAGATAGATGTCATCACACCAGTCTTTTACGCTTTGAATAAATCATGATTATGATATGAAGTTATTTAAACTCTTGGGCATGCACAACTACTCTAATGCCTTACCTTGACTAAAAGAGTCCATTCATGTCACTTCCAGTAGTAAAAAGTCATCTTAACATCTCATTTTATTTTATACATAGAGTCTATTCCATTAACTTTTTGTCAATGTTAGCTATTCTCACATTGATCTCGTTCTTGTCCCTTTAGAAACTTATTACACCTCCGTTCAACACTTAGACCACTTACAGCTTTTTTACCTTAACTTAGAAAAACAACCTATTTTATTTCTTCTCTTTTTGAAATTATAGTTAAGAATGGCGCGACTTCTTTTTATCATTCAATGAATCAAAGTCTTAGCTAATCTTTGTTCAAAATAGATTAATTTAGCAAACCAAACATTTCTAACGTTTGTTATTATCTGTAGTTGTTTCCATTTGTCTCAGATTTCTTGACTTTTCTTTTTCTCAAAAACAAAAATTGATATTTTTTAAGAGACTGCGTGAGATATCAAAGTATCTAACTATTCATCAATTCCATTTTTACAAATTCACCTATCCGTTGATAAAAGAATTTGAATTTCTAAACTCTTATTAACTTGAGATCTAATAAAACTCTTAAATGGTTGTAGTTTAATCTTTAAGTCCTATAAATGACAATTCTTATAATATAAGAGTTCTTACAGACTTCCTTTACGTCTATCTCCTCATTTGTTATATTTTAGGCTGTAGTGATAGGCATCAAAATTTTATTTTGGTTAGAAGTGCTATTGGTACTCCGAGTTTTCCAACACAAATACTTATGTTTTATTTAATAAGTAATCATAGCTATTTTCATACTATTTTGTAAAGGAGACAATACTTTATTTCAAATTAAAAAAATAGACTTAGACAAGTTAACTAGACTTATCACAATTTCATTATGATTTCCAAGTCAAGATTCAAATTGTCAAATTAATCTTAATTTTTGAAACCACGTGTCTTTTTCTTCATTCCATTAAGACTATTTCTCGAGTTACTAATTCAAGTAGCATTGACCTTATTCTAAATCTAAAACATCTATATCTTATGCTTCCTAAAAGTCCCAATTTCATTTGTCATGTTTTAACAAACAATTCTAAATCATTTGAGACTTAATTTAAGTTCATTTTGGCACTTTCGTAAGTGTTATAGAGTTGTTCCAATTCGATACTTTCAATTTTAAAAGAGTTCATATTTAGTACTTGCGTTCATGAATCATTTTTACGTCTTGCTCTACCAATTTTTTATTGGTTTATCACTGGCTATTTCCCTCAGTTATATTGGTATCAAACTACTTACAACGCCTTTATGAATTTAGACTTTCGGAGTCTATTTCACTAATAATCATGCCCACTTTTGTTTCACAAATCTATTTTCTCGTTTATTATTTGTTCCTAATCTCACTCGTCATATGCTACGAGTTAAGTATCAAACATATAAGGAGAATAAATTTCCTATTGCATATCTGGCGATAATATATATAATTACATAAAAGGCATAACACAATACCCAATTATCCCAACTCACTGTTATTTACTAACTAGTCATGCTCAATCACTCTTTGGTTTCCAACCGAATTTTTCCTCAATTGAACCAAACCTAGGCTTTGATACCAACTTTGTCAGGACCCATCTCACTAAGTCATGACTTAGCCTAATTACTTTAATTAGGCACCTTAACCATACAATTAACTATATGCCACAAAATATTTTCCATTTTAATCTTTAGTAAAGTTCCAAAACTAAATTTATATCCTTAATGAAACTCAATACTTGTTTTATTTAATTGGAGCAAATTAGGAAATCAGAAGGATTATCCTCCATATTTTTATAAGAATTTTGAAAGCACCTCCCCTAAAAATGACCTTCCAAAAAACTTTTACCTAATATACAACATAATTGGGAAGACACATAAAAGGACTCACAACTC
The DNA here is from genome assembly GCA_039657365.1 of Stephania yunnanensis. Classification (NCBI taxonomy): domain Eukaryota; kingdom Viridiplantae; phylum Streptophyta; class Magnoliopsida; order Ranunculales; family Menispermaceae; genus Stephania; species Stephania yunnanensis. Next base: position 25,627,920 of record CM077581.1, on the reverse strand, counting down.
ATCACGGTTCACAATATATATCAAATTAAAAATTTAAATACTAACTTAGAGTCACTTATACCTTAGTTACATCTTAATAATCCCAAAATAAACCAAAACTGAATAATGAACCTCATAACTTACTATAAACTAATTTAGGAGCCTGTCATAACCTATACGTAAGTATTTTCTCGACCCGCACTTACCTCAAAGCCCAAAACAATATATATATATATATATATTCAAGTGATTACAACAAGAAAATTAAATCTAAACTTAAAAGTAATCCCAAAAGATCTTCGAGTCTTATGCGTTCTTCCTTGACTTCACAGAGAACCTTACATCATCAAAAACAACTCAAAGATGTTAGGTAAGTAAACTCTTACATTGCCCCGTACTCCTACAAATGTTAGTCCGAATACATGGAGACATGTAACTGAATTTCCAAATAAAAAAAATTATATAACAACGTCGAACCCTAATTTCCTTTTCTAAGCTCATAACAAACGGGCCCACTCACGATGAACTTAAAACAGTCATATGAGTTCAATGCATGCCACTCGGAGTCATCATTACCCGCATAAGATGCTTGTAGTACATCTAGTCCAGAGTGGAGCACCTCACACTCTTACAACCAAACCAGGGGTAAATCTATTTGGATACGATGTACGCATGACCAAGAATGATGTGAAATGCAATGCAGATTAAACGCAAATGCAGGTACAAATATAAAATCCCATAAATACAAAAGTCCACTGTAGGGTTTACTTACAACTGGCCAACTTTGAGCTAAACTCTTAGGGTTATCGGACCATTGGATCACCTTGAAAATAGTTCCAATATCTTTCTTGCATACTGAATTGTATTATGGGTCAAGCTTCAAGCAAAGTTGAATCATGAAACCCAATGAAAACTCCCTCCAAAGTACGCTTGAGAACAGTTCCCAAAAATATTAATTTATATAACTGTTTCAATTGGCTTTCAACTAGCCAACTAGGGGTATCTTTGTAACTTTGTAAACCTCAATATTCTTAATTATGACCTTAAAGCAACTTGTAGTACTCATGCCCTACTTTCCATAAACTCCAAGAACACTTAAATCAGGTCACCGATGTGTAAGTTATGAATCTTCCAATGTGGCATGTCAACTTAGCAAACTTTATTTATTTTGAACTGGAAAACTTCTCCAAATCAATATTTTTGCAATTAAATCCTAAAAACTTGACAAAAAATACCATGAAACTACTCGATACCAACATTGAAATATTTTTATAGCCCGTGGAGTCAAATTGGATCAAAATCAATAATCAATTCATCCAGAATTCCAATGGAAATCAATATCAACTGTAAACACATCTCCAAAATAGTTATTAATTAAATCGCATTAGTTCAATTCACCAAAATCCTAACCCATGCCAGTGGGATTTATTCCAAATTGGTGCAAATCAATCCAATATACTTATTTACAATAATCTCTACCAATTTCTATAAAAGAAACCCACAAATAAAATCAAGAAATCGTGAGAATTCAAATTGAATTGAAGAAAATGTCATGAATTGAGTATTTACTAAATTGCAAGTTGAATACCTTATTTTTTCTACAGAAACTTGCCTTGAACCGACCGTTTCGCAACACTCTACTATTTTGTGAAAAGAAACCAAGCAAAAATTGGATATTAGGAGCTCATATAGCAAAAGGAGCAAAGGGGGTTTAGGGATAGAGGAAACAATTGTTCTGTAGAACGATTGTTTTTTATTTGATTTGATTTAAATTTGTTATATATATTTATATATAAACCTTTAGCTGCTTGTCTGCTGTTTGATTTCTTTTTATTTATTCATTACCAAAATCTTTATTTTGACATGTTTTAACTTTTGATGATCGTTTTGAATCCAATTTTTATACCAAATTGAGCCAACCTCTCGACAAAACAGTCTAACTCTATAAAATATCCATAACAATAGTTTTGATCATGCCAAAACTCCAAAAATCGTAACTTTGTCCACGACATACCAAAGCCTATCGGACAAATAGTGTTGCCACATTAACCAAACATACACCAATTTAGAATCAATCTCAACCTCGACCACCACTAACAGATACAAAACACTAGATAAGGTCTTGCACCAATTTTATTCTCATTTTACACTACCACCGATTTAAACTTGCACATAAACTGAGGCAAAATCCCCTCATGATACTTAATACTTGCTTACTACTTTTTTAGCAACCAATAACTTTTTTTGCACTTGTGCCCTTTAGAAACACACATACAACCCCGATTACGAAAAATTGAAAATACACCTTAACACACCCCAACTTCACGATAAAACAACAAATAATACATACACTAGGCATTCATAAAAATAATATATTTTACCTAATGATCTTCGGTTCGTAATGCGTTAGTCCCACCTTAGATACCTAAACTCCAAATAAAATTCAAAAATACTTAATTAGTCGCCTAATCAAGTTTATGAAATTCTTAGATTTCACACTCGCCAATATAACACAATACACCTTGTAGCGACAGACCCTTATTGATGTTATCGAGGGAATGACAAGTATTTAGAAATTGATGACACGTGACTTAAAATTTTGAAGAGTGATTTTAAATCACATTTTATGATTCTTTTAATTTGAGCTAAACAATTAAATATCATATATTTTCATGTTTTTAGAATCACTAAACTAGTAGGTAAATTTAAATATTATTCATCAATACTCAAGTTTCCTTACGCTAGGATTAGTTAGACGACGATCCCACTGACCGTATTGCAATATTTAGATAACATATTACAATTTTGAAAATTGAAATTCGGCTAAGATTTATGATTAATTTAGTCAATCCGATTGACCATAATAACCCCTTATTTCTTGTTAAATCAATTAAAAGTTTGTAATTAACTTGAGCCTATGTCTAACTAAATATCTTATTCTGATCCAATAACAATTTAAGATATTTTAAATCTTAAATTATCTCAATTAAGATTTAAACCATATCCAATAAGATTATTATTAATTTTGAATTTGTTATATATCTCTCCTCTCATATAGGAATTATAATATCTGATTAGATGTTAATCTCCTATCTAATGGAATATAAAATAGAATTAATATTAACATATAAATAGAACGAGATATACAACCAAAATCAATTTCGATTCTTATCCATATTAATACAAAATATGTAGTTGAATCATAAATCACGACTCTTATCAAACCTAATCATATTAGTTTCGAATTTATCTTCGGATTACATAATTTAAGAAACTCAAAAATAACTTAACTCACACATGTATATCGAAAAATAGAGATTTCATCCATGGATTCAATTTACAAAAAGTAAAGAATCTACTTAATAGAAGCATGGATTATATAACATAAAAGTTAATCAAAAACAAGATATGTTAATAAAATTACATTAAGTATCATCACTAGCATGGTAACAAACCTATTTGCACACAAATCGTAAATATATATATATATATATCATATACATCATTCAAGAACATGCAAATAACCATAACATAATCATGTATATTACATATACATTTACTAACAATATGCTTTCATTAATATATCGTATGTACAAAAATCAAGAAAACATGCACTAAATGTAATGGAATCAAACTTCTAAGCTCTAATATCACTGTTGGGTTTTTTAGGTTCAAAATGTTTTGGAGATTTTAAATTTATTTTCAAAACCCCAACTGGATCTAATTTGAACTCCATTGAACCGATTAAAAAAAGTAAACCATACTTCAATCACTAGTTTTCTTTTTCTGTGTTGATCGATGTTTAAGATGTTGCTAAAGACTAACGTCTTCTATATGAAATCTACATATGAATGGTAGCCAAGATCTCGAGTGCTAACTCAAGTGAGAACACAAAAACAATGTTTTGTTCTCCCTAAAATTCTAGAATAGCTTAGAAACCTTACTCATTTTCATAAGAACAAAAATTAGATTCCAACCCTAATTTCTCTCGTAATGTGAATTCACTTAACATACTCAATTATACAACCCTTGTATAAACTCGAGTAAGTGAATTACCGTTATATCCTTACTTAAAGTGGTACTAATATGACATATCGTAGGGATTGAGTCATTTAAAATCTCGTAAAATCATTCTTTATGCGTGAACCAATAGGTTCATGCAACAATGGCAATGAACCAAAACCCTATTTGGTACACGAGTCATAAGGTGTCTCTAGCAACGCATTTTGTATGATGGCCCTAGACCCCATAAACTTGGCCCCATCTGGCCTAAACCCACATGGACCTTTGGTTAACTCCCGCAGGCTTAACACAAGCTTAATTAGGTTCTTATCCAAGTTATTAAATCATTAGTTGCTTATTAAGTTTGTTATTTAGTTTAACAAGTCTTAATGTTTACGCAACAAAATTTAAAAACATTTAAAGCAACTTAAATAGGTAAATGGAGTTGGGACATTCCTAGATATGGAAATCCTACAAAAGTAGATTCCATGTATAAACATGTATCAATCATCTCACAACCCAAAATGAACCCCAAAGTAACTAATAATATTAGTTATATAACATGTAGTATAGTTCAAGATTGCAGAAATAAACCTACTGTAGTAGTAGAGAGGAGCTGACTTTGAGGGGGATCAGAGGAAGTCACCAATCATATGCTTCTTGCCCCTTTTACTAGAGGGACATCACAAATAGCTGAGACAATTCTAGTTAGTAATTCTAGAAAAAGTTCAACATTATTTCTGAATATAAATAATAAGCAATTCCATAAATCATGTTGGAAAGAAAAAAAACTGATAAATAAATAATAAAATGAATGACAAACAGAATACACTGATCAACAGTAGGACCAAGTGACTCGAAAGCTAAGGATAGGGAGTAAGTGGTCTTGACACTCTACACATCAGCTCAAAACCACTTAAAACGTGTAAGTGTCTAAAATTGTTACATCGAGTCAATGCTCCTTCAATCGCACCTAACATGTTCGGTATTGTCGGCTCATTTGAGCTGCAATCTAAGAAAATTTCAAATAGAGCCACAGACTTAATCGTTTGCTCAGCCGCAATAGAGCTCGAATATCTAAGAGAAACCATGGTGTTTATAGATGCTCACTTAATGGATTCAAACCCGTCAAGAAGCTATGAGAGCTAGTAGGTTGCTTCAACCCGCGAATGAACAATGACTAGACCTAACCACTTAAACCCTAAGTCACTCGGTAGGGAAGTAAATTCCAATAACAATAATCATTTCGCCAAATAAAGCAAAGAAAAGAAAAAAATAAATTTTCAATTTCCTACTGGTTTACTTACCTCAAAAATTACAAATATCACTCAAATCGCAGCTCTGTCTCACCTCAAAATATGTACTTGATACCCAACACTAGTTTCCTATGCTCCTAGTATCAATTTATAATGAATTAGGTGTGTTTGAGATTATTTAATAAAGTTTAGATTTTTAAATCCCAAAGTAGTTAAAACTATGGAAGTTATAATGGAGGCACATTTTTCGAGGAGAATTCGGTGTAAAAACCTCCAAACTTATTTTTTTGCAATTTTTCTCATTTTCATTTTTAAGATTTTTACCTATTTTCTTAAATTTTCTTTTATTTTTATTTTTAAATTTATCAATTAAAAAATAAAAATTACATATTTTTTATTAATTGGGGGGATGGGGTTTGGGCCCCTAAACCAAGCCCGAGCTCGGCCCGGCCTATCAAACCCTTCGTCATTAGGGCATCTGACCAACTTAGACTATCCAAATTCGCCAATAATCAAGTCAGCCTCTAGAATATTTCATTAATTCCTTTCGTAACATCAATTCTATAAAATCCTCATTATACAATCTACCATACACCTCAAAATACGACTATTTTTAATCCTTCATATTGTTCTAAAACTAAATTAGTATCCTCGATTGAACTCAATTCTTGATTTGTTTTATTGGAGCAAATTAGGAAATCATTTGGAATATTATCTAAATTTTGTAAAAATTTCGGCAGCATTTCCCCTATAAGTGGACTTTCGAAATAATCAAAGACCTGATAAATAACTTTGGGAGAATACCTAGAAGGACTCATATCTCCACAACACTTCACAATATAAATACAAAATGAATCAAAATATCAAACTTTCAATAAGTCCACAAGTTTTCACCTTGAAACTTATTTATACAGTCATGTCAGCTCCATAATCCATATTTATAGTTTTGAACTTCAAACATTATTCAATCCTCAAAAATCACGCCAATAGAATAATTAAATACTTAAGCTTTAATGTCACTAACACTGTTTGGCCTATCACTCATACCTTTAAGACATGCACTATCAACCCCGAATATGAGAAATTGAGGACACACCTCAATACACTCCGACGTCGCAATGAAATACCATATAATACGCACACTAGGCATTAACTAACGAAAAATAACATTAAGCTAATGATGCTCCTTTTTCACCTATTTAAGTCCCAATCCACAACATGTGTCATGATTAAAACCCACTAATCTCATATTTAAATCTTAATATTGGTTTATTAGAATCAAGGATGTCGTAGGCCCAACGAGCTAGATGATCGAGGCGGACCAAAGCAAATCTTTATTTTTATTTTTTTTTCCTTTCTTTCTTCTTTTCTTCATTCCAAATAATCAACAATTTTTTTTTCTTTCAATCAACCTAACTAAAAATCAACTTCAGAAAATGACACTATAAACCATGAATATAATCAAATCTACCATGCATTCAATCCAAGAACATCAAAATTAAATAAAATTAAGAGTTACTTACCTAACTAAATCCAAGTTCTCCAAATATCAATTGATTTTTCTCCTCAACAACACCACCTCAATGAACAAGAAAGAAAGAGCTATCTTTTTTAAGATCTCATTTGGAGAGTTAATCACCACCACACATTTTTTTGTTTTATTTTAATTTGTTCTTATCTCTCTCTATACACAACCAAAATGTGACATCTCATAAATATAATTTAACTTCTTTTTATTTCAAAATTATCATTTATGAAATACAAAAATACCCTTCGAGACTTAGCTTAAGTAATTCAATTAGTTAATTTCATTAGACCTAACTTTCATTGATCTCGTTGACCTAACTAAATACTCATGTATGAACACATCTCGAGGTAGTTCTTATTTGCAAAATTGATGATAAGATAATACAAATTTGCATATACAACTATAGATGATATATATACAAGTATCACACAATAATACAATATTATATTTACCATGATGTCGATGCCTGAGTTCCAATTGAGTCGCCATGTAGGATTAATTGTCACGTCACGATCCTATTATACAAGTGACTAGAATTAGATTTATTATGGTTGTTACATTATGACTACCCAAGTTGCACGAATATCAAGACCGATAAAATCTAATCAATAGTGTATATTATATTTTTTTCATACGATATCCTTTTATTAAACATAAGATACAAAAACGTCACCCATAATGTTCAATTATACTAATCATGATCTCTAGGTAGACTGAAAACATCTAATTGCCCTTGTTCATATTAGTTGATTTGGAGTTGAGCATTTTTAGTCTAACATATCAAGGGATCCACTGATATTATTTTCTAAATGAGAGGTACAAATTCTATCTCGATTATACACCTCCACATATTACTCGCATTGCAACCATTCACAATCTTTATAATTGTCTCGTTAAAAATAACATTTGACTTTGTCAAATTACTAAGATTCTAAGTATGGATAACTCGATATGTAGAATTTTTAAGTTGACTGAGAATTTTTATAAAAATTTCAACAATTCATGTAACAATTATTCACCTTCCTTTATTTAGTTAGAAATATGAATCGAATGTAAGTTGGGTCTTAAATAGAAAAGATATTTTATTACCTATGAAAAATGAAAATTTTATGATAGAAAGGAATTGTCATACCCTATTTGACTCAACCTAGATTGTGTATAAATTAGAGGTGTTTAAAGGGGATCAATTGCCTTGTATTAGACATTATAATAGGTAGAAGATTGAAATAGTAGTGCAAGATAAACAAGATAGATTTCTTAGAATCTTGTTATATAAAGATTATTGATCAAGTATTTTATTTTTTATATATAATAAAAAATGATTTATGCCATAATTGAAGAGAAAAATAAGAAAATATCCAATAAACTTTACTTAGTTGGAATGAATACTTATTTAATTATAGTGAAAATGAGAAGAGCTAACAAGAGCTTTAAGTGAAAATGTAGAGAGAACCACATATTCCAAAAGAATGGAGTAGTTAGTGGTGGGAAGAAGGAGAGAAAAATTCCTATAAAAAGATTAACGGATTCCAAAGAAAATCGAGCAGGGAACCTTAGGAATACAATATAAAGAAAATATATTTATATTATATAAAGAAAGAAAGAGCGATATAGAAAAATGAAAAGATGTTTATCAAAAACTCTCTAAATGAAAGACTTAACTCGAGTGCTTATAGCTAAATCAAGTAAAGTCTCTCTTGTTCCAACATTTCAATAAATAGAAAGAAAAATATAATGATAATTATTGGTGATTAAAAATTCCTATCAACTTTGATTGTGGTGATATTTTAAATATTATGTGAAAATAAGATTGATTTAGTGATTTTTTTTTATCTTGAGACTATATGTTAGTCATATTAGCTCGATGCTTGTTAGTGAGATTGAGAAAACCTATATAGCGATTTAGCTTTGGTAATTGATTTAACTTTTAATTCTATGTTTATTGCATAATTAGAAGTTGAGTTGTCAAATAAAGAGGTTGTTCTTCAAATCTTTCTATTATGTTATTATTTTTATCTTATGAAGGTAATATGTGTTTATTTAAATATTACTTCTATTTTAGAATAAGAGTATATAATTATGAAATCAAAACGAGGAAAGAAAAAAGAAGATGATTAAAAGTATTCCTTTGCACGGATAGCAAAGTGTTGAGTTTGGAGGTATTTGATAAGTCAATAATTAGATATGGTTTATAGTACATTTTGAGATGATTTTAGATGTACAAGACTATATTACATGGGGTATTCTCTTATTTTTTTATATTTCAGGTGATAATTGGAATATTTGAAGAAACGAATGAAAAATTGAAGAAAATAAATGATTTGACTGAGTGGAAAGATTGCAAGATTATTCACTAAGGAATCAAGGAAGATCTAGAGTTCTAGTCCAACAATTCCCCATCGATTCCTATACACCTTGAATCGTTACTTAGATAGGTGGATATAGAGAATACAATTTCAAAGATTTCCCAACGATTCCACTTAAACCAGAATCGCTGAGGAATTGTTGGTGACAATTTTATGGATTTTAATATTACAACAAAGATTTTGAGTTTTTTAGGATATGTATTACTTAATATAATATAAATATAAGTCGTAGACTACGAAATTAAGAGCCTTTTGATAGTTTTACACTTTTTACTTTAGTTTGGAAGCCATTCATTATTGTTTTTATTCTTTCGGTGAAGATTGGAAGATCCAAGTTTTCAATAAGATATTTTTAACTATGTCTTTCAATTATTATGTTATGGTGCTATTTATAATTATGAGTTGTAGATTGTTAGTCTAAAAAAAGCTCCAAATGTAAACTAGATCCATTTTGCAATGTAGTCATGATGAGATGAATATGTGCTTAATGTTTTAAGCTAATCTTATTCTTTAATTCACTAATTTAATAGGTTGTTATTTACAAATTGCAATCGTGAATCTAAATTTAATGTCTGTACTGGCCAATATGTACTGTGACGTTTTGATTCATTATCTAATTTAAAGTAGTAACTAGGATTGTTTGAAAAGTATTATTGCTTAGATGTCCGAAGCGAGTTTGAGATCTTAATCTAATATTGAAATGGCTTTCTGAATATGTTAGATTTAGTAGTTCGAAGTTCTCAAAAAGCGTAATGCAGTTTTATAGTGTGAAGTTAATATCTTTGTGTATTCAACGGGGTTAGCTCAATAAAATTAGAATGTGATTTTCCCACCGATATAAGGAGAACAAATGGCTGGCTAAAGGTTGCTTAATTACTTATGATTAGATTTGAATGATCTAAGATACTTTACAAAGTATGTTCATGACTATATAGTCGAAGTAATATGGTTGGATGCAAAACGGGTCAATGTTTCATTGTTTATGAGGTATGTTTCGATGTTTATTTTATATTGATTTCCATTGAATTGAATTGCTTTGAATTTAGTGATTTAATTTGTGTTAATTAAGTATATTTAGTTTAGTTGATTTCTATATTTAGAAATTATTAATTTAAATTCTAGTTTTAATTAAATTAGAATTAAAAAACCAAAATAATAAAACTTCTTTTCTTAAGGAATTTCCAAAATCCCTGTGGAGACAATCCCACTTATCACTACTACAAAATTTAATAGTATAATAAAGGAGGGAGGTTTATTATACACACTTGACATGTGTCACATCACATGCCCATCAATGAAGTCTCACACTAGTCTTCATTTATCATAGTTCATAGTATAATGACTGACTAGGGACATTTAGTTTGTTTTAGTAAACATCCATGGATCCTATTATAGTGTAAACATGCAAACCAATTATAATAACGAAAAAACGAAATCTTTTATTTTATTAACCAAAGTAGTAGTAGAAACAATTTTCGTAAGATTGACTTAAGGCACATGCCCCAACATGCCTTTTAAATGTGCATATGCGTGAGGTATCGAGCAACGAGGTAGTTAATGGCCTAGTCGAGTATTGAAGGAGTAAGTAATTGAGACCCACAACTTAGGCTATGTAAGTTATTTAAAGGCTCCTAAGTATTAAATGGAGTTCAAATTGATTGATATGCCTAAGTTAATGGAGATTGATAATACACCTAAATCTACCACACGTTCATGAGAGAGTGAGAATCCTAGGCAAAATGGTGTGGATTAGAGGCTCTTGATGATCAAAATTTTGGAGCACTAGATTGCATGAGATGAGACATGGGGTTTTGATGAGAAGACAACATCTAATTTTTACAACCTATATGTATAAGTGAGTTTCTTGTTCATGTAGGAACACATTAAGTCTAAGAGAGTCGCTTTGGTGAAGAAAGAAATTGTGGTGCTGGGATTCGGGACTCGAGATGGTTCTATAAGAAAAATGAAGGAGAAAATACAATCTATGAGCTCAACCCTGAAGGAACCTCAACATAGGATAAGAGCCCTCTTTTTCTTGTCAAACGTCATCAAAATGGGTTAGTGAAAGCATGCATTTTGATGAATTGATTTCCTAAATGAATAAACAATAATATGCACACTATTTTCAAAGTAAATCTTTAAGTTTCGAACTTGATTTCATTAATCTAATGAATTTTAAAACTATTTTATTACAAAAAAATATGTGTTCTTGAAGTTCTTGATCCAATGCATGTCTTGTCAAATTGATGTATGATTTATGGTTTATATTGAGGTACTTTTGATAATTTGGGCCAATTGGGCGTGTCAAATTGACCTAAAAGGAGCAAGAATTGCTAGAATTGGATCGAGATTTGGTGTTGAAGTTGTGGTCATTTTTTTTACATGTTGGACTATTGAAGAAGATGATAAATAGTTCATATGCCCATAAGGGACGTCTATGCCCACAAATGATGTATGCGCTCATAAGGGAAGTATGTGCCTACAAAAGACATTTTTGGTCCAAGGGGTTATGATTACAAGCCCTGTGACCACAAGAGTGGTAACAATAATGCTATTTCAACAATGTAATAAAAGTGATATCTAACACCATAATTTATCTAATTGACACAGGGACTTAAGGATACATTATCGAGTGTCGGGTTTGAGGAGTGTAGGGAGCTACGTTTTCATGTGCATTTAGGCAAGTAAACCCACGAAAATGCTCCACATAATTCATATTTATTATAAATTAAAAATTTATTCTTATTGTTTTCCATTAACATTTTTCTTGATATTTGTCAATGTATTATCTGCGGACGACTTAAACACTTGCACGTGCATGACATGCACTCGATGGCTTGCAATCCCGAGTTATTTGACATAGTCGCACAAGTTAATGGTCGTGGCAATAACTTGACTACCGAGAGGTCATTAAATTGATAGGCATGCATGGGCATAGGCTGGTGGGATCCTGCTAACCATAGTTGGTCTATGAATCATCAGTTGTTTTTAATATGCACGTGGTTTTATTTATCGATAGCAAGTGTAGGGTGATGTATCAATGCGTGAATGCATTGATGGGATCGTAGTAACCGCGGTTGGTGTGAAATCGTTGATTGATTTTAGCACCTTGCTTATTACTGTAATTGTGTCTTATTATCATGTTTTTTGCCTGATTTTATTTAATTTCTTTAAATTGCATGATATATAGACACTATTTACTTTTTAACAGATTTTTGAAATACTGTGTGAATCTATTTGGGATTTACTCACTAAAACTTGTCTCTTTTGGACAAGTTGTTAATCCTTCTACCAGAGGGAGCAGGGGATTCGTGAGAACTATCTATAAACTTGGGTAGGGGCTCTACATACTGATATCGCATCATAAAACACCAATAATAGTCCCAATGTACTGAATACTTTGATATTTAGTGAGGCAAGTACAGGTTCGAACCTACAAAGACTATAAAGAATTTCCAGGCTACAACTAAAAGGAAATGGGGGTGGCTTTCTAACCAAACTAATCTAGAAGAAATAAACTTAACTTACTCTAAGAAATGGAAGCATGCATAGACAACTACAATCAATAATTCAAACATTATAATAAAAGCATGGATTGAGAGCATTTTCACAATTGGCAAGTAATTGACTTAATCATTGGTTACAAAAAATATCCATCCCATTAGATTCTTATAGACAAGTTCGAGTGCGGACACTCTGTTTTCCATGATGAATCGTAGGAATGAGCAACACTACCATATACTAACTAGACACGCAAAACCATTAGATATGTCGTAGGCTTTCAACAAACTAGTAGCCTTAGCATTCAATGAAAACACTTAACCTAAGTGGTAACTAGTAAAAGCTGTCACCTAAATACTTCAAATGTACAAGAACACATCGATTGCCACCAAACAAGGCTCTATTTATCACACAACATAAACCCCCTTACTGAGCGGCGATAGATTAACTGACCTAGATCTCCAACACCCACATATGCGTTGGCCACTACATAAGCAAAACATATTCAATGTAATCTAATGAAAAACCAATAGATTAATAATCAATACAATCAAAGTTAAGAGATTCCAATGAAAGGAAAATTCATTTTAAAGAACAAAACATCATATCATCAATACTTGCAATTGTAGAAAACTCTCAATCCAGTGAGAACCTAGTTACTAGTACACATATAAACTAATTACATCAATAAAATGAATTAAATAGTACCATAAAAGTAAAAACGAACACCCGAAAACAAAAAAAAACAAAACTCCTGATAGCTCCTCTCTTTAAAACTTAAAAACTGGAGAAAAGATATGATATTTTCGCACGTCCAACCCTAGGTATTTATGAGTTGGAAATACATTGGATTAGATTCATTAAACCCAACAAACCCACCAAATCTAGGATTTAAAATCCCCATATTTGTTTAGTGTCGCACGTTGAATGTACACATCGATAAAGAATCGCTACCAAATCACTGTGATGCTTTCTTTTATGTCCAATTTGTTTTGAATCGAGCCCAACACCATCATAGCGTCTTGCGTACACTCTAAGGCACTGCCAAAGCGTTAGGTGTGTCTTCACTTTCAACTATCGATTTTCTCCTAGGTCTTCATAAGGCTTTTCCTGGTCCAAGTTTAGTGTCAAATCTTCAATAAGCATAAGTTAAGTCCAGCGATTCCATGGTGATGTCAGACCAACTGAATGCGTTGTAAAGGTGTTGAACCTTCTTTTTGCTTTTTTTCACTAATTCTTATGGTAAATATCTCATTTTCGTTCAATAGCCTTTTTAACCTTAAAAACACAAAAGAATTATTAGTATAAATAATGATAAAAGTATCGAAATTCATAGCAAAAGTGTAAAAAAACTTAGCTTATCTGACGACATATCAAATACCCTTCAAACTTAGAAAATTGCTTATCCCGAGCAAAGGAGTGTGAGACAATAAACTTGGATACACAAATTACAATTCAGCTACTCTAATGACCAACTCTAACATAAATGGTTTCATTCAATTTTTCATAAAAATTTTGCCAAATAGTAAACAAGAACACTCAAGCAAAGTTGGTTACTTAGAGCAAAGCTATTTTAACCAATTTCCCAAAAATTACTATGCAAAACACTAAGCTTTGTTAAGACTAAAGCCATCAATTAATCAAGAGCAACCTCGAAACTTTTAACGAACCGAAGATCTTTAATCTCTAAATAGGGCATTGAATACTAGGATTGAAAAAATATAAACTTATATAACCATTTCACTAACACAATCAAAAATCATTTGGGGTCAATAGGACTTTCTTTTAGTTGTTTTCACTAGGCTGGGTAGCAAGGAAAGGATATCAAAGGATTGAAAGCATAAGAAAGACTTACTTAATCTAGCTACAAGACTCGAGCTAAATTTTTATAAGGAGTTTTTACAAACTTTCGATTTTTATTTAAATTTTACATCTCTTATTTTTTTCTCTTTTTCATTATTATTATGATCCCTGCCACATTTCCAGTAGATTCCATTTTTTCTCTCTTTTCCCTACAACTGGAGTCCCTGCTTCATTTATTGTAGAACCTATGGGACACTATATATATTATTTAAAAACTCATGTTAGCACTTCTCACTTTTGCTATGACCAAGCTAGTTTTCCAATGTAGGTAAAAGAGTTTTTAGGCTAATGGCTATAGGTTTCAAAATGGGCAATGAAGAAATCAGGTTGGTTTAGCTCAACTAGGCTAATTAAGGATACATTATAGGTGGGCTAAGGCTAAGGGCTAAACAAACAATGCCTACATCTTCCCGTAGACTTATTCTTAAGTTACACACAGTTTCAAATGGTCCAAACCTATTCTGGAAACTGTAGAGATTACGTTGACTCTTATCCTATTGTAAACTTCTACCCGCTTTCATATCTAGCATAGAGCCTTAACTCCATACTAGCACTCTTTTGTGTAGTCTCAGTTAGTAGACCAATCACAAAAACATTAAGCTTCACCTATGCTCTTCCTAAGGTCTATTCCATCATTGGCATCATCATTCCACATACGAACTAAAAATTTTCAAACATTTTTTAAGCTAGAATTGGGCATTCACTTAGTCTCAAAACAAATGGATAAAAATAAAAAAAGAGAAAGAATTCAAAAGTATGGAAATTGTACAAAACCTACCAATCCATCAATCTAATGAATAAAATGAAACTGTATTACCTGAGTTTTGCAAGAAAATTTGAAAAATTATTAAAATCGTGAAATGTTTACCAAATCCTTACGGTTCATCCATAAATTCTATCCAACCTGCATACCCCTAAACTTATCCTGAACCTTGTCCTCAAGGTTCAAGAAAGTCGGATAAACATACACATTCAAAAAGAACAAGTGAAATATGATAATGAAAGGTAAAAAAACCAAATGGAATGAAGTGGTAAAAGTAGTAGCTAAAATGGGCAAATGCTATGAAACAAAAACTTGAACTCCTTAATCAACATATTAAAAAAATTTAGCATTACTAAACTCCAATGAATAGTCACCTGACAAGTGAGTATTTCAAAATTTTCAAATCTAACCCAAATGTTTCAACTATGGCATCCGCCACTTATTAAAGCAATAATAACTAAACATAATTCTAACTTAACTCTCTAAGTTGCTACCCAGGAGCACCGGTGTTTAACGTTGATGGCCCGACATTTTCAACCTATATTCCTAACTGGGAAATATATTAGCATCTATGAATTCAACCATTGGGAGCTTCAGGTTATTGAAATAAGGCACCAAGGGTATGGACATCAAGTCATACTTTTTAGGAATATGATAACTCTCCTATCTCGCATCAGAATGATGTCCTCATGCCATCTTATTAAGATTATCTTGCTCTCCACGTCAATAAACATCTTAGAAGAATGCATGAAATGCCTCCCAAGTATCATGGCATGCTCCATCAAATCCGAAGTGTCAAGAATGTTGAAATACACCACATAAATGAATCCAAAAACATACATGTGGACATTATTCGTCATCTCAATTGTAGTGATGGTCTTACCATTTCCCAAGGTGATTTCCACCTTTTGAGTGTTCATGTACAGAATCTTGGCCCTCTTAAAAATGATAAAGGCATGACATTGATTTCAGCTCCAGTGTCCAAAAGTGCCTTCTCTAAAGTTTCTCCATTGACTCTCATAAGAATCTCTACAAGGCATGGATCCTCCATTTTCTTGACTAGCAGTATCACTACTCTCTGCAATGACATCTCTTTTTTTTCTACTTGTTTTTCACCCTTGACTTTAGTGCTTTTAGCTTCATCTGGATAAAGACCTCTACTTTCTCTATATTAATTTCCTCTTTCTTGCTTCTAGATATGTTCCCCTTAGTCTTCTCCCCTGGCCTTAACTTCACTCACCATTCCTACTTTAGCTTGCTATCTAAAGTCAAGACACATAATGCTTTAAGAAGTCCTCTTATATGACCAGTTGGTGCTTCAATTGGCTCCACGTCAGCTCCATCTTTTAGGGTCCTGTCAAAGTTTTCATATAAGGGCTTCAACATGTGTCCATTCACTTTGAAAGTTTTCCCACTCTCCATACTATATATTTCAATAGCACCATGGAAAAAGATATTAGTAACAAGAAATGGACCCACCAATGTAGACCCAAGCTTACCCTAAAGATTTTCAACCTAGAATTGAAGAGATGAAATTTTTGATCTATTAAAAAGAATTTCCTTGTCAAATGACGATCATGATAAGCTTTTGACTCATCCTTCTAAATCCTTGCATTCTCATATGCATCATTCCTAATCTCTTCTAATTCCTGAATATCCAGTTTTTGCTTAACATCAATTTAACTGCCGAACATGCTCTATGTTCTAACTCTACAAGAAGATGACATGCTTTTCAAAAAACCAACCTATATGGAGATATTCCAATAGGCATTTTAAAAGTTTTCATGTACGCCTATAATGCATCATCGAGGTGTAGACTTCAGTCTTTCCTCGACGGTTGGACAGTTTTCTCAAGTATGGATTTGATCCCTCTATTAGAGACTTCAGCTTGACCATTGGCTTGGGGATAATAGGTATAATTTTTTTATGGGTGACATTATATTTTCTAAACAAAGATTCTACAATCCTATTACACAAGTGAGTTCCTCTATCATTGATGATTGAGCATGGAGCTTCAAATCTTGAAAAGATTCATGACTTTAGAAAATTGACCACCATTTAGGAGTAATTACTTATGGTTGCTTTAGCTTCAACCCATTTTGAGACATAATCCACCAATAAAAAAAATATAAGTATTCCTATTAGAAGGTAGGAACTGGCCCATGAAGTCAATGCCCCAGATGTCAACGATCTCACAGAAAATGATCTTAGTCATAGGCATTTAATCTCTTAGTTGTAATGACACGTACATCTGACAATTTGGACAAGTTTTGGTGAAGACATAATCATCATGGAACAGAATAAGCTAATAAAAACCACATTTCAAAGCTTTCCTTAGTTGTACGTCATGGATCGAAATGACTACTACACGCGTATAAATGAAAGTACAAAAAATAGAATGTGTTTCATGCTAAGGAATACACCTATGAATCATTTGATCTACACAAAACTTCTATAAATATGGATCGTCCTTTAGATATGCTCAGAATTGTACACAAGCTTTTGCTTTTGTGCACGTGAGTAGTCTGATGGTAACTGCTTGGTGGCTAGATAGTTAACAAGGTTAACATATTATGGAAATTTAAAAGACATTGCATAAACACGGTCATCGAGGAACTCGCCATTGAGAGTAGTAGGTGGTTCTTCATTCTCTAGGAGACTTAGATGGTCTGCCACTAGATTCTCGAAAGTTTTCTTGTCTTTGATTGTAAGACCAAACTCTTAAAGTAAGAGTATCCATCTTATGAGTTTAGGCTTAAACTCCTTTTTAAAAATTAGGCAACGCAAAGTTATGTGGTTTGAATAGGCGATGACTTTGGTACCTAGTAGATAAGGCCTAAACTTTTTGTGGCGACCTACGTCCTAAAGCTACCATGTGGGTGTTGCTCCTAGCCCAGTGGGCCTCGCTGCACCATCCACGTCATTAACCCGCAGTTTCCTGCACTCCTCTGGCGTCGCTTGCTACGCCTGCATCCTTAGTGTGCATGCGAATTTGTCGTGTTATTGTTATATGTAAATTAGTTAATCATAGATCCTTTCTAAGTTATATATATTTAGGGTTTACAAACATTTATTTTTGAATTTTGTGAATTATACCAATGGCTTATGTTTCAAACAATTGCAATTAATAAGTAGTAAATTAACAATGAAAGTCTTAAACTGACATAAAAACATGAAATATATATATTTCATATGTCATAAAGCAAAAATCCTAATGTGAAAAACCAAAAAAAAAGTGTACTCTACATATAAGACGACCTGATAGCCAAAAGATAAGCATATATATATAGTACAATACCTCGCTCATGTTCGTGTAGCTTTAACACTTATTGCTACACAACTCCTTCAAGACCTTGGCAATCCTAGGCATGTTGGATACAACATCTAGCAAAGCGATATTAATCTCTACTTTCCTAAACGTGTCATAATTCCTTTCTCTTGCTCCTTTTTCTTTGATTTAGCAGGATGTTGGGGAAATGGAGGATGAATAACAACGAGTTTTGTGATTGGTTATGCTCTAGGTTCCTCAAGTAGTGTAATAGTAACTTCTATCTTATGCTCAACCTCTGCTCTTACCCCCTTCATGTTACTTGGTAGATCAAGTTGCTTGGGTCCTTCGAGTTCAACTCCACTCCCTAAAATAATTTTACTAGCCTCAACTAAATGTTGAGTGCGTAGTATTATTTCTTCCTTATTTACTTGAGCTTTAGTGGTGACTTACACAATCTGCCTTTCCATCTCGCTAAATCTCGTGTCGCACTTTTGATTATAAGACTCAAACAGAATCTTAAGTTCTCCCATAATGACTGCTTTAACCTGTTGATAAGTCGTCATTTGTGTTATATTTGAAGTCGATTTTACCACTAATTTCATGCCTTTTATCATCATTTTATGTTGTTAAATTGTTTTTTTGTTTTCAAGTCAAAAACATGATGTTATGCATAAGGAGTTATTTCCATAGAAATTCAGTCAAAAAGCTCAAAATAGGCCTAATGCCTTGGCACTGATCTTAGTATAAAGCCAAACTACAAGGAGTTGTTGGATCAAACTTGGCTAGATTGAAGGAAGCTTACTGGAAATGTTACAAGAAGATTCTTGTGAAGACTTAGGATATATATGAAGCTCGTATCTCAAGGAACACCTCAACGCTTCCATAGCAATTTCATTTATACGTATGGCGATGGCACATCGCTAGGTTTGATTCAGAACAAAACTAGGTAAAAATCGAGTATCGCAAGGATACCATAGAAATTTCTCAACAACTTGGCATTTTGAACATACGGCGCTGAAAAGATTCAGATATTATTAGTTTATAATTCAGTAGTTTCTCAAAGTTTCTATTTAGATCTTATTTTATCATATTCATACTATACAAAGGAGGCCCCAAAACGAAGAAATATATAGAGAATTCCATATAGAATTCTAGAGAGGAAGACTTTAATGTTAGGTTTTACTTTTGAATTCTTGTATGAAGACGTCTTGTTGGGATTTAACCATTCAGTTTTTGTAAATTTTTATTTCATTTTTATGTTTTACATTCTGATTTATTGATAGAATAAATTTTGGAGTTGTCCTTATGATAATAAGTGACCAAGTCGACTATCTAGGCCAAAGTATTTGAGTTCTAAGGATTTGTAGGATTCGAAAGGTTCATGCACTTTAATTCTTAATTTGTTTCTTACCAGTTTTTGTATTTTTAATTGCATTGTTGTTATAAGGTTTTTAATTACGGTTTTAAACTTTAAGTCTTCTCTTTTTTGTTGTGTGAGTGCACGAGCATGGCGATTACAATTAGAAACTATCGCCAATGATTCTATCACCACTTGGTAAGGGATATCATATTAGGTGGTGAGTAGATCCTTATCTATTAGCAACCGATGTGCCCTTGGGTAGTTGGGATACGAAATGGATGGCAGTGCTTTGTAATTGCCACATGTGATAGGTGGACAATTTCACACTAGTTATCACTCATGATAGGTGTTCTCACAGTTCATTAATGCTACTAGTTTGTTGAAAGCCTACGGCATATATGGTGGCTTTGCAAGTTGAGTTAGTTTGTGGTTTGTTACACGTTCCCTCCATTAACATAAGGAGAACGAGACAATGCGAGTTACTATAAGCTTGTTTACGAGAATCACTACTAGGATAACCATTTAATAAATTAAATACCAAATATGTTCCCTAAAACGTCAATTCACGCCTTTATCTAGAGTCTTTTATTTATTTATTTCAGTTTTTAAGTGCCTATTTTGCCTGCATTTGATTTCCGGGCATAATTTGGTTTTTGTTTTCAAAAACCCTTATTTTTCCCAAAACCTAAAAAAGAATGTCCCAATCCTTGTGGTTACGACCTCGTACTGGCCTTACTACAAATCAATTGTAGTTGGTGAAGTTGAGACTATTTTTGGTGCTATTCGACGCGGCATCAATTTTTGGTGTCGTTGCTAGGGATTGGAGTTAATTGCTTTCTTTTAAGTTTTTTGTTTTTGTTATACGATTGCTGGTCACCGACGTCCACTTTTGCATATTCATTAGTTCCCTACGATATGAAAATTGATCAAACTTACTAGAGAAATAATAGAATTAATAAAATGAGATGATAGTCAATGGTAACTATAAAAGACAATGCGATAAATCAAAACCCTCCAGTTATATAGGCTGTTGAGTAAAACAACCAACAAAATGCAGGGCAAGAATTGAGGTAGGAAAGGGAGCTCAATTTTAGGGAAGTGAACCAACATGAGGAGGCTGCTTACCATTATGAATTAAGTATGCGGCTGCCAACGGTTAGTTCAAGCTGAAGTCATGATTGATAAATAAGCTCCCTTACTTTCACGGGAAAGAGAATGAGGATCCTAAGAAGTTCCTCACAGAGTTAGACATGGTGGTTGTAGGCGTGAAGCCTACTACAGTTGATGCTAATCTAGTGAGATTGAAGGTGTTTCCTTTTTGTCTCAAGGATGCTGAACATGACTTGTTTTTCCACTTACTAGTTGGTTTCATTAGAAACTAGAATGAGCTACATCAGAAGTCCCATGGTGACTATATGTAAGCCAAGAGGATCACTCGACTCAAGAGGGAGATATCTTATATTATCATGAAGGATGATGAGTCATTATCATAGTACTAAAATATATTCAAAAGATTATGCAAGGCATGTCCTCAGCATGGTGTCAGCAAGAAGTATTTGATGGAAAGCTTCCATAAAAGGCTTAAATACAATGAGAAGAGGCTTTTCGATACAGTGTGCAACAGTAGTCTATCTCATATCACACTGATGGTGGATAGGAGATACATAGAAAAGTAGCTAACCAGGCTAAACATTATGGACTGACCAGTGGAAGACGAGGAGCTACGGTATCTTCAGGGTAGTGTAAACTTGAAAACGAGTTATCGAAGCTCAAGTTTATGGTCAAACAAATGATGGGGATAGGTACGAGATTTTCTCTGATCCAAGTCAATTTATAGACGAGTTTCCTTAACTCTATGAGGATACTATGGAGTTAAAGGTAGCAGGGCGATTTCCAAGACCACAAGTAGGGCAATTTGGGTAGCAAAGTAATTTTTATGTGGAGAAGGACAAAAATCCTAACTTCAACTATGCTTCCAGGAATTAGAATTACAAGAGTTTTATGCCAAGGAGAAAACCATTGTCGATAGCACCACAAAGCTAGCCACCTTATCCACAGGGACCCACCCTAAAGTGGAAGCTAACATAGAGTTGATGGAGAAGGAGAATATTCAGCCAGAGGTCGAAGAATCTTGCAAGCCATTTGACATTGCAGGACTTTTTCGACATGAAGGATAAAATATCCTAGCATGTAACACAGATACACAACAGAAATATGGTGATCTAGGTTTATTTAGCATTACTTGCACAGTAGGATCTTTGTGTGTAGAAAATACGATGTTTATCTTAGGTGCATCTATAAATATCATGTCATCGTCTATTTTCTTATCCATGCATGATAATGTGTTACGACATAATCATCTATTTAATGGACGAATCCTCAATCCGACCAATTGGTACATTGGAATACATGACTATTCGCATCGAGGACCTACACTTTCTTCTTGATTTCCATGTCATTGACTTAGAAGAAACTTCGGTGTCCAAACTTACTTTTAATTGTCTTAGGAAGACCTTTTACGAAGATGGCAATAGCTAAAGTTGATGTGTTTAGTGGTAGTATTTTATTGGAGCATGATAATACGATAGTTCACTTTGCTATTCCTGAGCATTTGGACTTACTCTTTGATGTTTACACTATATATGTAGTTTTGACCCCTACTGACGATGACTCACAAGATAGTATGGAATTGTTCAGAGACCATTTGAAGAAGATGGGCAAGAGAGAAGGTTAGAAGAAATAAAAAGGGCAGGAAAAGAAGGATAGAGTACCTGAAGTTTGGGAATTGACACAAAATTATTGACCAAGGGAGATTTACAGTGCGAGACAAAAGGCAGAGCCGCCAGCATCCATTCATATCACATGCATTATTGGGAAAATGGGCATGATGGTGCATTCAATGATCATTGACATGAGAGCATTCGAGAACATCATTTTTATGAAATTCTTACAAGCAGTTGAGTTGGTAATTAGCGAGCGCACCCTGGAAAAAGTTTCTTTTCTAGCAAATGATGTACCTACTAGGATCTATGGAGTTGTGAGGAAGGTGCCTGTGAGACTTAGAAAATTAGAGTTTCTGGTGGACTTCTAAATCATTAATGAAGGGCTTCCTGAGATCAAAACTATGTTGCTTAGGATGTCGTTCCTTAACACAACAAAAGCCAATATTGATGTTTATAATGAAAATGTCATATTCTGAATTGGTGACAGAAAAATGTTTTATAGCAATGGCAGGTTGTGCATGAAGAAGGAATAGGGAACTATCAAGCGTCAGAAAGTGTCTACACTGCCAGCTAAATAAAGGAAGCCACTAATTGTTGTGATTGACTTGGACTCCTAATAGTCCAAGAATGTGATAATGTCGAGCCAACGACGTTAAACACTAGTGATTTATAGGAGGCAGCCCTCATTCAATCATTTGCTTACTTAGCTATTTTGCATGAACTTGGTTGAATTATTTTGAGTTTGAATAAACTTTGGATTTGAATAAGTTGATTTGAGTTAATTCAATTAGAGAAGTTAAAGTTAATTTGATGGAACTTGTTGCATATCTCTAACACCTCTAAGATTTGTAGAAACATGATGATTGATCAAAGATTTGTGTCTTACGGGCACCGAAGTCTGAACGACATTTGGCGGACTCCATAGTCAGGTATACTTAATTTTTTCGATGTGTTTACATGCATGGCAAGGATATACAGACTGTAAAAATTTGAAAATTTGACTTTGTCTTTAGGGCCAGTGATTCCACAATGTGCATTGCGCTGCAAGGGTGCTGAGAGAATATCAAATGTTCAAGAATATTCAGTTTTTAGGGCCAATGATCTCCTAATGATCTGAGTGTGAGCGTTAAGCACTGGCAAGGCTCTATATAGTATTTTAGAAATTTCTCGAATTTGCCAGCGATTCCTTAGTGCTGTCACGTTTGTAAGTACGGCGCTGAGCTTGAATTACAATTTTTAAAAGGAGCAAAATGTAATGGCCCAATTTTATTAGGTTCATTATTCGAGTTATTTTAGACTTGGATGTCAGCTCTGCCTCGAATAGGCACCTGATTGGGCGTAAATCATTATTTTTGGTATGTTGGTTGAATAATTGCGATGTTAATTATTATGTATTTCATAATTCGTCGCATGTGTGTATTTATATTATCATACCATGAGACATTATGTGACGGATAAATGTTTCGTAAAGCATGTTGACGCGGGTACCAGGTAGGCATAGTACAGGTTCACTATGTCTTATAATGCTAACTTAGATAAAATGACTAGAACAAATGTGAATATTGCATAAAATAGTTAATCGAACTTTATTCTAAGTCAATTAAATCAGGTAAATCAAAAATCGGCGCACCTCAGGATACATGCCGAGATGCAGGGCGCTTGATGTTGAGTAATTGAGTATTAAAGGAAGTGGTAGTACACCAATTTAATACCCTTAATAGCCTACATATGTATAGAAGTGCCTAAGTTAAATTAATTTAATTAATTGATTGCAAATGTCTATATTGAGATGACAAATTTGATGTTATAGATTTGCCTCGAGATTCACACTAGAATGGAATCTTAAGAGATTTAAGTTGGAAATTTATGTCAACAAGTTGGAAGTTAGTGGAGTAGAAGCTAACAAGGACCATTAGATTGACCTCAAGATATGTGAACACAATTGATTCTAACATAACCAATATATAGCTAAGTTAGTGGGAAATCTCTTCATGCAAAAATAACAAAATTTGTTCTTGTGGTGGAGTGCTGGATAATTCTGAAAGAAAAAGGAGAAAGGGAGGTTATCTTCTAGAGGAATCAAGCTAGGATGATTAAATCCAATAGTTCATCATCTAGGTACAAAAATCCACTCTTTATGTGCTTAAATTCATTAAAATGTGTACATGGAAACTCAAGTTTTAGGGTTTTGTGCAAAAATGAGTTTCAAATATTAAGCCACAATTTTTCGTATCTAAATGAGATTTATGAACTATTCTTGATGATCAATAATGTTTCTAATTAGTTTTGGCAAGAAATTGGAGTTTCATGAGTTCTTGATGCATACATGATTAGTTCTTAGCAAATTTCTTGACCCAACCTATATAAATTAAGTATAACTTTCCAATACAAACTCCAATTGGGGTGGATCATACACCATTGCCAAGCTTACACAGGAGAAAATTCAAAATTCAAACTCATTATACCTTAAAAATGTTCTACAAGTAGGTTATTGAAATGCTAATATGAGGTTTTTAAAATGAACTATAACAAGGCATAACTCTCTTAATTCTTGTCAGAATGAGCTCATCTTTTAGTATGTTGTTGTTGGATATGTTAGCTACCACGTAACCAAGAATCGTGAGTTTTAGAAACATAGATTGGAAGAAAGGATTTTTACAATATTATTGGTCGGACTTGATTCTAATTCGGCTATTTTGGGAAATAGAACTTAAACTTAATCTAAACACCTTAAATCACTATAAAACACTAGAAATGTATCCTAAGGGACTCGGGCTATGATATGGTATTTGGGAGCATAGCGGGGTTGGATTCGGGAGTCCGAAGAAATTGGATAGCGAGTTTTGAGGTGCATAAAACCCTTGAGCATACTCCAACATATTCAGTTCATTTTTCTTATGCATGCAATTGGTATTGAACTATTTTACTTCACTATTTTGTTTAACTGATTAAGTGTTTTATTAGAGCTTTTATACTGAGACGTGTAGATGGTCTTCGGTACACTATACCGTAGCACGTGTGTTCAGGCCCTTAATGAGTTGCGACCCGAGCTGCACTAAGGTGCACATGTAGGTGTAACGCATGATATAGGCCTAGCGCTACAAGGACTAAGGTGATGGGGCGGTAGAGGTTGTTGGAGAAGCCCACTAAAGAGATCCTTGGCTCTAAAGTATGGTATAGTCTGCTATACACGACACATCCTTGGGTTTTCATTAGAGACATTTATGCTTATATTGACTTAACAATTTTTTGTTTACATTTTCATTTCCCTCGTTAACTGCTACTTTGTTCAATTATTACCCGTTGCATTCAGAATCCGCTTGAAATTGCATATCATGCTCATCATAAAGTGTTGACTTACACTAGAATGGTCGATGGTAGACTTGCTGGTAAGTCTCGGATCCTTATGTTGGCACCATAATGTGTATATCTCTACTCAACCCTGAATAAATCATCTCTTACGAGTCGCTTTAAATGGAATGTACTCGTACACAAACTCGGCCAACTCATTGAACTTTGACACATATTCAGCCACGGTCATGTTGCCTTGTACCAAGGAAAGAAACTCTTTAATCTTATATGCCTTAATGCTCTTCGAGAACCACACATCATAGAACAAATGCTTGAACTGCAATCAACTCATATTTGGTCCCCAAGTTCTTGAAATAGACCACCACCACTTAAGCACTTTATGTTCCAGCAAAAAAAGTCACCAACGGTACCATAGTTCTCTTGTCAATGCCTAAAGTAACTTTCCTATTTTACATGTTTAATATCCAAGCTTCTACCACAATAGGATTAGGGTCCATGTAGAAATGTGGCGCATCGTATTTCATGAACTCCTTCTGGATCTTGCCCTTCCGACATGCCTCATTCTCTTCATGGACTATAGGTATAGCCACTGCAGCTGTAACTGTAACAGAATCAACACCTTCCTCTATAAGATGGTTCTCCTGTATGGGTGCTAAAGAAGGATTAGGTCCTGGCCCCACAGGTGCATGTCTGACTACCCCATCATTTCTTTGCTCTACATTCATGGGAGTATGCCTTTTGTTGCCAGATAGCGTACTTAATATTATATGGACTTTTCTTGGGATTTTACTCACGGGCTCGTCATTGTATTTGTTGTGTGACCGAGTGCAAATCCATCTATGATTAGCGGTAAAAGGGAATCTTCGGCAACTATCTTTTTCTGCCGACGGTCTCGGACATACTCGTGGGTGTTTATATTTTGTTATATTTTGCTTTGTTATGGGTATCAAGGGACTACGAGAGACACTATGGAAGTATATAACTATTTTTGTTTAACTTGTTGCCCTATGTACAATGTACTTTATTTTTGAATTTTCCACTACTTAGAAACTTTGATAATATGAATAAGATACTCATATATTTTTAATGTCTTCTTTCATAAAATGGTAATGAAACCTAATAGGTTACTAACTAGCTAAACAAACTCATTAGTAATTATATGAAGCATAGTTGGCTAAGCTAGTCTTAGTTGGAAACGTGTAAATAACCAGTTAGGTCGTAGGGTGTCATATATAAGCAAGCCATGACATGACAGGGCTTGGTGACGCGTGATTTGACATGGAGGTGCCTAGGGCTATCTCGAGATTTTGGGCCATCACGGTTAGTATCAAAACAAACGGTTCAAGGAACCTAAGGAGTTAAGACAATAGAATAAAAGTTTAGCAGACAAATCTTAGATGTGGAAACTTGATGTACTAACCTTAGAACCTTAGTTGGGAAGTGGTTGTGAGATGGGTTGATTTAGGAGTTACATAAGTGTTATATTTCTATGATATATGCATTATATGTATATATGCCAAGGTTGATTCGACGTGTGTTTCCCGATACAGATCATGACGTACGGACATCCTTTTTTGTCACTAGCGATAGACGATTGATGTGACAAGTATAATGTGTAGACAACTGAGATTATCTAGATCTTAGGGATTTGGAGCCTCGTCAGGCCCGGCTTCGGACAAGCGAGGTAACTGAGATAGATGCTATGACACTTGAAGCTCATGTATCAGCACTCGTAACCTAACCGTAGGCAATGTCGGTCAAGCATAGCACTAGTAATGAATATAGGAGGACTGACAGAGGACACAATAGAAGTACAGGTCGACATTTGTGAGTCCTCATATAGATAAGGATCGTGATCGAGTGCCTACACCTTCAATACATTTTGGGAGTGATCCAATCTAGAGTTCAAGGAGACAACAGAGAAAGGTAAGAAGATGGCGTAGGTGTTTTTGAAATGGCCAGCGAGGACATGATAGGAAAGATTGTTCATGGAGACCAGCGACAGTTAATGCAGCGCCATGCTATAGCCATATGTGCAGAGTGATGAAACTGCATTATTAGGATAAAAGTGTCTTCTAGTATGTTGTCATTGTGGTATGGAAGGGAATTATCATTTTAAATGCCCACTGATTTTTATGTCACCGATATCGGTAAAGTCGTTACGAGTTAAAGCTCCGAGCTCGAATTATATCTAGACAGTACACTGAGGGTAAGGACTTAGAAGGCCGTGTTATTTTGTATGGTTAATGAGAACATTATGTTTTTTCTACACTATGTATATAACTTTCGTACTAAAGGGAGATAGTTATGATTGTGATTACTTATATGTATTTATTTAATACTAAAGAGGATAATGATGACAACGAGTAAAGACTATGTGTATGGTAGATCATAGAACGATTGCCAAGGATATGATATTTCCTAATTCAGTTAGTATGGAAAACCTACCTTAGATCGCGACATAATCATGGGAGGTATAATGATGAGTTCATGCAAGCCATGCATTGTAGGTTAAGAGTTTTCTTGATTGGAAGGCCTATGAGAAACGATAAGGACAAGACTAAAAAAGAGTTTCAAAAGTGCACAAATAGAGGAAAGTAGTTGAAATATCATTGCTAGAGTTCTAAAATGATATCTAGAAGTCTCGAGATAGGGAAAAAGCTAGAAGACCATATGGATAATTGATAGTGTTGTGATGACTCAGGATGTACACAAAAGTGATGACAGACACCTTTAGCTCTGACCAAAACACTGGAGTTAGTCTAGCAATCATTAAAATCTGAGTAACTCCACTGAAATTTTATGATTGTTCTCATACAGTAATGTTGGTGAAGGCCCACACTGCTATCTCATCTCAAAAGAGGATAGTTTAATAAGTACAAGTCGAGTGAAAATGTACAATTGTTCTAGAAGACATAAAAGAATCACCACCACTAAGATTTAAATCAAGCACGAGGAAGATGGACAACTAGGACCGGGCGAGAGAGATTAATGTTACAAAGTGGAACACATGAGATCTTAGGGAAAATGTAAGAGTTGTGCATAGAGCAAGTGAAATGGATGGGCATCATGAAAAGAAATGGAAGAGCCATATGATTTGCAAATCTAAGAATTAAAGACACAACTTTTAGAAGATACAAGAATAAAAATAGAGAAAATTGACACTAATGGAAGAGTGGTTACTCTCCATTAGGTAGTATACAACGTGTGTAACCTTATTAGGTATATACTATAAAAAAAATAGGATGAGACAGTACATGACTTATACTTGAGCATGAGTTACTCATTATGGCCATAGTCACAGTGTCATGAGATCATATTTCACTCCCTTACTTAGAGTCTGGTGCTTTGTGAAGCACTATAGAAATGACATGTTTGTGATGGTATAGACACAAGCGAAGTTAATGAAAGCACGACTGAAATAGTCGGTGTTCGAAGTCTGACAATGAGCATGAACATTGTTAACTATGTTCATGAACATAACTCACCTTCAGACAAGTTAGAGTAATAACCAAACCATAGCATGTGTATCAAGACTCCTTGGTGAATGATGACCCAAGCTACTTTGTCAGTACATGTGTCGGTGCGTCATGGGTCGACACTAGCCATCGAGAGGACACAAATGATAGGCCAGTTGGGTGCGCCAACTAGAGAGATCTTGGGAAAGGTTTCCAAAGTATGGTCTAGTTGGGTTTGGGAGTGAGTTGCCAATTGTGAATGTTCCCTGCCATAGTTTCCTCCCCACGAAGAGAAAAATAGAAGACCAGGAGTCAGTTGGTGCTATGAATGTTTCCCACCACAGTTTCCTCCCCTTGAAGATGAATAGATGAATAGTTATATTAAAGGCCTAGCAGAGCACATTACGTGTAGGGAAATGCCTGAGGATACATTTATATGAAGAGCTGAATAGTTGTATTAAGGGCCTAGGAGGAGACATTGCATACAAGGCAATGCACGAGAATACAGTTATGCGAAAGTTTGAAGAGCTATATGAAGGGTCTTGCAGGGCACATTATGTGTAGGGCAATGCCTTAGGAATATAGTTATAGAGAGATCAAGAATGATAATCGATCATATATAGAAAGTCGAACAGCATTATCAGGAAGTTTAGGCTGCCATAAGCAAATAGAAAACTATAGCAAAAAGTTTCCTCGATAAGTCTGATGACTTAGTCCTATCTAAGATCCAAGATCAATAACAACCTAGAATCAAGGTTCATTTGGTCATTAGATTACCATAGTAGTTTTGTGATGTGAGGTTTTGTTACCTTATATTTCGGGACGAAACTTCTACTAATTGGGAAAAATTGTAACAGCCCAATTTAATTGGCACCGTTATTCGATTTATTTTCAGACTTGGATGCTAGCTCAAGCCTAAATAGATGCCTCGAATAGGCTAAAATACTCATGACTAGGCATAAATCGTTATTTTTGGTCTGTTGGTTCCATAATTGTAATGTTAATTATTATGTATTTCATAACTCATCACATGTGTGTATTTATATTATCAAACCATGTGAGATTGCGTAACAGTAAACGCCTAAAGCATATCGACACGGGTATTGGATAGGTATAGTACGGGTACACTAAGTCTTATAATGCTAACTTAAATAAAATGACTAGAACAAAGGTGAATATTGCATAAAAGAGATAATCAAACTTTAGGCTAAGTCAATTAAATCGGGTACATCGAGCATTGGCGTACCTCAGGATGCATGCCGAGACGGGGGCACTGGATGCCGAGTAATTGGATACTAGGGGAAGTGGTAGTGCACCAAGTTAAGAATTAAATAGCCTACATATGTTTAGAAGTTTCTAAGTTAAATTAATTTAACCAATTGATTACAAATGTCTATAGTTGGATGGAAAAATTGATGTTATTAATTTGCCTCGAGATTCACACTAGAATGGAATCCTAAGATATTTAAGTTAGGAATTTGTGTCAACAAGATGAAAGTTAATGGAGTAGGAGCTAACAAGGACCATTAGATTGACATTGAGATACGCGAACACAATTGATTCTAACATAACCTATATAAAACTAAATTAGTGGGAAATCCCTTCATGGAAAAACAACAAAAAATTTTCTTGTGATGGAGTGCTATAAAATTCTGCAAGAACAAGGAAGAAGGGATGTTATCTTCTAGAGGAATTAAGCAAGGAAGATCAAATTCAAGTTTTCATCATCTAGGTACCAAAAACTACTCTTTATATGCTTAAATTCATCGAAATGTGTATATGGAAACTAAAGTTTTTGGGGTTTTCTACAAAAATGAATTTCAAAGATTAAGCCACTATTTTTCTTGTCTAAATAAGATTTCTAAACTTATCTTGATGATCAATAATGTCTCAAAATAGTCTTGGCAAGAAATTGGAGTTTCATGAATTCTTGATGCATACATGATTAGTTCTTAGCAAATTTCTTGACCCAACTTATGTAAATTAAGCATGATTTTCTCATACGAACTCCAAATAGGGTGAATCATATGTTATTGGAAAGCTAACCAGAGATCCACAGCTTTTTTTGCTTGAGAAAATTCAAAATTAAAACTCATTCTAGTTTAAAAATGCTCAGAAAGTAGGCTATTAAAGTGTTAATACGAGATTATTGAAATAAACTTTGATAAGGCATAACTCTCTTAATTCTTATCGGAATGAGCACATCATTTAGTAAATTTTTGTTGGATATTTTAGCTACCTTGTGGTCGAGAATCATGAGTTTTAGAGCCAAAAATTTGGAGAAATGATTTTTACAATATTATTAGTTAGATTTGATTCCAATTCAAGCTGTTTTGGAAAATATAACTCTAAACTTAATCTTAACACCTTAAATCACTATAAAACATTAGAAATGGATCCCAGGGAACTCGAGGCTATGATATGGTAGTTGGGAGCATAGCAGGGTCGAATTTGGGAGTCTAGAGAAGTTGGAGCACGATTTTTGAGGTGCATAAAACCTTTAAGAATACTCCAAAACATTCAGTTTGTTTTTCTTATGCATTTGATAGGTATCAAACTATTTTACTTCACCATTTTTTCCATTCAATTGATTGGTTTATCAGAGTTTTCTTACCGATATGTGAGGATGGACTTAGGCACACTATACTATAGCACGTCTGATCGGGCCCTTAGTGAATTGCAACCCAAGCTGCACTAAGTTGCATGTGTCAGTGTAGCGAATGATATATGCCCAGCACCGCAAGGACTAAGGTGATGGGATAGTGGAGGTTGTTGGAGTAGCCTCCTGAAGAGGTCGTTACATCTAAAGTATGGTATAGTTTTCTACACGCGACACATCCTTGGGTTTTCATCATAGACATTTATATATAGACTTAACGGTTGTCTGTTTACTTTCTCGTTTACCTCGTTAACTACTATTTTGTTCAATTATTGCATTTCACGTTGCATTACTATTATTGTTTGTTGCTTGAATCTTTTGTATTACTCTACATTCACAAGAGTATGTCTTTCTGTTGCCATATGGCATACTTGCATGTCTCGTAGTGTCATCTAATTTCTTGTTGAATATCGTGTGGACTTCTTTTAGGATTTTGCTCATTGGACTCATCAATGTACTTGTTGGGTGACCGAGTGCAGATCCTTCTACAAGTAGAGCTAAAGGGGAATCTTAGGTAACTATCTTTTTTAGCTGACAGTCTTGGACATACTCATATGTGTTCATATTTTGATATATTTTGCTTTGTTATGGGTATCAAGGGACTGTAAGAGACACTATACAAGTATATACCTACTTTTTTTATCTTGTTGCCTTATATAAAGTGTACTTTATTTTCGAGTTTTCCACTACTAAGAGATTTTGATAATATGCATAAGATACTCATATATTCTTAAGTCTTCCGCCGTAAAATGGTAATGAAACCTGATATGTTAACTGACTAGCTAAACAAAATCATTAATACTTATATGTTGAATAATTGGCGAAGCTAGTCTTTGTTGGAAATGTGTAAACAACCAGTTAGGTCGCAGGGCATCATATATAAGTAGGTCATGATGTGGTAAGATTTGGTGACTTGTGATGTGACATGGCAAAGCCCTGGGTTGTCTCAAAATTTAGGCCATCACACAGAACCCCATTATCATCTTCCCCGTAACAACCCTAGCGATTTTCCACTGCCCCAAAGCCTTGAAAATCCATTTCCAACCACCAAATCCATTGATTCCAAGCGCCAATCTCACTCATTTTTTATTCTCCATCTAGTGGAGACCATTTTGAGCTGTGATATTGGTGAGCGCTGCAAGCACGAGCTAGGGGTTCAAATTTTGTTACCTTTTAAGGCGTATAGTTGGCCAAGAAAGCTCCCGTGAGCTTTTAAATCCAAAATTGTTAACGACTCGTTTTTTCCATGATTTTTCAATTTCTTATCAGGTGTTCTTCGATCAATTCGGGCAAAATGTATGTCCTAGGAGTGTAATTGGTTGTTCAAACCATAAGGCTTTAGTTTGTTGAATGATTTGAGGTGTTTTTGCCGAATCAATTTCAAGTTTTGATTAATTTTGCAAAAACTCAATTTTGTTGGGGGTAAGCCAATGTTTTTCGAGAAAATTTGGAATTTAAATCTAGTTTTTCATTTCGAATGTTCCTATAGCTTAAAATTGACTAATAAACTATAAAATAAATTAGGGGTAAGTGGTCGAGTGTGTTTTCAAAAATTTGCAAAGTATGATTTTGTTGAAAATTTGTCGAAACTATCGGCACTTTGGTCAAAATTCAAATTGTATGTGATAATACATGTATATGTATTCTGATGAGTTGATTGAGATCATGAATGAGTATACTTGGACTCATTTTGACATTTGTAAATTCTCGAGCTTTGAAAATTGGTTTTTATCTAACCTTTACTAAAATTAAAATTGTCTTCAATTTGCAAAGTCGTGATTTAAACCAAGAATTATTTGTGTTTGAATGAGATGATTTTGATTTGCTAAGTGTTATTGACTAATGCTCATGGTTTCATGATTGGACTTTTTATGGGGTTGTTTGTTTGTTATGTTGTTCATTTTGTGCTATTTGGAGAGAAGAATGCAGTGGAACTGTAAGATCTAGACATAGGAGAGGTAGTCGGTTACCACCTCTTATACCTAGTGCCCAGCCACCTAGAGCACCCCAGACTGTTAAGTTATTGAGCGAATTAGCAACAAAAAGTATGAGAGTGATCTCAACATTAAGAATAGAAAACCTTTAGCTGAGAACGGATTTGGGATAATGAATCCCAAATATGATAAGATAGTCACATCCTTCATTAGATACGGGTTATGAGTTTTTTACTAGTGGACACGCTACCCATCGTAGCTTGAGTGTCAGAGTCTGAGGAGTCCAGGTTGACTATAGTGCTTAGGCTATTAATGCCCACTACGTCCTACCTTCTTTTAGGACTTGGGGATTTATGATATTCCCAGGCTAGGAAAGCCGCAAGGAGGAGGAGAAAAGCACAAGCGAGAGCTTCTTTATCTGCACTACCACCATCAAGAGGAATACCTAGACATATGTCCCCATAGGAGATTATTATCCATAACTAGATGGAGATTAATTGTTCATTGTATCATGATCACGTAGCATCAGCATGCCCTCTACAGCCATCTCCACTAACATCGGATAGTCCATTCATTATCATGTCGGACTACCAGGCTTACCGAGCAAACGAGGAATATGGAGCACCCTCATCCTCCCATTCTTCACATAGTATGCAACCACCCTTTGAGACCCCACACCCTAGTGAGCAACAGTAGGACAGCTCCAACGAAGTCTGAGAATTGATTTTCTTGTCATTGTATGTATTTTAAGAGAGGAAAATTGAGAAACTTGTTATTTTTGTAATATATTAGGAGGAGATACAGTAAGTTAATGTTGTATTTCGTACTATCACCATACAACACATCATTTGTATGCATTTTTAGCTTATCCATATATTTATTTCACATCATTTCAGTTCATTCCATTTCTTATCTTTCATTATTAGATTTCACTTGTCTTTTGAAATGTGTATTGGATGTCCTACTCTTTTGAATATTAAGGAGAAGGTTTAGGATAAGTTGGGTGTATGCACACATTCAGGTTTGATGGAATGTGTGGATCAACCGTAGGGATATTTGGTTAATTTTCATGATTTTTGATATTTTTCTCAAAAGTTTTGGTGAAATACAAGTAATAAGGTTTATTTATTTCATAAACTGATGGTTTGGTAGGTTGTTACACATTTTTAAACATGTGAATTATTTCTTTTTTTGTCTTTTTATTTGTTTTTAGCCCAAATGAATTCCTAGTTCTAGCTTAGAATAATGGTTACCAATTCGAGAATTCATATGTAGATTTATGTTGCTAAAATGGACAAGACCTTAAGTTGAGCAACAACAACAACGTAGCCTCGGTCCCAACTTAATTGGGGTGGGCTACATGGATCAAACTTTTTCATTGTGTTCGATTAAGTGCAATTGATGGTGAGTTTTCCAAACCATTCAAAGACCTTAGCTAGAGCATAGGAGAAAAATCATGTTCTTGTAATTGGTTTACTGATTGAGTCTACACTAAAGATTGCTAGTATGGAGTTGAGGCTCTATGCTAGATATGGAAACAGGTAGAAGGTCACACTAAGATAAGAGTCAACTAAATCTCTATTGATTCTAGAATAGGTTTGCATCCATTTAAGACTAAGTATAACTTAAGAATAAGTATGAGGGAAGATGTAAGAATTGTTTGCTTATCCCTTAGCCCTAGCCGACCTATGATTTATCCCTGGTATGGAGTTGAGGCTCTATGCATAATTTTTTATTTGTAGAATCTTGGTATTCAATGCCCTATTTAAAGATTAAATTTTCGACTAGTTAAAAGTTTCGAGGTAACTCGTGATTAATAGATAGCTTTAGTCTCGACAAGGCCTAGTATTTTGTGGATTATTCCTTGGGAAAGTGCCAAAATACCTTAAGTTGAAGTAATCGGCTTTGCTTAAGTGCTTGTTCTCTATTTGGAGAATTTTATAAAAATTAGACTATACCATTTAAGTTAGAGTAGGGCAACAGAAAAGCTGAAATATATGTTGTGTATGAAAGTAAATTATTTTATGCTCCTTTGCTCGGGACGAGTAATTGTCTAAGTTTGGGGGTATTTGATAAGTTATCATTTTTGCTATATTTTAGGGTAATTTTACCACTAATTTCATGACTTTTATCATCATTTATGTTGTTAAATCATTGTTTTCTATTTTCTAGTCAAAACAGGCTTTATAAAAAAAGTGATTTCCATAGAAATCTAGTCAAAAAGCTAAAAATAGGCCTACACCATGGTCGCGATCTCAGTACAAAACCAAATGGCCATGGAATCAATGGATCCAACTTCGTTGGATTGAAAGAAGCTCACTAAAAATGGCGTGGGAAGAGTGTTCTCGAGATCCAAGAGAAAGACAAAACTCGTATTTCTCAACATCTCCATAGCGATTTCACTTATATAATGATGGAAAATTGATGGGCTCGACTCAAAACATAACTAGGAAGAAACAAAGTGTCACAAATATTTCCTAACGATTTGGCATTTTGAATGTACGACGCTGAAAAGATGTGAATATTGTTAGTTTCAAATTTGACAGTTTCTCAAGATTTTAATTCAGATCATATTATGTCATATTCGTATTATAAATAAGAGACCCAGAATGATGAAATATAGAAAGAATTCCATATAGAATTCTAAGGAGGAAGACTTTAGTGTTAAGTTTCACTTTTGAATTCCTGTACGGAGACGTCTTATTGGGATTCAACCATTTGGTCTTCGTAAGTTTTTATTTCGTTTTTATATTTTAAATTCTGATTTATTAGGCTAAAGTGTTTGAATTCCAGGAATTTATAGGATTCGAGAGGTTTATGCACTTCAATTCATAATTAGTTTATTACCGATTTTTGTATTTTTAACATTATTCATTGTTCTGAGGTTTTTAACTATGGTTTTAAACATTGATGCTGCTAATTTGTAATTTCCACACGTGGCAGCTGGACAATTGGACACTAGTTATCACTCATGATAGGTGTTATCATAGACCATTAATGCTGCCAATTTGTTGAAAGCCTACGACATATTCAGTAGCTTTGCAAGTCTATTTAGTATGTGATTGTGTTGCACGTTCCCTCCATTAACATGAGGAGAAAAATGTGATGAGACTCATTATAAACCTAGCTATGAGAATCAATACTAGGACAACTATATGATAAACCGACGACCGAATCTGTTCCCTAGAATGTCAATTTACACCTTGATCTAGATTCTTTTATTTATTGATTTCAGTTTTTAAGTGCTTATTTTGCCTGTATTTGATTTCCTAGCATAATTTAGTTTTTGTTTTCAAAAACCTCCTTTTTCCCGAAACCTAAAAAAGAACGTCCTTATCCCTATGGGTTCAACCTCATAATTGCCACACTACAAATCAATTATAGTCGATGAAATCAAGACTATTTTTGGTGTTGGTCGACACGACATCACCTGTATGGATGATTGTTGTGCTTCTAGAACAACTGAATGATGATCATATCCTTAAAGGCCATAGCTCTAATCATCCTAACCTCTCTCCTAACTAATAGAGCAGCTCGTGGAACTTGGATATCTCTCTTAAAATGATCCTAGAAATTGTTTGACCGCATCAACCTGACATTTATCCCTAAAATGTAAAGGACAATTATCTGTGGTATGTGTATACTTAGAACAAGTATTGCAAGCTTGGACTCTCCCTGATCCTAACATTAACTGCTTCATTATGGACTTCAATTCTGACATGTTGCTTTAAAGCTAATCCTCTCGCGAATTTACTCTAACTCGACTCATGTAAGTATTATCTACTACACCATAATTTGTAGATTGATTTGCCATTTTTCAATGACTTTCTTGGTTGCAGAAGGTATAACTTCAAAAATACTTTCATTACATATTATATCCACCCACCATTTATCACCATTACTTAGCCCTTCAAAGAAGCTTTCTAATAATGATTTCTCAGTGAAATCATGTTGTGGGGTAAGCATGACAGATTCTGTTAAATCTCTCCCAATACTAGAAGAAAAATTATCCTTCCTTCATATAAATGGTGGAGATTTATCTCCTAATAGATGTAATCTTACTTACTGGCATATATTGTTCACGAAATTTGAGGTGTAGATCTTTCCAAGAATAGATAAATCAAGAGGGTAAGTGGAACAACCAATCCAGAGCATTACCTCTCAGATAAAATGAAAAATCCTTCACCTTAACCATATCGGGTTCAGTTGCAATAGGTTTCATACGTACAATAACCCATTCAAATTCTGCCAAATTTATGCAGATGCTCATCATCACTTCTAAGAAAATGTTAGAAGTTTATGGATAAGTCCAGTTTTAACATGAACTCTCTGGTTTGGGTAGGGAATTCTATGCATAGAGGTTGGGAAGAAGTTTGTTCACTTCCCTAAAAGTGAGTTTGTTTTCTTGTTGGCTCATATATTTTTTATGTTAACCTAGAAAACCATTTAATATAGTCCCTGGAAATGGCACCAAAAATTGATGTCGCGTCATCCAGCACCAATAATAGTCTAGATTTACTAACTACTTGGATATGTAGTGAGGCAAGTATGGGTCGAACTTATAAAGACTAAGAAGAATTCCTAGGTCACAACTTAAAAGAAATAGAGGTAGATTTCTAATCAACCTAATCTATAAGAAATAAATTTAATAGCTTACATTAAGCAATGGAAGCATGCATAGACAACTAAAAACAATAGTTCAAACAATATAATAAAAGCCTGGATTGAGAGCATTCACAATTCACAAGTAATTGACGTAATCATTGGTTACGAAAGATATCCATCCTATTAGATTTTCATAGACAGGTTCGAGTGCATAAATTTTTCAAGTGTCATTTGTGCATAATATAACCCGTACTCGAGTTACCAATATTACAGGGGTGTAGTATTGGTAAATACGCGGTCGAATCCGCAAGACTTAGGTTTTACACTGAGTTAACTGAAAAGGGAAATTTGGAGGTTTTTAGAGATCATAAGAAAATAATTAATTAAAACTACTTGAAATTAAAGTTTGCAAATGTGAATTCAATACGAGCAAATACCTAGGTTTATGGTCCACAAATCCAAATCAAGATTCAATAACATATCATAGTCTTCGATCTTTCCAAAAAGATTATTAATTCAATTCCTCCTAGATTAGTTATAAGAAATCAACATCCGCCGAAAATCTCTAATTCCCCTAGTCTCAATAGCTAGGACGTCCGCCACTAACTACTTCTCCAGTCAACACATAACCCTAGACATCCACCTATATAGTTTAATGCATTAATCACATAAGCTTCATGGGAATTCTAATCATAAATAATCGGATCGCGTCTACTTCCAATTTAACCAAGATTTATTTGTTACACACACCAAAACCAAAAGGTTTTTAGGGCAAACAGGTGAGTGATCGTCACTTATATCACTCAAATCATACAATTACAGATATAATTACCCCAATTAACTTTAGGTCTTCCACTTAAAAGCATGCATTAGCCACATACATACTCTAAATTTGCACCATAATCATGAAAACAACAATAAATAAAATAAAAAGAATAAAAATAAATTAAATTATAAATAAAAGATCTTACATAATATGCTACCAACCAAGATTTTGAACATGTTTCA
Organism: Stephania yunnanensis; assembly: GCA_039657365.1. Lineage (NCBI taxonomy): Eukaryota > Viridiplantae > Streptophyta > Magnoliopsida > Ranunculales > Menispermaceae > Stephania > Stephania yunnanensis. Next base: position 25,588,332 of record CM077581.1, on the reverse strand, counting down.
CCTCCGACCTAGGAATAGAGTGCTTAGTCGACATCATCTTGAAGAACTCCATTAATTTATAAAGAAACTAACAAGAAAACAACAAAGAATAGATAGAAAAAGTGGTTCAAATCTGTGTAGAGAGAGTAAACAAAACCCTAAGTTCTATATAAATAAATCCCTTCAATTTGGTTTCTCAAAGAGAGTTAATGTGGAATTTGTTGGTTATTTGGTGTCTCATCCACCTAAGTTGATCCAACGGCTATTGTCGGTTTGGAAGATAGATCTCGGACACATGTCACACAAAGATTTGTTAAAACGCTGATATTTGTTGACGTGGCAAACACAGATTAGTGGAGCAGCTACTGAAAAAAGATGGTTGGGCTACTATGAAAATGACACGTGTCCCTAACGAAAAGGGGAACGCATGGGAAGGAATCGTCTCAAGAATCGGTGTCAATCTGGGAGTAAGTGCAGCGCGCATCCTGAGGCAAGGTAAAGACATTGTTTGCTTCTCAGCTGATCTGCTATGTGTACTGATCTTAAAGCGTATCAAAAACTTTTGAATGTTGAGTGATAATAGTGTGTCCATTTTTGTGTCACTCGAATGCTGCTCTCTCTTCTAGTCTAAATGAAATGTGTGACTCGAGGCAAACTAGATGGTTGTTGATCACACTGCAAGAATGACTTACACTTAGTCATTTTTGCAGATTTTCCTCAACAAATGCACAACCAAACTTGTTCTAAACTACCATATCATCAACACGTACCAATGTGGGTCCCATCAAGCTGTCTCGGAGTGCGTGCAAGCTCACTTTTCAATGGCAAACACCAAAAACACTTCAAAAGACCCCAGTTTATTTTTTTCATCAAATTGCCTTTGAACCACTAAAAATATAAATAAAAAAGAATTAATTAATAATACGAGGCATTGAGATCTAAAAACACCTAAAATATATTATTATTACTAACTTATTAGACACTCTGTTTTCCACAGTAAATGATAGGAACAAGCGACACTACCATATACTAACTAGACTTGCAAAATCAATGGATATGTAGTAGGTTTTCAACGAACTAGCAGCCTTAACGTTCAATAAAAATAATTACCTTAAATGATAACTAGTATGAACTCTCACCCAAATTATACTTCGAATGTACAAAAGTATATCGATTGCCAATAGACAAGGCTCTATTTATCACTTAATGTAAACCACCTTATCGAGCGGCAATAGTTTCACTAACCTAGATCTCCTCCATCTACCTATACATTGACCACTACACAAGAAAAGCATATTCAATCTAATCTAATGAAAAAATAGTAGATTTATAATCAATACAATCAAAGTTACAAGATTCCAATGAAAAAGAAAATTTATTTTAAAGAACAAAACCATATATCATCAATACTTGCAATTATAGAAAACTTTCAATCCAATGCGAACTTAGTTACTATTACATATAAACTAATAACATCAAGAAAACGAACTAAATAGCACCTTAAAAGTAAAGAATGAACACTCGAAAATATGAAAACCAAAACTCTTAAAAGCTCCTCTTTTTAAAACATAAAAACTAGAGAAAAGCTAAGATTTTTTTCTTACATCCAACCTTAAGTATTTATATTGGTTGGAAATACAATAGAATAGATTCACCAAATCCAAAAAATCTACCATATCCGAGATTTAAAATCCCTAGATTTGTCCAGCGTCTTATGTTGAACGATACATTGTTGAAGAATCGCTACCAAATCGCTACGACGATCTATTTTTTGTCCAATTTCTTTTGAATCAAGCCCAGCACTATCATAACGTCATACATATACTCAAAGGCGCTGCCAAGACATTGGGTGTGTCTTGACTCTTTGACTCTCAATTTTCATCTGAGTCTTCATAAGGTTTTTCCTAGTCCAATTTCAGTGTCAGATCTTTAATACACATAGGTTAATAGCGATATCTGACCTACTAAAGGTGTTGTGAAGGCATTGAACCTTCTCTTAGCTTTTTTCACTGATTCTTATGGAAAACCTCTCCTTTTCGTCCAATAGCCCGTTTTATTTCTGAAACACAAAAATAAAGATTTATTAGTATAAATAATGAAAAAAGCATCAGAACTCATAGCAAAAGTGTGCAAAAACATAGCATACCTTACGACTTATCACATACTCATAGATATGTTAGTTATATGTATTGTATAATTTTGTTGAGTTTGGGGACTTTTAGAATACTAATACATGTATATCTTCCTTTAACTTATATATTCTCGGCTTGTGTATATGCAAGGTATCGATATGTCGAGTTTCCACCTCAGAGGTTGAACATTATTAATGAAAGCTCTTTACTTAATTATCTACCTTTCATTTAATGCAAAACTTCTGCTGATAATGTGAAATGTTTAACTTAGTAAATTGCCCGTTAAACTAATAAATTGGCTAACCTAATTGAATGACTCACTAAATTACTAAATAGTGATGTAAATAGCTAAGGTAAGTTATGGAAAAAAATGTGCAAGCAAGTAGCTAAGTCACGAGCCATCATCGATAAGCATGTAGTTACGTGGTAGGCTTGATGACAAGTCCAGTGGCGTGGTGGTGTCGGGTTTGCATCCTGACGCCATCGCATAACATATACAAACATACAATTATTATTAAATAAATTAAGGGAGCGACTAAATGGACCAAAGTTTTTGCTTAGAGGACCCAAGCTTAGTGAAATTACCCAACAACCCCTACATATAAAAGGGTTTTTACGCACTCATATGCATTCACCCCACTCACTCATACCTCAGTCACACCTCTCTTAAATTCATTCTCACCACTAACCTAAATTCGAAAAAATTTGAGAAAATCCATATCGATTCGACGCAAATGGGCGCATTCCTCATCTTTTTTATTTTCGATTTTAAAGTTATTTTGGTGTTTTTTTAAGTCAGTATTGCTTATAGTTTTATTGTTGGGTTTAATGCTTCAATTTGAGTCTTGAATGTTTCATTGTAGGTATAAAGTTTCGATGGAATCGAAAATATCAAGCGATTCCGAGCAAAAACCATTATTTTTGTCAATTTCATGTATTTTAATGAGTTTTGAAGTTTTTTGGTTCATTCTTGTTGCCCCAAGGGTGTCAGATACACGTGGCCAATAGCTTTGAAGATAAGCCAGACACATAGGGCCGACACTTTTAAAGAGGTCAGGACACACGTGGCCAACACCTATAAAAAAGTATAGGCCAGATCCCTTCGTTACCCATTGAGACTGAGTTTTCTTCACAATCTCGATTAATGTTGATTAAGACCGTTAAAGAGGTATCGATCAGAGTCGGTCGTCACCTTTTTAAAGGTCTCGGTTGGAGTCAGCCGATACCTCTTTAAAGGTATGTGTCTTGTACGTCTGAACCCTGCAGGCGACACTTCTTCACATCTACAACACGGTTCGACCACATCCGACCTTGTTTAATGAAAAACGCTCATATGACACTTGGTGACCTAGTACAAGTGCTCTAAATGACTAAAATCGAGAAATGAAGATGATTGAGGGGTACTGGGGTGAGGGTGAGGGAGGGGTCATAGGGTGAGCAAGGGTATTTTTGGAATTCTAAGAAAAAAATGGAGTAAACTAAGTAAAAAGTGAGGTACGACAAAGTTAGAATTCAAAAATGAGTCTTCTAAGCAAAAAATGGAGTCCGTGTAGCAGCTTCCTAAATAAATATACAAATAAACATATAATAGTTAAAGTACTTACATTAAATGAATATTAATACATATAATTAACACGTATATGACATATTTTTCTTGAAAATAAATATTGGATATTTTAACTGATACGTTATGTAAAACTAAAAGTATAGAGTATTTTTCTTTTCTTTTTTTTATAAAACTTTGACTTAAAATTTTGGTAGCTCGTTTTGGTAACAAGACATTTTAGTAACACATTAGTTTATAAAAAACGAAAAAAATATATGTATTCCTTTTATTTTAAAGATGGGTCCTGCCAGCCAAAAAATCCGATGGGCCTACATTTTTTTTCTAATTGGGCCCACATAATTCAACTAAACGCACAACCTGTAATTCAATTGTTTCAGTACGAGATTACTAAAATCATTTTTTGCCCAAATTATATTGATTATCAAACAAAAAAAATGTAATTTACGGTTTTAATATTCAGGCGCTACCTCTATAAATTAGATTGATTATTTTACTTATAATTAGAAGCTAGCTGATATAATAAGCCTCACTATAAATCGATGACAACAATACAACTAAATTTGAGACAAAACGAGACTTGTCAGGAAAACATTTCGTACTAGTTAGCCATCGAAAATCTATAATGATTTTTTTTTTTCAGAAGAAAATTTGTAATGAGTTGGCTCAACATTTAGCATATGGCCCAGGTTATTGATAGCCAATTCATGCATCAATCATACTCCAACAATAATGTAATTTTCTTTCATAAATTACAATTGTATGTAAATTACTAGCGTGGAAAAAGTATGTCAACGAATCTTCATCCTAATGCCAGATGATCAGGTGGGTTATTTTAGTATCTTCATTAACAAAAGGCAAAATTGCTTAAAATATCTTAACAATTTACGATTTTTGTTATTATATCTTAAATTTGTTATTATATTCAAACCCTTGATAAATTTGTATGCAAAGCCACTTTGTGACTTTAAATTTGAATAAGTAGCACTTAAGTAATGAATTTAAATAATAAATTTAATAATTATTATACTAATTCAGCAGCGCGCCCCACAAAAGTGTGAGGGCAAGCCACATGATGAGTGCAATTCATAGTTTGATTAAGGCACCCCGAATGAAAGTTTGATTTCTCAAAATTACCCCTGGTTGGGAGGGCACCCTCCACGTACCTAATTTGAAACTAATTCCCTCATTCCCATCAATGAAACCCTCGCCCAAACCCTCAAATTGAAACATTCTTTCATCGATTTCTTACAATCTTCGCCTCTGTGGATTGCTCTCTTCATTAAATTCGATCCCCCTAATGCGAGTTTGGTCTATGTTGGAAGGAAGAAAGGTTTGGTGATTGTTAGAGTTTCGGTCTGCTGGACTCGGATTGGTTCTGAGGTGAGATTTATTTGTTAGTTGTTGTTGTTTTTGTTTGTAATCGATGAATGTTGTTGTTATTGTTGTTTTTGTTGTCGTTGTATGTTGGATTTTTGGTCATTGTTAGACTTTCACTCTAGTTTGGTTGTCTATTGTTGAAACTGCAACACAAGGTTTAGTTGTTAGTGATCGAACCTTTGATTGAGTCTCGGCAATGTGTAACTGAACTTGTGAGTAAGGTTTGGTATTAAGTGATCGAACATGTGAGTAATGTTTGATACTTAGTGACCGAACATTAGGGTGAGGCTCGGCAATTGGTGACCAAACCTCACTTGATGCTCGGTCCTGAGCAACCGAACCACAGGGAGAAAATTTTAATTTCGCCTAAAAATATTATATCTTAATGATCATGGCTACAAGTATAACGGCTCGATTATAGTACTAATGTGATCAACTAATGATGATTACGGATATCTTCCTTAGGAAAATGTGTATTGCACATAATGTACTTAGTCAGATTTACTCTATTACTAAAAAAATCTATTTTTAATTAGTTTTTAACTAAATCAGTCTAATCTAACAAAACAATGAAAATACTTGTACTCTTATATCATGAAGATCTTAGTTCACAACTTCACCTAGGTAATGAATAACTATACTTTCATATCTTACCTCCTTCATCTTCATTATGTGTGTGAAATGTTCAATTAGAATAGACATATTTCCTTCAAATCCACTTCAAACCACTATCGTGACAGAAAAGATTCTAATATGCAATCTAGAACTCCACATATCGAGTGAATAATGTAAGTTCCATATTGCTTTAAGTTCCAAATCTTTATATTCACATCCAATTAAGTTTACTATTTGTGTCTCCCTAATTAATGACTATTTATCGATGTTATATATTTTACGGTTGTATCGTTCATATCTAGCTTAAAAGCTCCAATGACCATGGTAACTCCTAAAACCTCTAATCAACAAACACGTGATTAAGATGTTCATAGCATTATGTCCAGAATCAATATAAATTCTATCCATTGCACTTTTTAACTTTATAATCCATTCAATACTACTTTATCATAGCATTCATACCATAAGATCTATTGATGCCTAAGATTAATGAACTACTCACACATCATTGAAATAAATATACACATTATAGTATTCATTGCAATTAAAGAATAAACAAAATAACTTTAATTAAATCAAGAAAATAATATCGAATAACCGCACGTGAGTCTTCAATGTATTCTCCTCCAAAACTCTTCTTAATACTCAAGAACAAAGTAAAATATGCTACTTTATTCTAATTGATTGCTCTTAATGACCATTCTTGTGTTTACCATGTTCTAATACTTATTTATATCCCTAAGACACTTTAGAAAACAATTAGAAACCCTAATAGAAAACTTCAAACGAAATATAACTCTAAACTTTCTATTTTCTATGTCTCGACGATGTTCATAAATGATCTGGTGCTATCTGTGTAAAGCCACGACGGCGCCACTGCTTCGATCTCTTTGTGTACATTTTCCTTACTTAGTATGCTCGGCACACTGCCTAAGCCATCCCAACAATGTCCCTATGTACCTATGGCGTCACCACTACACCGACACTGCTTACCCATTTTCTTCTCCCCATGCCTTCTCCATGCCTTGCTCGCGTTGTGTACACTTTTCCTACGGCGTCAAGCCTGATTTTTTGCATTTTATCATTGTTTCTTCATGAAATTGCTCCTTTATCTCTTTTATACCTTATACACCCAAAAATATATAAATAATGTCAGTTAGAGCTCATTTCGGTATATTTATACTAAATATACTATTAAACTAGCCTTATATATAAGTCTAAATAATCACTTGTCACTTAACTAGTCTTTGAACCACATGGATGGGTCATTCAAAAAGGCTTGCCACATGGAAAAAAGACGGTGCCATGCCGTCGTCAAGCACCCATGGTGTCCGTCGGATACCTGAAGTTGCATCCTATCAAAAGCCCAAGAAATAGCCATGAGTTACAGGTGGAGTCGATGATGAGGCTTCCGCGACACACGCCTCGGAAGTTATAGGAAGGGAAATACAACTTTACAAGAGCCAAAGTAAATTTTCTTTTTTGATTTAAGTGAAGAAGAATAGGAAAAGTTGAAGAAGAGAATGTCGAGCAAGATGTAAGGGAGAATAAAAAGGATATAGAGGAGCTAAAAAGAGTTAGAAGAGAGGGCTGAAGAGGGAGAAGAAGTAAGGCTGAAAAAGGGGAAGAAAAAGATTAATAAGAGGGTTTTAAGGGAGAAAAATAAGGGTTTGGAGAAGGAGAAGAAGAGGGAATGAAGATGGAGAAGAATAGGAGGCAGAATAGGGAGAAAAGGAGGAGGAGGGAGAAGAAAAGAGGGAGAATATGAGGAAAAAGATGAAGTTGAGAAAGATAGGTCATGTGGTATAGCACGTGGCAAGGCAACAATATCAGGTCAGATGGTAGTGCAAGAGCCAGCCCATGACCCGTCGAGACCTATTCAGGGTGGGCTCACTGGTTGTACGATATTAACTAGTTTCAACGACCATGTGATGACTATTATATGGAAAAATGAGGTGTTATTTCATTTAGTGATTTAGTAATGAGTTTGTGTTTTATATATTGATAATGTATCTAACTTTGTGTAATGTTAAATTTCAGCAATGACCATTGCTTAGATGCATCAATCATGGTGCCCAGTTGATGGCTTGACATTTGCAGACCTGTCACCTCTACACTGCTAGCCTTCAGAGGATTATCCATCAGTTTGGGTTGAGCACACTTATCAAGTGTTCATACTAACAAGGACACAAGACCCTCATCACTGCATTTGTCAAGCAGTAGCAGCTAGAGACCAACACATTTCACTTCCCATTTGGTGAAATATCTATCACACTGAAAATGTGAGCATGTTGTTAAAGATTCCTATCGTTGGAAAGGCAATCACAGTTGAGCCACTTTCAAAGTCAGAGACTATAGAATTAATGTCGAAATGCCTTGATATGTCTGAAAAAGAGGCAGAGACGGCGATTGGTGTGCATAGGGGCATGAAAGTGAAGAAACGTTATTTGAAGCCAAAATGGCATACGAAACCAAAATAAACGAAGAAGGGCAAATAGAAGGGGATAGCAACATCTGAGGTTGAGTGCACAGCACAAACGTACCTCTGGTATTTGCTAGGATGCACCATCTATATGGAGAAGACATCGAAGCAAGTACTTTTCCAACTTCTTAAGCTGTTGGAGAATTTTGATGAGATTAGTACTTATGTATGGGGTGCTGTAGCATTAACATACTTGTATCGGCAACTCAAATACGCAACTCGCGTAGATGCTTTTTAGATTGCGAGGTATCTCACCTTGCTTGAGTTATGTTTCTTGAGCTTTTTTTAAACTCAATGAATATATTAATCTTTATAGTTTAATTGACTTATTATCTTTCTTATTATTTGTAGGGATGGGTATATGAGCATTTCAACCTTCACATAGCACACACCAATACAAAGTACATTAATACCATCTTGCGTGTGTGTAGATGGGTCTGGAACAAAGAGCAAGGCCTTAATAGATCAAATATGGTGAAGGTGCGTAGGTCACTAGACAGAGCCCAAACAAGCAAGGATTTATTATGTTTGACCACATTATAATATGATAAAGAGTTGTGGATTGGATTGTGATTTTGTTGGTGAATGATTGAATGTCGGTGAATAATTTGTCATTTTCTCGCATTAGATTGTGATTTTCTGTGTTTTTTATTTATTTTTGTTCTAGTTGGTGTAAATAAATTAGGACCCAAATGTGGATATCCGGGTAGATGATGATATTACAGAGATTGATTTCTACATGAGAACCTTCATGTTCTTGTCAATTGTTGAGCCCCATTCGGATACGTTCTTGCGCCAAGTAGGCTACGTACAACGCATCCCCTTGCCTCTCTACAAGCCTACTCGAGTGAATAAAGGTGAATATGCAGCAAGTTGTCTTGTCAAATAAGATTTCTAAGCAGGGATGTGGGAGAGGTGGAAAGATCATGTATTGTCCGCTAAATGTAGATGGTCAAAAGCATCGTATGCATGAAATCTGCTCCAAACTCTCTCCCTTAGTTCATCTAGATATCTCACCCATCTATTGAGAATCAAGAGTACAATGATGGCGATACCTTTGAGGATGATGACTTGCTTAATGTAATTTGCATTTCCTTTTTTTAATGTATTTTAGTTATTTTGATTGCTTTACTTAGTTGTTTGGTGTGTTATCTTACATAATTTGAAAATATTTGATTTACTTTTCTTTTTTCTTATATAGCATGTCAGACAAGCCGTCAACGTAGTGCATAAATGGAAAATATTATTGTCTAGTGAATCAAACAAGACCTCAGCAGAGAATATGGTAGACGATGTGCTAAGGCACATGACGGGGAAAGGTTCAAATACATCAACTACAGTTGCATCAGGTGGTTGTGAACCATCTAGAACCTTCCACCACGATAGTAGCAGCACTCAATCTGATTATCACACTTTTCAGATGATCCTGATCCATCTAAGCACAAAAAGAGAGCACAAAACATCATAAGAAGAAACGAACCAAGGTGAACAAATGAGTGCATTATGTTGCATGGGAAATATGTGAAATGGTTATAATGTATATTGGTGATTTTTAACTTATTAAACTGACTGATTGAGAGATTTTTTTGATGAATTGATACTTGAGAGACATTTTGGCAAAGTCTAGGGATTGAATGTTTTGATAGTTGTATCCAATGTGAATGGCTTATATAACTGTAGTGTTAGATTTGTTTGGTTTGTTGGTTAAATGCGATAGTTTTATGGAGTGGTTTGGTTTGTTAGATTTGTTGTTCCTTATTTTTGGTGTTTTATGTATAGGTTCGGTCACGCAAACCTGAACCTAATGTACATAATAGTTACAGTTAGGTTCAGTTGAGGCCAACCAAATATTTTTGTTACGTTCTACTATGCCCAACCAAAAAAAATGTTCCCTGGGGCCAAATGAACCTTATGAATACGTTCAGCTTTTGATTACCGAACATATTCCTATATATTGGTTGTCAACAACCGAACAATTGCATGAGGTACGGTTACGTACCACCGAACCTTATGAATACGTTCGACCCTACTTATCCGGTCAAATGGTTATTGTGGGAAAAATATATTAAAATGAACTAAGGGTGCATCATAATTCCAGTCCTTGAACAATGTGCACACATTTTAGCCTAAAAAATGATTGTATTTCAACACAAAACATGATAATATGAATATATTAATTTGATATGCAAAATAAAGTTTCGAACATATGTTATTCATTGCATGAAATGATATTAAAATATATCGTGTATGATAAAGTATGCTATCTGCATAAAATAAAGTTCGAAAAATGAGTTAAAAATGAAGTTCGATGTGTACCCATGTCAACGAGAATTGGAGTCTCGACTTGAGAATTAACAATTTCCGACGGCTTCTTCATGTTCAAGTACTCACCCCATCCTATCGCCTCCAATTCTATATTTCTTCGCCTCCCTGGATACAAAGGATGAAAAAGGGCATCCGCATTAAATAAAACCAGTAAAAGATAGAGGAATAGCGGTAAAGAAAAAGTTACACAACATAAAAGTATAAGTGGGAATACAAAAAATTGTTCACTTTACCATCACAAAATGGTTGTCATTGACGTGTGTTATTCCAATTACAACCATCCTAGCAAGTGAGCTTGGTGGTTCGCCTCGAAGTGGAGGGAATGTCATACTACCACTTGGTGATTGGGACAATACCATGACCTCGTAACATGTAGCAACGACAAGTCCTATTTTAGGCATATACATCCACTTTTGAGGTGGAGCGCATTCATCCCCGTAATACTGCATAAATCGTACAATATTGTCATAATGATTCGTACCGAGGATTATCCACTAAAGAGTTTCATTCCTATGAAGCTCCCAATACATATCATTGCTGATTTTTTTCTACTCATCATCTTGTTTATGCCCAAGATAGGTTGTAATAACACAGTATCCACAATTACTATATCCTCTAACATCATCGCTCTCTCAATGTGATCAAGCCATTCTACACCCCTATAACCATCGCTAAGCAGACGATCCAAACATGCACGTGTTGTATGAACCTTTCGTCACACTTAATGAGTAAGCTGCTTATATATCTTATTTGGATGGGTATATTTAAAGTGGCATGGGTTTCTCTTGGTGGATGTGTCAACTTTGTCATCCTTAATTGCCTTCCTCTTTTTCCTCGGTTATGACACCATTCTTTTCCCCGTTTCTAATGGCTTTCTTCCCCTTGTCTTAGTTTTCTCCCTTGAGACAACGATTAGCACAGATGAGGGACAACTAATCTCTCAAAGCTATTACACAATCCTCATGCAAAAACCGCGGTGACAATACTTTCATATTTCTCAATTACCCTTTTGAATTTCATCTCTGAAGTTGCGCTCTCTCCGATTTACGGTTTGCTCAAGATTCATACTCAACTTTTTCCAATATATATGGATATCGTCAAATGGTATGGGTGAACCTTCCAATTGATGAGTTGCAAGTTCATGGGCATAAGGAAGACCATGGGTTATGCGCAATACACAACCACACCTAATGGAATCGGTCCAACATTTTCTGCAAGATCTAACTCTTTGCGGATTTTCTCCAACGCCCCTTATGAAACAAAGCCTTGCAACAAATGATATAAATTATCACCGAATCCATGTTCCATGAAATTCAAAATCTTCTCAAAAGACACTTCGATCTTATTTTGTTGCCCCTTAATCATGTTGTTAATATACGACCATATAATCACAAAGATTCCTTGAGAATTTCCAATATACTTCTTCAAGGTATTGCGCGCGCTTTCGACTTTACCAATTATGTATAGTCTAATATATAATATTTGGTATGTCCATGCTCGCACGAATCATTCATGTAATCCCTAACCCAAGTACCCATCAAATAGTCTATCAATCCATTTACACAACCATATTCAACAGCCAAGTGTGTCATCATTGAATCGAACACACCTTCAAAAGTAATAGCCATCACACAATTCCACCTATTCAAGAAAAGATTGAACTCTTTGTTCTTCGCAAAATATTTCTTCGTCTTTGTTGTCTCACCCCTATTAATATTCCATGTGCATAGAAGGTGGTTAATAGAGGTAAAAATAAACTTGATTGCCATAATCAACCACAACTCCCAGTTAGTAAGAATCATATGTGGGTTAGACCATCCATCCATGAGGTTCTTAAGATTCTCCAACACCCAAATATAGTTCTCTTGTGTCTTTCTTGAAATAAATGCAAAGCAGGCAGAGAACGTTAGCTCGGTTGATGTAATACCAACTATCTCAAGCAATGGAATATGATATCTATTGGTCTTGTATGTGCAATCCATCAACAAAACAAAGGGAAACACCAGAGTAACTTGATAGAGTCATGATGAGCCTAAAACAAGTCTGTGACCTCGTCGGTTTGATCATGTTTCCTATGCCACAATAGATAATCATGTGTGTCCAATAAAAGCATGAGCTGTTGCATTTATGATCTCCATCTAGCTTAATCGAACCTATGCTTTTGCATTGCATTGTTAATTGTGCCCAAGGTTGAAATATTCGATTTATCCCTCTTCTTTAAAGTGTCCAAAATCTCTCGAGGCTTGATGTTGCCTTTCGTCATCTGAATCGAAATAAAATGCTCTCTCGGATCTAACCGACCCGCATATAAGTGACCTTCTATATAACACCCAATGTCATAGCTATACCGCCTATAAAGCACTGTCACATAACAAAATAGTCTACGTGTTCCTTAACATTTATGGCAAACGGGCAATCACACTTTTTTGGTACCGCTTTTACTCCTCAATTTCCCTTCTCACCCTTATCTTCTATCTCGCTTTTGATTTAACTATACTCACAATCTTACCAAATTTCATTTTCCCAACTCTTTGGAATGTACCCCTATAAGTCCCGAACCTCTCACAAGCCATGTTCACCCTTCTTCGACGACGACCATCCCCCCGCCACATTGAATTTTTTCATAAAAATAACAAATAGTCTATTAGATGACCGCCTCATGCCTACTTCCAAATGGTGCTTTAGGGATGAAGTCATAGTGTAGTCGTGATAGTAATTAGAATCTATTATTTCCTACGAAAAGAAAGGAGTATTAAAGTATCATATGAGAACTTCGATAAGGACTAATAACGAAATAAAAAGACTAATAAGGAAATAAAAAGCTCTCAAAAATAGGAGGTTCAGCCAATGGCATCCATCCATATTTGGTATGTTCAGCCTCCCATGACCAAACAATATAATGAGATTTGGTGCCCATCAACCGAACAATTGAAGTATGTTTGATTGTGTGTAATCGAACATATACATTAGGTTCGGACTTGGGAGGCCAAACCAGGACGCGAATTTGAAACTTCTTAAACAAAATATAAATTCGATAAACAAAGAAATTGTTGCAACACCTACCTCTCCATCTTGCACATCATCATTCTCTATATGCGCATCATCCATTTTCGATTAAAAATACCCAACTATAATGATGTTGGGGCATGTGCCCTAAGTCAATCTACAAACATTATTTATCTTTAATTTTAGTTAACTTCATTTGCTATTTTTATTATAAGTGATTGCATGTTTACCTTATAATAAGATCCATGGGTATTTGTTAAAATATCATAAATGTCCCTAGTTGATCATTATACTGGGAACTATAAGGAATTAAGGATAATGTGATCTTGATTGATGGTCATCTAATGATAACGCATATAAGAATATGAATTGATATCATGAGTACTTTGTAGGGAATAAGGTATTGGACCAACCCGTTATAAGAACACCATATTGATTAAGTCATAGGTGTTACTCATGATAGGTATATCATTTAGTCCTTCGACTTGAAATTACCATAAACTTCAATATTAGGAGCATGGTAATTTGACATAATTAAACGTTGTCTTAATCAGACGATTATAACGATTGTAATTGGTTACCATGTTAATAATATATGAAGGTGTGTAATCAAGATAGAACTTATCCCTCTCATATAAAGAGATATCAGTGAAACCCTCGATATGATAGACTAATAATGGCCAGGTCCAAGTGAATTGATATGATCAATGTCACTTGGATGTTTTCACTCTACTTAAAGATCAATACTAGTACGATTGAACATTGAGGGTGACTTTCTATACCTTATGTTAATCAAAATATATCGCACAACAAAAAGAAATGATATATGTTATTTATTACGTTGTATCGATTTTGATATTCATGCTACTTGGGTAGTCCTAATACCTTTTTAGAGATAGCTTAAGACATAAAATCCCTTATGATTCATTATATGATAACTTATTAATAGAGGCGTTTGTGTAATTTGCTTGAATTGCCTAAATATAATAGTTATATTATGAATAGGTTTTTAAGAAAGCTTGTCTACACATGTAAATAGAGGTTGAAACCCTAAAAACGAATAAGATTTTCAGTTTTGCTATTTTCAAGTTCTCTTAATTTTAGGAGAGAAAGAAAAATGTTCTCTATGTCTCTTGGGGCTAGTACTCCAAATTGTAATCACCGTTCGGGCTTGAATTTTTTATAGAGGATACGCACTTGAACGCCTTGAAAATCAAACAATCAAATAAGGAAATCACGAAATAAGGTATGGTTTACTTTTGTAAATCTAGTTTAATGGAACTTATTTTTTATTCTATTTGGGGTTTTTCAAAAGTTGTTTTGAATTATCTACTACGTATGAACCCTAAAAACCAACAGATGGCAAATAACCAAGCCTTACACAACCAAATAAAGTTGTTCAAAACTTTCCATTCAAAATAGCTTAAAGTCCTACTTTCGTGCATTAAACATGAAGGAGGACATACTTACAGCAATTGTAACAATCTCGAACTCGAAAGAACCAATGTGGTGTCACCGGTGATCAGAGGAATTGGAGACGATTTGTAGGGTACACCAATGAGCTACATGAGAAAGAGAGAGTGTGGATAGGGGGAGAATTTTGATTTGTGAAGAGGTAGGTTGGTACTTTCATATGGTCTAAATATTGTGTTTTGTTTTCATTTTCTAAGTGGCTTGCCCTTATACTTTTATGGGGTGCACTGGGGTGCACTTAGCCGCGACCATAGTAATTATAGGTGATAAGGTGGCTTTTTAAAGTCATTATTTAGATGCCACATCATCAAATTTTGAGTTAAAAAGTGAGTTACAATACAAATTTATCAATGTAGAAAGGTTACGATATAAGAACAAATTCAAAAATGTTACATATAATAACAAAAGTTGTAAAAAGTTAGGATGTTTTAACCAATTAAGCCTTAACAAAATAATAGTACTTATTAATTTTACTACATAGACCACTTCCTTAAACAAGATGAGATTATGAAAGGGTATTAGAGTACTGCTAGTGTAGATTTAAAATATCAATGTTAATTATTTTTTTACTCTAAAAAAGATTGGTTAATATAGTTATTATTTTCATTGGTACATGTGACACTCTCTTTATGTTTAACTGTTTGACAAGGAAATTATACACTACACCCAAAGAAGTCGAGGCAAGATTATCAAGTCTTGAATGCTTTGAATTGTTTCAATAAAATGACATAGCTCCTTCAAAAAAAATTAAAACAATAATAATAATAATATAGCCTCAAATCAAATTAGTTAGAGTTAGTTATATGAATCAAAAATTGCGCTCAACTCATTATAAGTGATGGAGTACATTTAAAATTATTTTAATTCTCCCTAATAATGTGTCTTAAGTTAGAAAAAAAAACCTAAAAGGTTTCAAATATTTTTTATAGAGGGATGCTATTTCAACTTTATCATAGTCATTTTACTGCATAGACAATTTCCTTAAACAGGATGAGATCATGAGAGGGTACTACAGTACTGCTAGTATAGATTCGAAAAATCAGCGTTAATTATTTTTTTTAACTTTGAAAAATATTGGATAACTTAGTTATTATTTTCATTGGTACATGTGACACTCTCATTATGGTTAATTGTTTGACAAGAAGATTCTACACTACACCCAAAGAAGCTGAGGCAAGATTAGCAAGTCTTGAACACTTGGACTTGTCTCAATAAAATGACATGGTTCCTTAAAAAATCTTAAAACAATAATAATAATAATAATAATAATAAAAATATAGCTTCAAATAAAATTAGTTAGAGTTAGTTATATGGATCAAAAATTGCACTCAATTTGGTATAATTGATGGAGTATATTTATAAATATTTTAATTCTCCCTAATAATGTCTTTGAAGTTGGAAAAAAAGAGAACCTAAAATGTTTCAAATATGTTTTTGTATAGAAGGATGCTATTTCAACCCATTCAGTCTCTCTCCCTACCAATCTAAAAAAAAATTAATAAAATACCCTTTGTTCAATGACTTTGTTACCCTCATCCAAAACTAACCCACATCTTTTGGCCCACTCGATTCTCAATCCTTGCCCTATCTTATATTCACCTTCTTTTCATCAATTTTTTATTGGCCAACAAATGTTCTTTCCCTTCTTAGCACGCGCAACATTTGATCAGTCGAACCAATGTTCAAGGGGTTGTTTGCTTACAATTTAAAAAAATGTTTAATCTGCAAATATATCCTAATGTTTCAATGTTTTTGTAAGAATATCCAAATGTTCGAATTTTGACATAAATATCCTAAAGTTTCAAGGCTCAGCTTTTTCAAGATCAAACGACACTTGGCGACTCGCAATGTGTAATTCTCAACTAAACATTCATCGATTATAGATAAAAAAAACAAAAACAAAATCAGTGACAGAAAATGGTGATGAGGTTTTTGAGGGTTTTTTTTTTGAAGTTTTGGATGGTTAATTGTGAGTACATGGTAACATTGTGAGACCCAAACCTAAATAGATCTAGTTGAAGCAACCCATAAGACTATAGGAGACTTTAAATATCCATCTGATCAATTGAACGATTCTACTACCTCATAGATATTCATGTGTTCCATTAATAAGAAAACCTCAAATTGACAACAAAATCAAAAAATCATACAAGCTTCAAACTGGGGGCAAAGAGAGTAAAAGCAAGTGTGAGTACCTTGTGGTGAGAAATAAGATTGGTTTTCAACAAAAAGATAGAAGGCTGGGATGAGAAGTCGATCGAACAAATGGTGGGGGAAGTTAGATTTAATGTGTTCGTTAAATTAGGTTAACAAGTGTAAGGCTATTTTAGGAATTCAATTAATATTATTAGGTGGGTTTATAATAATTTGAAAATTAATTGGATGGTTAATTTAAAGGGGCTTGCTAAACGCACACCTCTAATGCTATTACACACACCAATTTTGGCATGCACACCGGTCTAAGTCATGTTTACTTTGCACACATCAAATTTATATTTTTAAGACTAAACTGCCCTTCCACACGTATTAGCAAACTCAAAAATACACACACACACACATTAGATGAAACCTAAAAATACACATGCATGCACACATACATACATACACATACACACGCATTAGTAGCAAACCAGAAATACACACACAAAATGAATCCCAGCAAATCTCTTATACATAAACGTTGATAAAAAAAAACCTTAATGCATACCCCTGCTTGTTGCACACAACCAGCAACCATTTGCTCAACAATCGCGAGCTTCTTCATCATCCTCTTTGTCTTTCTATCGGTCTACCTCAGGTATGTCAAATATTTGTTAAAAAAAATTATGTGGGTTTGTGTGAAATCTTATGTTTTTAGTTTAATTGTTTATTGTAATGTGGTCTCAGTACATGGTTGGTGTTTATGGTTGTTTATTCTTTGATTTCATTGAGCTGAAATTGGTGGTCTCGTCACCATGTTCTATCCTAAATGGAATAACACGATGAACAAGTTTGACATTTTCACCCGAACATGATTGTTATGTTCGGCCTTTTCACCGGAACATGTTTGCTATTTTTGGCCCTTTAAGTCCAAACATTATTAATATGTTCAGCCTTTGTAACTGAACATAATTGATATGTTTGGTCCACTACAAGGAAAATGAAATTTAGAAACGGAATTAGAAAGGGAAATAAGTTCCGTTGCTAAAAAAATAAGTTAGAGACGGAATTGACACGAATAATTTAGAGACAGAATTGAGACGAATCAGAGACGGAAATAGAGACGGAAATAGAGACGGAATTTAATTCCGTCTCTAAAAAATGGCGCCAACATTCCCACCAAAAATTTCGTTTCTTATGACCGTTCATCAAACCTCGGGATTTGTGTGTGCTTGGATCAAGGCCCCCTCCTCTTCCCCCCCGAACCAAAAAGAAAAAACCCCAAATCATTCTCGTCCAAAATCCCTAAATCTGATCATCTCGTTCGATCGTCTCGTCCCCTCCCCAAAAATCCCCAAATCCCGTTCGATCGTCCCGTCCAAAATCAATCTGTCTCGTTCTTTGCTTTCAACTATCGTCTCTCCGTCTGGTCGTGTTGGTCTCTCTGGTGTCTCTGGTCTCGCCGTCTCTCTGGTCTCTCCGTCTCGTCGCGCTGGTCTCCGTCATCGCCTCTCAACTCTCTCTCTCTGGTCTCTCTGTCTCTTGCTCGGTCACGGCTCTCCATTCTCTTATTGGTAAGAGTTTGCTTTGTTTTTACATGACTTTTGGCAACGATGCTTACTCTCTCATGAATCTTGTATGACCATTTTAGCTTCTCACACCCCTTTTTGAATTCTTTTGGTTATTTTTGTTGCTTTATTAGTTTGTTTTCCTCCACAAGTTGGTATTCAGATCAGCACTGCCCATTAACATCTGTTGTTTCTCTATTTTGGATTTTACAATATTTTGTGGGGATTGATCACTTGAATGTGTGTATGTATTTGACTTTTTTTTTGGTGATTAATATATGTGACTTTCATGTACTAGTCAAGCAATGTACAGGCCACCGGGGGCCAATGTGACTAAATCAAAGTGAAAAGTTGAAAACGGTTTGGACTTTTGATACATGGTATAGGTCAGAGTATTGTATGACTTTGGTGATTGTGTGAATTAAAATGATACAATATGGGCATGCAGGTCTAAATGAGATCTTTATTGTATAGTTCTCAAAAAATAAGAAGCAGTGACTTTTGTCCTGAGTAATATGTTTTAAATGAATTACTCTGGCTAATTGTTGTACTGTTTTAGTTTTACCATCTCGGCTCTTGAAATCCAACTTTATATGATGACAAAGCTAGTGATATTTAGGGGTTTTTTAGGGGATTTTGGACGAGAAGGATTTGGGGTTTTGGTGTGCTTTTTTTTTTTTTTTTTTGGTGGTGCTGAATTCTCGTTCGTTTGTATATTTTTATGTGTTTGAGATGGGATTATTCTTGTACTTGATATTTTGTATTGTAAGTGGGGTGCATTGATGTGGCAACAAAGACTTTTTAAATTGAAGGTGAAGAAAAATTATTCAGTGAGATTTGTAGTCTTGCATTGTTTAAAATGCTTTAGTTTGAGCTTGACCTAATCCGTGTAGAAAAGAGATGGTGAGTTTGTGGCTACGCAGTTTCTGATGGATATTTTATTTCAATACTTGTTATAAGGTTGTTTGACTAATGATTAAATGATTAAGTTGGAGAGTAACCATGTTGAAAGTTGAAAACAAACCTGTAATAGATAGGGATGTGTTGGTATAGGATAAGATTCAACAATAGATTGGTATTCAAATTCATTTTCCTAAGTACAGTTTAAGTTAAGTTGGCTGAGTTGGTTATTTCTTTTTTGCATTAGTTTTGAAGAAAGCACAAAATTCTTTGTATTTACTAGATAACATCAATTTCATTTTTTTATGGAATACTATGTAATGCTTTTGAAAGCCCTTCTCCCGAAAACTTGTATCATGTTATAGCATTTTTTCTATTCACGCTTTTTACCTCTCTCTTTTCAACCGCTACAACTTTCAAAATAATCCCGATGGACTTTTGAAATACAATGTGTAAGATTTTCCACCCAAATTGGCATCGTAGGTGCAAAATCTGTTACATCTGGTCAGCTACCACATTGTGAAATTGGCGTTTCATTGTTGAGTCCTCATTCTGCAAACTACGTTATGCTAAAACTTCTTTTGAACTGCCTTGTAGCATGGTTCGGGTTGTTTGGCTACCACTGGCTTGCTGTTTATTTTTGTGCTTGCTGTTTTTTGAAGTGTTAGTTGTGAACGATGTGTAGGCTTGCTTTTTTTTTTTTTTTTGGGTTGCTGTTTTGCCTTTTTTTTTTTTTTGTTTTTTTTTTTTGTTGCATTACAAGGCCGGAATGGTTTCTTGGTCGGAATGGATGATTGGAATGGCTCCTAGTGAGTTCTCTGGTTGAAATTGCCTCTTCATATCAATTGAGAGGCTTTGTATGTAATGTATTTTCGGTTCATCTGGTTTGTTTTTTCTTTGTTGTTACGGGATTTACTTGTTTGTAATTTCCTTAGGTTGCTGTTACGGGATTTACTTGTTTGTATATTGTTTGAGTATTGGTTTCCTTTCAAAGATGAAGAGGTTTGTTTAGAGTCTGCCACAGTGCCACTGGCTTGCTGTTTATTTTTGTGCTTGCTATTTTTTGAAGTGTTAGTTGTGAACAATGTGTAGGCTTGCTTTTTTTTTTTTTGCTATTTTGCCGTTTTTTTTTGGGTTGTTGTTTTGCTCTTTTTCTTTTTTTTTTGCTTGCTGTTTTTCTAATCTATGGGACAATTCAAGAATAGATCTTTAACTTGGAATTTTGCTTGCCAATCGTAATTTTGGATGACATTTTAGTCTTCTATAACGACAAAGCCTTTGCCTTTTTCATTTAGCACTTACAATTTTCTCATTCGTCTTATTTCCTCCTTTATGTTGGCATTTAGGTTGCTGAGTTCAATGTTCAAGCTGCTCAGCAAGGCATTGTCTACATTGATGAAGTTGATAAGATCACAAAGAAGGTCCTATACTTGATTCATGTACTATTTTCAGACTCTTCATGATAATAACCTTATATATCGTCAATTGTTTGTGAAGGCAGAGAGCTTGAACATTAGTAGAGATGTATCTGGAGAGGGTGTTCAGCAGGCACTGTTGAAAATGCTTGAAGGAACTGTGAGTGCACCCTTTGTATTGTTACAGTTTTTTTGCTTCATTAATAATTTTCTTAGAGTAGACGATATGGATTTTAGCTATCTCTATGGTCTTCATTCATATTTCATCTCAATTGTCTTTCATGATTTCTAGGAGAAGAAACAAATAATTTTTTAATACATCACTTGAAAATAGCAAGAAGTAAAACAGCCGCTCGTTTTGTTGCGTCAATGGGAGTGAAACCTCCCCAATCTAAGCATGCTAAAAAATCACAGAATTCACTTAAACAAAAACAAAGGATAGTTAATCTATCCACTCCACACTGCTGGCTACAGCTTATAATTTTGAAATCTTTAGTCAACTCTAGTAAATGCCACTTGATGTGGATGATGTTTGAAACTTTTCTTACCCAAATAGTGGTTAGGATATTATTGTTTTGTCTTGTTTTTTGTCATTTACTTTAATTGCCACTTTATACATTCATTTGAATTTCAAACTTTATCATTTCTTCCAATACATATGAAAGAAACTTGTTTTGTCATCTCTTAGTATGTAAGGAAGAACTTCGCTCCCAATTGTTCTTTGTTAAAAACTTTTATTTTATTTTATTATGTTCTTTGCTGTTGTGCATGTTTTATCATTCATTCTCCCTTTGTGACTGTCCATGTGAAGGATGCAAGTATGCAACACAAGTAGCCATGTACCGTCGGAAATTATAGTAAAATATATTGTTTTCTTTTGCACTGTAAATGGAGATAGTTTTTTTGCAGTTTTGTATTTTTTATCATGAGTTTGATCTATTTTGCAATATTTGCAGAGCGTGACCCTATCAGTAGGTGACTGGTTCTTCGATCGAGTAGGAGTTAATGCCATTGATTGCCCATATCCCTGTGACAATACTTGCCATAATCTGGTTTCCAAGTGAGAGATATGGAAATTAAAGCATATCATGTAACTTTTATAGTTGTTTATATGACTTTTAGATTGATAATTATTTTGTGCATATTTAGAGGATTGTAATTTTTTTTTGTGGTTGTTGAACAATAGGATTGGTGGTTTTTGTGAATACTTAGAAATTTGGAGCATTTGTTATACTAGACAATTTTTCGTGGATATATAAATCTTTTTCGAATTTTGAATTTTACATTTTTTTTCTCTCATTTGAATATTTGTTGATATATATTGTCGATGTATGAATGTCAAGTTTTGCTTTTTGGGGGGATGTTAGCACCCCCAAGGAGTTGTTGGAGGGGGTGCAGACGATGGAGTAGGTCATATGGTTGTAATTTCAAGTTATAGGTTGGAGAACCAATTGGATTATGTTTATGTTTGAAAATTAAACAAAAAGGAAAATTAGAGACGGATTAGCAACGGAATTCAGACATTCCGTTGCTATTCCGTCTCTAATTTTCCAGGAATATATCATGAATCAGCAACAGAATCAGAGACGGAAATCATTATTTCCGTCTCTGATTCCGTTGCTAATCGGAAACGGAATCAGAGACGGAATTCTTTATTTCCGTCTCTGATCCATTGCTAATCATAGACGGATCAGAGATGGAATTCATGAATTTATGATTTCCGTCTCTGATTCCGTTTCTGATTAGAAACGGAATCGAGACAGAATGCAATTACAAATGTACTATTTTGAAAAAAAATCCATTTCTATTCCGTCTCTGTTTCGTTTCTAATTTTCGTCTCTAAATCCGTCTCTAATCAGAAACGGAATTTATTCTGTCTCTAATCCATCTCTAATCAAAAACGGAATAAATTTTCGTTTCTGATTGAATCAGCGACGACAATTTTAGAGACGGAATTTATTCCATTTCTGTTCCGTTTCTGATTTCAATTAGAGACGAATTTATGCAAATTAGAGACGAAAAATTCCGTTTCTGATTTGCTATTTTTTGTAGTGGTCTTTGGGCCTAGATATGATCAATATGTTTGGCCTTTATGCCTAAACATGATCGATTTGTTTGGCCTTTATGACCAACGATGATTCAAGTATGTTCGGCCAAAAGGGAGTGAAAGATTGATGGAAAACATGACATAGCTGATGAATTTGGATTTGATCCACATGTTTGCCCTTCTGCTCTAATAAAGTGGATTTGGTTTTTTTTCACTTGGTTAACCTAAATATTATGTGAAATGTAGTTCTCTTTCATAGTCACTTTGTTCATTTTTTTACTTTTTTTTTGCTATGTTTATGAAAGAGCAATATGTTACTCTATATGTTTATGTCTGTGCAGTTGTTTATTTCCTTGTGAATAATTTTGGGTGATCAATGGTTTCTTCTATTATTGATCCATATTGTATGACAAATGTTGAGATTAAATTATGAATCTTGTGTTATTATGCTTATGTTTTCTATAGCCATCGTGTTTGTTATTCCTAAAAGTTTTACTTTTGCTTCCATATTAGTATCATCGTCATTTCCTCCAACTCCGTGAAAACTATTTATCATTAAGTACTTTTCATCTGTTACATTAATTTTAGAGGTTCCTTTCTTACTATTTTTTGTTGATGTAGCTAGTAATGGTATCTAAAAGGTCAAAGATGTCAATCGGGGATCGAGCCGAGACATAATCATCTAGAACTTATCCAATTGCGTCCATTAAGGCCAAGATGGGGGCCAATAAGAAAAACAATCTTCAATACATAGCGGAGAGAACACCATATGATGTTGTTGAGTGCATGTTTATGTTTCACCAAATTGTGGTTAAGTGTTTAAACAAGTTTTTGTTATTTTTTTTCTTTTCTTCTTTTCCATTTTGATGGGGCTACTCTTAATATCTCTATACAATTCTTTTTATCGTGAATTTAGAACCATCTTTTTGCTTCCAACTTAAGTCGTTTGTGTATTTAAGTGTTTCGCACACAAAACGGAAAACTAATTCTAGTGATTCTGTTGGGAATAATGCTCATACCAATTTTTCAAGTTTCAACAAAGCTGAATAACTTTCACCTATTTTTGGCTTATATACAACATTGCCAAACAATATAATTAAGTTAAAGATTGCATTGAATGCATGAAAAAGAAAACAAAGCAGTGTTGATTTGAATCGCCCGTTCAACCAAGCTTCGAAATTACTTTTCCCAAACGCATAGCACAATACGTGTTATCATACAAATGTATAGCATTGCGCATTTACAAACTATTCACTCCATACATTTACAAGAACAATGTAAAATACATGAACAAAATGGATTCTCATTGGGGCTTTCTACATGTATCGAAATTCACAATTTAGAGTAAGAGTTCAAAATAATATTGTCAAATGTAATGTAGTCAAAAGTTTATTCACTTGTACAAGTATCATCTCATATACAAGTAATTTCCATATCAATAATCAAAATATTGTTGTGTGGCAAGATTTTGATATCTAAATGCCTATACAAAACACTAGTCATAGATAAGGTGGACGCCTTTTTCACTGTGTGGTCCTTTATAAGGAGAGGTTCTAGCAAATATGTTGTGCTTTTCAAAATTTGACTCCCAGCTAATTGTCGACGGTCTTTTACATTAATCCACTCGACATCAATCGGGGGAATAGGTGTCATTTTCTTCAACTTAACCTCACCTAATGTCAAGAATTTTGTTAAATTCTAAACTATTTAAACATAATCTTATCAACTATGCATTCATACCAAAATCCAGTGGTCACAGTATGCAAATCCCATTCTGATTCTTAATCTTTTAGTCATAGGTGGAGCTAGGTCTCTCAATGGTAAGTAAGCAATGCATTGGATGGCCGACATTTGAATAATTATGACATTAAAAGTGGTAGCAGCCAAAATGCCTATATCAGGTAGGGTAAACCAATGTTTCGATAGGAAGATCTAACATAAAACAATAAGCATTTAGTACAATATGACATGTACAATAAATTAAAGATTAGAATATCAAAAATATAATACTAAATGAGGTACTAATGCATCATCGTATGAAATCGTAGTCATTACTTCCATAAATCTCTTATGTCCAAGTAAATTAGTGTATTGCTTAGAATGTAATGACATCTACTAATCATGCTTGCCTTTACTTGTTTCCATTCATTGTTGACCAAATCAATGGCTAACTGTGACGACCCATTCTCAAATTATGGCACCTCCTGGCCTAATCTCGTCATTAAGCCCTAACTTCCACTACTAAGACTTAACAATGTATTAGTCAGCCTTCCCAATACACGCACCTCATTAGCTACTTTTCTAATAAACATTACCATTCTCATACCTAATAGTAATTCAAAAATAATTAAAATTTTATACAATTTAAAGATTATTTAGTGGAATTCTACACAAATTAGCGGAAGCCATTCATATAAAACCTAAATATGTGAAAAATTGGGTAACAAAGATCTCATGCATATATATATATAAAAATGGCAATAACTATATATCAACACGTGTCTGGTCGAGTAACTAGCTCACAATCCATAGTATACATCCCTAAAATTGTATAAAATACATACATATACATATTTATAAATCATATAAAAAATCAAAACCTACAATATCAAAGGTAGCAGCACTCTAGTGGCTTAAAGGTAGTCGCCGATCTTCTCCTTGCCCAGTCTGCTACTTGATGGATTTGCACCTACCGTCATAAAAATGACGATGAGTACATGAAAGTATAAAGCAACACTAACAGACATTTGTCCACATTTCCAAATATCCTATAAGTATCTATAAGCATAAAAATAGCAACTATGCGGAAAAAGAATCATGTTATATAAGATACTTAAATTAACTATTATGAAACTGACACTTGGCTAAGCAGTAATGATCTAAGGCTAGTCGGCCGCGAGTTACATAACTTCGACCTCTTCCCTCTATATAGGGTGTAAACAATTTCATAAATGCCTTTACATCCTCACAAATGCCCATCACATAAATAAATACTTACAAGTGTTCCTCACATGAGATATATACTTGTTAACAACCTTAAGTTTCATACCCCGTGTGCTGCACAAGCTAGTGGTGAGATCCTGACAACCTCAAAAATCTAGTGACCACGTGTGTCGCGCACATCTCTATCATATAATGGTTCTAAATACCAAAACTACTTTCATATATTTGAGGAAAGACACAGTTTAAGAATCCAACAATGTAATTGCATAACTAATCCACAAAGGAAATGGATATGCAATACCATAAATCATCTACTTAATAGCATGCTATTTCATTTGACTAATTACTTCAACAATCAAGAATGAAATAGTACATGATTTAGAGTCAACGAAATCATTTAACCAACAACCAAAGTCATGATCAACAAACTCATGAAATGAGATGAAACTACAAGTCATGACACATAGAGTACATAGAGTACAAAAGATAATTCAATCCAAATGACAAGAAATAAATAGCAAAACTAGAATGAAATGTAAGTAAATATCTCAATCAGTTTACTTACAATCCACGCAAATTTTTTTACTAGTCCATCCTCCCGACATTTCAAAACACGTACCCGAACCTTCGAGACTCTTCCCAAAGCTCCTGGTATTATTTGATATATTTTAGAGTGTGTTTAAACCCTTAAATAAAGTGTTAGACTCAATTTAAAATGTTTTTGTTTAAGTTAGGAAATGCAGAATTTTTACAGTCAAAGCACCTAGCGCGTTGGGTAATATGTCCGGCGTGTTAATGACTCTATTAACACTCTACTCATATTCCTTAGCGTGGTAGCTAGCACGTCTAGTGCACTATGTGCAAGAAAATCCAAAATTCTACACTTTGGATTCTGAGTTTTCTCTATACATGGCCAACTCTAAAGCCTTTGGATCCTTGTTCTCCCCCACCAGAGACCCAAAACATCCACCATAATCACATGAACAACCAACACTTCATTTATATCACAAATTCATCAATTTGAACTAAGTTAAAAATGTAGCTCAATATACCAAATTGTACACCACCCCTAGCCTGATCAACTCTTTTACTTCCACCAGGATTTGTCCATAACTTCCTAATCTTCTTCTCCAAATTCTTTTTCTCTATATTCCTTCTCTACTAATTTGTGAATAAGATTGATTTACATGAGATTACCATTCATTTATATATATATATATATATATATATATATATGTTGATAAGGTTGATTAATAGCCATTTATCTCAATGAACACACGCATCTTGAGGCTGATCTAATGGCTTACATCTTGATTTCAAATCCACTAAATCATTACTAACTCCATCTTGATAAATCCAATTACAACTCAATTGGTCTTGTGATGTGTCCACACGTATCTCGAGAAACATCAAATGGCTAATTTTTATTTAACTAACTTAGGTTTCATTTAATGCAAATCAAACTATAGCCATTTTAATTCAACTAAATAAGTCATACTAAACTCAAATTAAACTTATCACGTCACTTTCTACCCTGGTCCCATGCCTGCACGCTTCTCGAGGCATGTCCCCGCTCACGTCTTGGTATCTATATACAAGTAGGAGTGACTTAGTAGTCTACACATATATAATATACTAGACATATACCTTGACCACATTGCTTTGGTCAATGCACGTATCTTGATGCAGGTCACACGTCATAGGTCAATGATCCTGATTAATGAATTAAACTAGGATTAGATTTTTGGGTCGTAACACTAACACAATGACATGAAATCCACAATTACCATCATATTTAAGATCGTTCAATTCTTTAATGTGAGAATGTCATCCACGGTGCAGTTGATCCTTTAAGTGAGCTACCCGCGATTTTGTCCAGGACCTCCATAATGATGGCATATTCTTCCTGTTAGAACATATCAAAATCTCATGTGCATGTTGTGAAATGTTGTACTCGGGTTGTGAAGGATCACGCTTAGTAGAAGTGTTAGAGATCTTGACTTTTTTTATTGTTAAGTCAACCCCTTGTCATCACTTTTTCCTTGAATGTAGAAATAGTGGGTTTAAACGGAGCGATGATCTCATGAACCTTCTGAACTATGAACGCTCATGCAATATTATCACTTTTTTGTAACTGCTCAACCAATTTTCTTATAACCTCCATATATGTGATTTCATGTGACACTGCTTCCTTTTCTGGTACCATGCTTAGCTTAAACAAATATGAATGTACATCACTTAGTGGGATAAGTGAATGAGATTGATGAAGTACTACGATCTCATAAGCACACGAAAGACCATGAGTTTTGCATAGCAAACAACCACACGAATTCGCATCCAAACCCAGTCCTTGCACAAGTTTTGTGTCCTTAGTAATCTTTGTAAAAGTCTCCCTTGATACTATCTCATTCAATAAAATTAAAGAATAGTGTTGGAACTCATGCACAGTACGAAACTTGCTTCTTTAAAATGATTCACTTATATTTGTGTGTTGAGCAGGAATAACAATATCTACACTCTTCCTTCAATTCACAAAATCCCTCTGACTAGTTCCTATATAGGACTTTATTATAGAGTGAGCACTCTCTACCTTGTTTGTGGTTGTGTTACCGAAGTGCAGTATGTGGTTTGTCCAAGCAGTAACAAATCGCTCCTTGTGCAAATTCAACCAAATAGTCCTCAAGTACACTAAGACATCCAACAATGAAATGTACTCTGACTCAAATTCAGTGAGATGCCTGTAGTATGCAGACTCGGTGGATGATTTGCATAGGTCATTCCATTTGCGCAAAAAGATTTCAAATTCCTATTGCTTAGCAAACTTGTCTCTAGTATTTGCAAATACATAAATATTGATGTGTCATATGCATAACAAATTTTTTGCAGAATGAAAAGCTTTTGGCAATGGCATTTATCAAAACTATATCCCGATCACGAAAAATCACATTGGGTAATGACCAACCATCAAGTGAGTCCTTCAATTTCTAAAGTATCCATGTGAAGTTATCTTCCTTCTCAGCCAACATGTAGCCAAATACAATGGAAAAACAAAATTTGTACTTGTTAGACCAATGATTTGAAGGAGAGGATATTTGTACCTATTCGTCTTTTAAGTATAGTATGTGAAAAGCGTATGAGGAAAAGTTTGACGACCATCACCTAACCTAAGGTCGGGTTGGCCAGCCCAGACCGCCACCTAAGCCCAATACCCGAGTTTGGCCCGAGCAAATGGTCTAGCATGCCTAAAACAAGTTGTGGAATATCAAACTAGTGCATATGAATAAATACTTGCTGAATTAAATAAAGGAAAATTCACATGACGTACTATTAAACTATCGTTGTGTTTTCAAATCCTTATAATAACTTAAGTCATTCAAATACTACCAAGTTGTTTAAACTAAATAAGAGTAAGATTCATTCTACCTGGAAGAATTATTTATATATTACCTAAGTTAGATAATTTCAAAATCAAATAAATAGATACCATCATTGTAAGGCACACATTAAAAGAGAAGGCTTCAAGCTATCGCCTCTCCCTTGTCTCGATCTAGCATCGATGTGTATGGTCCTGAAATGTAAGTGGAGTGAACTAAAAGAACCAACAAAGCTCAGTAATGTGGAAAGCTTAACCATCAAATATGCAAGTAATACTTAATAAGCATGTAAGGCTAGCATGTATTGAAATTGAATAAAGCATTTAAATCAATACATCGCATGGGTTTATAAAGCATTGATAAACCACATCAACAAGATTGACAAAGTACATTAAAGTCAAAACTCATCATCATGTTCAAAAAAGAGAGATACCATAGAAAATATTAATAATATAAATTCATGGTCACATTCAATCATACTAGTTATTGGCAAGAATCCGGTGACCGATTCAACTGCCCTCGAGGTGATGGAAACCACTAGACGACACATAGGCCTTAAATTCCATCTCTTTAGTCCTATCAACCCAATAGTAGTTTCATCCAAAGCCATCACCGATGTACATCTCTCTATCATAAAGTACAAGAGAAGGCAACTCCAACTCATGTCCCTAATTGATATACTTATGAATTCAATTAGACAAGTAAAGCCCTCGGTGGCAAACTCCAAAAACATCCTGAGGCAATAAATAGTAAAGCCCTCAGTGGCACCATAAACATTCTGGGTCATTAGATATTACTTGCTAATAATGCCCTTAGTGGGGACTCTACAAACATCCCTGGGCAATAAATATCATATGAGGGGAGAAACAAATGCATTCACATTCCATAAATATGTAAATCCAAGCCAATAGCATGATGCAACCCATTTCCCAAGTCTCTAGTTAAAAATGTATGTCCCAACATAACTAATATCATGCCATATTTGATAATTGAGCAAGCTCCCCACTTACCTCGACTCGCCGCGAATCCTATTTTCGATCGTCGCACGCTCGGGGTCCAATGTGAACCGTCTTTCGAATCTAAACAATTGAATACGCATTCACATCAACGACAAGTCATATTAATTCTAATTTATTTTTAGATTTATTTTGGAGTCCACTAGTATGGGTCTCGTAGGTCCCCATCACCCAACGCGGGGGTAAGACCCACCCGGTCTCCCTCGGGGACGCGGTAGCACGCCCTATTAAAGGTAAGGATTTATTTATTTTTATTTTATTTTATATAGATAATTTTTTATCATATCATATATATAACATTATTTTATAACATTTTATTAAAAAAAGGAACCAAGTGCCAAATGGGGTGGACAGGGGTCATCTTGACCACCGGCAGGGCGTCCCTTCCCCAAGCATCCAAGAAGGGGACGCCCAGGCAGTGAGCAAGCCGGGCATGGGAAGCGAGCAAGCTGGGCATGTGGGGGGCTCTTAATGGAGGCATTCCTCCTCTATAGTGGCGGCAGCAACCTCGTTGTCGCCCTTCTCCAGCGGCGTCGCTATGATGTTGCCCTTCTCCGGTGGTGCCGCTATGATGTCGCCCTTCTATGGAAACATTGCAATGACATCGTCCTCCTTTTTTTCTAAAAGTAACTAAAACAAAACTTATAGAAAGTAAGGGGAAAGGTAGACTACCTTCTTAGTGGATCTAGGAGCATTTCATCACCATCATCTAGTTCTCCCCTTTTTAGGGCTTGTAGATCAACTTGGGTGGTTAGGGTTTTAATTTTATTTTATACTAGAGTTGAACCGGTTTAGGGTTCAAAAAATTACTAATTTGCCCTTGAAGTAGTTTTGTGGGTTTTCAATCATCACAAAAAGATTTGATTAAATCAATAGATAAGAGATTAGCCCAAAAAAATATCTTGAAGCACATTTGAACCCAAAAATACTCTATGTCCCTTAACATATTGTCCATCATTTAGCAAATTTAATAAGTATTGTATCCGTGACATCCCCCTAGACTCTTTCATTTTTTGTCTCTGAAATTCGTTATAGATATGCTTCCTAGTTGAAGATTTTTCTTCATTGCAAAATCTAAGTGTTGTCAAGATCTCATGAGGCTTCGTATGTCCTTTTGACATCATATTCATGAATTCAATTTCATTTTCCTGTAGTGTCCCTGCAATTGAATGACCTTCCATGTATTTTATGGCATCATGGTTATGTGTGCATGTGCACCACCCGACCCGATCCCGTCATTAAGCCCTAACCTTACCTCATAGAACTTAACACAAAACTAGTCAGCCTTTTCAAAATCATTTGTATGTAGAACTTAATGTCTTATGTCATATAATAAATCAGAGTGAATTAAAATTTTGATTACTTAAAAGTTTATTCGGCATAAGTCTTACAAATTAACGAAAGTATTAATATGATACCTAACAATCGTTGAAAAATTAGGGAATAAATATCACATGCATATATATAAGAAAACGGTGATATATAACAACATGTGTCTAGTCAAGGTACTAATCACTCAACCCATAATATATAACCCATAAAGTATATGATAGGCATATAAAAGTAATACATCAAATATCAAAACCTACAAAATCAGGCGTAGCAGCACTCCACTGGCTCAGAGGTAGTCACCGACCTTCTCTTTGTCTGGCCTGCTACTTGATAGATCTGCACCCATCATCATAAAAATGACGGTGAGTACGGAAAAGTAGAAAGTAACACCGAGAGACATTTGTTCACATTCTCAAATATGCAACAAGTATTAAAATGAATAATAATAGCAACTATGCTTAAAGGAAATAATGCAAAAAGATACTTTAGTTAAACAAAATGAAACTGACGTTAGGCTAAGTAGTACTGATTTAGGGTCAATTGTCAGTAGTCTTATCCCAATGCCTATTCCACTATATATGGATGGAGTTATGCTCTACATCTGTGTGAAGGTCATTATTGCACTGTACACCATTAGAATTATCCCAAATGTCAGTCATATGGGATGTATAATTGCCTACAACCCTGAGTTTATAAATTGTGAAGTCACTTAAGTTATACTTGCCAACAACCCCGAGTTCCATACCCTGTGTGTTGCACAAGATAGTGGAGAAATCTCGATCACCCTGAAAAGTCTAATGACCCTATATGTCCACCGGATTTCTATCATAAAGTGGTCCTAGATACAAGAACTACTTTCATATTTAAAAATAAAACAGTAATGGAATCCAACAAAACCATTGCATACTAATGCACAAAGGATATAGATTCTCAACACTATGTAATAACAATCTAATAGCATGCTATTTCACTGACCTCGTGTATTAACAATCAAAATGACATAGCACATGATTTGGAGTCAATGAAATCATTTTATCAAAAACTAAAACCATGAAAACAACCTCATGTAATGAGAATGAACAACCAGTCATGGCATATGGAGTACATATACAATTCATCCCAAATGACTAGAAATGAACACGTGAATAGGAATGAAATGTAAATAAATATTTAGAAAAGTTTACTTACAATCCACGCAATTTCCTAAGCTACTCCGGTCTCCCAATACCTCGAAACTCGTATTCAAATCCTCGAAAAACTTTTCTAGTTTCTTGATATCAAACTAATCCGAATAAATTGGATTTAAGTCAGGTCCAATGGAACCTTAACCCAAAACAGCCCTTTAAGACTAAACAACATTAAGATTTTAGTTTTCTATTACAGCTTGATTTTAGGCATGAAATTGTCCAAATATTAAAATCTTCCACCAATACAAAGATTGTTGGTCTCTATCTTAGCTTTCCAAAAAGGTTTAGTTCTCAAAATTTCAATTTAAAATGAAAAAAATATCATATTTCTACTAAACCTAGCTCTAATTGAAATCTAATCCGACCAGCGGATTTAGAAAGTCTATTTCTCCCAATCAATAGTTCCAAAAAATATTATTTTTTGTCACAAGGCAAAAACCATATCCAATAACAACATATTAAAAGACATTTGGATAAGTAGGGAGTTATGCCTTTAATAATTTTAGTTTCAAAGATCTTTTACTGCATTCTAGCACCTACTTGTAGAGCACTTTTGGATATATAAACATTTGAATTACAACATCTCCAACTAAGAAAAGTTGTTCCCCTTTGAGTAAGCTTTCAAATACCACCATTGTAAGTCAACTTGGATCTAAAATGAACAAGTTATGACCAAATTACCTTGACTAATCCCTAATACAACATGCAAGAATTCAGTTTTGGTCTTACAACTTCAAAAATTCATATCTTTATTATTTCAAAACCAAATTAAGAACTTTAGTATAGCTAGATTATCGGCTTGAAATGAGGAATCCAAATATATAAACCAATTGCAAAATCTTAATCATCCTCCCTCTGAATTTGGTTAAAAACCAAAACTGGTTTCAATTAAATAGGGAGATATGTACCTAGTTTGATGAACACCTAGCTTAACTTGATATCTCCTTCACCGAACCACTTTGGTTGCTAGTTTTCTTCTTCCTCCAACCCTTCTCCTTCTCTACAGCAAGTTTTCTTCTCAATTGAGTAAATGAAATGAAGTTGCTTTGGTTGTATAAGTTGATTATTAGCTTTATATAGTAAGTGGATATGGTAGATTAATAGCCATTGCTCTCATTGTGCACACGTGGCTTGAGGCTCATCTAGTGATACACCTATTAACACATGTCCCACTAACTCATGGTATGTGACACCTATATGTAACTCCATCGGTGTTGAGATGAGTTGTGGCAGGCCTCGCTGCCCCGGGGTGACGTGTCTCCATGTACTCCTTGCTAGCTGGCCCTACTACACGTGTACGGCACCTGCCCATCCTTTTTTTTCTTGAAATGTATCCACATATGTGTGTACAGTGTATAAATAACATATTCAACAGAAGACGTACATAAATGCAAAAATTATTAAGAATCGATTAAACAAAACCTAGTGTGGATAAAACCCTGAAAAATATTGTGTTAACAACTGTACCATATAAAACTAAGCATGTACAAGGTCATGTCACTCCCCAATTCTCAAAAGAATCAAAATATGAAAATAATCACATGTACAAGTAATCCTCAGACGTAGGCAGTCAGAGGTAGTCGCCTAAGATCCCATTGCCTTTACTTGTACTCGGATCTGCACTCAATCATCACGGAAGAAAATGAATGATGAGTCAAGTCAGTAAAATCCCAAGGAACTCCTCCGAGCATTCATATAAATAAGTGGAAGTCAATAAATATTGTAAAATAAACATGCAAAATGTAAACAGACAACTGTAAGTAGGTCATCGCATTCATAGATAGCAATAAAGTGCAAATGTGTGTGCCTATTCTAGTCAGACTAAACCATACTTCGGGATTCTCTTCCAGGATCCCACTAGTCCAGGGCCGGCTCGGGTCTGACCCAGTTGGGTCGACCAGACCCAAACAAAAAAAAGAAGAAAAATGAAAAGAAAATTTGGAAAAGTTCTGAAAAAAATTTGGAAAAAATTGGGAAAACTTATATTTCGATAAAATAAATAGAAATTTATAAAGTTCTATGAAAAGAACATATGTGGGAATGTCGGACGCGACTTTTTGCAGGGTTTTGCCTCGAAAAGCGTGAAATGGGCAATCTGGCCTAAAAATTTTAGAAATTTGTTGTAAATTGTTATGCTACATCAATTTATTGATAAATGGACATAGGTTGACACGGGTGATCAATTGGTGACCAAGAACTCAATGGACTTGGACCCGGGGATTGATTACGGGCTATTGGAGTGCGTTGTGAGGTTTGTAAAACCCAATGGAAAAACTCTCGAGTATTTATTTTGCTTTGTATTTCCATTCATTTTCAGTATTCCTTGTGATTTTTATTACATTCATGTCTTGTCATCTTTTGGACGGTTGGTTGAGTTACTCCCATCGAATTTTTAGTTGTGTGTCTATGCATTCTAGAACATAGCATGTGTATTAGGAGTTCTCGGTGGATAACGAACCGAGCTATTGAACTGCTACATGTGTCGGTGCGTCGTAGGTCTACGCCGGCCACCGAGATGGATCAGGTGATAGCTATTTGGGTGCGCCCACTAGTGGGATCTTGGAAGGGAATCCCGAGGTATGGTTTAGTCTGACTAGAACAGGCACACATATTTACACTTTATTGTTATCAATGCATGTGATGACCTACTTACGGTTGTTTGTTTACATTTCGAATGTTTATTTAACAGTATTTATTGACTTCCACTTATTTATATGAATGCTCGGAGGAGTTCCTTAGGATTTTACTGACTGGACTCGTCATCCATTTTCTTCCGTGATGATTGAGTGTAGATCCGAGTACGAGTAAAGGTAATGGGATCTTAGGCGACTACCTCTGACTGCCTACCTCTGAGGATTACTTGTACGTATGATTATTTTGATATTTTGATTCTTTTGGGAATTGGGGAGTGACATGACCTTGTACATGCTTAGTTTTATATGGTATAGTCGTTAACACAATATATTTCAGGGTTTATTCCACACTAGGTTTTGTTTAAT
Source organism: Stephania yunnanensis (assembly GCA_039657365.1). Taxonomy (NCBI): domain Eukaryota; kingdom Viridiplantae; phylum Streptophyta; class Magnoliopsida; order Ranunculales; family Menispermaceae; genus Stephania; species Stephania yunnanensis. Next base: position 25,552,456 of record CM077581.1, on the reverse strand, counting down.
TTATTCTTAATCATTTTTGCATTTATTTACATCTTCCGCTGAATATGTTATTTATACACTGTACACACACAAGTTGATACATTTCAAGACAGAAAAAGGACAGGCAGGTGACGTACACGTGTAGTAGGGTGAGCTGGCAAGGAGTACACGGAGACACGTCACCCCGGTGTTGGGGCATGTGCCCTAGGTCAATCCATTAACTGTCTTTATGAATACTTTTAGTTAATAAAATAGAGGATTTCATTTGTTGTTTATTATAATTAATTTGCATGTTTACATTATAATAAGATCCATGGGTATTTACATAAATATCCTAAATGTCCCTAGTCGATCATTATACTGGGAACTATAATGAATTAAGACTAGTGTGAGTCTTTATTGATGATCATATGATGATTATACGTATAGGGATACGAATCAAGATCACGAGTATTTGTTAGGGAATAAAGTATTGGATCGACCCGCTATGAGGACATCACATGGATTAATTCATAGTTGTTTCTCATGATAGGTATTTTCTAGTTCTCTGACTTGAGATTACCAGAGACTTCAACATTAGGATTACAGTGATTTGACACAATCAAACGTTGTTTTTAACCAGGCGATTATAAATGTTGTGATTGGTTACTGTGTGAGCAATATGATGAAGGTGTGTAATCAAGATAGTATTTGTCCCTCTCATTTAAAAAGAGATATCCAGTGGATCCCTCGATGTGTTAGACTGTTAAAAGGCCTAGTCTAAGTGAATTGATATTGATCAATGTCACTTGGATGTTTTCAGTCTACCTAAAGATCGAGACTAGTACGATTGAACATGTTGGATGACAATTCCATGCCTTATGTTTGATCAAAAAGATATCGTGTGACAAAAGGATGTTATATACACTATTGATTAGGTTGTATCGATTTGATATTCGTACGACTTGGGTAGTCATAATGTCTTGGTAGAGGCATCTTATGTCTTGTATACCAAAATATGTTTTGGTACTCTGCCAACGTTGTATGAGCCTATTGGGTCGCACACTGAGAATGGTTTTGCGAGATTTTAAGATGGTTCGTAAAAAACGAATTTTATATGATAAAATTCATGACAGAAACGTCCTTGTGGTGTATTACACTTATACTTCTTTAAGTAGGGGTATATGTGTAATTTACTTAACCGTCTATATACAAGGGTTGTATAAATAGACGCTTTAAGTTAGAATACACGTGAGAAAGATTAAAAGGCCGAAACTCTATTTTTGTTTAAGAAACGACTTAGGGTTTTCGGTATGCGCTGGATCGTTTTGGAGAGAAACAAAAAGATTTGGTATTCTCTCAAAGCTAGCACTTTAAATCTCGGCCGCTGTTCGTGTGTGGACTGCAGATAGATGGCGTTCGTCATTGGCAGCGCCTTAGAGATCGATTAACCTTCAGAAAGATATATTGCAACTGAGGTATGATTAAGTTTTCATGGTTTAAACATTTTTAATGGAATTAGATTCGGATCCTATTGGGTTTTTTGTCAAAATTGTTTTGTAATTTCCGCTGCGTATCAACCCCAAAACCCAACACCCAGGGCGGTGAGGGCCGCCACATGAGTCAATACATGTCTCGGTGAAAATCAAGTGGCTATTGTTTTAATTTACTAACTTAGGCATACTTAATATATTATCAACCATAACCCATTTAAATCAATATAAAAGCTATATAAGACTTATGCCAACTTACCATATCACTATCTACCTCGATCTCACTCCAGCACTCGACTTTAGGTGCATTCCCATACACATATCGACACCTATATGTAAATAGAAATGACTTAGTAGTCTACATGCATACAATACACTAGGCATATACCACAACAAATATAACATATACCTCGGCCATTTCGCCTTGGTTATGACACATATCTCATTGTATGTCCCACGTCACGGGTCATTTGATCCTGATTAAGATATTAAACTCAAATTAGAAGTTTGGGCCGTGACAGTGCCACATAACATGGTAAGGATCCACTCATCATTTTTGGAATTTTTTTTTCGGTTAATAGAAATGGGCATTACATTTCTTAGTGCTTGTATGTGATATATCCTTCTTCTTTTTGCCATTTATTCTATTTTGCACCAGTGAAGCAGACACCTCGACAACCTATCCTTTTTGGAGCTTAGTCCCCCGTACTTCTCAGATATCTCACATGCAAGGAAAACCTTTCCTCGATGCCCATTACCACCTTCATTAGAATGCTTGATGACAAAAATAAATTTGTTTTCCTTTCCAACTTTTGAGCCCAATATACTAGCTCAACCCTCGTCTTGAATTGATCTTCATGAGTGAACTAGCCACTGTAGTCTACTATGATGGGAATGCATGCATTTGTACCCTGAAAAGAAACAACAAAAATTTGTTCCATAAAATTTCAATTGCTCTATTACTATTCGATTGAGGTGACTACACATAACCATGGTCTTCGGTCATGCAAGCTTAACATAATCCTCTTGTTCGGTATGTTCGATTTAGGTGGCCGAACATAATCTATATGTTCGATTTAGGTGGCTGAATATATTAGGGATACAAATAATTATCATGATTATGTTCGGTCGCTGTTACCAAACATCCAGCTCATGTTTGGCTACAGACACCGAATATAGGCCTCTTGAACATATTACTCGTGCTCACCCACATAGGGCCGAACACAGCCCCAAAAATTGGTAATTAGAGTATGATTTATAGGGTTTTTTGCTTTAAAACTTACGTTGTTTTGTCAACATTCTCTCCTAACACTCGATTCTGACTCCAAGTTACATTAAAAGCATGAATTTCAAGATGCCATAAACAAAATATTCAAGAGATCATTAATGAATTAATACAAGATAGTTGTGATGTACATCATTGAAAAAAATAACTAAAACAACGATTAACACACCGTGAACGCAATGCACTTGTTCGTTTTTGCTCAAGACTTTGACTTTGATGTTATCAAACTAACATAAAACTTGAGTGTTTGATGAAAATGATGTTTTTTTGTTGAAGATGGTGTGTATTGTTGAAAGTGGTGTTCACATGTATGTTGAGTTTTGGGGTTTACATGCAGCGAGAAATTCAAAACAATTTTGAAAAACTCCAGCAGGATCGAAAATAGGTTCCATTTGAGTAGATCTAAAAAGTAAACCATACCTTAATCCTTGATATTTTTTGTGATTGTTCGTCTCCAAAATGTTCAAGTGCGTGTCCTCTATCAGAAATTTACACACAAATGCTATCCCTAAGAGAGATTGAAAACATTTTTCTTTCTCTCCCAAAATCCGAGAACTCGAAATTTGCAAAAATGAAAATCTTATCTTGTTTTAGGGTTTCACCCTTTATTTATGTGTAGATAAGCCCTCACTTAAAATCATATTCGTAATGCAACTATTGTATTTATGCAGTTTAAGTAAATTACACATACGCCCCTATTAATAAGTTATCATATAACAAATTGTAAGGGCTTTTATGTCCTAATTTTTATCATATAAAATTAATTACTCTGGATCAATTGAAATTGAGCAAAGCCATTCTTTGTGTGCGACCGAATAGGTTCATGCAACATTGGTAGTGAATCAAAATCATTTTGGTACACAAGTCATAAGCGGTCTCTAGCAAGGCATTATGACTACTCAAATAGCATGAATATGAAAATCAATACAACATAATGAATAACATATATCACATCCTTGTGTCATGCGATATCCTTTGACTAAACATAAAGCATGGAAAGTCACTCTTAATGTTCAATCGTATTAGTCTCGGTCTTTAGGTAAACTGAAAACATCTAAGTGACATTGATCATATCAATTCACATTGACTTGGCCATTATCAGTCAATCATATCGGGGATCCACTGATATCTCTCTCTATACGAGAGTGAAGAATTTTATCTTAATTACACACCTTCACATATTATTCACATGGTAACAATCACTATATTTATGATTGTTTGATTAAAGACAACGTTTGACTGTGTCAAATTATCATGCTCCTAATATTGAAGTATATGATAATCTCAAGTCGAATGACTAAATAATATACCTATCATGAATAACACCTATGACTTAATCCTTGTGGTGTTCTCATATCGGGTCAGTTTAGTACCTTGTTCCCTAACAAGTACTCGTGATTCGATTTGTGTCCCTATATGCATGATCATCACATGACCATCAATCAAGATTCACACTAGTTTTAATTAATTATAATTCCCAGTATAATGATCGACTAGGGACATTTATGATATTTTAAAGAATACCCATGGGTCTTATTATAAAGCAAACATGCAATCACTTGTAATAAAACAACAAATGAAAACCTCTATTTTGTTAACCAAAATTATAAAATAAATAATGTTTGTAGATTGACCAAGGGCACATGCCCCAAAAGTGTAATGCGTGTATGTGTGAAAATAGGGATAGTCAAGACATTTTACACAAAGTCAACATAATCTAAATGTTTATGCCAAAATTGATATGTACAAGAGCATTAGGGATGCGCGTTTAGCGAGCTCCAATTTAAATTAAGTAGGAAGAGAAGTCAGATGGGTTGAAATAACAACTCCCTTTTTATATTATCAAATTCTCACCACCTAAATCTTAAGCGAATGCCTTTGGAAATGGTAATATTGACTATTGAGGTTCCTCAAAATATAGGAATGGTTGATAGTGATTGAGTGGTGCTGCGGTGGAGCGCACTTGCCCTCAATTTCCTCCAAAACCAACGCACAAAACATGCTCATTGCCCATTAATGCCGAAAAATTACACAAATATAGTAGAAATTAGTTTAAATGAGCAAAACAAGTGTGGGTTTTTTTATTCTTGATATAAGCTATATTGTCTTTTGAAAATGCGCTAATAGGGGAGGAAAAATTTTGGCCTACATGGACACATGAATAGCACCTTTTTAAAAGGCGCTATTCATGTGTTCCATCCACGGTGGAGAAAATAACACAAATAACACCTTTTGAAAATGCGTTATTTGTGTTATTTGGATATATCAATCCACGTGGATGTCCACGTGGATTGGTTGGAGCTGATTTACACGAATAGCGCATTAGCGCATTCTCATTCTCCGAATGCGCTATTCGTGTAGATAGTATTGGGTGTCCACGTGGGATGTCCACATAGAGAAGACAAATAAGAACAGTGCCTTTTGAGAAGGCGTTATTCTTGTTTCCCCGGTACACGTGGACTCTTGTACACAGATAGCACCTTTTGAAAAGGCACTATCTGTGTACCTCTCTTCTTTTTCCTGAAATAGAAAACGCAGAGAATATATTCTCCGCGTTTCTTGTTTTGGCTCGGGGGTAGATGCTAGGTAGATAGTAGGGTTTAGGGTAGGTCACGGGAGTTTTAGAGGGGGCAGTCAGTTTGGTATTTAAGGAAGGGTGTTGGTGATGAGTTAAAGAAGATCAGGAGTGGTAGCCAACGAGTTGAGGGCGAGAGAGAGAGATGACGTTGAAGGTGGTGATGGGTTGAAGGAGAAGGAGAAGGAGGTGACGAGCTTGAAGGAGAAGAAGAAGGAGGGGGCGGCTTGACGGGAGAGGGAGGAGGTAACGGTGACGGGAGAAGGATGAGGGAGAAGGAGGAGGTGAAGGTGAAGGTGAAGTGGAGGTTTATGATTTATTTTTTTGTTAAATTTTTTTGTTTAACATTATTATTAATTATATGATTTTTTGGTTAGTTTTTTATATGAACTTTGTTGTTAAGGTGTGTTTTTGGTTAGTTTTGTTTGGTTAGTTTAGTTTTGTGTTGTTAGTTTAGCTAGTTTAGTTTAGTTTAGGTTGGTTTAGTTTAGCTTGTTAGTTTAGTTAGTTTAGTTAGTTTAGTTTAGTTTAGTGTAGGTAGTTAGTTTAGTTAGTTTATGATTTTCTTTATTTGTTTAGTTTAGTTTAGGTTGTTAGGTTAGTTTAGTTTAGGTTGTTAGGTTAGTTTAGGTAGTTAGGTTAGTTTAGTTTAGGTTGTTAGTTTAGTTAGTTTAGTTTAGGTTATTAGTTTAGTTAGTTTAGTCAGTTTAGTTTAGGTAGTTAGGTTAGTTAGTTTAGGTTGTTAGTTTAGTTTAGGTAGGTAGTTTAGTTAGTTCGAGAGATTTTTATTTGTTTAAAAGTTTAGTTTTGGTTTTTGTTTAGGTTAGTTTAGTTTAGGATTTGATTATGTTTAGTTTAGGTTTAGCTAAATTTATTTGTTATTTATTGTTTGTTTAAGAAAAAAATATTTGAACTTTGTTGTTAAGGTGTGTTTTTGGTTAGTTTTGTTTTGTTTTCTTGTTAGATTAGTTAGTTTAGTTTAGTTTAGGTTGTTAGTTTAGTTTAGCTTAGTTTAGTTTAGTTTAGTTTAGTTTATGTTTGTTTAGTTTAGGTAGTTAGTTTACGAATTTTTATTTGTATAAAGGTTTTGATAAACTTATTTTTATGAAAATATTATTTTGTTAAATTTTTTATCATATGTATTGTGTATAGTTTAGGATCTTGTTTTGTTTTGTTTTGTTTAGGATTTGGTTTAGTTTTGGATGTTGTTTTAAGTGTTAATTTAGGATTCATATTATTGTTAAACTTTGTTTGAACCTATTCATATTCGTTAAACGGTTTTTTTGTTTAACCTTTTTATTTTGTAAAACTTTGATGTTAAACTGTTTTATTGTTCTCATGTGTCCTTTAATAAATACACAAGTCTAACAAATTTTATTTTTTTTGAGTTACTGTAGTCCATTTAAATAAAATAACTAATTATATTTTTTATCGCGGGTTTATTAAAATGAAGTCAAAAAGAGGAGGAAAATAGTAAGTTCAAAAATGTAATATTTTCAATATTATTTATTTGGTTTTGTTATAATTTTCATGTTATGTAGTGACATAGGTGTTTTTTAAAAAAAATCGGTCATATGTTCATTGCATGGTATGTGTGCTTAAAACATTAAGTAACTCAAACAGAAGGTGTACTTGAAGCAGATGAATGAGTATGCTCTGTAATTGCGCTATTAAGGCGATCCTCTACATCAGAAAGTTCGATTGCGGTTTAAATCCCCCGATTTGAGAAAATTCCTAGCTTGGTATTTGAGAAAAGGAATGAAAAAATAGACTAATTGATGATAAATATAGTATATATATATTAGTCTTTGGGAACAAGTTAGTATGATCTTATTTTAATGAAATACGTGCTAAATATGAACTAGTTTATTAGTTTTCATCGTTTGGGATGTAAATATGAGTTATTAATTGGTACTTGATGCAAGCAAATGCTCGGTAGTTGCGCTGTTATGCCGATCTTTTACATTAGAAAGTTTGATTGCGCTTTAACTCATGTTAGTAATCAACTTTTCTGCTTGATACATTTGTAATCGTGGGTGTGATCCTTTTACATCAATGTCCAATAAATAATGTAGGTCATGGAACATAGGAACATCCCATTTCTATTCTATGCGCACAATGAAATTGTAAATGGTTTAATTAGCATTGTGTACATCGCACCCCTATCAGCATTGTTGATGGTTAAGTTTGGGATGAGTAGCCAACAATTGATGGATGGCGTGTGCAACGCGTTCAATATCTCATATATATATACTCTAGTTATGATAACTTATCGCCACGTGATAATCCTCCCCAGAGGTTCGCATTATTTCGTCCTTGTGTTGTTGCATGACGCAACACACTTCGACTTGATGTAGGCGACAGTGGCCAATTTACCATTAACTACAACAATAGATATCTATTTGACATTTGAGCCAATCGAATCATTTCAAGATCCCATGGTTCATTCGCAAGTCCGTGATGAAAATGTCGAAACATCAGACACTAGATTGATGATGGAAAGACTGCATATTCAATCACCATAAGGTGATGTCGCGCAAGATGGATGTGTTAGTCCATTACGTAATGACATTAATGCCTCTAGTGACGATGAAGTTAACATGGACAACAATAATGAAACAAATAAGGGCATACGTCCCAATGAGGATGCTGCAGCAACTGTCAATAGGGAGAACGTCAATGTTTTGATGGATTACCCAAGGTACGAACCTCTAGGTGCGGAAAACGTACTAGATGATGAGCTATTTGCTATCGATGAAGAGAATTTCTTAGAGGAAGCAAGTGATGATGAAGTTCACCAACCATTGCCGGTGTATAATGAAATTGATTGGGAGGTTGCTAACTCCACTTTAACCCAACATTCTCATCTACAGACTGGGTGGGACATTTCTAATTTTGAGTTGGAAACAGGATTGTGTTTCGACAACAAAAAAGACTTACAACATGTCATCAAAGTGTGGTATGTTAATAGACATTGTCAATACCATGTGATGGAATCGACAACAACTCTATGGGCGATCAAGTGCAGAAGTGCGCAAGACAGGTGTATGTTGCGTCTTCGTGCTTGTTTGCGAAAGAAAACACAATTATGGGAGATCATACAATTAGACGTGTTGCACAACTGTATAAATCCCAACGTAGAACGCGGTCATGCCCAACTTGACGCCAACATGCTTACACGAGAGACCCGAAGCGCCGTCGATATAGATCAAGTAATAACTATCAAGGCATTAATACAAATAATTAAGGAAAAATTTGGACACAAATTAAACTACAAACGAATGTGGGATGCCAAAAAGAAAGCAATTGCATGTGCATTTGGAGATTGGGATGAGTCATACACTTTATTACCAAAATGGTTGGCGACTATGAAGAATAAGAGTCACGGGACAAGAATCGAGTGGTCACATAGACAATGGGCTGCTGATGAGATAAGAATTGCGTCTCCCTAGTTTTGTCACATGTTTTCTTGCATTTGAAGCATCGATACAAGCTTTCAAGTTTTGCAGGTCTTTGCTTCAGATTGACGTGACTTTCTTATATGGTAAATATAGTGGTATGCTAATGATTGTCATCTCTGTTGATGGTAATGGACACATATTACCGGTTGCATTTGTTGTTGTAGAAATCGAATCTACTGATTCGTGTGGATAGTTTTTAAGATGTTGCGCAAACACGTGATGAATAGAGATAGAGTTTGCCTCATTTATGATCGTCTCCTTGGCATTCTAGAGGTGGTCAACACCCCGAGCAACGGTTTTTGTCCCCCAAAAGGATACCACCGTTATTGCCTACGACACTTGCTCAGTAATTTCAACCCAATTCAAAAATGACCCCTTGAAAAAACTCCTTTCTCGAGCAGTCGCTCAACATCAAGAATGAGAATTTAATGCGTGCATGGAGCGTTTTGCATACTTATCATCACAAACTCCTCAATGTCTGCAATATGTCAATGCCATCCCCAAAGAACTATGGACTCAATCACATGACGGAGGCATGCAGCACGGATAAATGAATTCTAATGGTATTGGTATGTATGAAATGCAAGTTATGTTTTGCACTCAACTATATAGTTATCGCTGAAATAATGTTACTTACACAAATTTTATCGTCACTTGTAGAGTGTTTTAACGATGTATTGAAGGGTGCTCAAGTTTTGCCAATAATAACGATGACTCAGATGATTTACTACAGATTGGTGACATACTACGATCGGCATAAACAAGAGATCGATGAAGCAATTTATAACAGCATATCTTACACAAAATATGTCATGAATAAACTCACACATTATGAACAATCTACAAAGAGGCATCAAGTCACTTTGATTAATCGTGACATTGGTGAGTTTGATGTGCTGACTGGAAGACATGGAGATTGCATGCATAAAGGCAACAACACCCAAGTCGTCATCCTAAAGGACTGGGTATGCAGTTGCAATAAATGGCAATCGTTTGGTTCCCTTGCTCACACGTGTTAACTGCTTGTTCTTTTATTCAAGTGAGCTACGCGCAATTCATTGAGCCATACTATATGATAGATGTGTACACGTAATGTTACTCCTATAATTTCAAAGTCATCCCAGATAAGAAATATTAGCCGACTTTTGAGACGAAGATCATACCGGACCCAAGGTGTAGACGTGGCTGAGGGAGATCAAAAGGAATGTGAAGACAAAACGAGATGGATCTTCCTAATGTCTCGACGCCCTTACGATGTGGCATATGTCATCCAAAAAGACATAGAAGAACATGTCCTAATAATGACCGTGAACGAGTCCCTACTAGGAATAACTAGTGTGGTATTTGTCGTTCAGAGGGACATAACAACAAAAATTATCCAAGCAGAGCTCAACCTTCCAATGAAAACTGATAGTCGATTTTGTATATTGTTTGTGATGGCTTAAGTTGGTAATTTGATTATATTGAAATGTTTGATTATTCGCTATTGTTTGAACAAATATGAAAGAGTTATTATGAGTTTCCGAACAACATAATTAATTTTTTTAAATCATTCATTTGTAGTTTGTACAACAATGGATCCAGGTCCATCATATCCTTCACTTTTGCATCTCCAATCTACACACAGATCGCCACGAACCTAAAGGGGTCAGGTAAATTTTTTTACATGTATACGTCAAATGTTCTTGCATAAATGTATAATATATATATATATATATATCGATTAATACACTATCAATTATAAGGTGTATGAAACATTGCGCGTGCGTCGAAGACATGTCATTGATCGAACGGTGCAGTACCATTCGAGGATAATCCCATTGTAAAGGCCCGAAAATTTGACTTGTGCCACTTATCAGGTCAAGGTCATTTGTGGGATCCACTTGTCGAAATGCGTATGTCCGAATCTCGAGTGGAGATGCTAATTGTTGAGAAACGTATACGCGGAGAATTGGGGGAGCTGAAACACGAACGGGGACGCGCCTCAAGTAGCGTGCCAACGTGGGACCGAGATAGTGATTTTATGTGGGTTTAAAATGTACATTGTATATGGCTCGTGATGCGTGTAGCGCGAGTATCAAGATTTTGAAATGAGGCGGGTTGGTGCCTCGAGATGCGCGCTGCTCGGTTGTTGAGTTTGCCTGCATGAATTACGAGGACACTTTTGATTTGAAATTAAAAGATAAAGAGAAATATATATATATATATATGTATATATATAAAAGATAGAGATAAGAAAGAAAAAAAAAAAAAACGAGACGAAAGGTGAAAAAGGGAGAGGATGAAAGAAAGAGAGTGATCGGGAGAAGAGGAGAGAGGGACGCCAGCAGGGGGCCGGCCGGAGCGGCGGTGGTGGCGTCCCAGCGATGCGGCGGCGAGGCGAAACCGCGTGAGGTGGCCGATCGGCGGCACGGTGGGACTCCACCACGGCATCGCTCTAGGCCGGACGCGGTGGGACTACGGAGCGCAGACGGAGAGACGACGGACGCGAACCCAGCGACAGCGCGAGGACGCCGACGAAGAAGATGACGACGGGGCTGGCCGCGCACTATCTCAGCAGCAGGACGGCCACAGCAGCGCGAACCGGTTGTCCGGCAGAAACATGAGAACCGTGGTGGAGAGCAAGCAGCAAGGCACGCAAGCAGCAACAGCAGCAGAAAGCTGGCGGCGCGGCGGCGAGTGGCGGCGGTGGCGCGAAAGGTGGTGCCGCGATGGCGCGATGGACGAGCGGCGCTCGGCAGCAGCACGCGGCGTCGGCTCGGCAGCGACGTCGGCTTGGTGAACAACGCGATGGCGATGTCGACCGGTCGGATTCGCGGTTTTGACGAAATTGCAACGACGCGATGGAGGTGATGTTTATTTCACCAAACTGAGTTGTGTTTGCAATGATTTTACATAAAATAGGCCTAAAATGTCGAAATGGACACTGGGGACTTAGGAGTCGGGAGTTGGGTGCGCAAATCGAGACGCGAGCGACGTTTTGAGGTTCGCGATTTCTCGAGGTAAGTAAACTAGCTAGGGACTTATATTGTATTTCATTTCTCTCCATTGGTTGTTGTTGTTTACTATTTTGTGATAGTTTTATTGTTGTTCACTGCTTTGTGGTGATAGCTATCTTTGGAATTGTTTTCGATTGAGTGAGTCCATTGGCAAGTGAGTCATGGTTACTGTTTATCTGCGATATAGGGCTGGAAGGCATGGGCCTCGTCCTAGCTAAATCCGATGTCTTTCATGGTCGTCCGTCGATATCTCCCAATTGAGTGCACGTTGGGGGCTCTTATCCGGGTCCATAGATGGTTCATAGTCGTACGGGCTAGGGCTGGGAGGTAGGGGTCTCGTCTTAGATCCGGGTCTATGGATGTCTCATAGTCGTAAGGGTTAGGGCTGGGAGGCTGGGGTCTCTTCTTAAACCCGAGTCTGCTGGGCTTTTGCTGCGACTCAACGACTTTTGGTCGGGACTCCTTGTTATTTGGCATCACTCATTGATGGATTGTTTACAGTCTTGTATATTCATGCGTTCTTTATTCCTTTCGTTCTATTTGCATGAATTCTACTGCTTTGGATATCGGGAAATGTTGCTTTGGATATTGTGAAATGTTGTGTGTATGTCCTACTGGATTTACTTACCTGGGCTCGTCATTCTTATGTTTGATTGAGTGCAGAGCCGCGGACGAGTAGCAGAGGAAGGCGTCATAGCTAGGTGATTTTTGTATATTTTGTATTTACTCTCCTTTGATGATATTTACTGGGTTCCACAATTAGGTTGCCTAACTTTCTATATTATGGTTGAGTTATTTAATGTATAGTTGCTTCCGCATAAATTAGTAAATCTCAAAAAATACTAATAACTCAACTCAAAAATTGGGAATTTACGTATAATGATGGATTGGAAGGCTGACTAGGCTCGCGTTGACCTTGCGAGACTGGCTTGGAGGTCCACGTGGGCTTAGGCTGGGCGGGGCCCAGTTTGTGGAAAATTAGGGCCGTCACACTTATATCTTCGTTCCAGTAGGTTCTATGGGATTTCTCGCATAGCATTTTTTAGCCTTGATTGGGCTTTGATTACTGCATTTGTAAAGAGATGGCGCCCCGAGACACATACATTTCACATGCAATATGGTGAGTGCACAATTACACTCCAGGATGCAGGTACAGTTCGACTTACCTATCGAAAGTATGCATGTAACGGGAACGACCGATACAGACAATTCTAATGTGTGTGTGAGGCTACTTGGTCGAACTCCTGTTGAAGATGACATTATTAATTATAAACTTAAAGTCGAATGGCTTGAACGTAATATACCAACTATTGATGATGATAGCGATGAGAATCAGTGCAATGTTATGTTCGATCGTACATACCGCAACTTATCGGTGGTTGCATATTTGCCGACAAATCAAACCGATTTGTACATTTGATTTTTCTACCATTGCTTGAGGATTTCCAAATAGCTGGACAGTATGGTTGGGGGAGTGCATGTTTGGCTTATTTGTACAGGAAGCTATGTCGCGATCTCGCGTAGGTGCACATAAGGTTGCAGGCGCGTCAATTCTTGTACAGTTGTGGGCATGGGACAGATTTACATTCATAGCAGCAAGGCACCTGGGCATTTCTAGAGTTCGACCGGGAACAGTGAATGACGAGCACATGCGTATGGGCGTTTCATTGGGACACAGGTACTACAAATATTATTTCATAATTTCTATAATATTAACTTCATTCTCATTTTCTATAATTTATTGTTTTGTATAAAGATGGCTTAATGCATTTTCGGTTACACAGAGTGCGACACACGTCTTATCACCTTACCGTGATGTACTTGACTCGCGGAATGAGGATGATGTAGTATGACAACCTTATGCGGAAGTCATCGGGTCTCTTTCCGAATACTGTACTGACGGTCATGGTAGTTGGCTTTCGACGTGTCCCCCACCTTGTTTCCATATAGTCGAGTGGCATCGAGAGGAAAGGGTTATAAGACAATTCATAATGATACTAGTGGCGCCACCAAACTGTGATTACGACATGTGACTGCACCACATCGAATTGCATGAACGCAATCAAGAAAATTAGGTGACTTTTCGCGCAACCTTTATACAAATGTGGGAAAACTATGGCCACAGTATAGTCACAGCGGAACAAGAAGAATGACACGATAACTAAGACTACATGATGTGGTATTGCTCAGTCACTAGATGATTTATTGGACATGATGGGGCTTTATGTGACTATTCGGTAAACTTGAAACTCTTATTTTTCTCGAACAACTAATATCTTAAGTTGCGTGCATTAAACTCATGTTTTTATATCAGTGTAACTTGGTGCATCGCTAAGGCGAGTATTTATTGAGGATAGGCACGAGCAAGGTCTTACTACGCTTGGTGAAGGGATTAAAATTTTAGACGAAGATGAAAGGCAAAGGTCTACTCTATGGAATGATGGAATTGATGTCGAACATGACATAAATGAGGAGAATGAAGAGGAAGATGAAGAAGATGATCAGGGCGAATCAAATAGAGATGTGAGAAGAAGAACACGAACAGAGACTGTGGGGAAAGCACCAGACGTCCTTGTCCACCACATCCATCTCGTCGAACTGAGATTGTTGCAGATAGTAGCAGACGTTCTCCTCCAGCACGTTCGTCTCGTCCGAAAGCGAGTAGAACAGAGACTGTTGGCGAGAGTAGCCAAAGCTCATCCCCACTACGTCATTCTTCTCATTGGTACATTCCTACATCATCCGCAATGCAACCAAAACCTCAAATGTTTATACCAAGGCCTCCGATCATGAATCTTCCTCCTTACAATTTTGATCCTTATGCACCCGGGCCGTCATCTTCATATGTGGACCATGGAATGCCTAGACATCAAATGTATCCTTCATTGCCTCAATATATGCCGAGTCCATAAACTCCACCATGTTATAATTACAATATGTTATATAGTGAAGATGATTCATGAACCTGTTAAGCATGTTGCCGCCTCATGTTCTTTTCGCCCAACCGCATATAGGAAGCCAATATTTTGGGATGGTTCAACCTCCTATTTTTGGGAACATTAGTACTAGAGGTGAGTCGAGTGAAGCACCAGAGGAAGAACATCAATCGACTCAACAACATTCAATGCAAGATCAGCAACCTCAACAACCTCGACCGAATGTAGAAACAAAACATCAATAGACATAAAGTACGTCCGGTTTGCATCACAGAGCAACATCGTCAACGTAACCATCGTAATAGACCTGTATGATGAGTTTTCTTGATGTTGTGGTGATTTTTTTTCAGTTTATATCTTGGGTGAATGAAGTTGATATATACGACCTTCTCATGGAATGAGCTTATTTCTCAACAGATCATTGTTGTTTAATTATAAGCTCTAGACAAAGAAATAACATGGTTTTGGCCTATAATTATTTTAATCTTCGTATTTCTTCTTATCATCACGAGATAGAAAGAAGACAAAAGTTTAAAGGATGAGTTGCATGGTTACTGTGGGTTGCACGGGTTGTACGCCTCGCGATACATGCGTGACGTTTGCATGGGGTGCATGGTTTGTAGTGGATATGCATAGGTTGTCCCCTCGAGATATGTGCATGACATTTGCATAGATTATCCACTTCGAGATACGTGTATATCGTTTGCATTAATTATCCTCCTCGAGTTACGTGCATGACGTTTGGAGGGTTTGCATGGACTGCAGCAGGTTGCATGGGTTGTCTACCTTGAAATATGTGCTTCACATTCGTATGGTTTGCACATATTGCACGAGGTTGCATGAGTTGTCCACACCTCGAGGTATGTATGTGATGTTTGAATGGTTTGCTTGAATATGCATGGCTCGCCCACCTTGACATACGCCCATGACGTTTCCATGTGTTGTCAACCACGAGATACATGTGTGATGTTTGCATTTGCTTTACCACCTCAAGACACGTGCGAGTCGTTTGCATGATTTACTTGGATTTTACGAGGTAACATGAGGTGTCTACTTCGAAATATGTGTGTGACCTTTGCATGCTTTGCATGGATTAGCCAAGGTTGTATGAGTTATCCACCTCGAGATACGTGCATGAGGTTTGCATGGATTGCAATAGGTTGCATGAGGTTGCATGAGTCGCCCACCTCGACAGACGTGCCTGGCATTTGCATGAATTCTCCACCTCAACATACATGTTTAACGTTTGCATGGGTTGTCCACGTTGATATGCGTGCGCGTCATTTACATGGTTGTCTACCTCGAGATACGCGAGTGACGCAGGTAGTCCATTTTGATATGCACGTGTCGTTTGCATGGGCTCTCCACCTCGATGTGCAATATTTGAATTGAACAAATAACTCTTTTTCAAAAGGAGTCATTCATAGAGTTTAGTATTTTGTATAGATAGCTCATTTTCAAAATAAGTTATTCATACAAGTGTCTTCCATCTCACCAACGATGAATTCCATCTCATCATCAATAGCTACTTTTCAAAATGAGTTATACATTAGTTTTGAAATTTTAAAGTAAGCCCCACTATTTGGTGAATTAAAAACTAAAGCCACCTTATTTTTTGAAAAAATACCCACTAATGCCCCCAATTAAAGACCAAAAAAAAAAATTGAAAGTAGCCGTTACCCACGAGCATGTTTGTCCCCATTTTCGCTTATCCATCTGCCCCTCCCTCCCGTCCTGAAATATTCGGTGTCGGTGTAGACACGCCTCTTTTTGTGCATTCCACGCAATCTCAATCCATCCCTCCCCCATTAAAGCATAGAGAAACACAAATAGAGAGAAATAGAGATCAATTCAATTCGATTCTCCTCATTTTTGTATCTCTCCATTAAATGCTCTCTTTTTTTATGAACGAAAGTGGTCCTGATCTCGTGCACGCATAACGAGGCATTTCTCTATTTCTTTTTCTGTTTAGAATCACTATCCCAGATTCCCCCCTCGCCTTTCTTATGAAAAAATTACAAAAGTACATATAAAATTACTTTAAATTAAAAAAATGGGGTGTAAATAAATTTTTTTCCGGAAATAGGCAATAACGCCTAATCAAAAGGCTTAGGCGTTATCATAATGGGTTGGTGTTGTTGGTGACGTAGACACATGGATAGCGCCTTTTGAAAAGGCGCTATCCATGTGTCATGGCCACGTGGGACGGATTACACAGATAACGCCTTTTAAAAGGCGCTATCTATGTAATATGCGTGTCCTACGTGGACAGTGAGGTGGACAGTGAGGTGGAAAACAATTGTATAGATAGCTCCTTTTCAAAAGGAGCTATATATACAAATTGCCTCGCCGCCTCACCGCCACCTCACACCCATGAAGCCTACAAATAGTGATATAACGCGCACGCATATTGCCACCTCACACCCGCGCCACTCGCGTATGTCGAGGTAGACAATCAACGTAAACAACGCGCACGCATATCGACGCGAACAACCCATGCAAATGTCACTCATATATGCGGAGGTGGAGATTTCATTCAAATGTCAAGCACGTCTGTCGAGGTGGGCGACTCATGCAACCTCGTGCAACTCATGCAAACGTCACGCACGTGTCTCGAGGTGGTAAAACCAATGTAAACGTCGCTCACGTATCTCTTGGTTGACAACACAGAAACGCCACGCACGCATGTCGAGGTGGGCCAGCCAGGCATATCCACTACAGACCATGGACCCCATGCAAATGTCACCCACGTATCGCGAGGCGGACAACCCGGGTGAGTTGCATGCTTACTATGGATATGCATGGCCGGCCCACCTCGACATACGTGCGTGGCGTTTCCATGTGTTGTCAACCAGGAGATACGTGCGCGACGTTTACATTGCCTTTATCACCTCGAGACACGTGCGTGACTTTGCATGAGTTGCACGAGGTTGCATGGGTCGCCCACCTCGACGTGGCGTTTCCAACGTGCGCTATTAGTTGGGTAGATTTTTTCCGCTGACGTGGGCGCTATTCGTGAAACATAGTCCACGTATGACGCGTGAACATGCGCCGCCCGAATAGCGCTATGGGTTGCACGGGTTGTACGGGTTTTCCGCCTCGCAATACGTGCGTGACGTTTACACGAGGTTGCATGGTTCGCCCACCTCGACAGACGTGCCTGTCATTTGCATGAAATCTCCACCTCGGCATACATGGGTCGCGTTTGCATGGGTTGTCCACGTCGATATGCATGCGCGTTGTTTACATTGGTTGTCTACCTCGAGATATGGGAGGCGCGGGTTATCCATCTCCATATGCACGTGGTGGTCATAGGGGGACAAAATTTGTATAAATATAGATAGCTCATTTTCAAAAGGAGCTATCTATACATTTACCCCATCACCTCACCGCCACCTCACACTCGTCCTAACTAATAATGTTAATTGTAAAAGCGTTATTGCCTATTTTCTTCATTTCAAAGTACAACACCCTATTTTGTGAATTATAAAGTAAATTTGCTTTACTTTTTACAAAACAGCCCTTTCTTCCTATCTTTTCAGGGTTAATTTCACCGATGGTCACTCAAGTTTGCAGTTTGTAACACTTTGGTCACTAAACTTTCATTTGTCCCAAATATATCACTCAACTTTACAAAACATTTCAACAAAGTCACTCCGACCATTCTCCGGTCAAAAACCCACTGGCGCTGCTGAGGTGGCGCCACGTGGGATTTCATGGGAGGTCACTTAACTTATTAAGTGATGACATGGCATGCCACATACACACCCACCCCACCCTTAGTTCACCCCACCACCATTTAACAAATTTCTATTCTTCCTATCCAACCCCCTGATTTTTTTTCCTCTTTGAATCGGCTTGCTCTCTCTCTCACGAATCCTCTCGCGGTCGTGCTCTCCAACCCCTTGGATCGTCTTCTTCGCCGTGCTCTCTCTCTCTCGCGGTTCCTCTCTTGCGGTCGTGCTCTCCCTCCCCCTCCCCCTCCCCCAATGGTTCGTCTTCTTCGTCGTGCTCTCTCGCGGTCGTGTGGTCGCCTCTCTCCCCCCCCCCCAACTATTCGTCTTCTTCGCCGTGCTCGCTCGCGGTCGTGCGGTCTCGGTCTCTACCATTAATTTTCATTCATTGGATCCCTATATTTTATCAGTTTGCCCACCTATGATGTTTCCATATTGTTGGTACATCTCTTCCCGTCTACTCTTGTGTTATGTATTGAATTCTCGGACAATGGAGAGGCTTGTGTGATGTGCTGTAAATAATATGTTGGCGTGATTAGGCAGTAAAATCAATAGTTAGAATTAAGTGCCTTTTATTCAAAGTAAACTTACCATCGAGTATGCAAAATCTCACTTGATGGCGATCCACTCTTTATTTTGTTTTTTTGTATATTACCTCCGTATTGGAGCTAAGAATTCCTTTTTTTTTTTTGGTTTTTTTTTGGCAAATATGACTTCCTTTATCAATGACATCTGTTCTTGATTGTTTCCTCTGCGAAGAAGACCGTGAGACCGCACGACCGCGAGCAAGCACGGCGAAGAAGACGAACATTGGGGGAGGGGGAGAGACGACCGCACGACCATGAGAGAGCACGACGAAGAAGACGAACCGGTTGGGGGGGGGGGGGGGAGGGGGAGGGCACGACCATGCGAGAGAGGAACCGCGAGAGAGAGAGCACGGCGAAGAAGACGATCCAGGGGTTGAAGAGCACGACCGCGAGAGGATTCGCGAGAGAGAGAGCAAGCCGATTCAAAGAGGAAAAAAAATCGGGGGTTGCATAGGAAGAATAGAAATTTGTTTAATGGTGGTGGGGGTGAACTAAGGGTGGGGTGGGTGTGTGTATGTGGCATGCATGTTATGTCATCACTTAACAAGTTAAGTGACCTCCCATGAAATCCCACGCGTGCGCCACGTCGCGCGCCGCGCCGATGGGTTTTTGACCGAGAATGATCGAGTGACTTTGTTGAAATGTTTTGTAAAGTTGAGTGATATATTTGGGAGAAATGAAAGTTTAGTGACCAAAGTGTTACAAACCGCAAACTTGAGTGACCATCGGTGAAATTAACCCTATCTTTTCATCATTGCATTTGCAGTAGTCCAGATTCCTTTTCAAGGTTTTCCATACTACAATTCTGGATTGCTAATCAAGGTTTCTCGATGTGGGTGGTAGATTTGTTTGTTGAGGCTTGAGAAGGGGTTCGCAGTGGATTTGTCAAAATGGGATTGAAATCGTGAACTGGGTGGAACGAATTTTGGGCGAAAATGGGCGGTTCGAGTTCTCGAATCGAGAAAAACGACGCTCTACACCTGTGCAAAGACGGAAGAGATTGATCAAACAAGCGGTGGATTCGAGGTACGATCTAACGGCAGCTCACATCTCTTACATTGAATCTCTAAAAATCATTGGGGCTGCTCTCCGTGGATTTGGTGCCGCAACTGAGATTGATCTTAATAATAAGAAGTCCCCTCCTTCACATTCGCACTCTGCATACCTATCTCCCTCTCCTTCAGATGAGAATGAGATTTCTCACTCGCCCACCACTAACAACATTATTAGTTACATGAGAACCTCTGGAACCGCCGCTACTGCTGTTACTGTTAGCCTTCATCCTGCAACATCCTGCAATGAATAGCTTTCTTGAAGAGGCTGAGGAGGAGTCTCTGAGCTTCCCTCCACCCCCACCTCCACCTGAGCTGGGTCATTCTTGCGATTACTTTAACTCAACTAGTGCCACGGAGGAAGAGGAGTCATCGTGGTTTGCGGGACGCCGAGGGGATTGAGGGGGAGGAATGCTGGATCATGTTGGTGGCTCAGTGAGTAATTATGTTGATAGGGTTCGTATGTCTAATGATCATAACAGTGTGAATTCAAAGGGTGGTAATAATGTTGTAGCAGTAGAGAGTGGGGGAGAATTGGTTAAGGCCAAGTGTGGTAACGGCGCGATGCGTAGAAGTAATTTGGTTGGAAATGGAGGTTTAGAGGATGAGGGTAGGAGGAGTTCAAAGAGGGAGAAGAGGAGTGGGGTAGAGGTGAACTTTGACACCGAAAAGGAAGACCCTTCTGAATTCATTACTCACAGAGCCAAAGATTTCCTTTTGAGTATTAGAGATATTGGGAATCGCTTCTTTCGAGCCTCAGAATCGGGGAAGGAGGTTTTTAGAATGCTTGAAGCTAATAAAATCCGGCTTAGATGTTCCAAGCCTGAAGGTTGGTTATATATGCGGTTAATATGTGAGAAATGCACCTTCGAATATTGCGTTTTGCCCTGGATTGTGCGAATATATATGATCAATTTGTTGTCTCATTGCAGTTTTCATACGATTTCTTGCAAATGCAGGACGATCATCAACGTCAATATTTGTGGAAGCGCTCCATATAGTTTGCTGAAAGGGTGAAAAGAATCTTGCGAATGGTGGGTTTTCCTTGAAATGAACAAGAGAGATTTTTGCACGTTTATGGTCCTTGGCTAGTATGGGGGAGTTCAGAGCGGATGCTTTTATCTGTGAAGGCCCCCTGAATGATGTCCCATTGTTTTAATTTTCCAATAGTCTATCTTCTTTGATTGATAAAAGTTAGCAGTTCATTATTAAAATTCAAGTTAGTTCTGTATTGCCTTTTCTCCCATATCTTTATTAAGTATTTAACATATTATTTAGTATATCTCATGGCAATTCTGGACTGCGCATGACCTCCACAGCAAATAACAAGGGTTACATTGAGTCGGTCAATATCATCACAATCCTCATCTTCAAAGAATCTCCTTGCTTCAGCGTCCAAGGCGAAGTTGATGACAGTGGAAGTGATTTTGTTGAAGAGTATAGCATGATCGCTGGAAGCCATTCCTCCACTTTGGACAGAATTTTTGCTTGGGAGAGGAAATTATATGATGAAGTTAAGGTACAACCCACGCCAATCTCTCCAGATCCATATTTTGTCTATTATTTATATGTTCTCCATTCTGCATGACTAAGATCTCGTTGCATAGTTTAGTGTTGCTGAGAATTATGGTTCTAATATTTATTCTTGTTCTCTTCAATGTCCTTTTTTTAAATTCTTCTTATTTACTTTTTCGTTTTAAACATAAGAGATTAGTAATAAAATAATCCTAGTGGTTTTATTGTTGCATCCATACATTGGGTAAACTTGGTTTCTTTTCTTAAATTTAACAATATGATAATTATATATCACTCTCCTTGGATGAGTATCTTGTTTAATAATGAGGCATCACCTAGGCGCCTGCCTCTTCTTAGATGGAAGGTTCATCATCTATACATTACCATGGCTAACTAATAATTGTATTAGATATTTTTAAGTATTAATTAAATTATAATTATCATAAGTGATCCCTGTGGGCCCCACATATTACCAGTGTCAAATTATGATTAAAGATAACGGTTGATGGACTATCTTTTGGGAAATTAAACAACGCAGTTTGGTCTTGAAGTTTTAACTCCGAACGCCATTAAGGAGAGGAGAAGAAGGATTTGGAAGATTAAGCTTAACAAATAACAACAATGGATGGAGGTAAATCCTTATTATTTATTTCTGGATTATGACTTACAGTTGGTATCAGAGCAACAATGCCTCTACCTTGTTGTTTTGCTTGATTTGATTCATGAATTTTCATGATCTATAATGTTTATTTTGATTAAATTCATGTTAAATTCTTGGCAAGTTTGCGGTTTTAATTTCCTAATTTGTTTCGCGTTTAAGTTTTGGAAAACATTGAGAAAATCGATTTAGATTTGGTTGAGAAACTGTTTTGTTATGCTAAACAACAAAATATTTGACATATAGGATTCTTATTGTTATCTTTTGGCTCACGTTTCTTTTGAGAAACTGTGTTGAGAAATTGTGTTGTTATCTTTTGGCTCACGTTTCTTTGTCATCCACGTACCGTTACGAATCATAATTTGATCAATTAGAGGATTCTTATTGCTTGACATGTGTCACATTGATAATCATTGTTTGGTTAATATGTCCACTTAAATATATAAAATCGTGAGAATCAGTTAGGGATACAATGTGTCACATTCTTATTGCTTGGCATGTGTCACATTACTAATATGTTATTTATGTGACATGGAATATATATACATATATATATTTTTGTTAGTATTGTTTAAATAAGCATGCAATACATTAAGAGATTCAGTGATTAAAATGTAGGATGATCCATGCATGTGAAAATTCGAATAGTGTTAGAGTAGCCACAACATCTACATTATGAGAAACTATTTAATTAATTATAGGATCATTCATGCATTTGTTGTAATTGGTTATATGGTTACGGTAAAATTCATCCCACATGATATTTTACTATATTCATATAATTAATTAGAATAGAATATCAAATTATATTTTCTTAATTTACTCACAGGAATTGAGAAAAATAAAATAATTTGATAGTTTTATTATATGGTTAATGAATCTTATTGAGTAAACGCATTAGCCCACAGGCATGTTTTACGTCACTTGATTTATTTCTTTTATTATGTTTGCATTGGCAAAACATATTATTTGTAGTCTCTATTTGTTGTTAAGCATGTATTTATTTATTTAATATTTGCAGCTACTCATATACCCGTCTTAGGTTCTGAGTTAAAGTTTGAGATCCCGTCTCTTAATGGAGAGAATTACAGGGTATGGAAGGACAAAATTCTCCTTCATTTGGGAGTAATGGATATGGATTTTTCCATACGTAAGGATGAGCCACCAGTAATCATCGAGGCTAGACTTCCTGACGCGGTTGATCTCTATGATAAATGGGAGAGATCTAACAACATTTGTGTTATGTTCATTAAAACGAACATAACGGCTAGTATTCGAGGTACGGTGGAGAAGTATGACAAGGTCCGTCCATTGCTTAAGGCCATTGAGGATCAGTTTCAGACATCTGATAAGGCATTAGCCAATACCCTAATCATGCAATTCTCATCACTCCGGATGACTAGATTTAAGGGTGTGCGAGAGCACATCATGCGGATGGGTGACATAGCGGCCTGGCTTAAAACACTCGAGGTTGATATGTCTGAGAGCTTCTTAGTCCACTACGTTATGAACACACTCCTTTCTCAGTATGCACACTTTAAGATCTCTTATAACACAAAGATAAATGGTTGATCAACGAGTTGATGACCATATGTGTTTAGGAGGAGGGTAGACTGATTATGGAGCAAGGAGAGAGAAGTGTCTTGTTGTTGACGGACAAGAAGAAAGACAGGAAAGCTGACTGGAAGGGGAAAGCAAAAATGCAACCCCATGGTGGAATTGTAAAAAAATAATCCAAGTGTTTGTTCTGTAAAAAGAAGGGGCACATGAAGAAGGATTGCATCAAATTCCAACAGTGGCTTCAAAAGAAAGGTATATCAATTTCATATGTTTGTTTTGAATCCAATATGGTTGATACCTTAAGTGACACTTGGTGGATTGACTCTGGTTCTTCAATCCATGTTTCCAATACATTGCAGGATATGACAAATCTGCGGAAACCAGCGGAAAGTGAGCTGAGCATTTATTCAGGAAATAAAATGCACTCACATGTGGAAGTTGTTGGGACATGCATGTTAAAGTTGTCTAATGGCTTTATTTTGAATTTGGAAAATGTTTTCTAAACCAGTAACATGCATGAAGGGAAACCAGTAACATGCAGTAACCGCATGAAGGGAAACCAGACTAAAGTATCCAAGAAAGGTGCTCATAGAAGTTCTTCATTATTGAAAATCATCCATACCGACATATGTTGTCCGGATATGGACATTAAGACTGGTCCAAAATATTATATCTCCTTTATTAATGATTTCTCACGTTTCATGTATGTCTATTTGCGTTATCATAAAAATGAATCATTGGATTCCTTTAAAGTTTTCAAGGTTGAAGTAGAGAAACAAAGTGGGAAACAAATTAAGATTGTCAGATCTGAGAGAGGAGGCGAGTATTATGGTAGATACATTGAGGATGGACAAGCATTTGGTCCATTTACTAAGTTTCTTCAAGGGCAAGGAATAGTTCCTCAATACACCAATCCATGTTCTCCTAGTGAGAATGGTATAACAGAAAGAAGAAACCGGGCCTTGATGGATATGGCTAGGAGTATGCGTTGTAATGCAACCCTACCTATCTCCTTGTGGGGTGAAGCTCTCAAAACGGCAGTGTATATATTAAACAAGGTTCCAACTAAGGCTGTCTCAAAGACGCCATTTGAGTTAATGAAATGTTGGAAATCTAGTTTGCGACATATACGCGTTTGGGGATGCCCATGTGAAATGAGAATCTATAATCCACATGAAAAGAAGTTAGATCCTATGACCATTATCGGGTATTTCATTGGATATGACGAAAGGTCTAAAGGATATCACTTATATTTTCCTTCTCATAGCACTAGAATTGTGGAATCTAGAAACGCAAAATTTCTAGAGAATGACATGATTAGTGTGAGGGATCATTTTCAGGATAATGTTCTGTGACGGCCCCAATTTTTCACAAATTGGGCCCCGCCCGGCCTAAGCTCACGCGGACCCCCGAGCCAATCTCGCAAGGCCAACGCGAGCCTAGTCAGCCTTCCAATCCATCATTATACGTAAACTCACAATTTTACAGTTGAGTTATTAGTATTTTTCGAGTTTTACAATTTTAGCGGAAGCAACTAATACATTAAATAACTCAACAAAAAGATAAGAGAGTTAGGCAACCTAATTGTGGAACCCAGTAAATATCATCAGAGGAGAGTAATTATAAAATATACAAAAGTTCACCTAGCTATGAAGCTTTCCTTCTGCAACTCGTTCGCGACTCTGCACTCAGTCACACATAAGAATGACGAGCCCAGGTAAGTAAATCCAGTAGGACATATACACAACATTTCACAATATCCAAAACAACAGTTCACGATATCCAAAGCAGTCGAATTCATGCAAATAGAACGAAAGGAATCAAGAAACGCATGAATATAAAGACTGTAACCAATCCATCGATGAGTGATGCCAAATAACAAGGAGTCCCGACCAAAAGGTCGTTGAGTCGCGGCAAAAGCCCAGCAGACTCGGGTTTAGGACGAGACCCCAGCCTCCCAGCCCTAACCCTTGCGACTATGAGACATCCATAGACTCGGCTCTAGGTCGAGACCCCTGCCACCCAGCCCTAGCCCGTACGACTATGAAACACACATGGACCCGGATAAATCAACGGACGACCATAATTAGGACGAGACCCCTGCCTCCAGTCCTAACCCTCTCATATCGCAGATACACAGTAACCATGACTCACTTGCCAATGGACCCCCTCAATCGACAACAAATTCAACGATAGCTATCATCACAAAACAGTTAACAACAATAAAGCTATCACATAACAGTAAACAACAACAGTCAATGGAGAGAAATGAAATATTGTATAAATTCCTAACTGGTTTACTTACTCCGAGAAACGCGAACCTCAAAACGTCGCTCGCGTCTCGATTTGAGCACCCGACACCCGACTCCTAAGTCCTGATGTCCATTTAAACATTTTAGGCATATTTTACGTAAAATCATGCAAATACAATTTGGTGAAATAAACATTCACCTTCATCGCGTCGTCGCGATTTCGTCGAAACCGCGCATCCGACTAGTCGACACCGCGCAACCGCGCCATCGGCGCAGCTGCTTCTCCGGCGGCGGCGCCGCGCTGCCTCGGCTCACGCGCTCGCGCGCGCTTCATGTCCGATCTCCGCGCCGCCAACCTCCGCGCGGCCGTCACCTTCGCGCCGCCGTCGTCACGCCACCATAGCGCCGCTGCAGCTCGGCCCGCCGCCGCCGCCAAGATCTTCTTCGGCCTGCGATCTCGCCGTCGTCTTCTTTGGGACGCCGCCTTCGCGATCACCGCCACTCGCTCACCTCCCGCGGCCTCCGCGTGGCCGCTGCCACGAGCCGGCCGAGCGCGCCGCCGGCTAGAGCTCGCCGCCGTGGTCGCTGGAGCGCACCACCACCCCGCCGGCGAGCCGTTCCTACCGGATCTCCTTCCCCGACGACGTCTCTCTCTCTATGGCTCTCTCTCTTTTCTCTCTTCTTCCTCACGATCTCTCTGTTTTTTTTTCTTTCTTTCCATCGTTATCTCATCTCTTTATATATAATATAATATATAATATATATATATATATATATTATTTCTTTTCTCCTTATTCTTATCTCTTTCATTTTCCTCGAGATTCGTGCAACGCGCATCTCGAGGCATCAACCCACCTCATTTCAAAATATCGATACTCGCACTACACGCATCACGAGGCATATCCAATGTACATTTTAACACCACATAAAGCCACTATTTCGGTCCCACATCGACACGCGACTCGAGGCGCGTCTTCGTTCATGTTTCGGCTCACCAAACTCCTCGCATAGTTAGCATTTTCTTTCAAATTGGATTCGGATATACGTATTTCGACGAGTGGGTCCTACAAACGACCTTGACTTGACATGTGGCACAAGTCAAATTTTCGGGTCCTTACATGTTCCTAAAAGGGTTCATTTTGATGATATTCCTTCTACATCAAATAGTCATATGTATGTCATTCCAAGTTATGCTCAAGTTCCATTAAGAATTGTGGAACAATGAGTTCAAACTCCACAAATTGTTGACAATACCCCAATAGATCGAGTTGTTCATGAAGCACCAAAAATGGTAGAACAACCACTTGTTCATGAAGAGCTTGAAATGGTAAAGCAACCAATTGTTCATGAAGTACCTTAAGTAAATGAACAAGTTGATCAACATGATCTTTAAGAAAATGTTGATGCAACATTAAGAAGATCTACTAGAGTTAAAAGATCAACAACACCTAGTGATTTCATTGTGTATCTGCAAGAATCGTACTATGATGTCGGAGGCGATAGTGATCCCGAGTCGTTTTCACAAGCCATGAATTGTGCTAAATCCGAATTATGGCATGATGTTATGATTGATGAAATGAATTCTATGTCATCTAATGATGTTTAGGACCTTGTTGAGTTTCCTAAAGGAGCCAAGACTATTGGTTGTAAATGAGTATTTAAGACTAAGAATAACTCATTAGGCAACATTGAAAGATACAAGGCTAGACTTGTTGCATAAGGATTTACATAGAAGGAATGAGTCGATTACAAGGAGACTTTTTCTCTTGTATCTAAGAAAGATTCTTTTTGCATAATTTTGTCTTTGGTTGCACATTTCGATTTTGAGTTGCAACAAATGGATGTGAAAACCGCATTTCTTAATGGTCAACTAGAGGAAGAGGTTTACATGAAACAACCAGAATGACTTTCCTCTATTGGCAATGAGAATTTGGTTTGCAAGCTTAAAAATCTATATATGGATTGAAAAAAGCCTCCCGACAGTGGTATTTGAAGTTTCATGATGTTATCTCTTTATTTGATTTTGTTGAGAATATTATGGATAATTGTATATACCAAAAGGTTAGTGGGAGCAAAATTTGTTTTCTTATTCTATATGTGGATGACATTTTACTTGCAACAAATGATAAGGGTATGCTTCATGAAGTGAAACAATTCCTTTCTAATAGTTTTAATATGAAAGACATGAGAGATGCATCCTATGTTATTGGCATTAAGATCTATAGAGACATGATACTTTGTATTCTTAGTACGTCTCAGGAAGCCTATATCAACAAAGTTTTGGAAAGATTCCGAATGAAGGATTGTTCACCAAGTGCAGCTCCCATTGTGAAGGGTGATAAGTTCAGTTTGAACTAATCCCCTAAAAATGTTCTCAAGCGGGAACAAATGCTCAATATCCCTTATGCTTCAGCCGTAGGAAGCTTGATGTATGCTCAGGTATGCACAAGACCTGACATAGCATTTGTAGTTGGGATGTTAGGATGATATCAGAGTAACCCGGGTATGGACCACTTGAGAGCTGCAAAGAAGGTTATGAGATACCTTCGTGGGACAAATGACTACATGCTTACATATAGACGAACTAATACATTGGAAGTCAATGGCTACTCAAACTTAGACTTTGTCGGTTGCATTGATTCACGTAAATCAACATTAGGATTTATTTTCATGCTAGCTGGTGGAGTTGTGTCATGGAGAAACGCAAAGCAAACATTGATTGCTACTTCCACTATGGAGGCTGAGTTCGTTTCTTGTTTTGAGGCTACTTCTCAAGGTGTTTGGTTAAAGAGTTTAATTTCTGGGCTTAGAATCATGGATTCTATCTCTAGGCCATTGAAAATGTATTGTGATAATTCAGCTGCTATTTTTATGGCTAAGAACAACAAAAGTAGAGTCGAAGCAAGCACATCGACATTAAGTACTTAGCCATAATGGAACGTGTTAAGGACAAAATAGTGGTTATTGAGCACATTAGCACTGAATTAACGATTGCAGATCCTTTAATTAAAGGCATGCCACCAATGAAGTTTAAGGATCATGTTGATAGGATGGGACTTAGGTCCATTATGTGATTATCATTGTAAGAATGATGTTTGTTGGAACTTTTTTTAGATATTTCTTTACTTATGTATTGTGTACACATTCATGTTTTATTTGATTTGAGAAATATCATTAAGTTTGGACCAAGAATAAATATGAGGTTTATTCATTAAGTTATGACAATATGTTAAGAAATTTGATGCATTGTGATACATGGAAGATATTACTCACTTGATAGAGAACCTATCGCCATGATTCATGCATTTTATTTCATAATTTTAGTGCTAATGTGTATATGGATCAAGTGGGAGAATGTAAGTATTAATTAAATTATACTTATCATAAGTGAACCATGTGGGCCCCACACATTACAAGTGTCAAATTCTTATTAAAGATAACGGTTGATGGGCGATTATCTTTTGGAAAATTAAACAAAGCAGTTTGGTCCCCAATTCTATTCTATTGAAGTTTTGACTCCGAACACTATTAAGGAGAGGAGAAGAAGGATTTGAAAGATCGAGCTTAACAAATAACAACAATGGCCGGAGGTAAATCCTTATTATTTATTTCCGCATTACGGTTCTCACATCTTTAGCTTGTAATTATTGCCAGTTAATTATATTAATTACGTTAAGGGGTTTGGTTTACGCATGTCAATACTTGAGGGCTTTTTTTTTTTTTTTTTTTTTTTTTTTTTTTTTTTCCGAGTCTTTCTTGGTAACTTTTCTAGTTTAGTTTCTTGTTCAGAATGAGAAATTATATTTGGTTGTTATGCTTGTTGACTGTGACTTTACTCTTTTTATTGTTATAGTTACATCAATGTGAGATACGAATTGGGTTATTTTAAATTGTGATGATTATATGTAAAAAATAGTTAATTATTTGGATTATTTTCGACATTCATAGAAAATTTTCCTGGCTCAATAGAATTGCAAAAGCTTATGTGCTCAACTTTGATTATAGTTTTCACTTTTAAGAACAGGAAGATCTATTTTGTCGGGGGAAGGTGTTTCATGTGGTTTGATTTAAGTAACCCACTGAAACTTACTAGATTGGACTAGGCAAGTGCAATTATCAATTATGCATTATAGTCGGCAATTAAGGTAAGTGTCAATTCCACGAGGACTATATCATGATAACTGTCTCTTTTTTATTTAACCTACCAATTTGACTGTGAAAGCGTGAAACGAATAAGAATTCAAGTTGTTAAACTAAAGCGATCAATATGGAAACAATGCAATGTGAACTAGTAGAATGAAATGAGATGGGAAACAAAAATCTACAGATAAGTACTGGGATTAAGAATCCTCCAAGACTTCATCATATATTCTCGAAACTATATTGACCTGATATATAACTCATTGGACCGTTTGATCTCCTTGTAGTCATCAATACTTCTTGATTAAATATTGATTCCTACTAGTCGTGGTTGATTAATTCCTAACGAAAACTCTGAAGATCGCTGATCACATTGGAACAACTCTATAAATTCAATGGATTTGGCTCCAATAACGGAGATTTGTGTTGTCTTATTTCTAGGATTGCTTGCAACTCTCTCCAATTGTGTGCGATCAATTGATGTAATTGCTTTATCAAGACTAACTGGACGAAATCAAGCATGGATCAGTATTCTGGACACATCAACTCAAGAACAATGTGGAAACACAATTGAATCACAATGAAAATGTAAATCTCATTGAATTAGAGTAGATAAGGAAAAATAATCATTATGAGGTTTATCATAATCCAAGTGTTATGCAAATTTAGCTCAAATCGTGAGAATTTAAATCGAAAGATCATAATCTAATTTAGAAAAGCGATGCATCATCATTAAATTCTTATAGATAAGGAGTTGTCTGTTGGTCTATTATAGATCTGCTCAATGCGTCCATCTTGAAACTTTGAAATTTCTCCATTCATCTCAAATAGGCTCCTTAATTGTCTCCAAACTTAAGAAAATGTTAGTGCTTTTGAGCACTTAAAAGAAGGATGCTCCACTTTTGATAGTTATGCGGGAAAATCCCTTGGTTAAGGACTAGCTCTTTGGCTTGCTGTCCAATGTGTATTTTGAAACAGATGGTACCGATTTTATTCAATAAGTTCATGCTGACTTGTTTTAATTTTCAACCTACCGTAAAAAAAAAAACAAGCGGAAGAATCTCTCTTTCCCTTTGGGCATGGGTGTTTTTGGTTCATCGTGTCTTCTACCTTTGACTTAATTATAATTGCAAAACATTCATTTGAAACTTGGTTGTATAGAGTTATGGGAGAAGGAATGAATAATATTTCCCCTTTAAACTAGGTTATTTTATGTTCCGCCTTCTTTCTATTCTCTTACCTTCCCACCCACCGCTATAGAGAACAAGGTAAATGAAAGACTGAACAAGCAGAAACAGTAAATGGAACCCACTATTTATTGAGAAACTTAGAATGTTGATGTGGGATTTTATTAGTGTTTTTTACTTCAAAGTTTTCATTTTATGTAAACTCAGGCTTGGTTCTTGATATACCTTGTTGCATATTAATCTTTGACGTCACGAAATAAATGAGTTATTTCATCTTTTAATAGGCTAGCGAATCTATAAAGAAAGACTATGATCAACGATATAACTCAGGCACCACTACAACAAAGTGGGTCTATAGCAACACTTTTTTGCCAACACTAATAAAAAATGTCTTCAAATTTTAATTTTAGAGATACATGATATATAAGCGTTGCCAAGTTTAAAATTTTGAGACGCTTAACATACAAGTGTCTCCAAATTAAGGACACTTGATATTAAAATGTCGTCAAATTCAAAATCTCGAGACGTATAATGTACAAGTGTCTCAAAATTAAGGACACCTATTAAAAAAGTGTTGCCAAATTTAAAATTTGGAGACACTAATTTAGAAGTGTTGTCAAGTTTCAATTCTAAAGACACATAGTTTATAAGTGTTGCTAAAATTAAAAATGAGGACACAAACAATAAATGTCGTCAATTTTGATATTTAATGACGCATAATTTATAAGTGTCTCCTATATTAGAGACGCTTGGTAATTAGTGACACCAAATTTAAAATTTGGAGACCCTAATTTACATGTGTTGTCAAGATTCAAATTTAAGGATATATAATTTACTAGTGTTGTTAAGTTTTAAATTTAAAGACACATAATTTACAAGTGTTGTTAAATTTCAAATCTAAGGACACATAATTTACAAGTGTTGTTAGACTTTAAATACAAAGACACATAATTTAGAAGTGTTGTTAGACTTTAAATGTAAGGACATATAATTTACTAGTGTTGTTAAGTTTTAAATTTAAAGACACATAATTTACAAGTGTTGTTAGATTTTAAAATTAAAGACACATAATTTACAAGCGTTGTTAGACTTTAAATCTAAAGACACATAACTTACAAGTGTTGTTAGATTTTAAATCTAAAGACACATAATTTACAAAGTGTTGTTAGATTTTAAATATAAAGACATGTAATTTACAAGTATTGTTAAATCTCAAATCTAAAGACATAATTCATAATTGTTGTTAGATTTCAAATCTAAGGACACATAATTTACAAGTGATGTTAAATTTTAAATCTAAAGACATAATTTACAAGTATTGTTAAATCTCAAATTTAAAGACACATAATTAACAAGCGTTGTTAAATTTTAAATTTCAGGAGACATAATTTACAATTGTTGTTAGGTTTCAAATCTAAGGACACATAATTTACGAGTGTTGTTAAATTTTAAATCTAAAGATACATAATTTACAAGTGTTGTTAAATTTTAAATTTAAAGACACATAATTTACTAGTGTTGTTAAGTTTCAAATTTAAGAACAATTTACAAGTGTTATTAAATCTCAAATCTAATGACACATAATTTACAAGCGTTGGTGAATTTTAAATCAAAATTTGTCATTAAAGTTAGGTTAAACATGAATCGAGTTCAAGTCTCGTGAATAAAAAAATAGAATTGAAAGGGCCGCCTCCCGTACATAACTCGACATTGTCTAAGCATGATTTAGTCGGTGCAGTTGGTGCGGGACACTACAAAACAAAAAAAAAAGTTTAATTAAATGTTAAATGTATAACTAAAACAATTAGATTAGCTTCTTTCAAAAGAAAATTATTAAGCAAAAAATTAGTTTAAGTAGTAACTAGTAAGCACCAAAAATCAGTTCGATCCCCTAATCGAAAACTTTCAGCACAACTAATACATACAACCACTAATATTATTCTTTTTAGGTCACAAATTTAGGAATTCAACATCCCTACTACCACACTGTCTTAAACATTCACACACGTCTTCACATTCGATCGCGATCTACCCAAACCCAAACATCTTCCAACTACACAATGCGCAAAAAAGGTCACACCCTAAACTCCAAGTCTCCAATCCCAACCTCATTTTCTCTAATTTCACTTAAAAATCGAATCTTGATTGCATTTCCAAAGTCGCAAGCCCTAAGAGGATGACAATTAGTCCACACCCATATTAGGTTCAATTAGCAAATCAAAACTCAACGAATCAACCAATCAAATCATCCAAACCAACACAAACAACAATGGCATGTAATTTGTAAATTGATGGTGCGAAGGTTAATCTCGTGAAACTCCCAGCGCACATCAGACCCAACCACTCTCTCTTCTTCGCTTCGCATATCTTCTATGATACTCTCCCTGTTACTATTTCAGCGACCGAGCTTCAAATCACACACAGAGAGCGCAAGAGAGTGAGAGCGAGGGAGAGAGATGGAGAGCTTGATCTCCGCTTCAAAGCTCACACCGAAGCACGAGCAACTCGCAATCCAAGACATCGCTATGGTCGCCGAGTCCCAGAGCAAGGAAGGTGACTCCTTCCTCATAACTCACAGGTCTCCTTGTTCTCTCTCTGATTTCACTCTTTCTACTTCCAACTCTTTTGATTCTCGGTGCATTCGAAGATCAGACCACATTTCTATACAAATATTTGTTGTTTTTGTTGTTTTTGTTGTTTTTGTTGTTGACGATGCTCCAATCATGTTTTGCACGAATTCTAGGTTGTTCTTCCGATTCTCGCTCGCATTCAAAGATATAACCGCATTTCTATACAAAAACATGTTCTTGTTGTTGATGGGGTTCCAATCATGTTTTGCACGAATTCTAGGTTTTAGATGGAGTTTTTAGGGATTGTGAAGTCGAGACAATGTTTTGGAGTAAGGAATTTGTGGTATAGAGAGGAACAGTTTGCAAGATGTGGTGTGGAGTTGGTAACATAGGTTTAGGTGTTTTCAGAGTACTGTGTTCTTAACCTCGAGAGGGACTTGTGCTTCCAAGCGTGTAATTGGACTTGTTCTTAATCACGATGAAGGAGGCGCTCACGGTGAGTTCTTTCTAGTTAGGTCATTGGTTTCTCTGATGCTAATTCTGGTTGAGCTGAATTTCAAAGAAAGTTGTGGTTTTTGGAAATTGAATTGTTCAGATCTCGGATTTGTGATATGTACCGTCATCTGTTGTTGGATTTCCTTTGCGGTTACAGTTGTAGATCATCTGTTGTTGGATTTCCTTTGCGGTTACAGTTGTAGATCACGTTAGGTTTTGATACTAAGTAAGTTCGGATTTCATTTGCCACTTCATTTCAGTGTGATTTGTTAATGCAAAACCTATTTGTGCATTAGATCTGTTCAGATCTGTAACATAAATCATGATCTTTGTTGTTAAAGATGGATCTCTGTATTGGCATGTTGTAAGTAGAAACCATGGTTGGCATGTCTTCATCGAAAAAGGAATAAACTCATTGCACTTAAAAAAAAAATATAATCTTGCTTCTCCTTTAGCATTTTTTGTAAAAGCTTTGCCAACCTCGAATGGGCTTTCCTGTTTCTATTTCTATGCTTCCTTTCTCCCCAAGGATCGTTTTCTCTTATCAAACATTCTTGTTTTGAGCTTCTATTTATCCAAGTAAGCTTTTCTGACCTGGGATGCGTTGCACCAATTTTTTTTACTTCTGATAACGATTCAATGGATGGCAATGGTCTTGTTTGGTGCAGACAAGAAATACACACTTCATTGGTTAGGATTTTATTTTTTTTCTTTAAGTTTGAAATTTTTTAGGCTTTGAATTTTGGTGCTTAATTGCTAACACTGTTGATTTCTCCTTCATTGGGCAGGTGCATATAATAAAATGAGTACCTTGGATGCTACCCGGGCAGAGCTTGCTCTTGTGGTCTTATACTTGAACAAGGCTGAAACGAGGGATAAGATATGCAGGCCGGTACCGCTCAAAATGTTGATAAATCAACTAACTTGGCTAGGAAAGTTTTTTGCCTTTTTAAGGTTAGATTCTGATTTCTCTTGAATCATTTTTCTCTGCATTTGATTGTATTCAGTTTCTGGTGTTGATTTGAAACTAACTGCTAATATCGTGTTTCGTGTGAACTGGTTGCTTTTATGGTTGTGAGTTGTGACTTGAACTATTGTTAATGTCGTCCTACCGAACTTGCAGTATGTCAAAGATCTGCATGCTCTAATTACTCCAACTCCTTAAGGAACTCCTCTTCCAATTATTTTACTGGGAAAGGTACTAATCCGCTATTGATCCAATAAACACGAAAAAATCTGCTTTTCTCCTATATGATATTCTTTCCCTAACTCTTGTTTCGCAGTAAAAAAAAAATGCACTGTTATCAACTTTCTTGTTTCTGGATCAAATTGTTTGGCTTGGTAGAACAGGCATCTACAAGGTATCAAATTTCGTCTAATCATGAATGTTTTCTGTCCCGTATGTCCTTTTTTTTTAAGAACTAAGAAGCATTAATGTTGGAAACTTTTTTGGGTTATTAATTGGTATTCAGAACAAGGAAAACACGGAATTGATTGGCAAGATATCATTTTTCTGTTGGATGGGCTCCTTCGTTTGTACTTCCTTAGTTGAGGTTTGTGCTATTTTGCTTACCACATTTTTAGGATGCGCTTTAATCGTCTTGAAACCTTTACATGATTCCCCTTTTTCTTTTTTTCGTGGTGAAGCTTGCGGAACTGGGGAGGCTGTCGAGATCAATGAAGAAATTGGAGAAGGATCTTAAGAACACCGACAAATGTCAAGTATGATTTTTTTTTGTACAAACAATATAATGGAGACATGCTTTTATTTCTTACATTTTGTTCAATACTAGATTTTCTTTTGCTATGAACCAAACAGAATGAGGCATACAACGACAAGCTCAAGAACTCAAATGAGAGGACCTTGGCTCTTGTAAAAGCAGGCATGGATATAGTGGTTGTCGTGGAGCTACTGCAATTGGCGCCGAAGAAAGTCACTCCTCGCGTAACAGGAGGCTTTGGATTGGTCAGCTCACTCATCTCTTGTTATTAGGTTAGATGCTCACCATTGCATAATTTTCTATTTCCTTAAGCTCCAATAATACACTTGCTTATTTATCTCTCGCGTTCCTAATCTTTCATCGTGTTGTCGATGCAGTTGCTTCATTAGTCATCAAAATCCAAGAAAAATTGAAGAAGAAACCTTGTCTTAGTCAAGAAAATATCAAACATCAGAATAATCCCCCCCACATTGGTATATTAATTTTAATCAATACTTGCCCATCTGCTGCTGCTGCAGATGGGCAAGCCTTTGTTCTATGTGATGGCTGAATTGTGGGGTAGTGGGTAGTGTGATTGATTTATAGAGTTGGATGTATTTTTTTTTCAAGTGATGATTTCCCTTTAGAGAAGTAATTGATTATATTGTTTTATTAGCTTGTGAAGTTTAAGCCTTGATTTTGAATTGCCAGCTTCTATGCATGTCTGATTAGCATAAATTCTATGTTTCTATTTATAATCTTCTTTCCTTATTGGGATAAAAGTCTTCCAATTGAAGGTTTGGATAGTGCTTCTTAGTGTTTTTTTTTTTTGCTTATCAACTTTTTTTTGTTGAAATTTTCTGCTCTATTTATTGTTCTTGAGCAAAAAACCTCATCAACCTTTTTTTGTTGAAATTTTCTGCTCTATTTATTGTTCATTCTAAAAAATGTTGTATTGTGTAAAACTCGAATTCTTGAAGACAAGCTTCTTCTTCTTTTTTACTGTTGCTTGGCCTCTCCTTGCCCTTACATGAATGAATCCATTTGGTGGGGTCTTGGAGGACTTGCTTTTGATCTTCTTGTTTTCCTTTGTTTCTTTTTGTTCTCTGTTTTATCCATTGCTTATCTTAACTGGTTGTATGTAAAACATATTTGGGTAAGCTACCTTTTGAAGTCTTTGACCAAACAATGAATTATTAATAGAGTGCACAAACAAAGTTGGAGATATAGATAAAGATGGTTTGAAGTTTTTGATCAAACAATTATTCATTGGTACTTTGTAAATCTGTATTGTAGTGTTATTGTTGAATTTGGAGTGATGAGTGTTATTCTTTTGTGACTACCTATTAACCCAAAAAGTGTTACTGTAGTGTTATTGTTAGTTTGATTTTTATTCAAATGAAATAAATAAAAATCTCTTTTATATTGATAAATAATATTTTTGTAAGGGTTCTTTCGAATAATAATATTATTAATATACAAAATCTTCTTTCCAATAATATTAATATTAATTGTTATATATATATACGACGATGCTAAATATGAATGTGTTGTCAACTTAGAGACACTAAGTGTATGTGTTGTCAACTTAGAGACACAAAGTGCACATGCGTTGTTAATTTAACTACAAGAATAATTTAAAGACACTAAGTGCACGTGCGTTGTTAATTTAGAGGTACTAAGTGCACGTGCGTTGTCAATTTAGAGACACTAAGTGCACATGCGTTGTCAATTTAAAGACATTAAGTGTACTAGTATTGTCAATTTAAAGACACTAAGCTTACAAGTGATGTCAATTTAAAGACGCTAAATTTACAAGTGTCTTTAATTTAGGGATGTATATACAAAAAGTGTCTTCAAATTGGAGACGCATAAGAAATAAATGTCCTAAAATTAAAGACACATAAATAAAAAACGTCCCCACATTAAGGACGCTTATTTCAAAAGTGTCTTAAATAAATATTACCAACACATACATTTTGCGTCGCAAAAAAATGAGGCGACATCACTTTTACCAACACAAGTGGCGACATTATGATGTGTCGGTAAAATTTTTAGAGACACTAATTAATGTCGTTAAATGAGTAAATTAATGTCGCTAAACACACAATGTTTTGTATTGCACCTGTTTGCAAAAGACGCAAATTCCCATGCGATTGATAAAACTCGAGCTGTTGTTAAGGATCTTCACTCACAGTTAAGAGTGGCCCTTCATGCCGTCGATTTAATTGCCAAGAGAATTGCGAAACTGAGGGACGAGGAGTTGCAACCGCAGCTTCTGGAGCTTATACATGGGTA
Source organism: Stephania yunnanensis (assembly GCA_039657365.1). Classification (NCBI taxonomy): domain Eukaryota; kingdom Viridiplantae; phylum Streptophyta; class Magnoliopsida; order Ranunculales; family Menispermaceae; genus Stephania; species Stephania yunnanensis. Next base: position 25,514,001 of record CM077581.1, on the reverse strand, counting down.
AAGTTATCTCTATTTTTCTAGAGTCATCCATAATAGCCTTCTTTAATCGGATTGATGAATGTTGGACCTGCTGCATTTTCAGATTTACAAGGATGTGGAAGGACATGCTGGAGTGCCATCATGGCCAGTAGATAACCATCTCCTTAGCATATCATGTGAAAAGCTCGACAGGGCCAAGGGAAAGAGAGTCCCATAGGCAGGTTTGTTTACAACTTGAACATGACATCGAATGCTTTGGCGTGAGCTTTGCCAATTGGATTGCTGCACATGAATCTTACGTTGAAGCTCTCAATGGCTGGCTCCAAACTTGCATTATACTTCCTCAAGAGCGCTTCGACAGAAGACGGGCTCTCTCACCGCGTAGAGATCTTGCTCCACCCATATTTGTCCTTTGTCGTGCTTGGGCAGCTGGAACTAAAGGCCTCCCAGCAGAGGAAGTGACAAATGCCATCAAAGGTTTTGCGTCTGAGATACATGTGACACGGCAAGCAGAGGAACAGCATGAAACGCGAGTTGATCAGACAAACCATGAAGGATCAGCAGAAAAAAATGTAGAAACAGAAAGCAGGGAGGATGAGAGCAGTAATCAATCTTGCAATATGAGCAGTATTCAGGCAAGCTTGGTGAAATTACTTGACAAGCTGACTAAGTTTGCCGAGTCCTCAAGTAAGATGTATGAAGAGATCAGGCAGAGTACAGAAGCTGCTCAGGTTGCATACACAAATTGCAGGATGATCAGATTCTAGTTGAAGCCAAACTAGGCTTCCTTTGCCAAAAAAAAAAAAAAATTTATTGATGACAGTCCTTTGCGCGCTATGGGCACCCCACCTATTACTGAAGGCACCCAAATTTTATGGTTTTTTTCTCCTCTAAATTGGACCTTGATGGAAATGACACATTTGCCCCTTCATATAAACACTCCACACTCGCACAACACACTTTGGAACCGATTTTAGGGCACTCCACCTCCATCCTCTTCTCACTCCAACGAAATCGACGTGGTTTTGTTGGCGGTCGTGTATTGATTCTTTCGCTTTTCACATCTTCCGATGGCGAGGTAACAATCGATTCCAACCGTATTAAAGTTTGAAAACATTGTTTTAGCGTGGCAAATATTGATATTGATGATTTGGTTTTTCATTGTAGGGTTTGGTAGATCCGACCATTCCGAAATTGTTTACAACGTCAAATGAATGAAGATAACAGAATAGCGCAGGAGGACGTACAATAAGAGGTATTTGTTGATGTTTATTGTGATTTTTTTTTCATTTTTTACGATTTTGTGCACGGGCACGATTGTTTCGGCCACGCAAGACCGAGACTTTGTCCATAAGTCTCGGTATATGGTGACTGAAACTAGAGCATATTTATTGGTCCTATAATATTGAGAATATTGAAGCAGTTTTGGTTGTGTTGTACCGACATTGCATGTTAAGTCTCGGACCTGTACTATCAAGACTGTGTTTTTTGCGTTTTTTGGCGGATGTGATGTGCCTTGGTGATGAGTAGTTATGGTTAAATGTTTTTGTTGCAGGTAATATTTGTTTCCACGTTATTTCCAGACTACAATGATGCTTTCACTCATTTTAGGCCATTCCCATCTAAAGAAGCGGCTATTTCATAGCTTCAAATGATCGATCATGCGAACAAGTTTGCATTAGTTACGAAGCACTCTAATGTCGGAGGGGTTAAGCGCAAGGGAAGGGTCAAACTTGCATGTGAGAGGTTCGATACATTTAGGGAAATGCCACAAAGACTAGGGAAAGGCAAAGTCGCAAAACTTGCTTTGAAACCAAGAATCGAAGAGGACGAGGAAAATATAAGGATTCAAACTGGTACCAAGAAATGTGGGTTTCCTTTCCTTATTAACATCAAGGTAAATACGGATTCTTTGTCGTATGTCAATGTGGTATTTGAGAGGCACAATCATAACCCCTTCAACAACTTGGACGACCACTTATTTGCAAGAAGATTAGATTCGGGTGAGCGGGTGGTTGTGGTGCAGATGACTAAAGGAAATGTGAAGCCACGAGATATCCTCAACACGTTGAAGTAAAGAGATGGAAATAATGTTTCGACTATGCGGAAAATATATAATGCACGACAAAAACATCGAATTGATGACGCGGGTGGGAGGACTAAAATATAACAACTATTGCATACATTGGAGAAGAATAAGTGGATGTTGTCGCATAGGAAGCATCCTAAAATGAATGTCGTGACTGACTCATTTTAGGCACATCCCTATTTGATCAAGTTGTTACGATGTTTTCTATCGGTTCTTCTAATGGATTGCACATAAAAAACTAATAGATATTGGATGTCGTTGTTGGAGATAGTTGGGACCACTTCGGCATATTTGACGTTTTCAGTTGGGTTTGCTTTCATATCATCGGAGATCTATACCAATTACGTTTGGGCACTTGAGAACTTGAGCTCTATATTAGATAGGTGACCTAAACCTTATATGATTGTTACAGATCGAGAGTTAGGCCTGATTAGCAATTGAAGAAGTATTTTTAACATCGTTTCATATATTTTGCTTGTGGCACATCAACAAAGTAGTTTTGACTAAAACTAAGAAGATGTTTGGAGATAACGAAAGCTTTGCACGTTTCATGGATATATGACTGCCTTGTTATATGTTAAGTTAAAGGTATCATTTGAACTTAGGATGAATAACTTACGAGCCGAGTTCGGAACTGTGAAGGGTTTTATTGATTACTTGGATCGCGCATGGTTGAAGTACTAAAAGGAAAAAATTGTATCGGCATGGACCGATCGAATTATGCGCTTTGGGAAACCACGACACAGAGGCCAGAGTCTGCGCATTTCACTTTAAAGCTAGATCTTGGCAACAGTTAAACTAATTTTCAGACTTTGTGGGGTTTAGTAGATGACCTTCTTAGGATCCAACGTAACGACATCAAAGCGTCATTTGAGGTCAGCTTGAATGTGGTGCAGCATTAATATGTCGATGGTTTATATCGCCGGTTGCATAGATACGTCTCTCAATGGGCGCTTAAGTGTTGGGTTTTGGGGTTCATACGCAGCAAAAACTAAAAATTTTTTTGACATAAACCCCAACATGATCCGAATCTAATTCCATTAAAAACGTTTAAATCATGAAAAATTTAATCATACCTCAGTCGCAATATACCTTTCTGAAGGTTGATCGATCTCAAAGGCGCTGCCAACGACGAACGCCCCTCTACGTAAGTCCACACACGAACGGCGGACGAGATTCAAAGTGCTAGCTTCGAGAGAATACAAAATCCTTTTGTTTCCCTCCAAAACGATCCAGAGCATACCAAAAAACCCTAAGTCGTTTCTAAAACGAAAATAGAGTTTCGGCCTTTTGATATTTTGTTGTGTGTTCTAACTTAAAGCGTCTATTTATACAACCTTCGTATATAGACGGTTAAGTAAATTACACATATACCCTTACTTAAAGAAGTATAAGTGTAATACACCACAAGGACGTTTCTGTCATGAATTTTATCACATAAAATTCATTTTTCTGAATCATCTTAAAATCTCGCAAAACTATTCTTAGTGTGCGACCCAATAGGCTCATACAACGTTGGCAGTATACCAAAATACATTTTGGTATACAAGTCATAAGCAGTATCTAGCAAGACATTATGACTACCCAAGTTGTACGAATATCAAATCGATACAACCTAATCAATAGTGTATATAACATCCTTTTGTCACACGATATCCTTTTGATCAAACATAAGGCATGGAATTGTCATCCAACATGTTCAATTGTACTAGTCTCGATCTCTAGGTAGATCGAAAACATCCAAGTGACATTGATCAATATCAATTCACTTAGACTAGGCCTTTTAACAGCCTAACACATCGAGGATCCACTAGATATCTCTCTTTATATGAGAGGGACAAATTCTATCTCGATTACACAACTTCATCACATTGCTCACACAGTAACCAATCACAACCTTTATAATCGTCTGGTTAAAGACAACGTTTGATTGTGTCAAATCACTGTGTTCCTAATGTTGAAGTCTCTGGTAATCTCAAGTCGAAGGACTGAAATATATACCTATCATGAGAAACAACAATGACTTAATCCATGTGATGTTCTCATAGCGGGTCGGTCCAATACTTTGTTCCCTAACAAGTACTCGTGATCTTGATTTGTATCCATATACGTATAATCATCATATGATCATCAATCAAGACTCACACTAGTCTTAATTCATTATAGTTCCCAGTATAATGATCGACTAGGGACATTTATGATATTTCCGTAAATACCCATGGATCTTATTATAATGTAAACATGCAAATTAATTATAATAAACAACAAATGAAATCCTCTATTTTATTAACTAAAAGTATTCATAAAGACAGTTAATGGATTGACTTAGGGCAGTACATGCCCCATCATCTCCCACTTGCACTTAGGGCCAATCATACATGCATCTATCGCCTAATGATCTAACATGACCATCATGTTTTGCTTGTGGAAGAGTTTTTATCAATGGATCCGCAACGTTATCTTCAGTAGGTACTCTGCAAATCTTTACGTCTCCCCTCTCAATAATTTCTCTAATGAGATGAAAACGCTTGAGTATATGTTTGGATCTATGGTGTGATCTAGGTTCCTTGGCCTGTGCTATTGCCCCGTTATTGTCGCAATACAAACAAACACGGTTAGCAATACTTGGAACCACACCTAGTTCGAAATGAACTTTTTGATCCAAACCGCCTTTTTTCGATCGGACGCCGCAATATACTCAACTTCATTGTAGAATTTGCCACAATCACTTGCTTCGAACTTTTCCAAACTTCTCGCACCCCATTCAAAGTAAACACATATCCAGATCACGATCTAAAATCATCTATATCGGTTTGAAAACTTGCATCTGTGTAACCATTTACAACTAGATCATTTTCAAAACCTCCATAGACCAAGAACACTTCCTTAGTCCTTCTTAAGTACTTAAGGATGTTCTTTACTTGCTATCCGGTGACTCTCACCTGGATCTTATTGATATTTGCTTGTAGTGCTCAAAGCATATGATACATCAGGTCGAGTGCATAACATGACATACATGATAGATCCAATAGCTGATGCATATGGAATCTTATTCATACGTTTTCGCTCATTATTTGTCTTAGAACATCGAGTCTTGCTGAGACTTATGTCATAAGACATTGGCAACAATCCTCTTTTAGAGTCTTGCAAACTGAACCTATTCAGCACCTTGTCTATGTAAGCACTCTAACTTAGACCGATTAGCCTCTTAGATCTATCCCTATAGATCTTTATCCCTAGGATATAGGCCGCATCTCCTAAGTCTTTCATTGAGAAACACTTCCCTAACCAAGACTTGACATTCTACAATGTTAAGATCTCATTTCCAATGAGTAATATATCATCAACGTACAGTACCAGAAAAACAACTACACTCCCACTGACCTTCTCGTATACACAAGGCTCATTTTCGTTCTTAATAAAACCAAAATCCTTGATTGCTTCATCAAAACGAAGATTCCAACTCCGAGAAGCTTGCTTTAATCCATAAATGGATCTTTGAAGCTTGCATACCTTCCTAGAATTCTCAAGATGTACAAAACCTTCAGTTGTGTCATATACACGTCCTCAAAGCACTTTCCATTAAGAAATGTTGTTTTTACATCCATTTGCCATATTTCATAGTCATAATATGCAAAGCAATGGCAATTAAAATTCTTATGGATTTAAGCATGGCTATTGTGCGAAAAAGTTTCATCATAATCAACACCTTGAGTCCGCTCGAAACCTTTTGCTACAAGTCTTGCTTTAAAAGTATGCACTTTGCCATCATGTCGGTTTTCTTCTTGAAAACGCATTTACATCCAATGGTCTTACCACCTTCAGGTAAATCAACCAAGTTCCAAACTTTGTTATCATACATAGATTGCATTTCAGAGTTCATGGCACTTAGCCATTTATCTGAGTCTGGTCCAAACATAGCCTCCTGATAAGTGGTGGGCTCATTTTGTTCTATAAGCAACACATCACGACTATCAGTAATGAGAAATCCAAATCTCTCTGGCTCATGTCTTACCCTACTAGATTTACGTGGGCCTTATGTCACTTGTGGAGGTTCAACTGGTTCGGAACGTTGTTGAACTTCCAGTAGCGGTTCAGTGTTTACCTGTGATTCTTGAACTTCTTCAAGATTTATTTCTCTCCCACTAGTGTCTTTTGAAATAAACTTTTTTTCCATAAAGGCACCATACCGAGCAACAAACACTTTGTTCTCAACGAGATTATAAAAGTAATATCCTTTTGTTTCCTTAGGATACCCCACAAATAAACACTTGTCAGATTTAGGTGCTAGTTTTTCTAAGACTTGTCGCTTTACGTAAGCATCACAACCTCAAATCTTAAGAAAAGACAAACTAGGTCTCTTCCCGTACCATATCTCATATGGTGTTTTATCAACCGCTTTAGAAGGAACTCGATTTAGAGCGAAAGCTGCAGTTTGTAATGCATAACCCCAAAAGGATAATAGAAAATCTGCATGACTCATCATAGATCGAACCATATCTAATAAGGTTCGATTTCTCCTTTCAGAAACTCCATTCCATTGTAGAGTTGCTAGTGGAGTCAATTGAGAGACAATCCCATAATTTCTAAGATGATCATCAAATTCTTGGCTTAAATTCTCACCACCTCGATCTGATCGAAGTGTTTTGATAGTTTTACCAAGTTGATTCTGCACTTCATTTTGAAACGTTCGAAACATCTCAAATGATTCAGCTTTATGTTTCATAAGATATACATAACCATATCCGCTTGAAATCATCATAAGTGTAATGAAGTACGATAACCTCCTCTAGCCATTGTGTTTATAGGACCGCATACATCGGTATGTATGTATTAGACCCAATAAATCACTTGCCCTTTCACTGTGTCCGGTAAAGGGACTTTTAGTCATCTTGCCCAATAAACAAGATACGCACGTTTCATATGTTTCTAAATCAAATGAATCTAGAAGTCCATCTTTATGGAGCTTCGGTATGCGTTTCTCATTTATGTGCCCGAGACGACAATGTCAAAGATAGGTTTGATTCAAATCATTTGACTTGAATCTATTTGTATTTATGTTAAAGACTGGAGTATCAGTGGACCTTTTCATGCTTAGAATATAAAGACCATCATACAAATCAGCATTTGCATAAAATATGCCTTTACGAGAAATGGAACATCTATTATTTGCAATAATAAAATCAAAACCATCCATATCCAAACATGAAACGAAATGATGTTTCGCTCAAAAATGACACAAAATAACAATTATTTAAAGTTAAAATAAGTCCACTAGATAAAACTAAGTCATATGATCCAACAACCAGGGCAGCAACTCTTGCTCCATTCCTTACGCGGAGGATGACTTCTCCTTTCTTCAACTTTCTACTTCTGGTGAGTCCCTGCACATTTATACAAATGTGAGATCCACATCCGGTATCTAATACCCAGGAATCACTAGTAGAGAAAAAAATTTCAATAACATAAATACCTGTAGTGGTAGTCGCACTACCCTTTTTCTTCTTTAGATCTTCCAGATATAGTTTGCAATTTCTGAACCGATGTCCAGGTGAATGGCAGAAATGACAATTTCCTTCCTTTTCTTTTGGGTGTTTTGAAGTAGGAACAGGCTGGGGCTTGACTTGTTCCACGAGGCTTTGCGACAGTGCAGGCAAAGAATGCCTTGGCAACTCTAGCCTTGCGTTTGCCTTTCTTCTTCATTCCCTTTCCTTTTGGACCATCAACACATTACTAGAGGTTTCTTGATATTTTGTTCAGCGAGTTTTGAGCATCAAATACAACTCGAAATTGATTTCTCCATATTATTCATATTGTAGTTAATCACAAATTGTGAGTAACTCTCTGGTAATGAATTCAAGATCAAATCCGTAGCCAACTCTTGGCTTATGGGGAATCCGAGTCTATCAAGTTGGTCAACATAGCCCTTCATCTTCAGAACATGAGGACTAACTGACGCACCCTCAGTCATCTTGCAAGAATGTAGGTTTTTGACTGTCTCGAACCTTTCTTGCCTAGCTTGCTTTGTTGGAACATTTCCTTCAACGTTATAGCCATGTCGTAGGCTTCCATTAGTTCCATGTCCTTCGAAGTTCGGGAACCATAGTTGTCGGCATAATACATGCAACATCGGTAGAATCGTTGACATGCTTACTATGCGCATCCTTCACACTTTCGTAGCATTAGGTGGTGGATCCTCAGGGGATTGGAGCATCCAGGGACATACAACTTGCGTTCATGCTTCGAACAATTCTCAAGTTTCTCGAACCAGTCCAAGAAAGTTAGTCCCGATAGCTTATCCTTCTTAGGGATGGATCGCATGATGAGGGGATTATTGTTACTTGAAGAGGCCATTGATCTACAATAAAGATTATGCAAAGTTTATTTTAGTATAGAGGAATAGACTCTCACTAAATTAACAACCCTCCTAAAACATACTTGTTTATTTAGGGGACTAAAATCCATATTTCACCTAATTCTATGACAAATATGGCATGAAACACGAACTAGATTATTTAGGTAGGTAACGATTACCAATTACATCTTATGTAATTTTTAGATCTTTTTATGAGATACGAGACATCTTATGTCTTAGCATGTTTTTATCTCATCATTTGCCTAAAGCTCAAAACTATTTTGATGACTTTATTAAGTCGAACCATTTTAAACATTTAGGTAACTCTTACCCAACTTGTCTCACCAAGATAACACAATACACCCAAATATGGTATTGAAAACTATATTAGTGTGATCGAGGCCTTTGACAAGTGTTTAAAATGGATGACATGAGACTTAAAATTTAATAGAGGGATTTTATTCAGTTTTAGTGATTTTTATGTAAACAATGAAATATCATATATTCTATTGATTTGTTCAATCACTAAACAATTTGAAAATTTTTATACTATTCACTAATAAAAGAATTTCCGTGCGCTAGGATTAGTTAGACGGCGGTTTCTTTTTTTTTAGAAGACGAATCTCAATTCCGAAAATTGAAATTCGCTATAGAAAATCATATTTTTCGCTGATTTTACTATACTAAATTTACCCATTAATTTATCCAAAATTAAGTCAATTAAAACATTTTTAATTAAGCCGGGCCCACATCTAACTAATCATCTTATCCTAATCCAATTAGGACTTTAGATATTTGAATCCTAGTATATCACCAATAACAAGATTCTTGATATTTATCTCCTATTCTAATTTGTTATCTATCTTTATCAAATAGAAACTTCATAACAAAATAGATATAACAAGATAAATAATTAATTTCAAAAATTAATTATTTATTTTGGATTTAAGATATTTGAATCCTAGTATATCACCAATAACAAGATTCTTGATATTTATCTCTTATTCTAATTTGTATTCTATCTTTATGAAATAGAAACTTCATAACAAAATAGATATAACAAGATAAATAAATAATTTTGAAAATTAATTATTTAATTTGGATTTAAGATATTTGAATCCTAGTACATCACCAATAACAAGATTCTTGATATTTATCTCATATTCTAATTTGTTATCTATCTTTATAAAATAGAAACTTCATAACAAAATAGATATAACAAGATAAATAATTAATTTTTGAAAATTAATTATTTATAAATAAATAATTTCGAAAATTAATTATTTATAAATAAATAATTTCGAAAATTAATTATTTATAAATAAATAATTTCGAAAATTAATTATTTGCAATTTCGGTCCTCATCCAAATAATCACAAACATGTAATTGAATCATGAACTACTATCACAATCGAACCTAATGGTGTCATGGATCATATAACATGAAACTCAATTCATTAAAATTATTCAAATTAACCTAACATGGTTACTATCATGTACGAAACAAATTTCAATTAAATCACGAATATATGTATCATATACACAAAACATGATAATAAATCTCACAGAAAACTTATGTATATCACATATACACCAACTATTAACATGTTTTCAATCATATATCATGTATATATCAGAAGTAAACATGCAATGAATTTAATGGAATCGAACTCAAAGGCTCTGATACCACTGTTGGGTTTTGGGGTTCATACGCAGCGAAAATTACAAAACAATTTTGACAAAAACCCCAACAGATCCGAATCTAATTCCATTAAAAACGTTTAAACCATGAAAAACTTAATCGTACCTCGATCGCAATATACCTTTCGAAGGTTGATCGATCTCTAAGGCGCGCAACGACGAACGCCTCTACCAATAGTCCACACACGAACGACGGACGAGATCCAAAGTGCTAGCTTCGAGAGAATACCAAATCCTTTTGTTTCTCTCCAAAACGATCTAGAGCATACCAAAAAACCCTAAGTCGTTTCTAAAACGAAAATAGAGTTTCGGCCTTTTGATCTTTCGTTGTGTGTTCTAACTTAAAGCGTCTATTTATACAACTCTTGTATATAGACGGTTAAGTAAATTACACATATACCCCTACTTAAAGAAGTATAAGTGTAATACACCAAAAGGACGTTTCTGTCATGAATTTTATCACATAAAATTCGTTTTTCTGAATCATCTTAAAATCTCGCAAAACCATTCTTAGTGTGTGACCCAATAAGCTCATACAACGTTGGCAGTGTACAAAAACACATTTTGGTATACAAGTCATAAGCAGTCTCTAGCAAGACATTATGACTACCCAAGTTGTACGAATATCAAATCGATACAACCTAATCAATAGTGTATATAACATCCTTTTGTCACACGATATCCTTTTGATCAAACATAAGGCATGGAATTGTCATCCAACATGTTCAATTGTACTAGTCTCGATCTCTAGGTAGATCGAAAACATCCAAGTGACATTGATCAATATCAATTCACTTAGACTAGGCCTTTTAACAGATCTAACACATCGAGGGATCCACTAGATATCTCTCTTTATATGAGAGGGACAAATTCTATCTCGATTACACAACTTCATCACATTGCTCACACAAGAACCAATCACAACCTTTATAATCGTCCTAGGTTAAAGACAACGTTTGATTGTGTCAAATCACTGTGTTCCTAATGTTGAAGTCTCTGGTAATCTCAAGTCAAAGGACTGGAATATATACCTATCATGAGAAACAACAATGACTTAATCCATGTGATGTTCTCATAGCGGGTCGGTCCAATACTTTGTTCCCTAACAAGTACTCGTGATCTTGATTTGTATCCATATACGTATAATCATCATATGATTATCAATCAAGACTTACACTAATCTTAATTCATTATAGTTCCCAGTATAATGATCGACTAGGGACATTTATGATATTTCTGTAAATACCCATGGATCTTATTATAATGTAAACATGCAAATTAATTATAATAAACGGCAAATGAAATCCTCTATTTTATTAACTAAAAGTATTTATAAAGAAAGTTAATGGATCGACCTAGGGCACATGCCCCATCATTAAGTTGATTAGAGATGAAGCAAAACGTGGAGAGAATGTTGGACATGACTCTACTTTTTGTAGGTGTAACATACGTACTACGCATGTCTTCCTAGTGCACACGAGATAAACTTTCATAATATGGTCGGTTTACCCATTCCACTCGAGGACATTCATGTATACCGGTGAAAGTTGAGTATGATACCAAAGAATGATGTGGATCGGCCTGGATACAATCTCAACTTCAAAGAGTGTTGGAAAAGTTTCATGCTTTCACTGACGAGGATGATCGCATCCGGGTTATTCAGTAGCTTAAAGAAATTAGTCGGACTTCATCTACACTAGTGGTTGTCCCACCTACAAAAATAAAGACGAAAGGAACGACACCGAGTTCTACAGTTGGAAGTTTGATGAAGAAAGGAAATAGAAAAGCATTGAAGAGGAAACTCGATGAAAATGATACTTCGACGACAAGATTGCTAAACGGGTTTGAGTATGCACTATTAAAAAAGAGGCTTCCAGCTCGAAAAAGAAGCAAATATAGTGGGGCCTAAAATACGTCGGACTCGAGTAGTTAAGGTGTATCTAAGGTTGGTTATGCTCATTGCATGCAACCAGATTGGTTGCCATACGTTGATAGCACTATTTTTGATGACCCATTCCTTAATTTAGGGCACCGCTTGGCCTAATCCAGTAATTAAACCCTAATTCAACTACGTAGGACTTAAATACGTATTATTCAGCCTTTTGCCATACTCTCATCGTAAAACATGTTCAAGATAAGTAACACACATGTCACATTTCAATTGAACCTCAAAGTTAATTAAAATACTTTTTAAAAGCTATAAGATTTAGCGGAAGTCTTAGCAGATTATACGGAAACAATATATTGAATTCTAAAAACCCGATGCATCGAATCCAAAAACACTGCAGGGACGTTAATCAGCTTAAATGGCATAACCGTGAACTGAAAGTGTCCATATCTTATGCTAAAAGGTGTTTTAGACCTATCATCATCCCTTATCCTAAGCTGATGATACCGTGATCACAAGGCTATCTTGGAGAAATATTGTGTTCCTTTCAACTGATCAAATAAATCGCCGATCCTCAGTAATGGATACTTGTTCCTGAATGTGACTTTGTTTAACTGTCTTTAGTCAATACACAGTCTCAAAGTACGGCCCTTCTTCTTCACAAATGGGACAGGTGCTCCCCATGGTGACATAAATGAGGTGATGAATCCCTTATGTCCCAACTCCTGTAGTTGAGCATTCAACTCCTCCAACTCCTTCGGGCACATGCGATATGTCGGTGTGAAAATCGGTCTAGTGCCCAGTACCAACTCAATAATAAAATCAATATCTCGTGACAACATTAGACCAAGTAAATCTTCTGAAAACACATCTAGGAACTGTCTAACAACCAGTATATTCTCAGTCTAGGTCCCCAAATCTCTGCTACTGTGTATAATGAAATCAATGCCTCTATCTCCTTTCTAGTTGCAGGTCGACTTCTCGTGCCTACTCTCCTCATTGAACTACCTCTATAGGTGAATATCAGACGCCTCGAGATCTTAAACATTACCGGCTTACTGAAACATTCGATACGAGCGCGATATGTTGATAGCCAGTCCTTCCCTAAAATCGCGTTGAACTTTAAAAACTCGAGGACTCTAAAGTCTGTAAGTAACTCTACCCCACCTATCTCGACTGGACATCTCTCAATAAGTCCCCGACAAACTGCCTCAGATAATCATATTAGTCCATATACTACATTGCAGACTCCTTTGCTCGAAGTCAATCCTCGATCTTTAGTATCCTGTGAAGCTTCTCCTAAGACGGTACCCACTTCTCGATCTTCTTAAAGTTCCTTACTCCGTCGAAGTAGGCTGGTTTGAGTATGATGAAGTCCTTCAAAAGCTAGACCTCGACTAATGTGCTGAAAGATGTAGGCATGCGATACGGTAGAGTCTCTACTGCCTTTGCTGCAATCTCCGATCTTGCGTCAATCTACCATCGTGCTGTATAAGTCGACGACGTTCACGACAGTAGCAACTACGCAGATGACGCATATATATACACACATGTTAGACATCCCGGCTCACTTTCACTCACTTCCCAACTAATGGATTCTAGGAAAGGATCATATAGTTTTCACATTTAAGATTTGTGTTTCATTCAAATTTGTGCCTTACTCCCCTTCCTTAATTTAGGGCATCACCTGGCCTAATCCCATAATTAAGCCCTAATTCAGCCATGTAGGATTTAACTACGTTTTAGTCAGCCTTTTTGGGTTCGTTAAACATGTTTAAGATAAGTAACACACATGTCGCATTTCACTTGAATTTCGGTGTTAATTAAAATACTTTTTAAGAGTTATAAGATTTAGCGAAAGTCTTAACAGATTATGCGGATGCAATATATTGAATTCTAAGTATGGAAACCAGGAAACAACAATTGCATGCATATATATCATAAAATGGTGAATATAAATAGTGAAAAGGTCATCATAAATCCGTGAACTAAACGCTCGACCCAATATACAACTCGAAAATGTATCAAAGACATAATTGCTATAATGCACAAAATATAAAAACCTACAAAATGTGGATGCGCAAGTACGTTGCTGGCTCAGAGGTAGTCGTAGATCTTCTCCTTGCCAGGTATGCTCATCGACGACTCTACACCTACCGTCATAAAAAGGACAATGAGTACAAAAAGTAACAGTAATCCCCGTTGACATATTCATTCACATTTCCAAAAGAATAAATGGTATTTAAAAGCATAAATTTAACAAAGAAAGACTAATACTAGCAATATGCTAAGAAATACTACAATTTAACAAGTGAAACTGACACAAGGCTAAGTAGTTATGATCTAGATCCAGTCGGGCGTGACATATGTCAGTGAAGCCTTTAAAACCAGTAAAGGATGTGTGTGTCATAGTGATAAGTCAGTATTTTATCAGTAATTAGTAGTCAATTTTAGTATATTATTTATCGAAGATATTTAAATATTATATTAAATAATATGTTTTTGTCATTTCTACGGGAAATGGTCTTGATTGAATTAAAAAAAAATACTCAAAATGGAGTATTTACTTGCAATAAACGGACGCCGGACAGTTTACCTCGAAATACGCGTGGCGTTGTGCGTCAAATAGCGGATAGAATGTTCCAGCCAATCAGAAGATGCCACGTCAGCATGAATAGCCATACTCTACCAATCAGACGCTGCCACGTGGCATCGTCCACGATATCCGCGTCATTCAGTTAATTCGGTCCAATCGCTGCGCGCCACGTGGCGTACACAAAACGTCTCCACCAATCACGTACAGCCACGTGTCGAAGTCTTCTAAGTCAACAACTGCGGCTGTTCAATCCCATCGCGACACGTGGCGTCTTCTTTGCCAACAAATGCGGCTGTCCAATGGCATTGCGACACGTGTCATACTCGTGGCAGTCCCTCACACCAGCACGTCACGCGAGCAACCTTCCTCCAATCACCGCGCGCCACGTCAGCTCACCGTCAAAGCGGTCCAATCAGGTGCGGACACGTGGCAGCGACGCACACACACCAGCACATTCTCACCAGCTGCCCTCCACTCACTTCGCGCCACATCAGCGACACAGTAAAAACGGTCCAATGACATGCTGACACGTGGCACATAAATTTCCTATAAATAGGGGATCGACAGAGAGGGTTAGGAGAGATTTTTTTGGTCTTTTGAAAGCAGAGTTTTGGAAGGGGATCATCTCGGCCTCTCTGGCCGAGACTCTCGACCCCCTGCCATTTTATATTTTTATTTGTTCTTTCATGGGAGGCTAAAACCTCTAGTCTAGGCAAGACTGCGAGGGAGGTTCGACTGCGCGTATTAATGGATTTGTGAGATTTATATATTTTAATTTCGGTTTTTCATTATTATTTTATTTTCTTTGGTATTGTTTTAACAATCGAGGTTAAACACTTGTTTAAACTTTGATTTATTTGTCGGTGAGTCGTAAGCATCCGTTACTTGTGCAATAAGACCACACTAGTGACAATTGACCTTACCAATTGATTAGTCTCTTTTGGGACCGGTTGAATACCTTAGAAATCAGGCTAAATCGGACACACTAGTGATCCGGTTGTCTAGGTGTAGTGCCTTCAGGAAGCTCAATGCGGTCAACACATTAAACCCAATTCACTTGAATTGTGGTTATGTGTTTGATTAGGGAAGTAGTCACCGTCGCACCTTGGCTATCGAGATTAGGAAGTGCGAGGAACAGCGTGCGTCACTTGGGTCTATAGCTACACTAAGATATTTTGATTTGCATATTTTACATAAATCGACGACCAAATCCATCTTTTATAGAACCGAACTTGTATGTCTTGACCTAGGTATTTTTATTAATTTTTTGATTTTCAATTTTATTTCCTTAGCTTTCATTATTTTATGATTAGATAATTAATTCATTTTCTATCAAACCCCGATTTTCCTTTTTGTTCTTTTTAAACCTTAGAAAGAATATCAGGTCCTGTGGGATCGACCCTTTGCCACTATTACTAAATAGTTGGTTTAGGTATTTTTAAATATTATTGACGCGTTCGGCGCGCGCCAATTTTTAGCGCAAAAATTGACGCGCGTCGAGAACGCGTCAATAATATTTAAAAATACCTAAACCAACTATTTTGTAGAATAGTGGCAAAGGGTCGATCCCACAGAGATCTGGTATTCTCTCTTCTATCAAAAATAACAAAAAAAGGGAAATCGGGGTTTGAGAGTGAATGAATTAATTACCTAATTATAAAATAATTAAAACAATTAAAATAAAATTGAAAAATAAAATAATAAATAAAAATACCTAGGACAAGACATACAAGTTCGATTCGATAAAAGATTGGATTTGGTCGTCGATTTATGTAAAGTATGCAAATCAAAATATCCTAGTAGTGTAGCTATAGACCCTGGGACGCACGCGGCTCTCGCTCTTCCCCGTCTCTAGCCAAGGTACGACGGTGACTACTTCCCTAGTCGACACACAACCGCATATTCAAGTGAATTGGATTTAATGTGTTGACCGCAATGGGCTTCGTGAAGCGCTACACTGCTAGACAACCGGATCACTCGTGTGTCCGATTTAGCCCGATTTCTAAGGTATTTAACCGGTCTCAAAAAGGTTGAATCGATTGGTAGGGTCAATTGCCACCGTGTGGTCTTATTGCACAAGTACGGTGCTTACAACACACCGGGCGATAAATCAAGATTTAAACAAGTGATTAACCTTGATTGTTAAAACAATACCAAAGGAAATAAAATATTAATGAAAAGACTTAATTTAAAATAAATAAATCTCGCAAATCCATTATTTAAGCCCGGTCGAACCTCCCTCGCAGTCTTGCCTAAGTTAGAGGTTTTAGCCTCGCATCAAGAACATAAAAGAAAAGAAAAATAAAATAAAAAAGAATGGGGGAGAAGAAGAGAATTCGGCCAGCAGAGGAGAAAAAAATGGCCCCCCCAAGAGTGTGTCTGTTCATCCCAATTTATAAGTTTTTACTATGCCACGTGTCAGGCTGCCATTGGTGGGGTGGTGGAGTGCGATGCCACGTGGCGCACTGTGAGTGATGGTGCGATGCCACGTGGCGGAATGTGGCTGGAAAGCATGTGGGTGTAAGCTGGGATGTTGGGTGAGTGCGATGCCACGTGCCAGAACGCGATTGGTCAAGAGGAGGGTTCGCTGACGTGGCGGCGTGTGATTGGGCGAGAGAGGCGGTCGAGAGGTGAGTGCGAACCCACGTGGCACGCGCTGATTGGTGGAACAGGCGGTGGTGGATGACGTGGCGGCACGCGATTGGGTGAGAGGGGCGGTGCGCTGACGTGGTGGACGAGCTGGCGAGTGAGGAGAAGAGGAAGTGGCCACGTGGCGAGTGCTGATAGGGTGGTCAAACGGTGCATTGTGCGCGTTGACTCGTTCGATCATCTGGCAGATTGTGCTTTTTCGCCACGAATTCAACCGCGCACCCCGTTCACCTAAAAATGACAAAAATATATTATTTAATATAATATTTAAATATCTTTGATAAATAATATACTAAAATTGACTACTAATTACTGATAAAATACTGACTTATCACATAGTCTAATATCACTAGGGACTCTAACCCCTGTGTTACCAGGGACTCTAACCTTAGTGTATTGACAACCCCAAGAACTCTAACCTCGTGTGTCGCAATATAGTGGCGAATATCGACATCCCCATGGACTCTAACCCCGTGAGCCGATCAACTCTAACATTGTGCAGTGAACTCTAGATTCTATAACTACTTTATAATTCTAAAAAACCAACTTGTTAAGGATTTCAAGGCTTAGCTATGCTACAAAACACAATTACTACAGAGTACAAGTTCATAAAGACACCTACAAATTCACAATTCCTAATAGCATGCTATTTACACTATATTCACTGTGAAACAACAAGAAATGATATAAAGCACATGGATGGATTCAAAGAAATTTGATTTATCATAATATCATAAAAACCAAGATTAACAAATGAGTTCATGATATGAGAATACAATGCTGGAAATAGTCAATATAGACTACAACAACAAGCATAAAGTGGATATGAAATGCAAATAAAATAATCAATGGGTATACTCACATCAAGCAATGTAAAATCCTAGCTTTATCGGCCTCCCAACACCCCAAATCTCATAATCGAACCCTTGAGACTCTTCCCTAGGTTCCTGATATTATTTAACATGCTTTTGAGTATGTTTAAGCCTTTAAGTAAGGTATTAGACTCATTTAAAGTATTTAGTTTAATTTAAGAAATTGCAGATTTTGTGTTGTCAGAGCACCTAGCGTGCTGCGTAGACTGTCTAGTGCGCTAGTGACCTCATTAGCGCACTAGCCAGATTTATTAGCATATTACTCATAGATAGCGCGCTAGTTAGCTCATCTAGCGTGTTGTATGCAGGAAAATCCATAATTCTACACTTAAAACTCTATGTTCTCTCCGTACATAGTATAACGGCCCACTTTAATCAATCCCGATTAACTGAAAATTTACATATTAAGATCCTAAGCTCAGACCCACGTAGACATCGAGAAAAATTCTATGGCACGCCTACTGGGGGAAATATGTTATTTTAGTGTGTAAGTGTTTATTTATTCTATTATTATTTAATAGTTCGCGCCGAGTTAATTGAGAATTACGTTTGGTCGCATTGTGCGCGTGTAGTGACGAGAGTGTAAGACGTAGCGGTGTGCGCGTATCGCGGGTGTACGGGGTAGTATGTGATTGAGTTGTCACATCACTCATCCCATCACATCACATATCACATCAAACCCATCACTCATCATTACTCCCTCTCCTTTCCAAATAAGTAAATAAATAAATAACTTTTTTTAAAGACGTGAGAGAGAGAGAGACAGCAAGAGAGAGGAGACAGAGGAGAGAGAGAGACAACGAGATAGAGAGAGAGAGACGGTGGCAGTGCGAGCGGCTTCGGGGAGGGCAAAGCGGATGGCGAAGCACCATCAGCAGCGCCACGGCGCGGAAGCGAACGTCGACTCCAGCGATGAGGAACGGCAGCGGCTCAAAGCAATGCGCGACACAGGCGCAGCGCGCGCGCGCGCGATGCGGACGGACGATGGCTTCAAGAGCGGCGCCAACTCCGGCAAGAAGCGATTAAGCGCGCAAGAATGACGAAGGAATAGAGGAGAGAAGGAGAGAGAGCAGCGGCAATGGCGTAATGAAAGATCGGGGGCGCAATGATGCCGTAGCGCCTGCGCCGATGCGTCAATAAGTCTGTGTGCCTGGCAGCGCAACAGACGACAGCATCAGCAAAGCAATGAGCGAAGAGAGCGGCAGCATGCCATGGCCGTGACGACGAGGCAACTGCGGCAATGGTGGTGGTGAAAGACGTGGAGCAGCGGCGCGGTGGCGCGTTGCCGGAACAATCGATCCCCCGGTATCGTTCGAAAAGTGTGTAAAGTATTAAACGTTTTGGAATAAAAATTTACAAATTTTGTTCTCACACTATAAATTCATTTAATGAGACTCTAAAATAATAAAAATTGTATAATTGGACACCAGGGACTTAAGCTACCATAGTCGGGTGTCGGGTACATATCTCGAGGCGAGTGAGGGACGTTTCGAATGTGTTTTGCAATTTGTTTGAGGTAAGTAAACCTACGAGAAAATTAGTTAAAATTAATTTATGGCACTTACTTTATTTTGCATTTCAGTTCTTCCATTGTGTTTTCTATTGATGTTCATTTACTGTTCATCCACTCCCACGTGTGTATGTGTGTTTGTCGACTCACACCCCGGGGCTAGCTACCCCGCGCTGTTCGAGTAATTGGCTATGTTAGGGCTACTCGGTGAGTATTCTCCTCGAGACCCATAGGTTGAGAGATGTTTGACGAAGACCAAAGTCTACATCACGGGTTCCTCTTGAGAGATGATTGGATGGGGTTCTCTCATTCATTGGTTCCTCTCATTCAACCGTGAGATCTTTGGCATGGTGGTCGTCATGGATTCCTCTCCGTTTAGCTAAGACGATTCTCGGATATCGATCAGCGTTCTTTGTCACGTTACATTCGTGTCCAAATTCGACTTCTCTACGACTTATTTTCATGCGAACTTCCTTATTCTTGTCTTTATTTAAATTGCATGAATTGTAGCTGTTTTATTGGATTTCATGAATATTAGCTAACATTCTCTAGGATTTACTCACCTAGGATTTGTTATTATTTTTTGTGACAAATCGGAGATCCTGCGACGAGCCGAGGCAAGGGCGTCTTAGGCGACTTCGTCTGAGTAGGAGAAGCCCGTCAGTCACTTTTTGCGTAGGCGTCTGTATGTATATATTTACTGCTTTTATGAAATTTTTAGGGAAGGACTTGTATACCCGATACATGTATATGCTCACCTTTTGTACTTTTGTCGCTCTTGATGTACATGGTATCTAATGTCGGGTTTCCACACTATACGGTTATTTAAACTATGCAAACTTTTTATTTCTACCGCGTTTGCATGCTTCGAAGGCTTTCGCTTGATGTTTAATTGATATTATTTTAACAAATCATGAATAACTTAACTTAGTCAATTTAATATAATCATCATAAAAATATCCACAAATATTATGTTAAGGCGAATAAGATACATACAAAGGTTTAGATCGCGGACAGTTAAAAATAATTGTGCAGTGACATGGCATGCTTGGTGACATGTCTGGTGGCATGGCGGTACCCGGTTTGCCTCGGAGTTTGGGGTTGCCACAGTTGGTATCAGAGCCTAGTTTGGCTTAAGACATTGTGATACCAACATCACAGTTGGTATCAGAGCCTAGTTTGGCTTAAGACATTGTGATACCAACGTCATAGTTGGTATCATAGCCTAAGTTTAGGCAAACCTATGGGAAATGTTAATACAACCGAATAAAACTTAACAGCAACATGTGGAAACCCGAAGATCCTAACTTAGAACTTTAGTAGGGAAGCAAAGTGAGCGGGTAGTACTAGGACTTATATGTGTGTGTATTATTGATTGTAATACTTATGTACATGTATTACGATGCTGATTTGCCGTACGTTTACGATTTGCAAATTCGACATGGATGGATGGCCAGTTCTTCATACGGATGATGGAGGCCAGACGAGTGGCTCGACACTTGCCGATTCGGATCATACCTTGCGCGACACGGTCGCACTCTATAGTTTATAGCTCAAGAAGACTCGTCGATTCCTTCGAGCGCAGGCAGCGGCAATACCGGCCCCTACGCCATCACTACTACTGTAAAACAGACAGTTGTTGCCCCGACTGTTCCGGTGACCCCTCTCACGACCATTATTACCGAGATACTGCCAGCAATCACTACACCATTGACTACGCCGACCGTGGCACAACACTAATTCACCCTTGGAGATCACATTCGAGACTTTCTTGTCAGCTGAGGTGAAGTCGATCGAGAAGTTCGTTCATTTTTTCAGCCAAGCTACTATCATGGAGGCATCTCAGAGAGACGTTGAAGACTTTGAGGGAGCACAGACTTTACGCCAAGTCCAGTAAGTGTGAGTTTCGGCGTTCAGAGGTGAAACTTTTGGGACACGTGATCAGCGACAGAGGTACTTCAGTGGACCGAGTAAGATTCACGCTATCATCGACTGGCCTACACCAGAGTGCATGATAGACATCAGGAGCTTTTAGGATTGGCAGGATATTATCGACGCTTTGTACAAGACTTCTCCAAAATCGCAGCGTCGATGACTAGATTGACCACGAAGGATGTGATCTCCCATTGATCCAATGAATGCGAAGCGGTCTTCACCGAGTTGAAGAAGCAGTTGACTTCTACACCGTTGTTGGTGTTGCCCGAGCCGAGCAAGGACTTGACCATTCATACGCATGTTTGTGGCACCGGATTGGGATGCGTATTGATGCAGGGAGATAAGTGATAACTTATTTATCGCGTCAGTTGGGGACCTATGAGAGGAGCTGTCTAGTGCACGACCTGGAGCTCGCAACAACTATGAGTTTGTCAAAGGTCCCAAAGACTGCAGAGGCACACATTTGCGGACCGATAAGAGTACCGACAATATTTACTCTGCGCGTCTTGGAGTGTCAGATAGCTGATTTGATGTATCAGAGGTTCAAGGACATGGAACAGAGTCTAGGTTACCTAGATTAGCGCGAGTCCGTTGATGAGTGTTTGATACACCCAAGTAGATTGTGGGTTCCGGCAGTGGCAGAGGTATACGATGGTATTCTTCAGGAGGCTCACAAATACAAGTACATAGTGCATCCCAGTAGGACCAAAATGTACCATGATATGCGACGGTTATTTTGGTGGTCAGGGATGGATGCAGATGTCAGCCAGTATGTGAGGAGTTGTGAGGTGTATCA
This sequence comes from Stephania yunnanensis, assembly GCA_039657365.1. NCBI lineage: Eukaryota > Viridiplantae > Streptophyta > Magnoliopsida > Ranunculales > Menispermaceae > Stephania > Stephania yunnanensis. Next base: position 25,491,631 of record CM077581.1, on the reverse strand, counting down.
GCAGGTTAAGGCTGAGCACAGGAATCTTGGAGGACTATTGCAGCCACTGCCTATCCCACAGTGGAAATGGGAACACGTCACTACATACTTCGTCAGTGGGTTGCCGACTACTTTGCGCAAGCACGATGCCATTTGGGTAGTCGTGGATCGACTGACAAAATCAACGCATTTTATCTCGATCTCTATGAAATATAGTTTTCCACAGCTGAGCATGCTCTACGAGCAAGAAATCATCAGACTACACATAGTGCCAGTATCTATAGTGTCTGACAGAGACGGTCAACTTACTTCGCAACTTTGGCAGGCCATGCAGGAGCAATATGGTACTAGATTGCGGTTTGGCGCGACTTTTCATCCGCAGACTGACGGGCAGTATGAGATACTTATTTAAATCCTTGAGGACATGCTTAGAGCCTGTATGCAACAGTTTGAAGGGTCATGGGAGGAGTTTTTCCACTTCGCGAGTTTGCCTACAGCAATAGCTATCAAGCTAGTATTGGGATGCCACCATTCGAGGCGCTATACGGGAAACCATGCAGATCACCAGCTTGCTGGGCAGAGCCCGAAGACATAGCTGCCGTTGGGTTTGAGATTGTTGTAGATCACACAGAGAGAATTATGCTGATTCGTCAAGAGGTTACAGGTTGCTCAGGAGACAAAAGGAGTACGCGAACAAATACCGCGACGGACTGAGTTATGAAGTGGATGATTTGGTTTACTTGAAGGTTTCTCCCTTGAAGGGCCTCATTGGGAAGAGATAGTCTACCGTGCAAGGGCGATACTCCGCTTGTTCCAATATAGGATCGAATTAAACCTGGATTTTTGGACGAAATTCGTTTTAGTTAGGAAGATTTTAACGGCCCGCTTTAATCAATCCCGATTAACTGGAAATTTACAGATTAAGATCCTAAGCTCAGACCCATGCGGATGTCGCGAAAAAGTATATGGTATGCCTAATGGGGGAAATGTTATTTTTGTGTGTGAGTGTATATTTATTCTACTATTATTTAATAGTTCGCGCCGCGTTAATTGAGAATTACGTTTGGTCGCGTTGTGCGAATGTACGGGGTAGATGGGATTGAGTTGTCACATCACTCATCCCATCAAATCATACATAACATCAAACTCATCACTCATCATTACTCCCTTTCCTCTCCAAATAAAAAAAACTTTTATTAAAAACGTGAGAGAGAGAGGCAACAAGAGAGAGGAGAGAAATGAGAGAGAGACAGCAAGAGAGAGAGAGAGATGGTGGTGGTGTGAGCAGCTCCGGCGAGGGCGAGGCGGACGACGAAGCATCAACGGCGCGGAGGCGGACGGCGGCTTCAGCAGCGGGGTCGACAGCGGCGATACGCTCCAGAATGCGCGACGCCAAAGCGGTTAAGCGGCAAGAAGCGAGGGAGAAGAGAGAGAGAGGGAGAGAGAGCAACGGCGATGGCGAAAGATCGGGGCGCGATGATGTCGGCGCGACATCGGCAGCAAGCCCAGCGGCTCCGGTAGCGCTCGCAAGATGACTCCCCATGCGCGTGTCGGCCTCGCCGGAAGCGCACGACAATGACAAAACGAGAGCAGCAGCAGCAGCGCAGCGACGCGAGCGATCGCGGCGAGGTGGTGGTGAACGACGTGGAGCAGCGGCGCGTGATGGCGTGCGTTGCCAGAACAATCGATTCCTTGGTATGGTTCAAAAGTGTGCAAAGTATTAAACTTTTGGAATAAAAATTTTACAAATTTTGGTCTCACACTATAAATTCATTTAATGAGACTCTAAAATAACAAAAATTGTATAATTGGACACCAGGGACTTAGGCTACCATAGTCTAGTGTAGGTACGTATCTCGAGGCGAGTGCGGACATTTCAAAGGTGTTTTGAGATTTTCTTGAGGTAAGTAAACCCACGAGAAAATTAGTTAAAACTCATTTATGGCATTTACTTTATTTCACATTTCAATTATTCCATCGTGTTTTCTATTTATGTTCATTTAATGTTCATCCACTCCCACGTATGTATGTGTGTTTGTCGACGAGGTCGGGCATGGCACAGACTCACACCCCGGGGCTAGCTACCCCGCGTTGTTCGAGTAATTGGTCATGCTAGGGCTACGTGGTGAGTATTCTCCGCGAGACCCGTGGGTTGAGAGATGTTTGACGAAGACCTAAGTCTACGTCATGGGTTCCTCTCGAGAGATGTTTGGATGGGGTTCTCCCATTCATTGGTTCCTCTCATTGGACCGTGAGATATTTGGCGAGGTGGTCGTTTTGGGTTCCTCTTGGTTTGGCTAAGACGATTCCTGGATGTCGACCAGGGTTCTCTATCACGCTACACTCGTGTCCAAATTTGACTTCTCTGCGTCTTATTTTCATGCGAACTTCCTTATTCTTGTCCTTTATTTGAATTGCATGAATTGTAGTCGTTTTATTGGATTTCGTGAATATTAGCTAACGTTCTATGGGATTTACTCACCTAGGATTTGTTATTGTTTTTTGTGACAAATCGCAGATCCTGTGATGAGCCGAGGCAAGGGCGTCTTAGGCGACTTCGTCTGAGTAGGAGAGCCTGCGGTCACTTTTTGCGTAGGCGTCCGTATGTATCTATTTACTTCTTTTATGAAATTTTTGTGAAGGACTTGTATACCCGATACATGTATATACATGGTATCTAATATCGGGTTTTCACACTATAGGGTTATTTAAACTATGCAAAATTTTTATTTCTACCGTGTTTGCATGCTTCGAAGGCTTCCGCTTGATGTTTAATTGATATTAATTTAATAAATCGTGAATAATTTAACTTAGTCAATTTAATATAATCATCATAAAAACATCCATAAATACTAAGCTAAGGCGAATAAGATACATACAAAGGTTTAGGTCGCGGATAGTTAAAAATAAGTGTGCGGTGACATGACATGCTTGGTGACTTGTTTGGCAACGTGGCGGTACCCGGTTTGCCTCGGAGTTTGGCGTCGTCACACATAGACCGCTCCAATACCTTGGGATCTCTTTCATTACCTACTAGAAACCCCAATATATCCATTAACACAAGATCAGCCACACATCATTTAGTTCATAAATTTATTAAACAAAATTAAATTACTATTGTATGTAAAATTACCTAATTTGATGAACACCAACAACTTGATCTATCACCTCCAAAACCATCAAAATCTCCTTCAATCTTGCTGATCTTCATGATTTTCTTCTTCTCTAAAAACGTTTCTTAAATCCTAAGTCTTGAAATGAAATGGTTGCATGAGTTAATAATTCAATCTTATATACATAGAGATATGATTGATTATTAGCTATTGATCTTTATGTACAAACGTATCTCGAGACTTATCTAATGACCTACAACTTGACACAATTCCACTAACTCCATCTCACTAACACCAACTATATACTTAATTGGTCTCTTAATGTGTCAACACCTATCTTGAGGATTATCAAATGGCTATTGTTTTATCTTGCTGACTTAGGTTACATTTAATATAAAATCAACTATAGCCACATTAATTCTACTATTTAAGCTACACTAAGCTTAAACCAACTTACCACATCACTTTATATCCCTGTCCCATGTTGGCATGCATCTCGAGGCACGTTTCCACTCACGTCTCAATACCTATACATAAGTAGGAGAGACTTATTAGTCTATACATATACATTACATTAGGCATACACCATAAAAAAATCTAAGATATACCTCGGCCATCTCGCATCGGTTAGTGCAATATCACGGTGTGGGTCCCACGTCACGAGTTGGTAATTCTGATTACAATTAATAAAGGAGATTAAAAATTAAGGTTGTGACACTATTGATGTGACATTGCACTAAATCGAGCGCAATCGAAAAGTTTGATCCATGTAGCCGGCCCAAGTCAATTTGGGACTAAGGCTATGTTGTTGTTGTTGTTGTTGTACACTATTGATGTGACAGGCGATGGTAATTATGGATATCGGTGCGTTATCGCTAGGCTCAAACTCCTCGATGTATATGGTTGGAGGTTAGTACGTAAAATAATTTTTGATGAGATCATGAGGCATGAAACTCTTTGGGGGGAAGTGCTTGGAATAGGGTTACGAGAAGGTAAAGATAGTCGTGCATTGTCCAGATGATCAGGTTGTGCCTCTTTTGACGAATAGTTGACACTTCTGGACATGGGGCTCTTAATAACAACGACCTATAATATCATTCTAGCGAACCTCTCACATAATATTTGCTTGACATTTCTCCTCTACGTAATGTCCCACCGCTATTTTTCGATAGTTGACTTATCATTGGCATGATAAATTATAGGAACATCCATTGAGTTATGGTACATTTAAACATTATATTTAAAATTTGCTTTATCAATTTTGAATTGCATGCTAATGACTTATTGTTCTACTTTGTACTTGACAAGTGAAGCTAAAAGTGAATGCACCGCATCCATCATTATATCCATTGTGGGAAAGGTATGCCGAAAAGTGCGCTATAGGTTGACGTGATGGTTTCATAATTCAAGAACTCGTGTCGGTTGTAACTTCTCAATAAGGCCAGCCTTCTGTAATAGACTTAGCCTCACCTTAGCTACATTCGGACTCATCTACATGAATGATTTTGTGGATTTATGTAAAAAACTTTTGGTTTACTTTGCATTATACCTTGTAACATGCATTTGTCATTTTCTCATTGATATCTCAAATACTTGTAAGCTACGGTAGGTCTTTTTCATTTCTGGTACTACATTCATTTCTTTTAGTGTATATTTCACGGTAGTCTAATGTGGGTGAGTTATGGTTTGTTATGGTGAACTTTATGTAGTCTATTTTGTCTCATGGTTTCTCTTGGCTATATGGCTCATTCGGGGGAGAAATCGAGTTTCAAGAAATAGTGAATGGTCTTATCAGTACATAAATGTATAACTCCCCAGGAATTTCAATTACGCTTATATTCGTCACTTATACTTACATATTGCTGTAAAAAAGATATGTCTTGGACATGCAGGTCCAAAACACACGCCAGTGTCTCGAGAGTCTGTAACCGGCAAATGACATAGTGTCTTTGTAGGGAACCACCAAGACTTGTCTTTCAATCTGAAGGTCTCCAGTTATGACTCAGTGACACATGACCGAAACATCAAAAGATTTTCGGTGTCTTGCAATCGAAACAATACATATATATCTGAGACAGTATAATTTATCCTTTCAATCAATGGTCGCGGTTACAATATATCGAGCTTACAATGGGTAGTCCCTATGAGTGATAGCTGAGTCTATTTGATGGATATCGGTATCCCATAACCTAAACTTCCTATTGGATAAGCTATGCATTACTCTCTGTAGTACAGGTCTGTGATACCCATACTTAGCTACGGAACGACAGGGCCACGAATAGACTTGAACTTTCATACCTGTGGTAGTGAGACATCACTAATACATGCATTAATGCTTTTAAAACGCCAACTTAACTGAAAACTCACACTGAGATTCACAACAAACCATCAAATCAGTAAAAAAATATTATATTCATCCACAAGGACCTTAAATCCATTCATAAAGCACTTTCCAACCAAGTAAAAACAAAACCAAGTTTACTCTGATGTTGTCGTGAACTCGAATTAAGTTTTCTCACCTCTGACTTCAGGGCCAATAGATGGATACGCCACCTCTCCCGATGCTCCGGATGGAAACATACTTAACAGAGTACTTGAGTGTAGATGGGCCTCGGGTTGCCTCGAGAGGGCAATTTGAAGGGGCAGGTACACCTTGCACATGACCGAGCTGTCTCAAGAACCTTTCCGGATAGTATGGCTCCACGATCTTCATATACTTCAAGGTCCTATCATAGAACGTCATCGAGTGAACCGTACCATCCGACCTGATATCAACGTATGGGACCTAAGTCACCTACACCAGTGAAGTAAACATGTATTAGCAATACATAAAGTACCATGAAAATATTTGAAAGAAATTAAAGAAGCATACGCACCTCATTTGGCCTCAGTATTTCCAATGTCCTTCAAGTTGACGCCAACTTGTCCTCAACATTGACCATCTCGTGTTTTTGGATCCATCGCAAAATACGAGGTTGCACTAGATCCATGTACTTGGCATTTGATACGGCAAACCTGAGTTTGAAGTTCTCGTACACCCATATCTGACGAAAAATAAACATTAGTATCGATAAAACTATAAGTAATATAATAAAAGCACAAGGCGGTTAGATTAACAATAATTAGCTCAAGAAAAGTGAGGTATCCGGCAATTTGTGACACTTCAACTACGGTGGCTGACCCAAACTTAAGGTACACGTACGCCAACGCAGCAACGCCTCATGCATAGTTTCCGACATCGTCTAAATTCTCCAGCAGCTTGAGCAATGCAATTAAGACACGTAATCCATTATTGTTGGCGAAGATAGTGCACGACAAGATGTATAATAGGAACGCTCATGTGATGCATTGCACGAGGTTTCGACTTCCTGGTTAAGGACTATTGAGTCTTCAAATAAGCCTTTCGGACAGAGAAGCCTCTAGTGATGCTGACCTTATCTTCGCCTTTTTAATTATAACACCGAGCAACTTTAAAACTAGTTCAATGGCTTCCTTGCGAGAGTCTTCAATTTACCTTAAAGAATTATCCACCGCAATGACCTTGCCCGTCACCTGAATCTTCAGTAAGATGTTGCATCCTCCAAAGTGATAGACATTTCACCAAATGGCATGTGAAATGCATTTTTCTCTGGCCGCCACCGCTCGACAAAAATAGAAATCAACTCCTTGTTGCCCTTTCGGTATGAGCAGTTAATGAGCGGAATCAACTCGAACCGTTGGATAATCCCACTAAAGACCTTCGGTGTCAGGGTGGCATGATTGCAAATCCCACTCTTAGATTTGAGCCCTGTAGTTGATGCATTTCAACAGTGGTCGATGCTGCAAAACAAATAAAAGTAGCATCATTTTAAGCATAAAATAAAAGAATAAGAAAGTCAACTAAAGTAATGTACGTCATTGTCCCAAATCACGGCCACAATGCGATGTTTGAAGCCTAATAATAAACTCTGATCTATTACCCACCAGATAAAGGAGTAGAAAGGTCTTGTTCTTGCTCTTCTTCATTTCTGATGGGTTTGGTGCCTCTCCCGCCTCGGCTCCTTCTGTCGCCTCGGGTACCTCGGATGCCTCTGGCCCCTCAGTTGCCTCCACCACTGCTAGTCCCACCCACACGACCTTCATAAAGTTATCAAAACGGCAACGATTTTTTTTAAAAAAAAATCAACAAACAACTAACCAAGTAAAGAATAAGTAACGAAAACAACAACGAAATATGCTTCAACAGACCTTCTTTTCTTTCTTCATTTCCCAGTGAGTCATCAGAAGACTCAAATGCTTCACCCTCAGTTTCTCTGCGAGTAATGATTAGATCCCTTTCTCGATGCTCAGCAACATGAGAGCCCTAATCCCGCAAGACACCCTCCCGAGCACGTCTACTCGTAGCTGGTGCATTAGCCTTTATATCTATCTTTTGCTTCTCTTTCTGGTAAGATGCAGTTGGGGGTCTTCGAACACCACGACTACGGGCACCTCACAACAACTCACTACTAGTCTCCTCTCTTGTCACTACTGCCTTGTAACGAGCCATATCTGAAAAGAAAATGAAGGTGATCAAATTCAACATAAAATGAATGAAATAATGAACACAAATCAAGTCTCGGTTGCATAGTTTACAGACCTACAGAAATGTCTCGGAACCTTGTGACTAAGGCATAATGACGAGTCCCGAAACCTTGTGAACGAGATAATACATTCGAGTCTCAGATAGGTATAATAGAGTTAGACATATATCAAGTCTCCTACTTGATCTCGAATAGTACTAACCGAGACTCATTGTATTGTCTCATCAACCAATTAACGAAACTAAAGTTATAATCTTGATTAGTATCAATCGAAACATATCACATTTGCCAAAAATAATAATAAAACATTAATCTCAATCAATGCCAACCGAGACTTATGAGATTGTCTTAGTATGATGTAAATGATACTAAATGTACCACTTGCAATAAAATCCCATCTCTCGGCCATTCGTGGCCGAGAATACATGATCATTTACAACCCTATATGGTCGAAACCCATAGGATTATAAATCTGAAACCCTCAAACAATAAACTCACACTCCAAACAACAAAAACGAATTAACATAACATATTTATTGCCAAAATCAAAATTAAACATACCTTCACTCACTCGAATGGACGCCAACAATATCAACTCTCAAAATCCGAACCCTAACTTTTATCGATTCCTCACAAAAATGAAGAGGGAATCAAAAGGAGAGGCAAGATTTATAAGAGAGAGAGAGAGAGAGAGTAGGGAAGACGAGAATCGAAAGGGAGGAGAGTTAGGGTTTTATGAGATTTGGTGGGGTGCCTCAGTTCGTGGAGCATGAGAGAAGGGGTGGGGTGCTTCGGTGGCTGATTTTAAAGAATAGGGGTGGGATGCTCATTTTAGGTAAGGGTAGGTTTGTCATTTCACTTCAATTTTTTGGGTGCCTTCAATAAGCACTTAATGCCCTATTCAACAATGTGCCTTCAGTAATAGGTGGGGTGCCCATAGCATGCCTCTTCTTTTTTAAGAAAGAAATGGTTTGTTAAGAGAACGGTTAGTAATCGTTATTATATTACATTGTTGTAGTTGCAGTTTCTCATAATCAATTCTATGGTAGTTAAATGTTCTTTGGAACAATTAGAACTAGCGAATCAATGTGCTTGTATCAAGGTAATTGATTCAATGCCTGACCTATTTTATTGAATGTATTTTTTTAGCAAGCGATTATTAGCCCCTTATACCATATATCAACTCCCCATTTACTTTAATATATTTTTAAACTAAAATGTCTTTAGGAAAAATTATATAAATAATGTCACTAGATTAAATCATGAACTCATTTTATTTTCCCTCCTATTTTCACTTTCTACACTCCTCATCAACTTTAATTTTCAGTCTTTATAGACTACACACCTCCCTAAATGAAACATTAAGCTCATCCCTAACTCTTATTCTACTTATTACACCCACCCTAAATTAAACCACCCCTTCTTCTCTTCCACTTAATTTTTACTTTCTATACCCACCTCAAATAAAATCATAAACTCATTTCACTTTCCCTTCTACTATCTAATATCTACATTACTCCTTCTCATCTCTTTGTCCATACACTCAACAAATCACCAACAAATGTACATATTGATTATAGTATTTGGTTGATATTTGATTTACATTCTTGAATGGCTAGAATATTTATTTGTGTTGAAACTTAGTTTTTAAGAATTAAAGAATTAATATTTTTTTTGTGGAAAGAATCAATCTTGAATGCAATATAGAGCAAATTGAGGTAATGGAAAAAGAAGATGAGGCGAACAACGGGTTGGAGGTTAAAAATTACAAAGATAAAAAGAAGATTTTCTTTAGGGAATGAGGGGGGCAAATATAGGCTAAGAGTACATTGAGAAGTTTACTACTCCCTCCTTCCAAAAATATAAGTCGCTTTAGCTAAAAATCCATTTTAAGGATAAATGGTCAAAAATATCGTAACCTTTACAAGTTGTATCAATTATATTCTAACTTTTGAAATTTATCAATTATATTCTAACTTTTGAAATTTATCAATTATATTCTAACTTTTGAAATTTATCAATTATATCATAACCTTTTCAATGTAGTCTCAATTCTATCATCAACAAATTTGACTCCATTTTTTTCTTCATAATATATGTCCACATCATTCTCTTCAACTTTCTTGCAACACTTTAAGGATATATATATATATATATATATATATATGTATGTATGTATGTATGGCTTCATGTATATAATACATATAGTTGTGTATATATATGCCCACTGAATCACATACATAATTTAGGTACTTAGTTCTTTTTATCAAATTAAACAACTTTAGGTAACCCTCAAATAAGTTAATTTATGTCATTTTTATATGAATATATACACATAATTTGTAACTTACTATTGATGATCTATATATGAATAACTAAATTTGTATTAGAGTATTAATGTATCATATATTGATTTATAAGTTATTATTGTTGTCAGTCTTCATAAACTTAATTTAAACATAAGGTTTAAAAGATTTTGATTTAAATTGATCAATGTGGATAATTATTAAAAGAAAAGTTAGAAGATTTAAGTTGATCTCAAAGAAATGTTGGGATATAATTGATACAACTTGTGAGAAATATAATTGATAAATTTCAAAGGTTAGAATATAATTAATACAACTTGTAAAGGTTATGATATTTTTATCATTGGGCCTTTTAAGAAATACAAGTCATTTTATGAATCCAAGAGAGCATTTATACCTATTAAACCTATGTTACCCCTTATTTAACGAAGTATTTTCACTTTTTTTATATATAATTAAAGCATTTTGTGTTTTGTATTAAGGGACAAGGATGTAATTTAAGCTCATCATTAAAGCTATATTGAAAGCTACCTTAATTAGTGTGCTCCATCCAAAATGACTTATATTTTTGGAGGATGGATGGAGTAACAATTAAGTAATTAAATGGAGCGTTGATATATGATATAGGGGCACATTCATTTGTTTCTAACCTAATAGGGTAAGTCAACCTTGTGCCCTGCTAACTCTTATAGGATTAGTCAAATCAAAGTAAAGTGAGGTAGAAAAAAGTTTGAACACCCATAGTTATATAGAAAATGTAATGCATAATCACACAATATTTTCAGAGCATATTAAAGCATCTCCAATAGGACCATGAATTTGAGGAGAAAATGAATCCACCTAGGACACAATCCACATCCAACCCAAGAAATGCTTTTCAATGGGATCACGAATTGATAATGTTCATCCTATGTGGCAGAGAATCTAAATAGAGGGTGTCTACCCCAATTTCTTCTTCTAAACATTGTGGTAGACATCCTCTCCACTGTCACGTCATCACTTTAGTTAAAGAAATAAAGAAAAAGAAACGATAGCCCTCGAAGAAAAACAAGAAAAAATAAAATAAAGGGAATTATTCATATTAAAACAAAAAAGTAGTTACAATCCATGGTCTAAGTCCACATTATCATTGAAGATCATTTTGGAATTTGAATGTCTCTCTAGTGCTATAATATCTATTCTCCCCTCATCCAAGATTTGGCAGCAATCCATGGTCTAAATCCACATTACCACTAAAGATGCTCTCTCCAATGGGAAATGTGGACCGTGGACGTGAATTCTTGCCACTTCAACGTGGAGTGGATCCATCCCGTGTGATTTTAATGGTAGATGTGGATTGCACTTTTTATTTTAAAAATTTATTATTTTTTATATTTTGGAGAGAACTACTGATGTTGCTATAGATTGCATCGTCTAGAAGTAGACATTATAAATAGACAATGTCTATTCCTTACGTGACACGTCAGCTTGACATTCAAAATGCACATTCTTATTAGAGAGATTTTTTTCGCTTCAATATTTATTTAGTCTTAGGTTACACGTATTGACATCCATTACACATCTCATTGGAGATCCTCTTAAGAGATTCCCAAAAGTAAAATTGGGGTACAGTATAAGGAACATTAACAATCTCAATAGCTAGAAAAGGTAAAAGCACCCATTGCAGCAGTTACGTAATTAAATTATGAAGGGACTCACCTACGTAATAAGGCCGAGGACATTCCATAGATGATTGATGACACAACAAAAAACAGAACAGTACAAAATTAGGCCTAAACCAGTTTTTTTCAGGATGGAATATCATTTGTTTTTGTCATAGATTTGCATCAGCCAATTGTTTGAAGTACAAGCTTGCCCATCGCAATAGGCATATTAGCCATACCATCCCTCCATAGGGAAGATGTACATGATTCTAGAGCTTTCCTAGCTAAACTAACTACAAGATTAGTCACCGGGCAAGGGATGGAATATCATTTGAACATCAAAAGTAAAGAATGAGCCAATTAATATGGGAGTGACTAAAAGGACCCCAATTTTCGCTAAACCTACCACACTTAAGTGAAATGACTCAACTACCCATTAATATAAAAGAGTTTTTACTAATCATACCTCACTCTACACCACCTGCTCCACTCACTCATCGCATCTCACCACCAACTCGAATCCCACAAAATCCGAGCAAAACCACATCGATTCGACGCCATAGATGCATTCCTCATTTTATTTTGTTATCGATTTCAAAGTTTTTTTGGGTTTTTTTTAACTTTTATGAGTTAGTATTTTTGAAGATTGTTGTTAGTTTAAGGCTTCGATTTGGAAGTTGAATCTTGCATTTTGAGTGCAAAGTTTCGATGGAATCAAAGATATTAAACGATTCTGAGCAAAACCCATAATTTTTTGGTCATTTTCGTATGATTTTTGGGAGTTTTGAAATTTTGTGTTCGTTCTTGTCGTCCCGTGGGTGTCGGACACACAGAGTCGTCACCTCTGAAGAGGTGTCGGACACACATGACCGACACATCTAAAGAGGTATCGATCTACTTCGACCGAAACTGCAAAAATAACTAAGTTTCAGTGGGTGATGGCGGAATCCAACCAAGACTTTTAGAGGAGTCGGACCTAAAGAGGTATCGGTCATGTATGTCCAACACCTCTTAAGAGGTGTCGCTTTTGTGTCCGAAACATATTTAGAAGGGGTGTTGGGGTAAAGGTGATGGTAATGGGGTACAGCAAGGGAATTTTTGAAATTTTGAAAACAATTGGGGCACGCTAAGTAAAAAGTGGGGTACGACGAAGTAGAAATTCAAAAATATGGTGCATTTAGCAAAAACCGAGGTCCTTTTAGCTGCTCCCATTAATATTTACTGAATGCATCCAAACTGTTGTAAATTGGATGACTCTTTAACCAAGCTTATGAATGATCACATTGTCAAGCATGACTTCTACATTGAATGTAACTTGTACACTCTACATAACTTGTATTCAACTCCAATGTATAATTACTTATCCATGTATTGACATGTAACTTGTAATCTTCTCCAATGTACACCAACTCTTCCATGTATTGTTTATGTTGCTTGTGATGTGTTGTATGACTTGTGGTGTATGTATAACTTGTACACATTGTATAAGTACAATTATCATCATCACCAAATGACCTATATAAAGGGTGTCATACCCATTTAATTCACACACCAATGTATGAATGAAATCTCTACATTTTCATCTCTAGCTCTCTTCTATCTTGTCTCATCTTCTCTACTTGTTTTAGTCTCTACTTGTAACAAGAAGAGACTCGGATTTCCTTATGCAAATTTAGTTGGTTATTTTGGACGGTATTTTTATCGCGGCTACCCACCCAAACAATTCACTGTATTCTAACATAGAAAAGGTTGCATATACTGTACAACATTTTATATCCTTCTTTATGCCAATCGATCTCTTCTTTGGTTATAGTCAATCATTTAGTCAAGATGTTCTTTATAAAACTATTCAAACCTTCGGCAAGCTAGTCAAGGCAGTGTTGGAACAATCTACTAAAACATGCATAAATGTAAGTACAAAACCATGCATATAATCGAACTTGAGAACTAAATTAAAACAATACCAGTGGCTTCCACTAAATGGCAATGTCCTTAGACGAAATTTCCTCCAATTCGGTGTATGAATGCTTCAAGAGGTTCGTCTCCAGGATACAACCGGATTGATCTTTGATTACACACTATCCAAAAGATCATATCTTCTGCAACAACAAAAATCTCTCTCTCAAAACCAGAAAACTCTCTTGATTTCGAATTTTTTCTATTTATATCTTCTAATGAAGCGACAAACCATATTTATAAACCAAATGACACCTTTTTTGAACAATTACAACTGTTCAAAAACGAGGTCATTAGTGGTGACTCTTCACCACTAATTACACACCTTTAAAAACAAAAAATGGTGACTGTTCACCAATAATAACAATTTCGAAAATAAGTAACTTTAATGTAAAAATAAAAATAAAATTTTGTGTTGTGAATTGGCTAAGTTATTTTAACATTAGCCCTAAAGGCCCTAAGGCCCAAGGCCTAATCATAGACATATTAAATATCAAGTATTTAATATATATTAATAAATGGGGAATACCCATGGTCTTTGCCTTCAACCCCACATTCACTTAACTAAGACTTTCAAGTGAAAGATTTCTTATAAGGAAAGAAACAAAAAGTTTCTTTCCCATGTGGGACTAATATTGGATACAATACAAACCCAACCATATCATCAATACCTCACATTTGTATTGTATCCATCTGCAACCATGATCGAGTTTACTTTGCCAAATCACAAACACAAAATTTAAACAAACATTAAAGAATAAACATTATTTTTTAAAAACAATCGAGAGAGATTATCATGTCATGTTAATCAGGAAAGTGTCGTATAGACTTGAACTTACCCTAGTAAGATCATATCGAGTTCACTTCGTGACACAGTGATGCATGTATCTTGAACTGTTCACTTTTTATAGTAAACTAAGACAATATGTCTCACTTATGACATGATTCCTGATGCACTTTATTCTATGTTGTTCATTTTGGTCCTGAACATATCCTGGGTTCATGATAGCTTTAGAGAATTTAGCCTATTCATTCTCATAAATACGACCCCACATTTACTATCATATTGGTGACTTATCTTTAATCATTAAATGCAATATTGCATACCCTAAACTTCTTAACAACACACTTACTTCATCATAGGAATAGGTAATTGTGTGTCCTGTTTGTTAAGTCAAGTCTAACTAGTTTGCCTATTGAACCTAGACCGTGGGATCTCCAATCAGCTAGGTTAGGTTTCCACTAGACTTGACTTACTCTATAGGCTTTAAGTCCATTCCCCTCGAAAAAATCTTCACTTGATCTCTTGGTAAGCCTTTAGTCAAAGGATCTGCAATGTTTTCCTTAGACTTAACATAATCAATACTAATTACTCCACTTGTGAGTAATTGTCTTATAGTATTGTGTCGACGCCTTATATCTCTCGACTTACCATTATATATGTTGTTCTTAGCTCTTGCTTATGCTTTGCCATACTATCACAATGTATGCAAATTCTTGTGGATTTGGTTTTGGCCAAGGGAATATCTTTTAGAAAATTTCTTAGCCATTCAAACCTTCTTCACCGCCTTGTCAAGAGCAATGAATTCAGATTCCATGGTGGAACGTGCTATACACGTTTGTTTTGTTGATTTCTGAGAAATCGCTGCTCCACCTAATGTGAATAAATATCCACTTGTTGATTTTGTTTATGTATTATCAGAAATCCAATTTGCATCACTATACCCTTCAAGTACAGGTGGATATTTTGTATAATAAAGTCCATAATTTAAGGTATATTTAAGATACCTTAGAACTCTTATTAATGATGTCCAATGAGCATCATTAGGATTACTTGTGTATCTACTTAGCCTGCTTACTGCATAAGCTATGTCAGGTCTAGTAGAGTTCATCAAGTACATCAAGCTTCCAATTACTTGAGAATATTCCTATTGAGAAATTGCTTCTCCATTATTTTTCTTAAGATGACAATTAGCATCAAAAGGAGTTGGAGCAGGTTTACAATCGAATTGATTAAATCTTTTTAAGATTTTCTCAACATAATGAGATTGTGTGAGGACATAACCTTCGTTATTCCTTTTAATTTGAGTTCCTAGTATTACATCAGCTAGACCTAAGTCTTTCATGTCAAAATTGGAATTCAACATCTTTTTGGTTGACATTATAGCATCCTTACTTGTGCTCATAATCAACATATCATCCACATATAAACATACTATGACGCAAAAAAATTTCATTTCATTAATGTACACACATTTGTCACATTCATTTATTTTGAAACCATTTGCTAGCATAGTATGATCAAATTTTTCATGCCATTGTTTTGGAGCTTGTTTAAGTCCATATAATGACTTAACAAGTCTACAAACTTTATTCTCTTGGTCTTTGACTATGAACCCTTCAAGTTGGTCCATATAGAATTCTTCTTCTAACTCTCCATTTAGAAATGATGTTTTAACATCCATTTGGTGTATTTCCATATTGTATAAAGCAGCTATGGCAATCAACATTCTAATGGAAGTTATTCTCGAAACAGGAGAATAGGTGTCGAAGTAATCTACACATTCCTTTTGTATATAACCTTTTGCAACCAATCGTGCCTTGTATTTATCAATAGTACCATCAGCTTTAAGCTTTCTTTTGAATATCCATTTATATCCAATTGGTTTGATTCCGGATGGTAGATCAACCAATTCTCACGTATTACTTTGTAAAATGGATTCAACTTCACTATTGATTGCTTCCATTCATAAAGGAGCTTCCGGAGAAGACATAGCCTCCCTATAAGTCTATGGTTCGTTTTCAGTGAACAGACTTATAAAATCAGGTCCAAAATTTTTTGGAACCTTAATTTTTTTCCCCTTCTAGGTTCCATTTCTTGTTCTTGAACCCTTGAAGTGGTTGGTTCTTCTAGACTTTCTTTAGCCGTTCTTTTTCATGATGAACCATTTTGTTTTTCCTTGAAAGGAAATATATGCTCAAAAAATGTAGCATCTGCAGATTCTATAATAATATTAAAACTGATATCCGAAATATGTGATTTAACTACTAAGAATCTATACGCTGCACTATTCTTAGCAAAACCGATGAACACACAATCTACGGTTTTAGGTGCTAATTTAGTCCTTTTTGGTAAAGGAATTTGAACATTTGCTAAGCAACCCCACACTTTTAAAGTTTTGTAAGTGGGGCTTTCTTTTTCTCCAAATCTCATATGGAGAATTATCATATTTTTTAAAAGGAACTCTATTCAAGATATAATTTGCAGTCAGTAGTGCTTCACCCCACAAATTTTGGGGAAGTCCAGAATCATACAACATAGAATTAATCATATTCTTGAGAGTTCTATTTTTCCTCTCTACCACACCATTTTGTTGAGGTGTATATGGCGCGGTGGTCTGATGAATAATTCCATTTATATTACAAAATTATGTAAATTCAATGGAATCATATTCTCCACCTCGATTAGTTCTTAGTACTTTTATCTTTTTGTCAAGTTGATTTTCAACCTCTGCCTTATATATTTTAAAAACATCAAAGGCCTCGCTTTTATTCTTGATCAAAAAGACATGACAATACTTACTACAATCATCAATAAAGGTGATGTAGTAGTTCTTTCCTCCTCTCGTAGGATTTGATTTGAAGTCACAAAGATCACTATGAATTAAATATAATAATTCATTTGATCTTTCTTGAACATACTTAAATGTTTGCCTAGCAAACTTTGATTCTGCACAAACTTCACATTTGTGTTTTAAATCAATTTAAAACTTTGGTAACATGTTCGAATGTACCATTTTATAAATTAATATGTTATTTACATGCCCTAATCTAGCATGCCAAATATCAAATGATTCAATCATATAGGCAGAGACAGTCATATACGCAGAAACAATCATTTTATTTCCAGTGCCATTAACAATTACAATGCTTAACTTGAAAAGACCTTAAGTAAGATACCCCTTCCCTATGAACATGCCACCCTTGGTCAATACAAATTTGTCAGACTCAAAAACAAGTTTGAACCTTTTCTTATTCATTAAAGGGTCAGATACAAGATTTTTCCTAATATCATGAACATAAAGAACATCAAGTAAAGTGATTACTTTTGCAGACGTGAACTTCATCTTCACTGTTCCTTTGCCTTCAACCTTATAGGAGGATGAGTTTCCCATGTAAAGTTTCTCTTCACTATCAACCGGATGAAACTCAGAAAATAAGGTTTTGTCACTGCATATCTGCGTTGTTGCACCAGTATCGATCCACCATCTATTGACATCAGAAACCATATTAGTTTCAGAAACAACTGCAGTGAGATCAAAATCAGTATTATCAATTTCCATGTCAGTAACATTTTCTTGGTTGTTCAAACCAGAATTTTCAAAATTCTGATCTTTCCTATGGCGACATTCTTGAGCCCTATGGCCCTGCTTTCCACAAACCCAACAACTTCCCTTAATTTTCTTGTAATCCTTCCCCTTTGGTGCTAACGGCTTGGCGGTTCTCTTAAAATTTTTCTTGAAATTCTTATTCTGGAATTTTTGAAATTTGGACTTGCTTGATTGTCCTACCACTATGTTAGCATTAGCATTAGCATTAGCATTAGCCATTTCCTTTTTGTCTCCCTTCCTGTGATCTTCCTCAACACGAAGTCGCAGAATAAGATCATCAATGGACATGTCCCTTCGCTTGTGCTTTAGGTAGACCTTGAAGTCATTCCACGACGGTGGAAGCTTTTCAATAATGGCTCCAGTCTGAAAATGTTCATTTACGATGCACCATTCAGCGTGCAATTCATGTATCAGAACTTGCAGTTCTTCCACTTGCTTTACCACGGACTTCGAACCCACCATATTGTATTTCAAAAACTAGCCTACCACGAACTTTTTAGCCCCTACATCTTCAGTTCGATATTTCTTTTCGAGAAGATCCCAAACATCCTTTGCAGTTTTACATTCAGAATAGACATCATACAGTGTATCATCAAGTCTATTCAAAATGTAATTCCTGCAAAGAAAATCTGAATTCCTCCATGCTTCAAAAGTAAGGAGAGTTTCCTTTGACAAAGGGTCTTCATCAGATTTCTGAACTTCTTCCTTCACTATGTTGGCAAGATTCATAGTGGTCAGCTAGAACAACATTTTCTGTTGCCACCTTTTAAAATAAAGACCCTTGAACTTCTCTGGTCTTTCATCTTTGGGATTGGCAGAGGTAGCGGAAGTGGATTTCTCAGTTACAAGAGATGTCATTTCAAACTAGTATGCAAACAACAATTTCGTTTAAATCAATGACTAGTTATATGCAATCAACTATTGTATGTAAACCAGTGATAAAATTAATAAAACACAATGAATATTTTCGACTAAGATTGTTGGAACAATCTACTAAAACATGCATATATGTAAATACAAAAACATGCATAAAATCGAACTTAAGAACTAAATTAAAATAATACCAATGTCCTTAGACGAAATTTCCTCCAATTCGGTGTATGAATGCTTCAAGAGGTTCATCTCCAGAATACAACTGCATTGATCTTTGATTACACACCAACCAAAAGATCCTATATTCTACAACAGCAAAAATCTCTCTCTCAAAACCAGAAAACTCTCTTGATTTCGAAATTTTTCTATCTATATCTTCTAATGAAGTGACAAACCATATTTATAGACCAAAGGACACCTCTTTTGAACAATTACAACTGTTCAAAAACGAGGTCATTAGTGGTGACTCTTCACCACTAATTACACACCTTTTTAAAAACAAAAAATGGTGACTGTTAATAACAATTTCAAAAATAAGTAACTTTAATGTAAAAATAAAAATAAAATTTTGTGTTGTGAATTGGCTAAGTTATTTTAACATTAGCCCTAAAGGCCCCAAGGCCCAAGGCCTAATCATAGACATATTAAATATCAAGTATTTAATATATATTAATTAATGAGGAATACCCATGGTCTTTGCCTTCAACCCCACATTTACTTAACTAAGACTTTCAAGTGAAAGATTTCTTATAAGGAAAGAAACAAAAAGTTTATTTCCCATGTAGGACTAATATTGGATACAATACAAACTCAACCATAGTTCAACAGGCAATAGGTTCACTCATACCTCATATGACTATTCAGGAAGGAATGTAGAGAGGCTTATACTCCTAATTTAGGTCCTAGTTTATTATTAGCATTTGCTTATTGTTTTTCACAGCAATTTATTATTATTATTATTATTATTATTATTATTATTATTATTTTTTTTTTTTTTTTTTTTTTTTTTTTTTTTAGAATAAACGATTGGAGAAGTAAGGATCAAATCTCCATTAAAGATAAAAGTTACTAACACCATAACCAATCATTAAAGAAAAATAGAAAAAATGATAAGAAGCATTGGAAATTTTTTATCGATAGTAACTTGGAAATTCAAGCTATCTAACTCTCTCCACAAACTGTCCATGACACCAAAAATAACTCTATATAAAATTCAAAAAATAGAAGTGGTATGCATGCATCAAGCTACCATGTACACATCATAAACATCATTAATTGAGATCATGACAATCACATAATCAATTCTTTGTGCTCTTTGCCTTCACTCTAGAGAAGGCGATGTTAGCTTTTTTTTTTTTTTTTTTTTTTTTGAAACAATGGTGAGGGAGGGTTTTTCTTTGTCATTTTCTTTAAACCACAATCACAAATATAGTGCCTATTAATGATTGAAGGCTGCTCATAAATATCACTATATTAAGAGAACAAAAGATAGGAATAAGCAGAATAACGGATGGGTTGGGAGGGCCAAGCCTACACCTTCACACTAGATCCGGCCTTGGTTCTAAGGTTCCTATAACTTGGAATACACGTCATATACTTCTATATTTTCCCTCTAATAATCTTTCTGATCAGTTGGACCATGTTATTTTTCTAGTTCATCAGAGAGACCAATCAAGCGGTAAGGAACATCCACATCTGTTGGCTAGAACTTTCAGGCAAACTACTCTTACACAAGTCCAGATAGAGATTACTATACCAAAGTAGGAGATTTAGCTTTATTGAGACGACCCTCCCCGACCTAGGGTCGGTTCGCCCGGCCTAAACCGTTACCCAAGCCCGATACCTGAATCAGACCCAAATAATGGCTCGGCACGCCTAATTCAACATGCGGAACTACACAACTGTACATATGAAACAATGATTGCAAAATTTAAAACGAAAAAGATTTCATATGTTAAGCAAATAATTCTAAACAAATGTGTTCAAGTATCCCTAAGTAATTGCAAACGTATACTACCATGGTACTAAGTCAACAAGTCTCGGGTTTAGAATCTACCATATTAAGTATTTAATACAACCCATGTTTAGATGTTTTGAATATCGATAATATAAATAGCATGCAAAGTTCGCATCAAAAGCAAAACTCTACGCTATCGCCTTCCTTTTATTCCGTGCTGGTATTGATGAAGACGGTCCTGGAGAGTAAATGGGGTGAGTTAAAAGAACCAACGAAGCTTAGTAAATGCGGAAAACCTGCTCACACATCAAACACGCAAGTACTACTTAATAAAGATGCAAGATTTAACATGGAGTTGAAATCAAATCATCAAGCATTTAGTAGAAAGCATGGAAAATAAGATTCATATCTACAATTAAATGTAAAACATCTATTTTATTCATTTAAGACAAGTTCCAAGATGCATTTAAACTGTACTAGCAAAAGGTTTGAAAATCATAAATGAAATTAAAGCATTCATACATAGGGGCCCACAAGAGATATACCATAAAGAATAATAATATTTATAAGACATTGGTCCATTCAATGCATACTAGTTATTGACTTGATTCCGATGACCGATTCTTTTACTCTCGATGTGATGAAGATCACTAGTGAACACAAAGGTCGTTGTGTCCCCTCAATGGTCCCATCAAACCGACAGTAAGTTCATCCAAGCCGTCGCCGATATGTGCACCGAGATCACTTAGAGTTTTCATGAGAAGTTTACCATCGCTCAAATCCTTGATAATTTAGCCCCATCTCCTTAGCCAGGAGGGGTAATTTCAACTACTTACCCAGGATTAAGTAATTCCATCTCCTTGCCCAGGAGAAGTAATACAAAAATTTTTGATGCAACACATATACAACCATAAATAAGTAAATCAAATCAATAGCATAATGCAACCCATTCCAAGTCTTGAGTTCAAATTATAAATCTTAATTATCTAATAACATGTCATATTTGATACTTTAGCGAAGCTCCCTACTTACCTCGACTTGCAACGACGCCTATAACAACTCCCGGTACGCTCGAGGCTTGCTGTGAACTTTCGCGCGACACTATACAATCATAATACATCTCATCAATAAATGCTTTAATTTAAATTAATTAAAATTTTCATTTATTGGTCTTTGAAATCCCTTAGTGTAGGTCCCACGGGTCCCCCGTCGCCCGATGCGAGTCAAGGGGTGGGACTCGATCGATCTCACTCAGAGACGTGATAATGCTCCATTTGCAAGCAAATATTTTGCTTTTATTTTGTTATACTTTTATTTAATTTATTATTTATAGTTTATTTATATTTATATTTATATTTTTTTATTTTTTATTTGAGTTGACCAGTCAACATCAACAGTTGACCGGTCAACTGATGTTGACCGGTCCAGGGGTCAACCCCTGACCACCGCTGTGGGGGAGGGGGGCAGTGGCAGTGAGGCCGCCGCCAGCGCTTCGGCCGCCACTCATCTTGTCGACACCCCCTCCTTTGGGGTTCCTCATTAGAATTTTTTTACCAAATTAAATCGAAAGAGTTAATTATCCACCATAAATACAAGTTGGTGACTCGTTTAAACAATACAAGAAAGTGAGTCTACCTTCAATGGAGGTTTCCTTGACTTCAAAGCATCACAATTCCCCTCAAACAAGTCCCCTCTCCCTTTCGCTCTAACTTTTTGTGTGCGCACAAACGGAGGCTAGGGGTTACAACAAATTATATAGTGGGACAATTTTAGCTTAGGGTTTACGAAATTTACTAAATTACTCATGGGATGGGTGTTTTCGATTTTTGGGTCGTCACATTTATCTTCAAACACAATGAAGGCCTTACCAAGTCATAGAAGTCGGCCACATACGATTGAGTTAAACCATCCGTTTGGATGCTCAACTCATTTCATTCAGTATTGCTTCAGACAGTTGCGCTGCATCATACTCCATCCCAAAACAACGTACTATTTCTAACTGTGGGTCCAAGAGGTACCTGTTGTTTTGAAGATACATGTTAAAAAGTAACGAAGAGATTATGCTGAAGATTGCCTATGGACCAACATCAAGAGAAAAGCTCATATATAAGAACTTACATGTTATGAGAAGACTCCACGAGATAATCATCTCCCTCTTCTTCTACCTTTCTGAAGAACACACGATACTCCTGAGCCATCTCTCTCACAGCAGAAATCGGCCCGGTTAATCCAACTATTCTTTGATCAAATTCTGCAATTGGGAAAAGAGAAGGCAGTTAAACATCAAGTTCAACACACTATAAAAGGGCACTCAAAACTGAAGGTACCGTGGGGAAAATAAGCAAACCTTTAAGGTAAACTCTAAGATGAGAAGGGGAGTCTCGTTGGGGATCAATGGTAACAAAAACAGGAATCACTTTCGCATTCTGTTTGGACTCTTGTTTTGAGTCAAACAAACAAATGTCAGTCGCCTCGAGACAGAATGAGCAAAGTGAACAATAAGATACCATCATGTACAGAAGAACCAGACCTAAGAAATCAATAGCTTTGGCCATTTTCTGAACTTCAGCTGGCCCAACATCAGGAGAAGAAGTATATCCGAAGTAAAGCAAAGTCCAACGGCCTTGAAGATTGTGTTCAGTAACTATATGACCTTCAGTGTCAACCAATGAGAAAGGGCCTCCAAATTCAGGTCCCTTAACTGTATTTTTAGCAAGTGAACCACCTACACCTAACAAAGTAAAGTGAGAAATATGAGTAGTCAATTTGAAGACTAGAAACATCTGCACAAACTTCTAGATAGGGGATTTCATAGATATAATCCAACCAAATTAATTCTTATAGCATACATACAAAAGGGCCTGAAAAAGCAGTATAAATTCGAAAGATAAAGGGTCATTGGATTCCCTTCATCAAGCCACACCTATTACATATTTCTACTTCTCCGACCTGTTTCAGGGCTTTCAGTACATAAGCTGAAAGGCCACTGTAACATTTGTAGATTATTAAGACTACTCTTGCACTTCCCATTTCAGTGACCTACTACCAGTAATAAGAATCAACTGAAATACAAAATGCAAAACAAAACTCTTCATTTTATCAATAATATCGTAGTCATGATGTTGATGATGATAATAAAGTAAAAGACAATCATTTTCACGTAGTAACTATTACTCGGCACTTCCCTATATGTTTCTTACTTTCTTAATGTGTTAAAAATCACATAATTTTGAATTTTAGATTTTAAAGCTTCCAACATTTTTCTGGGATGTCCCTTAAAGGACAGGCCACAAACAGGTCTCACAATTGTAATTTGGTATCTAAATATTGAAATGCAATGGGAAAAAAACACCAGTAGCATCAACAGATTGAGTTTTTTAACACAAACATCATGGGAAATTAACATACAAGTTTTCCAAAGTATTACCATATCGACCAACATAAACCTAAGCTTGCGACTTAACTTTGATTCCTGCCACGTAATATCACAGGAATTTGTTGTGAGCCTTGGCCTAGGATCTAGTAATGATTCTAGATACAGAATAATTTGAATCTAGAGTGAATTGGGAGAAGCAGAATCGTCCTATGTAGTTACTGTAGGATCTAGTCCTGTGGGCTGCAAATTGTCATTATGGAGCTGGCAAATACTGTGATACAATTTAGCACAAATTCTAATGCAGCAAGCCACAAACCCTTTCCAATAAAAATCCTGACATAGTTCTTGTCAAACAAAAAATAAAAATCCAGGCGTAGATGTAGTATGGTCTTCTTTCCACCTTTTTCATGTGGCATATCATACATATACTCGCTCACCATCAATTACACTTAATTTAACACAATGGAAAAGTTTGATCCATGTAGCCGACCCCAATTAATTTGGGACCGAGGCTATGTTGTTGTTGTTGTTGTATATCATACATATACTCGAGACAATGGGGGAGACAATTAGAGAGGTCAATAGGAGATTTACCTTTCGTTTGAAGAAAATCAGCCAACCTTGCACCACCCAATAAAATCCCTATTCTCATTGTTCAACACATTTCCACTGTTGCAGCAATTCTTGGGAAGCAGTTATTAATTGTCAAATGGCCTCAAGAATTTCAACTTCAGGGCAACCGACTGCCACAAGATATAGGTGGTCCTCATCTCTTCTAAATAAGGCATCGGCAGCTCTATTCAATCTTCTAGGAATCAACCCATCAGTTTCCTTATCCCTGCAGCAGCAACGTGATGAGGGGCTATTCTTGTAGATACTTGAGGCTAAAATGATTGGTACCAATGGGGAAGTGCCTATCACAGAGTTAGGATTGCCAATGACACACGAATTTGCCCAATCCCATCAGTTATCTGCACAGCAAATACGCAGTGCAGTTTGGCAAATTTTTGTATGAAAAGAGCAATGGGATTTCTGCTGTGAGCTGCTCCAAACTCACCGCCAGATTCATCACATTCAATCAAAAGTTCATCCTCATTCAAAGTTAGAAACTTTAAGGATTAAAAAAAAAAAAGTTGGGAAAACACAAGACTGAGAGGCTGTTGACAGGTAGGCTTCTATTTTATTGAAAGCATTCACAGCTTCTGCACACCATTGGAAAGAATTTTTCTTCAAAAGACTGATAGCATTCCGGCCCATCGAGTGAGCACTTTCAAGCCCACAACAGGGCCCAACTTGCATGTGTACCATAGGAAGAGTCATGCGTGGTGTGTGTGTAATGTCAGGATGAGTCATGCGTGGTGTGTGTGTGTGGCTTAAGTGAGCACGTAGGGGGTGTGAGTACAGTTAGTACATAAGGGTACTGTTTACCCAAGTGAGGCATGCTGAGAGTTATCTGTAAATCGAGAAAAGCCAGTGGTTTGGGTGAGATTGAGAGTGAGAGTCTCTCTCGATTCTCTGGGTAAGGTGCTCATTGCGTTGTAGCACCTTTTTTCTATCCAAGTTCATTAATAAAGCTTACCGAGGCGACTCCCTCGTTTCTTGCACACGCACACTCTACCATTGGTATCAGAGCAACCTGGATTCCATGGCTCCAAAGGGTGATTCAAGAGTGGAGGCGATGGAAGTAGAGCTTCAAAAAACAAAGATCTTGGTCGGGGAGTTGCGAGCCACAGTGGAATCGCAAAGATCTACAATGGAGACGCAGTTCTTAGCCCTGTCCCAGAAGATGGAGGTCCAATTGTTGTACGATAAGTCACTGTGTAGCGGATATGCACAGATCGGAAAGACCAACGGTGCCAAACGCCCAGATCCACCAGATCTGGCATCGGGGGTGGAGTCGATGATGGAGGAGATTCCAACTCGAGCATCGGTTCCTTATAGATCCGGACTGGAAGTTCGAAAGATTAAGATGCCAACATGTGACGGAGAAGATCTGATTGTTTGGCTAAACCAAGCCGAACACTACTTCGCCCTTCATGAGATGACAGCAGTATTGAAGTTGCGAGCGACCCGGATTTGCTTTGTCTGCGCAGCCCAAATTTGGCTGCAAACAGAGGAGATGATCAAGCCCTTCGAGAACTAGCAAGACTTGAGGGCTCAATTGGCGCGACGTTTCGCCGAGGCGGACCCGAATCATCTGTACCAGCAATTCTTTTCAATCAAACAGGAGTCATCTGTAGCGGAGTATCGGAAGAGGTTTGAACTCCTTTCGCTGCATCTACCGAGGTTGTTTGAACCTTAAAATATCGCATCATTCATTAATGGATTGAAGGATCGAACCCGTTTAGAGATGATGGTGGATCCTCCGGCAACCTTGAGGGCGGTGGTCGAAGGGCTGCCAGTTTGGAGAAGAAATTCGAAGAAGGTGATGGCCTTGGGCTTGCTACACCAGGATCCACAAAAGGGCCCAATTCACATAACATTACTGGGCATAGTGAGGCCCATGCATCTAGTTGGGTGTCTCACACAATTGCAGGCCAAAGCAGGTCGAGTCAGCCCACCCCAATCAAACTTGTTTCCTCTGCGGGCCCATCATCTAAATCTAGCCCTTCCTCGTCTGGTCTACAACACTGAAGTACAAGCGTTTGACGAAGACGAAGGCCCAAGCTCGTCGGAAGTTGGGTTTGTGCTACTGGTGCAATGACAAATGGTCGGCGGGACACCGCTGTAATCCGGAGGTGTTGAACGTGACGTTAGTTCAAGACGAGCCAAATGACGACTCCTTCGAGTCTCCCGACGGCAGCACCGACGACCAACCAAAGATGGTCGCTTTAAAGTTGTCCTTACACGCAGTGGAGGGTACTCCTGCACCTCGCACCATCAAGGCCATGGGGGAAGTTCAGGGTAAGCCAGTGGTGATATTGATTGATTGTGGTGCCTCTCACAACTTTATTTTGCTTGCCTTATCTATTCCATTGTTCCCAACGGCGGACTTTGGTGTGTTTGTGGGGGGAGGAGCTCACATCGATGGTTCAGGCGTTTGTCGAGACGTCAATGTGGCCTTCCAGGGACTCTCGTTCACTATGGATTTATACCTTATTAGCATAAGGAGTTCTGATCTTATCCTGGGCATGGCGTGGTTGAATTCTTTGGGCGTAACTACTAATGATTGGCCCAACCTCATGATGTACTTCTAGCTGGGCAACAAACCGGTAGTGATCTGTGGGGACCCGTTGTTGCACCATGCAATTGTGTCGTGCAAAGCAGTCCAACGGTCTTTGGACGATGTGCTAAGGTGTTTTTTGGTTGAGTGCCTCAACATGAGCATGACTAGTTCAGGTGAGGCAATGCCAGTACTGGAGCCCTGTATTCGGGCAATCTTATATGATTTTCCGGATGTGTTCTCTTTGCCTAAGGGTCTTCCTCTTTCCTGTTTGTGCGATCACGCCATTGTGTTGCGTGAGGGTGCTGAACCAGTCCGTGTTAAGCCGTATAGATACCCCACATCCAAAAATCAGAGATCGACAGAATGGTGGCAGAGATGCTAGAGTCCGACATTATTCAACTGAGCAATAGTCCGTTTTCCAGCCCGGTTCTATTGGTTAAGAAAAAGGATGGAAGTTGGCATTTTTGCGTTGATTATCGAGCTCTCAATAAGTCGACGGTACTGGATCGATTCCCTATTCCCAATATCGACGAGCTGCTGGACGAATTACATGGAGCATGTTTCTTTTCCAAGTTGAATCTTCGATTGGGTTACCACCAAATTCGTGTGCGCACGGATGACATTCACAAGACGGCATTCCGCACCTATGAGGGGCATTACGAATTCCTGGTCATGCCTTTTGGCCTCTCCAACGCTCCAACAACTTTCCAGTCTTTCATGAATTCAATTTTCACTGGGCTGCTTCGTCGATCCGTCTTAGTTTTTTTTTGACAATATTCTTATATACAGCCGGACCTTGCGTGACCACTGCAATCACCTAACTCAGGTTCTTTCGATACTCAAGTCCAATTCTCTTTTTGTCAATTTCAAAAAGTGTTGTTTTGCTAGGACACGCTTGGAATATCTGGGGCATATCATTTCACAAGAAGGTGTACCGGCGGATCCCGAGAAGGTTCGTGCAATGGACTTATGGCCTTTCCCCTCTTCTCCAAAAGAATTGCGGGGTTTTTTAGGCTTGACGGGGTATTATCGTCGCTTCGTCCGCGACTATAGAAAAATAGCCAATCCTTTAACTCAATTATTACGGAAGGATGCATTTGAGTGGTCTGATGTGGCCTCCTTCGCCTTCTCCAAGCTTAAACAGGTCGTGAAAGAGGTTCCGATTCTCGCTCTCCCCAATTTCGATGATCTGTTTGTGGTCGAGACGGATGCATCTGGTGTTGGTGTAGGCGTTGTTTTATCCCAGCGTGATCGGCCTATTGCTTTCTTTAGCCAAGCTTTGTCCTCCCGAGCTTGTGCTAAGTCGGCTTATGAGCGTGAATTGATGGCCATTGTCCTTGCAATTCAAAAGTGGCGTCACTATCTTTTGGGTCGTCTCTTTGTGGTCAAGACAGATCAGAGGAGCCTCAAATTCCTTCTAGAGCAACGAGTTGTGGCCCCAGAATATCAACGGTGGTTGGTCAAGTTATTGGGCTTCCATTTCGGCATCCAATATAAGCCGGGGTATGCTAATGTGGTCGCCGATGCTCTTTCCCGCTTCCCCTTTGCTTTGGAATGTCAGACATTATCAAGGGTAGCTATTGCTGATACTTCAATCATCGCAGCGGAAGTGGCTAGTGATCCAATCCTCGACCCTATCCTCTCGGCCGTGTCCACTAATGCTTCGGCCAGACCTCCCTGGTCTTTGGTGCATGGTCAGCTGCGTTACAAGGACAGGATTGTTTTATCATCCTCATCATCTCTCAAACAGCGCCTCCTCTCCGAGTTCCATGATAGTGCGATTGGGGGCCACGGCGGATTCCTTAAAACATACAAGAAGATGGCAATTGAATTGTACTGGATGGGTATGGCAAAGGAAATCCAAGCCTTCGTCTCTGCTTGCGAGGCTTGTCAACGTCGTATGTACGAGAAGTTGGCCCCGAGAGGCCTTCTCCAACCTCTCCCCATCCCAGTGGCCATATAGGAAGATATTTCCATGGACTTCATGGAAGGTCTACCCGGGTCTCGCGGCTTAAATTCAATCTTAGTTGTGGTGGATCGTCTGAGCAAGTATGCACACTTCCTCCCCCTCAAACACCCCTTTTCCGCCAAAACGGTCACCGAGACCTTCATCAAGGGGGTGGTGAAACTTCATGATTTTCCCTTCAGTATCGTCTCTGATAGAGACAAAGTATTCTTCAACCAATTCTGGCGTAAACTGTTCCGTGTACAGCAGACCAAGTTGAACAAGAGCACCGCCTACCATCCGCAGAGTGACGGCCAAACCGAGGTCGTCAACCGTTGTCTTGAGGCGTATTTGCGTTGTTTTATATCTCAGCGCCCCAAGGAGTGGTCCGATTGGCTGCATTGAGTGGAATACTGGTACAATACATCGTATCACTCGTCCTTGAACTGTTCCCCCTTGAAGATCGTCTACGGACGCGATTCTCCAGCCTTAATTCGTCATCTCTCGTCATCTTCCTCCCCCCTCTTTGATTTGGATATGATGCTTCAGACCCATGACCAAGTTTTAAAGGAACTGTGAGATCAACTTTTATTGGCTCAGACTCGCATGAAGCAACAGGCTGATCCCAAGCGCAGGGACGTTACTTTTGCTGTGAATGACATGGTTTTTCTCAAATTACGACCTTACAGGCAATTGTCCTTAGCTCGTGGTTCATATTCTAAGCTCAGTCTGAAGTTCTTTGGGCCTTTTCGAGTCATTGCTCGTGTGGGCGAAGTTGCATACAAACTGGACCTGCCGACCTCCTCTTCCTTACATCCCGTCTTCCATGTCTCACAACTCAAGAGGGTTGTGGGTACGATCCCAGTCACAGCAGATTTTCCCCAGTTCGCTCCCTCTTCGTTGGTGGCGGACGCCGAGCCCGAACGAGTGCTCTCATATCGTTGTCTCTCTGTTGAACTCGAGGTCTTAATCGAATGGACAACCTGGCCGGAATCAGATGCATCGTGGGAACTGGTCAAGCACATCAAGAAAGTTTTTCCGGCCTTCCACCTTGAGGACAAGGTGGTTGTTCAGGCAGGGAGTGTTGATAGCATTCCGGCCCATCGAGTAAGCACTTTCAAGCCCACAATAGGGCCCGACTTGCGTGTGTACCATAGGAAGAAGCTCAAGGACATGGGATCAGTTCCCGTGTAATGTCAGGATGAGTCATGCGTGGTATGTGTGTGTTGCGTAAGTGAGAACGTAGGGGGTGTGAGTACAATTAGTACAAAAGGGTAATGTACCCAAGTGAGGCATGCTGAGAGTTATCTGTAAATCGGGAAAGGCCAGCGGTATGGGTGAGATATTCTCTGGGTAGGGTGTTCACTGCGTTGTAGCCCCTTTTTTCTATCCAAGTTCATTAATAAAGCTTACCGAGGCGACCCACTCGTTTCTTGCACACGCACACTCTACCAGACTTATTGGGACTTAGGGGTGCGACTAGCTTTTCTTCAAGCAATGGGATGGATTTCCTATAGTACAGCCTCAAATGAACGAGTCGACCAAACAGCTACGGCATTAATTTTCATTGCATCAACTTCCAATCTGAGATAACATGTTTGAGATAGACCATTTTATAGGAAACAGACACTAGGATTTCTATAGAAACAAAATGTTGTAGCCTCAGTGAAGGATCTATACATAGAAGAATCCTTCTAAGAGCCTTAAGTGAATTGGTAGCAGCAAACACGTCCTCAACAGAACCCCTTCTTAGATTATTTTTGACTGACTAATTGCTTGCTCTATTCCATACAAATAGCTCCATTTTATAGACTTTTAATAACATAGAATGAGATCCTAAATTACAAGCCTAATAATATACATATATCATGATCTTTTCAAACTAGACAACTACAATAATGAGAAACTCTAACATACAAGAAAATGAAATTCTCAAGTTAAGATTCATCTACTACTGCTTTCTTTCTTTGAAATTTCCTTTCAATAAAGGCATCCATATCAGAATCACAAGTTATCATCAGGAAATATAAAAGGTGGTCATCACGCTTTTGATATTTTCGATTTCAACAGTTTTATTGTTTGATCATAATTGACACATTTAAGTCCGCTATCAATATCTTTGAAGGGGCATCCTAGGCTAGGACCTAAGATCATTCTGCATGTAGAATAGAATACTAAAAATGGCCATTTCAAACGATGAAACCACCTTTTTGACTACGCTGTAATAAAAGGCCTTTTGTGGGAGTTTTTCTTTCTTTCTTCTCCTCTTCTTTATATAATACAAAAGTATTCAAGAGCAACACGGAATAAAGAACTCTTCTTAATATCATACAAAAATATTCACGAGCAACATGAAAAAAAAGAGATAGACAAAAACAAAGCATGACAATATTCCCTTTTTAGCATTTATAGCCAACAACAACATCACATAGAGATCAAAGAGGAGGCACCTTTTGGAACTGCCCGTTTTTCATCATTATAATGTACAAGTAAACCAGCCCCAGCAATCACTAAAATTCCTGCGGGCTGCAGATAGAGATTATCAAAACCAAAAGATATAACCAGCATAAGAGAGCAAAAATATAATGAGGTTATTTGACTTCTACTCGCTAATAAGAAAAATTGCAGAAAACTTCACTTCAATAGATAAAGTTAAAGAAACTTACAACAAGAGTTCTCCGTGATCGGGAATGAGAATCTGGTGGCTCCTCAGGATATAATCGATGGTTGTACAGCTTTCCATTATTGTATTCAGGGGTGCCTACGTGATTGCGACACTGAAATCTCTTACAAGAACCAAACCTACAATAAGAAAATTGGTTTAACATTACCATAAAAATGAGTGGAAATAACTTATAAAGGGGTGTCATTAAGGTGGTGAGGCAATCACGGGGCATTCTTCCCCACCTAAAAAAACCAAGCACGAATTGTTAAATGCATCAATTCACGAACAAACAAAAATCTTATAAAAAAGAGTATGAATACTAAAGAATTAATTATCAAACATACTAATAAAAAAATACTATGAACTTCATAAAATTTCGAGTTTCAACTATACAAATCCAAGCACAATAGCACATGCACAAATAATACAACAACGACAACAACAACATAGCCTCAGTCCCAAATTAATTGAGGTCGGCTACATGGATCAAACTCTTTCATTGTGCTCGATTAAGTGCAATGAACACATGATAAGTCATTAATTATGTAGTATTATTTAGGTTATTTATATATTATTTATAGTTTGATCTATGTAGCCGACCCCAGTTAATTTGGGACTGAGGCTATGTTGTTGTTGTTGTTGTTGTTGTTGTTGTTGTTGATATATTATTTATAGTTAAGTTTCCAAAATATTATCCTAATTATCTTTATTTATTATTTTTAGGTTTAATGGAGTGCGTGGATGAATCCAGGGCGAAAAACTACACAAAATCGAGTATTTATATGCCTGGATACGTTCTATACAGAAAACCATGCTAGCACGTATCCTGAGGCAGCCTTGGTGGGGCCACACATGAAGAACAAGGGTGATGACATGGTGGGCAAAGTAGAGGCGGCACATACTTAAATGTGCGTGCGTTAATTGGTAGAGGAGTTGATCCGGTGTGGCAAGGCATATGGAGATTGATGTGCATGCATGAAATGTTCATGAGATCAACCTCGAGTTGCGTGTCATAGTGAGATGATGAAGATCAAGCTGAGTAGAGACGTTCATGCATTGCAAGATTTAAGGAAAGAAAGTTGGAGGTTTCTGTTTTTGGTTTTGTTAGGAAATATTTTATTATATAAACATATAGATATACATAGATTGACAGAGAGATAGATACATAAACAGAGAGGACCAAATTGACTCTCCCAACTATCGACTTTTATTTTTTTCTTCCTCTCGGCTTTTCTTTTGCATTCTTAAAACCATGATACACTAATCTTTTATCGAACCGAACTTGAATATCTTGACCTAGGTATTTTTCTTTATTGGTTTCAAAACTACTTTTCCCCGTTAAATTTAATTCCTTTCTATTTAGATTAGTTAATTCGTTCATTTTCTCAAAACCCCTATTTTTGCTATTCTTTTAAAACCTTAGAAAGAATATCAATCTCTGCAGGATCAACCTTTTATCACTATCTACAAAATAGTTGGTTTAGGATATATATTTAATTGACGCGTTCGGCGAGTGTCAATACCCCAACGTTTATATGTGTTTGATCCATTTCATGAAGCGTGACAAAAAGTTTTACGCTGGCTGTCAACCTATCGCAACCCTCCTCTATTTTCCAAGAATGGAAAATGGGCTAGGGGCCTCCTTCCCCCATTTTTTGGGTATGAAAAAGGGGTTTAGGACCTCCCTTACCCATTTTTCGATATGAAAAATAGGCGTCAAAGTCCTCCTCCTTAATACGAACTTGGGACCAGCTATGTAGCGCACATAGTGTTCTACATAGGAGGAGTTCACATGCACAAATAATAGACTTAGAATATAGTCGAAATCAATGATCATTACATCAAAAAACAATTTTGCTGAAGAACTTCATCAACATCTCCGAATTTGCAAGAGCCATTGTTAGAGTTAAATTCAATGAAGTTGGTGGATAGGCGAGGACTGCAAGTGGTGAATATGAGAGGTGTTAAGAGTCAAAGTTTGAACAAGAGCATGCTCAACATCAAGACTATCTTGTACAACTTATTCGTACTTAAATTTGTTTAATTAATTATATTTAAAGAGCCACCACCTGCTAGGTGTTATTGAGTAAGTTGCCTTGTGTGCCTAGGTGGTGCTGCCTTTACAACACAGCTGAAAAGTAAGAATATTAACCGCATGTCCTACAACGTTTAGGTCACATCCAGTCAATGTCTCTTGACATCTAAGCCATCCATGATTCATCAAACCATCCAACTCTCTCCCATTAAGAAATAAAATGAACTTATAGAAGGAAGTGGACAAAATGTAGCTTAAAACTTGAGCAAGTTGAAATAAATGACCAAGTATGAAGGATCCCATCCATACAATTTTTTCCATATAGACATATTATTGAATATGCTATTGAAAAAGTAACTCTGATGAGTAGAAAATATGAGTCATCAGTTCCAAATTCAACTTTCAAAATTAAGGTCACCAAGAAGTTTCCCCTTTGGCCTAATCAACACTTGTGTCCCTCTATTTTTAAAAATATGCCATTTAGTCACTCTTGTATAGTGTTGCCAAAATAATGATTAGCTAAGTGTACGAAGACCAAAATCCGAATCTTGAATATTAAAGAAAACAAAAATTCAAAGCAAAATAAAAATTATATAACACACAAACCAATGAATTTTATTCACAAACATATATAGGCCCTAATTTTTAATCTTTTCTCATTCAATGTCAGTACCTCAGTTTTTTCTTTAAAGTCTATCAAACCCAGGAAAAATATTGGAACCAAAATCCTAGAAAGCTTTACATTTCAAAATACAAAATTAAAAGCAAGAGAATACACCATTTGTAATTAGAACATCAAAACCTCACATTACACCTAGAAACATGAAATTACCTCCATCTCTCTTCTTGTGGAAGCGCTTTGAGTTGCAAGCATCATACATAGGTGATTTGACGAAGCAAAAAATATATAAAACAAAGGAAAGAAACAAAGAAGATAAAAGTGCATATGAGGGAGACTAAAGTGCATATTGCTTAATATATACGGACTTTTGAAAAAAAAAATATATGTAGAGGGAACAAAAAATATGCCACATCATCAAATCATATTGATAAACTAATGGGAAAAAAGGACATTTTTGAGTAGTGTAGACAAGGACTGAAGTGCATATTTTTAAAGTAGAGGAACATAAATATTTATTAAGAAAAATCTCAAAATGAAAATTCAGAGTTGACACTTAACTCTAGGCAAACTCCAATTTCGACAACTCAATGCGCCAGACGAAAATTATTTGTGGCCAACTTTTCGACTCCTTTTCTTTCCTTTTTTTGTATGAGGAGAAATTGTAGCCAATAGCCATATATCATTGACTTTAATATAATTGTATAACAGCAAATGGAAACTTCGACTTTGCCTTGTAATTTGCCCACTTAAAATTCGGAAATGGTTTGGAGAAGTTTAATTCGACAAGGTGAAGTTGTGCAAAAAATTTTCGTTGTATTGAAGTCCATGGAATTTCATTTTAAATGCTAAAAGCAAAATCTTTTCTTTAAAGGTGTCAAAAATAAAAATAGTTTTACAATTATAATGCATAATAGTCACAATACAATTGTTTAAAATAGTTATTTTCCAAATACAACGTGCAATTTGCAATTTGGTAGGACTTCCGCGAATTACGTCGAACGTTCCGACAAATTTGACTTTTTTTTTTCATACACATGGATTTCGTTCCCCCTCTTTTGAAAATCAACAAAATTTACCGAAATTCGGGGAATTTTGTCAATTTTTAAAACCATGTTAACAGTATTTACATCGAAAGAAAAAATTGAAGACCAGGGTTTCTCTTCAATGTTCAAAACCCAAAGCTCCTGACAAAGTAGCATCCCAAATTACCAATTCCATTACCCATTAATTCAATGAATAGCCCATGCACTACTTACAAGTAACTATCCGACCAACAACCATCAATTGTTCTCTTCCAAATTTCCTGACTTCTAGTTTACTTATCTTGAATAGTTATTCTATTTCTTTCATTCCAAATAGACCAAGCAATACCAAAGTTAGCACATGAGCTTACACTGCATTCTCTTGCACTGCTCCTTTTAATATTGGAACATTGAAAAAATCTAGCAACACTCTCTGAGTTACCAATCCTCCCTCAGAAGCATATATCCCTTCTTCTCTAAATATCCCTTTCGAAATTACAACCTAAGAATAAGTTAGAGATGAACTCTCATATTCTTTACACAAAAAGTACTAATGGGGTGAGATACACAACAATAATCCATGCAAAGATCCTAAAATAAAAGCGCTCCAAATTGAGTTGGCTTCGCATAAAAAACTTATTGCTAACTAACTTTAAAAAGCTTGTTCATAAAAACAATTGAGAAACCAAAACTCACTCTTTAGAAGTTTGAAAACAGGAAATATCTCTATTAGAAATTTAGAACTAGTTAAAATGCCAAATACTTTAAGAAAATCTAATAACTATTTTGAATTGAAACTTCCCAACTACATAAAGCTATTGAACAAAAACATGAAAAAATGGAACTCAACACCATTGACACTAGACTTGAGGACTACTATTAAAACACTAATCAAAGGTACTCCATCTCCATCTGAAACATATATGATTATATTTAAAACCGAACCACAAGCGTTTAAAAAACTAGTATTCAATTTGAGTTTTAATGTACTTTAATAGATTTCTATAGATTCTAAAAGTCAAGGTGTATTCAATTCGGACTTTCATGGAGTTCACAAAAGTCAAGATTTATTCATTTAGACTTTTATATAAAAGTATAGGGGTGTTGAATATAGACTTTCTTAAACTCTATATTTCTCTAACTGTATTCAATTTTGAAAGACTTTCACGGATTCTTTACTTGTATGGAAATCCATAGATTCTTTGCATTAAAATACATATTATTAAATCTACAACTTCTCTCCTCAACCCAAAGACTTTCATAGACTTCTAATTTTGTTGGTCTATCTCTTTAATAAGGAGTTCGCTGCTCTCATGTCTTCAAGGGTTGTTAGCCATCAATGCACTCGAATGATTTTATCAATTTTTGTAGTAGCCACAACTCAAATGATTTCATAAAATCCTCAAAAACTGCCGCTATGCCAATAACCCACTGATTTCGTGGATTTCTGAAATTTTCACCATCAATCGTGATTGAATTGATGTTCTGATCAATTTCTCCCCCACTACCAATAGACTAATGATGATCTCGTCAAGTTTGAAATGCCCCAACCCATTGATGCAATTGATTATTTCGTCAATTTTTTTAACCCATTAACAATTGATCTTTACATGTGCTTAGTAAAACACTATAAGGTTTAAAGGGGTGGACGTTTTTTTGGGGTCAAGTGTTTAAAGAGTAAAACACAAATAAATACATCTTTATCCATCCATAGAACTATTATACACTAGTAGCAACTTTGTCTTTATCCATCCATAAATAGAGTTTTTTTTAATCACATATGTAGAGTTTAGTTAAAATGAGCACAAGAAATTGCAAGAAATGGAATCAATATATGATGTAAAAGTAAGTTAAATAGAATAAAATAAAATTGCATTCAATGCCAAAAAGTAATTAACACCATTTATATATTTTCAAAAAAGAGTAAATTTTCGAAAAAGAAAGAAAATTTAATTAAGAAAATAAAAATGAATATTCATTTTTTAATAAGCTGCAATATATTAAAAACAAAGTTCTACAGAAGTCAACTAATATCCATGAGACTCCTGTTAGAAATTCTATAAAAGTCAATGGTAATCTTAAAAGTTCAGCATGTCTATAAAAAGGCAGTAAAAAATTCCAATCAAATTCTTTTAAAATCTTGAAAGTATATAACAGTCCATCAGTTTCACAAAATTCAATCACTTGAAAAAGTCTAAAAAGATTCCATTAAAATCCAAATAGAAAGTTACTTGGACCCTATACAATTATCCAAAGCACTTGTATTGGACACTAGTTAGTTACATATCAAACACCTAAAAATATCCACACGTTACAATGTTAAAGTTATTTGAATAAAGAATATTCAAAATGTAATAATGAAACATACAAATAAGGAAAACTTCATCATATATGCATTTATTTCACTTTTAAAATTACAGAAAAGTACCAGGCAAACCTGAAAGACCCATAGTTCAAACCTGAAAACCTCGTAAAACAAGAAAAAAAAAAAAGAAATGAAGAAGACCTAAGGTAATGGCGAAAGGTTTCAAACAAAAAGACAATCAGGTCTTATTCCAGAATAAAATTTACAATTCACAATACACAAGTATACAACATTACATTATATTCATCTTGACATTCAAATCTAATCCTGACCTTTGATCAACACCTTAAACAATAACCTCAATGACAGATCCAACTAGCTGTTCTCAAAGACTTTTGCCCAAGTCTCAAGCTTAATTGCCACTCATATCCTTACAAAACCAGTCCAAGGTACCCTTTGAAAAGATTAACTAATTGCTCTAGTGGCGCAAAAGACCCTTCTACCTTTAATACAAATAGAAAAAAAGTTAAAACACATGAACATCTAAGCCATTGAAAAAAGAAAAAGAAGTGAATCCCTCTCTTTCGAAGGCATCATTCAACTTCTCTCTCATGAGAAGGAAGGGAGTGTATGCTTCCAAGTAGTTGGACTAAAAAATGAATAATGAATAATAAAATGAAAGCTGAGTAGTTGACGGTAGAGCATGACCATCTCCATGTTTGTAATAGATTATCTGATAAGATCCCACATCTAGTACTTATAAAGTTAGTGGGAATAAGATAGTATAAATAGGGGTGAGTGAGTAAGATTATGGATCTTTTTGAAATTGTATTGTAATTGGGGCACTCTTTGAGTGACTTGGGTTGAGAGGGTTTTAAGACGTTTATCTGGGGTTGCTTTCGAGTTGTGATCACTATCATTTCTCTTAATTCAAGCAGTCGATATCGGTGGTCTACCATTGGTATCAGAGCGAATCAATGGGTCCTAAAGCGGATGTCCAAATTGACGCTCGTATCAATGCCTTGAAGGAGCAGATGAGATCGATTCCAGTGTTGTTGCAAAGGATCGCAGCCAAGGAAGGTTTGTTGGGAGAACTGAAATATGAGGTCCAGGGGCTAAAGCAGCATATCAAGGGCATATGTCTTCACCAAGGAACACCAACTTCGACAGCGAGTCAGATTGGAGAAGGAAGCGGACAAACTCACTTGATCCAACCAGATCCACCAGATCTGGGTGCTCACTTGGAGGCTTGGTGGGTGGAGCGATCAGATCCAACTCCAGTGATCTATCGATCTGCACCGAAAGTTTGTAAAATAAAGATTGCTTCTGCAGGCATGGTAGAACAGCAGAGGGGAGCACTTGGCGGCGCAAAAGCTTCAATTCCGCCAGATCTAGTGGCAATTAAAGTGTTTCAGGTCATTGTAGATCCTGAACGGGTGAAGGATTCATTTGATTTCAAATCCGTGGTGACCTCAAAAACCCGAGAGGTGATGTTGCAGATCGAAGCGCCTTGCATTCAACTCGTAGAACCACTAGATCCAGAGCTGCGCATGTTGCCGACTTCAATGACATCTTTGGCGTTCTTGCTCTGTGCTTCGATGAAGCTGATCGATTCCCTCTTTTTGCTGAACAACGATCGCTTTGCCGCCTTGGTTCCGCCCCTTTGGCCACCGGCAAGATTTCCAGTTCACTTGGCGAAGATGCGTTTAGCTGATGGACGTGACACTCGAGTTGATCGGATGTTGGGACGTATTATTTTACATACATGGGTTTTAGCTCAATACCGCCTCCAATTTCTCTTATATGGGACGTCACTCTTATGGGCCTTTCAATGGTTTCTCCGGTACGGTATGAAATTGGATTTTTCAGTTGATTAGGCATTAAGTTCTGTCCCTTCACATGGGCTCTTTAGTGTGCCTTGTTTTCAAGGTGCCAACATCATGGGCGTAGATACTTTGGTTGGGTGCACTATAAGAGTTGGATCCATTTATGCGCTTGACTTTGTTCGTTTTGCTATGGGAGCCATTTTTGCACTTGTTGTGTTGACTAGCAGTTATTTCTACATCAACAAGGTTCTCTATGAGCCTGATTGGGATGCCCGAGTACTTATACCCAATGACCAAAAGAGAACACTTTTTGTTTCCGTGGTTGCTACAAGTCTGCCGGTTGTCCTCATAAATGTTTGGGACATTACAGTACATATTGTTCTTCTAACACATGATGTGGTAACTGTGGTTCTGAGGGTCATTAATGGGTATGCAACACTTGTTGCACTAGTTGTTGTGTCGCTTGTAGTTGTGCCCACGCCCCACTTTCACCAAGCAATAAGGGGTGCTAATCAATGGACAACTACAACTACGTTATGGTTTATATCATGGTCTTGTTCATCTGCAATATGCTTGCTCCCTTTCTTCACTGCCACCCCTCTGTCGTGAGGCTTCTTGCTGCAAGGTCTCTTTGGATCCTAGCATGGTTGCATCTTGAATATACTTCTTGTGAATATGTGTTGGTCTCCTTTTGCACTATTGGCAGTACACAATAGGTGTTTGTTCACATGACACTGGCGATTGTTATACCCAAGATTATTCTCTTCATGACTTGGCCTGATTGTAATGTGGGGTCTATGTTTCTAGTGTTCTTCAATTTCCCTTTATGTATCTTTTTCTGTCCACCTTGAGGATAAGGTGGATGTTTTAGGGGGGGTAGTACTTATAAAGTTAATGAGAATAAGATAGTATAAATAGGGGTGAGTGAGTAAGATTAGGGATCTTTTTGAAATTGTATTGTAATTGGGGCACTCTTTGAGTGACTAGGGTTGAGAGGGTTTTAAGACCTTTCTCTGGAGTTACTTTCGAGGTGTGATCGCTATCATTTCTCTTAATTCAAGCAGTCGATATCGGTGTTCTACCATTATCCTTTGCGCTTAGGATACCTCACGAAATGGAAAAAAAGGCTTAATTTAAAAATGTTCTCCATTCTCATGAAATCTACCAACAATGATGAGAAGGACTTGTAGATCGACCGATCAAATGACATTATATTCACATAGTCAAAATCCTTCTGTTACATTCCTTTTCTAAGTCACTGAGTCTACACAATAGGAGAAGCAACTCAAAGCAAACTCTGTGCCAACTAGATTGGCCAAATAAGAAAGTTTTATTTTAATTCCCTTGCATATGAAATGCTTGTGCGTGCTTGACGAGGATAAATCTACATAGTTGAAATAAGATGACGGAAGTGGTCATCGAAGTATATAATGCCTTTTGAATAAAATAGGACCAAATGGCGATTTACGATTATTAAGGAAATTATAGTAGTTGCTATATTTCTGTAGTTTAGGTATTTATGTTGTTTCTATATTTTGGTATTTAAGTAGTATTATGAGACTTTCCTTATTTTATACTTTGTTCAGTTCTATAAATAAGAGCACTCTATTGTACTCAATTTGCCCACATTAATACAATTCTTAGTCTCTTTTTTGAAATCTATCATGGTATTAGAGCTTGGTTTCTAGTGCTAGGTCAGTCGACTTTCGAGTCGACGACCAATTCGTGGTGTCTCTTTCGATCTCTCGTTGTTGTTCTCGCTTTGGGTTGTGTTTTTCAGAACCTTAATCGTGGGTTTTCGTTTTCAATCTGTCATCTGGTTGTGTGTGACACAACATTGTTTTCTGTGTGAAAGTTGTTTTTCGTCTGTCACTCTGCTCGACGCCACCACGTGTCACGCGATTGTTCTCTGCACTCGTCTGTCAGCCAATCCGCCGCCGCGCCGCCCCACTCGCTCTGCTTCCCCGCCGCCGCCGTCAGTCATCTGTCCGCTGCTGCGCTGCTGTCGTCCGCGTCGGAGGCTCGCCGGAGTCACTACTGTTCGTCGACGTTGCATCCTGCTGGTCACCCGCATCGCTACTTGGTGTCGCGCCGACCACTGCATCGCCGTCTTGGAGGCTCGCCTGACCCTCGCTGCCCTCACTTGTCCACAGCTGCACCGCGCCTTCGCTCCATCCGCGCCGTCCACATCCACCCTGAAGCCGCTGCTCCTCGTCGCCTGTGCAACTGCTCCGCCGCTGCATAACCACACCAGTCCACCGCTGCCACCGCTGCTCACCCACACCAGATCCGCCGCTGGACACCATACCCAATCCGCTCCTTGATGTCCGTCTGCCCGTGCAATATGATGTCTCTGCTTGTGCGTCCTAATAACACTGTCGACTCCGTTATCTGCTATCTGTCGTCAACTATGTCGACCATGCTATCTGCTATCGATTATG
This sequence comes from Stephania yunnanensis, assembly GCA_039657365.1. NCBI lineage: Eukaryota > Viridiplantae > Streptophyta > Magnoliopsida > Ranunculales > Menispermaceae > Stephania > Stephania yunnanensis. Next base: position 25,449,448 of record CM077581.1, on the reverse strand, counting down.
TCGATTCCGTTGTCTGTCTGTCGTCGACTATGTCGACTCCGCTATATGTCGTCGACTCCGTTGAATTAGCTATATGTCGTCGTCGACTCTGCTAACTGTATGTCGTCGAATCCGTCAACTCTGATATCCGTTGTTCTACAATTCCGTTGTTCTGACTCTGCCACATCATAATCTGTTTCATGTCGTCTTCGGTGGTCGTTGATCTGCTCCGCAACGAACCTTAGATTTGTCAGGTTTACTGATTCGATTGACAACCCCACGTTGAACCAACTTGAGTTTGAGGGAGGGTGTTAAGTAAATTATAGTAGTTGCTATATTTCCGTAGTTTAGGTATTTAGGTAGTTTCTATATTTTGATATTTAAGTAGTATTAGGAAACTTTCTTTATTTTATACTTTGTTCAGCTCTATAAATAAGAGCACTCTATTGTACTCAAGTTGTCCACATTAATACAATTCTTAGTCTCTTCTTTGAAATCTATCAACGATTCCATAATTGACATAAAACTCAAACTAAGTTTCAATCAAGGAATCACATTCTCAGCAGGAACAAACAAGACGATAAGCAAGGTCCTATCTATTAACCCACCAAAACGAAATTGGAGAAGATGGAAAATCTGATGGTATTTGGGAGCAATCGCTTCGTCAACATGAATTTATGAAATTTCTAACAAATCAAAGAAAAGTTTCAACAAACAATAAACAGGCACTGCCCGACATAAGTAACCTATAAAAGCGGAAAGGAAATCAAATCAAATAGAATAACTCACGGCTGTGGACGATTCAACGAAACTCTGGTGCGGTTCACCAAGGAAAAATGAAGGAAACGGGAGATGGGCATGGCTTCCAACACCAAAACATTAATGGGGTTTTGACGACTGAGGAAAAAAACTTTATCGATACGCGTAGAAATATACATTCCCATGTGAGTCCATGGAAGACCGGACCTTGTTTTCATACAAAAACGCGGTTCCCACGGTGTTTTTTTTTTTTTTTTTTTTTTTTTTTTTTTTAGGGAGGGCAAATAAATAAAAAAGAAAGTAGAACCTACCAACAACCGATCGCCCCAAGTGGTAAGGAATTTGGTCCCCTTAAGCAAAGTCTCAGTTTGAGTTTTACGAATGAAAAAAAACTGGGTTGTGAGGGTCCCTCCCAATATGGGGCCCCGATTGTGCCTGAGCATGGATTAGTCGATGCGGTTGACGCCGAACACCGTGTGGGAAATGAGACCCCAAGAAAAAAGTTGAATCCATAAGGGGATGTTGTGTGATAGCTTGGGTCATTTCCAATCTAGGGGGATGGCGTGAAGTTTGGGTCATTCCATCCTTACTTAGCCGAAGGTCTCAAGTTCGAGCCCTTAGTATGAACCTGTTGTTAAATTCCCTTAGGGAGAGTTTGTCATCCAGTTGGTCCTACTGTGATGGCCTGAACCTCTAATCGAGGTACCGCCCGACTTAATCTCATCATTAAACCATAATCCCAATTATATAGGACTTAATACCGTATTAGTCAGACTTATTGTCTTATTATCCTTGTAACTCGTGTTTAGGATAAGTATTTATCGTTCTTCGTTATTCGTAATTTTCAGACTTAATTAAAAATTGTTATTCATTTTTAATAATTTAGCATAATGCTTAATAATATTACGGAAGCAATCATAAAATACCTATATGTGAAAAACCAAGAAATGGATCACTTGCATATAAATAAAAAAAATCGGGTTAAACAGTGAATAACATGCATAAGTCAGGGAGTCGAGTCTCTCAACCCAAATACAAAAATTAAATATAGTAGATTGAGTAAAATTTTGTGAAGAATCTAAATATCAAATTAATTTATGAAAACGAAGACTTTAATTAGATCATAATTTCAGATCTTCAAATCATATTAAAAATCTCAATTTTGACCAAAATCTTAAACACTTCAAAATTTAAAGTTGGGACTTCAATTGGATCTTTAATTTGATTAAAAATAACAAGAAACGACTTCAATTACTTTTTCTTATCAAAAGCCATATGATCGATGACTTAAATCTTACATGCATGAATTAAAAAAGAGGGTATAGAAGAAACCAAGCTTATGGTTGATCCCTTCAATAGATGACCAAATTGATCTCTTCAACCCCCAATTTGTTATTAAATATCAACACTTTTTTCATCTCATGATTTCTCTTTAATTTTGCATGAAAATGAAGATCAATTATATATATATATATATGTCATGCGAGATGATTTTAGGCCTACATCTTTTTTTATTCTCTCCATGTCAAGACAAATCTAAAGCTCATAATCACCTCATTATCTCCACTGACACACACACTAACACAAAACACTAATCTCATGAATTTTATTTTAACACGTATCTCGAGGCATATCCATGGTCTATGTTTATTCACACAAAGTTAGGTACTTTGATTAATTTGATTTATTTGCATACTATAGTACAATATAATCTAATATACATATTTCGATTTCATTAATATGTGTACAATTTAATTCAAAACTTACCAATCACTCTTTACCTGGTCCCCACATCTATACATATCTCAATGCGTGTACCTTGCTCGTGTCACGACGCCTATACATAACAAATAGATGTGATTTAATAATAGACACATATACATAGACTAGGAAATGACCAAACAAATATAAAATACACATCGGCCACATACCAAGGTCATACCACATATCTGTCGGCGAGTCCCATGTTACGGGTCGATGATTCTGATTATGGATAGAATAAGGGTTATAAATTTGGGCTGTTATAAATCTTCCCAACTAATGAGAATTTCGTCCTCGAAATTAAGCTTAAGTCAGAAATCTATTTGATTTAAATAGGTACAGGAATCGCTCTCGCATATAAGCTTCCCAATCCCAAGTGAGTTCTGAATCGGTATAGAACTGCCACTTGACAAGTACAAACAGGATAATCTTATTCCCCAGCTGTTGTACCTTTCGGTTTAGGATCTGGATCGGTCGCTCCTCATATGATATATCCTCGCTCAAATCTATGAGTCTCAAGTGCATTGTACGCCTCCCTTTGACTTGGCTAGTCAAAGCATAGAGATATAAAAGATCAAATCTCTATCACCCAACCTATTTCTTAACTTTGAAAGGTCGAAACCTTCTTTTCAACCCACATTAAGACTTCCTCGTTAAATACATTAAGATCGCCTCGTTATACATACTTGCCACGATACTTGTCTGCGTACTTCTTCTGCCTCTCCTAAGTAGCTCGAAGTTGCTGAAAATCTACGTCACTTTCTCTGTGTCGTCAACAACAATCTTCATCCCCAATATTTCTCGATCCTCCAGCTCAGCCTAACATGATGAGGAATGACATGGTCTGTCTTATAAAGCCTCAAACAACCATTTCATGCTAGCTCGATAATTGTTGTTGTATGCAAACTCACACAACGGTAGATAATCCTCCTAAGATTCACCAAATTCTAACACACTAGCCCCGAGCATATCCTTGAGAACCTGAATCAACCTATTGGACTGCCCATTAATTTGAGGATGAAAAGCAGTGTTGAACTGTAGGCATGTACCATACTGCTTCTGCATACTTTACCAAATCCCAGACGTATACATCGCATATATGTCTAACGTGATAGTCAATGGTACCTCATACATCTTAATAATCTCTCTCTCAAACAATATACTTAACTGGTGACAAGTAAATAATTAGACATGTTTTATAGTTCATTTTATGATGATTTTAGATGTAAAAGACCATATTACGCAGGGTTTTCTCTTGCTTTTTATATTTCAGGTAATAAATAAAGAATATGAAGAAATGAATGAAAAATGAAGATTATAATGAATAAATCAAGTGGAAGAAGTATACGAAGAATTATCACCAAGGAAGCAAAGAAGAACTGGACTTTTGTACCAACGATTTTCAGCAATTCCTTGACGACACTAAATCGTTGGCTAAATCGATGGACACAAGTAAGGACTAGTGAGCTTAAAAATTTGAATTTTCCCAGCGATCTCTATCTCACTTAAATCGTTATGAATCGCTGGGTAAGATTATGAGAATTTTAGATAACTACGAGTTGTTTGAGTTATTTTGGGATGCTTACTACTTAGAATACTATAAATACTAGCCTAGGGTTACGAAATTAGTTGCTCTTTAGTACGTAGATCAAAATTGCATTGCTCTTAGAGTCATTATCTATTATTTTCATATTTTTTTGCTTTTGGAGAAGATTAAAGATTTAAAGTATTTTAATTCAGATGTATTTTGAATTATGTCTTTTATTTATATTATTACAATGTTATTTATGATTATGAATGAGTTATTTTTTTGATTTAAACAAAGTCTGAACGTGAACTAGATCCGTTTTGCAATGTAATTATGATGAGATGAATATGTGCTTAATGCTTTAATCCGATTGTATTATTTGATTCACTGATTTAATAGGTTAATATTTATTGATTTTAATCATGGATCAAGGTATTGCATGTATAGTCTAGAATGTGTATTGCGATATATGATTTTATTGTCTAGTTGAAGTAGTAACTAGGATCGTTTGAAAGGCAAACATCGTTTAAATGTCCTAGGTGAATTTAAGATCTAAATCTAGTGCTGAAGTAGCTTTCCAAAGATTTTAGATTTAGTAGTTTGAAGTTCTCATAAAGTTTAATTCGGTTTTATTATGTGAAGTTAGTTAGCTCAATAAAATTAGAACGTGACTTTTTTACCGGTATATGAAGAACAAATGATTGACTAAAGGCTATTTACTTACTTATGATTAAATTACTTATATATGATACTTTATAAGTATGTTCATGACCATATGGATTGGATTTACATGTTTAGAAGGCAAAATGAGTTTATGTTTTATTATTTTGGATATTTGTTTAGAAATTTATTTATTGTTGAATTTAGTCTATTTGATTGATTGTGAAATTGGATTGTGTTAGTTATTTAAGATAATATAGTTAGTTAAGTATTATTATGTTATAGTCAGTTATTAGTTAGTATTAATTATTATTATAAAATAAAATAATAAAAACTTTTTAAAAGTCCCTTTTCCTATAGAGGTTTGATAAATCCCTGTGGAGATGATTCCCACTTATCGTTGTTATAAATAATTAAAGTATAATTCAAAAAGAGAAATTATTGTACATGCTCGACACATGTCGATTTTTGGCATCATTGTCGGGGATTTAATCACAATTTCTTAGAAGTTTTAGACGTTGTATAGTCTATCCACTTTGCCATTCTAATTCCACAAGATCCTTAGATCCATTTGATCATGTGGTAGATAGGACATTTAATCGTAATTTTAGACAACGACAATGTAGAGGACACCAACCGACCACAATGGAAGCAAATAATAACTTTAATCTTAATAATAATGATAATGAAAATAGAGAACTTAATTTTAGGCAAGCTAATAAAAAGTCATTACTTGTGAACCAATGTGTATTGCTTATCCTGTGGGATTTCTCAAATTTAAACATAGATCTGGATTCAATAATGCTCTACTTAACTTCTATGGTAAGGACAATGAAGACCCACAAGAGTTCATAAGGGAATATCAACACAAAGTTAATGGGATGAAACCTAAAGACTGCACGTTAGAACAAATCAAACTTAAAGCTTTTCCTTTTATATTGAAAGATCAAGCACAAGATTGGTTGTTTTATCTTCCTCAAGATTCGATAACCACATGAACTCAAATGTTAGAAGCTTTCCTAGATCAATATATGCCTGTAAGAAAAATTAGTACTTATAGAATACAAATAACAATTGTGAAGATGAAAGATGATGAAAACTTTAATGAATTTTGGGATGGATTTCAAAGATTAATTTTATTTTGTCCACAACATGGATACACCCAAAGAGCTTTATTAGAATACTTCTATAAAAGGACTAAATCATTTTGGACAAATATTTTTAGATAGCGTATGTGGTGGATCATTATTCGATGTTACACCAATTCTAACAAAAGAAACTATTAATAAGATGACCAAACATTCTAAACAATATGATGAAAAGACCGACACATCAAGATAGAAAGTTTGCGAGGTTAAGGATAAAAAAATAATAAATTTGATGAAAAAGTTGAAAAATGATCTAACTTGATTAAATTACTACTTAAAGATAGATCACATCAAGTTAAACCATGTGGATTTTGTAATGAAGTTACACATCGTACAGATGCGTGTCTTACTTTACAAGAAGAAAACAATAAAGAATTCAACTTGGTTATGAACCAATATTCCGATCCGCTTAAGAACCAATATAATAACAATTATTACAATGGAAAGCCAAATTCAATCTTAGCTACGATCCATAAAATCAAAACTAATAGACCGAGAGCACCGACACAACCTGCAACAATGTAACAACCTCAACAAACTATTTAACCTATGCAACTAAATCTAGAACAAATATTACACAACTTTATGACTTAAAGTCACCAAAACATTATGCAAATTTCTTAAAATCAAATTAAAATCGATACATCTATTAACGAGTTGAAAAACCAATAAAGGCAAATAACTCTAAAAATCAACAAGTCAAATAATCAAACTAAAGCAACTACTCAACCTATGAACACTACTAATCAAGCACTAGTTAACTGTCACGACCCAAATTTCTAATTGTAGTTATTATCTTAATTAGGATCACCGACATGTGACATGCGATCCACATCAAGATACATGCACTAACTGAGGTAATGTAGTTGAGGTATATGTTAAATTTGTTGTGATGTTTGCCCAGTGTATTGTATATCTCTAGACTACTAAGGCACTCTTACTTGTATTTTGATGTCGAGATGTGAATGGTGATGCACCTCAAAATATGCGCCAGCTGAGACTGGGGTAGATAGTGATGTGGTAAGTTTAATTTGAGTTAAATAAATCTTAGTTAGCTAAATTTGATATGGCTATAGTTGATTTACATTAATGAAACCTAAGTTAGAAAAATAAAACATTAACTATTTGATGTTCCTCAAGACACGTATAAACACATCACAAGGCTAATTGAGTTGCAATTAGTGCTAGCAAGAGTGAGTTAGTAGAGAGTTAATGGATTTGGAAACAAGATGTGAACTATTAGATTTGTTTCGAAATACGTGTAGACCTCACAATCAATGGCTATAAATCAATTTTACCTAATATATATAAGATTGGATGAAATAGACATGCAAATGATCTCATTTACTTAACACGAGAGAGAAGTAAAGTTGGAAAAGAAGATCAAAGAAGATCAGTAGATTGTAAATGTTGTTTGGAGGATTTTGAAGGTGTTGAATCAAACTAAAGGTGGTGTACAACTTGGTAAGTTAAATCTAAACCATTAACTTGGTGTAAATTGATGAATTTGGTTATAATTATGAAGTAGGTTATTGTAGTTGTTATGGTGGATGTTTTGGGTCTCTAGAGGAGGGGAACGAGGATCCAAGGCTTTGGGGATGGCCATGTGCAGGAGAAAACTCAGAACTCGAAGTGCAGAATTATAGGTTTTCCTGCACATAGTGAACTAGGTGTGCTTGCTAGTATGTTATCTACGTATATCACGCTAATGAGTATTGGTAGCGTGCTAAGAGGGTCTCTAGCGCGCTAGATACAATACCCTGCGCGCTAGTTTCTATGAACAACACAATTTTTGCAAATTGATGAAGACTTTGAAAACTTCTAACTTGGGCTAAATCCATGTAAAACCATCTAAACATACTCTAAAACGTATTTAATAATACCGGGAACCTAGGGAAGAATCTCAGGGGTTCGAGTCGCATTTCGAGGAGTTGGGAGACGGTTAAGTTGGGGAATTTGCATAAATTGTAAGTAAGTTTGTTGAGGTTATTTTCCACATTTCATTTCCATTACATATTGTTGTTCAATAGTCTATTTTGACTAAATTTATGATTTGTAATATGGTATTATGAACTTTAGTTGATTCTACTCACCCAATGAGTTGTTCGATCTTGATATCATTCCTTGAAATGACTTATTGCCTCTACTCTTGTCCATTGTACTTATTAGCTGATTTTGAATTGATTCATGAATTGAATAACGTGCTACTAGGATAGTTGTATTAATGCATTAAATATGGACTTGTATTCTTGCCTTTAGTGCTTTGAAAAACAATAACTTTACTCTATAGCTCTTAATGATGCTTCCTTGTGAATGTAAATTAGTCCTAGTGTCTAGGGTCCATTACAATATATTGATATGAACGACATAGGTAGTTAGAGTCCCTGGGGATGTTGACACTGGCCACTACTATAGAGCGACACTCGGGGTTAGATTCCTTAGATCGATAAAAGACACACTGGGTTAGAGTCCCTGGGGTTGTCTGCAACCAGGTATTAGACTGTGTGATAACATGCACATCCTTTTTAAATGGCTTTTAAGGCTTAAATGGTGGAGATCACAGCCGATCAGACCCAAATCATCACTACTTCACCTAGTGTCAGTTTCATTTGTTTAACTTTGATATTCATGGGCATATTTCAGTTTCAACAATTTTTTCCTATTTATATGTTTTTAAATACCTTTTGTATACTTTGGAAATGTGGTTGAAAATCTACAGGTGTGTTACTTTCTACTTTATTGTACTCACTGTCATTTTTATGACGGTGCGTGCGTATCCAACGACAAACAAGACCGACAAGGAGAAGATCGGAGACTATCTCCAAACTGGTGGCATGTATTCAGTCCTGACTTTGTAGGTTTTTGTTGTTTCGCTGTATTACGTGCTTTATTACGTGCTTTATGTCTTTCAGACACATTTGGGTTGTATATATGTTTGGGTTGAGCATTGGTTCCCTGACCTAACACATGTTTATGACAATGATTATCACAATTTTGACATATAAACATGTGATTGTGCTTTCCTGATTTTTCACACTTAGGATTTGTATTTAATTGATTTTGCTAAATCATTAAAACTTCTACCATTCTAATAAATATTAAAAAGTTTTAATTTACTCTAAGAATTTTATAATATTGGAAATTATAAGTGTTGTCTATCTTGAATATGTGGATTAAGGAGAATAGGACTAAAGGCTAACTATACGTTATTAAGTCTTATAAGGTTGAGATTATGACTTAACGACGGGATTAGGTCGGGCGATGCCCTAGATTAGAGAAGAAGCCATCACACATGGTATCAGAGAAAAGTCTTTCGATAAACATACAATGAAATTTGAATAAAACAAAAACTTAAGCTGTGTAAGCCAGACGATCTTTACCTAGAAAACATTACAACGAAATTTAAATAAAACATAAACTTTAGCTATGCAAACTAGACGACCCTTGCCTCAAAACCATTAGTTAGGGAAGTAAGTGAGAGTGAGTTGGGGAATTATTATATTTATATGTTAGTTGAAATATGTGTAGTATCTATATATGATACATGCGTAGTAGCCGATATGTGCGCCTTGTCAATATGCAAACATCAATGGCTGATGCACATAAGGGAGGAGACACAAGAGCTAGCAGTAGCCAGCCTTCTATTTTATGACGGTGTTGTTTGACTGTGTTGCAGCTCAGGGACAACAGTTAGCTGACTTTATCTCTTTTATGACGGTGCGCATGATCGCACTCGAACTGGTCATAATCGTCATTATACCTACTACTATAACATTACCCATAACGACTACTGAGATTCTGATTGCACCAATTACCACTACCATATGGCCACAAACATATGTGCTACAAGTACCACAACCTCCAATTAAGCCTACAGTATCACGTCCTCCCGAGTTACTGATAGTGATAGTTCTAGCTAAGGATACATCCACTCCACACCAACAACTTTTGAGACTGATGATCTAATGAAGTACGCCAAGCCGGTAAAGGAGTTCATTATGCTTAAGCCAATCTTCTTTGTTGGGAAAAGAGAGACCATGAGAAGATTGAGAGGTGGATCTTGTCACAAGAGAAGTTACATTTGTCACTGACTATCGAGGATAAACTACAACCTATTCTTTCTTACTACACCTTAGAAAAGGGTGTTGAAGATTAGTGGAGATGATAGTGGCCAGTAGGGGTAGTTTTGCATCGTGAGCTAATTTTAAGGAGTTTTTTCAAGTAGTATTTTGCAGCATCAATGGTGAAAAGGACGAAGAAAAAGTTTATAGCATTGAGACAGTCTGGGGGAAAGTCAGTGATGAGTTATAGAGACAAATATGGCTACCTCAGTAGTTTGTTGAAGATTTGGTTGAGAGTGATGTTGATGATGCTTTCTATTTTGGTGATGGACTGAGACTTGACATTGCCCATCATGTGGTCAATACCGGAGCTAGATCTCTCTAGGAGATATATGGGCGGGCTCTATTTCATGAGACATATGAGTGGGCAGAGATGAGGAAGGACCTATACAAATAATTGATTAGGGAGTAGATTTTTAGCGGAGAAAATGGAAAGGTAAGGGACAAAAGAGAGATGATAGGGGCGGGGTGCTTGCTTCCAATATTTAGGCAGCGCCCTTCGCACCACTTCCTGCACCTACTCAGGATGGATATGGCAGACCTCCCTTACCCCTCCTACCAGACATGCATTACTATCACTACTGGCACCACGAAAATAACAACAAGGTGGTAGATGCAGAGGTAAAGGCCGAGATGGGTATAGACAGGGACATAGACAAGCACATGGTTAGGCGTGGTATTATGATCAGGGATAGAGGTAGCAGTTTGGCCAGTGTGGACCGATCATTTATTACAGATGCGGTCAAGCGGGACACATGGCTAGAAAGTGTTCATAGATAGCAATAGCCTATTTACTTTAAGGCCGAGAGGGAGCTCAAATGGTAGCACAGCTAGATCTCGGGGCGACACGGGGACATATTGAAGATATAGTTTCCATTTTCTGTAAAGATTCTTACATATTATTTGATTCGAGTTCTACTATTTTATTCATTGTTGGATGCATGATAGAAATCCTAAGATTGACACTTGGCTTAGTGTACATTTGGTTTTGAATACCGCAGTTATGGATAAGATATATCCTAATAGTTTTATCGAGGGATGTCCAGTTGAGATAGGTGGGGTAGAGTTGCCTGTAGACTTTAGAGTTCTCGAGTTTTTAGAGTTTGACATGTAATTAGGGAAGAATTGGTTATCAACATATCATACTCATATCGACTATTTCAGTAAGACAGAGATATTTGAGATCTTAGGGCGTTCGGAATTTACATACCAATGTAGTGCACCGAGAGTTGATACCACGAGAGGTCGACTTGCGACTAGTGAAATAGTTAATATGAGAATGATTTTTTAGACTTGAACGATTATGATAATTTTAACGCTGAAATTTATGCAATCAATGCAGTAACAATGGAAACTGGTAAAATGACTCAAAAGAAAGAAACAGTTGAAGACAAAAAAAACTCAAGAATAGATAGTTAAGTAACCAGAGAATTGAAAAATCATTAACAAGATGAAAGTTTCTAAATCCAAGTACAATAAGAAAAAGAAAAAAATGAGACTTGAATCCTATAATGATTAATGATCATAGAGGCATACACGAGCACACTAAATTCAAATGGGATTGGTACTATAGAGCTCAATGTGATATAAGCTCTAATGCAAATCTCATGCTCATACATTTCTTTCTACACACTGAATTGCAGTTGAATTCACTTGCTTCCAAACGATTCTCTTTACCGAATGGTACTTTAATTCAACTAATAGGAGTGGTCACGGATGTTCCGGTTCAAGTGGACAACAACACCATACCCACGGACTTCTTGGCAATGCCACAATTTATCAATGAAGACCCACCTTTAATATTAAGATGAGCTTTCTTTACCACTACTCATGCTATTATAGATATTTTGAACAAAACATTTACTCTGACAATCAATGGTCGAGCAATTACTTTTTGGAATGGTACTAGAGTGGAAAACTAAATTTAAGTTTGGAGATCTAAACTAATTCTTGAAAGGTTAAGTTAAGCCAACGAAGGTAAACAAAAGTGCGCTATATGAGAGGCAACCCATATTATATGTTTATTTAATTTTATTAGGAATTTAATTTAGTATGTTTTTATTCTCTCACTTTTTGACTATTGTATTGGAAATATTTTTGAGATTTCAACCCCGAGGTGATTTCAATTGAGGGTGAGTGATCGAGTTGTTTTTGCTTATATGTCCTTTATGCAAGTCACATTATTTACTTGCTTATATGTTTATTTATTTATTTATTTAATAAAAGTATTTAGTTAGTTATATGTCCCGCTCAAACTTTTGAATTTTTTTAGTTAATTCTATCTTAATATGAATTTTTATGAATTTGGAATAAGCTAATTACATGATAACTTGAAAAATAGTAAAATAAGCCTAGCGATTCTCAGCTATTCAAATTAAAACTAGGAATTGCTGCCTAAATCGGTAGCAATACACAAGAAAATTAATTCAAAATTTGGAGTCTGGCGATTCCCAACAATTCCACATAAACATGAATTGATGGTTAAATTGGTAGGTCCTAAAACTTTTCAGCACCTTAATTGTTTTCGATGTATCTAGCTATTCCCAATGACTCTACTTAAATAGGAATCGCTGGGCACAATTTTTGGTTTTTAAAATAAAAAACCTCAAATTGCCAACACTTTTCGCACTTGCAAACCATTGCACCCTTCACCAAAATCCAAATTTCTTATCTAGATTCAATCATTCTAAGCTCAATCTTATAGTATTTAAGTGAATCTCACTTCAAATTAGTCTCATTTAAACCAAAAATTTTAATTTTTGGGGTTTTGAACCAAACTAGGGTTTTAAACATTTTCGACCTAGAGCTTGGAAGGTTGCTCTAGAGGAGTTCATAAGCTTCAATCTTGAGAGATTCACTCTCAAGAAGGTAATTACATCAACCCTAACACTTTATGAAATTTTTGATTCGAGATTTTTGCAAATTTATCAATATTTTCAAAATTGATTTGTTGTGTTGTAAACTAAGTTGAGACTTGCTAGAAACTAGAGAAGGAAAACAGAAGACTAAGAATGTCTACTACTATAAAAGAGAAGAGAAGAAATGAAAGAGTTGGAATGAGAAGTTCTTCATTCAATTTGACGTGTTTTTACATTGAGGTTAACATCCTTTTATATAGGCCATTTGGTGATGATGATAAATTTACTTAAACAATATGTACAAGTAACACATACACTGCATGTTATACAACACATTGTAAGTAATTTGATAATACATGGAAAAGTTGGTGTACATTGGAAATGTTTACAAGTAACATGACAATACAAAGATAAGTGAGGGCAACATTAGTAAGGAATACAAAATACATAACTACACAATATACATGGTCGTCCATGCTTTACAACACTTCCCCTTGGATGACACTTGCTTAAAGAATGTGCCACGTTAAAACTTCTATTAGGAAAAATCCTATGGAAAAAATCTAGTAAAAGAAAAAGTGTACACCTTTCTCATAAATCTTAAGATGAATATAATATTGTTAGGATTGCCTCATCAAAAACCTTACTAGGAAAATCCAGTGGTATAAAACCACAGCTAAAGGAAAAAAGTGCAATACACTAATCAATAAGTACCCCTCATGTGAACATGGATGAAACTTGTTCCGTTTCTTTACTTGCAATATCCTTAAGTTTAAACAAGCCAATACCATATGTAAGCCTCTTAAATGTCGTAGTTAGTAAGGCTTTTGTGAATAAATCAACAAGATTATCAATCGATCGAACTTGCTTGATGTCGATTTAACCATTATTCTGAAGCCTATGTGCATAGAAGAAGTTTGGTGAAATATATTTTGCTTTGTCCTCTTTTATGTATCCTTCACTTAATTGTGTGATATACGTTACATTATCTTCATATAATGTGGTTGAAGAATCTTTCATTGAAGGCAATCCACATGATTCTTGAATATGTTCTATAATGTTTCTCGACCATACACATTGATGACTTGCTTCATGAATCGCAAGCACTTCAGAATGATTGGAAGAAGTAGCAACTATAGTTTGCTTTTCTGATGTCCAGGATACAACAATATTACAACATGTGAATACTGTTAGAGCATGTGCCCTAGGTCAATCTTCAAACATTGTTTATCTTATAATTTTAGTTAATAAAATAGAGGTTTTATTTTTTGTTTTATTATAAGTAATTGCATGTTAACCTTATAGTAAGATCTATGAGTATTTGTTGAAATATCCTAAATGTCCCTAGTCGGTCATTATACTGGGAACTATAATGAATCTAGACTAGTGTGAATCTTGATTAATGGTCATGTGATGATCATGCATATAGGGATACGAATCAAGATCATAAGTACTTGTTAGGAAATAAGATACTGGATTGGCTATGAGAACACCACATGGATTAAGTCATAGGTGTTACTTATGATAGGTATATCATTTAGTCATTCGACTTAAGATTACCATAAACTTTAATATTAGGAGCATGATAATTTAACACAATCAAATGTTGTCTTTAACCGGACAATTATAAAGATTGTGATTGGTTACCGTGTGAATAATATGTGAAGGTGTGTAATCAAGATAAAATTTGTCACTCTCGTATAGAGAGATATCAGTGGATCCCTTGACAAGATAGACTGATAATGGCCAAGTCCATGTGAATTGATATAATGAATGCCGCTAGGATGTTTTTCAGTTTACCTAAAGATTGTGACTAGTATGATTGAACAATAAGGTGACTTCCCATGCCTTATGTTTAATCAAATGATATCGCATGGCAAAAAAATATGATATACGTTATTAATTAGGTTGTATCAATGTTGATATTCATGCTACTTGGGTAGTCATAATGCATTGCTAGAGACCGCTTATGACTTGTGTACCAAAATGGCTTTTGGTTCATTGCCAACGTCGCATGAACCTATTTGGTCGCACACAAAGCATGGCTTTGCACAATTTCAATTAGTTCAGATTAATGAATTTTATATGATAAGATTCATGACATTAAAGCCCTTATGATTTGTTATATGATAACTTATTAATAGGGGCGTATATGTAATTTGCTTAAATTGCCTAAATACAAACTTGTATTATGAATATGATTTTAAGTGAACGCTTATCAATACATATAAATAAAGGGTTGAACCCTAAAAACAAAATAAGATTTTTGTTTTACAATTTTAGAGTTCTCTAGATTTAGGGAGATACAAAAAAATTGTTTTCAATCTCTCTTAGGGCTAGCACTCCAAATTGTGGTCACCGTTCGTGTGTGAATTTTTCATATAGAACGCGCACTTGAATGTCTTGAAAATCGAACAATAAAAAAGGAAATTACGAAATAAGGTATGATTTAATTTTATAGATTTAGTTTAATGTAACTTATTTTCGATCCTATTGGGGTTTTTCAAAATTTGTTTTGAATTTCTCGCTGCGTATGAACCCCAAAAACCCAACAGATACATACCTTGTTTAAGAGCGAGCCTTATAGGGATAAGACAAATATCCAACATCAACATAACCTTGGAGATTCAATTTTACTCATATCGAGTAAAACAAACCCATGTCAATTGTTCCTTGAAGATATCAGAAAACATGTTTAACATCATTCCGATGTCTCGAGTTGGTGAAGAGCCGTGTCTTGCAAGTAGGTTGAAAGCAAAAGCAATATCAAGTCTTGTACAATTTGCAAGATACATAAATGCGTCAATTTCACTTAAATATGATACATCCAGATCAAGTAGCTCTTCATTACTTTCATGAGGTCGAAATGGATCCTTATTCAATTTAAGTGATCTGACAAACATTGGAAAGCTCAATTGATGTGCCTTGTCCATATAAATTCTTTTTAATATTTTTTCAATATAATTTGATTGATGGACAAGTACTCAACTTGGAAAATTCTCAATTTGCAAACCAAGACAAAGTCTTATTTTTTCAAGTTCTTTCATCTCAAATTCCTTTCCTAAGTATTCAAATGTTCTAATGATGCCGTCGTGATTTCCAACCATATTTAAATCATCAACATATATAACAATAATCACAAACCATGTTGATGATATTTTAATGAAGACACATGGACAAAATGGATTATTTACATATCCTTTCTTTAAGTAAATAATCACTAAGACGTTTGTACCACATTTGCTCAGATTGATTCAATCCATACAAAAACTTTTGTAATTTTATAGAATGCATGTTATGAGGTTTTGATTTTATTTCTTCAGATATTTCAAATCCTTTAGGGATTCTCATATATATCTCACTGTCTAGAGATCCATATAGATATGTTGTAAGGACAACCACTAGATGCATGTCGAGCCTTTCAAAAACTGTAAGGCTTATCAAGAATCGAAATGTAATTGCATTTATAATAGGAGAGTATGTTTCCTCATAATCAATGCCAGGTCATTGTGAGAAAGCTACAAGTCTTGCTTTGTACATTGCAATCTCATTTTTTATTTCTCTTTTGTACGAATGCCCATTTATATCCAACATGATTTATGCCATCTATCATTTGAACAATCGGTCAAAAAATCTCTCGTTTTTTCAACGAGTCTAGCTCTCCTTGGATAACATCTTGCTATTTTTGCCAATCAGGTTTTTTTCGACATTCGTCTACTAATTGTGATTCTGGATCATCATCATTTTCACATATTTCAAAGGATATAATGAAAGCAAACATATCATCAAGAACAACATTATTTCAATCCCAAATCTTACTAGATTTTAAATAATTTATTGAGATCTTATTATTTTCATCCTTTCCCTATTTTTGTAGAGGTAGTTGTTCCTCGTTAGAATCAATTTGGTCTAGCAAATCCTTATCAAATGATTCTTATACTTTCTTAGGCGTATTTTGATTTGCATTAATTTTTAATCCCCTTTTTCCTTTTTTGAGGAACTGTATCCTTTGAACCAACTGGCCTTCCACGCTTTATGTGTTTTGTTAGTTCTTGTGCATTTTGTTGCACAAAGACATCAATTCTTGTTGTGGCATTTATAGCTGAAATATGTGATTTTGTCACTTATTTTGTGTCAATAAATGCATCAGGTAATTGATTTGTAATTTGTTACAAATAAATGATCTTTCAAACTTCAAGTTCACACTAACTTGTGCGTGGATCATGATGTGATAAAGTTGATGCATTCCAAGCAATGTCACACCATTCCTTTTGATTTGGCTTCTTATCTCCTCCTAATGGTGGGAAAATTGCTTCAAAGTGACAATCAACAAAACATGCAGTAAATAATTCCCCTGTTAGGGGCTCAATTTATCTTATAATAAATGATGAGTTAAAATGAACATAAATCATAAGTTTTTGTTGTAGACCTATCTTAGGTCTATTGGGACGTGGTATAGGAACATACACTGCACAACAAAAAACTCTCAAATGCAAGATATTTGGTTGGTAACCTAAAATGAGTTGCATGGGGAATGTTCATAGAATGCAGTAGGCCTATAATGAATGATAAATGTTGCATGAAGGACTGCATGTCTCTAAACTGAAGTTGGTAACTTAGTTCTCATGATTAAAGGCCTAACAATTAATTGAATGCGTTTGATCAAATATTTTGCCAAATACTTTTGAGTATGCACATGTGGAACATAATGTTCAATGGTAATTCCTATAGCATGCAATAATCTCTAAATGTTGGAGATTGAAAGTCTCCAGCATTATTAAAATGGATGGTCTAAATTGGGTTGTTAAGTAATTATGCTTTTAACTTAATGATTTGGGCTAAAAGTCTAGCAAATGCAACATTACGAGTCGAAAGCAAACAAACATGTGACCACCCAGTTGACACATCTATCAAAATTATGAAATATCTAAATGGCCCATAGTGAGGATGAATAGGTCCATATATGTCTCGCTCAATGTGTTCTAAGAAAACAGGGCATTGCATAACAATTTTACTTGGGGATGTTTTAACTATTAATTTACCTTGAGGACAACTAGCATAATTATAATCACCAGCTAAAAGTATTTTATGACTTCTTAAAGGATGTCCATGAGAATTATCAATTATTCTTCACATCATTGATGATCTTAGATAACCAAGTCGATCATGCCATAAAATAAAGTCTTTAGATCATTGATTTTTTAATTTATGACGACATTCGTTTCGACTTGCCTTATATGAATGAAATATAATCGAGAGGATAAAACAGGGAATTCATCTACCACTTATTTTTCCCCATTTGAAACCAATATAATATAGAGGAATTCTCTATTATTTTCATTCATGGGTTCAATATGATATCCATTTTGTCAAGTATCTTTAAAGCTAAGTAAATTCCTTTTGGATTGTCGGAGTATAAGGCATTATCAATATGAATTGTTGTACCCCTAGGCAACATGATATTTGTTCTTCCAGAGCCATTAATCAAATTAGAGATGCCAGATATTGTTTGAACATTAGCCACGGCTAAGTATAAGTTAGAGAAATATTCTTTCTTTTTAATGATTGTGTGCATTGTAGGACAATCAACAAAACAAATATCGCTCTTATTTGGTTCATGATTTGAACACATAAATTGATGACCCATCTAGACAAATGATGTTTGGCAAATTAGAAAAAAATTCATGTTTCATTCATAAGAAGAAACTAGTACATAGAAACTAGAAAGCATAACAAAAACTAGTACATATAATTATTGGAAAACATTACATATGATCATGAAAAAAAATCAAGAATAGCGTTTGGATCATCATGAAAATTTAGGACATCCATACAATTAATGTCCGATGAACCATCACTGATAGTGAAACTCATCTCAACTGTTTTGCATTTCTCCTTTAAGGAGGCTTGATAAAGATCAATAAAATGTTTAGGCCTACGGCATACATGAGCCTAATGGCTTTTTAGATCACAATTGTGACATGGTTGGTCATGATTATAAGTAGGCCCATTTTCAGCAGCATTCTTTCCCTTTTTTTGGGCGACATCATTTCTATTTCATTTATTTTGGAACTTATCACCATAGAATTTAGAATGCGGCTTGCCACGATCTTTGCAAATAGATCCTTTTCCCTTTCCACGTTCGTGGTTTTCTTTCCTTGACCATTTTTGTGGTCGTTATAGGATGCAACATTTACTTCATTTTTTGAAGCAGAACCTATTGGATGGGAGTTGTGGTTCTTCAATGGAAGCTCATTGTTTTGTTCAGCCACCACGTGACAAGAAATTAATTTTAGTACTTTTTAAATTGACGCACTCAATATTATTGTTGCAACAATAGATTTGAGGCATGAAA
This sequence comes from Stephania yunnanensis, assembly GCA_039657365.1. NCBI lineage: Eukaryota > Viridiplantae > Streptophyta > Magnoliopsida > Ranunculales > Menispermaceae > Stephania > Stephania yunnanensis. The sequence continues at coordinate 25,430,279 of CM077581.1, read as the reverse complement.
AGTATTGAATGTTTTTCCATCGTTGCCTCATTGGATATATTTTCTCAATATAGCCTCAAATTAGAGGTCATATTAAATATGGTGGAGTTATACTTACTGACTGTTTTGAAATCTTGCAGCCTAAGATTCAGCCATTCATTTTGAGCTTTTGGAAATATTACCATTTTTGGTGATCATATCGCTCTTTCAAGCTTAACCTCAGGCTGAGATGATCTTTATAGTGAGATATTCACTTGTTAGAACTTCATGGAGATGATGACAAAGGAATATCAATGCTTTCACACAGTCTTGCATTGATGTTTCATTTCATTCTATAATAGTTTCTCCCAAGTTTTTAGCTTGGAGATGTATCTTGACATCGGTTGCCATGTCAAATAATTATTGCCAGTGATATCGAGGGCAACAAATTCAAGTTTTTTAAGGTTTGCCATAGTCTGAAAATATGTAAAGAAATAAAAAAAATTAAGTAAATAGTTTTTCTCTTTTATATAAAATAAATAATATATGATTAAATATTTTTTCACAACATGATTATTAATATGCAAAATATACTACTTGTATGAGTTGGTAGGACGACCTCCAAGTTGAGTGGCGAGGTGAAGTCTACTTAAAACCATGCCTTCTCGAATGGGATAACTTGTCTCTCATTCGATGTTTAGCTTTACCGGGGACAAGGCTTACCCACTATCAACCCAAACTCATAGCACTATTTGTAATATAAAAATAAAGAATAGAGCATAACTAATTGTTTGTAGTATAACAAGAAAACTAGTTATGTCACATATTGACTTTTTATTTCTGATGTAGAAGATTGTGCAAGACGCAACTACATAACATACTTTTGCAGTTGGTGACATTATAATGCATAGTGTGATAGGAATGCGCCCTAGTTCTATCTACAAACATTATTTTTCATAAAATTTTAGTTAATAAAATAGAGGTTTTCGTTTATTGTTTTATTAGAAGTGATTGCATGTTATACTTATAATAAGATCCATATGTATTTGTTGAAATATCTTAAATGTCCCTAGTCGGTCATTATACTGAAAATTATAATGAATTAAGACTAGTGTGTGTAACGACCCAAATTAATTAAACTAGGATTATCGTTAATATCGAAGATTAACGATCGTAATTTGAGCGTTACATGGACAACTCGGTTGACTCGGATACTAGAACCGAGGGAATATGTTATTTATAGATGATGTTTGTGTGTATGTGGTGTTTAAAATCATTATTATTGTATTGCACCGCATGTGCATATATTATTATTAGGTGAGTTGGTGTGATGGAAAGTTACCTCAAATGCGTGTCGAGAAGCAGGGCATTGGGTACCAGGTAGTCGAGGGTTACTGGGATCACAGATTCGTTGACTTTGTTGAATAAAAACACTAACAATATGTATTATAATGGGCCTAAGCTAATGTAGTTAAATCAAATAAATAAAGGCTTATAGTTTGGTTAATTAATTGTAAACTATAAGATTTTCCTAGAGATACGTATTGACATATCTAGGAGCCATGTGAGTAGCAAATTGGTGTCCCTTGGATTGAATTAGTAGAGAGTAAGTGGTACACATGGAAATATGTAGGCCATTAGATAAATCTCGGGATACATAAACCCATGAAGATCAATGGCTAGAAATAAATCCTATCTTAATATATAAGATGAGTTGATTAAACCCATGCAAACCAAAATCATCTTTATTTCTAAACTTACTGGAGAGAAGAAGAGGAGATTTGGAAGCTGAAATTCATCAGTTGAAGTTGGAATTTAAGGATTAAACACAAGGTAATCATCTTCCCCACCTCTTGCACATTCAAATAAACTAAAATTGAGTGTTTTAGTGTAAATGTGATAATTGATGATTAAGTCACTGATGTTGATGAACTCTTGATGAATTACAACCATAATTATGATATCAAATGGGAATTTACAACTAGTTTTTAGTAAATAAGGTTTTTGGGTGAATTTGGAAAAACTAGTGATTTCATGAAATTGATGAATTTGATCTAATTATTGTTATTAAGTTGATTGGGATGATGTTTTGGAGTCATCATGGAGTGGAGAATATGTTTGTAGGGTCTAGTTAGCTAATAGGGGAGTTTGGGATAAAATTCTCGAGTTGAGAATTCTATCACAAAGAGCAATTAGTGCACTAAGTCTGGGCACTTAACTATTTTTCAAAATAAAGAATAGTAGCGTGCTAGATAGATTTGCTAGCATGCTAATCATTCCTAGCGCTATGCAGTCCCATTAGCGCACTAAAGTCAGATGAAAATTGAATTTAAAAGCCTATTTTCAAATTTTTTAACTTAATACATACCCAAACATCTATAAACATATTAAATATGTAAAATCGAAACTTAGGGAGTTAGGGAACTGTAGCTTGGGTATCGTGGAGCTAGTCGGGCCGAATTTAGGAATCCTAAGAAGTCAGAGCGCGGATTGAGGTGCATAAACCCATTGGAATGCCTCATAAAATTCATGGTTTGTTTTATCGATATCGAATCTTTCTGTGACTGTTGGTGGGCACACATGGGTTTTCTACTCCAATTTCGGGTTGCGTATATATTGGTTGTAGCTAAATTGCTTGCATGGGTTACTTATGTTTAATGCTCATGTCAACTGTAGTGAATATACCTACGACTGTCGGGAGGGATTTAAGATGTTCGCTTGACTTGAAATAGATTTTAGAGGTGTTAATCTGTTAATTGAAGTTGGGGTTTAGTCATTATAAACCTGTAAGTATATATGTGGTTCCTATCTGGTTTTCTCGATTAATGGCTAGTTTAGGTCATAGTTTTCTTGTGATTATACGGTTGTTCATTTATTAATGCTTTATTTCTAAGATTGTTTATTTATTATATGCTATTGATTAGGCGCTAATATTTTTGCTTGTCGTATGGTACCTACATTCATGGGAATGTGACTTATTGTTGTCAAAGGTCGTATTTGCATGTATCATAGTTTACCAGTTTTATTTCATGAATATTGTGTGGATTTCTCTTGGTGTTTTACTTATTGGACTAGTCACTGTATACGTTGGGCAACTGAGTGCAGATCCTTCGACAAGCAAGGGCGAGGGCAAGGGCGAGGGCAAGGGCAAGGGCAAGGAGGTATTAGGCGATTACCTCTGAGATAGTGACGCCAGCTTGTGTGTGACTATAATATGTATGTATTTACTTTTTGTTGGATTTTGGGGACTATAGAACACGGAGGACTTGCATATGAATATTTTGCTGTACTTATCTCGCCTTTGATATATATATATGGTATCTTTTTGTCTGGTCTTCCATTGCTTAGTATTATTAAATACTGCATAACTTACTTAATTAAAGACTAGTGAAATTATAAGCTGCATGCTAAGTTTAGCCAATGTAAGTTTTGGTAGTCTAAGGTAAAGTTTTTGGGTGATGCGGTTTTTATGAAATGAATTTTAGTAGATACAGCCAAGAATTGGGCTATTAATGGTTAGTCGGAACCTATCTAAGTGACGGAGATACAGAGTTTTCTGGGCTTGACTATTGATTATTGTCGATTTGTGAAAGATTTTCAAAGATAGTTGCGCCAATTACTAAATGAACTCAGAAAAAATATTCCAATTGTTTGGTCAAACGAATGCAATGCTCTATTTTGAGAAATTTTAAAAGCATTTGACTTCAGCACCAGTTCTCGTATTTCCTAAAGTGAGGAAAAGGCTTACATTTTAGACTAATGCATTGAAAATGGTTTGAGTTATGCGTTAATGCAAAATGGAAGGGTGATTGTTTAGGCTTCTTTTCAATTAAATATACACAAAAAGAATTATTCTATTTGTGATTCTAAATTTGCAGCGATTATGTTTGTTTTGAAGCTATAGAGATATGGGGGAAGTTCTACGTTATTTTCAAATCATAAGAGTTTGAATTATTAGTTCTCTCAAACAAAATTGAATGTGAGACAATAAAAGTAGTTGAACATTAGAAAAGCTTTAATTTTAATCTTAAATACCATTCTGGTGAAGTTAATGTTGTTGCTGATGCATTGAGCATGATGAGTGCTGAACATAATGTGCAACTAGTCGATTGACTTACGAGTATGAGTTGCTCAAAAAAGTCATTGTTATGATTTTGTTAGAGGTTCTTGAGGTTGATGATGAACCGACTTATGCTCGGTTTAGAGTACAACTCGTCTGTATTTAGGAAGTGATAGAATGTCAGCAAAGTGATGTGGATTATGAAAAGTTTAAGGGGTTTGCTGATAATAGTTATAATCTAGATTGAGTCGAGTTCGTGGATTAAAGTCTTAGGTTTAAAGGCAGACTATGGATTCCATCGGTGGCTAAAATTTGGGATGAAATATTAGAAGAATCTCATTGGTTTAGATATAGCATTCATCTGAACAACCGGAATATGTTATGTTATGGGGCGATTGTATTGGTGGTCAGGGATGAAAGCTGACTTAGGTGATTATGTGAGGAAATGTCAGATTTGTTAATAGGTTAAGGCCGATAGGCAGAACCCAGAAGAGACATTGTAGTTACTTCCTATATTGTAATGAAAATATGAATATATCGTGATAGAACTTGTTATTCATCTGTCTATTTCTTGGGAGAAACATGATGTGGTGTGAATTATTGTTGATGGACTTGCGAAGTCTGCTCATATTCTTTCTATGTACATTTCGTATACCTTTACACAGCTGAGCTTGTTGTGTGGGCGAGGGATGGCTCACTTGTTTGGAGTGTCACTAATGATATTTTCTTATCTTGATTCTTGGTACACATTGGGATTATGGCAGGGCATACAAGAATTATTTCGACATTTAATTTTATTTTAGTTCTGTATTTCATCCTCGGGTGGATGGTCAGACTGAAAGAGATATTTATGTATTGGAGGATACGGTCAGGGCTTGTGTACATGTATTTGGAGGTTTATGGGAAGAATACATACCTTTGTGTGATTTCTTTTATATTAACTGTTGTTAATTGTGTATTGAAAGGACTCCATTTTAGGCATGGTATGAGATACCTTGTTGATCTCCTATCGGTTGGGTTGAACCTGAAGATTGGGTGGAGTTGGAGTCATAGATGGTTGGAGATCGCATTGAGGTTGAGCAATAGATTCATTTAGGATCGAAAACGGTTTAGAAAAGATACAAAATTTATTATGATCTCTATCGCCAATTTCTGATATATAGTGAAAGAAATTGGTCGTATCTGAAAGTCTCTACTTGCGAAAGGCCATTATAGGTTTGGCCTGAAAGGTAAGCTCTCTTTTTTATTTATATGGTCATTTGAGATTGTGAAATAGGTTAGGAAGTTTATGTATGGATTTGTAGTGCCACCTTAGTAAGCCTAAATTAATGACGTATTTCACTCGTTTAAGCTCAGGCGGAAAGAATATGATTCTCATCATATAGTTGAATATAACCAGTTTGATTTGTAAAGTAACCTGTTGTATGAAGATCTAACATGAAAATGAGAGGCGTGTCTAAGAGAGAATTTTTTGAATCTCATTGAGTTTAGGTAGATTTGGTTAAATTCTAATTTGGAGGATGAAATTCTTACTAGTTGGGAAGATAATAAAATCCTGAAATTTTTAAATAGGTAATTATGGTTAATCTAGGATTAAGGAAGCTTAATTATGGTTTTGGTCGCGAGTCGAGAATTAAACATTGGTGAATTTGAGGTTTTTAATTAATTTTATTAATCTGTGATGTTTGCCTAGTGTTGTGTATTATATATTATTTTATTTTGGGAAATTCAGGTGATTGAGTAAGTTTCAGATTTGTGGGGTTTCGTCTCGAGATACGTGTCGAGTCGAGTGACGAGATAGTCAAAATATTGACATAAATATTAGTTTCGAATCTCGTGATGAATAATTGAATTTAAATTGAAATTTCAAAATTTGGATCGTAAAATGGACTTAATGAGCTAACGTGGGGATTAGCCTCAGTTTGCGTGTAAGTCAAGATTGGAGGTAGTGTGAAATGAGACGTATTTATGTGAGATCTTGTTTTGAGTTTGGTGTCAGTTGACAATAGTCGAGGTTGAGATTTGGTCCAAATTGGTGCAAGTTTGGATAAGTATGGCTAAAGGATTAGTCCATAAGGGCTCCATATGTCATGAACAAAGTTAGAATTTCTAGGGTTTTGGTGTGACCAAAACCAGTGCTCTGGACATTTCATGTAAATGGACTGTTTTGTCGAGAGTTTCGTTCAATTCGGTGAAAAGTTGGATAGAAAACGGATGCTGGAAGTCAAAACACGTCAAAATAGAGATTTATGGAATTAATAAATAAAAAAGAAACTAAGCTGCTAATAAGAAACCGAGGGTTTATATATAAATAAAGAAAAAACTAAAAAAAAATCAATCAATTCCTTTTATATTCAACAGAACGTTTACTCCTAACCCTCTCAATTCGATATTTCGCTCCACGAGCTCCTGACATCTAATTTTCGCTCGGTTTCTTTCCGCAAAACCGTAAAGCATCGCAAGACGGTTAGGTCGAGCTAAGTTTCTGCGGTAGAAATGAGGTATTTGGCCTGCGATTTGATAAATTCTTAATGCCAGACACTTTTCTTCAATTCAATTTAAATTCTTGTGATTTTTTGATTTCTTTCAATGGGTTTTGATAGAAACTGGTTGGAATTGTTGTTAATTGGTATAATGGATTGATTTGCATCAATTTAGGATAAATTCCACCGATGTGGGTTAGAGTTTTGTGAGGTGAGCTAATGCAATTCAGCTTATAATGATTTTGGAGTTGTTTTAATAGTTGATATTGATTATTGGTTTTAATTCAATTTGACTCCACGGGCATTAAGAATATTGGTGTTGGTATCGGGTGGTTTCATGATGTTTATTGTCGAGTTTTGAGGATTTAATTGCGAAAATATTAATTTGGAGAAGTTTTTTTTAGTTCAAGATATATAAAGTTTCCAAGTCGATAGGCCATATGGGAAAATTCATAACTTCTCAGTCGGTGATCTAATTTGGGTGTTCTCGGAGTCTATGTAAAGTAGGACATGAGTACTACAAGTTCCATTAAGTTCATCATGACAAATATTCAGGTTTTCAATGTAAAAAAGTTACCCCGAATTGGCTAGTTGAAAGCTAGTTGAAATAGTTATATAAATTTATATTTTTGGAAAACGTTCTCAAACGTACTTTGATCGCTGTTTTCATTGGGCTTTAGATATCATTCAAAAAAATTAAGCTTGAAGTTGGCTGTTTGTAAGGATAAGTAAATCCCAAGCTAACCTTTTCATTTTATGATTATATTTCATATAAATTGCATTGATCCTCGAATTGCATTTTTTGTTGTACATACATGCACAGTTTGGGGGGGGGGGGGGTAAGGCATTATGAGTCTAATTATAGTGTCTATATCGAGGTTATTGAACATTATATTATGCTTAAGGGTCTGGAGTCACTGATACTTTGCATCACGTGGTTATCATGAGATCTCGTTGAATCATATCATACTCCCATAGTCTAGAGGAATGAAACTCATTTGGTTATCCTCCCTGCACATGAATCCTTATTACTATTTTCTTACTACTTTCAGAGACTGATTGTCTGATTATGGTCGGATAACAAAAAGAGATAGATTCATGATTGTATTTGAACTCCTTGGATTATATTTTTCGTTTAAATTCTTTGGATTATTTTGCACTTGATTACTATAAGTGTACTAGATAGTGTGGGATTTACTTATCTGACATTATCCAATTTTTATAATTGAATAATGAGAGGTTTTAACGGCAACAAAGGAAATGAAAAGTTTTTCGATTATTGGTGACTTGCTCAGTTTCTTTCTCTCTATGTTTGTATTACTTTTGAATATAAAATATTTTATAAATGGGTTTTTGGGTTCTTGTGAGGTTAAGATATCTTTTGAAAGTGCTGAAATGGTTTTATAGGGATTAGAATTGTTTTAATGGTTTTAGGATGGATTTGAATGCCGAGAACTTAAGGTGTTAATGATTTAATAATATTGAAAGTTCGAGATAGGTTAAAATGAATAAATAATCATTATTAATGGGATATATTTTGTTATGAGGTTGATTGTGAGTCTTTCAACATTTCTACCAAGTTGAGTAAGTTTGTCTAAGATTTATGAAGGTTGGGATTTCCGTTGTAAGCTTAGAAATCGAGGAGATGATGGCGAAAGATTTTTACAAAGATTTAAGGAATATATAATTAATATTTACTAATTTCGAGGTACAAGATTCATTTTGGAATCTCTTTGTGGTTGATTTAGAATCATATTTAGTAATTACTCTAATTGATTCTTAACTATTTATTGAAGGTAAGGTTAAGGCTGCTAGGTTATCAGGATATTAAGGTAATCTAGGCCGGTCAGATGCCATAACTAGGTGGGGTCTGATATACTGGTCAATTAGAGCTAAATGTAGCGTTGATATAGAAGTTGCCTGACTTTCATGGGAAACAAAATGAGGATCCTCAGTGTTTAAGATAGTGGTAATAGGCATGAAGCCAACTACAATTTTTTCTGATTTAGTGAGACTTAAGGCATTTCGTTTTTGTCTTAAAGATGCTGCACACGACTGGTTATTCCATTTATCAACTAGTTCCATTAGAAATTAGAATGAGCTAAATCAGAAGTTCCAAGATGAGTATAAGCTAGCCAGGAGAATCACTCAGCTTAAAGAGAGAGATATCTCGTATTATTATGAAGTATGATGATTCGTTGTCAATGTATTGGGAAAGACTCAAAAAATTATGTAGGGCCTATCCTTAGCATGGTCTCAGCGAGAAATCTCTAATGGAAAGCTTCTACAAAGGGCTTACATACAATGAGAAGAGACTTCTCGATATAGTGTGCAATGGTAGTCTATCTGATGTCATACTACTTGTGGCTAGGGGATACATAGAAAAGGTAGCCAACTAAGCATAACTGCCTGAACTGACTAGTTAGAGACCAAGAGCTATGGTATCTTTAGTGCAGAGTAGATTCGAGGATGAGTTGTCAGAACTCAAGTCTATGGTTAAAAAGATGATGGTAGAAAAGGGAAAAACAAAAGCTTGTGGGATTTGCTCGGAGCCGAGTCACTTTACAAATAATTCTCCTCAACTCTGCGAGGATACCGTAGAGGTGAAGGCAACAGGACAGTTTTTGGGACCACTAGTAAGGCAATTTGGACAGCAAAGTAACTTCTATAGAGGGATTTAACTATGTTGCTAGGAATCATAACTACTATAACTTTATACCTGGAGGATAGCCATTGCCGGTAGCACCACAAAGTTAACCAACTCACTAATAGGGACCAACCCTAGAGCGGACGATGAAACAGTTGATCTTATCACAACGGCAGTACAAGAGTGGGACTAACATTTTGATCAAGGAGTTGCAAGGTAGGTTATCTGATTTGTCAGCTTAGAAAGGGCAAGCTAATAAACATGGGAAATTGCCATCCCAGCCAGTCTCAAACCTTAACATGCATGAGAGTGTCATTTCATATGTCAACATTCAGCTGTAGCAGAGGAAGTTGAGAGGAGTACCAAGCAAGGAGGATGGACCTATATAATCCAACACATGGCACCATTTCCTTAGAGACTCTATTCGAGAGATGTATTCATTCCTTAGCAATGATCAACTTAAGGAATGTGTACTAGCCAAGAAAAAATTGAAGGAAAAGAAAGAAATCCAGCCAAAAGTAGAAGAATTTTACAAACCATTATGCATAGCAAGACTCTTTGGATAAGATGAGGAGGGTATTCCAGCAAGTAACGCAAACACACCATAGAAATATGGTGATCCAGGTATATTTAGTATTACTTGCATAATATGAGGTTTGCATGTAGAGAAGGCAATGTTTGACTTAGGTGCATCCATTAACATCATGCATCGTTTATTTTCTCATCTAAGCATAAAAATGTTTTAAAGCATACAGACATTAGCATCCATTTAACTGACGGATTTTCGGTCCAATCGATAGGTATGTTGGAAAACGGGACTGTTCATGTCAAAGGCTTAGAATTTCCTGTTGATTTCCTTGTCATTGACATAGAAGACACTTCAGTGTCCTCACTGACTTCGGTCGTTTCCGGAAGGCCTTTTATGAAAATGGCCAAAGCTAAGATAGATGTATTTAGTGGTAACATTTCCCTTGGGCTTGATGATAGGGCAATTCATTTTGATGTTCGTGACTTTTTGGACTTACCTACTAATGTTTCTACTATATATGAGATTTCATACCTTGCTGATGATGATTCGCAAGATAGCATGAAGTTTTTCATTGATCAATTGAAGAAGAAGGATGAAAGAGAGCGATAGAAGAAGAGAAAGGGGAAAGATAAAAGGGACAGAGTACCCGAAGGTAGGATTTTAACATAGAATTACCAACCTAAGGAGATTTACAACACGAGGCAGAAGTTAGAACCACCAACATCCATTCGAGAACATTATTCCCTCGAAACTCCTGTAGACAGTTGAGTTAGAAATCATTGAGCACACCCTAGACAAGGCTGATTTTCTAGCAAATGGAACACCCATCAAGATCTATGGAGTTGCAAGAAAGGTGCCCATAATACTTCGAGACCTGGAGTTTTTGATAGACTTCTCAATTATTGATGAATGACTTTGTGAGATCAACACCGTGCTGCTAGGGATGTTGTTCCTCTAGACAACCAAGGCTAATATTGATGTTTACAATGAGAATGCTACATTTCTAATTGGAGACAAAACAATGCTCTATAGCAATGGAAAGTTGTGCATGAAGGAGGAGCATGGAATCATTAAGCATCCTAAGGTGTCTACACCACTAGCCAAGGTGAAGAAGCCACCTATTAATGTAATTGACTGGACTTTGACTAGTCCAAGAATGTGGTAACGTCAGACCATCAACGTTAAACATTGCCACTTCATGGGAGGCAGCGCACATTTAGTTATTTGAACTTGGTTTAATTAGTTTGATTTGGAATAAACTTGGATTTTAATAAGTAATTAGGGTTGCTTGCTTAGGAAATTAAAGTTGATTTTGATTTGAATAAGTTGATGTGTATCTAATGCATCTAAATTTTGCCGAAACTTGTTGATTGTTTAAAGACTTGTAGAATGTTTTTCATGCACGAAAGTTCGAATGACTTTTGGCGAAATAATTTAGGGCATGTACATTTTAATTTAATGCATCATTTGCATACATAGGGAGGTGCACACACTAGTAATTTCTCAGGGATTTAATTCATTTTCTTGAGACTAGGGATTTCGCATAGCCATGATGGCTATACAAAAACCATTGTTGTGGTGCTGGAGAATATCCCAAATTCAATTTATTCAATTTTTACTACCAGAGATTTCAATGTAAACATAAGGCGTTCGTAGGGCGTTACGAATAACTTTGGGACGAATTTGAAATCCCCATCGATTTGGTAATGTCGTCATGTTTGAACGTATGATGCTGTGTTCAAAATCGAGTTTTTAAAATGGGCATAAACCCATTGTCATATTCCTTACTTAAACTCTAGCGATTTACCGCCACCCCAACCCGTGAACAATCACTTCCAACCACCAAATCCACCGATTTCAAACCCCAATCTCACTCATTTTTTTATTCTCCATCAAGTGGAGACCATTTTGAGCCACAAAAATTGCGAGTTTGGTGACCGCCACAACAAAGTCACGAGGTAAGAGTTTGTTTCCACCTCCTTAGGCGTTTATTAGGTCGAGATAGCTATCGTGAGCTTTTGGGAACTCAATCCTAAGTAGGTAACAACCCGACTTCACCTTAATTTTTCAATTTCTAGTCGAGTGTTCTTCAGCCAATTAGGGCAAGAATGTGTGTTCTAGGAGTTGAATTGGCCCCTAGAACCATAAGGCTGTTGTTTGTGACGTGATTTGGAATGATTTGATAGGATTAGTTGTGATTTTTGATTGATTTTGAAAATTTTGAATTTTTTGAAGGAAAGCCTATGTTTTTTTTTAGAAAATTTTGGATTTTAGATTTAGTTTTTGATTTTGATTATTTTAATGGCATTGAATCGATCAATATCGTATGGAATAAGTTTGAGGAAAAATGTGGGGATGTTTACCAAAATCAAATTTTCAAAGTTCGGTTTTCTTGCGAGTTTGTCGACAGAGTCGACATTTTGGGCTAATTCAATTTTGTTTTGATATTTCATATACATTGCAGTGATGGATTGATTGAAATGATAGTTTCACCTATCTCTATTGATTTAAGCTTTAGTATGATTTCGAGACTTCGAAAACGGTTTTTACCAAAATTTCTTCGAAAACGGTTTCGAGCAAACTTTGGCATTTTGAACTCCTTGCTCTTTGGTTTGCCGAGTGTTATGGTTTGATTTGCTCGTAATTTCGTGATGAAACTTTTGCAGGGTTCTTTGTTTGTTATGTTGCTTATTTTCTGCTATAGAGAGGATCATAGTTGATTCGCGAGACCTAGGACGAGGAGAGGTAGTCGATTACCACCTCTTATACTTAGAGCCTTCCTACCTAGAGCTCCCCAACATTTTGATCAATTTACTTTATGAGCAAAGTAGCCGCAAAGAGGTATGAGAGTGACCTCAACATTAAGAATAGGAAACCCTTGTCAAAGAGGGGATTTAGGATAAGGACTCCCAAATATGAGAGGAAAGTTACATCCATCTGAGAGGGGATGTGAGTTCTTTACTGGGAATTATCAGGCACTAACTAAACCACCTCATGACCTAGACTTGGCACATGGATGTGAGGAGTTAGTTCATGAGTTCTATGTGAATGTATATGCTACCCATCATAACTTGAGTGTTCGAGTTCGAGGAGTCCAGATTCATTATAGTGCCCAGGCCATTAATGCCTATTACAACCTTCCTACTTCTGCGAACTTAGGGATTTCTAAGATCTCTCATATATGCTACATCCATGACTCTCACTACCCTATCAAAGATGTTAGGGCAGCTCTCACTTGTTTCCCACACAATAACTGGACTTATGCCACTTCTTCATAATAGGTTAAACATTTGGTTAAGGTCTATTTTAGGAAAGCTCTTAAGGCATGGTTCTATTTCCCTGATGCATCTCTTTATCCTATCACATAGCATGATGATGCGACGTGGCCTCGATGTGCGACGCTTAATCATATATGGGCACGTGTTGGTCACATCGATGTGGGGATATTCATGTTCAAGTTTATCTGAGAAAAGAAGGAGAAAAAGAAGAACGAGATCTTTGCAATTCCTCTACTCATCAACGATTTGTTCCGACGAGCTAGAGTTCCTCTTGATGGTCTCTAGTTTGACATCCACCTTAGCCGACCATTTTTGATGAGGACATCTTTGGTTACAATGGCCAGGAGGAGATGGATTCTAAGGATGAGCAGGAGCGAGCTCTAGAGAGAGAGAGAGAAAAAAGAAAGAAAGAAAGAGAGAGAGTAGCATGACTACAGCAGTAGTAGTATGAGACGCAGGCTATAAGAGCCATGAGGATAAGGAGAGGAGCACGAGCCCTAGTAGCAAAAGCTTCCTCATCTACACAACCACCGGTGGGAGTAGTACTGGGACAAATGTCCTAAGAGGAGATCATTATCCAAAACGAGAGGGAGATCGGCCGCTTCTTGTATCATTATCACATGTGGCATCGACATATGCATGATTACCCTCTACAACTAGCTCTACCAATAGCGAATAGTACATTCATCATCATATCGAACTACCTGATTTATAGAGCACATGAGGAATATGAAGCACTCTCACTTCCCATTCTTCACATAGTACAAAAGCTGTTTTAACTCCACAACCTAGTGCGCAGTAGCAGGATAGCTCCACCGAGTCTAAGAGTTGCATTTTTGTCTTTGTATAGAAGGAAATTAAGAAACTTTGTATTTTTGTAATATACTCGGCAGCTATAGTATGATGATATTTTGTTTTGTATTATCACCACACAACATATCATTTGCATGCATTTTCAGCTTATACATGTACTTTATTTCATTCGATTCCATTTTTTATCTTCCATTATTCGATTTCACTTATCTTTTATAAAGTGTATTGGTTGTTTTACTTTCTTGAACCTTGAGGACAAGGAAAGTTTGGGGGTATGTAGGTATGTAGTTGGATGGAATGCATGGATGAACCGTAAGGATTTTCACTAAATTTTCACGAGTTTTTAGATTTTTTTCAAAGTTTCTGGCAAAATATAGGTAATGCAGTTTCATTTATTTCATGGATGGATGAATTAGTAGGTTGATCACATTTCCATAAGTTGTGAATTCTTTATTCTTTTTGTTTTTTCCATTTGTTTTAAGCCTAAATGAATGCCTGACCAATTCTAGTTTAGAATAATGATTAAAAATTTGAGAATTCAATGTGGAACAATGTTGCCAATGATGGACATGACCTTATGTTAGAGCATAAGTGAAACATAATGTTCTTGTGATTGGTCTATTGACTGAGTCTACGCCAAAGAATCAACTTAATCTTTACAGATTCCAAAATAGGTTTGCATCCATTTAAAACTAAGTATACTTTAAGATTAAGTTTGGGGGAAGGCAAGCATTGTTTGATTATCCCTTAGCATTAGCCCACCTAAAAATTATCCATTATTAGCCCGGTTGAGCCAATATAACCTGATTCTTTCATCATCCATCAATAAACCTATAACCCAAAAGCTCTATAATCCTTTTACCTGTATTGGAAAATTGACTTAATCATAGCGAATGTGAGAAGTGCTAACATGAGTTTTTAAATAAAAAATAGAGTGCCCCAAAGGTTCCACGGGAAAAGTAGCAGGGAATCTAGTAGTGGGAAAAAGTGAGAAAAAGCGAAATCTACTGGAAATGGAGTAGTAACCGTAATAATATATATATATATATATATATATATATATATATATATATATATATATATATATATATATATATATTTGGAGAAAAAAAGAGAATGTCTAAATGAGGTAAATAAAGATAAAAGTCTATAAAAACTCCTTAAATAAAAAGATTTAGCTCCAGTGGTTGTAGCTAGATTAAGTCTTTCCAATTCTTTGAATCCTTGAAATCATATCCTTGTTACCCCAGCCCAGCAATAATAACCCAAAAGAAAGTCCAATTGGCCCCAAATGATGTCTTGAATGTGTCAGTGGAATGGTTGTATAAATTTCTATTGGTAGAATCTTGGTATTCAATGCCTTATTTAGAGATTGTATGTCTTCGACTTGTTAAAAGTTTTAAGGTAACTCGTGATTAATATACAACTTTAGCCTTGACAAAGCCTAATGTGTGGCAGAGTATTTTTCAAGAAAGTGGTCAAATTATCTTAATTCAAAGTAACCAACTTTACTTGAGTGTTAGTCTTTCCCTTTGGCTATTTTTATAAAAAATTGGATTAAACAATTAAAGTTAGTGTTTGACATTAGAAAAAATTAAATGTGTTTTGTATAAACGAGTTGATTATCTTATGCTCCTTTACTCGGGACGAGCAATTGTCTAAGTTTCGAGGTATTTGATAAGTCATCATTTGTGCTATATTTTAAGGTGATTTTCCACTGATTTCATGACTTTTTTTTATCATTTACACTATTAAATCGTTGTTTTCCTATTTTCAAGTCAAAAATAGGCTTTTATACAAAAGGAGATATTTCCACTTTAATTTACTCAAAAAGCTAAAAATAGGCTTAGCACCTTAGTAGCAAGTCAACATAAAGCTAAATTGCCGAGGAATCGTTCAAGCAAATGCGATAGAACTAAAGGAAGCTCATTGGAAAGACTGCAGGAAAAGCCTCGTGAAGATCCAAGAGAAAGACGAATCTTGTATCTCCTACCGTCTTCTTATCGATTTGGGTATGTACGTAGGGCACTGCCACATTGCTGGGCTTGATTAAAAATGAAACTGAATAGAAACATAGCAATGCAACAATGTCGTAGAGATTTCCTAGCTATTCAATATTTTGTACATATAGCGCTGGGAAGATCAGAAGATTGTTGGTTTAATTCGGCTATTTCACAAAGATCTCGGTTTAGATACAACTCTATCCTACTACTATGTATATGAGACCTCAAAACAAAAAGTGACAGACAAAGACCGAGAGTTCTAGATTTAGAACTCCATATAAAGTCTCAAAGAGGAAGCTTTGGTTTTAGTTTTCTTTAGAAGTTTTGTCAGAAACTATTTAAAAGTTTTATATATTTAATATATTTCAGATTTGTATTTACAATTATGAGTGGCTAAGTTCCACCATCTAAGCCAAGGTATTAAGTTCTAGGGATTCATAAATTTGTGAGGTTTATGTGCTTCAATTCCTTACTTGTTTATATCGATTTTGTATTCTTATTTGCATCGTTATTTTGAGGTTTTTTAGTACAGTTTTAAAGCTTAAGTTACTTCCTTTTTGTTGTGTAAGTCCATGTCCATGGCAATTGTGGTTAGAAACTATCGCTAGTGATTCTACCGCCGTTCGATAAGGGAGATTATGTTAGGTGGCAAGTGGGGCCTTGTCTATTGGAAACTGGTGTCCCTATGTATTTAAGATATGAGACGGGTAGCAGTGTATTGTTCCACTAGTGACGAGTGGACAATATGATGCTAGTGACCACAAATGATAGGTTTTCTCATAAAGCATTAGTGCTGCTATTTTGTTGAAAGCCTTTGGTATATTCTGTGGCGCCTTTGCAAATCTAGTTATCATGTGCTCGTGTTGCACATCCGTCTACTGACTTGAGAAAAATGAGGTGATGAAAGTTACTGCCTATCTACGAGAATCAGTAATAGGACAAATATTTGATAAACTTACGATCGAATAATTCCTCAGAATGTCAAACCATGCCTTGGTCTAGAGTCTTTTATTGATTTCAGTTTTAAGTATCTTAATACGTATGCATTTGATTTACTAGTTCACTTTTTTTTTTCAAAACCCCTAATTTTCCCTAAACCTAAAAAAATCACTCATATCCCTATGGGATCGATGTCATACTTACGTCACTCTAAATTAATTATAGTTGACAAAAAATGAGACTATTTTTAGTGTTGAACGTCGCACATTATAGCCTTAATAAAATACTCTACCAATGAATCCAAATTTAGAGCAAATCCTATAGAACTTTATGAGTCAAAGTCATCAAAACTTTATACAAATTTTTCAAAATCAGATTAAGACTAATACTAATATTAAAGAACTGAAAAATCAATTAAGTCAAATGAATTTACGTATAAATAGGTTCAGTACTCAACAGAATAGTAAAGCTAAAGCACTTACTTAAGCTAGTATTGCTCCTACTAATCAAGCATAAGTTAATGCTTTATTAAGTGATAAGAAAGACACACCTATAACTTGGAAAATACTTATACAAAATAATAAAAAGAAGGTTCATAAAACTATTGAAGAAAAAGAAGAAAAAGAAGAAGAAGAAGAAAAAGAAGAAAAAAAGAAAAAAAGAAGAAAAAGAAGAAAAAAAAATGATGACGGCCAATGTTATTCTTACTAGAGTATGGATAGCTGAAAAATTGAAATATAAAATTTTTCCTGGAAGGCTATACCCATTGTATTTAGCCAGAATTGAAGCATATGAAAAATCTTTATAAAAGTTTGAATTAATTGATAAGGATAAAAATGATAAGATTTTTGATAATTTGAACATTGATATGTGTTTAGATTCTACCATTCCACAATGATTAGCTAATGTTATGGAGGAAGAAAACAATGAAGACATTCTTGAAGTGTTTAGGAAAATAGAAATCAATAAACCATTGATGAAATTAATTATGCAATTTTGTAATTATACCGAAGTTTTGAAAGAATTGTCTGAATAAAAATCTTTAGAAGAATCTAAAGAAAACTTAGGACAAAAAATGTATACTTTAATATATTTTGCTATGTGTGATCTAGGAGCATGAATAAACGTTATGTCACTTAAACTATATGAGTCATTGAAAAGAGGTTCGTTGACTAATACACCTATTAATCTTACCTTAGCTGACAACACCATTATTAAACCTAACAATTTACTGGAAGATGTCTTAGTCAAAGTAAATGACTTTGTATTTCCAGCTGACTTTTATGTCATGGAAATGGGAGACTCAATATCATCAAAGTCCCTAACTATACTTTTCGGAAGACCATTTCTTAAAATGGTTAAAATAAAGTTAGATATCTTTGAAGGAACAATGTCTATGAAATTTGAAAACAAGATTGTTACTTTGCATTTCAATGACGAAGATATCTAAGGAAATTCTGATGAATTTGATAATGAAAAAACTAATGATAATGAATCTTTAGAATTAAATCATCATAAAGTTGAAGTATATGCTATTAATGTAGTAACAATAGAAGATGAAAATGTTATGACCAAGAATAAGCAAGTTGAAGATACTTCAAATCAAAAGACAATAACCCGAGAATGAAAGGTTAAACAACTAAACAATGTTGAGAACTTAATAATATGGAGGAATTTAAATCTATGAAAAATAAGAAGAGAAAAAAGAATCTAACAATTTTATTGCTCGATGATCAATGAGATATATATATATATATAAACATAAAGGTCAAATTGGCTTGGTATTTTAAAGCTATTAGTGACATGTGTTGTAGATCAAACTACATGCTAGTTTCTTTTTTTCTTCACATTCAACTAGAATTGAATGCACTTTCTTTTGAAAAAGTTACTCTACCAAATAGTTATTTTGTAAAACTAATAAGTGTGGTTACTAATGTACTAGTTCAAATTCACTAGCACATTATCCCCTACAAATTTTTTTGTTATGCCACACTTCATCAATGGAGATCCTCCATAAGTCTTAGGATGACCTATTATACCCATTTCACAAGCTTTCAAGGATTTTCTGAAGAAGACAATTACTTTTCGAGTGCTTAGCTGAGCAATCACTTTCTGGATTTCCATAAGAGTGGATAATCCAACATTTAATTTTTTAAAACTACTTTAGAACTTCATGGTTCAGTCGAGCCAATAACAGTAAACAAAAGCGCTTTAAGGAAGGTAGCCATACTCTTTCTTTAAATTCAATTTAGTATTATGATTAGTTAGCTGTTTTTATATTCCCTCACTTTTGACTCTTATAATGAGAATATTTTATGAATTTGATTCCATAATAATTTCATGTAAAAGAGGTTGATCGAGCCAATTTATTTTCGTATTATATTATTTTTATGCATTGGTCTTATGTTAATTAGCTATTTATAGTAATGAAATTATTGTTTAATACATATCATAATAAATTTTGAATAAATGTACCTTTTTTTATTAGATATATATGTGACACATAAATGGAAAATCAATTTAATTGGAAAAACAATAAAAATATGCTGGCAATTTCTCAGCGATTCTAATTTGTACTGGAAATCGCTGAGAAAATCGCAGCAGTGGGCAAATTTCTCAGTGTAATTTTAAGTCACCAATTTCTTATCGATTCAAGCTTATAACTAGAATTCGCTGGACAAATCGCTGAGCCATCGAGGCTCATTTTCAGCAATTTCGTCAACAATTTCTTAGTGAATCCACTTAAACTCTGATTCGTTGAGAATAATTCGAGTCTTTATAAATAGGAACAACAAATCGACATATTTAAACGTTTCACACTCACAAACCATTGCAACCTTTTGATCAATAGAACAAATTTCAACTAGATTCAACATTCTAAAGCTTGATTTTAATATATTTAAGTGATTCTTACCTCAATCTTCACACATTCAATAAAAATTTTGGGTACTTTTGAGAGTATAGAGCCACCTAGGGCTTTAGCAAGGGAGTTAGAATTGGAGCTTAGAATGTTCTAGTATAGAGTTTTGAGTTTCATACTTGAAAGAATTTCTTTCAAGAAGGTAATCAATGAAAACCCTATCCTCTTATGCATTAGATTTTTTGTTTTTCAATGATTTTGGATTGTTATTGGGTTACAAGCTCGATTTCGATATTTTTACTCTAAAATGGTTTTGATATCGACTAATTTTTGTTACAATACTAGTATAGGATTGATGTGACAATTAGTTTATCATTATAGAATTTTTAAACTATTTTTTATATATGGCAAATGAATCGGATTTTATACGCAAGCTAATTTGAGATTAAGTTTCAAATGAGTTTAGGGGTTTTTGTGTGTATATATCGATTGATTTGCATTACATACAAAAAATTATTTTTATGAATTATGTTTTATTGATAAATTTTATATAAATTTCAAACTCTCAATTTATAAATGACTTTTCTAATGAATCTTTCATTTTGGATAGATAAGTTGAATTTTACTGAACCCTTTTACGACAAATATGGTTTCAAATGGTTTTACAATTTCATTCTTTTAATTATACTTGTCCAAATTGTTGGAGGTAGAAATGGTAGAGGTTCAAGAAAGGAGAAGGGGAAGAGAAAGTAGAGAAATCGAAGACTAAATCCAAAATTTCCCAAATCCAACCAATGTCAATCTCTTTTAACACACCTAATATTGGACCACAAATAGAACCTATTCCACCATCATAATTTAGTTTCAGCACTAAGGATGATTATGTATATGAGGAGGAGGAAATGAATGAATTTGAACATGAGATACCAACGTGGGAGAAAAATTACATAATTAGAAACGAGAACTTTGTTAATGAGAAGGCCTACGAAAAACTTAGGAATTATTTGGTGAAAGATAGGAAGTTGTTCTTAGATAGGTTAATGTGAAGAAAAAATTAAAATATAGGCCTAGGATCCTAGATATCATCGAAGCCAAGAACTATGGGTTGTTGACTAGGGACTATAACCACCTAGACTTAGAGGATGTTCTTAGTGAGAGGGGTTGTGATACCTTGGTGAAATAGTTTTATCCCAATGCATATGGGAGTGAGTGTAAGACTGAATCACAAGTTCGAGGTATAACAATGGATTATTTAGCTGCAAGAATAAATCAGTATTTTGGTTTACTAAAATTTTACCAAAAACAAAATGATGAGTACCCTAAACCCTAATATGTCATTAAATGCCACTACTCCACCAAGACAATTATAGGAGGTTTAGAGGCAATCAATAGAGACAATTTTTTTTTTACATGGAGGGGTAACCCGAGCACATAACCACCAGATGTTTTTAGGAAAATCACTAACACATGGTGTTATTTTATCAACGCCAACTTATAGCCGAGCTTGCAATATTATAAAATAGCAAACAGTAGGCCACCCTACTTTACCACATTTTCATGGGACTAGGATACTTGGATGTTGGCAAGATTATCTATGAGTCGATTATGAATGCCATCGCCATGAAGAATAACAATGGACTACCATTCCCTTTGATGATTACGACCTTTTATAGAGCGGATCTAGTGAACACGACATGGCTTAACATGGATGTTTTACTAGAGAAGACCATTTTGGATGTGGTTATAGAGATATATGGAAGAGTGAATTGTTATGAAGATACAAAGGATAAAAGAGAAAGGGATAAGATAACCAGAAGAGAAACTATGCAGAGAAGAAAAACTAGAGATGACACGAGGAGAATTTTAGAGGAGATATTGTAAGCTAGAAATCATCCAAACGTAGAGTAGCCTAGTAGGGATTAGGATGGACTATACATGGGTTAATTGGAGTAGGCCCTCATTGATGCAATTCTACGCAATTAGATAACTAATCTACATAATCAATAACTAATGTTTGAGAACCAAAGAGCTTCAGCAAGGAACATCCACTGGATGGAGCAAAAATATGTAGGAAAAATAGGCATCGAGGAGGTGCAGTGGTTCCTGTACCATCTACAAAGATGAGACTGCCACTTAGCAGTAATCTTAATGTTCCACTACTGCTAGGTCTGAAATACAACCTTTACGACCCCGTTGCGAGTTACAAGTCCTAAAGGATTGATCGAGTGGAGGACGATGACGACACGACTTCTGGACTTCGACATTGATTTCCATATTCTATTTATTTTCTCTATCCCCGAATTATATTATGTGAGGTCTTATATGTAACTCCGGTCTTCATGATATACTTTTGTGATTAATGGTGATACTTTATGTTTATGGTGGTGATATACTATGGGATAAGTTTTATTCAGTGATTTGGTGTGAGATTTGATACATTTGATACATAATGGTGATGTTTATTCATACAATTTTTATCAACTATTTCTTATTACAATTCTAAATTTGGTTTATTCATATTTTAATTGTTAAATTTACGATTATATCAATTCTTTTAAACTTCACATTGTACGTTTGTTATGTTAGAAACTCAACTTCATTTTTAAACCTTGAGAACAAGGTTGGGAATGAGTTTGAGGGTATTTTAGGTGAAGTTTGACAATGATAGCAAAGAAAGGAATGAGAGACAAGAAAGGTAGAAGACAAGTTCATAATTGATCTGAAAAGTTCAAATTATTTCCAAATTCAAGTAAGTATGAAATTCATTTTACTTTGTTTTTAGTTAGGAAATGAATGATAATGAACATTGAATAGATTCTTGAATGGAAGTGCTATTTTTATTACCCAATCGGATTTTATAATAAAAGGAATTAATTTTTATACCCTTTTTCATTAGCTTTACTAGTTGATGTATACACTAAATTAAATACCTTGTGTTAGTTATGATAATAACTCCACCAATGTTGTACACTATGTGCGCTACATAGCCGGTCCCAAGTCCGGATAAAGGAGGAGGACTCTGACACCCATTTTTTCATACCGAAAAATGGGTAAGGGAGGTCTCAAACTCACTTTTCATACCCGAAAAGTGAGGGAGGGAGGCCCCAAGCTCATTTTCCATTCTTGGGAAATGGAGGAGGGTTGCGATAGGTTGACAGCCAGCGTAAAACTTTTGTCACTTTTCATGAAATGGATCAAACATATATAAACGTTGGGGCGTCCCCACCTAGCGACGCGCTGCATCGGAGCCCGGGTGTAGTGAGAAATGAGCAAGGGTTCCCACACATAGGACGTGTGTGGGTAAAGAAGCTAGTCCCTTCACATCGTCGCCCGGATGTGAAGAAAAAAAAGCAAGGGTTCCCACACAAAGGACGGGTGTGGGTAAAGAAGCTAGTTCAAAACAAAAACGAAAACAAAAACAAAATCATAGATACGAACACTAGATCTTTTAGACAAAATAGAAATAGAAAAGAAAAACAAATACAAAGGGGAGAAAAAATTCGTGTAGGAACATGGAACATAGGAACACTTACGGGGAAGTCAATAGAACTAGTAGATACCATGATTAGAAGGAGAGTCAATATTGCTTGCCTCCAAGAGACAAAATGGGTAGGAGAAAAGAGTAGAAAAATAGGAAGCACGGGGTTTAAATTGTGGTACACTGGTATAGATAGAAACTGCAATGGAGTAGGAATTGTGGTGGATAATGATTATAAGGATAAGGTCGTAGAGGTTAAAAGAATGGGGGATAGATTGATTCTAGTTAAATTAATTATTGGAGACGAAAAAAATAAACATACTTAGCGCATATGCACCACAAGTAGGATTAAGCGAGAGCATCAAACACAAGTTTTGGGATGATATGGATGTATTTATGTAGAGTATACCATTAGATGAAAAGGTTTTTATTGGAGGAGATTTAAATGGGCATGTCGGGGTAAGTAACGATGGGTTTGAAAGAGTTCATGGAGGTTTTGGTTACGGTAATAGAAATGAAGAAGGAGAATCAATTTTAGAATTTGCTTCAAAGATATGATCTTGTCTTAGCAAATACTAGTTTTAGGAAGAGGGAGTCGCATATAATTAGTTTTAGTAGTGGTCATAACAAGAGTCAAATAGATTTTCTTTTAACAAGAAAAATAGATAGAAAACTATGTAGAGACTGCAAAGTAATACCTGGTAAAGCACTTACTACCCTACATAAGTTAGTAGTACTTGATATTAAGCTAACACAACGGAAAAATATGAATAAAAGAGTTAGCGACCCTAGAATAAAGTGGTGGAACCTAAAACATAGTAAACAAGTAGAGTTTAGAGAAAAACTACTAAAGGAAAATGTTTGGAATCTTGACTTAGATGCTAATACAATGTGGCTAGAAACGAGTAGTTGCATAAGGATGGTGGGATCAAACATACTAGGTATATCTAAGGGTTTGGGACCTCCAAAGAAGGAAACATGGTGGTGGAACGAGGATGTCCAACGAGCAATTAAGACTAAAAGAGATATGTATAGGAAAATACCTAAGTGTCAAGATGAAGATGCGTACAATCAATATAGAGAAGCTAGAAAACAAGCTAAAAAAGTAGTTAGTCAAGCTAAAACAAATTTCATGGAAGATTTATATACAAGGTTAGGTAATAGAGATGGCGAAAAATATATATATATAGGCTAGCCAAATTAAGAGATAAAAAGAAACAAGACCTAAGTCATGTAAGATGTATTAAGGACGAAAATCAAAATGTTTTAACGCGCGAGGAGGATATTAAAAAGAGATGGATAAGTTACTTCGATAGTTTATTTAATGATGGCCAAGTTGATACTATAATAAATGAAAACCCACACCAAGAAAGAAATGTAAACTATACACGCAATATTAGAATTGTAGAAGTTAAAGAGGCATTGAAAAGAATGAAAATAGGGAAATCATGTGGCCCAGATGAAATACCCATAGAGGTTTGGAAATGCTTAGGAGAAATCGGATTGACTTGGTTGACAAAACTTTTCAATAAAATTTTAAAATCAAAATGGATGCCAATGGATTGGAGAAGAAGCACGCTTGTGCCAATCTTCAAAAACAAAGGAGACATTCAAAGTTGCACAAACTACCGGGGAATTAAACTCATGAGTCACACTATGAAATTGTGTGAGAGGATAATTGATAATAGGCAAGGAGAGAAACAACAATATCAGAGAACCAATTTGGTTTCATGCCTGGGAGGTCAACTATGGAGGCGATTTTCCTTGTAAGACGATTGTTAGAAAAATATAGAGAAAAGAAAAAAGATCTTCATTTGGTATTCGTAGATTTAGAAAAAGCATATGATAGGGTCCCTAGAGATGTTCTTTGGTGGGTTCTAGAAAGAAAAAGAGTGCACGCTAGATACATAGACACTATTAAATATATGTATGATGGAGTAGTAACGAGTATAAAGACATTTGGAGGAGCTACAAAATAATTTCCCATTACGATAGGACTACATCAAGGATCGGCTTTAAGCCCATATCTATTTACTTTAGTTATGGATGAATTAACTAGACATATTCAAGAGGATATACCATGGTGTATGCTATTTGCAGATGATATTGTCTTAGTGGATGAAACTAAAAATGAAGTGAATAGGAAATTAGAACTCTGGAGAAATACATTAGAATCTAAAGGCGTTAAGTTGAATAGGACGAAAACTAAATACATACACTGTGAGTTTGGAAACACTAGACATCGAGATGACGGAGTGGTAAAATTAGGGGAAGTAGAAGTTCCTAGGGTAAACCACTTTAGATACCTAGGATCAATCATACAAAATGATGGTAACATTGAAAATGATGTCACACATAGAATTCAAGCTGGATGGAAGAAATGGCGGAGTGCAACGGGGGTGATTTATGATCGACATGTTCCTACTAAGTTAAAAGAAAATTTTATAGGACCGCAATTAGGCCAGCTATGCTCTATGGAAGTGAATGTTGGGCGGTAAAACAACAATAATTACATAAAGTGAATGTAGCAGAAATGAGGATGCTTAGGTGGATGTGTGGTAAAACTCGTAAAGATATAATAAGAAATATAGAAATTCAAAGACAAGTAGGAGTAGCACCAATTGATACAAAGATTAGGGAAGGGCGGTTGCGATGGTTTGGTCACCTGCGAAGACAATTACAAATGCCCCAACTAGAAAACTTGACTCAATAGAAACTGTAGAAATTCGACGAGGTAGGGGCAGACCAAAGTTAACATGGGATGCATTAATTAAGAGAGATTTGAATGGTTTGCAAAGCTCACCATCAATTGCACTTAATCGAGCACAATGGAAAAGTTTGATCCATGTAGCTGACCCTAGTTAATTTGGGACGGAGGCTATATTGTTGTTGTTGTTGTTGTTGTGTTAGTTATGATAATGGGTAGAAGATCGAAATAATAGTGCGAGATAAACAAGATAGATTTCTAAGAATCTTGTGATAGAAAAGCTATTGATTAAGCATTTTTATATTATACATATAGAAAGTTATTATGCAATAATTGAAAGAAAAAATAGGTTAAAAACCAATCAATTTTTATAAGTTAGAAAGAATACATTCTTCGACTACAGTGGAAAGTGAGAAGTGTTAACAAGAGTTTATAAATCTTTAAAGACTTCTATAAATGTCCAAAGGAAATGGAGTAGGGAATCTATAGTGGAAAAAGTGTGAGAATGTCCAAATGAAATGAAGCAGGGACTTTAAAGCAAAAACAAAAGAAATATAATAAGAATAAATAAATGGAATGTAGTAGAAAAGAAAATAAGAGATTGAAAAGATGGATGTTCATAAACTCTTTAAAGATAATATTTAACTCGGGTACTTGAAACTATAATTGACTGAAGTATTCCTAAAACTAACATGTGTTAAATGATATATTAATTGGTATCTTGGTGAAATTCATATTGATTTTGATTATGGTACTATTATAAAGTATTTTCTAAAAATAAGATTAATCTAGTGGTTTTGTGTTTTGAGATTCTATATTAGTTATCGTAACCTTGATATTTGTCAATGGAGATTAAGAAAACTTATATTATGTACTAGACTTGGTAATTAACTTTAAGTTCTAAAAGATGTTACATTGGGTGGTTAAGTTATCATTAAGGGATATTTCATTTTGTCTAAATCATTCTATTCTATCATAAGTTTCATTCACTTGTGGGTAAAATGTTTTCATTTGAAAATCACATTTATTTTAAGATTTATATTATTTATAGCTAAGATGAATTAGATTGAAATCAGTTTGTAAATAATGAAAATAGAATATGATTGAGAGTATTACTTTACTCGAGACAGCAAAGTTTTGAGTTTGGGGGTATTTGACAAGTTAATAATTAAACATATTTATAATGTCATTTAGGTTGATTTTATGCATAAATGGTGATATTACACTAAGTATTCCTTTTTTGTGATTTTTGGACTTAAATAGGAAAATGAAGAAATAGAAGAAAAGATGAAGACAAACAAAATAGTCAACTGAAAAAGAAGTCTAGTGATTAGCCAACGATTTGTAATTACACTAGGAATTGCCACCTAAATCGATAGTAGAAAAACACCAGTGAATCCATAGTGAATTGAAGAATATAATAGAAATTGCGAGCTGAATCGTTGGAGCAGTGAAAACATATTCTAGTGATTGACTTAGCAATTTGTGTACAACTTTGGAATTGCTGACAAATCGCTAAGGTCGGTTACGATTGTTTTAGATTAATATGAAGAACTTGAGTTTATCTAAGATATGTATATGTATGAATACTATAAAAAGCAAAGAGCTTCGAAATTACTATCTCTCCTTTTTCTCTCCATTATTTCTACGGCCTATTCTATATTTCTAGTTGATCTTTAAAGCTACAATGGAACTTTGATTTATTTTAAGGTATTTATTTAGTTATTTATTATGTCTTTTAACCATCTATTTGGATTGTTTATTTCTAGCAGAGTGAGTAGTCTATCAATCTAAATGAACCCTACACATGTATATACTTTCGATTGCTAGACAACTATAATTAAGGAATCTTGAACTTAATGCTTTAAAGCTATTCATGCACGTCAATCACAGATTTTACAAGTTGTTTTTGCGTATTACAACTAAAGAGGATTAATATTGCATGCATAGTTGCAAATGTGCTATATGGTATTTTTATTTTGAATCTATGTTTACAGTTATTGACAACAATTATGTAGAAACTAAGATTAATTTTTAGGGCTTTTTCTTGAGTGGATGTTCTAAGTGATTGTGTTTTAAGTTGTTTATTATAGAGCTTTGACTAATATTGTCTTAGATTAGGTATGATTTTTTTATTTAGTGTAATGCTATCGTATTTCTATGGTGTTACATTTTATCCAATAGGTAGATTTACAATGATAATACTGTGGCTTTTCCATTGAATTTAGAAAAATTGGTGGCTGGCTAAAGGCTATTAACCTATTATGAAATAGGATTTAATGATTACAAGACTCCATGTGTTAAAATTATAACTATAGTATGAAGTGATGTTATGTTCTAGTGAGCAGTCCAAGTATATTATATTGTTTAATGGGGGTTTCTTTAGATGTTTGTTTAAGATATTTATATTTATATTGAATTTGAGTATTGTTTAATTTAGTTTGAGTTGAATTTTTTGATTTAAGTTAGTTAATTTAGTTGATTAAGTTAGTAGTTATAGATTTTAGTTATTTAGTATTTTAATTCATGTTTAATTAAATTAACTAAATTAATAAAAACAAGTGTGAAGATCAAACCTAATGAGGGTGATAAAACAACAAGAACATGACACATAACATTAGCACAAACAATGAAGAAATTACAGTGTTCAAGTAATGCAGAACAAACAGAATACACATAAGAATTTAGACATGAAAACCATTCTTTCATTAACTTGTAAATCACATTATTACACCTTATATAGACCACCTAGATAACTGTTTACACAACTATCTAGCTAATTCTGTTAAACATTAGTTAAACTAACTAAGGTAAGGTTAATCATGGTTACATCCTAACCATAGTCAGAGTGAACACACACAACATTGTTCAGCTGAGCTAAACTTCGTGTTACAGTCCTATCTCTAACATCCCCCTCAAAGAAAACTGAGGTGAAGGCACAAGGTTTAGTTTGCCACATAAAAAGATGAAACGAGGCCCAAAGAGAACTTTAGGGAACAAATCAGGTGTCTAATGAAAAGATGGAACATAATGAAGATCGAACACATCAGCAACCAACTTCTCACGAGCAAAATGAGCATCAACTTCAACATGTTAGTGCGAGCATGGAAGATATGATTGCTGACAAGAGTTGTGGCACTTGTACTATCCCACCATAGAATAGGACGAGCTAAACTACAAATGCCAAGTTCAGACAACAAAAAAAAAGTCCATAGAATATAAAAAACATCATGAGCCAAAGCTTTGTATTCAGTTTCAGTAGAAGATCTAGCTATAATAGTTTGTTTCTTGGAGGAGCAGGAAACGAGATTGCCACCCAGAAATAAACACGAGCCACTAGTTAATCTTTTGTCATCATAATCACCAGCCCAATGTGCATCAGTGAAGGACTCAATGTGTAGTGAAGAGGAAGGCTTGAAACTCAAACCATAGTGCAAAGATCCATTCAAATAATGAAGAACATGCTTGTAAGCTATCCAATGGACGTTAGTAGGACTCTCGAGGAATTGACTGAGTTTATTCACTATGAAACTGATGTTTAGCCGAAAGTATGTAAGATATTGTAAAGCCCCTACGGTAAGCCTATACAAATTAGGATCACTGAAAGGTTTCTCATCCGAACATGACAACTTCTGACTATCTAAAAGGGAGTTACAATAGGCTTGGAATCCTGCAAACCAATCCTATGTAATAATTCAAGCAAGTACTTCTGCAAAGTGAGATATATCCAAAAAAAATATCTCTAAAAACTTCAAAACCCCAAAAATAGTACACTTGTCTAAGTTTTTAAGACAAAAATAAGAGTTTAACCAAGTGATCAACTAAGAAACTTGGTGAGAGTCAGAACCAGTGATGAGAATATCATCTACATACATCAATAATAGGAAAAGTGAACTATAGGACTTCTTGTAGAAAATGACACATAAGAGATAGAGTTAATTAACAACCAACCAAGCAAAACACCTTTAAGCTTGGAAAACCAGGCCTTCAGAGCTTGTTTAAGGCCATATAAAGCTTTATTCAGCTTACAAATATAATGTGGAAATGACTTGTTCAAAAAACCTTCTGGTTGAACCATATATACTTCTTCGGTTAGATCACCATTGAGAAAGGCATTATTGACATCAACTTGATGAACTGGCCAGTTGTAAGTAACTGCAAGAGTGAAGAGAGTTTTGATGGAAGAAGGCTTAGTAATAGGAAAGTAAGCATCAAAATAATCAAGATCAGGAGTCTGATGAAAACCTTTAGCTAACAAACGAGCTTTATATTGTTGAATGGCACCAGTTGGAGTAGTTTTAACTTTAAACACCCATTTGAAACCAACAGGATTCATAGAAAAAAGGAGGAGCAAATGTCCGGGTATTGTTCCGATCTAAGGCAGAGATTTCATCAACCATGGCAGCGTACCAATTCTGATCTTGAAGAGCCACTTTAACTGAAGAAGGTTCCAACTGAGTAACCAAGGCAAATGGAGAATTATAAACTAAAGGCTTATGTTTAAAAATCCCATTCTTGCTCCTTACAATCATATGATGATTACTAACTCGAGGTGCCAGGGAAGTAATATCATCAAATGAAATAATCGAAGATGTTTGTAAGCTGGGAGGACACTTAGTGGATAAAGAAGGCAATGAATCATGCACCAAAGGTAGAGATGAAGAACTTGACGAACTTAGTGATGAATCAACTAATAGTAGAGATATAGGCCTTAGAGGTAAATTAACATGAATATCTAGTAACACCAATTTAGTAGAAGACGTCTGTGAAATAGAGGACCCTAAAAACAGTGATTGAAAATGAAACTCTGTCTCATGAAATACAACATCCCTGGATATGTAAAATTTTCCAGAAGGATGAAGACATCTATAACCATGATGTCTTGGGCTATAACCAATGAAGACACACTTTGTAGATCGAAAGTTAAACTTGTGAGATGAATAGGTAGTGAGACTAGGAAAATAAGAGCACCTAAACACCTTAAAGAATTGATAATCAAGTTTTCTCTTAAAACACACAAAGTAAGGAGTTTGAAAAGACAAGACATAAGAGGGTAAGCTATTGATGATGAAAAGTGAGGTAATAAATGCTTCTTCTTAGTATCGATGTGGCATGGAAGAATGAGCAAGCAGTGTTAAACCCATCTTAACAATAGTTCTATGTTTCCTCTTTGGTACACAATTTTGTTGATCTTTGTAAGGGCATGAATAATGACGAGTAATTCCATCTTTGTAACAATATGATTTAATAGGTTTATAATTCAAACCCGTGTTAGACTGAAAACAACTCAGTTTAGTATTGAGTTGATGTTCAGCAGACTAAGAAATGCAGAAATGCCGCAAATGCATCAAATTTCAGCTTCAACGGATAAAACCAAGTGAATCTACTAAAATCATAAAAAAAATGATGTAGTAGCGAGAACCACTAGTAGAAGACATTGGTGTAGGGCCCCATAAATCAGAGTAAACCAACTCCAAAGCCCTAGTTGTAGTAATGGCACAATTGTGATAAGGAAGCTTATGTAACTTGCCAATTTTGGAGGTGGTGAAGGTTGTGGAGAACCAGAGAAATACTGGATTAAATTTCTCGAACTGACCACCTGAATTGCTAGCTTGATTAGAATTTGGACAAAAATATGACTGATCAAATCTCCGGTAACATTGCAAAGTCATGTGTCCTGTTCTATAAAAAATCTGACAAAAAACCTTGTTTCCACCTCTATTACCACCATTTCTTCCACCTCTATAACCTCCATGACCACCTCTGGTTGAGCCTCCTCGAAAGCCACCATTTGTTCTTCCACTATTAACCTTGTTAGAGAAAGACTTCTTATCACCAGAATTAGAAGTAAAATGAGATATAGCAGGAGAAAGGTCAATAGTTGCAACAGTATTAAACTGTGCAATCATCTGCTCATGCATCATCAACAATTATTGAGCATCCTGAAGACTAATAGTCTTCTGCTATGAAAAAATCACAACAACAACAAAATCAAATTCTTGACCTACTCCATTTAACTCTGATTGAATCAAATTAGAATCAGTTATCCTTAACCTATGGATTTCAACTCAGCTCTAATGTTCTTTATCTTAACAAGAAAATCAGAAATGGAACTCGAACCATTCTTTAAAGTATTTAATTGATTCTTCAATTGTAGTGCTCTAGTCATATAAGACTGAGCAATGGATCTCTCTAATACATCCCAAATCTCATAAGATAATTCACAATCAGTAACATGACCAATCATAGATTTATCATTATTTGAAAACAACTAGACCAACAAGATCAAATCTAACTGACTTCATACCACATCCTCTTGTACAAAAATGTCTGACGAAGAAGCAGACTTGTTTGAAGCCAATAAAGAAGGATTCTTAGTGATCAAGAAACTAAGACCAAGACCTTTAATGGCTGCTTGAATCTGAAACTTCCAGTGAATGTAGTTTGTATCATCAAGTTTCATTGGAAGACTGAAATCGAAAGCCCTTGCAATAGCAATGACATCTGGTAAGATAATCTTCTTATTGTTCCTCACTGAAATAGGTGAACCTGAATCAACTAAAGCCTTAACTCGCTACTCTAATACCATGTGAAGATCAAACCTAATGAGGCTGATCAAACAACAAGAACACAATACAAAACACTAGTACAAATAATGAAAAAATCACAGTGTTCAAGTAATGCAGAACACACAGAACACAAAAAAAAATTCAGATATGAAAACTATTCTTTCATTGACTTGTAAATCACATTATTACACCTTATATAGACCACCTAGATAACTATTTACATAACTGTCTAACTAATTATGTTAAACATTGGTTAAACTAACTATGGTAAGGTTAATTACGGTTACATCCTAACCATAGTCAGAGTGAACACACACAACATTGTTTAACCGAGCTAAACTTCCTGTCATAGTCCTATTTCTAACAACAACAACAACATAGCCTCAGTCCCAAATTAACTGGGATCAAGCTTTTCCATTGTGCTCGATTAAGTGCAATTGATGGTAAGCTTTGCAAACCATTCAAATCACTCTTAATTAATGCATCCCATGTTAACTTTGGTTCGCCCTTACCTCCTTGAATTTCTACAGTTTCTATTAAGTCAAGTTTTCTAGTTAGGGCATTTGTAGGCCGTCTTTGTAGGTGACTAAACCATCGCAACCGCTCTTCCTTAATCTTTGTATCAATTGGTGCTACTCCTACTTGTCCTTGAATTTCTATATTTCTTATTCTATATTTACGAGTTTTATCACACATCCACCTAAGCATCCTCATTTATGCTACGTTCACTTTATGCAATTGTAGTTGCTTTACCGCCCAACATTCACTTCCATAGAGCATAGCCGGCCTAATTGGGGTCCTATAAAATTTTCCTTTTATCTTAGTAGGAATATCTCGATCACAAATCACCCCTGTTACACTCCGCCATTTCTTCCATCCAGCTTGAATTCTATGTGTGACATCATTCTCAATGTTACCATCATTTTGTATGATTGATCCTAGGTATCTAAAGTGGTTTACTTTTGGAACTTCTACTTCCCCTAATTTTACCACAACGTCATCTCGATGTCTAGTGTTTCCAAACTCACAGTGCATGTATTCGGTTTTCATCCTACTCAACTTAAACCCTTTAGATTCCAATGTATTCCTCCAGAGTTCTAATTTCCTATTCACTCCATCTTTAGTTTCATCCGCTAAGACAATATCATCTGCAAATAGCATACACCATGGTATATCCTCTTGAATATGTCTAGTTAGTTCATCATTAACTAAAGTAAATAAATAGGGGCTTAAAGTCGATCCATGATGTAGTCCTATCGTAATGTGAAATTCTTTTATAGCTCCTCCAAATTTCTTTATACTCGTTACTACTCCATCATACATATCCTTAATAGTGTCTATGTATCTAGCATGCACTCTTTTTCTTTCTAGAACCCGCCAAAGAACATCTCTAGGGACCCTATCGTATGCTTTTTCTAAATCTACGAATACCATATAAATATCTTTTTTCTTTTCTCTATATTTGTCTAACAATCGTCTTACAAGAAAAATTGCCTCCATAGTTGACCTCCCAGGCATGAAACCAAATTGGTTCTCTGATATTGTTGTTTCTCTCCTTAGCCTATTGTCAATTTTCCTCTCCCAAAGATTCATAGTGTGACTCATAAGTTTAATTCCCAGGTAGTTTAAGAAACTTTGAATGTCTCCTTTATTTTTGAAGATTGGCAAAAACGTTCTTTTTCTCCAATCCATTAACATACATTTTGATTTTAAAGTTTTATTGAAAAGTTTTGTTAACCAAGTCAATCCAATTTCTCCTAAGCATTTCCAAACCTCTATGCGTATTTCATATGGGCCACATGCTTTCCTTATTTTCATTCTTTTCAATGCCTCTTTAACTTCTATAATTCTAATATTGCGTGTATAGTTTACATTTCTGTCTTGGTATGGGTTTTCATCTAATATAGTATCAACTTGGCCATCATTAAATAAACTATCGAAGTAACTTCTCCATCTCTCCTTAATATCCTCCTCGCGCGTTAAAACATTTTGATTTTCGTCCTTAATACATCTTACATTACTTAGGTCTTGTTTCTTTTTATCTCTTAATTTGGCTAGCCTATATATATATATATATTTTTCCATCTGTATTACCTAACCTTGTATATAGATCTCCTATGAAATTTGTTTTAGCTTGATTAACTACTTTTTAGCATGTTTTCTAGCTTCTCTATATTGATTGTACACATCTTCATCTTGACACTTAGGTATTTTCCTATACATCTCTCTTTTAGTCTAAATTGCTAGTTGGACATCCTCGTTCCACTACCATGTTTCCTTCTTTGGAGGTCCCAAGCCCTAAGATATACCTAATATGTTTGATCTCACTCTCCTTATGCAACTACTCATTTCTAGCCACATTATATTAGCATCTAAGTCAAGACTCCAAACATTTTCCTTCAGTAGTTTTTCTCTAAACTCTACTTGTTTACTATGTTTTAGGTTCCACCACTTTATTCTAGGGTCGCTAACTCTTTTATTCATATTATGTCGTTGTGTCAGCTTAATATCAAGTACTACAAACTTATGTTGGGTAGTAAGTGCTTCACCAGGTATTACTTTGCAGTCTCTACATATTTTTCTATCTATTTTTCTTGTTAAAAGAAAATCTATTTGACTCTTGTTATGACCACTACTAAAACTAATTATATGCGACTCCCTCTTCCTAAAACTAGTGTTTGCTAAGACAAGATCGTATGTTGAAGCAAATTTGAAGATTGATTCTCCTTCTTCATTTTTATTACCGTAACCAAAACCTCCATGAACTCTCTCAAACCCATCGTTAGTTGCCTCGACATGCCCATTTAAATCTCCTCAAATAAAAACCTTTTCATCTAATGGTATACTCTGTATAAATCCATTCATATCGTCCTAAAACTTGCATTTGATACTTTCGCTTAATCCTACTTGTGGTGCATATGCGCTTAGTATTTTAATTTTTTATCTCCAATAATTAATTCAACTAGAATCAATCCATCCCCCATTTTTTTAACCTCTACGACCTTATCCTTATAATCATTATCCACTACAATTCATACTCCATTGCATTTCTTATTTCTAACAAGAAAAAAAAATACTTTTCTTTGAGATTTAAAAAATCCATGCGGACATGATATCCCATTTACCATTACTACAAAACAATAGTAAAATATGAGAAATTATTATGCACACTCGACATATGTCATTAAACATTAGTTGACTTCTTTCTCAGAATTGTGTAATTTACGTCACAAATACTCAAATACCCTGTAAATCTCTGAAGTAAACATATAGAGCTGTAAAACACAACTTTGGACTTGATTTACATAGCAAAACACCTATGAAAAAGTGCTTATTTAGTGACTCATCATTATTATTAGAGATTTAAGACCTGGGGGGCTGAGTTGAGAACACCATCCCCATCTAGCTTTGGCAAGGATTTTGACCACTTAGACCTGAGCACACAAGTCCTTTATGATCTCATGAGATTTGTCAGTCTTAAAGCATAAAATAGATATCTTAGAGATGCAAAATAAGTTATTAAACCTGAAAAAGGAATGCAAATTCAAAACGTGCATAAGTACGAATATAAAATTGTGAGCATCGTAAGAGAAAGTAAATAGGATAACCTTCTTAAAGATTATGATGGTAAATTAGAGAGAGGATGTTCCAAACTAGTATGATAATTCTATACGAATGGATATGCGAGTAACAATCCTAATGAAGTAATAGTTTAAAGGAAAAAAATAATCATTTCCCCTACAACACATAATAAACATTATAGACTCCTTACTTTCAGAATTAGACAAATCAAATTACCCAAATATCATCTACATCCATAAGGAATCTTATCACTTTGCGATGATTCAATAAGCCTTGTAGGTAATTATAGGACAATGATTTATTTTCGATGCTAAAGGTTATCATAAATTCATCGAAACCACCAAATTTACGAAAATCACAAAATACTGAAGCTACATTATAGATGCTTACTTATATCCCACTATGCAACATTTTTATGTAAAAACCCTAGAACAACTTTACTTTGTCACATTGTTACGAAAAGGGGATATATTGATGTCGGTTCGCAATCCATGATGCTATAAGACAAGCGATGATGATTATGAAGCGTGATGATCTACCATTCTTAATTTTGATTAACAAGCTTTGCATGAAAGCCAAAGTAGGTTTCAACGAGGTTAGATTTGACATATTACCCAAAAGAACCATTACTGATACCATCATAAAAAAAGATGAGAGCGATCGACAGGTATAACGATTCAGAACACGAAAAGGAACTTAATGAAACAATAAGACTTACAGTTGAAGAACAGAATAATAGACAAAGAACTCATAGAAAAACAAAAGAAGATGTTGGACGAGCAGTAAGTATGATCGCTCAAGTGAATGTTTCGAGGATAAAAGATAGTTCTACATCATTAGAAAGAGCTAAAAGAAGAGAAATTTTCTAATCATTGTTTTTTAGCTTCTATGCATACTAAGAAACAAATTTTGAAGAATTAGAGGATGTTAGAAAAGAGTGAGAAAAGTTTGGCACGTCACCATTTTATGATAAAAATGAGGTTTATTGAACGTTCTAATGATTCGAGGTAGAGCATTGATATTCCTTTGTTGCAGTTGCAATTTTTATCAAGAGTTTATAACCCCACTAATAGCTACATTTCACAAATTACTACCAAGGGGAATGAAGATGGAGTTGAAGATGCTGATGATGAATTTACTTCTAGACATCGCAACTTGTAATCTTGTTAATGTTTGCTTGTTTGAGTAGAATGTGAACATTGTGTCTAATCATTAATGAAAAATGAATGGTTTACTCCATTACACTTTGCTATTACGAAATGTTTAATTGTCTATTTTGAAAAGTAGTTTATTTTATATTTAGTTCCTTTACCTTTCATGAGGTATATTTGTTTTGTGGGAAACTTGACTTAATTTCTAAACCTTGAGGATAAGGTTTGGAGGTATTTAGGTAAATTGGAGTATAAACAAGCAAAATATGGAAGACTCGAGAGGTGGAATCTATTTATTCAATGTTCAAAATTGACTGACGTTTTCCAAATTTTTAATTTCAAATTTTTTAAGATACAAGTAATATTTCTTCATTTTAGTTTACTTTATTTAGTTAGGAAACTATGTATTTCATATAATCTAGATTTAAATAGAAGTGATATTTTTATTACCCATGAAAATATAAATTTTATGATAGAAAAGAATTATTATACCCTATTTGACTTAACCTAGATTGTGTATACACTAGAGGAGTTTAGAGGAGATTGATTGCAGTGTGTTATACATTATAATGGTAGAAAATCGAATAAAAGTGTAAGATGAACAAGATAGATTTTTAAGAATCTTGTTATACAGAGAATATTTGTCAAATATTTTATATATATCAAAAAGAATTTATGCCACGATTAAGGGAAGAAATATGAAATTAGCCAATAAATCTTATTTAGTTGGAAAGAATACTTCCTTGACTATAGTGAAAGTGAGAAAAGCTAACAAGAGTTTTTAAAAAGAAAAAATATAGAGAAACCTACAGATTCTAAGGGACATGGAGCAGGGAACAATAGGAATATAATGATAAATATTGGTGATTAAAACTTCCTATTGAGTTTAATTACTGTGGCATTTTAAATACTATTTGAAAATAAGAAGAAACAAAAAAGGCTAAGTTAAGTGAAGTATCTTTTTTTTTTCCAACATTCTAATGATAATTATTGGTCCTATCGACTCTA
The DNA here is from genome assembly GCA_039657365.1 of Stephania yunnanensis. Lineage (NCBI taxonomy): Eukaryota > Viridiplantae > Streptophyta > Magnoliopsida > Ranunculales > Menispermaceae > Stephania > Stephania yunnanensis. The sequence goes on along the minus strand of CM077581.1, from coordinate 25,392,214 downwards.
ATTGTGGTGGCATTTTAAATATTGTTTGAAAATGAGAGTGATTTGGTGATTTTTGTATCTTGAGATTCTATAATAGTTATCATAAGCTTTGAGTTTGTCAGTGGAGATTGAGAAAACCTTTATAGTGGCTTGGCCTTAGTAATTAATTGAACTTTGAATTCTGAGGTGTATTCCATTACTAGAAGGTTGAGCTTTCAAATAATGGGTTGCTCTTTAAATATTCCTATTCTATCATAATTTTTATTTTTATGAGGACGATATGCTTCTATTTAATGATCACTTCTATTTCAGAAATGAGCAAGTAATTATGAAATCAAAATGAGAGATGAAAAAATAATATTATTGAGAGTATTTCTTTGCTCGAGACATCAAAGTGCTGAGTTTAGGGGTGTTTAAAAAGTCAATAAATAGATAATATTTTATAGTATATTTAAGGTAATTTTAGATGTGAAAGGCTATAATATATTGGATTTTCTTATTCTTTTATGATTTTAGGTTATAATTAGAATATGTGAAGAAATAGATGAAAAAGGGAAGAAAATGACGATTTGATCATGTGGAAGAAATGCACAATGGATCACTAGTGAATCAATAATCGACCATAAATCACTTCTAGCGATTTCGCATCGATTCATAGTTTGTGAGTAAATCACCAAACAAATTGGTGAAGTCTCCAGAAACATTTCTACCGATTTGGCCAGTGATTTACGTTTTAAGTGGAATCGCTACCAAATCGCTATAGTCGGTTTCAAGAATTTTGGAGTACAACGAGAAATTTGAGTTAGTTTGGAAAATGTATTTTGTAGAATACTGTATATATCAACCATAAAATTCGAAATAAGTTGACTTTTGATAGTCTAACACTTTTTAATTAGTTCAGAGACCGTTCTTTATTGTTTTATTTCTTTTGTAGAAGATTTGAAAATTCAAGTATTCAATAAGAAAGTATTTTTAATTATCTTTTATTTATTTTAAAGTGATATTCATTATGTATATGAGTGAGCTGTTTATTAATTTAAATAAAGTCCAAACATGAACTTAATCCATTTTGAGATGCAGTAATAATAGATATTGATTTGTACTTAATGTTTTAAACCAATTGTATTCTTTAATTCATTGATTTAATGGATTACTATTTGCGGATAGCAATCATGAATTTTGGTATAACATGCAGAGTGGCCGATGTGTATTGTAGTATTATGATTATATATCTAGTTTAAAGTAATAACTAGGACTCTTTATGGAGATCTTTTACCATTTAGATGTCCAGGATGTATTGAGATCTAAGTTTAATATTAAAGTGGCTTTCCCAAGGTATTAGGCTTAGTAGTCTAAGTTTTCAGGGAACGTAATGCTATTTTATTGCCTCAAGTTAATTTCTTTGAGTTTTCGAATGGTTAATACAATAAAATAAGAATGTGGCTTGTCCATTGATATAAGGAGAGTTGATGGTTTGCTAAAGGCTATCTACTTACTTATGATTTACGTTTAATGATTTGAAAATACTTTGTAAAAAGATCAAAATATGATTATGGCTATGATTTAAGTAATAAGTTTGGATAAAAAACAGATTAATGTTTCATTATTTTGGATGTTTGTTTAGATGTTTATTTTATATTATTTTCTATTGATTGAATTGATTTGAAGTTAGTGAATTTTATTTGTGTTAATTAAGTTAGTTTAATTAGTTTAATTGATTATTATATTTTTTATTAACAATATTGATTTCCATTTTAACTAAATTAATTAAACTAAAATAAATTAAAATAAAATAATAATACACTTTTCTTAAGAAATTTGCAAAATCCTTGTGAAGACGATCCCACTTATCACTAGTAAAAATATAAAAGTTTAATAAAGGTGGAAAATTTATTGTACATGTTCGACACGTGTTAATACCATACTACTTTTTCATACTCCGTCACATACTAGATGGATGCATAGCATCTCGGTCTGACGTTATAGTCAACTATACCCCATGCATCTTAGTAATCTCTCTCGAATAATACACTGAAATTGTCAAACGTATAATGAGCTGTGACTAGTAGAAAGTGAGGAAACTTCGTCAATCTATTTAAAATGACCAAGATAGAGTCGTGCTTCATGAAAATCATAGGTAGCCCTTGATGAGACCCATGATGATGTCTTCCCATTTGCACAGTAAATCAAGAAGCGACTATAGTAATCCCCAGGTCTTTGATGCTAAACCTTCACCTGCTGGCGAAACCCCATAATTCTTAATGTACTTAAACACATTTGCCTTCACCCCAAGCCACAAAAAATGACTTTTTATGTAATGATACATTTTACTCATGCTAGGATGAATGGTAAATCGAGAACGATGTGAACCCTAAAGAATCTCATCTCTTTATTAGACCATTGATGATATCCACGATCTGCCTCTGTATTTTAGAATCTAATCCCCTGTCTTGGTCTAGTTTGTACACTTTTCATTTTGCGCTAACTCACCGAATCTCAAGTACGACCTGTAAAGCTTTTGACCCTGTGACTCTCTTTGTGTAGAAACGGTCTGTACTCTCATTTATGCATAAATTATCACCTCATAATTGGTAGAAATCTTTAACTGACACACTGTTGTTGTTGTCTCAAGTAACCCATACATGTGCATCATATGACACATGACAATCTCGGCATGTCTAGTTAGTTTTACTACTCATAGAGTATGCGACTACATTAGTTTTTCCCAAGTCTACTCCTCGAAAAAGTCATATTCCTTCAAGAACTCCAGCCATCTTTATTGTCTAATATTCAACTTTTTTCATGTGAAAAGATACTTTAAAGTCTTGTCGTTAGTATAGAGTGTGAATCTCTTTCCATGTAAGCGATGTCTTCATACCATTAGTGCAAATAAAACTGCTACCAACCCCAAAACGTATGTGGAATAATTCTTCTCATGTATCTTCAGCTATCAAGAGGCATACGCTACCAATCTTCTGTCTTGCATCAAAACACAGCCTAGACCCATATGAGAAACATTTATGTTCAGGATCCTACCTTGTTTCTAGCAATTAGAAATCTCTTCAGCTTAATAAATGTTCCCTCACATTTCTCTAACCACTCAAACATGATATCTTCTAGGTTAACTTAGTGATTGGTGAGATAATTTTTGAGAAATCATTAACGAAACAACAGTAGTAACTAGTTGAACTAAGAAAACTTCTAATTTTTGTCACCGATGTTGGTGATAAATCTATAATAGGCTAAATCTTGGTTGGATCCATTGACACTCTCGCGATCAATGCATAACAGCTTAAATCTTTACTGGATCCATTGACACTCCCACTTCTCCGATAATGTGACCCAAAAAAGTTAACCTTAGTCAACTAAAGCTCGTACTTGTTGAACTTGGCATAAAGATTATGCTCCCTCAAAGTTTAGAGTGTCTCTCTGCGATGACATTTATGATCTTCTCAAGTCCTCGAGTAGGTAAGTATATCATTGATTAAAATGATCACAACGCGGTCTAAAAATAGTTTCAAAACTCGGTGCATAAAGTCCACGAACATGACTTGTGCATTAGTCAGCTCAAACGACATGACCATAAATTGATAATGTCGGTATCTGGCCCTAAAAGCATTCTTATCCACATCCTTATCCCTGATCTAGAGCTGATGATACCTTGATTACAAGTCTATCATTGAAAAACTTTATGCTCATTTCAGTTAATTAAATAAGTCATTGATCCGTAGAAGTGGGTACTTGTTTCTAATTGTGACCCTATTTAGCTACCTATAATCAATGCATAATCTCATGCTGCCATTTTTCATCTTAAAAAAAGATAGGTCCTACCTATGATGACATAGCGTGATGAGTCTTTTCCTACCAAAATATGCAAGCTGAACTCTTAAGCCCTCCAACTCTATTTGAGCCATATGGTATAGTGGTATGGATAAGGGTTTAGTGTCCAATACCAGTTTGATGATGAAGTCTATATCTCATGGCCATGGTAGGCTAGTTAAATCCTCTAGAAACACATTTAGAGACTCGCATGCTACCAATATGTCCTCAAGTCTGGGCCTTTAACTCTCTACCATACTATATAAATTTATTAGAGTATCCATCTCCTCCTAATTGCAAGTCGACCTTTTGTGCCGATGGTCCTCTGTATGCTACCTATGAAAGTAAATTTTGGATGCCTAGAGATCTAAAAAAATTATTGTCTTACAGAAACAATTTATGTGTGCATGATACGCAGATAACCAATCCATCCCTAACAGTGCTTCAAACTCAAAAAACTCGAGTACCTTTAAACCTATCGGTAATTCTACCCTGCTAATCACTACTAGAAATCCCCAGAAACAAGTTTAAGGTATATTCTATCCCCAACTGAGATACTGAATATCAAATGTACACTAAACCTAACATGTGTCAATCAAAGGATGCCTATCATGCTATTGGAAATAAATGAAACAATATATCAAGAATCAAATAACTCGTACATAACTCTACTAAAAATGGATAGTGTAACTTTTATAAGTCCATTTGTCACCTTAGGATCTGGTTGTGCCACATGTGGGCTCCCTCTTTGCCCTATTATGGGTACAACGCAATTGGCTATGGGCACTCACTGATCATATGCCCGATCTGGCCACATTTGAAATAAGTAACATGCTCGTGCTGATAAACCGCTTAATCTAACCATGTACCTTTCTTTGACCATGTCTAGGCTGATCTTAGGCTCGGCCTCTACCTTGGGCACCCTACTACTGCTGTTGTGATTCCTGGGTGCTGGTTTGGTGGGAGGTGGCAAGGGCGGTTCACCGACCATACTCTATGCGGGAGCAGGGGGAGGTGTGTATAGCATTGCTAGTACTAGAGCTGATGATGCTCCCCCACTCTAAGGTCCCCTTTCCCATTTCCTTTGTCCCTTGCCTTTCCACATCCTCTAATAATATGAACCCTGGCTTGTAGTGCTAATCGGTCTCTCTACTACTCTACCCAAACTATAGGACTCAAGGGCGAGGGCCTGCTCGTACATCTCCAATAGGTATCAAGCTTCGGTGTTGATAACATGGCTGGCAATGTATTGTCTCAATTTGTCCCAAAAATAGAAACATCGCCAGCATCATTAGCAACTAAATCGTTAGTGAACTGCTTAGCCATATACATCTATATACGACATCACCGACTCTCCTTCAGCTTGTCTTAGATTCATAAAATCTTTCTTCAACCACTTCATCATTAAAGCAATGAAATTCTACTTGTAAAATCCCTTCTTAAAGTCTGCCCAAGAAGTAAAGTTGCCTTTATTGGCCAATGTGGTGCGCCACTAGACGTTTGAATATTTCTCTAGAGTGTAGTATGGAAGGACGGGCTGCAATCTGTCCTCAACTCTTAGTAGTAAGTGAAACTTCTCTTACGATATGGCCTACTTCTCATCTTCTCATGGTCCTTCTCCTCGAGAAATAAGCCGGTCTTAACCTTATGAACTCCTTCACTAGTTTAGCATCCATGGTCAAGCCAGAGCTAGTAATGGTAGGTGTAGGAATAGGAGTGGTCTCAGCTATAACTACGACCACTACTGAGACAATGGATAGATTCGGGGGATGGGGTACTCGGCTTTACCATGTGTCGAAAGTATTATTGTAGTAGCAGTAGCAGTACCAAGGGCGATCGAAGTGAAAGCAGTCATGCTTGCCATCATGAAAGCGATGAAGTCAAATAACTTATGTCCCTGAGAAGTGGTGCGGTCAAAAATCTTTGAAAGTTATCAGTCATAGTAAGACACTAACTATTGTTGGTTCTATCATCTTTGCCTTCGTAAGAGTCTGCCATCGATGTTTGCAAGTTGATCATTAGGAGAAATCAACTACTATGCAAGTACCATATACATATGTAATCATAGCATGTACAATCATTGCCTACTTTCGCTCATTTCCTAACTAATGGTTTCTAAGTAAGGATAAACTGGTTTCCGCTCTAAGGTTTCTATTTTATTCAAGTTTGTCTTAATACTTATCAAGAACCTAGTCTCTCTTACAAACTATGACATCCCTTCCTTATGATGGGGTACCGCCCGGCCTAATAATGTCATTTAAAATTAACCCCGATCATGTAGGACTCAACGACGTATTAGTCAGCTTTTTGTCTTATTTCTTTGTTACTTGTGTTCAAGATAAGTATAAATCATACTCGTTATTTATGGTTTTTAGAGTTAATTAATTTTTTTAATTATTTTTTAGTTAGTTAAAGGCTTAAACAATTTGTAGAAGCAATATAAATAAGACATATGTGGAAACTAGGGAAAAGACAATCATATGCATATATAATATTAGCGATAAACAATGTAATGAACATTTGTCAATATACGTATAACCTTTAAAGTATAAAAACATATAAGTAAATAAATACATCCGGTGTTGCATCGAAGGCACTAATAATAGTTTTAAATTAATTGACTACTATAGATTTATAGTAAGGCAAGTATGAGGTCGAACCCACAGAGATTGTAAAGAATACTTGAGCTATGAACTGAAGGGAAATAGGGGATTTTCTAATGAGCTTGTATTAAAGAAATTTAATTAACAATCTACCCCAAGATAATTAAACATTTATTCAAAATAGAAATAATATCTTGAACAATATAAAGAAAGCCTGGATTGAGAATAGTTTTATACCTTGGAAACATTTGAATTAATCATCGGTTTCTAAAAATACCTTTTTCCCTATTGATTCCTTATAGACAGGCTTAAGTGAAATCACTAAGTTTTCCATGATCAGATGTAGGAACGTGTGACACAACCACATACTAACTAGACTAGCTAAACCCCAAGAGCTTTATAGATCTTCAATGGACTAGCTGTCTTACACTCTATGAGAATTATTAAACCCTTATTTATTGTGTTTGGATCGGCCTATCCTTATTGGTAGTATATTGTCAAAATAGAAGTTAAGTTAGTTAGGTAAATGATGTAATGTAGATGGAAGCCTAACTAAGCAAGATGTCTGAGTGTAAATAAACTCTAAGATATACTATAATGTAAATTTTAATAAATATTACTGTATCAAAGTTAGAGTCGAAGACCAAGATAGATCTGAAGTCGAAGCAGGAATTGAATACAAGCTGGATACTGAAACACATCAACTGTCAGTGTTAGTCTACAATAGTGAATAAGTTCGATATTGCAAGAAATGAACTTCGAGATGGATTACAACTACAAAAACCCAGAGAAAGGTGCATAAAGGACTGAAGAACTCTATGGAAATGAATAGTTAAGATTCTTGAAGGAATATGAGACTTAGTTCTGGAACATTGGATGATTCCAATAGAAATCACAATTGGAGACTGAGGATGTTTTTTGAGTTGTATTTTATTTAGTATCGAATTCCTAGATATGGTAGATAGACCGAGTCTATAAATACTGAAGATCGACATTATGTGGATTATCATTCATTACTTGAGTTTTGAGATAATAAGAGACCATTATAGTAGTTGTACATAATATCAATTTGATTAATTGATTGTTTAGGTCGAGCCTATGCAGAGGAAAACATTCAAGTCTTATTGCGATATCAATTCTTGTTTAATTTTGATGTGTGCTTTTATTAGTTCATCATTGCTTCATTAATCTCCTCAGATCTTATGGTTTCTAAAACTTTAATACTGGTATTAGAGCTTTGTCACTTTATTATTTCTTCAAGCATAAAAGAGTGAGATTTTGGAGAGTTTTATCATCATAGGATAGATTAATGTATTGTTACGACGATAAATTGGTGAAGGATGTGAAAGTGGATGGATAAGCTGACTACCATTATTGGAAGGAAACAAGTATGCCTACTGGAAGGTTCAGATGGTTTACTTTGTCTTTACCATTGATGAAATTATTAGAGAATTATTAGAAAGAGAATACACCACTCCAACACAACCAGATATAGATGGGAAAGTTATTCCAAAACCTGCATCTCTGTGGATTGATGTCAAAAAAAAAGAAAAGGTGCCAATCATAAGGCAATCAATTATTTCTTCAGTGTTGTTGATCCTCAATGCTTCAAATTGATTACAAATTGTACTACTACAAAATGAGCACGTGATGTTTTGTAGAGAGTCTTTGAATGTACTAATTTTGTCAAAATCTCCAAGTTACAAAAATTAAGTTCTATGCTTGATCGTCTTGAGATGAAAGAGGAAGAAGATATTGCCTCTTTCAATGGTTATTTATGAGATATTGCTAATCAAGCTTTTCAACCTAGAGTTAAGTATACTAACCACCAGTTAGTACGACATGCTCTTTACGCTCTTCCTTTACGATTTGAATCAAAGATTACTGCAATCGAAAAATGTCGTGATATTACTTTGATGTTTCTTGATGAATTAATGGGTTCTCTGCAAACATATGAGATGAATCTGTTTAAAACGCCCAGTTCTTCTAAGAATGCTTATCGAGTTGAGATTATAGTTTGTGATGAATCCATTAGAAATAATTTTTCTATGATGGCAAAGAAGTTCTCAAATTTTCTTAATAACTATAAGAAAAATTTTGCAAGAACAAATTACAAGAAGGGTAATGATAACAATAAACCTTATACTGATAATAAGAAGACATATTTGAAGAATAAATTCATGGGCATTAAGTTTCATTAGTGTGGAGGAGTTGGACATATTTAGATTGAATGTCATACTTACAAGGAGAAAAAGTCTCTGAATACTTCTTGAAGTGATGATCACTTATAAGACAATGATAAAGAGTCCAATGATTCTACTTCAGTACTCACTACTATATTGATAAAGTCAAATACTATTGATGCCTCTTCATCTGCTATTGGTGTTTCTGAAATTGATTTTGAAGTATCTATCATGGAAAAGAGTAAAGAAATGGCTAAGGATATATGTGCTGCTGTCAATTATGAGGATTCTGCAAAGGATCTTCAGGCTTCTTATGTTCTATTGTTCACTAATTGGACATCTCTTTGTTATCAATATTTCGACTTTAAAATGAAACTATTTTATGTCCAATTGGATTAAAATACTCTTGAAAATGAACAAAGGACTTGTCATGCATTGCTAAAAGAGCGTAACCATGAAATCTGTATATTGAAGAAAGCTCTTTCAAATCTTGAGGCTATTACTACAAAGTTCCATTTTAGTTCTAAAAAATTAAACATAACGCTACAAACTGGTCCATCTTTGCAAGTTAAGCATGGTTTTGTATATATTAAGGGATTTATCGCTGCTCCTACTATTTTTACTAAAGGAATTATATCAATAAGGGTCAATCAAATAAGAATCAAGTTGATATAGCAAAGATAAAGAAGATTTTGCCACAAAAGGTTGCTGCAAGCATAAAGAAAAATGTGATTAATATAGCTGACAATAGACCTCCTCTTACATGTCATAATTGTGGGATTATTGGTCATAATCGGTCATGATGCTATCAGATGTTTAAAGATACGAGTAAAATTTAAAAGAAGAAACCATCTAAGAAGGTTTAGAGAGTTAAATCTCATAAGGCTATGATATCGCATCTATAACTCTCAACAACTGCAAATGAGTCGTGGTGTTTGGATAGTGGTTGTTCCAAATAAATGATTGGTAACAAAAGCTTTCTTAAAAATATAAATCATTTAAGGAAGTTGATGTTACATTTGGTAACAAAAGAAAGGTAATTTTGTTGGAAAATAAGCTCTTAATATTATGGGCATGCCTAAACTTAAAGGAGTTCTGCATGTTAATGGGTTGAATTCTAATCTAATCGGTATAAATCAGCCTTGTGATCATGAATTGTTTTTCAAATTCACTAAAGATCATTATGAAATAATTAATGAAGAAAGATAATACATCATGTATGGGATCCATACATCAAACAACTACTATATGTTGCTTCAATATTCCGTATTACCTTATAAGCTGCAAGTTATGTGCAACTCTATTTCATTAAGTAATACAGAGCCTTGGCACAAAAGGCTAGGTCATCTTAATTTCTAGCAACTTCAGAAACTCCTCTCTCATGATGTTGTAAGAGGTGTTCCTAAACTATTCTCTAAGCTTGACTTTATTTATGAGCCATGTCAAAAGGGTTAATAACATTCAGTTTCACATGGTGGCCTTAATAACATACTGACCTCACGTATGTTAGAATTACTACACATGGACTTCTTTGGTCTAAAGCAAGTTGAAAGTCTAGGGAGAAAGAAGTATGTTTTTGTCATTTTTGACGACTACTCAAGGTTTACTTAGATTCGTTTCCTGCATTATAAAGAAGAAACGTTGATGAGTTTAAGAAGTTAACTATTCAAATTGTGAATGAGAAGAATGATGAGGATGTATCCATTGAAATTCGTAGTGATCATGGTAGAAAGTTTGAAAATCAAGATTTTTCTTAGATATTCTCAGAATTGTAAGGCTTATAGAGTCTACAGTAAGCGAAATATGACTGTAGTGGAATCGATTAAATTTATGGTTGATAACTATGCAAGAATAAAATAATTTTTCTTTCAAAAAGAATGATGATGATGAGTTGCCAACACCAATTAGCTCAACACCCATTACTCAACCTATGGCTAAACCATCAGATTCAGACATCATTACTCCATTAGATGATGAAGATGATGATTCAAAATCATCTACTATTATAGAATCTGGTTCTACATCTTTTGCTCCGCAGTTAAGGATACTGAAAGATCATCCAATTGAGCAAATTATTGGCTCAATTAATGATTCAGTGCAAACTAGATATGTTCCTCCTGTTGACTATAAGAATGTGGTTTGTTTTGCATGTTTTACATTTTGTATTAAGCCTAAAAATTTCAAGGAGGCTTTAATGGATGAATATTAGGTGAGTCTTATGTGAGAGAAACTCAATGAGTATGTTAGATAAGATGTATGGGAGCTTGTTTAACGACTTACCAATGTTGATATTATTGGTACCAAGTAGATATTCTATAACAAGACATATGTGAATGGTATTTTTATTCTCAACAAACCAATAATCATAGCTAATCTAGGATTAGCAGATCCTAATTATGGTTTAAGTCGCGAGTCGGGAGTTGGACCAGTGAAATGAGATTTACCTGTATTGTTATTACTGTGTCATGTGTGCCTAGTGTTGTGTACTATATATTATATTATTTTTCAAAATTCAAGTTAATCAAGAAAATTCGAGATTTCATAAAGTTTTGCCCCGAGATACATGTCAAAATGAGCATCAAGAAAATTAAATGTTAAACAGGACTATCATTTCAAATTTTGTGAAAAATAATTGTATTTAGGTTTAAAAATCTGAATTTGTACATTGAAATGGACTTAATAACTCGATGTGAGGACTTTGCCTCAATTTGCATGCAAGTCAGGATTAGAAGTAGTGTGAAATGAGAATGAAGTTGATGCAAGACATTGTTTTTGAGTTTCATGTTGGTTGACGATGGTCGAGTTTAAGATTAAGTCCATATTAGTGCAAGTGTAATTATGTATGACGAGAGGATTGGTCTGGAAGATCATAGTATGTCATGGATAAAGTTAAGATTTTTGGGGTTTTGGTGTAACCAAAACTAGTGTTATCAAATTTTTATAGAATTGGATTATTTTGTCTAGAGTTTAGCTCGATTTGGTGAAAAATGGGATTGAAAAGGAGCATCGAAAGTAAAAGCATGACAAAATAGGGATTTTAGGAATTTTAAAAAAAATAAGCTGCTGAAAAGTAGCTGAAGGTTATATATATAAACTAAACCAAAACAAAAAAAATCAAATGATTCATTTACAAATTCTCAACATAACGTTTGTTCCATAACCATCTTAACTCAGACTTTCGCTTCGCGATTTTCGTACGTCCGGTTTTTGTCTAGTTTCTTTCTACAACACTGTAGAGAATCGCGAGACAGTCTGTTCAAGTGAAGTTTTCATGGTATAAATGAAATATTTGGCCAGTAATTTGGTAAATTCTTAATTCAGGGCATTTTTCCACAATTCAATTTGAATTCTCACGATTTTTCAATTTTTTGCGAGGTTTTGATAGAAATCGGTATGAATTGTTGTTAATTGGTATATTAAATTGATTTGCGTTAATTTGGGATGTATTTCTCTTACATGGGTTAGGTTTTAGTGAATCAAATTGATGCAATTTAGTTAATAACCATTTTTGAAGATGCTTCATGGTTAAAATTTATTTACCTTGGGTTTTTGAAGAATTGTATTATTAGTTTTTATCCAAATTGGCTCCATGGGCTGTGGAAACATTATGAATTAGATTTGATATGGTTTCTTGATGATAGGTGTTGAGTTTTGAGGATTTAATTGCAAAAATATTGATTTGAAGAGGTTTCATTAGTTTAAAATAAATAAAATTTTCCTACTAACCAGGCCATTTAAGGAAATTCATAACTTCTCCATTTGTGATCTAATTTGAATGTTGAAGTCTATGGAAATTATGAACTGAGCTCTACAAGTTCTTTTTTTGTTATCATGAAAAATATCGATGTTTTCAAGGTTACAAAGTCACCTTAAGTTAGCTAGGTAAAAACTAGTTGAAGTTGTTATAATTTATTATTTTTGGAAACAATTATCGGGCATACTTTGGTTATTGTTTTCATGGGGTTTCACAATTCGATTTTACTTAAATTTTAACCCTTACAATAATTGGGTATGTAGGGAAGCTATTGTAACTACTTTGAAGGTGATTCGACGCTCTATGGACCCCAAAAAATTAAGCTCAAAGTTGGTTATTTACAAGGTTATGTAAAACCTATTGTAACCTTTACATTGTATGATTATAATTTTGTATAAATTGCATTGATACTTGAAATTACATTTTTAATTTACATGCATACATTGTTGGGGAAGATAAGGTCGATTCGAGTCTCCTTATAGTTTTACTATACTGTGGGTAAATGGTAGAATAATATATTATGCTTGAGAGGCTAGAGTCACTGATACTTTGCATCACGTGGTTATCATGCGATCATGTTGAACCATATCATACTCTGATAGAATTAAGGAACAAGACTCTTTTGGTTATCCTTTCGGAGGACGTCACTTAATTATAGTCGGATAATAGAAATAAGATGGACTCACAATTATATATTAAATCCTTGGACTATGTTATTTTTTTAATCTCGTGGATTATTATGCCTTTGATAATTAGAGTTGTACTGGATAGTGTGGTATTTAAGGACCTAACATTATCGAATTTTTATAAATTAGGTAGTGATAGGTTCTAGCGGTGACAAGGGAAATGGAAAGATTTCCGAATGTTTGTGACTTGCTCCATTCCTTTCTTCCTATGTATGTATTTTTTGATATACTATATGGTATAAATGGGTTTTTGGGTTCGTGTGTAGTTAGGATCACTTTGGGATTGCTTGAAAAAGTCTTGGGATGAATTAAGATAATTTTGAAGCTAAGGTAATGTTAGTTTAAGGTTTTTGATCTATTATATTTAAGTTAGAATTAATATATATTTTGTTGATGCAATATATATTGTTATGAGTGGATTGTGACTCCTTTGGCATTTCCACCATGCTGAGCAGGTTTTATTGAAGACATTTGAAGGCAAGGTTTTTCACCGTAGGTCTAGAAACAGATGAGGTGCTGTCAAAATTTTTTTACGAAATTTTAAAGATCATGTAATAAATCTAAACAAACTTTGAGGTATGAGGTTTACTTCAGAATCCTTTATAGTTGATAACGTATGATATTTGATGATTACAACGAATTGATTTTGTTTATATATTAATGGTGGTATGAAGGTTGCTAGATTATCAGGTTATTAAAGGAATCTAGGCTAGTTAGATGCCCTAATTAGGTGGGGTTTGACAAATGTTGGTATTAGAGCCTAGGATTGTAAATGAATCTTGTTGATTGAGGTTAAGTGAGTGATTAGTTGGGAAGTAACGTGATGTAACGAGGTTAAAAAGTGTTAAAACATTATGAATGTGTTATTTATGTTTATATTATCGATATATCGATGGATATAGGCTTGCTGAACTACTTTTCTTGCAATTCTTGTTGCGAAAAACTATGAGTAGATAGTAAGAGCAGGGTCAGGGATTTGGCCGGGGTAATAAGGACCCATAACGTATGGACTCAAATAAGTTTTAAGACTTGGTTGGCCAAAAGTTGGAGTTGATGAATATCTTACAAGCACAGGTTGCAACCCAAACACCAGTGCTAGATGTTCCCCAAGAAGTTCCTACTGTAACTTCAGCTGCTCACGAGGAGCAGACTACCTATACAGTTCGTCCAGGAGTTTAACCTATTGTTGCGGTTCTAATTCAAGCTGATCTAGCCATTGTTATTCAAATGTCAGGGGAGGAAAGGCAGAGGAGAGAGTTTATGAAGCTCCACCCCATGTACTTATATGATGAATTAGACTTGAGGACTTTGGAGACTTAGGTTCTCAATTATTATAATCTTCATAACATGTTAGATACTGACGAACATTTGAGTATTTTTTGTTCTACAAAAGAAACTAGAGATTCAACCATCTAGTTCAGGGAGATATTTCATTGGCTCATTATGATGCTCAATTTAATTATGTTTTGAGGTTTTCTAGGGAGTCAAGAATGAAAAAAAAAAGATGCGCAATTATATGTATGGGTTGCAGGAAGAGCTTGGTACCACTATATCGGGGACTAAGCCGAGCACTCTACGAGAGGTTTGAGATAGGGATAGAGCTTATATGACTACATCAACTTTTAAGTGCGAATCATGACAAATCAGGGCATTGTAGAGTTATGACAGAGCTCTAGTTTTGAGAGTAAGAAAAGATTTCCATCAAGGTTTGACTCAAGTTTCCAATAGAAAAGAAAGGGTGGAGAATTACCATTCACATCAACGACACTTGTCATCTCATCATATGTGCATTATAATATTTTCTTGAACCAAGCAAGTAGACTTTCAAAGTTGACCCTGATAGGGTCAGAACAGACACGATCACATTCCTTTCAGCTTTCGATTTAGAGTGGTACACCTTAGTCGCATAGGAGTGGAGGTAAGGGTCAAGGATCTCAGGGACACGCCTCGAGTAAGTGATCGATAACTAGTTAGAAACTTTCTTTAGGTAGTAAACCTATAGTTGCATGTTTTAGGTATGGGAAGCAAGGTCACATTATTCGAGATTGCCTCAGAATTTAAGTGTAATTACGTGTTTTGAGTATGGAAAAAAGGACATTATAAGATTGTGAGTGTTTACGATTTTTAGGAGCGTACTCTTGTGTGTCATAGCCTTAACAACATATCAAGGAACGTGTTCGGCTAGTGACTGAATGAGATTCAAATGCAAATTATAATCATATCAAAGGTAGGACTTCACTTTGTGGTCGTGTGGTGATTGAGTTATGGTTTACTCTAGCACGAGTCCCTATTCATGTTGTCCTTAACAAAGTAACTTGGGATAAGGTGTATCCTCATTTTATGTGTGAGAAATGTTTGGTTGAGATCTCCGAACATGAGATGGCCATTGATCTCCATGTGTTTGGATTTCTAGAGTTTGATGTGTTAATGAGAATGGATTGGCTAGCAGCTTATAATGCACACTTGGATTGTTTTCATGAGACTGTTGTCTTTTATATTACAGGTTGTTCGGTTTTTACATACACCTGAACATCGTCTAAGTTGCCTTTGACAAGAGGTAGGCTAGCCACTAGGGAAGAAATTGAATCTCTTACCGAAACTATTAGTACAAAGGTAAGACGTAAAACTAAGTTGGAGGAGTAGATTGATAAAGGGCTTATTCACTGGAGCACGTCGTGGTGAGGTGCACTAATCGTTTTTGTGAAAAAAATAAGGTTGGTTATTCGAGGCTCTACATTAATTATATACATTGGAACTAGGTTGCTGTTTGGAATAAATATACATGTCCTTGCATTGATAATTTGTTTGATAAAGTAAACGGTGCCAAATTCTTTTCTTAGATTGATCTTCGTTATGGTTATCAATCAGTTGAGAGTTTAGGAAGAGTGCAAAAGACTACCTTCAACATTTGATATGGCCATTTTGTGTTTGTTGTTATGCGATTTGGGTTAATTAATGCTCCTGAGATGGTTATGAATTTGATGCACATAGTGTTAAGGTCGTATCAAAATCACTTTGTGATAGTCTTCATTGATGATCTCTTAATCCACTCCAAGATTAGTGAGGAAAATGAATAACATCTCAAAGTTATTCTCCATATTTAGAGAAATCATAATGCAAAATTTAGCAAATGCGAGTTTTGGTTATCTAAAGTTAAGTTTTTGGGTCATGTGGTTAGTACGAAAGAGATTTCTGTGAATTCAGCTAAGATTGAGGCTATCATCGGTTCGTCGAAACCTACCACACTGATGGAGATAAACAATTTTTAGGTTTGGCTGGCTATTATCATAGATTTGTGAAAGATTTTTCTAAGATAACTACATTAATTACTAAATTAACTTAGAAAAATGTTCCATTTGTTTGTTCAAACAAATGTGATGCTGCATTTTAGGAATTGAAGAAACATTTGAATTCAACACCAGTTTTCGTATTGCCTGTACCAGGGAAAGGGCTTACAGTTTATACAGATGCATTAAAAGTAAGAGGAATGTTAAAACATTATGTCTAGCTAGTTGGTTTACTTACGAGTATCACTTGCTTGAAAAAGTCATTGCTATTACTTTATCAGAGATTCTTAAGGACGATGATGAACTATTTTGTGCTCAGCTTGGAGTAAAAACTGTCTCTATTCAGAGAGTGATAAAGTGTCTGCAAAGTGACGTAAATTATGAGAAATTCAATTGGGCTTGTTGTTAACAGTAATAATCCAGATTGGGTTGAGTTTACGAATTAGAGTTTGAGTCTTAACAAACTTTGGATTCCATTATTAGTTGAGATTTGGGATGAGATATTAAGAGAATCTCATTAGTCTATATATAACATTCATCCTGGCAGGACCAAAATGTATTATGATATAAATTGATTCTATTGGTGGCCTGGGATGAAAGCTCTTGTCGGTGATTATTTGAGGAGATATGAAATTTAACAACAGGTTAAAGTCATATGATGAAAAATTGGAGGTACGTTGTAGCCACTTCCCATGCCGAAATGGCAATGGGTGCATATTGCAATGGATTGTTTTTACTCATTTGCCTTCTTAACAGAGTAAAAATGATGCGGTCTAGATTATTTTTGATGGACTAACGAAGTCTACTCATTTTCTTTCTATTTTACTTTTCAATAACTTTACATAGTTTAGCTTTTTGTGTAGGCGAGGGGTGGTTCGTTTATTTAGAGTGTTGTTAACGATAGTTTCTGATTGTGATACCCGGTACACATTAGGGTTGTCGTAGTAACAAGTTGGCACTCAGTTACATTTCAATACTACATTTCATCCACGAGTGGATGGTCAAATTGAAATGTTGATCCAAGTGTTGGAGGACATGCTTAGGGCTTGTGTACTGGAATTTGGATGTTCATGTGAAGAATACATATATTTATGTGAGTTCTCTTATAATAACAGTTATTAGTTGAGTATCAAGGTGGCTTTGTTTGAGGTTTCCTATGGGATATCTTGTTGTTCTCTTATCGATTAGGCTGAACCAAAGTATTTGGCAGAGTTGGAGCCACATATGGCTTGAGATCATACTGAGGTTGTTCGGCAGATTCATCTAAGATTAATGACGGCTCAAAAAAGACACGAAATTCACTATGATCTCTAACATCGATTTGTGGAATATAGTGAAAAAGATTGGGTTTATTTGAAATTCTCCCATCGCAAAGGCCATTACAGATTTGGACAAAAAGGAAAACTCTCTCTTTAATTTCTAAGATACTTCGAGATTGTGTAACAGATTGGGATTGTTCGTATAGACTTTCATTATCACCTCAGTTAGCCGGAGTTCATAATGTACTTCACATGTCTACGCTTAGGCTAAACGAAAATGATTCACATCACATTGTATAATGGAATCAATTCGATTCACAGGGTGACGACTCATATGAAGAGAAATCTATATTCAAAATAAAGAAACTCCATTTTTCTTAGTTAAATGGCAATTTCATGGTAACTCAGAGAATGAGAGGCGTATATGAGAGAACATTTTCTGGATCTCTTCTATTCCGGGTAAATTCGATTTTAATTTTTTATTTCGAGGATGAAATTTTTATTAGTTGGGAAGATTGTCAAATCTCAAAATTTTTAAATCAATAATTATGGCTAATCACGGATTAACGCATCCTAATTATAGTTTAGGCTACGAGTTGGGAGCTGAAGATCGGTGAAATGAGATTTACGGGTGATGTAATTACTATTTTATGTGTACCTAGTATTATGTACTATATATCATGCTATTTTGCGAAATTCATGTTAAACGAAAAAATTCAAGATTTCATGGGGTTTCAACTCAAGATAAGAGCCGAAATGAATGCCGAGAAAATTAAATGTTGAACAAAACTATTGTTTCAGATTTTGAAAAAATAATTGTATTTAGGTTTAAAAATTCAAATTTGTACATTTAAATGGACTTATTGAGCCGACTTGGGGACTTTACCTCGATTTGCATGCAAGTCGAGATTGGAAGTAGTGTGAAATGAGAACGAAGTTGATAAAAAATATTATTTTCTTGTTTCATGCCGGTTGACAGGGGTCAAGGTTGAGATTGAGTCCAAATTAGTGCAAGTTTGGTTAAGTATAGCAAGAGGATTGGTTTAGATGATTTTAGTATGTTATAGACAAAGATAAGATTTTTGGGCAGTGTTATGGATGTTTTAGGGAATTGGACTATTTTGTCTAGAGTTTAGCTCGATTTGGTGAAAAAAGGGATCGAAAACGAGCACCAAAAGTTAAAACATGACAAAATAATAATTTTGGGAATATATAAAAATAAAAGAAACTAAGTTTCTGACAAGCAGCCGAGGGTTACATATTTAAAACTAAACTAAAACATAAAAATCAAATGATTCATTTCCAAATTATCAACTGAAAAGTTCGTTCCCTAACCCCTTTAACTCAAACTTTCGCTTCGCGATCTCTGTACGTCTAATTTTCATCTGATTTCTTTCAACAACATTGTAAAACATCGCGAGATAGTCTGTTCGAGCTAAATTCTCATTGTAGAAAAGAAGTATTTGGCCCGTAATTTGGTAAATTCTAAATTCAGTGCATTTTCCATAACTCAATTTGATTTCTCGAGATTTTTCAATTTTTTTGTAGTTTTGATAGAAATTGGTATGAATTGTTCTCGATTAGTATTTTAGATTGATTTGCATCAATATAGGCTATATTCCTTCGATGTGGGGTGGCTTTTTAGTGAATTAAATTGGTGCAATTTAGTTGATAACTATTTTTGAAAGTGCTTTATAGTTAAAATTGATTTACATTGGGTTTTTGGACAAATTGTATTATTAGCTTTTATCCAGATTGACTCCACGAAATTTGAAAAAATTATGAATTTGGTTTGATGTGGTTTTTTGGTGATTAGTGTCAAGTTTATAGAATTTAATTGCAAAGCATTGATTTGGAGAGGTTTCATAAGCTCAAAATAAATAAAGTTTGCCTAATCAATATGCGATATTAGGAAATTCGTAACTTCTCCATTTGTGATCTGATTTAAGTGTTTTTGAAGTCTACGGAGAATATAATATGAGTTCTACAAGTTACTTTTTGGTTATCATAACAAATAATGAGGTTTCTAAAGTTAAAAACTACCCTAAATTAGCTAGTTGAGAACTAGTTGAAGTTGTTATAAATTATTATTTTTGGAAATAGGTATCGAGCATAATTTGGTCGCTGTTTTGGTAGGGTTTTAATATTTGGTTTTACTTGAAGTTTGAACCACAATATAATTGTATATGTAGGGAAGCTATTGGAACCACTTTGAAGGTAATTCGACGCTTTGGGAACCCAAACAATTAAGCTCGAAATTGGTTGTGTGTAAGGTTAAGTAAATCCCATAGTAACCTTTAATTCTGTAATTATAATTTTTTATAAATTGCATTGATCCTCGATATTGCATTTTTGCTGTACATACATACACGAGTCTGGAGGAAAGGTCAATTCGAATCTCCTTATAGTGTTTACTATACTGTGGGTACATGGTAAAGCATTATATTATGATTAGAGTAATTGATACTTTGCATCACGTGGATATCATGAGATTAAGTTGAACCATATCATACTCCAATAGACTTAAGGAACGAGACTCATTTAGTTATCTTCTTTGGGCATGAGTCTTTATTAGTGTTTAGTTACTACTTTCGAGGACGTCATTTGATTGCGGTCGGATAATTAAAATGGTTTTCCATTTTTGTTATCCGACCACAATCATATGACGTCCTTGGACTATATTGTTCGATTAATCTCTTGGATTATTATGCATTTCATTATTATATGTATATTGTATAGTGTAGGATTTATTTATCTAGCATTATCAAATTTTTATAAATTGGGTAATGACAGGTTCTAGCGGTGACAAGGGAAAGGGAAAGCTTTCCGACGTTTGTGACTTATTCCATTCCTTTCTCTCTATGTATGTATTATTTTGATAAACTATGTTGTAAAAATGGTTTTTTGGGTTCGTGTGTGGCTAGGATCTCATTGAGATTGCTTGAAATAGTTTTTGGATGAATAAATATAATTTTCAAGTTAAGGTTATGTTAGTTTAAGGTTTTTCATCTTTTAAATCAGGTTAGAATGAATATATATTCAATTAATGCAATATATATTTTTATGGGTTGATTGTGAGTCTTTCAACATTTCTACAAGCTAAGCAGGTTTTGTTGAAGACTTTTAAAGGCCAGGTTTTTCGGTATAGGCTGAGAAACAGAGGAGGTGTTGTTTAAATATTTTTATGAAGTTTCAAGAATAATGTAATCAATTTAAACAAATTTTTTGGTTTAATATACTTTATAGTTAATAATGTGTTATGTTTGATAATTACAAAGAATTGATTTTGTTTATTTATTGATGGTGAGATTAAGGCTGCTAGATTATCAGGTGAATAAGGTAATCTAGGCCAGTTAGATGCCCTAATTAGGTGGCTTGTGAAAAATGTTGGTATCAAAGCCTAGGATTCTAAAAGAACCTTGTTGATTGAGGTTAAGTGATTAGTTGGGAAGTAACATGATGGAATAGGGTTAAAAAGTTTTAAAACTTTATGAATGTATTATATGTCTTGTATAATATCAAGATATCCATGGATATAAGCTTGTTGAACCACTTTTCTTGCAATTTTTGTTGCAAAAAACTATGAGTGGACAACTAGAGCAGGGTCAAGGATCAGGTCAAAGTAATCAAGACCCACAAACTGTGGATTCAAATATGTTTCAAGACTTGGCAACGCAGATGTTAAATTTAAGAATATCTTACGATCACAAGTGGCGGCCTAGACACATATGGCTCATATTGCTTAGGAAGTTCCTACTATCACTCTAGCCGCTCACAAGAAACATGCTACCTCTGTAGTTCTTTCCAGAGTTGAACTGGTTGTTGTAGTTCTGGTTTCGGCTGATCCAGCCATGTTAATGGAATGTCATGGGAGGAAAGACAAAGGAGACCGTTTAGGAAGTATACTATGAATTAGACTAGATGACTATGGAGACTTGTGACACGAGTCGAGCATGCACAATAATAAATTTTTCGTATATTTATAACTTGTGGTAGTGATAAGCGAGTATCGTCTCCACAGGGATTCTGCAAACTTCAAAGGAAAGTACTTTTCTGGATTTTATTAATTTTGTTAATCTAATTAGACATGACTTAAAATATTAAATAACTAAAACAATGATTACTAACTTAAATAACCAAACTAACTAAACTAGTTTAAACCATTCAAATACCAACTAAATTAAATAATATTCAAATTCAACTCGATATAAATAAACAAACATCTAAATAAACCCCCACTAGGCAATATATTATACTTGGATTGCATTTCGATCACTAGAATATACCATCACTTCATATCATAGTTGTAATCATAACAAATATGGAATCTTGGAATCATTAAATCCTACTTCATAATAGGTTGATAGCCTTTAGCCAGCCATCGATTTTCCTAAATTCAATGAAAATGCAAAATTATTATCATTGTAAATCTACCAATTGGATAAAATGCAACACTGTAGAAATACGATAACATTACGCTCAATAAAAATCATGCCTAATCTAGGCTAATATTAACTGAAGCCGCATAATAAACGACTTAGAACACAATCACCTACGACATCCATTTTGGAAATGCCATATAGATTAATCCTATTTACTACTTTTATAATCATTGTCGATAACTATAAACATAGAATCAGAATTATAATACCATAATATATATTCATGACTATGCAAGCAATACTACTCTTCATTAGTTGTAGTATACAAAAATAACTTATTAAATTTGTGATTAACGTATATGAATAGATTTAAAGCATTTAGTTAATGATTCCTTAATTATAACTATATAACAATCCAAAATATACTACATTACCAGGGTTTGTTTAGATTAACAAACTACTCATTCTTACCGGAAATAAACAATGCAATAATATAATTGAAGTACATAATTAGATAAATACATCTTAATGAATTAAACAAAGCTCTAATGTTGCTTCAAACATTAAATCAATAAAAACTAAACTATTTTAAAAATTATAAAAATAAATAAAATTAATTGGTCCGGAGATAAAAAGATACTAAACAAAACCTTAAATTCTATATAAATAAAACCCTTAATTTTAGTCTATAGAAGAGAGAGAAAGAGAATTTTGTGGGTCATTTACTGACCCGTGTGTTGAGGAAGATCTAACGATTGTGGTGGATTTATTGTTAGGGTCTTGAACACGTTGCAAGCGTTCATTGGTTGTCTTTGCTGGTTTGGCTTACATGGTAGAAGCATAATGTTCGAGAGGATCGGCTGGCGTGTAGGTGGGTGACATGTGCCAACTGGTTGGGACGGAAAGAAGAGCTCAAAAGTCGAGCAAAGTTCTGAGAGTTAGTGTCGATTGGCATCTCGAGGTAAGTCAAAGCTGTTGCGTGCATAGAAATCGTATGGATGAATCGTGCAAATTAATAGGAGACAATGCTTGAAACCACACCCAAGTGGGGGTGGTGAATTGGGTATATCGAGAAGTTATCGCCTTTTTAAAAAAATTAAATATGTAACAATGTTATATGCTGATGCAAATACAAATATGAATGTAATGCAAAGGTGAAGGGGGTAGAGGAGATGGAGAGAGATACAATTTATTGTGGTTTGATCCAACCGATCTACATCCATTACCTAACCTCCCTAGTTAGGATTTTCAAATCCCCTCTTAAATTGCGATTAAGTGTTATAATCTAACTATATACGCTTACAATGCCCAATTACGAATTAGGACTTCCCAACCTAGCTGCAACTAAGATTTGTGCCTAGCCTCAACTAGGTCTTCCTTTTGACTTAGATCCCACTAAGTCTTACAACAAAGTTTATTAATACAAATAAAGATTTTCTTTACAAAGTAAAGTGGTAATAAGTTCAACTCTTACAAGCCTTCCCAGAGATGAAACACTCCAATGTATACAAGAGTGAACTTGACCAAGATATCTATTTGAAAACTCAAATGAATGCTCAAATCTTAATCAAGAAATCGACATAATGATATTGATTAAGCACACTCGGTTTCAAATCAAATGAACAAGTGCTTTTGTCCAAAAATCAAGATTAAGCACAACAACTTGTTCAAATAAGTCATAGGTTTTGTAAAACAAGTTTGAGCACAAGAAACCTTAGACTTGTATGTATGAGAACACACCACATGATTTCCAACCAATACTCTACTCAAGAACTATAGATTAAGCACAAATAGAGCAAGAAATCGAGAAATCTTACAACCCTAAGAGTGTAATCCAAAAATGGGTTTGGAGTATGAGTTGTAAACTTAAGAACACTTCTTTGATGTCTCTGAAATCACCGAGACAATGAATTTAAGATTATCCAAGTGAATGCAATTGAGAAATCAAGCACAATGTGTGTAGAAACTTGGATTTTGAAAGTATAAGAAGCAGTAGTTGTGTTCTTGGTGTTCTTGTTATTTCGATTTTGTTCTCTAGTATTTTTGAGGGGCTTGAGATCGTAATACCTCATCAAAGGTCGAGATTTCCCCAAAAATTCAAATTAAATTTGGAGATGCAGTCTGCCAGAATTTCTGTAAGATGAAAGATAGCGGTATACTTTTTGTGTAGTGCACTATATGCATGTCTAACGTGCTATCCAAATAGTGTAGAGCGCTATGGGTTGCAGGGGCCTGAAAATAATTTCATTTCTATTTAGCTCAATCGACTCCCCAAGCCTACATGCGACTCTTCTTAACCTTTGAAAACACTTCATACAAGTTTAATAAGGTTTATTACAAGTTTTTGGAAAACCCGGATTATTTCACAAACTCTGAAAATTGAATTTCCAAGTTTCATGAAACATATATGGTTTTTTTTATAAATATTTTTGATGAACACTTAAACACAAACCAAACAACTTTCGGAGCACTTAAAAACATACTAAAAGGTTTATACACCTTAAAGACAAGCTGTAAAACGTAATTGCATGATTTAAACCATTTTAAAACTTACGGATTAGTAAATCATAGATTCCTTAACATTAAGTGCTTGAAAATCCGAAATTCATGATATGCATGATTCTAATGCATTTGACTTGTAATAAGGGAACTTATATAACTTACATGAGTTTTACAATGGATGAGTTTGACGTTTTCGTCCTTGGGTCCTTGTATGAGCTGAGACTTAAGCTTGTCCGGCTTCATTTCACTTGCTTGACTCGAATTTTGAGCAAAGCTTCAACTTTCACTATACTTGACTTGAACTTTGAGCAAAGCTTCAACTTTAACTTTGTTTGTTGCTCATTCCTATCATTCATTAATGTTCTGAAACACTTAAGCACAATGTTAGAATACTTTCACTTTGTTTGTTGCCATCAAAATTTCAGTTGATGTATAAGTGACAAACACTTGGTCCAACAATCTCCCTCTTTTTGATGGTAACAAACAATGTGAACTTGACAAACCAGTAATATATATATATATATATTGAGTGCATATCAATCACATTCATGCTCAATACCAATTAATATTAATTAATATAGTCAATAATATCAAAAAATTAATAATTAGAGCATAATGCGAAGGCTTGCAAGTTCAAAGTCAATATTTCTCTCCCCTTTTAATAACATCAAAAAGCGGGGCATTAACATTTCTCCCTCATAATAGAATTAATCTCCCTATCAATATGCATCAATATAACTCCTCCTTGTTATAAGATGCCAAGAATCATGAAGAATAAATCATTAATTGGATTTCCAATTTGATAAAGAGATGAAATAGAGAAAGTATAGCACCCATAAGCAAATAAACCAATGAAATATTAATAGAAATGCCAGGAATTCATAGAGAATCACTCAGAGATAAACGAAAGAACATGTCATGGATATAAGTTCACAAAATAAAATGTAATGACACGATGCGGCGCAAATGGAACTCCCCCTAACAAAATGGACTCTCCTGAGGCTCCCCTTAAATACATGCATATGGTACTCCCTCTAAAGACATAAGTCTAGACTCCACTAAAAGGAACGACTAGGGCAAGAAGGATCGTCTTCCCTCTATGGAGGAGGTGAGCGTAAATAAGCCTCAATGTGATAAGGTGCATATCCTGTTGGATCATGAACTCATGCAAGTCGTGTAGCTGAGCAAAGAGATATATAGTATACGGAGGCTTGTCTGGTGGAGGGGCCATCCCGTAGTAAGTCTGAGGTATATATGCATGTAGGAATGGCGGAGGGATCGGTTGTAGTGCAGGTGGAGCTGGAATCTCCTGATGAACCTCCTCATTGCCCGGAGCGACTCCATGATCCTCGTCCGCAGCACCCTGCTGGAGGTGAAGCTGTAATCAAGGTACTCACTGGCATTGAAAGGCTCATCCGGATTCGAAGGATGTGGATCCCCGTATCCCTCATACTGTGGAATGTCAACTTCCCTTATTCATCTCCTCTCCGCACGAATGTAGCGGTACTTCATCTTGTGCATAGTGGTATCCTTAATCATCTCTCTCATATCGAAAGATCGGCCGCCCGCGGTAAGATCAACTCCCGCCTCCTCAACGAATCATGTTAATAAGTAAGCATATGGTAAGTGTCGATCAGTACCAGCATATGCGACCATATGTGCAATGACAATATGTAGGAGACTAATCTTCTAGTCTGTCATTAGTGCCCTGAGAATGTAAATGTCAAGCATTGTGACATAGTTCTTGCTCCCTTCCTTGGAAGAACGACCTGGGATAGCTCCTCCAACGTGACATACATATCATAAGTACCTCGACATGTGTGTCGGTCATGTTGGGCATTCCCCAAGACATACTCTAAATGTCAGACTCACTAATCACACCTAATTCTCACCTAATTTCAAAAAAAATTGGTCTCTAGGCAATGGTTTGGTGAAAATATCCACCAATTGGTCTTCGGTGGATACATGTATCTATTTAATGTCCCCTTTTTGCACATGGTCACAAAGAAAATGATGTCTAATTTTAATGTGCTTAATGCGCAAATGTAAAACCGAATTCTTAGAGATATTGATTGCACTTATATTATCACGATTAATTTCACCACAACCAACATGGATTTGATACTCATAAAGTTGTTGCTTCATGTATAGAAATTGAGCAGAACAACTTCCAACAGCCACATATTCAGCTTCGGCAGAGGACAACGTGACGGAATTGTTCTTTTTGCTAAACCATGAAATCAATGAGTTCCCTAGCAAGTGACTAAACCCCGATGTGCTCTTTCTATCTACTAGGCTTCCCACATAGTCCAAATTAACAAAGCTTCAAAGATCAATGGTGGAAACTTTGTTGAACCACAAGCCTAAGTCTTATGTGCCACTTAGATTTCTAAATATGCATTTGACACATTTTAAGTGTGACTCTTTCATCTCGGATTGAAACCTAGCATACAAACAAACGCTAAACATGATGTTTGGTCTACTAGCAATCAATTAGTGTAGGCTTCCTATCGTTCCTCTATATAGTTTAGGATCTATAGTTTACCTTGAGGATCCTTGTCCATGCTTTCACATTTTCAAATCTGAATTTCCTAAGCATGTCCCTCATATACTTAGCTTGATTTAAAAAATCTCGTGCTTATATTGCTTGATTTGCAAACCTAAAAAGTATGTTAGTTCACCCATCATGCTCATTTCAAACTCGCATGCCATCAAAGATGAAAATTTCTCATTTAGATGCTTGTTTGACGACATAAAAATAATATCATCCACATAGATTTAAACTAGTAGCATATTATCATCTTTGATCAAAATAACCAAGGTAGGATCTAATGTTCCTTTCTGAAACCCCTTGTTAAGAAGGAATGCACTTAACCTGTCATACTACGCTCTAGGTGCTTGTTTAAGCCCATACAAAGCTTTTTGAAGACGATAAACATGATTTAGAGAATCATTGTCTTTAAAACCGGTGGTTGTTCTACATATACCTCTTCATTGATAAAACCATTCGAGAATGCACTTTTAACATCCATTTGGTATAGTAGAAAACCATTATAACAAGCATAAGCAAACAACATTCGAATTGCTTCTAGTCTTGCTACTGGTGCAAAGGCTTCTTTATAATCAATTCCTTCTTCTTAATTATAACCTTGTGCAACCAACCTAGCTTTGTTTCTCACAATATCACCCATTTCATTCTTTTTTGTTCCTAAAAATCCATTTGGTTCCTATGATTGTATGGTTTCTAGGTCTAGGGACTAGGTTCCATACTTTGTTCTGTTAAAGTGTCCTAACTCCTCTTGCATGGCTATGATCTAATACTCATCTTCTAAAGCTTCATCTATCTTAGTAGGCTTAGCTTGTGATACGAAGGCTATGTGCTTTTCATCACGATTTAGTAAAGAACTAATGGACACTCCTTTGCTTAGGTCACCTAAGATTTGTTGAGAAGGATGTCCTATAAGAAGTCTATAGTTCTTAGGTGCACTCGATTCGGGTTCTACTCAACTTCTTTTTCCTTACCATTTGAGTTTTGAGATTGAACAATTTTATTATCATCATCACCATAAAGTCTTATTTGTTCCAATGCATGATCCAATCTCATTTTAGGATCCATCTCATCAAATTTAACATGAATGGACTCTTCTATGGTCTTAGATGATCTATTAAAGACTTTATATGCCTTTCTATGCATGGAATATCCTAGGAATCTACAAACATTTAACTTTTAGTCAAATTCATCTAAATGATTCTTATCATTCAAGACATAACACGTGCATTTAAACATCTTGAAATAGCAAATGTTTGGCTTTCGACCTTTCCATAGCTTACAAGGAGTTTTGTTCACTTTCTTATGAATGTTTGTTCTATTTAGAACATAACATGCTGTGTTAATGGCTTGGACCCAAAAGTGTTTAGCAATTTTATACTCATTTAACATAGTTCAACACATTTCTTGAAGGGTTTAATTCTTTCTCTAACTATGCCATTTTGTTATTGTGTTCTAGAAGAAGAAAATTGGTGTGTATACCCTTGACTTGTACAAAAATCTTAAAGATTTTCGTTGACAAACTTAGCACCTCTGTCGCTCCTAATGATAGTAATTTTGTAATCCTTTTCATTTTCTACCAATGCACAAGATTTAACAAACACTTCATGCTTATGTCCTAAAAAATAAACCTGTGTATATCTAGAAAAATCAGCAACAACTATAAAACAATAGGATTTGCCACCTCGACTTCGGGTTTGGGTAGGGCCGAACAAGTCCATGTAGACTAGTTCCAAGGCTTTGGTTACATTACTAGTTACTTTCTTCTTAAAAGACGATTTCACTTGTTCGCCGAGAATGCAAGACCCATATTCTCTATCTTTCTTAAATATGCATTTGGGAATCCTTTTAACTAAATCATGCTTAGACAATTTTAACAAGTTCTCCATGTTGGAATGTCCTAATTTATGGTGCCACAACCATGCATCACATTCATTTTGAGCACTTAAGCATGAAATGTTTCGAATATGGCATAAACATTTTTATATCTACATGCTACAAACATGATTTCATGCTTTTCATTTCTAACTATGCACTTGACGATTCAAACATCACATGAAAACCTTTATCGCATAATTCACTAATGCTGAGCCAGTTATGCTTCAACCCTTCAACAAGATAAAATTTAGTTATGGATAAGAAATCGTTACTCACAATGACAAGACAAATTATTTTCCTTTGTTATTGTCACCAAAAGTAACCCTCCCACCATTATTTCGTTTAAGCTTAATGAATTGACTTGCATGACTAGTTATGTGCCTTGAGTACCCACTATCTAAGTACCATGTGGTGCTCCTCCTCGCAACTAACATCACATGGAAAATACTAGATTTTGGTACCCAAACTCCCTAGGGTTCGAAAGAGTTAGTATGCAAAAGAATCTAATCTATCCATGCTAGTCAACCTATTTTGGTCTTTTATAGGGCATGTTTCCCAACCCATGAGACCTATTGGATTTTGAGCATTTATGAGCATAATTTAGTAGTTTCTTGTAGCTTAAAAAATTTTCTCCATAACCTATGCCTCTTTTGTTAAATGCACGTCATTGTACCCCCAACATCATGTCAACATTTTCTTTCCATTGGTGAACTTAGTAACTGTGTTAGTCGAGTCCTCTACCTCCTTAACTAAGACATCTCTCTCTTTTAGGACTTCATTTAAGTCACTTTTGAGATTGCTAATGGTCTCATTTTGTGACTCAATCTCGCAAATTGCCATGGTCGAGATCTTTTTGAGTTGTTTGGTCTTTTTTTACCTTTTTTCTAACTATTTCTTAGCTCAATAATACTAGGGACATCATCTAAATCATCAACATCATTATAATTCAAAATATTGGAATTTACCTCACTTTGTGCCATAAGAGAAAGGATAGCTTTCCCATTTTCCAACTTGGAGTCAGAGCTAAATGAAGATGAATCATCCCATGTGGCCTTAAAGCTTTTCTTCCATTTCTTCCTATCCAAGAACTTCTTAGACTTACAATCCTCCTTGATGTGGCTCGATTTACCACATCCGAAACAAATAGTATCAGTTGACTTTACTCCCTTGCTTCCGCTTTTGAATATTTTCTTGTACTTGTCGCGCTTGTACATAGCTTTGTTGAGCTTTTTTGTGAACATTGCCACTTCTTCTTCGAGCTCACTATCATTCCATGCTCCATCATTATCGATATCAACCGGTGGACATGGAGCTTTCAAACTAGCTGGTGAGCCATTCACTTTTAGAGCTATTTCATTCTTTGTATCATTCTTTGACGTGCCACCAAGTGCTTCCATTCTAGCTCGATCCTTTAGTTCAAATTCATGCACCTAAAATTTCCATATATAGCATAATAGGTGTAATCACCGAGATCTTGCGCCGATTGGATTGCATACTTCTTTGCATCCCATTTCGCGGGCAATCCTCTAAGGAACTTTTACACCGAGTTCTCTTGATCATAATGTTTTCCAAGATTCTTCATTTCATTCAAGAGCTTGGTGAAACACGTGATTGCGGTAGCTATGCCTTAATCGGATTCAACCTGGAAGGTTTCATAATGCTCTTCAAGATTCTGCGGCTTTGTTTTCTTCACTTGAGTGGTACCCTCATAGTGTACCTCAAGTTTCTCCTATACTTCCTTTGACATTTCCCATGCACTTACTCAGTTGAATTTATTCTCACTTAGTGCACAAAACAAGTGGTTTATTGCTTGATCATTGTTAAGCTCAAGTTTTGTCTCTTCGAGAGTATAGTCTCTTCTGGCCTTGTTCGGTGCCATGTAGCCATCCTTGATAGAGTCCTACAATGCTCTACTTTGAGATCTTATATAAAATTTCATTCTCACTTTCCAATGAGCATAATTGGTCCTCAAAGTAGGGAGGCCTAGATGATGAGTTGCCTTCCCTAAGGCTAACGAAATCAGATGATTGCATCCTTGCAAGAGAACACTCAAAGATACATTAGTAACACTTTGAGCAATGGCCCGCTCTGATACCAATTAAAACCACACCTAAGAGGGGGTGAATCGGGTGTATCGGGTGTATCGAGAAGTTATCACCTTTTTAAAAAATTTCAATATGTAACAATGCTATATTCTCATGCAAGTATAAATATGAATGCAATGCAAATGTGAACGGGGTAAAGGAAAAGGAGAGAGACATGGAATTTATAGTGGTTTGATCCAACTGATCTACATCCACTACCTAACCTCCTCGGTTAGAATTTTCCAATCCTTACTTAGATTACGATTACGTGTTACAACCTAAGCATACACACTTAAAATGCATAATTACAAATTAGGACTTCCCAACCTAGCCGCAACTAGGATTTGTGCCTAGCCTAAACTAGGTCTTCCCTTTGACTTAGATCCCACTAAGTCTTACAACAAAGTTTATCAATACAAATAAAGATTTGCTTTACAAAGCAAAGTGGTAATAAGTTCACCTCTTACAAGCCTTCCTAGTGATGAAACACTCCAATACATGCAAGAGTGAACTTGACAAAGACATGTATATTCAAAAACATAAATGAATGCTGAGATCTTAGTCAAGAAACTGAAAAAATGATATTGATTAAGCATGCTCAGTTTCAAATCAAATGAACAAGTGGTTTTTCCAAAAAATAAGATTAAGCACAACAACTTGTTCAATTAACTCCTAGGTTTTGTAAAACGAGTTTGAGCACAAGAAACCCTAGGTATGTATGTATGAGAAACACCACATGATTTCCAACTAATACTCCACTCAAGAACTATAAATTAAGCACAAATAGAGTAGGAAAACAAGAAATCTTACAACCCTAAGAGTGTAATCTGAAAATGGGTTTGGAGTGTGAGTTGTAAACTTGAGAACACTTCTTTGTTGTCTCCGAAAT
The DNA here is from genome assembly GCA_039657365.1 of Stephania yunnanensis. Lineage (NCBI taxonomy): Eukaryota > Viridiplantae > Streptophyta > Magnoliopsida > Ranunculales > Menispermaceae > Stephania > Stephania yunnanensis. Next base: position 25,360,361 of record CM077581.1, on the reverse strand, counting down.
GCCAAGACAACGACTTCAAGAATATCCAAGTGAATGCTATTGACAAATCAAGCACAATGTGAGTAGAAACTCGGATTTTGAGAGTATGAGAAGTAGTAGTTGTATTCTTTGTGTTATTATTATTTTGATTTTTTTCTCTAGTGTTTTTGAGGGGTTTGAGACTGTTATACCTTATCAAGGGTCGAGAGTTCCCCCAAAATCCAATTTAAAGGTGGTGATGCAGTCAGACAGAATTTCTCAAATGACAGATAGTGCGCTAAGTTTTTTGTGTAGCGCGCTACATGCATGTCTAGTGCGTTATCAAGAGACTGTAGCTTTATTGGTTGTAGGGGCTTGAAAATAAATTTAGTTCTATTTAGCTCAATCGACTCCCTAACCTACATGCAATTTTTCTCAACCTTCGAAAACCCTTCATACAAGTTTAATAAGATTTATTACACATCTTTGGACAACCCGAATTATTTCACGAACTCCAGAAATTGAATTTCCCGATTTCATGAAACATATATGGCTTTTCTATAAATATTTTTTATGAACACTTAAAAACCACCCAAACGACTTTTGGTGCTCTTCAAAACATACCGAAAGTTTTATACACCTTAAATACATGCTGTAAAACATATTTGCATGATTTAAAACATTTTGAAACTTACGAATTTGTAAATCATAGATTTCATGACTTTAAGTGCTTGAAAATAAAAATTCATGATATGCATGATTCTAGTGCATTTGGCTTGTAAGAATGGAACTTATATACCTTACATGAATTTTAAAATTGATGAGTTTGACATTCCAGTCCTTGTGTCCTTGTATGAGCCGAGTTTTGAGCTTGTCCGGCTTCATTTCACTTGCTTGACTTGAACTTTGAGTAAAACTTCAACTTTCACTTTACTTGACTTGAACTTTAAGCAAAGCTTCAACTTTCACTTTGTTTGTTGCTCATTCCTATCATACTTTAGTGTTCTGAAACAATTAAGCACAATGTTAGAATACTTTCACTTAGTTTCTTGCCATCAAAATCTCAGTTGGGGTACAAGTGACAAACACTTGGTCCGACAATGCTAACCACATATGGAGGCCAATCGAACATACTAGAGTGAAGAGAGAACAAATTGGAGAGATGGCGAATTTATGGTAGTTCATGCGCTGCGTATCCCAAGGCAAGTAAGTCCCTTATTTGCTTATCTAATACAATCTAATGTGCTGATCTTGAGGTATGGTCAGATGATTTTGGATTGTTATGTGGCTCATATGCTTCTCCAAGTTACGTCACTCGACTGCAGTCCCTTTCTTCATCAACTGATAGTGCGTGTCTTGAAGCAGGTATAAGGTAGTTGAACAAACCGCAGGAATGACATGTACTTAGTCATTTTTTAGACTTTTCTCAACTAATGCTCCACCATACTTCTTATAAACAACCATAGCATCAACATGGACCAATGTGGGTCCCACCAAAGTGTCTCGAAGTGCATGCAAGATCGCTTTTCAACGTGAAACACCAAGAACACTTCAAAAGACCTCAAATTAATTATATTTTAACAAATTATCTCTAAACCACTCTTAATTAAATTCTTCACTTTTCGTACTTAAATTGTGAAATCACAAAAAAGAGAATACTAAGTGTAATATCATCATTTTCATCTAAAATAAACCTAAATTATACTATAAAATATGTCTAATTATTAACTTGTCAAATACCCCCAAACTTAACACTTATTATCTCAAGTAAAGAATACTCTAAATCATATTCTTTTTTCATTCTTATAAACTGATTTCAATCTATTTCATCTTAACGCTAAATAATAGAGATTTTAAAGGAGAAGTGATTTTCAAATGGAAACATATTACCCACAATTAAATGAAAGTTATAATAGATAAAATAAAATATCCCTTAATAATATATCAACTACCCAATGCAACATCCCATTAGAACTTAAAGTTCATAGCCAAGGTTAGTACATAATGTAGGTTTTCTCAATTTCCACTGATAAGCATCAAGCTTACAATAACTAGTATAGAATCTAAAAACATAAAACACAAGATTAATTTTAATTTTAGAAAGTATTTTATAATAGTACCAAAATTAAAATCAATATGAATTTTCTCAAGATACCATTGAATATTTTTTTAAAAACATGTTAGATTAAGAAAAATTTCATTCAACTCTAGCTTTAAATACTCGAGTTAAGTTTTTTCTTTGAAAAGTTTATGAACATCCATTTTTCTCCTCTCGCATTCTTATTTTTGTCTTCGAGTACATGCACTTTGAGTTTAGAAACACCAAATATCGAGATGATGGAATGGTAAAATTAGGGGAAGTAGAAGTTCCTAAGGTGAATCAATTTAGATACCTAGGATCAGTCATACTAAATGATGGTAATATTGAGAATGATGTGACATAGAATTCAAGCTGGATGGAAGAAATGGTGGAGTGCAATAGGAGTGATTTGCGGTCAAAATGTTCCTACTAAGTTAAAAGAAAAACTTTATGGGACTGCAATTAGGCCAACTATGCTCTATGGAAGTGAATGTCGGGCAGTAAAGCAACAACAATTACATAAAATGAACAGAACATAAATGAAGATGCTTAGGTGGATGTGTGGTAAAACTCGTAAAGATAGAATAAAAAATATAGAAATTCAAAGACAAGTAGGAGTAGCACCAATTGATACAAAAATTAGAGAAGGGCAGTTGCGGTGGTTTGGTCACCTGCAAAGACGGCATACAAATCCCATTAGAAAACTTGACTCAATAGAAATTGTAGAAATTCAACGAGGTTGGATTAAACTAAAATTAACATGGGATGCATTAATTAAGAGGTATTCGAATGGTAAGGAAATCTCACTATCAATTGCACATAATCAAGCATAATAGAATAGTTTGATCCATGTAGCTGACGCTAATTAAGTTGGGACTGAGGCTATGTTGTTGTTGTTGTTATCGTATTTTTATTTATTCTACTTCATTCTAATTATTTCTTCTTATTATTTTTCTTTTGCTTTTTCTTTTGTGTCCCTGATCCAATTCCTATGGACACGCTCACATTTTTCCCACTATTGATTCCCCGCTCTATTTCCTTTCTATGAGACTCTTTATATCTTTTTAAACTCTTGTTAACACTTCCCACTATCCATTAAAGTTAAAGAACGTATTCTTTCTAACTTATAGAATTTCATTGGTTCCTAACTCATTTCTTATTTTATTTGTAGTATAATGGCTTTTTATATATATATATACTATAAACATACTTAATCAATAGTCTTTATATCATAAGATTCTTAGATATTTGTCTTGTTCATCTTGCACTATTGTTTGAATCTTCTACCCATTATCATGACTAACACAAGGCATTGAATTTATCTTATACATCAACTAATAAAGTTAATAAAAATGGTATAAAAATTGATTCTTTCTATCATAGAATGCATTCGGATAACAAAAATATCTTGTCTAGTCAAAATACATTATATATTGATTTTCATTATTATTCTTTTTCTAACTACAAATAAAAAAATGAAATTTATACTTACTTTAATTCGGAATAATTTTAAAAATTTCATTAACTAACTTGAATATCAAATCAAAAATCTTGAACTTTTATACAAATTCTCAACTTATCTTCTACTTTTCTTTTCTTTCCTTGTTTTCTTTGCTATCCTTGTCATACTTTACATAAAATACCCCCAATCTCATTCCAAACCTTGTCCTCAAGGTTTAAAAATTAAGTCGGGCTCCAACGAAACAAATATACCACGTGAAGTATAAAGGAGTTGATATAATCATAAATTAGATAATCAATAAACTAGTTCGTAAGTAATTCAAGACAAGCAATAGACAAACACAAAACCCCCAAGCACATTTGAAACTTTGTCTCAAATAAGTTTGCATATAAAACTCAATTTATTGATTGTAAATAAAAATAGTTTGAGAATTCGATAGCAATAAATAAATCATCACACCACTTCTATACCAGTGTTATAATTGAAATTTGTTGACATCGAAACCAATTTAGAGCAAAAATTTCAAATTTAGCTTCTAACCTCTGTAAAAATCCAAGGATCGATGAAAAACCAAGAATTTGATCAATAAAAGGATAGGGTCAACGATTTATTCAGCGAATCTTAGTTTAAGTTCAAATCGATGACAAATCATTTACCTAAATTTTTAGTAAAAATTCAACATAATGCTGCCGATTTTCTCAGGAATTTCTGTACAAACTGGAATCACTGGGAAATGGCCAGCCTATTTTAACTATTTTTTAAATTTAATATATTTTCCCATATTTATTTGTTCACATATATATCTAATAAAAATATTGAATTATTCAATATTATAAAAATTAAACTATGATATGTACTAAAAAATAATTTTATTACCTTTAATAGCTGACTAACATACAGACTAATGCATAAATATAATATAATACACAAAGAAATTGGCTCTATCAACCCCCTTACATAAAATTATTCCGAAATAAGATTCCTAAAATATCCCCATTATAAGAGTCAAAAATTGAGAGAACATAAAAACAACTACCTAATCCTAATACTAAAATTGAAAGTAAAGATAGAGTATGAGGTGTCTCCCATAGAGCGTTTTTATTTACTATCATTGGCTCCACTAAACCATGCAGTCCTAATCTTGTTCTAAATTAAGAAGTTATTCTTCTATACCATGTTAAAAAACAATTTCTTCATTCCTAATTAATGTTTTGATAGTTATTTGAGCTACTTCCAGTGTTGCATTAATAGTTGTTAGGAAAGGTTCTCCTAATGAAATAGCTACATAATATTCTAGATTATGATCCAGAATAATAAATCCATCAAGAAACTACATTTTTCAATTTTACTTCTACATCTCTAAGTATACCTTATTCTCTATTATAGATCCATTAGTAGAAGAAACTATAATATTACGATCTTTATCATATTTCCTATTGGGAAAATTGTGCTCTAAAAGATAACAGAAATGTAGGGTGTTGAATGATGTATTTGAATTACATTTGACATTTTCAAATTTCTTACTATTGATAACATGGAGATTGTTTTACTTAATTTATATCCTCAACAAAAATTAATACTTGTTTTACTTAATTGGAGAAAATTAGGAAATCTGGCGGATTATCCTCCGTATTTTTATATAAAATTCAGCAACACCTCCGTTAAAAATGGTTTGGTGAAAACTTTCACCTAGTAGATAGTAGAATTTGGGATATGACTAAAGGGGTCACAACTTTCCGCAGTTCACAATAAATATCACATTTAGACTTCAAATACTAACTTAGAGTCTTTGATACTTTAGTTACAAATTGATAATCCCAAAATAAACTAAAACTGGACCACAAACCTCTTAACTTACTTAAACCTAATTTAGGAGACCTTGATAAACTATTCAAAAGTATTTCATAATCTACACTCTCCTCTAAGCCAAAATAATATATATAAAATGATTATAACAAGAAAAATAAACTTCAAGAATTGAGAACATTCACCAACTTCGAGTCTCATTGATTCTTCATTTTCTTCATAAATATCAGACATCATAAAAAACAACTCGAATATGTCAAGTAACTAAACACCTACACTGCTCTCTACTCTTGCAAATGTTAGTCCAACTATATGGAGATATTGTTAGGGCATGTGCCCTAGGTCAATCCATTGACTATCCTTATGAATACTTTTGGTTAATAAAATAGAGGATTTCATTTGCCGTTTATTATAATTAATTTGCATGTTTACATTAAGATCCATGGGTATTTACAAAAATATCCTAAATGTCCATAGTCGATCATTATACTGGGAACTATAATGAATTAAGACTAGTGTGAGTCTTGATTGATGATCATATGATGATTATACATATAGGGATACGAATCAAGATCACGAGTACTTCTTAGGGAACAAAGTACTGGACTGGCCCGCTATGAGAACATCACAAGGATTAAGTCATAGTTGTTTCTCATGATAGGTATATTTTTCAGTCCACTGACTTGAGATTACCAGAGACATCAACATTAGGAACACAGTGATTTGACAAAATCAAACACTATCTTTAACCAGACGATTATAAAGGTCGTGATTGGTTACTATGTGAGAAATATGATGAAGTTATGTAATCAAGATAGAATTTGTCCCTCTCATATAAAGAGAGATATTCAGTGGATCCCTCGATGTGTTAGATTGTTAAAAGGCCTAGTCTAAGTGAATAGATATGGATCAATGTCATTTAGATGTTTTTAGTCTACCTAGAGATCGAGACTAGTACGATTGAACACGTTGGATGCCAATTCCATGCCTTATGTTTGATCAAAAAGATATCGTGTGACAAAAGGATGTTATATACACTATTGATTAGGTTGTATCGATTTGATATTCGTACAACTTGGGTAGTCATAATGTCTTGCTAGAGGCTGCTTATGACTTGTATACCAAAATATTTTTTGGTACACTGCCAACATTGTATGAGCCTATTGGGTCGCACACTAAGAATGGTTTTGCGAGATTTTAAGATGGTTCGGAAAAATGAATTTTATATGATAAAATTCATGACAAAACGTCTTTGTGGTGTATTACACTTATACTTCTTTAAGTAGGGGTATACGCGTAATTTACTTAACCGTCTATATACAAGGGTTGTATAAATAGACGCTTTAAGTTAGAACACACGTATGAAAAATTAAGGGCAAAAACTCTATTTTAGTTGCAGAAATGAATTAGGGTTTTCTGGTATGCTCTAGATCATTTTGTAGAGTAACAAAAAAAGGTTTGGTATTATCTCGAAGCTAGCACTTCGAATCTCGGCCGCCGTTCGTGTGTGGACTACTGGTAGAGGGCGTTCGTCATTGGCAGCGCCTTAGAGATCGATCGACCTTCAGAAAGGTATATTGCGACCGAGGTATGATTAAGTTTTCATGGTTTAAATATTTTTAATGGAATTAGATCCGGATCGTGTTGGGGTTTTTATCAAAATTGTTTTGTAATTTTCACTGCGTATGAACCCCAAAAATCCAATAGTGGTATTAGAGCCATCGAGTTCGATTCCATTAAAATCATTGCTTGTTTTCTTCTGATATATACATGATATATGATTGAAAGCATGTTAATAGTTGATGTATATGTGATATACATAAGTTTTCTGTGAGATTTATTATCATGTTTTGACGCAACGGAGATCTTATAAACCAGTTGAACGAATCCACGAACAACTCGATCTAGGTCAGAACTTAAGCTAAAGTTCAAAAATTCTTTTATTCCAGCCAAAAACTGCGAATTACATCCAATAGGTCGCTTAAATAGCGAAACCTTAAAATTTGCCAAAAATAGTAAAAAGTCCAAAAAGCCTTAAAAACCCTAAACTGAAACTAGACGAAAAATAGAAATAAATGTCGTAAACGGCAATAAAAACAAAAATTCCTAATGAAATTTATAAGCTAAACAAAACTTTCCTAAGATATGATAGGATGGCATTTTGGTAATTTTGGTGAAGCTCGGCCATTTGAGTTTCGGCGTTCCGGGCGTATGGATTGATTGGAAATGGCGTGGAGATCAAGAGGACCTCGAGGTAGTACTGAATACACAACCTGAAAAGGACTAAATCCGGTACTTCGATTAACAACATGGTTGTGTGCAAATTCTGCCTGGCTCAACTTGAAGTCCCAACTCCTGACATTCTCACCCACCAAGCTCCACAAAAGATTGCCTAGCGAACGGTTGACAACTTCAGTCTGCCCATCTGTTTGCGGATGACAATCACTGGCTAAATTTCAGCTGCGTATTCACCATAGTCCACAAACTGCGCCAAAAATGGCTAAGGAATCTGGCGTCCCGATCTGAAACAATCGAGGTAGGAAGGCCATACAATCTATACACCTCCCGAAAGAGCAGCTGAACCACCTTTACAACATTTGTGGTCTTCTTGCACGGGATGAAGTGAACCATCTTGGAAAAATGGTCAACCACCACAAAAATAGAGTCATTTCCCCGCCGTGTTCTAGGCAACCCCAGTACAAAATTCATGCTAATATCAACCCATGGCTATTCTGGAATGGGCAAAGGCATATATAGACCGGCATTAGTAGTGGTACCCTTCGAAAGCTTGCAAGTCCGGCACCGCTGCACATATTCGTCCACTTCCTTACGAATGGTAGGCCAAAAGTAAGAGGCCTGCACCAGCTTCAAAGTGCGATCACGCCCAACATGTCCCTCTCCATGCAACTCTCTAATAATCAGCTATCTCAGGCTGCAATTAGGAATGCAAAGCTCAATGGTCATGCGGCTCAACAAACTTTTTCTTCTGCTAAGAGCATTAACAACTCTGTTGGTCACACCAGACTTGTGTTTCACCACAAAAGTAAAGCGCTCCAAATAGGCCACCCAGGAAGCATGTCTGGCCGAGACCTTGTTCTGCCCATGTAAGTGTCGCAATGCCTCATGGTCTCTAAACATCACGAACTCTCTGTGTAAAAGATAATGTCGCCAATGCTTCACGGCTTGTACCACTGCATAGAACCTCACATCGTATGTGCTATACCTCAACTTTGCCCCAGACAACTTCTCACTGAAATAGGTAACATACCTATTATTCTGACTTAAGACACCTCCAATGCCTACCTTGGATGCATCACTATGCAACTCAAAAGGTAGGTGAAAACCTGGCAACACCAGAATGGAAGCAGTGGTTAACAACACCTTGATCAGTTGGAATGCTTCATCTGCCTCGTTGCTCCACCCAAACTTCACGCCCTTCATACAGTCTATAATTGGGGCCACGATACTGCTGAAGTGTGGAATAAACCGCCTGTAGAAGGAAGCCAACCCATGAAAGCTGCGAACCTCCGTAACGGTGGTGGGGTCTAGGCCAAGTGCGGATGGATTCTACTTTAGACTCATCAACCTGCAACCCTTCTCCAGAAATGACATAGCCTAAGAAAAGGACCTTCGGTGTAAAAAATGAGCACTTTTTCATTGTAGCATAGAACTTCTCCCTGCGTAAGATAATCAGAACATCTCGCACGTGCTGGAGGTGTTCCTCCTCGTTAGTATTGTATATCAATATATCATCAAAATATACTACAACACACTTGCCTATCAAAGGTCTCATGCTCTGGTTCATGACTCTTATGAAGGTGTTATGAAGGTGTTAGGTACGTTTGACAGCCCAAACGGCATGACTAACCACTCATACAGCCCCTCCGTGGTTTTGAAAGCAGTCTTCCACTCATCCCCAACTCTAATGCGAATCTGGTGGTACCCACTCTTCAAATCCAGTTTTGTAAAAAAATTTTGCTCCACTCAATTGGTCAAGTAAATTATCCAAGCAAGGGATAGGAAAGCGATACCTGACAGTAATCTTGTTGATTGCTCTACTGTCCACACACATCCGCTAGGAGCCATCTTTCTTTAGTGTAAGGAGGGCTGGTACTGCACACGGACTCAGAATTTCACGGATGAATCCCTTTGCCAATAACTCTTCAACCTATCTGCGCAACTCCTCATGCTCACTGGGACTCATTTGGTAGTGTGGTCTAATAGGTAGTGACGCACCAGGTTCAAGGTCAATCTGATGGTGAATACGACGCAATGGTGGCTGTCCTTTTGGCATTTCATCAGGGAAAACATCACAAAACTCCTTCACAATAGGAATTGCAGCTTTAGGAACATCAACATCTCTATCTACCTTCTTTCCCATCAAGATGTAAACTACCTCAGAATCCTGTAATGCATCTTCAAATCTTGCCAAAGATAGCAAGCTGCTAGATTCTTTAGTAGGCTTAACTTCCTCCGGATCCTTGGCGGGTACTAGCAGCACATTTCACTCCCTTGAACATAAGGGTGTATTTATTGGTTCTGCCATCATGCACAACTCCCCTATCAAACTGCCAAGGACGTCCCAGTAACAAGTGGCAAGCGTCCATAGCCACAAACATCACACCAGACTGAATCCTTATAGTTAGCACCAATATAAAAAGTCACTAAGGCGCGCTTCGACACCTTCACCTCACCACCCTTCTTCAGCCAAACTAGCTTGTAGGGCCTGGGGGTGTTGTTTAATTGCAAGGCCCAACTTTTGAACCGCTTCAATTGAGACGATATTCTCGCAACTGCCTGCATCAATCATGAACCTGCACACATTGCCTAAGATGGTACACTTGGACTGAAAGATGTTATTCTGCAGCCACTCATCATTAGCGAAAGCTCTAGGAGTCATACAAGAACGCCTCACAACCAAGGCAATACCCACATCTCCAGTTACAATATCCTCTTCTGTGTTGTCAGAAGTATCAAAGGCCGGTTCTGCAATGATGTTGGCCTCTACCCCTTCGTCTTCCTTTTTGTTCTCAATAAAGAAAGTCTTCTTCCCGTTACATTCTGACTTCTTGTTACCAACTTCGCAACAATCGAAACATTTAATCCCACTAGTGCTAGGTCAGTTCGTGCGACTAGCAGGGTTAATTGCATCGGTATTACCTCCAGTATTGGCTGTCCCAACACTAACATTACCGGAAGCATTACTCACACCCCGACACTGTTATTTTTCCACCAACAATACCCGCTGGTGCGCTGCAGATAAGGAAGCCATATCAAACATGTTGACGACATCTTGGATCTGCACCCTCACTCCACTAATATACCGCGCCCTTAAATGGTCGTTAGTCACCTGCATTTCGTTTCTAGCGAGTAACTGATAAAACTCAGTAGTGTAATCATCTACTGACTCTACCCCTTGTCTCAGATTCTGCAACCTCTGATACGTAAGTCGTTGGAAATAGTAAGGCAAGAACTCAGCCCGTAAGTGTTTTTTCATCTTTTCCCATGAGGTGATCTTCGCCTTTCCATTCCTATTCTGCATCAACTTCCGTTGTTGCCACCAAGCCGTGGCCCTGTTGTGGAATCTGGTCGCAACCAGTTGCACACGCTTGTCTTCGGACACACCTTTGAATTCTAGAACTTCTTCAACTAACGCCAGCCAGTCCAAGAATTCTTTCGGTTGAGGGTGCCATGGAATTTTGGGACCTCCGTCTTCATCACAGACTCCCACCGCTTGCGATCATCCTCAACTGCACGCGGCCTGTAGCGCCTCCTCGGTGTCTCAACATACTCATCATCCCCTTAAGTAGAATAATCTCCTATTGGTTCATCACAAACGGGTTCCGTTCGATGGTTACGGACACGATCCATGTTCTGACCCAACAACCGATCGATTCTGGCAGTTAATTGTTCTACCACCGCGCCAATGCATTGGTCAATTATTTGGCCAATTTGTCGATTCAGATTATCACGTCATACACCTCCTCGATACGCTATGCTGGTTCCTCTTTGGCGGCATGATTTCTCTAATCACGCTGAAGCAGGCTCTGATACCAACTGATGCAGCGGAGATCTTCTAAACCAGTTGAACGAATCCACGAACAACTCGATCTTGGTCAAAAATTAAGCCAAAGATTGAAAATTCTTTTATTCCAACCAAAAACTGCAAATTACATCCAATAGGTCGCTTAAATAGCAAAACCCTAATATTTGCCAAAAATAGTAAAAAGTTCAAAAAGCCCTAAACTGGAAACTAGACGAAAAATAGAAACAAATGCCGCAAACGGCAATAAAAACGAAAATTCCTAATGAAAGTTATAAGCTAAACAAAACTTTCCTAATATAGCAAAATTACCGTTTCGGAGGGCGAAACGATGGAATTTCGCTGAAAAATGTCGTAGTCACAGCGCTGTGACCCGGGATTTCCACGCTGTTTCCAATCAACCCATGCCCCCGGAACACCGAAACTCAAACGCCCAAGCTTCACCGAAATTACCAAAATGCCATCCTGTCATATCTTTCCAACATATTTTTTCAAGAATTTACAAGCTAATCCTTGGACTTCATCATGTTTTGTGTATATGATGCATAAATTTGTGATTTAATTGAAATAAGTTTCGTACATGCTAGTAACCATGTTAGTTTAATTCGAATAATTTTAATGAATTGAATTTCATGTTCTGTGATCCATGACACCATTAGCTATAATCTTTATTTTTCATGTATTAATGCATTGATGAAATCTCTGTAATTCAATATGCATATTTAGGTTACATTGTTTTAAGTTTCTTAAATTGTATAAGTCTGAATATTAATTCGAAATTAATATGATTAGGTTCTATTGGGATAGTAGTTCATGATTCAATTACATTTTTAAATATCGAGAATTTTGTTATTGGTGATATGCTAGGATTCAAATATCTTAAGTCCTAATTGGATTAGGGTAAGATGATTAATTAGATGTGGGCCCGGGTTGATTAAAATTTTAATTGACTTAATTTCGGATAAATTAAGGGTTAATTTAGGATAATAAAATCAACAAAAAATATGATGTTCTATAACGAATTTTAATTTTCTGAATTGAAATTCGTCTCCAAAAAAAAAAATGGGGGCGCTGCCTCCTGTTCCCTCATCCACTGACCGGTCAGCGGAACCACCGCCCGTTGACCGGCTAGCGGTACCGCCGACTAACTAATCCTAATGCACGAAAATTCTTTTATTAGTGAACAGTATAAAAATTTCTAAATTGTTTAGTGATTGAACAAATCTATAAAATATATAATATCTCATTGTTTACATAAAATCACTAAAACTGAATAAAATCTCTCTATTAAATTTTAAGTCTCATGCCATCCATTTTAAACACTTGTCAAGGCCTCGATCACACTAATATAGTTTCAGCCATAGTTAGGTGTACTGTGTTATCTTGGTAAGACAAGTTGGGTAAGAGTTACCTAAATGTTTAAAATGGTCCGACTTAATAAAGCTGTCAAAATAGTTTTGAGCTTTAGGTACATGATGAGATAAAAAAAATGCTAACAAAAGATGTTTCGTATCTCATAAAAGTATCTAAAATTACATAAGATGTACTTGGTAACTGTTACCTACCCAAATAATCTAGTTATGTGTTTCATGCCATAGCTGTCATAGAATTAGGTGAAATATGGATTTTAGTCCCCTAAATAAATGGTATGTTTTAGGAGGGTTGTTAATTTAGTGGGAGTCATTCATCTATACTAAAATAAACTTTGCATAATCTTTATTATAGATCAATGGCCTCTTCAAGTAACAATAATCATATGTCACTACGATCCATCCTTGAGAAGGATAAGCTATCTGAGACTAACTTTCTTGACTGGTTCAGAAACTTGAGAATCGTTCTCAAGCATGAACTCAAGTTGTATGTCCTGGATGCTCCAATCCCTAGGACCCACCAATCAATGCTAAAAAAGCTGTGAAGATGCGCATAATAAGCATGTCAACGATTCTAGTGATGTTGCATGTATTATGCTAGAAACTATGGTTCCTGAACTTCAGAAGGACATGGAACTAATGGAAGCCTACGACATGGCTATAACGCTAAAGAAAATGTTTCAACAACAAGCTAGGCAAGAAAGGTTTGAGACAGTCAAGAACCTACATTCTTGCAAGATGACTGAGGGTGTGTCAGTTAGTCCTCATGTTATGAAGATGAAGGGCTATGTTGACTAGCTTGATAGACTCGGATTTCCCATAAGCAAAAAGTCGGCTATGGATTTGATCCTGAATTCATTATCGGAGAGTTACTCACAATTTGTGATGAACTACAATATGAATAATATGGAGAAATCATTTTCAAAGTTGCATTTGATGCTCAAAACTGCTGAACATAATATCGAGAAACCCTCTAGTAATGTGTTGATGGTCCAAAAGGGAAAAGGAATGAAGAAGAAAGGCAAAAGCAAGGTTAAAGTTGCCAAGGTTGCTGCTGCTGCACCTGTCGCAAAGCCTGAGGAACAAGTAAAACCCCAGCCTGTTCCTGCTTCAAATCACCCAAAAGAAAAGGAAGGAAATTGTCATTTTTGCCATGCACCTAGACATTGGTTCAGAAATTGCAAACTCTATCTGGAAGATCTAAAGAAAAAAAGGGTAATGCGACTACCACTACAGGTATTTATGTTATTAAAATTAACTTATCTACTAATGATTCATGGATATTAGATACCGGATATGGATCTCACATTTATATAAATGTGTAGGGACTCACAAGAAGTAGAAAGTTGAAGAAAGGAAAAGTCATCCTTCGCGTAGGGAATGGAGCAAGAGTTGTTGCCTGACTGTTGGATCATATGACTTAGTCTTACCTAGTGGACTTATTTTAACTTTAAATAATTGTTATTTTATGTCTGCCTTGAGCAGAAACATCATTTATGTTTCATGTTTGGATATGGGTGATTTTGATTTTATTATTGCGAATAATAGATGTTCCATTTCTTGTAAAGGCATATTTTATGCAAATGCTGATTTGTGTGATGGTCTTTATATTCTAAGCGTGAAGAGGTCCACTGATACTCCAGTCTTTAACATAAATACAAAGAGATTCAAGTTAAATGATTTAAGTCAAACCTATCTTTGGCATTGTCATCTCGGACGCATAAATGAGAATCGCATAACGAAGCTCCATAAAGATGGACTTCTAGATTCATTTGTTTTAGAAACATATGAAACGTGCGTATCTTGTTTACTAGGCAAGATGACTAAAAGTCCCTTTACTGGACACATTGAAAGGCCAAGTAATTTATTGGGTATAATACATATTGATGTATGCGGTCTTATAAACACAATGGCTAGAGGAGGTTATTAGTACTTCATTACATTTATTGATGATTTCAGCATATATGGTTATGTATATCTTATAAAACGTAACGCTGAATCATTTGAGAGGTTTCGTACATTTCAAAATGAAGTGCAGAATCAACTTGGTAAAACTATCAAAACACTTCGATCAGATCGAGGTGGTGAATATTTGAGCCAAGAATTTGATGATCATCTTAGAAATTGTGGGATTGTCTACCAATTGACTCAACCAGCAACTCCATAATGGAATGGAGTTTTTGAAAGGAGAAATCGAACCTTATTAGATATGGTTCGATCTATGATGAGTTATGCAGATCTTCCATTATCTTTTTGGAGTAATGCATTACAAACTGCAACTTCACTCTAAATCAAGTTCATTCTCAAGCGGTTGATAAAACACCGTATGAGATATGGTACGGGAAGAGACCTAGTTTTTCTTTCCTTAAGATTTGGGGTTGTGAGGCTTAAGTAAAGCGACAAGTCTCAGAAAAACTAGCATCTAAATCTGACAAGTGTTTATTTGTAGGGTATCCTAAGGAAACAAAATGATATTACTTTTATAATCCCCCTAAGAACAAAGTGTTTGTTGCTCGGTAAGGTGCCACTATGGAAAAAGAGTTTATTTCAAAATACACTAGTGGGAGAGAAATAAATCTTAAAGAAGTTCAAGATTCACAGATGAACACAAAACTGTTACTGTAAGTTCATCAACGTTTTGAACCAGTTGAACCTCTACAAGTGACAAAAGGCCACGAAGATCTAGTAGGGTAAGACACGAGCCATAGAGACTCGGATTTCTCATTAATGATAGTCATGATGTGTTGCTTATGGATCAAAATGAGCCCACCATTTATCAGGAGGCTATGTCTGGACCAGACTCAGATACGTGGCTAAGTGCCATGAACTCTGGCAAAGTGCATATTTTTAAAGTAAAACTTGTAGTAAAAGGTTTCAGGCAGACTTAAGGTTGTTGATTATGATGAAACTTTTTTGCCAGTAGCCATGCTTAAATCCATAAGAGTTTTAATTGCCATTACTACATATTATGACTATGACATATGACAAATGGATGTAAAAACATCATTTCTTAATGGAAAGCTGCTTGAGGAGATGTATATGACACAACCTGAAGGTTTTGTACATCCTGAGAATTCTAGGAAGGTATGCAAGCTTCAAAGATCCATTTATAGATTAAAGCAAGCTTCTCGGAGTTGGAATCTTCATTTTGATGAAACAATCAAGGATTTTGGTTTTATTAAGAATGAAGATGAGCCTTATGTATACAAGAAGGTTAGTGGGAGTGTAGTTGTTTTTCTGGTACTGTATGTTGATGATATATTACTCATTGTAAATGGCATCCCAACATTGTAGAATGCCAAATCTTGGTTAGGGAAGTGTTTCTCAACGAAAGACTTAGGAGATGTAGCCTATATACTAGGGATAAAGATCTATAGGGATAGATCTAAGAGGCTAATCGGTTTAAGTTAGAGCTTACATAGACAAGGTGTTGAATAGGTTCAATTTGCAAGACTCTAAAGGAGGATTGTTGCCAATGTCTCATGGCATAAGTCTTAGCAAGATTCAATGTCCTAAGACAAATGATGAGTGAGACCGTATGAATAAGATTCCAGATGCATCAGCTATTGGATCTATCATGTATGCCATGCTATGAACTCGACCTGATGTATCATATGCTTTGAGCACTACAAGTAGATATCAGTCAGGTCCTGGTGATAGTTATCGGATAGAAGTAAAGAACATTCTTAAATACTTAAGAAGAACTAAGGAAGTGTTATTGGTCTATGGAGGTTTTGAAAATGATCTAGTTGTAAATGGTTACACAGATACAAGTTTTCAAACTGATATAGATGATTTTAGATCGCGGTCTGGATATGTGTTTACTTTGAATAGGGGTGCGGTAAGTTGGAAAAGTTCGAAGCAAGAGACTGCGGCAGGTTCTACAATAGAAACTGAGTATATTGCAACATTCGATGCAACAAACGAGGCTGTTTGGATCAAAAAGTTCATTTCTGAACTAGGTGTGATTCCAAGTATTGTTAACCCTGTTTGTTTGTATTGTGACAATAACGGGGCAATAGCATAGGCCAAGGAACCTATATACACCACAGATCCAAACATATACTCAGGTGTTTTCATCTTATCAAAGAAATTATTGAGAGGGGAGACGTGAAGATTTGCCGAGTATCTACTGAAGACAACGTTGCGGATCCATTGACAAAAGCTCTTCCACAAGAAAAACATGATGGTCATGTTAGATCATTAGGCATTAGATGCATGTACGATTGGCCCTAATGCAAGTGGGAAATGTTGGGGCATGTGCCCTAGGTCAATCCATTAACTGTCTTTATCAATACTTTTAGTTAATAAAATAGAGGATTTCATTTATTGTTTATTATAAATAAATTTGCATGTTTAGATTATAATAAGATCCATGGGTATTTGTAGAAATATCCTAAATGTCCCTAGTCGATCATTATATTGGGAACTATAATGAATTAAGATTAGTGCGAGTCTTGATTGATGATAGAATAGTTGTTTCTCATGATAGGTATATTTTTCAGTCATCTGACTTCAGATTACCAGAGACTTCAACATTAGGATTATAGTGATTTGACACAATCAAACATTATCTTTAACCAGGCGATTATAAAGGTTGTGATTGGTTACTGTGTGAGCAATATGATGAAGGTGTGTAATCAAGATAGTATTTGTCCCTCTCATTTAAAAAGAGATATCCAGTGGATCCCTCGATGTGTTAGACTGTTAAAAAGCCTATTCTAAGTGAATTGATATTGACCAATGTCATTTGGATGTTTTCACTCTACCTAGAGATCGAGACTAGTACGATTGAACATGTTGGATGAAAATTCCATGCCTTATATTTGATCAAAAGGATATCTTGTGACAAAATGATGTTATATACACTATTGATTAGGTTGTATCGATTAGATATTCGTACAACTTGGGTAGTCATAATGTCTTGCTAGAGGCCGCTTAGGACTTGTATACCAAAATGTGTTTCGGTACACTGCCAATGTTGTATGAGCCTATTGGGTCGCGCACTAAGAATGGTTTTGCGAGATTTTAATATGGTTAAGAAAAATGAATTTTATATGATAAAATTTATGACAGAAATGTTTTTGTGGTGTATTACACTTATACTTCTTTAAATAGGGGTATATGTGTAATTTACTTAACTATCCATGTACAGGGGTTGTATAAATAGATGCTTTGAGTTAGAACACACGTATGAAAGATTAAGGGCCGAAACTCTATTTTCGCTTTAGAAACGAATTAGGGTTTTCTGGTACGCTCTGGATCATTTTGGAGATAAACAAAAAGGTTTGGTATTCTCTCGAAGCTAGCACTTCGAATCTCGGTCGTCGTTCGTGTGTGGACTGCTGGTAGAGGGTGTTCGTCGTTGGCAGCACCTTCGAGATCGATCAACCTTTAGAAAGGTATATTGCGACGGAGGTATGATTAAGTTTTCATTGTCTAAACGTTTTTAATGGAATTAGATTCGGATCCTGTTGAGGTTTTTATCAAAATTGTTTTATAATTTTCGCTGTGTATGAACCCAAAAATCCAACATATATTTAATTGCATTTCCAAATAATAAGAAACTTATATAACAACGTGGATCCTTCATTTCATGTTCTAAGCTCATAACAAGCGGGTGCACTCACGATGAATCTAGAACAATCATATGAGCTCAATGCATGCTTCTTCAGAGTCCACATTACCCGCCTTAGATGGTTGTAGTATATCTAGACTAGAGTGGAACACCTCACAATCTTACGATCAAAGCAAGGGCAATTCTATCGAGATGCCATGTATGCATGACCAAAAATGATGTCAAATGCAATGCAGACTAAATACAAATGTAGGCAAAAAGATAAATTCTATAAATTGTAAAGTCTATTGTAGGGTGCACTTACAACTAATCAACTTTAGGCTTAATCAATTTTCTATTTCAAAACCATATATATCCTATTACGTTATTGAGACTATTTTCAGAAGCAACCCTCAATTGGTTATGAATTAAACCAATTTTTTATAGAATAGGTATTTCCGAATTACTAGTTCAAATGGTATTAAACTCATTCTGTAATCCAAGATTTTGTTATCTTGTGCTTCCTGAAAGTCCCTAATTTATTTTTACGTTTTTTCAAATGATTCTTTATTGTTTGAAACTTTAATTTAGGTCTATCTAACAGCTGAACTTAAATTTATCCAATAGTTTCCTGAGTGTTTCAAAATTGAACAGTTTGATACTTTCAATTCCCAAGAAATTCATGTTCAGTACTTACGTTCATGAATCATTTAGCTTTTTTGCTCAACCAATTTTCTATTGGTTTAATAACTGATAACTTGCATCAGTTATATTAGTAATGAAGTACTTATAATTGTTTTGTGAATTTAGACATCACATGTTCATTTTACATCCAATTACACTCAATTTCGTTTCATAAGTTTATTCTATTTTTAATTGTTTGTTCTTAATCTCACTCGTCATATCTTGCGAGTTAAATATTGAACATGCAATGAGAATATAATTTTATTATATATCTATCAATAATAAATACTATACAACAAACATATCACAATAATAATGTAATCCCCAGCTCACAGTCACTTCCAAACTAATCGCGACCTCATTATCGAACCTTTTTCCTCAAGAGCGTCATTTCAGTTCGTGTAATTTAATAAAATCCAAGAGCCTTAACCCAAACTTCCTAATCAACTCAATCCTTAACCCAACATCATTATCATTTATTACATTTCCATGACTGAGCATAACCATAGCTCTTATACCAACTCAGTCAAACCCGCCTCACTAAGTTCTGACCTAGCCTAATTACTTTAATTAGGCACATAAACCATACAATTAACTATATTCCTCAAAATACTTTTCATTTTAATCCTTAGTAAAGCTCCAATACTAAAATTTATATCCTTAACGAAACTCAATACTTGTTTTACTTAATTGGAGCAAATTAGGAAATCAGATGGATTATCCTCCATATTTTTATTTAAAATTCAGCAACACCTCCCTTAAAAATGGCATGGAGAAAACTTTCACCTAATGGACAACAAAATTTTAGAAAGGTCTAAAACAACTCACAACTCCCCGCAATTCACAATGTATATCAAATTTAGACTTCAAATACTAACTTATTGTCCCAGATACTTTAGTTACATCTTTAACTTACTTCAACCTAATTTAGGAGACTTCGATAACTTATTTTAAAGTATTTCACGACCTACACTCGCCCCTAAGCCCAAATATATATATATAGTGATTATAGCAAGAAAAATAAACTTCAAGAATTGAGAACATTCACTAAGATCTTCGAGACTTATTCATTCTTCGTTTTTTTCATTGAAAATCAGACATCATAAAAAACAACTTGAAGATGTCAGATAAGTAAACTCCTACACTGCTTTGTACTCCTGCAAATGTTAGTCTGAATACATGGAGACATGTAATTGCATTTCCAAATAACAAGAAATTTATATATCAACATGGATCCATCATTTCCGTTTCTAAGCTCATAACAAGTTGGCCCACTCATGACGAACCTAGAACAGTCCTATGAGTTCAAAGCATGCTACTACGAAGTCGACATTACCCACCTTAGACGCTTGCGGTATACCTAGTTTAAAGTGCAGCACCTTACACAAATGTAGGGCATGCATGCATGAATGGCCAAGAATGATGCTAAATGCGATGCAGAATAAACATAAATGTAGGTACAAAAATAAATTCTATAAATAGTAAGGACCACTGCAGGGTTTACGTACAACCAACCAACTTCGAGTTTAATTCTTAGGGTCCTAGAGCGTCGGATCACCTTGAAAATAGTTCCGGTAGCTTCCTAGCGAACTCAATTATAATATGGTTCAAGCTTCATGTAAAACCAAATCATGAAACCTAATGCAAATTGTAGCCTAAGTACGAATGAAAACAATTTCCAAAAAGATTAATTTATATAAATGTTTCAACAGGCTTTCAACTAGCCAACTTAGGTAACTTTTTAACCTTGAAAACCTCAATATTTGTCATGATGACCTTAAAGGAACATGTAGCACTCATGTCCTACATTCCATAGATCTAAGAACACTCAAATTGGATAACTAATGGAGAACTTATGAATTTTCCAATATTGCCTATTAACTAGGCAAACTTTATTTATTTCGAATTGAGAAACTTCTCCAAATCAATACTTTCACAATTAAATCTTAAAAAGTCGACATCAAACACACGAAACCACTCGATACCAACATTAAAATATTTTCACAACCGTGGAGTCAAATTGCATCAAAACCGATAATCAATTCATACAGAACTCAATATAAATATATATCAACTATAAAAACATCTCCAAAATAGTTATCAACTTAATTGCATTACTTCAATTCATTAAAACCTTAACCCACGCTAGTGGGATTTATTTCAAATTGATCCAAATAAATCCAACACATCAATTCTCAATAATTCATACCAATTTCGAGCTGAATACCTCATCTCCATCGCGAATACTAAGCTCAAGGTGATCATCTCGCGACATTCTACAATCTTGCAGAAAGAAATCGAGCAAAAATCAGATATCAGGAGCTCGCGAAGCAAAATACCGATTTGAGAGGGTTACGTTTCAGAGGAACGAAAACATTCTGTTTGAATGTCTCAAATGAAATCTTGATTTCATTTGATTTTTTTTTACATATTTATATACAATTCTTTAGCAGCTTGTTAGCAGCTTAAGTTCATTTTTTTTTATTAATTCTCAAAATTCCTATTTTGATGGGTTTTGATTTTTAGTGCTAATTTTGGATTCGATTTTTCACCAAATTAAGCTAAACTCTAGACTAAATAGTCCAAATCCATAAGACGTCCATAACACTGGTTTTGCTCATGCTAAAACCCCAAAATCTTAACTTTGTTAACGATATACAAAAATCTTATGGACCAATGTTTTGCCATACTTAGTCAAACTTCCACTAATTTAGACTCAATATTAACCTTAACCACCACCAACTGATACAAAACTTGAGGCAAGGTTTGGCACCACCTTCATTCTCATTTTATACTGCCATCGATCCCAACTTGCATGTAAAACAAGGCAAAATCCCGATGTGATATTTAACTTTTTTTTTGCTAGTTTTTGAGCGACCAATAATTTTTATTGCATTTGTGCCCTTTAGACACATACTTAGAATCCCGATTATGACAAATTGAGGATACACCTCGACACATCCCAACTTCACGACAAAATACCGTATAATACACACACTAAGCACACAACACACAAAAATAATATTTTTAAAACTTATGATCTATGTTTCGTAATGCATAGGTTCCACCTCGGATACTTAAACTCCAAATAAAATCCAAAAATACTTAATCAGTCACCTAATCGAGTTTATGAAATTCTTAGATTTTACAAATTCAGTGCCTTTATTATCCCAATATTAAAATTGGTCCCTCCGGGATCTTGCAACATTACAGGCTTTGAACTCGACATTTTCTTTTTAATATCCTTTTTAACATTTGAATCTTCCGACTTGACTGTGTTTTCCTTATTTTTCGGTTGTTGAACACACCATTCTTAATTTATTTTCTTATCATTAGGAGTGCCTTTAACTTCTTCATTCTTTGAAATATCATTTTCAACTACCATCTTTAATTCATTGATTGCATATAATTCGGTATTTAAACTATTATAAGGATTTAATTGTAAAGAATCATTACCTTTAATTTCTTTTCTAAGCAATTCATTAGGATCATTATAGTTATCTAGATTATTGAATTTGAAATTGACAATTTTGTCATCAAATTCCATAGACATAGTTCTTTCAAAGATATCTAACTTAGCCTTAGCGGTTTTAAGAAAAGGTCTACCTAACAGTATAGATGGATAATTAGGTGATATTGAATCTCTCATTTTCATGATATAAAAGTCATCTACTTTTACTAAAACATATTCTAATAAATCATAACGTTTAACTTTTATGTTATCACCCAAAGTAAGATTAATAGGTATATTAGTTAATGAAACTATTTTCAATCATTCATAAAGTTTAAGGGGCATCTCATTAACTAATGCTTGCAGATCACACATAGAAGAGTTTATAAAAAAAGTTCCTATTGTAATAGGCATTTGAAACATTTCTGGATCGAAACAATTCTCAAGTATTTTCTCTTTAATCAAGGCAACTACTTTTTTCCTGAGTTTTCTTCAGATCTTCTAGAAATTTATCCTTAGATTTAAAAAATTCTTTCAAAACATCATCATAGTTAAAAAATTAATTGATTCCATCAATGGTTTGTTGATTTTTATCATCTTAAATTCTTTATGTATGTCTTCATTGTTTTCTTCCATTCTAGCATAAGCTAATCATTATGGAATGGTAGAATTTGAATACATATCTTCATTCAAATTATCAAGAATCTTGTCATCATTCTCTTTATTGATTACTTCACACTTTCATAAAGATTTTTCATATGCTTCAACTCTTGCTAAATACCATGGGTATAATGTTTTAGGAAATGGTGTATATTTCAATTGTTCGATCATCCATTCTCTAGTAGGAATGACATTAGCCATCATTTCTTCTTCTTCTTTTTATTTTTCAATCATTTTCAGTAATTTCTTTTTCTTAACACCTCTTTTACGTATATTTTCAGGTACATGTGTGTCTTTCTCACTATCACTAAATAAAGCACTAACTGGTGCTTGGCTAGTAGGAACAATTTGAGTAGGTGCTTTAGTTTGATTAATTAATGTATTAAGTTGTTGGTTCATTTGACTTAATTGATTTTTCAATTCATTCATATCACCTTCTAAGACTTAAATTATTTGATCTTGCTCCTTGTTTGAATTTTGTAATGGAATGGTTCTTTAAATCTATGTAGGTGACCTAAACCCTCGATAACTCTTATTATTTAAACCATTTTTGATATTTGGTTGTAGACAATTTGTATAGTCATTAGAGTTATAAATAGGTTTAGTGAATCCACCATAATTTTTCATCATCACATTACTTTATTCAGTTTTGTCTTCTTGCATTAAAAGGGCATTCATAACCAAGATGATTATTGTTATAAGAGCACAAGGTTTTATTTGGATTGATCTATCTTTTAGAAATAGCTTAACCATGTTTTTTAATTTATCAATTGTATCATCTAATGTGCTCGATTTTCTTTTCTTCTTTTGATAAAGTATCCCGTTCATGGGTGTATTCCTTTCACCATATTGCTTAGATTGTTTAACCAATTTGTTAATAGCTTCTATACTTAAAGTTGGTGTTAGTTTGAATAAAGATCCTCCATATACTATGTCTAAAAATCTTAATTCTATATGGTTTAATCTTTCATATAAAATATCTCTAAAAATTGACTTGTCAAATTGGGTTCTCAATCAAGAGAATCTTCATACCATGTTAGGTACTGATGAACATTTGAGAGTTTGATTCTACAAAAAAAACTATAGTTTGATCATCTAGGTCAAGGAGATATGTCATTAGCTCAGTACAATGCTCAATTTAATAATCTTTAAGTTTGCTAGAGAGTCAGGAATGACAGAGAAGGAGAAGATGTGCAAGTATATGTATGGGTTGCAAGAAGAACTTAGTACCATTATATCGGCAACTAACCCGAACACTTTGCAAGAGGTTTGAGATTTGGCCAATGCTTATATGACTACACAAATGTTTTAGTGCGAATAATGATGATATCAGGGCATTGTAGAGTATGGAAAGTGCTTTGATTTCTAGAGTAAGAAAAGATTTTCAACTAGGTTTGACTCAAATTTCCAAGAGAAAGGAAAAAGTGGAGAATCAACATTCACACTGACAACACCTGTTGTTCCATCATATGTGCTTCTTAATCTTTTTTCGAGCACAACCAGTAGACCCTTCGAGTTGACATAGAAAAGGTCAGGATAGACACGATCACATTCCATTCAGCTTTTGACTTGGAATGGTACACTTTAGTCACAAAGGAGTAGATGTGAGGGTAGAGGATCTAAAGGACAGCCCTTGAGTCAACAATGGACAACTAGTTAGGAATCTTTTATAGGTAGTAAACTTATAGTTGCATGTTTTGGGTGTAGGTAATAGGGTAACATTATCTGATATTTTCCTCGAAATTCGAGTGTAGTTACATGTTTTGGGTATAGAAAGAAAGGATTGTATGTGTCCACAATTTTTAGGATTGTACTCTTGTGTGTCACAACCTCAACAACATATCAAGGAACATGTTCAAATGGTGACTGAACGAGATTTAGATACTAATTGTAATCTTATCAAAGGTACAATCTCAGTTTGTGATCGTGTAGTGATTGAATTGAGGCTTACTTCAGTACGAATCCCTATTCATATTGTCCTCAACACACTGATTGGGGATAAGGTGTATCCTCATTTTATATATGAGAAATGTGTTGTTGAGATCTCTGGACAAGAAATGGCCATTAATCTCTATGTGTTAGATTTTTGGAGTTTGATGTGTTGTTAGGAATGGATGGGCTAGTGCCTTATGATGCATACTTAGATTTTTTTTCATAAGACTATTTTCTTTTATATTCCAGGTCTTTCAATTTTTGGATACACCGAAACATTGTATAAGTTCCCTTTGACCATAGGTAGGCTAGCCACTAGGGAAGAAACGGAAACTCTTACCGAAACTATTAGTACAAAGTTAAGACCTAAAATTAAGTTGGAGGAGTTGCTTGGTAAAGGGTTTATTTATAGAAGCATGTTTTCGTAGGGCACACTAGTTTTTCTTTGTCAAAAAGAAATATGGTAATTTAAAGCTCTGCATTGATTATAGATAGCGGAATAGAGTTACTATTCAGAATAAATATCTATTGCTTTGAATTGATGATTTTTCATTAGGTTCATCACAAACCTAATGATGTGTATCATCTAGAAGAGGCACTTTATGGAATGGAGCAAGCATTACGGGCATGGTATGAAAGGTTGACTACATATTTGTTGCAGAAAGGTTACAACAAATAGTCTACTATAAAGACTATTTTTTGAAAAGTAGAATAAATAGTTTGTAATTGCCCAGATTTATGCCAAGGATATTGTTTTTGGGGCTATATCTACAAAGTTAGCTTCAAAATTTGTTGACTTAATGAAGAATGAATTTGAAATAAGCATGGTTGGAGATCTTACATACTTATTGGGTCTGCAGATTACACACTCTCAAGAAAGTATATTCATATCTTTGAATAAAGTGCTAAATATGTTATTAAGTGTTTAGCATGATTGGTAGCTTATTATATCTTATTACAAGAAGAACATATATAGCTTTCATTGCTAGGGCTTATGCTCGCTATCAGGCATGTGTAAAAAAAGTATCAACTGGTTCCTGTCAAAAGGATTCTGAGTTATGTGCATGAAACAATTGACTTTGGTATACTATTTACCAAGGGAGGTGCCAATGACTTTATCGAGTATATTGATGCTAATTAGGCTGAACATATTGATGATTGAAAGAGTATTACAGGTTAGATTTTACTATATGGGTTCTAATCTTATTGCTTGAAATGGCAAGAAGCAGAACTGCATTTCACTATCAACTACAGAAGCTAAATATATTGCTGCTGATAAATTGTTATAAGTATTTAATATGGATGCAACAAATTCTCAAAGACTATAATATAGTTTTATCTCAGTTAACAGTTTAATGTTATAATAAGAGTGTCATTAATATTTTGAAGAATCCAATTCAATACTTGAGGACGAAACATATTGATATTCAACATCATTATATCAAGGATCTAGTGGAAATAGGAGTAATTTGTATTTAGCATATTCCTAATGAATGGAAGTTAGCATATATATTTATGAAGGCTCTAGACACACGGATTTTTGAAAGGTTGCGTTATGACATTGGTGTGTGCTCTTACTAGCAAAGGTTTTTACAACAACCTAGCATTTATGTGCATCCACCCTCTACATGTTTGACCTTTCTTTGTGATATGCTTACCTTTTTGACAAAGAAACTGCCACTTGAAATTACCTACAATACGTGTTGCTCTTGTTAAGTCGGCTGTAAAAAGTAGCCATTATGAACTGCTTGATGAGGAGTAAATTATGTTCCATTAGACATAACGGATTTATTTTTTGGGAATTTAAGGGAGACTTTGGTTATGATTTGAGTTAATCATTGTTGATTTTATGATAATACCTTATTTTAACAATTCGATTTTCGCAATTCAAGTTCTTCTCTCTAACTATGACCTCCTCTGCCATTTTCTCATTATTCAAGCTTCAAGTTACTGCAAGAATGTCACAACAATCTTCTTCAACCTTGCATGGTGACTCTACAGTAATGGTTGATCTTTCAATGTTAGAGACAAAGGGCATGTACTATCATTTTCCATCAAATGAACTCTACATTAAAATGCTATTAAACCATAGAGTTTTGCTAAGAGTACAAGGGTGAAATATGGGGTTATCTAATGATGACAATCAGTTTGGCATGCTGGCTCTTCCAAGAAAACCATAACTGCCAAGGGAAAGAAGATGGTTAGTGATGATGAGACGATTTCTTCTAAATCTTAAAAGAGGATTTGTGACGACCCCTTCTCAAAATTAGGGCACCACTTGGCCTAATCACGTCATTAAGCCTTAATCTCGCCACGTAGGACTTAACAATGAATTACTCAGCCTTTTTCTAAAACCTTTCTACTTACAAGTCAATATCTCAAACAAGTATTTTCTTATCTTATGTCAATTTATAAATAAGAGTTAATTAAAATTTTACAAACTATATTTTGTTCAGCAGAAGTCTTAACAAATTAGTAGGAGCTTTTAATATAATACCTAAGTTTTGTGGAAAACCATGAAATAAAGATCACATGCATATATATATATATATATATTAAATGATGATAATATATCATGATGTATCTGGTCAGGGTACTATTGCTCAACCCACAAAATATACAACCCCAAAATTATAAAAGGCATATATATAAGTTAGACAACAAAATTAAAAACTTAGAAAATCGTGTGTAGCAGCACTCCACTGGCTCAGAGGAAGTCATCGATATTCTTTTTGCCTGGTCTGCTATTCGATGAATCTGCACCCACCTTCATAAAAAAGGACGGTGAGTACTGGAAAGTACAAAGTAACACTAAGAGACATTTGTTCACATTCCCAAATATACAACAACTATCTAAAAGAATAAAAATAGAAACTATGCTCGAAAGGAATCATGCTATGAGATACTTCAGCTAAACAAAATGAACTAACACTCGATTCAGTAGTAATGATTTAAGGTCAGTCGGCCATGAGTCCTATCACAATGCCTTTTTCCTCTATACAAGGATGGAGTTGTGTTCTCCATATCTATTGAAAGTTAAAGCCAAGCTCTACACCTCTATAATCTTTCACAACTGTTAGCCACCTATGATATATGTGCTTGCCAACAACCCCGGGTCTCATACCTCGTGTGCTGTGCAAGATAATGGTGAGATCCCGATCACCCTAGAAATCTAGTGACCCCCCGTGTACTCACCATTTCTATCATGTCATGGTCCTAGACACAAGAACTACATTCATTACCTAAGAAATGACACGGTTTAGAAATCTAACAAAGTAATTGTATATCTAATGCACAAAGGAACTTAGATTTACAATACCATCAAATATCTACCAAATAGCATGCCATCTCATTTGACCAAGTATAACAATAATAAAAAAAATGAGATAACACATGATTTAGAGTCAATGAGACTATTTAACAATAATCAGTACCATGATAGCAAACTGATGAAATGAGAAATGAAACAAGTGATGGTATCTATATTAAAAAAGGCAATTCAGTACAAAGGGCTGAAATTAAATGACAAAATAGGAACGAAATGTAAATAAATATCTCAATTAATTTACTTACAATCCAAGCAAATTTCTTAGTATCATTAAACATGTTTTTGAATATGTTTAGACCTTTATTTAGGGTATCTGACCTATTTATAGTGTTTAAGTTTAAGTTGATAATTTCAGATATTGGGTTGTCAAAACACTTAGTTCGTTAGGTAATCTACCTAGCATGCTAATGACCTCATTAGTGCATTATCAAGTTTCTCTAACGTCCTATATATAGTTAGCGCGCTATCTTATCACACTTGGAGCGCTATGTGCAAGAAAACCTAGAATTCTTTACTTAGAATTCTGAGTTCTCTCTACACATAGGCCTCTCCAACACTTTTGGATCCATTTTTAACACCTATAAGAAATCCAAATCTTACATCATACATCTTACGAATTCATCAAATTAAGCTAAGTTAACTAGTGTAAATAAATTACCTAATTGATGAACACACCTAGCTTCATCAACACATGAAAATCACTAAATCTTCCTTAACAAGTCTTATCGATCTTCTTCAGTTTCTCCAGCAAGTTTTCTTCTCTCCCAAGGTCAGGAAATGAAATGGTTTGGTTTGCATGTGTTGATCAATCCAATTTTATATATTTAGATAAGATTAATTGTTAGTCATTTATCTTTATGTACATACGTATCCCGAGACTAATCTAGTAGCCTTAACCTTGACAAATTTCATACTTACTCTCCACTAACTTCTTCAAACTAACACCAATATCAAACTCAATTGTTCTCTAGATGTGTCAACACTTATCTCGAGAATCATCATATAGTTATTGTTTTAATTTACTAACTTAGGTTACCTTTAAAATAAAATCTACCTTAGCTAGTTTAATACTACTATTTAAGCTTTACTAAGCCCAAATAAACTTACCACATCACTCTCTACCCCGGTTCTAGCTGGCACACATCTCAAGGTGCGTCTCCATTCACCTCTCGGCATTTAAACATAAGTATGATTGATTTAGTAGTCTACACATATACAATACACTTGTCATACATAAAAAAAACCTAATATATACCTCGGCCATTTTGCCTTGGTCAATGTACACATCTAGATGCGGGTTCCAAGTCACAAGTTACTGATCCTGATTAAGGAAATCAAACTCGGATTATGAATTTGGGCTTTGGCAATTCTTCCTAACTAATGAAAATTTCATCCTTGAAATTAAACTGAGGTTAAAACTATACCTGACTCGAAAACATATGAAAATCTATCTTACATATAGTCTTCTCGCTCCCAAATGAGTTTCAAATTACCATGAAATTGCCACTTAACTAACACCGTTAGGATAGACTTGCCTCTTAACTATTGTACCCTTCATTCTAGGATCTGTATTGGCTACTCATCGTAAAATACATCCTCCCTCAAGTCAATCTGACTCAAGTCAATCGTCGGCCGTACACCTACCTTCAACATAGCTAGTCAAAGCATAGAAATATGAAGACTGGATGAATCCCCAACATCTGTATAGGTAACTCAAGCTCATAAGCAACCTTTTCGACCCGTCTCTTGATCTCGAAAGGCCTAATAAATCTAGGTGCTAACTTGGATTTCAAACAAAATATGTGAAGACCTTTTGAGGAGAAACCTTTAAATACATAAAGGCTCCCTTGGTGTACAGGTAATCACTGTGAAACATGTCTGTATACTTCTTTTGCCTCTTTTAGGCCCCTTTAAGCCTTTGGAGAATCGATCGTACCTTCTTTATGTGATCAACAATAATCTCAGGCCCTACTAAATCCCAATTCTCCAGCTCAGCCCAACAAGATGATGAGCGACACGGTTGCCATATAAAACCTCAAATGGTGTAATCTTAATGCTAGCCCGACAATTGTTTTTGTATGCAAATTTGCATAATGGTAGGCGCTCCTCACAAAATCTGCCAGACTCAAGTACACAAGCCCTAAGCATATCCTCAAGAACATGAATCAACCTCTCAATCTGCACTTTAGTATAAGGGCGAAAGGTTGTTCTAAACTATAGTCGAGTGCCATACTGCTCTTGCATACTTCGCCGCATCCTAGACATAGCATCTCTGTGTAACATGATAGTCAATGGTACGTCATGCATTCTGATAATCTCCCTCTCGAATAATATGTTTAACTTATCAAATGTGTAGTGAGCTACAACTAGTAAGAAATTAGCCGATTTTGTCAATGTATCCAAAATCTCCCAAATGGAATCATGTCGATAAGAAGTCTTCGGTAATCCCTTAACAAAGTCGTGACTAAACTTTCCCACTTCTATCGTAGAATGGGAGGTGGTTGCAATAATCCTTCACGTCTATGATGCTTAGCCTTTACCTGCTAGCAAATCCTATAGTTCCTGATGAACTCATATATGTCCATTTTCATCCTATGCCACCAAAAATGTCTCCTCATGTCATGGTACATCTTAGTCTTACATGGATGAACAGTGAATCGGGAATAGTGTGAATCCTGAAGAATCTCATCTCTCAGCTCCACCACTGCCAATATCCATGATCTACCTTTAAATCCCAAACATCGATCCATCGTCTTCATCCAATCAGTACAATCAATACTTAGGGTTAACTCACTGAACCTCGAGTACAACATATCAGCTTTTGACCCTCTGACACTTTCTGTGTAGACATTATCTTAAGCCCCATTTGTGTATAAAACATCACCTATGTGTCGAAAGGAATATCCGACTGACTCATAATCACTACTTCCTCGAGTAGTCCATACTCATGCGTCATATGACATCTAAAGATCTTGAAATTTCAAACTAGTATCCTACTCAACGCTTCAGCAACTACATTAGCTTTTCTTGGGTAATACTATAGAGAAAAGTAGATTCCTTCAGAAACTCTAACCATTTGTAATGTCTCATGTTTAGTTCTTTTTGGGTGAAAACGTATTTCAAACTCTATGATCAGTGTATAGTGTGAGCCTTTCTCCATATAAATGATGTCTTCATATCTTTAGAGCAATACTACCTCTGCTAATTCTAATTCATAAGTGAGATGATTTTTCTCACGTATCGTCAACTGTTTGGATGCATAAGCCACCGTGCCTCTATCCTACATCAACACACAACCTAGACCAGTATGAGAAGCAATTGTATATACTAGGAATCCCTATCCAGCCTCTGGTAATACCAACACTTCTACGGTAGTCAACAACCTCTTCAATTGAGCAAATGCCTCTTCATATTCCTCAGACCAATTAAATTTGATGTCCTTCTGGTTAATCTAGTAATCGGTGAGGCAATTTTCTAGAAATCCTTCATGAATCTGTAGTAATATCATGCTAACCTCAAAAAAGTCCTGATCTCTTTGATTGAAGTTCGTGTCGGTCAATCCATAATTTTTTAAATCTTAGTCAGGTCTATAACAATACCTGTCGCTCTAACAACATGTCCCAAAAACTCAACCTCTGATAGCCAGAATTCACACTTGCTGAACATGGTGTAGAGTTTGTGCTCCTTCAAAGTCTAAAATGTCTCCCTAAGGTGTTGCTCGTTATCCTCTCGAGTCCTTGAATATATCATCGATGAAAACAATCATGAAGCGGTCAAGAAATAGTTTCATCATACGATGCATCAAATCCATAAACATGGTAGGAGAGTTAGTCAAACCAAATGGCATGACTAAAAACTAATAGTGTACGTATCTTATGTCGAATGTTGTCTTAAACATATCCTCATCCTTAATCCTAAGTTATTACTACCCTAATCTTTGGTTTATATTGGAGAAAAACTACGCTCCACTCAACGTATCAAATAAATCATCAAGTCGTGGCAATGGATACTTGGTCCTTACTATAACTTTATTCAATTGTCTATAGTCGATACACAGCCTCAAAGTACTATCCATATTCTTTACAAATAGGACAGGTGCCCATGGTAACATATAAGGTGTAACGAATCCCTTATGTCCTAAATCTTGGAGCTGACTCATCACCTTCTCTAACTCTCTAAAAGCCATTCGATATAGTGGTATTGAAATAGGTCTGGTGGCTGGTACGAACTCAATGATGATGTCTATCTCTCTCAATGGTGGTAAACTACGTAAGTCCTCCGAAAACATGTCTGGAAACTTGCAGACAATAAGAATCGCCTAAAATCAAGGTCCTTAAGTATTTTCTACTATGTATAACGATATCATAGTCTCCACCTCTCTACTAGTCGTAAGTCGACCCCTAGTGCCCTCGGCTCTTAGTGTACTACCACTATATGTGAACATCGATCACCCTGGAATTTTAAATATCACTGTGTTACTGAAAAAGTCGAATGAGCGTGATACATTTCTAGCCAATCCATCCCTAATAACGCATCTAAGTCTAAGAACTCGATAAACCTAAATTCTGTAGGTAACTATACCTCGTCTAACTCTACTGGACATCTCTCAACAAGATAATTAGGGTAAACCTTATCCCCGACTGAGGTACTCCAAATCAAATCTACGCTAACCCTAACCGATGGTAAGCCTAAGATGCCTATCATGCTATTAGAAATGAAAGATATTGTAGAACTCGAATCAAACAAAACATATAAATCTCTACCATAAATAGAAATCGTACCCTCGATTCCTCGTGTGGCATCAACATCAGGCTGTGCTACCTTGTGTAGACCCTCTCAACTTTGTGGTGGAATCATGGTTACTAGCTTTGAACAAACTCTAATCATGTGTCTAACTTGACCAAATTTTTATCAAGTAATCATCCTACACTAAATTTGTGCCTGATCTTGAACATGTCTCTGTCTTTGTCCCTATCGGGAAACATCTCAACCTCTACATCTAACTCTACATATGCGTCATCCTCTACCACCCTGCAACCGCTAACATGGCGCAGGTGGTGCAGAAAGATTTGGAAAAATAGTAGGTGTTGGTAACACGCGTCTAACTAGTATTGGTAAGGATGGTCTACCAATTATAGTCTGTAATGGTATAAGGGATAATACATAGGGCACAATTAAAGTAGCTCTCCTAGATCATTAAGAACTTCTCTCCCATCTCCTCTATCCCTTGCTCCTATGTCTCCTATTCTCAAACTCTATTTATTGATCCACTGACAATGCTAGTCCCAACCATGCCCTATTAACAACTCTACTCAGATAATAGGTCACATTAGAAAGTGCATGCTCATAAATCTCACCTAAAGTTTTGGCTCCTGAAGTGATAACATAAAACCCTTTATCTTATTTCAATCCATCTCCAAAATGATATAAATCCTTCGAATCATCTCTCACTAGATCCCTAGCAAACTATCCCAGATAATCAATATTTGTCTCTGTAACACATCATCAACTCATTAGCTCCTTATCTCTGGTTCATAAGTTATTTCCTCAACTTCTTCATCACTGCAGGTTGAAAGTACTACTGGTAGAACTTCTACTTAAAGGCATCCCTAGACTCAAAGTCTCAATTAGAAGCTATTGACGTATGCCACCAAACATCAGCATCTCTCTATAGTGTATACGAAAAATCTGAGCTTGTAGTCTATCTTTAATCCTCAATACTCTATGCAACTTCTTAAAAGACAAAACCCACTTCTCAATCTTCTCAAAACTTCACTGACCATCAAAGTAGACTAGCTTTAGTCTGATGAAATCCTTCACCAATTGAACCTCAATTGTGAACTACATGATGTAGGTGTGAAAGACGATGTATAAACTCTCTATGCCTGGTGTTGTTAGTATCGGTATAGTTTGTACTACCGAAGCAGCAACATTCAGTACTGTAGGAGTAATAGTAGTAGTAGTAAAGCCTAGTGTCGATGCTAGTGGAGCAAAGCATAAAGTCGTCATGGTAATGAAATTAGCTAACTACTATCCTTGAGCAGCTACTCGATCATATAGCCTCTAAAAATCATTAGCAGATGGAATAGGAGGCAGGTTGCCACTAACACCTACATCCCTGCTATTGTGTGAATCAGCCATTGGTGTTTGCATGTTAATAGCAAATGCACATCAGTTACTATGTAGATAACACATATATACATATAGAATCTAACATGTATATATAAGAAATCCCCATCTCAATTAGACTCACTTCCCAAATAATGGTTTTTATGCAAGGATCCTCTGCTTTCAACAACCAAATTTTGTGTTTACTTGTTTAAAATTTTATTTATTACTTGTTAGAAAAGTTGGTCTCTGATATCAATAATGGCTTTGGTATCAGATTGCAGAATAAGTACATTACACTACTTAAGCTCCATAAACTTAGACTCGATAAACCTAGGCTCTACACCACCTGTGATGCCCTTTCTCAAATTTAGGCATCACCCAACTCAATCCCATCATAAAGCTATAATCTTGCCACGTAGAACTTAACAAAAAATTAGTCGACCATTTTCCAAAACCTTTTACTTACAAGTTAATATTTCTAATAATATTTTTTTCTTATTTTATGTCAATTTATAAATCAGAGTTAATTAAAATTTTGCAAACTATGGTTTATTCAGCGGAAGTCTTAACAATTTAGCGAAAGTTTTTAACATAATACCTAAGAATTGTGGAAAAGTAGGATATAAAGATCACATGCGTATATATATATATATATATATATAAATATATATATATAATATACCATCTTGTATATGGTCCAAAACCTTTTCTTATTTTATGTCTCAACCCACAATATATACAACCTTAAAAGTATGAAAAAATATGTATAAGTTATACAACAAAATTAAAAACCTACACAATTCAAAGTTGGAGCACTCCACTGGCTCAGAGGTAGTCACTGATCTTCTATTTGCCTACTCCAGTACTCGATGAATTTGCACCCACAATCATAAAAAGGACTGTGAGTACGGTAATGTAGAAAGTAATATTGAGAGACATTTCTTCACATTCCTAAATATTCAATAAGTATCTAAAAGCATAAAAATAGCAACTATACTAGAAAGGAATCATATTATGAGATACTTCAGTTAAACAAAATGAAGCAGACATTCAGCTAAGTAGTAATGATCTAGGGTCAGTCGATCGTGAGTCCTATCACAATGCCTTTTTCCATTATATAAGGATGGAGTTGAGCTCTACATCTCTAATGAAGGTCGAAGCTGAGCTATACACCTCTATAATCTTTCACAAGTGCCAGTCACCTGTGATATTTGTGCTTGCCAACAACCCTGAGTCCTATGCCTTGGGTGTTGCATAAGATAATGTTGAGATCTGGATCACCCCAGAAATCTGGTAAGCCCCGTGGGTCGTGCAATCTCTATCATGTCATGGTCTTAGATAAAAGAAATACTTTCATTACCTAGGAAATGACACAGTTTAGAAATCCAACAAAGTAATTGAATATATAATGCACAAAAGAATTTAGCTGCATAATACCATCAAATATCTACCTTATAGCACATGATTTAGAGTCAATGAAACTATTTAATCAATAATCAATACCATGATAGCAAACTCATAAATGAGAAAAGAAACGAGTCACGACATCTAGAGTAAGATAGGCAAATCAGTCTTAAAAGCTGGAATTGAATAACAAAATAGGAGTAAAATGTAAATGAATAACTCAATCAGTTTACTTATAATCTACGCAAAATTTCCTAGCTAATCCAGCCTCTTGACACTTGAAAATGTATATCCAAAGTCGCAAGACTCTTCCTTAGGTTCCTAATATCATTTAAGATGTTTTTGAATGTGTTTAGACCTTTAGTTATGGTATTGAACCTGTTTATAGTGTTTAAGTTTAAGTTAAGATTTTAGGTCGTTAGAGCACTTCGCGCGTTGAGTAATCTACCTAGCATGCTAATGACCTCATTAGCACGCTACCAAGTTTCTCTAGCGCGTTATATGTCATTAGCGCGCTAGCTGATCGAACATAGCACGCTATATGCTAGAAAACCCAAAATTTTGCACTTAGAGTTCTAAGTTCTCTCCACACATAGGCCTCTCCAAAACTTTTAGATCTATTTTTAACACGTACCAGAGATCAAAATCAACACCCAAAACTATAGCAACAACCACACATCATATATCTCATAAATTTATCAAATTAAACAAAGTTAGTTAGTGTAAATAAATTACCTAACTGATGAATACACCTAGTTTGATTCACACATCAAAATCACCAAATCTTCCTCAACAAGTCTTCTTAATCTTCTTCTCCTTCTTCAACAAGTTTTCTTCGCTACTAAGGTTAGGAAATGAAATGGTTTGGTTTGCATGTGTTGATCAATCCAATCTTATATATTTAGATAAGATTGACTGATAGCCATTAATCTTTATATACACACGTAACTAGAGACTAATCTAATGGCCTTGACCTTGACACATTTCCCACCAACTCTCCAATAACTTCTTCTAACTAGCACCAATATCAAACTTAATTTTTCTCTTTATGTGTCATCATGTATCTCGAGAATCATTATATGGCTATTATTTTAATTTACGAACTTAGGTTACGTTTAATATAAAATCAATATTAGCCATATTAATACTACTATTTAAGCCACACTCAGCCTAAATAAACTTACCACATCACTTTCTACCCCAGTCTCATACATGCACGCATTTCGAGGTGCGTCCCACTCGCATCTCGACACCCAAAATAGGTAGATGTTACTTAGTATTATACACATATACAAAACACTAGGTATACATGACAACAAATCTAACGTATACCTTGGCCAACGTGTCTCGACCAATGTACGTAGCTCGACGCGAGTCCCATGTCAAAGGTCACTAACCCTAATTAAGGAAATCAAACTCATATTATGAATTTAGTCATGACAAGATTATTGATGAAGCCGAGGCCATCATAAGGCCTTTAGCAAGACAAAGATTGTGTTCTTTTTTCAAAACTTTATTGTGCCTGCTCCCCTAGCTTTTTTATTTTTTTTCATTAGCGTATGTTGAGAAATCTAATGATGTGGTGAAGAGGAAGTACTGGATTGATCAACCAATCAATGTGTCACATTTTCATGAAATTTGCATAGAAACGTTGCTAGTACAGATTGGTATCTATGGCCTAGTGATTCATGAAGGCTTCTACAATGACTCCATTGTTAAGTAATTCTACAACACTGTACTAGAGAATTTTGGGGACGCTGGTGTGGATAAAGTATTTGTTCGTGGTTATTATATTCCATGCATTCCTACTTCAGTCAATTATATGCTAGGACTTTTTGAATTGGAGACATCTGCCGATAAGCTGGGTTCAATGCTCAAGCTTGCTAAAGCTGTCTTTGTGCTGACTAGATAGGTTTTTATAACATGGCTCTGACAATGCTTTTGGGCTTCCTACTACAAAGCTAATTAGCAAGGCCTACATGCTATGGAAGTTCTTGACTAAAAGTGTAGTAGCCACTTCTAATCAGACACGTGCTCAAAAAGAGAGTGTTACTGCTGTATGTTTATGCTTTGGGGAAAAAGTTCAATGTTGGGAAAGATATCTATGACTTTATTGTGCTCTTAAAGAAGAAATAGAATAGGCTCTATCTATCATGCCTTCTAACTTCATCATTTGGAAAGTATTCAGTCATTGAGCAGACCAATGACAAGGTAGAAAAGGCGATCGAGGAAGTTAGACTAAATCATGAAATGAAGTTTGATAAAACAATTATCAATCTTAACTTCTCGTGCCTACAAAAGAATTCATCAGCTTCAGGATCTCAATTTGCAGCAATAATGGCTACTCCAACCCTTACTCTTATAAAGGTTACTACTGATGCTCCTATTTTTGCCCCTACTATAAAGTTATACAAAAGTCTAGAAGGATTATAAAACAAAAAAATTAAAGAGGTTTCTCATTTTGAGAAATATGTTGAAATTTAGGAAACTAATCCTATCGAAGTGCAATCTTCGGGCAAGGAAATGACAAGAGTGGAATATTTTCTTCCTACTACTACAAGACAAACTGGATTGTAACTTGCTTCAATAAAAGGTGCAAGTTCTACTACTCTACTTCCTGATTACAAAAAGGAAGTCACATCTCCTACTGAGTTTCATGTTGATCTTAGAGTTGATCGAGGTAACTTTACTTGTTTAAACTTTGTTCTAAATTATGTAACTCTTTTTGCTACTGCTGGGACAAGTATTATGGAATCCCTTATAATGAATTATGGAACTGATAGTGAAGATGTTGTAATACCAAGGGAGGTTCCTTATGAGAATGTTACTAAATAGGTTGAGCCTCTAGCGACATTAGAGATTCTTCTTGCTAAAGACTTGACTGTTGCTAACCTTGAGGGCATTCTGTTGCCTTCAGTTACTACCACCATGGTATATATTATTGAGGCTCTAATGAATGATGTTATGCAACAAGAGCCAAATATGTCAATCCATCATTCTACTCACCTTAAGCATGAGCGTTCCAATGTCAATCAAGTCATTCCTACCACTTCAACCGAGCCAACAACTTTGATTGATGATATTATTGTTGTACCTATGCCATCTGCTCCTATTATTTCTTCTATGACATAAATAGAAGTCGTTGAAAATGACTATGTTCTAACTTAGGATGAACCTCTGCAAGAACCAAGTTCTCAAGTGGTGATGAGACCTCATCCGCCGATGTTCAATTACTTTTTGAATCGCATTGCTTAGCTAACTTTCTAGAGAAGATGTAGTTGCATAGATGCAACCACTACAAGAAGAGTTGGACATTGTCGATGTCAAACTTTGCCAATTAGGGTGGCTAATTACTACTCTATGATCTCTTTGACGTTGTTTACTTAAAAAAGGGGAGTGAGCAAGAAAAAGGGAGGTTAAGTTTTTTGGTATTTGGTACATGAGACTTTATGTATTTCATGAATGTACTTATTGTCTCATGACAAAAAAATTTTGGGATTTTACTTTTGTGTGTTGCTACTTTAATCCATCGGTAATAGTACATTTTATGAAATTCCTTAAATTTTTTGTTATCTTGCTAGTTACTACTTTTGACTAATCTACGATAAAGGGCGAGATAGTTAGACCCTATTTTACTGTGTTTGGGTCTGTCTATCCTTGTTGGCAATATATTGTCAAAATAGAAGTTAAGTCAGTTAGGTAAATGTTGCAATGTATATGGAAGCCTGACTAA
Organism: Stephania yunnanensis; assembly: GCA_039657365.1. Classification (NCBI taxonomy): domain Eukaryota; kingdom Viridiplantae; phylum Streptophyta; class Magnoliopsida; order Ranunculales; family Menispermaceae; genus Stephania; species Stephania yunnanensis. The sequence continues at coordinate 25,320,782 of CM077581.1, read as the reverse complement.
GCAAGACATCCGAGTGTAGATACAACTTAGAGACAAACTATAATTTAAATTCCTATGAAGATTATAATATCAAATCCAGAGTTAAAGACAAAGATAGATCTGAAGTCGAAGCAGGAATTGAATATAAGTTGGATATTGAAACAAAGCAATTGCTAGTATTAGTTTACAACAGTGAAGAAGTTCAATACTGCATGTCACGACCCAAAACCCAAAAGACCTGCCTTAGGGACAATTATAAACCCTAGCCCTTTTTTGTTTCAAAATTAAGCCACAAAAAGAGAAAGGGGGATCGAAGTGTGTTGGAGATCTAACTAAACGAAAACCCCAAATTGAAGGTAGACATATATTCCCCACCCTCTTTATCTTGTTTTGGATGAATAGAAGACTTGAACGATAAAAAATGGGTGAAAACCACATTGTTTGTGGTTTGTAGTGTCGACGAGGCGAGCGGCGGCCTCACTGCCACTGCCATCAATGGCTTCATTATTGCCGTAGCTAGGAGGGTGGTGGCGCCACTAGGCTGCCCCCACCATCGTTGTGAAGGAGGAGAGGGGTGGTGTCGTGACCACCCCTCCCCGTCAAGCGTGCACTCTAGGAGCCTCTTGGCCCCGAGATACCAAACTAGAGGCTTGGTTAATAAGGGTTGACTAACCTTTGGTTAAGGCCAAATAAACCCTTAGGGGTCTACTAGGCCAAATGGCCCCTAAACCTTAAAATTAATAAAGAAATAATAATAATAATAAATAAAAGACATTAATATAAAATAATATACATATATAAATTGAAAACAAATCCTTGTCATCAAACGGGCGCACTACCGGGTTCCTAATGGAGATTGATCGGGCCCCATCGCTTGCATCAGGCAACAGGGGACCTGTTGGACTAACACTAGTGGGACCCTAAAGTAAATTTATGGTAAATTGAAATTTAAAATTGACTTTTCTTTAATGTGGTTTGTCTAAACTTGTCTAGATTCGCAAAATAGTTCACATAAAACCTCAGGTGCGTAAGGGCTGAAGTGGATATCGCAACGAGTCATGGTAAGTGGGCAGCTTTGCTTACACGTTAAGTATGGCTTAATATTAGATGATTAATATCATTTTATGAATGAAAGACTTGGGTTATGGGTTGCATTGAGGTATTGGTTTGAATCTCCATAGCTATGGAATGTGAATGCACTTGTATCCCCCATTTATGTTATTCATTGCCCCAAGATATTTGTGGAGTCCATTCCGAGGGCTTAATTAGAAAGTTATAATATATAAATGCCCCAGGATGTTTGTGGTGCTACCGTGGGCCTTACTAGTTAATGCCCAAGGATGTTTTGTGGAATTCGCCACCGAGGGGTTACTTATCTAATTGAATGCTTAAATGTATCACTTGAGTAAACTCACTTTTGTTGTGATGCTACTAGTTGGAAGAGGCGAAAACCATTGAGTCCACTAATGGTTTGCATTAAATCAAAAGTGAAGGATTCGGTCAGTGGATTCCTGCTAATTCCTAGCATCCATTGAATGAACCAATGACTTTACATCATTTGTTTTTTCTATGGTATCTTTCTTTTTGTGAACCTTATGCATGATGATGAATTTTTGACTTGAATACGCTTTTATCAATCTTCTTGATGTGATTTATTAATGCTTCATAAATCCATGTGATGCCTTATTTTAAATGTTTTATTCAATTTTAATTCATGCTAGCCTTGCATGTCCATTAAGTATTACTTGTGTATTTGATGGTTAAGCAGGTTTTTTGCATTACTGGCCTCCATTATCACTTTTAGCTTACCCCATTTATATATCAGGACCTTCCACATCAGCGCTACATTGAGGCAAGTGAGAGGTGATATACAGGAACCTTCTCTTTTGATGTGAGCCTTGCATTGTATTATTCTATGTAATTGTTTTTGAAACTACTGAACATGAAAGGTATTAAAATGGGTATTTGGGATAGAATGAACTTTACTCTCCTTTATTTTAAACTACTTGGTAGTATTTGAAAAACTCAAGTTTTTGTAAGGACTTGAAGACCTAACGTTAATTTCATAATATGTCATATAGATTTCTCTTTTTAATTAAATTTCGCAATTATTTATCCATATGCACTAGTTTGATATTCTGCAAGTTGTTTTAGGCGTGTCAGTACGCTTGCTCGGGTCTGATTCGGGTATCGGGCCAAAAGGCGATTTGGGCCAGGCAACCCGATCCTAGGTCAGGTGAGGATCATCACACCGTAAGAAGAGAACTTCTAGATGGATTACAAATATGAAATTTGAGAGAATAGCGCATAAAGGACTGAAGAACTTTATGAAATGACGAGTCAAAATTTTTGAAGGAATAAAAGACTTAGTTTTCAACATTGAATAATTCTAATAGAAATCACAATTAGAGACCAATGAGTTTTTTCAAGGTATATTTTATTTGTGATTGAGTTCCTAGATAGGGTAGATAGAATGAGTTTATAAATACTCATGACCGCCATTGTATGGATCATCATTCATTACTTGTGTTTTCTGGGAATTAGAGGTCATTATAGTAGTTGTGCATATTATCAAGTTGATTAATTGATTGTTTAGGCTAAGCATAAGCAAAGGAAGACATTCAAGTCTTACTACGATATCAATTCTTGTTTAGTTTTAATGTGCGTTTATTAGTTCATCAAATATTCAATAATCTCCTCGGTTCCTCTGGTTTCCAAAACTTCAACAAAAACACTTGCCCTAAATGGTAACTAGCATGAACTGCTACCCTCTTTATACTCTAAAAGCACAAGAGCACATCGATTTCCAACAGACAAGGCTATATTTTTCACCTAACGCAATCCCCCATAATGATCGGCAGTAAGATCACTGATAAAGATCTCTTACACAAATATGCATTAGCCACTACATATGATGAATATGATCAATCTAATCTATTATAGTCAATGCAATCAAATTTACAAGAATATAATAAATGTTAGGTTTTTGGGGTTCATAAGCAGCGAAAAATTCAAAAAAAATTATGAAAACCCCAACAGGATCGAAAATAAGTTCCATTAAACTAAGTCTATGAAAGTAAATCATACCTTACTCTGTGATTTCCTTTTGATTGTTCGATATTCAAGACGTTCAAATGCGTGTTCTCTATCAAAAATCCACACACAAATGGTGACCACAATTTAGAGTGCTAGCCCCAAGAGAGATTGAAAAATGATTTTTCTTTCTCTCCCTAAATCCAGAGAACTCGAAAAATTGTAAAATGAAATCTTATTTCATTTTTTTAGGGATCCACCCTTTATTTATATGTGTAGATAAGCTCTCACTTAAAATCTTATTCGTGATACAACTATTGTATTTACGCAATTTTAGCAAATTACACATACGCCCCTATTAATAAGTCATCATATAACAAATCATAAGGGATTTTATGTCATTAATTTTATCATATAAAATTCATTATTCTGGACCAATTGAAATTGTGCAAATTCATTCTTTATGTGAGACCCAATAGGTTCATGCGACGTTGGCACTGAACCAAACCATTTTGGTACACAAGTCATAAGCGATCTCTAGCAAGGCATTATGACTATCCAAGTAGCACGAATATCAACATCGATACAACCTAATTAATAACGTATATCATATCCTTTTGTCACGCGATATCCTTTGATTAAACGTAAGACATGGAAAGTCACCCTTAATGTTCAATCGTACTAGTCTCGATCTTTAGGTCAACTGAAAAACATTCAAGTGACATTGATCATATCGATTCACATGGACTTGGGCATTATTAGTATATCTTATCGAGGGATCTACTGATATATCTTTTTATATGAGAGTGACAAATTCTATTTTGATTACACACCTTCACATATTATTCACACAGTAACCAATCATATTCTTTATAATTGTTCGGTTAAAGAAAACACTTGATTGTGTCAAATTATCATGCTCCTAGTATTAAAGTCTATGGTATTCTCAAGTTGAAGGACTAAATGATATACCTATCACGAGTAACACCTATGACTTAATCCATGTGGTGTTCTCATAGCGGGTCAGTCCAGTATCTTATTCCTTAATAAGTACTCATGATCTTGATTCGTATCCTTATACGCATGACCATCACATGACCATCAATCAAGATTCACATTAGTCTTAATTCATTATAGTTCTGAGCATAATGACTAGGGACATTTAGGATATTTCAACAAATACTCATGGATCTTACTAGAAGGTAAACAAGCAATCACTTATAATAGAACAACAAATAAAACATCTATTTTATTGACTAAAATTATAAGATAAACAATATTTGTAGATTGACCAAGGGTACATGCCCTAACATCCCCACTTGCACGAGGGCCAATCATTCATGTATCTAATACCTAATGACCTAACATGACCATCATGTTTTGCTTTTAGAAGAGTCTTCGTCTGAGGATCTGCAACATTGTCTTCTGTAGGAACTTCACAAATATTCACGTCTCCCATCTCAATGATTTCTTGAATGAGATGAAGACGTTACGTATATGTTTGAATAGGTGGTGTGATCTTAGTTCCATGGCCTGTGCTATCGCCCCATTTTTTTCACAATACAAGCAAATGGGGTTAGCTATACTCTGAACCACACTAAGTTCTAAGATTAACTTTTTGATCCAAACTACCTCATTAGCTGCATCGAGACGCTGCAATATATTTAGCTTATGTTATAGAATCAGCGATAGTTTCTTGCTTCAAACCTTTCCAGCTCACTGCGCCTCCATTTAAAGTAAACACATATCCAGACTGCGATCTGAAGTCATCTATATTAGTTTGAAAACTTGCATCTGTGTAACCACTTACAACAAGCTCATTTTCTAAACTTACATAGACTAAGAACACTTCTTTAGTCATTCTTAAGTACTTAAGAATGTTTTTTACTACTATCCAGTGAATCTCCCCAGGATCGGACTGATATCTGCTTGTTGCGCTCAAATCATATGATACATTGGTCAAGTGCATAACATAGCATACAAGATAGATCCAATAGCTGATGCATATCGAATCGTACTCTTGCTTATCATTAGTCTTTGGACATTGAGTCTTACTGAGATTTATACCATGAGACATTGGCAATGACCCTCTTTTGGAGTCTTGCATATTGAACCTATTCAGTACCTTATCAATATAAGCACTCTGACTTAGACCAATCAGCCTTTTAGATCTATCCATATAGATCTTAATCCCAAGGATGTAGACTGCATTTCCTAAGTCCTTCATTGAGAAACACTTCCCTAACCAAGACATGACACTCTGCAAGGTTGGGATATCATTTCCAATGAGTAATATATCATCAACATACAACACCAAGAAAACAACCACGCTCCCACTAACCTTCTTGTATACACAAGACTCATCTTCTTTTTTAATGAAACCAAATTCCTTAATTGCTTCATCAAAATGAAGATTTCAACTCCGAGAAGCTTTCTTTAATCCATAAATAAATCTTTGAAGCTTGCACACCTTCCTAGAAGTCTCAGGACGAGCAAACCTTTCAGATTGTATCATATATACGTCCTCAAGTAACTTTCCATTTAGAAAAGTTGTTTTGACATCCATTTTCCATATCTCATAGTCATAATATGTGACTATGGCAATTAGAATTCTAATGGATTTAAGCATGGCTACAAGAGAAAGAGTTTCATCATAATCAACACCTTGAGTCTATTTGAAACCTTTTACTACTAGCCGTGCTTTATAAGTATGCACATTGCCATCCATGTAAATTTTCTTCTTGAAAACCCATTTACATTCAATGGTCTTACCACCTTTAGGTAAATCAACCAAGTTATACACTTGGTTATCATACGTGGATTACATCTCAGAATAAATGGCACTAAGCCATTTATTTACCTCAGGCCTAGAAACAGCCTCCTGATAAGTAGTAGGTTCATTTTGATCCATAAGCAATACCTCACTACTATTAGTAATAAGAAATCCAAATCTCTCAGGGTGATGTCTTACCTTATCAGACCTATGATATTAGTTCAAGACTTAGTTAATCTCCCACTGGCGGTTGAGTGTTTATTTGTGGTTCTTGAATTTGTTCAAGACTTAATTTATTCCCACTGTTATTTTTTGGAATAAACTCCTTTCCATAAATACACGATTCCGAGCAACAAAAGTAGTACCCTTTAGTTTCTTTAGGATAATCAGCAAATACATACTTGGTAGATTTGGCTGATAATTTTTTGAGATTTGTCTTCGTATAAAAACCTCACAGCCCCAATCTTAAGGTAAGACAAACTTTGTCTTTTTTGAAACCACATCTTATGTGGTATTTTATAAACTGCTTTAGAAGGAACACGATTTAGTGTAAACACTCCAGTTTCTAAGGCATAACCCCAAGAGGAAATAAGAAGATCTGCATGACTCATCATAAATCGAACCATATCCAATAAAATCTGATTTCTCCTCTCAAAGGCACCATTCCATTGTGGAGTTATCGAGGGAGTTAACTGTGAGACAATCCAACAGTTTATAAAATGATCATCAAACTTTTGGCTTTAATATTCACCACCTCGATCTGATCGAAGTGCTTTAATAGTTTTATCAAGTTGATTTGCACTTCGTTTTGAAATGTTTGAAACATCTCAAAAATTCACCTTTATGTTTCATGAGATATACATAACCATATCTACTAAAATCATCAGTGAATGTAATGAAGTACTGATAACCACCACTACCCATCGTGTTTATAGGACTGCATACATCAGTATATAATAGACCCGATAAATCACTTGCTCTTTCACTGTGTCTAGTAAAGGGACTCTTTGTCATCTTGCCTAGTAAATAAGATACACATGTTTCATATAATTCAAAATCAAATGAATCTAAAATTCCATCTTTATGGAGTTTAGAAATGCATTTCTCATTAATGTGGCCAAGGAGACAATGCAAAAGGTAGGTTTGATTCAAATTATTTGACTTGAATCTCTTTGTATTTATGTTAAGAACGGGAGTATCTGTAGACCTTTTATTGTTTAAAACATAAAAACCATCAAACAAATTAGAATTCACATATAAAATGTCTTTACAAGAAATGGAGCACTTATTATTCGCAATAATGAAATTAAAACCATCAAAATCCAAACATGAAACTGAAATGATGATTCTGCTCAAGGCAGGGACATAATACCAATTATTTATAACTAAAATAAGTCCACTAGGTAAAATTACCTCATAGCATCCTATAGCCAACACAATAACCTTTGCTCCATTTCCAACTCGTAGGATGACTTTTCCTTTCTTCAGCTTTCTACTTTTGGTGAGACCCTACACATTAAAACAAATGTGAGATCCACATCTGGTATCCAATACCCAGGAATAACTAGTAGACAAAATGACTTTAATAACATAAATACCTGAAATAGTAGTCGCACTACTCTTCTTTTAGATCTTCAAGATAGAGTTTGCAATTTCTGAACCAATGTCCAGGTGCATGGCAGAAATGACAATTTCCTTCTTTTTCCTTTTCCTTATGGGACTATGAAGTAGAAGCAACATGGGGTTTGACTTATTCCATAGGCTTTGTAACAGTCATAACAGCCTTGGTAACTTTGGCCTTACCTTTGCCTTTTTCTTAAAAGCCTTTCCTTTCTGGACCATCAACACACTACCAATGGGTTTCTTAACATTCAGCTCAGCATTTTTAAGCATCAAATGCAACTCTAAGATAGACTTCTCCATGTTATTCATGTTATAGTTCATTACAAATTATGAATAACTATCAGGCAATGAATTCAGGATCAAATTCGTAGCCAACTATCGGCTTACGAGAAATCCAAGTCTTTCAAGATGGTCAATATAACCCTTCATTTTTAGAATATGAGGACTAACTAACGCACCCTAATCTATTTTGCAAGAATGACGGTTATTGACTGTCTCGAACCTTTTTTGCCTACCCCGCTATTGGAACATTCCTTCAATTTCTTTCACAAATTAGTTGTAATGCATGATAAATTGTGGCTTTTCTTAAAAATTTAAACACTAAATTATTGCTCGCTGGTTTTTCTAAAGAGTTTCTTATGCATTACAACCAATGTGGTCTATAAAACAAATTTTATTTTGAAAATTGATTCTATAAGAATTTGGTGTTTATGAAAAATATAAAGAAAATAGAAAGTTGACAAGGAAACCTTGGTGTCGGTGAGAGTGCCATGATCGACGAGAGAATCGTGGTCATCAAGTGAGGGTCGCCTCTCCTGCATTTCATGCAAGGGGGATGAGAGCCCTTGTGTGTGGTCCTTGTTCGTGAACACACAAAGAAAAAGGGGCAAGGCCCAACCTCATTAGGCTGGGTTGGTCCTTGCTACAAAAAAGGAGAAGAGATGAATTGCACAAAGTGCAGTTCGTTACTACAGGAGATGAAAGGGGTGTCGCACGCACACTGAGCGTGTGTCCGTGAGTACGTGTTGGCCCAAGCCCTGCCTAGTTGGGCTGAACTGGACTAGCGAATCGAGTTCGGTTTACGTCGGTCAAATTCCTGTTTGATAATAATTTTTTTGAAAAAATAAATAAATAAAATTTAAAATAAAATAAATTGCATAAAAATAATAAAAATAGATAAAATTATGGAGAAATCCAAAAAAATTTGGAAATATATAAAAAAATGGAAGAGTAGGAAATTGAGTTTTGAAAATTTTTTGGCTATTTTATACTGAGTGTATAACTCGTAAAGCATGTCACCACTAAATATTTGGACTAGAAATATTTATTTTTGGTCACACATTATAAACCCACCTATTAAGCTCTAACATAGTTATATTAACACAATAGGACACTAGGGACTGAGGAGTTTGTTGGTACGAGGCATATAAGGCATTAGAGTGGTGTCATGTGTGCAGTCGGGTGCGTAAAACTCAATTGAAAATCACTTTGAGTATTTACTTATTTTCATTGTTGTTTTACTCTATTCAGTTTATTCATCCATGTTCTTATCATTGGTTTAAACTGTTAGTTGAGTTCACTCCCTCCGGATATTCCATTTTGTGTTCATAGCATGCTAGAACATAGCACGAGTACTCGGCCTTTCATTATATAGCGGCCTGAGCTGCTATGTCGGTACACGTGTCGGGGCATCACGGGTCTACGTCGACCACTGAAATGACTAGGTGACGGACTGGTGGGTGCGCTCACTAGAGGATTATTGAGGATCCAAAGTATGGTCTAGATTGACCAAGACAAGCATACACATTTGCACTCTATTGTCATTTATGCATGAGAAGATCCATTTACATTTGTCTATTTACTTTCCGTATGTTTATTTAATAGTGTTACCATCTCATTATCAATTAAATGTTTAGTGAGTTTCCTTGGGATTTTACTCACTAGACTCGTCATCTATTTAGTTGTGATGATTAAGTGCAAATCCTAGTACCAGTAGGGGCAAAGGGGATCCTACGCGACTATCTCTGATTTTCTTATGTCCATGACTTACTAGTACGTGTTTACTTTTGCTATTTTGATTATTTTGGGTATCAAGGGACTTGAAACAATTGAACATGTATATATCTACTTTTGTTACCTCATATACAGTGTACGTATTTCCATGGTTTTTCGTACTAGGATGTGATATGCTTGACATGAACTTTATATATCCACTATATTTCATGCTATTTAAGTCTTCCACTTAATTTTATTGTTTAAATATGGTATAGTCCTGTAAGAACTTATAAAAGGACGGATAATAGGGCTAACTTTACACAATAAGTAGTAAATAAATAACTGAAGGATTGAATAGCTTAATAACTGATTAATGAGTTATTCACACCAATACACACTTACCATGCATATTCACTAAATTAAACTCGATAACGGGACAATTTACGATATTTAAATTAGGGTCAATACACAAATAGACACTAGACACTACAAGAAATTTGAGCTTTTACTATAAATTTGACGAATCATTGGTCACGGTTTAAAATAAGCGTATACAATAGGCGTTTTAGTGACGGTACAATAATCGTAAACAAAGCATTTATACATCAACACTTATTTTTGTCACGATTTAGATTTTAAGTGATGAAAAGAATCTTTAGAGAAGAAAATGTTTCCATCACAAAAAGGTAAAAAAATTTCGTCACGTAAAGTGTATTTGCTCACAATCATTCTACCGTAACAAAAGAAAACACAATTTTTTACTCATGTGTGAAACCCCCGCAATCTCCTTCCCATTTTTTGTTCCATAAAAAACTTTATCCCACCTTTCTCGTCCCACCCCTCCACCTCCTTCATCCAAATCGTGTCATATTCAACAAGCCGTACTCACACCAAAATCTCTATGATCCATCATCTTCCTCAAGCCTCCAATCCGCAGTCATGGTCATCTTCGTCGTCGTCGTCCTCGCACTCCTAGCGCCTCTACTTCGTAGTCCTCGCGCCTCTACTTCTTCTTCCTTCACGCCTCTACTAATCCTCGCGTTTCTTCTCCCTTGTCGTCCTACATCTCCGTCACTTTTTTACTCATTCTTCTGTATCACGCCTCTGCCCCTGTCGTCCAAACGCCTCTGCATCGTCATGTTCCTCACCATCACGCCTCTGCTCCCTGGTAGTCCTCTCGCCTCTGCGTCGTCGTGTTCCTCACCCTCGCGCCTCTGCTCTATGGTCATCCTCTCACTTCTCCACTCCCAAGTCGCACTCCTCTGCTCCCTAGTTGTGCTGCTCTGCTCCTTAATCGTCTTCGCATTCCTTCGTCGTGAGTTCTCCCTCTTTCATCTCAAAACATGTTTCTTGTTTGCTTTTTTAGTTAATTGACGGTTTGATGTTTTGTTTGCTTGTTTTGTTTGATCTTAAAATGATTTGTGATTTTAATTTGGGATTGAGATTTTATTATTTTGGTGAGTTATAGTTTGATCACAATGTTGCTCAATGAATCTCATTTTAGAAACCTATAAGGTAAATCCAAATACCTCCTCGATGATACCCAATTAACATATGTCCTTCAATTTCAATAACGATGATTATGAATCGTTGGTGTGAAATTTAGATTATGTGAAATGGATTTTTAGTCTAATGATTTTCATTTCAACATCTCCAACTTGTGTGTTGAATGACCAATACAAAGGAAAGATTAGTAAGAAATCAAGAAGTGAATTGATAAAGTAGAATTGGATGTGAATTTTGAAGTCCACAGTGATAAAACTGATTGAAATATGAGCAAGGTTGTAAAAGGTATAAAATAAGATTTATAAAGCCTTAACTATTCAAAAGTGAATGATCAATTACAAGTGAAAGGCTCAACAAACGAACTCAAGTTGTAGATGGTTAAAATTATGTAGAATTTGCCTTAAAAAGAGAAAAACAAATTTTAAGAAGAATCTACGAGAAGACAAACAAACACTTGCTGGAAAAATGTCCAATTACTCTTAATTGAGCAAAGTCTTTATAAAATCGACATCCTCTAATATGTTTACAATAAGTCAAGAAGGCAATGAGCAATGAGCAATGCGACGAGAGTAAATATTTCATCAATTTCAGTTATTTTTTTTATCATTTCTTTCATGAATCTAATACAACAATCTATTACAAATTTAATGTTTATAGACAAACATGCAGTCACAAATAGATAACATATATGTATGTTTGGATAAAGTTGGAATTCAACTGCCTATCAACATCAATCAAGTAATTAATCGACATTATTGTTGATACTTGAAGTTTAATAATTATGTTCAAATTACAAATGAGGCAATTAATTGATAATTTTGATTACATGGCAGACTTCAGATGTTGGAAGCTCACATAGCTCTCATGTTCAAACATCTTCTCATGATGGATGTTCTTCTGCTCGTTGATTATTCAAAAGTGGATGATAAAAAAGGTAATAATTTAAGTTTTGCTGGAATATCTTAAGTTACGTCCATGTGACCAACTTAAGAGCATCCACCTTCATGATTGTTATTTTGACATTTACTCATCTCCTAAACTTGAAAATTTATTCTATCATTGAGTTGAATGACATTTGCTACCTAAACTACTGTTTCAAGAATTGCTAATGCTTTTAGTATATGTTGACCCTCTAACTTTTGATGATTTTTTGAGCTTTTTACTATTTTTTGTTCTATACAAATGAAACTCATAAATTTGCACCAATAATTTAAGCACTATGGTTTGAATATATTTGAGTTAGATGATTCTTTGATGAATGTTGAAGTTTGCAAAATGTTTAAGATTTTTTGTGAATCTTTAATTTAAGGGCAGGTTCTGCTAAAATTTTGGTAATACATTATGGTTCACTAAAGAAGAATGTATTTGACTTGTAGAATTATTTGATGCAAGTGGAATTTTTCAAATGTTTTGAAATTTTTATAAATCTTAAATTTAAAGGGAGGTTCTGCTAGAATTTATGTAATACATTATAATTCATGTAGATGATTATATTTGACTTGTAGAATTATTTGATGTATGGGGAAGTTTGCAAAATGTTTAAAATTTTTTGCTAATCTTTAATTTAAGTGGAGGTTATGTTGAAATTTTATTACTACGTTATGATTTATTAAAGATTTTTTTATTTATGTAAGTGTTTAAGTGCAATTACTTATATTTATAACTTTGGAATTTTAGATGCGCAATTGGATGAGACTTCAAAGGGTAAAGATGATGAACTAGAAGAAAGCTTCACGTGAAGAAGAAATTGAAGAAACATGGAGTGAAAGCATTGAAGAAAACACGGATTTATTTTATTTTGTTATGTTAGACTTAAGCCATGAAGAAACCTGTCAAAGTTTTATTTTATTTTGCTATGTTAGTCTTCTAAATTAAGTATTATCATTTTTTTTGGTACTTTGGATTCAAAATCACAATAATTAAGCTTTGAATAGATTGATAATGTTGGCCTTGAATGCAAGTAAAGTAAATTCTTAATATTTTAATCGATGCAATATTTTTATATTGACGGATGCGAGATAGTTACAACAACTTTTATATAAAAATATTTTTCGTGACGGAGTAATGTACTTATAAAATATTATTATTTTTTGTCACCAGTACAAAGTCGTAACTACATGTATTTGTGACGGATAAAAACTCGTGACGTAAAACATTTTTCTTCGTTGTTTAATGAAATGTTTGTGACGCGAATAAAGTCATAACAAAAATGTGTTTTTTATGACGTGCAATAATCTCGTAACAAATATGTTAGAGGTCCGTCATAAAAGGTATTTGTCAAGCTAATTTCCATGACAAAAATGTTTTTGCAATGAAGTATACACGACTTTAGCTTTTCCGTGACAATACCGTGACAAAAAACATATGTGATGGAAAAACAACTTATCCCTATGGAGTCAAAGCCGTTACAAAAACTATAATATCTTGTAGTGAGAATACCATGCAGTCTCAGCACCTCACGTACGTATATCTCACATGATTATTCATGAGGATCTTGAATGGAAACTTGTAAGAAATGTGCATGTTTCATTAACTTATCAACTACAACCCCATCTGCATCGTGCTTACACTAACTAATAGGTAGACCAAAAAGGTCCATCGATATATGCTCCCCTTTCCATTCAGGAAGTGACAAAGAATGCAACAACCCTCCAAGTTTTCTATGCTCGGCCTTAACTTGCTGATAAACCTCACATCTCTTTACGAAGTCAACAATACAACTTGGTGTTTCCTGGATGAATCGAGTAAAGAGATTGATGAGATTCTTAAACCAACTCCTGGCTTAACTTATCTTGAGATGGAATCCATAATCTATATCAGATATGTAAAGCACCATTATAAAAACTGACCAATAAGGATGATCAACACTAGCTGCCAACATCTAACGTACTAAATACTCCAGATTACCATTTTGACAATCAACCATGTGTTGTATAATCTCCGGCTTAGCTCGAATATGAGCATAAAAGAACAAATTGGAAACTTGGGAACTAGCTCTCTCAATTGATGATGTGCCAACTGAACTTTCACAAATCATTATCGTTGTTACTTCCTCAAGATGTCGAGAATAAGAAGTTTTCGCAATGGCTACATTCTCTCTTGCAATGGCTACATTCTATCCGTTTGTTCTTCTCCAACTCAAAGCATTAGCAACCACATTTTCTTTGCCTAGGTGGTACTCCAGAATGAATTCATATTCCTTGAGAAACTTAAGTCATCTACTCTGCCTCATGTTCAATTCACTCTGTGTAAATAAGTATTTCAAACTCTTATGATCTAAAAATAGTGTAAACTTCTCATCGTACAAGTATTGCCTCCAAATCTTCAAGGCAAACATAAATGATGTTAGATCAAAATCACGAGCTAGGTAATTTCTTTCACAAGTATTGAGTTGCCTTGAAGCATAAGCAACAACCTTGCTTTCTTGCATAAGCACACAGCCCATGCCTGAATGAGAACCATCTGTATAGATCACTAATTTTTTCCCTAATTGTGGTAATGTAAGAACATATGTTGTAGTCAAACTATGTTTCAGTTCCTTGAAGGCCCTTTTGCACTCTTCTGAGCAATTCAACTCAATATTTTTCTGTGTTATCTTAGTAAGTGGTAGAGCGATACACGAGAATCCCTCAACAAATCGCCTTTGATAACACCCTAACCTCAGAAAAATATGAACCTCTAACATTTTGGTAAGAGTGGGCCAATTTTGAATTGCCTCGACCTTAATTGGATCTATTGATATCCCCTCACTATTAACCACATGTCCGAGAAACTTAACCTCAAAAGCCCATAACTCACACTTGTTAAACTTGACATATAACCAATTATCATTTTGATCTTGCAATGTAACTCTGAGGAGATGCGAGTGCTCTTCCTTAGTATTTGAATAGATCATAATGTCATAAATAAACATGATGATAAAATGTTAAAGAGATAGGGTTTGAAAACCATGCGCATTAAATCCATGAACATAGCAAGGGCATTAGTGAGCCCTAACGACATCACTATGAACTCAAAGTGCCCATATCGGGTGCTAAAAATTGTGTTCTAGATATCCTTATTCCTGATCCTAAGTTGATGATAACTAGAACTCAAATTAATCTTCAAGATATATCTGGCACCCTTCAAATGATCAAGTAAGTCGTCAATCCTAGGCAATGTATATTTGTTCCTGATAATGACTCTATTCAACTGTCTATAATTAATGCATAATACGTAGGGTTCAGTCCTTTTCTTGACAAAAAGAATTGATGTTCCCTGCGATTACATACTAGAATGAATAAACCTTTCCTATAACAACTCCTCGAGTTGAGTCTATGACTCACGTAATGCAGTATAAAGGAATAGACTCCCACTAAATCAACAACTCTTCTAAAAGATAATGCTAATTTACGATACTAAAATCCATATTTCATTTAATTCTAAGACAAGTAGGGCATGACACTTAGAACTAGGTTATTTAAGTAGGTACCAGTTACCAATCATATCTTATATAACTTTTAGTTGTTTTATGAGATTATTACATCTTATCTTTTAGCATGTTTTATCTCTTCTTATGCCTAATGCATAAAACCATTTTGATAGCTTCATTAAGTCTTATCATTTCAAACAATAGAGTAATTGTTATCGAATTTTCCCCATAAAGATACCACAATACACCCTACTGAGGTAGACCCATTTTGACGTTATCGAGGCCTTGACAAGTATTTGAAAATGGATAACACTTAACTTAGGATTTTAAAGAGGTTTTTATATAGGTTTTATGATTCTTGTAATTTAAACTAAACAATTAAACATCAAGTATTTTCATACCCGTAGAATCATTAAACGAGTTAAAGAATTTATATAGTATTCACCAATAGACAAATTTCCTTACATAAGGATTAGTTAGACGGTAATCCCACTGGCCCATTAACAGACGGGGATACAGGGGACATCACCATTGCTTTATTTTTTTAGAAATTTTTCTTGACAATGGATTACAATTCCGAAAATTGAAATATGCCTATGATTTCTTTTTGTTTTAGTCGATCTAATTGACCAAAATAACCCCTTATTTAGTTAAGTTAATTAAAATTTTTTAATTAACTTGGGCCCACATATAACTAAATATCTTATCTTAATCCAATTAGAGTTTAAGATATTCATAATCCTAACTTATTTGGAATACGATTTAAATCCTATCCAATAAGATTCTTATAAATTTTGAATTTGTCATATGTATTTCCTCTCGTATAGGAATGACAAGTATTATCTAATTATATAATTATCTCATATCGAATAGGAATATAAAAATAGGTTAAATACCAATAGATAAACACAACGAGATATATCATCAAAATCCATTTTAGTTCTTATATATATCCATACAAAATATGTAGTTGAATCATGAATTACAACTCTTATCGAGTCTACTCATAATAGTTTCGAATTTATCTTTAGAATTACATAATTTAGGAAATTCAAAAAAATAACAAAAACATGTATAACGAAAATAGAGATTTCACATGGATTCGATATAAAAAAGTAAAGATTTACTAACTGTAGCATGGATCATAGAACGCAAAATTCAATCAAAAATGAAATATGTTAATCAAATTAACATAAACATGATTACTAGCATTGCAACAACCTATTTGCACATAAATCATGAATTTACGTATCTTATACATCGTTAAAGAACATGCAAATAATCATCATAGAATCATGTATATCGCATATACATATACTAGCAATATGTTTTCTTTAATATAGCATATATAAAACTCAAGCGAACATGCACTAGATCTAATAGAGTCGAACCCAAATGCTCAAATACCACTATTTGGTTTTTGGAACACAACGAAATTTTAAAATTTTATTTTTAAAACACCAATAGTATCA
This sequence comes from Stephania yunnanensis, assembly GCA_039657365.1. Taxonomy (NCBI): domain Eukaryota; kingdom Viridiplantae; phylum Streptophyta; class Magnoliopsida; order Ranunculales; family Menispermaceae; genus Stephania; species Stephania yunnanensis. The sequence goes on along the minus strand of CM077581.1, from coordinate 25,303,990 downwards.
ATTCAAATTCCATTAAACTGTTAGCAAAAAGTAAACCATACCTCAATCGCTAGTTTACTTCTCTATGTTGATCAATGTTTAAGACGTTGTCAGAGATTAACATCCTTTATTAAAAATCCAAACATGAATGGCGGACGAGATTACGAGTGCTAGCTTGAGAGAGGACACGAAACAATCTTTTGTTGTCCGTAAAACTCTAGAGCGATCGAGAAACTTGATTCATTTTCTAATAACAAAATTAGATTTTTTTTCTCTTATAATGTAAACTTACTTAACACGACTATTTATATAACCCTTGTATAAAGCTAAGTAAGTCAAGTAACATTATAACCCCAACTTAAAGTTGTATTAATATGACACATCATATATACTTTTATGTTACGAGATTTATCATCTAAAATTCATTATATAATTCATTTAAAGTCCTGCAAAATCATTCTTTGTGAGCGACTAAATAGGTTCATGCAACATTAGCAGTTAACCCAAACCATTTTAGTACATGGGTCATAAGCGGTCTCTAACAAAGCATTTTGACTCCTCAAGTTGTACGATGATCAAAATTGATATAAATTAATCAGTAGTGTATACCATATCCTTTTTTTCATATGATACCTTTTAATTAAACTTAAGGGACATAAATTTACCCTTAATCTTTAATTATACTAGTCTCGATCTCTAGTTAGAATAAACAAATCCAAGTGACATTGATCATATCAATTCACTTTGAGTTGGCCATTTTGAGTCCAACATTTCAAGGTATCCACTAATATCTCTCTCTAAATGAGATGGACAAATTCTATCTAGATTACACACCTCCGCACATTATTCATATGGTAACCAATCACAACCTTTATAATCATCCAATTAAAGGCAATGTTTGATTTTGTCAAATCACTATGATTGTAATGTTGAAGTCTCTGGTAATCTCAAATCAGAAGACTAAATTATATACCTATCAAGAGTAACACATATGGCTTAATCCATGTGATGTTCTTATAACAGGTCAGTCTAATACCTTGTTCCCTGACATGTACTCATGATCTTGATTCATATCCTTATACGCATGATCATCATCTGACCATCAACGAAGACTCACACTAGTCTTAATTCATTATAGTTCCCAGTATAATGATTGACTAGGGATATTTAGAGTGTTTCAATAAATATTCAAGATCCTATTATAATGTAAACATGCAAACCAATTAAGAACAAATGAAATCATGTATTTTATTAAACAAATATTAATAGAAAAAACATTTACAAAAGGCACATGCCCTAATAAGCTTATGTTGTTATGAAGAAATGCTCGTTTTATATGCCAAAGTTATATTTTTAGGTTATGTCATCTATGGGAATGGTCTGGAGTTGGATGAGTCAAAAGTGGAGGCTGTGCAATTTTGGCCTAGACCTAGTATTATCACTAAGATCCACAGTTTTCGTGGATTGGCTTCCTTTTATAGGCGGTTCATTTTACATTTTAGCAGTATTATGGCACGGCAATAAATTGTATGAAGGGCGCAATGTTTATGTGGAGCAATGAGGCAGAGGAGGCATTTCGGCTAACTAAAGTGTGGCTAACTATTGCTCCTATATTGGTGTTTGGTACTTTCATCTCCCTTTAAAGTTGTATTTTGACGGTGTAAGGTGGGCATTAGGGCTTTTTAAGTCATAATACTAGGCATCTAGCATATTTAAGAGAAAAGTTGTTTGGGCTAATTCGTGCTTCAGTACATATGATGTGTTATGTTATTGTGCAAGCAATCAAACATTGGCGCCATTACATGTTCGATCAAGAGTTTATGTTGTTTACTTATCACGATGCCTTAGATATTTACACTAACAAGATAAGGTGTCAGCTAGGCATGCTTCATGGGTGGCGTACTAGGAATGTTTTACTTTTGTGGTAAAACACAAATCTAGTATGGAAAATAGTGTGGATAATGCTTTAAGCATAGAAAGAGTTTATTGAGTTGAATGACTATGGAGGTACCTAGTTTTTCATCTTTCTCTGACTTATTTTATACTGATCCTTTTTTTTCTGGTATTTTGACAAAATTGCATAGTGGCGAACATACAGATTATGCACTATATGATGATTTTCTATTAAAAGGTAACCAACTTATGTTCTTGATCGTAGTTAGAAATAGGGAATCATTAAGGATTTATATAGTGATGGTCATTTGGGTCATGAAAGAACTTTGCGATTAGTTAAGACTTCTTACTATTGACCTACCATTCATAAAGAGGTAGAGGAATATGTGCAGCGTTAATGGACTTGTCAAGTCTTGAAAGGTACATCGTCTATTGTCGATTTTTATATGCCATTACCAATTCCATAGCAACCATAGGTTGATCTTAGTAGGAATTTCGTGTTGGGATTGCCTAGAACACAACGAGGTTGTTATTTTATTTATGTTGTGGTCAATAATTTTTCCTAGATGGCTCATTTTATTCATTGCAAGAAAATTACAGATGTTGTGAAAGTGGCTCAATTGTTCTTTCAGGAAGTTTACAGTCTGCATGTGTTATCAACTTTAACTGTGTCAGATCTGGATATCCAGATCCTTAGTTATTTTTTGTGTATTTTGTACAAAAATGGTGAACATGTAGCTGAAATTTAGTAGTGCTTATCATCCACAGACATGTGGTCAAATTGAGGTGGCCAACCATTCTTTGGGTAACCTTTTGAAGAGCATGGTGGCTGAGAATCTCCAAAGTTAGGATATGAAGTTGAGTTTGACAGAATTTGTACACAACCATGCTATTAGCCAAAGTAAAAGATTTAGTATTTTTCAGGTTGGGACATGAAGTGAAGTTACACAACCTTTTCATTGTGATGAAGAACAAAAAATGGCAAGAAGTTACAATGAATTGTACGATGAGGGTGCATAACCAAGGTCATGCAAAATAAATTATTTAATTGTATATTAAATTTGGAGATATTTTATATATTAGAATCATTAGATATCAATATAGGAATTTGGATAATTTGGATATTTTCTTTTTTGATATATATCATAACAATTACATATCATAGAGATGATTTAGATAGTTATTGATCTACTTAGTAGTCATTAGATGTGAAGACTCTTTAGTAAACTTTCTAAGTTTTTTTATGTAACAAGATTTTTTAAAAATTCAATATATATAAATATATGATCTACTTAATAGTTTATTGACTTTGATTAAAGAATTTGATTTCTTTTCTTTAAGAATTAGGGTTTTAATTCTCATTGGCCTAAATTTGATTGTGTGTGGATTCGTCAATCGAATAAGAGGACTCTCATTGCGCCAGCGTGTATCAGATCTTCAATCTAGTCAAGGTGATTGGAGAAATCATGTCGTACAAGAAGTCTCCCCAACAACATATTGAAGTTTTTAAATCCATGAACATAGGTTTGATTTGTTATTCGATGGGCAACAACGTATTTCACGGTCTACTCGAATCTAACATTGACAACTTGCTACTGAGGAAAGAATATAAGGAAATTCTTCTTTTAGTGGAGATGGTTAATTTGAAGACGAGGAAGAAGAATTTAGCTTTGACGAGGCACCAAAGAGCGACATTGATGATGAAGACTTCATCGAAGACAAGGCTATCTTTAGAGATGAAGGTTTTGTTATCAAAGTTATTCCTCAATCTACAAGTCCCCGAGTTATTGAGCCAGTGTTTGGTAATGGTGTCCTTGAAAACTAGTGGTATGCCATGTCGAATGCACCAATAATAGTCTCGAATTCATCGACTACCTTATAATTATAGTAAGGTAAGTACGAGGTCGAACCCATGGAGATTGTGATGTTCCTTTTTAGATTAAACAAAAATATGGTTTCTTGTAAAGAAGACTTAACTATACTATAAATTAAATGTAAAGAAAATAAACTCGATTACATAGAAAGTGGAAATCAATTACTATAAAACTCTAAAACATAATGTGAATTTAAACTGAAAGGATCAAATTCGTTCGTCGGTTTTAAAAGCTTGTTTTAGCACTAATTTCCACATATAGGCTTATAGTGACTCTCACCACCTATTCTCCTCATGTCAATGGAAGGAACGTGTAATACAACCATATACTAATTATATGGCAAAATCTCCAGATATACTGTAGATTTTCAATGAACTAGAAGCATTAAACTATGCGAGAACACATATTGTGAGTAGTAACTAGCATTAAATTCTTCCACCTATCACGTGGAGATTACGATACGCTACTACCCTTCTAATATCTCAAAGACACAAAGGCCAATTAATTGCCAATAGACGAAGCCCCACTTGCCACCTAACATGTTCCTCCTAACCGAGCGGCAGTAAGATCACTGGCAAAAGCTTTTACCCGAAGTAGAGTGCATGTCCACCAATACCACGAGTAAGAAAAAACTTTTAAACTTTAAAAGATAATGTTAAAAGTATAATTAAATAATATTAAAAGTAAAAGCACAAAACCTCCCGAATCCTTAAATCCCAAGAACTTAATCACATTGGTCTAGAACGTGGAACTTAGCCTCTCATTGACATAGAAAACAACGCAAAAATAAATAAAAACTTACTAATAAAACCTAAACGAAGTCTTCTACCATCCTTGGAGTGTTTTTTTATCTAAGAATGAAAGAGATAAGGAAAAGAGATCGAAGAGAGCCCTCAAGTCATTTTAGGGTTTCCTACTTACAGTAAAAGTGTCATAAGAGGTAATATAATCCTAAATCTTTCAAATCCGCAAAATAAGAAAATGCCAATCTTCAGATCTGTCCAGCATCATACATGTAAAACTTCAGGGCGTTGGGAATCACAAATAAGGCACTATGATATTATGTTTTTCCTTCGATTTTGTCCTAACCCAAGTCCAGCACCGCACTAGCACCGCACCAGTGATGCGTGTACATCCTAAAGGCTTGTGAAATCATTGGCCTTTCTTTTAGAATCTAAGCGTCATTTTTCTCTTGGTTCTTCATAAAGCTTCATATGCAACATCCTTAATGAGTTTTCTTTAATCTGGTCAAGTTAACATTAGTGATTCCTTGGCGGTTTAAGTTCACTTGGAGGTATTGTGGAGGCAATGAGCTATCTCTAGATTTTTGTGGGAAATCGTTTCTTTCGTCCAATACCCTTTATTAACCCTAAAAATACAAAAACAAAGGTTTCAGAGTATAAATGTAGATAAAAGTCTTGGAATTTATTGTAATATCACACTAAAATATCACATAACTAATGACTTATCAACTACCTAATTGAAAATTTGTAGAGACGAAAGTAAAGTTCGGGGCCGTGAAGCACTTTTGTTCATTAACCGATGACACGGATGATGTGAGCTATAAATGTTCTTCAAAACTCTCATGGTGATGTGTTCGTTGAAAACATTGATTTTTCAATTGAAGTTAATGATATCATTATGTTCTAGTGAGTGGCGAGGTGTTTGAAGAAATAATTATCTTAGATCGCAAGACTTATGAAGGGATGAAAACTCGAGGAAGAACTTTTTCGAACCCTGGGAAAAATGATGAAGATCAATGATAAATGTTGAGTGCCATACAATCAAATCATAACCAGGGTCCACTTTAAATAGTAAGACTGTATTCAAGTCGTATAGTCAATGGCTAAGTAGAAGATTTTTATACGCGCTACCTACTTGAGTTATAATTAGAATTAATGTTTGTTAAGATATTCTAGTTATTTAATTTACTAATTTTGAGTTGTTCTAGTTTAGCAAGTAGGTATTTGAATTACACTAGGACTTTAGGTGTCACGTTGAATCATATAAGGAATAAGTTTTTGTGGTTTGCTAAGATTTACGAGTTTTTTTATTTTAAGAGCCTATATAAGGCTATGTGACGTTTTTACGATTGGTAAGTTTTGATTTGATTAATAAAGAATTTGATTCCTTTTCTTAAAGAATTATAGTTTTAATTCTACCTACTTTATTTTCAAGATGTAGAACAATCATGCCGATAATATAGTGTGTTATAAACTAAAATCGAGAACTTAAGTAAACGAAAGCATGGACTTAAAAAAAAGATAAGACTACAAGAAAATGCACTTTTTGTGGCATCATTAAAGCTACCAAAAAAAGCATTTTGCTACTAGTAAAGACCTTTTGTGGCAGTTACGTGACAGGATGGATGTTGCCCCTAAAAAACCCTATTACAAAAACTTTTGTGACACCAGTTGTTGCTGCTAGAAGTATTTATAATGAAATTTGTGGAAACTGCTATACTACCACTAAAAACTTTTAGTGGCGGCTTTCTGCCACAAAAAAAAATACTTATTTTTTTTGGCATATAAGATGCTGCCACATAAGAAATATATTTGTGGAAGCTAGCAGCTGCCACAAAAAAATGTTTATAGTAGCTCTCAGCTGCCACTCGAAAATATATGTGTGGCATCAGTGAATTTCCATAAAAAGATATATTTGCGACAACAATCAGCTGCCATTATATATATATGACAAAAAGTTACTCCCATAAAAAATCATTAATCACCAATAACTAAGATTCAGCTAATTTGATCAAATTATACTAGTGCATTATAAAAACACCTGATAAAAAATAAATGCATATCAAGATATCAAATTTACAGATTGGCCAATTTTTTACTAGTTCAATCACAGTTCATAATATTTGTACAATTAGAATGAAACCATCATATTGTTCAAGTCATACAGATAAGACTACAAACAATGAATAACATGTATTGGATGGGACAATTGTGTCTTCCATTATTGTTTTCTTTAAGAATAGAATGTAAAAGATGAAAAATGAAAAAAGAAATTGTCAAGATCGATTCCTTTCTTCTGTCTTCATGAATTCAATATGTCCAAGTCAAAGAAAATATTGTCGACAAAAATCAATAAGGGAACTGCAAAGACAAAAGCATATTAGAGATGAAAAAAATAAAATCAAGAATAACAACACAAGCACGAACACAATAGAACTTTATCCAAATATAAATGTTAGAAAGAAATATATTGCTCATAAGCAAGCTCTAGGAGTCTAGAACTTGGTTCCAGATTATTTAAGCTAAAAGAAAACACTCAAGATAATAACATTGAACATAATGATATAAAATCAATTAGTACACAAAATCAGGGACCCATGTACACATTGAAAACCATACCCCATAAACTAATTGAAGAAATAGAATACAACTAAACCTCAGTACAACACTCAAAGTAACAACCAACTAAAGCTAAAACAATTTGACTAACTAATGTGATCAAATGCTGCCACTTTGATATCTTCTTTCATCTACTATTTTTACTAATTTAGCATGTTTGGTTTTACTAATTTATTATTGGCAATACAAGCAATAATAAATACTACACATGCAGAAAAATCACAACACATAATTATTAGACATTCCTTTAGAGAACTTACTCCATAGAATCGATAAAAGTTGTCAAAAACTCAAGAAAAAAAGAAAAAGAAAAAACATATGAAACAGTAAGACTACTTTCATTTCCGTATTGTCCAGAGTAACAAACCATGAGTTAAAAACTACAATTCACCTAAACATGCCAACCCAAAATCAAATGTAATGCCCAACTAAATGGAAAATATTCATGTAGTAGTTCCCTCCTAAAAAAGTAAATTCATAGTCGTGTTCATCTTCTCATAATAATGAAGGCGTGATCGCGTTCAAGATCAACAATGATGATAAAAGAAAAGCAAAGAACAAACTAAAAATATACTTACTTCCCAAAGTATTCCTCTTTGTTGTCCCAACTAAAATATTCAAGAATCAGAAGCGTGATTTACAAACTTCAATTCAATAATAGAATTTTATAAGAAAATAAATAAATGTCATATAAGATCTATTAATTTAACCTTTACCTGCTCATTCAATGAAAAATGATACCCAAATTTTGCCAAAAAAATCAAGCATGCTATCTATTTGTATCAACAAACATATTCAATGGTCAAAATTAATATTGCCAATACTAGAAACGAACTCGACATATATAATTATCATTAATATACCAACAAACTTCCATGTTGAGACTCTAATTTCGCTTTTGTTGTTAATACTTCATTTCACAATGCTTGAATTGTAACATTAGCAGACACGTTTGAAGAACTACCAAATACACTTTTATACGACGGGCCCAACTCGTATGTCCAAACATGACTATGCCCCTCTTAACCCATAACCTCTTTAAAAATATTCTCTCTAAGCTTTAATATTTGCTCTATTATTGAAACCTTCGCAAGTCTACCATTCATTTGAGACTAAAAAAAACAAATATAAGATATGCGTATTACATAACACGAACACAATTAACAAGTTTCCCAATACGTTTTGCAGTTATGTTTGTCTTGAGGATTTATATAGCAAGTTGAGGGACGCATACATCACTTTTATTGCCATTTGACGAGAAAATGATTGAATGCAGTTAAATAATTGAGTTGGGTTTACCATCTATGCGCTCTTAATTCCTAGAACTACCAACATCATAAATATAACCTATGTACCTTGTTTTTCGTTATATGATTTGATTTTGAGATTACATAAGATAGTACAAGGACCAAGTTTATATCTTTTGAAAGTACTGGTGTTAAAATGAATTTTTTTGGATAAGAAACCCTTCTAGCATATCCCTGTCCCGCGTTATTTGTGCCCCCTTTTGACTAGTTGATGAATTATAATTACTAACACTTTTATACCCCCCATACTATTACAAGTTGCCCCTGCACTTGAAAGTGAATATATGGCAAAGATGGATTTGCGATAAATTTGTGTATTTTTTTTCTTTTTTTAATAAATATTTTTCTCTGTTAGGTCATTGTTTGGCTACATAAGGGAGAACATAATGTAGTATTTGTACAAAATTGTCAAGGCCCTTGAAAGAACTGGTGCACTTTTTTTATCTCTACTGTTGAGGTGTAGCTGGGAATTAGTTGATTCTCATTCACGTAAAAATTAGTTTGTCAATTATGATAGCACAAACTTTCAAGCACATAATGAGAAATCAAGATCAAGAAATTAAAAACCTAAGCCTCTATAATGAACAAACAAAATCACTTACCGATTGAAAAAAAAAGCCCTAGCTCAAATCAGATATAGTCTACAATCGCTATGAACAACAGAAATGATACCAAAAATAACAATCACTATGAAGAAAAAGAAGCCCAAGCTAGTGAAGTTAGAGCAATTACTGTCAAAATCATAATGATAATTATATATTTGTGCTTGATTTTATGTGTAAATTCTATATTTTGATGCGCTAAAGTCTTCAAAATCGGTTTTAATTACTTATTTTGGTTATTTATAGATATCTAGTAGTGTTTGATCCAAAACAATACAAAGTGAGGCCCTTTTGGAACATTTTTAGTGATTCTCCTCGAACACTATGTTGGCAAGCATCCCGAGGCAGTCTCGTAGGGCCCATATTAAGTTATAGTGATGGTTGGTTAGTTTTCATGAAAAGTTGGGTGCCTAAAGTTCATGAAAACACAAGAGATTTGGCTAAGTGTACTTAATAAGCTGGGTAATTTTGTATCCATCAAATGTTCCTTGCATTACGCAACACGGAAAAGATGGAAAATGAAGTAGCTAAATGACCCAGTCAACAACGCATCAACTACCACAACTCTAAAGATTTCCTTGTGATGTCCATTGACTGCAATGATCGGATGAGAAAATAAATTCACTCCCCGGGGCTCTCTCCTCCATCACGCACCAACTCATGAGCTACCCTAGGATGTTTCTCGAACAAAGCAGCAACCTCATCTCCATCTATCACTAAACGTTGATCCTCCTCGACGCACTCATCATTGTCTCATATTTCCCTTGTGCGCTCTCTTTCCCACAAGTGACGGGTTTCCCTTAACCACTTGATGCTCCTCGATTAACGCATTGATTTCTTATCGAGTAGTCATGCCCATCATATCTTCTTATGCACATGCACTCGTCTTTCATCAATTCTTCAACGTATCACTTTACACAAGGGTAGACTTGGAATTTCCTATGGTTTTATGGTATTGACCGAATATGTAATGAGTGACGCATGTCGAACGTGTATAATAAGTCTCCTATATATCTATATTATTTGTAGTAGTGATAAGTAGGATCTTCTCCATAGTGATTTGTCAAACTTCTCTAGGGAAAAGGTCTTTTAATAGTTTTTATTACTTTTACTTTCATTTAATTAATTTAATTAAAACATAAATTAAAAATAATTAATCCGATCTATAATATTATAATAATTAACAAAACTACCCAATCTAACTTAATTATCACAATTTCAATTCACTAATACTCAAATCAATTCAATTCAATAATAAATAAATATCTCAACAAATATCCAAAATAATGAAACATTAATCTAATTTGCATCAAAACATGTTACTTCAATCATATAGTTACGAGCATACTTCATAAAGTATCATCAATCATTAAACTCTAATAATAAATAAACAGCCTTTAGCTACCTAATAGTTCTCCTTATACTGATGGAAAATCCACGATCTAATTTTATTGAGCTAACCCATTTGAATACACAAAGACATTAGCTTCACACAATTAAAATGTATTACATTTTGTGAAAACTTCGAACTACTAAATCTAACACCTTCGTAAAGCCACTTCAACATTAGATTTGATCTCGAATTCACCTAGGACATATAAATGGTAACACCTTTCAACCAATCCTAGTTACTACTTTAAAGTAGATAATGATTCCAAATATCACAATACATATTCTAGACTATGCATGCAATACATAGTTGATGATTAAAGTCCTAAAATAATAATCTAATGAATTAGTGAATCAAAAAATACGATTGGCTTATAGCACTAAGTACTTAATCATCTCATCATAACTACATTGTAAAATAGATCTAGTTCATGTTCGGACTTTGTTTAGATTGATAAACCATTCACTCATATTCAAAAATAGCATCGCAACAATGTAAATAAAAGACAGATCAATACCTATTGAATATATACTAAAATGATAAGCAATTGCTTCTAGAGCAATAAAATATTGATCTAAGTACTCAATGACAACTGATTTCATAGCCTTAGGCATATTTATAGTATTTTAGGTAGTACATATCTCAAACTAACTTAATTCTCGAAATCAAACCCAACGATTCCTCTACGATTCAGGGTTTAAGTGAAATCGTTGGGAGAATCCTAGGAAAAGTGGTCTTGATTTCCAATGATCTAAGTAGCGATTCTGGTGTATATAGGAATCGGTCAAGAATCACTGGACTTGAGTTCTAGTTTTCTCTTTCACTTGTTGATGATTTTTTGCATACTCTTCCATTTGATAAATTCCTTTATAATCTCTCTTTATTACTTCATTCCTTCATATATTCCATTTATTACCTAAAATAACAAAAACAAGAGAAAGTCTTATGTAATATAGTCTTTTACATATTAAATTTTCCTAAAATGTAATATAAAACATGTATAATTATTGACTTATCAAATACCCTCAAATTCAACACTTTGTCATCTCGAGCAAAGGAACACTCTCAATCATATTCTCTTTTTTTCCCTTACTTTAATTTCGTAAGTACATAATCTTATTCTTAAACAAAAATGATCATTAAATAGACACATATTATCCTCATAAAAATAAGAATCATGATAGAATAGAAAGATTTAAAGAACAACCCCTTTATTTAATAATTCAACCTCTAATTATGTAATACACCTCAGAATTCAAAGTTAAACCAATCACCAAGGTCAAGCCACTATATAAGTTTTCTCAATCTCTATTGACAAGCATCAAGCTTACAATGACTAATACAGAATTCCAAGATACAAAAATCACTAAATCAATCTCAAATAATATTTAAAATATCACCACAATCAAAGTCGATAGGAATTTTTATTCACCAATAATCATCATTTCATATTCAATTGATGGAATAAAAATATATACTTCGCTTAACTTAGCTATAAGCACTCGAGCTAAGTCTTTTATTTGAAGAGTTTTTTACAAACATCCTTCTATTTTCTTATCTCTCTTTGTTTCTTCTTCAATTATATATATATATATATATATTCATTTTCTTTTTTATTTTGCATATTCCTACGATTCGTTGCTTCATTTCCTTTGGAATCCGTTATTCTTTTTTATATAAGAGTTTTTCTTGTTATTTTCCCCACCACTCGATTCCCTACTCTATTTCCTTTGGAATCCGTGGGTCTCTCTATTTTTTCATTTGAAAACTCTTGTTAGCTCTTCTCACTTTAACTATAGTTAAGTAAGTATTCTTTTCAAATAAGTAAAGCTTCTTGACTATTTACAGTTTTTCTCTTCAATTGTGGCATAAACTCTTTTCAATACATATATATAATACTTGATCAATAACCTTTGTATAACAAGATTCTTAGAAATCAGTCTTGTTTAACTTTTTCTATTAACGCGTGTCGAATGCGTCAAAGTATATATAATCCCAATGAGATTACCAATGACCACAAGAACTGCAGTAGTGGCAAGCACGGGGTCGAACCACGTGGACCAAGTTTTTGACCTGTGGTACGAAAATAAAAATTACTCGGGGAGTTCACACGAATAATTTCTAGATTAATTAAAACTAGACTAAAAATAGCAAGTAAATATATCAATCAAGGGGGAAACAATCCAAACCATTGGTATCACCAATCTCCTCAATTTGGCATAATTTTACGTACGGTCCTCAATCTAATCAAAACATGCAATTCATAGTAAATTAGTTTAGCTATAGACCCGGTAACGTACGCGGGTCCTCGCACTTCCCTATCTCGATGGTCAAGGTACGACAATGACCACTTCCTTAGTCAAACACACAACCATATATTCAAGGGCATTGGGTTTAATGTGCTGACTGCAATGGGCTTTGTGAAGGCACTACACCTAGACAACTGGATCACTAATGTGTCAAGTTTCGCCTAGATCCCTATGGTATTCAACCGGTCGCAAAATGGTCTAATCAATTGGTATGGTCGGATGCCACTAATGTGGTCTTATTACACAAGTACAGGTGCGTACAACCTATTGGCATGTAAATCAAGATTTAAACAAGTGTTTAATCTCAATAATTCAACCAATATCAAAGGGAATAAAATATTATGAAAAATAAATTAAATAAATAAATAAATAGATCTTACATATGTTTTTATGCCAAAATAGGTGATTTGATCTACCTCTGGTTCAGATTGATGAGTTTAGCCGGCCATCGTCGTCAAGAACTCCATAGAAATCCAAAAACAAAGTGTAAAAAAAATTGATTGTGGAAGAGAAAAAAAGAAGAAGAACAAAGCCGCCGCCCAAAAAGTAAAAACTCTTCCCCCTCTCGATCCCAACGAAAACCTATTTTAAAACTGCTTGTGACACATGCGCCGAGGACGATCAAATGGCCGTGATGAATTTGCTCCCATCCCCAGCCACGTGTCATCGTGTGATTGGTTGAGATTGTTGGCATGTGTGATGTGGTGAGCAGCGATTAGACGAGGGCTGTTATGATACGCTGCTGTGACAAAGAAGGTTGTGTCAGCATTTTGATTGGGTGGGACAGCTGCCTTTTGCAGCTTTGCAGGGGCATGTGTCAGCTGTTGACGCGAGCAGACGAATGGACGACTTCCACGTGGCGTGGAGTGGCAAGTGCGATAGCTTTTGCTGGAACGCGTGGACGAATCTGGGCATGACACGTGCACTGCAACAGGAAACCAGCGAATGACGGAGTGACACATGGACTGCAACAGTGGAAAATCGCCCAAAACACGCATATCTCGAGGCGTATCTTTCGGTGTCTGATCATTGTGTATGAGTAGTCCATTTCGCGCAGTTTTTTCGCCACGAACTCAATCGCGCACTCCAAAAATCCTAAAAATGGACAATAAAGATAATTAGGCACATATGTTGAAGATTCAACAATAAAAATACATAAATAAACTATATATATAATATGCATAAATAATGACCTATCAAATACCCCCAAACTTAAGACTTTGCACGTCTCGAGCAAAGTGGTAAATGACACATACAAATAAACTAGACCTCTAATATGACTATGCACTCACTCAACTACTCTATAATCAATTTAAAATTCATGGAGTTCCTTTGGTTTACATAGTCGCCAAGATAACAAATCACTCAAGAAATTTCAGAGTTATGATATGTCAAGAACTGCAACCCAAACACAATTAAGATCACATTTTCAAGACTAAGATATGGTCAAGACAAACGCCAAACACTACATACGGGTTTTCTTGGTCTATACATTCAAGCACGCAAGTCCACAATTTCCATGAAAATAGCGCATCAACGCATCAAAAGTACCATGCACAAAAATGCAACCACATTCTCCACTACTATAGACTTAGCACCAATGAGAATCAATAGGACTTCAATAGGCTGTAACAAGGCTGGGGAAGGGTACCAAGGAAGTGGTGTAAGGGTATGTGAAATGTTGAAAAACTAGAACTTAGATTATAGAATGATTACCCGAGAGCATGAATGTGACTAAACTGCACTAAAATTCAGTTTTCATTGAAAATGTGCAGTCCTCACCTTTTTCCAACTACCCGGCTCCCTGTTCCATTTCTTGTGAATGCCATTTTATGTGGGACTCTCTAATCATGAATTTCCCCTTAATTTGGGCAAGTAAACAATTTTTCCCCCGATTTTTTTTTTCTCATGTCTCTTTCTAAGGATATCAAATCTAAGTCTAGTTTCCAACTAGGTAATAGATATAAGGCAAATGGTTGAGGGTTTAATGATAGGTAATCAAAGAAATCAGGTTTAATTCGGCTCAAATGGGCTAATTAGTGGTAAGATGAAAGGTAGGTCTAAGGATAAGGGTTTAAATTCAAAAATGGCCTAAATCATTTCTCCAAAAGTGTTCTAGTCGTAAGAATTTAGCCTCGAGTGAGTTACATCCTCGTTCTGGTACTCTAGAAATCAGACTTGCACAATTCTGACCGTTTACCCCCTTCGGTATCTAGCACAGGCTCAACTAACATACTAAGTCTATAATCATGAAATCATAATAATGTTGGGCTACGGGCTCGAGTGAGCGTTTCGCCTAATTTCTCCAGAGTCTCAAGTCGGCAAGGCAACCATAAAGTACTCATCCACAACCAAAGGCATGAAACAAAATATCGGGTGACTCTAAACGAAATAAAAATGAAAACTACATTAAAAATATGCATGAAAATGTATCAACTCCTAATAAAATGAAACTACAAAAAAATAGCAAATCAGAAACTGAATTTTCCGTTTCTGATTTGCAAAAATTCCGTCTCTGATTGCAATCGAAACGAGAAAGAGAACGGAATGCGTTCGCGTCTCTCAGCAAAACGTCGTGATACGATCGAAAACGGAAAACGGATTTCGTTTCGATTAGAGACGGAATAGAGACGGAAAATATCCGTTTCTAATTAGAGACGGATTTAGAGACGAAATTAGAAACGAACGAGACGACGAACGAAATGGAATTTATTTCGAAATGGTACATTTGTAAGTGCATTCGTCTCGATTCCGTTGGTAATTAGCAACGGAATCGAGAGACGGAATTAATAAATTTATGAATTCGTCTCGATTTCGTTTCTAATCGACAGCAATGGAATCGAGAGACGGAATCGAGAGACGGAATGCAAATGGTCCGTCTCGATTCCGTCTCTAATTAAAACGGAATCGAGACGGATTATTCCATTCCTGATTCCGTCTCTGTATCCGTGTCTAATTAGCGACGGAATCAGAGACGGAATTCTTATTTCCGTCTCTGATCCGTTTGTGATTGATAGAAATATTTCTGGAAAATTAGAGACGGAATAGCAACGGAATATTTGAATTTCGTTGCTAATCCGTCTCTAATTTTCTGTTTTGTTTAATTATGACACAGAAACATAATCCAATTGATTCTCCAACCTAAAAATTCAAAATACAACCCGATATGACCTACTCCATCACCTGCACCCCCTCTAACAACTCCTTGGGGGTGCTAACATCCCACAAAAAAGCCAAATTGCACATCCATACATCGACAATATATATCAACAAAAATTCAAAAGAGAAAGAAAAAATGTGAAACTCAAAATTAGCCAAAAAATTTATATATCCACGGAAAATTGTCATGTATTACAAAAGCTCCAAAATTTGGAAGTATACACAAAAACCACCAATCCTATCGTTCAACAACCAAAAAAAAACACTCACAAAAGGTCCAAAATTTGGAAGTATACACAAAAAGGACTTCATCTAATAACTAAAACGCAGCTTTGAAGCATTTCGATTCTCCATCGAGGGCAACAACCGGTGAGTATGCACATGAAAGAAGTAGGCAAAGGAGAGATTATTGAACTAAGGATGTACATTGGAAGCGAATGAGAAAAATGGTGGATTTGAAGAAACATAGAAATTAATAATAATCATACATAAAAAGTCGGCTCAGAACCTATTTTTTAATTTCTTTACGATTGAGTTTGCTTTGGTCTTTTGTCAATTATGCACATATGTAGGTAGAGAGAGAGTACTAGAGCTAATAAGGAACATGAAAGAGGATAATGGTGAAGTGCAAGAATGCTAAAAGGAAAAAACTAAAAGTTCAAAGACAAACTCCCATCAATGCAACATTCACATGCATCAAATTTGATCCTAAACTCAAATTTCATCCCATCTAAAAATGTTGTGTGCTCCAAAACAAACCAGCCATGTGTTCCTACTTAAAAAAAAAATTCCAGCTGACATTCAAGAAATGCAGTGAAGAAAAGAAATAAACCATACAATGAGGAATAAGAAAGCTTCCAAAAAATACATGAACATCAAGCAAATGCAGTCAAGGACTGAAGTTTTGTTGTTGTTGTGAGTTTGGGGGTCAATGTTGCTATTTTCCTACGCATAGGAGATGGCGAACAATGTATCTATAAGATGCACCTATCATGTAAGTTGAGTTGGATTATTTATCAAGCTTTGAAAGGCTTGCATTTCAACATGCATATGATAAGTAATGGTGAAGTGCAAGAATGCTAAAAGGGAAAAACTAAAAGTTAAGCACAGGACCTATCATGTAAGTATGATCCTAGAACTCATCCTCTCACCCCATCTAAAACTACATTTGTGTGCTCCAAAGGTGACCGGCCATGTGTTCCTACTCAAAAAAAAAACAAAAAACCAGTTTGGGATTCAAGAAAAGATGAAGAAAAGAAAAAAACCATACAATGTTGAATAAGAAAGCTTCCAAAAAAAAATGAACATCAAGCAAATGCGGTGGACTGAAGTTTGGTGTCAATGTTGCTATTTTCCTACGCATAGGAGATGGCGAACAATGTTTCTATAAGATGGACCTATCATGTAAGTTGAGTTGGATTATTTATCAAGCTTTGAAATGCTTGCATTTCAACGTGCATATCATAATGGTGAAGTGCAAGAATGCTAAGAATTTAAAAACTGAAAGTTAAGCACAAACCTATCATGTAAGTATGATCCTAAACTCATCCTCTCATTCCTTCTTATTACCCTGCATCTCAAATAGAATTTCACGTCAGAAAAACATCTTTACAAAGAAAGGAAACATAATTGCACATCATAAAAGAGAAGTGAAAGGATGAGAAGAACTATACAAAACTAACCAAAGAGGAAGAGGACTAGCACATGACTATCCCTAAGACTAGATAAAAGAAAGGCAACCACTTCATTGTAAATACTTGGTCACCCATCCTCTAAAACGTAGTGTCAATAATGGCAATGGTTAACTCATACAGTCCTCAAACATAGACCATTTCCACAATGAGCAAATCTCTCTCCTTTTTGTGTTCAAATACCATGTTATTCATCTCTTTCCAAATCAACCATATAGATCTATAACTTAAAAACAATCTACTTGTCCCAATCCATTTGGAAACATATCATTTTGCCAAATCCTCTTACATGTACACTGCTCATTATCCATGTATTTCCCTTCATCTTGCTAACCAACTTCTCTATGACAATATAGTTCACATAGCTGAAGTGAACGAGTGGATTATCATGTTTCTCTACTACTCCAGCATGTCAAAAAAAAAATAATAATTAGGACTCATAGCTACTTAACTTGAAGGATTAAGAAAAAAAGTTGAAGATTGACTGGTAGGAGACGCAAAAGGCAAAACTTATGCAAAGAAAGTTTACTTTTGCATGTTCTGTTTGGATTCCTCCGTGACAAGATCATTACAAGCTGTTACGGCTCCTCGGAGCGGCTTTTGCACGATAGTACTTGACGATCGGCAATTTCCCAAATACATAAGCATAAAGGAGAACACATAAGAGCTCATACATTCTTGAGAGTGTAAGGAACATAAGCGCATTTAAACATAATGTAAGAAAAACCAAGAATTTGTCATTGATCTAGAATGAGAAATACAACCACAAGCGAGATGGAAGCTACAAATAGAACGTGGAGTGAGACAATCAAAGCACAATGGATAAGTCAAGTAATATATGCAATCATTTCTTGTTCTTGCATGTAATTAAAGCGCATCTAATTCAAATTCCAACCGACGCAATGAGTTAAACGAACTCCTTATGAAAGTTCAGCCTTCATTTGACATCTGTTGTCGACATGCTAATGATCAAATAACACGAACTTCGAATAATGGCATCACAAGCAAAAAAAAAAAAAAATCAGCATCACAGTGAATCAGTATAATGTTCCGATGCATTGGGCGGAGAAAACACTTACAACTAGAACTGCCGTGGAGCTTATAAAGAAAAGGATAAAACCAATCGATTTCTTCTTCTAGTATTTATCTTAGCTTCATTATATGCTAGTATTGAAAGTGTTCCAAGCGCGAAAAGGCGATACACAAGCGTTAGCACCCTTGCGATGTGATACTTACGCACAAGGAGACAATGAAACAGAACTTGATGATGAACACAACGAATGGACGGTGACACTTTCGAAAAATATGACGCATTAACATTGTAACTTGCAAATGTTTAGATAAACTATATACGACGGATCCCCAACAATCGAATAAGCACGAAAATAATTTGGAATAACTCATCTTCCTAGTGATTTGGCTACCAAGGATCGACTTGAAACTAAATACTTGAAGCAATAACAATAATTTTGTAGCGGGTGAAACCTTTTGCATTTATAAAAAGCTTCCATACATAAAGGAGCTAATAACAATGACAAGTATTGTGTAACGACACTTGATTTTGGATATCATGGTTCTACCTGAGAATTAACATATTGGCACTTGTATCGGTCTTGTGGTTAATGCTAGTGTTATTAGCCCGTCCATTTTTGTTAAATTGTGAGAATATTGCTATTTATCTTATAAACAGAATGAAAAAAAGTAGGTGCAGGGCATACCGGGAATAACGTGACGTAATAATCTTGAGATGTTAGCATACCGTTCCATGCAAAAAGACAACCATTTCCAAGAAGCCAACATAGCACCATTGCAGCATTCTTTCCCTTCAAAGATAGACTTGACTAAAAATGCAAATTGAAATAAACACAATAAGCATAAGAGTGTTTTTGGAATGAAAAGATTCATACAAAATGGGAAAAAAAAAACCACCTCATGGGGCAAAGTACGATAAATATAAGCTACGCACCTCAAGCTTAACAAAATCTCCATTTTCATCAGGGCTTGACATCAATGCCTCACTTAGCTCTTGCATCAAAAAATGAAAACCCTGTTGAAGATAATTAAGAAACCTTCACCTCAGTAATATGAAAGCAAAATCCAATAAGCTAATTATATCCAAATCCTTCACATGTTCTAACTATAATAAACTAATATGTCTAGAACAAACTAAACCACCAGCAATATCTAAATCAAGTAACTTAAAAAGTCTACACGACAAACTATTGAAAGGAAGTGATTCGATCGCTAAAATAGAATAGCCAAGAGAAGATTCACCTCGATAAGCACCTAAGCCACTTGCCGCCAAAGCCTCCATAACCCCCACCAAGCTCACTTGCCTCCACTATACCCTCAGTACCCACCAAGCCTACCTCAGGACACGGAGTCCTATAAGGACCAAAATCACCACCACCAAAAAAAGAATGAGTTTAACATGCAAAT
The DNA here is from genome assembly GCA_039657365.1 of Stephania yunnanensis. Lineage (NCBI taxonomy): Eukaryota > Viridiplantae > Streptophyta > Magnoliopsida > Ranunculales > Menispermaceae > Stephania > Stephania yunnanensis. The sequence goes on along the minus strand of CM077581.1, from coordinate 25,283,985 downwards.
GAAACAAATCGTCTACAACATGCTCATCGTCAAAAACAATGAACCCAAACCCTCGAGAACGGTTGGTGTTATGATCACGTATTATATGATGTTCCACCACTTTCCCGTGCTTGGAGAAGAAGTTCTTGAACTCGTCTACTCGGTTTAACATGCAAATGAAACAACCGATTACAAGACCACACGCAGAGAACCCAACATGCCATCCAAAAATCAAATAACAAGGGTGTTTATTATACCTTCGAGAGAGTTGTAGGCACTCCACCAACAAAGATTTTCTTTGTTTTAAAATCCTTAGACTGAGACAGAGCCCTTGGGAATAGTTCTTTTAATTTCCACCTATGATTATAAACATCATATAAGTTACTCTAAAGAAAGATAGGAAAAACCAAAAACCGCCTATCAAAGCGCAAAAAATGAAATAAGGAACTTCATCATCAGTACCCTCCACTACATCAGGCTTCAACAAACCACCATCCACCGCAGGTACATTCATTGTCCATTTATCCTCTGTATATCTTAGTTGCCTTGGACGCCCGGTTCATGCATAAGTTATCATGGATTTTATTTTTTATACATTATCCTCCCCAAAATAAATTTTTTAACCTAAGTTTAAGTAAAATATACTATAAGTACAGATTGTTTGCGAGAATTAATCCATGGGAGAAGAAAACATCTTGTTTGTTGTGTGTGCAAATCTTATGCGTTGCGGGTTCTCTCGAGTGCTATGATGAAGAAAGTGGTAGAATCGACGAGGGAGCAACATCTTCATGCCATAGCAAATGAATTTGGGAAATCGATAAAGGGTCGTTTTAGGTCATCGTATTGAGAACATGTAGGCTATTCTTCTTCTAGGGACATGCGATAATAGAAGAACAAGAGCCTACATGTGCTCAACACGATGAGCGAAAAACGAGCCTTTATCGACTTCCCAAATTCATTTGCTATTGCATGAAGATGTTGCTCCCCTGTCAATTATACCACTTTCTTCATCATAGCACTCGAGATAACTGCTGCACCGCCATAAGACTTGCACACACACCCCACATGTTTTCTTCTCCCATGGATTATGCAAACATTCGGTACTTATAGTATATTTTACTTAAAAACAAAAAAAAAAAATTGGGGGAGCAAAAGGGAAAAATATTAAAATCCACGATAAAATATGGAACATCGACCTAAAAATGCACAAAAAGAAGTGTGAATCATAAAGTAATTCGAAGAATTTCTAAAGTTGTCTACACTATAAAACGTTTAATCTAAGAATTTACACAAACAACAAGTGAAGTACCTATGTATCACCAACCTGCTCATCTCTCGAGAGCCACGCTTACGTCTCACGCCCAACATTGTCCCTTGTTGTGGTGGATCGGCCAGGATCTATTTGCGGCGGTGTTGCTTGGTCATGAGGTGGCGGTGGTGGTGGCGGTGGTGGTGGTTTGTTGTTGAGCTAGGCCTACTTCGTCCATGTTCATCCCGAGATCTTTGCTTTGCATGAACTCCATAACCTTTCGTAATTGCTCCTCAACGACATTGAACTCGCCGCGGCACCACATCCGGCGTCTCCGACGTGCTAGCACCAGGAGCTCCGTATCTCCTCTTCTTTCTCCCTACGGACCGAGTCCGTGAGACACGTCCTTTGGAAGACTCACCCGCCACATTGAGGTACACCGCCTCATCATCCACCGATTGCTCCGGTGTAGCACAGGTCGGCTCCGACGTCGCTCTGGAGCCTATCCTGCATATATATGCACAACAAACAAAATACATGATATGGGTTAAAGTATACTTAATAATATTTTACATATCATTTCTATACTTACATAGAACCGCTCGATCTAGTATCGATGAATGTCATCTGTCGTGATTAACGGTGTGGAGATGCAAATACAAGTCATTCACGATCGGTGGCGTCTCGGATGAATCGGCTGCGTGCGGGACCAAGCATAGTGAACAAGTGTATAAATGTACAAAATATCCAAGATGTTACAAAAAACTTACCAATCTTTCTTGGGTAGTCACAAAAGACACGGAACCACCACCGTGCTTCGAGGGTCCGGTCCCAGGGGCCTTCGACCTCGGTGTTCCTATTCTCTGTCGCTTGCCTGACCTGGCTGGAAGTCCTCGCTCTCCCGATCTTGCAAGTATCTCCTCCATGCCTCATCTCGTAACATAAAGCGGGCTTTGCACACGATTCTTCTTCAACTTGTGCATCAACGCGGTGTACCTTGTGCTGCAAAGCATGTCGTACGCCGCTCGCACGAGATCTCGAGAATCGCATCATCCCATCTAAAAAATACCTACAAATTGGCGATTGCTATTGTTACCTCGCATTGAGAAAATAGTATAAATCATAAGGCATATGGTAGTCTTGTTTACCTTCCATTGGCGCCGATATTGGTCTTTATGATGAGGCGGTGCAGACTTCCAACAATACCACTTCAGAATCATCCATCGTTTGAAAACTTTTGTCATCCTCCGTGCACAAAAATGCGAAGGATGCAACTCCTGTGTTTCATGAACATGCATATCACCTTAACTACTTCTTCAATATTTGACATCCATATTGAAAATGACATATAAAAGTCAAACACAAACTTACGTATCATTGGCAATCAGCGTGATAGGGATCCCCGCACGCGAGGGGGCTCCATCCTGTCCTCGAGGTGGCGCGGAGGGCTGTCACCTCCAACCACCTGCTCTTACGTCTTCTTGTCGGGATCTTTGCCGGTGATCTTTGTGGCTGGGGGTGCGGGCCTCGTGGGTAAAGGAGTCATTGATGTCGGAGAAGGTGTGGGGAAGTGTATATTAGGAATAGTCCTTGATGACGACGATGATGGTACGAGACGACCCCGACGGTATGGAAGGGGAAGGTGACGCTAACGGGCGTATCGTGCTCGAGAGGCCGAGAAGTCGGAATCGATAATGCGGTATCGAACCACGACCTCGACCTCCACGACCTCTATGGACCCCTCGTGTGGCCTGACCACGAGGGCCAGTTGGTATTTCGCCGCCAGATGTCGGTGCCGCACCTATTCCGCCTGGACGATGGCCTCCTAATGGCAAACCTCGACATCCCCGATGACCACGTCCGGCCATGATACCTAACAATATTCATGAATAAAACATCAGAGAAGGAGGGCATACAAAAAGTAGAAATTCAGTCTAAATTATTGGACTTAATAACACAGGATCCATGCTAATAAAAGTAACTACATTATTGGTCGTTGACATATCATATACATACATTATTCGCTATCATCCATTTCAAATTCACTCTCGTGAGTAGAAGGTGAGGATTCTTCTTCTGAATCATCTCCACTATAAACTTCTTCGCTTGGACCCGCTTCAACAATGAATCGAGTCCCAGTCGGAACATCCAGATTGTTGATATCGGCGATTGCATCATCGACTACACACGTGGTGGGCATCCCATCTTGGAAAGCAATCTCTGCTTGAGCCCCGGTCATTATCGTCTTTGCTAGTTTCCTCGTCAGCGAATTTTGGCTGATAGCAACAAACTGCTAGCCATTCTTGTCGATCGTTCCTCATAGAAGGGTGCGAAAGGTAGTAGACTTGAGTGGCTTGCATTGCTAGTACAAATGGCTCGTAGTTGTTATATCGTCGACTTCGATGAACCTCTACCAATTGAAGTGTTGGGTGAGTCCTCACACCATGATTCGGTGTAGGGTCATACCATTCGCACTTAAACAAGACCACACGTTTGAGGCCGGTATACTCAATCTCCGCAACCTCTTGCAGTACTCCATAATAGTTATGGGAAACTTCAGCGTAGTTTGAACCTTTCGCCAAAACACCGCTACTCTGCGTCGATCTATTAACGTCATATGTTGCGGAGTGGAACTTATACCCATTAACAAGGTAACCAGGGTAGAGAGTACATGATCGACTAGGACCAACAGAAAGATCAACGAGCGTCTCGTCAACTATAGAATTCCGAGCCTATTCGTCAAATTAGAGATGCAATATGACACATTAATTATGGAAGAAACATTTGAATCTATAACGTACAAAAGTAATGACCTTACATATGTTTGAAACCAAATGGGGAAGTTGTGCTCTAGACTACTATCAACTTCCGCCTCCCCCATTGCTTGAGTGATTTCATCGACGAATATCCTAGAAGAAACGAACATGTAAGTCGGTTGTCTTACTAAAATATGAACAATGAATGCACTGCATTATTGAAAGAAAGTGAAGGACATACTGAACGTAAGGAGCGATCTCTGGACAATTGAGCAGTATGTACGAATGAGCGGCATTATACTCCTGCTCTGTTAAGTACCGCTCCTTCGACTTGCCCATGGGTCGACCGGATAAGTGAAAATTGAGAAATTGCCGACGAAGTTCGGTGTGGGCCGAGACGCCATCGTCGTTACGTGGCACTTTGTCATGCAACGTAAAGACGTGATCTTCGAAGTAGTAAGAACAAAAGGATGTGACCTCTTCGACCAAATAAGCATTACACATGGAGCCCTCAACCTTCGCTTTGTTTCGCACATTGTTCTTCAAATGTTTAAGGTACCTATATGAATGTTATAGGAAATGTTGATATAAAACCTATTGAATGGGAAAATAATATCAAGGGCTCAAGATAGTACCTCTCAAATGGATACATCCATCGAAATTGAACGGGACCAGAGCGGACGGGCCTCGTAGGCCAAGTGGATTGGTAGGTGTTCCATAGAGTCAAATAAGCTTGGAGGAAAATTTTTTCCAACTTGCAAATGATTTTTGGTATTTCGGACTCTAAGACCTCCATATCTTGAATCTTGACACATTTCGCGATTAGGGACCGGAAAAAAGGCTTAATTCGCTAATTGCAACCCAAACCGGGTTTGGGAGAAGTTCTCTGAATGCAATTGGTATCAACCGTTGCATGAATATATGACAATCATGGCTCTTCATGCCGAACATTCGCATTTCTTTGGATCTACACATCGACCAAGATTCGATGCGTAACCATCGAGAAAACGCAACTTTTCAACCCACTCGCACAATTTTTGTCTTTTTGATGTATCAAGAGCATAGCACCCAAGGACGTAAGTATTTGTCGTCGAATCAATGTGTAGAGAAGGTCGGTGACAATATTCACGAATATCTTGCCTCGATTTTGCATTGTCCTTACTCTTGCCGTACACACATAATAGTGTTGAATATGTTGTCAAAAACATTTTTTTCGATGTGCATGACATCTAAGTTGTGGCGGATCAAGTTTGTCTTCCAATACGGCAAGTCCCCTGAGAATATGCTTTTCTTCCTCCATCCCGAATTCTTAGCTATCCGCCCATTCACGAGATTCGACTCCGATTTACTGTCACCTTCATCAAGCCAAACGATTCAATTTACGCCAAAATTTCTTCACCAGACCCTTAAAAGCGAGCGGATCATCATTTATGACCATTTTGCCTCTAATGAAATTTTTTTGTCTTTCCTTAATGGTGATGACTTCTCCAAGAAACGACGATGACATCGAACCACGATGTCTTACCACCATTTCGCAATTGAAATGCATTTGTATCCTCCATACAATATGGACAAGCGTACTTATCGTGTGTGCTCCAACCGGGACAACATGCTATATGCGGGAAATCACTAACGATCCATAAAAGGGCAACTCGCATGAGAAAATTTGTCTTGGTGGAAACGTCGTATGTAACCACCCCATTGTTCCATAAATCTTGCAACTCTTTCACAAGCGGTGAAGGAACACGTCGATTTTACTGCTTTGGGCTGGTCGGTCCGGAACGATAACCGTTAAGAACATAAACTCGAGATTTCATGCACATCGACGGTGGAAGGTTGTAAGGAGTCAAAATCACGGGCCACGAAGAGTACGATTTCCGGAAAGCCCAAATACTTGAAAACCATCGGTGCACAATCCTAAACGAACATTCCGAACCTCGGCGGCGAAGTCTCTATTGACGTCATTAAAATGTCTCCAAGCAATCGAATCGAAACAGTGTTGCATAACATCTTCGGGCGATGAATGATCTCCATGCCATCGCATATGTTTTGCGGTTGACTCGAACGCATACAATCGTTGCAACCAGGGCCCACGAAAGGAAGTAGTACATTCTTTTGCAAGGGCGGTTTTTGTGTTTCGACCACGACCTCGTCGATGTGCAACGTATCGTGATTTCCCACAAAATTTACATGACGTCAACTCGAGTCCACTCCCCATAAATCATACATTGGTCCTCACAACAATCTATTTTCTCAACAGGTAGACCTAGACCTCGCATTAGTCTTTTAGTGGCATAAAAATTCTCAACCATTGAGTTGTCATTTGGCAAACAATCCTTCATGAGTTTAATGATTTCATTATACCCTCTTCGAGATATATGATGTTCGACTTGATCGCAAGTAATCTTGCCATTGCGGACAACGTTGTCATGGTTTCGCAACCAGGCCACAATTGTTCCTACTTGCATCAATCATGTCATATAGTTGGCGTGCTTGGGGGTTTGGTGATTCTTCCACGGCATTCCAATTGAAACTTGGACTGCCACGTTGTGTAGCATCTCGCGGTAAGGTGTCGGATCGTATCCTCCCACATCGGCATCATCAATATGGCTATCCATTTCGTGAAAATTTTGCGGGCCTTCATCTCCGTTCTCACCATGTTCGTACCAAGCTGTGATATCCGGGACAAATCCATACCTACATATGTGGTGCTCAACCGTTTCGACGTCCAGTGCGGTACAAGTCGACATTTCTTAAAATTGCACGGACATCTAATCTTCCTTTCACTTTGGTATGTAGGACAATGTTGTTTTGCAAATGATATGAATTCTTTAACCTTCGCCGCGAATTCAATTCGAACGTAACCGTTGTCGAGCCGGTTGTACATCCGATCTCTTTGTAGACAACATTCCTAGTCGAACGTAACCACTTGTCGAGCGGTTGTCTATTCAAGTAATGAAATAATAATGATTAAGATGATAAGAAATCTCACTAATTGGAGAATATTGTAAATCGGAATAGCGATCTAGACCATCTAGAAGAAATTGATAGCTAAGTGAAAGAACGAGGTTCGCACATTAAACTCATGAATAGAGAATAAATTGACAAAGTTAGGAAGTCATTAATTTTCTAACTAGTCAGGCGTTACACGATGTCTCGGGTTTCATTTATGATCGTATTGTAATGTAATGTCTCTTTTCATATGATGATAGATGTAATTTGGAGGGGTAAAGAGAAATCTCGAGATTTGTTGTAAAAAATCTCGAGATTTGATGAACGGGTATAACAAAATAAAGTTTTGGCGGGAATGGTGGCCCCATTTTTCGAGAGACGAATTTAATTCCGTCTCTAATTAAAATCTCGATCCGTCTCAAATCCGTCTCGAATATTTCCGTCTCAATTTCGTCGCTAACTTTCAAATGTAGAAACGAAAATTATTCCGTTTCTAATTCCGTTTCTGATTTAGAAACGGAACTTATTTCCGTCTCTAATTCCGTTTCTAATTTGTTGTTTTTTGTAGTGATAAGAGGCATACAAATACCACATAGTATCAACGCGTCTACTACTTGTTCACTCATACCTCCTTAAGGTTATAGGTTTATTCCATTCTCTAGAAATTTAATGTGAAATAGCAACATTAACTAAAAGAGTAATCCTAGTGTTTCTAATCCTAACTAGTAGTAGAAATTAAGTAATTATAGGTACTATTCAATCGTAACCAACAACACCTAACTAATCAATCATCCATAGCAAGTGCATGAATATGAAATTACTAACAACTATAACATCAAACGACAAAGTAATTACCTCAGTACATGATTCTAATGTATTATAATGTTGATCATGACATGCTTTACCGATAAAATAAACATGGAATAACAACCAAATACGGAATCAATATAAATCTTGAATTGCTCAATTAAAAGGTTGAAATGAAATATTACATATTAATAAACCTAAAAATAGAACAAGCATAACCACAAAACACTATGCATGTAAGAGAAGAAGCGAACAAAAACTTCTAAACCAAACAAAAGACACAACATTAACTTAATAGATCAAGTGAAGAACACCAACTAATGCACATGAAAGCCAATTCGGGGAAAATGTGAGCGAGATACAATGTGAAGAGAATTCGGGTGTTAAAAAAAAAAAATTTTGTTACCTTGACGAGCGGAGAGCGGAGCGGTAAGCACGAGAAGCGACCGAGAGCGAGAGCAATGAAAGAGACGGAGATTCAAGATCGAAAATCAAAAAGAATCGAAACGATGTGCACTCATTCACTTTGCACAATCAACCACGTAACAAATCAAATCACTCAAGAAACAGTTAAAATAAAACCTCAAAAAGTAATAACAATTAAAATAAGCTGAACTCTTTAAATATGTCACACGATCAAGAGTTTGTTCCTTCACGATTCATAGACAATAAGGTAGTACTATAACACCGCCAATTGCCAAGAAGAATTTAAAAAATAAAAAGGATTCCATGAGCGAGAATAGCTAAGACCTTTCAAGAAAATAAATTTTTTTTTATCCATTTAGTAGACTAGTATAGGCTGAGCCGCTAAGAAAACCTAGTATACACATATGGTCACCACATTATGTTCATTTCCTATGTTTGAACATCAAGGCATATATATGATTGCCTTGCCTAGCGAGAAATAGCTTGAGTTCAAGTGAAAATCTATAACATATTTCATTCATGAGCATAATATTTGCAATGCTAACAAGTATTACGACTTTAATATTTACGGATGCATGAGATAAGGTACATAGGAACACCGGACACCCAGAATATTTATTGATAGATGGAAATTTATGAAGTCTGCACGCTTAATTTAAATTGGAAAATCTTTCAAGATAAAAAAGCTTCTTGCCTTCAACTCCGAGATCTTTACTAGAAGATCGAACTATCAAATGAACCATAGCGGAAACTTAAATAATTCTCATGTCACCCTTGGTTTTCCATAAATTTTTAAAATAGATAAACAAGGGGACTAGAATGCCAACGACAGACGCGCAAAAGTTGAGCGAAAACATTGTAGCGATTCGGTACTTCCTCAAAACCGTCACAAGGTGAATGATCTCTATGAAAGGCTGAAGAGCTCTTGATCATGAGTGTTGGGCTGCATTATAAAGAACAATAAAAAACAAAGAGATTATATCAGAATGTAGTAAGACTCCAAAACTACAAATGCCAATAGAACCGGAATCGAGAGACCGAGAGAGAGCGAGAGTTGAGGGCGATGACGGAGACCGGCGCGACGAGACGGAGAGACCGAGAGAGACGGCGAGACCGAGAGACAGACGAGAGAGACCGGTAGCACGACCGGACGGAGAGACGGAGACCGGCGCGACGAGACGGAGAGACCGAGAGACGAGCGAGAGACCGGCTAGCACGACCGGACGGAGAGACGAGACGATCGAACGGGATGGACGTTTGGGACGAGACGATCGAATGATTTTGGACGAGACGGAGAGACAGATTTAGGTATTTGGGGTTTTTTCGTGAGAATGATTTAGGGATTTCGGGTGTTTTGTTGGGAAGGGGGGTGGGGTGCGGGAAAGAGGAGGGGGTGCCATGATCCAAGCACATACAAATCTCGAGGAATGATGAACTGTCATAAGAAATGAAAAATTTGGCGGGAATGGTGGCGCCAAATTTCAGAGACGGAATTTAATTCCGTCTCTAATTCCGTCTCTAATTCCGTCTCTGATCCGTCTCAAATCCGTCTATGAATTTTTCGTCTCAATTTCGTCGCTAACTTTTTAATTTAGAAACGGAACTTATTCCGTTTCTAATTCCGTTTCTGATTTAGAAACGGAACTTATTTCCGTTTCTAATTCCGTTTCTGATTTGCCATTTTTTTTTGTAGTGTGAGAAAGTGAAATATAGAGGGCAAAGAAATGAAAGAAATGAGTGAATAAGAGATACAAAACACCACCAATACCGTCCGACAACCGCGTATAATTGAAAAAATTTAAACGATCTCACCAGCGGTCTTTTGCATTGAGACCCATCTAGCTCAGTCCACAAATCCTAAAGTGCCCCCAAACTTATTTCGAATCTTGTCCTTAAGATTCAAAACAGGTTAGGAGCGCCTATGAACACATACAAAAAGATGAAAGAACATGATAGATATAGATGCAAGGAAACGAGACAAGATCATACAGAAGACTGACACTAACCATAAATCTACGGACAAAAATAAGATGGGTGACCTTACCTGATCGCAAATGTGACTACCCGTAGTTATAGAACATGCGAGGAGCCGCAGGAGCAATATCAAGCTCTCAAATCCAGTGTGCTATGCAGAGGTCATACACCTATAAAAAGTCACATGGAGTTAATAGTAAGAATACTCTAAAAAATACTAAATTAAAAATAAAAAAGAAATGGGATAGAAGCTTGGGGTGCCTCCCAAAAGCGCCTTTTTTTAACGTCGTTAGCTCGACTCAGTCTTATTATTTCTCAGTCAAAGTACTCTATAACCGCTAGAGTCTCGCTCTCGATCTCGTGCTGTGGGAAGTTCTCGTAGAACGGCTTCAATCGTTGCCCATTCACTTTAAGAATTTTCCTTGTATCTATGCTCCTAATCTCAACTACACCATGTCCAAACACATCAGTAACAACAAAAGGTCCGAGCCATCGTGACCTCAATTTCCCTGGATGGAATGTTAGTCTGGAATTATAAAGTAGGACGTTTTGGCCGACTATGAAAATCTTACGAGATAAGTTGCGATTGTGGAACGCCTTGGTTTTATCCTTATAGGTTCGAGCGGACTCGTAGGCATCTTTCCGAATTTCCTCTAATTCTTGAAGGTCCAACTTTCTCTCTTTGTCGGCTGCATCGAGTTCCATGTTGAGTTGTTTGACAGCCCATAGAGACTTGTGCTCTAACTCGACCGGCAAGTGGCACGATTTGCCAAAGACTAAGGGATACGGAGACATTTCGATTGGCGTTTTATACGTCGTTTGATAAGCCCATACAGCATATTCAAGACGTGTGCTCCAGTCCTTTCGTGACGGGTTTACGTCTTCTCCAAAATGGATTTAATCTCCCCATTTGACACCTTTGCTTGGCCACTAGTCTGAGGGTGATAGGCCGTAGACATACGGTGTGTAACATTATACTTGCACGAGAGAATTTCAGCCATGCGGTTGCAGAAATAGGTTCCTCGATCACTAATCAAAGCTTGTGGGGCACCAAAAGTCTAAAAAATTCGTGATTTCAGGAAATCGCATACCACCGACGAATTATTGGTGCGAGTGGCTTTAACTTCCACCCATTTGGACATGTAATCCTCCACCAGTAAGATATAAAGAAAACCATGTGATGGTGGAAATGGCCCTATGAAATTGATCCCCTAAATATCAAGAATTTCGCAAAATAGGATGGAGGTCAGTAGCATGTGATCCCTATAACTCAGGGTGCCGGTCGGCTGACATCTGGCACAGGTCTTGGCGTATAGATATGAATCGCAAAAATGGTGGGCCAATAAAACCCACTCTCCAAAACCTTCATAGATGTCCTACGTGGACCGAAATGACCACCGCAGGCATATGAATGACAAAATGCCAGTATAGATTGTGTTTCACTTTGGGAGACACATCCACGAATGACCTGGTCTGAGCAAAACTTCCACAAGTATGGGTCATCCCAGACATAGTGTTTGGAATCGCTCGAAATTTTATCCTTCTGGGCTCGCGTAAGGTGAGGTGAAAACTGTCGTGTAACGAGGTAGTTTACCAGATCTGCAATCCAAGGGAGTTCCTCAGAAATTCCTAAGAGATGTTCATCAGGAAAATCATCTCGAAGCGGGAAGGGTTTCACCATTTAGATACGACTGAGATGGTCAGCAACAAGGTTTTCTGCACCACTTTTATCTTTAATCTCGATGTCAAACTCTTGTAACAAGAGTATCCATCGAATGAGACGAGGTTTGGCTTCCTTTTTGCCATAAGATACTTTAGGGCAGCATGGTCAGAGTAGACTACCTCCTTAATTCCCAAGAGATAAGGCCGAGATTTCTCCAAAGCGAAGACGACAGCTAGAAGCTCATTCTCTATAGTGTTGTAATTTAGTTGGGCAGGATCAAGAGTTCGGGAGGCATAGTATATGACATGAGAAGCCCGCCGGACTCGTTGCCCAAGTACAGCACTCGCACATGATCTCAAAAGGTAGCTCCCAATTGGGGGCTCGAATAACTAAGGTATATATGAGAGAGGTTCGAGTACATCGAATGCACTCCTACATGCCTTATCAAAATGGAAAGGCACATCCTTCCGAAGAAGGCAACATAGGGGTTATGCAATTTTGGAGAAATCCTTGATAAATTGCTGATAGAAACCGGCATGGCCAATGAATGATTGGATTTCTTGAACAGCCGTAGGGTAAGGTAATTTTTGAATTACTTAAATCTTTGCCGGGTCTACCTCCACACCCCTAGCAGACACGATGTGACCCAAGATAAGACCTTGATCCACCATGAAGTGACATTTCTCGTAATTGAGGATCAAGTTTTTTTGGATACATCAGTGAAGTACCTTAGCCAGGTGACTAAGGCAAAGATCGAACTAATCGCCGTAAACGGTGAAACCATCCATGAATACTTCGATGAAGTACTCAACGAAGTCATAGAAGATGATCATCATACACCTCTAAAAAGTAGCAGGTGCATTGCACATCCCAAAGGGCATGCGCCGGCAAGCAAAAGTACCGAAAGGACAAGTGAAGGTGGTTTTCTCTTGATCCTCAAGTGCTATAGGAATCTGGTGAAAACTAGAATAGCCATCCAAGCAGCAGTAGTGAGACCTGCCTGTTAAACGCTTTAACATCTGATCGATGAAAGGCAACAGGAAGTGGTCTTTCCTAGTAGAAGCATTAAGCTTCCTATAATCGATACAAACCTGCCATCCATTTTGGAGGCGAGTTGGGACTAACTCACCTCGTGAGTTCGTGACCACTATGATCCCCATTTTCTGGGGAACCACCTGAATGGGACTTACCCACTTGCTGTCAGAGATCGGGTAGATCATCCCAGCGTACATGAGCTTCAGAATCTCCTTTTTAACCACATCCATCATTGGTAGGTTCAGTCTCCGCTGTGCTTCTCGTGAAGGTTTTGACCCTTCTTCCATATGTATCTGATGCATGCATGTGGAAGGGCTAATACCTTTGATGTCAGTGATCAGTCACCCTAGGGCTTCTTTGAACTCCCGAAGCACATGAATCAGCTTCTCTTCCTCTGGTAATGTGAGCTCAGTGGAGATAATCACTGGTAAAGTATCATTCTCACCTAAAAACACATATTTGAGGTGACTGGGCAGTGGTTTGAGCTCCAGTGTGGGGACTCGCTCCATAGAAGGGGGAAGTGTAGAGTTCGAAGCTGATAAGTCAAGATATGCTAGGGTGGAAAAATAAAGTGGAGCAGAGTCCAACTCAAAGATCAACTCCTCAATCTCGGCATCGAGGGCAAAGCTTTGCTGTTGCAAATAATCAGTGTCGAGATGATTCTCTAACACCACTTTCATATCATCACCTTCCACGAGAAAGGTGTCCCAGACAAGTGAGTCCATATTGTCCAAGGCAAGCACCATAGAAGAGGCATCGCAGGGATGGAGCATTACATCATAGATGTTGAACTTAATGAGTTCACCATCAAACACCATGGTCAAAGAACCACTGTGAACATCAATCTTGGTCTTGACAGTCTTTAGGAAAGGCCTGCCAAGCAAGACTGAGGAAAAATGGGGGCATGGCTGAGTCTTCATATCAATGATATACAAGTCAGCGGGAAATATGAGCTCACTAACCTTCACCAGGATGTCTTCTAAGATACCCATAGGATGAACGACAGACCGATCTGCCAAATGTATGACAATCCCAATATCCTATAGAGGGCCAGCCTTCAATGTCTCATATATGGATAGTGGCATGACATTGATAGACGCTCTGAGGTCACACGTAGCTTTCTGGATCTCAACTTCACCAATTGTACAAGGGACAGTGAACATGCCAGGGCCCGCATACTTGGTGGGCAACTTTTTGCGTAGGATAGCTGATACATTCTCACCTATGGTGATTTTCTCATTGCCTTTGAGTCAACCTTTGTTGGTGCATAGGTCTTTGAGCAACTTAGCATAGTGGGGCATGTGTGCTAAGGCATCAAGAAGTGGGATGTTTATCGCCACTTTCCTCAAGATTTCCTGAATTTCCTCTCTTCTCTCGCCTTTTTATTCTTAATGAGGTACAATTTTGAGAGAAGGTTGTGCTTCCTTATCCAAGTTTACCATTTCAGTGCGAGATGGTTGAACATTGAGCTCTTGCTCGACTTCCTCGGATTTAGGGGCGGCCACTTTAGGTTTGGGTTCTATAAGGGCCTCTTCCAGCTTTTTGCCACTACGAAGAGTCACAACATTAACATTCGCATTAAGATTCGGATGCGGTTGAGATGGTAACTTGCCTTTCTCATCCGTGTGCCCAACATGAAGGGCCAATTGCCCTAATTGAACCTCGAGACTTTTAATGCTAGAAGCATGGCTCGCGATTGTTTCATTTTTGAGTTGGGACAAGTCTCTAGAGAATCTGTCTTGATTAGCAATGAGTTTCCTCATCATTTCTTATAAAGATCCCGAATTTTGAGCGGGTTGGGACTGTTTAGGAAGAGGTTGTCCCTTTGGAACATACTGGAGGAAGTTCTGGTTCTGGGGACCATAACTATGATAGGGGCTTTTTACGGCATGATTATAAGTGTTACTGAAGTTGTTTCCATATTGATTCCTTGGTGGTCCTTGGAATCCGCAAACCTAAAGTGTTTGTCTGCTCGTTCTTGAATAAGGTAGGACAAGAGTCAGTGGAATGCTCATTGGCTGTGCAGAAGCCACAAGCTTTAACTTGAGCTTTTCCTGAGGTGAGGAATCGCTCCATGAGATCGGTGAGTTTATCAAGCTTGCTATTGGCAGAATTTGACCCTACTCCATCATAAAGACTTCGTGAAGGTCCCTCTTCCTCGTCATCAATGTAATGACGCAATTGACTTGCGATAGAGTCATACAGTTCAAACATCTCATCAGTGGTCTTACATTTGTAGTTGCCTCCACAAGCATTATCAATCATCCATTTCTCGAGGGGTGTAAGTCCCATATAGAATAAACGAACAATGGAGAGGTTGCTTTGGCCATGTTAGGGGCATTGCACAAGTAAGCGCTTATAACGACCCTAATAATCACCAAAAGATTCGCCTCGTTTCATTTTTGGTGCTGCATATATCTCTAGTAAGTTGGGAAGCTCTAGATTCAGGGAAGAACTCTTTGAGGAATACAAAAATCATGTCGTTCCAATTTGTGATGGAACCAAGGGGGAGATAGAAGAGCCAGTCTCGAGCTTTATCCTTAAGGCATAAAGGGAAAGCTGAGAGTTTGACTTCGTTTTCGTCAACTCGAGGGGGAATCATGGTCCTACACTTAGAATGGAAGTCCTTGATGAAGGTGACAGGATCCTCATGATCC
This sequence comes from Stephania yunnanensis, assembly GCA_039657365.1. Classification (NCBI taxonomy): domain Eukaryota; kingdom Viridiplantae; phylum Streptophyta; class Magnoliopsida; order Ranunculales; family Menispermaceae; genus Stephania; species Stephania yunnanensis. Next base: position 25,268,487 of record CM077581.1, on the reverse strand, counting down.
AATCCATGGAAGACGGGGAGTAAGTTAATGAAACCTGATCTGAGCTCAAAATTGCCCCTATGGGCTGGAAATGAGATGCAGTGTGGCTGATGAGCCAGGAGATCCTGTATCCCATCATTTGCCATCCCAATGGTAATGCGACGGTCAGCCTGAGGTTGTGCCCAAGGGTTAACTTGTGGCCTTTGTGGAGGGTGATCAACCACTCGTTGATCGAATGGTTGATGCTGGTGTACTACAGGCCTTTGTTGTTCCACAAGTGCATAAGGTCCAGCTGGTGCGACAAACTGTCGGGGAGGAATAACTAGGGGTTCCTCCCATTTCTCAAGTGGTGCATGTGGTGCACATGGGTCAAATGGGGTTGCTCGTTGTTCAGTTGAACTCTGGAGGATTGGTTCCTCTGTCGAGTTACTTTCGAGTTCCGATGGCAAGTCTTTTCGATCTCCGGATCAAAAGGGAGTAAAGATCCGGTGGACAACGATAGACGAAGACTGTGGGACATAAAGGTGAACACAAACTAAGTCAAAAATAACTCGGTCCCCGGCAACAGCGCTAAAATTTGACACGTGTCGAATGCGTCAAAATATATATAATCCCGATGAGATTACCAATAACCACAACAACTGTAGTAGTGGCAAGCACGGGGTCGAACCATGTGGACCAAGTTTCTGACCTATGCTACGAAACTAAAAATAACTCGGGGAGTTCACAAGAATAATTTCTAGATTAATTAAAACTAGACTAAAAATAGCAAATAAATATATCAATTAAGGGGGAAACAATCCAAACCATCGGTATCACAAATCTCCTCAATTAGGCATAATTTTACATACAGTCCTCAATCTAATTAAAACATCCAATTCATAGTAAATTAGTGTAGCTATAGACCCGGTAACGTATGCGGGTCCTCGCACTTCCCTATCTCGATAGTCAAGGTACGACAATGACCACATCCCTAGTCAAACACACAACCATATATTCAAGTGCATTGGGTTTAATGTGCTGACTGCAATGGGCTTTGTGAAGGCACTACACCTAGACAACTGGATCACTAGTATGTCCAGTTTAGCCTAGATCCCTATTGTATTCAACCGGTCCCAAAATGGTCTAATCAATTGGTATGGTCGGATGCTACTAATGTGGTCTTATTGCACAAGTACGGGTGCGTACAACTTACTGACATGTAAATAGAGATTTAAACAAGTTTTTAATCTTAATAACTCAACCAATATCAAAGGGAATAAAATATTATGAAAAACAAATTAAATAAATAAATAAATAGATCTCGCATATGTTTTTATGCCAAAATAGGTGATTTGATCCACCTCTGGTTCAGATTGATGAGTTTAGTCGGCCATCATCGTCAAGAACTCCATAGAAATCCAAAAACAAAGTGTAAAAAAATTGTTTGTGGAAGAGAAAAGGAGAAGAAGAACAAAGCTGCCGCCGAAAAGTAAAAACTCCTCCCTCCCTCGATCCCAACGAAAACCTATTTTAAAATTGCTTGTGACACGTGCACTGAGGAAGATCAAACGATCGTGATGAATTTGCTCACATCCCTTGCCACGTGTCATCGTGTGATTGGTTGAGCTTGCTGGCATGTGTGACATTGCGAGCAGCGATTGGACGAGGGTTGTTGTGATGACGCTGTTGTGACAAAGAAGGCTGCCACGTGTCAGCATTTGATTGGGTGGGACAGCTGCCTTTTGCAGCTTTTCCAGGGGCATGCGTCAGCTGCTGACACAAGCAAACGAATGGACGACTGCTACATAGCGTGGAGTGGCAGGTGCGACAGCATTTGCTGGAACGCGTGGACTGCAACAAGAAACCAGCGAATGACGGAGTGAGACGTGGACTGCAATAGTGGAAAATCGCCCGAAACGCGCATATCTTGAGGCATATCTTTCGGTGTCTGATCAGTGTGTATGAGTAGTCCATTTCTCGCAGTTTTTCATCACGAACTCAACCGCGCACTCCAAAAATCCTAAAAATGGACAATAAAGATAATTAGGCCCATATGTCGAAGATTCAACAATAAAAATACATAAATAAACTATATATAATATGCATACATAATGACCTATCAACTATCATTTTGATTTTTTACCCATTATAATATCTAACACAAAGCAATCAAACTCGTCTAGACTTCGCTAATGTATATGCAATCTAGGTTAAGTCAAATAGGGTATAATAATTCATTTCCATCACAAAATTTCTATTTTCTTTGGTAATAATAATATATCGATTCCACTTAAATCCAAATTATACTCAATTTCATATTCCTAACAAAATAAAGTAAAATAAAATGGAAAAATATTACATGCATTGTGAGAAGGTTTTGAAAAAAATTCACAATGTTAAACGTTCAAATAGATTCTAGCTCTCGTTTCTTCCATACTTCGTATCTTCATACTTTACTTTACCTAATACCCACAAACTCATTCCAAACATTATCCACAAGGTTTAAAAATGAAGTGGGGTTTCCAACAAAAATAAAAATACCTCGTAAAGCATAAACGAATAAATTAAATAACTAACTAATATAAGAATGAGTTTCATTAGTAAAGAAAACATGATAAATTGACCATTTCCAAGCATCATTGAATTAAATTGAATACATCAAACATTGCATAAAATGAACACATCACAGCAAATATATTATGAATTCACGCCACATTATATAAAAAGATTACAAACAAATACCTCTTATGATAGTACTCAAATATAGATTACGCAGGAAGAGTGACATATCTGAATCGCTATCCAAAATTCACATTATCACCACCATCCTTTTTGTCTTATTTTTGAGAATGGAAGCTCGCTGCATGATCATAGAGCGTGTAGTCCACTCCCACCACTGGAGTATCTTTTAAAAAGATCCCCAGGTTTGGCATTTTTAGTTGGGTATATGGGGTTTGAATGTTAGCTCCCCTTCGTTCTTTCGGACCTATAGATGCTCCTAGCAATCTATGTTGGTTCTAGAACATTAAATTTTGATGTCTCAAAGTTCTCGTTTTGTTCTGCAAGACCAACCCCATCATGGATATCTCCGTCTCATCCACATACATGCAAGTAAAATCCTCTGCAAGTGGCTCAGGGCTCTAATTCATTTAGTCATTATACACGGCAGTCTGCATCTCTTCCAAATTTTTATGTTCTGCCCTTATTCTCTTTTTCTCTTTGGGTTCTCTCTAGTTTGTTTCATTTCTTTACCGTTCCTTCTCCGAATCCACGTATCTCGATACCTTCTTGGTGCGTTCAATGAGTTCGTTAGTGATGGTTTTATCAAGGTAAATATCTAGCCCTAAACCTCTTATTAGAACTTGGTCTTATTTGTAAAACTCCATAATCACTAATGGAAAAGGCAATCCTTCATTTTTCTTGGTTTTCATAGCATTTCTAATTGAATCATAAATTATTTCGTCAATATCAATGTAGCCAATCCTTTGAACTATGTGGTATAAAAAAGTCACCCTATAGTTCAGTATCTCATAGTGTTGCAAACTTGGTTGTAGGGTTGCATTAATGAAAAAGCTCCAAGCTTTGGTGTTTTTCTTAAATTTTTTGGTTTGTATATGTTTCGGGTATTCTTTTTTGTCAAAAATAAATTCATTCCCTGGAATTGCTTCTAAACCATTCCAAATGGTCTCATGGGGAAATCCATTTCTAAGCCTATACTCGGGTTTTGGGTACTCATTGTCTTATCTCCTATAGAATTCTGGTAAATCACAATACTGATTTATTCCAACAGTTGGGTAGTCCGCCTGGTCTTCCTCGGACCATGGCTACTATCTTATTATCATCTTTGTGCCAGTTTGCATAAAGCCCCTCCCTAGAATTTCACAACCCATCTCAACTAAGGACCCCACGTCATTATTGGTATAATAGTCAGTAGTTAACAACCCCCAGTTCTTTTCATTTATTATGTTCAAATTTTTAGGCCCATTTTTAGCTCCGTTTTGGGCCTTGAAACCCCTCTCTGGTATGATTTCCTTATTTTTACTAATATTGCTCTTCATCCAATCAATAACTTTTGCATCTATTAGGTGGGGGTGAGAAATGAATTCTTGGTGTCTCCTCAATCTTTTCCTCTCTATTTGACTCATCGGTAAAATTTAAAAGTGGAGAAAGTTCTCTTGGTACTCTAGTTCGGGGGTTATTCATCAAAATCCTTGTTGGCCTAATTGGTGTGGGTAGAACTTTGGATTTTTACTTGGGTTTCTCAACTAATGGTTCCTTCCCCTTCTCCTCTCATGAGCTTCTACCTTGACCACCTCTGACCATTATCTTAATTCAAAAACTTATAGTCCACAAGATAAATAAACATGTAGATCATAAAAATAACATTTTTCAAAAATAATTAGGTAAAATTTAAGACTTTATTTTAAAACGAGAAATGTATTTGGAAAGCTAGCTTGAAATTCATCGAAAACTTTAAATAAAATTTGCATCGAAGTATTAACTCAAATATAAACTTTAAAATCGATTTTCTAAATATCGTTAGGCAATTGTGTGATAAATTTTAGGTCTTTTCAAAAATAAAGCAAATTAAATTACAACAAAACCGTAACTAAACCCCTAAACTCATTTTAAACTCAATTTTCAAACCATTTGCAAATGCGCGTAAATATACGAGAATTTTGAAATTCTTGGATTTGTAAACCAACGATCTATATAATCGCCATGCTAATCTATTAGAATGAGCAAAATCATTTGTTCAAGATAATTTAATAAATTCCAAAAAAACAATTTCAAAATATATTAAAAGATTCTCGAAAATACTTCAAGCCAAGAAATTTTTAAATTAAAGAGCTAAGGTTGATGTAACTACCTTCTTGATAGTGAATCTCTCAAGGTTTAAGCTCTTAAACTCCTCTAAACCGTTCCTTTAAGATCTAGGTCAAATTCCCTAAAACCCTAGTTTGGTTCAACACTTTCAAAATTGAAAATTTTAGGTAGAATGGGATAGGTTTAGGTGAGAATAACTTAAATACTATGAGATTGAGCATATGATGGTTGAATCTAGGCGAGAAATTGAAATTTTGGTGAAAGGTTGCAATGGTTTAGTGCGTGAATGAGTTAATGTTATGTGGCGATTTTTGGTTTTTGTTTTGAAAACCAAAAATCGTACTCAACAATTCCTGTGTTAAGCAGAAGCTTGGGAAATCACTAGGTAAATTGATGGGTTGTAAGGCGCAGTGGCCCACTGATCTGAGTAGTGATTCCTTTTTAAAACGAATCACTAGGGATTCGCCAAACTCAAATTTTCACTAAATTTTATATATATTGATACCAATTTTGTCAGCTATTCCTAATGTTATTCCAATTAGCTGGGGAATCTTCATGCTTAAATTAATGTTTTTGCACTTTATTCCATAATTAACTTATATATCATTCATTAAAACTCATGTTAAGGTAGAATTGACTGAAATTTTGAAAGTTTGATTAGGATATGTAACTAACTAAATACTTTAACTAATTAATTAAACAATCAAAGAAATAAGAAAATAATGCAACTTGTATAAAGACCATATAGGCAAAAATAACTCGATCACTCCCATTTAATTGAAACTACCTTGGAGTTTAAATTTCGAAAATATTTCTAATAAAAGAGTCAAAACGTGAGAGAATAAAAGCATACTAATCTAAACTAAATTAGTTTAAACTTAATAAAATTAAATAAACAAATAATATAGGTTGTCTCCCATATAGCACTTTTATTTATCATCATTGGCTCAACTTAACCCTTCTAGAATTAGGTTGGATCTCTAAATTTTAATAAAATCATCCACTCTAGTGCCATTCCATAAAGTGAGTGCCCTGCCATTAATAATCAGAGTGATTCTTTCGTTTAGAATATCCATAATAGGTTGAGTAGTGGCTAAGATAGGTCATCCTAAAATTAAAGGAGGTTCTTTATTAATAAAGTGTGGCATGACCAAAAATTCTATGGGTACGATGTAGATGTTCACTTGAATTGACACATCCATGACCACTTATATTGGTTGAATTGAAGTATCATCCGGTAAAAAGAATCATTCAGAAGCAAGTGAATTTAACTCCAATTAAGTATGTAGAAAGAAATTGCAATGAGATTTGCATTTGAACTTGTATCACACTGACCTCTGAAATATCAAGCCCATTTGATTTTAATGTGCAAGTATATACCTCTAGGATCATTAAGATTTATAAGGCTTAAATACGATTTTTTCTTTTTCTTATTATACTCTCACGTCTTGCCAATGCTTTTACCATTCTTCGGTTGCTTAACACTTCATTATTGGGTTACTTTCTTTTCTTTTAAGTATCTTCAACTTGTTATTTCTTTGGAGTCTCTTTTGTAGTTTCCATTGTTACTAAATTAATTGCATAAATTTTATGCATTAAAATTATCATAATATTTTAAGTCTAGAAAGTTATTATCATCAATTTCATTATTGAATAATTCATCGTATTCTTCATAAGTATCATAGTTTTGTTCATTATTAATTTTGAATTTAACAATTTTATCTTCAAATTCCATCGACATTGCTTCTTCGGAAATATCTAACTTAGTTTATAGTCATTTTAAGAAAAGGTCTACCTAAGAGTATAGACAAAGGATTGACTGATATTGGATTCCCATTTTTATGACATAAAAGTCAGCAAGAAATACTACATCATGTACTTGTACTAAGATGTCTTCTAATAATCCATACGTTTTAATAATTGTATTGTCTGCTAAAGTAAGATTAATAGGCGTATTATTTAATGATCCTATTTTCAATTATTCATAAAGTTTAAGTGATATAACATTGATTGATGCTCTGAAATCATATATAGCAAATTCAATATAAGAATTCATATTTGATGTTTATGAGAGATATTCCTAGTTCAGATTATTCTTAGCATTCTCTTCTTTAAGGATGAAACCTTTTGTCCTAAATTTTCTTTCGATTTTTCTAATAATTTGTCTTTGTATTCAAAGAATTCTTTTGTAGCTTCATCATGATTTGATTCTGTTAAAATTTTATTAATTTATAATCTCTTAAATGATTCAGATATTTCTTTTTTAGTGTCTTCCTCCCTTGCATGTGTTAATCATTGTGGAACAGTAAAATTAGAATGCATATCTTCATTTGATTCATAACTATTTTTTTAATTTGTCTTGGTTAACTAATTGAGGATTTAGTAGAGATTCTTCATAGGCTTCGACTTTGGCTAAATACCATGAGTATAGCCTTTTTGAAAAAGGTTTGTATTTTGGTTATTCAACCATCCATTCCCTAGTGGGAATGACACTAGCCAACATCTCTTTTTCTTTTTGTTTTATTGTTTTAGGTATTTTGATTTTATTTTTACCTCTTTTTGGTGTCTTTTCTTGCTTATGCATTTCTTTTTTCATAAAATAAAGCGTTAACTTGTGCTTAGTTAGTAGCTTGAGTAGATACTTTAGTTTGATTATTTAACCAATTAATTTATAGATTTGTTTGGTTTAATTGATTTTTTAAAACTTTAATAGACGTATCGATTTTAATTTGATTTTGAGGAATTTGCATAAAGTTTTGATGACTTTGGGTCATAAAGTTATGTAGTATTTGTTCTAAATTTGGTTGGGTAGGTTGAATAATTTGTTGAGGTCGTTGCATTGGCGTAAGATTGTGTTTGGGCTCTTGGTCTATAAGTGATGTACTTTTGATTTTGTAGACTATAGCTAAGATTTGAATTTGGTTTTTCAGTGTAATAATTGTTGTTATTATATTGGTTTCTAGGAGAACTAGAATATTGGTTCATAACCGTGTTGACTTCTTCAGTGTTATCTTCTTGTAAATTAGGATACACATCCGTAGGATGTGTAATTTCATTATAAAATCCACGCGATTTCACTAGAGTTGATCTATCTTTCAATAGTAGTTTAACCAAACTAGATAATTCATTAACTTTTTCATCAAATTTATTACTTGTTTTATTATTAACTTCATAAAGCTTCTTTCTTGAAGTGTCAGTGTTTTCATCATATTGTTTAGATTTCTTAGCCATATTTGTAATAGCTTCTTTTGCTAGAGTTAGTGTAACATTGAATAATGATCTACCACATATGATATCTAATAGTCTTTGTTCAAAATGATTTAGTACTTCAAAGAAGTTTTCTAATACGGTTCTTTGGGTTTATCCATATTGTGGACAATATGAGATTAATCTTCGAAATATATCCCAAAATTCATTAAAATTTTCATCTTCTTTCATTTTCACTACTATAATTTGTCTTCTATAAGTACTGATTTTTCTTGTAGACATATTGTAACGACCCGTTACCTTAAGTAGTGATTAGTGCTAATCTAAATCCTAATTAACCTTAATTATGCTCGTGATTAAGTTCGTCGTACCTTGATAAGCATGTGCATATGTTTGTGTGATAATTTGTGTTTGTTTGGAATGTTTATTGAATTTATAGGTTTTAGTATAAAAAGAGAATTTATAAACAAGCCTATAATCGTAAAACAAGTAATATAACAATAAAATTTCGGCACACCAAGTACGACGAGGGGGTCGTGAAATGAATGTGCACACCCGAGAACACCATAGGCTTGTTCGATTAATTTATTGGCAAGAAAATACATAAAGTATATATATTTATATATATGATATATATAGATATATATATTAAAACTATAAGTCTTGTTTGAATTATATGGACTGTTGGGTCACCTCAATATGAGCATGAGCGTTGATGGTGTCCAAATGCGTGTCACTTTAAGAGGTGACATTTTAACACATCAATCACTTGATCAGCCTTAAGATAGTGTGATACGTATCTTGAGAAAATTCCATATATATATATATATATATATATATCCAAGGCTTTAAGTTTATCCTCATAGTTCAATCGATCAATCAAGAAAAAGTGTGTAAGAGAAAGAGAAGGAGCAGTTGAAGGTTTAATTTGGGGATTGATTCAGGAGGGAATCGAGTTGATTTAAGGACATCAAATAGATGTTAGATCGGAGATCATCGCATTGGTAAGTTTATTTTTGAGTTTTAAGCTGAACTCGATAACTAGTGATGAATTCTATGTGAATTTTTGTTATTATGGATTCTGAATGGGTTGTAACCTCGATAGAGGTCCTCTTTGATGATTTAGGAAAGCCTTTGAAGTTGTTGCGATGATTTGGTAATTGAACAGTGGTTGCTGCCCCGTTCATTATCGAGATAGCGCAGGATGGAGCACACTCTACCTAGTAGAGTAGTGCACTCCCTTAATCAATTAGGATGAACCTGGTTAGTAGAGTGTGCCCTATCAAGTGACGGAATGCGCTCCCACTCTAGGTAATAGTTATTCTGCTATAATTTACTTAGAGTTTCTCAAGGTCTTGGGAACTAACTTAGAGGTTCCAAACATGCGGTATTATACTTATATTAATCACAAATGGTTTGTGATAGGTGTTGGAACACTGGGAAAACATGAGTGACCCAGAAAATGTTGGAAGTTCAGAAATGGAAACAAAAACCAGAACCGAGGTAAGTACGGATTCGCTTGTTTATCAATGTTGTCTAGTTGTCTTAGTATATGTAGTTCATAGAGTTTATGGACTGAATAAGGGAGACTTTGTACACTGTGATGTTTTTAGTAAATGAAAAATGATGTGTAAAGTGATTCACGAGAGCAAGTTCCTGGAACTGAGACAAGGTTATATAGGAGGTGGGTTACTTTACTGACCTATGCATAACTTCATGCTCAGTTATATAGGTTACGTAAATTACATAGTCACTAGAGGGTTTCAAGAACCATTGGACATTAATGGTTTAACTAGATAACAAATTGGCCAATGTGTCTGTCTAGCAATAGCATTAATGGTGTCAGTGGGTAATCGACCCTAGTTTTACAAATAAAATGGGAATCACAGTGCAATAGTCATTGACAGTTAGACTTGCATCTGCTATTTATTGAATTATTTATTTTTCATAATGTTATTAGTTAATATTAGTGCATATTATTATTACATAATGTTCTTGATTGTTATATGGAATATTGAAGGCTTTGTGAATCCTTACTTACCGAGCAAGTTGGGGTGCTCATCCTAATTAACATATCAAGAAATTCGACAAGCGCTACGACTAAAGCATAGAGAAGATGTAGGAGTTTTGATCTTCTCTTCGATCTAATGAGTTTCCTTTGTCTTATATATTTGTATTAAATTATAGTTTTATTATATCACAAGGGATTGGAGGTTTTGTATAACTGATATTTATTCCGGTTGAATTTGGTTTTATATATCGTATTTAAAATTGAGAAAAGATTTTAATTTTCGTTGCCTTTATTATTTGGTTTACATCGATAATCAATATACAGTGGTATTTATCAGGTGATGAAGGAGAGGCTGCTAGCTCTAGTTAAGTATGGTTTAGTTAACGAAACTTAATTAGGGTTTTAGGTCGAGTATTACCCTAATCAGGATAGGGGATGCTACAACTTGGTATTAGAGCCTAAAGTTTATCACTTTTGAGTTAAGTGGTAACTCTAATACAGTTTGGTATCAGAAATTGAGTTTATGGGCTTTGTTACATTTAATAATTCTGATATAGGTTGGTATCAGAGACTTGTCAGAGCCTACTCCTAGTCTTAAAGTAATTAACTTTGATATTGCTTGGTATTAGAGCTTACTTCAGAGAATGACCTTATTACTTGGAAACAATTGATAACTAAGATAGAGTTGGGTATTAAAGTTTAAGGTTATGGACTCTGATATATCTTGGTAGGATATCCTAAGTTTATTAACTCTAAGATTTGTCTCAATTTACGAAGAAGCTTAGGACATAATAAACAGTTTTAAAGTGATTTTGAGGGGTAACCAAAAGATAAAAGCCTGAGATATGTTATTTTTTATGTTGTATTATATCAACATGGTAGATATAAGAGTTACATCTTTCCTGAATAATGATTAAATGGTTGAAATCCATCGATTTATCATGATATGACAAAGCATTGAAGGTAAAAGTTCAAAAGAATCTTAATCTCAAAGTGTTTGAAAAAGAAAAGACAAAAGGAGAATTTACAAAGATGAAATTAAACTTTTCTCCTATTAATTGTTGTCAATGGTTTTTGCTCTCGCTGATATTATTAGATAAATAATAGTCAGTGAAAAAGTATATATTGGATCTAGACCTGACACATGTATTAGGAGAATAGAATTTATGATATAAAGGAATACTGAATGACTTTGGATGGAACTCAAAAATGGTAAGCCATTTTGAGATATGATTTAATACTTGTATTAAGACTAGTAGAGAAATAATGGAAGTTATTTAGTAAATAAATTAGTGGTTAATGATAAAAATTGTATTCAAGGTTAGAAAACCACTAATTAGTTTCCACTTTATAAATTGTTATGAAGTAGAAATTCCAGATATGGTACGAGTCCATATCGGAATGAAAAGCAAATTATCGGTAATGAAACGTGAAATTGAGAATTTTAACTGGTGAAACTAGAGGATAGTTTAATCCAGAAGATAGCAATGAGTTGGTAAGATATCTTAGTTGGATGTTTTTAGACTTGTATAGTCTAAATTAAGGAGAATAAATGGTCAATGATTCTAAGGATTTGACTCCAAATAATAATATAAGATAGTGGGAATGAATATTCATTGCGTAGGATTGACAACTCATTCTGATAATAAGGCGAAATCAATTATTCGTAAGAGTCAGTTGAGATCTGGTTGTCACAGTGGTATGATCAGAGTTAAGGAAATAGTTAAAAGATGATTTCAAGCAATTACTAGATCATTTTAAATAGATGATGGAAACCATTAAAATTTACTAGAACTCATACTATGTTCATGAATGAAGGGTGTTGAGTTTTGAAACCCTATTTTAATCAAGTTTTTATTATATTATTAATAATAACCTAGAATATTTGAAAACATATAAGGTGCACAAGCCTTACCGTAAAGAATTGTAAATTATTAGGGTAAATTGGTTCAGACCAGATTTTGCAAGTTTCAGTACTAAATTTCAAAGTTAAATTACTTGAATGAGTATTGAATATCAATAACAAATTAGGGGGTTTAGCTGAGACTGAGATAATTTGGGATTGTCACATATTCAACACAAAGGAGAGAAAAGTAATCTTGAAATAATCGAATATTACAAACGATTGATCCAGGGATCTCTAGTATAGTTGTGTAATTTATTCAATTAACTCAATATGAGATTGGTGTAAGTTAAAATTAGATACGAGGATGTTTTAGAGGATGTTGAAATATAGTTTAACTACAATGTTTGCTTGATGATACCTAAATTATGGAAGAAGTTCGAGGATTCATCCTAATACTTTTTATTTAGGTAAATATGTGTGTTAACTCAATAAAGAAAAATCGTAGCTTCTACTTCTATCTATATGTATAGTTCAAGAATTATGAGAAGAACTATTGGAGATTGATAATCTCGAGATAGTTATTTTGGTAGTTGTGCCAAATATCGAAAGGCATCACTAATAAATAAGAGAAAAGGTTTGTTGAAAATCTTTTAATCATTCTTAAAGATTATTGAGAATTTTAGAAGAATCATTAAAAGACAATCTAGAGGTATGAAGACCAGTGGATTGGTATAAGTAGTAAAATTTAAACTGAGGAAGTTTGAAAAGTGGTATTGTCAGAGTGATAGAAATGGAAGATGAGATTGATACCTTGGGTTTCTCAAATGTTAGGAATTAAAACATCACTTATTAAGGTGATTGTGATGATAATGCCTTGAATAGGAAAAAAATAGAGGATGTAGTTACAATAAAAGTTACTCAGTAATATCTCTTGAGTGAAATGTGTAATGATGAATAATTGAAGTCCTGCGCAGGTACATCATTAGCTAAGTTGTCTGGATTGGTCACTACAAGTATGTTCTTTGGAGCGCAGATTGGAGCTGAGCTATTAATGATTAATTGAGTTATGCATTATTGAAGAAATTGATTGAGATTATCTAGTAGGTCAAGGGTTGACTACTAGTTATTATTAATTTGTATAGATAATCCCACATCAGAATATTGAACATGTAAAGAAAGTTCTTGGAACTCGAATAAAAAGTGAGGCAAGTATGTTACGAGAATCTCATGGATTTCTTTAAAATACTCATTCAGGTGAAATCCATAATCAGCATGATAAGAATGAATTGTTGGTGACCAGAATGAAAATTGACGGTGTTAATTTTATAAAGAAATATGAGATATATCAGCAAGTTGAAACTGAGTGTTTTTAACCTGAAAGGTTATATATTCTTGCCCTATATGAATGAAATTTCATGCTCAAAGATTTAGATGGATTAACTTAAGTCGTAATGGCAACTGAAGGTTGGTGATGTTATAATTATAGGACTGATAGAGTCTAGAAATTCTTGCTAGTATCGTAGTTTAATTCTCACTGAAGAGTAAGCAAGATATATATGTGTAGAAAGAGTTTGGAGTTTATAGAGAACCAGGATTATTTCTTCGGTAAGGAACTAAAAGATTGCTTTCCAGTGGGGAAGAAATGTATTATAACTGGGATGGACTTTTCTTAATCTTACATAATATATATGTAGCTAAGTTTCTGAGCTTGTGACTTTGAAGGTAATAGTTACTAGATGAGATATTTTGTTGTATGAGTTCTCTAGTACTGACATTGTCAAGTTATAAATATTGAGGTGTTTCTCTTAAAAGGATGTATGCTTAACTTCGTCGTCAACTAGTCTAGGACGAGAAGTAAAAATACAAGCAAGTTGGAGCTTGAGTAATTTAGAACTACACAGAAAAGTGTTTATAGACTGTCAGTATACAATTAAAACTCAAGTAAATGAAAAGATATATGAGGAAGTGTAGATGGCTTGAGTTTTTCAAGAACTATGACTTCGCTCTAGAGTATCACCCAAATAAGGCAAATAAGGGTTACAGATGCCTTTAGTAGGAAAAAAACAGGCATAGAGAATGTAGCTATTATTAGAACTTCTTAGTTTAGACTTCTTGAAGTAGCATCTATGATGATGATTCATGTTAGTTTAACTGACGTATCATTAATTGAGAGAGGTAGTTCTAGAGCTACTATTCTATACTTCTGTGCTCAGATTCGAGTTGAAGCGGAGATGATTCAGCGAGTGATTTATTATTAGAAAACTGATCAGGATTATATTGCATGACAAAGGTTAGCGGCTAGTGTATATCATCCTGATTGGACAGTTTTTGATAATGGTGTGTTATGGTTTAAGGATAGATTGTGGATTCTAGCTCAGAATCAATTGAGAAAGGAGTTTCTATAGGAATCTCATAGATCTTTTACTATATTCATCCAAGTAACAAAAAGATGTATCGCAATATGATGCTTGTTTATTAGTGGCCTAAGATGAAGATCGTTATTACTAAGTTTGTAAGGAGATGTGCAATATATTAGCAAGTTAAGGCTGAGCACAGAAAACATGGAGGGTTATTGCTTTCTCTACCTGTCCCTGAGTGGAAATGGGAAAATATATCAATGGATTTTGTTTGCGGTCTACCTTTGAGTCAGCATAGCCAAGATGTTATGTTATTGTTTAAAGGTTGAGAAAGTCTGCATATATTTTGCCAGTTTCCATGCGAGATCCTCTTGGCCGATTATATGTGGTGTACATATGTGAGATGTTGATATTTCATGGAGTTCTAGTGTCGGTTACTTCGATTAGAGATCCGAGATTCACATCCAGACTGTGGAGTGAATTGCAGAGACAACTAGAAATTGTTCTTAATATCGGTATAATATACCATCTGCAGACTAATGAGTAGCCTGGGCGGTTGATTTTGGTACTAGAAGATAGACTTTAAGCTTGTGTCTTAGAGTTTGGTGGTAACTAGGAGAGATATATTTCTCTGCGTGAGTTCTTTTATAATAATTGCTATTAGGACGACATTGGAATAGATCATTTTGAAGCTTTGTATGGTCGACCTTGTCATTCACCTCCGTGTTGGGTAGAGGTTGGAGATACACTTTTATTAGAGCTAGACTTGGTTCAGAACTACATAGAGAGAATATCTCAGATTTTCCTATGTTTGACTACATCATAGCTAAAGCAGAAGAGATACGCCGATAAACATCACAAGTTTTTGGAGTTTTCAAGGGACGATTTTGTTCTGTTGAAAGTGTCAACCATGAAAGGATTGTACATATTTTGATTGCGAGGTAAGCTAGCTCCAAGTCATACTGGGTCATTAAGAGTACAAGAAAGAATTGGTCATGTTACTTACAAGTTAGAGTTATCTCCTCAATTAACTAGAGTTCATAATGTTTCCACGTATCTATGCTTCGTAAAACAGAGACTCAATTCACTCTAAAGATTTATTGGAATTAGTTTGATCATTGGTAAGACTTATCTTACGACGAGTGGTTGATTTAGATTCTTGAAGAGATTCCTTAGGTTAAAGTGAAATGACAATTTTGAAGATGAAGAACTAACCAGGAAAAGGCAATTTTATACGAAGGAACAATTTCCTTTTCTCATCGAAACTACAAGTAATTTTACATTTATCTTAATTTCAAGGATGAAATTACTTTAAATTGGAGAGACTATAATGACCCGTTACCTCAAACTGGTGATTAGTGCTAATCTAAGTCCTAATTAACTGGAGTTAGGCTTGTGGCTAAGTTTGACGTACCTCAATAAACGCGTGCGTGTGTTTGTGTTATGATTTTGTTTGTTTGAAAGGTTTATTGAATTTATAGGTTGTAATATAAAAAGAGAATTTATATACAAGCCTATAATTAGAAATAAGTAGTTAAACAATAAATTGTTGGTACACTAAATGCGACAAGGTGGTGGTGAAATGAATGAGCACACCCGTGAACACTCATAGGCATGTCCGGTGAATTTATTGGCAAGAAAATACATAAAGTATATATATATATTTATGTTTATATATACATTTATATTTTTTATATATAAATATATACATTAAAACTATAAGTTTAGTTTTAATTATAAGGATTGTCGGATTGCCTCGAGATGAATGTGAATGTTGATGGTGTCAAAATGCATGTCACTTTGAGATGTGTCATTTTAAGACATCTATCAATTGACTAGCCTCAAGATAGTGCGATGTATATCTCAAGGAAAATCCATATATAAATGAAAAGCTTCAAGTGTATCCTCACAATTCAATCGATCAATTTAGAGAAATTGAGAGAGAGTGAGAAAGTGAGAGAAAGAGAGAAAGGGAGAGAGAGAAAAGAGAGAGAGGGAGAGAGAGAGAGAGAGAGAGAGAGAGAGAGAGAGAGAGAGTGAGAGAGAGAGAGGAGAGAGAGAGAGCAGCTGAGGGTTTGATTTAGGGGATTAATTCAGGAGGGAATTAAGTAGATTCAAGGAGATCAAATAGCTTTTAGATCAGATATCATCACTTTGGTAAGTTTAATTTTGAGTTTTAAGTTAAATTTGATAATTAGTGATGATTTCTATGTGAATTGTTTTTGTTAAGGATTTTGAATGATTTGGTAATGGAACAGCGGTTGTTGTGTTGTTTACTGTCAAGATAATATAGGGTGAAGCGTGCTCCACCTAGCAGAGGAGTGCGCTCCCTTCATCAATTGGGACGAACGAGGTTGGTGGAGCATGCTTCATCAAGTGAGGGAGCGCTCCCAACCTAGAAAATAGCAATTTTGTTGTATTTTACCTAGACTTTCCTGAGGTCTTGTTGACTAACTTAGAGGTTTTAAACATATGGTATTAGACTTATATTGATCACAAATGATTTGTTATAGGTGTTAGAACACCGAGAAAATGCGAGTGACCCAGAAACTTAAGAAGTTTGGAAACGGAAACCTGAATCGAAGTAAGTATAGATTCACTTATTCATCAATGTTGTTTGGCTATCTTAGTATATGTAGTTCATATAGTTTATGGACTAATTGGAGAGACTATGTACACTGTGAAGTTTTCTCTAAATGGAAAAAGGTGCTTAATGTGATTTACGCGAGTAAGTTCCTGGAACTAGACCAGGTTATATAGGAGATGAGTTACATTCCCGACCTATATTTAACTTCCTACTTAGTTAGATAGGTTGTGTGAATTACATACCCACTAGAAGATTTCATATAGAACCATTGGACATTAATGGATTGACTAGATAGCACATCGACCAATATGTTGGTCTAACAATAGCATTAATAGTGTTAGTGGACAATTGACCTTAGTTTCACAAATAAAATGAGAATCACATTGTAATAGTCATTAATAGTTGGACTTGCATATGTTATTTATTGAATTATATATTTTTCATAATCTAGTTAGTTAACATTTGTGTATATTTTTATTGCATAATGTTCTTAATTAGTATATAGAATGTTGATGTCTTTGTGAATCCATACTTAATGAGTAAGTTGGAGCGCTCATCCTCATTAACATTTCAGGAAAATCGACAAGTGGTATGGACTGCGAGATAGAGAAGATTTATGAGTCTTGATCTTCTTTTCGATTTAATAAATCTTCCATTGTCTTATATATTTGTATTGAATTATAGTTTGTAATATCACAAGGGATGGGAGGTTTTATATAATTAAGACTTATTCTGGTTGGATTTAGTTTTTATATCAAATTTTTTATCGAGAAAGTTTTTAATCTTCACTGCATTTATTATTTGTTTTACATAGATACTTGAAATATAGTGGTATTTATTAAGTGATGAAGGAAAGGTTGTTGGCTCTAATTAAGTCTGGTTGGGTTATCGGGTCTTAATTAGGGTCTCCAGCTGAGTATTGCCTTAATCAGTATAGGGGATGCTACACGTATGTTGATCTTGAAAAATGTCTAACATTTGAGCTCATGTAGTTATCGATTCTTGAGGAAGATAAAATAACTAATCTTGTGCTTGATCTTTCGATACAAAAAGAAAGGCTTTAAGTTTGACTTGTTCTAATGTGTAGTTTTTAGGTTTTATCACATTGATCTTATGTTGGTATTTACCATAGAAGTTAGATATAGCACTATTGAATCCAGATATAAGTTCAGATTCTAGAAATCCTTCAAGAAAGGCAATACACATTGGTTCATAAGCAGTGATATTTTTATTAGCTTACCTAAAAGTAAGTTCTCTACCATTATTAATACTATTAATATCAAGGTTATTATTAGCTTCCATTATGGTAGTTTGGTGTTCTCTAAGTTTTTGTTGTCTTAAATTACGATTAAAAGTCCTATCTACCTCAAGATCAAATGAATATAGAGATCTTATGGAATTCGAACGACGAAGTGGATAGACCATATGACGTCTAAAACTCTTAAGAAATTATGTTTAAATATCTGGCGGAGGCGCCAAAAATTGACACATGTCGAGCGTGTACAATAAGTTTTCCTTATATGCGTATTATTTGTAGTAGTTATAAGTAGGATAATCTCCACAAGGATTTGTCAAACTTCTTTAAGAAAAAGGTCTTTTAATGGCTTTTATTATTTTTACTTTAATTTAAGTAATTTAATTAAAACAAAATTTAAAAATAATTAATCCAATCTACAATATTATAATAATTAACTAAACTAATTAAACTAACTTAATTATCACAATTCAATATTACTAATATTCAAATCAATTCTACAGTAAATAAATATCTAAATAAACATCCAGAACAATGAAACATCAATCCGCTTTGTATCCAAATATGTTACCTCCATCATATAGTAATGACCATACTTTATAAAGTATCGTAGATCATTAAACTCTAATCATAAGTAAGTAAACAACCTTTAACCAACTATTAGTTCTCCTTATACCATTGAAAAAGCCACAAACTAATTTTATCGAGCTAACCCCTTGGAATATCTAAAGACATTAACTTCATGCAATAAAATCGCATTACACTTTATGAGAACTTTGAACTACTATATCTAATAACTTCAGAAAGCCACTTCAACATTAAATTTAGATTTCAAAATCACCTAGGCCATATAAACGGTAACACCTTTCAAACAATCCTAGTTACTACTTTAAACTAGATAATGAATCCAAATATCACAATACACATTTAGACTATGCATGCAATATAAAGTTCATGATAAAAGTTTTTAAATAATAATATATTAAATCAGTGAATCAGAAAATATGATTGGTTTAAAGCATTAAGCACATAATCATCTCATCATAATTACATTGCAAAATGAATCTAGTTCATGTTTAGACTTTATTTAGATTGATAAACTACTCACTCATATTCATAAATAAAATTGCAATAATGTGAATAAAAGACATAAATAAATACCTCTGAAATAAATACTTAAAATCTTCAAATCGTCTCTAAAAGCAACGAAAAATAAAAGCAATAAGCTAAAACAATAAACAAAGGTTCTTAGAGTAATGAAATATTGATCTAAGTATTGAAAGACAACTAATTTCGTAGCCTTAGGGTCGTATTTATAGTATTCTAGATAGTATATATCCAAAACTAACTCAAATGTCTTGTGGTATCTACAATTCTCAAAATCGAACACAGTGATTCCTAAGAGATTCGGGGTTTAAGTGGAATCGCTGGTAGAGTCCTTGGAAAAGTGGTATCGGTTTCCACTGATATGAGTAGTGATTCCAATGTATATAGGAGTCAGTCAGGAAAAGCTGAACTTGAATTCCTGTTTTTTTTCCTTCACTTGTTGGTGATTCTTTGCATACTCTTTCCACTTGATCAATTCCTTCATAATCTCCTTTTTCTACTCCATTTCTGCAAATATTCTATTTATTACCTGAAATAACAAAAACAAGAGAAACCCTCATGTAATATAGTCTTTTACATCTAAAATTTTCTTAAAATGTACTATAAAACATGTCTAATTATTGACTTATCAACAAGTTGACTGGGCCTTCCACCCCCCTCACATGCGCCACATCACTTTCTCTCTCCTCATGAATTTGTCACAACAAAAACTTCCACCCATCGATTCGGTCGGAGGTTTTCTGTGATCCAGACAGTAAAAACGCCACAACACATAGGCTCCTCCCCATTCTTTGTTCTTTAGACTCTCTATCTCTCCCTAATATACTATTCACTTATCACCTTGTCTCTCTCCTTCTCTACTACACTAAACTCTCTCATTATCTCTATTTCTCTCCGTTATTAAGCTTTGTAATCCAATTTTTAGGGTCATCAGGCACTAAACCTCATAGCCTAGGATTGGGATTTTTCAAGGGAAGCTGAACATCATAGTGGGATTCACGAGGTTCTACCTATTTTAATATCAAGATTTGATTTCTATTTTGGTATCACTTTTGTTATTATTTCATTACCATGGTCTGTATAATTGATTATGTAGTTGCAAATGCAATCTCTTATATTTAAATCTATTGCTAGTTTGATTGTTTGGCATCCATAATTATATGGAGCGTTGAACACCAAGTAACAAGTAGATAACCTAATTAGTACACTCCCTTTCGATTTATCTCGCATAACAAGATGGTTTAGGCAAAATTGAGAGTGTTTCATGACTTGATTTTCTAGAGCTAGTGGTTTCATGAATCGTAATGTGACAAGGGGGACAAATCTGTTAGTTGCTCTACATAAGATTGTACACTTGTTTGGGAGTCTTTTACCGAAAATCGGAATCAAAGGAGTGTTAGGTGCTCTTCGATGCTCTATAGCTAGTCTTTTGGAACTAAACCAAACAATTATTTATAGAATCGATGACTAAATCCTTAATGTTGAGTTGAACTTGATTTTCTCAACCTAAGAATTTACATAATTTGTCTTATGGTACTTACTTCATGCAATTAGATTAGTTACTTTTTATCTTTTGTCGTTGTAGTTACTCAATTGTTAGTTCTCTTGCACTTCATGTTAGTTAATTAGTTTAATTAGTTAATTAGTTAGCTAGTTGATTCTCTCTTCTTAAACCCCATACTTGACCAAAGCTTAGATTATTAATTCATGTCGATCGACACTCGTGCTTATCACTACTACAGACCAATTTTAGTTAGCATTTGGTAACGAATAAGAGTTTGAAATTATTATTGACACGTTTGACGCGCATCACGCAATGAGGAGAACTGCAAGACCAAATCGAGCTCGCTCTTTTTATAAAAACCATACAACTTCAATTTCACAAAAAATGTTCTTAGAGATTTGTAGAAAACCTTGATCTAGATAGTTGAATGAAAAGCAAAAATGCTCTGATCGTTCACCACTTTCCGAAGTTCGCTCTCTTTCTCAAAACCCTAGAAGTTTTTATTGCCAATCGCACATATTTGCTACTCTAGTTGGATTTAGGGTTTTGTTCAGAGGTTTGTAGAAAACTTAGGCTGGAAATTGACTAAATCTACAAACACAAACGAGAATTTCGCTGATTCCATCGCTCACCAGTTCCTTCTCGCGAAGAACTCCATCATTCACCAGTTCCTTATCGCGAATGGCTCCATCGCAAACGACTTCATCAAGTTCTATTTCATCGACTCTCTTTTTGCAAACTACTCATCGAGTTTGTTCGAGAATGTTGAACTCAAAAGTGGCAAGGAAACCCTGCCAGAAGTAACTTATAATAAACTGTAGACAAATACCTCTAAAAATGTTTATTTATGGTTTGCCATATATATATATATATATAAAGAAAACATTAATTTTGGCTTATTTATTAGTGGCAAGGTTTCCCTCCCATATATAAAATTTTTGTCCCAGCTATAGACCCAATTTTTTTTGTTGTGCAGGAAGGAGAGAAAAGAAAGAACTCATTCATAGGTACAAAAATCATAAAGTGCCGCTAAGGGCACCCCACCTATTAATGAAGGCACCCAGTTAATGTGGGTACAAATCGATTTACCTGGGGCACCCAAAAATTAAACCCAAAATACCAAAAATGCCCCTCGTGCAAAAAACCCTCTCACCCCACCACCACCTTCACCGAACCCTGAGCACCCCACCACCTCCACCAAACTGTTGTACAAGAACCCATTTGGTTTGAACCGACCGGTGAGAGGAATCCCCGAAATCGTGTTTCCCATGTCTCGCCTTGTGTTTCTCCTTCGGTTTACGATTTTTTTGCAGTTCGTAGGGTCATGGTGTGAGCTGATTTCGTCTCCAAGTTAGGGTTCGGTTGAATAGTTAAAGAAATGGGAATTCGCGGTTCTCGGCCACACAGCCGAGATCGTAGCAACCGTCTCGGCCTCGCATGGCCGAGACAGAAGCTACATTTTTTGGAACTCGAAGTCTCGGCCACTAAGGCCGGAAGAGTTCACAGTGTCTCGGTTACGCATGGCCGAGAGTACTTTTGTTCTCTCGGCCGAGACATGACGAGAGCTACAATTAGTGGTAGGTAATGTGGTGTCGGTGGTGTACAACCGAGAATGTGCTCATACTCTCGGTTGTACATTGGCGTACCATACCGTGACCTAAGTACACCTCTCGGTCCTTTAGGACCGAGACATCACCATACATCTCGGTCCTGCGAGGCCGATACAATCGCGCACGTCGACAGAAACTTCGGATAACCGCAAAAAAAAACACAATAAATTTGCAAAATTACCTCAACTTCGACCTTCTCTTGCACCGTAGCAGTACAATCCTCCATTATATAGTGGAAACAAGTTCGGATTTGAGCAAATTACCAAACCCTACGTTGACAAACAAATCATCATTTTCACTGTTTTCCACAACTAAACAGTTCTAATAAACTATCATATGGTTGTCAAACATTATTAACTCGCTGTCGGATGATGTCAATCCACAAGAATCGATAAAAAGCCGACAAACGCAGTGTGGACTTGTGGTTCAACCTTGTGGTGGGGTGCCCTTTTTCTTTGTCAAAATAATTTGTGGGATTTGAATCATTATATATACAGGGGCAAAAGGGTCTTTTTTAGTTTTGCTGGAATTTTTACAAAATATTTGGGTGCCTTCATTAATTGGTGGGGTGCCCTTAGCGGTCCTCAAATCATATTACAATACGCGTCCATATATAGGCATGAGAATGGTGTAAATTAAATAGTGTGTAGATTACGTTTGTATTATTACAATAATCCATACTTGATAACGGCTACTAATAAAATGGGAGTTTATAATTAAGGATACAATAAGTTAATTATCATGTTGTCAATCCACACATTTATAACAGAGTCCACAGTCTTGCAATGACTCCCAATGGAATGGGTGATTAATAGATTTCTTCACACAAAACTGACGCACAGAAATCAATATTATCTCTCAGACTATTTTTCTTATTTCATTCATCATTAGCTGACGCGACTTTATCATTATATTGGTCCAGTAATTACTCAAGTATAGCTGACGCGACTTTATCATTATATTGGTCCAGTAATTACTCAAGTACAAGGTTAAGGCGCTAAATAATTTATTGAGAAACGAACAATAATTCATAATACAAGGTTAAGGCTTCTCTGCAGTAAGTTTGATATTCGCAAGGAAAGAACCAGTAGAAAATGCAATTTTCGCGATGAGGGAGTAAGCTTGTTGACTTGGGTGAACCAAATCCCAGTATAAATGCGTAGATCTATTTTGACATGGTTCTCGATTTCCGAAACATAGCCCTGTGGTTTTAGAACTAACGCAGCATGGCGCCTTTGCATCAAGCAATCCTGGACAAGGAAATTTAATTAGTTAATCACTAGAACATTTTTGGCCTTTAATAGAGGTTTTAAAACCTCTATTACATAGAATATTATTAAATGTAATGTAAAAATGTGTTATGTTTTAATTTTTAATACATATATTACATAGAGATTTTTTAAAACTCCTATCAATTAAGTGTTATTTAACAACAACCCCCTTTAATAGGGGTTTTAAAACCTCTATTAAATACCAAAATTGCTCTAGTGAATACATCTATAAAAATAATCAATGGACCTTAATCCATCGGTTACATGTTGGAGTTGTAATCCAAATTAGATTAATGTTTGAGTTTGATTAGGACTTCGAGTTAGAGTATGAGTCTATTTAGGGTCTCCTAGTTGGATTAGGAATATGCTTATGTGAGTCTATAAATTAGAGTTAACCTCCCCCCCGCATTGTAATTAACGAGTTTATTAGAGATTAATAAAGTGTGTAATTGCGGTGTCTCTAAACCTAACATGGTATTAGAGCAAAAGTGAGATCCTGAGATCTGTGAGAGTGAGACCGAGATTTTAGATCTACAATGTGAGACTTTGTTCAAGATCGAACAAAAAATTTGGGCTTCGCATCTATTGAAAGATCGAAGTGTGCCCGTTTCTTGTTTTGGAGAAGAAAAGAAGATTTGAACAATTTGTTCAAAGTGTGTGGCAAATCGAAATTGAGATTTTCGATTTTCTTATTTGGTGTGTTGTTGTTGTGTGAATTATGGCGACATCGGGGAATGGCCAAGTTCAACCTACTCTTCCAATATTTGATGGGGAGAAGTTTGATAGATGGAGCACTCAGACGAGAGTCTTGTTCAGTTTTCAAGACTTGCTCGCAGTCGTTGAAGATAGGCTCGAAGACCCAGGGGCCACCGCTACCTCGACACAAAAAGAGCTTCGCAAGAAAGATCAGAATGCACTTTATTTTATTTTGCAAACGCTTGATGATGTGGCGTTTGAGAAAGTGCAACTGGCAAAGACATCAAAGGAAGCGTGGGACACTGTAGAGACGTCCTACAAGGGTGTACAAAAAGCCAAGAAAGTTCGTTTGCAAACTTTGAGGCGACAATTTGAGTTGATCGAGATGGATGAGTCAGAAGATATAGAGAAGTACACCAATCGTGTTTAGAAAATTGCCAATCAGTTAAAGATGAATGGCGGAGAAGTCGCCGTTCTCGATGTGAACGAGAAGATTTTGCGCATATTGACCACGAAGTTCGACCACGTAGTAGCTGCTATTAGGGAGTCCGGGACAGATTATGAGACCAAGTCAGTTAAAGAAATCATTGGTTCATTACGAGCACATGAGCAACTAATCAATGAAAAAAGTGAAAAAGTCAAGCATACCGAGCAGGCATTGAAAACTACAGTTGTCCCAAAGCTAAACAAGAATTATAGGTTTAAAGGCCGTGATAAAGTCAACAACAATGGCAGAGGTCAGAATAAATAATCATCAGTGGTGGGATAGAAATAAAGGTCGTGGACGAGACAAAGGTCGCGACCAATAGAGAAATCGGATTCAGTGTTACAATTGTCGCAAGTTTGGGCAAATAGCCAGAGACTGCAACAATAAACAACATGCCAAATCTGAATAGCATGTGTCATTTGCCCAAGGCAATGATTGCACCCAAACACTTTTTATGGCTTCGACAGGCCAAGAAAGTTCACAAAACTACGCATGGCATCTTGATAGTGGATGCTCCAACCACATGTGTGGTAATAGAAAGTTGTTTGAAGAATTAGATGAGTCGATGACGACAGAGGTCAAGTTTGCTGATGATAAGAAATTTCCAAAAAGGAAAAGGAAGAGTTCTAATTCGGTTGAAGAATGATGATCATCGGTATATCTCTGATGTTCTTTATGTGCCTATAATGAAAAACAATATATTGAGTCTAGGGCAGCTTGTAGAGAAAGGGTACATAATGAATTTGAAAGATAGCCATCTCACTGTATTTGACTCTGAAGGTATGATCATTCTTAAGTGTCATTTGAAAAATAGGTTGTTTCAAATTGAGATTAAGACTGGATCTTATCCGTGTTTTAAATCCATTGTTTTTGATGAGTCATGGCTATGGCACTTGAGATATGGTCATCTGAAGTTCAAAAGTTTAAAGTTGCTCACTCAAAAGAGATTAGTAAAAGGATTGCCTGTTATTCGACATCCGGAGCAGTTTTGTGAAAGGTGTATTTTAGGGAAGCAACAAAGACATTCATTCGCTTCCAACACTCCGTGGCGTGCCAGATCTCCGTTACACTTGGTTCACTCAGATCTTTGTGGTCCTATGCAGACAGCTTCACTAGGAGGGAGTAAATATTTTTTGACTTTTATTGATGACTACAGCAGGAAGATTTGGGTGTATTTTCTTAACAAGAAGTCAGAAGCGTTTACTTGTTTTCAGAAGTTCAAGGCGTATGTAGAGAAACAACGTGGATGCTACATCAAGATTTTGAGGACAGATGGCGGTGGTGAATACAAGTCCTTCATATTTTCTGATTTTTATGATCATCATGGGACTAAACACGAGATCACTCCACCACATACACCGCAACATAACAATGTCGCAGAAAGAAAGAATAGGACTATTATGGACATGGCTCGTAGCATGTTGAAAGCAAAAGGTTTACCTAATACCTTCTGGGCTGAAGCAGTTGCATGTTCATTTTATTTACTGAATAGGTCTCCCACAACAGCCGTGTCTCATCTTACTCCAGAAGAGGCTTAGAGTGGTTACAAGCCAGATGTCAGACACTTGAAAGTGTTTGGATCCACTGCGTATGTTCATGTTCCTTGTGCTAATAGGAAAAAATTGGCTGAAAAAGGCGTGAATATCATTTTTCTTAGCTATGCTCTAGGGCGGATTGGAGCATACAAATTATATAACCAAATCACTGACTCTGTAATTATCAGCAGAGATGTATTGTTTGATGAGGCAGATGCATGGATTTGGGACACAAAATGCAAGGGAATTGCTCAATTTGCTGCAATCAAATTTACTGATGAGGCTTCTACTTCAGCAAGTATTTCTCCTAGCACGGGCACTGTTTCGACTAGTACCAATATTAGACTCCAAAGTACGAGTGATAGAACACATAGGAATCCTAAGCTGCTGGCTCGCCTTCAGGATTGTAAGGTCACCTCTGATGCTGCGGTTGATGATAATGGAAATTTAGTTCATTATGCCATGTTTGCAGATTCAGACCCTATTAGCTTTAGTGAAGCCGTGCGAGATAGATGTTGGGTTGATGCTATGAATTCTGAAATCGAGGCTATTGAGAAAAATGACACTTGGGAACTTGTTGATATTCCTCAAGGTCAAAACACCATTGATGTCAAATGGGTTTTCAAGACAAAAAAAACCCAATGGAGATGTGGAGCGCTACAAAGCTAGATTGGTGGCTAAAGGATATGAGTAGAGGCCTCGCTTTGATTAATCTCTAATAAACTCGTTAATTACAATGCGGGGGGTTAACTCTAATTTATAGACTCACATAAGCATATTCTTAATCGAACTAGGAGACCCCAAATAGACTCGCATTCTAACTCGAAGTCCTAATCAGACTCAAACACTAATCTAATTTGGATTACGACTCCAACATCCCCTCATAATCTAAATTACCTATCTGAATTAAAAAACAAAACATCATTACAAATATTGAGTTTTTTCAATCACCATTGATACAAGTTATATATATATATATATTACATGTACGAAAATAAGAGATTTTCTTTATATAGAAAAGAAGAGATTTTAGTTTTTTTACTCATCATATTTGGAAGGATTTTGGTTCCCGTCGTACAAAATTTTATAAACTTCTCCTTGGACAAATTTTGAACCTAGCTGGAAGAGTCTTTTGTAGTTCCAAAAGAATTTTGGGAAGTCCAGCGTTGAAAAAAGTTACTAAGCCGTTCAAGTTTTCTGCACATGGAGTCGTGGGTTTGGGTTTGATTGTGTTCACAACAGCTGGTAAGCATCCAACGGGGGCAACATCCACAACAACGAATTTCCTAGCTCCCAAGGTATATAGTTTCTGTTCATCATCACCTCGGGCAACCCAATTATATATAGTTAATTGTTGAAGGGAATCGCTCATATCAAATACTCAATTCTAGAAAACTAATCACGTTATTTTTAGTAGGAACAATTTAAGTGTATGTAATTTTTATCACTCCCAATCATTACAATTAGCTCACATCCAAGTATTACAATTAGCGCACACATCTCAAAATTTATATATTGCACGGTTCTCGATATATATATATACATGTGTCTGCTACCTAATGCATGGGTGAAAATATAATTTTCCAATATATCAAATATGATCTAGTACGGTCAGGGGCGGATCTACATGTATATTTGTAACTCTCTATATGTACATAGGCCACTTTTTTTTTTTTTTAAGTTTAGCCCACCCATTATTAAGATTTTTCAAGCCTAATCCACTCAAATAAAAAATCAATAAAAATAAATAAATTAAGTAAAGTTCATTTGTCGACATTCAATTAAAAATAAGGAGTCAAAAACATTTCAGGTGAAACATCACTTGCTAAAAGGTAAGCAGGGAGGTCGTGCGTTCGATTCCCTCTTAAGCAAAAAATAAATAAATAAAAGAGAACGAAATCAAGAAAAAGGTTTAGCAAAGTTTAATGTTTATTTCATTGATTCAATAAAAAATGTTTATTTCATTGAACTGGTGTTATTGAAATAAAATTAGAGTGAGCTAGTTTTGGCAGAGACATCATTTGCCTAAAGGCAATGTTTTAGGAGGTAGTGATTCGATTACCATTGAATTAAAAATAAAAGAACTAATTTTGGTAGTAGAGTAGTTGGTGTAACAACGTAATTGAATTTGAATTGCACCTCCATCGTCCTGATTGAAATTGAGATGAACTTTATAGTATAATGTAGTTGGTAGCTATATCATTTTTCTTCCTAGAGAAAAATATAATTAACACTTGCTGATATATTTTCGAAATTCTTTATTTAAACAAAAAAATACCCTACTACTGTAACTCAGAAAAGTCACGTATTTGTTGCCGTCCCTCTAATAGGCATCAAGATGCGTGCAGACACACATGTCGGGGAAATTCAAGAGATGTCACTAAGTGAGTGTCAACTTTTCTACGTTACAAAAGTTTTTTTTAAAAATTATTTTCCAAAAAAAAAAAATACATATTAGTATTTAAGTCTAGCCCAAGTCTACTTAAAATCTTGGATTCGCCTCTGGGTACCGTTGATCTTGCTGTGCATACATATATGCAAAGGCTAAGGGTTGCTAACTTGCCATGTATAGATTCTCGATTGGATATTGTTATATGGGGCCACCAAATGCATGCTTATATATCCAAAGGCAGTAAATTAAGGATTCTTCTATTTAATCTTGCAATTGAGCATGAACAACACCAATAAGAATCTGCAAATTAAAGGATATTTACCTTCAAATGGGACCTCTTAGAGGGAACCCCGGTACCGTCGAAGCTATCCAGCCCTCTTAGAGGTTCTCGCACAAAGCGCTCTGGATATTCTCCCCTCCCACAACTCGAACCTGAGCCCCTAGAGACACAAGTACTTAGGCTCATGGAGTTGTGTACCAATTGAGCTAAGTGTTGGATAGCTTCGACGGTACCGGGGTTCCCTCTAAGAGGTCCGGGCCGTTACAAAATGAGGCACCTTTTTGTTGGGGCACATGGGACGGTAACACCCGAACCCCCAGAGTGTACAATCCTCTTAGAGGATTCGCACTTATAGCGCTCTGCACACCTCCCTCACCTCCCACGGTTCGAACCCACGCCCTCGAGGGATAAAGGCGTAGGCTCATGGAGCCGTGTACCAATTGAGCTAGTTATTGAGATAGTCGTTGTTGCCAATGACGATGAAAAATATGGACTTGGATAGGTAATGGGACAGCTCTGAATGAGATTTTGAAAATTTTTGGCAAGTTCTTTGTCACAGTATCTTGAAAGTACTTGATTTGAGTTCCAAAATCCAGGTTCTTTCCCTACACACAAAATCACTTAATAATATACCTAAGAAAAGCCTAAGTAATATTATTTGAATAATTCAATTAATAATCAAATATATCAATACAAGGACATACAAGTGCAGTTCCACTTTCTGGAAGAATGTCAGCTGAGCCAGACGCATAGTTAACGCCAGTTATTATCCTTCTCTTGTCAACATGGGAAGAAAGACCCAAGTATGGAGGAGCAAATGGCAGCCCAAGTGATTGCGCTATCAGAGCAAAAAAGTAGAACGCAAAAGCATGAGAAAAATGAGATTCTTTTCTTCTGATAAATGAGATTAAATAATTAGGCATGGAAGAGTTTCCTTACAAAAAAAAAAGGTTAGGCATGAAATTAGATGGATATCAACATATAGGACTGCACCTACCCACGTAATCTGCAACTGTTTTGCCATTAGTGAACCTTCCTGTGGCTCCAAAAGGGAAATCAATCACATATGGCTTGTAATTGACTTTGATTAGAGTCTGTAAATAACTGTTGCTGCCGCTGTCGACAACCGAGTCGCCAAAGACGTACAGAGCTGGTGCAAAGGGAGTGTCGCACTTGACATCATTAAACAAATAACTGAGGAGCAGAAACATACATAGAAGAGAAATGAAGGAAGCCTTGGCCATCTTTTCTAAAAACCTTCTTCTCTTGGAAAAAAATAGTGGGATTGATGGCCATATCGCATTGTGGTCATTATCACGTGGTCAGCAGAGTAAGTATACGATTAAAGCTTACGCGATTTCCTGCAAAGAATATGGCAAGCTGGAAGCCTGGAAGAGATGCGTGTACTGCGTGCATTTAAACAATTCTGCTTGCCATCTCTGGTAGTTAAAGCTCGCCACAAAGGAGACAGCGTGATGCATATTGATAAAGAGCGAAAAATATGATCTGCCACGTGGGCACCTAGCCTTAGCGGTCTTTTTACTTGATTAATACGTTTGGGAGGAAAAATTATCAACCCAACACACCCACCAAACTATTTCCCCATCTAACACACCTGTTGCCACGTAAGCGCCAAATCACCAGCCACGTAAAAAAAATTTTTTGGTCACTCCATGCCATGGATGTCGTGAGTTGCAGTCATGACTTCCATGCAATGGAAGTCGTGCCTACAACTCACGTCTTACTGCTGGCCTAGACTTGGTCTTTTTTCCCTGCATTTTTGATAAATGACATTGTATGGAATTTTTTATTCTCAAGCACAAATGTTGGCTTAAACTTATAAATGTGTGGTTAAAAGCATGAGTAATGGACAGATTGTTTGCTTACAACCAATGTAAAAGCATCTCCTATGCTTTTTATATATGTTAAGATCCATTAAGAATGAAAAAAATAAAGGTGAAATTGTGACTGTTATTCTCCACTATTTCAACTCTAAAGCTGAAAATTGTGGATTGGAAAGAAGTATTCTTCAATGCAATGGAAGTCAAGAGTAATTCCACTCAAATAAATTTTTTTTTCTTCACTAGGCTTGTTTGATCACTTCATGCAAATTGATGCTATATGTAGTATCCTTGCAGCCCCAAGGAGCAAGGCCACATGAATCATGTCCACAAGCATGCATTTTCCCAACCAATTTGCTCTTGTGCTCCCACGCTACTAATTCATGAAAAATGATGACAAAGCTATTTATGATTCATGAGAGGAGACCATTGAGAATCCAAATACTTTAGTACCTTTTTCATACACATAATAGCATACACAACTTTTCAATACAAGAGGTTCAACACATCAAGAAAAAATTAGTTAAAACTCATAAAAAATAAAGAACTTGAAAGTTGAATTGATATAAATGATGAAATTGGTTGGTGATCAACTACAAGGCAAAAATGAATAAGGAGGAAATGACTTATAACAGTATAGAAAAAGTCCTAGTCTGACCCCAAATAATGACTTCCAGTCCCACACCGTGTTCTCTTGACGACTCGGACATTACGATTTCGTGCAAGTGGAATATCCGAATGACCCACATCAGCCGGATTGTGAGCATCTTCTGGTTGAATATCATCGTTGTCCCGCATTCCGCCATCCCGAGTACTTGTACTCCCGATAAATTCATCATTATTGACTTGCATGAAAATGGCGCGAAGATGTAGGTGCCGTGTCAAATGGAAAGGCTTCCATAGCCTCGAATGTCATGGTGGGAGGAACTGAAGGAGTATGTGGAGTCCCAAACTCGTTGAAAGGCACTGATGGAGTATACAATGGAGTGTCATGCCTCGAAGGTGTATCAGCATGGGAAGAATGATGAGAAGCTTGAAATGAACTGGGCATATTATGCATCCGATAATCCGCGTGTACTGCAGTCAAAATCGATGCAACTACATCTCTAATACGGGCAATAGATACATCATCACCCAGTGTCAACTGATGAATTGAAGTAATGCCATGTGCCTACATATGAAATATTGAAGAAGTTTTATGCCAAAGTACGAGGAAAACAACTATTTGGCAAGGATTCATGACTGAAAAAAAATCAAATTGTACTTACCAAGGCCTCAGCAATAGCTCCACGAGGAGACATGAATCGTCGTGTAATGCGACGATACCATAGCATATACGGGTTGTAAAAGTCCATTGGCTCCTCTAAGCTTTCATCAGTTGCAATATTGGAGGCACGTTCATTCCACATGCAGACATAAGCACTATGTTCTGCGCTCCAATCCTTATCCGTCTTCCCTCTCAAGTCAATCTTATGCAGCTGAATGTTTGTGCTCTGTACAGGTGGTATCATTTGCCTGAGACCGAATTGGCGCATGACTCTATCGGGATGATACATTTCGACTACACAGAAGAAAATCAAAGGTGCTCTCGTTCGCCAAATAGCACGACCACTGCTACAATACGCAGGTAGGTCCATTATCACTGCCTCAGGATACGGTTCCCATATTACCTGTAGTCAACAAAAACATTTTGATATGAATAAGAAACGCATATTAGATGATGTAAGTGTAAGGCACTACGTGGAGAAGTAATTCTGTATGTCTCTTACTTCATCCGGTTTTTGCATGTCAATCATTTCTCTGTACTTTGTCAGGACG
Source organism: Stephania yunnanensis (assembly GCA_039657365.1). Lineage (NCBI taxonomy): Eukaryota > Viridiplantae > Streptophyta > Magnoliopsida > Ranunculales > Menispermaceae > Stephania > Stephania yunnanensis. The sequence goes on along the minus strand of CM077581.1, from coordinate 25,235,895 downwards.
TGCATTGATGCTCCCGTTGTCTCCAAAGCATGTTTCCACCTTCACAAATGAAAAAGAAAAACGCAATGCATGTATGTCGGCACATGTACATAGATATGAAGAAATTGAAATTATAATGTGAGAAAATAGTAATTACCTATGACCAAATGGAGGAGGTGGAAATAATTCTTCGTTTTCTAATACCGGGTCTCGAAGAACGTTACCCATTATTGGTGCAAGAAACGACAACCTATCCCATGCCCATAATTGCAATAAGATGATCGGACTCGCTATCTCGGCTCCATCAATGTCAGGCCGCAAGACATAATTGTCTATATAAGTGAGCCGAGTTGCACAACCCCAACCTTTGTCCAGTAGCCTCGAAATCTTCCAAAAATTGCAAATATGTGATGTGAACGAGGTTGTTCGACTTGTCTGCAAATAGTGTTCCCCTTAGAAGTTGCAGGATGTATGCTCTAGCATAGCATTGCACTTCCACATCATTAGCATTGTCTGGGAGGTTTGGAAACCACCTTGAAAGTTGCCGAATTTGAATCCGCCCTCCGATCCTGTTATTTTTGGGAAAGGGAATCCGAGTTGTGTCAAGCACAAGGCATCGTAATCTTGGTCAACGCGGCCAGTAATCGGTAATCCATCGACCGGCAACCCCAATATGATTTGTACATCTAGGAGGGTTATAGTCATCTCGCCGACGGGGAAATGGAATGTGTGAGTTTTCGGCCTCCGCCTCTCTACAAGGGCAGTTATGAGATGCCAATCAATTGAAATGAAGCCTACTCGCGCAGTCCCATAAAATCCAGCTTCTTGAAGATGCCCAACTATGCGTGGATCCAGTTGGACCAACCGGTGAAGTGCAGCTGAATTCCGTCTGATAGTCAATATACCAGGCTCCTATGAAGATATGAGATTTAAGTGCAATTAGTTAAAACGTTGCTATGCAGCTAAAAAAGTCGAGAAACATGCGAAAATAAGTATTACCGGGCCATTCCAAACGCGGGTAGATCTATGGAGAGCTTGCATAGTCAAAATCGAGTCATCTACAGGGCCAGGATCCATATCGCGCTTAAACCCAAAATCATTACCAATGTTGTCATTAATTTCATTGTAAACTTCATATGAACAAGTAGAAATACTTCATGTAGTAACTATAAAGAGATGGATTGGTGCAATATACGTAGCATACTACAACGAAGTTCATGATGCATATAATGCATTACTATTCCCCTTCCATCATTGCAAATCATGTAAGAACTTAAATAAAGCACATGTTAAAAATACAATTAAGAAATTGAAAAGTTTATGTTTCATGCAAGACCAGAAAAGCACATCTATCTCTCATCAAACAAATAATACAAATAAGCAAAGACCTATAATACAAGGAAAATATAGGTCCGTTCATGACATAAGACTTGAAAGAGTCTTTCACTATGAAGCATTAGACGGTTGTCCTTGCTGACGACGACTGCAAGTGCGCCTATTGTGTCCATCCTGCTTACACTTACTACATCGCAGCGTTGTTGGGGTTTCTCTCCATTCCTTCTCTCGCATATGCCGTGGCTGTTTCTGATTGCCTCTCCAATCCATCTCAATGCGCAAACGGCTAGATTGAGGACGACCTTTTTTGACTCGCTTACGATATGGATCAGCCAGCAACGTGTGTGGAACAGCCCACGCGATTTAAATAACAAAAAAAAACAGCCGAATGTATTTAAATAACAAAAAAAAAAAAAACAGCCGCACGTGAGAACAAATTAACAAAAAATTTAACATTCAACATAACATGAACCACATTAATCATAAACACACAAAATCTCCAAAGAAATAGATCTTACAAAGTTGTTGAGTTCGGGTGGGTTGCGGTTCGGATCTGAAGTTGACGATGGAGATAAGATATGCACCTATGGAGCCAATCTAGTGGAGCTCAAGGAAGGGATCGGTGGGAGTTGAGGGAAGGGATCGGTGGGAGAAAAAGAAAGAAGAAGGAACAAGGCAGTGAGAAAATGAAGGAAATGAGAGACAAGAAACCAGATCTGGTTTGTCTCTGTCCTCAAAGTGAAATCGTGACCTCGGGTCACGATTTCACTTTAGAGGAAATCGTGACCCGAGATCACGATTTCCTTACTTTAGTGAGGAAATCGTGATCTCGGGTCACGATTTCCTTATAAGTGAAATCGTGACCCGAGTTCACGACTTCACTCGGGAAAAAAAAACCAAACATCTACGTGGCGTTTACGTGGCAACAGGTGTGTTAGATGGGGAAATAGTTTGGTGGGTGTGTTGGGTTGATAATTTTTACACCCAATCGTACTAATCAAGGAAAAAACTCGAGCACTCAAACTCTGATTCCCTAGGTTTTGCGTTTATATTTTTTTGTATTTATTTATTTATTTTAATATATGTCTAGTAGTTACGTGATAGATTTAATTTAAACTTTACTCAATTTATATCTTTATCTATAGTCTATGACATATATTAAAAGTGGGAGTTGCCGACCAACACCATTAGTTTCACTTTTTTTTCTTCTTCAAATGCCCTTTTATAACTGGTATATACAACAACAACAACAACAACAACAACAACATAGTATCAGTCACAAATTAACTGGGCCACATGAATCAAACTTTTTTATTGTGCTCGATTAAGTGCAATTGATGGTGAGCTTTGTAAACCATTCAAATCCCTCCTAATTAATGCATCCCATATTAACTTTGGTCTGCCCCTACCTCGTCGAATTTCTACAGTTTCTATTAAGTCAAGTTTTCTAGTTGAAACATTTGTAGGCCGTCTTTGTAGGTGACTAAACCATCGCAACCGCCCTTCCCTAATCTTTGTATCAATTGGTGCTACTCGTATTTGTCTTTGAATTTCTATATTTCTTATTCTATCTTTACGAGTTTTACCACACATCCACCTAAGCATCATCATTTCTGCTACGTTTATTTTATGTAATTGTTGTTGCTTTACCGCCCAACATTCACTTCCATAGAACATAGCTGGCCTAATTGCGGTCCTAAAACATTTTCCTTTTTACTTAGTAGGAATATTTTGATCACAAATCACCCTTGTTGCACTCCGACATTTCTTCCATCCAGCTTGAATTCAATGTGTAACATCATTCTCAATGTTACCATCATTTTGTATGATTGATCCTAGGTATCTAAAGTGATTTACCTTAGGAACTTCTATTTTCCTAATTTTACCACTCCGCCATCTCGATGTCTAGTGTTTCTAAACTCATAGTGCATGTATTCGGTTTTCATCCTACTCAACTTAAAGCCTTTAGATTCTAATGTATTCCTCCGAGTTCTAATTTCCTATTCACTCCATCTTTAGTTTCATCCACTAAGACAATATCATCTACAAATAGCATACACCGTAGTACATCCTCTTGAATATGTCGAGTTAGTTCATCCATAACTAAAGTAAATAGATATGGGCTTAAAGTCGGTCCTTGATGTAGTCTTATCGTAATGAGAAATTCTTTTGTAGCTCCTCCAAATGTTTTTATACTCGTTCCTACTCCATCATACATATCCTTAATAATGTTTATGTATCTCTAGCGTGCACTTTATTTTTCTTTCTATAACCCACCAAAGAACATCTCTAGGTACCCTATCATATGATTTTTATAAATCTATGAATATCATATGAAGATCTTTTTTCTTTTCTCTATATTTTCTAACAATCGTCTTACAAGGAAAATCGCTTCCATAGTTGACCTCCCAGGCATGAAACCAAATTGGTTCTCTGATATTGTTGTTTCTCTCCTTAGCCTATTATCAATTATCATCTCCCAAAGTTTCATAATGTGACTCATAAGTTTAATTCCCCGTAGTTTGAGCAACTTTGAATGTCTCCTTTGTTTTTGAAGATTGACACTAGCATGCTTCTTTCCAATCCATTGGCATCCGTTTTGATTTTAAAATTTTATTGAAAAGTTTTGTTAACCAAGTCAATTCAATTTCTCCTAATGATAAGTCGGTATTTATAGGCTTTTAGTAGTCTATTTTAGTATATTTAATTATTAAAAGTATTTAAAATATATATTTAATAATATTTTTTGGTCATTTTTAGGTGAAACGGAGTGCGCGGTTGAATTTGTGGCGAAAAAAATACTCAAAATGGAGTATTTACTTGTAGTAATCGGATGCCGGACAGTTTGCCTCGAATTACGCATTGCACAAGGTGTCGAATAGCAGACATGATATTTCAGCCAATAAGGTGATTCCACGTCAGCGTGAAAAGCCACTCTGGACCAATAGGATGATTCCACGTGGAAGTTCAAAGCAAACAGCAGGTCAATACACCGATTCTAACCAATAGGGTGTTACCACGTGTTGACACGTCAGCAGTTCCAGTTCCAGCAATTAATGAGAAACCGCCACGCGTCGCCACGTCACCTAGCGCAGCCACGTCTCGCAAGCAAGAAAATTCGTCGCATTTCAAAATCAGTCGATCTGCCTCGAGATGCGTGCCCACACAAACTCCCAGAATTTCAGTCGAGTCGCGCGATTTTCTCTTTGCCAGCGCGCGTACACGTGGCGAGCTCCCATTCATCCAGACACGTCACAGCAAGTGGTTCAGCCAATCAGAAGCGTCCACGTGGTGCTAGCTCACCTCACACACGACGCACACGCTAGAAGTTCGCGAATTGTGCGGCGACACATCAGAGGCGGTGACAGGGTGATCCAATGAGACGCTGACATGTGGCGCGACAGTTAAAAATCAGCGAATCACGCTGTGACACGTGGCAGACTCGAATTTTGATCTAAAAACACCCCTATGATGCTCCTCGACGCACGAGTCACGTACCTAACCCCTAAAATTAGTATCCGAATACAAATTGGAATGTTTTTATATATTAGGAACCTAGTTATTATTAGAGAACAATTAATTAGTATTTTTTAGAGATCAATTATTAGATTTTAGTAGTGATTTTTGAAGATGATGTCCGGCTAATCAATTTCTTGCCTAAGTCGAAGGGGAAGCAAGTCGGAATCATGAATTCATAGCATATTATGTGAGATCTTTTATTTTATTATTTAATTAATTTAATTTCTCCTATTTCATTGTTGTTGATTTAATGATTATGATTTAGATTTATGGTATGTATGAGGCCAGTGCGTGCTTTTAGATGGACAATCTATTGTTATTTGGAATATTAGTATCCGTGTAATTGTGCTTTTATACCAATAAAGTAACAAACATTCACCCGTTTGCCTAAAACCCTTTTGGTGTTTGAGTGTGCAACAATTGAATCTAGGTTAAATCGAGAGCGGATGCGACCCGGTTATTTAGGATTAGTGTTCCCATAGCTCTATATTACTGCGGTTAATGTGTTAAACCTGATTGGCGGATGTCTAGGGTTATATATTAATTCGGGAAGTAGTTAGTGGTGGACGTCTTGACTATCAGAATTAGGGGAATTAGAAATTTCTGGCGGATGTCGATTTTCTATGGCTAATCTAAGAGAATTTAAATTAATAACTTTTTGGGAAAGATTGAAGACCATGATTGCTATTGAATCTTGATTCTGATTTGTGGAACTGGAGATTTTGGTGTTAATTAATTATTAATTAATTTTTTTAGAAATTAGTTTAGTTAATTTATTTATTTAGTTTAGATAGATTAGTTAGTTAAATTAATATTTATTTTAAAACCCTCGATTTTCTTTTTTTGTTGTTTTAACTTAAGAAAGACAACCAGTCTTTGTGGGATCGACCTTTTGCCACTATTCTACAAAATATTTGGTTTAGGAAACTTTACTTTATTGACGTGCCTCTATGAGTATTTCATCTGGGCCACATGTTTTCGTATTTTCATTCTTTTCAATGCATCTTTAACTTCTACAATTCTAATATTGTGTGTATAGTTTACATTTTTTTCTTGGTGTGGGTTTTCATTTATTATAGTATCAACTTGACCATCATTAAATAAACTATCGAAGTAACTTCTCCATCTCTCCTTAATATCCTCATCGCGCGTTAAAACATTTTGATTTTCGTTCTTAATATATATATATATATATATATATTTTTTTTTTTTTTTTTTTTTTCGCCATCTCTATTACCTAACCTTGTATATAGATCTTCCATGAAATTTATTTTAGCTTGACTAACTACTTTTTTAGCTTGTTTTCTAACTTCTATATATTGATTGTATACATCTTTATCTTGACACTTAGGTATTTTCCTATACATCTCTTTTAGTCTTAATTGTTTGTTGGACATCCTCGTTCCACCACCATGTTTCCTTCTTTGGAGGTCCCAATCCCTTAGATATACCTAATATGTTTGATCTCACTCTCCTTATGCAACTACTTATTTCTAGCAACATTGTATTAGCATCTAAGTCAAGATTCCAAACATTTTTCTTTAGCCGATCCCAAATCTGAATAAAGGAGGAGGACTCTGACGCCCATTTTCTTTAATAACTCTTATATGCTAAAAAAAAAAAAAAAAAAAAAAAAAAACTGTTGATGACGTTGGATGTACATGGTTGAGTGTGTTTGCAGATGAACAAGCTAATTCAAATGGTGAAGATTGCTCCACAAGATATCTCTTCTTGATTTTCCATTTTTACCATCTCTTAAATTGGTCAATCAAATAGTCTTTCTTTTTGCGCAAGCCATATGTCGGCCTTTCGCCCGAGCCCTCTCTTAATATGGTTTAGTACATACTAGTTGGTATTCCGAGCTTTGCACGCGGCAAGACTAAGTATCGAAATATTATATAAGAAACGTTAAAAAAATAAAAATAATTATTATATAATCTTTGATATGAACTTAGAGTCGTTTCTTTTAGGTCTCTCGATAATTAATAAAAAAACACTTGCAAACACTATGCATATTTTTAAATCTACACAAAACATTAAATATTTACAATATTACATAGAAATAGCGGGGTTTGAACCGATGACCACTTATTCCTAAATCTAATCGCATATCATTGGACCATCCAACCAATTATGATAGCATCATGTCACATGTCACGTTGTGAGAGTTTCTCACGCACCCGCATGTCGCATAGTAAGAACTTCTCACAAAAACAATTCCAAGAAAAAATTAAAAACCAAAAATTATATTAGTATAACAATTAAAAAAATAACCTAATAATAAGTATAGCTTAATTTCTTTTTAAATAATCTAACATATCATGTACATAATATGTATTATCTAATAAATAAAATATTTTGAAAAAAAAATAAAACCCAAAATTCTTATTTGTATAACAATTAAAAACATAACATAAAAAATAGCAGAAAAAGAAAATTAAAAAAATTAAGATTTTAAAACCAAAAATCCTATTTGTATAGCAATTAAAAACGTAACTTAAAAAATAGCAAAAAAATAAAAATTAGAAAATTAATTTAAAAATAAAAACCTTTTATGTATAGCAATTAAAAAACTAACCTAAAAAATAGTAAAAGAAGGGAAAATTAGAAAATTAAAATTTAAAAACTAAAAATCATATTTGTATAACAGTTAAAAGCATAACCTAAAAATAGCAAAAAACAAAAATAACAAAAATTAAAAATTACGAAAAAAGAAACTTAAAAATCGAAAAAAAAAATCTATTTGTATAATAATTTAAAACAAAACCTAAAAAATAGCAAATAAAAAGGAAAATAGAAATTATACTTTAATTAATGACTTCGCTATGTCACAGTCAAAATCTTATTTTATGTTTTACCATCATACCCTCACTTAAATGCGAGAAATATAAAAGGCTTGTGTTTTTTTATTTTTTTATCATAAATTTTAATTACGACATCATCATGTCACTTGTCATCTTAGAAGAGTTTCTCAAAAGCCACGTGTCATGTCGTGAAACCTTCACACAAAAATAGATGTATTATCTAATAAATATAAAACTCCAAAAAAATATTTAAAAACTAAAAATCTTATTTGTATAACAATTAAAAACATAATCTAAAAACTAGCAAAAAAAAGAAAATTAAAAATTAAAATTTTAAAACCAAAAATCCTATTTGTATAGCAATTTAAAGCATAACCTAAAAACATCAAAAAAAAATTAAAATTAAAATTTTAAAACCAAAAACCCTATTTGCATAACACTTAAAAACATAACCTAAAAAATAGCAAAAAATTAAAATTAGAAAATTAAAATTTTAAAACCAAACATCCTATTTATATAACAATTAAAAACATAACCTAAAAATAACAAAAAAAATGAAAATTAAAAATTATAAAAAAAACTTAAAAACCAAAAAATCATATTTTTATAACAATTTAAAACATAATCTAAAAAATAGCAAAAAAAGAGAAACGAAAATAGAAATTATACTTTAATTAATGATGTCATCATGCCATAGTCAAAATCTTATTTTGTGTTTTACCATCCTACCCCTCACTTAAGTGGGAGAAAGGTCAATGACTTGTGTGTTTCTTATTTTTTTTTGTTATACATCTTAACTATGACATCATCATGTCACGCGTCATGTTAGGAGAGCTTCTCAAAAGCCATGTGTCACGTCGTGATACTTTCCCATAAAAATAGTTCTTATTTATATATATATAAATAGATTATCGACTAGAAAAATGCTTTGGTAACCCACTTTGGGCACTTTGTGGGCTCAAGTAGATGTCCCTCCATGTGATCCACCGCAACGTATGCGAGTGCACATCTCGAGGTGTTACGCGCATACCTCAGATATATCGCATAGCTAGACACCTATTTGGGCCCATTAGATACCCAAAGTGGGTGTCCAAAGTGGGTTACTTTAGCATCTTTCTATTGACTAACGTAATTTTTTCTTGAGAAAAACTAAAAGGAGAATTCTTTTGTAACCCATTTTGGATACCAACTTTGGGCACCTAGTGAATCCAAGTGGAAGTAGTGAATGTCCCTCCATGTGATACACCTCGAGGAGGTTAGTGCACATCTTGAGATATTACAAGCACACTTCGAGGTGTATTGCACTGCTGAACACCTACTTGGCCCATTTAGTGCCTAAAGTGGATGTCCAAAATGGGTTCTTTAAGCTACTTATACATACATTTGAAACATAGTTATCCATATGATTGTCAGATGTGAAATTGAGATAAATGTGAGATATGGTACGGGAAGATACCTAGTTTATCATTCCTTAAGATTTGGGGTTGTGAGGCTTACATAAAGCGACAAATCTCAGAAAAACTAGCATATAAATCTGACAACTATTTATTTGTGGGGTATCCTAAGGAAACAAAAGGATATTACTTTTATAATCTCGCTGAGAAAAAAGTTTTTGTTGCTTGGAATGGTGCCTTTATGGAAAAATAGTTTATTTCAAAAGACACTAGTGGGAGAGAAATAAATCTTGAAGAAGTTCAAGAATCACAGATAAACCCTGAACTGCTACCGGAAGTTCAACAACGTTCTAAACCAGTTGAACCTCCACAAGTGACATAAGGCCCACGTAAATCTGGTAGGGTAAGACATGTTGCACCGAGAATTATAGGGCCATTTCAGATATTCCAAGGAGTTGGGGATATCGCTTATCAGTTAAGATTGTCAACCTAATTGGTAGGGGTTCATGAAGTTTTCCACATTTATATGCTAAGGTTAGCCAAATCAGTACCAATACCAATTATTGACTTGACTAGGATCGATTTCATACCAGATGTGACATACGAGGAGCACCCCATTGAGACAATGGATTACAAGGTACAAACTCTTAAGAGAAATGAAATATCGCTAGTACCCGTTTAGTGGTAGTACCATAAGAATAAGTGTCTCACCTAGGAAAGAGATTCTACCATGCAAGAACGATACCCCTAGCTAATCTAATGTAAAGGATTAACTTAAGTTCAAATTTTGGGATGAGATTCTTTTTAGTTGGGAATATTCTAACAGCCCACCCTAATTATGTTAGGGAATTTGCCCTAGGTCAATCCATTAACTGTCTTTATGAATACTTTTAGTTAATAAAATAGAGGATTTCATTTGCTGTTTATTATAATTGATTTACATGTTTACATTGTAATAAGATCCATGGGTATTTTTAGAAATATCCTAAATGTCCCTAGTCGATCATTATATTGGGAACTATAATGAATTAAGACTAGTGTGAGTCTTGATTGATGATCATATGATGATTATACGTATAGGGATACGAATCAAGATCACGAGTACTTGTTAGGGAACAAAATACTTTATCAACCCGCTATGAGAACATCACATGGATTAAGTCATAGTTGTTTCTCATGATAGGTATATTTTTTCGGTCCTCTGACTTGAGGTTACCAGAGACTTCAACATTAGGAACACAATGATTTGACACAATCAAACGTTGTCTTTAACTGGATGATTATAAACGTTGTGATTGGTTATTATGTGAGCAATGTGATGAAGTTGTGTAATCGAGATAGAATTTGTCCCTCTCATATAAAGAGAGATATCCAGTGGATCCCTCGATGTGTTAGACTGTTAAAAGGCCTAGTCTAAGTGAATTGATATTGATCAATGTCACATGGATGTTTTCAATCTACCTAGAGATCGAGACTAGTACGATTGAACATGTTGGATGACAATTCCATGCTTTATGTTTGATCAAAAGGATATCGTGTGACAAAAGGATGTTATATACACTATATATTAGGTTGTATCGATTTGATATTCGTACAACTTGGGTAGTCATAATATCTTGCTAGAGGCCACTTATGACTTGTATACCAAAATGTGTTTTGGTACACTGTCAACGTTGTATGAGCCTATTGGGTTACACATTAAGAATGGTTTTGCGAGATTTCAAGATGGTTCAGAAAAATGAATTTTATATGATAAAATTCATGACAGAAACGTCCTTGTGGTGTATTACACTTATACTTTTTTAAGTAGGGGTATATGTGTAATTTACTTAACCGTCTATATACAATGGTTGCATAAATAGATACTTTAAGTTAGAACACACGTACGAAAGATTAAGGGCCGAAACTTTATTTTCATTTTAAAATGACTTAGGGTTTTCTAGTACGCTCTGGATCGTTTTGGAGAGAAACAAAAAGGTTTGGTATTCTCTCGAAGCTGGCACTTCGAATCTCGACCGCCGTTCGTGTGTGGACTGCTGGTAGAGGGCGTTCGTCATTAGCAGCTCCTTAGAGATTGATCAACCTTCAGAAAGGTATTTTGCGACCAAGGTATGATTAAGTTTTCTTGGTTTAAACATTTTTAGTGGAATTAGATTCGGATCCTGTTGGGGTATTTGTCAAAATTATTTTGTAATCTCCGCTGCGTTTAAACCCCAAAACCCAACAAATTAATGCTAATCAATAGATTAATTATAAATTAGGACCTTAAGCTCAGACCCAAATGGACGCCGTGGAAAATTATAAGGCTCGTTTGGATGGTGTATAGGTTAGTCAGGGTCTAGGTATCACATCATCCTTTATATCACCTATTACATTACATATCACATCACCTATCCCTCATCTACAAATCAAAAACCAAAAAAATAAAAATAAAACCTTTACTTTCTTTTTTCAACCGATCCTCTCATTTTCTTCTTTTTCTCCAACACTACTTCATCATCAAATTTGGTCTCACCCTCGCTAAGCTCTCCTCCCATGCAAATCTTGGCTTTGGCATTACCACCTCTTACGCTTGCGATCTTCTAGTCCAAGGTAAGAAGTGGTGGTTGTTGTGAATTTTTGGAGAGATTTGAGAGCTTTAATTATGAATTTATTGGTGATATTGTGTTGGTTGTGAAGTTGTTAATGTTATTGTTGTTGTTGGTTTTTTAGAAAAAAAAAAAAAAAAAAACTATATTTCTCTGCTCTAGAAACAAATTGAAATTCGTATATGGAGAGAGACGAATTGGGGACAACCAACGGGCCGGGCCTTGATGCCTAGGCCTAGGCATGTCGAGCCGAGTCGATCCAGACCCAAGTGGGCCCGGACCCAACTGCTTGGGTGGGCCAAACTGGGCCTAGCCGAATCGAGCCCAGTTTAGGCCCAACCTCCATAAATACAATTAAATATTTTAAAAATAAATTAAATATAATTTTAAATAAAATAAATTACAAAAAATAGGAAAAGTAGGTAGAAAATTATGGATAATTCCAAAACAATTAGAGAAAATGTGAAAACTAGAAAAAGGGAAAAAATTAGTTTTGAGACTTTTTCGGGCATTTGGGACCTCGGTGTAACTCGAAAAGCATGTCACAACTAAATTTTGGAATAAAATTCTAATTTTTGGTTTTACATTATAAAATCATAAAACATGACACTAAGACATTTTAAAATGATAAAATTAGACACCTGAGAATTATGAGACTAGTCAGGTGTTAGTGCACAGTTCGAGGCGTGAGTAGGTCATTTGGAAGCGTTTTTACGATCGTCGAGGTAAGTAAATCCACGAGAAAGTTAGCTTAGAATTTATTTATTTTTCTTGGAATTTACTTGTTTTATTATTACTTCTCACTAGTTTGGCTTGCATAATTACTCTATTCTCGTGTATGTTTGTGTATGGTTGAAGGGACGGTATGAACTCTTTCCGGCACTCTCGTAGATGACGATCTGATTGTTGATATGGTGTCGGTCATACTTTAGACTACGCGTGAGAGTTCTCTCCGCTAGTCGATGATTTCGAGAGTAGGTCAACAGATGCTTGCCTCCATAATAGACTTCCTTTCCATCGAGGCTTTGGGCGAAAGTTTGCCTTCCGATCAACAAAGTTCCTCGGTTCGATCGTAAGGAGGAGGCAAGGATTTCCTCGCCACCAGGGCCTTCTCGATTTAGTATTTGCGTCCTAGGGCTCGATAGCTATACACCATATTCATGTTCCATATTTTTTTATTATCTCAGCGAGTTATATTCATGCTTTACAATTCTATTTATTTATTTTATTTGGATGAATGTCGGTTGTTTTCTTGCATTTCCTCTGAATACTAACCGAATTTTTTGGGATTCACTAGCTGGAACTTGTCATTATTTTTGGTGGTACGTTGCAAATCATAAGACGAACCGAGTCTAAAAAGCTACATTACCTTCACTTGTAGGTGTTTGTATTTATATATGTAATACTTTTGGGATTACTTTGGGAAAATTTTTACTTGATTCATGTATATCGACATTTTCTTTACCTTCTTAACGCCTTTATTGATATACATCGTATCTTTTTTTCGGGTTTTCACCCCATAGGGTTGTTAATCAATGGGAAATTTGTTTACATTACTTATTTTCATATATTATTAAGACTTTTGCTATTAAAATAACTTAAATGAATCTACACAAATAAATTAAGTTGTAAAACTCTATAACTTAGTATATTTTGACAAAATAATCATTTAAACATCGAAATTACCTAGGTCGGATTATTGAATTGTTAGTTCGTGAGCCAAGTGATGAGGCATGACTTGGTGACATGTTTGGCAACTTGGCAGTGTCCTGTTTGCCTCGAAATTTGGGGTCATCACATCCATAAGAATACATTTTTAATGACCATTCTCCAATACTTCTGTTTTTTCAAGAAATCAATTTGTTACTTTAATTTCTTAATTGCATCAAATCATATCCACTAGCTCATGAGTTCACATAGGACTTATTTCTTTCTTTAACTGGCAATACATCTTTAAAATTCCTTATTAATTTCTTTGATTTTTCTTTTACCTTCATTTTAATTGAGATCCGTACCATCTCAATTCTCAATCATTTACCGTTCACCTAACTTTTCTCATCACTTGAATAGAGATAGTTTACGTTTCTTACTTAAGTAGATATACGTATCTAAATAGAGATATTATTATACTCTCACAGTATAATTTTTATTTGTATCTCATACAAGTTTGTAAATATGTTATCTCTTTTCCATCTCTACTCAATAATTATATATAACTTTATTCAAATATATCATTGAAAAACAACCAATTCTTCAAATATTAAGCCAGATATATTATCTTCTATTCAATACTTCCAATCTAAAGAGATATTATACCCCAATGAATCTGTATGTCATGTATATCTCTTTTCATTTTAACTTATGTTTTCATTATCCAAAACAAGAATCTTGCATTAACTCTAAACATAAAATATAATGCTTCTAAACTTCACCATTATCTAAGCACATGATGTAGAACTACACTTTTGAACCAATAAACTATGTATTCTCTAGAATCATCTGAAACTAACCGGTTCAAAATCTCAATCATTGGAGCTTTGACTTATTCTTGTCAGATTCATGTGAAGACATATCAGGTTCTATCAACCTTATCGCTTTATATCTTTAGTCTTATCGGGACTCTTTACTTTGGAATTTCTATTTCTATAACCATACGAGAATTTTTGAGATAATTAATTTGTTTTTACTCAAGTTTAAGATTGACTTCAATAAAACATTACAGACTCTATTACATCAGCCATCAACAATTCATTTGAATATTTAAAAACAAGTGTCATCACACTTGTCTTCTACGCTGTAAAGGAACCGTGATAATGATAAGGAGTCACTTAGACTTTTAGTCATGAACAACTACTCCAGTGCCTTACCTTGACTAACGGAATCCATTGGTGCCGTTTCTAGCTATTACAAGTCATATTTACATCTCATTTCTATTGGGTTTTGCGGTTCATACGCAGTGAAAAATTCAAGACAATTTTGAAAAACCCCAATAAGATCGTAAATAAGTTCCATTAAACTAGATCTACAAAAGTAAATTGTACCTTAATCCGTGATTTCCTTCTCTGATTATTCAATCTCTAAGACGTTCAAGCGTCCGTCCTCTAATAGAAATCAAAAGTAAGCCTTAGCTTAATTCGTGATTTCCTTCTCTAATTGTTCAATCTCCAAGACATTGAGACCAATGCATTATGACTACCAAAGTAGCTTGAATATCAAAATTGATACAACCTAATAAATAAAATATATCATACCTTTTTTCACGTGATATCCTTTGATTAATTATAAGGCATAAAAAATTACCCTTAATGTTTAATCGTACTTGTCTCGATCTTTAGGTAAACTGAAAACATCGAAATGGCATCGATCATATTAAGTCATATAGACTTAGTCATTATCAGTCTATCATATCGAGGGATCCACTTATATCTCTCTATACGAGAGTGACAAATTCTATCTCGATTACACACCTTCACATATTATTCACATGGTAACCAATTACAATCTTTATAATTAGCTGGTTAAAGACAACGTTTGATTGTATCAAATTACCATGCTCCTAATATTAAAGTCTGTGGTAATCTCAAGTCGAATGACTAAATGATATACCTATCATGAGTAACACCTATGACTCAATCCATGTGGTGTTTTCATAGTGGGTCAGGTCCAGAACCTTGTTCCCTAACAAGTACTCATGATATCGATTCAAATCCTTACACGCATGATCATCACATGAACATCAATCGAGATTCACACTAATCTTAATTCATTATAATTTCCCATATAATGACCGACTAGGGACATTTAGGATATTTCAATAAATATCCATGGATCTTATTATAAGGTAAACATGCGATCACTTATAATAAAATATCAAATGAAAACCTCAATTTTCTTAACTAAAATTTTAAGACAAATAATGTTTGTGGATTAACATAGCGCAAATGCCCAAACATCTCCTACTTGCATCAAGGCCAATCATTCGTGTATCTAATACCTAATGACCTAACATGACCATCATGTTTCGCTAGTAGAAGAGTCTTTGTCAAAGAATCTACAACATTGTCTTCTGTAGGAACTATATAAATCTCCACATCTTCCCCCTCAATATTTTCTCAAATGAGATCAAAATGTCTAAGTATATGTTTTGATCTGTGGTGTGATCTTGGTTCCTTGGCCTGTGCTATGGCCCCGTTTTCGTCACGATACAAGCAAACGGGGCTAGCAATACTCGGAACCACACCAAGTTTGTAGATGAAGTTTTTCATCCAAATTGCCTCCTTAGCTGCTTGGACGCTGCAATATACTCAACTTTTATTGTAGATTTTGTATAATTTCTTGCTTTGAGCCTTTTCATCTCATTACACCTCCATTAAAAGTAAACACATATCCACACAATGATATGAAGTTACCTATATCAGTTTGAGAACTTGCATTTGTGTAACTATTTACAACAAGCTCCTTTTCCAAATTTCTATAGACCAACAACATTTTTTAGTCCTTCTGAAGTACTTAAAAATGTTCTTCATTGCTATCCAGTGACTCTCCTTGGGATCAAACTAATATCTAGTTATTGTGCTCAAAGCATATGATACATCAGGTTAGGTGCATAACATGGCATACATGATAGATCTAATAGTTGATGCATACGGAATCGTATTCATGCACTTTTGCTTATCATTAGTCTTTGGACATTGAGTCTTGCTGAGACTTATACCATGAGACATTGGCAGTGACCCTCCTTTAGAGTCTTGCATACAGAACCAATTCAGTACCTTGTCTATGTAAGCACTTTGACTTAGACCAATTAGCCTTTTAGATCTATCCCTATAAATCTTATTCCCAAGGATGGAGGCGGTATCTCATAAGTCCTTCATTGAGAAACACTTCCCTAACCAATACTTGACACTCTGCAAGGTTGGGATGTCATTTCCAATACCTAATATATCATCAGCATATGGTACTAGGAAGACAACCACTCTCCCAGTGACCTTTTTGTATACACAAGGCTCATCATCATTTTTAATGAAACCAAATTCCTTAATTGCTTCATCAAAACAATGATTCCAACTCCAAAAAACTTGCTTTAATCGATAAATAGATCTTTGAAATGTGCACACCTTCCTAGAATTCTTAGGATGAACAACCCTTCAGATTGTATCATATACGCGTCCTCGAGTAACTTTCCATTTAGAAATGATATTTTAACATCAATTTGCCATATCACATAGTTATAATATGCGGCTATGACAATTAAAAATCTAATGGATTTAATCATGGCTACGAAAAAAAAAAAAAAAAAAAAAAAAAAAAAAAAAAAGTCATATCATAATCAACTCCTTAAGTTTGTCTAAAACCTTTTGCTACTAGCCTTGCTTTATATGTATGCACATTGCCATCCAAGTCAGTTTTCTTCTTGAAAACCTATTTATATCTAATGGTCTTTCCACCTTCAGGTAAATCAACTAGGTTTCAAACTTGGTTATCATAATTGCATCTCAGAATTCATGACACTAAGCCATTTATTTGACTCAAGGCTGGATACAACTTCCTGATAAGTAGTAGGCTCATTTTGATTCATAAGTAACACCTCACTACTATCTCTAATTAGAAATCCAAGCCTATTAGCCTGATGTCTTGCCCTATGAGACCTATGTGGGCCTTGTGATACCCGTGGATGCTCAACTAGTTCAAGACTTTGTAAATCTCCCACTGGACGATTGAGTGTTTATTTGTGGTTCTTGAGCTTTTTCAAGACTTACTTTATTCCCATTGTTTTTTTTAAATAAACTCTTTTTCCATACAGACACCATTCTAAGCAACAAACATTATGTTCTTAGTAGGATTATAAAAGTAGTATCCTCTAGTTTCTTTAGGATAACCAACAAATACACACTTGGTAGATTTGGGTGATAACTTTTCTAAGATTTGTCGTCGTACGAAAAACTCATAGCCACAAATCTTAACGAAAGACAAACTTGGTCTTTCTCACTCCACATCTCATATGGTATTTTATCAACTGCTTTAGAAGGAACATGATTAAGTGTAAACATAGCAGTTTCTAAAGCATAACCCCAAAAAGAAATAAGAAGATCTCCATGATCCATCATAGATCAAACTATATCTAATAAAATTTGATTTCTCCTCCCAGAAACACCATTCCACTATGGAGTTGCAAAAGAAGTTAACTGTGACACAATCCCACAATTTCTAAGATGATCATTGAACTTTTAGCACAAATATTCACCACCTCGATATGATCGAAGTGCTTTAATAGTTTTACCAACTTGATTTTGCATTTCATTTTGAAATGTTTGAAATATCTTAAAAGATTCACATTTATGTTTCATTAGATACACGTAACTATATCTGTTGAAATCATCATTGAAAGTAATGAAGTACTGATAACCACCTTTAGCCTTTGTGTTATAGAACCGCATACATCAGTACGTAATAGACCCAATAAATCACTTGCCCTTTCACTGTGTCCAGTAAAGAGACTCTTTATCATCTTGCCTAATAAACAAGATATATATGTTTCATATGATTCAAAATCAAATGAATCTAAAAGTCCATTTTTATGGAGTTTAGAAATGTGTTTCTCATTTCTTTGGCCAAGACAACAATGACAAAGGTAGATTTGGCTTAAATCATTTGACTTGAACCTCTTTGCATTTACGTTAACAATAGGAATGTCTATGGACGTTTTCATGTTCAAAATTTAAAGACCATCAGCATTCATGGAAAATGTCTTTACGAGAAATGAAGCATTTATCATTCGTAATAATGAAATCAATACCATCTGAATCTAAACATGAAACTGAAATGATGTTTTTACTCAAAGCAGATACATAATAACAATTATTTAAAACTAAAACAAGTTCACTATGTAAAATTAACTCACAGCATCATACAGCCAATGCAGCAACTTTTGCTTCATTTCTAATTCGTATGATGACTTCTCCATATTTTAGTTTTCTATTTTTGGTGACACCCTGCACATTAATACAAAGGTGAGATCCACATCTGATATCAAATACCTAAGAATCACTAGTAGACAAGTTAACTTCAATAACGTCAATACCTGAAGCGGTAGTCGCACTACTCGTCTTTTTCTTTAGATCTTCGAAATAAAGCTTGCAATTTCAAAACTAATGCCTAAGTGCATGGCAAAAAAGGCAATTTCCATTTTTTTTGTTTTTACTTTTGGGACTGTGAAATAGAAGCAACCTTAGGCTTGACTGTTGGTTTTGGGGTTCATACGCAGCGGAGATTACAAAACAATTTTGACAAAAACCCCAACAGGATCCGAATCTAATTCCATTAAAAACGTTTAAACCATGAAAAACTTAATCATACCTCGCCGCATATACCTTTCTCAAGGTTGATCAATCTCTAAGGCGCTGCCAACGACGAACGCCCTCTACCGGTAGTCCACACACAAACGGCGGCCGAGATTCGAAGTGCTAGCTTCGAGAGAATACCAAATCTTTTTGTTTCTCTCCAAAAACGATCCAGAGCATACCAAAAATCATAAGTTGTTTCTAAAACGAAAATATAGTTTCGGCCTTTTGATCTTTCGTTAGTGTATTCTAACTTAAAGCGTCTATTTATACAACCCTTGTATATAGACGGTTAAGTAAATTACACATATACCCCTACTTAAAGAAGTATAAGTGTAATACACCACAAGGACGTTTCCGTCATGAATTTTATCATATAAAATTCATTTTTTTGAACCATCTTAAAATCTCACAAAACCATTCTTAGTGTGCGACCCAATAGGCTCATACGACGTTGGCAGTGTACCAAAACACATTTTAGTATACAAGTCATAAGCGGCCTCTAGCAAGACATTATGACTACCCAAGTTGTACGAATATCAAATCGATACAACCTAATCGATAGTGTATATAACATCCTTTTGTCACACGATATCCTTTTGATCAAATATAAGGCATGGAATTGTCATCCAACATGTTCAATCGTACTAGTCTCGATCTCTAGGTAGACTGAAAACATCCAAGTAACATTGATCAATATCAATTCACTTAGACTAGGCCTTTTAACAGTCTAACACATCGAGGGATCCACTGGATATCTCTCTTTATATGAGAGGGACAAATTCTATCTTAATTACACAACTTCATCACATTGCTCACACAATAACCAATCACAACCTTTATAATCGTCCGGTTAAAGACAACGTTTGATAGTGTCAAATCACTGTGTTCCTAATGTTGAAGTCTCAGGTAATCTCAAGTCAGAGGACTGAGAAATATACCTATCATGAGAAATAACTATGACTTAATCCATGTGATGTTCTCATAGCGGGTCGGTCCAGTACTTTGTTCCCTAACAAGTACTCGTGATCTTGATTCGTATCCCTATACGTATAATCATCATATGATCATCAATCAAGACTCACACTAGTCTTAATTCATTATAGTTCCCAGTATAATGATCGACTAGGGACTTTTAGGATATTTCTGTAAATACCCATGGATCTTATTATAATGTAAACATGCAAATTAATTATAATAAACAGCAAATGAAATCCTCTATTTTATTAACTAAAAGTATTCATAAAGACAGTTAATGGATTGACCTAGGGCACATGCCCCAACATTGACTTATTCCATAGGCTTTTTGATAGTCACAAAGCCTTGGAGACTTTAGCCATGCCTTTGGCCTTCTTCTTCATAGCATTTTCTTTCTGAACCATCAACACATTAGCAATGGGTTTCTTGACATTCTACTCAGCAGTTTTAAGCATCAAATGCAACTCTAAGATAGACTTCTCCATATTATTCAAGTTATAGTTCATCACAAATTGTGAATAACTATCAGATAATGAATTTGGGATCAAATCTATAGCCAACTTTGGCTTATGACAAATCTAAGTCTGTCAAGATGGTTAATGTTGCCCTTCATTTTCAAAACTAGAGGACTACCGAACGCACCTTTAGCAATTTTACAATAATGAAGGTTTTTAACTGTCACGAGCCTTTCTTGCCCAGCTTGTTGTTGGAACATTTCCTTCAGCATTGTAGCCATGTCATAAGCTTCCTTGTGTTCCATGTACTTTTGGAGTTTAGGAACCATAGTTGCCAACATAATGCATGCAACACCAGTTGAGTCGTTGACATTCTTAATATGTGCATCCTTCATGACTCTTAAGGCATTTGCTGGTAATTCATAAGGAATAGAATTATCCAAGACATACAACTTGCATTCGTGCTTAAGAACAATTCTCAAGTTTATGAACCTGTCAATAAGTTTGTCCCAGACAACTTATCCTTTTCAAGGATAGATCGAATGACAAAGTATTAGTGTGATTTGAAGAGGCAATAAATCTATAAGAAAGATTATGCAAAATTTCATTTTATTATAGAGGAATAGACTCCTACTAAATTAACAACCCTCCAAAAAATGTTATGTTAATTTAATGGACTAAAATCCATGTTTCACCTAATTCCAAGACAACTAAGGCATGACATTTTGAATTAGGTTGTTTAGGTAGGTATCAATTACCAATTACATCATATGTAACTTTTAGTTGTTTTATGAGATTATGACATTTTATGTCTTAGCATATTTTATCTCATTTAGTGCATAAAGCCTAAAACTATTTTAATAGATTTATCTAGTCTAACCATTTCAAGATAGAGTAATCGTTACGCAACTTGCCTCACCAAGATAACATAATACTCTCTACGGAGGCAAATTCATATTGATATGATCGAAGCCGTCATAAATGTTTGAGAATGGATGGTACTTGACTTAAAATTTGAAAGAGTAATTTTATTTGTAGTAGTCGTAATTTAAACAAGATAAATATCATATACTACAATGCATAAACAATCAATAAACAAGTTAGGAGATTTTACTATATGAATAGTTATCGGCATTCCCGCTGGCTGGTCAGCTGGCGGCAGTCCTGCTGACAGGTCAGCGGATGGGGTATAGGAGGCAATGCCTCCGTTTTCTTAGAAAACAAATTTCATTTTCAAAAATTGAAAATAGCCTAAGATTTTTCAATATTTTAGTCAATCCAATTAACCAAAATTGTCCCTTATTTTAATTCAAAAAATATTAATTTAAATATTTTTAATTAATTCGGGTCCACCTTTAACTTAATAGTTGATCCTAATCTAATTAGAATTCAAGATACTTTGAATCCTTATCCAATTAGGACTTTTTATATATCTCAGCTATCTTATAAGATTTGTAGTTCTTATCCGATTACAAGTTGATCTTTTATCTAATAGGATTATACTAACAGATAACCATAATGAAATAAAATCAATTTTGATTCTTATTTATACAAAACAAGTAATTGAATCGAGAAACTAAATATTAATCAAGCATTCAACATCAGAATCATATTGAATGAATCATATTAACCTTATCATGCTTTCTATTATGGAGACATACATAATTATTGAACAAAAATGAAATATGTATTCAATACCAGAATCATATTAACCTAAACATGACTTCTACCATGAACATACAAAATTCGCATCATTCAATATTAAAACATATGTTAATCAAAATATTCTAAACATGAATTCTATCATTGAGTCAAATCATGCATATGTATTAAATACATGAATTAACATGTTTTAATACCAATTCTTGAGAACAATTATCACAAAACATATATGCACATCATATATACATTAATCAAGATCATGTTTTTACATATATATCATATATACATTAGAGAAAACATGCAAGCGTTTAATAGAATCGAGCCTATGTCTTTGATACCACTATTAAGTTTTAGGGTTCGTACACAGAGAAAAATTCAAGACAATTTTAAAAAACCCCCCCACAAGATCGTAAATAAGATCCACTAAACTATATCTTTAAAAGTAAACTTTACCTTAATCCATGATTTTCTTCTCTGATTGTTCTATCTCCAAAACGTGCAAGCGTTCGTCCTCTATCAGAAATTAAAAGCAAACTTTACCTTAATCTATGATTTCCTTCTCTGATTGTTCGATCTCCAAGTCGTTCAAGCATATATCCTCTATTAGAAATCCACACATGAATCGACGAACACAATTTAGAGTGCTAGTGCCAAGAGAGATTGAAAACATTTTTCTTTCCCTCCCAAAATCCAAAGAACTCAAAAATAGTAAAAACAAAAAATCTTATTTTGTTTTAGGGATTTAACCTCCATTTATATGTGTAGAGAAACCATCACTTAAAATCCTATTCATAATAAAACTATTGTGTTTAAGCAATTTAAGCAAATTACACATACACCATATTAATAAGTTGTCATATAACAAATCGTAAGGGCTATTATGTCAGGAGTTTTATCATATAAAATCCATTAATCTAGTCAAGTTGAAATTGCGCAAATTCATTCTTTGTGTGCGACCCAATAGGTTCATGCAATGTTGACAGTGAACCAAAATCATTTTGGTTTACAAGTCATAAGCGGTCTCTAGTAACGCAATATGACTACTCAAGTAGTATGAATATCAAAATCGATACAACCTAATAAATAACATATATCATATTCTTTTTTCTTGCATATACCATAATGCATATAAAGTCACTCTTAAGTAAAAACATCCAAGTTACATTGATCATATCAATTAACATGGACTTAGTCATTATCAGTCTATCATATCGAGGGATCCACCGATATCTCTCTATACGAGAGTGACAATTTTATCTTGATTACACACCTTTATATATTATACACATGGTAACCAATCTCAATCTTTATAATTATTCGATTAAAGCCAAGTTTGATTGTTTCAAATTACCATGCTTCTTATATTAAAGTCTATGGTAATCTCAAGTCGAATGACTAAATGATATACCTATCATGAGTAACACCTATAACTTAATCCATGTGGTGTTTTCATAGCTAGTCGGTCCAGTACCTTATTCCCTAACAAATACCCATGATCTCGGTTCGTATCCCTATACGCATGATCATCACATGACCATCAATCAAGATTCACACTAGTCTTAATTCATTAAAGTTCTCAGTATAATGACCGACTAGAGACATTTAGGATATTTCAACAAATACCCATGGATCTTATTACAAGGTAAACATGCAATCACTTATAATAAAACAGTAAATAAAAACCTAAATTTTATTAACTAAAATTATAAGATAAATAATGTTTATGGATTGAAAAGGAACATGCTCCAATAATATCTATATATAGAATCTACTCAACTCCATTTTATCAATCTTAACTATTCTCACTTTTGTTTCATCCTTTGTCTCGATATTGACTTATTCGTGCCCGATACAATATTTGAACAACTTATGGTATATTCAATTTAACTTACAAAAACAATTTCAATCTTTTCTCTTAATTAAATACAATATGTCTTCGTATAATCTTTCGGTAAATTGAAGTCTTCATTTAGCTATCTTTTTTTCCAAATAGAGAATTTTTTAACTCAATTAATCTCACAGTTTGTTATTGCATTAAGTTTTTTTCGTTAGTCACAAATTTCTCGATTTCCTTTTTCTTAAAAAGAAGTTCAATACTTTTTAAGAAACTATGCAAGATAACTAAATATCTTATTGTTTATCATTTCACTTTTACATCCAAACATTCAACTTTCGGTTACTAATCAAGTAAAAAGATAGAAGAATTAGAATTTCTAGTCTCTTGACTAACTCAACAGTTAGTCAAGCTTTTAATGGTTACCATTTCAAGCCCTTAAATTATATCAACCGAAATCTTTGCCATACATTAGTTCATGCTAACTTATTGTGCGGATTGCTTACTGATATTCGAATTGGTACATCTATCTCTTTATTTGTTTTATCTTAAGTTGTAATGATAAGTATCATAATCTTAATATTGTTAGAAGTAACTATTAGGTACTTGGAATTATATAACACAATCACTTGTGTCTTATTTAATAACTAATCACAGCTATTATCAAACTATTTCCTCAATTATCTTACTTCCTAATACATTGATACTATCACTAAGCCTTTCATTTCTAATTTAGAGATTTCATTGATTTTCATATCTTAACAACACCTGACGCGATGTCAACAAAGATCACTCTTAACTTAATTAACTTCATTCATTGCTATTATTTATTTGTTTAGAAAGTACAACCAATATATTCAAGTTTTGCTTATAACTAAGCGAGTGAAAAATAAATGAATAAAATGTACAATGCTTCTATGTAGAAATTATTTGATCATTTTTTACCATGGTTCTATTCTTGTTTTACTTCGTGTTTTGTTTTGTAATGAAGACAATACTTTGCTTCTAGTTTGTACTCCAATAAGTCTAACCTAGCTGAGGGAAAATAAGACAGTTTTTTTAGTTAAAAATTATTCATAGGAATCTTACGAATAATCATATGTTTAAAATTAAAGAAGTTCTTTCATCCTATTTTATGAGTTCCTTCCGAATTAGGTTTTGTAAGCCCTTAGGCATAGTAAACAATAAGAACTGCAACCACAATAATATTAACAAGAATGAATAAACTAGAACGTGGCCCCTTAGAACCATTTTTTTAATATAGTGATATAGTGTTTTCATAGCATCAAACACAATTTCTAGTCTTTGCTCAAGTTATTTGTAATATAAATAGTATTGTTGGATCCTAAGATATGCAAACCAAGGCTTTATTCCCTATTAGAACAAGAAATGTAGTTTTAAGCATTTCATCAAACACTTGGAGTTAAATTAAAACTAATCTTCTTTCATAAAATTATAATCAAATCTCTATTTTATAGGCCCTTTTGAAATGTCAAATAAAATATCATACTACCTAATATAGATAGTCATTTAGCTACCAAAAGTAAATCAAACAAGTACCAAATAATTGATTGAATAAGTACCAAAAGAATTATTTATTTTCATTCAAATAATCTAAGACACTAGAAGAAAACTTCGATCAAGAGATTTAGGATAAGGATACGTTGAAACAAAACAAAGAAAGGTGCATAAGACTTCAAATCAAAACTAATTATTCAAGTAAAATAAGGATAAGTTGAAATAAAACAAAGAAAAGTGCATAAAACTTAGTATTCTAACTTAAATAGATTACAATCAACTAATCACAATAAAAGTGATCAAAACCACCTTATAAGAGTCAATTTCAACTTATAATCTCTAACTCACCAATTTTTGTTAGAAATTTATAACTTGAGCAAAAGTTCATTTTTGCGAAAAATAGATTAAAACCTCTTTTACTTCTAGACTTAGCTCAAGACCAATCCAAATTTATTAATTTCATCCTTATTCAATAAATAAAGACAGTCTATTTCAAGAGAGTTCAACCGTATTTCAATAACCTTTTACACTTTCAAAGGCAATTTGAAGTTCATAAACTAAGTATTGTCTATTAAACCAATGCAACTTATCACAAATAAATTGAACTCAAAAGTCACGATCACTTGAAAACTATTGAATTCCACTTTATTTAGACATTAGAGGAACAAATGATGTAAATGCTCGTTTAAAAAAATCTAAGTCATGTTCCCTTTTAGATATTTCAACAATATTTGGAATTCACCCCTTTTCAAGATCATTTACAAGACTTTGAGTTCGTTGAAAATAAGTCCAACTCATCACTAAAGGCTAAAACCTTTTTGTGAGTTGAAAAGGGTCATACCGAATAAACCATGTGTTTAAAACAAAATTCAATAAAAATTAGCTAAAACTAACGCAAGACATTTCAAAGCTAAATTCGACCAACTATGTGCGCATTGCCTTGCATTAAAGTTTGAAGGAAATAAGTAGGGCTCTTTTAAGGCATTTCATCCAACACATTTTATGCAATTCAAAATGATTTTTACCAAGTTCAATGCAAATTAACTAAAACCATTTCAAAACTTGAAAGAAATCAATTAGACTCTCTATGAGCATTTTGTCAACCACTTGATAGGTAAGTCAAAAATGATTTTGTCAAATTAACGCAAATTAACCTCAATTTGATAAAACCAACTTGA
The DNA here is from genome assembly GCA_039657365.1 of Stephania yunnanensis. Taxonomy (NCBI): domain Eukaryota; kingdom Viridiplantae; phylum Streptophyta; class Magnoliopsida; order Ranunculales; family Menispermaceae; genus Stephania; species Stephania yunnanensis. The sequence continues at coordinate 25,209,311 of CM077581.1, read as the reverse complement.
ATCATTCACAAGGACAAAGAACCCATAAAAATCAAGTTTGTTCACGACCAAAAACAAAAAAAGAGATGCTTGTTTAGTACAATTCAACAACACAACCACTTTAAACCAAATTAAACTTAAAATACGATTTGACAAGAGTTGGAGTCTTCTACTCCAAAACTCTTTTGAGAGTTCAAATCTAGCGTAGATCTATGCACTTTCCACAATTTCAAAGCAAGAACTCATCTCTTTTTAAAGCCCTGATAGATATCTCTTATTATTTCTTTCATTTTCTCCTTTATTCTTCTTTTTCCTCCTTTGCGACTGGATCCATGCTCCCATGCTGGAGCTATACTGTCTACCATCATTCACCCCGAAGTTGTCGTCATCGTCATCATTCATCCGTGCCAGCTCCTCCGTGGTCTTGCCTCCTTACGCCATTGTTGTACACATGAAATAAGGCTCTCACCCTATTTCGTACTTCCATCTTAAGGTTTATTTATTTATTTGTTTGTTTTTTTATTTTTAAGTGAGACAATCTCACTTACCCATTTTTACCTTTTATTTCGTAACAACAAGATATATGGATCACTACTCTACTCAGCCTTTAGATCCAAAGGTTCACAATTTGCAATAATTCCCCTAAGCACTTGAGTGACTCTAAAATCTACATAATTAACACGCATAAACATTTTTTGAACAATTTATTTACCATTTTTCACCTAATTAATATCTAAGGTCTCAGTATTATGCAATTTTAATTTAATTAAACTTGTCCATTCTTGATGTTATATACTACATGCAATAGCACACTAGACAAAATTAATTTTTTTTATTCAAGCACTTCGACTTACTGCGACTCTCGATCAGGTATTGGACATCTAATAATTCGAAATTAACTATTAATTATCGAATTAAAATTCGAGTTGTTACAAATATCCCCCATATCTCCTCTTCTCCCCACCCAATCAGCGTTGCATACGTTGTCCTTGGCCCAAAGATTTTCTTATGAGTTCGATTCTTAGTCGAATCAACGTGAGATTTACCCTAAGATGAGGTTTGAAATGGAGTAGTGGCGGATGTGTTTGCATTTTTTAGAGTAAGAGAGTTGAAAGCTATAGTCGTGGCCTAGTTCTCTTATTTGTTTGTGTTGAATGACACACTTAGGTTACACAAATTAAAAATACATTTATCTCGACCTTTCATTACCCCACTTCACAATCTACGTGTATTAACTGTTGAAGTTTAGCCACTTTATAATAATAATCTTTTTGCATTTATAACTTGATCTTATGCAACATGAATCAAAAAAAATTGTTATAGTAATAATTCATTTATTTAAATTATTTTATTTACTAGAGAATCTTATTAAATTTAAACATTATGCATAGATTAAAATTTATGTCACCTTAACTATAGAAAATAACAAATAATTGAAATTTCTTTATAATTTCTAATCGATTATAAAGTTTTCTTAAGTTATATTAATATTATTATATAATAAATTCTATCATTATAAATTGCATCTATTACAATTAAATTTTTTCTCAAATAAAAAATAATAAAACAATGTGTAGTAGACAATCAATTCGAGCAAATATCGCTTTTAAAAAAATTGAATAAATATCAATTAATAATTAAGTAGTACCTAAAAGACATAAAATATAATTTCACAATATGCATAAATCTTTCAAACGCTTGAGATTATTAAAACAATATTTTCAATCAGTATTAAGAAATTTAACAAGAATTTCAATACAAAATAAATGCATTAAAAAATGTTACAAAATATTTTTTAACAAAATATATTATATGTGAATACAAAAATATTAATTATCAACAATTGATTATTCTAAGTTATAAGGGACTCAATTCCTATTAAACAAAGTCTCGAGTTCAATTGCGAAAGATGAAAAACACTAGCCATTATATTATGAGTTACACGACATTTGCATCAGGCATGTCGTATAAATTGAAAGTTGTTCATGATACACATTTAAAAGCCTTTAAACCCTGTGTAATACAACTTTCGGATTGAGCATGTCATTGAATATCAAAATTCTTTTACTACACACATTCATTAGTTATTATACTATGCGTTGCACAACATTCTTTTAATAAAAGTCGTTAACTTGTTATCTATATTGATTTATGAACAAAGATGGTAAAGAAAACAAACATTTTCACGCATGTCATTAGAAATTGTATAAGACGACAAGCAGTTGTGTAAGTCATCGTAGGTCAAAATTCTTGTAGTGAATTCAAAAAAATCTAAGTTCAGTACTTACATTCATGAATTCCTTAGATCCCATTTCAAACAATTATCTATTAGTTTTGTAAACTGATTTTAATCCATTGGTTACTTCAAATATCGAACCACTTTACAATAATCGTTCGTGAATTTAGACTGCTCAAGTGTATTTCACTTCTAATTATGCTTAGTTTATCGTATATTAATTCTATTCTCTTTTTAACTTTATGTTCTAAACCTTACTCGTTATGTCATATGAGTATGTGTATATCTCGAGGCCTATCTTAGGTCCCTCATTAATCTCATCAACTATAGCTTAGATTGAAAATGAACATATGATTTAAAATACATTACAATCATAGGTCTGGTATTTCTTAAATCTAGCTACGGGTGTATTACTTTAATGTGGTTACACAATCACCCATTAACCCAAGGTGCACGCATCTTGTGTTGAAACACTCGCCAACTCTACGTCTGACGCGCAACTCGCGTGTAATATATATATATATATATATATGTTTATAACACGTCATCAAACACAAATAGCATGAATTGACTCTCATGCCCGAGGTTTGACCAAGATTTACATGTTGGCACAAATTGTGGGTCGCTAATCCTTATAATTAGGGTCCAAGTCAGATTTAATAAAATCACGTCGTTAGAACAATCATTAGTATCTTTTAGTGGAAACTCAAGAAAATAAAGTTACGTAGACTCTGTTTGATAAGCACAAATTAGTTGATAAACTAGATTATAATATAGCTGAAAAGCTACTTTCACAAATAAGTTATGTTTGACAAGTAGATTATTTTAAAAATAATCTAGCTTATAAGCTACAATTATAAAAGCGGTCGAGAGTAGTGTTTTCACATAAAAGTGTCAGATAACTTTCTCCTTTTTTTTTCATGCCCTCAATTCCCAATTAATTGTGCAGGATTAAAAAAAGATTTTTAATTTGTGCTGACGAAGATGTACAACAAAAAATAAGGTGTGTTTTGAGTAAAAATGAGTATGCAAAATAGTTATTGATGCATAACATGCGTGTGTATGTATTTCGAAGCGTGCATGATGGCTCTCATGAATGCGGACCAATATCCTATGTCACATTTTTACATAAGACTTGTATTCCACCTCATATGAGTGTCACTTAGGTAAGGGTGTCATTCTAGCATTTTTCAACATATTAATTGATATTTACGATAACTATGGTTGGTTATTAAAAAAAGGGATAAATGTCTTTTTGAATAAATAAAAAAGATAAATATGATTAGTCAAACAAAAGATAGAGAGGACAAAATATAATTTTTTTTGGTGGATCATAATACAAGTGTTTAAGCCAACGTAACACATATGGCCAGTCAAACATACATAGTTAGTAACTAATAATAAATTAAGATTTTACTTGAAAAAAAAAACTAAATTTAAAATATATTATTTAATGTTTAATTGCATGTTTGTTATGTCATTTCGTATTTTTCAGCTACTTTATCAAGTATTTCTTCCCAACAATTTTAATACAAAGAATTTCATCTAATCAAGAGAATGCATGAACTACATTTGACTCATTTTAATGGCTAGAGGGGAAGTTGATCCCTAGATATTTCACATTATTGTTGATTTGTTTAATTTACTTGCTTTATTAATTGTTAGTTTACTTTATTTAGGCCTTGTTTGGTATGTAGGTAAGACATCTCTCAACTTACAGGAGATGGGGTGAGTTATCTCCCCCTCCCCACCCACAGGGAAATATCTTGCAGGAGTTCAATGGACAAAAATATCCCTCACAAATCGTATTTTTCTCAAGTCCCTCACAAATCATTTTTTATTTTAAAAATATGTTGGAAGGGCATTTATGTCAATTCTCGCATTTTACTATTTTTAAAAATTTGTAACTTCTGCAAGTTTAAAGTTCAACTAAACATGAAATATGAACTTACATTGTGAATTAACTCTATATATTATCTCCACTCACATTATAAATTGGCAGAAACGAACCAAACTGGTCTTAGTTTAAAAACCCACTATTTCGTACCTATCTATTTGATTTGCTCAACATAGTTCACTCCCCGTGTCCCTATGAGATCGATATTCAACTAGAGTATAACCTCTACTCAATTATTACTACACTAAAGTCGTGTCCTTAAGGTTGTCGGTCATTTAAAAAGAGGATTGTACCTAAAGAAGAAAGAGAGAATGATAGGTGTTGTAATGAATTGAATGGAATTTCAATACGCTTTTTTTAAAAAAAAAAAACAAGGCTACAGAACTCATTCCTCACTCCCCCACCACCCAAAAAAAAAAAAAAATAAGCAAAATTACAAGCAAAAGTTACTTGGTAACTTTGTAAGAACCAAGTAATGAAGTTATTCAAACAAAGCCAAAGGAATTGAGATTTTGCAGAATAAGAGGAAACAAGAGGCACAAGAGTTTTTAACATGTTAAAAACCTGAAACATCCAAGGCTCCTTGAGCATCAAAGAAATTCACTATTAAATACAAATTAAATATACATATTTAGTAACTTTCCAATGCTCCTTGGCCATAATTGGTAGAATGCCTCCATATCAAACTCTTTGAAAAATCTTTTGACATCCAAATTAAATACGTACATTCGATTTCAAAATCCTCTAAACTTTTTTAAAATTTTTTCAAATCATCCAATAATACACCACTCTCTTCAATAAAACTTTCCCGTTTCTTTGTCGTCTTCTTTTTTAAATTTTTTTTTTCAAGTTCCATAAAACGGATCATGAAGTGAAGAACTATTTAGGGATTTTGAAAACGCTTAGAACCCACACAGCCCATGATTGATGATGGTAGCTCCCCAACCTTCTCAACTCCCTCTTCAAAAGCCACACCCATGCCCATATAGAAATGAGCCTCAACATGACAATGGAAAGCCCACACACCTGGATTGTCAGCCTTAAACCTCAAAGCAGTCCACCCATAAGGATGAAGAGGCACTGTGTTCTTCAAGATCGGATCAACCAAGTTATACTTCTTTGGATCGTTTTTCGGATTAAACTTCCCTTTCCCATAACCAAGCACCCAAAAGTCATGTCCATGAAGGTGCCACGGATGTGTCTCGCTGTTGTTAAGAATCATCGTGTTTGCATTCTGCAGAATAATGTCAACCGTTGAATTGAATTTCAATTTGTATATGGAATTGCTAGAAGTGGCATTTGTATTGTCCTGGACCTTGTATATGTCATAATTCTCATAGTCATATGTATCTGGCGGCAGGGTCTGGTGGAAGGCTTGCTTCAAGTTCTTCTTCAGCGCAATGAGATACGGAACCTGAGGAAGATCTAAAGAGACATTGTTTAAAGACCACCGACGGTATCCATTGATAAAGTTTTGGGTGTTAAGGAGTATGATCTGTCTATCTGAAGTGAGGGGTGGTGGATGAATATAGCCTTTCCTTGCCTTGATGGCAAGGCTTTGCGCCATTCGATAGTCATTATCATTCCAAAGTGGCCCCGTGGGTATAGGCGTCCTAAGATACCTCTGAGGAGGATTTGGGTGGTAGTTGAAAATGGCTAGACCGGTTGGAGTGTCAGGTTTCCTACTAACGACATTAAGACCCATCCAGTAATTCTTTGAAGGATCTTGATCAGTTTTCACCAGTACCGAGTAAGTCTCTCCTGAGTATATGTTCAAGTTTTTCACCGCTAAGGGCTCAACATAGTGCCCATCAGCTTCCACGATTGTCATGCTATGGCCCTGTATCAAAGAAACTGTTGGTTCCAATGTAACGGATCGTTGAAGAACAAGATTGAAGAAAAAAGAGAGATTGGACTAATGGGGGTTTTTCTTTGTAATTTGAAGACAACAAGCAAAAAACTACAAGTTTGGAGTGTTTTTCTAACAATGCACAACACTACCTATTTATAGTAGCAAAAAAACATAGTCAACAATGACACCTAGTCAACAATGACGCCTAGTCAACAATGACGCCTAGTCAACAATGACACCTAGTAAAACCATAATTATTGCTCCACCATGTTACTCCACCATGTTACTCTTGTCCAAGTCAAGTTTATTCTCACAATCTCCCCCGTAAGCTTGACTTGGTTCAAGGTTCTTCACGCCGAGTTGCTCCCGCATCTCCTTAAATTTGACTCTTGCTAAGGCCTTGGTGAGAATATCCGCACGTTGTTCTCCGGTGCTTACGAACTCCACTACGATCTGTCGGTTCTCGACACATTCGCGAATGAAATGGAAGCGAGTGTCGATGTGCTTGCTTGCGTCCATGAAACACCGGATTCTTCATCAATGCGATTGCAGACTTATTGTCGATGTAGAGAGTTACCGCTTCGGCTTACTTCCTGGTTACCTCGTTCAACAAGTTTCTCACCATACCGCTTGACATGATGCTTTGCGCATAGGCTGCCATAAACTCGGCCTCACAGGAAGATAGAGCCACAGTTCGCTGCTTCTGCGATTGCCAAGTGATTAGATTCTCGTTGAGATAAAATGCCATCCCTCCGGTACTCTTTCTGTCATCTATATCACCGGCTAGATCGCTGTCGCATAAGAAACCGACGAGTTCTTCACTCCTTTTCCTCTTTTGTCTTGAATCCCATAGCTCGTTGTTCCCTTCACGTAGCGAAGAATGTGTTTCACTGCCTGTTGGTGTAGAATAGTAGGCTGTTCCATGTAACGACTCACCATGCCAACTGCATATGAGATATCAGGTCGAGTGTGGGTCAAATACCTAAGACACCCGATGACACGCCTATACTCAGTGGAATTCACAAAGGTTCCTTCCGCATCCTTTCCGAGTTGCAACTTTGCTTCCATTGGATACTTGCTCGGGTTGCAATCCGCCATCCCGAATCGCTCCAATATTTTCTTTGCATAAGCTGATTGCTTCACCGTGATGCGGTTTTTCTTCGGGTCCACCTCGATACCGAGGTAGTATGAGAGCGACCCAAGATCACTCATCTCGAACTCCTTCATCATTTGCTTCTTGAATCTCTCAACACCATCAATGCTAGATCCCGTCACTATCAAATCGTCAACGTATACACCAACGATGAGTACTTCGCTCCATGGCTCCTCGTGTACACAAACTCGCTCTTGAGAACACTTCACGAAGCCGAGACTCATCATTCTCTTGTTGAGGCAAGTGTTCCACGCTCTTGGTGCTTGGCGTAGTCCGTAGAGAGCCTTGGACACTTGTACACCTTGTGCTCTTTATTCTTGATGATGAAGCCTTCGAGTTGGGCGACATAAACTTCTTCTTCGATATCACCATTGAGAAACGCCGATTTGACGTCCAAGTGGTGAATCTCCCACCCACGATGAGCTGCGAGGGCAAGAATTAATCTGACGGTGTCGAGTCTCGCCACCGGTGCAAAGTTTTCCTCGAAGTCAACTCCTTGCTTCTGCACGTATCCTTTCGCCACTAATCTCGCTTTGTGCTTAAGGATGTTGCCTTCGCTGTCTCTTTTCAACTTGAACACCCACTTTAAACCGATGAGCTTGTGACCGGGTGGCAAGTCGGTGAGCTCCCACGTCTTGTTCTTCTCGATGGACTCGAGCTCTTTCTGCATGGCCTCCTTCCATGCCTCCTCGGTTGCTGCCTCGTGATATGTTGTTGGCTCGTCGGTGGTGAACAACAACAATTCGTCGAGATCCATCTCCCTTAATGGTGCCACTTCATAAATGTCGGCAAGAGAGCGGACCTTTTTTGGGGCATCTTCGGTTGTGGACCTACTTGAGCTCTCTCGTTGTCGAGGAGAGTTCGGCATGGCTACTGGTGTTATTGGTGATGCCGAGTGCGGACTTGCCGGTGGCGTTGCTGCGTTTTCCAAATCCGCTACATCTCCATCAAAAATTCCGAACTCCACAGAATTTTGTGCGTTCTCGCCATCATCGTTGCACCATTCCCACTTCTTCTCTTCTTCAAACACAACATCTCTGCTCACAATGATTTTTCCGCATCGTGGATCAAGGAATTTGTGCGCCTTACATCCGTCTTCGACGCCAAGATACACCATTGCTTGACTTCGGTCATCGAGCTTCTTGAGATGTGGACCTACAACCTTCACATGTGCAGTACACCCGAACACTCTTAAGTGCTCCAGATGAGGTCGTCTCGCCGAACCAAGCTTGGTAAGGGGTACAAACTCCTAGCACCTTTGTCGGCAAGCGGTTCAAGAGATAAACCGCATGTCGTACCGCCTCTCCCCATAGTTTCGCCGGGACTTGCATGCTCTTGAGCGAGACTCCTCGCATGGCCATCACGGTGCGATTTCTCCTCTCCACCACACCATTTTGTTGAGGTGTGTATGGTGCCGTGAGGTGACGCTCGACTCCCTCTTCCTTGCAAAACTCCGCAAACCTATGGGAAGTGAACTCACCACCTCGATCGCCGCAAAGTCTTAAGCTTGTGCTCCGACTTGTTCTCCACGAGCTTCTTAAATTTCTTGAATGCTTCAAAGGCTTCTCCTTTTCTCTCGAGCATGTATACCCACATCCAACGACTACAATCATCAACAAGTAAAAAGAAATACTTGTTACCAACGAGTGATGTCGGGGTGATCGGACCACACGATCTGCATGCACAAGTTGTGGGGATGCTCGGCACGGTAGTTGGCTTGGGCGGTGTAATGGCAGCCTTGTTTGCTTTGCGATCATGCAACTCTCACACACTTGGTTGGGGTGTGTAAACTTGGGCAGCCCTATAGCCATCTCCTTCTCCCCCATCATCTTGAGCGCATAAAAATTTACGTGCCCAAGTCTTGCATGCCACAACCAAGCAGATCTCGCTAGCGATGCTAATAGAACAACGGGTTGACTCGTCTCGAGAGAAATCTTGTACAACCGATTTGGCGATTTCTCCACTTTCATTAACAGACGCCATTTCGGTCGAACATCTTTAGGATCGAGCCGGCTAAGATGATCGTATTGCATTCTTCTCATCATCCGACCGAGACTTATGATATTACTTTTCAACTTTGGAATGTAATATACCTCGCCATTAGACGCTGATCACCGTTTTTGCATACGAACAATATGGATCCTCGGCCCTTGATCTCGACGAGTGAGCCGTCTCCGAACTTCACATTTCCGGTGATCTTCTCGTCGAGCTCATGGAACTTCTCTCGATGGGCCGTCATATGGTTACTTGCTCCATTGTCAAGGTACCACACGTCGGTGTGATTATGCTCCTCGCCACTTGCGAGGAGGTTCGCCATGACTTTCTCTTCATTGAGCAACACTACCTCTGGTTCCTCCTTGGTCGATTCTTGCACGAATTCTTCGAGGTTTGTCTCCTCATCTTCGGGCAAGGCGTTCGCCACTCCCTCGGCGAACATTAATGCGGCTCCTCGTCATGGAAGCTAGTGAGGTTTGCCACCTCGTCGGCCTTTTTGTTAGGGCACTCGATCGCGTAGTGCCCGTACTTTGACAAGCGTAACACTTCACCGTGCTCTTGTCTTTGCGGGGCTTGGTGTCTTCTTGTCGAGGTGAGCTTTCTCCACGACCTCGCCTCGACCTCGTCCCCGTCCTTTGCCACGACCTCGTTTATCTCCACCATGGCCGCGACTCGACGATTCGGAAGAAAAACTGGTTTCTCCATTTTTCTTCATTCGTGACATCCATTCTCGCATGCGTGAGCAAGAGGTGCTTCTCCTCCTCTCTTTCACCGTATCCGCGAAGTCTCTCCTCGTAGACTTTAAGGCGACCGACGACCTCCTCAACCGTCATGTTTTTGAGGTCACCAAATTGCTCGATCGCGGTAACGATCCGCATGTATTTTGTGGCAAGGCTCGTAGGAACTTCTTAACGACGGAGATCTCCTCCACCTTCTCTCCCAACGAGCGGATGCTCGTCACAATGGATGTCAATTTCATAGCGAAATCGTCCACCTTCTCTACATCCTTCATGCGGATTGCCTCGAACTCGAGTCCTCAAGGTTTGCACTTTCGCCTCCTTGACTCGCTCCACGCCAACGTGCATCGTCTCGTAGTGTCTCCCATGCTTGCTTGGCGGAATCCTTTTCGCCACCATAAGAAGAACATCCTCCGAAGCGCTTGATAAATGGCGGCGAGAGCCATTCTATCCTTGCGTTTTTCGACCTCGTCGAACTCCACGGCTTCCCACACTCCTTGCGCTTGTAAATTCACCCGCATCTTCAACGCCCACACCGAGTAGTTACTCTTTGTGAGTAACGGATAAGAGAGCGTCATGTTCCCTTCTTTTTTCCGATCTTAGTTGCCGCCATATCTCCTCCGACTGCTTTGCTTGATGACGACATGTCCTTCGGCTAATGGCTTTGATACCAAATGTTGGTTCCAATGTAACGGATCGTTGAAGAACAAGATTGAAGAAAAAAGAGAGATTGGACTAATGGGGGTTTTTCTTTGTAATTTGAAGACAACAAGCAAAAAACTACAAGTTTGGAGTGTTTTTCTAACAATGCACAACACTACCTATTTATAGTAGCAAAAAAACATAGTCAACAATGACACCTAGTCAACAATGACGCCTAGTCAACAATGACGCCTAGTCAACAATGACGCTTAGTCAACAATGACGCCTAGTCAACAATGACACCTAGTAAAACCATAATTATTGCTCCACCATGTTACTCCACCATGTTACTCTTGTCCAAGTCAAGTTTATTCTCACAGAAACTAGCTTATTGACGTATAGCAAAGTTTCCTAGATTCCATGGTTAACATGTATTTCAAATTTCCTTTGATTATCAAAAGAGTAAGTATCAATTAATACCTCTATTTCGAAGTTCAATGACGAAAGAGAAGACAAGCTCGCAACCCTGAGCCGATAAGTCTTTCGGGGTACCACAGTTAGTACATAAGGAGAACACTCTGGTAAAGTCGTGTCGCATTTTCCTATTTCTGACCTCGGTAAATTCAAGAGAGCGCAGTTGAATTTTCCCTTTCCTTGTATTAGAAGTGACTGAAAACAAGCAAATTAAAGCAGAAGTCAAAATGGGAACTAAAGTTAAATGGTTCCTTGTGTTGTGCAAGTGCATCAATAAACTTGTGTACTTTTTTTTTTTATTATAAGAAACTTTTGTCTACTTTTTGAAAGGTGGAGTTGAGAAGTATAAAAGTTTAAGTAGTTAGATGAGTAAATTTACTTACCTGAGGCTCCCCAACCCATACAAAAGGGATGGAAGATAGGCCTGCCGCTTGTTCTTGTGTGCTTTTATGATACCAATCCGTGAGGATGAGGCTTTTATCATAGTCATAGAAGAAGGGCTCTTTCACGCCGTCGGGAAGCGAAACTATAATTGATCCATATAGCCCAGCTGCTCTTTGCATTGCATAATGTGCATGGTACAAGAATGTTCCCGCCTTCAAATTTTAAACTTCTATGGTCGTTCATGGCTCAATGTTCATATGATTATTATAAATTATAAAAGCACGGGTCTGCATCGAGTTAGGATCTTAATTTTACTTGGCATGAGGCCCAAATATATATATATATATATATATATATACTAGTTTGAATACGTGCTACGCACGATCCCCCGCTCGCTTCGCTCGCGGGAATTAATTTTTAAGAATTTATTGACAAAATTTAAAGTTGCAATTAAAATTTTAAAATTAGAAATACAAGTACATTTTTTAGCTTATCAATATTCTCTACTGTGATTGAGATAAAATGTGAATGGAAAAACAAGCTAATCATGCTAGGACATTATTTTCTCAAAAAAAGTGTATTGGATTGATGAGAACGAGTTCATGATTGATTTGGAGATAAAGAAAAAAAAACGTGTAGTGGATTGATAAGGAGTTAGAGTTTGATTTGGATACAAAAGAAAATGTTGATTTGAAGATAAAAAAAAGTATGGGCAAATAAATAAATTTCATTACCACTCAAAAATTTGTGATTCGTGCTTTTATATATATGATAGATATATGTATATGATATGATCCTACCTAATAAATAAGAGAAGATATATAGTAAAAGCTCATTTTATGTTCATCAAGCATATATATGTTAATTTTTTTTATTATAAACTAATGACACATCAACCAATTGAGCGGTCCATTGGTTTGATACGCACGCGGGATTGTTACAAGAGGGTGGGCGTTCAAGCAATGGGGGCATGAAAAGTTGGTAATTTCTTTGGTATATAAAAATAAATAAATAAAACAACCCACAAATGACACACAAGATAACTCAACACAATTAATACAACATGTTTATAAGCATATATTGACACCAATTAGACTTATTGATGATGCTAATTTAAACTTACCTGGTCAACAACAAACTTGTAAACAAAAGTTTCTCCCGGCAAAATGGGACATTGAGTCACAGATTCAGTTCCATCACTCCAAGCTGTCCCAATCTGCTCACAGATAGACACGTCAAGAATTTAATTGATTAGCTACGATCACCGAAAAAAATGATCTTAAATCTCTTAATGTATAAAACCAATTTCAAAAGCTCACTACATGGATAGAAAGCTACATATACCTGTCGAATTCCATGCCAGTGAATTGCAACGTTCTCGGTGAGCATATTGTTCTTGAGTTCAATGATGATGGTGTCACCTTGCTGAGCAAAGATCGTCGGTCCCGGAGTTTCTCCGTTAATGCTAATGGCAAGCTTTTTAAAGCAATCAGGAGCTTTGAACTCGTACTTTACATCCCACTTGAGTAGGTGGTCTTTTGCTGCTAAACGAGTAGGAGTACTCGCTAGAGAGAGGATAGTAACACACAAAACAAGCAACAGTACTCTTTGTTGTTGATCAAATGACCACGAACCCATCATCTTAATTTCCAGTACTACTATCGATCATGCAGGAACTACAAATCACACGCAGATACAGAACAACTGAAATGGGCGATCTTCAAAGATATATATAGTCATTTTACAAAGGAAAATGATAGAATGACAACAACAAAGTCACACCACAAGACACATTGGCTCACAAGAGTCCTTCACGCTACCTCGACCCACGTGTTGTGCATCGAAATTTGCATATGCTCGCATCCCAATGCGCACATGGATGACTCTTATGAGCCACTATGTCTTGTGGTGTGACTTTGTTGTTATTATTCTAGCACTTCTCTTTTACAACATAGCATTGGTAATGACTAATGAGAACAACAAAAATACTACTTCATTTACAATAATTAGATTCTAATCCAATACATTAATATGTGAGTCATAAATGCACAAAACATTTAATACATAACACATTTTGAGTGCTTCTCATGACATGTGACATGAGTATATATTTGACCTCCATATATATAAGTACTACTACCATGGGAATTAAATATATACCCATGTCATATGTACACTATTTACAACCATTGGAATATAATCCAATACATTAATCAAGGTGTCATAAATGAACAAATTCATTTAATGCACAAAATATTTTGAGAGGGTTCCATGGCATGAATATATATTTGAGCTCCATTATATATATACATATATATATATATATATATTTGTATATACATTTATATTGGATTAAGAAACCATTGGAATGTTTAAATGTGTCTATATGTATAATGTGTAGGGACAGGGTAAATTACTCCGGTAGTCACTGAATGCTCTGTTTTAGACGTTTCGTTAGCAGTGCTCGTTGCACCCCTTAATTAAGAAGGGATTAACTTGGGAGGCCACGTCACCTTAGGCCTGGTGGCATTCTCAATGCCCAAAATGCTTGATCTAGTCTAGTTTTTAAAATTAGCAGTTTGGGGGTGATTTAGAAAATTCGAAGACCACGATTCTGTGGTTTGGTGATGGTTTTTATTTACAAAAAATCACGGTTCACCAAACTGCAAAATCATCCCCAAACTTGAAATGGAGTCGAAGACTTTTCATGTTGTTTTAACTTTTGAAATGAACTTAAACTCATAATTTGGATTGAGTTCGTGTGTTTCATTGTGTTTTTGGTGGATGGCCATGTATGGACATATGTTTTGTTGATGGACATATATGAACTTGTATGGAATGTGTGTGATAGTTTTCTTTTTGTTAAAAATGTGTTGCAGGAAAACTGCGAAACTTGACCGATCAAACCGGGCAAAACCGTGGTCAATTTAGTTACGATTTTGAGGGTTTGCGATTTGGTGGTAGTTTGCAAAACGGCTAAACCTTGAGCCGTTAGTTTGATGGCTTCACCCACAATTTGTCCACCCCTACTCAAAATTAATGTGCTCAAGTGATCAAGTCGTCTTTACAAAAATGAAAATGCTATAACTACTTGGTCAAGAAACTCACTTATCAACAATCGCCTATGTAGCCATGCATGGAATGTGAGCTTATGCATCCAAAGGTGCTTAATGTTGTGTCACATAGGCAAGTGTGGTTAGGTACTCGCCTCTACCAAGTAAGTGTAGCATTTCCTTTGTAAAAATATGTAAGTTTTGTGATTCCAATTAGGCAAATGCTACATTTGGGTGAACAAAACCAATGCCATTTTTATAAAACGACTATATATATATATATATATTAGGAATACGATACATCTTTATTAGAATAATTTTTTTTTCTTTTTTTGGTAAGGGAATGGGGCTAATTTCACATACCGTCATTCAACGATACAATTTGTAACACTTTGGTAACTTTACTTACATTTATATATATATTTATATAACAAATAAATCATAGAGCTTTGTAAAATGTGTTGAGTCGGTTGCTCAAACTATGTGGAATTAGAATCATTTTTGGAATACAACACTCAATTGAGACAAACATGCACAGCCATACGGGATGAATGTGTTAGGTTGGACACATTAATTAGCTTGTTTGAGTTGGAGTGAACAAAGGAGTCTAATTTAAAGTTTGATGTGTTATCATGTTTCTATTGGAGTCGAATTCCAAAGTTAACAAATATCATTGGGTTGCATGTGTACGTGACATGCAAAGTGTCGGGGTGTTTAGAGAGTCGAGAGTGTCGAGCGTATGATCCTGCAAGTGGGTATTAAACACTATGCGATTGAATCTTGTTGGGTTTCTATTCAGGGCTTGGATAGATGAGGTTTTCCCATCATGTACTCACTATTAATAGTGGTTGCCTTATTTTTTGCCAATGTTTTTTCCTTGATTTTAGGGTTTTTGACTCAAATTTGTATGTTTTTATTTTCTCTACGGTTTGTTTACCTTTGAGTACATGTGACTAATATCTTGAGACTTTCGCGATGATTTGTCAAACCAAACTGGTATCAGAGCAAGATTTAGATGTGAGAGAGTTTCCCCATTAAAGAAAAATTTCAGAGATGTCAAAGTACACAAGTGCAATGAAGTCCGATGTAGAGAAGTTTGACAGGAAATTGAACTTCGACTTGTGTCAAATTCAAGTCAAAAGATTTATTGATTCAATATGGGCTATGCCAAACATAGAAAGGCCGTGGGAAAGAAAATGATGAGGATTGAGAAGAGTTGGATTTGAGGGCAGCAAGCATCATAAGACTCAATTTGGCAAATAGTGTTCTTCGAACATGAGAAATATTTATTCCATGAAAGGTCTTTGGAAAAAATTGAAAGTGTGTCTATGATGAAAAGTATGTCGAATCAATTATATTTGAAGAAGCAGTACCATCACCTAAAGATTGATGAAGGTACAAGTTTTATTTATCATTTAAGTGATCTGAATGAGATTATCTCTAAATTTAAGGAATTGGGAGAGAACACCAAAGATGAGGATCATGCGCTCAAACTCATTTGGTCACTTTCGCCTTCGTTCAAGCACATGAAGCTAACACTAATGTACGGGAAGGAAACTATCATTTTGTTAGAGGACACTACCATGTTTATATATAAGGAAAAGTTGATGAAGGGATAAGACAACAGTTCATCAGAAAACTTGGGTATGATAGCTGCCCCAAAAGTTTCATAGCCTGAAATCCTAATCCGAGTTTAATTTCCCTAATCATGATTAGTTACACGTGACATGGGACCTACATCGAGATACGTTCTGTGACCGAGGCAATGTGTCCAAGGCATATGTTATATTTGCTGTGATTTATGCCTAGTATATTGTATATATGTAGACTATTAAGTCATTCCTACTTGTATAAAGGTTTGAAGATGTGAGCGGAGATGTGCCTCGAGATGCATGCCAGCGTGGAATCATGGGAGAGAGTGATGTGGTAAGTTCATTTTAAGCTTAGTATAGCTTACTAGTTCAAATAATGTTGCAATATTTGATTATCTATTAAATGTACCTAAGTTGGCAATTTAAAATAATAGCCATGTAATAATTCTCGATATACGTATTGACACATCAAAAGACCAATTGAGTTTGACATTGGTGTTACTTAGAGATAGTTAGTGGAGAGTTAGTGGGAAATGTGGCAAGGTGTAAACCATTAGATTAGTCTCGGAATACAGAGTTACATTAAGATCAATGGTTATTAACCAAGCCAACATAATGTATAAGATTAAATAAGAGCAACTCATGCAATCAAACCCATTTTATTTGCAAAAGCTTGCTGGAGAAGAGAAGTGCTGGAGATGAAGAAGATCAACTAGGTTTTGGAAGTTTTGGTGAAAAATTGATCAAGCTAGGTGTTCATCAAACTAGATAATTCTCTAACACTAGCAAATTAGATTAATTTGGTTAAATCATGAATTATATGATGTATGGATGATTTTGTAATGTTAATTGCTATTTTGGGTATTTTATAAGTTAAGGAACGAAACCCGAGATGTTGGAATGGCCTATGTGTGGAGAGAGAACTCAGAATTCTAAGTGCAGAATTATGAGTTTTCCTATACATAGCACGCTAGGTATGATCAGCAAGTGTGCTAACTTCATATAGCGCGCTAGAGGAACTTGGTAGCATGCTAATTATGTCATTAGCACACCAAGTAGGCTACCCAAAGCGCTAATTGCTCTAACAGTACAAAAATCAACAATTTCCTAATTTTAACTCAAACGCTATAAACAAGTATAATACCTTAACTAAAGGTCTAAACATACTCAAAAACATGTTAAATGATATCAGGAACGTAGAGAAGAGTCTCGGAGGTTTGGATACGAGTTTTGAGGTGTCGGAGGCCAAAATAGCTAGGAAATTTGCGTGGATTGTAAGTAAACTGATTGAGATATTTGTTTACGTTTCATCCCTATTTTACTATTGTTTCCAGTCATTTGGACTGAATTGCATATCATACTCTATATACCATGACTTATTTCCTCTATCATTTCATGAGTTTGCTATCATGGTATAGATTGTTGGTTAAATGGTTTCATTAACTCCAAATCAAGTGTTATGTCATTTTTTATTGTAATATATGCGGTCAAATGAAATAGCATGTTATTAGGTAGGTGTTACATAGTATTGCAAATCTATTTTCTATTGTCCGTTAGATTTGCAAATGCTTTGCTAGATTCTAATACTATGTTACTCTTGAAATATGAAAGTAGTTCTTGTATCTAAGACCATGATATGATAGAGGTGTTGCGACACACGGGGGTCACTAGAATTTCGGGGTGATCTAGATCTCTCCACTAACTTAGGTGACATCACGGGGGTATGGGACTGAGGGTTGTTTGCAAGTATACATCGCAGTGGGCTGGCACTTAGGATTAATTATAAAGGCTTAGAGCATAGCTTCGACCATCATAGAGATGTAGAGCTCAGCTCCATCCTTACATAGTGGAAAAAGCATTAGGATAGGACTCACGGCCGACTAGCCTAGATCATTAGTACTTAGTCAATGTCAGTTTCATTTTGTTTAACTGTAGTATCTTATAGCATGATTTCCTTTCAACATAGTTGCTTTTTATTATGCTTTCAAATACTTATTATATATTTGAAAATATAAAATATCTCAGTGTTACTTTCTACTTTCATATACTCACCATCATTTTTATGACGGTGGGTGCACATCCATTGAGTAGCAGACCAGACAAGAGAAGATTGGCGACTACCTCTGAGCCAATGGAGTGTTGCTACATAAAATTTTGTAGGTTTACTATTTTATTATATGACTTTTATATGTCTTTCATATACTTTGGGGATTGTATATATATGGGTTGAGAGATAATATCCTGACCAGATGCATGATGATATATTATCATCGTTTCATATATATATATGTGTGTGTGTGTGTGTGTGTGTGTGTGTGTGTGTGTGTGTGTGTGTGTGTGTGTGTGTGTGTGTGTGTGTGTGTGTGTCTATAAGCATGTGATCTTTATTTCCTAATTTTCCACAACTCCTAGGTATCATGTTAAAGCTTCCGCTAAATTGTTATGACTTCCATTGAATAAACTATAAATTGTATAATTTTTAATTAACTCTTATTTATTAATTGACATATGATAAGAAAATAGTTATTTATAAAAAATAAAGAATGTTGACTGATTCATTGTTAAGTCCTACATGGTAATATTAGGGTTTAATGACAGATTTAGGCTTAGCAGTGCCCTAATTTGAGAAAGGGTCATCACAGGTGATATCATAGCCTAGGTTTGTAAAGCTTAGGTTTATAGAGCCTAAGTTTATAGAGCTTAGGTAGTAAAATTTAGTTATTCTACAATGTGATCCTAATGCTATAGTTGGTAGCAAAGGCCAACTTTTCTAATAATTAATAAATATAATTTAAACAAAAAGATACAAATCTTAGATGTGAAAACCAGATGATCCCTGTCTAGAAACCATTAGTTGGGAAGTGAGTGAAAGAGAGATGGGGATATCTTATATGTACTTGTTAGTTTTTATATGATATATATATATGTATGGTATATACGTAGTAGCTGATTTGCATTCGCTATCAACTTGTAGACACTGATGGTTGATTCACGCGATAGCGAGGATACAGTGCTAGTGGCAGCCAAACCGCCTATTCCATCTGCAAAAGATTTTCAGAGGCTATTTGATCGAGTAGCTGCTTAGGGACAACGGTTAATGGATTTCATTACCATGATGACAACAAGTTTTACTCCACTAGCACAGACATCGACTTCTATTACTATTACTACCCCCACATTACCGACAGCTCGCTCCGGTAGTATAGACGGTATTGCTAGTGATAGCCCCAAATGTAAAGACAGTTGCTACACCGTCTCCTACCTATATATATTTGAGTTTGTCAGCATTGGTTTAGCAGGTGAAAGACTTCATCAAACTGAAACCATTTTACTTTGATGGTTAGCAAAACTTTGAGAAGATTAAAAAGTGGTTTTTTGCTCAGAAGAAGCTTCATAAAGTCTTAAAGATTAAGGATAGACTTTGGGCTAAGATTTCGTCATACACGCTACAAATATATGTCGATGTTTGGTGGCGTGTGATGATAGCTCATGATGGAGATCTTGAGTCATAGGATGCATTTGAGAAAAAGTTTTATCAGCAGTACTTCCCACCAGTAGTGATGAAGAGGTTGAGGAAGGAGTTCATGAACTTGAGACGAGGAGCCGATGAGTCGGCGATAAGCTATAGAGACAGATATAGCTATCTGAGGTAGTTTGTTGGGGATCTAGTGAGAGATGATTTGGAATATGTATATCATTTCGGAGATGAATTGAGACTGTATATAGGGTTTTATGTTAACAATCCAAGTGCCAGGAATTTGGGCTAGATTTATGAGCGTGCACTTTCTCATGAGACCTAATATCTGAGTAGAGTTCCCGATGGGACACCGCTAGGACCAGTGTTGACACCTGATCAAACTATATAGTTTATAAGGAGGAGACAAAGGGGCAAGGGATAGAGAAGATGGGAGATAGGTTCTTAGAGATCAGGGATAACTACCTCAGTTGTACCCTATGTATCATCCCATATGCCATTACAGACTATAGTTGTTAGACCTCCCTTGCCACCGCCAGTCATACCTGCGTTGCCAGCTCCTACTACTTTGCCGGCTCTTCCAGCATCAGCAATAGCACGTCAGCAGCAAGAAAGTGGTAAAGGTCGAGGTAGAGGTAGAGGTATAGGTCGAGATAGTTCCCAACAAAGACAAAGACAAGCACTAGCCTAGGATCAAACACTGAGTAAGCGAATGCCGATTACTTGATTCAGGTATGGTCAGGTTAGGTATGTGATTGGAGATTGTTTATCGTCAGTAGCCGTGATTCCATAGTAGAGTCAAGAGGGTGTACACATGGTAGCGTAACCTAATTTTGATGCCACACGAAGACTCATTAAGGGTACAGTTTCTATTTATAGTAGAGATTTATATGTTTTGTTTGATTCGGGTTCTATAGTATCTTTCATTTTTGGTTGCATGATAGGCAGGGTGGAGTTACCTGCATACTTCAGGGTTCTCGAGTTCTTAGACTTCAACTCGTTGTTAGGGATGGATTTGCTAGCAGCATATCATGCTCATATCGATTGTTTCAGTAAAATAGTGATATTTGAAGCCTCAGGGCGTCCAATGTATACATTTAGCGGTAGTACTCCGAGAGTCGAGGATACTAGAAGTCGACTTGCAACTAGTGCAGAGATGGAGATTATGGTAGCATTGTATATTATGGCAGATAGTCAGGGACTTAGACTTGAGGAGATTCCAGTTGTGTGCAAGTTTTTAGACACATTTTCAGAGGAGTTACCTGGTTTACCACCACCGAGAGAAATACATTTTATCATCGAGTTGGTGTCAGGCACTAGGCCTATTTTTATACCATCGTACCACATGACTCTGAGAGAGTTAGAGGAGTTAAGGAGTCAGTTTTAAGATTTAGGACAAAATGAATTTATTACACCTTCTATCTCCCCATCGGGAGCACCTATCCTGTTTTTGAATGAGAAAGATGGTACTTTGAAGTTGTGTATCGATTATAGACAGTTGAATAAAGTCACATTCAAGAACAAGTGTCCATTGCCACAAATTAATAATTTATTTGATCACCTGAAAGGAGCGTAGTTTTTCTCTAAAATAGACAAGAGATCAGGGTTTCATCAGCTTAGTACCAGGGAAGAAGATAGGTCCAAGACATCGTTCAACACGAGTTATGGACATTATTAGTTTAGGTTCATGTCGTTTGGTTTGACTAAAGCTCCTGCCATGTTTATGGATTTAATGCATCGAGTGATGAGACTATTTCTTGATCGCTTCGTGATAGTTTTCATCAATGATATATTGATATATTTAATGACTCGAGAAGATCATAAGTAGTACCTCAAAGATAGGTTGTAGACTTTGAGGGAGCACAAACTCTACACCATGTTAAGCAAGTGTGAATTTTAGCTGTTAGAGGTTAAGTTTTTGGGACATGTTATTGGACTAGCGGGTATTGCAGTGGATTTAGCCAAGATTCAATCTATTATAGATTGGTCGACATCGATGTCAGTCATGGAGATCAAGCGTTTTATGGGATTAGCAAGATATTACCACATATTTGTGAAGGATTTGTCGAAGATTGCTTCACTAATTACCAGATTGATCTAGAAAGACGTCATATTTAATTGGTCTGAGGAATGTGATGAGGCATTTGCTCACCTGAAGAGGTTCTTGAATACTGCACTAGTGTTGATATTGCTAGAGGCTGGACTGGGATTCCTGGTATATACAAATTTTTCTCATACAAGTCAAGGTTATGTGTTGATGCAAGACATAGGCACGGTGTCTTATGCATCCAGACATCTGAAGATACATGAGAAAAATTATCCCACTCATGACTCAAAGTTAGCAGTAGTGGTATTTGCTATGAAGATATGGAGACATCATTTGTATGAAGAGAGGTTCACACTCCATACTGATCATAAGAGTCTAAAAATACCTATTCACACAGAAAAAGCTGAACATCAGACAACATAAATAGTTAAAAATTTTGAAGGACTATGATTTTTCTCTAGGGTATCACCAAAAAAAAGCTAACATAGTTGTTGACGCACTGAGTATGATACCAACTGGATAATAGAGGTGGTTAGATGCCATATGAAGCATGAGTATGGATTACTTGAGGCAGCGGTGATGATGAGTTAGTCAGATATTCCTACCGACACTCGGGTGATGATTTGTACATAGATGAGGCTTTAGACCGTGTCTACACAAAGAGTGTCACAAGGTCAGAGAGCAACATCCTATACTCGAGATTCAGTAAGTTAGGCCAGATTACGGATTGTACTGACTGGATGGAGATGACCGATCAATGTTTGAGATTTAGACGCTGATTATGGATACCATCAATGGCAAAGTTGAGATATGAGATTCTTCAGGATTCACACTGTTCCAAGTTCACTGTTCATCCAGACAGGACCAAGATTTACCATAACATGAGGAGACATTTTTGGTGGCCCAGGTTGAAAGCAAACATAATGGAGTTCATTAGGAATTGTGGTATTTGCCAGTAGGTGAAGGCTAAGCATCGTAGACCTTGAGGATTATTACAGCTACTTCCCATTCTACGATGGAA
Organism: Stephania yunnanensis; assembly: GCA_039657365.1. Classification (NCBI taxonomy): domain Eukaryota; kingdom Viridiplantae; phylum Streptophyta; class Magnoliopsida; order Ranunculales; family Menispermaceae; genus Stephania; species Stephania yunnanensis. The sequence continues at coordinate 25,186,774 of CM077581.1, read as the reverse complement.
GTGGGAGGACATGGCCATGGACTTTGTCAAAGCATTGCCGAGAACTGCCCATCGAAACGATTCTATCTGGGTAATTGTGGATAAACTAATAAAATTTGTCCATTTTTTACCAGTTACAGCTCACTACATATTTGACCATTTGAGCATATTGTTCGAGGGGAGATTATTAGGTTGCATAAGGCACCATTGACTATCACATCAGACAAAGATGCTATGTATATGTTTAGGATGTGGCAAAGTATGCAGGAGCGGTATGGTATGCGCCTACAGTTCAACAAATTCTTTCAACCTAAGACTGATGGACATACTGAGAGGTTGATTTAGGTTCTCGAGGATATGCTCTGGGCTTGAGTACTTGAGTTAGAAGGATTATAGGATGAGTAACTATCATTGTGTGACTTTTCATACAATAATAGTTATCAGGTTTGCATTGAAATGACGTCATTTGAGGCTTTATGTGGCATACTATGTCGCTCGCCATCTTGTTGTGTTTAACATGAGGACCAGGAGTTACTGGGGCCTGAAATTATTATTGATCACATGGAGAAGGTACCACATATTTGCTAGAGGCTTAAAAGAGCCCAAGATAGGCAAAAGAAGTATGCTAACACGTATCACAATGATCTCGCATATAACGAGGGAACCTTTGTGTATTTAAAGGTTTATCTTTAGAAGGGTCTTCATAGGTTTATTTTAAAACACAAGTTAGCACCAAGATTAATCAGGTCTTTCGAGATCAAAAGACAGGTCATGAATGTATCTTATGAGCTTGAGTTACCTCCATAGGTGTCGGGGACTCATCCAGTCTTCCATATTTTTACGCTTCGACTAGTTAAGTCGAAGGCAGGCGTATCGCTAACGATTGACTTGAGTCAGATTGACTTGAGTGAGGATGTATCTTGTGAGGAGCAGTCAATACAGATCCAAGATCGAATGGTACAACAATTGAGAGAAAAGTATATCCCTAAATTGTTGGTCAAATGGTAGTTCCATGGAGACTCGGAACTCACTTTCTAGTGGAAAGACTATCTGCGAGATAGATTTTCATACATTTTCGATTCTGGTATAACTTTAACCTAAGTTTAATTTTGATGACGAAATCTTCATTAGTTGGGAAGATTTTTCATGACTCGAAATCATAATCTGAGTTTAATTTCTTTAATCAAGATCAGTGACCCATGACGTGAGACCCACATCGAGATGTGTGTCGTGACCGAGGCAATATGGCTAAGGTATATGTTATATTTGTTGTGATGTATACCTAGTGTATTATATATGTGTAGAGTATTAAGTCACTCCTACTTGTGTATGAACGTTGAGACGTAAGTAGAGACATGCCTCGAGATGCGTGTCGGTGTGGAATCGAGGTAGAGAGTGATGTGATAAGTTATTTTTAAGCTTAGCATAGCTTATATAGTTAAGAAAATGTTGTTATAGTTGATTATATCTTAAATGTACCTAAGTTAGCAATTTAAAACAATAGCCATGTGAAAATTCTCCAGATACGTATTGACACATCAAGGTACTAATTGAGTTTGACATTGGTGTTACTTTGAGATAGTTAGTGGAAAATGTGGCAAGGTGTAAGCCATTAGATTAGTCTTGGGATGCATATATACATTAAGATCAATGGCTACTAATCAATCCAACATAATATATATAAGATTGGATAAGATCAACTCATGCAATCAAACCTATTTTATTTGCAAAAACGTACTAGAAAAGAGAAATGCTAGAGAAAAAGAAGATCATCAAGGTTTCGGAATGGTTAGTGAAGAATTGATCAAGCTAGGTGTTTATCAAACTAGGTAATTCTCTAACACTAGCAACTTAGATTAATTTGATGAAATCATGAATAGTATGATGTATGGCTGATTCTTGTGATGTTAGTTATTGTTTTGGGTCTCTTATAAGTGAGGGAAGAGAATCCAAGGTGTTGGAATGGCCGATCTGTGGAGAGAACTAAGAATTCTAAGTGCAGAATCCTGAGTTTTCCTACACAAAGCGCGTTAGGTATGATCAGCTAGCACTCTAACTTTGTATAGCTCGCTAAAGGAACTTGGTAGCGCGCTAATTAGGTCATTAGCACGCTAGGTAGGCTACCTAGCGCGTTAATTACTCTAATAGTACAAAAATCAGCAGTTTCCTAATTATAACTCGAACACTATAAACAATTCTAATACCCTAATTAAAGGTCAAAACATACTCAAAAACATGTTAAATGATATCGGGAACCTAAGGAATAGTCTTGGAGGGTTCAGATATGAGTTATGAAGTGTCGGGAGGCCAGAATAGCTTGGAAATTTGCATGAATTTTAAATAAACTGATTGAGATAGTTATTTACATTTCATCCCTGTTTTGTTATTGTTTCCAGACATTTGGACTGAGTTGCCTATTGTACTCTATATACCATGACTTATTTCCTCTCTCATTTCATAAGTTTGCTATCATGGTATAGATTGTTGGTTAAATGGTTTTATTGATTCCAAATCATGCGCTATGTCATTTTTTGATTATAATATATATGGTCAAATGAAATAGCATGCTATTAGGTAGGTGTTACATAGTATTGTAAATCTATTTTTCCATTGTGCATTAGATATTTTCTTTATTGGATTCTCAAACCATGTTATCTCTTGAAATATGAAAGTAGTTCTTGTATCTAGGACCATGATATGATAGAGGTGTTGCGACACACATGGGTCACTAGACTTCTGGGGTGATTGGGATCTCTCCACTAACTTGGGTGACAACACGGGGTATGAGACTCGGGGTTGTTGGCAAGTATAACTAGGGTGACATCATAGGGTATGAGATCCGAGGTTGTTGGCAAGTATACATCGTAGGTGAATGTCACTTAGGATATTAATTATAAAGGCGTAGAGTGCATCTCCGACCTTCACAGAGATGTAGAGCTAAGCTCCATCTCATATAATGGAAAAGTCATTGGGATATAACTCCCGGCCAACCGGCTCTAGATCATTACTAATTAGCCGATTGTGAGTTTTATTTTGTTTGACTAAAGTATCTCATAACATGACTTCCTTTTAGCATAGTTTCTTTTATTATGCTTTCAGATACTTGTTGTATATTTGAAAATGTGAACAAATGTCTCTCAGTGTTGCTTTCTACTTTCATGTACTCACTGTCCTTTTTGTGACAATGGGTGCAGATCCATCGAATATCAGACCAAGAAAAAAAGATCGGCGACTATCTCTGAACCAGTGGAGTGCTGCTACACAGGATTTTGTAGGTTTGTTGTTTTATTGTATGAATTTTATATGCCTTTCATATACTTTTGGGGTTGTATATGTATGGGTTGAGAGATAGTACCTCGACTAGATACATGATGATATATTATCTTCGTTTCATATAAATATGTATGTATATGTATATGTATGTATGTATATATATGTATGTATGTATGTATGTATGTATGTATGTATGTATATGTATGTATGTATGTATGTATATATATACGCATGTGATCTTTATTTCCTAGTTTTACATAATTCTTAGGTATCATGTTAAAAGCTTTCGCTAAATTGATAGGACTTCCTCTGAATAAACTGTAAATCGTATAGCTTTTAACTAACTCTGATTTATTAAATGACATAAGATAAGCGATGGTTATTCATAAAAAATGAAGAAGGTTGCCTAATTCATTGTTAAGTCCTACGTGGTGAGATTATGACTTAATGACGGAATTAAGTCGGGCGGTGCCCTAATTTGAGAACGGGTCATCACATAAAGGTTCCAAAAGTATTGGAAAGTGGTATGTTGGAGATGTGATCAACTAGGGCATCTTAGGAAAAATTGCGAAAATATGAAAGGTAAATGAGTGGGTTCGCCAAAAAGCTTTTGTTCAAAAGGGGGATTTCGATGTTGAAAGTAATGACATTGACAATTTGTTAGTTCTCAAGAGTGATGGTAATTATCATATATGTCCAAAAAGATAGGGTTAGTGATTAGAAGGGAGGATGGGTGATTGAAAGTTGGGCAACAAAACATGGTTGCATACATAGGGCATGGATCGACAATTATGCAAGCTATAATGGTATAAAGTTATGTCGATGGTTTATGGCTCTCTATGATCGATATTGCAATTCGGTGAAGTACAGTGGGAGGTCATTTGACGGACGCATCATAACTCTTTAGGATGTTCAACATGTGACGAGTTGAACTAAAAATTTAATTTCTCTTTTTGAATTAGATTTTTAAAGTTACAAATACTGCAGGTGAGGTGGAGTATTGAAAATATTTTGGAAGTCTTAGTTGGTCATGAAAGGCATGAGGAAGAAGACTTGATTTTTTGGTGCAAAAACATGGAGCAAGGTCTTAGCTATAATTAAAGTTGATCAAAAAGGTCGTTTTCATCTTTGGTAAGTCTAAATAGGCTAGATTAAACTTGGTTCATTCTCGGTGTTGAGGATAATGGCTCGAGAGGGTGGTGTAGCAAGAGCAAAGTTGTCAATTTTGAGTTAGTGGCTCAAACTGTGCGAAATTAAAATTGTTGTTGAAGTACAACACCTTGTTTGCTTACACACATGCACAATTGTACGTAATGATTGTCCCGCGATAGATACATTAATTAGCTTGTTTGAGTTGAAGTAAACAAAAGAGTCAAATTTATAGTTTTATTTAGTGTAATGTTTATATTGGAATCAATTTGTGATTTTAACAAATATCATCACATAACATATATGTATATATGGGTTTCACGAGTATGCGACGAGCATATGGTTGGGTTGTTTAAGAAAGTAGAAAGTGGGTCGAGCGTACAGGCCTAAGTGAGGGTACTTGAAACTGTGAGACTGAATCTTGTTGAGGTTTGTATTTGGGGTCTAGATAAATGAGGTTTTTCCTTTGTATACTAAACTATCGATAGTGGATTGCTTTATTTCTTCCTCTTGTTTTTTCCCTAATTTTAGAGTTTTTCAAGTAAATTTATTTGTTCTTATTTTCTCTATGGGTTGTTTACTTTTAGATGTATTTATATGACTGAGATTTTGGGACTTTTTTGGTGATTTGTCATAACAAAATGTTTCAAAAATCACTCAAGCAATAGTTTTGATTATCAATGTATTTATTAGGACAAATTTACCCTTTCTTTTCGAATATAGAGGGTGAGAGAGGGAGTTGAGTTTGAAGAGTCGAAAGAAGGGAATGAGGAAAGGGGCGGTGCTCGGAGGGGGTGGTGGCAGAGATGGGATGGGGGTGCAATGAAGGAAAAAAAGGTGTTGAAGGCAAATGTAATGGCGGTGGTGATCGACCTGATTAAGAAACCAATTGGCTAGAGCAAAAAATTTTATTGAATCAGATATGCGCCTTATCAAGAACTTCTTCCTCACCATTGCCAATAACCTTTTTTGTCTATATCTTTTTTCCCTTCTAATTAATCTCAAAACCCACAAGGTCACATCATAATTAACATGTGATTCCCTATTTTTCCACTTCACCCACACCAACTACTCCATCCTCTAATCTTGTAATGTCATTAACCACATCGTAAATGACATCACTTTAAAAAACCCACTTGCCATCCCCTTTACACCCAAGACCTCACCCCCATCTCCCCCACCGCCCTCTCCTCTCTTTTCCTTCTACTCTATAAACCCAACTCTATATATATAGAGAGCGACTAAACGGACCCTAGTTTTTTGCTTAAAGGACCCCACCTTAGTGAAATTACCCAACTACCCCTCCATATAAAAGGACTTTCACTTACCCATCCCTCACCCGCCCACTCACCCATACCTCACCCCCCCCACTCACCCATTATATTATCACCACCAACTCAAGTCCCATGAAGTCCGAGTAAAACCATGTCAATTCAACGTCGTGGGTGCATTCTAATCTCTTTTAATGTCGATTTCAAAGTTCAATGGATTTTTTCACTTTTTTGAGTTGAGATTTTGTGGGATTGTAGCTTTGATTTGAGAGTTGAGTCTTACATTTTGGGTGCAAATTTTTGATAGAATCAAATATATTAAACGATATTGAGCAAAACTCACTATTTTTTGTCATTTTCATATATTTTTTTGGAGTTTTAAAATTTTTATGTTCATTCTTGTTGCCCCGTGGGTATTGGACACACAGAGCTGACGCCTCTTTAGAAGTGTCGGATATAAGGATAGACATTTCTAAAGAGGTACCAGCCGACTCTGACCGAAATTGCAAAAATATTTAAGTTTCAGTAGGTGATGGATGAATCTAGCCAATACCTCTTTAGAGTTGTCGGTCCTGACACCTCTAAAGAGATGTCGATCATATGTGTCTGATACTTTTTCAGAGGCGTCCGCTCTTTATGTCTGACACATCTTTAGAAGGGTTGTCGGGGTGAGGTGAGGGTAATGGGGTACATCAAGGTTATTTCTGGAATTTTGAGAAAAAAATGGTGTACACTATGTAAAAAGTGGGGTACACTAAGTAAAAAGTGGGGTACGACAAATTAAAAATTCAAAAACGGGGCCCTTTCGTTTCGCCGTTCCCAACTATATCTTTTCGAATAGAAAGGGTATATTTGTCATAATAATTAACCTAATTATTAAAGTATGGCTTGAATCGCTTTTCTCATACATTTTATAAAGTTCAGTGATTTATTTGACATGAATGTAATTTTAATTACTAAAGTATTATAAATTGTATAGTTGGATATGACCGTTTGTGAAATTAACCCAATGGAATGATAACTCTTTTTTGGTGAGTAAATGGTAAGTTAATGAATAAAATAAAAGTTGACTTATACCAGTGTTGCCTTGGACAATAAATGGAAATATAAAAAGACTTTACTTTTTGTTTCCGAGTCAATAAATGAAGGGAGCGACTATTAGCCCTCATATATCTTATACCAACCCCCATTTAATTCGATGTTATTTGTAGCCCAATTAGTGAATCCATGTTCTAACCACCGACCTTAATTATTTGTTAGTAAACTCCTCAATATATATACCTCGAGCTTATGTTTGCCTCCCTATTGCTAAGAGGAAAATAACCATTTTTTCCTCTTTGTAACCCCCAAACCTTGTTGTGGATCATCTTCTTCTCCCATTACTTCAATTTGCTCCATATTGCATTAAAGCTAATTCTTCGATCCTTAAAAAGTAAAATCCTACATGAATAAAAGTCATAACCATTTAAGAGTGTGAATCAAATCTCTATCAAATGCACCCATCAAGACGTTTGCATTTGGTGATGAGTTGTTGAGTGTAGAGACAAAAGGATGAAAAAAGATGTAAAGAGTGAAATTAGAAGAGGAAAAAATAAATGGATTTAGAGTTCAATTTGAGGTGGGGTACAAATAATGAAAGTATAAGATGGGTTTAAATTGGGGTGGGGTGTAGTGCGTGGGAGAAGGGGATGAGTTTAAGATTAAATTTGGGGAAGGGTCTAAAAAGCGAAAAGTAAAGTTGGGAAGGCGTGTAAACCATAAAAAGTAAAGGGGAAAAATAAGTTTATGCCATAATTTAGGGTTGGGTCTCTTCCATAATCTTACCTAGGGTCGTTTTAGTCTTAAAACATATTATATTAGAAAGAGGCTGATATAAACCTATAAGGTGGAAGTGGACTCTAGTTGTTTTATAAATGAATAGCTCTATGGCGCAGTCTCATTCCTATCAAAAACAAAATAGCTCTTTGGAGCTTTTATTTTATTTCGGGCCTTGCTGCACATATCACCAATACACACCAAACCCGCCAATTAGGGCACGAGTGGTTTGAGCATGCCGTCGGATGTGTGGGATATGTGTATACGCTGATTGCAGTGTAAGACACAAGAGTCAAGGCCGTAATTTCCGTTTGGGTGTGCGTTCAAAATGTCCATTTAGCATTTTCCATTTCTTATTCGAATTTCAATAAAGGAAAGAGGGGAGGAAATTAACAATTCATCATATGAATTAAAAAAGATTATTAGTTAATAGCGCGTCATATATATGACCTTTCTTTCACTCAGTATGGAAATTAATTGATATAATTTTGAAGTACTGTATATCTCGATTGTCCAGCTTGTTTTTATTTTATGCTAATAGTTTCTTTTTCTTCTTTGTTGAACCTATCAGTACTGTTTATTATTTCTCCAATACTGTCAATCATTCAACCTTCTCAGAAGTGTATGCCACTCACCAACAATGGTCCATCTTAATTAGATATTAATATAATTAAGTTGTTGTATCAACCTAAAAAAAAAAGTAATAGCATCGATGCTTCCCTTATTAGAAATCTTGAGTTTTCTTTCCTCGTTGGAAGTTTTGTTATTCGTTACGTGGTTTTATACTAATGTGTATATGTATTGTTATGTGTTTCAGATGTCCTAAAGAGCAGTCCCGATCCTTATGTCACTTTGTTCATAACCAGATTGATAATAGTTCTTTTGAACAAATAATATTAGCAAACCAATGTACTTTTATTAGTACAACTGATTATATGTCTCATCTTGTATTGAGCCAATAATTAATTAAATTTATTTTTTTCTTCCAAAAAAAAATGTATATTCTCGATAAATTTTTGTCATGTGTTTTTGTTATCATTTTTTTTTTGGTAAACGTATGTATGTATATAAATATAATTTTTTAATATAGACGGATAGACCAACCTCTTTTATACAAGAATTCAATGATTTCTACTGCTCCATATTGCATCACTAGAGATGGTAGACAAACATTTAACTAACAAAATAAATTTCAAATAAAATTTATAATATTTAAACATTCAATTATAGTAGAATACTTATAATTGTTTGAAACACAGAATAAAATATTAAATTTCCCAAATACTTAAATATGCAAGTCCATTAAGTAAAAAAAAAAGTATGCAAGTAATTAAAAACTCAACTTAAGTTAGTTATTAATTCAAAAATCCCACAGTAATCCATTTCATTACCTAGTACTAGTAATGAAAGTAATTCTTTAAATTAGCATTTGCATAATCCACACGTATGCAAGTAATTAAAAACTCTACTTAAATATAATTATTTCAATATTAAGTTATTAAAAGCCTCCTAATTTGATGCTACAAAAGTAATTACCAGTTAATGACATTATTTTGGGCGACCTAGGTGGGATGCGTGTGTGTATTTGCAAATGTGCTCATTTATGCCCCTCCTGCTTTGAATTTTACGCTTTAATAAGAAGAGACATCCTAATCCCACTTTAAATTTTACATTATGATATCTTAAATTAATATAATTAATGCGTACTTTGGGTATCTAATGTTTGATTTCCTTTGGAAAATTATCTTTGTAATCTTAGTACCTTGATCTCTTATGTATAAACAAAGTACACATAGATATTAAAAATGAATAAATACTAGAAATTTGCGAGTTTCTCTCTGGCCCCCATCGGTAGGTCTAGTTCAATATGGGTAAATGGTTGACTTTATAATTTGTCAGACGTCCAACATCAAACAAAACTCCTCTAATTTCTTAGTGTTTTTTTTTTTTTTTTTTAATATGAAAACGTTTTTAGTTTTGTTGTATGCACATTTCTTAATATTATCACGTTAAGCCATGTTTGTCTTTCACAAGAGAACTTTTATAAATATATATATATATATATATATATATATATATATATATATATATAATTGAATTGAAACTTGTTAAAAACTAAAGAAGAAAATAGAAGACTAAAAACTTCTACTACTACAAACTACTACTACAAAGGAGAAAAGAAGAAATGAGATAGTTGGAATGAGAAGTTTTCATTCAACTTGGAGTGTTTTTACAATGAGGTTGACATCCTTTATATAGGTCATTTGACGATGATGATAAATGTACTTTATACAATGTGTACAAGCACCACATACACCCCATGTCATACAACACATTATAAGTAATTTGACAATACATGGAAGAGTTGGTGTACATTGGAAATGATTACAAGTAACGTGACAATACATAGACAAGTGGAGGTACTATTAAGTGAGAAATACAAGTTACATGACTACATAATATGTTGGTGTACATGCATGGTCATCCATATTCCACAACAGTCCCCTTCGGATGACACTTGCTTAGAGATAGTGCCTCGTTAAAACTTCTACTAAGAAAAACCCTGTGGGAAAAAAATATAGTAAAAGAAAAAGAGTACACTATTCTCATAAATATTAAGATGGGAATAATATTGTTAAGATTGCCTCATTAAAAATCTTGCTAGGAAAACCCAATGGGATAAAACCATAGCTAAGGGAAAAAGAGTGCAATACACTAATCAATAACTCCCCCTCATGTGAACATGGGTAAAACTTATTCAGATTCTTTACTCGCAATGTTTTTAAGTTTACGCAAGTCAATACCATATGTAAGCCTTTTAAATGTCGTAGTTGGTAAGGCTTTTGTGAATAAATCAGCAAGATTATCACTCGATCGGATTTGCTTGACATCAATTTCACCATTCTTCTTAAGCTCATGCACATAAAAGAATTTTGGTGAAATATGTTTTGTTCTGTCCCCTTTTATGAATCCTTCACTTAATTGTGCAATACATGCTACATTATCTTCATATAATATGGTTGGAGAATCTTTTATTGAAGGCAATCCACATGATTCTTGAATATGTTCAATCATGTTTCTCAACCATACACATTCACGACTTGCTTCATGAATTGCAAGACTTCAGAATGATTGGAAGAAGTAGCAACCATAGTTTGCTTTACTAACTTCCATGATACAACAATATTACCACAGGTGAATACATATCCCGTTTGAGAATGGACCTTGTGGGGATCAGATAAAAATCCAGCATAAGTGTAACCTTGGAGATTCAATTTTACCCCTATCGAGTAAAATAAACCTATGTCACTTGTTCCTCGAAGATATCGGAAAACGTGTTTAACACTATTCCAATGTCTTCGAGTTGGTGAAGAGTTGTATCTTGCAAGTAGGTTGACAGCAAAAGCAATGTCAGGTCTTGTATAATTTGCAAGATACATAAGTGCACCAATTGCACTTAAATATGGTACTTCCGACCAATTAGCACTTCATTACTTTCATGAGGTCAAAATGGATCTTTATCCACTTCAAGTGATCTGACAACCATTGGAGAGCTCACTGGATGTGCCTTGTCCATATAAAATCCTTATAATATTTTTTCAATATAATTTGATTGATGGACAAGTACTCCACTTGAAAAATGTTCAATTTGCAAACCAAGACAAAGTCTTGTTTTTTCAAGTTCTTTTATCTTGAATTCCTTTTTCAAGTATTCGAATATCCTAACGATGTCGTCGTGGTTTCCCACTATATTTAAATCATCAACATATACAACAATAATCACAAATCATGTTGATGATCTTTTAATGAATACACATGGGCAAAACGGATTATTTACATATCATTCTTTTAGTAAATAATCACTAAGACGTTTGTACCACATTCGTCCATATTGTTTCAATCCGTACAAAGACCTTTGTAATTTTATAGAATGCATGTTATGAGGTTTTGATTTTATTTCTTCGGATAGTACAAATCCTTCAGGGATCTTCATATATATCTCACTGTCTAGGGATCCGTATAGATATGCTGTAACAACATCCATTAAATGCATATCAAGCCCCACAGAAACTGCAAGGCTTATCAAGAATCGAAATGTGATTGCATCTGTAACAGGAGAATATGTTTCCTCATAATCGATGTCAGGTCTTTGCGAGAAACCTTGAGCTACAAGTCTTGCTTCGTACCTTGTAACTTCATTTTTTTCGTTTCTCTTTCGTACAAATATTCATTTATATCCAACATGTTTTACGCCATCTGGCGTTTGAACATTTGGTCCAAAAACCTTTCATTTCCTTAACGAGTTTAGCTCTGCTTGGATAGCCTCTTGCCATTTTTGCTAATCTTGTCTTTTTCGACATTCGTCCACTGATTCTGGTTCTGGATCATCATTATTTTCATATATTTCAAAGGACATATTGAAAGCAAATATATCATTAGGAACAATTTCATTTCGATCCAAAATCTTGCCATAGTTTAAATAATTTATTGAGATCTCATTATTTTCATCTTTTTCCTCTTTTTCTAGAGGCAGTTGTTCCTCGTCAGAATCAACTTGTTCTGACAAATCCTTATCAAAAGATTCTTGTTCTTTCTCAGGAGTATTTTGATTTGTATTTATTTTTATTCCAGTTTTCCTCTTTCGAGGAATTGTATAATTTGAACCAACTAGTCTTCTACGCTTTAAGCGTTTTGTTGGTTCTTGTGCATTTTGTTGCACAGAGACATCAATTCTTGCAGGAGTATTTACAGCTGGAATAAGTGATTTTATCACTTGTTTTGCATTATTAAATGCATCAGGTAATTGATTTGCGATTTGTTGCAAATGAATGATCTTTTGAACTTTAAGTTCACACGTATTTGTGCGTGGATCATAATTTGATAAAGTTGGTGCATTTCAAGCAATCTCGCGCAATTCCTTTTGAATTGATTTCTTATCTCCCCCTAATGGTGAAAATATTGCTTCATCAAATTGACAATCATCAAAACGTGCAATAAATAAATCCACTGTTAAGTGGTCAAGGTATCTTATAATGGACAATGAGTTAAATCCAATATAAATCCCAAGTTTTGGTTGTGGACTGGGAGGTGGTATAGCAACATATACTGCACAACAAAAAATTCTCAAGTGTGAAATATTTGGTTGTTGACCTAAAATGAGTTGCATGGGGGAATGTTCATGGTATGCTGTAGGCCTATAATGAATGATAGATGTTGCATGAAGGACTGCATGTCCCCAAACTGAAGTTGATAACTTAGTTCTCATGATTAAATGTCTGGCAATTAATTGAATGCGTTTGATTAGAGATTCTGCCAAACCATTCTGAGTATGCACGTGTGGAACAAAATGTTCAATGGTAATTCCTATAGACATGCAATAAATTTTAAATGCTTGAGACTGAAATTCCCCGACATTATCAAGGCGGATGGTCTTGATTGAGTTATCAGGGAATTATGCTCTTAACTTAATGATTTGTGCTAAAAGTCTAGCAAATGGAACATTGCGGGTCGAAAGCAAAGAAACATGTGACCACCTAGTTGATGCATCTATCAAAACCATGAAATATCTAAATGGTCCACAGTGATAATGAATAGGTCCACATATGTCTCCCTGAATGTGTTCTAAGAAAATTGGGGATTCCACAACAATTTTACTTGGAGATGGTTTAACTATCAATTTACCTTAAGAACAACTAGCACAATTACAATCACCAGCTGAAAATATTTTGTGACTCCTTATAGGGTGTCCATGCGAATTATTAATTATTCTTCTCATCATTGATGATCCTGGATGACCAAATCGGCCATGCCATAAAATGAATGCTTTTTGGATCATTAATTTTCTTATTTAAGACGACATTTGTTTCGACATGCCTTATATGAGTAAAATATAATCCAGAGGATAAAGCTGAGAATTTTTCTAACACTTCTTTTTTTCCCATTTGAAACCAATGTGACATAGAGAAATTCTCTATTATTTTCGTTCATGGTTTCAATGTGATATCCATTTTTTCGAATATCTTTAAAGCCGAGTAAGTTTCTTTTGGGTTTTTCGGAGTATAAGGCATTGTCAACATGAATTGTTGTTCCCCTAAGCAACATAATATTTGCTCTTCCAGAGCCATTAATCAAATTGGAGATGTCAGATATTGTTTGAACATTAGCCTCAGCTAAGTTCAAATTGGAGAAATATTCTCTATTTTTAAAGATTATGTGCGTTGTAGCACAATCGCAAGACATATATCGCTTTTATTTGATTCATGATTTGAACACAGGATTTGTTGATCCATCTAGGCAAATTAGAAAAAGAGTCATATTTCATTCATAATAAGGAACTAGTAGATATAACTAAGAAGCATAACAAAAACTAGTGCATAGAATTATTGAAAATCATTACATATGATCATTAAAAATATCGAAATTAGTGTTTGGATCATCATGAGAATTCAGAACATCTATATAATTGATGTCCGGCGAGCCATCTCCGACAGTAAAGTTCATCTCAACTATTTTGCCCTTTTCCTTTAAGGAGGCTTGATAAAGATCAATAAAATGCTTAGGCGTGCGGCATACATGAGCCCAGTGGCCTTTTAGACTACACCTGTGACATGGTTAGTCATGATTATGAGCATGCCCATTTTTAGCAGTATTTTTCCCCTTATTCTGAATGACGTCATTCTTATTCCATTTATTTTGGAACTTATTGCCACGAAATTTAGAATAGGGCTTGCCACGATCTTTGCTTATTGATCCTTTCCCATTTCCACGTCCGTGGATTTTCTTTCCATGATCTTTTCATGGTCATTATAGGATGCTGCATTTTCTTCATTAATTGAAGCGAAAATAATTGGACGGGAGTTGTGATTCTTCAATAGAAGCCCATTATTTTGTTCAACCACCATGAGATAAGAAATTAATTCTGAGTACTTTTTAAATTGACACGCTCGATACTGATGTTGCAACAACAGATTCGAGGCATGAAAAGTACTGAATGTTTTTTCCATCATTGCCTCATCAGATATATTTTCTCCACAAAGCCTCAAACGAGAGGTAATATTAAACATGGTGGAGTTATACTCACTGACTGTTTTGAAATCTTGTAGCCTAAGATTCAGCTAATCGTTTTGAGCTTTTGGAAATATCACCGTCTTTTGGTGATCATATCACTCTTTCAAGCTTAACCGCAAGGTGATAGGATCTTTTATAGTGAGATACTCACTTTTCAGACCTTCATGGAGATGATGGCGAAGGAATATTAGTGCTTTTCACACCGTATTGCATTGATGTTTCATTTCCTTCTATAATAGTTTCTCCTAAGTCTTTAGCTTGGAGATGTATCTCGGTATCCAGTTGCTATGGTAAATAATTATTTACAGTGATATCAAGAGCAACAAATTCAAGTTTTTGAAGGTTTGCCATAGTCTGAAAATATGTCAAGAAATTGAGTATATAGTTTTTCTCTTTTATATAAAATAAATAATATACGATTAAATATATATTCACAACTTGATTATTAATATGCAAAATGTACTACTTGTATGAGTTGGTGGGACAGCCTCCAGGTTGAGTGGCGAGACAAAGTCTACTTAAAGTCATGCCTCCTCGAACGGGATAACCCGTCTCCCTTTCAATGTTTAGCTTTACCGGAGACAAGGCTTACCCACCATCAACCCAAACTCATAACACTATTTGCAATATAAAAAATCAAGAATAGAGCGTAATTAATCATTTGTAGTATAGCAAGAAAACTAGTTATGTCACATATTGATTTTTGATTTCTGATGTAGAAGATCGTACAAGATGCAACTACAGAGCATACTTTCGCAATCGGTGACGCTATAATGCATAGTATATGAATAAAATATGCATATAGAAGTGATGCATGTAACAAAAGGAAGCATCCATGATAATATAGAAATAAATTGAACTTATTTAAATAACAAAAGTTATACATTCTTAGCTTTGTCTCCCTAACAAGCCTTCTTGAACTTCAAGATCTCTTTAATGCTAGAGCAAGCTCGTGCTGATAACGTGTTGTAAATCGAATTGAAACTTGCTAAGAGCTAGAGAAGGAAATAGAAGACTAAGAACTTATACTACTACAAACTACTACTACAAAGGAGAAAAGAAGAAATGAGATAGTTGGAATAAGAAGTTTTCATTCAACTTGGTGTGTTTTTACAATGAGGTTGGCATCCTTTATATAGGTCATTTGGCGATGATGATAAATGTTCTTTATACAATGTGTACAAGCACCACATACACCCCATGTCATACAACACATTACCGGTAATTTGACAATACATGGAAGAGTTGGTGTACATTGGAAATGGTTACAAGTAACATGATAATACATAGACAAGTTGAGGTACTATTAAGTGAGAAATACAAGTTACATGACTACATAATATGTTGGTGTACATGCATGGTCATCCATATTCCACAACAATTTATTTATTTATTTATTTATATATTATGGCCAACGGTTGACCAAGCAAGAACTTACAAATGCTATAGTTAAAAATATTAAAATCATCCTTAGGCATTGATGCTTTAGTTAAAAGGCCAAACTACTTACCAAAGTGTTGCTGTTTGGTTGGCTTATCCTATATAGATGCGTTACTACACCAAGGATTATCTTCAGAGAACACCATTAATTTATGCGTGTTCCTCCCCTATTGAGGTTTTTCAAGAGAAGTGTCTTTCATTGTCAAGGCTAATGAAGTTGGTTACCATACCAAAGAGAAAACGAAGAGAGAACATTACCAAAATACTAATTCTATTCTATAGTCCTTGGCTATTTCGGATTGAAAAGAATGGACGTCGATTCTTGAGCATACTGAAAATAGGCATAAATTAAATATATCTCGAAAAACTTCAAAATTATCGTAGCCAACAAATTGCTAATAGTAAGATTTTATTAGCCATAGCTTTTGGAATGGGTCAGAAGGCATTTATGGTGTATGAGTGGTATAAGAAATAGCAATCAATACTTAATTACATGTGGCTGATATTGAGCACGGTTCACTAATTTTATGCTTCAATCAATGGATGAGACTCATCTGACCAAAAATAAAGAACAGAAAACAAGTAAAAAATAATACTATCACTCGATGAGGACTTTAGAAATGCGAAATTATCTACTAACCCAAAAAGAGTAATCGAATTCCTCATTTATCTTTATTTAAATTCCTTTACATACTTTCTTTAACAACTCATATTTTTTTTGCATGCCAAAGCATCTCTATTCATGAGATGTTGCCAAAATGCAAGATTTAGTTAGGGTGGTATTATGACAAAATAGATTAATCTTGCACCTATATTTTTCATATATTACAAATAATATATATTTGATAATAATATAAAACAAAAGTTAAATTTTTGGTCTTTCATTTATAAATGTTTTGATGGCGTAACTTATTTTTCTAATGCTTTTTTTTAATTTAGCAACCTTATTTCTTGTATTATTAATAAATTTGAATTGTTTTAAAATAAATTATAATATAAAAATAAACAACCGGACTAAAAATCTTTTATAGATAGATAAAATAATTAATTCAATATTAATATTCCTTATAATTAATTCAATAAAAAGCAAAGTAAGAAAAATCAATAAAAAATAATGTGTATTGATGTACAAATTTAAAAAAATGCGAATCACAAAAATTAACACACAAAATCAAATATAAAATTAAGGTCTTGAACTATCTTAACTCTAATACTATAGCTTCCGTTAAGATGCCAACACATTAGAGTTAAAAAAACAAAAACAAAAAATGCAAAAACAAAAAGAAGGGTGAAACCCTAAAACTCCTCCATTCTCTCATCCACAACCCACATTAGTTTTGCTCCTAACTAAGCGGTCATAGGCCGCTGCCTGGCACACTTTCAATAGTATAGTTTCCCTCTATCTCCTTTTCCTTTTTCTTCATTTTCACTTCTCTCCCTTGTTGATTCACCTTCTTCTTCTCCCTACTTTTTTTCACTTTTTTGGCAGCGAATGGCCTAGAAACCGGTACAAATGGAGGGAACTTGTAAAATGGGGTTGAGTCCTCTAAAATAAGTTTTGTCCAACATTGGTGAACGATCAGCAGGGACAAGCAAATAGTGGTGGAAAATGGTAATAGCTAGTGCTGGTGAGAGGCTAGTGGTGATGGTCATAGTGTGTTGGGCAAGTGGCGGTGGTGTTCAACCGTGGCGAATTTCCGTGGAGCGACACGACTTGTCTTCTAGTATTTTTATTTATTTGTCCAGTGCTCTATGTTTTTTTGGTTGTCTAGTTAGAATCGTTGTTAGGGTTTTGCCTACGTGTAAATTTAGTCTCAGTCCATTATGAATCTCAGTAGAATAATCCAGATCATACATTTGTTGAATAATCTATGACAAGTCAATAATTAGACAATGTTTTATGGTATATTTTATGATTATTTTGAGTATAAACGTTTATATCACACATATTTTTCTCATGTTTATATGATTTCATTTATAATTAAGGAAAACTAATGTAATGAAGGATTTTGAGATGAAAAGAGAAGAACTCAACTGACTCTAAAAAAAGAGCTAACAAAGTCCTAGCGATATGGCAAATACACACAAATTGCTAGATAAATTGGTAGAAGAAACTCTCAACGATGTGACAACGAAGCAAAGAATACACATAAACCACTGAGCGAATCGTTAGATAACGAGAGATCTATTTTTGAAGAGACTCATCGATTTAATTGTCGATTTATACTATAAACCTAAATCACTAACAAAGCGCTGAGGTTGGTCACGAGTTTTTTAGATAAGGACTAAGAATTTGCGTTCGATTAGAATACGTATTAGCCTAGTTAGGGAATGTGCCCTATGCTAATTCTGTAAATGTTGTTTCACTAATATAAATAGATTCATGTTTCTTTTATAATAGTATGCATGATTATTATTGTATTATTATATATGTCCCTAATCAATTATTATTATGAGAACAATAATAAATTAAGACTAGTAGGAGTCTTGATTGATAATTATGTGATGATTATGCGTATACAGGTACGAATCAAGATCATCAATATTTATTTGGAACAAATACTAGACCGACGCGCTATGAGAATGCTACATGGTCAATGTCATAAGTGGTTCTCATAATAATTAGATTATTTAGGTATTCGACTTGAGATTGCCAGAAACTCCAATGTTAGGAACACAATGATTTAACAAAATCGAACATTATCTTTAATAGGACAATTATAAAAGTTGTGATTGGTCATTATTCGGCTTATATGTGGAAGTTATGTGATCAAGATAGGATTTGTTCCTCTCATATAAAGAGACATATCTATTGGGCCCCTCGATATATTAGATTGACAAATGGCCATGTCTAGTGAATTGGGATCAATGTCAGTTGACAACTTCAGTTAGAGGTGGCATTTCATGTCGTCGAGTCGTAAACGTGTTGTGTTATAAACAAGTCATGACCTATATAATGCAAACCCGTTACATGACACATTTATTAATGAAGTTAATTGTTTTGTGTCTAAATAGGCGTGTTAAACATGTGTATTCATGTCGCTAATTTATAAAATATTTTATTTAAGATTTTTAATTTATTTAAACTTTTATAATTTGTTTACGACTTTTTTAAATATATCTACATGTATAAATTAAACGAACATAATTAAATAACGAATAAAATATAAAGTGGTTATATGGAGTTTTAAGTTTTACTTTACTTTTTCATTCAAGTCTTAATTACTCTTAATAATAGAGGAAAAACGACATGTAAAAATATCATACACAAAATTATAAGAATCGTCTAAAAAATATCTAAATTTTACTTTGGTGAAAAATTATTTTTTTCTTCATAAATAATTATTAATGAAATCTAAAATATAAACAACATGTTAAAAGTAAAATAAATATTTCTTGTAAAAATAAAACAAAAAGTGATAAAAAGATGTCTACAAATAAAAAAAAATCATGTTATTGACATGTATTCAAGTGAATTTTGTACAAATCTATTTATTATATCCTATTTGTTATTTATACACTATTCTTTACTAATGTTAAGCGATTCATAAATGAATTAAGCAGGTTGACATGTTAATGACTCGTTTATTAACCATGTATAATCATATTAACATGTTTATGACCTACATCCACTTATGCTAAAACCATTACATGTTTATTACGTGTCATGTCTGGTTAATCATGTCATGACCCAATTGCTACCCCTAACTTCAGTCTACCTTTAGATGGAGACTAGTAGATTGAATTATAAGGGTGACATTCCATAGCTTATGTTCGATCAAAAGATATCGCGTGACAAAAGGATATCACATACACTGTCTATTAGGTTATATCGATTATTGATCTTCATGCAATTTGTGTAGTCATAATATCTTGCAAGAGGCTGCTTATGACATGTATGCTAAAAAGGGTTTTGACTCTCTACTAACATTGTACGAACCTATTGAGTCGCACATAAAGAACTATTGAATTTTTGGGGTTCATACGCAACGGAAATTACAAAACAATTTTGACAAAAATCCCAACATGATCTGAATCTAATTCCATTAAAAACATTTAAACCATGAAAACTTAATCATACCTCGATCGCAATATACCTTTCTGAAAGTTGATCGATCTCTAAGGCGTTGTCATTAACGTCCTCTACCAGTAGTCCACACACGAACAGCGGCCGAGATTCAAAGTGCTAGCTTTGAGAGAATACCAAACCTTTTTTGTTTCTCTCCAAAATGATCCAAAACGTACAAGAAAACCCTAATTCGTTTCTGAAACGAAAATAGAGTTTCGGCCCTTAATCTTTCATCCGTGTGTTCTAACTTAAAGCGTCTATTTATACAACCCTCGTATATAGACGGTTAAGTAAATTACACATATACCCCTACTTAAAGAAGTATAAGTGTAATACACCACAAGGATGTTTCTATGATGAATTTTATCATATAAATTTTGTTTTTCTGAACCATCTTAAAATCTCGCAAAATCATTCTAAGTGTGCGACCCAATAGGCTCATACAACGTTAGCAATGTACCAAAGCACATTTTGGTATACAAGTCATAAGCGGCCTCTAGCAAGACATTATGACTACCCAAGTTGTACGAATATCAAATTGATACAACCTAATCAATAGTGTATATAACATCCTTTTGTCACACGATATCCTTTTGATCAAACATAGGGCATGGAATTGTCATCCAACATGTTCAATCATACTAGTCTCGATCTCTAGGTAGACTGAAAACATCCAAGTGACATTGATCAATATTAATCACTTAGACTAGGCCTTTCACTTAGACTAGGCCTTTTAACGGTCTAACACATCGAGGGATCCACTGGATATCTCTCTTTATATGAGAGGGAAAAATTCTATCTCGATTACATGACTTCATCATATTGCTCACACAGTAACCAATCAAAACCTTTATAATCGTCCGGTTAAACACAACGTTTGATTGTGTCAAATCATTGTGTTCCTAATGTTGAAGTCTCTGATAATCTTAAGTCAGAGGACTGAAAAATATACCTATCATGAAAAACAACTATGACTTAATCCATGTGATGTTCTCATAGCGGGTCGGTCCAGTACTTTGTTCCCTAACAAGTACTCGTGATATTGATTCGTATCCCTATACGTATAATCATCATATAATCATCAATCAAGACTCACACTAGTCTTAATTCATTATAGTTCCCAGTATAATGATCGACTATGGACATTTAAGATATTTTTGTAAATACCCATAGATCTTATAGCAATACTTGGAACTACACCTAGTTCAGAAATGAACTTTTTGATCCAAACTACCTTCTTTGCCGCATTAGACGGTGCAATATACTTTGCTTCTATTGTAGAATTTGTCACAGTCTCTTACTTCGAACCTTTCCAGCTTATTGCACCCTTATTCAAAGTAAACACATATCCAGACTACGATGTAAAATCATTTATATCAGTTTGAATACTTGCATCTGTGTAACCATTTACAACTATATCATTTTCAAAACCTCCATAGACCAAGAACACTTCCTTAGTCCTTCTTAAGTATTTAATAATATTCTTTACTACTATCCAGTGACTCTCACCACGATCTGACTGATATCTGCTTGTAGTACTCAAAGCATATGATACATTAGGTCAAGTGCATAGCATGGCATACATGATAGATCCAATAGCTGATACATATGGAATCTTATTCATATGGTCTTACTCATCATTTGTCTTAGGACATTGGATCTTACTGAGACTTATGTCATGAGACATTGGCAACAATCCTCTTTATAGTCTTGCAAACTGAACCTCTTCAGCACCTTGTCTATGTAAGCACTCTGACTTAGACCGATTAGCCTCTTAGATCTATCCCTATAGATCTTTATCCCAAGGATATAGGCCGCATCTCCTAAGTCTTTCATTGAGAAACACTTCCCTAACTAAGACTTGACATTCTGCAATGTTGGGATGTCATTTCCAATGAGTAATATATCATCAACATACAGTACCAGAAAAATAACTACACTCTGACTGACCTTCTTGTATACACAAGGCTCATTTTCGTTCTTAATAAAACCAAAATCATTGATTGCTTCATCAAAACGAAGATTCCAACTTCGAGAAGCTTGCTTTAATCCATAAATGAATCTTTGAAGCTTGCATACCTTCCTAGAATTCTCAGGATGTACAAAACCTTCAGGTTGTGTCATATACACATTCTCAAGCAGCTTTCCATTAAGAAATGCTATTTTTACATCCATTTGCCATATCTCATAGTCATAATATGCAACAATGTCAATTAAAACTCTTATGAATTTAAGCATGACTACTGGAGAAAAAGTTTCATCATAATCAATACCTTGAGTATGCCTGAAACCTTTTGCTACAAGTCTTGCTTTAAAAGTATGCACTTTGCCATCCATATCAGTTTTCTTCTTGAAAACCCATTTACATCCAATGGTCTTACCACCTTCAGGTAAGTCAACCAAGTTCCAAACTTGGTTATCATACATGGATTGCATCTCAGAGTTAATGACACTTAGCCATTTATCTGAGTCTAGTCCAGACATAACCTCCTGATAAGTGATGGGCTTATTTTGATCTATAAGCAACACATCACGACTGTCACTAATGAGAAATAAAAATCTCTCTGGCTCATGTCTTATCCTACCAGATTTACGTGGGCCTTGTGTCACTTGTAGAGGTTCAACTAGTTTAGAACATTGTTGAACTTCCAGTAGCGGTTCAGTGTTTATATGTGATTCTTGAACTTCTTTAAGATTTAATTATCTCCCACTAGTGTCTTTTGAAATAAATTATTTTTCATAAAGGCACCATACCAAACTACAAAAACTTCATTCTCAGTGGGATTATCAAAGTAATATCCTTTTGTTTCCTTAGGATACCCTACAAATAAACACTTGTCAGATTTAGGTGCTAGTTTTTCTGAGACTTGTCGCTTTACATAAGCCACACAACCCTAAATCTTAAGGAAAGACAAACTAGGTCTCTTCCTATACCATATCTCATATGGTGTTTTATCAATCGCTTTAGAAGGAACTCGATTTAGAGTGAAAGCTACAATTTTTAATGCATAACCCCAAAAGGATAATGGAAGATCTGCATGACTCATCATAAATCGAACCATATCTAATAAGGTTCGATTTGTCCTTTCATAAAATCCATTCCATTGTGGAGTTACTAGTGGAGTCAATTGGGAGATAATCCCACAATTTCTAAGATGATCATCAAATTCTTGACCCAAATATTCACCATCTCGATCTGACCAAAGTGTTTTGATAGTTTTACTAAGTTTATTCTGCACTTCATTTTGAAACGTTCGAAACATCTCAAATGATTCATCTTTATGTTTCATAAGATATACATAACCATATCTACTGAAATCATTGGTAAATGTAATGAAGTACTAATAACCTCCTCTGGACCATTGTGTTTATAAGACTACATACATAAGTATGTATTAGACCCAATAAATCACTTACCCTTTCACTGTGTCCAGTAAAGAGACTTTTAGTCTCTTGCCTAGTAAACAAGATATGTACATTTCATATGTTTCTAAATCAAATGAATCAAATCTAGAAGTCCATCTTTATGGAGATTCGTTATGCGTTTCTCATTTATGTGTCCGAGACGATAATGTCAAAAATAGGTTTGATTCAAATCATTTGACTTTAATATCTTTGTATTTATGTTAAAGACTGGAGTATCAATGAACCTTTTCATGCTTAGAATATAAAGACCATCACACAAATCAGCATTTGCATAAAATATGCCTTTACGAGAAATAGAACATCTATTATTTACAATAATGAAATCAAAACTATCCATATCCAAGCATGAAACATAAATGATGTTTCTGCTTAAAGCCAGCACAAAATAACGATTATTTAAAGTTAAAATAAGTCCACTAGGTAAGACTAGGTCATATGATCCAACAATCAGGGTAGCAACTCTTGCTCCATTCCTTACGCGGAGGATGACTTCTCCTTTCTTCAACTTTCTACTTCTGGTGAGTCCCTGCACATTTATACAAATGTAAGATCCACATCTGGTATCTAATACCCAGGAATCACTAGTAGATAAATTAATTTCAATAACATAAATACCTATAGTAGTAGTTGCACTACCCTTTTTCTTCGTTAGATCTTCTAGATAGAGTTTGCAATTTTTGAACCAATGTCCAGGTGCATGGCAGAAATGGAAATTTCCTTCCTTTTCTTTTGAGTGTTTTGAAGCAGAAATGGGCTGGGGCTTGACTTGTTCCACAGGCTTTGCGACAGGTGCAGCAGCAGCCTTTGCAACTTTAGCCTTGCCTTTGCCTTTCTTCTTCATTCCCTTTCCCTTTTGGACCATCAACACATTACTAGAGGGTTTCTTGATATTTTGTTCAGTAGTTTTGAGCATCAAATGCAACTCCGAAATTGATTTCTCCATATTATTGATATTGCGGTTCATCACAAATTGTGAGTAACTCTCTGGTAATGAATTCAGGATCAAATCCGTAGCAAACTCTTGGCTTATGGGAAATCCGAGTCTATCAAGCTGGTCAACATAGCCCTTCATCTTCCGAACATGAGGACTAACTGACGCACCCTCAGTCATCTTGCAAGAATGTATGTTTTTGACTGTCTCGAACCTTTCTTGCTTAGCTTGTTATTGGAACATTTCCTTTAGCGTTACAACCATGTTGTAGGCTTCCATTAGTTCTATGTTCTTCCGAACTTCAGGAACCATAGTTGCTAGCATAATACATGCAACATCAGTAGAATCGTTGACATGCTTATTATGCGCATCCTTCACAGTTTTTGTAGCATTGGCAAGTGGGTCCTCGGGGATTGGAGCATCCAGGACATACAACTTGCGTTCATGCTTAAGAACGACTCCCAAGTTTCTAAACTAGTCAAGAAAGTTAGTCCCATATAGCTTATCATTCTCAAAGATGGATCACAGTGACAAGATATTATTGTTACTTGAAGAGGCCATTAATCTACAATAAGGATTATGCAAAGTTTATTTTAGTATAGAGGAATAGAGTCCCACTAAATTAACAACCCTCCTACAACGTACTGTTTATTTAGGGGACTAAAATCCATATTTCACCTAATTCTATGACAGTTATGGCATGAAACACAGAACTACATTATTTAGGTAGGTAACAGTTACCAATTACATCTTATGTAATTTTGGATACTTTTATGAGATATGGGACATATTATGTCTTAGCATGTTTTCTATCTCATCATGTGCCTAAAACTCAAAACTATTTTGATAACTTTATTAAGTCGGACCATTTTAAACGTTTAGGTAACTCTTACCCAACTTGTCTCACCGAGATAACACAATACACCCAGCTATGGCTGAAACTATATTAGTGTGATCGAGGCATTGACAAGTGTTTAAAATGGATGGCACGAGACTTAAAATTTAACAAAGAGATTTTATTCAGTTTTAGTGATTTTATGTAAACAATGAAATATCATATGTTTTATTGATTTGTTCAATCACTAAACAATTTGAGAATTTTTATACTATTCTCTAATAAAAGAATTTCCGTGCGCTAGGATTAGTTAAACGGCGGTCCCTCTGGCCGGTCAGCGGACAGGGGTACAGGGGCCAGCGCCCCTTTTTTTAGGAGACGAATTTCAATTTTGAAAACTAAAATTCGCTATAGAAAATCATATTTTTCGCTGATTTTATTATTCTAAATTAACCCCTTAATTTATCTGAAATTAAGTCAATTAAAACATTTTAATTAACACGGGCCCACATCTAACTAATCATTTTATCCTAATCCAATTAGGACTTAAGATATTTGAATCCTAACATATCACCAATAACAAAATTCTCGATATTTATCTCATATCCAATAGGGATAACGAAACCGATTTTGCTAATATCGCCTAATCTAATTTGTTATCTATCTCTTATCAAGTAGAAATTTCATAACAGAATTGATATAACGAGATAAATAAATAATTTCAAAAAATAATTATTTGCAATTTCGGTCCTCATCCAAATAATCACAAACATGTAATTGAATCATGAACTAATATCCCAATTGAACCTAATCATATTAGTTTTGAATTAATATTAAGACTTATACAATTTAAGAAACTTAAAAAAATGTAATCTAAATATGCATGCTGAATTACAGAGATTTCATCCACGCACCAATAAACGAAAAATAAAGATTATACCGAATGGTGTCATGGATTGGAGAACACGAAATCCAATTTATTAAAATTATTCGAATTAACCTAACATGGTTACTAGCATGTACGAAACTGATTTCAATTAAATCACGAATATATGTATCATATACACAAAACATGATAATAAATCTCACAAAAAACTTATGTATATCACTTATACCTGATAAACTATTAACATGCTTTCAATCATATATAATGTATATATCAGAAGAAAACATGCAATGAATTTAATGGAACCGAACTCGAAGTCTCTTATACCACTGTTGGATTTTTAGGGTTCATACGCAGCGAAAATTACAAAACAATTTTGACAAAAACCACAACAGGATCTGAATCTAATTCCATTAAAAATATTTAAACCATGAAAATTTAATCATACCTTGGTCGTAATATACATTTCTGAAGGTTGATCGATCTCTAAGGTGTTGCCAATGACAAACGCCCTCTACCAGCAGTCCACACACGAACGGCGGATGAGATTCGAAGTGCTAGCTTCCAGAGAATACCAAACCTTTTTTGTTTCTCTCCAAAATGATCCAGAGCGTACAAGAAAACCCTAATTCATTTCTGAAATGAAAATAGAGTTTCGGCCCCTAATCTTTCATCCGTGTGTTCGAACTTAAAGCGTCTATTTATACAACCCTTGTATATAGACGGTTAAATAAATTACACATATACCCCTACTTAAAGAAGTATAAGTGTAATACACCACAAGGACGTTTCTGTGATGAATTTTATCATATAAAATTTGTTTTTCTGAACCATCTTAAAATCTCGCAAAACCATTCTTAGTGTGTGACCCAATAGGCTCATACAACGTTGGCAGTGTACCAAAACACATTTTGGTATATAAGTCATAAGCGGCCTCTAGCAAGACATTATGACTACCCAAGTTGTACGAATATCAAATTGATACAACCTAATCAATAGTGTATATAACATCTTTTTGTCACAAGATATCCTTTTGATCAAACATAAGGCATGAAATTGTCATCCAACATGTTCAATCGTACCAGTCTCGATCTCTAGGTAGATTGAAAACATCCAAGTGACATTGATCAATATCAACTCACTTAGACTAGGCCTTTTAACAGTTTAACACATCGAGGGATCCACTGGATATCTCTCTTTATATGAAAGGGACAAATTCTATCTCGATTACACAACTTCATCACATTGCTTACACAGTAACCAATAACAACCTTTATAATCGTCTGGTTAAAGACAATGTTTGATTGTGTCCAATCACTGTGTTCCTAATGTTGAAGTCTCTAGTAATCTCAAGTCAGAGGACTGAAAAATCTACCTATCATGAGAAACAACTATGACTTAATCTATGTGATGTTCTCATAGCGGGTCGGTCCAGTACTTTGTTCCCTAACAAGTACTCGTGATCTTGATTCGTATCCATATAAGTATTATTATCATATGATCATCAATCAATACTCACACTAGTCTTAATTCATTATAGTTCCCAGTATAATGATCGACTATGGACATTTAGGATATTTCTGTAAATACCCATGGATCTTATTATAATGTAAACATTCAAATTAATTATAATAAACAACAAATGAAATCTTCTATTTTATTAACTATAAGTATTCATAAAGATAGTTAATGGATTGACCTAGGGCACATGCCCCACATGAACTGATCTGTGGGATTTCCAAAAGTTGAGACTTATGAATTTTATATAATAAAATACAGGACAAAAATACCCTTATAGTTATATTATTATTCCATTAGTGAGGGGTATATCTGTAATTCACTTGATCGCGTAATTACAATTATTGTATAAATAGGTGTTAAGTGGGAAATAAAACATGCGTAGGAATTTAAGGAGAAGTCTAAAAGGGTTTTGGGTGTTCTCTGGAAGTTTTAGACTAAAGGAATGATTAGAAAAAGTTTCCAAACTATTTCAAAGTTGGCATTTCAGATTGTGGTTGTTTGTTCATGTGTGGACAATGGTAGAGGACATTCATCTCTAGCAGCATTATGATGGCCCTAGTCCCTAAAAACTGGGCTCTGCCCGACCTAGACTTACGTGGACCCCCGACTCAACCGTTACAAGGTCAACACACGCCTAGTCAGCTTTTGTTTCCATTATTATAAAAAATTTAGTGTTTTAAGGTTGAGTTATTACATTTTTGCAAGTTTTACAATTAAAGTAGAGGAACTAAACTTAAGAAACTTAAATAACTCAACAAATGACGAATTGGGACAAAGTAAGTTGTGGAAACCCCATAAAATATGATGTCATGCATATAAGGTGACAAAACTAGAAATATACATGTATCAAAAGTGGATACCAACTATGAGGAAAGCTCAGAAGAAGTCACCAAGTATCAGCTCATTTCCCTTGTTAGACGATGGACCTGCAATTGTCACCACATAGGAGACAATTTCAGTAAGTAAAGCCAGATGAGTCTCAACATTAATTCTAAAATCCAATAAAAAAATTAGCCGATAGATCATGCAGTTAATAAAAAAGAAATGAAATAGAAATCACATGGTAAATAAGCTAATAAGGAATTCAAAGAGAATGGAGCGATAATATCACACAGATATGGGGATCCCAGTGGTTCAAGTCCATTCGGTTGTAACACACTGTACATAACCTAACTTCCAAGGCAAGGTTGTAAACTTAACTAAGTCTCCAACAGTTTAGATTGGTTCATCAAATGTAGCAGACACACAATCACCTCTACTAGCTTAACTCTCCAATCCTAAACTACGGACTTAGCAAAGTCTACAATCTATGTAGTCATAGTGGTACGTATGATCACACACCACGTGTACCGCACCCGTGACTAACATTCGACCACTTAGACGATAAAGGTTATTATAGACAATAAATTGAATCTAGACCGCAAATAATGCTTGCATTTCAAAACATAAGTTATGAAGATCAACAATTAAACACACTAATAAGTTATGGATAATAAATTTGCAAGGAAAGCATATTACAAAGATATGGAATGAGAATCTTAAAAAAGGCATCAACATCAGCGATATAATGACAAGAAAGTCTGCATAGAATGAATTAGAAAATATGATAAATAAAAAATAGATGAGAATTAGTATTGAGGCCCATGTTGGTTTAGTTACCTGAAACTTACGTTAAATTCAAATTCTCACGGCTCCCACATGCCTCCAACTGATCCCCGACACCCGACATTATGCGACTAGGCTCCTAGTATCCATTTGGATCAATTCTATGTATGTTAGAGTCTATTTAACTTGGTTTACATCTATTAATATATTCTCAACCCTATATTGATTCATAGCTACTATTTTTTTACCAATTTTACTTCATAAAAATGACCAAAAAATGATGCTAAAATGCCTACAAAAGACTTTAGATATGCTCGAGTCTCAATCCTAGTGTTATTGAATGAATCTTAGCAATAAAAAATCAATTAAAACTCATTTGAATGGTTTAAAATCATGTTTTCAAAATTCAGTCCATATATGGACTTGATCTGAGAATTATGTTAATGATCTCGAAACAACACCAAAATCGATGAGAAATAAAATCACATAAAAGAAACTTGATCTGAAATAATTAGGCTAAATTCGATAAGTGAAAAGTCCTCAAATAATCCTTAAAAAATTAGCCTAATAAGTTATAAATGTATTATCCCCACGGATAAAACCCAAATCTCATTGATAAACCAAATGACTTTAGTTTTCAAATCTAATGACCCTAAATTGTTTTTCTCTCTTTAAGCTTTCTACCGGTATATGAAGCGTCAAATTGATTCAATATTCATAAAATATTTATGGTGTTTAATTTATTACAACAATGGGGAGGAAGTAGTCATTAGGACAATTTCTTGTCTTTTAATAATCTTAACTATTCATCTTCCTTGACAATTAAAACACCAGTTGTCTAGCAACTATTTTTGATTCAATAATGTGTGCAACTATCTATATATAGTGATCATCCCATAAAATAACATTTTATTTTATTGAGTGCAAAAGAAAAGACTCAATATAATTTTAATATCTTAATCGATCAATTCGTAAATATTTGTTTGCATAATATAAAAAAAAAAAACTTCACTAAAGATACTTTGGATGACCTTTTTTATTATTATTTAAGTAAGCCGACAAATTGATTCAATATTCATACAATATATGAAATCTAAAAAACAATTTACATATATATAAATAGTGAAGTAATCCATACAACAATTTTGTTTAAATGGAAACCATGCAGATTATATTGTAATCTCAATAGACCCATTCTGTTGTAGATTGTATCATACTAATGTACTTAAATAATAATTATATGAAGAGATTAATCCGATTTATAGATTATAGACTTATATCTTGCTAAACATCACGTTATCAAGATCAAATCAACGTCAAACTTGATCAACAAGTGAAATACAAATAATTTGTGAAAACCTCTACTAATATATTAGGCTCTAATACCGGATGTAAGCATTTTTTTAACACAAAAATAAATCAAATAGAGAATTACATGCGGAAGCAAATATCTAGTTAAACTTTCTTAAACACTACACCAAAAACCTTATTGCCCTCATAAGCCTCAACTTTCAGCACACGTATGATGGTTACAAGATGCTTCATTTACAGGCCTGATGGATAACCGTTGAGCTTCCCGTATTAATACCGATCTCCATCAAATTGATAACGGCAATGAAACTTGAAAGGCTTTAGGTCCAAGTTACATAACTTATTCATTATATAAATTAATAGCATGATGATACACATTATGGTCTCACACCTGTGACCATGATCCAATGCTAAATAAACATGAATTTCTAGCTATGTGGTTGTTTCGCCATGTATATAGTTTGTTAATATAGTCTATCATGACACCGATCAAGACATAGATTGTACGGCAATTTTTTTTATGACGTGATAGGATCTAACCCTCTCATGAATCCCAATCAATCGGTAATTAGATTATTGAAGGCTTGTGTATAAGGGAGCATGTGTTTTATATCCTCATTGTATGAGACTTTTATAAAGTTAAAATAAAAAAAATAAAAGTTTCATTATTGGATAATAGAAATTTGTAGGCATCTAATCGTTGCACCCCACTTGACCTTGTATGCTAATTGGTTAGCCGAACCACTATTTTTTTTTTTTTTTTAATTATGATTCAAGGAAATTTATTTACTATTGACTAGATATTTAATTTCGTAATTTTTTTTATGATTTTTAACCTGTACATGAAATAGTTTCATGTTTTATTTAAAATCTTTATTCTATTCATATTTGGGTATATAGGATATTCCTTTATTAGAATGCTAGAATTAATTATCATAAAATGCAAAAAGGATGATAAAACTCAATAAAAATGTGATGACCCAATTCCTACAACAAGAGTCGCTCAGCCTAAATGTCACAACCCAAATTTTTAATTTTAGTTTATTCCTTAATCAGGATTACCGACTCATGATGTGGGACCCGCATCAAGATATGTGCACTGACTGAGGCATATGGTCGAGGTATATTTTAATTTTGTTGTGGTGTATTTATAGTATAGTGTATATGTGTAGACTACTAAGCCATCTTTACTTGTCAGTTATAGACATCGAAACATGAATGGGGATACGCCTCGAGATACGTGCTAGCATCGGACCTAGATAAAGAGCGATGTGGAAATTCCTAATTTACGTTAATGTGATTTAAAAGAGCTAATGTAATGTTTCTTATAGTTGGATTTATATTAATATGGCCTAAGTTAGGAAAGTTAAAGTAAGCAGTGATCTGCCTCGGGATGCGTGCTGTCAACATCTCTATGTATATTAAGTTAAAGTGTACGTTAGCATGGATAAGTTAGAGGATTGTAGGACCAATTTATGAGCCATTAGATTGTACTAGGAATGGTTGTTTAAACAAGATGAAGGGCTAAAAATGATTCATGTCACTATATATATATTAACTTAATGTGTTTCAAACAGATAATTTCATTTCTTCACATGCAGAGGGAGAAACAAGTTCTGGAGAGATAATTTGAAGAAGTTGCTGTAGAAGTTCTTTGAATTGGGAGGTGTATGAGCAAGTTATAGAAATTTTACCACTAGTTAACAAATCTACACCACTACTTTGATAATTTGTCAAAATTGAAAGATTTTGGGTTTCAAATTTGAAATCAGTTATGATTTTTGATCATTTAAAGAGGGTAGATGTTTGAGTTTTTGAAATTGATTTATAAACTTGGATTCCTCATTTCAAGCTACTAGTCCAACTGTTATGAAGTTCTTAATTTGGTTTTGAAATTAAAAAGTTACGAATTTTTGAAGTTGTAATGTAAAATTGGAAATTCTGCATTTTGTTGTTATTAACTAGTCTTTATATTTTAGTCATAACTTCTTCATTTTAAATCGAAATGGACTCATTTTGGTGGTTTTTGAAAGTTAAATCAAAGGGTAACAACTTTTTTTTATTTTTCCTTCTGAATGATTTTGAAATCCAGATGTTTTCATGTCTGAAAACCCTTTGCAACTTTGGCGACGAATATGCTATTTATAGGTTCACAATTTTATTAATGTCATGTTATTTTGAGCATAAATCCCTCATTTCTTATTGACGTGCACTGAACAAGTTAATAAAATAAAATTTTTAAATCAATTATTTTGTAGAATAGTTGCAAATGGTCAATCCCACAAAGATTGGTAGTCTTTATATGGTTAAAAACAACAAAAGGAAATCGAGAGTTTTGAAATATTTAACTAACTAAACTAAAATAAACTAAATAAATAAAATAAAGAAACTAATTTTGAAAACAATAATTGAACACCTAAGTAACACCTAGGTCTACGATTTCACAAATCAGGATCAAGGTTCAATGACACATCATAATATTCAATCCTTCTAAAAAGTTATTAATTTAAGTACTCCTAGATTAGCTATAGAAAATTGACATCCGCCAATAATTCCTTATTTCCTTAATCTCGATAGTCAGGATATCTGCTACTAAATACTTCCATAATTAATGCATAACCCTATATATCTGCCAAACCAGTTTAACACACTAACCGCAGTAATATGGGTTTATGGAACACAAATCCTAAATATCCGGATCCCATTCGCCTTGGTTTAACCTAGATTCAATTGTTGCGTACTTAATAACCGAAAGGGTTTTACGGCAAACGGGTGAGTGCTCATCACTTTATTAATCCAAAAGTACAATTACGGATACAATTAGTCCAAACTAATATAGGAAATCTAGGAGAGTGCACCAGCACAGATCCCGATGAAGAGCTAATGGAAGCTAAGGCGAGGAGAAAATTGTTGTGCTTGATGACGTACTGACGCCACGTAGTTGCGTCTAATTGGGCGAGAGAGTTGAAAACCGCTGATGTGGTAGCGTTTTATTGAGGGCCGCTAAGGGACCCCACCTATTAATGAAGGCACCTAGTTAATGTAGGCACAAATCGATTTACCTGGGGCACCCAAAAATTAAACCCAAAATACCGAAAATACCCCTCGTGCAAAAAACCCGCGCACCCCACCACCCTCGTGCAAACCCCTGGGCACCCCACCACCCCCACCACCACCACCGCCCTCGTTCACCGAACTCCTTGTGGAATAATTCATTTGTTTTGAACCGACCATTGAGAGGAATCCCCAAAATCGTGTTCTCCGTCCCTCGCCGTGTGTTTCTCCTTCGTTGTTCGAGTTTTCTGCATTTTGTAGGGTCCGGTGTGTGAGCCGATTTCGTCTCCAAATTAGGGCTCGGTTGAAGATCGTCGAATTACGTTACATTTGGTAGAGTAGTTGTAATGTGTGTGTGGCGGTTTTTTCAAATGTAAAAAAATTGGAAAATCGTGGTTCTCAGCCACACAGGCCAGACACTGTGTCAACCGTCTCGGCCTTGGCCGAGACATAAGCTAATATTTTTGGGAAGTCGCGGTCTCGACCACGAAGACCGGAAGAGTTAACTGCGTATCGGTTGTCGACTTCCAAGAGGGTCTCAGTAGGCTCAGTCGTCATAGGACGAGAGTCAGGCGAATTGAAATGGTCAATCCATCTCGGTGGTGTACAACCGAGAAATTGAAATAGGACTCGGTTATACACGGCCGATATATTGGAATACTTGTCGGTCATGGGTAACCGAAAATATGGGTTGTTTCACGAACCTGCTTGACCGCGACATCAGGAATGGATGAATTTGAACATTACATTTTCAAAAAAATCTCCATAATCGTCAAACTAACAATACAAGATTGAAAATCCAGCACGACTATTTGCACCGAACCTTAATTAATTATAAATCTCCATAATATTCAAAATGACTCTAAAAAGGGTCCATCCATAAGTAAACAACAATCAAAACACAACACCAATCAAAACACATCATAACATTTGCATACACATAGAACATTCGGACGAATTGGCAAAATTTCTAAATGTTTAGCCGTCTAGGTACAAGCTTTAACCTACGGTGTATCTAAATCTACAACAGGTATGGTGGCTTCATGATCAGCAGTTGCAATGGGCGCGATGTCTTGAAAAACGAATCCATCTCGCCAACCTTTGGCGTAGTCCTTAACGTACCGATCCCACGATGGATATAAGGATGGTAGCGGTGCATTCACACGCAACTGCACCTGTCAAAGTGAACAGTAGAACATAGAAGATATTGTCACAAACCCGATTAAGGGGGAAACAAACCAATTCACAAAAAATCATAGAACTTACCCTAACCCAATGGATATTCCTTTCATTTGCCATTGCAATGATAAGTCTGTTGTGCAATGACGACGTTGGAGTACTACGTAGAGGTAGGAATGTAGAGGCACTCCCATGTGAGAGGTTGACGAGAATGACATTGAATGCGGTGGATACTAACAATCCCATGTCTGGAAGTGTCAACCATTCTTTGAAAGATTCCCCCTCTTGCTTCTCTAGGCAATGCACCGCATTCTTGACAGGCTCGAAACTCGAGCCAAGCACTTCCCACCAAAGGTATTCATACCCGATAATCTCCTCGTACATCCGTCTACGCACAATCCTCCACCCGTCTACGGCGGCAAGTCCAAGCCCAGAGGCTATACACCTATATCCACAATTCCCATCGGAAACCACATCGATAATGGCATCAACATGTGGCAACCAATCCGGTTCTAAGCAATGACTATAAGCCATGTTAGATTCACTTTGCATGCGTCGATTGGCACGACGCATTTGTGGAACCTTGCATTTCTTCTGCCTAGAAGCTTTTGTGGAGTGGGAGGACTCAAATCCGATTGGAGATTGGGGTGCCTCCGACACTGGGGTGCCTCCGATTGGAGACCCCGGTGTCCTCACACCCGCATCCTCAACTTCCTGCTCGCACTCCACAAAAGACGAAGGTGGACTAATCTCCCTGAGCTGCTCACTTTCAGTCTTCCCCCCCGCATCCTCGACTTCCTCCTCCCCCTTATCCAATCTTCCTGCGGTGTCGTGATTGTGCATCCCACAAATCACAGTGACATACCATAAGGAGTCAGCATTCTCCTTGACGTTAATTTGGAAAGGGCATCCACATTTCTTCGTACTAGTGTGAGTCCTCGCCTTTTCATCATTCCTTGATTTCTTTAAAATTTTTGCCGCTTTCCCCTTCCCAACTCTCTTGAGCCAGTCCCCTATATGTCCCAGAACCTCTCACAGCGCAATTTTCACCCTTCCCCTTCGCTTAATGCCCCGCATCCGAGCGCTTCGTTACTAACACAAACTTGTTCTCGCCACCAATCAGTTGAAGCCATCAAATAGCCGCTTCTCGAGAGGGGAATGGCTTAGAAGATGTAAAAGTGTCCTTGTAGTCTAGAAAATTACTAGATAACGACATTACCTGCAATACAAATAGTGTAACATTATAATCAACCAAAATGTACAGCACAATCACAAAAGAACCCAAAAAAATAGGTTCTCGGTTGTGCAGTTCCGGAACTTTCTTCATAGTCTCGTTTACGTGCGACCGAGAGTTACCAGTACCCTCGGTCGTTCCAGACCGTCACCTACGAGAAACCTATCGGTCCTCTGAGACCGAGACATTACCATACATCTTGGTCCTGCGAGGCCGAAACAATCGCGCACCCAGACAGATACTTCGGATAATCACAAAAAAAAACACAAAAAATTTGTAAAATTACCTCAAGGACGACCTCCTCTCGCACACTCAAGCATTACGATCCTCCATTATACAAAGGTGGAAACAACTTCGGATTTGAAGAAATTACTAAACCTACGTTGACAAACAAATCATCATTTTCACATTATACGCAACTAAACAGTTCAAAAAACCCGAATATGGTTGTCAAACATTGTTACCTCGTGTCGGACGAGCAAGAATCGATCAGCTCTTCGCCAAATGCAATGTGGCTGTGGCTTTGTGGTTCAAGCTTGCTGGTGGGGTGCCCTAACTCCTTGTCGAAATGGTTTGTGGGGTTTGAACCATTATATATATATACAGGGGCAAAATGGTCTTTTCCATTTTTGCTGGAATTTTTACAAATAAGTTGGGTGCCCTCATTAAATGGTGGGGTGCCCTTAGCGGCCCTCGTTTTATTAGAGGAGAAAACTGCTGTGACATGCTATTGTGTTGAGGCTCCACCACATGTCACGCTCTGGTTAGAGGACAGATTGTGAATGATGTGCTATTGAAGAATTGACCAATAGGAAGCTTTCACGTGTCAACTGTCTCCTATTCTACCATCGCGCAGCACATAACTCGAGGCAAATTATTCGGCGTCCGATCACTACGAGTAAATACTCAATTTTGAATATTTTCTGCCCCAGATTCAATCGTGCACTCCGTTTCACTTGAAAACGATCAATAAATATAATTAAATATATATTTTAGAGACTTTCTATATTTAAATATATTAATTTATAGTACTAAATATATATAAATAGTGACTTATCAATTATTGGATTGAGCTTATATTTTAGTATGATGTTTTAAGATATGTTTATAGGCTTCAGTAAAAAAATCATATGGTTTAGGAGAAATGAATTTTTCAAAGTTGCTAGTCGAAATCTAAAATGTTTTGAGTCATTGCGGTAAAATTCTCAAATCTCCTTCAATTCTTATCAAAATTGTGCAGTCCTTATCATTCTAGAAATGTAAGACATAGCTTTAAAAACTTCTCTTAGAGCTACAATACATAATTTTAATGTTTTGGTAATTAAAATCAACTCACAAGTTGTTGCACCAAAACCGTCTCTGTTTTAGTAAAATAGATTGGGACATAACCAAATTATTAATGGGGCTGATTTTAAAAATTAGAATTTAAAACCATTTAAACCAACTCTAATAGCTTGGACAAGTCCTAAAGCACCCTAATTACCCTCAGGAACTTAGAGGAGAGTTTTGGGAGTTCGGGTACGCGTTATAGGGTATTGGGAAGTTGGATTAGCCTAGGAACTTTGTCTGCTATATAAGTAATATGTTGAGATTCTTTTCTACATTTCATTTCCATTTGTTTACTATTTTATAGTCTATTGGTCTTGATATGTCTTTGTACTATAATATCATGACTTGTGATTCAATTCTACTCATTAGGTGAGCTATGCTATCATGATATCGTACCTTGAATTAATTCATTTATTCTATTCTTGTCCATTGTACTTCTTGGCTATCTTTGATCTAAAATATGAGTTGAATAGCATGCTATTAGGGTAGTTATGTTGTTGAATAAGTTGTGGACTTGTAATCTGCCATGTCTTGCTTTTCTAAACAGCTGTCCAACTTCATGATATTTGCGGTGTTTTTCCTTGAAAAAATAAAGTAGTTGTAGTATTTAGGGTCCATTTCACTATATTGAGATGAGCAACACGCGGGGTTAGAGTTCATGGGGATGTCGACACTCGCCACTATTATGACACAACAGACGGGGTTAGAGTTCCTGGGTTTATCAGTAAACGAATACTAGACTGATGCGATTAACACATGCCGAGCGTGCACAATAATTTATCGTATTTTCCTATTATTTGTAGTAATGGTAAGTGTGATATCATCTCTATAGGGATTTTGCAAACTTTTATGAAAAATGTTTTTTTTTTGTTTTTCTTAATTTAGTTAATCTAATTAAACGGGAATTGAAATACTAAATAACTAAAAACTATAACTACTAACTTAATGAACCAAACTAACTAAACTAATTCAAACAAGTCAACGCAAATTTATTTAAACAAAATTCAAATTTAATATAATATAAATATCTAAATAAACAAATCCCCACTAAATAGTGTAATATACTTGGATTGCATTTAAACACTAGAACATAATATTACCTCGTAACCTAGTTATAATTATGATATGCATTGAATGTGTCAATAATAATTTCAAACTTAAGTTGCTACCAAATGCTAACTACAATTAGTTTGTAGTAGTGGTAAGCACGAGTGTTGATCCACAGAGATTGGTAATCTAAGCTTTGGTCAAGAATGAAAGTTTTAAGAGAGAGAAACTAAACTAATTTCACTACACTAACTAACATAAAAGTGTAAGAGAAGTAACAATTATCTAAATACAATGACAATGAAGAAAGAGGAAATAACTCATCTAATTGCATGAAAGAAAGTAAATAACGTAAGACAAGTTATATAAATTCCTACATTAGCATCAAGGATTTGGTATTTGATTCAACAAATGATTATTTAGTTTAGTTTCAATACACTAGCTTTAGAGCTTCGGAAAGCACCTAACACTCATCGGTTTCTTAATTTTTGTAAGAGACTCTTTAACGAATGTGCAACCCTAGGTAGAGCAACAATTGGGTTTGACACACTTGCCGCATTAAGATTCCTGAAACCATTAGTCCTAGAAAACCAAGTCACGAATTGCGCTTGATTTAGCTTAGACCATCTTGTTATGCAAGATAAAAGGAAGTGAACCAATTAGGTTATCCACTTGCTACTTAGTGTTCAATGCTCCACACAATTGCGGATGCAAAACAATCAAACTAGCAATAGATTCAAATAAAAATAATGCATTTGCAACTACATAATCAATTATTCAAACTATGATAATAAAACAATAACAAGAGTAATACCAAAACCTAAACCAAATTTAAAATTAATGTAGGTAGAACCTCAAATATCCCATGGTGATGTTGAGCACCCCTTGAAAAATTCCAATCCTAGGCCATGAGGCTTTGTGCCTCATGGCAATGCCTCATGGCCTTAAAATCCACAATTAAAGCTTACAAATTAGAGAGAAATAGAAAAATGAGAGAGTTTAGAGTAGTAGAGAAGAGAGAAAATGTTACTAAATGAATAGTCAAACTTAGGGAAAGAGAGATTGGATAGGGTTCATAAATGATAGAGCTTGATAAAATAGAGAGGAGCCTTTGTTTTTGTCACATTTTTTCTGTATAAACCCTCCAAAAAAACGACCAAGTGTATTAAGTTCATTTAGTCAATTTGTCTAGAACGGGTCAAAACCCTATTTTGGATGCAAAATTCCTTTCCTGCCCTTTGTATTTAATCGATCTGATGAGGATAATGAAGCGTTATGTGCATCGAGGTGGATCGGTGGTGTATGAGCGCTAAAGAGGAGGTTGATCATTGCTCGAGAAAGATCTGGATGAGTAGGAGAGATGCACGGTGTTGGAAAGAATCTCGTGAATGCATGAATGAGGGGATTGTTGAGTGCGCCTAGGTTGATCTAATGGATTTGATTACTGCAGAGAGGATTGATGCTCAATTCGAGGCATATATGGGGCATGAAGAGACATATGCACTAAAGAGATCATGAATTGTGCGTAGAGAACTAGCTCGAAAGCCTAAAAGGATTGAGGGCTGCTGATTGATGTTAAATGGAAGAGTGCTTCGTTCGAGGCAGATCAGGTGAAGAGAAAGACAGATGGGGGCAA
Organism: Stephania yunnanensis; assembly: GCA_039657365.1. Taxonomy (NCBI): domain Eukaryota; kingdom Viridiplantae; phylum Streptophyta; class Magnoliopsida; order Ranunculales; family Menispermaceae; genus Stephania; species Stephania yunnanensis. The sequence goes on along the minus strand of CM077581.1, from coordinate 25,146,716 downwards.
CAAATGAACGAAATGGGGGGATAAATTCATTTTTTTTTCATCCGAATTTTGATGTTGGTGCAAATCCCATGGCAATTCGTACGTCAATGGAGCAGCTGTGTTGCTGTCTTTGTGTAATGCTATGTGTCTCTTGACAGTTGCTCATCTTCCATCAATCCTCCAATGCTTGTCTCGAGGTAGATCCAAGGGTTGCTGAAGCTTCTATCAAGAATGCATGCCTTAACCAATTTTATTCAACTAATACACCTCAAACCTTCTTCCCAACTACCTAAGCTTCAACCTAGACTAATGCGAGTCCTACGCGATTGCTTTGGGATGCGTGCCAACAAGCTTTTCGAGGTGAACACCAAATGAAACTCTAAAAAAGACTTGATTTTATTTTTTTTATCGAATACCATAAGGAACCTACAAATAACAAAACAAAACATTTATTAACTATATTCGGACACTTTTATGCATCATAATAATGTAAATACACACTTTTATTAACTATATTTGAACTCAACAAATTATATCACATTGAATCTTGAAATCGTTAAGTCTTAATTCATAATTGGTTGATAGCCTTTAGCAAGCCATCAATTTTCCTATATTCAGTTGAAAATAGCCATATCATTGTCATTGTAATCTACCTATGAATACGATAGCATTAACACTCAATGAAAATCAATGAAAATTATGCCTAATCTCAACCAAATATTAATTAGAATATGCCAATCAATAACTAACTTAGAACATAATCACCTAGAATATCCAACAACAACAACAACAACAACAACAACAACAACAACAACATAGCCTCGGTCCCAAGTTAATTGGGGTCAACTACATTGATTACACTTTTTCATTGTGCTAGATTAAGTGCAATTGATGGTGAGCTTTCAATCACCTAAAATATCCACTCGGGTAATTTGGCCCTATAGCTTAATTTTTGTTACTAGTTATATAATTTTTGTCAATAATCATAAACATATATTCAAAAAATTGAATATCACAATACGTATTGTGCACTATGGATACAATATCAATCCACATTAGTTGTAATACAGAAAAACAACTTATTAAAGCCGTGATTGTTATGTATGAATAGATTTAAGCCATTAAGTACATGATTCCTTAATTATAACTATATAACAATCCAAATTATATACATGACTAGGTTTTGTGTAGATTAATAAACTACTCACTCATGCCGAAAATAAACAAAACAATAATATAATTGAAAGACGTGGTTAAATAACTACTACTTATTGAAATAAATGAATCTCTAATGTTGCTTCATACATAATCTCAATAAAAACTACCTTATGGCTCTTACAAACTTGTTAAGAGAAAAGAGGGCTCTTAATTTCGAAGCCCAATGGTCAAATTTATAGTTTCCTAAGCTATACAAATCATATGTCTTTGTATTAATCTAAAAAACTCATCAGCGACCTCAGCGATTTGTCAGCGAATCCTATTTTGTTCACAAATCACTGAGTTAATCACTGAAAATATCATTCTGTGCTCTATTAATTCATATGGAGATTCCTTTGTAAATCCCAATTCACTGACTATTCGCTGGACCTTCTCCGCTTTCGACTTTGATAGCGATTCATGTGTAATCTCATATCATTGATGATTCACTAGCTCTTTTCTTCAAATGACTATTTTGCACTTTTTCCTTTTTTTTCCATTTCTTCATTTTTTTCTAATTAAATCTTGAAACCATAAAAATAAGAGAATATCCAGTGTAATATCATCCTTTATATCTAAAATAGACATAAATTACACTATTCAACAAGTTTAATTATTGAATTGTCAAATACCCCAAAACTCAGCACTTTGCTATCCCGAGCAAAGGAATACTCTCAATCATATTCTCTTTTCATTCTTTGTATACTGATTTTAGTCTAATTCATCTTAAATTTAAATAATATAAGTTTTTAAATAGAAGTGATCTTCAAATTGAAACATATTACCCACAAGTAAATATAAGATATGATAGAATAAAATGATTAAAAAATGAACCATCCGTTAATGATAACTCAACAAACCAATGCAACACCACTTAGAACTTAAAGTTCAATCGATACCAAGGTCATCACACAATATAAGTTTTCTCAATCTCCACTGACAAGTATTAATCTTACGATGACTAGTATAGAATCTCAAAGCACAAAAACCACTAGATTAATCTTAATTTTAAAAAATACTTTATAAATAGTACCACGATCAAAATCAATAAGAATTTTGCCAAGATACCAATGAATATATCATTTAAAATGTTTTAGATAAAGATCTCAACCTTAGCTTCAAGCACTCGAGCTAAATCTTATCTTTTAATAGTTAAGAACATCCTCCTTTTTCATATCTCAATTTTTTCTACTTCATCGTAATTATATTTTCTTTATTATTTATATTTATTTATATTTTCTTTTGCTTTTAACTTTTGAGTCCTTGTTTCAATTTTTGTGGACATTCACATTTTTCTCACTTTAGATTCCTTGTTCTATTTCCTATAGAATCTATAATGCTCTCTATATATTTGTAAACTCTTGTTAACACTTCTCACTATCCACTAAAGATGAAGAAAGTATTCTTTGTAACTTATAAAATTCATCAATTTCTAACCCATTTCTTCTTTCAATTGTGGCATAATAACTTTATATATACACTATAAAAATACTTAATTAATAGTCATTATATCACAAGATTATTAGAAATATGTCTTGTTTATCTTGCACTACTTTTTTCGATCTTCTACCCATTCACACAACTAACACAAGGCAATTAATCCCATTAAACTCATCCAATGCATACATCAACTATTAAAGTTAATAAAAAGGGTATAAAAATATTTTGATTCCTTCTATCATAGAATTCACTTGGTTAATAAAAATATCACTTCTACTAAAAAAATCTATTAGATATTCAGTGGACTATATTTGTGATGGCCCCAATTTTCCACAAACTGGGCCCCGCCCGGCCTAAGCCTACGTGGACCCCCAAGCCAGTCTCGCAAGGTCAACGCATGCCTAGTCGGCCTTCCAATCCATCATTATTAGTACATTCACCATTTACAGTTGAGTTATTAATATTTTTCGAGTTTTACAATTTTAGCGGAAGCAACTAACACATTCAATGCTCATAGTCGCAAGGGTTAGGGTGGGAGGCTGGGGTCTCGTCCTAAACCCGAGTCTGCTAGGCTTTTGCCGCGACTCAACGACCTTTTGGTTGTGACTCCTTGTTATTTGGCATCACTCATCGATGGATTGTTTACAGTCTTGTATATTCATGCGATCTTGATTCCTTTCGTTCTATTTGCATGAATTTGACTGCTTTGGATATCGTGAACTGTTGTTATGGATATTGTGAAATGTTGTGTATATGTCCTACTGGATTTACTTACCTGGGCTCGTCATTTTTATTTTGACTGAGTGCAGAGCCGCAGACGCGTAGCAGAGGGAAGACTTCATAGCTAGGTGACATTTTGTATATTTTGTATTTACTCTCCTTTGATGATATTTACTGGGTTCCACAATTAGGTTGCCTAACTCCCTGATTTGTTTGTTGAGTTATTGAATGTGTTAGTTGCTTCCGCTAAAATTGTAAAACTCGAAAAATATTAATAACTCAACTGTAAATGGTGAATGTACTAATAATGATGGATTGGAAGACTGACTAGGCAAGCGTTGACCTTGCGAGACTGGCTTGGGGGTCCACGTAGGCTTAGGCCGGGCGGGGCCCAGAGTTTGTGGAAAATTGGGGTCGTCACAATATTCCCAACTAAAAATAAAGTAAAGTGAAATTCATACTTACTAGAATTTGGAAGAAATTTGAAAATTTTTATCATATCACTTGAATATCGGATTAAATATTTGAACTTTGCATCAATTCAGAAATTATCTTCTACCTTTCTTTTCTTTCCTTACTTTCTTTTCTATCATTGTCATACTTCACCTAAAATACCCCTAAACTCATTCACATTGTCCTTAAGGTTAAAAAACTAAGTGCATTAAAAATATAAATAATCATCACCTATGTATATCTAGTGAAGTATAAATGAATTGATATAATCATAAATTGGATAATCAATATATAAAGTCATTGTAGAAAATTTCATCAAACAGAGTGCATTAAAAATATAAATAATCATCACCTATGTATATCAAATATACCATCACCATCAAATTATCACCATAACGCCCTATCAAATGTATAAAATGAAATCACACCACCAGGCATAATATCAAAGATAATATATCATCAGGACATATCATATAGTATCATCAACAGAGTTACATGCAAGACCTCACACATCATCACTTAGAGATAAAGGAGATAAACTAGAATAAATAAATCAATGTCGTCTTCTAGAAGTCAAATAATCATTATCCTTCATTGGCTCAATCCTCTCGGACTGGAAACTCACAGCGGGATCATAAAGGTTATGGTCCTGACATAACGGTAGTTGATCATAAAAATACCATTAATCGATAGCCTCATTTGTGTAGATGGTACAGGAACCTCTGCTCCTCTTTGACTTCTATGTCTACTTGACATCGTCATTTCCATCAAATGAATGCTCCTCACTAAGACCGTCTGGTTCTCGTATACCAGTTCTTGATTCCCATAGTTCTCACTTGATTGCGTAGAACTGAACCTATAAAGACCAAATCTGACTCCTTAATGTAAAGTCCATCGAAGCCTGGAGTAGGTTGCTCCAAATTCGGATGATTTCTCGCTTTTGACATTTCTTCTAAAACTCTCTTTGTTTCATCTCTAAAGTTTTTCTTTGCTCCATCTCTCTTTTGGCTATTTCAACCTTCTCCCTATCATATTCAAAGTCTTCATATCCATTAGTTTTTTATAACTCTCTATTACTATACGTATGATAGTCTTCTTTGGTAAAACACCCATTTCAAGTTCTGCCATATTCGCTTGATCTTCTTAGCAAAAAACCATGATCATCAAACGAAATGGTAACCTGTCGTTCTTTATTGTGATGACATTCCTTATCGATTTTTAGATAATCTTGCCAATATCTAAATATCCCAATACCTTCACAATGTGGTAAAGCAAAGCGGCTCTATATTTCATGATCTTGTAATATTGTAGACTGGGCTGTAAGCTAACATTGATGAAATAACACGACACACTTTGTGATCTTCCTAAAACATTTGGTAGTGATGTGCTTTGGGTACCCATTTGTATCTAAAATGAATCCATTACCATGAATTGCCTCTAATTCTCCCCTTATTTCTTCAGTAGGGTAATTGTACTTAATCAAATATTCAGGCTTTAGGTATTCATCTTTTTCTTTTTAGTGAGTTTACATTAAACCAAAATACCAGTTTATTTTCACAGTAGAATAAACTATTGTTATTCTTCTAACTCGTGACTTTGTCTTGTTGTCACGTCTATAAGCGTTCGCATAAAACTCTCTCACTAAAATGTCGCACCCTTTCTCACTAGGAACATTCTCAAGTTCTAAATGGTGATAGTCCCTAGTTAATAATCTCTAGTTTCTTACATCAATAATATGTAAGATCCTAGGCCTATTTTTCAACTCATTTTTCAACTCGTCGAATGCACAGGAAATAGAAAGTAAAGTTTTAATTCAAGTTAAATTGTAAAGTAAGGTTTCTAATAGTTCTAAAGACTATAAATAAGTATTAGGACATGGTAAACACACCACATGTCAATTATTAGCTACCATTAAAGTAATTTAGCTTAGGTTTTGCATTAAGTTTGAGTATTAAAGAGTTTATGTAAAGAAAACATTGAAGACTTCATGCTTGCAATTCAACTTTGGTTTAGTTGATTATATTGAAGGTAATATTTATATTCATCTTTGATTTAAAATGATTTCCATAATGAATTGCGACATGTGTGTTTCAATGAAGTGTGAGTAGTCTATTTATCTTAAGGATCAATTGATCATACGGTATGAATGATGTGCTTTGAATATGACTTAGAAGTGAATATAAAAAGTGCAATGGTTTTATATTGATTATGATTGTAATGCTTTGTAAATACTGGACATATGTTTAATGAACTTATGCTTTAAAAGTTATCACGACCATTGAAGCTTTTCATCTGCACATGAATGGTACAACCATAAAATACCCAACATCGAGCGATAGTTGTTGATTAAGAAGGCACGGATAGTAAAATTAGTGGATTTCTAGTTTGCACATTAAAATCTTCTTCATCACGACAGTGGATTGAAGTGGATTTGAAGGAAATTTGTCTATTCTAATTAGGCATTGCACACAACATATTGAGATGTAAACATGAATACAAAACATAATATTAAATTACTTAGGTGAAGTTGTGAACTAACATATCCTTAATATAAGAGTTCGAGTAAAGTTTAAATTGATTTGTTAGATTAGTTTAGTTAGCATAAAGCTATTTAAAAGTGAATCCATTAGCAATTGTTCAAATTAAATAGGTAATTAACAACTAGTACAAAAACCTTTCCCTAAGGACGATATCAATGATTAACGTAAGTTGATTGCACAATTACTATATGCTAGCCATTATACTTGCGACACGCATACCACCTATAAAATCGTTTAAAACCAAATTGTTGAAAAAAGTGTTTAGTAAAATTCAACTTATCTACCTAATAAGGAGAAATTCATTGGAAAAGTCATTTATAAATCGAGAGTTTGAAATTCATATGAAGTTTATTGAGAAAACATCATTGATAAAAATAATCGTTCATAAGTAATTCAAGTCATGCGATAGACAAACACAAAACCCCCAAACTCATTTGAAACTTATATCAAATTAGTTTGCTTATAAAATTCAATCCATTCGCTATACTAAAAATAGTTCAAAAATTCGATATCAGGAAAAAAATTATTACACCACTCCTATACTAGTATTATAATTGAAAACATTTGACATCAAAATCAATTTAGAGCAAAAAACTCAAAATTTAGGCTCTGACCTAAATAAAAATCCAAAGATCCATGAAAAATCAAAAATATAATCCGTAAAAGGTTAGGGTTCTCAATGATTACTTTCTTAAAAGTTAATTTTTCAAGATTAAAACTCTAGAACTCCTATAGAACACTCCTCCAAGCTCTAACTTCAAATTCCTTTTGCTGAAGCCCCAATTGGCTCTACACTTTTAAAACTTACCAAATTTTGGGTTGAATGTATGAAGATTGAGGTAAGAATAAAAAAAATGCACTATAATCTTGCTTTGAAAGATTGAATATAGTAAAAAAATTAAGTTTTGGGGTCGAAAAGTTGCAATAGTTTGTGAGTGTGAAATGAGTAAATGTAGTGATTATAGCTTTATTATTTTTCAAAATCCATATTTGTTCTCAGTGAATCAGGGTTTAATGGATTTGCTAGGAAATCATTGCCTAAAACACTGAAAATGAGCCTTAATGACTTACCACCTAGTTCAGTGAATCCTAGCTATAAGTGTAGATTGCTGACCAGAAACTACAGTAAAAATCATGCAAATCGAGACCGTTTTGTCAGTAAACTCTAGTACGAGTTGGAATCCCTGAAAAATTGCTAGCCTATTTTAACTATTTTTTCAATTTAATTGATTTTCTCATTTTTTATCACATGTATGTCTAATAAAAGGCATAATTAATCAAAATTACTAGAATTTGACTATGATTTGTACTAAACGTTAATTTCATTACTATAAATAACCGACTAACATAGAAACTAATGCATAAAGGCAACATAATACGGAAAGACATTGGCTCGACCCCTTTATATGAAATTATTCCGAAATTAAATTCTTAAAATATCCCCATTTTAAGAGTCAAAAGTTGAGATATAAAACAATTAATTAATCCTAACACTAAAATTGAAAGTAAAGATATAATATGGGTTTCCTCCCATAGAGCGCTTTTGTTTATTATCATTAACTTGACTGAACCACACAGTCCTAAATTAGTTTTATAAACTTAAATATAGCATTGTCCACTCTTGTGCCATTCTAGAAAGTGATTGCTCAGCTTTGCACCCTAAAAGAGATTGTCTTGTTTAGAGTATCCATGATAGCTTGCGAAGTGGCTAAGAAAGGTCGTCCTAAGATTAATGGAGGATCTTCATTCATGAAGTGTGGCATAACTAAAAGTCTCTGGGAATAATGTACTTGTAACTTTGAATTGGTACATCAGTAACCACTCCTATTGGTTTCACTGAATAACCGTTTGGTAGAGGAACTTTTTAAGAAGCAAGTACACCCAACTCCGGTTGAGTATGAAAAAAGAAGTGAATTGGTATGCAGTTTGCTTTATAACTCGTATCACAAATAGCTTTAAAATACCAAGCCTATTTAACTTTTATGTTTATGTATATATCTCTTCGATCATCGAGCTTGACAATTGCTAGATTCTTTTTTCTTCTTCTTCTTATTCTTCGTAACTCTCCTTTATTTTAAGATCATTCTCAACATTGTTCATTTGCTTAACCCTCCATGCTTGAGTTATTTTCTTTTCATTTGAAATATTTTCAGCTGGTTCATTCAATGTCATAACATTTTCTTATTCCATTGTTACTGCATCAATAACATATACTTTAGTTCTTAAATTATGATGACTTAATTCTAAAGAATCATTATCATTAGTTTGTTCATTATTAAATTCATCAAAATCATCATAGATATCTTCATCATTAAAATGCAAAGTGATAATTTTGTTTTAATATTCCATGGACATTGGTCCTTCAAAGGTATCTAACTTTGTTTTAGTTGTTTTAAGAAATGGTCTTCCTAAAAGTATTGGTGGAGATTTAGAAGATACTGAGTTTTCCATTTCCATAACATAGAAGTCAGCGAGAAATACTAAATCATTTACTTTTACTAAGACATCTACTTGTAAACTAGAAGGTTTAATAACTGTGTTGTCAGCTACGGTAAGATTAATAGATGTATTAGTCAATGAACCTATTTTAAATTACTCATATAGTTTAAGTGATGTAACATTAATTGATGCTTAAAGATCACACATAGCATAATCTATAATAGAATTTCCTAATGTAATAGGAATTCCAAAAATTCTTGAATTAGAATATTTCTTAGGTATTTTCTTTTTTACTTAAAGCAAACACCTTTTGTCCTATGTCTTCTTTAGATTCTTCTAAGAATTTATCATTAGATTAAGAGAATTCTTTCAAAACTTCATCATAATTAGAAAACTGCATAATTGATTCTAGCAATGGTTTATTAATTTTATTTTCCTAAATGCTTCAAGAATGTCTTCATTGTTTTCTTCCACCCAAACATCAACTAATCATTATGAAACGGTAGAATATGAATACAAGTATTCATTCAAATTATCAGAAATTTTATTATTTTCATCCTTATCAATTATTTCAGATTTTTGTAAAGATTTTTAATATGCTTCAACTCTGGCTAAGTACCATGGGTATAGCCTTTTAGAAAAATATGTATATTTCAATTATTCAGCCATCCATTCTATAGTAGGAATGACATTAGCCATCATTTCTTCTTTTTCAATAATTTTATGTTTTTTATTATCTTATTTAAGTATATTTCCACTTATAGATGTGTCTTTTTCATAATTGAATAAATCATTGACTTGTGCTTGATTAGTAGGAGCAACAGCTGCTTGAGTATGCGCTTTAGCTTGATTACTCTTTTAAGTACTTAACATATTCACTTGTAAATTTATTTGACTTAAATGATTTTTCAATTCATTAATAATAATATTAGTTTTAATCTGATTTTGAAAAACATATGTAAGGTTTTGAGGACCATTACTAAGATTTGGGTGTTGTCTTCCAGGATAATAACTATTGTTACTATACTAATTACACGTGTCGAGCGTGCACAATAATAAATTTCCTATATATTTATAACTTATAGTTGTGATAAGTAGGATATTGTCTCCACACGGATTTCTCAAACCTCAAAGGAAACCAATTTTTTTCTGCTTTTTATTAATTTAGTTAATCTAATTAGACGGGAATTAAAATATCAAATAACTAATAACTATGATTACTAACTTAAATAACCAAACTAACTAAACTAATATAAACAATTCAAATGCAAACTAAATTAAACAATATTCAAATTCAATTCAATATAAATAAAGAAGCATCTGAACAAACCCCCACTAGATAATATAATATATTTGGATTGCATTTCAAACACCAGAACATATCATCACTTCATATCATAGTTATAATCATAACACATATGGAACCTTGGAATCATTAAATTCTACTTCATAATAGGTTGATATACCGATTTTTCTAAATTCAATGGAAATGCCACATTCTTATCATTGCAAATCTAGGGTTTGTTTAGATTAACAGACTACTCATTAATGCTGAAAATAAAAAATATAATAAAACTGAAAGATATAATTAGATAAATATCTCTTAATGAATTAAACAAAGCTCCAATGTTGTTCAAACATAAACTCAATAAAAACTAAACTCCACTAAAATAATAAAAGAAAAGAGAAATTGATTGGTCGAGAGAGAAGAAGATACTAAACAAAGCTCTAAAGTCTATGCATATAAAATACTTCAATTTGGTCTCTCGAAAAAAGAGAAAGTGAATTTGGTTGGTTCTTTGGTATCCACTTAGGAAGATTTGATGACTATGGTCGATTTGTTGGAGTTTTTTCCTTGATTAGTACGATTGGGAGGAAAAATTATCAACCCAACACACCCACCAAACTATTTCCCCATCTAACACACCTGTTGCCACGTAAGCGCCACGTTGATTTTTTGTTTTTTTTTTCCCGAGTGAAGTCGTGAACTCGGGTCACGATTTCACTTATAAGGAAATCGTGACCCGAGATCACGATTTCCTCACTAAAGTAAAAATCGTGATCTCGGGTCACGATTTCTTTAAAGTGAAATCGTCTCACGATTTCACTTTGAGGATTTCTGGTTTCTTGTCTCTCATTTCCTTCATTTTCTCATTGCCTTCTTCCTTCTTCTTTCTTTTTCTCCCACCGATCCCTTCCCTCAACTCCCACCGATCCCTTCCTTGAGCTCCACTAGATTGGCTCCATAGGTGCATATCTTATCTCCATCGTCAACTTCAGATCCGAACCGCAACCCACCCGAACTCAACAACTTTGTAAGATCTATTTCTTTGGAGATTTTGTGTGTTTATGCTTAATGTGGTTCATGTTATGTTGAATGTTGCATTTTTTGTTAATTTGTTCTCACATGCGGCTGTTTTTTTTTTTTTTTTTTTGTTATTTAAATACATTCGGCTGTTTTTTTTTTTTTTTTTTGTTAGCAAAAATTTGGTGGGCTATTTTTTTTGGAGATTTTGTATGTTAATGATTCATGTGGTTCATGTCATGTTGTATGTTAAATTTTTTTTTATTTTTATGTCTCACATTCTACTGCTTGTAATTTTTTTTTAAAGGCCGATTTTATTTATCCGATTTAAAATGGGCTGTTTTTTTTTTGGAGATTTTATATGTTAATGATTCATGTGGCTCATGTCATGTTGTATGTTAAATTTTTTTTTTTTTTTATGTCTCACATTTGCTTTTTTTTTTTTTTTTTTTTTTTAAGGCTGATTTTTTTTTCCGATTTAAATTGGGCTGTTTTTTTGGAGATTTTGTATGTTAATGCTTCATGTGGTTCATGTCATGTTGTATGTTAAATTTTTTGTTATTTTTTTGTCTCACATTCTACTGCTTTTTTTTTTCATTTTTTTTAAGGCTGATTTTTTTTTTTCGATTTAAATTGGGCTGTTTTTTTTGGAGATTTTGTATGTTAATGCTTCATGTGGTTCATGTCATGTTGTATGTTAAATTTTTTGTTATTTTTTTGTCTCACATTCGGCTTTTTTTTTTTTTCATTCTTTTTAAGGCTGATTTTTTTTTTCGATTTAAATTGGGTCGTTTTTTTTTTGGAGATTTTGTATGTTAATGCTTCATGTGGTTCATGTCATGTTGTATGTTAAAATTTTTTGTTATTTTTTTGTCTCACATTCGGCTTTTTTTTTTCCATTTTTTTTAAGGATGATTTTTTTTTATCCGATTTATATTATTACTTTTTCCCAATTAGTTGATGTGGTATTAATCAAGCAAAAATCCTCATATACATGTCAATACTTTAGTAGAAAGATTTCGTAGAACACTAGGCGTGCGCTTAAGAGATGAGACATTGGTGGTGGTAACTTTGTAAGGTTGCTTTAAGGGCTCTTATATTCTAAGCTAGCTAGGGTAGTTGTTTATAATATATAATAGTTATTTGCATATAATAGTTTCTTTGTTGCATAATAAGGTACTTAATTTGATCACTAGGCTATTTAGTTACATATATATATTAATAAATTTACCACTACACCAATTCTATTTGGGTCCATAAGCAATTTTATGAAGGTCATATTTATTTGAATTCTGTACGCAATGATTCATTATATTGTACATATATAGATTGAAGAATGGGTGATCAAAGAGTATCGTTGTTGTGTTATATGAATGGAGACATGGTAGAAGGAGCATCAGGAATTTCGTACACGAAACCGCCCATCCGACATCTCGGATCGAAGATCGGTTTAGTGGTACGATGAACTTGTGCGTTATATCGTAATTCATTGCGATAGACAATGACTTACTGAGAGATTAAACATGACATATCGATATCCAACGTACATTGGAAGTGGATCGGCCAACTACGTCCCGTTGCCAATAGATGATGAGTCGAGTCTCAAAGATGTTTGGGACTTTTTGTCACAATTACCACCACCACATTGCATGGAGATTTATATCGCTTTAGTTCCGAGGCAACAATACAATAGTTCCAATTGCAACGTAGTGTTACATTCTGGAGCCGGACCTAGCACTCAACCAATTTATGAGCATAGCCATTGTGCATCGCCTTTGACGACCGCAAATCCCGAAATGGATGAGGATCCTCGTTCTGTGATGATATGAATACTAGCGAAGATGATGACTACTGCGGCGCATGACGGGGATACCAAAGAAGATAGTAGTGAAGATGATACGAGACGATGAAGGGGATGATGGTCATCATGTTGATGATGGCATGATTCGATACGCGTTAAATCGAGTCATAGCAGATGATGGCTCATTATCTTGTCCTCCAATTTCGAACGAAGTTGGGAACGATGATTTCTTCGATGAAGAGGCTGCTGGAATTGATGGTGCGCCAATGGGTGTAGGTGAATTTGTCGTTCCTTCCGCTGTATTTATGGAATTGAGTAGTGAGGCAATGCAACCCCTCAATGAGAATGCAATGATCCCTTCTAGGTCTTTATGGAATGAGGCATCTGAATTTGAGAAAGGCATGCGGTTCATGTGTAAAGTAGATATCCAACATGCCGTGAAAATGTATAGCATCAAAGGACACAGGCGCTTTGTGGTGACTCATTCTACACCAAATGTATGGATTGTTCGTTGTAAGAAATATTTGGATGGATGTACTTGGAGGTTGCGGTGTTCGAGACGAAAATCGCATGGAATGTTTGAGATCAGTACATATGCAAGACTTTTTCAAGTCTTAAGTCATGAACAAACCTATATTTTCCTTGTATTATAGGTCTTTGCTTATTTGTATTATTTGTTTGATGAGAGATAGATGTGCTTTTCTGGTCTTGCATGAAACTTAAACTTTTCAATTTCTTAATTGTATTTTTAACATGTGCTTTATTTAAGTTCTTACATGATTTGCAATGATGGAAGGGGAGTAGTAATGCATTATATGCATCATGAACTTCGTTGTAGTATGCTACGTATATTGAACCAATCCATCTCTTTACAGAGAAATGATTGACATGCAAAAACCAGATGAAGTAAGAGACAAACCAGAATTGCTTCTCCACGTAGTGCCTTACACTTACATCATCTAATATGCGTTTCTTATTCATATCAAAATGTTTTTGTTGACTACAGGTAATATGGGAACCGTATCCTGAGGTAGTGATAATGGACCTACCTGCGTATTGTAGCAGTGGTCGTGCTATTTGGCGAACGAGAGCACCTTTGATTTTCTTCTGTGTAGTCGAGATGTATCATCCCGATAGAGTCATGCGCCAATTCGGTCTCAGGCAAATGATACCACCTGTACAGAGCACATACATTCAGCTGCATAAGATTGACTTGAGAGGGAAGACTGATAAGGATCGGAGCGCAGAACATAGTACTTATGTCTGCATGTGGAACGAACGTGCCTCCAATATTGCAACTGATGAAAGCTTAGAGGAGCCAATGGACTTTTACAACCCGTATATGCTATGGTATCGTCGCATTACACGACGATTCATGTCTCCTCGTGGAGCTATTGCTGAGGCCTTGGTAAGTACAATTTGATTTTTTTTTCAGTCATGAATCCTTGCCAAATAGTTGTTTTCCTCGTACTTTGGCATAAAGCTTCTTCAATATTTCATATGTAGGCACATGACATTACTTCAATTCATCAGTTGACACTGGGTGATGATGTATCTATTGCCCGTATTAGAGATGTAGTTGCATCGACTTTGACTGCAGTACACGCAGATTATCGGATGCATAATATGCCCAGTTCATTTCAAGCTTCTCATCATTCTTCCCATGCTGATACACCTTCGAGGCATGACACTCCATTGTATACTCCATCAGTGCCTTTCAACGAGTTTGGGACTCCACATACTCCTTCAGTTCCTCCCACCATGACATTCGAGGCTATGGAAGCCTTTCCATTTGACACGGCACCTACATCTTCGCGCCATTTTCATGCAAGTCCAATAATGATGAATTTATCTAGGAGTACAAGTACTCAGGATGGCGGAATGCGGGACAACGATGATATTCAACCAGAAGATGCTCAAAATCCGGCTGATGTGGGTCATTCGGATATTCCACTTGCACGAAATCGTAATGTCCGAGTCGTCAAGAGAACACGGTGTGGGACTGGAAGTCATTATTTGGGGTCAGACTAGGACTTTTTCTATACTGTTATAAGTCATTTCCTCCTTATTCATTTTTGCCTTGTAGTTGATCACCAACCAATTTCATCATTTATATCAATTCAACTTTCAAGTTCATTATTTTTTATGAGTTTTAACTAAGTTTTTCTTGATGTGTTGAACCTCTTGTATTGAAAAGTTGTGTATGCTATTATGTCTATGAAAAAGGTACTAAAGTATTTGGATTCTCAATGGTCTCCTCTCATGAATCATAAATAGCTTTGTCATCATTTTTCATGAATTAGTAGCGTGGGAGCACAAGAGCAAATTGGTTGGGAAAATGCATGCTTGTGGACATGATTCATGTGGCCTTGCTCCTTGGGGCTGCAAGGATACTACATATAGCATCAATTTGCATGAAGTGATCAAACAAGCCGGCAGTAAAAAAAAAAAAAATTAATTTGAGTGGAATTACTCTTGACTTCCATTGCATTGAAGAATACTTCTTTCCAATCCACAATTTTCAGCTTTAGAGTTGAAACAAATAGTGGAGAATAACAGTCACGATTTCACCTTTATTTTTTTCATTCTTAACGGATCATAACATATATAAAAAGCATAGGAGATGCTTTTACATTGGTTGTAACCAAACAATCTGTCCATTACTCATGCTTTTAACCACACATTTATAAGTTTAAGCCAACATTTGTGCTTGACAATCAAAAATGCCATACAATATGTCATTTATCAAAAATGCAGGGAAAAATACCAAGTGTGAAATTGGAGGAAGACGTGAGTTGCAGTCACGACTTCCATTGCATGGAAGTCGTGACTGCAACTCACGACATCCATGGCATGGAAAACGTGACTCTAAGTCACGTTTTCCAGTGTCCAAAAATTTTTTTACGTGGCTGCTGATTTGGCGCTTACGTGGCAAAAGGTGTGTTAGATTGGGAAATAGTTTGGTGGGTGTGTTGAGTTGATAATTTTTCCTCCCAAACGTATTAATCAAGTAAAAAGACCCGATTTGTTGTTAGGGTCTAGGACACGTGGTATACATTTATTGGTTGTATTTGCTTGTATGGGTGGGAAGTTTGGATTGGTGAAGAATGCTGTGAATACATTGCAAGACCAATGAGGAGGTGACACGTGGTGGT
Source organism: Stephania yunnanensis (assembly GCA_039657365.1). Classification (NCBI taxonomy): domain Eukaryota; kingdom Viridiplantae; phylum Streptophyta; class Magnoliopsida; order Ranunculales; family Menispermaceae; genus Stephania; species Stephania yunnanensis. Next base: position 25,130,687 of record CM077581.1, on the reverse strand, counting down.
ATTGCAGGTGAAAAGAGGCATTTAGAGAAGCCATGCGCCAATCTAGGAATTGGTGCGAACTGCATCTCGAGGTGAATCAAAGGCAACCGTGTTGAGCAGAAAACAATTGGAATCACCGAATATGTAGCAGCTCGTGCTAATGGACATCTCGCCAAAGATTGGCAATCTAGAGTGAAGGAAAACACATAGGAGAGACGTGCGAAGTTGTAGGCGTCAGTGGTCACAGATCCCGAGGCATGATCGATATTTCTATTTGCTCACATGATACCGATCTGATATGAATCTCGGAAGAGATGAATAGTTCCTGAATGTTGTGTGGCTCATATGGTTTCCTAGCTTCATTACTAGACTGCTACCCTTTCTTCATCAATAGTGCAATGCGTGTCTCGAGGCAAATCCTACGGTTGCTGAATCACGCTGTAGGAATGACTTAGTCATTTTTGAAGCTTTCCTCGACTAATGCACCATTAAACTTCTTCTAAACCACCATAACATTAACATAGACTAATGTGAGTCCCACCAAACTGTCTCGAAGTGTGTGCAAACTCTCTTTTCAATAGAAAACACCAAGAACACTTCAAAAGATCCCAAATTATCTCTATTTCAACAAATTGTCTCTAAACCACTAATAATAAAATTCTTCATTTTAATCTCATTTTCTTCCATTTCTTCATTTTTCCTATTGAAATACTGAAATCACAAAAACAAGAAAATATCAAGTGCAATATCATCATTTTCATCTAAAATTAATCTAAATTAAACTATAAAAATATCTAATTATAAACTTATCAAATACCCCTAAACTCAACACTTTGCTGTGCCGAGCAAAGGAATACTCTAAATCATGTTCTTTTTTTGTTCTTTATAAACTGATTTCAAATTAATTCATCTTAACTTTAAATAATATAAATTTTAAAATAGAAGCGATTTTCAAATGGAAACTTATTACCTATAAGTAGATGAAAATTATGATAGAACATAATAATTTAAATAAAATTGAAACATTCCTCAGTGATAACTTAGCTACCCTATGAAAAAACCTTTTAGACCATAAAGTTCATAAAAAAGGTTAGTAAACAATGTAGGTTTTCTCAATCTCCATTATTGACAAGCATCAAACTTATGATAACTAGTATAGAATCTCAAAAATACAAAAATCACTAGATTAATTTTATTTTAGAAAATATTTAATAATAGTACCACAATTAAAATCAATAGAATTTTGCCAAGATACCAATGAATGTCTTTAAAAACATGTTAGATTAAGAAATACTTCATTCAACTCTAGCTTCAAGTACTCAAGTTAAATCTTTTCTTTGGAGAGTTTATGAACATTCATTTTTTTCCTCTCTCATTTTCTTTCTACTTCATTCTAATTATCTATTTTCATTGTATTTTTTTGCTTGTTCTTTTGAGTCTCTGCTCTATTTTTTATGGATGTTCTCAAATTTTCCCACTATATATTCCATGTTCTATTTCCTTTGGAATCTATAGGACTCTTTATATTTTTGTAAGCTCTTGTTAACACTTCCCACTATGCACTAAAACTGAAGAAAATATTCTTTCTAACTTATAGAATCTCATTGGTTTCTAATCCATTTCTTCTTTTAATTGTGCTATAATAGCTTTCTACATATATACTACAAAAATACTTAATCAATAGTCTTTGTATCACAAGATTCTTAGAAATCTATCTTGTTTATCATGCACTATTGTTTTGATCTTCTAGTCATTCTCATGATTAATACAAGACATTCAATTTAATGTATACATCAACTAGTATAGTTAATTAAAGAGGGTATAAAATCAATTTCTTCTATCATAGAATTCATTTGGGTAATAAAAATATCAGGTCTATTCAAAATTCATTATATCTTCATTTTCATTATCATTCTTTTCCTAACTATAAATAAAAAATGACATTTATACTTACTTGAATTCGGAAGAAATTTGAAAAACTCATCAACTTACTTGAATATCATATCAAAAGTCTTGAATTTTGCATCAATTTTTGACTTATCTTCTACCTTTCTTTTCTTTCCTTATTCTCTTTGCTATCCTTGTTATACTTCACCTAAAATATCCACAAACGCATTCCAAACCTTATCCTTATGGTTTAAAAATTAAGTAGGGTTTCCAATAAAAGAGTATACCCCGTAAAGTATAAAGGAATTGATATAATCGAAAATTGGATAATCAATATACTCGTTCGTAAGTATTCAAGTCACATGATAGAAAAACACAAAAACCCCCAAACTCATTTGAAATTGACTCTAAAATAAGTTTGCATATAAAATTTAATCCATTCACTATAAATAAAAATAGTTTGAGAATTCTATATAAATAAAAAAATTATCACACCACTCCCATACTAGTATTATAATTGAAAAGATTTGACATCAAAGCCAATTTTTAAGCAAAAACTTTTGAAATTCAAGCTCTATCTTAAATAAAAATCCATGAAAATTGAAAGTATAATCAATAAAATGCTAGGGTTCTCATTGATTACCTGATTGAAAAGGAATTTTTCAAGATTGGAATTCTAAGATTCATGTAGAACACTCCTCCAAGCTCCAATTCGAATTTTCCTTGCTTAAGCCTTAGGTGGCCCTACACTTTCAAAATTTACTAAGTTTGGGGTTGAATGTGTGAAGATCAGGGTGAGAATCACTTAAATACACTAAAATCTAGCTTTGGAAGGTTGAATCTAATCCGAAATTGGTTTCTTGATTGAAAAGTTGTAATGGTTTGTGAGTGTGAAATGGACAAATGTGGCGATTTTTGATATATATATATATATATATACATTTTAAGAAAAAAAGCTCGTATTCATTCTCAGCGAATCAGGGTGTAAGTGGATTCGCAAAAAAATCTTTGCTTCAATTACTGAAAAATAAGTCATAGTGGCTTAAAGACTTATTCAGCGAATCCAAGTTATAAGTTCAAAACGATGACAAATCCCTGACCTAAATTTTCATTGAAAATTCTGAACATTGATGTTAATTTTCTCAGACGAGGTAGGGGCAGACCAAAGTTAACATGAGATGCATTAATTAAGAGGGATTTGAATGGTTTGCAAAGCTCACCATCAATTGCACTTAATCGAGCATAATGAAAAGTTTGATCCATGTAGGCGACCCCACTTAATTTGGGACCAAGGCTATGTTGTTGTTGTTGTTGTTGTTGTTGTTGTTGTCGATTTTCTCAGCGCATTTCGGTACAAATTGGAATCACTGGGAAATCGTTATCCTATTTTAACTATTTTTCGAATTTAATTGATTTTCCAATATATGTTTTTTTTCACATATATATATATATCCAATAAAAAGATGAAATATTCAATATTATCAAAATTCAAATATGTTATGTACTAAACAATAATGTTATTACCATTAATAATCGACTAATTTTAAAATTAATGCTTAAATATAATATAATACAAAAAGAGATTGGCTCGATCAACCCCCCTTACATGAAACTATTTTAAAACTAAATTCCTAAAATACCCAATCATAAGAGTCAAAAGATGAAAGAATATGAAAACAACTAACTAATCCTAATATTAAAACTAAAAGTAAAGATAGAGTATGAGATGCCTCCCATAGAGTGCTTTTGTTTACTGTCGTTCACTCGACTAAACCACGCAGTCCTAATCTAGTTCTAAATTCTAAAGTTGTTCTTTTATACCATTTTTAAAAATAATTTCCTTATTCCCAACTAACATTTTGATAGTTCATTGAGCTATGTCCGGTGTTGCATTAGTAGTTATTAGGAAAGGTTTTCTTAATGTAAAACCTATGTCATCCTCTGGTTTATGACCTAGAATTATAAAATCTAACAAGAAACTAAAATTTTCAATTTTAACTTTCACATCTCTAAGTATACCCTTATTCTCTATCATAGATCCATCAACAAAAGAAAATATAATATTATGAACTTTACCATATTTCCTACTGGAAAAATTGTGTTCTAGAAGATAATAGAAAAATAGGGTGTTGTATGATGTGTTTGAATTACATTTGAAAATTTCAAATTTATTACTAGTGATAACAATGAAGATTGTTATGTTTCTTGATTTATCATCCTTATTCCTATTAGTTATTTGTTTTGGTTCTTTCATAAAGAATGAATTGATAGAACTTAGTCTATTTACTATCTTAATATTTAAATTAACCCACTAGGATCATGTAACATTACATGATTTGAAATTAACATTTTCTTCTTAATATCCTCTGTAGCACTTGAATCTTCCGGCTTAATAATTTTTTTTTTCTTATTTTTTGATTGTTGAACACTTTATTCTTGAGTTATTTTGTTATTATTAGGAGTGTCTTCATCTTTTCATTCATTGAAACTTCATTTTCAATTTCCATCTTTAATGCATTAATTGCATATACTTCAGTATTTAGACTATTATAAGGATTTAATTCTAAAGAATCATTATCTTTAATTTTTTGCTTAGCAACTCATTAGAACCATTATAGTTGTTAAGATTATTGAAGTTCAAAGTGACAATTTTTTCTTCGAATTCTATAGACATAGTTCTGTCAAAGATATCTAACTTAACCTTCGCGGTTTAAAGAAAAAGTCTACCTAACAGTATAGATGGATAATTAGGTGATATTAAATCTCCTATTCCAAGATATAAAAGTCAGTAGGGAATAGTAAGTTATCTATTTTTACTAAAACATTTTCTATAAACCATAAAGTTTAACATTTGTGTTATCAACCAAGTAAGATTAATATGTATATTAGTTAACAAACCTATTTTCAATAAGTCATAGAGTTTAAGGGATATTAAATTAATTGATGCTCCAAGATCACACATAGTAGAGTCTATAGAAGAACTTCCTATTATAATAGGTATTCCAAACATTCCTAGATCAAAATATTTCTCCGATATTTTCTTTTTAATCAAAGTAGACATCTTTTGTCCTAAGTTTTCTTTAGATTCTTCTAAAAAATTATCCTTAGATTCAGAGAATTCTTTCAAAACATCATCATAGTTAGAAAATTGCTTCATTGATTCAATAAATGGTTTATTGGTTCCTATCTTCTTAAATTCTTCATGTATGTCTTCATTGTTTTCTTTCATCCTAGCTATTGAGCACGTGCCATAGGTCAATCTATAAACATTGTTTATCTTATAATTTTAGTTAATAAAATAGAAGTTTTTGTTTGCCATTTTATTATAAATGAATGCATGCTTACCTTATAATAAGATACATGAGTATTTGATGAAATATCATAAACGTCCCTAGTCGATAATTATGTTGGGGCTTGTGCTCCAGGTCAATTAACAAACATTGTTTATCTTAAAATATTAGTTAATAAAATTGAGGTTTTCATTTGCTGCTTTATTATATGTGACTGTATGTTTACTTTATAGTAAGATCCATGGGTATTTGTTGAAATATCCTAAATGTCTATAGTCGATCATTATACTAGGAACTATAATGAATTAATACTAGTGTGAATCTTGATTGATAGTCATGTGATGATCGTGCATATAGAGATACGAATCAAGATCATAAGTACTTATTAGGGAACAAGGTACTGGACCGAGCCGTTATGAGAACACCATATGAATTAAGTCATAGGTGTTACTCGTGATAGATATATCATTAAGTCCTTCAATTTGAGATTACCATAGACTTCAATATTAGGAGCATGATAATTTGACATAATCAATCATTATCTTTAATCAGATAATTATAAAGATTGTGATTGGTTACCATGTAAATAATATGTGAAGGTGTGTAATCGAGATATGATTTTTTGCTCTTATATAAAGAGATATTAGCGGGTCCCTTGATAAGATAGACTGATAATGGTCAAGTCCATGTGAATTGATATGATCAATGTCACTTGGATGTTTTCAATTTACCTAAAGATTGAGACTTGTATGGTTGAACATTAAGGGTAACTTTCCATGCCTTATTTTTAATCAATGGACATCGTACGATAAAAGGATAAGATATATGCTATTCATTAGGTTGTATTAATTTTGATATTCATGCTACTTGGATAGTTATAATGCCTTGCTAGAAATCTCTTATGACTTATGTACCAAATTGGTTTTGCTTTACTGCCAAAGTCACATGAACCTATTGGGTCACACATAAAGAGTGGCTTTGCGCAATTTTAATTGGTCTAGAGTAATGAATTATATATATGATTAAATTTATGACATAAAAGCTTTTACAATTTGTTACCTATAACTTATTAATAAGGGTGTATGTGTAATTTGCCTAAACTGCATAAATACAATAGTTGTATTACAAATAGGATTTTAAATGAACACTTATCTTCACATATAAATAAAGGGTAAAACCCTAAAATGAATTTTTTTTTTGATTTTTACTATTTTTGAGTTCTCTGGATCTTGGGAGAGAAAGAAAATTATTGTCTATCTCTTTTGGGGCAATCATTCTAAATTGTTGTCGCTGTTCATGTGTGGACTTCTGATAGAGGACGAGCACTTAAACATCTTAGAGATCGAACAATCAGAGAAGGAAATCATGGTCTAAGGTATAGTTTACCTTTTTAGATCTAATTTAATGGAATCTATTTTCGATCCTGTTAGGGTCTTTTTAAAATTATTTTTGAATTTTTCATTGCGTATGGACCCCATAACCCAACACATTATACAAAGAACTATAATGAGTTAAGACTAGTGTGAATCTTGAATGATGGTCATGTGATGATCATGCGTATAGAAATACGAATTTATATCATGAGTACTTGTTATGGAACATTATACTAGACCGATCCGTTATGAGAACACTACATAGATTAAGTCATAGGTTTTACTCATGATAGGTATATTATTAAGTCATTTGACTTGAGACTACCATAGACTTCAATATTAGGAACATGGTAATTTGAAACAATCAAACATTTTCTTTAACCAGGCGATTAAAAAATTTTGATTGGTCACCATGTAAATTATATGTAAAGGAGTGTAATCAAGATAGAATTTGTCCCTTTCATATAGAGAGATATCAGTGGATCCTTGATATTTTAGACTGTCCAATGGCCATATCTAAGTGAATTGAAATGATCAATGTCATTTGGATGTTTTTAGTCTACCTAAAGATCGAGATTAGAACGATTGAATGTTAAGGGTGACTTTTCATGTCTTATGTTTAATCAGAGGATATGCAAGACAAAATGATATGATATATGTTATTCATTAAGTTGTATCGATTTTGATATTCATGATACTTAGGTTGTTATAATGCCCTGCTAGAGACTTCTTAAGACTTGTGTACCAAAATGGTTTTTGTTCGCTGCCAAAGTCGCATGAACCTATAGGGTTGCAAACAAGGAATGAGTTTGCACAACTTCAATTGGTATAGAGTAATGAATTTTATATGATAAAATTCATGACATAAAAGCCTTTACGATATGTTATATGATAAATTATTAATAGGGCATATGTATAATTTGCTTGAATCGCTTAAATACAATAGTTGTATTATGAATAGGTTTTTTAAGAGAACTTATCTACATATATAAATAAAAGTAGAAACCCTAAAATGAAATAATATTTCTTTTAATATTTTCGAATTCTCCAGATTTCGGGAGAGAAAAAAAAACGTTTTCAATCTCTTTTGGGGCTAGCACTCCAAATTGTAGTCACCGTTCGTGTGTGGATTTTCAACAATGGACGCGAGCTTGAACATTTTGGAGATTGATCAATCAGAGAAGGAAATCATGGATTAAAGTATAGTTTACTTTTGTAGATCTAGTTTAATGGAACTTATTTTCGATTCTGTTGGATTTTTCCAAAAATCACTTTTGAATTTCCTACTACGTTTGAACTCTAAAACCCAACACTAGCATCAGCTAATCATTGTGAAATGGTAGAACTTGAATACATATCTTCATTCAAATTATCAGGAATCTTATCATCTTTCTCTTCATTGACTATTTCAGACTTTTTTAAAGATTTTTCTTAAGCTACAACTCTGGCTAAATACCATAGGTACACCCTTCTAAGAAAAGGTGTATATTTCAATTGTTTAGCCATCAATTCTCTAGTAAAAATGACATTAGCCATTATTTCTTCTTCTTATTCAATAGTTTTCCGTATTTTCTTTTTTTATTTTAGATATATTTTCAGGTATATGTATGTCTTTCCCATTATCACTAAATAAAACATTAACTTGTGCTTGACTAGTAGAAACTATGACTTGGTGCTTTAATTTGATTAATGAATGTATTAAGTTGTTGGTTCATTTATTTTAATTGATTTTTCAATTCATTCATATCACATTGTTAGACTTGGATAATTTGATCTTGCTCATTGTTTGAGTTTTTTAATGGAATGGCTCTTTCAATCCATGAAAATGACTTAAACCCTTGATAACTTTGGCTATTTAGAGCATTTTAGATATTTTGTTTGAGGCAATTCGTATAATCATTAGAGTTATAATTAGGTAGTGAACCCTCCATAATTATTAATAATCACATTAGCTTCTTCAATTTTGTCTTCTTACATAAAAGGGCATTCATTATTAAGATGATTATTATTATTATTACAAAAAGCACAAGGTTTCATTTGGATTAATCTATATTTTATTAATGGCTTAGCCATGCTATTTAATTCATTAATTTTATCATTTGATGTGTTCAATTTTCTTTTCTTTTCTTGATAAAGTATCTCTTTTATGGATCTATTATTTTCACTATATTGTTTAGATTATTTGGCCATTTTGATAATAACTTCAATAGTTAAAGTTGGTGTTAGTTCGAATAATGATCCTCCATATACCATGTCTAAAAATTCTCGTTATAGATGGTTTTATCCTTCATAGAAACATTGCACTAAAACTCTTTCTGTAAATCAATGTTGTGGACATAATGAGATAAATCTTTGATACCTATCCTAAATCTTACCAAAGGACTCCTCGATTTCCATCCTAGCATTACTAGTTCTTTGGCTTTGTCAACTAATTTTACGTGCTGGGACATATTTATCTATAAAAGCTTGTAACATCTTGGATCAAGTGGTTATGAAATTTAGAGGAAAACAGAAAAGCCAATTTAGAGCTTGACCTTAAAGGAAAAGCTTTCAGTTTAACATACTCAAGTTCTTCATCCTTACGTTTCATCGCATTTACTATATATATGTATATATATAGTCCCTAATAAATGTTTGAGGGTCTTTATCATCTTTACCATGAAAAGTGTGGTAAAGATTTGATGAGTCCAAACTTTAATTCAATGTCAGGGAATTTGACGCGCGCCGAACGTGTCAATAAAATTAAAAATAACTAAACCAACTATTTTTGTAGAATAATGGCAAATGGTCGATCCCACAGGGATTGATAATCTTTCTAAGGTCAAAAATAACGAAAAGAGAAATCGAGGGTTTTGAGAATGAATAAATTAACAAATGTTTATAATAAATAAACAAAACAATGAAAATAATTTGAAAACAATTAATAAGAATACCTAGGTCAAGACATACAAGTTCAGTTCGATAAAAGATTGGATCTGGCCGTCGATTTATGTAAAATATGCAAATCAAAATATCTTAGTGTAGCTATAGAACCGGTAACGTACGCGGTTCCTCGCACTTCCTAATCTCGATAGCCAAGGTACGACGATGACTATTTCTCTAGTTAAATGTATAACCCTATACTCAAGCGCATTGGGTTTAACACGTTGATCGCAATGAACTTCGTGAAGGCACTTCACCTAAACAACCAAATCACTCGTGTGTCCGATTTAGCCTAGATTTCTAAGGTATTCAACCAGCCCCAAAAGAGACTAATCAATTGGTAGAGTCAATTGCCACTAGTCAATTGGTAGGGTCAATTGCCACTAGTGTGGTCTTATTGCACAAGTATACGACACACTGGCAAATAAATCAAAGTTTAAACAAGTGTTTAATTTCAATTATTGAAACAATACCAAAGAAAATAAAATATTAATGAAAAGATTGAAATTAAAATATATAAATCTCACAAATCCATCGATATGCGTAGTCGAACATCCCTCGCAGTCTTGCCTAAGCTAGGAGTTTTAGCCTCCTATCCAAGAACACAAAGAGAAAAAGAAAAATAGGAAATTCGGGAGTAGAGAGTTCGGCCCCAGAGAGTCCGCCTAAAAACATTTATCCCCCATTATTTTTTTTTTTTTTTTTTTTTTAATGTGTCTCTGGCCGTTTCCCTTTCTCCCTATCTTTTCTTTCCTTTATGCATATCTCTCCCATATATTATATTATAATATTATAATATATATATATATACATATATATAATATTCCTATTAAAACCAAAACATTCCTAACTTATATCCTTAAATCACGCAAGCACCACTGGACACATGTATGCCTAGTTGTCCGCCACATCATCTCTTTCGTGTCTCACGTGTGGGCCCGACGAAATTTATCTCGAGATACATGCTAGCGTGACTTTCGTTGTAAAATGGATCCAGACATATGAATACTCGATTTTGTGTAATTTTTTGCCCCGGATTCAACCACCACTCCAATAACCTTGAAAATAATAAATAAACGCAATTAGACTAGTATTTTGGAGACTTGACAATAAAAATATATAGATAACCTATATAATATTACATAATTAACGACTCAACAAATAACCACAAACTTAGGACTTTGCACTTCCCGAGCAAAGGTGTAAATGACACACACGAATAAACTAGACTTCTAATATGACTATGCACTAACTCAACTACTCTATACCCGATTTGAAATTCATGGAGTTCCTTTGGTTTACATAGTTACCAGGTTAACAAGCCACTTAAGGAATTTTAGAGTTAAGATATATCAAGAACCGCAACCCAAACACAATTAAGATCACACTTTAAGGACATAGATTCGGTCAAGACAAATGTCATCAACTACTCGCATGTTTTCTTGGTTTACACATTCAAGCATGCAAGTTTATAATTTTACTTAATCTAGCTATAAGCACTCGAGCTAAATCTTTTTTATTTGAGGAGTTTTCATACACTTCCGCCTTTATTCATTTTATATGTATACTCTCTATTTTTTCTTCTCCAATTTTTTTTATTTTCGAATAATACGGTCCCTGCTCCATTTCCTATGGACCACTTTCTCGCTTTTTCCCACCACAAGTTTCCCTGCTCCATTTCTTGTGAAAACTTGTGGGACTCTCTATATTAAGAAAACTCCTGTTAGCCCTTCTCACTTTTACTATAATTAAGCAAATTCCCCATTGTGGGTTAAAGTCTCATCACTTACACAATTTCAACAATCTACCCCTTTTGGAATCTAGCACAAGGCTTAACCATCATAATAAGTCTCTAATCATGAATTCATAAAAATACTGAGCTACGGACTCGAGGGAGTATTTCTCCTATTTTTTCTTAAATTTCAAGTCAAAAATGCAACCATAATGTACTCATCCACAACCAAAGGCATGTAACAATGTTTCGGGTGACTCTAAACAATATAATAATAAATGCATGCATGAAAGTGTATCAACTCCTAATGAAGTGAGATAGATGAGTATGGAGGGAAAATAAATGGAAGAAATGAGTGAATAAGAGATATCAAACACCACCAGTACCGTCCAACAACCACATATAGCCGCATATAATTGAAAAAAAAATTTAAATGATCTCACTTACGGTCTTTCGCAAAGCAATCCATTCTACTCAATCCACAAATCCTAAAGTACCCCCAATCTTATTCCGAGCCTTGTCCTCAAGGTTCGAAACAAATCAAGGAATCAATGCAACAAAAAGACAAATAATAATGGTGAAAAGGAATATGGATAAAATAAGAAGATGATGTAAGTGCACGCATAACAAAAGTCTCCAAAAATTAGTGAATGCTCAAATCTCGTATGTCTAGGTGACTAAAGAAACTATGAAATAAAATTATCATAATAAGAGCAAGAACTAATAAGTATGGGAGTTAATTCAAATGATTCCTATCAAATCTTGCGAGCTCGAGTCTTTCAACTACAGGTGAAGTCAACAAGATGATGGAATGAGGTTTAGGGTTTTGGGTCTACTTAAAAACTCGCCACTAATGTGGCGACTTAAGTTGGATGTGTCCCAACCGAATCTCAAAACACCTAAAACTCTAATAATATGTTAATTCCTAAAAAATAATATGCTTAAATTACTCAAAAAATAATGTAATCCATAGTAAAACCTATCAAAACTCAGGGGGTTGTCTAGTGCCATCGGTGCTCGTCAAACATTCATTACACCTATAAAAATCCAAGAGACCAAGTTAGGGCTTTATTAAACATAAAAAAGTAAAACTAAATCAAAATTGAAATAAATGCAATAAAAATAAAAACAAAGATGGGTTGCCTCCCAACGAACGTCTTTCTTTGAAGTCTTTTGCTAGACTTATTGTGATTCATCACGTGATGCCCTCTCCTTTGGAGAAGTCAACAACAAATGGCGCATAAACATATTTGGGCAATGCATCATGCACACCCTCCCTTAGAATTGGGAGCTCATTTAAGACCTCTAACACAAACGATTTTGTCATATCATGGTCGTCCAACACAAAGGTGTCAGCAGTGTAGAAAATCTGCGAACGCTCCTTTACTTCTACCCCCGTATAAGGTTTAACAAATATGCATGGGAGGGTGGGTGGTTTCACCAACACCAGAGGTTAGTCTTCCTTGCTCTCTATCTGCGGCTCCTCTAGCTTTTCTGAAATGACTCCAATTTCTATCACAACTTCATCATCGTCATTCTGTGCAATGGAAATGTCCGACTCAATTTGAAGGACTTCAAGTCCTTGCGTTGTTTCGCACCAATAGTTCCCCACCGTTGTATCAACATTCACCTCAACATTCCTCAATGTATCAACATTCACATTCTCCTCTGAGTAAGAAATTGATTGTGTATTACACAACACTTTCTCATCAAGCATATTCTGGAGTGTGGCATTCACTTGAATAAATTGAGTTTTCAAGTTTTGCAAGCTTGGGAACTCACGCGAAAATTATTGAAGCTCTTCATGAAACCGTTGTTGATCATCTAGTAATTTTTTCATCATATCTTTTAAAGAGGTGCTTTGTTGAGGAATCTGTGGACTTGACATGAGCCCAAAAAAATCGGGTTATGGCGATGCATTGCTAGGATAGTGATAATTCTCATACTTTGGATAATACGGACAATCATATGTGAATGACAATAATCTTTACAAATTTTGCAAACCTCGACCTGTTGCACTAAAGAATGCATGTTAGAAAATTGATGTCCATTATATAACATACCTACCCCATTCACATTATAATAATGTGAGTCTTCGAATCGACCATAATTGTAGGGGTACGAGGCCATCGCGGGGTTACCTGCATACATGTTAAGAACAAAGGACTAGATACAAAAAAAAAAAAAACTAAATAAAGAAAAAGACCAATCCCCGGCAATGGCGCAAAAAATTGACTCGCGCCGAACGCGTCAATAAAATTAAAAATACATAAACCAACTATTTTTGTAGAATAGTGGCAGAGGGTCGATCCCACAGGGATTGGTAATCTTTCTAAGGTCAAATATAACGAAAAGGGAAATCGAGGGTTTTAGAGAATGAATAAATTAACAAATGTTTATAATAAATAAACAAAACAATGAAAATAATTTGAAAACAATTAATAAGAATACCTAGGTCAAGACATACAAGTTCAGTTCGATAAAAGATTGGATTTGGTCATCGATTTATGTAAAATATGCAAATCAAAATATCTTAGTATAGCTATAGAACCGGTAACATACGCGGTTCCTCGCACTTCCTAATCTCGATAGCCAAGGTACGACGGTGACTATTTCTCTAGTCAAACGTATAACCCTATACTCAAGCGCACTGGGTTTAACACATTGACCGCAATGAACTTCGTGAAGGCACTACACCTAAACAACCGAATCGCTCGTGTGTCCGATTTAGCCTAGATTTTTAAGGTATTCAACCAGTCCCAAAAGAGACTAATCAATTGGTAGGGTCAGTTGCCACTAGTGTGGTCTTATTGCACAAGTACGGATGCTTACGACACACTCGCAAATAAATCAAGGTTTAAACAAGTGTTTAACTTCAATTATTGAAACAATACCAAAGAAAATAAAATATTAATGAAAAGATTGAAAATTAAAATATGTAAATCTCACAAATCAATTGATATGTACAGTCGAACATCCCTCGCAGTCTTGACTAGGCTAGGGGTTTTAGCCTCCCACCCAAGAACATAAAGAGAAAAAGAAAAATACGAAATTCGGGAGCAGAGAGTTCGGGCCGAGAGAGTCCGCCTAAAAACATCTATCCCCCGATCATTTTTTTTTTCTTTTACGTGTCTCTGACCGTTTCCCTTTCTCCCTATCTTTTCTTTCCTTTATGCATATCTCTCCCATATATTATATTATAATATTATAATAGATATATAATATTCCTATTAAAACCAAAACATTCCTAACTTATATCTTTGAATCACGCGAGCACCACTGGACACATGTATGCCTAGTTGTTTGCCACATCATCTCTTTCGTGTCTCACGTGTGGGCCCCACCAAATTTATATCGAGATACGTGCTAGCGTGACTTTCGGTGTAAAATAGATCCAGGCATAAGAATACTCGATTATGCGTAATTTTTCGCCCCGAATTCAACCACGCACTCCAATAACCTTGAAAATAATAAATAAACGCAATTAGACTAGTATTTTGGAGAGTTGGCAATAAAAATATATAAATAACCTATATATAATATACATAATTAACGACTCAACATAATTCTAAAGGAAAATCGATGCATATTGGTTAATAAGCTGCTACATTTTTATCATATTACCTAAAAGTAAGTTCTAGCTCGTCTTCCATCATATTATTTGACACACAACGAGAAAAACTCTTAAGAAATTATATCAATATCTCTAGTAATTGTGCCCAAAATTGACACTTGTCAGGCCTACACAATAATAAAATTGTCGTATATTTATAACTTGTAGTAGTGATAAGTAGGATATCGTCTCCATAAAAATTTTACGAACTTCAAAGGAAAGTATTTTTTTGGTTTTTTTAATTTAATCAATCTAATCAGACGAGAATTAAACTACTAAATAACAAAAAACTATGATTGCTAATCTAATCAAATGAGAATTAAAATATTAAATAGCTAAAAACTATGATTACTAACTTAAATAACCAAACTAACTGAACTAACTTAAACTACTCAAATGCAAATAAATTAAATAATATTCAAGTTCGATTCAATATAAATATACAAACATCTAAACAAACCACTACTAGACAATATAATATACTTTGATTGCTTTTCAAACACTAGAACTTACCGTCACTTCATATCATAGTTATAATTATAGCACAAATGGAATCTTGGAATCATTAAATCCTACTTCATAATACATTGATAGCCTTTAGCCAGTTACCACTTTTTCTAAATTCAACAAAAATGTCACATTCTTATCATTGCAAATCTACCCATTGGATAAAACTTAACACTGTAGAAATATGATAGCATTATGTCAATAAAAATCATGCCTAATCTAAGCCAATATTAATCGAAGCCACATAATAAACAACTTAGAACACAATCACCTTCGACATCCACTCAGAAAATGCCCTATGGATTAATCCTAGTTACTACTTCAATAATTGTTGTTAATAACTATAAACATAGAATTAGAATCATAATATCATAATACATATTCATGACTATGCATGCAATACTAATCTTAATTAGTTGTAATACTAAAAAAAACTTATTAAATCTATGATTGATGTTATGAATAGATTTAAAGCATTAAGTTTGTGATTCATTAATTGTAACTATATAGCAGTCCAAAGTATACTACATTGCTAGGGTTTGTTTAGATTAACAAACTACTCATTAATGCTGAAAATAAACAATATAATAAAATTGAAAGACGCAATTAGATAAATACCTTTTAATGAATTAAAAAAATCTCTAATGTTGTTCAAACATAAACTCAATAAAAATTAAACTCCATTAAAAATAATAAAAGAAAAGAGAAATTGATTGGTCAAGAGAAAAGAAGATACTAAACAAAGCTGTAAAATCTATATATATATATAAAACCTTTCACTTTAGTCTCTAGAAGAGAGAGAAAGTGAATTTTGTGGGTTCTTTGGTGTCTCATTTGCTTAAAAAGATCTGATGGCTATGGTTGATTTAATGTTAGGGTTTTAGACATATGGCAAGCATTTATTGGCTATATTTTCTGGTTTAGCCGATGTGGCGAGGTCAGATTGGAAGAGAATGCTACGAAAACATGGTTGGACTAACCATGAGGTGACATGTGGAGGGATCGCTATTTAGGAGAGGCATTTGGAGAAGCCATGCATTAATCTAGAAGTTGGCGTGAGCCGCATCTTGAGGTGAATCGAAGGTAATTGTATTGAGGAGAAAATAATTGGTAATCGTCGAATATG
Source organism: Stephania yunnanensis (assembly GCA_039657365.1). Taxonomy (NCBI): domain Eukaryota; kingdom Viridiplantae; phylum Streptophyta; class Magnoliopsida; order Ranunculales; family Menispermaceae; genus Stephania; species Stephania yunnanensis. The sequence continues at coordinate 25,114,258 of CM077581.1, read as the reverse complement.
TGGGAGCTCATGCTGATGAGCATCTCGAGGAAGATGAACATTCTGGAGTGAAAAGAAACGCATAAGAGAGGTGTGCGAAACACCAAGAACACTTCAAAAGACCTCGAATTATCTTTATTTCAACAAATTATCTCTAAACCACTCTTAATTAAATTCTTCATTTTAAATACTAAAATCACAAAACAAGAGAATACCAAGTGTAATATTATCATTTTCATCTAAAATTAATCTAAATTACACTATAGAGCATGTCTAATTATTGACTTGTCAATTGATTTCTTAGAGGATAAAAAAATCGGTTCATCATTGCATTATCCTCTTCAGTATTCTCTTCATGTAGAGTAGGACACGCATCTGTAGGATGTGCAACATCATTATAGACTCCATAAGCTTTAATTTGATTAAATCTATCTTTAATTAACAGCTTAACCATATTAGATAATTCATCAATTTTATCATCTGACGTATTATTTCTTCTATTATCAACTTCATAACGTTTCTTTCTTGAGGATTCAATATTTTTACCATATTGATTAGATTGTTTAATCATTTTATTAATTGTTTCCTTTGCTAAAGTAGGTGTTGTTTAAAATAAAGATCCCCCACATACTATGTCTAATAACCTTAGATCAAAGTGATTGAGTCATTCATAAAAATATTTTAAGAAGCATTTTGAGTATATCGATGTTGTGGGCAAGAAGAAATTAATATTTTGGATTTATCCTGGTATTCATTAAAATTCTCATCATTTTTCATCTTTGCAAGTGTGATTTGATTTCTATAGGAACTAACTTTTCTAGCTGGCATGTATTCATCAAGAAAAACTTTTAACATTTGATATTCCATGTAGTTATTGAATCTTGAATGAGATATAACAACCAATCATGTGTTTGATCTTTCAATGGAAAAGGAAAAAACTTTAAGTTTGACTTGTTCTACGGTACATTCTTTCGGTTTCATCCTGTTAACCTTATGTTGATACTCTCTTATGAATTTTTGTGGGTCTTCATTGTCTTTACCATAGAAGTTAGTTAAGGCACTAATAGATCCATATCTAAATTCAACTTTAAGAAATCCATCGTTTTATGCTATGCACATAGGCTCATATGCTGTAACATTTTGATTTGCATGTCTAAAAGTTAGTTCTCTATTATTGTTGTTATTATTGATAACTCTAATAACATTATTATTAATGACATTCTCATTATTATTATTGTTGTTATTCTCCATCCTATTAGCTAAATTTTCCCTAAATTGTTATTGTCTTAAATTTGGATTAAAAGTTCTATTTATTTTAGGATTAAATGGATGTATAAATCCCTTGAAATTAGAATAACGAAGTGTGTAGACCATACAACGTCTACAATCTTATGAAATTACTTAAAAATCCTCAGCAACAACACCAAAAACTGACGTGTGTCGAGTGTGCATAATAATTTTTTGTATGTTTCTATTATTTGTAGTAGTGGTAAGTGGGATACCATCTCCACAGGGATTTTGCAAACTTCTAAGAAAATTTTTTTTTTCCTTAATTTAGTTAATCTAATTAAACGGGAATTAAAATACTAAATAACTAAAACTATGACTACTAACTTAATTAGCCAAACTAACTACATGAATTCAAACAATTGAATACAAACTTAATGAAACGAAATTCAAAGTCAATATAATATAAATATCTAAACAAACATCTAAAAAAACTCCCATTAAGCAATGTAATATACTTGGATTGCATTCAAACACTAGAACATAACATTACCTCGTAACCTAGTTATAATTATATCTCATGGAATCTTAGAATCATTAAATCCTAATTCATAATAAGTTGATAGCTTTTAGCGAGCCATCGATTTTTTTATATTTAATTGAAAATAGCCATATCTTTATCATTGTAAATCTACCTTGAATAAAACTCAATAACATAGAAATACGATAGCATTAACACTCAATGAAAATCATGCCTAACCTAAAACAAATATTAATCAGAATATGCCAATCAATAAGTAACTTACAACACATTCACCTAGAACATCCACTTGGGTAATTCGACCATATAGATTAATTCTAGTTACTACTTTTATAATTGTTGTCAATAATCATAGACATATATTTAAAAAATTGAATATCACAATATATATTGCACACTATGCATAATATATCAATCCTCATTAGTTGTAATATGCAAAAACAACTTATTAGAATAGGGATTGTTGTGTATGAATAGATTTAAAGCATTAAGTACAAGATTCCTTAATTATAACTATATAGCAATCAAAAGTATATACATATCTAGGGGTTTTTTTAGATTAATAAAATACTCACTCATGTTGGAAATAAACAATGCAATAATATAATTGATAGATATAATTAAATAAATACCTTTTGTTAAAATAAACAAATATCCAATATTGCTTCAAACATAAACTGAAAAAAAAAAAAACTAACTTAGGGCTCTCATAAACGTGTTAAGAGAAAATAGGGCTTTTAATTTCGAAACCTTAGGGCCTTATTTATAGTTTCTTAAGCTATAAAAATAATAGGTAAACTCAAATTCTTCGTAGTAATCTATAAAACTCATCACCGACCTCAGTGATTTGTCAGCAAATCATATGCGGTTCATAAATCGCTGAGTGAATAACTGAAAATATCATTTTGTGCTCCATCGTTTCATTCGGTGATTCTTTTGTAAATCCCAATTCGCTGGCTATTCGCTAGACCTTCTCTGGTTTCGATTTTGGTAATGATTCCTATGTAATGCCATATCGCTGATGATTCACTGGCCCTATTCTTTAGTTGGTTGTTTTGCTCTTATTCCTTTTTTTTCCATTTTCTCATTTTTCCTAATTAAATCTTGAAATCTTAAAAATAAGAGAATACCAAGTGTAATATCACCATTTATATCTAAAATAAACCTATATTACACTATAAAACACGTCTAATTATTGACTTGTTAGCGATAATACGCACGTCCTTTAAAGTGGCCTAAAATGCTAATGTGACGTAGCTCATGGTCGACCTGACCTAGATCATAACTACTTAGCCTTGTGTCAATTTCATATGTTTAACTATGATATTTCCTATTATATTTTTGTTTCGACAATTTTTTACTATATTTATGATTTCAAATATATTTTGTTATATTTGGAAATATGGATGAAGATATCTAGATGTTACTTTCTACTTTCTATTTTACTATACTCACCATCCTTTTTATAACTGTGAGTGCATGTCAGCACATGTACCATGAACTGACAGTCTAACCCACCAGAACTGTCTTTTGAGTTATCTAGTCACATCATCGACCCTTAAAAACGTTTGAGACCCGCTCATTTGCTTTTTTACAATTGAAAGTTATGTTTTCCAAGTTATAAGAATTTCTGAAATCATTAAGTTAGATTCAAGAATGTACGAAATTCGGTGAACATACAATAAAATACAGGAAAGTAAATGGGAACTTAAGTGGAGAAAACATTTATCATATGATTAGTATCATAATCTAAAGTCGAGGAACATGTCCTAAAGTATCCCATATCCACACATGAACAAAAGTAAATTCGGTATATAGAGCAAAATAGATACACAAAAGAGATTACTTCTATAGTGTAGATCAACGCTGTATGAATTCGTCATCTCGCTGGTGTGTCTTGCCCTTCCCTTAATCATTGGAGGATGGATCTAGGTTCTAAAATGCCACCAGTAAGTGAACTGCAGGACTTTATAAAAGTTACCGCATAATGCAACACGACAAGGAAAAATATAAGTAAATTGCAGGACAAAGACATGATTTAATCCTTTTCTAGAATGAATAGGAGGTTTCCAAGAACCCCATATGGTTGGACCTAACATGAATCCTTTCGGCCCAACATCGTTTAGCATCAATGATTGGGGAGGTCCCGTCACGAGACTTCGTGAACCCGAATGGCACCGATGGTTGGGTTTTGTGGATCAAGCGCAACATAATTTCTAGAAACCTTTTCGAATATCCTCGAACCAAGATCATATCGATTCCATTAAACTAATGTACCAAGAGAGAAAAATCATACCATAACAAGAACAACTTCATGTTTGCCTTTTTTGGTGTTGATTGATTCCTTCAAGACACTGCCAAAGATGAACATCCTCCATCAAAAATCTAGAACGAACCATCACAATTGGAAGTCCTCGCACTAAAAATTCTAGGGAAAAGTCCTGATTCCATTAGACTATGACATTGTTTTTCAAGATATATATGATATATTTTTGAAATTCATGTGTGCAATTGAATGATATATGATAATTCGTCATTTGTGCTATATTTTAGGGTGATTTTACTACTGATTTCATGACTTTTTCATCATTTATACTGTTGAATCATTGTTTTCCTATTTTTGGGTCAAAAATAGGCTTTTGCATAAAAAGAGCAATTTCCACTTAAATTTAGTCAAAAAACTAAAAATAGGCTTAAAGCTTTAGTAGTGATGTGAACATAAAGCTAAATCGCTAAAGAATCGTTGGATCAAATGTGACTGAATTGAAGGAAGCTCACTGGAAACACGATAGGAAAAGCCACGTGAAGATCTATGAGAAAGATGAAGCTCGTATCTCGAGAAAAACACTAGCACCTTCATAGTGATTTGGGTATGTACGTAGGGCGTTGGCATATCATTGTGCTCGATTTAGAATGAAATGGGACAAAAACAGAGTAACGTAGCGATGTCATATAAACTTTCCAGCTATTTGGTATTTTGTACAAATGGCACTAGGAAGATCCGAATATTGTTGGTTTTAATTCAGTTGTTTCTCAAATATTTCAGTTTAGATACGGTTCTATCATACTCCTACTATTGATGTATATGAGACCTCAGAACGAAAAGAAAAAATATACAGAAATCGAGAGTTCTAGATTTAGAATTCTATATAGAGTTCTAGAAAGGAAGCTTTGGTTCTGGTTTTCCTTTGAAGTTTTGTGTAGAGACTTTTTGTAAGTTTTATATATTTAATAAATTTTAGATTTGTATTTATAATTATAAGTGGCTAAGTTCTACCATCTAGGAAATGTATTGAGTTCTAAGGATTCATAGATTCGTGAGGTTTATGTGCTTCAATTCTTAACTTATTTGTACAGATTTTCGTATTCTTATTTGCATCGTTATTCCAAGGTTTTTTATTACAGACTTAAACATTAAGTTAAGTGCACGTGCATGGCAATCATGGTTATTTACTATCATTAGTGATCCTACTGCCGCTCTGGTAAAGGGGATTACGTTAGGTGGCGAGTGGAGCCTTATCTATTGGCAACCGATGTGTCCATGTGTATTGAAGATATAAGATTGGTAGTAGTGAATTGTAATTCCCACTCGTGACAGGCGGACAATACGATACTACTTGTCACTTACGATAGGTGTTCTCATAGAGCGCTAATGCTGCTAGTTTGTTGAAAGCCTTTGGCATATCCGGTGGCTTTGCAAATCTAGTTAGTATGTGGTTATGTTGCATGTTCCCTCCACTGACATGAGGAGAATGAGGTGATGAAAGTCACTATAAGCCTACCTACGAGAATCAGTAATAGGACAAACATTTGATAAATCGACAATCGAATCAATTCCCTAGAATGTCAAATCTTACCTTGGTCTAGAGTCTTTATTTATTGAATTTTAGTTTTAAGTGCTATAATTCATAAGCATTTGATTTATTAGTTTACTTTTGTTTTCAAAAACCCTTGTTTTCCTTAAACCTAAAAGAACACCCAATCACTGTGGCATCGACCTCGTACTTGTCTCACTAAAATCAATTGTAGTCGGTGAAAAAGAGACTATTTTTGGTGCTGAATGATGGGAAATCAATATATATATACGAGAAATCATGATATAAATTGATAATTGTTATCAATTGCTAATTAAAATAATATGTTTATTCAAATTGTGCTTTGTGTGTTGTGGTCTCATAGCTACAATGTTCAAAGTCGTTAAGAGAATCAAATAGTTTGAATCTGCTTACTTCTATAGCCATAGGAAAAGATAATCAAAATTTTCTTACCACTATTTTGCGCATCATTGGATTAGAGAAACCACGACACCGTGCTTTACGATGACACACTGCTTTACGATGTTTATCCACCCGAAGAGCTTTGGTTCTGTGTCATTGCTTTCTCAGTTTGGATATATCTTCATGCGATTTCTTCTTAGCTTTGACTTGACATTATTAGGATTTTTTAAAATAATAAATCGTAATAAACTGGGATATGTTATTATGTTCAATCATGCTTAGGTTGACCCGACGTTGTTGGGATTTCTTTTAAATAATTAATCATAACAAACTAGGATATGTTATTGTATTCCATCATGATGAAACTTGATAAGTTTATTGGTTGTTATGTGATGCGCGTGTTCAAGATTGATAAGCATCTTATATGCTATCGGGATAACCATATGATTATCTTGACACAATAAAACACGTATGCATTGTAGACAGTTATGGGTTGTGTACCATGCCATCCAAGTAGGACGTCACGACGTGATCCAAAATAAGTAAGGGTGTGCAATTTTACAAAAGTTGTGCGATCAAGAGATTAATATAAATTGATTAATATAGTTAAATAACGGACAACCAATATATGTGCGTGGCAATGCTATCACCCCTTCAAACATGCATGATTGCACGTTGGACTTCACACCATCCCATCAGGTTAATCAAATTAAAATGGTTTTAACTTACTTAATCTTGATTAATGAATATGGGGTTAGTTTAGTCAATTTGATAGATGGAAAACTATTTTGGCATTGACCAAAAATATTATTTTAAGGTAACTTTTATTTTGAAATTAAATTGATCTCCTTAATTTTTTTTTTTAAAAAGGCTCCTTAACCTATAGTCTGTTATCTAGCAAGTGAAACCATTATCTAACATGGATATTTTCTATTGTCGAATAGTATAACTTTCTAATTTGTTTTATGATGCTTTTTAGTAATCGATATGTGAAATTGTTTCCCTATTTTATTTTATGACTTTTATTCTATGCATATTAGGTATATAGGATATTTCATAATTAAAAGAAATGCTAGAATTAATCATTATAAAAATATAAAAGGATTATATAAATTTTAAAAAATCCCTTGATTAAAATTTGAAGTCAATGCCACCCAATTCTAAAACACTTTTTAAGGCCTCAATCACATCAATATGGGTTTGCCTCTGCAAGGTGTATTGTGTTATTTTTATGAGGTAAGCCGGGTAATTAATGGTTACGTAGATGTTTTAAATTGGTTTGACTTAATATAGCTATCAAAACGGTTTTGGGCTTTAGGCATAGATGAGACATAACATGTTGTGATATATGATGTCTAGGTCTCATAAAGAACCTAAGTGTTGCATGTGGTGCAATTGGTAAAGGTAACCTACCTAAATAAATTTTTTTTGACTGTCATGCCCTTGCTGTATGAAAATTAAGTGAAATATGGATATTAAACCACTAAATTAATATTTATGAGGATTATTGATTTATTAAAAAATTAATTACTCAGTAATAAACTATTCTACATAATCTTCTTGGTGTAGATGTTAAAATCCTTATAACACTAATCTAGAGTAACTGTGATCAATCCTTGAGAAGGGAAAAATTACTTCTTAGAGTCATTTCCTTTATTTGATTGGAAAATTGATAAATGTTATCAAGTGTAAAAAATAAGAAAGTTATAATTTAGATTAATGGTTCATTTAAAACTAACATACATTATTACAAGAATTATGTGTTATGGTAGCAAATATAAATCAAAATTTCGGAAAGACTCATTATTGTGGATAAGCCTTAAAGAATGGATTTATTTATTTATAAAATGGAATTATTCATTTTATAATGAATTACAAATCCCATTAGGAAGACATAATTTTGAATTGTTAGGAACATTTCAAAATGAGTATAAAAATATCACTTGGCAAACTATTAACATACTTTATGAGATCAAGGTGGATAATATTTGAGCCAAGAGTTTAAATAACTATCTTTGAAATTATGGGATTGTCTTGCAACTAATTCCACTAGGAACGTCATTCGAAAAATGATGTTTTAAGAGGAGAAATCGAACTATATTGGATATAATTTGATTTATAATGTATTACACAGACCTTTCTATGACGTCCTATTGAGGCTATACTTTAAAAACAACTGCACTTCGTACTAAACCTTATTTTCTTTAAAGTGGTTGGTCAAACTCCACATATGATATGTAATAAAAAAGACATAGTTTGTCTTTTCTTGAGATTTGAGGCAGCGAGACTTGTGTAAGATGCTAGGTTACATAATGTTTGATGCCTAAGTCATTTATGTCTAATTGTGGTTGCACATTATGATACTAGTTTTTACAATTCAGAACAAATTGTTTGTTGCTCAAAATGATGTCTTTCTAAATAAATAATTTACTTCAAAGACACTATTGGGGATAAAATAAATCTTGAAATATTTTAGAGCCACGAATGAGAACTGAACCACTTTAGGATGCTCAACAAAGTTTTGAACTAGTTGAATATACAAAAGTAACATATACCTCTTGAAAACCTAGAATAATAAGAAATTAGCCAGAGAAATCTGGATTTTCTTATTAATGATAGTTTTGATATATTTTTGATACTTGATTAGTATGAATCACTACTTATCAAGAGACATGTCTCGTGTAGATTGGAGGAAGAGACTAAGTGTTAATGAACTCTGATTTTAATTCATGTATGTTATTCAAGTTTTGAACTTGACTTATTTACTTGAATGTGGTATGACCATTGGACGTAAATGACTTGAAATGATATGAAAAACAAAAAGTGCATACTTAAAGCACAACTTATCAAAAAACCTCAATCTAACTTAAGGTGTTGATTAAGATTAGATTTTTCATTGGTAGCTAAACTCAAGTTCTATAATTTTAATTTTCATTACTTCATAGTTTGTCTGTAAGATATGACATATAAGTGTCAAAATAGCATTGCTCTATGCTCCTTAAAGATGTGAATGACACAACTTAAAGGTTTTGATTATCTTGAGAATTTTAGAAAGCTATGCTGGCTTAAATGATCCATTTGTGGATTATAGTAAGCTTATCAGAGTTATGGTATTTGTTTTGATGAAATAAATAATGAATTATGTTCATTGAATGATATAATGTTCATTAGAAATGATGTCCTAACCTTGTAGAATGCCAAGTCTTGGTTAAGAAAAAACTCATCAATGAAATTCTTAGATAATTAAGCCTATATCCTTGTATTATAGATCTAAGAGGCTAATTGATCTAAATTAGAGTGCTTATATAGAAAAATAATTTAAAAGATTTTAGTCCGTGAGATTCTCAAAAGAATTTGTACTTACTGAAACGTGCCGCAAGTACAATGGCTCATTTGTAGTAATAGAGTAATCAACGTACGTTGATTACGGTTATCGTCATCAAGGAAAGGTTTTTGAACTAATTAATTAACTATTTAACTTTGAACTTTTACTAAAGAAATCCCTTTTTTAAATGGTATTATACTAAACTAATATTTCTAGCAAAACAATATAAAATTTACTTTAACTCTTAAATTAAGGATATCTTAGTTTACAACATCACTTAGGTAACATAATACTATGCTTTTCAATCACTTTTACTTCTCAATATGTTGTGTGCAATACCTAATTAGAATAGACATATTTCCTTTAAATCTAATTTAACCCACTGTCGTGACGGAAAATATTCTAATGTGCAAACTAGAACTCCACCTATCAGTGTGAATAATCTAAGCTCCACATTGCTTTAATGTCCCAAATATTTGGATTTATAAGTAATTAAGTTTACTATCCATGCCTCCCTAATCAACAACTATCGCTTGATGTTGTATATTTTATTGTTGTACCATTCATGTCTGGCTTAAAAGATTTAATAGCCATGATAACATCTAAAACCTAATATCATTAAACACATGATCAAGATGTCTAAGCATTACGCTCAAAATCTTTACAAATTCTAACTATTGCATTTTTTATAGTCACTTTCTACTAATGTTCATATCATAGCATTCTTACAATAAAATCCATTGATCCTTAAGATTAATAGACTACTCACACTTCATTGAGACACACATATACAATTCACAATTGAAATTATAGCAAACTTGAATTGCAAAAGTGGAGTCTTCCATGTTTTCTCCACATAAAACTCTTTAATACTCACAATTAAAGTAAACCTACACTAAATAACTCTAATGGTAGCTAATGGTTGATATATCTTGAGCTTCCACGTCCTAATACCTATTTATACTTCCTAATAACAATTAAAAACCTTACTTCACAATTTAATTCAAAATGAAACTCTAACTTTCTAATTTCCTGGAGTTTGGTGATGTCACTTATGCCCCGATGTTGTGTGTGTTAAGCCACTTCGCCAACTCCTATGTGTACGTTTTTGCTTTTGTGACCTTGGCGATGTCAACATGTCATCTGGCTCCATCCCTTAATATTCCACAGCGCCGCCACTGTGCCAAACATCTAGACTCATTTTCTCCACTTGCTTTGCTCTCCCACACCGTGCTTTCCTTCCCATGCTAGGCCTTAGTACTTTATAGTGCCACCATGTATAGCCATAATACCAACCATGCTTTTATGGGTTTTTGCTCCATTTGTTTCCTTTTTTTTTGCTTATTTATTTCTTTTACACCTTAGTTACCTGAAAATGCAATAACACATTTAATTAGAGCTCATTTAAGGATATTTATACTAATTATAATACTAAACTAAACCTATATATATAAGTATAAATAATCACTTATTACTTGTGCCTTATAACATAAGTCTCTTCAAGACTCAAAGTCTTAGTACAAATGTTGGGTGGGACTGTCACGGCCCGAAAATTTGACTCGTGCCACGTGTCATTTTAGGGTCGTATGTGGGACCCGGTTGCCGAAATACGTATGTCCAAATCTTGGGTGGAGACTCCGAGGAATTTTGTAATATCCAATTTGAGATTATAATGCAAATAATTGAGCTGTTTTACGAGTTGGTATACGCGGAGAATTCGGTGAGCCGAAACACGAACGGGGGCGCGTCTCGAGTCGCGTGCCAACGTGGAACCGAGATAGTCGCTTTATGTGGTTTTAATGTGTACATTGGATACGCCTTGTGATGCGTTTATCGCGAGTATCGAAATTTTTGAAAATGAGGAGGGTTGGTGCCTCGAGATGCGCGCTGCTCGGATTTTTAAGGAAAGCATAAAAATAAATATATTTTTGGATGTGTCTCGAAATATGTAAATTTGCGAGACTTGAGACAATTTTGGTCAAACATAGAGGCAGTGTACAAAAAGGTGAAATTATTGAGTTCGTCTCGAGTCGCGTGCCAACGTGGAACCGAGATAGTCGCTTTATGTGGTTTTAATGTGTACATTGGATACGCCTTGTGATGCGTTTATCGCGAGTATCGAAATTTTTGAAAATGAGGTGGGTTGGTGTCTCGAGATGCGCGCTGCTCGGATTTTTAAGGAAAGCATAAAAATAAATATATTTTTGGATGTGTCTCGAAATATGTAAATTTGCGAGACTTGAGACAATTTTGGTCAAACATAGAGGCAGTGTACAAAAAGGTGAAATTATTGAGTTCGTCTCGAGTTTCGTGTTGCACGAATCTCGAGGACACTTTTGATTTGAAATCAAAAAAAAATGTAAATATATATATATCAAGAGAGAGAGAAAATAAAAGAAAAAGAAAGAAAAAAAAAGATATGAAGAAAGCAAGCTGGAAGAGAGAGAGAGAGGGAGAAGACGACGGAGAGTGAGGGAGAGCGGCGAGGGACGAGGAGGCGCGACCAGCCAGCGGCTCGGGAGACGACGACGGCCAGCGGTGACGCCGGCGAGAAGGGTAGTGGGGCGGCGATCTGCAGAGGCGGTGAGGGACGCGCGTGGCGAGCGAGGAGGTCGCGGACGGTGGCTTGCGGCGATCGGCAGTCTTGCAGCTCGCGCAGCCGTCGACCGCAACAAGAAGGCAGCGGTGGGCGCGCGGTGGGCACGGCGGCAATGGCGGCAAAGACTAAGCATGGCGCGGAGGCGGTGCTTTGCGCAGCCAGCGGGCGGCGCGCAGCGAGGAGGCGCTACGCGAGCGAGCAGACGACGACAGCTCCAGCAGCCGACGAGATCGGCTCGCGGTCGCGGTGGTGGTCGACGCGAGGCTCGAGCAGCTGGCCGGCGGCGGAGCTCGGGCGGTGGCGAGTTAGGCGGCGCCGGCGAGGGGCAACGGTGGCGCGACGGTGGCACCCAGCGGCGCAAGCGATGACGAACGGCAATGCGTCGGCCCGACAGCGACGTCGGGTCGGCAGCGGCAACGGTGCGGTGAACAACGCGATGGCGTTGTCGGATTGATCGGAGGTGAATCGACGAATGTCGACGACGCGATGGAGGTGAGGTGTATTTCACCTAATTTTAAATTGTGATTTGCATGATTTACTAGCTAAATGGTACAAATGGACATAAGGGACATAGATGCTATAGTCAAGTGTTGGGTGCGCATATCGAGACGCATGCGAGTGCGTTTTTGAGGTACGTAAGATTCCATGTGAAAGTCACTGAGGGTTTATTTTTCTATCATTGATTTCATGTTCGTGATTATTGATGTTATTCCCCCTATTCCTTGTTATTGATTTCCGTGACGCATTTGGGTTTGGGGTTGAGACTTTTGATATTCGTGTCATACTTATGGCACACTAGGCTGTACGCGGGTTATCAGGTGAAAGGAAGTGGGGGCTTCCACAAAAAGGATCCTAGGGGTATGGAAACCAGGTGAAAGGAAGTGGGGCACCCACCGAAAGGATCCTGGGGGTTCGACGTACAGTTTAGTGTGACCGGGAGGAGTAAACGGTTTGTTTCTCTCGTGTTATTTATTAATGTGATGATCTTAGCACAGTTGCCCGTTTAGTTTCCGCATGATTAATTTACATGGTTATTGATATCTGTTTATGCTCCTATAAATGCTTAGTGTACTTTGTTGGAATCTTACTAACTGTACTCCCCATCTTCCTTTTTGTGATGGTCGAGTGCAGACCCTGCTAGTAGGGGCAAGGAGATTTTGGACGACTTTATCTGATTGCCTGCAGTCAAGGACCTACTAGTACGTGCGATTTTGATATTTTGCTTTACTTTTGGGAAATGGGAGACTGAGTAGACACTGAACTTGTATATATTACTGGTTAATATTGTCGCTAGTATACAAAGTATTTCCCTGGGTTTTCCACGATAGGAATTGCTCTTATAAATTGTGTTTTATAAAATAATGAATTTAATTGTTTTACTTGCTTAAATTTAAGACTTCCGCTATTGTTTTAATGATTAAACTATCGAACTAACTGCTTAACGAAGGGAGTTAACACGCATATCGAGCAGTCATGATTTAGCAAAGGGTGTTAGTGGCGCGTGGGACCCAGTGGGTCAAGGATCAGACGGACCGCTGGGCCAGCGCCTCCCCACGTGGCGACCTCGGGGGTTTGGGGCCGCTACAGGGACAATGTGAATATGATTCTATATGCATTAGCTAAGATAATCATTACATAAGTTATATTTTGCATTTAGCTTGATTTGTCATATGCTTTAGGCAACACATACAAATAGATTCCGATGAAGGTCACTTGATATTTATTGATAACATTCTTAAGTACTTCGAAAGCACTTGAGAAATGTTATTGAATTTGCAGAGGTTTGAAAGATATGAATCTTGTAAATGGACAAAAAATGTGACTTTCAAGCTAATATAAATGATTAATGATCTTAATATGGATATGTGTTAACTTTGTAGGAAGATGCAGTGAGTTGGAAACATTATAAACCTACTCTAACAAGTTTTACAACATAAACTAAGTTTTTTTAGCAACATTTGATGCAACTAAAGAAAATGTTTAGATCATAAAGTTCATGATTGAATAAGGTGTAATTCAAAGAGCTGGAAACAACACTGGCTTTTATTGTAAAATCAATGGACAAATTTAAGTTATGGAACTTAAATCACACAATAGATCTAAGCAATCACTTGAACATTTTTGTCTTATTAGAGAAAGAATGTGAAGATTTATAAAACATCAATACGAAGCAAATGTAGCAGATACGTAAATAAACTTCTTCCACTAAGAACACATTAACACACAATATTGGATTTATGTAGGATTAGACCTAGTGTAAGTGGGAGATGTTGGGGTATGTGCCCTAGGCCAATTTCGTAAATGTTGTTTAACTATTATAAGTAGATGCATGTTTTTTTTTATAATAGTATCCATTAATAACTATTGTGTTATTCAAAAAGTTCATAGTCATTTATTATTGGGGAACAATAATAAATTAAAACTAGTATGAGTTTTAATTGATAGTCCTGTGATGATTATGCATATATGGATACATATCAAGATCATGGGCATCTGTTGGGAATACATATTGGACCAACCTACTATGAGAACGCAATACGTTCATTGTCATAAGTGCTTATCATGATAGCTATATCACGTAGTCATTTGACTTGAGATTAGCAGAGACTCTTATACTAGGAGCACAATGATTTGAGACAGTTAGACGTCATCTTTAATTAGATGATTATAAAATGTACTTGGTCATTATTCAACTAATGTGTAGATGTTGTGTGATCAAGATGAAATTTTCCCTATCTTTTAGAGAGATATCTATGAGCCACTTAATATGTTAGACTTATAAATGGCCATGTCTAATGAATTGATTGGATCAATGTCACTTGACAATTTTAGTCTACTCGGAGATCGAGACTAGTACATTGAACTATATGATTGACATTACATGTCTAATGTTCAATCAAAAGATATCGCGTGATAAAGGGATATGATATACATTGTTTGTTAGGTAGTATCAACTTAATGATCTTCATGTAACTTGGGTAGTCATAATGTCTTGCTAGAGGCTGCTTAGGAGTTGTGTGCCGAAAGGGGTTTTGATTTACTGCCAATTTTGTATGAACCTATTGGGTGGCACACAAAGAACAAATTTGTTTGATTTAATATTGTCTAGCTTGATGAATTTTATTTGAAAAAACTCATTTTAAAGATTCTCATTAAGTGTCCTAGTTTGACTAGGACTCAAAAGTCTTCTACATTTCTAGTGTTACTAGAAATTTTGTCTCTTGGTAAATCCTATTTTGAATATCACTCTAATTGGGATTATAGTATGACTATAATTCTCATTGAAGTTCAAAATAGTTACAACACTTATTGGATTAGTAATTGTAGGTTATCAATGACTCTATCCTTTTTAGAGTTAGATTTTATCAGAGACTCTATTTGGAGTGTGACTACGAGATGAAGTTCTTTTACAACTCGACCTATTATACTATAAATAAGAGATTAAGGTCATAGTTGTAATAGATAATTTTCTAGAGATTTTTGTGAGAATCCTTTCCTTAGAAATTTAGGCACTAGCACTATGGATCATGATCGTTCGTTCGTATTTGGATATCTGATAGATGTAGAGGATGCTTGTCTCTAGCAACATCTTGAAGCAATCAATTATCACCAAACAAGGCATACATGAAGTTTTTATTGTTGAGGTATTGTATTTCTCTATTGGTAAATCATTTTAATGGAATCGATATGATCTTTGTTTGGGGATATTCGAAAAGGTTTTGAAAAGTTTCGCTGCACTTTATCCCCATTGTAGGAAACATCGTCCAACTGTCGTATTGGCTTGAGGGTAAAAGATCGTTGTATAGTCTTCCCTCGAAGCTGCTTGACTAGCTAGGGGGGAGACTCTTCACCGTCGAAGGCACCTCATCTAATACTCAGAGACAACTCCTAATGGTCCAAATGTCTAAATGCATTCCACTTATAATTATGATGCGGTGCACATCTAACTATGCATTTTAAGTATGATGCATATTAAAGTTTATAAATTCCTAGTGTTCACAAACCTAGCGTGTGGCATGCCAAAGCATCATCGCGCATCTCCTACCTCGTGGTGCGTGCTGATGTCCCTACTAAGTCTTCGCTGAGCCTTAGCCACATACATCGATAATAGTGCATAAATCGAGGTCAAAAAACCCCCAGAACCTTGTGCACATATCTCAAGAAAACTTTGAAAATTTTATAAAATTTTTAAGTTTTAAGGTCATGATGCCATGCGTTGAGGCAATCACTCACCTTAAACTGCGAGTTCGATACCCAACACTGGTTCTCTCGATTCCTAGTATCGTTTTGTAGTAGTTTAGGTGTCTTACGATCTTATTTGAATACTATTGAGTAATTATAGTTTAGCTAACTGCTTTTAGTAAAGTTACTTCAAGCTATCTTTAAGCCTGCTCGATTATAACATTTAGTTTGCTCCAAATAATACCATTCAACATGCTTTAACATACTAACATTTAAACTTTGAGCAAATACAAACAAAGTCAAATAGTCTTAATACAAATAAGCAAGCTCGAAAATCCATAACAATCTTATTTCTATTGAGCAAGCTAAAAATTTATGTAGTCTTAATATCATCGAGCATATTATAAATTTATCCTCTTTTGTGTTTGCTTAATTGCACATAATGAATTTTATGCAGCTCTAAAGCTTTTGATTCTTGAGTCTAAGAATATGCAAATCACTTCATTCTCAATCCATTTAGCTTAAAAACAACTCCATTGAGTTTGGACATTATCATGCAATCATTTATACTCAAACTCCATCCAATAAATATCCAATCACTATTAAGTAAAGTTACTATTCATCTTTTTCTTTTTCACATAACACAACGCAATAATCATAAAAACCTCCAAAACGATCCCAACAAGGGATTTTCTCAAATTAATTGTCAATCTACTCTTATGAACCCACATGTACCAAAATTCAACAATAACAACTTGGAACATAATTTTTGTAGAGATTTGGTGAAGAAAACATACCAAGAGCTTTAATGGAGTTGTTGTCTTTCATTTTATGAGCTCGACCAAGTTAGATTCATACTTTCTCACATCAAGTTTTTTGGATCTTCAAAAATTTCAACAACAAATGCAAGATTTTCTACAACTTCTTTAATCCCCTAATTTCCTCATAAGCTCTCTGATGGTGTTGGATTTTATTTTGCATGTTAAACAAGAGACCATGAAACTTATATAGTCCTTGACTTTAAATCTTACCCCACTCACAAATCAGTAGGTGAATCAAAGTCTCACATTTACACTATTATATTCCATTAAGTCGAAATAAAACTAGCACTTGTCCTTTTTTGCATGACACCGAACATGCACCTTATTTTCTATTGGTCCTCTTACACATTCCATAAGACATTTCTCATTTTGTCCATGCCCTTTTAAATTAATTATGCAAGTCTAACTCCATAAATTTAAAAGTTACATTTGAATCTCACTATATTTACCATCAAACCATTGGCATATTAATCAATTGCAATACACCACTTATGCCAAATTAAATCAAGTTAGTAATAAATCCCGATATTAGCTTAAGTCATGTATTTCCTGTCTAACACGTATCTCGAGGCAAAATCCATGCCTCACCTTGTCTTTTTGTCATGTATGTATTTATAATTATTTAACAATTTATTAAACATTACACGTACACCAAAAATATTATTTTATTACTAATAGTAAACTATCGTCAAGCGCAGTCGCGTCAACCAGTCAAATTGGGTTTAGGCTTTCGATCTCGTCAGATCGAGTTGAATTCAGTTTTGTTGGTGATAGGATGTCACGATATTCCCAACTTAGAAGATTTCATCTTCGAAATGTAAATTATACCTGAATCAATCAAATCGGTAAAGTGTTCTCGCATGTCGGTCTCTCGCTCCCATGCGAACTCCTGGTCGCCGTGGCAGTATGGAACTGCCACTTGACATTCACAAGGGGAATCTCTCTGTGTCTTAGGGTCTGTACTTCTGATCAAGAATTTTAATTGCCCACTCCTCAAAAGTCATGTTGGTCTAACCACTAATCTATCCTAGCCAACTATATCTCGTGTCATACCCTCACATCTCCTCAACATTGAAATTTGAAACATTGAGTGTACCCCTGACATTTGGGATGACAATGCTAATAGGTAGGAAACCATCCCAAGTGTCTCTTTGATCTCAAATGGTCTCGTATAACGCGGTGTAGGCTTCCTCTTGAATCCGAATCTCCAGTGTCCCTTTATAGGTGATACTTTTATGTATGCAAAGTCCATTTTCTTGAACTCAATTGCCCAAAATCTTGGATTGACATATTTCCCTTGCCGGTTTTGTATTGTCCGTAATTTCTGACGAATCAACCTTACCTTTTTTATGTGATCCTGTACCACCTTTGGCCCCACTGCCACTATATCGGTAACCTCTGCCTAACATGACAGTGTCCGGTATGAACTGTCATACAAAGCCTTTAATGACGCCATCCCGATGTTTGAATGATAAATATTATTATAAAAGAATTCACATAGATGTTAGTACTCTTTCTAGTAACCTTTGAACTTAAGTACATAAGCCCATAACATGTCTTCTAAAACCTGGATCAACATTTCCGACTGTTCGTCTGTCTATTGGTGGTAAGGTGTATTGAGGTAAATCCTAGTGACTAGCTAATCTTACATACCCTGGCATAACTTTGACATATAACTTGGATCCCTATCTGACACTATGCTCAATGACGCCCCATGTAACCTGACTATCTCTTGCTTAAAAATTTGTAGTAGGCTAGTGAATGAGTTGGAAAGTCAAATTGGTAAGAAGTGTGTTACGTTCACTAATTTGTCAATGATAACGCATAGCATATCGTGGCTCCTCGGGGTTGTCAATAATCTTGTCACCATGTCCATCACAATGTGCTCCCATATCCACTAAGGAAAGGGTAATAACTGGAATAATTCTCTGGGTCTCCGATATTTAGCTTTAACCTACTAGCATATCTCATATCTCTTGATATAATAGGCTATATCTACTTTCATGCCCGACCACGAGGAAAATTGTTGCACGTCCTAATACATCTTGGTGACACCTAGGTGAATGCTATAGCGAGATCGGTGCGACTCCTAAAGAACATCCTCTCTTAGCTTAGGTACTACTGGTATCCACACTCCACTTTAAAATCTCAATCTCTGATTAGTTGCCACTATTCAATCTCTGAAACCTAGAATGTTGGCCAAATTGCGGTATCGGTCGTAGCTTGAATCTGCTATCTTCCTGAAGACAATTACCTGGACAGGCATCGGTTGTAACCCAACTATGTACGAATCCCCATTTTAGGCAGAATATCTGAAATATACATCACTAGTGAAACTTATAACGACCTAAACTCTGGTGGAATCTATGATGCTAACTATCTCCAGCGTAAAGCATATGAAATAACGTTCGCCTTTCCTGAGTGGTACTCGATCATAAAGTCATAGTCTTTCAACAATTCGAGCCACTTGTGTTGTCTCGTATTCAACTCATTTTGAGTGAAGAAATGCTTGAGATTATAATGATCTATGAACAACGTAAACTTCTTTTTATATAGATATTGTCGACACAACTTTAATGCAAAGACTACTGCTACATAATCAAGGTCGTATACGAGGTAGTTCTTCTCGTGCATCTAGAGAAAGCGAGAAGCGTAGGCCACCACCTTGCCCTCCTACATAAACATTGCTCCCAGCTCTTTCCTCGAAACATTTTTGTAGACTGTTAACTCCTTATAATCCTTTGGCAATACCAACACTGGTGTCGTAGTAATTCTCTCCTTAAACTCTCTGAAGGCATCCTTACACTGCTCATTCCAATCAAACCTAATATCCTTCCTGGTCAAAATAGTCATAGGCGCAACTATTTTAAAGAAACCCTGAATGAACCTCCTACAGTACCCTACTAATCCAAGGAAACTCTAGACCTCTACAGGTGTAGTAGGCACAGACTAGTCAACAATCACTCTAACCTTCTCTATATCTACCAAAATCCCATCAACCCTAATTACGTACCCTAAGAATCTGACTCGGTCCATTTAAAACTTACATTAGCTAAACTTTGCATATAGTCGATGTTCAAGCAAAGTTTGCAAGGTAATCTTTAAGTGATTCTCGTGGTCCTCAGCTATCTGTGAGTAGATGAGTATGTCATTAATGAACATTATCACTAGTTGATTTAAGTAGTATTTAAACAGCCAGTGCATCAATTCCATAAATACAACTGGCGTATTCATGACTTCAATAGCATCACTGTGAATTGGAAAGACCTGTAACTTGTGCGTAAAGGAGTATTCTCAATGTCTTTATCCCAGACACGCAATTGATGGCATCTTAATCTTAATTTGATTTTTGTGAAGTGTCGTGCACCACTCAACTAGATGATTAAGTCATCAATAAGAGGTATCAGGTACTTGTTCCGGGTATTGAACTTATTTAGTTACTTACAGTTAATGCAAAGCCTTAAAAACTCGTCTTCCTTCTTGACAAATAAAATTGGCATGCTCCATGGTGAAATACTCAATTGTATAAATGCGATGTCGGATAACTCATTGAGGTTCTTCTTTAGCTCAATCAACTCTGATCTCACCATCTTGTAGGGAGACTTCAAAATTGGTTTCATCCCTTTATTCACTTCAATAATGAAGTCGATCTCGCAGTGTGGAGGTAACTTGAGGAAATTGTCTAGAAACGCGTCGAAAACGTCTCATATGACCAGGATGTCATCACTCATCTTCTAGAATTCTGAAGCTCCATAAAGTCTCACGTGATCCTCAATCTCTCTATACGTCACGACTAAGCCTCTAGTACTACTCTTGGCCGTCGATGTGCCTCGAAACTTGAACATTGCACGTCATTGAATATGGAAGGTTACTTTCTTTCGGTGGCAGTCTACATAAGCGTGGTATTCTGCCAATCTGCCTAAACCTCAAAATACATCAAATTCAAAGAACTCGAGGACTAGAAGGTCAATAGCTAAATTTTAACTCTCAAATATCACTACGCACCTCTCGTAGATAAGGTAAGGGTAAACTATATCTCCCTCGACTATATTAAGTATGAGATACCTAATTTCTCTCTCTGATGTTATCCCTAACGTGTCTACCATGCCTCCTAATATGAATGAGATCATAGACCTTAAATCTATGAGTGTAAGCATGCTCCATCCATAAATAGAAGTAATACCCATGATCAACTCTTTGGTGGTTTGAATATCCAGCTTGGAAACGACAAGCAACTACTCAGTCTAACTCGCTGGCTATACTACGTATGTTAGGGCGTGTGCCATAGGTCAATCTAAAAACATTGTTTGTCTTATAATTTTAGTTAATAAAATAGAGGTTTTATTTTTTGTTTTATTAAAAAGTGATTGCATGTTTACATTATGGTAAGATCCATAGGTATTTGTTGAAATATCCGAAATGTCCCTAGTCGGTCATTATATTGGGAACTATAATGAATAAAGAATAGTGTAAATCTTAATTGATTGTCATGTGATGATCATTTGTATAAGGATAAAATCAAGATCATGAGTACTTATTATAGAATAAGATACTGGACCAATCCACTATGAGAACACCACATGGATTAAGGCATATTTGTTACTCATGATAGGTATATCATTCAGTCATTTGATTTAAGATTATCATAGACTTCAATATTATGAGCATGATAATTTGACCCGATCAAATGTTGTCTTTAACTGAACAATTATAAAGATTACGATTGGTTACCGTGTGAATAATAGGTGAAGGTGTGTAACCAAGTCTATGTGAATTGATATGATCAATGTCACTTGGATGTTTTTCAGTTTGCCTAAAGATCGAGACTAGTACGATTGAACATTAAAGGTGACTTTCCATGCCTTATGTTTAATCAAATGATATCGCACGACAAAAGGATATGATATACATTATTAATTAGGTTGTATCGATATTGATATTCATGCTAGTTGGGTAGTCACAATGCCTTGCTAGAGACCGCTTATGACTTGTGTACCAAAATTATTTTTAGTTCACTGCCAATGTCGCATGAACTTAATAGGTCGCACACAAATAATGGATTTGCACAATTTCAATTGGTCTAGAGTAATAAATTTTATATAATAAGATTCATGGCATAAAAGCCTTTATGATTTGTTATATGATAACTTATTAATAGGGGCGTGTGTTTGATTTGCTTAAACTGCGTAAATACAATAGTTGTATTACGAATAAGATTTTAAGTGAGAGCCTATCTACACATATAAATAAAGGGTGGATCCGTAAAAATGAAATAAGATTTCGTTTTACAATTTTTTGAGTTCTCCGGACTTAAGGAGAGAAAGAAAAATCGTTTTTCATTCTCTCTTTGGGCTACCACTCCAAATTGTGGTCACCATTCGTGTGTGGATTTCAGATAGAGGACGTGCACTTGAACGTCTTGAAGATCGAACAATCAAAAGGAAATCAAAGAATAAGGTATGATTTACTTTCGTAGATTTAGTTTAATGGAACTTATTTTCGATCCTGTTGTGGTTTTTCAAATTGTTTTTTGAATTTTTCGCTGCGTATGAACCCTAAAAACCCAACAGTGTTATTAGAGCGTTATGCTCGGTTCTATTAAATGTTTGCATGTTTTCAATGATGTATATATGATATACATGTGAAAACATCTTGATTAATGTATATATGATACATATAGATTCTGTGATAATTGTTATCAAGAATTGGTTTTAAAGCATATTGTTAATTCATGTATATTGATACATCGCATGATATAATTCAATGATAGTATTCATGTTTAGAATATTTTGATTAACATATATTTTATATTGAGCGACGTAAATTTTGTATGTTCATAGGACACTTCATGATTAGGTTAATATAATTCTGATCTTGAACACATATTTCATTTTGTTCAATAATTATGTATGTCTCCATGATAGAGATCTTGATTAGGTTAATATGATTTTGATATTGAATGCATGATTAATATCTCATTGTAGTAATCCATTAGTATATTTGTAATTGGATTAGAATTACAAATCCTATAAGATAAGTGAGATATAAAGCAAATCCTAATTGGATTAGGACTCAAAGTATCTTAAATTTTAATTAGATTAGGATAACATATTAAGTTAATGAAGGGCTTAAGATAATTAAAAATGTTTTAATTAACATTTTCGGCATTAAAATAAGGGGCAGTTTTGATTGATTGGATTGACTAAAATTATGAGTTAATTTTTAATTTTTGGAATTGAAATTTATTATCTAAAAAAATGGGGCCGCCAGAACCACCGCTCACTGATTGGCCAGCAAAACCGCCGTTAACTGTACTTAGCGCCCAAAATTCGTACAATAGTCAATATTTGTATGTTTTCCTAACTTTTTAGTGATTCTTCACGCATTGAAATATATGATATTTATCTTATTTAATTATGATCCCTAAAACAAACAAAAATCCCTCTTTCAGATTTTAAGTCAAGTGCCATCTATTCTTAAACACTTGTCAAGGCTTTAATCACATCAATATAGGTCTGCCTTGGCAGAGTGTATTGTGTTATCTTGGAGAGGCAAGTTGAGTAACGGTTGCTCTATTGTTTGAAATGGTTAGACTTGATAAAGCTATCAAAATAGTTTTGGGCTTTAGGCACTAGATGAGATAAAACATGCTAAGACATAAGATGTCATAATCTCATAAAATAACTAAAAGTTACATATAATGTAATTGGTAAATGGTACCTACCTAAATAACCTAATTCGAAGTGTCATGCCTTAGTTGTCTTGGAATTAGGTGAAACATTGATTTTAGTCCCTTAAATTAACATAACATTCTTAAGGAGGGTTGTTAATTTAGTGGGAGTTTATTACTCTATACTAAAATGAGGTTTTGCATAATCTTTGTTGTAGATTTATGGCCTCTTAAAATCACACTAATCCCTTGTCACTGCAATCCATCTTTAAGAAGGATAAGTTGTCTTTGACAAGTTTTCTTGACTGGTTCAGAAACTTGAGAATTATTGTTAAGCATGAGCACAAGTTGTATGTCCTAGATGATCCTATTCCTAAGGAACCATGAACCAATGCCTTAAGAGCCGTGAAGGATGCACATACTAAGCATGTCAACGACTCAACTGATGTTGCATGCATTATGTGGCAACCATGGTTCCTGAACTTCAGAAGGACATGGAATACATGGAAGCTTACGACATGGCTACGACGCTGAAGGAAATGTTCCAACAGTAGGCTAGGCAAGAAAGGTTTGAGATAG
Organism: Stephania yunnanensis; assembly: GCA_039657365.1. Classification (NCBI taxonomy): domain Eukaryota; kingdom Viridiplantae; phylum Streptophyta; class Magnoliopsida; order Ranunculales; family Menispermaceae; genus Stephania; species Stephania yunnanensis. The sequence goes on along the minus strand of CM077581.1, from coordinate 25,090,118 downwards.
GCAAGAACCTTCATTCTTGAAAATGGCTAAGGGTGCGTCAGCTAGTCCTCATGTTTTGAAAATGAAGGGCTATATTGACCATCTTGACATACTTGGATTTCCCAAAAGCCAAGAGTTGGCTACGTATTTAATCCCGAATTCATTTCCTGATAGTTATCCATAATTTGTGATGAACTATAACATGAATAACATGGAGAAGTCTATCTCAAAGTTGCATTTGATGCTTAAAACTGCTGAGCAGAATGTCAAGAAACATATTGCTAGTGTGTTGATGGTTCAGAAAGGAAAGGCTATAAAGAAAAAAGGGCAAAGACAAGGCTAAAGTTACCAAAGCTGTTGTGACTATCACAAAGCTAATGGAATAAGTCGAACCCCATGCTGCTTCTACTTCACAATCCCATAAAGAAAAGGAAAAAGAAGGAAATTGTCATTTCTACCATGCATCTGGACATTAGTTTAGAAATTGCAAGCTCTATCTTGAACATCTAAAGAAAAAGAAGAGTAGTGCAACTACTACTTCAGGTATTTACGTTATTGAAGTCAACTTGTCTACTAGTGATTCCAAGGTATTAGATACTGGATGTGGATCTCACATTTGTATAAATGTGAAGGGTCTCACCAAAAGTAGAAAGTTGAAGAAAGGAGAAGTCATCATACGAGTTGGAAATGGAGCAAAGGTTGCTGCGTTTGCTGTAGGATGCTATGAGTTAAATTTTCCTAATAGACTTATTTTAGTTCGAAATAATTGTTATTATGTCCCTGCCTTGAGCAGAAACATCATTTCAGTTTCATGTTTGGATTTATATGGTTTTAATTTCATTATTGCGAATAATAAATGCTTCATTTCTCGTAAAGACATTTTCTATTGGAATGCTGATTTATGTCATGGTCTTTATATACCAAACATGAAAATGTCCATAGATACTCCCATTCTTAATGTAAATACAAAGAGATTCAAGTCAAATGATTTGAATCAAACCTACCTTTGACATTGTCGCCTTGGCCGCATTAATGAGAAACTCATTTCTAAACTCCGTAAAAATAGAATTTTAGATTCATTTGATTTCGAATCATATGAAACGCGTGTATCTTATTTACTAGGCAAGATGACAAATAGTCCCTTTATCGGACAAAGTGAAAGGGGCAAATGATTTATTCAGTTTAATACATACTGATGTATGCGGTCCTATAAACACAATGGCTAGAGGTGGTTATCAGTACTTCCTAACATTCACTGATGATTTTAGTAGATATAGTTACGTATATCTCATGAAACATAAAGGAGAATCTTTCGAGATGTTTCGAACATTTCAGAACAAAGTGAAAATTAACTTAGTAAAACTATTAAAGCACTATGATCAAATCGAGGTGGTGAATATTTGAGCTAAGAGTTTGATGATCATCTTAGAAACTGTGGGATTATCTCACAGTTAACTCCCCCAGGAACTCTACAATGGAATGATGTTTCTGAGAGGAGAAATAAGACTTTATTGGATATGGTTTGATTTATGATGAGTCATGCAGATCTTCCTATTTCCTTTTATGGTTATGCCTTAGAAACTGATGTGTTTACAGTAAATCGTGTTCCTTCTGAAGCGGTTGATAAAACACCACATAAGATGTGGTTTGGGAAAAGGTCAAGTTTGTTTTTCCTTAAGATTTGGGGCTGTAAGGTTTTCGTACGACAACAAATCTCAAAAAAATTATCAGCCAAATCTACCAAGTGTGTATTCATTGGTTATCCTAAAGAAACTAAAGGATGCTACTTTTATAATCCCACTAAGAACAAAATGTTTGTTGCTCGGAATGGTGACTTTATGGAAAAAGAGTTTATTTTAAAAGATAACAGTGGGAATAAATTAAGTCTTGAAAAAATAACCACAAATAAATACTCAACCGCTAGTGGGAGATCTCTTGAACTAACTGATCCTCTACAGATATATTAAGGCCCTTATTGGACTTATAGGGTAAGACATCAGCCTGAGAGATTTGGATTTCTTATTACTGATAATAGTGAGGTGTTGCTTATGGATCAAAATGAACCTACTACTTATCAGGAGGCTGTTTCTAGCTCTGAGGGAGATAAATAACTCAGTGCCATAAATTCTGAGATGCAATCTATGTATGATAACCAAGTTCGGAACTTGGTTGGTTTAACTGAAGGTGGTAAGACCATTGGATATAAATGGGTTTTCAAGAAGAAAACTGACATGGATGGCAATGTGTATACTTATAAAGCACGGGTAGTAGCAAAAGGTTTCAAACAAACTCAAAGTGTTGATTATAATGAAACTTTTTCTTCTTTAGCCATTGTTAAATCCATTAGAATTCTAATTGCCATAGCCGCATATTATGACTATGATATATGGCAAATAGATGTCAAATAGCTTTTCTAAATGGAAAGTTACTTGAGGACGTGTATATGACACATCATAAAGGGTTTGTTCATCCTGAGACTTCTAGGAAGGTGTGCAAGCTTCAAATATCTATTTATGGATTATAGCAAGCTTCTTAGAGTTGGAATCGTCGTTTTGATGAAGCAATTAAGGAATTTGGTTTCATTAAAAATGAAGATGAGACATGTGTATACAAGAAGGTCACTGGGAGCGTGGTTGTTTTCCTAGTGCTGTATGTTGATGATATATTACTCATTGGAAATGAGTTCCTAACGTTGCAGAGTGTGAAGTCTTGGTTAGTGAAGTGTTTCTCAATGAGAATTTAGGAGATGCAGACTACATCTTCGGGTGTAAGATCTATAGGGATAGATCTAAAAGGCCGATCGGTATAAGTTAGAGTGCTGATATTGATAAGGTATTGAACATGTTCAATATGCAAGACTCTAAAAGAGGGTCATTGCCAATGTCTCATGGTATAAATCTCAGCAAGACTCAATGTCCGAATACTAATTATGAGTGAGAGCGCATGAATACGATTCCATATGCATCGGCTAATGGATCTATCATGTATGCCATGTTATGTACTCGACCTGATGTATCATATGGTTTAAGTGCACAATCATATATCAGTCCGATCCCGGTGAGAGTCACTAGATAGCAGTAATATACATTTTTAAGTATTTGAGAGGGATTAAAGAAGTGTTCTTAGTCTATGGAAGTTTAGAAGAAAAGCTTGTTGTAAGTGGTTACACAGATGCAAGTTTTCAAACTGATATATATGACTTCAAATCGCAGTTTGGATATGTGTTTACTTTGAATGGAGGCTGGAAAGGTTCGAAGCAAGAAATTGGCATAGATTCTACAATAGAAGCTGAATATATTGTTGTATGCGATGCAACTAAGGAGGCATTTTGGATCAAAAAGTCCATCTTACGACTTGGTGTGGTTCTGAGTATAGTTCCTATTTGCTTGTATTTTGACAACAACGGGGCGATAACACATGCGAAGGAACGAAGATCACACCACCGATCCAAACATATACTTAAACGTTTTAATCTTATTCGAGAAATCATTGAGAGGGGAGACATGAAGATTTGCAGAGTTCCTAAAGAAGACAATATTGCAAATCCTTTGACGAAGACTCTTCCACAAGCGAAACATGATGCTCATGTTAGGTCATTAGGTGTTAGATACATGAATGATTGGCCCTAGTGCAAGTGGAAGATGTTAAGGCATGTGCCCAAGGTCGATCTACAAACATTTTTTATCTTATATTTTTAGTTAATGAAATAGTGGTTTTATTTGTTGTTTTATTATAAGCGATTGCATGTTTACCTTATGGTGAGATCCATGGGTATTTGTTGAAATATCCTAAATTTCCCTAGCCTGTCATTACACTAGGAAGTATAATAAATTAAGACTTACGTGAATCTGGATTGATGGTCATGTGATGATCATGCGTATAAAAGATACAATCAAGATCATGAGTACTTATTATGGAATAAGATACTAGTCCGACCCGCAATAAGAACACCATAAGATTATGTCATAGGTGTTACTCATGATAGGTATATCATTTAGTCCTTCGACTTGAGATTACCATAGACTTTAATATTAGGATCACGATAACTTCACACAATCAAATTTTGACTTTAACCGGACAATTATAAAGATTGTGATTGGTTACCGTGTGAATAATATGTGAAGGTGTGTAATCAAGATAAAACTTGCACTCTTGTATATAGAGATATCAGTGGATCCCTCTATAAGATAGACTGATAATGGCCAAGTCCATATGAATTGATATGATCAATGTCACTTGGATGTTTTTTCAGTTTACCTAAAGATTGAGAGTAGTGCGATTGAACATTAAGGGTGACTTTTCATGTCTTATGTTTAATAAAAGGATATCGCACTACAAAAAGATATGATATACATTATTAATTAGGTTGTATCGATGTTATTATTCATGCTAGTTAGGTAGTCAAAATGCCTTGTTAGAGATCGCTTATGACTTGTGTACCAAAATGATTTTTGGTTCACTGCCAACTTCCCAAGAACCTATTAGGTCGCAAACAAATAATGGCTTTGTAGAATTTCATTTGGTCAAAAGTAAGGAATTTTATATGACGAAATTCATGACGTAAAACCCTTACGATTGTTATATGATAACTTATTAATAGGGGCATATGTGACGGCCCCACTCCTAATCTAGGGCACCGCCCGGCCTAATCCCGTAATTAAGCCCTAATCATCTCCTCACAGGACTTAACTACGTATTAGTCAGCCTTTCAACTTACACCTTTATTAAATGAGTTTATTAGCGGAAGTCTTATTGATTATGCGGAAGCAATTTATAATATCCTAAGTGTGGAAAACCAGGAAATGCCATCGCATAAATATATATAGTCTTCAAAATTCATTGAAACGATAAAATGGTATAAGTCAAGTCGGGGAACTAACGCTCAACCCAATATACAACCCCAAAAAGTATATGAAAGACATATATAAACTATACAATCAAAATATCAAAAGAAGACCTACAACCGATGTAGTGATGCGTCGCGTGCTCAGGGATAATCACCGATCTTCTCCTTGCCCGGCCTGCTGGTAAACGGCTCTGCACCCACCATCATAAAAAGGACGGTGAGTACAAGAATAAAATAGTAATCCCCAATGACAAGTTTAATTTGCATTTCCAAATATTCAAATGGTATTTAAAAGCATATAACTTGAAAAACTGAAAAATAAACCATATGCGAGTAAATACCATAGTTAAACAAGTGTTACTGACACTAGGCTAAGTAGTAGTGATTTAGGTCCGGTCGGCAGTGAAACGTGTCACCCCGACCCAATAATCATATAACATAAGGGACTCTAACCCAAGTGTTACCAGGGACTCTAACCCCGGTGTGTAGACCACCTCAGGGACTCTAACCCCGAGTGTCATACAATGTCAGGTAACGTGTGCCGACATCCCTAGGGACTCTAACCCCGTGATTCGTGCACACCTCGATCAAGTACGGGACCTAAATGCAACAACTACCTTTTACATTTTCAAGAAATACCAAACATGGATTGTCAAGGCATAGGCACATCTACACACCTAAACAAATAAAGATTACAAGTCCTCTTAAACATTTATAAGATATTCACTAGACTAATAGCATGCTATTTATCGTTCAATTCACATTTGAAACAACAAGAATAGACATAGCATGAATGGAATCAATGAATTAAATCAAATAAATGGATATCATGCAAACTAGACTCATCAAGTGAGCATAGACACAAAAAATCACATGATATAAGAGTACAAAGGTAAATAGTCAAAAGGACTATGCAAGGACAACATTTTATAGGAATGAAATGCCAAGTAAAATCGTCAATGGGTATACTCACTCAACAAAGTAACGTCCTAGCTTTACCGGCCTTCGCTCTCCCGTGCCCTTTTCTTAGGTTCCTGAGTTTGGTGTCTCATTAGTTCAAGTGTAATGGGTTTGTTTTGTATTCAAATTGGTTCAATCAACTTTATTTTATTGGAATATAATTTTCCCAATTTTTTCCCATTTTTCCATAATTTTTCCAAATTTTCTTTCATTTTTCTCCCTTTTTCTCTTCTTTTCTATTTTTTTTTTTTTTATTTACTATTTGGGTCGGTGGGCCCGACCCAATAAGGGAAGGGGGTCGGGTCGACCCGCAGACGGGTCGGACCCGACCGCCTGGGCGAACAGTCCAGGCTCGGCCCAAAGAAGGGGTGCATACGCGCTCGAGGCGCGCGCGTGTACACCTCCTTCCTCCCGATCGACTGTTCGATCGGGAGGAAGAAGAAACTTTTTTTTTTTTTTTTTTCTTCTTCGGTGAGGGGTTGGGGTGGTTCTCCACCCCAACCCGGTGGGCGATGGCGGGGAGGCCCCCGCCATCACCACCGTGAGCATGGGGTTCGGCCATGAAGGCCGAACCCCCCCTCCATGCTTGGTCCCGAACAACAAACAACAACAACTGCCAAAAACTCACCTCAATTGTGTCTCTGACTCTCTTCTTCCTCCTCTCCTTCTTTCCTTCCTCTCCTTCGATTTTTTTCTCTCTGTTTTGGTCGATCGTTTGTGTGGGTATGTAGTGGGTGTAGGTGGAGATATGGAGGTGGTTAGTGCGTGTGTGTACGTGGTGGAGGAGGGTGGACAGCTGGTGAGTTTGGTTAGACACGTGTGTGCAGCTGTTCGACTTTTTGTATGGCCATGTGTTGGGGTGTTGTTGTGGTGACACCAATTGGTGACACCACTACGACACTCGCCGCGTTTTCGGGTGTTTCGATGCCCGTTTTCGCGTCTGAAACGGTATGTCCGCATAATGTCGTGTCGATAGTTACAAAAATATATTTGTTTTCCTCGACATAATATTTGATTTTTTTGTCAACTACCCGACACCCGCGTCGACATGCATATCGAGACGTATCCCCGCTCTCGTCTCTACGTCTACAACCGTATCAAATGACTTAGTAAGTCTACACAATACATAACACTAGGCACACATCAATACAAAAATACAATCTACCTCGGCCATGTGCCTCGGTCGGTGCACGTATTACGGTGCGGGTCCCACATCCAAGGTCGGTGATCCTGATTAAGAGATATAAACCAGGGTTATAGAGATTTGGGCCGTGACAGAATATGTGTAATTTTCTTAAATTGCGTAAATATAATAGTTGTATTACGAATAGGATTTTAAATGAGGGCTTATCTACACATATAAATAAATGGTGGATCCCTAAAAATGAAATAAGATTTTGTTTTATAATTTTTTTGAGTTCTCTGGATTTAGGGAGAGAAAAATAATCATTTTTGAATCTCTCTTGTCGCTAGCATTCAAAATTGTGGTTACCGTTCGTGTATGGATTTCTGATAGAGGACGCGCACTTGAACGTCTTGAAAATGTAACAATCAAAAGGAAATCACGGAATAAGGTATGATTTACTTTTGTAGATTTATTTTAATCTAACTTATTTTCAATCCTGTTAGGGTTTTTCAAAATCTATTTTGAATTTTTCGCTGCGTATGAGCCCCAAAAACCCAACAGCATACACCTGTATCAGGCGCTCACTACAGAAGTGTCTGCCTGCTTGACCATAACCTCAACAAGTAATGTACAGTCCTGAACTGAGCTGGTTCTTGAGTCTTAGTTAGTGTCTGCCTCGGACCTCTATCACGTCCCCTATCTGACTGCCTTTAACCCTAGTCAAACCTTAGAACTGGTGGTTTACTGTAACTCGGTGCGGACGAATGCTAAACTGAATTTTTTTCGTGCAAGAGCACTTGATCCTGTCCTGTCATCATAGGACCACTTAGGATGGTCTCATCTCCTATCTCCTTGTCCACTAAGCCTTTTGCTCGAGTCTCTACTTGGGGATTCTCCTGATCGATGTATTGCCCTGATGTCCCCATCCTGGAACTCCTCTGTCGACTTAAAATCAATAGTTCGGTCTACAAGATCTTTGAACATAGTCACACCTAATGCATTCACAGTTTTGATAATCTCACACCTTAAACACATAAAAATTGCTACAAGTAGTCATTTGGTGTTTACAAATCTCTTTCCATAGATGATAGCTAGGAGTATTGGTCGACGAACTCATATATGGGCATGTGTCCCTACCTAAGTTCAAGATACTCCTCTTTCTCTTCCTATTCCTCATCACAAGAGTAAAGAAGTTCCCAAAGAGTAGTGGTCAGAAATTTGCCAAGTCTTCTACTTAGCTCTCTTTGGCATAACAACCTGCCACCAGTCATCAACAGCTCCCTCTAAGTGCATGATCGATTACTCATTGTGACAATCCTCGTTTTCCCAAATAGAATGATGAATCTTCTCTTGATTGTACACTCGTTTGCTTTCTCCCCATCCATATTTTCGTAAATCTTCAAAGTCTTACATCTATCGAAGCTCTTACGAAAGTGATCGAGCCTGACCGCTTTACTCACAGTCATGGCTAACTATATTGTGAAGTCTCTATTGGTGTGGATAGAAAAAATACTACTAGTATGGGCTCAACTGGACCAATCTGTGTCACTATCCCTACTGGCATCGCTCTGAGAGTATCAAAGCATTGCCTAAAGGTCTCAAAGGACGTCTACTGATGCATGATCACCTCACGCATCTCACGCAAAATATTGTTAGTGATAATAGAAGGGGAAAAATACACCATCTCTCGTTCAGCTGATGAATCTCATCTACTTGGATCCATGATACGAAATTTATCATTACTACATGTAGATAACAACTCGAGTGTCAGCGCATTACATTTTTATGTTATATATAATATATGTTCAAAATTACCATAATACATCAATATAGTCAATCGACTAAAATTCCCCCGCTCTTCCCAACTTAGTCCTTGACTTGTGTTTCCCACTTTTCTATTTTCTTCTGAATCAAATTATTCAATTTTTGTAGTTTTCTTTTGAGTTCTCAGCTTTTCGGTAACCTAGGCTTCGATATTCAAATTGTTAGCACTCGTACTGTGAACTGGTTATCTGACTGGCTTGAACAGTCTCTTGAGGTGTTTGGCGAAACTATCGACCCCAAAAGACATTCCAGACATGCTCGTCCATTTTTTTACAATTGAGACTATTATTTTCCAAGTTGAAAGAATTTCTGAAATCAGTAAGTTAGATTCAAGTGTATGCAAAATTCGGTGAACATGTAATAAAATAGTGGAAAGTAAATGGAAACTTAAGTAGGGAAACACCTATTCTGTCATCAGTACCATATCAAAAGTTAAGGAACATGTTCAAAAGTATCCCATAATTCATACATAAATAAAAGTAACTTTGGTATATAAAGCAAAATGGATACATAAAAGAGATCACTTCTATAGTGAATATCAAGGAAGTTTGAAGTCGTCATCTCACTGGTGCGCCTTGCACTTCCCTCGATCATTGGAAGATAGAACTGGGTTCCATAAGCCCCAATAAGTGAACAAAAGGGTTTTATAAAAGTTACCACATAATGTAATTCGATAAGAAATAACAAAAGTAAATTGTTGGAACAAAACGTGATTCGATCCTTTTTTAGAATGAATGGTGGTTCCTAGGAACCCCATATGCATGGACCTAGCCTGAATCCTATCAGCCCGATGAAGCTCAGCATTGACGATCGAGGGATGTCTCGTTACGTGACTTCATGAACTTGAGTGGCAACGAGTACTCTAACTACGTCATAGGAAAGGCCAAAGGGTAATAAAATCCTCGAACTGCCGTACTGGCTGGAGGGTAGAAGATCATCGTATAATCATCCCTTAAAGTCACCTGACTGGCTGGAGGGGGATACATTTCACTGTCGAAGGTGCCCCATCAAATACTCAGAGATGGCTCCTAATGGTCTAAATTTCTAGATACATGGCCACAAGTAATTATGACACGGTGCACATCTAATAATGCAGTTTTTAGTATGGTGCATAGCAAATTTTATAAATTCCTAACATTCACAAACCTTACGTGTGGTGTGGTAAAACCCGAGCGAGTCCCATACCTCGTTATGCTTGTTGATTCCCCTGTTAAGACGTCTTTGAGCGCTAGCAACATATGCTGGCATTATTATGTAAATCAAGTCCTTAAACCCTCGTGCATTTATCTCGAGAAAACCCCTAAAATTTTATTAAAACTCTATGTTTCACTATCATGATGTCGTTTGTGGCGATGTACGTTTAGGCCACCACTCCATTCAAACCATGTGTTTGATATCCTAAAGGAGTTCTCTCGATTCCTAGTATCATTTTGTATAAGTTTAGGTGTGTTTGGATCTTAGTTAAATACTTGTAAGTAATTATCGTTTCGATAACTGGTTTTATTAAGGTTGCTTGAAGCTATCTTTCACTTAGCTCCATTATAACATTTAGTATGCTTTTAATAATAACATTCAAGATGCATTAAAATACTAACATTTGAACTTTGAGTAAACTTAAAGTAAGTCAAATGGTCTTAATCTAAATAAGCAAGCTCGAAAATGCATAACAATTTTATCTTTATTGAGCAAGCTCAAAACTTAAAACAGTCTTAATATCATCGAGGACATTATAAATTTATCCTCTTTTGAGTTTGGTCAACTACATAGAATGAATTTTATGCAACTCTAAAGCTTTCGATTCTTGAGTCTAAGAATATTCAAATCACTTCAAACTCAGTCCTTTTGGCTTAAAACCAATTCCATTGAGTTCTAACATCATCATGCAATTATTTATACTCAAATTCTTTACAATAAATATCTAATCACCATTAAGTAAAGTTACTATTCATTTTCTTCTTCACATAACACAACTCCACATTCATAAAAATTTCAACAACAATCCCAACAAGGGATTTTCACCAATTAAAGGTCGATCTACTCTTATGAATCCACATGTACCAAAACTCATCAATAACAACAATTTGGAGCATAATTATTGTAGATATTCAATGAAGAAAACATATTAAAAGCTTTAATGGAGTTGTCTCTATTCATTCTATGAACTCCACCAAGTTAGATTCATACTATCTAGCATCAACTTTCTTGGATCTTCAAAAATTCCAATAACAAATGCAAGATTTCTACAAATTCTTTGATTTCCTAATTTTCTCACAATCTTAGTAATGGTGTTGGAATTAATTTTGCTTGTTGAACAAGAGGCCACGAAACTTCTATAGTCTGTGACTTTAAATCTCACTCTACTCGCTAATCTTTAAGTGAATCAAAGATTCACATTTAAGCTATCATATTCCACTAAGTCAAAATCAAACTACCATTTGTCCCTTTTTGCATGACACTTAACATGCACCATATTTTCTATTGGTCCACCTCCAAATGTCATAATACATTTTCCATTTTGTCTATACCCTTTTTAAATTAATTACTTGCAAGTCTAATTCCACAAATTTAAAAGTTGTCTTGAATTACACTATACCTACAATCGAAACATAGTCATAGTAATCAATTTAAATGCACAACTTAGGCCAAATTAAATCAAGTTAACAATAGACTATGATACTAACCTTAGTCATATATCTCTCGCCCAATATGTATCCTAAAATGAAACCCATGCCTTGCCGTGTCTTGTGTCATGTGTGTATTTATAATTATTTAATTATTTATTAAATATTACACGCACACGAAAAAATTTATTTTATTACTTATGGCAAACTGTTGTCGAGCATAGCCACGTCGACTGCTCGAACAGGTCGGATCAGGTTGAGTCTGGTGTGGTCAATGACGAGATGCCACAATGCAAATCCATTGACTAGCATGCCTGACAAGGAGAAGATTGGCGACTACCTCTGACTCTATGGAGTGCATTTAGTACCGACTTTGTAGGTTTGGATGTTTTGTTGTATTATATACTTTAAATCATTCATATACTTTTGTGTTGTATGTATGAATGTATTGAGCATTACTTCCCCAACCTAACACATGTTTAACACACTGATTATGACCCTTTTGTTATGTATAAACATATGATCGTACTTTCCTAGTTTTTGACACATAAGATTTATATAAATTGCTTCCTCTTAATTTATTAAGCTTATGCTAAATAATCTTTAAGTTGTAAAAGTTTTAATTAATTAAAAAACTTAATAACAATGAAATTTGTGTAATGTTTATCTTGTATTTGATTATCAAGGAGAATAGAACAAAAAGCTAACTAATACATTGTTAAGTCATACGTGGCTGAGATAAGGGCTTCATGACGGGATTAGGCTGGGCGGTGCCCTAGATTCGGGAAAGAGCCATCATAGTTGGTATCAAAGCAAAACTTTAGATAAAAACACGATAAAACTTGAATAAAAAAAACCATAGAAGTGGAAACTAGACGATTCTTGCATAGAATCCATTAGTTAGGAAGTAAGTAAGAACGAGATGAGGATTTTTACATATATATGGTAGTTGAAGTATGTGCAATATCTATTTATGATACCTACTTAGTAGTTAATTCGTGCTTGTTGGCAATATGCAGACATCGATGACTGATGCATGTGATAGCAGAAACACAAGAACTAGCAATAGTTTGCCTTATAATGCTTATACTGATGACTATCAAAGGCCATCTGACCATGTGGCGGCTCAGGACAACACATAGCGGACTTTATTTCTTTCATGATGGTGTGCACGATTGCACTCATACAGGCCGCACTCGCCACTACACCTACTACTACAGTAGTACCCCCACGAATATATAAACTTACACTAGTTACCACTTCTACAGGGCCACATACACCTGTACCACCAGTACCGTAACCCCCGGTAGAGCTTGCAATACCTATTTCTCCTGGGTTACTAATAGTGACAATATCCACTAAAGTTTCATTCGAGGATAAACCAATTCCCACACTGATAACTTTTGAGATTGATGGCCTATCGAGAGATGTTGAGTTGGTGAAGGAGTTCATCATGCTTAAGCCAATGTTCTTTACTAGAGAGAGAGACCATGAGAAGATTAAGAGGTGAATTCTGTCACCAAAGAAGCTACATTTATTGTTGAGTATTGAAGACAAATTGCAATCCAACCTTTCTTACTACACCCTAGAGAAGGGTGATGATGTTTGGTAGAGGACAATAGTGGCCAGGAAGGATAGTTTTGCATCTTAGGCTGATTTCAAGAAGTTCTTCAAATAATAGTTTCCAACTTTGATGGTGAAGAGAATAGAGAAGGAGCTTATGGCCTTGAGACATGTAGAGAGAGTCAGTGTTGTGTTATAAAAACAAATATGGCTACCTAAGATAGTTCACTGGAGACTTAGTGGAGAACGATGCTGATGATGCCTTCTACTTTAGAAACAGAGTACGATCGGATATTGCACACCATGTCGGTAGTACCAGAGCCGAATCTCCTCACGAAATGTTTGATCGGACCCTTTTTTTTAGACATATGAGTTTGACGAAGAGGAAAATGGACACTTAAAGGTACTACACAGGGGTGTAGATTATGAGCAAGAGAGATGGTAAGGGACATATGATAGGTGATAGGAGATTCTAGATGGACAGGGCACCTACTCCCTACATTCCGACAACACCCTATGCACCACCTCTTACATTTACTCATGATAGAGAGGGCATACCTACCTTATTGCTTCGTACCAGATATGCATTACTCAAACCAGCAACACTAAAACAACAACAAAACTAGGGTTGTAGAGCCAGAGGCTGAGGTTTAAATGGTTATAGAAAAGGACAAAAATAGGCACTGGGTCATTATTATTCTCAGGGATAGAGGCAACATTTTGGCCAGTGCAGATCGATCAATTGTTGCAGTTATGGTCAAGCAAGGCACATAGTTAAAGGATATCCTCATCCATCAGTAGCTTATGCACACAGGGCGGAGAACGAGCCTACATTATGGCATTGCCAGATCCTGAGGTGACACGAGGACTCATCGAGGGTATGATTTCCATTTTTGGTAGAGATTCTTATGTGTTACTCGATTCTTGTTCTACTATTCATTCATTGTTCCTCACACAATAGGTATTTTAGGATGAGATTTACCCCAATAATTTGGTCGAGGGATGTCTAATCAAAATTGTAGGTAGAGTTACTGATAGATTTTAGAGTTTTTGAGTTTTTAGAATTCAATGCGTTGTTAGGGATGGATTGGTCAGCAATGTGCCACATTCACATTCACTATTTTAGTAAGACAATGATATTTGAGATCTCAGGTGTTCGACATCTACTTACCGAGGTAGTGCACCGAGAGTTATTACTACGAGAAGTCAACTTGTGACTAGTGAGGAGATATAGGCATTAGTACTTCAATACATAACTACAAAGAGTCAAGGATCCGGATATGAGGATATTCTAGTGGTGCGTGAGTTCCCAAATATCTTCCCAAAGGACTTACTTGGACTATCGCCATCATGAGGGATATACATTATTATCGAGTTAGTACCACGTATTAGACCCATTTCTATACCATCGTACCTCGTGCCTTTGAGAGAGTTGGATGAGTTGAGGAGTTCGATTTGTGACAAAAGGGATTCATCACCCCATCCATGTCTCCATGGGGAGCACCCATCCTATTTGTGAAAAAAAGAAGGATGACACTTTGAGACTATGTATTGATTGTAAAGAGTTGAATAATGTCATAGGCGGGAACAAGTATCCACTACCGTGAATTTATAATTTATTTAATCAGTTGAAAGGAGCATAGTTTTTCTCCAAGATTGACTTGAGATTATGGTATCATCAGCTTAAGATCAGGGATGAGGATAAGTTGAAGACAACGTTCGGCATGAGGTACATACACTATCAGTTAAAGCTTATGCCATTTGGGCTAACCAAAACCTTATACCATGTTTATGGATTTATTGCATCAGGTTTTGAGACCATTTATTGAATGATTCATGGTTGTTTTCATTAATGACATACTGATCTATTTGAGGACTTGAGTGGATTATAAGCATCAACTTAAAGAGATATTGCTAATATCGAGGTAAAATAAACTCTATGCCAAGTTCAATAAGAGTGAATTTTAGGTTTTAGAGGTCGAGTTATTGGGGTCAATTATTGGAGCAACAAACATTGCAATGGATCTGACCGAGATTCAGGTTATCATGGATTGGCCTACACTGAAGTCAATTACTAAGATAGGGAGGTTTTTGGGCATAGTAGGGTATTACCATGGATTTGCAAAGTATTTCTTGAAGATTGCTTCAATGATTACCAGATTGACCTAGAATGACATCGTGTTTGATTGGTTTGAGGAGTGCGAGCTGCCATTTGCACAAATGAAGAGGTTGTTGACCACCGCACTAGTGTAGGTGTTGCTAGTGGCTAGACAAAAATTCTTAGTGTACATAGATGCTTCTTATACAGGTCTAGGTTGTATGTTAATGAAGGAAAGAGGTACAATAGCTTATGTTTTTCGACACCCGAAGATAAATTCAAAGAATTATCCCATACATGATTTGGAGTTGGCAACGGTGGTATTTGCACAAAAAATAAGGTGACATAATCTATATGGAGAGATTTTCACACTCTTCACTGATCATAAGAATCTAAAGTGCCTCTTCACAAAAAAAGAGTTGAACAAGAGATAGCGTAAATGGTTAGAGTTCCCGAAGGACTACGAATTTTTTTGGTGTATCGCATAGGAAAATCTAATATAGTTGCAGATGTGCTGAGTAGGATACCTAAAATGTCGAGATTATTAGATGCCATATGACGAATAAGTATAGATTACTCGAGGCAGCTACGACAGTGAGTCAGTTAAAGGTTCCTATAAACACCTGAGTTTTTATATGTAAATAGATAAGGCTATAGAGAATTTCTACATAGAGAGTGTTAAAGGGTAAAAAAGTTGACATTTTGTAGCCGAGGTTCATCAAGTTAGCTTAGAGTGTTGATTGTTCTGATTGGATAGAGACGACATATTGTGTCTAAAATTCTGAGGTAGATTATGGATACTATTAGTGGCAGAGCTGAGTGATGTGATTCTTCAATTTTCACACCATTCATGATTCATAGTATATACAGGCAGGACTAAAATGTACCATGACATGAAGAGATATTTCTGGTGGTTTGGGACGAATGCGAATGTGTCTAGTTCACCAAAAACTAAAGGTTTTTTCTAGTAGGAGAAGGCTGTGCATCGTAAACATGAAGGATTGTTATAGCCGTTTCCCATTCCATAGAGGAAGTGGGAAGACATTGTTATTGATTATGTTAGAGGACTACCGAGAACAGGTAGGGGACATGATTCGATATGGGTTATTATGGATAGATTAACGAAGTATGCTCACTTGTTACCAGTTGCTGCTTACTACGCATTTGACTAGTTGAGGTTATTATTCGAGAGAGATGTTATCAGGCTCCAAGGGGTATCATTGGCTATTACATCCGATAAAGATGCTATTTATATGTCTAGGATGTGGTAGACTATGTAGGAGTAGTATTTTACGTGCCTACAGTTCAACACAACTTTTCGCCCTCTAACTAATAGGTAAACTGAAAGGTTGATTCAGGTTCTCAAGATATGCTTTAGGTTTATGTATTGCAGTTTGGTGGATCTTAGAATGATTATTTACCATTGTGTGAGTTTGCATATAATAACAGTTATTATGCTAACATTGAGATGGCGTCGTTTAAGGTTTTGTAGGGTAGACCATGTCGCTTACCATTAGTTAGGCTTAGCTAGAGGATCGAGAGTGAGTGGGGCTTGATATTATTATTGATCACAATGAGAAAGTTAGGGAGATTTGTCAAAGACTTAAAGATGTCCAAGAGAGGCTAAAGAGATATGCAAACATGTATCGTAGCGATCTCACTTACATAAGGGAGGGTTAATCTATTTAAAGGTTTCCCCTCGAAAGGGTCTTCACACGGTTGGGTTGAAAGAAGAATTAGCACCGAGGTCCATCAGACCTTTCAAGACTAAGAAATGGGTTCGAAAAGTTATATATGAGCTTGAGGTACCTCCATAGATGTCAGGGATTCATCCGGTATTTCATATCTTTAAGCTTCCACTAGCAAAGTTGAAGGTTGCCGTACAACCAACAAATGATTTGAGTCAGATTGACTTGAGCAGGGATGTTTCATATGAGGAGCAACCAATATGAATCCTAGGCCGAAAGTTACAATGTTTGAGAGGCGAGTCTATTGTGAAGGTACTAGTCAAGTGACAATTCCATAATGACTCAAAACTCACTTGGGAGCGGAAAGAGTATATGCGAGATAGATTTTTGTACTGTTTTAAGTCAGTTTTATTATTCTAACTTGAATCTTAATTTTGAGGACGAAATTTCCATTATTTGGGAAGATTTATCATGGCCCAAATTTCTAATCCTAGTTTATTCCTTAATCAAGATCTCCAACCCATGACGTGGGACCCGTATCGAGATACATATACGACTGAGGCATGTGTCCGAGGTATATTTTAGTTTTATTGTAGTGTACTCCTAGTGTAGTGTATATGTGTAGACTACTAAGTCATCTCTACTTCTCAGTTATAGACATCGAGACGCGGCAGGGGATATGCTTGAAGATGCATTCTAGTGTGGGACCAGGGTAGAAAGTGATGTGGTAAGTCTTAATTTAAGTTAATGTGATTTAAAATAGCTAATTTAATGTGTCTATAGTTGTACTTATTTTAATGTGGCCTAAGTTAGAAAAATTAAAACTATAAGCATCGATGTGCTTTGGGATGCTTGTTGTCAACATCTCTATGTAAATCAAGTTAAAGTATGTGTTAGCAAGGATAAGTTAATGGATTGTAGGACTAACTTATGTGCCATTAGATTGTATTAGGGATAGTTGTTTAAATAAGGTGAAAGGCTACAAATGATTCATGTCATTATATATATTAACTTAGTGGGTTTCAAACAAATCATTTCATTTCTTCACGTGCAAAGTAAGAACCAAGTTCTAGAGAGATAATTTGAAGAAGTTTCTATGGAAATTCTATGAATTGGGAGGTATATGAGCAAGTTACAGAATTTCTACCACTAGGTTAACCAATGTACACCACTACTTTGTTAATTTGTCAAAAATCGGAAGATTTTGGATTTCAAGTTTGAAATTAGTTATGATTTTTAGTCGTTTTCATAAGGTAGATGTTTGATTATTTGAAATTGGTTTATATATTTGGATTCTTCATATCAAGTTGATAATCTAGCCATCAAGAAGTTCTTAATTTGGTTTTGAAATAAAAATATTATGAATTTTTGAAGTTGTCAAGTAAAATTGGAAATTATGCATGTTGTTCTAATGAACAAGTCCCTATATTTCGGTTATAACTTACTCGTCTTAAATCAAAATGGAGTGATTTTAGTGGCATTTGAAATCTAACGCTAAGAGGAACATATTTTTCCCTCTAAAGAGATTTTCAAATTCAAATGTTTTCATCTTTAAAAACCCTCTGTAACTTTGGTGACGAATCAAGAATTTATTGGTTCACAATTTTATTAGTTTTTTGTTATTTTAAGCATAACTCCCTCATTTCTTATTGGATTGAGCTAATCCTTTAGTATGATGTTTTAGGGTTTATTTATAGTCTTTAATAAAAAAAATCATGAGTTTTTTAAAGTTTCTGGTTAAAAGCTTAAATTGTTTTGAGCCATTGTGGTAAAACTTTCATATCTATTATCGAAATCGCGCAAACCTTATAATATTGAAAAGCTAAGACATAGCTATAAAAACTTCTCTTTATGGTAAAATATATAATTTTAACGTTTTGGTAATTGAAATCAACTCACAAATTGTGGCGCCAAAACTGTCTCTATTTTAGTAAAGTAGATTTGGACATAACAAAATTATTAATGGGGCTGATTTTAAAATTTTGAATTTAAAACCATTTAAACCAACTCTAATAGCTTGTAAAAGTTCTAAAAAACCATAATTAACCTCAGGAACTTAAAGGAGTGTCTCGGGAGTTTAGGTATATATTTTAGGAAGTCGAGGGGCCAGGTTAGCCTAGGAACTTTGCATGCTAAGTAAATAAATATGTTGATGTTATTTTATACATTTAATTTCTATTTGTTTACTATTTTATAGTCTATTGGACTTGATAAGCCTTTGTACTCTGATATCGTGACTTGTGATTCGATTTTACTCTTTGGGCGAGCTGTGTTATCTGATATTGTACCTTGAATTGATTCTATTCTTGTCCATTGCACTTCTTAACTATCTTTGATCTGAAATATGAGTTGAATAGCATGTTATTAGGGTAGTTATGTTGTTGAATAAGTTGTGGACTTGTAATATGGCTTCTCATGCTTTTCTAAGCAGTTGTCCGACTTCACAATCTTAGCTATATCTTTTCTTGAAAATATAAATTAGTTCTAGTATCTAGGGTTCATTACACAATATTAAGATGAGTGACACACGAGTTATAGTCCTTGGGATGTCGGCACTCATCATTATTATGGCGCGACATATAGGGTTAGAGTTCCCTAGGTTGTTGGCAAGCAAATAATAGACTGCTGCGATAATACACACATCCTTTAAAGTTTCCTAAAAAAGCTAATGTGACGTAGCTCGCGGTCGATCAAACATAGATCGTCACCACTTAGCCTTCAATCAATTTCATACGTTTAACTATGGAATTTCCTGGCATATTTCGGTTTCAGGAATTTGTCGCTATCTTTATGCTTTCAAATACCTTTTGTTATATTTGGGAATGTGGATGAGAATATCTAGATCTTAATTTCTATTTGACTGCATTCAAGGTCTTTTTTATGTCGATGGGTGCAAACCCATCGACTAGCAAGCCCGGTAAGGATAAGATTAACGACTGCCTTTAAGCCTATGGAGTGCATTCTATTTGTGATTGTATATATGAATGGGTTGAGCATTATTTCCCTGACCTGACACATGTTACATGTGAAAATAAAATAGAAAGTCTTACAAAATTTAAACAACTATGCTATGGGCCTCACAAGTCTACCTATACTAAAATCTCATATTTATTACACGAAATGTCTCAAAATCAAATGAAAATATATAAACAACCTTGCAAATGAGAAAAGAGCTTTTATGTTATGACCTTGCTTTTTCCTCTATCATAAGCAGTAGTTGAGATACTTGGAGGGGGGAAAGTAGTGGGGTAATAAACGATCCAACAGTCTTAGTAAAGTAGAAGCATGCTTCACCCTCAATCATCCAAGTATTATCTAATATGTAATGACTAGTATGAAAAAGATTATTAACCAATTCTTCCATCTTTCCAGACATGAAAGGATAATATAAACAAACATAATATATAATGCAAGATGCAATAAGGCAATTCATAAACAAGATAGTGAATAACACAACAATGATTAAATGAATGTCATAGAGTCAATGAAGTGGAAACCGGATATAGAGTGTGCGATGTGACAATCAACTAGCTTTAGGGTATCAAATATGATCACGCCTCATAGATTGGTGTTTAAGCATCATTATAATCATGCATGCCATAAATTAGCCTTCAAGGTATCATTTAATAGCAGAAGGAGATGACATGTAACTGCCCACTCTCTAGTTTGAGGTACTATTCATAATTATTCATTCCAAAATATTTGTTTCGCATGCATTCATAAATAGAAAGCTTAAAGAGACAAGATTAACTAGAAAAACAAGATATATTCAATTTGATTCCAAGCAAGATATTAACCATTCATTATCATGAATCCTAGCATTACTAATAGCATGGAGTGATTGAAGATAAAGCAAACCCCACTTACCTCTTCCATTGCTTTCCTATTCCAATCCTACTCAAGAAGTCCCTATTGAATTCTCATCGACTGTTTACACTGCATAAGTGTATTAAATTGTTATTAGCAAGCTTAATTGAGATAAGTAATTTTATTCTATTAATACTTGAAATCATTATTAAATCCCCTTACGAATTAATGTCACGCTAACACCCAACGACAAAGGTTTTCATGGTTAGGTGTTACTGCCCCGATCCTTGTCCCTGCGATATATCTCAATAAACTCGATAATTTTAAAAAACAAAAAGATTCGATTTAATTTTGAAAAAAACATCTAGAACCTTCCCTATGCCGTAGGTTTACCCATGGGGCACTAGGTGAAATCAATGGACTTCAAATCGAATTTAAGCTCCACACTAACACTCTTTGGTTAAGTCTCCTGAACTCTATCTAAGGTCTTGTCTCAAGTGATAATCATTAACATATAGTTTTTCTCAATTTCCACCATTATTCTAAGCTTGAATTGTGCATTCTATTTAGCACATAATAACGATAATGTAAGAAATGAAGATAAAGAATAGAATAAGATAAGGAATGTATACCGCCATTAAATCATCAATTCCATAAAGAAAAGTGAAACCTTATTACTTGTATTTCTCACTTTGAATATTTAGAAAAATTAAAAAATTCTTACAAAACATTTTCCACTCATGCGGTTCATCTATCAAAAATAATCCAATCCTATATGCCTACAATACCCCCAAACGTATTTCGAACGTTGTCTTCAAGGTTCAAGAAAGTAGTAAAGGTTATATACAATTCCAAACTAAAAGTGAAATCGAAATATGGAAGAATAGAAATAAAGTGGAATGAAATGAAACATATATATATATAAGAAGCTGTGAAAATGTATGCAAGTGTAGTGTTGTGTGGTGATGTATCAAAATTACAGCACAAAGTTAAATTGTATCTTCCTAGAATTACATAAGAAAAGGCAATATAAAAGTGCTCTCTCATATATAAAAATAGGGAAAAGAATCAACTCTGAACATCACTGGAATCATTCTACTAATGTTCTAGCTCGCCCTATTGTGGAGTATGTGCTTGCTGTGTGGTTAAAGTAGCGACAGTCCCATATTCCTCATAAGCTCTATATATCGTGTTCCCTAAGAGCATGATAAATGGAATGTATGAAAGTAGAGCACACTGTCATCAAGAAGAAGGTGTATATGCATTTTTTCCATCATCCCATAGTACATGAATATGCTCAGCTCCCTCTAGTTATGTAGGATCATTTCTTCATCACAGATTGGTTAAGCTTGTCCTCCCTTTAATGGTGATGTGCATGATGTATAAGCTCTCGCAATACCTTTCCTACCTACGTTAGCTCTATTAGGTTGTGTTTCTATACGTTGTTTCCGCAATGTTTCATATTTCGGGCTTGTAACTACTATTGCTCTTCATATTTCGGGCTTGTAACTACTATTGCTCTTCATTCTTCTCAGAATCCTTTTCTGCCAATGGTTTTCAACCATAGACAAATTCATCAATGAGGGTCGGCTAGGGTGGGATATCGAATGCTTGGCAGTGGGCACCCCTGCTCGTTAGCATAGGTCGCTAATGCAGAGGGGAAATGCAAAACTCTCATTCTTATTCGTATGCATCCTCTTATGAATAACAACGAGCATGTATCTCCCTACATCGATGTAGCCCTTTTCAGCTCGTATGTGGTAGAACATCGCACGTCAAGAGACATCACTATACAGGGTAGTAAGGTAGAAGGATACATTAACCATATAGGACCAAACTTTTAGAGTCTTCCTGAAGTAGGTTTTAATAATTTGATTCTGGTAATCATTAGTTGCATAAAACCAACTATGCTTATGGAAATAATTTTGGGCTTCTTTTACCTCTTGGTAGGGGTACTCTCTGTCAGTCAAATATTGGTCATGAGGGATATATTCACCACCCAAGTCATTAAAGATTGGTAGACCATAAAAGGTGTTAATGGTCTTAGGGCTATACTCAATCACTATCCTCTCACAATCATATTTTAATTGTCATTAGTCGCGTACCCATTGTCATAGAACTCGCGGACCAACTTCTTGCACCCGTGGATCTAATTCTGGTCATCAAAGTGTTGTGTCAACCTCTAGTAGTCCCTTGTGAAGAACTCATACCTCTCATATGATAGAGGGAATCTTCTTTTCATACAGTGGGTTCTCAATTCTTAATCCTTTTTTCATACAGTGGGCTTTCATGTTTACAAACCTATTCCCATTAAATACGGCATGTTCCTTAGATTGTTCAGCCCTAGGTCTAAGTGGTGGTAACTAGTTAACCCTACCCCTACTAGGTCGGGTATTCCACCTACCATGGCTCATATGACTAGATTCTCCTCTCTCCATCTCAAAAAGATTAGGATACTCAAACAAACCACCCTGCATACAAATCACATTGCCAAAACAATCCATTAAATTCATAGCAATCAGAAAACCAGAGAATATTGAAATCAAAAACTCTAGAGTTATATGATAAAGCTCAAAACACTCAAAATTCAAAGCCGAATGAATATCGAGAAAATTTGGTGTGAAAAGTATTTTCAAAGTCTTGATAAGGCAATCAAAAGTCCACACTCGATGATAAACCAATAGGTATCAATTCCATTCATTCTATAAATGCACAAGTACAAATCACAATCATAATTCACGTCCAATATAAATTTTGGAGCAAAGTTTTGTAAATATCATCAAAATTCAACAAAAACCTAAACTTTGGAACCCAAAAATTGAGGAAAGGCCCAAAAATTATTCAAACCTATTGCACAGTCCATTATGACACATTTAAGTTCCACAAAACATCCCATATTGTAATTAAATTTTGAGTTTCCAAAAATTTCGCAAAATCAGCCCATAAATCCCAAAAATTCAAGAAATTTCCAAAATTAATCAAATTTTCAATTGCACCCACCAAATCATCTCGATTAGCATCACAATCGAAAGCCTAATGTTAATTGCAAGAAACATATCCCATAAAACCCATATTTCACTTGGATTTCATTTCTAAAGTCATATCTAAATTGACATTCAATCACAAGGTTCAAGTGCTATCTACTTAGGAATGAGATCCCAGGTGCTCGCTAGAGCTCTCTCGACCTTTTAGACGCCTTATAAGCATAAAACACCAAGCCCTAGCTTAGGTACATGCAGAGACGCTCACCAATCTTTGATTTTTTTTGGCTTAAATGCTTCATTAATGGATGAAGATTGCCAAAATTAACAAGTTTGGAGCTTTGAATCGTGATATTTTATGGTTTAGGTGTTTCGAAGGTGGGTGGGGCGGTAGCAGTCACTAGGAAGGGTTGGGGATTTGGAAAAGTTCAAGTGGGGTTCTCATTTTTTTTAGTAACCAACTCTCGCGCCTAACGCCGTACGTTTAAAGTACAAGACGTTGGTTATCACTGCTTTGAAATCACTAGAATTTTTTTTTCAAAGTTACCTTTTTGCGCTTTCCAATGCCGTATGGTCAATTAGAAGTCGTTGAGAATCACTGGACCAAAAAACAAACTTTTTGCTCTCCCGTATTTTCGGAATTTGGTGAATTTCAACACCATATGGTCATATTCACGATAGAGGGAATCATTGACATAATATTTTTCCAAAAATTTTATAAAAATTCCAATGTGATCCATTCTATGTGAGTGTATATGCAATCATGTAAATGTAATAAAAACAAAATTTCCATGGCCTGAACAATATTGCTCAAGGTCTTTTGAACTTCCGCATGCCATAACAATTCAAGTTTATGGCAAGTCAACTTTGCAAAAGTTGAAAATTAAAGAGATTTTATTAAGCTTATTAAACCTTATTCCACATTAACAAGTACTTGAAATTATACAAAAGGACATATTTAGATGGTGGGCTAGCTCCCACAAAGCACTGGTATTTATCATCGATAGCCCGATGTTACCACTTGTGTAGACTAATTGGGATACACATCTATCTCCTCAATTAGTGATTCCACTTCTATTTCTTCAGCTCCTTCCTCGACTAAACTACTTCCTTAACTTTCTTAGCCTTTGAACACAACCTTTAATCACTGAAAATGATTGATTCTTTTCTAATTGAATCAACACCAATCCTTTATACACATAAATGAAGCCTTAGCGAGAAATGTTGAGCGTATATAATAAATTTTCCTCTTTTATTATAATTGTAATATTTTCTAGAAGTTGTAAGTAGGAATTATTTCCACATGGATTGACCAAACCTCTATAGAAAAAAGGACTTTTAATGGTTCTTATTATTTTTATTTTAATTTAATTAATTTATGTAAAAAAATAATTGTAATCCAACCTATAATATAATAATAATTAACTAATTATGCTAACTTACCTATTATAATCCAAATTCACTATCAATCAAATAAATTTAATTTAATAATAAATAAATATCTAAACAAATATCTAGAACAATTAAACATCAATCTTTTTTGCATCCAAACATATTACTTCAATCATATAGTCATGAGCATACTTGAAAAGCACCATAGATCATTAAACTATAATCTTAAGTAAACTGCCTTTAGCTAGCCTTTAGTTCTCCTTATGCTGGTGGAAAAGCTACGTTATAATTTTATTGAGCTAACCTCTTTGAATACACAAAGTGACACGTGTTGGGCGTGTACAATAAATTTCTCTTTTATATTTTATTTTAAATATTTTGTAGTAGTGATAAGTAGGAGTCGTCTCCAAAGGGATTTATCAAACTTCTCCAGGAAAATGAACTTTTAAAGGTTTTTATTATTATTTTGTTTTTGTTTTTTAAATAACAGTAATTAAACTAACTAATAATAAATTATAATATAATAATATTTAACTACATGATCTTAACTAAATAACATAATCTGAATTCATAATCAATCAAATAGATTAAATTCGATAATAATAAATATCTAAACAAACATTTAGAAAAACGAAAATAAACTCGTTTTGCATTCCAAACATGTAACTCCAATCCATATAGTCATGAAAATACTTCATAAAGTAAGATAAAACATTAAACTATAATCATAATTAAACAGTCTTTAGCTAACCATTTGTTCCCCTTATACCAGCGGAAAAGTCATGTTCAAATTCTATTGAGCTAATCCTTTTGATTACACAAAGAGATTAACTTCGCGCGATGGAACCGCATTAGACTTTATGACAACTTCAAACCACTAAATCTTACATATTCGGGAAGCCACTTCAATACTAGAGTTAGATATAAAACTTACCTAGGATGTTTAAATGGTGTTTGCTTTTCAAACAATCCTAGTTACTACTACAAATATATAATGAAACCATATATCACAATACGCATTCTAGACTATGCATGCAATACAAAGATCATGATTAAAATCAATATATAATCACCTATTAAATTAGTGAATCAAAGAATACAATTGGTTTAAAGCATTAAGCACATATTAATCTCATAATTATATTGCAAAATAAATTTAGTTCAAATTTGAACTTTTTTTAGATCAAATACACAACTCTTTAATAATCTCAAATAACATTGCAATAATATAAATTCAAGACCTAATTGAGAATAACAGTGAGTTAGAATATTTTAAATACTCGATCTTCTCCAAAAGAAATAAAATATAAAAATAATAAACAATGGCTCCAATAGCAATGTAATTTTGATATACATACTCAAGGCTAACTAATTGTTGGGTTTTGGGGTTCATACGTAGCTAAAAACTTAAAATAATTTTTGAAAAACCCTAATAATATCGAAAATAAGTTCCATAAAACTAAATCTATAAAATTAAACTATACCTTAATATGTGATTTCCTTCTTTAATTGTTCGATCTCCAAGATGTTCAAGTGCACGTTCTCTATCGGAAATTCGCAAATGAACGGTGACCATAATTTGGAGTTCTAGCGACAAGAGAGATTGAGATTTTTTTTTCTTTTCTCCTAAACTCCAAAGAACTCGAAAATAGTAAAAATAAAAATCTTATTCATTTTTAAGGTTACAATCTCTATTTATGTGTAGATAAGCTTTTTAAAAAAAACCTATTTATAATACAACTATTGTATTTAGGCAATTCGAGCAAATTACACAAACATCCCTCTTAATAAGTTATCGTATAATGAATCATATGGGCTTTTATGTCATGAATTTTATCATAAAAATTCATTACTCTATACCAATTGAAATTGCGCATAGCCATTCTTTATATGTAACCTAATTGGTTCATGCAATGTTGGCAGTGAAACAAAACCATTTTTGTACACTAGTCATAAATGGTCTCTAGCAAGGCATTATGACTAGCAAGTAGCATGAATATCAAAATTGATACAACCTAACGAATAACATATATCATATCATTTTTTTCATGCGATATCCTTCACTCTTAATTTTCAATCGTTGTAGTCTTGATCTTTAGGTAGACTTAAAACACCCAAATGAAAATGATCATATCAATTAACTTGGACTTGACCATTTAACGGTCTAACATATTGAGGGATCCATTGATATCTCTCTATACAAGAGGGACAAATTCTATCTTAATTATACACCTTCACATTAAGAG
This sequence comes from Stephania yunnanensis, assembly GCA_039657365.1. Classification (NCBI taxonomy): domain Eukaryota; kingdom Viridiplantae; phylum Streptophyta; class Magnoliopsida; order Ranunculales; family Menispermaceae; genus Stephania; species Stephania yunnanensis. The sequence goes on along the minus strand of CM077581.1, from coordinate 25,062,987 downwards.
GTAACTAATCGCAATTTTTATAATCATTCGGTTAAAGACAATGTTTGATTATGTCAAATTGTCGTGCTCATAATATTGAAGTCTATGGTAATCTCAAGTTGAATGACTAAATGATATACCTATCATGAGTAACACCTGTGACTTAATCCATGTGGTGTTCTCATAGCAAGTTGATCTTGTACCTTGTTCTCTAACAAGTACTTATGATCTCGATTCGTATCCCTATATGCATGATCATCACATTTTCATCAATCAAGACTCACACTAGTTTTAATTCATTATAGTTCCTAGTATAATGACCAACTAGGGACATTTAAGATATTTCAACAAATAGCCATGGATCTTAGTATAAGGTAAACATGCAAGCACTTATAATAAAACATCAAACAAAAACCTCTATTTTATTAATTAAAATTATATGATAAATAATGTTTATAAATTGATCTAGAGCACATGCCCCCACACTAATTCGTAACCCTAGGCTAGTATATAATGTATTCTAAGTATTAAATATCCCAAACCAACTCAAATAACTCGTAGTTATCTAAAATTCACGAAATCTTGCCCAACAATTCCTAGCGATTTGTATGCGTGAGGAATCGCTAGAGAATCTAGAAAATTGAGCTCTCTGGTCTTTTTTATGTCCACCAATTTGAGCAACGATTCAATTACATCCAAGAATTGCTAAGCATCGCTGGTATAAAAGTCTAGTTCTTTTTTGCTTCCTTAGTGATAATTCTTTGTACATTTCTTCCACTTGATTAATTCCTTCATAATCTTCATTTTTTCGTTTATTTTTTCATATTCTCCATTTATCATCTGAATTATTTAAAATTAGAGAAAATCTTATATAATATAGTCTTTTACATCTAAAATCATTCTAAAATGAACTATAAACATGTCTAATTGTTGACTTATCAAATACTTCAAACTCAACAATTTGTCGTCCCGAGCAAATGAATACTCTCAATCATATTCTATTTTCTTCCCTCGTTTGATTCATAATTATATACTCTTATTCTAAAACATAAATGATCTTAAAATAAAAACATACTACACTCATAAAAAAATAGAATCACGATAGAATATAAAGAATTAAAGAACAACCCCTTTATTTGACATTTTCACCTCCTAACTGTGGAATACACCTGAAAACTCAAAGCTAAACCAATGATCAAGGTCAAGGCACTATATAAGTTTTCTTACTCTCTACTAGTAAGCACTAAGCTTACGATAACTAATATAGAATCTCAAGAAACAAAAATCTCTAAATCAATCTCATTTTTGAAACAATACTTAAAATGTCACCACAATCAAATTCGATAAGAGCTTTCATTCACTAATAATCATAATTTAATATTCATTTGTTGGAATTAGAAGACATACTTTACTTAACTTAGCTATAAGCACTCGAGCTAATCTTTTATTTGATGAGTTTTTTCATAAACTTCATTCCTTTTTCTTTTATATACGTAAATATATATATTTCTCTCTTTCTTCTTCTTCAATATTATAAATTCATTTGATTCTTTATATTGTATTCCTACAGTTCCTTGCTCCATTTCCTTTAGAATTTGTGGGTCTCTCTATTTTTTTTTATTTAAAACTCTTAAACCTCTGGTTAGCTCTTCTCACTTTCACTATAGTTAAGGAATTACTCTTTCCAACTAAGTAAAGTTTATTGGCTATTCCTATTTTTCTCTTCAATTGTGGTATAAACTCGTTTTAATACACACACACACACACACACACACACACACACACACACACACACACACACACACACACACACACACACACACACACACACACACATACATATATTTATAAACAAGGACGAAGCTGCATTGTTGGTAAGAGGGGCCATAACCCCCTCCCCCAAAATCTTTTATACATATTAGGTATATGTATAGCAGTATATATATGATTGAGGAGAGTTTGCACTTTAAGCATATTTGATGCCCTCTTAAATTTGTTTTGCACTTTGGAAAGACAATATATATATAGCATTTTGCATATGTAAAGCATCCGTGTCCTATGTTTTTTTTACTACACTGTGTCCTATCTATGTGTATAGCATGTGTATATGTATGTATATATGTGAAAGAAATATATTAAACTCTTAAATTAAGTGCATTTGTATTCATTATTCAGTTTGGCACTTAATATAAGAAAACTCAAATTTTACCATATTAGAGCTGCCCCCTCCTTCTCATCAGTTGTTGGCTTCGTCCCTGTATATATATAAATACTTGATCAATAACTTTTGTAAAGCAAAAATCTTAGAAATCTCTTTTATTTATCTTGCACTATCATTTCGATCTTCTACCCATTATAATGTCTAACACAAAGCAAGCAATCTAATATTAACTTCTCAAGTGCAAACATAATCTAGGTGAAATGAATTAAGGTATAACAATTTTTTTCTATAATAAAAAACTCTATTTTCACGGGTAATAATAATAAACAATTCAAATTATAATCATATTCATATTCCTAACTAAATAAAGTAAAATGAAATGAAAAAATATTACCAGAATTGTGGAAAATTTTGAGAAATTTAGTCAACTTTAAATAAATAAATGGATGCTACCTCTTTTTTCTTCCATATTTTTCATATGCATACTTCACTTCACCTAATACCTCCGAACTCATTCAAAACCTTGTCCTCAAGGTTTAAAAATAAAGTCGAGTTTCTAACAAAAATGAAAATACCTCGTGAAGCACAAATGAAAAAATTAAATAAATAACTAGCTAACATAAGAATGAATTGCATAAGTAATTGAAAATCTCAACATATCCAAGCATAATTACATAGAATATAACATATCGCACCAATTCATTGTATCAAATCGTGAAATCATACTAAAGCAAATTTATTAATGTGTGAACCTATACCATATCAATCAAAGTATATGATTACAAACATAGACTTTAAATGAATAACACTCAAGATAAGATTACACAAAGAAGGAAAAATCTCAAAATCGTCATCCAAGCATCGCATCATGACCATCATCCCCATGATCAGGTTGTTGGGACTAGTAGCTCACCTCTAGATGATATAAGGTGTAGTCTACTCCTTATAATGGGTTATTATTAGTAAAGACTCTCTGGTTAGGCATCCTCTGCTAAAGTGAAGGAATGTGAATGTTGGTTTCCTCGCCTTGAGTCCTTCTGGTCCTATATCGCTTTTATCCATAGATGCTTAAGGTAATCTTGCATTGGTTCTAGAATATGAACCGTTGATGTCTCAAAGTTCTCATTTGACTACGCAAGATTTTCTACGTCATGGCTGTTTCTTCGTCATTTGCATCTACGCTAGTGAAGTCCTTCACAAGTGGCTCTGTGGTTTGATTCTTCTGCTCATGGTACCCGGCAATCTCTGTTTCCTCTAAGTATTTTTGGTTATCTTCTCGTAATCTTCTTCTCTCTGTAGTCTCACTCCTTTATGTGACGTTTCTTTCTCATTCCTCCTATGAGTCAACATACCCCTGTACCTTCTTGCTTTTGTAAATGACATCGTCAGTGATGGTCTTGTATGGGAATACATCAAACTTGACTCCTTTCATCAAAACTCAGTCTTGCTTGCAAAAGTTTTTGATCATAAAGGAAAATGCAGTCCTCATTCTACTTGGTGATCATGACGTTCGTAATTGATTCATAGATTATTCAACCAACATTAATGTACCTAATCCCTTGGACTACATGGTATAGTAGAGCCGCCTTATACTTTAATATGTCATAATGTTGTAAACTAGGTTGTAAGCTCACATTAGAGAAAAAGCTCCAAGCTTTAGTTGTTTTCTTAAATTTTTTATCTTGTATGTGTTTTGGGTACCCGTCTGAATCAAAATAGAAACCATTCGTTGGAATAGCTTCTAAACTATTCGTAATGGTCTCCTGGGAAATCCATGTCTATACGTGTATTTGGGTTTAGGGTACTCATTATGTCGCCTCTAATTAAATTTGAATAAACCATAATACTTGTTTATTCTTTCGTGAGAGTGGTCTAATGGTCTTCCTCGGACTATGGGTACTATTTATTTTCATCACTATACCCTCTAGCATAGAATTCTCTCACTAGTATGGCACATCCCTTTTAAATTGAAGATTTATGCCACTATCGGCATAGTAATCCCTAGTTGATAACCCCAATTCCTCTCCCTTATAATGTTTAAGATCCTAGGGGTCTTACTTAACTTCATTTTTGATGTTGAAACCCCTCTTCGGTGTAATCTTTCTATTTTTCTTAACGTCGCTATCCATCCTAGCAATGGCTTTGGAATTTATAAGGTTACGGGCATGGAAAGAAATGGTGGGTGTCTCTTCAATCTCTTCCTCTCCTTCAAATCATATTCAAAACTTAAGGGTGGAAAAGGCCCTCTAGGTGCTCTAGTTCAGGGGTTATTCATTGAAATCCCTATTGACCTAATTGGTTTAGGTGTAACTTTGGATTTTTATTTGGGTTTCTCTACAAGTTGTGCCTTTCATTTTTCCTCTCGAAAACATCTACTTTTTTTCTACTCCAACCATTGTTTCAAATTTCAAAACTCACAAGTTCAGAAACTAAAGAAACATATAAAGGATAGAAACAACTTTATCGAAAATAGTTCATTAAAATTCAAGACTATTTTAAAAAGAAAAATTTAATTGGAAAACTAGTTTGAAATTCTTCGTAAGTTTAAAATAAAATTGGCATCAAAGTGATAAGTAAAATGTAAACCGGAAAATCACTTTTCTAACTATCGTAAAGTAATTTGGTAACAATTTGCAAGTCTCTTCGAAATCATAGTATGAAGACCCCTTCTAAAATTTCGGCACCACCCGACCTAATCACATCATTAAGCCTAAATCATTTGCCACATAAGACTCATCAACATATTAGTCAACCTTTTCAAACTTTTCTCTAAACTAGCTAACTTTAAAAATAAGCAACTTAGTGTTCTTTTGTCATTTAATAATTCATAGATAATTAAAATTTTAGAAACTTAAACATTATTCAACGGAAGTCTTAATAAATTAATGGAAGCCATTAAAGAATCCTAAATACATGGAAAATCAGGAAACAAAAATCACATGTATGTATATAACCAAATGGCGATAGTAATAATATCAACAAGTGTCTGATCGGGAAAACTATCTCTAAAAAAACCTATAATATCATAGGTAACAACACTTTAATTGCTCAGAGGTAGTCACTAATCTTCTCTTCACTTGGTCTGCTACTCGATGGATCTGCACCCACCGTAATAAAAAGGATGAACTGTGAGTACAAGAACGTAGAAAGTAATACTGAGAGACATTTTTCCACATTTCCAAATATAAAACAAGGTTCTAAAAGCATAACAATAGTAGCTATGTTGAAAAATAATCATTCTATAAGATACTTTAGTCAAACAACATGAAGCTAACGCTCTGCTAAGCATTAATGATCTAGGGTCGGTTGGTCGTGAGTTACATCACTTCAGCCTATTTCCACTATATAGGGTAGAAAAGATCTCTTGAATGCCTTCACATATTCTCAAAATATCCCATCACATAATTAAGAACTCACAAGTGCCCCTTTAATGTTTTGTATACTTTTCAACAACCCCAGGTCTTATACCTCATTTGTTGAATAAACTAGTGGTGAGATCCCGACAACCTCGAAAATTTAGTGACCCCATGTGTCGCACTCATCTCTATCATATCATGGTCCTAGATACAAGAACTAATTTCATAATTCAAGGAATGGCACAAATTAGGAATCCAATAATTTGATAATGGATTTACAATATCATAAATCACCTACTTAATCGCATGGTATTTCAATTGACTAAATTCCTCAACAATCAAGAATGACATAGTACATGATTTAAAATCAATGAGACCACTTATTCAACAAACAATGTCATGATAAAAAAAGACTCATTTAATGTGCAAGTACAAGCAAGTCATGACATCCAGAGTACAATATGTAAATCAATCCAAGTGACTATTAATGAGAAACATAATGGAAACGAATTGAAATAAATATCTAAATCAATTTACTTACAATCTTTGCAAAGTTTTTAGGCTAATTCGACCTCCCGACACCCCGTATCTCGCTAATAACCTATTGAGACTCTTTCCTACACTTCTAAGATTAATTAGGATGTTTTAGGACTAATACAAACTATCAAAGTTGGATTAAATCAATTAGAAAGACCCCAAACTCATAGTGTTTGCTAAAAAATCCATCAAAAACACCAACAACTTCAAAAATGCTATAACTTTGTCAATTCAAATCAAAATTTAGATTTACTTGAAAGCAAATTTATTTCTTTTTTGCTAGGAATTGAAATCTATAAATTAATTTTGAAAATGATTACATTTCCCTTATGAAATTACGCAAAAACCAGAACTGAAGTAAAACTCTAGATTTTTAACTATTTGTTTTTCAAAATTATAGTGTACACTAGCTTACCTAGTTGTAGAACATCACCTACTTGATCATTCCCTTTCAATTTCACTAGAATCTCCTCATAATTCTTTAATTTCCTTCTCCTGACCTTCTTCTCTCCTCTTTAGATCAAATGAAATGTTTGCGTGTTAATCCTATTCAATCTTATATATATTAAGTTGAGTTAATTTTAGCCCTTGATCTTATGTACATCACCTATCTCTAAATCAATCTAATAGCCTTAATTGTGACCCCCAAAATCCATTAACTCTCAACTAACTATTCTTTGATACCACCAATCTTAACTTAATTGGTCTTGCGATGTGTCCACACAAATCTCAAGGACTATCAATGGCTAATGTTTTATCTTGCTAACCTAGGCTTCATTTATACAAATTAAATTATAATCACATCAAATTAACTATTAAAGCCTCATAAACTTAAATAAAGCTACATCAAATTACTATTTAAGCCACGTTAACTTAAATTAAACTTACTATATCACTCATTACGTAGGTCCCACAGCAATATGCATCTTGATGCATGTCTTGCTCATGTCTCGACATCTATAGACAAATAAGAGTAACTTAGTAGTCTACGTATATATAATACACTAGGCATACATCACAACAAATCTAACATATACCTCGGTCAGTGCATGTATCACGATGTGGGTCCCACGTCATAGGTCCATGATCCTAGTTAAGGAATTAAACTAGGATTACGAATTTGGGCCTTGACGAATCTTCCCAACTAATAGAAATTCGTCCGCGAAATTATACTTCATGTTAAAGTTATATATTACTTAAAAAGGTACATAAGCCTATCTCCCATATAGTCTTATCGCTTCCTAATGAGTTCCAAGTGACCATGGAACTTCCACTTAACTAACACCTTTAGGATAGACATGCCTCTCAACCGTTGTACCTTTCACTATAAAATTTATACAAGTTGCTCCTCATAAGATATATCCTTGCTCCTCATAAGATATATCCCGCCTCCGATTTAGCCAATCGAAACAAAGAAATATGGAAGATTGGATGAATCCCTAACTTCTATAAAGGCAACTCAAGCTAAAAGCAGCCTTTCCAACCTGTCTCTTGATTTTGAAAGGCCCAATCAATCTTGATGCTAACTTGCCTTTTAAACCGAATATGTGTCCAAATAGAAAACTTCAAATACATAAAGGCTCCCTCACCATACGTGAGATCACTGCGATACGTGTCTACATACTTTGTTTGCCTCTCGCCTCTAACGAATATGTCGTACCTTCTCTGTATGATCAACAACAATTTCATGCCCTACTAACTACTTGTCCTCTCGCTTAGCCCAACATGATGGGAAACGACATGGTTTGCCATATAAAGCCTCAAATGGTGCATCTCAATGCTATCTGATAATTGTTGTTGTATGCAAACTCACACAAAAGTAGGTACTCCTCCCAAGATCTACCAAACTCAAGTACACAAGCCCGGAGCATATCGTCAACAACTTGAATAAATCTATCAATCCGCCCATCAGTTTGAGGGTGAGAAGTTATGTTGAACTGTAGGTGCGTACCATACTACTCCTTTATACTCTACCACATCCTAGATGTATACGTAGCATCTCTATCTAAAGTGATTGTTAATGGTACCCCATGGAACCCGATAATCTCTTCATCGAATAATACACTCAACTAGCCAAATGTGTAATAAGTTGCGACTAGTTAGAAATTGGTAGATTTCATCAATCTTTCCATAATTACTCAAATGGAATCATGTCATTTGATAGTCGTCGGTAGACCTCTGAAAAATTTCATAGCTATGTCTTCTCACTTACATCATGGAATGGGAAACAACTGCAATAACCTTCCTAGCTTACAATGCTCAGCCTTCACCTACTGGCAAACCCCCACAGATTTTGATAAACTCCTATACATCTGCTTTCATCCAAGTCCACCAAAATTGTCTCCCCGTGTCATGGTAAATCTTGTTCCTACTTATATGAATAGTGAAAGAATCTCATCTCTCAGCTATGGCATTGACCGTATCAACAATATCCCTTTAAATCTCAAACATTGATTCGTCATCTCTGTCTAATCAGTACAATCATCACTTTAGGCTAAGTCAATGAACTTTAGGTATAGAATATTGGCTTTTTGACCCTCTGACACTCTTTGTATAGACACAAACTATAGCCTCGTTTGAGCACATATCATCACCCGAGTGTTTATAGGGATAATTGACTAACTCATTATCACCACTACCTCGAGTTATCCATACTCATACATCATATGACATCTGATGACCTCAGTATCTCCACTTGGTATAATACTCTGCACATCTGTAACTAAGTTAGCGTTTTCAAGGTGATACTCTAGAGAAAAATAGTCTTTTAGAAACTCCAACCATCCACACTGTCTTATATTCAGATTTTTCTGTGTGGAAGATTTATCATACTATTGTGATCATTATAGAGTGTGAATCTCACTCCATATAGATGACATCTTTATATTTTCAAAGCAAACACCACCGCTTTCAACTTTAAATCATGAGTAAGATAGTTTTTTCTTACGTATCTTCAGCTGCGTAGATTCATTAGCCACTACGTCGCTATCTACATCAATAGAAAACCTAAACCTGTATGAGAAGCATTTATATATACCAAGAATCCTTGTCCAGCCTCTAACAATATCAATATTGGTGTGGTGGTCAACAACCTCTTCAACTAAACAAATGCTTGTTCGTATTCCTCAGACCAATCAAATATGATGTCCTTCGGGGCAATCTAGTAATTGGTGAAGTGATCTTCGAGAAATTCTTCATAAAGCTTTGCTAATACCCTCGTAACTCCATAAAACACATGATCTCAGTAACTGACATCATAGCAAACCAATTCATTATAGCTTGAATCTTGGCCATATTTATTGCTATACCCACTGCTCCTATAACATGACCTAAAAAATTAACCTGCAATAGCTAAAATACACATTTGCGGAACTTGGCGTAGGTCCCGTACTCTCTTGAAGTATGCAATGTCTCAAGTGATGCTAGTGATCCATTCGAGTCCTTGAGTAAATCAATATACCATTGATGAAAACTATCATAAAGTGGTCAAGAAATGGTCGCATCACATGACGCATCAAACCTATAAACATGGCGAGGTCATTAGTTAACCCAAAAGGCATGATTGTGAACTAATAGTATACCTCGAGCCGAATGTTTTCTTGAACCTCACATCGCCCCTGGTCATCAGCTGATGATACCTTCATCACAGTTGTATCTTGGAGAAAAACTGCACTCCTCTCAGCCGATCAAACAAGTCAACCATTTGTAGTCGATACACAATCTATAAGTGTTATATTTCTTCTTCACAAACAGTACAGGTGCTCCTTATGGCAACATGGAAGGTGTGATGAACCCCTTCTATCTTAAATCCTTATGCTGACTCTTCAATTCCTCCAAATTTCTCGGAGCCATACGGTATGATGGTATGGAAGTATGCCTGGTTCCTGACACCAACTCAATATTGAAATTTATCTCTCTCGACAGCTGGTATACTAGGTAAGTCCTTTGAAAACACATCTAAAACTCAAACACAATTGAAATCTGCTCAAGTCAAGTCTCATACTCTCTGCCAATGTATATAATGATACAAAAGTCTCCATTTTTCCATTATTGTTAGTCAGACTCTCATACCCTCGTCTCTCAGTATACTACAACTGTATGTGAACATCAAATGCCTTAGAATCTCAAATATCAATATCTTGTTGAAATAGTCGATATGAGTGTGAAACGCTGCTAACTAATCATCAATAACAATGCGTCGAAATCTAAAAACTCGAGCACTCTAAAGTCTGTAGGTAACTTTACCCCATATATCTCTATTGGAGATCCCTTAACAAGATAATTGGGTAATCCCTATCTCCGGCCGTGGTACTCAATATCAAATGTACATTAACTCTAACCAGTGTCAACCCTAGGATGCCTATGATTCAACAAGAAATAAAAATATTGTAGAACCCAAATCAAACAAGACATAAATATCTATTACAAATAGAAACCATACCATCAATAAATCCTTGTGTGGCATCGGTATCTGGCTGTGTTATCATGTGTACTCCCTCTCAACTCTATTGTGGAAACATTGTTACCAGTTGTAGATAATCACTATACATGTACCTAACTTACCCACACCTGTAAAAAGTAATTGGCCCGCATTGACCCAATTCATAATCCTGGCCTGTGCCTATCTCTGCCCCTATCAGGAAACATTTTGACCTTTACCTCTACCTTTACCTTGGCCTCTACCACCTTACTATTGTTGTCGTGGCACCGATGGTGCTCGAAGTGCTGATAAAGTAATAGGAGCTGGTAACACAAGTCTAACTGGTGAAGGAAAGGGAGGTCTACCAACTATAGTCTGCAATGGAGTAGGTTATGATGCGTAAGGTACAATCGATGAAGCTATCCCTGATCCATGAAAACCTTTCTCCCATCTCTTTTGTCCCTAGCCCATCTATCTCATTTTCTCAAAATCTTCAACTTGATTAGATGATAATGTTGGTCCTAACGGTGTCCCATCTACAACTTTGCTCAAATAATAAGTCTCACGTCCTAGCACTTGAACTGATCACATAAAAACCTATATCTGGCCTCAGTCCATTTTTGAACTAATACACATCCTCAGTGTGATCTCTTCCTAGATCCATAGCAAACTACATCTAATAACCGTATATATCTCTGTAGCTCATCATCAACTCATATGTTCCCTGTCTCGGGTTCTTGAACTACTTCTTCAACTTCTTCATTACTACAGGTGGGAAGTAATGCTAATAAAACTTTTTATTGAATACATCCCAAGACTCTGAAGGGCACCGCCAGGCTTAATCTCATCTTTAAGCTTAAATACATAAGCCTTAACAATGTTTAGTCACCCTTTCAAACTTTCTCTAAACTTTCTAACTTTAAAATAAGCAACCTATTGTTCTCTTGTCATTTAATAATTAAGTGTTAATTAAAATTTTAGAAACTTAAACATTATTCAACAAAAGTCTTAATAAATTAGCAAAAGCCATTAAAAAACCTAAATGTGTGGAAAACCTGGAAATAAAGATCACATTCATTTATATAACAAAATGATAATAGTAATATATCTACACATTGCAAAAACTATATCTCAACCTATAAACACAACCACAAAAGTATATAAAAGACATATCCAATCATACGATAAAACCAAAAAACCTATAATATCATAGGTAGCAATACTCTAATGGCCTAGAGGTAGTCATCGATTTACTCTTTGCCTGGTCTGCTACTTGATAGATCTACACCCACCGTCATAAAAAGAATGGTGAGTACAAGAAAGAAGAAAGTAAAATAGAGAGACATTTATCCATATTTCCAAACATAAAACAAGCATCTGAAAGCATAATAATAGCAACTATGCTAAAAAGGAATCATGTTATAAGATACTTTAGTCAAACAACATGTAACTGACACTCAGATAAATAGTAATGATTTAGGGCCGGTCGGTCGTGAGTTACATCAGTTAGCCTATTTCAACTCTGTAGGGCGTAAACAATCTTATGGATGCCTTCACATAAAAGCCCGTCACATAATTAAATACTAACGAGTACCCCTCAAATGTGAGTTATACTAGTCGACAACCTCAGGTGCCATACCTCATGCAATGTAGAAGTTGGTGGTGAGATCTCTACAACCCTAAAAATCTAGTGACTCCGTGTACTGTGCTCATCTCTATCATATCATAGTCCTAGATACAAGAACTACTTTCATAATTCTAGGAAAGACATTGTTTTGGAATTCAACAATGTGATTGCATAACTAATGCATAAAGGAAAATGGATTTACAATACCATAAATCATCTACCTAATAGCATGCTATTTCAATTAAATTCCTTAATAATTAAAAATGACATAGCACGTGATTTAAAATCAATGAAACCACTTATTTCATAAATAATGCCATGATAACAGACTCATATAATAAGAAAGAACAACCAAGTCATGGCATTTACAGTACAATAGGTCATTCAGTCTGAGTTACTATTAATGAAAAGCATAATGGAAAACAAATGAAAATAAATATGTCAATCAGTTTACTTACAATCTTTGAAAAGTTCCTTGGCTAATTCGGCCTCTTGACACCCTATATCTTGCTAAAAACATCTTGAGACTCTTCCCTAGATTCCAAATATTAATTAGGGTGTTTTAAGATGTAAACAAACTATTAATGTTAAATTAAATCAATTAGAAAAACCTCAAACTCATAGCTTTTACTAGAAAATCCATCAAGAACACCTACAACTTCAAAATGCCATAATAAATGCCATAGTTTTGTTAATTCAAATCAAAATTTGGATTTTCTCGAGAACAAATTTAATGGATTTTTGTGAGGAATCTAAATCTATAAACCAATTTTGAAAATGAATACCCTCTGAGTTTATGCAAAAACTAGTTTTGAAGTAAAACTTTAAATTTTTAACAATTTTTTTCAATATGATAGTATACACTAGCTAACCTAGTTGGAGAACATCACCAACTTGATCAATCCACCAACTTGATCAATTCCTCTCAATTCCACCAGAATCTCCTCACATTCTTTAATTTCCTTCTCCATATCTTTTTCTCTCCCTTTTAGATCAAATGAAATGTTTGCATGTTAATCCCACTCAATCTTATATATTAAGTTAGGTTTTTAGCCTTTAATCTTATGTACATCACATATATCTAAATCAATCTAATGGCCTTAATTGTGACCCTATAATCCATTAACTCTCCACTAACTATTCCGTGATAACAAAAATCTTACGTTAATTGGTCTTGTATGTGTCCACATGTATCTCGAGGAACATCAATGACTAATATTTATCTTGCTAACTTAGGCTTTATTTATACAAATTAATCTATAGCTACACAAAATTTACTATTTAAGCCACATTAACTTAAATATAGCAACATAAAATTAACAATTAAACCCACATTAACTTAAATTAAACTTACCACATCACCTACTGCATCCGGTCCCACACCAATACATATCTCGCGGTGCATCCCCGCTAGTTTCTCAACATCAATACACAAGTAGGAGTGACTTTATAATCTACACATATATAATACACTAGGCATACATCATAATAAATCTAACATATAGCTCAGCCACACACCTTGTTCAGTGCACGCATCTTGATGTTGGTATCATGCTACGGGTTAATGATCCTAATTAAGGAAATAAACTAAGATTAGGAATTTGGGCCATGACACATGGAAATTTAAAATTTAATAAAACCCTAAGTAAACCACTAAGTTTATTTCAAATTTGCATTTTAAAAAGCATTTGCAAATATGCATTAATATGGTAAAAATTCTAAGATTGTTGAATTTGTAAACAAAAGATCAATGTGATCACTATTCTTATTCTATTAGAATCAATAAAACTATTTGTGCAATACAATTGAATAAATTCCAACAAATTAATTTCAAAAAAATGAATAAAATTTGCAAAAATCCCTTATTTGAGAATTTGGTAATGTAAAGAGCCAGGGCTAATGTAATTACCTTCTCGAGTGTGAATCTCTCAAGATTGAAGCTTCTGAGCTCCTTTAGCTCTTCCCTTTAAGTTATAGGTCGAAAATTCTTATAGCCCTACTTTGGCTCAAAACCCCTAAAATTGAAACTTTTGGTTTGAATGAGACTAGGTTGAGGTTGGAATCACATAAATATTATAGCATTAAGCTTAGAATGGTCGAATCTAGGCAAGAAATTTGGATTTAGGTGAAGAGGTGCAATGGTTTACAAGTGTGAAAAAGGTGTAAAGTATGTGGTTATTTAGGGTTTTTATTTTTAAAACCAGAATTCATACCCAGCGATTCCTATTTAAATGGAATTATTGGGAATCGCTGGGTGCATAAGAAATAAGTGAGTAGTTGGAAAATGTAGGAACCTACCGATTTAACCAACGATTCGTGTTTAAGTACAATCGCTGCGAATTGCCAAACACCGAGTTGGCATTTATTTTTCTATGTACTTCTATCGATTTAGCCAACGATTCCTAGTATTAATTTGAATTGTTGTGTATTGCTAGGCCTATTTTATTGTTTTTTTCAATTTATCTTTTTATGAACTTATTCACGATTCATAAAATTCATATCGAGGTAAAATTGAATGAAAATTTAAAAGTTTGAGTGGTACATATAACTAGATAATTTTACTAATTAAAATAAATAAATAAACATATAAGCATGTAAATAATGTGACTTGCATTAAGGACATATAAGCAAAAATAACTCGATCACTCCTCTTCAATTGAAATCACCTTAGGGTTGAAATCCTAAAAATACTTTCAATATTAGAGTAAAAAAGGGAGTGAATTAAAAACATATTAAACTAAACTAAACATATTCCTAATAAAATTAAAAAATATAAAATAAACATAGAATGTAGGCTGCCTCCCATAGAGCCCTTTTATTTATTGTCGTTGGCTCGATTTAACTTTTCCATAATTAGTTTGGATATCTAAACTTGAATTTAGGGTTTTCCACTCCAGTACCATTCCAGAATGTGAGCGCTCAGCTATTAAGTATCAGACTATTTGTTATGTTCAGAATATCCATAATAGCATGAGTAGTAGCAAGAAGTATGTGGGTACGGTGTTGTTGTCCACTTGAACTGGCGCATTTATGACAACTTCTTTTGATAAATTGAAGTTCCATTCGGTAAGGAGAATCATTAAGAAGGAATTAAATTCAACTCTAGTTGAGTGTGTAGAAAGAAGTGTAGAGGCATGAAATTTGCATTAAAGTTTATATCACACTGAGCTCTGTAATACCAAAGCTATTTGATTTTAATGTGCAAGTGTATTCCTATAGGTTCATTAAGCTTTATTGGATTCGAGTCCGAATTTTTCTTTTTTCTTATTGTATTTTGACTTAGAAACTTTCATCTTGTTAATGATTTTTTCATTTTTAGGTTGCTTAACTCTCCATTCTTGAGTTACTTTCTTTCCTTTTGAAGTGTCTTCAACTGTTTCTTTTTTTAGTCCCTTTATTAGTTTACATTGTTACTGCATTGATTACATAAATCTCAGCATTAAAATGATCGTAATAGTGTAAGTATAAAAAGTCATTGTCATCTACTTCATTGTCAAATAATCCATCATATTCTTCATAAGTATCCTAGTTAAGTTCATCATTAATCTTAAGTTTTACAATCTTGTCGTCAAATTCGATAGACGTCGTTCCTTTGAATCTAACTTAGTTCTAGCCATCTTTAGAAAAGGCCTACCTGATAGTATAGGCAAAGGATTGGGTCATGTAGAATCTTCCATTTTCATGACATAAAAATCGGCTAAAAATACTAAATCATGTAATTGTACCAGGATGTCTTCTAATAATCCATACGATTTTGTAACCGTACTATTTGCTAAAGTGAGATTAATATGCGTATTGGTTTACGTTTCTATTTTTAATGATTCATAAAGTTTAAGTGACTAAACTTTAATTTAGGCTCCGATATCATACATAGCAAACTCAATAAAAGAATTGTCTATTATGATTAGCATGACAAATATTCCTAGGTCAGAACATTTCTCAGACATTCTTGTTAAAGATGAAATCTTTTGTTCCAAATTCTCATTAATTCCTAATTTCCTAATTGGTTCAGATATGTCTTCATTAGGATCTTCCTCCCTAGCATTTATTAGGCATTCTTGTTAAAGATGAAATCTTCTCTTCTTGTTCTATTGTTTTAGTACTTTAATTTTCTTTTTATCTCATTTTGATGTTTTTGTTACGTATTTGTTTCTTTTCATTATCATAAAATAAAGCATTAACTTTTGCTTGATTCGTAGTTTTGTAGTTTGAGTAGTTACTTTAGTTTGATTCCTTACCATTTTGATTTATAGAATCATTTAACTTAATTGATTTTTTAACTCGTTAATAGATGTATCAGTTTAATTTGGTTTTGAGAAATTTGCATAAATTTTAGATGACTTTGGTTCATAAAGCTATGTAATATTTATTCTAAATTTGGTTGCGTAGGTTGAATAGTTTGTCGAGGTTGTTGCATTAGTGTTGGTGGTGTTGGTGAGGTTGTTGCATTAGTGTTGGTGGTGTTGGTGCTCTCAGTCTATAAGTGGTATAATTTTTATTTTGTGGACCATAGCTAAGATTTGAATTTGGTTTCTTAGTGGAATAATTGTTATTATATTGGTTTATAGGTGGACCAGAATATTTGTTCATAACAGCGTTGAATTCTTCATTGTTGTTTTCTTGTAAAGTAGGACACGCATCCTTAGGATGTATAACTTCATTAGAAAATCCACATGTTTAGACTCGATTTGATCTGTCTTTCAATAGTAGTTTAACTATGTTCGATAATTCTTCAACTTTTTAGTCAAAATTATTTCTTGATCTATTATTAACCTCATAAGCTATCTTTCTTTATTTATCGCTCTTTTCACCATATTGTTTAGATTGTTCGACCATCTTGTTAACAACTTTTGCTAGAGTTGGTGTACAATTGAATAAGGATCCATTGCATACAACATCTAATAGTCTTTCATAGAAATAATCTAATAAAGCTATTTGAGTGTATCCATGTTATGGACAAGATGACATTAATTTTTGAAATCTATCTCGAAATTCATTAAAATTTTCATCATCCTTCATCTTTACGACTTTGATTTGTCTTCTATAAGTACTAAATTTTCTTGCATGCATATACTAATCTAGAAAAACTTCTAAAATTTGAGCTCATGTGGTTATCGAATCTTGAGGAAGATAAAACAACCAATCTTGCACTTAATTTTTCAATACAAAAGGAAAAGCCTTAAGTTTAACTTATTCTAACGTGCAATCTTAAAGGTTCAGCCTATTGACTTTGTGTTGGTATACCCTTATAAATTTTTGTGGGTATTTATTGTCCTTACCATAAAAGTTAGGTAGAGCACTAATAAATCCAGATCTATGTTCAAATTCGGGAAATCACTTACTAAAGGCAATGCACATTGGTTCATAAGTAGTGACATTTCTATTGGCTTGCTTAAAATTATGTTCTCTATTATCATTATTATTATCAAAATAAAAGTTATTATTGCCTTTCATTATGGTATTTTAGTGTCCTCAACGTTGTTGTTGTCTAATAAGTCTTTAATTAGGTAATTATTTATAGGTTACCTATATGTTTTTTTATCGTTAAGTCTCTAAAATATTAGCCTAATTGTTCTTATTTGTTATTTTCAAGGTTATCGGAGCACGCGGTTGAATCCGAGGCAAGAAAACACGTAAAATAGAGTATTTGTATGCAATGTGAACAACTACTAGAGGATCAACATCGAGACATGCACTGCATGTTGATGAAAAGAGAGGAGCAACCAAATTGATGAAAGAAATGACACACTTAAGGCCTAATAGCACCATAGCCTTTGATTATGCCTCGAGATTCACGTATTAAATTGGTAAAATGAGAAGTGAATGGTTTGACCTTTCCTCAGGATGCGTGCAAACACGCACCCCCAGAAATTCGCAGTTCTGTTGTACGAGTTCCTTCATTCACAACATCTTTTCGATGTGCCTCCTGATGTGCATCTGTGCTATCTTCCACGTTTTCGATAAAGCCTCTCTACACTTCTTTCACCCACCTGCCACGCGTCACATATCGACGCCTCACTCATCATAACACGTCCTCAGTAGTCTTCTGCCAAATTGTCTCTTGCCACATCAGCCAAACTTGCAATTATAGCCAATCCGAAGCTCATACGTGTCAGAGATCTGGAACAAACTCCCAACACCCACCACATTTTCCTTAGTGCATGTGTCATTCTATACCCCATGACAATTACATTCTCTCTTTTATATAGAATTGAGTAGTTTTTATAATTAGGGCTTAAGGTTTCATTAGAGAACTCTACTTCTAATTTTATTTCTCTCTCGACTTCTATTCTTTTTTATTTTGTGTTCTTCATCCATGAGACACCAATCTCAAGGCCTAGGAAAGACTACAAAGGAGGTTCGACTTTTCTTTTCTATGGATTTGTGAGATTTATTTATTTCAATTTAATTGCTTTTCATTGATATTTTATATTTTTTTGTATTGATTGATCAATTAGTGTTAAATTTGGATTTAAACCATGATTTAACTTTTTGTGAGTTGTATGCTTCTGTCCTTATGCAAAAAGACCACACAAGTGGCAATTGACCATACCAATTAATTCGTCCCTTTTGGGACCGGTCAAATACCTTAGGGATCTAGGCTAAATTAAATATACTAGTGATCCCGTTTTCTAAGTGCAGTGCTTTCACAAAACCTTTTGTGGCCATCGCATTCAACCTAATGCACTTGAGTATAGGGTTATACGATTGACAAGGGAAGTAGTAATTGATATATCTTTGCTATCAAGAATTGAAAGTGCAAGGAACCGCGTACGTTATCGAGTATATAGCTATACATGGATACTTTAATTTGCACACTTTACATATATTGATGATTAAATCCAATCTTTTATCTGATCAAACTTGTATGTCTTGACCTAGGTATTTTTCATTAATTGATTTCAAAACAATTTCCATCGGATTTATTTATTTTATCGTTATTTAGATTAGTTAATTTGTTTATTCTCTCAAAACCACCATTTTTCTTTTTTTAGAACCTTAGAAAGAATACCAATCTCTGTGGGATCAACCCTTTACAGCTATTTACAAAATAGTTGGTTTAATTATATTTTATTAACACAATTGGTGCATGCCAAATTTTTGGTGCTGTTGTCGGGAATTGGTTTTTTCTCTTTAATGTTTATTTATTTATTTATTTTGTCTATCTAATCCTTTTTTTTTCTTAACATGTATGCAGGAAACTCCGTGATGGCCTCCTACTACCACTATTATGGTCGATTTGAAGACTCATATTTTACAATATGGATGGGTAGGTATGTCACATAATGAACATCTATTTTCTTACATGCATTCTTTTGTGCAACAGGTCGAGGTTTTTGAAATTTGTGTGGATTACTCTCATTCATCATGTGTTTGTCCTTACTATCCAAAGTATTATAAGCATATTGTTCTAACTATGGATCGCCATAACTTGAAATTTTTAAGCTCATGCAAATTTCACGTATTCCTCAACATGAAGAAAGGTCTATAGAAGACATGATAAATGACTAAATTTTTAGCCAAGAACTAATTTTTCAATAAGTTCATCAAATGTGTTACGAAAAGCCCCAACGATTTCAATAAAGCACCTCCTTTGGAAGGTATGTTTATGCAATTAATAGTTGGTCAACAACGCCTTCATGAAGAGTTTCAACAATTTCAGCATGTGAATCTTGGGTTGCAAAATTTGGAAACTTTAACTTAATCAAGTGAACCACACTTCTGAATATGATTAACGAGAGAGAGAGAGTTGTGTAATACATAACCAATTTTTTACCTAGAAGAGAATATGAGTTTTTATACATTGTAAAGTGTTGAGGTGAATAAAGATACACAGGTGGACTATTGGAGCAAAACAATGGAAAAACTTGAAGTCTATCAAAGTGAGCTTGACACTATCTTTTTACAAGATGAGGAGGAAAATGAGTTGAAAATTGAGGTTGTTTTAGAAAGGTAAGAGGAACTACCAAAAGAAAGCAAGGAAAACCAACCTTTGGTGTTAGTGAAACCACCTACACTCCCTTGCATATTTGTTAAGCCCTACAAGGGGTGGAAGTAAAAGAGTGTTCTCAAATTTTTTATACTACCGATACTTTTGTGTTGGATGATCATGATGTGATGGAAGTTTTTGAGTTAGAGGTCCCGAATGAGCTCCCAAGTCTAAAGGATGGCTTGCATGTTGCATTGCCCAAAGCTATAAATGCACCATTTATCATTGATATATCGAAAGGAGAGGGCATCACGTGATAAATCATGCCAAGTCTAGCCAAAGACTTAAAATAAAGCGCTTGATATGAGGTAGCCCATCTTTATTTTTTATTTTCTTTTTATTTCTTGCATGTATTCTAGTATAGTTATTCTTTAGTTTTTTTATTTAATAAAAAGTTAACTTCCATTTCTTGAGTTTTCGCTGGTGCTATGAATGTTTGCTTTGCACCAAAGGCACTTGCACACCATTTGAGTTTTGCTAGGTTTGGCTTTAGATTGTTTTTTTCTCCATAATTTGAGCATTTCTTAAAGAATTAACATATTATTATGATTTTAGGCGTTTTAAGACTTGGTTGGGACATAAACAAACTTAAGTCGCCGCATTAGTGTCGAGTCTTTGAGTAGACCAAAAATCCTAAACTTCATTCCACCATCTTGTTAATTTCACCCTTAGTTGAAAGACTTGAAGCTCGCACGATTTGGTGGGAATTATTTAAGTTAACCCTTATGCATACTAATTCTTGCTCTTATTATGATGAATTTTTTCCATAGTTTCCTTAGTCACCTAACCATGAGAGATTTTGTTTATTCACTAATTTTTGGAGACTACTAATGATATGTTCTAAAAAAACAAAAAATGCATACCTTTGTATCATCTTCTTATTTATTTATCCATGTTCTTTTTCGCCACTCTTTTTTCTATTTGTTGTTTGGATTATTGAGAATAATGTTTGGAATAAGTTTGGGGATACTTTAGGATTTGTGTATTGAGTTGGATGGATGGATTTCTTTGTGAAAGACCGCAAGTGAGATCGTTTAAAGTTTTCAATTTTATACGGTCATATATGGTTGAAGGATGGTAATGATGGTGTTTGGTATCCCTTATTCTCTCATTTCTTCTATTTTTTTCCCTTCATACTTCCCTTTCTCATTTCAATAGGATTTGATACACTTTCATGCATGTATTTAGTATAGTTTTTATTTTTATGATTGTTTAGTGTCACCTGAAACTTTGTTTCATGCCTTTGGTTGTGGATGAGTAAACTATATATAGTTGCCTTTTTGACTTGAAACTTAGGGGAAATTAGGAGAAACACTCACTATGGCCCATAGCCCGACATTTGTATGATTTCAATTAAGAGCTTAGTATGATGATTAAGACTTGTGCTTTATACCAAAGGGGGCAGACGGTCGAACTATGCAAATCAAATTTATAGGGTGCTAGAAAGAGGATGTAACCCTCTTAAGTCGGAATTTATATGACTGAAACACTTTTGGGAAAATGATTTAGGCCATTTTTGGATGAAAACCTTTAACCTTAAGCCTACTCAAGTAATTTATCCAGCTTAAGCTATTTTCACCAACCCACCTTTATTTCTTTCATACCTAATGTTAAACCCATAGACATATCCTAATATATCCCTTTATCTAGTTGGAAACTAGTCTAACACTTGAAATCTTTAGAAAGATACATGAGGAGAAAAAATTAAAGAAGATAAAAAAAATTTATATACCGAAAATAAAGTGAAACTCATTATTAGAGAGTCCCACCAAAAAGGGCATCCGTAGAAAATGGAGCAGTAGTGGGGGTGGTTGGAAAAAGGTAAGGACTTTGCACATATTAAAAGAAAATTGAATTTAAGTGCGTATAAGTCATATTCATGTTCTCTAAAAATCGATTGATAGTCTAAATTTTAATTTTCCAATGTTTCGTATTACCTTTATATCATTTCCTTAGTACCCTCTCCTAGCCATGTTACAACCTATTTAAAGCCTTATTGACTTCCATTGGTGCTAAGTCTACAATAGTGGAGAGTGTGGTTGCATTTCTCGCCTATGGTACCTTTTACACCTTGATGCGCTATTTTACAGAGATTGTAAGTTTGCGTCCTTGAATGTATAAACCATGAAAACTCGTGAGTAGTTGATAGCCTTTGCCTTGATCGAGTCTATGTCTTTAAAATGTGATCTTAATTATGTTAGGTTGCGGTTCTTGACATATCATGACTCTGAAATTTCTTGAGTGACTTGTTAACTTGGCGATTATGTAAACCAAATGAGTTCCATGAATTTTGAATTGGGTATATGATTAGTTTAGTTATAGCAGGACTATATTAGGAGTCTAATTTACTTATGTTTTGTCATTTACACATTTGCTCGGGATGTGAAAAGTTTAAAGTTTGGGGGTATTTGATAATTCATTAACTAGTTAATTATAAATAGATTATTTATATATTTCTTATTGTCAAGTCTCCAAAATATTAGTGTAATTGTTCTTATTTATTATTTTCAGGGTTATCCTAGTGTGCGAATAAATCCAAGGCAAGAAAATACGCAAAATAGTGTATTTGTATGTAGTGTCAATAGCTACTAGAGGATCAGCCTTGAGACACGCACTGCAAGTTGATGAAAATAAAGGAGAGACCAAAATAAAGCACGAAGGGACACACTTGAGGCACAGCAGCACAACAGCCTTCGATTATGCCTCAATATACACACATTAAATCAATTAAAGGAGAAGTGAATGGTTCGACCTTTCCTCAGGATGCGTGCAAACACGCACTCTCTAAAATTCGCAGTTCTTTTGTGCGAGTTCCCTTCATTCACAACAACATTTAGATTTGCCTTGTGATAAGTATCACTTCTCTCTCCCAAATTTTTGCCTGAGCTTCCTTGCGCTTCTCTCGCCCACTTGCCATGCGCCACATGTCAACGCCTCACTCATCACAGCATGTCATATGCAATCTTCTGCCTAATCGTCTCCTACTACGTCAGCCAAGACTGCAAATATAGCCAATCTGAAGTTGACACATGTGAGAGACCAGTAACAAACTCCTAATAGCCACCACATTATCCTTGGTGCATGTGTCATTCTACACCCTACGAAAATTACATTCTCTCAATTCCAGAGAGCAAAACTAAGTAGTTTTTATTGTGTTCTTCATCCATGAGACCCTAATCTCACGGCCTGGGTAAGACGGTAAGGGATGTTCGACCATTCTTATCTATGGATTTGTGAGATTTATTTATTTCAATTAATTGCTTTTCATTGATATTTTATTTTCTTTGGTGTTGATAGATCAATTAGGGTTAAATTTAGATTTAAACCTTGAATTAACTGCTAGTGAGTCCTACGCATCCGTCCTTATGCAAGAAGACCACAAAAGTGGAAATTGTCCATACCAATTGATTCGCCCATTTGGGACCAGTCAAATACCTTAAGGATATAGGCTAAATCGAACACACTATTGATCCAATTATCTAGGTGTAGTGCCTTCACAAAATCCATTGCGGCCATTGTGTTAAACCCAATGCACTTAACTATAAGGTTATACAATTGGCTAGGGAAGTAGTCATTGTCGTACCATGGCTATTGAAAATAGAAAGTGCAAGGAACCGCGTACGTTTTCGGGTCTATAGTTACACTAGAATACTTTTGATTTGCATACTTTACATAAATTGATGACCAAATCCAATCTTTTATCGAACCGAACATGTGTGTCTTCACTTAGGTATTTTTTATTAATTGATTTCAAAACGGTTTCCGTTGATTTATTTTTTTATTGTTATTTAGATTAGGGAATTTGTTTATTCTCTCAAAACCCTCATTTTTCTCTTTCTTATAGAACCTTAGAAAGAATATCAATCTCTATGGGATCGACCCGTTATAACTATCTACGTAATAATTGTTTTAGGAATTATATTTTATTAACGCGTTTGGCCTGCATCATTGTCACAAATCTTGATTAAATGTCCTATATACCTCAGGATCAAATGAATGTAAATATCAAGTGGAATTAGAATGACGAAGTGGATAGACCATACCATATATAAAACTCTTAATTATGTTTAAATCCCCAGCAACGGTGCAAAAATTTGATACATGTCGGACATGTATAATAATTTTTCCTGTTATATTATACATTAAATATCTTCTAGTAATGATAAGTGAGAATCATCTCCACATGGATTTATCAAGCTTCTCTAGGAAAAAGGACTTTCGAGAGTATTTATTATTTATTATTTTATTTTATAACAATAATTAAACTAATTAATAATTAATTAAAATATAATAATATTTAACTATGTAATCTTAATTAACTAACACAATCAAAATTCATAATCAATCAAATAAATTAAATTTGATAATAAATAAATATTTAAACAAACATCCAGATCAATGAAACATATACCAATTTTGTATTCCAAACATGTAACTCCAATCCACATAATCATGAGCATACTTTATTAAGTAAGATAAATTATTAAACTCCAATTATAAGAAAGTAAATAGCCTTTAGCTAGCCATTTGTTCTTCTTATACTGGTGGAAAAATCATGTTCTCTTCTATTGAGCTAACCCTTTGAATACACAAAGACATTAACTTCACCTAATAGAGCTGCATTAAAATTTATAAGAACTTCAGACTATTAAATCTAACATATTCAAAAGTCTACTTCAACAATAGATTTAGATTTCAAACTCACCCAAGACATTTCAATGGTGTTTTCTTTCAAAACAATCCTAGCTACTACTTCAAATAGATGATGATTCCATATATATATATATATCAATACACATTCTAGACTATGCATGCAACACAAAGATCATGATTAAAGTCAATATATATTAACCTATTAAATTATTGAATAAAAGAATACAATGGGTTTAAAGCATTAAGTACATATTCATCTCATCATGCCTACATTCCAAAATGAATCTATATCACGTTCAGACTTTGTTTAGTTCAAATAAACTACTCACTCATATATCTCAAATAACATTTCAATGATATAAATAAAGGACATAATTTATAATATATCCAAATTAAAATACTTTAAATATTCAATTTTCTTTAAAAGTAATAAAATATGAAAATAATTGATAATGTCTCAAAATGCAATGTAATTTTGATATACATGCTAAAACACAACTAATTTCATAACTCTAAGCTAGTATTTATAGTATTCTTAGTAGTAAACATTTCAAACCAACTCAAATAACTCGTAGTTATCTAAAATCTACGAAATCTTTCCTAGTGATTCCTAACGATTTGTGTGAGTGATGAATCCTTGGAAAAACCCAAAAAATTGAGATATTTAATCTTTTCTTGTGTCTACCGATTTGGCCAATGATTCAGGTGCATCCAAGAATTGCTGAGAATTATAGGTACAAAAGTCTAAATTTTGTTGCTTCATTGGTGATAATTTTCAATGTATTTCTTCCACGTGATTAATTCCTTCATAATCGTCTCTTTTTCATTCATTTCTTCATGTTCTCTATTTATTACCTGAAATGTCAAAAGCAAGAGACAACCCTATGTAAAATAGTCTTTTACATATAAAATCATCTTAAAATGAACAATAAAACATGTTTAGTTATTGACTTGTCACAAGAACATTAACTTCATGCAATAAAACCATATTGCACTTTAAGAAAACTTCGAACTACTAAATCTAACACCTTCGGAAAGCCACTTCAAAATTAGATTTAGATATTAAATTCACCTAGGATATCTAAATGGTCATACATTTCAAACAATCCTAGTTTCTACTTGAAATTAGATGATGAATCCAAATATCACAATATACATTCTAGACTTTGCATGTAGTACAAAGATCATGATTAGAATTATTAGATAATAACCTCTCAAATTAGAGAATAAAAAAACACGATCGTTTTAAAAGATTAAGTACATAATCATCTTATCATAATTATATAGCAAAATGGATCTAGTTCACATTCAAACTTTGTTTAGATTGATAAGTTACTCACTCATAGTCATAAATAACATCACAATAATGTAGATAAAAGACATAGAAAAATACCTCCAGAACAAACACTTTAAATCTTCAAATCTTCTCCAAAAGCAATGAACAACAAAGAATGGGTCCCAGAGCAATGAAATATGTATCTAAGTACTCAAGGGCAACTAACTTCTTAGCACAGGGTTGTATTTATAATATTCTAGGTATTAACCATCTCAAACTAACTCAGGCGTCTCGTAGTTATCTAAAATCAACAAAATATGTCTCAGCGATCGCTTAACGACTCAGGTTTAATTGGGATCATTAGGAGAATCCTTAGAGAATCGCTAGTGTTAAAATCTAGTTTTTTTAATCCTTATAGATTCTTCGTGTACTATTTCCATTTGATCAATTGATTCATAATATTCCCTTTTTACTCCATTTCTTCAAATATTCAAACTATTACTTTAAATAACAAAAACAAGAGAAAAACTCTTGTAATATAGTGTTTTATATCTAAAATTGTCCTAAAATAAACTATAAAATATGTCTAATTATTGACTTGTAAGATACCCACAAACTCGGTACTTTGTTGTCCTAATCAAAGGAATAGTTTCAATTATATTTTATGTTCTTCTTGTTGGGTTTTGGGGATCAGACGCAGTGGAAGTTTTCGAAACTTTTTTCGAACATCCCCAAACCAAGATCCTTTTGATTCCATTAAATTGATGTGCCAATAAAAAAATCATACCTTAGCAAGAATAACTCCCTGTTTGTCTCGTTTCGCGTTGATCGATTCCTTTAAGATGCTACCAGAGACGAACTTCCTCTAACAAAAATCCCTACAAGAACGGGCGATCACAATCTTGAGTGCTAGCCCTTAAAATCCTAAGACAAAGATTCTCATAAAGATTCTCTAGGAAAAATGTCTCTCGAAAATTCCCTTACAATAACTGTGACCCTAATGTCTTATTTATAGTACACTAGGTCGAGTTGTAAAAGAACTCCATTTCCTAGTCACACTCTAAATAGAGTCCTAGATAAAGTCCAACTCTAAAAAAGATAGAGTCATAGATATTTTACAATTACTAATCCAATAAGAGTTGTAATTTATCTAAAACTCAAATAAGAATTAAATTCATACTATAATTCCAATTAGAGTCCTATTTAAAATAGGATTTACTAAGAGAAGAAATTTCTAGTCAAACTAGAAATGTATGAGAATCTTGAATCCTAGTTAAACTAGGACATTTAATGAGAATCTTCAAAATGAATTTTATCAAATAAAATTCATTTACCTAGACAATATTAAATCGCGCAAATTCATTCTTTGTTTGAGACCCAATAGGTTTATGCAACGTTTTGGTTCACTGCAATACACCTCAAAATTCAAAGTTAAATCAATTACCATGGCCAAATCACTATATAGGTTTTCTCAATCTCTACAGACAAGCATCAAGATTATGATAACTAATATATATTCTTAAGATACAAAAATCACTAAATCAATCTCATTTTTAAATAATATTTAAAATATAATCACAATTAAAGTCGATGGAAACTTGTTATTCGCCAATAATCATTATTTCTTATTCATTTATTGGAATTAAAAGATATACTTTACTTAGCTATAAGTACTCAATCTAAATCTTTTATTTGAAGAGTTTTTCATAAATTTCCTTCCATTTTCTATATATCTCTCTTTCTTTCTTCTTCAACTATATGTATTCATTTTCTTCATTATATTGTATTATGACGGTTCCCTGCTCCATTTCCATTGGAATTCCTTATTTTTTATAGGAATTGTTCCTCTCATTTTTCCCACCACTAGATTCCCTATTCAATTTCCCTTAAAATCTGTGGATCTATATTTAAAAAAAAAAAAAAAAACTCTTGTTAGCTCTTCTCACTTTCACTATAGTTAAGGAAGCATTATTTCCAACTAAGTAAAATTTATTGGCTAATTTCCTATTTTTCTCTTTAATTGTGGCATATGGTCTTTTCAATACATATATTTAAAGTACTTGATCAATAACCTCTCGTATAACAAGATTTTTAGTAATTTGTCTTGTTCATCTTGTACTATTGTTTCAATTTTCTTTATTATAATGTCTAACATAAAGTAATTAATCCCCTCTAACTCCTCTAGTCCATACACAATCAAGGTTAAGTCAAATAGGGTATAACATTCCTTTCTATCATAAACTTTTTATCATTATAACTAAAAACATTGTATTACTTCCATTTAAATCCAAATTATATTAAAACTCAATATTCCTACCTAAATAAAGTAAAATGAAATTGAGAAATATTACCTATAGAGTGGAAAATTTTGAAAAAAAATCACAACGTTCAACATTTAAATAGATTCTACTCCTTGTTTCTTCCATATTTCGTATCTCTTAATGCACATCACTTAATACTGTGAAACTCATTCCAAACCTTATCTTTAAGGTTTAAAAATAAAGTAGGGTTTCCAACAAAAATAAAAATACCTCATGAAGCATAAACGAATAAATCAAATAATTAACTAACTAGCATATGAACAAATTGCATTAGTAATTGAAAACATGATAAATATGAAACCTTTCTAAACATCATAAGATAGAATTGAGATTAATAAACTATTGTATTAAGTGGGAACACACTAAAGCAATAGTATCATAGCAACACGTACCACATCATTCAAATAAAAATATTATAAACATAGACCTCTATAATAAAAATAAAAAATACACAGAGAAGAATAAAGTATTAAAACCATTGTCCAAACATCACATCATCATCACCATCTGCATGGTCGTGTTGTTGAGCTCTTTCTGGGATCATATAAGTTGTAGTCTACTCCTCCATCGGGTTATCCTTCGAAAAGACTCCTTGGTTAGGCTGTCTCAGTTGGGTTGATGGAATATGAATGTTGGCTCCACGCTTTACATTCTCTTGATCATGCGTCGCTCGAACCCGTAGATGCTCTTGAAAATCTCGTACTAGTTCTAGAACATGAACTCTTGATGTATTAGAGTTCTCATCTGATTCTGAGAGACCCCATCAGGGCCATTTTCGTCTCATGTACATACATATGAGTGAAGTCACATGTGGCTTTAGTCTCTAGTTTCTTTTTCTCATGATACGTGGCATTCTGCATTTTTTCCAAATTTCTATGATTTTTTGCCCATTTTCTCCTTCTCTTTATGGTTGCTCTCCTGTGTGTATCATTTCTCTCTTGTTCGTCCTCCAAATCAACATATCCTGGCACTTTCTTGGTGCTTTTGATGACTTTATCGGTGATAATCCTATCCCGGTAGACATCTAACCCAAGACCTGTCATTAGAACTCGATCTTACTTACGAAACTCCATAATCATTAAGGGAAATGCCAATCTTTCATTTTTCTTAGTGATCATGGAATTTCTAATCGAATAATAGATTATTTTGCCAACATCAATACAGTCGATCCCTTGAACTACGTGGTGTAAAAGAGGTGCCTTATGGTTTACTATATCATAGTGTTGCAAGTTAGGTTGTAGGCTCGCATTTAGGAAAATGCTCCAAGCTTTAGTTGTTTTCCTATTGTATTTTGCTTGGATGTGTTTTGGGTACCCGTCTTTATCAAAATGGAATCTATCCCCTAAAATAGCTTTTAAACCATTGCGAATGGTCTAGTTTAGAAATCTGTATCTATACCCATATTTGGATTTTGGGTACTCATTATTCTATCTCATATGGAATTTTAGTAAACCATAATACTAGTTTATTCTTTCAAGTGAGTAGTTCACTAGTTTTGCTTGGAGTATGGCTACTGTTTTATTACCATCTCTGTGCCCATTTGCGTAAAACTCCCTCACTATAATTCCATAGCTCATTTCAACCGAGGATCCCGCATCATTATCAGCGTAATAGTTCCTAGTTAACAATCATAGTTCCTCTACCTTTATTATGTTCGTGATCCAAAGCCCATACTTAGCTTCATATTCAACATTGAAACCCCTCTCCTGTATTATTTTCCACTTTTAACTAATGTCACGCTGCATCCTTTTGAGAGATTGACATTGATGAGGTGTTGGGGTAAGAGGTGGGTTGTAGGTGTCTCATCAATTTCTTCCTCTCCTTTCAACTCATTTGTAAAACATAAAGGTGGAGAAGGTTCTCTAAATTCTCTAGTTTGGGAGTTATTCAATGAAATACCCATTAACCTAATTGGTATGGATGGAGCTTTGGATTTTTTCATGGGTTTTTCAACTAATTGTGTCTGCTCATTCTCCTCTCGTGAGCTTCAACCTCTACATCTTTCAGCCATTGTCTAAAATTTTAAAAGCTCACAAGTCCAAAAAATAGATAAACCTATAAATGATAGAAATAACATTTTTCAAAAATAATTTGGTAAAATTCAAGACTTTATTTTAGAAGGAGAAATCCTTTCGGAAAACTAGCTTGAAATTCATCAAAAACTTTAAAAAGAGAAGTCCAACAAAGTACTTTTGTTTATTTTCGTTGGCTCGACTTAACCTTTTTAGAATTAGGTTGGATCTTTAAACTTGAATTTAGGATTATCCGCCCTAGTGCCATTTCGTAAAAAATGAGTGCTCGACCATTAATTGTCAGAGTGATTATTTTGTAAAGAATATTTGTAACAATTCAAGTAGTGGCTAAGAAAGGTCGTCCTAAGATTAATGGAAGATTTTTATTGATAAAATGTGGCATTACCAAAAAGTCTGTGAGCATGATGTAGTTGTTCACTTGAACTAGCATATCCTTGACCACCCTATTAGTTGAATTGAAGTTCCTTGTGGTAAAAAGAAATGTTTAGAAGCAAATGAATTCAGCTCTAATTGAATATGGAGAAAGAAATGTATGGGCATGAGGTTTGCATTAGAGTTCATAGCATACTGATCTCTGAAGTACCAAACCCATTTGATTTTAATGTTCAAGTGTATACCTGCAGGATCTTTGAGCTTTTCAGGGCTTAAATCCAACTTTATCTTTTTCTTATTGTACTTGGACTTAGAAACTTCCATCTTATTAATGATTTTACCAGTTTTTGATCGTTTAACTCTCCATTCTTGAATTACTTTCTTTTTTTTTTGAAGTGTCTTCAACTTGTTCTTTCTTTGGAACCTCTTTATCAATTTTCGTTGTTACCACATTAATTTTATAAATTTCAAAGCATTAACGTTATCATAATAGTTTAAATCTAAAAAACATATCATCTATTTCATTATCAAATAATTCGTCGTAATATTCATAAGTATTATAGTTGTGTTCATTTTTTATATAGAATTTGACAATCTTATCTTCAAACTCCATAGACATTGTTCGTTCAAAAATATCTAACTTTGTTCTAGTCGTCTTTAGAAAAGTTCTATTTAATAGTATAGGTAAAGGATTGGGTGAAGTAAATCTCTCATCTCCATGACGTAGAAATCAACTCGAAATACTAATTCATGTACTTGTACTAGGATTTCTTCTAATAATCGCTGGTGTTAAAATCTAATTTTCTTTGATTCCTTGGTGATTCTTTATGTACTTTTTTCCACGTGATCAATTCCTTCTTAATTTTCTCTTTTTACTCCATTTCTTCAAACATTTTGATTATTACATGAAATTACAAAAAACAAAAGAAAAACACATATAATAAGTCTCTTACATCCAAAAGCATCCTAAAATGTACTATAAAACATGTTTCATTATCGACTTGTCAAATATCCCCAAACTCAGCACTTTGTTATCTTGAGCAAATGAACACTTTCAATCATATTCTATTTTCTTCTCTCATTTTGATTTCATAATTATATAATTTTACCCTTAAACAAAAATGATCTTTAAATAGAAATATATTACCCTCATAAAAATAAAAATCATGATAGAATAGAAAGATTTAAAGAACAACCTTGTTATTTAACAACTCGACCTTTTAATTATGCAATACACATCATAATTTAAAGTTAAATCAATTATTAAGGCTAAACCACTATATAGGTTTTCTTAATCCCCACTAACAAGTGCCAAGCTTAGGATAACTAATATAGAATCTCAAGATACAAAAATCACTACATCAATCTCTGGTTTTAAAAGCCAAAAATGTAGACAAACTGGCCGAAATGGACATAAGGTTTCTCACAACTTTTTACAATTTTGATCGTGTTCCATTTACAAATACAACTTCTCTATTTTGAGTACTTTTAGTGATATGTAGGTCAACTATTTAATGTACTAATTTGGAAACCATGTTGTTTAAAGATCTTGTATCACAAAATGTTGTTTTGCAATCCAAATACCATATCTGATAGGGTATATTTATGCTTTGTGGAATATCCATATTTGGCGCTTCATGAACATGAACTCTGGTTCCCTTTTTTTCCCTAATTCCTAACTTTTTGGTGCCTTTGCATGCTTTTCCTCTTTCTCTTTTTTCATTTCCATGTCTCGCTCATGTACTTCCAACAAGAATTTAACATGATTATCCTGTAATGAATCATTAGAAGGAGATACTACATATAAAGTAAAAACATTAATAGGTAGGGATATATCATCAGCAACTTAAAAAGTAATGACATTTTCATTGTGTTCTGAAGAAAAAGAACCATCAAAAACATCGAACTTGGTTTTGGTCATTTTCATAAATGGTCTTCCTAATAAGACATGACTCATTTTAGAAATTGATTTGTCTTCCATGTCAATAATGTAGAATTTCGCAAGAAATGCTAAGTTCTTGACCCGCACTAACACATCTTCCAACATCTCATGAGGTCAAATTGAGGATACATCTGCTAAATGAATGAGAATGTCCATGTTTTTCAACTTACTTTCATGTGATTATGAACAAAAAAATGATGACATGATGTTAAATGATCCTACTAAATCAAACATGACATCTCCTATAGAAGTATCTCTATTATGCGTAAAATGCCAAAAATATTTGGGTCAAAACACGTTTTTGAGCACCTAAGTCACCTCTAGTCTTGACACCATTACCTTCATCACTATTCATGTCCTCTTTCTGAATAGTACTTTCTTTTCTAACTAGTTTACTTTTAGATTTACCTTTTGTCTTTATCAACTCATAGTCATCGGCTTTTATAGCTTCTTTGGCCTTATTTTTTTTAAGGATTGTTCATAGTCATCCATTTTGTTGAGGTTTCCCACATGGAGTCTCTAAGGAAATGGAACTAAAGGTAAAACTTCTTGCATCCAATCTCTGGTTGATGGTTTTCCTTTTCTCTCTTCCTTAGTTAACCTCACTTTCCTCTTAGCTCGAATAAGCTCAGACTTGAACTTTGCTGAAATATCAACAATTCAGATCATATTTACATGTAAAATGATATTCACTTGCGCATTAAGATCATAACTGGCCCTAGTTACAAATCTACCCCATTTAAGCTGACATGTCAAACATCTTAAACTGGAAGTCTTTGATTGATACTACGATTTTTGCCTGGTATTGTTGTTATGCTACTATCTTTTACTTCATCATTTCTTTGAAGGTTGACGCTGGTTGCTGAGTCTGTTTAGTCTGTGGTAGCAGTTGTCCGTGAGGAGCGAATGAATAGTAGTTAGGATTCCTAAGCCCTGGCTGAAATTAGGGTGATTACTTTTTCTCCTATTGTAGTAGTAAGATTGACGCCCATACTGACCAAGTGGAGGTCTAGGAAGATGTCCCACGACATTCACTTGCTTGGTATCCTCAAAAAGTTGAGGTCATTTGTCTATGAAGTAATTTGGTCGAACACATATCTTACAAGGCCAAGCCTTCCTTTCTAAACCAAGATTTCATTCATCATTGACTTGAGTTCATAAACCTCGCTTTCCAACAAGCTCTTCCCTAAAGAAACTGTCAGTCCTTATATATTACCATCACTGGAATGACGATACTAATTGGACCGATTAGCTACTTTCTCAATGTACCTTCTCGATTAAGTTAGTGTGATGTCAAGAATTCTTCCATTGCATACCGTGACATGAAACCTTTTCTCATTGTACATGAGACTGTCGTAGATTCATATCAACTATGAGTTCTCACTAAGTCCATGTTAAAGGCATGCTCGACACAATCTCTTGAAACTTTCCCAAAACTCAGACAAATACTCATTGCCCTCTATGTTGATATGGAGATTTGCATATTTGTTTGATTGATTCTCCTCGTGGGCATGTAACTATCCTAGAATTTTTTGTTGAAGCTCATTCCAATTCATGAAAGATCTATCTGAATGAAGAAATAACCAATCTTGTAATTCCTTATTCAAGCAAAATATAAAAGCTTTAATCTTCACCATGTCAGCTCCAGTAAATGTAGGCTTGATTCCTACCATGACCATCTCAAATTCAGTTAAAAACTTCAGCAAGTTTTCATTCTCCTTCCTGTAGAAATAGAGTCGCTTATGAATGAGCCCTAGCTTGAGCTCGAGCACTGTTGTCTTAGAGAAATATTCGATACAGAAAGGCAAAGATCCTCCCTGACACTGATTAGCTTTTCTGAATGAAAGCTCTTGCTTGCATCCTTACCCTTGCTAGTTGATGCCTCCACTAGTTTATACCACCAGAAGATATTAGTTTCTTCCGTTTCCTTCCATCCTCACTTGCTGTCGTCCTCTACGTCTATTGTTTCTTTTCCTACTCCTATATATCCAGTCAATTTTTTGATCAAAAGGGAAGAAAATCTTTAAATAATTAGCGAGGACAACTTGAGACCATAAAACAAACAAGAAGAACCTAAAATATTATTAGCACCAATCCTCGTTAATGACACCAAAAATTGATGCGTTGTCAAACATGCCGATAATAAACTTAAATATCAGGCCACTACATATTTGAAGTAGCGATAAGCGGGTTCAATTCCATAAGGATTGAGAACAATCTTTAAGTTCTAAAATGGGGGGTTAAGAAAAATCAACAAAAGCAAATTTTTTGATATAAACTAATCATAACACGATTCACAAATTAACGATTAATAATGAATTAAAAACGCTAGATCAATGTAAGGCAAGACTAACGTAAGTTGGAGTTCCTTCATAGATTCAAGAAGATCGTTTAACAACAAATCTTATCGCCAGGCTATAATGATTGACCAATTGCATGTCACCTCATTCTCCTCATGTCAATCGAAGGAACATGCAACACAATCACATACTAACTAGGTTGGTTGTAATCCCGAGTGCTCCACATATTCAACCACCCAGCATCATTGGTCTTTATGAGAAGATTTACCTTAGGCAATAGCTAGTGCGCCCCACTACTTGACCTATATTCTAAAAGCACTGGGACTTCTAGAAAGCGAACAATCTATGATTTTAGTTACCACCAAGGCAATCACCCTCAAGTGTGCGACAAAGAAAATTACTTGATATGATTCCTATCAAATTCAAGTGCACGTACACTAACACCACGATAAAAAATAAATACTATACCTAAATGCAAATGAAGGACCTCATGAAACCATGCAGTCAAAATTACAAGATTCAAAACAAAACGATTGAAACATTAAGCATATACTCTCATGAAATCTAAATTTTACGTATTAAGCCTTCTTTAATCTAGATAATACAAACTCATCCACTCATGGCTATAGAAACACAAGTTTTTTGTTAATGCAGAATAAAGAACACCAATGAATCTATGAAAGAGTTGAAACTTACAAGCAAAGGAAGACCAAGGAAAGCTCTTTGATCTCTCTATGCTCTCTTAAACAAAAGTAATGAGCAATTAAAATCAATACATCCCCCTTTTAGGGTTTCCATCAGGTCCTATTAATTGTAATAATAAGATAGAAATGAATTTTGATATCTTCCGCAACTACAAAATCAGTAACTTCCATTCTTGAAATTAATCTAATGCCATACGTTCAACTTTTCAAGGCACTAGAAAACGTTAGTTGAGGCGTTGTGGTACACTATTTTTCTATCTCCAGGTCTAAATTTGTTCTAGTGCCAGGCAATGGAAATTGTAGGTTAGCATCATTTCCATTGTCTTTCTTGCAATTTTCCAAGTTTCAATCTCAGCTATCTTCAACGATCTTTTATTGCTCTCTAACCGCTAGAAATCGATGAGCCTTAATTTAGCTTTTTAATTTGTTTTTTGACCGGATTTTGCTTTCTTACTCTAATTTTCCTATTTAGACCCTGAAAAAACAATAACAAAGGATAAGTGTTGTAAATGGAAGAGAAAGTCTTGCAAAAAAAACTAAATAAAGTCCAAAATATAGCACATTTATTGACATATCACCCTTCTTATGAAAAATAATAATTAATTCTCTCCTTAAGGTTTTCCGTGGCGGCCCTCGCCGCCCTAGGGTGACGTGTCTCCAAGTACTCCTTGCCTGCTGGCCCAACAACACGTGTACGGCACCTGCCCGTCCTTACTCTGTCTCGAAATGTATCCACTTGTGTGTATAATATGTAAATAACATATTCAACAGAAGTCATATTTAAATGCAAAAATTTTCATAAATCAATTAAACAAATCCTAGTGTGGAAAAACCCTGAAAGTACGAGGTAAACAATTGTACCATATAAAACTAAGCATGTACAAGGTCATGTCACTCCCCAGTTCCCAAGAGAATCAAAATATTAAAATAATCAAATGTACAAGTACTCCTCAAAGGTAGGCAATCAAATGTAGTCACTCAAAGTCTTGCCTTTACTTGTACTCGATCCGCACTCAATCATCACAAGAAAACGGATGACGAGTTCGGTCAATAAAATCCTAAGGAACTCCTCCGTCCATTCACATAAACAAGTGGAAGTCAATAAATACCGTTAAATAACATGCAGAATGTAAACAGACAACCGCAAGTAGGGCATCGCATGCATAGATAACAATAAAGCGCAAATGTGTGTACCTGTCTCCAAACTAAACAATACTTTGGAATTCCCTTCCAGATCCCACTAGTGGGCGCACCCAACTAGCTATCACCCGATCCCTCTCGTTGGCCTGTAGACCTACAACACACGGACACATGTAGCAAGCTCAATAGCTCGGGTCGTTATCCACAGAGAACTCTTGATACACATGCTATGGTCTAGAATGCATACACACACAGCGGAAAATCCGGTGGGAGTAACTCAACCAACCGTCCAAGAGAAGACAAGATATGAATGTAATAAAATCACAAGGAATACTGGAAATGAATGGAAATACAAAGCAAAATAAATACTCGAGAGTTTTTCCATTGGGTTTTACAAACCTCACAACGCGTTCCATTACCCCGTAGTCAATCCCCGAGCCCAAGTCCACTGAGTCCTTGGTCGCCAATTGGTCATCGTGTCAACCTATGTCCATTTATTAATAATTTAAGTTAGCATGATAATTTACAATGATTTTCTAAAATCTTTAGGCCAAATTGCTCATTTCACGCTAGGCAAAATCCCGCAAAAAGTCGCGTCCGATAGTCCCACATATCTTCTTTTCATAGGACTTTAGCAATTTATATTTATTTTACCAAAATATATTTTTTCAGAATTTTTCCAATTTTTTTAGATTTTTTTCAAATTTTCTTTCATTTTTTTCTTTTCTTTTTCTCTTTTTTTTTATTTCTGTTTGTTTGGGTGATGGGTTTGGGTTGCTCTCCACCCCAACCCGGTGGAATCGATGGCGGGGAGACACCCCGCCATCTCCACCTCGGCCCGGGCTTCGGCCATGGGGTTCGGCCTCCATGGCCAAACCCCGCCTCGCCACCCGAACGCCAACCACCGAACCTATAACGACAACGAGGACTCACCGCGATTGTGATCTCTTCTTTCTCTCAAGATGCACCCCTTCTCCTCCTCGTCCTCTCATTTTCTTCTTCTTCTTCTTCCTCTCTCTCGGCTCTCCTTGTTCCGTATGTGTGTTTGTGTGTGTGTGTATGTGATGTAGGTGTAGGTAGGTGGACAGACACATGGTCTGAGTTTGGGCCAAGTGTTGATGTCGTTTTGACAATTGTGATGTTGTTAGGTGTGTTGATACCTAATTGTAACACAACTAAGACACTCGCCTGTGTTTTCGGGCATTTCGATTCCCGGTTTTGCGTCCGAACCGTTATATCCGCGTACCGCCGCGACGCTAGTCACCCAATATCTATTCCATATTATTTACTTGACAAATTTTATTTAATTTGTGCGTTTTCATTTCCCCGACCTAATATTTGGTCCCGTCGACTACCCGATACTCGCATCGACATGTATATCAAGGTGAATTTAGTTCACACAATCACGTTGTGTGTTAGTTTTCCTGTTCTAATATTCGGTCGCGTCAACTACCCGGTACCCTGCGTCGACACGCATATCAAGGCGAATACAGTTCACACACCCTCACATGTATTATTTTTCAACATACACACATGCGATGTATTTGAATAAATTACACCGCAAATAAGCAACCAACACACCATAAACATCCATACCTAACTTCCCGTGTGTCCTAGCCTACCGCGGCGTCCACATAGATCCGAGTTGGCGTCAACGCCTGTAAATTTAATATGGGCCGTTATAGTTCTTCCCAACTAAATAAAATTTCGACTCGAAATTTAACTGTAAATAAAGTCCCATACCAGAGAATAGTTGAAGGTATCGCGTCCTCATCGTCGACTCGAGCTCCGAAGTGAGTCCCTCTGTCTTATGATGCTACCAACGAACTAGGACCTTCACGAGTTCCCTATTTTGGATAATCTATACTCGACGGTCAACGATCTTTATCGGTCTTTCCTTATATGTCACGTCAGGCTGTATCTCCATCTGTCCCAACTCAATCATCAGTCTCGACCCTGACCTAGCGAGTCTTAGCATGGAAATATGAAAGATCGGATGAAGCCCAGCTAACTCGACATGTAACTCTAACCGATATGCAACAGTGCCTACTCTCTATGCAATCCGGTATAGCACAATGTATCTCCGCGCCAACTTCCCCTTAATGCCAAATCTCTGTTGACTTTTCCAATGAGAAACCTTCAGATACACCATATCGCCCTCGTCAAAGCTCAGACCCTCGCAATACCAATCTGTATATTTCTTCTGTCGATCTTGTGCAGCTCGAAGTTTCAGACGAATTTGTCAGATTTTCTTGGCGTGATCGACAACTATCTCATGCCCTACTGTCACTGTATCTTCCAGCTCTGCCCAACAAGCATGCGATCTACAGGGCCTCCCATGCAGTGCCTCCTCCAAAATCTCGTACCGTATCTCCTGATCCGTTGGTATCCACAATCTCCCTCGGTATCTTAAACACCGATCTGTGGTTTCTGCCCAATCAGTGCATTCTGGATTCCGTGACAGACTAGTAACCCGCTCATAGAGCCCATCAGCCCTCTGACAGTCGGCAACCCGTTCAATCGATACAGTCGGTATCCTTAACTGACAACAAATGTGTTGTTCCGCCGTAGTTGACAACTCGACCATGCACATAACGGATTCTGCCTATAATAAGCCATGCTCTTATGTCATCTGTTGCAAAACAGTTTGACTGTCGAGTCTACTCCTGCTCAATGCGTCTGCTACGATGTTCGCTTTGCTAGAGTGATATTCAATAGCGAAGTCATAGTCCTTCAGCAACTCCAGCCATCTCCGCTAACGCATATTCAGATTCCATTAAGTGAAGATGTAACGTAAACTCTGGTGATCTGTATACAACACAAATCGTATTCCATAGAGATAGTGCCTCTAAGCCTTCAGTGCAAAGACAACCACTGCAAGCTCCAAGTCGTGCACTGGATAATTCCCCTCGTGGGGTCTCAACCGTCTAGAAAGATAGACAACTGGTCTACCATCCTGCATCAACACACATCCAAGACCAATACCCGACGCATCCGTATATACTATCAAGTTCTTGCCCGACTCCGGCAATGTCTATACTGGTGTACATGTCAACCTCCGCTTCAATTCACAAAAGTCTGCTCATACTCCTCTGACCAATTAAATCCGACGTCTTTCTTAGTCAGTCTCGTCATTGGCGCTGCGATCGAGGAAAAATCCCGCACAAATCGTCGCAGTATCTGGCCAGTCCAAGGAAACTCTGTATATTAGCCACAGACTCAGGCGTCTTCCAATCAATGATCGCTCTAATCTTTTCTGAATCCACTGAGATACCCTGCTTCCTGATGACATGGCCTAAGAATCTCACCGCACTTAGCCAAAATTCACATTTGCTAAATTTGGCGTACGCCGTGCTCCATCGCCACAAAATTGCCTTGAGATGTCCCTCGTGATCCTCACGAGTTTTGCTATAGATTAAGATATCATCGATGAATACGATGACAAATCTATCTGAATACGGCCTCACAACCCTATGCATAAGATCCATGAAAATCATTGGAGCGTTCGTCAGCCCAAATTGCATGACTGTGAACTCAAATAACCCATATCTCGTGCTGAAAGCAGTCTTCTGGATATCCTCTTCTCGAATCCTCAACTGGTCATAACCTGAGCGAAGGTCAATCTTCGAGAATAATCTGGCACCCGTCAGCTGATCAAATGAATCGCCAATCCTATGAAGTGGGTAATGGTTCATCACAGTTACCTGATTCAACTTCCTATAGTCGATGCACATCCTCATCGTACCATCCTTCTTCTTCACAAACAGTACTGGAGCTCCCCAAGGTGACATACTAGGGTGAATGAAACCCTTCTCCAACAACTCATCCAACTATCGTCTCACCTCCTCCTGCTCCGATGGTGCCATCCAGTAAGGTCGACTTGCAATCAGTTGCATCCCTAGTATCAACTCGATTATGAACTCAACAGCTCTTGGCGGTGGCAATCCGGGTAAATCATTTAGAAATAAATCGACAAAATCCCGAACCACCGGAACGTCTTCAATTCGGACCTCCGTTCCAACCTCCGGCTCGACTATCGCCGCAAACGCCTCCATCTCCTGCGTTATAGCTAGTCGGCCTCTCGTGATGGGTAAGTCGCTTGTCAATCCAAATAATACGAACTCCGGCATTCCAGAATATGAAACTCTATCCTCTTGTTGTAACAATCTATCCGTGCAAGATAGATGCCAACCAATCCATCCCGAGCAGTGTGTCAAACTCTAAGTACTCCAATACTCGAAGACCCGCTGGTAGATGATGTCCATCCACCTTTATCATCACGTCTCGACATATTCGATTAGGGTATACCTTATCCCCAACAGCCGTATTGATGACAAGATGTCGCTCCAGTGTCTATGTAACTAACCCTAACAATCTGACAATACGTCCAAAGAAGAAACGATAAAGTAATACCGGAATCAAACATAGCATGCATGTGGCGACCAAATATAAGTAATGTACCTTCAATAAGCTACCTAGTCGCCCCGCTATCTAGCTATACTAACGCATGCGCTCTATCTCTGGCTTGCACTGACTTTCGTCGTGGCGATGGTAGTGTTCTGCAGTCAGCTTTCAAGTGTCCCATCTGTCCACATCGATGGCATCTACGACTCTCTAGTCTATCCATCTATCAATCTCCAGATCTCAGACCCTGACCCCGGTCTACCTGACCCCTGTCATGTCCTCCTGATCTCGGCCCTGACGATACTCCTATGGCTGTGCCCTCCGTCGATCCTCTAGTTGTGAGGTGATAGCATGAACTGGCTGTGGCTCCTCAAATCAAAACTGACTTCCCTGAAACTCGTCCCAGCGGCCCCTATCCCGTCAATCATCCCTCCGACCTGTATCTGGATGCTCTATCAGTCTCTTCTTCCTCTGAAGCGACCTAGAAATCGGCCCCCGCCCGCACCTCCCGCGCGCTTAAGCGTCTTTCACCCTCTTGTAGTATATATGTCTCATGAGCCAATGCCTTGTCATAGATCTCCTACAAAGTCGTGGCTCCGGTCGAGACAACTGCTAACGCAATCCTGTCATCAACCCTTCTGGTGAAATAATAGATCTGCAAGCGCTCTGTCCTGGCAACATCTAGAGAAAACTGCACCGAATATCAGAACTTCTCCATATACTCCATCAAAGTTCGATTTCCATGTCGCAGGCAAGAACTCCTCCCTCAGTCTCAACCTAACCTCTATCGGTATGTACTGATCACAGAATAGCTCCCTAAACTCAGCCCATGTCGTCGGTTCCGAACGAGTATCTGTATATGTCGTCCACCAGACTGTCGCATATCCTCTCAAACAAAAACTCACCAAAGTCGTGCTTATGCTATCTCATGTGGTAGTCGTCTCTTTGGGTGCCACTACCGCTACCCCTTAACTAGTGTCAAAGGTACAACCCGAACAATAGTTGTCTCCACCGCATATAGTCACGCTATCGGCTCTCTCGCTCGCAAAGTGGGTGCTTTGCCAAGATCGCGGTCTACTCGCGTAATAGCAGTAATACCTCGGCCGTTTGTGTCTCCTGGGCCGAGAGTCTATCCTCTACACTCGCCATAACCGAGACATCCCTAACCGCATCGCTAGTCTGTACAGTCTCAAAAGGCGTACTAGACTGTCCGTCCATAATCTCTATCAAGAATGTCGTATTAATCAGTATCGAGATATAAACGTATATCATATAGTAACATGAAAATATAACACATATATAAGCTCGAACTCTACACGCCTCACATCACTTCCCAACTAAAGTTCTACGGCACTAACTTCGGGTTTCCACATCTAAGTTCATTGATTAAGTTTTATTTTCTTAAGTTTGGGCTCTAATACCAACTGTGGCGGCCCTCGCCACCTCAGGGTAATGTGTCTCCATGTACTCCTCGCCTGTTGGCCCAACTACACGTGTACGGCGCCTTCCCGTCTTTACTCTATCTTGAAATGTATCCACTTGTGTGTACAATTTGTAAATAAAATATTCAACAGAAGACGTATTTAAATGCGAAAATTCTCACAAATCAATTAAACAAATCCTCGTGTGGAAAAACCCTGAAAAGTACGAGGTAAACAACTGTACCATATAAAACTAAGCATGTACAAGGTCATGCCACTCCCCAGTTCCCAAAAGAATCAAAATATCAAAATAATCACACGTACAAGTATTCCTCAAAGGTAGGCAATCAAAGGTAGTCACCCAAAGTCTTGCCTTTAATTGTACTCAGATCTACACTCAATCATCATAGAAGAAAATCGATGACGAGTCCAGTCAGTAAAATCCCAAGGAACTCCTCTGAGCATTCACATAAACAAGTGGAAGTCAATAAATACTATTAAATAAAGATGCATAATATAACGAGACAACTGTAAGTAGGGCATCGTATGCATAGATAACAATAAAGCGCAAATGTGTGTGCCTGTTCCAGTCATACTAAACCATACTTTGAAATTGCTTGAGGACGTGTATATGACTCAACCTGAAGGTTTTGTACATCCTGAGAATTCTAGGAAGGTATGCAAGCTTCAAAGATCCATTTATGGATTAAAGCATGCTTTTCGGAGTTGCAATCTTCGTTTTTATGAAGCAATCAAAGATTTTGGTTTTATCAAGAACGAAGATGAGCCTTATGTATACAAAAGGTCAGTGGGAGTGTAGTTGTTTTTCTGGTACTGCATGTTGATGATATATTACTCATTGGAAATGACATCCCAACATTGAAGAATGTCGAGTCTTGGTTAGGGAAGTGTTTCTCAATGAAAGACTTAGGAGATGCAGCCTATATCCTAGGGATAAGGATCTATAGGGATAGATCTAAGAGGCTAATCAGTCTAAGTCAGAGTGCTTACATAGACAAGGTGCTGAATAGGTTCCGTTTGCAAGACTCTAAAAGATGATTGTTGCCGTCTCATGGCATAAGACTTGGTAAGATTCAATGTCCTAAGACAAATGATGAGCGAGACCATATGAATAAGATTCCATATGCATCAGCTATTGGATCTATCATGTATGCCATGCTATGCACTCAACCTGATGTATCATATGCTTTGAGCACTACAAGCAGATATCGGTCAGATCCCGGTGAGAGTCACTGGATAGCAGTAACGAACATCCTTAAATACTTAAGAAGGACTAAGGAAATGTTCTTGGTCTATGGAGGTTTTGAAAATGATCTAGTTGTAAATGGTTACACAGATGCAAGTTTTCAAATTGATATAGATGATTTTAGATTGCAGTCTGGATATGTGTTTACTTTGAATTAGGGT
Source organism: Stephania yunnanensis (assembly GCA_039657365.1). Classification (NCBI taxonomy): domain Eukaryota; kingdom Viridiplantae; phylum Streptophyta; class Magnoliopsida; order Ranunculales; family Menispermaceae; genus Stephania; species Stephania yunnanensis. The sequence goes on along the minus strand of CM077581.1, from coordinate 25,018,923 downwards.
GCGGTTAGCTGGAAAAGTTTGAAGCAAGAGACTATGGCAGATTCCACAATAGAAGCTAAGTATATTGCAAATCCAATGCAAAGAAAGGAGGCAGTTTGGATCAAAAAGTTCATTTCTAAACTAGGTATGGTTCCAAGTATTGCTAACCCTGTTTGTTTGTATTGCGACAATAACGGGGCAATAACACAGGCCAAAGAACCTAGATCACACCACAGATCCAAACATATACTCAAGCGTTTTCATCTCATCAGAGAAATTATTAAGAGCGGAGACGTAAAGATTTGCAGAGTACCTATCAAGACAAATATGGGATCCATTGACAAAAGCTCTTCCACAAGCAAAACATGATGGTCATGTTAGATCATTAGGCATTAGATGCATGTATGATTGGCCTTAGTGCAAGTGGAAGATGTTGGGGCATGTGCCCTAGGTCAATCCATTAACTATCTTTATGAATACTTTTAGTTAATAAAATAGAGGATTTCATTTGTTGATTATTATAATTAATTTGCATGTTTACATTATAATAAGATCCATGGGTATTTATAGAAATATCCTAAATGTCTTTAGTCTATCATTATACTAGGAACTATAATGAATTAATACTAGTGTGAGTCTTGATTAATGATCATATGATGATTATACGTATAGGGATAGTACTTGTTAGAGAACAAAGTACTGGACCGACACGCTATGAGAACATCACATGGATTAAGTCATAGTTGTTTCTCATGACAGGTATATTTTTCAGTCCTCTGACTTGAGATTACCAGAGACTTCAATATTAGGAACATAGTGATTTGACACTATCAAACGTTGTCTTTAACCGGATGATTATAAAGGTTGTGATTGGCTACTGTGTGAGCGATGTGATGAAGTTGTGTAATCGAGATAGAATTTGTCCCTCTCATATAAAGAGAGATATCCAGTGGATCCCTTGATGTGTTAGACCGTTAAAAGGCCTAGTCTAAGTGAATTGATATTGATCAATGTCACTTGGATGTTTTTAGTCTACCTAGAGATCTAAACTAGTACGATTGAACATGTTGGATGACAATTCCATGCCTTATGTTTGATCAAAAGGATATCGTGGGACAAAAGGACGTTATATACACTATTGATTAGGTTGTATCGATTTGATATTCGTACGACTTGGGTAGTCATAATGTCTTGCTAGAGGCCGCTTATTACTCGTATACCAAAATGTGTTTTGGTACACTGCCAACGCTGTATGAGCCTATTGGGTCGCACACCAAGAATGGTTTTGTGAGATTTTAAGATGGTTCGAAAAAACAAATTTTATATGATAAGATTCATGACGGAAACGTCCTTGTGGTGTATTACACTTATACTTCTTTAAGTAGAGGTATATGTGTAATTTACTTAACCGTCTATATACACGGGTTGTATAAATAGACGCTTTAAGTTAGAACACATGTTCGAAAGATTAAGGGCAGAAACTCTATTTTCATTTTAGAAACGACTCAGGGTTTTCTGGTACGTTCTGGATCGTTTTGAAGAGAAACAAAAAGGTTTGGTATTCTCTTGAAGCTAGCACTTCGAATCTCGGCCGCTCGTTCGTGTGTGGACTGCTGGCAGAGGGCGTTCATCGTTGGCATCGCCTTAGAGATCGATCAACCTTCAGAAAGGTATTTTTGCGACCGAGGTATGATTAAACTTTCTTGGTCTAAACGTTTTAATGGAATTAGATTGGGATCCTGTTGGAGTTTTTATCAAAATTGTTTTGTAATCTCCGCTGCGTATGAACCCTAAAACCCAATAGGAATTCCCTTCCGGGATCCCACTAGTGGGCACACCTAACTAGCTATCACCTGATCCCTCTCAGTGGCCGGTGTAGACCTATGACACACTAACACATGTAGCAGTTCAATAGTTCGGGTCGTTATCCACCGAGAACTCCTAATACACAGGCTATGGTCTAGAATGCATAAACACACAATGGAAAATTCGGTGGGAGTAACTCAACCAACCGTCCAAAAGATGACAAGATATGAATGTAATAAAATCACAAGGGATACTGGAAATGAATGGAAATACAAAGCAAAATTAATACTCGAGAGTTTTTCCATTGGGTTTTACAAACCTCACAACGCACTCTACTACCCCATAATCAATCCCCGGGTCCAAGTCCACTAAGTCCTTGGTCGCCAATTGATCACCGTGTCAACCTATGTCCATTTATTTATAATTTAAGCTAGCATGATAATTTACAATAATTTTCTAAAATTTTTAGGCCAAATTGCCCATTTTATGTTTTTCGAGGCAAAACCCCGCAAAAAGTTCGTCTGACGGTCCCGCGTATTTCCTTTTCATAGGACTTTAGCAATTTCTATTTATTTTATCAAAATATATTTTTTCGAAATTTTCCCAATTTTTTTTTGAATTTTTCCAATTTTTGTTTCATTTTTTCTTCACTTTTTCTCTCGTTATTTTTTTTTCTATTTGGGTCTGGTCGACCCAAATGGGTCGGACTCAACCCGACCCTAGACCGTAAAAGCTCCAACCTCGCAAGGGGGTCTTTTCTCGGTTCGATCGGATGATTTTTTTTTTTCGATGATGGGTCAGGGTTGCTCTCCACCCCAACCCCGATGGAATCGATGGCGGGGAGACACCCCCGCCATCTCCACCTCGGCCCGGTTCGGCCATGGGGTTCGGCCTCCATGGTCGAACCCCACTCTCGCCACCCCACGCCCAACCACCGAACCTACAACAACAACGAGGACTCACCGCGATTGTGATCTCTTCTCTCATTCGCGGTGCATCCTTTCTCCTCCTCCTCCTCCTCTCCTTTTCTTCTTCTTCCTCTCTCTCGCCACCTCGTTCGGTCTATGTGTTTTTGTGTATGTGTGTGATGTAGGTGTAGGTAGGTGGATGAACACGTGGTGTGAGTTTGGGCCAAGTGTTGATGTAGTTTTGACAATTGTGATGTTGTTAGGTGTGTTGACACCTAATTGTGACACAACTAAGACACTCGCTCGTGTTTCCGGGCGTTTCGACACCCGATTTTGCGTCCGAACCGTGATATCCGCTTACCGCCGCGTCTCTAGTCACCCAATATCTATTTCATATTATTTACTTGACAAATTTTTATTTAATGTGTGTGTTTTCCTTTCCCTAACCTAATATTCGGTCCCGTCGACTACCCGATACCTGCATCGACACGTATATCGAGGCGAATACAATTCACACAATCACATTGTGTGTTAGTTTCCCCGTCCTAATATTTGGTCCCGTCAACTACCCGGTACCCGCGTCGACACACATATCGAGGTGAATACAGTTCACATGCCCTCTCCTGTATTATTTTGCAACATACACACATGCGATGTATTTGAATAAATTACACCGCAAATAAGCAACCAACACAACATATACATCCATACCTAAGTTCCCGTGTGTCCTAGCCTACCGCGACGTCCACGTAGATCCGAGCTGGCGTCCACGTCTGTAAATTTAATATGGGCCATTACATTTTCCTTAGGGTCTTATTTATAGTAGTACTAAGATAGGCACGAATCTCATCCAAAATCTTCTGAAATTGCAAAATCCCATCTTTATATCTCATAATCGAACTCGGCGACGTACGTTCAACACGTGAAGGTGCTAACAGTCACTGAGAAATGCAATGCAATGCTTTAATTTCTTTCCCGTTTAGATTTGCTTCAGCGATGTTTAGTGCCATATGTTTATCTTCGCTGCATTGGGATTCGTTTGACACTATTTAGCCTTTTTCCACTTGTTTTTATCTGGTTTCAGCTCCTTTTCTTGAAATAGACTCTTTAGAACTTGTGATTCATACATCACTAATAAGTGTTGTAAATGGAAGATATAATGTCAGAGCCCATCTCATTAAGCCCTGAATTAGCCGTAATTACCTTATTTAGACTCCTAATATGTTTAATTGTTTCAAACCTCAAGATATTTTTCTCAAACAAATTTGTATTGCTAATTCCTTTAAGTAGACCAAATTAGAAAATCATTTGATTGGATTCCATATATTATAAAAATCTTGGTAGAGTCTCCCTAAAATATGGATTATGGGCTTCAAAAACCCGATAAATAGTAGCTTAAGAAAAAGGCTAGAATGACTCACATCTCCCTATAGTTCATAATCCACATCAATACAAAACATAACGATTTAAATATAAGCCAATCCACAAGTTTAGATTTTTACATCCCAAAATAAAGATAAACAATTTCACAAGCTAGATTTACATCAAAATGCTTCAAAAGCTAACTCACCACTTTGTCCCTATCTCTCTCTCTTTCTCAAATTGTTAAACCATCACATAAGTAGTCTCCCAAGCTATACAGATTTTTTTTCAAAGTAAAACATGTCCTATAATCAACCCAAAATCCAAAAACATAATACATAGCTAAAGATAATAAATACAACTAGGAAAAGAGAATGACCACCAGAAATCCTTAAGGTTCATCTTTCCTTTATGATATTTCTTAGTCGTCAAGTCTGAAAAAGCCATTTAAGGAACACCAAAACAACAGTGTACACAAAATAAATAGTTTTAGATAAGTAAACATCTATGTTACTTCGTACACCAGGTAATGAAAAGATATATAAAATAAATAATGAAGAATTAAGGAAACATATTCAGTAACGTGAATCCCTTTCATTTCTGATCAAGGTTCACAAACAAGTTGGCTAACCTAAATATAAACCAAAAACAAAAACAAAAGTCCAATGCATGTTTCCTACAATTGACATTGCCTGCTTACAGTTTTACTCGAGCATGACTTGTTTCAATCGTACATGATACCTAGTCTCAACTAGTCGTACTTTGGCAGAACATGTTTCAACCCTAAAACATGCCTCCTCGAGACCAAAACTAACAATGTTATCCGTATGTCATCTATGTATAATTAAGAAATTATAGCCTTACCATGCAATCTCTAAACCATATCAATATAAAAAAATAAGAAATAGTTTACTTACTATCAAATCAACTCAAAGTTGGTTATGTGGATTCTCGCTCGTGCATTTCCAAGATTCTCTTGCCACGAAAAATCTTATTAAACCACAAAAGTCTATAACTTAGATGCTTGATCCCAGTTTATCATTTTTAAATAATTTCTTATCATTTCCATGTCACTTCAGTTTTATAATTCCTTAAAACCCTGACAAATTTCATAAATACCCCAAAATTTTCTTTAGGAGTCTCATTTTCATAATTTAATTCACAACTAATTTATCTCCAAAACCTATTGATTAACGTTTTTAGAATCCAATGTGCTATTTTAAGCTCAATCGGCCTCAATCACGCATTAAGAGGCCAAACCCCGATATAACGTCTCGAAAAAATCTAAATTCTCCATTTATGAATTTCTATTCATTTGGCCAAAAATAGTATTTTTTTTCCAGTTTCCATATTTTTCTAAGTTTTTTCTCCAATTTTTCCATTTACTTTTTACGAAAGGGTTTTGCCCTTCAAAAAAGATCGGCTAGGCTTAGTTGAGGCAACCCCAATTAGGCCTGGTCTACGGTCAAATCCCATCTTCCTCATGTCGAATCAAAATAGTGTTTTTGCTTTGTTTCATTTTCGACAATAAGGTCTTGTTTTTGAAACTTTGGTTTGGGATCTGGGCATGGCTCAATCTTGGGCCCTGACCCCATGCCCCAAATGAGCAGGGGAGACGACTCCCTAGCACCATTTTCTTCCTTAGACAAACTAATTTGCAATTTTTCCAAATCCTCTATTTTCTTTTCAGTTCATCACTCCCTTCTCATCATGAATTCGATTTTCATAATGATATCAATTCATCCCAACTCATCAATATTTTCAGTTCCTTCATTCACAACAACCAATTCCACCATTAATTCAAAGAGAAAAACATACCCACTCATCTTACACAATAATAACAACATCTGCATCACTTTCCTTGCTCACAATTTCTCAAAACCAAGATAAACAGTAAGGAATTGTTCATTCACGACAGAGAAGAGAGTGAAAGAGATTTGACTGGGAGCAAGGTTGAAGATGGTGCAGTTAAAGATGGAGAAATCGATGAAGAAGGGGTTATGATCAAAATCCTTTTTTTTAATTCCCACATATTTAAGGTTTCTAGGTTGGCAAATTACAACTTTCCCCTCATGTTTATCCGCTACCTCTTCTTTATTTGACAAATCAATAATTAGACATGTGTACAACATAATTTAGGTGTATTTCATATATAAATAATGATATTACACTAGGTGTTTTCTTGCTTTTGTGATTTCAAAATTTAAGTAGGGAAATGAAAAAATGAAAGAAAAAGTGGAAAAAGAGCAAAATAGTCAACTAGAGAAGAATTCCAGCGATTTGAATTTACATTGAAAAATGCCACCTAAATCGATAGCAAGAAAAAGCCATTGAATCTACAACGAATTGGAGAATGCACTTGAAATTGCCAACTAAATTGGTATAGCACTGAGAGCTAAACTCAATTATTAACTCAACGATTTATGTACAACTTAGGAATCGCTGACAAATCATTGAGGTCGACGTCGAATTTTTTTAGATAATAATAAGGAATTTGTATTCATCTAGGATATGTACTCTTAGGGAAACTATATATAGGACGAAAAAGCTTCAAAAGAACTCACTCTTTTTCTCCCTTATTCTCTTTTAAACTCTACATTCTTTTTCTTTTGTCTATTAAGTTTAGTCTTATATATGAAGCAACATTGGAGCTTTGAACTATAGGTATTTATTTATTTATTCATTATGTCATTTAATTATATATTTGCATTGTTTATTTCCAGCATGAGTCAGTAGTTAGTTAATCTAAACAAACCCTAAACATGTAATAAACGTTAGATTGTTATGTAGTTATAATTATGGAATTACATACTTAATACTTTAGATTGATTGATACATGCCAATCACAAATTAAGCAAGTTGCTTTTGTGTATTACAACTAGTGATTCTTTATATTGAGTGCATAGTGGCCAATATGGTCCTTAATATAGAGTGTCCAAATCTATGTCTTTAGTTATTGACAACAATTATAACGGTAGTAACTAGGATTAGTCTATAAGGCTTTTACCTAATGGATGCTCTACGTGGTTGTGTTCTAAGTTTTTTATTATGCGGCTTCGGTTAATATTAGCCTAGATTAGGCATAAATTTCATTGAGTGTAATGCTATCGTATTTCGATGGCGTTTCGTTTGATCCAATGGGTATATTTGCAATGATAAAAATGTGTCCTTTCCATTGAGTTTAGGAAAATCAGTGGCTAGCTAAAGGCTATCAACCTATTAAGAATTAAGATTTAATAATTCCAAGATTTCATGTGATATAATTATAACTATGTTATAAAGTAATGTGGTGCTTTAGTGTTTGAAAACAATCCAAGAATATTACAATATTTAGTGGGGGTTTGTTTAAATTATTTTGATTTATTGATTATTTGAATATTAGTTTGAATTATATTAGGTTAGTTTATTAAATTTAATTTTTTTATAGTTTACTTGTTTTAATTAATTATTTTTTTTTGCATATTATTAGTGTTTAATTCTCATTTAATTAAATTAATTCAAGTTAAATATGGTAAAACTCTAGGATAGCCTTAATTACTAAAAGATTTGGAAAATCCATTTGGAGATCATTCCTATTTACCACTACTACAAAATAATAGTAAAATACGGAAAATTATTATGCATGCTCGACACATGTCAATTTTGGCATCGTTGCCGAGGATTTTAAAAGTAATCTCTTAGAAACCTTCTTGTTGAAAGTCATATAACGTAGCTAAAGACGAGGAAGAATTAAATTTTAGGCAATCTGATAGGAATGTTGTGGCCTATGAACCTATATGTATAACTTTCACAACATAATTTTCTGAATTCAAATTGAAGTTCGAAGTCATAAATTCTTTATTGTGTTTCTATGGTGAGGCTAATGATGCTAAAAGTCTATTAGAGAGTTTGTGCACAAAGTAAGCACGTTAAAACCTAAGGATATAAAAATAGATTATGCTAAATCAAAAGCTTTTCCTTCTCCATTAAAAGACCAAGCTCTAGATTGGTTAATTTTTTTAACCTCAAAATTCCATATACAATTGGTCAAAGATGCTACAAGTCTTTCTTGATCAATACATCCTATCAAGAAAAATTAGTTTATATAGAGAAAAAATTAGTAATGCTAGGATGGAAATTGAAGAAACTTTTGATGAATTCTCAGGGGATAGGTATCAAAATAGAATTCATTATGTTCAATGCATGGATTTAGTGAAAAACTATAACTCAATATTTTTAGACATCGCATGTGGAGGTCTTTGATAGACAAAACACCAACTTTAGCAAGAGAAGCTATGAATAAAATGGCTAAACAATCCATGCAATATGGTGAGAAGAGTGAACTAATCAAATAAATCCAAGCGAAAAAATAAGACATATAAGACATCACACGATAAGATAGATGAGTTAAAATCCATGGTTGAGTTGTTACTATAAGATAGATCAAGAAAATTAAAATCTTGTAATGAATTAAGCCATTCTAATGATGAATACCTTTTAGCACAATAAACCAAAATTGAAGAAGATAATGTTAAAATGAACCAATATGATGGGCTTGATGATCCCAATTATAACATTATTAGTTATGCAAGTTACTGACAACTGAATATAGGTAATCATATTAACAATCGAGGTTATCAAAGATATAAAACATCGAATAATTTATAAAAAAGAAAAAGATCAAATAATTCAAATATTACAAAGTGATAGGATTGAATTGAAAAATCAACTGAGTAAAATGACATCACGAATGAGTGAATTTATAAATCAAGAGAACTTACCATCTCAACCTTATCCTACTTTATATGAAAAAGCACTAACCATAACATTAAGAAGTGGTAAGTAGATGGATAAACCTAAAATGGCATACTAATTAGTTTCTAGAAGAGAAATAGAAGTAGAACTAGAAAAAAAACTTGAAATAACAAGTAACGAGATTCCCAATGAAAAGGGTAATGAAGCTAATAAATAAAGACCAAATAGTATAAAACCACCATTCCATCATCGTTTGGAAGATAATAAAAATGCTAAGAATCTCAGGAAGAAAATAAGTATCTGATACATCAAAGAAAATAGTAGTTAATATACCTCTATTTGAAGTCATTCAAAATGTACCTAAGTGCCAGAGATTTATTAAAGATTTATGCACTAATAAGATTAAGGCTAATGAGAAGGTGAGTTTAGGATAACACGTATCAACACTAATTCAAAAGAAGTTACCTCCTAAATGTTCTAATCATGGTATGTTTTTCGTTCCATGTACAATTGAGAATAAAAGGAGTTTCTAAAGCATTGTGTGATCTGGGAGCCACCATAAATGTTATGCATTAATCTATTTATTTACAAATGATAGATGTACATTTCGAAGAAACTGGTATAGGCGTACACTTAACATATACATCCACTATTCAATCGCTAAGGCTACTAGAGGATGTATTAGTCTAATGATTTAGTAGATTTCTATTTTAGATATGAAATAATATAATATCTCTAGTAGGAATTCTCTAATCTTAGAAAGCCCATTTTTGAAAACAACAAAAACTAAGATTGATGCTTCAAATGAACCATTAAAAATGGAAGTAGAAGATGATATAGTGAATTTTAATAAATACAATGCAACGAAATATCCAATGGGTGTTTCTTCTTTATGCACAGTAAATATGATAGATCCGTTAAATGACAAATCTTTAAGAAAAGATTAATTATGTAAATTGGAATTAGTAATTGAAGATTTATAAGAAGATAATGATAGAGATGAGAAAGAAAAAGAAATAATAATTAATAAGTTCTTTAGAATCATATAATGAACTACCAAATCTTACTTTTTACCTCGACTTATTTGTATCTCATTCAAAACTTTTACCTTATATAGTTAAAGCCCTATAATTAGATCTAAAAACCTTACTAGATCATTTGAAATATATTTTTCTAGGGGACTATGATAAATTACCAATAATAATTTCTAATAAACTAATAAGTCCTAAAGAAAATAAGTTGATAAATGAATTAAAAGAATTAAAAGAATATAACTGAGAAATAGGATGGACCAAAGTCGATATTAAAAGAATAAGTCCAACTACGTGCATGCATAGGATAAACCTAGAAACTGAAACAAAAGCTTCTAGACGGCTTCAACGTAGTCTAAACCCTCCTATGATAGACGTAGTAAAAGCTGAAATATTAAAACTTTCAAATGCATGAATGATATTTCTAATTGTCGATGGAAATTGGGAAGCCCGATCCAAGTAGTCCCTAAAAAGAAAGGAATTAAGATAATAACAAATGAACATAGAGAATTAGTACCAAATAGAATCCAAAACAAATTGGAGGGTATGTAAGATTATAGAAAGCTAATGCCTCGACTAAGAAAGTCCAAGATCCACTTTTGTGTATAGATCGATGTTAGAAAGATTAGTTGAAAAAACTCATTATCGTTGTCTAGATTGTTATTCAGATTTCATCAAATAACTCAGAGCCCCGTAAGATCAAGCAAAAATATCTCTTACTTGCCCCTTTGGTATATGTTCTTATAGACGTATCCTTTTTAGTTTATGTAGTGCATCCGCAACATTTCAAAGGTGTATGGTTAGTAGTTTCTCTTATTATTTGGAGAGTTTCATTGAAGTTTTCATAGATGAATTTATAGTTTATGGTAATTCTTTCGACGAATCTTTAGTTAACTTAACTAAAGTACTTAAAAGATGCATAGAAAAGAATCCAAGACTAAATTATGAAAAATATCATTCCATGGTAGATCAAGGAATTATATTAAGACATACAGTTTCATATAAAGGAATTGATCTAGTAAAAATTCAATTAATCAAAACATTACCTTACCCCACCACTGTAAGAAATACGTTCATTTCTTGGCCATGTAGGATTCTATAAAAGATTTGTAAATAATTTTTCTAAAATTACACAACCTATATGCAAACTTTTACAAAAGACATTCCTTTTGAATTTATCAATGATTTCAAGATAGCATTTGATAAATTAAAGAATTCTTTAACAACCACACCTATGATTAAATCACCAGATTGGTCGCCTCCCTTTGAAATAATGTGTGATGCAACAAACTATGCAGTTTGAGCGGTTTTAGATCAAAAAAACTAGAAAAGAATCTCATGTTATATATTATACTTCTTGGACACTAGATCCAACTCAACATAATTCTACCACTACTTAAAAGGATTTTTTAGAGATAGTGTTTTCCTTAGGAAGACTTAGACCATATTTATTAAGACCATAAGTAATAGTTTATTCAGATCATGTAGCTTTACAATATTTAATGAAAAAACAAGATGCAAAACATTGACTAATAAAAGGGATACCACTTCTATCAGAATTTGACCTTACTATGAAATATAAGAAAGGAGCCGCAAAATCTAGTAGCAGATCACTTAAGTAGGTTGTATACCATCAAGGGATGAATTCTCGGATGAATATTTATATAGTATAAAGATTGATGGCCCATGGTATGCAAATATAGTCAATTATTTTACCAACAATAGGTTATCACCTTATTTCACAAGAGCTCAAAAGAAAAAATTAAAAAGGATTCTAAACATTATTTTTGGGATGATCCCTATTTATGGAAGTTTTTCACCGACCAAATAATTAAAAGATGCATTCCACATTTTGAAGTACAATCAATTATATCTCATTGCCATACTTATGCATGTGGAGGGCATTTCAAATTATGTAGAACTCGCTCCTAAAATTTTAAATTACTGATTCTTTTGGCCCACTTTATTTTATGGTTGTTTTCTTTATAAATATTGTCCAAGTTGCCAGCGAACCGGAAACTTAGGACGTAAAAACCAAATGCCTTTAAATCATGTTTTATTCTATGAAGTGATTGATATATGGGGTATAAATTTATAGGACCTTTTCCACCATCAAATGGCTATGTTTATATTTTACTTGTTGTAGATTATGTGTCTAAGTGGGTAGAAGGAAAAACTACTAATTGTAACGATTCAAAAATAGTGGTTGGTTTCGGTATATAAATCTTTTTTACAGTTTTTAGAGCATCTATAGGACTTATAAGTGATAGAGGTTCATGTTTTTATAATCAATTAGTTGCTAATCTACTAGCTAAGTACCATATCACACATAGTACATCTACCGAATATCACCCACAAACTAGTGGACTAGCTGAAACTTCGAATAGAGAAATTAAGTCAATACTAGAAAAAATAGTTAGTCTAACATATAAGGATTGGAGTCTTAGATTAGAAGACACATTACGGGCATATAGAACAACATTTAAGACACCTATAGGCATGACACCTTATTGGTTAGTATTTGGAAAAGCATGTCATTTACCAGTAGAACTAGAACATAAATCCTATTTGGCAATAAAAACATGTAACATAAATTACAATGAATCAAGAAACCAACGTAAGTTGAGTTTTCAATAATTAGAAGAAATTAGGAATGACGCCTATGAAAATGCATCAATTATAAAAATAAAACCAAAGTATTTCGTAACAAGAAATTAGTTCCTAAAAATTTTCAAGTAGGAGATAAGTTTCTTCTCTTTTTCTCAAGACTTAAATTATTTCCTGAAAAACTCTATTCAAAATGGATAGGACCTCGTCTGATTGTCAATCTATTACCTCATCACATAGTAGAAAAAGAAAGCTTAGACATAGGACAAATAATTAAAGTAGATGGTCATAGGTTAAAACCTTATTATGAAAATCTTGTTGAACAGGAAATGGAGATCGTCAATCTCAAGACTGAGCAACTAAGTCCGCAAAGTAATGAAATGGAGTTTAATATTTTCGCCCATGTAAGTCAAATTGTTAAGAATTAAATCATTAAACTATAGATATATAAGAAAACGCACTATAAGAAGAAGAAATCAAAGAAACAATAACCTGTAGAGCTACAGCCTGAAGTTCAACATCAAGAAGAGTAGCAACTGGCGGAAGAAGAGTTCACCAATGAGCAACTAAAGCTTCAAAATTTAAGACATATAATTGAAATTTACAATGACGACTCAGGGAAACTCTTCTTCCAAGTGATGAACAATGACGTCGCTTTCTCGGTGTTTTACTTGACAAATGAACTAATATGAATATTTTATCATAACAATGGTGTAGAAAAGCAAAGTTGAAGATTGATTTTATACCACTTTTTGTTGCCCATAAAGCTAATGGTGATAAGATCTTTCCATTAGAAATGTCTATGAAGATACCAAGGTATTAGGACGATTCAAGTATCTCATCAATTTCTTAGTAGTACCATAAATTGAGAAAGATAATGTGATATTGATGGGATGTACTTTTCTCAAAATAGCTAGAGCTATTTTGTTGTCAAATAATGTATAGTTACATTTAGGATGGGAAATGATTGTATACATCTTCAGTATGATTACGAGATGGACGATTACGTCAATGATGACAATTATGATGATGATTATGAAGGTGAGACATCCTATCGTGATGATTACCCCGAAGGACGTTATGCGATGCTAAGAATGATAATGAAGTGTAAGCAGAAGACTTCAAGAACGATGAAGAATCAGTTGATGGTCAGTTTGAATTGCTCAAACTGAATGCCAAATGACCTTATCTATTAAATCGAGCTAACGACTATAAACAAAAGCACTCTATGAGAAGCAGCCCATACTTTATCTTTGTTTTTAGTTTTAGTAATAGGATTGGTTAGTTGTTTTCTATTCTCTCTAGTCTTGACTCTTATAATGGAAGTATTTTAGGATTACAAACTTGAAATAATTTCATGTATAGGTGTTTATCGAGGTAATTTCTTTCCGTATTACTTGATTTAGGATAGTTAGTATATTTATTCTCTCCGCTTTTATCTCTTTTTTGGAATATCCCCAATTGAGAGGGGAATGATCGAGTTGTTTTTTAGCCGAATCTTATTTGTCTTCAATTATTTTAAGTAGTAAAGTTTTGATTTAGTATAATATTCCCTAATTACAAGTCCAAATTCATTTTCAAAATATTTCTCATTGAATAATGATCAATTCTACCTTAATTATAATTGTTATGCGTGATAATTAATAAAATATTGAATGTATGGCAAATTAGCAGGAAATGGCTCAGCAATTTTTGTGCGATACCAATTAAAATTTGGAATCATTAGATAAATTGCCAGTTGTTTGAAAGTTTTTAAGTGAAACTTATCTCAGCAAATTGTTAGTGATTTTGGTTTTATACTAACATTCGCTGAACTAATCACTGGACCACTGAAAATAGTTTTTAGCGATTTCATGGGTGATTTATCATCGATTTCACTTAGACCCCAATTCACTGAGCATGAATTCATGTTTTTAGAAATAGAACCCCAAATCACCAACAATAAATCCTTTTACTCCTAAAACCCTTACAACCATTTGATTGATTAATCGATTTTCTCCTAGATTTAACCCTTCAAAGCTTGAATTAAAGCTTATTTACGTGCATCCCAGTTTGCTTAGGATTGTTTCAACCCTATAAGTCTAGAATCCAGTTTTGTACAACCTAGTTAAGGCTTGGAGATGTTTTTTTTAATTAAGGCTTGGAGATGAGGTTTAAGGAGCTAATAGAGAATATTACTTGAAAGATTTACTCTAAAGAATGTAATAAATCGATACTCTAACATCCTTTGATTTAAATGCCTTCAACAAAAATCAATTTTTGATAATATTTTAAATGAATGTAATTTTTGGGTTTTATTTCAAGTTATTTTTGGAAATAGTTTTTTATACAAAATTTCAATTTGAATATGGATTTTCATATGAATTTGGGGGTTTCTCTGAATTTTTTGAATATATACATACTTATGATAAGGATAAGTCAATACAACTATGTTTTATGTATTACTTTCAACTCTTTCGAGACTCTATGCAAAATCTTTTTCACAAACTTTTTTTCCTTACCTTATTAGTTTGGGCTTTCAACTACAAGATTTCGAGTAACCTATTTCATTATTAGTAGAGTTATTCTATGGCAAGAGGAGGTGGAGGAAGAGGTAGAAGTAGTAAACAAGACAAGGGGAAGGGGGTAGTGCAAGCAAAATAAAAGCAGAAGTATGCAGCTCACCTAATGAATATTATACCAACCGAGGTTGGTATTAGAGGACTTAGACCTAGGAGGGCTTAGCTTAAAGAACAATCTTCATTATCGTTTAATGAGGAATAATATTTTAAGAATATGAAACTCAGTGACTTGTTGCCTTATGACCCTTCTTTGTTTGTGAAACTTGGAGCTCAAAGGAGATACTATAGTCATAAAAAAATCATAAGTGCTAAGAGAGGGTTCAATACTTGAAATGTGAGTAAGTAAGAGGATAAAATTGTAAGCATCATCAGAGATAGAGGATGGGAGCAACTTCTGCGAGATTATGTGGGAAGTGGAGAAATAGGATGTTTAGAAATTGTATAACAATTTTATGCAAATAGGCATGTTAGTAAGGAAAGGGACAAAGTAGTAGTAAAAGGGAAGAAGATTGATATTTCACCTACAAGGTTGAATATATTTTTCGATCTACCACATAATAGACAAAACAAATGAGGATTGTCTAAATGTAAATTATGAAGATAAGGAATCGTATCTCTTTTAAATAATCAAAGATGCTTAGAGATACCTCCAAGGAGGGGATTTGTAATTGATAGTGATGGATACAAAAATTTATTGAAACCTCATATTTTAAAAATTATAAAGTGTTGGAGTTATACTATAGACGCATGTTTTTATCCAACTAAGTAACACTTTAAAGTGAAGAACCCAATAGCAACTCTACTTTATTATATAGTTATAAAGAAGAGTTGTATTGATGTTGGGAAGATTATATTGATTCTATAAAGTTTGCTATTTAAACTACGAAGAATGAAGGACTACCATTCTTTATTTTAATCACCGAATTGTGTAGGAAAGCTAGGGTAGGTTTCGATAATAAATTTTATGTATTGCTCGATAGGACCATAAATGATGCAGGAGTACAATGAATGAAAATGGTGGTAGGATATAATGATTTGGATAATGAATGAGAATCATTCAATGCAATAAATGTGAGAGAAGCAAGAGGCAGAAGCATAAATGAAAACAAAAGGAAGATAAAAAGAAGAGGCATAAAGAGAGCGACATGATTAATGGCTAGAGTGAACATACTGAATGTTGCTACGAGTTCGGTACCATCCTCGTCACAACCTAGGATGTGAGGATTTTTTAGGCCATATTTCTTCACTTATGTATAAGTAGATGAAAATTTATCAAAATGAAGAGATGATAGCAAAGAAATGAGAAGACTTTACAATGCTACAATTCTATAGCTAATAGAATACGCTATATTCATTTGTAGGACTCGAGGAGAAGCGTCGACATACCATCTTTGTAGTTACAATTTTCAATTGGGACTTACAACCCAGCTAGTAGTTATATTTCTCAACCTTCTACAGTAATGGATGAAAATGATGAAGTTGACGATGAACTTACTTTGGGACACCGCCGAGTGTAATTTTTTAATTTCTCTTATATGTGATGAGCGAATGAATAATAAAATGTATTGATCTTGGTGATATTTTTGCTAATAATATAATATGTTCTCTTTTGTATTCCATTATTGTGAATCATTAGTTTTTGAATTCAATATTTGCATATTATTTATGTTTTTATTACATATATCAATTTGTTTATGCTTCATGTGGTATATTTATAATGTTGAAAACCCAACTTAATTTTAAAACTTTGAGGAGAATGTTTGGAATGAATTTGGGGGTATTTTAAGTGGATTATGACAATGATAGCAAAGAAAGGAAAGAAAGGTAGAAGTTAAGTTCTAAGTTTTTATCCGATATTCAAGTAAGTTGACGAAATTTTTCAAATTTCTTCTTAATTCAAGTAAGCATGAATTTCATTTTACTTTATTTTTTAGTTGGAATGATAGTGAACACATAATAGATTATTGAATTGAAGTGATATTTTTACTACCCAAGTAAATTTTACGATAGAAGGACTCAATTTTTGTACATTTTTTATTAATTTTACTACTTGATGGATACACTAAATTAAATACCTTGTGTTAGTCATGATAATGGGTAGAGGATTGAAATAATAGTGCAATATGAACAAGACAGATTTCTAAAAATCTTGTGATACAAAAGCTATTGATTAAGTATTTTTACAAGCTCATATATATAAAAAGATATTATCCCATAATTGAAAGAAAATAATGCGTTAGAAACAAAAAAAATTTTTACAAGTTAGGAAGAATACTTTCTTCAACTTTAGCGATATTGAGAAAGGTTAACGAGAGGTTACAAATATATAGAGAGTCTTATAGATTCCAAAGAAAATGGAGCACGGAATTTATAGTGGGAAAAATATGAGAATGTCCAAAGGAAATGGAGCAGGACTCAAAAGAAAAAATAAAAGAAACACATTATAAAGAAATAATTAGGATGGAGTGGAAAATAAAATGAGAGGTGAAAAAGATAGATGTTCTTAAATTCTTCAAAGAAAAGATTTAACTCGAGTACTAAAGCAAGAGTAGAATAAAGTATTTCTTAATTTAACATATTTTAAATGACATATTCATTAGTATCTTTGTAAAATTCCTATTAATTTTGGTTGTGGTACTATTATAAAGTATTTTTTGAAATTAGAGTTAATCTAGTGGTCTCTGTTTTGAAATTCTCGTACTAGTTATTGTAAGTTGATGCTTGTCAATGGAAATTGAGAAAACCTATATTGTGTACTAGCCTTGGTAATGAACTTTAAGTTCTAAAGGGTGTTACATTGGGTGGTTGCGTCATCATTAAAGGATATTTTGTTTTTTCTAAATCATTATATTCTATCATAACTTTCATTTACTTACTTGATAATATGTTTTTATTTGGAAATCACTTCTATTTTAAAATTTATACTATTTAAAGTTAAGATGAATTAGAATGAAATTAGTTTATAAAAAACTAAAAGAGAATATGATTGAGAGTATTATTTTGCTTGGGACAAAGAAAGTGTCGAGTTTGGAGGTGTTTGACAAGTTGATAATTAGACATGTTTTTTAGTGTAATTTAGATTGATTTCATATATAAATGATGATATTACACTAAGTATTCTCTTGCTTTTGTGATTTCAAGATATAAGTAAGAAAATGAAGGAATGGAAGAAAAGAGGAAGAATAGCAAAACAATCAACTAGAGAAGTAGTACACAGTGATTAGCCAAAAATTTAAATTTACACTAAAAATCGATACCTAAATTGCAAAGAAAAGGCCAAAGCAAATTTACAACGAATTGGAGAATGTATTAGAAATTGATAGCTAAATTGGTGGAGCTCGTGAGAGCTAAACTTAGTTATTAACTCGGTGATTTATGTACAACTTAAGAATTGTGGACAAATTAATCGAGGTCTGTTGATTTTTAGATAAGAATGAAGAATTTGCATTTATCTAGGATATATACTCTTAGGTAAACTATATACAGACCGAGAGGCTTTGAAATAACTCTTTTTTTCTCCCTTATTCTCTTTTTAACTTACCATTAATTTTCTTTTGTGTTTTAAGTTTAGTTTTATATGTGAAACAACATTGTAGCTTTGATTAATAGGTATTTATTTATTTATTCATCTTGTCATTTGATTATTGATGGGAGTGCCACAATTATAATGGCTCGCTTATAGTAAAAGTGCAATCAAATTACGTCGATCACGGATATCGTCCTCAGGTAAAGGTTTTTGCACTATTACCTACTTAACCTGAATTATTGCTAAAGGATCTAATTTTAATTGGTTTTATACTAAAAAAAATTAATCTAACAAATTATTTTAAACTTTAGTTGACTTCTTATATTAAGGATATCTTAGTTCACAACTTCACCTTAAGTAATTTAATACTATGCTTGGTATTCATGTTTACATCTCAATATGTTATGTGCAATGTCTAATTAGATGCAATATCTCAAATTAATTAAACTAAGATTAACGTTAATCTCAAGGATTAATAGTTATAATTTGGACGTTACGCGGACAACTCGGTTGACTCAAACATGAGAACCGAGGAAATATATTATTTATGCATGATGGTTGCTTAGGTGTGATGTTTAAATGCATTTTATTATTGTAATATCGCATGTGTGTACGGTTCTATCGAAATGAGTTGGTGTAATGGGCATTCGCTTCGTAAGGCATGTTAATGCAAGTATAGGGTAGGCGAACTATGGGTACACTAGGAAACTCGACTAACTACACTAAGATGATTAATTGATCAAATAAAATATGTTACCATAAGCTAAGTTGATTAATTAGAACAACATGCTATAAAATACCTCGAAATGCATGTCGAAACGCTGGCATTGGGTGCCCAAATAGTCGAGGGTTAGTGGAATCACAAATTCATCAATTTTGGTGAATAAAAACATTAACCATATGTGTTATAATGCGCCTAACCTAATGTAATTAGATTAAATAGAAAAGGCCTACAAATTTGGTTTATTAAATTAGAAACCATGGGATTTTCCTATAGATACCTATTGGCACATCTAGGAATCATGTTGGTAGCAAATTATTGTCACTTGGATTGAGTTAGTGGTGATTTAGTTGGATAAGTTGCAAGAGATAGGCCATAGGATGAATCTCGGGATATGTAAATAAATGGAGATTAATGGCTAGAAATGATGCTCACATAAATATATATGATGAGTTGATCTACACAAGCAATCAAACAAACCATTTTCATACTTGAAATCAGAGAAGAAGAAGAGGAGGAGATTAGAGTCTGGAATACAACACATTTGAGCTCAAACTTCGAGATTCAGCACAAGTTAATCATCTTCTCCACTTTCATACATGAAAATGAACTCGATTCGGCATGTTTTAGTGTAAATTTGATGATTGAGGAATAAGCCACTAATCTTGAGAAATTATTGGTGAATTACAAGTATAATTACTATTTAAATGGAGTTTATATATACTAGTTTCGAAAGTAATTGAGGTTTTGATGAATTTGAGAAAAACTAGTAAAAATCATGGATTTGATAATTTTGATGTAAGTTTTGTTGTTTAAATGGTTTAAATGATGTTTTAGAGTTTATATTGTGTGGAGAGTGGTTTACTTGGGCTTAGTTAGCTAATAAAGGAGTTGGTGACTGAATTCTCGAGTTGGGAATTCTGTCACAAAAAGCAGTTAGTAACTAGGTTGGTTAGCACGCTAACCAGTCTAGGCGTTCAACTGTTTTTCAAAACAAAGAATAGTAGCGCGTTAGACAGATCCCTTGATGCACTAACTCCACCTAGCAGGCTAAGTAGACCCATTAGTGCGCTAATGATAGGTGAAAGTTCAATTTAAGGACTGATTTTGGTATTTTTACTAAATACAACACTAATCAACTTGGAATCATGTTTAACTTATAAAATTGGAATTCAAGGACTTGGAGGACCATAGCTCGGGTATCGGGGAGCTAGTTGAGTAAGATTCGGGAGTTTGGGGGAAGTCGAAAAGGGTTTTGAGGTTTGTAAAACCCATAGGAACATCACTTGAGTATTTATTACTTTTATTACTATTTTATTCTATCTTGTTCAAGGTATTCTTGATTTTACTCCTTGTTATCTTCTGCTATATATATCTCGAGTCACTATTTAGATGGTTGGTTGAGCTTAGTCCCATTCGGTATTCCGTGGTGTCTCTGTGGCCCACTAAACTAGTAGCATGTGTATCAAGAGTCTTTATATGATGACGACTCATGCTACTTTGTCTCGTATATGTGTCTCTGCATCATGGGTCTACGCCGCCACCGAGAGGACTAAGTGATAGGACAATTGGGTACGCCTACTTGAGGGATCCTTGGAGGGTATCCAAAGTATGCTATTGTCTCGCTCAAAAGCATACACATATGCGCTTTATTTTTATTTGTACATGGGATGAGCCATTTACAATTGTCTATTTGCATTTCGCATTTTTATTTAACAATATTTATTAAATTTACTTTTCTTATTCATATGGACGATTAGTGAATTTCCTTAGGATCTTACTTATAGGAATTTTCAACTATTTTTATGATCACTAGGTGCAGATCCTCATACGAGTAAAGTTAAGAAGATTCTTGGCAACTATCTCTGAACTCGGCCACTATTCAGCACGCTTTTTTTCGTTTTCTCTAGAGGTCAATTAGAGATTCCCTGGGATATAAATTTTGGGGATTAAATTTCTTTTAGTTAGGAATAATTGTAATGGCCCAAATTAATTAAATTAGGATTAATGTTAATCTCAAGGATTAACAAATGTAATTCGGGCGTTATGCGGACAACTTGGTTGACTCAGACATAAGAACTGAGGAAATATGTTATTTATGGATGATGGTTGCTTATGTGTGATGTTTAAACGCATTATATTATAGCAACATCGCATGCATGTATGTTGCTATCGAGTGAGTTGGTGTGATGGGTATTCGCTTCGTAATGCATGTTAACGCAGTATCGGTAAGCGAATTATAAGTACACTAGGAAACTCGACTAATTCATGCTATGATGACTAATTGATCAAATGAAATGGGTCATGTAACCTTAGGCTAATTCGATTAAATTATAACAATAGGCTATGGCATACCTCGAAATGCATGTCAAAATGCGAGACATTAGATGCTCGGTAGTCGAGGGTTAGTGGAATCCCAAATTCATTAATTTTGTGAATAAAAACAATAACCATGTGTATTATAATGGGGCTAAGCTAATGTAATTAGATTAAATAGAAAAAGCCTATAGTTTGGTTTATTAAATTAGAAACCATGAGATTTTCCTAGAGATATCTATTGGCACATCTAGGAACCGTGTAAGTAGAAAATTATTGTCACTTGGATTGAGTTAGGGGTGATTTAGTGGGATAAGTGACAAGAGATAGGCTAGTGGATGAATCTCGGGATATGTAAATACATGGAGATCGATGGCTAGAAATGAAGCACACCTTAATATATATATATATATATATATATGATGAGTTGATCTACACAAGCAATCAAATAAACCATTTTCATACTGGAAATTAGAGAAGAATAGGAGGTGATTAGAGTCTGGAATACAACACATTTGAGCTCAAACTTCAAGATTCAGCACAAGGTAATCATCTTCTTCGCCTTCATACATGAAAATGAACTCAATTTGGAATGCTTTAGTGTCGGTTTGATGATTGAGGAATACTCCCCTAATTTTGAGGAATTATTGGTGAATTACAAGTATAATTACTATTTACGTTGAGTTTATTTATACTGGTTTCGAAAGAAATAGAGGTTTTGATGAATTTGGGAAAAACTAGTAAAAATCATGGATTTGATCATTTTCATCTAAGTGTTGTTGTTTAAATGGTTTAAATAATGTTTTGGAGTTTATATTATGTGGAGTGTGGTTTACTTGGATTAGTTAGCTAATTGGGGAGTTGGCAACAAAACTCTCGAGTTGGGAATACTTTCACAAAACGCGGTTAGCATGCTAACTAGGTTAGTTAGCGCACTAACCAGTATGGGTCTTCAACGGTTTTTCAAAACAAATAATAGTAGCACGCTAGACAGATCCCCTAACCTTCTAACTGCACCTAGCAAAGCTAAGTAGACCCATTAGCGCACTAATGATATATGAAAGTTCAATTTAAGGACTGAGTTTAGGATTTTTTACTTAATACAACACTAGTCAACCTGGAATCATGCTAAACTTATAAAATTGGAATTCAAGGACTTAGAGGACCATAGCTCTGGTATCTGGGAGCTAGTCGAGTAAGATTCAGGAGTTTGGGGGAAGTCGAAGAGGGTTTTAAGGTTTGTAAAACCCACAAGAATGTCGCTTGAGTATTTATTACTTTTATTATTATTTTATTCTATCTTGTTCAGTGTATTCTTGATTATATTCCTTGTTCTATATAGTTATTATATCTGAATCACTGTTTAGATGGTTGGTTGAGTTTACTCCCGCTGGGTATTCCATGGTGTCTTTGTGGCCCACTATACCGTAACATGTGTATCAGGAGTGTTTCGTGGATAACGGCTCGAGCTACTTTATCTCTATATGTGTCTGGTGCATCGTGGGTCTATGCCGCCACGAGAGGACCAGGTGATAGGCAATTGGGTGCGCCACTAGAGGGATCATGGGAAGTTATTCGAAGTTGCTCTTATCTCGCTAGAACGGGCATACACATTTGCGCTTTATTTTTATTTATGCATGCGATGAGCCATTTACAATTGTCTATTTGCATTCTGCTTGTTTATTTAACAGTATTTATTGGATTTCCTTTTCTTATTCATATGAATGGTTAGTGAATTTCCTTAGGATTTTACTTAAGGAATTGTCATCTTTTTTTTGTGATCACTGAATGCAGATCCTCATATGAGTAAAGTTAAGGAGATTCTTGGCGACTATCTCTAAAGTCGCCCATTATTCAGCACACTTTTTCTCATTCCGTGTAGAGGTCGATTAGAGATTCCCTCGGGATATAAATTTTGGGGATGAAATTTCTTTTAGTTAGGAAGAATTGTAATTGCCAAAATTAGTTAAACTAGGATTAATGTTAATCTCGAGGATTAATGACCGTAATTCGGGCATTACGCGAACAACTTGGTTGACTCAGACACGAGAACTGAGGAAATATGTTATTTGTGGATGATGGTTGCTTATGTGTGATGTTTAAATACATTATATTATAGTAACATTACATGTGTGTATGTTGCTATCGAGTGAGTTGGTGTAATGGGTATTTGCTTTGTAACGCATGTTAACGCGGATATCGGGTAAGCGAATTACGAGTACACTAGGAAACTCGACTAATTCACGCTATGATGATTAATTGATCAAATGAATTGGGTAATGTAAACTTAGGCTAATTTGATTATATTATAACAATAGGATATGGCATACCTCGAAATGCATGTCAAAATGCGAGACATTGGATGCTCGGTAGTCGAGGGTTAGTGGAATCACAAATTCATCAATTTTGGTGAATAAAAACACTAACCATGTGTATTATAATGGGGCTAAGCTAATGTAATTAGATTAAATAGAAAAAGCCTATAGTTTGGTTTATTAAATTAGAAACCATGAGATTTTTCTAGAGATATCTATTGGCACATCTAGGAACCATGTAAGTAGCAAATTGTTGTCACTTGGATTGAGTTAGTGTTGAGTTAGTGGGATAAATGGCAAGTGATAGGCCAATGGATGAATCTCGAGATACGTAAATACATGGAGTTCAATGGCTAGAAATGAAACTCGCCTTAATATATATATATATATATATATGATAAGTTGATATACACATACAATTAAACAAATTACTTTCATACTGGAAATATACTGTAAATTAGAGAAAAAGAGGAGGAGATTAGAGGCTGGAATTCAACAAATTTGAGCTCAAACTTGGAGATTCAACACAAGGTAATCATCTCCTCCACCTTACATACATGAAAGTGAACTCAATTCGGCATGCTTTAGTGTAAATTTGATTATTGAGGAATAGGGCAAAGATTTTAGGGAATTATTGGTGAATTACAAGTATAATTACCATTTACATGGAGTTTATATACTGGTTTTGAGAGAAATTGAGGTTTTTATGAATTTGGAAAAAACTAGTAAAAATCATGGATTTGATTATTTTGATGTAATTGTTGTTGTTTTAATGGTTTATATAATGTTTTGGAGTTTATATTATGTGGATAGTGGTTTAGTTGAGCTTAGTTAGCTAATTAAGGAGTTGGTAACATAATTCTCTAGTTGAGAATTTTGTCACATAACGCAGTTAGAGCGCTAACTAGGTTGGTTAGTGCGCTGACCAGTCTGGGCCTTCAACTGTTTTTTAAAATGAAGAACAGTAGCATGCTAAGGGGTCCCCCTAGCACGCTAAATTGATCCACTAGCGCTAACTCCACCTAGCGCGCTAGGTAGACCCATTAGCGTGCTAATGATACATGAAAGTTGAATTTAACAACTGATTTTGGGATTTTTGACTTAATATAACACTAATCAACCTGAAATCATGCTAAACTTATAAGATTGGACTTCAGGGACTTAAAGGACCGTAACTCGGGTATCGGGGAGCTAGTCATGTCAAATTCGGGAGTCCTGAGGAAGTCTCGAGTGCATTTTAAGGTTTGTACAACCCACATAAACGTCACTTGAGTATTTATTACTTTCATTACTATCTTATTCTATCTTGTTCAAGATATTCGTGATTCTACATCTTGTTCTCTTTAGTTATTTATATCTATGTTACTATTTAGACGATTGATTGAGTTTATTCCCACCGGTATTCTCGAGGTATGCCTATTGCACGCTAGACCATATCATGTGTATCGATGTCCTCGGTGGATAATGACTGAGCAACTTTGTCGGTATATATGTTTGCATCGTGGATCCACATCGGCCATCGAAAGGACTACATGATGGGACAATTGGTAGCACCTAATGGAGGAATCCTAGAAGGGTGTCCAAAGTATGGTCTAGTCTCGCTCGGAATGGGCATACACATTTGCGATTTATTGTTATTTATGCATAATATGAGCCATTTATAGTTGTCTATTTACATTCTGCATGTTTATTTAACAGTATTTAATGGATTTTCTTTTCTTATTCATATGAATGCTCAGTGAATTTCCTTGGGATTTTACTTATTGGACTCATCTTCTTTTTTGTTGTGATGGCTAAGTTTATATTTCTTCTATGAGGAAGGGTATGGAGATTCTTGACGACTATCTCTGAGCTCGCCCACTACTCAGCACACTACTCGTAGGTGTTTATTTTGGTATATTGTTATACTTTGGGTTTATGAGAGACTGATGATACAAGTGTACTTGTATATATTTACTTTTATCACCATATATATAGTGTACTCTATTACAGGTTTTCCACAGTAGGACTAATGCTCTATAACCTAAAAGTTAATGAAAATACACGTTTATGTAATTTAAGACTTCCGCTGTAAAATATTATTTATCTACTTGCAACTCTGTAAAATACAAACCACTAGCATGGCTAGGACTTCAATAAGCTACAGATAGTTGAACTTATGAAATTTAAAGATTTAAGGAGATAATTTAAGAATAAAATGGATGATCGGTTAACTACATTGATAATGTACCGTGGACATGATTATCGAGACACGAGATGGACTGGTAGGTGTCGAACACTTATAATTGGGCCAAAGGGCGAGGAGCATACGCCAAACGACACCCCGGGATGGCCACAGGGCATAGGGCCACCACATTAAAATGGACATATTTCTTTTAGATCCACTTCAACCTACTGTTGTGACGAAGAATATTCAAATGTGCAAACTATAACTCCACTTATCAGTGTGAATAAACTAAGTTCCACATTGCTTTAAGCATCCAATCGTTGGATTCATAACTAACTATGTTTACTATCCACGCCTCCCTAATCAAGAACTTTCTCTCAATGTTGTGTATTTTACGGTTGTAACATTCACGTCCTGACTAGAAGCTTTAATGGTCATGTAACTCCTAAAGCATAAGTTCATTAGACACGTGATC
Source organism: Stephania yunnanensis (assembly GCA_039657365.1). Classification (NCBI taxonomy): domain Eukaryota; kingdom Viridiplantae; phylum Streptophyta; class Magnoliopsida; order Ranunculales; family Menispermaceae; genus Stephania; species Stephania yunnanensis. The sequence goes on along the minus strand of CM077581.1, from coordinate 24,992,415 downwards.
AAGATGTCCTAAGCATTATAATCATAATCAATACAAATTCTAACCATTAAATTTTTTACTATCATATTCAAAGCATAGTGTTCATTCTATAAAATCCATTGATCCCTAAGATAAATAGACAACTCGCACATCATTGAAACATATACATTACAATTTAATATAGAAATCATTGCGAATTAGAGATGAATATGAATATTAACATAAATTAATCGATGAAACCAAATATTGATTGCAAACGTGAAGTCTTTAATGTTTCTCCAACAAAAACTCTTTAATACTCAAACTCAATGCTAAGTTACTCTAATGGAGGCTAATCTCTTTATATGTGGTGGGGTCCTCCGAGTTTACCATGTTCCAATACCTATTTATACTCCCTAATAACAATTAGAAACCCTAAATTATAATTTAACTAGAATCGAAGCTTCATTTTTTAATTTCGGTAAGGTTGGCAATGTCACTTACTGCCCCAACACTGTATGTGTAAAGTCATGGCAACATCGCTACGCCAATGCTTCATGATGTGTTTCTTAGCTCTTAGAGTCTCGGCACTATCCGCTTTGTGTCCTGGTGTTTTCCCTTGTGTGCAACGGCACCACCACTGCGACGGACCTCCAGAGTTGATTTTTTCCATTTTTTCTTCTCACCCACGTCATGCCTTGTCTCCCCATATCGTCAATACATGCTCCCATGACACCAACTCTGATTTTGTGGGTTTTTACTCCATTTCTTCTCGTTTCTCCTTGATTCCTTCCAATACACCTTAATCCCTAAAAATTCAATAATACCATGAATTAGCACTCATTTGAGGATATTTATACTAAATATACTAGTAACCCTATATATACGTATCAATAATCACTAATCAAATACCCATAAACTTAAGGTTTTATGCGTTCTGAGCAAAGTTGCATTCTACTAAGTCTCCTAATAACTATTTCTCATTCAATTTACACTGTTTGTGGAGTATCCTTTAATTTGTTAAGTTTCAAGTTAAGAATCAACTCAAGAGTTTTTCTTTTCAAAAACTTTTGTTTTTAAGACACATACCTTTAACAACTCATATAACTTCACTTTCAAAACACTAAAGTAGATCTCAACCAAAGATCATCACTACTTGCAAGTTTGTTTTGTTTCAACTCTCAAGTAGCAAGTATGCAATCTCATGTTTTCTTATTAAGCTCATGAATTCACAAATAAGCATAGATCAAACTCATTTTTAGTAAACTTTAGAACTTCAAAAGTCGATAGGACTTTTACATATTTGGAATGGAAACTTAACATAACTAGTTACTCGCGCTCGAGTTAAATCTTTTATTTGAAATTTTTTATTATACTTAATCCATTTTCTTTTTATTTTCTTCTCTCAATTATTTTCTTCTTCTTCTCATGTTTTATTTATTTAATAGTCCCTGCTCCTTTTCCAATGGACTTCATTGTTCATCACTTTTTCCAACCATCAAGTTCTATGCTCCTTTTCCTATAGAGCTTTTGGGATCTTCTCATTTATTCTTTATTTCTAAAACTCTTGTTAGCACTTATCACTTTAATTAAATCAAGTAATTTTACTCCAACTTTTACTAGACAATGCCTATTTTTTCCCCTCTTTGCAGTAAGTCTTGATTTTCTTTGCATTTTCAAGTAAGATTCACACTTACTATAGAATCCTTAGATATTTAACTTTTTCCATAAGAAGTGTTCTAATTTCTTTCTTTTATCTCAAGTTTAAGGTATTCCATAACTCTAGGTTTCTAATCATAAAATTAAACTGTTGTTTGCTACATTTCATTGTTTCTTTTCTTTAAAAATTTAAAATATTCTCTTGAGTTCCATATGAACAAGATACACGTAATCTACTCATCTACAAATTAAAGGCATGAACATGAAAATGAACTACTTATTCATTACATATTACTATATATAACCATATCTATACTACTTAAACATTCATATAGTGAATAAAACAAAAAAATTATACACTACCATGCTTTCCTTCTTAACTGCTTCAAATTAAAATTCAAATGATCATACCTGTAGTGTTTATCTTTATTTCTTAGCCTATCTTACCGCTTCCCATATTATAGTGTAGTGTCGATGCCACTAAACTCAAATCAAACCTTATCCTTAAGGTTTAAAAGCAAGCCTAAAAAATGAAGACACTAAAACACATAAACATATCTAATAACACAAGTTATAATAAACTACGCTAAACATTAAAATTGAAATAAATAAAGAGTTAACAAAAAATCCAAAATCTTAAAAGGTATTAAAGTCACTCTCAACTCCCCAAGACTAAAGGATTCCTATTACACTATCTTCAGGATTGCACGTCATCATCATCATTTGCATCATTAGCTTTAGCTTGGGATGGTGTCAATAAACGCTCAACCATCCAATCTACGTCAAATATTGATTAAACACATATGCAGGTGATGCTGGACAGCCTATTGACCTATTAGTAGGTCTCGACCGTTTGCTCCTTTCATATCTAGCTATGACTCTATATGATCAATAAACAACATGAAATTACATTACATGTTCTATCGGTGTTGATCTCTCTCCTCTCTATATTCTGCTTATATCTCAAAGATGGCTACCTCGATATCAGTGCCCCATCCTCCTGGTACTATCCCCTCATCTTTGCCATCCACAGCCTCTAATGCCATGGAGTCAAATCTTTTGGTGGTGGTACGGCCTATGGTGGAGGAGGTGGTGGAAAGACTTCAGGACCATCTAAGTCTTGCTTTCCTATTCCTAGGTCTACAAACTTATATCCCTCAAAGAAATCCTTCCTATTGTTGCTCCTCATGTTCTTCATTCTCTTCATTTTCTAACTCTTGAGGTAGTTCTACTACCGCCGCTATGTTGCTAATTGATCCTCTTGCCTCTTGGCTAACAATTCGACATCAAGTCTAGTGCCATCGGCCCTCTCTTTCTCCTCGTCTGAGTCTTGATAACCAGAGGTGATTTCAACTTGAGAATTAAAGCTTCATCCATAATTTGTTGGGCATATATACAAATTCTTCATCATCTCTCATTCTCACTCGGCCTTTAAGCACATCCGAGTAATTAAAACAGAAACAACGATTTATTATTCGTTTTTGACATAATGGGCTCTATCGACCGGTATGTATGATCTCCCTGATATTGATCTCCCCAAACTTCCTAATCTCATATATACAATCCGATTTTGGCTTGTAGCTCTCACCCTGTTGAGAAGTGGGGTATAGCAATGCAACAAGAAAATGTTGCCAAATTTGGTAAACTTTTATGATACGCCCCTTCTTAATATGCTTTGGTATATTTCCAGCTTTCTCAGACCAATCCTTGTTGTTCTGGGATAACTAGTGCATCTTCTATTACTCTAAATGGGTATAGTTATAAGATCTCTTATATAATGTAGCCATGAAAGTTTGTTTAAACCCATATCAACTTAATTGCTCCAACCCATAGAAATGATTGATCTCATGCCTATTGAAAAGAACTAAAACCCCTCTCACCTTTACTGGCTCATCCTTAGTCATGAACTTCACATCAAGATAAAACTCAAGAATAATACCACTCAATCTATTTACTTTATTCTCCATATAATCTTGAGTGAGTTGCTCCCAATTTCGGTGCCTAATGAAATTATTTAATCTTTTATTGTATTTGGCAGCAAAGTAATTCTTCTTTCGCAAGTGAACTCCTTACGTTAAATTTTCTCGTATCTATCCTTAGCATATTTACTAATGACAAATTTGGATTTAAATGATCTAAGTTCTTCATCATTGGGATTTTTAAAAGTAGATGTCTCAAATTCACTTGCTCTAATTTGGCTAACTTGTTTCCTTGTTCTTGTCATTTTCTTCAAATTTCATGCAACAAACAAAAATGCAATGCAACTTGATCGTCAAATCACCTAAAAATCAAAATTCATATAGCATGGATCATGCATACACCAAATAATGCAAAGATTTCAACTAAGTCTCTATGGGTAATCTTAATGCTCGCATTCACACTTTTACAAAACCTATCCAACAACCTCAATTCCACAATTTCATATAATATTATCAAATTTTTCAAAATTCAAACACAACTAGATAAAGTAATAAATGTACCTCAAAGCCGGATTAATTTTTGGTGTATATCACTCCTCCAAGTCTTTTCCAATCCAAGCCCTTTAACTTTTCTCTCGAACTAAAACCCTAAACATACCTATCTTTGGAATCAAATTACAAAAATCCAGGCCTTAGCACTTCAACTTGTGCAAATCCACAATGTATTTATTTCTTCACTCTAAATCGCTAAGAACTCACTAATCTCACTTGAAAATGATCAAGATTTAGCTCTGAGGGGTGTATGCTTGGGGATTTCGGTGGGTTTTAAGTGCAAGTGTAGAGAATGGTATGAAAAATTGGTTTAAAACCCTCATTTCAACCTTAGCCTCGTGACAACGCTGCCACTACATCAACGAAGTGGTGGGGGTCTTGTTTATTTTAGTGATTACTTCCACCTCGGCATAGTGGGTTGTACCCATCGAGCTAGGGGTGATACCTACGGCGTCAGCTCATTTACACATATTTTCACGTATTATTTTTTGCTAATTCTCCTTTGGCGCTCCTCTGACTTTGTGTACAACTCACACAAGGTGTCATGACCACATAAAATCAATGAAAATATATAAAATAGTAAATTTTACCTTTTAGTTCGCCCATGCATCTTACCTTCACAGCTTTGAACTCCTTCGCTTTTTTTGCTCTTTCAAGAGTTAACAAGACATTTTCATTCTGATCATTCATCATGCGGAGAATGGTCTTTCCTTCAAATTCAACACAAGTTTTTTGAAAGTAAGAACTAAAAATCATTATTTGTAATTACTAAACTAAATCACTAACCACTAACTATTAACTAAATTTCAAAACTTGAAATTTAAAACCCTGAGATGCCTTCAAGTAGAGCTTAATTTAACGACATTAGCCTGACACCTTTTCATCACTTGTTTAGTCCGAGTTTGATTTGGGAAGCTCCATCTGCATATCGAAGATTATGATTTCATTCTCATTCGGATGTACTTCTTGACCATCAATAAAGACAACCTTCTTATCATCATTTGCCTCATCGATACTCATCACGATTTTTCTCTCTTATATCCAAATCTAATTTAGTCATTTTCAAGAATGGCCACCCAAGTATGATAGACATATCATCATCCATATTATGGTTCATGACCTCAAAATCCGTGATGAATGTGAATTTACCTACTTTCATCTATATATTCAAAACTTTTCCTATAGTAGGTATCAAGTTATACTCTGCTATTTTTAAATTTGTGGTATCTGGACGGTTGATCTTAAATTCTGCATGAATCATGTCCATCAATGGCATGACATTGACTGAGGCTCCCAAATTACATAAGAAAAATCAATATCGGTGTTTTTCAATGTTTATCGGTATGCTTATCTCTCCATGATTTCTCCTTTTGATAGGTTTGAGTAGCGGGATTATTTCAGTTTCTTCAAAACCAACTTGATGTCATTGCCTTGTGGGTCATCTTCACGAGACCCTTCAACTTTTTTCTTGGCCTTCTATTGTTGCTTCCCCTTCTATTTCTTTAAGGTATTGATCTTTGTTTCTTAAAACCATCAAGCTCGTCTTGCCTCACTTTCATTCCGTAAAACATCTTAACCATTTAAGCATTTACTTTAAATGTCTTACCACTATTGGTGATTAGCTCTACCACTACATATGGCCATGTGCCAACTACCTTGAATGGTCCTGACCATCGTGATTTCAATTTGCCTGGAAACAATTTCAATCTTGAATTAAATAACAATACTAAATGCCTTGGATCAAATGATCAATATTTAATTCTTTTGTTATGTTATTGACTTAGTTTGTCTTTATACAACTTAGCATTTTCATATGTGTCTAATCTAAACTCATTTAATTCCATCAATTAAGGTAATCTGCCTTTCCTACAAATTGAATGTAATGGTCTGAATATAATTGGTACATATGATATATGGGTTTTCCACACTAGGTATCAGAGTTAATTACATGACTTCCGCTATGATTTATTTGGGTTGAAAATGATCTAAATGGATGATTTGAGTCCAATAACAATTTAACTAGTAAATTATTATCATTTGTAGTTCATAATGATTAAAATGGTGGAAGAGTTGGCATGTGGGCCACAACTGGTGCTGGTAGGCCAAGTTGTGGGTCCGCATCGACCCCCGTGGCGGTCTATTTGGAAAATGAGCTGTTACATTCAAAATCTATGTTGAGCTTTTTCGTTGCTTAGTATGCTATATGCTCTAGCTCTACTAATAAATAACATGTTTTTCCATAGACCAACTGATACGAAGACATGCCAATTGGTGTTTTGAATGTCTTCTTGTATGCCCAAAATGCTTCTTCAAGGTGGAATGCCTAATTTTTCTAATAGTGTTTATGGCTTTTTCAACGGTATGTTTCACTTCTTTGTTACTTACTTTGGCTTGTCCATTTATTTAAGGATGACAAGCAAGTGAGGTCTTGTACCTAACTCCATATTTCTTTAATAATGTGTCTAAGGCTCCGGTGCAAAAATTTTAACTCTCATAACTGGTTAGTGCTCTAGGCATTCTGAATTGATAGAAGATGTTTTTTCTTTATGAGCTCTACGACCACTTTCGCGTCATTAGTTATGGTTACAACAACTTCTACCCATTTGGATACATAATCCACTGCTAATTGTATATATTTTTCTCATTTGAAGTAGGAAATGGTCCCATGAAATCTATTCCTAGACATTGAAGAATTCAACTTCTTGAAATGTGGTTTGTTGAAACTCATGCCTTCTAGAAATATTTCCTATTCGCTGTCATTCATTACAAGTTTTCACAAAAATACGTGAGTCCTTCAATAGATTTGGCCACTAGAACCCGCATTGCAACACTTTACTTGTCGTTTTTTGCGCTCCAAAGCATCCCCAATATGGTGATGAATGACATCATCCCAATCAATCCATTATTGCATCTCTTAAACAAATATGGCTTATCCTAGAAATACGACTTCACATCACTTAGGAACTTCTTTCGTGCTGGATTTGTTAAATCTAAAGGAAATACTCAGCATGCCAAGTAATTAACTTAGTCCGCGAACCATGGTGCCTCTTTCTGAACCTTAACCTTTAGCACTTCTTTTAAGTTTTATGCCTTATTTATCTCTTCATGCTTATACATTTTGGTTTCGCCTTAGCTCATTTGTTGCCATAGTGCTCATCATGCAAATGGCACTCATATTCGCCTAAGGATTTGTGATAGTGTTGCTAGGAAACTATCCTTCTTTCCTTGAGTTCAAGGCTAGAGCAAGTAGACAAATTAACCTCTCTAGATTCTTAATGGATTATGATTGTTCATTATCCATCCTTTTAATGGCTTACTTTATTCCTTCCAACGCTTTCTCATGATTCTCATGGCACTCCCTATCTCTCACTTTGTGATCTTGCAAATACTTCTCAATTAACATCAAAGAAGTCATTTTTTCATTCTATCTCAGCTTCCCTTGTTAGTCTTGTTGTTAAATGCCTTAAGGTAACTTCAATGCATTATCAGGATTTTCATAAGAAAGTTTTAGGTTATTGTTGCGGCCTTCATAAAAGCGTTGATGAGCCACTTCTCTTGGCCTGAAGTTGTTCCCCTAGCCTTAGTTATTCATGAAGTTGATGTCTTGATGCTTCATTCACTATCGTACTTCCATCTTGTTAATCGCCATCCTTAGTGATTTATATGTTGTTGTACTACTGATGGACTTTAGCGTCCCATCTGAGGTTTTGCCATCTAACTGCTCAGATTTGATAGTTCTGCTATAATTGTAGCTTGCAAGTTAATCTCGTAGACGTTTGCTGGTTTCCTGACTATAAAACAAGTATCGATTGTAGAATTCTGAGACATGAGAGTAATAAGATCCAATGCTCTATCCTCATCCTTGGTAAGTAGAAATCCACTTAATGCAGCATTTGTTAGCGTTCTTATATTATGGTTTATCCCATAGTAGAAAATCTAGAGTTGTGCCCATTTCACGTATCTATGTCCCATACATCTTTTTTAGAATCTTTTTAAATCTTTCCCAAGTCTCGCCAAGAGATTTGGTGTCTTTCTACTTGAACTGGTTAATCTCAATTTTTCCTTTCTCTAACCTTCACTAGGGGAAAAGATTTATCAAGAAGCCTTTCTTTGATTTCCAACCATGAAGTTATACTCCCTAAATTTAGCCCTTGGAACCAAGATTTGTCTTTTCTACCCAAAGGCGAATAGGGAAAATTGCATCATGATCACCTCTTTCATAACCTTGGTAATATGCACGGTGTTGCATTTCTCCAAGAAGTTCTCAACATGTGCAATCGGATCTTCATTAGATAGCCCGTTGAACCGACTATTTTGCACCATGTTGATTAGAGTAGGTCTTAGCTCGAACTCAATTAGCTGGAAGCCTCATAACTCCTCATCATTCTATCCTAGCACTTTTTCATTCACATTTAGATTACCTGTGCGTGGGTTATTCCCGCGGCCCTGTGGTTGGTTTCTAGCTTGCTACTCTACCATTATTATTCATTTCTTTTTCTTTCCTTTCTTGGTTCTATCAATCTCTCGAGTCGTAAAGCACTAGGTCTTTCTCTCGCTTATGACACATGCACTAAGTATCCTAGAAAGAAAACAAAAAAGATCAAGTGCGAAAGTCAAACCGAGACTTAAGCTTACTTTTATGTTATTTTTGTTTTTATGAATTGAAAAGTAAAATACTGAAAATAAAGCTTAGCAACTTTTGAAACTAACTAAGTAAATCTAATGCTACCATTCCCGATAACGGCACCACAAACCTTATGTGCGTGCGCGAATATAATGGCTCACCTATATTAATAGTGCAATTAACTTACTTTGATCATGGATATCATCTTCGTGGAAATGTTATTGCACTAGTTATATATTACCTATATAACTTGAATTATTGCTAAGAGATTCACTTTTAATTGGTTTTATACTAATCTAAACTAATCTAACAAATCACTTCAAACTTTAGTTGACTTCTTATATTAAGGATATCTTAGTTCACAACTTCACCTGAATAATTTAATACTATGCTTGGTATTCATCTTTACATCTCAATATGTTATGTGCAATGCCTAATTAGAATAGACGAAGTTCCTTCAAATCTACTTTAACCCACTATTATGACGGAGAATATTCTAATGTGCAAACTAGAACTCTACCTATCAGTGTGAATAAATGTAAGTTCCACATTTCTTTAAATCTCCAATCATTGGATTCATAAACAACTAAGTTTACTATCCATGCCACCCTAATCAAGAACTATCTCTCAAAGTTGTGTATTTTATGGTTGTACCATTCATGTCCAGATTAGAAGCTTCAATGGACATAATAGCTCCTAAAGCCTAAGTTCATTAGACACGTGATCAACCGATCTAAAGCATTACACTAAGAATATATACAAATTTTAACCACTACACTTTTAATTATCACTTTTTATTTCTATTCAGAGCATAACATTCATACCATAGAATTCATTGATCCATAAGATAAATAGACCACTCGCATATCGTTGAAACACACACACTACAATTTAATAAAGAAATCATCGCAAATCAGAGATGAATATAAATATTACCTTAAATTATTCAACAAAATCAAATATTGATTGCAAACATAGAGTCTTCAATGTTTATCCAACAAAAACTCCTTAATACTAAAACTCAATGCTAAATTACGCTAATGGAGGCTAATCTCCTTATATTTGTTGGTGTCCTCCTAGTTGACCACATCCTAATACCTATTTATACTCCTTAATAAGAATTAGAAACCCTAAATTACAATTTAACTCAAATTAAAGCTTCACTTTCTAATTTTTGCAAAGTTGGCGCTCTCACTTACTGCCCTGACATCGTGTGTGTGAAGCCATGTCTTCGTGATTGCGCCAATGCTTCATGATGTGTTTTTGAGCTCCTAGAGTCTCGGCATCATCCCCTTCGTATCCCGACGCTATTCCTTGTGTGGCATGGCACCGCCACTGCGTCGAGCCTCCATAGTTAATTTTCTTCATTTCTTCTTCTCACATACGTCATGCCTTTCATTCCCATGACGTGCCCTTTCTCCCCCCACATTGCAATACATGCTCCCACGGTGCCAACTCTAATTTTGTAGGTTTTTGCTTTGTTTCTTTTAGTTTTTCCTTGATTCCTTCCAATATATCTTCATTCCCTGAAAATGCAATAATACTATGAATTTGCACTAATTTAATGATATTTTTGCTAATTATACTACTAAACTAACCATATATATATGTACAAATAATCACTCATCAATTAAATATTTGCATTGTTTATTTCCAACGTAAGTGAGTAGTTAGTTAATTTAAACATACCCTCGATATGTAATATACTTTGGATTGTTATGTAGTTATAATTATGGAATTACGTACTTAATGCTTTAGATCCATTCATACGCATCAATCACATAATAAATAAGTTATTTTTACGTATTACAACTAGTTATTCTTTATATTAAGTGCATAGTAGCCCTTATGTTCCTTAGTATAGAGTGTCCAAATATATGTCTATAGTTATTGACTACAATTATAGAAGTTGTAACTAGGATTAATCTATAAGGTTTTTTCCGAGTGGATGTTCTAGGTTATTTTGTTCTAAGTTGTTTATTATGTGGCTTTAGTTAATATTGGCATAGATTAGGCATGCTTGTCATTGAGTGTAATGCTATCATCTTTCTATGGTGTTATATTTTATCCACTGGGTAGATTTACAATGATAAGAATGTGGCTTTTCGATTGAATTTAAGAAAATTGGTGGCTGACTAAAGGCTATCAACCTATTATTAATCATGATTTAATGACTATAGGATTCCATGTGATATAATTATAACTATACTGTGAAGTAATGTTATGCTCTAGTATTTGAAAACAATCCAAGTATATTACAAAGTTTAGTGGAGGTTTGTTTAAATATTTCACTTATATTGATTTATTGATTATTTGAATATTAGTTTGAATTATATTAGATTAGTTTATTAAATTTAATTTTTTATATTTTAATTATTTTAATTATTTATTTATTTTGTTTGCATATTATTATTGTTTAATTCCCATTTAATTAAATTAATTAAAGAAAAAGTTTAAATCCAAGAAAACTTTATGGTAGCCTTAATTTTTAAGGGATTTGAAAAACTCATATGGAGACGATTACCATTTACCACTACTACAAAATAATAGTAAAATATGAGAAATTATTATGCATGGTCGACATGTGTCATTATTGATTACCCTTATCGGTCATTTTAAAATTTCTTTTTTCTTAATAACTTAATCTCTTTAAGGCGCATTAAACCCCCAACTGGAACATGAGAAATACCCCGATTTTGCAAGAAATCGAAGAATATCTCAACGCACTCAAAACACTAAGACAATGCATCTCAACTTCAACTTGTCCTTATTCTATGCCAAATACTGTCTATTACACAAATTAGGCACACGACACACAAAAATAAAATATACCTTATGATCTTAGGTGCAATACAAGTAGGTCCTATTTTGGGTTAAAAATCTAATCATATTCAATTAATTGCCTGATTAAGTTTTGAGAATTTTTGGATTTCACTTATAATCTTGTAAAATACACCAAATACAATACAAAACATAGCAGATTTACGGACTCAATTTACACCAAGTTCAGCAAGTGCGAGTTTTGGTTGTTAGAAGTGAAGTCTCTTAGTCATATCATTGGAGCAGTAGGAGTATTAGTTGGTTCTACCAAGATTCAGGGAATCAGGGATTAAGCGGCACCAACTTTAGTGACAGACGTTAGGTTTTTTATGGGTTTAGTAGGATACTATCGCAGATTTGTGAAGGATTTCTTAAAAATCACTTAACCTATTACTATGTTAACTCAAAAGGGTGTCATGTTTGAACAGACCAAAGTGTTTGAGTAGGCTTTTACTGAATTGAATTAATTGTTAATCATCGCACTAATATTGGTATTGCCAAAAATTGGACATAGATTTATAGTCTATACTGATGCTTCTCGATAGGATAGTCGGATGTTCTGGAGTACATCAAGAACTATGAAATTTCCAGCAAGTCAAGGTTGAGCGGAAGAAGCCCTGAGGATTACTATAGTCATTTTCCATTCCACGGTGAAAATGGGAAGACATCGCCACGGACTTCCTCAAGGGTTTTTGCGGACTATCAAGAAACACGACTTGATTTGGATGATTATTAAGAGATTGAAATTTTTTGTTCATTTCCTACTAGTCGAGACACATTACACATTTGTTCAGCTGAATGTATTATTTGAGAAAGATTATAAGATTTGCGCGGTGTCGTTGACCATTATGTTTGGTAGAGATGATTTGTATGATGTGGAGGAGTATTCAAGAGCAGAGCAATATGGGACACACTTACAGTTTAACACCACATTTCACCTTCACATTTACAGATAGTTAAGTCGATTGATTAACTTAATTTCTCCAGCATATCATTGGGGCGTGAGTATTAAAGTTTTGCTAATCTTGGGAGGATTATTACCATTGTGTGAATTTTCATACAATAACAAATATCAGGCTAACATTCAGATAGCATCGTTTGAGGGTTATATGGTAGACCATGTCTGTGGCTGCCCCGACTCCCGACGTCGCCACATGGGGAGGCGTTGTCCCAGCGATCCTATCGGGTCTTTAACCCACTGGGACCTACACGCCACTGACGCCATTTTTCACAACACGACTCCTCGATACGCATGTTAACTCCATTCGTTAAGCAATTTAGTTCGACAGTTTAATCATTAAAACAACAGAGGAAGTCTTAAATTTAAAACAAGTAAAACAATTAAATTTATTATCGTATAAAACATCATTTTAAGAGCAACACCTATTGTGGAAAACCCGGGGAAAGTACTTTGTACATATACGACAATATTAAACAGTAATATATACAAGTACAGTATCTATTCAGTCTCTCATTTCCCAAAAGTAAGCGAAATATCAAAATCGAACATACTAGTAAGTCCTTGACCGCGGGCAGTCAGATAAAGTCGCCCAAAATCCCCTTGCCCTTACTAGCACTAGGATCTGCACTCGACCATCACAAAAAGTAAGATGGAGAGTACAGTTAGTAAGATTCCAACAAATTACACTGAGCATTTATAGGAGCATAAGCAGATATCAACAATCATGTCAATTAATTATGTGGAAACTAAATAGGCAACTGTACTAAGATCATCACATGAATAAATAACATGAGAGAAACAAACCGTGTACTCCTCCCGGTCACACTAAACTGTACGTCGAACCCCCTGGATCCTTTCGGTGGGTGCCCCACTTCCTTTCACCTGATTTCCATACCCCCAGGATCCTTTAAGTGGAAGCCCCCACTTCCTTTCACCTGATAACCCGCGTATAGCCTAGTGTGTCATAAGTACAACACGAATATCAAAAGTCTCAACCCCCAACCCAAATGCGTCACGGAAATCAATAACAATGAAATAGGGGCAATAGAATCCAACAATCACGAATAGGCAATCAATGATAGAAAAGTAAACCCTCATGACTTTCAGATGGAATCTTACGTACCTCGAAAACGCACTCGCTCGCATCTCGATATGCGCACCCGACATCTGACTATAGCATCCTAAGTCCCTGGTGTCCATTCGTACATTTAGCTACTAAATCATGCAAATCACAATTTAAAATTAGGTGAAATACACATCACCTCCATCGCCTCGTCGACATTCGTCGATTCGCCTCCGATCGGTTTGACAACGCTATCGCGTCGTTCACCGCGCAGCTGCCACGCTGAAGCCGACGTGCTGCCACTGCTGAGCGCGCGCCGCGCTGCGTCGTCCATCGCATCAGCACGCTGCGGCACCACCGTCGTGCCACCGCTGCCACTTCGCCGGCGCCGCCTCGACGTTCCACCGCACGCTGCACCGTCGTTCCGCCGACAAGCGCTTTTTCTCCATTGCGGCCGACGCGCTTCGCTGCGCGAGCCGCTGAATCGCTTCGTCCTCGCCCGCCGGATCGCGACCTCCTCGCGCCTCCTTGCCGCTGCTCGCTGACGGCCGTCGTGCTTTGGCTCTCCGTCATCGCGAAGCACTCTGCTGTGTCCGCCATCGCCATCGCCGCTGGATCGTCCGCGCCGCCGATCGGCCACCCATGCCGCTGCTGAGACACCGCCGGAGCTGCCGATCCGCCGCTCCTCACCGACGTCCGATCGCCGCTAAGCCGCCGCTGCTCGCCGCTGCACTGTGAGCTCCGCCTGGCCGTCCGCGTCGCGGTTTCCCTCCACCGCCGCCAAGACTATCGCTCGGCCGAACTTGTCGTTGCGCCGCGCCGATCTCCTCCGCGCGCCGGAGCTAGCCACTCTCTCATCTCTCGATCTCCTCCTTCTTCCTCTCCTTTTCTCTTTCTCTCTCTTCGTTCGCTCTCTCTGGTTCTTTCTCTCTCTTACTTTTTTTCTCTCTCTTCTTTTCTTTTATATCTATCATATATATAAATGCACGAATCACAAATTTTTGAGTGGTAATGAAATTTACCTATTTGCCCATATTTTTTTTATTTCCAAATCAATCTTTTCTTTTGTATTCAAATCAAACTCTCTTTATCAATCTACTACACGTTTTTTTTCTTTATCTCTAAATCAATTATGAATTCTTTCTCATCAATCCAATACATTTTTTTTGAGTAAGTAATGTCCTAGCATGATTAGCTTATTTTTTCATTCACATCTTATCTCAATGACAGTAGAGAATATTGATAAGCTAAAAAAGGTACTTGTATTTCTAATTTTTAAATTTTAATTAAATTTTAAATTTTGTTAATAAATTCTTAGAAATTAATTCCCGCGAGCGAAGCGAGCGGGGGAATCGTGCGTAGCACGTCTTAAAACTAGTATATATATATATATATATATTTACATATATATACATTTTCTTTTTTATTTCAAAATCAAAAGTGTCCTCAAAAACCGAGCAGCGCGCATCTCGAGGCACCAACTCGCATCACTTTCAAAATCTCGACACTCGCGCTACACAAATCACAAGGCGTATCCACTGTATATGATTTTAACGTGACCACATTAAAACCACATAAATCCACTATAACCACATATCTCGGTCCCACGTCAGCACGCGATTCGAGGCGCGTCCCCGTTTGTGTTTCGACTCCCCGAATTCTCGGCGTATACACGCATACATATTCCGGCAAGTGGGTCTCACATACGACCCTAAAATGACACGTGGCACGAGTTAAATTTTCGGGCCGTTACAATGTCGTTCTATAACATGTTGGTAGAGCTAGAGGATAATTAGCAACTTTGAGCTTCTTAGGAAAGGTGGAAGAATTACATAAACAAGTATCTTGAAGGGCTCACGTACGACGAAAGAGCATTTATGTATATGAAGGTTTCTCTTTGGAAGGGTCATCATATGTTTGGGCTTAAGGGAAAGTTAACTTTGAGGTTTATTAGACCGTCTAAGGTGAATAGATGACTCGGGAAGGTGGTTTCCAAGCCAGAGCTTTTATAGCAATTGTCAGGGGTCCATCTAATTTTCCATATCTTTATGCTTTGAGTAGCCAATTCAAAGTCAAGCATTTGATCGACCATAGAATTAAGGAAGAAGAACCTGAGTTAGGATATATCTTATGAGGAGCAACTGATCTAGATTCTTGACCAAAAGGTACATCAGTTGAGGACAAAGGCGATTCCCCTAGTATTCCTCAAGTGGCAGTTCCACACCGACTAAGAATACACTTGGTAGTGGGGAGCCTATATGATAAAGCAATTCTCGTACAACTTCGAGTCGTAAATTTATAATCTATTTAAGTTTTGAGGACAAAATCCTTATTATTTGGGAAAATTGTAACAACCCAAATCATTAAACCTTGATTTATCCTTAATTAAGATCACTAACCTATTATGTGGCGCCTCGGCGATACTTAAATTGATTTTTACGCAAAGACGAGGTATATATTTTCTTAGTGTGATGACTTCCTAGTGCGTTGTATGCATGTATAATAATTAAGTTAAGTGTAATTGAACAAATTCAAAAACATTAACAGCAGATCAATGATCAACAAAGATCATTGATCAATGTAACAATGCTCATTGAACACGATGAAACAATGAAATGCAATCTGCTTCTTATTCAAAATCAATCTGTACATTACATTGTATTGCTTATATACAAAACTCACATGGTGTGCATTGTACCCCTAGTTACAACGCCTAGAACAAACTAACATGAACCCGTAGTACATTACACTAAAGTACATGATTCAATACATACTCATCGATTAACATAAACAATGACTACATAAACGCAATGTTCTAGACACTACGCAAATGTACTCAGTACACTAAAGTATAATTCTTCATCCCCCTCAAGATGGAAGTCTATGCCAATCACATAGACCCATCTTGGACAATAAATCGAAAAACAAAGGAGCCGATAAAGATTTTGTAAATAGGTCACCAATTGTAACCGAGTAGAAATGTATTGAGGAAGAACAAATCCACACTTAAACCGATGTCTAACCAAGTGACAATCAATTTCCAAATGCTTAGTACGTTCATGAAAAACAGGATTAGCGAGATAGATGTATTGCGACTTGATTATCACACCAAAGAGGTATTGGAAGTGAAGTAGGAATATGTAAATCCTTAAGAATATATGAAATCCACAATAGCTCACAAACCGTGGAAGACAAATGCGATATTCACTTCAAGAGAGGACTTGGACACAAGAGCTTGTTTCTTAGTTTTCCAAGAAACCAAAGAGGATCCCATGAACACACAATAGCCAAGTGATAGATTTCCTTGAAATAGGACAAGCGACCCAATCAATCACAATAAGCAACCACAAAGAGATCTTGTTTGACAGGAAGAACAGACCCTGGGAAGGAGTACCCTTAAGGTATCTTAAAACATGAAGAGCACCGCACCAATGTTGCTCAGAGGGGCTCGAAAATACCGACTTAATTGTTGTGTGGCATAAGTAATATCAGGACAAGTGAATCCCAGGTAAAGAAGACGACCAATGAGTCTTCTATATCTATCAACTTCAATTAACAAAGGTGAATCAGGATCTGTAAACTTGCAAATACGAGGAGTGGAGTAGCAAATGGTTTAGCTATGAGAAGACTAGCATCGTAAGTAGATCAAGAACATACTCGCGTTGATGAACATAAAGACCTGAAGAAGATCGAACCAATTCCAAACCCAGGAAATAACGACCTTCACCAAGATCCTTAATGGTAAACAATGTATGTAAAAAGGTCTTGACTTGATCAATTAATGCAAGTGAAGTACCAGTAAGAAGAACATCATCAACATAAACCAACAACACCAAAAATTGACCAGCATTGTTGTAAGTAAACAAGCAGGGATCATGAGCAGATTGATTAAAACCAAAAGATTGAAGTTTGGTTGTAAGCTCATGATTCCACTGTCGAGAGGCCTGCTTCAAACCATATAGAAATCTATGAAGTTTGCAGACTTGATTAGGTGAAACCAAATTATAGCCATCAGGTGGCTTCATGTACACATTTTCATCTATATAGCCATGTAAGAAGGCATTGTTAACATCCAATTGGTGTAAGGGCCAATCTCGAGCAGCTGCTAAAGATAATACAATTCTAACAGTGACATTCTTGGCAACCGTTTTTCAAAGAAAATCACATCTCTTGAAACAAAACATGTATGTGTGGCCATGTTATACAATCTATAAGCCTTTTGTCCTGGAGAATAACCAATGAAGATAGATTTAATAGCTCGTGAATCCAACTTAGATTTGCTTGGTGAAACATTTGTAGCAAAGCACAAACAACCAAAAGTCTTTAAAGAAGAATAATTTGGTATTCTTCCAAATAAAAGACAATAAGGAGACTTCCACTTCAGTAACTGAGTAGGTAATCTGTTGATGATGTATGTGGCAGTAAGAATAACATCTCCCCATAATTTTGTGGCTAAATTAGACCTAAAAATCAAGGCTCTTGTAACTTGCAGTAAATGTCTATGCTTCCTTTCAACAACACCATTTTGCTTAGGTGTATATGGTGTTGATCTTTGATGAACAATTCCCAAACCAGAGAATAAAGCATGACAATCTTTATTACAAAACTCAGTTCCATTATCAGTCCTAATGGTTTGAACTGAGACCTTGAAAAGAGTTTGAATGAAAACTAGAAACTGTTTGATGATGTTGCCTGTCAAGGACTTATGTTTCATCAAAAAAGTCCATGTGAATCGACTAAAATCATCCACAATAGTCAAAAAATAATGAGCTCCTTGAATGGAAGATCGCTTATATGGTCCCCATATATCCATATGCAACAACCGAAAAGGACTAGATGTTTGAATAGAACTCACTGGAAAAACCAATCTGCATTGTTTGGACATCTGACAAACATCACAAGGTTCAATATGTTTTACACTTGAATGATCGTTAAGTAACATATCAAGTTGTCTTGTTACATGAACGAAGGATGCCCCAATCGACAATGCCATGAAAAATTATCGGTAGCATTATTACAAAGTAGGCTAATGATAATTCGAAGGTGATACAAATGAAGCAATGACATCCTTATGAAAGGAACTTGAATCCAAAGATGTACGGTCCTCCAACCATCCTTCCCACATGCCTAGAACTTGAGAACTCTCAATGTTCGTATAGCACAAAACGATGGATAAAACTCAATTGTCGCTTAGTAGATGAGAGTAACTTACTAACTGAAAAAGATTATACTTGAATGAGTTTATATGTAAACAAGAAGAAAGAACTAAGTCTCGAACTCAACTTCACATCTCCAATGCAATTCACTTCTTTAGTATGTCCATCGTGTAAACAAACCATAACGGCTTAGGTAAGACAAAGTGACATTAGCAAGTAAATCATAGCTAGTGCACATATGATTTGTTGCTCCGCTATCCACAATCCAAGCATCTGAATTAAAAGAAGAACAAGAACTGGAAAATCTTTTATCTGAGCTACCTGTAAAATCAGATACAGCTGAATTCATATGAGTAGAAGCTCCCGCCTCTCGAAACAGACTTTCCTTTCATAAAATTCTCAATCCCCTATTTGCCGTATTCATTGCGCTATATTAGACTGAAAATCTTCAAACTGAGATGATCTTGCATCTTGTATGTCCAGAGGTGATTCCATCAAATTCACAAAAGACTTTGAATTATTGGACATCCGCTTCTTGTCAAGGTCTTTTTGTACCAATCTGAAATCCATGAAGTTTGAAACAAGTTTCTTTTGTGTGCCTTTTTGTCTTACAGTGATCACAAAACAGATCATATTTATTGACAAACTTCCTTTGATTTCCTTTTCCAGCAAACCTATGAACATTTGCTAAACCAGACGAACCCGAATTTATCTTAGTAGTTTTCATCATCATGGTTGTATCTATCACAAGTGAATAGATAACATGTACCTCCTTTTGTTTTTCAACTCTAAGAACCATAGAGTAGGCTTTGTTTATACTTGGTAATGGATCCATTACCAATATTTGATTACGAATATGATCATACATATCATTCAATCCCATCAAAAACTGCATCAGCCTATCATTAGACTCCAGAACAGCCATTGCAGCTGATGCTCCACATTCACACACAGGTAAAGGAGCTAAACAACTCAGTTCATCCCAAAGTTTCTTAAGTTTGGTATAGTACTGTGAAAGTGACAGATCTCCTTGACTTATAGAAGCAATATCTCGTTTTCAATTGGTACAAGAGAGGACCATTACATTCTCCAAACCTTTCTTTTAATTCATTCCATAGATCAAAAGAAGAGGTTGTATAAAGGAAAGCTTCAACAATATCCTCTGAAATAGAAGTCAAGATCCAAGAAGTGACCATATAATCCACCTTGATCCATCGATCAAGATTAGGATCAGTAGATTCTGGTTTTAAACATCTACCATCAATGAAACCAATCTTTGTTTTTGCACCCAATGCAATCATCATAGCTCGACTCCAAGACAGTAATTTGAACCAAGAAGAGAATTAGAGACAAGTACCATACCAGGATGATCAGATCCTTGAAGAAGTAAAGGATTCTCACCAAGATCACCTATTTCAGAGCTCTCCCTCGCTCCATTTCGAATTGAAGAACTTACGTAACCATGAACAGATGCCATGTTCGACCGTCAATTCAATCAAAAACAACACAAATCAAGAACTGTAGAACCTCGCTCGATACCATGAACAAATTCAGAAACATTAACAGCAGATCAATGATCAACAAAGATCATTGATCAATGTAACAGTGCTCATTGAACACGATGAAACAATGAAATGCAATCTGTTCTTATTCAAAATCAATTTGTACATTACATTGTATTGCTTATATACAAAACTCACACGGTGTACATTGTACCCCCTAGTTACAACTGCCTAGAACAAACTAACATGAACCTGTAGTATATTACACTAAAGTACATGATTCAATACATACTCATCAATTAACATAAACGGCTACATAAACAAGACATAGACTTCTGTACAGACACAAGAATGACTACTAGACACTAAAGTATAATTCTACAGTAATCCCATTCATTTCATGAGAGAACAAGTAGTGCATTAGGATGCGTGCGATGTGGGTAGATGGAACATTGAAATGACTAAATAGGTAACTTAGCAATCCATTTTCAATTAAAATGAGTAAATTATGTAACTAATGAATAAATTTAATGTGCTTAAGTGAGTTTGGATAAATTTAAAAAATATAAACCTAAGTTCAAAAAGAAATAAAATGGCCATGGGATACTCCTCAATATGTGAATCAATGGAGAACTCTAGGAAATGGAAAATTGGTAGTGTAAAATTATGGAAATTGGTGAACTACACACGGTCCCTTGATTCATTTATAGATGAATAAGAAGTAGTGATAAGTGGACAAGATCTCATATACTTAGGCCCATATTTACATGTATTTCTCTATTCACATGCACACATCAATAAAAATGGGTTGAACTAGATTGAAAAAAAAAAAAAGTTGGAGAGCATAACTTGCTGGATGTTGAAGAATTGAAGGACAAAGGAGATGAGTAGTAGGTTTACCTACATGCAATTCAAGCTAGGACCTAAATACAAACCCTAGGTAATGATATCTATCTTCTCTTCATATCAAATGAGTTAGAAATTTAAATAATAGACTCACATCCCATTAAATTTTAGCCCAACTCATATTAGTTAACTTGGTTTGGTAATTTAAAAGAGTAAAATATTTAATCAACAATTTTGGAGACTTTAAGCAAATTTGTTTTTCTTATGAACATCCAATTCCTGAATCTCATATATGATTTAATGGTTGTTTTTGAAATTGAACGCTAAATCTGAATTCCTTATATTTTCCCACTCAATTTGTTGCATAAATTTTCGATTTTTGATGTAGATTTGAATAGGTTATTATTTTTCAAAGGCTTTTATGTTCTTGCAAAATTGAGTTCCTTTTTTTATAAATGCATGTAGTATTGATGGTTTGAATGCAAATATATGAAGTGTATCATGTTGTTGTTGTGGAGGATATTATGGGGACCCTTGGTGGAGGGAAAAAAGGGCCTGAAAAGGATGAAAGAGATGATTTCCCATAGTGGAGAACAAATAAATTGTGGGTTGTAGCGCCAATAGTATGCTAAAGGCCTTTTGGGCAGCAATTTCTATAACTTTTGGAATTTAACTTATCTACCATACCTAAGCATAGACCCCTAACAATTGATTCTAAACCACTATAATAAACTCTTAAACACCTCAGGAATGTTAAGACTCAGCACCGTGTATGGGATGGGAATAGCAAGGCGAGTAGCAACCGAAATTGTTTAGGAATTGCTTGGATAGTTGTAAGTAAACATGTTGAGTCATTTATTCCCAACTCATATTTTATTATTGATTGATTTCTAGTCATTTGGACTGGGGCTTCTTATTTTGATAATATTTTTCTCATTCATGTATCTTGTACCTTTCTTGTTCAATATTATAGTTCATTTGGAACTTGCATTCATATTGCAACTTATTGAAACTTTTTATCATTTGGGAATTTCTTAAAAATGCAATAGTGGTGATCTAAGAAGGACAAGGTTTTGGTTGGGCGATTTAACGAACATGTCTCACGTACACGTTAGGGGTTGTGTTCCTAGCATTACTCACTATGGATAGGGTTGTGTTCTCGCCTTCATTGTGAGGGATCTCTATTGGACTTAAGGCTTGCCAAAAGGTTGTGTTTCTCACGAATATATCGTAGAACCCTTATGGGGATTAGGAATTGTCTTTCCCGTGGCCTAATAGACCCTAATAGGTCGGTTATGTTCCCTCATATATGCATTTAGGTTGAAAAGAATCTTATCGCATATTATAAGACCTCTTATGTACTTGAACTTAATATCACTCCATTGCACTTAGTTTTCTTTCCTAACTTATTTACCTTATTAGTCGACTTGGTAACTCTTTGCATAGACTTATTTTCCAAATAAGTTATCTATCATTATGTAGTTAGTTACCATTCTTGCTATTTTTGAATTGTGAATAAATGAACTAAACTCTTACTCACTGGAATAGTCATTTTTTGTGACAATTGCAGCACATACCAATATTAAACTGGGGAAGATTAAGCTTAGCAACTACCTCTTAGCCCTGTGCGGTATAGCTTTTGCTACTTTTACAGGTCTTGTGACTAGTTACGTGATGGCCCTGAGTCCCAAGGCAAACCAGGCATCGCCACATCACCTGAAACCTCACTAAGCCCGTCATGTAACTACACACTTATCAATAATGTCCTTTGACCTAACCTCTATTTCTTTTTTGATTTTTAAGCTCCTTAGTCATTTTCAAGTCTATGTATGCCTTTACAAGAAAAATTGACTAAGTTTTGTGATTTCTACAACTTATTATTCAATTTAAGTTGAATAAATATAGCAGAAGAATTTAAGCATTAATGAAAGTAAATTAAACAAATTTTTCATCAATATAATTCAGTCTGCCGGATGGAAACTCAGCATATCGATACCGTGCATTTACACAAAGCAAAAAATATAAATAAAAAGGCATATATACATGTATCAGTGTCCTAAAAGTCTCTAACCCAACATAATGATACCATATATATAGAACATGACTATGATTATGCAAAGCAGTTATCTAAGCTTAGAGGCAGTTGACGAAAATCCCCTTGTACTAAACGCGTAGAAAGATCTAAAACTTGCCCCAAAGAGACAAGTTCCATTAAGTAAGTCCTAGAAAATCCATACAGTATTCAAAAATCTGCTAAACAGGTATGCAATTTAAATAAAATAAAAAATGCTAGCGAAATGTGATAATTCAACAACTCGATAGCGATTAGCAAGGTACTAAAAATAAAATGATATTTCACACCAACCATGATTACCAGGAGCTCATCAATGCACGTCCATTGACCCATCAATCTAAACCTACTAGCGATAAACAAAACCACGTAAGTTTAAAAATAAATGAAAATTCATACACTAACTACAGTTATCAAGATCCCACCATCGTGTGCCCATGCTCGCCCATCTCCATATTGCACTCATTTTTTGGGTTTAGGGGTTCAAAAATGCAGCAAAAGTTTAAAATTTTAATTTTTAAAAACCTAACAGGATTAAAACAAAACTATTTATATGATTATTAAGGACAAATCATAACTTAATCACTAGTTTCATTCTCTGTATATGTTGATCAATCTTCAAGATGCTACCAGAGATGAACATCATCTATCAGCACATATAAACGAATGGTGATCCAGATCTCAAATGCTAGCTCCCAAAGAAAACCAAAACGATTTATGTTCTCTCAAAAACTCTGAACATACAAAAACCCTAATTCATTTTCGCCAAAAGGGAAATTTAAATTCTGACCCTAATTCTTACATAATGTGTTTCTCACTTAAATGTCTATCAATACAACACTTATATATAGATGGGTAAATGAATTACACATATACCCTCACTTAAAAGGGTGTTTATATAGAAAGATTTAGGGACTTTAATGTCATGAGTTTTATCTCATAAAACTCATTGTTCCGAGCCTTTTAAAACCTCACAAGACAATCCTTTGTGTGCGACCTAATAGGCGGATGCAACGTTGGCAATGAAATAAAACACCTTTTAGCAAACAAGTCATAAGTTACCTTTAATAAGACATTATAACTACCCAAGTTACACGAAGATCAAATCGATGCAACCTAATCAATAGGGTGTATAATATCCTTTTATTGTATGATAACCTCTGACCAAGCATATGGCAAGGAAAAGTCATCATTAATGTTTAATCATACTAGTCTCGATCTCAAGATAGAATGAGATCATCCTAGTGACGTTGATCATATCAATTCACTTCACTACAAAAAAACAGCAAATCAGAAACGGAAATTTTCGTCTCGATTTGCATAAATCCCTCTAATTGAAATCAGAAACGGAACAGAGACGGAATAGATTCCGTCTCTAAAATCGTCGTCGCTGATCCAATCAGAAACGGAAATTTGATTCCGTTTTTTATTAGAGACGGAATAGAGACGGAAAAATTCTGTTTTTTATTAGAGACGGAATTAGCGACGGAAATTAGAAACGGAACAGAGACGGAATAGAAATGGAATTTTTTCGAAATGGTACATTTGTAATTGCATTCCGTCTCTCGATTCCGTTGCGAATCAGAAACGAATCGAGAGACGGAAATAAGAAATTCATGAATTTCGTCTCTGATTTCGTTGCTAATCAGAAACGGGATCAGAGACGGACTTAGAGACGGAATGCAAAAAGTCCGTCTATGATTCCGTTGCTAATCAAGAACGGAATCGAGAGACGGACGTATTCGATCTCGATTCCGTCTCGATTCCGTTGGTGATTCATGCATATATTCCTGGAAAATTAGAGACGGAATAGCAATGGAATGTTTGAATTCGTTGCTAATCCGTCTCTAATTTTCTTTTTGTTTAATTTTCAAACATAAAAATAATCCAATTGGTTCTCCAACCTATAACTTGAAATTACAACCATAGGACCTACTCCATCACCTCGCACCCTCCAACAACTCCTCAAAAGGGTGCTAACATCCCCCAAAAAGCAAAATTTGACATTCATACATCGACAATATATATCAACAAATATTCAAATGAGAGAAAAAAACATAAAAATCAAAAATTGAAAAAGATTTATATATCCACGAAAAATTGTCTAGTATTACAAATGTTCCAAATTTTTAAGTATTCACAAAACCACCAATCCTATTGTTCAACAACCACAAAAAAAAAACTTACAATCTTATAAATATGCACAAAAAGAATTATCAATCGAAAAGTCTTGAGACGTTCATCAACACCACCTGCACAGCCAAGGGACATTTGAAACCACTTAATAATTGAATAGTTGAACTTAAATTTTTCAGGGACATAAGCATCATAGCATATAGAGCTAAGGTAGAAGAGCAATGACTCACATCGAACTTATAGTGACGATCCCTGCACTCGACCATCAAAGGGAACGACAAGCAAGCCATGAAAACTAGAAGTTTGATCCATGTAAGCTCCACTTCTGACGACAAGAAGATAGCCTTAAAAAAATCTCAAAGAGAAAAAAAAGGAAGTGGGCAAACATTTTTAAAGTTACGAGTGTAAAAAGAAATAAACTGCATCAATTGTGAAGATAATGCGTATAGCTCCAACCATAGCCTTTAAGCAAAGAGGAGTCATACCTTGTAATAACAACAGGGATGCCTTCATAAGCTGCATTGATAGCACTTTTACTTTAACGAGCTTATACCACCTCTTCCAACTCTAGATTTGCCTCCAAATTTTATTTCTCCCTGGTGCTTCTCTTTTATATATGTATCAATTAACTTTGATTGCGGGTCACTAGGAGGTCCACTGTATAGACCCTCAACATCGCTCAACAAAATAAGAAGGTCAGCTTTTAGCTCCAAAACTAACAGAGCGGCCAAACTATCATTATCCCAAAATATGCCAGAAGAGTCCTGCAAATAATTTTGCAATCAAAAGCTAGGAAAAGAAAAAAGAATGCAATATAAAATAAGTTGACCAGTTGCGTCCCAATTGCGTCCCAATTGCTATAATCAGTTCAGTGAAATGAGGATCCAAGTTTTTATTAAGTTTAACATAGTAGTGGACAACATTAGTAAAGACAGATAATGAAATACATGTTAGTCTTCAAGTTGATTAGTTTGGGGAACATTCTTTGCTTCCTCTCCAGCTTTGTTCTTCTCATAGAAATGCATCATAGCCGCCCTGAGATAGCATTGCCAAGGTTAGCGCTGCATACAAGCGTGCATCCTGCGCCATTGATCATCACCACATAACACAATAACTTACTATATCAGATCAATGAAGTATGATAATCTAGTCCAAAACAAAGAGGTATAGATTTGGTAAACTTTAGTATATACCTTGCATGTATAAGCCTAAGACTTATTTTGTAAGGCCATCTCCTTCATTTGTGAACCAGCGACGCACCAACCGCAGATGCCCACATAGCACCCGAGACTCCCATGATTCAAAGATTAACATCATTAACCGCGTCGTAGAAACATTTCACATATGTTTGGGAGATAGTTATAAACACACAACAAACTAAGTCTTAACTTTGCTTACCAACACTGGCGAGCTTGTGCTCAGAAATCCAAGACTTCAGAGAATCCATTACTTCACATAATCGAGCAAAGCTAACAGGTCAGTATTATTCTATACAATCACTGGTATATAAGCTAGGGAAGCAAAAATCTAATAGGTCAAGCAGTTATGATGGAATGAAAAGTCAGAATCAACGCTAGAAAACAAGGCAATATAAGGCCATTATGTTGTGTTGGTGCTCCTAAACGACAACCTTCCATGCATATATAGAGTCTAAATGGGAAACAACAAAAAGAAAAGTAATATTAGAATAAAATGTGTCTTCGAATAAGCACTCGGTCTTACCAGTGGAAAAGCCTTACATTACATAGCAACATTGACAATAAAATCTCCATTAGTGAAAGTACTAGTTAGATGATTCTTTGAGGGAGCACAATAGAACAAGAAACAAAAGAGAAGGAATGATTATTTAAGTTTTATGTTCAAAGTCACTAGACAAGCTAGATATCAAATGAATGCCCTTCACAGCCCTTTAATCAGTCACTTTGCAAAACTATTCGATAAATAGGAGCTATGGTTTTGAGATTAGGTTTATAGGGTTTTCATCGATCGATAACTATGTTTAACAACAAAACTTATATTTGAAGCGAAGTTGTAACAAACTATACATTCACATGAAAGTTAGGGCATGTCCTGGCTGACCAAGTCGAAGTGATTTCATTCAAGCATATATTAAAAGACAAGTGACTCATCAAAACGAGATGAAAATTATATACCAATTAATATAGTGCCAGAAGAGAATAATCCCATCTCAAACACATAAAAATATACAAACAAACCAGAATTCAGCACCACTAAAAAAAAAAAAGCACACCAAAACCCCAAATCCTGCAACTCGTCCAAATTCCCCCAAAAAAACCCCTAAATATCACTAGCTTTGTCATCATATAAAGTTAGATTTCAAGAGCCGAGACGGTAAAACTAAAATAGTAGAACAATTAGCTAGAGTAATTCATTTAAAACATATTACTCAGGACAAAAGTCATTGCTTCTTATTTTTTGAAAACTATACAATAAAGATCTCATTTAGACCTGCATGCCCATATTGTATCATTTTAATTCACACAATCACCAAAGTCATACAATACTCTGACCTATACCATGTATCAAAATTCCAAACCGTTTTCAACTATTCTCTTTGATTTAGTCACATTGGCCCCCAGTGGCCTGTACATTGCTTCACTAGTACATGAAAGTCACATATACTAATCACCAAAAAAGAAGTCGAATACATACACACATTCAAGTGATCAATCCCCACGAAATATTGTAAAATCCAAAACAGAGAAACAACAGATGTTAATGGGCAGTGCTGATCTGAATACCAACTTGTGGAGGAAAACGAACTAATAAAGCAACAAAAATAACCAAAAGAATTCAAAAAGGGGTGTGAGAAGCTCGAAAGGTCATACAAGATTCATGAGAGAGTAAGCATCGTTGCCAAAAGTCATGTAAAGACGAAGCAAACTCTTACCAATAAGAGAACGGAGAGTCGTGACCAAGAAAGAAACGGAGAGACCAGAGAGAGAGAGAGTTGAGAGTCGATGACGGAGACCAGCGCAACGAGACGGAGTGACCAGAGAGACGGCGAGACCGGCGAGACCAGAGAGACCAGAGAGACCAGCACGACGAGACGGAGAGACGAGAGTTGAGAGCAAAGAACGAGACCGATTTGGGGATTTTGGACGGGACGATCGAACGAGATTTGGGGATTTTTGGGGAGGGGACGAGACGATCGGATTTGGGGGTTTTGTGGGGGATTTTGGACGAGAAGGATTTGGGGTTTTTTCCTCGTTTTGGTTGTTGGGGGGGCCTTGATCCAAGCATACACAAATCCCAAGGTTCGATGAACGGTCATAAGAAATGAGATTTTTGGTGGGAATGTTGGCGCCATTTTTTAGAGACGGAATTAAATTCCGTCTCTATTTCCGTCTCTGATCCGTCTCAATTCCGTCTCTAATTTAGTCCGTCTCAATTCCGTCTCTAACTTATTTTTTTAGCAACGGAACTTAATTCCCTTTCTAATTCCGTTTCTAAATTTCATTTTCCTTGTAGTGCTTGGACTTAGCCAATGATCAGTCTATCATATCGAGAGATCTACTGATATTGTAACAATCCGTTGCATTAAGTAGGTGATTAACGTTAATTTGAACCCTATTAAAAATGACTTAGATGTTTGGTTAAGCATGGCTGGTCTCGAATAGTATGTATGCGTGATTTCCTAATTATATAATATTTGTTTGGTGTACAAACAAATTAAATAAACTATAGGTTATTAATATAAATCAATATAAATTAGTTGGAAAATAACTAATTAATTAATCGTCGGTACGCCTAGTGTGACACATGTGAGTCATGATAGTCGTATAAGAGACGTGGAAATAATATGTACGCTAGAGTGTGCTCGTTGGCAAGTGTATCGACTTTATAGGTGCCAAAATACATAGGTTTATATATATTTATGTATATAGGTATATATAAATATATATTAAGAAAGAAAAACCTACGATTTGGATCAAATTAGTCTTAAACTTTGGATTCGCCTCGGGATACGTAATGTGGGTGACACAAAAGATGAATAGTGCAAGTTGGTGGTGGTGGGACATTTATGAGTGGAAGAAAATTGGTCATCTTGAGATGTGTGCCAACTTTCTCCATGTTCATCAATTGAAGATAATGTCGCAAGTGTTATGCTAGGTGGTAAGTTTAAGTAGGGGGTGAAATAAGTTAACTAGAGCCATAAGACATACCTTGAGATACACATCATGTATCTGAGAAGTTCAAATAAATTGATTGACCAAGTCGGTCTTGGTGGCTTGATGAGGATCACTTCATTTGTAGTTGAATGTCATTGGATCAACCTCGAGATATGTGGTACGTATCTGAGGAAGATCATTATGTAAAGGCTTTTGCTTTCATCGACAAAATAAAAACAAAAAACATAAGCAATGATCGAACAATGGAGAAAAAGAAAAAGAAAAAAAAATTGATGGAGAACGTGAAAGAAAAAGGGAATATAAGGAAAGGCTTGTCGGTTGTTGAGTTAAGCTAGAGATTGATCAAGGATGGCGGGGAAATCTTAGTTTTTGATCAATCAAACTAAGTGAAGGAAGAATTAAGCAATATATAAGCATGGAGAAAAACCAATTTCAGTCCCAAATGTGTTCTTAAGCAAACTGGTGAAAATCTTCTTATTTTTTTTAAAAAAATTTCATTAGTTCTCAATTGTTTTTAATAAGATTTGTTATAAGAAGTTAGGGTTTGAAGTTCAGGTGTATCAAATAGGTGTAATTTAAGTTTTATGAACTTAATGGTGATGGAATATATGAAGTTCTTCGCTGTCATGAACTAGTATAGGATTATGATGATAATTTTATTTCGAAAATGCCATAAGATCATGGATTAGCTTTTGAATTTATTAAATTTTTGTCCTGGGATATTGTTGGATTAATGTAAGACATTTTTCGAGAGACAATTATATTGTCGTAGAAGCCCTCATGGGGTAGTAATTGGACTGAAGAGTAGTCGGGGAAGTCCGAGATTCGAGAAATGATGATGCTTAAGTTACTGCAATGATTCGTGTCATCCACGGCGCCGATGGTAACCGCCACGACCAAGGGTTGGCGTTGTGAGAAATGCCACCCACGGCGTTGTGAGCCTAATTTAAGTTAAAAATTCATTTACAGTTCTACTTGCAGTTGCAATTATATTTGATGTTAATGTTGCAGTTTCAACTACTATAATTGTGACTGTATTGAATATTAATGTTGTAGTTGGCAACTTGCAGTTGAAACTATTTTAGCTGCAACTATTGTTGTTGCCCTTAAAGTTGCACAACAGCAGTTGCAACCAACAATGAGCCTAACTTTACGAAAAATTACGAAAATGGAGATCGAGTTGTGGGCTTCAAATGAGACATAGGATAGGTTACTAGGATTAATCCTAGACCTAAGTTAATGTATTTTGACTCAATTTGTGTAGATTTATCTCGTAAACCATATGAGGTGAGAAAAGTTGGGACAAAGTTGGAAAACTCAACACGGATAAGTAGGACTCGTTTATTTATCAATTGTTGTACATAAAATAGTATAATTAGTTCATGTAGTCTAGAGATAGGGATGCGGCAACGTACTGTGATTTGATTGTTTCAAATATGAAAATCTTCAAAAAGGGTCAATAAGACAGATCGACCGAGAAATTGAAAGGATAGCCTCGAAAATAGATTTTGCCCTTTGTCTTGAGAAAAGGAAAAGGATAAACAAGAAATGACTTCCCCCCTTCATCCATAATGAACGGAGATTACCTTAATCGTTTAATGTCCATTTAGAGTTTGTAGCTCAGTGTCTATTTAGTGTTTTGTAATAAACAGGGTTGTGATACAATTTTACTATTGAGGTTTATTCCAATTTTTGTATATCTTGTTATTATCAAAAAAGTTTTAAATTTACACTTCATTTACTTTATTTTTAATTATTTGATTATCAAGGTATACATGTTATGTTTGTTAGGTATTAGTGAGAGGTTTCTGGCTCTAGTTAAGTCTAGTTGGAGTACCAAGGCTTAATTACGACTTCGGGATAAACAATTCCTTAATCAGGATTAAGGTCATTACTTATATCTTTCTCTTTATGAGAGGTAAAAGTTTTATCTCGATTACACACCTTTGTACATTATTCACAAAGTAACCAATTACAACCTTTATAATTGTTCGGTTAAAGATAACGTTTGATTGCGTCAATTTATTGTGCTCCTAATGTTGAAGTCTCTAGTATCTCAAGTGAAAGGTTTAAATGTTATACATATCATAAGTAACACATACGACTTAATCCATGTGGTGTTCTCATAGCACGTCGATCCAGTACGTTATTCTCTAACTAGTACTCACATGATATTGATTTGTATCCCTATACGTATGATTATCACATCACATGACAATCAATCAAGGCTCACACTAGTCTTAATTCATTGTAGTTCATAGTATAATAATCGACTAGGGACATTTAGGATATTTAAGTAAACATCCATGGATCTTATAATAATGTAGACTGCAAACCAAGTATAATAAACAACAAATGAAATTCTTTATTTTAATAACCAAATTAGTAATAGAAATAATATTCAGAGATTGACCTAGAGCACGTGCCCTCATACTTTCGGTGGTCAGGTTATTCACTACGACCACCAACACATGCAACCACTAGAACAATTTCGGTATTTAATAGAGGTTTTTAAACCCCTATTAAAAGGGGGTGTTATTAAATAACACATAATTGATATGAGTTTTAAAAAACCTCTATGTAATACACGTATTAAAAATTAAAACATAACACATTTTCACATGACATTTAATAACACTCTATTTAATAGGGGTTTTAAAACCTCTATTAAAGGCAAAAAATGTTCTAGTGAACCATGTGAAACAACTTAGGGTTGCAAGCCACTAAGTGCGCGTCGCGCACGTTGACACGAGCCGTAAGTGTACAGCAACACGAACTTAATAGTGGCACCAACAAGTGTTGGTACAAAGTTTATCGAACCCACAAGAATGTTTGAATGCTCATTTGTAATCTAATTAAGATAGTAAGTTAAGAAATTTGAATTTTGATTAAATTGGAATTTAAATTAACGAATTAACTAGATTACACAAACTCTATATGAAATTAATTAAAAGTGGACTTAAGCTACGGAGAGAACGTCTTAGAAATCTACGTCACCCAAGTTGTTTCCTTCAAGTCCAATTTAATTAGAAAGGCTCCTAATTCATGTTGTAATAGGCGAATTTCCTAAGATTCACTCCATACCGAGGCCTCGATGGTAGAGATTTTAGTGCCCCACTCGGACTCCACCAAATCGGTGTGAAATGAGCGTAGGTGAGAACACCATATTCAACCTTAAATTCTTGTGCCACCCTAGTCAATGGTCGATGATCAACATACCACATGTTCTAAGGTTGTGTTTCCTAAAATCCAGGTCCAAAAGCCCCAATGGTCATGGTGTCTTTCAAACCTTAATTTCTACACCTATTGAATCAAGGTAAGTATAGCAACACACACAAATATATACAAATTAACTCATTGAAATGAAAGAACTAACACATTCGCATTGAAATCATAAGGAATCCAACTTGGGTTCTATAAACCCCTAGAACAAAAAGGATTTCCCCATAAATTAGTCCAATACAACACAAGTCATTATAGAAATGCAAGAAAT
Organism: Stephania yunnanensis; assembly: GCA_039657365.1. Classification (NCBI taxonomy): domain Eukaryota; kingdom Viridiplantae; phylum Streptophyta; class Magnoliopsida; order Ranunculales; family Menispermaceae; genus Stephania; species Stephania yunnanensis. Next base: position 24,959,501 of record CM077581.1, on the reverse strand, counting down.
CGTGATTTGAAACTTAGAGTTGAGAAGAAATCTAAGACTCAAAACCCAATCTTCAACCCTCCACAAGTTTCTATTCAAGTTCTCAAAAGTAAAAGATCCCTTTAACCTAATTTTCAAGTCAATTTATACCCCCAGGAGCGATTTGGTCTGAAAAATGGCTTAAAATCCCAAAAAACTCGTAATATAAATGTCATAGCCGCAGTAGGGGCCTACCTTGGCACTAGGGCGTTAGGTTCAGCGCCCCACTGTAATTCCTTACTGTGTTTAGGTGCTAGGTCACCAAGATTTGAATCCTGCACATATACTCCACTTTGCAACGTGATGTTCGACCCCTTAGAGGCTGAATTTGACGAAGCTTGTAAGACATGAAACTATTCGGCTATGAGTCTACTTTCTGACGAAAAAAATGACAAGTCATTTGGGTTTGAAATAAGGGAGCTATGGCAAAAACGCTGAAGCTTGGTTAAAATAAACTTTGTTGAAACTGTCATACTCCACTTAATAAGGGCATCAGACTGGCCTAGATTACCATAAACCTCTGATAATCTAGCAGCATGACCTTCAATCACAAGAATTACATAAAAAATCCATCAGAGTATTTATTAAATACGATTCTTTAACAACTATAAATGGATTCTAAAATGAATCTTGTACCTCAAAATCAGTAAAGATTAATTATATAATCCTTAAATATTTTTAAAAGTTTTTCACCAGCATCTCCTCTATTTTTAAGCCTACACCGAAAATTTCAACCTTCATGAATCTTCAACAAACCGGCTTAGTTTGGTGGAAATGTCGAAGGACTCACAATCTACCCCATAACAAATTACATCGCATTAATAATGATTATTTATTCATTCTAACCTATCTCAGCCTTTCAACTTTATTAAATCATTAATACCTTAAGTTCTCGGCATTCTAATCCATCCTAAAATCATTAAAACAATTTCAATCCTTCTCAAAACCATTTCAACACTTTCAAAATATATCCTAACCTCACATGAACTCATAAACACATTTATACAATATTTTATATTCAAAAGTAATACAAATATAGAGAGAAAGAAATTGAGCAAGTCACTAATAATCAGATAACTTTTCCTTTCTTTTGTTGTTGCTAAAACCTGTCATTATCCAATTATAAAAATTTGATAATGTTAGATAAGTAAATCCCAGACCATCCATACACCTATATATAATAATCAAATGCATAATAATCCAAGGAATTTAAACAAATAATATAATCTAAGGAATTTAAAAACAACTGTGAATTCATCCACTTTTTATTATCCGACCACAATCAGAAGACCTATCTCCGAAAGTGGTAAGTAAATAGTAATAAGGACTCACGAGCGAGGAGAATAACCAAACGAGTCTCATTCCTCTAGACTATGGGAGTATGATCTGATTCAACGTGATCTCATGATAACCACGTGATGCAAAGTATCAGTGACTCCAGCCCCTCAAACATAATATAGTGTTTAATAACCACGATACAAACACTATAAGGAGACTTGTAACGCCTTACCATCCCAAATTGTGTATGCATATACAACAAAAATGCAATTAAATGATCAATGCAATTTATACGAAATATCTATACTATTATAATAGCAATCTCAAAACGGTTAACCGTGAAGCCTTTTTGGCTAAAAGTCCCAACGATGACCCTATGTGAATTGATAAAATAGTTAAAATTAAGGATAAATTGGTAATTTAATTGATAAGTCCAAATTAATATTTGAGTTTTCCTAATAAAGTGAGATTTAGAGGATTTTTCCTCTCTCTCTCTCCTCCACGTTTCTCTCTTCCACTCATTACACTTTCTCTCTCCTCACGGTTATCTCTTCCCTTCTCTCTCCTCACGGTTATCTCTTTCCCTTCTCTCTCTAATATCTCCCTCACGTGCAACGCACGTGCTCATTGACTAGTAATCATATAATGTAAATGTCACCATGATATTTACTTAACCTTACAAACAACCAACTTCAAGCTTAATTTTATAGGTACTCGGAGCGTCAGATCACCTTAAAAATAGTTCCAATAGCTTCCCTACATACCAATTATAATGTGGGTCAAGCTTCAATTGAAACGATATCACTAAGCCCAATGAAAATCGCGATCAAAGTACGATTGAGAACAGTTTCCAAAAATATTAATTTAAATAACTATTTATACTAGCCAACTTGGAGTAACTTTTTATCCTTGAAAACCTAAATATTTGTCATGATGACCTTAAGGAACTTATAGTACTCATGTCCTACTTTTCATAGACTCTAAGAACACCTAAATTGGATCACCAACGAAGAAGTTATGGCTTGTCGACTTGGAAACTTCATATATTTTGAACTAAAAAAAACTTCTCCAAATTAATATTTATGCAATTAAATCCTCCAAACTCGATAATAAACGCCACGAAACCACCCGATACCAATACCAAAATAATTTCTCAGCCCGTGGAGTCAAATTAGATTAAAATCAATAATCAATATCAACTATTAAAAACATCTCCAAAATAGTTATCAACTGAATTGCATTAGTTCACCTCCCTAACCCACATCAATGGAATTTATTCCAAATTGACGAAAATCAATCTAATATAACAATTAACAACAATTCCAACAAATTTCTATCAAAACCCTGCGAAAAAATTGAAAAATTGGGAGAATTCAAATTGAATTTAGGAAAAATACTTGGCATTAAGAATTTATCAAATTGCAGGCCAAATACCTCGTTTCCACCGCGGAAACTGGGCTCGAAAAAAGTTGGGCGAAAATCGGACGTCGAGTGATCTAAAGCGAGAGATCAAGCGAGAGAATCAGATTTTAGAAAACCATTTCATTCTGATCGAACTAAATCAAAATTTGATTTTGTTTTGTTTTCTTATGTATATTTATATATCCCTCAGCTGTCTGCTTGAGCGACTTAAGTTATCTTTAATTATTAATTCTTAAAAACTTTATTTTGACGTGCTTTAACATTTTGTGCTCGTTTTGGATCCGATTTTTCACTAAATTGAACCAACTTCTCAACAAAATAATACATCTTCATAAAACGTCCATAACAATGATATTTTTCACGCCAAAAACCCAAAAATTATAACTTTATCCATGAAATATGGAATCCTTATGAACCAATCCTCTTACCATATTTATCCAAACTTGCACTAGTTTGGAACAAATCTCAACCCTGACTACTATTAACCGAGACCAGACTCAAAACAAGATCTCGCACAACTTCATCTCATTTTACCTTACCTCCAATTTCGACTTGCACGTAAACTGAGGCAAATCCTCACATCAACTCGTTAATTCTATTTAAGGTCCAAATTTCAAATTTTTTATTTAAATTCAATTATTTGTTGCGAAATTTGAAACTAATATTTATGTCAATATCTTAACAATCTCGGCACACGTCTCGCACGTATCTCGAGATAGAACCCCATGAATCTCAAATTTACTCAATCTACTGAATTTTGCAAAATAAAATATATATAATATATAACACTAGGCAAACATCAAAGATTAATAAAATTAATTATAAATCTCAAATTCACCGATGTTAAATTCCCGCTTGCGGCCAAAACAATAATTAAGCTTCCTTAATCCCGGATTACAGGTAATTACCGATTTAAAAATTTCTGAATTTGAATGAAACTTAGCCACTCTGATATCGTTCTTTGCCTAAAGCTTGTATTTTCTTCCCGAAACCCCCAAACATATGAAATATCATCATTTAATCACTCGCCTCTTGTCTCTCTTTCTTTCTTCTCATTTTGGTAATTTGACAAACCATTCAATCGCCTTCTTTACCTTCCACGAACACAAAATGCCTCGGATTGATATAAACTCTTGGTTTATTTTGCCAAAATATGAAGTAAATACTACTATAAAACATATAAACTATGCTACGCATCACACCCTCAGACTTAAAACTTTGCTTGTCCGAAGCAAAGAGGCATGAAAGAAAACGATGCAATTTATCAAATTCTCTAAACTAAATGTGACATCCGAGACTTTTATGAACTTGATTAGGTAACTAATTTAGTATTTTTAGATTTAATTTAGGATTTAGGTATCCGAGGTGGACCCCATGCATTACATTGATCGAAAATCGTAAGTCAAAATATTATTTTGTGTGTCGCGTGACTAATTGATGTAATATACTTTATTCGATACGATATATAGTCAAATTAAGGTGTAGACGTTGTGTTCCCGTGTTTTGGAGCGTGTTCTATTTTCATGGATTTTGGGCGAAATTGAGGTATTTATTGGGGTTTAATTTGGGCTTTAAAGTTTGAGATAAACATAAAATATTAGAAAAGTGTGAAATTACCTGAAAGGGCAATGACATGAATAAGTGATGGTAAAATTGGTCAAGGGCAGTTTGGTCATTTTATCAAAATAAACAAAGGGAGGATTAGATCAAATCGATTCTCTCTCCTTTTCGCCTTCAACCTACGGCCCTCACGTTCTCTCTCTTGCTGCTTGATCTCTCCCTCTCTCTTTCTCGGTGATCCTCTCTTCCACTCTCGGGCGTTCAGTCTATCGCTGGAGCTCTTCTTTTCGATCCTCCCTGCGTCAGTTGTCTCTCCAGTTCGCTCCCATCTCTATCTTCTTCATCTCGTGGCTTCTTTCTCGTCGAGCTCTCTCCTCGCTGGACAATCTCTCGGCTGTGATCACGAAGAAGATGGGAAGTGAATAACGGTGAATAGTAGGGAGTAGAGATGGTTGTATCTTCAAATTAAGGTAAGCTTTAATGTTTAATTTTGTTTCAATTATGGTGATTATTGGGGATGGAAGATTTTAGGAATGGATTGGAGATTTTTGGTAAGGTTCGGTAATCAATTGAGGGTTTGGGAATAGATGGAAAGTGATTGGATTTAATAGAATTCATTGTACTTTATTGTTTTAAGTCAATTTGGGTAATTTTAGAATCAGTTAAATTGGGAATTTTTCAGTGTCCGGATAGAAAGCTAGAATCAAAAGGTTTTAGATTAATTTGATGTGTTTGGTTGAGGTAAATGGTCTCTGAGCAATTTAGATTTAGTTAAGATCAGTTTATCATCCATTGGAATGAGTTGTGATGAATTAAATCAATGAAACTCAGTTTTTCAATTATATTGAGATAGGAAAAGTTGGTTATGATTAATTTTTTCGTTTCTCAGTGTTTCGATATGAAAACTGGGGGTTTTGAAGTTAATATATCCTATTTTTACCTCAATATTTCGGTTTTGGGTTTTCCTATAGTTCGATGGGGTTTTTGAGGGTGAGAACAGAGGCCAGTACATCATTTTTGAATTGCTCAAATGCCAAAAAATTGGCTAAGTACCAAAAACTACTTGTAAGAAAGCAAGTTGGGTAGATAAGTTAAAGCATCAAACTTCATCCTAATTTCATGGGGTTAAGCTCATTTTAACCCTTGTCTAGTGTATTTTACATAATGGAAAGGTATAAACTTATAATCACTTGTTTTGGCACTTAAAAAATATTGAAAAGGTAGCTGCAAGCCATTGTCAAAATTGTGAACATTTTTGACAGATGCGATGCGAGTAGCCATGTTTGACGAATGATTCAAAGACCTTATAGATGTCCAAAATGCTTCTGAATAGGTTCGTTTGAATCTTTATATATATATTTCAATGGTCAATAAAGCTTGTGGTGAAATTCATTAGTTTAAAGGTTGTAATTTAGTGTTGAACATAGGGTCTCGCTGATGAAAAATTTGCACTTCCTATAATTTGACTAAGTGTTGAAGGCTTTTTTCAGGATAGTTTTGACTTGGAATATGAATGAGAGACTCATCTAAACCTTGCAATGCAATGTTTAGGTGTTTTGGCTAAGGAAAGGCTCCAAAAGTCGATAAAATGAAATAAATTGGAAGTTCTAAAGTTGAGTTTTGGAATTGGACAGGTTTAAATTGCCAATTAAGTTAAAATCTCAATTTAAGATTCATAGTGAATTTGTAAATTGCTTTTGAAGCCAATTAAGTAGTTTATGACCGAAATTGAAGGCATAAATTAAGTTTTGAGGCTTAAAATTAAGTTGTTGGAGTTTGGAGTGGTTTGAACTCCTTTGTAGCTTGAAAAATGGTTTTGAAGTATTAAAATAAAGTTGCAACTCTAACACCTGAATTTTATGATTTAAATAGGACTTGTTGAAAAATGTGAAAGGCGGGGAACGTTATGTGAGGCTTCGTAACCAACTTTGAGTTGATTTGGTGGTAAGTAAACCCACATTGATCTTTACTATTGATTGAATATTTTTGCACCTGTAATTGTATCATTGTCTGTATTGTATTTTATCATTCTTGGTGATGCATACATAGAGTGAGTGAGGGGGATAAGCTTATTTTGGAGTCTGGTTTGATTGAAACTTGGTTTCAATCTTGCTTCTACGTCGTCTAGTGAGACTAGCAGAGTATAACGCCGACAAGTTATCTATGCATTTCATGATCTCTAAATATTGTATTTGTACTATTTTTGGAAGTCGACATCTGATTATAGTTAGGAGACAGTGACAGAGTAGATTGAATGTTATGTTGACGCATATATCTTATTGATTATTTGGAATGCAATTATATGTCCCTATGTATCAAACTAACAATTGCAAGAGTACAAATAAAATAGGAATTTAATTGCCTAACATCTTTGAGTTTTTTTTGATGTCGATTTATGTGAAGACAAAGAAAAAGTGGACAAGACTCAAAGATTGTGCTGATTATTATCATGTTAAAAAGTTTAATTTTCTTATTTTAAATGGTTTATATATATTGTTTTGGGATTCTCGGGGTAAGTGTAGGACGTGAGGTCTTGTCAAATGGTTATGAGATTCTCCTAAGTTAATTTAAATTATGTTGAAAGGTTTGTATTTCCGTTTTGGTATATTTGGGATTGTAAAGTTGAAATTAAGTTTTCGGAGACTCTAAGTTAATTTAGAAGTTCGATTTTGATATATATAATGAATCTGCAGGGAGTTGTGAGTCCTTCGAGGCATCTCCCCATTTTGTTGTTTATTAGGTGAAAGTTTTTGAGCGTGCCACTTTTAGGTGAGGTATTGCCAAATTTTTACAAAATATAGAATAGAATTCGTATGGATTCCTAATTTGCTCCAATTGTATCGAATCATGAATTGAGTTTCATTAAGGATATAAATTTAGATTTGGAGCTTTATTAAATTGAATTAAAAATTATTTTGAGGTCAAAGTTAAAATAATGGATTAGGCTAACTAGATTATCATAGGATTAAGGTAATTTAGGCCGGTTAGTCGTCTTTAGAAAAAGGGACTGACAAACTTGTTATCAAAGCGTAAGGTTGCTCAATTGAGGATAAAATTTGGTTGAAAATCAAAAAGTAATTGAGCGCGATTAGTTGGGAAGTGACCGTGAGCTAGAGTATTTTAATGATTGTATTATGTTTGTGTTGTGTGTATGTATTATCGCTAGATATAAGATAAGAAGTTTTTTCTCTTCTTCCGTTCAATACTTAACTCGTAAGATACGATGAGTAAGATTAGAAACGGATACTTAAAAAAGAGAATATGCTTATGAAACGAAATTGAGCATCCTTAGGATGTGAAATAGACTTGTGAGGTCAAAATTCACAAAGGTATTGTAAGTAGTTCGTTACTACCATAATTGATGAAAGTATCAATTATGAAACCAATAGGAAATTGGTTGAAAGAAAAGCTTAAGTGATTCATGTACGTAAGTACTAAACATGAATGTCCTAAAAATTGAAAGTATCGAACTGTTACAATTATAAAACGCTCAGAGAAATGTTAAAATAGTCTCAACAAGAAAACAAAGAAACATGGCTCAAAAGTATAAATTGATTGGATAAATCAAATTTGACTGGAAATCACAATGAGATTGTGAAATAACTAGTCAAGTTGTTTAAGTTGGTTTCTATTAAAATAAAATACTTTCAGGCAAAGTTTTGTCTCATTTTCCGAAACAAAACATCAAGTGAAATGTGGAATAGAACCACAGTTAAAAACAATCAAATGACTTCTAAAAAGAAAAACTAAAACTTTTCATTGTTTGTTACTCTAACTACTTATCCATAAGGAGCATTGAGTAAGTGATTCTATGAGTCGAATAAAAAAATTGATAAAACAACTTGAAATACACGAGTTATAAGTAATTTTATTAACACCAGATTAGGTGTTGTTATGAAACAAAAATCAAAATAAATTTCTAACTTAAAAATGAAAAGTATATTGATAAGATCAACGTGTTAGAAGGTAAGGCATTGGGGAAACGATCTAATAATTGCTTGGATTAGCTGTTAAACATCATGCATGTATTTAGTATAGTTTTTATTTTTATGATTATTTAGTGTCACCTGAAACTTTGTTTCATGCCTTTGGTTGTGGATGAGTAAACTATAGTTGCCTTTTTGACTTGAAACTTAGGGGAAATTAGGAGAAACACTCACTATGGCCCATAGCCCGACATTTGTATGATTTCAAATTAAGAGCTTAGTATGATGATTAAGACTTGTGCTTTATACCAAAGGGGGCAGACGGTCGGAACTATGCAAATCAAATTTATAGGGTGCTAGAAAGAGGATGTAACCCTCTTAAGTCGGAATTTATATGACTGAAACACTTTTGGGAAAATGATTTAGGCCATTTTTGGATGAAAACCTTTAACCTTAAGCCTACCTGAAGTAATTTATCCAGTTAAGCTATTTTCAGCCAACCCAACCTTTATTTCTTTCATACCTAATGTTAAACCCATAGACATATCCTAATATATCCCTTTATCTAGTTGGAAACTAGTCTTACACTTGAAATCTTTAGAAAGATACATGAGGAGAAAAAAATTAAAGAAGATAAAAAAAATTTATATACCGAAAATAAAGTGAAACTCATTATTAGAGAGTCCCACCAAAAAGGGCATCCGTAGAAAATGGAGCAGGTAGCTGGGTGGTTGGAAAAAGGTAAGGACTGCACATATTAAAAGAAAATTGAATTTAAGTGCAGTATAAGTCATATTCATGTTCTCTAAAAATCGATTGATAGTCTAAATTTTAATTTTCCAATGTTTCGTATTACCTTTATATCATTTCCTTAGTACCCTCTCCTAGCCATGTTACAACCTATTTAAAGCCTTATTGACTTCCATTGGTGCTAAGTCTACAATAGTGGAGAGTGTGGTTGCATTTCTCGCCTATGGTACCTTTTACACCTTGATGCGCTATTTTACAGAGATTGTAAGTTTGCGTCCTTGAATGTATAAACCATGAAAACTCGTGAGTAGTTGATAGCCTTTGCCTTGATCGAGTCTATGTCTTTAAAATGTGATCTTAATTATGTTAGGTTGCGGTTCTTGACATATCATGACTCAAATTTCTTGAGTGACTTGTTAACTTGGCGATTATGTAAACCAAATGAGTTCCATGAATTTTGAATTGGGTATATGATTAGTTTAGTTATAGCGGGACTATATTAGGAGTCTAATTTACTTATGTTTTGTCATTTACACATTTGCTCGGGATGTGAAAAGTTTAAAGTTTGGGGGTATTTGATAATTCATTAACTAGTTAATTATAAATAGATTATTTATATATTTCTTATTGTCAAGTCTCCAAAATATTAGTGTAATTGTTCTTATTTATTATTTTCGGGGTTATCCTAGTGTGCGAATAAATCCAAGGCAAGAAAATACGCAAAATAGTGTATTTGTATGTAGTGTCAATAGCTACTAGAGGATCAGCCTTGAGACACGCACTGCAAGTTGATGAAAATAAAGGAGAGACCAAAATAAAGCACGAAGGGACACACTTGAGGCACAGCAGCACAACAGCCTTCGATTATGCCTCAATATACACACATTAAATCAATTAAAGGAGAAGTGAATGGTTCGACCTTTCCTCAGGATGCGTGCAAACACGCACTCTCTAAAATTCGCAGTTCTTTTGTGCGAGTTCCCTTCATTCACAACAACATTTAGATTTGCCTTGTGATAAGTATCAGTTCTCTCTCCCAAATTTTTGCCTGAGCTTCCTTGCGCTTCTCTCGCCCACTTGCCATGCGCCACGTGTCAACGCCTCACTCATCACAGCATGTCATATGCAATCTTCTGCCTAATCGTCTCCTACTACGTCAGCCAAGACTGCAAATATAGCCAATCTGAAGTTGACACATGTGAGAGACCAGTAACAAACTCCTAATAGCCACCACATTATCCTTGGTGCATGTGTCATTCTACACCCTACGAAAATTACATTCTCTCAATTCCAGAGAGCAAAACTAAGTAGTTTTTATTGTGTTCTTCATCCATGAGACCCTAATCTCACGGCCTGGGTAAGACGGTAAGGGATGTTCGACCATTCTTATCTATGGATTTGTGAGATTTATTTATTTCAATTAATTGCTTTTCATTGATATTTTATTTTCTTTGGTGTTGATAGATCAATTAGGGTTAAATTTAGATTTAAACCTTGAATTAACTGCTAGTGAGTCCTACGCATCCGTCCTTATGCAAGAAGACCACAAAAGTGGAAATTGTCCATACCAATTGATTCGCCCATTTGGGACCAGTCAAATACCTTAAGGATATAGGCTAAATCGAACACACTATTGATCCAATTATCTAGGTGTAGTGCCTTCACAAAATCCATTGCGGCCATTGTGTTAAACCCAATGCACTTAACTATAAGGTTATACAATTGGCTAGGGAAGTAGTCATTGTCGTACCATGGCTATTGAAAATAGAAAGTGCAAGGAACCGCGTACGTTTTCGGGTCTATAGTTACACTAGAATACTTTTGATTTGCATACTTTACATAGATTGATGACCAAATCCAATCTTTTATCGAACCGAACATGTGTGTCTTCACTTAGGTATTTTTTATTAATTGATTTCAAAACGGTTTCCGTTGATTTATTTTTTTATTGTTATTTAGATTAGGGAATTTGTTTATTCTCTCAAAACCCTCATTTTTCTCTTTCTTATAGAACCTTAGAAAGAATATCAATCTCTATGGGATCGAATTCTAGTTATAACTATCTACGTAATAATTGTTTTAGGAATTATATTTTATTAACGCGTTTGGCTCGCATCATTGTCACAAATCTTGATTAAATGTCCTATATACCTCGGGATCAAATGAATGTAAATATCAAGTGGAATTAGAATGACGAAGTGGATAGACCATACCATATATAAAACTCTTAATTATGTTTAAATCCCCAAAGAATTGCAAAAATTTGATACATGTCGGACATGTATAATAATTTTTCCTGTTATATTATACATTAAATATCTTCTAGTAATGATAAGTGAGAATCATCTCCACATGGATTTATCAAGCTTCTCTAGGAAAAAGGACTTTCGAGAGTATTTATTATTTATTATTTTATTTTATAACAATAATTAAACTAATTAATAATTAATTAAAATATAATAATATTTAACTATGTAATCTTAATTAACTAACACAATCAAAATTCATAATCAATCAAATAAATTAAATTAGATAATAAATAAATATTTAAACAAACATCCAGATCAATGAAACATATACCAATTTTGTATTCCAAACATGTAACTCCAATCCACATAATCATGAGCATACTTTATTAAGTAAGATAAATTATTAAACTCCAATTATAAGAAAGTAAATAGCCTTTAGCTAGCCATTTGTTCTTCTTATACTGGTGGAAAAATCATGTTCTCTTCTATTGAGCTAACCCTTTGAATACACAAAGACATTAACTTCACCTAATAGAGCTGCATTAAAATTTATAAGAACTTCAGACTATTAAATCTAACATATTCAAAAGTCTACTTCAACACTAGATTTAGATTTCAAACTCACCCAAGACATTTCAATGGTGTTTTCTTTCAAAACAATCCTAGCTACTACTTCAAATAGATGATGATTCCATATATATATATCAATACACATTCTAGACTATGCATGCAACACAAAGATCATGATTAAAGTCAATATATATTAACCTATTAAATTATTGAATAAAAGAATACAATGGGTTTAAAGCATTAAGTACATATTCATCTCATCATGCCTACATTCCAAAATGAATCTATATCACGTTCAGACTTTGTTTAGTTCAAATAAACTACTCACTCATATATCTCAAATAACATTTCAATGATATAAATAAAGGACATAATTTATAATATATCCAAATTAAAATACTTTAAATATTCAATTTTCTTTAAAAGTAATAAAATATGAAAATAATTGATAATGTCTCAAAATGCAATGTAATTTTGATATACATGCTAAAACGCAACTAATTTCATAACTCTAAGCTAGTATTTATAGTATTCTTAGTAGTAAACATTTCAAACCAACTCAAATAACTCGTAGTTATCTAAAATCTACGAAATCTTTCCTAGTGATTCCTAACGATTTGTGTGAGTGATGAATCCTTGGAAAAACCCAAAAAATTGAGATATTTAATCTTTTCTTGTGTCTACCGATTTGGCCAATGATTCAGGTGCATCCAAGAATTGCTGAGAATTATAGGTACAAAAGTCTAAATTTTGTTGCTTCATTGGTGATAATTTTCAATGTATTTCTTCCACGTGATTAATTCCTTCATAATCGTCTCTTTTTCATTCATTTCTTCATGTTCTCTATTTATTACGAAATGTCAAAAGCAAGAGACAACCCTATGTAAAATAGTCTTTTACATATAAAATCATCTTAAAATGAACAATAAAACATGTTTAGTTATTGACTTGTCACAAGAACATTAACTTCATGCAATAAAACCATATTGCACTTTAAGAAAACTTCGAACTACTAAATCTAACACCTTCTAAAGCCACTTCAAAATTAGATTTAGATATTAAATTCACCTAGGATATCTAAATGGTCATACATTTCAAACAATCCTAGTTTCTACTTGAAATTAGATGATGAATCCAAATATCACAATATACATTCTAGACTTTGCATGTAGTACAAAGATCATGATTAGAATTATTAGATAATAACCTCTCAAATTAGAGAATAAAAAACACGATCGTTTTAAAAGATTAAGTACATAATCATCTTATCATAATTATATAGCAAAATGGATCTAGTTCACATTCAAACTTTGTTTAGATTGATAAGTTACTCACTCATAGTCATAAATAACATCACAATAATGTAGATAAAAGACATAGAAAAATGCCTCCAGAACAAACACTTTAAATCTTCAAATCTTCTCCAAAAGCAATGAACAACAAAGAATGGGTCCCAGAGCAATGAAATATGTATCTAAGTACTCAAGGGCAACTAACTTCTTAGCACAGGGTTGTATTTATAATATTCTAGGTATTAACCATCTCAAACTAACTCAGGCGTCTCGTAGTTATCTAAAATCAACAAAATATGTCTCAGCGATCGCTTAACGACTCAGGTTTAATTGGGATCATTAGGAGAATCCTTAAAGAATCGCTGGTGTTAAAATCTAGTTTTTTAATCCTTATAGATTCTTCGTGTACTATTTCCATTTGATCAATTGATTCATAATATTCCCTTTTTACTCCATTTCTTCAAATATTCAAACTATTACTTTAAATAACAAAAACAAGAGAAAAACTCTTGTAATATAGTGTTTTATATCTAAAATTGTCCTAAAATAAACTATAAAATATGTCTAATTATTGACTTGTAAGATACCCACAAACTCGGTACTTTGTTGTCCTAATCAAAGGAATAGTTTCAATTATATTTTATGTTCTTCTTGTTGGGTTTTGGGGATCAGGCGCAGCGGAAGTTTTCGAAACTTTTTTCGAACATCCCCAAACCAAGATCCTTTTGATTCCATTAAATTGATGTGCCAATAAAAAAATCATACCTTAGCAAGAATAACTCCCTGTCTGTCTCGTTTCGCGTTGATCGATTCCTTTAAGATGCTACCAGAGACGAACTTCCTCTAACAAAAATCCCTACAAGAACGGGCGATCACAATCTTGAGTGCTAGCCCTTAAAATCCTAAGACAAAGATTCTCATAAAGATTCTCTAGGAAAAATGTCTCTCGAAAATTCCCTTACAATAATCGTGACCCTAATGTCTTATTTATAGTACACTAGGTCGAGTTGTAAAAGAACTCCATTTCCTAGTCACACTCTAAATAGAGTCCTAGATAAAGTCCAACTCTAAAAAAGATAGAGTCATAGATATTTTACAATTACTAATCCAATAAGAGTTGTAATTTATCTAAAACTCAAATAAGAATTAAATTCATACTATAATTCCAATTAGAGTCCTATTTAAAATAGGATTTACTAAGAGAAGAAATTTCTAGTCAAACTAGAAATGTATGAGAATCTTGAATCCTAGTTAAACTAGGACATTTAATGAGAATCTTCAAAATGAATTTTATCAAATAAAATTCATTTACCTAGACAATATTAAATCCCGCAAATTCATTCTTTGTTTGAGACCCAATAGGTTTATGCAACGTTTTGGTTCACTGCAATACACCTCAAAATTCAAAGTTAAATCAATTACCATGGCCAAATCACTATATAGGTTTTCTCAATCTCTACAGACAAGCATCAAGATTATGATAACTAATATATATTCTTAATATACAAAAATCACTAAATCAATCTCATTTTTAAATAATATTTAAAATATAATCACAATTAAAGTCGATGGAAACTTGTTATTCGCCAATAATCATTATTTCTTATTCATTTATTGGAATTAAAAGATATACTTTACTTAGCTATAAGTACTCAATCTAAATCTTTTATTTGAAGAGTTTTTCATAAATTTCCTTCCATTTTCTATATATCTCTCTTTCTTTCTTCTTCGACTATATGTATTCATTTTCTTCATTATATTGTATTATGACGGTTCCCTGCTCCATTTCCATTGGAATTCCTTATTTTTTTATAGGAATTGTTCCTCTCATTTTTCCCACCACTAGATTCCCTATTCAATTTCCCTTAAAATCTGTGGATCTATATTTAAAAAAAAAAAAAAAAACTCTTGTTAGCTCTTCTCACTTTCACTATAGTTAAGGAAGCATTATTTCCAACTAAGTAAAATTTATTGGCTAATTTCCTATTTTTCTCTTTAATTGTGGCATATGGTCTTTTCAATACATATATTTAAAGTACTTGATCAATAACCTCTGTATAACAAGATTTTTAGTAATTTGTCTTGTTCATCTTGTACTATTGTTTCAATTTTCTGCCTATTATAATGTCTAACATAAAGTAATTAATCCCCTCTAACTCCTCTAGTCCATACACAATCAAGGTTAAGTCAAATAGGGTATAACATTCCTTTCTATCATAAACTTTTTATCATTATAACTAAAAACATTGTATTACTTCCATTTAAATCCAAATTATATTAAAACTCAATATTCCTACCTAAATAAAGTAAAATGAAATTGAGAAATATTACCTATAGAGTGGAAAATTTTGAAAAAAAATCACAACGTTCAACATTTAAATAGATTCTACTCCTTGTTTCTTCCATATTTCGTATCTCTTAATGCACATCACTTAAAACTGTGAAACTCATTCCAAACCTTATCTTTAAGGTTTAAAAATAAAGTAGGGTTTCCAACAAAAATAAAAATACCTCATGAAGCATAAACGAATAAATCAAATAATTAACTAACTAGCATATGAACAAATTGCATTAGTAATTGAAAACATGATAAATATGAAACCTTTCTAAACATCATAAGATAGAATTGAGATTAATAAACTATTGTATTAAGTGGGAACACACTAAAGCAATAGTATCATAGCAACACGTACCACATCATTCAAATAAAAATATTATAAACATAGACCTCTATAATAAAAATAAAAAATACACAGAGAAGAATAAAGTATTAAAACCATTGTCCAAACATCACATCATCATCACCATCCGCATGGTCGTGTTGTTGAGCTCTTTCTGGGATCATATAAGTTGTAGTCTACTCCCTCCATCGGGTTATCCTTCGAAAAGACTCCTTGGTTAGGCTGTCTCAGTTGGGTTGATGGAATATGAATGTTGGCTCCCCCCTTTACATTCTCTTGATCATGCGTCGCTCGAACCCGTAGATGCTCTTGAAAATCTCGTACTAGTTCTAGAACATGAACTCTTGATGTATTAGAGTTCTCATCTGATTCTGAGAGACCCCATCAGGGCCATTTTCGTCTCATGTACATACATACGAGTGAAGTCACATGTGGCTTTAGTCTCTAGTTTCTTTTTCTCATGATACGTGGCATTCTGCATTTTTTCCAAATTTCTATGATTTTTTGCCCATTTTCTCCTTCTCTTTATGGTTGCTCTCCTGTGTGTATCATTTCTCTCTTGTTCGTCCTCCAAATCAACATATCCTGGCACTTTCTTGGTGCTTTTGATG
Organism: Stephania yunnanensis; assembly: GCA_039657365.1. Lineage (NCBI taxonomy): Eukaryota > Viridiplantae > Streptophyta > Magnoliopsida > Ranunculales > Menispermaceae > Stephania > Stephania yunnanensis. The sequence continues at coordinate 24,943,144 of CM077581.1, read as the reverse complement.
ACTTTTTATCGGTGATAATCCTATCCCTAGACATCTAACCCAAGACTGTCATTAGAACTCGATCTTACTTACGAAACTCCATAATCATTAAGGGAAATGCCAATCTTTCATTTTTCTTAGTGATCATGGAATTTCTAATCGAATAATAGATTATTTTGCCAACATCAATACAACGATCCCTTGAACTACGTGGTGTAAAAGAGGTGCCTTATGGTTTACTATATCATAGTGTTGCAAGTTAGGTTGTAGGCTCGCATTTAGGAAAATGCTCCAAGCTTTAGTTGTTTTCCTATTGTATTTTGCTTGGATGTGTTTTGGGTACCCGTCTTTATCAAAATGGAATCTATCCCCTAAAATAGCTTTTAAACCATTGCGAATGGTCTAGTTTAGAAATCTGTATCTATACCCATATTTGGATTTTGGGTACTCATTATTCTATCTCATATGGAATTTTAGTAAACCATAATACTAGTTTATTCTTTCAAGTGAGTAGTTCACTAGTTTTGCTTGGAGTATGGCTACTGTTTTATTACCATCTCTGTGCCCATTTGCGTAAAACTCCCTCACTATAATTCCATAGCTCATTTCAACCGAGGATCCCGCATCATTATCAGCGTAATAGTTCCTAGTTAACAATCATAGTTCCTCTACCTTTATTATGTTCGTGATCCAAAGCCCATACTTAGCTTCATATTCAACATTGAAACCCCTCTCCTGTATTATTTTCCACTTTTAACTAATGTCACGTCGCATCCTTTTGAGAGATTGACATTGATGAGGTGTTGGGGTAAGAGGTGGGTTGTAGGTGTCTCATCAATTTCTTCCTCTCCTTTCAACTCATTTGTAAAACATAAAGGTGGAGAAGGTTCTCTAAATTCTCTAGTTTGGGAGTTATTCAATGAAATACCCATTAACCTAATTGGTATGGATGGAGCTTTGGATTTTTTCATGGGTTTTTCAACTAATTGTGTCTCAAGCTCATTCTCCTCTCGTGAGCTTCAACCTCTACATCTTTCAGCCATTGTCTAAAATTTTAAAAGCTCACAAGTCCAAAAAATAGATAAACCTATAAATGATAGAAATAACATTTTTCAAAAATAATTTGGTAAAATTCAAGACTTTATTTTAGAAGGAGAAATCCTTTCGGAAAACTAGCTTGAAATTCATCAAAAACTTTAAAAAGAGAAGTCCAACAAAGTACTTTTGTTTATTTTCGTTGGCTCGACTTAACCTTTTTAGAATTAGGTTGGATCTTTAAACTTGAATTTAGGATTATCCGCCCTAGTGCCATTTCAGAAAATGAGTGCTCGACCATTAATTGTCAGAGTGATTATTTTGTAAAGAATATTTGTAACAATTCAAGTAGTGGCTAAGAAAGGTCGTCCTAAGATTAATGGAAGATTTTTATTGATAAAATGTGGCATTACCAAAAAGTCTGTGAGCATGATGTAGTTGTTCACTTGAACTAGCATATCCTTGACCACCCTATTAGTTGAATTGAAGTTCCTTGTGGTAAAAAGAAACGTTTAGAAGCAAATGAATTCAGCTCTAATTGAATATGGAGAAAGAAATGTATGGGCATGAGGTTTGCATTAGAGTTCATAGCATACTGATCTCTGAAGTACCAAACCCATTTGATTTTAATGTTCAAGTGTATACCTGCAGGATCTTTGAGCTTTTCAGGGCTTAAATCCAACTTTATCTTTTTCTTATTGTACTTGGACTTAGAAACTTCCATCTTATTAATGATTTTACCAGTTTTTGATCGTTTAACTCTCCATTCTTGAATTACTTTCTTTTTTTGAAGTGTCTTCAACTTGTTCTTTCTTTGGAACCTCTTTATCAATTTCCGTTGTTACCACATTAATTTTATAAATTTCAGCATTAACGTTATCATAATAGTTTAAATCTAAAAAACATATCATCTATTTCATTATCAAATAATTCGTCGTAATATTCATAAGTATTATAGTTGTGTTCGTTTTTTATATAGAATTTGACAATCTTATCTTCAAACTCCATAGACATTGTTCGTTCAAAAATATCTAACTTTGTTCTAGTCGTCTTTAGAAAAGTTCTATTTAATAGTATAGGTAAAGGATTGGGTGAAGTAAATCTCTCATCTCCATGACGTAGAAATCAACTCGAAATACTAATTCATGTACTTGTACTAGGATTTCTTCTAATAATCGCTGGTGTTAAAATCTAATTTTCTTTGATTCCTTGGTGATTCTTTATGTACTTTTTTCCACGTGATCAATTCCTTCTTAATTTTCTCTTTTTACTCCATTTCTTCAAACATTTTGATTATTACATGAAATTACAAAAAACAAAAGAAAAACACATATAATAAGTCTCTTACATCCAAAAGCATCCTAAAATGTACTATAAAACATGTTTCATTATCGACTTGTCAAATATCCCCAAACTCAGCACTTTGTTATCTTGAGCAAAGGAACACTTTCAATCATATTCTATTTTCTTCTCTCATTTTGATTTCATAATTATATAATTTTACCCTTAAACAAAAATGATCTTTAAATAGAAATATATTACCCTCATAAAAATAAAAATCATGATAGAATAGAAAGATTTAAAGAACAACCTTGTTATTTAACAACTCGACCTTTTAATTATGCAATACACATCATAATTTAAAGTTAAATCAATTATTAAGGCCAAACCACTATATAGGCTTTCTTAATCCCCACTAACAAGTGCCAAGCTTAGGATAACTAATATAGAATCTCAAGATACAAAAATCACTACATCAATCTCTGGTTTTAAAAGCCAAAAATGTAGACAAACTGGCCGAAATGGACATAAGGTTTCTCACAACTTTTTACAATTTTGATCGTGTTCCATTTACAAATACAACTTCTCTATTTTGAGTACTTTTAGTGATATGTAGGTCAACTATTTAATGTACTAATTTGGAAACCATGTTGTTTAAAGATCTTGTATCACAAAATGTTGTTTTGCAATCCAAATACCATATCTGATAGGGTATATTTATGCTTTGTGGAATATCCATATTTGGCGCTTCATGAACATGAACTCTGGTTCCCTTTCTTTCCCTAATTCCTAACTTTTGGGTGCCTTTGCATGCTTTTCCTCTTTCTCTTTTTTCATTTCCATGTCTCGCTCATGTACTTCCAACAAGAATTTAACATGATTATCCTGTAATGAATCATTAGAAGGAGATACTACATATAAAGTAGAAACATTAATAGGTAGGGATATATCATCAGCAACTTAAAAAGTAATGACATTTTCATTGTGTTCTGAAGAAAAAGAACCATCAAAAACATCGAACTTGGTTTTGGTCATTTTCATAAATGGTCTTCCTAATAAGACATGACTCATTTTAGAAATTGATTTGTCTTCCATGTCAATAATGTAGAATTTCGCAAGAAATGCTAAGTTCTTGACCCGCACTAACACATCTTCCAACATCTCATGAGGTCAAATTGAGGATACATCTGCTAAATGAATGAGAATGTCGATGTTTTTCAACTTACTTTCATGTGATTATGAACAAAAAAATGATGACATGATGTTAAATGATCCTACTAAATCAAACATGACATCTCCTATAGAAGTATCTCTATTATGCATAAAATGCCATAAATATTTGGGTCAAAACACGTTTTTGAGCACCTAAGTCACCTCTAGTCTTGACACCATTACCTTCATCACTATTCATGTCCTCTTTCTGAATAGTACTTTCTTTTCTAACTAGTTTACTTTTAGATTTACCTTTTGTCTTTATCAACTCATAGTCATCGGCTTTTATAGCTTCTTTGGCCTTATTTTTTTTAAGGATTGTTCATAGTCATCCATTTTGTTGAGGTTTCCCACATGGAGTCTCTAAGGAAATGGAACTAAAGGTAAAACTTCTTGCATCCAATCTCTGGTTGATGGTTTTCCTTTTCTCTCTTCCTTAGTTAACCTCACTTTCCTCTTAGCTCGAATAAGCTCAGACTTGAACTTTGCTGAAATATCAACAATTCAGATCATATTTACATGTAAAATGATATTCACTTGCGCATTAAGATCATAACTGGCCCTAGTTACAAATCTACCCCATTTAAGCTGACATGTCAAACATCTTAAACTGGAAGTCTTTGATTGATACTACGATTTTTGCCTGGTATTGTTGTTATGCTACTATCTTTTACTTCATCATTTCTTTGAAGGTTGACGCTGGTTGCTGAGTCTGTTTAGTCTGTGGTAGCAGTTGTCCGTGAGGAGCGAATGAATAGTAGTTAGGATTCCTAAGCCCTGGCTGAAATTAGGGTGATTACTTTTTCTCCTATTGTAGTAGTAAGATTGACGCCCATACTGACCAAGTGGAGGTCTAGGAAGATGTCCCACGACATTCACTTGCTTGGTATCCTCAAAAAGTTGAGGTCATTTGTCTATGAAGTAATTTGGTCGAACACATATCTTACAAGGCCAAGCCTTCCTTTCTAAACCAAGATTTCATTCATCATTGACTTGAGTTCATAAACCTCGCTTTCCAACAAGCTCTTCCCTAAAGAAACTGTCAGTCCTTATATATTACCATCACTGGAATGACGATACTAATTGGACCGATTAGCTACTTTCTCAATGTACCTTCTCGATTAAGTTAGTGTGATGTCAAGAATTCTTCCATTGCATACCGTGACATGAAACCTTTTCTCATTGTACATGAGACTGTCGTAGATTCATATCAACTATGAGTTCTCACTAAGTCCATGTTAAAGGCATGCTCGACACAATCTCTTGAAACTTTCCCAAAACTCAGACAAATACTCATTGCCCTCTATGTTGATATTGGAGATTTGCATATTTGTTTGATTGATTCTCCTCGTGGGCATGTAACTATCCTAGAATTTTTTGTTGAAGCTCATTCCAATTCATGAAAGATCTATCTGAATGAAGAAATAACCAATCTTGTAATTCCTTATTCAAGCAAAATATAAAAGCTTTAATCTTCACCATGTCAGCTCCAGTAAATGTAGGCTTGATTCCTACCATGACCATCTCAAATTCAGTTAAAAACTTCAGCAAGTTTTCATTCTCCTTCCTGTAGAAATAGAGTCGCTTATGAATGAGCCCTAGCTTGAGCTCGAGCACTGTTGTCTTAGAGAAATATTCGATACAGAAAGGCAAAGATCCTCCCTGACACTGATTAGCTTTTCTGAATGAAAGCTCTTGCTTGCATCCTTACCCTTGCTAGTTGATGCCTCTACTAGTTTATACCACCAGAAGATATTAGTTTCTTCCGTTTCCTTCCATCCTCACTTGCTGTCGTCCTCTACGTCTATTGTTTCTTTTCCTACTCCTATATATCCAGTCAATTTTTTGATCAAAAGGGAAGAAAATCTTTAAATAATTAGCGAGGACAACTTGAGACCATAAAACAAACAAGAAGAACCTAAAATATTATTAGCACCAATCCTCGTTAATGACACCAAAAATTGATGCGTTGTCAAACATGCCGATAATAAACTTAAATATCGGGCCACTACATATTTGAAGTAGCGATAAGCGGGTTCAATTCCATAAGGATTGAGAACAATCTTTAAGTTCTAAAATGGGGGGTTAAGAAAAATCAACAAAAGCAAATTTTTGGATATAAACTAATCATAACACGATTCACAAATTAACGATTAATAATGAATTAAAAACGCTAGATCAATGTAAGGCAAGACTAACGTAAGTTGGAGTTCCTTCATAGATTCAAGAAGATCGTTTAACAACAAATCTTATCGCCAGGCTATAATGATTGACCAATTGCATGTCACCTCATTCTCCTCATGTCAATCGAAGGAACATGCAACACAATCACATACTAACTAGGTTGGTTGTAATCCCGAGTGCTCCACATATTCAACTACCCAGCATCATTGGTCTTTATGAGAAGATTTACCTTAGGCAATAGCTAGTGCGCCCCACTACTTGACCTATATTCTAAAAGCACTGGGACTTCTAGAAAGCGAACAATCTATGATTTTAGTTACCACCAGTGCAATCACCCTCAGTGTGCGACAATAAAATTACTTGATATGATTCCTATCAAATTCGAAGTGCACGTACACTAACACCACGATAAAAAATAAATACTATACCTAAATGCAAATGAAGGACCTCATGAAACCATGCAGTCAAAATTACAAGATTCAAAACAAAACGATTGAAACATTAAGCATATACTCTCATGAAATCTAAATTTTACGTATTAAGCCTTCTTTAATCTAGATAATACAAACTCATCCACTCATGGCTATAGAAACACAAGTTTTTTGTTAATGCAGAATAAAGAACACCAATGAATCTATGAAAGAGTTGAAACTTACAAGCAAAGGAAGACCAAGGAAAGCTCTTTGATCTCTCTATGCTCTCTTAAACAAAAGTAATGAGCAATTAAAATCAATACATCCCCCTTTTAGGGTTTCCATCAGGTCCTATTAATTGTAATAATAAGATAGAAATGAATTTCGATATCTTCCGCAACTACAAAATCAGTAACTTCCATTCTTGAAATTAATCTAATGCCATACGTTCAACTTTTCAAGGCACTAGAAAACGTTAGTTGAGGCGTTGTGGTACACTATTTTTCTATCTCCAGGTCTAAATTTGTTCTAGTGCCAGGCAATGGAAATTGTAGGTTAGCATCATTTCCATTGTCTTTCTTGCAATTTTCCAAGTTTCAATCTCAGCTATCTTCAACGATCTTTTATTGCTCTCTAACCGCTAGAAATCGATGAGCCTTAATTTAGCTTTTTAATTTGTTTTTTGACCGGATTTTGCTCTCTTACTCTAATTTTCCTATTTAGACCCTGAAAAAACAATAACAAAGGATAAGTGTTGTAAATGGAAGAGAAAGTCTTGCAAAAAAAACTAAATAAAGTCCAAAATATAGCACATTTATCGACATATCACCCTTCTTATGAAAAATAATAATTAATTCTCTCCTTAAGGTTTTAAAGTGGCGGCCTCGCCGCCCAGGGTGACGTGTCTCCAAGTACTCCTTGCCTGCTGGCCCAACAACACGTGTACGGCACCTGCCCGTCCTTACTCTGTCTCGAAATGTATCCACTTGTGTGTATAATATGTAAATAACATATTCAGCAGAAGTCATATTTAAATACAAAAATTTTCATAAATCAATTAAACAAATCCTAGTGTGGAAAAACCCTGAAAGTACGAGGTAAACAATTGTACCATATAAAACTAAGCATGTACAAGGTCATGTCACTCCCCAGTTCCCAAGAGAATCAAAATATTAAAATAATCAAATGTACAAGTACTCCTCAAAGGTAGGCAATCAAATGTAGTCACTCAAAGTCTTGCCTTTACTTGTACTCGGATCTGCACTCAATCATCACAGAAGAAAACGGATGACGAGTTCGGTCAATAAAATCCTAAGGAACTCCTCCGTCCATTCACATAAACAAGTGGAAGTCAATAAATACCGTTAAATAACATGCAGAATGTAAACAGACAACCGCAAGTAGGGCATCGCATGCATAGATAACAATAAAGCGCAAATGTGTGTACCTGTTCCAGTCAAACTAAACAATACTTTGGAATTCCCTTCCAGGATCCCACTAGTGGGCGCACCCAACTAGCTATCACCTGATCCCTCTCGTTGGCCGGTGTAGACCTACAACACACGGACACATGTAGCAGTTCAATAGCTCGGGTCGTTATCCACAGAGAACTCTTGATACACATGCTATGGTCTAGAATGCATACACACACAGCGGAAAATCCGGTGGGAGTAACTCAACCAACCGTCCAAGAGAAGACAAGATATGAATGTAATAAAATCACAAGGAATACTGGAAATGAATGGAAATACAAAGCAAAATAAATACTCGAGAGTTTTTCCATTGGGTTTTACAAACCTCACAACGCGTTCCATTACCCCGTAGTCAATCCCCGAGCCCAAGTCCACTGAGTCCTTGGTCGCCAATTGGTCATCGTGTCAACCTATGTCCATTTATTAATAGTTTAAGTTAGCATGATAATTTACAATGATTTTCTAAAATCTTTAGGCCAAATTGCTCATTTCACGCTAGGCAAAATCCCGCAAAAAGTCGCGTCCGATAGTCCCACATATCTTCTTTTCATAGGACTTTAGCAATTTATATTTATTTTACCAAAATATATTTTTTCAATTTTTCCAATTTTTTTAGATTTTTTTCAAATTTTCTTTCATTTTTTTTCTTTTCTTTTTCTCTTTTTTTTTTTTTCGTTTGGGTGATGGGTTTGGGTTGCTCTCCACCCCAACCCCGGTGGAATCGATGGCAGGGGAGACACCCCTGCCATCTCCACCTCGGCCCAGTTCGGCCATGGGGTTCGGCCTCCATGGCCAAACCCCAGTCTCGGCCACCCGAACGCCAACCACCGAACCTATAACGACAACGAGGACTCACCGCGATTGTGATCTCTTCTTTCTCTCAAGATGCACCCCTTCTCCTCCTCGTCCTCTCATTTTCTTCTTCTTCCTCTCTCTCGGCTCTCCTTGTTCTGGTATGTGTGTTTGTGTGTGTGTGTATGTGATGTAGGTGTAGGTAGGTGGACAGACACATGGTCTGAGTTTGGGCCAAGTGTTGATGTCGTTTTGACAATTGTGATGTTGTTAGGTGTGTTGATACCTAATTGTAACACAACTAAGACACTCGCCTGTGTTTTCGGGCATTTCGATTCCCGGTTTTGCGTCCGAACCGTTATATCCGCGTACCGCCGCGACGCTAGTCACCCAATATCTATTCCATATTATTTACTTGACAAATTTTATTTAATTTGTGCGTTTTCATTTCCCGACCTAATATTTGGTCCCGTCGACTACCCGATACTCGCATCGACATGTATATCAAGGCGAATTTAGTTCACACAATCACGTTGTGTGTTAGTTTTCCTGTTCTAATATTCGGTCGCGTCAACTACCCGGTACCCTGCGTCGACACGCATATCAAGGCGAATACAGTTCACACACCCTCACATGTATTATTTTTCAACATACACACATGCGATGTATTTGAATAAATTACACCGCAAATAAGCAACCAACACACCATAAACATCCATACCTAACTTCCGTGTGTCCTAGCCTACCGCGGCGTCCACATAGATCCGAGTTGGCGTCAATGCCTGTAAATTTAATATGGGCCGTTATAGTTCTTCCCAACTAAATAAAATTTTGACTCGAAATTTAACTGTAAATAAAGTCCTATACCAGAGAATAGTTGAAGGTATCGCGTCCTCATCGTCGACTCGAGCTCAGAAGTGAGTCCCTCTGTCTTATGATGCTACCAACGAACTAGGACCTTCACGAGTTCCCTATTTTGGATAATCTATACTCGACGGTCAACGATCTTTATCGGTCTTTCCTTATATGTCACGTCAGGCTGTATCTCCACCTGTCCCAACTCAATCATCAGTCTCGGCCCTGACCTAGCGAGTCTTAGCATGGAAATATGAAAGATCGGATGAAGCCCAGCTAACTCGACATGTAACTCTAACCGATATGCAACAGTGCCTACTCTCTATGCAATCCGGTATAGCACAATGTATCTCCGCGCCAACTTCCCCTTAATGCCAAATCTCTGTTGACTTTTCCAATGAGAAACCTTCAGATACACCATATCGCCCTCGTCAAAGCTCAGACCCTCGCAATACCAATCTGTATATTTCTTCTGTCGATCTTGTGCATCTCGAAGTTTCAGACGAATTTGTCAGATTTTCTTGGCGTGATCGACAACTATTTCATGCCCTACGTCCATTATATGTATCTTCTTCGGCTACGCCCAACAAGCATGCGATCTACAGGGCCTCCCATGCAGTGCCTCCTCCAAAATCTCGTACCGTATATCCTGATCCGTTGGTATCCACAATCTCCCTCGGTATCTTAAACACCGATCTGTGGTTTCGCCTTGATCGATGCATTACGGATTACGTGACGGACTAGTAACCCGCTTTCATAGAGCCCATCGACCCTCGACGATCGGCAACCCGTTCAATCGATACAGTCGGTATCCTTAACTGACAACAAATGTGTTGTTCCGCCGTAGTTGACAACTCGACCATGCACATAACGGATTCTGCCTATAATAAGCCATGCTCTTATGTCATCTGTTGCAAAACAGTTTGACTGTCGAGTCTACTCCTGCTCAATGCGTCTGCTACGATGTTCGCTTTGCTAGAGTGATATTCAATAGCGAAGTCATAGTCCTTCAGCAACTCCAGCCATCTCAGCTAACGCATATTCAGATTCCATTAAGTGAAGATGTAACGTAAACTCTGGTGATCTGTATACAACACAAATCGTATTCCATAGAGATAGTGCCTCTAAGCCTTCAGTGCAAAGACAACCACTGCAAGCTCCAAGTCATGCACTGGATAATTCCCCTCGTGGGGTCTCAACCGTCTAGAAAGATAGACAACTGGTCTACCATCCCGCATCAACACACATCCAAGACCAATACCCGACGCATCCGTATATACTATCAAGTTCTTGCCCGACTCCGGCAATGTCTATCTTGGTGTACATGTCAACCTCCGCTTCAATTCACAAAAGCTTGCTCATACTCCTCTGACCAATTAAATCTGACGTCTTTCTTAGTCAGTCTCGTCATTGGCGCTGCGATCGAGGAAAAATCCCGCACAAATCGTCAGCAGTATCTGGCCAGTCCAAGGAAACTCTGTATATTAGCCACAGACTCAGGCGTCTTCCAATCAATGATCGCTCTAATCTTTTCTGAATCCACTGAGATACCCTGCTTCCTGATGACATGGCCTAAGAATCTCACCGCACTTAGCCAAAATTCACATTTGCTAAATTTGGCGTACAGTCAGTGCTCCATCAGTTTCGTCAAAATTGCCTTGAGATGTCCCTCGTGATCCTCACGAGTTTTGCTATAGATTAAGATATCATCGATGAATACGATGACAAATCTATCTGAATACGGCCTCACAACCCTATGCATAAGATCCATGAAAATCATTGGAGCGTTAAATCATCAAATTGCATGACTGTGAACTCAAATAACCCATATCTCGTGCTGAAAGCAGTCTTCTGGATATCCTCTTCTCGAATCCTCAACTGGTCATAACCTGAGCGAAGGTCAATCTTCGAGAATAATCTGGCACCCGTCAGCTGATCAAATGAATCGCCAATCCTATGAAGTGGGTAATGGTTCATCACAGTTACCTGATTCAACTTCCTATAGTCGATGCACATCCTCATCGTACCATCCTTCTTCTTCACAAACAGTACTGGAGCTCCCCAAGGTGACATACTAGGGTGAATGAAACCCTTCTCCAACAACTCATCCAACTATCGTCTCACCTCCTCCTGCTCCTCTGGTGCCATCCAGTAAGGTCGACTTGCAATCAGTTGCATCCCTAGTATCAACTCGATTATGAACTCAACAGCTCTTGGCGTGGCAATCCGGGTAAATCATTTAGAAATAAATCGACAAAATCCCGAACCACCGGAACGTCTTCAATTCGGACCTCCATTCCAACCTCCGGCTCGACTATCGCCGCAAACGCCTCCATCTTCTGCGTTATAGCTAGTCGGCCTCTCGTGATGGGTAAGTCAGTTGTCAATCCAAATAATACGAACTCCGGCATTCCAGGAATATGAAACTCTATCCTCTTGTTGTAACAATCTATCCGTGCAAGATAGGATGCCAACCAATCCATCCCGAGCAGTGTGTCAAACTCTAAGTACTCCAATACTCGAAGACCCGCTGGTAGATGATGTCCATCCACCTTTATCATCACGTCTCGACATATTCGATTAGGGTATACCTTATCCCCAACAGCCGTATTGATGACAAGATGTCGCTCCAGTGTCTATGTAACTAACCCTAACAATCTGACAATACGTCCAGCAAGAAACGATAAAGTAATACCAGAATCAAACATAGCATGCATGTGGCGACCAAATATAAGTAATGTACCTTCAATAAGCTACCTAGTCGCCCCGCTATCTAGCTATACTAACGCATGCGCTCTATCTCTGGCTTGCACTGACTTTCGTCGTGGCGATGGTAGTGTTCTGCAGTCAGCTTTCAAGTGTCCCATCTGTCCACATCGATGGCATCTACGACTCTCTAGTCTATCCGTCTATCAATCTCCAGATCTCAGACCCTGACCCCGGTCTACCTGACCCCTGTCATGTCCTCCTGATCTCGGCCCTGACGGTACTCCTATGGCTGTGCCCTCCGTCGATCCTCTAGTGGTGAGGTGATAGCATGAACTGGCTGTGGCTCCTCAAATCAAAACTGACTACCCTGAAACTCGTCCCAGCGGCCCCTATCCCGTCAATCATCCCTCCGACCTGTATCTGGATGCTCTATCAGTCTCTTCTGCCTCTGAAGCGACCTAGAAATCGGCCATGCCTGCACTTCCTCCCTGCCAGTTAAGCGTCTTTCAGCCCTCTGTAGTATATATGTCTCATGAGCCAATGCCTTGTCATAGATCTCCTACAAAGTCGTGGCTCCGGTCGAGACAACTGCTAACGCAATCCTGTCATCAACCCCTCTGGTGAAATAATAGATCTGCAAGCGCTCTGTCCTGGCAACATCTAGAGAAAACTGCACCGAATATCAGAACTTCTCCATATACTCCATCAAAGTTCGATTTCCATGTCGCAGGCAAGAACTCCTCCCTCAGTCTCAACCTAACCTCTATCGGTATGTACTGATCACAGAATAGCTCCCTAAACTCAGCCCATGTCGTCGGTTCCGAACGAGTATCTGTATATGTCGTCCACCAGACTGTCGCATATCCTCTCAAACAAAAACTCACGAAAGTCGTGCTTATGCTATCTCATGTGGTAGCTGTCTCTTTGGGTGCCACTACCGCTACCCCCTTAACTAGTGTCAAAGGTACAACTTGAACAATAGTTGTCTCCACCGGTATAGTCACAGTTATTGGCTCTCTCGCTGAAGTGGGTCTGCCAGTACTGCGGTCTACTCGCGTAATAGCAGTAATACCTCGGCCGTTTGTGTCTCCTGGGCCGAGAGTCTATCCTCTACACTCGCCATAACCGAGACATCCCTAACCGCATCGCTAGTCTGTACAGTCTCAAAAGGCGTACTAGACTGTCCGTCCATAATCTCTATCAAGAATGTCGTATTAATCAGTATCGAGATATAAACGTATATCATATAGTAACATGAAAATATAACACATATATAAGCTCGAACTCTACACGCCTCACATCACTTCCCAACTAAAGTTCTACGGCACTAACTTCGGGTTTCCACATCTAAGTTCATTGATTAAGTTTTATTTTCTTAAGTTTGGGCTCTAATACCAATGTGGCGGCCTCGCCACCTCGGGGTAATGTGTCTCCATGTACTCCTCGCTTTGTTGGCCCAACTACACGTGTACGGCGCCTTCCGTCTTTACTCTGTCTTGAAATGTATCCACTTGTGTGTACAATTTGTAAATAAAATATTCAACAGAAGACGTATTTAAATGCGAAAATTCTCACAAATCAATTAAACAAATCCTCGTGTGGAAAAACCCTGAAAAAGTACGAGGTAAACAACTGTACCATATAAAACTAAGCATGTACAAGGTCATGCCACTCCCCAGTTCCCAAAAGAATCAAAATATCAAAATAATCACACGTACAAGTATTCCTCAAAGGTAGGCAATCAAAGGTAGTCACCCAAAGTCTTGCCTTTAATTGTACTCAGATCTACACTCAATCATCATAGAAGAAAATCGATGACGAGTCCAGTCAGTAAAATCCCAAGGAACTCCTCTGAGCATTCACATAAACAAGTGGAAGTCAATAAATACTATTAAATAAAGATGCATAATATAACGAGACAACTGTAAGTAGGGCATCGTATGCATAGATAACAATAAAGCGCAAATGTGTGTGCACTGTTCCGATCATACTAAACCATACTTTGAAATTGCTTGAGGACGTGTATATGACTCAACCTGAAGGTTTTGTACATCCTGAGAATTCTAGGAAGGTATGCAAGCTTCAAAGATCCATTTATGGATTAAAGCATGCTTTTCGGAGTTGCAATCTTCGTTTTTATGAAGCAATCAAAGATTTTGGTTTTATCAAGAACGAAGATGAGCCTTATGTATACAAGAAGGTCAGTGGGAGTGTAGTTGTTTTTACAGTGCTTGCATGTTGATGATATATTACTCATTGGAAATGACATCCCAACATTGAAGAATGTCGAGTCTTGGTTAGGGAAGTGTTTCTCAATGAAAGACTTAGGAGATGCGACCTATATCCTAGGGATAAGGATCTATAGGGATAGATCTAAGAGGCTAATCGATCTAAGTCGAGTGCTTACATAGACAAGGTCTTTGAATAGGTTCCGTTTGCAAGACTCTAAAAGATGATTGTTGCCGTCTCATGGCATAAGACTTGGTAAGATTCAATGTCCTAAGACAAATGATGAGCGAGACCATATGAATAAGATTCCATATGCATCAGCTATTGGATCTATCATGTATGCCATGCTATGCACTCAACTTTGATGTATCATATGCTTTGAGCACTACAAGCGGATATCGGTCGGATCCGGTGAGAGTCACTTTGGATAAGCGATAACGAACATCCTTAAATACTTAAGAAGGACTAAGGAAATGTTCTTGGTCTATGGAGGTTTTGAAAATGATCTAGTTGTAAATGGTTACACAGATGCAAGTTTTCAAATTGATATAGATGATTTTAGATTGCAGTCTGGATATGTGTTTACTTTGAATTAGGGTGCGGTTAGCTGGAAAAGTTTGAAGCAAGAGACTATGGCAGATTCCACAATAGAAGCTAAGTATATTGCAGCGTCCAATGCAGCAAAGGAGGCAGTTTGGATCAAAAAGTTCATTTCTAAACTAGGTATGGTTCCAAGTATTGCTAACCCTGTTTGTTTGTATTGCGACAATAACGGGGCAATAACACGAGGCCAAAGAACCTAGATCACACCACAGATCCAAACATATACTCAAGCGTTTTCATCTCATCAGAGAAATTATTAAGAGCGGAGACGTAAAGATTTGCAGAGTACCTACTGAAGACAGCGTTGCGGATCCATTGACAAAAGCTCTTCCACAAGCAAAACATGATGGTCATGTTAGATCATTAGGCATTAGATGCATGTATGATTGGCCTTAGTGCAAGTGGAAGATGTTGGGGCATGTGCCCTAGGTCAATCCATTAACTATCTTTATGAATACTTTTAGTTAATAAAATAGAGGATTTCATTTGCTGATTATTATAATTAATTTGCATGTTTACATTATAATAAGATCCATGGGTATTTATAGAAATATCCTAAATGTCTTTAGTCTATCATTATACTAGGAACTATAATGAATTAAGACTAGTGTGAGTCTTGATTAATGATCATATGATGATTATACGTATAGGGATAGTACTTGTTAGAGAACAAAGTCTTTGGGCCGACACGCTATGAGAACATCACATGGATTAAGTCATAGTTGTTTCTCATGACAGGTATATTTTTCGGTCCTCTGACTTGAGATTACCAGAGACTTCAATATTAGGAACATAGTGATTTGACACTATCAAACGTTGTCTTTAACCGGATGATTATAAAGGTTGTGATTGGCTACTGTGTGAGCGATGTGATGAAGTTGTGTAATCGAGATAGAATTTGTCCCTCTCATATAAAGAGAGATATCCAGTGGATCCCTTGATGTGTTAGACCGTTAAAAGGCCTAGTCTAAGTGAATTGATATTGATCAATGTCACTTGGATGTTTTCAGTCTACCTAGAGATCGAAACTAGTACGATTGAACATGTTGGATGACAATTCCATGCCTTATGTTTGATCAAAAGGATATCGTGGGACAAAAGGACGTTATATACACTATTGATTAGGTTGTATCGATTTGATATTCGTATGCGACTTGGGTAGTCATAATGTCTTGCTAGAGGCGCTTATTACTCGTATACCAAAATGTGTTTTGGTACACTTTATATTTGTATGAGCCTATTGGGTCGCACACCAAGAATGGTTTTGTGAGATTTTAAGATGGTTGAAAAAACAAATTTTATATGATAAGATTCATGACGGAAACGTCCTTGTGGTGTATTACACTTATACTTCTTTAAGTAGAGGTATATGTGTAATTTATTAACCGTCTATATACACGGGTTGTATAAATAGACGCTTTAAGTTAGAACACATGTACGAAAGATTAAGAGCGAAACTCTATTTTCATTTTAGAAACGACTCGGGGTTTTACGGTACGTTACGGATCGTTTTGAAGAGAAACAAAAAGGTTTGGTATTCTCTTGAAGCTAGCACTTCGAATCTCGGCCGCCGTTCGTGTGTGGACTGCTGGCAGAGGGCGTTCATCGTTGGCATCGCCTTAGAGATCGATCAACCTTCAGAAAGGTATTTTTGCGACCGAGGTATGACTAAACTTTCTTGGTCTAAACGTTTTAATGGAATTAGATTGGGATCCTGTTGGAGTTTTTATCAAAATTGTTTTGTAATCTCCGCTGCGTATGAACCCTAAAACCCAATAGGAATTCCCTTCCGGGATCCCACTAGTGGGCACACCTAACTAGCTATCACCTGATCCCTCTCAGTGGCGGTGTAGACCTACGACACACTAACACATGTAGCAGTTCAATAGTTCGGGTCGTTATCCACCGAGAACTCCTGATACACAGGCAATGGTCTAGAATGCATAAACACACAATGGAAAATTCGGTGGGAGTAACTCAACCAACCGTCCAAAAGATGACAAGATATGAATGTAATAAAATCACAAGGGATACTGGAAATGAATGGAAATACAAAGCAAAATTAATACTCGAGAGTTTTTCCATCGGGTTTTACAAACCTCACAACGCACTCCACTACCCCATAATCAATCCCCGGGTCCAAGTCCACTAAGTCCTTGGTCGCCAATTGATCACCGTGTCAACCTATGTCCATTTATTTATAATTTAAGCTAGCATGATAATTTACAATAATTTTCTAAAATTTTTAGGCCAAATTGCCCATTTTATGTTTTTCGAGGCAAAACCCCGCAAAAAGTTCGTCTGACGGTCCCGCGTATTTCCTTTTCATAGGACTTTAGCAATTTCTATTTATTTTATCAAAATATATTTTTTCGAAATTTTCCCAATTTTTTTTTGAATTTTTTCCAATTTTTGTTTCATTTTTTCTTCACTTTTTCTCTGTTATTTTTTTTTTCTATTTGGGTCGGGTCGACCCAAATGGGTCGGACTCAACCCGACCCTAGACCAGAAAAGCTCCAACCTCAGTAAGGGGGTCTTTTCTGGTTCGATCGGGAAGATTTTTTTTTTTTTTCGATGATGGGTTGGGGTTGCTCTCCACCCCAACCCCGGTGGAATCGATGGCAGGGGAGACACCCCTGCCATCTCCACCTCGGCCCAGTTCGGCCATGGGGTTCGGCCTCCATGGTCGAACCCCACTCTCGGCCACCCCACAGCCAACCACCGAACCTACAACAACAACGAGGACTCACCGCGATTGTGATCTCTTCTCTCATTCGCGGTGCATCCTTTCTCCTCCTCCTCCTCCTCTCCTTTTCTTCTTCTTCCTCTCTCTCGGCTCACCTCGTTCTGGTCTATGTGTTTTTGTGTATGTGTGTGATGTAGGTGTAGGTAGGTGGATGAACACGTGGTGTGAGTTTGGGCCAAGTGTTGATGTAGTTTTGACAATTGTGATGTTGTTAGGTGTGTTGACACCTAATTGTGACACAACTAAGACACTCGCCTGTGTTTTCGGGCGTTTCGACACCCGATTTTGCGTCCGAACCGTGATATTCGCTTACCGCCGCGTCTCTAGTCACCCAATATCTATTTCATATTATTTACTTGACAAATTTTTATTTAATGTGTGTGTTTTCCTTTCCACTAACCTAATATTCGGTCCGTCGACTACCGATACACGCATCGACACGTATATCGAGGCGAATACAATTCACACAATCACATTGTGTGTTAGTTTCCCAGTCCTAATATTTGGTCCCGTCAACTACCGGTGCACCGCGTCGACACACATATCGAGGTGAATACAGTTCACATGCCCTCTCTGTATTATTTTGCAACATACACACATGCGATGTATTTGAATAAATTACACCGCAAATAAGCAACCAACACAACATAAACATCCATACCTAAGTTCCGTGTGTCCTAGCCTACAGCGACGTCCACGTAGATCCGAGCTGGCGTCCACGTCTGTAAATTTAATATGGGCCATTACATTTTCCTTAGGGTCTTATTTATAGTAGTACTAAGATAGGCACGAATCTCATCCAAAATCTTCTGAAATTGCAAAATCCCATCTTTATATCTCATAATCGAACTCGGCGACGTACGTTCAACACGTGAAGGTGCTAACGATCCTGAGAAATGCAATGCAATGCTTTAATTTCTTTCCCGTTTAGATTTGCTTCAGCGATGTTTAGTGCCATATGTTTATCTTCGCTGCATTGGGATTCGTTTGACACTATTTAGCCTTTTTCCACTTGTTTTTATCTGGTTTCAGCTCCTTTTCTTGAAATAGACTCTTTAGAACTTGTGATTCATACATCACTAATAAGTGTTGTAAATGGAAGATATAATGTCAGAGCCCATCTCATTAAGCCCTGAATTAGCCGTAATTACCTTATTTAGACTCCTAATATGTTTAATTGTTTCAAACCTCAAGATATTTTTCTCAAACAAATTTGTATTGCTAATTCCTTTAAGTAGACCAAATTAGAAAATCATTTGATTGGATTCCATATATTATAAAAATCTTGGTAGAGTCTCCCCTAAAATATGGATTATGGGCTTCGAAAACCTGATAAATAGTAGCTTAAGAAAAAGGCTAGAATGACTCACATCTCCCTATAGTTCATAATCCACATCAATACAAAACATAACGATTTAAATATAAGCCAATCCACAAGTTTAGATTTTTACATCCCAAAATAAAGATAAACAATTTCACAAGCTAGATTTACATCAAAATGCTTCAAAAGCTAACTCACCACTTTGTCCCTATCTCTCTCTCTTTCTCAAATTGTTAAACCATCACATAAGTAGTCTCCCAAGCTATACAGATTTTTTTCAAAGTAAAACATGTCCTATAATCAACCCAAAATCCAAAAACATAATACATAGCTAAAGATAATAAATACAACTAGGAAAAGAGAATGACCACCAGAAATCCTTAAGGTTCATCTTTCCTTTATGATATTTCTTAGTCGTCAAGTCTGAAAAAGCCATTTAAGGAACACCAAAACAACAGTGTACACAAAATAAATAGTTTTAGATAAGTAAACATCTATGTTACTTCGTACACCAGGTAATGAAAAGATATATAAAATAAATAATGAAGAATTAAGGAAACATATTCAGTAACGTGAATCCCTTTCATTTCTGATCAAGGTTCACAAACAAGTTGGCTAACCTAAATATAAACCAAAAACAAAAACAAAAGTCCAATGCATGTTTCCTACAATTGACATTGCACAACTTACGGTTTACTCGAGCATGACTTGTTTCAATCGTACATGATACCTAGTCTCAACTAGTCGTACTTGGGCAGAACATGTTTCAACCCTAAAACATGCCTCCTCGAGACCAAAACTAACAATGTTATCCGTATGTCATCTATGTATAATTAAGAAATTATAGCCTTACCATGCAATCTCTAAACCATATCAATATAAAAAAATAAGAAATAGTTTACTTACTATCAAATCAACTCAAAGTTGGTTATGTGGATTCTCGCTCGTGCATTTCCAAGATTCTCTTGCCACGAAAAATCTTATTAAACCACAAAAGTCTATAACTTAGATGCTTGATCCCAGTTTATCATTTTTAAATAATTTCTTATCATTTCCATGTCACTTCGGTTTTATAATTCCTTAAAACCCTGACAAATTTCATAAATACCCCAAAATTTTCTTTAGGAGTCTCATTTTCATAATTTAATTCACAACTAATTTATCTCCAAAACCTATTGATTAACGTTTTTAGAATCCAATGTGCTATTTTAAGCTCAATCGGCCTCAATCACGCATTAAGAGGCCAAACCCCGATATAACGTCTCGAAAAAATCTAAATTCTCCATTTGTGAATTTCTATTCATTTGGCCAAAAATAGTATTTTTTTCCCAGTTTCCATATTTTTCTAAGTTTTTTCTCCAATTTTTCCATTTACTTTTTACGAAAGGGTTTTGCCCTTCAAAAAAGATCGGCTAGGCTTAGTTGAGCCAAACCCAATTAGGCCTGGTCTACGGTCAAATCCCATCTTCCTCATGTCGAATCAAAATAGTGTTTTTGCTTTGTTTCATTTTCGACAATAAGGTCTTGTTTTTGAAACTTTGGTTTGGGATCTGGGCATGGCTCAATCTTGGGCCCTGACCCCATGCCCCAAATGAGCAGGGGAGACGACTCCCTAGCACCATTTTCTTCCTTAGACAAACTAATTTGCAATTTTTCCAAATCCTCTATTTTCTTTTCGTTCATCACTCCCTTCTCATCATGAATTCGATTTTCATAATGATATCAATTCATCCCAACTCATCAATATTTTCAGTTCCTTCATTCACAACAACCAATTCCACCATTAATTCAAAGAGAAAAACATACCCACTCATCTTACACAATAATAACAACATCTGCATCACTTTCCTTGCTCACAATTTCTCAAAACCAAGATAAACGATAGAGGAATTGTTCATTCACGACAGAGAAGAGAGTGAAAGAGATTTATTTGGGAGCAAGGTTGAAGATGGTGCGATTAAAGATGGAGAAATCGATGAAGAAGGGGTTATGATCAAAATCCTTTTTTTTAATTCCCACATATTTAAGGTTTCTAGGTTGGCAAATTACAACTTTCCCCTCATGTTTATCCGCTACCTCTTCTTTATTTGACAAATCAATAATTAGACATGTGTACAACATAATTTAGGTGTATTTCATATATAAATAATGATATTACACTAGGTGTTTTCTTGCTTTTGTGATTTCAAAATTTAAGTAGGGAAATGAAAAAATGAAAGAAAAAGTGGAAAAAGAGCAAAATAGTCAACTAGAGAAGAATTCCAGCGATTTGAATTTACATTGAAAAATGCCACCTAAATCGATAGCAAGAAAAAGCCATTGAATCTACAACGAATTGGAGAATGCACTTGAAATTGCCAACTAAATTGGTATAGCACTGAGAGCTAAACTCAATTATTAACTCAACGATTTATGTACAACTTAGGAATCGTGACAAATCATTGAGGTCGACGTCGAATTTTTTTAGATAATAATAAGGAATTTGTATTCATCTAGGATATGTACTCTTAGGGAAACTATATATAGGACGAAAAAGCTTCAAAAGAACTCACTCTTTTTCTCCCTTATTCTCTTTTAAACTCTACATTATTTTTCTTTTGTCTATTAAGTTTAGTCTTATATATGAAGCAACATTGGAGCTTTGAACTATAGGTATTTATTTATTTATTCATTATGTCATTTAATTATATATTTGCATTGTTTATTTCCAGCATGAGTCAGTAGTTAGTTAATCTAAACAAACCCTAAACATGTAATAAACGTTAGATTGTTATGTAGTTATAATTATGGAATTACATACTTAATACTTTAGATTGATTGATACATGCCAATCACAAATTAAGCAAGTTGCTTTTGTGTATTACAACTAGTGATTCTTTATATTGAGTGCATAGTGGCCAATATGGTCCTTAATATAGAGTGTCCAAATCTATGTCTTTAGTTATTGACAACAATTATAACGGTAGTAACTAGGATTAGTCTATAAGGCTTTTACCTAATGGATGCTCTACGTGGTTGTGTTCTAAGTTTTTTATTATGCGGCTTCGGTTAATATTAGCTTAGATTAGTCATAAATTTCATTGAGTGTAATGCTATCGTATTTCGATGGCGTTTCGTTTGATCCAATGGGTATATTTGCAATGATAAAAATGTGTCCTTTCCATTGAGTTTAGAAAAATCAGTGGCTAGCTAAAGGCTATCAACCTATTAAGAATTAAGATTTAATAATTTCAAGATTTCATGTGATATAATTATAACTATGTTATAAAGTAATGTGGTGCTTTAGTGTTTGAAAACAATCCAAGAATATTACAATATTTAGTGGGGGTTTGTTTAAATTATTTTGATTTATTGATTATTTGAATATTAGTTTGAATTATATTAGGTTAGTTTATTAAATTTAATTTTTTTATAGTTTACTTGTTTTAATTAATTATTTTTTTTTGCATATTATTAGTGTTTAATTCTCATTTAATTAAATTAATTCAAGTTAAATATGGTAAAACTCTAGGATAGCCTTAATTACTAAAAGATTTGGAAAATCCATTTGGAGATCATTCCTATTTACCACTACTACAAAATAATAGTAAAATACGGAAAATTATTATGCATGCTCGACACATGTCAATTTTGGCATCGTTGCGAGGATTTTAAAAGTAATCTCTTAGAAACCTTCTTGTTGAAAGTCATATAACGTAGCTAAAGACGAGGAAGAATTAAATTTTAGGCAATCGATAGGAATGTTGTGGCCTATGAACCTATATGTATAACTTTCACAACATAATTTTCGGAATTCAAATTGAAGTTCGAAGTCATAAATTCTTTATTGTGTTTCTATGGTGAGGCTAATGATGCTAAAAGTCTATTAGAGAGTTTGTGCACAAAGTAAGCACGTTAAAACCTAAGGATATAAAAATAGATTATGCTAAATCAAAAGCTTTTCCTTCTCCATTAAAAGACCAAGCTCTAGATTGGTTAATTTTTTTAACCTCAAAATTCCATATACAATTGGTCAAAGATGCTACAAGTCTTTCTTGATCAATACATCCTATCAAGAAAAATTAGTTTATATAGAGAAAAAATTAGTAATGCTAGGATGGAAATTGAAGAAACTTTTGATGAATTCTGGGATAGGTATCAAAGATAGAATTCATTATGTTCAATGCATGGATTTAGTGAAAAACTATAACTCAATATTTTTAGACATCGCATGTGGAGGTCTTTGATAGACAAAACACCAACTTTAGCAAGAGAAGCTATGAATAAAATGGCTAAACAATCCATGCAATATGGTGAGAAGAGTGAACTAATCAAATAAATCCAAGTGAAAAAATAAGACATATAAGACATCACACGATAAGATAGATGAGTTAAAATCCATGGTTGAGTTGTTACTATAAGATAGATCAAGAAAATTAAAATCTTGTAATGAATTAAGCCATTCTAATGATGAATACCTTTTAGCACAATAAACCAAAATTGAAGAAGATAATGTTAAAATGAACCAATATGATGGGCTTGATGATCCCAATTATAACATTATTAGTTATGCAAGTTACTTGACAATGAATATAGGTAATCATATTAACAATCGAGGTTATCAAAGATATAAAACATCGAATAATTTATAAAAAAGAAAAAGATCAAATAATTCAAATATTACAAAGTGATAGGATTGAATTGAAAAATCAACTGAGTAAAATGACATCACGAATGAGTGAATTTATAAATCAAGAGAACTTACCATCTCAACCTTATCCTACTTTATATGAAAAAGCACTAACCATAACATTAAGAAGTGGTAAGTAGATGGATAAACCTAAAATGGCATACTAATTAGTTTCTAGAAGAGAAATAGAAGTAGAACTAGAAAAAAAACTTGAAATAACAAGTAACGAGATTCCCAATGAAAAGGGTAATGAAGCTAATAAATAAAGACCAAATAGTATAAAACCACCATTCCATCATCGTTTGGAAGATAATAAAAATGCTAAGAATCTCAGGAAGAAAATAAGTATCTGATACATCAAAGAAAATAGTAGTTAATATACCTCTATTTGAAGTCATTCAAAATGTACCTAAGTGCCAGAGATTTATTAAAGATTTATGCACTAATAAGATTAAGGCTAATGAGAAGGTGAGTTTAGGATAACACGTATCAACACTAATTCAAAAGAAGTTACCTCCTAAATGTTCTAATCATGGTATGTTTTTCGTTCCATGTACAATTGAGAATAAAAGGAGTTTCTAAAGCATTGTGTGATCTGGGAGCCACCATAAATGTTATGCATTAATCTATTTATTTACAAATGATAGATGTACATTTCGAAGAAACTGGTATAGGCGTACACTTAACATATACATCCACTATTCAATCGCTAAGGCTACTAGAGGATGTATTAGTCTAATGATTTAGTAGATTTCTATTTTAGATATGAAATAATATAATATCTCTAGTAGGAATTCTCTAATCTTAGAAAGCCCATTTTTGAAAATAACAAAAACTAAGATTGATGCTTCAAATGAACCATTAAAAATGGAAGTAGAAGATGATATAGTGAATTTTAATAAATACAATGCAACGAAATATCCAATGGGTGTTTCTTCTTTATGCACAGTAAATATGATAGATCCGTTAAATGACAAATCTTTAAGAAAAGATTAATTATGTAAATTGGAATTAGTAATTGAAGATTTATAAGAAGATAATGATAGAGATGAGAAAGAAAAAGAAATAATAATTAATAAGTTCTTTAGAATCATATAATGAACTACCAAATCTTACTTTTTACCTCGACTTATTTGTATCTCATTCAAAACTTTTACCTTATATAGTTAAAGCCCTATAATTAGATCTAAAAACCTTACTAGATCATTTGAAATATATTTTTCTAGGGGACTATGATAAATTACCAATAATAATTTCTAATAAACTAATAAGTCCTAAAGAAAATAAGTTGATAAATGAATTAAAAGAATTAAAAGAATATAACGGAGAAATAGGATGGACCAAAGCTGATATTAAAAGAATAAGTCCAACTACGTGCATGCATAGGATAAACTTAGAAACTGAAACAAAAGCTTCTAGACGGCTTCAACGTAGTCTAAACCCTCCTATGATAGACGTAGTAAAAGCTGAAATATTAAAACTTTCAAATGCATGAATGATATTTCTAATTGTCGATGGAAATTGGGAAGCCCGATCCAAGTAGTCCCTAAAAAGAAAGGAATTAAGATAATAACAAATGAACATAGAGAATTAGTACCAGCTAGAATCCAAAACAGTTGGAGGGTATGTAAGATTATAGAAAGCTAAATGCCTCGACTAAGAAAGTCCAGTATCCACTTTTGTGTATAGATCAGATGTTAGAAAGATTAGTTGAAAAAACTCATTACTGTTGTCTAGATTGTTATTCAGGATTTCATCAAATAACTGTAGCCCCAGAAGATCAGCAAAAAATATCTCTTACTTGCCCCTTTGGTATATGTTCTTATAGACGTATCCTTTTTAGTTTATGTAGTGCATCTGCAACATTTCAAAGGTGTATGGTTAGTAGTTTCTCTTATTATTTGGAGAGTTTCATTGAAGTTTTCATAGATGAATTTATAGTTTATGGTAATTCTTTCGACGAATCTTTAGTTAACTTAACTAAAGTACTTAAAAGATGCATAGAAAAGAATCCAGTACTAAATTATGAAAAATATCATTCCATGGTAGATCAAGGAATTATATTAAGACATACAGTTTCATATAAAGGAATTGATCTAGTAAAAATTCAATTAATCAAAACATTACCTTACCCCACCACTGTAAGAAATACGTTCATTTCTTGGCCATGTAGGATTCTATAAAAGATTTGTAAATAATTTTTCTAAAATTACACAACCTATATGCAAACTTTTACAAAAGACATTCCTTTTGAATTTATCAATGATTTCAAGATAGCATTTGATAAATTAAAGAATTCTTTAACAACCACACCTATGATTAAATCACCAGATTGGTCGCCTCCATTTGAAATAATGTGTGATGCAAGAAACTATGCAGTTTGAGCGGTTTTAGATCAAAAAAACCAGAAAAGAATCTCATGTTATATATTATACTTCTTGGACACTAGATCCAACTCAACATAATTCTACCACTACTTAAAAGGATTTTTAGAGATAGTGTTTTCCTTAGGAAGACTTAGACCATATTTATTAAGACCATAAGTAATAGTTTATTCGAGATCATGTAGCTTTACAATATTTAATGAAAAAACAAGATGCAAAACATTGACTAATAAAAGGGATACCACTTCTATCAGAATTTGACCTTACTATGAAATATAAGAAAGGAGCCGCAAAATCTAGTAGCAGATCACTTAAGTAGGTTGTATACCATCAAGGGATGAATTCTCGGATGAATATTTATATAGTATAAAGATTGATGGCCCATGGTATGCAAATATAGTCAATTATTTTACCAACAATAGGTTATCACCTTATTTCACAAGAGCTCAAAAGAAAAAAATTAAAAAGGATTCTAAACATTATTTTTGGGATGATCCCTATTTATGGAAGTTTTTCACCGACCAAATAATTAAAAGATGCATTCCACATTTTGAAGTACAATCAATTATATCTCATTGCCATACTTATGCATGTGGAGGGCATTTCAGTCCATGTAGAACTGCTCCTAAAATTTTAAATTACTGATTCTTTTGGCCCACTTTATTTTATGGTTGTTTTCTTTATAAATATTGTCCAAGTTGCCAGCGAACTGGAAACTTAGGACATAAAAACCAAATGCCTTTAAATCATGTTTTATTCTATGAAGTGATTGATATATGGGGTATAAATTTATAGGACCTTTTCCACCATCAAATGGCTATGTTTATATTTTACTTGTTGTAGATTATGTGTCTAAGTGGGTAGAAGGAAAAACTACTAATTTTAACGATTCAAAAATAGTGGTTGGTTTCGGTATATAAATCTTTTTTACAGTTTTTAGAGCATCTATAGGACTTATAAGTGATAGAGGTTCATGTTTTTATAATCAATTAGTTGCTAATCTACTAGCTAAGTACCATATCACACATAGTACATCTACTGAATATCACCCACAAACTAGTGGACTAGCTGAAACTTCGAATAGAGAAATTAAGTCAATACTAGAAAAAATAGTTAGTCTAACATATAAGGATTGGAGTCTTAGATTAGAAGACACATTACGGGCATATAGAACAACATTTAAGACACCTATAGGCATGACACCTTATTGGTTAGTATTTGGAAAAGCATGTCATTTACCAGTAGAACTAGAACATAAATCCTATTTGGCAATAAAAACATGTAACATAAATTACAATGAATCAAGAAACCAACGTAAGTTGAGTTTTCAATAATTAGAAGAAATTAGGAATGACGCCTATGAAAATGCATCAATTATAAAAATAAAACCAAAGTATTTCGTAACAAGAAATTAGTTCCTAAAAATTTTCAAGTAGGAGATAAGTTTCTTCTCTTTTTCTCAAGACTTAAATTATTTCCTGAAAAACTCTATTCAAAATGGATAGGACCTCGTCTGATTGTCAATCTATTACCTCATCACATAGTAGAAAAAGAAAGCTTAGACATAGGACAAATAATTAAAGTAGATGGTCATAGGTTAAAACCTTATTATGAAAATCTTGTTGAACAGGAAATGGAGATCGTCAATCTCAAGACTGAGCAACTAAGTCCGCAAAGTAATGAAATGGAGTTTAATATTTTCGCCCATGTAAGTCAAATTGTTAAGAATTAAATCATTAAACTATAGATATATAAGAAAACGCACTATAAGAAGAAGAAATCAAAGAAACAATAACCTGTAGAGCTACAGCCTGAAGTTCAACATCAAGAAGAGTAGCAACTGGCGGAAGAAGAGTTCACCAATGAGCAACTAAAGCTTCAAAATTTAAGACATATAATTGAAATTTACAATGACGACTCAGGGAAACTCTTCTTCCAAGTGATGAACAATGACGTCAGTTTCTCTGGTGTTTTACTTGACAAATGAACTAATATGAATATTTTATCATAACAATGGTGTAGAAAAGCAAAGTTGAAGATTGATTTTATACCACTTTTTGTTGCCCATAAAGCTAATGGTGATAAGATCTTTCCATTAGAAATGTCTATGAAGATACCAGTGCAATTAGGACGATTCAAGTATCTCATCAATTTCTTAGTAGTACCATAAATTGAGAAAGATAATGTGATATTGATGGGATGTACTTTTCTCAAAATAGCTAGAGCTATTTTGTTGTCAAATAATGTATAGTTACATTTAGGATGGGAAATGATTGTATACATCTTCAGTATGATTACGAGATGGACGATTACGTCAATGATGACAATTATGATGATGATTATGAAGGTGAGACATCCTATCGTGATGATTAC
The DNA here is from genome assembly GCA_039657365.1 of Stephania yunnanensis. Taxonomy (NCBI): domain Eukaryota; kingdom Viridiplantae; phylum Streptophyta; class Magnoliopsida; order Ranunculales; family Menispermaceae; genus Stephania; species Stephania yunnanensis. Next base: position 24,914,887 of record CM077581.1, on the reverse strand, counting down.
CCTGAAGGACGTTATGCAGATGCTAAGAATGATAATGAAGTGTAAGCAGAAGACTTCAAGAACGATGAAGAATCAGTTGATGGTCAGTTTGAATTGCTCAAACTGAATGCCAAATGACCTTATCTATTAAATCGAGCTAACGACTATAAACAAAAGCACTCTATGAGAAGCAGCCCATACTTTATCTTTGTTTTTAGTTTTAGTAATAGGATTGGTTAGTTGTTTTCTATTCTCTCTAGTCTTGACTCTTATAATGGAAGTATTTTAGGATTACAAACTTGAAATAATTTCATGTATAGGTGTTTATCGAGGTAATTTCTTTCCGTATTACTTGATTTAGGATAGTTAGTATATTTATTCTCTCCGCTTTTATCTCTTTTTTGGAATATCCCCAATTGAGAGGGGAATGATCGAGTTGTTTTTTAGCCGAATCTTATTTGTCTTCAATTATTTTAAGTAGTAAAGTTTTGATTTAGTATAATATTCCCTAATTACAAGTCCAAATTCATTTTCAAAATATTTCTCATTGAATAATGATCAATTCTACCTTAATTATAATTGTTATGCGTGATAATTAATAAAATATTGAATGTATGGCAAATTAGCAGGAAATGGCTCAGCAATTTTTGTGCGATACCAATTAAAATTTGGAATCATTAGATAAATTGCCAGTTGTTTGAAAGTTTTTAAGTGAAACTTATCTCAGCAAATTGTTAGTGATTTTGGTTTTATACTAACATTATTGAACTAATCAACTGGACCACTTGAAAATAGTTTTTAGCGATTTCATGGGTGATTTATCATCGATTTCACTTAGACCCCAATTCACTGAGCATGAATTCATGTTTTTAGAAATAGAACCCCAAATCACCAACAATAAATCCTTTTACTCCTAAAACCCTTACAACCATTTGATTGATTAATCGATTTTCTCCTAGATTTAACCCTTCAAAGCTTGAATTAAAGCTTATTTACGTGCATCCCAGGTTTGCTTAGGATTGTTTCAACCCTATAAGTCTAGAATCCAGATTTTGTACAACCTAGTTAAGGCTTGGAGATGTTTTTTTTAATTAAGGCTTGGAGATGAGGTTTAAGGAGCTAATAGAGAATATTACTTGAAAGATTTACTCTAAAGAATGTAATAAATCGATACTCTAACATCCTTTGATTTAAATGCCTTCAACAAAAATCAATTTTTGATAATATTTTAAATGAATGTAATTTTTGGGTTTTATTTCAAGTTATTTTTGGAAATAGTTTTTTATACAAAATTTCAATTTGAATATGGATTTTCATATGAATTTGGGGGTTTCTCTGAATTTTTTGAATATATACATACTTATGATAAGGATAAGTCAATACAACTATGTTTTATGTATTACTTTCAACTCTTTCGAGACTCTATGCAAAATCTTTTTCACAAACTTTTTTTCCTTACCTTATTAGTTTGGGCTTTCAACTACAAGATTTCGAGTAACCTATTTCATTATTAGTAGAGTTATTCTATGGCAAGAGGAGGTGGAGGAAGAGGTAGAAGTAGTAAACAAGACAAGGGGAAGGGGTAGTGCAAGCAAAATAAAAGCGAAGTATGCAGCTCACCTAATGAATATTATACCAACCGAGGTTGGTATTAGAGGACTTAGACCTAGGAGGGCTTAGCTTAAAGAACAATCTTCATTATCGTTTAATGAGGAATAATATTTTAAGAATATGAAACTCAGTGACTTGTTGCCTTATGACCCTTCTTTGTTTGTGAAACTTGGAGCTCAAAGGAGATACTATAGTCATAAAAAAATCATAAGTGCTAAGAGAGGGTTCAATACTTGAAATGTGAGTAAGTAAGAGGATAAAATTGTAAGCATCATCAGAGATAGAGGATGGGAGCAACTTCTGCGAGATTATGTGGGAAGTGGAGAAATAGGATGTTTAGAAATTGTATAACAATTTTATGCAAATAGGCATGTTAGTAAGGAAAGGGACAAAGTAGTAGTAAAAGGGAAGAAGATTGATATTTCACCTACAAGGTTGAATATATTTTTCGATCTACCACATAATAGACAAAACAAATGAGGATTGTCTAAATGTAAATTATGAAGATAAGGAATCGTATCTCTTTTAAATAATCAAAGATGCTTAGAGATACCTCCAAGGAGGGGATTTGTAATTGATAGTGATGGATACAAAAATTTATTGAAACCTCATATTTTAAAAAATTATAAAGAGTTGGAGTTATACTATAGACGCATGTTTTTATCCAACTAAGTAACACTTTAAAGTGAAGAACCCAATAGCAACTCTACTTTATTATATAGTTATAAAGAAGAGTTGTATTGATGTTGGGAAGATTATATTGATTCTATAAAGTTTGCTATTTAAACTACGAAGAATGAAGGACTACCATTCTTTATTTTAATCACCGAATTGTGTAGGAAAGCTAGGGTAGGTTTCGATAATAAATTTTATTTATTGCCCGATAGGACCATAAATGATGCAGGAGTACAATGAATGAAAATGGTGGTAGGATATAATGATTTGGATAATGAATGAGAATCATTCAATGCAATAAATGTGAGAGAAGCAAGAGGCAGAAGCATAAATGAAAACAAAAGGAAGATAAAAAGAAGAGGCATAAAGAGAGCGACATGATTAATGGCTAGAGTGAACATACTGAATGTTGCTACGAGTTCGGTACCATCCTCGTCACAACCTAGGATGTGAGGATTTTTTTAGGCCATATTTCTTCACTTATGTATAAGTAGATGAAAATTTATCAAAATGAAGAGATGATAGCAGCAAATGAGAAGACTTTACAATGCTACAATTCTATAGCTAATAGAATACGCTATATTCATTTGTAGGACTCGAGGAGAAGCGTCGACATACCATCTTTGTAGTTACAATTTTCAATTGGGACTTACAACCCAGCTAGTAGTTATATTTCTCAACCTTCTACAGTAATGGATGAAAATGATGAAGTTGACGATGAACTTACTTTGGGACACCGCCGAGTGTAATTTTTTAATTTCTCTTATATGTGATGAGTGAATGAATAATAAAATGTATTGATCTTGGTGATATTTTTGCTAATAATATAATATGTTCTCTTTTGTATTCCATTATTGTGAATCATTAGTTTTTGAATTCAATATTTGCATATTATTTATGTTTTTATTACATATATCAATTTGTTTATGCTTCATGTGGTATATTTATAATGTTGAAAACCCAACTTAATTTTAAAACTTTGAGGAGAATGTTTGGAATGAATTTGGGGGTATTTTAAGTGGATTATGACAATGATAGCAAAGAAAGGAAAGAAAGGTAGAAGTTAAGTTCTAAGTTTTTATCCGATATTCAAGTAAGTTGACGAAATTTTTCAAATTTCTTCTTAATTCAAGTAAGCATGAATTTCATTTTACTTTATTTTTTAGTTGGAATGATAGTGAACACATAATAGATTATTGAATTGAAGTGATATTTTTACTACCCAAGTAAATTTTACGATAGAAGGACTCAATTTTTGTACATTTTTTTATTAATTTTACTACTTGATGGATACACTAAATTAAATACCTTGTGTTAGTCATGATAATGGGTAGAGGATTGAAATAATAGTGCAATATGAACAAGACAAATTTCTAAAAATCTTGTGATACAAAAGCTATTGATTAAGTATTTTTACAGTTCATATATATAAAAAGATATTATCCCATAATTGAAAGAAAATAATGCGTTAGAAACTGAAAAATTTTTACAAGTTAGGAAGAATACTTTCTTCAACTTTAGCGGATATTGAGAAAGGTTAACGAGAGGTTACAAATATATAGAGAGTCTTATAGATTCCAAAGAAAATGGAGCACGGAATTTATAGTGGGAAAAATATGAGAATGTCCAAAGGAAATGGAGCAGGGACTCAAAAGAAAAAATAAAAGAAACACATTATAAAGAAATAATTAGGATGGAGTGGAAAATAAAATGAGAGGTGAAAAAGATAGATGTTCTTAAATTCTTCAAAGAAAAGATTTAACTCGAGTACTAAAGCAAGAGTAGAATAAAGTATTTCTTAATTTAACATATTTTAAATGACATATTCATTAGTATCTTTGTAAAATTCCTATTAATTTTGGTTGTGGTACTATTATAAAGTATTTTTTGAAATTAGAGTTAATCTAGTGGTCTTTGTGTTTTGAAATTCTGTACTAGTTATTGTAAGTTGATGCTTGTCAATGGAAATTGAGAAAACCTATATTGTGTACTAGCCTTGGTAATGAACTTTAAGTTCTAAAGGGTGTTACATTGGGTGGTTGCGTCATCATTAAAGGATATTTTGTTTTTTCTAAATCATTATATTCTATCATAACTTTCATTTACTTACGGATAATATGTTTTTATTTGGAAATCACTTCTATTTTAAAATTTATACTATTTAAAGTTAAGATGAATTAGAATGAAATTAGTTTATAAAAAACGAAAAGAGAATATGATTGAGAGTATTATTTTGCTTGGGACAGCAAAGTGTTGTGTTTGGAAGTGTTTGACAAGTTGATAATTAGACATGTTTTTTAGTGTAATTTAGATTGATTTCATATATAAATGATGATATTACACTAAGTATTCTCTTGCTTTTGTGATTTCAAGATATAAGTAAGAAAATGAAGGAATGGAAGAAAAAGAGGAAGAATAGCAAAACAATCAACTAGAGAAGTAGTACAGTGATTAGCCAGCAATTTAAATTTACACTAAAAATCGATACCTAAATTGCAGGAGGAAAAGGCCAGCAAATTTACAACAAATTGGAGAATGTATTAGAAATTGATAGCTAAATTGGTGGAGCTCAGAGAGCTAAACTTAGTTATTAACTCGGTGATTTATGTACAACTTAAGAATTGTGGACAAATTACTGAGGTCGGTGTTGATTTTTAAGATAAGAATGAAGAATTTGCATTTATCTAGGATATATACTCTTAGGTAAACTATATATAGGACCAGAGGCTTTGAAATAACTCTTTTTTTCTCCCTTATTCTCTTTTTAACTTACCATTAATTTTCTTTTGTGTTTTAAGTTTAGTTTTATATGTGAAACAACATTGTAGCTTTGATTAATAGGTATTTATTTATTTATTCATCTTGTCATTTGATTATTGATGGGAGTGCCACAATTATAATGGCTCGCTTATAGTAAAAGTGCAATCAAATTACGTCGATCACGGATATCGTCCTCAGGTAAAGGTTTTTGCACTATTACCTACTTAACCTGAATTATTGCTAAAGGATCTAATTTTAATTGGTTTTATACTAATATAAACTAATCTAACAAATTATTTTAAACTTTAGTTGACTTCTTATATTAAGGATATCTTAGTTCACAACTTCACCTAAGTAATTTAATACTATGCTTGGTATTCATGTTTACATCTCAATATGTTATGTGCAATGTCTAATTAGATGCAATATCTCAAATTAATTAAACTAAGATTAACGTTAATCTCAAGGATTAATAGTTATAATTTGGACGTTACGCGGACAACTCGGTTGACTCAAACATGAGAACCGAGGAAATATATTATTTATGCATGATGGTTGCTTAGGTGTGATGTTTAAATGCATTTTATTATTGTAATATCGCATGTGTGTACGGTTCTATCGAGCGAGTTGGTGTGATGGGCATTCGCTTCGTAAGGCATGTTAATGCAAGTATAGGGTAGGCGAACTATGGGTACACTAGGAAACTCGACTAACTACACTAAGATGATTAATTGATTAAATAAAATATGTTACCATAAGCTAAGTTGATTAATTAGAACAACATGCTATAAAATACCTCGAAATGCATGTCGAAACGCGGGGCATTGGGTGCCCAGTAGTTGAGGGTTAGTGGAATCACAAATTCATCAATTTTGGTGAATAAAAACATTAACCATATGTGTTATAATGCGCCTAACCTAATGTAATTAGATTAAATAGAAAAGGCCTACAGCTTGGTTTATTAAATTAGAAACCATGGGATTTTCCTATAGATACCTATTGGCACATCTAGGAACCATGTTGGTAGCAAATTATTGTCACTTGGATTGAGTTAGTGGTGATTTAGTTGGATAAGTTGCAAGAGATAGGCCATAGGGTGAATCTCGGGATATGTAAATAAATGGAGATTAATGGCTAGAAATGATGCTCACATAAATATATATGATGAGTTGATCTACACAAGCAATCAAACAAACCATTTTCATACTGGAAATCAGAGAAGAAGAAGAGGAGGAGATTAGAGTCTGGAATACAACACATTTGAGCTCAAACTTCGAGATTCAACACAAGTTAATCATCTTCTCCACTTTCATACATGAAAATGAACTCGATTCGGCATGTTTTAGTGTAAATTTGATGATTGAGGAATAAGCCACTAATCTTGAGAAATTATTGGTGAATTACAAGTATAATTACTATTTAAATGGAGTTTATATATACTAGTTTCGAAAGTAATTGAGGTTTTGATGAATTTGAGAAAAACTAGTAAAAATCATGGATTTGATAATTTTGATGTAAGTTTTGTTGTTTAAATGGTTTAAATGATGTTTTGGAGTTTATATTGTGTGGAGAGTGGTTTATTTGGGCTTAGTTAGCTAATAAAGGAGTTGGTGACGGAATTCTCGAGTTGGGAATTCTGTCAGAAAAAGCAGTTAGTAACTAGGTTGGTTAGCACGCTAACTAGTCTAGGCGTTCAACTGTTTTTCAAAACAAAGAATAGTAGCGCGTTAGACAGATCCCTTGATGCACTAACTCCACCTAGCAGGCTAAGTAGACCCATTAGTGCGCTAATGATAGGTGAAAGTTCAATTTAAGGACTGATTTTGGTATTTTTACTAAATGCAACACTAATCAACTTGGAATCATGTTTAACTTATAAAATTGGAATTCAAGGACTTGGAGGACCATAGCTCGGGTATCGGGGAGCTAGTTGAGTAAGATTCGGGAGTTTGGGGGATGTCGAAAAGGGTTTTGAGGTTTGTAAAACCCATAGGAACATCACTTGAGTATTTATTACTTTTATTACTATTTTATTCTATCTTGTTCAGTGTATTCTTGATTTTACTCCTTGTTATCTTCGGTTATATATATCTGAGTCACTATTTAGATGGTTGGTTGAGCTTAGTCCCATTCGGTATTCTCGTGGTGTCTCTGTGGCCCACTAAACTGTAGCATGTGTATCAAGAGTCTTTATATGATGACGACTCATGCTACTTTGTCTGTATATGTGTCGGTGCATCATGGGTCTACGCCGGCCACTGAGAGGACTAAGTGATAGGACAATTGGGTACGCCTACTTGAGGGATCCTTGGAGGGTATCCAAAGTATGCTATTGTCTGCCTGAAACAGGCATACACATATGCGCTTTATTTTTATTTGTACATGGGATGAGCCATTTACAATTGTCTATTTGCATTTCGCATTTTTATTTAACAATATTTATTAAATTTACTTTTCTTATTCATATGGACGATTAGTGAATTTCCTTAGGATCTTACTTATAGGAATTTTCAACTATTTTTATGATCACTAGGTGCAGATCCTCATGCGAGTAAAGTTAAGAAGATTCTTGGCAACTATCTCTGAACTCGGCCACTATTCAGCACACTTTTTTTCGTTTTCTGTAGAGGTCAATTAGAGATTCCCGGGGATATAAATTTTGGGGATTAAATTTCTTTTAGTTAGGAATAATTGTAATGGCCCAAATTAATTAAATTAGGATTAATGTTAATCTCAAGGATTAACAAATGTAATTCGGGCGTTATGCGGACAACTTGGTTGACTCAGACATAAGAACTGAGGAAATATGTTATTTATGGATGATGGTTGCTTATGTGTGATGTTTAAACGCATTATATTATAGCAACATCGCATGCATGTATGTTGCTATCGAGTGAGTTGGTGTGATGGGTATTCGCTTCGTAATGCATGTTAACGCAGGTATCGGGTAAGCGAATTATAAGTACACTATGAAACTCGACTAATTCATGCTATGATGACTAATTGATCAAATGAAATGGGTCATGTAACCTTAGGCTAATTCGATTAAATTATAACAATAGGCTATGGCATACCTCGAAATGCATGTCAAAATGCGAGACATTAGATGCTCGGTAGTCGAGGGTTAGTGGAATCCCAAATTCATTAATTTTGTGAATAAAAACAATAACCATGTGTATTATAATGGGGCTAAGCTAATGTAATTAGATTAAATAGAAAAAGCCTATAGTTTGGTTTATGAAATTAGAAACCATGGGATTTTCCTAGAGATATCTATTGGCACATCTAGGAACCGTGTAAGTAGAAAATTATTGTCACTTGGATTGAGTTAGGGGTGATTTAGTGGGATAAGTGACAAGAGATAGGCTAGTGGATGAATCTCGGGATATGTAAATACATGGAGATCGATGGCTAGAAATGAAGCACACCTTAATATATATATATATATATATATATGATGAGTTGATCTACACAAGCAATCAAATAAACCATTTTCATACTTGGAAATTAGAGAAGAATAGGAGGTGATTAGAGTCACGGAATACAACACATTTGAGCTCAAACTTCAAGATTCAAGCACAAGGTAATCATCTTCTTCGCCTTCATACATGAAAATGAACTCAATTTGGAATGCTTTAGTGTCGGTTTGATGATTGAGGAATACTCCCTAATTTTGAGGAATTATTGGTGAATTACAAGTATAATTACTATTTACGTTGAGTTTATTTATCTTTGGTTTCGAAAGAAATAGAGGTTTTGATGAATTTGGGAAAAACTAGTAAAAATCATGGATTTGATCATTTTCATCTAAGTGTTGTTGTTTAAATGGTTTAAATAATGTTTTGGAGTTTATATTATGTGGAGTGTGGTTTACTTGGATTAGTTAGCTAATTGGGGAGTTGGCAACAAAACTCTCGAGTTGGGAATACTGTCACAAAACGCGGTTAGCATGCTAACTAGGTTAGTTAGCGCACTAACCAGTATGGGTCTTCAACGGTTTTTCAAAACAAAGAATAGTAGCGCGCTAGACAGATCCCCTAACCTTCTAACTGCACCTAGCAAAGCTAAGTAGACCCATTAGCGCACTAATGATATATGAAAGTTCAATTTAAGGACTGAGTTTAGGATTTTTTACTTAATACAACACTAGTCAACCTGGAATCATGCTAAACTTATAAAATTGGAATTCAAGGACTTAGAGGACCATAGCTCTGGTATCTGGGAGCTAGTCGAGTAAGATTCAGGAGTTTGGGGGAAGTCGAAAGGGTTTTAAGGTTTGTAAAACCCACAAGAATGTCACTTGAGTATTTATTACTTTTATTATTATTTTATTCTATCTTGTTCAGTGTATTCTTGATTATATTCCTTGTTCTATATAGTTATTATATCTGAATCACTGTTTAGATGGTTGGTTGAGTTTACTCCCGCTGGGTATTCCATGGTGTCTTTGTGGCCCACTATACCGTAACATGTGTATCAGGAGTGTTTCGTGGATAACGGCTCGAGCTACTTTATCTCTATATGTGTCGGTGCATCGTGGGTCTATGCCGGCCACGGAGAGGACCAGGTGATAGGCAATTGGGTGCGCCCACTAGAGGGATCATGGGAAGTTATTCGAAGTTGCTCTTATCTGCTTAGAACGGGCATACACATTTGCGCTTTATTTTTATTTATGCATGAGATGAGCCATTTACAATTGTCTATTTGCATTCCGCTTGTTTATTTAACAGTATTTATTGGATTTCCTTTTCTTATTCATATGAATGGTTAGTGAATTTCCTTAGGATTTTACTTAAGGAATTGTCATCTTTTTTTTGTGATCACTGAATGCAGATCCTCATATGAGTAAAGTTAAGGACATTCTTGGCGACTATCTCTAAAGTCGCCCATTATTCAGCACACTTTTTCTCATTCTGTGTAGAGGTCGATTAGAGATTCCCTCGGGATATAAATTTTGGGGATGAAATTTCTTTTAGTTAGGAAGAATTGTAATTGCCAAAATTAGTTAAACTAGGATTAATGTTAATCTCGAGGATTAATGACAGTAATTCGGGCATTACGCGAACAACTTGGTTGACTCAGACACGAGAACTGAGGAAATATGTTATTTGTGGATGATGGTTGCTTATGTGTGATGTTTAAATACATTATATTATAGTAACATTACATGTGTGTATGTTGCTATCGAGTGAGTTGGTGTAATGGGTATTTGCTTTGTAAAGCATGTTAACGCGGATATCGGGTAAGCGAATTACGAGTACACTAGGAAACTCGACTAATTCACGCTATGATGATTAATTGATCAAATGAATTGGGTAATGTAACCTTAGGCTAATTTGATTATATTATAACAATAGGATATGGCATACCTCGAAATGCATGTCAAAATGCGAGACATTGGATGCTCGGTAGTCGAGGGTTAGTGGAATCACAAATTCATCAATTTTGGTGAATAAAAACACTAACCATGTGTATTATAATGGGGCTAAGCTAATGTAATTAGATTAAATAGAAAAAGCCTATAGTTTGGTTTATTAAATTAGAAACCATGAGATTTTTCTAGAGATATCTATTGGCACATCTAGGAACCATGTAAGTAGCAAATTGTTGTCACTTGGATTGAGTTAGTGTTGAGTTAGTGGGATAAATGGCAAGTGATAGGCCAATGGATGAATCTCGAGATACGTAAATACATGGAGTTCAATGGCTAGAAATGAAACTCGCCTTAATATATATATATATATATATATATATGATAAGTTGATATACACATACAATTAAACAAATTACTTTCATACTGGAAATATACTGTAAATTAGAGAAAAAGAGGAGGAGATTAGAGGCTGGAATTCAACAAATTTGAGCTCAAACTTGGAGATTCAACACAAGGTAATCATCTCCTCCACCTTACGTACATGAAAGTGAACTCAATTCGGCATGCTTTAGTGTAAATTTGATTATTGAGGAATAGGGCACAGATTTTAGGGAATTATTGGTGAATTACAAGTATAATTACCATTTACAAGGAGTTTATATACTGGTTTTGAGAGAAATTGAGGTTTTTATGAATTTGGAAAAAACTAGTAAAAATCATGGATTTGATTATTTTGATGTAATTGTTGTTGTTTTAATGGTTTATATAATGTTTTGGAGTTTATATTATGTGGATAGTGGTTTAGTTGAGCTTAGTTAGCTAATTAAGGAGTTGGTAACATAATTCTCTAGTTGAGAATTTTGTCACATAACGCAGTTAGAGCGCTAACTAGGTTGGTTAGTCTTGTTGACATCTGGGCCTTCAAGCTTTTTTTAAATGAAGAACAGTAGCATGCTAAGGGGTCCCCCTAGCACGCTAAATTGATCCACTAGCGCTAACTCCACCTAGCGCGCTAGGTAGACCCATTAGCGTGCTAATGATACATGAAAGTTGAATTTAACAACTGATTTTGGGATTTTTGACTTAATATAACACTAATCAACCTGAAATCATGCTAAACTTATAAGATTGGACTTCAGGGACTTAAAGGACCGTAACTCGGGTATCGGGGAGCTAGTCATGTCAAATTCGGGAGTCCGGAGGAAGTATGAGTGCATTTTAAGGTTTGTACAACCCACATAAACGTCACTTGAGTATTTATTACTTTCATTACTATCTTATTCTATCTTGTTCAGTATATTCGTGATTCTACATCTTGTTCTCTTTAGTTATTTATATCTATGTTACTATTTAGACGATTGATTGAGTTTATTCCCACCGGGTATTCTGAGGTATGCCTATTGCACGCTAGACCATATCATGTGTATCAGATGTCCTCGGTGGATAATGACATGAGCAACTTTGTCAGTATATATGTTTGCATCGTGGGTCCACATCGGCCATCGAAAGGACTACATGATGGGACAATTGGTAGCACCTAATGGAGGAATCCTAGAAGGGTGTCCAAAGTATGGTCTAGTCTGCCTGGAATGGGCATACACATTTGCGATTTATTGTTATTTATGCATAATATGAGCCATTTATAGTTGTCTATTTACATTCTGCATGTTTATTTAACAGTATTTAATGGATTTTCTTTTCTTATTCATATGAATGCTCAGTGAATTTCCTTGGGATTTTACTTATTGGACTCATCTTCTTTTTTGTTGTGATGGCTAAGTTTATATTTCTTCTATGAGGAAGGGTATGGAGATTCTTGACGACTATCTCTGAGCTCGCCCACTACTCAGCACACTACTCGTAGGTGTTTATTTTGGTATATTGTTATACTTTGGGTTTATGAGAGACTGATGATACAAGTGTACTTGTATATATTTACTTTTATCACCTTATATATAGTGTACTCTATTACAGGTTTTCCACAGTAGGACTAATGCTCTATAACCTAAAAGTTAATGAAAATACACGTTTATGTAATTTAAGACTTCCGCTGTAAAATATTATTTATCTACTTGCAACTCTGTAAAATACAAACCACTAGCATGGCTAGGACTTCAATAAGCTACAGACAGTTGAACTTATGAAATTTAAAGATTTAAGGAGATAATTTAAGAATAAAATGGATGATCGGTTAACTACATTGATAATGTACCGTGGACATGATTATCGAGACACGAGATGGACTGGTAGGTGTCGAACACTTATAATTGGGCCAAAGGGCGAGGAGCATACGCCAAACGACACCCGGGATGGCCACGGGGCATAGGGCCACCACATTAAAATGGACATATTTCTTTTAGATCCACTTCAACCTACTTTGTTGTGACGAAGAATATTCAAATGTGCAAACTATAACTCCACTTATCAGTGTGAATAAACTAAGTTCCACATTGCTTTAAGCATCCAATCGTTGGATTCATAACTAACTATGTTTACTATCCACGCCTCCCTAATCAAGAACTTTCTCTCAATGTTGTGTATTTTACGGTTGTAACATTCACGTCCTGACTAGAAGCTTTAATGGTCATGTAACTCCTAAAGCATAAGTTCATTAGACACGTGATCAAGATGTCCTAAGCATTATAATCATAATCAATACAAATTCTAACCATTAAATTTTTTACTATCATATTCAAAGCATAGTGTTCATTCTATAAAATCCATTGATCCCTAAGATAAATAGACAACTCGCACATCATTGAAACATATACATTACAATTTAATATAGAAATCATTGCGAATTAGAGATGAATATGAATATTAACATAAATTAATCGATGAAACCAAATATTGATTGCAAACGTGAAGTCTTTAATGTTTCTCCAAGAAAAACTCTTTAATACTCAAACTCAATGCTAAGTTACTCTAATGGAGGCTAATCTCTTTATATGTGGTGGGGTCCTCCGAGTTTACCATGTTCCAATACCTATTTATACTCCCTAATAACAATTAGAAACCCTAAATTATAATTTAACTAGAATCGAAGCTTCACTTTTTAATTTCGGTAAGGTTGGCAATGTCACTTACTGCCCCAACACTGTATGTGTAAAGTCATGGCAACATCGCTACGCCAATGCTTCATGATGTGTTTCTTAGCTCTTAGAGTCTCGGCACTATCCGCTTTGTGTCCTGGTGTTTTCCCTTGTGTGCAACGGCACCACCACTGCGACGGACCTCCAGAGTTGATTTTTTCCATTTCTTCTTCTCACCCACGTCATGCCTTGTCTCCCCATATCGTCAATACATGCTCCCATGACACCAACTCTGATTTTGTGGGTTTTTACTCCATTTCTTCTCGTTTCTCCTTGATTCCTTCCAATACACCTTAATCCCTAAAAATTCAATAATACCATGAATTAGCACTCATTTGAGGATATTTATACTAAATATACTAGTAACCTATATATACGTATCAATAATCACTAATCAAATACCCATAAACTTAAGGTTTTGTGCGTTCTGAGCAAAGTTGCATTCTACTAAGTCTCCTAATAACTATTTCTCATTCAATTTACACTGTTTGTGGAGTATCCTTTAATTTGTTAAGTTTCAAGTTAAGAATCAACTCAAGAGTTTTTCTTTTCAAAAACTTTTGTTTTTAAGACACATACCTTTAACAACTCATATAACTTCACTTTCAAAACACTAAAGTAGATCTCAACCAAAGATCATCACTACTTGCAAGTTTGTTTTGTTTCAACTCTCAAGTAGCAAGTATGCAATCTCATGTTTTCTTATTAAGCTCATGAATTCACAAATAAGCATAGATCAAACTCATTTTTAGTAAACTTTAGAACTTCAAAAGTCGATAGGACTTTTACATATTTGGAATGGAAACTTAACATAACTAGTTACTCGCTCGAGTTAAATCTTTTATTTGAAAATTTTTATTATACTTAATCCATTTTCTTTTTATTTTCTTCTCTCAATTATTTTCTTCTTCTTCTCATGTTTTATTTATTTAATAGTCCCTGCTCCTTTTCCAATGGACTTCATTGTTCTTCACTTTTTCCAACCATCAAGTTCTATGCTCCTTTTCCTATAGAGCTTTTAGGATCTTCTCATTTATTCTTTATTTCTAAAACTCTTGTTAGCACTTATCACTTTAATTAAATCAAGTAATTTTACTCCAACTTTTACTAGACAATGCCTATTTTTTCCCCTCTTTGCAGTAAGTCTTGATTTTCTTTGCATTTTCAAGTAAGATTCACACTTACTATAGAATCCTTAGATATTTAACTTTTTCCATAAGAAGTGTTCTAATTTCTTTCTTTTATCTCAAGTTTAAGGTATTCCATAACTCTAGGTTTCTAATCATAAAATTAAGCTGTTGTTTGCTACATTTCATTGTTTCTTTTCTTTAAAAATTTAAAATATTCTCTTGAGTTCCATATGAACAAGATACACGTAATCTACTCATCTACAAATTAAAGGCATGAACATGAAAATGAACTACTTATTCATTACATATTACTATATATAACCATATCTATACTACTTAAACATTCATATAGTGAATAAAACAAAAAAATTATACACTACCATGCTTTCCTTCTTAAGCTTGCTTCAAATTAAAATTCAAATGATCATACTGTAGTGTTTATCTTTATTTCTTAGCCTATCTTACCGCTTCCCATATTATAGTGTAGTGTCGATGCCACTAAACTCAAATCAAACCTTATCCTTAAGGTTTAAAAGCAAGCCTAAAAAATGAAGACACTAAAACACATAAACATATCTAATAACACAAGTTATAATAAACTACGCTAAACATTAAAATTGAAATAAATAAAGAGTTAACAAAAAATCAAAATCTTAAAAGGTATTAAAGTCACTCTCAACTCCCCAGACTAAAGGATTCCTATTACACTATCTTCAGGATTGCACGTCATCATCATCATTTGCATCATTAGCTTTAGCTTGGGATGGTGTCAATAAACGCTCAACCATCCAATCTACGTCAAATATTGATTAAACACATATGCAGGTGATGCTGGACAGCCTATTGACCTATTAGTAGGTCTCGACCGTTTGCTCCTTTCATATCTAGCTATGACTCTATATGATCAATAAACAACATGAAATTACCATGTTCTATCGGTGTTGATCTCTCTCCTCTCTATATTCTGCTTATATCTCAGCATGGCTACCTGATATTGTGCCCCATCCTCCTGGTACTATCCCCTCATCTTTGCCATCCACAACCTCTAATGCCATGGAGTCAAATCTTTTGGTGGTGGTACGGCCTATGGTGGAGGAGGTGGTGGAAAGACTTTAGGACCATCTAAGTCTTGCTTTCCTATTCCTAGGTCTACAAACTTATATCCCTCAGCAAATCCTTCCTATTGTTGCTCCTCATGTTCTTCATTCTCTTCATTTTCTAACTCTTGAGGTAGTTCTACTACTGCTGCTTATGTTGCTAATTGATCCTCTTGCCTCTTGGCTAACAATTCGACATCAAGTCTAGTGCCATTGGCCCTCTCTTTCTCCTCGTCGGAGTCTTGATAACCAGGAGGTGATTTCAACTTGAGAATTAAAGCTTCATCCATAATTTGTTGGGCATATATACAAATTCTTCATCATCTCTCATTCTCACTCTGGCCTTTAAGCACATATGAGTAATTAAAACAGGAAACAACGATTTATTATTCGTTTTTGACATAATGGGCTCTATCAGACTGGTATGTATGATCTCCCTGATATTGATCTCCCCAAACTTCCTAATCTCATATATACAATCCGATTTTGGCTTGTAGCTCTCACCCTGTTGAGAAGTGGGGTATAGCAATGCAATAAGAAAATGTTGCCAAATTTGGTAAACTTTTATGATACGCCCCTTCTTAATATGCTTTGGTATATTTCCAGCTCTCAGGACCAATCCTTGTTGTTCTGGGATAACTAGTGCATCTTCTATTACTCTAAATGGGTATAGTTATAAGATCTCTTATATAATCTAGCCATGAAAGTTTGTTTAAACCCATATCAACTTAATTGCTCCAACCCATAGAAATGATTGATCTCATGCCTATTGAAAAGAACTAAAACCCCTCTCACCTTTACTGGCTCATCCTTAGTCATGAACTTCACATCAGTATAAAACTCAAGAATAATACCACTCAATCTATTTACTTTATTCTCCATATAATCTTGAGTGAGTTGCTCCCAATTTCGGTGCCTAATGAAATTATTTAATCTTTTATTGTATTTGGCAGGCAAAGTAATTCTTCTTTCGCAAGTGAACTCCTTACGTTAAATTTTCTCGTATCTATCCTTAGCATATTTACTAATGACAAATTTGGATTTAAATGATCTAAGTTCTTCATCATTGGGATTTTTAAAAGTAGATGTCTCAAATTCACTTGCTCTAATTTGGCTAACTTGTTTCCTTGTTCTTGTCATTTTCTTCAAATTTCATGCAACAAACAAAAATGCAATGCAACTTGATCGTCAAATCACCTAAAAATCAAAATTCATATAGCATGGATCATGCATACACCAAATAATGCAAAGATTTCAACTAAGTCTCTATGGGTAATCTTAATGCTCGCATTCACACTTTTACAAAACCTATCCAACAACCTCAATTCCACAATTTCATATAATATTATCAAATTTTTCAAAATTCAAACACAACTAGATAAAGTAATAAATGTACCTCAAAGCCGGATTAATTTTCGGTGTATATCACTCCTCCAAGTCTTTTCCAATCCAAGCCCTTTAACTTTTCTCTCGAACTAAAACCCTAAACATACCTATCTTTGGAATCAAATTACAAAAATCCAGGCCTTAGCACTTCAACTTGTGCAAATCCACAATGTATTTATTTCTTCACTCTAAATCGCTAAGAACTCACTAATCTCACTTGAAAATGATCAAGATTTAGCTCTGAGGGGTGTATGCTTGGGGATTTCGGTGGGTTTTAAGTGCAAGTGTAGAGAAATATGCTTGGGGATTTCGGTGGGTTTTAAGTGCAAGTGTAGAGAATGGTATGAAAAATTGGTTTAAAACCCTCATTTCAACCTTAGCCTCGTGACAACGCTGCCACTACATCAACGAAGTGGTGGGGGTCTTGTTTATTTTAGTGATTACTTCCACCTCGGCATAGTGGTTGTACCCATCGAGCTAGGGGTGATACCTACGGCGTCAGCTCATTTACACATATTTTCACGTATTATTTTTTGCTAATTCTCCTTTGGCGCTCCTCTGACTTTGTGTACAACTCACACAAGGTGTCATGACCACATAAAATCAATGAAAATATATAAAATAGTAAATTTTACCTTTTAGTTCGCCCATGCATCTTACCTTCACAGCTTTGAACTCCTTCGCTTTTTTGCTCTTTCAAGAGTTAACAAGACATTTTCATTCTGATCATTCATCATGCGGAGAATGGTCTTTCCTTCAAATTCAACACAAGTTTTTTGAAAGTAAGAACTAAAAATCATTATTTGTAATTACTAAACTAAATCACTAACCACTAACTATTAACTAAATTTCAAAACTTGAAATTTAAAACCCTGAGATGCCTTCAAGTAGAGCTTAATTTAACGACGTTAGCCTGACACCTTTTCACTTGTTTAGTCCGAGTTTGATTTGGGAAGCTCCATCTGCATATCGAAGATTATGATTTCATTGACAACCTTCTTATCATCATTTGCCTCATCGATACTCATCACGATTTTTCTCTCTTATATCCAAATCTAATTTAGTCATTTTCAAGAATGGCCACCCAAGTATGATAGACATATCATCATCCATATTATGGTTCATGACCTCAAAATCCGTGATGAATGTGAATTTACCTACTTTCATCTATATATTCAAAACTTTTCCTATAGTAGGTATCAAGTTATACTCTGCTATTTTTAAATTTGTGGTATCTGGACGGTTGATCTTAAATTCTGCATGAATCATGTCCATCAATGGCATGACATTGACTGAGGCTCCCAAATTACATAAGAAAAATCAATATCGGTGTTTTTCAATGTTTATCGGTATGCTTATCTCTCCATGATTTCTCCTTTTGATAGGTTTGAGTAGCGAGATTATTTCAGTTTCTTCAGAACCAACTTGATGTCATTGCCTTGTGGGTCATCTTCACGAGACCCTTCAACTTTTTTCTTGGCCTTCTATTGTTGCTTCCCCTTCTATTTCTTTAAGGTATTGATCTTTGTTTCTTAAAACCATCAAGCTCGTCTTGCCTCACTTTCATTCCGTAAAACATCTTAACCATTTAAGCATTTACTTTAAATGTCTTACCACTATTGGTGATTAGCTCTACCACTACATATGGCCATGTGCCAACTACCTTGAATGGTCCTGACCATCGTGATTTCAATTTGCCTGGAAACAATTTCAATCTTGAATTAAATAACAATACTAAATGCCTTGGATCAAATGATCAATATTTAATTCTTTTGTTATGTTATTGACTTAGTTTGTCTTTATACAACTTAGCATTTTCATATGTGTCTAATCTAAACTCATTTAATTCCATCAATTAAGGTAATCTGGCCTTTCCTACAGCTTGAATGTAATGGTCTGAATATAATTGGTACATATGATATATGTGTTTTCCACACTAGGTATCAGAGTTAATTACATGACTTCCGCTATGATTTATTTGGGTTGAAAATGATCTAAATGGATGATTTGAGTCCAATAACAATTTAACTAGTAAATTATTATCATTTGTAGTTCATAATGATTAAAATGGTGGAAGAGTTGGCATGTGGGCCACAGCTGGTGCTGGTAGGCCAAGTTGTGGGCCCGCATCGACCCCCGTGGCGGTCTATTTGGAAAATGAGCTGTTACATTCAAAATCTATGTTGAGCTTTTTCGTTGCTTAGTATGCTATATGCTCTAGCTCTACTAATAAATAACATGTTTTTCCATAGACCAACTGATACCAAGACATGCCAATTGGTGTTTTGAATGTCTTCTTGTATGCCCAAAATGCTTCTTCAAGGTGGAATGCCTAATTTTTCTAATAGTGTTTATGGCTTTTTCAACGGTATGTTTCACTTCTTTGTTACTTACTTTGGCTTGTCCATTTATTTAAGGATGACAAGCAAGTGAGGTCTTGTACCTAACTCCATATTTCTTTAATAATGTGTCTAAGGCTCCGGTGCAAAAATTTTAACTCTCATAACTGGTTAGTGCTCTAGGCATTCTGAATTGATAGAAGATGTTTTTCTTTATGAGCTCTACGACCACTTTCGCGTCATTAGTTATGGTTACAACAACTTCTACCCATTTGGATACATAATCCACTGCTAATTGTATATATTTTTCTCATTTGAAGTAGGAAATGGTCCCATGAAATCTATTCCTAGACATTGAAGAATTCAACTTCTTGAAATGTGGTTTGTTGAAACTCATGCCTTCTAGAAATATTTCCTATTCGCTGTCATTCATTACAAGTTTTCACAAAAATACGTGAGTCCTTCAATAGATTTGGCCACTAGAACCCGCATTGCAACACTTTACTTGTCGTTTTTTGCGCTCCAAAGCATCCCCAATATGGTGATGAATGACATCATCCCAATCAATCCATTATTGCATCTCTTAAACAAATATGGCTTATCCTAGAAATACAACTTCACATCACTTAGGAACTTCTTTCGTCTTTGGATTTGTTAAATCTAAAGGAAATACTCAGCATGCCAAGTAATTAACTTAGTCCGCGAACCATGGTGCCTCTTTCTGAACCTTAACCTTTAGCACTTCTTTTAAGTTTTATGCCTTATTTATCTCTTCATGCTTATACATTTTGGTTTCGCCTTAGCTCATTTGTTGCCATAGTGCTCATCATGCAAATGGCACTCATATTCGCCTAAGGATTTGTGACAGTGTTGCTAGGAAACTATCCTTCTTTCCTTGAGTTCAAGGCTAGAGCAAGTAGACAAATTAACCTCTCTAGATTCTTAATGGATTATGATTGTTCATTATCCATCCTTTTAATGGCTTACTTTATTCCTTCCAACGCTTTCTCATGATTCTCATGGCACTCCCTATCTCTCACTTTGTGATCTTGCAAATACTTCTCAATTAACATCAAAGAAGTCATTTTTTCATTCTATCTCAGCTTCCCTTGTTAGTCTTGTTGTTAAATGCCTTAAGGTAACTTCAATGCATTATCAGGATTTTCATAAGAAAGTTTTAGGTTATTGTTGCGGCCTTCATAAAAGCGTTGATGAGCCACTTCTCTTGGCTTTGAAGTTGTTCCCCTAGCCTTAGTTATTCATGAAGTTGATGTCTTGATGCTTCATTCACTATCGTACTTCCATCTTGTTAATCGCCATCCTTAGTGATTTATATGTTGTTGTACTACTGATGGACTTTAGCGTCCCATCTGAGGTTTTGCCATCTAACTGCTCGGTTTGATAGTTACTGCTATAATTGTAGCTTGCAAGTTAATCTCGTAGACGTTTTTGGTTTCACGACTATAAAACAAGTATCGATTGTAGAATTCTGAGACATGAGAGTAATAAGATCCAATGCTCTATCCTCATCCTTGGTAAGTAGAAATCCACTTAATGCAGCATTTGTTAGCGTTCTTATATTATGGTTTATCCCATAGTAGAAAATCTAGAGTTGTGCCCATTTCACGTATCTATGTCCCATACATCTTTTTTAGAATCTTTTTAAATCTTTCCCAAGTCTTGCCAAGAGATTTGGTGTCTTTCTACTTGAACTGGTTAATCTCAATTTTTCCTTTCTCTAACCTTCACTAGGGGAAAAGATTTATCAAGAAGCCTTTCTTTGATTTCCAACCATGAAGTTATACTCCCTAAATTTAGCCCTTGGAACCAAGATTTGTCTTTTCTACCCAGTGCGAATAGGGAAAATTGCATCATGATCACCTCTTTCATAACCTTGGTAATATGCACGGTGTTGCATTTCTCCAAGAAGTTCTCAACATGTGCAACTGGATCTTCATTAGATAGCCTGTTGAACCGACTATTTTGCACCATGTTGATTAGAGTAGGTCTTAGCTCGAACTCAATTAGCTGGAAGCCTCATAACTCCTCATCATTCTATCCTAGCACTTTTTCATTTACATTTAGATTACCTGTGCGTGGGTTATTCCCGCGGCCCTGTGGTTGGTTTCTAGCTTGCTACTCTACCATTATTATTCATTTCTTTTTCTTTCCTTTCTTGGTTCTATCAATCTCTGAGTCGTAAAGCACTAGGTCTTTCTCTCGCTTGCGACACATGCACTAAGTATCCTAGAAAGAAAACAAAAAAGATCAAGTGCGAAAGTCAAACTGAGACTTAAGCTTACTTTTATGTTATTTTTGTTTTTATGAATTGAAAAGTAAAATACTGAAAATAAAGCTTAGCAACTTTTGAAACTAACTAAGTAAATCTAATGCTACCATTCCCCGATAACGGCACCACAAACCTTATGTGCGTGCCGCGAATATAATGGCTCACCTATATTAATAGTGCAATTAACTTACTTTGATCATGGATATCATCTTCAGGGAAATGTTATTGCACTAGTTATATATTACCTATATAACTTGAATTATTGCTAAGAGATTCACTTTTAATTGGTTTTATACTAATCTAAACTAATCTAACAAATCACTTCAAACTTTAGTTGACTTCTTATATTAAGGATATCTTAGTTCACAACTTCACCTGAATAATTTAATACTATGCTTGGTATTCATCTTTACATCTCAATATGTTATGTGCAATGCCTAATTAGAATAGACGAAGTTCCTTCAAATCTACTTTAACCCACTATTATGACGGAGAATATTCTAATGTGCAAACTAGAACTCTACCTATCAGTGTGAATAAATGTAAGTTCCACATTTCTTTAAATCTCCAATCATTGGATTCATAAACAACTAAGTTTACTATCCATGCCACCCTAATCAAGAACTATCTCTCAAAGTTGTGTATTTTATGGTTGTACCATTCATGTCCAGTTAGAAGCTTCAATGGACATAATAGCTCCTAAAGCCTAAGTTCATTAGACACGTGATCAACCGATCTAAAGCATTACACTAAGAATATATACAAATTTTAACCACTACACTTTTAATTATCACTTTTTATTTCTATTCGGAACATAACATTCATACCATAGAATTCATTGATCCATAAGATAAATAGACCACTCGCATATCATTGAAACACACACACTACAATTTAATAAAGAAATCATCGCAAATCAGAGATGAATATAAATATTACCTTAAATTATTCAACAAAATCAAATATTGATTGCAAACATAGAGTCTTCAATGTTTATCCAACAAAAACTCCTTAATACTAAAACTCAATGCTAAATTACGCTAATGGAGGCTAATCTCCTTATATTTGTTGGTGTCCTCCTAGTTGACCACATCCTAATACCTATTTATACTCCTTAATAAGAATTAGAAACCCTAAATTACAATTTAACTCAAATTAAAGCTTCACTTTCTAATTTTTGCAAAGTTGCGCTCTCACTTACGCCCGACATCGTGTGTGTGAAGCCATGTCTTCGTGATTGCGCCAATGCTTCATGATGTGTTTTTGAGCTCCTAGAGTCTCGACATCATCCCCTTCGTATCCCGACGCTATTCCTTGTGTGGCATGGCACCGCCAGCTGCGTCGAGCCTCCATAGTTAATTTTCTTCATTTCTTCTTCTCACATATGTCATGCCTTTCATTCCCATGACGTGCCCTTTCTCCCCCCACATTGCAATACATGCTCCCACGGTGCCAACTCTAATTTTGTAGGTTTTTGCTTTGTTTCTTTTAGTTTTTCCTTGATTCCTTCCAATATATCTTCATTCCCTGAAAATGCAATAATACTATGAATTTGCACTAATTTAATGATATTTATGCTAATTATACTACTAAACTAACCATATATATATGTACAAATAATCACTCATCAATTAAATATTTGCATTGTTTATTTCCAACATAAGTGAGTAGTTAGTTAATTTAAACATACCCTCGATATGTAATATACTTTGGATTGTTATGTAGTTATAATTATGGAATTACGTACTTAATGCTTTAGATCCATTCATACGCATCAATCACATAATAAATAAGTTATTTTTACGTATTACAACTAGTTATTCTTTATATTAAGTGCATAGTAGCCCTTATGTTCCTTAGTATAGAGTGTCCAAATATATGTCTATAGTTATTGACTACAATTATAGAAGTTGTAACTAGGATTAATCTATAAGGTTTTTTCCGAGTGGATGTTCTAGGTTATTTTGTTCTAAGTTGTTTATTATGTGGCTTTAGTTAATATTGGCATAGATTAGGCATGCTTGTCATTGAGTGTAATGCTATCATCTTTCTATGGTGTTATATTTTATCCACTTTGGGTAGATTTACAATGATAAGAATGTGGCTTTTCGATTGAATTTAAGAAAATCGGTGGCTGACTAAAGGCTATCAACCTATTATTAATCATGATTTAATGACTATAGGATTCCATGTGATATAATTATAACTATACTGTGAAGTAATGTTATGCTCTAGTATTTGAAAACAATCCAAGTATATTACAAAGTTTAGTGGAGGTTTGTTTAAATATTTCACTTATATTGATTTATTGATTATTTGAATATTAGTTTGAATTATATTAGATTAGTTTATTAAATTTAATTTTTTATATTTTAATTATTTTAATTATTTATTTATTTTGTTTGCATATTATTATTGTTTAATTCCCATTTAATTAAATTAATTAAAGAAAAAAGTTTAAATCTAGTAAAACTTTATGGTAGCCTTAATTTTTAAGGGATTTGAAAAACTCATATGGAGACGATTACCATTTACCACTACTACAAAATAATAGTAAAATATGAGAAATTATTATGCATGGTCGACATGTGTCATTATTGATTACCCTTATCGGTCATTTTAAAATTTCTTTTTTCTTAATAACTTAATCTCTTTAAGGCGCATTAAACCCCCAACTGGAACATGAGAAATACCCTGATTTTGCAAGAAATCGAAGAATATCTCAACGCACTCTGAAACACTAAGACAATGCATCTCAACTTCAACTTGTCCTTATTCTATGCCAAATACTGTCTATTACACAAATTAGGCACACGACACACAAAAATAAAATATACCTTATGATCTTAGGTGCAATACAAGTAGGTCCTATTTTGGGTTAAAAATCTAATCATATTCAATTAATTGCCTGATTAAGTTTTGAGAATTTTTGGATTTCACTTATAATCTTGTAAAATACACCAAATACAATACAAAACATAGCAGATTTACGGACTCAATTTACACCAAGTTCAGCAAGTGCGAGTTTTGGTTGTTAGAAGTGAAGTCTCTTAGTCATATCATTGGAGCAGTAGGAGTATTAGTTGGTTCTACCAAGATTCAGGGAATCAGGGATTAAGCGGCACCAACTTTAGTGACAGACGTTAGGTTTTTTATGGGTTTAGTAGGATACTATCGCAGATTTGTGAAGGATTTCTTAAAAATCACTTAACCTATTACTATGTTAACTCAAAAGGGTGTCATGTTTGAGCAGGACCAAAGTGTTTGAGTAGGCTTTTCTTGAATTGAATTAATTGTTAATCATCGCACTAATATTGGTATTGCCAAAAATTGGACATAGATTTATAGTCTATACTTGATGCTTCTCGATAGGATAGTCGGATGTTCGAGTACATCAAGAACTATGAAATTTCCAAAAAGTCAAGGTTGAGCGAAAGAAGCCCGAGGATTACTATAGTCATTTTCCATTCCACGGTGAAAATGGGAAGACATCGCCATGGACTTCCTCAAGGGTTTTTGCGGACTATCAAGAAACACGACTTGATTTGGATGATTATTAAGAGATTGAAATTTTTTGTTCATTTCCTACTAGTCGAGACACATTACACATTTGTTCAGCTGAATGTATTATTTGAGAAAGATTATGAGATTTGCGCGGTGTCGTTGACCATTATGTTTGGTAGAGATGATTTGTATGATGTGGAGGAGTATTCAAGAGCAAAGCAATATGGGACACACTTACAGTTTAACACCACATTTCACCTTCACACTTACAGATAGTTAAGTCGATTGATTAACTTAATTTCTCCAGCATATCATTGGGGCGTGAGTATTAAAGTTTTGCTAATCTTGGGAGGATTATTACCATTGTGTGAATTTTCATACAATAACAAATATCAGGCTAACATTCAGATAGCATCGTTTGAGGGTTATATGGTAGACCATGTCTGTGGCTGCCCCAACTCCCGACGTCGCCACATGGGGAGGCGTTGTCCCAGCGATCCTATCGGGTCTTTAACCCACTGGGACCTACACGCCACTGACGCCATTTTTCACAACACGACTCCTCGATACGCGTGTTAACTCCATTCGTTAAGCAATTTAGTTCGACAGTTTAATCATTAAAACAACAGAGGAAGTCTTAAATTTAAAACAAGTAAAACAATTAAATTTATTATCGTATAAAACATCATTTTAAGAGCAACACCTATTGTGGAAAACCTGGGGAAAGTACTTTGTACATATACGACAATATTAAACAGTAATATATACAAGTACAGTATCTATTCAGTCTCTCATTTCCCAAAAGTAAGCGAAATATCAAAATCGAACATACTAGTAAGTCCTTGACCGCGGGCAGTCAGATAAAGTCGCCCAAAATCCCCTTGCCCTTACTAGCACTAGGATCTGCACTCGACCATCACAAAAAGTAAGATGGAGAGTACAGTTAGTAAGATTCCAACAAATTACACTGAGCATTTATAGGAGCATAAGCAGATATCAACAATCATGTCAATTAATTATGTGGAAACTAAATAGGCAACTGTACTAAGATCATCACATGAATAAATAACATGAGAGAAACAAACCGTGTACTCCTCCCGGTCACACTAAACTATATGTCGAACCCCCTGGATCCTTTCGGTGGGTGCCCCACTTCCTTTCACCTGATTTCCATACCCCCAGGATCCTTTAAGTGGAAGCCCCCACTTCCTTTCACCTGATAACCCGCGTATAGCCTAGTGTGTCATAAGTACAACACGAATATCAAAAGTCTCAACCCCCAACCCAAATGCGTCACGGAAATCAATAACAATGAATAGGGGGAATAGAATCTAACAATCACGAATAGGCAATCAATGATAGAAAAGTAAACCCTCATGACTTTCAGATGGAATCTTACGTACCTCGAAAACGCACTCGCTCGCATCTCGATATGCGCACCCGACATCTGACTATAGCATCCTAAGTCCCTGGTGTCCATTCGTACATTTAGCTACTAAATCATGCAAATCACAATTTAAAATTAGGTGAAATACACATCACCTCCATCGCCTCGTCGACATTCGTCGATTCGCCTCCGATCGGTTTGACAACGCTATCGCGTCGTTCACCGCGCCGTTGCCATCTTCTTAGAAGCCGACGTCATTGCCGCGCGACGCCGCCGTCGTCGTCCTTTGCACCACCGCCAGCACCACCGTCGTGCCACCGCTGCCACTCGCCGGCGCGCCTCTGCTGTTCCACCCGCCATGTTGCACCGTCGTTCGCCGACAATGCCTTTCTCGCGTGTCGGCCGACGCGCTGCCGAGCTGCTGAACCGCCCGTCCTCGGCCCGCTGGATCGCGACCTCCTGCGCCTCCTTGCCGCATGCTGATCGGCCGTCGTGCTAGCCTCCGTCATCGCGAGCTCTGCTGCTGCTGTCCGCCATCGCCATCGCTGCCGCTGATCGTCCGCGCGCCGATCGGCCACCCATGCCATGGCTGAGACACCGCCGGAGCTGCCGATCCGCCGCTCCTCACCGACGTCCGATCGCCAGCCCGCCGCCGCTCGCCGCTGCAGCACTGTGAGCTCCGCGCTGGCCGTCCGCGTCGCGGTTTCCCCTCCATCGCCGCCAAGACTATCGCCTGGCCGGACTTGCCGTTGCGCCGCGCCGATCTCCTCCGCGCCGGAGCTAGCCACTCTCTCATCTCTCAGATCTCCTCCTTCTTCCTCTCCTTTTCTCTTTCTCTCTCTTCGTTCGCTCTCTGGTTCTTTCTCTCTCTTACTTTTTTTTCTCTCTCTTCTTTTCTTTTATATCTATCATATATATAAATGCACGAATCACAAATTTTTGAGTGGTAATGAAATTTACCTATTTGCCCATATTTTTTTTATTTCCAAATCAATCTTTTCTTTTGTATTCAAATCAAACTCTCTTTATCAATCTACTACACGTTTTTTTTCTTTATCTCTAAATCAATTATGAATTATTTCTCATCAATCCAATACATTTTTTTTGAGTAAGTAATGTCCTAGCATGATTAGCTTGTTTTTTCATTCACATCTTATCTCAATGACAGTAGAGAATATTGATAAGCTAAAAAAGGTACTTGTATTTCTAATTTTTAAATTTTAATTAAATTTTAAATTTTGTTAATAAATTCTTAGAAATTAATTCCCGCGAGCGAAGCGAGCGGGGGAATCGTGCGTAGCACGTCTTAAAACTAGTATATATATATATATTTACATATATATATACATTTTCTTTTTTATTTCAAAATCATAAGTGTCCTCAAAAACCGAGCAGCGCGCATCTCGAGGCACCAACTCGCATCACTTTCAAAATCTCGACACTCGCGCTACACGAATCACAAGGCGTATCCACTGTATATGATTTTAACGTGACCACATTAAAACCACGTAAATCCACTATAACCACATATCTCGGTCTCACGTCAGCACGCGATTCGAGGCGCGTCCCCGTTTGTGTTTTGACTCCCCGAATTCTCGGCGTATACACGCATACATATTCCGGCAAGTGGGTCTCACATACGACCCTAAAATGACACGTGGCACGAGTTAAATTTTCGGGCCGTTACAATGTCGTTCTATAACATGTTGGTAGAGCTAGAGGATAATTAGCAACTTTGAGCTTCTTAGGAAAGGTGGAAGAATTACATAAACAAGTATCTTGAAGGGCTCACGTACGACGAAAGAGCATTTATGTATATGAAGGTTTCTCTTTGGAAGGGTCATCATATGTTTGGGCTTAAGGGAAAGTTAACTTTGAGGTTTATTAGACCGTCTAAGGTGAATAGATGACTCGGGAAGGTGGTTTCCAAGCCAGAGCTTTTATAGCAATTGTCAGGGGTCCATCTAATTTTCCATATCTTTATGCTTTGAGTAGCCAATTCAAAGTCAAGCATTTGATCGACCATAGAATTAAGGAAGAAGAACCTGAGTTAGGATATATCTTATGAGGAGCAACTGATCTAGATTCTTGACCAAAAGGTACATCAGTTGAGGACAAAGGCGATTCCCCTAGTATTCCTCAAGTGGCAGTTCCACACCGACTAAGAATACACTTGGTAGTGGGGAGCCTATATGATAAAGCAATTCTCGTACAACTTCGAGTCAGGTAAATTTATAATCTATTTAAGTTTTGAGGACAAAATCCTTATTATTTGGGAAAATTGTAACAACCCAAATCATTAAACCTTGATTTATCCTTAATTAAGATCACTAACCTATTATGTGGCGCCTCTGGCGGATACTTAAATTGATTTTTGCGCAAAGACGAGGTATATATTTTCTTAGTGTGATGACTTCCTAGTGCGTTGTATGCATGTATAATAATTAAGTTAAGTGTAATTGAACAAATTCAAAAACATTACCAGCAGATCAATGATCAACAAAGATCATTGATCAATGTAACAATGCTCATTGAACACGATGAAACAATGAAATGCAATCTGTTCTTATTCAAAATCAATCTGTACATTACATTGTATTGCTTATATACAAAACTCACATGGTGTGCATTGTACCCCCTAGTTACAACTGCCTAGAACAAACTAACATGAACCTGTAGTACATTACACTAAAGTACATGATTCAATACATACTCATCGATTAACATAAACAGCTACATAAACGGAAACAGCTCTGTACACGGCAACAGCTCTGTACACTAAAGTATAATTCTACATCCCCCCCTCAAGATGGAAGTCTATGCCAATCACATAGACCCATCTTGGACAATAAATCAGAAAACAAAGGAGCTGATAAAGATTTTGTAAATAGGTCAGCCAATTGTAACCGAGTAGAAATGTATTGAGGAAGAACAAATCCACACTTAAACTGATGTCTAACCAAGTGACAATCAATTTCCAAATGCTTAGTACGTTCATGAAAAACAGGATTAGCAGATAGATGTATTGCAGCTTGATTATCACACCAAAGAGGTATTGGAAGTGAAGTAGGAATATGTAAATCCTTAAGAATATATGAAATCCACAATAGCTCACAAACTGTGGAAGACAAACTGCGATATTCAGCTTCAGCAGAGGACTTGGACACAGTAGCTTGTTTCTTAGTTTTCCAAGAAACCAAAGAGGATCCCATGAACACACAATAGCCAGTGATAGATTTCCTTGAAATAGGACAAGCAGCCCAATCTGAATCACAATAAGCAACCACAGAGAGATCTTCTGGACAGGGAAGAACAGACCCAGGGAAGGAGTACCCTTAAGGTATCTTAAAACATGAAGAGCATCAGACCAATGTTGCTCTGTAGGGGCTCGAAAATACTGACTTAATTGTTGTGTGGCATAAGTAATATCAGGACAAGTGAATCCCAGGTAAAGAAGACGACCAATGAGTCTTCTATATCTATCAACTTCAATTAACAAAGGTGAATCAGGATCTGTAAACTTGCAGTCACGAGGGAGTGGAGTAGCAGTTGGTTTAGCTATGAGAAGACTAGCATCAGTAAGTAGATCAAGAACATACTCGCGTTGATGAACATAAAGACCTGAAGAAGATCGAACCAATTCCAAACCCAGGAAATAACGACCTTCACCAAGATCCTTAATGGTAAACAATGTATGTAAAAAGGTCTTGACTTGATCAATTAATGCAAGTGAAGTACCAGTAAGAAGAACATCATCAACATAAACCAACAACACCAAAAATTGACCAGCATTGTTGTAAGTAAACAAGCAGGGATCATGAGCAGATTGATTAAAACCAAAAGATTGAAGTTTGGTTGTAAGCTCATGATTCCACTGTCGAGAGGCCTGCTTCAAACCATATAGAGATCTATGAAGTTTGCAGACTTGATTAGGTGAAACCAAATTATAGCCATCAGGTGGCTTCATGTACACATCTTCATCTATATAGCCATGTAAGAAGGCATTGTTAACATCCAATTGGTGTAAGGGCCAATCTCGAGCAGCTGCTAAAGATAATACAATTCTAACAAAGGACATTCTTGGCAAATCGTTTTTCAAAGAAAATCACATCTCTTGAAACAAAACATGTATGTGTGGCCATGTTATACAATCTATAAGCCTTTTGTCCTGGAGAATAACCAATGAAGATAGATTTAATAGCTCGTGAATCCAACTTAGATTTGCTTGGTGAAACATTTGTAGCAAAGCACAAACAACCAAAAGTCTTTAAAGAAGAATAATTTGGTATTCTTCCAAATAAAAGACAATAAGGAGACTTCCACTTCAGTAACTGAGTAGGTAATCTGTTGATGATGTATGTGGCAGTAAGAATAACATCTCCCCAGAATTTTGTGGCTAAATTAGACCGAAAAATCAAGGCTCTTGTAACTTGCAGTAAATGTCTATGCTTCCTTTCAACAACACCATTTTGCTTAGGTGTATATGGTGTTGATCTTTGATGAACAATTCCCAAACCAGAGAATAAAGCATGACAATCTTTATTACAAAACTCAGTTCCATTATCAGTCCTAATGGTTTGAACTGAGACCTTGAAAAGAGTTTGAATGAAAACTAGAAACTGTTTGATGATGTTGCCTGTCAAGGACTTATGTTTCATCAAAAAAGTCCATGTGAATCGACTAAAATCATCCACAATAGTCAAAAAATAATGAGCTCCTTGAATGGAAGACTGCTTATATGGTCCCCATATATCCATATGCAACAACTGAAAAGGACTAGATGTTTGAATAGAACTCACTGGAAAAACCAATCTGCATTGTTTGGACATCTGACAAACATCACAAGGTTCAATATGTTTTACACTTGAATGACTGTTAAGTAACATATCAAGTTGTCTTGTTACATGAACAGAAGGATGCCCCAATCGACAATGCCATGAAAAATTATCAGTAGCATTATTACAGTAGGCTAATGATAATTCTGAAGGTGATACAAATGAAGCAATGACATCCTTATGAAAGGAACTTGAATCCAAGATGTACGATCCTCCAACCATCCTTCCCACAAACTAGAACTTGAGAACTCTCAATGTTCGTATAGCACAAAAACGATGGATAAAACTCAATTGTCAGTTTAGTAGATGAGAGTAACTTACTAACTGAAAAAAGATTATACTTGAATGAGTTTATATGTAAACAAGAAGAAAGAACTAAGTCTGAACTCAGCTTCACATCTCCAATGCAATTCACTTCTTTAGTATGTCCATCAGGTAAACAAACCATAACGGGCTTAGGTAAGACAGTGACATTAGCAAGTAAATCATAGCTAGTGCACATATGATTTGTTGCTCCGCTATCCACAATCCAAGCATCTGAATTAAAAGAAGAACAAGAACTGGAAAATCTTTTATATGAGCTACCTGTAAAATCGATATCAAATGAATTCATATGAGTAGAAGCTCCTGCCTCTGAAACAGACTTTCCTTTCATAAAATTCTCAATCCCCTTCTGTATCATTGCTGCTATATTAGACTGAAAATCTTCAAACTGAGATGATCTTGCATCTTGTATGTCCAGAGGTGATTCCATCAAATTCACAAAAGACTTTGAATTATTGGACATCTCGCTTCTTGTCAAGGTCTTTTTTGTACCAATCTGAAATCCATGAAGTTTGAAACAAGTTTCTTTTGTGTGCCTTTTTGTCTTACGGTGATCACAAAACAAATCATCTTTATTGACAAACTTCCTTTGATTTCCTTTTCCAGCAAACCTATGAACATTTGCTAAACCAGACGAACCCGAATTTATCTTAGTAGTTTTCATCATCATGGTTGTATCTATCACAAGTGAATAGCTAACATGTACCTCCTTTTGTTTTTCAACTCTAAGAACCATAGAGTAGGCTTTGTTTATACTTGGTAATGGATCCATTACCAATATTTGATTACGAATATGATCATACATATCATTCAATCCCATCAAAAACTGCATCAGCCTATCATTAGACTCCAGAACAGCCATTGCAGCTGATGCTCCACATTCACACACAGGTAAAGGAGCTAAACAACTCAGTTCATCCCAAAGTTTCTTAAGTTTGGTATAGTATCTTGTGAAAGTGACAGATCTCCTTGACTTATAGAAGCAATATCTCGTTTTCAATTGGTACAAGAGAGGACCATTACATTCTCCAAACCTTTCTTTTAATTCATTCCATAGATCAAAAGAAGAGGTTGTATAAAGGAAAGCTTCAACAATATCCTCTGAAATAGAATTCAAGATCCAAGAAGTGACCATATAATCCACCTTGATCCATCGATCAAGATTAGGATCAGTAGATTCTGGTTTTAAACATCTACCATCAATGAAACCAATCTTTGTTTTTGCACCCAATGCAATCATCATAGCTCGACTCCAAGACAGGTAATTTGAACCAGTAAGAGAATTAGAGACAAGTACCATACCAGGATGATCAGATCCTTGAAGAAGTAAAGGATTCTCAGCTCCAAGATCACCTATTTCAGGAGCTCTCCCTGCTCCATTTCGAATTGAAGAACTTACAGAACCATGAACAGATGCCATGTTCAGACCGTCAATTCAATCAAAAACAACACAAATCAAGAACTGTAGAACCTGCTCTGATACCATGAACAAATTCAAAAACATTAACAGCAGATCAATGATCAACAAAGATCATTGATCAATGTAACAGTGCTCATTGAACACGATAAAACAATGAAATGCAATCTGTTCTTATTCAAAATCAATCTGTACATTACATTGTATTGCTTATATACAAAACTCACACGGTGTACATTGTACCCCCTAGTTACAACTGCCTAGAACAAACTAACATGAACCTGTAGTACATTACACTAAAGTACATGATTCAATACATACTCATCAATTAACATAAACAGCTTCATAAACAAACGACTACTCTACACAAGAATGACTACTCAGTACACTAAAGTATAATTCTACAGTAATCCCATTCATTTCATGAGAGAACAAGTAGTGCATTAGGATGCGTGCGATGTGGGTAGATGGAACATTGAAATGACTAAATAGGTAACTTAGCAATCCCTTTTCAATTAAAATGA
This sequence comes from Stephania yunnanensis, assembly GCA_039657365.1. Classification (NCBI taxonomy): domain Eukaryota; kingdom Viridiplantae; phylum Streptophyta; class Magnoliopsida; order Ranunculales; family Menispermaceae; genus Stephania; species Stephania yunnanensis. Next base: position 24,881,163 of record CM077581.1, on the reverse strand, counting down.
GTAAATTATGTAACTAATGAATAAATTTAATGTGCTTAAGCGAGTTTGGATAAATTTAAAAAATATAAACCTAAGTTCAAAAAGAAATAAAATGGCCATGGGATACTCCTCAATATGTGAATCAATGGAGAACTCTAGGAAATGGAAAATTGGTAGTGTAAAATTATGGAAATTGGTGAACTACACACGGTCCCTGATTCATTTATAGATGAATAAGAAGTAGTGATAAGTGGACAAGATCTCATATACTTAGGCCCATATTTACATGTATTTCTCTATTCACATGCACACATCAATAAAAATGGGTTGAACTAGATTGAAAAAAAAAAAGTTGGAGAGCATAACTTGCGGATGTTGAAGAATTGAAGGACAAAGGAGATGAGTAGTAGGTTTACCTACATGCAATTCAAGCTAGGACCTAAATACAAACCCTAGGTAATGATATCTATCTTCTCTTCATATCAAATGAGTTAGAAATTTAAATAATAGACTCACATCCCATTAAATTTTAGCCCAACTCATATTAGTTAACTTGGTTTGGTAATTTAAAAGAGTAAAATATTTAATCAACAATTTTGGAGACTTTAAGCAAATTTGTTTTTCTTATGAACATCCAATTCATGAATCTCATATATGATTTAATGGTTGTTTTTGAAATTGAACGCTAAATCTGAATTCCTTATATTTTCCCACTCAATTTGTTGCATAAATTTTCGATTTTTGATGTAGATTTGAATAGGTTATTATTTTTCAAAGGCTTTTATGTTCTTGCAAAATTGAGTTCCTTTTTTTATAAATGCATGTAATATTGATGGTTTGAATGCAAATATATGAAGTGTATCATGTTGTTGTTGTGGAGGATATTATGGGGACCCTTGGTGGAGGGAAAAAAGGGCCTGAAAAGGATGAAAGAGATGATTTCCCATAGTGGAGAACAAATAAATTGTGGGTTGTAGCGCCAATAGTATGCTAAAGGCCTTTTGGGCAAAGCAACTTCTATAACTTTTGGAATTTAACTTATCTACCATACCTAAGCATAGACCCCTAACAATTGATTCTAAACCACTATAATAAACTCTTAAACACCTCAGGAATGTTAAGACTCAGCACCGTGTATGGGATGGGAATAGCAAGGCGAGTAGCAACCGAAATTGTTTAGGAATTGCTTGGATAGTTGTAAGTAAACATGTTGAGTCATTTATTCCCAACTCATATTTTATTATTGATTGATTTCTAGTCATTTGGACTGGGGCTTCTTATTTTGATAATATTTTTCTCATTCATGTATCTTGTACCTTTCTTGTTCAATATTATAGTTCATTTGGAACTTGCATTCATATTGCAACTTATTGAAACTTTTTATCATTTGGGAATTTCTTAAAAATGCAATAGTGGTGATCTAAGAAGGACAAGGTTTTGGTTGGGCAGATTTAACGAACATGTCTCACAGACACGTTAGGGGTTGTGTTCCTAGCATTACTCACTATGGATAGGGTTGTGTTCTCGCCTTCATTGTGAGGGATCTCTATTGGACTTAAGGCTTGCCAAAAGGTTGTGTTTCTCACGAATATATCAGAGAACCCTTATGGGGATTAGGAATTGTCTTTCCTGTGGCCTAATAGACCCTAATAGGTCGGGTTATGTTCCCTCATATATGCATTTAGGTTGAAAAGAATCTTATCGCATATTATAAGACCTCTTATGTACTTGAACTTAATATCACTCCATTGCACTTAGTTTTCTTTCCTAACTTATTTACCTTATTAGTCGACTTGGTAACTCTTTGCATAGACTTATTTTCCAGCGTTATCTATCATTATGTAGTTAGTTACCATTCTTGCTATTTTTGAATTGTGAATAAATGAACTAAACTCTTACTCACTGGAATAGTCATTTTTTGTGACAATTGCAGCACATACCAATATTAAACTGGGGAAGATTAAGCTTAGCAACTACCTCTTAGCCCTGTGCAGTATAGCTTTTGCTACTTTTACAGGTCTTGTGACTAGTTACGTGATGGCCCTGAGTCCCAAGGCAAACCAGGCATCGCCACATCACCTGAAACCTCACTAAGCCCGTCATGTAACTACACACTTATCAATAATGTCCTTTGACCTAACCTCTATTTTTTTTTGATTTTTAAGCTCCTTAGTCATTTTCAAGTCTATGTATGCCTTTACAAGAAAAATTGACTAAGTTTTGTGATTTCTACAACTTATTATTCAATTTAAGTTGAATAAATATAGCAGAAAGAATTTAAGCATTAATGAAAGTAAATTAAACAAATTTTTCATCAATATAATTCGATCTATGGGATGGAAACTCAAAGATATCGATACCGTGCATTTACACAAAGCAAAAAATATAAATAAAAAGGCATATATACATGTATCGTTGTCCTAAAAGTCTCTAACCCAACATAATGATACCATATATATAGAACATGACTATGATTATGCAAAGCGCTTATCTAAGCTTAGAGGCGATTGACGAAAATCCCCTTGTACTAAACGCGTAGAAAGATCTAAAACTTGCCCCAAAGAGACAAGTTCCATTAAGTAAGTCCTAGAAAATCCATACGGTATTCAAAAATCGCTAAACAATATGCAATTTAAATAAAATAAAAAATGCTAGCGAAATGTGATAATTCAACAACTCGATAGCGATTAGCAAGGTACTAAAAATAAAATGATATTTCACACCAACCATGATTACCAGGAGCTCATCAATGCACGTCCATTGACCCATCAATCTAAACCTACTAGCGATAAACAAAACCACGTAAGTTTAAAAATAAATGAAAATTCATACACTAACTACGCTTATCAAGATCCCACCATCGTGTGCCCATGCTCGCCCATCTCCATATTGCACTCATTTTTTGGGTTTAGGGGTTCAAAAATGCAAAAAGTTTAAAATTTTAATTTTTAAAAACCTAACAGATTAAAACAAAACTATTTATATGATTATTAAGGACAAATCATAACTTAATCACTAGTTTCATTCTCTGTATATGTTGATCAATCTTCAAGATGCTACCAGAGATGAACATCATCTATCAGCACATATAAACGAATGGTGATCCAGATCTCAAATGCTAGCTCCCAAAGAAAACCAAAACGATTTATGTTCTCTCAAAAACTCTGAACATACAAAAACCCTAATTCATTTTCGCCAAAAGGGAAATTTAAATTCTGACCCTAATTCTTACATAATGTGTTTCTCACTTAAATGTCTATCAATACAACACTTATATATAGATGGGTAAATGAATTACTCATATACCCTCACTTAAAAGGGTGTTTATATAGAAAGATTTAGGGACTTTAATGTCATGAGTTTTATCTCATAAAACTCATTGTTCCGAGCCTTTTAAAACCTCACAAGACAATCCTTTGTGTGCGACCTAATAGGCGGATGCAACGTTGGCAATGAAATAAAACACCTTTTAGCAAACAAGTCATAAGTTACCTTTAATAAGACATTATAACTACCCAAGTTACACGAAGATCAAATCGATGCAACCTAATCAATAGGGTGTATAATATCCTTTTATTGTATGATAACCTCTGACCAAGCATATGGCAAGGAAAAGTCATCATTAATGTTTAATCATACTAGTCTCGATCTCAAGATAGAATGAGATCATCCTAGTGACGTTGATCATATCAATTCACTTCACTACAAAAAAATAGCAAATCAAAACGGAAATTTTCGTCTCTGATTTGCATAAATTCCGTCTCTAATTGAAATCAGAAACGAAACAGAGACGGAATAGATTCCGTCTCTAAAATCGTTGTCGCTGATCCAATCAGAAACGGAAATTTGATTCCGTTTTTGATTAGAGACGGAATAGAGACGGAAAAATTCCGTTTTTTATTAGAGACGGAATTAGCGACGGAAATTAGAAACGGAACAGAGACGGAATAGAAATGGATTTTTTTTCGAAATGGTACATTTGTAATTGCATTCCGTCTCTGGATTCCGTTGCGAATCAGAAACGGAATCAGAGACGGAAATAAGAAATTCATGAATTTCGTCTCTGATTTCGTTGCTAATCAGAAACGGGATCAGAGACGGACTTAGAGACGGAATGCAAAAAGTCCGTCTATGATTCCGTTGCTAATCAGCAACGGAATCAGAGACGGACGTATTCAATCTCTGATTCCGTCTCTGATTCCGTTTGTGATTCATGCATATATTCCTGGAAAATTAGAGACGGAATAGCAATGGAATGTTTGAATTCCGTTGCTAATCCGTCTCTAATTTTCTTTTTTGTTTAATTTTCAAACATAAAAATAATCCAATTGGTTCTCCAACCTATAACTTGAAATTACAACCATAGGACCTACTCCATCGCCTGCACCCCCTCCAACAACTCCTTGGGGGTGCTAACATCCCCCAAAAAAGCAAAATTTGACATTCATACATCGACAATATATATCAACAAATATTCAAATGAGAGAAAAAAACATAAAAATTGAAAATTGAAAAAGATTTATATATCCACGAAAAATTGTCTAGTATTACAAATGTTCCAAATTTTTAAGTATTCACAAAATCACCAATCCTATTGTTCAACAACCACAAAAAAAAAACTTACAATCTTATAAATATGCACAAAAAGAATTATCAATCGAAAAGTCTTGAGATGTTCATCAACACCACCTGCACAGCCAAGGGACATTTGAAACCACTTAATAATTGAATAGTTGAACTTAAATTTTTCAGGGACATAAGCATCATAGCATATAGAGCTAAGGTAGAAGAGCAATGACTCACATCGAACTTATAGTGACGATCCCTGCACTCGACCATCAAAGGGAACGACAAGCAAGCCATGAAAACTAGAAGTTTGATCCATGTAAGCTCCACTTCTGACGACAAGAAGATAGCCTTAAAAAAATCTCAAAGAGAAAAAAAAAGGAAGTGGGCAAACATTTTTAAAGTTACGAGTGTAAAAAGAAATAAACTGCATCAATTATGAAGATAATGCGTATAGCTCCAACCATAGCCTTTAAGCAAAAAGGAGTCATACCTTGTAATAACAACAGGGGATGCCTTCATAAGCCGCATTGATAGCACTTTTACTTTAGATCATACCACCTCTTCCAACTCTAGATTTGCCTCCAAATTTTATTTCTCCCTGGTGCTTCTCTTTTATATATGTATCAATTAACTTTGATTGCGGGTCACTAGGAGGTCCACCGTATAGACCCTCAACATCGCTCAACAAAATAAGAAGGTCGACTTTTAGCTCCAAAGCTAACAGAGCGACCAAACTATCATTATCCCAAAATATGCCGAAAAGTCCTGCAAATAATTTTGCAATCAAAAGCTAGGAAAAGAAAAAAGAATGCAATATAAAATAAGTTGACCAGTTGCGTCCCAATTGCGTCCCAATTGCTATAATCAGTTCAGTGAAATGAGGATCCAAGTTTTTATTAAGTTTAACATAGTAGTGGACAACATTAGTAAAGACAGATAATGAAATACATGTTAGTCTTCAAGTTGATTAGTTTGGGGAACATTCTTTGCTTCCTCTCCAGTTTTGTTCTTCTCATAGAAATGCATCATAGCTGCCCCAGATAGCATTGCCAAGGTTAGCGCCTGCGCGTGCATCCTGCGCCATTGATCATCACCACATAACACAATAACTTACTATATCAGATCAATGAAGTATGATAATCTAGTCCAAAACAAAGAGGTAGAGATTTGGTAAACTTTAGTATATACCTTGCATGTATAAGCCTAAGACTTATTTTGTAAGGCCATCTCCTTCTACCGTGAACCAGCGACGCACCAACCGAGATGCCCACATAGCACCTCGAGACTCCCATGATTCAAAGCATTAACATCATTAACCGCGTCGTAGAAACATTTCACATATGTTTGGGAGATAGTTATAAACACACAACAAACTAAGTCTTAACTTTGCTTACCAACACCTGGCGAGCTTGTGCTCGAAAATCCAAGACTTCAGAGAATCCATTACTTCACATAATCGAGCAAAGCTAACAGGTCACTATTATTCTATACAATCACTGGTATATAAGCTAGGGAAGCAAAAATCTAATAGGTCAAGCAGTTATGATGGAATGAAAAGTCAGAATCAACGCTAGAAAACAAGGCAATATAAGGCCATTATGTTGTGTTGGTGCTCCTAAACGACAACCTTCCATGCATATATAGAGTCTAAATGGGAAACAACAAAAAGAAAAGTAATATTAGAATAAAATGTGTCTTCCAATAATCACTCGGTCTTACCAGTGGAAAAGCCTTACATTACATAGCAACATTGACAATAAAATCTCCATTAGTGAAAGTACTAGTTAGATGATTCTTTGAGGGAGCACAATAGAACAAGAAACAAAAGAGAAGGAATGATTATTTAAGTTTTATGTTCAAAGTCACTAGACAAGCTAGATATCAAATGAATGCCCTTCACAGTTCCTTAATCAGGTCACTGCAAAACTATTCTGATAAATAGGAGCTATGGTTTTGAGATTAGGTTTATAGGGTTTTCATCGATCGATAACTATGTTTAACAACAAAACTTATATTTGAAGCGAAGTTGTAACAAACTATACATTCACATGAAAGTTAGGGCATGTCCTGGCTGACCAAGTCGAAGTGATTTCATTCAAGCATATATTAAAAGACAAGTGACTCATCAAAACGAGATGAAAATTATATACCAATTAATATAGTGCCAGAAGAGAATAATCCCATCTCAAACACATAAAAATATACAAACAAACCAGAATTCAGCACCACTAAAAAAAAAAGCACACCAAAACCCCAAATCCTGCAACTCGTCCAAATTCCCCCAAAAAAACCCCTAAATATCACTAGCTTTGTCATCATATAAAGTTAGATTTCAAGAGCCGAGACGGTAAAACTAAAATAGTAGAACAATTAGCCAGAGTAATTCATTTAAAACATATTACTCAGGACAAAAGTCATTGCTTCTTATTTTTTGAAAACTATACAATAAAGATCTCATTTAGACCTGCATGCCCATATTGTATCATTTTAATTCACACAATCACCAAAGTCATACAATACTCTGACCTATACCATGTATCAAAATTCCAAACCGTTTTCAACTATTCTCTTTGATTTAGTCACATTGGCCCCCAGTGGCCTGTACATTGCTTCACTAGTACATGAAAGTCACATATACTAATCACCAAAAAAGAAGTCGAATACATACACACATTCAAGTGATCAATCCCCACGAAATATTGTAAAATCCAAAACAGAGAAACAACAGATGTTAATGGGCAGTGCTGATCTGAATACCAACGTGTGGAGGAAAACAAACTAATAAAGCAACAAAAATAACCAAAAGAATTCAAAAAGGGGTGTGAGAAGCTCAAAAGGTCATACAAGATTCATGAGAGAGTAAGCATCGTTGCCAAAAGTCATGTAAAGACGAAGAAAACTCTTACCAATAAGAGAACGGAGAGTCGTGACCAAGCAAGAAACGGAGAGACCAGAGAGAGAGAGAGTTGAGAGTCGATGACGGAGACCAGCGCAACGAGACGGAGTGACCAGAGAGACGGCGAGACCGGCGAGACCAGAGAGACCAGAGAGACCAGCACGACGAGACGGAGAGACGAGAGTTGAGAGCAAAGAACGAGACCGATTTGGGGATTTTGGACGGGACGATCGAACGGGATTTGGGGATTTTTGGGGAGGGACGAGACGATCGGATTTGGGGGTTTTGTGGGGGATTTTGGACGAGAAGGATTTGGGGTTTTTTCCTCGTTTTGGTTGTTGGGGGGGCCTTGATCCAAGCATACACAAATCCCGAGGTTCGATGAACGGTCATAAGAAATGAGATTTTTGGTGGGAATGTTGGCACCATTTTTTAGAGACGAAATTAAATTTCGTCTCTATTTCCGTCTCTGATCCGTCTCAATTCCGTCTCTAATTTAGTCCATCTCAATTCCGTCTCTAACTTATTTTTTTAGCAACGGAACTTAATTCCCTTTCTAATTTCGTTTCTAAATTTCATTTTCCTTGTAGTGCTTGGACTTAGCCAATGATCAGTCTATCATATCGAGAGATCCACTGATATTGTAACAATCCGTTGCATTAAGTAGGTGATTAACGTTAATTTGAACCCTATTAAAAATGACTTAGATGTTTGGTTAAGCATGGCTGGTCTCGAATAGTATGTATGCGTGATTTCCTAATTATATAATATTTGTTTGGTGTACAAACAAATTAAATAAACTATAGGTTATTAATATAAATCAATATAAATTAGTTGGAAAATAACTAATTAATTAATCGTCGGTACGCCTAGTGTGACACATGTGAGTCATGATAGTCGTATAAGAGACGTGGAAATAATATGTACGCTAGAGTGTGCTCATTGGCAAGTGTATCGACTTTATAGGTGCCAAAATACATAGGTTTATATATATTTATGTATATAGGTATATATAAATATATATTAAGAAAGAAAAACCTACGATTTGGATCAAATTAGTCTTAAACTTTGGATTCGCCTCGGGATACGTAATGTGGGTGACACAAAAGATGAATAGTGCAAGTTGGTGGTGGTGGGACATTTATGAGTGGAAGAAAATTGGTCATCTTGAGATGTGTGCCAACTTTCTCCATGTTCATCAATTGAAGATAATGTCACAAGTGTTATGCTAGGTGGTAAGTTTAAGTAGGGGGTGAAATAAGTTAACTAGAGCCATAAGACATACCTTGAGATACACATCATGTATCTGAGAAGTTCAAATAAATTGATTGACCAAGTCGGTCTTGGTGGCTTGATGAGGATCACTTCATTTGTAGTTGAATGTCATTGGATCAACCTCGAGATATGTGGTACGTATCTGAGGAAGATCATTATGTAAAGGCTTTTGCTTTCATCGACAAAATAAAAACAAAAAACATAAGCAATGATCGAACAATGGAGAAAAAGAAAAAGAAAAAAAATTGATGGAGAACGTGAAAGAAAAAGGGAATATAAGGAAAGGCTTGTCGGTTGTTGAGTTAAGCTAGAGATTGATCAAGGATGGCGGGGAAATCTTAGTTTTTGATCAATCAAACTAAGTGAAGGAAGAATTAAGCAATATATAAGCATGGAGAAAAACCAATTTCAGTCCCAAGTGTGTTCTTAAGCAAACTGGTGAAAATCTTCTTATTTTTTTAAAAAAAATTTCATTAGTTCTCAATTGTTTTTAATAAGATTTGTTATAAGAAGTTAGAGTTTGAAGTTCAGGTGTATCAAATAGGTGTAATTTAAGTTTTATGAACTTAATGGTGATGGAATATATGAAGTTCTTCGCTGTCATGAACTAGTATAGGATTATGATGATAATTTTATTCGAAAATGCCATAAGATCATGGATTAGCTTTTGAATTTATTAAATTTTTGTCCTGGGATATTGTTGGATTAATGTAAGACATTTTTCGAGAGACAATTATATTGTCGTAGAAGCCCTCATGGGGTAGTAATTGGACGGAAGAGTAGTCGGGGAAGTCCGAGATTCGAGAAATGATGATGCTTAAGTTACTGCAATGATTCGTGTCATCCACGGCGCCGATGGTAACCGCCACGACCAAGGGTTGGCGTTGTGAGCATAATTTAAGTTAAAAATTCATTTACAGTTCTACTTGCAGTTGCAATTATATTTGATGTTAATGTTGCAGTTTCAACTACTATAATTGTGACTGTATTGAATATTAATGTTGTAGTTGGCAACTTGCAGTTGAAACTATTTTAGCTGCAACTATTGTTGTTGCCCTTAAAGTTGCACAACAGCAGTTGCAACCAACAATGAGCCTAACTTTACGAAAAATTACGAAAATGGAGATCGAGTTGTGGGCTTCAAATGAGACATAGGATAGGTTACTAGGATTAATCCTAGACCTAAGTTAATGTATTTTGACTCAATTTGTGTAGATTTATCTCGTAAACCATATGAGGTGAGAAAAGTTAGGACAAAGTTGGAAAACTCAACACGGATAAGTAGGACTCGTTTATTTATCAATTGTTGTACATAAAATAGTATAATTAGTTCATGTAGTCTAGAGATAGGGATGCGGCAACGTACTGTGATTTGATTGTTTCAAATATGAAAATCTTCAAAAAGGGTCAATAAGACAGACTGGGACTGAGAAATTGAAAGGATAGCCTGAAAATAGATTTTGCCCTTTGTCTTGAGAAAAGGAAAAGGATAAACAAGAAATGACTTCCCCCCTTCATCCATAATGAACGGAGATTACCTTAATCGTTTAATGTCCATTTAGAGTTTGTAGCTCAGTGTCTATTTAGTGTTTTGTAATAAATAGGGTTGTGATACAATTTTACTATTGAGGTTTATTCCAATTTTTGTATATCTTGTTATTATCAAAAAAGTTTTAAATTTACACTTCATTTACTTTATTTTTAATTATTTGATTATCAAGGTATACATGTTATGTTTGTTAGGTATTAGTGAGAGGTTTCTGGCTCTAGTTAAGTCTAGTTGGAGTACCAAGGCTTAATTACGACTTCGGGATAAACAATTCCTTAATCAGGATTAAGGTCATTACTTATATCTTTCTCTTTATGAGAGGTAAAAGTTTTATCTCGATTACACACCTTTGTACATTATTCACAAAGTAACCAATTACAACCTTTATAATTGTTCGGTTAAAGATAACGTTTGATTGCGTCAATTTATTGTGCTCCTAATGTTGAAGTCTCTAGTATCTCAAGTGAAAGGTTTAAATGTTATACATATCATAAGTAACACATACGACTTAATCCATGTGGTGTTCTCATAGCACGTCGATCCAGTACGTTATTCTCTAACTAGTACTCACATGATATTGATTTGTATCCCTATACGTATGATTATCACATCACATGACAATCAATCAAGGCTCACACTAGTCTTAATTCATTGTAGTTCATAGTATAATAATCGACTAGGGACATTTAGGATATTTCAGTAAACATCCATGGATCTTATAATAATGTAGACTGCAAACCAAGTATAATAAACAACAAATGAAATTCTTTATTTTAATAACCAAATTAGTAATAGAAATAATATTCAGAGATTGACCTAGAGCACGTGCCCTCATACTTTCGGTGGTCAGGTTATTCACTACGACCACCAACACATGCAACCACTAGAACAATTTCGGTATTTAATAGAGGTTTTTAAACCCTATTAAAAGGGGGTGTTATTAAATAACACATAATTGATATGAGTTTTAAAAAACCTCTATGTAATACACGTATTAAAAATTAAAACATAACACATTTTCACATGACATTTAATAACACTCTATTTAATAGGGGTTTTAAAACCTCTATTAAAGGCAAAAAATGTTCTAGTGAACCATGTGAAACAACTTAGGGTTGCAAGCCACTAAGTGCGCGTCGCGCACGTTGACATGAGCCGTAAGTGTACAGCAACACGAACTTAATAGTGGCACCAACAAGTGTTGGTACAAAGTTTATCGAACCCACAAGAATGTTTGAATGCTCATTTGTAATCTAATTAAGATAGTAAGTTAAGAAATTTGAATTTTGATTAAATTGGAATTTAAATTAACGAATTAACTAGATTACACAAACTCTATATGAAATTAATTAAAAGTGGACTTAAGCTACGGAGAGAACGTCTTAGGAAATCTACGTCACCCAAGTTGTTTCCTTCAAGTCCAATTTAATTAGAAAGGCTCCTAATTCATGTTGTAATAGGCGAATTTCCTAAGATTCACTCCATACCGAGGCCTCGATGGTAGAGATTTTAGTGCCCCACTCAGACTCCACCAGTCGGTGTGAACAGCGTAGGTGAGAACACCATATTCAACCTTAAATTCTTGTGCCACCCTAGTCAATGGTCGATGATCAACATACCACATGTTCTAAGGTTGTGTTTCCTAAAATCCAGGTCCAAAAGCCCCAATGGTCATGGTGTCTTTCAAACCTTAATTTCTACACCTATTTAATCAAGGTAAGTATAGCAACACACACAAATATATACAAATTAACTCATTGAAATGAAAGAACTAACACATTCGCATTGAAATCATAAGGAATCCAACTTGGGTTCTATAAACCCCTAGAACAAAAAGGATTTCCCCATAAATTAGTCCAATACAACACAAGTCATTATAGAAATGCAAGAAATCGTGATTTGAAACTTAGAGTTGAGAAGAAATCTAAGACTCAAAACCCAATCTTCAACCCTCCACAAGTTTCTATTCAAGTTCTCAAAAGTAAAAGATGCCTTTAACCTAATTTTCAAGTCAATTTATACCCCCAGGAGCGATTTGGTCTGAAAAATGGCTTAAAATCCCAAAAAACTCGTAATATAAATGTCATAGCCGCAGTAGGGGCCTACCTTGGCACTAGGGCGTAAGGTTCGGCCTTGCCCCACCGTAATTCCTTACTTGTGTTTAGGTGCTAGGTCACCAAGATTTGAATCCTGCACATATACTCCACTTTGCAACGTGATGTTCGACCCCTTAGAGGCTGAATTTGACGAAGCTTGTAAGACATGAAACTATTCGGCTATGAGTCTACTTTCTGACGAAAAAAATGACAAGTCATTTGGGTTTGAAATAAGGGAGCTATGGCAAAAACGCTGAAGCTTGGTTAAAATAAACTTTGTTGAAACTGTCATACTCCACTTAATAAGGGCATCAGACTGGCCTAGATTACCATAAACCTCTGATAATCTAGCAGCATGACCTTCAATCACAAGAATTACATAAAAAATCCATCAGAGTATTTATTAAATACGATTCTTTAACAACTATAAATGGATTCTAAAATGAATCTTGTACCTCAAAATCAGTAAAGATTAATTATATAATCCTTAAATATTTTTAAAAGTTTTTCACCAGCATCTCCTCTATTTTTAAGCCTACACCGAAAATTTCAACCTTCATGAATCTTCAACAAACCTAGCTTAGTTTGGTGGAAATGTCAAGGACTCACAATCTACCCCATAACAAATTACATCGCATTAATAATGATTATTTATTCATTCTAACCTATCTCAGCCTTTCAACTTTATTAAATCATTAATACCTTAAGTTCTCGGCATTCTAATCCATCCTAAAATCATTAAAACAATTTCAATCCTTCTCAAAACCATTTCAACACTTTCAAAATATATCCTAACCTCACATGAACTCATAAACACATTTATACAATATTTTATATTCAAAAGTAATACAAATATAGAGAGAAAGAAATTGAGCAAGTCACTAATAATCAGATAACTTTTCCTTTCTTTTGTTGTTGCTAAAACCTGTCATTATCCAATTATAAAAATTTGATAATGTTAGATAAGTAAATCCCAGACCATCCATACACCTATATATAATAATCAAATGCATAATAATCCAAGGAATTTAAACAAATAATATAATCTAAGGAATTTAAAAACAACTGTGAATTCATCCACTTTTTATTATCCGACCACAATCAGAAGACCTATCTCCGAAAGTGGTAAGTAAATAGTAATAAGGACTCACGAGCGAGGAGAATAACCAAACGAGTCTCATTCCTCTAGACTATGGGAGTATGATCTGATTCAACGTGATCTCATGATAACCACGTGATGCAAAGTATCAGTGACTCCAGCCCCTCAAACATAATATAGTGTTTAATAACCACGATACAAACACTATAAGGAGACTTGTAACGCCTTACCATCCCAAATTGTGTATGCATATACAACAAAAATGCAATTAAATGATCAATGCAATTTATACGAAATATCTATACTATTATAATAGCAATCCCAAAACGGTTAACCGTGAAGCCTTTTTGGCTAAAAGTCCCAACGATGACCCTATGTGAATTGATAAAATAGTTAAAATTAAGGATAAATTGGTAATTTAATTGATAAGTCCAAATTAATATTTGAGTTTTCCTAATAAAGTGAGATTTATAGGATTTTTCCTCTCTCTCTCTCCTCCACGTTTCTCTCTTCCACTCATTACACTTTCTCTCTCCTCACGGTTATCTCTTCCCTTCTCTCTCCTCACGGTTATCTCTTTCCCTTCTCTCTCTAATATCTCCCTCACGTGCAACGCACGTGCTCATTGACTAGTAATCATATAATGTAAATGTCACCATGATATTTACTTAACCTTACAAACAACCAACTTCAAGCTTAATTTTATAGGTACTCGGAGCGTCAGATCACCTTAAAAATAGTTCCAATAGCTTCCCTACATACCAATTATAATGTGGGTCAAGCTTCAATTGAAACGATATCACTAAGCCCAATGAAAATCGCGATCAAAGTACGATTGAGAACAGTTTCCAAAAATATTAATTTAAATAACTATTTATACTAGCCAACTTGGAGTAACTTTTATCCTTGAAAACCTAAATATTTGTCATGATGACCTTAAGGAACTTATAGTACTCATGTCCTACTTTTCATAGACTCTAAGAACACCTAAATTGGATCACCAACGAAGAAGTTATGAATTTTCCCATATGGCCTGTCGACTTGGAAACTTCATATATTTTGAACTAAAAAAAACTTCTCCAAATTAATATTTATGCAATTAAATCCTCAAAACTCGATAATAAACGCCACGAAACCACCCTATACCAATACCAAAATAATTTCTCAGCCCGTGGAGTCAAATTAGATTAAAATCAATAATCAATATCAACTATTAAAAACATCTCCAAAATAGTTATCAACTGAATTGCATTAGTTCACCTCCCTAACCCACATCAATGGAATTTATTCCAAATTGACGAAAATCAATCTAATATAACAATTAACAACAATTCCAACAAATTTCTATCAAAACCCCGCGAAAAAATTGAAAAATTGGGAGAATTCAAATTGAATTTAGGAAAAATACTTGGCATTAAGAATTTATCAAATTGCAGGCCAAATACCTCGTTTCCACCGCGGAAACTGGGCTCGAAAAAAGTTGGGCGAAAATCGGACGTCGAGTGATCGGCAGGCGAGAGATCAAGCGGAGAGAATCAGGATTTTAGAAAACCATTTCATTCTGATCGAACTAAATCAAAATTTGATTTTGTTTTGTTTTCTTATGTATATTTATATATCCCTCAGCTGTCAGCTTGAGCAACTTAAGTTATCTTTAATTATTAATTCTTAAAAACTTTATTTTGACGTGCTTTAACATTTTGTGCTCGTTTTGGATCCGATTTTTCACTAAATTGAACCAACTTCTCAACAAAATAATACATCTTCATAAAACGTCCATAACAATGATATTTTTCACGCCAAAAACCCAAAAATTTTAACTTTATCCATGAAATATGGAATCCTTATGGACCAATCCTCTTACCATATTTATCCAAACTTGCACTAGTTTGGAACAAATCTCAACCCTGACTACTATTAACCGAGACCAGACTCAAAACAAGATCTCACACAACTTCATCTCATTTTACCTTACCTCCAATTTCGACTTTCACGTAAACTGAGGCAAATCCTCACATCAACTCGTTAATTCTATTTAAGGTCCAAATTTCAAATTTTTTATTTAAATTCAATTATTTGTTGCGAAATTTGAAACTAATATTTATGTCAATATCTTAACAATCTCGGCACACGTCTCGCACGTATCTCGAGATAGAACCCCATGAATCTCAAATTTACTCAATCTACTGAATTTTGCAAAATAAAATATATATAATATATAACACTAGGCAAACATCACAGATTAATAAAATTAATTATAAATCTCAAATTCACCGATGTTAAATTCCCGCTTGCGGCCAAAACAATAATTAAGCTTCCTTAATCCCGGATTACAGGTAATTACCGATTTAAAAAATTTTGAATTTGAATGAAACTTAGCCACTCTGATATCGTTCTTTGCCTAAAGCTTGTATTTTCTTCCCGAAACCCCCAAACATATGAAATATCATCATTTAATCACTCGCCTCTTGTCTCTCTTTCTTTCTTCTCATTTTGGTAATTTGACAAACCATTCAATCGCCTTCTTTACCTTCCACGAACACAAAATGCCTCGGATTGATATAAACTCTTGGTTTATTTTGCCAAAATATGAAGTAAATACTACTATAAAACATATAAACTATGCTACGCATCACACCCTCAGACTTAAAACTTTGCTTGTCCGAAGCAAAGAGGCATGAAAGAAAACGATGCAATTTATCAAATTCTCTAAACTAAATGTGACATCCGAGACTTTTATGAACTTGATTAGGTAACTAATTAAGTATTTTTAGATTTAATTTGAGATTTAGGTATCCGAGGTGCGACCCACGCATTACAGACTGAAAATCGTAAGTCGAAATATTATTTTTGTGTGTCGCGTGACTAATTGATGTAATATACTTTATTCGGTACGATATATAGTCAAATTAAGGTGTAGACGTTGTGTTCCTGTGTTTCAAAGCGTGTTCTATTTTCATGGATTTTGGGCGAAATTGAGGTATTTATTGGGGTTTAATTTGGGCTTTAAAGTTTGAGATAAACATAAAATATTACAAAGAAAAGTGTGAAATTACCTGAAAGGGCAATGACATGAATAAGTGATGGTAAAATTGGTCAAGGGCAGTTTGGTCATTTTATCAAAATAAACAAAGGGAGGATTAGATCAAATCGATTCTCTCTCCTTTTCGCCTTCAACCTACGGCCCTCACGTTCTCTCTCTTGCTGCTTGATCTCTCCCTCTCTCTTTCTCGGTGATCCTCTCTTCCACTCTCGGGCGTTCAGTCTATCGCTGGAGCTCTTCTTTTCGATCCTCCCTGCGTCAGTTGTCTCTCCAGTTCGCTCCCATCTCTATCTTCTTCATCTCGTGGCTTCTTTCTCGTCGAGCTCTCTCCTCGCTGGACAATCTCTCGGCTGTGATCACGAAGAAGATGGGAAGTGAATAACGGTGAATAGTAGGGAATAGAGATGATTGTATCTTCAAATTAAGGTAAGCTTTAATGTTTAATTTTGTTTCAATTATGGTGATTGTTGGTGATGGAAGAGTTTAGGAATGGATTGGAGATTTTCGGTAAGGTTCGGTAATCAATTGAGGGTTTAGGAATCGATGGAAGGTGATTGGATTTAATATATTTCATTGTACTCTATTTTTTTGAGTCAATTTGGGTAATTTTAGAATCGGATAAATTGGAAATTTTGTAGTATCCGGATTGAAGGCTAGAATCAGAAGGTTTTGGATTAATTTGATGTGTTTGGTTGAGGTAAATGGTCTCTGAGCAATTTAGATTTAGTTAAGATCAGTTTATCATCCATTGGAATGAGTTGTGATGAATTAAATCAATGAAACTCAGTTTTTCAATTATATTGAGATAGGAAAAGTTGGTTATGATTAATTTTTTCGTTTCTCAGTGTTTTGATATGAAAACTGGGGGTTTTGAAGTTAATATATCCTATTTTTACCTCAATATTTCGGTTTTGGGTTTTCCTATAGTTCGATGGGGTTTTTGAGGGTGAGAACAGAGGCCAGTACATCATTTTTGAATTGCTCAAATGCCAAAAAATTGGCTAAGTACCAAAAACTACTTGTAAGAAAGCAAGTTGGGGTCGATAAGTTAAAGCATCAAACGTCATCCTAATTTCTTGGGGTTAAGCTCATTTTAACCCTTGTCTAGCGTATTTTACATAATGGAAAGGTATAAAACTTAGAATCATTTGTTTTGGCACTGAAAAAGTGGTGAAAAGGTACGCTGCAAGCCATTGTCAAAATTGTGAACATTTTTGACAGATGCGAGTAGCCATGTTTGACGAATGATTCAAAGACCTTATAGATGTCCAAAATGCTTCCGAATAGGTTCGTTTGAATCTTTATATATATTATTTCAATGGTCAATAAAGCTTGTGGTGAAATTCATTAGTTTAAAGGTTGTAATTTAGTGTTGAACATAGGGTCTCGCTGATGAAAAATTTGCACTTCCTATAATTTGACTAAGTGTTGAAGGCTTTTTTCAGGATAGTTTTGACTTGGAATATGAATGAGAGACTCATCTAAACCTTGCAATGCAATGTTTAGGTGTTTTGGCTAAGGGAAAGGCTCCAAAAGTCGATAAAATGAGTAAATTGGGATTCGTTAAAGTTCTAAAGTTGAGTTTTGGAATTGGACAGGTTTAAATTGCCAATTAAGTTAAAATCTCAATTTAAGATTCATAGTGAATTTGTAAATTGCTTTTGAAGCGAATTAAGTAGTTTATGACCGAAATTGAAGGCATAAATTAAGTTTTGAGGCTTAAAATTAAGTTGTTGGAGTTTGGAGTGGTTTGAACTCCTTTGTAGCTTGAAAAATGGTTTTGAAGTATTAAAATAAAGTTGCAACTCTAACACCTGAATTTTATGATTTAAATAGGACTTGTTGAAAAATGTGAAAGGCGGGGAACGTTATGTGAGGCTTTGTAACCAACTTTGAGTTGGTTCGGTGGTAAGTAAACCCTACATTGATCTTTACTATTGATTGAATATTTTTGCACCTGTAATTGTATCATTGTCTGTATTGTATTTTATCATTCTTGGTGATGCATACATAGAGTGAGTGAGGGGGATAAGCTTATTTTGGAGTCTGGTTTGATTGAAACTTGGTTTCAGTCCTGCCTCAACGTCGTCTAGTGAGACTACCAGAGTCTATCACCGACAAGTTATCTATGCATTTCATGATCTCTAAATATTGTATTTGTACTATTTTTGGAAGTCGACATCTGATTATAGTTAGGAGACAGTGACAGAGTAGATTGAATGTTATGTTGACGCATATATCTTATTGATTATTTGGAATGCAATTATATGTCCCTATGTATCAAACTAACAATTGCAAGAGTACAGATAAAAGTAGGAATTTAATTGCCTAACATCTTCGAGTTTTTTTTTATGATGTCAGATTTTATGTGAAGACAAAGGAAAAGTGGACAAGACTCAAAGATTGTGCTGATTATTATCATGTTAAAAAGTTTAATTTTCTTATTTTAAATGGTTTATATATATTGTTTTGGGATTCTCGGGGTAAGTGTAGGACGTGAGGTCTTGTCAAATGGTTATGAGATTCTCCTAAGTTAATTTAAATTATGTTGAAAGGTTTGTATTTCCGTTTTGGTGTATTTGGGATTGTAAAGTTGAAATTAAGTTTTCGGAGACTCTAAGTTAATTTAGAAGTTCGATTTCGATATATATTACGAACTGCGGGGAGTTGTGAGTCCTTCGTTGCATCTCCCCATTTTGATGTTTATTAGGTGAAAGTTTTTGAGCGTGCCACTTTTAGGTGAGGTATTGCCAAAATTTTTACAAAATATAGAATAGAATTCGTATGGTTTCCTAATTTGCTCCAATTGTACGAATCATGAATTGAGTTTCATTAAGGATATAAATTTAGATTTGGAGCTTTATTAAATTGAATTAAAAATTATTTTGAGGTCAAAGTTAAAATAATGGATTAGGCTAACTAGATTATCATAGGATTAAGGTAATTTAGGCCGGTTAGTCGTCTTTAGAAAAAGGGACTGACAAACTTGTTATCAAAGCGTAAGGTTGCTCAATTGAGGATAAAATTTGGTTGAAAATCAAAAAGTAATTGAGCGCGATTAGTTGGGAAGTGACCGTGAGCTAGAGTATTTTAATGATTGTATTATGTTTGTGTTGTGTGTATGTATTATCGCTAGATATAAGATAAGAAGTTTTTTCTCTTCTTCCGTTCAATACTTAACTCGTAAGATACGATGAGTAAGATTAGAAACGGATACTTAAAAAAGAGAATATGCTTATGAAACGAAATTGAGCATCCTTAGGATGTGAAATAGACTTGTGAGGTCAAAATTCACAAAGGTATTGTAAGTAGTTCGTTACTACCATAATTGATGAAAGTATCAATTATGAAACCAATAGGAAATTGGTTGAAAGAAAAGCTTAAGTGATTCATGTACGTAAGTACTAAACATGAATGTCCTAAAAATTGAAAGTATCGAACTGTTACAATTATAAAACGCTCAGAGAAATGTTAAAATAGTCTCAACAAGAAAACAAAGAAACATGGCTCAAAAGTATAAATTGATTGGATAAATCAAATTTGTCTGGAAATCACAATGAGATTGTGAAATAACTAGTCAAGTTGTTTAAGTTGGTTTCTATTAAAATAAAATACTTTCAGGCAAAGTTTTGTCTCATTTTCCGAAACAAAACATCAAGTGAAATGTGGAATAGAACCATAGTTAAAAACAATCAAATGACTTCTAAAAAGAAAAACTAAAACTTTTCATTGTTTGTTACTCTAACTACTTATCCATAAGGAGCATTGAGTAAGTGATTCTATGAGTCGAATAAAAAAATTGATAAAACAACTTGAAATACACGAGTTATAAGTAATTTTATTAACACCAGATTAGGTGTTGTTATGAAACAAAAATCAAAATAAATTTCTAACTTAAAAATGAAAAGTATATTGATAAGATCAACGTGTTAGAAGGTAAGGCATTGGGGAAACGATCTAATAATTGCTTGGATTAGCTGTTAAACATCAGCACAAGTGGTTGTGTTTTGAGATTCAAAGTACCCAATAATAACTTCTAATGACATTAAGTGATGATGCTTATCACTAAAACTTGAAAAAAATAATAACTAAAAAAGAGATAAACCTACAGATTGAAAATCCGTAAGTGATTTGTATAGGACGCCATTATGAGTTCCTACATAGCAAGAATTTCCATAGAAAATGCTTAAAGGATCGACTTAGTATCCTTTAAGAATTTGATTAGTTATTAAGTAAATCGGAACTCGGAAATTGAAATTCTTCTATTTATTCAGATGAACAACACCGGACAAGTGAATTCATCAAAAAGAGAATTGATGATCGGTAAGATACAAAGTTATCTTCCACAGTCTCTTGAAAAGTATCGTATTTCTTTTTGAGAAAAAGAAAATTCGAAAAACATGTGACTAATGTAAACAAATTAAGGCAATAACAAACAGAAAAACTATTTAAGTCACAAAATTTCTCTGTTTCAAATAAATGTTAGCCAAGGAAGACCTCAATTGATTGAATGATCATAAGAAGGTGTATTATACTTAGCTAAGTTTTCAAAAAGAGAAAAGTATAAATTGTCTTTCTAAGTCAAGATTAAGGAGTTGTAAGTGGCATGGTTATTGAGCGAAAGTCATGGTTTGTTTATAAAAGGGACAAAGATTGAGATCAATGTGAGAATAGCTAAGATTGATAAAAACTAAATGGAATAGACTCTGTGGATAAAATAAAATTAAACGCTTAGACGACTTATGACTGTTGGAAGTGACACGAATGGACTCCTTTAGTCAAGACCAGACACTGGAGTAGTTGTACATGACCCAAAGTCTAAGTAACTCCGTTTTATAATCACGATTCATTCACATCGTTAAAGTTTAGTGATCGCGATACTAGTCTCTGAATAATCAATGACTTGGTGATAGTCGGAATAAAAGAGTCTGTGAAGTTTCATTGGAGTCAATTGGAAGTTGATGTATAAGCAATTAAATGGTGAAGAAATTTCCACATACACATGAAAATGAATATTTAAAGTCAACGAGTCTCGATATGACTTAGGATATCAAACTATCAGTTTAATGAAACTTAATATATCTTCACAGTGATCTTACTAAGAAAAACTCCAAATGTTGGAAAATCTTGAACTAAAATGATATACCGTTATGGAATATGGATGACCATGCATGTACACCAACATATTGTGTAGTCATGTAACTTGTATGTATCACTTAATAGTACCTCCACTTGTCTATGTATTGTCATGTAACTTGTAATCCTCTCCAATGTACACCAACTCTTTCATGTATTTCTATGTTGCTTATAATGTGTTGTATGACATGGGGTGTATGTGTTACTTGTACACATTGTATGAAGTACATTTATCATCATCACCAAATGGCCTATATAAAGGGTGCCAACCTCATTGTAAAAGCACACCAAGTTGAATGAAAACTTCTCATTCCAACTATCTCATTTCTTCTCTTCTCCTTTGTAGTAGTAGTTTGTAGTAGTAGAAGTTCTTAGTCTTCTATTTCATTCTCTAGTTCTTAGCAAGTCTCAATTCAATTTACGACACGTTATCAGCACGAGCTTGCTCTAGCATTAAGGAGATCTTGAAGTTCAAGAAGGCTTGTTAAGGAGAGAAAGCTAGGAAGGTATAACTTTTGTTATTTAAATAAGTTCAATTTACCTCTATATTATCATGGTTGCTTCCTTTTATCTATGCATACTTTATTCATATATTATGCATTATAACGTCACCGATTGCGAAAGTATGCTCTGTAGTTGCGTCTTGTACGATCTTCTACATCAGAAATCAAAAGTCAATATGTGACATAACTAGTTTTCTCTTAAAACTACAAACGATTAGTTATTGTTCTATTCTTGATTTTATAATACAAATCATGCTATAAGTTTGAGTTGATAGTGGGTAAGCCTTGTCCCCGTTAAAGCTAAACATTGAAAGGGAGACGGGTTATCCCGTTCGAGGAGGCATGGCATTAAGCAGACTTTGTCTCGCCACCCAACCTGGAGGTTGTCCCACCAACTCATACGAATAGTACATTTGATTATTAATGAATCAAGTTATGAACATATACTTAATCATATGTTATGTTTTTTTATTTACATAAAAAGAAAAGAGAAAATTATTTTATATTATATTTACTTTCAAAATATTAATCAACCATAGTTGAATTTGTTATCTTATTATAATTCTTGTCATGATAATTAGATATTACAAATTATGAATAAAGCTTGTATCCATGCAAGGTTGTATGTTGTACACAATCATTCACCATTTTCTCTTTAGAGATTTGAAAAGTGAATATTTCACTTTATATATATTTTCACCTTATGGAGTTATATATATACATACCAAAAGCATAATGCTCCAAAAAGCTCAAAATGAGCGGCTGGGTCTCATGCTACGAAATTTAATCAGTCAAATGTTAATTATAATTCCACAATTTTAATTACCTCTATGTTGAGGCTATGTGGAAATATGACTGATGAGACAATAAAGAGGTCAAGTGGCCCGCCTTGATTAATTGTTGCAACAAATATCGAGTGCGCACGTCAATCCAATAAATATTAATAAATATTAAGGATTGATTTCTTGTCTCATGGTAGCTGAGTAAAATAATGAGATATTATAAATATAATATCGCTCATGTCCAATTAGTTCAGCTTCAAATTAAGAAGCATATGTTGCATATAATGATCATGATCGCAATAATAAATTTATGGACGTGGAAAATGTGAAAATATCAGGTAAAGGTCGTATTGACAATTCCACCAAAAATTGGAATAAAAGTGGTGCGCCACTATAAAGGGCAAATAATTATTGACAAAGAGCGCTCATAATTGTGACATTTTTTTAGTCATATATGAAAGGCTATTTTGCCTAAATATTGCCATATATATGCCCGAATATTTTTGTGAGAAATATGACTCTTTTTCTATTTGCCAAACATTATTTGTCCAGATGGATCAACAAATCATGTGTTCAAGTCATGAATCAAATAAGAGCGATATATGTCTTGCTGATTGAGCTACAACGCATACAATCCTTAAAAACAGAGAATATTTCTCCAATTTGAACTTAGCTGAGGCTAATGTTCAAACAATATCTGGCATCTCCAATTTGATTAAATAGAAACATATTACCCTTCATAAAAATAATTTTATGATAGAATATAAAGATTTAAAGAACAACCCCTTATTTGACTATTCAACCTTCTAGTTTTGCAATTATATTCTCTTTTCTATTATCAAGGCTAAGCCACTATATAGGTTTTCACAATCTCCACTTATAAGCATCAAGCTTACGATAACTAATATAGAATCTCAAGATACAAATATCACTAAATCAATTTTGAAATAATATTTAAAAAATGTCACCACAATCAAAGTCGATAGGATTTTTTAATCATCAATAATTATCATTTCATTTCAATTGTTAGAATGTCGACATAAAAAGATATTTCACTTAACTTAGCTATAAGCACTCGCGCTAAATCTTTTATTTGAATAGTTTTTCATGAACATCGTTTAATTATTATAAGTAAATTCATGTTTCTTTTATAATAGTATCCATGAATAACTATTGTATTATTCTAAACATTGTAGGAACAATAATAAATTAAGGCTAGTGTGAGTTTTGATTGATAGTAATGTGATGAATATGCATATACAGATACGGATCAAGATCTTGGGCATCTATCGAGAACATATGTTGGACTGACCCTCTATGAGAACACTAGATCGTCAATGTCATAAATGGTTCTCATGAGAGTTTATATCATTTAGTCATTTAACTTGAGATCACCAGATACTCCAACATTAAGAGCAAAATGCTTTGACACAATCAAACGTCATTTTTAATCGGATAATCAAAAAGATTGTGATTGGTCATTGTTCGACTAATATGTGAAAGTTGTGTGATTAAGATAAGATTTGTTCCTATCTTTTAAATAGTGATATCTATTGGGCCCCTCAATATGTTAGACTGATAAATGGTTATGTCTAGTTAATTGATTAGATCAGTGTCACTTGACAATCTCAGTCAATTCAGAGATCGAGACTAGTAGATTGAACTATAAGGGTGTCATTCCATGTCTTATGTTCAATCAAAAGATATCGCATGACAAGGGAATATGATATATAATATTTATTACGTTGTATCGATTTATTGATCTTCATGTAACTTAGGTATTCATAATGTCTTGCTAGAGGTTGCATATGATTTATGTGCCAAAAAGGGTTTTGGTTCACTGTCAACGTTGTATGAACCTACGCTAAAAAAGAATGGATTTGCGCGCTTGAATATTGTCTAGGTTGATAAATATTATTTGATGAAATTCATTTTGAAGATTCACACTAAATATCATAGTTCGAGTAGGATTCAAAACTCTCCTGCATTTCTAGCGTGACTAGAAATTTTGTCTTTTGGTAAATCCCATTTTGAATAGGACTCTTATTGGAATTATAGTATAACTTTAATTCTTATTTGATTTTTAGATAAATTAAAACTATTGTTGGATTAGTAATTGTAGATTATCTATGACTCTATCCTTTTTAGAGTTAGACTTTATTTAAAACTCTATTTAGAGTGTGACTAGGAGATAAGTTCTTTTACAACTCGACCTATTGTACTATAAATAAGACATTAGGGTCACAGTTGTTGTAGATATTTTTCTAGAAGGTTTTTGTGAGAACTTTTGCCCTTGAGTTTTTTTGCGCTAGCACTCTTAATCGTGATCGTTTGTTTCTGTGTAGATTTTTAATAGAGGACGTTCATCTTTGGCAACATCTTAAAGCAATCAATCAACACCAAACAAGGCAGACATGGATTTGTTCTTGTTATGGTATGATTTTTCTTTATTAGTACATCAGTTTAATCGAATCGATGTGATCCTGGTTCGGGGATATTTGAAAAGGTTTCAAAAATTTCACTGCGCTGGATCCCTCGAAACCCAATAGTGGTATCGAAGCCACAGGTTTGATTCTATTAATTTGTTAATGGCAATAGCTTTTATTTAGAGTGTTAATCGATTATTGGATTTAGTAGATTTTCACATGCATGAGATGTGAATGTTAAAACTTATGAGTCGATGCAATCGGTGGGGTGTACTTAGCAATGCATGCCATTAGTTGTACTTGTGTAAAGCGTCGTTCTAATCGATCACATTGTGAGATTACATATTTTGTATTGTACAGTGTGCAATAAAAATTCTCACATTACTGGAACTTTACATGTATTCTCACATTACGAACTAATTTAAGAATGAAGAAAAACTACTCCAATTGTATCAAACCTCTTTGCACCTCTTTTCTTGAACACCAAGAAATCACCAAAGACTTCGCCATGAGTCTTTAGATTCAAGATCTTGATGTACCTTTCTTGATCACCAAGAAACCACCAAAGACTTCACATATCTTTAGATTCAAGATCTTGATGTACTTCAATGTAGAGAGAAAATTGAAAGACTAGAGATTGCACACTTCAACTCAGTGCGCACACCAATCGCTCACCAAGTCTCTCTCAAAGTCGACTTTCCAATGCTTATATATCTCTCTGCCAAAATCCTATTCCAACTCCAATTCTCTTTCCTATTTTCTCTCTCAGAGATTCCTATTCCAACCGCAATTCGTTGCATGTGTTGGACTTTCTATTTTTGTGTGTGTGGCCCACATAAAAACCAACAATCTCCCCTCCAACACATGGGAGATCTCAATCATATTCGATGCTCAATAACAACTCGGCCCCACCAACTTGGTGGGAGATGCTTCTCACGAGTCACCACCTTCACAACATATCAAATTTGGATTATTATCGGCGAGAATCTGAACTTTCTCGAGCTCTCAGGCTCCCCCTCTTCGATAATCGTAACATAATTAGAAGTAGGGTACCTAGTGTAGAGGAAGCAACCCTCTCTCGGACCTTCTAAGTGAAGGTTCAACTAAAGTTAGTGGTGGAGGAGTTCGCTCCCCACTCAAAGGCATCATCAAGCTGGTTGAGCACATCAGCCCCATGTTCTTCAAATGACTCTCCTCATGTGTGGCATCGGTAATGGAAGAAGACTCCAATCCGGAAACATCATCATCATCAACTATGATTTTCTTTGATGTCTTCACATGTTTGGTATATTCAATCTTAACTAACAAAATCGCGTGAGATTTTATTGGACCAAACTAATGCTAGAATTGTGCATACGAACATTTTCTAAATGATTACTTATTATTATTTTATAGCAACTTGTTGCCATTACCAGTTAGCTTGACTTATATGAATGTCACTATAATTATCTAATGGCAACCATGAAATTGAGTCAAATATGATTGATGGTTACTAATTTGATGTGTCAGGATTAGCATTAATATATATATATATTAATAAAATTAGAAAGTGGTTCTACTTAAGTTGATATTAATATACATGGGGCCAAATTTTATTAATTGGATTAATTAAAATTATATTTGACATAGAAAATC
Source organism: Stephania yunnanensis (assembly GCA_039657365.1). Taxonomy (NCBI): domain Eukaryota; kingdom Viridiplantae; phylum Streptophyta; class Magnoliopsida; order Ranunculales; family Menispermaceae; genus Stephania; species Stephania yunnanensis. The sequence goes on along the minus strand of CM077581.1, from coordinate 24,854,175 downwards.
TTATTATGTGATAATGAGGACCCATTGACCCAAGACCAGCTTACCAACCAGTGAGAACGCAAGTAAAATTTATTTTATTAAGGAACAATATTTAATTCCTTATTGTTTTACTATGCTTTTGTACATGGAATTGTTTCTTTTTTTTATTTTATGATCTTTATTATATGCATATTGGGTATATAGGATATTCCATGATTAAATAGATGCTAGAATTAATTATCATAAGAATACAAAAAAAGGATCATAAAACTTATTAAAATCCTTATATAAAATTTTAAGTCATTGTCACCAAATTTTAAAACACTTGTTAAGGCTTCGATCACATCAATATGGGTCTACCTCCGCAGGGTGTATTCTATTTTCTTGGTAAGGCAAGATGGGTAATAGTTACCTGGATATTTTAAATTTGTTTGAGTTAATAAAGCTATCAAAATGGTTTTAGGCTTTAGGCATAGATGTGACATAACATGTTACATATGATGTCTAGGTCTCATAAAAAACCTAAGAGTTGCATGTAATGCAATTGGTAAAGGTTACCTACTTAAATAACTTGATTTTGAGTGTCATGCCCTAGCTGTCTCAAAATTAAGTGTAATATGGATCTTACACCACTAAATTAATATTTACGAGGGTTATTTATTTAATAGGAGTTTAATTGCTCACTAATAAATTATTCTGCATAATATTCTAAGTTTATATATTAGAATCCTTGTAACACTAATCCAAAGTAACTGCGATCAATCCTTTATAAGGGATAAAATAATTTATAAGACTAATTTCCCTGTTTTGATTAGAAAATTGATAAATGTTATTAACCATAAAAACAAGAATGTGTGTCTTAGATTAATGGTTTCTTTTAAACTACTATCTATTTGTATAAGAACTATATTTTATGTTAGCAAATAAAAAATCGGACTATAGGAAAGATTGGGGACCATGGAAGCTAATAACATAACAGTGACGACACGGAAGGAAATGTTCCAATAGTAAGTCACAATAGAAAAATGTATAAGATTACCAAAATTCCTAGATTCTTGTAAAATGGTTGAGAACCTATTAATAAGTATTTATGTTTGGAACACTAAAGGACTATATTAGTTATCTCAAAAGGCTTGAATTTTCATTTGCGAAAAGTTGGCAGTAGATTTGATCTATAATTCATCAAAATAGTTTTGAAGTATAGAATATGAATAACATGGAGAAATCTATTTATCGTTGCATATGATGTTTAAAATTGTAAGACAAAATATTAAAAAAAGGCTTTAGGCATGCATTTGATGGTTCATAATAGAAAGGAACTTAATATAGAAAGGATAAGAGGAAGGTGAAGCTACCAAAAAGGATTATGTGTCGGACATAGAAATCTTAGTAGTGAGCTAGACTTTTTGCCTAGGTCTAAATAAAAGCTTTAAATGAAAAGTTTTGTTATTCATGGAATAAAATTGTTCATTTTATCATGAATTACAAATCTTATCATGAAGACATAATTTTGAAGTTTTACGAGCATTTCAAAATAAGTATAAAAAAAATATTGGCAAATAATTAACATACTTTGATGAGATCTAGGTGGATAATATTTGAACCAAGAGTTTAAAAAACCGCCTTTGAAATGATGAAATTGTCTTGCAATTAACTCCACTAGGAACATCATTTGAGAAATGATGTTTTAAGAGAACAAATTGAACTATATAGGATATAATTCGATTTATAATGTGTCGCACAGACCTTCTTTTGATGTCCTATTGAGGTTATACTTTAGAAACCACTGCACTTTGCACTAAACCTTATTTTCTTTAAAGTGGTTGATAAAACTCTATATAAGATATGGAATAAAAAGACCTAGTTTATTTTTTCTTGAGATTTAAGGTGACGAGACTTGCCTAAGATGAAGTCACATAAAGTTTGATGTCACTACAAGAAATTAGAGTTTTTGTCACGGCTTCGATTCCGTAGGGACAAGTTGTTTTTCTGTAACATATAGTTTTTGTCACGGTATTGTCACGGAAAAACTAAAGTTGCGTATACTCCGTTGCAAAAACGTTTTTGTCATGGACATTAGCGTGACAAATACCTTTTATGACAGATCTCTGACATATTTATTACGAGATTATTGCATGTCATAAAAAATACATTTTTGCTACAACTGTATTTGTGTCACAAATGTTTCATTAAACAACGAAGAAAAATGTTTTACGTCACAAGACTTTGTCCGTCACAAATACATGTAGTTACGACTTTCTACTGGTGACAAAAAATAACAATATTTTATATGTACATTGCTTCGTCACAAAAAAAAAAAAATTATATAAAAGTTGTTGTAACTATCTTGCATCTGTCAATATAAAAATATTGCATCTATTAAAATATTAAGAATTTACTTTACTTGCATTACAAGGCCAACATTATCAATCTATTCAAAGTTTGATTTTTGTAATTTTGAATCAAAGGTACCAAAAAAATGATAATACTTAATTTAGAAGTCTAACATAGCAAAATAAAATTAAACTTTGACAGGTTTCTTCATGGCTTAAGTCTAACATAGTAAAATAAAATAAACCCATGTTTTCTTCAATGTTTTCACTCCATGCTTCTTCAATTTCTTCTTCACGTGAAGCTTTCTTCCAGTTCATCATCTTTACCCTTTGAAGTCTCATCCAATTGCGCATATAAAATTTCAAAGTTATAAATATAAGTAATTGCACTTAAACACTTACATAAATAAAAAAATCTTTAATAAATCATAACGTAATAATAAAATTTCAACAGAACCTTCACTTAAATTAAAGATTAGCAAAAAAATTTAAACATTTTGCAAACTTTCGCATGCATCAAATAATTCTACAAGTCAAATATAATCACCTTCATGAATCATAATGTATTACAGAAATTCAAGCAAAACCTCCCTTTAAATTTAAGATTCCTAAAAAATTCCACTTGCATCAAATAATTCTACAAGTCAAATACATTCTTCTTTAGTGAACCATAATGTATTACCAAAATTTTAGCAGAACATGCCCTTAAATTAAAGATTCACAAAAAATTTTAAACATTGTGCAAACTTCAACATGCATCAAATAATCATCTAACTCAAATATATTCAAACATGCATAGTGCTTAAATTATTGGTGCAAATTTATGAGTTTCTTTTGTATAGAACACAAAATAGTAAAAAGCTCAAAAAATCATCAAAAGTTAGAGGGTCAACATATACTAAAAGCATTAACAATTCTTGAAATAGTAGTTTAGCTAGCAAATGTCATTCAACTCAATGATAGAATAAATTGTCAAGTTTAGGATATGAGTAAATGTTGAAAATAACAATCATGAAGGTGGATGTTCTTAAGTTGGTCACATGGAGGTAACTTAAGATATTCTAACAAAACTTAAATTATTACCTTTTTGATCGTTCACTTTTGAATAATCAACGAGCGGGAGAACATCCATCATGAGAAGATGTTTGAACATGCGGCCTATGCGAGCTTCCAACATCTGAACTCTGACATATGTAATAAAAAAAAATCAATTAATTGTCTCATTTGTAATTAGAACATAATTAATAAACTTCAAGTATAAACAATAATGTCGATGAATTACTTGATTGACGTTGATAGGTAGTTGAATTCCAGCTTTCTCCAAACATGCATATATGTTATCTATTTGTGACTGCATGTTTGTCTATAAACAATAAATTTGTAATAGATTGTCGTATTAGATTCATGAAAGAAATGATAAAAAAATAACCGAAATTGATGAAATATTTACTTTCGTCGCAGCAAGTTCCTCGCGAAGGAGCTCATATGTAGCATTTGCCTTTTCTTGTGCTCTCCGTATTGCAATATCTGCCGGACATTCGGAATCTTTCCCAAACACATCTTTAAATGAGGGTCCATGACCATAAGTTAGCACACGCGCGCGTTTTTCGTCTCCTATTACCTTTTTAAAAAATTCTCTCGAACTTCCGTCGTTTGCTCTGACTCGGGAATTTGTGAAAGTTCATTTTGCAATTGCAACTAAACATAAAATTTGATATTAACATAAAAAGGAATTGTTATGATGTAAACTAAATATGTATTACTAGTTATGAAGAAATAAATCTTTTCTTACCGCGAATTCTTATGTATCTTCATTCGATCTAGCTCCTGCCCTTTTATAATAAGCTATCAACCATATTGAAGCGCGGTCTGTGGGTAGACCCTTATTTTCTCTCTTAAAGGTAAAATTGTCAAGTAAGAAATGATTATCTTTAAAAAATAGAGAACACTCAAAATTTTTGTAAGAACCTACTCGATTACCTTATGACGTACGTTCGCGAAAGACTTGCGACCTGTTCGATGGCAAATAGTCTTTTGTTTTCTATTTTCAGCATTTGTTTTAGCAATTTTCAGCATCAATATTAAAATAATTATCACACATATAAAAATGAGTTAAATTGAAATCCAACTTATTATTCATTTCTAAAAAACTAACTCAAAGATCTACAAAATTTTAAGGTAATTGAATAAAAGGAAGCATTGTATCCAATGTGATGGAATTATTTTAATGAGCTGAAATCAAATGCAAGACTAAGAATTTTGATTTGTACCTTAACTTCATCTTCGTTTCAATACCTCACAAGTATTGGCCATTGTTCATCTTGTACGCGCTCATCAGGCACTCGAGTAAGAATATATTCATCATCTTTGTGCTTCTCGTAATGCACTTTTAATGTATGCTTCCACGATCTCCAGGTATTGGCAACTTTCTCTAAACATTTTTCGTGAAACTCAAGTGGGGCATCGGTATTATCTTGTACTTAAACATTATGAAACTCAAACTCAAACCAATTATACAAATAATATATTATTTTCATTTATATAGTTATCTTCTTACCTGTACCTCACGCCAAATGGCATTCTTATTTTCTTCAGGCACATCATTCCATGATTCATACGTTAATGGTACTAAAGACCCATTTCTAGCCATGATGCCTAATTGCGTTGAGAATTTAATTGAGATTTTTCCAATAGGTTGCATGAAGTCATTAAATTGCAGCTTCAACTTATTTCCAGACCCCCAAATACGAATTGGACGAGCTGGACCTCTACCTTTCTTCATTGTTGTAATTGATTGTTCCTCTGTATGCAGAATTAATTATAAATAGTGTTTGTAATATAAGAAATATTCGATATCAAAATTCAAAATTTTACCTTCATCGGATGAATGCATCAATGCTTCCCTTGTTTTATCACTTTCATGCGATTGTTCAACTTGTGCTTGTTCTTTTGAATTGAGATAATCCTCCATAGTTCTCTTCGAAGACTTTCCACGAGCCATGGACCTGAAATGATGATAATTGTAATGTTGAACAAATCATTATGAAAATAAAAAATAAAAAATCGAGTTGCATGAATCAAAGGTAGCAAAATAATGACTCACTAACTTTCATAATATGGTACATAACAATTTTATGAATAATCATGCACAATCCATTCTTCTCAATCTTCAACATTGTTTACTTCTATTGTAGTTCCATTGACATCATGTCTCACGCATACGAAATTACTGTCATCTCCACTTTTCTTTCCAGCTAACTGTTGATGTTCACAATCTTCTATTTGTGAAATATTATCAAAAGCATCCCTGCTTGTCACTTTGACAACAACATACCAATCATGATCTAGAGGATCTCTCACATAGAAAGCTTGTTTCGCTTGAGCCGCCAAAATAGAAGGTTCGTCTCCAATTTGATTATTCTGATATAGAAGACGATTGAAATTCACTAAGGTGAATTTATAATCATCTGTTTTCCTCTCAGTCTTATAGTCAATCCAATCACCTTTGAACAAAACAAACTTGAGGTTGGTAGGGTAAACTATCTCTAAAATATCAGCGAGCACTCCATAGTAAGTGACTTCGTCCCAACGTGGATTCTTATCATTAATACTGGCATAACTCATGGTACCTGCACCCATATATATACCATTATTTTGGGTTGCTCTTCTATTGTCGATTTCTTTTATGTGAAAATGCATACCATTTATTATATACCCCATAAATCTCCGAGCATATTTACTAGGGCCATTTGCAAGCTTTTCAACTTCCTCTGAAAGTGTTCCATCTGACGACGTTCGCAAATTGTGGACCTATAAATTAAATTGATTCATATTTGCATTAATATACATTGAAAGCATATTATTTGAGTAGCAAAAAATGAATAAATATTACTTACATGATTCATAAGCCATGTATGGAATGTTTCATTGTGTCTTTTTCTAATAGTGCATTCTGATGCACTTGACATTTCTCTTGCAAGCTCCTCAAGGTGCATACTGAACATAATAATTGATAAAATTAGTTATTATAGTACCTATAATAATATTAAAAAAAAACTTAAGATATTTCTTTACCTTTGAAATGGTAAAACCTCATCGGTATTAACAAGCACACATCTATGGACTTGGACCCATGTGATATTGTCGAGCAATACTACTTCTTCTTTTCCAAATGGTTGTCCACCGTCGTTTCCACCATCATAATTTCGAAGTGCTTTACTCATTTTTGTCTCCACATTTTCGTCAATGTATCTTGAACAAAAATTCATACACTCATCCATCAAATAACCTTTTGCAATAGAACCTTCTGGATCAGCTCTATTCCGCACATATTTTTTAAGTGTGAGTAAAAACCTCTCAATCGGATACATTGATCGAAATTGAGCATTTCCTACAACCATTGCTTCTTGAGCTAAATGCACTGGCAAGCGTTCCATGACATCAAAAAAAGATGGGGGAAATATTTTTTTCTAAATGACATAACGTAAGTGATATACGTTCATCAATAACCTTTAAATCAGAAAGTCTATTAACTTTAGACCACAGTTGTTTGAAGAAATGACTTAACTCGATAATTGGTGCAACAACATCGTTTGGCAACACTCCTCGAATAGCCAAAGGAAGTAATTGTTGTAAGAGAATATGGTTGTCATGGCTTTTGAGACCTCGAATAACATGTTCTTTAACATTGACGCAGCGTCAAATATTTGAAGAATACCCATCTGACACTTTCACACTCTTCAATCTCTCTAAAAAGATAGTTATTTCTTTCTTATTCATTGAAAATCGTGCTGGAGGTATATAAAATTTATTAGAACCCTTTTTTAACATGTAAAGGTTTTCTAATACCCATTTCCTGCAAATCACGTCTTGCATTCAAACCGTCCTTAGATTTTCCATCCACACCTAATAATGTAAAAAGCACATTGTCGTAAACATTCTTCTCAATATGCATCACATCCAAATTGTGGTGCATCAAATTATACTCCCAATACGGAAGTTCGAAAAATATACTTTTTTTTCCAACTATGCACCTTATTCTTGACAATGACAGACTCCTCATCTTCTTCTCTTCGTCTTTTAACACTGCTTACTTTAATTTTTTTCATAAGATATTTTCTATACTCAGTAAGTATCTCATACTTATCTAGCCGATGTAACACCCCACTACCTGTCAAATAGTTAGGCACGTTATCCCACTCCCACTTCCCATCAAAAAATTTATCCCTCCGAAACTTATGATCCATAGGTAAAAATCTTCGGTGTCCTGTAAAGCAATATTTACCACCATACTTCAACCATTGAGATTTTGTTTCTATATTGCAACAAGGACATGCAAACTTTCCTTTGGTGCTCCATCCTGAGAGATAAGCATAAGCGGGGAAATCACTAATGGTCCACAACAATGCAACATGAAGTTTAAACATTTCATTTGTGGATGCATCATATGTGAGTACACCTTCGTTCCATAGTTCTTTCTACTCCGCAATAGGTGGTTGCATGAATACATCTAGCTTATCTCATGGTCCATATTTCCCATCAATGAGTGTTGATAAAATCAGAAATGGTTGTTTCATGCACAACCAAGGTGGCAAATTGTAACACATCAATACAACAGGCCAAGTGCTATGAACTAACGACATATTCCTAAATGGGTTAAATCCATCTGTTGCTAGTCCAAGTCTTACATTTCGTGTTTCACTAGCAAATGAAGAATTTTTTGTATCAAAAGCCTTCCAAGCTTGAGAATCTGCAGGATGCCTCAATACACCATCATCAATTCGCTCTTTTGCATGCCATGTCATGAGTGAAGATGTTTTCGATGACATAAATAATCTTTTCAATCTAGCTTTCAATGGAAAATATCTCGCTTGTTTAGCTGCAACTCGCTTTCCCCCATTTTTATTTGCAATTGTATTTTTACTTGTATTTGGTTCATTAGAATCATCTTCCTTATACCTTGATGCATGACAAATAACACATTCATCAATATCCTTATTTTCATCTTTGAACAACATACAATGATTAGGACATGCATCCCATGTTTTATAAGTAAAATCCAAATCTGTGGTCATTTTGTTTGCTTTGTAATATGAATTAGGTAATCGGACGCCTTCAGGAAATGCTTCTATCAACAACTCAAGCAACAAAGTAAACGGCTTATCTGTCCAACCACTCATTACTTTCAAGCTCAACATCCGTACAATGAATGAAAGTTGAAAGAATTTCTCACATCCTGGATATAATGGTTGTTTTGCATCTTTTATAAGGTTAAAAAAGGATTTGGTTTCTTCATTAGGTCCAAACACTTGTGTAGATTCACTCGAGTTTCCAGTCTCCGCATCATCAATATTAGGAATCCCAAATGCATCATGTACCATTCCAACCATATCATCATGAAACGATTTATGTCTTTCTTCATTATCTTCATAACAATCTAAAGGAGTATTAGATTCTCCATGATAAATCCAATTTTTGTAATGATTTAAGAATCCATTTAAAATAGGATGTCCTTTAACCTTTTCTCTTGACTTTAAAAATCTATTGCAACACTCCTTGCATGGGCAATAAATTTTTTCCTTTGCCCCGTTATTGGCATAAGCGAAATCTAAAAATTGTTCATACCCATACATACATTCTTGAGAATTTCGATCAACTAAAGATATCCAACTCTTATCCATTATTTATGCATTGGGCTTATCAAACATGACATTAACACAAATAAATTAAGATTATTACAATAGAATATATTAATCATCCCTAGCAAGTGTACGAACATGAAATTACAAACAACTATAACATCAAAGATTAAGCAATTACCTCAATACATGATTCTAATGCATTATAATGTTGATCATGACATGCTTTACTGGTAAAATAAATATGAAATATCATACCAAATACACACATTGTAGGAATGTAAGAAAATTCACAACCTTGTATCAGAGGTCATCTGCCATTTGACAGGTATTCACTTTTAAATAGAAATTTTATTTTTAATTCTCATAATATTAATAAAGCAAAATTCATCATTTCATCTCTAAACTTTGTATACTTCATGGTATTTGTTTCTAAATTTTTATTAATATCTATTACTAAATCGAACAAAGATATACATTTAGTTTTTCCATCATTTAAAGTATCAAATTTCAACGATGTGGGTAATAAGAGTGTTGTGTGACTAGTCAAAAAAGCAAAGTAGTTTATACTCTTAAATCGAACAACTCACATTGGCCAACAAAAGTAAAAAAAAAAAAAAAATTAATTTCCCTCAAAAACATAGAAAATTTAAACTTTGGGGATCAAAATCACAAAAACTCAAAAGTTCAAGGATCAAATGTATAACAATAAAAATTCAATGATCGAATGTACACTAATAAAAAATTTAGAGATCAAAAAGCATCGCCTTTGTTGTACTACACCTTAGTATTTTAAATTATCAAAAATCCAAGCCCGAAATTCCCATGTCTTCATTGAAGATGAAGAAAATGTATGTTGAGTGTAGAATAGCGTTTAATTGGTGTACGTTCCGTCACAATTGTTTGATTGATAATTTTAAAAAGTTTTAACTGATACTAGTAACTATGCTAATCTTCTTGTACCTCTGTTTCGTCATTGATATCATTGACAATTGAAGAAAGTACACTTGCATGTTATATACTATTTAATTTGTTCTTGAGATCTTTGCAGGTGTTGTCTATTTCTCAACCAAGTTGTGTTGGTGAAATGGTGATTGATTATCTAGGTTATTACTTACTTTAAATCTCCTTTTTGTTAGTTGAAATGTAACAGCTAGCAATTTTTTCCCTACATTTAGAGATTGGTACTAAGGCAAAATCCTTCTTTGTCAATTTAAGGAGTCGAGTAAAATTTGGGTTTGTGAATCGTGCGGACGCTGCGCTTCTGCCCAGGCAAAATTCTTCTTTGTTTACATATCTAAAAAGCATGATTTCAGTTGGATTGGCTTCAATAGCATCAAATACTTGTGATTTCAGAAAGGCAGTTCATGGAGAAAATACATTGCCAGTTTTATGCATTGGCCATGGAGGTGGAAATCTACCTTTATTTTTGCCGACCAGGGAGCAGCGGCGCCGACCAGCGACCAGGGAGTAGAGGCGCCGACCAGCGACCCGGGAGCAGAGGCGACCAGCGAACCAGGGAGCAGAGGCGAGGCGTCGGCGAGATGCAGGACGACCGGGGAGGAGGCGCGAGGATGACAACCGGGGAAGGGGATGACGACCAGCGACCAGGGAAGAGGACGACGAAGTAGAGGCAGGATGAGTGCGAGGCGCGACGACGACGAAATGGAGGCGCGACGACGAGGATGACGACGACGGCGGATCGGAGGCTTGAGGAGGATGATTGGTGTGAGTAGTAGGGCGGACGAAGGAGGTGGAGGAGTGGGACGAGAAGGGCAGAAACAATTTCGGGGGGTTTCGCGCAAAAAAATGGAAACAAAAAATGGGAAGGAGGTTGCGGGGGGTTTCGCGCGTGCATAAAAAATTGCGTTTTCTTTTGTTACGGAATAATGATTGTGAGCAAACACACTTTACGTGACGAAATTTTTTTACCTTTTTGTGATGGAAACATGTTCGTCTCTAAGGCTTCTTTTCATCACGCAAAATCTAAATCGTGACAAAAATAAGTGTTAATGTATAAAATTTTGTTTACGATTAATGTACCGTCACTAAAACGCCTATTGGATACGCTTATTTTAAACCGTAACAAATGATTCGTCAAATTTGTAGTAAAAGCTCAAATTTCTTGTAGTGTCTAAGTCATTTGTGTCTAATTGTGGTTGAACATTATGATACAGTTTTATACAATTGAGAACAAATTGTTTGTTGCTTAAAATGATGTCTTTCTAAATAAAGAGTTTATTTCAAAGATACTATTGGGAATAAAATAGATCTTGAAATGTTCAAGAGCTACATATGACAATTGAACCACTTTAGGATCCTTAAAAAAGTTTTACACTAGTTAGGTATACACGAGTAACATATATCTCTTAAAAATCTAGAATAATAAGAAATTGGCTAGAGAAATTGAGAATTTCTTATTATTGATAAATGTGATATATTTTTTATACTGGATCCGAATGAATCACTACTTATTAAGAGACATGTCTCGTCTAGATTGGATGAAGAGGTTAAGTGTTAATGAACTCTGAATTTTAATTCATGTATGTTATTCAAGTTTGGAACTTGATTTATTTATTTGAAAGTGGTATGACCATTGGATGTAAATGATTTAAATTGGCATGAAAATAAAAGGTGCATACTTAAAAACACAACTTATAAAAAAAATTCAATATAAATCAAGATGTTGATTATGATAAGACTTTTTATTAGTAGCTAAGCTCAAGTTCTAGAATTCTAATTGTCATTACTTCATAGTTTGACTATAAGATATGATAAATAAGGGTCAAAATAGCATTGTTTTATGCTCCTTAAAGATGTGTATGACACAACTTAAGGGTTTTTATTATCTAGAGAATTTTAGAAAGTTATGCAAGCTTAAAGGATTCATTTGTGGATTATAGTAAGCTTATAAGAGTTGTGATCTTTGTTTTGATGAAATAAATAATGAATTATATTCGTTGAATAAAAAAATAAACCTTGTGTATACACAAAGGTTAGTGGAAGCGCAATTTTCTAAATCTATATGTTGATGATATAATCTTTATTAAAAACAATGTCCTAACCTTGCAGAATGTCAAGTTTTGGTTAAGGAAAAGTTTCTTAAATGGGGTTCTTAGGCAATTAGGCTTATATCCTTGTGATATGGATCTATAGAGATAAATCTAAGAGGTTAATTGATTTAAATTAGAGTGCTTATATAGACAAATAACTGAAAAGGTTTCAGTGTGCAAGATTCTTAAAAAAATTCATACTTATTTCTTATAACATTAGTCTCTGCAAGACTCAAATTCTTAGCACAAATGATGAGCAAAACAATATGAATATGATTCCATACGCATTAGCTATAAGAATCATCAAATATGTTATACTTTGCATTCAACTTGATATGTCATATGCTTTGGGCAAAACATACATATATCTCGCAGATTTTAGTAATGGTCACTAAGTATTTATTAATAACATTCTTAAGTACTTTAGAAGCACTTAAGAAATGTTATTGGATTTGCAGGGGTTTGAAAGATATAAATCTTGTAAATGGATACAAAATGTAAACTTTCAAGTTAATATATATAATTAATGATCGTAATATGAATATGTGTTAACTTCGTAGGAAGATGCAGTGACTTGTAAACACTCTAAACTCACTCTAACAAACTCAATAACATAAACTGAGTTTTTAACAGCATTTAATGCAGCCAAAGAAAATGTTTAGATCATAAGGTTCATGATTGAATAAGATGTGATTTCAAGTGTTGGAAACAACATTGGCTTTTATTGTAAAACCAATGGACAAATTTAAGTTATGGAACCTCTATTACACTATAAATCTAAAAAATCACTTGAGCATTTTTATCTTATTAGAGAAAGAATGTGAAGATTTACAGAACATCAATATTAAGCAATATAGCTGATACATAAATAACTTTTTACACTAAGAATGGATTAAGGTAACACAGTATTGGATATGTGTAGGATTTGACCTAGTGCAAGTGGGAGATGTTGGTATATGTGCCTTAGGCTAATTCTGTAAATTTTCTTTAACTATTATAAGTAAATGCATGTTTCTTTTATAATAGTATCCATGAATAATTATTGTATTATTCTAAACATGCCTAGTCAATTATTATTGCGGGAATAATAATAAATAAAGACTACTATGAGTCTTAATTGATAGTCATGTGATGATTATGTGGATACAGATACAGATCAAGATCATAGGTATCTGTTGAGAACAGATGATTGACCGACCTACTATGAGAACACTACATGGTCAATGTCATAAGTGATTTTCATGAAAGTTATATCATTTATTCATTTGACTTGAGATCAATAGAGACTCTAACATTAGGAGCACAATTATTTGAGATAATCAAACATCGTATTTAACTGGATGATCATAAAGATTGTGATTGGTTATTATTTCAATAATATGTAGAAGTTGTGTATTCAAGATAGGATTTGTCCTTTTTAAAGAGAGATATCTATTGGGCTCCTTAATATGTTAGACTGATAAATGGCTATGCCTAGTGAATTGATTGGATTAATGTCACTTGACAATTTCAGTCTACTCAGAAATCAAGACTAGTAGATTAAACTATAAGGGTGACATTCTATGTCTCATGCTCAATCAAAAGATATCGTGTGACAAAGGGATATGATATACACTATCTATTAGGTTGTATCGATTTATCGATTTTGGTTCACTGCCAATGTTATGTTAACATATTGGGTCGCACATAAAAAATGGATTTATGCAATTTAATATTGTCTAGGTTGATGAATTTTATCAAATAAAATTCATTTTGAAGATTGTCATTAAGTGTCATAGTTTGACTAGGATTTAAGACTCTCCTACATTTCTAGTGTGACTAAAAATTTTGTCTCTTCGTAAATCCCATTTTGAATACAACTCATATTGGAAATATAGTATGACTTTAATTCTTATTTGATTTTTAGATAAATTACAACTCTTGTTGGATTAGTAATTGTAGATTATCTATGACTCTATCCTTTTTAAAGTTGGACTTTATCAAGACTCTATTTAGAGTGTGACTAGAAAATTGAGTTCTGTTACAACTCGACCTATGGTACTATAAATAAGACATTAGGGTCACAGTTGTTGTAGAGATTTTTCTAGAGAGTTTTTATGAGAGATCTTGCCTAGAATTGTTTGGCGCTAGCACTCCAGATTGTGATTGTTCGTTCGTGTATGGATTTATAATAGAGGACATTTATCTTTGGCAGCGTCTTGAAGGAATCGATCAACACCAAACAAAGCGGAAATGGAGTTTTTCTCGTTAAGGTATGGTTTTTCTTTATTGGTACATCGGCTTAATCGAATCAATGTGTTCCTAGTTCAGGGATATTTGAAAAGGTTTTGAAAACTTCCACTATGCTTAATCCCAGAAACCCAGTAATCATATCATACTATAAACTAAGAACTTACACTGAATCACTCAAATATAAACAAAATAGAGAAAAACGTATATTAGATTTGTCGTCCAGAAGTTACATTATCACCACCATCCCCTTAGTCATGTTGTTGAGATTGGTAGCTTGTCGTAGGGTCATGTATCATGTAGTTCATTCCTGCCACCGGAGTACTTTTTGAAAAAGACTCCCTCATTAAGCATTCTTAGTTAGGTAAATGGTATTGGAATATCAGCTCCCCTGCGTTGTAATCTCATATTCATACGTCTTTCGAACCTATGCAAACTCCTCGCAATTTTATGGTGGTTCTGAAACATAAACTTTTAATTTCTCAGAGTTCACATATAGTTCCGCAAGATTAACACCATCATGTCTATCTCTTTTTCTTCAGTGTATATGCCAGTAAAATCTTCCACAGGTGAGTATGAGCTCTAGTTCGTCCTCTTATTATACACAACAGATTGCATCTCTTCCAAAATTCTCCTATTTTTTGCCTGTATTCTTCTTCTCTCTATGGACTCTCTTCTAAATGTCTCATTTTTCTCGTTCCTCCTCAAAATCTACATATCCTGACACTTATTTGGTGCTTTCTACGATTTTATAAGTGATAGTCCTATCAAGGTAAACATCCAACCCAAGATCTATCATAAGAACTTGGTCTTCTTTGCAAAATTCTATGATCATTAAGGGAAAAGGCAACCCTTCATTCTTATTTGTCGTCATGGCATTCCTAATTGAATTATAAATTATCTTGCCAACATTAATGTAACCTTACCCTTGGACGATGTGGTACAATAACATCGCCTTATAGTTCACAATCTCTTACTATTGCAAACTCAACTATAGGCTCACATTGATGAAATACTTTCATGTTTTGGTGGTTTTCTTAAAATATTTAGTTTGAATGTGTTTGGATACCCATCCTTATCGAAAATGAAATCATCCCTCGAAATTGCTTCTAAACCATTTCTAATAATTTCAAGTGAAAATCCATGTCTAAATCCATACTCAGGTTTTAGATATTCATTATTTTCTCTCTTATGAAATTTTGGTAAATTGTAATACCGATTTATTCTTTCAGGTGAATAGTTCAATAGTCATCCTCGGACCATGGCTATCATCATATTATCATTCCTATGCCAGTTTGCGTAAAATTCTTGGACTAAAATCTCACAACCCATCTCTATAAAGGTCCCCGTGTCATTGTTGACACTGCAGTCTCTAGTCAATAATCCCCCAAGTCATTTCCCTTACTATATTCAAAATTCTAGGCTCGTACTTTATTTTGTTCTTCACATTAAAGCCCTTCTCTGAATTCATTTTTATATTTTTGTTGATATCGCTCTTCACCCTAGTGATTGCCTTTACACTTATTAAATTATGTGTTGGAAAAGGAATCATTTGAGCCTCCTCAACTTCTTCTTCTCTCTCTTACTCATCTCTAAAAATCTAAAGATGGAGAAGGTTCTCTTGGTGTTCTTACTCTATCATTATTTTTTGAAATCCTCGAAGGTCTAATAGGCGTGGGTGGAACTTTGGATTTTGTCTTAAGTTTTTCTACTAATGTTCCATTTCCCTTTTCCTCTCTTGAACTTTTGCCCTTACCACTTTCAACCATTTTTTAAATAAATGGTCACAAAGTCAAAATAAAAATTTAAAAATATGGATCTTAAAAATAACATTTGTCAAAAATAATTTGGTATCATTTAAAATTTTATTTTCGAATAGAAATTCATTTAGAAAACTAGTTTAAAAATCAATCGAAAACTTAAATAAAATTGGCATCGAAGTTTTAAATCAATTATAAACTTAAAATCACTGGTCTAAATCTTATAAAATAGGTGTGCTGAATTCTAGTCTTTTGAAAATAAAACAAACTAAACCAAACCCCCAAGCTCATTTGAAACTCAATTTTCAAACTAATTGCAAATACTATAAAATACCAAAATTCAAAAATATTGAATTCGTAAACTAACAATCATCATAATCAAAATGTCTAATCTATTGGAATCAATGAAATCATTTGTTCATGGTAATAGAATAAATTCCAATAAAACAATTTCAAGATCGATTGAAATTTTTGCAAAAGAAAACACTAGGGTTATGGTGATTACCTAATTGAGAGTGAATCCATCAAGATACAAGCTCTTGAACTCCTCTAGAATGATTTTCCAAGCTTCTATGTGAAATTCCTGAAGCCCTAGTTCGGCTCTACTCACCCAAATTCAAGATTCTTTTGGGTTGAATGAAATTAGAAAAATGTGGAAATCAATTAAATACACTAAGAATGAGCTTAGGAGGGTTGAATATAGGCAAGAAATTGATTATATGGTTGAAAGGTGCAATGGTTTGTGTATTGGAGGTGAGTATGTGTTTGGCAATTTAGGATTTTATTTTAAAAACGCCAAATCATATCCAGGCGATTCAAGTGTAAGTGGAATCATTAGAAAATCGCTATGTAAATCGGTGAGAATGAGGTTTTGTGACTCACTGATCTTACCAGCAATTTACATTATAGGGCCAAATCGCCACCGATACGCCGAACTCAAGTTTTTACTTATTATCACTGATTTAGCCAGCGATTCCTAGTGTTAATTCACATCGCAAAGATATCACTAGACTTATTTATTATTTTTCTAATTTATTTAATAATTAACATATATATCATTCATAAGTACTAATATAAAGGTAGAGTTTACTGGGTATTCAAAAGTTTGATTTGGATATGTAATCAACTAATAATTTTATTAATTAAATAAATGAATAAATAAACAAGCAAGTGAATAATGCTAACTTGCATAAAGGCAATAGAAATAAAAAGAACTAGATCACTTGCCCTTATTTTAAATTACCTCAAAATTTTAAATTATGAAAAATATTTTCAATACAATAGTCAAAAAGTAAGATAATAAAAACATGATATTTTAATACAAGAGTTAAGATAAAATCAAGTCATGTACAAGCATGAAGAGATACATAAGCACAAAACGGAGTCGAGGCAAGATAAGCTTGATGGGTTCAAGAAGCAAAGAATCAATGCCTTGAAGAAAAAGATGGGGAAGCAATAATGGAAAGCCAAGAAAAAAAATGAAAGACCTCCTGAAAAAGACCAACAAGGCCACATCAAGTTGGTTTCGAAGAAGCCAAAACCAAAGTTCAAGTTCATCCCGTGACTTCAACCTATCAAAATGAGATATCCTTGAGAGATAAGTATACTGATAAATATTGATGGGCACCAGTTCTGAAATGTCCTATGCGATACATGAGCCTCGGTCAATATCTTGCCACTAATGAACATGATTCATACAAACTTGAATATTAATTAATCGGATACAATGAATTTTCAAGTAGTAGCTGGTAACTTGATACCTACTATAGGAAGAGTTTTGAATGTGCACATCAAAGTAGTTAGATTCACAATTAGTGCAGATTTTTAGGTCATGAACCACAACATGGATGATGATGTATCTATAATACTTGGGCAGCCATTCTCGAACACAACTAAAGTAAGTTTGGACATGAGAGAAAAGAAGATCACAATGAGTGTCGATGAGGGCAGTGATGCTAAGAAGGCTATCTTTGTTGATGATGAAAAGTACATCCAAACGGTGATGATATTATAATCTCTAATTTGCAGATGGAGCTTTCTCAATTTAGGTGAATGTGAGCATTAGTATTACCCATGGAGACTTAGTTGACATTTTTGCATTATTTGGTGTATGCATGATCCATGTTATTTGAATTTTGATTTTTAGGTGACTTGAAGATCGAATTGCGTTGCATTTTTAGTTGCTTGAAATTTGAAGGAAATGGCAAGAATAAGAAAACAAGTTAGCCAAATGAGAGCAAATGAATTTAAGGCATCTACTTTTAGGAACCCCAACGACAAAGAGCCTAGACCTTTTAAATTCAAGTATTTCATATGTAAATAAGCTAAGGAACGATAAGAAATTTTTCTGTATGAAGTTCATTTGTGAAAGAGAAATTAATTTGTCGATTTAATATGATAATACAGTGAAAATTTCATTAGACACCAAAATTGGGAGCAAATAAGTCAGTATTATAGGAAGAATGAAGTTAAAGGAGTGAGTGAGATTGTTTTTTAGTTCTATGCTAATGCAAAGTTTACGGCTAAAGATGAGCCAGTAAATGTGAGAGAAATTTTAGTTCCCTTCAATAGATGTGAAATATATATTTTCTATGGGTTGGAGCACTTAAGTTGTTATGGATTCACACCGAATTTCTCTACTAGATTATATGAGAAGCACAATAACCTATACCCATTTAGAGCCATAAAAAATGCATTGTTTGTCCCATAACAACAAGGATAGGTAATGGGTGCTAAAAATGTGTCAAAGCACATTAAGAAGAGGAACATTAGAAAGGTTTACAGAATGTGGCAACATTTTCTTGTTGCATCGCTATACCTCACTTCTCAGTAGGGTGAGATCAACAAGTCAAAAGTAGCTTATTTTTATAAGATTACAAAGTTCGAGAAAATCAACATTAGGGAGATCATACACTCTAGTCTAAGGGAGCCCATCATGTCAGAAAGGGACAACAAATTTTTGTTCCGTATTTTGATTACTCATATGTGAAGTGAAAATGAAAGACGATGAAGAATTTGATATCGATGCCCAACATAACATGTATGAAGCTTTCATGCTCACGTTAAAATCACCACCTAGTTACCAAGACTCTGACGAGGAGAAAGAGGGAGAGAGGGAGAGAGAGAGAGAGAGGGGGCCGAGGGAGCTAGACATGAGGCCGAAGTGTCAGCCAAAAGGCAAGAGGATCAGGCAGCAGTAGAAGCAACAACAGCGGCATTAGCCCAATAACTTAAAGATGAGGAAAATGAAGAAAGGAGGGGCAACAACAACAGAGATTTGCTAAGGGCTACGAGTTTGTAGACCCAGAGATTGGAGAGTAGGACTTGGATGGTCCTAAAGTCTTTCCACCATCTCCTCCACCACAGGCACCTATACCACAACTTGTTGATTTGACTCCACGACAACAGAGGTTGCGAATAGTATAGATGAGGAGATATTACCAGGAGGATAATGTGCAATATCAGGCAACCATACTGATGTATGAGCAGGATATGAAGAGGAAAGAGTAGCACCGACAAAACGAGCAACGCAATTTCATGTTTTTCTTATAATCATAAAGCCATAGCTAGATATGAGAGGAGCGGATGGTTAAGACCTACTAACAGGCCAGCAGCACCAGCATACGAGTTTGATCAGGATTTGGCATAGAGGAGGACGATGGAGCATCCATTGATACCATTGCAGGCTTGAGCTGATAATGTAAATGATAATGATGGCACTCAGTCCTGAAATCAATGTTTTAGGATTCCTTTAGACCTGGAGAGTTGAGAGTGATTTTGACACAATTTAATTTTTTTAACATTTAGGATATTTTATTAACTTTTTTGTTATTTTAATTTTAATGTTTAGTTTAGTTTTTTATAACTTATGTTATTATATATATTCCTGTGTTTTAGTTTCTTCATTTTTCAGGCTTACTTTTAAACCTTGATGACAAGGTTTGGTTTAAGTTTGGAGGCATCAACACTGCACCACACTATGTGAAGTGGTAAGATAGGCTGATATATAAGGATAAACATTGTAGGTATGATTGCAAATTTTAATTTGAAGCAGTTAAGAAGGAAAGAATGGTAGTGTGTAAATTTTTCATTTATTTACTATTTGAATGTTTAAATAATATAAATTAGATTATATATAGTAATATGTAATGAATAAGAGTTCATTTACATGTTCATACCTTTAATTATGGATGAGTAGGTTATAAATAGCTTGTTGATATGAAACTTAAGAGAATATTTTGAATATTTGAAAAAGAAACAATGAAATGTAGCAAACAACAATGTGATTTCATGATTAGAAACCTAAAGTTAGGGAAGACCTTGAACTTGAAACAAAAGCAAAAAATTAGAACACTTATTGTTGAAAAAGTTAGATCTTTAAAGATTCTATAATAAGTGTAAATTGTACTTGCAAATACAAAGAAAGATTGAGTGAAAAGAAGGGAAGACATAGGCATTATAAATTAGAAGTTTGAGTTAACTTTCTTGATTTAGTAAAATTGAGAAGTGCTAACAAGAGTTTAAGAAATAATGAGAAAAATGAGAAAATCCCATAAGTTCTACAGGAAATGGGGCAGAGAACTTGATGATTGGAAAAAGTAAGGAAAAATAAGTCCATAGAAAAATGAACAGGGACTGTTAAATAAAAATGAAAAGAAGAAGAAAAGAAATGCGAAAGAAAATAGAGAAAAGAATAAGGAAGAAAACTAAAACTCTTCAAATAAAAGATTTAGCTTGAGTGCGAGTAAATAGTTAAGTTAAATTTCTATTCCAACTATGTGAAAGTCCTATAGACTCTTGATATACTAAAGTCTACCAAAGATAAGTTTGATCTATGCTTATTTGTGAATTCCTGAACGTAATGATAAATCATGAGATTGTACACTTGCCACTTGAGTATTGAAACGAAACAAATTTATAAGTATTGATGATTTTTGGTTGAGATCTACTTTAATGTTTTAAAAGTGAAATTATATGAGTTGTTAAAGCTACATGTCCTAAAAATATAGGTTTTTGCAAAGAAAGACTCTTGAGTAGATTGTGAACTTGAAACTTAGTAGATTAAAGGACACTCCATGAACAATGTGAATTGTATGAGAACTAGTTATTAAAAGACTTAGTAGAATACAACTTCGCCTGGATGGGTAAAACCTTAAGTTTGGGGGTATAGTATTTGATAAGTGATTATTTATAGATATATAGGTCTAATTTAGTAGTTTATTTAGTATAAATATCTTCAAATGAGTGTTAATTTATTGTATTATTGCATTTTCAGGGAATTAAGGTGCATTGCAAGAAATTAAGGAAAAAAAAACATAGCAAAAACATACAAAATCAGAGTTAGCGTCGTGGAAGCATGTATTAACGTTGTAAGAAGACAAGGCACAGCGTGGGGATGAAAGGCATCGCGTAGGAGGAAGAAGAAATAAAGAAAACCAACTCTTAAGGTCCGGTGCAGTGGCAGCATCGTGGTTCACAAGGGACAACGTCGAAACACATAGGGGTGGCGACGAGGCTCCAGGAGCTCAAAAACATACAATGAAGTTGTGGCGCAGTGTCGATGCCATGGCTTATAATGCATGATGCATTGTTGGCGTCGTGGCTTATAATGTTCGACGTAGTGTTGGCGTCGTGGCTTATAATGCGCGGTGTAGTGTTGGCGTCGTGGCTTATAATGCTCGGTGCCGCGGGAATTTATGATAGTGCCAACCACGCATAAATTAGAAAGTGAAGCTTAAATTTGGGTTAAATTGTAATTTTGGGTTTCTAATAGTTACTAGGGAGTATCAATAGGTATTAGGACGTGGTAAACAAGGGAGAACCAACCACATAGAAGGATATTAGCCTCCATTAAAGTAATTTAGCATTGCGTTTGAGTATATGGAGTTTTTGTTGGAGAAACATTGAAGACTCCATGTTTACAATCAATATTTGATTTCATTGATTAATTCAAGGTAATATTTATATTCATCTCTATTTTGCAAGGATTTCTATATTAAATTGTGATGTGCGTATTTCAATGAAGTATGAGTAGTCTATTTATCTTAGAATCAATTGATACTATGGTATGAATGCTATACTTTGAAATAAGAATAAAAAGTGATAATAAAAAGCGCAATGGTTAGAGTTTCTATTGATTGCGAGCATAATGCTTTAGACATCTTGATCATGTGTTCAATGAACTTATTGTTTAGGAGTTATCATGGCCATTAAAGCTTTTAATCCGAATATGAACGGTACAACAGTAAAATACACAACATCAAAAGATAGTTGTTGATTAGGGAGCGCAGATAGTAAACTTAGTTGGTTATGAATCTAATGATTTGAGACTTAAAGCAATGTGATGCTTACATTATTCACACCGATAGATGGGGTTCTAGTTCGCACATTAGAACCTTCTCCGTCACAATAATGGGTTGAAGTGGATTTGAAGGAAATCTATGTATTCTAATTAGGCATTATAGATAACATATTGAGATGTACACATAAATATAAAGCGTAATATTGAAGTACATAGGTGAAGTTGTGAACTAAGATATCCTTAATATAAGAGTTCAACTAAAGTTTGAAGTGATTTGTTAGAATAGCTTAAATTATTAGAAAATCAATTAAAAAAAAAGAATCTCTTAGCAATAATTCATGTTAAGTAGGTAATATGCAACTAGTTCAAAACTTTTTCCCTGTGAACGATATCCGTGATTAGCATAAGTTGATTGCACTATTACTACAAGCGAGCTATTATAATTGCAGCACGCACACCGATTTGCAGTCGAGCAAGGGCAAAGCACTAGTACTTGGCAATTTACTCTTAGGACATCAGAGCAGCCCTTCCTTACTCACTTTTGTAGGTTTTTGGCTTTATATATTCCATATATATGTCTTTTTTGTAACACTTGGGGTACGTTGATGGGTTGAGAGATACTTAGAACTTGTATATCACTTTTGAACACTCTCTACATTACTCACTTGATATACATGTTTGATATGTTTACATGATTTCATATTTAGGTTGTCGGACTCCTTTACTTTATTTTTGAGTTATTTACATAGTTAATTGTTTTTGCTAACTTGTAAAACTTGGAAAAATATTAATAACTCAACTTAAAATTACGAATTAACTGATAATGATAGGCTGAAAGGCTTACTAGGCTTATGTTGATTTTGTGAGGCCAACTCGAGGATCCACGTAGGCTTAGGCCAGCCGAGCCTAGTTGGTGGGGAAATGGGGTCGCCACAGTATACATCTAGGATTATTAAGCTTCATACGGATCCGGCTTTTTCATTTTCTTATTCTTCATGGATTTAAAATCTCCTAACTTGTTAATATTCTTCCCATTCTTTGGTTACTTAACTCTCCATTCTTGAGTTACTTTCTTTTCTTTTGAAGTGTCTTCAACTTGTTCTTTCTTTGAAACTTCTTTTGTAGTTTCCATTGTTACTACATTAATTACATAAATTTCAACGTTAAGATTATTATAATAGTTTAATTCTAGAAAATCATTACTATCAATTTCATTATCAAGAAATTAATCATATTCATCATAATTTTGTTTGTTGTCAATTTAAAACGTAATAATCTTGTCATCAAATTCCATAAATGTTGTTCTTTCACAAATATCTAACATAGTTTTAACTATTTTAAGAAAATGTCTACTTAGTATAGGTAGAGGATTATGTGATATTGAATCTCTCATTTCCATAACATAAAAGTCGACTGGAAACACTGAGTTGTTTACTTGTACTAAAATATCTTCAAATAATCCATACGGTTTGATAGTTATCTTGTCTGCTAAAGTAAGATTAATTAGTGCATTAGTCGACAATCCTATTTTCAATGATTCATAAATTTTAAGTGACATTACATTAAGTGATGCTCTAAGGTCACATATATCAAATTTAATAGAAGAGTTTCCTTATGTTCTAAGTTTTCTTTAGATTCTTCATCATAATTTGATTCCATTAAAAGTTTGTCTATTTTTATAATCTTAAATGATTCAGATATGTCTTCTTTAATTTCCTCCTTAGAATCTGCTAATTGTTATGGAACGGTAGAAATAAAATACATATTCTCGTTCAACTCATAAATATTATTATCTAATTTATATTTGTTAACTAATTTAGGATTTTGTAAGGATTTTTCATAAGCTTCAAATCAGGCTAAATCTATAGGAATAGTCTTTCAAGAAAATGTGTATATTTTAATTGTTCAGTTATCCATTCTCTAGTGGGAAGGACATTGGCCATCGTTTCTTCTTCTTCTTATTCTATTATTTTATATATATATATATATATATATATTGTTTTTTCTTGTTACCTCTTTATGGTATCTTCTTCGGCATAAGTGTTTTTTTTCATTGTCACAAAATAAAGTGTTAACTTATGCTTGATTAGTAAGATTTTTAGTTTGAGTAGATGTTTTAGTTTGATTAGTTAACTTATTAATTTGTATATTTATTTGATTCATTTGATTTTTCAATTCATTAATAGATGCATCAACTTAAATTTGAATTTGAGAAATTTGCGTAAAATCTTGATGACTTTGGGTCATAAAATTGTATA
The DNA here is from genome assembly GCA_039657365.1 of Stephania yunnanensis. Taxonomy (NCBI): domain Eukaryota; kingdom Viridiplantae; phylum Streptophyta; class Magnoliopsida; order Ranunculales; family Menispermaceae; genus Stephania; species Stephania yunnanensis. The sequence continues at coordinate 24,829,624 of CM077581.1, read as the reverse complement.
ATATTTGTTCCAAATTTCATTGCATAATTTGAGTAATTTGTTTAGGTTGTTGAATTGGTCTAGATTGTCTTTGTGCTCTTGATTTTTAGGTGGTAAAATTTTGATTTCACAGACCATAGCTAAGATTTGAATTTAGTTTTCTAGTACAGTAATTATTGTTATTATATGGACTCTTGGGAGGACCAGAATATTGGTTCATAACTGCGTTGACTTATTCATTATTATCTTCTTGTAAAGTAGGACACGCATCCATAGGATATGTAATTTTTTTACAAAATCCACATGGTTTCACTTTATTGATCTATATTTTAATAGTAACTTGACCGTGCTAGATAATTAATCAACTTTTTCGTCAAATGTCTTACTTTTTTATTATTTACTTCATAAAATTTCTTTCTTGATATGTCGATCTTTTCACCATATTGCTTAGATTGCTTAGTCATCTAATTAATAGCTTCTTTTGTTAAAGTTGGTGTAACATTGAATAATGATCCACCACATACGATAATAGTGTTTGTTCAAAATGATTAAGTCATTCATAAAAGTATTCTCATAAAGTTTTTTGTGTATATCCATGTTGTGGACAAGATGAAATTAATCTTTAAGATTTATCCTAAAATTCATTAAAATTTTCATCATCTTTCATTTTTACGACTTTGATTTGTCTTCTATAAGTACTAATTTGTATTGCAAGCATATATTGATATAGAAAAGCTTCTAACATTTAAGCCCGTATGGTTATCGAATCTTGAAGAAAATAAAACAACTAATCTTGTGCTTGATCTTTCAATACAAAAGGAAAAGCTTTAAGTTGGACTTGTTCTAACGTACCATCTTTAGGTTTCATCCCTTTGAAATTTTTTTGGTATTCCCTTCTAAGTTTATAAGGGGCCTTCATTGTCTTTACCGTAAAAGTTAGGTAGAGCATTAATGACTCCAGATCTTAGTTCAAATTCAGGAAATCTCTCAGAATAGGCAATACGCATTGGTTCATAAGTAGTGATATTTTGATTGGCTTGCCTAAAATTGCGTTATCTATTATCATTATTATTATTAATATTATCAAGATTATTATTAGTTTCCATTGTGGTAGCTCGATTTTCCCTACATTGTTGTTGTCTTTGATTACGATTGAAAATCCTATCCACCTCAAGATCAAATGGATGTAAGGATCTTGTGGAATTATAATGAAGAAGTGGGAAGACCATACAACGTCTTAACCTCCTAAGAAATTGTGCAAAAATCCCCGACAACGATACCAAAAATTGACACGTGTCAAGCGTATACAATAAGTTTTTTGTATATCCTTGTTATTTGTAGTAATAATAAGTGGGGTCGTCTCCATATGGATTTAGCAAACTTCTTTAGGAAAAATTCTTTCAATAGTTTTTTATTATTTTCTTACTTTAATTTAATTAAAACAGGAATTAAAATCACTAATTCAAACTATAATACTATAATAATTAACTAAACTAAACTAACGTAATTAACATAATTCAAATTCACTAATATTCAAATCAATTCAATTCAATAATAAATAAATATTTAAACCAACATCCAGAACAATGAAACATCAATCTATTTTGCACCCAAAATATTACTCAAATCATAGTAATTAGCATAATTTAATCTCTTAATAGAGTATTCTTGATCATTAAATTTTAATCATATGTAAGTAGACATCCCTTATCAAGCAATTAGTTCTCCTTATACTGGTGGAAAAGACACATTCTAATTTTATTAAATTAGCCATTTGAATGTTCAAAGAAATATACTTTAAGCAACACTTTGTGAAAATTATGAACTACTAAATCTAATACCTTCGGAAAGCCACTACAGTATTAAACTTAGATCTCAATTCACCTGGGACATCTAAATGAAAATAAACTTTTTTAAACAATCTTAGTTACTACTTTAAACTAGATATTGAATCCAAATATCACAATACACATTATAGAGCAATACAAAGTTCCATGATTACAGTCCGCAAATAATAATTTATTAAATCAATGAATTAAAGAATACGATTAGTTTAAAGCATTGAGCACAAAATCATCTCATCATGACTACATCACAAAATGGATCAAGTTCATCTACGAACTTAGTTTAGATTAATAAATTACTCACTCATCATCATAATAAACATTTTAATAAAGTAAATAAAAGACATAGATAAATACCTCTGAATAAATACTTTAAATCTTCACATTGTCTCCAAAAACAATGAACAATAAAACAATAAACTAAAACAAAAATTATGGCTCCAAGAGCAATGAAATATTGATCTAAGTACTCAAGGGTAGTTGATTTTGTAATCTTATGGTCATATATATTAGAATTCTAGGTAGTACATATCCCAAGCAAACTCTAACTTCTCGTGTGGTTGTCTAAAATTCTAGAAATCAAACCCAGTGATTCCTTATCTATTCTACTTATTGATCAAATTGTTGGTTAAGTCCTTGGAAAACGGCCTCTGTACTCCACCAATTTATCTGGTGATTATTAGTGTAAATCCCAAATCGCTGAGGATTCGTCAACATTAAATTCAGTTGATCCTTGATTCGCTGATGATTCATTGTGTACTACTTCTAATCCTTCATTTTCTTCCTTTTTTACTCCATTTCTTCACATATTCTAATTATTACTTGAAATAACAAAAACAAGAGAAAACCCAATGTAGTATAGCCTTTTACATATAAAATTATCCTAAAATATACTATAAAGCTCTATCTAATTATTGACTTATCAGGACATCTAAATGGTAAATAGACCTTTTAAACAATCCTAGTTACTATTTTAAACTAGATATTGAATCCAGATATTACAATACACATTCTAGATTATACATGTAATACAAAGTTTCATGATTATAATATGTAAATAATAATTTATTAAATCAGTGTATTAAAGAATATGATTGATTTAAAGCATTAAGTACAAAATCATCTCATTATGAATACATCACAAAATGGATCAAGTTCATGTTCGAAATTTATTTAAATTAATAAACTACTCACTCATCATCATAATAAACATCACAATAAAGTAAATAAAAGACAGCTAAATACCTTTGAATAAATACTTTTAATCTTCAAATATTCTCCAAAAACAATGAACAATAAGTCTAAAAAAACTAAAACAATAAACCATAGGACCAAGAGCATTGAAATATTGATCTAAGTACTCAAGGGCAATTAATTTCGTAGCCCAAGGGTCATATATATAGTATTCTATGTAGTACATATCCCAAACTAACTCAAACATCTCGTGGTTATCTAAAATTATCCAAATGGAACCCAGCGATTCATCACCGATTCCACTTAATATTGAAATTGCTAGTTAAGTTCTTGGAAAACTGCCTCTGTACTCCACCAATTTGTCTGACGATTTATATACAAATCCCAAATCACTGCCAAATTGCTAGCAATGAATTCAAGTTCTCTTCTGATTCACTGATGATTCGTTGTATATTTCTTCCACTTAATCAAATCCTTCATTCTCTTCCCTTTTTAATTTTCTTCACATATTACAATTATTACCTGAAATAACAAAAATAAGAGAAAATTCAGTGTAATATAGCCTTTTACATCTAAAATTACACTGAAATATACTATAAAGCATTATCTAATTATTGAATTATCAATGTAAAACATTGGAACACAAATGATGGAATACCCGAAATCTAAAAGGTCACGGTCATATTGAAATAATCTATTTTGGCATGATACATCGCTAACCAGTCCATACCCAACAATATCTCATACTTTAGACACTTTATGACTCATAAATCAAACGGCATAGTGTGATCCTAAATTTTAATTGTGCACCCCTCATATACATATTCAAATGGATCCATTCACTAGAGATTATGCTCAAAATCAGATATGTGTGTGTTCTAACTGTTGTCAACCCATAACATGAACCATGTTTCTCGATATAAACAAAATAATAGAACTAGAATCAAACAGTATATGCATATCTAAACTATTATGGGAAATTGCACCTACAACCAGCGGTGTGTGGCCTCTTGATCCTGCTCAGTTGTGGCATGGACTCTCCCTCAAGTTATTGGAGTTACACTCCCCTTATATAGTAGTGGGTTAAGGCACTTGTTCCTATAATGTCCCGCAGCCCCACACTGGTAACATGTCAACTTCGGCTCTGGTAAGTTGGTGGTGGTCTTGCGACACTAGCTGATGTACTCAATTTGGGCTATGTTGACACTCTGCCACTACTCCGGTGCAGCTGCTGTGGTGGACGCAGTGGCTTAAATGTCACACTGTGAGTATCCTAGGGTGTAAGGACACATAAATGTGTGGTGATCCCTGTCGAAATGTTTGGTACCCTCGAAGCTCCTCCAGAAGATGCATGGCTACCCGGTGATGCTCCAAATCTATGCTTCTTGAAATTTCCTCCCTGAATGTTTTTATAACTGTCAAAACTACGCATACCATGACCATACCAATCAGACCATACTTGAAATTGCATGTTATCCTCACGAAGCGCTGACTCACTCGAGTGTTTGATGGTCGGTTTAATGGTATGTCTCTAATCCCAATGCTACCATTATAGCGCATATGTCTCTTCTCAACCCATCGATAAATCATCACTTATGAGTCGCCTTGGATGGGATATCCTCATATGCGAACTTGGCTAGCTCATTGAACCTTATGCACATTTGGCCATGGTCATGTTACCGTGTAACAAGGCAAGAAACTCCCTAATCTTATTAGCCTTAATGGTCTCCGAGAACCACTCATAACAAAAGAAAAGCTTAAACTACAACCAACTCATATTTAGCCCCTTAGTCTACTCAATAGATAACCATCACTTATAAGTTTTGTGCTCGAATAGGAAAGTCACTAATGGTACCATAGTTCACTCATTAATGCCCAAAGTCTTCCTCCTCTTTATTTATGTTCAGAATCCAGGTCTCTGCCTCAATCGGATTTGGCTCTCCAAAGAAGTATGCTACGTTATACTTCATGAAATCCTTCTATATTTTGCTCCTCCAGCATGCCTCAATGTCTCCAAAAGCTATGTGAACGACTGTTACAACTATGACGATAATAGAATTGGCCCCTCCTTTACAAGTTGTTCCTCATGAATGGGTGCTAATGAAGGTTCAGGCCCGGATACTATAGGTGACTGTTATGCTACCCTGACAATGCCTTGTTGGTGTAATAGTTCTAGTCACCATAGTTCTTTCTTGCACTGAAGCCATGTCTTGGATGGTATTCTGATAAGTCTTTGCCAATGCGGACAAGCATTGCTCCATTTGGTTGCGCCTTTACTCTCCTCCCTTTCCTGAGTCTCTTTTATATTATAGGAACTTCCACCATGGTTGCTCGTTGTGCACTATAGAGAAACAAAAGGGGATTATTCCTACCAAGCATGAAAGAAGGCAACATATCTAACGGTATATATATTACAACATGAAATAAATAAAAATAAAAAAGTGTTTTGTTTCACACTTTCAATCCCTTCCCATCATAAGATTAGTTGATTGTACACTATAATTCGACTTGAACCAATGTCACATACCACTGGTTTGTTCGACTTAGACTTAACCTTTAAGCTTAAAGCCCATACAAACTTAGGTTTCACTAACCTAACATTTCTCTAGGTTTTAATACATATTCTTTGATACTAACTGTGACGACCCTCACTTGAACTACGGTTGAATCACCTGGCCTAAACCATTACTCAAGCTCGATACCTGAATTAGACCTAAGTAACAATTTTGCACGCCTATTCAAACCTATGAAATTAATAATGACAAATATGGAATAATATTGTGGAAGTAAAATAAATAAAAAAGTCTATATGACATAACCAAAATGAAATATCTTAAACTAAGCGGATACTCCAAAAGTTTCCAAATCCTTCAACAAGCTTCCTAAATGTCTGAACTAAGATAAATAGAGGTTCAACTACCCAATAGCCTATTTTAAATTTCAACCCAAATTTATTGTTCTAAAAAGTAAATAGTTAAATAATAGTAACATGCAAGGCTCACAAATGCAAGGGAAAACTTCAAGCATATGTTTTTCCCTTGTCACGAACTAACGTGGATGTGGATGTACTTAGAGAGTAAGTGGGGTGAGCTAAAATGGACAATGGAGCTCAATAAGAGGAACACCTCTCTTAAACATCAAATATGTAAGCACTACTTAATATTTATGCAAGATCTAACATGAAGTTGAATCTAAATCACAAGCATTGAGTAGAAAGCATAGAAGCATAATTTAAATTCATACATAAGCATGCAGATAAGTTCTAAAACACATAGAAACAAGAAAATGATGTTTATATTCAAGTAGAAGCATGGAATTAAGGTTCATGATTCAATAATCAAAAACATGAATGAAGATTTGCAAACCATAAGTAAAATCGAGTTATTCATGCAAAGGAGTTCACAAAAGAATAGTAAAAAAGATAGTAGTATATAAAGTCGATGTTCTATTTAATGCATACTAGTATTGACAAGAATCTAGTGACCCATTTCCTTACATTCAAGGTGATGCAAACCATTAGTGAGCACATTGGCCGATGTGCCCCATAATTTGTACCATCAAATCATTGTGAGCTCGATAATGGTTATGTAAGTAGAATGGCACAAACAACGATAATAATTAGTATACACATCATGAACTTATAGTGGCATAAACCATTTGATTTTATTTGGCGGCTCAAACCCACTCTTTTGATTCAAGCATCACAAGTGTTTATGTTACATAGATACAACTATAGAAAATGTAAAATCAATTTAATACTAATTGCAACCCATACCCAAATCTTTGCTTTCAAACCATGAATCCTGATTTATCTAATAGCATGCCTTATTTAATGCTTGAGTAAAGCTCCCCACTTACCTTGACTAGTCGTAAGACTCCTACTTGATCCTCTAGCGTTTAGAGTTCTTTAGGGACTCATTCGCGAATCTAAACAATATATAATATACGGACACATTAATATAATTCTCAATTTAAATTTTAGTAAATCTCTACTCAATTCGTCTTCGAGGTCCACACTAGTAGACCCCATGGGTTACGTATTACCTGGGGCCTACTTCAGGGTCCCAGTTCGTTGTTGTTGGGGGGAGGGGTTGGGATCCATCATTGGATCCTGTGTGAGCACCGGCGTGCCTCATTTGCTGAGCTAAGCCATCATTGTCCTTTGAATTTGATGCATGGGCCATATTAGCCTTATTTGTTGTATAGGGGTCAATTTGGCCCCTGATCAACTTTCTCATAGGACGGTTTAGCCCTTGGAATAGTCCACGGGCTGATTCGTCCCTTGGGGCAAACCTGCCCAACGCAAGCCCCATTCGATTCGAGAAAGAAAACCTTTCCTACCCTCCCCTCCCCAAAGTCGAGCATGATGCCCGAGGGAACCCAGGGCCTTCCCGGTCTGGGGAGCCCACTGCCCAGCTGACAAGAGAGGGACGACCCCCTTATCAGTCGTGGCTGGGGCTGTACATCTTGGGAGGGGTGGCCGAGTAATACCCCTCTCTATTTCTCCCACATCGTGGCGCCCTTAATGACGCCCATTAACGAGGCGACGACAAAACTTGTTGGTGCCACCCTTATTAGGCCCCTTTCTCCACCATCATCACCAATAAAAGTGGTTTTCACCATTGTTGAATCACACCAAGCTTAAAAAGCTTATTTTGACAAGAACAGAGGGTGTAGGGTAGAGGTTTACCTTCCAAGTTGTTGTTTGACACATGTCGAGCATGCGTAATAGTTTCTCATATTTTCTTATTATTTGTAGTTATGGTAAATAGAATATCATCTCCACTAAGATTTTGCAAACTTATAAGGAAAGTATTTTTTCTTGTTTTTCTTAATTTAGTTAATCTAATTAAAAGGAAATTAAAATATTAAATAACTAAAAAACATAACTACTAACTTAATTAACCAAACTAACTAAACTAATTCAAACAAATCAATGCAAACTTAGTTAAACGAAATTCGAATTCAATATAATATAAATATCTAAATAAACATCTAAACAAACCCCCACTAAAACAATGTAATATGCTTAGATTGCATTCAAACGCTATAACATAATATTACCTTATAACCTAGTTATAATCATATCACATAGAATATTGGAATCATTAAGTCCTAATTAATAATAGGTTGATAGCCCAAACTATCGATTTTTCTATATTCATTGGAAAATAAGTCATATCCTTATCATTGTAAATCTACCTATTTGATAAAACGCAATAAAATAGAAATTACGATAGCATTAACACTCAATGAAAATCATGCCTAATCTAAATCAAATATTAATTAGAATATGCTAATCGATAAATAACTTAGAACACAATCACTTATAACTTCAACTCGGGTAATTTGGCTTTATAGATCAATCATAGTTACTACTTCTATAATTGTTGTCAATGATCATAAACATAGAATCAAAAAAACATATATCACAATACATATTCGCAACTATGCATGCAATATCAATCCTCATTTGTTGTAATACGCAAAAAAACTTATTAAATCCATAACTGTTGTGTATGATTAGATTTAAAACATTAAGTACAGGATTCCTTAATTATAACTATATAGCAATCCAAAGTATATACATGTCTAGGTTTGTTTAAATTAATAAACTACTCACTCATACGGAAAATAAATAACAAAATAATATATTCAAAATAAATAATTAAATAAATACCTCTTAATGAAATAAACAAAGCTCCAACATGGCTTCAAACATAAACTCAATAAAAATTAACTAATGACTAATAAAAAGGCTTAGAGAAAGTGCTCCGAGAAAGGAAGAGAAAGAGATAGAGATAGAGAGAGAGAGAGAGAGTGTGTGTGTGTGTGTGTGTGTGTGTGTGTGTGTGTGTGTGTGTGTGTGTGTGTGTGTGTGTGTGTGTGTGTGTGTGTGTGTGTGTGTGTGTGTGTGTGTGTGTGTGTGTGTGTGTGTGTGTGTGTGTGTGTGTGTGTGTGTGTGTGTGTGTGTGTGTGTGTGTGAGAGAGAGAGAGAGCCCAATTCAAAACTCTAAAGTCCTATTTATAGTTTCTTAAATATACAAATTATACATAAACTCAAATTCTTCACATTAATCTAAAAAAACTCATAACCGACCTCAGCAATTTGTTAGCGATTCCATATTGTTCACAAATCATTGAGTTACTCACTAGGAATTGCTCTCTGTGCTCCATCGATTCATCTAGCAATTCGTAGTGAAAACTACAATTTGTTGATGATTCACTGGCTCTTCTCTGGTGTCGATTTAGATAGTGATTCATGTGTAATTTCGTATCACTGGCTTTGTTCTCTAGTTGATTGTTTTACTTTTTTTCATCTTTTTCTTCCATTTCTTTGTTTTTCCTAGTTAAATCTTGAAATCACAAAAATAAGAGAATACCTAGTATAATATCATTATTTATATTTAAAATCAACATAAATTACACTATAGACATGTCTAATTATCGACTTGTCAAATACCCCCAAACTATGCACTTTACTACCTCAAGCAAATGACTATTCTCAATCACATTCTTTTCATTCTTTATATACTGATTTCAATCTAATTCATCTTAACTTTAAAAATATTTAAATAGAAGTGATCTTCAAATAGAAATATATTACCTACAAGTAAATGAAAGTTATGATAGAATGGAATGATTTAGATAAAATGAACCATCTCTTAATGATAATTCAACCACACAATTCAACACCCCTTAGAACTTAAAGTTCATTACCAAGGCCCGTACACAATATAGATTTTCTTAATCTCCACTTATAAGCATTAAGCTTATGATGATTAGTAAAGAATAACAAAAAAATTACTAGACTAATCTTAATTTTAGAAAATACTTTATAATAGCACTACAATCAAAATCAATAAGAATTTTGTCAAGATACCAATGAATATATCTTTTAAAACGTGTTAGATTAAGAAATACTTCATTCAACCCTAGCTTCAAGCACTCAAGCTAAATTTTTTCTTTGAAGAGTTTAATAACATCCATCATTTTCATCTTTCATTTTTTTCTACTTCATCCTAATTATTTTCTTTATTATATATTTTTTTTCATTTCGATTTTGAGTCCCTGCTCCATTTTCTTTTGGACATTCTCACGTTTTTCCTACTATAGATTCCCTATTCCATTTCTTATGGAATCCATAGGATTCTCTATATATTTTAAAACTCTAATTAGCACTTCTTACTATCCACTAATGTTGAAGAAATTATTCTTTCTAACTTAGAGAAATTCATCGATTTCTAACCCATTTCTTCTTTCGATTATGGCATAATAATTTTCTATATATATATTACAAAATATTTAATCAATAGTCTTTGTATCACAAGATTTTTAAAGATCTGTCTTGTTCAGCTTACACTATTATTTCGATCTTCTACCCATTCTCATGAGTAACACAAGGCAATCAATCTAGTGCGTACATCAACTAGTAAAGTTAATAAAAAAAGGTATAAAAATTAATTCATTCTATCATAGAATTCATTTAGGTAATAAAAAATCACTTCCATTCAAATCTATTATATATATTCTATTATATTATATTCCTAACTAAAATAATGTAAAATGAAATTCATACTTAACATGAATTCAGAAGAAATTTTAAAATTTTCATCAACTCACTTGAATATCGAATCAAAATTTTGAACTTTGCATCGATTTGAAACTCATCTTCTACATTTCTTTTTTTCTTGCTTTCTTTGTTATCATTGTCATACTTCACCTAAAATACCCCCAAGATCATTCCAAAACTTGTCCTCAAGGTTAAAACACTAAGTCGGGTTTCTAACAAAACAAATATACCTTATGAAATATAAACAAATTGATATAAACATAAATTGGACAATCAATGTATAAAGTTAGTATATAATTTTTTATCAAACAAGGTGCATTAAAAATAAATAAAAATAAAAATAACCAATGAATAAAAGATGTATCATTGCCATCAAATGTATCAAATCACCAAGCAAATATCACATATAGTATATCACGACCACAGATCATATATAGTATATCACCTGAGTTTTACATGCAAGACCTCGCACATTATCACTCACAAACAAAAAAAGATTTAGTCGTGTAAAGAAATCAATGTCGTTGTCTAGAAGTTGCATCATCATCATTCACCACTGGATCAATCCTTTCAATTTACTAAATTGCAGCGGGATCATAGAGGGTGTAGTCCCGACCTAGCAGTAGTTGATCATCAAAAATACGATTAGGCAGTACCCGCATTTGTGTAGATGGTACGAAACCTCTGCGCCTCCTTGTCTTCTATGTCTCCTTGACATCGCCTTCTCCATCCTTTGAATTGTACCTATAAAGGCCAACTCTAAATCCTCTATGTAAATTCCATCATATTCCCTAGCAGGTTGCTCCACATTCAGATTGTTTCTAGTTATCGACATTTCTTCCAAAACTCTCCTCATATTATCTCGAATCTTTCATTTTTGCTTCCTCTCTCTACTAGCTATCTCAGCCTTCTCTATCTCATATTCGGAGTCCTCGTATCTATTAATTTTTCCATATCTCTCTATTACTTCATCTGTGAAGGTCTTTTTTGGTAAAGCATCCATCTTAAGTCCTGCCATGTTTACTCGATCTGTTCTGTAAAAAGTCGTGATCATCAAAGGAAATGGTAATCCGTCATTATTCTTCGTTGCGATGGAACCCTTATCGATTCATAGATAATTTTGCTAACATCCAAATATCACAATCCCCTCAAAATGTGGTAAAGCCAACCAGCTTCGTAGTTCACGATCTCGTAGTATTACCGACTTGGTTGTAAGCTGGTGTTGATGAAATAACATTATGCTTTCATGATCTTCCTAAAAAATTTGGTTGTGATGTGCTTAGAGGTATCCCTCTGTGTCTGAAATGAATCCATCACCATGGATTGTGTCAAATTCCAAAATTTTAAACTGGTAATTACGATTAATTAGGGATTAACGAAGACTAAGTATAGTTTTAGCTGTGAGTCAGGAGCTAAAAACCAGTGAATTGAGATTTACTGGTAATTTTATTATCGTATGATGTGTGCCTAGTATTGCGTACTATATATTATGATATTTTACGAAATTCAAGTTAAATGAGTAAATTTGAAATTTCACAAGGTTTTTATCTCGAGAAATATGTCAAAATGAGTTCTGTGAAAGTTAAAAGGTCGGCTCGAACATTTGTTTCAAATTTCATGAAAATAATTATAATTATGTTTAAAATTTTAAATTATAAACTTTAATAGCCTTAACGAGTCGTCGTGGGTCCCACACCTCGATTCGCATGTGAGATGGGTTGTTCAAGAGTTTTTGGACGCAGTGGTAAATTCTCTGATTTTTGCAAATTGAGGTATTTTTCAACTTTAATCTAGACATAAAATTAGAGATAATCATGAAATTAAATAAAATAATTAATAAATTGATGGGCGCTTAGTGAAAAGCGAGGTCGATGGTGACATGCGTGGGACTTACAATAGTGTGCATGCCCGAGGATGATCATTGGCGTGCGTGGCGAATTTATAATAGAGAAAATACTTAAGGTTGTGTGTGTGTATCATAGGTATTCCATCTTAAGGAAAATCAATGTATATATGTAGGCATGTGTCAAAATTCGATGTCACATTAAGGAATGTAATTTTATTTCCTTTCATTTAGATCATCCTCAAGATTCATGCGTGCAAATCGCAAAAAAAGTTATATTTATCTTATTAAAGTCAGTTGTGGTGATGTGTTAATTTGGAGCCACAAGATCACACTCGAGATATACAACATTTATCTCGAGGAAGATCAGAAGTATATAATGAAAAGGAACCAACAAATTTGCCTCGAGATTCGTCGATGTGAATCTCGAAGAAATCTAATATATATCTTTCAAATCATACACATTGTCTCTATTGTTTCAAAGCCGAGTGAGAAAGAGACCGAGAAATAGATGGTTCCAGTGAGATAGGGATTTCGAGACTGTGGTGGGGTGAAGATCAAAATTCATGGTAAGTCACATTAATTTTTATTGATGGTTATATGTTGTTGTTCTTGTCATTATTGTGCGCTTTGAAGTTGGGGTGGAAGCTCAGACAAACTCCAGTTCGCCCAAGGAAGAAAATGGCAAGAGAAGGTCTCCCTCGCCGAGGCCCAACCCAAGGTTGGAATAGGAAGCCCAATCCCCAATGAACAAAACAATAATTGATTTCATGGAAGCATATAACAAAGGAGGAAGAAGAAGCTGCGGTTTAATCCCCAGACCAAACCAAATTGAGTTCAATGGTTAAACCCCAATTAAAAAAATGTAGAAAATAAAAACAAATTGCTGGAAAATTTGAGAAAAAATCAAAAAATAATATTTTGGACTAAATACATAGAAATTGTGCATTTCAATGAAAAATGAGGATTTAAAATTTTTGAGGATACATATCGAGTATTTCCTCGTAATACGTGTTATGATACCCAAAAATATCCAAAATTTAAAAAATTATTTTAAAGCCTATTTTAGGTTAATTTTGAATTCTGAACCAAAATTTGGAGTCAAAATTAGGATCTGGACATCCAGGATAAGATTTGGAGTGATTTTGAAGTTTTTGGGTCGAGCCAGAACTAATAAATATATATAATAAATTGAAAAAAGTATATTTAACCCTAGACAATGTAATTCTCGATGTCGAACAATATTGTTTAGTCAAAATGAAATCTGGACATTGGAGAATTTATTTTGCAAGTATTTTAAGGGTTTTAGGACGCGATTAGGTTAATCATGAGATCACGTTAAACCAGATCATACTCTCAGAGTATAGAGGAACGAAACTCATTTGGTTATCCTCGTTGGGCATGAGTCCTCATTACTGTTTACTTACCACTTTTAGAAGACGACATCTGATTATGGTTGAATAATAGAAATGAGATGGATTCATGGTTGTATTCAGATTTCTTGGATTATATTGTTCGTTTAATCTCTTAGATTATTATGCATGTAATTATTATAGGGGTATTGGATAGTCTGGGATTTACTTATCTGATAAAATCAAATTTGTATGATTAGGTAATGACGGGTTCTAGCGGCGATAAGGGAAGGAGAGAGCTTTCTGCTGTTTGTGACTTGATCAGCTTTCTTTTCTCTCTATTTATGAATTATTTTTTAATATAATATATATAGTATAAATGGGTTCTTAGGTTCGTGTGTAGTTAGGATCTCTTTTGAAATCGTTGAAATAGTTTTAGGACGAATTGGAATGCTCTGCAGCTAAGGTAATGTTGGTTTAAAGATTTTGAAAATGTAAAATTGGTAAGAATGAATAAATAATTTTTGTTAATACAATATATATTGTTGTGGGTGTATTGTGAGTCTTTTGGCATTTCTACCAAGCTTAGCAGATTTAGAAGATTTTTTAAGATCGAGTTTTTATGTGTTGGCTTAGAAACGGATGATTTGCTATCAAAATTTGTTGTAGAAGTTTAAAGATTATTTAATCAATCTTATGAAACTTTGAGGTTTGAGATTTACTTTTAGAATCCTTTTTGGTTGATAAATAATTAAATTTGATAATTAAGACAATAGATTTTTAATTATTTATTGATTGTGAGATTAAGGTTGTTAGATTATTAAGGGAATTAAGATAATCTAGGCCAGTCAGATATCCTAATTAGGTGGGGTATAACAATGTTGGTATTAGTGCTTAGGATTCTAAAAAAATCATGTTGATTGAGGTTAAGTGAGTGATTAGTTAGGAAGTAACGTGATAGAACAGGGTTAAAAAGTTTAAAACTTTATGATTGTGTTATGTGTGTTTTATATTATCAAGATGTCGATGGATATTGGCTTGCTGGACCATTTTTCTTGCAATTTTTACCAAAAATTATTAGTGGACAGTAAGATCCTGGTCAAATAGTTGGCGAGGGAAATAGGGATCCACAACATGTGGATTCAAATAGATTTCTAAACTTGGCTAGGCAAAGATCAGAGTTGTTGAATATCTTACGAGCATAGGTGACAGCTTAGACACTTGTGGTTTGTGTTGCTCGAGAAGTTGCTACTTCTACTTCAACTGCTCAAGAGGAGCAAACTACCTCTGTAATTCATTCTGGAGTTGAATCGATTGTAGTAGTTCCGGTTCGAACTGATCCAGTGGTGGCTAATGGAAACGTCACATGAGGAAAAGGAAAGAACAATTTCGTGTCATTATATTGACGACTAAACCGAATACTCTACAAGAGGTTTGATATATAGCTTGAGGTTATGTGACTACAAAAGCTTTTTAGCATGAGTCATGATGATATCAAGGTGTCATAGATTCAGGACATGGCTCATGTTCTGAGGGTTATAAAAGTTTTACATCCAAGTTTGACCCAAAGTCTTAGAAGAAAGTGAGTGGAGATCCACCATTTTCGCCTACGATACTTGTCATCCTATCATATGTACGACGTAATCCTTTTTCGAGTACAACCAGTAAACCATCTGAGATGGCATCGATTGGCTTAGGATAGACTCGATCATACTCAACGTAAGAGTTGAGGATTTCAAGGACAAGCTACTATTCAAAGACCAACAACTAAACACGAATCTTTTGTAGGTAGTAAACTTATAGTTATATATTTTGGGTATGAGAAATGAGGTCACATCAGCTGAGATTGTCCTTAGCATTTGAGTGAAGTTACGTGTTTTGGATGTGGAAATAAAGGAAATTACAAGATTACGTATTCACAACTCGTAGTAGCGTCCTTTTATATGTCACATAACATATCGAAGAATGTGGTCAGGTGGTGACTGAACGAGATTTAGATGCAAATCGTAATCTTATCGACGGTTCAATTTAGGTTTGCGGTCGAGTGGTGATTGAGTTAAGGTTAACTTTGTTGTGAGTCCCTATTCATCTTATACTTAACATAATAATTAGGGATTAGGTGTATCCTCATTTTTATATGTGAGAAGTGTATTTTTGAGATCTCTGGACACGAGATGGCCATTGATCTATATATGTTGGAATTTCTACAGTGTCATTTGTAGTTGAGAATGGATTGGCCAGCGGCTTATCATATGCAATGAGATTGTTTACATAAGATGGTGTTTTTTATATTCGGGTTGTTCGGTTTTATATACACAAAAAACATGGTCTAGGTTGCCTATGACTAATGGTTGGCAAGCTACTAGGAAAGAAATGAAAACTCTTGCTAAAACTATTAGTGATGGCAAGACCTGAAATTAAATTAGAGGAGTTACTAGATAAAGGATTTATTCACCAAAGTACATCGTCGTGGGATGCTCCAGTTGTTTGTGAAAAAGAAGGACGATAATTTGAGGCTTTGCATTGATTATAAATAGTTGAACAAAGATCATGAACATCATCTCAGAGTTAATCTCCAAACTTGGAAAAATTATAGGTTGTACACTAAGTTTAGCAAATGCGAGTTTTGATTATCTAAGGTGAAGTTTTTTGGGTCACGTGGTTAGTACAAAAGGAATTTAGAGGATTCTACTAAGATTAAGCCTATCATTGGTTAGTCGGGACCTACGACAGTGATGGAGACACGGAGTTTTCTAAGTTTGGTCTACTATTATCGTAAATTTGTGAAAGGATTTTCTAAGATAGTGTGCCAATTACTAAATTAACTTAGAAAAGTGTTCCATTTATTTGGTCAAAATAATGCGATGTTGCATTTTGGGATTGAAGAGCTTTTGACTTCAGTAGTTCTTATATTATCTGAACCGAGCAAATGGCTTACAGTTTATACTGATGCATTTAAAGTTAGTTTAGGTTATGCGTTAATGCAAAATGGTAAAGTGATTGCTTATGCTTTTCAGCAGTTAAAGACTTATGAGAAGAATTATCATGTTCATGATTTGGAATTAGCAGTGATTATATTCTCTTTGAAGCTGTGGAGACACTATTTGTATATGTAAAGCTTTATGCTATGTTCATATCGTGAAATTCTAAAGTATTTTTTCTCTCTGAAAGAGTTGAATATGAGACAAAGACGGTGGTTTGAACATTTGAAAGACTTTGATTTTAGTCTTGAATACCATCCGAGTAAAACGAGTGTTATTGTAGAGGCATTGTGACGGCCTCAAACTCTGAGGCAAACCGGGTACCGCCACGTTGCCAGACACGTCACCAAGCATGCCACGTCACCGCACACTTAATTTTGACTGCCTGCGACATATACCTTTATACGGACCATATTCGCCTTAACTTAATATTTATGAAAAATTTTATGGATATTTAGATTAAATTGACTAAGTTAGGTTGTTCATGATTTATCAAATTATTATAAATTGGCATTTAAGCGGAAGTCTTTGAAGCATGCAAACACGGTAGAAATAAAAGTTTGCATGGTATGATTAACCCTATAGTGTGGAATCCCGGCAATAGATACCATGCATATCGAGAGCAACAAAGGTATTAAAGATGAGCATATACATGCATCAGGTATACAAGTCTTTCCCAAAAAGTTCATAAAACAGTAAATAAATACGTACATCACTTATGCAAATGACGGGCTCCCCTAACTCAGTCGTTGATGCCCGAGATGCCCTTGCCTCGGCTCGTCGCAAGATCTGCGATTTATCACCAAAAACAATGACAAATCCCAGGTGAGTAAATCCTAGAGAACTTTAGCTAATATTCACGAATTCCAATAAAATGACTACAATTCATGCGATTTAAATAAGGGACAAGAAATAAAGAAAATCGCATGAAAATAAGTCATTGGGAAGTCAAATTTGGACACGAGTGTAGCGAGACAGAGAACCCTGGTCGACATCCGGGAATCTTCGTAGCTAAACCGAGAGGAACCATTGACGACCACCTCGCCAAACATCTCACGGTCGAATGAGAGAAACCATTGAATGGAAGACCCCATCCAAACATCTCTCGAGAGGAACCATTGACGCAGACTTAGGTCTTCGTCAAACATCTCTCAACCTACGGGTTTTGCGGAGAATAGTCACCGCGTAGCCCTATCATGGCCAATTACTCGAACAGCGCGGGGTAGCTAGCCCCGGGGTGTGAGTCCTTGCATGCCGACCCCGTCGACAAACACACATACACA
Source organism: Stephania yunnanensis (assembly GCA_039657365.1). Classification (NCBI taxonomy): domain Eukaryota; kingdom Viridiplantae; phylum Streptophyta; class Magnoliopsida; order Ranunculales; family Menispermaceae; genus Stephania; species Stephania yunnanensis. The sequence goes on along the minus strand of CM077581.1, from coordinate 24,811,575 downwards.
CGTGGGAGTGGATGAACAGTAATTGAACAACAATAAATAGCACAATATAATAATTGAAATGCGAAATAAAGTAAATGCCATAAAAGAATTTTAACTAATTTTCTTGTGGGATTACTTACCTCAAACGAATCGCAAAATGCCTTCAAAATGTCCCGCACTCACCTCGAGATACGTACCCGACACCCAACTATGGTCTCCTAAATTCCTGGTGTCCAATTAAAACAGTTTTTAATATTTTTCCTAATTGTTTTAGATTTTTCATAAATTTCTACCTATTTTTCATTTTTTCTGTAATTTATTTAATTTAAAACTATTTTTAAATTATAATTTAATATTATTATTTAATATATGTGTGGGTCCCTGGACTGGGTCAAACCCGGTCCACCCGGGTCGGTCTGACCTGTTCGGACCCACCCCATCTTCTTCGCAGCGCATCTGCTGCTCTTCTTTTTTTTTTCTTTTCTTTTGGTTGGAGACGCACGTTCCCAACCTCGGTGGACTCGATGACAGGGGAGACACCCCTGCCATCTCCACCTCGACCTGGTTTGGCCTCCATGGCCGAACCCCTTCGTGGCCACCATGGCCGACACCGAAACCACAACAAAAGCAACGACTTACCTCGACCGTTGACGTCTCCACCTCCTCTTCTCCTTCCCGACGCGTTCCTCCTTCTCCTCGTCCTCTCCTTTCCTTCTTCTTCCTCTCGGCCTCCCTATTTTGTGTGATAGTGTATGCGGTGTGTATGTGAGGGAGTGAGGTGTAGGTGAGGTGAGAGAGTGACGTGAAGGAGATGAGAAAATGATGATGGGGTGAGGTGGAGTGCAATAGGGATAATTTAGTTGACTTAATCAAATCTTATCTTTTTTTATTTTATTAATTTTGTGTGTTTTAGTTTCCCCAACCTAGTGTACCCAGAAATCGCTCCTTAGTACCCGTCTCAACACATTTTTCGATGTGAACACCCGTTACACTATCTCTCTCGATTCAATGATATAAATACACACATGCGATGCTAGGTAAATAACTTGATATATAGCATCGCAAATAGGCAAAAAAATCACACAAAACTACTATTTACCTAGTCGCGTGCCCTGACCTATCTGCGGCGTCCACGTGGGTCTGAGCTCAGGGTCTTAACCTGTAATTTGTCAATTAATTGTGATTAATTAGAGCGGGTCGTTACAATCTTCCCAACAAAAAGGAATTTCGTCCCGAAATTCAAATTTAATAAAATCTTTACCTTGGAACAAGTGGGGGTATCACTCTCGCAAGGTAGACTCTCTCTCATAAGTGAGGCCCTCGTTCTTGTGATACTGACATCGAACGAGTACAAGTGGTATTTCTTTCCTTTTAAGGGTCTGTACCTTGCGATCCACTATCTCAATAGGGTGTTCCTCGTACATCACATCTGGTCGAACCTCGATTTTCGTCATATCAACTATCGGTCTCGGTCCTGATCTAGCCAACCGTAACATCGAAATATGAAAAACATTATGAACTCCTGCCAATCGACTTGGCAATTTCAACTGATAAGCGAATTTCCTAACTCGTTTCTCAATCTGAAACGGCCTAATAAATTTTGGTGCTAGTTTTCCCTTGATCCCAAATCTTTGATGACCTTTCAATGGAGAAACTTTCAAGTAGACCCAATCGTCTACCTCGTAGCTCAGTCCATCGCGTACCTATCCGCATACTTCTTATGTCTGTGTTGGGCAGCCAATAACCGTTGACGAATCAGTCTCAACTTCTCTGTATGGTCCCCAACAATCTCAGGTCCCACAGCCGCTGTATCCTCGGGCTTTGCCCAACAAGCCGGTGATCTACACTGTCTACCGACAGGGCTTCAAATGGTGGCATCCCAATACTGGCCTGATAGCTGTTGTTGGAAGAAAATTCACAGAGCGGCAAGTACTCCTCCCAAGACCCACCAAACTGCAACACACATGCCCTGAGCATATCCTCCGGTATTTGTAATAAACTCTCTGACTGCCCGTCTGTACGAGGATGGAATGTAGTGCTAAACTGTAATTTAGTACCAAATTGTTCTTGCATAGCTTGCCACGATGATGATGTAAGACGATTGTCTCGTTCTGAAACAATCGAAATTGGTACTACGTGCAGTCGTACAATCTCTTTTTCGAATAATATGCTCAACTGTGTGAAATTATATTTCATAGAAATTAGTAGGAAATGAGCTGATTTCGTCAACCTGTCCACAATCACCAATATCGCATCGTGTTTCCGCGAAGGCTGCGGTAATCCACAAATGAAATACATCGTAATATGTTCCCATTTCCATCGAGGGATGGGCAGCGGCTGCAATAACCTTCCAGGCCTCCTGTGCTGAGCCTTAACCTGCTGGCACACGTCACAACCCCTAACGTAGGCGCCAACGTCCGCCTTCATCCCTAGCCACCAAAATAATCATCGCATATCGTGATACATTTTTGTCCTGCCAGGATGCACCGTATACCGGGACCCGTGAGCCTCCTTGAGTATCCCATCGCGTATCTTTGCCACTGTTGGAATCCATAACCTCCCTCGGTGCCTCAAACACTGATCCACATACTCGCTCCAATCCGGGTGATCGGGATTGCGTGTCATCTCACTGAATCTCGAGTACATCTCGTCAGTCCTCTGACACTCCAATACTCGCGGAATAGAAATAGACGGTACACCAATCTGTCCACGAATATGTGAGTCCGCTGTAGCAGGAACCTCTGTCAAACTCAATTTTGTCTCCGCCTCAAGTAAACCATACCCGTGCATCATATGGCAGACAACCGTCTCAGAATCTGGTCCTCTCCTGCTCAAAGCATATGCTACGACTTTCTCCTTCCCAAGTTGATATTCGATGGAGAAGTCGTAGTCCTTCAGCAACCATAGCCAACGTCGCTTCCTCATGTTCAGATCTTTCTGAGTGAATAAGTATGTCAAACTCTTATGATCTGTATATAATGTGAACCTCTCACCGTAGAGGTAATGTTTCCATATCTTCAGTGCAAATACGACTGCTGCAAGCTCCAAGTCGTGCACTGGATAATTCCTCTCATGGGTCCTTAATTAGGGATAGGTAGGCGATTATGTCGTCTCCCTGCATCAGCACACAACCGCGACAATCTTCGAGAAGTCCTTCACAAATCGTTGATAGTATCCTGCCAACCCTAGGAAGATCCTGATATCTGTCACTGTCTCAGGTGTCGGCCAATCTATGACAGCATGGATTTTACTCGGATCCACTGATATACCTCTTTCACTGATCACGTGTCCCAAGAATTTGACTTGTGAGAGCCAAAACTCGCACTTACTGAACTTAGCATACAATTTGTGCTCTCTCAGCGTCATCAATATTTGCCTGAGATGTTACTCGTGATCTTTGGGAGTCTTGTTGTAGATCAATATGTCGTCAATGAAGACAATGACGAATTTATCCAAGTACGGCTTCAATACTCGGTGCATCAAGTCCATGAACATGGCCGGTGCGTTCGTTAGTCCGAACGGCATCACTGTGAACTCGAATAACCCATATATGGTGCTGAATGCGGTCTTAGGTATGTCGTCATCCAGAATCCTGAGCTGATGATAACCCGACCTTAAGTCGATCTTAGAGAAGACACGGGCTCTGGCCAACTGGTCAAACAAATCGTCGATCTTTGGCAGAGGGTAACGATTTCGTACTGTCACCTGGTTTAACTTCCTATAGTCAATGCACATCCTCAAAGTATTGTCCTTCTTCTTAACGAACAGGACCGGTGCTCCTCATAGTGATGTGCTCCGGTGTATAAACCCCTTATTCGCTAAATCTTCCAGTTGAGTCTTCAACTCCTCCTGCTCCTTCCGTGACATCTGGTATGGTTTGCTAGCTATTGGATGTATGCCTGGTACTAGCTCAATAAAGAACTCAATCTCTCTGTGTGGGGGTAATCCCGGTAGATTCTCCGGGAAGACATCGGGAAATTCACTGACAACTAGGACATCCTCAAGTCTAACCACTGGGGTCTCGGTTGACTCCACTATTCTTGCAAATACTTCCATCTCTAAGGTCGTAGCCAATCTACCCCTAGTGGTCGGTAGTATACTCGCATCACCTGTGAAAGTGAACTCTGGTATATCGGGGATATGAAAATTCAATATCTTACAGAAACAATCAACCTGAGCGTGATATGACGCTAGTCAGTCCATGCCCAAAACGCATCGAACTCTAAGAACTCTAGAACGCGTAGGTCAATAGGGAGTTGGTGTCCGGAGATCTCTATCGTGCAACCCTCACAAATCATGTTAGGGTAAACCTTTTCCCAAGCTGCTGTATTGAGAGTCGGGAGTGTACTAACTATAATTGGTGTTAACCCTAACTCATCAACCATACGTCCAGAAATAAATGATACTGTGGAACCAGAATCAATAAGTGTATGTATAAAACGATTGCAAATTGAAATCATACCCTCAATGAGCTATCTAATGGTCTCGCGGTCTGGCTGTGCTACAGCGTGCACCTGCTCCCTGGCCTGAACTAGTGGTGCTGCAATTGGTGCTACTAAAGCCATCGGACATTCTTTCTTAATGTGTCCAGGCTGTCTGCATTTAAACAAGTAAGATGCATGTGTCCTGACCCCTGGCCCTACCTTTGTCTGAACTTTGGCCCTGACTCTGACCATACTGTCCTCGGTCCCTGCCTCCCCGATCTTGGGTCGGTCTCTACCCCGGCGGCGGTCCATAACCACCACCTGACAGTTGTGCTAACTGTGTAGGTACTATCGCATGAGAAGTGACCGCTAGGTGATTATCATGCCTGGGCCTCTGTCCTCTCCTATATCTGTGATTGATGATCATTTTCCCTTTCCTGTCAGACCTGGTGCCTTGCTGGGACGACCCCGATGCCAACTGTTGCATGGGCATCGTGGCACGAAAGATAAGATATGTCTCATGGGCTAATTCTCTCTCGTAGATTTCCTGCAGTGTACGAGCTCTGCCTGATACTACTGCGCTCGCAATCTCATCTCTAAGTCCAATTATAAAGTAATGCACCTGATCACGATCTGAAGAGGCCAAATCCCCAGCGAACTGTAATAGGTAGTGAAACCTCTCCATATATTGGACCAATGTGCGATTACCTTGCCTAATACACAAAAACTCATGTCTCATATGCAATTGTATCTCCCTCAGTATGCACTGGTCATAAAAGACCTGTCTAAAATCGGCCCAAGTAGTCGACTCTTCATGAGTCTCGGTATGAGGAACTGGTTGTTCATCTATGTCGAATTTGCAAATCACGAACGTCTGTATTAGCCTCGTATACGCATATATACGCATATATACTATTACAAATCAAAATATATAGCGTATAAGCCTTGACACTACCCGTCCCATGTTCGCTTCCCAAGTAAGGCTCTAAGTTAGGATCTTCAGATTTCCACGTCTAAGTTCGTTTTGTTAAGTTTTATTCAATTTCATTTAACCTTTTCCCCTAGGTTCGCTTGAACCTAGGCTCTGATACCAACTGGGACGTTGGTATCACAATGTCCTAAGCCATGAGATTTTCAAAACTTTCCCCTAGGTTCGCCTAAATCTAATCTCCGATACCAACTGTGACAACCCCAAACTCCGAGGCAAACCAGGTACCGCCATGTCACCAAGTATGCCACGTCACCGCATACTTAATTTTGACTGCTTGCGACCTACACCTTTATTCGGACCATATTCGCCTTAACTTAATATTTATGAAGAATTTTATGGATATTTAGATTAAATTGACTAAGTTAAGTTGTTCACGATTTATCGAATTATTATAAATTGGCATTTAAGCGGAAGTCTTTGAAGCATGCAGACACGGTAGAAAGAAAAGTTTGCATGGTATGATTAACCCTATAGTGTGGAATCCCGGCAATAGATACCATGTATATCGAGAGCAACAAAGGTACTAAAGATGAGCATATACATGCATCAGGTATACAAGTCTTTCCCAAAAACTTCATAAAATAGTAAATAAATACGTACAACACTTACGCAAATGACGGGCTCTCCTAACTTAGTCGTAGATGCCTGAGATGTCCTTGCCTCGGCTCGTCGCAAGATCTGTGATTTGTCACCAAAAACAATGACAAATCCCAGGTGAGTAAATCTTAGAGAACTTTAGCTAATATTCACGAATTCCAATAAAACGGCTACAATTCATGCAATTTAAATAAAGGACAAGAAATAAAGAAAATCGAATGAAAATAAGTCGTTGGGAAGTCAAATTTGGACACGAGTGTAGCATGACAAAGAACCCTGGTCGACATCCGGGAATCTTCGTAGCTAAACCGAGAGGAACCATTGACGACCACCTCACCAAACATCTCACGGTCGAATGAGAGGAACCATTGAACGGAAGACCCTATCCAAACATCTCTCGAGAGGAACCATTGACGTACACTTAGGTCTTCGTCAAACATCTCTCAACCTACGAGTTTCGCGAAGAATAGTCACCGCGTAGCCCTATCATGGCCAATTACTCGAACAGCTCGGGGTAGCTAGCCCCGGGGTGTGAGTCCTTGCATTGCCGACCCCGTCAACAAACACACATACACACGTGGGAGTGAATGAACAGTAATTGAACAACAATAAATATCACAATGGAATAATTGAAATGCGAAATAAAGTAAATGTCATACAAGAATTTTAACTAATTTTCTCGTAGGATTACTTACCTCAAATGAATCGCAAAACGCCTTCGAAATGTCCTGCACTCGCCTCGAGATACGTACCCGACACCCAACTATGGTCTCCTAAATTCCTGGTGTCCAATTAAGACATTTTTAATATTTTTCCTGATTTTTCTGGATTTTCCATAAATTTTCTACCTATTTTTTATATTTTTTTGTAATTTATTCAATTTAAACTATTTTTAAATTAAAATTTAATATTATATTATTTAATATATTGGTGGGTCCCTGGACCGGGTCAAACCAGGTCCACCCAGGTCGGTCTGACTGGTCCCAACCGGTCGGCCTGACTCGGTTCGGACCCACCCGGATCGGGTCCGGTTGGGCCCGAACCGGCCCGACCGGTCCAGTGGCTGCACGAACTCACAGCGTGCGTGCACCCCTCTCCCCACCCCTTCTTATTCACAGCGCCTCTGTTGCTCTTTTTTTTTTTTTTTTTCTTCTAGTTGGAGACGCACGTCCCCAACCTTGGTGGACTCGATGGCAGGGGAGACACCCCTGCCATCTCCACCTCGACCTAGTTCGGCCTCCATAGCTGAACCCCTTCGTGGCCACCATGGCCGACACCGAAACCACAACAAAAGCAACGACTTACCTCGACCGTTGACGTCTCCACCTCCTCTTCTCCTTCCCGGCGCGTTCCTCCTTCTCCTCCTCCTCCTCTCCTTTCCTTCTTCTTCCTCTCGACCTCCCTATTTTGTGTGACAGTGTGTGCGGTGTATATGTGAGGGAGTGAGGTGTAGGTGAGGTGAGAGAGTGACGTGAGGGAGAGGAGAAAATGATGATGGAGTGAGGTGGAGTGTAATAGGGATAAGTTAGTTGACTTGATCAAATCTTATCTTTTTTTTTATTTTATTAATTTTGTGTGTTTTAGTTCCCCAACCTAGTGTACCCATAGTTCGCTCCTCAGTACCCGTCTCGACACGTTTTTCGATGCGAACGCCCATTACATATCTCGCTCGATTCAATGATATAAATACACACATGCGATGCTAGGTAAATAACTTGATATACAACATCGCAAATAGGCTAACAATCACACAAAATTACTATTTACCTAGTCGGCGTGTCCTGACCTATCTGCGGCGTCCACGTGGGTCTGAGCTTAGGGTCTTAACCTGTAATTTGTCAGTTAATTGTGATTAATTAGAGCAGGCCGTTACAGGCACTGAGCAAATGGAGTGCTGAAACATTGTATGGAGTTAGTCGGTTGACTTATGAGTATGATTTTCTCGAAAAGTCATCACTATGACTTTGTCGCAGATTCCTAAGGCTGATGATGAACCAAATTTTGCTCAGCTTAGAGTACAAATCGTCTCTATTCAGAAAGTGATAGAATGTCAGTAAAAATATGTGGATAATTAAAATTTCAAGGGGTTTGATGATAATGGTAATAATCTAGAATGGACTGAGTATGTGGATTAAAGTTTGAGGCTTAGAGGCAGATTATGGATTCCATTGGTAGCTAAGATTTGAGATGAGATATTAAGAGAATTTCAACGGTTCAGATATAGCATTCATCATAGGAGGACTAAAATGTGTTATGATATGAAGTGATTGTGTCGGTGACAATGATGAAAGTAAAATGTGATATGAAGTGATTGTGTTGGTTGATAGGGATGAAAGTTGGTGTAGGTGATTATATGTACAGATGTGAAAATTTTCAATAGGTTAAAGCCGAATGGCAAAAACTTGGAGGTATGTTGTAGTCACTTCTAATCCTAACTGGAAATGGGAACATATTGCGATGGATTTTGTTACTTATATCCCTACTACATAGAGAAAACATGATGCAGTCTGGATTATTGTTTATAAACTGACAAAATCTGCTCATTTTCTTCCTTTTTCCATTTCAAATACATTTACACAACTAAGCTTGTTATGTAAGTAAGAGTTGGCTCGCTTGGTTGGAGTGTCGTTGACGATAGTTTCTGATCGATATGCTCGGTACACAGTGGGATTGTGGCAGAGCATAGAAGAACAGCTCGACACTCATTTACATTTCGGTACTGAATTTCATCCACAGATGGATGATCAGACTGAAAGGTTGATCCATGTGTTGGAGGACATGCTCAAGGCTTGTGTACTTAGATTTGGAGGTTCAAGGGAAGAATACATACCTTTGTGTGAGTTCTCTTACAATAACAGTTGTTAATCGAGTATTAAGATGATTCCATTTGAGGTTTTGTATGGGAGACCTTGTCGTTCTCCTACTGGTTAGGTTGAACTAGAGGATTTGGCGGAGTTAGGGTCATAGATGATTCGAGACCACACTTAGGTTTATCGGCGGATTCGTCTAAGATTGAAAGCAGCTCAGAAAAGCACAAAAGCTATTATGATCTCTATCACCGATTTGTGGAATATAGAAGGAGATTGGATTTATTTAAAAGTATCCCTTCATAAAGGCCATTACATGTTTGGACTAAAAGGAAAGCTTTCTCTCAAATTTATATGACAATTTGATATTATGAAACGAATTGGAAAAACATCTTATAGATTTGCATTACCACATTAGTTAGCCGGATTTTATGACATATTTCACATGTTTATGCTCAAGCGAAGGGAACCTGATTCACATCACATATTAGGATGGAATCAATTCAATTTTCAAGGTGATGTTTCATATGAAGAGCGACCTATTTTAATAATGTATAGAAATGTCCAAACACTTTGAAATAAAGAAATTCCACTTGTTTTGGTTAAGTGAAAATTTCATGATGATTCAGAGTTAACATGGGAACGAAATATACATATGAGAGAGCATTTTCCAAATCTGTTTTAGTCCATGTAAATTTGGTTTAATTTTAATTTCGATGAAGAAATTCTTATTGGTTGGGAAGATTGTCAAATTCCAAAATTTTTGAACTGGCAATTACGAATAATCAAGGATTAATGGACACTAATTATTGTTTTGGCTGCGAGTTAGAAGTTAAGGACCGGTGAATTGAGATTTACTAGTAATTTTATTATCGTGTGATGTGTACTTAGTGTTGTGTATTATATATTATGTTATTTTGTGAAATTCAAGTTAAATGAGTAAATTTGACACTTCGCGAAGTTTTTAGCTCGAGAAACGTGTCGAAATGAGTTCTGTGGAAATTAAAATGTCAACAACATTTGTTTCAAATTTCCCGCAAAATAATTATAATTATGTTTAAAATTTTAAATTTTAAAATTTAAATGGACTTAACGAGATGACGTGGGTCCTACGCCTCGATTTCCATGCAAGACCGATTGTCCGCAATTTTGAAACTCATTGGTAATTCTCCAATTTGCGAAATTGGGGTATTTTTAGGGTTTAATATGGACATAAATAAGACATAATCATGAAATTAAATAAAATAATTAATAAATTGATGGGCGCTTAGTGACACGCATGGTCAAGAGTGACACGCATAGGATGTATAATAGTGTATGTGCCTGAGGATGGTCGTTGGCTTGAGTGGCAAATTTATAATCGCGAAAATACTTTGGCGTGTATATATTTTTTATATATATAATATAGTTTATAAATATATATATATATATATATATAAATGAATCATATAGTTTCATTCTAATAAAAGTATACATTGGATTCGCCTCGAGATATGTGTAGTGTGAGCATCGAGAAAGAATGGTTGAATGTTGGTTGTTGGGAAAGGTGTATCTACGCTTCGAGATGTGTGTCATCACATCTCAACAAAAATCAATGTATATGCGTAAGCAAGTATCAAAATTCAATGTCATAATAAGGAAAATGATTTTATTTCCTTTCATTTAGATCATCATCGAGATTCGTACATGCGAATCTTAAGAAAAGTTATACTTATCTCATTTATGTTAGTTGAGGTGATGGGTTAGTTTATAGCGACAAAATCGACCTCGAGATACACAGCACATATCTCAAGGATGATTAAAAATAATGACGAAATGGAACCATCATATTTGTCTTGAGATTCGTGCGATGCGAATATCGAGAAAATCTAATATATATTTCAAATCATACACATTGCCTCTATTGTTTCGAAGCTGAGTGAGAAAAAGACCAAGAAATAGAGGGTTCTAATGAGATAGGGATCTCGAGACTGTGATGGGATGGAGATCAAAATCCATGGTAAGTTGTGTTGGTTTTTATTGATGGTTGTGTGTTGTTGTTTTTGTCATTGTTGTTGTTGTGAAGTTGGGTTGGAAGGCTCGGACTAACTGCCATAGCAGTTCATCCGAGGAAGACGATGGCAGGATAAGGTCTCCCCTGCCGAGATCCAACCTGGGGTTAGGGTAGGAAGCCCAACCAGGTTACGTGTCGTACGCGCCAAATATAACCCGCAATTGAGTTACCAACCACAAGGGTGTAGTAGTGGTAAATACGGGGTTGAATCCACATGACTTGAGTTTTACTCCAAGTTAACTAAAAATGGGGGGTTTTCATAAATTTCAATGAAATAATTAACTAAACTAGCACAAATAAAAAGTTTATAAAAAAATATCAATGAGAAGAAATCTCCGAAGTCTACGGTTCCACAAGCAAGAATCAAGATTCAATTGCATTTAATGGTCCTCAATCATTCCAAAAACTTATTAAATCAATTTCTCCTAGATTAGCAATGGAAAATCGACGTCCGCGAGGAATTCCTAGTTCCCCTAATCTCGATAGCTAGGACGTCTGCCACTAACTATTTCCCTACTCAATGTATAACCCTAGACATCCGCCAATCGGGTTTAACATACTAACCACATTAATTTGGGTATATGGGAACACTAATCCTAAATAACTGGATCGTATCTGCTTTCAATTTAACATAGATTCAATTGTTGCACACTCAAGAACCGAAAGGGTTTGACGGCAAATGGGTGAGTGTTTGTCACTTTATTGGTCCAAAAGCACAATTACACGGATATTAATAGTCTAAATAACTATAGGTTATCCACCTAAAAGCATGTATTGGCCACATACACACCCTAGATCTAAACCATATTCCTTAAAATTAACAACAACGAAATAGGAGAAATTAAATCAAATTAAATAAAAATCATAGATCTCAAATAGTATTTGCCATGAATTACGAATCCCAAGTGTTTCCCCTTCGACCCAAGCGAAGGTTAGTCTAACCGGACATCATCTCTACAATCTCTAAGTATGAAAAATTGTGTGTGGCGGCTCCAATGTATTCTCCCCGTATGAATACCTTAGTTCCTAATATGAAAAACCACTAAAAATTGCTCTCTGGTGGTGAGAGAAACTAACTTTGGGGGTTGGTCTCATAACACGTGGGCCGAGGAGCAATTAGGGACTGTTTTTAGGGTGAAAATTGGTTATGTCCACATGTCCGCAGCGCATTGGTGGATTTCCTGCTGTGCAGCTGACGTGTTGCTTTCCTATTGGCTGAACCGGCTTGTGATAACGTTGTGGCTTGGTGAGAACGCGCCACGTGGTGCATGGGAGGCAATGTGAGCATCACGTAGAATCCACAAAGTTCTGGGAGGTTGTGCGGATGCGCATCTCAAGGACAAAACGATGGAGGCTGAAACGAGGAGAAGAAATGGTGGATATGATGTACTTTTTGTGCTCGTTAACGTGGCGAGACTTGATTGGAGGAGCTAGTTGCCTTGCTTGCAAGCTGAGGGTGTGAGCATGACGTGGTGCTTGCCGATTGGAGGAGAGAAAATGAGTGATGTGTTGTTGTGATGGTGTTCAATGAGAACGCACCACGTGGCTGGCATTATTTGGTCTGTTGTATCCTATTCTACCCACCGAACAACGCGTAACTCTAGGAAAGTTGTCCGGCATCCAATCACTGCATGTAAATCACACATTTTGAGTATTTTTCCGCCACGAATTCAATCGCGCACTCCGTTTCACCTAAAAACAAAAAACAATATAATTAAATATATTTTGGATACTTTGCATAATTAAATATACTAAAATAAACTATTAAAAGCATATAAAAACCAACTTATCAAATACCCCCAAACTTAAAACTTTGCACGTCCGGAGCAAATGTGTAAATAACAATACAAACTAAACTAGACTATGCATATACCTATACCTACATCCGATTCAGAATTCACGGAGTCTCTTTGATTTACATAGTCACCAAATTAATAAGTAACTCAGAGAATTTTAGAGTTATGATATGTCAAGATTCGCAACTCAAACACAATTAAGATCACACTTTAAAGATATAGATTCGGTCAAGACAAAGACCATCAACTACTCACGAGTTTTCTTTGTCTATACATTCAAGCACGCAAGTTTAAAATCTCACTTAATCAAGTGAAAGCACTCAAGCTAAATCTTTATTTGAGGAGTTTTCACTACTTCGTCCTTTATTCATCTTATTTTCTCTATTTTTCCTCAAACTTTTTCTTTCAAGTAGTATGATCCCTACTACATTTCATGTGGACTGTTTTTCTCACTTTTTCCACCACAAGATTCCCTACTCCATTTCATGTGGAAACTCGTGGGACTCTATTTTTTTTAGAAAAACTCTTTTTAGCCCTTCTTACTTTCACTATAATCAAGCAAATCCCCAAATGTGGGTCAAAATATCAATAAATGCGTAAATCTGACAGTCTACTCCCTTTCGTTATCTAGCACAAAATCTAACCATCAACTAAGTCCCTAATCACGAAATCATAAAAATATTGAGTTACTAAATTGATTGAAGTATTTCTCCTAGTTTTCTCTAAGTTTCAAGTCAAAAAGGCAATTGTAATTTACTCATCCACAACCAAAGGCATGAACAAAGTTTCAGGTGACTCTAAATAACTAAAAAATATATACTAAATACATATATGCATGAAAGTGTATCAAATCCTAATGAAATGAGAAAGGAATATGAATGGGCAAGAAACGAAAGAAATGTAAGAAATAATATAAAATACCTTCATTACCATCCGATATCAGCATATAACCGCATAAAAAATAAATAATCTCACATGCGGTCTTTCATAAAAGAATCCATCTAAAATAATCCACTATCCCTAAAACACCCCCAAACTTATTCTGAACCTTGCCCTTAAGGTTCAAAATAAGATGATGAAAGAACATGATAAATATAAGATGAAGGAAATGATACAAGTTCATGCAAAATGATAAAAAATACGAAAATAAATAAACCAAATGATACTTACCAAAGTTTGGGCTGCCTCCCAATAGTGTTTTTGGTTAAAGACGTTGGCTCGACTTAGTATGAGTCTGTCAATCAGTATAGACTGGCGTTACAAGTGAAACGACCTCCACATTATGGCTCGGGAAGTCTTCATAGAAGATCTTCAATCTGTGGTCGTTCACCTTAAACGCATAACTAGCCTCCAAACTCTGAATCTCCACTGCTCCGTGATCATGCACCGCATTCACAACATATGGTCATGTCCACCTCGATCTCAGCTTACCTGCAAAAATCGTAAGACTCGACTGAAATAAAAGTACTTTCTGACCAACACCAAGAGATTTCCTAAAGAGATTGCTATCATGGAACGTTTTTGTTTCTTCTTTATAAATTCGCGCATTTTCATATCCATCGTTCCTGATTTCCTCTAATTCTTAAAGAATGAGCTTTCTCTTTTCTTGCCTCATCGAGCTTCATATTAAGTTATTTCACAGCCCAGTAGGATTTATGTTCGAGCTCGATTGGCGGGTGGCAAGTTTTACCAAACACGAGGCGATATGGGGACATCCTAATTGGCATTTTAAACGTCGCTTGGTAAGCCCAAACTGTATCATCAAAACGTGAACTGCAATCTTTAAGAGTAGGATTCACCATTTTTTCCAAGATGGATTTGATCTCCATATTAGATACCTCTGCCTGGCCACTCATTTGGGGATGATACACTGTAGACGTTCGATGAGTGACATTGTACCTCCTTAGAAGACTTTCGGCCTTACGGTTGCAGAAGTGAGTGCCTCTTTCACTGATCAAGGCACCTGGGGTACCAAATGTTGTGAAAATCCTCGATTTCAGGAATTTACATACCAATTTAGAGTCATTAGTGCGTGCAGCTTTAGCTTCCACCTACTTTGACACGTAGTCCACTGCCAAGAGTATGTAAACATTACCAAATGACACTGAAAACTATCCCATAAAGTCTATCCCCCAAATGTCAAATATCTCACAAATATGAATCGGGGTAAGTGGCATTTGGTCCCGATGACTAAGGTTACCAGTTTTCTAACAGTTAGGACAAGTCTTGGTAAATATGTATGAACCATGAAAAATGGTGGGCCAGTAAAACCCACTCTCAATAACTTTCCTAGTTGTCCGACAGGGACTAAAGTGGCCACCTCAGGCATAAGTATGACAAAAGGCCAATATGGAGTGACTCTCAGTCTGAGGAACATAACGCCTAATAACTTAGTAGGAGCAGAATTTCCATAAGTACGAGTCATCCCATACATAGTACTTAGTATCGCTCCTTACTTTATTCTTCTAAGCCTTTGAAAGGTGAGGAGATAGCTCACCCGAGGTGATATAGTTAACGAAATCATCATACCAGGGGAGATTTTCCATAACGGCATAGAAGTACTCGTCAGGGAAATCATCCATGGTAGGACTCTCATTACTCTCAATTCTGCTGAGATGGTATGTGACCAGATTCTCTGCACCATTTTTATCTTCGATCGTGATGTCAAACTCTTATAGTAGGAGTATCCATCTAATGAGCCTAGGTTTGGCATCCTTTTTACTTATCAGGTACTTCAAGGCAGTATGATCAGAGTAAATGATAACCTTGGTTCCCAACAGATAAGGCCGAGACTACTCAAGTGCGAAGATAAGGCCGCTTATAGAGTATGAGAAGCATAGTAAATGACATGTGAAGCTCTCCCAATTCTCTGTCATAAGACTTCACCCACTGCATAACTACTAGCATCACATATAATTTCATATTGAAGCTCCCAATTAGGGGCCTGAATCACTAGTGTGCTAGTAAATGAGTCTTTTAGTGCATCAAATGCACTTTTACATGCCTTATCAAACTCAAAAGGTACGTCCTTTTGAAGTAGATGGCATAGGGGTTGTGCAATTTTTGAAAAGTCCTTGATGAAATGACGGTAAAAATTGGCGTGTCCGTGGAAAGATTTAATCTCCCGCACATTCATAGGGTAGGGAAGGTTCTTGATAACATCAATTTTAGCTATGTTTACCTCTACGCCCCTGGCTGAGACAACGTGTCCCAAAATAAGACCCTGGTCTACCATAAAATGACATTTCTCATAGTTTAGAACCAGTTCTTCTCGATGCACCTGCTGAGTACCTTTGTCAGATTGCTAAGACAGCTATCGAATGAATCACAGTAAATAGTAAAGTCATCCATGAAGACCTCAATGAAATGTTCAACAAAACCTAAAAAAATACTCACCATGCACCTTTGAAAGGTAGCAGGTGTATTGCATAACCCAAAGGGCATGCGCCGATATGCAAAAGTGTCAAACGGACAGGTGAAAGTCATATTTTCCTAGTCTTCAAGCGCTACCGGTATCTGATGAAAACCAAAATAACCATCAAGACAACAGTAATGAGAATAACCGACTAGTCTCTCCAACATCTGATCAATGAATGGTAGGGGGAAGAGATCCTTCCTAGTGGAAGCGTTTAACTTCCTGTAGTCAATGCATACCCGCCATCCATTTTGAATGCGGGTTGGAACCAAATCACTATGGGAATTGGTTACTATCGTGACTCCCGTTTTCTTAAGGACCACCTGGATAGGGATTACCTATTTACTATCAGAGATGGGTTAAATCATGTCAGTATCAAGGAGCTTCAGTATCTCATTCACGACATCCATCATGAGCGGATTGAGCCTCATCTGGGCTTCTCTCGTAGGTTTTGACCCTTCTTCCATATATATATGGTGCTTGCAAGTGGAAGGGCTTAAACCTTTAATATCCGCTTTGGTCCACCCAATAGCTTATTTAAACTCCCGGAGTACTTGAATGAGCCTCTCTTCCTCCAAATGTGTAAGTTTTGCTGAGATGATCAGAAGGAGTGTGTCATTCTCGCCTAAAAACATATACTTTAGGTGCTCAGGTAATGGCTTCAGCTCAAGTGTGGGAGCTTTTAACCGAGGGAGAAAGTTCGAAGTCAAAAGTAGGCAACTCCAAATGAAAGACACTCGGGGCTAGGGGTTGGAATGAATCCAACTCGAAAGCAACATCCTCGACATCAGTATCGAAGGTCAGAACACTCTGATGGATTTTAGTAGTGTCGAGATGATGCTCTAATAGTACTTTAACTTCATCATCACCACTTGTAAGCAAGGTCTGCTCAACGAGCAGATTCACACAGTCCATGGTACACATCACGGGCGACACATCACTGGGGTATCATATTGCGTCATAGATGTTAAACTTGATGACTTCATCGTCAAACTCCATGGTAAGATATCCATCATCAACATCTATTTCGTCTTCGCCGTTTTCAAAAACGAACGTCCAATGAGTACTAATGAAGCATTGGGGAATGGTTCATCTTTCATATCAACCACGTAGAAGTCAGCAGGAAACATAAACTCGTTCACTTGGACTAGAACGTCCTCGAGAACAACAACAGGTCTGACAATGGAACGATATGCCAACTGTATGATAATACCAGTTTCCTCCAATGGGCCTGCATGCAATGTCTCATAAATAGACAATGGCATGACATTAATGGAAGCGCCAAAGTTGCACATAGCCCTCTGAATGCTTACATCGTCTATAACAAAGGTACTAAGAACATCCAAGGATCCTTACATTTATGAGGCAATTTCTTCTGTAGGATAACCGTGACAGTTTCTTCCATTTGGTCTTTTTCGTTGCCTTTCAGTTTCCTTTTGTTAGTGCATTGTTCCTTAAAAAACTTCGCGTACCTACGGACTTGCTTCAGAGAGTCGAGGAGTGGAATATTGATTTCCACTAGCCAAAAGGTCTCGAGAATTTCTTTTTCTTCCTCATTTTTCTTATCTAAGATGAGTCATTATGGAAAAAGAGGTTTGGCCTTAAATGTGGGTGGTATTTCCTTTTGAGTGGTTACCATCTGTTTAGGGACAAACGGAGTCACTACTACCTCGTGTTCTTCCTCATTTGTCTGGTCTTTGACATTAGATGACCCATTATTTCTTTTAGGTCCCTCCAGCTCTTTACCACTTCAGAGTGTAACTGTGTTAGCACTCGCATTAGGATTCGGGTAAGGTTGCGAAGGCAACTCTTCCTTATCCTCAAGACGTCCATAATGCTGTGTCATTTGGTCCACATGAACTTGAAGAGTTTGGACCACCCAATTAGTCTCGATGATGGATTTCTCGATGGTAGCCTTGAATTGGGCCATTTCACTCATAAAGTGGCTTTGTTGGCCCATAGAGGCTTTCAACATATCCTCAAGTGAAGAGGAATTATTGGAGGGTGTAGGCAACGGTTGACCTCTGGGGATGAAGGTCTGATAGTTCTGATTTTGAGGTCCATAACTGAGGTTCAGGTTATTCCTCGTCGTTGTATAATTATATGTATTCCCAAATGGGACTCTAGATGGTCCCTGGAACTAATTACCCATGGCGCTAGCCTGTTGATTGTTCTCAAAGATAGTAGGACATTCATCAGTTGCATGATTTGTGGCAATACATAAGCCATAAGCTTTGACTTGCACTTTGCCAAAGGAGATGAGACATTCCATCATGGAGGTTAGTTGGTCAATTTTCTGGTCATTGGAACTCGAGACACTCCCTGCAGTCAGACTTCGGCAAGCAGTAGCATCAAGATCACCATCAAGGCGTGACTATTGTGCGATGTCCTCATACAATTGCTTCATTTAGGCTGGATTTTTTTCTCGAATACGACCTCCACACGCATTATCAATCATGCGTCGCTTTATGGGCGACATGCCAACATAAAAGAATTAAGTTATGGTCTTCTCAGACTGGTACGGGACAACTAGCAATCAATCGCTTATAACCATCCTAATATGCGCCAAATGATTCACCTGACCTCATTTTGATGTTGCATATATCATTGATGAGCTAAGCAACTCTATCCTCATTGAAGTATTCATTCAAAAATGCGGTAGCCATTTCATTCCAGGAGTTAATGCAAACATGCGAAAGGTAGAAAAGCCATTCCTTGGCTTTGTCTTTAAGGTAAAATTGAAAAAATATGAGCTTAATCACTTCCTCGTTCACATTGGAGGGTTTCATTGACTTGCAATTAGTATAAAACTCCATCAGGAAAGTGACAGGATCTTCATTCTCGCTAACATGGAAGGATGGTAAAAGATGAATGAACCCAGACCTCAACTCAAAGTCTCCGGCATTATCTGGATAGTTGATGCATAGAGGTTTTTGCGCCAAAAGAGCTTGAAGCTCTTGATTGGCGCAACCCAAAGTGATTTGGCGATTTGCAGCCGTGTTAAGAGGATTTTGGCTTTCATGTTGCCTAAGTTGGGTCTTTCTAATCCAACTATGAAATGTTCTCTTTGGTTCAGGATCAAAAGTTAGCAATGAACCAGCCGATTTTGACCGAGTGAGGTGTGGTAGCACAAAACTAAGAAAAAAAAAAAAAAAAAAAAGAAACCTAAACTTAGAGTAAGGACGAAGTCCCCGATAATGACGCCAAATTTTGGTCACGTGTCGTGCGTGCCAAATATAACCCGCAATCGAGCTACCAACCAAAAAGGTGTAGTAGTGGTAAATATGAGGTCGAATCCACAGGACTTGAGTTTTACTCCAAGTTAACTAAAAATTGGGGGTTTTCATAAAGTTCAATGAAATAATTAACTAAACTAGCACAAATAAAAAGTTTGAAAAATAATATCAATGAGAAGAAATCACCTAAGTATACGATTCCATAAGCAAGAATCAAGATTTGATGGCATTTAATGGTCCTCAATCATTCCAAAAAATTATTAATTCAATTTCTCTTATATTAGCTATGAGAAATCGACGTCCGCCAGGAATTCGTAGTTCCCTTAATTTCGATAGCTAGGACATCTGCCACTAACTATTTCCATAATCAATGTATAACCATAAACATATGCCAATAGGGTTTAACACACTAACCGCATTAATTTGGATCTATGGGAACACTAATCCTAAATAACAGGACCGCATCCACTTCCGATTTAACGTAGATTCAATTGTTGCATACTCAAGAACCGAAAGGGTTTGACGGCAAACGGGTGAGTGTTTGTCATTTTATTGGTCCAAAAACATAATTACATAGATACTAATAGTCCAAATAATTGTAGGTTATCCACCTAAAATCATGCTACATACACACCCTAGATCTAAACCATATTCCTTAAAATCAACAACAATGAAATAGGAGAAATTAAATCGAATTAAATAAAAATCATAGATCTCATATAGTATTTTCCTTGAATCATGAATCCCGTTTGTTTCCCTTTCTACCCAGGTGAAGGTTGGTCTAGCTGGACATCATTTATACAATCTCCAAGTATGAAAAGTTGTGTGTGGTTGTTCCAATGTGTTCTCCCCATATGAATACCCTAGTTCCTAATATTAAAAACCACTAAAAATTGCTCTATGGAGGTGAGAGAAACTAATTTTGGTGGTTGGTCTCATAACACGTGGGCCGATGAGCAATTAGGGACTGTTTTTACGGCGAAAATGGGTTATGTCTACGTGTCCACAACACATTGGTGGATTTCCTGCCACGCGGCTGACGTGTCACTTTCCTAATGGTTGAACCGGCATGTGATGACGCTGTGGCTTGGTGAGAACACACCACGTGGCGCATAGGAGGCAGTGTGAGTGTCACGCAGAATCTGTAAAGTCTTGGGAGCTTGTACTGATGCGCATCCCGAGAAAATCAATGGATGTTGAAGCGAGGAGAAGAAATGGTGGACACGCTGAGCTTTTGTGCTTGCTGATGTGGCGAGACGTGATTGGAGGAGTTGGCTGCCTTGCTTTCAAGCTAGGGCTGTGAGCATGATGTGGCGCTTGCCGATTAGAGGAGAGAAAATGAGTGACGTGATGTTGTGATGGTGTCTAATGAAAACGCACCACGGCTAGCATTACTTTGTCTGTTGCCTCATATTCTACCCGCAGCGCAAAGCATAACTCGAGGAAAATTGTCCGGCATCCAATCACTGCATGTAAATACTCCATTTTGAGTACTTTCCACTACGAATTCAACCTTGCACTCCGTTTCACCTAAATATATATTTTGGATACTTTGCATAATGAAATATACTAAAATAAACTACTAAAAGCATATAAAAACCAACTTATCACAGCCCCAAGGAAAAAAAATGATTGATTTTGTGGAAATAGATAACAGAGGAGGAAGAATAAGCTTGGGTTTGATTCCTAAACCAGATCGAACTGGGTCCGGTTCAGGGGTCAAACCCCAATTTTTAAAAAGAGAAAATGTAGAAAATAAAAAGAAATTGTTGGAAAATTAGAAAAAAAAATAAAAAAATAATTTTTCAGACTAAATAAATAAAAATTGTGTATCTTTATGAAAAATAAAGATTTCAAAATTTTTCAAGGATTTATATTATGGTTTTTCTCGTAATACGTGTTACTATACCCGAAAATATCTGGAATTTGAAAAATTGTTTAAAAGCCTATTCTAAATTAATTTGTGGTTTTGAACTACAATTTGGAGTCAAAATCAAGATCCGAATATCCGAGGATAAGATTTGGAGTTATTTTGGAATTTTCAGGTCGAGGCAAATACAATCAATGTATAATAAATTGAAAAAATTATATTTAAGCCTGAACAACGTAATTCTCGACGTCGAAAAATATTGTTTAGTCAAAAACAAAATTCAGGCATCGAAGAAGTATTTTAGGGGTTTCGGGACGCGATTGGGTCAATTAAACTGCAACTAATTGGAAAGACTTGTGGAATGGTTTTGGAATCTTACTGGACTTGTAAATATATTGTAGGACTGTAATTAAGAACCCTATGTGGACTAGCTTACCGTCTCGAAGCGTAGGGAATCTCAATATCGCGTTTGTAAGGTTAAGTAAGTCTCATTGTAACATTTTACTTGTATGATTATAATTTAATATAAATTGCATTGATCATTGATATCATTTTTGTTGTACATGCATACACGGGTAGGGAGAATAAGGGCGATTTGAGACTCCTTAGAGTGTTTACTATACCACGGTTATAAGGGAGAATACTATATTATGCTTGAGGGGCTGGAATCACTAATACTTTGCATCACGTGGTTATCTTGAGATCACGTTGAACTAGATCATACTCCCATAGTCTAAAGGAATAAGACTCATTTGGCTATTCTCTCTATGCATGAGTCATTTTACTATTTACTTATCACTTTTGGGATATGTCATTTGCTTATGATCAGATAACAGAAACAAGATGGATTCAAAGTTGTTTTTAAATTCCTTGGATTGCATTGTTGTTTTAATTATTACGGGTGTACTGGATAGTATGGGATTTACTTATCTGACATTATCTAATTTTTATAATTGGGGGCAAGGTTCTAGCGGCGATAAGGGAAAGAAAAAGCTTTTCCAACTGTTTGTGACTTGATCAGTTTCTTTTCTCTCTATGTATGTATTGTTTTAGAATATAATATATAGTATAAATAGGTTTTTTGGTTCGCGTATGGTTAGAATATTTTTTGAAATTGTTGAAATGGTTTTAGGATGGAATGGAATGTTGTGGAGATAAGGTAATGTCGGTTTAAGGATTTTGAAAACCTAAAATAGGCGAGAGTGAATAAATAATTTTTGTTGATGCAATATATATTGTTATGGGTGGATTATGAGTCCTTCGTTATTTCCACCAAGCTGAGCTGATTTTGTTGATGATTTTTTAAGACCGAGTTTTTCGTGTAGGATTTAGAAATAGATGAGGTATTGTCGAAAGATTTTTAAAAATTTTTAGAGATTATTTAATCAATCTTACGGAACTTTTAGGTTTAAGATTTACTTTTAGAATCCTTTGTGGTTGATAAATAATTATATTTGATAATTAAGACGATGGATTTTCAATTATTTATTGATGTTGAGATTAAGGTTGCTAGATTATCAAGAGAATTATGGTAATCTAGGCTGGTCAGATGTCCTAATTAGGTGGGGTCCGACAGATTGCCTCTAATCCTCCCCTAATTTCTTCAATAGGATAATGGTACTTAATCGAATATTTAGGCTTTAAGTATTCATTATTTTCTCTGTTGTGAACTTCTGGTAAATCAAAACACAGGTTTATTCTTGCAGGAGAATAATCCATTGTTCTTCCTCTAACTCGTGACTCTGTCATGCTATCACTTCCATAGGCATTTGCATAAAACTCTCTTACTAAAATGTTACATCCCTTCTCAATAGGAACATCCTCAAGGTCTAAATTGTTATAGTCCCTTGTCAATAATCCCCAGTTTCTCACATCACTATTATCTAAGATCCTAGGCCTATATTTCAACTCATTCTTCACATTGAATCCTCTCTCCAAGATCAATTTCCTTCATTTCTCTATATCTTTCTTAAACTTGTCAAAGGCCTTCTCATTCATAAGATTTTCCTTCCTAAGAACATAATTATTCACTTCCTCTGGTATCTCTTTTTCTACTACATGCATCCTCCTTATCCTCATATTCTTCCTCAGAGTTATAGCTAAACGATAAAGGTGCGGTAGGCTCTCTTTGTGATCTAATCCTAGGTGTATTAAAAGAAATTGATGTGGGTCTAATTGTGGAAACTTTGGAGTTATCCTTAGTTTTCTCTACTAAATCTCCCCTTCTTTTCTTCTTCTTCTTCAAATTTCTACCTCTTCCGCTTCCGACCATTTCAATATGTGCAAGCAAAAGAATAAATGTGTAAAACCGTTTAAAACTAAATTGTCAGAAAAGTGTTCGGTAGAATTCAACTTATCTATCTAAAAATGAGAAATTCATCAAAAGAGTTGTTTATAAATCGAGAGTTTGAAATTCAAATAAAATTTATCGATAAATCATCATTGATAAAAATTGTCCGTAAGTAATTCAAGTCAAGTGATAGACAAACACAAAAACCCTTAAACGCATTTCAAACTTAGTCTCAAATTAGTTTGCATATAAAATTCAATTCATTCATCAAATGCTAAAAATAGTTCGAAAATTTGATATCAATAAGCGAATTACCACACCACTCTCATACTAGTATTATAATTGAAAACATTCGACATCAAAACCAATTTAGAGTAAAAGTCTTGAAATTTAGCTTCTAACCTTAATAAGAATCCAAAAATCAATGAAAAACCAAAAATATAATTGATAAAATGCTAGGATTTTCATTGATTACCTTCTTGAAAGTGAATCTTTCAAATTTAGAATTCAGGACTCTTCTAGAACACTCCTCTAAGCTCCAACTTCAAACTCCTCTTGCTCAAGCCTAGTTGGCTTTACAGTTTCAAGGCTAGCCAAATTGTAGGCTAAATGTGTGAAGATTGAGGTGGGAATCACTTAAATACACTAGAATTTAGCGTTTGAAAGTTGAATCTAGTCAAAAATTCGATCTTCAAGTCGAAAAGTTACAATGATTTGTAAGTGTGATGTGAGAAAATGTAATGATTTTTAGTTTTTATTTTTAAAAACCAGTATTCATTCTCAGCAATTCAGGGTTTAAGTGGATTTGTTAGGAAATCACTGCCTAAATCGTTGAAAATAAGCATCGGTGGCTCATGATTAGTTCAGCGAATCCTTGTTATAAGTGCAAATCGGTGACAAATTGCTAACTTGAAATTATGCTAAAAATTCTGCAAACTGCTATCGATTTTCTCAACGATTTCCAATACAAACATAAATCACTGAGAAATCGTTGACCTATTTTATCTATTTTCAATTTAATTGATTTTCTCATTTAGTTACCACATATATATCCAATAAAAAGGTAGAATTATTCAAAAAATTTAGAATTTGACTATGATTTGTACTAAACAGTAATTTCATTACTATAAATAACCGATTAACATAAAAACTAATGCATAAAGACAATATAATACAGAAAGAAATTGGCTCGATCAACCAATCTTACATGAAATTATTTTGGAATTAAGTTCCTAAAATATCCCCATTATAAAAGTCAAAAGTTGAAAGGATATAAAAACAACTAACTAATCCTAATACTAAAACCGAAAGTATATATAGAGTATGAGTTGCCTTCCATAGAGCGTTTTTGTTTATTATCATTGGTTCGACTGAACCACATAATTCTAAACTGGTTTTATGAACTTAAATGTAAGATTGTCCAATCTAGTGCCATATAGAAAATGATTGCTCGACTATGTACCCTAAAAATGATTGTCTTATTCAGAGTATCCATGACAGCTTGCAGAGTACCTAAGAAAGATCGTCCTAAGATTAATGGAGGATCTTCATTGATGAAGTGTGACATAAATATAAAATATGTGGGAATAATGTACTTTTCAATTTGAACTGTTATATTAGTAACCACTACTATTGTTTTCACTAAATAATCATTTGGTAGAATAACTTTTTCAGAAGCAAGTACATCTAACTCCAGTTGAGTATGAAAAAAGAAGTGAATTGACATGTAGTTTGCTTTAGAATTCATATCACAAATAGTTTTAAAATGTCAAGCCCATTAAACTTTTATGTTTTTGTATATATCTCCTGGATCATTGGGCTTGACAAATTGCTAGATTCTTTTTTTTTCTTCTTCTTCTTATTCTTTGTAACTTTAAACTCCTCCATTTTAAGATCATTTTCAACATTGTTTGGTTACTTAACCCTCCATTCTTGAGTTATTATTTTTTGCATTTGAAGTATCTTCAACTCATTCATTCTTTGTCATAACATTTTTCGTCTTCCATTGTTACTGCATTAATAACACATACTTAAGCATTTAAATGATGATTTAATTTTAAAGATTCATTATCATCTGCTTGTTCATTATTAGCTTCATCAGAATTATCATAGACATCTTCATCATTAAAATAAAAAGTGACAATTTTGTTTTCAAATTCCATAGACATTATTTCTTCAAAGATACTTATCTTTGTTTTAGCCGTTTTAATTCTAAAAGTATGGTCAGAGATTTAGATGATACTGAGTCTCTCATTTTCATGACATAGAAGTCAGCTATAAATACTAAGTTATTTACTTTTACTAAGATTTCTTCTAGTAAACCATAAAGTTTGATAACTGTGTTGTAATTTAAAGTAAGATTAATAGGTGTATTAGTCAATGAACCTATTTTCAGTGACTCATATAATTTAAGTGACATAACATTAATTGATGCTTCAACTCACACATAGAAAAATTTATAAAAGAAGTTCTTAATGTAATAGGAATTCCAAACATTCCTGGATCAGAACATTTCTCAGGTATTTTTTTTTTAATTAAAGCTGACACCTTTCGTCATAAGTTTTCCTTAAATTCTTCTAAAAATTTATCCTTAGACTTACAGAATTCTTTAAAAACTTCATCATAATTAGAAAATTGTGTAATTGATTCCATCAATGGTTTATCGATTTCTATTTTTCTAAATGCTTCAAAAATGTCTTTATTGTTTTCTTCCTCCCTAGCATCAGCTTATTGTTGTCGAATGGTAGAATATAAATAATATCTTCATTCAAGGTATCATAAATCTTATCATTTTTATCTTTATCAATTATTTTAGACTTGTAAAGATTTTTTATATACTTCACTTTGGCTAAATACTATGGGTATAAACTTTCAGGAAAATGTGTATATTTCAATTATTCAGCCATCCATTCTCTAATAAGAATGACATTAGACATCATTTCTTCTTCTTTTTCTTCCTTTTCTTTTTCTTCAATAGTTTTATATGTTTTTTTTTCCTTTGTTTAAGTATTTTTCAAGTTATATGTATGTCTTTCTCATCATTGAATAAAGCATTGACTTGTGATTACTCTATTAAGTACTTAACATATTTATTTGTAAATCCATTTGACTTAACTAATTTTTCAGTTCATTAATAGTAGTATCAGTTTTAATCTGATTTTAAGAGATTTATGTTAAGTTTTAATGACTTTGGTTCATAAAATTATGCAAGATAAGCACTGACAAATCATGCGATGAGGCATCTTGGAAAGAAGTTTGGTCTATGGTGGAGCCAAGGCACCTTAATGGGATTTTGGCCCAATAAGTGGAGATTGTTGTAGATGTGTGGATCGAAATAATAGCCTCACATCTAGTAAAGTGTGACTTAATATAGAAATACTTAAGTGTAGATCTCTCTATTCTAATTAGTGGTACCAAGACCTTTTGAAGTAAAATCTCACACCTATGAGTTGAAGGTGGATAAGATGGAGACAATATTAGTGCTAGTGAGATTCACGAACCTGTAGAGAAAGGCGCGGGCAGGCCCAACAAATGGTATCAAAATCGATTATTCGGCTAGAACAAGACATATCTATTGGTAGTTGCGAGTTCCTCAAGTTGTATCCCTTCGAGATGTAGTAATGCCATATCATGGATGTGGCAACTTGGGTGTATTTCAGTCCAAGGTGGTGATTGTTGAAAATTTGCGGATCGAAAGTCTGTCCAACATCGATTAAATGAAAACTTCATAATGAAGTTTATAAGTGGTGATCTCACCTCTACTAGTACCAAGGTCTTTCGAGATAAAACTCCACACCTATGAGTCGAAAGTGGTTAAGTTAGGGATAATATCGGTACTAGTAGAGATCTATAGGCTCGCACATGCTTGTGCGGTACGGGAGAATTTAACAAAGTATCAGAGTCAATGGTTCGGCTGGGACCTGTGACAAAACTCCTCGGATGGATTTCAATCCATGGTGGAGTGTTGAAGATGTGTGGACATAAATAACAGTTCTACGTAGGATAAATGTAACTTCGTAATGAAGTATTTAATGGTAGATGTCTTTCCCAAATAGTACTAAGGCCTTTTGAGTTAAAACCTCATATCTAAAAATTTAAGGTAGTTAAGTTGGGGATAATATGAGTATTGGCAGAGATTCACGAACCGGAGTGTGCCCAATATGAAAAGTAACTATCTCACACTCGCCAACGAAACAACAATCACTAAAATGAACACTATAAATGTGTATCCTCATCAAATCCTCTATTTTTTAAAGTGGTTAAATAGACCCTAGTTTTTGCTTAAAGGACCTCATTTTTGAATTTTTACTATGTTGTATCCCGCTTTTTACTTAGTGTACCACAATTTTTTTCTCAAAATTTTAAAAATACCCTTGCTATACCCCATTAGCCTCACCTTCACCCTCACCCTAACACCCCCTCTAAAGAGGTGTCGGACACAAAGGAGAGGTGACGGCTCTGTGACATCTCTTTAAAAGTGTCGGACACAGGGCCGACACCTCTAAAGAAGTCTCAATTTAATTCCTCCATCACCCATTGAAACCTAGTTTTTTTGTAGTTTCGGTCGAAAGTCGGCCATTACCTCTTTAGAGGTGTTGCCCTTGTGTGTCTAACACTCCTCAAAAGGTATCAGCTTTGTGTGTCCGACATCTACGGGGCAACAAGAACGAACATAAAAATTTCAAAACTCCTAAAAAATACATGAAAATGATAAAAAAAATAGTGGGTTTTACTCGAAATCGCTTGATATTTTCGATTCCATCGAAACTTTGTATTCAAAATGCAAGTTTCAATCCCTAAATCAATGTCCTAAACCTAACAACAAATCCACAAACAATACCAAATCAAAAAGCAAAAAAATCCAAAAAAAAAATTCGAAATCGACATTAAAAATATGAGGAATGCACACACAGTGTCGAATCGATGTGGTTTTGCTAGGACGTCATCGGATTTGGGTTGGAGGTGAGGATATGATTTGAGATAGGGGTGACTTGGGTATGAGTAAGTGGGGCGGGTTGGGTATGGGTAAGTAAAAACTCTTTTATATGGAAGGGTATTCACTGAGGTGGGGTACTCTAAGCAAAGATTAGGGTCTGTTTTGCCTTTTTTTAATGTATCAGGAATATCCACTTGTTCATTTTTACCTTTCTCGAATTGCATTATTAGTCCCATATTTAACTGTTGAGGGCCGCTATGGGCACCACACCAATTAATGAAGGCACCCATTTTTTTGTCATTCTCCCCTCTAAATTACACTTTGATGTAAATGACTCTATCGCCCTTTCATATAAACTCTCTCCAATCTCACGACCCATTTTTAAACAAATTTTGGGGCACCCCACTACATTGGTCTCCCATCTCTAACTTAAAGCCACGTATTTGTTTGCCGGACGTTTATTGATTCTTGCGTCTTCACATCATCCGATAGCGAGGTAACATTGTTTTACAACCATATGAAGATTTGAATGAACTATTTTTTTGTTCAAAACAGTGAAATTGATTATTTGGTTTTTCAATGTAGTGTTTGGTAAATTCAACCATTCCGAACTTGTTTCCACTATAAAATGGACGAACGTACTGCAATGGTGCAAGATGAGGTACAAGAAGAGGTATTTGTTGAAATTAATTGCATTTTTTTTCTGGTTTTTCATCTTTTCAGTCGAAGTTGCACGGGCGCGATTGTTTCGGCCTCGCGGTATCGAGACTTATAGATAAGTCTCGGTCAAAAGCCACCGAGACTTATGCGTAGTTCACGGTCATGCCGAGACCGAAACAAATTGTATAGTCTTAGTATAAAACGATCGAGACTATTTCGTAAGTCTCGGTTGCCATTGAACGAAAATTCGTTATAGTCGCAGACCTATACTACCAAAAAATTGGTTTTTTGGTGAATTTGCTGTGCATTTTGGTTGAGTCGTAATGTTACAATGTATGTATTGCTGGTAATGTCAGTTTTAACTTTATTTCCATATTACAAGGATGCGTTTACTCCTTGTAGGCCATTCCCATCTAGAGAATCGGCTATTTCATGGCTTCAACTGATTGGTCGTGAGAACAAGTTTGTGTTAGTAACGAAGCACTCTGATACCTGAAGGATTAAGAATAGGGGAAGGGCAAACTTACGTGTGAGAGGTCTGGTACATATAGGGGAATGTCACAAAGAGTAGGGAAAAGTAAAGCGGTAAAACTTACTTTGACACCAAGAACTAAAGAAGAAAAGGAAACGGGGAGGACTCAAACTGGTACAAAGAAATGTGGATGCTCTTTCCTTCTTAACATTAAGGAAAATGTTGATTCTTTATGGTATGTCACTGTCATCTGTAGGAGGCACAATCACAACCCCGCCAAAAACTTGGATGACCACTCATTTGCGGGAATATTGGATAAGGGTGAGCAGGTGGTCGTGGTGCAGATGACTAAGGGTAATGTGAAGCTAAGAGATATCCTCAATACATTGAAGCAAAGAGATGTTAAAAACGTATCGACAATGCAAACAATATATAATGCATGACAAAAATTCCGAATTGAAGATGCGGGTGGGAGGACTCAAATGCAACAACTATTGCACATATTGGAGAAGAATAAATAGATGTCGTGGCATAGGAAGCATCCCGATACGAATATCATCACTGATTTATTTTGGTCACATCCTGATTTAATCAAGTAGCTACGGTATTACTCATTGGTTCTTTTGATGGATTGCACTTACAATAGCACCAAAACATAGACAACAGTCAAATATTTAATTAAAAACACAACAAGTTCCATAATCCGCCATTCAACATTCTAACAAGTCTAACATTCAAACAACATTCTACAAGTTCCTTAATCCAACAAAACCTAAAACATTAAAAGTTCCATAATTCAACATTATACAACTTCCCTCATTGTTTTGGCTTCTTCAAGTTCTTTCTCCTGTATTCCTTGCCATGCATTCTCTTTGGGGGCGAGCATCGACCGTTGGTGGTGTAGCATTAGCCGAAGTGGAATGTGTAGAAGTGCTATCGTGTTGGGACTGCCTAGGACCTGCTTGGGTAGGGGCTGATGTGTCGGTGGCGGCGGCGGTGCCAGTTGCAGTGGTGGGAGTGGTAGTGGTGGTGGTAGGATCGAAACTCTTCCTCGAAAGGGAATTGACGACGTCACTCGCCATTTTCCTTGCAGACTCTAATGTACACAACTCCGGCGGGAGTCCATCCATCGTAATGTCACGTCCAACGCACGCCCATTACGCTGATCAAAACAAAAATAAATATGTTAACGTATAAAATTACGGGTTTTCCAAAAATGGCAAAAACTTATACATAATACTTATAACACATTCAATACCTCCAATAGTTCGTTGTCAGTGATGGTTGTAGCAACCATGTCTTCATCTTCAAAGCTTGGGTTGGTGATCACTGGGTGAGACACTTTAAGGAACCAAGGTAGATAGTTCGGTGTAGCCAAAAACTCGAACTTTGCCTTGTCACCGCGAACTTTGGGGGCCAACGAATGGTTACGCCAACATTCCCAATTGTCTTGTTGGAACCCACACTTGACAGAGTATTTGAGTGCAGATGGGCCTCGATGTGCTTCTAATGGGCGGTACGGAGGATCTGGTATAAATTGCACGTGGACAAAGTGTCTCAGAATCTTCTCCGGATGGTAGGGCTCCACCATATCCATGTACTTCAATGTGCCATTATAGAAGGTCATCGCGTACACAACTCCATTATCCTTGTAATTAACATAAGGGTCCCAAGCGACCAAATCAAACATAAACAACCATAATTAGTAACCATAAACTAAATTTAACATTTAACAACATTGGCTAAGTAACTCACCTCACTTGGTCGCAACCTGTCCAACGTTCTCCTAATGGACCCAACATAGTCAATATTCATCACGGTCTCATGCTTTTGAATCCATCTACAGACACGAGATTGCACGTAGTCCATGTATTTTGCATTAGATGTGGCAAGCCCAAGTTTGAAATGGTCGTACACCCATCCCTACAAATACATACAACGTTAGTTAGTGGGAAAATGCAAAAAGTAATACTAATTATTCAAAAAACAATATAAGTTGGTTTAATAATAAACCTCAAGTAATGTGAGGTAGCCGACAATCTGAGATACTTGTACTCTGGTGGCAGACCCCAAGTGTCGGTACAAGTAGGCTAATGCAGCAGCACCCCATGCATACTTTCCCACGTCGTCCAAATGTTCTAGAAGCTTCAACAACGCAATAGATACTCGAGACCCACTCTTATCCGCAAAAAGGGTGCAAGAAAATAGGTACAACAAGTACG
The DNA here is from genome assembly GCA_039657365.1 of Stephania yunnanensis. Lineage (NCBI taxonomy): Eukaryota > Viridiplantae > Streptophyta > Magnoliopsida > Ranunculales > Menispermaceae > Stephania > Stephania yunnanensis. The sequence goes on along the minus strand of CM077581.1, from coordinate 24,779,827 downwards.
TCCGGGCTGTGCATTCTATAGGGGATAAGTTATGTTCCTCGAACCAGCTTTGGGGCACCATCAACTCTTCAACCAACATTTTTGCACTGTGAGCCCCTTGCTGATGTTCACTTCATCATCAACATCTTCAATGCTAACCCCAAGTAGTTTGGCCACCAACTTAATCTCATCCGAGCTAGATTCCTTGGTGTACCTCGCAAAGTTCTCAACTGCAACCACTTTGCCCGTCATAGGAATCTTCAGGAGAATGCTCACGTCCTCCAAAGAGATCGACATTTCACTGAATAGTAAGTGAAATGTGTTCGTCTCCGACTGCCACCGCTCCACAAAGGCAGATATAACCTCCTTGTTAGCCTTGCGGTATGAGAGTCTATCAGCGTATTTAACCCAGACCGCTGAATAATCCTCTGAAGGCCCTTGGTGTCAGGATGGCACGACTGTAAGTCCCATTCTTGGATCTGAGCACCGTGATTGATATACTTGACTATTAGACGATCCCGCAACAACGAAAAACATTTCATCAACTATATGAAAACCCTAAGTTTTTAAGTATTCCATTCAATGAAACTTTATATACTTCATTGCTCTAAATCGCTAATGCGTCATGATCTTTAAGGTTCTTCAACAATGATCTATCTAAAGGACCATCGGGGAAAGGAGCACACATTTCCAAATGCCCTTGTGACTCTCCTTCATTATGGCCACCTCCAACACTAGTACTCCTACCCACATTACGATTAGTACTTGTGGTGTCTGCCAGTGCTGATAAGTCACTAGTACTAGACTCTGATGCATGAGCCTCATCTTCGCCTCAGGCAACTACAAGATCTTTTTGTCGACGCGTGTCAATGTTGGAACCTTCACCGTGCAATTGAAAATTCTTTGCACGATTTCCAACAATCTTTCCCTTTCCCTTCGCATCTACTTTCTCTTTCTCTTTCCGATAAGATGCAGTCGGGGGTCTCCGGCCGCCTCGCCCACGGTTACCCCTCGATACCTCAACACTGACCTCCTCCCTAGTCACTGGGGTTTTCGAACGAGCCATACCTGATAAGACTACAACATGTAAGCGCCTGGAGCATAAATAGAAGTACAATTCAAAAAAATAAGAACAAAATCTTCCATTTCTATAGTCTCGGTCAAGCAGGTTTGAGAAAACAATTAGAATTTCGGTGACGCATGACCGAGATAACGCAATTAGTCTCGATAATGGACAACCGAGAAAACAATTTCATTCTCGGTTGTACATCACCGAAATGAAATCACCTATACATTTTGAATTACTCTCGTGATGTGGTGATCGAGAGCAATTACAACGTTACACTACCTAAAACAATAAAACATAATAATAATCTCGACTAACAATGGCCGAGTTTAAGCTCGGCTACTAATGTGTATGAGGGTTCCCACACACTTGCCCTGTATCTCGGCCATGCTTGCCCGAGACTGTATAAACTATTTATGGCTTGTGTGGCCGAGAACTACGAGTTTGCAAATAACAATCCATTAAATACAAACTACACAAAAATAACAAATTCTGTACCAAATGCAACTTAATTAGACTACCAACGTAACTTCGATCGATCGAATTAACGCCTTGCGAGCGAGATCGAAAACCTAAAATCGAGCCCTAATGTGGAGACGAAATTCAATAAATCGGTGAGCCTCCGAACTCGAACAACACAACAACAAGCGCCTACGACAGAGGAGAAAAACGAAGACAAACCCGGGGTTCGAAGGTTGCTTGCAATGGATCGAGCAAAAATTAACGGTTCGAAGAAAGTCATTCGTTTGAACAAGAGCACGGAGGGTGGGGTGCTGGGGTGCCTCTATTTTGAATGAGGGGTATTTTGGGGATTTCGGCTTCATATTTTGGATGCCTTTGATAAATGACTTTGTGTTTTCAACAAGAAAGTGCCTTTACTAATTAGTGGGGTGCCCATAGCGGCCGTTCAAAAGCGAAAGGACACCCCGATACCAACACAACAACACTAATTTGGGTTTATTATAAGTATTTTGGTCAGGGGTTTAGACATTGGAAAGTATAAAATGACGGCCACCTCCCTCTTACCCGTTGGTCAAAATTTCAACTACATTTTATTTTCGTCTTTGGAAACCCATCATCTCCAAGATCTGTTTTAATCGGGCCACCCGGTTGACGATTGCGCCGATTTCGCTTGTTTCTGGCAGTTTTTTTGAGATCATTCAGGACCATATAGAGAGAGAGAGATAATTCCGAAGACAGTCGGCAAGGTGAGCTGTTCATTTATAGTTTTATTTTGGATTTGGATTTGGATTTGGATTTGGTCAGCCCCATCATGGATTCCTTGCCCCTATTTTTTCTCTTACATTTTCTTTTAATTTTTCCGACCTATTTGATGATGACTACGATCGGAATGGAATATTTACTCTTACAAGAAGATGGATCCTAGCTAATTCCTTCACACTGATACTCATAACTGAGTGACCATGTTTGCGCTTGATCTGTAAATGAAATATTCAGAGACGCGATGAGAAATGTGTGACTCTGCTCTTGCAAAGAATGAGCAGGTCTTGTTTGTATTATATAGGCAGTATGGATGACTACAACCATTGATCAACAATACACGTATATCGATCTGTACACCACACAAAATGTTCATAAACTTCTCTTGCTTAACAACGTGTCAAGTGTGTAATGATGACGTGACCCACTGTGGCCGATACATAATGTGATTTAGAATGTGTGCCTAACACCCCCCCTCAAACTTGGCGGTGGATCAAGAACGCCAAGTTTGATACGCATACTGTGATGTTTAGAGCTAGAGAGAGCTTTGGTGAGACCATCAGCCAGTTGATCATCCGCATACTGTGATGTTTAGAGCTAGAGAGAGCTTTGGTGAGACCATCAGCCAGTTGATCATTTGAGGGAACATAACGAACCTCTAGTTTTTTGTGAAGGACACGGTCACGAACAAAGTGAACATTGATCTCAATGTGTTTCATGTTTCGTGCGAGCGTGAAAGACAGGGTTAAGAGCTAAGGCATTAGCACTTTTATTGTCGCACCACAGTATAGAATGAGAGGGAGGTATAAAGTGAAGTTCTTGCAGGAGAGATTCGAGCCACATTATTTCAGAGGTAACGTGAGCTAGAGCACAATACTCGGATTCAGTGCTTGAGTGGGCGACTACATTTTGTTTCTTTGACATCGAGGAGCACGATACTCGAATTCAATGTAAACCATTCATAAGAGATTCTAATATTTAACAATTGAAATCATTGTGAATTCATAGATGCCCGCTAATGCGCTAGTTTGAAAGCTTGACCCAATAGAAATTACAGAATTTGATGGTAAGAGGGATTTTAAGGATTATGAACGGACATCATCCGCTACATTAACCGAACTATGTGAAAGTGTTTGACCTATGTAGTTGACCCTAACTATCTGAGGCATTGTTGTTGTCATTTTAGTTCAAATTAATTTGAAGATATTATAAGTACCAACTAAGACTTGTATAGACATGTTGAGCCGTCCTAGCAAAATTTTTGGAATTCGATTCAGCTTGAGGAGCAACCATCATGTTGTTTTTATGATACTAATCATACTATTGTTGGACGAGATTAGGGAAGGGGTTTTTTATCTAGAGTGGAAAGAAATTTTGAAACAAATTTGTAAAGGGCTTCTGTTCTCTAGAGTGGAAAAAAATTTCGAAACAAATATATTTTTAGAATGCATATGAAGAATTCGTAATAATGCAACTTTTAGTGCCTTAGCACAAGGGTTGTAACTGCATGATTCAGGTTCTTCTTGAATGCGCATTCGAGGTTGTTGCTTGATTTAGTGAAATTAGAATAGTAGCATTAATCTTCTTTTCTTCAAACATATTTGAAAACGTGTTTGTTGTGTTTGCTATACAGGATATTTGATTTTTCAATATCCTTGATAAATTGTCTTCAATGAATGATAAAATCTTCCTTACCAAATAGTAAATGAAGTGGCGAGGGATAACTTTTTTGACTTTTATCTTGCAGGGGGAGTTTTGGTCACTATGAATGCAAATTTAAGTAAATCTGCATCGAATGGTCGTGAAAAAGTATTCACATATGTGGAGCAGCAAGAGAAGGTTCTCACACACGCACACACACACACACACACACACTCTCTCTCTCTCTCTCTCTCTCTCTCTCTGAAATTACTTTAACTAAGTGGAGGTCACTAGCTGAATAATGCTGTTTTAACATCAAAAAAATTCTTCATGCAGATTGATGAGGTGAGAAGATTGATAGGGCCTTTGACAGGAAATTTGGCCTTTTACTGTTACGATGCGTCAATTGCTAGATATTTGCGTGCGCGTAACTGGAATGTCATGAAGGCGACGAAGATGCTGAAGGAAACCTTGAAATGGAGACATGAGTACAAGCCAGAAAAAATATGTTGGGTAAGTCAAAATTGACTATCAACCTTCTACTTGTTTGGATTTCTTTTCTTGTAGGAAGTTGGTGTGTTGTTATTTGCTGGGGCCCTTATTGTAGTCCTTAGATTTGTGTTTAGTTAGTGTTTTTTTTCTTCTCCAATTTTTTCTTTACAAAGAGAGTTGCTAGTCCTAGTATAATCCTAGGAATGTAGATAGTTGCTCACAATTTTTTAATCTTCCTAATTCCCATAAACTCGAACAAAATACTTTTGGGCTTGAAAGAGAGAGAACTCTATATGTCAATCTTACAGTTTCTTTTGGTGTTTCTTCTATAATGTAGGAAGAGGTCGCTCATGAGGCTGAGACAGGTAAAATTTACAGATCAAATTTCAAGGACAAGCATGGAAGACCTGTTCTAGTCATGAGACCTTCCTGCCAGGTTTTTTTTCCCTTTACTGTTTGCTTTTATCTCATTTACTTTTCATATTGACTTGTTCTCTCTATCATAGTCGTTGTTGCTGCTCCTCAAGTTAATGAAACCAGGTTGCTTATGATGTAATTGTGATTTTTTTTGCCATTATGTGTAGTTAGTAGTGTAATATTTAAGCAATTCACATGTTAATAAACATGGATACTAATTGCAATTTGACTGTTTTTGGAAGGTTTATTTAATCGATTTATTGAATTTCGTGTCAACTGCAGAACACAAAATCAACTAAAGGACAAATTAGATACTTGGTATATTGCATGGAGAATGCCATTTTAAATCTTCCAATGGACCATGAGCAAATGGTTTGGCTAATAGATTTCAAGGGATTCAACATGTCTCATATATCGGTAAAGGTAACAAAGGAAACAGCAAATGTTTTGCAAAATCGTTATCCTGAAAGGCTTGGCGTGGCGATCCTGTATAATCCACCAAAATTTTTTGAGTCATTCTGGACGGTGAGTACATGCTTATTTGTATTTTATTTGGCTTGATTTATTTTCTTTCAATAAAAATTGCTGGACTTATTTAGTTTTTGATAATTGTCTTTGTTAATGCTGCCAATTTCCATTAATTAATCAATCCCCCATTACAAACAAACTCAATTCTTTAAATAAACTTTTAGGAGACTCAACACACTTCTAATTAAAATCAAACACCTTAGAATGATTTTGTACTTATCTAGAACTAGGACACCTAATATCACACCTGCCGCAATATGTATAGAATTTCTATTTTAACACAAATCTGACAATTGATAAGTACAAATCAAAAACAAAATAAATACCGACATATGCTAACTTACTAAACTAATTATACTTAAATTCCGAAGTAACCTAAACTCTAGAAACTAAACAAATAATTGTGCTACTTTTTGATGCATATACAACCACGTACACATGTCTCCTGTCTATGGCCTTGTTCTTCTTCTTCTTCTTCTTCATGATTCTACCACATGGTAACTTTAGACTTTTCATTCCTAATCTGCATTAGTTTATATGCTGCCACCAAGCTGTGGCCTTATTGCGAAGCCTGGTCGTCGCCAGTTACATATGCTTATTCTTGAGCACACCTTTGAATTATAAGATCTCTTCAACTGTTGCTAGCCAATCTAAGAAATCTTTGATAGGATTTTCAAATTGAAGAAAGCTTTGATTAATCCGAAATGGAGATTTACAAGTGTAAGGTATTATCATTAACTAAGTTGTAACATGATCTACTAAATGTAAGCAATTGAGTCAAATAGTCAAAGATATTTAGAGACTCAGTTAGTGATGCGTAAGTTTGTTAGTCACATATTAAGTGTGATCAGACGTTCTATATTATGAATCACTCTATAAATACAAGTGAAACACTCCACTCAACTCAGTTGATTGAGTGAGAGTTTTCGTGTGAATCAAGAAACCTCTTAGGGTTTCAATATGGTATCAGAGCTGTAAGGCTTACGCCATCTCTGACGACACCATGTTTGAGATCTCATCGCCATCAATAATGGCGTCTCAGTCATCAACACATTCGTCGTCTTTGACGAATGCTAGATCATCAAATCCGTGTTCGTTGTTCGGAAATTTTCTGCATCAATGACTACCTAGCAAGCTTGAAGAGAGTAATTTTCTTGGAAATCCATTGTGGTTCCTTTTGTCACTGGACTCAAATATGATGGTATTCTATTAGGAACAATGCCTCGTCCGACGCCATCTTCAGATGACTCAGAAGAAGCTCAACTCGATCTTGAAGACTAGATCAGCAAAGATCAGCTGTTGCTGTGTTGGCTGTACAATTCTTTATCAAAGTTTGTTGCTTAACAACTCATTGGATGCAAATTTGCAAACGAAGCATGGAAGGCGATTAAAAACCTCTGCAATGCTTGCAACCGAGGAAGAATCCATATCTATCCAGACCACAAGAAAGGGAGCTCCATCCATTCAACAGTACCTCAACATGATGAAAGACTTCTTAGATAGCTTTTCTGCAGTTGAATCCCCAATTTCCAGTGCAGATTTGATCTCTTGTATACTCCCCCAATTACAACCTTCTTGTAGTACCTGAAAGTTCTTTTGTGGCAAGAATTACATGCTACGTTGCTGCAATTTGAGGCGAAACTCCAACAATTGCAAAATTTCTTGTCTCTGTCCATTTCCGCTCTAGGAGGTAGCCAACAGTTTGCAACTGCAGCATTTCAGTCTCGATCTAACAATTCTCCGAAGAATTTTGGTGGTCAACAACAATCTGGAGGTTTTCCGAACAATCGCTCTCAACAGAACAATTGAAATGGCGGTTCTAACAATCATGGCAAAGGACGCGGTCGTGGTGGCCAAGACTTCAGCAACCATCGTCCTACTTGTAAGATCTGTGGTCGTGTAGGTCATGTTATAGCAATTCGTTAGTATAGGGCTGACATGAGTTACATGGGGGCTTCACCTCGTCCTCAACATCAACTGAACCGATTTCCTACTCAAGCACATTATTCAGCTTCTCAACTTGCGATGTATGCATCTCCTGAGTTTGTGAATGATCAGGCATAGTATTTGGACAACGGAGTGTCGTCTCATGTCTCAGCTGATCCAAATCAGTTTTCCAGTGCTTTAGTTTACAATGGTGATCAGTTTCTAATGGTTAGGAATGGCGTTTCTCTACCAGGCTGCCACCCAGGCCCAATAGCCGAACCGGGCCTAAGCAAACGGTCTGGCTCGCCTAAAACAACATGTAAAATTGGGCAAATTTCATGATCTTCCTTTCAATAACCATGTTTCTTGTACTACGACTCCTTTGCAATTAATTCATATAGATGTTTGGGGTCCTGCGCCTGTTGAGTCTCAAGGTTTTCGATATATTACATGCACTTTGTCGATGATTTTTCTTGTTTTACTTGGATCTTTCTTGTGACGACCCTCACCTGACCTAGGGTCGAGTCGTTCGGCCCAACCGCCACCCAAGCCCAATATCTGAACCGGGCCCGAGCAAACGGTCTCGCTGGCCTAAAACAACTTGCAGAATTGGGCAAATTTCATGATCTTCCTTTCAATAACCCTGTTTCTTGTACTACTGCTCCTTTGCAATTAATTCATATAGATGTTTGGGGTCCCATGCCTGTTGAGTCTCAAGGCTTTCGATATTTCACATACACTTTTTCGATAATTTTTCTTGTTTTACTTGGATATTTCCTGTGACAACCCTCACCTTACCTAGGGTTGGGTCGCTTGGCCCAGATCGTCACCCAGGCCTAATACAACCGGTCCCAAGCAAACGGTCTGGCTCGCCTAAAACAACATGTAAAATTGGGCAAATTTCATGATCTTCCTTTCAATAACCCTGTTTCTTGTACTACGACTCCTTTGCAATTAATTCATATAGATGTTTGGGGTCCTGCTCCTGTTGAGTCTCAAGGTTTTCGATATTTTACATACACTTTGTCGTTGATTTTTCTTGTTTTACTTGGATCTTTCATGTAACGACCCTCACCTGACTTAGGATTGGGTCGTGCGGCCCAGACCGCCACCCAGGCCCAATACATACAACCCATTTAGATGTTTTAAATTCCAGTAATATAAATAACATGCAAAGCTCACATCAAAGGCAAGCCTTTCTTTTATCCTGCGCTGGTGTTGATGAAGATGGACCTGTGGAGTAAGTGTGGTCAACTAGAAGAACCAACGAAGTTGAGTAATGTGGAAAACCCGCTGAACCATCAAACATATAAGTAATACCTACTAATCATGCGAGTTTAACATGAATCGGAAATAAGCAAAGAGAGTATTTCATGGATAGCATTAGTCAAGATTCATAAAGTGTCGCATAGGAAACATAAAAAGCATTTGTAAATCAAATCATTATGCACGGGCGATTCAATAGAGATATCATAAAAACATAATAATATTATTAGTTGGTTCAATGCGTAGTAGTTATTGACAAGAATCCGGTGACCGATTACCCTACTCTCATAGTGATGCAAACCATTAGTCGACACAAAGCCTTTATGCCTCCTTGCTTGTCCCATCAAGTCCACAGTAGGTTCATCCAAAGCCATCACCGATGTGCGCACCAATCTCATGTATCGATTTCATGGTATGATTCAAGTAATGCGCCGACCATACAATACTCAAGTGGTGGCAGCGACCACACAATTGTGTTATAATCAATATTAAGGGTGGGCAACGGTCTATACAAAATCGCCCAAATCGAGTCGGTCCGTCCTGGTTTCTAAGTCTCGCGGTTTGGGGTGGTTTGAAAAGTGTATGTTTATAGGTTATAGTCCTTGTCATAAAGCTACAATTGTTTGAGTTCAACTAGCAGGCTTTACATTAGTCGACATGTTTTTTAATGAATCATAGTTTCCATACAAATAGTTGTCTGATAAATCAGCTTCCCTATTTCTATCTTTCTTTACCTCCTATTTATGGGTCCAATTCTCAACCTTCTATTGCACATGTTCCTCCTTCTATGGCAGTTCCCTCTACTGTAGTCTCTCCACCCATTTCTTTGTCACCTTCCTCTTCTACCACAGACAACTCCCCCGCTTCTCTTTTTCCACCAATACATCCAACTCACCACATGATCACGAGATCTAAGGCTGGTATTTTTAAGCCTCGAATTATGTCTGTTGCTAAACAATCAATTCCTATCAAGGAACCTAAGAATGTTAAAGAGACTCTTAATGATGAAAACTTTGAAAAGTGCTATGACTCAAGAGTTTAAGGCTCTCCAACATAATCATACTTGATCTTTAGTACCCTTTTCTCCATCTGAGAATCTGGTGGGAAACGAATGGATTTTCAAAGTAAAGAAAAACTTTGATGGGTCTTTCAATATGTATAAAAGCACGGTTGGTTGCACAAGGGTTCTCCTAAATACCCGACATTGATTTTAATGCCACATACAGTCCAATGGTGAAAGCTTCCACAATTTGTGTTGTTCTTGCTATAGTTGTTTCATCTAACTGGTCTATTCGACAGTTAGATGTTGACAATGCATTTCTTCATGGGAAATTAAAGGAGAGTGTATATATGCCACAAACATCAGGGTTTGTTGATTCCTTAAAACTTGATCATGTCTGCAAACTTAACAAAGCCATTTATTGTTTTCAACAGTCTCTTAGAGCATGGTTTCAACAACTCAGTTCCACGTTGGCTTCTAGGGGTTTCAACAATTCAAGGGCAGACTCTTCGTTGTTTGTTCTAAAGCTGGGCTCTCAATTACTCTATGTGCTCATTTATGTTGATGATATCATCATTGCTGGGGTTTCTTCTACCCTTATTTGTGAGTATACTACTAAATTGAATCAAGTCTTCGCTTTAAAAGACCTTGGTGACTTGCTTTATTTTTTAGGCATCGAAGTTCACAGGATGCTTAGGTGGATGTGTGGTAAAACCCGTAAAGATAGAATAAGAAATATAGAAATTCAAAGACAAGTAGGAGTAGCACCAATTGATACAAAGATTAGGGAAGGGCGGTTGCGATGGTTTGGTCACCTGCAAAGACGGCCTACAAATGCCCCAACTAGAAAACTTGACTCAATAGAAACTGTAGAACCAAAGTTAACATGGGATGCATTAATTAAGAGAGATTTGAATGGTTTGCAAAGCTCACCATCAATTGCACCTTTGAATCGAGCACAATGGAAAAGTTTGATCCATGTAGCCGACCCCAGTTAATTTGGGACTGAGGCTATGTTGTTGTTGTTGAAGTTCACAGGGATTCCTCTAGTCTATATTTGAGTCGAGGAGCTTATTTGACTTCTTTACTTCAAAAAACTGGTTTTAGTGATATAAAGCCTACTGCTACTCCTGTTGCAACTGATAAACACTTTTAGAAGACTGACAGTCCTTGCTTTTCTGATGTTACATTGTATCGAAGCATCGTTGGAGGACTTTAGTACATGGCTTTAACAAGACCTGATGTGGCATATATTGTCAATAAGCTAAGCCAATTCCAACATCACCCTACTTTGGTTCAGTGGCAGGCTCTAAAACGGGTTCTTCGATATTTGGATGGTACTTCATTCATTACATGACGCGTGTCGAATGCGTCAATATATATATAAAATCCCAATATATATAAAATCCCAATGAGATTACCAAGTACTAAAAAAACTGTGGTAGTGGCAAGCACGAGATCGATCCACGAAGGCCAAGTTTTCGAACTTAGGCAAGTATCAAGAAAATAAATTGAGGGGTTATTGGAAATATTTGAGAAAACAATTAAAACTAAAGGAATGTAAAAAACTTTTGCACGAAAGAAATTCAATATAGAAACAACCTAGGCTTTTGGGTTCTCAAACTCAGTCTAATGGCAGATGGTATTCATTGTTCTTAGATCCATACAAAGATATGTAATTCAATTATATACTAGTGTAGCTATAAACCCGGTAACGTACGCGGTTCCTCGCATTTCCTAATCTCGATAGTCAATGTATGATAATGACTACTTCCCTAACCAAACGTATAACCCTATACTCAAGCGCTTTGAGTTTAATATGATAACCGCAATGGGTTTTGTGAATGCACTACACTTAGACAATCGGATCGCACAAGTATGGATGCTTTCGATTTAGCCTAGATTTCTAACGCACTTGACTGGTCCAAAAAGGGGCCAACCAATCAGTAGGGTCAATTGTTACTTATATGAGTTTATCGCATAAGGACGGATGCTTCGACTCAATAACTTAGGTTAGTCAATTTATTATGCATACAAGGACCCTTTGCAAACAAATAAATCTAATTCAAGATTCAAATCAGTGCCAAAAGAAATAAAATATTAAAGAATAACAGAAGAATATATTAGTTAGATCTCACAATGAATCCATGAAACCAACGACTCGTTTGATCCGCCTTCGGCCTAGATCCATGGAGATTAGCTGGACATAGTCTTGAATAACTCCCTTAAAATAATAATAAAGAAAAGAGAAATCAATCGTGTGTGGAGAGGTAGAGAGTGCTCCATTAAAACCCTAAGTTCTATTTATATCAAACCCTTTAATTTGATATCTGAAAGAGAAAGAAAGTCAATTTTGTGGGTTCTTTAGTGACTCGTGCGTCGAGGACAATCTGGTGGTTGTGTTTGATTCGTTTTTTTAGTCTTGGACACGTGGCAAAAACGGATTGATGGAGGGTTGCTCATTTGCCGACGTGGCGAGCACTGGTTGGTTGTGGAGTTGACTGAATACGTGGCTGGCGAGTGAGACGTCGACATGTGGCAGGCGTTGGTAGGCAAGAGAACACACAGAGAACTCGTGCAAAGATGTGGGAGAGAGTGCTGACACAAATCTCGAGGAAGATCAAGGGCTTTAGATCGAGAAGAACACACGCATGTGAGACGGTGAAAATATGGGAGTTTGTGATGCACGCATCTCGAGGCTTGATGAAGATCTTGTTTGCTTCTCTGGTACGATCTGTGTGCTAATCTCGAGGCGTGATGAACGCTATTAACATTTTGAGTGACTCAAGTGTGTCTCCTTCTGCGTCACTTGGCTACTGCTTCTTTCTTCATCCATTCCACAGTGCGTGTCGAGGCACATATGATGGTAGTTGAACACATTGCATATAAATACTCATTTTTGCATAGTTTTTCGACCCGCATTCAATCGCGCATTCCATTAAACCTGAAAATAATAAATAAAGCCAATTATGCTAATGTTTTGGAGACTTAACTATAAATAATATATAAATACCCTAAATAATACTACATAATTAACGACTTATTACTACATATCAAGCCTTGCTCCAAGTTATTTCTTACTGGCTTCATTGATGCCGATTAGGCATCTTCACCTGATGATCGACGCTCAGTAGCTTGGTATATTTGTTTTTGGGCAGTTCTCTCATCTCTTGGTAGTCCAAGAAACGAACAATTGTCGCCAAATCCAGTATGGAGTTGGAATACAACAGTCTTGCTAACACAGCTGCTGAGCTTTCGTGGATGAGGTCCTTGTCGAGTGATTTTCACCTACCTCTTCCTGCGACACTTGTTGTCTGGTGTGATAACACTAGTGCAGGCTCTCTTGCTTCTAATCCTGTTTTTCATTCACATACAAAGCATATAGAGATTGCTCTTCACTTTGTTCGTGACATGGTTTTTCAAGGCTGTCTTGATGTTTGCTATGTCCCTACTTTTGATCAGTTAGCGGACTGTCTCACGAAGCCGTTAGCTCATCATCGTTTCACTTATTTGCGACACAAACTGGGTATTGTTGAGCTTCCTCCTCGTTTGAGGGGGAATTTGAGGGAAGGTCATTATCTAAGCTGTAACATGATCTAATGAATGTAAGAAACTGAGTCAAATAGTCAAAGCTTGTTAGAGACTCAGTTAATGATGTGTAAGTTTGTTAATCACACATTAAGTGTGATCACTCATTGTATATGATGAATCACTCTATAAATACAAGTGAAACACGCCACTCATCTCAGTTGATTGAGTGAGAGTTTTCATGTGAATCAAGAAACCTCTTAGGGTTTCAATAACAAGTAACAAGAGCACAGAGACATTCGAGAGGTCTATTAGCTCTCTAATTCTATAACAAGAGACTAAACTTCACACCATTCACAAAACACCGCATTTCTTATTTATACCCTTTAAGGCTTCACCTACAACAGTAAGTACTAAAATACTAACGAGTTGCTTAAATGATCCTGGCCCTTAGTTCGATTCCCATCAATCTTCAAGTTGGAGCTTACCATGAAATTCTTAAATCTCTATCCTCATATCCTAGTCTCCCACCGCTTGTGGTCATCTAGAATAGCACACGTCCTATGTGGAGTGTCGTTCTCATTTCTTAATATGTTCATCCTTTTGTATAATTGGTCCTAAATATCTAAAAACGGTTCAATTTTGGAACTCCTAATTATGCTACTCCATTATCTTGATCTTTACTATTCGTGAACTTAAAATGCAACAAAAAGGTTGAAAAAACGTATGCTACGACAAATAGGGGATTCTACCGTTGGAACAATCTTATTTCAATGTAGTGTGGTACTATTTCTTTTGGGTAATGGTTCGAGTTAACACTTCTTTTAGGCTTGACTTTGAGATCCCGAGCTATAATTAACGTTTGTGCGTAATTCTCGAAAAAAAAAATGAATATTGTACATTATCTTCTTTAAGAATTCGAGGATTAACGAAGTAGAAATGAAGTATAATGGAATGTACAAAAATGCTTGGTGGTTAGATAGTCAAAAGAAGCATAACAATTTTTAATTTATTGGTAAATTGTTCTTAACGGATTTTATTTCGTAAAGTTGTGGTTGCATTAGATGTAGTTAAGATTATAGAAGATCTATTCATTTTTCCTGACAATGTAAGGGAACTGATTAGAGAAGAAAGTGGTGGAAGTAGTCAACCTCGGAACTTCCACATTTTTTTGTGCAGGAAATTGATATATACATCTGACTTGTGTGGAAAAAAAGGAAATTGATATATACATCTGACTTGTGTGGAAAAAAAAAAAGATGTCTTAGTCTTACCGAAAACGACGACTGTAAATGTATATTTCAATTGAGATTTATGCAATTGAATTTAACTATTTGAAGTTTAATTTTACTTTTCTCTTGCAATTGTCAAAAGTTTTTAGTTTCCTTTCCTATAGCTGATATCGTCCAAATGTTAAAACCATATGTGCCTTAAGTAATTGCTTTCATCCATGCACATTCAGATGGTTTAGCATATTCATCAAAGGGTTTTTTCTCTAAAGCCAGACACGCATGTTAATGAACTTTACTATTCTTTAAAGTTGATTAAATTGTGTGGGGTGCCTCTTTGTTTATGAGGCGACCTTAGTGATTAGTCTTCCTGCAATTGTTGTAAAGTTTTGTTGGTATACTTTACCTAAGGTGTTTGTGAGTGATAATGATTAGTTCCAGGTTTAAACGCTTTTAAGAAATTACTTGAGTGTCAAGATGAAGTTGCGCATAATCAATATGGAGAAGTTAGAGAGAAAGCTAAACAAGTAGTGAGGCTAAAACAATCTTCATGGAAGTTTTATATCACAAAGTTAGCTAATAGTGATGGCGAAAAATAGATTTATAGTCTAGCCAAATTAAGAGAAAAAGAAACAAGATCTAATTCTTGTAAGACATATTAAGGACAAAAATCATAACGTTAATACACCCGAAGACGTCATTAAGGAGAGATGGAGAAGCTACTTTGATAGTTTATTTAGTGATGGCCAAGTTCATATCACAATAGATGAAAGCCCACACCGGGAAAGAAATGTAAACTACACTCAAGATTAGGATCTCGAAAGTTAAATATTAGAAAGACAAAAATAGGAAAAGCATGTGGCCTTGATGAAATACCCAAAGAGGTTTGGAAATGCTTATGAGAAATTGGATGGACTTGGTTAATAAAACTTTTTAACAAAATTTTAAGATCAAAACGAATGCTAATGGAATGGAGAAGAATCACTCTTGTACCAATCTTCAAAAACAAAGGAGACTTCAAAGTTCAAACTATCGAGGAATTAAACTTATGAGTCATTCTATGAAACGTTGAGAGAGGATAATTGACAATTGGCTAAGAAGAGAAACAACAATGTTAGAGAATCAATTTGGCTTCATGCCAGGCAAGGTTTGGAAAATCGACAAACTTCGCCGAACTTCGATGAAAGTTTGTCGATAATGAAAACGAGGAAGCGAAATTATGTGGCGATGTGAAACTTGCAAAGTTCCACCTGAAACTTCGACATGTTTTGCCAAACTTCGATCGACTTCGATGTTTTCCATCAAAACCATTAAAAAAGCGATAAAAAAAATGCAAGAATTTGAAGAAGTCAACAAAGTTTTTGTGGCAGATACCAAAGTTTTTGAAGAAGTTATCAAAGTTATCACTAAATAAAATAAAATTTGATTATTAATTTCTTTTCACATCAAGTAGCAAATAAGGTTAAAATTTATCTTATAGAGTACTATAAAACAAATATTAATGTCGCATGTGTTGCAAATTGGATATTTATTGCAAAATAACTATTTTAAACAAGTGTGTTGTGATTATTATGCATTATTGTCGTATAATTAAGTATATTTTTAACATCTTTAAGGAGAAATTTTAGTTTTCTAGCATTTAAAGTGAAATTTCATTAACTTCCATACATCGGCGAATTTTTGTAAAACTTCTCTTGTCGAAGTTAACTTCCTCGAATTACTTCCGAATTTTAAGTGAGTGAAGCTTTAGGCGAAGTCGAAGTTTCAAACCTTGATGTTATGAAGGTCTACTACGGAGGCGATATTTCTTTTAAGAAGATTGATGGAAAAATATAGAGAAAAGAAAATTGATCTTTATATGATATTTGTTGATTTAGAAAAAACATATGATAGGATTCTTAGAGTTGTTTTTTTGGTGGGATCTAGAAAGAAAAGGAATGCATGCTAGATACATGGATGCTACTAAAGATATGTACAAAGGAGTAGTAACGAGTATAAAGACATTTGGAGGAACCACAAAAGAATTTTTCGTTACGACATTAAATATCAGCTTTAAGCTCATATCTCTTTCTTTAGTTATGGATGAACTAACTAGACATATTCAAGAGTATATACCATGATGTATATTATTTGAAGATGATATTGTCTTAGTGGAAGAGACAATAGATGAAGTGAATAAAAAAAATTAGAACTTTGGAGAAATACATTATAATCTAAAAGCTTTAAGTTGCGTAGGATGAAGACCGAATGCATGCATTGTGAGTTTAGAAATACTTGACTAGAGTTGTAAAATTATGAGAAGTAGAAGTTTCAAAGGTGAACCACTTTACGTATCTAGGATCAATCATACAAAATAATAATAATATTGAGAATGATGTCACATAGAATTCAAGGATGGATGAAATGGAGGAGTGCAATAAGTATAATCAATGATCGAAATGTTCCTACCAAGTTAAAAGAAAATTTTATAGGACCACAATTAGGCAACTACACTTTATGGTGGCGAGTGTTGTGTAATAAAGAAACAACAAGTACATAAAATGAATGTAGAGGAAATCATGAGGATGCTTAGGTGAATATGTGGTAAAACTCATAAATATAGAATAAGATATAGATAAATTCGAGGAAAAGTAGGAGTAGCATCAAATGAGACAAAAATTCGGAAAAGGTGGTTGCAGTGGTTTGGACATCGCCAAAGACAGACCTATAAATGTCCTACTAGAAAATTGGACTCAATAGAAATTGAAAAAATTCGATGAGGTAGGGGTAGACTGAAGTTAGCTTGAGACACATTGATAAAGAGGGATTTGAATGATTTGGAAAACACCATCAATTGCATTAAATCAAGTACAATAGAAGAATTTGATCCATGTGGTCGATTGCAACTAATTTGGGATGTGTTGTTCTTGTTGTCATCGTCGTTGTCATCATCTTCTTTATAACTTTCAGTTTTGTTGGTATCTTTATTAGTGTCTTTTATGGCCTATTGATGAGGTACTTGAACTTCACTCCATTTTAATTGTTTTCTATCAACTGTATTATTACGAATATTTGTGAGGAAAAGAGTGGATGTTCCTGTGTGCAAATTGGTATATGCAACATCAGGAATAATTGTTTGCATTAATTTGTAATAAATACGGTAGACAACCGCAACATTTGAAGTTATTCCTTTCATTTTAAACCTTGAGTATAAATTCCTAAGACTGCAGCTTCATGTGGCATATCATCATGTAAACTAATTGTGAAATTAGGAAAACAGTTGAAATGAATTGGCCCTTCAGAAAGACTTCCTTCAATCATGCCTAATAATGAATCATTGAATTCTTGATGGCGTTTATCTCTAACAGAGACTAACACTGAGGTATTGAGTCCTAATGTGATTAAGGGCTTGATGGCAACTTGTATAAGACCGATGTGCAGATATTTATGGGTTTCTTTATATTTTTGAATCTTTTCAGGAGAAATGAGAATTAATTCTTGACCGTCTTCATCGACAGAGATGGTATCTTCATCAAGTTTTATTATAAAATCTTGTTTTTTAGAAAACGAACCTTTATTGTAAACTCATGAAAGTTCTATGTCAGGGAGAGTCCAATTGCGAAGAGATTGATCAATTTGAGAAAATGAAATTTCATGAATATTTTTTAAATCAAGTTTGGTCATTGGTTTAGTAGGAGGTTTGCCTGATGACTCTGAAGAAGATCCTGATTCAAACTTTATCGGTTTAGGTTTCCTGGAGAGGGCTCTTGTTACAGTTTTAATGAGGTTACTCATACTTTTGCTCTAGGTTTGCCACTCACTTGGTCAACGATTTGCTGCCAGACTTACGCTCTTCTGCTAGACTTACAACGCGACTAGAAAAGTGTTTTGGAAAACCGATTAAGCAAAATCACGAAAAACCAAACAAAACTTAACAAGAGTAATATCGAGGAAAACTAAAGCGATAAAATAGACGGAATACAAGCAGAGAAAACTGGCAAAGCAAACTAAGTATGTTTGATTGAAATTACTATACAAAAGGTTTTACTCCAAATCTCTCCTCAAACAGACCAAATGTTCCTCCGCCTCTCCATCTAATGAACCTCCTCAATCCAGAAAAGAGACAACAACTACTAGAAAAGATAAAGGTCCTGTTATAGCAAATCTTGATCAACTATCAGGTTCTGAACATTCAGCATCTAATTCCATTGCCGATCAAAACGTCAGTTTACCATCTGACTTTATTTCTTCCTCTTCTTCTTCATCACTCTCTCATGAGACTGATCACCTCTCAATTCATAAAGTTTTTCGTCATACCAAATCTTACCCTAATCGTTATCCAAAACAAAAACAATTTTATTCAAAACCTTCTCCTGCGGATCTTATTCTTGAAGAAAAAATAAAACGACATCAAAAATTTGATGGTAATGCCATTTATGATTGGAATATAGACGGTTTATCTGAATATCAAATTATGAAAGTTCTTTTACAAATGCAAATTTATGCTAAAGCTTGCCTCATTCAAAAACATAATGATGCCACAATTGCCACCGCTATCTCTGCGGGTTTCACTGGCCAGCTTTTTGGTTGGTGAAATTGGGTTGACGCCAAGGGTTGAATCGAGAATCAATGAATAGGATATCAGAATAAAAGGGATAGTAATAAGAATAAAGATCTATATTGATAACTGAAGAAACACACTTGATTACACAAGAAAATGTTACAGGACACTAAACAAGATCAAACTCAGAGAGAATGCTTACTCAATTACTCGATACCCTGCATTCGTCTCCAACAAGCTATTTATGGAGAAAACAGACGCACTACCGTAGAAAGGTAGTCCTACATGACAAACTTTAACAAAAGCAAAAGATACAAACTTATCTCCAACGAAAAAGCAAAAGATTTGCTTTATCAAAAGAGATAGCACTAAGATTTGCTTTAACAAAAGAGATAGTACGAAACAGCTGTACATAGCGTAGCACTTTATCTTGTAGCATGACTGAAGATAAGCTTGTGGTGACTTTATCTTGTAGCACTTTATGAAAAGTTTGGAGGGATAAGCTTTGGGATAAGCTTGGCTGAATGAACATCAGGCTAGCAATAAATGCTAGGAAGCATGTGCATGAAATGATATACGCATGGGCCGGAAGGCTGGACACGTCCAGGAAGCATGGGCTCGATAAAACATCATGGCATGGGCCTGGAATTAATTGTTATGATATGAACAGTAAAACCGTATTGGAGTGGTGCGAAGAAGTCGCCATAAGTAATAATGAACAAAATCTGGATACCGATATAAATCGGGATAATGATTGAAAATGTGAATTGGAAGTCTCTGAAGTAGATTCCATAGTGCCAGGAGTAAATTAGCATCTTCATAGGACCAGAAGATTGATTGGCATGCGAAGATATAAATTGATGGTCCGGTATTGGATATATCCCAGACAAGCTCAACGCCATTGACGAACAATTCTTGATAGATAAAATCAATCATAGGTTGTTGTATTGCTGGATCTCGTAGAGCAAGTGCTAAAGTCCTCATTTATAACTCAAAGGAATCAGCAAAGTGAGCCGAAAACGCATCTGAATGAGTTCTTGATGAAGTAGAATATTTTTCTTCAATCTGCTGAATTCTTTTATCAAAATGTTCTTGCATTGTTTGAAAATTCTGTAGAAAACTTTCATGCAATTGTTGAATGATGGTTTGAGCCAAGTCAGGCTGACTGGAGGTGCTGGATTCTGCTGGGACTTTAGGGACTAAAGAAGTTAAGCTTGCATCTTTATATGTTTTAGGTAGTGGAGGAAACTCTTGAGGCGAAATTCCTTCAGCAGGGTGTTTTGATTGGTTGATTTCTGAATGTTTAGAGGTGGGAGAAGGGATAGTGGTGTCAATAGAATTAACATCAAACTTATCCCACCATTTACAATGAATTTCTTGAGAAAGATATGTAAAAGCTTGATTTTGCGCGGTATTGATGGTATGGGTTCCATAATGCCATTTGAGAATCCAAGGGATTGAGTGTTTATGGAGGAATTGGAATATGGTTAGTTTTTCATCTGCATATTTTCTGTAGACTTCAGGTAGAAATATTTCCATATGAGGGCCGAATTTGGTCCACCATTCAGCGATGAACCAATTTGGTAAATTAACCTTCAGAGATTTTTTTAAGGTTATATACCAAGAATGACCAGAAGAAGGATCTTTGTAGAACAATATGTTGCGCCATGCATCAATATAATCTTTATAATTCACTTGGGCTGGATGTCTATCCTTGACAAGAGTCATGGATTGATAAATGAATGGACTTTGCTGCACAGAGAGCTGTTGAGACCATTATGTGCTTGAAAGAACCTTTTGAATTTTCAACTTTGAATAAGCAATCTCATCTGAATTTTCTCTTGTAAAATGTTCTATAACAACTGAACTAGTTGTAATCAAGATGGTTTCATAGAGTTTTATGGTGACATTCGGACGGTTAGGTAGAAAGTGAAGAGAAGGTGGCAAGACAAGCTTGATTTGAGCATCTAAGGATTTATCAAGAAGGTTTGAGTCAAGAAGGAAAACAAGATGACGATTACTATAGTGATAATGAGATTTGTTGACATCAAATTGATTGTAAGAGTTGAACAAAGGAGAGAATTTATTGGCTGTTGCAGGACGCTTGCCTTTATCAGTCATACCAATCTGTAGGCAATCAATTTGAGGAGTGGTAAGGAATTCACGAGATAAATAATCAGGAAGAGAATTATCTTTACCTTTAATATATTCAATATCAAAATAAAAAATACTTAATATTGCTTGCCAACGAGCGAAAATCTGCTTGGAAACCAAATTTTTAACATCTTTTGAAAGAATTTCTTTAGCAGATTTACAATCAACACGTATTAAAAACTTTTGATTTAAAACATCGGATTGAAACTTTTGAACACATAAAACAATGGCTAAAACTTCCTTTTTGACAGTGGCATAATTTTGTTGGGTAGAATTCCAAAGTTTCGAGGTATAACACACTAATTGTTCTTGATTTGAGGGAGGTTTTTGCAGAAGGATACCACCGTAACCAAGGTCAGATGCATCGGTTTGGATAATTTTGGGATAGGCTGGATTTGCTAAATGTAGGCAGGGAAGAGACTTAATTTTTTTGCTTTATATTCTGAATAGCAGATGTATGAATCGAAGTCCATAAAAATTTTGCATCTTTCTTAAGGAGATCTTGTAAAGGTTTTCTGTCCAATGCAGCATTTTGATAGAAATCAGATAAATAATTGAGGCAACCAAGAAAGCGTTGTAATTGATTGTTATCAATGAGTTGATCAGGAAATTTATCGGCAAAATTGATGACACGATTAACTGGAGTAATTGTTTGATTAGCGATTTTAAAACCTAAAAAGATAGTGGATGTTTGAAATACATGCATTTTCTTCTGTGAAAGAACAAGACCATTTTTAATGATAAGTGATCGAAATGTATAGAGATGCTTCCAATGTTGATCAATTGTTTTAGAGAAGACTAAAATATCATCTATATAGACGAGGATAAATTCATGATAAGGATTAAAAATATCATTCATTATTTTTTGAAATTCAGAAGGAGCATTTTTTAGGCCAAAAAGGCATGACATTCCATTGATATCGATCAAATGGAGTGTTAAAAGCAGGTTTATAACGATCATTAGGATGAATTTGAATTTGCCAAAATCCATATTTAAGATCAAATTTAGAGAAGACTAAAGCAGAGGTAGTAGCCTTTATTAAATCATATTTATTAGGTAAAGGATAACGAATGGTTTTAAGAACTTTATTAAGAGGTTTGTAATTTATGACAAGACTAGGAACACCTCGTTCAAGTTTTGGGGCATTTTCAACATAAAAAGCTGTACAACTCCATGGAGATTTAGAAGGAGTAATTAATCTTTTTGCAAGTAAATCTTTGATTTCATTCTGACAGAGATTACATAATCGAGAATTCATTTGAGAAGGATTAGCTTTTTGTAGGAATATTGGTTTCTTCAAAATCCGGAATGTATGGTAAGGTAACTATATGATTTTTTCGTGCCCAAAAGGTAGAAGGAATATCATAACAACATTTTTTATGTAAATTTGTTTGAAAACTCTTTAACTTGGCTTGAAAAGATGGAGTTTGTAAATATTAGTCAGTTTTAAGAATTTGATTTCAGAACGTAAAAAGTTTATGTGATTTTGTTTATGATCAATTTGATTAATAAGTTGATTTAAATATCTTTCTGTAGGTTGTTGAGTAAAAGAAAAGAAAATTTGTTTATTATTGAGAGTGGTAGAAATACCTATTGAGGAAACTAAAAATGGTTGTATATGTTGCAAAAACGGAGTTCCAAGTAAAATATCATGTTGAAGACCTTTGACAATGATAAAAGAGGTAGGAATGCAAATAGATTGATGACAAATGTGAGCAATAGGAACTTTGTATTTTATAGAAGATTTAGTACCATTAGCAGTAGAAATTTTACTAGCAGTGGATTCACAATAACGTAAAGGGATAAGACCTTCGCGAATGCAATTTAAATCTGCACCTGAATCAATTAAGGCAGAACATTTATATGAAAAATCTTTTATTGTAATTGTTATTGGAGTAAACCAACGTTGATGTGTATAGCGAGTGAGGGATTCTATAAAAACATTATCGGGATCAAATTCATATAAGGAATCTGTGTTCATTGTTTCTAAGTTATTAACACGTTCAGTTAAAAGTTTAATTTCTGATTTCAAATGATTAATTTCAGTTTGTAAGGACTGTATTGTTGCTTGATGAGAGATACTATGAAACGTTGAGAGAGGAAAATCAAATCTTGTCCAAAACGAAAATCAAACCTTTTGAGGAAACACTAAAGAAAAGAATACATTAAAACACGACCTCGGAGACTTTTGTTACGATTTTGGTCATGATTTAGATATTTCCCCTTTAGTCACACATTCAAGAAATAAATGCCTAAAACGCCATTCTCGTTTTCCAAAAAATAAATTTTATACCAAATCTCGTCCAAAACGAAAATCAAATCGTTATTCTAAATCTGATAAACGGCCAACTTATAAGAAAAATGTTTGTTACCATTGTGGAAAACCTGGTCATTATGCTAATAAATGTCATCTCGAAACTCATAAACGAAAAATTCAGCATCTACATCACGATGATTCCGATACGTCGTCTGATATTTGTCATTGTACTACTAACATGTTAAATACATCTTCCTCATCATCTTCTGAAATCGAAATTAATGTTTAATTGCTCATGAAGAACTTATTTTTGCTATTGGTGAACAGATTACTGATCCAACTTTAAAATACAAATATTTTACCGAACTTATCTCGAAACCACAAGATACTGAGCCTGTAGTTGAGTTAAAAAAAATTTCTGATAAAAAACATCATAAATTCAAACAACAATTAGATATTGATCCGAATAAGTATTCTTTTGCTAGCCTTATGCAAACCGTAAATAAAAAACCTCATCAAGCAACAATACAGTCCTTACAAACTGAAATTAATCATTTGAAATCAGAAATTAAACTTTTAACTGAACGTGTTAATAACTTAGAAACAATGAACACAGATTCCTTACATGAATTTGATCCCGATAATGTTTTCATAGAATCCCTCACTCGCTATACACATCAACGTTGGTTTACTCCAATAACAATTACAATAAAAGATTTTTCATATAAATGTTCTGCCTTAATTGATTCAGGTGCAGATTTAAATTGCATTCGCGAAGGTCTTATCCCTTTACGTTATTGTGAATCCACTGCTAGTAAAATTTCTACTGCTAATGATACTAAATCTTCTATAAAATACAAAGTTCCTGCTGCTCACATTTGTCATCAATCTATTTGCATTCCTTCCTCTTTTATCATTGTCAAAGGTCTTCAACATGATATTTTACTTGGAACTCCGTTTTTGCAACATATACAACCATTTTTAGTTTCCTCAAAAGGTATTTCTACCACTCTCAATAATAAACAAATTTTATTTTCTTTTACTCAACAACCTACAGAAAGATATTTAAATCAACTTATTAATCAAATTGATCATAAACAAAATCACATAAACTTTTTACGTTCCGAAATCAATTTTCTTAAAACTGACCAATATTTACAAACTCCATGGAGTTGTACAGCTTTTTACGTTGAAAATGCCCCAAAACTTGAACGAGGTGTTCCTCGTCTTGTCATAAATTACAAACCTCTTAATAAAGTTCTTAAAACCATTCGTTATCCTTTACCTAATAAATATAATTTAATAAAGGCTACTACCTCTGCTTTAGTCTTCTCTAAATTTGATCTTAAATCTGGATTTTGGCAAATTCAAATTCATCCTAATGATCATTATAAAACTGCTTTTAACACTCCATTTGGTCAATATCAATGGAATGTCATGCCTTTTGGCCTAAAAAATGCTCCTTCTGAATTTCAAAAAATAATGAGAGATATTTTTAATCCTTATCATGAATTTATCCTCGTCCATATAGATGATATTTTAGTCTTCTCTAAAACAATTGATCAACATTGGAAGCATCTCTATACATTTCAATCACTTATCATTAAAAATGGTCTTGTTCTTTCACAGAAGAAAATGCATGTATTTCAAACATCCACTATCTTTTTAGGTTTTAAAATCGCTAATCAAACAATTACTCCAGTTAATCGTGTCATCAATTTTGCCGATAAATTTCCTGATCAACTCACTGATAAAAATCAATTACAACGCTTTCTTGGTTGCCTCAATTATTTATCTGATTTCTATCAAAATGCTGCATTGGACAGAAAACCTTTACAAGATCTCCTTAAGAAAGATGCAAAATTTTTATGGACTTCGATTCATACATCTGCTATTCAGAATATAAAGCAAAAAATTAAGTCTCTTCCCTGCCTACATTTAGCAAATCCAGCCTATCCCAAAATTATCCAAACCGATGCATCTGACCTTGGTTACGGTGGTATCCTTCTGCAAAAACCTCCCTCAAATCAAGAACAATTAGTGTGTTATACCTCAAAACTTTGGAATTCTACCCAACAAAATTATGCCACTGTCAAAAAGGAATACATTAAAACACGACCTTGGAGACTTTTGTTACGATTTTGGTCATGATTTAGATATTACCCCTTTAGTCATACATTCAAGAAATAAACGCCTAAAACGCCATTCTCGTTTTCCAAAAAATAAATTTTATACCAAATCTCGTCCAAAACAAAATCAAATCGTTATTCTAAATCTGATAAACGACCAACTTATAAGAAAAGTGTTTGTTACCATTGTGGAAAACCTGGTCATTATGCTAATAAATGTCATCTCAAAACTCATAAACGAAAAATTCAGCATCTACATCACGATGATTCCGATATGTCGTCTGATATTTGTCATTGTATGAAACGTTGAGAGAGGATAATTGACAATTGGCTAAGAAAAGAAACAACAATGTTAGAGAATCAATTTGGCTTCATGCCAGGCAAGGTTTGGAAAATCGACAAAACTTCGCCGAACTTCGATAAAGGTTTGTCGATAATGAAAACGAGGAAGCGAAATTATGTGGCAATGTAAAACTTGCAAAGTTCCACTTTTGCCAAACTTTGATCGACTTCGATGTTTTCCATCAAAACCATTAAAAAAGCGATAATAAAAATGCAAGAATTTGAAGAAGTCAACAAAGTTTTTGTGGCAGATACCAAAGTTTTTGAAGAAGTTATCAAAGTTATCACTAAATAAAATAAAATTTGATTATTAATTTCTTTTCACATCAAGTAGCAAATAAGGTTAAAATTTATCTTATAGAGTACTATAAAAACAAATATTAATGTCGCATGTGTTGCAAATTGGATATTTATTGCAAAATAACTATTTTAAACAAGTGTGTTGTGATTATTATGCATTATTGTTGTATAATTAAGTATATTTTTAACATCTTTAAGGAGAAATTTTAGTTTTCTAGCATGTAAAGTGAAATTTCATTAACTTCCATACATCGGCGAATTTTTGTAAAACTTCTCTTGTCGCAGTTAACTTCCTCGAATTACTTCCGAATTTTAAGTGAGCGAAGCTTTAGGCGAAGTCGAAGTTTCAAACCTTGATGTTATGAAGGTCTACTATGGAGGCGATATTTCTTTTAAGAAGATTGATGGAAAAATATAGAGAAAAGAAAATTGATCTTTATATGATATTTGTTGATTTAGAAAAAACATATGATAGGATTCCTAGAGTTGTTTTTTTGGTGGGATCTAGAAAGAAAAGGAATGCGTGCTAGATACATGGATGCTATTAAAGATATCTACAAAGGAGTAGTAACGAGTATAAAGACATTTGGAGGAACCACAAAAGAATTTTCCGTTACGACATTAAATATCAGCTTTAAGCTCATATCTCTTTCTTTAGTTATGGATGAACTAACTAGACATATTCAAGAGTATATACCATGATGTATATTATTTGAAGATGATATTGTCTTAGTGGAAGAGACAATAGATGAAGTGAATAAAAAAAATTAGAACTTTGGAGAAATACATTATAATCTAAAAGCTTTTAGTTGCGTAGGATGAAGACCGAATGCATGCATTGTGAGTTTAGAAATACTTGACTAGAGTTGTAAAATTATGAGAAGTAGAAGTTTCAAAGGTGAACCACTTTACGTATCTAGGATGAATCATACAAAATAATAATAATAATATTGAGAATGATGTCACATAGAATTCAAGGATGGATGAAATGAAGGAGTGCAATAAGTATAATCAATGATCGAAATATTCCTACCAAGTTAAAAGAAAATTTTATAGGACCACAATTAGGCAACTACACTTTATAGCGGTGAGTGTTGTGTAATAAAGAAACAACAAGTACATAAAATGAACGTAAAGGAAATCATGAGGATGCTTAGGTGAATATGTGGTAAAACTCATAAATATAGAATAAGATATAGATAAATTCAAGGAAGAGTAGGAGTAGCACCAAATGAGACAAAAATTAGGAAATGGTGGTTGCAGTGGTTTGGACACCGCCAAAGACGACCTATAAATGTCCTACTAGAAAATTGGACTCAATAGAAATTGAAAAAATTCGATGAGGTAGGGGTAGACTGAAGTTAGCTTGAGACACATTGATAAAGAGGGATTTGAATGATTTGGAAAACACCATCAATTGCATTAAATCAAGTACAATAGAAGAATTTGATCCATGTGGTCGATTGCAACTAATTTAGGATGTGTTGTTCTTGTTGTCATCGTCGATGTCATCATCTTCTTTATAACTTTCAGTTTTGTTGGTATCTTTATAATTTATGTCCTTGGAATTTGGGGATTGCAGGTGGTTAAACCGTTTCTAGAGCCCAAGACCTACAGAAAAGTGAAGTTTGTTTATTCTGATGACCTTAACTCGAAGAAGATAATGGAGGATTTATTTGACATGGATACGCTGGAGTCCGCATTTGGGGGAAATAATCAGGCGGGTTTCAACATTAATGATTATGCTGAGAGGATGAGGGAAGATGACAAGAGAGTGCCGTTATTGTGGTCGAGTGAGAGGGCCTCTATGGTATATGAACCAACTTCAGCACCAGGCACGTGCTGTGATTCTGTCAATGTAGAATCGGGTTCTGATGATTCTGATAAAGTTGGGAATTCTTCTTCTCATGATATTACACCCGAAAAGTGCTTGTCTGAGTGTAATTCACCCGAGGGAAATCAAAGTAACGATAGGGTGGAAGGCATTCATACTGATGGTGGTGATGTAAAGCTCGAAAAGGACCTTGGCAACGTGACACTGAACCCATGGTGAGGACTGGGAAATGAATGAAATGGAATATTCAAGAAAA
Source organism: Stephania yunnanensis (assembly GCA_039657365.1). Classification (NCBI taxonomy): domain Eukaryota; kingdom Viridiplantae; phylum Streptophyta; class Magnoliopsida; order Ranunculales; family Menispermaceae; genus Stephania; species Stephania yunnanensis. The sequence continues at coordinate 24,751,721 of CM077581.1, read as the reverse complement.
TAGTTGCCATTGGCAGCATGATATTTGAGGCTCTAAACTAAAATTAACTTCCATTGCAGATGCCAGCGCTGCTTTTCCATTAACACTGCAAAAGGTTTTTTTTTTTTTTTTTTTTTTTTTTTGAATTTTCTTGGCGGAAACAACCTTATGGCCTTTGTTTCGGATGCAAAACTTGTAGCAGACAGGTTATAGTTCTCGAGGTTGGTAATTGCATGGAAATTTAACATGACTTGTATGGGCTAATTTTCTCCTTTAAAATGTAGCAGACGCTTCTTTGGAAGGCGGAGTTTGCTTTCGCGAAAGTTAGCTTGGTTGAAAAGGAGAATTAGTTCTCAAAAACTTAATGAAGAGTTGTATATCCAGGAAAATACATCGTTCTATGCTCTCGCTTATATGTCTGCTTTTTTTTTTTTTTTTTTTTTTTTTTGTATTCTGGATTGTTTTCGTGTAATCTTATAATCCTACAGAAGCTGTTGTGAATTAACAGAGAACTATATGAGGATATTAAGGGTGAAAATTTGGATTACGACACGAATACGACATGTTTTAAATGGGTTAGGGTTCACATAAACGAGTTTGGGTCATAAATGTGTCAACATGATTCGACACGACTAAAATGTGGGTCATTGATAGGTTAACTTTAACTCGATAATGACACGTTTGACGCGATTAATTAAGAGGCCCGCTATGGGCACCCCACCATTTCATGAAGGCACCCATATTTTTTCTTATTTCCCAATCTAAAATGTAAAAGATTTTTTGCCCCGTCATATATACTCACCCAAACCCCGCAAACCATTTGCAAAGCAAAACTAGGGCACCCCACCACCTTGAGGAACAAGTGAACCCTAAAGCCACAATTGTGTTTGCCGAGCGTGTATCGATTATTGCGGCTTGACATCATCCGACAGCGAGGTAACAATGTTTGACAACCATATGAAGCTTCGATGAAATTGAAAATTTGATTAAAAACTGTGAAATTGATGATTTGTTTGTCAACGTAGGGTTTGGTAAATTCGACCAATCCGAAGTTGTTTGCACTATAAAATGGAAGATTGTATTGCTATGGTGCAAGAGGAGGTAGAACGTAAGGTAATTTTTGAAATTTAATGTGTTTTTTTATGTGGTTTATCAAATTTTTAGTCGATGTGCGCGATTGATTCGGCATCGCAAGACCGAGAAGTATAGAAACGTCTCGGTCAGCAAGCACCGAGAGAAAGTGTACATTCTCGGTTGTACACCACCGACATAACATAAACTAACACTAAAGGTTACTCTCGTGATGTCGTGACCGAGATAACATAATTACGCTTGGCCATTCGTCACCGACACTGTATGAACTATTTCGGCCTGCCTGGACGAGAACGACGAGTTCCCAAATATTTACCCTCTGCCTCGGCCATGCTTGGCCGAGACTGTAAATAACATCTCTGGCATGTGTGGCCGAAAACCACGACTTTCCAATAATGGAACCATTCAATGCACCGCCACACAAACATTACAACTACTCTACCAAATGGAACTTAATTAGACTATCAACGTACATTCAAACGATCGATTTCACGCCTTGAGTGTGTGTACGACGAACTTCAACCGAGCCCTAATGTGGAGACGAAATCGCCTAACACCCTGAGCTTTCAAACTTGAAAAACGTCCTACAACAAAGGAGAAACACGGAGAGGAACGAAGACAAACGATTTTCGGGATTGCTCGCTAGTACCGGGTTCAGAGCAGCGTAGTTGCTCCTTCAAGAGGTCAGTGGTGGGTGTTTTCAACAGGGGTATTTTGGGGATTTCGGGCCTAAATTTTGGGTGCCCTTGGTAAAATATTTAGTGCCCTTAACAACATGGTGCCTTCATGAAATGGTGGGGTGCCCATAACGACCCTCTTAAATAATAATGTATAAGTATTAAGTAGGTTGTAATATATAGATTAGTACAAAATCACCTATTTAATAACATTTTAATAACATGATTTTTTTTTATTTGCATATACATCTTTTATCATACTTTATTTTATTTTTAAAGGAAATATTTATTTTACTTTGATATATTATTTATGTTTTACATTTTATTAATAACTATTTATTATTCAAAAAGTTATAAAAAAATTTCCAAAAATAAAAATTTAGATTTATCTTGAAGGATTCTTATAGGTTTTTTATATATTTTTTGAAAAAAAAATTATATATTATTTGCTATGAGTCATTTCCTCTCTATCGCTAAAACTTATATGAGACTTGAATGAAAAAAAAAAAAAAAAAAAAAACTTAAAAAGACTACGATTCTATTAGATTTTATTAGTTATTTGATCATGTTATGTTCATTTAAGTTTATTTATGTAGATATATTTATAAAAGTTGTAAACAAGTTATAAAAGTTTAAATAAAATTTTTAATAAATGACTGACACGAATGCCCGACATGTTTAACACACTAATTTTGACACGAACACGATTAATAAATGGGTCGGTTCGAGTTTGCGTTATATAGGTCATGACCCGTTTTGACACGATACGAATACGACTCACTAATATGAATTGCCACCCTTAGAGGATATTGAGTGGCCATACATAGGAGAAAGAAGATAATAACATTGAAAAGAATGCTTTCAAAAAAAAAAAAAAAACATTGAAAATAATGAAAGGGTGTTGAGTGACCATACATTATTGCACTTTATATTTATAACATTTCAATCCTTCAAAACGAAGACCAACTTAAAGAGTTTTAGCTTACATTATTGAAAATGTGATACCGGATAGATAGGATAAGATAAACACATGAGAAAAACCGAAATCATCAATAAACAAAATTGGTATTTACATGCCATTTATATTTGGGTAATGCTAGGTGACCTTTTTGAGACACTTGATTCTTTGTGTCCATTCAATACACACCGATTTGTATGCACATAAACTCCGATGCGTAAATGAATGGACACCGACAACTTGATATCTATTTCGAGTGCCCAAAATGAGTCATCCTATTATTTCCCTTAATATTCTTCTCCATACTCCCATGTATAAACGTTTTTGACATTCCACGGGACCTATATATAAAGTCTCAACATAACTCTGGTTGCTCGAACTTATTTTTATTTTTTCCTTGGGTAGAGGAAATTAACTTATGTAATATCCAAGAAATGATCTTGTGTGCTAAAATCTACAACAAAATACAAGCTGGCTAGGTCAAAATTATGTATGCAGACATCATCTTCTGCTCATAAACTTTGAAAATAGATCTAAGATTTTTAGAGTGGCATGTAATGTGGTGGTGCTAGCAACATTATGAAGCATTTGGTTGGAAAGAAATAGAAGCATCTTTGACAGTAAAGTTATGGGGCCTGGGAGATAATGAAGGAGCGTGCGTGAGGTACTCTGACTTATGGCATTGGATAAATCGCTCGGCGAAGATTGGAAAAAACATTGGAGAAACATAGTTGGGGAGTAAAGGGGGCTTTGCGTCGAGAAAGTAAAGGACGAGTTAGTTGATTGATTATAGCTTATATTTTTCTTTCTTTCTTGTACCTTTTGGCTTTTGTGTTATCGCTTTTGTACTTGTAAATTCTATAACAACTGTTTCCTATCCAAAAAAAAAAAAAAAATCCTTTGCTCATAACTGCACCATAGATGGCTAAATAGAGTCCCAAGAGCCAAAGCATTTGTGGCCTGTGTATTAATTTGAAAAGCTTCCAAAATCCAAATTAAAACGATCTGATCAACAGCAAAGCTTTTCATTCATTTGGTTGTTCCTTTGTTATTTAATTGGCTCCAATATATGCTACTAACACTTGTCACGCATGCAAATCGATTTCAGAGTCGGTGGTCGAGTGCAATTTCACTCTTGGTGCACACACGCACACATAGAACACCTGAATTCGACTTGACTTAACCTTGGAGTTTTTGCTTGATTAGTACATTTTGGGAAAAAATATATCAACCCAACACACCCTCCAAAATATTTTCAAAAGTAACACACTTCTCGCCACGTCACTGCCACATCACCTTGTTGGTTGGTCTGGTCACTGGAAAACGTGATTTGAAATCACGTTTTCCAGCAAGAAGAAAGTCGGGAGTTGCAGTCACGACTTCCCCTGGCTGGAAAATGTGACTGCAAGTCACGTTTTCCAGGTGAAGTTATGTTTTTTTAAATGTTGGCAGAGAAGACCTCCTTCAAAGCTTTCTTATGGAGCTTCAAAGGTTGGCCTTCTTTGCCACATTGTTGTTGATTTTGGCCTTATTTGTTTACATCGACTATGAATTAAAAGTTTTAGTTGAAAAAAATTTAACTTTTGATATTGCCAATTTGCGGCGATGTTCAATATCTCCTTGTTTATTTTATTTGATAGTAACTGAAGTTTGGAAATCAAATTTCACACCCGAGTACTGCTTTTGTATTTCCATGTAATGAAGGGATGTCCTGAAATGGTGTCATTTCTAACAATATTATATAGAAGATTACTACATCTGCGTGTTTGATTTCACCTTGTTTATTGAAAAAAGTGTAGTCCATGCAGGAAAATTAATGGATTACACTAATTACCTAAACCAAGAAAATCTATTTGAAGTGCATTGTAATATGTTGTAGCACAGAAACCTTTGCCTCGCATGATTGGAATTCTATAGAACAATGAAGCCATTTAGGAGTCTAGAAGTTGTAGATTCCCACTTGGTAGTGTTCGAGTCCACTACGTGTCTTGTTGCCAAGTAGGTTGCGCTGCTGAAGCACTAAAAACCTAATGTAGATGACGACTAGAGAAGTATAAGAACTTCCAATCACTTCTAAAGGCTCTGCGTTGTACATAAGTTGTACGATTTGATGCATCCTACTCTGGTCTATCTAAATATATTATGCAGGCTATGGTAACTAAATTCTCCTCCATCTCAACAAGGAAGCTTTCAAATGCTTTGAAAGTAGAGAAGATCGACAAATAGTAAATATGCGAGTGCAAGGTTAAATGGAGCCGTTGTTTCCAATAATATCATACACAAAGTTTCAATACAAGAGGTTAAACACATCAAGAAAAAATAAGTTAAAACCCATCAAAAATGAAGAACTTGAAAGTTGAATTGCTATAAATGATGAAATTGGTAGGTGATCAACTACAAAGCAAAAATGAATAAGGAAAAAATGTCTTATAACAGTTTAGAAAAAGTCATAGTCTTACCCCAAATAATGACTTCCAGTCCCACACCGTGTTCTCTTTACGACTCGGACATTACGGTTTAAAGCTAGTGGAATATCCGAATGACCCACATCAGTCGAATTTTGAGCATCTTCTCTTTGAATATCATCGATGTCACGCATTCCGCCATCATGAGTACTTGTACTCCCAGAGAAATTCATCATTATTGGACTTGCATGAAAATGGCGCCAAGATGTAGGTGCCCTGTCAAATGGAAATGCTTCCATAGCCTCGAATGTCATGTTGGGAGGAACTGATGGAGTATGTGGAGTCCCAAACTCGTTGAGAGGCACTGATGGAGTATACACTGGAGTGTCATGCCTCGAAGGTGTATCATCATAGGAAGAATGATGAGAAGCTTGAAATGAAGTGGGCATATTATGCATCCGATAATTTGCATGTACTGCAGTCAAAGTCGATGCAGCTACATCTCTAATACGTGCAATAGACACATCATCACCCAGTGTCAACTGATGAATTGAAGTAATTCCATGTGCCTACATATGAGATATTTATGAAGTTTAATGCAGAAGGACAAGGAAAACAACTATTTGAAAGGCTTAATGACTGAAAAAAATGAAATTGTACTTACCAAGGCCTCAACAATAGCTCCACGACGAGACATGAATCGTCGTGTAATACGACGATACCATAGCATATAAGGGTTGTAAAAGTCCATTGGCTCCTCTAATATTTCATCAGTTGCAATATTGGAGGCACGTTCGTTCCACATGCAGACATAAGCACTATGTTCTGCGCTTCAATCCTTATCCGTCTTCACTCTCAAGTCAATCTTATATAGCTGCATGCTTGTGCTATGTAAAGGTGATATCCTTTGTCTCAAACCGAATTGTCGCATAACTCTATCGGGATTATACATTTCGACAACACAGAAGAAAAGCAAAGGTGCCCTCGTTCGCCAAATAGCACGACCACTGCTACAGTACGCAGGCATGTCCCTTATCACTATCTCAGGATACAGTTCTCATATTACCTGTAGTCATTAAAAACAACTTGAAATGAATAAAATACGCATTTTCCATGATGTTGACATAAGCACTAGGTGGAAAAAATAATTCTGTATATTTCTTACTTCATCGGGTGCTTGTATGTCAATCATTTCTCTGTACTTTGTCAGCACGTGCATTGATGTTCCCGTGGTCTCCAACGCATGTCTCCACCTTTACAAATGAAAAAAATAACACAAAGCATGCATGGCGGAACATGTAGATAAATGAGAAGAAATTGAAATTATTAGGTGAGAAAATACTAATTACTTATGACCAAATGGAGGAGGTGGACATAATTCTTCGTTTTGTACGATGTCGTCTCGAAGAACGTTTCCCATTATTGGTGCAAGAAACGACAACCTATCCCATGCCCATAATTGCAATAAGATGATCGGACCTGCAATCTCTGCTCCATCAATGTCGGTTGCAAGACATAATTGTCTATATAGGTGAGCCAGAGTTGCATTGCCCCAACTGTACTGTCCTGCCGCCTCGAAATCCTCCAAAAATTGCAAATACGTGATGTGAACGAGGTTGTTAGATTTTTCTGCAAATAAAGTTCCTCCTAGAAGTTGTAGGATGTATGCTCTCGCATAGCGTTGCACTTCCACATCATTAGCATTATATGGGAGGTTTGGAAACCATCTTGAAAGTTGGCGAATTTGAATCCGCCCTCCAGTCCTGTTATTTTCGGGGAATGGGAATCCCAGTTGTGTCAAGCATAAGGCATCGTAATCTTGCTCGACGCGACCAGTGATTGGTAATCCATCGACAGGCAACCCTAGATGATTTGCACATCTTGTAGGGTTATAGTCATCTCGCCAACGGGGAAATGAAACGTGTGAGTTTCTGGTCTCCACCTCTATACAAGGGCAGTTATGAGATGCCAATCAATTGATATGAAGCCTATTCGCGCCGTCCCATAAAAACCAGCTTCCTGAACATGCCCAACTATGTGTTCATGTAGTGGGACCAATCGATGAAGTGCAGCTGAATTACGCCTGATAGTCAATATACCAGGCTCCTATGGAGATACGAGATTTAAGTGAAATTAGTTAAAATGTAGACACGTGAAATAATAAGAGGAGGCTATATAAGAGAAGTACTACCGGCCCATTCCAAACGCGGGTAGATCTATGTAGAGCTTGCATAGTTAAAACCGTGTCATCTGTGGGGCCATGATCCATATCGCGCTTGAACCCCAAATCATCAACAACGTGCACACCATCAATTCCATAAACCAATAATGAAACAATACAAGTAGCGATACATTCCATTCAAGTAACTACTAAAGTTAAAACAAAAGTGTGCGAATAATATGAAAACGTGGATCAATTGAAACTAAGTTCATGTACCACAGAGTCTTAAGAAAGTGATCAAATACAAGGAAAATATGAGTGGGTGCGAAACATAAGACTTTAAAGAGTATTTCATTGTGAAGCATTAGATGGTTGTCCTTGCTGATGATGATAGCAAGTGCGTCTATTGTGTCCATCCTGCTTACACTTACTACATCGCAGCGTTGTTGAGGTTTCTCTCCATTCCTTCTCTCGCAGCATATGACGTGGCTGTTTCTGATTGCCTCTCCAATCCATTTCAGTGCGCAAACGTCTTGTTTGAGGAGGACATTTTTTAACTCGCTTTCGAGATGGATCAGCCAGCAACGTGTGTGGAACTCTAGCGTTAGGCCAATAATCTTCGTGAAGAATGGGTTGGAACTGCGTGCAACATAACAATGACTGTACACGGACAATCTGTAGTATGACTCAATGTACTGACAGTGATCTGTGACAACACTGGCGCAAACTGCTTGAACATGGGAACATGGAATGCCGAAACACTGCCACTTCATACAAGTGCATCTACGAGCCTCCAATTTAACCACTTGCTTGTTGGACCCTTTTCTCAAATGATAGCCACGTGGTGCAGTGATGACTTCAAACGTACCATTCGTGCGATTCACTAATGTAACGTTGTGCCCTCCAGCCGTCTTTCCCCAATGTGACAACTTATTCAGTGCGTACCTTGTGTACACTTCGCCACTTCCTAGGGCTGCACCAATTTCGTCGCGTCTTTTGTTAAAGTACGCCATGACACAATAAAATGTAAGTTGCACTAAAGTGGTGATGGGGTAAAGTCGCGCGCCTTTCAGAACCCCGTTAAAGCATTCTACATTTGTGAAAAAAATTGTATACATGTATTAGCTTGCAAACGTAATAAATCAAAACACATTAAGGAAGTAATAGTAACAATGAGAGTTACACAATGAATACCCGCGAGATTTGTAGTCATCCATCCGTATCGATACCCTTGGTCGTATGCGTTTGTCCATTGTGCTCGATCTAGGTCATTAAACCACGCAATACATTCAGGATTCATTTGTTGGAGTTCTTTCATGGATGCCTTAAATTTTTGTGGTTGATGTTGTGAACCCGCTAAGTACGCCATGTCCTTTAATTCTTTGCTCCCGAATCTCATGTTGAAATTACTACATATGTGACGGAGACAAAATCTGTGTTGAGCTCTTTCATGGGTCCATCCATTTTGAGGATTGTTCATTGCCAACAATATACCAGGGTGTCGATTAGAAATGACACATATACCATCCCTATCAGTCACATGATGTCGCAAACAAGTCATAAACCATCCCCAGCTGTCTTGACTTTCCTCATCGACAATGGCAAATGCTAAAGGAAATACATGACTATTACTATTAACAACAGTGGCTATTAGGAGTTTTTGTTTGTATTTTCCATACAAGAATGTGCCATCAATTTGTATAATTGGTCGGCACTATCTGAAACTTGCAATAGAAGGTGCGAATGCCCAAAAAACCCATTTGAATACAACCTCATTGTTGTCATTAGGCTCGCCATGCCTCCATTCCATACGTGTCCCTGGATTGCTTTCTTGAAGAGCGGCCATCCACCGCGGCAACATTTTATACGATTCTTCCCAATCTCCAAAGACTTTAGAAATTTCTTTCTTTTTCCCCAACCAAACTTTCTTATAATGAACATCATAACCGAATTTGTCCTTGATAATCTGATGAAGCACTGGAACTGAGATGGACGAATCTCTTCTTACCACATTTTCGACTTCACGGCATATTACGGTGGAGTCCAAATGAGCATGATCCTTGGACAGTTTAGCGTAAATACATGTATGTAGGCTTGCATATTTATTGATCTCAAACATTCCATGGGATTTTCTTCTCGAACAGCGTAACCTTCAAGTACATCCATCTAAATATTTCTTGCAACGAACAATCCGTACATTAGGTGTAGAATGAGTTACCGCAAATCGCTTGTGTCCTTTGATGCTATACAACTTCACGGCATGCTGGATATCTACTTTACACATGAACCGCATGCCTTTCTCAAATTCTGATGCCTCATTCCATAAAGACCTAGAAGGGATCATTGCATTCTCGCATATGGGTTGCATTGCCTCACTACTCAATTCCATAAATACAGATGAAGGTACGACAAATTCACCTGCACCCACGGGCGCACCGTCAATTCCAGCAGCCTCTTCATCGAAAAAATCATCGTTCTCATATTCGTTCGAAATTGGAGGGCAAGATAAGGAGTCATAATCGGCTATGACTCGATTTAATGTGTATCGAATCATGCCATCAGTCACATGATGAGCATCAATCCCTTCATTGTCTACATCATCATAGCTACTCTCTTCACTAGTATCTCCATCACTACCACAATAGTCGTCATCTTCCTCAGTATTCATATCATCACAGGAACGAGCATCCTCGTCCATTTCGGGGTTTGCGGTCATCAAAGGCGATGCACAATGATTATGTTCAAAAATTGGTTGAGTACTAGGTCCAACTCCAGAATCTAACACTATATTACAATTAGAACTATTATACGATTGCCCCGGAACTAAATCTAAATATAGCTCCATGCAATTTGGTGGTGGGAATTCTGCCACAATCTCCCAAGCATCTATCAAAGTCGCTTCATCATCTATTCGCAAAGGGACATAGTTGGCCGTTCCACTTCCAATGTACGCAGGATATCGATATGTCATGTTTAATATCTGTAAGTCATTGTCTATCTCCAATGAATTACAGATAAAACTCACTAGTTCATCGTACCCTAAACCCATCTTCGATCTGAGATGTCGAATAGGTGGTTTCGTGTACGAAATCCCTGATGGTCCATCAACCATGTCTCCATTCATATAACACAACAACGTTACTCTTCGATCAACCATTATTGAATCTATATATGTAGAATATAATTGTTAATCAATAAAAGTGATGATAATTATAACACACACTTGGCACAAATATAAAAAGTTGGTCTTGAATAGTCCAAGCAATTGTACTAAAGGAGCATTCAACAATAGCAACAATTAATATGAATGTTGGAAAGTTTGGATTCATAGCTATTATGTTATAACCACTATATTGAGGTAATACTTGGTAAACTTCTCTACTTAGCCTTTTAGGGTGGATTTGTCATTTTGTTTGGTACCAAAAAAGTTTACTTTAACTACATCGTTAAGCTATTTCTTTACTTTAAACAATGAAAATTGATAATATATAATAAGTTTTTTCAATACAACTCCAACTGATTTTATTTCTTTACCAATAAGAGGGATAGTGTAGACTATTCCTATCTTATTTATTTATTCATGCAATGTTTCTGCGATAATTCACGAATATAATGGGTTAGTGATGAGGAATTAGATGTCTCTTAAACATGATTAGGTGTAAAGAATAATTTATACTGAAAATAATGTCCATTATGGCTCCAACATTACTTAAATCTTGAATAATCAGCAACAAACTCGCATGTTTAAGTACACCAGACCCAACAACAAATACTTAAATTACACTCAAACAAATCATTCTACCAATCATTATATAAGTATTTTTTTTTTACGTCTCATTATCAACTAGACAAATATACCTTTTAATTTGCTTATACTCTTTTCATAAATGCATGAATTTCTTTTCAAAACTTGTGAGTTGTGACCTTAATAATAAATAGTTCTTCCACATAAAAAAATCCAACTTTCCAAATACTAAGAATTGAATCTTCCATTTCATTACAATGTTGTAGTCTAAAGGTTGCATGTGACATGGGATTAGTAGGAGGGATCCAAATCAATTTGATTTTTTGGTGGGACTTTAACTAACCTTTTTATTAATCCCCATACACAACCACTCATAACTCCATAGTGACCCTTAAATCAACATAATCCACAAGAACAAAAAAAAAAAAAAAAAAAATACAAAACAAAAAAAAAACAACAGTTGAACCACAACAAAAAAAAAAAAAACGCAACAGTTGAACCACATTTGTGATTCTTTAAAAAGGTCACCCCTAAAAAATCAAAATCTCCAAACAAAATCCACAAGAACCCTTAAATCAACAAAATCCACAAGAAAAAAAAAAAAAAAAAAAAAAATGCAAGACACACACCGCAGGAACCCTAAAAAAATCCCCAAACAAGATGAGCTTACAGAGTGGTATTCGGTCGATTGATTGATTGACCTCCTCTGAAACAACAGTTGAGACGATCTGGATTGAAGATGGAGAGAAGATGGAGTACCGTTAGTGCAGACGAAATGGAGAAGCTCAGGTGGTGTTAACGAAGCGGGGTGTTCTGGTTTTAATTTGAGTGGAGTACAAATCGTGACCTCGGGTCACGATTTCCCTTCGAATCAATAAAAAAATCAAAGTTGACTGGAAATCGTGACCTCGGGTCACGATTTCCGTCCAAATCAGTTAAAAAAAAACGGAACACGCCACCTCGCGCGTGACGTGGCTATGACGTGGCGAGAAGTGTGTTAGTTTTGAAAATATTTTGGTGGATGTGTTGGGTTAATAAATTTTTTCCCTAAATATACTAATCGAGGAAAAAGTCCTACGAATTACAATAGCTTTGTTTCTAGTTTTCCTTGTACTCCTATTTGATAAGCTCGAATTAATTACTAGTGAACAATTGTACAACGTAGACGTGTATATATATATAGCTTTGAAACTAAGGAACCATACTCAATCATATGTAACCAAGGATGTGATGCAAGTCTCTAGTAGTGAAGTGCATGCAACAACAATTGTACAAGGTATAGAGAAGAAGTAACTTAGCTAACAATGGTGAGAATCGATGACGGTGATGGTGATGGTGATGGTGATGGTGTTGAAGAATATGATATGGGATTGTTTGACTATCAAAGCATTGAAGGAGATGGTGGAGGGGAATTAGGAGTGGTTGATGATGAGATTAGCATTGAAGATCTTGAAAAGCGATTGTGGAGAGACAGAGTGCACCTAAGGAAGCTTAAGGAGCAACAAAGGGGGAACACTAGTAGTACTAGTGAGCCTGACGAGTATGCCATAGCTAAAGAAGAGCAGTCTCGCCGACGAAAGATGGCCAGAGCCGAGGATGCAATTCTCAAGTACATGGTGAAGACAATGGAGGTTTGTAGAGCACAGGGATTTGTCTATGGAATCATCCTGGAGAAAGGGAAACCGGTCATGGGCTCATCCGATAATCTAAAGACATGATGGAAAGAGATCATTAAATTTGACAAGAGCGGACCTATGGCAATCGCGGAACAGCTCTTAAGAGGTGCTCATGAAAGAGGTGGTGGTAGTCATGAACTAGTGCAGAGTTCTTTCATACATCATTTGAATGGCTTGCAAGACACTACATTGGGATCCCTACTATCAGCTCTGATACAGCACTGTGACCCTCAACAGAGAAGGTTCCCTATAGGGAAGGGCCTAGCCCCTCCCTGGTGGCCTACAGGGAAGGAGTCCTGGTGGGGTGACCAAGGGATGGCTAGAGAGCAAGGACGCCCTCCTTACAAGTAGCCCCACGACCTTAAGAAGGCTTTTGGCTGCAGTTATTAAACACTTGTGCCCTGATTTGGATAAACCGAGAAGCCTAGTTGGTGAATCCAAGGGCCTTCAGGACAAGATGACTGCAAAGGAATCTGCAACTTGGTCTAAGGTGGTTAATCAGGAAGAGGCCTTAATGCGGCAAATGGATGAATCTCTCAAGATGTCGGATATTTCTGAAGAAAGGGAAAAGTCCGATGACGGCGACAATGGTTCCAATTTGACTGATGGATTTGATGATATTGGTAATAGGAGGAAGAGGAAGTTTTTCAACGAATTTGATCATCAGCAACCAACATCTGCTAGTCAAGACCAGATATATACTCATTGGAAGCAGGAGTACCCGCAAAGCAATGTTACTCCTTTTGGATCCATCGGCAAGACCTCTAGAATGGATCACGAATCAGAATACGCTTCTCGGGCAAATGTGAATCATGAAGATAACCAAATAGTTTACGAGAATGATCCTTTATTATCACCCGATTATCTCCAGAGATTGATCGATCCGGATGCAATAACCATGTCAACGAATAACAACAGCCTAGCGAGTGCATTTGGGAATAGTCATGTGGGAGAGACACTAGTTGATCAGAGTTTTGATGGTCTATGCTGCTTACTGCGATGAGCTTGCGGAAATGTTATCCACAGTGGTAAGCCCTTATAGAGGCTTAGAGACAATACGACTATTTGATGAACATAGCAGTGAAGCAATAGCAAGGCAGAGAGGGCCTCCTGATGTGGATGAAGACAATTTGCCAGAAGAAGCAACATTTTTAAATCTGGCCGGACTGACAGATGGTTTAAGTAGATTATGCCAGTTGAAGTAGTAACTGTTCAAGCAAGCCTCATATTCACTTACTAGTTCAAAAACCTCCCACTATTGATGGATATTTTTCTTTTTCTTTATCTTTATCTTTTTTTTTTTTTTTTTTTTTGGTTTTAGTACTTGCATTTTGTAGTACTTGTGCTTACATGTGAGTATATTTAATACTTGATTAAACCTTAGCATATGTGAATGCATATATAATGGTAGTAAATGTGACAACATAATCTAGCTAGATTATGACTGTTTATAGCTTTATGCCACCGTTGTTAATCATCCATTCCATATACTCCATTTGTTTTCCACATGCTTGAGTGTCCGGTAAGCCCATCCAAAACTGGCTCCCCCATACACATCTAATTGAACTTGGCGAACATCTGATACTCTTCCATTGCTGCTCCTTAATTTCACATTCCACTCTGCAACCCATTTCCCTGTAATTTCCGATCTCACCATTTCACCACAAATTTCAAATTCATTTCAGGACTAGCTAGTTAACGAAACAGATTAATATTATCAAGACCTACCGACGAAGGTGAGGGGGCCGTTTGATGTGGTAATGTCGTTCAGCAGGGCTGATCGATCGTTATAGATGAAGTCAATGTTCTGTTGCGCAGTCATGTCGTGGAATTTCTTACCATAGAGATTGTAGTAATGTACATCAATGACTGTACCCTGGAGACCACTAGTAAAAGAAAAGAGCTCGTGCCACCATATGTAGCTTAAGTAACTAACAATGCTAACACAAAACGCTCACTAGCAAGTAACACTAACTAATACTTGTACATCCCCCCTCAAGATGGAGTTACGTGACAGTCACATAAACCCATCTTGAACAGAAGTGAGGTAAAGAGAGGATTGGCAAAGACTTGGTAAACAAATCACCAAGTTGAAGCCGAGAAGGAACAAACTTGGGAAGAACAAAGCCTTGCTTAAACTGATCACGCACAAAACCACAATCAATGTCCAGATGCTTCGTTCTTTCATGGAAAACTGGATTAGCACTGATATGTAAGGCAGCCTAATTATCACACCATAGAGGTATTGGCAAAGAAACTGGAATGTGAAGATAAGAAAGCCACAAGAGCTCACATATGGTAGAAGATAAGCATCGATACTCAGCCTCAGCAGAAGATTTAAAAATTGTAGGTTGTTTCTTGGTTTTAAAGGAAACCAAAGCTTCACCAAGAAAAACACAACAGCCAGACAGAGAACGTCTAGTAAATGGGCAAGCACCCCAATCAGCATTACAGTAAGCAGTAAGAGACAGAGTAGATTGAACGGGAAAAAATAAACCCTTAGAAGGAAAACCTTTGAGGTATTTGAGAACATGTAAGGCAACCTTCCAAAGGTGTTCAGTAAGATGTTGAACAAACTGACTAAGTTGCTGAGTAGAGTGAGTAATATCAGGGCGAGTAAAACCAATGTATAACAATCTCCCAATCAATCTACAAAACTTGTCTGGTTCCAATAGAAGAGGAGAATCACTGTCATCAAAACGACAGTTTCTAGGTAAAGGTGTAGCCACAGACTTACAAGTAGACAAACCAACATTAAGGAGAAGATCCAATATATACTTTCACTGATTAACATATAAACCAGAAGAGGATCGAGCCAATTCAAGACCCAAAAAATAATGAGCATGTCCAAGATCTTTAATTGTGAATTGATGATGAAGAAAGTATTTAACTTTTTGAATCTCCAAAAAAGAATAGCCTGTGACCAAAACATCATCAATGTAGACCAACAAAGCCAAAAACACATTGTCCTTCTCCAAAGTAAACAAGTAAGGATCATTAGGAGATTGAAGAAATCCATAAGAATGTAACCTGGAGTTGAACTCTATGTTCCATTGACGAGAAGCTTGTTTAAGACCATACAGATCTCTTAAGCTTGCAAAATTAAGTATGAGAAGAAACGGGATAACCCTCCGGAGGTTCCATGTAAATTTCTTCAGTTAAATATTCATGTAACAAGGCATTGTTGACATCTAGTTGCTGAAGAGACCAATTTTGAGCAGCAGCAAGAACTAAGAAGACCCTTACAGTAACATGTTTAGCTACTAGGGAAAAGCTATCTATGAAGTCAACACCTTCGATTTGATTATAACCCTCGGCAACAAGGAGTGCTTTACATTTATCCAGAGTACCATCAGGAAAAAGCTTCACTTAATGCACCCACTTTGAACCAATAGCCTTCTTACTAGGAGGTAAAGTAGCTTGATCCCATGTACCATTATCTTCCAAAGCCTTCAACTCTTTGGACATAGCATCTACCCATCGTGGATCAGCTTGAGCTTCAATAAAAGAGGTAAGTTCTTTAATTGAAGCAAGAGCAGTCAAGAAGGTATGATAAGAAATAGAAATAGCAGGTGAAATGATGAAAGGAAAAGTAGGTGGCACAGTAGACTGGGAGTCTAGCTGTAAAAGAGAGTGTGCAGACTTTCTTTTGGTAGATGTATCAAAATCATTTAACCAACCTTGTACTTTAGTAACCCTTGTACTTTTACGTGTAGGAACAATAACATCTTCAATAGAGTCATTAACACCAACTCCCTGAACATTAACAACTGCAACAGGAGAAGTAATATCCTCATCAACAACATCATCAACAATGTCTTCAACAACATCCTCGACAACACAGGAAGAACTGAATCATTAATATCCTCAACAGGAACAGGTAGAACTAAGGAATCAGTAGATGAAGGAGAAGAAAGCTTGTAAGGATAAATATGCTCATGAAAAACTCCTTGGAGACAAATGTGGAATGAGTTTACATATTATAAAGTCGAAAAGCCTTCTGACCAGGTGAATATCCAAGAAAAATGGATTTAATAGATCGAGAATCCAATTTATCCTTATGAGGAAACACATTTGCAGCAAAACATAAGCATCTAAAAGTCTTGAGAGTGGTATAATCAGGTGGCTTGCCAAACAAAACATGAAAATGATAGTGCCATTGAAGAATCTAAGAAGGTAATCTATTCAAAAGATATGTAGCTGTCAAAAGAGCATCTCCCCAAATTTTCTTTGACAATCCAGATTGAAAAATTAAAGCTCGAGTAATTTGCAATAGATGGCGATGTTTTCTCTTTACAACTCCATTTTGCTGAGGTGAGTAAGGAGCTAGCCTTTGATGAACAATCCCAAGCTTGGAAAACAAAGAAGCACATCCTTGATTAACAAATTATCTACCATTATCTAATCTGACATACTTCACAGATTGGTGAAAATGATTTTGAATATATGCAAAAAACTGTTCAATTACATATAAGGTAGAAGACTTGCGACACATAAAAAAAATCCAAGTATATCGACTGAAGTCATCAACAATGGTCAAAAAATAATGAGAACCTTTCAAAGAAGGTTGTTTATATGGACCCCAAACATCCATATGTAGTAACTGAAAAACGAAAGTAGATTTGATTGTACTTAATGGAAAAGAAATCTAAATTATTTAAATTGATGACAGACATCACAAGGAACCACATGATGATTATGAACATGACTTGGAATCAAAGGAACTAATTGTTTAGTGACAGCACCTAATGGATGAACAAGTCTATGGTGCAAATAAAAGGCTTGATTAGCTAAAGTACATGTATTGGGTTTATTTTGAGACAAATGAGAAGAAGCAGTAAATAACTGAAGAAGCTCTGGTGTGAACCTGAGTACTCTCAAGGTCCTGTAATATACATAAATTGGTGTAAATTTAACATTGGAACTAGCAGTAAGCTTACTGATTGAAAGTAGATTGTGCTTGAAAGAAGAAATGTGAAGACAAGATTTGAGAACTAACTTATCAGTAAGTGGTACATCTCCACTATGTTTTACCAATTTAATGGTCCCATCAGGAAGATAAACAGAGGTATTTTTAGATGGAAAAAAAGGTTTGTGTAAAAGATTGAGATAAGTGCACATGTGATTTGAAGCCCCAGTATTAACAATCCAAGAAGATGAACTCAACACAGTATTAAAGCTTAAAATGTGATTAAAGTGACTACCTTCAAAATCATGAAGATGCACCATATTCACACAAGTGGAAGGATTATCGGATGCAAGCCCTTCGCCTTTCAGAAATCTTGCAATTTCTTGTTCAATCATTATGGCAATGTTAGCCTGAATATCTTCATTATTCTATACTCTTTCCTCAACCAAGTCCAAAGGAGACTCCAACATATTTGCAAATCCTCTGGTCTGATCTTGTATAACCACTATTTTCTTCTCCTTTTCTGCTTTAAACCAATCTGGATATCCATGAAGCTTGAAACATGTTTCCTTTGTATCTTTTTTCCGTTTACAAAATTCACGATAAAGTTCATCCTTACTAAAAAACTTCTTAGAATTCCCTCTCTGAAATTTTTTTGAACTTGTATTCTTCACCATCATAGCAGTACTCATTCAAGTGTAAAGTTAACATGAACTTCCCTTTGCTTTTCAATTCTTATCACCATTGAATAGGCCTTATTTATGCTCAGCGAGGGATCTATGACTAAAATTTGATTTCTAATAGGATCATAGATGTCATACAAACCCATTAGGAATTGCATAAGCTTGTCATTAGACTCCATTTTATTCAATTTCACTAATATTCCACAGCCACATTTAGGCATTTGTGCGAAACACATCAATTCATCCTACAATTTCTTCAATTTTGTGTATTAATTTGAAATCGAAAGACCTCCTTAAGTAATTGTGCTAATTTCCCTCTTTAATTGATACAACAAAGGTCCATTAGATTCTCGAAAGCATTCTTCAATTTCATTCCACAAATCCAAAGCAGTAGTGCTATAAAGGAATGCATCAACGATCTCCTTAGAAATAGAATTGAGAATCCAGGATGTTACCATGTAATCAGCACGAGTCCACTTATCAAAATTTGTATCAACTTCATCAGGCTGAGAAAATCTCTCGTCAATGAAGCTTGTCTTCATTTTCGCCCCCCAAAGCAATCTTCATAGCTTGAATCCATGAAAGATAGTTTAAACCAGTGAGTAAATTGGTCTCAAGAATCATTCTTAGATGATCAGAGTTCTGCAGATGCAATGCTTCTTCAACATCAAATCCAAACGTCTCGTTCTCAGTCACATTCACCAAACCATTAGTTTCTTGATTATTCACCATGTCAAACCTTAGATCTCCTCAGCGAAATCAAATGTGGCGGCCCCAAATTCCAAGCTGCTACCCGCCACGTCGCATCCCATGTCATCAAGCCTTGCCATGTGATGGTCTGCTTATCCTTGACGTTCAGCGAACTACCTGGCTACTTACACTTTTTCATTTAATCTTAACTTAGCTAATTAGTTTCAATATAATTATTAATGATTTCATTAGCTAATTAAGTATAGCAAAATGTCTATATACATGTAATCAGTTTTCTATGATCCCCTCAACAAAAGTAAAATAAATACATATTGATATCACACATGAGCTGGCTCCACAATCTCAAAGGTAGTCGCCAAGTACCTCCTTGTCATTACCCATGCTCGTCGAAGGATTTGCACTTAGTCACCTAACAAGTGAGTGAGTAAAATCTCAAGAGAAGTCAACATAATATTTATGAAATAAAACTGATAAACTATGAGACATGTGAATATAACACATGGCAACAGTACGTCATATTCTCATGAATGTAAGCAGCACACAACAAGCAAAAGCAGTAGCGTAAAATAATTAAAACAACATATACCAATTAAACCAGTTTAGAAATAAAATATTAATTAGTAAACATCCGTATAATCACGAGAAAACCCTGACCTACACCAGCTAGTAATCGATAAATCGAATAAGAACCACATATATAATTATCGGCTTACAGTGGCTAAACCCGAACTTCAGTAAACGGTATAGTCTCTTCTCGACGCTGTTACACATCAGGACCACCCTAATCCTTCCCAATAGTCATAAATATATTTTACTACTATCGCACTACAAAAAACAGCTAATCAAAAATGGAAGTTTCCATTGCTGATTAGCATAAATTTTGTATTTAATTCAATTATGCAACATGACAGAGACAAAATCTATTTTGTTTCTAAAATTATCGACACTAATTTAGTCAGCAACAGAAATGTGTTTCCGTTGCTGATTAGAGATGGATTAGAGATGAATTAGATACGGATTTAGAAAAGGAGTAGAGACGGAACATAAATGGACATTCTTCCAAAGCGAATGGTTTTGCTTGCATTCCGTTGCTAATCTATTGCAAATTAGAGACGGATTAGCAACATAATTTACGAATTCCGTTGCTAATCCGTTGCAAATTAGAGACGGATTAGCAATGAAATTTATGAATTCCGTTGCAAATTAGAGACGGATTAACAACGAAATTTATAAATTCCGTTGCTAATCCTTTTCTACTTCATTTCTAAACTCAGTTTACCCTGTTTTTTCTTGCTATTTCTTCACAAATTAGACACTGATTAGTAACGAATTTATAAATTCCGTTGCTAATCTGTTTCTATTCCTTTTCTATGCTTATTTTTTTAAAATATTCACAAGAGTCAAATTGGTTCTCCGAAACTTCTAAAATTGAAATTAACAACAGAACCTGCTCCATCGCCTGCACCCCCTCCAACAACTCCTTGGGGGTGCTAACATCCCAAAAAAGTAGATTTTCATATACATACAATAATCAACAATATATATATATATCAACAACAAACATTCAAATGAGAAAAAACATACAATTCAATATTAAAAAATATTTATATATCCACGAAAGGTAGTCAAGTATAATAAATGTCTAAAATACCTAAGTATCCACAAAAAATACCGTTCATATTGTTCTATAATAACCATAAAATACTTAAGTATCATAAAGATGCTCATCCCTTGTTGTCCTCTAAATATGCACAAAAAGAAGTATCAAACTAAAAGTTCTATAAACAACCATAAAAGATATCTAAGTATCCTCAAATTGTTTATCCCCTACAACCCTATTATCTAAATATCCACAAAAGAAGAATTACCATTTCAAAAGTTGTGCAAACCACCATAAAAGATACCTAAGTATCCCCAAGTTGCTCATCTCCCATAAGCCGGTCTTGCATCTCCCAATCAACATTATCATGTTGCTATGGTGGATCAGCGGGATCTGTTTGCGCCCGCTGCTGCTATTGAGGTGGTGGTGGTGGTGGTGGTGGCTGAGATAAGCCTGCTCCGTCCATGGTCATCCCGAACTGCATCTACATAAATTCCACAACCTGTCGTAATTGCTCGGCAATATTATCGAACTCTGAGCGTGACACCATCAGCGACACCTGGGATGTGCAAGCACTAATATCTACGTATTTTCTCTTCTTTCTCCCTAACAACCCAAGATCGTAAACACGTCCTTTGGGACACTCACAACCACTTTATAGTATACTGCCTCATCATCTACCGGCTTGTCTAGTGTAGTCTAGGTCAGCTCCTGACGTCTCATTTGGATCTTAGCCTATATGGATTAACAATAAACAACTAAAATGATATGCTTGTGAGTAAAGTTACTACTATTTAGCTCATAGTTCTATACTTACATAGAACCGCTCCGATCTAGTATCGATGAATGTCACCCCGTCATGATTTATAGTGTGGAGATGCAAATGCAATTCATTCACATTAGGTGGCATCTTGGATGTATCAACCTGCATACAAATGTTATCAAAATGCTAAATATGATGACACATCCATTAATCAAATTATTTGGCGTCAGCCGCATGGATCAAACTCTTCCATTACCTTGATTTAGTTAACTTGGGACATATTAATTAGTTAGGATTTAAATGATTTGAAAATGAAGCCATCAGTTAGCATGGATCAACTAGTTTAATTAAAAGATCAAACAATGGCGGCTACCACAAACTTCACAATTTACATAAGTTGAAACAATTCTCTCATATGCACATCTACGAGCCCTAAAAAATATTCAAATAAGTTATAGCTTAGATTACATCTATTCACATTAATTTAAGTCTTCTTTTCTATTATTGTTACCATGAATTGATGGTATTCATTATTTTTTACATTAATTCACTACCAAAATTGAAAAGAAAATAAAAACACACAAACACACATAATGGTAACAATACATTAGTAGCATTAAATTTATTTTCTTGAGTAGGGGTACCTTAAGCTTTACTACTCATTTTCGTGATTTCAAGAACTCTACTTTCGATATACGTCTTCCTGCATAAAAAGTTCAAAGGTATAAGCAATTACTTACAAAAAAAAATCATAAATGCACAAGAAAAAATAAATAAAGATTTAAGGAATGTCGCGCAACCCTCAGAGAGGCATTGCAGTACAAACAGTCCAAAGGATTCACAACAACCATGTGTACAAGAACCTTGCTATACAATATTATATAGAATTCTAAGAAACTATATTTATCAAATAAGTACCTCGAAGTGAAGAAGTTCGTAGTAGTGCAAGGCAATCACTGACAGCTACTGCACAACCAAAGTTAAACCTTGAAAATCAAATATGTGAAAAAATGAGCTAACAATCTAAAACCTTTTTTCTCTTCTAACAAACAATATAAAATCTTTAAAGCATACTAATTGTACTAATTAAAAATGCAATGACATTAAAATACACAATGACCAATCCCGTTGGACATTAGGGCCACTATCAGTAAAAACTAATCCAATCCTTTATTACATGATAACTCTAACATTAAAATATGTGATAAAATCTTCTAGTAGGAGCTTGTATGCACTTATTCATTGTGTGTGACTGTGTGAGTGTGACCCTTACATTCAAAATCATGTGATTTTTTTTTTTTTTTTTTTTTTTTTTTTTTTTTTTTTTTTTTGTTTAAGTTTTTTTGTTGCATTCTTATGAGGCAATGTCATTGTGTATTAGCACAAAAAAGAGATTATAGATCTAAAATGATTTGTAAAATCATATCAAATCAATTAAAGTGGGTTTTCATTATTATAACCCTATTCGGAAACACTGTACAGTGCCTTGATCACTCATGAGATCTTATTTACTCTTACCCTAAAAAAGGACCCACTCTCATTCATGACCTCACAACACGTGCCCACATTACTAAATTACAACTTTCTTCTAAAAACTCTGATCAAAATCTATGTGAAAGCATGACTCCACAACAAAGAATCCAATACCTTTAAACAAGCTAGCTAGCCAGTAAAAACTAAAAAAACAACTTAATTCAAAATGGGTTACTTTCCCTGTATTGAATCAATCCATCCTAGTACTTGTCCAACAGTCTTTTATATGCTAGCTAGCCAGTAAAAACTAAAAAAAACAACTTAATTCAAAATAGGTTACTTTCCCTGCATTGAATCAATCCATCCTAGTACTTGTCCAACAGTCTTTTATATGATGGGTGGTTTCTCTTTTTGTATTCAAAGATAAAAACTCATTTATGAATGCACTTGTCACAATAGGTTAAAATATGATAATGATAAAATGTAAAAATCTACATTTTGAACTATAACGACAGTGAAAGATGTCACCATCTAAAGCCTACTGAAAATGACGGGCGCCATGAAGAGATAAAACAAGCAAAAAGAAAATAGTGCAGAATCATAGATGCTATAAAAAAAAAGACAAAAAACAAAGAGAAAGGAGAGAAAAGGAGGTTTTGTTTTTATTTTCAAGATCTTTCAAGGTCTTTCCTTTTTCTTCCATTAGTTCCAGCATAGACAAAAGAAATAGAAATGAAGAAAACAAAATTTTGGTGATTTTCTCTATACGCTCTCCCTCTCCCTTACTCTTGACCAATCTGATATATAAAACCTAAACAGCACTAATATTCTACACTTTGAACCCCCCTGTTTTCCTAATAAAATGATTAATTAGAGACAAACTAGTTTTTGGACATACATTTGCTTTGTATTTCATCATTCATTAGTTAGAGACTAGTAAACTACACTTCTTTGACAACCCTTTTTCCCACTCTTTATAAGGTCAAAGAACCATATTGATAATATTTATCTGAATGTTCATCAATCATCAATCATAAGATCAAGAAGAATTAGGAACTGAATGACATATGGGGAACATCCCGACCGTCCAAGGACTACCCGCCGTGGTGATGAATGTGGTGCATGGCGGGTATTTCCGAGGGGGAGCCAGGCCGAAGATGATGCAGCAGGATAATCCATTCCATTAACAACATCAATAACAACAACAACTACTACAACATCAACAACAACAATACTTGGCAGCTATGATGATGAACTAACAATTACACACATATGAAGGCTATTAATGACCATGTAATTAACATTCAAACATCTATATACGCCATTATGTAGTAAAACTACAATAGGAGTATATATATATTATAACTAGCTAGGTTTAACATTATTGCAGAACCAATACCCTTTCACAGTTTCACCTATACTAGCTAGTGAACTTAAATCACAAAATGAAACAAACGACGATGATGTATGCAAGGCCACCAATGATGATGAACCAACAATTACACACACTTCTTCAGTGATGAAACATTTGTCATTGATACAGAAAGCATACAAGCTACATTTAACTGCAACCATAAACACGAAAACAAAATCGCCACGGATTAGTTAAACCAAATGCACACAAATTCGATGATCTAAAACAGAAAACCTCAAATCCAAACCACAACTAACCAAATAAAGAATCGCAGAACCTCCCAATCCACATGCAATAGTCATTGTTGTCATCGATGATGGCAATTGCGAAGAACTCGATTTTAACAACAAAACCTCCTTCACCTTCTTCACTTCCTCCACTTTTCGATGTAACCAAACTACATCCCAACACAGCCGACAACGCCTGATGAGCTCCGCGAGCAGGTAGAAAAGGCAACTCCAGCCTCAATGGCTTCGAATTCGCCTTAACCTTGACGTGATTCTTCATCATATGCGGTTTGAGGAACGACAAATAGTACCAATCATGCAGGTGAATGACTTTAGGGAACGAAACAGAGTCGAACGATGAGCACAAAACCCCCAAAACCCACCAAATCTCCAACCAATAAAGTCATGACTGCCCAAAACTAAAACCCCTCTTCAAGCACCCATCGATTCTTCCAAAACCAAAACCCCATTTCAATCACTTACCCAAACCTAATTCACGAATGTCAGCCCTTTTAGTTAATGACGAAAAAGAGAGTTGACGACACCGGTGAAAAGAAGAGTTGACGACGTCGGTGAAGAGAGGAGTTTGTCAATGAGTGATTCGTGATTTTAGGGTTTAGGAGGCAAGGGAGAGAGTTCGAGGAGATGAGAGAAAGAAAGAGAGGTCGATGAGAAAGAGGTTTTGAGTGATGCATCGATTCATGCACGAATCTCGAGACGTGATAGGCAGTCATAAACTACTAAGATTTTGGTGGGAAGGTTGGCGCCACTTTCTTAGAAACAAATTTTATTTTCGTCTCTATTCCATCTCTATTTCCGTTTGTAATCTATCTCAATTCCGTCTCTGACTGCTTCCGTCTCAATTCCGTCTCTGATCATTTCTAGGTAGCAATAGAATTAGATCCCATTGCTAATTCCATATCAAATTTACTATTTTTTGTAGTGTCGGCACGAGCACTATCACAAGTAACTCGTGCCCGTGATTTAGTTATAGCCAATATATATGCACACCAAAATAGGAGTGAAAACCCCATGTATGCCCACCAACAGTCACACATGAAAAACGAAATCCAAAAACCAAATCATGAATTCTGTGAGGCATTCCAATGGGTTTATGTACCTCAATCCATGCTCCGACTTCTTGTGACGGCCCCGACTACTAAATAGGGCACCTCCCGGCCTAATCCCGTAATCAAGCGTTAACCCAAATCACCTAAGACTTAATTGCGTATTAGTCAGCCTTTCGTCCCTATATTCCTCTAAATCCATGTATTAATATATTATCCAATTTAAAGGTAATTCAAAATCCATTATTATGTCAAGCGAAAACATTCATTCTCCAAAATTCCTGAGTGTGGAAAACCAAGGAAAAATAACATCACATGCACGTATATATAGGATACTATTCACTCAACCCAATAAACAACCCAAAATGACGTAAACAATAATAATACAACAAAAGTCGAGACATACAAAATGAGTGAGGAGAGCCGCCGAATTGTTCAGAGGAAGTCGCTGATCTTCTCCTTCCTCGGTCTGTTGATGTTCGACGGAGCTACACCCATCGTCACAAACTAGACGGTGAGTATAGTAATATTTAAGTACTAACTAGAGAATCCCATGCCATATTTCTAAAAACACGAATGTTATTTAAAAGCATAAAGTAGCGAAACACATTGTTGAAATAAATAACGCAAGTAAATACCATAGTTAAAGATGGGGAGACAGACACAGGCTAAGTCGAGATGATCTATGTCTGGTCAGCAGTGAGACCTATCACCTACCCTTTCCCATTACTATATGGAGCTGCACTCAACAGATCTCACAAAAATAGCGAAGCTGCGCTCTACGCTTTACAACATCAATCTCATGCTTGCCGAACACACCGAGTCCCATAACTCATGTGTCGCGCAAGTGTAGTGGTGAGTGCCGGAACTCCGGTAGACCCATGTCCCCGTGAACTGCGCATCTCTCGTGCAATGGACATTAGATAATCCCTACTTTAATTTCAAAGACAATAATTCCAAAATTCTAGGATTCCAAGACAAGTTAAGCTACAAAGCCCAAAAGAAATCGATTACAAGTCTACTTAAATCCAAAGCTTTTCATCAATTGTGTTCAAGAATGACATCAAGTGTAGGAATTAGAGGCAATGAAACAATACACAAGGCATCATGTCACAATATTCATCCATGAATAGATACCAGAACAACATGATGTGCGAGTTCAAGTAGTACTGTCTACCAATAGACCAATAAAGCAATAAAGATGAATGAAATGAAATATAAAATTTTCGTAGTTGTACTTACAATTCGCACGCTTGTCCTAGTCTATCCGATCTCTCGACAATTCGAAATGCGTGTCCAAACGCCTAAGTACTCCCCTTAGTTCCATAATATTTAATACTGTAGCACTTTAGGCTAAATCGAAGTCGAGACAAATTTCTAATTATTTTTTTTTTATTTTCGGCCAATCGGCCCATTTTGCGCTTTTCGAGGTAAAACCCCCGTAAAATGCTCGTCCGAAATTTTATATTTTATTTTTCATAGAAATTCATTATTTTCTATTTATTTTGTGAAATATAATTTTTTGGAAGTTTTCCAAATTTTCTTGATATTTTTCCATTTTGTTTCTCCATTTTTTTCTTTCCTTTTCTCTTTTTCTCTTTTTTTTTTTGTTTTTTTAGTCGGGTCGACCCGTTTGGGTCCACCCGACCCTGGCCAAGGCGTTAGGCCTGGCTCGGCCCATGGGCCGAGCTTGGCCCAAGCTCTTGGCCGGCCCTATTTGGCTTCATCTTCCCCAACGAACTCCCTGGTTCATTGGGGATCAATTTTATTTTTTTTTATTTTCCTAGGGTTTTTGGTCATGAGCTGGGGTTGGCGATCCACCCCAGTTCGTGTAGGGAGGGGAGACGACTCTCCGAAGTCGTCTCCTTCCTCGGAAGCACGGGAGGTCCCAAGCTCCCGAGCTCCCTCCATACACCCCACCAACACCACTTCACCCCTTCAATGGAAACAACACATTCACCTTGATTTAGTTCGGGTTCTCTCTTCATTCTCCTCCACCTCCACCCGCAGCGATTTTTTTTCGTTTTTTTTTCTTCTCCTTTCCCGATTTTTCTTTCTTGCTTGATGAGGATTAGAATATGATCAACATATATATAATGTAATTTTAAACCTTAGCCTTAGATCTTGATGTGCACGCATATCCCGAGGCTTATCACAAGGAACATATTGACCCATTTGTCCCCCAAGTCACTTGTGAGTGACTCAAAAATGTGACACCATGCCTCATTATTGGTTAACGTATGTCTCGATGCACACCAATGCCTCATATTTTATTTTCCAAACGATAGACCCATTTATTCATTCCATTTAATGTGGCCACATTGCAACCACACATTACCAAATAAATTCACATTTTATTCAAATAAATTAACTTACCCCAATATGTCGCTACCTCGGTCCCACATCGACATGTGACTCGAGGTACGTCCCCCACTCATCTCGATACCTACACACCCGTAGAAAATTAACTTAATCGTCTACACAAATACAATACACTATGCATACATCACCACAAAAATAAAATGTACATCGTCCCTTGCCTCGGTAAACGGACACATCACGGCGTGGGTCTCACAGTACGGGTCATTGTGCATGTGTAAATACATAAATACAGTTAAAGTTCTTTGGTCGTTACACTTCCCTGGACTTCCGTATCCGACCTGACTAGCTCCCCGATGCCAGAGCTATGGTCCCTTAAGTCCCTAAAGTCCAATTTTATAAGTTTAGGTTGTTTACAAGTGTTTAGATATATATTAAATGGACAATCACAAAAGCAACATTTTTATATTCAGTTTCTATCTGTTGTTAGCGTGTTATGGGCTTGGTGTAGCGCGCTAGGTAATTGATGTAGTGTGCTACTATTTTTTAGGATGAATAATGGTTGGAAAGCTAGAAAGATTAGCGCACTAACCGTTCCAGGTAGTGCGCTACCTACCTATACTTATCTAATACACTCTCCATACCCACACTACTAGAAAAAAAGTATACAAGCACATTTGATTTAGGATGATTACTCGCAAACGTCCTTAAAAATAATTTAAGAAGACATTTATCTCACAAATGTTGTTGACGGGGTGAATAGAGCATGAATTTTAGGATGTTTGTACGTGAATGTCGTTAATTTATGAGTTTAGGATGTTTCATGAATATCCTAACATTTTTTTATTTCAAAATGTTTCTAAAATGTTTTAATACTATTTCCGGCGACAATTACTCATTTCCCTACAAATCGTTTAGGACATTTGTTTCTTATGTCTTTTTTAAGTTATGATGTTCTATATGTAAAAGTCCTCATAAGTATATAGTACGACTCTTAACTTTAAATGTCGTAAAAACATAGTTATATTTATGACGTTTGCTTAAAAAACGTCCTAAATTATATATGGGACTTCTATAATGTACTTACAATATTCTAGATGTTTGCTAGCAAAACTTCCTAAATTATACAACATCAATATATTCACATAATATAATCTACATACAACATTCTAGACGTATGTAAGGAGTTCATTTATTTTTAACATTTGTAATAATAACAATTCAAATTAAAAACTTTGAAATACTTCCTTTTTAAATATATTATTAATTTATAAATTTTATATTATTTAATTACAAAAAATTGGTTGAAAAAACTTTAACTTTTAATTACATGTCTAATGTCGTAATGCGAATGTTATGTAATATATGATATGATGTAATGGTTATTAAATATATATTGTAAAAAACTTTCAATATTATTTAATTGATTTTTTGTTCATAAGAATTAAGAAAGAAACTTAACTTACCGCCATTGGGACTTGAACCCTTAACCTTTTACTCCTATAACTATATACCAAACCATTAAAGTATCCAATTAGTTGGTTACATATTTTAATTAATAACTATTTATCATAATACTTTTAGATATTTATATATATATATATATATATATATATATTATATATATATATATGATTATTATATATATGTATATAATTTCTTCATAGGATTATGATTATTATTAATTTTTCTCAAACAACAATTAATATCAAATTAATCTCATGTTTGATCCATCTGTTATCAATTGCACCGACAAAATCCATACTCGGGATTGTTGGGCTTTTATCTATATCAGATTTGATAATCCCAATTATTTATTATTTTTCATCAACAAGAGTTGAACTTGAGACTTTTCCTATCTCGTTAAAGTGTTTCTTATATGCATCGAAAATGTTGTTCATATATTCTCAATCTTTTGAAATATTTATATGTATTGTAAAATTATAATATTAAGTGCTATTTAATCATGATGTGATATTTATTTAATTTTTTTATTTAAAGTGATATTTTTTAAATCAATTGTGTACTACAAATTATTTTATTATTTTTATTTGAGAAGAAATTAATTGTAGTACATGCAATTTTTTTAATTATAAAAGTTATTTTATAGTATTGTTAATATAACTTAAAAAGATTTTACAATTATGTTAGAAATAACAAATTCCATTTTTTTATATAATTAGGGTGAGATAAAGTCTAAACTTAATAATATTCTTTTGTAACGACCAACATTTTTAATTTAAGAGATTAGTGCTAATCTTGAGTTGTTAACACCTAAGAACGACTCACGATGCACCACGAACTATGAATTTGTGGTACATCGCATATGTTATTATTATTTTGTGACTTGAGTGAATATGTGTGTTATTATTGTAATATATTTGATCAAATTAAGTTAATTTGATATGAGATCTAAGGATGTAGAGGGTTAGAAAAATTGATTAATTGAGAGAACAAACTCAATTGACAAAACTACAAAAAAAGAAAAAAGAAAAAAATGAAGTATCAGCTGTGGAACTTTAGATGGATGAGTGATTAATGAGATGATGATATGGTATATGGTTAAGATGGTGTGTTTCAAATATTGTGTACACAAGTTTTTCACTCAACACCCCCTAAAACACCAAAACTATATAAAGAAATAGGGATTCCCTACTTTGTTCGTGAGGAACAAAAATTGCAGAACCAAAACTAAAAAAAAGGTATAACCCTAATAGCGCGTGAAAGAGAGGGAGAAACGATTATGTTAAGAGAGATTCACACGAAAGAGAGTGACTCAGGGAGGGTAAAAGAGGTGGTCAAGGACAACCTTGGGCGATGGCAGTAGTGGTCGAAAGGCCAAGTACAAATTGGCGTGATGCATGGAATGTCTCAAAATCCCTAATGTCAAGTTTCTTTATTATGGGAAGACTCGGGGAGGATCTACCCATTTTATATTCAAGTTTTGGTTTTGTTTTTCTAGGTTTCAAAGCAATTATAGATAATTGAGGGTTTCTACTATCATGGCTGGAAATCTTTAAATTGAAGTTGTTGACGTATAATTTCTCCTTCCTCAAGAAATCTTGAATATTTGTGCTGACGATTCGATCTTGAAAGATAGTTTTAAAATCGTTTTTTGAAGCTCTATAGTGTAGAAATTGGGGATCTCTACTCGATCTATTCATTGGTGAATGGTGAACTACATAATCATACCACCCCATGGTTTTGATCAAATGTTTAAAAGAAAGGTTGTCTTGATTAACTAACACCCTATGTATTTGATCAAATGTCTTTAAGGAAGTTAGGTGGTTCTAGTGGGTTTGAACTATTATAGTTACTAAATTGAGTCTAATAGACTTAAAATGATGAATTTGGATTAAGTCTCAATGTTTCAATATATTGGAGTTCCATATTGAGTATTTGAATAAATGCGTAAAAGAAACTCTGACTTGTTTCATTAAAGTCTTCTAGTGGATATAAATATTTTTATTCGTTTCAAAAGGTGAGCATCCTCAAATTCAAGTTAAATGGGAGGATGCATGCATTCTCAAGACATTACGAATAAGTTTAAGTTAAAGGCTTGCTCGATAATTTAGCTTCCTCATAATTTCCTTTGTTTAAATGAGGCTTACGTCAAGTTACTTAGGGATTTAAGAAAATAATTGTATTCAAGTTCTCAAATAACTAATTCATGTTTCACATCGTCTCCTGGGTGTGAAGAAAAATGAGCAAGGGTTCCCACACATAGAGCGTGTGTGGTAAATAAGCTAGTCCCTTCACATCGTCGCCCGGATGTGAAGAAAAATGAGCAAGGGTTCCCACGAAAAGGAATAGTGTGGGTAAAGAAGCTAGTTCAAAACAAACACGAAAACAAAAGCAAAATCATAGATATGGATTCTAGATCTTTTAGACAAATAGAAATAGAAAAGGAAAACAAACACAAAGGGGAGAAAAAATTCGTTTAGGAACATGGAACATAGGAACACTTACAAGGAAGTCAATAGAACTAGTAGATGCTATGATTAGAAGGAGAGTCAATATTGCTTGCCTCCAAGAGACAAAATATGTAGGAGAAAAGATTAGAGAAATAGGAACCACAGGGTTTCAATTATGGTACACCGGTATAGATAGAAAATGCAATGAAGTAGGAATTATGGTGGATAATAATTATAAGGATAAGGTCGTAGAGGTTAAGAGAATGGGGGATAGATTGATTCTAGTTAAATTAATTATTGGAGATGAAAAAACTAACATACTTAGTGCCTATGCACCACAAGTAGGATTAAGCGAGAAGATTTAAATGGGCATGT
Organism: Stephania yunnanensis; assembly: GCA_039657365.1. NCBI lineage: Eukaryota > Viridiplantae > Streptophyta > Magnoliopsida > Ranunculales > Menispermaceae > Stephania > Stephania yunnanensis. Next base: position 24,719,573 of record CM077581.1, on the reverse strand, counting down.
CGAAACAAGTAACGATGGGTTTGAAAGAGTTCATGGAGGTTTTGGTTACGACAATAGAAATGAAGAAGAAGAATCAATCATAGAATTTGCTTCAGCATATAATCTTGTCTTAGCAAATACTAGTTTTAGGAAGAGGAAGTCGCATATAATTACTTTTAGTAATGGTCATAACAAGAGTCAAATAGCTTTTTTTAACAAGAAAAATAGATAGAAAAATATGTAGAGAGCGCAAAGTAATACCTGGTGAAGCGCTTACTACCCAACGTAAGTTAGTAGTACTTGATATTAAGCTAAAACAATGACATAATATGAATAAAAGAGTTAGCGACCCTAGAATAAAGTGGTTGAACCTAAAAAATAGTAAACTAGTAGACTTTAGAGAAAAACTACTAAAGGGAAATATTTGGAATCTTGACTTAGATGCTAATACAATGTTGCTAGAAATAAGTAGTTGCATAAGGAGAATGAGATCAAATGTATTAGGTATATCTAAAGGCTTGGGACCACCAAAGAAGGAAACATGGTGGTGGAATGAGGATGTCCAACGAGAAATTAAGACTAAGAGAGAGATATATAAGAAAATATTTAAGTGTCAAGATGAAGATGTGTACAATCAATATAGAGAAGCTAGAAAACAAGCTAAAAAAGTAGTTAGTCAAGCTAAAACAAATTTCACGGAAAATCTATACACAAGGTTAGGTAATGGATATGTCAATATATATATATATAGGTTAGCCAAATTAAAAGATTAAAAGAAACAAGACCTGAGTCATGTAAGATGTATTAAGGACGAAAATCAAAATGTTTTCACACGCGAGAATGATATTAAGAAGAGATGGAGAACTTATTTCGATAGTTTATTTAATTATGGACGAGTTGATACTATAAGAGATTAAAACCCACACCAAGAAAGAAATGTAAACTATACACGTAATATTAGAATTATAGAAGTTAAAGAGGCATTGAAAAGAATGAAAATAGGGAAGGCATGTGGCCCAGATGAAGTACCCATAGAGGTTTGGAGATGCTTAGCAGAAATTGGATTGACTTGGTTAACAAAACTTTTCGATAAAATTCTAAAATCAAAATGGATGCCAATGGATTGAAGAAGAAGCACACTTATGTCAATCTTCAAAAACAAAGGAGACATTCAAAGTTGCTCAAACTACAGAGGAATGAAACTTATGAGTCACACTATAAAACTTTGAGAAAGGATAATTGACGATAAGCTAAGGAGAGAAACAACAATATTAGAGAACCAATTTGGCTTCATGTATGGGAGGTCAACTATGAAGGCGATTTTCCTTGTAAGACAATTGTTATAAAAATATAGAGAAAAGAAAAAAGATCTTCATAAGGTATTCATAAATTTAGAAAAAAACATATGATAGGGTCCCTAGAGATGTTCTTTGGTGGGTTCTAGAAAGAAAAGAAGTGCATGCTAGATACATAGACACTATTAAGGGTATGTATGATAGAGTAGTAACGAGTATAAAGACATTTAGAGGAGCTACAAAAGAATTTTCCATTACGATATGACTACATCAAGGATCGACTTTAAGTTCATATCTATTTACTTTAGTTACAGATTAACTAACTACACATATTCAAGAGGATATACCATGGTGTATGTTATTTGCAGATGATATTGTCTTAGTGGATGAAACAAAAGATGGAGTGAAGAGGAAACTAGAACTCTGGAAGAATACCTTAGAATCTAAAGGCTTAAAGTTGAGTAGGACGAAAACTGAATACATGCACTGTGAGTTTAGAAACACTAGACATCGAGATGATGGAGTGGTAAAATTAGGGGAAGTAGAAGTTCCTAAGGTGAACCATTTTAGATACCTGAGATCAATTATATAAAATGATGGTAATATTGATGTCACACAAAGAATTTAAGATGGATGAAAGAAATGACGGAGCACAACAGAGGTTATTTGCTACTAAGTTAAAAGGAAAATTTTATAGGACTGCAATTAAACCAGTTATGCTCTATCGTAGTAATGTTGGGCGGTAAAGCAACAAAAATTACACCAAATAAACGTAGCAGAAATGAGGATGCTTAGGTGAATGTGTGGTACAACGCTTAAAGATAGAATAAGAAATATAAAAATTCAAAGATAAGTAGTAGTAACACCAATTGATACAAATATTAGGGAAGGGTGGTTGCGGTGGTTTGATCACTTACAAAGATGGCCTACAAATGCCACTACTAGAAAACTTGACTCAATAGAAACCGTTGAAATTCGACAAGGTAGGGGCATACCAAAGTTAACATGTGATGTATTAATTAGGAGGGATTTTAAGGGTTTGGAAAACTCACCATCAATTGCACTTAATCGAACACAATGGAAAAGTTTGATCCATATAGCCGACCATAATTAATTTGGGACTGAGGGTATGTTGTTGTTGTTCTAAAATAACTAATTCGGGTGTATTCTAACAACCCTTCTCTTTGTTACTAAACTTGAGCAAAGACTAGAAATTGTGTTCGATGCTATGAAAACACTATATCGAGTTATAAAAAAAAGACGATTCTTAGGGATCTACTTTCTTACTTTTTAGAACGTATGATGGTAAGTGTCACGGGGCCATTAAGTGAGGGGTTTACCCTAGGGAGATTTCTCTCGCTCAACCCAACCAGTGGTGCCTAAGGGCCACCTTAGTTCAGCACTACCAATACACAAATCGAATGAACATCCAAGCTATAGCACCAAGGAAACGCTTTACTATGCTTCTCAACGGGAACACAACACTGGTACTCTATGCTTCCCCAAGCCTAGAGCCCTTGGCTTTATATATCAACCAACAAGTAGTTACATAACCATCTAGGACACCTGTCCTGATTTCATTGATTCATAGACTAAGTAAAACCCCACTCCTTAGTGGTCAAGGCAGTTACCGAACTGCCTTGTTCCCTTGCTGCCACTTGGTTCCATAACCGCCTCAACTGCTTGGCCAATTAGCACATGCTCCATGTATTCAGGACATTCTTGGACGTGTGTTGGTCATGCCAGTGGCCATGACCTAGGTAGTTATTCAACCGCTTAGAATCACCTAGACTTGGTCCATCCACGCCTCGAGGGACGTGGCCCATGCTTCTCTAAAGGACATGAACTGCTCGGTTGTGCGTTGATGTGCCCAGGCACCTCGGGTGCTAGCCGGGGCTCGGTCGAGTCCCACTGGCTCAGGGTGGCCGGACCATGGGTCCGAGGGTCTTGCCTTGGCATGGTGCCCAAGACATGCTCGAGGGTCTTCCTTGCTACTATGCCCATGTCGCCCCCATGAGAGACCACATCTCCATATATTAGATGTTAATTCGTTTCCCCAACTCCAATAGGAAACATCAAGCAATGAGACCAAGCGTACTTTGACTTGGTCAACACCCAAGTTAAGATTTGTCAACCCTTGCAAAGGTATGCCTTGCCCGTGCCAAGGCGCGACCTTGCTCGTGCCAAGGCAAGACCTTGCTCGTGCCAAATGAATCTGTCAAGGTATAGCCTTGCTCGTGCCAAGGAACTTGCCAAGGCGCGGCCTTGCTCGTGCCTAGACACGGCCTTACTCGTGCCCAAGGAATCTGCATTGCTCGTGCCTATGGAACTTGCTAAGGCTTGCTCGTGCCCGCGCCAAGGAACCTGCCAAGGTTTGCCCGTGCTTCCGCTAAGGAACCTGCTAAGGTTTGCCCATGCCTGCTGCAAGGAACTACCAAGGCTTGCCAGTGCCTGCGCCAAGGCACAACCTCGTCTGCGCCCAAACACCGTGCCTAGGAGCGCATTAAGCGCGACCTCCTTCACGCCTATGCGCTGTCCTACATGTTATCCCGCGACCAAACTTTATGGAACCATCCGAGCCTTCTGGAACTCGGTTATTTGCTAGGTTTCTTGTTGCCCAGCCCAACCTACCCGGGTCACACTATTGAGGGGCTGACAAACATCCCCCCGCCGAGATGCTCGATGCCCTCATCAAGCTACTCGGTTGCTGCCGCTTCTGGTAGTCTGCTATCTCCTTCTCAAACTGCCATAAAGTAGTGTCTCGCTCCCAAGTAGGTTCCTCAACGTCAATCGACTTAATTGAGTAAAAAGTTTGCCTATTTTTCTTGCTTTCGCCACGCGTCTCGTGGCTTAGAATCTGCTCGATTTCTCTTGCAAACTTCTTTGGTACTAAGGGTGGAGCCCGTTTCGCTGTGCTCCTCCCCGAATCTCCCTCATCAGAGTGGAAAGGTTTGAGATAGCTAACATGGAATGTAGGATGTATCTTCAACCTTCCAGGTAGCTTAAGGCAATAAGCCACCCTCCCAACTCGCTTGACCACCTTAAATGGTCATTCATATCGCTGTACCAGGCCTTTGTGCGTCTCCTTCTTATTAAAATTTTTCAAAATCTGAGGAGTGAGCTTCAACAAGATTAGGTCTCCCTCTTGGAACTCCAAGGGTCTTCTGTGCTGGTCGGCATACTTCTTCATTCTCCGGACAGCTTTGGCCAAACTATCTTGAGCTGCTTCTCTCAGCTCCTGCTTGTTTCTCGCAAAACGATAAGCCCCTAGGCTCGACCCCATCGATTTTGATTTGGATACCTCATGTGGAGTAGCCGGTTGTTGTCCGGTCGCCACCTCCAATGGACTCAGCTCTGTAGCCGAGCTTTTTTGAAGATTGTAGCAGAATTGGGTTGTATCACGTAAATCAACCCAATTGGACTGACTTGCATTGACATAGTGTTTGAGGTAGTCCTCCAGCAATGCATTGATTCTCTTCGTCTGCCCATCCATTTGAGGATGGTTTGCTGGTGGAAAACTTCAACTCTGAACCTAACAGATTAAATAGGGCAACCCAAAACCTTCCAGTGAACCGAGCGTCTCAATCACTAATAATGTCCTCCGGTATCCTCCAATATTTTGTCATATCCTTAAGAAATAACTCCGTGGTCAAGTCGGCATTAATATTCTTTGGAGCAGCTATGAATGTAGCATACTTCGAGAATCGATCTACCACTACCAATATGCTGGTCATTCCCTGCACTTTAGGAAGACCAGTGATGAAATCCATAGATATACTCTGAAAGGTTCTATCTGGTACAGGCAAAGGCTCCAGCAACCCTGATGCCTTCCTTCTCTCTGTCTTGTCTTGTTGGCACACAAGACAAGTCCGCACATACTGATCCACGTCTTCCTCCATCTTAGGCCAAAAAAACGAATGTGATACGAGGGCATAAGTGCGCTCCATGCCCGGATGCCCAGCCCATCGAACATCATGTGTCTCCCTCAAAAGTTGTTGCCTTAGTCCACCAGTACTAAGAACATATGGACGTCCTCCTTTAGCATAGAGGATTCCATCTTCGAACTAAAACCTCCGAGTGACTCCCTCCGCTACTAGCTACATTATCTTAGTACAAATAGGGTCTTTGTTTATCTCCTCCTTGATGCGAGGTAGGAACTCACTTTCCAAACTCACCACTACTAGCACCATTTCAACCACCACCCTGCGACTGAGAGCATATGGGACTGAGTTAAGCCTTCCAGGCTTGTGTTCGAACTGCACATCGAACTCTGCTAGGAAATCCAGCCATCTAGCTTGCTTCTGATTGAGTTTCTTCTGACTCATAAAATACGTGAAAACATCATTGTTTGTCCGCACTACGAAGCTCGTTCCCAATAATTAATGCCTCCAAAGATGGAGAACATGAATCACCGCCATCATCTCTTTCTCGTGAGCCGGGTACCTCTGCTTCGCTTCCTACTTTCGAAAGCAATGGGGTGTCCCTCCTGGACAAGTACTGCCCCCAATGCTTTTTCTGATGCGTCCGTGTGCACCTCAAAAAGTAGGTCAAAATTGGGTAGTCCCAACACTGGTTCAGAGGCAATGACCTGCCTCAGTTCCGTCATAGCTTGGTCGCATCGATCCGTCAAGCCCAAGCTCGATCTTTCTTCAGCAAGTCTGTTAGTGGTGCCACCCTCCTTAAGAAACCTTCCACAAACCACCGATAATAATTTTCCAAACCCAAGAACGACCGCAACTCCTGGAACTTCGTGGGGTTTGGCCACTCCATGATCGCCCGCACCTTCTCCGGGTCCATCTGTAATTTACCCTGGCCTACAACATGACCAAGGAAAGTGGTCGTTTACGCAGCAAACTCACATTTTTCCCTCTTTACATATAAATGGTTAACCCTCAATGTAGTCAAAACCATCCGTAACCGATCCACATGATCTTGGAGGTTTTGACTGTAAATTACAATGTCATCAAGATAAACAACAACAAATCGATCGACGAACTATCTTAGTACATCAATCATCAAATTACAGAAAGTAGTAGGGGCATTCGTCAAGCCAAATGGCATGACTAAGTATTCAAATGATCCATACCTAGTCACTATAGCCATCTTAGGGACATCTCCAGCTGCAATTCGGACTTGGTAGTACCCCGACCTCAAGTCCAACTTTGCGAAGTAAGTTACACTGGATAACCCATCGAACAAGTCCTCCACCAACGGGATAGAGTACTTGTTTTTCACTGTCACCTTGTTCAATGCCCTATAGTCTACGCACATCCGAAGAGATCCATCGTGCTTCCTCTGGAACATGACTGGTGCTCCATAGGGTGCCTTGGATGGTTAAATGAACCCAACATCCAACAACTCATGCAACTGCTTCCTTATCTCTTCCAACTCCTTTGCAGCCATTCTATAAGGGGCATGTGTTGGGGGCTTTGAGCCAGGGATCAGCTCAATCTCATGGTCAATTACCCTTTGTGGAGGTAATTATTTCGGTAACTCCGCCGGCATTACATCACTGAAGTCCTCCATTACCTTAAGAACTGCATCAAGGAATTTTGCTATATTGGTTGCCTTAGTCTCCACCAGGGCCGCTAGGTATGTCAGTTCACCCTTCCTAAGTCCATCTTTCACTTGAATGGCTGAAAAATGGGACAGCTTTGCACTCTCTTTCCCCGAAATTAGTTTAGCCGTAGGAACAAAGCAAAGATATGACTTGTTCATCACAAACATTCCCCTCAAGAATTGCATCAAGGCAACGCTCCCCAATAACAGAAAGTTATTCCCTAGGATGACATCAAAATCATCCAAGGGAATTGCCATGAGGTTGATCTTCCCCTCCCAAGGCCCAACCATAAGGTTTACATTCGATGCATGTTGGGGCATGTGCCCTAGGTCAATCCATTACTATCTTTATGAATACTTTTAGTTAATAAAATTGATGATTTCATTTGATATTTATTATAATTAATTTGCATGTTTACATTATAATAATATCTATGGGTATTTACAGAAATATCCTAAATGTCCTAGTCAATCATTATACTGGGAACTATAATGAATTAAGACTAGTGTGAGTCTTGATTGATGATCATATGATGATGATATGAATCAAGATCACGAGTACTTGTTAGGGAACAAAGTACTGGACCGACCCGCTTGGAGAACATCACATGGATTAAGTCATAGTTGTTTCTCATGATAGGTATATTTTTTAGTCCTCTGACTTGAGATTACCAGAGAATTCAACATTAGGAACATAGTGATTTGACACAATCAAACGTTGTCTTTAACTAGACAATTATAAAGGTTATGATTGGTTACTGTGTGAGCAATGTGATGAAGTTGTGGAATCGATATAGAATTTGCCCCTCTCATATAAAGAGTGATATCCAGTGGATCCCTCGATGTGTTAGACTGTTAAAAGGCCTGGTCTAAGTGAATTGATATTGATCAATGTCACTTGGATGTTTTCAGTCTGCCTAGAGATCGAGACCAATACGATTGAAAATGTTGGATGACCAGCTAACGGGACAGCCGTCTAACTAATCCTAGCACACATAAATTCTTTTATTAGTGAACTGTATAAAAATTTCCATATTGTTTAGTGATTGAACAAATCAATAAAATATATGATATTTCATTGTTTACATAAAATCACTAAAACTGAATAAAATCCCTCTATTAAATTTTAAGTCCTCGTGCCATCCATTTTAAACACTTGTCAAGGCCTCGATCACACTAATATAGTTTCAGACATAGCTTGGTGTATTGTGTTATCTTGGTGAAGCAAGTTGGGTAAGAGTTACCTAAATGTTTAAAATGGTCCGACTTAATAAAGCTATCAAAATAGTTTTGAACTTTAGGCACATGATGAGATAAAAAAACATGCTAAGACATAAGATGTCCCGTATCTCATAAAAGTATCTAAAATTACATAAGATGTAATTGGTAACTGTTACCTACCTAAATAATCTAGTTCTGTGTTTCATGCCATAGTTGTCATAAAATTAGGTGAAATATGGATTTTAGTCCTCTAAATAAACGGTATGTTTTAGGAGGGCCGTTAATTTAGTGGGAGTCTATTCCTCTATACTAAAATAAACTTTGTATAATCTTTATTGTAGATCAATGGCCTTTTCAAGTAACAATAATCTCCTGTCACCGCGATCCTTCTTGAGAAGGATAAGTTATCTGGGACTAACTTTCTTGACTGGTTTAGAAACTTGAGAGTTGTTCTCAAGCATGAACGCAAGTTATATGTCCTGGATGCTCCAATCTCTGAGGACCCACCAGCCAATGCTACGAAAGTTATGAAAGATGCACATAATAAGCATGTCAATGATTCTACTGATGTTGCGTGTATTATGCTGGCAACTATGGTTCCTGAACTTCAGAAGGACATGGAACTAATGGAAGCCTACGACATGGCTGTAACGCTAAAGGAAATGTTCCAACAACAAGCTAGGTAAGAAAGGTTCGAGACAGTCAAGAACCTACATTCTTGCAATATGATTGAGGGCCCGTCAGTTAGTCCTCATGTTCTGAAGATGAAGGGCTATGTTAACCAGCTTGATAGGCTCGAATTTCCCATAAACCAAAAGTTGACTACGGATTTGATCCTGAATTCATTACCAGAGAGTTACTCACAATTTGTGATGAACTACAATATGAATAATATAGAGAAATCAATTTCAGAGTTGCATTTGATGCTCAAAATTGTTGAACAAAATATCAAGAAACCCTATAGTAATGTGTTGATGGTCCAAAAAGGAAAGAGAAAGAATAAGAAAGGCAAAGGCAAGGCTAAAGTTGTCAAGGCTGCTGCTGCACCTGTCGCAAAGCCTGTGGAACAAGTTAAGCCCCAGCCTGTTCCTTCTTCAAAACACCAAAAAGAAAAAGAAGAAAATTGTCATTTCTGCCATGCACTGGGCATTGGTTCAAAAATCGCAAACTCTGTCTGGAAGATCTAAAGAAGAAAAAGGGTAGTGCGACTACCACTACATGTATTTATGGTATTGAAATTAATTTATCTATTAGTGATTCATAGGTATTAGATACCGGATGTGGATCTCACATTTGTATAAATGTGCAGGGACTCACCAGAAGTAGAAAGTTGAAGAAAGGAGAAGTCATCCTTCGCGTAGGGAATAGAGCAATAGTTGATGCCCTGGCCGTTAGATCATATGACTTAGTCTTACCTAGTGGACTTATTTTAACTTTAAATAATTGTTATTTTGTATCTGCCCTGAGCAGAAACATCATTTCTATTTCATGTTTGGATATGGATGGTTTTGATTTATTATTGCGAATAATTGATGTTCAATTTCTTGAAAAGGCATATTTTATGCAAATGTTGATTTGTGTGATGACCTTCATATTCTAAGCATGAAAATGTCCACTGTTACTCCAGTCTTTAACATAAATACAAAGAGATTAAAGTCAAATGATTTGAATCAAACATATCTTTGACATTTTTGTCTCGGGCACATAAATGAGAAACGCATAACGAAGCTCCATAAAGATGGACTTCTAGATTCATTTGATTTAGAAACATATGAAACGTGTGTATCTTGTTCACTAGGCAAGATGACTGAAAACCCCTTTACTGGACACAGTGAAAGGGCAAGTAATTTATTTGGTCTAATACATACTGATGTATGCGGTCCTATAAACAAAATGGCTAGAGGAGGTTATTAGTACTTCATTACATTTATTGATGATTTCAGCAGATATGGTTATGTATATCTTATGAAACATAAAGCCGAATCATATGAGATGTTTTGAACGTTTCAAAATGAAGTGCAGAATCAACTTGGTAAAACTATCAAAACATTTTGGTCAGATCGAGGTGGTGAATATTTGATCCAAGAATTTGATGATCATTTTAAAACTTGTGGGATTGTTTCCCAATTGACTCCACCAGCAACTCCACAATGGAATGAAGTTTCCGAAAGGAGAAATCGAACCTTATTAGATATGGTTCGATCTATGATGAGTCATGCAGATCTTCCATTATCCTTTTGGGGTTGTGCATTACAAATTGCAGCTTTCACTCTAAATCGAGTTCCTTTTGAAGCGGTTGATAAAACACCATATGAGATATGGTACGGGAAGGGACCTAGTTTATGTTTCCTTAAGATTCGGGGTTTTGAGGCTTATGTAAAGTGACAAGTCTCGAAAAAATTAGCATATAAATCTGACAAGTGTTTATTTGTGGGGTATCCTAAGGAAACAGAAGGATATTACTTTTATAATCCCACTGAGAACAAAGTGTTTGTTGCTCGGTATGGTTCTTTTATAGAAAAATAGTTTATTTCAAAAGACACTAGTGGGAGAGAAATAAATCTAGAAAAAGTTTAAGAATCACGGATAAATAACGAACCGCTACTGAAAGTTCAACAACGTTATCCACAAGTGACACAAGGCCCACGTAAATCAAGTAGGGTAAGACATGAACCAAAGAGATTCAGATTTCTCATTACTGATAGTCGTGATGTGTTGCTTATGGATCAAAATGAGCCCATCACTTATCAGGAGGCTATGTCTGGACCAAACTCAGATAAATGGCTAAGTGCCATGAACTCTGAGATGCGATCCATGTATGATAACCAAGTTTGGAACTTGGTTGATTTACCTGAGGTGGTAAGACCATTGGATGTAAATAGGTTTTCAAGAAGAAAACTGACATGGATGGCAAAGTGCATATTTTAAAGCAAGACTTATAGCAATAGGTTTCAAGTAAACTCAAGGTGTTGATTATGATGAAAATTTCTCGCCAGCAGCCATGCTTAAATCCATAAGAATTTTAATTGCCATTGCTGCATATTATGACTATGAGATATCGCAAATGGATGTAAAAATAGCATTTCTTAAAGGAAAGCTGCTTGAGGACGTGTATATGACACAACCTAAAGGTTTTGTACATCCTGAGAATTCTAGGAAGGTATGTAAGCTTCAAAGATCCATTTATGGATTAAAGTAAGCTTCTCAAAGTTGGAATCTTTGTTTTGATGAAACAATCAAGGATTCTAGTTTTATTTAGAACGAAGATGAGCCTTGTGTATACAAGAAGGACAGTGTGAGTGTAGTTGTTTTTCTGGTACTATAAGTTGATAATATATTACTCATTGGAAATGACATCCTAACATTGCAGAATGTCAAGTCTTGGTTAGGGAAGTGTTTCTCAATGAAAGACTTAGGAGATGCAGCCTATATCCTAGGGATAAGGATATATAGGGATAGATCTAAGAGGTTAATCGGTCTAAGTCAGAGTGCTTACATAGACAAGGTTCTGAATAGGTTCAGTTTGCAAGACTCTAAAAGAGGATTACTCTAAAAGTGGATTGTTGCCAATGTCTCATGGCATAAGTCTCAGCAAGATTCAATGTCCTAAGACAAATGATGAGCGAGACCGTATGAATAAGATTTCATATGCATCAGCTATTGGATCTATCATGTATGCCATGCTATGCACTCGACTTGATGTATCATATGCTTTGAGCACTACAAGCAGATATCAGTCAGATCCTGGTGAGAGTCACTAGATAGCAGTAAAGAACATTCTTAAATACTTAAGAAGGACTAAGGAAGTGTTCTTGGTCTATGGAGGTTTTGAAACTGATCTAGTTGTAAATGGTTACACAGATACAAGTTTTCAAACTGATATAGATGATTTTAGATCACCGTCTAGATATGTGTTTACTTTGAATGGGGGTGCAGTATGTTGAAAAAGTTCGAAGAAAGATACTGTGGCAGATTCTACAACAGAAGCTGAGTATATTGCAGCATCTGATGCGGCAAAGGAGACAGTTTGGATCAAGAAGTTCATTTCTAAACAAGGTGTGGTTCCAAGTACTGCTAACCCTGTTTGTTTGTATTGTGACAATAACGGGGCAATAGCACAGGCCAAGGAACCTATATCACACCACGGATCCAAACATATACTCAGGCATTCTCATCAAAGAAATTATTGAGAGGGGACACATGAAGATTTGCAGAGTACCTACTGAAGGCAACGTTGCTGATTCATTGACAAAAACTCTTCCACAAGCAAAACATGATGGTCATGTTAGATCATTAGGCATTAGATGCATGTATGATTAGCCCTAGTGGAAGTGGGAGATGTTGGGGCATGTGCCCCAGGTCAATCTATTTACTGTATTTATGAATACTTTTAGTTAATAAAATAGAGGATTTCATTTGCTATTTATTATAATTAATTTACATGTTTACATTATAATAAGATTCATGGGTATTTATAGAAATATCCTAAATGTCCCTAGTCGATCATTATACTAGGAACTATAATGAATTAAGACTAGTGTGAGTCTTGATTGATGATTATACGTATAGGGATACGAATCAAGATCACGAGTACTTGTTAGGGAACAAAGTACTGGACCAACCCGCTAACATCACATGGATTAAGTCATAGTTGTTTCTCATGATAGGTATATTTTTTAGTCCTCTGACTTGAGATTACCAGAGATTTCAACATTAGGAACACAGTGATTTGACACAATCAAACGTTGTCTTTAACCGGACTATTATAAAGGTCATGATTGGTTGTTGTGTGAGCAATGTGATGAAGTTGTGTAATCGATATAGAATTTGTCCCTCTCATATAAAGAGTGATATCCAGTGGATCCCTCGATGTGTTATACTGTTAAAAGGCCTAGTCTAAGTGAATTGATATTGATCAATGTCACTTGGATGTTTTCAGTCTACCTAGATATCGAGGCTAGTATGATTGAACATGTTGGATGACAATTCCATGCCTTACGTTTGATCAAAAGGATATCGTGTGACAAAAGGATGTTATATACACTATTGATTATGTTGTATCGATTTGATATTTGTACAACTTGGGTAGTCATAATGTCTTGCTAGAGGCCACTTATGACTTGTATACCAACATGTGTTTTGGTACACTTCCAACGTTGTATGAGCCTATTGGGTCGCACACTAAGAATGATTTTGCGAGATTTTAAGATGGTTCAGAAAAATGAATTTTATATAATAAGATTCAAGACAGAAACGTCCTTGTAGTGTATTACATTTATACTTCTTTAAGTAGGGGTATACGTGTAATTTACTTGACCGTCTATATACAAGGGTTGTATAAATAGACGCTTTAAGTTAGAACGCATGTATAAAATATTAAGGGCTGAAACTCTATTTTTGTTTCAAAAATGAATTAGGGTTTTCTAGTACGATCTAGATAATTTTGGAGAGAAACAAAAAAAAGTTCGAATCTCGGCCGCCGTTCGTGTGTGGACTGCTGGTGGAGGGCGTTCGTCGTTAGCAACGCCTTAGAGATCGATCAACCTTCAGAAAGGTATATTGCGACCAATGTATAATTAAGTTTTCATGGTTTAAACATTTTTAATAGAATTATATTCGGATCCCGTTGGGGTTTTTGTCAAAATTGTTTTGTAATTTTCGCTGCGTATGAACCCCGAAAAACTCAACAATGCCATACCTCGAATTCGCTTTGCTTCTGAATTCACAGCTTTCATTCGATGGGATTCTCAACAAGTTCCAGTTTCAGGCTCTCCACCATGTGGTCTGCCACAAATGAATGTGTTGCTCCCGAATCCACCATTGCCAAGACTCGTTTCTGGTTCACCTTAGCATCAACGTACATCAGCCCCTCCGAAGGGCTTGTCTTGGCTTGTTGAATGGCATTCAACAACTGTAGTGGGTTCATCCAAGGCTGGCCATCATCTTCTGCGATCATGGCCGAGATTTTCTCCTTTTTTAGGAAGTCTCGTACCCTGTGAGGGCCATTGCAAATGAAACGACCCTTGAGTGAGGTACTTGATGAGGGCTTATCGTCTACTTTCGAGGCCGGCTTCGAGCTCGCTTGCTTAGGAGGGAAGGGCTTCTTCTCGCCCTTCTTATGGTGGTCCTTGAACGGCTTCTTCTCCTTGTTCTTCCCCTCGCTCATGGAAGAACTAGTCTTGAAGTCCACAAGACTATCAGCTACCGCAATCGCACCGGGTAAGTCCTTCACCCCTTGCCTCCTTATCTCGGATTGAGCCCATGACTGCAATCCTCTAGTGAAGTTAAAGAGTTTATCCCCTCTCTGAAATGTTTTTGATGTCCAACAAGAGAGAGGAAAAATCCTTAACGTAGTCTCGAACCGATCCCGTCTGTTTGAGCTTGCGTAAGGCTTCCCGCGCTTGCCAAACAACATTGGTAGGAATGAATTGATCCTTCAACTCCCTCTTTAACACCTCCCAATCTACGATCTTGGGTCTATCGGCAACCGTATCATCGTCTTCTCTGGTTCTCCACCAAAGTTTACCATCGCCTTCTAGGTACATAGAAATCAAGATGACCTTTTGGTTCTCCTCCGTCCGGGCTGTAGCAAAGTATTGCTCCATGTCCCAAAGGAAATTCTCAAGCTCCATCGCGCTCAGCTTGCCTGAGAATTTCTTTGGCTCCAGCACCTTGGTTCGAGGCTTTACCGCAACTCCAACCTCCGACGATCCACCTACGGCTCGTTTGAGCAGACTCACCTCCAAAGCCATTGTCACGGCTGTTTCGGTGGTGAGTTCTCCCACAGAACGTACATCCGCTACAAGCTCCTCAAATTTGGATTCCCACATAGCTATCATGGCCTTTTGTGACTCTCCCCTAGTCACCAAGGAAGCCACCAACATCTCCAATCCTTCAATGCGCTGTGCTGACATTGAGGATTCCGCCGACTGTGCCAGGATAGTCATTGTTGCCATCATTTGTTCCAAGTGAGCCACCATCTCACTTAGTTACTTGATGCTCGGGTCACCATCGTCTCCGAAATGGGTTCCGATACCAATTGTCACGGGGCCGTTGAGTGAGGGTTTACCCTAAGGAAGTTTTTCTTGCTCAACCCAACTCGTGGTGCCTAAGGGCCACCTTAGTTCAACACTACCAATACACAAATAGAATGAACAACAAGTTATGGCACCGAAGAAGCGTTTTACTATACTTCTCAATGGGAATACAACACTGGTACTCTATGCTTCCCCAAGCCTAGAGCCCTTGGTTTTATAAATCAGCCAACAAGTAGTTACATAACCTTCTAAAATGCATGTCCTGATTACATTGATTCGTAGACTAAGTAAAACCCCACTCCTCAGTGGTTAAGGCACTTACCCAACTGCCTTGTTCCCTTGCTGCCACCTGGTTCCATAACTACCTCAACTGCTTGGTCAATTAGCACATGTTCCATGTATTCGAGACATTCTTGGATGCACCTTGGTCATGCCAGGTCATGCCAGTGGCCACGACCAAGGTAGTTACTCAACTGCTTGGAACCACCTTGACATGGTCCATCCACGCCTCAAGGGATGTGACCAATGCTTCTCCAAGGGACAGGGATTGCTCGGTGGTGCTTGGCTGCGCCCAGGCACCTCGGGTGCTAGCCGGGGCTCGGTCGAGTCTCAACCGCTCGGGGTGGCTGGACCATGGGTCCAAGGGTCTTGCCTTGGCATTGTGCCCAAGGCATCCTCGAGGGCCTTCCTTGCTACTGTGCCCATGCCGCCCCTAGGACAGACCACGTCTCCTTATAGTAGATGTTAAGCCATTTCACCAACTCCAATAGGAAACATCAAGCAATGAGACCAAACGTACTTTGACTTGGTTAACGCCCAAGTCAAGATTTGTCGACCCTTGCCAAGGTATGCCTTGCCCGTGCCAAGGGGTGACCTTGCTCGTGCCAAGGCATGACCTTGCTCGTGCCAAAGTAATCTGCCAAAGTATCGCCTTACTCGTGCCAAGGAACTTGTCAAGGGCGGCCTTACTCGTGCCTAAGGAATCTGCCTTGCTCGTGCCTAAGGAACTTGCCAAGGCTTTCCCATGCCTACACCAAGGAACCTGCTAAGGTTTACCAGTGCCTGCGCCAAGGCACAACCTCGTCTGTGCCCAAGCACTGGGCCTAGGCGCGCCCCAAGGTGAGACCTCCTTCATGCCTGTGCGTTGTCCCGCATGTTATCCTGCGACCAAACCTTATGGAACCATTTGAGCCCTCCGGAACTCGGTCATTCGCTTGGTTTTTTGTTCCCAACCCAGCCTACTCGGGTCACGCTATTGAGGGGCTGACAGTAAGTTAGATCCCTAGGTATAATTTTAACTAAAAAGAGCCTCTTATATTCCCGCAACTAGGTTGGAATTATCGGAGTGGAGTACTAGTCCTACTTAATTACTTAGGTATCTTGATTTTGAATTTTGTAAACAATTATGTCACAGATAGCTACATTTTTTTGTTTTTTAAAAGCTTTCTATATTTTGATTGATGCTAATTACTAGTAAATACTTCATAATTTATCATTTTCTTTGTATTGTGATGCCTTTGTTGGTTTAGGTGTGTTAGGTTTTACCTTTGTTGGTTTTGCTAATGGGTTTTATTTTCTAAAACTTTGAATTATAGCACATTCTTCAATCCAATGTGTGCTTGTACTTCTTACCGAATCCACTTTGCACCTAATTCACTTTGCAGAGAGTTGTTATTGGGTTCTCATGAATGGTTGCATTGATTATTTTTTGAGCCTCTTTATGATAAAATTAATTTGTCGAAAGTTGTTGTTTTCAAAATTTTGTGTTGTTTTCAAGATTTAAGGGTAAAAAACTAGTTTGTATTTATGTTTTCAAGATCGAAACTATTATTATGTTGGGGGGTTTTGTTCCATTACCTCAAATTGGCTGCAATTTAAGATATCAAGGTATATTCTCAATAAAGACTCAAATTGTAGAGTCACAACCTAATTGTTGTTAGGGCATATGCCCTAGGTCAATCTACAAACATTGTTTATCTTATAATCTTAGTTAATAAAATAGAGGTTTATTATAAGTGATTGCATGTTTACCTTATAGTAAGATCTACAGGTATTTGTTGAAATATCATAAATTTCCCTAATCATTCATTATACCGGGAACTATAATGAATTAAGAATAGTGTAAATCTTGATTGATGGTCACGTGATAATCATGCGTATAGGGATATGAATCAAGATCATGAGTACTTGTTAGGGAATAAGGTACTGGAGCGACCCGCTATGAGAACACCACATGGATTAAATCATAGGTGTTACTCATGATATGTATATCATTTAATCTTTCGACTTGAGATTACCATAGACTTCAATATTATGAGCATGATAATTTGACACAATCAAATGTTGTCTTTAAGCGGCCAATTATAAAGATTGTAATTAGTTACCATGTTAAAAATATGTGAAAGTGTGTAATCAACATATAATTTGTCACTCTCGTATAGAGAGAGATATCAGTGGATCCCTTGATAAGATAGACTGATAATGGCCAAGTCCTTATGAATTGATATGATCAATGTCACTTGGATGTTTTTCAGTTTACCTAAAGATCGAGACTAGTACGATTGAACATTAAGGGTGACTTTCCATGCCTTATGTTTAATCAAAGGACATCGCACGACAAAAGGATATGAAATATGTTATTAATTGGGTTGTATCGATGTTGATATTCATGCTACTTGGGTAGTAATAATGTCTTGCTAGAGACCGCTTATGACTTGTGTACCAAAATGGTTTTTGGTTCACTGTCAACGTCGCATGAACCTATTGGGTCGCATACAAAGAATGGCTTTACACAATTTCAATTGGTCCAGAGTAATGAATTTTATATGATAAAACTCATGACAAAAAAACCCTTACGATTTGTTATATGATAACTTATTAATAGGAGCGTATGTGTAATTTGCTTAAACCGCCTAAACATAATAGTTGTATTACGAATATGATTTTAAGTGATGGCTTATCTATACATATAAATAAATGGTGAAACTTTAAAAATGAAATAAGATTTTTCGTTTTACAATTTTCGAGTTCTCTAAATTTAGGGAGAGAAAGAAAAATCGTTTTCCATCTCTCTTGGGGCTAGCACTCCATATTGTGGTCACCGTTCGTGTGTTGATTTCTAATAGAGGACGCACACTTGAACATCTTGAAAATCGAACAATCAAAAAGGAAATCACAGAATAAAATAAGATTTACTTCCGTAGATTTAGTTTAATGGAACTTATTTTCGATCATGTTGGGGTTTTTCAAAATTCGTTTTGAATTTTTCGCTGCGTGTGAACCCCAAAAACCCAACAATTGTCTATTGCATTAAATAGAATTAGGGTTCAAAAACTTGCAATTTGAATAATACATTGGTTAATTAGGCTTTTTGATTCAATTTTTGGAATAATTTCTTATTCAAATTGGCTTTGTACAAATTCCATTTTCTAGCTTCATTTAGATTTGGAGAATTGCTAGTCTCATGAGATTGAAATGTTTGACCATATTTAATATTTTTTTGCAACTAAATTTCATGCTACGAAAGGCATAGACTTTTCTTTTATATTTTATAATTTTTGAGAACCCTTGGTTGTAGCAAAAACTTTGCTAAGTATTATGTAGGAAATTAAAATTTAGATTTTTTTTAAGAATGCATTCATTGTAATAATTTGTTGAAGATCATGAAAAGCACTTGCCTCTAAAAAGAAATGGTTATTAATATTAAAATACTTATGATAATTGGTAGTTGTCTTGTATTATTTATTTTATTATAGTTTCATTACACATTGTTTATTTTACCGAGTCTTTTATTTTAGTCTTCTTTGCTTTCAATATGAGTTTTATCTTTTATTTCAGTTTACTTTAATTTTAATTTATGTTCTATCTTTTGTTGTTGTTTGTTGTTGTATAGTGTCTTCTTAATTTTATTGGAACATCAAGGACAACTGATTCTTATTTGTATTAATCTAGAACTAAATTTCATGTCATTGTTTAGCGCGAGAGATGATTTGCTAACGTCATGTTCCTTCTGGATAGTGACGAATTTGTTTTACTTTGTTACTTTATTTGTGTTAGGTTTGGCTCATACACTTGTGCTTGCGACGATATGTAGTTTTTCCATACTAGTTTTTTGTTCCTATTATTGTTTGAAGATATTGTTTGTCTAATTTAGGAATTTTTTTATCTTTTTCAGGTGTTTGTACGAAGTCAAGTATTTTTTGAAGCACCATCGACTTTATATCATCTCAGAACACTTCATCATCTTTTTCTTTGTTCAACTTTTTAAATTGATTATGTTGTTTTGTGTATTTTGTATTGAGAAGTATGATTTTAATGATATGTTGTGTTTTCATGAACTTTGTGATATCAATATATTATTTAGCTATGATTTATGTTATATGTCGGAGGTTAAAAATGCTTGGATTGAGATCTATTTTGGTTTTTTTTTTCTAAAAAGAATCCTATAAAATAGAATGTTTTGAAAATGTTGTGTTACAATAAAGAACAAAAAAGACGTTTATTTCATTGTCCTATTATATGCGATTTTAAAGATGTTTAAAATGTCCTAAAACCATAGATGAGGACAATAGAATTGTCCTTGGAGATATATTGTACCAGATTCTTAAATTGATGACGATTTAAAAATGTAGTCATAAAATAAGTAAGGACATTAAGCAAACTTCTTGGAAGTTACTTGCTAGGACGTTTGTACGAAGATGTTTTGATCATCCTTATTTTCGTAGGACTTTTTGCGACATTGACATCTAGGATGTATTGTAAAACATCTTCGTTATATTTTGAGAACATTTTTCAAATGTCCTTAAAGACCTCTTTTCTTATAGTGCCAATTTACACAAAAACAACAACTACGCAACCTCAGAATAACAATTTGACCAAAAATTCTAACAAATGAGTTTGTTAGATAGAGGATATGATGGAGATGATGATTACCTTAGTTTAAATCCTATAATTTGCTCTAAAATGGTTGAATTTCAGCCTCCTAATCTCTTTCTCTTCTCTCCAAGTTCCAGAATTGTAAATGATTTGGTTGCATGTGTTGGACCAAATGATCAATATATATTAAGGTGGGATTGATTTCTAAGGTGGGATTGATTTCTAGCCCTTGATCTCAATGTGTTTACGTATCTCGAGATTTGTCTAATGGTTCACCTTTAGCCACTTAGCCCACTCACTCCCACTCACTCAGTCCTTGTGGTACTAATTGATACTCACATGACTCATGGATATGTCAATGTGTATCTCTAGGTAAATCCTATGGTTTTCAATTAATGAACTAAACTATAGGCCTTAATTTATTTTAATTTAATTGCACTAACTTAGACCCATTTTAATACATATGATTAGTGTTTTATTTATCAAAATCAACCAACTTGTGGTTCTACTAACCTTCGACTACCTGGTACCCAGTGTCCTTCGTCTCGACACACATTTTGAGGCATGCCATAGCCTATTGTTTTAATTTGAATTTACTTGGCCTATGGTCACATTACCCATTTTAATTGATTAATTAGTCATCTTAACGTGAATTAGTCGAGTTTCCTAGTGTACCCGTAGTTCGCCTATCCGACACCCGCGTTGAGCCTTTCGAGGCGAACATCTATCACACAACTCGCCCGATATCAACATACACACATGCGGTATACAATATAATAATAATAATTTTTAAACACCACATATACACAGCCACCATCCATAAATAACATATTTCCTCGATTCTCGTGTTCGAGTCAACCGAGTTGTCCACGTAATGCCCGAATTACAACCGTTGATCTCCGAGATTAACGCTAATCCTAATTTAATTAATTTGGATTGTTACATCAAGAAACTCTACTACACAAATCGAATGATGTGTTTCAATAAAACCAATCGATTGTCACTCATACAAGATTAAAAACTCAGATCAACTAAGTGATCAACTCAATCTTCACTCGAATCTAAACAAGAAACTCTCGAAAGCTAGGCCAATGCTCGCTCTGATACCATGAACAATGTTATCAAGAAAGTAAAAACAGAATCTGTTATTCATCATATCATTCCAATACAACAGTACAACCTCTTTATATAATACATGATGTATCCAGTGCTACCACATTTAGCTTAAGTAACTAACAATGATAACACAAAACACTCATCAACAAGTAACACTAACTAATACTTGTACAAGATCATGTGTGAAAAGCTTGTTCGACATCACATCATAAGCAGTCAAAGTGTGCCTCCTTACTGCGTCATAGCCTAATTTGTAGTACTTACTCAGGCTGTCCAGTGACACTCCTTGTGCCCACGGCTCGTTTAACAACTCCACTGCGAGGAGGGCAGGACTGCTTGCATACCTATGGGAACAGAATTTGATAACATTCTATTTAAATGTATGTACATTTAAACGGAGCAAGTTCAACGGGTAAGTTCCGGTGATTTTTTATTGACGTTGAATGGAGGACTTCTTATCCTCGACATTACTTTATCAACAATTGTATGTTTACGATCGAAAAAAAAAACTGAACGTGCATTTGAAGGACTTTGCAATTGAAATAATGTAGAGTTAATGATGAAGATACCTAGCACTTAGAAAGCCTATAACTGCAACCGTCTCTTGTATGTTATTGTCGTCCCTTCCCCATTCAATCCTTCTCGAGAAGAGCTGTGGCTTTCACCATTCTGAGAGTCTTTGGCAGCGTGTAAGTCGATTATGATGTCCAACCCATGTTTCCTGCAATCAATCGATCAATGAAATTAAACAAGCATTTGTAGTACGTAGCATCTTGATTAAATTGAGGTTAACTTATGTGCGGTGAGTTAATATTTATACTAGTTACTTACTCGGCCCATGTGAAAGCATTGTCTAATGCATTACGTGACCCCCAACGTATGGCTGTGGTGGTGTTGGATCACTTGCTATCCACCACCCGACTGGAATTCTAACCGCATTCAATCCGTTTGCGGATATGAATTTGAAATCTTCTTCAGTGATAAATGTGCTCCAGTGATCCTGTTCACACCAATTAATTCATTTCATAATATTGAGATGATGATCCAAAATCATAAATGTTCTTCATCTTTATATATATATATATAGGTACTACTACCATAGGAATCAAATATATACACATGTCATGGGTACACTATTTACAACCATTGGATTCTAATCCAATACATTAATCGAGGTGTCATAAATGTACAACACATTTTGAGATGGTTTCATGGCATGGGTACATATTTGACTCTATTGTAGAATATCCCTATATATATATTTGATTTGTGTATTTATGACACCTCGATTAATGTATTGGATTAGAATCCAGTGATTGTAAATAGTGTACCCATGACATGGATATATATTTGATTTCCATGGTAGTAGTACCCATATATATATATGAACATTGTGAATAAAGGCCAAGGCCAAGAACTGCTCAATTAAGCTCAATGTAGAGGACTTACAAACCATTAAGGAAGTCCAAGTGTAACGAGTGAAGTCATCAACAATGGCCAAGAAATAATGTGAGCCTTGCAAAAAGGACTGTCGATAAGATCCCCATACATCCATATGCAACAATTGAAAGGCAAAAGTAGATTTTATTGTACTCAATGGAAATGACAAATGACATTGTTTGGATTGATGACATACATCACAAGGAACATCATGAGAATCAAAATGAAATCCAGGGATTAAAGGACTCAATTGTTTAACAACAAATGGATGACCTAGCCTATGATGCCATGAAAAAGCATGTGTAGCTACATTACAAGTAGGAAGTGTATTGTGGGAAAGATGTGAAAAATCAGTAAAGGAGTGAAGAAGTTCTGGATCAAAGGATGCTGAATCAAGCATGTACAATCCAGCTATGACTTTTCTGACAGCAAGAACCCGAAAACTCTCAAGGTCCTGTAACATACAAAAATTTGTGAGGAATGTGAATTTAACATTGGAACCAGCAGTGAGCTTACTGACTGAAAGTAAATTATGTTTGAAAGAGGAAATGTGAATACAAGACTTAAGGATTAATTGAGAAGTAAGTGGAACATCACCTATGTTTTCAACCGATTTAATGGTGCCATCAGGAAGATAGAAAGGTGCATGTTTAGAGGGAATGGAAAAATTATGTAGAAGAGCAGATCTGTGCACACATGATTTGAGGCCCCAGTATCAATAATCTAAGTAGCAGAATTAATCACAGCATTATAACTAAAACTATGATTAAGTAGAGTACCTTCAAAACAATGAAGATGTGTCATATTCACAGTATTAGAAACATCACTAGTTGCAAGTCCTTTGCCTTTCAAAAACTTAGCAATCCCCCGTTCAATCATTGTAGCAATGTTAGCTTGAATATCATCACGGTTTTGAATCCCTTCTCCAACTATATCCATAGGAGACTCCATCATATTTGCAAATCCCTTGTTCTGATATGTCATAACCACAGTTTTCTTCTCGTTTTCTACCTTAAACCAGTCTGGATAACCATGTAGTTTGAAGCATGTTTTTTTAATATGTCGTTTCCTCTTGCGAAAATCACAATAGAGTTCATCCTTATTGACAAACTTCTTTAAAGAACCTTTGTGAACATTCTTTGAACTTGGATTCTTAACCATCATGGCAACAGTCATTTCAGGTGCATAATTTACATGTACCCTCATTGTTTCTCAACTTTTATCACCATTGAATAAGCCTTATTAAGACTCGGTAAAGGATCCATAACTAATATTTGATTACTAATAGGATTATACAAATCATTTAATCTCATTAATAACTATATAAGCTTGTCATGAGACTCCATTTCATTCAGCTTTATTGAAAGCCCACAACTATACTTAGGCATCGGTGCTAAACACATCAATTCATCTCATAGTTTCTTCAACTTGATATAATATTTTGAAATAGTAAGGTCACTTTGACTAATTGTGCTAATCTCCTTTTTCAATTGAGAAAGCAAAGGTCTATTGGACTCTCCAAATCATTCCCCAATCTCATTCCACAAATCCAGAGCAGTAGAGCTATAAATGAATGCATCAACAATTTCTTTAGAGATAGAATTGAGGATTCAAAAAGTTACCATATAATTTGCACGAGTCCATTTGTCAAAGTTTGAATCAGCTTCATCTGGCTTGGAAAATCTTCCATCAATGAAACCAACCTTCGTTTTCGCCCCAAAAGCAATCTTCATAGCTCGACTCCATGATAAGTAGTTCAAACGAGTAAGCAAATTGGTTACAAGAACCTTGCCTGGATGATCAGAATTCTGCAAATGCAGTGCACCTTCAACATCGAATCCAGATGTCTCAATCTTTTCTTCATTCACCGAATTCTCAAATTCTTGAACATTCACCATGATGAAGCCCTAGCTTTCTTCGGTGAAATCCAGAAACTCGTCTTCACAAATCGAAAGATGTAATCAATCAATTTATTCAATTATCAGCTCAATATTCATACAAATCATGAAACTCACGAAACTCATAAAAGCTAAGGCAATGGCTGCTCTGATAACATGAACAAAGTAATCAAGAAACTTGTAACAGAATCCTCATTGATTCAATGTTTCTAATACAATAGTAACAACCCTTATATATTACAACAACCTAATTCCAGTATTACACTGTGTTACTATAGTAACTAACACTGAAAGTAATTAACAGTTACAACATAAAACAATGACTATCTTTAGTCATTCACTAAACCAATATACTTGTACAATATTTATATAGGTTGCAGGGTTACATTGGTTTTAATCAAAACTCAACAAGGTGAGTCAAATTTCTCAATTTATCACCTTGATTTTTTTGCAAATTTAAGGCTTTTCTATCTGCTAATGTTTGAATGCTTCAATTTCTAAGTCCCTTAGTTTTTACAAGGTCATGCTTGCACCGAGTTGGTTAGTTGTTGTTGATTCTTCTAAACAAAATATTATCTTTTTGGAATGTACACCAATTGTTTGATACAAGTCCTTAGTGAATTTTTGTATTCTAAATCATTCATGGCCAGCAGTGGAATATATCAGCAATTTAATGCTTCATTACTTATCGTTTCAATTACCACAATATATTTTTTAGGAATAGAAAATAGACGCGAGGCAATTACTTTATCAATGTCTATATGAGAGCTGATAACAGTGCAGCCGTGTGGCCAAATCCAGTGACAAAATTAAGAACTCCATAAGGGAAAACTAATTAGAAACAAATATGATAATATATTGCAAAACATCGCCACCTATTTCATACTACATTAATCTTTATTTATAGGTACTAGACTCATTTTTCTCCTAGATAGGAACTTTTGCAGAACTATTGAATTTGTTATAATATTAGTAGATATCTAGGCAACTTATAGTAAATTTCCAAGTCCCTTAGTTTTTGCAAATTTAGTAGATCATAAAAACTTCAACATATTAACCTATAGTAAATTTCCAAGTCCTTTAATGTTGCGCACTGTAGTAGATCATCTTAGAGGATGAACTCAATTTTAATTTTAGTACATTCATACATTATCTATGCCGAATGTTTGTCTCTTGCAAAAGTTAATTTGTGAACTTCTTTAGAAGGTTGAACTTACTAACATGCTGAAATATTATCCTTTAATTGATCATGTTGTCCATATTTGTTTTCTTTTGCCAGTAGAGAGAGTTCATGACATTAAGGTCACTTTTAAAATGACATAAATTTATTTTATTTTATTCATTTATTATGTTTGATGGGAAGATTTTCTTTTAATTTCTGTAGGTTATGAGTTGAAATTAAATTGTAGTGGAGGAGCATGTTATAAGGGTTTTCTCTTCTTTTTTTGTTGGTGTTGTTGCTTTTAATCTTTGTTCTTATTTTAGAGTTTGTATGTCTGATTTGTAATTGCTAATTTGGTTGTAGCGCCCTTTTGAGCAATTCAGATTGAGTTATTTAGTTTAGGAAAATACTGCATTGACAATTTTAACTTGATACTAATCAAAGTATTATGGATTACATTGAGAAAAATACGAGGAAGGCAATAAATAGTCGTCATAGGGAGGAAGATCAATTGAATCATGCAAATTTAACTGAGGAGGATAAAGAAACAAAGCGAGCATGTTGAAGACAATTGTATAGAGAAAAAAGAAACGAATACATCGGGTATGGATTAAAAACTTTACCAATATTTCAAACTACTAATTTAAATAAAATGCTATACAGAGTAAAAAATTAGCTTCTTTTGAAAGTTTTTTTCTCATTTTTTGTAATGTCTAGGTTCATGGAATGCACAAATGCATTTTGTTGGTTCACGAAATGCACAAACGCGTTTCGTTGGTTCATGGAATGCACAAACACGTTTTCTCGCAATGGGTTTTGAGCATGTTACAAATTCAACCGATGTGTTACCATCTACACCTTCTTGTCAACATTGTGGTGCAAAAAGATTCTTCCACAAATCTAATAGTTTTTGTTATATGAATGGTCAAGCAACTCTTGTCCCTAACATCGTCCCACAAAAAATGTTTGACCTATTCACTTCAGATTCAGACGAGACAAATAATTTTTTGCAGTATATACGTAGCTATAAAAATAACTTTGGTTTTACATCTTTTGGAGTAAAGTGTGATAAAGTATTTTTCAAAAGCAACAAGGGTATATATACACATAGATTCTAGGGCCAAAGACATCATTATATCAATAATTTACTATCTAGCAATGAGCAACCTTCGTTTTTGCAATCATGCTCTTATGATACTGATCATGAAGTGCAAAATTAAAGGCGTTGCTCAGATAGGTTGAATGAGAATATTTTGGTGAGGTTAATTAATATACTTGCTAGAAACCCATACTCATTATTTTTTCACTCTTTAAAAGATATGGAAATTTTGGAAAACCATATTGTTTAGTTAGTTTCGAATGTCAGTCTTAATCAAAGAGTGTCTAATCTACTTTCTTCTTCTCAAGTTGTTATTGTTTGGATAGATGATAATACATGTGCCCAACCAATTAAAAGAGATATCCTTGTTTATACTTACTCTGGAAGTAGTAGTAGGATCCAATACCATTTTGATTGTTATGACCCTTTGCAATACCTTTTATTTTTCCCATATGGAGATGTTGGTTGGCACAAAGGAATAAAGAAAAAAATGACTACCAAATCACATGAAATTTACAATGAAGGTTCCATTCTTGATCCTCATTTAGCTAACTCGACAGATAAGTTAATTAATAATGAAAATGAAGGTAAATATTTTTATTTCCTTCATTAAACAATTTGATTAGTTTACTTTTTTTTGCAAAATAAATTACTTTATTTTCTTATTTTCACAGTGAACTCTATGCGTAAGAGGAATTGCGTGCCTTATCGGGACGAATACTATTGCTATAAACTTCAGATTAAATTTGGGAATAACTTGATTTTATCACACTCTGTAAACTCTTGCAACAGTATGTTATTGATATGTATGTTAAGTTGAAGACATCTAGATTAGATTATATTCATTTCCATCAAGATGAGATTCATTCAGAGTTATATCAAAGGATTATCGATTCTATTGGTATGGGTGAAAACACTGGCTCAAATATAAGACGTAGGATTGTTCTCCCATCATCTTTTATAGGTGGCCCAGGGACATGCAAAAGAGATACATGGATGTTATGGCATTGGTTCACTATTTTAGTAAACCTGACATCTTTCTAACCATGACATGTAATCCTAATTAGCCTAAAATACAAAATGAGCTTCGATTTAATGATCACGAGAAAAATAGACCAGATTTAGTTGCTCGTGCTTTTAAGTCAAAATTGTAGTGCTTGAAAGAAAAATAGTAAAGAAACAAATATTTGGTCCTGTAGCAGCATATGTTTGTTTCATCGAGTTCCAGAAACGAGGGCTTCTCTATGCTCATTTCCTTGTTATTTTACAACAAAGTGCAAAGTTAAAAGAACCTATGAGTCTCGATTCGTTCGTGTGTGCTAAGCTCCCCGACGAATTAGTTAACCGCCACTTGTATGAAGTTGTGGTAAGACATATGATGCATGGTCCATGTGGTACTATGAACTCAAAAAACGTGTGCATGGACCCAAATGGGAAATGTAAGAATAGTTTTCCAAAGGGTTTTTGTGATTGTGCATCACACAGCCAAGGTTCATATCCAAAATATCGAAGACGTGATGATGGAAAGATGGCAATGATTAGAGGACACTATTTAGACAATTGATGCGTAGTTCCTTACAATGACCCTTATTTGCTTGCGAAGTTTGATTGTCATTTGAATGTTGAGGTTTGTTCTACCTTCAAGGCTGTCAAATATATGTATAAATACATGTATAAAGGTCATGATCGTGTTGCAGTTCGATGTGTTGACAATGATGAAATGGTTGTTATTGATGAGATCAATAACTTTCAATCAGCAAGTTGGGTTTCACCTCCCGATGCAATGTGGTGCATTTATAGATTTGACTTGAACGAAATATGTCCATCAGTAATTTCGCGGCAACTCCATTTGGAGGGAAAATAATTGGTCAAATTTAATAAGAATGATATGTTGCAGAATGTATTCAAGAATGGACTGTCGTCACATTCCATGTTAACTGAATACTTTAAGATGAACAAGAATGATGAATTAGCTCGTACCATCTTATATAGGGAATTCCCTGAGCATTTTGTATGGAATCAATAAGAAAAAAGATGGACTCGAAGAAAAAAACGTCATGTTATTGAAAGAATTGTTGTGAAAAATCTAATAGAAGGTGATAGATATTATCTTCGCTTATTATTAAATCACATAAAAGGTTGCACATCTTTTTAGGAACTCAAAATCGTCAATAGGGTTCATGCTTCTCGTATAGAGAAGCAGCTATGTTGCACATGTTACTTGATGCCGATAACAATTTGGATTCATGTTTGGAAGAAGCGTCGACGTATCAAATTACTGCCATTTAAATTACATCGATTGTTTGCTACAATATTGTTACATTGTGACCTTGACAACCCTCGCCAATTGTGGGAGAAATTCAGAAGTGAAATGTGCCTAGATTTTGAAAGTATGCAACTACCCTCAGTAGAAATATATTTAAGAGTATTGCAACATATTAACACAGTTCTAGAATAAAAAGGAAAAAAATATTACTGAATTTCCTTTAGTTGATCATCCAATTACTTTCGATGAGACTTATCATTCCACAATCGAAACAAGTGAAAAGCTGGGCATTGTTGTTGATGTTGATGACTTGGAATCCACATTGAAACTGAATCGAGTCCTAAAACATGCTTAGGATTTTGTCCTCGATAAAGTGTTCTAAAATGAACAAGCCTTATCTTTCATAGATGGTCCAGGTGGTACAGAGAAGACCTTCTTATACAAAGCAATATTAGCAAAGGTTAGATCCGAAACAATAATTGCATTAGCAACGGCATCATCAGGTGTTGCGGCTTCATTATTACCTGGAGGTTGAACAACATACTCTAGATTCAAATTACCAATACAACTCGACGAGGGTAAGGCATGTAATGTTAGCAAACAGTCAATGTTAGCAAAATTATTACCAAAAACAAATTTAATTGTTTGGGATGATGCTCTATTGTCAAATAAACAAAATATTGAAGCATTGGATTATGTGCTTAGGGATGTAATAGATAAAGACCTACCTTTTAGTGGAAAAGTCGTAGTTTTCGGTGGTGATTTTAGGAAGGTTCTCCATGTAATTCCAAAGGGTAATAGACAAGATGTAATGAAGTCAACTCTGGTTACTTCATATATTTAGCATTTATTGAAGAAAATCAAGTTAATTGAAAATGTGAGAGCAAGACTTAATCATGTATTTTCGAAATTCATACTTCGGGCTGGCAATGGTACAGAAGAAGAGTTTCCTAGCAATATGATTTCTTTACCATCCAACATCACCATGGCTTATGTTGATGAGCAGATCTCACTAGATAATTTAATTACTGCAGTATATGACAATTTGAATGAGTATGTAGAGAAATGGATGCAATGTCAAGTTGCGCCATATTAATGACAAAGAATGAATTTGTTGACGAAGTCAATATTTTACTTATTCATCTATTTCCTAGTGAAGTTGTTAGGTATTATGGTTTCGATGAGGTTCTTGATGAAAACATTAGTTCTGCGAATCTTGAGTTCTTCAATAATTTGTCTTTAAATGGTTTTCCTCCACGTGAGTTGATACTAAAGAAGGATTGTCTAATTATACCCTTGCGCGCGCAATATAATTCCATCAGATGGTTTATGCAATGGAACCCGGTTAGTTTGTCGAAGAATAGAGAAAATGTTATTGATGCAGAGATCGTCTTAGGTCTTTACAAACACTACAAAACATTGTGTGTTTAGCGACATTAATTTACTCATTTAACGACATTAATTAGTGTCTCTAAAAATTTTACCAACGCGTCATAAAGTGTTGCCACTTGTGTTGGTAAAAGTGATGTCGCCCCATTTTTTTACGACACAAAATGTATGCATTGGTAACATTTATTTAGGACACTTTTGCTATAAGCGTCGTTAAACTAGGGACGCTTGTTGTTTATGTGTCTTTAATTTTAGGACATTTATTTCTTATGTGTCTCCAATTTAGAGACATTATTTATATATGCATCCCTAAATTAAGGACACTTGTAAGTTTAGCGTCCTTAAATTGACAACACTTGTGCACTTAATGTCTCTAAGTTGACAACTCATGTACACTTAGTGTCTCTAAATTGACAACGCATGTACACTTAGTGTCTCCAAATTAACAACGCATGTGCGCATAGTGTCTCTAAATTAACAACGCATGTGCATTTAATGTCTCTAAGTTGACAACACATTTATACTTAGTGTCTTTAAATTGGCAACGTATGTACATTTAGTGTCTCTAAGTTGACAACGCATTCATATTTCGCGTCGTCATATATATATAAATATATATATATAATAATTAATATTAATATTATTGGAAAGAAAATTATATATATAAATTAAAAAAAATTCTACTTCTACTTACAGGAATATGATTTATTTATCAATAGAAAAAAAATATTTATTTCATTTGAACAAAAATTTAACTAACAAATGTACAAATTCAAGGTGAAAGGAAAAAAAATACATACAGTTAAATTTACTTGTTAAAACAGGGCTTTAAAAACTCTATTTTTGATGTTTCAATCAACACGTGTGCAAATCTTACTTCTACTTACAAAAACTCTTGAACTTCTCATTCAATACTTTTCATTGTTGGATGATGACTCCACCACATCATCTGCAAATATTACTTTATTCTTCACTTGCCACCTCCCCGAACCTTCAATCAATCAATACAAGAAATGAAAAACTCAAATAAAACTCCCCCAAAGAACGTAGCAAAATTGTCAAAATCCATCAAATTCAATCCAACAATACCAAAACACATCACCTTTTGAATTAATAGATAGTCACAAAAGCATAACACTCATCACTCTAAATTCCTTGCATGAAAAAACAGGGCTACCAAAGATCACTTTTTGTTGTTGTGTTTCAATCGAAAACAACAAGTGGATTGACTTGCATGGTTCACAATCCCACAACTAAAATAATTGTTTCAAATGCTAGAAATCTTATCAAAGTATAGTTTTATCAAAAGTACATTTATAAACTACTTAATAATAGCAAAATATTTATCAGAGCATTAGTACTCACTGTGAGCTTAACAAAGCCAATAATTCCTATCTAGCTATGTATCAGAGTGTCGGTACTCACTGTGTTATTGTGATTTCTTTTTGTTTTGCAATGACTACAAGTGCAAATGAATGAATCTACCTTGAAAGAGAACAAATTGTTGAGCCGAAGATCTATAGAAATTGCAAAGGCTATAATTAAGAACTATATAAAATCTGCAAAAAAAAAAAAAAAACATGGGTTAATTATACGGTAAAAACAATATATTTCTTCTATGGAAACAAGTAGTCCACTTAATGCCTACAAAACTTTTTCAAGGTACCACAATCAGAATACACCAATCTGATGTAAAGGGAAGAAAACAACTCACAAATCTAACAAAAAAGAGAGTTTAATTAATTCAAAAATAATGAAATTGAGGGAATTGTAACAAATATATCATATCAAATCCCATGATTGCTAGACCATAATCTTTGTTAAACCAGACTAACTAGCTAATTAAGCACTTCCATCATTATTGGAACTTCCATTAATGATCAGATAGAGCCAGCTATTAACATGGCCTCATTAATGGAGCCCTTAAGAAACCAAGCTAGCTAGCTTATCCATGCCAATATTCTAACAAGTTCATATGGGAATTCACACACATCACACAAATCTCAATGAATAACAAAAAGTTTCTTATGCACTTTCATTCCATTTATCATTAGGGATCAAAGCTTGCTTATCCTCCTTAGGCGTCAACACTAATTTAAAAACAAAAAGAAGTTAGATCGAATCTAATGCTCCAAAGACTCATGGAAAAATAAGAACACCATGCACACAAGAATTCTTCACATTGTTGACGTGTATCATGCTTCAATAGTAAGTCCAAGAGCCTGTTGATCATACGAATCTACCTAAGACTTGGGCTTGGATTAAAATATGAGTGTCTAAAGATTGAGGTAGCATAATATCACGATTTCACTAGTAAGTACAAGAGCCTGTTGATGTGTATCATGCTTCACTAGTAAGTACAAGAGCCTGAAAACGATTTCATTGGTAAACCATTCAAGTGCCTAAAATATTCTTTAAAAACTGCATAAAGTGTCAATATATTTCATTTGACAATCATCTGAATACCTCATATCTAAAGAGGAAAGTGGAAAAACAAATATTTAATAAGGAAGCGGAGAAGGTACCTTTACAAAACTCATGGCTTACAACTTTTAAAGCTTCCAAAATCTAATAAAAGTAGATGGTCTTTCCAAGCTTCGGCAGATTTTGAAATATAATTAATGAACAATAAACATCCAAAATGATTCGGTATAGTCATTAAATTTGTTGAATAAGGCATGAAATGATTATATTGGCAACTAACACAAGTTGGACGGCCATCTAATTTACAGTATTATTATGTTTCATCCTATGTATGATTGACATACTAATAGAAGCCCAACAACCAACCAAAAAAGAAATGTAGAATAAGTATCAATCTTTTGAAAAAAAAATTGACAAGCTACTAAGCATTAACTATCCAAGCAAATGTGAAAAAGCTTTCAGAAAAGAATAAAAAGCTGATTCATATTTGGGATGGAGAGGCGTGCAGAGCATTTAAATTCAACAAAGAAAACAAGAATAGAACAACTGACCTCCATTGAGAACGCGCAAAGCAACAAATCAAGCAGACCTTTCACAGTTCAAAAATAAAAATTATTCATTCATTCATCAGTTGCAAAGAAGTCCAAAACTTCAATGCATTTCCCATGCTTTCCCACAAGTCGCAAATCAATTTTGATCAATTAATAGGCCTTTGGTCTTATTAAACATAACTCAACTGAACACTACAAGGTCAACTTAAGCTACTTAAGTCGAAACTTGTTTACTAAAGATCAACTCAACACTAATGTATAAGGTATAACACTAATTCGAATAATGAAAAACATTTTGAAGACATAGCTCAATGTCACTATATCAGTGTCTATCAACATCATTGCAATTGTGGGGTTGGCTAGAGAAAGTGAACCAAAATTATAAGAGCCAAAGTTTATTAGTATTTTTATTAAACTTATGGCCACTAAAGCAAAACAAAAAAATACCTCGATAAGCAAGTTCTCTTGGTATTACTTAGGGCTTGGAAATAGTTTCAACGGTAGCCACCGCAAGCCCAATCAATCCTCCCTACACCAAAACAACAAACTTCACAATCCAATCCACCAATACAATCAATGAAACCAAAACCAAAACCAAAACCAAAATCACCTTCCGATGATTCGCCTGTGGTGAGCTAGTGAACTCATTGGTCAACAGATTGATCATCGTCGTAATCTTGTCATGATCACCAGCCATGGCGAGCTACTTGACGATTTCTTCAATCTGCATTACGAAACCCTACGATCCGATTCATGAATAGTCCGAAATCCTCAGACCTATCAAAATTCCTTGAAACCACATCAAAATCTGAAATTTTAGCCAGAAATGGAAACGAACTTACTTCCCGCGCCGCATTCTTCCGCTTCTCGTACAACCTTGTCTGATAGATTCCTCAGCACGGCCATGGGGATCACTGAGAGCGCATCCGCCATGAGAATCGCAAAATCTCGAACCTCAAAACGACTCGCTCGCGTCTTGATTTACGCACTCGACACCCAAGTTTTAAGTCCCTGATGTCCATTTCGACATTTTATGCCTATTTTACTTCAAATCATTCAAATCATACTGAAATTATGTGAAATAAACCTCACCTCCATCGCGTCGTCGCGATTTCGTCGAAATCGAGCATCCGACCGATCGACAACGCGCCACCGCGCCGTTCATCGCGTCGCAGCCACGCCGTCGCCGGCCGCCGCCACCGCTGGTGAGTTCCTTCGTGTCACGTCACCGCTGGTTCGCCGCTACCAATCCGACCCGCTTGTAGTGCCGGAATCGCGCCATCTCGCCGCGTCGCCGCCGCGCTTCGCCAAGCAGCCGCGCGCATGCGCGGCGCCGCTGAGCGCCACTGCGCTGCTGTCCGTCCATGCGCTAATCGGTCGCGCGACCTGCTGCTGCCTTGCGCGATCACGCCACCTCGCACTGCTGCCCGGCGCTGCTTAAACGCGCCACCTCCGGCGCAGAACCGCGTCCTCCGTGACCACCGCTTCATTGTCCCGCTGCATGCTGCTGTCAGAGTCTTTGCCCCACCGCGTCGCACAATCGCTGCGCCGACCAGCGCCACCTTTCGCTGCCACTGCCTGTGCTTGGTCGGCCCCAGCGTCACCGCCGTGTGTCGAAGCTGCGGCGGCCGCCGCTCTCTCGCCGGCGGAGCTCCTTCACCTCTCTCTCTCTCCCCCTTCTCATTTCTTATCCGATCTCTTTTTCTTTTCCTTTTTTTTTCTTCTTCTTTTTTCTCTTATCCCATTTATATATATATATATATATATATATATATATATATATATATATATATATATATTTTTTTTTTTTTTTTTTTCATTTTTTATTTCATTTGTTGATGTCAAATTAAATTGTCCTCGAGATTCATGTTACACGAATCTCGAGGCAAACTCAACAACCGAGTAGTGCGCATCTCGATGCACCAGCTCGCCTCTTTCAAAATCTCGATATTCACACTACACGCATCACGAGGCGTATCCAATGTACACATTGAAACCACGTATAGCCACTATCTCAGTCTCATGTTGGCACGCGACTCGAAGCGTGTCCCCGTTCTGTTTTGGCTCCCCGAATTCTCGGCGTATACATTTTTCACCAATTATCGTCTCCACTCGAGATTCGGACATACGCATTTCGACGAGTGGATCCCACATACGACCTTGACTTGACACATGGCACAAATCAAATTTTCGGGTCGTTACAATTTTGTTATTCCTGCTTCGGACCCATCTGCACATTATCGATCCATTGTGTCCTACGTACGCGGAGTCGCGATAGGTTAATAAAAATTAACAGCCGATTAAAGACGAAATGGACCAAACAAATAATTGAGTTGAAGAGTTTGATCCATATAGCCTAATTAATTTGGGGATTTAGGCTTTGTTGTTGACGTTTGCTAAATCTCCATTAACTACTAGGTTGGCTAAACAATTATAACTTCTTTACAATCAATATAATATTTATATATGATGAGCAGATATGTAAATTTCTTATGTTTCCACAGGAATGGCTGCTGGGTTATATTTAGGGATCACATATGGACTAATAGTTTTTTTTAAAGTTAATCTAATTGTTTTAGTTATACATTTAACATTTAATTAACTTTTTTTTTTTTTTCGTGGTGTCCCGCACCAACTGCATCGACTAATCCACGCTTAGGCGATGTCGAGTTATGTACGGGAGGCAACCCTCTCAATTTTATTTTTTTCACTCACGAAACTTGAACTCGAGTCATGTTTAACGTAATTTTAATAACAACACTTGTAAATTATACGTCCTTAAATTTGAAATCTAACGACACTTGTAAATTATGTATCTTTAGATTTGAAATTTAACAACACTTATAAATTATGTGTCTTTAGATTTGAGATTTAACAACACTTTGTAACTTATGTGTCTTGAGATTTAAAATTTAACAACAATTGTAAATTATGTGTCTTTAGATTTAAATCTAACAATACTTGTAAGTTATGTGTCTTTAGATTTAAAGTCTAACAACACTTGTAAATTATGTGTCTTTAATTTTTTAATCTAACAACACTTGTAAATTATGTGTCTTTAGATTTAAAATTTACCAACACTTGTAAATTATGTGTCTTTAGATTTAAAATTTAACAATAGATTTGAAGTCTAACAACACTTGTAAATTATGTGTCCTTAAATTTGAAATTTAACAACATTTGTAAATTATGTGTCTTTAAATTTAAAACTTAACAACACTAGTAAATTATATGTCTTTAAATTTAAAGTCTAACAACACTTCTAAATTATGTGTCTTTATATTTAAAGTCTAATAACACTTGTAAATTATGTGTCCTTAGATTTGAAATTTAACAACACTTGTAAATTATGTGTCTTTAAATTTAAAACTTAACAACACATGTAAATTAGGGTCCCAAATTTTAAATTTGGTGTCACTAATTTACCAAGTGTCTCTAATATAAGAGACACTTATAAATTATGTGTCTTTAAATATTGAAATTGACAACAGTTATTGTTTGTGTCCTCATTTTTAATTTTAGCTTCACTTATAAACTATGTGTCTTTAAAATTAAAACTTGACAACATTTTTAAATTAGTGTCTTCGAATTTTAAATTAGGCAACACTTTTTTAACAAGTGTCCTTAATTTTGAGACACTTGTACATTATACGTCTCGAGATTTTGAATTTGACGACATTTTAATATCAAGTGTCCTTAATTTGGAGACACTTGTATGTTAAGCGTCTCAAAATTTTAAACTTGACAACGTTTATATATCATGTGTCTCTAAAATTAAAATTTGAAGACATTTTTTATTAGTGTTGGCAAAAAAGTGTTGCTATAGATCCACTTTGTTGTAGTGAAAGGAAGAAAAGTTTTTCTACCTAGAATTCCTTTTATTCCTAATGAACATGATAAATCACCGTCAAGTTCAAAAGGAGGCAATTCTCAATTCGATTGTGTTTTGCAATGACCATTAATAAAGCACAATGACAAATGCTGGATTTTGTTGCAGTTTATTTACGAGAACCAGTATTTTCTCACGGTAAATATGTTGCGCTCTCACGTGCTAAGACAACGCCTGCCATCAAAGTTCTCATTAAACCATCTTGTTATAGCAAACTACAAAATATGACAAAAAACATTATTTACAAAGAGTTGTTGTCACTCATGGATGCTTCTCTTGTTGCATCAGTTTAATTTTTAAAGCCAGATTCAGATACCTATTTGGTTAAATTTGGAAACCCAGAAACCAAATCTACCAAATTGTCAATGTGTCTTGTGTCTTTGAAAATGGGACTGAGCTGGGTATGCTGGCTTGGGGTTCTTCTTACCACCAAGAATTAATGGCCAAATATCTTAGTGGTGTTTTATCCATGAAAACGCTTATATTTGGCTTAAACGTTTAGGTTCTAATTGAGATATGTGTCGAGGTGTTCATTTTGATTATACTGTGTGTGTTATCTCTATGTCTTATTTTGAGAAGAAAATCGAGAAAGGCAAAAGATAAGCAATCACTCAGTCAAATATCAACTATTTCCAAGGAAATAAAAAAAGTGAGTGGAGTCAGTACCAAGTCATGAATTTAATTCTCGTGAAGGGATTCTCCTTACCAGACATGAAAAATCCTGTGACAATGAATTTGATAAAATTATGGTCCATCTTGGCCTAGGAAAAGAGAGCAACGTTGACAATCGTAGTAAGTTGGGCTCATTTCATCATGTTGAGAAAGATGGCAGATCGTGTTGACTTTTCTGATCTATATAACACTTTTAATTCAATCATAAATCATAAAATATAAACATACCTCCTTCCATATGCCAATAAACTTAAGAATGTTTTTCCCCTCTCTGCCTTCTTCCGTAATACCACTTGTCTTTGATGGCGAGATCTTAATGCGGTTTTAAATAAATCATATCCCAATAACTGTTTTACAGTTATTGGGGTCCGTTTAATTTGAATAGAGAGGGGAGGGAATTAAAACCCCCGTACTCAAAACAATTATGCCCAAACTACCATCAAGTTGTGGGCCCAAAACATGAAGTACGTAATAACATAATATGGGTCACATATAATAGAGATTACTTAGGAAAAGATAATCTAACAATCTCCCACTTGACCCATATTATAACTTGATGATTCAAAATAAAATATAATTGCGCACTTTTATTGAATCAATCAAATCACTTTTCCACTGAATTAAAATGATTAGATCATGGCGGTCACAAGTCATTTAATCGACATGATTCCTTCCATGTATCACAACCAACTCAACCAGTATAACTGTAATAAGGACAATTCAACCCTCTAACTATAATGTTATCTTTCTGAAATATAATGAAGATAACAAGTACATAAGCAAAAACAAAGCTTTAATAGAATTCACAAGTGTCATGACAATAATATGAGCAATACAATTATAAATGTATGTATACATACCACAATTTTATGTTAACAAGGACTTGTCTATAATGCCCATACGTTCAACATGGCCAATAAACGTTTTGGGCGGTAATCCTTTAGTTAACGGATCCGCTATCATCCGATCAGTACCAATATGCTCAATCGACATTCTTTGTTTTTGTACTTCTTCTTTGACAGACAAGTACTTCAAATCCATGTGTTTTGCACCTTTTGAATACTTGTCATTCTTCAAAAAGAAAACTGCTGCGGAATTATCAAAGTATAGCCTTATAGGTCTAGCTATACTATCAATAATAGCAAGTCCTGACACAAAATTCCGCAACCATAATGCATGAATAGTGGCCTCAAAGCATGCCACGAATTCAGCCTCCATAGTGGAAGTAACAATTATAGTCTGCTTTGCACTCTTCCATGAAACTGCTCCTCCAGCCAATAGGAACAAGTAACCGAATGTAGATTTCCTCGAGTCCACACATCCGGCATAGTCTGAATCAGAATACCCAATCACTTCGAGATGTCTCGACCGTTTGTAGATCAACGTGTAATCTTTGGTGCCTTGTAAGTACCTAAGTACGTTCTTTGCGGCTTTCCAATTATCCATTCCATGATTACTTTGATATCGACCCAACATTCCAACAGCAAAACTGATACCGATCGAGTACAAGTCTGGGCATACATTAAGCTCACAACTAATGACGCATAAGGAATACATTTCATTTGTTGACGTTCCAAATCATTTTGTGGACATTGCATTAAACTGAACTTGTCCCCTTTCTGAATTGGAACTATTCCTGCAGAGCACTTGTCCATTTGAAATCTCTCTAATACTTTATTGATATATCATTTCTGAGACAAACCTAACAATCCTTGCGATCTATCACGGAATATTTCTATTCCTATCACATAGGATGCCTCACCCATATCTTTCATTTCAAAGTTTATAGAGAGAAATCTCTTTACATCGTGTAACAAAGCAATATCATTCGCAGCGAGAAGAATGTCATCAACATATAGGACCAATATAATAAACTTGCTCCCACTGATCTTCATATATATACACCGATCAACAGTGTTTTCTATAAAACCATAAGACGTAATGGTATTATTGAACTTAATATACCATTGTCTGGAAGCTTGTTTCAATCCATATATTGACTTCTTCAATTTACACACCAAGTTTTCTTTTCCTGTGGTCAAGAAACCTTCGGGTTGGTCCATGTAAACTTCCTCTTCTAAGTCTCCATTCATAAAGGCGGTTTTCACATCCATTTGGTGAAGCTCGAGATCATAATGAGCTACTAAAGCCATTATAATTCTTAAAGAGTCCTTCTTTGAAATTGGAGAGAAGGTCTCTTTATAGTCAATGCCATCTTTTTTATTGTAACCTTTGGCGACAAGCCCGACTTTATGTCTTTCAATATTGCTATGTGAGTCTCTTTTTGTTTCGAAGACCCATTTGCAACCAACTTGCTTTGCACCTTCAGGCAACTCGACTAATTCCCAGACTTTGTTGTCATCCATTGATTTCAACTCGTCTTTCATGGCACTAAACCATTTTTCAGAATCATCACATTTCATGGCTTGTTTGAACGAGACTGGATCTTTGTCAATGCTCAAATCACATTCATGTTCAAGTGAATAAACCACATAGTCATTTGATACTGCTGGTCGTCTTATCCTTACAGACCTTCGTAATGCTATTTCTTGTGGTTCTACTTGATCATTTACAACTTGTGCATCATTAGCTGGTTCATTAACAATAAGTTCATTTTCCTCATTTGGAACAATGATTTGTTGTCCAGGTTTATTACGTAACCTTGATACAACAAGAGGAACAACAATTTGAGGAGAAATGCTAGATGTAGGAGTTTTCAATTGAATTTCATGAATATCCACATTTCGTGGTTCTTCACTCCCACTGTTTTGGCCATTCTCAATGAACCGAGCATTACCAGACTCAACTATTCTCGTACTATGGTTAGGACAATAAAATATGTACCCTTTAGACTTTTCAGGGTAACCAATGAAGTAACCACTAATAGTCCTTGCATCAAGTTTCTTTTCATGTGGATTATATATCCGTACTTCTGCTTGACATCCCCAAACATGAAGATGTCTCAAACTAGGTTTCCTACCAGTCCAAAGTTCATAAGGAGTCCTAGGAACTAATTTACTAGGAACCCTATTCAGCAAATATGCAGCAGTCTTTAAGGCATGCATCCACAATGATGAAGGTATAGTGTTACAACTTAACATACTCCTAACCATATCCATAAAAGTACGGTTCCGCCTTTCGGCTACACCATTTTGTTGAGGTGTACCAGGCATTGTGTATTGTGCACAAATACCTCGACTTTTAAGGAAATTTGCAAATGGACCTGGACATTGTCCACTTTCATCATACTTTCCAAAGTATCCGCCACCTCTATCAGATCTCACCACTTTTACCTTTCTATCTAGCTGCCTTTCTACCTCATTAATGAACATTTCTAAAATGTCCACTGACTGAGACTTTTCATGCAACAAGTATAGATAAAAATATCATGAGTAATCATCAATAAAGGTGATAAAATACTTTTGACCACTCCAAGATGGAGCATCAAAAGGACCACAAATATCAGTGTGTATCAATTCAAGAGGCTCACTGCTTCTTGTGGCAGGATGTTTTGATATATGTTTGGTTTGCTTTCCCTTAATGCAATCCGCGCATACATCACAGTCAACAAAATCCAATTGAGGTAAGATATTACTTTTCACTAACCTCTTTACTCTTTCTTTGGATATATGACCTAATCTTTGATGCCAAAGAAAAGCAGAGCACTCATCATGTGCACTACGTTTATTTCCAATAACATGCTCAACATTAAACAAGGATTCAACAAACATACTATCAAGATTGAAACGATATAAGTTGTCAATTAAAATACCATAACCATAATAGTATTTTTGTTTAAATAAACTAAAACAATTGTTTCCAATCTTTAAATTAAAGCCTACACAATCCAATCTTGATACAGAAACAAGGTTCCTTGAACATTCAGGAACATAAAGACACTTTTCTAAATCCAAAAAGTATCCCAGATCCAGGATTAATCTGTAAGTCCCGATCCCTTCTACACGTGCCTTCATTCTCGTTCCCCATAAATAAGAACTTTTCGCCCGCTTATGGGATGGATTTAAAGGAATCCATGCATAATATGTGAAACATGAGTAGTTGCACCAAGATATCAAGCCACCAGGTATTATTAGGCACTTCAATTAAGTTTGATTCAAAACATACGAAATGTAATGTATACATTTCTTCTCAAACCATGCCTTTCATTTCGACAGCTTTCTTTCTTGAAGTGTCCACTCTTCCTACGTAAGTGACACCTCACTCTCTTATGGATTCGACCCTCATGGACTTTCATTGGGGCTTTGTCCTTCTTTCTGTCCTTCCTTCCTGGGATAGCTTTGTTGTTGCTAGCTCCATCATGCATAGTGAGATGAACTGAGTGACCCTTCAATTTCCTTAATCTCCCTTCCTCCTGTACGAGCATGGCCTTGATTTCTTGCGAATTCCATTTTTCTTTTATGGTGTTGTAATTCACCTGGAACTGACCAAACTCGGGGGGAAGGGAATTAATAATGAACTGAACCAGAAATGATTCACTCACGTCCATACCCATTGCTTTGAGATTCGCTGCCAAATTAGACATACTAGTCACATGATCATGGATGGGCTGTGACCACTCAAATTTCTTAGTGGTCAACTCACTCATCAAACTTCCCACAATGGACTTATCAGTAATGTCCAATTGTGAGTACTCTTTTAGTTGGATCATGAATTCCTTTGCATCGCTTGTCTTGGGCATAGATGGTTTGACATTTTCTGCAATCGTCATTCGCATCAAATTCAAACTTAGCCTATTAGACCGCTCCCAAGCCTCATATAAAGACTTTTCTCTCTGAGTCGAGCTGCCTCGGTAATGGCCGCGGGCTTTTCGTCTACAATGATTTCCGGGTCAAGGTCCATTACACCCAGTTGAAACTGGATCTGTTCAGACCAATCATTGTAGTTAAGCCCATTAAACTTAACCATCATATTACCCAAAGCAAACGTATTAGAGGACGCTGCAAATGTAACAAAATTATTCACATTAATGCTTTGAGTTAAATCTAATAGATTCAGACATACAATATTTTTACTATGTATTTAAGTTCACCTTTGGGTGATACTTTAATACATAATTCATGCTATATCAAATTCTCAATAAGCATACTTTCATAGACAATCAATCATACTTAAGAAAATAAGTAAGATATCTTTGGATAAAACATACCTATTTTAATTAAGTATGAAGATAAATCTCTTAAGTTTCATTAATTATGAGCAATGGTTCACCTTTGGGTGACTTCCTAGCGCTATAATTAATTGGTCTTAATTAAATATTTATCATCTATTCAAGCTAGGCCACTTTGGTGACTAACAAGCTTTTCATTAAATAAATATTTAATTAAGCACGCTTTAATTTTATTATTATTATTTTAATCAAGATATACATGACAATCATATGCATACATGCATGACAATAAATTAATCAATTAATAATGTGACATACATTAATATGCATATATTAAATTATATATATACATATATCACAAATTGCAATTGATATTATGTAATATGTATACGCACTGTGCACCAGACTCTAATCATATGCAATATGTATACGTACTGTGCATATCATGTAATTTGTATACGTTTTAATTTCAATGTAATCATATGATATTTCAATAAATATCATGTAATATATATCATTGATTCATTGATACCACTATAAACAACATGATAAGCATGACATCTACATAAATTCCAAATTTGTGTTTATCTAGAGACTCTAAATTTGTAGACTTTACAAACACTTGTGTGGATATACGGAAAATAAAATATTTTCTAACCTAAAAAATAGGCCAAGTAAGCCATGCATTCAACGAAAAATAATATTAATATTAATATTAACGAAAATTGGGAAGTTTGCCGAAATCCAAAATTAACAATTTCGGCACCGGAATAGGTAAAACTTAAAATATATAAATTACCTTTTATACCCTTTTATACCCAAATTGAACAATCGACTTCAAGAATTATTTTCAATAATGTCGATCAAAATTAAAACAATAATGCGAAAAC
Source organism: Stephania yunnanensis (assembly GCA_039657365.1). Taxonomy (NCBI): domain Eukaryota; kingdom Viridiplantae; phylum Streptophyta; class Magnoliopsida; order Ranunculales; family Menispermaceae; genus Stephania; species Stephania yunnanensis. The sequence continues at coordinate 24,675,683 of CM077581.1, read as the reverse complement.
TATTATCAAGAATAAAAGTGTTCAACCATGCTCTGATACCAATGTTGACTTTTCTGATCTATATAACACTTTTAATTCAATCATAAATCATAAAATATAAACATACCTCCTTCCATCTGCCAATAAACTTAAGAATGTTTTTCCCCTCTCTGCCTTCTTCCGTAATACCACTTGTCTTTGATGGCGAGATCTTAATGCGGTTTTAAATAAATCATATCCCAATAACTGTTTTACAGTTATTGGGGTCCGTTTAATTTGAAGAGAGAGGGGAGGGAATTAAAACCCCCGTACTCAAAACAATTATGCCCAAACTACCATCGAGTTGTGGGCCCAAAACATGAAGTACATAATAACATAATACGGGTCACATATAATAGAGATTACTTAGGAAAAGATAACCTAACAGATCGATCGCAGTTAGCTGAAGAAGGAAGTACTGGAACTTTCGCTGGTAATTATGGGTCATCCCCTTATAACATTACTGTCCATTCGCCTCTAATTGGTTTATCGGAGTTCTCTCACCTTTGTTGGAGCCATTAGTTCACTTTAAGAGACTTAGAGCTTGCAACAAATCGATTTTCAAAAGATAATGTCCTCGATGAGGGTGGCTATGGATTTGTTTATGTGATACATGGAGTCTAGTGGCAGTTAAGAAGCTCCTCAACAATCTTTAAGTTCTAAATAGCTCCTCCTTAATAAAATGGTGGACATGTCCGTCAAGTGAAAGCTCTCGAAGTGTTGTTAATCCGTTGTTGTAACAGAGAGATGCGAAAGAGAGAGTGTTGGAGAAAGTGCGAAGTGGCAAAGGCAGAGCAAACATGCTCAAAATTAATTTCCATTTCCAAGTAGGAGTCTAATATTCTTGCATTCGACGTAAACTAACTCCGAGAGATGGCAACATATGAACAACATATTGACTCCTCAAGCCAATACGGATGGCAACGACTCCTTTCTTTCGCCTAATTAATCCCCAAACCCACCAACAACAGTAGTTATCAACTCTAAAGTCCGCATTGATTTACATATAAGCCGATTCACATTTTGAAATGCGATGAGAATATTTATCTAAAGTTAGAGCAAACAGAATTTCTCCATTGTATTTGCATAAGGTTCATGAACTTTCAAGAGGGACTTCAATATTCATTAACATACAAAAAAAGAGTTAATAAGCTAGCATTTTCGCGCATACGTAACAAGTGAAACCGCAATAGGATTTTTGTTTTAGAATCGCCAACACTTTGAAAGTGAATGTATCATTCCAATTCGTATAGCAATCGAAAAAAGCCAACATCTTCTTCTTGAAAATCCAATAAGAGCAAACAACTAGACATTCACCAACAAATTAAGTAATAAAACTAATCATGTTCACGACGATTACCTTATTTTTGGGGTAGACTTTCTCCTTGTACCAGCAGCCTCTTCCATAAGTCTATAGGGACCAGTTGGATCTTGTCTTGGAGCCCCTGCATGTATTAAAAGTAAGGAATGAATTCTTCGAAAAAGGAAATACAATACAAGCACTCGTAGAGCGAAAGGATAAGAAAATAGAGGAACATGCAGACTTTCCGAGATATATTGAAAGGATAAGAAAGCACACAAAAGCCCATACTACCTACCGCATGCATAAATTATAGGAATTACGAATTACCGCAAGTTCCTCGTCCACTTCACGCTCTTCTACAAAAAATGTCGCCCGGTTCTATTTCCAACATATTATCGAAGTAACATAAAATACTTGTCTATAGACTTTGCTCTAAGTATTGTAATCTCGCTTTCTAGCCAAATAAGTACAAAGGATGTCTGTTTTCTAAAAAAAAAAAGGTATAAAGGATATCTAGAATATTAACAGATTTAGGATTGAACTATTAAAGAATACCAAAAGCATGTGGTAACGATGAAGAAAAACATCCCCAAGCATAGCTCCACTCGCAAACAAATTTTAAGCAAGGCAGCCTTAGCCAAACAAGTGGAAGAAGAAACATCAAAGAAATTTAGCTTCACGTGTGTGACCGGATAAGAAGCGGATGGGTGAGGCATTTCAAGTCTAAATTATTGAGTTATGCTTTGCAATATAAGACCTCGTGTTGCAACGAGATCTAACCGTCGGAGTCATACGTTGTAACACAATTATTACCCAACAATTACATTAACAAGGCTCTATATTCAATGGCTAGAGTTCCTTTTACAACAAAAAGAAGATCTTTATAAGTGAGTACAAAGTAGATGCAAAAAAAATATATTACGGTTGCATCAAAAAATAGCACAAATGCAGCGAAATTGATACTCGAAAATAATAAATATTGAAGATAAGATAACAAAGAGATGCAAAGAAAAAAGTTATTAAGAGGGAAAACAAATGAAACAAGGAGAGAAGCATCGAACCCCAAATGCAAATAATGAATCAACAATAGCCTTTGAAGGTTTTCCTTTGATCGCAATAACTCAAATAAAATTGGTGTTAGCAAAGGAAAAACCCTCAATCAATTAATTACCAAAGGCGAGATCAATGACATCAAAAATAGTAAAAGGTAGTACTCTACTTACAAAGAAAAGCACCGCAAAAAGATCAAAGGCGAAGCCGTGCTCACCAATAATGAGCAACCTATTGCATGAATCCACAAAGCCGCCAAGAAAAATACAGGGAGAAAATTATCAAATATAAGAAAGAAGTGTACTGCATGTCAACAAATGCTTCTCAAAGCTCAGGATACACACAACAAACAACAAAGCCTCGCCCAAATTAGTTGAGATAAACTGCACGTATCAAATGTTTCTACTTAGCTTAATTTCATGGTACAATCAACACATCACATGAAGGATCCGCACAAGAGCATTTATAAGTGATTGTCATACATCCTTTTCACAGAAATAAACAAGGCATGAGACCCACTCGCAAACAAGTCATATTATCTTCTTGTAATTAGTTCAATTTGCCGCAATTCAGGTTCTATTCAGATGCGTAAATGGTCAGAGGTCACATAACAAATTGGAAATTTGTATTATTAAGCACTTTTTATAAGAATGCAGTATCAAGTGCTTACTCACTACGCACATACTAGAAAACACAAAAATGTAATTCGTATGATTTTAAAAGGGTAAACATTCTTCAAAAGAACAATAAAAGAGATGAAGGTGTTATTTCCAAGCTTAAGCAGTAGGAGACAAAGCATATCTAAGAACCCATATCAATCAAGGTTGGAAACATTCAATTTTAATTGATAGTTGAAAGGAAAGTTGATTTATAGAAATACATTAAAATATGGAACATCACATTAGATTTTTAAAGTATCTAGACTTAAAAGTAGTCTATGTTAATCAATGTAAAAACTAAAACGTTTTAAGAAAAAGAACTTACTGACCAAAACAAGAAAAGGGATTACTTCCATTATGATTAGGGTGGACTTTACTCCAATGGCACTAAAAAATCCAATGGATCCATAACTCCCGAGAAGCCATGGCTATCTATGATAATAGGTTTTAATCCATTGAACAAGGGGCACCTATTCCAAAGCTTTTTTTTTCGCTTGGAATAGATCAATATCTTTCCACCTCGGTGAGATCAAAGTATATACACATTTTCTCAACCTTAGACAAAAGCGATTAGTAGTGATAGTAATTAGGAAAATGCATACAAGTAGACAAATATTCAATACTAGCTCTCTCGATTCAAAATGCCTAACATCGTGGGATTCTCATTATTTAAACTCAAATCTACCTTTCCTAGGTCAAAATCAACCCTAGATTTACCTAAACATAGCTTCATTTCAAAGGTTCTCAAAAATCAAAATGAGATTTCACTTTCCTACTTTTCTCGAACACTTTGCAACGATTCAACATCATCAATTAATCATCCACTTCATCAAATCCACAAAACCTACATTCAAATGAGCAATTTCACAAAAAATATCCACACAACGAACCGAATTCAGATCAACATACTAGAACCATCAAAATCACACAAAAACGAGCAAACTAAGAAGTTGAATCCACTTAACCGAACCAAAATGTCGACGATCTCGTGGATCATCAAAGCCTCGCACAGCATGAATGAGGTCGTTCGTTAACCTCACATTAGTTCATAAACCAAGCAAAGAAGACATCAATAAAAAGAGTAAAATTTAAAGAAGTATTGACCTTGATTTCTAAAAATAAAAAAGAATGAATTGAAAAACAAAATATAATGTAAACAAAATTTTTTGGTAAAGAAAGAGCATTTGAAACAAGTATACCTCTTGAATCAATTTACCAACCGAGCCGCTTCAAACCCGATCGACTAAAAGTCTTTCATTTCTTCCTTTTAATCCGACTCAAACTCAACCTTATGTTTACACAATCACATGACCTCTAAACCTATGAATCAATCTCTACAAGTCACTAACACTACAGATTCTTCTATAACAAAATTTCATCGAATCAAAACTCAGATAACACATCGAATGACTAAATTAACAACTAGAGACTCTTCACTTGTCAATAATCAATCACAGTTCAATCTATAGAGCAAAAAACCGGCTTGGACTTCCGACCTAGAGCAAATCAATCATCAAAGCCAATTCAACACGAAACTATAAACGTCAAATACATTCATCGCTAATTCAAGTCACCAACCATAAAAAAACAAAATTTAGTCAACCTAATGAACATAGAGACTTAGAGACTCAGAATCGAGAACTAATCGCCACGCCCAATCCAACACACAACCTAAGAACATCAAATACATGAATAGCTAATTCTAGTCATAGAACCATAGAAAACAATATCGACCCAACCTAATCAACACAATAAATCATCCGGATTATCAAATCTACAACAACAAACCAACAATCGAGAGAAGACTCACAGATTCATCGAATCGACTCGTTAGGGTTTGAGATCGATCGAGTCTCACCTTGCGATCGTACAACCGGTCTTGAAATCGAAGAAGGTCCGAGAGCGGTGAAGAAAAGGCAAGGTGGAGGCGGACCAAACCCTAGATGAAGAGGCAAGGTCCGATTACGAGTGCGAAATTGTCCGATTCAGAGTTGACGGACGCGAGTGCGAGAGTGTTGGGCGAGAGCGAGCGAGCGAGAGTGTTGGGCGAGAGTGTTGGGCGAGTGAGCGAGCAAGGCGAGAGTGAGCAGTGAGGGCCGTTGGTCGAGAGTGACGACGCGAGAGTGCGCAGCGCGAGAGAGAGAGAGCGACGCGAGAGTGAGCGACGCGAGTAATTGTCTAATAGCTCCTTCTTAATGTATTTTTATTTTCTTAATCTCGATCCTCATTTATAGAAGTTGTCTTACTTTTCTTCTTTTTGATGCTCTCACTGCTGTTCTTATAGAGGCCAAGTGGAGAAGGAATTTAGAGTTGAAGTTTAGGCTGTTAGCTACGTGCAGCACAAAAACTTAGTTCGACTTTTGGGATATTGCATTGAAGACACTCGTAGGTAATTACATTCTGACCATTTCCTTATATAAAATTTCTGTAATTGTTTATTGCTTGATTCGGAAATATTCATAAAAATGTGTTTAGGCTACACATAAACAATATTTACTTACTCTTCATATGGTTAGTTAGCAATTTAGCATATAATGAAAGGCTTAAATTACAGTAATTCATTAGTCACTTGTATTGCTATGAGATTTCATTAATTGGCGGATTGGTATTGATTTGTTGTTTCTCTATACATTGAGGATGCTTGTTTATGAATATGTCAATAACAAAAACTTGGAGCAATAGCTTCATGGAGCAATGCGATAGCATGGTAATCTAAACTGAGAGGTTCGCATGAAGATTTTTCTTGGTATTGCGAAAGCGTAAGTGTAATGTTGAATTTTTGAATTCACAGTGTTTTTCTTATTCAAACTACATCCTTTGTTCTGAACTCCATTTCTCTTCTACAAGTTGGCCTATTTACACGAGGCCATTGAGCCAAAAGTGGTGCACTGAGATATCAAGTCCCTTAATATATTGATGGATGATAACTTCAATGCAAAGGTCTCTGATTTTGGTCTAGCCAAGTTGCTTGTTGCTGGGAAAAGCCACATAACTACTCAAGTTATGGGGACATTTGGGTCAGTAAGATTTATCAATTCAATCTTTATACATATTATTTATTCCCAAGTTCATACTTTAGTGCCAATACTAAAAATTATTGCAGGTTGAGGCAATGCTGGATCGAGAAATCCATTTGTGCTTTGTTGAATGTGGTCATCGATTCATTTGGTTCAACTTTCACGAATGACATTAGGCTGCACAAAAACTGGAGATATGTGTTAGCATGTGAAGAGTACCTTTACCAATCTGAGTTGCCTAATTTCATAGCTAAAAATGATGAGTACCTTTGCCTAGAATTTTAGACATCAGTTCTGATGTGTCTCGATACTTTATTATGCAGATGGTTTAGAAGTTCTTGATGGGTCTGAGCCAAAGAAAATAATTGCTGCCCACGGGTTGAGATCAAATATATGCTTTCATCGGATCATGTAAGTGCATTGTAGAGGATTGCAGTGGCTGGAAGTCTTTAAATAAGCGTTCCAAAAAATTCATTTAGACCTTCATCATGCAAGTTTTTTAAAACTGTAGAACTCATCAAACAGAGGGACAGTTATGGTTCATCTCAAATATTGTAAACGGTCCCTATTCTTCATCATACTGTTTGCAGTCTTTTCATCACATGCTATTGATTATCCAATCAAGAATGCAACAATTCTTAATTACTTGCTAATATGTATTTAACACATATTGCTCTCGCATAGTACATTGTTAATGGAATCGGCAGCTTCACCCCATCAGCTTTCACAAAAGATCTTACAATAGGCTCCTGCAGCAAAGTTGCCAAGCAACTAATAGCAGTCCGTACACCACGAGTTTGATAAGATGGCTTTTTGGACTGCAAATGAATGGAAAATTCTATACATCATAACCTGATAATATATTCTTCATCATAAAATTAAGAGCAATTAGGAGCTGAAATTTGAATATAGACAAAACTTAAAGAGTCAAATATATATATATATATATATATATATATATATATATATATATATATATATATACTAGTTTCAGGACGTGCTACGCACGATTGACCCCCTCGCTTCGCTCGCGGGAATTAATTTTTAAGAATTTATTAATAAAACTCAAAATTTTAATTAAAATTTAAAAATTAGAAATACAAGTACCTTTTTTAGCTTATCAATATTCTCTAATGTGATTGATATAAGATTTTAATGATAAAACAAGCTGGTCATGCTAAGACATTACTTCCTAAAAAAAATGAAACAAAGAAAAAAAAACACAAGTGGTTTGACCCATCAATTTGTGAACAATTGCTTGTGGAGATTCCGTAGAATTGTACATAAAGTTCAATCTTTACCTCAAACTCTATAGATAGAAACGATAATTTTGAAATTATGAATGTAAATAATTGAATTAGTTGGGATTAAAGCTTTAGACACCTTTTTTCACATGATTAATCAGAATTTTTCTCATTAAAATTTCTTATGGGTTTTGAGTTTATTCCCTCCCCAACACCTTTGTCAAACCACCTTCTTCTTCAACCCCACCTTATTCTTTTCCCTATCAGATTCTCTCTTCTTCACTGTTTATATATATATATGCCGCGTATATACCATTGGGATAACTCTAGATGAATACGTTGCATAAATATATATATATATATATATATATATATATATATATATATATATATATATATATATATATATATGTTGCATATATACCATTGGGAAAACTCTAAGTTTACAATTTGTGATATTTAGTTGCTTTTATATATATAGTTGTTTTTATATATATGATAGATATATATGGGCAAATAAGTAAATTTCATTACCACTAAAAAATTTGTGATCCGTACTTATATATATATATATATATATATGATAGATATAAAATTCAAAATTTAAAATTGTAATTAAAATTTAAAAATTAGAAATATAAGTACCTTTTTTAGTTTATCAATATTCTATAATGTGATTGAGATAATATGTGAATGAAAAAATAAGCTAATCATGTTAGGACATTACTTCTTCAAAAAAGTATATCGGATTGATGAGAATGAGTTCATGATTGATTTAGAGATAAAGAAAAAAAAACGTGTAATGGATTGATAAGGAGTTAGAGTTTGATTTGGATAAAAAGAAAAGGTTGATTTGGAGATAAAAAAAAGAAGTATGGGCAAATAGGTAAATTTCATTACCACTCAAAAATTTGTGATTCGTGCTTTTATATATATGATAGATATAAAATTCAAAATTCAAAATTGTAATTAAAATTTAAAAATTAGAAATATAAGTACCTTTTTTAGTTTATCAATATTCTATAATGTGATTGAGATAATATGTGAATGAAAAAACAAGCTAATCATGCTAGGACATTACTTCTTCAAAAAAGTGTATTGGATTGATGAGAATGAGTTCATGATTGATTTGGAGATAAAGAAAAAAAAAACGTGTAATGGATTGATAAGGACTTAGAGTTTGATTTGGATAAAAAGAAAAGGTTGATTTGGAGATAAAAAAAAAGTATAGGCAAATAGGTAAATTTTATTACCACTAAAAAATTTGTGATTCGTGCTTTTATATATATGATAGATATGATAGATATAAAATTCAAAATTCAAAATTGTAATTAAAATTTAAAAATTAGAAATATAAGTACCTTTTTTAGTTTATCAATATTCTATAATGTGATTGAGATGATATGTAAATGAAAAAATAAGCTAATCATGTTAGGACATTACTTCTTCAAAAAAGTGTATTGGATTGATGAGAATGAGTTCATGATTGATTTAGAGATAAAGAAAAGAAAAACGTGTAATGGATTGATAAGGAGTTAGAGTTTGATTTGGATAAAAAGAAAAGGTTGATTTGGAGATAAAAAAAAGAAGTATGGGCAAATAGGTAAATTTCATTACCACTCAAAAATTTGTGATTCGTGCTTTTATATATATGATAGATATAAAATTCAAAATTCAAAATTGTAATTAAAATTTAAAAATTAGAAATATAAGTACATTTTTTAGTTTATCAATATTCTATAATGTGATTGAGATAATATGTGAATGAAAAAACAAGCTAATCATGCTAAGACATTACTTCTTCAAAAAAGTGTATTGGATTGATGAGAATTAGTTCATGATTGATTTGGAGATAAAGAAAAAAAACGTGTAATGGATTGATAAGGAGTTAGAGTTTGATTTGGATAAAAAGAAAAAATTGATTTTGAGATAAAAAAAAAGAAGTATGGGCAAATAGGTAAATTTCATTACCACTCAAAAATTTGTGATTCGTGCTTTTATATATATGATAGATATGATAGATATAAAATTCAAAATTCAAAATTGTAATTAAAATTTAAAAATTAGAAATATAAGTACCTTTTTTAGTTTATCAATATTCTATAATGTGATTGAGATAATATGTGAATGAAAAAATAAGCTAATCATGCTAGGACATTACTTCTTCAAAAAAGTGTATTGGATTGATGAGAATGAGTTCATGATTGATTTGGAGATAAAGAAAAAAAAACGTGTAATTGATTGATAAGGAGTTAGAGTTTGATTTGGATAAAAAGAAAAGGTTGATTTGGAGATAAAAAAAGAAGTATGGGCAAATAGGTAAAATTCATTACCACTCAAAAATTTGTGATTCGTGCTTTTATATATATGATAGATATGATAGATATAAAATTCAAAAGTCAAAATTGTAATTAAAATTTAAAAATTAGAAATATAAGTACTTTTTTTAGTTTATCAATATTCTATAATGTGATTGAGATAATATGTGAATGAAAAAATAAGCTAATCATGTTAGGACATTACTTCTTCAAAAAAGTGTATCGGATTGATGAGAATGAGTTCATGATTGATTTAGAGATAAAGAAAAAAAAACGTGTAATGGATTGATAAGGAGTTAGAGTTTGATTTGGATAAAAAGAAAAGGTTGATTCGGAGATAAAAAAAAGAAGTATGGGCAAATAGGTAAATTTCATTACCACTCAAAAATTTGTGATTCGTGCTTTTATATATATGATAGATATAAAATTCAAAATTCAAAATTGTAATTAAAATTTAAAAATTAGAAATATAAGTACATTTTTTAGTTTATCAATATTCTATAATGTGATCGAGATAATATGTGAATGAAAAAACAAGCTAATCATGGTAGGACATTACTTCTTCAAAAAAGTGTATTAGATTGATGAGAATTAGTTCATGATTGATTTGGAGATAAAGAAAAAAAAACGTGTAATGGATTGATAAGGAGTTAGAGTTTGATTTGGATAAAAAAAAAGTTGATTTGGAGATAAAAAAAAGAAGTATGGGCAAATAGGTAAATTTCATTACCACTCAAAAATTTGTGATTCGTGCTTTTATATATATGATAGATATCTATATATATATATATGTGTGTGTGTGTGTGTGAAAGACTAATTATTCAATTTGATTAGAAAATTATAACACAGGGATTGGAAATGTCATAATCCTTATTTCATCATAAGTTAAAACATGATAACAGTTCCCAGTTAATTGATGTACATGTGGCATGAAATCTTCTAGCTTTATGATTGATCAAATCCCGGTGATAAACACACTACGCAAGAGACGGGGTTACACATTGCATTATGTATCCATTTGACTAATAATGTGACGTTATGGAAAAAAAAGTTGGGCTGGCAATGGAGCCGATTGCCTGATAGATATTCATGTAAAATGCAACCCTTCTTCCTGTATGATATTCATATAAAATTCTCTTTCAACACTCACTTCTCAAAACCACCACAAATGATCTTCACATCATCTCTTCTAAGACAGGTATCTTCACCTTTTTTTAATGAAATGGAGGCAATACTCCTTTATTATATAATATAAATATATATATATATATATATATACAAAAATACAAAAAAAAAGTGTTTCAAGTGTGGACTTTACAAAATGAACAAAAACATAAAGGTATATATATAGGCCCCTTTTCTAAACCTTTTAAACCCACCAGCACACAACCTACGTCAAAATTTTCATTAAAACCACCAAACTGCCAGATATTGCAATCCTCCTTACAAGAAGAGAAAAACAATTACATCATCTCCCATTGTCCAAAAATTAATAAGCCTCAATCCCAAATTAGTTAGAGTCGACGGCTACATGAATCAAATTTTTCTGTTGTGCTTAATTTAGTGCAACTGATGGCAAGTGTTATGTACAAATCTTTTACCAAATTTGTTTGAACTTGAGGAAAAAATAAAATCTAAGTTCCATTACTATTCACAATTGCTGAGTAAATTTTGTAGGTTACCTATAGAATACTATATATAGTTCATTAAACAAGCTAAAAATCTGTAACCAAAAAAAAAAAAAAAAAAGCTAAAAATCTCTTTATGGATCACAAAATATGTACAAAACTTGTCAAGAAATATAATTCACTGTGTATACATATATATATATATCTCCATGCATATAAATAGTTAGATTAAAATCAATCCTCATCATCATGCAAGTTCCCACGAAAAAAAGCATCTAAACAAGAACTTGATGAGGGCGTTCAAGCACCTGCCATGACATGGCCGGGAATGCCCCATGTCGCCTGGGCCGCTGGGAGCTAATATGAATAGCTCGGGCCATGTAGCCCTCGGCCTCCTCCTCCCCCTTCCTCCGCCATTGCCACTACTGCTGGCGCCTCTGTTGGTGGCAGCATGTGGACCGCGGCAAGTACTAGAATTAGTTGAACAACCAGAGGCAGGTTTCTTTTTGACATTGTGCATGATTAGTAGTTGGAGATGTTTCAGCTTCTTCTTGTTGCACCAAAGACATGTCGAATTAATAGTGTACTATGCCTTGATAATATTTACTAAAATTGTGTGTTTTTATTTAAGAAAACTGAAATAGCAAGTTTGAGACGAACTGATCCAGATTTTCTAAGAAAAGTGTACAAATATTAATCAAATGTAATCTCTCCATTGTTGTTGTTTTGTTTGTTGTTGATCATCATCTCCCAGGAATAATCGTACATTGATCTCCTGCCTATCCCTATATCAGATGGACCAGAACAAATCATCCCAAAATCTTGCCGCGGCGTTGGACCATGTCAGGATCGTCTTGGCCGCTGGCGGCAGCAGTGGCAACATCTCCCAGGTCGTTCCATCGCAAACAGCTCAAAACTATAAACCGAACAATCCAACTAATCTTCTTCGGAACCAAGACCAACATGGAGAGCTCTACAATCCCCTCATCAGGCCACTAATTCGTCTAGATCGGCATCTACATCCTAAAATAATTTAAACACAAACTAATTGTATTTGTAAAACAAGTTCCCTCAACTACTAACTTTTGCGTTCATACTCCAATCACAATATTGTTCTAATTAGATTACATTTACAACTCGAATCTAACTCCAATCCCGACATCAAGATTCAAAAGCTATATATACATATCGAACTAAATCAAGTTCCATCAACTAATAGCATTTGCTTTCATAGACAATTACCCACTCTTCCCGTGCAATCCTCTTTCTTCTTTCATAGATCTGGGTAAGGGCTTGACATCTACTTTGTTTCGAGGTGGGCCTTCTGTGTTGGACTCGGCTAAATCACTTCAGCGTCCTCGTCAATTTTGGTGAGTTTTTTCTATTTGTTAAATATCCCACGCTCAATTTATACTTCTTATATGCCTCTTCTTTTAATATTACAATTATTATTAAAAAAATAAATTACCGCATCCTCTTTACCCCTGTTTCTTTTTTTTTTTTTTTTTATAGAATCTTGGTTTTCCTTAATTTTTAATGGTTTCAATCGTTATTTTTTATTGATTAAAAATTTTAGTTTCATTGCTAGACTTTGCTTGCATGATAAGAATGCTGTATTACCAACAAAGTCCCATTAATTTTAACTTTTTTCTTCTAATTTGTTATTAAAGATTATCGATAATGGGAACATCATTCACTTCGATAAGAGATATCGACACAACAAAAGATACACATAAAGTGAGCAAGAATAACAAGAAAGTGGTACTCAACCAATCTCAATAATTCTGATGCGCTCATCTCAATAGATATTATTTTGCTCGATGACAATGTGAGTATACCTATTTCAAAATTTTAAAACATAATTATTTATTATAATTAAAAAATATATTTCATTATCATATCGTATAACAATTTTTTTTGCAGGAGGACCATATACAAGCAACCATAACCAGTGATTTGGTTCCAGATTTTGAGTACCTCATCGAAGGCAAGATCTACTATATTTCGAACTTCAACATACGGAAAAAAAAAATAAGTAGAAAGTTGTGAACCGTGATTACGTAATCTACTTTACAAGTGGTACCTCTGTTCAAGAATACGCGGATGACATACAAATTCGATACCACAAATTTGAAATACTTCATTTGAAGAATTGACAAAAAGACATAATACTTACAATCAATCCTCATGTAAGAAGAAAAAAAACCAATTAATAATTACAGTACATGAATCCATTTTTTGAAATAACTTTTGTTAGTACTAATTACTTATTCTTTATAGAGATAGTAGGACGTCTTATTGGAATAGGTGAACTACATGATCAATTCATTAAAGGAAAAAAGATCAAAAAGTTTGTTTTGCATATTCAAAACAGCAAGTATATGTTTTTTTGTCAAAATAAATTTTATGAAAAATAATCCATTATGTTTTGCAATTTTAATCTTACTTTTCGTATACAAAAATAAAGAATCGAATACAACTCTTTGGGGCCAAAAAGCGATCAAGACGAATAGTATATTTATCAATTACAAATCATCTGACGACTCGTTGGTAATTGTCATTACCTCAAATAATGTCAAGATTTTTAGCGGTAATTGCATTTTTGTAAAATACATATAAAATGTCATTCAATTTCTACATACAATATAAGTCAGTGCAAAAAAAAAATTTATACTTTTTGAGCCACCCACAAATATTAAAACTTTTGTCAACAGGTGAGCTAACACTTTCTTCGATGCATGCTACGAAGATTTACACAAGTCCAGATATCGAAGAGATTGCATCATTCATGAAAGGGTATAAAATATTTTATACCCACATATATTATTTATTAATGTATAATAAATTGCATTGCTTTTTTAAAAATGCATTAATTGAATGATATATTCCTTTCTTAATTTATCAATAGTAGAGACTCACAAAGGAAAAAAGAAGTTCAGCGGATTCAAGAACAAAATAAAAATTTTAAAATAGATGATATGAAGTTGGAAACCATGACTGTGGAGGAGATCAAACGACAAAGATCAAAGGCTATTGTAAGACATAATGATATAATTATACTAAAAACATTATTATACGACTTTGTTGTCATTATTAAACTACTTAATTAATTTCTCATGCGAGCCTTGGAAGTTCTTTGCAAAGTGAAGATCCTATCAATTAGTTCAAGTACTCATTGGCATTATGATACTTGTCATTCACATTATGTAAAATTAAAAAAATCAAACTTAGGATACTATTATTGTAATTGTGATGCATATGTTACAATGCCATACCAGAGGTACGTTAAAGAACATGTGTATATTAGTTTTCGACTTATAAATATTATTTATTGACTTATTGTATCACACATCTTACCAAAACTCTAATTGATGGCAATTGTATTTGTTTTTCATATTCAAAACGGATGTGCATGACGAAGACAATTCAAGGTCCACAACTTTTGTTCTCTTTGACAGCATAGTGAAAAAAATTATAGGTAAAGACACTGGGGATAAAATCTTGAAAGAAGTGTCTTCAGTACGTTTTTTAACTCAAAATATAAAACTGCTTAAAATGCAAATACAATATTATCTATTACCTTTATGTTTATTCATTCTTATGCCCATTTTTTTTCCTAATTTGTTTTTGCTTCAATTATCAGACGTGCGAGAATATATTGCACATACTAATTGAACTTTCTCAAATTGTAGGAAGAAGTTTGACATTTAAAATAAAACTTACTTCTTACAATTTAGTTAAAGGAAATGAAGATTTCACTGTTACCAGTATATGTGATGAAGAATCTATATATGATATTCATTATACCAAGGTATTTCTTTTATTTTATATTAACTCACAACATTATGTTTGTAATATAAGTTAAATTTGCATTTTCTCTTATTCTTGAAAATAATATATAGGAGAACTCATCAAATGATGATTCAACTCAAAAAAGCGAAGTTGACAATGAATCCAACAAGAAGAGAAAAATTATCGATAAAGGCTTAGAAATGAATAAGTGTTGAAGAAAATTTTGCTTAATTGAGTAAGTTTTTTTTTTAAGTTGCATATCATTAATTAGTTATTAATTAATGATCGCTATATAATTTTTTTAAAAAAATAATATTATGTTTTTCTTTTGCAATGACGTTGAGGAGGAAGTAAAGTCAACGTCAATTTGAAGAGCTTACACACTACAATATCTCAATAAGAAGATAAATCGATTTTTTTTTTTTAATTTTAAATGCATACTTCTAAGTTTTAATAGACATTTGATATTTTCATTGTCATCTCTTAAAATATTTATTTTGTATAATCGATTTTATGAAGTATATTTATTTTATTTTAAAACTAATTGGTTATTTATTTGTTTTAATTCTATTTTATTTATTTAGCTTAATCTTAATTTATACTCATTCAAAACTCGTGCAAATCACACTCGGAGTACGTTATGAAAACTAGTATATATATATATATACTTATATATATATAAATAAATGGCTAATTTTATAATGAAGCTCAAATATATGCCCATGTGATGAAAATTATACATTTCACCAATAGATTACTATGAAATTTTAATCTAATGGTGATTGATGTAGTGCATTTAATGCAAAACACATTAAATGCGTAATAAATTCTATATAATTGGGTTCCATGGTAGAAGTACTACAACAATCACCATTAGATTAAAATTTCATAGTAATCCAATGGTAAGATATATAATTTTCTTCACATGAGTATAAAGTCGAGCTCCAATACAGTTTGAAAGGTTCTCATAGTATGGGTATATATATATATATATAGGGAGCAACTATTAGCCCCCCCCACTACCCTATAACAACCCCCATTTAATTTAATACATTTTTAAACTAAAATGTCTTTAGACAAAATTACATAAATAACCTCACTCTAAATTATGAACCTATTTCATTTCTTTTTCCTTTCGACTTTCCACTCTCTACAACCATCCTCGACTTTACTTTTCACTATCTACACCTCTCCCTAAATGAAACCTTAAACTCATCCCCAACTCCTATCTCACTCACTATACTCACATTCTCCTCTTCTACTTAATTTTCACTTTTTATATCTCACCCAAATTAAACCATAGACTATACTCATTTTCTCTTCTACTTTCTAATCTATATATATACCCCTTCTCATCTCTTCGTCCATACACTCAACAATTCACCATCAAATACAATATTTTAATTACAGTATTTGGTTGAGATTTGCTTCATAATATTCTTGAATGGTTAGAATCTTTTATTTGTATTGAATCTTAGTTTTTAAGGATCAAATAACCAATCATGGAATGCATATGAAGCAAATTGAGTTAAGGGAGAGAAAAAGATGATGCGCAACAAGGAGTTGGAGGTTAAAGATCACAAAGATGAAAAGAAAGCTTTCTTTGGGGGAGAAGGGGGCAAATATAAACTAGGGGTACAATTGAGAGTTTACTAACAATTAAAGGGGTCCTTCGAGCATGTACTAACTTATTGGGGGCTAGAAATAATAATAAATTAAATGGGGGCTGATATAACATATAGGAGTGCATGCTAATAGTAACTCCCTATATATATATATAAGTTGATTAGGAAAAACATTTGGCACTCACTCTCATAACTTGCAGAGCAATTTCAGGACCATAGCCATTTGTAACTTGATATTCTCCACCCATGGCATTGATGAGTTCAATCGCGAATATAGATGGATCATCATCTCCCCATCCACCAGCTCCTACATAATCAGCGGTGACCGAGTCCTCTGTTCTTGCCTGTGAATTGACAAGAAAAAAAAACATTTGGTTCTTAGAGTTATATAACATATATATAAGTATTGGCTATATATATATATATATTGTGAATTGAGTTGGAACTTGCTAAGAACTAGAGAAGAAAAATAGAAGGCTAAGAACTTCTACTACTACAAACTACTACTACAAAGGAGAAGAGAAGAAATGAGATAGTTGGAATGAGAAGTTCTCATTCAACTTGGTGTGTTCTTACAATGAGGTTAGCACCCTTTATATAGGCCATTTGGTGATGATGATAAATGTATCTTTACAATGTGGGACAATTAACATATACACCCATGTCATACAACACATTACAAGTAATCAATGTGGGACAATTAACACATACACCCCATGTCATACAACACATTACAAGTAATTTGAAAATACATGGAATAGTTGGTGTACATTGGAAATGACAATACAAGTTACATGACTACACAATATGTTGGTGTGCATGCATGGTCATCCACACTTCACAACACTCCCCCTTGGATGATACTTGCTTAGATATTGTGTCTCGTTAAAACTTTTACTAAGAAAAACCCAGTGGGAAAAAATATAGTAAAAGAAAAAGAGTACACTATTATCATAAATATTAAGACGGGCATAATATTGTTAAGATTTCCTCATTAAAAATCTTGCTAGAAAAACCCAATGGGATAAAACCATAGCTAAGGGAAAAAGAGTGCAATACACTAATCAATTACTCCCCCTCATGCGTACATGGGTGAAACTTGTTCAGTTTTTCTACTTGCAATGTTTTTAAGTTTACGCAAGCCAATACGATATGTAAGCCTTTTAAATGTCGTAGTTGGTAAGGCTTTTGTGAACAAATCGACAAGATTATCACTCGATCAGATTTGCTTGACATCAATTTCATCATTCTTTTGAAGCTTATGCGCATAAAAGAATTTTTGTGAAATATGTTTTGTTATGTCCCCTTTTATGAACCCTTCACTTAATTGTGCAATACATGCTGCGTTATCTTCATATAATATGGCTGAAGAATCTTTTATTGAAGGCAATCCACATGATTCTTGAATATGTTCAATCATGTTTCTCAACCAAACATATTCACAACTTGCTTCATGAATTGCAAGTACTTCAGAATGGTTGGAAGAAGTAGTAACCATAGTTTGCTTTACTGACTTCCATAATACAGCAATATTACCACATGTGAATACATATCCTGTTTGAGAATGGGCCTTGTGGGGATCAGATAAAAATCCAGCATCAGCATAACCTTGGAGATTCAATTTTACCCCTCTCGAGTAGAATAAACCCATGTCACTTGTTCCTCGAAGATATCAAAAAATATGTTTAACACCATTCCAATGTCTTCAAGTTGGTGAAGAGTTGTATCTTGCAAGTAGGTTGACAGCAAAAGCAATGTCAGGTCTTGTACAATTTGCAAGATACATAAGTGCACCAATTGCACTTAAATATGGTACCTCCGGACCAATTAGCTCTTCATCACTTTCATGAGGTTGAAATGGATCCTTATCCACTTCAAGTGATCTGACAACCATTGGAGAGCTCGATGGATGTGCTTTGTCCATATAAAATCTTTTTAATATTTTTTCAATATAATTTGATTGATGGACAAGTACTCCACTTGAAAAATGTTCAATTTGCAAACCAAGACAAAGTCTTGTTTTTCCAAGTTCTTTCATCTCAAATTCCTTTCTCAAGTATTCGGATGTTCTAACGATGTCGTCGTGGTTTCCCACTATATTTAAATCATCAACATATACAACACTAATCACAAATCCTATTAACGATTTTTAATGAAGACACATGGACAAAACGGATTATTTATATATCCTTCTTTCAGTAAATAATCACTAAGACGTTTGTACAACATTCGTCCGGATTGTTTCAATCCGTACAAAGACCTTTGTAATTTTATAGAATGAATGTTATGAGGTTTTGATTTTATTTCATCGGATATTACAAATCCATCAGGGATTTTCATATATATCTAACTGTCTAGGGATCCGTACAAATATGCTGTATAACGACATCCATTAAATGCATATCAAGCCCTTTAGAGACTGCAAGGTTTATCAAGATCCGAAATGTGATTGCATCTATAACAGAAGAATATATTTCCTTATAATCGATGCCAGGTCTTTGCGAGAAACGTTGAACTACAAGTCTTGCTTTGTACCTTGTAACTTCATTTTTCTCGTTTCTCTTTCGTACAAATACCCATTTATATCCAACGGGTTTTACGCCATCTGGTGTTTGGACAATCGGTCCAAAAACCTCTCGTTTCCTTAACGAGTTTAGCTCTGCTTGGATAGCATCTTGCCATTTTTGCCAATCAGGTCTTTTTTGACATTCGTCCACTGATCGTGGTTCTGGATCATCATCATTTTCACATATTTCAAAGGACACATTGAAAGCAAATATATCATCAGGAACAATTTCATTTCGATTCCAAATCTTACCAGAGTTTAAATAATTTATTGAGATCTCATTATTTTTATCTTTTTCCTCTTTTTCTAGAGGAAGTTGTTCCTTATCAGAATCAACTTGTTATGACAAACCCTTATCAAAAGATTCTTGTGCTTTCTCAGGAGTATTTCGATTTATATTTATTTTTACTCTCGTTTTCCTCTTTCGAGGAATTGTATCATTTGAATCAACCGGTCTTCCACGCTTTAAGCGTTTCGTTGGTTCTTGTGCATTTTGTTGCACAGAGAAATCAATTCTTGCAGGAGCATTTATAGCTGGAATATGTGATTTTGTCACTTGTTTTGCATCATTAAATGCATCAGGTAATTGATTTGTGATTTGTTGCAAATGAATGATCTGTTGAACTTCAAGTTCACACTGATTTGTGCGTGGATCATAATGTGATAAAGTTGATACATTCCAAGCAATTTCGCGTCATTCCTTTTGAATTGGCTTCTTAACTCCCATAATGGTGGGAAAATTGCTTCATCAAAGTGACAATCAGCAAAACGTGCAGTACATAAATCCCCTGTTAAGGGTTCAAGGTATCTTATAATGGACGATGAGTTAAATCCAACATAAATCCCAAGTTTTCGTTGTGGGAGGTGGTATAGGAACATACACTGCACAACCAAAAATTCTCAAGTGTGAAATATTTGGTTGTTGACCTAAAATGAGTTGCATGGGGGAATGTTCATGGTATGCAGTAGGCCTATAGCGAATGATAGATGCTGCATGAAGAACTGCATGTCCCTAAACTGAAGTTGATAACTTAGTTCTCATGATTAAAGTTCTGGCAGTTAGTTGAATGCGTTTGATCAGAGATTCTGCCAAACCATTCTGGGTATGCCCGTGTGGAACAGAATGTTAAATGGCAATTCCTATAGACACGCGATAATTTTTAAATGCTTGAGATTGAAATTCTCTGGCACTATCAAGACGGATGGTCTTGATTAGGTTGCCAAGGAATTGTGCTATTAACTTAATGATTTGTGCTAAAAGTCTAGCAAATGCAACATTGCGGGTTGAAAGCAAATAAACAAGTGACCACCTAGTTGATGCATCTATCAAAACCATGAAATATCTAAATGGTCCACAGTGAGGATGAATAAGACCACATATGTCTCCTTGAATGCGTTCTAAGAAAACTGGGGATTCCACAACAATTTTACTTGGGGATGGTTTAACTATCAATTTACCTTTAGAACAACTAGCACAATTATAATTACCAGCTGAAAATATTTTGCGACTCCTTAAAGGATGTCCATGCGAATTATTAATTATTCTTCGCATCATCGATGATCTTGGATGACCAAGCCGGTCATGCCATAAAATGAATGTCTTTGGATCATTAATTTTCTTATTTAAGACGACATTCATTTCGACATGCCTTAGATGAGTAAAATATAATCCAGATGATAAAGCTGGGAATTTTTCTAACACTTTTTTTTCCCATTTGAAACCAATGTGACATAGAGAAATTCTCTATTATTTTCATTCGCGGTTTCAATGCGATATCCATTTTGTCGAATATCTTTAAAGCTGAGTAAATTTCTTCTAGATTTTTCAGAATATAAGGCATTGTCAACATGAATTGTTGTTCCCCCAGGCAACATAATATTTGCTCTTCCAGAGCCATTAATCAAATTGGAGATGTCAGATATTGTTTGAACATTAGCCTTAGCTAAGTTCAAATTGGAGAAATATTATCTGTTTTTAAGGATCGTGTGCGTTGTAGCATAATCAGCAAGACATATATCGTTCTTATTTGATTCATGATTTGAACACATGATTTGTTGATCCATCTGGACAAATAACGTTTGGCAAATTAGAAAAGAGTCATATTTCATTGATAAAATTCATAATATTTTGCCTTTGATTTTGAAGGCATGGTAAAGGTCACAAAAATATTCGGGTATATATATGACAATATTTAGGAAAAATAGCCTTTCATATATGACCAAAAAAATGTCACAATTATGAGCGCTCATTGTCAATAATTATTTACCCTTTGTAGTGGTGCGCCACTTTTATTTCAGTTTTTGGTGGAATTGTCAATACGACCTTTACCTGATATTTTCACCTTTTCCACGTCCATAAATTTATTATTGTGATCACGATAATTATATGCAACATATGCTTCTTAATTTGAAGCTGAACTAATTGGACGGGAGCGATATTATATTTATAATATCTCATTATTTTACTCAGCTACCATGAGACAAGAAATCAATCCTTAATATTTATTGGATTGATGTGCGCACTCGATATTTGTTGCAGCAATAAATCGAGGCGGGCCATGTGACCTTATTTTATTGTCTCATCAGTCATTTCCACGTAGCCTCAACTTAGAGGTAATTAAAATTACGGAATTATAACTAATATTTGACTGATTAAATTTTGTAGCTTGAGACTCAACCGCTCATTTTGAGCTTTTGAAGTATTACCTTTTTTGGTATTTATATATTTATAACTCCATATGGTGAAAAGATATATGAAATATTCGCTTTTTAAATCTCTAAAGAGATATTGACAAATGATTGTGTACAACATATAGCCTTGCATAGATGCAAGCTTTATTCATAATTTGTAATATCTAATTATCATGACAAGATTTATAATAAGGTAACAAATTCAACTATGGGTGATTAATATTTTGAAAGTAAATATAATATAAAATAATTTTCTCTTTTCTTTTATGTAAAAAAATATAACATATGATTAAGTATATGTTCACAACTTGGTTCATTAATAATCAAATGTACTATTCGTATGAGTTGGTGGGACAACCTCCAGGTTGGGTGGCGAGACAAAGTCTGCTTAATACCATGCCTCCTTGAATGGGATAACCCGTCTCCCTTTTAATGTTTAGCTTTACCGGGGACAAGGCTTACCCACTATCAACTCAAACTTATAACATTATTTGTATTATAAAATCAAGAATAAAACAATAACTAATCGTTTGTAGTTTTAAGAGAAAACTAGTTATGACACATATTGACTTTTGATTTCTGATGTAGAAGATCGTACAAGATGCAACTACAGAGCATACTTTCGCAATCGGTGATGTTATAATGTATAGTATATCAATAAAGTATGCATATAGAAGTGACGCATGTAATAAAAGGAAGCAACTATGCATGATAATATATAAATAAATTGAACTTATTTAAATAACAAAAGTTATACCTTCCTAGCTTTGTCTCCTTAACAAGCCTTCTTGAACTTCAAGATCTCCTTCATGCTAGAGGAAGCTCGTGCTGATAACGTGTTGTGAATTGAGTTGGAACTTGCTAAGAACTAGATAAGAAAAATAGAAGACTAAGAACTTCTACTACTACAAACTACTACTACAAAGGAGAAGAGAAGAAATGAGATAGTTGGAATGAGAAGTTTTCATTCGACTTGGTGTATTCTTACGATGAGGTTCGCACCCTTTATATTGGTCATTTGGTGATGATGATAAATGTATCTTTACAATGTGGGACAATTAACATATACACCCCATGTCATACAACACATTACAAGTAATCAATGTGGGACAATTAACACATACACCCCATGTCATACAACACATTACAAGTAATTTGACAATACATGAAATAGTTGGTGTACATCGGAAATGACAATACAAGTTACATGACTACACAATATGTGGGTGTGCATGCATGGTCATCCACACTTCACGACAATATATATATTGTTGTAAATTAGATAACCCTTTAACCAAGCTTATGAATAATCACATTGTCAAGCATGACTCTCACATTGAATTGTAACATCAAGCATGACTTCTACATTGAATGTAACTTGTACACTCTACATAACTTGTATTCAACTCCAATGTATAATCACTTATCCATGTATTGTTATGTAACTCGTAATCCTCTCCAATGTACACCAACTCTTCCATGTATTGTCTATGTTGCTTGCGATGTATTATATGACTTGTGGTGTATGTATAACTTGTACACATTGTATAAGTACAATTATCATCATCACCAAAGGACCTATATAAAGGGTGATAACCCGATTGTAATTCACACACCAAGTTGAATGAGAACTTCTCATTCCAACTATCTCATTTCTTCTCCTCTCCTTTGTAGTAGTTGTTTGTAGTAGTAGAAGTTCTTAGTCTTCTATTTTCCTTCTCTAGTTCTTAGAAAGTTCCAACTCAATTTACAACACATTATCAGCACGAAGTTGCTCTACAAGAGGAGGTCTTGAAGATCAAGAAGCTTTTCAAAGATATAAAGCTAATAAGGTATAATTTTTATTAATTTAAATAAGTTCAATTTATTTCCATGTTATCATGGTTAATTTCTTTTTTGTTACATGCATATTTAATTATGTAAATGTACTTTATTCATACATTATGCATTGTAATGTCACCGACTACGAAAGTATGCTCTGTAGTTGCGTCTTGTGCGATCTTCTACATCAGAAATCAAAAGTAAATGTGTGACATGTAGTTTTTCTTTTAAAACTACAAACGATTAGTTATTGTTCTATTCTTGATTTTATAATACAAATAATGCTATAAGTTTGAGTTGATAGTGGGTAAGCCTTGTCCCCGGTAAAGCTAAACATTGAAAAGGAGACGGGTTATCCCGTTCGAGGAGGTATGGTATTAAGTAGACTATGTCTCGCCACCCAACCTGGAGGTTGTCCCACCAACTCATATGAATAGTATATTTCATTTATTAATGAATCAAGTTGTGAACATATATTTAATCATATGTTATATTTTTACATAAAAAGGGAAAAACTATTTATATTAAATTTATTTTCAAAATATTACTCAACCATAGTTGAACTTGTTGCCTTATTATATTATCGACAAGAATTACTTGTTATGACAATTAGATACTACAATTTGTGAATAAAGCATATATGCAAAACTGTGTGTTATACATAATCATTCGCCAATTTCTCTTTAGAGATTTGAAAAGTGAATATTTCACTTTATATATCTTTTCACCTTATAGAGTTATATATACATACCAAAAGGGTAATGCTCCAAAAGCTCAAAATGAGCGGCTGAGTCTCATGCAACAAAATTTAATCAGTCAAATATTAATTATAATTCTACAATTTTAATTACCTCTATGTTGAGGTTATGTGGAAATATGACTGATGAGACAATAAAATAAGGTCACGTGGCCCGCCTCGATTTATTGCTGCAACAAATATCGAGTGTGCACGTCAATCCAATAAATATTAAGGATTGATTTCTTGTCTCATGGTAGCTGAGTAAAATAATGAGATATTTTAAATATAATATCTCTCACGTCCAATTAGTTCAGCTTCAAATTAAGAAGCATATGTTGCATATAATGATCATGATCGCAATAATAAATTTATGGACGTGGAAAATGTGAAAATATCAGGTAAAGGTCATATTGACAATTCCACCAAAAGTTGGAACAAAAGTGATGCACCACTACAAATGGCAAATAATTATTGACAATGAGTGCTCATAATTGTGACACTTTTTTGGTCACATATGAAAGGCTATTTTACCTAAATATTGTCATATATATATACCCGAATATTTTTTGTGACCTTTACCGTGCCTTCAAAATCAAAGGCAAAATATTATAAACTTTATCATTGAAAATGGCTCGATAAAACAGGCACATCGAGATGTGTTTAAATCGTGACCTAAATATGGGCGATGAGTTTATGTCTTATGTATCATGCTACATGCATGTACAAAAGTGAATATTTCTCGAATTCGAACTTAGCGGAGGCTAATGTTCAGGCAATATCTACTACAATAATTTTATTGTTAATGTCTTATTCAGAAGAAGTTTACTCAGAATAATATAAAATTTATCTATATGATTTAATCTGAGTATAATATTCCCGGCTTTAACTTCTGAAATATATAAGACACATTAAAACGAATGTCATCATAAATCAAATGACATTCATAATGTGGAAAGATCTATTTGATTATCCATAATCATCAATAATGCGAAAATATCATAAATTCGCACGGACATCCTTTATCGAACTGGATTTTTTTTTAGCTTTATCTCAAGGCAAATCAATAGGAGACGTATATTGATTTAATCTCCATTAATCATATTATAAGATGCATTAAATCCCTAATAGGGAAATTATTTATAGCAAGTTTTGCTAATTGTCACTTTGATGGAGCAGTTTTTCAACCATTAGGGGGAGATATAAGCCAATTCAAAGGAATGGCGTCAAATTGCTTGAAACGCATCAAATTGCATTAAATTTATTGTATTATGATCCATGTATAAATTAATATGAACTCGAAGTTCAAAGGATCATTCAGAAGTAACAAAGTTATGAATCAATTACTTGATGCAAGTACTATATACAAAAGAGTGACAATCATATGCTTCAACATTAAATGGTTCATATAGAAAACGATGTCCATGTGCAACAAAATGCACAAAATGTCTCACCCATGTGAGCATGAGGGGGAGAATCAAAATGAGTTAATGGTTAGTGTATTGCACTATTTTTCCCTTTGCTATGGTTTTATCCCACTGGGTTTCCTTTGCAAAGGTTTTTAATGAGGCAATTTTAACAATATTAAAACTCTTTATCAAGGTTGATTAGTGTATTGCACTATTTTTCTTTTGCTATTGGTTTGATCCCACTGGATTTGCCTAGCAAGGTTTTTAAAGATGCAATCCTAACATTATTATACTCCGTATAAAAAAAATTATGAGAGCAATGTACTCTTTTTCCTATACTAGATTTTTTTCCACAGGGTTTTTCTAGTAAAGGTTTTAATGAGGCATATATATTCTCTCAAAGTGTATCAATGTGTTGCACTCTTTTCCTTAACTTTGGTTTTGTCCCACTGGATTTTCCTAGCAAGGCTTTTAATGAGGCAATCAATAATATTATACTGCAAATCAAGATCGACGAGAACATTATACTCTTTTTCCTGTACTAGATTTTTTTCCCACAGGGTTTTTCTAGTACAGGTTTTATCGAGACATATTCTTTCAGCAAGTGTCATCCAAGGGGGAGTGTTGTAAATTAGATGACCCTTTAACCAAGCTTATGAATGATCACATTGTCAAGCATGACTCTCGCATTGAATTGTAACATCAAGCATGACTTCTACATTGAATGTAACTTGTACACTCTACATAAATTGTATTCAACTCCAATGTATAATCACTTATCCATGTATTGTCATGTAACTCGTAATCCTCTCCAATGTACACCAACTCTTCCATGTATTGTCTATGTTGCTTGTGATGTGTTATATGACTTGTGGTGTATGTATAACTTGTACACATTGTATAAGTACAATTATCATCATCACCAAATGACCTATATAAAGAGTGCTAACCGCATTGTAATTCACATACCAAGTTGAATGAAAACTTCTCATTCCAACTATCTCATTTCTTCTCATCTCCTTTGTAGTAGTTGTTTGTAGTAGTAGAAGTTCTTAGACTTCTATTTTCCTTCTCTAGTTCTTAGCAAGTTCCTACTCAATTTACAACATATATATATATATATATATATTCATTTATGATCATCTACTATTAATAAAATGGATGTACCTGTAGGAAATTCCCATTAGGAGCCTTAATGCGAACACGATTTTGATCAGCGTCGTTCCTCACTATCTCAAATACTTCGGATGCAGCAACTGTTTCGGAGACTGCCACTATTGTGGTACCATCCCATTGCACATCTAGCCAAATGAATTGTTCATTGAAGACCCCAAAATTAAAACTTGTCTCATCAATCCACCACAGCTACTTATAAAAGCGACATCAATGAGTATCACGAATATAAGGAGGTGAGAGGAGAGAACTTGTTAAAATTATTAGTGTTTTAGTCTACGCTTTTTTATTATTTTATTAATTTTTTGAGCGACTAAATGAATCCCACTTTAAAAAAAAGATTTAATCCATACTTAAAATAACCCAATACCCTCCTATAAAATGGTTTTTGCTCACCGGCCCATACTCTGCTCACCTCGCTCACTCGTACTCCAGTCACTCAACCAACTCCCTCTTTCAAATCGCACCCTCACCTCTGGCCAAGCTCCGACGAAATTCGAGTGAAAAAAACATCGATTCCGTACTGATTCGACTACTCGATTGGAATATTTTACAGGAGTTCGTCCTACACCTCCAAGTGTGCTTCCACTACTATTTTTAGTCTCCCATTCTTCTATTGCTTGCTTTTCAAAGTCGTTGGTGCAATTCCCTATCTCTTTTCATATTGATTTATGTTTTTTTAGGTTTTTTTTGCTATTTTTTGAGTCAATGTTCGTGGTGTAATTGTAAGGTTTAAGGCTTCGATTTGGGGTATGTGTAGCGGCCCCAAATTCCAGGCCACCTTGAAATCTCTCCACGTCACATCCCATGTCACCTAGCCTTGCCACTTCATGTCCCGCTTATCCTTGACGCCTCACGACCCAACAAGTTGCTTACCCTAGTTACGCTAACTGATCTTTACATAAATATTAATAGTTTAATTAGTCAGTTACTCGATTTATCAAGTTATATTATAATTTTACAGCGGAAGTCTTTAAATGAGTAACTTATGCAATATTTAAAAATCCTAAGTGGTGAAAAACCCGACAAAAGATACCATGTATATATTAAGGCGAGATAAGTATAACACAAGTTTCATATACATGTAATCAGTGTTCTATAGTCCCAAAAACCCAACAAAAATAAATAAATATATACATATTGTAGTCATACACGAGCTGGCTCCAATATCTCAGAGGTAGTCGCCCAATACCTCCTTGCCCTTTCCCTTGCTTGTAGAAAGATCCGCACTCAGTCACCCAACAAATACAGTGACGAGTCCAGTGAGTAAAATCCCAAGAGAAGTCCACACAATATTCATGAAATAAAACTGATAAATTACGAGACATGTAAATATAACTCCTGTTAATAGTACGTTATATTCTCATGAATGTAGGCAACATACAACAAGTAAAAGCAATAGTGTGAAATAAATAAGCAGCATGTTCCAATTAAATAAGCTTGGAAATGAAGCAATAATCAGAAAACATCCGTCTAATCACGAGAAAACCCTGACCTACACCAGCCAATAATCGATAAATCAAATAGGAACCACGTATATACTTATAGGCTTATAGTGACTAAACCCCAACTTCAGTTGCCGGATGAACCCCTCCAGACGCTATTTCAAGTCAAGGGAACATCCTAAATCCCTCCTGACAGTCGTAGATATATTCTACTGCCATCGACACGAGCACTAAACACTAGTAACTCGTGCAAGCAATTTAGCCACAACCAATATATACGTAAACTGAATAGGATTGAAAACCCATGTATGCCCACCAGCAGTCACGCATGAAACGCGATATCGATAAAACCAAAACCATAAATTCCGTGAAGCATTCTCATTAGGTTTACGCACCTCAATCCACACTTCAACTTCTTCAGACTCTCATATTCGATCGGACAAGCTCCCTGAGACTGAGCTATGATCCCCTAAGTCCCTAAAGTCAATTAAGTGTGTTTATTGGGTATTCAAATTGGCTCAATTTAAATCAATTTTCCTAAATCAGCCCCTAAAGACCAAATTAAGTCTCAATTTTAGTCCTACATTTTAACGCACTTTTAGGTATGAAATGGTCCAAATATCAAAATCCTCCATTACTACAATTATTGTTGGTCTCTTTCTTAGCTTTTTGGAAAGGTTTAGTTTGCAAAATTCAGATTTAAAATGAAAGAGATATCATGATTTTACTAAACATAGGTCTAATTGAAATCTAATCCGACCAGCGGATTTAGAAAATTTATTTGTTCCAATCCATAGTCCCTAAAAAATGTGATTTTTGGTCACAAGGCAGAAAACATATTCAAATACAACATATTAAAAGATCAACTCATTTGGATAAGTAGTTAGGGAGCTATGCCCTTAATAAATTTAGTTTCAAAACTTTCCTTTTGAATTCCAGCACCTACTTGTAGAGCATGTTTGGCAATAAAAACATTTGAATCAAAATACCTTCAGCTATGTAAAGTTATTTCCCTTTAAATAAGCTTTCAAATGCCATTGGTTTGGATCAATTTGGATCTAAAATGAGCGAGTTATGACGACATTACCCAGGTTAATTCCTAATACAACATGCAGAATTCTAGTTTTGGTGTTGAAACTTCAAAAATTCATATATTTATGATTTCAAAACCAAATTAAGAACTTCAATATAGCTGGATTATCAGCTTGAAATGAGGAATTCAAATATATAATCCAATTACAAATATTCAATCATCTACCCTCTGAAATTAGAATAAAATCGGAATTTGTTTCAAATTGAACTAGAAATATGCGTACCTAGTTGATGTAACATACTAGCTTGAGATTTCTCACCAACTCCCATGGATTCCCTCAACACCTTGATGATTCACTCCTCTCCAACAATTCCTTCTTCCCCTCCAACAAAATTAATGAATGATTTGGTTTGCACGTTATTTGATCACTAATGTTATATATTAAGGTGATGTTCCTTCCTAGCCCTTGATCTCCATGGATTTATGTATCCCGAGGACTATCTAATGGTCCACCTCTTGCCATGTATCCCACTAACTCCCTCTAACTCAACCTTAAGAACACCATTTCATTACTCACCTAGTTCCTAGATGTACCAATGTGTATCTCTAGACCAATCATATGCTTTCCATTTAATTTACTCAACTATAGGCCTTGATTTATTGCATTTATTCACCTTAGCTTAGGCCCATAATAATTCCTATGATTAGTGTTTTTAGTGACCAACAATTATCAACTTGTTGTCCCACTAACTCTCAACTACCCGGCACTTAGTGCCCCGCGTCTCGGCACGCATTTCAAAGTATGCCATAGCCTATTGTTTTAGTTTAATTAATCTTAGCCTATGGTTACATTACCTATTTTAAATTGATTAACTAGTCATTCTAATGTGAATTCTAAAGTCTCCTAGTGTACCCGTAGTTTGCCTACTCGACACCCGTGTCGATACGCCTTTCAAGGCAAACACCCGGCACATAAACTCATCAAATAGCAACATACACACATGCAGTGCAATATAATAAAATGAAGTTAAACATAACATATACAACCACCATTCATAAATAACATATTTTATCAGTTCTCGTGTCTGAGCTAACCAAGTTGTCCACGTAACGCCCGAATTACGACCGTTAATCCCTGAAATTAACGATAATCCTAGTTTAATTAATTTGGGTCGTTACGGCATGAGTCTCACATTTTGGCACAAAAATATTGATGGAACATATCGAGAATATCTAGCGATTCCGAGCGAAACCCACCAATTTTTTGGTTGATTTCGTATATTTTTTTGAAGTTTCGAGAATTATTTATTTGTTCTTGTCGTTTGTGGGCTTCGGACACACAAGGTTGATACCTCTGTAGAAATCTCGTTTGAGTCCCAACGAGACCTTTAAAGAGGCGAGGAAAGTAAAGTGAGTCTATTTTGAGGTTATGTTAAATATCCAAAAAGATTTCTCTCAAAACGCGCATTAGTGCGGATCGCGAGGCGAAGAAAAGCAAGGTCGAAGGCGAGTGGTGTAATGATAATATTTCACATGGTTTTATGTGTTTTGAAGATGTTTGGAGGTTTTGGGATGATAATACAAGGTTCAAGCAAAGACTGACATCAAAGTGGCTAAATTTCAACAAAGTCTATTTTGATCAAGCTTCAGTGTTTAGTCCATAACTCCTTTATTTCAAATCCAAATGACGTGTTGTTTCTTTCGTTAGAAAGTTAATTCAAAGCTAAAAACTTTCATGTCTCACAAGATTTGTCAAATTCGACCTCTTAGTGGTCTAAAATCATGGCGCAAAGCGGAGTATATGTGCAGGATTGATTCAGATCCCCAGTGCTCCAACGCCTTAAAATAGCGAGGAATTGCAGTGGGCACTAAACTTAGCGCCCTAACACTAGAGCAGGTGCCCAGTGCGGCCATAACACCTATATTACAATTTTTTGGAGATTTTTGGCCATTTTTGGACTAAATTGCCCTCGAGGGTATAAATAGACTTGAAAACTAGGTTAGAGAAAACTTTTGCTTTAGAGAACATGAAGAGAAACACTTATGGAGGCTAGGGTATTGGATCAAACTTGATGATTCTTCTTGGATTTCTATGTATTGAATCATGTTTATTTTGGTTTTCATTATGTTTTGTGTTGTATTGAACTCATGTATGGGGTAATCCCTTTTATTCTAGGGGTCTTTAGACCCCAAGTTGGATTCCTTTTGATTATAATATGAATGTGTTGGTTCTTTCAATTCAATGTGTTGATTTATATATTATTGTGTGCTTTGTTATGCTTACCTTGATCAAGTAGGTGTAGGACTTGGGGTTTGAAAGCCACCATGACCATTAACACGCAACCTTAGAACATATGGCGCATTGACCGATGATCATTAAATAGGGAGGCACTTGAATTTGGAGCTTAATGCGGTTTCTCACTTACACTATTCACATTGATTAGTAGAGTTCAAGTGAGTCACTAAAATCTC
This sequence comes from Stephania yunnanensis, assembly GCA_039657365.1. Taxonomy (NCBI): domain Eukaryota; kingdom Viridiplantae; phylum Streptophyta; class Magnoliopsida; order Ranunculales; family Menispermaceae; genus Stephania; species Stephania yunnanensis. The sequence goes on along the minus strand of CM077581.1, from coordinate 24,643,683 downwards.
CATCACCGAGACTTCGGGATGGAGTGAATCTTAGGAAATTCGCATATCATCACACGAATTGTGAGACTTTCTAATTGTATTGGTCTCGAAAGATACAACTTGGGTAAATTAGGTTCTCGAAGAAGTTCTCTCAATAGCTTAAGACCACATTTAATTACTTGCAAATAGAGTAATTTAGTTGTTAATTTTCTTTACAAAATCAAAATCAGCGTTGCCTAACTTACTATGTTAATTAGATTAGAAATTAGCATTAAGCTCATCCTTGTGGATTCGATATACTTGGTACCAACACTAGTTGGTGCCACTATTACTTTTGCGTTGTTGTACACTTGCGGCTCGTGTCAGTTGACACCTCTAAAGAGGACTCGGCCCTATACGTCTGAAACCCACGGGCAACACATCCTCACTTCTAAGGAACCGACATGACCGAATCCAACCTTATTTGACAAAAAAAGACACGCATGCACCACTTCCGACCTAATACGAGTGTCTTACAATGACAACAAATCAAGAAATTAGGAGGATTGAGGGGTGATGAGGTGAGCAATGGTATTTCTGAAATTTCTGAAAACAAGTGGAGTTGATAAGTCAATAATTAAACAGTGTTTTAAAGTATATTTTGGGGTAATTTTAAATGTAAAAAACTATATTACACTGGTTTTCTCTTGTTTTTGTGATTTCATGTTATAATTACAATATGTGAAGAAATTGATGAAAAAGGAAGAAAATGAAGGATTTAATCAAGTAGAAGAAATTCACAACGAAACAACAACGAATCAAGAATGGACCAAAAACCACTACTGGTAATTCGATAGTGATTCATAGATTGTAAATAAATCGCCAAACAAATTGGTGAAGTACAAAGACACATTTCCACCGATTTGCCCAGCGATTGACATTTTAAGTGGAATCGGTCAGGAATTGTTGGAGTCAATTTCGAGAATATTAGATGACTATGAAGAGTTTTAGTTAGTTTAGGATATATACTAGCTAGAATACTATATATATATATATATATATATGAACCTAGGGCTTCGAAATCAATTGCCGTCGAGTACCCTAGATCAATGTTCCATTGCTCTTGAAGCCATATTTATTAGTTTTTATTTAGTTTGGGTTTATATTTCATTAGTTTTGCAGACGATTTGAAGATTCAAAGTATTTAATTAGAGGTATTTATTTGTGTCTTTTATTTACTTTATTGTGATGTATATTTTTGAATATGAGTGAGTAGTTTATTAATCTAAACAAAGTTTCAACATGGACATAATTCGTTTTGTGATGTAGCCATAATGAAGATTGATTTGTACTTAATGCTTTAAACGAATCTTATTCTTCGATTCATTGATTTACTAGATTATTATTTTTGGATTATATAATCATGAAGCGTTGTATTGCATGCATAGTCTATAATGTATATTGTGATATTTGGTTTCAATATCTAATTTAAACTAGTAACTAAGATTGTTTAAAGATGTCTTTTACCGTTTATATGTCCTAAGTAGATTGAGATATAAGTTTAATATTGAAGTGACTTTCCAAATGTATTAGGCTAAGTAGTTTGAATTTTTCATGGAACTTAATGTTATTTTATTGCTTAAATAATTCTTTTGAGTTTTCAAGGGATTAATCCGATAAAATAAGAATGTAGTTTTTTTATTGATATAATAAGAACTGATGGTTTGCTAAGGACTATCTACTTACTTATTATTTGAGTTTAATGGTGTAGAACACTTTATAAAGAGATTTAAGTATGCTTATGACTATGATTTAAGTAATGTATTTGGATACAAAATAGATTGATATTTCATTATCTGGACATTTTTTTAGATGTTTGTTTTCTATTGAATTGAATTGATTTGAATTTAGCGAATTTGATTTGTGTTACTTAAATTAGTTTAATTAACTATTATAGTTTTATTAAGTGATTTTTAATTCTTATTTTAATTAAATAAATTAAATTAAAGTAAAATAATAATAATAATAATAATAATAATAATAATAATAATAATAATAATAATAATAATAATAATAATAATAATAATAATAATAATAATAATAATAATAATAATAATAATAATACTTTGAAAATCTTTTTCCTAAAGAAAACTGATAAATCCATGTGGTAATGATCCCACTTATCACTACTACAAATAATAAGGATATGCGGGAAACTTATTCTACAAGTAAGTTTAGCGAAACTGGGGTATGCTTGAGTACCGAAGTATGTTAAGCAAAAATTGGGGTCCGTTTAGCTGCTCCTTTTTTAAAGAAAATAGAAATCTTATTAATCATTATATATGGCTCGATATAGGACCAGATATAGAATCGATCGCTCTAATAAAAGTAAAAAATTAATTTAAGATGTTCTTTACGTAACTCAATACTGATTAGAATCTACTTTGTGGTCGGTTGATTGATAGGGTTATAAAGTATCCTTTGATGATTGACACTGATTACAAGAACTGGAACCCTAAAAATTTCTTGAATGCAAATGTAAAAAAGAAAACCATGTACTATCTCATATCTAAGACTACTCAATCAGATGAGCAATGAGTGTATTAGTTGCTCTATTTATATCTCTTATTTCTTATAGATGTAACGACGCATTACCTTTATTAAGTTATTAACATTAATTTGAATATTAATTAACTTGAGTTAGGCTGATGATTAAGCTCGACATGTCTCGATTAGTATGTACGTATGATCGCGTGATTTTATTGTGTTTGTGTGAATTAATTGAATTAATTAAAAATAACATAAAGTTATAAAATCAAATCAAAAGAGTTAATTGAACCATTAAAGAAACTCGAGAATTTTGTTTTTCACGATTAGTGTCACTTTACCATTGGTGTTATTTTAAGTAGATCACCACAAAGAACGCCCCGAAATTCTCTCGTGTTGATCATGGAGATGATCAAGTGATGCACAGGACAAGATATATAGCATGCAATTAGAGGGCCTTGGTGGTGGGATTTAACACTCTTAGAACGACATCTCGAGATCGCATGCAATGTTAATCTCAAGGAAGATTATGCTGGGGCATGTGTTCTAGGTCAATCTACAAATATTGTTTATCTTATAATATTAGTTAATAAAATAGAGATTTTCATTACCTTGTGATAAAATTTATTGGTATTTGTTGAAATATCATAAATTTCTCTGGTCGGTCATTATAAAGAGAACTATAATGAATTAAAACTAGTGTGAACTTTGATTGATAGTCATATGATGATCATGCGTATAGGGATACAAATTGAGATCATGAGTACTTGTTAGGAAATAAGGTATTGGACCGACTCACTATGAGAACACCACATGGATTAAGTCATAGGTGTTACTCATGATAGGTACTGGACTGACCCGCTATGAGAACTTTGATTGATAGTCATAGTTGTCTTTAACCAAACAATAATAAAAATTTGTGATTGGTTACTATGTGAATAATATATGAAGGTGTGTAATAAAGATAAACTTTATCCCTATCGTATAGAGAGATATATTATTGATCTATCGATATGTTAGACTATTAAATGGCCAAGTTCAAGTGAATTGATATGATCAATATCATTTGGATATTTCAATTCTACGTAAAGACCGAAACTAGTACGACTGAACATTAAGAGTGACTTTTTGTGCCTTATGTTTAATCAAAGGATATCACACGATAAAATGATATGATATATATTATTCATTAGGTTGTTACTTGGGTAATCATAATGCCTTGTTAGAGATTTCTTATGACTTGTATACCAAAATGATTTTGGTTCACTACCAACATCGAATGAACCTATTGTGTCGTGCACAAAGAATGGCTTTGCACAATTTCAATTAGTTCAGATATGATAAAATTTATGACATAAAAGCCTTTACAATTTGTTATATGATAACTTATTAATAGGGGTGTATGTGTAATTTGATTGAATTACCTAAATACAAAGTTGTATTAGATTTTTTAAGTGAGCTTATCTATACATATAAATAGAGGCTGAAACCCTAAAACATATAAGATTTTTTGTTTGTGCTATTTTCGAGTTCTCAAGTTTTTGGGAGAAGGAAAAATATTTTCTATCTCTTTTGGGGCTAGCACTCCAAATTGTGGTTACCATTCAAGTGTGGATTTTCAATAGAGGATGCGCGTTTGAAAATCTTGGAGATTGAACAATCAGAGAAGAAAATCAATGATTAAGGTATGTTTTACTTTTGTAGCTCTAGTTTAATGAAACGTATTTATGATCGTGTTGAGGTTTTTCAAGAATGTTTTGAATTTTTCACTGCGTATGAACCTCAAAATCCAATATATTATAACTTAAATGAAAAGAAAAGTGAGTTTGTTCTGACAGTTTGAATGAAAGATTGATCGAGAAAGCTTGAGGGTTTGGTAGTGATGAATGAGAGGAAGAGTAGATCGATAGGAGAGGAAGAAGATAGCTAGAGGAAGTCAAGTTTAACCATTAAAGGACCTTGGATGGGTGGATCTTCTCAGCTGAACTTAAGTGCCTGAAGCTTGTGATAAGTCAATATTAGACAATGTTTTATAGTGTATTTTAGGATATTTTTAAATGTAAAAGACTATATTACATGGTGTTTTCTCTTATTTTTTTTATTTCATGTAATAATTGGAATATTTGAAGAAATTAATAAAAATGGAAGAAAATGAAAGATTTGACTGAGTAGAAAGATTGCATAACAATTCACCAATAAATTAAAGAAGAACTGGATTCTACTGTTGACGATTCCTGAATGATTTGGCATTTACACTAAAAACCGCTACCTAAATCGGTAGAGCACTGAGGTGACATTTCAAGGATTTTCCTAGCAATTCATGTTATAACTTGAATCGTTGAGGAATCGTTGGTGTCAGTTGCGTGGATTTTAGATTACAACAAGGATTTTTGAGTTGGTTTGGCTATGTATTACCTAAGATACTATATATGAACCTTAAACTATGAAATTAAGAGTCTTTGATAGTTTTAACATGTTTTACGTTAGTTTAGAGGCTATTCTTTATTGTTTTTATTGCTTTTGGAGAAGATCGGAAGATTCAAGCTTTCGATAAAATATTTTTAATTATATCTTTCAATTATTTTGTTATGAGTTATTTATGATTATGAGTGAGTAGATTATTAATCTAAACAAACTCCGAACATGAACTTGATCTATTTTGCAATGTAGTCATAATGAAATGATTTTGTGCTAATGCTTTAAACCAATCATATTCTTTAATTCACTGATTTTATAAGTTATTACTTCGGATTGCAATCATGAATCTAGGTGTTATGTGCATGGTGACCATTGTGTATTATGATATTTTAATTTTATATCTAGTTTAAAGTAGTAACTTATTTTGTTTAAAAGGTCTATTACTGTTTAGATGTCCTAGGTGGATTGATGGCTTGCTAAGGGATGTGCTTGGTGACCATTGTGTATTATGATTTTGTGCTTAATGCTTTAAACCAATCATATTATTTAATTCACTAATATGAGTTTAATATTGAAGGGAATTTTCGAAGGTATTAAACTTAGTAGTTCGAAGTTTCCATAAAGCGTAATGCGGTTTTATTGCCTAAAATTTGTTTCTTTGAGTATTCAAAGGGTTAGCTCAATAAAATCAAAATGACTTTTCCACCAGTATAAGGATAATTGATGGCTTGCTAAGGGATGTCTACTTACTTATGATTAGGGTTAAATGATCTAGGATACTTTATAAAGTATGTTCATGACTATATAATTGAAGTAACATGCATGTTTAGATGCAAAACAGATTGACATTTCATTATTTATGAGGTTTGTTTAGATATTTATTTTGTATTGATTTACATTGAATTGAATTGTTTTGAATTTAGCGACTTCGATTTGTGTTAATTAAGTTAGTTTAGTTGATTTTTATATTTAAAGATTATTAATTTAAATTCTGTTTTTAATTAAATAAAAATAAAATAAAAATAATAACCCCTTTTCTTAAGGAATTTGCAAAATCCCTAATTTCCCTCTTAATTATTCAATTATAGCGATATGGTTATTCATGAATTTGATGGTGTAACTGATATGGATCAGTTTTGATACCTTTGGTAGTATATTTGGGTCCATTAGAGTCCAAATTCAGTGACTAAAATCAGCAATTAAGCTATTATGGAATGTTTTCATAAGTCCGTGTTTTGTTCATGAGTTTGTTCATTAAAATTAAGATGGAAAGGATAAGTTTTGTTGAGAACTAAAGTAAGGGAAAGTTCTAAACTTATTAAGAGTTCAAATAGGTCCATTAGAACCCATTTTAGGAGAGCAATTAATCTACCAACTTGATGCCATATGTTTTAAGTGATTTGAACAATGAGAGTTCTTGAAATAAGCTTAAATTATAGCAGTTAGGACTAATCCCATAATGTTAGTGTCATGATCATATCGATAGTTTAGATTTGTCACTATAGTTGTTACACTCGACATTATCAGTGAATGAGTTATCTAAAATCCAACACATGATACAAATGCTTAAATCATATCCGAAACAGTTGGAGACTTAGATAATCATATGTGGTTGCAATCGATGGATCGAAGCAATTGCAACAGGATCTCTGAATCAGACAATTGAAGATTTAATATTATCCTCAACTGACTTAAGACTAATTAAAGATTATGAAGAGGATAAAGTTGTGATTCAGAGAAATTATCACCATGGTTTAATCATGCGGGGGTGTGGTTATTTATTGATGGAGATTAGGTAGATCTTACAGTTATAGTTAAGATTGTGCAATCTACATTAGTCTATATATTTGTCAAAGTTGATAGAGTTTATATCCCTGTTAACTTTGTATTGTGAATGTGTTGTTCACTTCTATCAAAATGTAGTCCCAAAGGGACTTGGGGTGTTTCAGTGAGGGGGAGCCTCACAGTGCAAGTGGGAAACTTGTATTCCATCGAGGGGAGTTTGACGCACTGAGTGAAAGATTGGGTATTCTCGTAAGGGGGAGCCACATCGTGCAACATACGGGAGACTTGCGTAAAGTCCATTATGAAGGTGAAGAGTAGTGTTGCAAGCCTAGTGAAGGATCACTGGTTCGGGTGTTGCATAAGTCTTTAATTCTTTTATCTCAATGGATTTGACATCTGGGCGTGGCCCCACAGATGTAGGTCTTTGACCGAACTGCGATAACATATATGGTGTCCTGGTTTGATTTACTTTTCTGCATAATTTATTTTCAAGTACATGCATTGATTTTTGTTTCCCTATTACAACCAACATTGTATTTGGTTGTAACTGCATTCGGTTATTTCAATTGGTATCAGAGCGGACACTGCGAAGTCTTTGTTTACAACGGCAAGTGAGATCCGTACCAATGTCTCAGGGAAACCAATCAGAATAACCGAGGGTGTCTCAAATACGAGGCCACCATTGCTCAATAATACAAACTACACGTATTGGAAAGCACGCATGGAATGATATATCTTGTATGGGGCTACCCAAACCTTGATAGGCCTGGACCACCTAGCCTAAACTACCGCCAAACCCCTCGAGATAACCCAATGATGTCGGGCGATGATCTAGTCATCCTTAACCTGCACAAATAAACTTTGACATTCTACAAAACAGATTAAACCAGGCTAATAGGTGCAAAATATAAAAAATCCTTTATTGTCTAATAAAATGAGAAACTAAATGTAGAAGTCTTGCATACCAAATTAAACATAAACTGAAGTAGGTACTATAGTTTCGAACATCTACTAAAATAAATCCCATGTTTATTACATAAATTATGAAAGCAAATAGATAATAATTATTTAACTTGCAAACAAGAAAATAACTTCTATGCTAAGGCCTTGCCCTTTCCTTGGTCCTGAGCAGCAACTGAGGTACTTAGGGGGAAGTAGTGGGGTGAGCAAAATATATCAACAAGCTCAGTAAAGAAGAAGCCTGCTCTACCATCAATCATCCAAGTAATAGCTAGTAATATAATCAAACTATATTTCAAAAGTTCAGATCATAAGATCCATCATCATTTTTTAGGCTTTAAGATATACATAATCAAGCATAATAATATAGGGAGATAAAAGAACAACAATGCCCAATCGATGCTTCAATAAGGATAACGATGATATCGAATGCCTTTAGAGTTAAAAGAAGTGGCAACTTATACATTTAATTAGACAATGGGCAATAGCTTATCCTTCCCCAAATGTTGTGGTTTAGGCAACAACAGGTTCACAAGTCTGAGTTTCAATAGTCCTATCATGCAGTAGGTCTCAGCTTATCCTTCCCCCAATAGTGCGGTTTAGACAACACGAGGTTCACAAGTCTGAAGATCTATCGACCTGGCATAGCTTATCCTTCCCGCAATACCGCGGATCAGACAGCATGGGGTTTACAAGTCTAGCAAAACTCCGTAGAGTCATATCGGAGGAGGGACTGGATGCCTCCGACTCTCCAACCGCGATACCAAATATATTCATTCGGCGTATATGAGTTCCACATGCATCCAAGAGATAAAGTAACAAAAAAGGGCATGATAAGAAACATATCAACGAAAGATATCACGCAAATTCCAAGTAATTTATAGACCAATTACTGAAATAAAATCCTAGCATATCTACTAGCATGACATGATTGATAATAGAGTAATTCCCACTTACCTCGAACACTGCTAAATCCTAATTTTGAAACTTCTATGAGTTCCAACAGTGTTCCTCGAGTATTTACATTTTATACACACTTTATTAGGCTTACAATACTCTTAGATAAGTTTATTAAGAATTCTGGATCATGAGTAGGCCCGTACTTGGAGTTTGTACTTGATTGAACTCGCATTTAAGACCTTAATGGTGCTCTTAACTTCCAACGCATTTTCAAATAAGTTAAAAACCCATTTTGAGTGATTTATCAGTCTCATGTTGTTAAGCTTTCCCAAGATTTTCAAAATGTCCAAATCGGAGTTAAAACGAAGAAGTTATGTCGGTTTAAAATCGAGTTAAAACTAGGATTTTGCAAGGACGGCAACTTCGGCACTGTGTGGGCTGTTTGCCTTCCAACTTTCCGATTGAGTCCTGACGACCCCCGAAACTCCCCCAAACCTTCCCCGACATTCCCTTGGCTCAAAACTTAGTAAATAGGATCCCAAAACACCTTTTCTAACAACAAAACCATAAATTTGATATCAAAACATCAAGGCTCAAATCTATTAATTGTTCTTGTTGAAAACTTGAAAAAAAAAACTTTACCAAACCATCAAGGATTCACCAAATCCAGAAATCAAAGTACTCCACAATCAAAACCATAGCCACAATCGCCACTATTCCCGGTTCAACATACACCCATCATGAAAACTCATGTGTTCATCACATATTTGCATCAATTCATCAAGGAAGGCTCTCATTCCACATATACAACCATTGGGAACGTGAATAACAACATTTGAACATCAAAACCCTTGTAAATCCACTTGAAAACGTTGGATACAACACAAATCCAAACATACATACTCAAAGCCCAAATATCATGTTTTATCTCCTACCTTAAACCTTATGAAAAAATAAATCAAATAGTGGAAGATTAGAGAAAGAAGATGAATTATTTACCTAGCTTTGTATGCACTTGATGTGAGTTGCCTCTCCTCCACCAAACCCACCAACAAAGCTTCATAGGGTTCTCTTCTCAAGTTCTCCCGTAGCTTATTCAAATAAAAGTGGCTAAAAGCCCTAAAAGTGATTTGTATATCTTGTTAGAGAAGCTAGGATATGGTGGACTAAGTCCAACCCTTTATCTCATCAAGACGAGCTTAAGTGCTAGGAAAATCCTTGAGCTCACATTAAGTCCATTTTTTATGTCTTTTACATATATACCCTCATGTATATTTACAATCATTGCCATTATTCTTTATTTACATTATTCAATAATTTCATATTCCTTTCACTTAGGCTAATTCCACCTCTAAGTAACTAGGTATCATATAATACACGTATTAGTCACACCAATACATAAATACTATGCATATCTATTAATTTATTTTTATGTCCGCACTATATTATATATTTAAAAAATTAGGGGCGTTACAATATTCCCAATTTTAGGAAGTTTTGTTCTCGAAACTAAAAGGAAGTCATACCTTAAGATTCGAAGAGATCTTGGAAATGCTCCGCCATATTATCTACTAGTTCCCAAGTTAGTTCTTCATCTCCATGGAATTGCCACCGCACCATAACTAGTCAGATTTCCTTGTTGCGAAGCTTTAAACCTTCCTGTCAAGGATCTGTATCGGTTGTTCTTCATATGACTTATCCTCCCTCAAGTCCAATTGACTCCAATCGACTGCTGAGGTATGCTTAGTCAACGTTTTTGCAACATAGAAATGTGGAACACATCATGAACTCTTGCTAATTGAGGCGGCAAAGCCAATCTATATGCAACTGGACTCACTTGTTCGATCACTTCAAATGGTCCAATATACCTTAGAGCAATATTCTCTTTAAGCGCAAATCTATAATGTCCCTTCATTGGTGAAACCTTAAGCAACACGTGAATTTTTCCTTGATAAGAACCTCTCGATGATCCTTATCTGCATATTTCTTTAGCCTGTCTTGTGCGGTATGTAGTCATTGCCTAATCCGCTTAGTCCTTTTGGTGTGATCCTACACAATCTCTGGTCCAATCAACACCGTGTCACCAACATCTGCCCATCGCACCGGAGGCTTGCAATAAAGTGCCTTAAATGGTACCATACCAATGCTCACCTGAAAGCTATTGTTGTATGCAAAGTCACACAACGGTAGATAATCATCCTAACTCCCACAAAAATCCAACACACAAGCCCTGAGTATATCATCAAATATTTGAATGAGTCTCTCAGTCTAGTTATCTGACTGAGGATGAAATGCAGTTCTAAAATTGAGCTTGGTTTTCATCCCAGTCTGTAAACCCTTCCAAAAGTTGGAAGTAAACCATAGATCTTGATCTGGCACAATAGACACAGGGACACCATGTAGCCTCAAGATCTCATTAAGATATTTCCCGCTCAGTTTGTCTACTGGATCCCCCATGGAAATTGGAATAAAGTATGCAAACTTAGTCAAATGATCTACGATAACCCAAACTACACCATGTTTTTTCCTGGTCGTCGTCGATCCGGTCACAAAATCCATGGCTATATGTTCCCACTTCCACTTAGGAATATGTAAAGGTTACGACATCCCTCCAGGTTTCAGATGATCCATTTTCACTTACTTACAAGTTACACAATCCTGGATATACCTTGCGATAACCACTTTCATCCCTGACCACTAGTACATTCGTAACATATCATGGTACATTTTAATGCTCCCTAGATGATTAGTATAACGCGATCGATGCGACTCTCGAAGTAAATCCTTTCACAACTGCGCATGCGATGGAATCCATAGCCTGTTATTAAACCTTAATGCTTCATCTACCGAAAGCTTCCAATCTCGAAATTCCTCACTATCACCCGTGATCTGTACTTTTCATACTTTGAATCAATCCTTTAACAATCTAAAATTCTGATAATAGCCTCTGGATCTGCTCTCATTTGAACCCATGCTGAGGAACCTAAAACGTCTAACTCATTCTTATTGATTAAATGAATACACATCATTGAAGCTTGCTCTAGTAACTTATACTCATTTGTCATCATCATGCTAGCATCTTTTATTTCTATCCTCACACGTCTCAGAGCATCAGCTACAACATTTTCCTTCCCCAGATGATACTAGAGAGTGAAGTCAAAATATTTTAAGAATTCGAGTCATCGCTTTTGTCATATATTCAGCTCACTTTGAGTAAACAAGTACTTTAAACTCTTGTGATCCGAGAACACTGTGAACTTTTAGCCATACAAGTAACACCTCCACAATCTTAGAGCAAACACAATCGTTGCTAACTCCAAATTATGAGTTGGATAGTTCTTTTCATGTATCTTCAATTACCTAGAAATATAAGCTATGACTTTCCCTTGTTGCATCAATACACATACTAAACCAATCTTTGAAACATCAATGTAAAGAACCAACCCCTTATCTGCCTCTGGAAGTACCAATATAGGTGTCGATGTCAACCCATATCGTAGTTCTTTGAAAGTATTTTGGCATTTTTCAGTCCACTCAAATTGCACGTTCTTTTGAGTTAGCCTTGTCATTGGTGTTGCAATCTTTAAGAAATCCTTGACGAACCTTCGATAGTAACCCGCTAATCCTAGAAAAGTTCTAATCTCTGTTACCGTGGTGGGTTATGGCCATTTCGTTAATGACATTAACTTTAGCTGGATCTACAAAAATTCCTTCACTTCCAAAACCCAAAACTCACACTTACTAAACTTAGCATACAACCGGTGATCCTTTAAAGTCTACAAAGTCACCTTGAGATGTTTCTTATGCTCTTCCTGGGTCTTAGAATAAATCATGATATCATCAAGGAATACAATGATGAAGTTTTCGAGGTAAGGCTTGAAGAATCTATACATAAGGTCCATAAACACTGCTGGTGCTTTTTTAAGTCTGAATGGCATCACCATAAACTTATAGTGTCCATATCTCGTACGAAAAGCTATCTTCTTTATGTCTTCTTCCTATATTCTCAACTGATCGTACCCCGATCTCAAGTCAATCTTTGAAAAGAACTTCACTCCCCGCAACTAATCAAATAGGTCATTGATCATATAGAGTGGATATTTGTTCCTAATGGTCACTCGATTCAACTGATGATAGTCGATACACTTTCATAAACTGTCATTTTCTTATTCACAAACAATGCTGGGGCTCCCCAAGGCGACATGCTTCAGTGGATAAAACCTTTCTCTAGCATATCATCCAACTGATTCCTTAACTCTACTAACTCCGTGGGTACCATTCTATAAGGTGGTATGGATATGGGTTTCGTATCTGGAATAAGGTCAATAATAAAATCAATGGCCCGAGGTGGAGGGATTCCAGGCAAATCTGAAGGAAAAACTTTCGTGAATTCTCTAACCACAGGAATCTGTTCAAGTTGAAGTTCATGACCATCTTCCTTCATAGTTGTGAGACTCATAACATTTCTTAACTCATTATCAGTTGCTACCTTCCCATAGGTAACAACTTATATTGGTGAGTGTGGGACCTTTGTATCGAAACTATGGTATACCAGAAATTTGAAAAGTTATTATCTTGTGAAAACTATCAATATTAGCATGGTAAGCTCCCAACCAATCCATCTCTAATAAGGCATCGTACTCTAAGTACTCCAACACTCACAGATCATAGGATAAAATATGATTCCCAATTTTAATAATACACCCCTCGCACACCATATTAGGATAGACCTGCTCACTAGTAGCAGTACTTAAAATCAAATTGGTACTAGCTCTAACCGACTTTAGGCCAATCTCATCGACCATTTTACCAGAAAAAATGAAACAAATGACCCAGAATCAAATAAGGCATGCATGCCTCTATAAAAAATGTAAACCATACCTACCATCAAATGACGAGTAGCCGCAACATCTGGCTCTATAACTGTATTCACTCCTCCCTTGATAGGTTGGGCTACACTAGCTTTTGGCACTTCTGGATTCCTAGGACAATTTGCCTTGTAATGTCCCAACTATTTATAGAAAAAACACAATCCTCTAAGCCTCTGAAATAACGCAGATGACAGACCTGCTGAATTTCTTGCCTTCGACTATATCAGTTCCTTACTCTTACTCTGAGTTTTCTCCTATTGTCGAAGTGGAAATGGTGGCTTATACACCGAACCATGAGTAGCCGATGAGGCAAAAGTGTGAGAAATCCCCATCGAGGTATGGGGTGCCCTCGAGTCTACTCTGAATAGTTCATTCCCACCTGAAGATCCTATTCCCTTGAACTTCTTGTTGAACTTGTCATTGTGGTACCATTATGACTTATTCTTATCAAACCTTTGCTGAAAATTTGCTGATACAGTCTTATGCGACGTGGACGATATCTTTCCCATCCTTATTATAGCTGCCTTATATTCTGCGGCTGCGTTCACTGCATCATTGTAAGTCTGCGGCCTACAGTGACTATAGTGTACTGAACGTCATCCATCAGTCCTTCAATGAGTCTGGTAGTCCTTTCTGACTTAGTGGATACTTACTTAGTAGCAAACTCAGAAAACTCTAGGAACTTCAAATTATAAACTCTGACCCTCATGCTTCCTTATTTCAAATCAAGAAACTCCCGTCTCTTGGCATCTCTAATGTCTTTCGAAAAGTACTTCGAATAGAATAGTACTTTGAATTGTGAGCAAGTCTCCATTGGTCCCTCGATCCCTTACGTAGATTTCCACTATTTCTCAGCACTTTCCTCCAGCAAGAAGGAAACTAATGGTACCATAGTAGCATCATCAATCTTCATAAGTTTCATCCTTTTTTCAAGATTCATGATCCATGCCTCAACAACTCTAGTCTCCAAAGTTCTGAAAAATTATAGTGCATCATATTTCAAGAACTCCTTTTAGATCTTGAACATCCTCAATGTCTCATCATCATGTCTTACCACTGGTACTGGAACTGCGGCAACTGTCGAGTTAGCGGTTTTATCTACTTAACATTCTCTCCAATAGGTACTTGTTGTGGTAGTGGTGGTTGCAATGGTACCCGTGGTGCATGTGGTGCTTGCTACACCTATTGTCCCCTGATAACATCCATCTGTTCAGTAATCCTACATTCATGCGCCACATTCATGTCCTCAAGTTGCTTACAATGATTCTCAGTCACCTTAGCCATACGTTGCTCCATTTGAGCACGCCACTGCCATCAGCCTCTTTGGTACTCCTAGTATCCCGAGGAACATAGGAACTTCCTCCTCTAGTACTCATTATGCACTCGCGAGCATTTCAAGAGAATTAGTTTCAATCACATTAAATAGGAGACAAAATGAAATGAGCATTATATTTAAAAGACATAAATAATATCATACAAGCAAATAACATCATAACATATAATGGTTCATTTTCAAACCCTTCCCACCTTAAGTTTGGTCACTTGTGCATATTAAGTCGATGCAAATAAAATGCCCATACAAATAATTTCATCACTTAATCTTGATCAACCTTTCCTAGGTTTAACACTTACTTAGATTTTAAAATGTGAAACTTAATGTAGAAGTCTTGCATACCAAGTTAAACATAAATTGAGTTCAAACATCTACCCAAATAAACCCAATGTTTATTACATAAATTTTGAAAGCAAATAGATAATTATTATTCAACCTTGCAAACAAGAAAAGTGCTTCTATGCTAAAGCCTTGCCCTTTCCTTTGTCCTAAGCAGCAGCTGAGGCACTTGGGGAGAAAATTAGTGGGGTGAGCAAAATATCAATGGGTTCAGTAAAGTAGAAACTTGCTCTACCATCACTCACCCAAGTAATACCTAGTAATATAATCAAACTAGATTTCAATAGTTCAGATCATAAAATCCATTATCATTTTTCTGGCATTAAGATATACATAATGAAGCATAATAATAAAACGAGATAAAAGAATAGCAATGCCCAACTGATACTTCAACGAAGATAACGATGATATCGAATGCCTTTAGACTCAGAAGAAGTGGCAACTGATATATCCAACTGGAAAATGGGAAATAGCTTATCTTTCCCCCAATGTTGTGGTTTATGCAATAAGAGGTTCACAAGTCTGAATGTCAATAGTCCTATCATGCAGTATGTCTTAGCTTATCCTTCCCCCAATGGAGTAGTTTAGACAACACGAGGTTCACAAGTCTGAAAACCTATTGACCTTACATAGCTTATCCTTCCCCAAACACTGCGGATCAGACAGCATGGAGATCACAAGTCTAACAAGACTCCGTAGAGTCATATCGGAGGAGGGACTGGATGCCTCTGACCCTCCAACCGCGGTACAAACTATATTCATTGACGTATATCACTTCCATAAGCATCCAAGAGATAGAGTAACAAAAAGGGACATGATAAGCAATGTATCAATGAAAAATATCAAGCAGATTCCAAGCAATTCATAGACCAATTATTGAAATAATATCCAAGCATATCTACTGGCATGGCATGATTGATAACAAAGCAAACCCCACTTACCTTAAGCGTTGCTATATCCTAATTTCGAACCTTCTATGAGTTCCCATGGTGTTCCTTGAGTATCTACATTTTATACACACTCTATTAGGTTCACAACACTCTTGGACAAGTTTATTAAGAATTTTGGACCTTAGGTAGGCCCGTACTCGGAGTTTGTACTAGAACTCGCATTTAAGACCTTAATTGTGCTCTTAATTTCCAACATATTTTTGAATAAGTTAAAAACTCATTTTGAGTGGTTTATTGATCTTAAGGTTTTAAGCTTCCAATAAGCTTTCCAACGATTTTCGAAATGTCAAAATCGGATTTAAAACGAAGAAGTTATGGTCGTTTAAAATCCAGGTAAAAACTAGATTTTGCAAGGACGGCAGCCATCGCGCTGTGCGGGCTTTTAGCCCTCCGACTCTCTGATTGAGTCCTGAATACCCCCAAAACTTCCCCGAACCTTCTCTGACGTTCCTTTGGCTCAAAACTTAGTAAATAGGGTCCCAAAAAATATTTTTTTAATAACATAACCGTTGATTTGATATCAAAACATCAAGGCTTAAATCTATTAATTGTTCTTATTGAAAAGTTGAAAATAAACTTTATCAAACCATCAAGGATTCTTCAAATCCGGAAATCGAAGTACTCCACGATCAAAACCATAGCCACAATCACCATTAATATCGGATTCAACACATATCAATCATGAAAACTTATGTGTTCATCACATATTTACATCAATTCATCAAGAAAGGCTCCCATTCCACATATACAACCATTGGAAACGTGAAGAACAACTTTGAACATTAAAACCCTTGTAAATCCACTTGAAGATATTGGATACAACACAAATCCAAAAATGCATACTCAAAACCCAAATATCATGATTCATCTCCTACCTTAAACTTTATGAAAAAAATAAATCAAAGAGTGGAAGATTTAAGAATGAAGATGAATGATTTACCTAGCTTTGTGTGCACTTGATTTGAGTTCCCTCTCCTCCACCAAATCCACCAACAAAGCTTCCTAGGTTTCGTTTCTCAAGTTCTCCCGTAGCTTATTTAAATAAAAGTGGCTAGAAGCTTGATTAGGTTGAAACAGTGTTTGACCATTGAAGGTTTGCTGAGCAAAAGTAGATGCACCATTTGACGATGGAAAATGTCCCATGTATTGCATATAAGATCTGTGGTAATACACAACGACAGTGTTTCCTATCTTACCATAGATTTGACAAATTGGTCGATGGTTGGAGTGATGACGACCATGTCCACGACCTCGCCTTCCTCGAGTTCCATTGAAACCACCTCTGAAGTTATTAGAACCTCGACTTTGATCATTTTTTCTCTGTGAACTCTTCTCAAATACAACATTTGCAGTAGGAGATACAGTGACATTTAAAGAAAAACTTGCAAACATATAATTCGATTGTTGAATCTCAACTTCATAGCTCAATAAAGAAGCATGAAGTTCTTGCCAAGACAATGAACTCTTGTCTTGAAGAAGTTTAGAAATAGGCAAATACTTAAAATTCAATCCAGCTAATACACAAGAAATCAAATCTTCTTTGGAGAATTTATTTCTGGTAGCAGTTAAACTATTGGACATTTCTTTCATGTATTTGAGATACTCGGTCATAGATTTCATACCTTTCCTTGCAGTTTGGATCGCGGTATGACATTGTTGAATCTTTGCTCAATTGTGAGCACCATAGAGATTTGCTATGATCTTTCATGCTTCATGTGCTGATGAGATCTCACAATCGATCACTTGTAACATGATATTTTCAGACAAAGAATTCAAGATCCAACTTAAAAGCATATGATCTGTTATCTTCCAAGCTTCAAATCTTGGATAGTCCAATCTAGTTTCTAAATCAATTTGTTCAGGAAATTCTTTAGTACCAATAAGTACACCATCGAATTTGTTTCCTTCAATTGCTGGAAGAATCAACGCCTTCCACACATGGTAGTTGTTCAGATTCAGCTTGATTGTCAGATTTTGGCTCAATGTGTGACCAAAAGGAGCAATCACAGAGTTGTATGAAGATCTACCATTATGTGCATCACTTGTAACCTAATTTCGTTGTGACGCCATTAGTAGTGGAGAAGAAGTCTGTCCTTCTTCCATGAATGTCTACACAAAGGATTCTTTGTGATATGATACCATGAGAAGTTACTAGAAGAAATAAAGAACGAGAAAGAGAAAGGAAATGAGGAAGATGAGCTCCGCTCAACTAAGCCAAAGTGTGTGTTCTCTTAATGTATTTATAGACAGTTATGTGTATATAGTGATCGTTAAATCAAGTACATATGTCATCATCTGAGATTATATTGTATAACTAACTCACATATAAATCACATGACTACTCATTAACAGAACATTGAACACACTCAATGTGCTTATCTCACAACTTGTGGGTTCAAACTAATTAATTGTATGTGTTACATTCTCTTGGTTTTTGTTGCCTTATGGAGTTGGAGTTCCAACTAACTCTCTTATGGTGTGTTTGGTTAGGTTGATAGGGTTATTTTGATAGGGGATTACCAAGAATTGGTTTGCATAGCTATGGATTAAATGTAATATAAAGTTGGAGACTTGTTCGGTTGGCATGATAGGATTTGAAGTGGTTTCATAAAAATGACAATTTTACCCATCTCATATAAAACATCACAACCGTCCTCACGTCCTCATGATTCGATTGCATCATCCTAATCGTCATCCCAATCCCTACCCCAAAATCGAACTCGATCATGTAGATCTCACCCAAATCAGTGCAACCCCAACAATGATAAAGTGTAAGAAGAGATCAAGTAGTATGATAGTTAACAATGATGGAAGAGAGTTTAAGGAAGAAGAGTAAAGAGAGATCAAATGCGAGATCAGGTCGGGGGAATGCTGGTGTAGAAGCGTTTCTCCAAGTAAGGAAGAATAGAGAGAGTGTGTGGTCACGTTTCGT
Organism: Stephania yunnanensis; assembly: GCA_039657365.1. Classification (NCBI taxonomy): domain Eukaryota; kingdom Viridiplantae; phylum Streptophyta; class Magnoliopsida; order Ranunculales; family Menispermaceae; genus Stephania; species Stephania yunnanensis. The sequence goes on along the minus strand of CM077581.1, from coordinate 24,624,690 downwards.
GTGTACCAAATATAACTCACAATCGAGTTACCAACCACAAGGGTGTAGTAGTGGTATATACGGGGTTGAATCCACAAGACTTGAGTTTTACTCCAAGTTAACTAAAAATTGGGGGTTTTCAAAAAGTTCAAGGAAATAATCAACAAAACTAGCATAAATAAAAAGTTCGCAAAATAATATCACCTAAGTCTACGGTTCCACAAGTAAGAATCAAGACTTAATGGCATTTAATGGTCCTCAATCATTCCGAAAACTCATTAATTCAATTTCTCCTAGATTAGCTATGGAAAATCGACGTCCGCCAAAAATTCCTAGTTCCTCGAATCTCGATAGCTAGGACGTTCGCCACTAACTACTTCCCTAATCAATGCATAACCCTAGACATCTGCCAATCAAGTTTAACACACTAACCGCAGTAATTTTTTTCTGTGGGAACACTAATCCTAAATAACCAGATCTCATCCACTTCCGATTTAACCTATATTTAATTGTTGCACACTCGAAAATCGAAAGGGGCTTGACGACAAACGGGTAAGTGTTGGTCCAAAAGCACACAAGGATACTAATGGTCCAAATAACTATAGGTTGTCCCCCTAAAAGCATGCACTGGCCACATACATACCCTACATCTAAACCATAAACCTTAAAATCAACAACAATGAAATAGGAGAAATTAAATCAAATTAAATAAAAATCATAGATCTCACATAGTCTTTGTCATAAATCATGAATCCCACTTGTTTCCCCTTCGACCTAGGCAAAGATTCGTCTAGCTGGACATCATCTCTACAATCTCCAAGCATGAAAAGTTGTGTAAGTCGGCTCCAATGTCGACTCCCCGTATGAATACCCTAGTTCCTAATATGAAAAACCACTAAAATTGCTCTCTAGAGGTGAGAGAAACTAATTTTTGGGGTTTGTCTCATAACACGTGCGTCGAGGAACATCGTATGGCTGTTTTTGGGCTGACAATTATGTGACTGCACGGCATTGGTCGAGAGTGCTGCCGCGCTCCATGTGGCGTCATCACATTGGCGGAAACCGGTTGATTTTCTATGGTGGTTGGGTGAGATGCAGACATATGGCACAAGATGGCGGTGAAGAAAGCTCGCGCAGAATCGACGAAGATGTGGGAGACGGTGCTGACGTGCATCTCGAGGCAAATCGAAGAGCCATTGAACGAACTGTTGTTGGTTTGTGACATGGCTGCAAACGCTGATGTGGCGGCATGGGAATGGTGAAGAGCTAATGAGTGACGTTCTTGGAGAGGGTGAGAACGCACCACGTGGCAGCTGCTGGAACGTGATGTTGGTTGCTGCTGTGATGGAGAACGCTGACGTGGTAACGTGTGATTGGTTGAGAGAAGATATGCGCTGACACAGCAGCCTGTAATTAGTTGAAATATGATGTGACATATTCTATCCACCGTGCAACGCATAACTTGATGCAAACTATTCGGCGTCCGATCGCTGCGAGTAAATACTCCATTTTGATTATTTTTCGCCATGAATTTAACCGCACACTCCGTTTCACCTGAAAACGACCAAAAAATATAATTAAATATATATTTTGAAAACTTTCCACATTAAATATACCAAAATAGCCTATTAAAAGCATATAAAAACCAACTTATCGAGAGAGAGAGAGAGAGAGAGATAATGCTTTAAGTTTTTTCTATTTTTTGTTGCTGTTGTGATTGTGTTGTTGTTGTTGTTCTTCATTGGGGGGTTAAAAAGTGGGAAAGTAGTATTTGTGAAAAGGGAAGGGCAAATGAGGAATATTGAGTAAAGAAGTTGAACTTGATGACGGACTAACTACGGAAAGAGTAAGGGGTTACTTAGTTTAGTTCATAGTTTGTGTGATTAGCTAATTTGTTGCATTATCTAATCATGCGAATTGAATAATGGATTACATCTAATCCAATGAATTAGCTAAGCAGTCATGTGAATCGAACACCATCAAATTAATTGAACTTAAGTAAGGAGGGGCTGAAAAATGTTCATACACCCACATATATTTAAAAATAAAAATAAAAAACATATACCAGGAGATTTTTGTTGGGTATTCCCCAAAAAAGAGAAGGTTTTATCCAGCGTTCGGTTACGGGCCAACCACCAAGATTGACTACTTCACATTCAAATTTGGTGCAGCCACTGAAGCATAAGCAAGAAAGATCATCAAGCAAGCAAGTACATATACAACACTTATTAGCAGATGAACAGATTGCCAAATTTATATGTAGGTATTTGCTTCAATATATATTTCTTCCTTGGCTTATAATTCTGAATAACGGATTCAACTTCGGGCCTTCCGCTTAGGTTATATATAAGAACTCAAAAATGCATTTATTTTTCTGAAATGAATACTAATTATATGTGTACACATTGAAGTGGCTGACAACTACCTACACGTCGCGCAGTTATATAGTATACGACTTTGACTAAGCAAATGTCGTATATAAAATTCTATTCTAAAAAGTAAGGAAACAAAAGAAAGAAGTGAAACATCAACAATCTAATAAATTGGGAAATCCTTAACTATAAGTATCTTTCCAGCATCTGTGAGATAGATAAAACATCGGTTGCTAAAAGATAAGATTTGGAGAGGTCATGGCGGTTCAACTCATGTTGAAATCAATAAAAAAAAACATAATTGTTATCATGGACTCATATTTAGGTCGAATCCGACCACAACCTTAAAATTGGTGGCTCATCCATCTCACTGTATATAGATTCTTTGGCATAAGAGAGATGATATTGTTAGACAATTAAGGTCACAAATAAAAGTTACAAACCTATTTAAAGCTAGCCATGCTTTTATATCTTATATATAATGACAATACCCATTATGATATTTTTATGTCAAAATAGCCTTATTTCCAAAACTGTCATCAAAAGCTTCTTTCTTATTGGTTTGAGTAATTCGCAAAAAAATAAAATTAATTGTAGTTGAGTAACTCTTGATTTAACTAATTCTTTTCTTTTTATTAGAGTTGAAAGTGGAAATTGAAAAAGAGCAAATAACGTGGGAGAGAGAGAATTAAAAAAAACCAAATAACCACAGAGAGAGAGAGAGAGAGAGAGAGAGAGAGAGAGAGAGAGAGAGAGAGAGAGAGAGAAAGAGAGAGAGAGTGTGAGTTAGTTTATAGTTAGTTACCTTATTTGCTTGAGATTTCATATTTGCACAAATTACTCCTAAATTATTTCCAGTAACATATAATCGTTCCCTTTTTATAATCCACGTGCGACGCACGTGTAACATATGATCGTTACATTTTTATAATCCACGCCATACACTAGTATATATATAAGAAATAAATTAACTTATTTCCCATATATCTAATCATTGAGCCACCCACATGGTTAAGCCATCAATATTTTCAAGATGTTTAATGTGCACATATATATTTTGATGCGTATTGCAAGGTTTCTAAATCGGTACATCATCTGTAGTCTTAAATGTGTAGCCTAACTATGTAATTGTTGCATTTCCCTAATATATATTAATAGAGTGGTTGAACGAAAATCGGTCATTATTGAGATATGATTAATGCCTTTTCATATACGTACGTTGGCTTTTTAATTAGAATGAGTAATGCTAATTATGTAAACCACAAAAAACACACTTATTGGTGTCTTTTAGATACATATCATGTGTAAGCATACATATCAATTGCATGTGAGGAGGTTTAGGTTTAGGGTTTTTGTGAGAGGATGGTGTGCATGGTAGTAATATAGTACTATACATCCGTGTAACTGAAAAAGACCATTGCGTGACTTTGACCCAAAGTCAGGTTTGTTCAGTTAACGATAACGGTTACTAGGTTAGGATCCGGAGGGGTAACATCAAAGCGCAAGTTGCATCACGGGTAAGTAGCTGAGCTTCCATACGAATGTATTGGACAAGTATTTGGTCAACAAAAATGTGCATTGTGATATCAAAATTGCTTGTGATCCAATTTCACATGCCATTTTCACTCACTTGATTGTGATTGTTGTTTTTCACGTCAGTGTACAAGCGCAAAAACAATTAATTTGCTTCTAAGGAGTTCCATGAGTATTTATGAAATTGGCATGTGAAATTAGAGATGAGATGCAGCTCATATTGTTTCAATTGTACAGTTGCATTCACATCAAATGAATGCAATTATTTTGAACAAAAATGATTAGTGAGTCAATGTACTTTTGTTAGGGCAATTGATCATATGTCTATTAGTGTATCAAATCATTGGATGATTAATGAAACATCTATATTACTTAAAAAAAAAATGATGTTAACAAACCCAGAACTTCACATAATAATTCTACACTATTCACAAAAGAGAGATGTCGATGAACTACAACAAAATCATATCAATTCAAAACTGAAAACTCTGAGTAGTTTCAAGTGCTAGGGTTATACAGACAACCAACATACACAATTTTTTTTACTATTTCAAAAACATTACTAAGGCAACAAACGAAAAAATAAATAACGAATAATGTTCTTATCAATCTTCAGAGTTTGACAGATGATACACGACAAATCTAATAAGGTCATACATAGAGTCTTATAGAGTTAGTTAGTAGGGAATCCTATAAATAGGGGTAGAGAAATATTGTAAAGTCATTCAGTATATTTGTCTTGGTTTAAAAAATCATTTGCGTTCTTAGAGAGTCCAACCTCTTGAATGTTGTGGGATTGCTAGTATTGTGGTTCAGTTCAGCAATAGATCTTTTCTTCGCCACAATTTTGTTGTTTTTATCTCTTCTTTGTTAACCCAATCTAATAAAGGTTCAGGGTTCTATCATTGGTATCAGAGCACACTTTCATACATGAAAACTCGATTAGATCAAATTAAAAAAGAGCTAAAGAAGATTTCAGCAATTGAAGTGTTAATTTAGTAGCTTAAATATGAGATGAGGTTTGTGTTTAGAGGTTTGAATCAAAGGCTTGACGAACTTCTTCGTGATCACGGGATCAAATCAATCAACATAAGGAAGCATCAAATCAAAGAGTCTTGCGGCACAAAAACACCAAGTCCGCCAGATCCGACGACGTTTGAGTTGATTCAAGTAGTTGGAGATTCAGATCTAATGGCGATCGAGGTGTTTCCAACTGTCGACTCTTCAGATCTGGTGAAAAAACAGTCACCTAAACTCATATCCAAGGCAAATTCAAAGATCCAAGGATTGGTGCTGTGGACTGAGATTAGATTGCACTCGTCAAACAAATTTATATTTAGATCTAGCTACGAGTCACCAAATCTCAGCAAGATCTTCATGGTTTCCATTCTCGGCGACGCTTCTATGGATCCAAAATTTGTAATTATGGATGAATGATTTTTTGAAATCGATCTACCGCCATGGCCATCGCCTTGGCCTCTTTATTTGTTGCTCTTTCTTTCACTAGCGATCTGCATTTTTGTTCTCTCTAGTATGCCCAAGCTTTTTGAAACAAGGGCTCGTGTGAAAATGATTTCATTTAGAGGATGGCATTCTTGAAGTGCTTTCATTATGGAATCATTGACAACACATAGGGGTATGAGTAGTGGGATCATTTACTGCAACACAATATTTACACCAGAACATCATGTTTGTGGCCTTTGATTTTCCTAGTTGGATGCACACTCCATTTTACAATTCACATTTGAAGTTGCTAGTTTGATCAACTAACTCAACATTCAAGGAGAATCAAATGGTCATTCTTCTGTATTCCATTTAAGGTAGCTCTGCACAATTGTTTCCTTATTGTGCAACCATGTACTTTAGTAATGGGCCTTTTCTCAATTTTGACTTTTGCTTGGGGATATGTCTTTGATACTTTGTGGGTACTCCATCCTCTACAAGTTGCTTCCTCTTCATCTACTATGGCTTTATGGTATTTCCTATCATAATTTTAAGTGTCTCTTTGGACTATGTCTCCTTGGACTATTCGGTCAACCTTGGACTATTCAGTCAACTCAAGACTGTAGGGTAGTCATGAAGACGTCTTCAATAATCTTGCAGAGCATTTGGTATCACGACAATGCTCATTGCGTTTGTGGTCACCACTCCAAACTATTGAGAAAGTGATTGAGTATGTTATCTCTCTCCTACAATTATTCTTTAGCATCATCTGTGGGCATTTATTGATTACTTACATCCAATCGCTACTTCATTTTTATGGCAATCTTGTTGTGGTCTACATTTGGAGGAAATTTTCATGTTGCCTTCAATGTGTTTGAAGAAATATCTGTTAACTTGAGTACCGCGATTATTCATTCTATGAAGTCTTTTCCCCTCATTTTTCCTATTAGACCATCTCCAACATTTGTAAAATCAATGTAAGGTATACAAATTCTTTCACGCAAGCCAAATGCATTAGTTCATGCATACATCAAGTTTTCGAAATCATTTCCCAAAGTTATAAGTTTATTTCAAAGTTTAAAAGTGGATTTTAAACACTTAACTAGGTAAATGAGGATAAACAATGTGAAACCTTGTGTGAATGGTCATTTACATATTAGAAGATCATTATAAATGTTTTTGAAAAAGGAAAACTCGTTTTTGAAATGTATTTAAAAAGAAAACGAAAATTTGCGAAAAGCCCCTAATAAGTTGTGAAACTTTGAATTTCCGTTTTTCGGGGTTTGTAAAATTATCCGGACCACCCAAATAGGCTTAATGACTCATAATAAACATGTATAACATGTTATATAAGGGTTGGTTAGGTCCCGACAAGTTTAAGGGTCGCTAACACAAAGGGATAAATTAATTATTCTCGAAGTCCCTGCGAGTTAGCGCGCTAATAATGTCATTAGCGCGCTAAGACAGTGTTAGCGCGCTAACTCACAAGATTAGCGCGCTAATTGCACTCGCTCCGCAATTTTTGACTTTTGGAAATCAAGCTTTGAATTTGAATTTTTGATTTCCCGGATTCCTAGAACGGCTATAAACGGTCATATTGGAATTCCTACCACTATAAAACCACCACAAACTTGGTTTTAAAACAAGAAGAAGATCTACACTCAAAAAAAAAAAAAGATCTACATAGAGAAATCTGATTTTGTGTAGAAGAGAAAGAGAGATCTTTGAGGTCGTTCCTTAGCTCACAAAGTGCAGGATGCAAAGCTTTTTGATCAAGTTTGCCTTGGGGAAGGCACGCTTCCGAAGTAGGCCTCCATATTTTGATGGAACCAATTATGCTCATTGGAAAGTAAGAATGAAATTTTACATTCGAAAGCATCAAAATAGATTTTTATGGGACGCAATTGAAAATGGCCACACTCCAAGGATAAGCCATTGAAAGAGTACACCACGAAGGAGATAAAGCTTGAGCTTTCAAATGATCAAGCCGTAAATCACTTATTTTGTGCAATTAGTGAAAATGAATTTAATGGGGAGTAAGTGCGTGTCAAACGGCAAGGGAAGTATGGGAGAAGCTTGAGGTACATTACGAAGGTACCATGCAAGTAAAGAAGACCAAGTTGAGAATACTTGAGGGAACATTATGAAACTTTCCGGAGTTGGGTGACAGTGAAGACATAGCTACGCCATCACTAGATTCACAAAGCTATTAATCTTGGAAAGAATCTGAGCTATGATCAAGAAACTTCATGTATAAATTCCTTAGAGGCTTGCCTAAGGAATGGGATGCCAAGAAATATGCTATCCAATCGGCACAAAATCTTGGAGACTACACATTTGATGCATTGTGTGGAGAGCTAACAGCTTCATGAATTTGAACTTAAAAATAGACCGAGCAAGATTGGAAGCATCAAGTGGAGGGACTAAGAGTTCAAGAAAAAGAAATGCGTTGAAGGCAAACAAACTCCTTTGAAGTGAATGGTAGAGATCATTGAAAATGAAAATCATGTTATGACAATGATCTTGAGGAGGAAATAGCTATGATCTCAAGAAAGCTCAACAGTAATAAAATGTACAAGAGACAAGTACAAGAAGAAGTTTCAAAGAGAAGCAAGGAAGGAAAATCAAATGAAATAATATGCTTCATTGCGGCAAACGTAAGGACACGTCAAGACAACAGGTTGCAAAACCAAGAAGGTGTTTGACAAAGGAAAGAAAGAGTTTCAAAGCAATTTGGGATGACTCATCATCATCAAGTTCGAATCCGAATCAGAAAATGAGAAGGCAATACTTTGTCTCATGGCACAAGGCGAGGTAAATTCTAACTCTTTTAATTTTGATAATGTTAATGATTTGAATGATGTTCCAAATCTTGATGAGCTTGGAAAGAGTTGAAAAGGAGGTCAAAAACACCAAACAACTCAAAAAGAGTTTGATCATTGCAATTAATGAAATAGAGTCACAAAATGAGATCATATTGATGATCTCCAAAATGACTTAAATGAAGTCATAAAGCAAAGAGATGCTTTAGTCAAGAAAGTAGAGGACTTGACTAGCACGGTGCATAAGTTTACAAATGGTAAACAAATGTTTGACATGATGTTAGGGAGTGACAACTAGCTGTACTTAATAAAAAAGGCATAGGTTACTTGAGCAAACTTGTTAAGCTACTGAAATTGCTAAATGATGATCGTGAGATGCTATAAATGCAACAAGACTCACATGGTTTCCAGAAATGTGCATTACAAAAGCGTAAAAATGGGTAAACTAGCATGTAGACTAAAAATGTTTATGACACTAACACTCTCGGACCCAAAGGTGTTTGGAGTACCAAAATCTAGTGTATTTCATAGTATAGGATGCGAGAAAGCACCCACTTGATACTTGGACACAAGTGGGTGCTCAAGTCACTATGACCTCAAGATGCACATCCAAGTTATTAAACTAAAGCGCTAAGCATGATGGTGGAAAAGTTACAGTTGGAGACAACAACAAAGGAAGAATTATTGGTCTCGGAAGCATCAAGTTAACAATTTAATTCGTCTATTTCCTAACGCTTATCTTGTTGATGGTTTTGAAACTTAATTTGTTTATTATTAGTCAATTGTGTGACAAAGGATTTCATGTTATGTTTGAATCATCGGAGACGCATTGTTAAAAATGAGAAGCATGAAACCTTAGGTTATTTGCATATTAGGATAAAAACGCTTATGCCATTAACTTCGATGAGATAAATATGCAAAATGTTTCATGTTTGAATGCACAAAGTGAATGGGATGCATGATTGTGGCACAATAGATTAGACACCATTCTCTTTGTGTGATCACATCCAAAAGGAAATGTTAAAATTTATTCATGTGCCCATATATAGGATCAACTAGCCTATATACCACTAAGCCGCTGCCTAGAAAACAAGTCTTTAAAATTCGGTAAGATAGTTAGGTACGTCTCTAAAATTGGACCTTCTACATATGTTCTAGTTATTCCAAACCTTTTTATATGGTGTTAGTGAAGTGTCCATGAAGTTTGAGGAAGAATCTGTCTAAATTGCAAAAGTTCAAAATTTTTGTGTCAAAATTCCGGAGAGTGAATTAAACGCGCTTAATAGCGCGCAATTATGTGCATTGAACGCTGTAATCACTCTGCGGCCAAAAATCTCCAGAGGAATTAGCGCGCTAACTCACCTTATTAGCGCTAATGTCTTTTCGATGGTTTTATAACCTAACTTTTGTTCAAAACTTACCTCACACACACAAGTATCTCCTCTCCTCTTGCCAAATCCACTCTCCGTGTGCGCTTCCACCGTACCACTCCAAACTATTGAGAAAGTGATTGAGTATGTTATCTCTCGTCCTACAATTATTCTTTAGCATCATCTCATGGGCATTTATTGATTACTTACATCCAATCGCTACTTCATTTTTATGGCAATCTTGTTGTGGTCTACATTTGGAGGAAATTTTCATGTTGCCTTCAATGTGTTTGAAGAAATATCTGCTAACTCGAGTACCGCGATTATTCATTCTATGAAGTCTTTTCCCCTCATTTTTCCTATTAGACCATCTCCAACCACTATACACTATTTTACCCTCTATTTTACAAATTCAAACACATCAAACTTTATTTCTTCTCTAATCACAAACTATATTTATCCTCTAAAAAGGAATATTCCCTCACCACTATTCTTTACATATTATTTACAACTCCCTTCCTTTTCTTTTTTATATTCTCACTCCTAACCACACACAAATATACAATAATATTATTTAACATATTATAAAAATTAATAAATTAATAAATTAATAAATTATTAGTAAATTATGTGATTAATTAATACAATCAATTATGAGATTATATTTATAATAATATAAATATATTTATAATAAATTAACAAATCTTTTTATTACTATATAACATATGTCACGGTTGTCGCCGATTACTCACAAGAAAATAGTAAAAACATTTATTAATTTGACAATACTATTAATTTTCAGGGATGACAATAATTATTGATGAAACATTGAAGATTGACGCTTCGTTTTTCATATAATAACCACAAAGAGCATGAATAACACTTATTTAATCATCTCCATTTATGTATTCATCCCAAATATGATCAATTCAAGCGTTATGAAGCGCATAATGAACATCTTTATCTCTAATGCCTTTGTTGCGTTTAAGAAATTCATTGAATCTTTCTTTTTCATCAACGGCTACTTCAACATCCAGAATCGGTGCTTCCCTTGCTTGTCCAATTGGTACACTAAGATCTCGTTCATCTTCAAGAATCATGTTGTGCATAATAATACAAGCTCTCATAATGTCTTGTAATACGTTTTTAGCCCAAAAATGCGATGGACTTGCGACAATTGCGAATCGAGCTTCAAGGACTCCAATGGTATGTTAGTAGAATCGTATTTTAGTTAGAAGTTATTAAGTTTGTTAATGTAGTTTTATTTTATTTCATGTGTAATTTAATTTTAACTATTATTTTTTTTTTTTAATTAATGATACTTATAGTTTTAATTTGGGTAAAAATCATTACACTATCAAACACTTTTTCTATATGTGTTTTTTTTAAAGAAAAAAAACCCAAAAAAAATAAGAAAAATCTAGCAACGTGGCTTCCATCCCATCTATTAACTTCATGTGGCCAAAACACCTCCATCAATCTCCCCAATCACCTACACATGTGCAACATACACCCTCATCCAAACAAACCGGTGCACAGTTTCGACCCATCAAAAACATTGAACCAAAAATCAGTATTAAAAATTCACTTCTTCCCTTCTTGCCCAACAACATTATTTTTTTTGATGGAAGACCTCGAATCCGCTGCTTCTTCTCTTCTTGCCCAGGTTCGCTCTTGCTTCTTCTCTTTGTTTTTTTGTTTTGTTTTGTTTTGTTTTGTTTTTTTTTTTTTCAGGTTGCTTCTTCTCTTTGTTGCAAACCCAAAAATCAGCAAGGGTGTCTCTGCAATGTTATAATTGCAGAGACACCCCCCTCTATTTTAGAGGAAATGAACAGTGTTTCTAAAATAGAGGGGATTTTACAGTTTAACGCCACAATAGCGTTCGATTGGAGTTGCTCTTACCAGTGACGGGTATCTTCATCACGTTCTATTTGACTTTCATTGCATGGGTCTTGCTTTGTACAGGCAGCTTGTGGATTCCTCTTTGACATTGGAGGGGGCTAGTCTGGTAGCTTGTGGATTCCTCTTTGACATTGGAGGCGGCTAGTCTGGTATTCATTCTTGATGATGATATGGTCCAGAGGAGGTTAGTCGTATTCATTCTTAATGATGATATGGTCCAAGAGGAATAGGGTCTGGCTTTCACAGTTAAGACAGTTACATTCAGTTTGGTCATGCTTATTCAGGTTTAGTTGAGCATCAAGTTGATGAATGGTGTAAGTTTGTTATTTAGCTACAAGGTTCATTCGGATCATGGCATGATCGTTTTCTCGCACTCATTCACTCATTCACGTAACTCCCACCACGAGGGTTCACATTTGGGCATATCCTTCTTCTTTTGTAATCACTTCTTTAGCTACCACTTGAGGACAAGGTAAATTTTAAAGAGGGGTGTAATGATAAAGTCCCACATATAGAGTCTTGTAGAGTTAATTGGTGGGAAATACTATAAATAGGGGTAGAGAAATATTGTAAAGTCATTCTATGCATTTGTCTTGAGTTTTTAGAAACTCATTTGAGTTCTTGAAGAGTTCAGCCTTTTGAATGCTGTGGGATTGCTAGTATTGTGGTTTAGTTCAGCAATAGATCTTTTCTACTTCACAATTTTGTTGTTTTTATCTCTTCTTTGTTAATGTACTCAATCCTGTATCAAACCATTGGATGATTAATGAAACATCTATATTACTTCAAAAAGGAGATGTTAACAAACCTAGAACTTCACATAATGCTAATGCTACACTATTAACAAAGAGAGACGTCACGAACTACAACAAAATAATATCAATTCAACACTGAAAACTCTGAGTAGTTTCAAGTCCCAGGGTTATACAGACAACCAACATGCACGATTTTTTTTTTTTACTATTTCAAAAAAATTACTAAGGCAACAAAAGAAAAAATAAATAACGAATAGTGTTCTTATCAATCTTCGGAGTTTGACTGATGATACACCACAAATCCTGCAAAAGCATAGAGACTGACATTAGCATATAAAGGACTAAACACAAATAGGAAAAAAACAACTAAGGTACTCACTTGTATTAATATGGAAACACTAATGTAACATTTCATCTAGTTTCTGCCTGTAAGCAGCCAAACTCTGCAGGAGAAAATACCAGAGACAACAAAAATCAATAAATCTTGCTTTAGATATACTGAGAAATTATAGTGAGAAAGAACACACACAAACCATGCGCTTATAAATTTTGATTTACTAATTTGATTAGCCCCAAGGAGTTAAATATCCATAAAAAAAAAAGTCCAGATGCATTGTTCAAGGAGCAGTTCAGTTTTTTTCTGACGAGAAGTTCTATGCCGAGATGTTTTAGCCAAACGTCAAGTGAAAAAAAGCATGAGGAAACTGATTTTAATACATGGAATAAGTTACGAACTTTTAAAGTTCAAATCCGGAGTAGGAACTTTTAAAGTTCAACTTATTTTAGTGTCATGCTGACATCCAAAGACATTGAAAAGTAATAAATATAGTAGAATTTAGAAGAATCAAACCATGCACCAAATTATTAGCAAATTGAATGCTTAAAGAATATAAGTCAGGACATGAAACACCATTCTGGGAAACTTCAAAGCGACAGACTGACAGGCGCTATATACATTAATTGGTGCATGCGATCTATCAGATTGGGGAGTGAAAACAACAATACTACTACGATATGGTAAAAATTCTATTAAATTCCATTCAAGCTCAACCAACTGTTTGTTTTTCAGGAAGATAAGAACCCAATGTCACAATTGATTCTGAGTTTGCATTTAACTGCTTTTGATTCATAATCAAAAAGTGAGACTACAAAAAAGTGAAATATAAATGACAAAATACTAAGAGAAGTATGTGAAAGCATTAGAATACTCGTGTGTAAGCATAGACGCCCACTTCCGTGGGTGCTACTGGACTTCCACGCCTGATAAATCTCCCGTTTTTCATTATATAGAGCATAGGAATCCCAGTGGACAATTCTAAGCTAATAACCTATAAACATAATAAACGCAGACTCATTATTATGTATAGAAATAAATGCAGTAAAAATCCAAGCAGTAATTTCACTACCTCCTTTGATGTTAGTTTATCGAGGTACATAATAATGGCACGTAAAGAATTCCCATGAGCAGCAATCATGACATTTTTCCCAGATAACAATTGGGGTTCGATCTGCAAGATTACCAATTGCCGGATCAAATGCCTCGAATCAATGCATGTACTTCCTTTAAGCATAAATAAGTAACAAAAAATATGTTTGGACTCTTTGAGTCCGGACTCAAAGATTTTTTTGTTAACAATTTAAGATATCTACCTAAGTAAAAGACCTAATTACCCTCTACCTCCAAACACTAATAATGAATTTTAATTAAGGGTCTTTATGTCTTTTTGGTTGTTTGAGTCCGGACTTTTTGAGTCCATCTAGCATTACCCAATAAGTAATTCATGAAAGGAAAATGCTAAGGTGACCCACTAGGAGCACCCACTACGAGCATGCAGCTGAGGTGGCACTGCACGAACATTTCAATTCTCATCATTGATATTTTTTGGACAAAATTACCCCCACCTCCCACCTCCTTCCGCTTTACACACACCATCACCCTCTCGAACCACCATCGCTATACTCCTCCACGGCTAACACCACCACCGTCGTCCTCCTCCATAGCCAACATTACCACTGTGTCCTCCATCGCCAACGCCACCACCACCACCCTCCGATGCTCTCTCTCTCTCTCTCTCTCTCTCTGCTGTCATTTTCAAATTCAGCTCCCTTGGCGGCCAGATCTCAGATCGCTGAGAGAGAGGCAGTAGTGGGTGATGGCGGCATAGGACATATTGGGGGTAGTAGGCGATGGCGGTGGAGGAGATGGTGGTGGTGGTGGTGGTGGTGTTGGCGTTGGAGGAGGACGATAGTGGTGGTATTGGTTGTGGAGGACGACGGTGGTGGTGTTGGCCGTGGACTATGGCGATTGCGTGGAGAGAGGTAGTGGCAAAAGTCGGCGGCGGCGGTGGTTGGGAAGGTGATGGTGCGTGGGAGGTGGGGTAATTTGGTCCAAAAATTAAAAAAAAAATCAATGATGAGAATTGAAATGAGGGCCCACGTGCAATGCCACCTCAGCTGCGTGCTCGTAGTGGGTGCCTGCAGTGGGTCAGCATTTTCCTTCACGAAAACACAAAGATCACATTAATAGTATTAGTTATTTGTCTATTCAAAATTGCCTTAGATTTTCATGCAACGCCACTATTTCGAACTAGATCAAATATATTAAGTAAATCTGATGTAAACGTGTTGTTTATACTTATGCGGGAGTACCGCAAACTTACATGCTCCGTGAAATAAGCAACAGCTCTGTCGGCACACATTTCAAGGCTCTCTCCATTTGGGGGTGGAATGTCATAACTACGACGCCACTCATGGACTTGCTCCTTTCCATATCTATCTGCAGTTTCCTGTTTGTTGAGGCCCTGCAACTCTCCATACCTAAAAGGAACAGTACTTGGCATTCTGATTACAATCGCAGCAGTAGTTACAGAGTAAAAGGGAAATGAAGATCCAAAGAAATGAAAGATAGTTACATTCTTTCATTCAGTTGCCAAGCGGTCACAACAGGAATGGACTGTTTCTTGGTTTCTTCACTGTAAATCTGACTCCAAACTCTGGCTCGATCACTTTCGTTGTGCATAATGATAGGCACCTGAACATGTGAACAAGAAGAATATGTAAAGTTTTCCGTGCTATAGAAGGTTGGCATCATAAGAATAAGAATCAGGAAATAAGCTGCCTTAGAAGGACATTTAAACAAATCTTCTGATGTCATGAAGAATTTTGTGGTACACTTGCAACGGATCAGAAAAGGATAACTCATCACACCAGGCATACAAAGTCGCAACAAAAAAAGAAAGTTCATGATATGACAGAACAAAACAAGATGAATTTACATCAACAGGAAAATGAAATAACTTCATATAGTCCAATAAGATTAATCAGGTTCTCCTGTTGCATGAGTCCCCCCTATAAATCGTATTAGCCAGACCAAGAAGCAGAACCTTAGTATATCATCTAAAAATTATTTGCACTAATGAAGAATGATCTAAATTTAACAATAACTAACACTGGATGAAGAAACGGGTCGGTAAGGTAGCGTATGAGCTCGAGTTACCTCCACAGATGTCAGGAGTTCATCCAGTCTTTCATATATCCATGCTTCGATTAGCTGGGTCGAGAGCAGGTGATCGTCCGACTGTAGATTTGAGTCAGATAGACCTGAGCAAGGATATTTCATATGAGGAGCAGCCTGTGCAGATTTAGGATCGATTGGTACAGAACTTGAGAGGCAAGTTTATCCCAAAAGTGCTTAGCAGTTTCACGATGATACGAAACTCACTTGGGAACGGAATGACTATATGCAGGGTAAGTTTCCGTACCTATTTGAGTAATGGATAAATGGTAGTTCGACTTTTAAATTTCAAAACGAAATTTTCATTAGTTGAGAAGAATTGTAACGGCCCAAAATCGCTAACCGTGTTTAATTCCTTAAACAGGATCAACGCCCGTACTGTAGGACCCATACTGTGATATGTCTATCTACCGAGGTAAGAGCCAAAGTATCTTTTATTTTTGTTGTGATGTATGCCTAGTGTATTGTATATGTGTTGACTATTAAGTCAATTTATACTGATGTATAGGTATCGAGACGAGCGGGGGCATACCTCGAGTCGCGTGTTGACGTGGGACCGAGGTAACGGCATATTGGGGTAAGTTTAAAGTATTTGAATAAAATATGAATTTATGATGGTTTATAAGTGGCTAATGTGGCCACATTTAAATAAACATTAAGGTGTCTATAGTTAGTTAAAATAAAACAAGAAACATTAGATGTGCATCGAGACACATATACACACATCAAGAGACAAGGTGTCCAATTGTTGATCACTCAATGGTGACTTGAGGGACAAGTGGGACAAGGTGGTCCACTAGATAAACCTCGAAATACGTGCGCACACAATGATCAATGGCTAGCATTCAAACATATCAACATGGTCAAATGTGTATATAAGTCAATGACTTTGTTTCTCATCCTCATCAAAATCGGTAGGAGAGGGAGAAAGAAGAAGAGAAGAAAGAGAGTCAATTCTGGAGTGATTTGGGTGGAGGAGAAGTGTGAATCATTGCAAGCTTTGGTGAGGAAGAAGAAGAAGAACAAGTGAGGTAACTTCTCCACACCATAAAATTTCATAAAAATTGATGTTGTTGTTGTTGTTGTGTGTTGGGATGAGTGGTAGGGACCTCATGTAATGTGTATGAGGGTCCCTATGGCGAAAACATGGCCTATGTGTCGCAAAAACCCAAAATTCGAAGTATAGAATTTTGAGTTCTGCTGCACATAACGCGCTAGATCTATAACTTAGCGCACTAATGTTTACATTAGCGCGCTAATGTCAAAAGTTAGCGTACTAACATTGAGTATCGCGCTAGACAACCAAGGTAGCACGCTAATGTGGCAATTAGTGCGCTACTGTTCACAATTAGCGCGCTAATTTCTCAGCCAGTACTAAAAAATCAGCCAAGTCCAAAAATGGTCTAAACACTATAAATGGGTCCAAACACACTCTAACACTTGCCAAACAACTCCAGGGGACTAAGCGGAGATCCCGAGAGTTTGGAAACGCATTTCGAAGTGCCGAAAGGTCAGACAGGCTAGGACAAATATGTGAATTGTAAGAAAAGCTGTGAAAATTATATATTTCATTTCATTCACTTTTATTCATTTATTGGTCTATTTGTAGACATTGCTACTTGAAATCTCACATCATGTTGTTCTTGTATCTATTCATGAGTGAATATCGTGACATGATGCCTTGTGAAATATTTCATTGACTCTAATTCCTACTTTTGATGTCATTTTTGATAAAGCATTGATCAAAAGCATGCTATTGGGATAACTAGGATTTGACTAGTCTTGTATTATATTCCTTTGGGCTTTGTAGTCTAACTTGATTTGGATTCCTAGAGAATTGGAACTATTTCTTTTCGAAAACTAAAATAGGGATTATCTAGTATCCATTGCACGAGAGATGCGCGATTCACTGGGACATGGGTCTAACGGGGTTCCGACACTCACCACTACATTTGTGCGACACACGAGTTATGAGACTTGGGGTGATCAACAAGAATGAGATTGCTATTGGATAAGGGTAGAGCGCAACTCTGCTATTTGTGAGAGATATGTTGAGCACAACTCCATATAGTAGTGGAAAAGGTTTGGTGATAGGTTATCACCGCCGACTGGACGTAGATCATCTCAACTTAGCCTGTGTCAGTCTCTACATTTTTAACTCTGGTATTTACTTGCATTATTTGATTCAACAATTCTTCTGCTATTTATGCTTTTAAATACATGTCTTATATTTTGGAAATGTGGCAAGAATTCTCCAGTTATTACTTAAATATCACTATACTCACCGTTTAGTTTGTGACGGTGGGTGTAGGTCCGTCGAGCAACAACAGACTAGGGAAGGAGAAGATCGACGACTCTCCTATCTCATTTTGTATGTCTCGACTTTTATTGTATTATTACTGTTTATGTCATTACTGTACATTTTGGGTTGTACATTGGGTTGAGTGAATAGTGTCATATAGACATGCATGTGAAGCTGTATTTTCCTGGTTTTCCATACTTAGGATTTTGAAAAATGAAAGCTTCCGCATAATTGTTAAAACACATAATAATATGATAATAGGTAATTTTAATTACCTCTAACGTTTAATAATATATTTGAATGTGTTTTGAGGAATATAGGGACGAAAGACTGACTATTACGTAATTAAGTCTTATGTCATTAGGATTAAGGCTTGATTACGAGATTAGGCCAAGCGGTGCCCTGTTTCGTAGAAGGGGTCGTCACAGTTGGTACCAGAGCTTAAGGTTAGAGAACAAGATGACTAAAACACAAACATTAATTGTGGAAACCAGATGACCTGTGCCTAGAAACCATTAGTTGGGAAGTGAGTGACAGTGAGGTGGGGATTTCTTATACGTACTTGTTAATTTCTGTGTGTATATATATATATATGTATGCGCTGTGTCACGTAGAAGCTGATTTGCGTTCGCTATCTATTGCAGACCCCGATGGCTGATACACGAGGTGGAGGAGATGCAAAGCCTAGTGACAATCAGCTTCCTACTATTGCGGAGGATCTACAACGATTGTCTGATTGAGTGACAGCTCAGGGTCAGCAGTTGACCGATTTCGTCGCATTGACGACAACTCGTTTTGCTCCACCAGCATCGACATCGACACCTACGACTGCTACACCGACTATCTAGGCGCCAGCACTTCCTACTGTAGCTTTAGCAGCGCCGATAGCCATGACTGCACTAGTGGTGGAGACAGCTGAGTCAGTATCGTCTCCCACGCTCGCATCCTCCAGCACATCAATGAAAGTTTAGCTGGTGAAAGACTTCATCAGACTTAAGCCAATCTATTTCGATGGTGTACGAGATTTCCAGAAGATTGATAAATGGATTCTGTCTCAAGAGAAGCTCCATAGGATATTGAAGATCAAAGATAGACTTTGGGCAGAGATCTCATTGTACACTCTAGAGAGAGAGACGCCGACGTGTAGTGGCGAATGATAGTGGCTATTCACGGAGAGTTTGAGACATGGGATGTTTTTAAGCAGAAGTTCTATCAACAGTATTTTCCGCCTTCAGTAATGAAAATATCGAGGCGAGAGTTCATAGACTTGAGAAAGGGGCCAAAGGAGCCTGTGATGCAGTACATGGATAGATATGATTATCTGCGGCAGTTTGCTGGGGACTTGGTGAGAGATGAGTCCGATGATGTATACCACTTCAGTGATGGACTCAGGCCCGATATTGAATATTATGTTGTCAGTTCAGGCGCGATGACACTCACCGAGATCTACGAGCGAGCCCTAGGACATGAGATATATTATCTAGGCAGAGTTGCTGATGGCAGAGTACCGGGTTTAGTGTTATCTGCAGAGCAGGTCATGGAGTATGAAAAACAGAGACGAAAGGGTAAAGGAGCAAGGGGATGGAACAAAGGTGCTCAGGGTTCGGAGACAGCCACTCACCCACTGGCTGTACCTCCAATATCATCCATTGCTTTAGCATAGAGCCCAGTGGGCAGACCTCCCTTGCCACCTCCCATTAGACCAGCTTTACCAGCTCCCGTTATTCCTGCACTTCCCGCCCCACAGGCTTCACGGCAACAGTCGCAGGGTGGCAGAGGCCGAGATACCAGACAATGACCGGAATAGCCGCAGAGACAAGGTCACTATCAGGCACAGGGCCAGACTTAGACTCAGGGTTAGCGCAGACACTTGACATGCTACAGATATGGACAGGTCGGACACATAGTGAGAGAGTGCCCGCATTTTGCAGCAATGTATGCTCAACAGGCCCGATAGGAGGTTCATATGGTAGCCCAACCAAACGCCAACGCCACGCGAGGTCTAATCGAGGGTATGATTTCTATTTGCGGTAGAGATGCATATGTTTTATTTGATTCTGGCTCTACCGTATCTTTCATCGTCGGTCGCATGGTAGACATCCTAGGGTTGAAACCTGTTAGGCTTAGCATACATTTGATTTTAAGTACTGCAACCGGGGATAGGGTTTACCCTAATAGTGTTATTGAGGGGTGTCTGGTCGAGATAGCTGGGGTAGAGCTATCTGCTGACTTTAGAGTCCTCAAATTTTTGGAGTTTGACGCGATCTTAAGGATTGACTAGTTAGCAGCATATCACGTTCATATCGACTGTTTCAGTAAGACAGTGGTATTTGAGATTCCAGGGCGTTCGACATTCATCTATAGAGGCAGCTCAGCGAGGACAACAGGTATGAGAGGTCGACCTGTGACTAGTGAGGAGATGTAGGCGTTGATCTCGTTATACACTGTACCAGAAAATCGGGGACCTAGGCTGGAGGACATACCGGTGGTTAGAGAGTTTCCTTATGTGTTTCCGGAGGATTTACCTGGTTTACCGCCGCCGCAAGAGATTGATTTCATTATTAAGTTGGTACCAGGTACGAAATCGATTTTCATACCACCGTATCGGATGGCACCACGAGAGCTAGAGGAGTTGAAGACTCGAGCTTCAGGATTTGGTTGAAGTGCATTTATCACACCTTCTATGTCGCAATAGGGAGCACCCGTTCTTTTTGTGAAGAAAAAGGATGATACTTTAAGACTTTGTATTGATTATCGACAGTTGAACAAAGTCACAATTACGAATAAATATCTACTCCCGAGGATTGATGATTTATTTGATCAGCTGAGAGGAACACAAATTTTCTCCAAGATAGACCTGCGATCAAGGTATCATCAGCTTAGGATCAAGGATGAGGATAGGTCCATTACAGCTTTCAGTACAAGATATGGACATTTTCAGTTCACGTTCATGCCATTTGGGCTAACCAATGCTCCAACAGTGTTTATGGATCTAATGCATTGAGTCTTCAGACCATTTCGTGGTAGTCTTCATCGATGATATAATGATCTACTCGAAGACGAGGGAGGATCACGAATAGCATCTTAGAGAGACGTTGCAGACTTTGAAGGAGCATAAATTGTATGCCAAATTCAGTAAATGTGAATTTTGGCTTTCAAAGGTCCAATTTCTAGGGCATGTTATCAGAGCAGCAGGAATATCAGTAGATCCAATCAAGATTCAATCGATTATGGATTGGCCAGCACCCACTTCAGTGACTAATATTAGAAGTTTTCTAGGTTTGGCGGGGTATTATCGCCGATTTGTGAAGGATTTCTCAAAAATCGCTTCACCGCTTAAGAAATTGACCCATAAAGATGTTAAATTTAAGTGGTCTGAGGAATGTGAGGAGGCACTCGCTCAGTTGAAGAGGTTATTGACTACTGCGCCAGTGTTAGTATTACCAGAGGTTGGATATGGATTCTCAATATATACGGATGCTTCTTCTAGTGGTCTGGGATGTGTGTTGATGCAGGGTACTGGTATAGTAGCTTATGCATCCAAACAGTTGAAGGTACATGAGAAGAACTATCTGACGCACGACTTGGAGCTTACAGCAGTAGTGTTTGCATTGAAGATATGGAGACATTACCTGTATGGAGAGAAATTTATACTATTTACTGATCATAAGAGTTTGAAGTATCTCTTCACACAGAAGGATCTAAATATGAGACAACGCAGGTGGTTAAAATTTCTGAAGGATTACGACTTTTCCTTGTAATATCATTCGGGAAAAACGAACGTAGTCGTAGATGCGCTGAGTAGGATATTTGTTGGTGATGCGGAGATTCTTACTAAAACGCGAATTGAGATTTGCGCTCAGATGAGAGTACATACCGTGTCTACACAACGAGTGTCAGAGGGTCAGAGGACTGACAAGTTGTACTCGAAGTTTAGTGAATTGGCGCAGTGCAGATTGTGTTGATTGGACAAAGACGTCTGACCGGTGCTTGAGATTCAGGGGCAGATTGTGGATACCGTCATTACGAGAGGGAGATTCTTCAGGAGTCGCACCGTTCCCGATTCACCATTCATCCAGGCATGACCAAAATGTACCACGACATGAAGAGGCATTTTTGGTTGTCTGGGATGAAGGCTGATGTATCTAAGTTTATCACGAACTGTGGTATTTGTCAGTAAGTGAAGGCTGAACATTGCCAACTTGGAGGATTGCTACAGCCTCTTCCCATTCCACAATAGAAGTGGGAGGACATTACTATGGATTTTGTGAGAGGACTACCGAGAACCGCCCGGAGACATGATTCTGTCTGAGTTATCGTTGATAGACTGACGAAGTCTGCTCATTTTCTACCAATGGACGCACATTACACGTTTGATCAGTTGAGTATACTGTTCGAGCGAGAGATTATTAGATTGCATGAGGTACCAATGACTACTACGTTAGATCGAGATGTTATGTATACGTCCAAGATGTGGTGAAGTATGCAGGAGCAGTATGGTACATGCCTACAGTTTAGTACAACTTTTCATCATCAAATTGACGGGCAGACAGAGAGATTGATTCAGGTTCATGAGGATATATTGCGAGCTTGTGTTTTGGAGTTTGGGGGATCATGGGAGGAGTACATACAGTTGTTTGAGTTTGCATATAACAACAGTTATCACGCCAGTATTGAGATGACGCCTTTTGAGGCTTTATATGGTAGACCGTATTGAGCGGTTCTCGGTAGTCCTCAAAGGACCGGGAGACCGTGGGGCTGAGCCAGAGGACCGGGAGACCGTGGGGCCTGAAATTATTATTGATCACACAGAGAAGGTTGTCAGAAACTCAAAGGAGCCCAGGACAGACAGCGGAAATATGCGGACAGATATTGCAGTGATCTCACATACACCGAGAGATCCTTTGTATATTTAAAGGTTTTCCTCGAAAGGGTCTTCAAAGGTTCGGTGTGAAAAGTAAACTTGCACCGAGATTTATCGAACCTTTCAGGATGAAGAAACGGGTCGGTAAGGTAGCGTATGAGCTCGAGTTACCTCCACAGATGTCAGGAGTTCATCCAGTCTTTCATATATCCATGCTTCGATTAGCTGGGTCGAGAGCAGGTGATCGTCCGACTGTAGATTTGAGTCAGATAGACCTGAGCAAGGATATTTCATATGAGGAGCAGCCTGTGCAGATTTAGGATCGATTGGTACAGAACTTGAGAGGCAAGTTTATCCCAAAAGTGCTTAGCAGTTTCACGATGATACGAAACTCACTTGGGAACGGAATGACTATATGCAGGGTAAGTTTCCGTACCTATTTGAGTAATGGATAAATGGTAGTTCGACTTTTAAATTTCAAAACGAAATTTTCATTAGTTGAGAAGAATTGTAACGGCCCAAAATCGCTAACCGTGTTTAATTCCTTAAACAGGATCAACGCCCGTACTGTAGGACCCATACTGTGATATGTCCATCTACCGAGGTAAGAGCCAAAGTATCTTTTATTTTTGTTGTGATGTATGCCTAGTGTATTGTATATGTGTTGACTATTAAGTCAATTTATACTGATGTATAGGTATCGAGACGAGCGGGGGCATACCTCGAGTCGCGTGTTGACGTGGGACCGAGGTAACGGCATATTGGGGTAAGTTTAAAGTATTTGAATAAAATATGAATTTATGATGGTTTATAAGTGGCTAATGTGGCCACATTTAAATAAACATTAAGGTGTCTATAGTTAGTTAAAATAAAACAAGAAACATTAGATGTGCATCGAGACACATATACACACATCAAGAGACAAGGTGTCCAATTGTTGATCACTCAATGGTGAATTGAGGAATAAGTGGGACAAGGTGGTCCACTAAATAATCCTCGAGATACGTGTGCACACAATGATCAATAGCTAACATTCAAACATATCAACATGGTCAAATGTGTATATAAGTCAAATGAATTTTTGTTTCTCATCCTAATCAAAATCGGTAGGAGAGGGAGGAAGGAGAAGAGAAGGACGATAGTGAATTCTAGAGTGATTTGGGTGAAGGAGAAGTGTGAATCATTGCAAGCTTTGGTGAGGAAGAAGAAGAAGAACAAGCGAGGTAACTTCTCCACACAATAAACTTGTGATTTCATAAAAACTGATGTTGTTGTTGTTGTTGGGTGTTGGGATGGGTGGTAGAGACCTCATGTAACGTGTATGAGGGTCCCTAAGGCGAAAACATGGCCTATGTGTGGCAAAAACCCGGAATTCGAAGTGTAGAATTTTGAGTTTTGTTGCACATAGTGCGCTAGATCTGTAACTTAGCGCGCTAATGTCAAAATTTAACGCGCTAGACAACCGAGGTAGCGCGCTAATGTCGAAAGTTAGCGTGCTAGACGGCCGAGGTAGCACGCTAATGTGGAAATTAGCGCGCTACTGTTCACAATTAGCGCGCTAATTTCCCAGCCAGTACTAAAAAAATCAGCCAAGTCCAAAAATGGTCTAAACACTATAAATGGGTCCAAACACACTCTAACACTTGCCAAACAACTCCAGGGGACTAAGCGGAGATCCCGAGAGTTTGGAAACGCATTTCGAAGTGCCGAAAGGTCAGACAGGCTAGGACAAACATGTGAATTGTAAGTAAAGCTGTAAAAATTTTATATTTCATTTCATTCATTTTTATTGATTTATTGGTCTATTGGTCGACATTGCTACTTGAAATCTCACATCATGTTGTTCTTGTATCTATTCATGAGTGAATATTGTGACATGATGCCTTATGAAATGTTTCATAGACTCCGATTCCTACTCTTGATGTCATTTTTGATAAAGCATTGATGAAAAACATGCTATTGGGATAACTTGGATTTGACTAGTCTTGTATTCTATTCCTTTGGGCTTTGTAGTCTAACTTGATTTGGATTCCTAGAGAATTGGAACTAATTCTTTTTGAAAACTAAAGTAAGGATTATCAAGTGTCCATTGCACGAGAGATGTGCGGTTCACGGGGACATGGGTCTACCGGGGTTCCGACACTCACCACTACACTTGTGCGACACACGAGTTATGGGACTCGGGGTGATCGACAAGAATAAGATTGATGTTGTATAAGCGTAGAGCGCAGCTCTGCTATTTGTGAGAGATATGTTGAGCACAACTCCATATTGGCGATAGGTTCTCACCATCAACCGAACGTAGATCATCTCGACTTAGCCTGTGTCAGTCTCTAAATTTTTTACTGTAGTATTTACTTGCATTATTTGATTCAACAATTCTTTCGCAATTTATGCTTTTATATATCTGTCTTATATTTTGGAAATGTGGCATAGAATTCTCCAGTTATTACTTAAATATCACTATACTCACCGTCTAGTTTGTGATGGTGGATGTAGGTCCGTCGAGCGGCAGCAGACCAGGGAATGAGAAGATCAATGTCTTTCTCTTAGCATTTCTGCGACTCTCTTATCTCATTTTGTATGTCTCAACTTTTATTTTATTATTACTTTTTATGTCCTTACTGTACATTTTGGGTTGTACATTGGGTTGAGTTAATGCTGCCATATAGACATGCATGTGATGTTGTGTTTTCTTAGTTTCCACACTTAGGATTTTGAAAAATGAAAGCTTCCGCATAATTGTTAAAACACATAATAATATGATAATAGGCAATTTTAATTACCTCTGACATTTAATAATAAATCTGAACATGAATATAAGGACGAAAGGTTGACTAATACTTAATTAAGTCTTATGTGATTAGGATTAAGACTTGATTACAGGATTAGGCCGGGTGGTGCCCTGTTTCGTAGAAGGGGTCGTCACAGGATGCCTACTAAGACATAATCCTCTCCTCACCATTCAACTGTTTCACCCAGTTCTTTGGCCAATAGAAACAGAGCAAAAATTGCATAAGCTAATTGGACACTTCCTAGAATATGAGAATGGACGGAGATTCCTAATAAAACCATTAACGCTGTACACATCAAGACGATTAGTAAGGAAGCTCCAGAAGGTGTAGTGCCACCCTTGACTTGTCTCAAGTATCTATGTGAAAAGAATGGAAAGTGTAAAACCCTTGCAACCTTAAACCCTAAACCCACCAAAAAGAATTGTCGTTCTTGAAAGATGTACCTTTAGAAGACAAGAAACTAATAGCCCATTTTTGTAGAGGAAACACAACATAGGGAATTCCTTCTTGGGATTTTTATTTCCAAAGAAAATGACTAGGAAATGAATCCATAGACCTCTTTCCTCACTTCCATTGGAGGGGCAAGGGTATGAAGGGAGGGGAGAATTTGGGGAGGAGGAAGTTAGCTAAAAAATGAAAAAAGTGGGTGTTACACGTCCTTGTGATGACTCTGAGGCAAACGCATCTACTAAGTCTTCCATCATATGGGAATTAAAGACTTCAACTAAGATTAAGATTTAAATGGATACTTGTGCTTGACAAGTTGAATTTTGATCATTTACTTTAAAGAAGAAATTTAATTTATCACTTTCACAACATTTAAACTGCTTGTTCCAGAGAGTCTCATAAAGATATCCATGGGAGTTAAGAACATAACTCTCGAGCTATCAACTGACAGTTTGGATACTATAAAAGAATGAATTTAAGAATTCAAGTCACATTTAATCCAAAATATGACCATGTGTTTTTTTAGAGAGTCTCCATGGCTCACTGGTGGAATTTTTTGGCAGAGGAGTTCCATGAGTACTGGAGCACAACAAAATAAAAAGTGCAACGTTTTCTCACACATCATCCTATAAGTTACCAAATTTCATAAAAAGATTCATAACCTCCACAAGACAATAGAGACACGACACTAGATTCTCAATTCTAATCTTGTTTCACAATGCACTAAAGAAGAAGTTCAAGTTCATAGTTTCCCAAAAAGTTGTCAATGCTTCACTAGTAGCTCATAGAAGGAAATACACGAGTATACAAATCCCAATGCAACACTGTAAACTGCTTTGCTAACTAGTGTATTTATTTGGTTAATTAGGGACCACAATACTCAAAAACAAAAAATATCCCGAAGTAAAGTCATTATCAGTAGGAAACCAAAAGAATAAGTCAAAGGCAATCCTTAAAGAAAAAAAAGAGCAAGAAAAAATGAGCCGAGAGTCAAAACTGCCAAGGTTGGTGATAAATCAGTGCTTTCAAAAACTCAAATCAAAGAAACTAGATAAATAAGACCCTTTCCTTGATTATGAAGTTGGCTATATAAATTTTCACCATTCCACTCAATCAAAAGCTCCATCTATACACATAATAGGCATGCATATATACCATTAATACTTCTTTTAGTGTTATCTAGACCTCCGTCTTCTTTTAGAATTGACATTGATTCTCAACAGGTCAATTTTTCTAGATTTTTACATCTACTGGTCAAAACAAATACTCTGAATGAGCCAATAGCCTCGCATAAAAATAACTAAAATTAAAGTTTATGTCAATTCAGATTGCAGCAATCCCAACAAACAACATAAAATCCTGCAACTTCCTATCTTTACATGAGGACATAGAGCTTAATGAGGCCAACAAGTTTCTCGACTACACAGTTTGCAGCATAGGAAACAGCATAGAAACATATGAATATCTTCACCAAAACGCATGGAAATAGTAGAAGTGAAAATAAGAGAAATCAAGTCCAGACAAAGAGAAAAAGAACTGTCGACAAGTAATTAGTTGACAACATACCATCGGCAGAATCAAGAAAATTACAAAATTGTACTATCTTCATTGACAATGGGTACCCATTTTATGAGTAATTAATTGTCATCAAAATTCAGTAGAACAGTATAAGAACTCAGTATAAATAGCGTACCCAGGTAAGTAAGGAGCTTCAAACTTATCTTAAAGGTATAAGCTTAAACCTATCGTTTCCAGTGCAATGATCAGTGACCACGACACTTGAACTTAATTTAGAACAATCAAGATCTATTAGTTATAATTTT
Organism: Stephania yunnanensis; assembly: GCA_039657365.1. NCBI lineage: Eukaryota > Viridiplantae > Streptophyta > Magnoliopsida > Ranunculales > Menispermaceae > Stephania > Stephania yunnanensis. The sequence continues at coordinate 24,596,769 of CM077581.1, read as the reverse complement.
CTTTAAGTGATGCAATTTGAAATAGATCATATTTTCCAAAACAGCAAGTTCACATAGAAATTACTTAAGTCTGCGTTGTTACACACCAAAAGCATTTGTTTTCAATGCAAGGACACAAAAAAATGCTCACCTTCTTACGACGATGTTGGTTCATAGCAAGCATGGCCGTCATCTGTGCACGAATCAGTGCAGATGTGAATATCATGTCAACAGGTATGTTGCTGATTCTTTTTCCAGCTTCAATAGCCTCCTCAACCCCCTTCTTGGTCAGGGGCACGTCAACACAACCTGTGAACAAATTCTTCTCGTTCCACAATGATTCCCCATGCCGAATCAAAATTAGAGCTGCTTCATCTGCGAGAGGAATGGAAAACTAAGTGTCAATTCTCAAAAGCACATCAGAAGGGAAGCTGATAAACGTTCTTGTTGGAGATGTGTGGATCAACCGTATATAGTCCACGTCAATTACGAAACACAATTGAACGAATGGAAACTAGTAAGTGATTAATAATTTTTGTAATTAGAGGGCAAATTATACTAAGAAATAAGACAATACGCAATCGATCAGATCATATAGATATCCCTCAAGCATATATTTCTGTAATCTGTATATATATGATAAAGATAAACTGAATCAACATGGAGATTTGACAAAAGGACATCTTCTGCCACTAAATCCAATATTAGGACTAGTGATGATCTAACTCTGCTTAAGCAGTTCTTACAATTTCATTTAGATCTTTATAACGCAGTGGAAATGAATGACACTATGGATCACCACATCACTGACCAAGTGGCATATAAACTGCCATTCCAATCATATTAATTTAAGTATAACTAATTAAATTACAAGTAGAACTTACATGACTTCTTCCTGGAATCATTGGTGCCATGGTTTAATGGGGATGAGATTGGTTCAGCCACTGAGGTACGAGACGATGAGGCTTGAACTCCATTCAACTTCCATCCACTAGAGTGTCTTTCTCTTCCCACCGATGAGATCAGGTAAACCGCAGAGCCCCTCGAACCCAACTTCACCGAAAAACTCTCAAATACCCTTTTCGTAGGAGAGTCACTGCAACATCCATTCACACGAATGGCCCCACTAAATGGGTGAAATGCAGTGGCAGCCATTCTGTTTGAAGGAAATGAGAATCCACACAACTCTAATTAGAGAGGCTCAAATAATAATAATAATTACTATAATAATGATAATAATAATTACTATAATAATAATCAATTATATATAACCAAAAATTCCCATCAAACTACTTCATCAGAGAGGAAAAAAAATATTCAAGAACAATATCAATTCACTATAAATCTAATTTCCTGCCAAAATCAGTTAAAACCCCTAAATCCAATACCCCAACAGAGAGAAAAAAAAAAAGAAACAATAAAAATAAATAAATGAAGAAACATAACAAGAGAAAACAGAGGAAAACAGAGAAGCAGAAGATCCCCGTTAACTGTAAATGAAAGTCAAAGTTGTTGAAACAATGAAACTTGAAAAGGAAACCCAGAAACAGAACCAATAGAACGTACCAGAGATTGGTGTGTTAGAGAAGTGAAACGGGCAGCACAAATCACGGATTTTGTAATCAGAGAAGCAGCGATGAAACCGAAGCAAAAATGAAAGACGCGATTTTCAGAGAGAGAAGTTGCAGTGGCAATTATAGAGGTAGGTGGGATGAGAGAAGACGACGAAAGGGGTTGGAGTTGGTGTGAAATTTGGGAGGCGAGAACTAGAGAGGTTATTTTGGGAGAGATCGATGACAAAAATGAGAATAACAGATGTTTGGAGAGCAAAGACACTTGGACAAGTTCAGATTTCTGTCGGAGAGAGGGAGAGAGAGAGCAAAAGGTGGCGTTTTATAGATCTAGCGATACGCAAGTTGCCAAACGGGGCTTTCGCTACGCCGTCCAGGGTGGTCACGGGGCGGTTAAGAGAGGGGTTTACTTTAAATAAATTTTTCTCGCTTAACATAATCTGTGGTGCTTAAAGACCACCTTAATTCAGCACACCAATGAAAACGTGATTGAACAACAACAATGACACAAATAAAGTTTATTACCTAGTTCAATGAGATTACAGCTCCAACATCCTGTACATCTCATGCCTGTCATGCATGAACTCTTGTTTTTCTCAAGCTTACATGCCTTGACTTTATAGCAAAACAACCAAGTTAGTTACATAACTGTCGATGACACATGTCCTATGTACATTACTCGAGACTAAGTAAACCACCGCACCCATGTAGTGCTCAAAACAACCACCTAACTGCTTCCTTCATTTGTTGTCACTTGGTTCTATAACCGTCTTGACCCCCCTGATCAATAGGCACATGCTCAAAGTGCTTAGAAGTTGCTGGGACATGCCTTGGTCATGCTATGAGCCATGACCAAGGTTAGTTACATAACCGCCTGTAACCGCACTTGACTTGGTCCGTCCAAGCCTATAGTTCGCCTTGCTCAAAGGACATGGTCTTATTGGTGGTGCCTAGCTACGCGCCTAGGCACCCTGGGTGCTAGCCGGAGCTCGGTCGTCCGAGTCCCACCGGCTCGGAGTGGCCGGCGCCATGGTCCGTCCATGGGTCTTGCCTTGGCATGGTTGCCCAAGGCATGCTCGAGGGTCTTCCTTGCTTCCTTGCCCATGCCACCCCTAGGAGAGTCATCCCTCCTTATAGTAGATGTTAAGCTGTTTCCCCAACTCCAATAGGAAACATCCAGAAATGAGATCAATCGTACTTCGACTTGGTCAACGCCCAAGTCAAGATTTGTCAACCCTTGCCAAGGTATGCCTTGTCAGTGCCAAGGCGCGGCCTTGTTCGTGCCAAAGGAATCTGCCAAGGTCATACCTTGCTCGTGCCCAAGGAACTTGCCAAGGCGCGACCTTGCTCGTGCCAAGGCACGACCTTGCTTGTGCCAAAGGAACCTGCCAAGGCGCGACCCTGCTCGTGCCAAAGGAACCTGCCAAGGCGCGGCCTTGCTCGTGTCAAGGCTCGTGCCAAGGCGTCATTGTGCTCTCGCCAAGGAACGTGCCACGGAATGTGCTAAGGCCCAATCGTGCTCCTGCCAAGGTCCGTTCCAAGGTGTCATTGTGCTCCCACCAAGGAACGTGCCAAAGCCCAACTGTGCTCGTGCCAAGGCGCAACTAAGCTCCCCGCCTAGACACCGTGCCTAGGTGCGCGCCAAAGTGCGGCCTTGTCCACGCCACTACAGCCTGCCTCGTCTACGCCGCATACGATTTACCCATGCGCATGCGTAAGCCTTCACACGCTATATTGCGAACCATCCGTAGTGCACCAACCAACAACTAACTCCCATGAAACTTTCCGAGTCCACCAAAATCCGAATATTGCTAGGTTTTCCCGCTGCCTAGCCAGCTTACTCGGGTCGCACTATTGAGGGGCTAACAGTAGCCTAGTAGGTCCGCAAGAATTTTAACAGGCACTTCCATACGTGATACACATTTAACTTTTTTTAAAAAAAGAAAAATTAGTTTGGTTAAAACAAACTTTAAACCTTATTTATGTTGTAACAATTACTATTAATAAGTTTGGTAAACTTCTATTGATAAGTTCACCCCACCTATTTATTCAAAAAAAAGTTGATATACTATTTTAAAAATAATGCAATCTTCTTATTATTGGCATTGGGGCGTATGAGAGGAAGACAATATAGATGGGTAATTTCAAAAAATCGCAAATTCAATTAAAAAAAAAAGGTGAGGGTGAACTTATAATAGAGATTATTGCAACGTAAATAGGGTTTGTTTTAACCTGACTCTAAAAATTAATTGTTACAAAACTTTTGTCCTCATATCTTGGGCTTGGACAGCAATGAATGATACATTTTATAAACAATTTGAGAACCGCCTAAGAATTGTAAAGTTAATTTTCAAAATCCATATATCTATATCTATATAATTAAGCTATGTACATTTTTTATGATCTATGTTTTGATTATTTAGTTTTTATATATTTTAAAGTCTATCTATTGTTCATCAACGTACTAAAAATAATGTACATGCATGAATATGTTGACAACAACAAACACTATCTGGTCACATTCTTTTTTATTTCTTCTTGTGATTACCTTGTACATTTTTAATAGGAAAATGCGTTTGTGACATCGATGGACCATGCTCCATGTGCGTGACCATCGATACCATGATCACATGGATCTCGAGATGTAATGACGACGGCCACGTGGGCGTGTCCCATCAACGTTTCTATTGATGTTACAATAGAGATGTTACAATAGAAGTGTCCTTTTTATATAATAAGGGTTATCTTATACATTTTTAATTGATTGTGACCTTTTTATTTTGAGAGTTTCTATTCTACATAATAAATATAGTCAATTTTAAATTTTGTGCAGTTCATCAAAGTACAAATTCTTCTCTAATGCAAGTTTCAAATCACAATATAAGAATTAATAGTTGATGTAGCAACCCCTATCTCAATTAAAGCAATACTCACCCTGAAAACCTTAATTAAATCCTGGTTGTAATGAATTTAATAATCCTTGTTGTATGCTTTGTAGGACTGTATCCTAGCAGTCAGTCCTACGTAGCAAACTCGGTCAGTACTTGAGCGTCGACACTGATGTAATAATTAAATAATGTCACTTATGTTTGATGTCATGTATCATATCTACCTGATTACGTAGTGTGCACACTAATGTAGGTTCGATCGTGGATTTTTAAAAACAGGGAAGCGACCTCGAGATGTGTGCGAGCGTGCAATTGGTGTTGTAAACTGTGACTTGGGGTTAGTTCATAACTTAGACTTAATTTTAATCAAGTTATGTACGTAAGTTATCTAATGAAAATAAATGAACTTGCCTAAGCCACTAAATATATATATACTTATGCCTAAGTCCTAAGTTTTAATTAGTGCAAGACCTAAGTTAGTCTATTTGACTAAATATTAATTTGATAAAGCTTATAATGGGTAATTGGATTTAGATGAATTAAACTAGCATAAGATAGTGGGAAATAGCCATATTATGAACTATATCCCCAAGTTGATTAAATAGGCTAGATTGATGAGCTTAACTCCATGATGAAATTTTAATGGCCTTAGATCTAGCTAGGCTAGTGGAAATCGAGAGCATGCATGTAAAAAATTATGAGGACCTTAGATTTGCCTTGTGATGGAGTGACAAGGGAGATACAAGGATAATTTAATTGCCAAATTTCAAAAAGAATGAGTATAAAAGACTCACTTAATCTCCACACCATGCATGAACATAAAATACTTCAACTAGGTTTTTAGAGAAAGATAGGGGTTTTGGTTAGAAATAGTGCTGAAAAATCAAAGAAAATGTATAGTTGGAGCCAAGGATCTTAAAGAGCTTAAGTTTTCACAAGGATCAAACTTTAGGTAATAAATCTTTTCCATTTCAAAAGTGCATTAGGATGATTTCAGGTTCTCTAAATCATTCTAGTGTTGAAATTTTGTCAAGTTTGATGAATTTTTTGATTTCATGAGATGATTATGAATATAAAAATGAAGTTTTCTTATGCATAACATATTTTAGTACCTTTATAAGTAGTATTTTGTTAATAATTTAGACCATTAATAATTAAATTCATGCTAATTCTATATATTTTGTTGGTTTTTAGGCGAGGAAAGCGGAGTGGGAGCATTTAGAGCTTTGTTGAAGATTCGATAAAGTTTTTCTTATAAATCGCGCTAGTGCGGATCACGAGGTGGAGGAAAACAAGATCGAATGCGAGTGATGAAATGACAATATTTCATATGGTTAGATATGTTTTGAAGATATTTGGAGGTTTCTAGATGAGAATACATGCTTTGGGCATGAACGACATCAAATTGGTTAAGTTTTGATGAAGTTCGTTTTGACTAACCATCAGTGTTTTGATCATGACTCCTTCATTTTCAAATCCAAATAACTTTTCATTTATTGTCTTAGAAAGTAGACCCAGAGTTGACAATTTCATATCTCACAAGGTTCGTCACATTCGACCTCTAAATAGTCCAAAATTATATTGCAAAGTGGAGTATATGTGCATGATTGGGATCCTGGCGCCCCTGCGCCCTGGGCCAACCTCAGTACCACAAAATAGTGGAAGAATTGCATTGAACGTTGTGGCCTACGCCCCAGTGCTAGGGTTAGTGCCCATTGCGGGAAAATACGTAGAAGTGAGTTTTAGGGGGTTTAGTGTAATTTTTGTACCAAATTGACAAGTGTCGAGCGGGCGCAATAATTTCTCGTATTTTACTATTAACTTGTAGTAGTTGTAAATGATAAATTGTATCTACAAGGATTTTTGAAATCTCAAAGGAAAGTAATTTTTTATTTTTTATTAACTTTATTAATATAGTTAAACGAGAATTAAAATATTAAATAACTAATCTATGATTACTAACTTAAATAACCAAACTAACTAAATTAACCTAAACAATGTAAATTCAAACTAAATTAAACAATATCCAAATGCAATTCAATATAAAAAAAAACAAACATTTAAACAAGCCACCACAAAACAATATAATATATTTTGATTACTTTCAAATACTAGAACATAAAATCAATTCATATTATAGTTATAATTATAAATCATGAAATCTTAGGCCTCGTTTGGTTCATTTTTGCTAACTTATAGTGTTAGTTCAGAGTTATCTTATTGGAGTTAATTCATTGGAGTTAATATTTTCACGTTTGGTTCAACTTTAAACTTGCAGGGAAGTTTCAAAATTTTAAATAATAAAAACACGAATTGACACAAATAACCTTCAAACAAGAGAGGTATGTATAATAAAAAGGTCATTAATAAGGGGTATACAACTCCTGGGAGATAAATCCTTAGGGGGTGGTGGGGAGATATCTCACCCTAGGATGTAAGTTGGGGGATAACTTGCAGGCAAGTTGGGCAACCAAACAAGATTAGCTCCCAACTCCCTATGAGTTATCTCCTTAGAGATATAGCTACCTCATACCAACAAAGCCTTATAATCATTAAACTCGACTACATAATAGGTTAATAGGTTGATAGCCTTTAGCTAGCCACCGATTTTCCTTAATTCAATGAAAAATGCCATATTCTTATCATTGTAAATCTACCAATTAGATAAAATGCAACACCGTATAAATATGATAGCATTAAGTTCAATGAAAATCATGCCTAATCTAAGCCAATATTACTGAAGCTACATAATAAAAAACTTAGAACACAATCACCTAGAACATCCACTCGAGAAATGCCCTATAGATTAATCTTGGTTACTACTATAATTAATGTTAATAACTATAGACATAGATTCAGAATCTTAATGTCACATAACACATTTGCAACTATGCATGCGATACTAATCATCTTCAATTGTAATACACAAAAATAACTTATTAATTTCGTGATTTACGTGTATGAATAGATTTAAAGCATTAAACACATGATTCTTTAATTATTACTATATAGCAATCCAAAGTATACTATATTGTCTAGGGTTTATTTAGATTGATAGACTACTCACTCATGCTGGAAATAAACAATGCATAAATATAGTTAAAAGACATAATGGATGAATAAATACTTTAATATAAATCAAAGCTCCAAAGTATCTTCAAACATAGACAATAAAACTAACCTAGAGCATAAGAAAAGCAAAAGGAGAGGAGAAGAGAGTTATTTCGAAGCTCTCTGGCATTTTTTATAATCTTCCTACACATACATATCATAGATAAACTCAAATTCTTCATACTACTCTAAAAAACCTATAACTGACCTTAGCAATTTCTCAGCGATTCCTAATTTATACACAAATCACTGAGTAAATAACTGAGTTTAGCTCTTAGTGCTCCACCAATTTAGCTGGTGACATATAATTCCTTCTCCATTTCGCTGTGGATTGCTACTGATTTAAATGGTGATTCTTAGTGTTACTCCAAATTGCTGACTAATCATTGGTGTGTTTTTTCAGTTGACTGTATTGCTTTTCTTTCTCTTTTCTTTCATTTCTTCATTTTCCTATTTAAAACTTGAAATCACAAAACAAGAGAATAACTAGTGTAATATCATCATTTATGCCTAAAATCAACCTAAATTACACTATAAAATGTGTCTAGTTATTGACTTATCATATACCCCCAAATTCAGCACTTTGCTATCCCAAGCAAATGAATACTCTCAATCATATTCTCTTTTCATTCTTTATAAACTGATTTCAATTTAACTCATCTTAACTTTAAATAATATAAATTTTAAAATAGAAGTGATTTTCAAATGGAAATATATATTACCCACAAGTAAATGAAAAATATGATAGAATAAAAATATTTAGTCAAATCAATAACATCCCTTAATGATAACTCAACAACCTAATGTAGCACATCTTTAGAATTCAAATCTCATTGCCAAGGCTAGTGCACAACATAAGTTCTCCACTGACAAGCATCAAGTTTATAGTTACTAATATATAATCTCAAAACACAAAAACTACTAGATTAATCTTAGTTTTAGAAAATACTTTATAATAGTACCACAATCCAAATCAATAGGAACTTTTCCAAGATACTAATGAATGTCATTTAAAACATGTTAGATTAAGAAATACTACATTCAACCCTAGTTTCAAGTACTTGAGTTAAATCTTTTTATTTGAAGAGTTTAAGAACATCTGTTTTTTTTTTCTCTCATTATTTTCTTCTACTCCATTCTAATTATTTTTTAACACATTTATTTTACTTCTACTTTCGAGTCCCTACTTCATTAACTTTGGACATTCTCACTTTTCCCACTATAGATTGTCTGCTCTATTTCCTTTGGAATCTGTAGGACTCTCTCTCTATATAGTTATTTTATAAACTCTTGTTAACACTTATCACTATTCACTAAAGTTAAAGAAAGTATTCTTACTAACTTATAGAAATTCATCGATTTCTAACCCATTTCCTCTTTTAATTGTGGCATAATAGCTTTATATTTACTATAAAAATATTTAATCAATAGTTTTTGTATCATAAGATTCATAGAAATATGTCTTGTTCATCTTGCACTATTGTTTCGATCTTTTACCCATTATCGTGACTAACACAAGACATTCAATTTAATGTTCACATCAAGTAGCAAACTTAATAAAAAAGGTTTAAAAACTTTTTGATTACTTCTATCATAAAACTCACTTTGGCAATAAAAAATTACTTCAATTCAAAATCTATAATATATTCATTTTTGTTTTTTTTTAACTAAAAAAATTAAATTCATACTTGATTTTGGAAGAAATTTGAAAAATCTCCATTAACTTGAATATCAGATTAAAAGTAATTCTGAACTTATCTTATATCTTTCTTTTCTTTCATTACCATCAATTTCATACTTCACCTAAAATACCCCCAAACTCAGTCTAAACCTTATGTTGAAGTTTAAAAATTAATTCTGGTTCTCATCATAATAAACACACCATGTGAAGTACAAAAGAATTTATAAAATAAAATATATATGCCAATCAAGAAATTAAGTAAACTTTAAATCATAATAAGACAGAGCGCATAAAAATTCAACGAATAAATATCATCATTATATAACAAGTGAATTAAATATCATATACAAACATTGAATAGAATATATCACAAAGTGTATCATCATTAAATAATGTATCATCACGAAATTCAAAATATATCACCACTACTAGAATTACATAGAGGAATTCTCAAAACATCACTCAGAGCCAGAGAAAACAAATAGAATAAGAAAATCACTATCGACATCCAGAAGTTGTGTAATCATCATACTCTACTAAATCAATCCTTTAGGATTGGTAGCTTACATCGGTATTCCTAATATGAAAATATCTAGACATCAAGATTACTGCTAAATGGTAATCTCATCTGTGTAGACGATACATAAACCGATGTGTCTCCATGAAGTATGTTTCTCCTAGACATCGAACGCTCCATATAGTGGATGCTCGTCGCAAAAGCTATATGATTCTCGAATACCAGATCTTGATTACGAAGCGTAGTCATCTGATTGCGCAAGATTGCACTCATGAAATCCAATTTCGATTCTTCCATGTATAATCCTTAGTAATTCCTAGCAGGTTGCTCTACGTTTAGATCATTTCGAGCTTTCGACATATTTTCCACGATTCTCCTCGTGTCATTCCTAATTTTCCTTATCTACTCGATTTCTCTCCTCGCTATCTTAGCTTTCTCTCTCTCATCCTCTATGTCTTCGAAACCATTCACTTTGCCATATCTCTCTATAACCTCATTCGTAATGGTATTCTTTGGTGAAACATTTATCTCGAGGCCTACCATATTTACTCGGTCTATCCTACGAAAGGCTAATCATCAAGGGGAAAGGTAGGGTGATGACACTCCTAATGGATTCATAAATGATTTTGTCAACATCCAAGTATCCTAACCCTATAACAATGAAGTAAAGTATGGCGACCTTGTAATTCACTATTTTGTAGTATTAAAGGCTTAGCTCTAAACTGACGTAGATGAAATAACACCAAGCTTTAGTGATTTTCCTAAAAATTTTATGGTATGTGTTTGGGATATCTTTTCATATAAAAAGTAAATCCATCTCTATAGATAGCCTCTAAACCTCCCCTTATTGTTTCGGTGGGGAAATGGTACTTAATTCCATACTCGGGTTTGAGGTACTTGTCATTTTATTTTTTAGTGAAAATCTAGTAATCAAAAATACCGATTTATTCTTGCAGTGAAGTAGTCCACTGTTCTCCCTTTAATTTGGAACTGGGTCTTACTTTCACTTCCATATGCATTGGTGTAAAATTTTCTCATTAAAGGTTCACAACCCTGTTCACTAGGAACATCCTCTAGGTTTAGGTGGTTGTAATCCTTCGTCAATAATGCCCAATTTCTTGTCTCTATGATATCTAGGATCTTAGGCCTATACTTCAATCATTCTTTAAATTAAAATTAAATCCCCTCTCTGGGATCAACTTCCTAGCCTTAATTACATATTTCCTAAATTTTTTGTAGGACTTTTCAATGAAAAAATCTTCTTTCCACAACTCATAGTTTCTCTTCCATCGCTATCTCTTGTTCAGCTTCCTCTACATCCTTCTCATCCATATAATCATCTTCAATGTTGTAATGAAATGAAGAAGGTGAAGTAGGTTCTCTTTGCGGTCTAATCAAAGGTGTGTTGAAAGATATGAATGTGGGTTGGATTTGAAAACTTTGGATTTTGTTTTTAATTTTTCTACTAACTTTTCCTTCACTTTCTATTCTCTTGAATTTCTACCTTTACCACCATCAGCCATTTAGAATATTGTAAGTAAAAAAATTAACTTATAAAATCATTTGGAACCAAATTTGTTGAAAAAGTATTTGGTAAAGTTCAACTTATCTATTGAGAATAAGAAATCAACGGGAAAAGTATTTTGAAATTGAGATTTTGAATTTTATATGAAAGTTGTTAAGAAAATAACAAACTTTATATGTAATTCAAATCAATCGATGAATATTCACAAAAAACCCCCAAACTCATTTGAAACTTAATCTCAAATTAGTTTGCGTAAAAAATCCAATCTACTCTCCTTATATGAAAAATAGTTCAAAAATTTGATAGTAATAAATGAATCGTCACTTTACTCACGTACTAGTATTATAATAGAAAATATTCGATATTGAAACCATTTTAAAATAAGAATTTTGAAATTGAGTTCCTATGCCAACGATCAATCCAAAACCAACGAGAAAAAAAAATTAATCCATAAAAGGTTAGGATTTTAATTGATTATCTTCTCAAAAGTGATTTTTCAAGTATCGAACTCAAAACTACTTCTCTAGAACTCTCCTAAGCTCATATTCGAACTCCCTTTTTCAAGCCTTAGGTGTCTTTATACTCTAAAAACTCTCCATGTTCTTAGGTGGGAATCACTTAAATACACTAAAATTAAACTTTGAAAGGTTGAATCTAGGCAAACATTATTCTATTGATAGAAAAGCTGTAATTGTTTGCGAGTATGAAGAGTTTAAATATGGCGATTTGGGGTTTCTATTTTTAAAAACTCAAATTCGTTCCTAGCGAATTAGTGGTTAAGTAGATTCGTTGAGGAATCGCTGATGAAATCACTAAAAATGAGCCTCAGTGACTCAGTGATTTGTCCAGTGATTTCTAGTTATAAACGTGATTCGGTGAGAAATCAAAAACTTTAAATTTACAGTGAAAATTCTGCAAATTGATGACAATTTTTGCTATGATTTCTCGTGCAAACTGGAATTGCCGAGAAATCACCAGCCTATATTTTTTCTAATTAAATCTATTTTCCCTTTTTATTATCTCATATTTATTCAATAATGGTAGAAATATTCAAAATTCTAGAATTTAACTAAGACATGTATTAAATAATTTATTTTATTGTCACAACTAACTTATTTACACTAAACTAAGACATAAAGTAATAAAGTATGGAAATAAATTTGCTCGATCAAACCCCTTACATGAAACTATTCTGAAATTGAATTCCTAAAATATCCCCATTATAAGAGTTAAAATCTGAGAGAATATAAAAATAACTAACAAATCTTAATATTAAAATAAAAAATAAAGATAAAGTACGAGCTGCCTTCTATAAAATACTTTTGTTTACTGTTGTTGGCTCGACTAAACTATATAGTTCTAGGCTAGTTCTATAAATTTAAATGTAGGATTGTCCACTCTTGTATTATTCCAGAAAGTAATTGCTCGGCCATGCACTCAAAAAGTAATTGTCTCGTTCAGAGTATCCATGACGGCTTGCGAAGTGGCTAGGAAAGGTCATCCTAATATCAATGGAGGATTTTCGTTAATAAAGTATGACACAATCAAAAAGTCTATGGGAATAATATACTTGTTAATTTGGGTTGATACATCAGTAACCACACTTATCAGTTTTTCTTCTGCTTATTTTTCGTAGGTTTAAATTCCTCTATGTTATTATTCTCAACATTTTTTAATTGCTTAAATCTCTATGCTTGGGTTATTATTTATTGATTAGTAGTATCTTCACCTTGCTTGTTCGTGGTCTTAGCATTTTCATCTTCCATTGTTATTGCATTAATAGCATATATTCCAACTTCATGATGATTTAATTCTAAAAATTCATTATCTCTAGTTTGTTCATTATCAAATTCATTAGAATTTTGATAGATATCTTCATCATTAAAATGAAAAGTGACAATTTTATTTTCAAACTCCATAGACATTGTTCTATCAAAGATATCTAGTTCCGTTTTAGCTGTTTTAAGGAACAATCTTCCTAAAAGTATAGATGGGACTTAGCTAATATTGAGTCTCCCATTTCCATGACATAGAAGTCAGGGCGAAATATTAAGTCATTAACTTTGACTAAAACATTTTTTAGTAAACCATAAGGTTTAATAATGGTAATGTTAGCTAAAGTAAGGTTAATATGTGTATTGGTCAATGAACCTATTTTTATTGACTCATATAACTTGAGTGATATTACGTTTATTGATGCTCTGAGATCATATATAGTAAAATCTATAAAAGAAGTTTCTATTGTGATAGAAATTGCAAACATCTCTGGGTCGAAACATTTTTTAGGTATTTTCTTTTTAATCAAAGTAAACATTTATTGTCTTAATCTTTCTTTAGATTCTTCTAAAAATTTGTCTTTTAATTCAGAGAATTCTTTCAAAACTTATTCATAATTAAAAAATTACATAATTTATTCCATCAATGGTTCATTGATTTCTATTTTTATAAATGATTCAAGAATCTCTTCATTGATTACTTCCTCCATAGCATCAACTAATCGTTATGGAACGGTTGAATATGAACACACATCTTCATTCAAATTATTAGAAACCTTATCACGCTTATCTTTATCAATTAATTCAGACTTTTGTAAAAAAATTTCATATGCTTCAATTCTGACTAAATACCATGGGTACAACTTTATAAAAAAAGTGTATGTTTCAATTGTTCAGCCATCCATTCTCTAGTAGGAGTGACATTAGCCATCATTTCTTCTTTTTCTTTTTTTTTTCTTCAGTCTTTTGAACCTTCTTTTTATTAGTTTGTTTATGTGTCTTACCAATTATAATTTCGTCTTTCTTATCACTAAATATTACATTAATTTGTGCTTAATTAGTAAGAACAACATTGGTCCGAGTAGGTGCTTTAGCTTGGCTACTCTATTGAGTACTTAATTATTTATTTGTAGATTTATTTGACTTAATTGGTTTTTTAATTCATTTATGGCAGTGTCAATTTTAATTTGATTTTGAGAAGTCTGTGTAAAGTTTTGATGACTTTGACTCATAAGTTGTGCGGTATTTACTCTAAATTTGAATTTATAGATTGAGCGTTTTGTTGAGGCTGCTGATTACGTGCAGGTCATATATGAGCTTTTGGTCTATAATTGTTATAATTGTTATTTTGAGAACCATAGCTAAGATTTGGATTTAGTCTTCCAAGATAATAAGTATTATTAGTATATTAATTTCTTGGGGGACCAGTGACAAGTTAATAATTAGATACATTTTATAGTGTAATTGAAGTTGATTTTATACATAAATAATGATATTACACTAGGTATTCTCTTGTTTTAATGATTTCGGGTTTTAAATAGGAAAATAAAGAAATGGAAGAAAGAGAAATAAAAGCAAAATAGTCAATTAAAATAGTGCATCAGTGAATCCATAACAATTTGGAATAACACTAGGAATCACCATATAAATCAGCAGCAGAAAAAGGCTAGTGAATCCACAATGAATAGAAGAATGATCTATATATCACTAACTTATTCAGTGGAGCACTGAGAGTTAAACTCAATAATTTGCTTAGAGATTTGTGTATAAGTTAGGAATCATTGAGAAATCACTAAGGTTAATTACGGGCTTTTTAGATTAATATTAAGAATTTGAGTTTATCTATGATATATATATACGTAGGGAGATTATTAAAAAGGCCAAAGAGCTTCGAAATAACTCTCTCATTTTGCTCTAAATCTTTTCCAATTGCTCTAGTTTAGTTTTATTATCTATTTTTGGAGATACTTTGGAGCTTTAATTTAGATTAAGGTATTTATTCATTCATTATGTCTTTTACTTATATTTTTGTGTTGTTTATTTCTAGTATGGGTGAGTAGTCTATTAATCTAAACAAAACCTAGAAAATGTAGTATATTTTGGATTACCAGATAGTTATAATTAAGGACTCATGTACTTAATGCTTTAGATCTATTCATACACATCAATCACGGAATTAACAAGTTGTTTTTGCGTATTACATCTAAAGAAGATTAATATTGCATGCATAATTGCAAATGTGTTATGTAGTATTAAAGTTCTGAATCTATGTCTATAGTTATTGATAGCAATTATAGAAGTTGTAACTAGGATTTATCTATATGGTATTTCCCGAGTGCATGTCTTAAGTGATTATGTTCTAAGTTGTTTAATTATGCGGCTTCGATAGGGCATTTTCAAGTAGATGTCTTAGGTGATTGTGTTCTAAGTTGTTTAATTATGCGGCTTCGGTAGTATTGGCTTAGATTAGGCATTATTTTCATTGAACTTAATACTATCATATTTTTATGGTGTTGCATTTTATGCAATATAGTAGATTTAGAATGAAAAGAATGTGACATTTCCATTGAATTAAAGAAAATTGGTGGCTGACTAAAGGATATGAATCTATTATGAAGTAAGGTTTAATAATTCCAAGATTTCATGTTTTATAATTATAATTATAGAGTGAAATAATATTTATGTTCTAGTGTTTGAAAGTAATCTAGATATATTATATTGTTTAGTGGGGATTTGTTTAGATGTTTATTTATTTATATTGAATTGCATTTAAATATTTTTTAAGTTAGTTTGAACTTGATTTGTTTAGATTAATTTAGTTAGTTTGGTTATTTAAGTTAGTAATCATAATTGTTAAGTTATTTAATATTTCAATTCACATTTAGCTAGATTAATTAAGTTAATTAAAACAATAAAAAGTTACTTTCCTTTGAGATTTCAAAAATTCGTGTGGAGACGATATCTCATTTACCACTACTACAAGTTAATAGAAAACAAGGAAAACTATTGTGCACGCTTTGACACGTGTCAGCCAGATAATTGATTCATCATTGCCTTAACCTCTTTAGTATTTTTTTCTTGTAGAGTAAGAAACGCATTTATAGGATGTGTAACCTCATTGCAGAATCTGCAAACCTTAACTTGATTAGATCTATAATTAACTATCTGTTTAACCATCTTAGATAATTCATCAATTTTATTGTTGGTTGCATTATTTTTATTACTATCCACTTCATAGAGTTTATTTCTTGAGGATTCAACCTTTTCATCGTATTCTTTAAATTGTTTTGCTATTTTAGTAATTGCTTCTTTTGTTAAAGTAAGTGTTGTTTCAAATAAAGATCCACCACATACTATGTCTAGTAATCTTTGTTCAAAGTGATTGAGTCCTTCTTAAAAATATTCTAATAAATCTTTTTGAATATATCCATGTTATGGACAAGAATAAATTAGTCTTTGAAATCTATCCCAAAATTCATTAAAGTTTTCATCATCTTTCATCTTAACAATTGTTATTTGCTTTCTACAGGAATTGATTTTTCTACCTGGCATATATTTATCTAGGAAAGCTTCTAACATTTGAGACCATGTAAATATCAAATCTTATGGAAAATAGAACAACCAATCTAGTGCTTGATCCTTCAATGTGAAAGAAAAGCTTTAAGTTTTACTTGTTCTAAAGTTTCTTCATTCAGTTTCATCCCATTTACTTTATGTTGATACATTCTTATGAATTTTTGTGGGTCTTCATTATCTTTATCGTAGAAGTTAGGTAAGGCCCAAATAAATCTAGTTCTAAGTTCAAATTTAGGAAATCCATCAGGGTATACTACACACATAGCTAATATCCTGTAACATTTTGATTTGCTTGTCTAAAAGTGAGTTCTTTATTATTATTGATAACTCTATTATCATTATTATTATTAATGACATTTTCATTAATATCATTATTGTTGTATTCCATCTTATTGACTAAATCTTCTCTAATTTGTTGTCTTAAACTTTGATTAAAAATTCTATTAATTTCAGGATCAAATGGATGTTAAGATCCTGTTGAATTAACATGACGAAGTCTATAGACAATACAACGTCTATAATCCTTTAAAATTATCTAAGACTCTCAGAAAACAACGCTAAAAATTGACACGTATCGAGCGTGCATAATAATTTCTCATGTTTTACTATTAACTTGTAGTAGTGATAAATGGGATATCATCTCCACATGAATTCTTCAAATCTATAAGGAAAGTAACTTTTCTTGTTTTTACTAACTTAATTAATCTAGTTAAATGATAATTAACATATTAAATAACTAATAACTATGATTACTAACTTAAAACACCAAACTAACTAAATTAATCTAAACAATAAAAATTCAAACTAAATTAAATAATATTCAAATGCAATTCAATATAAATAAACAAATATCTAAACAAACCCCTATTAAACAATATAATATATTTGGATTACTTTCAAACACTAGAACATAATATCAATTTATACTAGAGTTATAATAATAAAACATGGAATCTTGGAATCATTAAACCCTATTTCGTAATAGGTTGATAACATATAGCCAGTCACTGATCTTCCTTAATTCAATGAAAAAGCTACATTCTTATAATTGTAAATCTATCCATTGGATAAAATGCAACACCATAGAAATACGATAGCATTAAGTTCAATGAAAATCATGTCTAATGTAAGCCAATATTACCGAAGCTGCATAATAAACAACTTAGAACATAATCACCTAGAATATCCACTTAGGAAATGCTCTATAGATTAATCCTAGTTACTACTTTTATAATTGTTGTCAATAACTAGAGACATAGATTCAAAATCTTAATACCACATAGCACATTTGTAACTATGCATGCAATACTAATCTCCTTTAGTTGTAATACGCAAAAACAATTTTTTAATTCCGTGATTGACGTGTATTAATAGATTTAAAGCATTAAACACATGATTCCTTAATTATTACTACCTAGCAATCCAAAATATACTACATTGTCTAGGATTTATTTAGATTGATAGACTACTCACTCATGCTAAAAATAAACAATGCACAAATATAATTAAAAGACATAATGAATGAATAAATACCTTAATATAAATCAAACCTCCAAAGTATCTTAAAATATAATACAATAAAACAAACCTAGAGCAAAATGAAAGTAATAAAAGAGAAGAAGATAATTATTTCAAAGCTCTCTGGCCTTTTTTTATAGTCTCCCTATGTATACATATCATAGATAAACTCAAATTCTTTATAATAATCTAAAAAACCTGTAACCAAACTTAGTGATTTCTTAGCAATTCTCAACTTATACTCAAATCACTGAGCAAATTGCTGACTATAGCTCCCAGTGCTCCACTGATTGAGCTGGTGATTTATAGTTCATTCTCTAATTCACTGTAGATTCACTGACATTTTTCTGCTGCTGATTTAGATGTCGATTCTTAGTGTTATTCTATATCGCTGGCTAATCGCTTATATAATTTTCTAGTTGATTATTTTTCTTTTCTTTCTCTTTTCTTCCATTTCTTCATTTTTCTATCTAAAACCTGAAATCACTAAAACAAGAGAATACTTAGTGTAATATCATTATTTATGCCTAAAAGCAACTTAGATTACACTATTAAATGTGTCTAATTATTGACTTGTCACAAATTGACTTAGAAGTATAAATAAGACTTAAATTAGGTTTAGGGAGAGATTTTGTTGTGGAGAAATAATTATGGAAGCTATAGATTTGGATCAAAATTGTGGTTTCAACTTCAGGATCTAGGTTTGATTTCATGTTTTTTTAGTTTTCATCATGATTTGTGTTGTTTCTTGCCTTACTATGGTTAATACTCTTTGTCCCAGGGATCGATGGATTCTAGGTTGCTTTTCTCTCAAATTCCAATATGATTAATGATGTTCTCTTTAGTTGGTGGTGTTAATTTTTATTTTCTTGTACTTAATGTTATACTCCCCTTAATCAAGTAGGTGTAGAACTTAAGGTTTAAACTCATCTATGACCTTGAGGCTTTCAACTCGAAATTAAGAAACACGATCCTTGAACATACGACATGACAACCGATGCTGTTGACGAAGGATGCCTTGAAATTTGGAGCCTAATGCAGTGTTGCACTTATGCTACTCATGCTGACTGATGGAGTCCGAGTGCAACACTATAATCTCCATTAAAGAGACCTTAGGGTGGAGTGAAAAATTTAAAAAATCCACCTATCTTCACTTGATTTGGGAATCGCAAGATGAAAACTAGATAGAAAAAATGCAACCTAGGTGAAATAAACTCCCTTGGACTATTTCTCCACTGTGAAATCACAAATTTAAATTCCTCGCAATTAGTTAGTTTAATTTATTTGTTAATCTCCCTTACAAAACTCAAATTTTTGGTTCCTAACGTATTATCTTTATTAGATTACAAATTAGCACTAAAAAATCCTTATGGACTCAATAAACTTGGTACCAATACTAGTTGGTGACACTATTACTATCATGTTGCCATACACTTATGGCTCGTGTCAGTTTCTCCCACGTTCATAAAGAATTCATGTCTTGATTCAAAAATTAGGGATTTTGTTTAAATCAAAGAGTGCACAAATTTTTTCGTGTGATTTGGTGTTTAATCTTTGAGTTTTTAATCCGATATTGATGTCCAATTATGTCTTACATTGGGTGTTTATATTGGACATAAATAAAGGGGTTTAAACCATGTATTTTTAATTTTGTTGTTCATGAATAGTACATGTTTAATGAAATGCCAAAATTATACCTGAAATTCTATATAACATATTTCATTGTAGAATTGGTTGATTTTCCTATGTGTTATTTTTAGATATTTGGGCAGGCTTCTCACTAAAAATCACATTTTTTGGATGTGTGGTTTGAGAGTTATGAATTTTTTTATATACTCCTGGTCTGAAATTATCACAAAGTGAGTTGCTTTGGCATTTTAGCATAACTCTCTCAATTTTAATCGTATTTGAGCTTACTTTACCATTCCATAAATCTAATACATAGAAAAACAATTTGATATCAATAATTTTAAAAAACCGAGTCACCTTCTTTATCGAAAAGGGACTGAAATTCAGTACTTGTCCTTTAAGATAATTCTTTTGTAAGTGTTAGGATGTCAGGATATTTTTCGGGGACTCCACTAGTTCAAAAATAACCAAAATTTTTAGAATAGCTTGAAATACTATAATTTAGACTCCCCAAAAGTCTTAAGTAATTTTGGGGTGTTTTGTATAGTTCTCCAAATGGATTTTGAAATAGGTGAAAGTTACTAACTTAATTAGCTAATTTTTGACTTAAAGTGTTATGGGTATCAAATGATATTAGAATTGAGCCAAAATTCATAAAACAAGTTATTGGATTATAATAAAGTTTTTCACCAAGTTTTATAATTTTTTGGTGTGTCTATCTCAGTTTTCAAGTCATACTTCAAATAAAAGAACGATATTTACAAATAAGGACTTAAAGTTTTACTTAAAGTCGCAAATTTGGTTTTTGAGCATATTACTGAGATCTTATCACTCAAAAACTATGGTTTAAAGTTAATAGACTTCAATAGGCCAACACTAAGAGTTTCAGGAATTTCTATGAGTGTTTTAGCTTCATTTTAAGTTACATAAAAACTAAGTTTTTGAAAATTATTTTAAGGTCCATAAGGGACTATTTTGCAAACCAATGTACTAAACTAACTTGAAATAATTTTGAATGAACTTTAATGATTCAATAACACTTAAAAACAATACGAAAAATGTCCACAACCTTGTAACACCAAGTTGGGGCATCTTGGTCGAGTTAAGTGTTAAAGGAGCATTTAAAATGAATAAAAAATGCCTCACGGGGTTATTCCTTTGTCTCAAACCTTCGTATATGCAAGAAATAAGTGACTAGGGACCCTGAGGACTTAGTAAAAACCTATTTATGACACATTGAAGTTGATATTGGATTTAAATTGCATAGAAAAAATATTGAAGCAAATGGTCGAGTGTATTATAATGAACGGAGATAGTCAAACTTAAATGTGACGATCCGCTTAATTTAATAACTATTTAATTGTCTAATTTCAGACTAGAACACAACTCAGACCTACGTGGACGTTGCAAATTAGTCTAAGGCACGCGTGTTTAGGTATAATATTATTATAATTATTATTATGTGATGCATGAACATTGTGTGTATTTTATTGATCAAAACATTGCATTTATTTCTATTTCCACCGTGGTTTGCATGAGTTACGAGTGCAATAGGTAGTACCTCGGGATGCGTGATAGTGTCGGGTACCCAAGTATGTGGGACTTAGTCTAATGGAGAGAGCGACTTATTAATGAACTATAAGAATAAGCTAGATAAATTTATTAATGTGCCTATATTAAATTATTTTGGTTAAGTATGAGAAAATAAGCCAATATTGGAGAAATTGGTGCATTAATTTGTGCAATTGACTTAGAGACTTTTAAACTAATATCTTATTGACACAAATGTAGGATGGAAAAACTTGGAGCTTTAGATGGGCCTAAAGATGGGTGATTAAAATCATAAGCAATCAGTATAAAAAGTTGGAGCTTAGCTTATTTTCTCTAAATATGCGAATCTAGAGAATATTTGTTCTTGAGCAAGTGAGCATACAAGGGCTGAAAATTTGAGATTTTATGGCTAATTGGAGTGCAAACTCAAGGGATTCAAGGTTCAGAGATCCAACACTAGCATAACCCAAGCCTAGTTAATGGTTCTACCTCTCTTTCTTCTTCAATTCTCATGAATGCAAGCATAATTTTGGGGCTTTGGATGCAAAACGAATTTCTAAGATGAAATCATGATTCCTCTTTGTTTTTCCTATGTTAATTAGTTTTGTGATATAATGAATTTGAAGTATTGAACTAATTTGTATGAATTTGAGAAAAAATGGGTATTATTGATGAATATGATGAAGGCATGTTGATGATGGTGATGGTGATGATTTGTTGTTGAAATTGGTGTTGCGATTGTTGAAGAATAAGAAGAGAGAAAGAAAAGAAAAAGAAGAGAAAAAAGAAGAAAACAGAGAGGGCATAAACGAATTGCAATTTCTTGCAATTCATATATGTCAAGGAGACGAGCAGGAGGATGGGGGGAGGGTCTCGCAAGCACACGCCGTGCGTATATGCGTGTAAGCCCTGGGCCGAACTGGGCCCAACTGAATTGAGATGCTTCTGGTGGGCCCAAGCCCATTAAATAATTAAAATAATAATTGAAATTGAAATTAAATAGAAAATAATGAAAATAAATTGAAGAAAATATGAAAAAATAGATAGAAAATTATGGAAAAAGTAGAAAAATAATAGAAAATATGAGAAATTGGAAAAAAGTATAAAATTGAGTTTCAAGAAATTTTCGAGCATTTGGCACCCCGACGTAACTGAAAAAAGGTGTAATAACTAAAAATTAGAATAAATTTAATTTTTGTTCTCATAATATAAAATTACTTAATGTGATAATAAATTATTTAAAATTGGTATGTAGGATACTCAGGGCCTAGGGAAGCTTATAAGATAGATGGACATGTATTTAAGGTACGAGAAAGCGGTTAAGACCAGGTTTTTATTATGCTTTGGTAAGTAACCACCAGAAAAACACTTGGCATTCTTATTTCTTTAAATTCAATTATAATGTTGTTTGAATACCTGTTAGTACTTGTTTGACTACTCCGCTCCCGTGTGTGTCAGTGTGTAGTTGACGGGACGATATGACCCTTTTCGGGACTCTTGTAAACGACGGTTCGAGTTTAGCGAAGATGTTAGTCATACCTTAGATTACGTGTGAAATTCTTCTCTATGAGTCGTTGTTTTGGGAGTTCGTGATCATGATAGAGGTGGTTGGTCAGGAGATCTAAAACTTCCTACCAACAAAGTCCTAATCGGCCTTGGTGCGGTGGCGAGGTCAGCCGTCACCGGATTCTCCTCAGTCTTATCCTGTTTGTCCCACTATTTGAATGATATACACCATACTTGCGTCCGACATACTTGTATCGCAACGGCTTTTCCTCATACTATTCAATCATTTTATATTGTATTGTTCTTGCATAGCATGATTCGTAGCCACTTTATTTATCTCTTATTATTGAATGCGAATTGCATTTCTTCTACGAGTTTACTTATCGGAGTCATTGTCATCAACTGTTCTGCATGGATGACAGAGTGCAAATCTTATGATGAGCTAAAGGAAGGCTAAGCTTGGCAACTACCTCTGATTTCAAAGAGCCCCTCAAGTAGACTTCTAGGTGTTTTGTATATATTATACTACTATTTCATTTTGGGGTGTTTAAAGACTTTTACACATCGATACATGTGTATTGACTATTATTGTACTTTTGTCCCCTATTATATACATAGTATCATTTTGATTGGTTTTTCACTACTAGGGTTTGTTAAATTAATGCAAATTATTATTATTCACTTATTGCATGATGAAACTCAAGACTTCCACTACTATTATCATTTGTAATCTGTTAAACACAAATACTTAGTCTATAATGCACAAAAACTAGTTAAACACTTTGTTAATTGACTAAGTAAGTGATGTCACGTTGTACATCACCAATAATAGTCTCGATTTACCATTACTTGAATAAGTAGAGAGGCAAGTACTTCTTAGGCTAAAACTAAAGGGAAGTTGGGTATGAATTTCTAATAAACCTAATCTAGAAGAGATAAAGTAAAGAACTTACAGTAAACAATAGAAGCATACATAAACAACCAAAAACAATAATTCAAACAATATAATGAAAGCTTGAATTGAGAGTTCTTTCATAATTGACAAATAATTGACTTAATCATTGGTTACAAAAGATATCCATCTTATTGATTCTCATAGGCAAGTTTGAGTGTGTTCACTCAATTTTTCATGGTCAGTGGTAGAAATGAGCGACTTTACCATATACTAACTGGACTCGCAAAACCCCCGGATGTGTCATAGCCTTTTAACAAGCTAACAACCTTAATGTTCATTGAATACACATGCCCTAAGTGATAACTAGGATGAACTGTCACCCATCTTATACTTAGAATGTACAAGAGCACATCGATTGCCACCAGATAAGGCTCTATTTGTCACCTAACGTATATCCCCTTATCGAGTGGCTGTAGATTCACTGACCTAGATCTCCTACACCCACCTATGCATTGGGCACTACATAAACAAAGAATATTCAATCTAATCCAATTAAAAACCAATGGATTTATGATCAATACAACCAAAGTTACAAGATTCTAATAAAAGGAAACTTCACTTAAAAGAACAAAATCTCATATCTTCAACACTTGCAATTGTAAAAAACTATCAATCCAATAAAGACTTAGTTACTAGTAGACATATAAACTAATTACAACAATAAATTTAATTAAATAGTACGTTAAAAGTAAATGAATGAACACAAAAAATCTAGACATCTCTTCTCTTCCAAACTTAAAAAATAGAGATAGAATGAGATGAGTCGCACTTCCAACCCTAGGTATTTATATGGGTTGGAAATACAATGTAATATATTCACCAAATCTAACAAGTCCATCAATTTGGGATTTAAAATCTTTGGATTCATTCAGCACCGTACGAGTAATAGGCACATCTCTGAAGAATCGTCGCCCAATCGCTGCGATGCTCTATTTCTACCTAATTTGTTCCGAATAAAGCCCAACAATGTCATAGAACCTTAAGTACACTCAAAGGTGCTGGGTGTGTCTTTAATATTTGATTTTCAATTTTCTCCTAGGTCTTTGTAAGGCTTTTCCTGGTCCAAGTTTAGTATCAAATCTTCAATACACATGTAAAACCTAAAGATTCCATGGTGATATCTGACCAATTAGAGGCGTTGGGCATTCTCTTGACTTTTTTCACTGATTCTTGTGAAAATCTTTCATATTCATCTAATAGCCTATTTTAAGCCTAAAAACATAAAAATAAAGATTTATTGGTATAAATGATGATAAAAGTTCGGAATTCACAATAAAAGTGTACAAAAACTTAACATATATGGAGACTTATCAAATACCCCAAACTTAGACAATTGCTCATCCTAAGCAAAGGAAGTATAAGACAATCAATTTGCATACACAAATCATAATTCAGCTCTTCTAATGCCCAACTCTAATTTACATGGTTTTGTCCAATTTGTTTCAATAACCTTGCCAAACGGAAACAAGAACACTCCAGTAAAGCTAATTCCTTTGAGTCAAGGTATTTTGGCCACTTTCTTGAGGAATACTCCGCCAAACACAAGGTTTCGTTAAGACTAAAGCCATATATTAATCACGAATTGCCTTGGAACTTTTAACACGCTAAAAACATACAATCTTTAAATAGGGCATTGAATACTAAGACTCCACAAAGAGAAACTTATACAACCATTCCACTAACACATTCAAGACATCATTTGGATTCAAAAAGATCTTTTAAGTTATTATGGGTGGGCTAAGCTAACAAGGAAATGGATATTAAAGGATTCAAAGTATTGGAAACACTTACTTAATCTAGCTACGAGCACTCAAGCTAAATCTTTTTACTTGAGCAGTTTTTATAGACTTTCGCCTTTATTCACTTCACTTATATATTATCAAATTTTCTTCTCTAATTTTTTTTAGTACGGTCCATGCTCCATTACCAATGGGTTCCGCTTTTGTCATTTTTTTCTACCACCAGAATCCTTGCTACTTTTCCTGTGGAACATGTGGGACACTATTTATTATTTAAAAACTCCTATTAGCACTGCTCACTTTTACTATGATTAAGTTAGAGTTCCAATGTAGGTAAAAGGATTATAAGGCATTTAAGTTATGGGTCTAATGACAAGTGATGAAGGAATAAGGTCGGGTTGGCTCAATTGGGCTAACTAGGGATAAATTATGTGTGGGCTAAGGCTAAGGGCTAAACAAACACTGCTTATGTCTTCCCCCAACTTATTCTTAAGTTATGTTCATTTTTAAATGGATGGAAACCTATTATGGAATCTGTAGAGATTAAGTTGACTCTTGTCCTAACGTGACCTAATATTCACTTTCATATCTAACATATAGCATTGACTCCATACTATCATTCGTTGGTGTAAATGCAATTAGTAGACCAACTATAAAAACATTATGTTTCATTTATACTCTACCTAAGGTCTTGTCCATCATTAGCAACATCATTCCACATATGAATCCAAAAATTGTCTACTATTTTCCTAAGCTAGAATTGGACATTCATATTAAGCTCAAAACAATGGATACAAAGAAACAAAGAAAGAATTCACAAGTTATGGAGATGTGTTCAATCTATCCATTAACCCTTAAACAAAATGTAAAAGTATTACCTAAATTTCACTAGAAATATCGTGAAATTCTTTTACCAAAAATCCTTACGACTCATCCAAGCATTCCATCCAAACATGCATACGCGCATACCCTCAAACTTATCCTGAACCTTATCCTCAAGGTTCAAGAAAGTCGAACAACCATATACAATCATAAAGAACGAACGAAATCAAAATGAAAGGTAAGAAACGAAATGGAATGGCGTGGTAAAAATAGAAGCTGAAAATAGGCCAATGCTACGAAACAAAAACATGAACTCCTTAATCAACAAATTAAAAAATATGATCAGTACTACACTCCGAGAAATAGTCACCGGGCAAGTGAGTATGTCGAATTTCTCAAATCTAATCCAAATGTTTTTGAACTGTAGCATTCACCACTTATTTAAAGCAATAAATAATTAAACCTAATTCTAACCTAAATATCTAGGATGCCTCCCAACAGCGTCGATGGCTCGACATTTTCAACCTATATTTCCAATTGGGTGATATATCAATACCTATGAACACGATCATTGGGAACTTCAGGTTATCGATATATGGCACCAAAGGTGTCGACATCAAGTAATACTCTTCAGGAAGGGTGATAACTTTCCTATCTCACATCAGAATGATGTCCTCATGCCATCTCATTAAGACCACTTTGCTCTCCACATTAATCAATGCAAAATGCATGAAAGGAGTCCCGAGTATTATGACATGCTTCATCAAATCCGGAGGGTCGAGAATGTAGAAGTCCACCTCATAAATGAATCGAGTAACATACATGAGGAACGCTCTTTGTCATCCTGACTGTGGCGATGGTCTTGCCATTTCTCAAGGTGATTTTTACATTTTCAGTGTTGATGGATTGAATCTTGGCCTTCTTGAAGAATGATAAAGGCATGACATTGATTTTAGCTTCCGCTCAAGAAGTGCATTCTTAAAAGTTTCTCCATCGACTCTTACAAGAATCTCTACTGAACAAAAATCCTCCATTTTCTTGACCGGCAGTATCGCTACTTTTTGCAGAACATCCCTTTTTTTTCTGCTTGTTTTTCAACCTGGTCTTTGGTGCTTTTTAATTTCCCTAGATAAAGACTTGAACTTTCTCTGCAGCAGTTTCTTCTTTCTTGCTTCCTATTGATTTGTCCATAGTCTTTTCTTCTAGCTTTGCCTTCACCCGCCATTCCTGCTTTGGCTTGCTATCCAAAGTCATGGCACATAATGCCTTACGATTCCTCTTATATGATCTGCTGGTGTTTCAATTTGTTCCAAGTCAACTCCATTTTTCAAGATCATGTCAAAGGCTTCATAGAAGAGCTTCAACCTGTATCCATTCACTTTGAAGGTTTTCCCGCTCTCATACTCTGTATTTCAACAACACCACAGAAAATGATATTAGTAACAATAAATGGACCTACCTATCTAGACCTAAGCTTACCTTGGGAAATTTTCAACTTAGAATTGAATAGAATGACTTTTTGACCTACACAAAGGATTTCTTCGTCTGATGAAGATCATGATAAGCTTTTGCCTAATCCTTGTAAATTCTTGCATTCTCATATGCATCATTCTTAATCTCTTATAGTTCCTAAATATCTGATTTTCATTTAACACCAACTCATTGTAATTTATGTTACAACATTTAACTGCCTGATATGTTATATGTTTTAACTCTACAAGAAGATGACATGCTTTTAAGAAATCAACTTATATGGAAACATTCCAATAGGTGTTTTGAAAGCTATCCTATATGCCCATAATGCATCATCAAGACGTAGACTTTAGTCTTTCCTTGATGGGTGAATAATTTTCTCAAGGATGGATTTGATCTCTCTATTATGGACTTCGGCTTGACCATTGGCTTGGGGATGATAAGCTGTAGATGTCCTATTGTGACATTATATTTCTTGATTAAAAACTCTATAATCCTATTGTAGAAGTCAGTTCCTCTGTCACTGACGATTGAGCGTGGAGCTCCAAATCTTGAAAAGATTCATGACTTTAGGAATATGACCATCATTTGGGAGTCATTAATTATGGTGGCTTTATTTTCCACCTATTTTGAGGCGTAATCCACTGCTAGTAGGACATAAGTATTCCCATCAAAGGTTGAAATGGACCAATGAAGTCAATACCCCAGATGTCAAATATCTCACAGAAAAGGATCTTAGTCATCGACATCTAATCTCTTGGTCGTAATGACCTATACTTCTGACAGTTAGGACAAGTGTTAGTGAAGACATAAGCATCATGGAATAGTGTGGGCCAATAAAATCCATATTCCAACACTTTCATGGTTGCACGTCGTGGACTGAAATGACCACCACATGCATATGAACGACAATGAGACAAGATAGAATGTGTTTCTTGCTGGGGGAATACACCTTCAAACCATTTGATCAGCATAGAACTTCCATAAATATGGATCGTCCCACATAAAATGCTTCAAATTGTACACAAGCTTTTGCTTTCATGCACGTGAGTAGTCCGATGGTAACCGCTTAGTGGCTAGATATTTAACAAGGTTAGCATACCATGGAACTTCAAAAGACACTGCATAAACACATTAATCAGGGAACTCATTATTGAGATGAGTAGGTGGTTCTCCATTCTCTAGGCGACTGAGATGGTCTGCCATTAGATTCTCGACACTTTTCTTGTCTTTTATTGTAAGACCATGCTCTTAAAGCAAAAGTATCCATCTTATGAGTCTAAACTTAGACTTTTTTTTTACAAATTAGGTAACGCAAAGCTGTATGGTCTGAATAAACAATGATTTTGGTACCTAGTAGATAAGTGCAAAGATAACTGCAACGAGTTCTTTCTCAGTGGAAATGTAATTCATTTGAGCAACATCTAAAGTTCTAGATACATGATAAATCACACAATATTCTCTCCCTACTTTTTTCCTAGCCGGCTCCTACAATATAATTGCTCGCATCACACATAATCTCAAAACGAAGTGACCAATTAGGAGCTTTGATAATTGGGGCAGAGATGAGTACAATCTTTAGTATGGAAAAATATTTTGGGCATTTGTCATCAAAGACAAAAGGAACATCTTTTTGAAGTAAGCAATACATAGATTGGGATATCTTGGAAAAATCCTTGATAAATCGCTTATAGAAGCCTACATGACCTAGAAATACACGTATCTCTCTCATAATGGAGGGATGAGGTAAGGTATGAATGACATCCACTTTAGCCAGACCAACTTCCAAACCTTTTGATAAAACAATATGAACTAAAATGATCCCTTGGTCTACCATAAAATGACATTTCTCATAATTGAGAACGAGGTTCTTTTTAATGCATTTAGATAACACTTTAGTCAAATTGTCAAGAAGAATGTCAAAAGAATCTCCATAAATGGTGAAATCATCCATGAAGCCTTTAATGAAGTTCTCAACAAAATTAGAGAAAATTCCTACAATGCACCGCTAGAATGTTGTGGTGCATTGCATAGCCCAAACAACATGCGCTTGTAAGCAAATGTTTTAAAAGGACATGTAAATATGGTCTTTTCCTGATTTTCTTGTGTGTCGAGAATCTGATGAAACCTTAAATACCCATCTAAACAACAGCAGTGGAATTTATAAACCAGATGCTCAAGCATCTGATCTATGAATGGCAAGGGAAAATGATCTTCCATTGCAGCCACATCGAGTTTTCTATAGCCAATACAAACTCGCCATCCATTTTTGCACGGGTATGTACCAACTCTCTTTGGGCATTGGTCACAACGGCTACTCTAGTCCTTTTAGGTATAACTTGCACTGGATTAACCCACTTGCTATCAGAAACGGGGTAAATCATCCCTGCATCAAGAAGTTTTAGAATCTCCTTCTTGACTACTTCTATCATAAGCAGGTTTAATCGCCTTTGAGCTTGCCTCGAAGGTTTGCATTCATCCTCCAGATGTATTCTATGTATGCATATGGAAGGATGCAATCCATCGACATCAGCAAAGGTCCATCCTATTGCTTCTTTCTAGTCTCGTTGGATGCGCACTAGTCTTTCCTCTTCCAATTTTGAGAGTTTGCTAGAAATGATTACTGGAAGTGATTCATTCTCACCTAAGTAGGCATCCTTCAAGTGACCAGGAAACTCTTTTAAATAAAGCTTTAGGGATTTATCGAGCGAATGCTCGAGCTTGGGACAAGAGGAGAAAAAACCCGTGGGGATAGGGAGTTCGAAACGGAGTTCATAAGAATCTAACACCTTAATTAAATCTTTAAAATCTTTGTCATGTAAATAGATATGCTCTAAATCATCAGAAGTCACTCATTGACAAACGACCAAGTTCAATGTATCTCCCGTAGGATAGTCAATACTTGTTTGTACTAGTAGATCAATTGCATCTAAAATACATATGGACGATACATCGGCATGATATTTCATGGCGCCATGAATGTTACATTTCATAACATCGCCATCAAATTCTAAAGTCAAAGATCCATCTGCGACGTCAATCTTAGCCTGTGCCATTTTCATGAAAGCGTGTCCTAATAGAATTAAAGAAGAATTGAGGAATGGCTCCTCTTTCATGTCTAGGATAAAGAAGTCAGTAGGAAAGTATAACAATCCTACAATGGCAATGATATCCTCTAAGAATCCTATAGGTGTACAATAGATCTATCTGCTAACTAGATCACTATCCTAATTTCCTTGCGTTCTTTGTAATTAAGAGACTCAAACATAAATAAAGGCATGGCATTTATGGATGCCCCTACGTCTACCATTGCCTTATAAAAGTGTCTATTACCAATGGTGATTGGCACCGAGAACATTCTTGGATCCTTGCACTTAGGGGGAAGTTTCTTTTGAAGGATGGCCGAGACAGTTTCACCAATGATGACTTTTTCATGTTCATGTAGCTTTAATTTGTTGCTACACAACTCCTTCAAAACCTTGGCAATCCTAGGCATGTTGGCTATAACCTCTAGTAAATGGATATTGATCTTTACTTTCTTGAGGGCATCTATGATTCCTTTTCTTGCTCATCTTTCTTTGACTTTATAAGATGCTAGTGAAATTGAGGATGAATAACAATAAGCTTGGTGATTGGTTCTACCCTACGTTTCTTAGGTGGTGCAGCAATAACTTCAATTTCATGCTCAGCCTCTGGTCATACCTTATTTGATTTACTTAGTAGATCTAGTTTCTTAGGTCTGTTGAGTTACACTCCGTTTCTCAAAGTAATCTTACTACCTTTAACATAATGCAAAGTGCATAGTATTTCTTCCATGTTTGCTTGAGCTTCAGTTTCGACTTGCTTGATCTACTTTGCCATTTAACCAAATATCGTGTCACACTTTTTATTATAAGACTCGAACATATTCTGAAGTTCTCTCATAATGTTTGCTTTCATTTGTATGGGTGATTATTATCCTTCTAGAACAACTAAGTGATGATCATGACCCTGAAGGCCATTGCTCAGTCATCTTGACCACTTTCCAGAAATGATCTTGGAAATCGCTCAACCACTTCAACTTGACATACACCCCTTAAAATGTAAATGAAATTTACTCGTAGTGTGTGTGTACTCAAAAAAAGTACAGTAAGCTTGGACTCTCCCTTATCTTAACATTAACTGCTTCGTCATGGACTTCAATTCTGAGATTTCGCTCCCAAGTCTATCATTTCACGAATTGAATCTAGCTCAACTTATGTAAGTATTATCTGCTACACCATAATACCTAGATTGATTCACCATTCTCTTAATGATTTTCTTGGCTTCAGATGGTGTAACTTCTGAAATACTTCCATTACATGTTGTATCCACCCATTGTTTCTCACCATTAGTTAGCCCTTCGTAGAAGTTTTCTAACAATGATTTCTTAGTAAAATCGTGTTGTGGAAAGCATGATAGAGTCTTTTAAATCTCTTCCAATACTCTAAGAAATATTTTCTTTTCTTCATATAAATCGTGGAGATTTATCTCATAATAGAGGTAATTTTGCCCGCAGGCATATATTGTTCCTGAAATTCAAGGTGTAGATCCTTCTAAGAATGGATACATCTGAAGGGTAAATCGAACATCCAATACGTAACATTACCTCTTAGACAAAATGGAAAAGTCTTCAGCTTAATCATATTAAGCTCCGCCGCCGTAGGCTTCATACCTACCACTAGGGGTGCAAATGGGTATGGTAGGGGATGAGGACCTCATTCCCATACCTATACCCACTAAAAAGTTTATCACCTACACGCATACCCATCCCCGTACCCATCAAATGCCCTTGGGTATAGAAAATCCCCATAGGTAAAATATTTTACCAATTTCATTCCCTATTAGGGATCCCCTTGGGGATTTTCATGAGGATTTTTCCAGGGATGAAAATAATTTTTCTATTCCATTCCCCATTGGGGATTCTTACCGGGGTTCTCAAAAATGAATTATAATAAATAAGGTGTCAAATATACATACATAACAACACATTTGTCAACATTCCAACAAAAATAAAAAAATCAACATATCATGCAATAAAAACTTTAACTACTAAGTGCTAACACTTGTAATTAAGTCTCCACAAAATCATTGGCATATGCCAAATGAAAAGTTCAAAACAAAACATATAATTACTAACTAACCAAATAAATTAAAATTGTAAATCTCATTATGAGGTTTTTTGATATATGTATGAGTGTTTTAGAATCGAAACTATGTAATATTATGTGATAGTTATATATAAATATAATAAGATATATAAATAATAAATATCATGTCGTGCATAAATTGATATATGTGGATCCTTGTAGGTTGATGGGTATCCCCATTGAGATTACCCATAGGGATTACCCATGAGGATTCCCCATAGGGACTCCCACGGATATATTTTATTATCCATACCCATACCCATACCTGTGTGGGTATGAAATTTTGTACCCATCCCCATCCTTATCCCCATTTAAAATCCCTATATATGTACCCATTAGGGTAAATCCGCATCATCCGTAGGTATTCCCCTACCCATTTGCATCCCTACCTACAACAACCCATTCGAGTTTTACCAAAACTTTCTACGAATCCCCATTATCTCTCCCACGAAATGTTGGAAGTTTCTAAATGAGTACAATTTTTAACATGAACTCTCCAGCTTAGGTAAGGAATTCTATGAATAGAGGTTGAGAACCTCCTTGAAGTTGGTTTGCTTCCCTAAAAGTGAATTTGTTTCTCTTCTTGACTCTATTTTTTATTTTTTTATTTTTATTTTTTAACCTAGAAAATCGTTTAACACAGTCTTCGGCAACAACGCCAAAAATTGATCGCGTTGTACAATACTAATAATAGTCCCGATTTACCGACTATTTAGATAGGTAGTGAGGCAAGTTCGAGGTCGAACCCATAGAGACCGAGAAAGATTATTAGGCTAAAACTGAAAGGAAAAGGGGGTATGTATATCTAATCAACCTAATCTAAAAGAGATAAAATAAACAACTTACATTAAATAATAGAAACATATACAGACAAGTAAAAATAATAATTCAAACAATATAATAAAAGCCTAGATTGAGAGCTCTTTCAAATTGACAAGTAATTGACTTAATCATTGGTTATAAAAGATAACCATCTTATTGATTCTCATAGGCAAGTTTGAGTACGGTAACTCTATTTTTCACGATCAACGGTAGGAACGAGTGACACAACCATATACTAACAAGACTCGCAAAACCACCGGATATGTCGTAGGCTTTCAACGAGCTAAGAGCCTTCATGTTCAATGAAAACACTTGCCCTAAGTGATAACCAGAATGCGTTTTCACCCATATTATACCTCGAATGTACAAGATCACATCAATTGCTGACATACATGGCTCTATTTATCACCTAACATAAATCCACTTACCGAGCGGTGATAGATTCATTGATCTAGATTTCCTACACCCACCTATCCATTATCCACTACATAAACAAAGCATATTCAATCTAATCTTAAGAAAAACTAGTATATTTATGATCAGTACAACCAAAGTTACAAGATTCTAATGAAAGAAAACTTCACTTTAAAGAACAAAACCTCATATCATCAATACTTGCAACTATATAAAACTCTCAATCCAATAAGGTCTTAGTTACTAGTACACATATAAATTAATTAAATTAATAAAACAAATTAAGAAATACCTTAAAAAGTAAAAGAACGAACACTAAAAATCCAGACATCTCATCTCTTTCAAACTTAAAAACTAGAGATAGAATAAGATGAAATGATGCCCTTCACACATCCATCCATAAGTATTTAAATGGGTTGGAAATACATTGGAACAGGTTCTAAATGTAAAAAATCCACCGAATCTAGGATTTAAAATCCTTATATTTGTTTTGTGTTGTATGTGTAACAAACACATCTATGAAGAATCGCTGCCCAATCGCTGCAATGCTATATTTTCTGCCCAATTTGTTTTGAAATAATCCCATCGATGTCATAACACCTTATGTACACTCCAAGGTGCTGCCAAGGCATTAGGTGTTTCTTGACTCTATGAATCTTAGTTTTCTCCTGGGTCTTCGTAAGGTTTTTCTTTGTCCAAGTTTAGTGTCAACTCTTCAATACACATAAGTTAATCCCAATGATTCTATGGCAATGTTTGACCAAGTGGAGGCGCTATGAAGGCCTTGAGCCTTTTCTTGGCTTTTTTCACTGATTCTTATGGAAAATCTTTCCTTTTCATCTAATAGCCTATTTTAACCATGAAAACACAAAAACAAAGATTTATTAGTATAAATGATGATAAAAGTGTCAGAATTCATAGCAAAAAAGTGTAAAACAACATAGCATATTCCGGTGACTTATCAGTAAGCTAAGTATAGTCTAACTAAATTGATTACGTGCGAGATATAAATAATACATGAATAATTGGAATAATTAGACTAAAAGAAAAAACTAGGTAGATGTCGTGGGCTATCATGGACATGCGTATGGGTGATGTGACTTGACCTGGTGGCATGTCTAACGATATAGCGATGCCCGATTTACCTTGGGATTTAGGGCTGCCACATTAAATAAGCTCAAACACATACCAAATGAACTCTAATAGGTACCTAGGGCCTAGAACGTTAGTGTCGAGTATTAGGAGTGTAGGGACTGAGAGTCGCATTTAGCTTGGATAATATTTTTTTCTTGAGGTAAGAAAATGAGTAAAAACTAATACTATTTCCTTTTAATTTCCTTGTTTATTTTTGAAATGATAAGCTAAAATTGTTGGACTCTAATTCCCCACCAAGTGGCTTAGGTGTTTGAGTGGTTAGGCTTAGTTGACTATGATCACTCACGAATTTATCATCTGGGTAGCTCCTACGACTCCTCCCGAGTCTGAATCTTTTGATGCAAGCATCCAAGGTCATTATGGCTCCTTAATTGGCATTCGACTTCCATAAGTAAAAGTATCAAGGGTCATTGTGGCCTCCTTTGGAACTCTCTCGGACTGTGACTTAAATAAAGTTGGCGGTGTCGAATGAGTTGGTATGGCTTGTGAGACTTTGGTCCATAGTATCGACTTTCACACTGTAATGACCCTAAAAACATTTTACACTTGCATGATGATGTGCATTATTTATCTATATTTGTTGTGCAAATTTATTAATTTTATTACCGGTTTCGCAAGAGAATTGTCTCAAGATGTGTGCACACATTGTCATTTGGGTGGGTCAATGAAATCGATGAAACTTAGGTCTAATGAAATTAATTAATTAAAATACTTATGGAAAGTTATGAGGGCATTTTAGTTATTTCACAAATGAGAATTTTTTTAAAAATTAAATTAGAATTATGAGGTGTCAAATTTTGGCTGTGTATGGAAGTATAAGAAGAAATTAAATGAAATAAAAAAATATGTAGTGGTGGCTCACCCTCCTAATGAGAGTATAAAAAGAAAGAGATTGAGGGTAAGAGTTTTATTTAAGTTAGGGCTGGTGTAGAGGTGGTGGTGAGGAAGAAAAAAAATCAATTGCTATTTAAAGATTTTGATTAAGCCGAGTAAGTAAATCCTAACTTTATTTAATTTTGATGTTCTTGGATTTAATGCATGGTAAATTTGATTAAATTCACGGCTTACGCATGCGATCCCTTGGCCCATTAAGCCAAGTCGAGGGCCTAAACCTTATTTTTAAATAAATAATATAGTATATATTATATTTAATTGATAAAAATTATAAAAATAACAAACAAATCATGAAAAATAGGAAAAAGATTAGAAAAATAAGAAAAGTGAGAAAAATTATAGGAAAGTGAGGTTGGAGGTTTTTCGAGGATTTTTACATCAAGAACTCTCCTCAAAAAACATGCCACCACAATAATATCCCTATTTGTAACAAATTTAGGGTTTAAGAATTCAAAACTTTTTCAAAATAGGAACTATAACACTCCTAAGGGACTAGTGTTGGGTATCAGGTGAGTAGTTTAAGACACGTGGGAGTCATGATCGCGAGGATTCGCGTGCCGCTTAGGTAAGTAAACCAGTTGGGGCCTTAACATGATTTCATTTGTTCATTTATCGGTTGAGTAATATCTTGTTGAGTTATATTCGTTGTGATCGAATGAATTGAATTGTCCTTTTTATATTCGATTATGATATTCTTGTTAAATTATTTGTTGTGCATTCCTTTAGACTTCATAATGTGTAGCTTAAGGTCTAAGTGGGCAAAATGATAGTTATGGGCATAGTGGAAATGCTTTATAATCTTTCCTCCACCGTGAATATGCGAATTGTTGGACTTACTAAGCCCACAATTTAAGATTGAGGAAAGTCAAGCTGGTAGAAATGGTTGCGATCTGCTATAGTTGATGGACCTGATCTAAATTGTCACTCAAGTGACTTAGCTAAGTCCACCAACCATCTTGAAAGTTAAGTTATGGTACTTTATCGCACTTGATGGACTTCGAGCACTTATATGTCTTTGCATTGTGTACTTGACACTCAATTATTCATTGATGTCTCTATTAAATTGAAAATCATGCTTTATTCATTATTTTGTGGTAATTCTTGCATGATTATTCTCAAGTAACCGTTTATTTGACACTTGAAATACTGTTAAGACTCTTTTGGCTTTACTTAATGGAAGTGTCTCCATTTTAGTGACAATTGCAGGTACCTCTAGTAGTAGGGCCAAGGAGTCAATACTTGGCGACTTCCTTAAAGATTCCCTCAGAGACGTCTTCTACTTTGCTACTCGTAGGTATATCTTGTGTAGATGTGTATGTATGGCTTTTGTTTAAAATTGGTTAATGAGTCAAATAAACACTTGGATACATGTATATGCTGTTACCCTTACTTTTGTTACATGATATGCGTGAGATATACCTTGCAGGGTTTCCACACATAAAGTGGTCCCATCGTCGTGTTAGATTAAATAATCCTCGGTTTAAATCTTTCATTTTCTGCTGCGCAATTCATTAAGACATGTTAATCTCAATACTAACTTTAATAAGCAACTAAGATGCAAATAAAATGGTAAAAGAGGTTGACTAGGCATGCGTTGGCTCTGTGGGGGGGAGCTGGGTGTCCATGTATATTAGTGTATACACCGCTCACACGTACTTACACAAACTTTTGCTTATATATAGTGTATACACCGCTCTCTCCCTATTTCTTGCTTATGGGTCACTTTGTATTTATCGTCGATTGTCCTAGTATGTCTATCATGCACTTTAATATTTAATTTGTTGTTTGTTTCATTTCCTGCTTGATTTATAAACTTGTCATTTATTATCTTGAAATATTGTCGAGTTTCTGGTGAACTTACTCAATGCGATTGTC
Source organism: Stephania yunnanensis (assembly GCA_039657365.1). Taxonomy (NCBI): domain Eukaryota; kingdom Viridiplantae; phylum Streptophyta; class Magnoliopsida; order Ranunculales; family Menispermaceae; genus Stephania; species Stephania yunnanensis. The sequence continues at coordinate 24,558,625 of CM077581.1, read as the reverse complement.
TCAGTCACTAGTGAGAATTGCATGTCCATTTAGTAGCAGAGGCAAGGAACCTGTGATTGGTGACTATCTCTAAGCTTCCCCTAAGTCAGCTCCTTTCTACTACTACTATAGGTTCTTTTTGATATTTTGGATGTACATATGAACAATACTTCTTGTTTCATGTTATATTTTGGGATATTATGGGTTGTGAGACTCGAGATGCATGTATATGATGACTTGATCATTGTATTGTACTAATCCCCACTTGATACATATATATGAAAATCTATTTTTGCAGGATTTCCACATTAGGATTATCCACTCTTAGTCATTACTTGTTAAAGTAGTTTTAAATTGACTAACTTTCACTGCAATTTATTAAGACTTATTTAAAGTAAATAATGAACTTAATAAGCAACTAATTATCGAATGACATGGAAAAGAGGATGACTAGGCATGCGTTGATTTTATAAGGGTTGACCAGGAGTCCACGTAGGCTTAGGCTTGGCAGGGCCTAGTTTGTAATGTTGGGGTCGTCACGGAGGTACACCAACTAGACTTAACTAGAGCTAACATCCTCTCCTTCTATACCTGATAAACTCAACCTATATATCGATATCGAAATATAAATCAAAGTATACACAACGAAAATTTAAAATTTTTTTTCGATAATATAAATGATACACTAAAATCTTTAGTTTATCAAAGCCAAAACTCATTTGCAAAAACCTCCAAACCTTGTTGTATTACAATAATGTAATTAAAAAATTAAATATATAAAAAGAAGGCTCATTACATCATGAAGAATATGATAAAACTCCTAAGCTTTCTCATGCCCTTTCGTTGAAGTGCCGACTTGCGAACCTAAAATGTTAAGAGTTGTGAGCGCTCCAACTTTCTTAGTTAGTGATGCTTGTAAACATATCAATCATCAACCAAGATCAATGAATCAATGAATAGTAATATAAATGTAAAACATATCTATTTTGGAATTTAAATTGATATAAACAATAAATAACTGAATGCAAGTCAAATAGGTAATATGCAACCATACGCGTGATTTGTAATTTGAATTAGGTTATAGAGTCATACTCTTGTATCACTCGAGAATACAACTACAGTATCCACATGTTGGTCGACATAAGATTATGTTGGTTTATTTAAGTGTAACTAAACTACCAACTCTAACTGGACAATGATGGCTAAGAAAAAACTCCGACTAACTGAGGATAAATGGGCGGAATCCATTTGTAGACATACCTGTTCCATTCATTAAGATAAAGGGCAGAAATCATTTCCAGGCTAACCTTTTCAATATGAGGTCTCGGTCTGCCTTTTTGACCATTTTTGAGAAATTTCACATTTAAACAGTTAAATCACAATCTGTTGCCCCATTCCTAGTCTATAATTCTATATGAACTAAATATACTAAATTATGAAGCATAATTAATAAGAATATGAGTCCCACTTACGTTTGTCAAATTTCTCTAAATTTTGTTCCAAATTCACTAAGTTCTGGGGTACTTGAACCTCTACCAGTGTTTGAGAACCCCTAGGCCAGTCCCTAAACCTCCAGATAACATCATCTGCAAATATCATACACCATGTGTAACAAACCAAAATTTACTTATAGTAAATTAGTCCCTAATTAAGGTTACTGACAATTGACATAACTTTAGAGAGGGTACAAAGTCCCAATACTTGACGTGAAGACCGAGTAATATATTAATTTTGAGTAATGGATGCATAGTGTAATGTATGTGTGTACACTATACCCGAAAATAATCATTTAGGTTTGTATTTTGTAAGTTTGGCGCACGAGTAGAGACACACCTCGAGATGCATGTCAGCGTGGGACTAATGTAGAGAGTGAGGTGGTTAATCCTAGTTTAATTAAATGTAATTAAAAGTAATTAACCCAATGTGCCTATAGTTGAATTTATATTGATGTGGCCTAAGTTAGAAAAATAAAACAAAGAGCATTAATGTACCTTGGGATGCGTGTTGTCATCATCACTATATAACTTGGTGTAAATATATGTATTATCATGGATAAGCCATTAGAATTTCTTAGAAATGAGTTGTAAACAAGATCAAGGGCCACCATTAGATCACACCCCTATATAGTTTGTAGTGAAAATTGCATATAAATCATCTCATTTTATATGCAAAAGGAGAGAAGAGAGATCTGGAGTGAAAGTTTAGCAAACTTGTTAGAAAATTCTGGTGAATCGAAGGGTGATTGATCAAATTTAAGAAGCTTTTTGACTAGGTAAGCAATCTTCATCACCACTTTGTTAAATTCAATAAAGATTTGTAAGTTTTGGTTCAGTCAAGGTTTTTTAGCAATTTCAATAATCAAATGACTTTATTTTTTGAAATCTAATTCTATATTTGAATTCCTTATGAAATTCCACTAATTCCACTATAAAGAGTTTTTGGATTTGAATTTGTTTTCATTAAGTTATGAATTTTTGAAGTTGTAAGACAATTAAAAATTGTGCATGTTGTTGTTATGAACCAGTCTCTGTAATTTGGTCATAATGTCCTTATTCTAAATTGAAATGGACTCATTCTAGTGGCATTTGAAAGCTAACTCAAAGAGGAACAACCTTTGCCTCCTGAAAGATTTTGAAATTGGAATGTTTTCATGTCTAAAAACCTTATGCAATTTTGATAATGAATTTGAAGTTTCCGGGTTCACAATTTTGCTTATGTTCGGTTGTTTTAGACATAACTCCATCATTTCTTATTGGATTGAGCTTATCATTTAGTAAAATGTTCTAGGATATGTTTTTAGGCTTCAATAAAAAAAATCAAGAGTTTTGTAGATGTGGTTTAGGAGAAGTAAGATTTATAAAGTTGCTTGTCGGAATCTAAAACCGTTTTGAGTCATTGTGGTAAAACTTCTATATCTCCTTCGATTCTTACCAAAATTGCACAAATCTTAGAGTTCTGAAAAGCTAATACATAGCTCTAAAAACTTCCATTTGTACTACAATATGTAATTTTAACATTTTAGTAATTTAAATCAACTCATAAGCTATTGCACTAAAACTATCTTTACTTATTAAAGTATATTTCAACACAAAGAATGTATTAAGGAAGTTGATTGTGAAACATTAGAATTTAAGACTACTTAACCAACCCAAAACAAGTTACATTAAATTTTTTAGGACACCTTAGGAGCTTATAGAGGACTTACGAGGTGTGAACGCGAGTTTGGAGTGGTCATACGTTAATATAGGCTATAAATTGCATGCATTTGAGGTAAGTTAACTTGTTGAGGTAATTCTCTCTATTTCATTCTATTATTGAGTTAATATATAGTCATTTGGAATGTCTTAATGCTGATCTTGTATTCTTAATGGCATGCCTTGTATATACTTTCGTATCTGTGATTTCTTTGGCTATAATCATCGTATAATGACTTGTTGCATGACATTCCTCATTTTGGTTTCGTTCTTTGATTGAGTTCCTTTGTTTTTGTTGATCTCGGAGCTATTGAAATGTCTTCTTAATAGCATGATATGACTTGTTTGACTTTCTTATTGGTGTATGTACAAACCCTTGTCAATATGTTTGTTGTGTGATACTTGTTTGTATATTCTTCAACATGAACTCTCCAATAGGCATGAATTGAAAAGCCAACCTTTATAGGTTCGCTGGCTTTAAGAGTTGCATGATACCTGGGGTTAAAGTCCCTAGAAATGTCGGCATTCCACATAGTTGATGGTTTACTTAATTCATGAGTAGCGCAACTCATGGGTTAGAGTCCATGGGGATGTCGACACTTTGCACATCTGATGTTATTAGTGCGACACACAGAGTTAGAGTCCCTGGGGATGTTAGCTACCTAAACCTAAATTTGCATGATCATTCTATCTATCATTCCTTGTAGAAGCTTGGAAACTATTTGCATACTTTCCTTTCTGCTTCTTCTTATTCATAGCTATTGCATGCTTTCAGTTACCGTTCTTTGTATATCTTGGAAATATGGATGAATAGCCTTTAGGTTTTACTTTCTACATTACTATACTCATCATCCTTTTATGACGATGGGTGTAGATCTATCGATTAGCAAACCTAGGAAGGATAAGATCGACGATTACCTCTGAGCACTCTGCGAGTGGTTTTTGCTACTTTAGTAGGTGATCATTTTGGGTATTATTACCTACATCTTTTTGGTATAATTTTAGGTTATATAATGGGTTAAGAGACTAAATTCTGATGCATGTATTACTTGGTTTGATTTCATGTAATTATCTATTTTACCTAGTTTCCACAGTAGGTATTTTGATCATGCTTCCGCAAATTTTATTAAACCTTCCACCGATAATATTGAAATGATAAAAAGTTTTAATTAACTCTAAAAATAATAACTAAGGTGAAATGAAAAATAATCATTCTAAACACGTATAACAAGGTGAGTGTGATAAAAGGCCAACTAATACGTTGTTAAGTCTTACATGGCGTGGATTAAGGCTTAATGACAGGATTTGGCTGGATGATAACCCGTTTAGGGAAACGGGCCATCACACCATGACATATCCTTTTGAATATGCCCAGTTAGTCCATCCATAACTAAAGTAAAGAGATATAAGCTTAAAGCCATCACGGACCAACTTTAAGCCTACATCTCTTTACTTTAGTTATGGATGAACTAACGAGGCATATTCAAGATGATATACCATATTGTATGTTAATTGTAGATAATATTGTCTTAGTGAATGAAATAAAAGATGGAGTGAATAGAAAATTTAAACTTTAAAGGAATATATTAGAATCTAAAAGCAGTAAGTTGAGTAGGACGAAAACCAAATACATGCATTGTGAGTTTAGAAATACTAGACATCGAGATGATGGAGTGGTAAAACTAATGGAATTAGAAGTTCCTAAAGTGAAAAACTTGAGATACGTAGGATCAATCATACAAAATGATGGAAATATTGAGAATGATGCCACATATAGAATCCAAGCTGGATTGAGGAAATGGCGGAGTGTAAAGGGGGTGATTTTTGATCCAAATGTTCCTGCTAAGTTAAAAGAAAAATCTTATAAGACTGCAATTAGGCCAACTATACTATATGGAAGTGACTATTTGGCTGTAAAGCAACAACAATTACATAAAATGAACATATCAGAAATGATAATGCTTAGGTGGATGTGTGTTAAAATTCTTAAAGATATAATAAGAAATATAGAAATTCAAAGACAAGTAGGTGTAGTACCAATTGACACAAAGATTAGGGAAAAGCGGTTGCGGTGGTTTGGTCACCTACAAAAGGGTCTTCAAATGCCCCACTAGAAAAACTTGACTCAATAAAAATTGAAGAAATTCGATGAGGTAAGGGTATACCAAAGTTAACTTGAGATGCATTAATTAGGAGGGAATTGAATGGTTCAGAAAGTTCACCATCAATTGCACTTAATCAAGTACAATGAAAATGTTTGACCCATGTAGTCAACCCAAATTAATATGGGACTGAGGCTATGTTGTTGTTGTTGTTGTTGTTGTTGTTGTTTTTTTTTCTAAGGTGGGGACGCACTCCCTACTTTGGTCGGGCGTGCTATACCATATGGGTTCATTAATATTTATGAAAGGAGCATGCTTCCTTACTGCATGTACCACATTCCACCATCGAGCACCTCAATAGAGAACAGGGTAGTAGTTTATGTTCAATCACCAATTCACAACAAAACATATCCCTCACCTCCACACAACATTACGGAGGGCCTCTAACGAGGTCTTATACCACTTTCAATCACCAAAACAATAATTAAAACTATTTCTATCCTCAATTCATCAATCATCTCATGAAAATAAAAAAAAACTCTTAATTTAAATTTACCGCTCACTTATCAACTGTGATGGATCTTTAACTCCATTGTGTTAATCACCTTATTTGATCATTTCATCTCTAAACAATCAATCCTCAGAATTAAATCTCCAAACCCTCACCTATTTCTCGTTGATCGAATGAAATAGTAAGATAATTTTAAGATGATTTTGATTTGTATATATAGATTTTTTGTTGAGATACACATTGCGTGATCTCAAGGGGTGATCTAGTAGAGATTGTTTTAAAATGACATTAATCTTAAAGTGACACACATTTTGATACAACCTCCACTTACGCTCATCTCAAGGCGATCCAATGATCCACATTAATTAAATCAAACTATAGGTTTATATATATGTATATATATATATATATATATATCATCAATAAATTTACTGGACATGACAACAAGTACGTTAGGCGTGAACATTCATTTCACGACCCCCTTATCGCACTAGGTATACTGCCAATTTATTAATTATTTATTTATCTCTCCACTATAGGTTTATATTAACTTATAGTAATAGCCTATCGTATTCAACTCATTAACACACCAGCTACACATAATACATTCATACCATCGCGCACGCGCTCACACACATACACTAATTAAGGTACGCCGAGGTTAACCACTAGTATAACTCGGGTTACTTAGAACCCGAGTTAATGCTAATCACCTATTTAAGGTAACATGCCATTATATTTTCCTCAATTTAAAGAAATATCATTCTAGAAATTAAAGTAATCATAATAGTTATCCGTAATTCCAAAGAGAAAAGGAAATCTCTCCTTCACATAAGATTCCTACTCCCAAATTAGCTCCCCATCTCCATGAAACTGCCATTTTACCTTGACTAAAGGAATCTATTTAGTTTTTGGCTTCAGAATCTTACGATCAAGGATTTGAATCAATTGCTCGTCGTAAGATAAGTCTTCCCGAAGATAAAATTCATTCTAATTGATGTTTTGAGTGAATTGAGTCTCTAGTTTACGAAGCATAGACACATAGAAGACATTATGAATTCCAACTAGTAGAGGAGGTAACTGTAACCTGTAAGCAATTTGACCAACTCTTTCTTTCACTTTTAACAACCTAATATACCTTGAAGTTGGCTTACCCCAAAATCTAAACCTATATAGCCTTTTCGAAGGTGAGACTTTCAACAAAACGTAATCGTTCTTTGAAAACTCCAAAAACTTATGATGCTTATCAACGTATCTTTTCTGTCTTAGTTGTGCTGTAGTTAAACGTTGGCAAATCTATTAAATTCTTTTTGTAGTCCTGAGTAATTCAGGCCCTAGCAAAAGTATATCTCAACCTCTGCTTAAGACGTAGGGGAATGACATGGTCGACCATACACAACTTTAAAAGGAGACATTCCAATGCTAGTCTATTAGCTATTATTATAAGAAAACACACATAGAGGAATGTATTTCTTCCAACTGCCACCAAACTTCAAGACACAAACTCAAATCGTTTCCTTAAGAACTAAGATTAGATGCTTAGTCTGCCCGTTGGTCTGAGGATGATATCTCATGTTAAGGTTAAGAACAATTTCTAATTGTCTATATAATTCACCCCATGACCTAGACGTGAATCTTGGATCTCTTTCCACAGTAATCAACACTAAGACTCCATGAAATCTCAACACCTCATGCACTTATGCGTCACATAACCTGTCAATAGGATCTCACATAGAAACTAGGAAGAAACGCACGGACTTTGTCAATCTGTCAACTATAACCCAAATTGCATCATGCTTATGCTAATTCAGAGGTAGACCGTAAACAAAATCCATCAATATATGCTCCCATTTCTACTCGAAAAAATCGGTAGAGAATGTAATAACCCTCAAGGTTCCCGAGCTCAGGCTTAACTTGCTGACATATATCACATCTCCTCACAAACTTTGCAATATCAATCTTCATCCTTGGACACTAATACATATGCCTCATATCGCGATACATCTTAGTGTTACCTGAATAAATATGGTAAAGTGATCTATTAGATTCCTATAACAACTCATGCCTCAACTGATCCTGAGCTAGAATTTGGAATCTATCCTTAAAGCATAATGCACCATCAGTTGAAATTGACCAATAAAGATCATCAACACTAGTCGCCAACCTCTAATACACTAATCAATCATGATAAGCTTTCTAATAATAAAGCACTCACTGAATAGTCTTCGGTTTAGCCTGAATTTGAACACAAAAAACAAATCAGTAGCTTCATAATTAGCTCTCTAGGTTGATGATGTGCCAGCTAGACTTTCATGAATCATCATCACAGAAGATTCCTTAAGAAGTCTAAACTAAAAAGCTCTGGCACTAGCTCCATTCTCTTTACCAATTTGTTTCCTACTCAAGGCATATGCAACCACATTGGCCTTGACTAGATGGTACTCCTGAGTGAAATTATAGTCCTTAAAAGACTTAAGCCATCTATGCTACCTCATGTTTAATTCACTTAAAGTAAAAAAGTATTTTAGACTCTTATTATCTGAAAATACTGGTATATTCTTACCATACAAATAATGCCTCCAAACCTTCAAAGCAAACAAAATTGCTGCTAGCTTAAAATCATGAATTGGATAATTTCTTTCACGTATCTTAAGTTTCCTTGAAGGATAAGTTGCAACCCTTCCTTCTGCATCGACATATAGCCCAAGCCTGAAAAAGAAACATTAGTACAAATTAACAATTCTTTCCCAGATTCAGGTAATGTAAAAATAAACATCATAGTCAAACTATGTTTCAATTCCTTGAAGGCACTCTTAGACTCATCAAACCAAATAAACTTAACATCTTTTAGTGTTAGACGAGTCAATAGCATCTCAATATGGGAGAAACCCTCAATAAATCGCCTTTAATAACCTATTAAATCCCTAAACATGGCATGATAATTAAAGAGCCTAAATGGCATCACTGTGAACTCAAAGTGCCCGTCCCGAGTACTGAAAGTTGTTTTCGAGAAATACTCATCCCTGATCCTCAGCTAATGATAACTAACACCTGTCGAACTTGTACAATAAATTTTTCTCCTCTATTATACTATTAATATTTTGTAGTAGTGGTAAGTGAGAATCATCTTAATAGGGATTTACCAAACTTCTCTAGGAAAAATACTTTTAATGGTTATTATTATTATTTTTACTTTAATTTAATTAATAAATTAAAAGATCAATTAAACTAACTAATTCAATTTATAATATATAATATTAACTTACCAATACAAATATCCAGAACTATAACACATCAATTCATTTTGCATTCCAAACATGTTACTTCAGTCAATATAGTTATGAACATGCTTTATAAAGTACCATAAATCATTAAACTCTAATCATAAGTAAGTAAATGCTTTTAGCCATCCATTTGCATTTCTTATGCCGGTGAGAAAGCCACATTATGATTTTATTCAGATAACCCATTTGAATACACAAAGACATTAACTTCATGCAATAAAACCACATTACACTTTATGAGAACTTCGAATTACAAAATCTAAAATCTTCGAAAAGCCATTTCAACATCAGATTTAGATCTAAAATTCACTTAGGACTTCTACGTGACATTCAAGAATTTTATAAACTTGATTAGGAGGCTAATTTAGTATTTTTGGACTTAATTTGGGATTTAGGTATTCGAGGTGAGACCCACGTGTTACAGATCAAAGATCATAAGTTTAATATTATTTTTGTGTTGTGTGCCTATTTGATGTATTATACACTATTTCAATGCAAAATAGGGTCAAGTTGAAGTGTATATGTGGTGTTCGTGAGTTTCGGAGCGCGTTGGGAATATTTTTCAATTTTTAGAGAAATTTGGGTACTTTTCGAAATTTAATTTGGACTTAAAAATAAGAGATAATCAAAAATTAAATAAAATAATAAATAAATTGGTGGGCACCTACGACACGCGGGGTCGAGGGTGACACGCGTTGGATGTATAATAGTGTGCACGCCCGAGAATGGTCGTTGGCGCATATGGCGAATTTAAAACCGCGAATATATATATGTGTGTGTGTGTGTGTGTGTGTATGTATGTGTGTGTGTGTATGTGTGTGTGTGTTTATATATTTATATATAAATGTACAATAGTGTGTACGCCCAAGAATGGTTGTTGACGCATGTGGCGAATTGAAAACCGCGAATATACGTATGTGTTTTTATATTTATATATATAAATCAATCCTATAGTTTGATAAAAAATGAAAATATGCATTAGATTTGCCTCGAGATATGTGTAGTGTAAGCATCGAGGAATAAAATGGTTCAACGTTGATTGTTAAAAAGATATCCACATCTCGAGATGCGTGACATCTAATCTCAAAGAAAATTAAATGTATGGTATTATTAAACCGTAAGATCTACCTCGAGATACACATTACGTATCACGAGGAAATCAATATATTTGATATTAATAAGTCCATCAGAGGTGATGGAGGTTTTAATTTATTTGCTTAAAACCACAAGATCAACCTCGAGATATGCAACAGGTATCTTGAGAAAATTTAAAATATAAATGAAAAGAAAAGGAGCCTTTAGATATGCCTCGAGATTCATGCTTACGAATCTCGAGGAAATCTAAAATATATTCAAAACATATCACCGCCTCCTTCGTACTTCATTTCGATTTCAAAATCGAAAGAGAGAAATTGAGAGATGTGGATGAGAGGGACCAAAAAAAAGAGAAGTGATGGAGATCCGAGGTGAGTTGTTTGATGTTGTTGTTGATGTTGTGATGGGCTGTTGATGTTATTATTTTGTTAATTGTATGTCGTTAATGAAAGAGATGGATAGGGCGGTTCAAACGGCTAAGGAGGGGACGACGTAAGGACTCGTCTCCTTTGGCAAGTTGATACAAGGGTTGGGCAAAACCTAACCCAGTTTTTAAAAAAAATGAACGATTAACTGAGCTACTAGAGGAAGAAGAAAGGAGGGAGGGGGACTTTGACCCAGAACTGGACTGAAACGGGTCTGATTCAATTGAATCGGACTGGTTCGGTTCAAGGGTCAAACCACCCAAATAAAAAAAGAGAAAAGTTTAGAAAATGGAGAAATTTTTTTGAAAAATAAGAAAATTTTTTGAAAAATAATATTTTAATAAAATAAATAGAAATTTATGTGTTTTTAAGAAAAATGAAGAATTTGGATTCGTGCGAGACTTTATACTGGAGTTTTTCCTCGTAATGTGTTACGATACACGAAAATGTTCGAAATTTGAAATTTTATTTTAAAGCATAAAATAAGTTAATTTTTTATTCTGAACCACAATTTGCTGTCAAAATTGGGATTCTGACATTTGAAGATAAGATTTGGAGTGATTTTAAGAATTTCGGGTCGTGGTAGGACCTATAAATATATAATAAATTTGGATAAATTATATTTAAACCTACACAATGTAATTTTTGATGTCGAACAATAATTTTGAGTCAATAATAAAATTTGTGCATCCGAGAATTTAGTTTCGAAGTATTTTAGGGGTTTTGGGAAGCGATTGGGACAATTAAACTGCAACTAATTGGAAAGAATTATATAATTGCTATGAAAACTTATCAGACTTACAAATTAATTGAAAGACCGCAGTTGGAATCTCGTATCGACTAGTTTATTGACTCAAAGCGCAACTGAATTTTGGTATCGCATTCGTAAAATTAAGTAAATCACATGGTAACCCTTACATTGTATGAGAATTTCTTGAGTATAATTGCATGCACAGTTTATCTCTGCATATTTATTGATCATGCATTCATGGAAACGAGATAAATAAGGCCTTTGGGGGGTCCCATTATGTTCATTGGCTATATGTATACTGAGATGAATATAGTAGTGCTTTGTGGTTGGAGTCACTGATCATTGTACACACTTATTTAAGATGGGTTGTGATGCTGGCCAGGATTATACTCCATGGATAGTTGAGGGATGGCTTCTCAAGGGACTTTTTCTCAACCTCATGAATTTTTATAACTGTTTACCCACCATTTTTGGAAGACGACATCTGATTATAGTCAGTCAACATAAATGGGATGGGTTGCATATTTGTATATTTATGATTCCTTGTAATATTATTGTTTATTTAATCTATCGGAATATAATGCATCTGATTATTACAGGTGTACCGGATAGTGTGAGACTTACTTATATGAAATTATCAAAGTTTTATAATTGGATAATGACAGGTTCTAACAGCGATAAAGAAAAGGGAAAGCTTTCTGACTGTTTGTGACTTAGTTCTTTTCTCACTTTGTATTTATTTTTTAAAACATATTATATTATTTAAATGGGTTTTTAGGTTTGAGTGTGATTAACATCTCTTTTGGAGAGGCTAGAACTTTTTTAGGACAAATTGAGATAATTTTTTAGTTAAGGTAATGTTAGTTTAAGGGTTTTAATACTTCATATCAGGTTAGAATAAATATATAGTTTTGCTAAAGCGATATATATTGTTATCAGTGGATTATGAGTCCTTCAGTATTTCCACCAAACTGAGCAGGTTATGTTAAAGAATCTTAAAGGCTGGGTATTTTTGTGTAGGCTTAGAAACAGAGGAGATGTTGTCAAAATTTTTTAGAAAAGATTGAGGATTCTTTAATTCATCTAAATGTACTTTGAAGTTTAAGATTCACTTTTGGATCCTATGTGGTTAATAAAGTTTTATAATTGATGATTTCAAGATCTTAATCTTAATTGTTTATTGGTGTAAATGTTAAGGCTGCTAAATTATCAAGGGATTAAGGTAATCTAAGCGAGTTAGATGCCCTAATTAGGTGAGGTTTGACAATGTTGGTATCAGAGTTTAGGTTTGGCTCAGTTGAGGATAAACTTTGGTTAAGAACTAAAGAGTGATTGAGCGCGATTAGTTAGGAAGCGACCATGAGTTGGGGGTATTTGAATTATTATGTTATATTTATGTTGTATGTATGTATTGTCGCTAGATATGCAATAAGAAGTTTATTCTCCTTGTATGTTTGATACTTAACTCGTAAGATAGGACGAGTAAGACTAGAAATCGATAATTAAAAGAGAGAATAGGCTTATGAAACAAAGCTGGGATGGATGTCAAATAGACTAATGAAGTCCGAATTCACATAGGTGTTGTAAGTAATTTGGTACTGATATAACTGATTAAAGTATTAGTTATGAAACCAATAGGAAATTGGTTAAAAAGGAGTCCAAATGATTCATGTACATAAACACTGAATATGGATTTCTTGAAAATCGAAAGTATTGAATTATTACAATTTTTAAATGCTCAGAAAATCATTAAAGTATACTTAAATTAAGTTTCAAGCGATTGAGAATAGTTTGAAAAATGATAGTTGCACATTTATGCCCTTATTTAGTTCGTAAATATTATATTTTGATATGCCTTAGTCTCCAAAATGAACCCTTAATTACTTATTTTTGTCAATTGTAGGTACCATGTTTAGTTTGATAAAAAATTAAAGTGAAGCTCTTTTAGAGTGTTTTTGGTGTTCTCCTCAAAAAGTGCATTGGCGCGCTTCTTGAGGCAGTCGCGTCGGACCTACGTTAAGGTATAGAGATGTTGGTTGGTTTGTTTGAAGAGTTGAAGTCTTAAAGTTGAAAAAATTGTTGAAAATATTGGCTACGTATAAGTCTAGAGTTGTTGCAGTTTAGTGGCCACACGACCAGCCTCGAGACACGCCTTTGAGATAAGATCATAGTTGATGGAAGCATGCAGAAACGCTGTAACGTGACACACCTATGTTACACATACTCCAGTAGCCGCCCAAACTCTCATCGAGATGCACTTCATTGCAAAAACAGATGAAGCTATTAAAACGGTCCCATTAATGTCTATGATCACCCATCGCAAGTCTTAACCGGCCACCAGACACTTATCGAATGATGCATTATCATAAGCTCCAACAACCACAGCTCTTCATTCTCGTTAGCGGACAAGCCAAGGCTGCCCCTTCCCGATTATGATCCTTCACGACACATCTCTCCCAGCCTCTTGATCTACCTCAATCTACACGTTATCCTCACTTACAACATCCACAACCATCGATGATCCTACGCAGACTCATCATGATCACGCCTAAACTCCCGTGTGTCTCTCATAGCCTCTTGATCATCCTCGAACGACGTGCAACTCTTTACTCCCATGATCAACCATCGTAGATGATTATCAACACAAGTACGTTGCTTGATTTCCCCAAATCAAAACAAAGAAAACCCTCGACTAGTGGTGTTGGCCTTTCTAGAAATTGGGTAAAATCAAATTGAGAGGACTGTGGATTGGGCATTACGCACATACATTAGAATTGGAAAAAAACCTTCCCCCATTTTCTCATATCCTACTTGTCTTTCCCCCATTTTTCACCATTTCCTTACCAACTTTTCTCTCTTTTCATTTTTTTTTGTAATTTGATTTTTCAAGACAAATAACACCTGGATTTCAAAGCCATGAGAGGCTAAAGAACTCCTCTAACCTAGGATAGGAGAAGAGCAAGGGATACTCAAATACATCAAATGAATGTAAGCTTTTCTTGATTTTATACAAATTTTTGATGATTTCTTTTATCCTTCTTGCTATTGCGTTGATTCATAAGGTTTGAGTTAGGGTTTTTGTAGTCATGAATACACTTGCCTTGGTTAGAGCCTATTACCAGTTCATCGATTTGCATCCATAGTTGTGTAGATCGTTGGGCAACATGTAGCAAGTAGATAGCCCAATTGGTTCGCTCTATAATGGCCCATTTTACTAACGCCATTATTTATTTTGTAATTTCAAACATGGGCGCCAGCTAAGATCCATGTAGACGCTGCGAGTAGGCTAGGATACACATCGACCTAGGTACACTAGTAAATTATGTGTTGTATTGTTTAATTACGATGCATTTTATGAAATTATTTGTTAATACGTCGCATGTGTGTATGTGAATAGTTATATCATGCAAGGTTGTGTGATGGGTAGTTGCCTCAAAATATGTGTCGATGCGGGTATCGAGAGGCGAAGTATGGGTACATTAGGGAACTCGTCTAATTCATGTTAATATGACTGAGAAATTCAATTGAAATGGGTATTGCAACCAAACGCTAATAGTATAAAATTTAAATAATCGACTATGGCACGCTTCGTAATGCGCATTAAGACGCAGGACACTTGATATCGGGTAGCCGAAGTTAGTTGAACCATGAGGTGGTTAATTTTGATGAATAAAAAACTAACCATATGGTTTGATAATGCTTAATATAAGGTGAGTTAATTAAATAAATAATAAGCCTATAGTTTGAACTAAATAATCACCCTAAGATGGACATCAAAATGATCATATTGAGTCATTCTAGGAGATGACTATGTTAGTGAAGTTATCAAGTGGTGTGGGACAACATGAAATGAGACCACCAGATAATCCGTGAGATACATACGCACACTTGATCAAGACCAAACTATATATAACAATTGAGTGGGATTTTCATATCTACTTATTGAAATCTCCATGCAAAACCAATAAAAACCAGAGAAGAAGAAGGACTTCAAGCTTGGAATTCAACACATTAGAGACCAATTCAAGAGATCAAACCAAGGTAATCATCATCTTCCTCTTCTATACTCTTCAATGAACCCATTTTTGGGTATGTTTTAGTGAATTCGAGTTTGATGATTAGACTTTTGATTTTTAGTGAAAACTTGATGAATTACATGTTCATAGATCATTTTCAAAAAGAATTTACAACCGTTTTAGCTGAAATTAGTGTTTTGAAGAAATCGAGAATTTTGGAAAATTTATGAGATTTATTAAATTTGGGTTAATTTGATGTTCTAGAGTGTTTTAGTTGTTGCTTTGGAGTTAATAATGTAGATGTAAACTAGGTTAGAATAGCTAATAAAGATGGGAAGGAAAAAATTCTCAAGTCGAGAATTATGTCATGGAGGGCAATTAGCGCGCTAACTGGGCTGGTTAACGCGCTAATCATTCTGGGTGTCCAACTATTTTTCAAAATGAAGAACAGTTGCGCGCTAGACAATCCCTTAGCGTGCTAATTCACCTAGCGCGCTAGGTAGATCCATTAGTGTGCTAACATCACGTAGCACGCTAACAACATATAAACTATGAATTTAAGGATACTTTTGGTGATTTTCAACCTAAAACATTTCTAAACACTTAAAAACAACCTAAACTTATAAAATCGGACTTCATGGACTTAGTGGACCCTAGCTCGGTGTCGAGGAGTTGACGGGTCGGATAAGGGAGCTCGAGGAGGTCGGAGAGCGGTTTGAGGTTTGAAAACCCAACTAAAAAACTATGAGTATTTGATTCTGTTTTAAATTCATTCCTATCATTTCCTTGCTATTTTATTATTCCATTATGTTACTTGGATGTGGGTTGATGTTACTACCCCTGATTTCCTGGTTGTGTGTTCATAATGCGCTGGACTATACCATGTGTGACTTGGCCTTCAGTGAAAGTTAACCTGAGCTTTCCTTTGGTGCATGTGTCGGTGACTCAGCGGATTTGGCCAACACCATGAGGCACCAAGTGTCGGGCTAGTTGGGCGCGACGACTGGTGGGAACTTGGTGACCCAAAGTACAGTCTAATCCATCTGGAGCAAGCACACAAATTTGTTAACTTAGTTGTTATCTATGCATGCAATGAGCCAATTACAGTTGTCTATCTTTGCATTTCGCATGTTTACTTGATAGTATTTCTTACATTTCCTTCACTTTATTATGTGAATGCTCAGAGGGGTTCCTTGGGATTTTTCTTATTGTCCTCATCATCTATCTTTTGTGATGATTGAGTGTACATCTTAGTACCGGTAGGGGCAAGGGGATCCTTGGCGACTACATTTGATTGCCCATCGTCAAGGACCTACTAGTTCATGCTTATTTTAATATTTTGTATTATTTTGGATATTGGGGGCTTCAGATGATAATGTACATGTATATATACGTTGTTTATGGTATTGTCGCTTATATGCAAAATACTCTACCAGGTTTTCCATAGTTGGATTTGCTCTTACAAATAATGTTTACTATGCTAGTTACTTATTATAATTGTATCAATTAAGGCTTCTGTTGATATATGTTAACTTGTAAGATAGAACCCACTAGTATGATTAGACATTAGAATAAATTTTTAAATACTTAAAGAGAATAAGTTGAGAAAATATTGATAATCCACTAACTAATTTGATAAAACACACGTGGACATGAATTTTGTTATAAGAGGTGAACAGCCAGGTGTCGAACACGTGTATTTGGGCCCCACTGGGAGAGGAATACAAGGAGACACATCACCCTAGAGCGGCAAGGCCGCCATATGCTCCCTTTGGTCTATCTCGCATAACAAGAAGATTTAGATTGAATCAAACATGCTCATTGTTTTGATTGTCTAGGGCTAGTGATTCTATTAAACTTAATACGATAAATGTGATGAATTATTGGTTGCTCTACCTAGGTTCATACATTTGTTCGGGAGTCTTTTATTGGATTTAAGGTATTAAGGAATGTTCGGTGCTCTTCGAAGCTCTATGGCTATCCTAAAAGAAGGCGTTTGGAATATATTTTTTGTGGAAATTGATGATCATTGTGTGTTAATTTTGAGTTGATCTTGTGAATCCCCATAGCCTAGGTTAGTCTTTTATAATTGATTTCATCACTCTGTTTATATTCTATTATTGGCGTACTTGTTTTTGTTACTTATTTGTGTTTTATTTGTATACCTTAGTTTAGGTTGATATATCCCTAATTGTAATTAGCTTTTTCTTTTATTGTCACCTAAAGTAACCCAATTCCTTGTGGTTCGATCCCTTGACTTACCACTACCACGAAATAATGTGAAAATGGTAACATAATAAGGGTTATGTTATTTTTGTTACTCTCGGCAAGCATCAAATTTTGGCTCTGTTGTCAGGGAGTTGTTTTTACTTTAGGTTATTTTTTAATCTTTTTATTTCATATTGTCTTCGTTGATCCAAGTACACCGATTCTTTAGACCCTTCTAGCCCAAAATCGAAAGGACTTACTATAAGTTAAGGAATGAGACTCGTTTGAGGAAGTTACAACTTTGGGTTTCTACATTCCCTTTCTTAGATACCATGGCAGGTGCTGAACCACCTCCTCTTTGTCAATTAATGATTGGGGAAGTCGATGCCAATGTCACATTTGGCACAAAAACCCATTTGCATTGCATATCCTCACCAAGGTGAGGCATTCGAGCTTAAGTCCGATCTCATCTAAATTTTACCACACTTCTATGGTAAAAAGGATGAAGACTTTCATTCATTCCTCAAGGAGTTTCACCTCACATGCACTTCAATTAGGCATACAAATGCCAACGAATACATGGTTAAGCTTCAAGCTTTTCTATTTTGACTTAAGGACAAGGCCAGGGAATGGCTTTACTACCTCCCATCAGGCTCCATCAAGTCTTGGACCGAGATGCTTACCATATTCTTGAGTACCTATTTTTCGAAACTCGAGCTTACATACTTATGAGGGAAATATGTGCCATCAGAATGGGAGAAAGTGAGACCATTAGTGAATATTGGGAAAAATACAAGTGTTTACTTTCTAGTTACTCTAATCACCAACAAAGCGATCTCTCCATTGCCCGTTTCTTTTATGATGGCATGACTCTTTTTGAGCGGTGAATGTTTGAAAAAATTTGTGGTGGCCACATTAAAAGAAGAGCCCCCGAGGAGTTAATGAATCTTTTGAGGAGATAGCAATCCAATCTCGTCAATATGGAAACCGAATAGATGAGTCCTACTAATGAGCCATGGGTTAAGTTAGTTCATGTAGGAATGATGACATGATTGATATGCTCACTGCCTTGGTTGAGAAGCTTGTTAAGTCCAATCCAAAATAAGCCAAAGTTTCTGGCATTTGCGCCAATTCTTTTCATCCCATCGACACTTGTTCACTTCTCTTTAATGATGGGCAAGGAGTCAATGGTTTAGTGAACCAATCCCAAGGGTAAGCACGTGATCAATTCACCAGTACTTATCAACCAAGAATTAGGTGTCCCTATTTTGGCTATGGATCTTCTAATCCCAATCACCAACCCTTTGTTCCAAGAGGTTAACCTTTGCCTCGACTTTATCCTCCACCACAAGCTTTCGCTAGCTCATCCTTAGAGGACATGGTCAAGGATTTGATTGCATTTCAAGATAGATTCTAAAAAAATGTAAAAAAGTAGAAATTCGACATGGATAGGCAACTTCGAGAGACTTGTGCTAGCATTCAGAATCTAGAAGCCCAAATAGGGCAAATGGCAATCGAATTAGGTACAATAAATGATAAAGGTAAGTTGCCAGCTTATCCATACCCAAATCCAAATGCGGGAGCCTATGTGCAAAGAGTTGGAAGCGACTCCACCAAAGTAAGGGAAATCAAATGTGAAACCTCAAGTTGATGAGGTAGAGCAAGTGATTGAAGTACTTCCTAACCCTTCCAATGAGTCTACTTCTAGAAAGAACAAGGTTTCCCTGCCTCTCCTCCAAATTAAACCACTTTTCCCTCAACGCTTAATGCTTACCAAAAAGAAAGAAAAGGAGCAAGAGATTTTGGAGGTCTTCAAGAAATTGAAGATCAATATCCCACTTATCAATGCTTTAAAGCATGTTCCTCGTTATGCCAAGTTTCTTAAGGAACTTTGTGCTAAAAAATGGAAGTTGAAAGGCAATGAGAATATTATTCTTGGGGGGAATGTCTCCATAATCTTGCAAAAGAAATTTTCTTCAAAGTGTAAGGATCCCGATTTATTTTCGGTACCTCTGCACCATTGGAGAGGTTACCCTCCAAAAAGCCATGTGTGACCTCAGAGCTTCAATCAATGT
Organism: Stephania yunnanensis; assembly: GCA_039657365.1. NCBI lineage: Eukaryota > Viridiplantae > Streptophyta > Magnoliopsida > Ranunculales > Menispermaceae > Stephania > Stephania yunnanensis. Next base: position 24,538,985 of record CM077581.1, on the reverse strand, counting down.
CATGCCACTTTCTACTTTTGAAACTCTTAACACCAGTCCTCTCAAAGAAATCGGTGTAAGCGTTTATTGGTGGACTGCTTTGTTGTTCACTCCGTTGGTGTTCTTAAAGATTTCTTAGTTAGTGTGAATGAATTGGATTGGTGTAACCATTTATTGGCGGACTACTCCATTGTTCACTCCGTTGGTGTTCTTGAAGATGTCTTAGTGAATGTTAATGAACTGGTCTTTTCGGTGGATTTCTATGTTGTTGACATGAAGGATGGCCCTTGCATTAATGGTTCATCTCTTCTCCTTGTTTGTATATTTTTTAAAATGGCTAGCACTAAGATTGATATGTTTAATGGTACATTTATTATGGAGTTTCATGGTGAGATCATCAATTTCAACATATATGACGCTATGTTGTATCCTAGTGATGTTTCTTCCATTTATGCCATGATTGCATTGGTATTTTTGTGGAAAGAACCTTCAATACTAGTGATAATGGAAATGCACTTCAAATAGTGCTTGAGAACCATCTCTACACCGAATCTTTTCAGAAGAACAAACTTTCTTTCGACTCGGACATCAAGGATGTAGTGTTAGAGTTGGATCAATTCTCCTTACACCCTTGTAATGTCTCATTCATGGACTTGCCTATCTCTCAATCTAAGATTCCTCCCTCCTTAAAGTGAGCTCCTATACTTGAGCTTAAACCTTTGCTTAATCATCTCATGTATGTGTATTTGGGAGAGAACAAAATATTTTTGCGATGATCATTTCTACTAAACTCACATAATTGGAGTAGGAACGACTCGTAAGAGTCCTTAAAGAGTTCAAAGAGACAATTGGGTAGACAATTGTCGACATCAAATGTATTAGCCCTTCCACTTGCATGCATCATATTCACATGGTATTAGCCCCCATGTGATTGTGATGCCCAAAGGATACTCAATCCTCCCATGCTGAAAGTTGTCAAACTCCTTGATGCCGATATGATTTACCCAATCTCGGATAGCAAATAGGTGATTTCGGTCCAAGTTGTTCCTGAGAAAATGAGAATCACGGTAGTCACCAACTCACAAGGTGACTTATTCCGAACTCGTGTGCAAAATGGATGGTGAGTGTGCATTGATTACCGAAAGCTTAATGCTTCTATACTAAAGGAACACTTTCCATTGCCATTCATTGATTAAATGCTAGAGAGACTCACCGTAAGTCACACTATTATTGTCTTTATGGTTACTCTAGATTTCATCAAAATTTGATTGTTCCTAAAGATCAAGAAAAGACAACTTTCACTTGTCCTTTCGGCACTTTTGCCTATTGTCACATGCCTTTTAGGCTATGCAATGCACCGACCACATTTCAAAGGTGCATAGTGAGCATTTTTTCCGAATTCGTTAAGCAATTCATCGAGGTTTTCATGGATGATTTCACAGTATATGGTGATTCATTTGATAATTGTCTCAACAATTTGACGAAGGTCCTTGCTTGATTCATTAAAAAGAACTTAGTTCTCAATTTTGAAAAATGACATTTCAAAGGTGGACTAAGGTCTTATTTTGGGTCACATTGTCTCTTCTCATGGCTTGAAATTTGACCTGGCCAAGGTTGATGTTATCAAGAAATTGCCTTACCCTACCAATATTAAGGATATTCGATCTTTCCTACGACACACTGGTTTTTACCGAAATTTCATTAAGGACTTCTCTAAGATATGTCAACCTATGTCTTTGCCTCATACAAAAAGACATTCTATTTGTCTTTGACAAGGCATGCATGAATGCTTTTGACATACTCAAAGCATCTCTCATATCCACCCCGATGATCAATGCTCCTAATTGGGACTTGTCTTTTGAGATCATGTGTGATGCGACCAACCATGATGTAGGAGTCGGCTTAGGCCAAAGAGTTGGGAGAGCCTCACATGTCATTCACTGTGCTTCCCATACTCTTGATGATGCTTAAATAAATTACACTACAACTAAGAAAGAACTTCTCGTCATGATGTTTTCCTTGGAGAGATTTAGGCCATATATTCTTGAAACCAAAGTCATCATTTACTCTGATCATGTGGCCTTGAAGTATTTGATGGCAAAGAAAGAGGCCAAACCTCAGTTGATTTGTTAGATTCTTTTGCTCCAAGAGTTTGATATCATAATCAAAGATAAAAGTGGAGTAGAAAATCTTGTTTTCAATCATCTTAGTCATATGGAGAGTGGTGAGCCTCGATTTCCTTTGAGAGATAACTTCCTTGATGGCACATGTTCTCATTGAGAGATGAACTTCCATAGTATGTCGATGTTGTGAATTATTTCACAGTTCGAGCATTGTCTCCTCACCTCACTAGAGCACAAAATAATAAGGTTAAGAGTTATTCAAAGCATTATATTTCGGATGAACCTTATCTTTGAGAGTTTTGATGTAATCAAGTCGTTCTTATTTGTGTTCCCTAAAACGAGTATGCTTCCATTTTGGCTTGTTGTCATTCATATGCATGTGGTGGTCACTTTGGACCACTTTGAATGGCGAGGAAAGTTTCGGAGTGTGGATTTTATTGGCCAACCTATGATGCTAACTTGTTCACTAGGACTTGTCCTAAGTGTCAAATAAGCATAAACTTGAGCCATAGAAATCAAATTCCCTTGACTTCGCTTCAATTTTGTAATATTTTTTATTTATGGGGTATAGACTTAATGAGGCCATTCCTACCTTCTTTTGGTAATGTTTACATCTTGCTTGTGGTTGACTATTTCTCTAAGTGAGTTGAAACTAAGGCCACATAAACCAATGATTCCAGAGTCTAGTGTGAATTCCTTAAATCGAGGATATTCACGATATTTGGCATACCCCAGTGCTATTATTAGTGATAGAGGCATACTTTTGCAATAGATTGGTTGAAGCTATGTTCAAAAAGTACCATGTCACTTACCTGGCCTCCTTGGCTTATCATCCCCAAACAAATGGGCAAGTCGAAGTTTCAAATAGGCAAATCAAAGCCATTTTGGAGGAAACGATTAATCTTTCACGCAAGGATTGAAGCATACATCATAATGATGCTCTTTGGGCTTATCATATGGCATATAAGTCTCCTATTGGCATGTCTCTTTACCACACGGTGTTCAAGAAAGCATGTCACTAGCTGGTTGAACTTGAGCATACAACCTTTTGGGCGGTAAAGGTGTTGGGGCATGTGCCCTAGGTCAATCTACAAACATTATTTATCTTATAATTTTAGTTAATAAAATTGAGGTTTTCATTTGTTTTTTTTATTATAAGTGATTGCATGATTACCTTATAGTAAGATCCATGTATATTTGTTGAAATATCCTAAATGTCCATAGTTAATCATTATACTAGGAACCATAATGAATTAAAACTGTGTGAATCTTGATTGATGGTGATGTGATGATCATGCATATAAGGATACGAATCGAGATAATGAGTACTTGTTAGGGAACAAGGTATTGGGTCAACCCATTATAAGAAAACCATATGGATTAAGTCATAGGTGTTACTCATGATAGGCATATCATTTAGTCATTCAAATTGAGATTACCATAGACTTCAATATTAGGACCACACTAATTTGACACAATCACATGTTTTCTATAACTGGACGATTATAAAGATTGTGATTGGTTACCATGTGAGTAATATGGAAGGTGTGTAATTAAGATATAATTTATCATTCCCATATAAAAAAGATATCAGTGGATTCTTCGATAAGATGGACTGATAATGGCGAAGTCCATATGAATTGATATGATCAATGCCATTTGGATGTTTTTAGTTTACCTAAAGATCAAGACAAGTACGGTTGAACATTAAGGGTGACTTTCCATGCCTTATGTTTAATCAAAGAATATCTCACGACAAAAGGATATAATATATGTTATTAATTAGGTTATATCAATTTTGATATTCATGCTACATAGGTAGTCACAATGCCTTGCTAGAGACCACTTATGGCTTTTGTACCAAAATGGTTTTGGTTCACTCCCAATGTTGCATGAACATATTGGGTCGCACACAAAGAATAGAGTTGCACAATTTCAATTGGTCTAGAATTATCAATTTTATATGAAAATATTCATGATATAAAAGCCCTTACCATTTGTTATATGATAACTTATTAATAGGGGCATATGTGTAATTTGCTTAAACTACCAAAATAAAATAGTTTTATTACAAATATAATTTTAAGTGAGGGCTTATCTATATATATAAATGGAGGGTGAAACCCTAAAATGAAATAAGATATTCATTTTTACTATTTTCGAGTTCTCTGGAGAGAAAGAAAGTTCATTTGTCAATCTCTCTTGGGGCTAGCACTCTAAATTATGGTCACCATTCATGTATAGATTTTTGATAGAGGACGAGCTCTTGAATGTCTTGGAGATCGAACAATCAGAGAAGGAAATCATTGATTAAGGTATGGTTTACTTTTGTGGATCTAGTTTAATGGGACTTATTTTTTATCCTGTTAGGGTTTTCAAAAATTGTTTTGAAATTTTTGTTGTGTATGAGCCCCAAAAACTAAACATAAGGAGCTGATCATAAGACATGATGATGCGGGAAAGGAAAGAAAGCTTGATATTCAAGAGTTGGAGGAAATCTGCAATAATGCCAATGAGAGTGCAAGAATTTGAAAGGATAAAACTAAGGCATTTCATTATCGGCATCTTTCTCAAAAAGCTTTTCAAATGGGCCAAAATTTTTTACTCTTTCAATCTTACTTGCGTTTAATGCGTGGCAAATAGAGGTCTTGTTGGATCGGGCCTTTCATTCTTACTAATGTTTTTTAGCATGGTGCAGTAGAAATTCAAAGCATGGATACCGATAAGATATTTAAAGTGAATGGGCATCAACTCAAGCCTTTCTACAAGCATGCCACCATTTAATGATTTGGAGAGCGAAACTCTTGTCATCATAGAGTACTCGGATTGATCTTAGTCGAAGTCTAGCATAGACTTAAAATAAGGGTGCTTGTTGGGAGGAAACCTAATATGAATTCATTTTTTTTTTCATTTAGCTTTTCATATTCTTTGTATATATACTAATTCTGGTATTTTTGCTATGGCATTTATGTTGGTATTTCTAGGACTTTGAGGAAGCCTGAATAAAAATAGGATTATCTAATCGCACATCAGTTAGGTATCATTTACATTGGCATGCATGATTCACTTACATGGATCTCATTCTTTTGTTTCAACAAGATGGTTAATGCCATGCAAGATGTTACCCCACCACACATTCATCTTGTTGAAACTCATGATCATTTTAGCATTCTACTTGGAATTTGAATCTATGATTATGGCGTGAATTCATGAACATTTATTTTGAATAGCATGCACGAAACTTGACTTATGGGACTCAAATGAAATATACTTGACTTGATTGTAACACTTCTAGTCCCTTATTATGCTAGGATTCTAGTTTGTAAATAAAGGCATTTAGTTTGTATATAGGTCACAAATATATAGATTGTTCACAACAATATAGATAGATAAAAAAGAAAATATATATATAATAAACAAAATAACAATAATGAATAGTCTCCCTTGTTAGGAGTTATTTTTCTCTCCTTTCATCAGTTGTTGAGACTTTGTTTCTACTTTGTTTAAACCTTAAGGAGAAGGTTTGGACTAAGTTTGTGGGGTATATAGGTTTTTGGAAGATTGGTTTGGACGGTTTGGGAATGAAAGCATGACAAGTATAATCATTTTAATTTTTTTAAGCCAATGCTTACTATGAATGGTAATGGAGGTGTTATTCCTTCTATTCTTATTCATTTCGTCTTCTTATCTATCACTCATTTCTTGATTATTCATCTCGTTTTTCTCTCCATATCATTCATTTATTTTGTCCATATCATGATTACATGTAGTTTTCTTTTTTTTTTTCATTCTAATAAAAAAAAGTTTTTTTTTAGAATAAATATGCTTTGTTAAATGCATTTTTAGTCTTAGGAGCAATTTTGATGCATATCAAGCTACCCAAACTTAACTTTAGTGCCTATTGGTTGTGGATTTTGTTTATGCATGTCTTGGAGATGCGGACTTAGGATAATGTAAGAGACTGCACTTTGTCATGTCCTTGACCCGATTTAATTATTGTTATGTCGTAGTGTCTAATACAAGGGATGGGTCGTGTGCTTGACACCAAAGTGAGAATAAAGTCAAAATTGAGCAAGTGGAATAAGTTAGATCTCTTGGGTTATAGAATGAGGTTGAACTCTACTCGAGGCGAAATTTTAAATATCGAAGCTTGTGTAGAAAAATGATTTTAGCCATTTTTGTATTAAATAAATAGCTTTATAGCCTACTTATCATCTATTTTCACTAGTTTGCCATGTTTGAGCCCAATCCACCATGTTTTTGTTATGTACCTATCATGAACATTAGCAAAACCACTTAGCTTTTATATCCTTGTTACCTAGTTGGTGGAAGGCCTAGTTTAGACCAAAAGTTTGAAAAAGACAGCTTTATGTGATTCAAATGTAAGAAAAACCCAAGTTTGGGGGTTGTTTGTGTGTTTGGAAATTTATTAACCACTCCAAAAGTTGTAAAAAAAATATAATGTGCAAAAAGCACTTGAAAAAAATGAGTTGGTGAAAAAGAAAATTGAAGTGATTTGTGTGTGAAAGTTCAAAAGTTATGTTGTTATTCACTTGAGTAGCTCTTTGTTATGTTTGAATGGTTTATGCTAGTGTATTCCAACATTTTTTAATCCACGTAAATCTCTTTTCATTGCTATCCTAGCCAAGCCCCATTACAACCAAAATTAAAGGCCTTGTAGACTCTTCCATTTGTTAAGTCTTCATTTGTGGAAATTGTGACTTGTAGCCTCGCCTATGGGATTCCTTTGCATTTTTAATACTCAATAAAGAGATTGTAAACTTGTGGCTTGAGTGTATAGACTAATAAAACTTATGATTAATTAATAGCCTTGGCTTGTAAATGAGTTTTAGTTCTAAAAGTGTGATATTTTCTGAGGTTGGGCCTAACTTCTTGACAACTTATAGTGTCCCAATTCTCATAAGTTTTGTATTGATTTGGTATCTAGTGAAACTAAAGGATTCACACTTTTGTTGATTTTTAGGCTTAAGGTCATTTACTTGTAGTTGGTTGTTTCTTTCATAAAGTTTGATGTGTTTATATTTTTGTTGTGAGTCCATAGGTTTTCATTTTTTGAGTTCTAGTCGCATTAATTAGTTAGAGTTTTATTGAATAATATTTTCTCGGGACGAGCAAAGCAATAAGTTTAGGGGTGTTTGATAGTTGCATATTTATGCCTTTATTTAGTGTGTAAATATTATATTTTGATGTGCCAAAGTCTCCAAAATGAACCCCTAATTACCTATTTTCGTCAATTGTAGGTACTATATTTGGTTTGATAAAAGAAGAATAAAAGTGAAGCTTTTTGGGGTGTTTTTAGTGTTCTCAAAAAGTGCATTGGCACGCATCTTGAGGCAATCATGTTGGACCCACGTTAAGCTATGGCGATGTTGGTTGGTTTGCATGAAGAGTTGAAGTCTTAAAGTTGAAGAAATTGTTGAAAGATTTGGCTAAGTATAAAGCTGTTGCAGTTCAGTGGTCATACGACCAGTCTCGAGACATGCTTTTGAGAAAGATTTGAGTTGATGAAAGCATGCATGCACTAACATGACACACTTTAACATGACACACTTTCCTCGATGTCACACACTAAAACTCCACACATGGTCATGATCATAATCTTGCATTTTTACTAGCCAGATGCGAATGACGCATCATCACAAGCTCAATAACCACAACCTTGGATGAAGCTACTAAACGCGTCTCTCCCACAAATGGTCATGAACCAACGATATAGATTCGACATCACGCATATATACACGAACTAAAAGGAAAAAAACTTTTCCCTTATTTTCTCATTTTCTCCTTTTCTCTCCTTCATTTTTCACCATTTCCTCCCCAACTTTTCTCTGTCTTTTCATTTTTTTTAATGTGATTTGTCAAGGCAATTAACATTTCGATTTCAAAGCCATTAGAGTCTACATAACTCCTTTAACCTAGGTTAGGGGGGAGCAAGGGAGACTCAAATACATCAAAGCAATGTGAGATTTTCTTGATTTTTTACAAATTTTTAGTGATTTCTTTTATTCTTCTTGTTATTATGTTGATTCATATGATTTGAGCTAGGGTTTTCGTAGTCATGAATACACTTGCCTTGTTTAGAGCCTATTACTAGTTCATCGATTTGCATACATAATTATGTAGATCGTTGGGCAACACGTAGCAAGGGGATTGCCCAATTGGTTCGCTCTCTTTTGGTCTATCTCGCATCACAAGAAAATCTTGATTTAATCAAACATGCTCATTATTTTGATTGTCTAGGGCTAGTGATTCCATTGAACTTAATGCGACAAATGTGATGAATTCTTGGTTGCTCTACCTAGTTTCATATGTTTGTTAGGGAGTCTTTTCCTGAATTTAGGGAATCGAGGAATGTTAGGTGCTCTCCGAAGCTCTATGGCTAGCCTAAAAGAATGCATTTAAAATATGTTTTTCGCATGGAAATTGATGATCATTGCATATTAATTTCGAGTTGAACTTGTGAATCTCCATGGCTTAGGTTAGTCTTTTATAATTGATTTTATCACTTCGTTTACATTCTTTTATTGGCGTACTTACTCACTTGTTTTTGTTGCTTATTTGTGTTTAATTTTTATACCTTAGTTTAAGTTGATACATCCTTCATTGAAATAGGCTTTTTATTTTTCTGTCTCCTAAAGTAACCCAATTCCTTGTGGTTCGACCCCTTGACTTACATCTACTACAAACTAAGATGGAAAATGGTAACTTAATAAGGGTTATATTATTTTTGTTGCTCTCGGCAAGCATTAGAAAACATAATATGAAATTGAGACTTGTGGAAAGCACAAAATATGAATTATCTTGGGTTTTAGAATGAGGTTAGTACCAGTTACATGGTTAACTCAGGAAGACCTATTCTATAAAATATTGGTTTAATTCATAACTAATTGAGGGTTGGTTCTGAAAATAGTTTCAATAAGATAAAAGGAGACACGTGGTTATCGAAAATGTAAAATGCAAATTGATTTGACAAGTTGAATCTTGACTTGGAAATCACAATGAGATTGTGATATGATAAGTCAATTTTTCTAAGTCGATTCCTTCAAAAGTAAAATATTTTGAAGCATAGTATTGTCTCATTTCCTAATAAAACTAAAAGAGAAAATTTGAATAGAACCATAGTTTAAAACAATCAAACGACTTTTAAACAGAAGTACTAAAAATTTTGATTGTTTATTACTCAAGTTACTTATTCATAAGAGACATTGAGTATATTAGTTCTATGGGATGAATAAAGGAAATGATAAAACAAACTAAAAATATTAAGTTATGAGTGATCTTTATTAAAACTAAATTAAATGTTGTTATAAAACAAAGATCAATGAAATTCCTAACTTGAAAATAAAAATTTAAGTGATAAAATCAGTGTGTAAGAAGTTAAGTAATTGGGGGAAATGGTCTAATTATAGCTTGGATTAGTTATTAAACATCAACACAAGTGATTGTGTTTTGAGATTCAAAGTTCCCATTAGTCACTTCTAATCAAATTAAGTAATGATTTTTATTATTACGACTTAAAATATAACCAATAAAGAGATAGACGTACTAATTAAGTATCAATAAGTGAGTTGTATAGGACGTCATTATGAGCTCCTATATTGTGAGAGTTTCTATTTATAGGACTCGATTGAAATAACATCCTTTAAGAATTTGATTAGTCATTAAGTTAATCGGAGTTTGGAAATTCAAATTCTTATCTCTTCAATTGAATAAAGGTGTTGAAATAGATTCAATGTATAAAATAAAATGAGATGTTCATGACTTCGAGATGTGATGACTTGTGACTGCTGAAAGTGACACGGATTGAATCCTTTAGTCAAGGTAAGGCACTGGAGTAGTTATGCCTGATAAAAGTCTAAGTAACTCTATTTCATAATCACGATTCATTCACGACATAGAAGATCGGTGTGATGCTTCCACCCATCTTTGAATAATCGAATGAATTGGTAATAGTCGGTATAAAAGAGTCTATGAAGTTTCTTCATAATCAATTGGAGGCTGAAGTATAGGCAACTAAATGATCAATATATTCTTACATTAATATGAAAATAAGAATTTCAGGTTAATGAGTCCCGGTCAAATTAGAATACCAAATTATAAGTCTGATGGAACTTAATATATCTTCACAAGGATCTTTCAAGAAGTCAAACTCTAAATGTTGAAAGTTTTAAACCAAAATAACATACAATTAATATCAGTTAATATATTATACATTGGTTCAATTGTAGTGCTAGACCACCTAATTAGTCAGTGGAAAAATTTGAAGCACTAGTTATTGTTAAATGGAGTTGATGTAAGATATCCGGATGGCAAAAATATACAAATGAAGTGAAAAGCTATGTATAAATTACAACTTAGTTAGTAAATCTTATCTATGTTATGTTGGAAATATTGAATAGAGTACAGTGTATCTGACTTGATACGTTTTAAGAATTGAATATTCTCCAGTAATTGAGTAGAAATGAAAAAAAGACAATATATTTATAAATTTGTCTGAAATACAAGTTAAAAGTTATACTATGAGAGTATAATCATCGAATATGTTAATATCTTTATTTAGAAATGCATATCTACTCAAGTTAAGGATAATTGTCTCTATTAAGGCAATGAGAGAAGTTGGTGAACAGTAAGTGGTTAAGATATGAGTTTGTGGGACATCTCAGTAAAGTGAAAGGAATGAGGTTCTAGATGAACTCGTCATTAGAGAATGATTTGACAAAGTTAGAAAATTCGATAATTTTCTAACCAATAAAACAAACAGTTAAGTGAATTGGTTGACGAGTTAGAATTGGTAATTGCTTTCTAGTCCACAATCTAAATAATATTGTGGGTAGGCATTTAAAGAATGAGTTAGAGTTGCACGATGTGTCGGGTCTCTATTTCTGATCAGATTGAAATTTGAGATATCTTTTCATGGGGTGACAAAAGCATTATGAGATTTATAGTCATGGGATGACTTATGTAACTCCAGGTTTCTGTTGGGGAACGTTGGAATGGTGATGGATCAGATAGACATGTAACTCTACTTAGTATCTAATGTTGCCAAAAAAATATTATTTGCATCAATATGTAATTTTAGACTGATGATAGTCTAAGAATTAATCAACCGGTAGTTCAAATAAAAAATTTGGGATGTGTACCAGAGTTTTTGTGGATATGAAAAGAATTATCAATGACTTATGGAATAGTATTCAGATTAGAATGAGAATTGTGTTATGAAAAGTAAGAAAGGCTAGGTCTTACTATGTATTGATACTTGGAATGAGATTCAAGGTATGGGATGAGAATGAAATAAGATTATCGGATATTCCACAAAGTTAATTGTTTAACTCGTTAGAAATTCACAAGTTTCCAGGATTAGTAAAGTAAAAGAGATATGTTTTCATTAAACCGAAATGTTAGAAAATAAAAAGTTAAAATGATTATGATCTATACCACTGAGTTGTTGAATATAAAGAAACTGATTCGGTCCACTTAACGGTTTACCTTGGAAATGGTTCTATAGGTTTAGATTAAAAGAGTTGTATATACAAGATCATTTTTTTCATATCTCTTTTGGTTCAATAACCTGTAAGTTTAAATTTAAAGGACGAGATTTTTAATTAGTTGGAAAGATTGTGACATCCAAGAATTTTATAAACTTAATCAGGTGGCTAATTAAGTATTTTCAGATTTAATTTGAGATTTAGGTATATGATGTGAGACCCACGTGTTGTGGATCAGAGATGATAAATTTAATATTAATTTTTTGTTTCGTGTGCCTATTTGATGTATTCTACACAACATTGGTTAAGTTGAAGTGTATAAGCGGTGTCCGTGAGCTTTGGAGTGCGTTACGATGAAATTTGGGTATTTTTCAAAATTTAATTTGGACTTAAAAATAAGAGATAATTACAAAATTAAAATAAATAAATAAATAAATTGGTGGGCGCCAAGTGACACTTGGGGTCGAGGGCGACATGCATGGGATGTACAATAGTGTGCACGCATGGTGATGGTCGTTGGCGCGCGTGGCGAATTTATAACTGCGAATATACATAGGTGTATATATGTTTATATACATAACATAGTTTATATTTAAATATATAAATCAATCATATAGTTTGATAGAAAAAAGCATACATTATATTTGACTCGAGATACGTGTAGCATGAGCATCGAGGAATAGAATAGTTGAACGTTGGTTATTGAACGGATATCCACGCCTCGAGATGCATGACATCTAAACTCAAGGAAAGTCAAAAGTATGGTGTTATTAAACCATAAGATTTACCTCAAGATACGCGTTACCTATCTCGAGGAGATCAATATATTTGATATTAATAAGTCGGTCATAGGTAATGGAGGTTTTAATTTATTTGCTTAGAACCACAAAGATCAACCTCGAGATATGCAACAAGAATCTTGAGGAAGATCAAAATATAAATCAAAAGAAAAGAGCCTTTAGATATGCCTTGAGATTTATGCATAAGAATCTCAAGGAAATCTAAAATAAATTAAAAAAAAAAAAAACACCTCCTTTGTATTTCATCTTGATTTCAAAATCGAAAAAGAGAAAATTAAGATATGAGAATGAGAAGGACCGACAGAAAGAGAAGCAATGGAGATCCGAGGAGAGTTGTTTGGTGTTGTTGTTGATGTTGTGATGGGCTGTCGATATTGTTGTATTGTTGTTTATGTGTCGTTAATGAAAAAGATGGATAGGGAGGCTCCAACATTCGAGGAGGGAGACAACGTAGGGATTCATCACCTTTGGCAAGTTGATACTGAGGTTGGGCAAAGCCCAATCCAGTTTTAAAAAATTATCGATTAAAGAAGATGTTGGAGGAAGGAGAAATGGGGAGGGGGTTTGACTCTTAACCGAGGTTTAGAAATTGATAAAGTTTCTATTGATGAGTTTCTATTTAGGGGTCAAACCTCCTAAATAAATAAAAAAAAGGTTAGAAAATGGAGAAAAATCCAAAAAATAAGAAAAAATCCTTGAAAATTATATTTTGATGAAATTAATAGAAATTTATGAGTTTCTATAAAAAAATGAAGAATTTAGGATTCGTGTGAGACTTTATACTGAGTTTTTCCTCATAATACATATTACGATACCCGAAAATATTTGTAATTTGGAAAAAATTTGTAAAGCTTACTCTAAGTAGATTTTTAATTGCGAACCACAATTTGGAGTCAAAATTGAGATTCAGAGAAGATAGGATTTGGAGTGATTTTGAAGTTTTCGGGTTGAGGTAGGACCCATAAATATATAATAAATTAGAAAAAGTATATTTAACAATAGACAACATAAATTTTTATGCTAAACAATAATTTTGAGTTAAAAATAAAATTTGGGCACAAAAAAATTATTTTAGAAGTGTTTTAAAGGTTTTTGGGATGCAATTGGGTCAATTAAACAACAACAAATTGGAAAGAATTATATAATTGTTATGAAAACATCTCGGACTCACAAATTAATTATAGGACCACAGTTGGAACCTTATATAGACTAGTTTATCCACTAAGTGCCCAAAGGGATTTTGATATCGCATTTGTAAAGTTAAGTAAACCTCATGGTAACATTTACATTGTATGAGCATTTCTTTAATATAATTTGCATGTACGGTTTATCGCTGCATATTTATTGATCATGCATTCATGTACACGAGAGGAAGGAAGTCTTTGGGGTCCCATTATGTTCATTGGCTATATGTATGGTAGGATGAACATCGTGATGCTCTGAGACTAGAGTCACTAATCATTGTAGACACTTGTTTAGGATGATTTGTGATACTGGCCAGGATCATACTTCATGGATAGTCGAGGTGTGGCTTCTTGAGGGACTTCCTCACAAACTCATGAGTCTTTATTATTATTTACCCACCAGTTTTGGAAGACGTCATCAGATTGTGGTCAGTAATAGAAACGCGATTGATTGCAAATTTGTATATTTATAATTCCTTGTGATATTATTGTTCGTTTAATCTCTTGTAATACAATGCATTTGATTAATAAAGGTGTATTAGATGGTATGCGATTTACTTATTTGAAACTATCAAATTTTTATAATTGAATAATGATAGGTTCTAGCGATGATAAGGGAAAGGGAAAGCTTCCCGACTATTTGTGACTTACGTAGTTCTTTTCTCACTATTTATATATTGTTTTTTAATATATTATATTGAAAAAAAATGTTTTTGGGTTCGAGTGTGATTATGATCTCCTTTGGAATGGCCGAAACGATTTTGGGACGAATTAAGATAATTTATGAGTCAAGTTAATGTTAATTTAAGGTTTTAAATACTTCAGATCATGTTAGAATGAATATATAGTTTTGTTAATGTAATATATTATTATGGGTGGATTGTGAGTCCTTCGTCGTTTCCATCAAACTAAGCATGTTTTGTTGAAGAATTTTGAAGGTCGGGCATTCCTGTGTAGGCTTAGAAATAGAAGAGGTGCTGTCAAGAAATTTTGACGAGAAATTGAGGATTACTTAATTCATTTAAACGTACTTTGAGGTTTAAGATTCACTTTAAAATCCTATGTGGTTAATTAAGTTTTATAATTGATGATTAAAAGATCTTAATTTTAATTGTTTATTAATGGAGAGGTTAAAGGTGTAAGATTATTAGGGGATTAAGGTAATCTAAGCCGGTTAGATTCCCTAATTACATAGGGTCTGACATCTAAATAGTAACACGTTTCAAACAATCCTAGTTATCTTTTTAAACTAAATAATGAATCCAAATATCAAAATACACATTCTAGACTATGCATGCAATATAAAGATCATGAGTAAAATCAGTAGATAATAAACCTATTAAATCAGTGAATCAAATAGTATGATTAGTTTAAAGCATTCATCACATAATCATCTCATCATAACTACATTGAAAAATGGATCTAGTTCATGTTCAGACTTTGTTTAAATGAATTAACTACTCACTCATAAGCATAAATAACATTGCAATAATATAATAAGGCAAAACATATTTTTTGGTCCTTTTAACTTTGAGTCTTTTATACTTTTGGTCCTCGAACTTTCATTAATGTACATTTGTTCCCTGAACTTCTATTTTTATACATTTGGTCCCTGGACTTTTGAGTTTTTTAGGCTTTTGGTCCCCGAACTTTGAGTTTTTTATGTTTTTGAGGGAAATTAATTTTTTTTTTCGGCTTTTGTTGGTCAATGTGAGTTGTTTGGTTCAATAATAAAAACCACTTTACTCTTCTTGACTAGTTACGCGACACTTATATTACCCACGTTGACGTAATTTAACACTTTAAATAGTGTAAGGACTAAATGTAGATTTTTGTGAAAGTTAAAGGACCAAATGTGTAATAATAAAAGTTTAGGGACCAAAAACATAAAAAACATAAAGTTCAAGGACTAAATAATAGGTTTTGCCTATAAATAAAAGACAGATAAATACCTTTGGAATAAATACTTAAATCTTCAAGTCTTCTCCAAAAGCAATGAACAAGAAATCAATAAACTATAAAAATAAACAATGGCTTCTAAACAATGAGATATTGATCATAGTACTTAAGGGCAACTAGTTTTGTAGCCTCAAGGTAGCATTTATAATATTTTTGGCAGTAAACATCCCAAACTAACTCAAACTAATCATTCTTATCTAAAATCCTTGAAATATGTTCTAGCAATTCCTTAACGATTCGGGTTTAAGTGGAATTGCTAGAAAAGTCCTTAGAATTATAGTCTCAGTGCTCTGCTGATCTGAGTGGTGATTCAAGGTACATAGGAATCCCTAGGAAATCGCTGCTGTTGAAATCCAGTTCTTCTTTGATTCCTTGTTGATTACTCTTTGCATACTCTTTCAAATTGATTAATTCCTTCATAATTTCCCCTTTTTACTCCATTTCTTCACATATTCCATTTATTACTTAAAATAACAAGAACAAGAAAAAACCTCATGTAATATCGTTTTTATATCTAAAATCATCCTAAAATGTATTATAAAACATATGTAATTATTGACTTGTCAATAACCATACTTCAAATCAATATTCAAGAAATATCTGGTACCCTTCAATTAATCAAATAAGTCACCGATTTTTGGCAATGGATATTTTTTCCTGATAATCACTTGATTAAGCTGCCTATAATCACTATACATATGTAGGGTTTTGTTCTTCTTTTTCATAAAAGGAATCGAAAATCCCAACAGTAACATAGTAGGATGGATAAATTATTTTTTGTAACAACTCCTCAAGTTGAGTCTGCAACTCACATAATTTCTTATGTATCATACGGTATGGAAGAATAGACAAGGTTTGGTGCCTTCAATAAGATTAGTGATGAAGTCGATGACATGTTATGGTAGAAGTCCATGCAAGTCTAATGGAAAAACTCGTAGAAATTCAAAAATCACTAGTATCTCACTAATTTTAAGTTCATGACCACTTGTTGGAAGTAGCTTCTCTACCACGTGTTGGAAGTCGGGAAGGATTATAATCTTTATAAACTATAATTTTAGAAAGATTAAGAATCTGAAAGATTACCCATTTATGGAAATAGCCGATACTAGCACGGTACGCTGCTAACAAACCCATTCCTAGCAATGCATCATATTCTTGGAATTTTATAACCCTTAGATCAATTGGAACTCATTCTCCTTAATTTTGGTAACACATCTTTTACAGATCAAGTTAGGATAAACCTTCTCACTCAATGATGTGCTCAAGATCAATAATATACTGGCTCAAATAGGTTTTAATTTCAACTCACTGACCATTGCGCCAGCAATAAAAGAAACTATAGATCCAACATCAATTAAAACATGCATATCTCGATCAAAAAATATTTAAAATACTTTCCAAATGCCTCTTCTTAGCTTCAGGATCAGCCTTTGCCACTACATGAGATTGATGAAGGACGTACCTTCTGAATGTGCCTTGTCTAACTACATTGATAACATATCACATTGGGCCTATGAGACAATGCACTAGCCTGAGAAATTTGCTCATAACCATTTGGCCTGGACCAGCCTAGCCCCTACCTTTTCCTCTACATCCTTACTGAGCTAGTGGCAGTAAATGTGATTTTGCCACTAAAGGATGTGAAAGAGATGATGCAACAATCACGTGACGACCCCAATTGCCACAAATTAGGCCTCGCTCGACACTAGGCCTACGTGGACCTCGGTTAACTTTCGCTTAGTCAACGCATGCTTAGTCGACCTCTTATTTCAAATTAATTTTCCTTATTGTCCTTATTAGAGTTATAAAGTTCATGAAGATGGCCTTAATGTCAATTATAATAACAGAAGCAATTTTAAATAATTTAAACAACATTATTGATATATAGAACTAAAGTTGGGATAACCTGTATGTGGAAATGCCACAAACACTATGATATCATGCATATAACTGGTGATAAGGAATACAATACACATATACATGTATCATCAAGTGTATCTCACATCTCTAAGTACCCAAAAGTATCGAAACATCATAAATACATAGTCATATATATATACAACAAAATGACGAAAGAATCTATCAAGTAAGAGTAATGGAATTGGCTTTGAGGGTAGCTTAAAGGTAGTCACCAAGTACAAGCTCCTTCCCCTTACTACTCGAGGGACCTGCAATTATGACCAACAACAGAAACAATTTCGATGAGTAAAGCCAGAGGAGATTCAACATTATTTCTGCAAAATAAATGACAATAGTCTCTGAATCATGAATGTATTTAAAGAAAGTTGTAAATAAATGGTAAAGTGCATTATAAACAGAGTAATCAAGTAAGCAATGAAAATCAAGTGGCAAGGAAGCAAAAAGATAGGAGAATAGATAACTCGGTCTAAACTTCGGGTCATTAGATCATAACATAGCTTGAAGTCAACACAGCGGGTCTAAAGCCATTTCCAAATGCCCTGACATGACTTTCCTAGCACTATGGACTCATCGAGTCACTTCCAACAGCCCCTTAAATATTAAGGTAAGTCACGGTGACCTTGGATGTTTTATCTCTTGAATAATCCTCAGCAAGAAGCCACGATAACTTCGAATGCTTAACTCACGAGATGACACAACAGGTGGACTACGTAGACCCTAGGCCACTTGAAACAAGAATAAAATACAATTATGGCATGCCTTTCAAGAGATTAAAATTAAGAAGTTGAAAAAAAAACGCGTTGAAGCTCTTATTGATTTACTTAACTTAAAATGCAATAATAGTAAAGCTAAACGCAGCTGCCACACGACTATACTACACTCCCAATACTCGACACTGATGCTCTAGGCCCCTCATACCTATTATAGTTCATTTGGTATGTGTTAGAGGTTATTTACGTTTGACCATATCAATTTATTATAAAACAGTCCACTTTTTGCTTCAATGTATTTTCTATTTAACTTAGACTAAATCTCAAACTCAATGTATCCTAAAAGGGTTTATGCTAAATCATCGGGGTCCCTAGTCACTTATTATTATAATATATGAAGGCTTGATGCAAAGAAATAACCCAGAGAGACATTTTTATTCATTTTAAATACCCATTTAACACTTAACTTGGCCAAAATGCCCAACCTAGGTGTTACAAGGTTTTAAACATTTTTCCTATTGTTTTTAAGTGTTATTGAATTATCAAGTTCCAGTGAAAATCATTTCAAGTTGGTTTAAGCCATTGGTTTGCAAAACGGTCACTTAGGCACCTTAAAATAATTTCCAAAAACTTGATTTTTATGCAACATGAAATTCGGCTAAAACACTTAGAAATTTCCAAAAATCTCGATGTTGGTTCGTTGAAGTCTATTAACTTTAAACCAAGTTTGTTGAGTGATAAAATCTCATTAATATGGTCAAAAACTAAATTTGAGACTTTAAGTAAAATTTTAAGTCCTTATTTGTAAATATCGTAGTCTTATTTGAAGAATGACTTGAAAAATGAGTTAGACGCACCAAAAATTCACGAAACATAGTGGACACATTTACCATGATTCAATAACACAATCTAAAAATTTTAGTTCAATTTCGACATCATTTGATGCCTGAAACACTTTAAGTCAAAAATTAGCCCATTAAGTAAGTAAATTTTGCCTATTTCAAAACTAATTTGGAAAACCTTTAAAAACACCTAAGAATCACTAGAAAATCTAGGGGAACCTAAATCATAGTATTTCAAGCTATTCTAAAGATTTATGTTATTTTTGGACTAGTGAAGACCTCTGGAAGATGTCTCGACATCCAAACACTTTCAAAAGGAATTATCTCTATGGACAAGTATCGAGTTCTAGTCCATTTTTGATAAAGAAGATGACTCAATGTTTTTAGAAATACTAATATTAAGTTGTTTTTCTATGTATTTGCTTTCCGAAATGGTAAGTATACTTAAATTTGATTAAAATTGAGAGATTTATGCTCAAAATATCAAAACAACTCACTTTGAAAGAGTTTTGGACCATCGGTATATAAGAAAAAACTCATAACTCTCAAACCACACATCCAAAAATCGTGATTTTTGGTGAAAAATTTGTCCATATATATCCAAGAATAATACATAAAAGATCAGCTAATTCTGAGAAGAAATGAAGAATTTATGCTATTTAGAATTTCAGCTATTATTTTGACATTTCATCAAACATGTACTATTCATGAACAACATAAATCACAATATGACATGCGTCGAGCATGTACAATAATTCTCCTTTTGATATTATACTTTTATTATTTTGTAGTAATGGCAAGTGGGAATCATCTCCACATGGATTTATCAAACCTCTCTAGGAAAAAGGACTTTTAAAGGTTTTTATTATTTTTATTTTATTAATAATAATAATTAAACTAATTAATAACTAACTATAATATAATATTACTTAACTAAATATATTATCCTAATTAACTAATATAATCCAAATTGACAATCAATCAAATAGATTAAATTCAATAATAAATAAATATCTAAATAAATATCTAGAACAATGAAATATAAACTCATTTTGCATTCGAAACATGTAAATCCAATCCATATATTCATGAGAAAAATTTATAAAGGAAGATAGATCATTAAACTCTAATTATAAGTAAACAGGCTTTAGCTAGCCATTTGTTCTCCTTATACCGGTGGAAAAGTCATGTTTTTAATTCTATTGAGCTAACTTATTTATTTACACAAAGACATTAACTTCACGCAACAAAACTGCAATAAACTTTATGAGAACTTCTAACTACTAAATCAAATATCTTTGGAAAGCCACTTAGCATTAGATTTATATCTTAAATTTACCTAGGATATTTAAATGGTGTTTGTCTTTCAAACAATCCTACTTATTATTTCAAATAAATAATAAGACCATATATCAAAATATATATTCTAGACTATGCATGCAATAAAAGATCAAGATTAAAATCAATATATATTAATCTATTAAATCTATGAATCAAAGAATACAATTAGTTTAAAGCATTACACACATATTCATCTCATCATAACTACATTGTGAAACAGATCTAGTTCATGTTCGAACTTTGTTTAGATCAAACAAACTATTTACTCATAATCATAAATAACGTTGCGATAATATAAATAAAAGACATAATTAGAAATATCTTTGATTTAAAATACTTGAATCTTTAAATCTTCTCTAAAAGCAAAAAGAAAAAATTGAAAATAATAGATAATGGCTCCAAGAGCAATAGAATTTTGATCTACGTATTCAAGTGCAACTAATTTCGCAACCTTAAGCTAGTATTTATATTATTCTAAGTAGTAAACATCCCAAAACAACTAGAAAAACTTGTAGTTATCTAAAATTCATGAGATCTTACTTAGCGATTCACAACGATTTAGGTGTGATAGGAATTACTGGGTGAATCTAGAAAATCAAGCCTATTGGTCTTTCTTGTGTTCCTCGATTTAACCAGCAATTCAGCAACCTACAAGAATCACTGGTATAAAAGTCCAGTTTTTCATTACTTCCTTGGTAATAATTCTTTGTATACATCTTGAACTTGATTAATTCCTTCATAGTCTTCCAATTTTCCTTCATTTCTTCATATTCTCCATTTATTACCTAAAATATTAAAAATAAGAGAAAACCTTGTGTAATATAGTCTTTTACATCTAAAATCATTTAAAATGAACTATAAAATATGTCTAATTATTGACTTATCAAATACTCCTAAACTTAGCACGTTATTGTCCCGAGCAAAGGAATACTCTCAATCAAATTCTTTTTCTTCCTTCGTTATGATTTCATAATTATACTCATATTCTTCAGCAAAAATGATCTTAAAATATAAACATATTACTTTCATAAAAATAAGAATCATGATAGAATAGAACAAACTAAATAATAACTCCTTTATTTGATATTTCAACCTCCTAATTATGTAATACACCTCAGAATTCAAAGTTAAATAAATCTCCAAGGTCAAAGCACTACATAAGTTTTCTCAATCTCCATTGAAAAGCATCAAGCTTATGATAACTAATATAGAATAAAAAGATACAAAAATCATCAAATCAATAATAATACTTAAAATATTACAATAATAAAAGTCGATAGGGACTTTATTTCACCAATAATCATCATTTCATATTCATTTGTTGGAATAAAAAGATATACTTCACTTTGTGGCGGCCCCGTGCCTGAAGGCTTAACGGGTGGGCTACTACGCGAGTCCCGCAGCTCTGCTAACACCTATCATCACGTCAATGTTCCTCGATGTATGTGCTATTCATCGTGTTTTTTATATTATTTGCCAATTATCCAAGATATACATTAAATTACGTGTATGGCTTGTGTTTTTCAGAGTTGCAAGTAGGTAACCAGTAAATTTACAGGGAAGTCTTAAAGTACATAAATATGGATTTTCATTAATTTTTAAGTTTTATAGAGCATCCATCCTACTGTGGAAAACCCAAAATAGAGTGCATTGCATATAAAGCAACAAAAGTAAACATATACAAGTACAAGTGTCTTAAAAGTCTCCCATAAACCCAAATATATAACAAAATACCAAAATAAACACCTATGAATAGTGTGTCAAACAATGGGCAAGCTTAGAGATGGTCGCTAAAAATACTCTTACCATTACCTGTAGAAGGATCTGCACTCAACCATCACAACAAAACAAATGATGAGTCCAGTAAGTAAAATCCCAAAGAGATTTATTGAGCATTCATATGATAAAGTAAAGGAGATCAAATAAACCATGTGTGCCCGTCCTAGTCAGACTAAACCATACTTTGGATACCCTCCCTAAAATCTCAACAGTCGATGAACCCATCTGGTCCATCACCTGGTCGTTATGGTGGTCAGCATAGACCCACGATGCACCGACACATGTACCGACAAAGTAGCTCAGGTCATTTTTAACTAAGGAATCCTGATA
Organism: Stephania yunnanensis; assembly: GCA_039657365.1. NCBI lineage: Eukaryota > Viridiplantae > Streptophyta > Magnoliopsida > Ranunculales > Menispermaceae > Stephania > Stephania yunnanensis. Next base: position 24,516,512 of record CM077581.1, on the reverse strand, counting down.
TACATGTTATGATCTAGCATGTCATAGACGCAACGGAATACCCGGTGGAAGTAACCTCAACCAACCGTTCAAACAGTGACACAAACATAGATAACTGAAATAAATAAAGAATAGAATCATGAATAAATTGAACAAGATAGAGTAAAACAATAATGAAAGCAAGTAAATACTCAAGTGAAGTTCTATTGGGTTTTACAAACCTGATAGACACGCAAAAGCGTCGCTATGACCTGTCTTTACGTGCCTGTATCGGACACCGAACCCCGACTATAGACTCCTAGTCATGGATGTCCCATATAAGTTATTTACATTAGGTTTTAGAACACTCGAATTGAAAACAAAATTATTTTATTTTATTTTATTTTATTAAATTTAAAATATGAGAGTTTTTCGGTGACGACCACATTGAGCGCGCCTCAGGTTGAACCATATTAACCAAGTCTCGGCTCGACCAATTTTCTTGAATTTAATCTTTATTTCTAATTAATTAACTTATAATTTTATATGCACTATGTAGATATATATATATATATATATATACATTATTAGTATATATATATATATATATATATACATTACATAAATATGATAAATTACAAAAATTTTAATAAATTTAAAGCCAATCAAGACTTTGTGCGTTAACATCAAAATCATTTTTCACCTTTTTTTTTAAAGAATTTGGATGGCTCAAGCCCAACGTACAACAAGAGCGTGTTGGTTCGGCCAACATCTCATGTTGGCCAAACTAGCATCCCGATTGTGCTGCTCGCACCGCTTCAACCGACGCTAATGCCCCATCGACGACTCATCGTTGCCATTGATTTAAATCAGCCATCAAAGCCCTCTTTGTCGTGAAATCTATTCTTATGAACAAGGAAATTGAAAGGGAAATCTAAGAAGAAAATGATTATGCCTTAATTTTTTATGAGTTGGTGCAAATCTTTGTCAATTCCTCTATTAGATGGCCTCAATTGTTCCAATTCTTGATGAAATTTCAACTTTTTATCATGCTTTCAAGACACCAAGATGACTCTTGCATATTTAGCTTAAGCACTAACCTATTATTTCAGCTTGGTTGATTAAGTCTCAACCATTTATCAAGTGTGCACTCCTTATCTTTAAGTGATTAAAGGGTCCACAACCCAAGTTGTCCGGCCCTTAATGACTCACTTTCGACACTAATCTAGCCTAGAAACACATATTCTTATATCATCTAAAGGTACATCAAGAGCTCTTAATTAATTGTCCCTATAGGCAAATGTTGATATTTGGTATATTAATATGATTTGGTCCATTTAGGTAGTCCACAAATAGTCATTTACTAGTATACATGGCCACACTGACCCCCAACTACCCGGCACCTTGTGCCTCGCAATATCGACACACATTTCGAGGCATGTCAATTCTGGCGCTCCCAATTTAATTGGCTTAACTAATGGTTTTATTATCATTAAATGTCACATTTTCCTTGTATATAATCATATTAGTCTATTTACTATTTGTCTAGACTTAATGTACCTGTACTTCGCTCACCCGATACCCACGTCAACATATTTTTTGAGGCGAATACCTGTCTCACACCCTCACATGATATGTCAATATAAACTCACACATGCGATGCAATAATGAATAAAGTAATAATTAACATTACAAATAAGCACCTGACAGACAAAAATAACTATTCAAGCCTAATTGGGCATATCCAAACCTACTCGAGGCGTTCACGTAGGTCTGAACTGGCATCAAAGTCAGAAAATAATCTAAATAGCGGCATCAATAAATATTAGGCCGTTACAATTATTCCCAACTAGTAAAAGTTTCATCCCAAAATCAGGGTAGACTACCATCCTAAACTGTGGAATCATTCATGGTACTAACGACCCAAATAACCTCGGCCTTATGTTATTCTCTACATGGAAATATAGTTGTGGCGGGAACAACCAACGTCACAAACTTACTATCGAACTCCACTGGATCATACTTGAGTACGTTGAGATCCCTCAAGTTGGCTTCTCCAGCCCCCTCTACTGGTCCATCACTTAATAACCTTCGTGGTGGTAGTCATGAACCCACGACCCATCGACACGTGAATCACAAGCTGGCCAAGTCGTAATTCACTAAAAGCGACTGTGCCACATGTTATGGCCAAGTGATTTGCATACCCACTAAGTCTTCATATGTATAGCTATGAATCAAAATAAGTATATGCAGAATTTAAAGAGATAATAGACAAAATGTGTTAGATAACGTACCCTCGACATGCTATCTAGTCACCTCCCAGTCTGGCTGATGTACTAGGTAAGCTTTCTCTTGGGTCTGATCCGACTCTGGTGGTGTTGATACCTTCTAACAATCAGCTCTAAGATTTCCTATCTGACCACATCGAAAACATCGACGAGTCTCCGACCTCCCTGCCTGTGTGTCCCCGAATCTTCGACCCTGACCTCGGTCTTTTCGATACTCCAGAGTCTAATGTCTAGGTTGCTCTACAGGTGTTAGTACAATAACAAGTACTGCATGTCTATCATCATATCTGTATCAATCTGACCGATAGTCATCCCTGCGATCGCAGTCATCTCCGTGGCTCCTATCAAACTATCATTCATCTCTACAGTTCCTATCAGATTGATCTCTCTGCGTTTTCTACCTCCGATTTGACCTCGAACCCTACCCTAATTGTCCATCAGAATCATCATCTTCGTGTCTACTACCTCTTTGTAGAAGAAATGTCTCGTGTGTGAGTGCTCGATCATACATCTCATGTACCATGCAAGCTCTGATGGACACAATGGCATTGGCGATAACTTCATGTAAACATCAAAAGAATTAGTAGATCTATTGTCTTTCTGTCCCCGCAACGTCTTTGGCGAATTGTAGCAAATAATTATATCCCTCATATATTGTAACTGTGACATCCAAGAATTTCATAAACTTGATTAGGCAGCTAATCAAGTATTTTTTGATTTTATTTAGAGTTTGAGTATCCGAGGTGGGAGCCACGCATTTCGGACCAAAGTTCATAAGTCAAAATATTATTTTTGTATGATGAATGCTTATTTTGTGTATTATATGGTATTTTGTCGCAAAATCAGGTTGTGTTGATGTGTCTCCTCAGTTTTTCATAGTCGAGATTAAAAGTACGTGTTTGGAGGGCATGAGTGAAAATAAATTATTAATTGTTCGAAAACTAATTAACAAATTCCTAATCCTCGTGTGAATATTTCTTCTCGGTTTGCATATAAGTTGGGATTGGTGGTAATATAATGTGAGAACAAAGTTGGTACAAGACTTTACCTCGAGTTTCATGTCAGTTGGTAGTGGTCGCGATTGGGATTGGGTCTAAATTAGGGCACGTTTGGCTAAATATGGCAAAAAATTGGTTCATAAGATTTTAGTATGTCATGGACAAAGTTAAGATTTTTGGAGTTTTAGTGTGACCAAAATCAGTGTTATGGATGTTTTATGAAAATGGACTATTTTGTCACAAGTTTGGTTCAATTTGGTGAAAAATCGAATAGCAAACAAGCGCCAAAATCTAAAACATGTCAAAATAAAAATTTTGAAAATTAATAAATAGAAAGAAATCAAATTATTGACAAGCAGTTGGGGGTTTATATATAACAATAATAAAAAACAAATCAAAACATTTGATTTCAATTGAATGAACGTACATAACGTTCGTTCTTAACCTTCTCAACTCAGGTATTCACTCCGTGAGCTCCCGACGTCTGATTTTTGCTCGGTTTCTTTTCGTAAAACTCTAGAGCATCGCGAGTCGATCGGTTTGAGCTAATTTTCCACGATGGAGATTATGTATTCAACTCGAGATTTGGTAAATTATCAATTCAAGGCATTTTTCATAATTTAATTTGAATTCTCTCGATTTCTCAATTTCTTTCGAGGGGATTTTATGGAAAATGGTGGAAATCATTGTTAATTAGTTTATCGAGTTGATTTGAATCAATTTGGAATAAATTCCACTAATGTAGGTTAGGATTTTGATGAATTGAACTAATGTGATTCAGTTAATAACTATTTCGAAGATGTTTTATAGTCGATATTGATTTACATTGGGTTTTTTGGGATAAATCGATTATTGGTTTTGACCCAATTTGACTCCACTTGCTGTGAAAATATTTCAATGTTGGTATCGATTTGCTTTATTGTCTTTGTTGTCGAATTTTGAGGATTTAATTATGAAAATATTAATTCGGAGATGTTTTTCAATTCAAAATAAATAAAGTTTGCCTAGTTGACATGTCATATAAGAAAATTCATAACTTCTCCATCGGTGATTCGATTTAAGTGTCCTTGGAGTTTATGAAAAATAGGGCATGGATACTACAAGTTCCTTTTAGATCATCATAACAAATATTGCAGGTTTCAAGGTTAAAAAGTTATCCAAATTGGCTAATTGAAAGCCACTTGAAACAGTTATATAAATTAATATTTTTAGAAACTATTCTTAAGCGTATTTTGGCCGCGGTTTTCATTGGGTTTAGTGATTTGATTTCATTTGAAGCTTGACCCATAATATAATTGGATATGCAATGAAGGTATTGGATCCATTTTCAAGGTGATCCGACGCTCCAAGAACCCCGAGAAGTTAGTTCAAAGTTGATTGGTTATAAATAAACCCTACAATGACTTTTACTATTGATTGAATATTTTTTTACCTATAATTGTAGAAGCTATGCCGTTTAGTGAGACTAGAGGAGTTTAACGCTGACAAGTTATATCTGTATTTAATGATCTATTAATACTATCTCTGTACTATTTTTGGAAGTCGCTGTCTGATAATAGTTAAGAGACAGCGACAGAGCGGATTGCATGTCATGTTGACGCATATATCTTATTGTTTATTTGAAAATGCAATTACATGTCTTTATGTATCAAACTAAGAATTTACTTGTCTGATACCTTTGAGTTATTTTTTATGATGTCAGATTTTATATGACGACAAAAGAAGAGTGATAAGACTTGAAGATTGTGGTCATTATTTTCACCAATTAAAGTAAATTCTTATTTTAAATTGTTATATATATTGTTTTGGGATTCTTAGGGTGAGTGTAGGACATGAGGTTTTGTTGAATGATTATGAGAGTCTCATAAGTTAATTTAAATTATCTTGAAATGTTTATATTTCAATTTTTGTACATTTAGGATTGTAAAGTTGAAATTAAGTTATCAGAGACCCTAAGTTAATTTAAAAGTTCAATTTTAATATATATTATAAACTGCAGGGAGTTGTGAGTCCTTCGAGGCATCTCCCTATTCTGTTGTCTATTAGGTGAAACTTTTTCGACAAACCTTATTTAGAGGAGGTGTTGCCGAGATTTTTATGAAATACATATACTATTTTTGAATTTACTTCAATTGAATAAATCATGAAATGAGTTTCATTGAGGATATTAAATTAGTTTTGAAGCTTTATAAATGATTGAAATAATTATTATTTTGAGGTCAAAGTTGAAAGAATGGATTAAGCTGACTAGATTATCAAAGGATTAACCATCTAAACATGTGTATTAAGAACTGTGGGAATATTAGCCCGAACAAGGGTCTGCTGGACGGCTGAGGCGATGTATGTTGAAGTAGTAGTAGTCGATACCGTAAGTACTGAGGGATCTACTGGTGCCACGGCGCCTATTGTGGCATGAGCCCTGAGTAACTATAAAATCTCGGCCAATTGAGCGTCGTGTGCCGCTAGTCGGTCATCGACACTCCGTGTAGTAACAATGGTCGTGGCCCTAACCGGATCGCTGGTCTGACCCATATTTAGCGGAGTAATAGACTTTCCGTTCATCGTGATCTGCATCAAGAAACGTGCACCAAATGAGCCTCGGTATATATATACGCATGTATACTACATGATATACAGTAAAAACATAACACATAAATATCTACCAACTCTACCTGCCTCACAATCACTTCTCAACTAGAATTATAAGAAAAATACATCGGGTTTCCACATCTAAGATTTTGTTCATTAAGTTTTATGCTTTTTCATTAATTCCCGAGGTTCCTCGAACCATCGCTTTGATACCAACTGTGACATTGGTATCAGCTTAAAGAATAAGTTATGTCTCATTCGCTAGGCCCCATCGACTTTGCTCTGATACCAACTGTGGCGACCCAGCGCCCTGAGGCCGACGAGTTGGCTAATGCGCGGGTCCATCGCTTTCGCTAACGCATGTCATTACATTAATGCTCCTCGATATAGGTGATATTCATTGTCTTTTTAAAATTTTTTGCCAATTATTCGAGATACACATTACATTACGTGCATGGCTTGTGTTTTTTAGAGTTGCAAGTAGGTAACTAGTAAATTTACAACATAAGTCTTAAAGTACATAAACATGGATTTTCATTAACTTTTAAGTTTTATAGAACATCAGTCGTGCTGTGGAAAACTCAGAATAGAATACCCTATATACACGATGACAATAGTAATCATATATAAGTACAAGTGTCTCAAAAGTCTCCCATAAACCCAAAATATATAACAAAATACCAAAATAAACACCTATTAGTACAGTGTCGAATAGTGGGCGAGGTTAGAGATAGTCGCCAAGAATCCCCTTGCCATTACACATAGAAGGATCTACACTTAGCCATCACAACAAAAGAGGTGACGAGTCCAGTGAGTAAAATCTCAAAGAAATTCACTGAGCATTCATATGATAAAGTAAAGGAAATTCAATACATATGGTTAACTAAACATGCGAAATATAAATAGACGAATGTAAATGGATCATCATATGTGTAAATAACAATAAAGCGCAAACGAATGTGCCCGTGTCGGTCATCCTAGACCAACCTTCGGATTACCCTCCCCAAGATCCCACTAGTGGACGTACCCAACTAGCCATCACCTAGTCCTCTCGATGACCGACGTAGACCCACGGCGCATCAACACATGTAACAACAAAGTAGCTCGGGTCGTTATTCACTGAAGACTATTGAAACACATGCTATGGTCTAGCGTGCCATAGACACAACAGAATACCCGACATGAGTAAACTCAACCAACTGTTCAAACGTTGACAGAGACATAAATAACTGAAATAAATAAAGAATAGAATAAGGAATACACTAAACAAGATAAAGTAAAACAATAATGAAAGCAAGTAAATACTCAAGTGACATTCTATTGGGTTTTACAAACATAATAGACACATAAAAACGTCTCTCCAACTGGTCCCTATGTGCTTGTATCCGACACCGGACCCTGACTACAGACTCCTAGTCCTCGGTGTCTTATATAAGTTAATTACATTAGGTTTTAGAACACTCGAATTGAAAATAAAATTATTTAGTTTTATTTTCTTTAATTAATTTTAAAATACGATAATTTCTCGGTGACAGCCACATTGAGCGCGCCTTGGTTCGAACCACATTAACCAAGTCTCGGCTCGATCAATTTTCTTAAACTTAATCTTTATTTCTATTTTTTCCAAAACCAATTAATTACCTTTTAATTTTACATACATTAAGTGGATATAGATAATATAAATTAATATTTATATATATTTATATACATTACATAAATATATGATAAATTATAAAAATTTAATAAATTTAAGGCCAATCTAGCCTTTGTGCGTTAACATCAAACGCACAGCAAGAGCATGCTGGTTCAGCCGGCAACTCATGTTGACCAAACCAGCACCTCGGTGGTGCTGATCGTGTCGCGTCAACTAGAGCTGATGCTCCATCAATGACTCATCGTTGCCATTGATTTAAATCAACCATCAAAGCGCTCTTTGTCATGAAATCTAATCTTATGAACATGGAAATTGAAAGGGAAATTTAAGAAGAAGACTATTATCCCTTAGTTTTTTATGAATTGGTGCAAATCTTTGCCAATTCCTCTATACTAGATGGCCTCAATTGCCCTAATTCTTTATTGAGATTTCAACTTTTTCTCATGCTTTCAAGACTGTCCAAGGTGACTCTTGCATATTTAGCTTAAGCAATAACCCATTTTTATAGTTTGGTTAATTAAATCTTAACCATTTTATAGTTTGGTTAATTAAATCTTAACCATTTATCAAGTGTTCACCCCTTATCTTTAAGTGATCAAAAGGTCCACAACCCAAGCTGTCTAGCCCTTAATGACTCACTTTTGACACTAATCTAACCTAAAAACACATTATAATATCATATTGGTACATCAAGTGCTCTTGATTAATTGTCCAACTATAGGCAAATATTGATATTTGGTATATTAATAAGATTTGATCCATTTAGGTAGTCCACATGGAGTCATTTACTAGTATACATGGCCACACTAGCCCCCGACTACCCGGCACCTCGTGCCCCGCATATCGGCACGCATCTTGTGCCATGTCAATTCTTGCACTCTCAATTTAATTGGCTTAACCAATGATCTTATTATCATTAAATGTCACATATGCCTTGTTTATAGTCATATTAGTCTATTTAATATTTGTCTAGACTTAGTGTACCTGTACTTTGCTTACCTGATACCCGCATCGAGATGTTTCTCGAGGCGAATACTCGTTTTACATCCTTACACAATATGACAATATAAACTCACACATGCGATGCAATAATGAATAAAATAATAATTAACATCGCAAATAAGCACCAAGTAGAAAAAAATAATTATTCAAGCCTAGTCGGGCGTATCCTAACCTATTCGAGGCGTCCACGTGGGCTTGAGCTGGCGTTTGAGTTATAAAATAATCTAAATAATGACGTCAATCAATATTGGGCCATTACACGCTTAACTTAGTTATAAGAACTTATGCTAACTCTTTTATTTGAAGAGTTTTCTTTAACTTCATTTTCTATATCTCTCTTTCTTATTCTTTAATCATATAATTTCATTTCTTATTTTATATTGTATTCCTACGGTTCTCTGCTCCTTTTCCTTTGGAATATGTTATTATTTTTATATAGGAATTATTATTCTCATTTCTCCCATCACTAGATTCTCTGCTCCATTCCGTTAGAATCCATGCGTCTATCTATTTTGTCTTTTAAAAACTTTTGTTAGTTCTTCTCACTTTCACTATAGTCAAAGAAGTATTTTCCAACTAAGTGAAGTTTATTGACTAACACGTATCGAGCGTGTACAATAATTTTTCCTTTTATATTAACTTAAATTATTTTGTAGCAGTGGTAAGTGAAAGTCACCTCCACATGAAATTATCAACTCTCTCTAGGAAAAAAGACTATTAGGGTTTTTATTAATTTTTTTTATTTTATTAATAATAATACTTAAATTAACTAATAACTAACTATAATATTATAATACCTAACTAAATATATTTTATCCTAATTAACTAACCCGATCCGAGATCACAATCAATAATCAAATATATACACATGTCATAGGTACACTAATTACAACCATTGAATTCTAATTCAATACATTAATCGAGGCGTCATAAATGCACAAATCATTTAACGTGCAACCCATTTTGAGAAGGTTCTATGTCATGAGTATATGTTTGAGCTCCATTGTAGAATATCCCTATAAATATATATAAATATATATATATATATATAGGACGATCTTCTTTGAGGATTACTATGGCGATGACACGTGACATAATTACTATTATTTTAGCCTATATTGTAATGACACATGGCATATATAGTTGCTATTTTTATATATTTTTTGGTTATTTTTGGATTATCTTTTAATTAATTAAGTCTCCTATTTAAAAAATAACTCTCATATTTTCCCGAGAAATTAAACTCTCCATTTTTTTGCGATTTGATACACCTATTTTTTCATTATTTTTGAGCACATGCTAACTTTTTCATTTTTTCATGAATTTTTTTTTTCGTTACTTTTTTTATCATATCAAAATTTTTATAGCAATTTGTGATTATCATGTCGATTAATATATCCTTTACTTTTTTTGAAGCCAATATGTATCCAAAAAAACAAAATTAAAATATGATACTATTACTAGTCATAATGTATATGATCCTACCAAAAGAAAGTCATAGTTTATATTAGTTTTTTTATTTAGCCATGTATTGACACATAGCATATTATTACATCATTTTTTGTGCTTAAATTATGAGATGGACAAAGATCACTTGTCAAAAGAAAAGATTCGAGAAGGGTGTAGGTTTCATTCTTATTGATGTTGAAAAAAATGAACTATTTAATTAGAGTGGCACTATAGGTACCTCAATCTTTTATGTGGCACTCCAATTTACATGTATTTTACGTGAGACACCCCAGCATTTTGGGGTGTCTTTAGTTGTGCTCTTTAATTAATACATTGTTAGACGAGCTTACACGATCAATTAATTAGAATCTAATTAGCTGATTTCAAAAAGTTAATAGACAATTAGAATATGTCATAATCGAACCATTTAAAATTCTATAATTTTACAATTCTTTAGGTTGTCAGTTCAATACACGAAATTTTAGAGTGTGTTCGATATTTTGTTTCATGTATTAGTATCAAAAAATTAATTGCCACGTTTGGAGCTAAGAGTTGTATTCAAGAGCTCATACTTTCTTGCTTTGGCACTGCTCCATTAATTAGAAAACAAAAAAAAAATCATCAAAAGGTAGAAAACAAAAGTGATCATCAGAAGGCAGGTTCAACTAAGAGTTGGTTAGCCTTCAACCCCTTAGCATGTTGATTTTCTTATTTTTTTTGATAAAGAAGGTGGTCCACCACTTGAAATATCATTGAGTTGAGTTTACACCAAGTTTGTTCTTAATTAATGGAGCAAAATGCACCACGTGGTCACTTTTTATTTTCAGTTTTTGGTTGTTTTTCGATTATCTATGATGCAGTTTCGTGATTTCTTTGTCTTTTTTCATTATAAAATGTTTCCATACAAATCTACGTCTTCATCTTCTTTTACAATACACACCATTATACAAAAGTTTCGTATTTATACAAATTATTAATATTAATTGTGTTTAAGTCGATCACGAATTCCAATTAAGTCAGCATTATTATTTTTATTTCTAACACAAACACCAATTATTATTTCATCAACAACTTTGTTTCTTCGACAATATATATATATATATATATATATATATATTTGTTTTAACTATTTACATTGTCACGTTAATATTAGATGCAAATATATAATATATTTTAATATGATGAATTTTAAGACAACATCGTTTATAAGAGTAACAGTAAAGGGCGTGGAGTGTTATTCACTCCACGTCCAACCACTACACGCCCCAATAACGGGCGTGCAGTGGGCAATACGTTCAATCACAGTGAAAATTGCGATTGATTGTATAGAACAGTGGGCCCCACGCTCATTAAATGTGTGTGGGGCCCACAAAAAAGTGGTTATTAAACTTTTATTTATTAATTCGATCCAAAAGAGATGATGTTTTTGTTAACAATTTTTGTTACCCTTGAGATTGATGGGATGGTTTTATTACTGTTTTTTTCAAATCGTTGTAGTTTTTTTACTTTCTTAACAAAAAAATAGTTTCAAACTTATGTAAATACTCATATTTACATTCTTTACACAACTCACTCAACACACTTCAACTTCTCAATTTTCTCTATCATACTACTACTTTTCTCAATTTTCTCTATAATACTACTACCTTCATTTGTCTCCATAAGTTTTATTTTTGCGATACGGATTACAACAATCCTCCATCTTTTCAAAATTCTTCAAACCAATTTTCCCACCAAATTTCTAAAATTCTCAATATATTCAATTTTCTCAAAATTTTCAATATTCGATAAATGTTTCTAATCTTCCATGTCCTTTTATTCCGCAAAACATGCTTAATTTTCAAAAAATCCTTAATTTCTCCAATACATATACCTTTTCAAGCACTCTTAATTTTCCATTTCTCTTTTTCTCGACAAATGTTCAAAATTTATCGTAGAATATGGATAATACTCTTTAAAATGATCAAGATAGCGAAAAGGTGACCAGTTCGTTATCTAACTTTCAAATTCCTTCATATTCCTTGTAACCATTAGCTGAAGAAGAGAAAACTAAAGCTGTAGCAGAAAAGCTTGTATCGTGGCCCATTGACAATGGTACATAAAACATTTGAAAGATATAATGTATGCATGCATAATATTACATAACATGATTGTTGAAGACGAATGTCGCATAATTGAAAATTTCGATGATGATGAAGGAGATCCTTCAGTTGTCATAACTTAAAGGCTCACTCAAGATTTTAACCAATATCTTCAAAGAAATGTAGAATTACTTGATCAAGAAATACAACAACATTTTCGAGCAGACTTGGTCGAGCATATATAAAATCACTTTGAAAATGTTGATGATGACAATTAATATTATCTTTCATTCAATTATGATTCGTTTGTAATAATGTAAATTTTGTAATTTTTATCATACTGTTAATGTCTTTTGTTCACATAATATTAATTAATTAATTGCTATTTTAATATATTAAAAAGCATCTAATATATTTAAATAAATTAATTTTATGTTATTGTAGTAAGATTTTTTATTTATAATATTTTTTTATTATTTTTATCTTAAAAATCAATTAAGTAATTTTTTTAATTTCAAAAATTGATATTTAAATACATTAACGTAATTGTTAATGTCTTTTGTTCACATAATATTAATTAACCAATTGTCACCAAACTTCAAGACAAAAACTCAAATCGTTTCCTTAAGAACTAAGATTAGATGCTTAGTCTGCCCGTTGGTCTGAGGATGATATCTCATGTTAAGGTTAAGAACAATTTCTAATTGTCTATATAATTCACCCCATGACCTAGACGTGAATCTTGGATCTCTTTCCACAGTAATCAACACTAAGACTCCATGAAATCTCAACACCTCATGCACTTATGCGTCACATAACCTGTCAATAGGATTTCACATAGAAACTAGGAAGAAATGCACAGACTTTGTCAATCTGTCAACTATAACCCAAATTGCATCATGCTTATTCTAATTCATAGGTAGACCGTAAACAAAATCCATCGATATATGCTCCCATTTCTACTCAAAAAAATTGGTAGAGAATGTAATAACCCTCAAGGTTCCCGAGCTCAGGCTTAACTTGCTGACATATATCACATCTCCTCACAAACTTTGCAATATCAATCTTCATCCTTGGACACTAATACATATGCCTCATATCGCGATACATCTTAGTGTTACCTGAATAAATATGGTAAAGCTATCTATGAGATTCCTATAACAACTCATGCCTCAACTGATCCTGAGCTAGAATTTGGAATCTATCCTTAAAGCATAATGCACCATCAATAGAAATTGACCAATAAAGATCATCAACACTAGTCGCCAACCTCTAACACACTAATCAATCATGATAAGCTTTCTAATAATAAAGCACTCACTGAATAGTCTTCGGTTTAGCCTGAATTTGAACACAAAAAACAAATCAGTAGCTTCATAATTAGCTCTCTCAGTTGATGATGTGCCAACTAGACTTTCATGAATCATCATCACAGAAGATTCCTTAAGAAGTCTAAACTAAAAAGCTCTGGCACTAGCTCCATTCTCTTTACCAATTTGTTTCCTACTCAAGGCATATGCAACCACATTTGCCTTGACTAGATGGTACTCCTGAGTGAAATTATAGTCCTTAAAAGACTTAAGCCATTTATGCTACCTCATGTTTAATTCACTTAAAGTAAAAAGTATTTTAGACTCTTATTATCTGAAAATACTGGTATATTCTTACCATACAAATAATGCCTCCAAACCTTCAAGGCAAACAAAATTGCTGCTAGCTTAAAATCATGAATTGGATAATTTCTTTCATGTATCTTAAGTTGCCTTGAAGGATAAGTTGCAACCCTTCCTTTGTGCATCATTATATAGCCCAAGTGTGACAAAGAAACATTAGTACAAATTAACAATTCTTTCCCAGATTCAGGTAATGTAAAAATAAACGTCATAGTCAAACTATGTTTCAATTCCTTGAAGGCACTCTTAGACTCATCGAACCAAATAAACTTAACATCTTTTAGTGTTAGACGAGTCAATAGCATCTCAATATGGGAGAAACCTCAATAAATCGCCTTTAATAACCTATTAAAACCAGAAAGGTATGTACCTCTAACACTATGGTAGGAGTAGTCCAATCCTAGATTGCCTCAACCTTTGCCGAATCAATAAATATGCCCTTAGTATTAACCACATGTCCAAGAAATCTGACCTCTGAATACCAAAATTTACACTTATTAAACTTGGCATATAACTAATTATCCTTAATAGTCTGCAATGTAACTCTGAGGTGGTGTGAATGCTCACCTGAGTCTTCAAATATATCAAAATATCATCGATAAACATGATGATGAACTAGCCAATATATGGTTTAAATATAATGCGCATTAAATCCCTAAACATGGCATGATAATTAAAGAGCCTAAATGGCATCACTGTGAACTCAAAGTGCCCGTACCGAGTACTGAAAGTTGTTTTCGAGAAATACTCATCCCTGATCCTCAGCTAATGATAACTAACACTTGTTGAACTTGTACAATAAATTTTTCTCCTCTATAATACTATTAATATTTTGTAGTAGTGGTAAGTGAGAATCATCTTAATAGGGATTTACCAAACTTCTCTAGGAAAAAAACTTTTAATGGTTATTATTATTATTTTTACTTTAATTTAATTAATAAATTAAAAGATCAATTAAACTCACTAATTCAATTTATAATATATAATATTAACTTACCTATACAAATATCCAGAACTATAACACATCAATTCATTTTGCATTCCAAACATGTTACTTCAGTCAATATAGTTATGAACATGCTTTATAAAGTACCATAAATCATTAAACTCTAATCATAAGTAAGTAAATGCTTTTAGCCATCCATTTGCATTTCTTATGCCTACAGAAAGCCACATTATGATTTTATTCAGATAACTCATTTGAATACACAAAGACATTAACTTCATGCAATAAAACCACATTACACTTTATGAGAACTTCGAATTACAAAATCTAAAATCTTCTGAAAGCCATTTCAACATCAGATTTAGATCTAAAATTCACTTAGGACTTCAATGTGACATTCAAGAATTTTATAAACTTGATTAGGAGGCTAATTTAGTATTTTTGGACTTAATTTGGGATTTAGGTATTCGAGGTGAGACCCACGTGTTATAGATCAAAGATCATAAGTTTATTATTATTTTTGTGTTGTGTGCCTATTTGATGTATTATACACTATTTCGATGCAAAATAGGGTCAAGTTGAAGTGTATATGTGGTGTTCGTGAGTTTCGGAGAGCGTTGGGAATATTTTTTAATTTTTAGAGAAATTTGGGTACTTTTAGAAATTTAATTTGGACTTAAAAATAAGAGATAATCACAAAATTAAATAAAATAATAAATAAATTGGTGGGCACCTAGCGACACGCGGGGTCGAGGGTGACACGCGTTGGATGTATAATAGTGTGCACGCCCGAGAATGGTCGTTGGCGCATATGGCGAATTTAAAACCACGAATATATATATATATATATGTGTGTGTGTGTGTGTGTGTGTGTGTGTGTGTGTGTGTGTGTGTGTGTGTGTGTGTGTGTGTGTGTGTGTATATGTGTGTGTGTGTGTGTGTGTGTGTGTTTATATATTTATATATAAATGTACAATAGTGTGTACGCCCAAGAATGGTTGTTGACGCATGTGGCGAATTGAAAACCGCGAATATACGTATGTGTTTATATATTTATATATATAAATCAATCCTATAGTTTGATAAAAAATGAAAATATGCATTAGATTCGCCTCGAGATATGTGTAGTGTGAGCATCGAGGAATAAAATGGTTCAACGTTGATTGTTAAAAAGATATCCACATCTCGAGATGTGTTACATCTAATCTCAAAGAAAATCAAATGTATGGTATTATTAAACCGTAAGATCTACCTCGAGATACACATTATGTATCACGAGGAAATCAATATATTTGATATTAATAAGTCCATCAGAGGTGATGCAGGTTTTAATTTATTTGCTTAAAACCACAAGATCAACCTCGAGATATGCAACATGTATCTTGAGAAAATTTAAAATATAAATGAAAAGAAAAGGAGCCTTTAGATATGCCTCCGGATTCATGCTTACGAATCTCGAGGAAATCTAAAATATATTCAAAACATATCACCGCCTCCTTCGTACTTCATTTCGATTTCAAAATCGAAAGAGAGAAATTGAGAGATGTGGATGAGAGGGACCAAAAAAAAGAGAAGTGATGGAGATCCGAGGTGAGTTGTTTGATGTTGTTGTTGATGTTGTGATGGGCTGTTGATATTATTATTTTGTTAATTGTATGTCGTTAATGGAAGAGATGGGTAGGGCGGTTCAAACGGCTAAGGAGGGGACGACGTAAGGACTTGTCTCCTTTGGCAAGTTGATACAAGGGTTGGGCAAAGCCTAACCCAGTTTAAAAAAAATGAACGATTAACAGAGCTACTAGAGGAAGAAGAAAGGAAGGGGGGGGGGGACTTTGACCCGAATCGGATCGAAATCGTCCGATTCAATTGAATCGAACTGGTTCGGTTCAAGGGTCAAACCACCCAAATAAAAAAAGAGAAAAGTTTAGAAAATGGAGAAAAAAATTTGAAAAATAAGAAAAAATTTTGAAAAATAATATTTTAATAAAATTAAATAGAAATTTATGTGTTTTTAAGAAAAATGAAGAATTTGGGATTCGTGCGAGACTTTATACTGGAGTTTTTCCTCGTAATGTGTTACGATACACGAAAATGTTCGAAATTTGAAATTTTATTTTAAAGCATAAAATAAGTTAATTTTTTATTCTGAACCACAATTTGCTGTCGAAATTGGGATTCGGACATTTGAAGATAAGATTTGGAGTGATTTTAAGAATTTCGGGTCGTGGTAGGACCTATAAATATATAATAAATTGGATAAATTATATTTAGACCTAGACAATGTAATTTTTGATGTCGAACAATAATTTTGAGTCGATAATAAAATTTGTGCATCCGAGAATTTAGTTTGGAAGTATTTTAGAGGTTTTGGGAAGCGATTGGGACAATTAAACTGCAACTAATTGGAAAGAATTAATGATTGCTACGAAAACTTATCGGACTTACAAATTAATTGAAAGACCGCAGTTGGAATCTCGTATGGACTAGTTTATTGACTCAAAGCGCAACTGAATTTTGGTATCGCATTCGTAAAATTAAGTAAATCACATGGTAACCCTTACATTGTATGAGAATTTCTTGAGTATAATTGCATGCACAATTTATCTCTGCATATTTATTGATCATGCATTCATGGAAACGAGAGGAATAAGGCCTTTGGGGGATCCCATTGTGTTCATTGGCTATATGTATACTGATATGAACATAGTAGTGCTTTGTGGATGGAGTCACTGATCATTGACACACTTATTTAAGATGGGTTGTGATGCTGGCCAGGATTATACTCCATGGATAGTTGAGGGATGGCTTCTCAAGAGACTTCGTCTCTACCTCATGAATTTTTATAACTGTTTACCCACCATTTTTGGAAGACGACATCTGATTATAGTCAGTCAACATAAATGGGATGGGTTGCATATTTGTATATTTATGATTCCTTGTAATATTATTGTTTATTTAATCTATCGGAATATAATGCATCCGATTATTACAGGTGTTGTTGGGGCATGTGCCCTAGATCAATCCATTAACTGTCTTTATGAATACTTTTAGTTAATAAAATAGCGGATTTCATTTGCTGTTTATTATAATTAATTTGCATGTTTACATTATAATAAGATCCATGGGTATTTACAGAAATATCCTAAATGTCCCTAGTCGATCATTATATTGGGAACTATAATGAATTAAGACTAGTGTGAGTCTTGATTGATGATCATATGATGATTATACGTATAGAGATACGAATCAAGATCACGAGTACTTGTTAGGGAACAAAGTACTGGACCGACCCGCTATGAGAACATCACGTGGATTAAGTCATAGTTGTTTCTCATGATATGTATATTTCTCAGTCCTCTGATTTGAGATTACCAGAGACTTCAACATTAGGAACACAGTGATTTGACACTATCAAACGTTGTCTTTAACCGGACGATTATAAAGGTTGCGATTGGTTACTGTGTGAGCAATGTGATGAAGTTGTGTAATCAAGATAGAATTTGTCCCTCTCATATAAAGAGAGATATCCAGTGGATCCCTCGATGTGTTAGACTGTTAAAAGGCCTAGTCTAAGTGAATTGATATTGATCAATGTCACTTGGATGTTTTCAGTCTACCTAGAGATCGAGACTAGTACGATTGAACATGTTGGATAACAATTCCATGCCTTATGTTTAAACAAAAGGATATCGTGTGATAAAAGGATGTTATATACACTATTGATTAGGTTGTATCAATTTGATATTCGTACAACTTAGGTAGTCATAATGTCTTGCTAGAGACTGCTTATGACTTGTATACCAAAATGTGTTTTGGTACACTGCCAACGTTGTATGAGCCTATTGGGTCGCACACTAAGAATGGTTTTGCGAGATTTTAAGATGATTCAGAAAAATGAATTTTATGTGATAAAATTTATGACAGAAACGTCCTCGTGGTGTATTACACTTATACTTCGTTAAGTAAGGGTATATGTGTAATTTACTTAACCGTCTATATACAAGGGTTGTATAAATAGACGCTTTAAGTTAGAACATACACAAGAAAGATTAAAAGGCCGAAACTCTATTTTCGTTTTAGAAACGACTTAGGATTTTTGGTATGCTCTGGATCGTTTTGGAGAGAAACAAAAAGATTTGGTATTCTCTCGAAGCTAGCACTTCGAATCTCGGCCACCGTTCGTGTGTGGACTACTAGTAGAGGGCGTTCGTTGTTGGCAGCGCCTTAGAGATCGATCAACCTTCAGAAAGGTATATTGCGACTGAGGTATGATTAAGTTTTTCATGGTTTAAACGTTTTTAATGGAATTAGATTTGGATCCTATTGGGGTTTTTGTCAAAATTGTTTTGTAATTTCCGCTGTGTATGAACCCTAAAACCCAACAGGTGTACCGGATAGTGTGAGACTTACTTATATTAAATTATCGAAGTTTTATAATTGGATAATGACAGGTTCTAGCAGCGATAAAGAAAAGGAAAAGCTTTCCGACTGTTTGTGACTTACTTAGTTCTTTTCTCACTTTGTATGTATTTTTTTAAACATATTATATTATTTAAATGGGTTTTTAGATTTGAGTGTGATTAGCATCTCTTTTGGAAAGGCTAGAACCTTTTTTAGGAAAAATTGAGATAATTTTTTAGTTAAGGTAATGTTAGTTTAAGGGTTTTAATATTTCATATCAAGTTAGAATAAATATATAGTTTTGCTAAAGCAATATATATTGTTATCAGTGGATTATGAGTCCTTCAGTATTTCCACCAAACTGAGCAGGTTATGTTAAAGAATCTTAAAGGCTGGGTATTTTGTGTAGGCTTAGAAACAGAGGAGATGTTGTCGAAAATATTTTACAAAAGATTGAGGATTCTTTAATTCATCTAAATGTACTTTGAAGTTTGAGATTCACTTTTGGATCCTATGTGGTTAATAAAGTTTTATAATTGATGATTTCAAGATCTTAATCTTAATTATTTATTGGTGTAAGTGTTAAGGCTGCTAAATTTTCAAGGGATTAAGGTAATCTAAGCCAGTTAGATGCCCTAATTAGGTGAGGTTTGACAATGTTAGTATCAGAGTTTAGGTTTGGCTCAGTTGAGGATAAACTTTGGTTAAGAACTAAAGAGTGATTGAGCGCGATTAGTTAGGAAGTGACCGTGAGTAGGGGTATTTGAATTATTATGTTATATTTATGTTGTATGTATGTATTGTCGCTAGATATGCAATAAGAAGTTTATTCTCCTTGTATGTTTGATACTTAACTCGTAAGATAGGACGAGTAAGACTAGAAATCGATAATTAAAAGAGAGAATAGGCTTATGAAACAAAGCTGGGATGGATGTCAAATAGACTAATGAAGTCTGAATTCACATAGGTGTTGTAAGTAATTTGGTACTGATATAACTGATTAAAGTATTAGTTATGAAACCAATAGGAAATTGGTTAAAAGGGAGTCCAAATGATTCATGTACATAAACACTGAATATGGATTTCTTGAAAATCGAAAGTATTGAATTATTACAATTTTTAAATGCTCAGAAAATCATTAAAATATACTTAAATTAAGTTTCAAGCGATTGAGAATTGTTCGAAAAATGATAGCTGCACATTTATGCCCTAATTTAGTGCGTAAATATTATATTTTGATATGCCTTAGTCTCCAAAATGAACCCTCAATTACTTATTTTTGTCAATTGTAGGTACCATGTTTAGTTTGATAAAAAATTAAAGTGAAGCTCTTTTAGAGTGTTTTTGGTGTTCTCCTCAAAAAGCGCATTGGCACGCTTCTTGAGGCAGTCGCGTCGGACCTACGTTAAGGTATAGAGATGTTGGTTGGTTTGCTTGAAGAGTTGAAGTCTTAAAGTTGAAAAAATTGTTGAAAACATTGGCTACGTATAAGTATAGTGTTGTTGTATTTTAGTGGCCACACGACCAGCCTCGAGACACGCCTTTGAGATAAGATCATAGTTGATGGAAGCATGCAGAAACGCTGTAACGTGACACACCTATGTTACACATACTCCAGTAGCCGCCCAAACTCTCATCGAGATGCACTTCATTGCAAAAATCAGATGAAGCTATTAAAACGGTCCCATTAATGTCTATGATCACCCATCGCAAGTCTTAACCGGCCACCAGACACTTATCGAATGATGCATTATCATAAGCTCCAACAACCACAGCCCTTCATTCTCGTAAGTGGACAAGCCAAGGCTGCCCCCTCCCGATTACGATCCTTCACGACACATCTCTCCCAGCCTCTTGATCTACCTCAATCTACACGTTATCCTCACTTACAACATCCACAACCATCAATGATCCTACGCAGACTCATCATGATCACGCCTAAACTCCCGTGTGTCTCTCATAGCCTTTTGATCATCCTCGAACGACGTGCAACTCTTTACTCCCATGATCAACCATCGTAGATGATTATCAACACAAGTACGTTGCTTGATTTCCCCAAATCAAAACAAAGAAAACCCTCTATTCATTCGACATGTGGTGTTGGCCTTTCTAGAAATTGGGTAAAATCGAATTGAGAGGACTGTGGATTGGGCATCACGCACATACATCAGAATTGGAAAAAAACCTTCCCCCATTTTCTCATATCCTACTTGTCTTTCCCCCATTTTTCACGATTTCCTTACCAACTTTTCTCTCTTTTCATTTTTTTTTGTAATTTGATTTTTCAAGACAAATAACACCAGGATTTCAAAGCCATGAAAGGCTAAAGAACTCCTCTAACCTAGGATAGGAGAAGAGCAAGGGAGACTCAAATGCATCAAAGAAATGTAAGATTTTCTTGATTTTATACAAATTTTTGATGATTTCTTTTATCTTTCTTGCTAATGCGTTGATTCATAAGGTTTGAGTTAGGATTTTTGTAGTCATGAATACACTTGCCTTGGTTAGAGCCTATTACTAGTTCATCGATTTGCATCCATAGTCGTGTAGATCGTTGGGCAACATGTAGCAAGCAAATAGCCCAATTGGTTCGCTCTATAATGGCCCATTTTACTAACGCCATTATTTATTTTGTAATTTCAAACATGGGCGCCAGCTCAGATCCATGTAGACGCCGCGAGTAGGCTAGGATACACATCGACCTAGGTACACTAGTAAATTATGTGTTGTATTGTTTAATTGCGATGCATTTTATGAAATTATTTGTTAATACATCGCATGTGTGTATGTGAATAGTTATATCATGCAAGGTTGTGTAATGGGTAGTCGCCTCAAAATGTGTGTCGATGCGGGTATCGAGAGGCGAAGTATAAGTACATTAGGGAACTCGTCTAATTCATGTTAATATGACTAAGAAATTCAATTGAAACGGGTATTGCAACCAAACGCTAATAGTATAAAATTTAAATAATAGACTATTGCATGCCTCGAAATGCACGTTAAGACGCAGGACTTGATATCGGGTAGCCAAAGTTAGTTGAACCATGAGGTGGTTAGTTTTGATGAATAAAAACTAACCATATGGTTTGATAATGCTTAATATAAGGTAAGTTAATTAAATAAATAATAAGCCGATAGTTTGAACTAAATAATCACCATAAGATGGACATCAAAATGATCATATTGAGTCATTCTAGGAGATGACTATGTTAGTGAAGTTATCAAGTGGTGTGGGACAACATGAAATGAGACCACCAGATAATCCGTGAGATACATACGCACACTTGATCAAGACCAAACTATATATAACAATTGAGTGGGATTTTCATATCTACTTATTGAAATCTCCATGAAAAACCAATAAAAACTAGAGAAGAAGAAGGACTTCAAGCTGGGAATTCAACACATTAGAGACCAATTCAAGAGATCAAACCAAGGTAATCATCATCTTTCTCTTCTATACTCTTCAATGAACCTATTTTTGGGTATGTTTTAGTGAATTCGAGTTTGATGATTAGACTTTTGATTTTTAGTGAAAACTCGATGAATTACATGTTCATAGATCATTTTCAAAAAGAATTTACAACTATTTTAGCTGAAATTAGTGTTTTGAAGAAATCGAGAATTTTGGAGAATTTATGAGATTTATTAAATTTGGGATAATTTGATGTTCTAGAGTGTTTTAGTTGTTGCTTTGGAGTTAATAATGTAGATGTAAACTAGGTTAGAATAGCTAATAAAGATGGGAAGGACAAAATTCTCAAGTCGAGAATTATGTCATAGAGGGCAATTAGCGCGCTAACTGGGCTGGTTAATGCGCTAATCGTTCTGGGTGTCCAACTATTTTTCAAAATGAAGAATAGTTGCGCGCTAGACAATCCCTTAGCGTGCTAATTCACCTAGCGTGCTAGGTATATCCATTAGTGTGCTAACATCACGTAGCACGCTAATAACAGATAAACTACGAATTTAAGGATACTTTTGGTGATTTTCAACCTAATACATTTCTAAACACTTAAAAATAACCTAAACTTATAAAATTGGACTTCATGGACTTAGTGGACCCTAGCTCGGTGTCGGGGAGTTGACGGGTCGGATACGGGAGCTCGAGGAGGTCGGAGAGCGATTTGAGGTTTGAAAACCCAACTAAAAAACTATGAGTATTTGATTCTGTTTTAAATTCATTCCTATCATTTCCTTGCTATTTTATTATTCCATTACGTTACTTGGATGTGGGTTGATGTTACTGCCCCCGATTTCCTGGTTGTGTGTTCATAATGCGCTGGACTATACCACGTGTGACTTGGCCTTCAGTGAAAGTTAACCTGAGCTTTCCTTTGGTGCATGTATCGGTGACTCAGCGGATTTGGCCAACACCATGAGGCACAAAGTGTCGGGCTAGTTGGGCGCGACGACTGGTGGGAACTTGGTGACCCAAAGTACAGTCTAATCCATCTGGAGCAAGAACACAAATTTGTTAACTTAGTTGTTATCTATGCATGCGATGAGCCAATTACAGTTGTCTATCTTTACATTTCGCATGTTTACTTGATAGTATTTCTTACGTTTCCTTCACTTTATTATGTGAATGCTCAGAGGGGTTCCTTGGGATTTTTCTTACTGTCCTCATCATCTATCTTTTGTGATGATTGAGTGTACATCTTAGTACCAGTAGGGGCAAGGGGATCCTTGGCGACTACATTTGATTGCCCATCGTCAAGAACCTACTAGTTCATGTTTATTTTAATATTTTGTATTATTTTGGATATTGGGGGCTTCAGATGATAATGTACATGTATATATACCTTGTTTATGGTATTATCGCTTATATGCAAAATACTCTACCAGGTTTTCCACAGTAGGATTTGCTCTTACAAATAATGTTTACTATGCTAGTTACTTATTATAATTGTATCGATTAAGGCTTCTGTTGATATATGTTAACTTGTAAGATAGAACCCACTAGTATGATTAGACACTAGAATAAATTTTTAAATACTTAAAGAGAATAAGTTGAGAAAATACTGATAATCCACTAACTAATTTGATAAAACACACGTGGACATGAATTTTGTTATAAGAGGTGAACAGGCAGGTGTCGAACACGTGTATTTGGGCCCCACTGGGCGAGGAATACAAGGAGACACATCACCCTAGAGCGGCAAGGCCGCCACATGCTTCCTTTGGTCTATCTCGCATAACAAGAAGATTTAGATTGAATCAAACATGCTCATTGTTTTGATTGTCTAGGGCTAGTGATTCCATTGAACTTAATACGATAAATGTGATGAATTATTGGTTGCTCTACCTAGGTTCATACATTTGTTCGGGAGTCTTTTATTGGATTTAAGGAATTAAGGAATGTTCGGTGCTCTTCGAAGCTCTTTGGTTATCCTAAAAGAAGGCGTTTGGAATATATTTTGTGTGGAAATTGATGATCATTGTATGTTAATTTTGAGTTGATCTTGTGAATCCCCATAGCCTAGGTTAGTCTTTTATAATTGATTTCATCACTTTGTTTATATTCTATTATTGGAGTACTTGTTTTTGTTACTTATTTGCGTTTTATTTGTATACCTTAGTTTAGGTTGATATATCCCTAATTGTAATTAGCTTTTTCTTTTATTGTCACCTAAAGTAACCCAATTCCTTGTGGTTCGATCCCTTGACTTACCACTACCACGAAATAATGTGAAAATGGTAACATAATAAGGGTTATGTTATTTTTGTTACTCTCGGCAAGCATCAAATTTTGGCTCTGTTGTCAGGGAGTTGTTTTTACTTTAGGTTATTTTTTAATCTTTTTATTTCATATTGTCTTCGTTGATCCAAGTACACCGATTCTTTAGACCCTTCTAACCCCAAAATCGAAAGGACTTACTATAAGTTAAGGAATGAGACTCGTTTGAGGAAGTTACAACTTTGGGTTCCTACATTCCCTTCCTTAGATACCAGGCAGGTGCTGAACCACCTCCTCTTTGTCAATTGATGATTGGGGAAGTCGATGCCAATGTCACATTTGGCACAAAAACCCCTTTGCATTGCATATCCTCACCAAGGTGAGGCATTCGATCTTAAGTCCGATCTCATCTAAATTTTACCACACTTCTATGGTAAAAAGGATGAAGACTTTCATTCATTCCTCAAGGAGTTTCACCTCACATGCACTTCAATTAGGCATACAAATGCCAACGAATACATGGTTAAGCTTCAAGCTTTTCTATTTTGCCTTAAGGACAAGGCCAGGGAATGGCTTTACTACCTCCCATCAGGCTCCATCAAGTCTTGGACCGAGATGCTTACCATATTCTTGAGTACCTATTTTTCGAAACTCGATCTTACATACTTATGAGGGAAATATGTGCCATCAGAATGGGAGAAAGTGAGACCATTAGTGAATATTGGGAAAAATACAAGTGTTTACTTTCTAGTTACTCTAATCACCAACAAAGCGATCTCTCCATTGCCCGTTTCTTTTATGATGGCATGACTCTTTTTGAGCGGTGAATGTCTGAAAAACTTTGTGGTGACCACATTAAAGGAAGAGCCCCCGAGGAGTTGATGAATCTGTTGAGGACATAGCAATCTAATCTCGTCAATATGGAGACCGAATAGATGAGTCCTACTGATGAGCCATGGGTTAAGTTAGTTCATGTAGGAATGATGACATGATTGATATGCTCACTGCCTTGGTTGAGAAGCTCGTTAAGTCTAATCCAAAATAAGCCAAAGTTTATGGCCTTTGCGCCGATTCTTTTCATCCCATCGACACTTGTTCACTTCTCTTTAATGATGGGCAAGGAGTCAATGCTTTAGTGAACCAATCCCAAGGGTAAGCACGTGCTCAATTCACCAATACTTATCAACCAAGAATTAGGAGTCCCTATTTTGGCTATGGATCTTCTAATCCCAATCACCAACCCTTTGTTCTAAGAGGTTAACCTTTGCCTCAACTTTATCCTCCACCACAAGCTTTCGCTAGCTCATCCTTAGAGGACATGGTCAAGGATTTGATTGCATGTCACGATAGATTCTAAAAAAATGTAAAAAAGTAGAAATTCGACATTGATAGGCAACTTCGAGAGACTCGTACTAGCATTCAGAATCTAGAAGCCCAAATAGGGCAAATGGCAATCAAATTAGGTAGGATAAATGATAAAGATAAGTTGCCAGCTTATCCAAACCCGAATCCAAATGCGGGAGCCTATGTGCAAAGAGTTGGAAGGGACTCCACCAAAGTAAGGGAAATCAAATGTGAAACCTCAAGTTGATGAGGTAGAGCAAGTGATTGAAGTACTTCCTAACCCTTCCAATGAGTCTACTTCTAGAAAGAACAAGGTTTCCCTACCTCTCCTCCAAATTAAACCATTTTTCCCTCAACGCTTAATGCTTACCAAAAAGCAAGAAAAGGAGCAAGAGATTTTGGAGGTCTTCAAGAAATTGAAGATCAATATCCCACTTATCAATGCTTTAAAGCATGTTCCTCGTTATGCCAAGTTTCTTAAGGAACTTTGTGCTAAAAAATGGAAGTTGAAAGGCAATGAGAATATTATTCTTGGGGGGAATGTCTCCGTAATCTTGCAAAAGAAATTTTCTTCAAAGTGTAAGGATCCCGATTTGTTTTCAGTACCTCTGCACCATTGGAGAGGTTACCCTCCAAAAAGCCATGTGTGACCTCAGAGCTTCAATCAACGTCATGCCACTTTCCACTTTTGAAACACTTAACACCAGTCCTCTCAAAGAAATCAGTGTAAGCATTTATTGGTGGACTGCTCCGTTGTTCACTCCGTTGGTGTTCTTAAAGATGTCTTAGTTAGTGTGAATGAATTGGATCGGTGTAACCATTTATTGGCGGACTACCCATTGTTCACTCCGTTTGTGTTCTTGAAGATGTCTTAGTGAATGTTAATGAACTGGTCTTTTCGGTGGATTTTTATGTTGTTGCCATGAAGGATGGCCCTTGCATTAATGGTTCATCTCTTCTCCTTGTTTGTATATTTTTTAAAATGGCTAGCACTAAGATTGATATGTTTAATGGTACACTCATTATGGAGTTTCATGGAGAGATCATCAATTTCAACATCTATGACGCTATGTTGTATCCTAGTGATGTTTCTTCCATTTATGCCATGATTGCATTGGTATTTTTGTGGAAAGAACCTTCAATACTAGTGATAATGGAAATGCACTTCAAATAGTGCTTGAGAACCATCTCTACACCGAATCTTTTCAGAAGAACACACTTTCTTTCGACTCGGACATCAAGGATGTAGTGTTAGAGTTGGATCAATTCTCCTTACACCCTTGTAATGTCTCATTCATGGACTGGCCTATCTCTCAATCTAAGATTCCTCCCTCCTTAAAGTGAGCTCCCATACTTGAGCTTAAACCTTTGCTTAATCATCTCAAGTATGTGTATTTGGGAGAGAACAAAATATTTTTGCGGTGATCATTTCTACTAAACTCGCATAATTGGAGTAGGAACGACTCGTAAGAGTCCTTAAAGAGTTCAAAGAGACAATTGGGTAGACGATTGTCTACATCAAATGTATTAGCCATTCCACTTGCATGCATCATATTCACATGGTATTAGCCCCCATGTGATTGTGATGCCCAAAGGATACTCAATCCTCCCATGCTGAAAGTTGTCAAACTCCTTGATGCCGATATGATTTACCCAATCTCGGATAGCAAATGGGTGATTTCGGTCCAAGTTGTTCCTGAGAAAATGAGAATCACGGTAGTCACCAACTCACAAGGTGACTTATTATGAACTCGTGTGCAAAATGGATGGTGAGTGTGCATTGATTACCGAAAGCTTAATGCTTCTATACTAAAGGAACACTTTCCATTGCCATTCATTGATTAAATGCTAGAGAGACTCACCGTAAGTCACACTATTATTGTCTTGATGGTTACACTAGATTTCATCAAAATTTGATTGTTCCTAAAGATCAAGAAAAGACAACTTTCACTTGTCCTTTCGGCACTTTTGCCTATTGTCACATGCCTTTTAGGCTATGCAATGCACCGACCACATTTCAAAGGTGCATAGTGAGCATTTTTTTCCGAATTCGTTAAGCAATTCATTGAGGTTTTCATGGATGATTTCACAGTATATGGTGATTCATTTGATAATTGTCTCAACAATTTGACGAAGGTCCTTGCTTGATTCATTAAAAAGAACTTAGTTCTCAATTTTGAAAAACGACATTTCAAGGTGGACTAAGGTCTTATTTTGGGTCGCATTGTCTCTTCTCATGGCTTGAAATTTGACCTGGCCAAGGTTGATGTTATCAAGAAATTGCCTTACCCTACCAATATTAAGGATATTCGATCTTTCCTACGACACACTGGTTTTTACCGACATTTCATTAAGGACTTCTCTAAAATATGTCAACCTATGTGCTGCCTCATACAAAAAGACATTCTATTTGTCTTTGACAAGGCATGCATGAATGCTTTTGACATACTCAAAGCATCTCTCATATCCACCCCGATGATCAATGCTCCTAATTGGGACTTGTCTTTTGAGATCATGTGTGATGCGACCAACCATGATGTAGGAGTCGGCTTAGGCCAAAGAGTTGGGAGAGCCTCACATGTCATTCACTGTGCTTCCCATACTCTTGATGATGCTTAAATAAATTACACTACAACTAAGAAAGAACTTCTCGTCGTGATGTTTTCTTTGGAGAGATTTAGGCCATATATTCTTGAAACCAAAGTCATCATTTACTCTGATCATGTGGCCTTGAAGTATTTGATGGCAAAGAAAGAGACCAAACCTTAGTTGATTTGTTAGATTCTTTTGCTCCAAGAGTTTGATATCATAATCAAAGATAAAAGTGGAGTAGAAAATTTGTTTTCAATCATCTTAGTCATATGGAGAGTGGTGAGCCTCGATTTCCTTTGAGAGATAACTTCCTTGATGGCACATGTTCTCATTGAGAGATGAACTTCCATAGTATGTCGATGTTGTGAATTATTTCACAGTTCGAGCATTGTCTCCTCACCTCACTAGAGCACAAAATAATAAGGTTAAGAGTTATTCAAAGCATTATATTTCGGATGAACCTTATCTTTGAGAGTTTTGCTGTAATCAAGTCGTTCTTATTTGTGTTCCCTAAAACGAGTATGCTTCCATTTTGGCTTGTTGTCATTCATATGCATGTGGTGGTCACTTTGGACCACTTTGAATGGCGAGTAAAGTTTTGGAGTGTGGATTTTATTGGCCAACCCTTTTCTATGATGCTAACTTGTTCACTAGGACTTGTCCTAAGTGTCAAATAAGCATAAACTTGAGCCATATAAATCGAATGCCCTTGACTTCGCTTCAATTTTGTAATATTTTTTATTTATGGGGTATAGACTTAATGAGGCCATTCCTACCTTCTTTTGGTAATGTTTACATCTTGCTTGTGGTTGACTATTTCTCTAAGTGAGTTGAAACTAAGGCCACATAAACCAATGATTCCAGAGTCTAGTGTGAATTCCTTAAATCGAGGATATTCACGATATTTGGCATACCCCAGGCTATTATTAGTGATAGAGGCATACTTTTGCAATAGATTGGTTGAAGCTATGTTCAAAAAGTACCATGTCACTTACCTGGCCTCCTTGGCTTATCATCCCCAAACAAATGGGCAAGTCGAAGTTTCAAATAGGCAAATCAAAGCCATTTTGGAGGAAACGATTAATCTTTCACGCAAGGATTGAAGCATACATCATAATGATGCTCTTTGGGCTTATCATATGGCATATAAGTCTCCTATTGGCATGTCTCTTTACCACACGGTGTTCAAGAAAGCATGTCACTAGCTGGTTGAACTTGAGCATACAACCTTTTGGGCGGTAAAGGTGTTGGGGCATGTGCCCTAGGTCAATCTACAAACATTATTTATCTTATAATTTTAGTTAATAAAATTGAGGTTTTCATTTATTTTTTTATTATAAGTGATTGCATGATTACCTTATAGTAAGATCCATGTATATTTGTTGAAATATCCTAAATGTCCATAGTTAATCATTATACTAGGAACTATAATGAATTAAAACTGTGTGAATCTTGATTGATGGTGATGTGATGATCATGCATATAAGGATACGAATCGAGATAATGAGTACTTGTTAGGGAACAAGGTATTGGGTCAACCCATTATAAGAAAACCATATGGATTAAGTCATAGGTGTTACTCATGATAGGCATATCATTTAGTCATTCAAATTGAGATTACCATAGACTTCAATATTAGGACCACACTAATTTGACATAATCACATGTTTTCTATAACTGGACGATTATAAAGATTGTGATTGGTTACCATGTGAGTAATATGGAAGGTGTGTAATCAAGATATAATTTATCATTCTCATATAAAAAGAGATATCAGTGGATTCTTCGATAAGATGGACTGATAATGGCGAAGTCCATATGAATTGATATGATCAATGCCATTTGGATGTTTTTAGTTTACCTAAAGATCAAGACAAGTACGATTGAACATTAAGGGTGACTTTCCATGCCTTATATTTAATCAAAGAATATCTCACGACAAAAGGATATAATATATGTTATTAATTAGGTTATATCGATTTTGATATTCATGCTACATAGGTAGTCACAATGCCTTGCTAGAGACCACTTATGGCTTTCGTACCAAAATGGTTTTGGTTCACTCCCAATGTTGCATGAACCTATTGGGTCGCACACAAAGAATAGAGTTGCGCAATTTCAATTGGTCTAGAATTATCAATTTTATATGATAATATTCATGATATAAAAGCCCTTACCATTTGTTATATGATAACTTATTAATAGGGGCATATGTGTAATTTGCTTAAACTACCAAAATAAAATAGTTTTATTACAAATATAATTTTACGTGAGGGCTTATCTACATATATAAATGGAGGGTGAAACCCTAAAATGAAATAAGATATTCATTTTTACTATTTTCGAGTTCTCTAGAGAGAAAGAAAGTTTGTTTGTCAATCTCTCTTGGGGCTAGCACTCCAAATTATGGTCACCATTCATGTATAGATTTTCGATAGAGGACGAGCTCTTGAATGTCTTGGAGATCGAACAATCAGAGAAGGAAATCATTGATTAAGATATGGTTTACTTTTGTGGATCTAGTTTAATGGGACTTATTTTTTATCCTGTTGGGGTTTTCAAAAATCGTTTTGAAATTTTTGTTGTGTATGAGCCCCAAAAACTAAACATAAGGAGCTGATCATAAGACATGATGATGCGGGAAAGGAAAGAAAGCTTGATATTCAAGAGTTGGAGGAAATCTGCAATAATGCCAATGAGAGTGCGAGAATTTGAAAGGATAAAACTAAGGCATTTCATTATTGGCATCTTTCTCAAAAAGCTTTTCAAATGGGCCAAAAAATTTTACTCTTTCAATCTTACTTGCGTTTAATGCGTGGCAAATAGAGGTCTTGTTGGATCGGGCCTTTCATTCTTACTAATGTTTTTTAGCATGGTGCAGTAGAAATTCAAAGCATGGATACCGATAAGATATTTAAAGTGAATGGGCATCAACTCAAGCCTTTCTACAAGCATGCCACCATTTAATGATTTGGAGAGCGAAACTCTTGTCATCATAGAGTACTCAGATTGATCTTAGTCGAAGTCTAGCATAGACTTAAAATAAGGGCGCTTGTTGGGAGCAAACCCTATATGAATTAATTTTTTTTTTCATTTAGCTTTTCATATTCTTTGTATATATACTAATTCTGGTATTTTTACTATGACATTTATGTTGGTATTTCTAGGACTTTGAGGAAGCATGAATAAAAATAGGATTATCTAATCGCACATCAGTTAGGTATCATTTACATTGGCATGCATGATTCGCTTACATGGATCTCATTCTTTTGTTTCAACAAGATGGTTAATGCCATGGAAGATGTTACCCCACCACACATTCATCTTGTTGAAACTCATGATCATTTTAGCATTCTACTTGGAATTTGAATCTATGATTATGGCGTGAATTCATGAACATTTTTTTTGAATAGCATGCACGAAACTTGACTTACGGGACTCAAATGAAATATACTTGACTTGATTGTAACACTTCTAGTCCCTTATTATGCTAGGATTCCAGTTTGTAAATAAAGGCATTTAGTTTGTATATAGGTCACAAATATATAGATTGTTCACAGCAATATAGATAGATAAAAAAGAAAATATATATATATAATAAACAAAATAAAAATAATGAATCCCTTGTTAGGAGTTATTTTTCTCTCCTTTCATTAGTTGTTGAGACTTTGTTTCTACTTTGTTTAAACCTTAAGGACAAGGTTCGATTAAGTTTGGGGGGTATATAGGTTTTTGGAAGATTGGTTTGGACGGTTTGGGAATGAAAGCATGACAAGTATAATCATTTTAATTTTTTTAAGCCAATGCTTACTATGAATGGTAATGGAGGTGTTATTCCTTCTATTCTTATTCATTTCATCTTCTTATCTATCACTCATTTCTTGATTATTCATCTCGTTTTTCTCTCCATATCATTCATTTATTTTGTCCATATCATGATTACATGTAGTTTTCTTTTTTTCATTCTAATAAAAAAAAAATTTTAGAATAAATATGCTTTGTTAAATGCATTTTTAGTCTTAGGAGCAATTTTGATTCATATAGAGCTACCTAAACTTAACTTTAGTGCCTATTGGTTATGGATTTTGTTTATGCATGTCTTGGAGATGCGGACTTAGGATAATGTAAGAGACTGCACTTTGTCATGTCCTTGACCCGGTCTAATTATTGTTATGTCGTAGTGTCTAATACGAGGGATGGGTCGTGTGCTTGACACCAAAGTGAGAATAAAGTCAAAATTGAGCAAGTGGAATAAGTTAGATCTCTTGGGTTATAGAATGAGGTTGAACTCTACTCGAGGCGAAATTTTAAATATCGAAGCTTGTGTAGGAAAATGATTTTAGCCATTTTTGTATTAAATAAATAGCTTTATAGCCTACTTATCATCTATTTTCACTAGTTTGCCATGTTTGAGCCTAGTCCACCATGTTTTTGTTATGTACCTATCATGAACATTAGCAAAACCACTTAGTTTTTATATCCTTGTTACCTAGTTGTTGGAAGGCCTAGTTTAGACCAAAAGTTTGAAAAAGACAGCTTTATGTGATTCAAACGTAAGAAAAACCCAAGTTTGGGGGTTGTTTGTGTGTTTGGAAATTTATCAACCACTCCAAAAGTTGTAAAAAAATATAATGTGCAAAAAGCACTTGAAAAAAAGGAGTTGGTGAAAAAGAAAATTGAAGTGATTTGTGTGTGAAAGTTCAAAAGTTATGTTGTTATTCACTTGAGTAGCTCTTTGTTATGTTTGAATGGTTTATGCTAGTGTATTCCAACATTTTTTAATCCACGTAAATCTCTTTTCATTGTTATCCTAGCCAAGCCCCATTACAACCAAAATAAAAGGCCTTGTAGACTCTTCCATTTGTTAAGTCTTCATTAGTGGAAATTGTGACTTGTAGCCTCGCCTATGGGATTCCTTTGCATTTTTAATACTCAATAAAAAGATTGTAAACTTGCGGCTTGAGTGTATAGACTAATAAAACTTATGATTAATTAATAGCCTTGGCTTGTAAATGAGTTTTAGTTCTAAAAGTGTGATATTTTCTGAGGTTGGGCCTAACTTCTTGACAACTTATAGTCTCCCAATTCTCATAAGTTTTGTATTGATTTGGTATCTAGTGAAACTAAAGGATTCACACTTTTGTTGATTTTTGGGCTTAAGGTCATTTACTTGTAGTTGGTTGTTTCTTTCATAAAGTTTGATGTGTTTATATTTTTGTTGTGAGTCCATAGGTTTTCATTTTTTGAGTTCTAGTCGCATTAATTAGTTAGAGTTTTATTGAATAATATTTTCTCGGGACGAGCAAAGCAATAAGTTTAGGGGTGTTTGATAGTTGCATATTTATGCCTTTATTTAGTGTGTAAATATTATATTTTGATGTGCCAAAGTCTCCAAAATGAACCCCTAATTACTTATTTTTGTCAATTATAGGTACTATATTTGGTTTGATAAAAGAAGAATAAAAGTGAAGCTTTTTAGGGTGTTTTTAGTGTTCTCAAAAAGTGCATTGGCACGCATCTTGAGGCAATCATGTTGGACCCACGTAAAGCTATGGCGATGTTGGTTGGTTTGCATGAAGAGTTGAAGTCTTAAAGTTGAAGAAATTGTTGAAAGATTTGGCTAAGTATAAGTATAAAGCTGTTGCAGTTCAGTGGTCATACGACCAGCCTCGAGACATGCCTTTGAGAAAGATCTGAGTTGATGAAAGCATGCACTAACACTGTAACATGACACACTTATGTCACACACACTCCCGCAGCTATCCTAACTTTCCTCGAGATGCACTTCACGGCAAAGATCGGATGAAGCTACTAAAACTATCCCACAAATGGTCATGATCACATATCTTGCATTTTTACTAGCCACAAGACACTCCTCGAATGACGCATCATCACAAGCTCCAATAACCACAGCCTTTGCTTCTTCTAGGTGGACGAGCCAAGGTTGCCAAGCTCCATTACGACGCGTCTCTCCCAGCCTCTCGATCTGCCTTGATTTACGAGTTATCCTTACTTCCAGCATCCACGGCCAACGATGATCCTAGGTGGACTCGTCATGATCACGCTTCAACTCCCATGAATATCTCATAGCCTCCTAATCATCCTTAAGTAACGTGCAACTCTCTACTCTCATGGTCAGCCATCGTAGATGATCCTCGACACACGTATGTTGCCTGATTTCCCTAAATCAAAACAAATAGAGCCCTCTCTCCATTCGATATGTGGCATTGGCCTTTTTAACAATTGGGCAAAACTGAATTGAGAGAACTATAGATTCGACATTACGCATATACACACCAGAACTAAAAGAAAAAAACTTTTCCCTTATTTTCTCATTTTCTCCTTTTCTCTCATTCATTTTTCACCATTTCCTCCCCAACTTTTCTCTGTCTTTTCATTTTTTTTAATGTGATTTGTCAAGGCAATTAACATTTCGATTTCAAAGCCATTAGAGTCTACAGAACCCCTTTAACCTAGGTTAGGGGGAGCAAGGGAGACTCAAATACATCAAAGCAATGTGAGATTTTCTTGATTTTATACAAATTTTTAGTGATTTCTTTTATTCTTCTTGTTATTGTGTTGATTCATATGATTCGAGCTAGGGTTTTCGTAGTCATGAATACACTTGCCTTGTTTAGAGCCTATTACTAGTTCATCGATTTGCATCCATAATTATGTAGATCGTTGGGCAACATGTAGCAAGGGGATTGCCCAATAGGTTCGCTCTCTTTTGGTCTATCTCGCATCACAAGAAAATCTTGATTGAATCAAACATGTTCATTATTTTGATTGTCTAGGGCTAGTGATTCCATTGAACTTAATGCGACAAATGTGATGAATTCTTGGTTGCTCTACCTAGTTTCATATGTTTGTTAAGGAGTCTTTTACCGAATTTAGGGAATCGAGGAATGTTAGGTGCTCTCCGAAGCTCTATGGCTAGCCTAAAAGAATGCATTTAAAATATGTTTTTTGCGTGGAAATTGATGATCATTGCATATTAATTTCGAGTTGAACTTGTGAATCTCCATGGCTTAGGTTAGTCTTTTATAATTGATTTTATCACTTCGTTTACATTCTTTTATTGGCGTACTTACTCACTTGTTTTTGTTGCTTATTTGTGTTTAATTTTCATACCTTAGTTTAAGTTGATACATCCTTCATTGAAATAGGCTTTATATTTTTATGTCTCCTAAAGTAACCCAATTCCTTGTGGTTCGACCCCTTGACTTACATCTACTACAAAATAAGATGGAAAATGGTAACTTAATAAGGGTTATATTATTTTTGTTGCTCTCGGCAAGCATTAGAAAACATAATATGAAATTGAGACTTGTGGAAAGCACAAAATATGAATTATCTTGGATTTTAGAATGAGGTTAGTACCAGTTACATGGTTAACTCAGGAAGACCTATTCTATAAAATATTGGTTTAATTCATAACTAATTGAGGGTTGGTTCTGAAAATAGTTTCAATAAGATAAAAGGAGACACGTGGTTATCGAAAATGTAAAATGGAAATTGATTGACAAGTTGAATCTTGACTTGGAAATCACGATGAGATTGTGATACGATAAGTCAATTTTTCTAAGTCGATTCCTACAAAAGTAAAATATTTTGAAGCAAAGTATTGTCTCATTTCCTAATAAAACTAAAAGAGAAAATTTGAATAGAACCATAGTTTAAAACAATCAAACGACTTTTAAACAGAAGTACTAAAAATTTTGATTGTTTATTACTCAAGTTACTTATTCATAAGAGACATCGAGTATATTAGTTCTATGGGATGAATAAAGGAAATGATAAAACAAACTAAAAATATTAAGTTATGAGTGATCTTTATTAAAACTAGATTTAGTGTTGTTATAAAACAAAGATCAATGAAATTCATAACTTGAAAATAAAAATTTAAGCGATAAAATCAGTGTGTAAGAAGTTAAGTAATTGGGGGAAATGGTCTAACAATAGCTTGGATTAGTTATTAAACATCAATACAAGTGATTGTGTTTTGAGATTCAAAGTTCCCATTAGTCACTTCTAATCAAATTAAGTAATGATTTTTATTATTACGACTTAAAATATAACCAATAAAGAGATAGACGTACTAATTAAGTATCAGTAAGTGAGTTGTATAGGACGTCATTATGAGCTCCTATATTGTGAGAGTTTCTATTTATAGGACTCGATTGAAATAGCATCCTTTAAGAATTTGATTAGTCATTAAGTTAATCGGAGTTTGGAAATTCAAAGTCTTATCTCCTCAATTGAATAATAATAGAAAGGTGAATTCATCAAAAGTAATATGATAAATAATAAGATACAAAATTATCTTACATAATCTCTTGAAAAATACAGAATTTCTTTTTGAGAAAAAAAAAGTCAGGATATTTGAGACTAATGAGAAAAACCTAAGGTAATAAAAATAGTTTAACTGTTTGAGTAGCAAAGTTTCTCTATTTCGAATTAAGATTAGCTAAGAAAGACTTTCATTCAGTAAATGATAATAAGAAGTCGCATCGTCCTTAGTTATATTTTCAAAAAGAGAAGAGATGTAAATTACATTTCTAAGTCAAAATTAAAGAGTTGTAAGTGATTAAGGTGTTGAACAAAAGTTGTAATAAGTTTGTAAGGGATTAAGAGGAAGATCAATGTGAGAATAGATAAGATTGACAAAAACTGAATGAAATAGATTCAATGTATAAAATAAAATGAGATGTGATGACTTGTGACTGCTGAAAGTGACACGGATTGAATCCTTTAGTCAAGGTAAGGCACTGGAGTAGTTATGCCTGATAAAAGTCTAAGTAATTCTATTTCATAATCACGATTCATTCACGACATAGAAGATCGGTGTGATGCTTCCACCCATCTTTGAATAATCGAATGAATTGGTAATAGTCGGTATAAAAGAGTCTATGAAGTTTCTTCATAATCAATTGGAGGCTGAAATATAGGCAACTAAATGATCAATATATTCTTACATTAATATGAAAATAAGAATTTCAGGTTAATGAGTCCCGGTCAAATTAGAATACCAAATTATAAGTCTGATGGAACTTAATATATCTTCACAAGGATCTTTCAAGAAGTCAAACTCCAAATGTTGAAAGTTTTAAACCAAAATAACATACAATTAATATCAGTTAATATATTATACATTGGTTCAATTGTAGTGCTAGACCACCTAATTAGTCAATGGAAAAACTTGAAGCACTAGTTATTGTTAAATGGAGTTGATGTAAGATATCCGGATGGCAAAAAATATACAAATGAAGTGAAAAGCTATGTATAAATTACAACTTAGTTAGTAAATCTTATCTATGTTATGTTGGAAATATTGAATAGAGTACAGTGTATCTGACTTGATACGTTTTAAGAATTGAATATTCTTCAGTAATTGAGTAGAAATGAAAAAAAGACTATATTTATAAATTTGTCTGAAATACAAGTTAAATGTTATACTATGAGAGTATAATCATCGAATATGTTAATATCTTTATTTAGAAATGCATATCTACTCAAGTTAAGGATAATTGTCTCTATTAAGGCAATGAGAGAAGTTGGTGAACAGTAAGTGGTTAAGATATGAGTTTGTGGGACATCTCAGTAAAGTGAAAGGAATGAGGTTCTAGATGAACTCGTCGTTAGAGAATGATTTGACAAAGTTAGAAAATTTCTATAATTTTCTAACCAATAAAACAAAAAGTTAAGTGAATTGGTTGACGAGTTAGAATTGGTAATTGCTTTCTAGTCCACAATCTAAATAATATTGTGGGTAGGCATTTAAAGAATGAGTAAGAGTTGCACGATGTATCGGGTCTCTATTTCTGATCAGATTGAAATTCGAGATATCTTTTCATGGGGTGACAGAAGCATTATGAGATTTATAGTCATGGGATGACTTATGTAACTCCAGGTTTCTGTTGGGGAACGTTGAAATGGTGATGGATCAGATAGACATGTAACTTTACTTAGTATCTAATGTTGCCAAAAAAATATTATTTGCATCAATATGTAATTTTAGACTGATGATAGTCTAAGAATTAATCAACCGGTAGTTCAAATAAAAAATTTGGGATGTGTACCAGAGTTTTTGTGGATATGAAAAGAATTATCAATGACTTATGGAATAGTATTCAGATTAGAATGAGAATTGTGTTATGAAAAGTAAGAAAGGCTAGGTCTTACTATGTATTGATACTTGGAATGAGATTCAAGGTATGGGATGAGAAATGAAATAAGATTA
Organism: Stephania yunnanensis; assembly: GCA_039657365.1. Lineage (NCBI taxonomy): Eukaryota > Viridiplantae > Streptophyta > Magnoliopsida > Ranunculales > Menispermaceae > Stephania > Stephania yunnanensis. Next base: position 24,477,614 of record CM077581.1, on the reverse strand, counting down.
TCAGATATTCCACAAAGTTAATTGTTTAACTCGTCGGAAATTCATAAGTTTCCAAGATTAGTAAAGTAAAGAGATATGTTTTCATTAAACCGAAATGTTAGAAAATAAAAAGTCAAAATGATTATGATCTATACCACTGAGTTGTTGAATATAATGAAACTGATTGGGTCCACTTAACGGTTTACCTTGGAAATGGTTCTATAGGTTTAGATTAAAAGAGTTGTATATACAGGATCATTTTTTTCATATCTCTTTTGGTTCAATAACATGTAAGTTTAAATTTTAAGGATGAGATTTTTAATTAGTTGGAAAGATTGTGACATCCAAGAATTTTATAAACTTAATCAGGTGGCTAATTAAGTATTTTCAGATTTAATTTGAGATTTAGGTATCTGATGTGAGACTCACGTGTTACGGATCAGAGATGATAAATTTAATATTAATTTTTTGTGTCGTGTGCCTATTTGATGTATTCTACACAACATAGGTTAAGTTGAAGTGCATAAGCGGTGTCTGTGAGCTTTGGAGTGTGTTACGATGAAATTTGGGTATTTTTCAAAATTTAATTTGGACTTAAAAATAAGAGATAATTGCAGAATTAAAAAAAAAATAATAAATAAATTGGTGGGCACCAAGTGACACGTGGGGTCGAGGGCGAGATGCATGGGATGTACAATAGTGTGCACGCCCGGTGATGGTCGTTGGCGCGCGTGGCGAATTTATAACTGCGAATATACATAGGTGTATATATGTTTATATACATAACATAGTTTATATTTAAATATATAAATCAATCATATAGTTTGATAGAAAAAAAGCATACATTAGATTTGACTCGAGATACGTGTAGCATGAGCATAGAGGAATAGAATAGTTGAACGTTGGTTATCGAAAGGATATCCACGCCTCGAGATGCATGATATCTAAACTCAAGGAAAATCAAAAGTATGGTGTTATTAAACCATAGGATTTACCTCAAGATACACGTTACCTATCTCGAGGAGATCAATATATTTGATATTAATAAGTCGGTCATAGGTAATGGAGGTTTTAATTTATTTGCTTAGAACCACAAAGATCAACCTCGAGATATGCAACAAGAATCTTGAGGAAGATCAAAATATAAATCAAAAGAAAAGGAGCCTTTAGATATGCCTTGAGATTTATGCATAAGAATCTCAAGGAAATCTAAAATATATTAAAAAAAAGAGAAATTAAGATATGAGAATGCAAAAGAAAAGGAGCCTTTAGATCAACCTCGAGATATGCACCTCCTTTGTATTTCATCTTGATTTCAAAATCAAAAAAGAGAAATTAAGATATGAGAATGAGAAGGACGGATAGAAAGAGAAGCAATGGAGATCCAGGAGAGTTGTTTGGGGTTGTTGTTGATGTTGTGATGGGTTGTCGATATTGTTGTATTGTTGTTTATGTGTCGTTAATGAAAAAGATGGATAGGGAGGCTCCAACATTCGAGGAGGGAGACAACGTAGGGATTCATCACCTTTGGCAAGTTGATACTGAGGTTGGGCAAAGCCCAACCCAGTTTAAAAAAATTATCGATTAAAGAAGCTGTTGGAATAAGGAGAAACGGGGAGGGGGTTTGACTCTTAACCGAGGTTTAGAAATTGATAAAGTTTCTATTGATGAGTTTCTATTTAGGGGTCAAAACACCTAAATAAAAAAAAAAAAAAAAGGTTAGAAAATGGAGAAAAATCCAAAAAATAAGAAAAAATCCTGAAAAATTATATTTTGATGAAATTAATAAAAATTTATGAGTTTCTATAAAAAAATGAAGAATTTAGGATTCGTGTGAGACTTTATACTGAGTTTTTCCTCATAATACGTGTTACGATACCCGAAAATGTTTGTAATTTGGAAAAAATTTGTAAAGCTTAGTCTAAGTAGATTTTTAATTTTGAACCACAATTTGGAGTCAAAATTGAGATTCAGAGAAGATAAGATTTGGAGTGATTTTGAAGTTTTCGGGTTGAGGTAGGACCCATAAATATATAATAAATTAGAAAAAGTATATTTAACAATAGACAACATAAATTTTTATGCTAAACAATAATTTTGAGTTAAAAATAAATTTTGGGCATCAAAAAAATTATTTTGGAAGTGTTTTAAAGGTCTTGGGATGCAATTGGGTCAATTAAACTGCAACTAATTGGAAAGAATTATATAATTGCTATGAAAACATCTCGGACTCACAAATTAATTATAGGACCACAGTTGGAACCTTATATAGACTAGTTTATCGACTAAGTGCCCAAAGGGATTTCGATATCGCATTTGTAAAGTTAAGTAAACCTCATGGTAACATTTACATTGTATGAGCATTTCTTGAATATAATTTGCATGTACGGTTTATCGCTGCATATTTATTGATCATGCATTCATGTACACGAGAGGAAGGAAGTCTTTGGGCGTCCCATTATGTTCATTGGCTATATGTATGGTAGGATGAACATCGTGATGCTCTGAGACTAGAGTCACTAATCATTGTAGACACTTGTTTAGGATGATTTGTGATACTGGTCAGGATCATACTTCATGGATAGTCGAGGTGTGGCTTCTCGAGGGGCTTCCTCACAAACTCATGAGTCTTTATTATTATTTACCCACCAATTTTGGAAGACGTCATCAGATTGTGGTCAGTCAATAGAAACGCGATTGATTGCAAATTTGTATATTTATAATTCCTTGTGATATTATTGTTCGTTTAATCTATTGTAATACAATGCATTTGATTAATAAAGGTGTATTAGATGGTATGCGATTTACTTATTTGAAACTATCAATTTTTATAATTGAATAATGATAGGTTCTAGCGATGATAACGGAAAGGGAAAGCTTCCCGACTATTTGTGACTTACGTAGTTCTTTTCTCACTATGTATATATTGTTTTTTAATATATTATATTGAAAAAAAACACGTTTTTGGGTTCGAGTGTGATTATGATCTCCTTTGGAATGGCTGAAACGGTTTTGGGACGAATTAAGATAATTTATGAGTCAAGTTAATGTTAATTTAAGGTTTTAAATACTTCAGATCATGTTAGAATGAATATATAGTTTTGTTAATGTAATATATTATTATGGGTGGATTGCGAGTCCTTCGTCGTTTCCATCAAACTAAGCAGGTTTTGTTGAAGAATTTTGAAAGTCGGGCATTCCGGTGTAGGCTTAGAAATAGAAGAGGTGCTGTCAAGAAATTTTGACGAGAAATTGAGGATTACTTAATTCATTTAAACGTACTTTGAGGTTTAAGATTCACTTTAAAATCCTATGTGGTTAATAAAGTTTTATAATTGATGATTAAAAGATCTTAATCTTAATTGTTTATTAATGGAGAGGTTAAAGCTGTAAGATTATTAGGGGATTAAGGTAATCTAAGTCGGTTAGATTCCCTAATTAGATAGGGTCTGACATCTAAATAGTAACACGTTTCAAACAATCCTAGTTATCTTTTTAAACTAGATAATGAATCCAAATATCGAAATACACATTCTAGACTATGCACGCAATATAAAGATCATGAGTAAAATCAGTAGATAATAACCTATTAAATCAGTGAATCAAATAGTATGATTAGTTTAAAGCATTCATCACATAATCATCTCATCATAACTACATTGAAAAATGGATCTAGGTCATGTTCAGACTTTGTTTAAATGAATTAACTACTCACTAATAAGCATAAATAACATTGCAATAATATAATAAGGCAAAACATATTTTTTGGTCCTTTTAACTTTGAGTCTTTTATACTTTTGGTCCTTGAACTTTCATTAATGTACATTTGTTCCCTGAACTTCTATTTTTATACATTTGGTCCCTGAACTTTTGAGTTTTTTAGGCTTTTGGTCCCCGAACTTTGAGTTTTTTATGTTTTTGAGGGAAATTAATTTTTTTTTCGGCTTTTGTTGGTCAATGTGAGTTGTTCGGTTCAATAATAAAAACCACTTTACTCTTCTTGACTAGTTACGCGACACTTATATTACCCACGTCGACGTAATTTAACACTTTAAATAGTGTAAGGACTAAATGTAGATTTTTGTGAAAGTTAAAGGACCAAATGTGTAATAATAAAAGTTTAGGGACCAAAAACATAAAAAACATAAAGTTCAAGGACTAAATAATAGGTTTTGCCTATAAATAAAAGACAGATAAATACCTCTGGAATAAATAACTTAAATCTTCAAGTCTTCTCCAAAAGCAATGAACAAGAAAGCAATAAACTATAAAAATAAACAATGGCTTCTAAACAATGAGATATTGATCATAGTACTTAAGGGCAACTAGTTTTGTAGCCTCAAGGTAGCATTTATAATATTTTTGGCAGTAAACATCCCAAACTAACTCAAACTAATCATTCTTATCTAAAATCCTTGAAATATGTTCTAGCGATTCCTTAACGATTCGGGTTTAAGTGGAATTGCTAGAAAAGTCCTTAGAATTATAGTCTAAGTACTCTGCTGATCTGAGTGGTGATTCAAGGTACATAGGAATCCCTAGGAAATCGCTGCTGTTGAAATCCAGTTCTTCTTTGATTCCTTGTTGATTATTCTTTGCATACTCTTTCAAATTGATTAATTCCTTCATAATTTCCCCTTTTTACTCCATTTCTTCATATACTCCATTTATTACTTAAAATAACAAGAACAAGAAAAAACCTCATGTAATATAGTTTTTTATATCTAGAATCATCCTAAAATGTATTATAAAACATATGTAATTATTGACTTATCATTAACCATACTTCAAATCAATATTCAAGAAATATCCGGTACCCTTCAACTAATCAAATAAGTCACCGATTTTTGGCAATGGATATTTTTTCCTGATAATCACTTGATTAAGCTGCCTATAATCACTATACATATGTAGGGTTTTGTTCTTCTTTTTCATAAAAGGAATCGAAAATCCCAACAGTAACATAGTAGGATGGATAAATTATTTTTGTAACAACTCCTCAAGTTGAGTCTGCAACTCACATAATTCCTTATGTGTCATACGGTATGGAAGAATAGACAAGGTTTGGTGCCTTGAATAAGATTAGTGATGAAGTCGATGACATGTTATGGTAGAAGTCCATGCAAGTCTAATGGAAAAACTTGTAGAAATTCAAAAATCACTAGTATATCACTAATTTTAAGTTCATGACCACGTGTTGGAAGTAGCCTCTCTACCACGTGTTGGAAGTCGTGAAGGATTATAATATTTATAAACTATAATTTTAGAAATATTAAGAATCTGAAAGATTACCCATTTATGCAAATAGCCGATACTAGCACGGTACGCTGCTAACAAACCCATTCCTAACAATGCATCATATTCTTGGAATTCTATAACCTTTAGATCAATTGGAGCTCATTCTCCTTAATTTTGGTAACACATCTTTTACAGATCAAGTTAGGATAAACCTTCTCACTCACTGATGTGCTCAAGATCAATAATATACTGGCTCAAATAGGTTTTAATTTCAACTCACTGACCATTGCGCCAGCAATAAAAGAAACTATAGATCCAACATCAATTAAAACATGCATATCTCGATCAAAAAAATATTTAAAATACTTTCCAAATGCCTCTTCTTAGCATCAGGATCAGCCTTTGCCACTACATGAGATTGATGAAGGACATACCTTCCGAATGTGTCTTGTCTAACTACATTGATAACATATCACATTGGGCCTTTGAGACAATGCGCTAGCCCGAGAAATTTGCTCATAACCATTTGGCCTGGGACCAGCCTAGCCCCTACCTTTTCCTCTACATCCTTACTGAGCTAGTGGCAGTAAATGTGATTTTGCCACTAAAGGTTGTGAAAGAGATGATGCAACAATCACGCGACGGCCCCAGTGCCACAAATTAGGCCTCGCTCGACACTAGGCCTACGTGGACCTCGGTTAACTTTCGCTTTGTCAACGCATGCTTAGTTGACCTCTTATTTCAAATTAATTTTCCTTATCGTCCTTATTAGAGTTATAAAGTTCATGAAGATGGCCTTAATGTCAATTATAATAACAAAAGCAATTTTAAACAATTTAAACAACATTATTGATATATAGAACTAAAGTTGGGATAACCTGTATGTGGAAATGCCACAAGCACTATGATATCATGCATATAACTTGTGATAAAGAGTACAATACACATATACATGTATCATCAAGTGTATCTCACATCTCTAAGTACCCAAAAGTATCAAAACATGATAAATACATAGTCATATATATACAACAAAATGACGAAAGAATCTATCGAGTAAGATTAATGGAATTGGCTATGAGGGTAGCTTAAAGGTAGTCACCAAGTACAAGCTCCTTCCTCTTACTACTCGAGGGACCTGCAATTATGACCAACAACACAAACAATTTCGATGAGTAAAGCCAGAAGAGGTTCAACATTATTTCTGCAAAATAAATGACAATAGTCTCTGAATCATGAATGTATTTAAAGAAAGTTGTAAATAAATGGTAAAGTGCATTATAAACAGAGTAATCAAGTAAGCAATGAAAATCAAGTGGCAAGGAAGCAAAAAGATAGAGAATAGATAACTCGGTCTAAACTTCGGGTCATTAGATCATAACATAGCTTGAAGTCAACACAGCGGGTCCAAAGCCATTTCCAAATGCCCTGACATGACTTTCCTAACATTATGGACTCATCGAGTCACTTCCAACAGCCCCTTAAATATTAAGGTAAGTCACGGTGACCTTGGATGCTTTATCTCTTGAATAATCCTCAGCAAGAAGCCACGATAACTTCGAATGCTTAACTCACGAGATGACACAACTGGTGGACTACGTAGACCCTAGGCCACTTGAAACAAGAATAAAATACAATTATGGCATGCCTTTCAAGAGATTAAAATTAAGAAGTTGAAAAAAAAACATGTTGAAGCTCTTATTGATTTACTTAACTTAATATGCAATAATAGTAAAGCTTAACGCAGCTGCCACACGACTATACTACACTCCCAATACCCGACACTGATGCTCTAGGCCCCTCATACCTATTATAGTTCATTTGGTATGTGTTAGAGCTTATTTAAGTTTGACCATATCAATTTATTATAAAATAGTCCATTTTTTGCTTCAATGTCTTTTCTATTTAACTTAGACTAAATCTCAAACTCAATGTATCCTAAAAGGGTTTATGCTAAATCATCGGGGTCCCTAGTCACTTATTCTTATAATATATGAAGGCTTGATGCAAAGAAATAACCCAGAGAGACATTTTTATTCATTTTAAATACCCATTTAACACTTAACTTGGCCAAAATGCCCAACCTAGGTGTTACAAGGTTTTAAACGTTTTTCCTATTGTTTTTAAGTGTTATTGAATTATCGAATTCCAGTGAAAATCATTTCAAGTTGGTTTAAGCCATTGGTTTGCAAAACGGTCACTTAGGCACCTTAAAATAAATTCCAAAAACTTGGTTTTTATGCAACATGAAATTCGGCTAAAACACTTAGAAATTCCCAAAAATCTCGATGTTGGTTCGTTGAAGTCTATTAACTTTAAACCAAGTTTGTTGAGTGATAAAATCTCATTAATATGGTCAAAAACTAAATTTGAGACTTTAAGTAAAATTTTAAGTCCTTATTTGTAAATATAGTAGTCTTATTCGAAGAATGACTTGAAAAATGAGTTAGACGCACCGAAAATTCACGAAACATAGTGGACACATTTACCATGATTCAATAACACAATCTAAAAATTTTAGTTCAATTTCGACATCATTTGATGCCTGAAACACTTTAAGTCAAAAATTAGCCCATTAAGTAAGTAAATTTTGCCTATTTCAAAACTAATTTGGAAAACCTTTAAAAACACCTAAGAATCACTAGAAAATCTAGGGGAACCTAAATCATAGTATTTCAAGCTATTCTAAAGATTTATGTTATTTTTGGACTAGTGAAGACCTCTGGAAGATGTCTCGACATCCAAACACTTTCAAAAGGAATTATCTCTGTGGACAAGTATCGAGTTCTAGTCCATTTTTTATAAAGAAGATGACTCAATGTTTTTAGAAATACTAATATTAAGTTGTTTTTCTATGTATTTGCTTTCCGAAATGGTAAGTATACTTAAATTTGATTAAAATTGAGAGATTTATGCTCAAAATACCAAAACAACTCACTTTGAAAGAGTTTTGGACCATCAGTATATAAGAAAAAACTCATAACTCTCAAACCACACATCCAAAAATAGTGATTTTTGGTGAGAAATTTGTCCATATATATCCAAGAATAATACATAAAAGATCAGCTAATTATGAGAAGAAATGAAGAATTTATGCTATTTAGAATTTCAGCTATTATTTTGCCATTTCATCAAACATGTACTATTCATGAACAACATAAATCACAATATGATATGTGTCGAGCATGTACAATAATTCTCCTTTTGATATTATACTTTTATTATTTTGTAGTAATGGCAAGTGGGAATCATCTCCACATGGATTTATCAAACGTCTCTAGGAAAAATGACTTTTAAAGGTTTTTATTATTTTTATTTTATTAATAATAATAATTAAACTAATTAATAACTAACTATAATATAATATTACTTAACTAAATATATTATCCTAATTAACTAATATAATCCAAATTGACAATCAATCAAATAGATTAAATTCAATAATAAATAAATATCTAAATAAATATCTAGAACAATGAAATATAAACTCATTTTGCATTCGAAACATGTAAATCCAATCCATATATTCATGAGAAAAATTTATAAAGGAAGATAGATCATTAAACTCTAATTATAAGTAAACAGGCCTTAGCTAGCCATTTGTTCTCCTTATACCGGTGGAAAAGTCATGTTTTAATTCTATTGAGCTAACTTATTTATTTACACAAAGACACTAACTTCACGCAACAAAACTACGTTAAACTTTATGAGAACTTCGAACTACTAAATCAAATATCTTTGGAAAACCACTTAGCATTAGATTTATATCTTAAATTTACCTAGGATATTTAAATGGTGTTTGTCTTTCAAACAATCCTACTTATTATTTCAAATAAATAATAAGACCATATATCTAAATATATATTCTAGACTATGCATGCAATAAAAGATCATGATTAAAATCAATAGATATTAATCTATTAAATCTATGAATCAAAGAATACAATTAGTTTAAAGCATTACACACATATTCATCTCATCATAACTACATTGCGAAACAGATCTAGTTCATGTTCGAACTTTGTTTAGATCAAACAAACTATTTACTCATAATCATAAATAACGTTGCAATAATATAAATAAAAGACATAATTAGAAATATCTTTGATTTAAAATACTTGAATCTTTAAATCTTCTCTAAAAGCAAAAAGAAAAAATTGAAAATAATAGATAATGGCTCCAAGAGCAATAGAATTTTGATCTACGTATTCAAATGCAACTAATTTCGCAACCTTAAGCTAGTATTTATATTATTCTAAGTAGTAAACATCCCAAAACAACTAGAAAAACTTGTAGTTATCTAAAATTCATGAGATCTTATTTAGCGATTCACAACGATTTAGGTGTGATAGGAATTACTAGGTGAATCTAGAAAATCAAGCCTATTGGTCTTTCTTGTGTTCCTCGATTTAACCAGCAATTCAGCAACCTACAAGAATCACTGGTATAAAAGTCCAGTTTTTCATTACTTCCTTGGTAATAATTCTTTGTATACATCTTGAACTTGATTAATTCCTTCATAATCTTCCAATTTTCCTTCATTTCTTCATATTCTCCATTTATTACCTAAAATATTAAAAATAAGAGAAAACCTTGTGTAATATTGTCTTTTACATCTAAAATCATTTAAAATGAACTATAAAATATGTCTAATTATTGACTTATCAAATACCCCTAAACTTAGCACGTTATTGTCCCGAGCAAAGGAATACTCTCAATCATATTCTTTTTCTTCCCTCGTTCTGATTTCATAATTATAATCTTATTCTTCAGCAAAAATGATTTTAAAATATAAACATATTACTTTCATAAAAATAAGAATCATGATAGAATAGAACAAACTAAAAAACAACTCCTTTATTTGATATTTCAACCTCCTAATTATGTAATACACCTCAGAATTCAAAGTTAAATAAATCTCCAAGGTCAAAGCACCACATAAGTTTTCTCAATCTTCATTGAAAAGCATCAAGCTTACGATAACTAATATAGAATAAAAAGATACAAATATCATCAAATCAATAATAATACTTAAAATATTACAATAATAAAAGTCGATAGGGACTTTATTTCACCAATAATCATCATTTCATATTCATTTGTTGGAATAAAAAGATATACTTCACTTTGTGGCGGCCCCGTGCCTCAAGGCTTAACGGGTGGGCTACTACGCGAGTCCCGCAGCTCTGCTAACACCTATCATCACGTCAATGTCCCTCGATGTATGTGCTATTCATCATGTTTTTTATATTATTTGCCAATTATCCAAGATATACATTAAATGACGTATATGGCTTGTGTTTTTCAAAGTTGCAAGTAGGTAACCAATAAATTTACAGCGGAAGTCTTAAAGTACATAAATATGGATTTTCATTAACTTTTAAGTTTTATAGAGCATCCGTCCCACTGTGAAAAACCCAAAATAGAGTGCATTGCATATAAAGCAACAAAAGTAAACATATACAAGTACAAGTGTCTTAAAAGTCTCCCATAAACCTAAATATATAACAAAATAACAAAATAAACACCTATGAATAGTGTGTCAAACAGTGGGGAAGCTTAGAGATGGTCGCTAACAATACTCTTACCATTACATGTAGAAGGATCTGCACTCAACCATCACAACAAAACAAATGATGAGTCCAGTAAGTAAAATCCCAAAGAAATTTACTGAGCATTCATATGATAAAGTAAATGAGATCGAATAAACCATGTGTGCCCGTCCTAGTCAGACTAAACCATACTTTGGATACCCTCCCTAAAATCTCAACAGTCGATGAACCCATCTGGTCCATCACCTGGTCGTTATGGTGGCCAGCATAGACCCACGATGCACCGACACATGTTCCGAAAAAGTAGCTCAGGTCATTATTAACTAAGGACTCCTGATATACATGTTATGATCTAGCATGTCATAGACGCAACAGAATACCCGGTGGAAGTAAACTCAACCAACCGTTCAAACAGTGACAAAAACATAGATAACCGAAATAAATAAAGAATAGAATCATGAATAAATTGAACAAGATAGAGTAAAAAAATAATGAAAGCAAGTAAATACTCAAGTGAAGTTCTATTGGGTTTTACAAACCTGATAGACACGCAAAAGCGTCGCTATGACCGGTCTTTACGTGCCTGTATCGGACACCGAAACCCGACTATAGACTCCTAGTCATGGATGTCCTATATAAGTTATTTACATTAGGTTTTAGAACACTCGAATTGAAAATAAAATTATTTTATTTTATTTTATTTTATTAAATTTAAAATATGAGAGTTTTTCGGTGACGACCACATTGAGCGCGCCTCGGGTTGAACCATATTAACCAAGTCTCGGCTCGACCAATTTTCTTGAATTTAATCTTTATTTCTAATTAATTAACTTATAATTTTATATGCACTATGTAGATATATATATAATATACATTATTAGTATATATATATATATATATATTTATATACATTACATAAATGTGATAAATTACAAAAATTTTAATAAATTTAAAGCCAATCAAGACTTTGTGAGTTAACATCAAAATCATTTTTCACCTTTTTTTTAAAGAATTTGGATGGCTCAAGCCCAACGTACAACAAGAGCGTGTTGGTTCGGCCAACATCTCATGTTGGCCAAACTAGCACCCCGATTGTGTTGTTCGCGCCGCTTCAACCGGCGCTGATGCCCCATCGACGACTCATCGTTGCCATTGATTTAAATTAGCCATCAAAGCCCTCTTTGTCGTGAAATCTAATCTTATGAACAAGGAAATTGAAAGGGAAATCTAAGAAGAAAATGATTATGCCTTAATTTTTTATGAGTTGGTGCAAATCTTTGTCAATTCCTCTATTAGATGGCCTCAATTGTTCTAATTCTTGATGAAATTTCAACTTTTTCTCATGCTTTCAAGACACCAAGATGACTCTTGCATATTTAGCTTAAGCACTAACCTATTATTTCAGCTTGGTTGATTAAGTCTCAACCATTTATCAAGTGTTCACTCCTTATCTTTAAGTGATTAAAGGGTCCATAACCCAAGTTGTCCAGCCCTTAATGACTCACTTTCGACACTAATCTAGCCTAGAAACACATATTCCTATATCATATAAGGGTACATCAAAGCTCTTAATTAATTGTCCAAGCTATAGGCAAATGTCGATATTTGGTATATTAATATGATTTGGTCCATTTAGGTAGTCCACATATAGTCATTTACTAGTATACATGGCCACAACCCCCAACTACCCGGCACCTCGTGCCTCGCATATCGACACGCATTTCGAGGCATGTCAATTCTGGCGCTCCCAATTTAATTGGCTTAACTAATGGTTCTATTATCATTAAATGTCACATTTTCCTTGTATATAATCATATTAGTCTATTTACTATTTGTCTAGACTTAATGTATCTGTACTTCGCTCACCCGATACCCACGTCAACATATTTTTTGAGGCGAATACCTGTCTCACACCCTCACATGATATGTCAATATAAACTCACACATGCGATGCAATAATGAATAAAGTAATAATTAACATCACAAATAAGCACCTGACAGACAAAAATAACTATTCTAGCCTAATTGGGCATATCCAAACCTACTCGAGGCGTTCACGTAGGTCTGAGCTGGCATCAAAGTCAGAAAATAATCTAAATAGCGGCATCAATAAATATTAGGTCGTTACAATTATTCCCAACTAGGAAAAGTTTCATCCCAAAATTAGGGTAGACTACCATCCTGAACTGTGGAATCATTCATGGTACTAACGACCCAAATAACCTCGGCCTTATGTTATTCTCTACATGGAAATATAGTTGTGGCGGGAACAACCAACGTCACAAACTTACTATCGAACTCCACTGGACCAAACTTGAGTACGTTAAGATCCCTCAAGTGGGCTTCTCCAGCCCCCTCTACTGGTCCATCACTTAATAGCCTTCGTGGTGGTAGTCATGAACCCACGACCCAACGACACGTGAATCACAAGCTGGCCAAGTCGTAATTCACTAAAAGTAATTGTGCCACATGTTATGGCCAAGTGATTTTCATACCCACTAAGTCTTCATATGTATAGCTATGAATCAAAATAAGTATATGTAGAATTTAAAGAGATAATTGACAAACTGTGTCAGATAACTTACCCTCGACATGCTGTCTGGTCACCTCCCAGTCTGGCTGATGTACTAGGTAAGCTTTCTCTTGGGTCTGATCCGACTCTGGTGGTGTTGATGCCTTCTAACGATCAGCTCTAAGATGTCCTATCTGACCACATCAAAAACATCGACGAGTCTCCGACCTCCCTGCCTGTGTGTCCCCGAATCTTCGACCCTGACCTCGGTCTTTTCGATACTGCAGAGTCTAATGTCTAGGTTGCTCTACAGGTGTTAGTACAATAGCGAGTACTGCATGTATATTATCATCTTTGTATCGATCTGACTGATAGTCATCCCTGCGATCGCGGTCATCTCGTGGCTCCTATCAAACTGTCATTCATCTCTACAATTCCTATCAGATTGATCTCTCTGCCTTTTCTACCTCCGATTTGACCTCGAACCCTACCCTAATTGTCCATCTGAATCATCATCTGCGTGTCTACTACCTCTTTGTAGAAGAAATGTCTCGTATGTGAGTGCTCGATCATACATCTCATGTACCGTGCAAGCTCTGATGGACACAATGGCATTGGCGATAACTTCATGTAAACATCAAAAGAATTAGTATATCTATTGTCTTTCCGTCCCCGCAACGTCTTTGGCGAATTGCAGCAAATAATTATATCCCTCATATATTGTAACTGCGACATCCAAGAATTTCATAAACTTGATTAGGCAGCTAATCAAGTATTTTTTTATTTTATTTAGAGTTTGAGTATCCGAGGTGGGAGCCACACATTTCGGACCAAAGTTCATAAGTCAAAATATTATTTTTGTATGATGAATGCTTATTTTGTGTATTATATGGTATTTTGTCGCGAAGTCAGGTTGTGTTGATGCGTCTCCTCAGTTTTTCATAGTCGAGATTAAAAGTACGTGTTTGGAGGGCATGAGTGAAAATAAATTATTAATTGTTCGAAAACTAATTAACAAATTCCTAATCCTCGTGTGAATATTTCTTCTCGATTTGCATACAAGTTGGGATTGGTGGTAATATAATGTGAGAACAAAGTTAGTACAAGACTTTACCTCGAGTTTCATGTTAGTTGGTAGTGGTCGCGATTGAGATTGGGTCTAAATTAGGGCACGTTTGGCTAAATTTGGCAAGAAAATTGGTTCATAAGATTTTAGTATGTCGTGGACAAAGTTAAGATTTTTGGAGTTTTAGTGTGACCAAAATCAGTGTTATGGATGTTTTATGAAAATGGACTATTTTGTCACAAGTTTGGTTCAATTTGGTGAAAAATCGAATAGCAAACTAGCGCCAAAATCTAAAACATGTCAAAATAAAAATTTTGAAAATTAATAAATAGAAAGAAATCAAATTATTGACAAGCAGTTGGGGGTTTATATATAACAATAATAAAAAACAAATCAAAAAATTTGATTTCAATTGAATGAACGTACATAACGTTCGTTCTTAACCCTCTCAACTCAGGTATTCACTCCGTGAGCTCCCAACGTCTGATTTTTGCTCGGTTTCTTTTCGTAAAACTCTAGAGCATCGCGAGTCGATCAGTTTGAGCTAATTTTCCACGATGGAGATTAGGTATTCAACTCGAGATTTGGTAAATTATCAATTCAAGGCATTTTTCATAATTTAATTTGAATTCTCTCAATTTCTCAATTTCTTTCGAGGGGATTTGATGGAAAATGGTGGAAATCATTGTTAATTAATGTATTGAGTTGATTTGAATCAATTTGGAATAAATTCCACTAACGTAGGTTGGGATTTTGATAAATTGAACTAATGTGATTCAGTTAATAACTATTTCGAAGATTTTTATAGTCGATATAGATTTACATTGGGTTTTTTGGGATAAATCGATTATTGGTTTTGACCCAATTCGACTCCACTTGCTGTGAAAATATTTCAATGTTGGTATCGATTTGCTTTATTGTCATTGTTGTCGAGTTTTGAGGATTTAATTATGAAAATATTAATTCGGAGATGTTTTTCAATTCAAAATAAATAAAGTTTGCCTAGTTGACATGTCATATAAGAAAATTCATAACTTCTCCATCGGCGATTTGATTTAGGTGTCCTTGGAGTTTATGAAAAATAGGGCATGGATACTACAAGTTCCTTTTAGGTCATCATAACAAATATTGAACGTTTCAAGGTTAAAAAGTTATCCAAATTGGCTAATTGAAAGCCACTTGAAACAGTTATATAAATTAATATTTTTAGAAACTATTCCTAAGCGTATTTTGGCCGCGGTTTTCATTGGGTTTAGTGGTTTGATTTCATTTGAAGCTTGACCCATAATATAATTGGATATGCAATGAAGGTATTGGATCCATTTTCAAGGTGATCCGACACTCCAAGAACCCCGAGAAGTTAGCTCAAAGTTGATTGGTTATAAATAAACCCTACAGTGACTTTTACTATTGATTGAATATTTTTTTACCTATAATTGTAGAAGCTATGCCGTTTAGTGAGACTAGAGGAGTTTAACACTGACAAGTTATATCTGTATTTAATGATCTATTAATACTATCTCTGTACTATTTTTGGAAGTCGGTGTCTGATTATAGTTAAGAGACAGCGACAGAGCGGATTGCATGTCATGTTGACGCATATATCTTATTGTTTATTTGAAAATGCAATTACATGTTTTTATGTATCAAACTAAGAATTTACTTGTCTGATACCTTTGAGTTATTTTTTATGATGTCAGATTTTATATGACGACAAAAGAAGAGTGATAAGACTTGAAGATTGTGGTCATTATTTTCACCAATTAAAGTAAATTCTTATTTTAAATTGTTATATATATTGTTTTGGGATTCTTAGGGTGAGTGTAGGACATGAGGTTTTGTTGAATGATTATGAGAGTCTCATAAGTTAATTTAAATTATCTTGAAATGTTTATATTTCAATTTTTGTACATTTAGGATTGTAAAGTTGAAATTAAGTTATCAGAGACCCTAAGTTAATTTAAAAGTTCAATTTTAATATATATTATAAACTGCAGGGAGTTGTGAGTCCTTCGAGGCATCTCCCTATTCTCCTGTCTATTAGGTGAAACTTTTTCGACAAACCTTATTTAGAGGAGGTGTTGCCGAGATTTTTATGAAATACAGATACTATTTTTGAATTTACTTCAATTGAATAAATCATGAAATGAGTTTCGTTGAGGATATTAAATTAGTTTTGAAGCTTTATAAATGATTGAAATAATTATTATTTTGAGGTCAAAGTTGAAAGAATGGATTAAGCTGACTAGATTATCAGAGGATTAACCATCTAAACATGTGTATCAAGAACTGTGGGAATATTAGCGTGAACAAGGGTCTGCTGGACGGCTGAGGCGATGTATGTTGAAGTAGTAGTAGTCGATACCGTAAGTACTGAGGGATCTACTAGTGCCACGGCGCCTATTGTGGCATGAGCCCTGAGTAACTATAAAATCTCGGCCAATTGAGCGTCGTGTGCCGCTAGTCGGTCATCGACACTCTGTGTAGTAGCAATGGTCGTGGCCCTAACAGGATCGCTGGTCTGACCCATCTTTAGCGGAGTAATAGACTTTCCGTTCATCGTGATCTGCATCAAGAAACGTGCACCAAATGAGCCTCGGTATATATATATGCATGTATACTACATGATATACAGTAAAAACATAACACATATATATCTACCAACTCTACCCGCCTCACAATCACTTCTTAACTATAATTATAAGAAAAGTACATCGGGTTTCCACATCTAAGATTTTGTTCATTAAGTTTTATGCTTTTTCATTAATTCCCAAGGTTCCTCGAACCGTCGCTTTGATACCAACTGTGACGTTGGTATCAGCTTAAAGAATAAGTTATGTCTCATTCTCTAGGCCCCATCGACTTTGCTCTGATACCAATTGTGGGGACCCAGCGCCCTGAGGCCGATGAGTTGGCTAATGCGCGGGTCCATCAGTTTCTGCTAACGCATGTCATTACATTAATGCTCCTCGATATAGGTGATATTCATTGTCTTTTTAAAAAAATTTGCCAATTATTCGAGACACACATTACATTACGTGCATGGCTCGTGTTTTTTAGAGTTGCAAGTAGGTAACTAGTAAATTTACAACGGAAGTCTTAAAGTACATAAACATGGATTTTCATTAACTTTTAAGTTTTATAGAGCATCAGTCATGCTGTGGAAAACTCAGAATAGAATACACTATATACACGATGACAATAGTAATCATATATAAGTACAAGTGTCTCAAAAGTCTCCCATAAACCCAAAATATATAACAAAATACCAAAATAAACACCTATTAGTACAGTGTCGAATAGTGGGCGAGGTTAGAGATAGTCACCAAGAATCTCCTTGCCATTACACATAGAAGGATCTACACTTAGCATCACAACAAAAGAGGTGACGAGTCCAGTGAGTAAAATCTCAAAGAAATTCACTGAGCATTCATAAGATAAAGTAAAGGAAATTCAATACATATGGTTAACTAAACATGCGAAATATAAATAGACAAATGTAAATGGATCATCATATGTGTAAATAACAATAAAGCGCAAACGAATGTGCCCATGCCGGTCAGACTAGACCATACTTCGGATTACCCTCCCCAAGATCCCATTAGTGGACGTACCCAACTGGCTCATCACCTAGTCCTCTCGATGACCGACGTAGACCCATGACGCATCAACACATGTAACAACAAAGTAGCTCGGGTCGTTATTCACTGAAGACTATTGAAACACATGCTATGGTCTAGCGTTCCATAAACACAACGGAATACCCGGCATTAGTAAACTCAACCAACTGTTCAAACGTTGACAGAGACATAAATAACTGAAATAAATAAAGAATAGAATAAGGAATACACTAAACAAGATAAAGTAAAACAATAATGAAAGCAAGTACATACTCAAGTGACATTCTATTTGGTTTTACAAACATAATAGACACATAAAAACGTCTCTCCAACTGGTCCCTATGTGCTTGTATCCGACACCGGACCCTGACTACAGACTCCTAGTCCTCGGTGTCTTATATAAGTTAATTACATTAGGTTTTAGAACACTCGAATTGAAAATAAAATTATTTAGTTTTATTTTCTTTAAGTAATTTTAAAATACGATAATTTCTCGGTGACAGCCACATTGAGCGCGCCTTGGTTCGAACCACATTAACCAAGTCTCGGCTCGATCAATTTTCTTAAACTTAATCTTTATTTCTATTTTTTCCAAAACCAATTAATTACCTTTTAATTTTATATACATTAAGTAGATATAGATAATATATATTAATATTTATATATATTTATATACATTACATAAATATATGATAAATTATAAAAATTTTAATAAATTTAAGGCCAATCTAGCCTTTGTGCGTTAACATCAAACGCACAGCAAGAGCATGTCGGTTCAGCCAACAACTCATGTTGACCAAACCAGCACCTCGGTGGTGCTGATCGTGTCGCGTCAACTAGAGTTGATGCTCCATCGATGACTCATCGTTGCCATTGATTTAAATCAACCATCAAAGCGCTCTTTGTCTTGAAATCTAATCTTATGAACATGGAAATTGAAAGGGGAATTTAAGAAGAAGACTATTATCCCTTAGTTTTTTATGAATTGGTGCAAATCTTTGCCAATTCCTCTATACTAGATGGCCTCAATTGCCCTAATTCTTTACTGAGATTTCAACTTTTTCTCACGCTTTCAAGACTCTCCAAGGTGACTCTTGCATATTTAGCTTAAGCACTAACCCATTTTTATAGTTTGGTTAATTAAATCTTAACCATATATCAAGTGTTCACTCCTTATCTTTAAGTGATCAAAAGGTCCACAACCCAAGCTGTCTAGCCCTTAATGACTCACTTTTGACACTAATCTAACCTAAAACACATTATAATATCATATTGGTACATCAAGTGCTCTTGATTAATTGTCCAACTATAGGCAAATGTTGATATTTGGTATATTAATATGATTTGATCCATTTAGGTAGTCCACATGGAGTCATTTACTAGTATACATGGCCACACTAGCCCCCGACTACCCGGCACCTCGTGGCCCGCATATCGGCACGCATCTTGTGGCATGTCAATTCTTGCACTCTCAATTTAATTGGCTTAACCAATGATCTTATTATCATTAAATGTCACATATGCCTTGTTTATAGTCATATTAGTCTATTTAATATTTGTCTAGACTTAGTGTACCTGTACTTTGCTTACCTGATACCCGCATCGAGATGTTTCTCGAGGCGAATACTCGTTTTACATCCTCACACGATATGACAATATAAACTCACACATGCGATGCAATAATGAATAAAATAATAATTAACATCACAAATAAGCACCAAGTAGAAAAAAATAATTATTCAAGCCTAGTCGGGCGTATCCTAACCTATTCGAGGCGTCCACGTGGGCTTGAGCTGGCGTTTGAGTTAGAGAATAATCTAAACAATGACGTCAATCAATATTGGGCCATTACACACTTAACTTAGTTATAAGCACTTATGCTAACTCTTTTATTTGAAGAGTTTTCTTTAACTTCATTTTCTATATCTCTCTTTCTTATTCTTTAATCATATAATTTCATTTCTTATTTTATATTGTATTCCTACGGTTTTCTGCTCCATTTCCTTTGGAATATGTTATTATTTTTATATAGGAATTATTATTCTCATTTCTCCCATCACTAGATTCTCTGCTCCATTCCGTTAGAATCCATGCGTCTATCTATTTTGTCTTTTAAAAACTTTTGTTAGTTCTTCTCACTTTCACTATAGTCAAAGAAGTATTTTCCAACTAAGTGAAGTTTATTGACTGACACGTATCGAGCGTGTACAATAATTTCTCCTTTTATATTAACTTAAATTATTTTGTAGCAGTGGTAAGTGAAAGTCATCTCCACATGAAATTATCAACTCTCTCTAGGAAAAAAGACTATTAGGGTTTTTATTAATTTTTTATTTTATTAATAATAATACTTAAATTAACTAATAACTAACTATAATATTATAATACCTAACTAAATATATTTTATCCTAATTAACTAACCCGATCCGAGATCACAATCAATAATCAAATATATACACATGTCATAGGTACACTAATTACAACCATTGAATTCTAATTCAATACATTAATCGAGGCGTCATAAATGCACAAATCATTTAACGTGCAACCCATTTTGAGAAGGTTCTATGTCATGAGTATATGTTTGAGCTCCATTGTAGAATATCCCTATAAATATATATAAATATATATAGGACGATCTTCTTTGAGGATTACTATGGTGATGACATGTGACATAATTGCTATTATTTTAGCCTATATTGTAATGACACATGGCATATATAGTTGCTATTTTTATATATTTTTTGGTTATTTTTGGATTATCTTTTAATTAATTAAGTCTCCTATTTAAAAAATAACTCGCATATTTTCCCGAAAAATTAAACTCTCCATTTTTTTTGCGATTTGATACACCTAGTTTTTCATTATTTTTGAGCACATGCTAACTTTTTCATTTTTTCATGAAGTTTTTTTTTCGTTACTTTTTTTATCATATCAAATTTTTATAGCAATTTGTGATTATCATGTCGATTAATATATCCTTTACTTTTTTTGAAGCCAATATGTATCCAAAAAAACACAATTAAAATATGATACTATTACTAGTCATAATGTATATGATCCTACCAAAAGAAAGTCATAGTTTATATTAGTTTTTTTATTTAGCCATGTATTGACACATAGCATATTATTACATCATTTTTTTGTGCTTAAATTATGAGATGGACAAAGATCACTTGTCAAAAGAAAAGATTCGAGAAGGGTGTAGGTTTCATTCTTATTGATGTTGAAAAAAATGAACTATTTAATTAGAGTGGCACTATAGGTACCTCAATCTTTTATGTGGCACTCCAATTTAAATGTATTTTACGTGAGACACCCCAACATTTTGGGGTGTCTTTAGTTGTGCTCTTTAATTAATACATTTACATTGTTAGACGAGCTTACACGATCAATTAATTAGAATCTAATTAGCTGATTTCAAAAAGTTAATAGACAATTAGAATATGTCATAATCGAACCATTTAACAATTCTATAATTTTACAATTCTTTAGGTTGTCAGTTCAATACACAAAATTTTAGAGTGTGTTCGATATTTTGTTTCATGTATTAGTATCAAAAATTAATTACCACGTTTGGAGCCAAGAGTTGTATTCAAGAGCTCATACTTTCTTGCTTTGGCACTGCTCCATTAAATAGAAAACAAAAAAAATCATCAAAAGGTAGAAAACAAAAGTGATCATCAGAAGGCAGGTTCAACTAAGAGTTGGTTAGCCTTCAACCCCTTAGCATGTTGATTTTCTTATTTTTTTTATAAAGAAGGTGGTCCACCACTTGAAATATCATTGAGTTGAGTTTACACCAAGTTCGTTCTTAATTAATGGAGCAAAATGCACCGCGTGGTCACTTTTTATTTTCAGTTTTTGGTTGTGTTTCGATTATCTATGATGCAGTTTCGTGATTTCTTTGTCTTTTTTTATTATAAAATGTTTCCATACAAATCTACGTCTTCATCTTCTTTTACAATACACACCATTATACAAAAGTTTCGTATTTATACAAATTATTAATATTAATTGTGTTTAAGTCGATCACGAATTCCAATTAAGTGTTATTCTTTTTATTTCTATATATTTGTTTTAACTATTTATATTATATATATATATATATATATATATATATATATATATATGTCACATTGTCACGTTAATATTAGATGCAAATATATAATATATTTTAATATGATGAATTTTAAGACAACATCGTTTATAAGAGTAACAGTAAAGGGCGTGGAGTGTTATTCACTCCACGTCCAACAACTACACGCCCCAATAACGGGCGTGTAGTGGGCAATACGTTCAATCACAGTGAAAATTGCGATTGATTGTACAGAATAGTGGGCCCCACACGCATTAAATGTGTGTGGGGCCCACAAAAAAGTGGTTATTAAACTTTTTATTTATTAATTCGATCCAAAAGAGATGATGTTTTTGTTAACAATTTTTGTTACCCTTGAGATTGATGGGATGGTTTTATTACTATTTTTTTCAAATCGTTGTAGTTTTTTTACTTTCTTAACAAAAAAATAGTTTCAAACTTATGTAAATTCTCATACATTCTTTACACAACTCACTCAACACACTTCAACTTCTCAATTTTCTCTATCATACTACTACTTTTCTCAATTTTCTTTATCATACTACTACCTTCATTTGTCTCCATAAGTCTTATTTTTGCGATACGGATTACAACAATCCTCCATCTTTTCAAAATTCTTCAAACCAATTTTCCCACCAAATTTCTAAAATTCTCAATATATTCAATTTTCTCAAAATTTTCAATATTCTATAAATGTTTCTAATCTTCCATGTCCTTTTATTCCGCAAAACATGCTTAATTTTCCAAAAATCCTTAATTTCTCCAATACATATACCTTTTCAAGCACTCTTAATTTTCCATTTCTCTTTTTCTCGACAAATGTTCAAAATTTGTTGCAGAATATGGATAATACTCCTTAAAATGATCAAGATAGCGAAAAGGTGACCAGTTCGTTATCTAACTTTCAAATTCCTTGATATTCCTTGTAACCATTAGCTGAAGACGAGAAAACTAAAGTTGTAGCAGAAAAGCTTGTATCGTGGCCCATTGACAATGGTACATAAAACATTTGAAAGATATAATGTATGCATGCATAATATTACATAACATGATTGTTGAAGACGAATGTCGCGTAATTGAAAATTTTGATGATGATGAAGGAGATCCTTCAGTTGTCATAACTTAAAGGCTCACTCAAGATTTTAACTAATATCTTCAAAGAAATGTAGAATTACGTGATCAAGAAGTACAACAACATCTTCGAGCAGACTTGGTCGAGCATATATAAAATCACTTTGAAAATGTTGATGATGACAATTAATATTATCTTTCATTCAATTATGATTTGTTTGTAATAATGTAAATTTTGTAATTTTTATCATACTGTTAATGTCTTTTGTTCACATAATATTAATTAATTAATTGCTATTTTAATATATTAAAAAGCATCTAATATATTTAAATAAATTAATTTTTATGTTATTGTAGTAAGATTTTTTATTTATAATATTTTTTTATTGTTTTTATCTTAAAAATCAATTAAGTAATTTTTTTAATTTCAAAAATTGATATTTAAATACATTAACGTAATTGTTATTTAATTAATAGGTTAATTATAAATATGTAATGTGATTTTGAATTATGTGTTGTTTTTTTAAAAACGAATGGAGTGATGTGATTGTGGGTTCCATGAAATGTGTAGTGAAAGATTTAATAATAGTTAGAGAGAAGTGTAATAGATAAGAGTATAGTTAAATAGTGATGTGGCACTCTACTCCATTCTAAGGTTTAATGAGATCTTTCAAAATATTAACACTTCAGATTATGCTAATAAGGTAATATTTTAATATATATTTTCTATAATTTTTTATCTAAAATTTATTTTGTAAGTGAATAGAAGAAAAAAAAACCTATGATGGAAAGATACACTTACTTCAAGTATATTATGCAATACAATATTAACAAATAACCTTCTCTCGATCAATTTAATAATGAATCACTTATGGAGTAATAAATTAGGGAAAATAGATTATTTTTTAGATGAACAATTTTAGATATTGAGTCAAATTTATAAAAAAATTTCCTCGATTTATTAATTATTTTTTTGCGTGCTTTTTTTATGTTGTTTTTCCATGCTTTTGTTTCAATTATGTGAATTTATATGCTACTTATAATGTTGTCAGAAGGGGGAGAAATCTTGATGTTGAACTTGATGTTTATGAACTTGATATGCACTTATTATATATGTTTGTTTTTCAAGTCCAGGTTGTTTGATGCCATCAAAAAAGGAGATTGTTGGACTAAATGTCATATCACTTAGACTCCGCCTAAGATTTTGATGTCAACAAAGAATATAAATTGGTACTAACAAGGTTTTTCAAGTATGTGCAAGATCAAAGGAAAAATATCTTCTCAAGTTCAAATGGAGTTAGAAGAAATGAGATTGGAAAAGCTCAAGAATGTATCAAGACAAGGAAGGACATCGAAAAGTTATGATAATCATTTTTACAACTTAGGTATATAAGTTCAGTTGCACAAACCAAATGCATTAAAATTACACATATCATGTTTTCCAAAATTCCAAGTTTGTTTAAGTTTCAATTTTTTAAATAGTTTAAAGTTCGTAACTTGAAAACGTTTTTAAATAGTGCAAACAAATTTTTAAGCATGCTTTGGGTATGAAAAATTGTTGTTGTCAATTTTGAATGCACCAATATTAATATGGACTATTTTTGAATCGTCATTAAAAATCCTTGTAGGTAAGCCCCTACATGTTTCGTGAAACTAGAAAATTCCAATATTTGGGATTTATGAAATCATTCGGGTTGTCCAAACAGGTCCAATGATTCAAACTAAACATGTATAATATGTTTCCAAAGGCTTAGTAGAGTCGTGGTGAGTTAAAAAGTCGCTAACCAAAATCAAATACTAATTAGTCTCTGGTCTCTGTTGGTTAGCGCGCTAATAAGATTCATTAATGTGCTACCTGTAGTTAAAATGCTAATGGTCTCCCCTAGTACGTTAACCAGTCTCCTAACTATTTAAAAAAAAAACTACACCTTTTTCATTGATTTGAAGTTATGATTGATTTTGGCCCCTTGGATTGAGATAATGGCCACAAATAGTCTAAAAGGGTGGAGACCACTCAGAAACCACTTAGAATACACTATTATCCTCGCAAGCTCAAACACTCTCCATTATCTAAGCTTTGACATCAATTTGACTCGTTTTTTATGCTTAATCACTTGGAGAAATAGAGGCAACTGAATCGATCACAAAGTTAGTGTCATAGAGGTGTTCTAAGGCTTGCAACCCACACTCCAAAAATTATTTGGTTCACTCACACTTTGTATTCATCAATTGTAAGTGTAAGTGGCTGATTTTAAGACTTAGTAGGATCTAAGTCAATGGAAAACCTAGTTAAGGCTATGCAGAAATCCTAGTTAAGGCTAGGTAGAAAGTCTTAATTTGAATTTAGGCATTTTAAGCTTGTATGATTAGGTTGTAACACTTATTAGCAATATAACTGGAGGTTAAAAATCTTAACTGGGGAGGTTATGTAGTAGATGTAGATCAGTTGGATTGAACTACTATAAATCTTATGTGTCATTTCCATTTCTCCTACCCCTTTCACCTTTGCATTGCATCTATACTATCGATTGTATGTGCATTGAGCATCGTGAATTATTGAATAGTTTTAAAAAGGCAATAACCTCTCAATTTACCCCCTCTTGGGTGTGATTTGAGGCACTCAAGGAAGATGGGGTAGGACAGTTGTGTCATTGTTGAGGTTGTTTGATTAAATTTTGATATAAATCAAAAGGTTATCATTCAATTGAATGGGTTTTTGTGCTCTTGGTAAGGTCGTGCCCTATAGAGCAGAGCACCAATTTGATCAAGCCTAGGGATTGGTCAAGGCTAGGCTCGACTAATATCGGTTGGTGCTCGGGAATAATTTATAGGAAATAAGAACTTTTCAACAAAAAATTTGAAAAGTTGCTTTAATTAAATAAGTTGGCTATTTATTATTAAAGTAGAGAAACTAAGACTTGTTGATGCTTTTAAGTCGAGATTTTGATTAAGTAAGGTTTGTAGCTATATGGGAATGAAATAAAATGCATGGAATGATGGTTTTGTTGGATAATGAAACAATTGGAAAGAATTGAGTTACTTGGTTGTTCACATTTTATTCGTGCTAAATATAACTTGTACTTGAGTTACCAATCTCACTTGGGTGCAGTAGTGGTAAATACGAAATCGAATCCATAAGACTTAGGTTTTACTCTAAGTTAACTAAAAAGGAAAACTCTGGGGTTTTTAGATATTTTACAAAAACAATTAATTAATTAAAACAACTAAGAAATTAAAACTTGCAAGAATGAATTCATTGAGAAAGAATACCTAGGTCTATTGTCCTAAAAATCCAAATCAAGATTTAATAGCATATCATGGTCTTCGATCTTTCCAAATAGATTATTAATTCAAATCCTCCTAGATTAGCTATAAAAAAATTGACATCCGCCAGAAATCCCTAATTCCCCTAATCTTGATAGCTAGGACGTTCGCCACTAACTAATTATCTATCAACACATAACCATTGACATCCACTAATAAGGTTGATGCATTAACGGCATAAGGGATAGTGGGAATATTAATCCTAAATAATCAGGTCGGGTCATATTTCGATTTAACCTAAATTTATTTGTTGCACACTTAATAACCAAAAGGTTTTGACAGTAAATGGGTGAGTGATCGTTACTTGTATCAGACTAACTGTACAATTATAAATACGATTGTCCGAATTAACTATAGGTTTTTCACCTAAAAGCATGCATTGGCCACATACATACCCTAAGTTTGTGCCATAATCATGAAAGCAACAACTATTAAAATAAGAAGAATTAAAATAAATTAAATTAAAAATAAAAGATCTCACATAGCATGCTATTAACTAAGATACTAGACTTGCTTCACCTCCGACCTAAGAAAATAGTGCTTAGCCGAACATTGTCTTGAAGAAATCCATTAACAAATAAGAAACAAGAAAACAAAGGAGAAAATAAAGAGTTTGGATATGTAAAGAGTCTGAGAGAATAAAACCCTAGGTTCTATATATATAAATTCCTTCAATTTGGTCTCTAGAAGAGAGAGAGAAAATCAAATTCTTTCATGCAAAGTAATAAGAGTACTAAAACTAAGAAAAAAAATAAGATACACTGAAATTCAGGTTGCCTCTTAAAAGTGCCTTTGTTTGGAGTATTTGGCCCGACTTAGTCTGAGTTTGCCAACCACTGTAGATTGGTTTTGCAAATGACACACCCTCCACATTATGACTTGGGAAGTCTTCATAGAAAATCTTCAATCTGTGTCCATTCATTTTAAAAGCATTACAAGTCTCCAATCTCTGAATTTCTGTCGCACCCTGATCATACACCGCAATCACCACATACGATCATGTCTACCTCGATCTCAGCTTATCTGAAAAAATCTTAAGATGAGATGGAAATGAAAACACTTTTGGCCAACATGAAAAGATTTCCTGAAGTTATTGTAATCATGGAACAATTTGGTATTTTTCGTATAAATTAGTGGGCTTCATATGTGTTGTTTCTGATTTCCTCCAATTCTTAAAAAGTAAGCTTTCGCTCTTTTCTTGCTTCATCGAGATTCATATTAAGCTAGTTCATAGACCATTAGGATTTATGTTCAAGCTTAACTGGCAGGTGATATGTTGTTCCAAAGATAAGGCGGTATAGTGACATTCCAATTAGTGTTTTAAACATCGTTAGGTAAGTCCAAATCACATCATCAAGGCATATACTCCAATCTTTCCAAATGGGATTCACTGTCTTTTACAAAATAGATTTGATTTCCCTATTAAAAACCTCGACCCGTCCACCCGTTTGGGGAAGATATGCCTTAGGCATTCTATGAGTGACATTATACTTCCTAAGAAGACTTTCAATCGTAGAGTTGTAGAAGTGAGTGTCTATATCACTAATTAGGGAACATGGGGTGCCAAATCTTATAAAAATCCTTGATTTCAGGAATTCAGATACCACTTTAGAGTCATTCGTGCGGGTAGATTTTACTTCTACCAATTTAGACAAGTAGTCCACCGCTAAAAGTGTGTAAACATTACCAAATGATGTTGGAAATGGTCACATGAAATCAATACTCCATACATCAAATATTTCACAGATATGGATTGGGTAGGTGGTATTTGGTCTTAATGACCGAGGTTACCAGTTTTCTGACATTTAGGACAAGTTTTGGTAAACATGTATGAATCATAAAAAATAGTGGGCTAGTAAAACCCGCTCTCAAGAAATCTCCTAGCTGTCCTACAAGGATCAAAGTGGCCATAATAGGTGTAAATGTGGCAGAATGCCAAGATAAAGTGACTCTCAATCTAAGAAACACAACGCTTGATAACCTGGTTGGAGCAGGGTTTCCATAAGTATGGGCCATCCCATACATAATATTTAGCATCGCTTATAACTTTATTCTTTTGGGCTTTAGAAAGATGAGGGGAAAATTTACCATAAGTAATATAGTTCACCAAATCTACATACCGGGGAAGATTTCCCATAATAGCATAGATGTGCTCGTCAGGGAAGTCATTCTTAAGAGGAGTAAGAGGTTCACAATTCTCAATCTTGCTGAGATGGTCCACAACTAGATTCTCTACACCACTTTTATCATTAATTATAATGTCAAACTCATATAGTAGGAGCATCCATCTAATGAGCCTAGGTTTAGAATCGTTTTTACTCATAAGGTACTTCAAGGATGCGTGATCAGAGTAGATAATAACCTTGGTTCCCAAAAGATAAGGCCAAAACTTCTCAAGTGCAAGATAACGACTAGTAGTTTTTCTTTGTAGTGGCATAGTTCATCTGAGCAACAACTGGAGCATGAAAAGCATAGTAAATCATATGTGAAACTCTCCCAACTCTCTGTCCTAAGATTGGATTCACTGCGTGATTGCTTGCATTACACATAATTTCAAATGGAAGCTCCCAATTGGGAACTAAAATCATTAGTATGCTAGTAATTGAGTCTTTAAGTGCATCGAATGCATTCTTACATGCCTTGTCAAACTAAAAAAACACGTCTTTTTGGAATAAATGGCATATGGGTTGTGCAATCTTTGAAAAGTCCTCGATAAAAATAGGTGTGTCTAATGAAAGATATGATCTATCGCACATTTGTATGGTAGAGTAGTTTCTTGATAACATCAATTTTAGCTTGATTTACCTTAACACCCCTGGCTAAAATAATGTGTCCCAAAATAAGACCTTAATACACTGTAAAATGACATTTTTGTAGTTTAGAACTAAGTTCTTCTCGATACACCTACTAAGCACCTTAATTAGATTCATGAGACAACTATCAAACTAATCACCAAAAAAAGTAAAGTTATCCATAAATAACTCTATGAAATGTTTGACGAAATCTGAAAAGATACTCACCATGCACCTAGAAAGGTGGTAGGTGTGTTGCATAACCCAAAGAGCATTCGTCGATAGGCAAAGTGTCAAACGAACAAGTAAAGATCATCTTTACCTGGTCTTCAGGCACTACCAGTATTTGGTGCAAACCGGAGTAACCATCAAGAAAACAGTAATGAGAATGACCACCTAGTCTCTCTAACATATAATCGATGAATGGATGAAGGAAGTGGTATTTTCTAGTGGAAGCATTTAGTTTCTTGTAGTCCATACATACTCGACATCCATTCTAAATATGGGTTGGGACCAACTCACCACATGAATTGGTGACTACGGTGACTCCCATTTTTTTAGGAACCACTTAGACAGGGCTTACCCATTTACTATCAAAAATTGGATAAATCATGCCAGCATCAAGGAGTTTTAGTTTCTCCTTCTTTACGACATCTATTATAGGCAGATTAAACCTCATTTAAGCTTCTCTCGTAGGTTTGGACCCTTCTTCCATATGTATATCATGCATGCAAATGGAAGGGCTCAAACATTTGCTATATGCTATGGTCCAACTAATAGCTTATTTAAATTCTTAGAGTACTCACATGAGTCTCTCCTCCTCCAATTATGTAAGCTGGTTGATCATAAGGAATATGTCATTCTCACCCAAAAACATGTACTTCAAGTGCTCAGGTAGTGGCTTCAGCTCAAGTATGGGAGCTTTAACCAGAGATGAGGTTTGGAGTTAGTAGTAAGCAACTCCAAATAACATATGTTTGGGGTAGGGGTTGGAATGAATCCAACTCAAAAATTATCCTCGACATCAGTATTGAGGTTAGAACACTCTAGTGGATATGAGTGGTGTCAAGATGATTCTTTAACTCTACTTGCACTATATCACCACCACTCGTACGCAAAGTCTGCTTAATGAGTGGATCCACACACTCCATGGTACAAACTACGGAAGACACATCTCTAGGGTATCACATTGCATCATAGATGTTGAACTTGATGGCTTCACCATCGAACTCCATAGTAAGATATCAATCATCCACATCTATATTCATTTTCATCATTTTCAAAAATAAGCATCCAAGTAGCACTAATGAAGAATTGGATAATGGTTCCTCTTTCGTATCCACCGCATAGAAATCGGCGGGAAACATGAAATCGTTTATTTAGACTAGAACGTCGTCAAGAACACCAACGGGTTTGACAACTAAACAGTTTTCCAACTGAATGACAATACTAGTCTCCTCTAGTAGGCCTGCATTCGATGTCTCATAAATAGTTAAATGGCATGACATTAATGGAAATGCCAAGGTCGCACATAGCTCTTTGAATACTTACATCACCTATAACATAAGGCACCAAGAAAATTTTTGGATCCTTTCATTTAGGGGCCAACTTCTTTTGTAGGATAGTTGTGACGGTTTCTCCTATTTAGACTTTTTCGTTGCCTTTTATTTCCCCTTTTTGGCGTATAGTTCCTTAAGAAATGTCGCATACCAAGGAACTTGCTTCAGAGCATCGAGTAGTGGAATATTTGTTTCCACTCACCAAAAGGTCTCAAGAATTTCTCACTTCCTCGTTTTTCTTCTATAGGATAAGTTGTTGTGGAAAAAGAGGTTTGACCTTGAAGGTAGGTGATGCTTCCTTTTTAGTAGTCACCATTTATATAGAAGTAGAAAGGATCACTACTAACTCATGCTCTTCCGTATTTTCATCGTCATTGACATTAGATGGCCCATTGTTCATTCTGGGTCCCTCTAGCTCTTTGCCACTTTTGAGTGTAACTGTGTTAACATTCGCGTTAAGAGTCGGGTAAGGTTGCGAAATCAACTTTCCCTTATCCTCGAGACATCCCAATTGTTGTGCCATTTGGCACATTTTAACCTCAAGGTTACAAACCGTCACACTAGTATCATCGATGGATTTATAAATGTTAGCCTTAAATTGAGCAAGATCTCTGAAAAATTGGCTCTGTTGAGCCATAAGAGCTTTCATCATATCCTCAAGTGAAGATGACTTATTGGAAGGTTCAGGTAACAGTTGACCTTTAGGGACCAAGGTCTGGTAGTTATGACTTTGAGGTCCGTAACTAAAGTACAAGTTGTTCCTCGCTATTGCATGATTATAGGTATTCCCAAATAGGGCCTTAGGTGATCCCTAGAATTGATTACCCATGGCATTGGCTTGTTGATTGTTCTCAAAAGGAGTAGGAGATTTATTAGTTGCGAGAATTATGGCACTACATAAACCACAAGCCTAGACTTCCACGACCCAAGGTGAGTAGACGTTCCATCATAGAGGTTAGTTGGTCAATTTTCTGGTCAATAGAATTAGAAAATGCTCCAGCAAGGAGACTTCTATATGCAGTATCATCAAGATCTTTATAAAAACGTAACAGTTATACAATGTCTTTGTATAACTGC
Source organism: Stephania yunnanensis (assembly GCA_039657365.1). NCBI lineage: Eukaryota > Viridiplantae > Streptophyta > Magnoliopsida > Ranunculales > Menispermaceae > Stephania > Stephania yunnanensis. The sequence continues at coordinate 24,445,725 of CM077581.1, read as the reverse complement.
CTCATTTGAGTTGGTGTCTTATCACTAATGTGACCCCCACATATGTTATCAATCATTTGTCTCTCTATGGTCATCGTGCCAACATAGAAGAAACATATTATGGCCTTCTCAGTTTGGTCATCCTGAGGGCATCTAGTAATCAATCGCTTAAAGTGATCACAATATGCACCAAATGATTCTCCTGCTTTCACTTTGATGCTGCATATGTCATTGATGGTTGAACAACTCTATCCTCGATAAAATACTCTTTTAAAAACTCATTTGTCACTACATTCCATAAGTTAATCCAACCAATTGGAAGATAGAAAAGACATTCCCTAGTTTTTTCTTTAAGATAAAATGGAAAATATCAAATCTTAACCATGTTCTCATCCATTGTAGAGGGTTTCATGGACTTGCATCTAGTTTTAAACTATTTCAGAAAAGTAACTTGGTCTTCATTCTAGTTACCATGAAAGAAAAGTAGGAGATGAATAAACCCAGAACTCAACTCAAATTCCCCGGCATTCTTCGGATAATTAATACAGAAAGGTTGTTATGCCAAAAGAGCTTAAAGGTCTTAATTAGCATGCCCCATAGTGGCTTAGCAGTTTCAAAACTGCGCCATGTCTAGAGGATTTTGGCCTTGTTATTGCCTAAGCTAAGGTTCTCTATTTAACCTTTGGAAGGCAACAATGGACCAGTTGATTGTGACCGAGTGATATAAGGAGCATAAAATAAGAAAAATAAAAAGAAAGAAACTAAAATCAAAATAAAGGACTAAGTCCCTGGCAACGGCGCCAAAATTTGTTCGCATGTCATTCGTGCCAAATACAACTCGTACTCGAGTTGCCAATCCCACTTGGGTGTAGTAGCGGTAAATATGGGATCGAATCTACAAGACCTAGGTTTTACTCTGAGTTAACTAAAAGGGAAATTCAAAGGTTTTTAGAGATTTTAAAAAAATAATTAATTAATTAAAACTACTTAGAAATTAGAACTTGCAAGAATGAATTCAATGAGAAGGAATACCTAGGTCTATGGTCCTATAAATCCAAATCAAGATTAAAATAGCACGCTAAGTTTTCACCATAATCATGAAAACAATGACAAGCAAAATAGGATGAATTGAAATTAATTAAATTATAAATAAAAGTTCTCAAATAGCACACTATTAACTAAATTTTGGATTTGTTTCACCTCTAACCTAGGAAAAAAGTGTTTAGCTAGACATTGTCTTGAAGAACTCCATTAACAAATAAGAAACTAACTAGAAAATAAAAGAGAAAACAGAGAGTTCGGTTGCATAGAGATTCTAAGAAATTAAAAACTTAAGTTCTATATACATACATATATATATGTGTAAATTCCTTCAATTCGAGCTTTGGAAGAGAGAGAAAATTGAATTCATGGGGTCATTGGCTGTCACGTGCCCCTATGTAGATCAAACGGATAAGGCTACTTTAGACTAGGATCCCGAACACGTGTCAACTGCGAATTAGAGGAGCGTTACTGTTTTGCTTGCTGGTGGAGAAAACGTGACACGTATCGATAATGCACAATAATTTTCCATATTTTACTATTAATTTCTAGTATCGATAAATGAGATATCGTCTCCATAGAGAGTTTTTAAACCTATTAAGAATTTAAGCTACCCTAAAGTTTTATCAGATTCAACTAGTTTTAATTTAGTTAATTTGATTAAACGGTAAATAATCACTAAACAGTAAACGATATGCAAATAAAATAAATAATTGATTAAAGGAACTAAACTATAAACAATTCAAATTAAATAAACTAACTTAATATACTCAAACTAATAATTCAAATAATCAATAAATCTTTATAAATAAAATATTGAATAAACATCTGAACAAACCTCTAAACAATGTAATACACTTAAATTGTCCTCAAATACTAAAAATATAACATCACTTTATAACATAGCTATAATTATTACAAATGGAATTTTAGAATCATTAAACCCTACTTCATAATATGCTGATAGCCAGCCATTAATTTGCCTTAATTCAATGGAAAACCATATTCTTATCATTGCGTAAAATTACGATAGCATTAAACTCAATGAAAATCATGCCTAATCGAAGTCAATATTACTGAAGTTGCATGATAAACAACTTAAAACACAATCACCCAAGACAACTACTCGGAAATGTCCTATAGATTAATCTTAGTTACTACTTCTATAATTATTGTCGATAACTATATACATAAAATTGAATACTCCATATTAAGGAACACATTTGCCACTATGCATTCTACATAAAGAATTACATGTTGTACTACACAAAAACAACTTATTTTATCCATTATTAACGTGTATTAATTGATTTAAAGCATTAAGTACGTGATTTCATAATTATAACTGCACAATAATCTAAAGTATATTACATGCTTAGGGTTTTTTTAGATTGATAGACTACTTACACATGCTGGAAATAAACGATGCTAATATGTAATTAGAAGACATAATTAAGTAAGTAAATACCTTTAAATCATTTGTCTCTCTAAGGGCATCATTCCAATATAGAAGAAACATACTATGGCATTCTTAGTTTGGTCATGCTACGAGCATCTTGTAATCAATCACTTAAAGTGATCGCAATATGCACCTAATGATTCTCCTGCTTTCATTTTAATGCTGCATATGTCCTTGATTGGTTGAGCAACTCTATCCATGGGACAATACTCTTTTAAAAACTCATTTGTCATCACATTCTATAAGTTAATCCAACTGGTCGGAAGATAGAAAAGCCATTCCCTAGCTTTTTCTTTAAGATAAAATGGAAAGTGTCAAAGCTTAACCGTGTTCTCATCCATTGTAGAGGGTTTCATGGACTCGCAGCTAGTTTTAAACTCCTTCAGAAAAGTAATTGGGCCTTCATTCTCGCTACCATGAAAGAAAGGTAGGAGATGAATAAACTAGAACTCAACTTAAATTCCCTAGCATTCTTCAGATAATTAATGCAGAAGGGTTGTTGTGCTAAAAGAGCTTAAAGGACTTGATTAGAATGCCTCAAAGTGGCTTAGCAGATTATAAACTGCGCTATGTCTAGAGGATTTTGGCCTTGTTATTGCCTAAGCTAAGGTTCTCTATTCAACCTTTGGAAGACAATAATGGACCAGTCGAGTGGGACCGAGTGATATATTGAGCATAAACTAAGAAAACGAAAAAGAAAGAAACTAAAATAAGAATAATAGACCACTTCCCTAGCAGAGGCACAAAAATTTGTTCACATGTGAATCGTCCCAAATACAACTCGTACTCAAGTTATAAATCCCACTTGAGTGTAGTAGTGCTAAATATGGGATCGAATCTACAAGACCTAGTTTTTACTCTGAGTTAACTAAAAGGAGAATTCAAGGGTTTTTAGAGATTTTAAGAAAATAATTAATTAATTAAAACTACTTAGAAATTAGAACTTGCAAGAATGAATTCAAGAGAAGGAATACCTAGGTTTATGGTCTACAAATCCAAATCAAGATTCAAATAGCACGCTAAGTTTGCACCATAATCATGAAAAAATGAAAAGCAAAATAGGATGAATTGAAATAAATCAAATTATAAATAAAAGATCTCAAATAGTGCACTATTAACCAAATTTAGGATTTGCTTCACCTCCGACCTGAGAAAAAAGTGCTTAGCTGGACATTGTCTAGAAGAACTTCATTAAAAAATAAGAAACTAGCTAGAAAATAAAAAAGAAAAGAGAGAGTTCAGTTGCGTAGAGATTCTAAGAAAATAAAACCCTAAGCTCTATATATATACATATATATGTACAAATTCCTTCAATTCGATCTTTAGAAGGGAGAGAAAATTGAATTCGTGGGTCTTTGGTTGTCACGTGCGCCTAGATAGATCAAATTTATGTGGCTGCTTAAGAGTACGATCCCGGACACGTGTAAACTGCGAATTGGATGAGCGTTGTCATTTTGCTTCTGGTGGAGAGAACGTAACATATGTCGAGCATGTATAATAACTTCTCGTATTTTACTATTGTAACGGCCTGAAAATTTGACTTGTGCCACGTGTCAAGTCAAGGTCGTATGTGGGACCCACTCGTCGAAATACGTATGTCCGAATCCAATTTGAGATGATAATGCTAACTATGCGAGGAATTCGGTGAGCTAAAACATGAACGAGGATATGCCTCGAGTCGCGTGCCGACGTGGGATCGAGATATTGGTTTTATGTGATTTTAAAATGTACATTGGATATGCCTCGTTATGCGTGTAGCACGATTTTTGAGATTTTGAAATGAGGTCGGTTTGTGCATCGAGATACGTGTTGCACGAATCTCGAGGACACTTTTGGATTTGAAATCAAAAAGAAATTAAAAAGAAATATATATATATATATATATATATATATATATAAGGATATATATAAGAGATAAGAAAAAGAAAAAAAAAAAAAGATCGGGAGAGTGATCGTGAGGAAGAGAAGGAAAAAAAGAGAAGAAGAAAAGAAGAGAGTGTGATCGGGAGGGGAGGAAAGAGGGAGATCGGAGAGAGAGACGCGGCCGGAGCTCCGGAGTGGATGGCGGCACGGACGGCCAGGGGGATGAGCGATGGCGCGAGCGAGGCTCGCTCGGGAGGCTGCGTCCAGCGCGTGGATGCGGACGGCGCGCGGTAGCGACGCGCGAAAGCGCAACGACTCCAAGCACGGCAGCGGGTCGGATCGGCTGCGATGGCGCTCGAGGCGGCGAACGCGGTGAGACGGCTTGAAGGTCGGCAGCGGCGCGCGCGCGAAAGACGGCGGTTTTGGTGACGCGGTGAGCAGCGGCCGGCGCCCGGCCAGCAATGGCAGCGGTGTTTGGCGAGGCCGGCGAGGCAGCGGCAGTGACGCGGTAGCGGCTCCGACAGCGCGGTGGCGCGTTATCAACCGGTCGGATGCGAGATTTCGACGAAATCGCGACGACGCAATGGAGGTGAGGTTTATTTCAACTAATTGAGTTGTGACTTGAATGATTTTCAATAAAATATGCCTAAAATGTTTAAAGGGACACCAGGGACGGGTGTCGGGTGCAAAAATCGAGACGCGAGCGAGACGTCTTGATTTCGAGTTACGAATTTCGAGGTAAGTAAACCAGTTAGGGATTTATACAGTATTTCATTTCTCTCCATTGACTGTTGTTGTTTACTGTTATGAGATAGCTTTATTGTTGTTCACTGTTTTGTGATGATAGCTATATGTGGACTTGTTATTGATTGAGTGGGTCCATTGGCAAGCGAGTCGTGGTTACTGTTTATCTGCGATATGAGCTCGTATCCGTACACCGTCGATATCTCCCAATCGAGTGTACGTTGGGGATCTTATCCGAGATGTAGATATCTCATAGTCGCAAGGGTTAGGGCTGGGAGGCATGGGGCTCGTCCTAAACCCGAGTCTGCTGGGATTTTTCCGCGACTCAACGACTTTTTGGTCGGGACTCCTTGTTATTTGGCACCACTCATCGATGGATTGTTTACAGTCTATTATATTCATGCGTTCTTTATTCCTTTCATTATATTTGCATGAATTCAACTGCTTTGGATATCGTGAACTGTTGTCTTGGATATTGTGAAATGTTGTGTTTATGTCCTACTGGATTTACTTATCTAGGCTCGTAATTCTTATGTTTGACTGAGTGCAGAGCCGCGGACGAGTAGCATAGGGAAAGCTTCATAGCTAGGTGAATGTTTGTATATTTTGTATTTACTCTTCTCTGATGATATTTACTGGGTTCCACAATTAGGTTGTCTAACTCCGTGATCTTTTTGTTGAGTTATTTAATGTATTAGTCGCTTACGCTAAATTGTAAAACCTGCAAAAATATTAATAACTCAACTGTAAAATATCGAATGTGCTGATAATGATGGATTGGAAGGCTGACTAGGCTCGCGTTGACCTTGCGAGATTGGCTCGGGGGTCCACGTGAGCTTAGGCCGGGCGGAGCCCAATTCGTGGAAAATTGGGGCCGTCACAACTATCAACTTGGAGTATTGGTAAATGAAATATCGTCTCCATAGAGGTTTTTAAACCTCTTAAGAATTTAAGCTACCCTAAAGTTTTATCATATTCAAATAGTTTTAATTTAGTTAATTTAATTAAACGGGAAATAATCACTAAACAATAAACAATATGCAAATAAAATAAATAATTGATTAAAAGAACTAAACTATAAACAATTCAAATTTAATAAACTAACTTAATATACTCAAACTAATAATTCAAATAATCAATAAATCTTTATAAATAAAATATTGAATAAACATCTAAACAAACCCCCTCTAAACAATGTAATACACTTAAATTGTCTTCAAATACTAAAAATATAACATCACTTTATAATATAGCTATAATTATTTCATATGGAATCTTAGAATCATTAAACCCGAATTCATAATATGTTGATAGCCAACCATCAATTTGCCTTAATTCAATGGAAAACCATATTCTTATCATTGCGTAAAATTATGATAGCATTAAATTCAATGAAAATCATGCCTAATCTAAGTCAATATTACTGAAGCCACGTATAAACAACTTAAAACACAATCACCCAAGACATATACTCAGAAATGCCCTATAGATTAATCCAAGTTACTATTTCCATAATTATTGTCAATAACTATAGACATAAAATTGAATACTCCATATTAAGGAACACATGCCACTATGCATTCTACATAAAAAATTACTTGTTGTACTACACAAAAACAACTTGTTTTATCCATGATTGATGTGTATTAATTGATTTAAAACATTAAGTACGTGATTCCATAATTATAACTACATAACAATCTAAAGTATATTACATGCTTAGGGTTTGTTTAGATTGATAGACTACTTACACATGTCGGAAATAAACGATGCTAATATGTAATTAGAAGACATAATTATGTAAATAAATACCTTTAAATCATTTTGCTCTCTAAAGACATCATGCCAACATAGAAGAAATGTACTATGGCTTTCTCAGTTTGGTCATGCTGCTGGCATCTTGTAATCAATCGCTTAAAGTGATCACAATATGCACTAAATGATTCTCCTGCTTTCATTTTGATGTTGCATATGTCCTTGATGGGTTGAGCAACTTTATCCTCGGGAAAATACTCTTTTAAAAACTCATTTGTCATTACATTCCGTAAGTTAATCCAACTAGTCGAAATATAGAAAAGCCATTCCCTAGCTTTTTCTTTAAGATAAAACGAAAAGTATCAAAGCTTAACTATGTTCTCATCCATCGTAGAGGGTTTCATGGACATGCAGCTAGTTTTAAACTCCTTCAGAAAAGTAAGTGGGTCTTCATTCTCGCTACCATGAAAGAAAGGTAGGAGATGAATAAACCTAGAACCCAACTCAAATTCCCTAGCATTCTTCGGATAATTAATGTAGAAGGGTTGTTGTGCCAAAAGAACTTAAAGGTCTTGATTGGGGTGCCCCATAGTGGCTTAGCAGTTTAAAAATTGCGCCATGTCTAGAGGATTTTGGCCTTGTTGTTGCCTAAGCAAAGGTTCTCTATTCAACCTTTGGAAGGCAACAATGGACCAGCTGATTGTGACCGAGTGATATAGGGAGCATAAACCAAGAAAAAGAAAAATAAAGAAACTAAAATCGAATAAAGGACTAAGTCCCTAGCAACGGCGCCAAAATCTGTTCACGTGTCATTCGTGCCAAATACAACTCATACTCGAGTTACCAATACCACTTGGGTGTAGTAGTGGTAAATATGGGATCGAATCTACAAGACCTAGGTTTTACTCAGAGTTAACTAAAAGGAAAATTTAAGGGTTCTCAGAGATTTTAAAAGAATGATTAATTAATTAAAACAACTTAGAAATTAGAACTTGCAAGAATGAATTCAATGAGAAGGAATACCTAGGTCTATTGTCCTACAAATCCAAATCAAGATTCAAATAGCACACTAAGTTTGCACCATGATCATGAAAAAAATGAAGAGGAAAATAGGATGAATTGAAATAAATCAAATTATAAATAAAAAAACTCAAATAGTGCACTATCAACCAAATTTTGGATTTGATTCACCTCCGACCTAGGAAAAAAGTGCTTAGCTGGACATTGTCTTGAAGAACTCCATTAACAAATAAGAAACTAACTAGAAAATAAAAGAGAAAAGAGAGAGTTCGGTTGCGTAGAGATTCTAAGAAAATAAAACCTTAAGCTCTATATATATACATATATATATATATATATATATATGAATTCCTTCAATTCGGTCTTTAGAAGGAGAGAAAATTGAATTCGTGGGTCTTTGGTTGTGACGTGTCTCTAGGTAGATCAAACTGATGTGGCTGCTTTAGAGTACGATCCCAGACACGTGTCAATTGCGAATTTGATGAGCGTTGATGTTTTGCTTGCTGGTGGAGAGAACGTGACATATGTCGAGCGTGCACAATAATTTCCCGTATTTTACTATCAACTTGTAGTATTGGTAAATGAAATATCGTCTCCATGGAGATTTTTTAAACCTCTTAAGAATTTAAGCTACCCTAAAGTTTTATCAGATTAAACTTATTTTAATTTAATTAATTTAATTAAACGGGAAAAAATAACTAAACAGTCAACAATATGCAAATAAAATAAATAATTAATTAAAAGAACTTAATTATAAACAATTTAACTTTAATAAACTAACTTAATATACTCAAACTAATAATTCTAATAATCAATAAATATTTATAAATAAAATACTAAATAAACATCTAAACAAACCTCTTCTAAACGATGTAATACACTTAAATTGTCTTCAAACACTAAAAATATAACATCACTTTATACTATAGCTATAATTATTTCATACGGAATCTTAGAATCATCAAACCCTAATTCATAATAGGTTGATAGATAGCCATTAATTTTTCTTAATTCAATGAAAATGCCACATTCTTATCATTGTAAGTCTACCCATTAGATAAAGCACAACACTGGAAAATTACGATAGCATTAAATTCAATGAAAATCATGTCTTGTCTAAGTCAATATTACCAGAGTCGCATGATAAACAACTTAAAACACAGTCACCCAAGACATCTACTCAGAAATGCCCTATAGATTAATCCTAGTTACTACTTCTATAATTATTGTCGATAACTATAGACATAAAATTGAAAACTCCATATTAAGGAACATATTTGCCACTATGCATTCTACATAAAGAATTACTTGTTGTACTACACAAAACAACTTATTTTATCCATGATTGACATGTATTAATTGATTTAAAGCATTAAGTACGTGATTTCATAATTATAACTGCACAACAATCTAAAGTATATTTCATGCTTAGGGTTTGTTCGGATTGATAGACTACTCACACATGCTGGAAATAAACGATGCTAATATGTAATTATAAGACATAATTAAGTAAATAAATACCTTAAAATCAATGCCCTAATGTTGCTTCACATATAGAATTTATTAAAAGATAAAAGAAAATGTATAGAGTAGTTGAAAAGTAATTGGAGAGAGTTCTTTTGAAGATCTATGGTCATATATATAGTTTCCCTAGGAATACATGTCCTAAATAAATACAAATTCCTCATATTAATCCAAAAATGTCGTCACCACATGATTTGTCAGTGATTCCTCACTTATACACAAATTGATGAGTAGATCACTAAGCTTAGGTATCTGTGCTCCACCGATTTATTTTGCAGTTCATAGTTCATTCTCTAATTCGAAGTGGATTCACTGGCTTTTTTCTATTTTCGATTTAGATGGTTGTTCCTAGTATTATTTCAAATCACTGACTAATCGTTGATGTAGTTTTTCAATTGACTATTTTGCTTTTCTTTCTCTTTTATTCCATTTCATCATTTTCCTATTTAAAACCTGAAATCACAAAAATAAGAGAATACCTAGTGTAACATCACCATTTATGCCAAAAATTAACCTAAATTACACTATAAATGTGTCTAATTATTGATTTGTCAAATACCCTCAAACTCAACACTTTGCTCTCCCGAGCAAAGGAATATTTTTAATCATATCCTCTTTCATTCTTATGTACTGATTTAAGATTAATTCATCTTAACTAAAAGAATAGAAATTTTAAAATAGAAGTGATTTTCAAAAGGAAACATATTACCCACAAGTAAATAAAAGTTATGAAAAAATAGAATGATTTAGTCAAATAAAAACATCCTTTAATGATAACTAGATCACAAAATGTAACACTCTTTATAACTTGAAGTTTATTACTAAGGCCGGTACATATCATAGGTTTTCTCAATCTCCACTGACAAGCATTAAGCTTATGATAACTAATATATAATCTCAAAACACAAAAACCACTTGATTAATTTCAATTTTAGAAAATATTTTATAATAGTACCACAATTAAAATCAATAAGAGTTTTGCCAAGATACTAATGAATATGTCATTTAAAACATATTAGATTAAGAAATATTATATTCAACTTTAGCTTCAAGTACTCGAGTTAAATCTTTTCTTTTGAAGAGTTTTAAAACATCTATCTTTTTCATCTTTCATGATTTTTTTACTCCATTCTAATTGTTTCTTTTTAACACATTTCTTTTACTTTTACTTTTGAGTCCCTGCTCCATTTCCTTTGGACATTCTCACATTTTTTCCACTATAGATTTCTCGCTCCGTTTCCTTTGAAATCTATACAACTCTATATATTTATATTTATAAACTCTTTTTAACACATCTCAGTATCCATTAAAGTTGAAGAAGGTATTTTTCTAACTTAAAGAAATTTATCGGTTTCTAATCCATTTTTTTTTCAATTGTGGCATAAACAGTTTTATATATATAAATATATATTACCAATAGTTTTGTATTATAAGATTCCTAGAAATATATCTTGTTCATCTTGCACTATTATTTCGATCTTCTACCCATTATCATGATTAACACAAGGCATTCAATTTAGTGTCCACATCAAGTAGCAAAGTTAATAAAAAAGGGTACAAAATTAATTCCATTTATTATAAAATTCACTTGGGTAATAAAATATCACTTCAATTTAAGATCTATAATAGATTTATTTTCATTCTTTTCCTAACTAAAAATAAAGAAAAATGAAATTCATACTTAATTTCGGAAAAAATGGGAAAAACTTCATCGACTTACTTGAATATCATATTAAAAGTAATTATGAACTATTCTTCTTCTTTTCTTTCCTTTCATTGCCAACAATGTCATACTTTACCTAAAATACTTGAAAAGCATTCTAAACCTTGTCTTCTAGGTTTTGAAATCAAGTTGGGTTTCTAACATAACAAACATACCACGTGAAGCATATACTATTTGTCATGTGTAATTAAAATGTAAATAAATATGCAAATATAGAAGTCAATACTTTCAAATGAATGAAATACAAAAGGAAACATAAAATCTCGTTAACAAGAATTGCACCGAGAGTAATTCATTGTATCATTTAGTCATTCATTTCATACAAGAGAAAAAATTTTACACACGGTGATGTTCAGAAGTGAGTTCATAATTAGCTTCATCATCTTCAATCATATTTATAAAAGGTTGAGAAATATAGCTATTAGCTAGTTTGTAAGTCCCAGTTTGAAATAGTAACTATAGAGATGGGATGCCAACGCTCATTCTCGAATCCCGCAAATGACTAACATGTTTTCTCTCAGATATAGAATGGTAGAGTTATAGAGTCCTTTTATTTGCCCCTATCATTTCTTCATTACAATTATTCTTCATTTGGTTGCACATTAATGAAGAAAATATAATTTGAAAAAATCATTTTCTTCTAGGTTATGATGAAGATGGTGTCGAACCCATAGGAATATTCAGTATGTTTACTCGAGCCATTAAACTTGCCACTCTTTGTGCTTCTTCTTTTGCCTTCTTTTTATTTTTAGTGTTGTTTCGTTTCCTTGCTTCCCTCGCATTTATTGCATTTAATGATTCCTGTTCATCCTTGGATTCATTATATCTTAATAGCTTCTTCATTCGTTGTATTCCCACATAACTTATGGTTCCATCTAGCAATACATCAAATTCGGTATCGAAACCCACTCCGGTTTTCCTATACAATTCAGTGATCAAGATTGGGAAAGGTAATATTTTATTCTTCGAAGTTTGCATTGAAAACTTCATATAATCATGTATAATTCTTCCAACATCGATATAACCTTTCTTCATCACTATATGATACAATAAAGCAGTTCTCGAGTTCTTCGCTTTGAAGTGTTGCTTGGTTGGGTAAAAACACGCATTTACTATATAACTCCAACTCTTCGTAATCTTCATAAAATAAGTGGTTTCAATAAATTTTGGGTGGCCTTCCCTGTCAAGCACAAATCCCTTCCCCGGAGGTATCTCTAATGCATCTTGGATTATTTAAAAAGAGTAGGATTCCTTATATTCATAATTGACATTTAGGTAATCCTCCTTCATTCTATGTCTATTTTGTGGAATACCAAAAAATCTATTCAACCTCGCAGGAGAAATATCGATTATCTTCCCTTTAATGACCACTTTGTCTATTTCCCTCCTAACATGTCCATTACCATAAAATTGTTGTACAATTTCTTAACATCCCATTTCTTCTCTTCTCGTATAGTCTCGTAGAAGTTGATCTCATCCTTTTATCTCTGATAATGCTTACAACTCTATCCTCATACTTGCTCACATTTTGAATGTTGAACCTGTTATGGTCGTTGTCCCTGTGGCTGCTTCGATGTGTTGTTGTATCTTGTGCTCCTTGCCTAGTGGGCCCAACTATTCGTATTTGGCACTTGCCCGTCCATCTCATGTATCGATATTCATATCCACTTGTGTGTTATTAGTTCAGTTAATTGGTTATTCATATTTTTCTTAAGTTATTTCCTTAAATATTTCAATTTCTTAAGTTCAACTGTTTGTAGCTTATTCAAGTCATAGCCGTGCTAGTGGTTTTTGTTTTACAAGTTAACAGTTAATCACTTTTAACAATAAGTAGCGAAAATCTTATTCATAGTAAGTAAAGCATAAAGATCATCATAATATATAGTATTTTTCATATGAGCATGTCCTACAGTGGAAAACTTGGAAATGTATTTTGTATATAGGCGATAGTACCATAAGACAATATGTATATACATGCATAGTGTCACTTTAGCCCCCCAAATACCTAACATAATTCAAAATATCAAAATGAGCACATACTAGTAGGTCATCGATGGCGGGCAATCAGATGTATTCGCCTAGGATCCACTTGCCCCTACTGGTACTAAGATCTGCACTTAACATAACAAAAGTTCGATGACGACTCCAGTAAGTAAAATCTCAAAGAAATTCACTAAGCATTTAAGTAAATAAGAAGCCAAATGAAATGTTAAATAAACATGCGGAAATATAAATAGGCAACAGTAAATGGATCATCGCACGCATACATAACAAGTGGATAACAAAGTGTGTGTTCGTCCGATCAGACTAAAATGTACTTCAAATCCTCAAGATCCCTTCAGTAGGTGCCCCCACTGCTCTTTCACCTAGTTCCTCGTGGTGATTCATATGCTTCATCGACATGTGCACCAGTTATCAGCTCGATCACAATTCAACAAGGGCTTGGTCACACATTCCACAACCCATCGTGCCCTAAACACAATGAATATACCGATGGGAGTAACCTCAACCAACCATCCAAAATAGTGTGGAATAGAATAATATGCAAAAATAGACAGAATCAACATATGAATAATAATTAAATACTCAAGTGATGTCCCTATGGGTTTTACAAACCTCAAACATACACTCCAATCCTCGAAAATACCCCGAACCGACCCCATCACATCCTCGACTATCGAACCATAGTCCTTGAGTCCCCTGGGATCAATTTCAGGTGTTTTACATGGATTATAAGTATTAAAAATTAAGTGTGTAGGTCAAAGCTTCAAAACATCCCTTTAAGTTTAGCTGATATATTTCATTAGCACACTATTTTGGGCCCCTAGCGCACTATGTAGAGATAGCGTGCAAGTGTTCTTCATGCTGAAGAACACCATCATGCTCAGCAAGGATAACGCGCTAGCCACCCTGTCTAGCGTGCTATCTATGTCGAGGGGCAAAATTCTCAACTCAAGAATTCTGTCCCCAACTCCCTAAATTGCTTTACCAGACTTGTCAAACCATTCTCCACTCAATAGGGACTTAAAAACACCATTACAATAATAGAAACAACAATTATTTAATCACAATTTTCAAATTCATGCATTCATTAGTTTTTCCCAATTTTGTCGAAAAACTAAATTTCCATCAAAATTAGTTTACAAATCCTAATGTAAATGTTAATTAGACTTGTAAATCACCAAAGATTCATTAAAAATAGTGATGTAGTCCTTAAATTCAAGTTAACATCAAAACATCCCAAATTAAGCTCATTTTGATGAATTTAGTGAGATAGAGATGATTGTCTTATGTTTTAATCTCTTGATTTGATCTCCAACCCTTAATTCTAGCTCTCCAAATCATCAAATGTTGTTGTTGTTCTTTCCAGGTTTTTTATTTGCATGAGAAAGTGATAGTGGAGATGAGAAGATCCCACTCATTTGCTATTTATATGTTATATGACGATCAATGGTGTTCACATATCTTGAGGTCAATCTAATGGTCCTCTATTAGGCTATCCTGCTATCTAGTGACAGAAATTAGTGACACAATTTGCTTAGTTTCTTAAATCTAGGATCATCTCAATGTCCATTCATGGCTTAGAATATTTCTTGCTAACTATAGGAAAATTAAATTCAACTATTTAAATAGTTAACTTAGGCATATAATTAATTATGGTTGGTGTACATAGACTCTTTTATTAATAATTTTATGGTCTTACCAACCCTCGGCTACCCAGTACCTTGTGCCTCACGTCTCGACACGCATATCAAGGTGCATCAAAGCTTATTGTTTGGATTAAATTGACTTAGTTTATAGTTATATTACCCATTATAATTGATCAACTAGTCAACTTAACATGAATTAGTTGTGTTTTCTAGCGTATCCGTAGTTCACCTAATCGATAACCGCCCTGGTATGCACGAAGCGATTGAGCTTCACACAATCTAGCACAATATAATAATACAAACACAACATGACATGTATTAACGAATAAACTCAAATATGCATTGCAAATAAGCAATTAATAGACAAATAGCTAGTGCACCTAGGTCGACGTGTGTCTTAGCCTATCCACAGCGTACATGTTGATTAGAGTCGGTGCCTTAATATGAAATTATGCAATAGATAATGGCGTTAATTAAACAGTCATTACAATCTTTCTAACTAGGGAAGATTTTGTCCAGAAACTTAAGTAAAACTAAACGTCACACCGCAAAATAGCTGAAGGTATCGCTCTTGCATAGTCGACTCGAGTTTCCAGGTGAGTATTTATGTCCCATGATGCTGCCAACGAACGAGAACCTTAAGGAACTCCCTGTTCTTGAGTACATGAACCTTCCTGTCAATGATTGCTATCGACTGCTCCTCGTAAGTTGCGTCAAGCTGAACATTAATCTATCTCAAGTCAACCATCAGTCTCAGTCCTAACCTAGCAAGTCTCAACATAGAGACGTGAGAGGTCAAATGAACCCCAGCTTACTCAGGAGGTAACTTTAAACAATATGCAACGCTGCCAACTCGTAGCGGCGGGACTCTAAACGGTCCTGTAAATCTTGGCACCAATTTCCCTTTAATCTCAAATTTATGCTGACCCTTCCAAGGGGAAACTTTTAGTACCATGTCACCCTATTCATAGCTCTGACCCTTATTATATTTATCTGCATACTTCTTCTATCTATCATGTGATGCTTGAAGTCTCCACCGAATCTATTTAATCTTCTATGTGATCAATAACTATCTGTAGCCTAACAGTAACTATATCTTCGGGCTCTGCCCAACACGTAGGTGATCTATAGGGCCTCCCACATAGTGCCTCAAAGGATGCCATACTGATACTCGCCTGATAGTTCTTGTTGTTGTATTCAAACTCACACTGAGGTAGATAATCCTCCCACGAACCCCCAAACTGTAAGATACGAGCCCTAAGCATGTTCTCTAAAATCTGTAAATATCTCTCCGATTAACCGTAGGTTTGGGGGTGGTAAGCCTTACTAAACTACAACCTGGTTCCAAACTGCTCTTGCATAGCCTCTCAGAATCTCGAAGTCAACCTAGAATCTGTGTCTGATACAATAGAGACATCTGCAGTAGTCCACTAATGAAATCCATAGTGATGTACTTCTATTTCCACCGCGGAATAGGCAACAGCTGTAGTAGTCCGGCAGGTCTCGTATACTCAGTCATCACATGTTGGCAGATGTAACAACTCCTAACATATGCTCCCATATTAGGCTTCATCCTTGTCTACCAGAATAATCGCCTTAATTCATGATACATTTTGGTCCGACCGGATGAATGTGTAGCGAGACCTGTGTGCATCCTCAAAAATCCCATCATGTAGTTTTTGATCCGTAGGTATCTACAACCTCCCTCAGTGTCTCAAATATTGATCCGTCGACTCTGCCTAATGAGTACACTTCAAATCTCAAGCCAGACCACAGAACTACAAATAAAGCCCATCAGCTATTTAACACTTGACAACTTGCTCAATCGATACGGTATGAACTCTAATCTGCTAACGAATATGCAGCTCGGCCATAGTAGAAACCTCTGTCATGCACATAACTGATGTTGCCTGTAGTAATCCATGCTCATGTATCATATGTCACATAACTATCTAAATGTCAATCTTGCTCTTGCTCAATGCATCAATTGCGAAGTTCACTTTCCCAGGGTAATACTGAGTAGTGAAGTCGTAGTCCTTCAATAGCTCAAGCCATCTCCTATGACGCATGTTCAAATCTCTATGAGTGAGGATATAATGCAAACTCTGATGATCTATGTACAAGTTGAACTTCTCTTTGTAAAGATAATGCATATAGGCCTTTAGTGCAAAGACAATTGCCGCAAGCTCCAAGTCATGCACTAGATAATTCCTCTCTTAGGGTCTCAATCATTTTGAAAAATAAGCAACTGATCTACCCTCCTGCATTGATAAATATCCAAGACCAATGCCTGTCACATCTATGTAAATTGACAAAATCTTGCCCAACTCTGACAACGTTAATAGTAGTGTAGAAGTTAATCTCCTCATCAGCTCCTAAAAAGCTTGGTTACACTCATCTGACCAATCAAATCTAACATCTTTCTTAGTCAATCTTGTCATCGGCACTGCAATCAAAGAAACGTTATGTACGAATTATCGGTAGTGTCCTGTCAGTCCCAAAAAACTCCAAATATCAATAATAAACTTAAGCGTCCTCTGGTTAATGATAGCCCTAATCTTCTATTAATCCATAGAGATACCCTGATCGCTGATAACATTCCCAAAAATCTCATTGCTCACTGATAACATGTCCCTAAAATCTCACTGCACTAAGCCAGAAGTCACACTTGTTGAACTTGGCGTATAACATATTCTCTCCTTGTGTCGTCAAAATTGCCTTGAGATGTTTCTCGTGCTCCTTGCGAGTCCTATTGTAGATCAAAATATCATCAATGAAAAATATGACAAATATGTCCAAATATGGTCTCAAGACCCTGAGCATTAGATCCGCGCTAGTAAGCCCGAACGACATGATTGTGAACTCGAACAACCCGTATCTCGTGTTCAAGGCAGTCTTCTTGATGTCCTCCTCTCGATTCCTTAACTGATGATAACCTGAGCAAATATCAATCTTCGAGAAGAATTTATCGCCTATTAACTGGTCGAACATATTTTCTATCATAGGGAGTAGTTAACGGTTCCTAACTATAATCTACGCGCATCCTCATCGAACCATCCTTCTTCTTCTCAAACAACAATGGAGTTCCCCAAAGTTATATATTAAATGAAACCTTTCTCCAACAAATCATCAAAATGTTTCCTAACCTCCTCCTGCTTTGATGGTGACAATTTGTAAGGTCTGTTAGTGACCAGCTGAGTCCCTTGTATTAACTTAATGATAAACTCAATCACTTGTTACAATGGAAATCCTAGTAGACCATCTAGGAATGTGTCAATGAAATCTCTAACTATCAGAACATCCTCAATCGTGACAGTGGTCCTAACAACTGGCTCAATTATTGCTGCGAATGCCTCCATCTCTTGTGATGTAGTTATTCGGCCCCTAGTGATAGGTAAGTCTATCGCGGATCCAACTAGTGAGAACTTTGGTATCCCAGGAATGTGAAAATCAACTTTTTTACCAAATCAATCCATATGTGCATGATAAGGTGATAACCAATCAATCCAGAAAAGTACATCAAATTATTGATACTCTGATACTCAGAGATCTCTTGGTAATTAATGTCCTTTAACCGCTATTATCACGTCTCTACATATCTAGTTAGGATATATCTTGTCCCTAGAGGTCGTACGGAGAACAAGGTGTATGCCTAGTGTCTATGCAAATAACCCTAACTCTCTAACAATCCGTTCAGTAATCAATAATAAAGTACTATCAGAATCAATCATAATATGTATAGGTCTTCCATGGATATGTAATGTACCTTCGACGAGTTGTCTAGTGGCTCCATTGTTTGGCTTTGCTACTGCTTGGACCCTATCTCTGACCTGATTTGGCTCTCATCGCGGTGACAATAGTGCTCTGTAGTTTACCTTTAAATGTCCCTTCTGACTACACCTATGACATTTATGCTTCTCCGGCCTGTCAAACTGCCCGTCTTTAGATTTTAACCCTGACCCCAATCTTTTTTACCCCTATCATGTCCTCCCTAATATTTACCCTGATGGTACTATTATGGATGTTGCCTACACTGCTCGATTTGTGTTGGGGCCATAGCGTACACCCGCAGCCTATCATCATAGTAAAACTGATTGTTCCGTTAATCATCCATGTTGCCCTCATCATGTCTATTGTCCCTCCAACCTCTATTAAGTGTCTACATGTCTCATCAGCCTCCAATCCAGTTAAGAACTTTGTCTCATTTATACCTTACTCCCAGTAATACACCTGCCCTGCCTCTGCATCAGGAATGTTTCGTGTGCTAATGCTCTTTCATATATCTCTTGCAGAGTAGGAGCCTCAAATGACACCACCGCCTCGGTAATCTTCTCATACACACCTCGGGTGACGTAATAGATATGGAGTTACACTATCCCCGCCACATCCATCAAGAACTATAACAAGTATCGGTAATGCTCCACATACTGCATCGGTGAGCGGTTACCTTTTCGCAGGACCAAAAGCTCTTATCTCAACTTCGACCTCACCTTTATGGGAATATACTGATTATAAAATAACTCTCTGAACTCTGCCCATGTAATCAACTTTAGGTGTGTATCATGATACGTGGTCCACCAGACTGTTGCATGTTCTCTTAGACATACTCTAGATAGACATGACTACACCCTCTCAATATTTATTATCGGCTTATAGAACCACTGATGAGAAACTATCCATTTCCCTGCCACCTCCATCGAAGAAACCTGTCTAAAACTTTATAAACTCTCTCTAAAGCTTTCCCTTTGGGGCCAAAGCGAGTCCTAATGTAGCAGCAACAGTAGTGGTAGTCAACTACTCTATGGTAATGGAATGAAAACTAGTGTAGCACCCTCTGCAAGTTTCTCCGTAGCTACTCCATCAATCAGTGGTTGTGGGACAGTCGAGGCGATGACTGTCCCTGTAGGTACTATAACTACTACTGGGTCTTGGGGTGCTGTAGCTATACCTGTAGCGAGTGCCGTAAATGTGACAGCTTGATCCCGTAATAGTCAGAGTACCTTCGCCATCTGAGCCTCTTGGGCAGCGAGTTGGTCATCCACACTTACTGTGATAGGGGATCCCTAGCAGCATCTCTAGTCTATCCAATTTCTTGAGGCACAATCGACCGTCCATCCATGATTCGCATCGAGAAGCATGTTTCGAATCGGCCTCAATACATATACATGTATATCATATATATATTGAAAATAAAACACATATATGAACCATAACTCTACCCACCTCACATCACTTCCCAATTAAGGTTCTAAGGCAATATCATCGGTTTCAACATCTAAGGTTTGTTTATCAAGTGTTATGCTCTTTCATTTAAGTTTCCTAAATAACTAGAACTCGAATTTGATACCAACTGTGGTGGCCCCGGTCCTCGAGGCTACCTCAGGGTGTTGTCATGTCATGTGCTCCTCACCTTGTAGGCCCAGTTACACGTATCCAGTACCTACCCGTCCATCTCATGTCTCGATATTCATATCCACTTATGTGTTATTAGTTTAGTTAATTAGTCATTCCAATTTTTTTATTTATTTCCTCAGGTCTTTCAATTCTTTGAGTTAAACTGTTTATAGCTTATTCAAGTCCTAGCTATGCTAGTGGTTTGTGTTTTATAAGTTAACATTTAATCACTTTTAATAATAAGTTGCGAAAGTCTTAATTAGAGTAATTAAAGCATAAAGATCATCATAATGTATATTATTGTTCATATGAGGATGTCCTACTGTGGAAAACCCGAAAAGGTACTCTGTATATAGGCGATTGTATTATAAGACATTATGTATATACATGTACAGTGTCACTTTAGTCCCCCAAATACCTAAAATAAAGAAAAATATCAAAATCAACACATACTAGTAGGTCATCGATGGTGAGCAATCAGATTTAGTCACCTAGGATCCCCTTGTACTGGTACT
The DNA here is from genome assembly GCA_039657365.1 of Stephania yunnanensis. Classification (NCBI taxonomy): domain Eukaryota; kingdom Viridiplantae; phylum Streptophyta; class Magnoliopsida; order Ranunculales; family Menispermaceae; genus Stephania; species Stephania yunnanensis. Next base: position 24,425,058 of record CM077581.1, on the reverse strand, counting down.
AGGATCTGAACTCGACATTACAAAAGGCAAATGACGAGTCTAGTAAGTAAAATCCTAAGGAAATTCACTGAGCATTTAAGTAAATAAGAAGCCAAAGAAAATGTTGAATAAATATGCTGAAATATAAATAGACAATTGTAAATGGATCATCACATGCATACATAACAAGTGGGTAACAAAGATTCTGCTCATTTCGGTCAGACTAGACTGTAATTCAGATCCGTAGGATCCCTTAAGTGGATGCCTCTACTACTCTTTCACCTGGTTCCTTGCGGGAATTGGCCTAAACCTACGCTTCACCGATATGTGCACCAGTCAGTAGCTTGGGTCGCAATCTACCGAGGGCTTGGTCACACGTGCTACAACCTAGTGTGCCCTAAACACACAACAAATATACCGATGGGGCTAACCTCAACCAACCATCTAAAATAGTGTGGAATAGAATGGTATTCAAAAATGGACAGAAGCAACATAAGAACAACAATGAAATACTCAAGTGATGTCCCTATAGGTTTTACAAACCTCAATCACGCGCTCCGATCCTCGAAAACACCTAGATCCGACCCCTTCACATCCCCTACTATCAAACTATAATCCTTGAGTCCCCTAAGACCAGTTTTAGGTGTTTTAGATCGATTATAAGTACTAAAAGTTAAGTGTGTAGGTCAAGTCTTCAAATTAGCCCATTACGTTTAGCTGATATCTGCTATTAGCTTGCTAGGTTGGGCCCTTAACACGCTATGAAGAAATAGAGCACTAGGGAAAACACCTAGTGTGCTAGTGTTCTTTAGTATAAAGAACACCATCAAGTCGAACACAAATAGTGCGTTTGCCACCCTGTCTAGCACGGTATCTGCGTCGAATGACAGAATTCGCAACTCGAGAATTTTGCCCCAACTCCCCAAAATAGCTTTCCTGGCCTTGTCGAACCATTATCCACTTAATGGGACTCATAAAAAAACATTACAATAATAGAAACAACAATTATTCAATCATAATTATCAAATTCATGCATTCACTACTTTTTTGCAATTTCACAAAAACCTAATTTTCATCAAAATCAGTTTACAAATCTTAATGGCAATGTTAATTAGACTTGTAAATCATTAAAGATTCATGAAAAATAGTGGTCTTGTCCTCAATTCGAATTGACACCAAAACATCCCAAAATGAGCTCATTTTGATAAATTTAGTGAGATTGAGATGATTACCTTGTGTTTTAATCTCCCAATTCGATCTCCAACCCTTATTTCTAGCTCTCCAAATCATCAAATGTTGTTGTTCTCTCTTGCATGACAAAGTGATAGTGGAGATGAGAAAATACCACTCATTTGTTATTTATATTTTATGTATGATCAATTGTGTTCATGTATCTCGAGGTTAATCTAATGGTCTTCTATTAGGCTATCCATCTCTCTAGTGACACAAATCAATGACACATCTTGCATAGTTTCTTCAATCTAAGATCATCTTAATGTTCATTCATGGTTTAGAATATTTCTTTCTAACTATAGGAGAATTAAATTCAATTATTTAAATAGTTAACTTAGGCATACAATTAATTATGGTTAGTGTACTTAGAATATTTATTTCTAACTATAGGAGAATTAAATTCAATTATTTAAATAGTTAACTTAGGCATACAATTAATTATGGTTAGTGTACTTAGACTCCTTTATTAACAATGTTGTGGTCTCACCATCCTTCGACTACCTGGTACCCAATGTCTCGCATCTCGGCATGCATTTTGAGGCATGTCTAGCTCATTCTTTCGATTAAATTGACTTAGTTTATGGTTATATTACCTATTTAATTGATCAACTAGTCATCTAAACGTGAATTAGTCGTGTTTTCTGGTGTACCTGTAGTTCACCTACCCGATACGTGCATTGACACGCATTATGAAGCAAATACTCGTCAAAAAGTCTCGCACGATATAATAATACAAACACAAACATACGATGAATTAACGAATAAACTCTAAAATATGCATCGTAAATAAGCAACCCATAGACAAATAGCTAGTGCACCTAAGTCGATGTGTGTCCTAGGCAATCGCGGCGTCTACGTGAATCTGAGCTAGCGTCCTAATCTGAAATTTACTCAAGAAATAATGGTGTAAACAAAATGGGCCATTACAGAACCCTCTCTCAAGAATGATGACTTTCTTTTTATCATTTTAATACCTCATCTGAGCTCTAGGTCTCATAAATAAAGAATGGTCATACGGCACCAAGTGACTAAGGTTTAGGTTCTCAAAATATTTTTCCTCATCATATGAAAATGGAGATTTTTCCCTTAGTTCAGCCCTCTGAGGTCTAGGTCCTCTAATGCTAATCCCGATAGATATTATATTTTTTAGGTGGCCTGCATACTTCTTCTTTTGATTAGGTTGCACTATACATTTCCCTTTGACTTGCTTACACCTCACCTCTTCCTTTACCTAGTCCCACCATAAGATAATTCAACAATAAGGAAATACGTAAAATTGAAACCTTCATGCTGAAGTTCCATAACAACAAGGTAAAGGAAACAATTTATGTAAAGGCTTTAGTGTAAAATTCTAAAGAGTTGAAAGTAATTCGTAAAAAATATTTATATCGACATATCTTTTTTATAATTATATATATTGAAAAAATTCTTAGAAATTCCCAAACTCATTTAAGAACCCATTTTCAAATTGAAAATGTGCATTAAAAACCATTTCAAAAATAATTTGTAATAAAAACCCAAAAATTACATAAGTTTGAAATTTTATCAAAAATTAATTTTTATTCAATGTATCGAAATCAAAAGTGTTGTAGAGTATTGATTCATACCTTTTTAGAGTGAATCTCTCTAGTAAAATGCTATGCTATCTCCTCTAGTTCCCCTCTCCATGCTCCAATTTCAAACAAAACACTCACCAAGGCCTGAGTTGGGTGTAAGAACTTGGATTCGAATTTTATAGGGTTGAAGTGCTCTTAATCAAGGTTAGATGCACTTGAAGGCTTTGATTCGAATGAATCTTGGCAAAAGTCTATATATCAAATGAATAGGTGCAAGGGTTTTAGGTGTGAAAAGGTTATTGTTGGCAATTTAGGGTTCTATTTTCTAAAACACAGATTCGTGATCAGTGAATCAGGGTTTAAGTGAAATCGCTAACAAATCGCCAGTGAAATCAGTGAAAATTGCTCTCAATGGGTCATTAATTAGTTTAGCAAATTTAGTATAAAACCAAGATCACTAACAAATCACTAAGTCGATATTCATTTATAAACCTGCAAATTGCTAGCGATTTACCAAGCGATTCCCAGTGTTAATTGGTTTCGTTAGAAAATCGCTGAGTTGTTTGCTATTATTTTTCCACTATATTCTATATTTGATTAATTGTCATGCATTGCAATCATAATTAAGGCTTAATGATCTGTATTCAATAAGAGGTATTGTACCCCAAAATAGAGTTAAAGGGAGAGAGAATAAATATATTAACTATCCTAAATCTAGTAAATAGAAAGACATTGGCTTAGTCAACCCCTTTACATGAAATTATTTCAGAATAGTAATTCTAAAATACTTCCATTATAAGAGTTAAAAGTTGAGAGAATTAAAAAACAACTAACTAATCTTACTACTAAAATTGAAAATATAGATAGAGTATGGGCTTCCTCCTAAAGAGCATTTTTTTTATAGTCATTAGCTTGACTTAGTATATAAGATTACTCATCGTTCAATTTGAGCGAGTGAAACTGACCTTCAGTCGATTCTTTGCCATACTTGATGTCTTTACCTTCCTTATCAATCTTATATCTGCATAATGTCCTTCCATGCATTTATCACGAGAGGAAGTCTCTCAGTCATAATCATAATCATAGTTTTCTTCATTGATGTAATCATCCATGATCATGTGTCGTGCGTGCCAAATATAACCTGCAATCAAGTTACCAACCACAAAGGTGTAGTAGTGGTAAATACGGGGTCGAATCCACGAGACTTGAGTTTTACTTCAAGTTAACTAAAAATGGGGGGTTTTGAAAAAATTCAATGAAATAATTAATTAAACTAGCACAAATAAAAATTTTGCAAAATAATATCAATGAGAAGAAATCACCTAAGTCTACAGTTCCACAAGCAAGAATCAAGATTCAATGACAATCATGGTCTTCAATCTTTCCTAAAAAGTTATTAATTTATATTCTTCTAGATTAGCAATAGAAAATCGACATCCACCAGAAATTCCTCTTTCCCCTAATTTCGATAGTCAGGACGTCCGCCACTAACTATTTCCCTAATTAATGCATAACCATAGACATCTGCCAATCGGGTTTAACACACTAACTGCAGTAATTTGGATCTGTAGGAACACTAATCCTAAATAACTAAGTCACATCCGCTCCCGATTTAACCTAGATCAAATTATTGCACATTCAAGAACCGAAAGGGTTTGATGGTAAATGGGTGAGTGTTTGTCACTTTATTGGTCCAAAAGCACAATTACACAGATACTAATAGTTCAAATAACTGTAGATTATCCACCTAAAAGTATTCACTAACCACATACATACCCTAGATCTAAATCATAATCATTAAAATCAACAACAATGAAATAGGAGAAATTAAATTAAATTAAATTAAATTAGTAATAGATCTCACATAATATGCCATGAATCCATCATCCCGACTTGCTTCCCCTCCGACCTAGGCAAAAAGTTGATTAGCCGATCATCATCGTTGAAGAATGTCGATACAAAAAAAATAATAGTCGATGTTCTCTTATCTTATAAAACCCAAGTTCCTAATATATAAAACTACTAAAAATTGATCTCGGGAGGTGAGAAAAACTAATTTTTGGGGTTATGGAGGTGACTCGTGCGTCGAGGAGCATCCTAAGGCTGTTTTTGGCTTGAAAATAGGTGTCCGCCACGTGTCGCATCGCCATTGATCCGTTTGGTGTCGTCGCACTGACCTGTCATCATCTGACTGGCTGAAACAGCTCCTTGTGGCACGCTATGTTGTGCAGGAATGCCACATGTCGTCGCCTGATTGGCTGAAGACAATTGTTTGTGACGCGATCGCATGATGTGTGCGAGCCACATGGCGCATGATGGAGTGGAGAGAATCATGCGAATTCGTGTCGAAGAACTGGGAGTTTATGCTTACGCGCATCCCGAGGCAAATCAATGGGCAGCTGTAGCGCGAAGAAGAAATGTCGTGTGACGTGTAGCGTGATGCTGATGTGGCGACATGTGGCGGCTTCTGATTGGTAAAGCTGATGCTTGACACTACGTGGCGGCTGGCTATTGGTGGAGAGCCAATGAGTGATGTGCTTGGAGAGGGTGTGAACGCAACACTTGGCAGCTGCTGTGAGGAGAACCGCTGACGTGTCGACATGTGATTGGTCGAACGCTGACGTGGCAGCTCCTAATTAGTTGAAATATGTTGTCTCCTATTCTACCCACTGCGCAACACATAATTCGAGGCAAACTGTCCGGCATCCGATCACTACATGTAAATACTCATTTTTGAGTAGTTTTCGCCACGAATTCAATCGGGCACTTCGTTTCACCTAAAAATGACCAAAAGATATAATTAAATATATATTTTAGATACTTTTCATATTTAAATATACTAAAATAAACTACTAAATATATATAAATACTGACTTATCAAATAACCTCAACTTAAGACTTTGCACGTCCCGAGCAAATGTGTAAATGACAACACAAACCAAACTAGACTCCTAACATAAATATGCACTGACTCAACTAATCTTATACTCATACCCAATTCAAAATTCATGGATTTCCTTTGGTTTACATAGCCACCAAGTTAACAATCAACTCAAAAAATTTCAGAGTTATGATATATCAAGACTCGCAACCCAAACACAATTAAGATCCCACTTTAAAGACATAGACTCGGTCAAAACAAAGGTCATCAACTACTCACGAGTTTTCTTGGTCTATACATTCAAGCAAGCACGTTCAAATTTCTCACTTAATACAGTGAAAGCACTCCAACTAAATCTTTTATTTGAGGAGTTTCACAATTTCTGCCTTTATTTATATTATTTATATTCTTTTCACATCTTTTTCTTCTTTTTCTTTCAATTAATATGATCCCTGCTCCATTTCCAGTGGGCCGATTTTCTCATTTTTTCCCACCACAAGTTTCCCTGCTCTATTTCCTGTGGAAACTTGTGGGACACTTTTTTTTTAGAAAAACTCTTGTTAGTCCTCCTCACTATCACTATAATTAAGCAAATCCCCCAATTTCGGTTAAAATAATATCACTTGCACAAATTTGACCATTTACTGATTTTCATTAACTAGTACAAAGTTCAACCATCAACTAAGTCCTTAATCATGAAATCATAAAAATGCTGAGCTACGAATTTGATTGAGTGTTTCTCCTAATTTTCTCTAAGTTTCAAGTCAAAAGGCAACTATAAATTACTCATCCACAACCAAAGGCATGAACAAAGTTTCGGGTGACTCTATATAACTAATAAAAAATATGTATATACATATATACTAAATAATATATGCATGAAAGTTTATCAAATCCTAATGAAATGAGAGAGAAATATGAATGGACAAGAAATGAAAGAAATGGAAGAAATGATATAAAACACCACTATTACCATTTGATATATGCATATAACCACATAAAAAAATAAACGATCTCACCTATGGTCTTTTACAAAAGAATTCATCCCAAACCATCACACTCCCTAAAACACCCCCAAACTTATTTCGAACCTTGTCCTTAAGGTTCAAAACAAGTTAAGGCATCCATATAACAAAAAGAAAAAGATAGTGGGGAAGAAGAACATGGATAAGAAATGATGCAAATGCATGTAGAACAAAAAGTGTCAAAAAACCAGTGAACGCACAAGATCTCTCATGTGTAGGTAACAAAGGAAACTATCAAAAAAAAAACAACCATAACAATAGCAAGAACTAGTAAACATATGAGTTAACTAAAAAGACTCTAATCAAATCTTGCGAGCTCGAAGTCTGTCAACTAATGGTGAAATCAACAAGATGATAGAATGAAGTTTAAAGTTTTGGGTCTACTCAAAAATCTGCCACTAATGCGGCGACTTAAGTTAGGTATATCCCAACCAAGTCTCAAAACACCTAAATTCCTATAAACATGTAAATTCCTAAAAAAATGCTCAAATTATGCTAAAAATGTAATCCAAAGTCAAACCTACAAAGCTCGATACTGCAATCCTCCAATGATTGTCAAACGTAACATATCACCGTAAAAATAAAGAGGCCAAGTTAGAGTGTAATTAAATATAAATAAAAACTAAAACTAAAATAAATTAAAACTGAAATATATGCGACAAATAAATAAAATAAAATAAAATGAAGCTGGGCTGCCTCCCAATGAGCCGCCTTTCTTTTGTCTTTGGTTAGACTTGGTGTGATTGATCACGTGATGCCCTCTCCTTTAGAGATGTCAACAACAAATGGTGCATCTGCGTATTTGGGCAATGAAGCATGCACGCCCTCTTTAAGATTTAGGAGCTCATTCGGGACTTCCAACATGAAAGAATCCGTCGCATTAGGATCATCCAACACAAAGGTGTCGACAGTGTAAAAGATCTGCTAACGTTCTCGTACTTCCACTCCCTTATAAGGTGTACCATATGTGCATGGAAGGGTGGGTGGTTGCACCAACACCAGAGGTTGGTCTTCCTAGCTCTCTATCTGCGGCTTCTCCGGCTTGTCTAAAATGACATCAATTTTCATCTCATTTCCTCCCTCATTTAGTGCAATGAAAATCTATGGCTCAATTTGAAAGACTTCATGTTCTTCCGATGTTTCTCTCAAATGGTCTCCTACCTGTGCAACCTCATTCACCTCAAATCTTTCAACGTATCAACACTCGCATCCTCCTCTAGTTTAAATATTGGTTGTGTACTACATAATTCTTCCTCATCATCCATACTCTGAAAGCTTGCATTATATTACATTAATTTAGTGTCCAATTCCATCAAGTCTGGAATCTTAAAAAAAAAAAATTGGGTCTCGTCAAAAGTTGTCGAAACTATTGGTAATTATCTATCATTTGCTTCATCATATCTTCCAAGGAGGTGTTTTGATGAAACTGTTGATTTCCTTCATGTTGATGGACCTGTGGGTTTGACATGAGCGCATAAAAGTCGGGTTGTGGCTATGCATAGCTAGAATAGTGATAATTCTCATACTATGGATAATATGACCAATTATATGCGGAATGAGAATAATCTCCACAAATTTCGCAAACCTCAACCTGTTGCACAAAAGATTGCAAGTTAAAAAATTAGTATCCATTATGTGACCTACCTATCCCATTCACATTATAATAATGTGAGTCTTCGAATCGACCATAATTATGAGGGTAAGGGAGGAGTCCATCGCGGGGTTACCTGAATACATATTAAGAGCAAGGAACTAGATATGCAAAATAAAATAAAAATAAAAATAAAAATAAAAAATAAAAATAACTAAAGAAAGAAAAATATCAATCCCCGACAACGGCACCAAAATTTGATCACGTGTCGTGCGTGCCAAATATAACCCACAATCGAGTTACCAACCACAAAGGTGTAGTAGTGGTATATACAGGGTTGAATCCAGAGGACTTGAGTTTTACTTCAAGTTAACTAAAAATGGGGGGTTTTCAAAAAATTCAATGAAATAATTAATTAAACTAGCACAAATAAAAAGTTTGCAAAAATAATATCAATTAGAAGAAATCACCTAAGTCTACAGTTCCACAAGTAAGAATCAAGATTCAATGACAATCATGGTCTTCAATCTTTCCCAAAAAGTTATTAATTTATATTCTCCAAGATTAGCTATAGAAAATCGACATCCGCTTGAAATTCCTCATTCCCCTAAGTTCGATAGTCAGGGCGACTGCCACTAACTATTTCCCCAATTAATGTATAACCTTAGACATCCTCCAATCGGGTTTAACACACTAATTGCAGTGATTTGGATATGTGGGAACACTAATTCTAAATAACCAGGTTGCATCTACTCCCGATTTAACCTAGATTCAATTGTTGCACACTCAAGAACCGAAAGGGTTTGATGGCAGACGGGTGAGTGTTTGTCACTTTATTGGTCCAAAAGCACAATTACATGGATACTAATAGCCAAATAACTGTAGATTGTACACCTAAAAGCATGCACTGGCCATATACATACCCTAGATCTAAATCATAATCATTAAAATCAATGACAATGAAATAAGGAGAAATTAAATTAAATTAAATTAAATTAAATTAAATTAAATTAAATTAAATTAAATTAAATTAATAATAGATATCACATAATATGCCTTGAATCCATCATCCCGGCTTGCTTCCCTTTCGACCTAGGTAAAAAGTTGATTAGCCGATCATCGTCATCGAAGAAAGTTGATACTAAAAAATAATAGTCGGTGTTCTCTTCTCTAATAAAACCTAAGTTCCTAATATATAAAAACTACTAAATATTGGTCTCGGGAGGTTAGAGAAACTAATTTTTGGGGTTGGGGAGGTGACTAGTGCGCCGAGAAGCATCGTATGGCTATTTTTGGCTTGAAAATAGGTGTCCGCCACGTGTCGTTGTGCCATTGATCTGTTTGGTGTGTTGCGCTGATGTGTCGTTGTCCGATTGGCTGAAACAGTTGCCTATGAGGCGCTGTGTTGTGCTGGAGTGCCACGTGTTGCCGTCTGATTGGCTGAAGACAATTGTTTATGACGCGTTGGCATGACGTGTGCGAGCCTTGTGGTGCATGCTGGAGTAGAGAGAATCGTGCGAATTCGTGCTGAAGAATTAGGAGTTTGTGCTGACGCGCATCCTGAGGCAAATGATCGGCAGCTGTAGCGCGAAGAAGAAATGTGGTTTGACGTGTATCGTGATGCTGATGTGGCAACATGTGGCGGCTTCTGATTGGTGGACCTGGTGTTTGATGCTACGTGGCGGCTGGCTATTGGTGGAGAGCCAATGAGTGACGTGCTTGGAGATGGTGTGAACACGACACTTAGCAGCTGCTGTGAGGAGAACCGCTGACGTGTCGACATGTGATTGGTTGAACGCTAACTTGGCAACTCCTAATTGGTTTAGATATGTTGTCTCCTATTCTACCCACTGCGCAATGCGTAATTTGAGATAAATTGAACGGCATCCAATCACTACATATAAATACTCTATTTTGAGTATTTTTTTCGCCACGAGTTCAACCGCGCACTCCATTTCACCTAAAAACGACCAAAAAATCTAATTAAATATATATATTTTTAGTTACTTTTCATATTTAAATATACTAAAATAAACTACTAAATATATATATAAATACTAACTTATCAATCCATCTTGTAACCATCCTGGAAATACATTTAATCATTTCTCATCCTAAGTGTAACTATACGTTGTTTGACATCAAGAATAGCTCCGACTGTCTTAAAAATAGTACACCCCATCAATCACATCATTTTTCTCAATCGATGGTACTACCAAGAAGTTGGTGAGGCACTTAAAAAAAGTACATCCCATCAATCACATCATTTTTCTCAATCTATGGTACTACCAAGAAGTTGGTGAGGCACTTGAATCATCCTACTTATATTGGCACATTCATTAACATTCCAAGTGGAAAGATCTTATCACCATTTGCTTTATGGATAACGAAAGATGGTAACCTGGTTTTTGGAACCATTGTTCCTGTAACATATTCAAATCCGCTCATGTGTGAAGTAAAAGACTAGAGAAGCTAACATCATTGATCATTATTTTTAGGAATATTTTCCCTAGATCATATTTGTAAATTTTGAACATATGTTCTAAATCTTGAAGCTTTAGTCGCTCATCATTGAATTATTCTTCCACTGGTTACTTCTCTTTTTGTTGGTGCACTTCAGATTGTATCTCTTCAAATTATTGCTTTTTTATTTATACTTCTTCTTATTGTGCGATTTCTTATACATCCAAATGTAATAGTTTCATTCTTAATGCTTTCAATCATGTGGATACAAACATCTATTTCATTACTTTGCGAACTATGTTGGTCAATCTCAAGGCTAATGATTTCCATATCACGTTCAACAAAATTTTCATATTAAGGTTTTAACCTATGACTATTACTATAAATATTTGTCATATTTCTAAGCTTTCTATTTTTACTGTACAATGAGGTAGTAAATTGAGAATCATATAAGGTCATGTCGCTCTAGAATGGAGTTTTCCAAGTAATAATTTAAGTTTTAAACAAAAAAGTAGAATTTTATCTCCTATTTGAAGTTTTTTTAGAATTAATTTCTTATCATGAAATGCTTTAGTTTTATCTTTACAAATTGATGCATTTTCATATGCGTTATTCCTGATTTCTTCTAGTTCTTGAAGACTCAACTTACGTTAGTTTCCTGCTTCATTATAATTCATGTTGCATGTTTTTATTGCCCAACAAGCTTTATGTTCTAGTTCGACCGGTAATTAACATGTTTTTTCAAATACTAACCTGTAAGGTGTCACGCCTATAGGTATCTTGAATGTTGTTTTATATGCCAATAATGCGTCTTCCAGTCTAAAACTCCAATCTTTACGTAATGGACTAACTATTTTTTCTAGTATTAATTTAATTTCTCTATTTGCCTTTTTAGCCTGTCTACTAGTTTGTGGGTGATATGCAGTAGATGTCCTATGTGTGACGTAGTTAGCAAGTAAATTAGCAACTAATCGATTACAAAAATGTTAACCTCTATAAATGCTCTAGGTGATCCAAAAACTGTGAGGATTTTTTATCTAAGGAAATCAATCACTATTTTTTAATCATGAGTTCTAGTAGTTTTTGCTTCTACCCACTTAGACACATAATCTAAATCAAGTAAGATATAACCATAGCCATTTGATGGTGGAAAATGTCTTATGATATCTATTCCCTATACATCAAACACTTCACAAAGTAGGACAGGGGTTAAAGATATTTGATTTCTACATCTTAAGTTTCCAGTTCTTTGGCAATTTGGACAAGATTTTATATAAAGGAAACAATCGTGAAATAAATGGGCCCGAAGAATCATGAATCCAATATTTTATGGGCAACTCTACGTAGGCCGAAATGTTCACCACATACATAAGTACGACCATGAGATATAATTGATTGTACTTTTGAATGTGGTATGCATCTCCTAATTATTTGTTCAGTGCAAAACTTCCATAAGTAAGGTTCATCCCTTAAATATTGTTTAGAATCCTTTTTAATTTTATTCTTTTGGGCACTTGTTAAGTAAGGTGATAACCTCTTGGTGGTGAGGTAATTAACTATATCGGCATACCAAGCAACTTTAGTATGCATATTATATAAATATTCATCTAGAAACTCATCTCTTAATGGTAAAGGTGATTCTCCATTCTTTAACTTACTTAAGTGGTCTAATATTAGATTTTTAGCTCATTTCTTATCTTTTGTAGTAAAGTCGAGTTCTTGTAGGAGTAGTATCCATCTTATCATTCTTGGTTTTGCATCTTGTTTTGTGACGTTCGAGAATTTTATATATTTGATTAGGATGCTAATTAAGTATTTTTGAATTTAATTTGCGATTTAAGTGTCTGAGGTAGGAACCACGTGTTACAACTTGAAGATCATAAGTTTAAATATTACTTTTGTGTATTGTGTGCTTAGTGTGTGTATTATATGGTATTTTGTCGCGAAGTTGGAGTGTGTTGAGGTATATCCTCAATTTGTCATAATCGGGGTTGCAAGTGCTTGTCTGAAAGGGATGAGTGAAAATAAATTATTAGTAGCTCAAAAACTAATGAATAAAGTGTTAATTCCCACATGAAAATTTTGCCTTGGTTTATGTGCACGTTAGGAGTGGTGGTAGTGTAAAATGAGAATGAAGTTGGTATAAGACCTTGCCTCGAATTTTGTATTAGTTAGTGGTGGTCGAGGTTGAGATTGGGTCTAAATTGATAAACGTTTGGCTAAGTATGGCAAGAAGATTGGTCTATAAGGGTTCAGTATATCGTGAACAAAGATAAGATTTTTTGGATGTCAGTGTGACCAAAATCAGGTTTATGGACGCTTCATGAAGATGAACTGTTTTGTCGAGAGTTTGGTTCAATTTTGTGAAAAATCGGAGTGAAAATGAGCGCCAGAAGTTAAAACACGTCAAAATACAGATTTTAGGAATTAATAAATAAAAAGAAATTAAGGTGCTGACAAGCTGCTGAGGGTTTATATATAAATATATATATATATAACAAAGACTGAACACAAAATCAATTTGATTTCATTCCAACAGAATGTTCGAACCAAACGTTTCCTAACCCTTATAACCATGAGTTTCACTCGCGGAGCTCTTAATGCCCGATTCTCACCCAGTTTCTTTCTGCAAAGTCGTGAGCATCATGAGACGATCAGGTTGAACTAAGTTTTTGCAGTGAAAATAAGATATTCGGCACGCAAATTGTCAATTCATGGCATTTTTCTCCATTCAATTTGAATTCTTACGATTTTTCAATTTCTCTTGTAGGGTTTTGATAGAAATTAACAGGGATGGTTATGAATTAATGTAATGGGTTGATGTGCACCGATTTAGAATAAATTTCACCAACATGGGTTAAGGTTTTAATTAATTGAACTACTGAGATTCAGTTGATAATTATTTTAGAGATGTTATTTTAATTGATATTGATTTAAATTTGGTTTCTGGATAAATGGATTAATGGTTTTGATCCAATTTGACTTCACGATCTTTAGGAATATTTTGATGATCAAAATGAGTGGCTTCGTGGTGTTTGTTGTGGAGTTTTGAAGATTTAATCACGAAAATATTGATTTGGATAAGTTTTTCAATTCAAAACAAAATAAAATTTGCCTAGTTGACAAGCCATATTGAAAAATTAAGCTCAAAGTTGATTTGGTTGTAAGTAAACTCTATAATAGTTTTTACTATTTATGGAATTTATCTTTATACCTATAATTGTAACATAGTCTGCATTGCATTTTATCATTATTGGTCATGCATACATAGAGTGACTGAGGGGGATAAGCTTGTTTCAGAGTCAAGTTTGCTTGAAACTTAGTTTCAATCATGCCTCTACGTCGTCTAGCGAGACTGGCAGAGTCTAACAATGGCAAGTTATCTCTGCATTTCATGATCTCTTAATACTTTCTCTGTACTATTTTTGGAAGTCAATGTTTGATTATAGTTAGGAGACAGTGAAAGAGTGGATTGTATGTCATGTTTATGCATATATCATTGTTTATTTGGAAATGCAATTACATGTCCCCATGTATCTGATTAATAATTACGAGAGTACAAATCAATATAGGAATTTATTTACCTGACATCTTTCCTTACATGAAGATATTGATCGAAGAACAAAAGGAAAGGAAAGATATGCCAACCGATGATTGAAGATTTATATGGAATGTTTCTCAAACAGTGCATTGTAGGTTTTCCTTTTATATAATCACGAATTAGATTTATCATTTTTTGAGCGGACAAACATTCTAATTCACTATGAGATAGATCAAACATTAGTTTCCTTTTACTTTCTCCTTTTTACAAACACTACCGAGGGAAGTTGGGTAATAGATTGTAAGGGAAGCAAGTAGTGTATCAAAGCTCGGTGAGGGATAGCTAAATAGTTGATTGATCACTAGTTAGAGCTTTTGTGTAAATTTGTAATTTGCTTTTCATAGTGAGTTTTAAACCTGGGTGTGACCCTACAAATGTAGGACGGGTGGTTGCGATAACAATTCTTTTGTTGTGGTGTCTTGTTTGTTCTTAATTTTCTATTACTTATCAGGGCATTAATTATATTAAGTGGTATCAGAGCCTACACCTAGGCTCTTTGTTGCGTCAATGAGGTCCTGACAAAACCATGTCTCAAGTAATACAATCGGATCAACCAAAAGGCGTCTCCACAACAAAATCTCCACTACTTACGAGCACAAACTACACATATTGGAAAACAAGAATGGAAGGCTTTATCTTATCGTTAGATGTGAAGGCATGAAGATCAATTGAAAAGGGATATTTTGTCCCCACACTTGATGGCCATCCAAAGAGCATGGATATGTGGGCAGAAAGTGAAGAAAGATTGCAACTTGCAAACTGCAAAGACATTGAATGCCATTTTCAGTGCAGTGAATCAAAAGCACTTGAAGCTTATTTCTTCATGCAAAGTGGCCGAAAAAGCATGATTGACCATTCGAAGTGTGTTTGAAGGAAATGAAGATGTTAGAAACTCAAATAAGATGTTTCTCGCATCTCAGTTTGAAGCCTTACGAATGGGTGATGATGAAACCATCGCGCAATATACCGCCAAACTTAAAGGCATCGCCAATTAAGCTGAACAACTTAATAAAAATATTCCAATTGAAAAATGATGGAAAAAGTCATTAGATCACTTCCTTAATTTGATGTGAAAGTGGCTGCCATTCAAGAAATTAAATGATTGAAAATTTTGCATTTTGATGAACCGATAGGGGTACGAGATGCATCTCAATTAGAATAAAAAGCAAATAGATATGACTCTAAAGGTAGCTGCTCAATACTTACATGAAGATCAAGTCAAAGGCAGTAAACTTGCTTACGAAAAGATACAACAAGTTATACAAGAAAGCTCATGGCATTAGACCAGGAAACAAATATGATGGATCAAAGCACGCCGGGACTATTGCTAAGTCAGATGACATAAGAGCCATCAAACTAGGTTAATGTCGAGAATGTAGTGGCTTCGATTAATATTAGTCAGAATGATCAAACTTCCCGAAGAAAAAGAGAAAGTCACTAAATACAACATGGAGTGACTTTGACTTTGAAAATGAAAGTGAGAATGGTCATCAAAGTAATTATGTTGCCTTTACATCTGCAATATCAGAAAAACCAAGTGATACTCTTGTTGTGACCATAATGCTGCAACCAGACTCATCTACAACTGATCTTGAATCTGTGCCCACAATATCTGATCTAACAAAACAAGTAACTTTCCCAAATTATGATTTCAGATTTTGATAATTCTGCTAATGATGTAGATATAAAAGAAATGTATGCTGAAATTTATGAGAAATAATCTAAAGCTATTGACAAAAATATCATAATGTCAAACATGATATATGACATCAACTTGATGCAAATGAGGAGTTGTCGGCATATAAAAAGGCATTTCAACAATCAACAACTCTCAAACAATTGAATAAAGGAAAGGCGAAGATGGTTGACATCCTAAAAATTTGGAAAGACTCTCGTGACCACAGGGGTCTTGGCTATACAAATGAAGGGTCAACCTCGATAAAGAAAGGTGGAGTTGTTCCCTTTGTTAATGGAATTGATGCTGGCACCATCACACATGAAGAAGCCCTTCAACTGCATTTCAAGCCAATGTGCTACTACTACAATATTAAAACATCATACCTCGATGCTTCAAAATGTACTGAGGCTTTGCAAGAAGACAAAGATCCAGCACACATAAAAATGTTCCTAAGCAAAAAGAAGACTTAAAGCCTAAACAACACCGGCAATGGGTGCCCAAGAGGAGTTTGCAATACAATGTAGTTCATGTTTCCCTTAAGTCTACCTCTTTAATAGATTGGCACTTTGACAATGTGTGCTCTAAACATATGACGGGAAACATATCTTTAATTTTTGTCAAATCATCATTCAAACTCTAAAGGACATGTAACTTTTACGGAAATAGGACTTTCATTAAGAGTCTTTCTAAAAAATCTCTTGATAAGGTGCTTAAGGTATTGAGCCCAATCATAATGGGAGGAAACATGTCAAATATGCCTTGATAGTCTCGTAGGGGTAATAAGAGTCAAGAAATACCGTGGGATGTCAGACCCTCCCAAGTCATCGAAAGTGGGTAGGCCATAGTAGGTGTTAATGACCTTGGAACTGTAACCTCACACTATCCAAGGTTTGGTCGCGTGTCCATTCACACAAAACTTGTGAACCAACTGCTCACATCCTTGAATCAAATATCGGTTATGAGGATTCTTAGTCAAAGCTTGGTAGTCCCTTGTGAGCAATTATCATCCCTGCTCTCGAATGATCAAGGTCACTCTCTTCTCATACTTGGGTTTTTCTATACAAAACCCCATATCAACTAAAGATTTCATCTTCTTCTTATTTAGATCATTATCATACCTCTTATGGGGCTTAGCACTCACAAAAATAAACTCATTATAAAGCTCGGGTGCATTAAATGGCTGGTCTATAGCTTTAAGTTATGGTAAACGACTACTTTTCCTCTTGTTAAGACCAGCAGAATCCTTGCACTCTCCTTTGTCTATGGCATGAAAATCAAGATACCAACAACATACAAATAACCTACATGGAATTCATATCACATCAATAACTATTACATCAGCCTATGACACTCAACAAACCCAAGAATATTGAATTTAAAACACAAAAGTTTGCTCAAAATGGTTTATGGCTTTCGAAATCCAAGCCAAACAACGTTTTTGTGAAGATTTGGTTAAAAACCATTTTCAAAGTCTCAAAAACATGGAAAAGTTCAAATCAATCCAAATTGATGCAAACATGATTCCAATCAATTCATCAACTTACATACACATGCATATTCAGTTCCCCCAAATTGAATTTAACCATAGTGTCGACAGTGTCGACAAGTTTTCAACAAAAATCAAGAATTTGAAAACACTTTCTCCCAAACTTTTCATACATTAATCAACTTAAAGCCATTGTATCACTTACAATAAAAAATTGGACTTGAAATTCCAAATATTTCAAAAACATATGCCTTTTGCCTAAAATATTGGGATTTTCCAAAATCGATAAAAGATCGCAAACAAATCAACTAAATCGCTCTGAATACTTCCACAAATAAAAGCAACCATATGGTTCTAGGAACCAATTTGACTCCAGCAACACACGTTTTGCCCAAATTGGTCGAAGAACAGCTCAACAAAACTCACGAAAATTTGGAAGGATTGAGGTGTTACCTATTTGGGAATGAGTCCCCAAGAGCTCAGAGGAGATTTCTTAGCTTAATGGACACCTAAGGAGCTCAAAAACTTCAATTCCTAGATCGAGGCTTTGTCGAGGCACTCATCAATCTCCCGTTTTCTTGGCTCAAAGTGATCTCCGTTAGATGGAGAATCGAAAATGGATGAGATTGGAGCTCAAAAGTGATGAATTTGGTAGTCAGGAGTGGGTTTTCTAGGTCTTTCAGGCGGTGGAGAGGCGTTAAGGAAGTGGGTTGGGGAAGAAGAAACTGGAAATCAAGCCTAACGTCATACGTTCAACGTCACTCTGGATTGATGGCTAAAATCATTTGGATTTTTTTAAAAAAAATTCGAATTACGCTCCAACACCTTGTTAGTGCCCTACACTCACTTAGACATTACTAGCTCTAAAATCAGAATATTCCATTTCTTGAATATTCCCTCAACACCTTACATGTTACCACGCAAGGCTAAGAATCCCCGACCTAAAAACTAGAACTGATTTCTAAACTTTTTTGGTGTGTGCACTTCAATGTGTATGCATATGATCTAATACAGATGCATCAATTTAAATTATGCATGCCCCGAATTACATCGCCAAAAGTCATTTCAGAATTTGGTGCATGCAAAACAACCCACATTCATTTCATTGTAAAGTCTCTATCAAAACCAAAAGAATAGAGAAATGCATCAATTTTCATCACACTTTATTCAACTAACTAATTCAACATAGAACCATGTATTCAAACCAAAAGTTTATTGAAACTTAAACAATTCAAATTCATGAAAAATAAAGGTGGGTTGCCTCCCAAAGAGCGCCAATATTTAACGTTGTTGGCTCGACATCACCATATTCGCGGACTAATCAGAGTCCAAGTCAATTGTTTCGATTAGTGGCTTCTTCTCATCCTTGCTTGGCGGCTTAATTATCTTCCGTCACTAAATGACTTCCTGTTCCTCTTTCATGCACAACCTATTATGACTGTAAAGAACCTCCTTGTCATTAATCCTAAATGTAATAGTACCTCTGCGGCCATTTATGCATGCCCTTTCTGTGTATAAGAATAACATCAAGCAACATGGTATTGAGGACACGAAGCCCTTCATCTATGACTGAGAAATTTATCAAAAACTCTAGTTGTCCAAACCTTACGGGCACTCTCTTCGTGATTCCATAAATCTTGTTCTTCAAACCATTCGCAAGAAATGCAACCTTCTTTGGTGTTCACTCTGTGACACCTAACTGTTGGGTATTCTTTCTTTCTTTTCCTGTTTTCCCCATTTCTTTTCTCGTTCCTTTTCACCATCTTTTTCTAGCTGTCTAATTGGAATTCTTTAAGAGTCATGTGAATCATTATTAGAAGAAAAAAAAACTACATACATGGTGGAAACATTAGTAGGTAAGTCCAAATAATCAAGAATGAAAAAAATAAATGACCCTACCATTATGATCTTGTAAAATACAACCAACAAATACGTCTATTTTAGCTTTGGCCATTTTCATGAATGGCCCTAGCACAATAGAAGTGAGATAGGACACACGTGCATTTTCCATGTTAATGACATCGAAATCAGTAAGAAAATTCAAAGTTTTGACACGAACATTCAAACCTTCTAACATCCCGAGTAGGCGGATAGAAGATATGTCCACTAACTGAATGATAATATTGAAATATTTCGAAACTTGTAAATGCATAGAAAAGAAAATTGATGATGAAATGATGTTAATAGATGCTCCTGAATCAAACATAGCTTTATCTATATACATATCTCCTAGCATGCAAGAAACACTAAAAACACCTAGATCCTCACACTTCTTCGGCACATATGTGTTTCATGCATAAAAGATGTCCTCTTCGTCTTCTTCTTCAAAAAAAAAAAAAAAAAAAAAATCTTGCTATTTCAAATGGTTCGCAAGAAACTTCAACTTATGGCTTCACTTTCTCAACTTTCTCAATAGCTTTTTTAGCCTTCATAAATCCCTCTAACTAGTCCTCAGACTGTTTGCAATCTTTGAACATGTTTGCAAACCTTTTTGGATACAACTTCTAAGGAATTGGTGCCTTGTGCTTAATGTTATTCATCTATCCCATGCTTGAGTTGATCCTTTCATCTTCCTCTTTTTCTAATTTTTCATGTTCCTCTACTCTTGCAATTTCCACCACAAGCTTTTCTGCACTTTCAGCCACTGAAATCGCATTGATATGTGAAATCACACTCACATGTGCATAAGGGTTCGAAACATGTGATGGTAGCTTCCTCAAATTATTAGCTTGGCCTATTTAAGCTGACATCTGACATCTGGGCCTGCAATTCTTTAATTGAAGCCTTTATCCTCGCTTCATATTGCTGCTAAGATAATATCAAATGTTTCATCATTCCTTCCATAGTAGACTTGAATTGTAACAACTCATTCTCACGTCTGTTTTCCCTTGAATATATTGTTACTCATCTTCTCTCACTAGTCGGACCAAATTGCTTGGCTTGATTAGCTACTTTCTCAATGTACCCCTAGCCTCCATAAATGTGATATCTAAAAGACTCCCGTTGCACATTGTATCAGGTAGTTTCTTTTCATTATAGGTCAACCCCTCGTAGACTCTTTCCATCAAGGATTTCTCACTAAGACCGCGTCGAGGACACGCCATACACAATCTCTTGAGCCTCTCCAAATACTAGGGCAAAGACTCATCATTTTTCATAATAATATGAGATATATGCCTTTTATGTTAGGTAATCCTCTTGGTTGGCATCTAATAATCCTTAAATTTCTTATTTAGCTCATTCTAATTCCTTATAGAACCGGCGGGCAAGTGAAACAACCAATCCTATACAACATTTTGATACAAAAGGTAAATGCATTTAGTCTCACTAACACAACATCAATTGTAGTAGGCTTCAATCCTTCTACCACCACCTCGGATTCTGTGAAGAACTTATGAGGATCATCGTTCTCTTTCCCATGAAAATCAAGCAATATGTGTGTCAACCCTAATTTCAGTTCAAACTGACCAATGTCAGCATGATACTCAATACATAAAAGTAACAACCTTCCATGATGTTGGTTCGCCTCCCTAAATGTGAGCTATATATCTCTCATGTTTCACTTCCTACCTCGTATTTTGCTAGTTGTTTTGCCTAGCATCCTGCGCAACTAAAATATTTTGATTTTTTTTGTTTTCCTCCATAGTCAACTACATCCATTCTCTTTCTTTTGTTGTCCATGTTCCTCTTTCTATATATCTGGTAAACTTCCAAGTCGAATGGAATCAAAGAACCTATGAAAAGTGAACGTCGGTGACTTACAACCATAAAACAAAACACATGACCTAAAAACAATTAGCACCAATCCCCGATATTGGATATCGAATTACCAATATCTAGAAATATAGAGAGAGAATGAATGTTGAAGTTTATCTTGCAGGTGGTCAGTAAGAGCAGTTCCTAGTCGTTACAGCTGGCTAGTTGTAGTCCTTCCCCTTCTCGTCTTTCAGTTGACGACGAAAGAGGGGACACTGAGATCTTCTGATTTGCGCACGTGGGAACAGATGTGGATGCAGTTAAGAGTGGGGAAATGTCCTTTGGGTGTGGAACTCATTCGAACCTACTTTCAAAACATAGAATCATCGTCGAAATCTAGTGTCGCGCCGAACAACATTAATAATAATCCCAAATACCAACCTATTATTGATTTGCAGTAGTGGTAAGCGGGTCGAATCCACAGGGATTGAGATGTTCCTTTTTAGGCTTTGGAAAAAATGGGGGGTTTTTTAAAAACCAAAATTGAATTATAATATGAGTGAAATGAAAATAAAAAAAAACTTAATTGCTTACAAAATAGAAATCAATAACTAGGAAACTCTACATTAAATAGTGAATTGAAATTCAAGGGATCAAATTCGTTCATCGGTTTTTGTAAGATTGCTTTGGTACCGACTTTCATAGATGGGCTTATAGTGAATCTCGTCACCTCATTCTCCTCAAGTCGGCGTAGGAAACATGCGACATAACCATATACTAACTAGACCCATAAAATCTCAAGTGCTCCACAAATTTTCAACGTATTAGCAGCATTATGCTCAGTAAGAACACCTATCACGAGTATTAACTAGTGTAAAACTCTTCCACTTATCATGTGGAAATTACAATATGCTGCTACCCTTCTCATATCTCAATGACACAAAGGCAAATCGATTGCCAACAGATAAGGCCACAATTTTCACCTAACGTGATCCTCTTTACCGAGAGGTGGTAAGATCACTGGCAATAATTTTTGACCGAAATCGAAGTGCACGTGCACTAACAAAATGATAAGGGAACAACTTAAGGTTCAAAGCTGTAGCCAAAAACTTCATAACAATAATGCAATCAAGAATATGAAAATCAGAATTGAACAATATTAAATTGAAAGAGCAAAAACTTTCCGAATCCTAAAAATCTCCAGAACTGAATCACCTTGGTCTAGAACGTAGAACTTAGTCACCCATTTACATGAAATCAACACTGGTATTTATTCAAATAATAGAAAATAGTGCAAAAATCTTTAAAACAAAATTAAAGACTTACAAAGAATGAAAAATATTAGAGTTGTCTTCTACTCACTCTTTGGAGAATATAAAAATAATACATTCTACTCTCAACAAAAGTTTCTTAAGCCAAAAGAAGTCTTTAAGTCGTTTTAAGGCCTTCTATTTATAATAGGAATGTGATAAAAAATTTAATCCCAAATCTTATACAAAGGAAAAACCAAAAATTGCCCATCTTCGATTTTGTCCAGCGTCGTACGTTCAAAACTCTATAGCGTTGGGCATTGCTAAGGACGTAATACGATACTCTATTTTCTATTTAGTTTGACGTGTGCCGAATGTGTCAATAAAGTAAAATTTCTTAAACCAACTATTTTGTAGAATTCATTCCAAACAATCCACAATCCCTAAAACACCCCCAAACTTATTATGAACCTTGTCCTCAAGGTTCAAAACAAGTTAAGGCATCCATATAACAAAAAGAAAAATACAGTGGTGAAGAAAGACATGGATAAGAAATGATACACATGCATGTATTACAAAAAGTCTCAAAAAACTAGTGAACGCACAAGATCTCTCATGTGTAGGTAACAAAGGAAACTATAAAAAAAACAACCATATCAATAGCAAGAACCGGTAAACATATGAGTTAACTAAAAAGATTCTAATATAATCTTGCGAGCTCGAAGTCTGTCAACTAAGGGTGAAATCAACAAGATGATAAAATGAAGTTTAAGGTTTTGGGTCAACTCAAAAATCTGCCATTAATGCGGCGACTTAAGTTAGGTATATCCCAACCAAGTCTCAAAATACCTAAATTCCTATAAACATGTAAATTCCTAAAAGAAATGCTCAAATTATGCTAAAAATGTAATCCAAAGCCAAACCTACAAAGCTCAATACTGCAATCCTCCAGTGAACGTCAAACGTAACATATCACCTGTAAAAATAAAGAGGCCAAATTAGAGTGTTATTAAATATAAATAAAAAAAAACTAAAATAAATTAAAACTGAAATATATGCAACAAATAAATAAAATAAAATAAAAATGAAGTTGGGCAGCCTCCCAATAAGGCGCCTTTCTTTTAAGTCTTTGGTTAGACTTGGCGTGATTGATCACGTGATGTCCTCTCTTTTAGAGATGTCAACAACAAATGGCGCATCAATGTATTTGGGCAATGAAGCATGCACGCCCTCTTTAAGATTTAGGAGCTCATTCGTGACTTCCAACACGAAAGAATCTGTCGCATTAGGATCATCCAACACAAAGGTGTCAGCAGTGTAGAAGATCTACGAACGTTCTCATACTTCCACTCTTATAAGGTGTACCATATGTTCATGGAAGGGTGGGTGGTTGCACCAACACTAGAGGTTGGTCTTCCTAGCTCTCTATCTACGACTTCTCCAGCTTGTCTGAAATGACATTAATTTTCATCTCATTTCCCCCTCATTTAGTGCAATGAAAATCTCTTGCTCAATTTGAAAGACTTTACGTTCTTCCGATGTTTCTCTCAAATAGTCTTCTACCTATGTAACCTCATTCACCTCAAAATCTTTCAACGTATCAACACTCACATCCTCATCTGGGTTAAACATTAGTTCTGTACTACACAATTCTTCCTCATCAGCCATACTCTGAAACCTAGCATTATGTTGCATTAATTTAGTGTCCAATTCCTTCAAGTCTGGAATCTTAAAATCTATTTTTTGGGTCTCGTCAAAAGTTGTCGAAACTATTGGTAATTATCTATCTTTTGCTTCACCATATCTTCCAAGGAGGTGTTTTGATGAAACTGTTGATTTCCTACATGTTGATGGACTGGTGGGTTTGACATGAGCCCATAAAAGTTAGGTTGTGACGATGCATAGCTAGAATAGTGATAATTCTCATACTATGGATAATATGGACAATTATATGCGGAATGAGAATAATCTCCACAAATTTCACAAACCTCAACCTGTTGCACAAAATATTGCAAGTTAAAAAATTGATATCCATTATGTGACCTACCTACCCCATTCACATTATAATAATGTGAGTCTTCGAATCGACCATAATTATGAGGGTAAGGGAGGAGTCCATCGCGGGGTTACCTGAATACATGTTAAGGGCAAGGAACTAGACAGAGCAAAATAAAATAAAAATAAAAATAAAAAATAAAAATAACTAAAGAAAGAAAAATATCAATCCCAGACAACGGCAACAAAATTTGATCACGTGTCGTGCGTGCCAAATATAACCCACAATCGAGTTACCAACCACAAAGGTGTAGTAGTTGTAAATACGGGGTCGAATCCAGAGGACTTGAGTTTTACTTCAAGTTAACTAAAAATGGGGGGTTTTCAAAAAATTCAATGAAATAATTAATTAAACTAGCACAAATAAAAAGTTTGCAAAAATAATATCAATGAGAAGAAATCACCTAAGTCTACAGTTCCACAAGCAAGAATCAAGATTCAATGACATTTCCCAAAAAGTTATTAATTTATATTCTCTTAGATTAGCTATAGAAAATCGACATCCGCCAGAAATTCCTCATTCCCCTAAGTTCGATAGTCAGGGCGTCTGCCACTAACTATTTCCCTAATTAATGTATAACTCTAGACATCCCCCAATCGGGTTTAACACACTAACCGCAGTAATTTGGATATGTGGGAACACTAATTCTAAATAATCGGGTCGCATCTACTCCAGATTTAACCTAGATTCAATTGTTGCACACTCAAGAACCGAAAGGGTTTGATGGAAAACGGGTGAGTGTTTGTCACTTTATTCGTCCAAAAGCACAATTACACGATATTAATAATCCAAATAATTGTAGATTGTCCACCTAAAAGCATGCATTGGCTATATACATACCCTAGATCTTAAATCATAATCATTAAAATCAGTGACGATGAAATAAGGAGAAATTAAATTAAATTAAATTAAATTAAATTAAATTAAATTAAATAGAATTAAATTTATAATAGATATCACATAATTTGCCATGAATCCATCATCCCGACTTGCTTCCCTTTCGACCTAGGTAAAAAGTTGATTAGCATATCATTGTCGTTGAAGAAAGTTGATACTAAAAAATAATAGTCGGTGTTCTCTTCTCTAATAAAACCTAAGTTCCTAATATATAAAACTATTAAATATTGGTCTCGAGAGGTTAGAGAAACTAATTTTTGGGGTAGGGGAGGTGACTCGTGCGCCGAGAAGCATCGTATGGTTGTTTCGCTTGAAAATAGGTGTCTGCCACGTGTCGTTGTGCCATTGGTCCGTTTGGTGTCGTCGTACTGATGTGTCATTGTCCGATTTGGCTGAAACAGCTGCTTTTGAGGCACCGTGTTGTGCTGGAGTGCCACGTGTTGCCGCCTGATTGGCTGAAGACAATTGTTTGTGATGTGATAGAATGACGTGTGCGAGCCATGTGGTGCGTGCTGGAGTAAAGAGAATCGCGCGAATTCGTGCTGAAGAATTGGGAGTTTGTGCCGACGCGCATCCTGAGGCAAATGATGGGCAGCTGTAGCGTGAAGAAGAAATGTGGTGTGACGTGTAGCGTGATGCTGATGTGGCGACATGTGGCGGCTACTTATTGTTGGAGCTGGTGTTTGACGCTAAGTGGCGGCTGGCTATTGGTGGGGAGCCAATGAGTGACGTGCTTGGAGATGGTGTGAACACGACACTAGGCAGCTGCTGTGAGCAGAACCGCTGACGTGTCGACATGTGATTGGTTGAACGCTAACTTGGCAACTCCTAATTGGTTTAGATATGTTGTATCCTATTCTACCCACTGTGCAATGCGTAATTTGAGATAAATTGAACGGCGTCCAATCACTGCATATAAATACTCCATTTTGAATATTTTTTTCGCCACGAGTTCAACCGGGCACTCCGTTTCACCGAAAAATGACCAAAAAATCTAATTAAATATATATTTTAGTTACTTTTCATATTTAAATATACAAAAATAAACTACAAAATATATATAAATACTGACTTATCAGTCCATCTCGTAACCATCAAAGAAATACATGTAATCATTTCTCATCCTAAGTGTAACTATACGTTGTTTGACATCAGGAATAGCTCCAACTTTCTTAAAAAAAGTACATCCCATCAATCACATCATTTTTCTCAATCTATGGTACTACCAAGAAGTTGGTGAGGCATTTGAATCGTCCTACTTATACTGGAACATTCATTAACATTCCAAATGGAAAGATCTTATCACCATTTGCTTTATGGATAACGAAAGATGGTAACCTGGCTCTTTTGAACCATTGTTCCTATAACATATTCAAATCAGCTCATGTGTGAAGTAAAACACTAGAGAAGCTAACATCATTGATCATTATTTTGAGGAATAGTTTCCCTAGATCATCTTTGTAAATTTCGAACATATGTTCTAAATCTTGAAGCTTTAGTCGCTCATCATTGAATTATTCTTCCACCGATTACTTCCCTTTTTGTTGGTGCACTTCAGATTGTATCTCTTCAAATTATTGCTTTTTTATTTATACTTCTTCTTATTGTGCGATTTCTTATTCATCCAAATGTAATAGTTTCATTCTTAATGCTTTCAATCATGTGGATACAAACATTGGACTCCATTTCATTACTTTGCGAACTATGTTGGTCAATCTCAAGGCTAATGATTTCAATATCACGTTCAACAAAATTTTCATATTAAGGTTTTAACCTACGACTATTACTATAAATATTTGTCATATTTCTAAGCTTTCTATTTCTACTGTACAATGAGGTAGTAAATTGAGAATCATATAAGGTCATGTCCATATAGAATGGAGTTTTCCAAGAAATAATTTAAGTCTTAAACAAAAAAGTAGAATTTTATCTCCTATTTGAAGTTTTTTTAGAATTAATTTCTTATCATGAAATGCTTTAGTTTTATCTTTACAAATTGATGCATTTTCATATGCGTTATTCTTTATTTCTTCTAGTTCTTGAAAACTCAACTTACGTTAGTTTCCTGCTTCATTATAATTCGTGTTGCTTGTTTTTATTGCCCAATAGGCTTTATGTTCTAGTTCGACCGGTAAATGACATGTTTTTTCAAATACTAACCTATAAGGTGTCATGCCTATAGGTATCTTGAATGTTGTTCTATATGCCCATAATGCATCTTCCAGTCTAAAACTCCAATCTTTACGTATTAGACTAACTATTTTTTCTAGTATTAACTTAATTTCTCTATTTGCCTTTTTAGCTTGTCTACTAGTTTATGGGTGATATGCAGTAGATGTCCTATGTGTGACGTAGTTAGCAAGTAAATTAGCATCTAATCGATTACAAAAATGTGAACCTCTATAAATGCTCTAGGTGATCCAAAAACTGTGAAGATTTTTATATCTAAGGATATCAATCACTATTTTTGAATCATTAGTTCTAGTAGTTTTTGCTTCTACCCACTTAGACACAAAATCTAAATCAAGTAAGATATAACCATAGCTATTTGATGGTGGAAAAGGTCCTATGGTATCTATTCCCCATACATCAAACACTTCACTAAGTAGGACAGGGTTAAAGATATTTGATTTCTACATCTTAAGTTTCCAGTTCTTTGGCAATTTGGACAAGATTTTATATAAAGGAAACAATTGTGAAATAAATGGGCCAAAAGAATCATAAATCCAATATTTTATGGGCAACTCTACGTAGGCCGAAATATTCTCCACATACATAAGTACGACCATAAGATATAATTGATTGTACTTTTGAATGTGGTATGCATCTTCTAATTATTTATTCAGTGCAAAACTTCCATAAGTAAGGTTCATCCCATAAATATTGTTTAGAATCCTTTTTAATTTTATTTTGTTGGGCTCTTGTTAAGTAAGGTGATAACCTATTGGCGGTGAGGTAATTAACTATATCGGCATACCAAGGGACTTTAGTACGCATATTATATAAGTATTCATCTAGAAACTTATCTCTTAATGGTATAGGTGATTCTCCATTCTTTAACTTACTTAAGTGGTCTAATATTAGATTTTCAGCTCATTTCTTATCTTTTATAGTAAAGTCGAGTTCTTGTAGGAGTAGTATCCATCTTATCATTCTTGGTTTTACATCTTGTTTTGTGACGTTCGAGAATTTTATATATTTGATTAGGATGCTAATTAAGTATTTTTGAATTTAATTTGCGATTTAAGTGTTACAACTTGAAGATCATAAGTTTAAATATTATTTTTGTGTATTGTGTGTTTAGTTTGTGTATTATATGGTATTTTGTCGCGAAGTTGGAGTGTGTTGAGGTATATCCTCAATTTGTCATAATCGGGGTTGCAAGTGCTTGTCTGAAAGGGATGAGTGAAAACAAATTATTAGTAGCTCAAAAACTAATGAATAAAGTGTTAATTCCCACATGAAAATTTTGCCTCGGTTTATGTGCACGTTAGGAGTGGTGGTAGAGTAAAATGAGAATGAAGTTGGTATAAGACCTTGCCTCGAATTTTGTATTAGTTAGTGGTGGTCGAGGTTAAGATTGGGTCTAAATTGATAAACGTTTGGCTAAGTATGGCAAGAAGATTGGTCTATAAGGGTTCAGTATATCGTGAACAAAGATAAGATTTTTTGGATGTCAGTGTGACCAAAATCAGGTTTATGGACGCTTCATGAAGATGAACTGTTTTGTCGAGAGTTTGGTTCAATTTGGTGAAAAATCGGAGTGAAAATGAGCGCCAGAAGTTAAAGCACGTCAAAATACAGATTTTAGGAATTAATAAATAAAAAGAAATTAAGGTGCTGACAAGCTGCTGAGGGTTTATATAAATATATATATATATATATATATATATATAACAAAGACTGAACGTAAAATCAATTTGATTTCATTCCAACAGAATGTTCGAACCAAACGTTTCATAACCCTTATAACCAGGAGTTTCACTCGCGGAGCTCTTAATGCCCGATTCTCACCCGCTTTCTTTCTTTACGCAAAGTCGTGAGCATCATGAGACGATCAGTTGAACTAAGTTTTTGCGGTGAAA
Organism: Stephania yunnanensis; assembly: GCA_039657365.1. Classification (NCBI taxonomy): domain Eukaryota; kingdom Viridiplantae; phylum Streptophyta; class Magnoliopsida; order Ranunculales; family Menispermaceae; genus Stephania; species Stephania yunnanensis. Next base: position 24,395,581 of record CM077581.1, on the reverse strand, counting down.
ATAAGATATTCGCACGCGCGAATTGTCAATTCATGGCATTTTTCTCCATTCAATTTGAATTCTTACGATTTTTCAATTTCTCTTGTAGGGTTTTGATAGAAATTAACAGGGATGGTTATGAATTAATGTAATGGGTTGATGTGCACCGATTTAGAATAAATTTCACCAACATGGGTTAAGGTTTTAATTAATTGAACTACTGAGATTCAGTTGATAATTATTTTAGAGATGTTATTATAATTGATATTGATTTAAATTTGGTTTTTGGATAAATGGATTAATGGTTTTAATCCAATTTGACTTCACGATCTTTAGGAATATTTTGATGATGAAAATGAGTGGCTTCGTGGTGTTTGTTGTGGAGTTTTGAAGATTTAATCGCTAAAATATTGATTTGGATAAGTTTTTCAATTCAAAACAAAATAAAATTTGCCTAGTTGACAAGCCATATTGAAAAATTAAGCTCAAAGTTGATTTGGTTGTAAGTAAACTCTATAATGGTTTTTACTATTTATGGAATTTATCTTTATACCTATAATTGTAACATAGTCCGCATTGCATTTTATCATTATTGGTCATGCATACATAGAGTGACTGAGGGGGATAAGCTTGTTTCGAGTCTAGTTTGCTTGAAACTTAGTTTCAATCATGCCTCTACGTCGTCTAGTGAGACTGCCAGAGTCTAACAATGGCAAGTTATCTCTGCATTTCATGATCTCTTAATACTTTCTCTGTACTATTTTTGGAAGTCAATGTTTGAATATAGTTAGGAGACAGTGAAAGAGTGGATTGTATGTTATGTTTATGCATATATCATTGTTTATTTGGAAATGCAATTACATGTCCCCACGTATCAGATTAATAATTACAAGAGTACAAATCAATATAAGAATTTATTTACCTGACATCTTTCCTTACATGAAGATATTGATTGAAGAACAAAAGGAAAGGAAAGATTTTGTAACGGCCTAAAAAATTTGACTTGTGTCACGTGTCAAGTCAAGGTTGTTTATGGGACCCACTCGTCGAAATACGTATGTCCGAATCCAATTTGAAATAATAATGCTAATTATGCAAGGAAATTCGGTTAGTCGAAATACGAACAAGGACGCGTTTCGAGTCGCGTACCGACGTGAGATCGAAATCATGGCTCTTGATGGTTTAAAATGTGCATTGGATATGCCTCGTGTTACGTGTAGCGCGGGTATTGAGATTTGAAAATGAGGCGGGTTGGTGCCTCGAGATGCGCGTTGCACAAATCTCGAGGACATTTTGATTTGAAATCAAAATGGAAAATGTATATATATAATATATATTAAATAAATAATATTATATATATATAAAGAAAGAGATAATGATTAAAAAAAAAAAAAAAAGAGGATGAGATAAGGACGAAAAAAAAAAAAATGATGATCAGAATGGAAAAAACGAGAGAAACAGAGAGGCGGAGAGAAGAAGGAGAGAAAGGAGAGAGTGATCGGGCGGAGGAGGAGATCCAGCGAGCAGTGAGCGCGCCGAAGCTCGCGGAAGAGCCGGCCGGCCGAGGCGGCAGTGGCGGAGCTCGCGGAGGAGCCGGCCGGCAGAGGCGGACAGCACGACGCGGGAGGAGCAGCCAACAGCGGCTCCGCGCAAGCAGCCCGAGCGTGCGGTGCAGGCGCTCGGCGGCGGCGGTGGCAAGGCGTGGCGGCGCGAGGTAGCGCCGGCAGTGACACCGGCGAGGCAGCGACGGCGCGGCAGCGGCTCCGATCGGCAGCGATGGTGTGCGAACGCGGCGACGCGACGCAACGCGGAGAGAGTTTGAGGGCCGGCAGCGACGGCGCCGGCGAGGGGCTGGCGGCCGGCAGCGGCGGCGCCGGCGAGGCAGCGCAGCGGCGAGGCGAGGTTGCGGCAACGCGCGTGAACGGCGTGGTGACGCCTTATCGATCGGTCGATTGCGCGATTTCGTCGAAATCGCGACGACGCGATGAAGGTGAGATTTGTTTCACCAAATTTCAGTTTGATGTGAATAATTTGAAATAAAATTATTTAATTGGTAGAAATGGACACCAGGGACTTAGAGTCGGGTGTCGGGTGCGCAAATCGAGACGCGAGAGAATTCGCGATTTCTCGAGGTAAGTAAACCAGTTAGGAATTTATACAGTATTTCATGTTTCTCCATTGACTATTGTTTATTGTTGTGATAGCTTTATTGTTGTTCACTGCTTGTGATGATAGCTATCGTTTAACTGTTGTCGATTGAGGGGGTCCATTGGCAAGCGAGTCATGGTTACTTGTTTATCTGCGAATATGAGCTCTTATCCGTACGCTGTCGTCGATATCTCCCAATTGAGTGTACGTTGGGGGCACTTATCCGGTCCGTAGATATCTCATAGTCGGCAGGGGGTTAGGGTTGGGAGGGGGGGCTCGCCCTAACCCGAGTCTGCTGGCTTTTGCCGCGACTCAACGACTTTTTGGTCGGGACTCCTTGTTATTTGGCATCACTCATCGATGGATTGTTTACGGTCTGGTATATTCATGCGTTCTTTATTCCTTTCGATATATTTGCATGAATTCGACTGCTTTGGATATCGTGAACTGTTGTTTTGGATATTGTGAAATGTTGTGTATATGTCCTACTCGGATTTACTTACCTCGGCTCGTCATTTTTTTATATTTGACGAGTGCGTAGCATGACGAGTAGCGAAGGGAAGGCTTCATAGCTAGGTGATTTTTTGTATATTTTGTATTTTTACTCTCCTCTGATGATATTGACTGGGTTCCACAATTAGGTTGCCTAACTCCCTGATTTGTTTGTTGAGTTATTGAATGTGTTAGTTGCTTCCGCTAAAATTGTAAATCTCGAAAAATATTAATAACTCAACTGTAAAACGTTAAATATACCGATAATGATGGATTTGAAGGCGACTAGGCTCTCGCGAGACCTTGCGAGACTGCTCGAGGTCCACGTGGGCTTAGGCGGGCGAGAGCCCAATTTGTGGAAAATTGAATGGAAAATGTTTATAACATTTTTTTTTTTCTTATATGCGTTTCGAGGTGGGCTTGTACCCCTGGCGTATATATAATATATGGTATGTTATATACTATATATGATGTCGATATTGATTCGAGGAATCATGGCTATGTAAATGATTAATTGGATATAAAATAAATGGAATCAATTAGTGATCAATGTTTCATTGGCATACGTGATTTCATTTTTAGTAAATCAACAGTTTGTCCAGTTGTGTACAACATTGTGGACAAATGGGTGAAAGTATTGGGATTGCCTCGAGATTCGTGTTGCACGTATCTCGATGAACATTTGATTTCTTTTTGAAGAAAACACCCTGCACGTATTTCTAGAGGATCCGCTCGAAATAATTAATGAAATTGGAATGTGATACGGGAATCAAATCCGTGGTAAAGGTGAGAGGATTTCATGTAAATTTGGTATAGTATTGCAGGGACGCTTAAACTATATGTAAATGGTTTGGAGTTAAATTTGAGCCGAGTTGGAGTTAAATTTGGTATAGTCCTTGTTTTCATTTGAGCCGAGTTGGGGATCAATTACGAGCGACCAAATGATTTTTTCTAGTCAGAATTTTTGATGGAATTCTTTGGTTTCTGATATTGGTTGGTTTGGTGAAGCCAATGGAAAATGCGGGAGTTGTGTAAATTAAATTCAGCTTCGCGGAGAAATTGAGGATTTCCTATAAGTAGTGAGACTTGAAATGGAAGTTGAATCTCTAAATGGAGTTGAATTGATGATAAAGGAAATGGATGTTGTTGGATAATATAACACGAATGGAACAATTAAGGTAAGGCTCATTCGTGAAATGAATGAATATTCGAATGTAAGGAACATTCGAGTAAAGAACATCGAATGTAAGGAACGTTCGAGAACGTAAAGTTTAAAAAAAAAAAAAAAAAAAAAAGAAGAACGGACTCAAAATGAGCAAAGTGTTGAGATGACTTGAGAACTAACGATTACATCATGTACGGACTCCTTTAGCTTTGACGAAAGCTTTGGAGTAGTACTGTTGGATCAGAAGCCCAAGTAACTCCACTTTAGTGACACTATACATTTATAGTCTCAGGGTTGGTGAAGTCGACCACCACCTTTAGGGACTTATAAATGAATTAAATGTTACGAGCTGAGGTAGAGTCCGCGAATCGTTCTAACAATTAATGGTCATCTAAGTATAAATCTTACAAGATTGTACATCTGAATACTGTTTTCAGATGCGTTAGTAAACGTAGGGAAAGGAATTTTCGTGCAAGTAAACAAGTGCATTTAAAGTTACTAAGAAAAGAGTAACTCACTTGACAAATCATTAAAAAAAAAAAAAGGGGACAAACATTTGTGAATCAAATGAGCGGGTTACTTGAGATGAGGTAGAAGGTGAAATGTCAAGGAAAAAAAAAATTAAATGGAAATAATTATGTTTTAATGTGTCTCGAGTTTCGCGCCGCACGAATCTCGAGGACACATTAGATTTGGATTAGGTAATGCGAGTTCGAAACTTGGGAGGTGTCGCGAAATACGTGATTTGCGAGATTCGATATAATTTTGGTCACACATTGAGGTGGTGCCTCGAGATTTGTGTCGCACGAAGCTTGAGGACACATTTGAACGTGTTGAACTCGTGCTTACATGAGGAGATGCTGAGCGCGCCTACTGATACGAGAATTAGAATGACGACTCAGGCGAGGTAGTTTCACGAGTTTTAGCTGCATCACTCAGAAAAGTTTCACGATGATACGAATTTCGGAGCAACAAATATTTATGACGTCTTGGCCACACCAAATCATATGAGGTCGAGCATCGTATCAGTTTCGTTGTTCGACGAGGTAGATGACTGGTGGTGCACTACGGTGGCATCGATGTGGACGCTCTGGAGTACAGTTGATGTTATGATGAGTGAGAGCGTGGGAACACACGAGAGCAACCTTATTGCGTTTCGCCATATGAGGCGTATATGGCGCCAAAGTTAGTTGGTTCGAGCAAAAGTGACGCTAGTGTAGTACATCACCAAGACCGTCGAAATCCTTAGCATTAGGAGACAATGGTCATAGATAGGGGTCGAGATCCAATGAGTGCACGATAGGGACAATGATCTAGTCGTGCACATGGGAAAGGAAATGGACATGTTCCAATTGGAGCGAGATTTCAACGTACATGTATAGGCGTATGGACAACTAGGTATAGCAGAGAGCGAAATATATTCATGTTATTGCCACGTCAGTCCGACCACTATCCATCGTAACCTGAGAAAAGGTACGAGTTGGGTTTAGATTCACTCGATGAGAGAAACGGATATACGTATGTTAATGACGGTGGATCGTGAAATTAAAATGTTCGTTGATATTCCAATATATGTTGCGAGGTTTGCCCCGGCATATATTAATGGGAGGAGACAGATGGTGCGTTCTTTGCTTGGAGGTCGCGGAGGAGCCCAGCTCTTCACGAAGGAGCCCAGCTTGTCGCGGAGGAGCCCAGCCCTACAGAGTAAGATGGGGGTATGGCCTTGGGCGAGTATGGCCTTGGGCGAGTATGGCCTTGGGCGGGTATGACCTTGGGTCTTCATTAAAACACCATTGTATTGTGAGATTTGTTTCAATTTCGAGGACGAAATTCTTAATTCGTTGGGAAGACTGTAACGGCCCGAAAAATTTGACTTGTGCCACGTGTCAAGTCAAGGTCGTTTGTGGGACCCACTCGTCGAAATACGTATGTCCGAATCCAATTTGAAATAATAATGCTAATTATGCAAGGAAATTCGGTGAGTCGAAATACGAACAAGGACGCGTTTCGAGTCGCGTGCCGACGTGAGACCAAAATCATGGCTCTATATGGTTTAAAATGTGCATTGGATATGCCTCGTGTTGCGTGTAGCGCGGGTATTGAGATTTGAAAATGAGGCGGGTTGGTGCCTCGAGATGCGTGTTGCACAAATCTCGAGGACATTTTGATTTGAAATCAAAATGGAAAATGTATATATATAATATATATTAAATAAATAATATTATATATATATAAAGAAAGAGATAATGATTAAAAAAAAAAAAATAAAAGAAGATGAGATAAGGACGAAAAAAAAATGATGATCAGAATGGAAAAAACGAGAGAAACAGAGAGGCGGAGAGAAGAAGGAGAGAAAGGAGAGAGTGATCGGGTGGAGGAGGAGATCCAGCGAGCAGTGAGCGCGCCGAAGCTCGCGGAAGAGCCGGCCGGCAAAGGCGGCAGTGACGGAGCTCGCGGAGGAGCCGGCCGGCAGAGGCGGACAACACGACGCGGGAAGAGCAGCCAACAGCGGCTCCGGGCAAGCAGCCCGAGCGTGCGGTGCAGGCGCTCGGCGGCGGCGGTGGCAAGGCGTGGCGGTGCGAGGTAGCGCCGCCAGTGACACCGGCGAGCCAGCGACGGCGCGGCAGCGGCTCTGATCGGCAGCGATGGTGTGCGAACGCGGCGACGCGACGCAACGCGGAGAGAGTTTGAGGGCCGGCCGGCAGCGACGGCGCCGGCGAGGGGCTGGCGGCAGCGGCGGCAGCAGCGGCAGCGGCGAGGTTGCGGCGGCAACGCGGTGAACTGCGTGGTGACGCCTTATCGATCGGTCGATTGTGCGATTTCGTCGAAATCGCGACGACGCGATGAATGTGAGATTTGTTTCACCAAATCTCAGTTTGATGTGAATAATTTGAAATAAAATTATTTAATTGGTAGAAATGGACACCATGGACTTAGGAGTCGGGTGTCGGGTGCGCAAATCGAGACGCGAGAGAATTCGCGATTTCTCGAGGTAAGTAAACCAGTTAGAAATTTATACAGTATTTCATCTTTCTCCATTGACTATTGTTTATTGTTGTGATAGCTTTATTATTGTTCACTGCTTGTGATGATAGCTATCGTTTTAACTGTTGTCGATTGAGGGGGTCCATTGGCAAGCGAGTCATGGTTACAGTTTATCTGCCAATATGAGCTCTTATCCGTACGCCGTCGATATCTCCCAATTGAGTGTACGTTGGGGGCACTTATCCGGGTCCGTAGATATCTCATAGTCGGCAGGGGTTAGGGTTGGGAAGCAAGGGGGCTCGCCCTAACCCGAGTCTGCTGGCTTTTGCCGCGACTCAACGACTTTTTGGTCGGGACTCCTTGTTATTTGGCATCACTCATCGATGGATTGTTTATAGTCTGGTATATTCATGCGTTCTTTATTCCTTTCGATATATTTGCATGAATTCGATTGCTTTGGATATCGTGAACTGTTGTTTTGGATATTGTGAAATGTTGTGTATATGTCCTACTGGATTTACTTACCTGGCTCGTCATTTTTTTATATTTGACTGAGTGCAGCGCCTCGGACGAGTAGCGAAAGGAAGGCTTCATAGCTAGGCGGTTTGTTTGTATATTTTGTATTTTTACTCTCCTCTGATGATATTGACTGGGTTCCACAATTAGGTTGCCTAACTCCCTGATTTGTTCGTTGAGTTATTGAATGTGTTAGTTGCTTCCTCTAAAATTGTAAATCTCGAAAAATATTAATAACTCAACTGTAAAACGTTAAATATACTGATAATGATGGATTTGAAGGCTGACTAGGCTCTTGTTGACCCTGCGAGACTGGCTCGAGGGTCCACGTGGGCTTAGGCCGGGCGGAGCCCAATTTGTGGAAAATTGGGGTCGTCACAGATATGCCAATCGATGATTGAAGATTTATATGGAATGTTTCTTAAATAGTGCATTGTAGGTTTTCCTTTTATATAATCACGAATTAGAATTATCATTTTTTGAGTGGATAAACATTCTAATTCACTATAAGATAGATCAAACATTAGTTTCCTTTTACTTTGTCCTTTTAACAAACACTACCGAGGGAAGTTGGGTAATAGATTGTAAGGGAATCAAGTAGTGTATCAAAGCTCGGTGAGGGATAGCTAAATAGTTGATTGATCACTAGTTAGAGCTTTTGTGTAAATTTGTAATTTGCTTTTCATAGTGAGTTTTAAACCTGGGTGTGACCCTTCAAATGTAGGACGGGTGGTTGTGATAACAATTCTTTTGTTGCGGTGTCTTGTTTGTTCTTAATTTTCTATTACTTATCAGGGCATTAATTATATTAAGTGGTATCAGAGCTTACACCTAGGCTCTTTGTTACGTCAATGAGGTCCTGACAAAACCATGTCTTAAGTAATACAATCGGATCAACCAAAAGGCGTCTCCGCAACAAAACCTCCACTACTTACAAGCACAAACTACACATATTGGAAAACAAGAATGGAAGGCTTTATCTTATCGTTAGATGTGAAGGCATGAAGATCAATTGAAAATGGATATTTTTTCCCCACACTTGATGGACATCCAAAGAGCATGAATATGTGGGCAGAAAGTGAAGAAAGATTGCAACTTGCAAACGCAAAGACATTGAATGCCATTTTCAATGAAGTGAATCAAAAGCACTTGAAGCTTATTTCTTCATGCAAAGTGGCCGAAAGAGCATGATTGATCATTCGAAGTGTGTTTGAAGGAAATGAAGATGTTAGAAACTCAAATAAGATGTGTCTCGCATCTCTGTTTGAAGCCTTACGAATGGGTGATGATGAAACCATCGCGCAATATACTGCGAACAACTTAATAAAAAAATATTCCAATTGAAAAGTGATGGAAAAAGTCATTAAATCACTTCCTTAATTTGATGTGAAAGTGGCTGCCATTCAAGAAATTAAATTATTGAAAATTTTGCATTTTGATGAATCGATGGGGGTACGAGATGCATCTCAATTAGAATAAAAAGCAATCTAAAGGTAGCTACTCAATACTTACGTGAAGATCAAGTCAAAGGCAGTAAACTTGCTTACGAAAAGATACAACAAGTTATACAAGAAAGTTCATGGCGTAGAGTCCAGGAAACAAATATGATGGATCAAAGCACGCCGGGACTGTTGCTAAGTCAGATGACATAGGAGCCATCAAACTAGGTTAATGTCGAGAATGTAGTGGCTTCGGTTAATATTAGTCAGAATGCTCAAACTTCCTGAAGAAAAAGAGAAAATCACTTAATACAAAATGAAGTGACTTTGACTCTGATAATGAAAGTGAGAATGGTCATCAAAGTAATTATGTTGCCTTTACATCTGCAATATCAGAAAAACCAAGTGATACTCTTGTTGTGACCATAATGCTGCAACCAGACTCATCTCTAACTGATCTTGAATCTGTGCCCACTATATCTGATCTAACAAAACAAGTAACTTTCCCAAATTATGATTTCAGATTTTGATAATTCTGCTAATGATGTAGATATAAAAGAAATGTATGCTGAAATTTACGAGAAATAATCTAAAGCTATTGACAAAAATATCATAATGTCAAACATGATATACGACATCAACTTGATGCAAATGAGGAGTTGTCGACATATAAAAAGGCATTTCAACAAACAACTACTCTCAAACAATTGAATAAAGGAAAGGTGAAGATGGTTGAAATCCAAAAAATTGGAAAGACTCTCGTGACCACAGGGGTCTTGGCTATACAAATGAATGGTCGACCTCAATAAAGAAAGCTGGAGTTGTTCCCTTTGTTAATGGAATTGATGCTGGCACCATCACACATGAAGAAGCCCTTCAACTGCATTTCAAGCCAATATTCTACTACTACAATATTAAAACATCATACCTCGATGCTTCAAAATGTACTGGGGCTTTGCAAGAAGACAAAGATCCATCACGCATAAAAATGTTCCTAAGCAAAAAGAAGACTTAAAGCCTAAACAATACCGGCAATGACCGCCCAAGAGGAGCTTGCAATACAATGTAGTTCATGTTTCCCTTAAGTCTACCTCTTTAACAGATTGGTACTTTGACAATGTGTGCTCTAAACATATGACGAGAAACATATCTTTAATTTTGTCAAATCATCATTCAAACTCTAAAGGACATGTAACTTTTACGAAAATAGGACTTTCATTAAGTGTCTTTCCAAAAACTCTCTTGATAAGATGCTTAGGGTATTGAGCCCAATCATAATGGGAGGAAACATGTCAGATATGCCTTGATAGTCTCGTAGGGGTAATAAGAGTCAGAGAAATAGTGTGGGATGTCAGACCCTCCCAAGTCATCGAAAGTGGGTAGGCCATAGTAGGTGTTAATGACCTTGGAACTGTAACATCGCACTATCCAAGGGTTTGGTCGCGTGTCAATTCACACAGAACTCATGAATCAACTGCTCACATCCTTGAATCAAATATGGGTTATGAGGATGCTTAGTCAAGGCTTGGTAGTCCCTTGTGAGCAATTATCATCCCTGCTCTCGAATGATCAAGGTCACTCTCTTCTCATACTTGGGTAATTCTATACAAAACCCCATATCAACTAAAGGTTTCATCTTCTTCTTATTCAGATCATTATCATACCTCTTATGGGGCTTAGCACTCACAAAAATAAACTCATTATAAAGCTCGGGTGCATTAAATGGTTGGTCTATAGCTTTGAGTTATGGTAAACGACTACTTTTCCTCTTGTTAAGACCTGTAGAATCCTTGCACTCTCCTTTGTCTATGGCATGAAAATCAAGATACCAACAACGTACAATTAACCTACATGGAGTTCATATCACATCAATAACTATTACATCAGCCCATGACACTCAACAAACCCAAGAATATTGAATTTAAAACACAAAAGTTTGCTCGAAATGGTTTATGGCTTTCGAAATCCAAGTCAATCAATGTTTTATGAAGATTTGGTTAAAAACCATTTTCAAAGTCTCAAAACATGCAAAAGTTCAAATCAATCCAAATTGATCCAAACATGATTCCAATCAATTCATCAACTTACATACACATGCATAATCAGTCCCCAAATTGAATTTAACCATAGTGTCGACGGTGTCGACAAGTTTTCAACGAAAATCAAGAATTTGAAAATTTGAATTTTGATATTAACACACTCTCCCAAACTTAATTCACACTATATTAATCAACTTAAAGCCATTGTATCACTTACAATAAAAAAATTGGACTTGAAATTCTGAATATTTCAAAAACATATGCCTTTTGCCTAAAATATTAGGATTTTCCAAAATCGATAAAAGATCACAAACAAATCAACTAAATCACTCTGAATACTTCCACAAATAAAAGCAACCATATGGTTCTAGGAACCAATTTGACTCCAGCAACACACATTTTGCCCAAATTGGTCGAAGAACAGCTCAACAAAACTCACGAAAATTTGGAAGGATTGAGGTGTTACCTATTTGGGAATGGTCCCCAAGACTTCGGAAGAGATTTCTTAGCTTAAAGGACACCTAAGGAGCTCAAAAACTTCAATTCCTAGATCGAGGCTTTGTCGAGGCACTCATCAATCTCCCGTTTTCTTAGCTCAAAGTGATCTCCGTTAGATGGAGAATCGAAAATGGATGAGATTGGAGCTCAAAAGTGATGAATTTGGTAGTCAGGAGTGGGTTTTCTAGGTCTTTGAGGCGGTGGAGAGGCATTAAGGAAGTTGGTTGGGGAAGTGGGTTGGGGAAGAAGAAACTGGAAATCAAGCCCAACGTCATACGTTTAACATCACTCTAGGATTGATGGCTAAAATCACTTGGATTTTTTAAAAAAAATTCGAATTACGCTCCAACACCTTGTCAGTGCCCTACACTCACTTAGACATTGCTGGCTCTAAAATCAGAATATTCCATTTCTTGAATATTCCCTCAACACCTTACATGTTACCACACAAGGCTAAGAATCCCCGACCTAAAAACCAGAACTGATTTCTAAACTTTTTCAGTGTGTGCACTTCGATGTGTATGCATATGATCTAATGCAGATGCATCAATTTAAATTATGCATGCCCTGAATTACATCGCCAAAAGTCATTTCAGAATTTGGTGCATGCAAAACAACCCACATTCATTTCATTGTAAAGTCTATATCAAAACCAGAAAGAATAGAGAAATGCATCGATTTTCATCACACTTTATTCAACTAACTAATTCAACATAGAACCATTTATTCAAACCAAAAGTTTATTGAAACTTAAACTATTCAAATTCATGAAAAATAAAGGTGGGTTTCCTCCCACAGAGCGCCAATATTTAACTGCGTTGGCCCGACATAACCACATTCTCGGACTAATCAGAGTCCAAGTCAATTTTTTCGATTGGTGGCTTCTTCTCATCCTTGCTTGGCGGCTTAATTATCTTCTGTCACTAAATGAATTCTTGTTCCTCCTTCATGCACAACCTGTTATGACTGTAAAGAACCTCCTTGTCATTAATCCTAAATGTAATAGTACCTCTGCAGACATTAATGCATGCCATCTCCGTGTATAAGAATAACATCAAGCAACATGGTATTGAGGACACGAAGCCCTTCATCTATGACTGAGGAATTTATCAAAAACTTTAGTTGTCCAAACCTTACTGGCACTCTCTTCGTGATTCCATAAATCTTGTTCTTTAAACCATTCGCAAGAAATGCAACCTTCATTGGCGTTCACTCTGTGACACCTAATTGTTGGGTATTCTTTCTTTCCTTTCCTATTTTTCCCATTTCTTTTCTCGTTCTTTTTCACCATCTTTTTCAAGCTGTCTAATTGGAATTCTTTAAAGTCATGTGAATCATTATTAGAAGGAGAAAAAACTACATACATGGTGGAAATATTAGTAGGTAAGTCCAAATAATCAAGAATGAAAAAATAAATGACCCTACCATTATGATCTTGTAAAATACAACCAACAAATACGTCTATTTTAGCTTTGGCCTTTTCATGAATGGCCCTAGCACAATAGAAGTGAGATAGGACACACATGCATTTTCCATGTTAATGACATTGAAATTAGAAAGAAAATTCAAAGTTTTGACACGAACATTCACACCTTCCAACATCCCAAGTAGGCGGATTGAAGATATGTCCACTAAATGAATGATAATGTCGAAATATTTCAAAACTTGTTAATGCATAGAAAAGAAAATTGATGATGAAATGATGTTAATAGATGCTCCTGAATCAAACATAGCTTTATCTATACACATATCTCCTAGCATGCAAGAAACACTAAAAATATCTAGATCCTCACACTTCTTCGGCACATATGTGTTTCATGCATACAAGATATCCTCTTCGTCTTCTTCTTCTTCAAAAAATCTTGCTATTTCAAATGGTTCGCAAGAAACTTCAACTTATGGCTTCACTTTCTCAATAGCTTTTTTAGCCTTCATAAATCCCTCTAACTAGTCCTCAGACTATTTGCGATCTTTGAACATGTTTGCAAACCTTTCTGGATACAACTTCTAATTAATTGGTGCGTTGTGCTTAATGATATTCATCCATCCCATGCTTGAGTTGATCCTTTCATCTTCCTTTATTCTGATTTTTCCTGTTCCTCTGCTCTTGCAATTTCTACCACAAGCTTTTCTGCACTTTCTGCCACTGAAATCGCATTGATAAGTGAAATCACACTCACATGTGCATAAGGGTTTGAAACATGTGATGGTAGCTTCCTTAAATTATTAGCTTGGCCTATTTGGGCTGACATCTGACATCTTGGCCTGCAATTCTTTAATCGAAGCCTTTATCCTCGCTTCATACTGCTGCTAAGATAAAGTCAAATGTTTCATCATTCCTTCCATAGTAGACTTGAATTGTAACGACTCACTCGCACGTCTGTTTTCCCTTGAATATATTGTTACTCATCTCCTTTCACTAGTCGGACAATATTGTTGGCTTGATTAGCTACTTCTCAATGTACCCCTAGCCTCCATAAACGTGATATCTAAAAGACACCTATTGCACATTGTATCAGGTAGTTTCTTTTCATTATAGGTCAACCCCTCATAGAAACTTCTCATCAAGGATTTCTCACTAAGATCGCGTCGAGGACACGCCATACACAATCTCTTTAGCCTCTCCAAATACTAGGGCAAAAACTCATCATTTTTCATAACAATATGAGATATATGCCTCTTATGCTTGGCAATCCTCTTGGCTGGCATCTAATCATCCTTAAATTTCTTATTTAGCTCATTCTAATTCCTTATAGTACCGGCTGGCAAGTGAAACAACCAATCCTATACAACATTTTGAGACAAAAGGAAAATGCATTTAGTCTCACTAACACAACATCAATTGTAGTAGGCTTCAATCCTTCTACCACCACCTCAGATTATGTGAAGAACTTACGAGGATCCTCGTTCTCTTTCCCATGAAAAATCAAGCAATTTGTGTTTCAACCCTAATTTCAGTTCAAACTGACCAATGTCAGCATGATACTCAATACATAAATGTAACAACCTTCCATGATGTTGGTTCGCCTCCCTAAATGTGAGCAATATCTCTCTCATGCTTCGCTTCCTACCTTGTATTTTGCTAGTTGTTTTGCCTAGCATCCTGCACAACTAAAATATTTTGATTTTTTTTTGTTTTCCTCCATAGTCACTACATCCATTCTCTTCCTTTTGTTATCCATGTTCCTCTTTCTATATGTCTGGTAAACTTCCAAGTCGAATGGAACCAAAGAACCTATGAAAAGTGAACGTCGGTGACTTACAACCATAAAACAAAACACATGACCTAAAAACAATTAGCACCAATCCCCGATATTGGATATCGAATTACCAATATCTAGAAATATAGAGAGAGAAGGAATGTTGAAGTTTATCTTGCAGGTGGTTAGTAAGAGCAGTTCCTAGTCATTACAGCTGGCTAGTTGTAGTCCTTCCCCTTCTCGTCTTTCAGCTGACGACGAAAGAGGGGACCCTTAGATCTTCTGATTTACGCACATGGGAACAGATGTGGATGCAGTGAAGCGTGGGGAAATGTCCTTTGGGTGTGGAACTCATTCGAACCTACTTTCAAAACATAGAATCATCGCCGAAATCTGGTGTCGCGTCGAACAACATTAATAATAGTCCCAAATACCAACCTATTATTGATTTGCGGTAGTGGTAAGCGGATCGAATCCACAGGGATTGAGATGTTCCTTTTTAGGCTTTTGAAAAAATAGGGGGGTTTTAAAAACCAAAACTGAATTATACTATGAGTGAAATGAGAATAAAACAAAACTTAATTGCTTACAAAATAGAAATCAATAACTAGGAAACTCTACATTAAATAGTGAATTGAAATTCAAGGGATCAAATTCGTTCATCGGTTTTTGTAAGATTGCTTTGTTACCGACTTTCTTAGATGGGCTTATAGTGAATCTCATCACCTCATTCTCCTCAAGTCGGCGTAGGTAACATGCGACATAACCATATACTAACTAGACCCATAAAATCTCAAGTGTTCCGCAAATTTCCAACGTATTAGCAGAATTACGCTCAGTAAGAACACATATCATGAGTATTAACTAGTGTAGTACTCTTCCACTTGTCATGTGGAAATTACAATATGCTGCTACCCTTCTCATATCTCATTGACACAAAGGCACATCGATTACCAACAGATAAGGCCACAATTTTCACCTAACGTGATCCTCTTTACCGAGCGGTGGTAAGATCACTGGCAATAATTTTTTACCGAAATCGAAGTGCACGTGCACTAACAAAATGACAAGGGAAAAACTTAAGGTTCAAAGCTGTAGCCAAAAACTTCATAACAATAATGCAATCAAGAACATGAAAATCAGAATTGAACAATATTAAATTGAAAGCGCAAAAACTTTTCGAATCCTAAAAATCTCTAGAACTGAATCACCTTAGTCTACAACGTAGAACTTAGTCAATCATTTACATGAAATCAACACTGCTATTTATTCAAATAATAGAAAATAGTGCAAAAATCTTTAAAACAAAATTAAAGACTTACAAAGAATGAACAATATTAGAGTTGTCTTCTACTCACTCTTTGGAGAATAAAAAAAATAATACATTCTACTCTCAACAAAAGTTTCTTAAGTCAAAAGAAGTCTTTAAGTCGTCTTAAGGCTTCCTATTTATAATAGGAATGTGATAAAAAATTTAATCCCAAATCTTATACAAAGGAAAAACCAAAAATTGCCCATCTTCGATTTTGTCCAGCGTCGTATGTTCAAAACTCTATAGGTTGGGTATTGCTAAGGAGGTGATACGATACTTTATTTTCTATTTCGTTTGATGTGCGCCGAACGAGTCAATAAAGTAAAATTTCTTAAACCAACTATTTTGTAGAATAGTAGCAAAGGGTTGATCCCGCAGAAATTGGTAGTCTTTCTTAAGTTAAAAACAACAAAAAAAAGAAAATCGAGGGTTTTAAAATAAATCTAACTAAACTAAATAAAATAAAACAACTAAACTAATTTTGAAAACAATTAATTAATACATAAGTAACACCAAAGTATAGAGTTCCACAAATAAAGATCAAGATTCAATGGCAATCATGGTCTTCAATCTTTCCCAAAAAGTCATTAATTTATATTCTCCTAGATTAGCTATAGAAAATCGATATCCACCAGAAACTCCTCATTCCTTTAATTTTGATAGTCAGGACGTCCGCCACTAACTACTTCCCTAATTAATGTATAACCCTAGACATCTGTCAATCTGGTTTAACACACTAACCGCAGTAATATGGGTCTATGGGAACACCAATCCTAAATAACAGGATCGCATCCGCTTCCGATTCAATCTAGATTCAATTGTTGCACATTCAATAACCGAAAGGGTTTGATGGTAAACGGGTGAGAGTTTATCACTTTATTGATCTAAAAGCACAATTACACGGATACTAATGGTCCAAATAACTGTAGATTGTCCACCTAAAAGCATGCACTAGCCACATACATACCCTAGATCTAAACCATATACTTTAAAATAAAAAACAATGAAATAGGAGAATTTAAACTAAATTAAATAATAAAATAAAAATCTCACATAATATGCCATGAATCCATGATCCCGACTTGTTTCCCCTCCGACCCAGGCAAGGAGTTGATTAGTCGAACATCATCATCGAAGAAAGTCGATAACGAAATAATAATAGTAGGTGTTCAAAATCATAAAACCTAAGTTCCTAATAAATAAAACTACTAAAAATTGGTCTCGAGAGGTGAGAGAAACTAATTTTGGGGGTTGGGGAGGTGACTCGTGCAATGATGAGCATCATTGGGCTATTTTTGGCTCGAAAATAGGTGTCCGCCACGTGTCTGCAGCCTATTGATGTCCATGTGTCGCACACTCACAGCGCCACACAGCCTATTGATGTCCATGTGAAATAAATGGGCCTAAAGAATCACGAATCCAAGATTTTATGGGCAACTCTACGTAGGCCGAAATGTTCTCCACATACATAAGTACGACCATGAGATATAATTGATTGTACTTTTGAATTGGTATGCATCTCCTAATTATTTGTTCGGTGCAAAACTTCCATAAGTAAGGTTCATCCCATAAATATTGTTTTGAATCCTTTTTAATTTTATTCTTTTGGGCTCTTGTCAAGTAAGGTGATAACCATTTGGTGGTGAGGTAATTAACTATATCGGCATACCAAGGGACTTTAATATGCATATTATATAAATATTCATCTAGAAACTCATCTCTTAATGGTATAGGTGATTCTCCATTCTTTAACTTACTTAAGTGGTCTAATATTAGATTTTCAGCTCATTTCTTATCTTTTATAGTAAAGTCGAGTTCTTGTAGGAGTAGTATCCATCTTATCATTTTTGGTTTTGTATCTTGTTTTGTGACGTTCGAGAATTTCATATAATTGATTAGGATGCTAATTAAGTATTTTTGAATTTAATTTGCGATTTAAGTGTCTGAGGTAGGAACCACGTTTTACAAATTGAAGATCATAAGTTTAAATATTATTTTTGTGTATTATGTGCTTATTGTATATATTATATGGTATTTTGTCGCGAAGTTGGAGTGTGTTGAGGTGTATCCTCAATTTGTCATAATCGGAGGGATGAGTGAAAATAAATTATTAGTAGCTCGAAAACTAATGAATAAAGTGTTAATTCCCACTTGAAGATTTTGCCTCGGTTTATGTGCAAGTAAGGAGTAGTGGTAGTGTAAAATGAGAATGAAGTTGGTATAAGACCTCGCCTCGAGTTTCGTATTAGTTAGTGGTTGTCGAGGTTGAGACTGGGTCTAAATTGATAAAAGTTTGGCTAAGTATGGCAAGAAGATTGGTCTAACAAAGATAAGATTTTTTGGATGTTGGTGTGACCAAAATCAGGTTTATGGACGCTTCATGAAGATGAACTGTTTTGTTGAGAGTTTGGTTAAATTTGGTGAAAAATCGGAGTAAAAATGAGCACCAGAAGTTAAAGCACGTCAAAATACAGATTTTAGGAATTAATAAATAAAAAAAATTAAGGTTTTGACAAGCAGATGAGGGTTTATATATAAATATATATATATAACAAAGACTGAAAGCAAAATCAATTTGATTTCATTCCAACAGAATGTTCGAACCGAACGTTTCCTAACCCTCATAACCTGGAGTTTCACTCGCGGAGCTCTTGATGCCCGATTTTCACCCAGTTTCTTTCTGCAAAGTCATGCGCATCAAGAGACGATCAGCTTGAACTAAGTTTCTGCAGTGAAAACAAGATATTCGGCTCGCAAATTGTCAATTCATGGCATTTTTCTCAATTCAATTTGAATTCTCACGATTTTTCAATTTCTCTTGTAGGGTTTTGATAGAAATTGACAGGGATGGTTGTGAATTAATGTATTTAGGTTGATGTGCACCGATTTGGAATAAATTTCAGCAACGTGGGTTAAGGTTTTGATGAATTGAACTAATGAGATTCAGTTGATAATTATTTTGGAGATGTTATTATAATTGATATTGATTTAAATTTGGTTTCTGGATGAATGGATTAATGGTTTTGATCCAATTGACTTCACGGTCTTTGGGAATATTTTGATAATGAAATTGAGTGGTTTCGTGGTGTTTGTTGTTGAGTTTTGAAGATTTAATTGCGAAAATATTGATTTGGATAAGTTTTTCAATTCAAAACAAAATAAAATTTGCCTAGTCGACAAGCCATATTTAAAAACTAAGCTCGAAGTTGGCTTGGTTGTAAGTAAACTCTACAATGGTTTTTACAATTTATGGAATTTATCTTTGTACCTATAATTGTAACATAGTCTGCATTGCATTTTATCATTATTGGTCATGCATACATAGAGTGACTAAGGGGGATAAGCTTGTTTTAGATTCTAGTTTGCTTGAAACTTAGTTTCAATCATGCCTCTACGTCGTCTAGTGAGACTGGCAGAGTCTAACACCGATAAGTTATCTTTGCATTTCATGATCTCTTAATACTTTCTCTGTACTATTTTTGGAAGTCAATGTTTGATTATAGTTAGGAGACAGTGACAGAGTGGATTGTATGTCATGTTTATGCATATATCATTGTTTATTTGGAAATGCAATTACATGTCCCCATGTATCAGATTAATAATTACAAGAGTACAAATCAATATAGGAGTTTATTTACCTGACATCTTTCGAGTTGTTTTTTATAGAGTCGATTCTATATAAAGTCATGGGAAGAACGAATAAGACTCAAAGACTTTTAGTGACAGGTTTTAAGTTTTAAAGGTTTAATTCTTGTTGTAAATAGTTTATACATATTGTTTCGGGACTTTTGGGGTGAGCGTAGGACGTGAAATTACTTTGAATGGTTATGAGAGTATCCGAAGTTAGAAATTTAAATAAGTTGAGAAAGTTTATATTCAATTTAGGTATATTTGGGATTGAAAAATTGAAATTAAGTTATTGGAGACTCTAAGTTAGTTTTTTAATTTGAATTTGATACATATTGGGAGTTATGAGTCCTTTTAGGCCTCTCCCAAATTATGTTGTCTATTAGGTGAATATTTCGGCAGACCACTTTTAGGGAAGGTGCTGCCGAGATTTTTACAAAATATAGAGAATATACCGTACAATTTCCTAATTTGCTCCAATTGAACAAATTATGAATTGAGTTTCATTAGGGATATAAATTTAGTGTTAGAGCCTTGCAAAAGATTGAAATAATTATTACTTTGAGATCAAAATTGAAAGAACAAATTAGGCTGACTAGATTATTAGAGGATTAAGGTGATCTAAGCCAGTTAGTCGTCTTAATGACAAGGGGGCTAACAATTTTGTCATTAAATATCACAAAGCTGCATGATTTAAATAAACTATTAATTTTGTTCCTAATAAATATGGTCAAATTTTTCTAAGGAAACCACTACCTCTAAGATTTCTTTTTCAGTAGTGGTGTAATTATATTGGGCTATATATAATGTCCTGGAGGCATAGTATATAACATGTGATTCTTTCCCTACTTTTTGACCTAAAATAGCTCGACTGCATAGTTACTTGCATCGCATATAATTTCAAAAGGTAATGACCTATCTGGTGATTTAATCACATGTGTAGTTGTTAAAAAATATTTTTATTTATCAAGTGTTATCTTGCACTCATTAGTAAATTCAAAAGGAATGTCTTTTGTAAAAGTTTGCATAATGTTTGTGTAATTTGAAAAAAAAATTTACATATCTTCTATAGAATCATGCACATCCAAGAAATGAACGTATCAATCTCTTACCGTGGTGGGGTAATGTATTTATTTAATTACTTGAATTTTTGCATACCTTTATTCCTTTATGTGACACTAGATGTCTAATATTAATCCTTAGTCTACCATGAAATCACATTTTTCTTAGTTTAGTATTGAATTCTTTTCTATGCATCTTTTAAGTACTTTAGTTAAATTAACTAAACACTCATAAAAAGAATTACCATAAACGGTGAAATCATCAATAAAAACTTCAATGAAATTTTCCACATAATCAGAGAAAATATTAATCATACATCTTTGAAACGTTGCAAGTACGTTACATAAACCAAAAGGCATATGTCTATAAGCAAATGTATCGAAAGGGTAAGTAAAAGTAGTTTTTCCTTATCTTTTGGGGCTACATGTATTTGGTGAAATCCTGAATAACCATCTAAGCAATATTAATGGATTTTTTCAGCTAATCTTTCTAACATCTAGTCTATAAACGAGAGTAAATAATGGTGTTTTCTGGTTGAGGCATTCAACTTTATATAATCTATACATACCCTCCAACCATTTTGGATTCTAGTTTGTATTAATTCTCCATATTCATTTGCTATCACTTTAATTATTGTTTTTTATGGACTACTTGAACTGGGCTTACCCAATTGCTATCGCTATTGGAAATATCATTCCAGCATCTAATAATTTTAAATATTTCAACTTTTACTACATCCATCATAAAGGTACGTCGAGGCTGTCGAGAAGCTTTGGTATCAGTTTCAAGATTTATCCAATGAATGCGCGTAGCTAGACTTATTCCTTTGATATCAACTATGGTATACCTTATTGCTCCTTTAAATTCTTTCAATACATTTATTAGCTTATTTTTCTTCTGGACTAGTTAATTTGTTAGAAATTATTACTAGCAATTTATCACAGTCCCCTAAATAAAAATATTTCAAATGGCCTGGTAAGGTTTTTAGATCCAATTCAGGGGCTTTAATTATAGAGGTTCAAAGTTTTGAATGAGATCTAGATAAGTCTAGGTAATAAGTAAGTTATGGTAGTTCATTATATGATTCTATAATACTTATTATCTCTTTTGCTTCCTCATATCTATCTTCATCTTTTTCTAAATCTTCGATTGCAGTTCTAATTTATCTAATTTATTTTTTCTTAAGGATTAGTGTGTTAATGAATCTATCATATCTAATGCTCATATAGAAGAAACATCCATTGGGTATTTCATTGCATCATATATATTAAAATTTAATGCGTCATCGTCTACTTGCATTGTTAATGTTCCATTTGAAACATCGATCTTTGCTTTTTCTGTTTTCAAAAACTAGCAACCTAAGATTAGAGAAGTCCAATTAGAGAAGTTATCTTCTTTCATATCTAAGACATAGAAATCTGCTAGGAAGATTTAATAATTAACTTTGGCTAGCACATCCTCAAGTAACCCTACTGGTTTAACAGTATATCTATCAGCTAGTTGTACGACTATACCAGTTTCATCTAAATGTATGTCTGTCATTTGTAAATAGATAGATAAAGGCATATGTTTATGGAGGCTCCTAGATTACATAATGCTTTAGAAATTCCTATGTTCTCAATCGTACATAGAACGAAAAACATTTCAGGATCAGAACATTTAGGAGGTAACTTCATTTTGATTAATGTTGATACGTGTTCTCCTAGACTCACCTTTTCATTAGCCTTAATCTTATTAGTGCATAAATATTTTATAAGTTTCTAATACTTAAGTACATTTTAAATGAGTTCAAGCAAAGTTATATTAACTACTACTTTCTTTAATATATCAGATATTTGTTCTTCTTTTTGCAGTTTCTTGGCATTTTTGTTATCTTCCAAACAATAAAAAAATAGTGGTTGTATATTAACTGGTTTATCTTCATTAGGTTTATTACCATTTTCATTGAAAGTTTTGTTACTTGTTACTTCAATTTCTTTTTCTAGTTTTGTTTCTATTTCTTTTCTAGGAGCATATTGGTCTGGCATTTTAGGTTCATTCATTTGCTTACCACTTCTTAATGTCATAGTTGGTGCTTTTTCATATATAGTAGGATAAGGTTGAGATGGTAATTTCTCTTAATATACAAATTCACTCATCTGTGTTGCCATTTGACTCAATTGATTTTTAATTTCAGTCATATCATTTTGTACTGTTTGAATTATTTGATATTGTTCTCTTTCTGAATTACTCGACATTTGATACCTTTGATAACCATGTTTGTTAATATGAGTATCTACATTTAGCTATAGGTAATTTGCATAACTATTAAAGTTATAATTAGGATCAACAAACTTATCAAATTGGTTCATTATAGCATTAGCTTCTTCTATTTTGGTTTGTTGTTTCAAAGGATATCCATCATTAGAATGACTTAATTCATTACAAGATTTTATTATGCTTGATCTATCTTTTAATAATAATTCAACCATAGCTTTTAGCTCATCTATCTTATCATATGGTGTTTTATATATCCTATTCATGTCACTTAGATTATCTTTAGGCAGTTCACTCTCACGATATTGTGTAGATTGCTTAGTCATTGTATTTATAGCTTTTCTTGCTAAAGTTGGTATTTTATCAAGCAAAGGGCCTCTACACATGTTGTTTAAGAATTTTCATTCTAAGTGATTTAATCCTTCATAAAAAATATTGCATTAAAGTTTTGTTTGTAAATCCATGCATTGGACATAGTGAGATCAATCTTTTATACCTATCCTAAAATTTTCTCTAGTTTCTCTAGTTTCCATCCTAGCATGACTAATTTTCTTTCTATATAGACTAACTTGTCTTGATGGGACATATTGGTCAAAAAAGACTTGTAGCATCTCTGACCAATTGGTTATGAAATTTTGAGGAAGGTAAAATAACCAATCTAAAGCTTGGCCTTTCAATACGGAAGGAAAATCTTTTAATTTAACATAATCTATTTCCATATATTTAGATTTTAATATGCTTACTTTATGTGCTAACTCTCTAATAATTTTTCAAGCATCTTCATTATCTTTACCTTAGAAACATAGTAAAGAATTTATGAGTCCAAATTTTAATTTAAATTCCAGAAATTCTATTGTGAAAGTTATGCACATAGGTTCATAAGTCGTGACATCCCTATCAAATTGCCTAAAAGTTAATTCTTCATTGTATTCAACCATTTTATATGACTTTCAACAAGAAGGTTTCTATGAGGTTTTTTTTTAAATCCCCGGCAACAACGCCAAAAATTGATACGCATCGAGCGTGCACAATAATTTCTTGTATTTTACCATTAACTTGTAGTAGTGATGATAAATGTGATATCGTATCCATAGGGATTTTTCAAACTTCATAAGAATTTAAGCTACCCTAAAGTTTTATCAACTTCAACTTGTTTTAATTAAATTAATTTAATTAAACGAGAAATAATCATTGAACAATATGCAGAAAAACTAAATAATTAATTAAAATAACTAAACTATAAACAATTTAAATTTAATAAACTAACTTGATATACTCGAACTAATAATTCAAATAATCAATAAATCTATAAAATACTAAATAAACATCTAAACAAACCCTCTCTAAACAATGTAATACACTTGGAATGTCTTCAAACACTATAAATATAACATCACTTTCTAATATAGCTATAATTATTCCATATGAAATTTTGGAATCATTAAACCCTAATTCATAATAAGTTGATAACCTTTAGTTAGCCACCGATGTTCCTAAATTCAATGGAAATGTCACATTCTTATCATTGTAAGTCTATCCATTGGATAAAGAGCGACACTGTAGAAATACAATAGCATTAAGTTCAATAAAAATCATTCATAATCTAAGCTAATATTACCGAAGTTGCATAATAAACAACTTAAAACACACTCACTTAAGACATCCACTCGGGAAATGCCCTATTGATTAATCCTAGTTACTACTTCTATAATTGTTGTCAATAACTATAGACATATAATTGAATACTCTATATTACGGAACACATTGGCCACCTTGCACTCAACATAGAGAATTACCAATTGTAATACGCAAAAATAATTTATTTTATCCATAATTGGCATGTATGAATCGATTTAAAACATTAAGTATCTGATTCCATAATTATAACTACATAACAATCTAAAGTATATTACATGTTTAGGGTTTGTTTAGAATGATAGACTACTCACACATGCGGGAAATAAGCGATGCTAATATGTAATTAAAAGACATAATTAAGTAAATAAATATCTTTAGACCAATGCCCCCATGTTGCATCACATATAGAACTTAATAAAAAAAAGAAAAAAAAACGTAAAGAGTAGTTAAAAAGCAATTGGAGAGAGAGTTATTCAGAGCTCTTTGGTCCTATATATGTTCCCCTAGCAATACATATCCTAAATAAATACAAATTCCTCATATTAATCTAAAATTGTCACCGACTGCAACAATTTGTTAGTGATTCATCTCTTACATACAAATCGCTGAGTAGATCGCTAAGTTTAGCTCTTTGTGCTCCACCGATTTATCTGGCGATTTATAGTTCATTCTCCAATTCACCGTGAATTTACTGGATTTCTTCTGCTGCCAGTCTAGATGGCGATTCTTTGTGTTATTTCAAATTGATGGCTTAGTTTTCTAGTTACTATTTTGTTTTTCTTCCATTTCTTCATTTTCCTATTTAAAACCTGAAATCACAAAAATAAGAGAATATCGAGTGTAATATATCATTTATGCCAAAATCAACCTAAATTACACTATCAAATATGTCTAATTATTGACTTGTCAGAACACTGTTGACATGTCGCGACTAGATTGGTGGAAAGCTACTGGATACATGGTGTAGCGGATGGGAGGATGACGCGTGGCATGTGCAGAATGGGGAGATGCGGTTTGAAAGAATCGATGAACATGTGGGAGACGATGCGGGTACACATCTCGAGGTAAGGTGAGTTCCTTATTTGTTGCTCATCTCTTCTACTCTACGTGAGGTGTGATCAACGTCTATTGGTGTGTTGAGTGCCACAAGCTTGTCTCTGATTTGTGTCACTTGGTTGTTGCTCCTCTTTTCTAGTCCATTGTGTAGTGCATGCCTCGAGGCAAATCAAAGGGTTGCTAGACACATTGCAAGAATGACTTATATTTAGTTATTTTGAATGTTTTCCTCAACTAATGCGCCACAAAACTTCTTTTAAACAACTATATCGTCAACATGGATCAATGTGGGTCCCACCAAGCTGTCTCGAAGTACGTGCAAGCTCATTTTTCAATGTTAAACACCAAGAACACTTCAAAAGACATCGATTTATTTCCTTTTCATCAAATTGTCACCAAACCACTAAAAATATAAATAAAAAAATTAATAAATAATAGGCATTAAGATCTATAAAAATCTAAAATATATTACTATTACCAACTTATCATTGGTATCTCACTCAAGGTTTATAATTAAGATTTGAAATAGGCATAGCCTACAAGTTGCTAATTGAGTTATAGACTCAATTTGGAAATACATAAGTGACTTAGTATTGGTTTACAAGTTAAATTAATGGGTTGAAACTCTAATTGGAATTCAAAAATAAGAAAAGAGTTATGAAGAATATTTGGGGACTTTGAAAAAGAAGTTGTCGGAGTTTATAGTGGTTTGAACTCCGTTGTGAGATTGAAAGTGGTTTACAACCTAATTTGACATACAAAGATAAGTTTGGAAGTGGTTCCATTTTGTTATGAATTGAAATTTAGATTTAAAGTATTTAAATAGAGTCGTAACTCTAAAATGTGAATTTGTTGTTTAGTAGGACTTACGGAAGTACGTGAAAGCTGAGGACCAAATGTGAGGCTTTGTTACTAACTTTGTGTTGGTTTGACTATAAGTAAACCCTACAGTGGTCTTTGCTTTTTATGGAATTTATCTTTGTAAATGCAATTTTGTTTAGTATGCATTACATTTTGCCTTTTTTATTGATCCTGAATACATGGCATCCAAATAGAGTTACCCTTGCTTTCGGTTGTAAGAGTGTGATGTGCTCCACTCAAGACTACACGTATTACAGGCATTTAAGCGGGTAATGTCAAATTCGGGGTAGCGTGCATTGAACTCATAGTATTGTTCTGGGTTCATCTCGAGTAAGCCCGCTTATTATGAGCTTAGAACATGAAATAAGGGATCCACATTGTTTATATAAATTTGTTGTTATTTGGAAATACAATTACATGTCTACATGTATTCGAACTAATATTTACAGGAATATAAAGCAATGTAGGAGTTTACTTACCCGACATCTTCGAGTTATTTCTTATGATATCGGTTTCTTTGTAAAAATAAGGAAGCGCAAACAAAGCTCGAAGATCTTTGGTGAATGTTTTTGTTAAAAGTTTAGTTTTTCTTGTTGCATTCATGTTATAAATGTATTGTTTAAGGGCTGTTGGGGTGAGTGTAGGTCATGAAACACCGTTGAAAGGTTATAAGATTCTCCTAAATTAGTTTGAAGTAATTTGAGAGGTTTATATTTCAGTTTTGGTCTATATTGGGATTGTAAAGTTGTAACGAAGATATAGGAAACTCTATGTAAGATTATAATATTTGAATTTGATATATTATAAACTGGGAGGAGTTGTGAGTTCTTTTAAGCCTCTCCCCAACTCTGTTGTTTATTAGGTGTATTTTTCGGTAGACTACTTTTAAGGGAGGTGCTTCCTAAAATTTTATAAAATATGGAAAATAATTCGTATGACTTCCTAATTTTATCCAATTAAGTAAATCAAGAATTGAGTTTCATTGAGGATCTAAATTAAATTTGGAACACTATAAGGACTAAAATGAAAAATAATTTGAGATTAAAGTTAATTGAATGGATTAGGTGCTTGATTATGGTAATTAGGCTAAGTTAGGACTTAGTGAGACGAGTCTTGACAAAGACTAAGTTAATGGATTGTAACTCGTATTGGCTAACCAATATATAAGCTCGATAATTGTAAACTTAATAGCTTAATTGGACAAGTTAGCGGTAATATGAGAAAATGACGTTAGATTGGTGCCAACGGAGCACAAGACCCAGCGGGCCGATGACGTGGAGACGCTGCGGGGACCGCGGGGCGGTCACAACCACCAAACCTGGGGTTCATGATTTTACTGTTTTGCAAATCACCACTAAACCACAAACCCTCCGCAGCCAAACCGACCGCGGTTTGTTTGGTCTGGTTTTGAGGTTTCTTGCTAGACATTTTCCTCAAAAAAGAAATTGCCACACATTCCATACATGTCTATCAACAAAACATATATGTCCATACATGACCATCCAAAAAACCACAATGAAACACAAACTCAATCAAATTTCAAAAGTTAAAATAACATGAAAAAACTTAACTCCATTCATAGTTTGGGGGTGATTTTGTAGTTTGATGAACCGTAATTTTGTATAAATGAAAACTATCACCAAACCGTGACATCGTAATTTTCAAGTTTTCTAAACTATCCACGAAAGACTAATTTTAAAAAGCAGATCAGACTAGCAATTTTAGACGACTTGAATAGTTTTGGGAAAATGGCTGCCCAAAGCCGTGTGTATTTGTCTCGGCTACGAAGATCAGGGTTTTAAATTCGGATTCAACTCTTGGCCCCAAATTTTTTCTTTTTAAACAAACACTTGGCCCCAAATTGAAGGCAGGTTTCGTGAGTTGGTTTTTCGGTCGACATAGAGGGACAGATCAATTGAAGCCTACATTGGCGAGAAATTGAGCTGAAACCCTAGCTTGCACTCGAAAATCGATAAATCGTGAAGTTCGGCTAGAAACCGGATCAACCAAATCGGTCGAGCAAACATGAGAAGAAATTCGAATTAACGGATCAACCAAATCGGTCGAGCAATGGAAACAGAATTTGAAATCAACATACGAAACCTCGTGAATTCGATGATTACAGAATTGATGCGGAGATCGAAAATGCGTGATTGCACAAACTTGAAAGAGTAGTGATAGCTGCGAAAGGTTATCTCTTCGCTTACGATCTCCACAGTTAAGTTTATATATATATATATATATATATATATATATATATATATATATATATATATATATATATATATATATACTAATTTCAAGACGTGATACTCACGATTCCCCCCCTCGCTCTGCTCGCGGAAATTAATTTCTAAGAATTTATTAATAAAATTTTAAATTGTAATTAAAATTTAAAAATTAGAAATACAAGTACATTTTTTAGCTTATCAATATTCTCTAATGTGATTGAGATAAGATGTGAATGAAAAAACAAGCTAATCATGCCAGTACATTACTTCCTCAAAAAAAAGTGTATTAGATTGATGAGAATGAGTTCAGGATTGATTTGATAAAGAAAAAAAAATGTATAGTGGATTGATAAGGAGTTAAAGTTTGATTTGGATATAAAAGAAAATGTTGATTTAGAGATAAAAAAAAAAAAAGATATGGGCAAATAGGTAAATTTCATTACCACTCAAAAATGGATTGATGAGAATGAGTTCATGATTGATTTGATAAAAAAAAAATGTATAGTGGATTGATAAGGTGATAGAGTTTGATTTGGATACAAAAGAAAATGTTGATTTGGAGATTAAAAAAAAGTATGGGTAAATAGGTAAATTTCATTACCACTCAAAAATTTGTGATTCGTGCTTTTATATATATGATAGATATATACTAGTTTCAAGACGTGCTACGCACGATTCCCTGCTCGCTCCGCTCGCGAGAATTAATTTCTAAGAATTTATTAACAAAATTTAAAATTGTAATTAAAATTTAAAAATTATAAATACAAGTACCTTTTTTATCTTATCAATATTTTCTAATGTGATTGAGATAAGATGTGAATGAAAAAACAAGCTAATCATGCTAGTACATTACTTCTTCAAAAAAAGTGTATTGAATTGAGGAGAATGAGTTCATGATTGATTTGAAGATCAAAAAAAAAAAAAAAAAACGTGTAGTGGATTGATAAGGAGTTAGAGTTTGATTTGAATACAAAAGAAAAAGTTGATTTGGAGATAAAAAAAAAGTATGGGCAAATAGGTAAATTTCATTACCACTCAAAAATTTGTGATTCGTGCTTTTATATATATGATAGATATATATATATATAGATATATACCAATGTTGTGAAACATATGATGCATGGTCCATGCGGTACTTTGAACCCAAATAATGTGTGCATGGATTCAGATGGTAAATGCAAGAATAACTTTTCAAATCCCTTTCGTGATTGTACTTCGCATGGCAAAGGTTCGTATCCAAAATATCGGAGACGTAATGATGGAAATACTGTACTTGTTGGGAAACACAATTTGGACAATCGTTGGGTGGTTCCATATAATCCTTACTTACTTGCTAAATTTGATTGTCATCTAAATGTTGAGGTTTGTTCTACTATTAAGGCAGTTAAATATATGTACAAGTACATATATAAAGGTCATGATCGCATTGCGATTCGATGCACCGACAATAATGACAATGCTGACATTGATGAGATCGAAAGGTTCCAATCATCACGTTGGGTAGTAGCACTAGAGGTAATGTGGCGCATATATGGCTTTCCTTTGAATGAAATATATCCACCAGTCATCACGCTGCAACTACATTTGGAGGGAAAACAATTGGTTAAGTTTAATAAGAACGACGTGTTGCAAAACTTGGTTGATAATGGATTGTCATCCCGTTCCATGTTGACGGAATACTTTATGTTGGGGTTTATTTGAGAGAACCAGTTTGTGTTTTGCAAATGAAGAAGATAAAATGCCATTCAAATTCAAAAGGAGACAATTCCCTATTCGATTGTGTTTTGCAATGACTATTAATAAGGCTCAAGGGCAAACATTAAACTTCGTTGGGGTTTATTTGAGAGAACCAGTTTTTTCTCACGGTCAACTTTATGTTGCGCCTTCACATGCTACCACTGCGACTTGCATCAAAGTTCTTATTAAACCTTCTAATTACAATAATCAACCAAACACGACAAAGAACATTGTTTACAAAAAGTTGTTGTCACTCGTGGATGCTTCTCTTGCAGAATCACTTTAATTGAAATGTAAGTTTTCAACCATTTTATAATTAATATGTTTTATAAGTTTTCTCATTCTTTTAATAATTTCCTTTAAAAAAATTATTCTTTTAAATATAACAGGGACAAACTGATAAAGAACCTAGAGAATTATTTCATGTTGGTTGTGTTTGTTTTTATTGGTAAATTGCATTTCATTCTCAAGGCCAAGGGAAGGAGATAAGAAATGTTGACATCTTAAATTGGGCAAACAATAAGGTGAACTCCAAACCTCAACTCTGAGTTATTTAATTTCATTCTTGGTCAACAACTCGCTGGACTCTCATTGAAGTGTATAAATATGTTTGATGTTTCTCCCAACTCTGTATCTCTCAAAGCTCTATCTATTCTCCATCACAATCAACTTTTCTTACTGTTCTATCTCATTCAAATTGGTCGATCTCCATTACAAGTAACTTCATGAGTTTTAGTTCTTTAATTTATAAAAATCATTTAAGGTTTCTGATTTTCTAAGTTTAAATATGGTTGATGTTTCTCATTCAATTTTGGTGACCCCTTCTTTTCTATGCTTTTTTTTCATTTAGATTTTAGGGTTTTGTTTAAGGTGTGTCTTATTGGGATCCTCGAATTCATTTCAATTTTCTTGATCATAATTTAACATTGATTGATTAAACCAAAACGAGAATGCTTCATATAGGACCGGCCTTGGATAACTTGAGCATGTGCAATAGTTAAAGTTGTATAATGATTAATTGGATAATGCTTAATTTTGGTTTGTCATTTCTGCAGCTCATTACATTCTTTTTTTTTCTTAGTGCATGTAATGTTACTGTATGAAGTACTACTGGCTTGAGGAAAATAACAGATGTCAAGGAACATCAATCTCCTAGGTTTGTCAAATTCATTCTCTTAGAAATTGTTGAGTGAATGCACATGCCTTACATCTGTTAATTTCATTTTTATCCTTTTTGTGATTATTTGTTGATGCTCATGTTTTTTTTTCACATTTGGAAACCATGTATGTGAATGAAAGAATGTGATTAATTTAGAACGAGAGCAACTATAATTTTGTAAGCGAAAATATGTACTTACAGTTTAATGTTTCCTAAGAATGTTGGAAATTTCATAAACCTTATAAATTATGTTGGTTTTCTCAAATACTTGGTTGTGGTAGATTGATTTCTATTTGTTTCATTAAATAGACACTCTTCTTGATGCTGACGCTTTCTATTGGGTTCTACATGTTGGGAATTTTAATACCTTTAGGATTTAGGATTGTTATAGATCCTTTATCTTATAAAATATGATTTTATGTTCTGTTTTGCTATTGAACATTTCTTTAACTATTAATTGATTGAAATGTATATCTGTCATTGTGTTTTTCCTTCTAATTGTCCACATGATATTCTCAGATGGATTTTTTGTACCCTTGCAGGTAAATCATTGTAGTTGATCAGCCTATTGGTTCAACCTTGATTACTAAAGTATGGCTGCATATGAAAGGTGTCATATACTGGGCTCCAATTTTCTCCAACACATCAAAGAGATAGCTCAATGAAACCATTCAAATCTCTTATAATCAATTGATTACTCATGCCAAACATGCAAGATTCTATAGCAATTGCTTATATAACTACATCACATTGCTTTACTTTGATGATTAAGTTAACTATTCCTTAGTTTTGTTGAGTATGGAATATGCTTGCTTTCTTTAGAAGGTCTCTTAATTATGACAGTACAAGTGCTTGCTTGATGATTAAGTAAATTTCTAAAAAAAATTTTAGAGTTTTTTATTCTTACATGTTTTGCTTCCATAAATCCCCTTTTGCTTCCATAAATATCCTTTTGTTGTTAACAATTAGACTGTATATTAATTTATTTTCTATTACTAATAACATCTCCTTAATTCTACCTAACATTTTTTTCCTTTCACTTTTTTTGATAAATCATTTTACTTAGTTAAGAAATATTCTTGATAATGTCAACATCACTGACTCCAATAAGAGATATCTGCACAACAAAACTTACACTTGAGGTAAGAGCGAAAATAACAAGGAAGTGGTATTCGACGAATCTAAAAACAGATGCACTCATATCAATGGATATCATTTTGCTCGATGAGCATGTGAGTTTGATTTTACGTTCTTTTAAATTTGATTATTTCTTGTAAACTATGTCTTGCATTAACAATCATATAACATAATTTTTTTGTAGGACGACCATATACATGTAACCATACCCATCTATTTGGCTTCTGATTTTGAGTACCTCACAGAAGGCAAGGTCTACAACATTTCGAACTTCAAAATGGAAAGAAAAAAATTGCATAAGGTTGTAAGTCACGACTACGTGATACACTTAATAGGCGATACCTCTATACAAGAAAACATGAGCAGGTGCAAATTCGAAACCACAAATTTGAAATAGTTCAATTCGAAGAATTGACAAAACGGCAAGACAGTTTCATTCAATTATCAGGCAAGAAAAAAAAACAATCATTAGCAAAAATACATAAATTTCATTTTTTTATATAAATTTCAATATTACTAATTATTTTGTTCTTTACAAATGTACTAGGACGTCTTGTTCGAATAGGCGAACTTGTAGATCAAAAAGTTAAAGGAAAACAAAAAACGGTCAAAAAACTTGTTTTACATATTCAAATCAACAGGTATATATATTTTTTAGGTGAAGTTAATTTTTATAAAAAAAAATGATTCATTGTGTTTTGCAATTTAATCCTACGTTTCATCTAAAGAAACAAGCAAGTGAACGCAACTTTTTGGGGCCAAAAAGCGATTGAAACAAGAGTGAGTTTAGCAATTGCAAATCATCAGACTCAATGTTGATTATAATTACCTCAAATAATGTGAATACTTATAGAAGTAATTGATGCAAGTTTATTTATTAAAATACATGTACAAGGTTGCTTCATTTCTACATACGTTGTAACATTAATGCTGAATTTATTTATACTTTTCAATCCACATAAATATTTAACTTTTATCAACAGGTGAACCAACACTTTCATCAACAAGTGCAACAAAGATTTACACAAGTCCAGATATTGAAGAAATAGCATCATTCATGAAAAGGTGTAAAATTTTCTTTAAACATATGTGTTCTTTCATATGTAATGCGTAAATTACATTCCATGACATATTATTTTCCTTATTTTTTTCAATTGTAGAGAACCATTGAGTAAAGAAGTTCAGTTGATTCGAAGAGAAAATGAAAATTTTAATATAAAGGCAAAAACTATGACAGTAGAGGAAGTGAAACGCCAAAGATCGAAAGCAACGGTAAGACATTATTATATACAAAATAATATTATATGACTTATTCACGATATAAAACTAATTGTTAATTTTTTTACACAGGAATTGTACGTTGTTTGCAAAGTGAAAATTATGTCAATAAATTCAAGTGGTTCTTGGCATTACAATACTTGCTATTCACATTACGTCAAGTTAGAAAAATCGGGAACACAATATTATTGAGAAAGGTGCAAAGAATTTATTACAACGCCATATCGGAGGTACGTTAAAATTATTTTATACAAATGAATGTCACTTTTATAAATTACGTATATAATTTTAACATGCATCTTTGAGTCTTATTAGCCATACCTTAAAACTATTTATTTTTATTAATTTTCAATTTCCTAAGATTCTTTGTTGTTGTACCGTATATACATATATCTTGTCAAAAATCTAATTCATGACAATTGGATTTGTTTTTAGATTCAAAGTTTATGTGCGCGCCGAAGACAATATAGGGTCCACAACTTTTGTTCTATTCGATAGCATAGTGAAAAATATTATTGGTAAAGACAATGGCGAAAGAATCTTGAATGAGGCATCTTCGGTACATCTTTTTCTAATTTAGAATACAAAACTAATTGAATGCAAATGCAATATTCTATATAATCTATGTCTTATTCATTTTTATGGTCCTTTTGTTCTAATTTATTTCTTGCTTATATTGTCAGACAAACGAAAAGATAGCAGTCCCAATAGAACTCTGCGAGATTGTAGGAAGAAGTTTTACTTTTAAACTAAAACTCACTAATTACAATTTAGCTAGTGAAAATGAAAATTTCACCGTTTCGAGTATATGTCATGAAGAATATGGAGATAATTTTCGTCATAATGAGGTATTTATTTGATTTTACAGTAACTTACAAGATCACATTATATAATTTAATTTTACATATTGTCTTATTCTTGAAAATAATAGGGAAGTTGTCAAATGATATTTCAACGCATAAATACGAAGTCGACAACAACAAAGAAGTCAACATGAAGAGAAAAAAAGTTATTGATAATGAATTGGGAATAAATAAACGTCCAAGAAAATATTGTTATGTTGAGTAAGTTATTTGAAGTTACATATTATTACTTAGTTACTTATATATTTATAAATAAACTAATATAATGTATTTCTTATGCAGTGATGACGAAGATCAAGTATAATCAACATCATCATGAACATGCTATAAAATACAAAAGAGTTTTTATATTTAATTTTTTGCAGTAGGCATTTTATATTTTCATTATCATATTTTCAATTTATTTAGCATTGTATATTAAATTTATTATTTTATATTTATATTTCATAGTTTGTTCAAACTCATAAATATTATTTAAATTTTTTATTATACATTCAGTTGCTTATTAAATTTACAATGTTTTAACTATAATGCATGGAAGGAAACCTTGATTTGTCTGCAATTACTAAGTTCCATGTTCTTCTAGATCATGATTAGGATTTTGTTTGGCATGATTCTCATCGTTTTAGATCGCAACCATGAATTCTAGCATTGTTTATTTCTAAAAAAATGACAATTTATTGATGCCTTGTTTCATATATATTTACAAGATTGACAACTCTGTTACGCATGAAAACTCTACTTGTATTTTTTTATTGATTTTTTCATTCGCATTTTATATCAATTACATTAAAGAATATTGATGAGTTATAAAATGTGCTTCTATTTCTAATTTTTAAATTTTAATTATAATTTTAAATTTTATTAATAAATTCTTAGAAATTAATTCCCGCTAGCGAAGCGAGCGGGTCAATCGTGCGTAGCACGTCCTGAAACTAGCCTCATTTGAGACTAGTTTGTGGATTTGCAATCCCTTTTTTATTAAGAAAAAATTATATGCCTATGATTAAGAAATGGAAGATGGAATAGCCTCATTTGAGACTAATTATGAAAAATATGGTTTTAAAAATTTGTGGATTTGCAATCCCTTTTTGTTGTTTATGATAATAATGAGTTGCAGTTAAAGAACTTAATTTGCTACTCATTCCTTTTCCCAGCTTTTCTTTGGCAATTGTTAAACCATCTATTTAAACGCAAAAGGGTAGCCTCATCATTTAAATCAAATGTCAAATAAATGAATTGGGAGGCTTTTCTTTATCATGTTGAGAGCAAGCTTTGTGGATTATATTTTACACTTAATATTCTGTTTGAATTACTTTTGCAGGTGTTAGTTTTTTTTCCCATCTTCTGAAGGGTTAAAAGTGATTTGGTCCTCTGTCGTCAAAATCGGGCAGTCGCTATATCGTGAAGCCCTTAGAATGAATCCATTTAGACCTGATCAAAAGACATCGGTAAATAATTTCTTCCATGCAGGGTCGTACACAAAAAAGGTTTCATGTTCTACTTCCTTTTTTATAATTATTTTTTGAAATACTTTATCCATACATATATTAAGATCAGTCGTTGAAAACAAAGTTTATGAAGCTATAGAGAACTTCAGGGTCATACATTATCTGGTAAAAGTTCCTTGGAGCCTTCAATGTAGTAATATGTGAGTGTTCATCCTAGATTTCTCCAAAATTCGGATAATTTGAGGTTCCTAAATGTGCCTTTGTACGTAATGGGCTCTTATTCGGTTATGTTAGAAGACTAAGGACATTGTTTTAAAATACTTGAGAACTTACAAAATGAAACTTTCATAAATAATTTATTAAGATTTAATTATTAATCCTCTTCCAATGTTTATTTCTACAACCTAGCGAGAGAAGAACCAAATCTTGTATTGCTTGACAATTGACACGACTATCGATTCATTCACCTCTATCAAATCTGTTTAATTTGAATTTTTTATTTTCTCTGAGTTTCTTTTGATTATCATAGCTCAAATGTATTGTATTTATGTGAACTTGGAACCATTTATAGTGTTTATGGTCGAGTCAAGTTGCTTTTTTATTGCTTATAATCTATAGATTAATTCTTTTAACCATTTCGGTATTATCAGGTTAAGTGATCACATGGTGAACAGATTTATGATGCTCATGATAAGACGAGTGACAAGTTTGAGTTTGTGGCTCACAACAAAGGTTTTCATAAGTTCTGATTCACTAACAAGTCTTCGTATCATGAGACTGTAGAATTTGATGTACAAGTGAACCATTTCACACACAATGACCAACATGCAAAAGATGGTAGGAACCTTTTCTTCTGTCATGTTCTCTTTCTAGCAGCCTAAGAGTCAATATAACGAGCTTCCACTTTTGTTTGTTTCTATATGTTCGCAGAGCACGTGAATCCCTTGTTAGAGCATATAGCAAAGTTGGAAGATGCTCTTTACAACATCCAGTTTGAACAACATTGGTTGGAGGCTCAAACCGACCGCCAAGCAGTAAAGTATGTGAAAAGTGTTCAATAATTTGGAGGACCAGGAGAACATGTACAAAGAGTTCAACAGAGATGTGATTTACAACTTTTTAAATCAATGGTTTGGTTTGATGTGAAGTAAGTGAGCCCCCGTTGTAAAATCACAAGCATTGGTTCCTTATTGCTGAGTTTGTGAATGAGGGAACAGTGCAATTGTACATAGCTTATATTTCAAATAATAGTCTCAATTTTGTTTACTGCAATGGTTCTTCATGTTGTAATTCATGCAGGATTTTTTTTCCTTCTCTCTATTCATGATAGATTATCACTTAACCTGATATTTAAATCTTGTTACGTGGGCCTTTAAGATTATCTTATGAGGTAGAGTGCAGGAGCTTCTCCTGCTCCTATAATCATGGCATTGCTAGGAAAGCTTCGGTAATGTTCTCTACACTCATTCGACTTCGAGTTTTGAATGGCTTAGCATCCGAATTGAAAACAAATCCAACAACACACTCATAACGAAATCTCGAATCCGACTTCTCCCAATTCAACTATTATTGTAACAACCCTTGCATCGAATTCTTCAATCTTAGCATAATATCCGACTTAACAACAACACATATACCAATTTTTAGTTTATTAGTAAATTGCTTTAAGCAAGATCTTAAACCCACAATCTGTTAAATCCCAGTCACAAAACACAACCGATTAAAACCGCACAACTATCTTCGACTTCCTCAAGACCCCATCTCGATCTCCATCGGGAACCATTCCCGTCATCCGATTCCAATCAACGCGTACCACAAACTTGTTACTGTCTCACACACTCGCTCGCTGTTCTCTCTATCTATCGGTTTAGAGTAAGAAACTGGAGAGCGAGAGAGAGAGATGAAAAAGCATTTAAAGCGCAGAAACAACATCACAAACAGCGAGAGCGAGAGAGCGAGAGAGAGAGAGACGAAATTGCATTGACAGAGAATAACCGATTCTTCACATCTCTCGCTGTGTGTTAATCTATGCTTCTCTGCGTTAGTTTGTATGTCTGGATTGTTGCGAATCGTGGTTGAATGTCGTAGCATCAGAATTGGATAACAACTACAACACACTCATTCAGAGCTTTTGACTCTGTGTTCTCCCAATTCGACACATTATGAACTCCCAGTTCGACAACAATTCCAATAATCATTCATCCTCTTCTTCAACAACTATGTAAACTCTTATTCCTCGTATCCCTCTTTGACAACAATTCCAACTACTCTAATATCTCTATAAATATGAGATCAATTTCTTATTTTATCTCTATCAAGGCACTCTCCATTCTAAATTACAATCACGTTCTCCTACTGTTATCTCTCATCAAAATTATTCGATCTCCATTGCAGGTAATGTAAGAGATTCAATTATATGTTCTGAATCAGTTGTATTCTTTAATTTCTTAAACTTGTTTAGGGTTTCTGATTCTTACATGTTTTGTTTTCATAAATTTCCCTTTATTCTTACTTTAATTGGTAAAATTATTTTAATGTTGTGTTATTTCATTAGATGATTTTGGTACTGTTAGTTGCAATTGGTTTGATTCTTTTAGACCTCCCAATTAGACCAATCGATTAAAAGTTTTGTTAGTGTATAATGTATATAATTATATAATTTCAGTCTCGATTTTTAATATGTTTTACCTTGAAAAAGAATTGTATTAGTGATCGATATCAATATTTGTTAATTGACCTTTCCAATCGCCTAGCTTATTCATATCCATATTCTACAATTTATATCAGCCAAGTGTTTGATGAAGTTTGTTAATGAGTTTAGTGAGAGAGTTGGTTTGAGCAATGTACGCCTATGATTTGATCAATGAAATTGTGTTTTATGATTTGCAATGTTTCTTCTATTTTTGGGTGAAAATATGTTTGGGTAGCAATCAAATGTGCGACATTTTCTCCAAGTTACTAAGCATCAGTAGTGAATCTTTCCTGTTAAATAGTAGATGGGCATGAATAAGTTCCTTATTATAAGTACTTGAATTTTGGGGTAATCTTTATAAGTAGCGCTAATATCGTGTGTAGTAATAGAAAAATAGTATTAAATCGGTTAGCAATGAAATAGCTATCTACTGCTAACAAATAGGAGGAGAAATTTATAGTCCGCTTCTATTGCTAACAAATAGGAGGATAAGTACAAAAAGGTAATCACTTTTTCCCTAAAAATACAATCGTACTTGGCTTCTAAATAGCTATTAAATACAAACAATGCAACTACAATCCTATTAAATAGCTATTTAAATCAAAACTATATCCAAATACAATCGGCACTACTAAATAATTTCTAAATTTCTTTCAAAAACACTTTAATATAATATTTAGGCAACATACAATTTAGAGATAACAAGTTTGAGATTGTACCGTTCAACATGTTTTGTCGACTAATAAGAAAAATCACTCAGTTTTCTGGTAAGAAAAACATAAGAACAATAACAACAACAACAACAACAACAACAACAACAACAACAACAACAACAACAACAACAACAACAACAACAACAACAACAACATAGCCTCAGTCCCAAATTAACTGGGGTCGGCTACATGGATCAAACTTTTCCATTGTGCTCGATTAAGTGCAATTGATGGTGAGCTTTTCAAACCATT
Source organism: Stephania yunnanensis (assembly GCA_039657365.1). Lineage (NCBI taxonomy): Eukaryota > Viridiplantae > Streptophyta > Magnoliopsida > Ranunculales > Menispermaceae > Stephania > Stephania yunnanensis. The sequence goes on along the minus strand of CM077581.1, from coordinate 24,355,795 downwards.
CAAATCCCTTATAATCAATTGATTACTCATGCCAAACATGCAAGATTCTAGAGCAATTGCTTGTATAACTGCATCACATTGCTTTACTTTGATGATTAAGTTAACTATTCCTTAGTTTTGTTAAGTATGGAATATGCTTGCTTTCTTTAGAAGGTCTCTTAATTATGACTGTAGAAGTGCTTGCTTGATGATTAAGTAAATTTCTTAAAGTTTTTTAGAGTTTTTGATTCTTACATGTTTTGCTTCCATAAATCTCCTTTTGTTGTTAACAATTAAAGTGTATATTAATTTATTTTCTATTACTAATAACATCTCCTTAATTCTACCTAACATTTTTTTCCTTTCACTTTTTTTGATAAATCATTTTACTTAGTTAATAAATATTCTTGATAATGTCAACATCACTGACTCCAATAAGAGATATCTGCACAACAGAACATACACTTGAGGTAAGAGCGAAAATAACAAGGAAGTGGTATTCGACGAATCGAAAAACAGATGCACTCATATCAATGGATATCATTTTGCTCGATGAGCATGTGAGTTCAATTTTACGTTCTTTTAAATTTGATTATTTCTTGTAAACTATGTCTTGCATTAACAGTCATGTAACATAATTTTTTTGTAGGACGACCATATACATGCAACCATACCCATCTATTTGGCTTCTGATTTTGAGTACCTCACATAAGGCAAGGTCTACAACATTTCGAACTTCAAAGTGGAAAGAAAAAAATTGCATAAGGTTGTAAGTCACGACTACGTGATACACTTAACAGACGATACCTCTATACAAGAAAACATGAGCAGCGTGCAAATTCGAAACCACAAATTTGAAATAGTTCAATTCAAAGAATTGACAAAACGACAAGACAGTTTCATTCAATCATCAGGCAAGAAAAAAAAACAATCATTACCAAAAATACATAAATTCCATTTTTTTTTATATAAATTTCAATATTACTAATTATTTTGTTCTTTACAGATGTACTAGGACGTCTTGTTCGAATAGGCGAACTTGTAGATCAAGAAGTTAAAGGAAAACAAAAAACGGTCAAAAAACTTGTTTTACGTATTCAAATCAACAGGTATATATATTTTTTAGTCGAAGTTAATTTTTATAAAAAAAATGATTCATTGTGTTTTGCAATTTAATCCTACGTTTCATCTAAAGAAACAAGCAAGTGAACGCAACTTTTTGGGGCCAAAAAGCGATTGAAACAAGCAGTGAGTTTAGCAATTGCAAATCATCAGACTCAATGGTGATTACAATTACCTCAAATAATGTGAAGACTTATGGAGGTAATTGATGCAAGTTTATTTATTAAAATACATGTACAAGGTTGCTTCATTTCTACATACGTTGTAACATTAATGTTGAATTTATTTATACTTTTCAATCCACATAAATATTTAACTTTTATCAATAGGTGAACCAACACTTTCATCAACAAGTGCAACAAAGATTTACACAAGTCCAGATATTGAAGAAATCGCATCATTCATGAAAGGGTATAAAATTTTCTTTAAACATATGGGTTCTTTCATATGTAATGCGTAAATTACATTCGATGACATATTATTTTCCTTATTTTTTTCAATTGCAGAAAACCATTGAGTAAAGAAGTTTAGTTGATTCGAGGAGAAAATGAAAATTTTAATATGAAGGCAGAAACTATGACTGAAGAGAAAGTGAAACGCCAAAGATCGAAAGCAACGGTAAGATTTTATTATATACAAAATAATATTATATGACTTCTTCACGATATAAAACTAATTGTTAATTTTTTTACACAGGAATTGTACGTTGTTTGCAAAGTGAAAATCATGTCAATAAATTCAAGTGGTTCTTGGCATTACAATACTTGCTATTCACATTACAACAAGTTAGAAAAATCGGGAACACAATATTATTGCGAAATGTGCAAAGAATTTATTACAACGCCATATCGGAGGTAAGTTAAAATTATATTATACAAATGAATGTCACTTTTATAAATTACGTATATAATTTTAACATGCATCTTTGAGTCTTATTAGCCATACCTTAAAACTATTTATTTTTATTAATTTTCAATTTCCTAAGATTCTTTGTTGTTGTACCGTATATACATATATCTTGTCAAAAATCTAATTCATGACAATTGGATTTGTTTTTAGATTCAAAGTTCATGTGCGCGTCGAAGACAATACAGGGTCCACAACTTTTGTTCTATTCGATAGCATAGTGAAAAATATTGTTGGTAAAGACAATGGCGAAAGAATCTTGAATGAGGCATCTTCGGTACATTTTTTTCTAATTTAGAATACAAAACTAATTGAATGCAAATGCAATATTCTATATAATCTATGTCTTATTCATTTTTATGGTCCTTTTGTTCTAATTTATTTCTTGCTTATATTGTCAGACAAACGAAAAGATTGCGGTCCCAATAGATCTCTGCGAGATTGTAGGAAGAAGTTTTACTTTTAAACTAAAACTCACTAATTACAATTTAGCTAGTGGAAATGAAAATTTCACCGTTTCGAGTATATGTCATGAAGAATATAGAGATAATTTTCGTCATAATGAGGTATTTATTTGATTTTACAGTAACTTACAAGATCACATTATATAATTTAATTTTACATATTGTCTTATTCTTGAAAATAACAAGGGAAGTTGTCAAATGATATTTCAACGCATAAATACGAAGTTGACAACAACAAAGAAATCAACATGAAGAGAAAAAATATTGATAATGAATTGGGAATAAATAAACGTCCAGAAAATATCGTTGCGTTGAGTAAGTTATTTGAAGTTACATATTATTAATTAGTTACTTATATATTTATAAATAAACTAATATAATGTATTTCTTATGCAGTGATGACGAAGATCAAGTATAGTCAACATCATCATGAACATGCTACAAAATACAAAAGAGTTTTTATATTTAATTTTTTGCAGTAGGCATTTTATATTTTCATTATCATATTTTCAATTTATTTAGCATTGTATATTAAATTTATTATTTTATATTTATATTTCATAGTTTGTTCAAACTCATAAATATTATTTTAATTTTTATTATACATTCAGTTGCTTATTAAATTTACAATGTTTTAACTATAATGCATGGAAGGAAAACTCGATTTGTCTGCAATTACTAAGTTCGATGTTCTTCTAGATCATGATTAGGATTTTGTTTGGCATGATTCTCATCTTTTTAGATCGCAACCAAGAATTCTAGCATTGTTTATTTCTATGAAAAATGACAATTTATTGATGCCTTGTTTCATATATATTTACAAGATTGACAACTCAGTTAAGCATGAAAACTCCACTTGTGTTTTTTTTTATTGATATTTTCAATCACATTTTATATCAATTACATTAAAGAATATTGATAAGTTAAAAAATGTACTTGTATTTCTAATTTTTAAATTTTAATTACAATTTTAAATTTTATTAATAAATTCTTAGAAATTAATTCCCGCGAGCGAAGAGAGCGGGTCAATCGTGCGTAGCACGTCCCGAAACTAGTATATATATTATCAATATTCTTTGATGTGATTGAGATAAGATGTGAATGAAAAAATAAGTTAGTCTTGCTAGGACATTACTTCTTCAAAAAAAGTATATTGGATTGATGAGAATGAGTTAATGATTGATTTGGAGATAAAGAAAAAAAAAACGTGTAGTGAATTAATAAGGAATTAGAGTTTGATTTGGATACAAAAGAAAATGTTGATTTGAAGATAAAGAAAAAAAGTATTGGCAAATAGGTAAATTTCATTACTACTCAAAAATTTGTGATTGGTGCTTTTATATATATGATAGATATACTAGTTTCAAGACGTGCTACGCACAATTTCCCCCTCGCTCCAGTCGCGGGAATTAATTTCTAAGAATTTATTAACAAAATTTAAAATTGTAATTAAAATTTAAAAGTTAGAAATACAAGTACCTTTTTTAGTTTATCAATATTCTCTAATGTGATTGAGATAAGATGTGAATGAAAAAACAAGCTAATCGTGCTAGTACATTACTTCCTTAAAAAAAGTGTATTGTATTTATGAGAATGAGTTCATGATTGATTTGAAGATAAAGATAAAAAAAAAACATATAGTGGATTGATAAGGAATTCATTATTTCTAAGAATTTATTAACAAAATTTAAAAATTAGAAATACAAGTACATTTTTTAGCTTATCAATATTCTCTAATGTGAATGATAAGGAATTAATTTCTAAGAATTTATTAACAAAATTTAAAATTGTAATTAAAATTTAAAAATTAGAAATACAAGTACATTTTTTAGTTTATCAATATTCTCTAATGTGATTGAGATAAGATGTGAATGAAAAAACAAACTAATCATGCTAGTACATTACTTCCTCAAAAAAAGTGTATTGGATTGATTAGAATGAGTTCATGATTGATTTGGAGATTAAAAAAAAGCGTATAGTGGATTGATAAGGAGTTAGAGTTTGATTTGGATACAAAAGAAAATGTTGATTTGGAGATAAAAAAAGAAGGGCAAATAAGTAAATTTTATTACCACTCAAAAATTTGTGATTCGTGCTTTTATATATATGATAGATATATATAATTCAAAATTCAAAATTGTAATTAAAATTTAAAAATTAGAAATATAAGTACCTTTTTTTAGCTTATCAATATTCTATAATGTGATTGAGATAAGATATGAATGAAAAACAAGCTAATCATGCTATGACATTACTTCCTCAAAAAAATTGTATTGGATTGATGAGAATGAGTTCATGATTGATTTGGAGATAAAGAAAAAAAAAATGTGTAGTGAATTGATAAAGAGTTAGAGTTTGATTTGGATACAAAAAAAAAAGGTTGATTTGGAGATGAAAAAAGAAGAAGTATGGGCAAATAGATAAATTTTATTACCACTCAAAAATTTGTGATTCGTGCTTTTATATATATGATATATATCTATCATATATATAAAAGCACGAATCACAAATTTTTGAGTGGTAATAAATTTACCTATTTGCCCATACTTTTTTTTTTCATCTCCAAATCAACCTTTTTTTTTATCCAAATCAAACTCTAACTCTTTATCAATCCACTACACGTTTTTTTTTTCTTTATCTCCAAATCAATCATGAACTCATTCTCATTAATCCAATACACTTTTTTTTGAGGAAGTAATGTTCTAGCATGATTAGCTTATTTTTTCATTCACATCTTATCTCAATCACATTATAGAATATTGATAAACTAATAAAGGTACTTATATTTCTAATTTTTAAATTTTAATTACAATTTTGAATTTTATATCTATCATATATATAAAAGCACGAATCGCAAATTTTTGAGTGGTAATGAAATTTACTTATTTGGCCATATATATATATATCATATATATAAAAACAACTATATATAAAAAAGCAACTAAATATCACAAATTGTAAACTCAGAGTTTTCCCAATGGTATATATGCAACGTACTCATCTAGAGTTCTCCCAATGGTATATATGTAACATATATATATATATATAAACATTGAAGAAGAGAGAATCTGAGAGGGAAAAGAATAAGGTGGTTTGAAAAGGTGTTGGGGAGGAAACAAACTCAAAACCCATAAGAAATTTTAACGAGAAAAATTCTGATTAATCATGTGAAAAAAATGTGTCTAAAGCTTTAATCCTAACTAATTCAATTATTTTCATTCATAATTTCAAAGTTATCATTTCTATCTATAGAGTTTGAGGTAAAGATTGAACTTTATGTACAATTCTACTGAATCTCCACAAGCAAGTGTTCACAAATTGATGGGTCAAACTACTTGTGTTTTTTTCCTTGTTTTTTTTTTTTTTTTTTTTTGAGGAAGTAATGTCTTAGCATGACTAGCTTGTTTTTTCATTAACATCTTATATCAATCACATTATAGAATATTGATAAGCTAAAAAAGGTACTTGTATTTCTAATTTTAAAATTTTAATTAAAATTTTGAGTTTTATTAATAAATTCTTAGAAATTAATTTTTGCGAGCGTAGCGAGCGGGTCAATCGTGCGTAGCACGTCCTGAAACTAGTATATATAAAAGCACCAATCACAAATTTTTGAGTGGTAATGAAATTTACCTATTTGCCCATACTTTATTTTAATCTCCAAATCAACCTTTTCTTTTGTATCCGAATCAAACTCTAACTCCTTATCAATCCACTACACATTTTTTTTTTCTTTATCTCCAAATCAATCATGAACTCATTCTCATAAATCCAATACACTTTTTTGAGGAAGTAATGTACTAGCGAGATTAGTTTTTTTTTTTTTTTTCATTCACATCTTATCTCAATCGCATTAGAGAATATTGATAAGCTAAAAAATGTACTTGTATTTATAATTTTTAAATTTTAATTATAATTTTAAATTTTGTTAATAAATTCTTAGAAATTAATACTTGCATGAAATCGTCATACGTAGAAGACGTCTTAAAACTAGTATATATATATATATATATATAGATATTGTTGTACAATTTGATTTTGGGATTGTTGGTTATTTCTATGTGACTTTTGTGAGATTCTAGGGTTTCGTCAAAAAATCAAGTGGGATACACCATCAATGGCTTCTTCTCTTGTGAGAAAACCAACAACGCTGCAGTGCCTCCTCCCTCATCACTTTCTTCACAAACTCCATTTCTCTTCCTCGCAAAACATTATTAACCAAGTAATGGCTGCAATGCTACAAGACGCACCTCTCCGAATACCAATCCCAACCCCCACCACTACTTCCTCACCATGGACTGTAGGTAACGTTTGTGGGATCTTACAGTCAGTCCCCAGATTCTTCTTCCAAAGCACTCGCTCGATCGGTCGTCAAAAGGGGTTCCGCCACAGAGCTCCATCGAAACAAAGACATCTTAGAACAGAAACAGAGGACTGTCACAAGGGTACTCGCATTCTTGACCCCTCATCGCATAGAAACCCAGCCAAAGTCGAATTGGGATTAGATAAAGCATTACAGTTCTATTACTGGGTCGAATCTCAATCGGGATTCTCTCATTGCGAGAGCACTTGCAGAGAGATGGCCCTTGTGTTGGCTAAAGCTCACAAATTTAGATCTCTATGGGCATTCCTTAGAGAAATGGCGCAGAAAGGTGAATGGAATTTGGTGACAACAGCAACTATTACTTGCGTGATTAAGATTCTTGGTGAAGAAGGGTTGGTCAATGAAGCGCTCTCTGCGTTCTATCGGATGAAGCAATTTCACTGTAAGGCAGATGTTTATGCTTACAATACTGTTATTTGTGCACTTTGTAGAGTTGGGTATTTTAAGAAGGCTAGATTTATGTTAGAACAAATGGAATTGCCTGGGTTTCGATGCCCACCTGATGTCTACACATACACAATTTTCATTACTTTTTATTGTAAGAGTAGTTTACAGACTGGATGTCGAAAAGCGATAAGGAGGCGGTTGTGGGAGGCGAATCGCTTGTTTCGGGCTATGATCTTTAAGGGTTTTGTTCCTGATGTTGTGACTTATAATTGTTTGATAGATTGTTGTTGCAAGACTTATAGAATTGGTAGAGCATTGGAGTTGTTTAATGATATGCCTAAGAGAGGTTGCGTGCCAAATCGGGTTACGTATAATTCTTTTATTAGGTACTATAGTGTTGTTAATGAGATTGATAAAGCTATTGAGATGATGCGTAGAATGAGAACGATGAACCATGGGGTGCCAACTTCAAGCTCATATACGCCAATTATTCATGCTTTGTGTGAAGCTGCTAGGGTAAGGGAGGCCCGTGATTTTTTGGTTGAGTTGGTTGAACAGGGCTCAATACCTAGAGAATATACATATAAGTTGGTTTGTACTACATTGAGCTCTGAGGGGGAATCTGGTTTATCCGATGAACTTCAAGGAAGGATTAAGTATGGAATTGAGAGAAGATGTAGGGAACTGAAGAAAGTAAAACCAGTGATGACCAACAACATCGAGTTATAGGGAAGTTCATGTGGGAAATGTTTGTCCTATAGCGTTTTGTCATAGATTCTCCCAAGATGCTAGTTTCAGGTGATAATCTCCCTCATAAAAAATCCATTGCCTTATAATTTATTAATATTCTTGGTCCCCTTTAGTTTCTATTTTTTGTGTATATTTTTTTGTTTTGTTTTTGACGGTGGTGAACTCTTTTCTGTTCCATTGCTGACCTATCAGATAAATTGCATGTTCCTAGCATAAATTGTAAAGCAGCAATGGATGTGCTTTCTGGCACCTTAGGAGGTATGTCTTGACTCGAGTAGCATGAACACTATACAAAATCATTCGATGTGACAAATGTTTAAGTTTTGGATTGCTATTTCTTGTTAATGTCACTTTTCTTCTTGATTTCTCTGATGTATAATATTTTTTAACAAGAAATGATTCCAAGTGATACTTGAGGAGGATATTGTTGACGCTTGACCTATTTTTACCTGATTTATCTCTTCTTTATCGATAATATCAAATCTAGTAAGAGCAAACAAATGGAGTGCAGGGTTGGACAATGATTATTTATATTTTTCTTGAGAATTATATGAATGATGTTTTTGTTGTAATTCGATCCTTTACACTACTTCAAATTAGTGTCGTAAAGATTGATAAACATAGTCGAGTGCAAAAGGACATGCAGATAAACAATTGGTGCCTCCAAGAAGCACTTTGTTTCGATATGTATGACCTCAAATAGTTTTTCAATAAATAATCAATAATCAGTTCTTTAAATCAGTAAGATGATAAGAACATTGTTCAATCAATAAATAACCAATCAAGCTATGCTAAAATGTGGCATGTACCCAATATAGTTACTATGCGATTGCAAGTTGGAATAACATGACATGACTTTCGACTGTTTAACTTTGATAATATTTTTACATTAAACTGATTAATGAGAATAAGTTTAATAGAAAATATTTTCAAAGAGTGTTTAGTAGATTTGGTAATATAGTAAGTACTAAATACTGACAAAATTGGAATTATTTCATCAAAAAAAAGTACTGACAAAATTGAGACAGGCAAGTATTGTTTGCTATTTATATGGAAACCTAAGGAAGTGAAAGGCTTAGTTAATGTACTGAAACATTGTAGAAAATTTCGTTCTTGAATAATTTATGCTTACAAAGAATTAGCTCCTTTCACATTGTATTTTATACTAGGATATGCACATTATAGCACACTATGGTTTTGTCATACAATTTGAACATTATCTCTTTATTGTTGACATTGATGTCGAGGCATTAGAACACAATTAACTTAATCATATTGGCATTCCTTTTTAAGTCATATGCTAACCTAAAGCTACCTTTAGAAATTGGATATCGAAGATAATCCATTTGGTATAATGTGCCCCATATAATGGCCTATTATGGTTCATTAGTAGGAAAGTTTTTGTGTCACTATTGTTTTTATTAGAAAATCTTCATTTCATTCCAAAGCCACACATCTATACATAAACTACACCATCAACAATGCATTATGCTCCAACAATCCTAGTAGCCACGTAGGATGAAGTGTATACATCACTGAATATTTTTTTGTATGTCACTCTCACTACAATATGACCGCAATTAGGCCAGCTATGCTCTATGGAAGTGATTGTTGGGCGGTAAAGCAACAACAATTACATAAAATGAACGTAGCAGAAATGAGGATGCTTAGGTGGATGTGTGGTAAAACTCGTAAAGATAGAATAAGAAATATAGAAATTCAAAGACAAGTAGGAGTAGCACCAATTGATAAAAAGATTAGGGAAGGGCGGTTGCGATGGTTTGGTCACTTGCAAATACGACCTACAAATGCCCCAACTAGAAAAATTTACTCAATAGAAACTGTAGAAATTCGACGAGGTATGGGCATACCAAAGTTAACGTGGGATGCATTAATTAGGAGGGATTTGAATGGTTTGAAAAGGTCACCATCAATTGCACTTAATCGAGCACAATAGAATAGTTTGATCCATGTAGTTGACCCCAGTTAATTTGGGACTGAGGCTATGTTGTTGTTGTTGTTATATCACTCTCACTACAAGAAAAAAGGGCAATTGTGACAAAATATTTGTGGTAGATATATAAATTGCTACAAATTATTTTATTGTGGCAAGAAACCACATCCACAAATATTAAAAGCTAAAGACAATTGTGACGACCCCAACCCTACAAATTGGGCACCGCCCAACACTAGGCCTCTGTTAACCCCTGGTAAACCAATGCGAAGTTAATAAAGGCCTAGTCAGCCTCACAAATCGGTCATCAGTACCTAATAGTCCTATGAAATCATATGCAGTGGAATTTAAATGTGGTGAAAACACGATAACAAATAAATTAAACATACTAGTTCAATGCGGAAACCCTGTACAACGGATACAATATACAAATTATAGCGATGAAAGGAAATATATGTATTTCTCAACCCAAATACCCATTTATAAAAAATATAATAAATCTAATATTGATACATCAAAGGACCTACGTATGTTGCACATCAATGTTCTCGAGCTCAAAGATTAGACCAGCAGCCATTGTCACCACATAGGAGACAATTCCAGTGAGTAAATATAGAAAAAGTTCAACAATAATTCAGATTAAACAATAAACAAGTCTATAAATCATGCAGGAAAGAAACGAAGCTGGAAGAACAATAAAATGCATAATAGACATACTACAATGGTCAATGGTAGAGATCAAGTGACCCGGAAGCAAAGAATAGGCGCCTAAGTGGTCTTAACACTCTACACGTGTGCTCAAAGTTACTTGAATACATATAAGCGTCAAACACTGGTACGACGAGACCAAGTCTGCTTCGAGTGTACCCAAACCCTTGGCACTGCCAAATCACTTGAGCCGCAGCCCAAGTAAATTCTAAAGGGAGCCACAGCCGCAACCAAATGCTCATCTGCACTTGAATCCTTGAAGTCTTATGAGGAGCCACAGCGACTGCGGATGCTCACTCAGAGGATTCAGTCTAGTCGAGGAGCCACAAGCGCGACTCGGATGCTCAACCCACAAGTAAACACCGACTCAATTCAACCACTCATACCCTAGGTCACTCTGTAAGGAAGTAGAGTCCAACAATAGGTTTCATTTCCATCGAAATATGCAAGGAAAGGAAAATAATTAATATTGAATTTCTTACTGGTTATATTTACAACACAATCGCGTAATCAATTTCCTACGTCGGATTCCTTAGTTCCCAATGGCTCCACATCAGCCATGTGACTTCTCTCGAGTCTTGAGGTCCTAAAATAACCCGTTACTTGTCAAGTATCTCCGATTAGCATAGTCGAGAACCCCCACAATCATTTTAGTTTCAATTAGCTTCAAATAAAAATCAATTATTCGAGTAAAATAAGGATACGTTGAAACAAAACAAAGAAAAGTGCATAAAACTTAGTTTTCTAACTTAAATCAATTATTCGAGTAAAATAAGGATACGTTGAACCACCTTATAAGTGTCAATTTCGATTTATAATCCCCAAATTGCCAATTTTTGTTAGAAATTTACAACTCGAGCAAGTTAAGTTCATTTTTGAGAAAAAATAGATTAAAACCTCTTTTACTTCTAGACTTAGCTCAAAACCAATCCAAATTTATTAATTTCATCCATATTCAACAAATAAAGACTAAGTCTATTTCAAAGGAGTTCAATCGTATTTAAATAACCTTTTACATTTTTAAAGGCAATTTTGAAGTTCATAAACCAAGTATTGTCCATATGAACCAATGAAACTTAAACAACTAAATTGAACTCAAAAGTCACAATGACTTGAAGACCATCAAATTCCACTTTATTTAGATATTAGAATAAAAGTAGGACTAAATGACTTAAAAGCTTGTTTAAAGAAAAATATAAATCATGTTCCCTTTTGGACATTTCAACAAATATTTGGAATGCATCCCTTTTCAAGATCATTTACAAGTCTTTAAGTTCTTTGAAAATAAGTCCAAATCATCAATAAGGGTTAAAACCTTTTTGTGAGTAGAAACAAAGTCATAGCGAATAAACCAATGCATTTAACATGTTCATTCTACAATAAGTTTTACCAATGCAAGACGTTTTCAAAGCTAAATTGGACCAACCATGTGTTTAAAACAAAATTAAAGTTTCATAGAACTCTATTTGAGTTCCACAACTCATTTCTTTGCCAAAATTTCCATGGAAATCATTTAGAATTCGAGATTTACCACTACCAATCACAAGTCCTTGCATTAAAGTTTGAAGTAAACAAGTAGGGCTCATTTGAGGCATTTCATCAAAAACCTTTTATGCGATTCAAAAAGGTTTTTACCAAATTCAATGCAAATTAGCTAAAACCATTTCAAAACTTGAAAGAAAGCAGTTAGACTCTCTCTTTGAGACATTTTGTCAAAGACTTGATATGCAAGTCAAACTTGATTTTATCAAATTAACACAAATTATCCTCAATTTAATCAAGTTTGATCGTGATAAAAAACTAAAAAAAATGCTTGTGTAACCACAATTCAACAACAACACAACCATTTTAAACCAAATTCAACTTAGAACATGATTTGACAAGAGTTGGGGTCTTACCTAGACTTTAATGGAGTCTTCCACTCCAAATCTCTTTTAAGAATCCAAATCTAGCATAGATCTACACACTTTCAACAACTTTAAAGCAAAAACTTATCTCTTTCAAATCTCTTGAGCAATCCATCTTGTTCAATCTTTCTTTCCAATCCTTCTCTTGCATTCCTAGATCTTCCTCCTAAGTTAGCCATCACCAACGTTCACCTTGCCAAAGCCATGCCATCATGCCAGAACCTCCGCGCTGCGTCGTCCGCCGGTGCAGATTGCCGTGTCTCCTCCATCGCGACTCGTGGTCTCGCTATGATTGTGGGGATGAATGAAATATGTTTGCTTATTTCCTTCAATCCATGTTATATTTATTTTTTATTTTTTTAGTGAGTCCAAATCTCCACACATTTTCTTCTCAAACTATGTGGTACTTAAATGTTAGGCTCATAACTCATTAAGAAATTTTGATATAAAGGTCCTTATTTCTCTCTGTCACTTTGAGACTCCAAAAGTTACACAATTAACACTCCAAATCTTGTTTGGAATATGCACTTAGCCAATTTAGTTTAATTAATAAAATATAATCTCCATCACGTCGAGCCTTACTTAGATTGAATTGAATTCATCGCGATACTATATACTTCACGGAATAGCTCATTGGACACCAATAATATCATTTTATATTATTTTTTTTTTCTTTTAAAAGTATTTGAGTGCTTTGACTTACCACAACTCTCGGTCAAGTATTGGACCACTAATAACTCTTGATTAGCTATTAATCATCGAATTAAAAATATGGGTCGTTACAACAATCTATCATGTGTTTAAAGTATTTGTGGCTTCTTGTAAGTTGTCACCAAAGAAGAAAGTGAACGTATTATTCAGGTGCCACATAAGTGGTTATTGTGATAGCACAAACCCTGCCTCTTAAATTAAGTTATTATTAAAGAAAAAGTGAACTTTCGTCTAAAACTTGCTCGAGCTTCGCTTCATTTCGAGTCGAGAGAGCAAACTAGATCTGGACCATCTTGATTTCGCCAAGCCTAAAAACTTATTGAAGATTCTTCTTCGTGTTCGTGTTCTTCAATTTCTTCTCTAATCAATCCTCTCTGCCTTCTTCATCGTGTCACTAGAGATTTGGAATTAGGGCTAAAATGAGATTTTCTCTACATTTTGTTGGGTCGGTTGATCGCAAGAGCTAATTCAAGCTGCGATTGGATCTCATTTGCTTCAATGGCATATTTTGCGAGTGATCTCTTGGTTTGGCTTCAAAAGTGGCGCGACTTAAGCTTCAACAATCGTGCAATTGATCTTGTTTGAGAAATCTTTGCCTCTACGAAGTTTCTTCGCCATGTTTGAATTGCTTGTCAGATGTTCGTTCTCTCAACTTTGGAGCTCTTCTTCTGTCTCTCATTTGCTTCGAACCTTCACGTTTGCTCTCATGATTCTTCGATGAGAATCTCGGGAAGAGCTTCAATAGCATTGCTACCTATTCTCTCTATATCCTCAAACACATACAATTGAGGTACATTCTCGATCTCTATGTTTCATTTTCAGGGAATTCGTTGTTTGATTCGCTTTTTGAGTTTGTGAGTCCAACTTTTGATTCACTTTGTGAAATCTGTTTCATGGATTATTGTCTTGACACTCAAGTTAGGTGAATCAATGTGCCCAAGTTTGTGATTTGTTTAGGGATTGTTTGTTGAATTTACATAAACCTGAGTTGATCTCTTCGTTTGGTTTCACAAATCGCGTGAGCTCGAGCTTCAGTGATCGAATTAGTGATCTCTTGATTCGGCTTCACACCTGAACCTGTGATCTCTGGATTGAGATTTATGAATTGATTTAGGGTTTATGATGCCCGTCAACTTGATGATTTAATTTTGTGTTGAAATCACGCTCATTGTTTGTATAAATCCTTGATTGGCCATTTTCAATAGTTTGATTAGGCAAGTTTAGCTTTTTATAATGTGAGATAAGATGTTCTTGTTGAAAAACGTGCCTTTAGTGATTAGCTAGATAAGATTTGTTAGTGATTTAAATAATTTGACCTTGCCTTAGGGATTTTGAATTTGAAATTTATTGTTAGTATTATGTGCCGATTTTTTGGCTTTAGTTTTTTATGTTTGTTACACATAAGCTCTATATGTTGAGCATTGCATTATACAATAATGGACTTCAGCATCAAGCTGTTTCTTCTTTTATTTTGTGTCTTTTAAATTGCTAAAAGTGGTATCAAAGCTTTCTTTTCTTAAGGGACTTGTGAGTGTTCCACCACCTGGAAAGAAAACTTCAATCCATTATAGTAAGGATTCTTAAACGATGTCATTTGTAGCACTTGCTCTACCAGTGTTTGATGGAGAAAGTACTTAGTTTGGGCAGCTAGAATGCAGACTTATATGGAGGGAGGTGTCCTCTGGGAAGCTGTTGAGGAAGACTACGAAGTTCTTCTACTGCCCAACAATCCTACTGTGGCACAAATTAAACTCCATAAGGAGAGGAAAGGAAGAAAGTCCTAAGCGCGAGCTTCCTTGTTTATCGCTGTCTCGCCAACAATCTTCACCAGAATCATGCTCTTCAAATCAACATTTGACGTATGGAAGTTTCTCAAAATTGAATATGAGGGAGTTGAGAATATCAAAGCAATGCAAATAATCAATTTTGTTACAGAATTTGAAATGCAGAAAATGGAGTCAGATTTAATTAGAGAGTATGCTGATAGGCTATTAAGCATAGTCAACAAGGTAAGTTGCTTGGTTCTCAGTTTCCCAATTCAAGATTGATTCAAAAAATTCTTGTTACGATTTTGGAAAGATTTGAAGTAAGTATTTCTTCCTTGGAAAATGCTTAAAACTTGTCAAGAATTAGCTTGGCAGAATTGCTACATGCTTTGCAGGCTTAGGAACAAAGAAGATTGATTAGAAATGAAGGTTCTATTGAAGGAGTTTTTCTAGCTTAACAATTTAACAAAGGAAAAGAGAAGGAGA
Source organism: Stephania yunnanensis (assembly GCA_039657365.1). NCBI lineage: Eukaryota > Viridiplantae > Streptophyta > Magnoliopsida > Ranunculales > Menispermaceae > Stephania > Stephania yunnanensis. The sequence goes on along the minus strand of CM077581.1, from coordinate 24,340,271 downwards.
ATTATGGCACACCAGAGGTTGTTGCTCAAAACAATGGAAATGAAAACGGAGCCAATTTTCCTCCATGTAAACATTGTGGAAAGAAAGGTTGTCCTCCTTTTAAGTGTTGAGGAAAACCAAACATCAAGTGTCATAAATGTAACAAGTGGGGGGCATCATCTGAGGATTTGCAAGAGTAATTTTTAGCAAATAAATGGCGCTCAAGTTGTCGAATTCCAAGAGGAGGATGAGCATCTATTTGTTGCAATCCGCAACAACTCAAATGAAAGTTGGTTTGAAGATAATGGTTGACTTTGCAATCACTAAAGGCAAGGAGGAGTGCTGAGAAATGTGCCTTTTGTGATTAGCTAGATAATATTTTTTAGTGATTTAAATAATATGACCATGCCTTAGGGATTTTGAATTTGAAATTTATTGTTAGTATTATGTGATAATTTTTAGGTTTAAGTTTTTGATGTTTGTTAAACATAAGCTTTATATATTGAGCATTGCATTAATACAAAAATAGACTTCAGCATCAAGCTGTTTCTTCTTTTATTTTTGTGTCTTTTAAATTGCTAACATTTCTATTATCTTCAATGGAGCATGCGCATTGATGAAAGAAATAGTTTTAGGTGTACTGGTTTCGAGATTCTCATCTAATGAGTAATAGTTTCATGTAAGAGCAATGGTTTTTTTTATTTTTTTTTTCCTTCGTAGATAATTAAATATGCATGTCTTTCATGTTTATCTATACTTTTTTATTTTCAATGTGAATTTTTCTACCTAAGTAATATTTTCTTATTATCACGTGATGATGATACAATGTCAAACACACAAGTGAGAGGTATAAGAAAACTTATGCTAATTCATCAAACTCATCAGGATCTATTTCATACGCAAGTATTTAGGTTTTTTTTTTCCTTGAGAAATGGTTATTTATTTATTTATTTTTGGGTAGATAAACAATTGTTTTCAATCAGTAGATGATTTCACATTGCTGCTATGATCTCTCTTTGGTCTGTTGTTCCTTTTCAACATCTACTGCAATATCTACAACAAATTGGTTCATCATTGGATTGCTTTGTTGTTAGACATAAGTGGTTCTTGATTTTGTGACGGATCATTAGAATCTAGTTTTTTTACCATATGAGGTATCCTCACTCTCTTTCTATTGCTTTCTAGATGGGAAATCTATTGTATCTTTGGGTTTTCAGGTTCTTTACTATATACACACAATCCGTTTGTAGAATTGTTCTTTGAAATATCTCAGTTTTGCTTCATTTTTTGCAACCACAGAGGAACTGTTTTGCTTTTATGTTCTGATACGCAATGCATCTTGATCATGCAGGTTACCCCTTGCACTGCAGATATTGATCGGGGCAAATAGTTGGCTTATACATTTGGAGACGATTATGGAAGTTCCTTCAACTAGCTTATGGGACCCACTATCTCTTCCTTCAACACCAATCACAGTAAAAACAAAGGGTAAGTAATCTCATCATATTTCTTATAGAATTTGTCCCCTTGGTGTTGTGCAATGCAGAGATAAAACACCATTCTAATTGATTTATTGCATTACCAGGTATCTATCCTCTTCTATGTCCTTTTTGAATTCATAGAGTAGCAAATCAACTATTAAAATGTAATCTAATAAGAGGTTGTACTTATTCTTTACCAAGACTATCAGGAATTAATTAAATAGTTGATGTTGAACAGGTTAGAGATTTGTTGAATCCGGAGTAGGTTTCAGTTCGTGATCTTTTCCTCATTTTTTAATGGGTAAGTTGCCGTTCTATGTGTAATTTTTACGTTGTTAACTTTATACAAATCTAATCAAATTGGTCATTTTTTTCCTCATTTTTTAATGTATTTTCTGTGCCTTTAATGTCTTTTTGATCTGCTTGTTTGTTTAGCATGTTCAAATTGATCATTTTTTCATCTTTTTCTCTCTATCTTGATGGGTATGCCCTTTTTTTCTTACAATCTAATCAAATTTGTTCTTGTGTTGCTTAACTTAATTAAATGTGTGAAGACTCTGAACCTGCTATTGCTTCGTAACTGAAGATTGTGAAAACTCTGCAGTTTTTCTCCTGAAGTGAATCTTGTTTGAAAGTTCTGCAGATCCAATATCACTTGTGAGAGATCACCGAGTGAAGGAACTTCCGACTGCAAAGGGTGTAAATGTTTGATCCTTTAATGCAGATTTGCTGTATGAACCTTAGGAAATTAAAATGATGAAGGCTCCTTATTTACAATCTTTCTTTATTTTGAGAACCAGTGTTTTAGCATGCCATATGATCCTGCAGCTCCAATGCTTCCGCCGAAGAGCATAATTTCAGGTATGTCCGTTAATTTCCTCATTATGACTGAGGTTGTAATACAATTTCACTTCTTCATAATAGAGTGGTTGGAAATATTCTTAGCAAAGAATGCCAATGGTAGGTTGATATCCTCATGACAAATATTGGAGTTAAATGTAGTTAGTTTGGAAATGATTGATAGACTGAGTTGAGTTCAGCTAGAAAAACTGAAGTCAAGAGGTAGATGGGAAAGTATGAACTTGATTGAGCTTTGGAAGAAAGATTACGAGGGAACATGCGTAATAGATCTTCATGAATATCCACATCCATGTTGGTATTGTAATTTGAACATGTTTATTGCAAGCATCCAAGTTGTCTAGAGCATATCAACATCCATATCAGCATTGTTTCTATTTGGAACATTTTCAATACATGCATAGAGTCCTTATCATGGGAATCAGACAAACACCTTTGTTTCTCTTTTGTTAGTTTGACAGCTCTTCTTCCATTCTACTAGCCTATTTAAAGTTCTCTTTTCAAACTTGCCCTCCAAAAATATACTGAGAGTTCCATTGGTGCATTTGTAGGTTTCAATAGAATTCTCTGAACAGCTTCCATCAAGTCTTTGATCAAGTTTCCTGACCTTTTTGAACCACCTAGTATATATATAATTTTTTTTTTTTGATAAATTTGAGGCAATACTCTTTTTGCACCCACGAAGGTTTGAACCCATGACCTTTTACTTTCAAATCTCATATCAAACCATTGGGCCACCCAATTAATTGGTATATAATTTTTTTTTTCTAAACCCACTCTTAGAAATGTGCTCATATTCTCTAGTATGTGTATATATATATATATACTAGTTTCAAGACGTGCTTCGCACGATTCCCCCCAATTTCTAAGAATTTATTAAAAATATATAAAATTGTAATTAAAATTTAAAAATTAGAAATACAAGTACTTTTTTTAGCTTATCAATATTTTCTACTGTGATTGAGATAAGATGTGAATGGAAAAATAAGCTAATTATGCTAGGACATTACTTCCTAAAAAAATGTATTGGATTGATGAGAATGAGTTCATGATTGATTTGGAGATAAAAAAAAAAAGTGTAGTGAATTGATAAGGAGTTAGAGTTTGATTTGGATACAAAAGAAAAATGTTGATTTGGAAATAAAAAAAAGTATGGGCAAATAGGTAAATTTCATTACCACTCAAAATTTTTCAAAAATAAGACAATATGTAAAATTAAATTATATAATGTGATCTTGTAAGTTATTGTAAAATAAAATAAATACCTCATCATGACGAAAATTATCTCCACATTCTTAATGACATATACTCGAAACGGTGAAATTTTCATTTCCACTGGCTAAATTGTAATTAGTCAGTTTTAGTTTAAAAGTAAAACTTCTTCCTACAATCTCGCAGAGTTCTATTGGGACAATCTTTTCGTTTGTCTGACAATATAAGCAAAAAATAAGTTAGAACAAAAGGACCATAAAAATGAAGACATAGATTATATAAAATATTGCATTTGCATTCAATTAGTTTTGTATTCTAAATTAGAAAAAGATGTACCGAAGATGCCTCATTCAAGATTCTTTCGCCATTGTCTTTACCAATAATATTTTTCACTATGCTATCGAATAGAACAAAAGTTGTGGATCCTGTATTGTCTTCGACGCGCACGTGAACTTTGAATCTAAAAACAAATCCAATTGTCATGAATTAGATTTTTGACAAGATATATGTAAATACAGTACAACAACAAAGAATATTAGAAAATTGAAAATTAATAATAAATAGTTTAAAGGTATGGCTAATAAGACTTAAAGATGAATGTTAAAATTATATACGTAATTTATAAAAGTGACATTCATTTGTATAATATAATTTTAACGTACCTCCGATATGGCGTTGTAACAAATTTTTTGCACCTTTCGTAATAATATTGTGTTCCCGATTTTTCTAACTTGACGTAATGTGAATAGCAAGTATTGTAATGCTACGAACCACTTGAATTTATTGACATAATTTTCACTTTGCAAACAACGTACAATTCCCGTGTAAAAAAATTAACAATTAGTTTTATATCGTGAAGAAGTTATATAATATTATTTTGTATATAATAATGTCTTACCGTAGCTTTCGATCTTTGGCGCTTCACTTCCTCTATAGTCATAGTTTCTGCCTTCATATTAAAATTTTCATTTTCTCCTCGAATCAACTGAACTTCTTTACTTAATTTTTCTCTGCAAATGAAAAAAAATAAGGATAATAATATGTCATGGAATTTATTTTACGCATTACATATGAAAGAACACATATGTTTAAATAAAATTTTATACCCTTTCATGAATGATGCGATTTCTTCAATATCTGGACTTGTGTAAATCTTTGCCCTCCTCTTGGAGACCTTCTGGGGGACGGGGGAACATGAAAAGGTGAAGCCCTAGCTGGTGGGAATCTTGAAGATGGTGAATCGCCCTGCAGAATTTATTGTCCATAAATGGTGGAACTGGTATCTGCCCTGATTTCCTACAGCTAGGCCTAAAATTGAAAGAGCTCACTTTCGAAAGCTGACGTTTAAAGGCCTGGCCGTTAGATCCAGGTCCAATTCCTTCCTCAAAAGAGCTCAGGACAGTGGGAGAACAAGGAGCAGATCCCTGTGAATCATTGTCATCTCATAACTCGCATCTAAATAATTTTGAATATTTTCTCATCAGATGTAAAAGATAAGCAACAATGGATTATTTTATATTATCTTCTTCAATGCGCGCTCTTTCAACCAACTTCTTGAGATATATTCTTTCGGTGAGATCTGCTCTAGAGGAAGTTATGGCAAGCCTTGAAGCAGGTTGATGAAAAATTTAAAGCTCATTGTTGTCGCCATCGTTTTTAAAATTTCTATCTTGTTGGAGTAATGCAATCACATCATCACCAACTTGATTCTCAAAAGGATCAATAGTAAAAATGGTTCTCTGAAGTTCATTTACAATCACTAAAACCTGTGAAAGATGAGAAAACATAAAAGAAAATCAGCAACCTCAATGGATAATAAATTATGTATTGGATCATAAAGGAAAGAGGCAAATTCTGAAAGTTTCCAATTCGATTAAGGTCGAGCATTCAAATTTCAAGATCATAAGAAGCTACTCTAGTACACTTCTTTAACCACTTCCCAGGCAGGATATGTTTAAGTGAAGAAATTCACAAATTCTACTAAGAAATAGTCGCACACTTACATATATCCTGCTACATAATTCATAAGTTGAGGAAATGGATGATCCGTGGTTCAACAAAAATCCAATTTCATAGTGATGCACAAGAAATTCTAAATAAATGTGCAAACGAGCGCAGACCTCATCAAGTAATAAGCATAACAAAAGAAAGTAAGAAAAACTCCAATGCTACTACGGTAACTGTTCAAATGTGTGTAGGTCAATACCTGACAACCAATAGCTTGTTGAACAATATCTTCAACGCGCTTCAGACTTTCCTCGAGAGCGGATCTTGCCTTCTCAAATTTCAGGACTATTGAGTCCCCAGTTATAGCCTAAACACACAAGGAATGCCAAAATCAGTTACTTCTTAAGAATTCAATAACTTGGAAAACTTCAAGAGATGTCGCGCATTTGAAATTTTCTAAGGTTATTTATGAGACAATAAACAAGTCTCCGAATCATAAATTTTCTACCTTTTTTATTTGAAATATATAATTTAAAGGTAAAATTAGTAATTATGCACTATTAGATATATTTAAGCATTAATCATATTCTTCATTTTAAACGACTCCATCACAGCTACAATTTGTTGTTTTTTCCTCGGTATACATAAACATTGGACGAATGAACTAATACCGTAAATCAAAAAACAAAAACCCAAAATTAAGCATTCTCGAATTAAGCATTATACAAGTTTAACTATTGCACATGCTTTAGTTATCCAAGGCCAGTCCTATATGAAACATTCTCGGTTTGGTTTAATCAATCAATGTTAAATTATGATCAAGAAAATTGAAATGAATTTGAGGATCCCAATAAGACACACCCTAAACAAAACCCTAAAATTTAAATGAAAAAAAAAACATAGAAAAGAAGGGGTTCACACTTCCTTCGCGAACCGCTAAATTCAGAAAATGCACCAGAATCAGAAACCTTAAATGATTTTTATAAATTAAAGAACTAAAACTCATGAAGTTACTTGTAATGGAGATCAACCAATTTGAATGAGATAGAACAGTAAGAAAAGTTGATTGTGATGGAGAATAGATAAAGCTTTGAGAGATACAGAGTTGGGAGAAACATCAAACATATTTATACACTTCAATGAGAGTCCAGCGAGTTGTTGACCAAGAATGAAATTAAATAACTCAAAGTTGAGGTTTGGAGTTCACCTTATTGTTCGCCGAATTTAAGATCTCAACATTTGTCATCTCCTTCCTTTGGCCTTGAGAATGAAATGCAATTTACCAATAAAAACAAATACAACCAACATGAAATAATTCTCCAGCTTCTTTATCAGTTTGTCCCTGTTATATTTAAAAGATTAAATTTTTTAAAGGAAATTATTAAAAGAATGAGAAACATATAAAACATATTAATTATAAAATGGTTGAAAACTTACATTTCAATTAAAGTGATTCTGCAATAGAAGCATCCACGAGTGACAACAACTCTTTGTAAACAATGTTCTTTGTCGTGTTTGGTTGATTATTGTAATTAGAAGGTTTAATAAGAACTTTGATGCAAGTCGCAGTGGTAGCCCTTAAAAGCGCAACATAAAGTTGACCGTGAGAAAAAACTGGTTCTCTCAAATAAACCCCAACGAAGTTTAATGTTTGCCCTTGAGCCTTATTAATAGTCATTGCAAAACACAATCGAATGAGGAATTGTCTCCGTTTGAATTTGAATGACATTTTATCTTCTTCATTCGGAATGAAAGGTATTCTAGGCAGAAAAACTCTTTTCCCTTTATAATGACCTGTAGCTATCTCTGCATCAATGATGTTTTTCTCAAATCTTCGGCAAATTAATCGTGTTCCATTACATAATCCCTCAGATGGATTAATGTTGCGCAGGAGAATAACTGGACAATCCTTCTTTAACATCAAATCATGTGGAGGAAAACCACTCAATGATAAACTATTTAAGAATTCGAGTTAATTATGAAATAGATGCAAGTCAAAACAAAATGTAATTGTGGAGTTATACTTTTTCTAAAGATACAATAAAGCTCAAATCATAGGTGTGCCAATAAAAATATAGCCTAAAAAATATCCATACCAAAAAAAAAAAAAAAAAAAAAAACTATCCGAAAAACCAAAAGCTCCGACTATAGTTGAGATTTAAGAAATTCAAACGAAAAAAATAATAGAGGTAATGTTAAACTCACATTCATTGAAAAGTTATCAATAATAATCCCTTCAGTCAATAATAGAAGTCGTTTTTATCCAAAACAAACATTAAGGAATTCATCAATTATGGTTCAAATTACATTCTTGCACGTGCTTTAATTACATTGTTAACTACACAACCCTCTATTTTATCCAACAAAAAGAGAACAAGTGTTTAAGTGCAATTAAATGTTTATGGGTAAATTGGGAGAAGAGGTACAAAAGTCTTCTAAAATTTCTAAAACAACTTATAGTTTTTAACAAATAATTTTTGTAGGATGACAAAAAAATGACCGGAGGAATATAGTAAAGCGCAAGTTATAGTTGAGGATTGTGATAATATACTTGGAGATCAAAGCACAATAGTAATAGAAATTGGAGCATTACCAAAAGCAAACAAGAAAGATGAGGCTCCTATAATATTTTCTTGGTTCATGAAACTACTACAATTCTGACTTGAAGTTATATGTCAGGTGAGTCTTCACTTCATATAAAATTGAATATTTGATGAACTTCTGCAAGTACCTAAATACTAATGTTAACTTCAGAATAGTATTTGATCTAATAAAACTTTGTTTTGTGAGGTTATTGAATGGCAAATTTTATTGCATATGGAAGGTTGTTTTTAGCTAAGTCAGATTTGTCAAAAAAGTTTAAATTGTATGCACAACGAAATAAAAATGGTTAGAGTACTTTTACATAGCTGACCTTATTGTTGAGTATGTTGTTTACCAATTTTGAAACTTCATTCCTAGAATTTCTCTTTTGATTAAATCTTAGGTGATTATCTGCTCATACAAATCCTGTACAAATCGAACTACCACTGTAACATTGCAATATCATTAAGCAAAATTATTAATCAGTGAACTTATTGTTGAGTATGTTGTTTACCAATTTTGAAACTTCATTCCTAGAATTTCTCTTTTGATTAAATCTTAGGTGATTATCTGCTCATACAAATCCTGTACAAATCGAACTACCACTGTAACATTGCAACATCATTAAGCAAAATTATTAGTCAGTGAACTTAAAATCCGACCATTCCGACGATTTCTATTTCTGTGAATTGTGGCTATCTAATGTGTTAGTCCAAGCTTTTGTAAAAAGCAAATGTGTTAGTCAAAGCTTCCATCAAGTCGGACCAACAAGAGAAAGGGATGACTCCAAGTATTTACGCATTTACGTAGAACATAAGTAGGATTACTTTTTTTAAAGTTGTCTTTTTTCTGAAGATCCACAATGAATTTACCCGGAGTGCCAGTACTTCATCAAAGGCAAGAACACGAAGATAGATTTTCAATATTGTTACATAATCACTGAATGTTAAAGCTAGGGCTCTTACAATGCCCACATCTTGCAATACAACTTGCTCCAACAATAAAAAAATAGTTATACATCTTATACTTAAAAATTCTCATTTTGGCATTGTGTCAAGTAGTTGGCGAACATTAACTAAATATAAACCAAAGCATCAACGAAATTGTTATTCAGTTGCAATAAGCTACTATTATGAGAGAATTCAATTGCAGAATTGGATGCAGATAAAGAAAATAGGGCGATGATTGACTTACCTTTATGGGTGCTGTTGTGGTAATTGTTGATGGAGAAAGAGTAGAGAAATATACAATAGGAGCGATGAACATAGCAAGACATAGGAGAGCAAGAATCGAATCGATCATAAGAAGTGCCAATTGATCAATAAATCCTCTGTGTTGCGATAAATCTTCTGTGTTGCAAGAATCGGATGAAGTGCCAATTGATAAATAAATACGGTAGTTTTACCTTGTTCTATGTAAGAAGTATGCAAGAAACTGACTATGAACGCATGAAGAAATAAATCAAACCAAGTAGCGCCAATTTTTTTTTCCTTCTCCATGAATAAGGCAGCTCAGAAGCATCTGAAAGTATGATTTAGTACCAAACTTTGAGGTTTGAGAATTAGCTAAGAAAGGCATCTATACAATCGACTCTCAATCTTAATATGCTGAGTGGGTCGCCTTAGACACGTAACCTTCTCCTATCATCTCGCTAATCAACCAACCTAACGTAGTATATATTGTTTTTGCTGGAGTAACGTGAGAGAGAGACGTAAGAGAAGAGGAAGAAGAGATCAGAAAAGATGCTGAGAAAAAATTGTGTGGGAAAGGGACAACGCACGAGAAAAAATTGTGTGGAAGCGGGACAAAAAAGTAAATTTGCTTACGACTCAAAAATTGGTGATTCGTGCTTTTATATATATGATATATATATATATATATATTTTTTTTTCTGAATTACTTGAGATAATATTCTCTCATGTTGTATGTATTTTACTTTTATTGATTAATATCATTTTTATATTGACAGTGCCATTTCTTGCTTTGCTTCATATAGTTATTACTACCTGAACTTATTTTATTTTGGGATGTGGAGCTTAGATTAGTACCTAAACTTATGTTATTGAGAGCACTGTAGTCTAAAATACTATTTGAGTTGGATGCTCTACTTCAACATAAGTAGCTATTTTAGTGTGTTGAATATGAAACTTTTGATTATGTTGTTGATTTGTTTGAGAATGTAACGACTAACTTTACTTTTTGATTAATTTGTTTGGGAATGTAAGATCTAACCTCACTTTTTGATCAATTTTGTACTTTATGAAGTCAGTTTATTCATGCGAGTATCTATCTACACCCATTTGTCTTTGTTTCGTATATTATATTTGGGTTTGCTGATTCTAAAATTTACTTTGCTTTTTCTAAAAAATTATTGAGGGCCACTAAGGGCACCCCACCAATTCATGAAGGCACCCTCTTATTGAGGGCACAAATCAAATTACCAAGGGCACCCAAAAATTAGGCCGAAATCCCGAAAATGCCCTTCGTGCAAAACAGAGGCACCCTACAACCCCACCATCATCCTCTTGCTTGACTTGTCCTACTTCTCGTCAACGAACCAACTAGCAACCCCGAATCTCAGTTGTCTTCGTTCCTCTCCATCTCTCTCTGCTGTTGTAGGACATTTTTCGAGTTTGAAGGCTCCGAGTTTTGGTCGATTTCGTCTCCACATTAGTGCTCGGTTTAAGTTTTTCGTTCACACACTCAAGTCATTAAATCGATCGTTTGAAGGTACGTTGATAGTCTAATTAAGTTGCATTTGGTAGAGTAGTTGTTATGTTTGTGTGGCGGTGCATTCAATGGAAAGTCGTGGTTCTCGACCACACAGGCCAGAGATTTTGTTTACGGTATGAGGGGAAACTTTTGGGAACTCGTGGTTCTCGCCCAGACAGGCCAGTATAATTTACACAGTCTCGGCAACGAATGACCGAGAGTTATATTGTTATCTCGGTCACCACTTCACGGGGAAACCATTAGTGTATAGTTTATGTTCTGTCGGTGATGTACAACCGAGAGTGTAAGATAGATCTCGGTTGTCCATGACCGAGACTTTTATTGTCATCTTGGTCACCACATCACGAGAGTAAGTCGAAGTGTATAGTTTATGTCATGTCGGTGATGTACAACCGAGAATGTAGCATTTCTCTCGGTTGTCCATTACTGAGACTTTTATTCATTTCTCGGTGGATGTTGACCGAAACGTTTGCATAACTCTCGATCCTGCGAAGTCGACTCAATCGCGCCCGTGAAAAAATGTCTGAAAACTTGAGAAGCCCTATGTTGACAAACCAAATAATCAATTTCATAGTTTTTGAATTCCTTCAAAGCTTCATATGGTTGTCAAACATTGTTACCTCGCTGTCGGATGATGTTAAAACGCAAGAATCGATACACGCTCGGCAAACACAATTGTGGCTTTAGGTTTCACTTATGGTCCAAGGTGGTGGGGTGCCCTAGTTTTGCATTGAAAATGATTTATGGGGTTTGAGTGAGTATATATGAAGGGGCAAAATAGACATTTACATTTTAGATGGGAAAATGAGAAAAAATATGGGTGCCTTCATGAATTGGTGGGGTGCCCATAGCGTGCCTCAAATTATTTGTTTGGGATTGTTTGGTTTTGGTAGGTGAGCTCTTTTGAAAGCTGCAAAGAATAATGAGAAGAATTTGGAGTTTCCATTTATTCAATTTTATACTAGTTAGAAAAGAGCCAATATGAATGAAAAATTGGGAACATCGTTGTAATTCATGAAAATTGATATTTTGTAGAATAAATGTTTTGTAATCGATGTAGTCGACTCCAACGAATTTTGAGATTTAGGCTATGTTGTTGTAAATGTTTTGTAATCCATTAAGACTTAATGGTGGAGAATTCTTAATTTATTTTTTGTAAACTGTTAAGGTAAAATTCCTTGTTCTCATTATTTGCACAATCTTAAAATGGTAAGGATATGACATGATCACTTATATCTTGTGGCGACTTTGAAATATCTTGTGGCGACTTTGAAGGCTATTTTGTAAGGGCTGGCCCCAGAAGGCTTTATCATTGTAAATAGAGAGCTCGGATCTAAGAACTTTAGCCCAAATTCAACCCACTATATATATGCTAGCCTATACATACACTCAACTTTGACTTATATAAAAAATGCAAAGTTCAAGTTTAACCCATTAAACCCTTGAATAAATATTTTAATATTAAAAATCTAAAAAATATATTATTTATTCATTTAATAAAATTTTTATGGGCTTTTTTGATACCATGTGTTTACATATGTATATAGTATATTTATATGTTTTGCAAAAGGGAGGAATAATTCTAATGGTAAATATCATTTAATGTGTGCATTAGGTCTTAGGTTCAAACTTCTCATACAACACTTATTATTTCAGAATATATTAGTTATAAATTTATTTCGGGCCAAGGTTTTCTTGGAAAGGGTTGTCTAAAGCCGATTATTTGTTCACGGGCTTGGGCAAGTTGGGTTGTTCTAGCTCGATTATTTATTCATGGGCTTGGGTAGGCCGGGCGAGTACTCGTGCCTATGATAAGGTCTAATTGTAAAACACTATCTGTAGGCACAGGGGTGCATTATGGAAGGATCGACTGGATACTGTGAAGATAAGCAAACGTATGATCTTGAGAATATTCTTTGTCTAGTCAGCAAAGATATCATGGACAACCAACAAGGTATATTCACTTGAGAAATCCTCATTTTACGTACAGACTGATTGAATAAGAAAAAAGAAAGAGTAGATATGTCGAACGATATCTTGGACAACTAGCAAGATATAATCGTTAGGTAAATCTTTCCTTACGTGAAGATATTGATTGAAGAATAAAAGGAAAGGAAAGATATGCCAACTGATGATTGAAGATTTATATGGAATGTTTCTTAAATAGTGCATTGTAGGTTTTCCTTTTATATAATCACGAATTAGAATGATCATTTTTTGAGCGGACAAACATTCTAATTCACTATGAGATAGATCAAACATTAGTTTCCTTTTACTTTGTCTGTGAAGGCCATACCCCCATCTTACTCTGTAAGGGCTGGGTCCTCCAAGGTAGATGTATATGCCCCCATCTTACTCTGTAAGACATACATCTTCTACGTCCTCCCCCCATATATGTAGTTCCCGCCATACGCCAGGGGTTCAAGCCCACCTCGAAACGCAGGGATCGCCACATATATGGGCATAGTAATTTCACCTTCCACGGTTCGAAACCAAGTCCTGGAGGCTAAAGACATTGATTTTGGCAAACCGTGTACCATTGAAGCGTATGGCGGGAACTACATATAGGGGGGGGGGGACGTAGAAGATGTATATGTCTTACAGAGTAAGATGGGGGCATATACATCTACTTTGGACGACCCAGCCCTTACAGAGTAAGATGGGGGGTATGGCCTTCACATTGTCCTTTTTACAAACACTACCGAGGGAAGTTGGGTAATAGATTGTAAGGGAAGCAAGTAGTGTATCAAAGCTCGGTGAGGGATAGCTAAATAATTGATTGATCACTAGTTAGAGCTTTTGTGTAAATTTGTAATTTGCTTTTCATAGTGAGTTTTAAACCTGGGTGTGACCCTACAAATGTAGGACGGGTGGTTGAGATAACAATTCTTTTGTTGTGGTGTCTTGTTTGTTCTTAATTTTCTATTACTTATCAGGGCATTAATTATATTAAGTGGTATCAGAGCCTACACTTAGGCTCTTTGTTGCGTCAATGAGGTCCTGACAAAATCATGTCTCAAGTAATATAATCGGATCAACCAAAAGGCGTCTCCACAACAAAATCTCCACTACTCACGAGCACAAACTACACATATTGGAAAACAAGAATGGAAGGCTTTATCTTATCGTTAGATGTGAAGGCATGAAGATCAATTGAAAAGGGATATTTTGTCCCCACACTTGACGACCATCCAAAGAGCATGGATATGTGGGTAGAAAGTGAAGAAATATTGCAACTTGCAAACGCAAAGACATTGAATGCCATTTTCAATGCAGTGAATCAAAAGCACTTGAAGCTTATTTCTTCATGCAAAGTGGCCGAAAAAGCATGATTGATCATTCAAAGTGTGTTTAAAGGAAACGAAGACGTTAGAGACTCAAATAAGATGTTTCTCGCATCTCAGTTTGAAGCCTCGCGAATGGGTGATGATGAAACCATCGCACAATATACTGCCAAACTTAAAGGCATCGCCAATCAAGCTGAACAACTTAATAAAATAAATATTCCAATTGAAAAATGATGGAAAAAGCCATTAGACCACTTCCTTAATTTGATGTGAAAGTGGCTGCTATTCAAGAAATGAAATGATTGAAAATTTTGCATTTTGATGAATCGATGGGGTACGAGATGCATCTCAATTAGAATAAAAAGCAAATAGATATGGCACTAAAGGTAGCTACTCAATACATACGTGAAGATCAAGTCAAAGGCAGTAAACTTGCTTACGAAAAGATACAACAAGTTATATGAGAAAGTTCATGGCAGTATACCAGGAAACAAATATGATGGATCAAAGCATGTCGGGACTGCTGCTGAGTCAGATGACAGAAGAGCCATCAAACTAGGTTAATGTCGAGAATGTAGTGGCTTCAGTTAATATTAGTCAGAATGCTCAACCTTCTGAAGAAAAAGAGAAAGTCACTCAATACAACATGGAATGACTTTGACTCTGATAAGTGAGAATGGTCATCAAAGTAATTATGTTGCCTTTACATCTGCAATATCAGAAAAACCAAGTGATACTCTTGCTGTGACCATAATGCTGCAACCAGACTCATCTCCAACTGATCTTGAATCTATGCCACAATATCTGATCTAACAAACAAGTAACTTTCCTAAATTATGATTTCAGATTTTGATAATTCTGCTGATGATGTAGATATAAAAGAATTGTATGCTGAAATTTATGAGAAATAATCTAAAGCTATTGACAAAAACATCATAATGTCAAACATGATCTACGACATCAACTTGATGCAAAAGAGGAGTTGTCGGCATTTAAAAAAACATTTCAACGATCAACAACTCTCAAACAATTGAATAAAGGAAAGGCGAAGATGGTTGACATCCTAAAAATTGGAAAGACTCTCGTGACCATAGGGGTATTGGGTATACAAATGAAGGGTCAACCTCAACAAAGAAAGGTGGAGTTGTTCTCTTTGTTAATGGAATTGATGCTGGCACCATCACACATGAAGAAGCTCTTCAACTGCATTTCAAGCCAATGTGCTACTACTACAATATTAAAACATCATACCTCGATGCTTCAAATGTACTGAGGCTTTGCAAGAAGACAAAGATCCATCACACATAAAAATGTTCCTAAGCAAAAAGAAGACTTAAAGCCTAAACAACACCGACAATGGGTGCCTAAGAGGAGCTAGCAATACAATGTAATTCATGTTTCCCTTAAGTCTACCTCTTTAACAGAGTGGTACTTTGACAACGTGCGCTCTTAACATATGACGGGAAACATATCTTTAATTTTTGTCAAATCATCATTCAAACTCTAAAGGACATGTAACTTTTACGAAAATAGGACTTTCATTAAGAGTCTTTCTAAAAAATCTCTTGATAAGGTGCTTAGGGTATTGAGCCTAATCATAATGGGAGGAAACATGTCAGAGATGCCTTGATAGTCTCGTAGGGGTAATAAGAGTCAGAGAAATACCGTAAGTGTGGGATGTCAGACCCTCCCAAGTCATCGAAAGTGGGTGGGCCATAGTAGGTGTTAATGACCTTGGAACTGTAACCTCACACTATCCAAGGGTTTGGTCGCGTGTCCATTCACACAGAACTCGTGAACCAACTGCTCACATCCTTAAATCAAATATGGGTTATGAGGATGCTTAGTCAAGGCTAGGTGGTCCCTTGTGAGCAATTGTCATCCTTGCTCTCGAATGATCAAGGCCACTCTCTTCTCATACTTGGGTTTTTCTATAAAAAACCCCATATCAACTAAAGGTTTCATCTTCTTCTTGTTCAGATCATTATCATACCTCTTCTGGGGCTTAACACTCACAAAAATAAACTCATTATAAAGCTCGGGTGCATTAAATGGTTGGTCTATAGCTTTAAGTTGTGGTAAACGACTACTTTTCCTCTTGTTAAGACCTGTAGAATCCTTGCACTCTCCTTTGTCTATGGCATGAAAATCAAGATACCAACAACATACAATTAACTTGCATGGAGTTCATATCACATCAATAACTAGTACATCAGCCCATGACACTCAACAAACCCAAGAATATTGGATTTAAAACACAAAAGTTTACTCGAAATGGTTTATGGCTTTCGAAATCCAAGTCAATCAATGTTTTTGTGAAGATTTGGTTAAAAACCTCAAAAACATGCAAAAGTTCAAATCAATTCAAATTGATGCAAACATGATTCCAACCAATTCATCAACTTACATACACATGCATAATCAGTCCCCAAATTGAATTTAACCATAGTGTCGACAAGTTTTCAACAAAAATCAAGAATTTGAAAATCCGAATTTTGATATTAACACTTTCTCCCAAACTTAATTCAACTACATTAATCAACTTAAAGCCATTGTATCACTTACAATAAAAAATTGGACTTGAAATTCCAAATATTTCACAAACGTATGCCTTTTGCCTAAAATATTGGGATTTTCCAAAATCGATAAAAGATCGCAAACAAATCAACTAAATCACTCTAAAGAATTCGCAAATAAAAGCAACCATATGGTTCTAGGAACCAATTTGACTCCAGCAACACACATTTTGCCCAAATTGGTCGAAGAACAGCTCAACAAAACTCACGAGAATTTGGAAGGATTGAGGTGTTACCTATTAGGGAATGAGTCCCCAAGAGCTCAGAGGAGATTTCTTAGCTTAATGAACACCTAAGGAGCTCAAAAACTTCAATTCCTAGATCGAGGCTTTGTCGAGGCATTCATCAATCTCCAGGTTTCTTAGCTTAAAATGATCTCGTTGGATGGAGAATCGAAAATGGATGAGATTGGAGCTCAAAAGTGATGAATTTGGCGGTCAGGAGTAGGTTTTCTAGGTCTTTGAGGCGGTGGAGAGGCGTTAAGGAAGTGGGTTGGGGAAAAAGAAGAAACTGGAAATCAAGCCCAACGTCGTACGTTCAACGTCACTCTAGGATTGATGGCTAAAATCATGATTTTTTTTTAAATTTACAAATTACGCTCCAACACCTTGTCAGTGCCCTACACTCACTTAGACATTGCTGGCTCTAAAATCATAATATTCCATTTCTTGAATATTCCCTCAACACCTTACATGTTACCATGCAAGGTTAAGAATCCCGACCTAAAAACCAGAACTTATTTCTAAACTTTTTTCAGTGTGTGCACTTCAATGTGTATGCATATGATCTAATGCATATGCATCGATTTAAATTATGCATGCCCTGAATTACATCGCTAAAAGTCGTTTCAGAATTTAGTGCATGCAAAACAACCCACATTCATTTCATTTTAAAATCTCTATCAAATCCAGAAAGAATAGAGAAGTGCATCAATTTTCATCACACTTTATTCAACTAACTAATTCAACATAGAACCATTTATTCAAACCAAAAGTTTATTGAAACTTAAACTATTCAAATTCATGAAAAATAAATGTGGGTTGCCTCCCACAGAGCGCCAATATTTAATGTCGTTGGCTCGAGATAACCACATTCTCGTACTAATCAGAGTCCAAGTCAATTTTTTCGATTAGTGGTTTCTTCTCATCCTTGCTTGGCGGCTTAATTATCTTCCGTTACTAAATGACTTCCTGTTCCTCTTTCATGCACAACCTGGTGTGACTGTAAAGAACCTCCTTGTCATTAATCCTAAATGTAATAGTACCTCTGCAGACATTAATGCATGCCCTTTCCGTGTATAAGAATAACATCAAGCAACATGGTATTGAGGAAACGAAGCCCTTCATCTATGACTGGGAAATTTATCAAAAACTCTAGTTGCCCAAACCTTACGGGCACTCTCTTCGTGATTCCATAAATCTTGTTCTTCAAACCATTCGCAAGAAATGCAACCTTCTTTGGCGTTCACTCTGTGACACCTAACTGTTGGGTATTCTTTCTTTCCTTTCCTGTTTTCCCCATTTCTTTTCTCGTTCCTTTTCACCATCTTTTTCTAGCCGTCTAATTGGAATTCTTTAGAGTCATGTGAATCATTATTAGAAGGAGAAAAAACTACATACATGGTGGAAATATTAGTAGGTAAGTCCAAATAATCAAGAATGAAAAAATAAATGACCCTACCATTATGATCTTGTAAAATAAAACCAACAAATACGTCTATTTTAGCTTTGGCCATTTTCATGAATGGCCCTAGCACAATAGAAGTGAGATAGGACACACGTGCATTTTCCATGTTAATGACATTGAAATCAGTAAGAAAATTCAAATTTTTGACACGAACATTCACACCTTCCAACATCCCGAGTAGGCAGATCGAAGATATGTACACTAAATGAATGATAATGTTGAAATATTTCAAAACTTGTTAATGCATAGAAAAGAAAAATGATGATGAAATGATGTTAATAGATGCTCCCGAATCAAACATAGCTTTATCTATATACATATCTCCTAGCATGCAAGAAACACTAAAAAATACCTAGATCCTCACACTTCTTCGGCACATATGTGTTTCATGCATAAAAGATCTCCTCTTCGTCTTCTTCTTATTCTTCAAAAAATCTTGCTATTTCAAATGGTTCGCAAGAAACTTCAACTTATGGCTTCAGTTTCTCAACTTTCTCAATTGCTTTTTTAGTCTTCATAAATCCTCTAACTAGTCCTCTGACTGTTTGCGATCCTTGAACATGTTTGTAAACCTTCACAATACAACTTCTAAGCTTTATTCATCCATCCCATGCTTGAGTTGATCCTTTCATCTTCCTCTTTTTCTAATTTTTCCCGTTCCTCTGCTCTTGCAATTTCCATCGCTTTTATTGAAATCGCATTGATATGTGAAATCACACTCACATGTGCATAAGGTTCGAAACATGTGATGGTAGCTTCCCCAAATTATTAGCTTGGCCTATTTGAGCTGACATCTGACATCTTGGCCTGCAATTCTTTAATTGAAGCCTTTATCCTTGCTTGATATTGCTGCTAAGATAAAGTCAAATATTTCATCATTCCTTCCATAGTAGACTTGAATTGTAACAACTCACTCTCACGTATGTTTTCCATTGAATATATTGTTACTCATCTTCTCTCACTAGTCGTACCATATTGCTTGGCTTGATTAGCTACTTTCTCAATGTACCCCTAGCCTCCATAAATGTGATATCTAAAAGACTCCCATTGCACATTGTATCAGGTAGTCTCTTTTCATTATAGGTCAACCCCTTATAGAAACTTTCCATCAAGGATTTCTCACTAAGACCACGTTAAGGACACGCCATACATAATCTCTCGAGCCTCTCCAAATACTAAGGCAAAGATTCATCATTTTTCATAATAATATGAGATATATGCCTCTTATGCTAGGTAATCATCTTGGCTGACATCTAATCATCCTTAAATTTCTGATTTAGCTCATTCTAATTCCTTATAGAACCGGTTGGCAAGTGAAACAACCAATCCTATACAACATTTTGAGACAAAAGGAAAATGCCTTTAGTCTCACTAACACAACATCAATTGTAGCACGCTTCAATCCTTCTACCACCATCTCAAATTCTGTGAAGAACTTATGAGGATCCTCGTTCTCTTTCCCATGAAAATCAAGCAATTTGTGTTTCAACCCGAATTTCAGTTCAAACTGACCAATGTCAGCATGATACTCAATACATAAAAGTAACAACCTTCCATGATGTTGGTTCGCCTCCCTAAATGTGAGCTATATCTCTCTCATGCTTCGCTTCCTGCCTCGTATTTTGCTAGTTGTTTTGCCTAACATCCTGCGCAACTAAAAGATTTTGATTTTTTTTTGTTTTCTTCCATAGTCAACTACATCCATTCTCTTCCTTTTGTTATCCATGTTCCTCTTTCTATATGTCTGGTAAACTTCCAAATCGAATGGAACCAAATAACCTATGAAAAGTGAACGTCGGTGACTTACAACCCTAAAATAAAACACATGACCTAAAAACAATTAGCACCAATCCCGGATAACGGATATTGAATTACCGATATCTAGAAATATAGAGAGAGAAGGAATGTTGAAGTTTATCTTGCAGGTGGTCGGTAAGAGTAGTTCCTAGTCGTTACAGCTGGCTAGTTGTAGTCCTTCCCCTTCTCGTCTGTCAGCTGACGACGAAAGAGGGCACACTGAGATCTTCTGATTTGCGCATGTGGGAACAGATGTGGATGCAGTTAAGCGTGGGGAAATGTCATTTGGGTGTGGAATTCATTCGAACCTACTTTCAAAACATAAAATCATCGCCGAAATCTGGTGTCGCGTCGAACAACATTAATAATAGTCCCAAAGACCAACCTATTATTGATTTGCAGTAGTGGTAAGAGGGTCGAATCCACAGGGATTGAGATGTTCCTTTTTAGGCTTTGGAAAAAATGGAGGGTTTTTTAAAAACCAAAACTGAATTGTACTTTGAGTGAAATGAGAATAAAACAAAACTTAATTGCTTACAAATAGAAATCAATAACTGGGAAACTCTACATTAAAGAGTGAATTGAAATTCAAGGGATCAAATTCGTTCATCGATTTTTGAAAGATTGCTTTGGTACCGACTTTCATAGATAGGCTTATAGTGAATCTCGTCACCTCATTCTCCTCAACTCAGCGTAGGAAACATGCGACATAACCATATACTAACTAGACCCATAAAATCTCGAGTGCTCCGCAAATCTTCAACGTATTAGCAACATTACGCTCAGTAAGAACACCTATCACGAGTATTAGCTAGTGTAAAACTCTTCCACTTGTGATGTGGAAATTACAATATGCTGCTACCCTTCTCATATCTCAATGACACAAAGGCACATCGATTGCTAACCGATAAGGCCACAATTTGCCACCTAACGTGATCCTCTTTACTGAGCGGTCGTAAGATCACTGGCAATAATTTTTGACCGAAATCGAAGTACACGTACATTAACAAAATGACAAGGGAAAAACTTAAGGTTCAAATCTGTAGCCAAAAATTTCATAACAATAATGCAATCAAGAATATGAAAGAATTGAACAATATTAAATTGAAAGCGCAAAAACTTTCCGAATCCTAAAAATCTCTAGAACTGAATCACCTTGGTCTAGAACGTAGAACTTAGTCACTCATTTACATGAAATCAACACTGCTATTTATTCAAATAATAGAAAATAGTGCAAAAATCTTTAAAACAAAATTAAAGACTTACAAAGAATGAACAATATTAGAGTTGTCTTCTACTCATTCTTTGGAGAATATAAAAATAATACATTCTACTCTCAACAAAAGTTTCTTAAGCAAAAAGAAGTCTCTAAGTCGTTTTAAGGCTTCCTATTTATAATAGGAATGTGATAAAAAATTTAATCCCAAATCTTATACAAAGGAAAAACCAAAAATTGCCCATCTTCGACTTTGTCCAGCGTCGTACGTTCAAAACTCTATAGCGTTGGGCATAGCTAAGGAGGTGATATGATACTTTATTTTCTATTTGGTTTGACTTGCACCGAACGAGTCAATAAAGTAAAATTTCTTAAACAAACTATTTTGTAGAATAGCGGCAAAGGGTTGATCCCACAGAGATTGGTAGTCTTTCTTAGGTTAAAAACAACAAAAAAGAAAAATCGAGGGTTTTAAAAAAAATATTAATTTAACTAACTAATCTAACTAAACTAAATAAAATAAAACAACTAAACTAATTTTGAAACCAATTAATTAATACATAAGTAACACCTAAGTGTACAGTTCCACAAATAAAGATCAAGATTCAATGGCAATCATGGTTTTCAATCTTTCCCAAAAAGTCATTAATTTATATTCTCCTAGATTAGCTATAGAAAATCGATATCCACCAAAAACTCCTCATTCCCTTAATTTCGATAGTCAGGACGTCCGTCACTAACTACTTCCCTAATTAATGTAAAACCATAGACATCTGCCAATCTGGTTTAACACACTAACCGCGGTAATATGGGTCTATGGGAACACTAATCCTAAATAACCGGGTCGCATCCGCTTCCAATTTAACCTAGATTCAATTGTTGCACATTCAAGAACCGAAAGGGTTTGATGGTAAACGGGTGAGTGTTTATCACTTTATTGATCTAAAAGCACAATTACACGGATACTAATGGTCCAAATAACTGTAGATTGTCCACCTAAAAGCATGCACTAGCCACATACATACCCTAGATCTAAACCATATACTTTAAAATAAAAAACTATGAAATTGGAGAATTTAAACTAAATTAAATAATAAAATAAAAGATCTCACATAATACGCCATGAATCCATGATCCCGACTTGTTTCCCCTCCGACCTAGGCAAGGAGTTGATTAGCCGAACATCATCATTGAAGAAAGTCGATAACGAAATAATAATAGTCGGTGTTTAAAATCATAAAACCTAAGTTCCTAATATATAAAACTACTAAAAATTGGTCTCGAGAGGTGAGAGAAACTAATTTTGGTGGTTAGGGAGGTGACTCGTGCAATGAGGAGCATCGTTGGGCTATTTTTGGCTCGAAAATAGGTGTCCGCCACGTGTCTGCAGCCTATTGGCTATTTTCCTGCTGAGTGCTAACGTGTCAGCTTCTGATTGGCCGAGAGCGTTGCGGATGACGCTGTGAGTCGGTGAGTGAGCGCCACGTGGCGCATGCTGATTGGCTGAATCGAGCTTGTGACGTGGTTGGCGCTGTGAGTGTGCGACACATGGCATCTAAAAGGCGAAAGGGAGAGTCGCGCGAGTTCGACGAAGATCTGGGAGTTTGTGCGGACACGCATCCCGAGGCATATCAATAATTGCTGTGCGAGGAGAATAAATAGTTTGTGACGTGTATTGTGTTGGTCATGCATGGCGCTGATGTGGCGACATGTGGCGGCTTCTGATTGGAGGAGAGAATGGAAACCACTGACGTGGCAAGACGTGATTGGTCGAGAACCAATGAGTGACGTGCTTGGGGTGTGAGAGGGTAGGAACGCGCCACGTGTCAGCTGTTGTGTTGAGAACCGCTAACATGGCAGCCGGTAATTGGTTGAAATATGTTGTCTCCTATTCTACCCACCGCTCAATGCTTAACTCGAGGCAAATTGTCCGACATCTAATTATTGCATGTAAATACTCTATTTTGATTATTTTTTACCACGAATTTAACCGTGCACTCCATTTTACCTAAAAATGACCAAAAAATATAATTAACATATATTTTAGAGACTTTCCATATTTAAATGTACTAAAATAAACTACTTAATATATATAAATACTAAATTATCATGGTTCTATCCCGATATGAGTGAAAGAACGCAGCTTGAAAAGGCGGTAAGATTAGAGGAGGTAGGTTGAGGTACTTAACATGAAGGGATAGCCAGAACCTCCACCGTACGTACCTTTCGGTGCGGCCACTAAATAATTGCTTATAAACTAAATAGTTACTAGCACATGTGGTGGCGGGTTTGGCTTGGTAACATAATGGAAATTTATCAGGCTGTAAATCCTAGAATGACAGGTTCGACCCTGTCCTTGGCCTCGAGGAGTGGCAAGCAACACATAACTTGAATTAATCTAATGGCATAGTATAGGGGGTTTTCCTTCGTTAGAAATCCACCCCATCACCGCACCAATGTTGTATGTCAATGCCAAGGCGTCGCCTAAAGGCTCAATTTTTCTTGGAATTCGAGCACTAGCTTTCTCATAGGTCTTAACTATGCTTGATTTGCAACATTTCTAGTGACTTTCCTGCAATACAATCAGGGTTTATCCAATAATCTCATGATGATTTCTTCACACCTGAAGGCGTTGTCAAGGAATTGGGCCATTGTTCAGCTTTTTGACTTGGTTTTTTTTTTTTATGGGAAATCACTCATTTTGTGTCAAGTAGTATGTATTTACCCTAAAAACACAAAAAACAAAGATTTAAGAGTTTAAATGGAGGTAAAAGCCTTGGAATTTATAGTAATATCGCACTAAAATATAACACAATTGGCGCCTTATCAGTATTAGTAAATTACAATGTATAAAATATTAGGATTTCAAAATAAACTTTGACAACCTTCACAAATTTTTACAATTCAAAGGCATCATCATTAGTTTATAGTTTTATTTTCATTACTTTGGAAAACTTACTGGAAACTCAAAGTTTTTAATAGAGGTATTCAATCACTCGATAATTAGATAGTGTTTTATAGTATATTTTAGGGTTATTTTAGATGTAAAAGGCTATATTATACATGGTTTTCTCTTATTTTTGTAGTTTTAGTTTCTATTAAGGTTATATGAAGAAATGGAAGAAAAGGGAAGAATAGTAAAGAATTCAGTCAATTAAAGAAAATACCCAGCAATTCAACATCGATTTGGGAATTACACTATGATTCGCTTCATAAATCAATAGCAAAGAAGTCCAGTGATTCATTAAACATTAGTGCAACCAGGCTCGACGAAGTTTTGATCAAAGTTTTGTTATATTTGGGTGTGTGTATTATCCAACAACAACAACAACAACAACAACAACAACAACAACAACAACAACAACAACAACAACAACAACAACAACAACAACAACAACAACAACATAGCCTCAGTCCCAAATTAATCGGGGTTGGCTACATGGATCTAACTTTTCCATTGTGCACGATTAAGTGCAATTGATGGTGAGCTTTGCAAACCATTAAAATCCCTCATAATTAATGCATCCCATGTTAATTTTGGTTTGCCCCTACCTCGTCGAGGTGTATTTATTATATAATAAATAATTAAAATATATTGTAATACACGTGGCGAGGCCTCGAGACGTGCATTTGCAACACGTGTAGCATGGTTAGGTCCGACATGTAGGCAAATACTAGGATATGCGAGGTAAGGTTTATTTTTTGGGTTTCTGTTGATTTTATATTGCCAAAATACTTAACTCAAATATAAGAAATATATATATAAACTAATGATTAGTGGTAATGTAAAATGAGAATGAAGTTGGTACAAGACTTTGTGTTGAGTTGTGTGTTGTTTGGTGGTTGTCGAGGTTGAGATTGAATCCAAATAGGTGCAAGTTTGGCTAAGTATGGCAGGAAAATTGGTAAAAAAATATTTGGTGTGTTGTGGAAAAAGTTAAGACTTTTGGGGTCTTGGTTTGACTAAAACTATTATTATGGGATTTTTATGGAGTTAGACTATTTTGTCAAGAATTTAGCTTAATTTGGTGAAAAATCAGATGCAAAACAGGCACCAAAAGTAAAAACACGTCAAAATAGGGATTTCGTAAAAAAAGAAAAGAAATTAAGCTGCTGATAAGTAGTCAAGGGTTTATATAT
This sequence comes from Stephania yunnanensis, assembly GCA_039657365.1. Classification (NCBI taxonomy): domain Eukaryota; kingdom Viridiplantae; phylum Streptophyta; class Magnoliopsida; order Ranunculales; family Menispermaceae; genus Stephania; species Stephania yunnanensis. Next base: position 24,314,776 of record CM077581.1, on the reverse strand, counting down.
AAATATAAGAAAAAAATCAAATCAAATGAAATCAAATTTCATTTGAAATGTTCAACAAAATGTTTGTTACGTTTTAGTTTTTAAACCACTATGTGGACATTTGCACTCGCGGAGCTCTATACGTCCAATTTTCGCTCGATTTCTTTTTGTAACGCTATGGAGCATCGCAAGATAGTCAATTTGAGCTAAGTTTCCATGATAGAAATAAGGAATTTAGGTCACGATTTGGTAAATCCTCAATTCAGAGCATTTTCCATAACTTAATTTGAATTCTCGCGATTTTTTGATTTCTTTCACGGGGTTTTGATAGGAATGGGTAGGGATTGTTGATAATTGATGTATTGGTTTGATGTGCACCAATTTAGAATAAATTCCACAGATGTGGGTTAAGATTTTGGTGAAGTGAATTGATGTAATTTAGTTGATAACCATTTGGAAGATGTTTTTGTACTTAAAATTGATTTACATTAGGATTCTAGACATTATTTTGTCAAAGTTGTTGCATTGATGTTCCTACGACCCAAAAGGGCATAAGAATCTATTATAAGAGGATAATAGAAAATATAATACTATGAAACTCGGAACAACCCCCTAACGGGGACAACATCCTCTCGAAAGAGGGAAACAACCTCGCAAATGGGGACGACATCCTTCTAATGGAAGGCAACAACCAACGAAGGGGAAATATTCCCACAAAAGGGTTAAAAAACTTTAAAGTACTACAAACAGAGAAAAAATAATGAGACTGCTAGACCCATGTTGTTGCATGACTCACGCCACCAAGATGCAACTCGCTACCATAAAGGGTCGATCGCCGACATTCTCCATCACCGCCATGGAGATCCGCTTCTCATTTCGCTACCTTTTCCTCATCCGCACTAGCTCCCAATTTAATAAGAGGGTCGTCGGTGACAATCACCAGAAACCCACAAGCAAAAAAGAAAGGGAAAATAGGGGAAATGGAAAGAAGGGCCAGATGAGAGGTTTAAGGCGTGCTGGAGTGGGTGGGAGGGGGTTTTAAAGAGGAGGGGTGACGATGGTGAAGGAGAGAGTTATAGCAAGATGGTGGTGGAGAGAAGAAGAGGGATGCGGGAGGGCGAGGGAAGAAAAGGAAGAAGAAATGGGAGAGAGGAAGATTAAAGGGATAGGAATCGGGAGGGCCACCAGCAACAACTACGTTAATGCAAGTAGCCCGACAATGATCTGACGTCGACTCTTAAAGGGATGAGGAGTCGGCGATGCAAGGGTTCTAGACAATTTGGATTATTGGTTTTTGTCAAAATTGACTCTAGTGGTTGTGAAAATACTTTGGATGTGGTATTAAGTGATTTCCTTGTGTTTGATGTTGAATTTTGATGATATAATAACGAAAATATTGATTTGGAAAAGTTTTGTTAGGTCTAAATTGTTAAAGTTTACCTGATCAATAGGCTATATTGGGACAGTCATAACTTCTCTATTTGTGATCTAATTTAAGTGTTCTTAGAGTCTATGGAAAGTATGAAGTGAGCTCTACAAGTTCCTTTTTGGTCAATATGAATAAATATCGAGGTTTTAAAGGTTAAAATGTTACCCCTAGTTAGCTAATTGAAAGCGCATTGAAGTTCTTATAAAAAAATTGTATTAGCAGTTACAACACGAAGTTCGATCTCCGGGGTATACGGAGCTCGACTAGGGGTTAGGGCATTTGACGTGGGATGCACTGTAAGTGAAGAATAGGAATTTCTAAACTTTCAGTAGGCATCACATGTCTACTGCTTTATTGCATTGAATCCATGACTATCCATTGGCCATGCATATAGTCATTTAGACTTTTAAGATAGGTCCGATGGCGTAGTATTATTATGCACACGTCCTACGACCTTGAACATCTTGGGCGAAGTTAGAGTATATCGGTAGTGCTTGGGGCTTCATATCACATGAAAGGATGTTTTCAAATTGTAGGAGGGTGTTGTCGCATGCTGGTGACAAACGGGCCAGGTCCTGCATCTTGGGGATTCGTGGGAATCACCCTGACCATGTGAGAAATAGGATTGCAACATGTTTACCTTAATCCTTGTTATTATATTTTCTTCAATTGTTTATTATGTGCTGGACTTTTATAAAACCTATTTGTTCACTTATTGGGGGCTTCAAAACCTAGATTTGTTGTTGAATCAGTTAGACTTGCAGTGGTTATAGAGAGGGCAAGGCATTGGTGTAACGACCCATTTTAATAATGCCGTTAATTATATCAAAATTACAGACATGGACGCCAGCTTAGATCCACGTGGACGCTATGGGTAGGCTAGGACACACGTCGACCTTGGTACACTAGTTTAATTGAGTGTTGAATGGCTTAATTGCGATGCAATTTATTCAATTATTGGTTAAATACATTGCATGTGTGTATGTTGAAACACGAGAACGTGCAAAGTTGTGTGAAGGGTAGCTGCCTCGAAGTGTGTGCTAACACGGGCATCGAGAGGCGAGATACGATACACTAGAGAAAACTCAATAAATTTACATAAACAATGTTAAGGTTATCACTTTGGCATAATGAATTTAACCATAGGTTATCAAATTGAGATAATTAATGTAACCATAAACTAATTAAATAAACTTGAATAATAGGCTATAGCACATCTCGAAATGCATGTTGAGACGCAGGGGCACCAGGTATGGGTAGCCGAGAGTTAGTGTGACCATGAGTTGGTTTAAATTTCCTAAATAAAACACTAGCCATATGGTTGGATAAGGCTAAATGTAATGTGACACAAATAAAACAAACGGAAGCCTATAGTTTACATTAAATAAAAGAGGCCATGAGATGGACATCTAGATAAGCATTATGAGCGTTACTAGATGTTGAGTGTGCTATTAGAGTCATTAGGAGGTATATGACAACATACTTGTGAACCACAAGATATGCCACGGGATACGTACGTACATTGGATTCCAACCCAACATATATATAAACCAAGTTAGTGGAGTGTTTCATCACAAAACTCACCCATTTCATGCAAAACTAGGAAATTTAGAGGAAGAAGAATGACTTTCAGCTGGGAATTCACAACCTAAGCATCAAACCAAGTGATCTAACCTAGGTTATTACCTTCTCCACCTTCTAAGCTTGCAAATGAACCCATTTTTAGGGTGTGTTTAGTGAAATTCAAGTTGATGGTTTAGCCTCTGGTTTGCTGTGTAAATGTGATGCATTTCATGTCATTAGATCATATATAAGGAGAACTTATCTCTGGTTTAGTCGGTTTTGATGAAATTGGTTGTAATGGAGATGGTGGTAAATGCATGATTTGTGGGAAATTGATGTACATTGATGTTCGAAGTGTTCTGATTCATGGATTGAGATTATTTTGATGAGGAGAGGGTAATATACCAGTTAGAATAGCTAATCGAGAGGGCTAGGACATAACTTTTGAATTGAGAATTCTGTCCCAAAAGGTAATTAGCGCGCTAATTGGAACCATTAGCGCGCTAATTGGAACCATTAGCGTCCTAGTTGTCTTGAGTGTGTTGCTATTCTTCGCGACAAAGAACAATACCGGTTAATTAAAATTTTTGGCGCGCTAATTCCATCTAGCACGCTAGGTACACCCCCTTAGCGCGCTAACTCAAAACTAGTGCGCTAGGTATACAAATTAGCGCGCTAATGACAGATGAAAATGGGAATTTCGGACTATTTTAGAGATTTTGCACCTAATACATATCTACACCTTTGTAAACAAACTCAACCGGTAAAAACGGACTTCAGGGACTTAGTGGACCTAAACTCAGTGTCGGGGAGCTAGACGGGTCGGGTACAAGAATCCGGGGACGTCGGAGAGTGGTGCGAGGTTTGTAAAACCCAACTGAAAACTCTGAGTATTTAATCTATTTACATGTTGTTTATATTATTCCTTGTTGTTCATCTTTTATTTTAGATATTTGGACGTGGGTTGAGGTTACTCCCCCAGATTTCCTTGTTGTGTGTTCATGAGGCACTGGACTGTAGCATGTGTGACCCGACCTTCAGTGAATGGTGATCTAGGCTTGCCTTGGTGCACGTGTCGGTGACTCAGCGAATTTGGCCAGTGCCGCCAGGGACCAAGTGTTGGGCCTGTTGGACGCGAGCACTGGTAGGAACTTGGTGACTTAAAGTACAGTCTAGTCCCTCTGGAGCGAGCACACACATTTGTTAGCTTGTTTGTTGTTTATTCATGCAATGAGCCATTTACACTTGCTTGTTTTACATTTCGCATGTTTACTCGAAAACATTCCTTATATTTCCTTTATTTTATTATATAAATGCTTAGAGGAGTTCCTTGGGATTTTACTTACTGTACTCGTGATCTATCTATTTATGATGATTGAGTGTAGATCCTAGTACCAGTAGGGGCAAGGTGATCCTAGAAGACTACATTTGATTGCCCACTGTTGATGACCTACTCGTAAGTGTTTATTTTTGATATTTTGTATATTTCGGGTACTGGGAGACTTGAAACAACACATCACATGTATATGTACCTGTTGTGGTGATGTCGCTTATATATAGAGTACTTTCCAGGTTTTCCATAGTAGGTTTTGCCTTTGAACAATATTTATCATGCTAAATTATCCTGTTTAAATGGTATTAAGTAAGACTTCCGCTGAATATGTTAACCTTAAAATAGAACCCATTAGTATGGTTAGGATCTCAATAAATGGTCAACTAGGTAATAGTTGAAACAATTAGAATGCCACAGTTGATATGGGACAACGAATATAAGGATAATTTACTTGTTTATCTAATATTACACTTGTGGACACGAGTCACGAGACATAAAGAGGATGGGTAGGTGCCGGATACGTGTAGTTGGGTCAGCCGACAAGGAGTACACGGAGACACGTCACCCCAGGGCGGCTGGGGCCACCACGATTGGAGTGGTTGACGTCAGAGAGTAGGGCCTTTATCCACATTATAGGTAATATATTAGTTGAATTGTTTTAGTTAAGTATCCGTTAATCAGACTTGTATTTGCTTTGTATTTGGGAGTTAGTCCCTCGACTTTACTTTTATGGATTACTGCATATTATAATTGATGTTTCCACTTTACGTTCTTTGATCACTTAGCATGCTCACTTTATTGCACACTATGTGAGTGACAAATAGCTGAGCCTATCAATACAATATCACATTTTTCAAAAACTTAACTCAGAAAATGATTTTTAAATTGGAATAATAATAAGGGAAGGCAGGTTCGAAATGTCTTTTGGGTTCGACAGTGTGGCCGAACACCTCGCAAGACGGTTACCGCTGGTTCACGGTACCGGTGTCGAAAACTTTGATATTAGAGCTTAGCTTATGAAAAAGCTTAGGACTCGAAGAAAATTGAGTAAGTTGAATAACTTTATCCATGAGAACTTAGAAAAGCTGGAGTATGAGCCGAGGATTAAGTTGGGAAGAAAAGTTTAGGAATAATATGGTAGATGTCTATGTTGAAGTATCATGATATGCTTTTGTGTATTATATATACCATTGTTAAATATGTTGACTCTGAAGCTTGATCCTTAACCTCGTATGGAAGTGATTTTATGGATCAAATTGATTTTATGGAAGTGATTTTATGGATCGAGTTGAGACAAGTGGCGACGCGCGAGTTCTGGAGATGCTGAGCAAGCAAGAATGAGTACCATATATGGCGTAAGAATTTATCACTCTAGTAAGGTCTACTGGAATGCAGAAATGATAGGACTTGAGTGATTTGAGTTGGATGGATAGGTTTAGTTATTAAGGAAATTGTTGGTTACTGAATATCTAAGAATTAATAATTTAACTTGTGACCCCGATAGTTACTAGTTATGAAAAATAGAATTAGAGATACCTGAAAAATCTCAACCAGAGAGACTTGGAGGATCGTAGAACCCTTTGAAGATTTAGATTGGGTAACGGGAATATATCGGTTACGATTGAATGTGTCATAGTGAGAAAATGAATCAAGTAGGTAGAAAAAGATACAGTGGTAACTTAAGTTCTTTTTAGAGGAAGGATGTGTAACTTATGTTATGCATACCTGAGTTAAGTATCTATGTTCTAATACTCGATTCACATGATAGTTATGAAGGAAATATAGGATTGAGTTTCATATAAACCGATGTGTATACTTTATGCAAGCATTACGGTTGGAAGACTTGAAGGTAGCTCAGGAAAATCTTATCTATTTACTTAGTTATGGAGAGTAAGGAAATGTCTACTCATAGACTTATAGTGTTTGTGATGTGGTGGCTAATGTAAATCGGGTTACTTGAAATTTACTAAGAAAGTGTAAAAATCATTTAGTTTCCAACGCATCATAAAAACATCTATAAGGGTGAATGAAAACCTTAGCGAGATGTTGATGGTTGAGTACTTGAAGATGAGGGCGTGGAAATTACTAATGGAATTTTTGACGTGTTTCCAATGACTTAAATCATAATTGTTCACCTAAGGAAATGTGATATTGGTATGAGTCTAATAATCGGGAATTTTGCATGAATAGTAACCTTAATATGGGTTAGAATACCAATACGACGAGAGAATTACTCGACAAGTATTAGTTAATGAATCGGGTACCAACTTGTGGTTGGTATAAGATCGATGGAAGAAGTAATAGGCTGAAATTCTAATATATTGTACAACTATATTTGTACGATACGATTGGCATACCGAGTTGGTTTTGTTAGCATTATGGACTTGAGATATTATTTTGGAGAAATGAGAGCAAGTGATAGGGTATAATTCGTAATGAGACATACAAAGTTTAATTGTAGGGTACGGTGATATTAGATTTATTGCTATTACGAACTAAAATAATGTGGAAAACAATGAGACGTGAAACATGTTATGACATATAATTAGGAACACGTCTTATTTAGATATTATGGGTAGCGTAGACTCGATCGATTTCAAGAATTAACAATTAAAAATGGTGACCTCCCATTGAGGCACTGTTGAGAAATTGCCAGCATCCCAGCTTGAAAAAGTTAATGATTGATGGTTATGGGAATTATGAATAGCGATTGGATGAACCACTAACATATAGCTAAGGTAGAATAACATTGATTGACTAAGAGCTGTCAAGATGACTAGAATAGTTGAAGATGACATGAAATAAACTTCTTAACCTTGATCAAGCCATAGAGTAGTTGCGTCGAATCGTTAGTTTAGGAAACTCTACTTCGATGCATGAATCCACCCTTTAATCTGAAAGGGGTGGTGGGATGCCTCCACCTATGAAAGTGAAAAGGAATGAATTTACGATGCAAAAAGATATTACCTAGCCAAAGTAAATGAGAGGGATCTTAAACAATTTCAGAGGAATATTGATCCTTTAAATCTTCAAGCCGGGAATCTTAGAGAAAGTTATGGGACCCGATTGAACAAATTGGAGCAAGAATCTCCTAAACATAAGGAAAAAATACCTGAAATACGTTTTGTGATGTGAAAGAAAAGGGAAGTTAAGGAATCTAAAATCCTTAAACATAATCCCTGTAATTTAACATGAGGTCCCATTGTACAACGACTCTGAGTCCTGAGAAGTTTGGTGCATTTAAAGGAATAAAAACATCCTTATGTAAGACACCTACAAATTTAAGATACGGAGGTGTGCCTTGGACTTTTATAGTTGTCTAACTGAGTATATACATGAGACTAGTCGGAAAGGGTTGACTATCGAAATTTATTCGAAGATGAAATAGATACCTATGTTAAAGCTAGTCGATTCAACTCTAGATGAGTTGATTTGGTTTGGGAAGAATATAATTGGTTGGCATTATTCACTTAAGAAGATGACTACAATACTTAGCATTCTTCGAGTCATATAAACAACGAAATGATAAAAATAATCAAAACTTAATAAGCGTTAGTACGGTTGTGGATCATAACAACATTAGTTGGTAGTTTTTCACGACAATTTTGATCGTTATATCGTGCGGCTATTACTACAGAAAGTGTAAATAATGAATTTAAGACTAAGTATTGTTGTGGAAGTGAATAAGTATATATAACTATTTAAATGAAAAAATTATAACAATTAAGGCCTGTAAGAAAAAAAAACTGGTTAAACCCTTTACAGAAATCGACACTGGAAGGAGAAAAGAAATTTGTAGACTTGAAAAGTCTATTATGTTCCATGTTGTTCACTCCATGTGAGCGCGATAAGTGATAGACTTATGATTTTATTTCCACTCTTGATACCTACGAATGGAGTTGGATATGCCGAGGCATAACAAGATCATGAATTCCACGTAATAGGGAAATGTGTACCTTGTATAGTGATGAGAGTCACAGTTAGATCAGTGAGTTAATGTTTTGGTATAAACTTATTGCAGCTGATCTCGGTGATTGAGGTCATATTAATTAATGTTCGGACACAGTTGGACGAGGAAACATTATTGATGTTTAAGGGAAATGAACATAAGAATCTCCGTATGATGGATGTATTTAAATAGGACATACGTTGACTTAGAAATGATGCTATTTAGAGAGCAATGCTGATGATTATCACGCGAGACAGAAATCATGAACTAGTAAGCAATGTTTAAAACCTATTGTTGTTTTAATACACATAAAGAATGGATAAAACATGTCAATTAATTCAATATACTTAAACAAGAGTTGATGTGTCGAGCAATAAGTCATGGTCTAAAGTTCCGATTACTTTAGTGTGTTACCTTGGCAAGGTACATTATAAGTTTGACAATAGGGGAAACTTGTGTTATGATGGCATTGGATTGTTATGATTGTCAAACAGGTTGTCAGTACGCACTTTCAAGGCAAGCTATGCAAATTCTTGACATGAAGGATTTAATTATTAACCAACTTGTTGTACTCTAGTAGGTATTAAGATGACCGATCTTGGAAACCAAAGATTACCTAAACATTACAAGGTACGTTGAGAGTATCTTGAATTTATGATAACTTAGATAATTAGGTTGGATTTCGAGGAAGAAATCTCCTAAGTTAGGAGGATTGTGACAACCTGTCACTAATTAGACCAAGTTTAACCAACTCAAACTAGGTTTAAGGCCTAGTCATGGCCTGACTGGGTGGTGCAACTAGGGACGACGAGCCGCCGATTAAAGTTTTTTCATATTTTGGTATGTGTATTATATAATAAATAATTAAAATATATTGTAATACATGTGGCGAGACCTCTAGACATGCGTCGGCAACACGGGTATCATTGTTAAGTCGACACGTAGACAAATACTAGGTTAGGCGAGGTAGGATTTATTTTTCAAGATTCTAGTTATTTTATATCGCAAAAATACATAACTCAAATAAAAGAAATATATATATAAAAGCCAATAATCTAACTTGGATTAGTGGTAATGTAAAATGAGAACAAAGTTGGTGCAGGACTTTGCCTCGAGTTGTATGTTGGTTGGTGGTTGTTGAGGTTGATATTAGGTCCAAATTGGTGCAAGTTTGGCTAACTATGACAAGAAAATTGGTTCATAAATGTTTGGTGTATCGTGGACAAGGTTAATATATTTGGAGTTTTTGTTTGACTGAACCTAGTATTATGGACTTTTTATTGAGTCAGACTATTTTGTCGAGAGTTTGGCTTAATTTGGTACTTTAAAAATTAATAAATAAAAATAAATTAAGCTCAAGCAGCCAAGGATTTATATATAAATATAAGAAAAAAATTTAAAATGATACAAGTTTCACTTGAAACGTTCAACAGAACGTTCGTTATGTTTTGATTTCTAAACCTCTCCGCAGACATTTTTATTCGTGGAGGTCCATATATCTGATTTTCGCTCTATTTCTCTCTGCAGCACCGTTGAGCATCACGAGAGTGTTAGGTTGAGCTAAGTCTTCATAGTAGAAACAAGGAATTTGGGCCACAATTTGGTAAATTCTCATTTTAGGGCATTTTCTACAACTAAATTTGAATTCTCACGATTTTTTGATTTCTTTCACAAGGTTGTGATAGGGGTTGATAGGGATTGTTGAGAATGAATGCATTGGTTGATGTGTGGTAGGCGTGCTGCAAGTATAACAACTCACTTGTAGTAATAATGTAACCAATATACGTTGAGTACGGAGGGAAAGATGTATGCACTCACTACGCACTTAACTAAAATTACTCTATTGCTAAGGAATCCTTTTAATTAGTTTTATAATTAAACTAAACTAATCTATACCAACAAATAAATGCAAATTACTTTAAAGTGTTATATTAAGACTATCTTAGTTCACAACTTGACCTAGGTAATAAAATACTATGTTTTTCACCTACTTTTTCATCTCATTATGTCTGTGCAATGCCTAATTAGAATAGATAAATTTCCTTCGAATCTACTTCTACACACTATAGTGACGAAAAAGATTTTAATATGCAACCTAGAACTCCACCTATAGGTTGAATAACGTAAACTCCACATTGCTTTAATGTTCCAAATCTTTAGATTCATAACCAATTTAGTTTACCATCCGTGCCTCCTTAATCAACAATTATCGCTCGATGTTGTGTATTTTACGGTTATACAATCTATATCCAGCTTAAAAGTTTCAATGACTATGATAACTTCTAAAATCCAATGTCAACAAACATGTAATCAAGATGTTCCTAGCATCACGCTTAAAATCAATACAAATTCTAACCATTGCACTTTTTATATTTCTATTCTACTCATGTTCATAGCATAACATTCACACTGTAAGATCTACTTTTTATATTTCTATTCTACTAATGTTCATAGCATAACATTCACATTGTAGGATCCATTGATCACTAAAATTAATAAACCACTCACACTTCATTGAAATAAACATGCATATAGTGGTATTAATTGAAATCAAAGATATATTAGAAATACTTCAAATAAATAAAAAAACATAATGCCAAAATCACCACACGCGAGTCTTCAATGTCTTCTCTTCACAATCGTTGATAAGTCAGTATTTATATATATTTAGTAGTTCATTTTAGTATATTTAATTATGCTAAGTATCTAAAATATATGTATTTAATTATATTTTTTGGTCATTTTTAGGTAAAATGGAATGCGCGGTAGAATTTGTGGCAGAAAAATACTCAAAATGTTGAGTATTTACACGTAGTGATCGGATGTCATACAGTTTGCCTCGATTATGCATTGCGCAGTGGGTTGAATAGGAGACAACATATTTCAACCAATTGGGAGCTGCTACGTCAGCGTTTAACCAATCAGGCGATGCCACGTCAGCGCCACGCATCACCCAGCATCACCGCAGTAGCCACATGGTGCGTTTTTATTGGATACCAGCACGTCACTCATTGTTGTCTCAACCAATAAGAAGCCGCCACGTAGCACAACAAATCAACTCTTCCAATTAGAAGCCGCCACGCGTTAGCAACACATGCAACGTCACACCACGTTTCTTTTCAACGTTTCAACCTTCATCGACCTGCCTCGGGATGTGTGTATGCACAAACTCCCAGATCTTTGCCGAACTCGCGCGACTTTTTTCTCCACCTATGGGTGCACCACGTGGCGCGCAATCACCCATGCATAGCGCGTCATCACACCTCTGTCCACCAATCAAATGGTGCCACGTCACTCTCTCACATCACAACAGTGCGTCATCGCAGATGTTTCGACCAATCAGGTGATGACACGTCAGCATGCGAGTAGGAAATGAACCAATAGCGCTGTGACACGTGGCAGACACATATTTTCAAGCCAAAAATAGCCCTATGATGCTCCTTGGTGCCTGTGTTACAAGACCAACCCCCAAAATTAGTTTCTCTCACCTCCCGAGATCGATTTTTAGTAGTTTTATACATTAGGAACTTAAGTTTTATTATTAGGAACACCGACTATTAATTTTTTAGCATCGACTTTCTTCGACGATGATGATCGGCAAATCAACTCCTTCCCTACGTCAAAGGGGAAGCAAGTCGGGATAATGGATTCATGGCAAAAACTATGTGAGATCTATTATTTTATTATTTAATTTAATTCAAATTCTCATATTTCATTATTGTTGATTTTAATGATTATGATTTAGATCTAGGGTATGTATGTGGCCAGTTCATGCCTTTAGGTGGACAATCTACAGTTATTTAGACCTTTAGAATCCCCGTAATTTGTGCTTTTGGACCAATAAAGTGACAAACACTCTCTCGTTTGTCGTCAAACCCCTTCGGTTATTGAGTGTGCAACAATTGAATCTAGGATAAATCAGGAGCGGATGTGATCTGATTATTTATAATTAGTGTTCCCGCATATCCATATTACTGCGGTTAGTGTATTAAACCCGATTGGCGGATGTTTAGGGTTATACATTAATTAAGGAAATAGTTAGTGGCGGATGTCCTACTATCAAGATTAGGGGAATTAAGAATTTTTGGCGCCGTTGCCAATGACTTAGTCTTTACTCTGAGTTTAGGTTTCTTTTCTCTTTTCTCTTTTTAGTTTTATGCTACCACATCTCACTCGGTCAAAATCTGGTTCATTGTTACATTTCGATCCTGAACCAGAGAGAACATTTCATAAGTGGATTAGAGAAACCTAACTTAGGCAACAAGAAGGCCAAAATCCTCTGAATATGGCAGCAAATCGCCAAATCACCATGGGTCACGCCAATCAAGAGCTTTAATCTCTTTTGGTGCAACAATCCCCTTGCATCAACTATCTGGATAATGTCGGAGGCTTTGAGTTGAGGTTTAGGTTCATTCATCTCCTACCATCCTTTCATGGTGGCGAGAATGAAGATCCTATCACTTTTCTGAAGGAATTTCATACTACCTGCAAGTCAATAAAGCCTCCAATGGAGATTAGGAAATGGTCAAGCTCAGATTTTTTCTATTTGCCTTAGAGACAAAGCCAAGGAATGGCTTTTCTACCTTCCGCATGGATGCATTAACTCCTTGAATGAAATGGCAGCCGCGTTTTTGAATGAATACTTCCCTGAGGATAAAGTTGCTAAGCTCATCAAGGATATATGCAGCATAAAAATGAGGTCGGGCGAATCATTTGGCACATATTGGGATCGCTATAAGCGATTGATTGCTAGTTGCCCGCAACGTGGCCAGTCTGAGAAGGCCATAGTTAGATTCTTCTATGTTGGCATGTCGCCCATAAAACGACGCATGATTGATAATGTTTTTGGGGGTCAAATTTGAGAGAAAACTCCAGCCCAAATGAAGCGATTATATGAGGACATCACACAACAGTCAAGCCTTTATGTTGACCTTGATGCTACTGCTTACCGAAGTCTGACTGTAGGGAGTGTCTCGAGTCCCACCGACCAGAAAGTCGACCAACTAACCTCCATGATGGAACGTCTCCTCTCCTTTGGCAAAGCGCAAGTCAAAGCTTGTGGCTTATGTACTGCCACAAATCATGCAACTAATGAATTTCCTACTCTCTTTGAGGACAATCAACAGAGCCAATGCCATGAGTAATAAGTTCCAGGGACTATCTAGAGTCCCATTCGGGTACATATAATCATGCAACGACGAGGAACAACCCGAAATTAAGTTGCGGGCCTCAAAATCAGAACTATTAGACCTTCATCCCTAGAGGTCAACCGTGGCCTACACCCTCCAATGATTTCTCTTGACTTGAGGATATGATGAAAGCCCTTGTGGATCAACAAAGCCAATTTATGAGTGAAATGGCCCAATTCATAGCTACCACCGAGAAATCCATCATCGAAACCAATTCGACAGTTCGAACTCTTCAAGTTCTAATGGACCAAATGACACAACAGAATGGACGTCTAAAGGATAATGGAAAGTTGCCTTCGTAACCTTACCCGAATCCTACTGCGAGTGTTAACGCAATTACTCTCCGAAGTGGTAAAAAGCTGGAGGGACCCAAAAGGGACAATGGGTCATCTGATGCCAAAGACTAGGCAAATAAGGAAGAACGTGAAGTAGTAGTGACTCCATTTGTCCCTAAACAGATGGTAACTACTCAAAAGGAAGTACCACCCATATTTAAGGTCAAACCTCTTTTTCCACAATGACTAATAAGAGGAAAAGAAAAAATTCTTGAGGCCTTTCGTCCAGTGGAAATCAATATTCCACTGCTCGACGCTCTGAAGCAAGTCCCTAGGTACGCAAATTTTCTTAAGGAACTATGCACTAATAAAGGAAGCTGAAAAGCAACGAAAAGGTCCAAATGGGAGAAACCTTCAAGGCTATCCTATAGAAGAAGTTGCCTCCTCAATGCAAGGATATTGAGATGTTCTTAGTACCTTTATTTGAGGTGATGTAAGCATTCAGAGGGATATGTGCGACCTTGGCACTTCATTAATGTCATGCCATTGTCTATTTATGAGACATTGCATGCAGGCCCATTAGAGGAGACTAGTATTGTCATTCAGTTGGAAGATCGTTTTGTTATCAGACCTGTTGGTGTTCTCGAGGATATTCTAGTCTGATTGAACGAGTTTGTGTTTCCTGCTGACTTCTACATGGTAGATCTAAAGGAGGAGCCATTTCCCAATGCTTCATCAGTACTCCTTGGACGTCCATTTTGGAAAATGGCGAAGACGAAGATAGATGTTGATGACGGATCTCTTACCATGGAGTTTGACGGTGAAGTCATCAAGTTTAACATCTATGACGCGATGTGATACCTCGGTGATGTGTCGCCTGTGGTGTGTACCATGGACTGTGTGGATCACTCGTTGAGCAGACCTTGCTCACAAGTGGCGATGATAAAATTAAAGTAGTGTTAGAGCATCATCTCGACACTACTCAAATCCGTGAGAGTGATCCGACTTTTGACACTGATGTCGAGGATGTTATTTTCGAGTTGGATTCATTCCAACCCCTGCCCCCAAGTGTCTATCATTTGAAGTTGCCTACTTCTGACTCTGAACGTTTTCCCCACTTGGTTAAAGCTCCCACACTTGAGCCGAAGCCATTACCTGAGCATCTAAAGCATATTTTTTTGGGTGAGAATGACACACTCCCCGTAATTATCTCAACCAAACTTACACATTTGGAGAAGAGAGGCTCATTCGAGTACTCCAGGAGTTTAAACAGGCTATTGGATGGACCATAGCGGATATCGAAGGTTTGAGCTCTTCCACTTGTATGCATTATATATATGGAAGAAGGGTTAAAACCTACGAGAGAAGCACAGATGAGGCTCGATTCGCTCATGATGGATGTCATAAAGAAGGAGATACTGAAGCTCCTTGATGCTGACATGATTTACCCCATCTTTGATAGCAAATGGGTAAGCCATATCTAGATGGTCCCTAAGAAAATGGGAATCACGATAGTCACCAATTCACATGGTGAGTTGGTTCCAACCCACATCAAAATGGATGGAAGGTATGCATTGACTATATGAAATTAAACGCTTCTACCAGGAAGGATCACTTTTCCCTACCATTCATTGATCAGATGTTGAAGAGACTAGCCAATTATTCTCATTACTGTTGTCTTGACGGTTATTTCGGCTTTCATCAGATACCGGTAGCGTCTGAAGACCAAGAAAATACGACCTTCACTTGTCCGTTTGGCACTTTCGCCTATTGGCGCATGCCTTTTGGGTTATGCAATGCACATGCCACCTTTCAAAGGTGCATGGTGAGTATTTTATAAGATTTTGTTAGGCATTTCATTGAGGTCTTCATGGATAACTTTATTGTTTACGGTGACTCATTCGATAGTTGTCTCAATAATCTGACAAAGGTACTCTATTGATGTATCGTAAAAACTCTGGTTCCGAACTTTGAAAAGTGTCCTTTTATGGTGGACCAAGGTCTTATTTTGGGACACATTGTCTCAGCCAGGGGCGTAGAGGTAGACAAAGCTAAAATTGATGTTATCAAGAAACTTCCCTACCCTATGAATGTGTGGGAGATTAGGTTTTTCCTTGGACACGTCGATTTTTATCGTCATTTCATTAAGGACTTTTCAAAATTGCACAACCCCTATGCCATCTACTTCAAAAGGATGTACCTTTTGAGTTTGATGAGGCAAGTAAGAGTGCATTTGATGCACTGAAAGACTCACTTACTAGCACACCATTCATTCAGGCCCCTAATTGGGAGCTTCAATTTGAAATTATGTATGATGCTAGTAATTATGCAGTGGGTGCGGTCTTAGGACAGAGAGTCGGGAGAGCTTCACATGTCATTTACTATGCTTCTCGTACTCTTCACGTGACTTAGATGAACTACACCACTACCGAGAAGGAGCTCCTTTCCGTTATCTTCGCACTTGAGAAGTCTCGGCCTTATCTAATGGGAACCAAGGTTATCATTAACTCTGATCATGCTGCCTTGAAGTACCTGTAAAGTAAAAAGGATGCCAAAACTAATCTCATTAGATGGATACTCCTACTATAGTAGTTTGACATCACAATCAAAGATAAAAGTGGTGCAGAGAATCTAGTCGCAAACCATCTCAGCAGAATTGAGAATGGTGAGAGTCCTACTCCTCTTAAGGATGATTTCCCCAACGAGTACGTCTATGCCGTTATGGAATATCTCCCCTGGTACGCCGATTTAGTGAACTATATCACCTCGGGCAAGCTATCTCCTCACCTTTCGAAAGCTCAGAAGATTAAAGTAAGGAGTGATGCTAAGTACTATGTATGGGATGACCCGTACTTATGGAAATTTTGCTCTGACCAGGATATCAGGCGTTGTGTTCCTCAAACTGAAAGTAACTCCATATTGGCTTTTTGTCATACTTACTCCAGCGGTGGCCATTTCGGTCCCCGTCAAACAGCTAGGAAAGTTCTTGAGAGTGGGTTTTACTGGCCCACTATTTTCCATGATTCATACATGTTTACCAAGACTTGTCCTAACTGTCGGAAAATTAGTAACCTTAGTCATTGAGACCAAATGCCACTTGCCCCGATTCATATTTGTGAGATATTTGACGTTTAGGGTAAAGACTTTATGGGACCGTTTCCAATGTCATTTGGTAATATTTACATACTATTGGCAGGGGACTACGTGTCTAAATGGGTGGAAGCTAAGGCTACACGCACTAACAATGCAGTTTGGGCTTACCGAACGACGTCTAAAATTTCAATTGAGATGTCCCCATATCGCCTTGTGTTACTGGGTTGGGAAACAACTTAATATGAAGCTCGATGAAGCAGGAAAAAAAGAGAAAGCTCACTCTCCAAGAATTGGAGGAAATCAAGAACGACGCGTATGAAAATGCGCGAATTTATAAAGAAAAAAAATGTTACATGATAGCAATCTCTCCAAGAAATCTTCTCGTGTTGGTCAGAAAGTGCTTTTATTTCAGTCACGTCTTAAAATTTTTGTAGGTAAGCCGAGATCGAGGTGGACAAGACCATATGTTGTGACCGCGGTGTATGATCATGGAGTAGTGGAGATTCAGAGTTTGGGAACTGGTAATGCATTTAAGGTGAACGAACACAGATTGAAGATCTTCTATGAAGACTTCCCGAGCCATAATGTGGAGTTTGTCTCACTTGCAATGTCAGTCTATACTGATTCATAGACTCAGACCAAGTCGAGCCAATGACTTTAACCAAATGCGATATTGGGAGGCGGCCCAAACTTTGATAAGTATCATTTAGTTTATTTATTTTTGTATTTTTTATCATTTTGCATGAATTTTTATCGTTTCCTTCATCCTATATTTATCATGTTCTTTCACTATCTTGTTTGTTTTCTATGTGTGGACCTCTCGACTTGTTTTGATCCTTGAGGACAAGGTTGGAAATAAGTTTGGGGGTGTTTTAGGGATTTTGGATTGTTTTGGATGGATTCTTTTGCGAAAGACCGCTGGTGAGATCGTTTAATTTTTTATGCAGTTATATGCGAATATCAGATGGTAATGGTGGTGTTTTATATCATTTCTTCCATTTTTTCATTTATTGTTCCTTCATATTCCATTCTCATTTCATTAGGATTTGATACACTTTCATGAATATATGTATTTAGTGTATATATATTTTTTAGTCATATAGAGTCATCTGAAACTTTGTTCATGCCTTTTGTTGTGGATGAGTAATTTAAAGTTGCCTTTTTGACTTGAAATTTAGGGAAAATTTGGAGAAACACTCAATCAAGTTCATAGCTCTACATTTTTACACTAAAAAAATGGTTAATTAGAAACGGAATTAGCAACGTAATTTAGTTCCGTTGCTACGAATAAATGGTTAGAGATGGAATCGAGACGGAATCATTCTGAGACGGAATAAAGAGAGATCAGAGACGGTAATAGAGACAAAATAGAAACGAAATTAAATTTTGTCTCAAAATAATGGCGCCAACATTCCTTCCAAAAGTTTAATTTTTTGTAACCGTCCGTTACGTCTCGAGATTCGTGCATGCTTCAATGCAAATAATTGAAAAATGATGTAGAGAACCCCCTCTCTCTCTTAACCCATTCTCACCTCCAACAACCCCCTCTCTCCCTCCTCAAATCTCTCTCAAAACCTCGCCCACCTCCCCCGATTTACCATCAACTCTCTGTCTCTCACTCCCTGAAATCTGTCTCCCAAACCCTTAAATCGCGCACCGTCTACCGGAGGTTGGGACCTCTGCAATTGCTGTGTATTGTCGTCACGTTTGCCGGAGGTGGTGCCGTCTGCCATCGCTGCCTCTGAAACCATCGTCGTCTGCCTTCACCCTCTGCCGCCGCTGGTTGTGCAACCCCCGCCGCTGTTCGCCGCTATTCATCGCTGCCGTGGAAACCATCGGTGTCTGCCTTCACCCTCTACTGCCGCTGTCTGTGTGGTCCCAGCCGTTGTTCGCCGCTCTTCGTCGCTGCCTCAAAAACCATCGCCGTCTACCTTTGCCCATTGCCTCTGCTGTCTGTGTAGCCCTCGCTGCTGTTCGCCGGTGTTCGTTCGCGCCAGGTGAGGTAATCTCTCTATTGATATACCCTTTTCGATCGGTTTCGCAAATAATAGAACCAAAATAAGAACACATATTTTGGCTAAACTATAAGATGATCAGCGTTTGATTCCCAGTTAGTGTCAAATGAAGAATATGATCACAAGTTATAACAAAAACCTAACCATTGATCAGTGATTTAATTGAATCCAAAGACAAGCAAATGTACAATTAGATAAATACTTGTATTTTTACCACAATCAACAATTCAACAATGAAAGAAATATAAGTTATAATTTTTACTTGCAGATTCCTCATTTAGCAATGATCCGAAATTAAGATTGGCAAATTTAACTAATAATTTTTACAAATTAAAATCAATTTTTCCAATTTGAAGTTCAAGCATAAACCTTCAATGCCTTAAAGAAGTGGATTTTAAATCATGAAATGAACAATAAAGATACTACATGTTTCTTTTACAAACAAATAAGACTACATATTTTTATATAGTCTTTTAAAGATGATAGCAATTTTATTCCGATAGTTCTTTAGATCGTGGATGAGATCATGGATTCAAACTGAAATATTTAACTTTATATTCCTTATCATTGTAACCATTGAAGCTTTATTAACAACATTGCCATTTTTTTGCTTCAATATTAAAATGAATAAAAAAAGTACATGTGTAATACATATAATAAAGTAGAAAGAAGAAAATAAAATGTTAGGTTTACTAGGAAAATAAACTAAATAAATTTTTTCATACCGTTGTCCCCCTTTGTCAATCATGTTAGGAGAAAACCACCGAATAAGATCAATAAAAAAGGAAATGATGATAAGTTCTTTACAATTTTAAGCCTACTTTTGGTGTACACATTAGTTTTGGAGTCATTAAGAATGACTTTAAATGTATAGTTATTTTGTAATGAAGATTGGTTCATTTTAAGCAAACACTTGCGTAAGTTTTTGTAATTAGATCCCTTAAGAATTCTAAATACACTTATATCTTGAAATATAGGAGGATAACATGTTAAGAAACAACTGAACATTTGGTTAAATTTAAATCAATCATTGTTATATCTGGTAAACCATTCAATGTCCTAAACTAAACCTCATTCTAAAATCATGGTCAGCGCAACAAGCCCTTAAAAAAATGAGTCTAGCTTTTATATTAATTATTCTTAAAAATTTATACAATTAAACTTGACAATCAACATAAGCATTTTAACCAAAAATAATAAACCACTGCCTTTCGGTTGAACTACAATGCGGTTGTCAAAAGTAAATAGATTACCCTGAGTACATTTAGTATATGTCTATGAGAATACTAAGTCTTTGCATTGCATAATGTTTAAGTTCATCAAAATCTCGAGTACACTCTAAGGCCTAGTTGTCATTTTCTACAAATTCAGGCTCAATTAGCCTACAGAGACAACCGCTCATGTTTGTACCCATTCACACATCACTTTGTCAATTTAACAAAAAAGAGATTTGAATAGAAAATCAATAACTTGCTGAAGGAAATATTTTTAGGATTTGGTTAGAAAATTATGAGTATTAAAGCTAAGATTTAGAATTGAAAACCACTTGAACAACCTAAAAAAAAGTTAAAATTAAATTTGTTAGGACACTGTTGGAGCTTGGAGAGGACTTACAAGGTGTGGAAGGCAAGTTTGGAGTGGCCGAGAGCCGGTATAGGCTACGAATTGAGTGCATTTAAGGTGAGTAAACCCTTTGAGGCAATTCTCTTTATTTCATTTCCATTTCTAAGTTGACATTAAATCATTTGGATTGTTTTACTATCGATCTTATATTGGTAATGTGTTTGCTTTTAATCTGTTTTTTTTATATTTCTTACACATTGATGCTAGTTTAACTGAATTGCATTGTAAAGATTTCATTGAGTTCAGTTCATTTCACTTATATGCAATTGATATGTGATTGGTGAATATAGTAATTGACATTTCTTAAATTTGTTATAACTTTTGTATGCAGACTAATACATCAGAGACGCCACCTACCGTTAATGAATTGTATTTGCATTTCCACACCATAAATCACGACGGGGTGACATTCATCAATACTAGATCGGAGCGGTTCTATGTAAATATAGAAATACGAGTGAAATAGTAGTAAGTCTACTTTAAAAGCATATCATTTAATCTGTTTATTGTATATCCACGCAGGCTAAGCTCCAGCGGAGACGTCAGAAGCTAACCTAAGCTACACCGGACCAGCCGATGGATGATGAGGGAATGTACTACAATGTGGTGGGTGAGTGTCCCAAAGGACGTGTCTGCGATCTCGGGTCGTTAGGGAGAAAGAAGAGAAAATATGCAGATCCTGACGCTAGCACATCCCAGTTGTCGGAGATGGTGCCACGTTAAGAGTTCGATAGTGTTGCCAAGCAATTACGACAAGTTGTGTCGTTTATGCAGAGGCAATTTGGGATGACCATAGACGGAGCATGCCTATCTCACAGCTACAGCCACAACCACCACCACCACCACCACCACCACCACCACCACCACCTTATGAGCAGTAGCAGCCACCACAAATAGATCCCGCTGATCCACCACAGCGACAAAACAATGTTGATCGAGATACTCAAGATTGGCTAACGAGAGATGAACAGCTTGGTGATACTTAGGTATTTTTCTTGTTGTTTGTGTTACTTTTGAGATGATAATTTTGCTTTTGTACATATCTTTTACATTTGTTTATAGAACTTTTAGATTGATAGTTTTTTTGTGTATATTTAGAAGATTGGAAGTTTTTTGTGGTTGATGTTGAATAATAGGATTGGTGGTTTTTGTGAATACTTATGTTTTTTGAACATTTATTATACTTGACAAGCTTTCGTGGATATATAAATCTTTTTCAATGTCGAATTGTACTTTTTTTTCCCTCATTTCAATCTTTGGTGTTGATATATGTTGATGATGTATGTATGGCAAATTCTGGTTTTTTGGGGAATGTTAGCACCCCAAGGAGTTGTTGGAGGGGGTGCGATGGAGTAGGTGTGATGCTTGTATTTTTTGGTTTATAGGTTATGGAGAACCAATTGGATTGTCTTTAACAGTAAGAATAATAAGAAGCTTACAAACATAATTGAGATGGATTAGCAATGGAATTCAAAGATTCCATTGCTATTCCGTCTCTAATAGCCAAGGAAATAGTCGCGCAAAACTGGGTATTATTAAATTTATGCACGAAATAGAGACAGATCAGAAATGGACTTCAAGAATTCCATTTCTAATCCATTGTTGATCAGCAACGGATTAGAAACGCAATGCGATTGCAATCGTTCCCTAGGAATAAATTCCATTTCTATTCCGTTGTTGATTCGTATCTAAATTCGTCTCAAATCTATCTATATTTAGTCTCTAATCAGCCACATAATCCATTTTTGGTGCTGAGTAAATTAGCGTCGAACATTTTATATACGGAAATAATTCCATCTCTGATCCGTTGCAGAATATACTCAGAAACGGAATTGATGCTAATCAGCAACGGACATTTTCATATCTGATCAGCTATTTTTTGTAGTGTTATGATTTCATGATTAGGGACTTAGTTGTTGGTTGGAATTTGTGCTATATAATGAAAATGAGTAGAAGGTCAAATTTGTGCAAGTGATATTATTTTAACCCACATTGGGGATTTGCTTAATTATAGTGAAAGTGAGAAGTACTAACATGAGTTTTTCCAAAAAAATAAATAGAGAGTCCCTTATGTTTCCGCATGAAATGGAGTAGGGAAACTCGTGGTTCGAAAAAGTGAGCAAATAAGTCCACAGGAAATGGAGCAGGGACCGTATTTATTAAAAAAAAATTTGAAGAAAAAAATTCAAAGGAATATATAAATAATGAATAAAGGCGAAAGTTGTGAAACTTCTCAAATAAAAGATTTAGTTCGAGTACTTTCACTATATTAAGTGAGAATTTGAATTTGTGTGCTTTAATGTATAGACCAAAAAAACTTGTAAGCAATTGACGACCTTTGTCTTGACCGGATCTTTGTCTTGAAAGTGGAATCTTAATTGTGTTTAGGTTGCAAATCTTGACATATCATAACTCTGAAATTTTTTGAGTTACTTGTTAACTTTGTGACTATGTAAACCAAAGGAACTCCACGAATTTAGGTCGGGTGTAGGATTAGTTGAGTCAGTGCATATTTATGTTAGGAATCTAGTTTAGTTTGTGTTGTCATTTACACCTTTGCTTAGGACGTGCAAAGTCTTAAGTTTGTAGGTATTTGATAAGTTAGTATTTATATATATTTAGTAGTTTATTTTAGTATATTTAATTATGCAAAGTATCTAAAATATATATTTAATTATATTTTTTGGTTATTTTTAGGTGAAATGGAGTGCGTGGTTGAATTCATGGTGGAAAAATACTCAAAATGGAGTATTTACATGCAGTGATATGATGTCAGACGATTTGCCTCGAGTTAAGCATTGTGCAGTGGGTTGAATATGAGACAACATATTTCAACCAATTGGGAGTTGCTACGTCAGCGTTCAACCAATCAGGCGATGCCACGTCAGCGCCACGCATCACCCATCATCACAGCAGTAGCCATGTGGTGCGTTTTTATTGGATACCAGCACATCACTCATTGTTGTCTCATCCAATAAGAAGCCGCCACGTAGCGTAACAAATCAATCCCTCCAATCAGAAGCCGCCACGCTTCAGTAACACAAGCCACATCACACCACATTTATTCTCCGTGGTTTAGCCTTCATCGATCTACCTCGGGATGCGTGTCAGCACAAACTCTTAGATTTTCCTCGAACTCGCGCTACTTTTTTCTCCGCGTATGGGTGCGGCAAGTGGCGCGCAATCACCCATGCACAACGCGTCATCACACCATTCTCCACCAATCAGATGGTACCACATCGCTTTCTCGCAGCACAATAGTGCGTCATCGCAACTGTTTCGACCAATTGGGTGACGACACGTCAGCATGTGGGCAGGAAACGAACCAATAACGCTGTGACAGGTGGCGGACACCTATTTTCAAGCAAAAAATAGCCATATGGTGCTCCTCATCGCTCGTGTTACGTGACCAACCTCCAAAATTAGTTTCTCTCATCTCTCGAGACCAATTTTTAATAGTTTTATATATTAGAACTTAGGTTTTATTATTGGGAACATCGACTATTATTTTTTTTTAGCATCAACTTTCTTTGACGATTATGATCGACTAATCAACTCCTTGCTTAGGTCGAAGGGGAAGCAAGTCGAGATCAAGGAATCATGGTAAAAACTATGCGAGATCTTTTATTTTATTATTTAATTTAATTGAAATTCTCCTATTTCATTGTTGTTTATTTTAATGATTATGATTTAGATCTATGGTATGTATGTGGCCATGCATGCTTTTAGGTGGACAATCTACAATTATTTGGACCTTTAGTATCCTTGTAATTGTGCTTTTGGACCAATAAAGTGACAAACACTCACCTATTTGCTGTCAAACCTTTTCGATTTTGGAGTGTGTGTCAATTGAATCTAGGTTAAATCGGGAGTGGATGTAATCCGGTTATTTAGGATTAGTGTTCCCACAAATCCTTTCTACTGCGTTTAGTGTGTTAAACACGATTGGTGAATATCTAGGATTATACATTAATTGGAGAAATAGTTAGTGGTGGACGTCCTGACTATCGAGAATAGGGAATTAGGAATTTCTGGCAGACGCCGATCTTCCGTAGCTAATCTTGGAGAAATTGAATTAATAACTTTTTGGGATGATTAATGACCATTAAATGCCATTGACTCTTGATTATTGCTTGTGGAATCGTAAACTTAGGTGAATTCTTCTCATTGATTTTTTTTGCGAGTTTTTTATTTATGCTAGTTTAATTAATTATTTCATTGAACTTTCTGAAAACCCCCCATTTTTAGTTAACTTGGAGTAAAACTCAAGTCCCGTGGATTCGACCCCGTAATTACCACTACTACACCCTTATGGTTGGTAACTCGATTGCCGGTCATATTTGGCATGCACGACACATGATCAAATTCTGGCGACGTTGCTGGAGATCGAAGTCCTTACTCTGAGTTTAGGTTTCTTTTTTTTTTTTTTTTTTTTTTTTTAGTTTATGCTACTACACCTCACTCGGTCAAAATCGGCTAGTTCGTTATTACCTTTCGATCCTAAACCGGAAAGAACATTTCATTGGTGGATTAGAGAGACCCAACTTAGGCAATAAGAAGGCCAAAATCCTCTGAATATGACGGCAAATCGCCAAATTACCATTGGTCACGCCAATCAAGAGCTTCAAGCTCTTTTGGCACAAAAACCCCTCTGCATCAACTATCCGGATAATGCTGGAGACTTTGAGTTGAGGTCTGGATTCATTCATCTCCTACCATCCTTCTATGGTGGCGAGAATGAAGATCTTGTCAATTTTCTGAAGGAGTTTCATACTACCTGCAAGTCAATGAAAACCTCCAATGCGGACGAGGAAACAATCAAGCTCAGATCTTTTCCGTTTTGCCTTAAAGACAAAGCCAAGGAATGGTTTTTCTACCCTCCGCATTGCTGCATTAACTCCTGGAATGAAATGGCAACCGCGTTCTTGAATGATTACTTCCCTGAGGATAGAGTTGCTAAGCTCATCAAGGATATATGCAACATCAAAATGAGGTCTTGTGAATCATTTGGCGCACATTAGGATCGCTATAAGCAATTGAATGCTAGTTGCCCGTAGCATGGGCAGTCTGAGAAGGCCATAGTTCGATTCTTCTATGTTGGCATGTCGCCCATAGAAGAACGCATGATTGATAATGCGTGTGGGGGCCACATTCGAGACAAAACTCCAGCCCAAATGAAGCAATTGTATGGGGACATCGCACAACAGTCATGCCTTTATGGTGATCTTGATGTTACTGCTTATCGAAGTCTGAGTATAGGGAGTGTCTCGAGTTCCACTTACCAGAAAATTGACCAACTAACCTCCATGATGGAACATCTCCTTTAAGTGGACAATCTATAGTTATTTAGACCTTTAATATCCGTGTAATTGTGCTTTTGGACCAATAAAGTGACAAACACTCACTCATTTACTGTCAAACCCTTACGGTTCTTGAGTGTGCAACAATTGAATCTAGGTTAAATCGGGAGTGGATGCGATCCAGTTATTTAGGATTAGTGTTCCCACAGATCCATATTACTGCGGTAAGTGTGTTAAACCCGATTGGTGGATGTCTAGGGTTATACATTAATTAGAAAAATAGTTAGTGGCGGACGTCCTAGCTATCAAGATTAGGGGAATTAGGAATTTTTGATGGATGTCGATTTTCCATAGCTAATATAGGAGAAATTTAATTAATAACTTCTTGGGATGATTGATGACCATTGAATTTTGATTCTTGCTTTTGGAACCGTAGACTTAGGTGATTTCTTCTCATTGATATTAATTTTTGCGAACTTTTTATTTATGTCAGTTTATTTAATTATTTCATTAAACTTTCCGAAAACCCCTTCATTTTTAGTTAGCTTGGAGTAAACTCAAGTCCTGTGGATTCGACCCGTATTTACCACTACTACACCCTTGTGGTTGGTAACTCGATTGCGAGTTATATTTGGCACACATGACATGTGATCAATCGCCTTAATACTTAAGCATAATAAAACTTATGTTAAACTATGTTAATGGTGGCTAATCTCTTGTATACTATATGTTTACCATATTTCTCTATCTATTTATACTCCATAATCATGTTTTTAAACAATTAGAAATCCTACTTTACAATTTAACATGAAATATAACTCCAACTTTCTATTTCTTCTATCCCGACGCTGTCACATGGCGTCATGTGTGTAATGCTATGGCGCTACTACTGTGCCACCTTTTCATGTGCTTTTCCATGGTTTAGTGTCACTGTCACTGTGGCCTCCGACACCATCCATTCACTCTCCACATTGCCACTACTATACACCACGGCGCCGAGCTTCCTGTCTCATTTTCTTCACTTGCCTTCTCTCCCACGCTGTGCCTAGGTCCTCTATGCTATTCCTTGTAACCTCACAATGCCACACCTACATGCCGCGACGCCAACCACACTTTGGTGTGTTTTAACTCCGTTTTTCTCCTTTTTGCTCGTTTCCTTCCTATATGCCTTATTTACCTAAAAATGCGTAAACACCATCAATTAGAGTTTAGTCAGGGATATTTATATTTAATATACTACTAAACAAACCCTATATATAAGTCTAAATAATCACTTATGAAATACCCCAAACTTAAGATTTTGCACGTCTTATGCAAAAGTGTATTTTACCAAGTCTCATAACCACTCCTATTACTCTAGTTCTTGTTCATTTTACATTTGTTCATAGAGTATTCTTTAATTTACTAAGTTTCTAGTTAAAAATTCACTCAAGTTTTTCTTTGCAAAAACCTTGTATTTTTCAAAATTTATAATTTAAACAACACTTACAACTCACTTTCGAAATACCAAAGTAGATCACAATCAAAACCATCACTATTCAAAAGCTTATTTCACCTCGACACTCAAGTAGCAAGTGTACAATCTCGTGATTTCTCATTAAGCTCAACAATTCACAAATAACATGTATCAAACTAGTTTTTTTGTAGACTTTAGCACTTCAAGAGTCTATAAGACTTAACATAGTTAGAAATTAACTCAATTAAGCTACTAGCACTTGAGCTAAATCTTTTATTTGAATAGTTTTAATTTAACCTTCCCCTTATTTTCTTTATTTTTTATCTCTGATATCTTTTCTCTTCTCCGTTCATTTTTATTTCACGGTCCCTACTCCTTTTCCTATGGACTTCATTTTTCCTCACTTTTTCCAACCATCAAGTTCTCTGCTCCATTTCCTGTAGAACTTATGGGACTCTCTATTGTTTCTATTCGAAAACTCTTTGTAGCACTTCTTACTTTCACTTAATTAAGTAAGTTAACTCCAACTTTTCATTTGAAATGCCTATTTCTTCCCCTCTTCGTACTAAATCTTTATTTACTTTATATTATCAAGTAAGATTTACACTTATTATAGAATTCTTTAGAGATCTACTTTTTCCACAAGAAGTGTTCTAGTAATTTCTTACTTTTATTTCAAGTTCATAGTGTTCCCTAACTCTAGGTTTCCAATCATGATATCATATCGTTGTTGCTACATTTTATATTTTCTTCAAAAATTTAAAATTCGCTATTTTGAGTTTCATATCAACAAGACAATTGTATTTTATTCATCCTTAATTAAAGGCATTAACATGCAATTGAATTATTTATTTATTACATATTACTATATATAACTTAATCCATATTACTAAACACTCAAACAATAAGTAAATGAAATAAATAATACACTACCATGCTTTCCTTTTTAACTTTTTCAAAAATAAGATTTAAACGATCATACTTGCAGTGTTTATCATTTTTTCAACCTTTCTTACTACTTCCCATAGGTTATTGTAGTGTTGATGCCCCAAATATAAACCAAACCTTGTCCCCAAGGTTAAAAAATAGGACTTAAACTATGAAAACACTAAATCACACAAATAGATATAATAACACAAGATATAATATCCCTATAGCTCATTTATACTTTATGAATCTTCTACATCTGTTTAGACTTCTCCTGCACATTTTAGCATAAATTGTTCAATAGATAGAAAACTAAAACTTATTAATTGTACTTATTAGATTAACTAACTAACTAACTAACTGAAATTTAAAAACCCTTGGGTTGCCTCCTAATAGTGCTTAGTTTAACATCATTAGCTCGATGTCTTTTTGTTTTTTTAATCAGAGTCTAAATCGAGATACTCCAATAGTAAATTAGAGATTATGATACCATTCTCATTCGGATGTACTTCTTCTCCATGAACAAAGACTATCTTCTGTGCATTATCATCCTCGTCGATACTCATTATGATCTTCTTCTTCCTTCTATACAAGTTTGCATTGGCAGTGTTTAAAAGTGGCCTCCCAAGTATCATAAATATATCATCATCCATGTTGTTATCCATAACGTTAAAATATGTGATGAATATGAATCTATGCACTTTCACATGCACATTTAAGACTCTTCTAATAGTAGGTATCAACTTGCCAACAACTACTTTCAAATTAGTCGTATCGGGACAATTTACCTTCAAATTGGCGTGCAAAATGTTCACTATTGGCATGATATTGCCTGAGGCTCCCGTATCACATAAGACATTTCTAAATCGGTGCCCATCAATGCTTATTAGTATGCATATTTCTCTAGGATCTATCCTTTTGATTAGTTGAGTTCTTGGGATGAACTTGAACTTTGGTTCCTACTTCATGGGAACTACCTTGATGCAATTTCCTTTTTGTGCTTCTTCGAAAGGTCCTTCATCTTTTTCTTAGCTTTTCATTATTTTCTTGCCTTCTTGTTATTCTTCAAGGCATTGATTCTTTGTTACCAGAATCCTTTGAGTTCATCTTGCCTTACTTTTGTTCTATTCTCATGCATATCTACTTTTATACTCATAGCTAAAGTGTTGACTTTTTCTGGCTTGTACATCAATTGCTATTGTTTTGGCTCATTCATTGCCCTAGTGCTCATCATATGAGTAGCATTAATGTTCTCCTTCGGATTGGTGATTGTATTACTCTGAAATTGTCTTTCATTCCTTAAGTTCATGGCAATGGCCAATTGACCAATCTTTCTTTCAAGGTTCTCGATGATTGTGTTCATTCATCATCCATGACATGCAAGAATTTCTCAATTGACTTCAATGAAGTCATATCCTCACTCTGCCTATCTTCCCCTTTTGAACTTGTTGATTGAAGCCTTGATGTATTCATACTCCATTCCTTACTACATGTCCATTTGGTTAACCACTACGGATTGCTGATTAATGAGTTGTTGTATTGTGATAGCCTCAGTTCCCACAAACTAAGCCTTGCCCTGCTTAAACCTACGTGGACCTTCATTAACCTCTCGCAAGGTCAACGCAAGACTAGTTAGCCTTCTTATACCATTTTATCATTACATTAGTGTTTTAATATTGAGTTATTAATTTTGTAAGATTTAAATTAGTAAGCAACAAAAAGAATATAAGCGAAACAATTTAAATAACTCAAAAACACGTAAAATGGGATAACCTATATATGGAACCCTGTAATATATATCATGTCTAAGTTGGTGGCAAAAGTGAGCATATACTTGTATTGAAATGTCACTCAATCCCAATATCCCAAAGTTTAACAAAACATCAAAATGGATATATATATATATATATAATACAAAAACTTACAGTATTCCAAAAGTATTAGTTACTCCAAGAGTTCTCAGAGATAGTCACCGATCACTGGCTCATTGCCCTTGCTATACGAAGAGTATGCAATTATCACTGCAAATGGAGACAATTCAATTAAGTAAATCTAAAGGAGTCTCAAAAATACTTCAAGAATTAAATAAATAGTCGATAAATCATGTGGCAAAATAAAAGAACACGAAATAAAGTAGGAGTATGAAAAACAGACTAGAAATAAAAGCAATGAAAAAAGAGTGTAGTGGAAATAAAAGAGAGAAGCCAAGTGGTCTTAAATCCATTGAGTTGTGACTATACATCCACAAACTCGACTTTCTAAAATTGCTTCACCACTAACAAATTCAAAATTTCCATGAACGTATGGGTATCAACATCGGCCATAATACCTCACCTCCCTGTCCATGACTCAAATAAGTAACTCGGGCAAAGGTTTTGGTTGCAAGTCATTACCATACCCAAAAGATTACTTTCCTAACTCACTTAGCACTCGGGTACTCTAACTAGGAGTGTAATTCCATAAATAAACACAATTAAAAAAATTACATTTAAAAAGTAGAAGAGAACTATTGATAATGCTCCTATTGGTTTACTTACAAATAACAATGTAAAAAGCCTAGTCACGTAGGCCGCTCGACGTATTAGAAATCTGTACTATTGTCCGTATTAAGACTTTTCAATTGTTGCACGTATCTCAAGATAAATCTTAATTATAGTATCCATGGTTGGACCCAAGCACCACTTTAACGAGTGTCTCATTCATCATTTAGGTCTGTAATTTCAGTCCAAAACTGATTTTAATAATAATTCATCTGGTTTATTTTCTTTGCATTAACCTAAATTTCCGCGGCCATATTGGTTGCGTCTTGGGTCAAACTGTGTTGGTCGAGTTTTGGCTCGGCCAATTCTCTCAAATTTAGCCTTTATTCTTTTTCTTTCTTCATAACCAATTGGTTATTATATTATTTTAACAATTATATATATAAAGTATACTAATACATATATATATATACACATATATAAATGTACTAGTATTATATACATATAGTATAAACTATACATACACATTGTATATATGTATATACATATTTATTATTTCTGAATTATTATTTATTTTATTTTCAAAATCAACACTCATCTCGAGACACTCTCGGGATGCGTATAATTTCAGCGTGTACCTCGATGCGCACCTGGGATGCGTGTAATTTCAGCATGCATCCCGAGGCAACCATCAATGGTACGAAATCAACATGAATCTCGAGGTATATGCACACACATACTTTAGAACCACCCCGAGAATACTATATCCATAATGCCTTTTTCATTAAATCACCCCCACTGTCACTTACCTCGGTGTCAAGAGAGTCATCGACTAGAAGGCCGAGGGGAGATCGAGAATGAGGTGGAGCAAAGAGGAAGAGGAGTTGGGTTGAATGGAGTCGAGAGTAGGCATCGTCGACAACGGTGGTCGCCGGAGTCGCACGGAGGTTGAGAGGGTGGTGGTGAGGGTCGTGAAGGGGTCGCCAAGTGAAGAGAGAAGACTTTGTGGAAGATAGAGAACTTGCTAAGATAGAAGAAGGAAAATGAGTGCAAAAATGTGTGTGTGTGTGTGAGAGTGTGAGAGAGAGATTGACATGAGGGAAAAGAGTGGGACGAGAGAGAAAAAGTAAAGTGAGGTGTTAAAATGTGTCTAGTTGAGTGTACTGTATTATCTTTAATTTTTTTCACTTTATTTCTTTTGTCCAAGTTGTCATCGCTCTATTGGTCCCAAAATCATATTAATTAAGCACTTTATTTAAAACTATGACAATTTTAAATTTAATTAAAACTATAGCCTTATAAAATGTAGAACATATTAATTTTTATTCTTGTTATATAACTTCCCAACTATATAGGTAATTTAATGCATTGCGCTATTATATTTCGGCCTCGATGCCCGAAGTTTGACCGAGTGCTACTCGTGGGACTAGGTCAAAGGTTAAAATCTTTAAAGTATCGTGAAATTAGGAATTTGAATTTTTCTGGTCGTTACAGTCTTCCCAACTAATAAGAATTTCTCCCTTGAAACTGAGTAAACTAAGATGAAAAGTTACAAGCATCGAAAGGGTTAGAAAATTGATTGTTTATTGATCTTTTCTCGTGGACTCGTCCAAACGTGACCAATAGGACTTATATATATATATATATTCTCCAAACTTTGGGCCTACAATAACTTCAAGATAGCTAAGAGTCTTCCCATCAATTTAAGAACTTAACAAAGATGTGTTAGATAGTTTATCTTCTCAAATAACTACAAACTCACATAAACTTGCTTCATATGGTTTAATTTCTTAATCCCTTAAACTGCAAGTCTTGGGTATAGTTTGACTTCCATATTGAGATGTGGACTTAGCCAAGTTACTTCAAACAACATGATAATAGGTTCATCAACAGTAGCAGGCCACAACTACAATTGACAGTGAAACTACTCCATCATGAACGATGAACTTGACTAAATCGACACTAACAACTCAATGTAGTAATAGGGCATAGATTACCATAATATAATGTTTGACACAAACGTAAAAAAAAATTCGAACCATCATTATTTGCATAATACGAAAGTAAATCGAAACCATGCAATATTTATGGTCATACATCACCTTCATATCTGGCTCTACAAAGACATTAACTTTTTCTATAGCTTGTGACTAAGCCCTACCTAACTGCGAACACCTATCCCAGAAGTGCCATATTTTTCCACACTTGAAATAAGCTCTTTTTGGCCCTGGTCCTGGAGGAATTTATCTCTACGCATGTCCTTGCCAGTATCTATGTCCTTGATGTCCATTATTTATACCCTTGTCTCTGTCTTTGATACCACACAGCTGGTGTGGTACTAATTGAGTCGACTGAGGTGGTCGGATTGCGTAACTCATTTTTAGAGGAGGTGGAACTACTGTACATGCTAGCTGTGCAAGTAGGGCCACTAACTACACTATGAGTCCTGAAGTCTCTCGATATAAAATTTATGTTCCTCTTCCCCTGCCACTAACTACACTTTGAGTCCTGAAGTCTCTCGATAAAAAATAAGTTCCTCTTCCCCTTCCTGTCTAACTGAAATATGTGCCCTAATTGTGTCTCTATCGATGTGGTACTATCCTTTTCTAGGTGTGTACTAAGATAAGTCTCTTTAGCTAAAATCTTCTTGTAAGCTCTCTGTAAAGTACCTGACTTGGTAGTAACCACCGCGCCTCTAATTTCATGTAGTAGACCCTCTATGAAGTAATGTACCTAATCTATATCAGTGTTTGCTATACCATCGGTAATAGCTGTAAATATCCGCCCATATACTACATCACACTCTTGCTAAAGAACTATTTCAAAGTAAAAAACTAAGACCTTTTTTGTCTTATGACTAAAGGCGAAAAGTACTTCAAATTGAATAGCTTCTTGAGGCTTGCCCAATCCTTGGCGCTCCTCTAGTCACTACCATGTGCCACCAGTCATCTACCTTTCAAACAATGACTCCGAAAATATGGTCAGTCTCAAATGCTCCACAATAGCCAAAATGCTATGGATCTTCTCATGAATCTTCATAAATTTCTCTGATGTCTTATAATCGGTGCCCCTATAGAACTCTACCGATCTATTTCTTTGAAACTTGTGTGATTGCCTAGCCATGGCTGTCGCCCTAATACTATTCTTTGTAAGTGGAGATGGCACTACCATTATGGGTATTGATACTAATGTTGCCAGCATAGTTGAAGTCGCAGGAGTGGCCTATATAGTATTCAAGTTCGCATCTTGAACAAGGGTTGCTGATGAAGACGGTGGTGATGAAGATGTAGTCTGTGCCCTAAGTATATCGAGGATCTCTTCTAGTAGACATCCGTGCAATATGACCTACTAGGACACCTCATTGAATCTCATAGCTTCCACGTATCATGTATCAAGATCTCCACTCTCACTATTGATCTCCTTCTAATCGACCATCATGGTCTGCAATGTACATTACGAGTTTTGAATCAGATTGATAACTACTAGTATATAATATAGTACAATCAAAATTAACAAGTATGGTTCAAATTAGTTATTTCCCAACTAACCGTACTTCCCAACGAAGACTTTAAGTCAGGATCATAGGGTCTCCTCACTAAGTTCATTATCGTCCAAACTCTAAAGTCATGTTCGTACTTTAGTTGAATTGTGGGCTTATAGAAAGTTTATGTATCAACGTTGCACTCTGATACCAACTGTGATAGCCCTGGTTCCAACAAACTATGCTTCACCCGGCGTAGACCTACATGGACCTTTGTTAACCCTCGAAAGGTCAAC
The DNA here is from genome assembly GCA_039657365.1 of Stephania yunnanensis. Lineage (NCBI taxonomy): Eukaryota > Viridiplantae > Streptophyta > Magnoliopsida > Ranunculales > Menispermaceae > Stephania > Stephania yunnanensis. The sequence goes on along the minus strand of CM077581.1, from coordinate 24,280,388 downwards.
CTAAGACAAATTAGCCTTCTTATACTATTTTATCATTATTTTGGTGTTTAACTATAGAGTTATTAATTTTGCAAGATTTAAATTAGTAAGCAACATAAAAAATAAAAATGAAGCAATTCAAATAAATCTAAAACACGTAAAATAGGACAACTTATGTGTGGAACCCTGTAATATATTTCATGTATAAGTATGATGGCAAAAGTGAGCATATACATGTATCATAGTGTCGTTCAATGTATAAGTATGATGGCAAAAGTGAGCATATACATGTATCATAGTGTCGTTCAATCCTTATATCCCAAAGTTCAACAAAAACATCAAAATGGATATATATATATATATATATATATATATATATATATATATATATAATACAAAAACCTATAATATTATGAAAGTATAAGCCACTTTAAGAGTTCTCAGAGGTAGTTGCCAATCACTAGCTCTTTGCCTTTCCTACACGAAGGGCTTGCAATCTTCATCGCAAAAGGAGACAATTCCATTGATTAAATCCTGAAGAGTCTTAACAGTACTTCAAGAATTAAATAAATAGTCGATTAATCATGCGGGAATATAAAAAATAGGAAATAAAGTAAGTGTACGATAAACAGACTAGAAATAAAAGTAGTGAAATGAGATTGTCACGAAAAAAAAGAGAGAAGCCAAGTGGTCTCAAATCCATCGAGTCGCGACTATACAACCACAAACATGACTTCCTAGAATTGCAACAACATCAGCAGATTCAAAATTATTGTGAACGTAGAGGAATCAATGATGCCCCGAATACCTCACCTCCCATCCATGACCCAAATTAGTAACATGGAGTAGGCTTTTGACTGTGAGTTGGTCGCCATACCCAGAAGATTACCTTCCCGACTCACTTAGCCCTCGAACACTATAACTAGGAGTAGAATTTCGTAAATAGGCACAATTAAAGAAATTAAATTCAAGAAGTAGAAAAGAACTACTGATAATGCTTCTATTAGATTACTTATGAATAACCATGTAAATCGCATAGTCACGTAGACCGTTCGATGTACTCGAAATCCGTACTATCATCCCGAATTTAGCACTTTTGAACTCCTTAAATTATTTCACGATTTTTGTTAGACTCAATTACGAGTTTTATCGGTACTTTATTTAAATTACATACGCATTACGAGGTCAGTCTTGATGCAAATCGCCTTAAAACACTTTTCAATTGTTGCACGTATCTTGTGATAAGTCTCAATTATAGTATCCACAGTTGGAACTCAACACTGATTTAATGAGTGTCTCATCAATCGCTTAGGTTCGTAATTTTAGCGTGAAAAGCTAATTTAAACAATAATTTTTCTGGTTCTATTTTCTTACATTAACCTAAATTTTCGTGACCACGTTGGCCGTGTCTTCAGTCGAACTGTGTTTATTGAGTTTTGGCTCGACCAATTCTCTCAAATTTGACCTTTATTCTTTTTTTTTTTCTTTATAACTAATTGATTATTATATCATTTTATTGATTATATATATAAAGTGTACTAATACATATATATACACATATATAAATGTATTACTATTATCTATACATATAGCATACACTATACATACATGTTGTGTATATGTATATATATATTTAATATTTTTCAATTATAATTAAACTTGGGATATGTGCAAAATTAATGCGCATTTCCATGCATTCTTAAGATGCATATAATTTCAGCGTATATCCTGATAAACTCTCGGGATACGTGTAATTCAACATGCATCTCGGGGTATACACACACACACACACTCTAAACGCACCCCGAGAATACAATATCCACATCGCCTTCTTCATTAAATCACCAACACTATCACTTACCTCGGTGTCGAGAGAGTAGCCGACTAGAGAGCGAGGGGAGACTGGGAGTGAGGTGGAGCCAAGAGGAAGAGGAGCCGGGTGGAATGGAGCTGAGAGTGGGCGTCGTCGGCAATGGTGGCTGTTAGAGCCGCAAGGAGGTCGAGAGGGTGGTGGTCGGGTCGTGAGGGGGTCCCCAAAGAGAGAGAGAGAGAGAGAGAGAGAGAGAGAGAGAGAGAGAGAGAGATAAAGATTGACATAAGGGAAGGGGTGGGATGAGAGAAAAAGCAAAGTGAGGTGTCAAAATGTGTATTGTATGGAGTTGTCAGTGTATTCACTTAACCAACCCCTAATTGCATTCCTATTTTTTATACCTTATTTTTTAACAAAATCAATTATTTAAAACTTAAAACTATGACATATTTAAATTTAATTAAAACTATAGCCAAATAAATTATAGACCATATTAATTTTTATTCTTTTTATAATATTTCCCAACCATTTTGGTAACTTAATGTGTTGCACTACTATATTTTAGCCTCGATGCCCGAAGTTTGACTGAGTGTTCCATATGAGACTAGGCCAATGGTCAAAATCTTCAAATTAGTGTGCAATTTGGATCTTGAATTTCTTGGGCTGTTACATGTATCGCTTGCACTTGTGGACTTTGTTGTCCTGTTTGAAGCTTTGTTATTTGATTGTTCAGATTTGATAGTTATGCCATTATCGCAGGTTGCAAATCAATCTCATATACGCCTGCTAGTTTCCTCACTATGGAACAAGTACCGACTGTAGGGTTTTGAAACATAAGATTAATATGACCCAATGCTTTATCCTCATCTTTGGTTAGTAGAGAACCAACGACTATGACATCTACTAGTGTTCATTCCATAGTAAAAAATCTAGAGTTATGCCCATTTCACGTATCCATGTCCTGGACATATCCTTATCATCTCTTTAAATCTTTCCTAAGCCTCATTAAGAGACTCAAAATCTTCCTACTTGAATTGATTGATTTCCAGCTTCCTTTCACTGATCTTCGCTAGTGAAAGAACTTATCTATAAATCTTTTATTGATTTCAACTTATGAGGTCATACTCCTTGCATTTATTCCTTGGAACTAGAATTTGACTTTTTCACCCAATGAGAGTGGGAAATGTCTCATCCTAATCACCTTTTTCATAACTTTGGTAAGGTGGACAGTGTCGCACTCTCCAACAAATTCTCTACATGTGCAATTGGATCTTCATTAGCTAGCCCATTTAACAAGCTATTCTACACTATGTTGATCAGAGACGGTGTCAGTTCAAACTCGGTGGTGTTGGGTGGAAGCCTCATCACTCTGTTGTAAGTCTTTTGAACTTATGCCTTAAGTAGTCACGAAGACATCTCTGTCCTCGCAAGCTGTCTTGCATAGCCAGATCTTCTTCGGGTTGGTTATTTCATCACCCCTGTTGTTGGTTTCTTACTTAATCCTCGGCCATCTTGATTCATTTCTTTTTATTTCCTTTATTGGTTCTATCAATCTCTGGGTCGTAAGGCACTAAATCCTTATCTCTTTTGCTATGCATGCACTAATTCTCCCTTAAAAGAAAACACAAAAGATCAACTACAGAAAGTCAAACTTGAAACTTGAGCCATTTTTCATGAACTTGAAAGTGAAGTAATTTAAATAAAACCTTGCAACTTTTAAACTAAGTCTAAGTGGCTGCCTATCTTTGATAACAGTGCCAAAAACTTGGTAGGTGTCCTACAAGCATAACAACTCGCTTGTAGCAATAGTGTCACCAACTTACGTTGAGTACGAATATCGTCCTCAGGGAAAGGCGTATGCACTTAATACGTACTTAAAAAAATTACTCTATTGCTAAGGAATCTTTTTAATTGGTTTTATAATTGACAAAACTAATTTATACCAACAAATCAATGCAAACTACTTTAAACTCTTATTTACCTGAAAATGTGTAAACACCATCAATTAGAACTTATTTAGGGATACGTATACTACATATACTACTAAACTAACCCTATATATAAGTCTAAATAATTGCTCATCAATGTGCCCCAATTTTGAATAAATCCCACTGAAGTGGATTAGGGTTTTGGTGAAGTAAATTAATGTAATTCAGTTGATAACTATTTTGAAGATGTTTTTATAGTTAAATTTGATTTACATTAGGATTCTGACAAATTGGATTATTAGTTTTTGTCCAAATTGACTCCACATGCTGGAAATATTTTAAATGTGGTATTAAGCGATTTTCTGGTGTTTGGTGTTGAGTTTTGATGATATAATTACATAATTATTGATTTGGAGAAGTTTTGTTAGTTCTAAATTGTTAAAGTTTTCCTAATAAACAAGCTATATTGAAAAACTCATAATTTCTCTATTTTTTATTCGATTTAAGTATTTTTAGAGTCTATAGAAAGTATGTAGTTAGCTCTACAAGTTCCTTTTTGGTCATTGTGAGAAAATATCGAGGTTTACAAAGTTAAAAGAATCACCCCAAGTAGCTCGTTCAAAGCTAATTGAAGTTGTTGTAAAATAATTATGTTAGGAGTTGACAACATAGAGTTTGATTGTACTCGGGGTACGCGGAGCTCGACTAGAGGTGAGGGAATTCGGCATGGGATGCAATGTAAGTCAATAATAAGAATTTATAAACTTTTAGTACACATCATATATTTGTTGCACTGTTGTATTGCATCCAAGACTATCTATTGGCCATGCATATAGTTATTTGGACCTTAAGGGGTCGACTCTGACCTTTAGACATGTCTGATAGTGTAGTATTATTAGGTGCACCTCTTACACCTTGATCATCATGGGTGGAGTTAGAGTATATCAGTAGCGCTTGAGGCCACATATCAACTGAAGGGATATCCACAGATCGTAGGTGGGGGTTTCCGCCATATCGATGACATACGGGCTATGTCTTGCATCTTACGGATTCATGGGAATCACCCTGACCATGTGAAAATAGGATTGCATCATGTTTACTTTAACTTTTATTATTATATTTTCTTCAATTGTTTATTATGCACTAGGATTTTATAAAACCTATCTGTTCACTCACTGGGGGCTTCGTAACCTAGATTTGTTGTTGAATTGGTTGGACTTGCAGTGGTTAGAAGAAAGGCAAGGCATTAGAGTGCTCAACATCAGAGACAGCACCCTTATCACACTATAGGTAATATATTGGTTGAATTGGTTTTAGTTATGTATCCATTAATTAGACTTGTATTTGGGAGTTCGTTCCTTGACTATGCTTTAATGGATTATTGCATATTATAATTAATGCTTCCACTTTAGGTTTCCTGATCGCTTTGCATGCTTTTTTGCTTTACACACCACGTGCACGACAAACAACTGGGCATGTCAATGCAATATAACATTTTTTGAAAAATTAACTTTGAAAATGATTTTTAAATTAGAATAATAATACTGGAAGGTGGGTTTGAAACATCTTTTAGGGATGATGGTATGACAAAACACCTTGGGAGACGGTGTGAATGAACACCTTTGGAGCTAGTTTAGGCAGGTCGAACCTTTGATTCGTGATACGAGTATCGACTATTTGCTGCACAAATCGATCAACAATAGAGTCACTATTCCATCATTTTTCTAGTGATTTATCTGAGAAGAAAAATTCGGTCAGGATTCGCCAGCGTCAGCCACGAAAATATTAGAGTAAAACAAAGAAATTGTGTTCGATTGGGATATGTACTACTTAGGATGCTATATATATGACCCAAGGGCTTCGAAATTAAGTGCATTAGAAAGCCCTTGGTTAGCCTTGAGTGCTTTAGAGAGCCTTTGAGTGCTATTAATTAGATTTATATTATTCTCAATTGAGTTTAGTTTAGTTTTATTGTTCTTACTTTTGAAGACTCTTTAGAGATTCAAGTATTGATAGAGGTATTTTTCATTAATATCTTTTATTTATTTTATTGCAATGTTTATTTTGAATGTGTGTGAGTAGTTTATTAATCTAAACAAAGTCCAAACATGAACTTAAACCATTTTGCCATTTTGCCATGTAGCTATAATGAATAAATATTTGTCCTTAATGTTTAATCTTAATCATATACGTCAGTTCACATTTTCAATAGATTTGTTTTTTGTATTACAATCAAGAAACTTTGTATTGCATGAATAGTCTAGAATGTGTATTGTGATATTTAGGTTCAAAATCTAATATAAAGTAGTAACTAGGATTAATTTAAAAGTCCTTTAGCATTTATATGTCTTAGGTGAAATGTGTTCTAAGTTTGATATTGATATGGCTAATTTCTATAATATCAACTTAGTAGTAAGAAGTTTTTATAGAATGTAATGCTATTTTGTTTTTATTAGTTATTTTTAAGCTTTCGAAGAACTAATGGTGATAAGATTAGAATATGACTTTTCGAGTGATATAAGGAAAATTGATGGCTTGATAAAGGCTATTAATCTTATTTGTGATTTAGGTTTAATGATTCAAGAATACTTCATAAGATGATGGTAGTATGATTATGACTATAATTTAATTAATATGTTCGGATTAAAAACAACTTAAGTTTCATTGTTGTGGATATTTTTTAAGATGCTTGTTTTATATTGATTTGAATTGAATTGGATTTAAATTATTTAGTATTAAAAAATTTGAATTGTGTTAGTTTAAATTAGTTTAATTAGTTTAATTGATTGTCATAGTTTGATTAGATAATTTCAATTCCCGTTTTAAATAAGTTAAAGTAAAATAATAAAAACCCTTTAAAAACCTTTTCTTAGGAAGTTTAAAAAATCCATGTGGAGACGATCTTACTTACCACTACTACTAGTAATAAAAATATGCAAGAAACTTATTGTACACGCTCTACACATGTCATTATTTTTCATTAATGTCTTTCTTTAATTTTATGATGTTTAAGTTTAACATGAGTGATTAAATTATTAATTAAAAATGAGATATGAAATAAACCTATTGCAAAGTCCTAGTTTACGAGGTTATGTACTTAATGCTTTAAATTGATATTATATTATGAGATTCATTTGTTTAAATAAGATTATTTTCTTGAATATCAATTTATGAATATAGATGTTTCTTGCATAATCGCGAATATGTTAGCGATTAATAACTTCTACATCTAAATAAAATGGTAATTAGGATTCTTTGAATGGTTGTATATTTTTGAGAAGTCTTAGATGGATTTTAAATCTAAGTTGAACTCCTACGACATATTACCGGTAATTCTTGCTTAGTATAATTCTTTTCATTGAACTTAATGTGGTTTTATTATTATTAGACACTTTAAGCACTTGAAGTACTAGATAAGATTAAGTTATTGATATGAATCACGTGAGTTTACCATTAACAAAAGGAGAACTAGGTGCCAATCATAGTAGGAGGAGGGGGGAACATGTCAAACCCGACTTGATAGTATTGTAAGGGTAATAAGAGTCAAAGAAATACCTCAAATGTATGATATCAAACCCTCCCAAGTCATCAAAAGTGGGTAGGCTATAGTAGCTATCAATGACCTTAGAACTATAAATAACCATCACCCACCTTACCCTTACACTATCCCTGAGTTTGTTCACATTTCCATTCGCATAGAACTCATGAATAACTTCTCACATCCTTTAATCAAATCTGGGTTATGGGGATGCTCAGTCAACGCTTGGTTATCTCTGGTGAAAAATCCTCATCCTTTCTCTTGTATGATCGAGGTCACTTTTTTCTCATATTTGGAACTTTCTATACTAAACCACTTCTCAACTAAGGTTTCCTCTTGTTATTATTAAGATCACTATCATACCTTTTCTTGTCCTTAGCAATCACAAAAAGAAATTCATTATAAGGCTCAGGTTAATTAAATGGTCTCTAGGTCTAAGTGGTGGAAAACGAATAAACTTCCTCCTGCTAGGACCTACAAAACCACTGCATTCTCCTCTGTTCATGGCATACAAATCTAAATAGCAACAATATACAATAAACCTACATAAAGTTCATATCATATCAATAACTAGTACATCAGTCCATGACGCTCGGCGAACCCAAGAATATTGAATTTTAAACTTAAACGTTTGCTCGAATGGCTTATGGCTTTTGAAATCCAAGTTAATCAATGTTTTGTGAAAATTTGATTAAAAACCATTTTCAAAGTCTAGAAAACATGCCAAAGTTCAAATCGGTCCAAATTGAAGCAAAAATGATTCCAATCAATTCATCATTTCACATATACATGCACAATTAGTCCCAAATTGAATTTAACCAAAGTATCGACGAATTTTCAACAAACATAAGGACTTTGAAAATTTGAATTGTCATAACAAACTCCCGCACTTTCCCCTTAAATTAATTCACACTACATTGATCTACTTAAAGCCGTCGTGTCTCTCGAAATTACAAATTGGACTTGAAATTTTAAATATTTCAAAAACGTAGGCCTTTTGCCCAAAAAATTGGGATTTTTTCAAAATCAATCAAAAATCACATACAAATCTGCCAAATCACTCCAGATACTATCATGAAAACCCTATGTTTCTAGAAACCAAAATAACTCCTACAACACACCTTTTGCCCGAATTGACCGAAAAGAAGCTTGACAAAACTCATCAGAAATTGGAAGGATTGGGGCGTTACCTATTTATGGATGAGTCCGCAAAAGCTCGGATGAGCTTTCTTGGCCTAATGGACACCTTGGGGGCTCAAAAGCATGACCCTAAGCACCTTGTCAAGACCTTTTTAGGAAGATTTTTTGGTTCCATTCGATCTGAAAGTTGACCGGACATGTAGAAATACGTTCGAGGATAGCAAAACGAGAAAATGTCGTTGCCGATTATGGAGGAAAATAGGAATGATAAAAATCTTCCAATTATGCAGGGTGCTTGACATAACAACTAGCAAAACATGAGGTAGGAACAAAGGCAGAAGAGAAGAGCTCACATATGGGGAGGCGAACCAACACTATATAGGGTCATTACTTTTATGTATTGAGTATCATGCTGCAATTGATGGAAGTGGCATGAAGCCTGCTACAATTGATGTTGACATAGTGTGACCAAAGTCATTTTCATAGGAAAGAGAATGAGGATCCTCAGAATTTCCTTACAAAATTTAAGTTGGTGGAAGTGGCATGAAGCTTGCTACAATTGATGCTGACATAGTGTGACCAAAGGCATTTTCCTTTTGTCTTAAAATGCTACATAGGATTAGTTGTTTCACATTCTAGCTAGTTTTATAAGGAATTGGAATGAGCTACCTCAAAGATTTTAGGATAATTACATGCCAGTAGGAGAATTACTTTGCTAAGGAGGCTAATATCTCACATTGTCATGAAAGATGATGAATTCTTGTCATGGTATTGGGAGAGGTTCAAGAGATTGTGCAAGGCATGTCCTCAACATGGTCTAAGTTTGTAGTCTTTGATTGAATGTTTCTATGAAGGGTTGACCTGTAATGAAAAGCGACCACTTGATACAATTCATAATGAGAGTCTTTTAGATATCCCACCTATTGAGGCTAAGGGTATAATAAGAAAGTAGCTAATCAAACCAAGCATTATGGTCCGACTAGTAAGAGAAGAGGCGCAAAAATATATTTATAGGAAAGTAGAGTTGAAAGTGAGTTGTTACAACTGAAGTCTACGGTGAAACAAATGCTGGTTTAGAAAGGGAAAGCAAAAGCCCGAGGTATTTTTTCAGAGTACATCCATTTAACAGATTAGTGTCCTCAACTTTTCGAGGATACCAGGGAAGTCAAGGTTGCAAGCCAGTTTCTAGTGCCACTTACAGGATAGTATGGACATTGGAGTAACTATTATGGAGATAAGGATATGAATCCTAACTTCAACTATGCAGCTAATAAGCCTAACTATCAAAATTTTATGCTTAGAGGAAACCCATTTGCAGTAATGCTTCAATATCAACAAGCCCTTCCACATAGTCATACTTTGGGTTGGATAGTGAAACATTTAATTTTTATGACAGCATCAATATGAAGCTATGATATAGGCTTCAATTAATGAATTGTAGGCCAAGATGTCAAATATGTTAGCTTAGATAAGCCAAGCCAACAATCTGGGCAAGCTATCATCATAACCTGTTTTGAACCCTAATGCACATATAAATGTGATTTCATATATCAATGCGATTTCAATGGCTGAAAGTGTTGCAAAGCTTGAGACAAAAATTACCAGAGTAGAGGAACATGAAAAGTTGTAAAAGGAGGAAGATGAAAGGATCAACTCCAGCAAGGGATGGATGAATACCATTAAGCATAAGGCATCATTTCCTCAAATGTTGTATCTAGAAAAGTTTACAAACATGTTCAAGGATTGCAAATGGTCCGAGGACTAGTTAGGGGAGTTTATGAAGGCTAAGGAAGCAAATAAAAAGTTGAGAAAGTGAAGCCATAAGTTGAAGTTTCTTGCGAACCATTTAAAAAAGCAAGATTGTTTGAAGAAGAGGAGGAGAACTCTTATGCAGGTAAACAAATAACTGTTGAAAAAGTGTGAGGATCCAAGTATTTTTAGTGTTTCTTGCATGCTAGGAGATATGCATATAAAGAAAGTCATGTTTGATCCAGGAGAATCCATTAATACAATTTCATCATTAGTTTTATTTTCTATGCATGAAAAGGTTTTAAAACATTCTAACATTATAATTCATTTAGCAGATAGATCTTCAATCCAACCACTCAAGATGTTGGAAGACGTGAATGTTCGTGTCAAAATTAAGATTTTGCCTCTTATTTCCATGTCATCGACATGGAGGAAACACATGCTTCTAAACTATTTTCTGTTGTGCTAGGCTAACCATTCATGAAAACTACCAAAGCCAAAATAGACGTGTTTGGAGGTTGCATTTTACTAGAACATGATGGCAGGGTCATTTATTTTTCCATTCATGATTATTTGGACTTACTTACTAATGTTTCCACCATTTATGCAATTTTTTCTCCTTCTAATGATGATTTGCAGGACTCTATAAAATTTCTTTTATACATCTTGAAGAAGATGTGCTAAAAGGAACAAGAAAAGAAGAGGAAAAATAGGAAAGGAAAGAAAGAGTATGCGACATTTAATATTGATAGAGGACACCAAACCTGAGAAGATATATACTATGAAGTAGAATTCAGTCATAACTTATATGTCATAGAGCGAACTTAGATGTCATAGAGCGAACACCAAAGAAGGTTGCATTTCTTGTGAGTAGTTTGACGAAAAAGATTTATGGAATCGTGAATATAGTGGTTATTTAAAGTCATGACAAGTAGCTGAAGGGCTAATGTTTTTGATAAATTTTTCAGTCATAGATGAAGGGCTTCATGTCCTTAATACCATGTTGCTTGATGTTGTTCACTTAGATGGAAATGGCATGCATTAATGTCTATAAAGGTACAATTACATTCATGATTAATGACAAAAAGGTTATTTAAAGTCATTACAAGTTATGCATGAAAGAGAGATCGAAAGTCGTTTAGCAACAAAAGATAATTAAGCCGCCAAGCAAGGATGAGAAGGAAGCCACCAATTGAAATAATTGACTTGGATTCTGATTAGTCTGAGAATGTGATAACGTCAGGTTAATGATGTTAAATACCGACAATCAATAGGAGGCATCCCACATTTATTTTTCATTAGTTTGATTTGTTTAAGTGTCAATAAACTTTTGGTTTGAATAAATGGTTATAGGTTGAATTAGTAAGTCGAATAAAGTGTGATGAAAATTAATGAACTTTTCTATTCTCTCTAATTTTTATAGAGACTTTACGATGAAAGTGGTGAATGTGGATTGTTTTGCAAGCAGTGATGTCTAAAAAGACTTTTGGCAATACAATTTAGGCATGTATAAATTAAATTGTCGCATCCGCATTAGGTCATATACATACATAGGGAAGTGCACATAATGAAACAAAAACTTGGAAATAAGTTCTGGTTTTTAGGCCATTGATTCTCAGCTTCACGTAGTAAAACTTGGGCAGTGAGAGAATATCCCAATAATGAAATATTCTGATTTTAGAGCTAGCGATGTCTGAGTTTGATTAGGGCACTAACAAGGCACCGAGGGTAATTTATAATTTTTTTTTAAAATTTCTAGTGATTTTAGCCAACGATCCCTACCACCATGACGTTGAACATACTATGCGGGGCTCGATTTCTTGTTTTGAACAGGGTAGAACCATCTCTTCTTCATTAACCCATTGCCCTACCACCTTTCCATCGCCTCGAAGACCTAAAAACCCACTCCCCACTACCAAAACCATCACTTTTAAGCTCTTATCTCACCCATTTTCGATTCTCCATCTAGTGTAGATCATTTTGAGCCGAGAAAATGGGAGATTGATGAGCGCCTTGACAAAGCCGTGAGCGAGGAATTGAAGTTTTAGAGCTTCTAAGGTGTCCATTAAGCCAAAAAGCTCCTATGATCTCTTGGGGACTCATTCCCAAATAGGTAACGCCCTATCCTTCCAAATTTTCGTGAATTTTATCAAGGTGTTCTTCAACCGATTCGAGCAAAATCTGTGTTACAGGAGTCAAATTGATTCCTAGAACCATATGAATTTTGTTTGTGATAGTATTTAGAGTAATTTGGTCAATGTTTTTGCGATTTTTTATCGATTTTGGAAAATACCAATTTTTTGGGCAAAAGGCCTACGTTTTTGAAATATTTCAAATTCCAAGTCCAATTTTTTATTTATAGTGATACAATGGTTTTAAGTTGATTAATGTAGAGTGAATTAAGTTTTGGGAAAGTGTGGAAGTTTGTTATCAAAATTAAAATTTCCAAAGTCTTGATTTTTGTTGAGAATTTGTCAACACCGTTGACACTTTGGTTAAATTCAATTTGGGATTGATTGCCCATGTGTATATGAGTTGATAAATTGATTGAAATTATATTTGCATCAATTTGGACAGATTTAAACTTTTGCAAGTTTTCAAGACTTAAAAAATAGTTTTTAACCAAATTTTCACGAAGCACTAATTGACTTGGATTTCGAAAGCCATAAGACATTTCATGAAAACTTTTGTATTTTAAATTCAATATTCTTGGGTTTACCGAGTGTCATGGACTGATGTACTAGTTATTGATGTGATATGAACTTCATGTAGGTTGGTTGTGTTGTTTATATTTTTATTTTTGTGCCATCGACAGAGGAGAGTGAATTGGTTCTACGAGTCCTAACATTAGGAAAAATAATCGTATACCACCACTTAGAGCTAAAGACCGCCCATCCAATGCACCTAGGACTAAAGATGAGTTTCTTATTGTAAGTGATAAGGCCCAGAAGAGATATGATAAAGATCTAAACAAGAAGATGAGACCTTTTTTGAAAGGGGGTTTAGTATAGAAAAACCAAAGTATGAGAAGAGAGTGACCTCAATCATTCGAGAGCAGGGATGAGGATTCTTCACCAGGGACTACCAAGCTTTGGCTGAGCATCCCTAAAACCCATATTTGACTCAAGGATTTGAGTAGTTGGTTTGTGAGTTCTATGCAAATGGACATGTGACGAAACTCGGGGATAGTGTTATGGTACGGTGGGTGATGGCTAGTTATAGTTCCGAGGTCATTAACACCTACTATGGGCTACTCACTTTCGATGACTTGGGTGGGCCAGACATACTACACTTGAGGTATTTTTATGACTCTGACTACACCTACAAGACTATCAAGGTAGCTTTGACATGTTTCCCCTCATCATGATTGGGCCTATGCTACCTTTCGATACCTTAAGCACCTTATTAAGACCTATTTTAGGAAGATTCTTAATGCATACCATTTTGTGTGATGCTCTACCAAATTTGGGCCAGTGTCAGTTGCATTGATGAGGGTCATTTTATTCACAAGGTTATTAGTGAGAGGATGACCATGACGAAGAATGAGATTCTAGCACACCTTATCCTTTTTGTTAACCTATGCCGATATGTAAGAGTTCATTTCGCTGGTTTAAAGTTTGATATCCCACCCAGTTAGCCATATACAATGATAACATCTACAAGTTAAGTAAGTTCAGATGAGAGGTTTTAAAGGACAAGGAAGAGAGAGCATTGGCAGCAACACGGTTGTACCAGCAGTAAGAAGAATCCTAGGCCAAGAGAACCACGGGTAGGAAGAGGAAAACATTATACGCTTCTTCCTTTGCACCACCACCACCACTAGAGGGAGTACCAGGACATACGTTTGATGAGGAGATGATAATCCATAATCAGAGTGATATTAGTTGTTTCTTGTATCATGGGTAGATGTAGCACCAAGATGTCGATAATCACCCTAACAAGCCAACTCCCCCGATCTTAAATAGTATATTCATCATACTTTTAGGCTACTAAGTTTACTGAGCCCATAAAGAGAATGGAGCTGCTTCATCTTCCATTTCTTCATAGAGAGTGCAGACTCCTTATCAGACTCCATGGACGACTCCAAAGTAGAGTGAGCAACATCAATGCAGCTCAAGTGATTTTAAGAATTGATTTTATTGTCTCTGTATGTATTTGGGAGAACTGAGAAACTTGATACTATTTCAATTTTGTAATATATTTTTGGAAGAGATACAATATGATGGTTTTGTAATATTATAGTATCACTACACAACACATTATTTGCATACATTTTCGGTTTTTCATATATTTATTTTATTTCACCTCATTCATTCCATTTTCTTATCTTCCATTATTTAATTTTCATTTGTGTCTTTTGGAATGTGTATTGGTTGTTCTACTTTCTTGAACCTCGAGGACAGGCTCAGGATACGTTTGAGGGTATGCAGGTGAATGGAATGAATGAATGAACCATGTAGATTAGGTAAAATTTTCACAAATTTTCTTTTCAAGTTTTCTAGCGAAATACAAGTAATAAGTTTACATTTTATTTTAAAATTGATGGTTTGGTTGGTTGTTTACACATTTCCATACTTGTGAATTATTTCTTTATGTTTTTTTCATTCATTATTTTAAGCTTAAATGAATGCCCGGTTCTTGTTTAAGATAATGGTGGACAATTTGAGAAATCGAATTTGGATTGATGTTGCTATAAATGGACTGGACCTTAAGTAGAGTTTAGTTGAAAAATCTATTCTTGTGATTGGTCTACAGTATTGAGTCTACACCAAAGAGTGCTAGTGTGGAGTCAAGGCTTTATGCTAGATATGAAAGTGTGTAAAAGGTCGCTATATGACAAGAGTCAACTTAATCTCTAAAGGTTTCGGGATAGGTTTGCAACCCATTTAAAATTTAGTAATAACTTAAAAATAATTTTTGAGGAAGATGTGGGCCTTGTTTGTTTAAACCATCAGACTTTAGCCCACCTATTAAGTTATTCCTAGTTAGCCCATTTAAGCCAACGTAACCTGATTCTTTAATCACCTATCATGAAACCCATAGCCCATTAGCCCTTAATACTTTACCTAGTTAGAAGCTAGACTTAGATTTGAAATCTTTAAAAAGAGACACGAAAAGAAGGAAAAAAATTGAGTGAAAAAATGCTTATATACTCAAATGCTTATATACTCAAAATAAGGGGAAATTATTTATGATGAAAAATGAAGTCAAGATTAGAGAGTCTTACCTAAAATGATTTCCGCACGAAATGGATTAGGGAGTCGAATGGTTGGAAAAAGGTAAGGACTACATGATATGAAAAGAAAAATGAAGTTACATGTTGTCTAAACCATTTCATTTTTTGAAAATCTTTTGACGGTCCAAGTCTAAGTTTTCCAACGTTTTGAATGTGATAGCGTAGAATGGTTGCATAAGTTCTATTTGTGGAATCTTAGTATTCAATGCTCTATTTAGAGATTGCAAGTTTTCGGCTTGTTACACGTTTCGAGGTAACTCGTGATTAATTGATAGTTTTAGTCTTGATGACGCGTAATGTTTTGTGGAGTATTATTCAAGAAAGTGGTCAAAATATCTTGACTTATAGTAAACGGCTTTGCTTGGTTGTTCTTGTTTCCATTTGGAAAATTTGCAAAAAATTGGATGAAACCATTTAAGTTAGAGTTGGGTATTAGAGAAGCTGAAACCTATTTTGTGTATGCAAGTTGATTGTCTTATACTACTTTGCTTGGGATAAGCCTTTAGGTGTGAAGTAATCACCATGAAATAGCTGGATGAAACTTGACTGTATTACAGGAAACTCACTGGAAATGTTGCGGATGAAGCCTTGTGAAAATCTAAGAGGAAGCCTGAGCTCGGATTTCAAGAAAAACTTAAGTTCCTTGGCATCAACTTACGACGTTGCCATGACATTGGGCTCATACTGCGGTAGAAGCAAACATAAAATAGAATGTTGTACCACTTTCTCAGCAATTCCTAGCGCCTTGGAATCTTAAATGTACTATATTGGACAAAATTGAAGATTGACATTTTTTGATTCTACCATTATACAAGATTTGAGATTAGACTTTCTATTATCACACTCTTACTAAAAATAGGAAGCCCTAGAATGACTTGAAGAATTTTAATAATTTGTGAAACTTTTGTTGAGAGCAGAATGTATTGTTTTTATATTCTCGAGAGAGTGAGAGGAAGACAACTCCAATATTGCTTATTCTTCGTAAGTCATTAATTTCGTTTTTAAGATTTTGCATTGTTTTCTATTATTTAAATAAATATCACTATTAATTTCATGTCAATAAGTGCCTAAGTTCTACGTTCTAGATCAAGGTGATTGAGTTCTAGGGATTTTTAGGATTTAGGACATTTTTGCGCTTTCAATTCTAATATTATTCGATTCTAATTTTCAAATTGTTGCTATGAGGTTTTTGCCTATGAATATGAACCTTAAGTTTTTCCCTTGTCGTTTTGTAAGTTCACTTGCACTCCAATTTTGGTCATAAACTATTGCTAGTAATCCTACCGTCGTTCGATAAAGGGGATCACGTTAGATTTAAATTCGAGCCTTGTTTATTGGCAATCGAGGTGCCTTTGGTCATTGATATACGAGAAGGGTAACAACATATTGTAATTTCCACTTAATAGGTAGAATAATTTGACACTAGTTACTGCTCATGATAGGTGTTCTCATAGAGCGTAATGCTGCTAGTTTGTTGAAAATTTACAGAGCACTTAGAATTTTGTGGTTCTAGTTAGTATGTGGTTATATTGCATGCCCCTCCACTAACATGAGAAGAATGTGCTGAAACAAGTCACTATAAGCCTATCTATGAAAATTGGTACCAAAACAATCTTTTAAAAACTGGCGAATGAATTTTAACTCACACTTTGGTCTAGAGTTTCCTTGTTATTGATTTTCGTTTTCTTAGCATTTGAGTTTTGTTTTCTTCACATTTAATTCTAAGCGTAATTACGATTTTGTTTTTGGAAAATTTCCATTTTTTCGAAAGTCTAAAAAGGAATATTTTAATCTCTGTGGATTTGACCCCGCTTACCACTATTGTCAATCAATAGTAGCTCGATATTTGGGACTATTATTGGTGTCGTTTGGCACAACACCAAATACATATCCTAATAAAACTAAAATTACTGGTTTAAATCCATATTTCACCTGACTGACCTCAGTGATTTGTGTTTAATGTGTAAATCCTTAGTACATCGTTGGGACTTCTTTAAAATATCTTTTAGATGATCAACAATTTAGGTAGTGATTTCTTTGTATTCTTTAGTTCGCTAGCACATCACTAACTTTATGTGCTGCTGATTTAGCAAGTGATTTATGTGTAAATCCACAACGCTGGTACATTACCAGTACTTTTCCACATTTGATCAAGTTCTTCTCTTTTTTTCCATTTTCCTTTATTTTTATCATTATTTATTTTAACCTAAAATCACAAAACGAAGAGAAAACCTAGTATAATATAACAGTTTTTTACTCAAAATAACACTAAAATATAATTTAAAATAGTGTGTAATTATTGACTCTAATACCCACAAACTTAACAATTTGTCATCATAAACAAAGGAATACTCTAAATTATATCACTTATCATTCTTTAACTGATTTTAGAATTGCTTAACTTAAATAGAAGTGATCATCAAATAGAATCAAATTACCCTTATAGGAATAAAATATAAAGTAGACTCAGTAAATATTAAAGAACAACCCTTAATGACAACTTAACCCTCATTATGCAATACAACTCAGATTTTAAAATTCAATCAATGCCAAGGCCAATCCATCATATAGGTTTTCTCAATCTTCACTTAAAAGCTTCGAGCTTACAATGTCCAACAAAATAAAGCAATATGGAATATCATAGACCATAATCACCAAGTTAATCTCCACTATCAAAACATAACCACAACCAAAGTAAATAGGACTCGATTCCCAAGTTCATTTTGGCTTGATTAAGATACCAATAAATAAGATATCATTATGGTGTTCAAATATTGAAAAAAAACTCCACTCAACTTAGCTATAAGCACTCGAGCCAAATCTTTTATTTCAGGGGTTTTAATAAAGTTCTTATTTCTTTTTTTATATATTCATATATATTTTTTTAGTTTCATATCACTTTTCTTTTCATCCACTTAGTTGCTTACTCCATTTCCTAATGGATACCGTTTTAAGTGGGATTGTTATGATATTTTTATCTCTTATTAGCACTTCTCACTTTCACATAGTCAAGCAAGTCTTTTTTTTTAACTAGGTCAAGTGCATAGGCTTACTAGCATTAAGTTTAATAATAGTTAAAAAAAATTCAAGTGGGTTTGAATCAAATGTTCTAACTAGCAAATATAATAAATAAGATATAAGGAGGGCTAATAAACAGACAATGCCTATTTCCTCCTTTAATTATGTTATTAGTCTCATTTTATTCTTTCAATTCAATTGACCAATAATCTTGTCTTAAGATTATTAGAAATTTATCTTGTTTATCTTGCACTTTTATTTCGATCTTTTAATCATTTTCATGCCAAACATAAAGCAATCAATTCTTTTTAACTCTTCTAGTGCATACACAATCTAGGTAAGTCAATCAATAGGTTATAACAACTGATTCCTTTCATCTTATAAATATTTATTCCTCATAAGTAATTATAGAAATATCGCTTCTATTTAATTCAAGCATATCTAAATCATAACTTCAAAATATAAATATTCTACCATTTCTATTTCATAAAGTAAAATGAAATAAATATTTCATGTATTTTTTTAAAAAATTGTATAAAATTTACCTATTGAATCCTTTATACTTGGACTTCAATGCTTCACATATTCTAAATACCCTCAAACTTATTTCGAACATTTTCCTCAAGGTTTAAAAGCTAAGTTGGGTTCCACTAAAAAAACAAATACCTTGCGAAACATAAACAAATTATATGATAAAAATATAAACAAGCATTGAATTTTGCATATCATATAAAAATCATAAAATTTGAACTTCTATGAATATTAAATTAATAGTAAAATTGAAAATTAATTAACTGCATTAATCAAAACATACTAAAATTCATACACAAAGAAAACTACGTATTACGACGCCTAAAGTTTATCTTATCAACCATTCCTTCAGCTCCTCAGTTTTTCAAATACGTAGTAGCTTATGAAATATAGCTATCAGTTAGATTATAGATACCCATTAGAAATTGCAAAAGGAATGATGAAATATCAACACTTTTTATTGGATCTGGCATTCTATCAATAAATAACCTCTTCGTAATGGAATGATGGCATGCCAAAATTTGATCATTCTCCTCTACCATCTCTTGATTTCTTAAAATCTTTATCTTTATACTCCGTTGGGGTTTGTACCCTAGGTCGATCTTATTAAAAAATTTTCTATTACTATTTTAGTTAGTAAAATCAAGGATTTCATTTGTTGTTCATTATTATAATTGGTTTGCATGCTTACATTATCATAGGATCATGGATGTTTACTGAAACATCATAAATCTCCCTATTCGATCATTAAAATGGGAAATATAATGAATTAAGATCAGTGTGAGTCTTGATCGATGGTCATGTGATGTTCATGTGTATAAGGACACGAATAAAGATCATGAGTACATGTTAGGGACGATGTACTGGATCGACCCTCTATGAGAACACCACATGGATTGAGTCATAGGTGTTGCTCATGATAGGTATATCATTTAGTCCTCTGACTTGAGATTACCAGACTTCAACATCATGATCATAGTGATTTGACACAATCAAATGTTGTTTTTAACCTGGACAATTATAAAGGTTGTGATTGGTTACTATATGAATAATGTGTGAAGATGTGTAATTGAGATATAAGTTATCTGTGATGATCCCAATTCCTAAAAGAAGGGCCACCTAATATAAGCCATGGCCAAACCCCTCGAGATGACCCAACAAGTTAGTCGATGATCTAGTAAGCTTTAATCTGCAAAAATACCATAAGACAATCTACAAATAAACTATTAAGACATATAAGCATGCTTTACCATCAATCATCCAAGTAATACCTAATGCGTCATAACTATCATGAACAAGGTTATCGGCCAATTCTGCTATTATCACGGGCATGAAAGAAAAATATAAACGAGCACAATATATAATACAAGATATAACAAAACAAAGATCAAACAAGAAAGTCAACAAGATAACAATGATAACATGAATGCCATTGAGTTAACAAAGTGGAAACTAGATATAAACCGTGTGATGTCACAACCAACTAACTTTAAGGTATCAAATATGATCCTGCCTCATAGATTGGTGTTTAAGAATCATTATGATCTTGGCCACCATAAATTGTCCTTTAAGGTATCATTTAATAGAGGATGGAGATGACCGGTGGTCCACTGTCTCTATGGTCCGAGGTACCATTTACAATTACTCATTTTAAGCATATCAGTTCCACAAGCATTCATAAATAGAGAGCTCAAAGGGATAAGATAAAATCGAATAACAAGATATATTTAATTTGACTCCAAGAAAGATATCAACCATTTACTATCATGAATCCTAGCATAACTATTAGCATGGCATGATTGAAGATAAAGCAAACCCCGCTTACCTCTAACATTGCTATCTTATTTTCCGTGAATGTCTAAATTGGCATAAATGTATTGTGTTCTTATTAGGAAGCTTAATTTAAATAAGTCACTTTATTATATTAATATTTGAAATCATTATTAAATCTACTTTATAATTAATGTCACGCCATAGTCGCGACAATGCTATCACGATAAAGGTTTTCGGGGTTAGTTACCACTACTTCGATCCTTGTCCAAATGATATATCTTGATAAAATTTGGTAATTTTGGAAAACAATGAGATGTGATTGAGTTTTAGAAAAACACTTAGTGCGATCCCAACGTCGTGGGTTATCCATAGGGCATTGAGTGAAATCACTGAAATTTTAATTGATAAACCTTAAAATAGGTCTTAACAATATGCGGGCACGTATCTTATATGCCATGGTGCTGTGAAATCCCAACTCATTACTTTAAGCTAGTGATTACTATTAACCTGAAACCTAATTAAGCCGACTTAGGCCCGTTTTAAGTCCAGCGTACCTCGATTAGCATTTGTATGAGTTTGTTTGATGTTTTGTGTTTGTGTGATATGTGTAAGTAAATTAATAGGTTGTTGCATAAATGGAAAATTTTAGATAAGCTTATAATTGGAAATAAGCAGTTAATTAGGAAATTTTCAGTACACTAAGGGTAATGAGGGGGTTATGAAATGAATCTGCACACCCAAGAATACTCGTAGGTTTATTCAGTGAATTTATTGGTGATAAATGAAAAAGATATATATATATATATATATATATATATATAAATATATAAATAAAACTTTAGGTTTGATTTGATTATTATGGATCGTCGGATCGCCTCGAGAAGAGTATAGGTGGAGATTGTGGTAACATGTATTTCACAATAGGCTATCACTTTGACATAGTATTCACTTGATTTGTCTTGAGATAGCTCGATGTGTATCTCGAGGATCTAAATATATAAGTCAAAATGGTTCATACTTATTACTATTCGATCAAGTGAGAAGGAGGAGAAGCAACTGGTAGTTTGATCAATCAGGGAATTGATTTAGGAGAGATTGTCTAGTGGATTGGAAGGGACTAGATTAGTGGAAATCAGTGATCACCACAGTTAGTAAGTTATAGTTTGGTTTCAAGTTGAGTTCTTGAGTAGGTGATGAACTTTGTGTTAATTTTTGTTGTTAATTGGAAATAAGTTAAAAGATCATTAGAGGCCTCCACTGAAGTTGTGGGGAGCTATTGGATGTTGTTGAGATTTGGTGATTGAACATGAGTTGTTGCCTTATTCTCTATTGATATAGTCGAGGGTGAAGTGCGCTCTTCGTTGCAGGGAAGCACGTCCCCACTTGAAAAAACAACAACTTTACTGAGTAGTTCATGAAATTTTTTGAAGACTGAAGGACTAATTTAAGGGTTCTAAATAAAGGGCATTAGACTTGTATTAACCTCAAATGGTTTATGATAGGTTATCAAACACCAAGAAAGTTTGAACGATAAAAAATTTAGGAAATTGGAAACAAAATCTAACCAAAGTAAATACAGATTTGCTTATTTATCAATGTTGCCTAGATATTGTAGTATATATAATTAATATAATTTATGGACTAAATATGGGGCTATGTACAGTGTAATGTGTTTACTAAAATGGAAAATGGTGTATGATGTGATATGTGAGAGTAATCCCTGGAGCTTATATTAGGTTGTACGGGATAGAGGTTTGGTTCTCGGCCTATATATTAAATCCTACTCAATTAAATAGGTTTTGTGAATTACACATTCACTAGAGAGTTAAGGATAGAACCATTGAATGTCAATGGATTGGCTAAATAGCACATCGGTCAATGTGTTGGTCTAGAATCGCATTAATGGTGTCAGTGGGTAACCGAACATAGTTTTACAAATGAAATAGGAATCACAGTGTAATAGCCATTGACTATTCGACTTGCATCCGTTATTTAATAATTTATATTTTGTTCATAATACAGTAAGCTTTGTTTGTTTCATTTCAACACTTTAGTAGCAAGTATACAATCTCGTGATTTCTCATTAAGCTTAGGAATTCACAAATTAGCATAGATCAAACTCATCTTTAGTAAACTTTAGCACTTCAAGATTCTATAGGACTTAACATAGTTAAATGAAAACTTAACTCAATTAGCTACTCGTACTTGAGCTAAATCTTTTATTTGAAGAGTTTTAGTTTACTTTTGCTTTCTTTTCTTAATATTTTTTCTTTTTCTCTTTTCTTCTTCTTTTCATTTTTTATTTTTTAGTTTGTGCTCATTTTCCTATGGACTTCATTATTTTCACATTTTTCTAACCATCAAGTTCTTTGATCCATTTCCTATTAAACTTTGGGATTTTCTCATTTTTATTTCAAAAACTCTTGTCAGAACTTCTCACTTTCACTAAATCAAGTAAGTTAACTCCAACATCAAATATATAATGCATGTTTTCCCCTCTTTTGCACTAAGTCTTTATTGCTTTGCATTTGTAAGTATGATTCACGCTTATTATGGAATCCTTAGAGATCTAACTTTTTCCACAAGAAGTGTTATTTTTCTTTCTTTTATTTCAATTTTAAGGTCTTCCCTAACTTTAGGCTTATAATAATGAAATCGCACCGTTGTTTGCTACATTTCATTGTTTCTTTTTCAAAATTTTTAAATAAGTTCTCTTGAGTTTCATATCAACAAGATACTTGTAGCTTACTCATCTACAAATAAAGGCATGAACAAGCAAATTAACTACATATTTATTACATATTACTATATATAACTTAATTTATACTACTTAAACATTCAAATAGTAAGAAAAAAATTGATACACTACCATGCATTTTTTCTTAACTGCTTCAAAATCAAAATTTAAATGATCATTCCTGTAGTGTTTATCCATATATCTCAGCCTATCTTACCAGTTCCCAATGTAAAGTGTAGTGTCGATGCCTCGAAACTTATGCCAAACCTTATCCTCAAGGTTTAAAATTAAGCCCGAAATATGAAAACACTAAAACACACACATATATATATATAATAATAATAACACAAGTTATAATAAACTAAATTAAACATATAATTAAAACAAGTAAATAATCATCAAAATATCCAAAATGTTAAAAATTTTAATGGTACAAAAGTCATTATGATTTCCTCAAGTCTAAAGGATTCCTATTACACTAACCTTGGACTATGCATCATCATCGTCATCTACATCATTAACTCCAGCGTAGGATGGAATCAATGGACGCTCAAACCCATTACTCTACACAAATCCTAATCAATTACGTATTCTAGTGCTGTTGGTAAGATATTGACCTATCTGTAGGTCTCAACCATCTGCTCCTCTCAAATCTAGCTACATCTTTTTGATGATCAACAAATAACATGAAATTGCATTACTTGTCTCATTGGTGTTGCTCTCTCTTTACCATATCCTACTCATATCTCAACAAGGCTACTTGATATTGTGCTCTATCCTCTTGGTAGTGTCTCCTCATATCTGCTATCAAGAGCCTCTACTGTCGTGGAGTCAAATCCTCTTGTAGTGGTAAGAGTGCCTATGGTGGAAGAGGTAGTGGAAAGACTTCAGGACCATTCAAGTCTTGCTCTCCTATATGTGAGTCTACAAACTCATAGCCCTCAGCAAATACTTACTGTTGTTGCTCATCCTCTTCCCCGTTTTCCTCATCTTCTAGCTCTTCGGTTAGGTTTTCTGTTGTTGTTTCTTCTTCTGCTTCTGCTTCTACTTGATCCTCTTGCCTCTTGGCCAACAACTCGGCTTCAAGTCTAGCTCCTTCGGCTATCTCTCTCACCTCCTCAAAGTCTTGGTAACTAAGTTGTGATTTCAATGTGAGCATGAAAGCTTCATCGATGGTTTGTTGGGTCTCTATATCGAATTCTTCATCGTCTCTTAGTCTCATTCCGGCCCTCAAACACATATAAGTAATCAAGATAGGAAATAACAACTTATTGTCCCTTTCTAACATGATGGACTCCTTTAGACTAGTGTGTATGATCTCCTTGATGTTAATCTCCCAAAACATTGTAATCTCATAAATAGAAGCTGCTTTCGACTTGTTGAGATCACCGTGCTAATGACACTAGTTGAGCATGCAATAATAATACTCATTTATTATTCTACTTTAAATTTGTAGTGGCAGTAAGTGTGATTTTCTCCATAACGATTGTGTAACATTCTCTAGTTTAAAAAGTTTTTTTTTACTTTTTAATAATTAATAATTAACTATATTATTTAGAAAGCAATAAATACACAAAGATAATAATGAAAAAAGCAATGTGAACTAAACTAAATTAATACGGATATTAATTAAAGTAATACATGCGAATAATGAAAACCTAGACCAAATGTAATTACCAACTAAGTTGCAGTCAATTAACCATTGATCATGAATGATGAGTTTAAATAAGTCAATAATTGGTTGATGGCCTTTAGGCAGCCACCGATTTTCCAAAATTCAATGCCACATTTTAATTTTATTGAATTATCTCTTTGAATTCTCAAATAAATTAAGTTTAGGCAGTAAAATCGCATTACACTTAGTGAAAATCATGCATAAATCAATCAAATATTAATTGAAGTCGCATTATAAACTACTTAGACTACAATTACCTAGAACATTCACTCGAGAAATGCCATATAGATTAATGAAAGAACTATTAAAATAAAGATCTCATAAAATACTTATAACTACAGTGTAGTTATCTCTTGGTCAAGAAAGTGAACTAGATAATAATAACTATGAGAAACTCCACTAATAATAAAACTAGAGAAAACAACATAAGAGAATGAGAGTCGAGGCCAAAGGGGCCAAAGAGCCAAGAGAAAGAAAATATTAGAGTTTCTAAACAAAACTGTAAATTCTATTTATTTTGAAAACCCCTAATTTTGGTCTCTAAAATTAATAGAAAGTCTATTTCGTGGGTTATTTACTGTCTCATCCATCTAGAAGATTTGATGGTTGTGGTTTTTTTATTGTTTGGGTCTCAGACGCGTGGCACTTTCTTATTGGCTGTTTTCTATCGTTTACGGACGTGAAAGGCCCTTATTGGTTGAGATAATGTGGTTGAAGAATGAGATGAAGATATGTGGCATGTAGGAGGTGGGCCTGAGGCGTTGGATTTGTCGAGTGAACTTTTAGGAGTTGGTGCGAAATGTATCTTGAGGAAGATTCGCGGCTAGAATAAATGAAGAAGCTCATCTAAGAATCATGCGAATAACTGGTATGAATCTCGAGGTTGATCAATGGTTATTTAATGTCCCATCCATCTTTTCTGATCTTTGTGGGAATTTTGGGTATGATAGAAGGTTGTTGAAGTGATGTGCGATCAAGTATGTCTTCGTGGTGCATCACTTAACTGCAGCTCCTCTCAATGATTAATTATGCAATGTGTGCCTTAAGGCTTATCAGATGGTAGCATTCACACTGCACGAATGAGTTATACTTAGTCATTTTTTAGATTTTTCTCAACTAATGCACTACCATACTTCTTATAAACCACCATAGTATCAACACGGACTGATGTAGATCTTACCAAGCTATCTCGAAGTGCGTGCAAGCTAAATTCTTCACTTTTAATACCATTTTCTTTATTTCATCATATTTCCTATTTAAATCATAAAATCACAAAAAAAGAGATTACAATGTTTAATATCATCATTTTCATCTAAAATGAACTTAAATTACACTATAAAATGTGTCTAATTCTCGATTTGTTAGTTGAGAAGTGGGGTATAGCAATGCGACAAGAAAATGTTGCCACATCTTGTAAACCTTTCAAACACTCCCCTTCTTTGATGTGCTTCGACACATTCTCAGCTCCCATGACCTATCCTTATTGTCATAGGACAACCAATGCATCCTCTATGACACTTAATAGGTATTTGTTATAAGGTGTCTCCTATGATTTAGCTAGGAAAGTAGGTGCGGATTCATACAAGCGTATTTCTTCCAAACCATAGAAATTATTGATCTCACATCTATTGAATGGAACTAAAACCCCTCTCACCTTCACTAGCTCTTCCTTAGCCATGAACTTCGCATTGGCATAGAATTCAAAAACAATTCCACTCAATACTTTAACTTTGTTTTCCCTATAGTCTTGAGTGACTTGCTCCCAATTTCGATGCCTAATGAAATTGTTTACTCTTTTATCATATTTGGCCGACAAATTGATTCCTTTTTCGCAAATGAACTCCTTACTTGATTTTTTTCATATCATTCCTCACCCTCCTTACAAATGAAAAATTTGGATTTAAAAGTTCTAGGCTTTTCTTCATTGGGGTTTCTAAAGGTGGATGCCTCAAAATCATTTGTTCTAGTTTGGCTAACTTGTTTCCATATTTTTGCCATTTTCTTCCAATTTCAAGCAACTAACAATAATGCAACGCAATTTGGTCTTCAAATCACCTAAAAATCAAAATTCATATAACATGGATGAAATATACGCTAAATAATGCAAAGATATCAACCAAGTCTCCATGGATGATATTAATGCCCAAATTTTCCCAATCTTGCAAAACCAATCCTATAACCTCAATTCCAAAATTTCATATAGGTATCATCAAAATTTTCAAAATTTAAAGCATAACTGACGAAATTGTGAATGTAACATAATATCAGATTAATTTTCGTTGTAGATCACTTCTCCAAGTCTTTTCCAGTCTATGCCCTCTCACTTTTCTCACCAACTAGAACCCTACCACTCTTTGGATTCAAAATTCCAAAATCTAAGCCCTAGCTCTCTAACTTGTGCAAATCCATAATGTACTTGTTTCTTCACTCTAAATCACTAGGAACGCACTAATCTCACTTGGGAAAAAATCAAATGTTGGCTCTAGAATGTTGTATGTTTACTGGTATTGGTGCGGTTTTAATGCAAGTGTGATGAATGAATGCAAAATGGGTTTAAAACCCTTAAAATCGACCCTGACACCATGTCTATATGGCACCTTTGGTAATACCCACTGCATCGACCTCAAAGTCCACATATTCGTGTATTTTTTTGGCTAACTTCCTCCAGCGCTCCTCCGACTTTGTGTATAACTCACATAAGGTGTCATGACTACATTGAATCCTTGAAAATATAAAAATTAATAAATTCTACTTTTCAATTCTTCTATGCACATTACCTTCACCGCTTTGAACTCCTGAACTGCTTTGAACTCCTGAACTCCTTTGCTATATTTTGCTCTTTCATTGAGTTTGTGAGACATTTCCATTTCGATGAATCATCATGATGAATGGTTTTTCTTACGGATTCGACACAAATTTTTTAAAAGTTAGAACTTAAAAACTCATTAATTGTAATTATTAAACTAAATAACTAACTACTAACTTAAATTTAAAAACTTAAAATTTATAACATAAAATTTAAAACCCTTGGCTGCCTCGCTCTTAATTTATCGTCATTAGCCTAATGCTTTTTTGGCTCGTTTAGTCCGAGACTAAATTAAGAAGCTCCATCTCCAAATCGCATATTATGATTTCATTCCTGTTAGGATATACTTCTTCACCGTCGACAAAGTAAACCTTCTCACCATCATTGTCCTCATTGAGACTCATCGTGATCTTCCTCTCTCTTATGTACAAATTTGCTTTGGTAGTGTTCAAGAATGGCCACCCAAGTATGATAGACACATCATCATCCATATTGTGTTTCATTACCTCGAAACCCATGATGAATGTGAATCTACCAACTTTCATGTACACATTCAAAACTTTTCCAATATAAGGTATCAAATTACCATTTGCAAGTTGTAAATTTATCATATCCTTACAATTGATCTTCAAGTTGGCATGCATCATGTCGATGAGTGGCATGACATTAACTGATGCTCCCGTATAATAGAAGTTTTTGAAATGCTTCCCGTTAATGTTTATTAGTATGTTTATCTTTACGGAATCTCTCCTTTTGATAGGTTGAAGTTACGGGACGAACTTGAGCTTTGGTTTTGATTTATTTGGAACTAATATGATGTCATCGCCTTATAGGTCTTTGTCGAAAAGTCCTTCATCTTTTTGTTTTGCCTTCTATTTCTACTTCCATTTTATTCTCTATAAGGCATTAATTATTTGCTTCTTGAAACCTTCAGGCTCATCATGCCTCACATCCATTTTGTGCTTACACATCTCTTCATGCTTATAAATTACTTCATCTTGTCTTGGCTCCTTTATTGTTGTAGTGCTCATCGTGCAAATGACATTGCGTTCTCCTTGGAATTGGTGACGGTGTTGCTAGGAAACTATCTTTCTTTCCTCGAGTTCAAGACAATCGCAAGTTGACCAATTTGTCTTTCTAGGTTCTCGATGGATTTTGATTGCCCATCATCCATCCTTTTCATGGTTTGTTTTATTCCTTCCAACTCTTTCTTGTGCTTCTCAAAGCGCTCCCTATCTCTCACTTCCATGGCTTGCAACTACTTCTTTATTGACTTTAGTGAAGTCATCTATTTACTTTACCCTAACTTCCCTTGTTGGAATTATTGTTCAAATCCTTAAGGTAACTTCAGTGCATTATCTGGACTTTTATACAAAAGATTCGGGTTGTTGTTGTTGTATCCTTGATAAAACCATTGAGGAGCCTCTCCTCTCAACTTGAAGTTGTTCCCGTAGCCATGGTTATTTATGAAGTTGATGTCTTCATGCTCCATTACCTGTTTTGCATCCATTTGGCTAACCATCACGCCTAAGTGATTCATGGGTTGTAGTGCCACTTGTGGACTTTGGTGTCCCATCTAAAGTTTTGCCATCTAACTACTCAAATTTGATAGTTGTGCCATAATTGTTGCTTACGAGTAAATCTCGTAAACGCCTACTGTTTTCTATATTGTGGAATGAGTACTAGAGCTAGAATTTTGAGAAATAAAATTAAGGAGATCCAATGCTCCATACTCGTCATCAGTAAGCAAAAAGCCACCTGATGCAGCATTTACTATCATTCTAGTATAGTGGTTCATCTAATAGTAGAAATCTGAATTTGAGCCTATTTCACGTATCCGTGTCTTGGACATCTCCTCAGCATCTCTTTAAATCTTTCCCAAGCCTCGCCAAAAGACTCGATGACTTGAACAGATTAATCTCTTATTTCCTTTTGCTAACCTTCACTTAGGGAAAGAACTTGTTAAGAAATTTTTCATTAATTTATGCCCATGACATCATACTCCTCTCATTCGGCCCTTCGAATCAGGATTTGGTTTTTCTACCCAGTGAGAATAAGAAAAGTCACTTCTCGATAACTTCTTTCCTAACTCCAGTGATGTGAATAGTGTCGCACTTCTCCAAAAAGTTCTTGTGACAGCCTTTTCTTTAAAATAGGGCACCGCATGGCCTAATCTTATAATTAATCCCGAATCTTAACCATATGACACTTAACAACGTATTAGGCAACCATTTTGTCATATTATCCTTGTTAAACGCATTCAAGATAAGTAATAAACATGTCACATTAATAAAAATCATAAGTGTGGGAACCAGGAAACAACATCACATGCATATACATATATATATATATATATATATATATATATATATATATATCGTAAGGAAGATAACACAGTGAGCTAGTCGAGTGTGAAGTTGGAGAACTGACTACTCAACCTAATATACAACCCAAAATGTATATAAAAAGCATGAAGTAAATAATACATTAAAAGTCGAAACCTACAACAAAGGAAGTAGAAAATTACTGAATGCCATAGATAGTCGTCGTTTTTCTCCTTGCTTGGCTTACTTTGCATTAGATTTGTACCAACCATCATAAAAATGATGGTGAGCATAATATGTAATATAAAAGATCCTATAAATTCTTATATACAATTCTAAAAGTAATCGACTGGTATTTAAAATCATAAATATAGCGAATATGTGCTAAAATTGAAATATTCTAGAAAATACAACAGTTAAGCAAAATGAGACTGATACAGGCTAAGTAGTAATGATCTAGGTTCGATCGGTAGTGCTTCTTATCCCAAAGGTCTTTGTTCCACTATCGCAGGATAGAGTTGTGATCTACACCTCTACCGAAGGTCAGAGTTGAGCTCTATGCCTCCATAAACACTCATTTATATATTCATGTCGACTCCCTCGAGTCTTGATGACCTGTGTAATGTGCAAGTGTAGTGGTAACTGCCGGCAACCTCGGTAGTTTAGTGACCTTAAGTGCCACACATCACGTATCGTGCAATGGATTCTAAATTGTATGACGACTTTATAATATCAAAAAAACTTGCATTAAGAATTTCAAGACAATGCAA
This sequence comes from Stephania yunnanensis, assembly GCA_039657365.1. NCBI lineage: Eukaryota > Viridiplantae > Streptophyta > Magnoliopsida > Ranunculales > Menispermaceae > Stephania > Stephania yunnanensis. The sequence goes on along the minus strand of CM077581.1, from coordinate 24,249,374 downwards.
TATGCTTTAAAGACAACAATCGTAGAATACAAGTCCATATATGCTCCAATTACTCTAACCCTAATAGCATGATATTTTAGCTCACATATCCATCAAAATAGTAAGAAAGACATAGAACACGAGAATAGAGTTGATAAATCCATAAGTAAGTGATATCATGATAAAAACACTCATATAACGAGTAGAATATGAAATAACTCATGATATCAGATTTCAAGGAAATACCTAGTCAAAAGAACTGTAAAATGGAACCCAATTGGAATGAAATGTAAAGAAGAACATCGATAAGATTACTTACACTCTACGCGATAGTCTCCTAGCTAAATCATCTTCCCCACGCCCCAAAACTCGCACTTAAACTCCCTAGTCTCCCTTAGAAGCATAATATCATTTAGTAATTTTTAAAGTGGGTTTAGGCCATCAGATGAGGTTTTAAACTAAGTTAAGTGGTTTAAGTTGTAATCGTCATAACTTCAAATCGACATAACTTGATCAAATTAAAACCAAATATGGAAATCTAATATACTTAGCAAAGCAAAATTTTGCATGGATTTAAATTGTTTTTATTTTCCTAACTTAGGCTACATTTAAGAAAATTTAGTGAATAACACATAAAATCTCACAAACTAATAACTTTTTGGTTTTAAATCCAAATTAGGAACTTCTTAATTGTTGGTAATCAGCTCAAAACGAGGAATTCAAATATGTAAACTAATTTTAGAAACGATATCATTTACCCTTTTAAGATTCACAAAAATTAAAATTGAATTGACACCTCCAATGTTTACCATATATCTTTAATTTCAAAAATTAAGGTTCAAGGAGTCACTTGATGCTTCATTTCACTCATAAAATTAGTGAAAAAGGTTTTAAAATTTATTTTTATCAAAACAACCTAATTCAAGACCAAATGCTCCTAAATTTAAAACATGTAGAGATGATGAACTTCATTACCTAGGTTGTTGCCTGATTGCTAGGTTGATTTCTTCACTTTTTTATGATGAATTTAATCTCTCTCCCACAACTCCTTAAAGGATTTTAGCATTTAAAACCTTTAAGTTTCCACTCTTAATGGATCTAGATTATTTGCATGGCCATCACAAGCAATTATATATTGGTAAGGTTTACTTATAGCCCTTAATCTTAATGAGTACACCTATCTCGAGGCCAATCTAATGGTTCACTTTTCTCAAATCCACTATATCTCCACTAACTCACCCTTGCTAACACCAATTCATACTCTATTGGTCTCTTGATGTGTCCATACGTATCTCGAGAAATATTTAATGGTTTTTATTTTGCTAACTTAGGCTACATTTATCATAAGTTAACTATAGCAACATCAAAATAACTAATTAAGCTATATTAACTTAATATTCTCTTAACATTCTTTCTATTTGGTCCTATGACTGCACATATCTTGAGGCGTGTCCCTACTCACATATCGACACTTATAAATAATAAGTAGAGGTGACTTAATGGTCTACACATATACAATACATTAGGAAATCATCATGCAAATATAAAATAAACGTCGACCGCGTGCCTCAGTCAATGAGCATATCACGATGTGCGTCCCACCTTACAAGACGGTGATACATATTGCAATTTAAACTGCAATTTAAATCGGAATTAGAAATCTCGGGTTGTGACAGTTCTCAATATGTGCAACTGGATCTTTGTTGGATAGCCTATTGAACAGACTATTTTGCACATTGTTTATCAAAGATTGTCTTAGTTTTAATATGATGGTGTTAGCTATAAGCCTCATCACTTCATTGTAAGTCTTCTGAACTTCATGCTTGAAGATCACCAACAAGTTGGTTATTCCCACATACCTGTTGTTGGTTTCTAACTTGCTCTTCACCCATTTTGACTCATTTTTTTTCTTTCCTTTATTTTTTCTATCAATCTCTGGGTTTTAAGGCATTGTGCCCTTCTCTCCCTTACTACTCATTCACTAAATATACTTGAAAGGAAAACACAAAAAGATCAATTGTAGAAAGTCTAACTGAAACTTAATCTTATTTTTTATTTTTATAAACCAAAAATTAAAGTACTAAAAATGAAATTTACCAACTATTCAAACTAACTAAGTAATACAAATGGCTACTTTTTCTTGCAACTACGCCAAAAACTTGGTGTGCATGCGGCAAGAATAATAGCTCGCTTATAGTAATAGTGCAACTAACTTACATTGATCATGTATATCATCCTCAGGGAAACTTTTTTGCATCAGTTGTTAATTACCTAATTACATTGAACTATTGCTAAAGAATTCACTTTTTAATTGGTTTTACATCTAAACTAAATTATCAAACATATCAATTGAAACTTTACTTGAACTCTTATATTAAAGATATCTTAGTTCACAACTTCACCTAGATAATTTAATATTATGTTTTGTATTAATTTTTACATCTCAATATGTTATGTGCAATGTCTAATTAGAATAGACAAATTTTCTTCAAATCTATTTCAACCAATTATCTTGATGGAGAAGATTGTAATGTACAAACTAGAACTCCACCTATCAATGTGAATAATGTAAGCTCCACATTGATTTAAGTCACAAATCATTGGATTCATTAACAACTAAGTTTGCTATCTGCTCCTCCCTAATCAACAACTATCGCTCAATGTTGTGTATTTTAAGGTTGTACCATTCGTGTCCGGATTAAAAGCTTCAATTACCTTGATAACTTCTAAAGCCTAAGTTCATTAGACACGTGATCAAGATATTTAAAAAATTATGCACATAATCAATACAAATTCTAATCATTGCACTTTTTATTACCACTTTTTACTCATATTCAAAGCATAAAATTTATACCATAGGATCCATTGATCCCTAAGATAAATAGACTACTCACAATCCATTGAAACACATACATCACAATTAATAATAGAAATCAATCCGAGATGAATATAACTATTACCTTGAATTTAATTAACGAAACTAAAGGTGAATTGCAAATATGAAGTCTTCAATATTTTCTTCCCATAAACTCCTCAACAATCAAACTTAAAGTAAAAACTATGCTAAATTACTAATGGTGGGTAATAGTTGGTAAGTGGTTAGATTACCACATCTAAATACCTATTTATACTACCTAATAAAAATTAGACACCTTATTTTACAATTTAACTCAAAATAAACTCCTGCTTTCTATTTTCTTCGTGTTTGGCATTGTACTAGTGCCTTGGCCCTGTGCATTATAAGCCACAGTGCCAGCTTTGCAAATGTGTTTTTTCACTCCCTAGTGTCTCGACTATCCCCCATTCTCGGTGCCGTCCTATATATAACCATGGCGCCACCTCGCCAAACCTTTAGACTTAATTTTCTTATTTTCTTACTATCCCACGACGTGCATTATGCTCCAACACTATGTGTGGTGGCCCCAAATCCCGAGGTCGCCACGTGAAGTGTCGCGACCCCCGAAGTCCTATCAGATAATTAACCAACTGGGTCCCACGTGCCACTAATGTCCTTTGCTACATCATGACTACTTCATAAGCGTGTTAACTCATTTCGTTAATTAGTTTATTTAGACAATTGAATCATTTTTAGCATTAAAGTAGCAGAAGTCTTAAATTTAAAGCAAGTAAAACAATTAAATTCATCATCATATAAAACATCATTTATAAAAGCAACTCCTATTGTCTCCCAATACCTAAAAGTAATATAACCACTTACCAACTATTACCTATCTTGGTAAAGCAAAATATCAAAATTACACGTACTAGTGGGTCCTCGACCACGGGCAATCAGATGAAGTTGCCAAGAATCCCCTTGCCCCTTCTAGAACTGGAATCTGCACTCGACCATCACAAAAAGCCAGATGGAGAGTACAGCTAGTAAGATTCCAAACGAAGTACACCAAGCATTTATAAGAAAATAAATAGATACCAATATTCATGTTAAAAAATCATGTGGAAACTAAACATGCAACTGTGCTACGATCACCACATGAATAAATAACACGAGAGAAACAAAGTGTGTACTCGTCCCAATCAGACTAAACTGCACTTTCGACCCCCAGGATCCTTTCGGTTGGTTCCCCCACTTCCTTTCACCTAGTTCCTCGCGGTGCGTGTCCGACACGTGCACCCTTAATTCAACTCGGGTTGTAATTAACCGAGTGCCTGATCACACGTGCTACATCCTAGTGTCATAAGTACACTAAGAATATCAGGTGGGAGTGACTCGACCACCAACCCAAATGTATCACGAAATAGAGTACAATAACAAGAATAGGAAATCAACGATGCAAAAGTAAACCCTCCATTACTTTCAGATAGATTCTTATGTAACCTAAAAATGCACTAAAGTCCCACTCGCATCTCGAGAAACGCGCTTGACTCCCGACTATGGTCTCCTAAGTTCCTGGTGTCCAATTAAACCATTTTAAATAGTTTAGAGTGAAATTAAGTGAATTTATAATGTGCGGCCAAAAATATGAAAATCTTAATCCAAAACGTTTGGTTTGACACACTTTTCGAGTTATACCGGGGTGTCAAACGCCCAGGAAATCCTCGAATACCATTTTCCTATCATTTTCTCATTTTTTATAGTTTTCCTAATTTTCTGAAATTTTTCATAATTTTCTACCTATTTTCTTATTTTTTTCAGTAATTTATTAAATTTAAAATCGTTTTTAAATTAAATTTTAATATTATATTATTTAAATAAATGGGTGAGTCCCCGAACCTGGTTTGACCCGGTCCAGTCCAACCGGGTCGGGCCCAGACCAGCCCGGCTCGGTCCAGGGTTGCACGCACCCCTCCCCCACCTCATCTTCTTCATAGAGACGTAAGTCTCTGTTGTTTTTTTTTTCAACCATTAACAATAACAACTTCAACAACATCATCAACAAGAACCAACATCATAAATATCAAGTTTTCTTCAACATTTATCCAACAATCAACTTCTACCATTAAAACACATTCAAGCTTCATTTTAATGGAGAATTTAAACAAAGGTGGAGATGCTCACCTTGATCACTTGCTTCCTTGATCAAATCACTTCCCACATTCCAAGGATCTCTTACAAATTTCACACTCTCAATGGTTGTTATCAATTTCTTTTTCAAGGAACTACACACTTTTTTTCTTCTTGCTTTATGTTGAAGAGAGGGAAATAGAGAAAACGTGGAGGAGAGTAAAGAAATTAGTGGTAACCATCATTTTGGGTTGTTAGGTGTATAGGTGTCATTTTCCCATTTGCTCCTCATTAGACGCTAAGTTTTTATTTTTATTTTTAGCCTTGTTCAATTACCTTCGATTTCCGGTGTCCCGCACCTCGACACGCATAACGAGATGCGCCATATTCGTCGATTTCGATCAATTGGCCTAGACTGTGTTTATCATTAATATTTGTCACATTTAATTAATTTGATTATCTAATTATTTTCCTAACCTAGTGTACCCACAGTTCGCTCGCTCAGTACCCGTATTGACACATTTCTCGAGGCGAACACCCGTTACGCTATCTAGCTCGATTCAATGATATAATTACACACATGCGATGCTAGGTAAATAATTTGATATATGACATCCCAAATAAGCACCCAATCACACAAAATCACTATTTACCTAATCAGGCGTGCACTGACCTATCTGCGGCATCCATGCGAATTTGAGCTGGCGTCAAAGACTGAAAATAATGAATAATAACTACATAATTAGAATTTGGGCCGTTGCAACTCTTCCTAACTAGATAAGAAATTCATCTCAAAATTTTAAATAACTTGAAGTTTCGTACCATGAAATAGCTGAGGGTAACTTTCCCGCATGGTAGACTCGAGCTCCCAAGTGAGTCCCTCTGTACAATGATGCTGCCATCGAACCAACACCTTAGGGATCTCCCTGTTCCTTATAGTCTGAATCGCGCGATCCACAATTGCTATCGGTCGCTCCTCATATGTTACATCAGGACGAAACTCGATTTGTCTCAAATCAACCATCGGTCTCGGTCCTGACTCAGCCAGTCTCAACATCGATATATGAAACGTAGGATGAACCTCAGCTAACTCTGCTGGCAAGTGCAATCTGTAAGCCACACTGCCAACTCATGCTGTGACTCTAAACGGTCCACTGTATCTCAATGCCAGTTTCCCTTTAATTCCAAATCTCTGTTGGCCCCTCCAAGGGGAAACCTTCAGATAGACCATGTCGCCGTCTTTATAGCTCAGACCCTCATGATACTTATCCGCATATTTTTGTCTATTTTGTGCCGCCCGAAGTCTCTGTCGAATCTGCCTAATCTTCTCTATGTGATCAACAACTAAGTGTTGTTCGATCGGTGCTGTATCCTTAGGCGCTGCCCAACATGCAGGTGATCTACAGGGCCTGCCATACAGCGCCTCAAATGGAGGCATCTCGATACTCGCCTGATGGTCGTTATTGTAAGCAAACTCACACATCGGTAAATAATCGTCCCACGAACCTCCAAACTGCAAAATAAAAGCCCTAAACATATCCTTCAAAATATGTATCAGTCTTTCAGATTGTCCGTCTGTCTGAGGATGGTGAGCTGTACTAAATGCAACATGGTGCCAAACTGTTCTTAGATCGCCTCCCAGAATTTCGAAGTCAACCTAAGATCTCGGTCGTATATAATAGAGATTGGCACCCCATGCAATCTAACAATCTCCCTCTCGAAGATAATGCTCAACTGTGGGAATGAATATCTCATATAAATAGGAATAAAATGCGATGATTTCGTTAGTCTGTCAATCACAACCCAAATAGCATCATGTATCCTCGTAGTCTGCTGTAACCCACTAACCAAATTTATAGTGATGTATTCCTATTTCCACTGTATAATTAGTAGTGGCTATAGTAAACTGCCTGGTATCCTATGCTCAGCCCTAACTTGCTGGCAAATATGACAACTACTGACATACTCGCCAACGTCAGCCTTTATCCCTGGCCACCAGAACAATCAACTCAAATAATGACACATCTTGGTTCGATCAGGATGAACCGTGTAGCGAGACCTGTGTGCGCCCTCTGAAATTTCGTCCCGTATATCCAGAACTGCAGGTATCCACAACCTCCCTCGAGTCTCAAACACTTATCTATTGACTCTGCCCAATCTGTACACTCCAGATCTCGAGCCATACCACTAAACCGCTCATAGAGCCCATAAGTCATCTGACACTTGGCAATTCGCTCAATAGGTACAGTCATAACTCTCATCTGACAACAAATGTGTGGCTCGGTCATAATAAAAATATCGGTCATGAACATAACTGACACCGCCTATAATAATCCATACTTATGTGTCATATGTCGCACTATAGTCAAACCGTTAATCCTGCTCCTATTCAATGCGTCAACCACAACGTTCGCTTTCCCTGGGTGATACTCAATAGTAAAGTCGTAGTCCTTTATTAACTCAAGCCATCTCCTCCGACGTATGTTAGATCTCTTTGACTGAAAATGTATCTCAAAATTTGATGATTAGTGCAGAGTACGACCTGCTCTCCGTAGAAATAATGCCTCCAAGCCTTCAATGCAAAAACAACTGCTACAAGCTCCAAGTAATGCACTCGATAGTTAACCTCATGGGGTCTCAATCGTTGGAACTAGTAAGATACTGGTCTAACCTCCTGCATCAAAACGCATCTAAGTCCAATGCCCAATGCATCCATATACACTAATAAGCTCTTGCCCGGCTCCGGCAATGTCAACACTGGTGCGAAAGTCAATCTCCTCTTCAACTCCCAAAAGCTAGCTCACACTCCTCTGACCAATCAAATCTAACATCCTTCTTAGTCAGTCTAGTCATCGGTGATGCAATCGAGGGAAAGTCCTGTATGAATCGGCAGTAGTACCCTGCTAGTCCCAAGAAACTCCAAATGTCAAAAATAAACCTCCTCAAGTCAATGATTGCCCGAATCTTCTCTGAATCCACAGAGATACCCTGATCGCTAATGACATGTCTCAGAAATCTCGCTACACTCAGCATGAAAATCACACTTGCTAAATTTTGTGTACAGTCTATGCTCTCTCAGTGTCGTCATAATCACTCTAAGATGACTCGCGTGCTCTTCAAGAGTCCTGCTGTAAATCTAGATGTCATTAATAAAGACAATGACATATCTGTCCAAGTATGATCTCAAGACCTTATGCATCAAGTCCATGAAGATCGTCGGGGAATTAGTCAGCCCAAAATGCATGACTATAAACTCAAACAATCCATATCTTATACTGAAAGTGGTCTTCTTGATGTCCTCTTCTCAAATCCTCAACTACTGATAGCCTAAACATAGATCAATCTTCAAGAAGAACTTGACGCCAGTCAAACGATAGAAAAGACCGATCTTGGGGAGTGGGTAACGGTCCTGAACTGTCACCTGATTCAACTTCCTGTAGTCCATGCACATCTTTATTGAGCCATCTTTCTTCTTCGCAAATAACACTAGAGCTCCCCAAGGTGACATGCTAGGGTGAATGAAACCCTTCCCTAGTAAGTCATCCAACTGCCTCCTGACCTCCTCGTGCTTTGATGGTGACATCCGGTAAGGTCTGCTAGCGATCGGCCGAGTCCTTTATATCCGATCAATGATGAGCTCAATCGCTCATGGTGGTGGCAATCCTTGTAAATCATCTGGAAATACGTCGACAAAGTCTTGGACTATTGGAACATCCTCAATCCTGACTTCAGTCTTAACCTCATGCTCGACTATCGCTGCAAATGCCTCCATCTCTTGAGTCGTAGCTAGTCAACCTCTAGTAATGGGTAGTGCAGTCGCGACTCCGTTAACGTGAACTTTGGAATCCCTAGAACTTGAAACGGGACAGTCTTCTGGAAGCAATCCATCTGCGCATGATATGTCGTAATTCAGTCCATCCCTAAAAGTGCGTCAAACTTAAGGTACTGATGGGACTCGTAAGTCTATCGACAACTGATGCTTATCTATCTCTATCGTGCAGTCTCGACAAATCCGGTTAGGGTATAACTTATCCCCAATGGCCATATTGAGGACAAGGTCTGTGTCTAGCGTCTGTGATGGTAACCTTAACTCTCCTACCATGCATCCAGTAATAAATGACAATGTACTACTAAAATCTATCGTAACATGCATCGGCATACCCATAATAGATAACGTACCCTCGACGAGCTGTCTGGTCGCATCTTGATTTGGCTGCGCGACTGCATGTGCTCTCTCCCTAGCCTGACCGTGTTGTGCTCTTGGTAATGTCGATGGTTCCTACAGTAGGCTTTCACGTGCCCTATCTGACGACAACGATGACATCGACATTTCTCCTGCCTATCTCTAAATCTCTGACCCCTGGTCTCTCTGACCCCTGTCACGGCCTCCCCGATCCTTATCCTGACTGTAATGTCTGTTGTGGCCGATGTCACTGCTGCTCTATGGGTGCAGGTGCTAAAGCGTGCGTCTGCTGCCTATCCTTGTACTTAAACTGGTTGTCCCTGTGATTAGCCCTATCTCGTCTATCATCTTAGCGACCCTTATCAAGCTGATCACTCTATCTCTTCTATCTCCAATCCGACCGAGAACCATGAACCTCCGTACTGCACTACCTATCGTACACCTGCCCTTTCTCTCTAATAGCAGTGTCTCATAATATAATGCTCGATTATACACCTCTTTAAGAGTAGTAGCACCTATCGAGACTATCACGTCAGCAACCCGCTCATCAACACCACGTACGAAATAGTAAATCTGAAGCTTCTTTGTGCCCGCAAAAGCCATCAAGAATAGTAATAGGTATGGGTACCGCTCCATGTACTAAATCAATGAGCGGTTACCCCGTCGTAGGGCCAGAAAATCCTCCCACAACCTTAGCCTCACCTACATGGGAATGAACTCATCGTAGAACAACTCTCAAAACTCTGCCCATGTTGCTGGCTCTGGGTGGATATCCAGATAAGTCATCCACCAAACCGCTGCATGACCTCTTAGACACGTTCCGAATAAACGCGCCTGTATGATGTCATCGTTCCGCATCAGCTTATAGAAACGCTGATGCAAAACTATCCACTTCCCTGCTGCCATAGGGTTTCCACCTCGTAGAAATATCCCGGTTGAATCTTCATAAACTCTCTGACAAGCTTCGCCTCCGAGGTCAAGACTAATATGGAAGTAGCAGCAACTGTAGTAGCTGTCAGCTACTCAGTAGTCAAAGGAAAGGGTGTAAGAGTCGAAGTCTCTAATTATATCAGAATCGCTGGCGAGACTCCCTCTGCCCGTGTCTCTAAAAGTGATGTATTAGTAGGCATATGTGGTGTAGTCAGGGCGACGACTGTCTGTACCATAGGTGCGACAAAAACTTTGGGACCCAGTGCTGATATGGCGGCTGTCGCGCCCTAATCCCCAAGTGACTAGAGGATCTCCGTCAATTGGGCATCATGGGCGTGCGAGTCGATCCTCTATGCTTTGAGTCGATACAATAGTAATAGTGTTGTCTCTTGTAGGATCACTAGTCTGTCCTATCTCAGGTCGTGTTGAGGGATGTCTGTCCATCGTGATTTGTATCGAGAAACGTGCGTCGGATCAACCTCGATATATATACGCGTTAATATATCATTTACAATAAAACATAACACGTTTATAAACCGTAAGTCTACCCGCTTCACCATCACTTACCAACTAGAGTTCTAAACCAAGTACATCAGGTTTCCACATCTAATAAATTTGTTAGTCTTATGCCCTTTCGGTTAATTTCTCGAGCTTCCTAGATCTCTCGCTCTGATACCACATGTGGCGGCTCCAAATCCCGAGGTAGCCACGTGCGGTGTCGCGGACCCGCAGTCCTATTACATCATTGACCCATTGGGTCCCACGCGCCACTAATGTCCTTTGCTACATCAGGACTACTCGATATGCGTGTTAACACATTTCGTTAATCAGTTTAGTTAGACAGTTGAATTATTTTTAGCATTAAAACAATGGAAGTCTTAAACTTAAAGCAAGTAAAACAATTAAATTCATAATCATATAAAACATCATTTATAAGAGCAACTCCTATTATGGCAAACCTGGGTAAGTACTATGTATATAGGAGACAATACTAAGCAGTAAAATATACAAGTACAGTGTCTATCCAGTCTCCCAATACCCAAAAGTAAAGCAAAATATCAAAACAACACGTACTAGTGGGTCCTCGACCGCGGGCAATCAGATGAAGTCGCTAAGAATCCCTTTGCCCTTACTAGTACTAGGATCTGCACTCGACTATCACAAAAGCCAGATTGAGAGTACAGTTAGTAAGATTCCAAATGAAGTACACCGAGCATTTATAAGAAAATAAATAGATACCAATAATCATGTTAAATAATCATGCATACACTAAATAGGCAACCGTGCTACGATCATCACATGAATAAATGACACGAGAGAAACAAAGTGTGTACCCGTCCCGGTTAGACTAAACTGTACTTCAGACCCCCTGGATCCTTTCAGTGGGTGCCCCTACTTCCTATCACCTGGTTCCTCGCGGTGCGTGTTCGACATGTGCACCATTAATGCAACTCGAGTTGCAATTCACTGAGTGCCTGATCACACGTGCTACAACCTAGTGTGTCATAAGTACACTACGAATATCAGGTGGGAGTAACTCGACCACCAACCCAAAAACAACCGGAAAAAAAGAACAATAAATAGGAATAGGAAATCAACGATAGAAACCCTAAGTGACTTTCAGATGAATTCTTACGTACCTGAAAAATGCACTCCAAGTCCCACTCATGTCTTGAGAAACGCCCCTGACTCCCTACTATGGTATCCTAAGTTCCGATGTCCAATTAAACCATTTTAATTAGGTTAGAGTCAAATTAAGTGAATTTATAATATGTGGCCAAAAGTATGAAAATTGTATTTCAAAAAGTTTGGTTTGTAATACTTTTCCAGTTATACCACGGTGTCAAACGCCCGAAAAATTCTCGAATACCATTTTTCTATCTTTTTCTCATTTTTTATATTTTTCTTGATTTTTGGGATTTTTCCATAATTTTCTACCTACTTTTCTTGTTTTTTTTGTAATTTATTAAATTTTAAATTATTTTTAAGTTAAATTTTAATATTATATTATTTAAAGAATGGGTGGGTCCCTGGACCGAGTGTTTGACCCGGTCCACCCGAGTCGGCCTGACCCAATTCAGGTCCACTGGGGTCGGGTCCTGTCCGGCCTAACCGAGTCGAGCTCGGACCAGCCCGGCTTGGTCCAGGGGTTGCACGCACGCACACCCATGGTTGCACCCCTCCCCCACCCCATCTTCTTCAGAGAGACTTAAGTCACTGTTGGTTTTTTTTTCAACCATTAACAATAACAACTTCAACAACATCATCAACAAGAACCAACACCATAAATATCACGTTTTCTCCAACATTTATCCAACAATCAACTTTTACCATTAAAACACATTCAAGCTTCATTTTAATGGAGAATTTAAAAGAAAATGGAGATGCCCACCTTGTTCACTTGCTTCCTTGATTAAATCACTTCCCATACTCTAAGGATCTCTTACAAATCTCACACTCTCAATGGTTGTTATCAATTTATTTTTTCAAGGAATTACACATTTTTTTGTTCTTCTTGCTTTGTGGTGAAGAGAGGGAAATAGAGAAAACGTGGAGGAGAGTGAAGAAATGAGTTCATTTTGAGTTGTTAGGTGTATAAGTGTCATGTTTCCATTTGCTCCTCATTAGACACCAAATTTTTATTTTTATTAAACATAGTATGTAACGTCCCCTAACTTAATTAGGAAAATGCCCGACTTGAAACCCTAATTAAGCCCCCGTACACCTATCAGACTCAATTAGAGTAATAGTACAACCGTCCTTCAAACGAGATAATCACAATATAGTATATCGTGTATCGAATAAATAATTGTAAATGCAGCGGTATTAAATCTTTTTGATAATTAAAAAAATATACTAAAATTGACAAAAACCTCTATCGCAAAACCATATCCTAACCCTGTTTATTACAAAATAGTAATTCAATACAATATATAAACAATAGAGAAATCAATTCACCGTAAAGAAGACTATAAACTCCTGATCTTCTCCATTCCTGAGTCGAAACGCATATCGATAACCTGAAATGTTAATTGAGGAATTAGCGCTCCAACTTACTTAGTAAGTGATGCTCTTAAACGTATCAATTATCAACTAATATCAATAAATAAATGAATAGAAATATGAATCCAAAACATATATATTCAGGCATCAAAATGATATAACAATAGATAACGGAATGTAAGTTCATAGGTCAATCGCAATTATACTCGTGACTTGTATTTTCATATCAAAATTGAGCTGTAAGCTCTCGTTATACTGTCCACATAAATTCACACGTTGGCCAATGTGTGTTTTCTGTGGTGTATCCAGGCGTATCGTAGCTACTAACTCAAATAGGAAAGCAACAATCGGGTACCTCAAGGTTACTCGAGGGAAAGTGCTAGTAATGATCCAACACTTCAATCATCACTCTAGTCCAATTCGCCCGTCATACCTTTTTTCAAGAATGTAACATAAAAACAACTACAGTCAAGTCACAGTACATTGCCCCATTCCAAGTCCATGATGCTATATGAACTAAATATACTAAATAACGTTGCATAATTGATAAGAATAAGAGTCTCACTTACCTGTGCTAAGCTTTTCTAACTTTTTACCGATTTATTCAACTCTCGACATCCTCAAGTCTTTTCTCGTTGATCTAGAACCTAAATTAAATCAATCGTCATCATTTGGGTCTTGTACTCTTTAATTATAACCCACAAATTGGTCCTAATCAAATTCAAAACCAATTTGCTACTTTTTAGGTCAATCCGATCATTTCATATTTTTCAAGGTAAAACCCCCGTTATAAGTCTCACATGAATCATGAATTTCTTATTTTTCATATAAATTCATCATTTTCTATATATTTTATCAAAATATTATTTTTTTGATTTGACCTTATATTTCAGGAATTTGCATTCCTATTTTCCAATTTTTTTCTTTTTTTTTTTAATTGGGATTTGATCCCTGAACTTGACCGGTCCGGTTCAATTGAACCAAACCTGATTTGGTCCGATCTGCAGTTAAAACCCATCTTATTCCTTCCTTTCTCTATTTCAACATGAACAATTTTTTTTTTCATTTAAACTGGGGTGCAATCCCAGTTCAATGTGGGAGGGGAGACGACCTCCTGCGTTCTACTTTGTCTCCATATGGTTCGGTTTGGGGTCAAGTCCCACCTTAATAACAACCTAAAACGCAACAACAATATGTTAGCAAACCTGTGCCTCATACAGGTGGCCCAAAATCAAGGCTCAAGACGTACAGAGGCATGCCCGAGCAGTTAAGAAGTCATTTGTGGTGGGCGCACAGGGAAGCAACTGAGTGAGTCAATTAGTGTGTGCGTATTTCATGTCGATAAGCGTGTTAGAGTAATAGGTGGGTAGATGGTTATATAAATAGATGAACAGTCCATTTGAGGGTTATCTTGTAATCTTGATTTTTTGTATCAAACCTTCATCTAGGTGAGTTGAGTGAGTCTCTCATTCTCTGGGGTACTAGCTTGCTCTACACGTTGTTGATCGGTTACCTTATTCTTTCATTAATAGAATGAAGAGGCAACCCCTTTTTCCTCTCTATCACGTTGGATCACATCACTAGTGTTAGAGCACTGCTCAAATGTCCATAGTCCCCATGTCCGATGCACGCATGGAGGAACCTGAGTCGAAGATGAAAAAAATGGAGCTTTCAATAGGTCAACTCCGCTCGGTCGTGCAATCTCAGCGATAGGTGATGGAGAATCAGTTTTCGGCCATTTCACAAAAATCAGAATCACTGATGGGGTAGCAACTATCTCAGATGAGCGGATCCAGGCACATCAGCGGCACAGACAGTGCTGAGGACTAGATCCACCAAATCCTAGGCTGATCCAGAGTTCAGCCACCATGGAGAAGTCAAATATGATATCGCACCCCTATCAATCCGGTCCAGAGGTACGTAAAATTAAGATGCCTACATGTGATGGTGATGGTGATGATTTGTTTGTTTGGTTAAATCAAGCTGAGGATTACTTTGCTTTGCATGAAATTTCCGACATCTCAAAATTACGAGCAGCGAGGATCTGTTTATTCGGCGCGGTTCAGATCTGGCTTTAGACCGAGGAGAAGATGCAGCCCTTTGAGAGTTAGGAGGAGCTCAAGACGCAGATGTCCCCTTCGGTTAACAGAGGCGGATCTCTTGTATCTGTGCCAGCAGTTCTTTGCCCTCAAGCAAAAATCATCAGTCCAAGAGTATCAGAAGTGATATGAGCTTCTTCCATTACATCAGGAACGGTTGACTGAAAAGTAAAAGATAGCCGTCTTCATTAACGGTCTCACGGATCGCCTGCAAATGGATATGATGGTCGATTCACCATCGACACTTCGTGAAGTCATCGCCAAGGCGGGGCGTCTGGAGAAGAAGCTTGGTGAGGGCTCCTCATTTGGGCCGTCCTCATCCCAAGCCCAAGTGTCAGGCCAACATGCAATTAAACTACTTATTCATTACATATTACTACCTATAACCTAATATATATTAACTAAATATTCCAAAATAGTAAATAAATGAAATAAATAATACACTACCTTTTTCCTTTAACTGCTTCAAAAAATAAAATTTAGAGGATCATACTTACAGAGTTTATCCTTATTTCAACTTCTCATAATGTATTCTAATGTTGACGCCCCCAAACTTAAATCAAACATTGTCCTTTAGGTTTAAAAATAAGCTTGAAACCATGAAAACACTAAAACACACCGACTTATAATAACACAAGATGTCTCTATAAGTAATTGATACTTTATGGGTTTTCTACATTTATTTAGACATTTCTTGCTCATTTAGCATAAATTCTCGAAAGTTAGAAACTAAACCCTGTGAATTGTACTTATTAGACTAAATAACTGAATACTAACTGAAATTTTAAAAACCTTTAGGTTGCCTCCCAATAGCGTTTAGTTTGAACGTTATTAGCTCAATGCCTTTTCACTCCTTTTAGTTCGAGTCTAAGTCGAGGTACTCCAATTTTAAATTAAAGATTATGATGTCATTCCCGTTTGGATGCACTTCTTCACCATCGACAAAGACAACTTTCTTTGCATCATTGCCCTCGTAAATACCCATCGTGACCTTCTTTCACGTGTATAAGTCTGCAATGGCATTGTTCAAGAATGATCGTCCAAGTATCATAGGCACATCGTCATTCATGTTGTGATCCATAACCTCAAAATCCGCAATGAATGTGAATATGCGCACTTTCACATGCATATTTAAAACTCTTCATATAGTAGGTATCAACTTGACATCAACTACTTGGAAATTTGTCATATCTGGACAAATGATCGTCAAATCGATGTGGAACATGTCCATTGATGGCATGACATTGATTTAGGCTCTCGTATCACATAAGAATTGGTGTCCATCGATGTTTATTGGGATGCATTTCTTGTTGGGTTTTGAGGTTCATACGCAGCGGAAATTACAAAACAATTTTCACAAAACCCCAAGAGGATCCGAATCTAATTCCATTAAAAACGTTTAAACCAAGAAAACTTAATCATATATACCTCGATCGCAAAATACATTTATGAAGGTTGATCGATCTCTAAGGCGCTGTCAATGACGAACGCCCTCTACCAGCAGTCTACACACGAACGGCGGTCGAGATTCGAAGTGCTAGCTTCTAGAGAATACCAAACCTTTTGTTTCTCTCCAAAACGATCCAGAGCGTACCAAAAAACTCTAAGTCGTTTCTAAAACGAAAATAGAGTTTCGGCCCTTAATCTTTCGTCCGTGTGTTCTAACTTAAAGAGTCTATTTATACAATCATTGTCTATAGACGGTTAAGTAAATTACACATATACCTCTACTTAAAGAAGTATAAGTGTAATACACCATAAGGACGTTTCTGTCATTAATTTTATCATATAAAACTCGTTTTTCTGAACCATCTTAAAATCTTGCAAAATCATTCTTAGTGTGCGACCCAATAGGCTCATACAACGTTGGCAGTGAATCAAAACACATTTTGGTATATAAGTCATAAGCGGCCTCTAGCAAGACATTTGACTACCCAAGTCGTACGATCATTAAATCGATACAACCTAATCAATAGTGTATATAACATCCTTTTGTCACACGATATCCTTTTGATCAAACATAAGACATGTAATTGTCATCCAACATGTTCAATCGTACTAGTCTCGATCTCTAGGTAGACTGAAAACATCCAAGTGACATTGATCATTATCAATTCACTTAGACTAGGTCTTTTAACAGTCTAACACATCGAGGGACCTACTAGAAATCTCTCTTTATATGAGGGACAAATTATATCTCGATTACACATTTTCATCAATTACTCACACAGTAACCAATCATAACCTTTATAATCGTCCGGTTAAAGACAACGTTTGATAGTGTCAAATCACTATGTTCCTAATGTTGAAGTCTTTGGTAATCTCAAGTCAGAGGACTGAAAAATATACCTATCATGAGAAACAATTATGACTTAATCCATGTGATGTTCTCATAGCGGGTCGGTCCAGTACTTTGTTCCCTAACAAGTACTTGTGATATTGATTCGTATCCCTATACGTATAATCATCATATGATCATCAATCAAGACTCACACTAGTCTTTATTCATTATAGTTCCCAGTATAATGATCGACTAGAGACATTTATGATATTTCTGTAAATACCCATGAATCTTATTATAATGTAAACATACAAATTAATTATAATAAACAGCAAATGAAATCCTCTATTTTATTAACTAAAAGTACTAATAAAGACAATTAATGGATTGACTTAGGTCAAATGCCCCAATATCTCCCACTTGCACTAGGGCCAATCGTACATGCATCTAATGCCTAATGATCTAACATGACCATCATGTTTTGCTTGTGAAAGAGCTTTTGTCAATAGATCCGCAACGTTGTCTTCGGTAGGTACTCTGCAAATCTTTACGTCTCCTCTCAATAATTTCTCTAATGAGATGAAAACGCCTGAGTATATGTTTGGATCTGTGGTGTGATATAGGTTCATTGGCATGTGCTATTGCCCCGTTATCGTCACAATACACACAAACATGGTTAGCAATACTTGGAACCACACCTAGTTCAGAAATGAACTTTTTGATCCAAACTGCCTCTTTTGCCGCAACAGACACTGCGATATACTTAGCTTCTGCTGTAGAATCTGACACAGTCTCTTGCTTTGAACTTTTCTAGCTTACTGCACCCCCATTCAAAGTAAACACATATCAAGACTGTGATCTGAAATCATCTATATCAGTTTGAAAACTTGCATCTGTGTAACCATTTACAACTAGATCATTTTCAAAACCTTCATAGACCAAGAACACTTCCTTAGTCCTTCTTAAGTATTTAAGAATGTTATTTACTGCTATCCATTGACTTTCACCAGGATCTGACTGATATCTGCTTGTAGTGCTCAAAGCATATGATACATCAGGTCGAGTGCATAGCATGGCATACATGATAGATCCAATAGCTGATGCATATGGAATCTTATTCATACTATCTCGCTCATTATTTGTCTTAGGACATTGAGTCTTGTTGAGACTTATGCCATGAGACATTGACAAAAATCCTCTTTTAGAGTCTTGCAAACTGAACATATTCAACACCTTGTCTATGTAAGCACTCTGACTTAGACCGATTAGCCTCTTAGATCTATCCCTATAGATCCTTATCCCTAGGATATAGGCTACATCTCCTAAGTCTTTCATTGAGAAACACTTCCCTAACTAAGACTTGACATTCTGCAATGTTGGGATGTCATTTCCAATGAGTAATATATCATCAACATATAATACCAAAAAAACAATTACACTCCAACTGACCTTCTTATATACACAAGGCTCATCTTCGTTCTTAATAAAACCAAAATCCTTAATTGCCTCATCAAAACGAAGTTTCCAACTCCGAGAAGCTTGCTTTAATCCATAAATGGATCTTTGAAGCTTGCATATCTCCCTAGAATTCTCAAGATGTACAAAACCTTTAAGTTGTGTCATATACACGTCCTCAAACAACTTTCCGTTAAGAAATGTTATTTTTACATCCATTTGCCATATCTCATAGTCATAATATATAGCAATGGCAATTAAAATTCTTATGGATTTAAGCATGGCTACAGTCGAAAAAGTTTCATCATAATCAACACCTTGAGTCTGCCTGAAACCTTTTGCTACAAGTCTTGCTTTAAAAGTATGCACTTTGCCATCCATGTCAGTTTTCTTCTTGAAAACCCATTTACATCCAATGGTCTTACCACCTTCAGGGTAAATCAACCAAGTTCCAAACTTTGTTATCATACATGGATTGCATCTCAGAGTCATGGCACTTAGCCATTTATCTGAGTCTGGTCCAGGCATAGCCTCTCGATAAGTGGTGGGCTCATTTTGGTCCATAAGCAACACATCACGACTATCAGTAATGAGAAATCCGAATCTCTCTGGCTCATGTCTTACCCCACCAGATTTACGTGGGCCTTATATCGTTGGTGGAGGTTCAACTGGTTCAGAACGTTGTTGAACTTCCAGTAGCGGTTCAGGGTTTATCTGTGATTCTTGAACTTCTTCAAGATTTATTTCTCTCCCACTAGTGTCTTTTGAAATAAATTATTTTTCCATAAAAGCACCATACCGAGCAATAAACACTTTGTTCTCAACGGGATTATAAAAGTAATATCCTTTTGTTTCATTAGGATACCCTACAAATAAACACTTGTCAGATTTAGGTATTAATTTTTCTGAGACTTGTCGTTTTACGTAAGCCTCACAATCCCTAATCTTAAGGAAAGACAAACTATGTCTCGTCCCGTACCACATCTCATATGGTGTTTTATCAACCGCTTTAGAAAGAACTTGCTTCAGAGTGAAAACTGAAGTTTGTAATGCATAACCCCAAAAAGATAATGGAAGATCTACATGACTCATCATAGATCGAACCATATCTAATAAGGTTCAATTTCTCCTTTCAGAAACTTCATTCCATTGTGAAGTTGTTGGTGGAGTCAATCGGGAGACAATCCCACAATTTCTAAAATGATCATCAAATTCTTGGCTTAAATATTCACCACCTCGATCTGATCGAAGTGTTTTGATAGTTTTACCGAGTTGATTCCGCACTTCATTTTGAAACGTTCGAAACATCTCAAATGATTCAGCTTTATGTTTTATTAGATATACAGAATCATATCTCACTTTGAAATCATCGATAAATGTAATGAAATCGATAACCTCATCTAGCCATTGTGTTTATAGGACCGCATACATCAGTATATATTAGACCCAATAAATCACTTGCGTTTTCACTGTGTCCAGTAAAGGGACTTTTAGTCATCTTGCCTAGTAAACAAGATACGCACGTTTCATTTGTTTCTAAATCAAATAAATCTAGAAGCCCATCTTTATGAAGCTTCTTTATGCGTTTCTCGTTTATGTGCCCGAGACGACAATGCCAAAGATAGGTTTGATTCAAATCATTTGACTTGAATCTCTTTGTATTTATGTTAAATACTGGAGTATCAATGGACCTTTTCATACTTAGAATATAAAGACCATCACACAAATCAACATTTGCATAAAATATATCTTTACAAGAAATGGGACATCTATTATTCGCAATAATAAAATCAAAACCATCCATATCCAAGCATGAAACATAAATGATGTTTCTGCTCAAGGTAAGCACAAAATAACAATTATTTAAAGTTAAAATAAGTCCACCCGGTAAGACTAAGTCATATGATCCAATAGCCAGGGCGGCAACTCTTGCTCCATTCCATACGCGGAGGATGACTTCTCATTTCTTTAACTTTCTACTTCTCCTGAGTCCCTGCACATTTATATAAATGTGAGACCCACATCCGGTATCTAATACTCAGGAATCACTAGTAGATAAATTAATTTCAATAACATAAATACCTGTAGTGGTAGTCGCACTACCTTTTTTCTTCTTTAGATCTTCCAAATAGATTTTGTAATTTCTGAACCAATGTCTAGGTGCATGACAGAAATGACAATTCCATTCCTTTTCTTTTGGGTGTTTTGAAGCAGGAACAGGCTGGGGCTTGACTTGTTCCATAGGCTTTGCGACAGGTGCAACAACAACATTGGCAACTCTAGCTTTGCCTTTGCATTTCTTCTTCATTCCCTTTCCCATTTGGACCATCAACACATTACTAGAGGGTTTCTTGATATTTTGTTCAGCAGTTTTGAGCATCAAATGCAACTATGAAATTGATTTCTTCATATTATTCATATTGTAGTTCATCAAAAATTGTGAGTAACTCTCTGGTAATGAATTCAGGATCAAATCCGTAGCCAACTCTTGGCTTATGGGAAATCTGAGTCTATCAAGCTGCTCAACATAGCCCTTCATCTTCGAAACATGAGGACTAGCTGACGCACCCTCGATCATCTTGCAAGAATGTAGGTTCTTGACTGTCTCGAACCTTTCTTGCCTAGCTTGCTGTTGGAACATTTCCTTCAGCGTTATAGCCATGTCGTAGGCTTCCATTAGTTCCATGTCCTTTTGAAGTTCGGGAACCATAGTTGCCAGCATAATACATGCAACATTAGTAGAATCATTGACATGCTTATTATGTGCATCCTTCACAGCTTTCGTAGCATTGGCTGGTGGGTCCTTAGGGATTGGAGCATCCAGAACATACAACTTGCGTTCATGCTTTAGAACAATTCTCAAGTTTATAAACCAGTCAAGAAAATTAGTCCCAGATAGCTTATCCTTCTCAATGATGGATCGCAGTGACAATGGATTATTGTTACTTGAAGAGACCATTGATCTACAATAAAGATTATGCAAATTTTGTTTTAGTATAGAGGAATAGACTCCTACTAAATTAACAACCCTCCTAAAACATATTGTTTATTTAGGGGACTAAAATCCATATTTCACCTAATTCTATGACAGCTATGGCATGAAACACAGAACTAGATTATTTAGGTGTACCAATTACATCTTATGTAATTTTAGATACTTTTATGAGATACGAGACATCTTATGTCTTTTCATGTTTTTTATCTCATCATGTGCCTAAAGCTCAAAACTATTTTGATAGCTTTATTAAGTCGGACCATTTTAAACATTTAGGTAACTCTTATCCAACTTGTCTCACCAAAATAACACAATACACCTAGCTATGTCTGAAACTGTATTAGTGTGATCGAGACCTTAACAAGTGTTTAAAATGGATGGCATGAGACTTAAAATTTAATAGAGGGATTTTATTCAGTTTTAGTGATTTTATGTAAACAATGAAATATCATATATTTTTATTGATTTGTTAAATCACTAAACAATTTGGAGATTTTTTTTAGAAGACGAATTTCAATTCCGAAAATTAAAATTCGCTATAGAAAATCATATTTTTCGCTGATTTTATTATCATAAATTTACCCCTTAATTTATCCAAAATTAAGTCGATTAAAATATTTTTAATTAACCCTGGCCCACATCTAACTAAACATCTTATCCTAATCCAATTAGGACTTAAGATATTTGAATCCTAACATATCACAAATAACAAAATTCTCCATATTTATCTCCTATCCAATAGGGATAACGAAACCGATTTTCCTTATATCTCCTAATCTAATTTCTTATATGTATTTATCAAATAGAAACTTCATAACAGAATATATATAACAATATAAATAAATAATTTCAAAAATTAATTATTTGCAATTTCGGTCCTCATGCAAATAATCACAAACATGTAATTGAATCATGAACTAATATCCTCATCGAACCTAATGGTGTCACGGATCACAGAACACGAAACTCAATTCATTAAAATTATTCGAATTAACCTAACATGGTTCTAGCATATATGAAACTAATTTCAATTAAATCACGAATATATGTATCATAAACACAAAACATGATAATAAATCTCACAAAAACTTATGTATATCACATATACATCAACTATTAACATGCATTCAATCATATATCATGTATATATCATAAGAAAACATGCAATGAATTTAATGGAATCGAACTTGAAGGCTCTGATACCACTGTTGGGTTTTGGGGTTCATACGCAGCGGAGATTACAAAACAATTTTCACAAAAACCCCAAGAGAATCCGAATCTAATTCCATTAAAAACGTTTAAACCAAGAAAACTTAATCATACCTCGATCGCAAAATACATTTCTGAAGGTTGATCGATCTCTAAGGCGCTGTCAACGACGAACGCCCTCTACTAGCGGTCCATACACGAACGGAGGTCGAGATTCGAAGTACTAGCTTCTATAGAATACCAAACCTTTTGTTTCTCTTCCAAAACGTTCCAGAGCGTACCAGAAAACTCTAAGTCGTTTCTAAAACGAAAATAGAGTTTCGGCCCTTAATCTTTCGTCCGTGTGTTCTAACTTAAAGCGTCTATTTATACAACCCTTATATATAGACGGTAAAGTAAATTACACATATACCCCTACTTAAAGAAGTATAAGTGTAATACACCATAAGGACGTTTCTGTCATGAGTTTTATCATATAAAACTCATTTTTCTGAACCATCTTAAAATCTCGCAAAACCATTCTTAGTGTGCGACCCAATAGGCTCATACAACGTTAGTAGTGTACCAAAACACATTTTGGTATACAAGTCGTAAGCGACCTCTAGCAAGACATTATGACTACCCAAGTTGTACGAATATCAAATCGATACAACCTAATCAATAGTGTGTATAACATCCTTTTATCACACGATATCCTTTTGATCAAACATAAGGCATGGAATTGTCATCCAACATGTTCAATCGTACTAGTCTCGATCTCTAGGTAGACAGAAAACATCCAAGTGACATTGATCAATATCAATTCACTTAGACTAGGCCTTTTAATAGTCTAACACATCGAGGGATCCACTTGATGTCTCTCTTTATATGAGAGGGACAAATTCTATCTCGATTACACAACTTCATCACATTGGTCACACAGTAACTAATCACAACTTTTATAATCGTCCGATCAAAGACAACGTTTGATAGTGTCAAATCACTATGTTCCTAATGTTGAAGTCTCTGGTAATCTCAAGTCAGAGGACTAAAAAACATACCTATCATGAGAAACAACTATGACTTAATCCATGTGATGTTCTCATAGCGCGTCGGTCTAGTACTTTGTTCCCTAACAAGTACTTGTGATATTGATTTGTATCCTTATATGTATAATCATCATATGATCATCAATCAAGACTTACACTAGTCTTAATTCATTATAGTTCCCAGTATAATGATCGACTAGAGACATTTAGGATATTTCTGTAAATACCTATGGATCTTATTATAATGTAAACATGCAAATTAATTATAATAAACAACAAATGAAATCCTTTATTTTATTAACTAAAAGTAGTCATAAAGACAGTTAATGGATTGACCTAGGGCAAATGCCCCAACATTTCTCTCCTGGATATCTCCTTTTAATTGGTTGAAGTCTCGGGATGAACTTGAACTTTGGATCTAACTTCCTAGGAACTACCTTAATGATATTGCCTTTCAATGCTTCTTTAGAAGGTCTTTCATTTTTGCTTGGTTTTCCATTGTTTCTTCAACTTCTTTTTATTTTTCAAGGCATTGATTTTTTGTCGTTTGAATCCTTCAAGTTCATCTTTCCTTACTTTTGTTCCGTAAAATAACTAGACTCTTTTGGCACTTACTTTAAATGTCTTACAACCATTGGTTATTAGATCTACCACTTCATAAGGCCAAATAGCAATGACCTTGAATGGTCCCGACCATCATGATCTTAATTTGCCCGAAAACAATTTCAGTATTGAATTAAACAACAAGACCAATTATGCTGGCTTAAAATATATATTTAATCCTGTTGTCATGCCATTACCTTGATTTCTCTTTGTATACTTAGCGTTTTCGTATGCATCTAGTCTAAACTAATCTAGTTTCATTAATTGAAGTAATCTGGCCTTTCTTGCAGATTGAAAATCCATGTGGAGCCTTTTAATAGCCTACTATGCTTTAAACTCTAATGCTACTAGTAAGTGACATGTTTTTCCATAGACCAATGGATACGAAGACATGCCAATCGGTGTTTTGAATGTCATCATGTAAGCCCATTGTGCCTCTTCAAGATGGAATGTCCAATCTTTTCTCTTGGTGTTTATAGCCTTTTCTAAGATTTGTTTCACTTCTCTCTTAGTTCGGCTTGTCCATTTGATTTAGGATGATAGATGAGTGAAATCTTATGTTTAACTCTATATTTCTTTAACAAGATATCCCAGGCTCTGTTGTAGAAATGCAACCCCTCGTCACTGACCAATGCTCTAGGTGTTCCGAAACGACAGAAGATGTTTTTTAATGAATTCAATTACCATTTTGGTATCATTGGTCGAAGTTGTGACAACTTATACCTATTTAGAGACATAATGCATGTAGCATCCATTAACCCAATTAGGGCAATACTCGGCCTAAAACCTTAATTAAGCTCCGATAATCCCACTAGACTCAACTAGAGCCAGCATCCTTTCCTTTTATCTCTTGATAGACATAATTGTATATCGAATATCGACATAAAAAAAAATAAAAAGCAGTGAAAATTAAAACTTTTTCGCGATATTATACACGATAAACACAATAAAATCCAACCGGAATAAACCACGATTATACAAAACCTCTCCTCCTTTATGATATTACATGACTATAATTCAATACAAATATATATATATATATATATATATATCTGAAAAGGGAAGGTCCAGTACATTTAAGAGAAAATCAAGACTCCTAAATCTTCTTTGTCTGATAGTTATAGCGCTTATCGGTATTTTTGAAATATTAATTGGGGCAAACACTTCAACTTGCTCAGTAAGTAAGGATTCACAAAACCATCAACATTCCATATAATAAGCAAGAGTAAAATGCAATAAAAATATGCATTAATGATAAATAACAAGATTATGAAAAATGTATGATCCGATAAATAACAGACGCAAGTCAACCGTTAATGACTATTGCACCATGATTCCCATTTTATTTGTAAAACTTGGGTCGATTACCCACTAACACTATTAATGCGATTACTAGACCAACATATTGGCCGATGTGATGTCTAGCCAACCAATTAATGTCCAACGGTTCTATCCCAAACCCTCTAGTGAATATGTAATTCACGCAACCTATCCAACTTAGTAGAATTAACATAACATATAGGCCGAGAGATCAAACCCATCTCCTATATAACCTAATCTCAATTCCATGAGTTACTCTCGCAGATCACATTAAACACCGTTTTCCATTTAGTAAATACATCACAGTGTGCATAGTCCCCCATTTAGTCCATAAACTATATGAACTACTTATATTAACATATATAGGCAACATTGATGAATAAGCGAATTCATACTTACCTCGATTTAGGTTTTTCTTATAAAATTCCTTAACTTTTCGGGCCACTCACGCTTTCTTAGTGTTTCAAAACCTATCCCAAACCATTTGTGGTTAAAATAGGCAAAATACCCTATGTTTAGAACCCATAAGTCAGTCCCTAAGACCTCAAAAACGTTTAAGCAAATTATAGTATAATTGTTATTTTTCAGAGTGGGAGTGCGCTTTCGAACTTGGTAGGGCGCTGTATAGTATCCTCTATCTTTATTAGGGCGATACCCGATCTGAAATCCTAATTAAGCCACAACACACCAGTCAGATTCAATTAGAATAGCAGTACAACCGCTCATCATACATGATAATCATAATATATTGTATATCAAATAAATAATTAAAAACATAGCAAAATCAAAGCTTTTTCGATAAAATAGAAGATATACAAAAATCGATATAAATCTCAGTCATAAAACCATATCCTAAATCTGTTTATTACAAAACAGTAATTCAATACAATATTTCTAAACACAAAGAGTACATTACATTGATGGAGATCTCTAAACACCTAGATCTTCCTTTTTCTTTTCTATGTGAGGCTAAATCGTATACCATAAATATTAAGAGGGATGACTACTCCATCTTGCTCAGTAAGTGAAACTTATTTACCTATCGACTATCTAATAGTAATCAATGAATAAATGAATAACAACATGAACCAATAATAGCTACTCATCATAGCAGAAATGATATAAACAATACATATATCAAATTCAAGTCATTCAGTGTATCGCAACTGTACTGTGACCCTTCCTTTCAATTATTTTTAAAAATGAGAATCTTCCTCTCATTTACGCGAGAACACAACCTAAGTGGTTCTATACTGGCCTAATGTAAAATCCCATTGAGTGCATTAATGGAGAACTAAAATTTTGACTTTAATTAAATAGAGAATGGATAAGGTTCTAGTAATGTTTTTCATTTTTTATTAGAGGTCAGTACTTATCTACTTTCCTCATTACGTTTAATTGAGGTCGGTACTTATATACCTTCCTCATTACGTTTAATTAAGGTTGGTACCTATCCGTCTTCCTCATTATGTTTAATTGAGGTTAGTACTTATTTCCTTCCTTTTATGTTCAACAGAGGTTGGTACTTATCCGCCTTCCTAATTATATTTTCATTATGGCACCCTTTCCATTTCACATCCGAATTTTGAGTTATAAAACATTAAAAAAATTTGAGTCATAGTACAGTGCCCCAAACCTAGTCCATAAGCGACATGAGCAAATATACTAATTACGTAGCAAAATTGATAAAATAAATGAGTCCCAATTGCTTATGCCGACTTTTTTCCTAACTTTTTATTGACTTACACAACTCACGACATCCTTAAACCTTTTCCTCTTAGTCAAACACCTGAAATAAACTACCAACTCAGGTTAAATTCCAAATGTTAGTATCTCTAAATCATTCCTTAAATCATCCTAAAAATCTAATTGAATTTCAACAATTATGTTATTTTTCGGGTAGGAGCGCGATCCCTCATTTGGTGGTGCGGGCTCAAAAAACTGGGCTCTTCATAGTTCTTGATTGGAGTGCGCTTCTATGCTATAAGGAATGCCCTCCATCATTGAATGTCTCAACAGAGAATAGGGTAGCAGCCTATGTTCAATCAACAACTCACACAACAACATTTAAATCACTCCCCACAACATCAGGGAATGCCTCTAATGAGGTCTTAGTACACTTTAAATCAACGACAACAACTCCTACTTATGAATTCAACTCAAAAACTAATTTAAAACTTACCCAAATAAATCTCAACTCATAGTCCCATTGACTTGATCTGTAACTTCATTATTCTTAGTCTCTTTAGTGTTTTCTCTGCCCTCTCTTTCAATCCATACCAAAACCTTCAGCCGCTACATTTTCTTTTGATCAAATAATAGAGAAATGTTGAGGTTTTAGTTTATATATTAATTCTCCTCGAGATTCGCATTGCATGGATCTCAAGAGAAATATGTTGGTTTAGTACATTTTATTCTATATTTTGAATCTTCCTCTATAGGTATGTTGCGTATCTTAAGGACAATCTTCTACCTATTAGCAATCCATCAACACCTAATCGCCTTATTCATGATCAAACACATTTGATCACCTTGAGATTCGTACCACGTATCTCGAGGTAGATCTTTATGGCTACTAACAAACCACTTCACTAACCATCTCATCGCGCACATGCTTGCCACCTAGCTTACTCCATGCACCATTTGATCTATCTAGAGATCATAAAACTTACCTCGAGGCATATTTAAAGTCTATATTTTTTTCTATACATGCTTATGCATGCACCACATAATTCTCATGGAGGTGTGTTTCCACACATCTTGAGGCATGACTAATACATCAATACATCAAGTATCATGCCTCCTTACCCTATTCACCTCATCGAGATCCACACATGTATCTCGAGGCAATTCAATGATCTAAATAATTCAAATCAAACTATGGGTTATATGTGTGTATCTATACATAATAAATAAATAGATATATCTATGTATTTTCTCACCTATAAATCCATCGGGCAAGCCAACAATCACCTTAAAGCATGCACCCTCAACCCCACGTGTCACCAAACACCCACCAATTTATTAATTATTTTCAATATATATTTATACATAAAATATATAAATATATATTTACGCTTAAGTTCTTACATTTATAATTTCGTCGTGCACACCAACAAATGCACTCGAGCCATGTGTGTCACTTTTAGTCCATACATAGTATTAGGCGTCCCAAAAATTTACTAATTATTCCATTTATTTCCATAATTAATATTATGATACATACAAACATCAAACAACACAAAAATCCACGCATACGCTAATCAAAATACATTGAGTTTAATCACGAGCCTAACTCAGATGAATTAGTGTTTAGATTATGGGCAATCACATATTTAGGGACACATGTCGTTGTATTCTCCCAAATTTAAGTCAATTTCGTCCTCGAAATTA
This sequence comes from Stephania yunnanensis, assembly GCA_039657365.1. Lineage (NCBI taxonomy): Eukaryota > Viridiplantae > Streptophyta > Magnoliopsida > Ranunculales > Menispermaceae > Stephania > Stephania yunnanensis. The sequence goes on along the minus strand of CM077581.1, from coordinate 24,219,933 downwards.
AAGTTTGTACATTATCTATGTATATATAAACCATCATAGGAGAAAGACATTTTTTTCTTCCTTACTCAACTACTTGTCCAACCGAGTGAATTATTTCTAACTACTTATCCGGTCAAGAACAATATATTATCCATGATTAGTTTTCACTTTCCTTATTTAATTACTTATCTGATCAAGTGATATATTCTCAACTACTTATCCAGTTGTGAATATTATATTAATTTATGTTATAGTCCTGTGGAACTAGTTCAACCATTCTCTAGATTTCATACCTCTCACTCAACCACTTATCAGACTGAGTGAATTATTCTCAACTACTTATCCGGTCAAGAATAATATTACATTTTATCTATCCAGAGAATCAATATTATCGGAAAACTATAGATTTAGTTCTCCTACCTTCCAAAACTCTTATCATATATCCTCTTATTACCATACTAGATTTATTATTTTCAAATTGAGAATTTAAGAGTTTGTCAAGTAATTGATGACCTATAAGATTTCAAATCATCAACACTTACTCGGCCTTAAATCTCATTTTCATCTTTATTTTATTCATTAATACTCCTTAATTTAAGATTGGCTAGCAATCTTAATTCACAAAATCATAAAATCATGATTTTAATATTTATCATGTTATGCATGAATACTTAAAATTGGATTTACCATTTTCCTGGTTCTTCACACTTTCGGTATCAGCTATCTGTTCATCATGTTTTTTTTATCATAACTCGACTAACTAACACTACCTATTAACTCTTGCAATAGTATGCAACATTCTCGTTCTATATGCCCTTTTTGTCCACACCTATAGCAAATAACCTGCATCTTTTCATGAGCTCCCGCTCGTTGAAATGATGGTCTACTAATGTCTATTGAATTTTTGGGTCAGTAGAAGAGCATCTATCAGTAAAAGCCTTCTTGCTTTGATTGCACTTTTCTCACTTTCCTATGAAAGAAACTTTTAAACCTATTTTTCTCTAAGGTCTGCCGTTGGTGGTTTCTGAATTCCAGTCATGATCCTTTTAGATTGTGTTTATTCTGTTGTTCTTTTCACATTTGTCTCACGGTCCAAGTCCAACCAAACCTTCCACACTGAATATTATTAACCCAATTATAGCAATGACAATAAAAACCATTAGAGATTATCCACTAGAAAACAAGTTCACTTCCTGCCATCATATGATTAATTTATTTTGTTTTTTTTTCAATATACCATTTCGATTTAGGTTTCTACAAACCTAATCCTCAATAATTTCTCAATTCCTGTGATATTGATGGACATAAACATCTTATTATTATCCCAAAAAGACAATATTTATATCTATCCCATAGATATAATAAATCCAACAAATAAAATATCTTAAGGTTTTATTTTATTATCACCCCCCAAAACTTATTCTCCAATACCAAGCTGTATTAGAGTTATTACTTTACAACCACAGAAGACTTTAAACTTAAACTTCGATACAAAATTGTATCAGAGTTATTTCTTGATACCAAAATGTAGCAGAGCCAATAAACCTTAAACTTTGATATCAAACTGTATCAGAGTTACCACTTAATCGAAACACATTCGAAAAAAGTAAAACTTAGGCTCTAATACCAACTTTACCAGAGTTATATCTCAACTTCACCAAGGTTCCGACATGGCTCAGATACCAAACTATAGCATCCCATATCTTGATTAGGACGATATCTAGCCTAAAATCCTAATTAAGCCCTGGTATACAAGTTATACTCAATTAGAGTAATAGTACAACCGTCATTCTTACATGATAATCACAATATATTGTATATCAAATAAATAATTAAAAATGCAACCGAATTAAAACTTTTTCGATAAAACAAAAGATATACAAAAAACAGTATAAATCTCGGTCGTAAAACCATATCCCAACCTTGTTTATTAAAAAATAGTGATTCAATATAATACATATTAGAGTACATTGCATTGAAGAAGAACTATAAACACCTAGATCTTCCCTTTTCCTTTCTCTTTAATGCTAAATTGTGTAACTAAAAAGTTAAGAGGGATGAGCACAACATCTTACTCAGTAACTGACACTCATTTACCTATCAACTAGTTACTAATAATCATTGAATAAATGGATAACAACATGAACCAATATTAGCTACTCAGTGTTATAGAAATGATATAAACAATACATATCAGATGCAAGTCATTCAGTGTATCACAACATTACTTCGACCCTTCTTTCCAATTATTTTTAAAATTGAGAATATTCCTCTCATTTATGCGAGAACACAGCCTAAGGGGTTCTACACTGGTTTAATGTAAAATCTGATAGAGTGCATTGACACATAACTAAGATTCTGACTCTAATAGGATAAAGAATGGGTAAGGTTCTAGTTATGTTTCTCATTTTTTAGTAGAGGTCAATACTTATCGACCTTCCTCTATTATCTCATAAGAGGTTGGTATTTATCCACCTTCCTCCTTTTGTTCAACTGAGGTTGGTACTTATTCTCCTTTGTAATTATGTTTAATTAAGGTTGGTAACTATCCGCCTTCCTCATTATGTTTAATTGTGGTTGTTACTTAACCACCTTCCCCATTGTATTTTCATTAGGAACCCTTCCCATTTTACTTCCAAATAATTTGAGTTATAAAACATTAAAAAAAACGAGAGTCATAGTACAATGCCCCAAACCTAGTCTATAAGCTACATGAGCTAATATGCTAATTACCTCACAAAATTTAAATGAGTATGTGTTGGTTTTTCCTAACATTTTACTGACTTACATAACTCATGGCATCTCTAAACTATTTCCTCTCTGTCAAACACCTAAAATAAACCAATTATTATCAATTCAGATTGAATTCCATATGTTTTATATCTCTAAATCATTCCTTAAGTCCTCTACAAAATCCAATTAAATTTCAACAATTTTGCTATTTTTCAAGGTGAGAGCACGCTCCCTCATTTGGTAGGGCACGCTCCAAAAACTGAACTCCTCACAATTTTTTATTAGAGCATGCTTTTATGCGTTCCATCGACAAGCGTCTCAATAGATAATAGGACATCGACCCCTATTCTATCAACAACTAACATAACAACATTCAAATCACTCCCCATGACATTAGGAAGGGCCTCTAATGAGGTCTTAGAACACTTTAAATCAACAACAACAACAATTAATAACCATTTCTTTTCTTACTAATGAATTCAACTCAAGACCTAATTTTAAACTTACCCAGATCAATCACAACTCACAAACCCATTGATTTGACCTGTAACTTGATGGTTGTTAGTCTATCTAGCATTTTCTCTTCTCTCTTTCAATCCATACCAAAACCCTTAACTGCTTCACTTTCTTTCGATCAAATAGTAGAGAAATGTTAAAGTTTTTGGTTTATATATTGATTCTCCTCGAGATTTGCATTACACAAATCCGGAGGCAGATATGTAGTTCAATACATTTCATTTTATATTTTGATCTTCCTTTATATGTTTGTTGCGTATCTTGGGGATAATCTTTCTAGCTACTAACAACCCATCAACACCAAATCGCCTTATGTTTCTCAAGATTTGTATCACGTATCTCGAGGTAGACCTCATAGGTATTAACAAACCACCTCACTAGCCACCTCATCACACATGTTTGCTACTTAGCTTACTCCATGCACCATTTGATCTATCTAGAGATCATAAAACATATCACGAGGCAAATCTAAAGGCTATATTTTTTTTTCCATACATGCTTATGTATACACCACTTGATTGTCATGGAGATGTGTTCACCCATATCTCGAGGCATGACTAATACATCAATACATCAACGTATCGTGCCTCCTTGCATTATTCACCTCCTTGAGATCCACACACGTATCTCGAAGAATTCAATGGTTTAAATAACTCAAATCAAACTATAGGTTATGTGTATTTTTGTAATATATAAATAGATATACCTTCGTAATTTTTCACCTATAAATCTATCTGGTAAGCCAACAATCACCTTCGGGCGTTCACCATCAACTCCATGTGTCACTAAACACACATCAATTTATTAATTATTTTCAATATATACTTATACCTACAATACATAAATATATATTACGTTTATGTTCCTACATTTATAATTTCGGTATGCACACAAATAGATACAGTCGGGCGTGCACACTACCTCATGACCCTTGTTCATCACTTTTAACCCACACATAGTATTAGGCGTCTCAACAATTTAATAATTATTCCATTTATTTCCATAATTAGTATTACAATCCATACATACATCAAACTATACACGAATCTACACATACACTAATTGAAATACTTCGAGTCAAATCACGAGCCTCACTCAGGTTAGTTATTATTCGGGTTACGGTAAATTACTTGCTTAGAGACGCGGGTCATTACACTATACACCAACTAGGTTCATCCCAACTGATGAAAGGAACATGCTCCTCGGCTAGATTGAATGTGCTCCACCTTGCACTGTCTCGACATTGAATAGGGCAGCAACCATGATCTAATCCACCAAACCACTAAAACATTCTCGAACGCTCCCTTAACACATCAGGGAGGACCTCTAAAAAGGTATTAACCATTTTCTATTGATCATCATCAACAACAACAACAACAGAGAAATCATCACTAAATATGGAATTCAACTAAATTAAAACTTACTTACAGAGATGGTGATCTTTGATCTAACAATGGTTTGATCTCTTCAAATCCACTGAATTCCACTCTTGAATCAACCCTTCGGTTCTCCAAACACTCTGTTGCTTCCTCTCTCACTCTCTCGATTGCTTTGTGAGGATAAGTTTGAAGGTTTTGATTTAAATATATGTATTGTCCTCAAATGCGCATCACACTATCTAGAGGCTAATCAAGTGAATGAGGTGTTAATGTGATACACTCTAAAGTGACACAAATTTCAACACCATCAACATTTATGCTCATCTCGAGGTGATCCAACGATCCATATAATTGAAACCAAACTTATAGTTTTATTATATATTTATATATATCAGTTATATATAAATATGTGTACTTCGTATATTTTCTCACTGATAAATTCACCGGACATGCCTATGAATATTCTCGAGTGCGCATATTCATTTCACAACCCCCTCGTCACGCTCGGGTACCAGCTAATTATTAATTAATTACTTATTTTTCAATTATAGGCTTGTATATAAATTCCATTTTTATACTACAACCTATAAATTTACCAAAAATTCCAAACAAATACAAATCATTACAAAAACCCACACACATGTTAAACAAGGTACGTTGGACATAACCACCAGCCTAATTCGAGATAATTAGGATCCTAGTTAACACTAATCATAAGCTTAAGATAATGAGTTGTTACAGTCTGTCCAATTCAAAGCAATTTAATCCTCAAAATTAAAGTAAATGTAAAATTACCTATAGTTCGAAAAGAAATGGAGATTTCTCATTCATATAAGACTCTATCTCCAATGTTAGATCTTCATCTTCGTGAAATTTCCATTTCACCTTAATGAAAGGAACCACTTCTCAGCCTCTAAATTTTACGATCAAGCATTTTCGGCTGCTCATCGTAAGATAAGTTTTCTCGAAGATCAAACTCATTCCAATCAATTCTTGGAGTGAATTAAGTCTTCCTTTTTGAAAGCATCGACACGTTAAAGACATTATGAACTTTAGCTAGCTGATGGGGTAACTCTAATCTGTAAGCAACATAACCAATTCTCTCTTGTACTCTGAATGCCCCAATGTACCTTGGAGCTAGCTTACCTCTCAATCCAAACCTGTATTGTCCTTTGATAGGTGAGAATTTCTACAAAATGTGATCGTCCTTTGAAAACTCTAGAAACCTATGATGTTTATCAACGTATCACATTAGCGAATCTGTTGAATTCTCTTTATGTAGTCTTATATCAACTCCAACCCCAACAAAACCATATCTCCAACCTCTGCCAACCATCTAGATGAATGATAAGTCTGACCATACAAAGCTTCAAAAGGAGCCATTCCAATACTAGCCTGATAGCATTAATATAAGAGAATTCACACAAAGGAATGTATTTCTTCTGGTTACCACTAAACTCCAAGACATAAACTCGACTCATATCCTCTAGTACCAAAATCAATCGCTCTCTAGCACCAAAATCGATTGCTATATTTGCTCATCAGTCTATGGATAGTATACCGTATTGTGGTTAAGAACAATTCCTAGCTATCATTATAATTCACTCAAAATTTTGGACGTGAATCTCGGATCTCCATCCAAAGTAATCAACTCTGAAAGTCAAAGAAATCTTGACACCTTACGTACGTACACCTCACATAATTGGTCAAGAGGATCTCGTATAGAAACTGGCAAGAAATGCGCGACTTTAACTTATTGACTATAACTCATATTGTATCATGTTTACGTTTACTAAAGGTAGACCGAACATAAAATCCATTGATATATGTTCCCAATTCCACTTAGGAATAAGCAGAGAATGGAATAACCCCCCAAGTTCTCTATTCTCAGCATTCACTTACCAACATATTTCACATCTCTTTACAAACTCAATAATATTAGTCTTCATCCCAGACCACTAATATATATGCCTTGTATCACGATACATCTTAGTGTTATATAGATGAATAAAGTAAATAGATCTGTGAGATTTTCATAGCAATTCCCACCTTAACTAATCTTATGCTAGAATCCACAATCTATCCCTGAATCGTTATGGACCATTATCAGAAACTGATTAATCAGGATAATCTACATTAGTTGCTAACCTCTAACGTGCTATATAACCTTAATCAGCTTCTTAACAATCAATCCACTATTAAACCAACTTTGGTTCAGCCCGAATATGTGCACAAAAGAACATATTAGTAACTTTGGAACTAGCTCTCACAATTGATGAGGTGTAAGTTGAACTTTCACAAATCATCATCAACAGATGCTTCCTGAAAAGTCTAAACTAAGCCTTGCTTGCTTGTCAACATATTTTTTCCATTTATTTGAGTTATAATTGCACACAGTGACAGTCTATTAACACTTTTCTCTGTAGTTCTATTTGTATTTTTACTTCTCATCCCATACCAATTGACGATGAATTAAGCATACAACCTTTTAAGGGAAACACCCTAACATTATAACCTGATAAAATCATTACCATAGGACTCACACGACAAAATATTTCTTTCTATAATTACCATATTCCAAGTCACAAACTCGAAATTATATTATTTGGAATTAAGAATATCTGCAGATATATTGTGTTAAGGTTGAAAAAGGTCCCTCCCAGCTATTATACTTTTCTTCCCCACTATGAATCAAATTTTAGGTTCCTTACCGAAATAATAATAATCATGGTTCTCCATAAAATCTCAAGTCTTATACACATATATATCTCGCTTACACTTCCATAAGAATTGAACCATGATATAGGCAATTAATTCACCACTCTATCGGTCCTACAATTACGACATAAACAACCTTCAATTGTCTTTATAACTTAGGTTAATCCATCATAAATTCTCCGAACATGAATTTCTCATTCATTCATGGCAAGAATAATATAACCCTCTAGGTTAATAACACTCAGCTTCCAGGTCACCAACAATTAATTCTTGTCACAATGATTTTGAATTTTGGCTGAATGAATATTTTAAAGAAATCTATAAGATTCTCATAAAATTCTTGACTCATTTTTTGATTTGTTTTCCATTAACTTTCTTTACATGCTCAATTTTTTTATGAGGATTATCCATATAAAATACCAATAACTACTAGTCTAACCTTGACGTACTGGATAATCTCAATTAATTTCTCCAATAATTCGTTACTCAATTAAATATCATTAGCATAGCTCCAATCTAAGCTCCAAAGAATAGACTTATAGTTACCAATCTAGATAACTCAGCTGATGATGTACCTAAGTAGGACTTCAATGGATCATTATTATACATCTCACTCAAAAGATATTACCGAGTAGTTTTTATCATAACTACATCCTCTATCATTTTCCTATTCAACGCATTGTCAACACAATCACCTTAATAAGTGATGTTTAAAAGTGAATTCCTAACATTTACGAAATCCGAGTTATCAACCTCACCTTCCATTTGTCACTTTGACCATTACACTTTTCAAACTTCCATAGCTTGAAACTCATTACTTTAATTTTATACAAATCCATTGGTTTTTATACCTCCAAATTGTCTTTTAATGATTCTTGTAAGATTGTCAAATCTTAAGAATAATTAAATAAATCCTCAACAAAATTCTCCTATTGAATGCACTTAAAACTGTCATCATTTGAAATACTCTAAAATCCCCTTGTTTTACAAGTGACGTCATTCCATATTTGGTACGACTACCAAAATAACTATCTCGAGATTATCAATCTCTAATAGTTCTTCTCATACATCTATAACTATATATATAGATAGAAGTATAAGCTACAATTTTGCTTTATTATGTTAACACCCATATTTACATGAATAAGAAGTGTTAGGATGAACCTCTAACTTCTTCCACAATTTAGGTATCATCAGGCAAACATTGTAGTCAAACTATACTTCGACTTCTCTCCAAGGCATCTTTGTGTCTAATTTTAACTTACACTAATCTCGTACTTGAGTTAACTGAATATATTACACAACGATACTAAAGTTCACTAGATCAATCATTTGTAATATTCAATTATTTCAAGATTAATTTTCTCTTTTGCCTTTTTGTTGAATTAGGACAATCCTAAACTATCTCAATCTTAGTCAAATCCCTTGATTTGTTGTTAATATGTAGCACTCATACAAGTAATTTACCTTTGAAACTTAGTATTAGCACTTGCAAAATATGGCATGAATCAATTTACCATCACGATTTATAATTCTTTATGTTAATACTCGTGCATTTTCTAAGTCTTCAAAGATTTCATCTTTTATCGATAACATGATAACAATTTGAATAGGATATGGTTTCAAAACTTAACGCCCTTCATTCATGAACATAGCATGAGTTCTAGTAAGATCAAATGGTTCCCACCAAATACTTAAAGTAATTCAACAATCGCCCGAAATCTTCTTTATATATATATATATATATATATATCTTTAACTGTGATCATACCACTGTGACAACTAGATCTCAACTAATTCTTGAAAACAATCGATTTTATTTTATTATAAGAATGAGTTATTAATTCTGGGAAATGATTATTCATTGCCACTATCACACATTATTCTTTGACTTCTCATATTCATTGATAACTCATTCTCGCCAATTTAGACTATACTAGTGTAAAACATCAAATTAGGATACCTTACCCACTCACTGCTATTTTTTGAATTGAACTATTTTCCAGTTTCACCAGTTTAAATTCTCAACTATAGCTTTTATTATGTGACAAATTGCTTGTCATTCCAATAAGGACTCGCACCATATTGAAATTTTTACTTCATGACAACTTATGAAGTATAAATACACTAGTGGTTTCCTAACCTCAAATAGGATTTTATCATTAACCACTAATTTATTTAATGAATAACTTCTACTATTTCTCAACTAGTCTCAATACTAGTAGTAAATCCCATTTTAAAGCGGTCTACCATCTTTAAGTTCCACCTAAAGTTATTCAGTATTCCATTGCATCATAAATTCCATTCTCCCAGTACATGTATTAAGGTCTAAATCCAATAGACACTTCTTCACTGATTATTATTTTTCTAATAATATCAGTAAGAACAAAGATTATTGAAAACAATTAATAGGAGAATAATTTAATTTCACCTTTGTAAGTTTTCTCTTATATCTTTCCTTTTCGATCTCAATCTCCTCGTGGTTAAGATTCTCTTTAACTCTTACCTTCCACACTTTATCATATCATGAGAAATCGATGGACATAAACCATTTTATCATCATTTAAGAAAGATATAAAAATCTTATATCCACTGCATAGATATAATAAAATGCACCAAATAACATATCTCGATCATTTATCTTTTGGTTACCCTCAGAACCATGATAAAACCATTTATTACGTCCTAAGCTTCTTCGTAACTCGAGATAACTCTCAGAGTTAGTAAACTTAGTTTATAGTACAAAGGTATATCATAGTGAATAACCTTAAACTTTAATACCAAATTGTATGTGAATTATCACTTGTTTACAAGTAATAAGGTTATTCTCTAAAGTAGTCTCTGATACCAAACTGTATTAGAGTTATTTATTATAACAAAGCCTTTAAAATTCAGGCTCTGATACCAATATATAGCATCCCCTAACCTAATTAGGGCGATACTCGGCCTGAAACCCTAATTAAGCCCTGATAGTCCTGTTAGACTTAACTAGAGCTAGCATTATTTCCTTTTATCTCAAGATAAACATAACTGTATATTGAATATCAACATACAAAAAATATTAAATGCAATAGAAATTAAAAAAATTTCATGATATTATGCACGATATACAAAACCAAATCCAACTGGAATAAAACACAATTATATAAAACCTCACATCCCTTGTGATATTACAAAATTGTAATTCAATACAAATATATAAGACATGGGAATATTCAATACATTAAGGAGAAGATATAGACTCCTAAACTTCTCTATTTGATAGTTGTAGTGCTCGTCAGTATTCCTAAAATGTTAATTGGGGTAAGCGCTCCAACTTGCTTAGTAAGGATTCACAAAGCCATTAACATTTCATATAATAATAAAGAATAAAATGCAATAATAATATTTACCAATGATAACAAATGGGATTATGAAAAGCATATGTTCCAATAAATAACAGATGCAGGTCAACCATCAATGACTATTACACTGTAATTCCCATTTTATTTGTAAGACTAGAGTTGATTACCTACTGATACCGTTAATGAGATTACTAGAATAACACATTGACCTATGTACTATTTGGTCAATCCATTAATGTCTAATGTCTTGTACATCACTTGCTCTTTTCTTGCCTCACTCGTTGTCGTAGTTCTCATCACTTGAATAACATTAATATTCTCCTTGGGATTGGTGATGGTGTTGTTTGAAGATTTTCATTTTTTCTTTGAGTTCAAGGCAATGGAAAGCTAACCAATCTGTCCCTCTAAGTTCTTGATAGATTGTGATCTCTTTTCACCAATCCTCTTTATGGCTTGCTCGCTCCTTCTAACTTTTTCTCGTGTTTCTCAAGGCATTCCCTATTGCTCATGTCCATGGCTTGCAAGTACTTCATAATTGACTTCAAAGTAACCATCTCTTCACTTTGTCCTAGCTTCCCCAGTTGGACTTGTCGATCGAAACCTTAACGTAACTTCAGTGCATTATCAAGATTTCTATTCGAGAAGTTCGAGCTGTGTTGTATCTTTGATAAAAATTTTGAGGAGCCATTTTCTCGGCCTAAAGTTTTCTCTTAGCCTTAGTTTTTCTTGAAGTTGATGTCCTTATACTTTATTCATAGCTGTATGTCCATTTGGTTAACTACCATAGCATGGTGATTATTGGGTTAATGTACTACTTGTGACATTGGTGTCCCATTTGAAGTTTCGCTAATTGATTGTTTAGATTTGATATTGTAACATGTGAATCAATCTTGTATACTCCGACTGGTTTCCTCACTTTGTAATGATTACCAGATGCAGAGTTTTAAGACATAAGATCAAGGAGATCCAATACTCCATCCTTTTCCTTGGTTAGTAGAGAACCACCCGTTGCGACATCTACTAGTGTTCTCGTGTTGTGGTTCATCCCATTGTAGAAAATTTAGAGTTGTGCCCATTTCACTTATCTATATCCACGACATCTCCTGAGCATCTCTTTGAGTCTTTCCAAGCCTCGCCAAGAGACTCGGTGTCTTATTGCTTAAGTTGATTGATTTCTAGCTTTCTTTCACTAACCTTCATTAGGCAAAAAAACTTGTCAAGAAATTTTTTATTAATTTCTGCCTATGAGGTCATACTCCTTACATTTAGTCCTCGAAACCATGATCAGGTTTTTCCACTGAATGAGAAAGGGAAAAGTCTCATCTTGATGAACTCTTTTGTAACTCCAGTAATGTGCATAGTGTCGCACTTGTCCAAAAAATTTTCTACATGTGCAACTGGATCTTCATTAGCTAGCCCGTTGAACAAGCTATTTTGCACCATGTGTAATGACCCGTTACCTTAAATAGGTGATTAATGTTAATACAATTTCTAATTAACCCGAGTTAGGCTTGTAGTTAAGCCTGGTTTGTCTTGATTAGCATGTGCATGAATTTGCATGTTGTTTGATGTTTGTATGGTGTGTATTAGTATTTATGGGAAATAATTGGATTATTTGGCCTATAATTGAATAATTAGAAAATTATTGGACACATAATACCATGTATGGGTCATGCGTGACACACATGGGTCATGGGGTAGCATGCACACCCAAATGTACTCAATCGCGAGAACAACGAAATGATAAATGCACCAATAAAGGTATATATATGTATATATATATTGTATGTATAAATTTATATTGAGAAATAATTAATAATTTGTGGGCGCCTAGTGACAAGCAGGGTCGAGGGTGACATGCGTCGAATGTATAATAGTGTGCACGCCCGAGGGTAGTTGTTGGCGCGCATGGTGAATTTATAGGCATGAAATACAAGTTATTTATATATATATAGTTTATACATATAAATATATAAATAAATCATGAAGTTTAAATCAAATAAAAAACAAACATTGGATTTGCCAAAAGATACATGTTATGTTAGAGTCGAGATGATGAATTGTATAACAAATAGTATGTACAATGGTTGTTTGTAATTGTGATGCCTCAAAATACGCGTAGCATGGATCTCGAGGAGATAAATGTCGTGATCATTGTATGTTGGAGAGGTGTATCCATGCCTCGATATGTATGTAAATAGTTCATAAGGATAATCAATGTATATGTGTATACATCGGCCAAATTCAGTGTCACTTTAGGGAAAGTGACTTTGGTTTCATCCTTAAGATCATCCTCCAGATTTGTGTGTGCAAATCTCGAGGAAAGTTGTATTGATAATACGTAAGTTAGTCAGCAGATGATGGGTTTCGTAATAACCACAAGATCAACCTTGAAATAGACAACATGCATCTCGAGAAAGATCAAAATATAAATTTAAAGGATTTGAACCATCAACTTTGCCTCGAGATTTGTGCAATACAATTCTCGAAGAAATCTAATATTTATCATAAATGAACTGAACATCGCCACACTTGGTTTGATTTGGACAGTGAAATTTGATTGAGGGAGAAAAATCAAACCAGTGAGAGAGAAAGAAACTGAGAGGGATTTCGATCGAGGTACGTTGTTATTGGGTTGCTGTTGTTGGTTGTGTTACTGTTGCATAAGTCATTGTTCATGTTGTTAGGTTGTTGTGGCATTGATTGTGGGAGATGGGAAGGGAGCCATCTCCCCTCCTAAAAGTGCCCTGAGGTTGGGGCTAAACCCAACCCCATCGATTTAAAAAATGATGAAAAATGAATTGGTTGTTGTTGAAACTGAGGATAAACAAGGAAGAAGAAAAGGGTTTGACCTCGAACCAGACTGAACTAGGTCCGGTTTAAGGGTGAAACCCCCCAATTAATAAAAAAAAGAAGAAAAAGACTAGAAAATGGGGAAGAATTCCAAAAACAAAATAAGGAAGAAATCAGAAATATTTTGACCAAATAAATAGACATTGATGATTTTTTGCAAAAAATGAAGAATTTGGTATTTGTGCGAGACTATATACTACAGTTTTTACCTCAAAAAATGTGAAATGGTTGTATTGACCTAAAAAGTGGTAAATTGGTCATAGATACAATTAGGACCAATTTAGGGTTCTAATTAATAAGTATCAAACCCAAATTGATTGCAATTGGTTTAATTTAGGTTATTGGTCGATGGGGAAAGATGTATAGATCTCGGGAGTTATGGAAGTCGATGAAAAGTTAGGAATGCACTACACATGTAAGTGGGACTCGTATTCTTATCAACTATGCAGCCTAATTAGTATATTTAGTTCATATAGCATTATGGACTGGGAATGGGGCTATGTATTATGACTTAACTGTATTTATTTTTTAATGTGAAAAATGATAAGTCAAACTAGACACTTTTTATAGTGTATTTTAGGACGATTTTATATATAAATGATGATATTAAACTTGATATTCTCTTGTTTTTTTGTGATTTCATGATTTAAATAGGAAAGGTAAATAGAAGAAATGGTATTAAAAGTAAGGAATTTAGCTTGCATGCATTTTGAGATATTATGGTAGGACTCACATTTAGTCTGTGTTGATGCATTGGTGATTTACAAGGAGCTTGGTTGTCCGTTAGTTAAGAAACGTCATTAAAAATCACTTTGTATAAGTCAATTCTGTATTGTGAACAACTACCTTTTGTTTAGCCTCGAGACACGGACAACACAAGTGATGAAGAAATGAGCAGCAGCAAATAAGACAACAAGGGACACCACTTTAATAGCCTTCGGTCGTGCCTCGAGATCTTCACGAGGTCAAAAAGAAGTGAAACAAGGTTTTGACCTTGCCTCGGGACACATAGCGCACTATCTCCCAAGTCTTCGCCATCTCCCATGATTTTTCCTCAACACAGCAAACATTAATCAACCTCGAGATGTATGCCAGTGTAGACTCCCAATTATTCGCATGATTCTTGGATGATTTTTTCATTCACTCCAGCCATGAATCTGCCTCGAGATGCATTCAGCACAACTCCCAGATCTTTACACTACTTTCTTGACTGCTACTGCCCGCCTACTAAAGGCCACGTGTCTTTACCTCGTTCGTCCACCACATCAAGACAACGTTCTCCACTAATAAGAAATTACCACATTAGCCAGGACAGTAAGAGTGACCAATTAAAGCTCGCCATATGTCTGAGACCCAGGAACAAATTAACCACAACCATTAAATCTTCCTAGATGGGTAAGACACTCTATAACCAACAAAATACATTTTCTCTCGCTTCAAGCGACCAAAATTATGGGCTTTATATAAATTGGCTTTAGGATTTTGTTTAGAATCTACCTTGCTCTCTCTCCTCCTCTCTCTGGCCCCTTTAGCCTTTTATTTCCGTCCTATCTATTATTTTCTCTAGTTTTATTGTTCTTGGAGTTTTTTGTAGTAGTATTTAGCTAGTTTATTTTATATACCAAGGGATTGCTACATTATGGTTATAAGTCTTTTATGAGATCTTTATTTTAGTAGTTCTTTCATACGTCAATCACATATTTAATAAGTTGTTTTTGCGTATTACAACTAATGAACATTGTAATGCATGCATAGTGCACAATACGTACTATGATATTTTGATTATGATTTTATGTCTATAGTTATTGACAACAATTATAGAAGTAGTAACTAAGATTAATATATAGGGCAAGTCCCGAGTGGATGTTCTAGGTGATTGTGTTATAAGTTGTTTATTATGCGGCTTTGGTTAATATTTGCTTAGATTAGGCAAGATTTTCACATATTGTAATGCGATTTTATTACCTAAAGTAAATTTTTTTGAGTATTCTTAATTCAATAAAACTAGAATGTGACATTTCTATTGAATTTAGGAAAATCGGTGGCTGGCTAAAAGTTATCAATCTTTTATTGAATTGTTTAAACCCATCTTTATGATCGATGATTAATTGAGTACAAATTTATTGGTAATTACATTTACTCTAGGTTTTGATTATTCGTATTTATTACTTTAATTATTATTCGTGTTAATTTAGTTTAATTCGCATTGCATTCCTTATTCACTACAAGGAAAATGAAATTTAGAAACGGAATTAGAAAGGGAAATAATTTCCGTTGCTAAAAAAATAAGTTAGAGACGGAATTGAGACGGACTAATTTAGAGATGGAATTGAGACGAATCAGAGACGGAAATAGAGACGGAAATAGAGACGAAATTTAATTCCGTCTCTAAAAAATGGCGCCAACATTCCCACCAAAATTTTCATTTCTTATGACCGTTCATCAAATCTGGGGATTTGTATATGCTTGGTTCGAGGTCCCCCCATCCCCCCCCACCCGAATCGAAAAACAAAAAACCCACAAACATTCTCGTCTAAAATCCCCCAAAAAACCCTAGCAATCGTCCCCTCCCCAAAATTCGTCTCGTTCGATCGTCCCCAAAAATCCCCAAATCCCATTCGATCGTCCCATCCAAAACCCCCAAATCGGTCTCCTTCTTTGCTCTCAACTCTCGTCTCTCCGTATCTGATTCCGCCGGTCTCTCTGGTATCTCTGGTCTCGCCGTCTCTCTGGTCTCTCCGTCTCGTCGCGGTGTTCTCCGTCATCGGCTCTCAACTCTCTCTCTCTCTGGTCTCTTCGTCTCTTGCTTGGTGACGGCTCTCCGTTCTCTCATTGGTAAGATCAACACTGCCCATATGCATTTTTATTTTCTTTTTTTTTTAGTTTAGTTTTGTATTTTCTTTCATGAACAAACAATACAATATCATTTTCTTTAACTTTGTGAAATATTTTTCCTTCATGCACAAACATTACAATTTCTTGAATTTCTCAACTTTTTTTGTGTTGATCGAGATTTGGTGCATGGATTATCAGATAATGATTGCGGCTGATTGCTTTTCTTAGGAAATAGTTGTTGATTGATTTGTATAGTTGCAAATGCACTCTATTAGATATGGGTTATATTCTACTTAGGGAATTTTGCATATGTAATTGTATGGATTCCTCAATAACGAGTGGTAAGTAATTACTTTAATTGGTTGGCCTTTTAGGGGAATTCACACAACTAACATGTCTAGGTTAAATTAATTGTGCTTGGCGTGTTAATTGTCTAGCGTTATTGACTCCATCGACTTTATTGCGACAATTGTGTTGAATTATAGTGTGCTTCACCTAGGGGGTTATACATTTGCCAGGAAGTGAAACAATTTTCATACTTTGTTTGGCATAACTAAGGAATGCAGGGGTTTATACACAATATTGAACCTTATAACTAACCTAAGAATTGATTTGGAATGCTTTTTTTATGTGAAAGTTGATGATTCTTAGTTTTAAGTGTTGAGTTGATCTTGTGCATCACCGTGGCATTTGTGAGTTTCTTATAATTGATTGCATTGCTCTATTAACATTCATTTATATGTGTTCGTATCTGCTTGTTTTTTTGCTTGTGTGTGTGTTTAAGTTGTATACAATAGTTTAGTTTCACACATCCTCCATTAAAATCGGATTTTTCATATATTTGTCTCCTAAACTAACAAAATTCCATGTGGTTAGGTCCCTTGACTTTTCATTATTAGTATGGAAAATGGTATCCTAATATTTTTATTATTTTTGATGCTTTTGGTAAGCATCAAGATGTTTGGTTCTTGACCTATGTACTAATTCCTGCTAAACTTGAAAGGTTGCTTGGATTACACATTAACTAGAGGAATTTATATAGGACTATTGAACATTAATGGGTTTACTAGACAACTCATCGGCCAATGTTTTAGTCCAGCAATTGCATTGATTGTGTTACTGGGTAATCGACCCTAATTTTATATATTAACAATGAATCACTGTGTAATAGCTAATAAATGAACGACTTGAATTTGTTTTTATATTGATTATATGTTTTTAAATATCATGTTCCCATAATTTAGACTTAATTACTTATTTTTGTATGCCCTTCTTCTCTGAAATTTTATTGGTATTTTGTTAGGTTTCATGGTGGGAGGTGATCATCCCCCACGTCGAGGTATACCATTAGGAGGACATCGTCTAGTCAGAAGAGGTGCAACAACCGACTGGGCGTCATGGTTAGGCCACACGAGGGGTCCATAGAGGCGTGGCGGTCGAGGTCGTGGGTCGATTCCGACTTCTCATTCTCTCGAGCACGATCCAGCCTCAGCGTCACCTTCGCCTTCCATACCATCGGCGTCGGCTGTACCATCATCCTCGTCATCAAGGACTATACCAAATTCGCAGTTCCAGTCACCATCGCCGACATCGAGACATGTCACTCCTCTACCCACGAGGCTTGCACCCCCAGCCACCGCATCACCGGCAACATCCCCACAAAACGACGACAGAGCAGGGTTGGAGGTGACAGGCCCTCCGCGGGCACCTCAGAGGACAGGGATGTAGCCCCCTCGCGTGCAGTGGATCCCGATCACACTGATTGCCAATGATACGTAAGTTTGTATTTGATTCATATATGTCGTTTTAAATATGGATGTAAATTATTAAACAAGTAGTTAAGATGTTATGCATTTTCATGAAACACAGGGAGTTGCATCCTTCTCATTTTTGTGCACTGGAGGATGACAAAAGTTTTCAAAAGATGGATGATTCCTGAAGGGTATTGTTGGAAGTCGGTACCGAATCATCATAAAGACCAATACTGGCGCCAATGGAAGGTAAACAAGACAACTAAATGTCTTATGATTTATACTATTTTCTCAATGTCTCGTAACAATCGCAATCGCCATTTTGTAGGTATTTTTTAGATGGGATGATGCGATTCCCGAGGATCTCATTCGAGCGGCGTACGACAGGCTTGCAGGCACAAGGTACACCGCATTGATGCACAAGTTAAAGAAGAATCGTGTGCAGCCAGTTTATGTTACAGATGAGGCATGAAGGATATACTTGGAGTACGGGGAGAGCGAGGACTTCCTTGCCAGGTCTAGGCAAGCGACAGCGAATAAGAACACTGAGGTCGAAGGACCTGGGACTGGACCCTCGAAGCACGGTGGTGGTTCCGTGTCTTTTGTGACTACCCATGAAAGATTGGTAAGTTTTTTTTAACCTCTTGTTTATTTTTTTACATTTATACACTTGTTCACTATGCTGAATTTATGACTGGTCATGTACGCAGACTGAATCATTCGAGACGCCACCTACTGTGAATGAATTGTATTTGCATCTCCACACCGTAAATCACGACGGGATGACATTTATCGATACTAGATCAAGCGGTTCTATGTAAGTATAGAAATGAAATGTAATAGTATTAAGTTTACTTTAAACCATATCATGTATGTTGTTTGTTGTTGATACCTGCAGGATAGGCTCCAGAGGAGACGTCAGGAGCTGACCCAGGCTACACCGGACCAATCGGTGGATGATGAGGCGGTGTACCTTAATGTGGCGGGTGAGTGTCCCCAAAGGACGTGTCTACGGTCTCGGGTCTTTAGGGAGAAAGAAGAGGAGATATGCAGATCCTGGTGCTAGCACGTCCCAAATGCGAGATATGGTGCCGCGTGCAGAGTTCAATGTCGTTGCCGAGCAATTACGAAAGGTTATGGAGTTCATGCATCAGCATCTCGGGATGAACATGGATGGAGCAGTCCTATCTCAGCAACAACAACCACCACCACCACCACCACCACCACCTCATGACCAGCAACAGCTGCCGCAAATAGATCCGGTCGATCCACCACAATAAGGGGATAATGTTGAGCGAGAGACGCAAGAGTGGCTTACGAGAGATGAGCATTTTGGTGATACAAAGGTAATTTTCTTGTTGTTTGTGTAAATTTTGAGATTATACTTTTGCTTTTGTAGATAACTTTAGCAATTCTTCGCATGACTTTTTTATTGACACTTCTTTTTGTGCATATTTAGATTGATACTTCTTTATGTTTCATTGGATAGTTGTTCAGAAATTTTCCCATTCCATTTACTTCTTCTTTCTTACCCTACTTCAGATGTTACTGTAAACTTTGTAAAATGAATTGATTCTCCTTCTCTCTCTCCATTTACTTTAAGTTTATCCTAAGACACAACTGCTTGAAAACCTGCTCTGTTCAAATTTCAGAATTAATTTTTTTTTCTCACTTTAGCATGCATTTTCCTTTGCCTCTTGTCTGTAAGAACTCTATCTATCTCTTGTATAATGTCATTGAAACCTTCAGAACAACGGGACTGGAATCATTTTTTAGATCCCATTACTCTCTAATCTTTTTAATTAGGAATTAAGGGTGAAGGAAACTTTGTGAGTCTTTTTGGCAAAATGGTTGATGATCTGTCTTTGGCTAGAATAATAGGAAATGATTTTTGAGTTTTCCATCATTACCTAATATTTTATGAAGATTAATTTGATTTTCAAATTCTTAGCTACTCAAGAGGAGGTGTCTTCTTTGCAGTCGAGGTTTGCTTTCGGAGCAGGTATAGATTTGGATCTACTAGGAATAGAAATTGATAAAAAGGCGTTGATTCCAGGGCTTGCCTTTGTTGCATCTTCACGTGCTAAACCTTTATAGCAGGTACAATCATGAACTCCTTGTCACATGTTACTACTCTAATTCAATGAATCTTTCGGACTTCAATTTGTATGAATATTCTAATACATGCAAGCTTTTGGACTTCATTTTTAGTCAAAGGAAGCACAAATTCATTGATATAATGCTTCAACTAGAAATTCTGCTTCTAAGCCTTTGTTTTCTTATAATGTGGCAGCCTACTAATATGCATAGCTATGAGCCAATTGCAGGAATTACAAATCTTGAGTCATGCATTGGAGTGGTTTGCTTATGTTACAGAGATTGAAATAGGTACTAGAGATGTTAATATTCTAGCCAAGTGGAAATAGAAGAAAAAACAAGTACATTTTTTTGAGGAAGCAATGAGATAAGTGCATTTTTCTTAAATATATCATCCGACCTGCATATTTCTTTGAATTCAAATCCCAAGTAGGTTTAGACTATTTGTATGAGTGCTGTACATACACTCAAAAAGTATCGAAAATTTGAAATATTGAACTCTCTTTTCAGTTCTTTCTCAAACTGGTATTGGTACTTGGATATGCGAATTCATATGTTTATTTACTATTTAGGCTGCTAATATGATATGTTTTGCAACATCATTACCAAGGTTATTCAAGTAACATAGCAATATATGTTCTATTTGTCTAGTATGTGCTATATCATTTTTCCATTAAACTTGATGATCAGTTCTCCACTATGTAGTCTATGTGAATGACCTCGGTGAATTACATTTTTAGTAGAATTACATTTTCAGTAGAATTGCAATGATGAAAAGTACTTGGAATTTCAAGCAAATGGAAATCTTTATTACAAGTGTCTTTGCATGTCGTGGAGACTGTTATCGGCGTGTTTTTTGTGAATGTACTTTATATTGCTTTTGTGTTGTTGTATTTGCCTTTTTTTCTCTACCATCTTTGCTAATCAAGGATTACAATCCATTACCAGTGCGGGATGATTCGATGTTGTTCAAGAGCTTTGGAGGAGAAGGGACAAAGCGATAAAGGACTTATCGGAAGCTTGAGGGCGGCTGCTTGGATCGCCTTCTCATGAAGAAACTTTTTCTATTTCACCTTATTCGGATGATGAAGATAATAGCCCCGATGGCGAAACATGAGTATGTACGTCCATTGAAGTTTTCAAGTAAATGGTTCTGCTCATAATACATCAAAGAGCAATAAGGAATATGGGAAGAAGTCTTCAAGTAAATAATATGGAAAAAAAAGGCATATCGAGCTCTTACAACCGAAAAAGCTGAAAGAAATGATAGTATGCGGTCATATGGGAATGAAGCACATGATACTACCATTCCCGGCAAGACACAAGAGAGATGTTATATTAATCAAGCAGGGAGAAATGAAGCATGAATTCATTCCAAAGGCTTCGACAATTGAAGATAGGGTCATTGGAGTTGCCAATCTGTTGGAACAAGAAATCCAAAGGGTTCGACCTTGGGGATGGCTCGGAAAACATGCTACCATGTCGAAACTCATGAGGGCAAGAAAGATTGTAATACATTGTGGAAGAAATAGACATGCCACCAATTCTCAAAGGTTCAAAGCTTCCAAATGTCATAAAGAGCAAGACTTGACTACATCAAATGGTAAGTTATCATCTAAAGTAGTGAGTATTGTTTTGTTTAGACCTAAGTTACTTTTGCTACATAGTAATTAAGTCCGCTTGATTTGTGCATATCGATGTTTCTATGCACAAACTTAAAAAATCACTTCTAATCCTTCATTTCTCCCTAAGCAGTGATGGTTTTAAAAATTAGTTCTAAATTTGAACTGAGACATTTTTGTCGCACAACCGCTCTGTTGCTATGGTAAGTATACCATTTATGGGTCTTTGGGCGAAGCCTTTTTCTCCTTTCCTAAAATAAGTCTCTATTTGACCGACAGTTGAAGCTTAGCAAGCCAAATCCTGATGATCTTGGATATGCTGATTCTGTTTCGGTTGAAGAAGTTGGAGGTATTTTGGTAAGTTGCCATAAGCTATCAAAGTTCAAAGGCCTTTTAGTTCTATCCTTGCATTATTTCTGGTGATGATGTGTTGTTGTGTTGCTCATGCTCATGATTATTTTGTGGAATAAAATGTGTAGCCATCAGGATATTGGTCATTCTGATTCTTCTTAGTTTCATTGCTTTCCTTCAGACTTGAATTTGATTTGATGGGTCCATACAAAACAAATGCATTGTAAGTTTTTTCTCATGATGATCATAATTGGTTGACATCATCAAAATTTATTTCATCGAAAATTTGAAATATTGAACTCTCTTTTCGGTTCTTTCTCAAACTGGTATTGGTACTTGGGTATGCGAATTCATATGTTTATTTACTATTTAGGCTGCTAATATGATATGTTTTGCAACATCATTACCAAGGTTATTCAAGTAACATAGCAATATATGTTCTATTTGTCTAGTATGTGCTATATCCTTTTTCCATTAAACTTGATGATCAGTTCTCCACTATGTAGTCTATGTGAATGACCTCGGTGAATTACATTTTTAGTAGAATTACATTTTCAGTAGAATTGCAGTGATGAAAAGTACTTGGAATTTCAAGCAAATGGAAATCTTTATTACAAGTGTGCTGCATGTCGTGGAGACTGTTATCAGGTGTGTTTTGTGAATGTACTTTATATTGTTTTTGTGTTGTTGTATTTGCCTTTTTTTTCTCTACTATCTTTGCTAATCAAGGATTACAATCCATTACCAGTGCGGGGATGATTCGATGTTGTTCAAGAGCTTTGGAGGAGAAGGGACAAATCGATAAATGACTTATCGGAAGCTCGAGGGCGGCTTTGGATCGCCTTCTCATGAAGAAACTTTTTCTATTTCACCTTATTCGGATGATGAAGATAATAGCCCCATGAACTTGAAACATGAGTATGTACGTCCATTGAAGTTTTCAAGAAAAGGTTCTGCTCATAAAACATCAAAGAGCAATAAGGAATATGGGAAGAAGTCTTCAAGTAAATAATATGGAAAGAAAAAGGCATATCGAGCTCTTACAACTGAAAAAGCTGAAAGAAATGATAGTATGCGGTCATATGGGAATGAAGCACATGATACTACCATTCTGGCAAGACACAAGAGAGATGTTCTATTAATCAAGCGGGAGAAATGAAGCATGAATTCATTCCAGAGGCTTCGGCAATTGAAGATAGGGTCTGCTGGAGTTGCCAACTGTTGGAACAAGAAAATCTAGTGGTTCAGACCTTGGGGATGGCTCTGGAAAACATGCTACCATGTCAGAAACTGTGAGGGCAAGAAAGATTGTAATACATTGTGGAAGAAATAGACATGTCACCAATTCTCAAAGGTCCGAAGCTTCCAACTGTCATAAAGAGCAAGACTTGACTACATCAAATGGTAAGTTATCATCTAAAGTAGTGAGTATTGTTTTGTTTAGACCGGTTACTTTTGCTACATAGTAGTTAAGTCCGCTTGATTTGTGCATATCGATGTTTCTATGCACAAACTTAAAAAATCACTTATAATCCTTCATTTCTCCCTTGCAGGCTGATGGTTTTAAAAATTAGTTCTAAATTTGAACTGAGACATTTTTGTCGCACAACTGGCTCTGTTGCTATGGTAAGTATACCATTTATGGGTCTTTGGGCGGAAGCCTTTTTCTCCTTTCCTAAAATAAGTCTCTATTTGGACTGATAGTTGAAGCTTAGGAAGCCGAATCCTGATGATCTTGGATATGCTGATTCTGTTTCGGTTGAAGAAGTTGGAGGTATTTTGGTAAGTTGCTATAAGCTATCAAAGTTCAAAGGCCTTTTAGTTCTATCCTTGCATTATTTCTGGTGATGATGTGTTGTTGTGTTGCTCATGCTCATGATTATTTTGTGGAATAAAATGTGTAGCCATCAGGATATTGGTCATTCTGATTCTTCTTAGTTTCATTGCTTTCCTTCAGACTTGAATTTGATTTGATGGGTCCATACAAAACAAATGCATTGTAAGTTTTTTCTCATGATGATCATAATTGGTTGACATCATCAAAATTTATTTCATCGAAAATTTGAAATAATGAACTCTCTTTTCAGTTCTTTCTCAAACTGGTATTGGTACTTGGGTATGCGAATTCATATGTTTATTTACTATTTAGGCTGCTAATATGATATGTTTTGCAACATCATTACCAAGGTTATTCAAGTAACATAGCAATATATGTTCTATTTGTCTAGTATGTGCTATATCCTTTTCAATTAAACTTGATTATCAGTTCTCCACTATGTAGTCTATGTGAATGACCATTAGACAGACCTAAGTTGTTTTTCGATATCTTTTGTTTGTTCACCACATCTACCATGTGCTTAGTTTTATGTAGGAACAGGTTGTTCTTGTGTCATCTCCCTCTTTTTCCTATCACGATATCCTTTTTCCATTAGACTTGGTCATCAGATCTCCACCATGTGAATGCCCATTAGAAAAGCTTTGTTATTTTACTGCTGAAGTTGTATGCATAATTTCTTTGCTCAATTTTACTGCTCAATTTTACTTTTTTGTATGCTTATAAAATGTAGAGTAGCGCGGTAAGAATTTTAGATTTTATATTGATCTCGTCGCTACTATTTTTACAGGGCCTCTCCTGCTCTTTCCGTTTGTGCAGGGCCATGATGGCAGAGCATGGCCCTATCTGTAGGTGGCTGGTTCTTCGATCGAGTGGGAGTTAGTGCCATTGATTGCCCATATCCCTGTGACAATACCTTCCATAATCTAGTTTCCAAGTGAGAGATGAGGAATTTAAAGCATATCATGTAACTTTTATAGTTGTTTACATGACTTTTAGATTGATAATTCTTTTTGTGCATATTTATAAGATTGTAAGTTTTTTTTTGTGGTTGTTGAACAATATGATTGGTGGTTTTTGTGAATACTTAGAAATTTGGAGCTTTTGTAATACAAGACAATTTTCCGTGGATATATAAATCTTTTTCAAATTTTGATTTTTACATTTTTTTTTCCTCATTTGAATATTTGTTGATATATATTGTCGATGTATGAATGTCAAATTTGGCTTTTTTGTGGGATGTTACCACCCCCAAGGAGTTGTTGGAGGGGGTGCAGGCGATAGAGTAGGTCCTATGGATGTAATTTCAAGTTATAGGTTGGAGAACCAATTGGATTATGTTTATGTTTGAAAATTAAACAAAAAGGAAAATTAGAGACGGATTAGCAACGGAATTCAAACATTCCGTTGCTATTCCGTATCTAATTTTCCAGGAATATATGCATGAATCACAAACGGAATCAGAGACGGAAATAAAAATTTCGTGTCTGATTCCATTGCTAATCAGAAACGGAATTAGAGACGGAATCAGAAATATAATCTGTCCGTCTCTTATTCTCGTTGCTGATTAGCAACGGAATCAGAGACGAACTTTTTTCATTTCGTCTTTGAGCCCGTCTCCGATTCCGTTTCCGATTAGCAACGGAATCAGAGACGAAATTCATGAATTTCTTATTTCCGTCTCTGATTCCGTTTCTGATTAGCAACAGAATCAGAGACGGAATGCAATTACAAATGTACCATTTTGAAAAAAAATTCCATTTCTGTTCCGTCTCTGTTCCGCTTCTAATTTTCGTCTCTAAATCCGTCTCTAATCAGAAACGGAATTGTTCCATCTCTATTCCGTCTCTAATCAGAATTTCTGATCGAATCAGCGACGACGATTTTAGAGACGAATTCATTCTGTCTTTGTTCCGTTTCTGATTGCAATTAGAGACGAAATTTTTGCAATTCAGAGACGGAAATTTTTGTTTCTGATTTGCTGTTTTTTTGTAGTGATTATTATCTTTGTATTTATTTAATTATTTATTGCTTTCTAAATAATATTGTTAATTAGTGATTATTAAAACGTGACAAAAAATCTTTTTTAAACTAAAGAGAGTTACATAATCCCAGTAAAGACGATCTCACTTAACGCTACTACAAACTTAAAGTATAATAAATAAGTGTGTATTATTATTGCATGCTCGACACGTGTCAATTTTTAGCACTATTGCTGGGGATTGAGTTTAAATTTTCTTTGATTTTTTTTTCATTTTTTTTAGTATATATATATCCTTGTCTCTAACATTTAACAGGATTATTTCATGGCCTCTTACTCTAACAATCGTCATCAATATGAAGACTAATGCTATAAAACTTTGAAAGGGGTAGGTATGTCTAATTATGAATAATTTTTTTCTAATTAGTATTCTATTGTGAT
The DNA here is from genome assembly GCA_039657365.1 of Stephania yunnanensis. NCBI lineage: Eukaryota > Viridiplantae > Streptophyta > Magnoliopsida > Ranunculales > Menispermaceae > Stephania > Stephania yunnanensis. Next base: position 24,193,499 of record CM077581.1, on the reverse strand, counting down.
ACAAATTAAACTTGCAAGTAATGAGGAAAAAGTCACAAAATAAAATTGAAGTTATCTTAGAAAAGTTATATGAACCATATGGAGAGATGAAGGAAGATCAACCTCTAGTGTTGATGAATCCACCTCCTATTATTGTAGAATTTGAAACGGAGATGGAACATAAAGGGCACTTGGAAATTTTATGTGGTGTTGACAACTATATGTTAGACGGTCAAGACTATATGGATACTTATATATTAGAAGTCCAAGGTGAACTCAAAGTTTTGAAGGAGGGCATGCCCATTTCAATGCCCAAAGCTATGGTGAATCCATTTATACGTGACTACTCTCAAATAGTGGGTGTTACGTGATTTTTTAGGCTAAGTCTAGCCGATGACTTAAAATAAAGGCGCTTGTTGGGAGGCGACCCATCCTTATTTTATTTATTTTTATGCATTTATATCTTTCTAGTTTACTTCAGTTTAGTTTAGTCTAGGATATTTTAGTTTAGTTTAGTTTATTTCAGTTATGCAACCATTTTAGCTAATCCATAAACTCCATTTATTGATTTTTAACTGGTTAGGGACAATCTTGTGGAGATGGAAGAAGAGAGCACAACATGTTGGTACCTAGTTTGACTTTTAATTAAGTTTTAATTAGCATGATTTGAGTTATTTTTTTAGGAAGTTAACTACATTTTAGGATTTTTGTGTTTTAGGACTTAGTTGGAATTTCAAATACTAATTTAAGTCGCTACATTAGTGATAGCTCTTTAAATAGAACCCGAAACACAAGATTCCAATTTTACTTTTTTGTTGATTTTACCCTTAATTTTACAATTTCGTGCTCGCAAAACTTGGTTTAAAGTTTTTAAAGTCAATTCCTTGATTTATCATTTCATACTTTTATAATTTATGGTTTCAAAGTTTTTAAATTGAAAGTTCAAAAAAAGTTTATTTTCAATTTTTTTAAAAATACACTAGTGATTAATTAGTGATACCAAATAATAATGGGAATCGCTGGTAAATCGATAGCAGTTTGCAAAACTTATAGTGTAAAAAAAACTCGGCAATTTGTCAGCGATTCAAGTTTTATACTAGGAATTGTTAGACTAATCGGTAGACCACCGAAACCAATTTTCAGTGATTTAACTAGCGATTTGTTAGTGAATCCACTTAAATATCAATTCGTTGAGCACGGATACGTGTTTTTAAGAACATAATTTTTCAATCAAATTTTTGCTTAGATTATACCATTCAAAGTTTAATCTTAATGTATTTAGTGATTCCCAATATGTTCTTGATCATTTTAACCCAAAATATATCAAGTTTGATTGTTTATAGACATGCTAAGGCTTGTACAAGGTTGTTCAAATTGAAGCTTTGAAATTGAAATTTGGAGTGTCAAAGAGTCAATGTCTTGAGGGATTTACTCTCAAGGAGGTAATCATTCATTTCCTTATCTAGTTTACTTGAAATTTTCAATTTTCAACTAGGACTATTAATGAATTTTTGAGATATTTGACTAATTCTTGATTTCAAAATATTTTGCTTGAGTTGAATTGATTTCTAAAGGTATATGATTTTATCAACTTAAAAGAAATGGAATGAGTTGTTTACAATGATTCTTAGCTTACATAGCAAAAATTTCATGTTTTTAGTTTCAAGTATCAATTCAAGGATTTGTTACCCAAATTGGTTTGAGTAAGAGTTTTTAATAAGTTTTAGGGTGGTTTTAAAAGTTTAAATTGATATGAATGAGTTATTTGCATTCGTGTGCAAAATTAGATTTTGAATAGTAATATGAGTTTCTTTCCAAGTTTCTCACTTATTTTTAATGCTTAGTAGATTGGTTTGTACCGAGAATATCTTGGAAGAGGTAGTTCTATGTTTTGAAATGCTATATTATTCAATATGTCTTGAAAAGTGAAAATGAGCTTAATAGTAATACATTCATTGATATGTTTTAGAGCCTAAATTAGGAATTGAGTGTGTTGATCGTTTGATTGGAGCATGAATGTGGAAATTGAAACATAACAATAAGGCATATCATTAGGAGTGTTATTAAATAATACATATAAGTCTTGCTAATAATAATAACAATCTAATCAATATGGTGAAACGAATAGACATATAAAGGAGGCATTTTATCAAGAGAAGAAAATAACATTGAACACACCAGATGATCAAAGTGATGAATTGAAAAGCATGGTAAAGCTATTATTAAAAGATAGATCAATGTAAGTGAAACCTCATGCTTTTTGTAAAATTAATAATCATCTTGATAATGAATGGCCTTCAATGCAAGAAAACAAATTTGAAAATGCTAATGTGATAATGAACCATTATAGTGGACTTAATAAACCTAATTATGACTTTAATAATTATATAAATTATCCACAACTAAACATAGGAAACGGTCGGAATAACCAAAGTTATCTTGAGTTTAGGTCACCTATATGGATTGAAATAACCATTTCATCAGAAGATTTCAAACAAAGAGCACGATCAAATATTCCAAGTCTTACAAGGTGATATTAACAAATTGAGAAATCAATTAAGTCAAATGGACCAGCAACTTAATTCATTAATCAAACTAAAACACCTACTCAAATAGTTCCTACTAGTCAAGCACAATCTAATGCTTTATTTAGTGATAATGAGAAAGACTCACATATACTTTAAAATATACCTAAAAGAGGTGTTAGAAAAAGAAAATACAGAAAGTTATTGAAGAAAAAGAAGAAGAAAATGAAGACATGATGGACAATGTCATTCCTACTACAGGATGGATGGCAGAACAATTAAGATATACATCTTTTCTTGAAAAGCTGTAACCATGGTATTTAGCCATAGTTGGAGCATATGCAAAATCTTTACAAAAGTCTGAAATAGGTAATGAAGAGGATAAAAATGATAAGATTCCTGATAACTTGAATAAAGATGTGTTCATATTCTACCATTCCATAACGATTAGTTGATGCTAGAGGAGGAAGACAATAATGAAGACACATTTGCAGCATTTAAGAAAATAGAAATCAATAAACTATTGATTGAATCAATTAAGCAATTTTCTAACTATGATGAAGTTTTGAAAGAATTCTCTAAATCTAAGGATAGATTTTTAGAAGAATCTAAAGAAAACTTAGGACAAAAGGTGTATGCTTTATTTAAAAAGAAAATAGCAAAGAAACGTTTCGATCTAAGAATGTTTGAGATTTTATTACAATAGGAACTTCTACTATAGATTTTGATATGTGTGATCTTGGAGCATCAATTAATGTTATGTCGCTTAAAGTATTAAATAATGAAAATAACTATAATGATTCTAATAAATTGCTTAGCAAAGAAATTAAAATTAATGATTCTTTAGTATTAAATCTTTATAATAGTCTGAATATTGAAGTATATGCAGTTAATGCAGTAAAGATGAAAATTGAAAATAATATTTCAAAGAAGGGAGAAGATAAGACACTTTAAATTATAAGAAAATAACTCTTAATGGAGGAAACATAGAAAGTACTATTAAGCCATAAGATTAAAAAGTTAGATAGGATAATAAGATAAGAATTTTGAGTTTGGTTCATGTGACGTTGCATGACCCTTCCCGGTCAATTTAAATGTTAAGATGGTAAACGGACTAAATTTTATCAATTCATTCTTTATTAAGGAACCATAAGAAATAACTAATACGAATAAGAATTATAAATCAAGAAACATAACAATCTTCATTGTTATCAATAATAAAAATTTGAGAATGTCAAATGTAACTCAAACACATCATATAACGCCCTAACTTTTTATTATCTTTTAGAACACAGTTTTTGCAGAAGGAAATATGGTGAAGATCATAATTTTATAGTTTATTTTGCTAATGGATCTATAATAGAGAATAAGGGTATAATTAGAGATGTGGAAGTTAAAACTGAAAATATTAGTTTCTTGTTAGATCTTATTATTCTAGATCATAAGCCTAAAAATGATGTAGGAATTATAGTAGGAAAACCTTTTCTAACAACTAATAAGTAACACTTGACATCAATCGAGGAACTATTAAAATACATGTTGGGAATGAGAAAATTATTTTTAAACATGGTATAAAAGATCAACTTCTTAATTTAGAACCAGATTAAGACTATGTGGTATTACATTATATTGTCTTTACGACTTTTATATTAATTGGCTATTTCATTTATTTAGTAATGAAATTATTTTTTGGTGCATATCATACTCAAATTCTGATAATTTTAGAAATTCTACCTTATTATTGATGTTTACATGTGAAATGTGTGAAAGACAATCAATTAAATTTGAAAAACAGTAAAAAATGTATGGCAAATTCTCAGCGATATGAATTATCACTAGGAATCACTGGAAAAATTAGTAACATAATTTATATTGAAAAATTCAAGTCAACGATTCAATAGCAAATCCACCTTATAACTGAAAATCGTTGAACACATCAATGTGTTACAAAAGCTTGTTTTCACCGATTGAGGTAGCGAATAGTTGGCGATTCCACTGAAACTTTAGATTCACTAGGCCAAAATTTAAATTTAAATAGTAAAACCCCAAATTGCAAAACAAAACACATTTCATATACACAATAATTGCAACCTATTTGACTAGAAAACCAAATTTTTGTCTTGATTTAGCCTTCCTAATCTAGATTATAGTATGATTAAGTGATTCACTCCCAAATTTTGAGTCGTTAAATGCAAAACAAATTGAGTTTTTGAATGAATATTTATGGTTTGAACTATTAGAGCATGAAAATGGAATTTCAAATAGAATAAGAGAAAGTGAATACAAAGATTCTTAATATATATGGAAAAGACATCAAGATTTTGGTCTTAAGTTACCAATTCAATGATTTAATAGGAAATTGGTTTGATCATGAGTTCGAAATGAGTTTGGGGGTGTTTTAGGAAAATTGAATATAGTTATGTTGTGATGTTAATAACTAGGAATTATGATCTTTTACGAGATACTTTGACAATTTTTTTTTGTTTCATGATAATGATGCTTGAGTATTATATTTATCATTTAATTGTTTATCCTTGCAAGAAGTTTATTCATAAATTCAAGTGTTATTTACTTTAGTTTTACACATAAATCTATTTATGCTTCATGAGGTATATATGTTTTGTTGGAAACCGAACTTAAATTTCTTAAACCTTGAGGACAAGGTTTAAAATGAGTTTGAAGGTATTTTGAGTGAAGCATAACAAAGAAAGCATGGAAAGAAAAAAAGTAGATGATACATTCAGAATTGGTAAAGCTCAAAATTTTGATCCGATATTCAAGTGAGTTGATGAAATTTTTCAAAATTTCCTCTGAAATTCAAGTAAGTATGATTTCATTTTTCTTTATTTTTATTTTGGAATATAATAGAATGAAATGAATATATATTACATTTTCGAATGGAAGTGATATTTTTATTACCCAAGAAAATTCAATGATAGAAGGAATCAAAATGTTTTTAAACCATTTATAATTGATTTTACTAGTTATTGTATACACTAAATTGAATGCCTTGTTTTAGACATGATAATGGGTAAAAGATTGAAACAATAGTGCAAGATGAATAAGACAGATTTGTAATAATCGTATGATATAAAAGCTATTGATTAAGTGTTTTTATTTTATATATAGAAAGTTATTATGCCACAACTAAAAGAAGAAATGAGTTAGAAATCGATGATTTATATAAGTTAGAAAAAGTACTTTTTCTTCAACTTTAGTGGATAGTGAGAAGTGCTAATAAGATTTTATAAATATATAGAGGGTCCTATATATTCCAAATGAAATGGTACATGGAATCTATAGTGGGAAAATGTGTGAATGTCCATAGGAAATGGAGTAAAGACTCAAAAGCAAAAATAAAAGAAATATATTAATGAAAGAAGAAGTAAGTAGGATGGAGTAGAAAGAAAAAAAATATGAAATATGAAAAAGGTGGATGCTCTTATACTCTTCAAAAAATAATTTAGCTCGAGTGCTTGAAGCTAGAGTCGAGAGAAGTATTTCTTAATCTAACAATTTTTAAACAATATATTCATTGATATCTTTGCAAAATTCCTATTGATTTTGATTGAGGTGTTATTATAAAGTATTTTCTAAAATTGAAATCAATTTAGTTGTTTTTGTGTTTTGAGATTCTACACTAGGCATCCAAAGCTTAATGTTTGTCAATGGAGATTGAGAAAACTTGTATTGTATGCCAACCTTGGTAATGAACTTTATGTTCTAAAGGGTGTTGCATTTGGTGGTTGAGTTATCATTAAGAGATGTTTTGTTTTATCTAAATCGTTCTATTCTATCATAATTTCATTAACTTGTAGGTAATATGTTTTTATTTGAACATGACTTACATTGAAAACTTTTATTATATAAAGTTAAGATGAAATGGATTGAAATCAGAATATAAAAAACGAAAAGATAATTTGATTTTGAGTACTCCTTTGCTTGAGACAGCAAAGTACAAAGTTTGGGGGTATTTGACAAGTTCAAAATTAGACACTTTTCATATTGTAATTTAGGTCGATTTTATATATAAATGATGATATTACATGTGGTATTTTCTTATTTTTGTGATTTCAGGATTTAAATAGGAAAAGTAAAGAAATAAAAGAAAATGGTATTAAAAATGAAGAATTAAGCTTGCACGTATTTTGAGACAATTTGGTGGGACTCATATTGGTCCGTGTTGATATTATAGTGATTTAAAAGAATTTTGGTGGTCCATTAGTTGAGAAAAGTCATTAAAAATGACTTTGTATAAGTCATGCCTACGGTGTGAACAGCTACCCTTTGTTCAGCCTCGAAACGCGCACAACACTAGTGATGAAAAAATAAGCAGCAACAAGTTATGCAGCAAGGGACACACTTAATCATATAGCACTTCAATAGCCTTTGATCATGCCTCGAGATTGAACGAAGATCAGAAAAAATGATGAAAAATTTTTTTACCTTTCCTCGAGATACTCAGCACATTGTGTCCCAAGTATTTGGCATTTATCATGATTTCTCCTTAACACAACAAATATTGATCATTCTCGAGACTTGCGCCAATGCAGACTTCTAATTATTCGAACAATTCTTAGACAAGCTTCTTAATTCATTCCAAGCTGTGAATTTGCCTCGAAATGCATTCAACACCAACTCCAAAATCTTCGCACGACTTTCTTGAGCGTTTCTGCCCACCAGCTAGACACCACATCTCTTCACCTCATTCGTCCACCATGTCAACATAGCTTCTCCTCCAATAAGAACTTACCAAGTCAGCCGGGACAGCAAGAGTGACCAATCATAGCCTACCACGTGTCTAAGACCCTAGCAACAAATCAACCATAACTATCAAATTTTTCTAGACAGATAAGACACTCTATAACCTACAAAATACATTTTCTCTCTCTTCCAAAGACCAAAATTATGGGTTTTGTACAAATAAGCTTTAGGTTTTTGTTTAGAATCTACCTCGCACTCTCACATCTTCTATCGGGCCCCTCTGGCCTCTTCTTTCCTTCACCTTATTATGTTTTCTAGTTTTATTATTAGTGGAATTTTTCACATTAGTTATTAACTAGTTTGTTTTCTAGACCAAGGGATTGTTACACTATGGTTGTAAGTTTTTATGAGATCTTTATTTTAATTATTTTTTCATTATATTTTAATACACATCAATCATGAATTTAACATGTTTTTTTGCATATTACAACTAATGAAGATTTTATTGCATGCATAGTGCGCGATATGTACTGTGATATTTTCATTTTTATTCTATATCTATAGTTATTGAAAAAATTATAGAAGTAGTAACTAGGATTAATCTATAGGCCATTTCCCGAGTGTATGTTCTTGGTCATTGTGTTCTACGTTGTTTATTTTGGGGCTTTGGTTAATATTTGCTTAGATTAGGTCTGATTTTCACAAAGTGTAATACGGTTTTATTGCCTAAATTTAATTTCTTTGAGTATTCAAAAAGTTAATTCAATAAAGCTAGAAGGTAGCATTTCCATTGAATATAGGAAAATCGGTGGCTGTCAGAAGGCTATCAACCTATTATTGAATTATTTGAACTCATTTTTATGATCGATGATTAATTGACTACAACTTTGTTGGTAATTACCTTTGGTCTAGATTTTCATTATTCGCATTCATTACTTTGATTATTATATGTATTAATTTAGTTTAATTTGCATTACATTCCTTAATTATTATCTTTGTATTTATTTAATTATTTATTGCTTTCTAAGTAATATAGTTAATTAGTAATTATTAAAACGTGACAAAAAAAAAACCTTTTTTAAATTAAAGAAAGTTACATAATCCATTTGGAGACGATTCCACTTACCGCTACTACAAATTTAACGTATAATAAATAAGTGGGTATTATTATTGCACGCTCAATATGTGTAAAGAAATACTCAAAAGTGTCGATGAGGCGGACTAGGACTAAGGGATGTGAATTTTAGCGTGGAAATAGATTCTCTACGGTGAATTGATTCTCCAATTACCATTTCAGGTTATCAACATGCATTTTAACTCAGCAATAGAGAATATTTGGAGTTTATAGTCTTCTCTACGGTGAATTGATTTCCCTACTGTTTACATATTGTATTGAATTTCTATTTTGTAATAAATAGGGTTGGGATATGGTTTTACGATTGAGGTTTATGCCGGTCTTTGTATATCTTATATGTTATCAAAAAAGTCTTAATTCCGCTATGTTTTCATTTATTTATTCGATATAAGATATACTGCATTATGATTATCAAGTATAAAGGATGGTTGTACTGTTACTATAATTAAGTCTGGCTTATGTACTAGGGCTTAATTGGGGTTTCAAGTCGGGTATCACCTTAATCGGGATAGAGGCTACACCATGTTTATCAGAGACGATCTTTGTTAGAACTCGGTGGTGTAGGTTGGAAGCCTCATCATTATCTTATAAGTCTCCTGAACTTTTGATTTGAAGTAGTCACGAAGGTATCTCTATCTTTGCACTCTATCCTACACTACCAAATCATCAGCGGGTTGGTTATTCCCATAGCCCTGTTATTGGTTTCTTGCTTGATCTTCACCCATTATGATTCCTTTATTTTACTTTCTTTTGTTACTTCTATCAATCTCAGGGTCATAAGGCACTAGGTCTTTCTCTCCTTTGCTACGCATGCACTAGTTATCCCTGAAAAGATAGCACAAAAACTCAAGTGCATAAAGTTAAACTTGAAACTTAAGCTTTTTATTTTTTTTCTTTTTGTTTATATGAACTGAAAAGTAAAGTACTTAAAATAAAACTTTGCAACTTTTCAAACTAAGTAAGTCTAATTGGCTACCTATCCCTAGCAACGGTGCAAAAAACATGGTCTCGGCCGCAAGTATAATGGCTTGATTATAGTAATAGTGTAACCAACTTAAGTTGACTACATATATCATCCTTAGGGAAAGGTGTATGCACTCACTATGTACTTAGCTATAATTAATCTATTGCTAAGGAAATCCTTTTTTTAAATGGTTTTATAACTAAATTAAACTAATCTATACTATCAAATCAAAGCAATTTACTTTTAACTCCTATTTTAGAACCATCTTAGTTCACAACTTCACCTAAGTAAGGAAATACTATGTTTTTCAATCACTTTATCATCTTATTATGTTGTTTTCAATGCCTAATTAGAATAGATAGATTTCTCCCACTGTCGTGACGAAAACGATTCTAATGTGCAAACTAGAGCTCCATTTATCGGTGTGAATAACGTAAGCTCCACATTGCTTTAATGTTCCAAATCTTTAGATTCATAACCAATTAAGTTTACTATCTGTGCCTCCACAATAAATAACTATCACTCGATGTTGTATATTTTACAGTTGTACCATCTGCGTCCGGCTTAAAAGCTTCAATGGTCATGATAACCTCTAATACATAATATCAATAAACATGTGATTAAGATGTCTATAGCATTACCCTCAAAATCAATACAAATTCTAACCATTGCACTTTTTTATATTCAATTTCTACTCATTTTCATAGCATAGCATTCCTACCATAGAATCCATTAATCCTTAATATTAGTAGACTGCTCACACTTCATTGGTACAAATATGCACATAGTGGTATTCATTGAAATCGGAAATATATTAAAATAAGTTAGATAAATCAATAAAAAATAACTGAATGACCACACATGAGACTTCAATGTTTTCTCTCCACAAATCGTTCTAATACTCAAGAATAATGTAAATCTATGCTAAAATATGTTATTGGCTGCTAATAGTTGATATGTGGCGAGTTTACTACGTCCTAATATATATTTATACTTCCTAGACACAATTAGAAACCTTACTTTACAATTTAATACGAAATAGAACTCTAACTTTCTATTTTCTTCTATTCTGGCATTGCCACTCAACCCTCGGTGCAATGTATGTTAGGTGGTGGGGCTACCACTGTACCGCCACTTCTGTGTGAAATTCTTCTCCTTCATGACCTTGGCATCGTCCCTTAGGCCTTCGGTGCCGTCCCTTCAAGCTTCGTGGTGCTACCACTGCATGCCATGACGCTAAGCTTCTTACCTTATTTTCTTCACTTGTCTTCTCTCCCACGTCTTGCATAAGACCTCCACTCTGTACCTTATGCCCTCAAAGCACCACATCATCATGCCATAGCGCCAACCACACTTTGGTGGGTCTTAGCTCTGTTTCTTCTCATTTTTGCTCGTTTCCATCTAAATGTATAAACACCATCAGTTAGAGCTTATTTAGGGATATTTATACTAAATATACTACTCAATTAACACTATATATAAATCTAAATAATCGCTTATCAGTAATGCACCCACTACAAATCAAAGATGTATTATTAGTATTTTCTCAAACTATGCTGATCATTTTATTGAATCTTTTCTTGGATGACTTTACCGTACACGGTAATTCTTTCTATAAATGCTTATTTCACTTAACGAAAGTACTTAAAAGATGTATTGAGAGAAATCTAGTATTTATGAATGTCATTTTATGGTAAATCAAGGACTTATACTGGGATATGTAGTTTGAGCAAAAGGAATAGAGGTAGAACCTACCAAAATCCAAGTCATAAAAACATTACCTTATCCCACTACTATGAGAGAGGTAAGATCTTTCCTTGGCCATGCAGGATTCTATAGATATTTTGTGAAAGGATTTTTAAAAATAACACAACCATTATGCAAACTTTTGCAAAAAATGTTACTTTTAAATCCATAAACCGAATGCGAAATTACTTTTAATAAACCAAAATACGTCTTGATTAGCATACCGGCGATAACGTCACCAGATCGTTCACAACCTTTTGAAATAATTTGTGATGCGAGCAACTATGCAGTAGGAGTTTTGTAAGTCAAAAGTTTAAAAAAAAATTCTCATGTCATATATTATGCATCAAGAACTTCAAATTCCACCTAACTAAATTATACCACCACAAAAAAAAAATATTAGCAGTTGTGTTTGCAATAGAAAAGCATAGACCATATTTACTAGGTACTAAAGTAATAGTATACTCATACGATGTTGCATTAAGATATTTGATGGCAAAGAAAGATGTTAAACCAAGATTAATAAGATAGATCTTATTACTCGATCTCACTTTAAAAGACAAGAAAGGTGCTAAAAACTTATTAGCAAAACATCTATGTAGACTAAAAAATGGTGAACCCCCAATTCCACTGAAAGATGATTTACCAGATGAACGCTTATATAAGATAACTATTACTAGCCCATGGTTTGTCGGTATATTTAACTACCTTACTACTAATAGACTATCACCTCATTTAATAAGATCCTAAAAGAATAAGATTAAACATGATTCTAAACATTATTTATGGGATGATCTTTATTTATGAAAATTATGTACTAACGAAACCATTCAAAGATATATCCCACAAACGAAAATACAATCTGTCATGGCTCATTACCATACTTATGCTTGTGGAGGACATTTTCGTCCGTGTCGTAGAGCCTATAAAATATTAGACTTGGGATTCTTTTAACCTACTTTATTTCACGGTTTTTATATTTACACTGAAGCTTGTTGAAATTGTTAAATAACCAAATATTTTGGACGTAAGAAATAGACGCTCTTATGTCTTATTCTATTTTGCGAAGTATTTTATGTTTGGAGAATATACTTTATAGGATCTTTTCCACCATCTAATGGAAATATTTACATCGTATTAGCCGTAGACTATATGTCGAAACAGGTAGAACATGTAGCCACGAAATCTAATGATTTTAAAATAGTAGTTAATTTCATAAAATCAAGGGCACTTACCATTTTTAGAGCACCTAAAACACTAATTAGCAATAAAGATTCACACTTTTGTAATAGAATTATAGCTACTTTACTTCATAAATACCATGTTACCTATAGGACATCTACCACATATCACCTACAAACAAGTGGAGAAATCGAAACCTTAAATAGAGAAATTAAATCACTTTTAGAAAAGATAGTATATCCAATACATAAAGATTGGAGTCTTTTTTTGGAAGATACATTATGGACATATAGGACTGCATTTAAAACACCTATAGGTATGACACCTTATAGGCTAGTTTTCAAAAAAATATATCATCTACAAGTCGAATTAGAATATAAGGCAGACTGTGCAATTACGACAAGTAATATGAATTATGATAATGCAAGAAAGCAACACAAACTTAGTATTCCAGAGTTCAAAGAATTGAGAAACGATGCATATGAGAGTGCTTCTATTTATAAAAATAAAACTAAGGCACTTCATGACAATAAATTGAATATTAAGAACTTTGAGGTAGGACAAAAAAGTTATACTCTTTTAATCACGTCTCGAATTATTTCTTGGAAAACTTCGCTCGATATGGACAGGACCTTTTGTAGTTACTCTTGTATTTAACCATGTTGTTGTAGAGATAGAAAGTAGAGAAATGGGATGAATCTTTAAAGTCAACGGTCATAGACTAAAACCTTATCGTGAAAATTTTTTCTCACAAGATATGGAGATCATTAACTTTAACCTAGTGTACAAATCCTTAGATGAATTAAACACCATGGAGGAGTATATCGTGAAGTTAATTCCAATGAATCATTCAACGTATGGATGGTTAAAATACCAAGAAATAAAAAGAACAAGAAATCACAAAAAGACAAACAACCCACCAAAGACCCATACATGTACAACAAGGATGACTCAGATTATAAGGAGTATGGTGAGAATGGCAATCCTGGCAAAATCTTTATAGAGGATCTAGGACAAATATACCTCAACATAAAAATCAATGAGATGTCGCTTTACGGATTTCAACTCATTACATGAGCCGACATGAATCTTATGCTTGAATTTTGGTTCTTCATAACAGAATTAAGGATTCATTGCAAACCTCCTATTATGGTGTGTGAAAGTCAAATAGTGCATGTACAATGACCTTAAAAGTATCAAAGAATGTGCACATACAAGTGGGTAGGCTCACCATCATCACACATTTTCTAATCATGTCGTCAACCAACCCAGATGATCAAATATTATTAGGTAGACCATTCTTGTCAAATGTCAGAGCTATCATCGACATACATAAGCCCATCGCTACACTAAGGATGGGTATTGAAGTAATATCATTCAAAATGAGATAAAGCTTAACAATGAAATGGAAGAGGAGCAATTTAATGTCGATGATGAGACAATGACGATGAACATTTTTTCAAATCCTAGTGAAGACATTCTTGAAGAAGAACCACTTGAAGCAAAGTTTGATTCTCTCACATTTGATGAAAATTGATTCCTCTAATCAGTTGAGCAAAAGACTTTAAACAACAACGTTCTATAAAAGGCAGTTGATTATGACCGCAAGTACAATGGTTCAATTGTAGTAATAATGTAATCAATGAAGGTTAATTACGAATATTGTTCCTCTGGGAAAGGTGTATATGGACACAACTACTTAGTCAAGTTTACTTAATTGTTAAGAGGGTCTTTTTTTGTTTGATTCAAACTAAAAGTAATCTAATCTATAAAAGTAATGCAAATTTGCTTATATTCTTTTATTGAGAAAACTCTTAGTTCACAACTTCACCTAGGTAATGAATATTATGCTTCTTGTATCTAACTTCATTCATCTTTCTTATGTATGTGCAATACATAATTAGAATAGACAAATTTCCTTAATATTCTCTTTAACCTACTATAGTGGTGAAACAGATCTTAATGTGCAAACTAGAAATCCATCTATTGGTTTGAATAATGTAAGTCAAATAAAGCATTAAATACCAATTCTTTAAACTCATAAACAATTAAGTTTAATATTCATGTCTCCCTAATCAACAACTATCTATTGATGTTATATATTTTACGGTTGTGTCATTCATACCCAGCTTAAAAGTTTCAAGGCCATGATAACTTGTAAAACCCCTAATTAACAAACATGTGATCAAGATATTTATAGCATTAAGCATAGAACCAAACACAAATTCTAATCATTGCACATATCAAACATTATAATCAATTCATAATTTTGCATAGTATTGATACTATATGATCCATTGATTCTAAAGATAAATAGACTACTCACTCATCATTGAAATCAACATTATACAATTCATAAACATCATTGAAATCAAAGATTAAACTAAAGAATACCTTTAATTGAATCAATACAACAAAGATTGAATTGCAAATAAGAGTTTTCAATGTCTTCTCCTTCAAAAGCTCTTCTAATACCCCAATAAAACTCTCCAAAACTTAAAACTAATGTAAACTATGATGGTCTCTTCTAAAAGTATGATAATGTATCTAATGTATGGTGGTGTTGGTGGTTGTTAGTTTACCACGTCCTAATACCTATTTATATTCCTAAGCCTCCTAAAAATACAATTAGAAACCCTAAATAACAAGCCCAAATAAAATAGAAGTCTAAAACATTCTATTTTTATGTCTTAACACTGTCTGTAAGTGAACCACGCTATCTATGTTACATGATTACGCCACCATAACGTCGTGTCTTCTATGGATTTTTCCTTCTTAGTGCACTTGATGCTGCTAGTGTTAAGCTCCAGCATCATCTATGTTAACTCACAACATCGTGACTACATTACCATCACTGCATTGCTTCTTCTTATTTTCACGTTGTCCTCATACCGTCCATGTTATACTCCACGGCATCGGCCTTGTATACACAACATCAATTTTGTTTTTGTGTTTTTTCTCCGCTTTTTTTCATGAGTTTATTCCTTTATGTCTTTTATACCTAGTAGACCTGAAAACACATAGATACCATCAATAAGAGGTCATTTCGAAATATTTAAACCAATTATGCAACTAAACTAGCTTTATATACAAGTCTAATTAAGTACTTATCAAATATCCCCAAACTTAATACTTTGCACGTCCCGAGCAAAAGTATATTCTACTAAATTTGCATACTAATACTACTTATAGTACCTTTTACATTTTATATAGTTCATGGAGTTTCCTTTAATTCTAATAAGTGTCAAGTTAATAATCCATCCAAGAGTTTTTCTTCAAATAAACTAATACTTTTAAGACACGTAGCTTTAAAAAAAAATATATTTCACTTTCAAAACTCAAAAGTAGTTCACAACCAAGATCATCACTACTTACATGTTTACTTTACCTCGACACTTAAGCAACAAGTGTACAACCTCATGATTTCTCATTAACCTTAATGATTCACAAATAAATATAGATCATACCATTTTTGTAGAATTTAATACTTCAAAAGTCCATATGACTTTATATAGAGTCGGAAGCAAAACTTAACTCAACTAAGTTAATTGTACTCGAGCTAAATCTTTTCATTTGAAGAGTTTTTATTTAACTTCTGCCCTTCTTTATATATATATATATATATTTTTTTTTTTTTTTTTTTCTCTATTCTCCTTATATTTTTTTATTTATACAATCCCTGCTTCTTTTCATTTGGATTCAATTTTTCTCATTTTTCCAAACCATCAAGTTCTCTACTTCTTTTCTTGTAGAACTTGAGGGACTCTTTATTTTTTATTTAAAACTCTTGTTAACACTTCTCACTTTTACTTTTATTACGCAAGTTTTAATTCCAAATTTTCATTAAACATCAGGCCTATCTCTTCCTCTTTTAGTACTAAGTCTGTATTTCACTTTATATTCAAGTAAAATCATACTTATTATAGAATTCTTTAGAGATCTAACTTTTCCATAATAATTGTTGTGGTATTCTTCTTGCTTTGGTTTTAAGTTCATGGTCCTCCTTAACTCTAAGCTTTTAATCATGAAATTATACCGTTGTTTACTACAATTCTTTTTTTCTTCAAAACTAATAACATTCTTTTGAGTTTCATATCAACAACATACTTGTTTTCTTACTCATCCTCAATCAAAAGCATGAACTTTGCAAATGATATTTTATTCATTATTCATACTACTCTATATAACCTAATTTATACCTATATACATGGTTTTTATATATCACTACATAATGCAATTAAATGATAAGTAAAGGAAATATACCATTCTTCTTTTTAACTACTTCAAAAATAAAATATTATGATCATACCTGTAGTGTTTATCCTTAATTCATTCTTTCTTACCATTATCCATTGTGTTGATGTCCCCAAACTTAAACCAGACCTTGTCCTCGAAGTTTAAAAAATAAGTATGAAATATAAAAATACTAAACAACACAAATGTATATAATATAATTTAATAATAATCATAAAAATGCATAAAAATAAAGCTTAACTAACTACCAAAATGTTAAATATCCAAGTTAAAATATTAGTATTAATGTATCTCTCATCTTTCCAAAATTTAGAGAAATCTTAAGACTTAGATTCTAGGACTTTGCATTGTCAGCATCATCATCATCCTTAGCTCCAACAAAAGATGGTGTCAAACGATGCTCTATTATTTTGTTCTGCACCACTTCAAGATCAAACACGTAGTTCGGTGCCTCAAAGAATCTGATAAACTTGTCAGAAGGTGTCATGACTCGACTCCTTTGATATTTTATATATTCCTCTGGATCTGCAAATAGCATAAAATTCATTTGTCTATTCAGTCTGTCTTGCATCATTTTTTTCTATCTTGCCCATATCTCAGCATAGCTTGCCTATAATATGTTTTATCCTCTATATGTTGCCTTCTCATTTCAACTATCCATAACCATTACTATTATGGAGTCAAGTCCTCTGCTGGTGGTGGTGGTGGTGGTGGTGGTGGAGGAGGTTGTGGTATAGGTGCCTCTAGTGGGGGTGCTGGTGGTGGAGGTTGTGGTATAGGTGCCTGTGGTGGTGGAGGTGGTGGTGCAAAATCTTCAAGACCATATAAGTCATGTTCTCCAATCACAAACTCATAACCCTCAGCAAAACCTTACTGGTTATCCTCCTCCTCTCCATATCCTTCTTCTTCTAACTCTTGGGCAAACTCCATTGTAGTTGCTTCCATTGCTGTTCGACTGTCGGCTTCCATGGCTAACATCTCGGCATCAAGTCTCTCCCTTTTTGTTATCTCTCTCTCTTTTTCATCTTCAAAGTCCTTTTATCCATTGGGTGATTTCAAGTTCAATATAAACTCCTCATCAATTACTATTTGGGCTTCTACATCAAATTCTTCATCTTGAATAAATTTCACTCTAGCCTTCAAGCACATCCACATTATGATGATAGGAAACAACAATTTGTTGTCTTTCTCAATTAAGATTGATTCCCTTAAATTCTTGTAAATGATTTCCCCTACATATTTCTTCCTATTCTTTGTAGTCCCAAATAAAGAAGCGATTTTAGGTTTGTTTATCTCACCCTCTTAAGTAGTGGGGTACGATGAAGCAATCATGAAATGTTGTCGCATTTTATAAGCTTTTCGTACATTCCCCTTCATAATGTGTTTTGGCACATTCTCGGCTCCCATTATTCATCCCATTTGTCGTGGAATAACTAATGCTCTCTCTATGGTCCTAAAAAGATATTAGTTATAGGGTCTCTCATATAAATCAACTGAGAAATTTTGTATATCTCCATTCCTATTCAAGTAGTATAACCCATAGATATCGTTTATTACCTTTTCATTGAATGGGACATTTACTCCTCTCACCCTTACTAGATCTCCTTTCCTTGTAAACTTGGCATTAAATAAAATTCATATTCAATCTCATGTTCTCAATAAACTTCATTCTTCCTATAGACTTGCATGAGTTGTTCCCATCCCCAAGTTCTAATGAAATTGTTGGCTTTCTCATCATATTTGGTCAGGAGTGTAATTCCTCTTTCACAAATAAACTATTTATTCTCTATAGTCTCATACCTTTCCTTTCCTCCGTACTAATATAAAACTTTAGTTTAAATAGTAGGGTTTGGAATAAGTTCCAAGTGTATAGGAATCAGCTGAATAAGGGCTTAAAACCCTATCCCAAGGCTGATGCCATTCGTTTAAAGGGACGGTGCCATGACAACTTGGTCATGGCATCAGTACCCCTAAGACTTAGTCTCTGTTTCCATCTCAACATCGTCTCAACGTCATTTGTGTAATCTCACATAGTCTAAACTGCATCAGCTTGTCCTTGTATAAAATCTCACGTTTTTCACTTATCTCTTTATTGGCGCGTCATGGCACTATATATTAATATACATGGTGTCATGACTGTGTGATTGCCATGTTTAATAAATCTTCAAATATTTTAAAAGTATTTTTTCGCTTTGCCTATCCAATATAACTCTAACTCCTAAATTCTCATGTGAATATATTAAATATGTTGAGACTTCGCCAATCGAAAGAAAGATCACCCCGTAAATGGTTCTTCCTACAAAATTCACACAAGATTTCAGCAAAGTTAGAAAAATACTACTAGAATGTTTGAATTGTTATACTTATTACTTGAAAGAAAAAACTAAATAAAAACTTAATATAAAAACCCTTGGGCTTCTTCCCAATAACATTGGGTTTAAGTCCTTAGCCCGACACTTTTACTCTCATCTTAGTCCGAGTATATATCAAGTAACTCCATCTTCAAGTATGATATAATAATGTTTTTTTTTTCTTCAAAAAAAAAGATTTTTCTCACTCTCCTCATTGGTGTCAATACTCATCGTGATATTTATCTTTTCAATTTCCATAATAGCATTTTTTGTAGTCAAGAATGATCATCCAAGTACCATAGACACATCATCCATCAATTTATGGTCATTTTACACACTAGACACGTGTCAATTTTTGGCACCATTTCCTTGAATTTTTAAATAATTTCTTAAGATTTTAGACATTGTATTTTCTACGCACTTCATCGTTCTAATTCTACAGGATCTTTACATTCGTTAGATCCTGAAATAGATATAACTTAACAATAACAACTTAGGGAAAATTCAGCTAATAAGATGGAGGATAACAACAATAATGATAATGACAATGTCATTAATAATAATAATAATAATAATGTTAATTGGGTTATAAATAATAATAACAATAATAATAGAGAACTTACTTTTAGATAGGCAAATCAAACATATCATACCTTGATAGATTTCCTGAATTTGAACTAACATCTGGATTTACTAGTGTCGTACCTAACATATATGTTAAAGACAATGAAGATCTATTGAAGTTCATAAAGGAGTATCAACATAAGGTTAACATGATGAAATCGAAAGAATGTACCCTTAAAAAAGTCAAACTTAAATCTTTTCCTTTTGCATTGAAAGATCAAGAACAAGATTAGTTGTTCTATATCCCACAAGATTCAATAACTACATGGACTCAAATGTAAGAAGCTTTCTTAGATGACTATATGTTTGCTAGAAAAATTAGTTCCTGTAGAAAGCAAATCATAGTTGCAAAGATGAAATATGGTGAAAATTTTAATGAATTTTGTGATAGATTTCAAAGATTAATTTCTTCTTGTCCAGGACGTGGATATACTCAAAGAGCTTTATTAGAATATTTTTTATGAAGGACTCAGTCACTTTAGCAAAGTTTATTAGACATAGTAAGTGATGGATCTTTATTTGAAATAAAACCTACTTTAACTAAGAAAGAAATTAATAAAATAACTAAACAATCTAATCAATATAATGAAAAATTTCAATCCTCAAGAAAGAAACTTTATGAAGTTGATAATAGAAGAAATAATATGTGTGATTGTAAAATTTATAAATTATATAATATGATTAAGCTATTAATTAAAAGATAGACTTAATCAAGTTAAAGCTTGTAAATTCTGTAATGAGGTTACACATCTTACGGATGCATTTGCTACTCTACAAGAAGAGAATAATGAAGAGGTTAATAAAAGATGAACCAATTTTATGGTCCTATAAGAAATCAATATAATAACAATACTTATTATCCCATAAAACAACACCCAAATCTTAGTTATGGTCCTCGAAATCAAAATTAAAATACTTATAGACCAAGAACTCATATGCAAACTACACCTATTCAACAGCCTCGATAAAATGCTCAATCTGTGAATCCAAATTTAGAGCAAATCTTGCACAATTTTATGAACCAAAGTCATCAAAACTTGACACAAATTTCACAAAATCAGATTAAAACTGATACTACTATTAATGAACTTAGAAATTAGTTAAGTCAAATGGATTTACAAATCAATAGGTTAAGTACTCAATAAAGTAATTAGGCTAAAGCACCTACTCAAGGTGCTACTGCTTCTACTAATCAAGCATAAGTCGATGCTTTACTCAGTGATGAAAAAACACAGCTATAAGTGGAAAGATACTTAAACAAAGTACTGAAAACAAAACCCATAAAATATTGAAAAAGAAGAAAAAGAATAAATAATGGCTAATGTCACTCCTACTAGAGAACGGATGGGTGAACAATTGAAATATATGTCTTATCCTAAAAGGCTATACCCATAGTATTTAGCTAGAATTGAAGCATATGACAAATCTTTACAAAAATCTAAATTAATTGATAAGGATGAAAATGATAATATCTCTAATAATTTGAATGAAAAATACATATTCATATTCTACCATCCACAACGATTAGTTGATGCTAGAGAGGAAGAAAACAATGAAGACATACTTGAAGCATTTAAGAAAATAGAAATTATAAACCATCAATGGAATCAACTATACTATACAATTTTCTATTTATGATGAAGTTTTGAAAAAATTGTCTGAATCTAATGATAAATTTTTAGAAGAATCTAAGGAAAACATAGGATAAAAGGTGATTGCTTTAATTAAAAAGAAATAACCGAGAAATGTTTCAATCCAGGAATGTTTGGAATTTTTATTACATTAGGAATTTCTTTTATACATTTTTTATGAGTGATCTTGGAGCATTAATTAATTTTATGTCACTTATGTTGAGTTTTGGGGTTCATACGCAATGAAAATTTTAAAACAATTTTGACAAAAATCCCAACAGGATCCGAATCTAATTCCATTAAAAACGTTTAAACCATGAAAACTTAATTATACCTCTGTCACAATATACCTTTCTGAAGGTTGATCGATCTCTAAGGCGCTGCCAATGACGAGCGCCCTCTACCAGCAGTCCACACACACAAACGGCGACCAAGATTCGAAGTGCTAGCTTTGAAAGAATACCAAACTTTTTGTTTCTCTCCAAAATGATTCAGAATGTACAAGAAAACACCAATTCGTTTCTGAAATGAAAATAGAGTTTCGGCCCATATTCTTTTATACTTGTGTTCTAACTTAAAGAGTCTATTTATACAACCCTTATATATAGACGGTTAAGTAAATTACATATATACCCCTACTTAAAGAAGTATAAGTGTCATACACCACAAAGACGTTTCTATCATGAGTTTTATCATATAAGATTCATTTTTCTAAACCATCTTAAAATCTCGCAAAACCATTCTTAGTGTGCGACCCAATAGGCTCATACAACGTTGGCAGTATACCAAAACACATTTTGGTATACAAGTCATAAGCAGCCTCTAGCAAGACATTATGACTACCCAAGTTGTACGAATATCAAATCGATACAACCTAATCAATAGTGTATATAACATCCTTTTGTCACACGATATCCTTTTGATCAAACATAAGGCATGAAATTGTCATCCAACATGTTCAATCGTACTAGTCTCGATCTCTAGGTAGACTGAAAACATCCAAGTGACATTGATCAATATCAATTCACTTAGACTAGGCCTTTTAATAGTCTAACACATCGAGGGATCCACTGGATATCTCTCTTTATATTAAAGGGATAAATTCTATCTCGATTACATAACTTCATCACATTGCTCACACAGTAACCAATCACAACCTTTATAATCGTCCGGTTAAAGACAACGTTTGGTTATGTCAAATCATTATGTTCCTAATGTTGAGGTCTCTGGTTACCTCAAGTCAGAGGATTGAAAAATATACCTTTCATGAGAAACAACTATGACTTAATCCATGTGATGTTCTCGTAGTGAGTCGGTCCAGTACTTTGTTCCCTAACAAGTACTCATGATCTTGATTTGTATCCCTATACGTATAATCATCATATGATCATCAATCAAGACTCACACTAATCTTAATTCATTATAGTTCCTAATATAATGATCGACTAGGGACATTTAGGATATTTCTGTAAATACCCATGGATCTTATTATAATGTAAACATGCAAATTAATTATAATAAACAGCAAATGAAATCCTATATTTTATTAACTAAAAGTATACATAAAGACAGTTAATGGATTGACCTAGGGCACATGCCCCAAGAACTTAAACTATATAAGTCATTGAAAATAGGTTCATTAACTAATACACATTAATCTTGCCTTTGGTGACAACATTGTTATTAAACCTTTTCATTTAATAGAACATGTCTTAGTAAAAGTAAATGACTTAGGAAGACCATTTCTTAAAATAGTTAAAACAAAGTTAGATATCTTTAAAGGAACAATGTCTATGGAGTTTGAAAACAAAATTGTCACTTTTCGCTTTGTCTATGATAATTACGATGAATCTACTAATGAACAAACTAATGATAATGAATATTTAGAATTAAATCATAATAATTTAAAAGTTGAAGTATATGTTATTAATGCAGTAACAATGGAAGACAAAAATGTTATGACAAAGAATAAGCGAGTTAAGGATACTTTAGATGAAAAGGTAATAACTCAAGAATGGAGGGTTAAGCAATCAAACAATGTTGAGAATGATCTTAAAATGGAGGAGTTTAAAGTTACGAAGAATAGGAAGGAGAAACAGAAAAACTTAGCAATTGGCAAGCTCGATGATCCAGGAGATATATACATAAACATAAAAGTCAAATGGGCTTGATAACTCCTAAAACTTAATATCATTAAACACGTGATCAAGATGTCTAAAGTATTACACTCATAATCAATACAAATTCTAACCATTGCACTTTTATAATCACTTCTTAATCATAGTCAAAGCATATCATTCATACCATAGAATTCATTGATCCCTAAGATAAATCGACTATTCATACTTCATTGAAACCAACATATTACAATTCATCATGGAAATCATTGCAAATTAGAAATGAATAAATATTATCTTCAATTAATCCAATGAAACCAAACTTGAATTGCAAACATGAAATCTTTAATGTTTTCTTCACACAATACTCCTTAATACTCAAACTCTAAGTAAACATATGCTAAATTAATCTAATGGTGGCTAGTAGTTTGTATGTGGTGATTTTATCATGTCCTAGTACCTATTTATACTTCCTAATAACAATTAGAAACTCTTCTTTACAATTTAACTTGAAATAAAGCTCCAACTTTCTACTTTCTACTAGTTTTTCGTTGTCATTAGTGCCCTGGCTTCGTGTGCGTTAAGCCACTGTGCCACCACTGCATGCACTTATTTTTCTCTCCCGTCCATCCGGTGTTGTCTCTGTCTATCTCAGTGGCGTCCCTTGTGTGCCACAACGCCACCACGCTTGACCTCTAGTGTTGATTTCTTCACTTTTTTTGCTCACCCACGCCGTGCATTTCCTTCCCATGTTTTGTCTTACACCTCCACAATGCTAACATTTGTAACCATGGTGCCAACCATGTTTTTGTGGATTTTTATTCTATTTCTTCTCAGTTTTGCTCATTTCCTTTTTTTATACCTTAATTCCCCAAAATGGAAATAACACTATGAATTAGAGCTCGTTTAAGAATATTTATACTAAATATACTACTAAAATAACCCTATATAGAAGTTTAAATAATTACCTATCACCTTACCAGTTATCTTTTATAATAAACTATCAAACCTACAGGAGGGGAAACTAGTGAATGTCCTCAATGAATCTAAGAAAACAATAGGATGGACAATAGCTAATATTACTGAAATAAGTCTAGCCATATGCATTCATAAAACTAATATCGAAATAGATACACAATGATCTAGACAAGCTCAACGTAGATTGAATCCATCGATGATGGAAGTAGTAAAAAAAATAGTAAAATTACTAGATGCAAGAATGATGTTGACAAGTCAATAATTAGACATGTTGTATAGTGTAATTTAAGTTGATTTTAGATATAAACGGTGATATTACACTGGGTATTCTCTTTTTTTTTGTAATTTTAGGATTTAATTAGGAAAAATGAGGAAATGGAAGAAAATGTGGAAGTAGAGCAAAATAGTGTACTTGATAACAAAGCCATTAATTAGCCAGCAATACAAAATTACAAAGGAATCATTATCTAAATTAGCCCTAGAGTAGAGCTAGTGAATCATCAGTGAATTGGAGTTTACACTAAGAATCGCCAAATTAATCGATAGAGCTCACAGACTAATTTCTATCGATTAACTCAGCGATTTATGTACAACATAGGAATCGCCGAGGTCGGTAATGAGTTTTTTAGATAAGAACAAGGAATTTGAGTGCATCTATAATTTGTATACTTGGGAACTATAAATAGGACCTTAAGGCTTCTAAATTAGATCTCTGTAAACATTTTCTGTAATCCCTTTATTAACCATAAGTTAGTTTTTATTGACTTTATCTTTGAAGCAACATCATAGCTTTATTTATTTCAATAAGTGGTATTTATTTAATTATGTCTTTCAATTACATTATTATGTTATTTATTTCCAGCATGAGTGAGTAATTTATTAATCTAAAAAAATCTTAGACATGTATATGCTTTAGATTGCTATATAGTTATGATTAAAGAATATTGTACTTAAAGCTTTAAATCTTATCATAAACAACAATCATGATTTTAATAAGCTATTTTTACGTATTGCAACTAATGAAGGTTGATATTATACGCATAGTTGCAAATATGTATTATGATTCTATGTTTATGATTATTAACAACAATTATAAAAGTAGTAAAATCTATATGGCCATATTACCCGAGTGGATGTTTTAGGTGATTGTGTTCCAAGTTATTTATTGATTAGCATATTCCGATTAATATTTGATTTAGATTAGGCATAATTTTCATGGATTTCTAATGATATCGTAATTTTTTTTATTGTGTGTTATCCAATAGGTAGATTTACAATGATAAGGATATGGCTTATTTTTCATTGAATATAGAAAAATCGATAGTTTGCTTAAGGCTATCTACCTATTACAAATTAGGATTTATTGATTCCAAGATTCCATGTGATATGATTATAACTTGGTTATGAGGTGATGTTATGTTTTAGTATTTAAATGCAATCCTAGTATATTGCATTGTTTAGTATGAGCTTGTTTAAATAGTTATATTATATTGAATTTGAATTTTGTTTAATTAAGTATGCATTAAATTGTTTGAATTAGCTTAGTTAGTTTGGTTAATTTAGTAGTAATTGTTTTCAGTTATTTAGTATTTTAATTCAACTTTCATTAGATTAACAAAATTAAGAAAAACAAAACAAAACAAAATAATACTTTCCTTAGAAGTTTGCAAAATCCCTGTGGAGGTGATATCTCATTTATCACTACAACAAATAATAGGAAAATAAGAGAAACTATAGTGCAGGCTCGACATGTGTCAATTTTTGGCATCGTTAGAAGGGATTTCGGAATAATTTCTTAGGATTTTAGACGTTGTATGGTCTACACACTTCGTCACTCAAATTCTACAAGATCATTACACTCATTTGATCCTGAAATAGATAGAACTTTTAATCGAAGTTCGAGACAACAACTTGGGAAAAAATTTAGCTCATAAGATAGAAGATAACAAAAATAATAATAATGACGATGTCATTAATAATAATAATGATAATAGAGTTATCAATAATAATAACAACAATAATAGAGAACTCACTTTTAGACAAGCAAATAAAAAAATATAACAGCATATGAGCCTATGTGCACAACATACCCCAATAGATTTCCTAAATTTGAACTTAGATCTGGACTTTTCAGTGTCTTACCTAACTTTTATGGTAAAGATAATGAAGACCCATAGAAACTCACAAAGGAGTATCAACATAAAGTTAATGGGTTAAAACTAAAAAAATGTACCTTAGAACAAGTCAAACTTAAAGCTTTTACTTTTGCATTGAAAGATCAAACACAAGATTGGTTGTTCTATCTCCCCCAAGATTCAATAACTACATGGACTTAAATGTTAGAAGTTTTCCTAGATGAATATATGCCTGCTTGAAAAATTAGTTCCTATAGTAAGCAAATCAAAATTAAAAAAATGAAAGATGATGAAAATTTTAATGAGTTTTGAAACAGATTCCAAAGATTAATTTCTTCTTATCCATAACATGGATATACTTTATGAGATTTATAAGAATAATTTTATGAAAGACTCAATCACTTTGAATAAAGGTTATTATACACATTATGTGGTGGATCTATATTTGAAACAACACATACTTTAGCGGAGGAAACAATTAATAAAATGGCTAAACAATCTAAGCAATATAAGGTGAAAAGATTGAATTCTCAAGAAATAAAATTTATGAAGTTGATCATAGATAAATAATACATTTGATGATAAAATTGATTTATTATTTGAAATGGTTAAGTTGTTAATTAAAGATGGACCAAATCAAGTTAAACTTATGAATTCTGTAATGAGGGCACATATCTTATGTATTTGTGTCCTACTTTACATGAAAAGAATACTTAGGAGGTTAATGCGATGATGAACCAATTTTTTAGTTCTCTAAGAAATCAATATAAAAACAATAGTTATTGTCCTAAAAAACAACACCTAAATCTTAGTTGTAGTCCTCAAAATCAAAATTATAATATTTATACGCCAAGAGCTCAAATGCAATCTGCACTTAATCAGCAACCTCAACAAAATGCTCAATATATGAATCCAAATTTAGAGCAAGTTTAGCATAATTTTATGAGCCAAAGTCATCAAAACTTATACAGATTTCATAAAATCAAATTAAGATTCATACTACTATTAATTAAATGAAAACTTTGTTAAGTCAAATGAGTTTACAAATAAATAGGTTAAGTACTCAACATAGTAATCTAGCAAAAGCACCTATTCAAGCTATTGTTGCTCCTACTAATCAAGCATAAGTTAATAGTTTATTCATTAATGAGAAAGACATAAATATATCTAGAAAGATACTTAAACAAGGTAATAAAAAGAAAACACACAAACTATCAAAGAAGATGAAGAAGAAATGATAGCTAATGTGATTCCTACAAGAGAATAGATGGCTAATTAATTAAAATATACACTTTTTCCTGAAAGGCTACACTTATGGTATTTAGCAAAAGTTGAAGCATATGAAAAATCTTTACAAAAGTGTGAATTAATTGATAAGGACAAAAATTAAAAGATTTTTGTAATTTTAATAAAGATATGTATTCATATTTTACTAGTTTACAGTGATTACCTGATGCTGGGAAGGAAGAAAATAATGAAGAAATTCTAAAAGCATTTAGGAAAACAAAAATTAATAAATCATTGATGAAATCAATTATGCAATTTTTTAATTATGACAAAGTTTTAAAAGAGTTCTCTGAATTCGAAGATATAATTTTAGAAGAATTTAAAAAAAAACTTCAGACAAAAGGTGTCTGCTTTAATTAAAAATAAAATACCTAAGAAATATTCTTATTTAGGAATGTTTGCAATACTTATTACATTTAGAACTTCTTTTATAGATTTTGCTATGTGTGATCTTGGAGTATCAATCAATGTTATGTCACTTAAACTATATGAGTCATTAAAAATAGGTTCATAGACTAACACACCTGTTAATCTTACCTTAGCTGACAACATAGTTATTAAACCTTATGGTTTACTAGAAGATGTTTTAGTTAAAGTAAATGACTTAGTATTTCAAGCAGAATTCTATGTTGTGGAAATGGGAGACTTAGTATCATATTAATCTCCTCCTCTACTTTTAGGAAGACCATTTCTCAAAATAGCTAAAACAAATATAGATATCTTTGAAGGAACAATGTCTATGAAATTTGAAAACAAAATTGTCACTTTTCATTTTAATGATGAAGATGTATATGATACTTTTGATGAATCTAATAATGAACAAACTAATGATAATGAATCTTTAGAATTAAACTATAATTTAAAATTTGAAGTATATGTTATTAATGCAGTAACCATGGAAGACAAAAATGTTATGATAAAGAATGAGCGAGTTGGAGATACTTCAAATCAAAGATAATAAATTAAGAATGGAGGGTTAAGCAACCGAACAATGTGTAGATTGATCTTAAAATGGCAAAATTTGAAGCTACAAAGAATAAGAAAAAAAAATTAACAATTGTTAAGCTCGATGATCCAAGAGATATATACATAAACAAAAAAGTCAAATGAGCTTGGTATTTTAAAGCTATTTGTGATACAGGTTCTAAAGTAAACTAAATGCTTAATTTTTCTTCATACTCAACTGGAGTTGGATGTACTCGATTCTAAAAAGGTTCTTCTACCAAACGGTTATTCAGTGAAACCAATAGGAGTGGTTACAAATGTACCAGTTCCAATTGACGATTATATTATTCCCACATGCTTCTTGGTTATGCCACATTTCATCAATGAAGATCCTCCATTAATCTTAGGACGACCTTTCTTAGCCACTTCGTAAGCTGTCATGGATACTCTGAATAAGATAATCACTTTTAGGGTGCATGGCCGAGCAATCACTTTCTGGAATAGCACTAAAGTGGACAATCCTATATTTAAGTTTATAGAACTAGCTTAGAACTGCATAGTTTAGTTGAGGCAACGATGGTAAATAAAAGTGCTCTTTAGGTGGCATCTCTTACTCTATCTTTACTTTCAGTTTTAGTATTAGGATTAGTTAGTTGTTTTTATTTTCTCTCAACTTCTAACTCTTATAATGGGGATGTTTTAGGAATTTAATTCCGAAATAATTTCATATAAAGGGGTTGACCAAGCAAATGTTTTTCGTCCTATATTGTCTTTGTGCATTAGTTTTATGTTAGTCGATTATTTATAGTAATGAATTTATTGTTTAGTACAAATCATAGTCAATTTCTAATAATTTTGAATAATTCTACCTTTTATTGGACATATATATAATAAATATATGGGGAAAATCAATTAAATTAAAAAAAATTGTTAAACTAGGCCAGTGATTTCCCACTGATTTCATTTTATACTAGAACTCATAGAGAAAATCAGCAATAGTTTGCAGAATTTTCAATGTAATTTTAGGTCAGCGATTTGTCAGCGATATGCACTTATAACTAGAATTTTTTGAACTAGTCGATGAGCCAATGAGGCTTATTTTAAGCAATTTAGGCAGCGATTTCTCAACAAATTCATTTAAATCCTGATTCACTGATAACGAATACGTGATCTTAAAAATTAAAACCCAAAATCACCACATTTACTCATTTCACACTTACAAATCATTGCAACATTTTGACCCAAAGACCAAATTTTTTACTAGATTCAACCTTCCAAAGCTAGAATTTAGTGTATTTAAGTGATTCCCACCTCAATCTTCACACATGTGACCCCGAATTTGGTGAGTTTTGTAAGTGTTAAGCCAACTAGTGCTTGAACAAGGGGAATTCAGAGTTGGAGGTTGGAGAAGTGTTCTAGAGAAGTTTTAAAGTTCTAATCTTGAAACATTCACTTTCAATCAATGAGAACTCAAGCCTTTTATTATTATATTTTTGGTTTTTCATGGGTTTTTGGATTTTTATTTAGGTTAGAGCCTAAATTTCAAAGTTTTTGATCAAAATTTATTTTGATGATGAATGTTTTCAATTATAAAACTAGTATGGAAGTAGTGTGATAATTTGTTTATTGATATCAGATTTTTAAACTTTTTTTGAGTATGGCGAATGGATTGAATTTTATACGCAAACTAAATTAAGACAAAATTTCAATGAGTTTGGGGATTTTCGTGTTTGTCTATCGTATGACTCGAATTACTTACGAACGATTATTTTATCAATGAATTTCATATGAATTTCAAGCTCTAGATTTATAAACAACTTTTTTTATGAGTTTCTCTTTATTAGATAAATATGTTAAATTTTACCAAACATTTTCCGACAATTTCGTTTTAAATGGTTTTATATGGTTATTTTTTTACTTGTATCTATTGAAATGTCCAGAAATGGAAGGGTAGAAGTTGAAGGGATGAAAAGGAAAAGGGAATTAGTAGAGAAACCCAAGGATAAATCTAAGTTGTCCCCAATTAGACCTACAAGAATTTATTTCTATACACCAAGGATTAGACAACAAAAAGAGCCTACCCCACCTTTATCGTTTAGTTGTGACTCTGATGGAGAATATGAGGATGAGGAGGAGGGAGTAGAAAAAGATATACCGAAAAAAGTGAAGTATGTTCTTAGGAAGGAAACTTTTATCAAAGAGAAGGCCTTTGACAAGTTTAAGAAAGATATAGAGAGAGGAAGGAAGTTAATCCCGAATAGGGGATTTAATGTGAAGAATGAATTGAAATAAAGGTGGAGGATCTTAGATATCATTGATGCGAGAAACTATAGATTTTTTACTAGGGACTGCAACCATTTAGACCTTGACGATGTTCCTAGTGAGAAGGGACGCGACATTTTAATGAGAGAGTCTTACTCGAATGCTTATGCAAGTGACAACAAAATAGAGTTACGACTTCAAAGAAGAACATTAGATTATTCTGCTACAGGAATAAGCTAGTATTTTGGTTTACCAAAAGTCCACCAAAAAGAACAAGATGAGTACCCAAAGCCTGAATATTCAATTAAGTTCCACTACCAAATTTTTTAAGAAGGTCATGAAAGAATAGTGTCATTTCATCTATGCCAGCTTACACCCAAGTCTGCAATATTATGAGATCGTGAACTACAAAGCTACTTTGCTTTACCACATTGTGAGGGGATTGTAATCTTTGGATGTTGGCAAGATTATCTATGAATCGATAAGGAGTGTCATCATAACAAAGAATAATGATGGATTTCCATTTCCTCTAATGATCACTACTTTTTGTAGAGTAGATCGAGTAAGTATGGCAAGACTTCATATGGATGTTTTACCAGAGAAGACTATCACAGAAGCAATAATATAGAGCTATGAGGAAATTAATGGATATAAAGAATCTAATGATAAGAGGGAGAAGGCTAAGATAGCCAGCATAGAGAAAGAGTGAAGAATAAAGATTAGAGATGACACGATGAGAGTTTTAGAAGAAATGTCGAGAGCAAGAAACAATCTGAATGTGGAGCAACCTGATACAAACTTTGATGGACTTTACATGGAGGAGTTAGAGTTGGCTTTTATGGGTTCTATTCTGCGCAATCAAGTGGGAACACTAAGGAATCAAGGCCTAGTGTTCAAGAACCATATGGTCTCAGTGAGGAGCATTCACAAAAAGGAAAGGACAATGTCAAGAAGACATAGAAGATGAGGAGACGTAGAGGTTCTTATTTCATCTACACAAATGAGGCTACTGATTAATCATATTTTTGATGATCAACCACCTCCAGGTCAGGACTATACCTTTATGATCACGTTGCGAGTTACCAGTCTAAGAGGATTGATCCAATGGATGATGATGATGCCTCATTATGATGATTTAGTTTCTTTACTCTACTTTATCTCCCTAGTCTTTGAGTGGTGAAGTGTGAGGTCTTAAATGTAACTTTGGTTATGATACTATATGATATGTGCTAACAATATACTATCTTTGATACTGTGATTAGTGATGTGATACATTTGATATGGTGCTTTGGTAATACATATAATGGTAATGCTACATTTGTTATACAATAGTGATGCTCATTCATATTTTAATGCACTTTTTTATGAAAGTTTATATACCGACTTTATATATTGATTATCCAATTTATGATTATATCAATTCACTTATACTTCATGAGGTATATTTATTTTATTGGAAACCCGACTTAATTTTTAAACCTTGAGGACAAGTTTTAGAATGAGTTTGAGGGTATTTTTAGTGAGGTATGACAATGATAGCAAAGAAAACAAGGAAAGAAAAAAAAAATATAAGATAAGTTTAGAATTGATCCAAAGTCCAAATTTTTGATCCAAAATTCATGTGAGTTGATGAGATTTATAAATTCCTTCCGATTTCAAGTAAGTACGAATTTTATTTTTATATATTTTTAGTTAGGAATATATTATAATGGAATGAACATATAATAGATTTTGAATGGAAATGATATTTTTATTACCTAAATGAAATCTAAGATAGAAGAAATCAATTTTTATACCATTTTTTATTAACTTTACTAGTTGATGTACGCATTGGAATGCCTTGTATTAATCATGAGAATGGGTAGATGATCGAAATAATAGGGCAAGATGAACAAGAAAGATTTCTAAGAATCTTGTGATACAAAAGCTATTGATTAAGTATTTTCATAGTATACATAGAAAATATTATGCCACAATTGAAATAAGAAATGGGTTAGAAAACAATGAATTTTATAAGTTAGAAAGAATACTTTCTTCAACTTTAGTGGACAATGAGAAGTGCTAACAAAAGTTTACGAATATATAGAGAGTCTTATAGTTTCCATAGGAAATGAAATAAGGAATCTATACTGGGAAATATGTGAGAATGTCCAAAGGAAATGGAGCAAATACTCAAAAGCAAAAGTTAAATAAATAAAGAAAAATAATAATTAGGATAAAGTAGAATAAAATGAGAGATGAGAAATGCGGATGTTCTAAAACTTTTCAAAGAAAAGATTTAGCAGAAGTGCTTAAAACTAGGGTTGAGTAAAGTATTTATTTGTCTAACACGTTTTAAATGATATATTCATTGGCATTTTAGCAAAATTCTTATTATTTTTTTATTATGGTACTATTTATAAAATATTTTCTAAAATTAAGATTAATCTAGTGATTTTTGTGTTTTGAGCTTCTATACTAGTCATCATAAGTTTATCGTCAATCAGTGAAAATTGAGAAAACACATGTTGTGTACTAGCATTGGTAATTAATTGAACTTTAAATTCTAAGAGATATTACATTGGGTGGTTGAGTTATCATTAAGGGATGGTTTTTTTTATCTAAAATCATTTTATTATATCATAACTTCCATTTACTTATGGGTAACATGTTTCTATTTCAAAATCATTTCTATTTAAAAACATCTGATCAGTTGGTTTTTATATGCTTTTCGTAGTTTATTTTAGTATATTTAATTATGCAAAGTATCCAAAATATATATTAATTATATTTATTGGTCATTTTCAGTTGAAACGCAGGGCGCGGTTGAATTTGTGGCGAAAAAATACTTAAAATGGAGTATTTATATACAGTGATCAGATGCAGATAGTTTGCCTCGAGTTATGCGTTGCGCGGTGGGTAGAATAAGAGACAGTAGCCCAAGTAATTCTTGCCATGCCATTGGCCAGCCTAGAACACATGGTGCACATCTCCGCACAAAACCGTGGAAAGTATGCTCTTCACCAATAGCCAGTCGCCACGTTAGCGTTTCATTCTCCCCTCCAGTCACATGTCACCACATCAGCACTACTCGTTTTCAACATAACACAACGTGTCCACCGTTTCTTTTCTTCGCATAGTAGCTGTTGATCTGCCTCGGATGCGTGTCCGCACAAGCTCCCATATCTTCGCTAAACTCACTACTTCACTCCACCTTTTATGTGCACCACGTGGCGCTCTCTCCCAGCACAACAACATGTTATTAGCACTTCTCTCGGCCAATCAGACGATGACACATCAGTGCTCTGCAAGAAAATAGGTAATCGTGTTGTGACACATGACGAACACCTATTTTCAAGCCAAAAATAGCCTTACGATGCTCCTCATCGCATGAGTCACTTTCCCGACCCCTAAAATTAGTTTCTCTCACCTCCCGAGACCAATTTTTAGTAGTTTTATATATTAGGAACTTAGGTTTTATTATTTGGAGGACCGATTATTATTGTTTTGTTATCGACTTTCTTCAACGATGATGTCCGGCTAATCAACTCCTTGCCTAGGTCGGAAGGGAAACAAGTTGGGATCATGGATTTATGGAATATTATGTGATATTTTTTTTTTATTATTTAATTTAGTTTAAATTCTTCTATTTCTTTTTTGTTGCTTTTAAGGAGTATTGTTTAAATCTAGGGTATGTATGTGGCCAGTGCATGCTTTTAGGTGGATAATCTACATTTATTTGGACCATTAGTATTCGTGTAATTGCATTTTTGGACCAATAAAGTGACAAACACTCACCCGTTTGCCATCAAGCCCTTTCGATTCTTGAGTGTGCAACTATTGAATCTAGGTTAAATCTGAAGCAGATGCAATCCGGTTATTAGGATTAGTATTCCCATAGACCCAAATTACCACTGTTAGTATGTTAAACTCGATTGACGGATGTCTAGGGTTATACATTAATTAGGGAAGTAGTTAGTGGTTGACGTCCTAGCTATCGAGATTAGGGGAACGAGGAATTTCCGGCGGATGTCGATTTTCTATAGCTAATATAGGAGAATTTAAATTAATAACTTTTTGGGAAAGATTAAAGACCATGATTGCCATTGAATCTTGATCTTGATTTGTGGAACTCTAGACTTAGGTTTTACTTAGGTATTAATTAATTGTTTTGAAAATTAGTTTAGTTGTTTTCTTTTATTTAGTTTAGTTAGATTCCTGATTTTCCTTTTTTGTTGTTTTTAACCTAAGAAAGACTACCAATCTTTGTAGGATCGACCATTTGCCACTATTCTACAAAATAGTTGGTTTAGAAAACTTTACCTTATTGATGCGTTTGGCGCACGTCAATTTTTGGCGTCGTTGCCGGGGATTGATATTTTTCTTTCTTTAGTTTTTTATTTTTATTTTTATTTTTCCTATCTAGTCCCTTGCTCTTAAAATGTTTGCAGGTAACCCTGTGATGGACTCCTCATACCCTCATAATTATGGTCGATTCAAAGACTCACATTATTATAATGTGAATAGGGTAGGTATGTCACACAATGGATATCAATTTTTTAACATGCATTCTTTTATGCAACAGGTCGAGGTTTGCGAAATATGTGGAGATTATTCTCATTCAGCACATAATTGTCCCTATTATCCAATGTATAAGAATTATCACTATTCTAGCTATGCATCGCCACAACCCGACTTCTTTGGGCTCATGTCAAACCCATAGATTCCTCAACATGAAGGAAATCAACAGTTTCATCAAAACACCTCCTTGGAAGATATGGTGAAGCAATTGATAGATAGTCAGCAACAGCTTCGACAACTTTTTGAAGAGATCCGACAAATTGATTTTAAGATTCCAAGCTTGAAGGAATTGGAAACTCAACTTATTCAATATAATGTCAGGCTTCAGAATATGACTAATGAAGAAAGTTGTGTAGTACATAACCAATTTTTAACCCAGATGAGGATGTGAGTGTTGATATGTCGATAAATTTTGATTTGAATAAGGTTACACAGGTGGAAGACTATTTGAGAGAAACATCAGAAGAATGTGAAGTCTCCCAAATTGAGCTAGAAATTGTCATTGCACTAAATGAGGGGAAAATGAGATAAAAATTGATGTCATTTCAGACAAGCCGGAGAAGCCGCAGATAGAGAGCGAGGAACACCAACCTCTGGTGTTGGTGCAACCACCCACCCTCCCATGCACATTTGGTACACCTTATAAGGTGGTGGAAGTACGAGAGTGTTCGGAGATCTTCTACACTACCGACACCTTTGTGTTAGACGATCCTGATGCGACAGATTCTTTCGTGTTGGAAGTCTCGAATGAACTCCTAAATCTGAAAGAGGGTATGCATGCTTCATTGCCCAAATATATAGATGCTCCATTTGTTGTTGACATCGCTAAAGGAGATAGCATCACGTGATCAATCATGCCAAGTCTAGCCAAAACTTAAAATAAAGGCGCTCGTTGGGAGGTAGCCCAACTTCATTTTTATTTTATTTTATTTTATTTATTTCTTGCATTTATTTCATTTTAGTTTAGTTTTAGTTTTTTATTTATATTTAATAACACTCTATTTTGGTCTCCTTGTTTTTTATAGGTGATATGTTACGTTTGACGTTCATTGGAGGATTAGAGTACCGAGTTTTGTACGTTTGACTTTAGATTACATTTTTAGCATAATTTGAGCATTATTTTTAGGAATTACCATGTTTAGAGAATCTTAGGTGTTTTGAGACTTGGTTGGGCAATACCCAACTTAAGTCGCCGCATTAGTGGCAATTTTTCGAGTAGACCCAAAACCCTAGACTTCATTCCATCATCTTGTTTATTTCACCCTTAGTTGACAGACTTCAGGCTCACAAGACTTGATTGAGTTTTTTTTGAGTTAACTCATTTGTTTACTAGTTTTTGCTCTTGTTATGATAGTTCTTTCATAGTTTCCTTAGTCACCTACACAGAGAGATTTTGTGCGTTCACTGGTTTTTAGAAACTTTTTATCATGCACGCATTTGTATCATTATCCATGTTTTTCTTCACCACTGGTTTTCCCTTTTTGTTATATGGATGCCTTGACTTGTTTTGAACCTTGAGGACAAAGTTCGGAATAAGTTTGGGGGTATTTTAGTAATTGTGGATTGTTTTGAATGGATTTTTGTGAAAGACCGCAGGTGAGATTGTTTATTTTTTATGTTGTTATATGCGGATATCAGATGGCAATGGTGGTGTTTTATATCATTTCTTCCATTTCTTTCATTTCTTGTCCATTCATATTCCTTTCTCATTTCATTAGGATTTGAGACTCTTTCTTGCATATATGTATTTAGTATATTTTATTAGTTATTTAGAGTCACCCGAAACTTTGTTTATGCCTTTGGTTGCCTTTTTGACTTGAAACTTAGGGAAAATAAGGAGAAACACTTTATCGAGTTCGTAGCTTTGTATTTTTATGATTTCATGATTAGGGACTTAGTTGATGGTTGGACTTTGTTCTAGATAACGAAAATAAGTAGACAGTCAAATTTGTACAAGTGGTGTTATTTTAACCCACATTGGGGGATTTGCTTGATTATAGTGAAAGTGAGAAGTACTAACAAGAATTTTCTTGTGTGTAGAGTGTCCTACAAGTTTCCATAGGAAATGGAGCAGGGAAACTCGTGGTGGGAAAAGTGAGAAATTCGGTCCACAGTTGTAAAACTTATGGTGGAAAAAGTGAGAAAATCGGTCCATAGGAAATGGAGCAGAGATCGTATTAATTGAAAAACAAACTGGAGAAAAAAATAGAAAATATAAATTGAATAAAGGCGGAAGTTGTAAAACTCCTCAAATAAAAGATTTAGTTCAAGTGTTTTCACTATATTGAGTGAGAATTTTAAACTTGCATGTTTTAATATATAGACAAAAACAAACTTATGAGTAGTTGATGGCCTTTGTTTTGACCGAGTCTTTGTCTTGAAAGTGGGATCTTAATTGTGTTTGGGTTGCGAGTCTTGAAATATCATAACTCTTAAATTTCTTGCGTTGCATGTTAACTTGGTGGCTATGTAAACCAAATGAACTCCATGAATTTGATTCGGGTGTGGATTAGTAAGTCGGTGCATTATTATATTAAGAGTCTAGTTTAGTTTGTGTTGCCATCTACACCTTTGCTAGGGACGTGCAAAGTCTTAAGTATTGGGGTATTTGATAAGTTGAATTTTATATGCTTTTAGTAGTTTATTTTAATATATTTAATTATGCAAAGTATCCAAAATATATATTAATTATATTTATTGGTCATTTTCAGTTGAAACGCAGGCGTGGTTGAATTTGTGGTGAAAAATATTCAAAATGAAGTATTTACATGCAGTTATCGGATGTCGGGCAGTTTGCCTCAATTTACGCGTTGCAAGGTAGGTAGAATAAGAGACAATATACCAAGTAATGTCTGCCATATGGCAGCGTGCCATTGGCCAGCCTGGAACACGTGGTGCACATCTTCGCACAAAACCGTGAAGAGTATGCACTTCACCAATAGCCAGTCGCCACGTCATCGTTTCATTCTCTCCTCCAATCACATGCCACCACATCAGTGCCACGCATCATCAACACAGCACAGCGTGTCACCGTTTCTTCTCCTTGCATAGTAGCTGTTAATCTGCCTTGGGATACGTGTCCACACAAGCTCCTATACTTTTGCTAAACTCCCGACTTCACTCCGCCTTTTATGTGCGCCACGTGGCGATCTCTCACAGCACAACAACACGTCATTAGCACCTCTTGGCCAATCAGACGACAACACGTCAGTGCTCTGCAAGAAAATAGCCAATCGCATTTTGACATGTGGCGACACCTATTTTCAAGCCAAAAAAGCCCTACGATGCTCCTCGGTGCACGAGTCACCTCCCCAACCCCTAAAATTAGTTTCTCTCACCTTCAGAGACCAATTTTTAATAGTTTTATATTTTAGGAACTTAGATTTTATTATTTGGAGGACTGATTATTATTATTTTGTTATAGACTTTCTTCGACGATGATGTTCGGCTATTCAACTCATTGCTTAAGTCGAAAGGGAAACAAGTCGGGATCTTGGATTCATGACATATTATCTTAGATCTTTTATTTTATTATTTAATTTAGTTTAAATTCTTTTATTTCATTGTTGTGGGATACATAGCCGGTCCCAAGTCCGGATAAAGGAGGAGGACTCTAACGCCCATTTTGAAAAATGGGTAAGGGAGGTCCCAAACTCACTTTTCATAATTTGGGACTGAGGATATGTTGTTGTTGTTGTTGTTGTTGTCTCCTATTTCATTGTTGTTTCTTTTAAGGAGTATGGTTTAAATCTATGGTATGTATGTGGTCGGTGCGTGCTTTTAAGTGGACAATCTACAGTTATTTAGACCATTAATATCTGTGTAATTGTATTTTTAGACCAATAAAGTGACAAACACTCACCCGTTTGTCGTCAAACCCTTTCGATTGTTGAGTGAGCAACTATTAAATCTAGGTTAAATTGAAAGTGGATGCGATCCGATTATTTAGGATTAGCGTTCCCACAGACCCAAATTATTGCGGTTAGTGTGTAAAACCCGATTGACGGATGTCTAGGGTTATACATTAATTAGGGAAGTAGTTAGTGGCGGATGTCCTAGCTTCGAGATTAGGAAAACGAGGAATTTCTGGCGGATGTCGATTTTCTATAGCTAATCTAGGAGAATTTAAATTAATAACTTTTTGGGAAAGATTGAAGACCATGATTGCTATTGAATCTTGATCTTAATTTGTAAAACTATAGACTCAGGTGTTACTTAGGTATTAATTAATTGTTTTGAAAATTAGTTCAGTTGTTTTATTTTATTTAGTTTAGTAAGATTAGTTTGTTAAATTAATATATATTTTAAAACCTCTGATTTTCCTTTTTTGTTGTTTTTAACCTAAGAAAGACTATCAATCTCTGTGGGATTGACCTTTGCCACTATTCTACAAAATAGTTGGTTTATGAAACTTTACTTTATTGACGCGTTCGGTGTCGACATCTATTATTTAAATGTAAGATGAATTAGATTGAAATCATGATATAAAGAATGAGAAGAGAATATGATTGAGAGTATTCATTTGCTCATAATAGAAAAGTGTTAAGTTTGTGGCTATTTGACAAGTCAATAATTGTATGTGTTTTATGGTGTAATTTATGTTGATTTTAGATATAAATGATGATACTATGCTAGGTCTTCTCTTGTTTTTGTGATTTTAGGATTTAATTAGGAAAAATGAAGAAATGGGTGAAAAAAAGGAAGGAAGTCAAAATACTTAACTAGAGAAAAAAATCCAGCAATTTATCAGATATAAGCAAATAAAACAGGAATTGCTACCAAAATTGGCAGCTAGGAAGAGCCAGCGAATACCCAATGAATTGGGATTAACAAAAGAATCTCTAAATGAATCGGTGAAGCACTGTAAAATCTGAGAATTTCATAAACTTGATTAACGACTAATTAAAGATTTTTGGATCTTAATTAGAATTTTGGATATCTGATGTGGGACCCACGTATTATGGACTAGAGATCATAAGATAAAATATTATTTTTGCTTTTTGCATAACTAATTGATGTAATATACTCTATTCAGCGAGAAATAAGGTCAAATTAAGGTGTAGACGCAGTGTCCATCTATTTCGAAACGCATTGGTATTTTCGTCGGTTTTTGGCGAAATTCGGGTATTCTCCGAGGTTAATTTGGACTTAAATAAATGAGATAAACATGAAAAATTAAAAGGAATTCTGTAATGACCATTAAGGGCAGCTGGAGAGAAAAGAGAAGAGATAAGCTCAGGGGTATTTTGGTCATTTGACCAACAAAAAAGAAAAGAAAAGAGAGCACCATCTCTGTATCTTCTCTAAAACGACTTACAGGGGTGTATTCAATTGAGATTTTAATAAACTTTTAGTTACTTTTAATGACTAAAAAATTTCGGCGTATTCATTTAAAACTTTTAGAGAGTTTATAAAAGTAAGGTGTATTCAATGTGAACTTTTATAGACTTTTAAAAAGTCTACAAAAGTTTTGGGGTATTCAATTTAAACTTTTAGAGAGTTCATAAAAGTAAGGTGTATTTAATTTTTTAGTGAATTTTGTAGATTGGTTACAAATCTTGACTTTTGTAGACTTTTTGTATAAAAATACACATAAAGAAGTCTTCAAATTCTCATCACCTCAACCCAAAAACTTTTAGAAACTTCTAATTTTTGTTGGTTACAGTTTTCAATAAGGACTTCATTGTTCACAAAAGGTCTTTTTCTTATGAATTATTTTTATCAACTTCTCCAATCACTCCACAACTCTTGGATTTCATTGCTCACCCATTATACTTTAATATCTATGTTGATGAAAATGGATTGATGTCATTATTAACAAAATCTCATTCTCGCATCACTATATATTTTTGATAGTTTTTTTTTTGACAAAGAAGTTTCGTTTCTTTAGTGTATTATTATAATCTCAAAAAGTGTAGTATTATTATTTTTGAAGAAAATAATTGTATAAATTTATTAAAATGCAAGTGCATTTTTTAGAATTTAAACTATCATTATTAAGGAAAAAATATACTTTTTTTTGCTTAAGTCAAACGGAAAAATAAAGTGCAAAATTTTTACACTAAAATTTCCAATGATCTTTTCTCAAAAAAAATATATTTCCAATGATCTTACTTGATTATTTTTTCCCACTAAAGGATGATTTATTTACCTATTTATTATGTTGATATTTATTTACTTATTTGTTATGCTACTACCTTGAGAGTAATTCATTAATATGTCTATATGTTTTTTTTACTAAAATACAAAAATACTTTTAAAAAATTAGTAATAGTTCTTAAGAAAAAAACATAATTATTTACTTTTTTATAATAAAGTGCAAAATTTTTGTTTTATTTTAAAAATCACAATAATCTATTAGTATCATCAAAATCATGTTTAAGAAGTTCACAAAAGTCACTAAAAATCTTAAATGTTGATAAAAGTCATCATAATGAAATCTACATAAAATTTATCAAAGTCTTTAAAAGTCTACCAAAATCTAAAACTTCAAAAACGTCATTCACTTATAAAAGTAACCAAAAGTCTATTAAAATCTCAATCGAATACACCCTTGTTAGAGAGGGTTCGAGAGATAAAGAAGAAAGGGGGAGAGAACGAGAGAGAGGATTTCGGCTCTTCCTCTTTTCCATGCGATTTCCTCTCTCATTCTCACTCAACATCTCTATGCTTCGTCTCCCTCAAGGCCTCACTCACGGTCTCCCTCACGATCGCTGTCACGGTCTCTCTCTCTCTCTCTCTCTCTCTCTCTCTCTCTCTCTCTCTCTCTCTCTCTCTCTCTCTCTTCCATCTCCCACTCGATGAAACCACTCACTACAAAAAAACAGCAAATCAGAAACGGAAGATTTCGTCTCTGATTTGCATAAATTTCGTCTCTAAATGAAATCTGAAACAAAACAGAGACGAAATTTATTCAGTCTCTAAAATCGTCGTCGCTGATTCAATCAGAAACAGAAATTTGATTCCGTTTCTGATTAGAGATGGAATGGAATAAATTTCGTTTCTGATTAGAGACGGATTTAGAGACGAAAATTAGCAACTGAACAGAGACGAAACATAAATGGGTTTTTTTTCAAAATGGTACATTTGTAATTGCATTCCGTCTCTGATTTCGTTTCTAATCAGAAACGGAATCAGAGACGGAAATAATAAATTCATGAATTCCGTCTTTGATTCCGTTGCTGATTCA
Source organism: Stephania yunnanensis (assembly GCA_039657365.1). Lineage (NCBI taxonomy): Eukaryota > Viridiplantae > Streptophyta > Magnoliopsida > Ranunculales > Menispermaceae > Stephania > Stephania yunnanensis. Next base: position 24,150,931 of record CM077581.1, on the reverse strand, counting down.
TGCATATATTCCTAGAAAATTAGAGACGGAATAGCAACGAATGTCTGGAATTCGTTGCTAATCCGTCTCTAATTTTCCTTTTTATTTAATTTTCAAACATAAACATAATCCAATTTGTTCTCCAACCTACATCCCCCAAAAAAGCAAAATTTGACATTCATACATCGAGAATATATATAAAACAAATATTCAAATGAGAGAAAAAAAAAATGTAAAATTCGAAATTTGAAAAAGATTTATATATCCACGAAAAATTGTCTAGTATAACAAATGCTCCAAATTTCTAAGTATTCACAAAAACCACCAATCCTATTGTTCAACAACCACCCAAAAAAAAAAAAACTTACAATCCTCAAAATATGCACAAAAAGAATTATCAATCTAAAATTCATGTAAACAACTATAAAAGTTACATGATATGCTTTAAATTCCTCATCTCTCACTTGGAAACTAGATTATGGCAGGTATTGTCACAGGGATATGGGCAATCAATGGCACTAACACCCACTCGATCGAAGAACCAGTCACCTACTGATAGGGCCACGCTCTGCAAATATTGCAAAATAGATCAAACACATGATAAAAATACGAAATTGCAAAAAAACTATCTCCATTTACAGTGCAAAAGAAAACAACATATTTTACTATAATTGAACACACCATTCTATTATACAAATAAGTCTAATAACACCATATCCAAGAAGAACATAATTTAACAAACAGAACACATGAAATCCAATAACTTTTCTTTCAATTAGTTTATGTCAACTGTAAAGATCAAATTACTGTTTACCTCAAAAATCAACCAACAATATAATCATGAAATTCCTACAAACCTAAAAACTTGAATAATGAACAATATTCTCAGCATATTGGTGGAAGATGATGTCACGTTTGAACTAATGGAAATTCTCTCTAAGAAAAATGAAAAATAAGATGGTATCTCTATTCAATGTCGAATGTTTCAAAGATTGAGTTTTGCAGCAATGAGTTATCAAGGATTCAAGGTCATGCTAAAATAAAATGTCCACAAAGCAAAGGATTCAAGGTCATGCTAAAATAAAAATGCCACAAAGCAAAGACTTCAAGTGCAGAAGTTTCTAATACATATACCGTTCTAGACTCTAGAGATGTAGTCATGGAAACTTTCTATTTGAAATAAGGCATGAGGATGCAAATTTGTCGATATAATAATTTGTGTTCTAATGGCAAAGGGCTTGTTCATGCTAAACATGTCATAAACTAAAAATAAATAAATAAACATAAAATGGGAAATTAGACATAATAATGATGAATATTTAAGAGAATAGGAATGTTTCATGCATGTGGGCCAACATGCTCGTGCCATTTTGTGTCAATCAACCATGTAAAAGCAATACAAGGCATAAGCATCACGTTTTTTACAAAAATGAAAAGGAACGCAGATTTTGCTTTTGGAAATTTCGAATAGGATTAATATAATTAACATTTATTAAAATATAACAGAGTTCACTTTGAACTAGTTTATGAATGTAACTCGTCACATGCCATGATAGCAATGCCAACCATCAAAGTGCAAAAGTCAAATGATAAAACTTTGTAGAGAAAAAAAAATATCATCTAGAAATCAAGAGTGGTAAAGATTCATGTGTCACAACAATTTAAAAAAGGAGCAATATCTTAGTCATAGAGAGACAGATGACATTTAAGCTTAAAATGAAAAAGTAAAGCAATGACATTACAATGTTTTGCAAAGATTGATGATTAGGAGCCTTTGAAGAAAATGCAAGTAGCATAGGGAGCTCCCTCCTCAAGATTGATAAATAAAACTTCTTTTGCAGGGGTACCAGTGGTGCTACCTTATTAAGATGGCAAACTATCCAGCATTATCAAGCATGAAACACAAACTTACGTAAATTATTAAGAGAAGCACCTAAGAGCTACAAGTGCAACATGAAAACCTGGAAGCAGAAAGAGATTGGTATAGTAATGGGCTCCAAGAAGATTTGATATAAAGTTGGAAACTATGAATGCTGAATAAGAACTAATTTGATTGAGATCCCGCCGCTTAACGAAATTAATAGACGATAACGCAAAGATTAGTCATGTCCATCATAGATAACAATGTAGCATGTGTGCATACGCTGGAAGAATTCTTGAGTCGTCGAGCTTCATCAATTACAGCGTATGTCCAACGAATTTGAGAAAGAAAGTCTTGATCCATCAATACTATGTCATATGTTGTCAAAAGCACATCAAAAGGTAAAGGATACCGTGCTCGCAAGACAATAAAATATAGTAATCTGCGTTATGAAAAACTAAAGACTATCAACCCATTCAAGACTGTAAGATCAAAATCCAAATTAAAAATCGAACAAATCGAAAAGAGTTTATATTATTCAAGAAAAGCACCAAACCAACAAGTAGAGATGAAAAAATAACATCGAATCACAGAGCTGCCAAAGCATATGCTTAATCAGCAATGGAATAATTCAAAATATCAATATGAACTTACATTAGAATATGAAAGTTGCTACTTCACAGAGTCAAATACCATCCTTCGTAAGCTGCATCTTTGTTCTTTGTCACCAACATATCCGAGAACTCTTAGTTCCGGACAAAATTTGGCCATTTCTGACATCCAACCATCGGTCACACTAAGAGGGCATAATATCATTGTCAAACAGAGAGTGAAGCAACAACATATACTTATAATCTTAAACGAACAACACTCCCAGTAACCAAAACAAATACACAATTGAAACGACTAAAATGCTAGCTTTTCAACTCACAAAATGGCCCACGAGACACCTCATGAACTTTCAGATAACTTAAAAGAGAAGCAACCTGCAATGTCTTTCCAAGACCCATCTGCGAAAAAAACTCATTTGGTTTCATAAACATTAGTGGTTGTGATAATCTCAAAACAATATTTCTGTACAAGAGACGAATCAAAAGTAAAAGGGAGCTCTTGTTGGAATTGACAATTGTTAAGAATTCGCCTACCTCGTTCAACAACGAAAACTGAGAATGATAAACTTCTGATGACCGGAGCAAGCCTTCTATCTCACCCAGCCATATCCTTACGATGAAAATAAATAAATGAAGGAGGAAAGAAAGGGAGACGCAATAAATATCAACTCGCATTGCATTTTTCAGGGCTGTTTTGTGTAGCCATGAGAGTGTGAACACCTTGTCCACAATAGCCTATCTTTTTGAACTAAATTCCTATTAATATATATAGTCTCTTTCTCTAAAAAATATACTAGTCCAGTCAAGGGTCCCTATTAATATACATAGTGATGTGGACTTTTTCTTATTGAGAATAAGAATAAGACATCAAAACAAATAGCTTTCAGATGCAAATTTCAAACACTTTCAAGGTACATGTGAAAAAGAAATAAAAGAGGAAAGGAAAAAAAAATGTATTCTTGCCTGATTTGACACATATAACCCGATTCTATGAGTTGCTTGAAGCTTATCAAGTGTGCCTCCGGGTCAAGAAGCCTCCACATCTCTAAAGCATAGTCCAAATTAGTACACTACAATGATTAGACATGGAAATAGCAGGACTATTTAAAAAATAGCTGTAGGGTACCGGCCAATCATTCAGGGCATGTATGAACCAAATATAACAAATTCAAATGTCAAAAATATAGAAACCAAGAAAGAGGCAGTTAGGTATCAGGAACTTCTGGCAAAAATGTATGACTCATATCTGAGCTTTGTTTTATAGAATTATAAAAGATTCTTAAAAAATGAAAATGAGATCCACTGTTTACATTCATATAGTTGTTGAGAGGTGACACACAAGCATAGTTACACACTATACGAACTCCATGAATAGCCCCAGAATACTTAACGGATGCAAATTCACTACACTTATCCAAGGTAGGGTACCGGCCAATCATTCAGTGCATAAAAATCAAGTATATAGATAACATTGATGAGGTTGTGGAACCATAAGATGACCAAATTTCTAATACTATAGAAGGGTCAAGGACTTCTTCTTAGCTTGCTTTATGTCTAAATCAAGCTGAGACCCATACTAATTAGAACTGAAGCTTTGTCATTGCTTTTCATGTTGTTGTAGCTTACATATGCTTAATAATTTATTTTCTAAAACATAATGATTTCGTGTCTTTTTTTTTAGTTGAAGTATATATAACTGACTAAAATATGGTTTTCTCTTTTGAAGAAAGTCCAAATTTCCATAAATCTCTTTGGGATATGCAAATCCATAACATCTTCAAGTAATTCGCAGATTTTCTTTTTTAAGACATAGAGCTTTGTGTAGCTAAAAAGATTTGAGACATACATATAAATGTGAAACAAATACTTAATACAGTCAAGGAACAAAGAATAACAAAGATCGCCCCAATTACAAAAATTACTTTACAATCATGGTAAGAAAATACTTTAGAATTCTTCGAACATCCCCAAATTAATTAGCTTTTATGCATTACACAATAATTAGACATAACCACAACTTTTATAAAAGCATTTTAAACAACGCGAGACTACAAATCTCACTGAATAATTTTTCTTCACTTTCAATTTAAAAAGTCTTTGTTGCCACATCAATGCACCCCACTTACAATACAAAATATCAATTACAAGAATAATCCCATCTCAAACACATAAAAATATACAAACAAACCAAAATTCAAAGCACCACCAAAAAAATAAAATAAAAAAGCACACCAAAACAAAAGCGTGGAGTAGCAGTCAATACAATAGATACACACATTCAAGTGATCAATCCCCACAAAATATTCTAAAATCATAAACAGAGAAACAATAGATGTTAATGGGCAATGTTGATCTGAATACCAACTTGTAGAGGAAAACAAACTAATAAAGCAAAAAAGATAACCAAAAGAATTCAAAAAGGGGTGTGAGAAGCTCCTTAAGAACATACAAGATTCATGAGAGAGTAAGCATCGTTGCCAAAAGTCATGTAAAAATGAAGCAAGCTCTTACCAATGAGAGAACGGAGAACGTGACCGAGCAAGAGACGGAGAGACCAGAGAGAGAGAGTTGAGAGCCGATGAAGGAGACCAGCGCGACGAGAAGGAGAGACCAGAGAGACCAGAGAGACCAGAGAGACCAGAGAGACCAGAGAGACCAGCGCGACGAGATGGAGAGACGAGAGTTGAGAGCAGAGAACGAGACCGATTTGGGGCTTTTTGGACGGGACGATCGAACGGGATTTGGGGATTTTTGGGGAGGGGAGACGATCAAACGAGACGATCGGATTTTGGGGTTTTTTTGGGGATTTTGTACGAGAAGGATTTGGGGTTTTTTATTTTTTGGTTCGGGGGGGGCCTTGATCCAAGCATACACGATCCCGAGATTGACGAACGGTCATAAGAAATAAAATTTTTGGTGGGAATGTTGGCGCCATTTTTTAGAGACGGAATTAAATTCCGTCTCTATTTCCATCTCCGATTCGTCTCAATTCCGTCTCTAAATTAGTCTGTCTCAATTCCGTCTCTAACTTATTTTATAAGCAACGGAACTTAATTTCGTTTCTAATTCCGTTTCTAAATTTCATTTTCCTTGCAGTGACTCCCTCCCATGTCTCGGCTCTCCACTCTCGCCTCTCACGGTCTCGCCTCTCTTCTTTCCTTGACTTGGAAATTGGTAAGTTGTTAGTTGTTTGTATGGAAGAAATTGATGTTTCGTTGGTATCGTTGTTGTTGTTGTTGTTGAAAGATTGAATTTGATGAAGGAAGAAAAACAAAGTATAGAGAGAGAGATAGAGCAGCGGCTATGGTGCGATGGAGGGTGTCCCTACTATGGCTAGGCCCTGCCTCGCCATGGCAGGGCATCACAAGCCCTGCCAAACCCAGGGAGAACCAGGGCTTAGCCCATGCCAATCCTCGGGGTGACTCAGGCACTGCCCTGGGTCTTCCCAAGGCAGTGCACCGAGTGCTAGGTAAGGTTAAGATTCGGCTCAACTAACGCCATATCACTAGCAAAAAAAATTGGCAACAAGATGTAAAACTAGAATTTAGTTAGTTCAATTGATAAATTGAGATGAATAGCATTGTTGGTTTAGTGAAGCCAATGGAAAATGAAAAAATTCATTTGGAGTAAAATGAGATAATTATGACTTTTGAGGTTTTCAATTCGAAACTTTGGTATTACAAAGTGTATGGTTTCCAATTGAAACTTAAAATGTTATTTAGGACTCAAACAATCTTGTGAATTGGTTTTCAATCCATTTAGAGGAATTTTGATCTTATTTAGGACTCAAAAGAGTTCATTAAATTCATTTCAAGTTGTTTAAGCAAGTTATTACTGAAATTGAGGATTTACTATAGTATTGAGACTTGAAATGGAAGTTCGAGTCTCTAAATGATTTTAAATTTGTAATATGGAGATAATTGAATAACTTTGAGTCTACTTGGGACTTGAAATCAATGTTTAGGAACTTAGAGAGCTTTTTGAGTTTTAAAGTGCTAGAACACCGATTGGATTTGTGAGAATGGGATTGGAAATGAAAAAGTAAGTTATGAAATAACTTTTTATTGTATTTAAAAGGTTTTTAGGATTTGGTTTTGTATTTTAGTATTTTTTAAGAATTTGAGAACTTTGAAGGTCTTAGTTAGAATATAAATGCCAAAGTTGACTTGTAAAGTATGCGAAATTGATTTTGAATATTGAATTGGAGTCTAAATGTTAAGAGTTGAATTATATCGACTTAATAGGATTTGTAGAAGCACGTGAAGCTCGGGGAACGCACGAGTGAGGATTCACTACCAATTTTAAATTGGTTTGGTTGTAGGTAAACACTATTTTACTTTTCACGGTAATATGGAAAATATATTTGCACAGTAAGGTAGTGAGACTCTTGATCATGCATTCATGGCATCCAGAGAGAGTTGCCCATGCTATGGGTCATAAGGGTGTGAGGTATGCTCCATTCTAGACTAGACGTACAGTGTCTAAAGTGGGTAATGGTCGATTTTGGGGTAGCGTTAATTGACTCATAGTACTGTTCTAGATTCATCGTTAGAGGGTCCTCTCATTATAAGCTTAGAATAGGAAATGAGGATTCATTTTGTATATTTATTTCAATATTTTTTTTTTCGTGCAATACTCATATTATCTCTTGTTATTACATGTTATATGAAGCAAGGAAGAAGTTTATATTTCTGACACTGTTTATTTTGTGCACACTGTTATGTTGGTGTCCCCAAAATGGCTTTGTCAAGTTTTGATGATGGACGAGAATCATGAAGAAAAGTATAATTTCAAGGGTGATTGTTGCATTGATTGTCTTCTTTTGTATGTATAATTTAAGTTATATATATTGTGTTTTGGGTTTCAAGGTGAGCGTAGGACGTGAAATACATTCAATCAAATTATGATAGTCTCTTAATCTAATTTAAAAGTAGTTTGAAGGTTTATGATTCAATTCTTTTGTTTATTTGTAGTTGCAAAGTTGTAAATAAGGCATTGATGACCTTAAGTTAGTTTAGGAATTGTAAATTGATATATATTGTGAACTGCGGGGACTTGTGAGTCCTTTTAGACTTCTCCCCAATCTGTTGCCTATTAGGTGATTTTCTCAACAGTTCATTTTTAGGGAAGGTGTTGCTGAAATTTTTACAAAAATACGGAGAATAGTCTGTATTATTTCGTAATTTGCTCCAACTAAACGAATAATGAATTTGGGTTGCAATGAGGACATAAATTGAACTGTGGAGCATTATTAAGGACTGAATTGTATAATATTTTGAGGTTACGTAAATGGAATAGATTAGGTGCCTAATTAGAGGTAATTAGGCTAAGTCAGGGATTAGTGAGAAGGGCCCTGACAAGCACAAAGAGATATTTTTAGTGATTTACTTAGCGATTTGTGAACAAAATAAGATTCACTAACAAATTGTTGAGGTCGATGATGAGTTTTTTAGATTAATATGAAGAATTTGAGCTCATCTATAATTTGTATAGTTTAGAAACTATAAATAGAACCTTAGGGGTTAGAAATTTCTCTCTCTCTAAGCCTTTTTCTCTTAACAATTTTATGAGAGCCGTAAGTTAGTTTTTATTAAGTTTATGTTTGAAGCAACGTTAAAGCTTTGTTTATTTCAGTAAGAGTATTTATTTAATTATGTCTTTCAATTACATTATTGTGTTATTTATTTTCAGCACTAGTGAGTAGTTTATTAATCTAAACAAACTGTAGACATGTATATACTTTGGATTGCTATATAGTTATTATTAAGGAATGTTGTACTTAATGTTTTAAATCTATTCATACACAACAATCACAGTTTTAATAAGTTTTTATTGCATATTACAACTAATGAGGATTGATATTATATGCATAGCCTCAAACATGTATTGTGATATTTGATTTTCTGAATCTATGTATATAATTATTGATAACAATTATAGAAGTAGTAACTAGGATTAATCTACAGGGCCAAATTACCCAAGTGGATGTTCTAGGTGATTGTGTTTTAAGTTATTTATTGATTGATATATTCTGATTAATATTTGGTTTAGTTTAGGCATGATTTTCATTGAGTGTTAATGCTATTGAAATTCTATTTTATTTCATTTTATCTAATAGGTACATTTACAATGATAAAGATATGGCTATTTTTCATTAAATATAGAAAAATCGATGGTTTGCTAAAAGCTATCAATCTATTATGAATTAGTATTTAATGATTCCAAGATTCTTTATGATATAATTATAACTAGGTTATTAGGTAAAGTTATGTTCTAGTGTTTGAATGCAATCCAAGTATATTACATTCTGTAATGGGGGTTTGTTTCGATGTTTGTTTAGATATTTATATTATATTGAATAAAGAATTTCATTTAATTAAGTTTGCATAAAAAAAGTTTGAATTAGTTTAATTAGTTTGGTTAATTAATTTAATAGTTATAGTTTTAGTTATTTAGTATTTCAATTATCGTATAATTAGATTATCTAAATTAAGAAAAAACATGAAAGAAAATGCTTTCCTTAAACGTTTGCAAAATCCTTGTAGAGATGATATCCCACTTACTACTACCACAAGTAATAGAAAAATAAGAGAAACTATTGTGCACGTTCGACCCGTGTCAATAACCTAGTTATAATTATATCATATGAAATCTTGGAATCACTAAATACTAATACATAATAAGTTGATAGCCTTTAGCATCGAACTACTAATAGGTCTATTGACTTTTCAGCGGCACCGACCTACATGTTTGATCTAGACGTAGTGTTAAGCAGAAAGGTGGAGCATCCTTTGACACCATCTTTTGTTGGAGCTGATGATGATGATAATGTTGATGATGATGTGCAGTCCTAGAGTCTGAGTCTTAGGATTTCTCTAGATCTTGGGGAGATAAGAGATACATTTATACTGATTATCATTTAACATTAAGGATATTTTGTCACTTTATTTGTTGTTTAAATTTTATGTTTATGAATTATTATATTGTGTTATTATATGTTTGTGTGTTTAGTATGTTTATGTTTCAAGTTTATTTTTAAACCTTGAATACAAGATTTGGTTTAAATTTGGAGGCATCTACATTATGAGAAGTAGTAAGAAATGATGAAATAAGGATAAATGTTGCATGTACGATCGTAAAATTTTATTTTCGAAGCAGTTAAAGAGGAAAACATAGTAGCGTATCTTTTTTATTTACTTATTATTTGAATGTGTTTAAGTAGTATATATTAGGTTATGCATAGTAATACGTAATGAAAAGATAATTCTTTTACAAAGTTCATGCCTTTAATTGAGGATGAATAAGAATAAAAGTATCTTGTTGATATGAAACTCAAGAGAGTGTTATTAAACTTTTGGAGAAAAAAAGAATTGTAGCAAACGATAGTATAAATTCATGATTAGAAACCTAGAGTTAAAGAACCATGAATTTGAAACAAAAGCAAGAAGAATAGTAGAACACTTCTTGTGAAAAAAGTTAGATTTCTAAGAAATTCTATAATAAGTATGAATCTTACTTAAATATAAAGTAAATAAAGACTTAGTGCTAAGAGGGAAAAGATAGACATGGTGTTTAATGAGAAGTTGGAGTTAAGATTTGCTTGATAAAGTGAAAACGAGAAGTGCTAGCAAGAGTTTAAAACATAAAAAAAAAATTAGAGAGTCCCACAAGTTCTACGGGAAAATAAGCAAAGAACTTAATGGTTGGAAAAAGAGATAAAAAATAGAATTCAAAGTAAAAGGAGCAAGGACTGTGTAACTAGAAAATAAGAGGAGAATAAGAGAATATATATATAAATAAAGAAAGAAATGCAGAAGTTAGATTAAAACTCTTCAAATAAAAGATTTAGCTTGAGTACAAGTAGTTTAGTTAAGTTTTTTTCCAACTATGTTAAGTCCTATTGACTCTTGAAGTACTAAAGTCTAAAAAACTAGTATGATCTATGCTTATTTGTGAATTTTTGAGCTTAATGAGAAATCATGAGATTGTATACTTGCTACTTGAGTGTCGAAGTGATATAAATTTGTAAATAGTAATGGTTTGGGTTGTGAACTACTTTTGAGTTTCTAAAGTGAATTATATTTTTTGTTAAAGCTACATGTTTTTGAAAAAATTAGATTTTATAAAGAAAAACTTTTAAGTGGATTATTAACTTGAACTTAGTTGAATTAAAGGATATTCTATGAACAATGTAAAATGAATATGGACGTGAGTAGTAGTAGTAGTAGTAGTAGTAGTAGTAGTAGTAGTAGTAGTAGTAGTAGTAGTAGTAGTAGTAGTAGTAGTAGTAGTAGTAGTAGTAGTAGTCGTAGTCGGAGTAGTCGTCATCGTGGTAGTGGTAGTGGTAGTGGTAGTGGTAGTGGTAGTGGTAGTGGTAGTTGTAGTGGTAGTGGTAGTAGTAGGTAGTAGTAGTAGTAGTAGTAGTAGTAGTAGTAGTAGTAGTAGTAGTAGTAGTAGTAGTAGTAGTAGTAGTAGTAGTAGTAGTAGTAGTAGTAGTAGTAGCAGTGCAGATATCGATATCGATAGTAGTAGTAGTAAGAATGCTTAGTAAAATGCAGTAGTTTTATTGCAGTGGCAGCGTCGTGGTGTTGTAAACGCGACACCGGGGTAGACTGTGCAGCACGTCGAGCCTACTGAGTGAGAAAAATACACATAAAAATGTAGAAGTTGCAGCAACGTTGTAGCTTTATACAATTAGCACCGAATCACTTATGGACAGCGTCGAAACGTAGAAAATAGAAAGTTTAAGGTTCTTGTTCATTTGGAATTGTCTATTAGGGTTTCTAATTTCATTCTAAAGTATCTTAAGAGTCTAAATAATTATTAAAACGTGTAAAATCATACATTATCATACATTACCACCAATTCACATAGAATAGCTTAGTTTACATTGTTCTTGAGTATTAAGAAGTGTTTTAGAGGATAAGACATTAAAGACTTCACGTGTGGTTATTCGGTGTTGTTTTCTTGATTTAATTGAAGTAATTTAATTCAATTTTTTTTTGCAATAAATACCATGATGTGTATGTTTATTTCAATGATGAGTGAGTAGTTCATTAATCTTAGGGATTGACACGGCCGCAAGTATAACAGCTTGCTTGTAGTAATAGTGCAATTAAGTTACGTTGATTAGGGATATCGTCCTTAAGGAAAGGTTTTTGCACTTGTTAATTATCTATTTAACTTTGAATTATTGCTAAAAAAATCTTTTTTTAAATGGTTTTATACTAAACTAATCTAACAAAACAACGTAAACTTTACTTTAACTCTTATATTAAGGATATTTTAGTTCATAACTTCACATAGGTAATTTAATACTATGCATTTCAACTACTTTTACATCACAATATGTTATGTGCAACCTTCAAATCAATATTAACCAACTGTCATGACGAAAAAGATTTTAATGTGTCACTAGAACTCCACCTATCGGTATGAATAATTTAAGCTCTGCATTGCTTTAATGTCTCAAATCTTTGGATTCATAACCAATTAAGTTTATTATCCGTGTCTCCCTAATCAACAACTATCTATCGATGTTGTGTATTTTATGGTTATACCCTTCATGTCTGAATTAATAGCTTTAATGTCCATGATAACTTCTAAAACCTAAGATCAATAAACATGTAGCCAATATGTCTATAATATTACGCTCAGAATCAATACAAATTATAACAATTACATTTTTTGTATTCATTTTTTACTCATATTCATAACATAACATTCATACTATAGGATCCATTAATCCTTAAAATTAATAGACTACTCACACTTCATTGAAACACACACATTATAATTCATAATTGGAATTATTGCAAATCAAAAATGAATATAAATATATTACCTTCAATTAAACCAATAAATACAAACTTAAATTGCAAAAGTGGAGTATTCAATGTACTCTCTACACAAAACTCCTTAATACTCAAAACCAAAGTAAACCTATGCTAAGTTACTCTAATGGAGGCAAATAGTTGGTATATGACGAGTTTACTGCATCCTAATACATATTTATACTTCTAAATAACAATTGGAAACCCTATTTTACAATTTAACTCGAAATAAAGCTCTAACTTTCTATTTTCTTCCTAACTGACGCTATCACTTATGCCCCAACATCATGTGTTAAGCCAGCAAACCCCCACTGCGCTGCCTCTTTACGTAAAATTCTTCTCTTCTATCCACCTTGCGTTGTCCCTCCTACCTCGGCTCCATCCTTTTAATGTCCACAGTGGCGCCACTGCAACGAACCTCCAAACTCATTTTCTCCACTTGTTTAACTCTCCTATATCGTACCTTTCCTTCCCATACTAGCCTTAGTACTCCACCGTACTCCACCGCACCATCATGTTTAGCCACGATGTCAATCATGCTTTCGCGGGTTTTTGCTCTGTTTCTTCTCGTTTTTGCTCATTTCATTTTTTTTTTACACCTTAATTAAAATGCAATAACATCATTAGTTAGAGCTCATTTATGGATATTTATACTAAATATACTGCTAAACTAACCCTATATATAAGCCTAAATAATCACTTATCAAATATCTCCAAACTTAGGATTTTACGCGTACCGGGCAAAAATGTATTTGACTAAGTCTCCTAATTACTATTTCTCATTAATTTTATATTCTTCATGGAGTATCCTTTAATTCACTAAGTTTCAAGTTAATAATCAACTCAAGATTTTTTCTTTGCAAAAACTTATATATTTTTAAGAAATTTCGTTATTTCCAAGTATACCCTAACTATAAGTTTCTAATCATGAAATCACACCGCTTTTTGCTACATTTCGTTATTTATTCTTCAAAAATTTAAAATATTCTCTTGAGTTTCATATCAACAAGATACTTGTAATCTACTCATCCACAATCAAAGATATGAAAATGCAAATGAACTATTTATTCATTACATAGTACTACTATATATAACCTAATTTATACTAAAACATTCAAATCGTAAATAAAATGAAAAATTTGTACACTACCATGTTTTCCTCCTTAACTGCTTCAAAATAAAATTTAAACAATTGTACCTGCAATGTTTATCCTTGTTTCTCAGCCTATCTTACCATTTCACATAGTGTAGTGTAGTGTCGATGTCCCCAAATATAAACCAAATCTTGTCCTCAATGTTTAAAAATAAGCCTGAAACCATGAAACACAAACATATATAATAATAATAATAATAATAATATAATATAATATATAAGCATAAAATAAACATTCGAACTTAAATAACTAAATAAATATAACAAAATATCATAAATGTAACTCCTTGATGTGTCGTGACTATTGGCACAATTCTTATGGCTTATCGATTTCGATGAATGATCATCCGGCAAAGGGTCCTTCCTACACATTTGACCCAAAATTTTTGAAATTTAGAACTATGACTTTTAAACTGTAATTATTAAACTAAATAGTTAATTACTCATTGAAAATATAAACACTTGGAATTTAAAAGCCCTAGGGCTGCCTCCTAGTAGCGCTTAATTTAACTTCATTAGCCTAACACCCTTTTAGCTCGTTTAGTCCGAGTCTAAATTTAGAAACTCTATTTGCAAATCAAAGATTTAAAATAATTACTTATCTACGAATACTTTGGTTATCGACTTCCATGTGTCACCTTCTTTATGAGGAACTTAGATGGTCTACAACCAAATTATCACTTCTTTTTATATCTTTGATTTCTAAGTCAAACTCTTGTAATAGTAACACCCATCAAGTTAACTTTGGTTTGGCATCCTTCTTTGCAAAATGGTAGTGGATTGTTGCATAATTAGTATACACAGTGACTTTAGATCCCATTATGTAAGCTCTAAACTTGTCACACATAAACACCACTGCCAATAGCTCTTTTTTATGTAGTAGTATAATTTTGTTGTGTTTGATCTAGTGTTCTACTTTCTTAGTATATAACTCTAAACATTTCATCTCACTATTGGCCCAACACTGCTCCTACTGCATAATCACCTGCATCGCACATTATTTCAAACTTAGAATCCCAATCTGGTACTACTCCACTATTAATGTTAAAATCAAATATACTTTCAAAGTCTCAAATGTTTGTATGCATGTTGGGCTCATTTCTAATGGAACATTTTTTTCCAACAATGTACGACGGTTTAGTGATTTTTTGAAAAATCATTAATAAACCTTCTATAAAAACTCGCATGCCCTAAAAAACTCCTTATGTCTTTAATATTTCTTGGTATAGAAAGTTTCTCGATTGACATTATTTTTGCTCTATCAACCTCCAATCCATGTGCAGAAACTCTATATGCCAAAACAATTCCTTCTCGAAACATGAAATGACACTTCTCCCAACTAAGTACCAAGTTTGTGTCTTGACATATTTTCAATACTAAAGCCAAGTTTTGCAAGCATATATCAAAATACCTCTAAGCCCAAATACGTCTTTGAAATGTTATCGCATCTCGACATCCTTTGGTAAAGGCTTTAATTTCATTATTGGTTCAGTAAATGCATTTTCCACCACTATTTCTAATTTCTCGAAACCTTTATGAAACTTAGGGTCATCCTATTTCTTTTGTACCATAAGTATTGCCCATAAGGCATTTAACCATTTCAAGCTCTCTTTAAGTTTCACCACTTTTGTTGTAGAACTTGTTATGCTTGAAATGATCACATGATGTGTTGAGTTTTCTCCTAAACATCTCGATGTCTTTAATTTCATTATTGTGGATTATCTAGTGTATACTATTTCACCCTTTCTTTGGCTTGTTATCTCTAAACATTGTCTAATTATCACAATCAAAAAAAAATTACATCTGTAACTTTGGCGTTCTTACAGTGTTCTCCCTCACTCAGGAGTTTCAAGGTCTTGTAGATATTGAACAGGACTTCCTCGTCATTTACTCGTAACCTTTACTCTCCCTCTTTGACATTTATCAATGCTCATGCAATTACTAGGAAAGATCTCCCTAAAATTAATGGTACATTTGAATCCTCTTCCATATCCAATACTACGAAGTCCACGAGAAAAATGAACTTATCCACTTTCACCAACACATTTGCCAATTGCAAAGTCATATCGGTTGACTTTACTCCTCCCAATCTTAATTTCTTGAATAGAGATAAGGCATCAATTTATGCTTGCTCCCAAATCACATAACACTTTATCAAACAAGTGTACTCATATCATGCATTGAATGTTAAAACTTTCAGGATCCTTCTACTTTTGTGGTAACTTCCTTTATATGATTGAACTGCACTTTTCAATCAATTCACTATTTCATAATCTTCTAGACACACGGTGATGACCCTAATTCCTACAACCAGGGTCGCCCAGCGTAAACCATTACCAAACCCCTTGAGATAACCCAGTGAGTCGAGCGATGATCTAGTAAGCTTTAACCTACGAAAATAATACAAAACAATCTATCAAAGGCTATTAAGACATATAAATAGTGCGGAATAAAAGTCTTCTAGTCTATTAGGTGCGAAAATAAAGTAAAAAGTCTTACAAAAGTTTACCAACTGACCTATGGGTTTCACAAAGTCTACCCATGGTAAAATCCCCTGTTTATTACATAATGTCTCAAAATAAATAAAATATAAATAAAACAACTTCGGAAATAAGAAAATAGCTCTACGTTATGACCTTACCCTTTCCTTTCTCTTGAACAGCTGCAGAGGTACCTGAGGGGGAGGATATTGGGATGAGTAATATTTCAACGGGCTCAGTAAAGCAGAAGTCCGCTTTACCCTCAATCATCCAAGTAATATCTAATACATAGTAACTAGTATGAACAAAGGTATTCATCAATTCCTATTATCATTTTGTGCATGAAAGGATATCATAAACAAACACACTATATAATGTGAGATACAATGAAATAAAGCCTAAACAGGATAGTCAATAAGGATAACAATGATAACATGAATGTCATAGAGTCATTGAAGTGGAAACTAGATAATTCAATAACCGTGAGCTGAACACCTACATAGCACATCAAGGGGAGACCTGAATAGCTTACAAGGACATCAAGGCTACCCTTATGAAATCCGAATAGATATGCACATTAAGATTTCATAATCATCTTGGGAGAAGGTACCGATTGTCGCTGGCCCTTTAACACAAGGTGGAAGCATGCATTTATCAATACCGGTATACTAGTTCCATAAGTATTCATAAATAGAGACCTCAAAGGACAAGATGATGCGTAAAGACAAGATATATTCAACTTGATTCCAACAAGATATCAACCATTCACTATCATGAATTCTAGCATAACTAATAGCATGGCATGATTGAAGATAAAGCAAACCCCACTTACCTCTAGTGCTACTTTCTTAACCAAATTTTTAGCCTCGAGAAGTCCTTGGTGTCGTTCCTTAAGTATCTATAATATATACATGCTAGGTAAGTTTCCAAGTCAAACTATACTTGTGAATTCTAGCATAACTAATAGCATGGCATGATTTATAAATTCCATGTTGTTAAGATTTCTATAAGCTTTCCAACTTGGATCTTTACCAATTTATCTTTGCTTGTTCCACAGGTAATTATTCCATTATTAATAAATAATACACATAAATAGGCATACTAATACACAAAAGCATATTAAATTGTGTAATTATCATAAATGTGAGTTTATTCCTAAATGCAGGGATGTGGGTGTCACAATATTCTTAATTTTAGGAAGTTTCATCCTTGAAACTAAAAGTAATTCATACCTTCAAATTCGAAGAGATCTAGGAAGTGCTCTACCATATAGTCCTCTTGCTCCCTAGTTACCTCATCTCCATGGAACGGCTACCACACCTTAACTAGTGGGATCTCCTTGTTGCGAAGCTTCTGAACATTCCTGTTAATAATTTGAATTAGTTGCTTATCATACGACATGTCTTCCCTCAGGTCGACTTGACTCCAATCAATAGATGGCGTATGCTTGGTCGGTGTTTTTCATAGGATGGATACATGAAACATGTCATGAACTCCCATTAGTTGAGGTAGCAAAGCTAACTTGTAGGCAACTGGTCCAATTTGTTCAATCACTTCAAAGGGTTCCTTTTCAACCCAAATCTGTAATGTCCCTTCATTGGTGAAATCTTGAGCAATACGTAGTTGTTTTTCTTGATATCAACATCCCAATAATCCTTATTAGCATATTTTTTCTATTTGTCTTGTGCGATTTGTAGTCGTTACTTAATCTGTTTAATTCTCTCGATATGATCCTGCACAATCTCTGGCCTATCAACACCGTGTCTCCAACCTTTAGCCAACATATCGAAAACCTACAAAGTTTTTCATATAATGCCTCGAATGGTGTCATACCAAGGCTTTTTTTAAAATTGTTATTATAGGCAAACTCGCATAACAGTAAATAGTCCTCCCAAATTCTAGAAAAATCCGGATAAGTTTTTTAGTCTGAGCATCTGGCTGAGAATGAAATGTAGTTCTAAGATTGAGCTTGATTCCCATCAGTGTCTGTAAACCCTTCAAAAACTTGAAAGTAAATTGTAGATCTCGATCTGAAACAATAGACAGCGTGACACCATATAGCCTCAAGATCTCATCAAGATATTTCTCGCTTAGCTTATCCACTAGATCTCCCATGGAAATTGGAACGAAGTGTACATACTTAGTCATATGATCTAAAATCACCAAAACCACATCATTCTTCTTCCTTGTCATCATAGTTATGTGTTCCTACTTCCACTCTGGAATAGGAAAGGGTTACAACATCCCTTCGGGCTTTTAATGATCCGCCTTCAGATGCTTACAAGTGTCACGGCCCAATAATTAATACACGTTTAATTCATTAATTAGGACAAAATAACCCGTAACACGGGACCCGCAGCGAGATACGTGTCACTACCAAGGAACGGTGGCCGAGGTAAATGTTATATTTGTTGTGTTGTATGTCTAGTATATTGTATATGTGTAGACTACTAAGTCATTTACGGGTATGCAGATACCGAGAAGTGGGGATGCACCTCGAGTCGCGTGCCGATGTGGGGCCGAGGCAACAGCTCATGGGGTAAGCGTAACTAGTTGAATTTCATTTAATAAAAAAATGAAAATGAAAAAATGAGTGGCTATAATTAATCTTATATATATATATATATGGATAAGGTGGGGTTTTATCCACACTTCACAAAAAAAAAACTACGCAAAGAAACAAAGAAGAAGAAAGAAAAAATCAGGAGGAAGAAGGGAAGGAAGAGAGAGAGACCGGGAGAGAGAGAGAGAGAAAACCGAGAGCTCGACGAAGGTGATCAAGGTGAGTTGTCGAGTTTGGTTTTGTTGTCATGGCCACCATGGAAGTTCGGCCATGGAAGGCTCGGCCTCCATGGCCGAGAGGCGTGAGGAAGAAGATGGCAGGGGTGTCTACCCTCCCATCGACTTCAGTTGGGGTTGGGAGCCAACCCCAACGCCGAAAAAGAAAAAAAAAATTTCCAATACCAGAGCACGAACTGGTGAGGAAGAAGACAGGTAGCCGGGTCGGGCTACCCTATATGTGCTGGGTCGAGCCGACTCGAGCCCGGGTGGGCCGGGTCGAGCCGACCCTGACCCGATGAGGAGCGGGTCTGACCGACCCGTCTCCGGCTGGATCGGGTCGGGTTGACCCGGACCCGGCCCAATAAAAAAATATATTTAATTATTTAATTAAATTAAACTGATTTTGAATAAATAAATGCCAGAAAATAAAAAAAACTCTGAAAAAATCCAAAAAAATTAGGAAAAATTCCGAAAAAGTATATTTCAACAAAATAAATAGAAATCGATAAATTTCTATGAAAAATAAAATATTTGAATTGTCGGACGCTACTTTTACGGGGTTTTTATCTCGAAAAGCATGAAATTGGCAAATTGGTCTCGAATTCGATTTCGACTGATTTCGACCAACTTATAAATTTTTAATAAGTAATAATGAATCTAAATTGATAAATTTTCAAATGCTAGGACCGTAAAAGAGCTATTACGGGGTTTTGGGTGCGCGCATTGACGTAACGAGAAGGTGGATAGCTTAGGACTTGTGTTGTATGTAAGTAAATTGATTTGAGATTTTTATTTACATTTCATTCCATTTATTTATTTCTTCTCAGTTATTCGAACTGACTTGCCTTTGAAATCCATATGCTATGACTTGTTCAGCTCTCATTTTATGATGTTATTCATAGCATACTCTATTATGTATATCAGTGATTCCAATTCCTATACTTTGTCATATTGATTGTTGTGTGTGAAAGTCAGGGATATAGCATGCTATTACGATAGTTTGTTTATTTTGACTCTAATACTTTGTGCATTAGTATGTTGTTACATCTCTTGGATTCCAATGCTGTCATTTTTTAATATGAAAGTGGTTCTTGTGGTTAGTGTCATTTGATGAAAGAAATTCAGCTTTCATACGGGGGTCACTAGACTTTTCGGGATGTCAGGGGATTTCTCCACTACCTTGCATGACACACGGGGTAACGTGCCTCGAACAAGGTAACCAGACCTCGGGGTTTGTTGGTGCAAGAATAACTTGGGTGAACATGACGAGTTTTAAAACTCGGGTATGTTAGCAAGTATACATTTCGGTGACGACTAATTCACTTGGAATAGAAAATGCGTAATCGTAAGTAAAACCTTTTGACATTATGATATAGAGCCCAAATTGTAAAGAAATGCTATGGAGCAGAGTTCACATTGTAGTGGAAAGGCTGATGTGATGAAGATCACGGCCGACCGACCCTAATCCATTACTACTTAGCCTTGAGTCACACTACAAGGAAAATGAAATTTAGAAACGGAATTAGAAACAGAATTAAGTTCCATTGCTAAAAAAATAAGTTAGAGATAGAATTGAGACGGACTAATTTAGAGACGGAATTTAGACGAATCAGAGACGAAAATAGAGACGGAAATAGAGACGGAATTTAATTCCGTCTCTAAAAATTGGCTCAACATTCCCACCAAAAATTTTGTTTCTTATGATCGTTCATCAATCTCGGGATTTGTGTATGCTTGGATCAAGCCCCCCCCCCGAACCAAAAAATAAAAAACCCCAAATCCTTCTCGTACAAAATACCCCAAAAAACCCCAAAATCCGATCGTCTCGTTCGATCGTCTCGTCCCCTCCCCAAAAATCCTCAAATCCCGTTCGATCGTCCCGTCCAAAAAGCCCCAAATCTATCTCGTTCTCTGCTCTCAACTCTCGTCTCTCCGTCTCGTCGCGCTGGTCTCTCTGGTCTCTCTCGTCTCGCCGTCTCTTTGGTCTCTCCGTCTCGTCGAGCTGGTCTCCGTCATCGGCTCTCAACTCTCTCTATCTGGTCTCTCCGTCTCTTGCTCGGTCACGGCTCTCCATTCTCTCATTGGTAAGAGTTTGCTTCATTTTTACATGACTTTTGGCAATGATGCTTACTTTCTCATGAACCTTGTATGTTCTTAAGGAGCTTCTCACACCCCTTTTTGAATTCTTTTGGTTATCTTTTTTGCTTTATTAGTTTGTTTTCCTCCACAAGTTGGTATTCAGATCAGCACTGCCCATTAACATCTGTTGTTTCTCTGTTTTGGATTTTATAATATTTTGTGGGGATTGATCACTTAAATGTGTGTATGTATTGTATTGACCGCTACTCCACGCCACCTTGTTTTGGTGTGTTTTTTTTATTTTATTTTTTTGGTGGTGCTAAATTCTGGTTTGTTCGTATATTTTTATGTGTTTGAGATGGGGTTATTCTTGTAATTGATATTTTGTATTATAAGTGGGGTGCGTTGATGTGGCAACAAAGACTTTTTAAATTGAAGGTGAAGAAAAATTATTCAGTGAGATTTGTAGTCTTGCATTGTTTAAAATGCTTTTATAAAAGTTGTGGTTATGTCTAATTATTGTGTAATGCATAAAAGCTAATTCATTTGGGGATGTTCGAAGAATTCTAAAGTATTTCCTTACCATGATTGTAAAGTAATTTTTGTAATTGGGGCGATCTTTGTTATTCTTTGTTCCTTGACTGTATTAAGTATTTGTTTCACATTTATATGTATGTCTCAAATCTTTTTAGCTACACAAAGCTCTATGTCTTAAAAAACAAAATCTGCGAATTACTTGAAGATGTTATGGATTTGCATATCCCAAAGAGATTTATGAAAATTTGGACTTTCTTCAAAAGAGAAAACCATATTTTAGTCAGTTATATATACTTCAACTAAAAAAAAGACACAAAATCATTATGTATTAGAAAATAAATTATTAAGCATAAGTAAGCTACAACAACATGAAGAGCAATGACAAAGCTTCAAATTCCTAATTAGTATGGGTCTCACTTGATTTAGACATAAAGCAAGCTAAGAAGAAGTCCTTGACCCTTCTATAGTATTAGAAATTTGGTCATATTATGGTTCCACAACCTCATCAATGTTATCTATATACTTGATTTTTATGCACCGAATGATTGGCTAGGTACCCTACCTTGGATAAGTGCGGTGAATTTGCATCCGTTAAGTATTCAGGGCTATTCATGGAGTTCGTATAGTGTGTAACTATGCTTGTGTGTCACCTCTCAACACTATATGAATGTAAACAAGGATCTCATTTTCATTTTTTAAGAATCTTTTATAATTCTATAAAACAAAGCTCGAGATATGAGTCATACATTTTTGCCGAAGTTCCCGATACCTAACGCCTCTTTCTTGGTTTCTATATTTTTGACATTTGAATTTGTTATATTTGGTTCATACATGTCTTGAATGATTGGTCGGTACCCTACAGCTATTTTTTAAATAGTCCTGTTATTTCCATGTCTAATCATTGTAGTGTACTAATTTGGACTATGCTTTAGAGATGTGGAGGCTTCTTGACCCGGAGGCACACTTGATAAGTTTCAAGCAACTCATAGAATCGGGTTATATGTGTCAAATCAGACAAGAATACATTTTTTTTCCTTTCCTCTTTTATTTCTTTTTCACATGTACCTTGAAAGTGTTTGAAATTTGCATCTGAAAGCTATTTGTTTTGATGTCTTATTCTTATTCTCAATAAGAAAAAGTCCACATCACTATGTATATTAATAGGGACCCTTAACTGGACTAGTATATTTTTTAGAGAAAGAGACTATATATATTAATAGGAATTTAGTTACAAAAAGATAGGCTATTGTGGACAAGGTGTTCACACTCTCATGGCTACACAAAACGGCCCTGAAAAATGCAATGCGAGTTGATATTTATTGCGTCTCCCTTTCTTTCCTCCTTCATTTATTTATTTTCAGTGTAAGGATATGGCTGGGTGAGATAGAAGGCTTGCTCCGGTCATCAGAAGTTTATCATTCTCAGTTTTCGTTGTTGAACGAGGTAGGCGAATTCTTAACAATTGTCAATTCCAACAAGAGCTCCCTTTTACTTTTGATTCGTCTCTTGTACAGAAATATTGTTTTGAGATTATCACAACCACTAATGTTTATGAAACCAAATGAGTTTTTTTGGCAGATGGGTCTTGGAAAGACATTGCAGGTTGCTTCTCTTTTAAGTTATCTGAAAGTTCATGAGGTGTCTCGTGGGCCATTTTGTGAGTTGAAAAGCTAGCATTTTAGTCATTTCAATTGTGTATTTGTTTTGGTTACTGGGAGTGCTGTTCATTTAAGATTATAAGTATATGTTGTTGCTTCACTCTTTGTTTGACAGTGATATTATGCCCTCTTAGTGTGACCGATGGTTGGATGTCAAAAATGGCCAAATTTTGTCCGGAACTAAGAGTTCTCGAATATGTTGGTGACAAAGAACAAAGATGCAGCTTACGAAGGATGGTATTTGACTCTGTGAAGCAGCAACTTTCATATTCTAATGTAAGTTCGTATTGATATTTTGAATTATTCCATTGTTGATTAAGCATATGCTTTGGCAGCTTTGTGATTTTGATGTTATTTTTTCATCTCTACTTGTTGGTTTGGTGCTTTTACTTGAATTATATAAACTCTTTTCGATTTGTTCGATTTTTCACTAGATTTTGATCTTACAGTGCTTGAATGGATTGATAGTCTTTAGTTTTTCATAACTTCAGCTGAGCTTACTATATTTATTGTCTTGCAGGCACGGTATCCGTTACCTTTTGATGTGCTTTTGACAACATATGACATAGTATTGATGGATCAAGACTTTCTTTCTCAAATTCGTTGACATACGCTGTAATTGATGAAGCTCAACGACTCAAGAATTCTTCCAGCGTATGCACACATACTACATTGTTATCTATGATGGACATGACTAATCTTTACGTTATCGTCTATTAATTTTTGTTAACTTGCAGGATCTCAATCAAATTAGTTCTTATTCAGCATACATAGTTTCCAACTTTATATCAAGTCTTCTTGGAGCCCATTACTATACCAATCTCTTTCTGCTTCTAGGTTTTCATGTTGCACTTGTAGCTCTTAGGTGCTTCTCATAATAATTTACGTAAGTTTGTGTTTCATGCTTGATAATGCTGGATAGTTTGTCATCTTAATAGGGTAGCACCACTGGTACCCCTGCAAAAGAAGGTTTATTTATCAATCTTGAGGAGGGAGCTCCCTATGCTACTTGCATTTTCTTCAAAGGCTCCTAATCATCAATCCTTGCAAAACATTGTAATGTCATTGCTTTACTTTTTCATTTAAGCTTAAATGTCATCTGTCTCTCTACGACTAAGATATTGCTCCTTTTTTAAATTGTTGTGACACATGAATCTTTACCACTCTTGATTTCTAGATGATATTTTTTTTTCTCTACAAAGTCTTATCATTTGACTTTTGCATCTTGATGGTTGGCATTGCTATCATGGCATGTGACGAGTTACATTCATAAACTAGTTCAAAGTGAACTCTGTTATATTTTAATAACTGTTAATTATATTAATCCTATTAGAAATTTCCAAAAGCAAAATCTGCGTTCCTTTTCATTTTTGTAAAAAAACGTGATGTTTATGCCTTGTATTGCTTTTACATGGTTGATTGACACAAAATGGCACGAGCATGTTGGCCCACATGCATGAAACATTCCTATTCTCTTAAATATTCATCATTATTATGTCTAATTTCCCATTTTATGTTTATTTATTTATTTTTAGTTTATGACATGTTTAGCATGAACAAGCCCTTTGCCATTAGAACACAAATTATTATATCAACAAATTTGCATCCTCATGCCTGATTTCAAATAGAAAGTTTCCATGACTACATCTCTAGAGTCTAGAACGGTATATGTATTAGAAACTTCTGCACTTGAAGTCTTTGCTTTGTGGCATTTTTATTTTAGCATGACCTTGAATCCTTTGCTTTGTGGACATTTTATTTTCGCATGACCTTGAATCCTTGATAACTCATTGCTGCAAAACTCAATCTTTGAAACATTCGACATTGAATTGAGATACCGTCTTATTTTTCATTTTTCTTAGAGCGAATTTCCATTAGTTCAAACGTGACATCATCTTCCACCAATATGCTGAGAATATTGTTCATTATTCAAGTTTTTTGGTTTGTAGGAATTTCATGATTATATTGTTGGTTGATTTTAAAGGTAAACAAGATAATTTGATCTTTACAAATTGACATAAACTAATTGAAAGAAAAGTTAATGGATTTCATGTGTTATGTTTGTTAAATTATGTTCTTCTTGGATATGGTGTTATTAGACTTATTTGTATAATAGAATGGTATGTTCAATTATAGTAAAATATGTTGTTTTCTTTTGCACCTTGTAAATGGAGATAGTTTTTTTGCGGTTTCGTATTTTTATCATGAGTTTGATCTATTTTGCAATATTTGCGAGAGCGTGGCCCTATCGAGGTGATTGGTTCTTCGATCGAGTGGGAGTTAGTGCCATTGATTGCCCATATCCTGTGACAATACCTGCCATAATCTAGTTTCCAAGTAAGAGATGAGGAATTTAAAGCATATCATGTAACTTTTATAGTTGTTTACATGACTTTTAGATTGATAATTCTTTTTGTGCATATTTAGAGGATTGTAAGTTTTTTTTTTTTTGCTTGTTGTTGAACAATAGGATTGGTGGTTTTTGTGAATACTTAGAAATTTGGAGCATTTGTTATACTAGACAATTTTTCTTGGATATATAAATCTTTTTCAAATTTTGAATTTTACATTTTTTTTCTCATTTGAATATTTGTTGATATATATTGTCGATGTATGAATGTCAAATTTTACTTTTTGGGGGGATGTTAGCACCTCCAAGGAGTTGTTGGAGGGGGTGCAGGCGATGGAGTAGGTCCTATGGTTGTAATTTCAAGTTATAGGTTGGAGAACCAATTGGATTATGTTTATGTTTGAAAATTAAACAAAAAGGAAAATTAGAGACCGATTAGCAACGGAATGACCGATTAGCAACGGAATTCAGACATTCCGTTGCTATTCCGTCTCTAATTTTCCAGGAATATATGCATGAATCAGCAACGGAATCAGAAACGAATCAGAGACGAATTCTTTATTTTCGTCTCTATTCGTTGCTAATCAGAGACGGAATTCATGAATTTATTATTTCCGTCTCTGATTCCGTTTCTGATTAGAAACGGAATCAGAGATGGAATGCAATTACAAATGTACCATTTTGAAAAAAAATCCATTTCTATTCCGTCTATGTTCCGTTGCTAATTTCCATCTCTAAATCTGTCTCTAATCAGAAACGGAATTTATTCCGTCTCTAATCCGTCTCTAATCAGAAACGGAATCAAATTTCCATTTATGATTGAATCAGCGACGACGATTTTAGAGACGGAATAAATTTCGTCTCTGTTCCGTTTCAGATTTCAATTAGAGACGGAATTTATGCAAATCAGAGACGGAAATTTTGTTTTCGATTTGCTATTTTTTTGTAGTGTCAGTTTCATATTTGGTTAACTCGGGTATCTCTTTGCATGATGTTTCTTTCTGCGTAGTTGTTATTTAGATTATGATATTTGATACTTGTTGCCTTTTTAGGAATGTGGATCGATGTCTCTCAGTATTACTTAAATAATTTCACGTACTCACCGTCTAGTTTGTGACGGTGGGTGCAGATCAGATGAGTAGCAGACCAAGCAAAGAGAAGATTGGTGACTACCTCTGAGTCGATGGAGGACCGCTACGACATAATTTTGTATGTTTTGTATTCTTTTGTATTACATTTTTATGTACATGCTATTTTTTCCTTTTGGGTTGAGTGATAGGAACATCTGATCAAACACATGTTATATATATCATCAGCTTTGTTTCTATATGCATGCGATCACTATTTTCCTGATTTTTCCATAATAGCTTAGCCCTTACGTCCACTAGTAACTTAATAAGACTTCCGCTAAATAATTGGTTAGATAAAAAAAAAATTAGTAACTCTGATTTATAGAAAACCATAGGTTAGTCACTAGAACAATTAAGTTAACTGTAGGTGGTATTATAAATGGTAGGTGTTTAAATAAGGCTGACTAGTTCCTTGTTAGGTCGTATAGGGGAGATTAGGGCTTAATTAAAGGATTAGGCCGGGCGGTGCCCTTATTTGTAGTTAGGGTCGTCAAAACAAGTCACACATTCCTAGATATACTTAGCAATTTTCGTCTTCATCCCCAACCAACAGTACATTCATTTTATTCATGGTAAATCTTGGTGCTCCTTGGATGAATAGTATAGCATGATCAATGAGCTTCCAAAGTAAATTCTCTTGTAGTTGTGCATGTAATGGTATCCATAGCCTATCCTTGAATCTCAATGCTCCATCTGCTAAAAGCCTCCAATTGTGAATATCCTCACTGTCAGCCTGTGATCTGTACTTTCATACACTAAATCAAATCTCTAACAATTTATAACTCTAGAAACAGCCTCTGGCTCTACTCTCACCTCAACTCGTATCGAGGAACCTAAAAAATTGAACTATCTTGTAGGTAACTCATGTATGCACATCACTGAGACCTCCTCGAGCAATCTATACTCATTAGTCATCATCAGATCCCCATCCTCTATTTCATTCCTCACACAACTCAAGACACATGCCACAACATTCGCATTTCCTAGATGTTGACTCGCTCTGTGTAAACAAGTATTTCAAACGTTTGTGATTTGAGAACACTATGAACTTCTCACCTACAAGTAATGCCTCCATAAATTCAGTGCAAACACAACTAATGATAACTTTAAATCATGAGTTGGGTAGTTCTTCTCATGTACTTTCAAATATCTCGAAGCATAGGCTATCACCCTTCTTGCATCAAGACACGTCCCAAACCAATCTTTGAAACATCAATATAAAGAACCAATTCCTTTCTTGCTTTCAGGAGTATTAATATAAGTGCTAAAGTCATTTTGTCTCATAGTTCTTTGAAATCACTTTTGCATTCTTTTGTCCACTCCAACTCCACATTCATCTAGGTTAGCCTTGTCATTAGTGCTACAATCTTCAAGAAGTCCTTCATAAACCTCCAGTAGTAACCTGCTAATCCTAGAAAACTTTTTATCTCTGTCACCGTGGTAGGGTCGCAGCTATTTCGTGATGACATTAACTTTTGCTGAATCTATAAAAATTCCTTCGACATTCACCATATGACCCAGATATTGTACCTCTAAGACCCAAACTTGCACTTGCTAAACTTGGCATACGACCAGTGATTCTTTAAAGTCTGCAAGGTCACTTTGAGACGTCTCTCGTGCTCTTCTTTAGTCTTAGAATAAATCATGATTTTTTCTATGTATATAATAATGAACTTATCAAGATAAGGCTTGAAGACTCTATGCATGAGATCCATGAATACTACATGTGCATTGGTAAGTCTAAACGGCATCACTGTGAACTCATAATGTCCATATCTCATCCTCAAAACAATCTTTTTAATGTCTTCCTCCGGTATTCTCAACAGGTGATATATCGACCTCAAGTTTATCTTCGAAAATAACTTCGATCCCCGCAACTGGTCAAATAGGTCATCAATCCTATGGAGTGGGTATTTGTTCCTAATGGTCACCCGATTCAACTATCAATAATAAATGCACATCCGCAAACTACCATCTTTTTCCTCACAAACAACAAAGCTCCCCAAGGTGACGTGTTTGGGTGAATAAAACCATTTTTCCAACAATTCCTCCAGCTGAGTTTTCAACATGGCTAACTCTTTGGGTGATGTTATATAGTGGTATAGAAATGGGTTTTGTACTAGGTATAAGGTCAATAATAAAGTCAATATCCCATGGTGGAGCGACTCCAAGCAAGTTTAAGGAAAAGTCTTCTAAGGATTCTCTAACCACCGGGATTTGGTGAAGTTTGACTTCATGACCATCATCTTCCATGGCTGTCAAACTCATTAGATTTTCCAACTCACTAACAATTACTACCTTCCTATGGGCGGTAAATTTGCTGGGTGCGCGACCTCTATATCGGAATGGTGGTATACCCGAGAATCCAAAAGGTAACGGTCTTACAAAAATAGTCGATACTGGCATGGTAAGCTGCTAACCAATCCATCCCTAATAGGGCATCGAACTCTAAGTAATCCAAGACTCACAAATCATGTGATAAAATGTGATTCTCAATTTTAACTAAGCATCTCTCACACACCATGTTAGGATATACTTTCTTACTAGCGGACGTATTCAAAATCAAAATTGTATTAGCTCTAACCAATTTCATTCCTAACTCATCAACCATCTCGCCAAATAAAAATGAAATAGTAGAATCAGAATCAAACAAGGTATGCATGCCTCTATCACAAATGTAAATGTTACCTGCCACCAACTGTCGAGTGGCCCCATATCAGGTTCTACAATACCATTCACTCCTCCCCTGACTGGTTGAGCTACACTAGCTACCAAAACATTTGGCTTATTGGGGCATTCTGCCTTATGATGCCCTGGCTGTTTGCATGAAAAACATGTTCCTCTAAGCCTCCGATATGTTATAGATGATGGTGCTCCTAAATTTTTTGCCTTTGAACTTGCTGGCCATTTGCCTTGGCTTTATTGGGGTGGCGATGTTGATGGTATGTTCCTCGTACCATGTAAAGCTGAGGGTGCGGTGGTGTGAGTAGTCCCCGCTGAACCGTATGGTACCCTTGGTGCCGCACTAGAATGAATGAAACTCTTTGAATATCTCCTTTTCTTGCACCCTTTAGGGTAACTCATCTGAATATTGTCCCCAGAACTGCTCCTACTAACTCCTCGATAACCATCCTTACTCATCGCCCATGGCGATGGTATAGGCTTCGTATCCCTACTGACCTGATATGCTACCTTGCAATGTTGTGCACTAGTAATTGCCCTTGTATAAAGTCTCAGGCATAGAGGTGCCACATGTGTCCTGAGGTGCTCATCCAGTCCATAAATTAATCTCCCTCTCCTCTAATAGTAGCAGCAAAGTTTGGAACAAAATCTAACAGCTCATTTTACTCTAATTCATATTCCGGTACTGATCTGCCTCCCTGCACTAAGTTCGGAAATAGGTGCCTATTAGCATCTCTGACCACTTTTGGAAATACTGCTCATAAAACAAAATCTTGAACCTTAACCAAGTGTCAATCGGTCGTGTGGTCCTCTTTACTGACTTCCACTACTTGTAAGCCTCCTTTTCCAAGAGATATGAAGCAAGGAAAATCATAGTGACTATCAATCTCAAAACTTCTTACCTCTTCTCCACACACATGATCTAATGTTCAGCCTTGTTCACCTTTCTGTCCCCATAGAAACATGGTATGTTGTACTTCATAAACTCCTTCTAAATCTTAAGTATTTTGAGGGTTTATGTGTCTACTTGTAACATTTTTGGTAACACCGCTAGTGGTATGGGATTCTCATCTACCCAACCACTAATTGAGCCGCGTCATCTTCCTCATTTCTAACCTGTAGAATGACTCCTAGATTAGCTCTAAAATGGGTGGTTGCATTTGTGGAACTACATGTGGCCGTAGCGGCGGTTGCATCTGCGGTGGTGCCACTGGTGCTCTTTGTCCCCAATAGCATCCATCAACAATGTTATACGTCGGTTATGTGCTATAGCTAGCTCATGTAACGCCTTGCAATTTCCTTCAATGATCATGCGTTCCTGTGCCGCAATCATGTCCTCAAGTGCTATGTGATGACTCTCAGCCATTTTAGCCATTTGACGCTCCATCCGAACACGTCACTATTCATCTCAGTTCTATATGCACCTTTGGTGCTTCTCAAGCCATAGGAACTTCTACCCCAAGTACTTTTTTTGCACTATGAGCACTGTGAGCAGTTCAAGAAAGTTAGTTCCAAGACTTTACATAGGAGAGAAAATGAATGAACAACATATCTAATAGTATAGATTTATATATATTATATACATAAGAAAATAGCATCATAACATATACTTGTTCTTTTTTAAATCCCATTCCCACTTTAAGTGTGGTCACTTGTGCATAATTAGTCAATGCAAACCATAAGCCTAGGTATATGATTCCATTACTTAACAATGATCAACCTTGCCTAAGTCTCAACAACTTACTAATCCTTAAGGTGACTTAAATTAGATACTATTTGTGACTTTTCAACTGAGTTCTATTCCCAATTTTAGGATTATACTACGCTTTTCCCTTTAGTTTCCATTACCTATGGTTAGGATATCAACTATGATATTTCCTAGGTACTAATGCCTAGACTGGATACTAGCTGAGGTCATTACCCATTTTGTTTCTATGTTCGTCTAGCCTACTCTTAGATACGAACTCTGATGTTGGTATCACAAATCTCCATAACCCTATACACTGTCCCTTTAGGTTCTTCTACCTAAATATTTGCTACTAAGTGTGGCGACCCCAATTCCTATAACAAGGGCACCTAGCCTAAATCATCGCCAAACCCCTCGAGATTACCCAGCAAGTCGAGCGATGATCTAGTAAGCCTTAGATTGGGTAAATAATACAAGACGATGTACCAAAGACTATTAAGACATATAAATAATGCGAAATAAAAGTTTTCTAGTCTATTAGGTGCGAAAATAAAGTAGAAAGTCTTACAAAAGTTCACCAACTAACCTATAGGTTTCATAAAGTCTACACATGGTAAAATCCCTTGTTTATTACATAATGTCTCAAAATCAATAAAATATAAATAAAACAACCTTGAAAATAAGGAAAGAGCTCTACGCTGCGGCCTTGCCTTTTCCTTTGTCCTAAATAGTAGTAGAGGTACTTAAAGGGGTAAAATATTAGGGTGAGCAATATTTCAACTGGCTCGGTAAAGCAGAAACCTGCTTTACCCTCAATCATCCAAGTAATACCTAACGCGTAATAACTAGCATAAATAAGGCTATTCATCAATTCCTAATATCATTCCAGGCATGAAAGGATACCATAAACAAGCATACTATATAATGCAAGATACAACAAAATAAAGCTCGAACAAGATAGTCAACATGATAATAATGATAACAGGAATGTCATAGATTCAACAAAGCGGAAACTACATAATTCAATAATTGTGAGCTGAACACCAAAATAGCACATCAAGGGGAGACCCCGAACAGCTAACAAGGACATCAAGGCTACCCTTATGAAATATGAATAGATATACCTATAAAGATTTCATAATCACCTTGAGAAAAGGTACCAGTGGTCGATGGCCCTCCAACACAAGGTGTAAGCATGCATTTATCAATACCAATATAGTAGTTCCACAAGCATTAGTAAATAGAGAACTCAAAGGACAAGATGAAGTTGAAAGACACGATATATTCAACTTAATTCCAAAAAGATATCAACTATTCACTATCATGAATTCTAGTATAACTAATAGCATGGCGTGATAGAAGATAAAGCAAACCCCATTTATCTCTAGCGCTGATTTCGTAACCAAATCTTTAGCCTCAAGAAGTCCTTGGTGGCATTCCTTGAGTATCTATATTACATACACGCTAGGTAAGTTTTCAAGTCAAACTATACTCATGACTTTCAACATATTTTTGAGTTATTTAAAATCTCATTTTAAGTGATTTATGAATTTCATGTTGTTAAGTTTTCCATAAGCTTTCCAACGATGTTTGGAATGTCGAAAATGGAGTTAAAACGAATAAGTTACGCAACTTTTACAAATCGGTAAAAAGTTGGATGACTAGTGCTGTGGTGATGCCGTGGGTTTACCCATAAATCATCGGGACAGCGCCAGGACTTCATCAACACCACGGTGACTTCAAATCTTCGTCCCATTGACGCCATGTGGTTTACATACACGACATCGTGCATGTGTAGGCACGGCGCAGGGATGGTGTCAACATCAGGGAAGCCCAAAATTTTCTGATTTTCTTCTTCTTGAACTCCGACCAATTCTTGACACCTTTGGGACTTCAAATAAACCAAAAAACAGCCCAAAATCAAGGGTTCGATTAACCCATACCAAACAAATACCGTTACAAATGAATTTATACCAAAACATGTCAAGAATCCAAAGTTTTGTAGCGACATTTCCCAATCCGAAAATAAAATTCAAACATCGTAAACATGATTTCAAAACATCACAACCTCGAATTTAAATCATCATTAAACTAGAAATCATGTGCTCATCACCAATTTGAATCAAAACATCAATTTGAACTCCAAATCCATACATATAATCATTGGAACCATGAAGAACACAAGTCGAAATGTGAAAACCTTGTAAATTCACTTTGAAAACTTAGGGCATACCAAAATCCATGATTACACACCTACTATCAATGATTTTCATTCAAGATTCAACTATTTTGGTTGTGAGATTTACCTTGTTTTAGTGATTTCCAACTTATGAAAATGATTTTAGTTCTCTAGTACTCCAACCATAGCTTCCTTGGTATGTTTGTTGAAAGGGATTATAACTAGGTTGTAATTTGTATTTATGTGTCTCAAGACCTAAGGTTTAAGTGACAAATCCTAACCCTTGATCTTGTCTAATGCCTATTAGTCCTAGGACCATCCAACGTCCCTAATTACGACCATCTAACTTGGATTTTTACCAATTTACCCTTACTTGTTCCACAAGGAATTATTCTATTATTAATAAATAGTACACATAAATAGGCATATTAATACATAAAATCATATTTTATTATTTTATTATTAATCATATTAATTTTTTCTTAAATTCAGGGACATGGGTGTCACACGCACCTTTTTTGCCATTATGTCCTTCAAACATTCTGTGTAATTTGGCATATGTTCCCATACATTGCGAATGGGATGTTTATGTGCGGTTTCTTAAATATTTCTACAAATTTCTTGAACTGTCCTTGATATTTCTATTTCTTGAACCGTTGAGGATATGGTAAGGGTGAGTTTATTTGTGGTGGATTATCTGGAAATGTAACTCTCCTTAGTACTACATCTTTTTTCTGCCTATCTCCCCCTATTTTCCTTTGAGTTGATTCTGATTCTTCTGCTGGTGCAATATTTTTAGGTAATGATGTCGTTATCTAAGTGTTCTACATCTCCTGCTTGCTGCTCATCGCTTTGATTCCTTGTGTCGTTTATTATATCTCTTAACCGCACTGGATTATTGGTTATTCTTCCATTCCTTAATTGGACTGCATATGCATTTGCCATGTGATTACTATTATGATTACTCAAAAATGTTCTTCCTTTTGTGAATTCTAAGCACTAGTAAGCTGATCGATTTGTCTCTCAAAATTCTTGATGGATTATGATCTCTCATCATCCATTCTTTTCATAGCTTGTTTCACTCATTCCATTTATTTCTCTTGCTTCTCATAGCGCTTCCTGTTGCTCATGTCCATGGCATGCAAGTACTTCTCAGTTGACCTCAATGAAGTCATCTCTTCACTTTGCCTCAGCTTCCCTTATTTGACTTATTGGACTTATCGATCGAAGCAATGAGGTAACTTCAGTGCATTATCAGGACTTTAATAAGAGAAGTTTGAGTTGTTGTTGTTATGTCCTTGATAAAACCATTAAGGAACCATTCCTCTCGGCCTGAATTTGTTCCCGTAGATTTGGTTGTTCATAAAGTTGATGTCTGCATACTCCATTCCTTGTTATATGTCCATTAATTTGGTTAGCCACCATACGTTGGTGATTAATTAGTTGTTGTACTACTTGTGGGCCTTGGTGTCCCATTTGAAGTTTTGTCATTTCACTGCTTAGATGTGATAGATGTGACATAATTGCAACTAGTACCGACTCTAGAATTTTGAGACATAACATTAAGGAGATCCAATGCTCCATCTTCATCCTTGGTCAATAGAGAGCCACCTACTGTAGATACATTAGCATTCTTGTGTTGTGGTTCATCCCATAATAGAAAATTTGGAATTGTACCCATTTGTCATATCCATGTCTTCGGCATCTCTTTGGCATCTCTTCGAGTCTTTCCCAAGCCTCGCAGAGAGACTCGGTGTCTTCTTGCTAGAGTCGATTAATCTCAAGTTTCCTTTCACTGACCTTCACTAGGGGAAAGAACTTATCTAGGAAACTTTCATTAATTTTCCCATGTGAGGTCATACTCCCTACATTTAGCCCTTGGAACCAGGATTTGACCTTTTCACCCAATGAGAATGGGAAAAGTCACATCCTGATCACTTCTTTCGTAACTCCGGTAATGTGCATGGTGTCTCACTTCTCCAAGAAATTCTCAACATGTGTAACTGGATCTTCATTGGATAGCATGTTGAATAGGCTATTTTGCACCATGTTTATCAGAGACGGTCTCATTCAAACTCGGTGGTGTTGCCTGGAAGCCTCATCATTCCATAATAAGCCTCCTAGACTTTTGGCTCGAAATAGACACGAAGGCATCTTTATTCTCGCACTCTATCCTGCACTACCAGATCACCTACAGGTTGGTTATTCCCGTGGCCTTATTGTTGGTTTCTTGCTTGCTCCTCCTCCCTCTTGATTCCTTTCTTTTTCTTTCCTTTGTTAGTTATGTCAATCTCAGGTTCGTTAGGCACTAGGTCCTTCTCTCTCTTGCTACGCATGCACTAGTTATCCCTAAAAAGAAAACATAAAAGATTAAGGGTAGAAAGTAAAACTTGAAACTTAAGCCTATTTTTTGATATTTTTGTTTTTATAAACTTGAAAGTAAAGTACTAAAAATAAAACTTAGCAAATTTTCAAACTAACTAAGTAATACTAAATGACTATTTATCCCCGACAACGGCACTAAAAACTTGACACACACCGCAAGTATAATGACTCGCTTATTGTAATAGTTCAATCGACTTACATCGACTATGGATATTATCCTCAGAGAAAGGTTTTTGCACTAGTTAATTACCTATTTAACTTTGAACTATTGCTAAGGAAATCATTTTTTAAAATAGTTTTATACTAAACTAATATATCTAACAAAATAATATAAAATCTACTTTAACTCATATATTAAGGACATCTTAATTCACAACTTCACCTAGGTAATTTAATACTACGCTTTTCAAAAAAATTTACATCTCAATATCTTATGTGCAATGTATGATGATTTCCTTCAAATTCACTTTAACCCACTATCGTGACGAAAAAGATTGTAATGTCCAAACTAGAACTCCACCTGTTAGTGTGAATAATGTAAGCTCCACATTGCTTTAATGCCCCGAATCTTTAGATTCATAACCAACTAAGTTTGCTATCCATGTCTCCCTAATCAACAACTATCTACGAATGTTGCATATTTTACAGTTGTACCATTCATGTCCGGATTAAAAGCTTTAATGGTCACGATAACTTTTAAAACCTAAGATCAATGCACATGTAGCCAATATGTCTATGGAATTACGCTCAGAATCAATTCAAATTCTAATCATTGTACTTTTTATATTCACTTTTTACTCATATTCATAGCATAAAGTTTATACTATAGGATCTATTGATCCCTAAAATTAATATACTACTTACGCTTAATTGAAACACACACATTACAATTCATAATTGAAACCATTGCAAATTAGAGATGAATATAAATATATTACCTTCAATTAAACTAATGAATCCAAACTTGAATTGTAAAAGTGGAGTGTTCAATGTTTTCTCCACACAAAATTCTTTAATACTCAAAATCAAAGTAAACATATGCTAAATTACTCTAATTGTGGCTAATGGTTGGTATATAGTGAGTTTACCACGTTCTAATACTTATTTATACTTCCTAATAACAATTAGAAACCTACTTTACAATTTAACTCGAATATTTTCTTCCCACTAGAGCTATTACTTTCGCCTCGGTGTCATGTGTGTTAAGCCTCGTCATCGCCACTACGTCACCTTTGTGTGTGAAATTCTTCTCTTATGTCCACCTGGCGATGTCCCCCTGTCTTGGCGCCGTCCCTTTAATGTCCACAGTGCCGCCATTGTGACGAACCTCCAGACTCATTTTCTCCACTTATTTTGCTCTCCAACGTCGTACCTTTCCTTCCCACATTGTGCCTTAATACTCCACTGCACCACCATGTGCCACAGCGCCAACCACGCTTTCGTGGGTTTTTGCTCATTTCCTTCCCTTACACCTTAAATATCTAAAAATACAATAATACCATTAATTAGATCTCATTTAGGGATATTTATACTAAATATACTACTAAACTGACCATATATATGTCTAAATAATCACTTATCATGGATCAATGGATCTTATGGTATGAATGTTATGTTAAACTAGTTATGAATGGATTATAAATATAAAAAGCGTAATGATTAAAATTTGTATTGATTCTATACGTAATGCTATGAACATCTTGATTACATGTTTGTTGATTAAAGGTTTTAGGAATTACATGGCCATTGGGACTTTTAAACCAGATATGGACGATACAACGGTAAAATATATGACATCGATAGATAGTTATTGATTAAGGAGACACGGATAGTAAATTTAAGTGGTTATGAATCTAAAGATATGGGATTTAAAGTAATGTGGAACTTACGTCATTCACACCGATAGGTAGAGTTCTAGTTTGCACATTAGAATCTTTTTTGTCACGATAGTGGGTTGAAGTGAATTTTAAGAAAATATGTCTATTCTAATTGAGCATTGCACATACATAATGAAGATGAAAGAAGTGAGTTAACAGCATAGTTATTCATTACCTAGATGAAGTTGTGAACTAAAATCTTCTTAATATAAGAGTACTAGTATTTACAATGCTTTGTTAGAACATAATACTTTAGTTAAAACCAATTAAAAAGAGATTTTCTTAGCAATAAAGTGAATTCGACTAAGTGAATTATGTTCAATACATCTTTCCCTGATGATGATATCCGTAATCAACACTAGTTGATCACATTATTACTATAATCGAGCTATTATACTTGCAGCCACGATCAGACACCTGAATCGCTGGCTAAATCGGTGGACATTAGAAAAGGCCAGAGAACTTCAAATATTGGGTTTTTCTAGCGATTCTACTTAACGTTGAATTGCTAGGAATCGTCGGCTACGAATTTGTGAATTTCGAATTAGAATAAGGATTTTGAGTCAATTTATTATATATATTACCTAATATATTATAAATATAAACCCACGAACACGAAATTCAGGGTCTTTTATTAGTTTTACACTTTTGCTTTAGTTTGGTGGTCATTCTTTATTGTTTTGCTTTTGAAGATTGAAGATTCAAGTTTCTATCATGGAATTTTTAATTATGTCTTTTAATTCTGAGATTTTTGTATTATTTATCATCATGAATGAGTAGTTTGTTAATTTAAACAAAACTTCAAATATAACTAGGATTGTTTGAAAGGCAAACAACGTTTAAATGTCTTAGGTGAATTTGAAATCTAAATCTAGTGTTAAATTAGCTTTCTAGGTCGAACTTAAAGATATTAGATTTACACCAAATAGATCGTTAGCGAAACCCTAAAATTGCCAAGTTTTCATAAAATATAATGCGAAAGTTTTATTTCCTAAAATAGCAAAATTGCATGAACTTAATCCAAGCTAATTCTTGGACTTCATCATTCTCCCCAGGGTGGACAGAATTCGCCTCGAATTGTCATCATCGACGTATCCCCATAATAGGGAACAAGATGCTTGACATTAATTTTCACACTGATCAATCCTTGTACTTGTCGCACCCTTACGCAAGTTAACTTTGATAAATTGGTGAATCTCTTGCAGCCCACGAACAAAGTCTTCGCCTTGCCATCGGTATATCGATTCCTTCTTGTTACCATGCCTTGATTCGGTTTGAATTGCGAAAGCAAGCAAAATCTCCTCTCGAATTTGTAATGGCAAAGATACGCTTGCCCAAGATCGCTTCTAGCAAGTGTCAACCTCACTGCGAGCCACTTCTCTTTGGCACCCCTCACCAAAGAACCTCACCTGCGGATTGTAAGAGATCTGCTTTGCCAAGCAAAATATCAAGAGACTCTCTAGTTCCATGGCCCTTCTCAAGTTGTGCGCATCCCCAATAAAGCCTTCGTTGTCATTTGCCGTGCCTGGTCGATTGATCGGATCCACTCCAAAGATCATCTATGAAGTTATCGTCATCCATAGTCCTAACACCTTCTTGGTCATCCTCGAGAATCCGCCCGCAACCGTATCCCGTAGCTCCTTCATCTCGCGATCGCGGCCAGGATAAATCGCCAGACAAGCTCCCACCCTTCGAGCTCATCTTCCCTCCCTTATCAAACTTCTTATCCCCCTTCAATTTCTTCTTCGTTCTCAATAAAGAGAGTCTTCTTCCCTTTACATTCTCGACTTTCACGTGACCAACTTCGCCACAACCAAGCATTTAATCCCACTAGTGCTAGGTCCGTTCGTGCGACTAGCAGGGGTTAATTGCGGTGATATTACCTCCAAGATTGGTCGTCCCAACACTAACATTACTTTGGAAGCATGACTCACACCCCGACGCCGTTGTTTCTCCACCAACAATGCTCGGCTGTGCGCTGCAGATAAGGAAGCCGGATCAAACATGTTGACGACATCTTGGATCTCGCACCCTCGATCCACCAATATATCGCGCCACTAATTGTTCGTTAGTCTCCTGCAATTCGTTTCTAGCGACTAACTGATAAAACTCGAAGTGTAATCATCTATCGACTTTGCCCCTGTCTCGGGTTCTCGCAACCTCTGATACATAAGGCGTTGGAAATTGTAAGGCAAGAACTCAGCCCGTAAGTGCTTTTTCATCTTCTCCCACGAGGTGATCTTCGCCTTTCCATTCCTATTCCGCATCAACTTCTGCTGTTGCCACCAAGCCGTGGCCCTGTTGCGGAATCTGGTCGCAACAAGTTGCACACGCTTGTCTTCGGGCACACCTTTGAATTCTAGGACTTCTTCAACTGACGCCAGCCAGTCCAAGAATTCTTCCGGTTGAAGGGTGCCATGAAATTCTGGGACATTCGTCTTCAACCCAGACTCCCACCACATGCGATCATCTTCAATCGCACGCGGCTCGTAGCGCCTCCTTGTGCCTCAACATACTCATCCTCCCCTTCTGGTAGAAGAATCTCCTACTCGGTTCATCACCAACAGTTCCCTTCGATGGTTACGGACACGATCAATATTTTGACCTAACAACTGATCGATTCGCGATTAATCGTTCTACCCGCGTCCATGCGTTGGTCAATCAATTGGCCAATTTGTCGATTCAGATTGTCGTGGCCATACACCTCCTCGATACGCTGCTTTGGTTTCTCTTCGGCGGCATGATTTCTCCAATCACGCAAAGAGCTCTCGATACCAACCGACGCAATGGAGATCTTCTAAACCATTGAACGAATCCACGAACAACTCGATCTAGGTCGAACTTAAGCCAAAGTTCAAAATTCTTTTATTTCAAATTAAAACTACGAATTACACCAAATAGATCGCTTAAATAGCGAAACCCTAAAATTTCGAAAATAGTAAAAAGTCTAAAAAGCCCTAAACTGAAAACTAGACTAAAAATAGAAACAAACGCCGCAAAACGGCAATAAAAATGGAAATTCCTAATGAAAGTTATAATGGAATTTCACAAAAACGTCGTAATCACAAAGATAGTCGTGTCGTGATCTCCACGTCGTTTCCAATAAACCCATACCCCGATCGTTGCGAGTCATATCTTTTCCTATTTTTCCAAGATTTTGCAACTAATTCTTGGACTTCATCATTATCCTATCAAGAATTTGCAAACTAATTATTGGGCTTCATTATCCTATCAAGAATTTGCAAGCTAATTCTTGGACTTCATCACTTAATGTGTTTATGTAAATAAAGGGGTTACATCAATAATAGAACGTGGATTTTCCACCGGTATAGAGAGACCAAATGGCTGGCTAAAGGGTGTTTACTTACTTATGATTGAGTTTTAATGATCTAAGATACTTTAGGAAGTATGTTCATGACTATATGAGTTGAGTAACATGTTTGAAGTGCGAAACGGATTGAAGTTTCATTGTTTGGGAGAATTGTTTATATGTTTATTTGTTATTAAGTTTTATTGAATTGATTCTAATTTAGTGACTTTGATTTGTGTTATTTAAGTAAGTTTAGTTAGTTTAAGTTCTGTTTTTTATTAAATTCAAAATATTAAAAATAAAACTTCTTTTATTAAAGAATTTGCAAAATCTTTGTGGAGACAATTCCCACTTATCACTACTAAAAAATATTTAAATTATAATAAAAGGAAAAATTACTATACATGTTCGACATGTGTCAACATATCTCGACTCTATTACTTCGCATAATGTTCTTCCTCGATGAAAAACCCAATAAAAACTATAAAATTGGCTCGTTGTTGTCAAGGTGGCTTTGTTTTAACAACTCCTTCCATATTTCGTACCAAAAATCTAGAAATCATCGGCAAATCAAAAGCCTTAATAACCAAACAACAATCAACATCAATAATTGTGAAAATGATGGCTAAAAACTCTAAAAAAAACCCCAAACATGCGAAAACAAGGAAAGAACGAACTCACCAAGTCGATGTTGTGTGGATTCACGCATTTTTTGTTGATCGGAGATGGGAGTGTGGAATCGGTCTTGGGGTTTCAAATATGATAAGTTGGTGAAAGAGAAGAGAGGGTACGATTTAGGGAAGAAAATACCCTTTTATATAAAAGGTAACATGGTTATTTCCTCTATGAACAGAATTGGAACTCATATAAAAATTAAAATGGGCTCCTTACATATATAATGAGGCCAAAGGAAAACTTTTTTTTCTTTACTTTTTTCAGAAAAACCAAACTTTACCTAAACTTGACCGCTGAGCACAGAAATCATTGCAGGGTGATAATCCTAACTTGATCACAGAAACATATAATTAGCAAATAAAACCATCAAATGCAGTCCTAAACTTTTGAGGGCAAATGCGTAATATAGGGACCAAACCAGCCTATTCTTATATTTCATCCCGTCGAAAATATAAATCTTTCTAGCAAAAACTTTTAGGTCAAAATTATAAGTCGTTTTCGGAATTAGAGAATGCATTTATTATTTTTCTACTAATTATACTCTTATACAATTCAAATATTTTGATTCTTCAATTCTTCAATTTATTTAAGGTCAAATGATGTATATATAAATTACACTTGTAATTAAAGTTGTTTTAATTGTTGTGTTTTTACCTTAAACAACTTATATTCGTGACTGGAGGGAGTAAATTACAAGCTTATTCTTATAAATTACAAGCTTAAATAGTTGGGCTCCATCAGATAATTCTCATTGAGAGAGAGAGAGAGAGAATGGAAACCAAAACAGGGGAGAATAAGAGCTTGCGGTTCTCTTATGCGCAGAGGACTCAGAGTACGTTGTGAAGACACATGGAAGGTATTTTCGGATTTTCACGAGGATGTCGAGAGAAGAAGGAGAGGTGCGGGACTTGTACCGAGTGTGCTCTGGGGAGTTCCCTGAAGACATTGAGAAGTACGACGGATTCGTGATCAGTGGGAGCTGTAATGACGCCCATGGAGACGACGTTTGGATCTGTGAACTGTTAGTCTCTGGAGGAGATTGAATTCCATGAAGAAACTCCTCGGCATCTGTTTTGGACACCAGGTAATTAAACAAATTATTTAATAATGCAATACAGTGCAACACGTAATCCACAATGGAATTGGCGTGGTAAAATTATTTAAATATGCTTATTGACCAATAATAGATCAAAATCGATTGAGTCATGTGTTCCAACTCTAAATCTTTCTTATCATGAAATTAGAATGTATGATTGAATCGTATGTAAGCAGGCTGAGTTGGAAGGGGACGTGCGTTGTAGCGTTAAAAACTCGTTCGACACTCCAACAACTTAAGATAATGTTTAAAGTTCAAAACTCACCGCTACGAGAACTTTACTTTTTAGTGACATTCGATCTCAGAGTATTAGGTTAAGTCCGGATACTAGGTGATCTAGATATTTAAAAAAAAAAAAAAAAAAAAAACAAACAAACAAACTTGCAAGGCTTCTACGTCCACGGTTGCAAAAAAACAAAAAAAACAAAAAACGTCCGAATGTGCTAAGCTCTTTTGAGAATTGTTTAATTGCGTAGTGGTTGGTTGGCTGGCTAGTTGGTTTGTTTTGTTTAGCTTTTGTTTTTGAAGTTATTAATTAATTATTGCATTGAATAAATTTAGTGCCCACGTTGTTATGCTGCAAATAGTTGTTGCATTTTTCCAAAACGATTTGTTATTTAAGTAATGGAGTATTCCCTTTTTGACTAACCAAATGGCCGTGCATACTAAGCCTGATCAGTTGTTGCTTTGTGTCAGTGTGTGTCTTTGGGCCTGGTCAAGTGAATTAAACTTTTGATGCAACACAGCATGGAACATCTTTAGTCTGTGCTAAGAAACTAAATAGTTCTAATGTTTGTTTATACGCTGACTCAATAGCACGCAACCAACGTGGAATCCATAAACTTGTGGATTGTAGAGGTGGGTTCATGCATATAAGTAGATCATCATGACAGTTTATCATTTGTGGCTTAAATAGACATTAAATTTTAAAAGTATATTTTAATACAAAATGTGAATTATTACACCTTCTATTTTGAATTATTTTGTTTAGTTTCTTTTTACATATTTTAGAGAGAATTGTTAATGTGGATATCATTAGTATTGTCTAGAAGTAAATAAACAATGTCTATTTTTTTCGCATCATGTCGGCAGTAATAGAACACATTTTCTCTCAATCCACATTTACTGAGACGGACATGTATTACTTGCTACTGACTACATTTTTGCTACAAATCTTCACTTCACGTCAGAAGTAGTCTGGATATCCGGTGCTTAGACCAAAATAAAAATAAAAATAAAAAATAAGTTAAATTGAAATTAGAAATGACAACATTTGCTCACCCTTTTTTGTGTCCACGTTTTATGCATGGCTGCTCTTTTTTTTTTTTTTTTTGTTTCTCTATGACAATCAAATTCTCACATTTTTCCCACTCATCTATATATATTCATGGAAATCGGCGTTTTCTTTTCAAGTTATTTCACTTTCTTTCCGTTTTATGCTTTATAAATGAATAAAAAAAAGATAGGATATTATTTTTTCATCTTCGGCATATTATTACTTTTTTTGGAACTTTACATACTATTAATTCATCTTTTCAAAAAAAAAAGGTGTTGACACTAACTACAAAAAATCACAAGAATAGCAGCGGGAGAACCCTTTGCTATTTTTGTACGATCCGTCACTATTTTGAAATAGCGACGGGCGTCAGAAATAGCGACGGGGTAGTGACAGGACTCCGGTACTAAATCTCGTCGCTATTTTCTAACCAATGGACAAAAAAGAACTTGTTTTTAAAAAACAGTATTATTTTTAAAATAAAAAACAATGATTTTCAAAAAAAAAAAAAAAAAAAAACAAAACAAAACAAGAACAAGAATGAATTTTACAAAATAATCCCAAAACAATAACAAACCCTAACAAATGAAGCAAATTTATTTAACAATAACACCAACTACAACAAAGAAAAGTAAAACTTAAAAAAATTCAAAACAAATCTGAAATTTACAAAAAAAAAAAAAAAAAAAAAAAAAAATTTAATAGCTTTGGCGTCAACCAGAGGAGGTGGATCGGCAATGTGGCGATGAGGGTGAGCAAGGGGTGGCACCGACGAGTAGATCAGTAAGAGAGGCGAGAAGATCGACGAAGGATAGGCGAAACGGGGTG
This sequence comes from Stephania yunnanensis, assembly GCA_039657365.1. NCBI lineage: Eukaryota > Viridiplantae > Streptophyta > Magnoliopsida > Ranunculales > Menispermaceae > Stephania > Stephania yunnanensis. Next base: position 24,106,484 of record CM077581.1, on the reverse strand, counting down.
GTTGGAGAGAGCGGCTGGAGAGACGGGGCGGTGGAGATGGTCGGCGACTGGAGAGGGACTGGAGAGGGGAGTGGAGAGACGGCGGTTGGAAAGAGGGGCTGATGGAGAGAAACTGGAAAGAGGGGCAAGAAAAAAGGTTGGAGAGGGACCGTGTTGCGGCCCTGTCGCCCCCGGGTGACGTGTCTTCGTGCACTCCTCGCCCGGTGAGCCTTGCTACACGTGTTCGGCACCTACCTGTCTTTCTCATATCTCGAAATTCGTGTCCACATGTATTTTATTAAATTAGTTATCGGATTTTCGTATTTTCTTAACCAATTCTCTTTAAGTAGTTAAATATTTAATAGGTTCACTACTTTGTAGTTTATTATAATCATAACCACACTAGTGGTTTGTATCTTACAAGTTAACTTAAATCAACGGAAGCTTTAATTGATACAATTAGGTAAAGTAATTTAGCATGATAAACATTATTTATACCAGCATGTCCTACAGTGGAAAATCCGAAAAAGTACTCTGTATATAAGCGACAGTACCATAATGCATAGCATATACATGTACAAGGTCATCTCAAGTCCCCCAATAACCAAAATAAAAATCAAAATATCAAAATAATATAAACACCTACGAGTGTGTCCAAGACCGTCAGCAAAGAGAGATAGTCGCCCAAGATTTTCTTTTGCCGCTACTCTTCGAAAGGTCTGCACCCGTCACCTACCAAGCATATACAGTGACGAGTCCAGTGAGTAAATTCCCAAGAGAAGTCCACACAATATTCAACAAGAAATCAAACGGAAGTATAAATCATGCATGTATGCTATCTTGCAACAGAAATACATACTTACATGAACATAAGGCAATACAAAAGATTCAGCCAGTATACCATGACAGTTAACATAGCGCAACAAACAATAATCAAACAAGCAGTTATTAACACTAGTACATACCAACCAAACATGCTCGAAAATAAGGCTTAATAGCAGTTAATGATATAAACGAGAATGTAAACACACCACAGTTAAGTCAATATACACGTAAATATCTTTGATGAAAACCCAAGGATGTGTTGCGTGTAGCAGACTATACCATACTTCGAGCTAAGGATCTTTCCAGGGGGCTTCTCCTACCACCTCCACTGTCCCGTCCTTAGTCCTCGCGGCGCTAGCCAAATTCGCTAAGACACCGACACGTCGGGTCGCAATTCACCAAGGGCATGATCACACGTGCTATGGTATAGTGTACCCAAGTGCGTCCACACATCCCGATGTAAAAACCCCGATAAATCGATTAATCAGTTAGACAAATCGGTAAAGGAAAACAGTTCGGCACCTATCATACGAATAAGAAAAAGAACTGAATTCTGTGAAGCATTCTCAAAGGTTTTAAGCACTTCAATCCGCGTTTCGACTTCCTCTGACTCCTGAATCTAACCTGACTAGCTCCCGATACCCGTCTTCTCAATTCAAATATTGTGGGTTTAAGATTAATTTAGTGTTTATTAACTCTTAAAATCAATATTTATTTCAAATCCAAAAAATTATTAAGTTATTAAGTTAATTCCTTCAAAATAAGTTAAAAATAGTAAATCTAAGAATCAGTGTGTCAAAAGTGGATTTCAACTAGCTACGTTATTAAAACAAATTTTTATCGAATTTTTGGTGTCGAGTTAGTGCACTAATAGGGCTGCGCTAATCGAAACTAAATTTGAATTTCTGCCCAAAATTATTAGCGCGCTAATTTTACTCATTAGCGCGCTAATTGCCCTCGGTGACATAATTTTCAACTAAAACATTATGTTATAAAGTCCCCAATTAGCTAACTAAACCTCATTCAACACCCTCTCCATAACAAATTGTCCCCAAAACATCATTTACATCTACCTCAGAACATCAATTATATCAAATTAATTAATTTCATAGAATCCACTAATTTTCCCTAATTGTTCAAAAAGCTTAATTCTTCAAAACTAATTGTAAATCTTTCATTTATATGCTCATAAAATATGTAATTCATCAAGCTAACATCGAAACCAAGGATCTAACCCTCTAACTTGCATTTCTTCAAATTTTCACAAAAATGGGTTCAAATGAAAGTGTAGGAGATGAAAAAGAAGATTACCTAAGTTTTATGCACTAATTTGACCTCCAAATTCCTGAAATCCAGCTCCAAATCTCTCTTTTCTCTTTGATTTCCCAGCAATATAGTTGGTTAAATTTGCATGTATTGATCAATCATCTTATATATATCAAAATGTGATGTATTTTTAACCCTTAATCTTCATGTATTTACGTATTCCGAGGTTTATCTAGTGATCCATCTCTTGCCACTTGGCCCACTAACCAAACTCGAATGACACCAATTTGTTACTCATATGGTTCCTAGATGTATTTAGGTGCATCTCAAGGACAATCGTATAGTTTACAATTAACTACTCAAACTATATGTTTTGATTTATTGAATTTATTTACCTTAGCTTAGGCCCACATAATATCTATGGTTAGTGGATTTTATTCACCAAAAAATATCAACTTGCGGTCCCACTAACCCTCGACTACCCGACACTCAGTACCTCGCGTCCGGGCACGAAATTCAAGGTACACCATAGCCTATTATTTTAATTGAATTAACTTAGCCTATGGTCATATTACCTATTTTAATTCATCAACTAATTATCTTAATGTGAATTAGTGGAGTTTCCTAGTGTACCCATAGTTCGCCTACTCGACACTATCGTCGACACGCCTTTCAATGCAAACGCCCCTCAACAACCTTGCCCGATATCAACATATACACATGCAGTGCAGTATAACAATAATAAATTTAAACACCACATATATACAATTACCATCCATATATAATATATTTCCTCGGTTCTCGTGTTCGAGTCAACCGAGTGGTCCACGTAACGCCCGAATTTCGACCGTTAATTCTTGAGATTAACGCTAATCCTAGTTTAATTAATTTGGGTCGTTACAGACCGGTGGAGAATGGGAGAGAGGTGAAAGGGGTTTATAAGCGGGAGGGTTAGGGTTTTTTTTTTAGGTTTAAGAGAGAATGTGGGCCCCACTGCCAAAAATTCTCTATTGGGCAGGAAAATTTCCGTCCAACAATTAGCGACGAGGGGCCGTCGCTAAAACAGTCAATCGGTCAACGATGGTGCTCGTCTTAATAGCGACATGGAATAACCCCTCGCTATTCCTCGGAGCTATTTGGGTTATTTGTTTGTAGTGCAAGAAGTTCATAATCCTTTAAAAAAGACTCGAGTGATTAAGGATTTTCACAGTATAAAGAAAAATTTTGATCCCCTCGAGTCGGAGTCTACTTTCGCCCCTGCATATTTACATTGAAGATGGTCTAAGTTTAGAACTTTAGAGTAGCAACTTTTATGCTATCACTATATCATTCTTTCTTTTTTTTTCAATTATACCTTATGAGGAAAACGAACATATTGATTTTGTTTTGGTCAGGAATGCTAATTGAGTTAGGCTGATGTACAGATTCTGGCACGTGCTAAAGGAGGGAAAACAGGGCGTGCTGATTCAGGGTGGGATCTTAGAGTAACTACAATCAACTTTGAACCCACCAAGTTAACGGCCTCCTTATGCATTCCCTCTTCGTTGCCTGTTAATGAATGTCAGCGAGACGAGGTATGGTAGTTTTTATTTACGATCCGACCATAATGTTAATCCGATAATCATCTTAACAAGCAGTAGCAAAGCCAAAAGAAAAGGTTAGGGAAGGCGAACTTAAGGGATGTCATGATGCTAAAACAAATTTAATCAAGGTAATTGAGATGCCTAAAGGAGCACAGGTGATGGCACGGTCCAGTAAGACAAGGGTGGAAATGTTCAGATATAGGAATCATATAATGGGAATCCAAGGCCACCCAAGTACACACCAGACATTCTATTCACATTCTGGATCGTCTTCGCCGGTGCAATATTATTCAGGTATTTGATGTGGACATTATTTATTTACATAGTGGCCAATATATGTAACTTATATGTTAATTAATTTTATGTCCATTAAGCTTCTATTTTAGGTTACCAATTTGATGAAAATTTGGTTAATATGGTAAGTCCAATGGTTCTCCCTCAAGCCTATAAAAGTGCACTTATACCATCAAACAAGTGTACAAAAATTAAGATTTAAACAACAAGATTTAAACAACAACAATTGCACTATATCTAAAGAAAATATCGTTTAGGTTACCATAACATCCTTCATATTTAAAGAAAATATCGTTGATCAATGCATATATTTGAATATCAGTAGGAGCAAGTTCATATTTTTTTATTTTATATGTTGATGATATTTTGCTTGCTAGTAGTGATCTTGGTTTATTCTATGATACCAAAAAGTTTCTCTCCCAGAACTTTGAAATGAAAGATATGGGTGAGGCACACTACGTGATTAGAATCGAAATTCTTCGAGATAGATCACGTGGCTTATTGGGATTGTCTCAAAAGTCATATATTAATAAAGTTCTAGATAAATTTAATATGGATAAATGTTCAACAAGTGTTGCTCCTATACAAAAGGATACAAATTCAGCCTTATGCAATGTCCTAAAAATGTTTGGGAACGTGAAGAAATGAAAAATATTTCGTACTATTCAGTTGTGGGAAGTTTGATGTACGCCCAAACTTGTACCAGGCTGGATATCAGTTTTACTGTTGGCATGTTAGGATGTTACCGAAATAACCCTGGCATGGATCATTGGCGAGCTGCAAAGAAGGTTTTTCGGTATTTACAAGGGACACAAGATTACATGCTCACTTATAAAAAGTCTAATAATCTCGAAGTCGCTGGTTATTTAGATGCAGATTTTGCTAGTTGTCTTGACACCAAAAAGTTTACTTTTGGGTATGTTTTTCTTTTGGCTAATGGAGCAATCTCTTGGAAGAGCGTTAAGTAGATAGGTACAGCTACTTTTACTATGGAAGCTGAGCTTGTAGCTTGTTTTAAAGCTACAAATTAATCAAAGATTATGGTTGATGAACTTCATCTCAAGGCTTGGTATTATGATCTCAATTTCCAAGCCTTTGAAGATTTACTATGATAACTTTGCATCTGTACTTTTCTCCAAAAAATGATCGCTATTCAACTAGCGCTAAACACATGGAGGTAAAATACTTTGCAGTTAAAGAGGAAGTTTAGAAGAAAATAGTGTCATTTGAACATATTAGCACAAATTGTATGGTTGATGATCCCCTAATGAAAGGATTACCACCAAAGGCGATTAAAGAACATATCAACAGAACGAGCCTTTGTTGTGAATCCTAAATATTTGTAATTTAGGATTTTATTATGATTATGTTTATGTCATGAGATCTCGTTTTCATGTGCTAAGTGTATTTTACATGTGCACTTTTATGCTTATTAATGATTTGAAGTAAATTAAGTCTTTGACACATACATTATGTTTTTATAAATCATATAAAATGAATTAGTAATGCTCGTGGTACATGAAAGGAAATATGTCCTAATTGATGTATGACCGCTTTGACTTACATTGCTAATTTATTTTACAATGATCTAATGATGCCAAAATTCATGCGCGCTAACAAATTATGTAATGTTTGATTTTAATGTGGGTCAAGTGCATGGGAGAACCATTAAACTATATATGATCCACATTATCAAGATATACTATTACGAGACAAGCTAGTGGATGAATGTTGGACCATTATTTGCCTCATAATTTATTTACATAGTGGCCAAGATATGCAATTTATATTTTAATTAATTTTATGTTCATTAAGCTTCTCTTTTAGGTTATCAATTTGATGAAAATTGGTGTTAATGTGGGAAGTCCAATGGTTTTCCCTCAAGCCCATAAAAGGACACTTGTATCATCAAACAAGTGTACAAAAATTAAGGTTTATGAGGGTGTGATAAATTTTGGTGTTGAGACATTGGCGTAGAGAATATAAACAAGATAATGGCTTCCGCAGGTAAAACTCTACTTGATCTATTTTATTATGCTTAAGAATATTTACATTTGACTCACAGGCTTCTCCTCTATACATCTGGTTTTTTTGTTCTGTAAAGATTAGATGGAATCAACGCTAGTTGTTCATCACAGGCAATTATTAATTAATTAATTTATTTTTGTTATCGTCATGGGGAATTATTCAAGGAATCACAAGTGGACGTGGCGAAGATATGTGCAGAAGCAAGTGAACCAGCAGAGAGATGCATGGAAGAGACTGCAGGAGCTTCCTCAAAGGCCATTTGCTTTTGTAAAAATAATGGTCATGAACAAAGATATTACAGCAGATATAATATAATACTCAAGTCAATAGAATCTCATCTTACAAGTAAGAAGCCTTCTAGGACGAAATCACAAGTAATTGACTTCATGAACTATTTCTTCTTTTAATTTTTTGTGCTAATTCTCGGTCTCTAACTGCTAGAGTGTTTACATCAAGAAGCATGCAGATATTCAGAAATCAGTCGACAATACCATGCAAACTCTTGTACCCAACCCTTGTATTGATTGTTTTAGCAAAGTTAAAATGAAGCCGAAATACATACAGAGAAAAGTTGCAGACCACCCTTATCTTTGAAAAAAGAACCATAAATATGACAGATTGAACATCATTTAGATATCAGATTTCACTTTAGGAGAGACGACCACAAATGCCATAAATTAAGACATGAATAGAGATAAGAGTGGCAAGCTTGTTTATTTTTATTTTTTTTGATAATGGATTCCGATTTCATTACTCAGGCAAAACAATTACATCTGATGCTATGAGCTCACCGATGTCTGGTGGAACTTCTTTCCATACACTTGGAGTGTCATACAATTTTGCTAATTTAGCCAAACCATGTGCAAACCTATTGGCAGTACGCCTAGCAAATTGCACCTTGAAAGAATTATGCCTTTTGAGAACTGCATCACAATCATCAAGCAGGGCCCCAACTTCTGTCCTGTATCGTTTTGGAGATTTCAAACCTTGTTCTACCATCAACGAGTCGGTCTCGAAAATAACATTTCAGATACCCGCATCTCGCACCCAATAAAGAGCCTCCCTCAAAGCAATTGCTTCAGCTTCATGTGAAGGTACCCGCCCCGCCAAATACTTTGTCAATCCCTGGAGTAGTAACCCCATGTCGTCTCGTACAACAGCGCTAACACTGATAAGCTCCTCTACTGAACATAGTGCCGCATCGGTGTTGCATTTCTTCCACCCTACAGGCGGTCTCGTCCAGCCATTTAAGCTCACACCCCCATATCCCCATCCTGTGTGTGGGTTAGTTGCTCCCTATTGTGAAGGTTTTTCCACTCCATCAGCCACTCCGTCGTATCCCTAACAACATAATTAAGTGGTCTAACATTCCTCCCCCACACCCTACTAGTCCTATACTTCCAGAACTTCATAAAGAACCAGTTCATGAACTCCTCTTGCGAAGCTGTGCTTGGCATCTGTACATCACGTCTCCAGTCCCCCCATGTGCCCCTAAATCCCACCATTCAATGTACCACCTATTCCAAAGCCCCTTTGCAAATCTCACACCTCACATCAATCCCCAATCCCTTCTCCAGCAGTCTGGCCCGTACTGGTAGGCATTTTGTTAGCATGCGCCACACAAAATGTTTTACCTTCGCTGGTATTCGCATCCCCCACACCCTACTCCAATCTCTCTGAATCCCCTGGTCCCCTCCCAACGACTTCAGCGATTCTGCCACCCAATATCCCGAGTTAACCTTATATTCTCCATTTCTTATGGTGCCAAATTATTTCGTCAAGACCCCCTCTGCTCAACGATACTTCTGCTAATTTCCTGATAATCTCTCTCACGTAACTTCTCCTTGAGCATCTCCATATCCCATTCCCTCCTCATAGGGATCATCAGCTCATCTACATTCACATCCTCCATTCCTTATACACATTCTGAAATAAGGTACTTATTCTCATCATTCTTTAGCTAAGGATCTTTCCACATGTTAATTGACTTACCATCCCCCACCTTCCATCTACAACCCTTCTCAAGGATCTCCTTCGATGCAAGGATTCCTCTCCAAGTAAAACTTGGATTATTGCCTAACTTGGCTTTCAAAAATGTCCCTTTCGGGTAGTATCTAGCTTTGAACTTGGATTAGTGATTAGCCTCCACCCTTGCTTCGCGAGCATCGCCATATCGAAGTTGTGTAGATTTTTAAAACCCAAACCGCCATTCTTCCTTCTTTTGCACAATCTATTCCCTGCCATCCAGTTGAGTCCCCTCTTCCCATTCTCCTTCATACCTCACAAAAACGAATTCATCATCTTTTCCAGTGCGTCACACGTTGTCATTGGAATCATGAAAGTACCCATGCAATACGTAGGTAAAGCTTAAGCAACTGACTTGAGGAGAACTTCTTTACCACCCTTTGAGAAGAATTTAAAACCCCATGATGACACTCTCTTCCGAGTCTATCTTTCAAGAAAGCAAAAATTTCGCACTTCCTCCGTCCAATCAGTGATGGTAATCCCAAGCATGTGGTATCCGTAACAGCCGCAGTCACCCCTATCCAATCCCTGATTTCGTTTGCCACAGCATCCACAACATTTGGTGAAAACATCATAGCCGATTTAGAGAAGTTTATAGGTTGTCCCGAGGCTGCCTCGTACTCATCAAGTAATTGTTTCATATTTGAAGCCTCATTAATCGATGCTCTAAAGAAGAGGAAGCTATCATCCATTAAACGTAGATGTGACATTGCCGGGGCCCCTCGAGACACCCTATTCCTTTGCATACTCTTCTCGAGCTATGCCTTCTTCAAAATAGCTGATAGCCCCTCCGAACATAGTATGAAAAGATACGGGGGGAGCGGGCACGCCTGCCTATTCCTCTATGCGGGACGATTGGCCCCACTAAGTATTTGTTCAAACAAATAGATGACCGGACTGGCGTCATGAAAAGCATGATTATCCTCACCCGAGCTGCGTCAAACCCCAATTTGAGTAACATAGCCTTCATGAAATCCCAATTTACTCCGGCGTATGCTTTACTTATATCAATCTTCAACGCTACTTTGCCCATCTTCTTACTTCCCTCGCATCTCATAGCATGTAACGTCTCAAAGGCCACCAATATGTTGTCCCCAATAGCTCGCCCCGAAACAAAAGTAGATTGGTAGTCCGAAATGATCTTTGACAGCCATTGAATGGGTATTATTAACTTTCCTTTAGTAAAGTGACGGTGTTACATGCTTTGAAGTCGTTGCAAATTCTTTTCGTCTAACAACCTGAACATGTAAGCTCGAGGCATCGACCTTTTAACAGTGCACTGGAGCATAATAGGGCAGTGATCCGATGTTGATGCTACCAAATTCCTCACTGGCTTCGGGGAATAAACGATGCCATGATTTAGTGGCCATATCCTTGTCTAGTCGCTCTTCAACAAACTTAGTTGTGTCTCATATCTCTCCCACGTAAAACGATACCCCATATAAGGGATATCACTAAGATCGCAAGCAACCACTGCCTCTCAAAAACCCTCGATCCTCCTCGCTTTTCATTAAAAGATAAAATATCAATAAAATCTCCTAAGATACACCAAGGTAAACTTGATTGTCTCGACAAAGCTCGTAGAAATTGCCACACACTTCGCCTTTTACTGCTCTTAGGAAATCCATAGTAACATGAAAGGTGCCACTGGGGCGCATTATTATTATTATTAAAAGTTAGATCAATGTGGTTATTTGAGAAGCCACTTACAGAAACCATCTCATTAACCCCCCCACGGACCAGAAAATACCCCTGAAAACGGAGTTTATTCTTAACTTCTACCAACTTAGACTCAATAATAAGAGTTCCACCAAGAAAAACTACATCAGGCTTACATGACTTCACTATATCTATTAGTGCTAACTGTGTCCGAGGGTTGCTAAGCCCCCGGTAATTCCAATTTAGACAATTCATTGCTCCCTGCTGCTCTACAGGTCCTGGCAATATATTAGTTGGTTCTGAACAAGTGCCAATTTTACTGGTCTCCCCATTCAGGATATCGACTACCATCTAATCATTCGCATGAAGCAGCGTAGCTGTCCCATTTGCATGTGAGCCTTTTGCAAGGCCCACCTTACATTTTTCCTATCCTCTGTTCAGTTTAGGCCCACAAATTCTGATTCTACATCCTCAGGCCAACCCAAATATGTTTTCCTAGTTTCCATAACCCCACCATCTAACTATGTTGGATTCTCCTTGATCTCCTCCCCCAATCTCGATGGAATCCCCAAAATATGGCTCCCATTCAAATTCGAAAGATTTCCCGCCCAGCGATCATCATCGACCCCTCTCTGAAGCCACCTCTCACTACTCCAATCTGTCCCCCTGGATGACACCTTTAGCCATATGCCCCACTTATTTTTTATGGGTCCCACGAATCTCAAAGAGCCTTGGACAAAACTGATCGTCGTGACCGATTAAACCACATATGAAACAGAACGTAGGGATCTTGTTATATTGAATATTTATCGTGGCAATCTTGCCACCCCTCAACTTGAGTTTCTTTGCCCACTTAAAAGGTTTGTTAACATCCATATGTACCCTGATACGCATATGATCTCACTGGCGGCACTTCAATAGCATGACCCGAGTAGGCTGTGCTGGGTAGTGAGAAACCTAGCAAATAGCCGAGTTCCAGAGGACTCCGATGGTTCCATGATGTTTGCTTACGGGATAGCACGTGGGACGGATAAGACAGCGCAAAGGCGTGGACGAGGTCGAGCCTTGGCGCGCGCCAAGGCATGGCGCCTAAGCCCATACGAGGTTGTGCCTTGGCACAGGCATGGTCAAGCCTTGGCAGGTTCTCTTGGCACGACCAAGGCCGCACCTTGGCAGATTCCTTTGGCACGAGCAAGGTCGTGCCTTGGCAGATTCCTTTGGCACAAGCAAGGTCGCGCCTTAGCAGGTTCCTTGGGCACGAGCATGATAACACCTTGGCAGATTCCTTTGGCACGAGCAAGGCCGCGCCTTAGCACGGGCAAGGCATACCTTGGCAAGGGTTGACAAATCTTGACTTGGGCGTTGACCAAGTCAAAGTACGATTGGTCTCATTTCTTGATGTTTCCTATTAGAGTTCAGGAAATGATTTAACATCTACTATAAGGAGAGGTGTGTTCTCTCCTAGGGGTGGCATGGACATAGTAGCAAGGAAGACCCTCGAGCATGCCTTGGGCACCATGTCAAGGCAAGACCCACGGACCCATGGTCTGAGCCACCCCGAGTCATACTTTGAGAAGCATATAGTACCAGAGTTGTATTCCCATTGAGAGCTTAGTAAAACATTTCCTTTGTGCCATTATTTGATGTTCATTTACTTTGAGAATTGGTAGTGCTGAACTAAGTACTTTGGTATCAGAGCCCCGTTTCAGAGACGATGGTGATCCGAGCAGCAAGTGATCTAAGTGAGAGGGTAGGTCACTTAGAATACATGATGGCAACGATGACTGTCCCGGCAGAGTCGGCTGCATCCTCAATGTCGGCACATCGCATTGAGTGCTTGGATATGTTGGTGGCTTCCTTGGTGACTAGAGGAGAGTCACAAGAGGCCATGATAGCTATGTGGAACCCAAATTTGAGGAGCTTGTAGCGGATGTGCGTTCTGTGGGAGAACTCACCACAGAAATAGCCGCGACAATGGCTTTGGAGGTGAGTTTACTCAAGCGAGACTTGGGTGGATCCTCGGAGGTTGCAGGTGTGATAAAGTCTAGAACCAAGGTGACGGAGAGCCAAAGAAATTCTCAGGCAAGCGGAGCGCGAAGATTGTTTTTGGGACATGGAGCAATACTTTGCTATTGTTCGGACGGAGGAGAACCAAAATGTCATCTTGACCTCCATGTACCTAGAAGGTGATGTAAGACTCTAGTGGAGAACTAAGGTAGAGGATGATGCAGCTACGGGTAGACCCAAGATCGTGGATTGGGAGGTGCTAAAGAGGGAATTAAAGGATCAGTTCCTTCCTACAAATACTGCTTTGCAAGCGTTGGATGCCTTACGGAAGCTTAAACGGATGGGTCTTCCTCTCTCTTGCTGGACATCAAAAACATGTCAGAGGATGACAAACTCTTTAACTTCACTATTGGATTGCAATCATGGGCTCAATCCAAGCTAAGGAGGTAAGGGGTGAAGGACTTGCCTAGAGAAATTGATGCGGCCGATAGTCTTGTGGACTTCAAGACTAGTTCTTCTACGAGCGAGGGGAAGAACAAGGAGGAGAAGCCATTCAGGGACCACCATAAGAAGGGCGAGAAGAAGCCCTTCCCTCCTAAGCAAGCGAGCTCGAAGCCATCCCCGAAAGCAGACGCAAAGCCCTCAACAAGGCCTGCTTCATTTGCAACGACCCTCACAGGGCATGGACTACCCAAAGAAGGAGAAACTTTTGGCCTTGATCACGGAAGATGATGGCCAGCCCCGGATGAACCCACTGCAATTGTTGAATGTCATTCAACAAGCCAAGAAAAGCCCTTCGGAGGGGCTGATGTACGTTGATGCAGAGGTGAATCAAAAACGAGTCTTGGCAATTGTGGATTCGGGAGCAACACATTCGTTTGTGGCGAAAACATAGTAAAAAAGCTGGGACTCGCTCTTATTGAGAATTCCAGCTGAATGAAAGCTGTAAATTTTGAAGCAAAACGAATTCAATGTGTGACATTTAATGTGAGTCTTAAGGTTGGGTCTTGGGAAGGGAAGATAACCTTATGGCAGTTCCCTTGGATGACTTTGATGTCATCCTAGGAAATGACTTTCTACACTTGTGGAGCATTGCCTTGATGCCATTCTTGAGGGGATTGTTTGTGATGAAAAAGTCTCATCCTTGCTTTATTCCTGAGCCTAACATGATTTCAGGGAAAGAGAGTATAAAGCTATCCCATCTTTCAGCCATTCAGTGAAAGATGGACTATGGAAAGGTGAACCAACATACCTGGCGGCATTGGTGGAAACTAAGGTAGTCATGGCAGTAAAAACCCCTGATGTAGTTGCTGAGGTACTGGAGGACTTCAGTGACGTGATGCCTTTGGAGTTGTTGAAGCGGTTACCCCTATAAAAGGGTGATTGACCATGAGATTGAGCTGGTCCCTGGCTCAAAGTCCCTAGCACATGCCCCATACAGAATGACTCCAAAAGAGTTGGAGGAGCTGAGGAAGCAGTTGCAGGAGTTGTTGGATGTTGGATTCATTCAGTCATCCAAGGCACCTTATGGAGCATCAGTCATGTTCCAGCGGAAGCATGATGGGTCCCTTCGGATGTGCGTGGACTATAGGGCACTGAATAAGTTGACAGTGAAAAATAAGTAACCTATTCCGTTGGTGGCAAACTTGTTCGATCGGCTATCCAATGCAACCTACTTCGCGAAGTCCGACTTGAGGTCGGGATACTATCAAGTCTGAATTGCAGCTAGTGATGTCCCTAAGACAACCATGAAGACTAGGTATGGATCATTTGAATACTTAGTCATGTCATTTGGCTTGACAAATGCCCTTGCTACATTCTGTAATTTGATGAACGATGTGCTAAGGGAGTTCATCGATCGGTTTGTTGTTGTTGTTTATCTTGATGATATTGTAATTTACGGTTAAAACCTCCAAGATCATGTGGATCACTTACGGATGGTTTTGACTACATTGAGGGCTAACCATTTGTATGTAAAGATGGGAAAATGTGAGTTTGCTACGCAAACAACCACTTTCCTTGGTCATGTTGTAGGCCAGGGTAAATTACACATGGGCCTAAAGAAAGTGCGAGCGATCATGGAGTGGCCAAACCCCACGAAGGTCCAGGAGTTGCGGTCATTCCTGGGTTTGGATAACTATTACCGGCGGTTCATGGAAGGCTACTCAAGGAGAATGACACTGCTAACAGATCTATTGAAAAAGGATTGAGCTTGGGCATGGATGGATCGATGCGACCAAGCCACGACAGAACTGAGGCAGGCCATTACCTCTGAACCGGTATTGGGACTTCCCAATATTGATATACCTTTTGAAGTGCATACTAATGCATCAGATCGAGCATTGGGGGCGCTACTTGTCCAAGAGGGACACCCCATTGCCTTCGAAAGTAGGAAGCTGAAGGAAGTGAAGTAAAGGTACCCGACTCTTGAGAAAGAAATGTTGACTATGCTTCATGTTCTCCATCTTTAGAGGCATTACCTGTTGGGAACGAGATTCATGGTGCGAACAGACAATGTTGCTGTCATTTACTTCATGAGTCAAAAGAAACTCAATCAGAAGTAGGCAAGGTGGCTGGATTTCCTAGCAGATTTCAATGTTCAGTTGAGCATAAGCCTAGAAGGTTTAACTCAGTCTTGGATGCTCATAGTCGCAAAGTGGTAGCTGAGATGGAGACGATAGTGGTGAGGCTGAAAAGTGAGTTCCTCCTCGCATCAAGGAGGAGACAAGCAAATACCCTGTTTGTTCAAAGATGTTAAAATTAGTGGCTGAGGGAGTCACTCGGAGGTTTTGGTGCGAAGATGGGGTTATCTTTGCTAAAGGAGGACGTCCATACGTCCCTGGTACTGGCGAACTAAGGCGACAACTTCCGAGGGAGACAAACAATGCTCGACGGCCGGGCATCCGGGCATGAAGCGCACTTATGCCCTCTTATCACGTTCGTTCTTCTGGCCTAAGATGAAGGAGGACGTAGATCAATATGTGCGGACTTGTCTTGTGTGCCAAAGAAACAAGACAAAGAGAAGGAAGGCACTAGGGTTGCTGGAGCCTTTGCCTGTACTAGATAGACCCTTTCAGAGTACATCAATGGATTTCATCACTGGTCTTTCTAAAGTGCATGGAATGAGCAGTGTGCTAGTAGTAGTAGATCGATTCTTGAAGTATGCTACGTTCATAGGTGCTCCGAAGAATTGTGATGCAGACATGACTGCGGAGTTGTTCCTGAAGCATGTGGCAAAATATTGGGGGATACTAGAGGACATTATCAATGATCGAGACGTTCGGTTCATTAGAAGGTTTTGGATTGCCCTATTCAATCTGATGGGCTCGAAGTTGAAGTTTTCCACAACAAACCATCCTCAAACGGATGGGCAGACAAAGAGGGTCAATGCATTGCCGAATGACTACCTCAGACACTATGTGAATGCAAATCAGTCTAACTGGGTGGATTTACTTGATATAGCCCAATTCCGCTATAATCTTCACAAAAGCTCGGCTACGGAGCTGAGTTCATTCGAGGTGGCGACGGGACAATAACCGGCTATTCCATATGAGGTAGCCAAATCAAAGTCTATGTGGTCGAGCCTAGCGACTTATCGCTTTGCGAGAAACAAGCAGGAGTTGAGGGAGGCAGCTCAAGACAATTTGACTAAAGCTGTCCGGAGGATGAAAAAGTACGACGACCAGAATAGAAGACCCTTAAAGTTCCAGGAAGGAGACCCAGTCTTGTTGAAGCTCGTTTCTCAGATTTCGAAGAAGTTCAACAAGAAGGAGACGCGTAAGGGTCTGGTTCAGCAGTACGAAGGATCATTCGAGGTGGTCAAGCGAGTTGAGAGGGTGGCTTATCGTCTTAAGCTACCAGAAAGGTTGAAGATAAATCCTACATTCCCTGTCAGCTACCATAAACCTTTCCACTTTGATGAGGCAAATCCAGGGAGGAGCACAGCAAAACGGGCTCCACTTTTGGTACGAAAGGAGTTTGCAAGAGAAATTGAGCAGATTTTAAGCCACGAGACACATGGTCAAAGCAAGAAAAATAGGCAAACTTTTTACTCGATCAAGTGGGTTGATGTTGATGAACTTATTTGGGAGTGAGACACTACTTTATGGTAGTTTGAAAAGGAGATAGCTGACCATCGAAGCGGCAACAACCGAGCAGCTTGATGAGGGCATCGAACATTTCAGCGGGGGGATGTTTGTCAGCCCCTCAATAGCATGACTCGAGTAGGTTGGGCTAGGCTACAAGAAACCTAGCAAATAGCCGAGTTCCAGAGGATTCGGATGGTTCTATGAAGTTTGGTTACGGGATAACATGCGGGACGGATGAGGCAGCGCACGAAAGGCGTGGACGAGGTCGCACCTTGGCAGATCCCTTTGGCACGAAGCAAGGTCGCGCCTTGGCAGGTTCCTTACTTTGGAAGATTACTTTGACACGAACAAAGGCGCCTTGGGCAAGGTCGCGCCTTAGCACGGGCAATGCATACCTTGGCAAGGGTTGACATATCTTGACTTGGACGTTGACCAAGTCAAAGTACGATTGGTCTCATTTTTTGATGTTTCCTATTGGAGTTCAGGAAATAGCTTAATATCTACTATAAGGAGAGTTGTGTTCTCTCATAAGGGCGGCATGGGCATAGTAGCAAGGAAGACCCTCGAGCATGCCTTGGGCACCATGCCAAGGCAATACCCACGGACCATGGTTCGAACCATTCCAAGCTGGTGGGACTCGACCGAGCCCCGGCTAACACCCAGGGTGCCTAGGCTCAACTAGGCACCACCAAGCAGTCCCTATCCCTAAGAGAAACATGGGCCAAGTCACCTCGAGGCATGGATGGACCAAGTCAAGGTGGTTCTAGTCGGTTGAGTAACTACCTTGGTCATGGCCCCTGGTATGACCAAGGCACTTCCGATAATGTACCAAATACATGGAGCATGTGGTAATTGACTAAGCAGTTGTGGCGGTTATGGAACCAGTGACAGCAAGGGAACAAGGCAGTTGAGTAACTGCCTTGACCACAAGGAGTGGGGTTTTACTTAGTCTACGAATCAATGTAATCAAGACATGTATCCTTGACAGTTATGTAACTACTTGTTGGCTGATCTATAAAGCCATGGGCTCTAGGCTTGGGGAAGCATAAAGTACCAGAGTTGTATTCTCATTAAGAGATTAGTAAAACGTTTCCTTGGTGCAATTGTTTGCTGTTCATTTACTTTAAATATTGATAGTGTTGAACTAAGGTAGGCCTTAGGCACCACGGGTTGGGTTAAGTGAGAAAAACTTCGTTAAAGTAAACCCTTCATTTAATAGCCTTGTGACACTCACAATCCCCCAGCTCCATTGCTTTCGTCATACTCTTGATATGAGCCTATGAAATCTCCGAGTTATTTTCCAACCGATTCAAAAAAATGGCCTACTAGAATGTCATATACCAAAACCCAGATTGAAATGTGTGACAAAGGTACAACCCTCATGTTGACCCCTTCCTCGAGTTTGCCCAAAAAACAAGATGAAGCCATTGAAAGTCCACGACCCTCCCTCCAAAACATTGTTAATATCAACTTGGTGGTAGAACTGAAAGATGAAAGGGCATTCCATGATTGTCATTCCTTTGATTGGGTGTCATAGACTCCCAATCCTATTTTTCATTGATTGGAAATTGATCATCTTGTCCATATGGAATCTATTAATGAGGCTTAGATTGGTAGTGACTCATTGTTCTATTCATCAGGCTCCTCCAGAACCGAATTGGCATCCTCCAAAGAGAACTTCTGCATTGCCATTTCCATTATTAGCCTCTCAATAAGCAAAGAGGAAAGAAAAACTCGGCCTCACGACAAGCAGAGAGGAAAAAAAACTCCGGTTGTGCCAATTGCAAACATTTGTTATTAAACTATTATAACTCAAGATACACAAAAACATTATCCTATTAAGGCTAGAAGGCAACATTAAACAATTTGGATCATAACAAATTAAGAGGGCCGCTATGGGCACCCCACCAATTCATGAAAGCACCTATATTTTTTCTCATTCTCCCATCTAAAATGTAAATGACTATTTTGCCCCTTTCATATATACTCACTCAAACCCCACAAATCATTTTCAAAGCAAAATTGGGGCACCCCACCACCTTGGATCACAAGTGAAACCTAAAACCACGATTGTGTTTGCCGAGCATGTATCGATTTTTGCGTCTTAACATTATCCGACAACGAGGTAACAATGTTTGACAACCATATGAAGCTTTGAAGGAACTATTTTTTGGATAAAAAACTCTGAAATTGATTATTTGGTTTGTCGACATAAGGTTTGGTAAACTCGACCAATCCGAGCTTGTTTGCACTATAAAATGGAAGATTGTACTGCAATGGTGCAAGAGGAGGTAGAAAAGAGGTAATTGTTGAAATTTAATGTGTTTTATTTGTGGTTTCTCAAGTTTTCAGACGATTTTTCACGGGCGCATTGATTCGGCCTCGCAGGACCGAGAGTTATACAAACGTCACGGTCAACATCCACCGAAACTTGTACGTAGTTCACGTCATGATGTGAACGAAACGAAGTCATAGTCTCGATATGGACCGACCGAGACTATTTCATAGGTCTCGGTTGGACATGAACGAAACTGTACTTATAGTCTTGGACCTGTACAACCGAAAACTTGGGTTTTTGTGTTTTTTGGTGAATTTACTGTGCATTTTGGTTAATCATAATGTTACAATGTTTGTATGACGATTTCTACTTATTTCCATACTACAAGGATGCGTTTACACCTTGTAGGTCATTCCCATCTAGAGAATCGACAATTTCATGGCTTCAAATGATAGGTCGGGAGAACAAGTTTGTGTTAGTAACGAAGCACTCTGATGCCAGAGGGATTAAGCGCAGGGGAAGGGTGAAACTTGCGTGTGAGAGGTCTGGTACATATGGAGGAATGTCACAAAGAGTCGAGAAGGGTAAAACGACAAAAATCGCTTTGAAACCAAGAAATGAAAAAGAAAAGGATGAAACGGGGATGACTCAAACCGGTACAAAGAAATGTGGATGTCATTTCCTTATTAACATCAAGAAAAATGCTGACTCTTTGTGGTATGTCACTGTCATATGTGGGAGGCACAATCACGACCCCGCGAAAAATTTGGACGACCACTCATTTGCCTGAAGATTGGATAAGGGGGAGCAGGAGGTTGTGGTGCAGATGACAAAGGATAATGTGAAGCCAATAGACATCCTCGATACGTTAAAGCAAAGAGATGTTACAAACGTATCAACAATGCGGATAATATATAATGCACAACAAAAATTCCGAATTGAGGATGCGGGTGGGATGACTCAAATGCAACAACTATTGCACATATTGGAGAAGAATAAGTGGATGTCGTGACATAGGAAGCATCCCGATACGAATATCGTCACTGATTTGTTTTGGTCACATCTTGATTCAATCAAGTTGCTAAGGTGTTTCTCATCGGTAGTTTTGATGGATTGCACTTACAAAACAAATAGGTATCGAATGTCTTTGTTGGAGATTGTTAGCATTACTTCAACGCATTTGACGTTCTCCGTTGGGTTTGCTTTCATATCATCAGAGAGTCATGCAAATTATGTTTGGGCACTTGAGAACTTGAGATCCATATTGGGTCTAAACCTGACGTGTTTGTTACGGATCGGGACTTAGGACTTATTAGTGTCAACGAAGAAGTATTCCCATCATCGTCTCACTTTCTTTGCTCTTGGCACATCAACAAAGTAGTATTGGCCAAGACTAAGATGAT
Source organism: Stephania yunnanensis (assembly GCA_039657365.1). Taxonomy (NCBI): domain Eukaryota; kingdom Viridiplantae; phylum Streptophyta; class Magnoliopsida; order Ranunculales; family Menispermaceae; genus Stephania; species Stephania yunnanensis. The sequence continues at coordinate 24,087,049 of CM077581.1, read as the reverse complement.
GTTTAGGGATAACGAAGACTTCGCTCGTTTCATGGATAGGTGGACGAGTGCGATGTATGCTAAGTCGGAGGCCTTATTCGAACTTAGGATGAATGACTTGCGTTGTGAGTTCAGGAATGTGAAGGGTCTTACTGATTACTTGGATAACACATGGGTAAAGACCTACAAGGAGAAATTTGTACGAGCATGGACAAATCGAATTATGCACTTTGGGAAAACAACAACACAGAGGGTTGAGTCTGCTCATTCCACTCTAAAGCTACATCTTGGCAACAGTCAAGCAAATTTTGAGACTTTGTGGAGTGTAGTTGATGGTATCCTTAGGATCCAACATAACAACATCAAGGCATCATTTGAGCTCAATTTGAATGTGGTCAAACATGAATATTTTGATGAGTTATATCGCCGATTACGTGGTTATGTCTCTCGGCGGGCGCTTAAGTTAATCGGAGATGAATTGGAACGTTTGGTTGCGAGATACGTACCACACATGGCCTTCCTTGTGCACACGAGCTAAACCTTTATAAATTTGCTGGGTCACCCATCCCTCTTGAGGACATTCATGTCTACTGGCGAAAGTTGAGTATGATACTTGAGAATCTTGTGGATCGGTCTGGATACAATGTGCACGATGAGATTGAAAGAGTATTGCAAAAGTTTCATGCTTGCACTGATGAGGACGATCGCATCAGGATTATTCAGCAGCTCAGGGAGATCAGACGACTTTCATCTACACCGGGAGTTGTGCCACCTACGAAAATAAAGACAAAGGGAAGGACACCGGAGTCTTCAATCGGAAGTATGTTGAAAAGATGAAGTAAGACAGGATCCAAGAGAAAACACGATGAAGACGATTCTTCGATGACAAGATTGCCTAGCGGATTTGAGTACGTATTATCAAAAGAAGAGGCTTCTAGTTCGAGGAAAAAGAAAAGTAAAGTGGGGCCTAAAATGCGTCGTACAAGTCGACGCACCCAAAGTGCATCTAGCATGGCTTATGCTCATTGCATAGAAACGAATTGGTTGCCATATGTTGAAAGCACTATCGATGTGCTAGCCGATGGAAATCGTGGATATCAGTGTGTTGCCTCCGGGCTAGGACTTCCCGATGTAGACGGATGGAGGATAGTACGTAGAAAGATGTTTGATGAGATAATCGGGTATGAAAACTTTTGGCGGGAAGTGCTTGGAACGAGTTACGAGAATGTCAAAACTGCTGTGCATTGTCCAGATAATCATGTTGGTGCCTCTTTCAAAGAATGGTTGACACTTCCAGACATGGGATTGTTAATATCAACGGCCTTTAATGTCATTCTAGTAAACCTCTCGCGTGGTAGTGCCTCGACATTTCTTTTCTACGTAGTGGTCCACTGTCGTCGTTACATAGCAGACTTATCATTTCCATGATTAATGAAAGAATTATCCATTAGGTTATGGTAAGTTCGTAGATTTTTTGTGAATTATTTTTTTTCAACCTTAATCGGGTATGTGACAATAGCTTCTATGTTCTACTTTTGACTTTGACAGGTGAAGTTGATTGTGAATGCATCACTGCTATCCTTATATCCATCGTGGGAACGGTATGTTGAGGAGTGCGGTAAAGGATGGTGTGATGGATTTGTCATTCGTGAAATCGTGTCAATCGTACCTTCCGAAGAAGGTGCTCTATCCGTGGTAGATTTAGATTCTTCGTAGTTTAAGGGACATGTTTGACGAAATACTAATAAGCGTGTAAATATTTTTTACTCTGACAATGTAAAGTGATGTAAAGTGATGTTATTAACATGTTATGGTATGTCGACTCTTTGTTGTTAATATGTTATGGTATGTAAAGTGATGTTGGTAATATGTTATGGTTTGTTAAGTGATGTTGTTAATATGTTATTGTTGTCATTCGTTATGTTGTTAATGTGTTTTGGTTTGTAATTGATCTTTAATAGACCATCTCGACAATGCCAGTCGATCACCCATGCATAACTATCGGCACTAACCAATCGAAAACCATCGAAACTTCTCGGTATGGCAAGGCCGAGAGAGGTTTCTGTTACGAAAAAGATACAACTCATTCACTCGTGAACGCCCTGACTGGAAAACTCTCGGTCGGACCAACCGAAAGTAGACGAGGTTTCGGGGTCTACATCACTTTCGGTTATAAGTCAACGAGGATCAGCAGAAGATGTCGGAGGGACAAGTCCGAGACGTATTCGAACATGTCGGTTGTGCAGTGTCGTCAAGTTTATCTTGGTTTCGGCTCTGAACGACCGAGACTACTTTCCTGATGCAAAATGACGATCAACCGAAATGAGAATTAATGGAACATAACTCAACACCAACAACAACACCACAACTTTCGAAATAGCCAAATATTAAGCGACAAATCAGTTTATAAACAGAATTAATACCATAAGAAAAAACATGGAGTACTTTGCATAAGCTGAACATATTCACTAATTATTTTCCCAATAAAACTCACTCACACAAAATGGTTTCAATACATAAACATAACAAATACAATTTAATTAGTCCAATGAACCGAAAAACAGTACCACAAGTTTCATATTCCACCGTAAGCCCCTTGCTGATGTTTGCTTCATCCCCAACATCTTCGATGCTAACCCCAAGTAGTTTGGACATCAGCTTAATCGCATCCGAGCGAGATTTTTCGGCGTACCTCGCAAAGTTCTCAACTGCCACCGCCTTGCCCGTGACAGGAATCTTTAGGAGCATGCTCACATCCTCCAAGGAGATCGACATTTCACCGAATGGTAAGTGAAATGTGTTCGTCTCCGGCTGCCACCACTCCACTAATGCAGAGATAACCTCCATGTTAGCCTTGCGGTATGAGCAGTCTATCAACGTATTCAACCCAGAGCGCCGAATAATCCTCTGAAGGCCCGCGGTGTCAGGGTGGCACGATTGTAAGTCCCATTTTTGGATCCGAGCACCGTGATTGATACACTTGAGTGTTGGACGATCCCGCAACAACAAAAAACATTGCGTCAACTTAGTGAAAACCCAATATTTTCCATTTAACGAAAATTTATATACCTCATTGCTCCAAATCGCTAATGCGGCATGATCTTTAAAGCTCTTCAATAATGATTCATCTTCGGGACCACCGGGGAAAGGAGCACACATTTCCATATGCCATTGTGACTCTCCTTCATTATGGGCACCTCCACCACTAGTACTCCCACCCACATTACGATCACTATTTGAGGTGTCCACCGGTGCTGATGAGTCACTACTACTAGACTTTGATGCATGAGTCTTATATTCGCCTCGGGCAACTACAATATCTGAGTGTCGCTGCATGTCAATTTTTGAACCCTCATCGTACAATTCTAGTTTCTTTGCACGTCCTCCACCAATCTTACCATTTCCTTTCACATCCACCTTCTCTTTCTCTTTTCGATAAGATGTAGTCGGGGTCTCTGGCTGCCTCGCCCACGGTTACCCCTCGACACCTCAATACCAACCTCCTCCTTAGTCACCGGGGCTTTCGAACGAGCCATACCTGAGAAGACTACAACATGTAAGCACATGCCGCAAAAACAAAAGAGAAATATAAAAAAAAAAGAGCAAAATCTTCCATTTCTATAGTCTCGGTCAAGCAGGTTTGAGAAAACAATAACAATCTCGGTGACACGTGACCGAGATATCAATATAAGTCTCGATAATGCACAACCGAGACAACTGCACTTTCTCGATTGTACATCATCGACATTACATCAACTATATGCTTCGAATTACTCTCGTGAGATGGTATCCGAGAGCAGTCACAACATTACGCTACCTAAAATAATAACACAATTACAATTTCGATGACGCGTGACCGATATACCAAAATTAGTCTCGACCACTCATTGCCGAGACTATATTCTCTCCTCTCTGACCAAGAACCACGAGTTCCCTAAAACTTTCCCTACGTCAAGCATGGTCGAGACTGTACGAATTTTTTCGAGCCTGCTTGGCCGACAACCACGAATTTGCAATGCATGTACCATTGAATGCACCGCTACACAAACATAACAAATACTCGACCAAATGCAACTTAATTAGACTATCAACGTACCTTCGATCGATCGATTTCACGGCTTGAGCGCGAGAACAACAACGAACCCGAGCCCTAACGTCGAGACCAAATCTATCAATTCGGTGAGCCTCCAAACTCGTACAGCACAGCCAAAAACTGTCTACCACAGAGGAGAGAGGAACGAAGACAAATTCGAAGTTCGTAGATTGCTTGCAATGTATTAAGCTCAAATTCGAGGGTTCAATAGCAAAGTGACGGGCTGGTAATGTGCCTTTACTTTGGTGGCAAAAGTATTTTTGAGATTTCGAGCCTCAATTTTGGGTGCCCTTAGTAATATGCTTTGTGCCCTCAACAAGAGGGTGCCTTCATGAATTGGTAGGGTGCCCATAGCAAGCCATGCATACACAAATATTTGAAAAGTAACCCATTCTATATATGATAAAGATAAAAAATGGATAGAATGAAAGGGTGTCTTCATGAATTAGTGAGGTGCCATAGCAAGCCAGGCATAGACAAATATTTGAAAAGTAACCCATTCCATCTATGATAAAGCTAAAAAATGGATAGAATGAAAGGTCCAATTAAAGTCCACAAAATATTAATGTAAATTAAAGTCCACAAAATATTAATGTACCATGTTCTTTGCCTTGCAAAATGACTAGTTCAGATCCAGCAATCAAGTTTATTCAATTGAATCCACCAAAAGAAAAAGTTCATGATTCAACCATTCATGATTCCGCAAATTGATATTGAAGCTTAGATCTCGGGGTAAAGCAATGAAACAATTTAATAGTCGCTTAGGCGCTCATAACTGAGCCAGAGTTTCTGCGGCACTCAGACAACATGTCAAGGTAGAACTGGCACTTGCTAATGTCTGTCCCATAATTGTTCAGGCACTGCAACATTCAAAAAATGCAAGCAAAATTATGATCAGATATCAAATGGACGACAAACCAGCTAACAAAAAACAGTGATCAGCCTTTAAACACATGCTAAAGGAAAATGTCCACACATTTATGATCTAACAAAAAGTCATCATACATAAGTCAACCACTTGCCAACAGCCGACTAATGTTCAGAACCACCTCAATAGTATTGATCATAGCATAGCCAAAGCTCAAATATACATTTGAATGAACGACAACAAATCACAATAAAAGTTCAAAATGACCCATCATAACTACATAAATCCCCTTAACATAGGCCTTGTTTGGTATGAAGTGGAGATATCTCCAAAGAGATAACTCACGGGGAGTTGGAAACTAATTTTGTTTGGTTGTCCCAGCTTGCATGCAAGTTATCTCCCAACTTACACCTTAGGGTGTGATATACCTCTCCACCACCCCTTAAGGAGTTATCTGAGTTGTGAACAAAATTACCCTTTCATTAATGACCATTTTATTACTCATCTTTTTCTTGTTTGAAGGTTATTTTTGTCAATTCATATTTTCTATTGTTTAAAAACTTGAAACTTCCCTGCAGGCTGCAAGTTTAAAGTTGAACCAAACATAAAAATATTAACTTCAAGGAGTTTAACTCTAAGGAGATAACTCCCAACTAACACTGTAAGTTATAAAAAATAAACGAAATGAGACCATAATTTATTGATATAATTAAAGGGAACCAATTGGAAGACAATCTTTTGGTGCACATCCCAATTAACAATGAATGTCCAAAATATTCTAAATTTCTAACAGTATTGCAAATACAAAATTTTTTTTTCAAATAATTGCTATTTCCCAGCAAGTTCTCAAATTTACAATGGTATCTTCTCTACCCCAATATTAAACACCCTATCAAAATTTTTATGCCATTTCTTAGTCCTAGTTAGTGGCCATAAAATTTACGGTTACTGGTTTTAGTGAATGAATAATGAAAGATACTAGGGTAGTAAATTTACTTACATCCTGGAATGCCTTTGAGTGGATGCTGCATGCATCTGATCCATTCATGCTGTTCATGGCAGGTGCAGGGGCAGAACTAGCCTCAGAAACTACAGTTTCATGCTGAACGGTGCGAGGTCCCATCACAGCGTCAACAGCTCTGTGTGCAACTGCACTGCCCGTGCCAAAAGCCATGCCTGTAGAAAAGAATAGCACAAAATTATACATCAGGTTGTTATTTATTCTTTACTTTACCCACCCAGTATCCAAAAGCCCACGGGCCCCAATTAATCAAGGTTGAGTTGAGTTGACCAACAAAGAGGTAAGACTATCCAAGTAGAAGCAACTCAATTAGCAGGGTTTGAAACCAAGACCTCTACTTGAGGGGACTGAACCATTCAAACCAACTTCCATCGGTCACAAACAGTATGCTTGTGTCGTCAATTGTTAACATTCTTGTATGGGCAAGGGCCAATTACTTGAAAGAATAATTCCAAAACAAATCCCCAAAATGAACTCTTCCAAATATAGAAGTAACCTAATAACTCACCTTGGGCGATGGTGGAACCAATTCCTGAGAGTATGGATCCACCTCCACTATGTACAGGTGCTGGAGGAGGGGCAGGGCTTGCTGCAAGAGATGTCACAACCAACAAAACATATTTAAGCGCAACGATAAATTGGGATTGGCATAACCAGAACATACTCAACTAAGATGCTGCTCTATGATTCTACTGAATATCTCTAAATATTACCTGGTTGAGGAGCATTACGTACAGGAGCAGGACGAGGGGGTGCTCGGGGAGCAGGCCTTCCTGAAAGCCAAAAACAGAAAGAAACATGTTAACGAGTAAATACACTAGCAATAGAAGAAAATACGAACACAAAAGATACAAAATTGATTTGTAAATGATAAAATAAGATCGAATGAAACGGGCGGAACTTCTAGCTCAAATGCCTACAAAAAAGGTCCATCCATTCACCTTAAACATGGTATCTGAGATATCAGATATGGCACAAATGCCAACATTTGCACCATTTCTACCATCGGCATGGCCTATCTCTTTCTACACTGTTAAAGAATTTCTTCGATGCCGAGGAAACATTGCTAAACCGAATAAAAACAAAGTTTTACAACCCTAATCACCGATTGTCACAAAGTGCAAGTCAATCTCGAAAGCCTAAATCGAACCAAATAAATCCTTAAATCTAAACACTAAATCAGCATATTTCAACACAATTTTAGCCAAATCACGAAAGCTTGCCCATGTCGTAGAAAAGCCAAAAAAAAAACCCTAACACTTTCCGCCAAAAAAAAACCCTAATTTATATAAAATCATGAGCAAAAAGGGCAAAACGTTTCGTCAATCAAATCGATAGTCCCAAGTCGATAATCTAAAGAAACCAAGAGAAACATAAACATAGAAATCACAAATCCGACTAAATTATGTACGCTTACGATATTGAACCACCACAACCAGAGAGACGTGGCAATCGAAATCAGAAAATTAACCAAAAACGTTACTGACCAGAGCTTCGGCGAGGCATGACTGCGAATCGAACTAAGACAATACAGAAAATGCTAGGAAGGACGAATTGCGAATCAGATAGATTAGAGAGGTAGGGTTTTTCAGTATAAATAGGGACCAGAGACTTGGAATGGCGGTGCATCTAAGGCTCGCACGTACGGGTGACCGCTCGCGTGTAGAATGTTCTACACGCGAACGATACGATATCTACCGTTCGTGTGCTGCTGATTCATTTTGCACCGCTAGATCGTTCCTCGATGCCAGTACGAGAATAAGATGAAAATGATTATTGTAATACCGAAAGAATATTGTTTGAATATACTCTCTTAAGGATGCACACCGATTGAGTCAATCCATAATCCAATCCAATCATTGACATGTGTCGAACGTGCACAATAATTTTTCATATTTTTTCAATTATTTGTAGTAATGATAAATGAGATATCGTCTCTAAAGAGATTTTGCAAACTTTTAAGGAAAGCATTTTGTTTGGTTTCTCTTAATTTAGTTAATCTAATTAAATGAAAATTAAAATACTAAACAACTAAAAACTATAACTACTAACTTAATTAATCAAACTAACTAAACTAATTTAAACAATTCAATGAAAACTAAATTAAACGAAATTCAAATTCAATATAATATAAATGTCTAAACAAACTGACAAATCATCGCTAAACAATGTAATATACTTGGATAGCATTCAAATACTAGAACATAACATCACTTCATAACCTAGTTATAATTGTATCACATGGAATCTCAAAATCATTAAATCCTAATTTATAATAGGTTGATAGCCTTTAGCAAACAATCGATTTTCTTATATTCAATAGAAAATAAGCTATATTCTAATCATTGTAGATCTATCTGTTAGATAAAAAACAATAAAATAGAAATACGATAGCATTAATACTCGATAAAAATCATGCATAATCTAAATCAAATATTAATAAGCATATGTTAATTAATAAATAACTTAGAACACAACCACCTAGAACATCCACTCAAGAATATAGCCCTAAAGATTAATCTTAGTTACCACTTCTATAATTATTGCAATAATAATATTCATAGATTCAAAATCACAATACCACAATGCATATTTGCAATTATGCACGCAATATCAATCTTTATTACTTATAATACAAAAAAACAACTTATTAAAATTGTGATTTGTTGTGTATGAATAGATCTAAAGCATTAAGTTAATGATTTTTTAATTATAACTATATAGCAATCCAAAATATATACATGTCTAGGGTTTGTTTAGATTAATAAACTATTCACTCATCCTGCAAATAAATAACACAATAATATAATAGAAGACATAATTAAATAAATAAAATACCTCTTAAATAAATCAACACCTCCATCTATAGGGTCGTAGTCAATCTACCCCTAGTGGTCGAAAATACACTCACATCACTGGTGAAAGTGAACTCTGGTATGTCGGGGATCTGAATAGCCACTGTCTTACGAAAACAGTCCACCTGGGTGTGATACAACGCTAGCCAATCCATTCCCAAAAGCGTATCGAACTCTAAGAACTCTAGAACGTGTAGGTCAATAGGGAACTGGTGTTTGTAGATCTCTATCGTACAACCCTCATAAATAATATTAAACTTCCCCCCAACTACCGTGCTGAAAATCAAGCTTGTGTTAGCTCTAATCGGTGTTAACCCTGACTCATCAACCATATATTAAGAAAAAAATGATACGGTTGAACCAGAATCAATAAGTGTATGCATAAAACGACCACAAATTGAAATCATACCCTTAACGAGCTGTATGGTGGCTTCATGGTATGGCTATGCTACCTTGTATGCATGCTTCTTAGCTTGATCTAGTGGTGCTGCAATCGGTGTTACTAAAGCTTTCGGATAATCTTTCTTAATGTGTCCAGGTTGTTTGCATTTTAAATAAGTAACATGCCTATGTCCTTACCACCGACCTTGAACACTGACCGACCTCTAGCCCTGACCCTGACCATACTTTCCTCGGTCCCTGTCTCCTTGGTCATGACCCAGTCTTTGTCCCTATTGCCGTGTATAACCACCACCTTACATCTATGTTAGTTGTGCGAGTACTGTAACATGGGCACTGACTGCCTAGTGTTCACCATGTCTGGGTTTCTGTCCCCATCTATCTCTGTGATCTATAATCCTCTTTCCCTTCATGTCAGAATTGGTGTTGTGCTCGAATCACCTTGATGCCATGGTATAGGCATCGCGCTGTAGTAGAGAAGATATGTCATATGGGTTAAGGCCCTCTCATAGATCTCCTGTAGTGTACGAGCTCCACCTGATACTACTATACTCGCTATCTCATCTTTAAGCCCCACTTCAAAGTAGTGAACTTGATCATGATTCATAAAAGCCAAGTCCCCAACAAACAATAAAAATTAGCGGTACCTCTCCATATACTGAACAACTGTGTGAGTACTCTTCCTAAAACACAAAACCTTTCTCTCAGACACAATGTATCTCCCTCGATATGTATTGGTCATAGAAGACCCGTCTGAAAATGGCCCGGGTAGTCAGCTTTCATAAGTCTCGGTATGGGCGGTCCACCAAACATAAGCTGTTCTTTTCAGGATATATAACCAGATATCTTGTACTGGATACTATCATGAATCCTCAGAAGCTTATGGAGCTTCTCGTGTGTGAGAACCTATCTAGCAACTGACTCTGGGTCTCTGCCTTTAGTAAAATATCATGGCTAAAATCTCATAAACTCCTTTGTTAGTTTAACCTCAGCTGACAAGAAGGTCTCAAATGTGATCTCATGTGGGGTAGTGTTAGTGTCATCGCGGGCGTAGATGTTGATGTGGTAAGCTCAATATGGGTCTCAAAAACTATAGCCGACGTGATAGTCTTGACCATAACTATATTCACTGACGTACCCTGGACAATCAGAACGACTATTGTCTTAGTGATGCTTGGTGTAACAATGAAGCGTAAGCATCGCGATACCCGTTGTTTGGGCATTGAGCAAGGCCATCATCTACTGAGACCGACGGTCATATGTCAGGATCAGGTCGAGTACATTTTGATCGATCACAACAGGCGTGGTGCCACTCGTTTGTTCCCCATCTTCTACAAGTGGAGTCGCTGTCCATCCATGTCGTATCTGCAATAATGAAGATGTGTCGGTATCAGCCTCGTATACACGTATATATTAGTACAATAAAAATATATATAACATATAAACCCTAGTATAACCCGCCTCATATTCGCTTTCCAACTAACGTTCTAAGTCAGGATCTTCGAATTTTCACGTCCAAGTTTGTTTATTAAGTTTTATTTATTCTCTTAAACTTTTCCCCTAGGTTCTCTTGAACTTAGACTATGATACCAACTTTGATAGCCCCAAAACTCTGAGGCAAACCGGTTACTGCCACGTCGCCGAACGCGTCATTAATCTTGCCACGTCACCGCACACTTGTCCTTGATAGCCTGTGACCTAAATCTTCATTTGTATTTTATCTCATTAACTTATTATTTATCATATATTTATAAATATTTACAATAAGTTAATTAAGTTAAGTTGTTTACGACTTATTAAATCATTATAAGTTAAGTATCTTAGCGAAAGTCTTTAAAGCATGCAACTATTGTAAAAATAAAAAGTTTGCATTTTATAAACAACTTTATAGTATGGAAACCCGACATGAGATACCATGTATATCAAAAAATGACAAAAAATACAAAAGATGGTCATATACATGTATCAGGTACAGAAATCCTCCAAAAGTCTTATAAAAAGAAGTAAATAATATATACAAACACCTACGCAAAAAGTTGACATGGCTCTCATAGCGCATAGGTAGTCGCATAGGAAATGCAATTTGTTACAGAAAACAATGACAAATTGCAGTGAGTAAATCCTAAAAAAATTAGCTAATATTCACGAAAATCAATAAAAACGACTATAATTCATGTGATTTAAATAAGGAATGGAAAATAAAGGGAACACATGAAAATAATTTGCAAAGAAGTTGAATTGGATACGAGTGCAATGTGACAGAAAAACCCCGGTGGACATCTGAGAATCGACTTAGCTAAACCGAAAGGAACCCATGACGATCATCTCGCCAAACATCTCACAGTCGAATGAGGAACCCATGAACGGTAGGACTCCGTTTAAACATTTCTCGAGAGAAACCAATGACAGAGACTTAGGTCACTGTCAAACATCTCTCAACCTATCGAGTTTCGCGAGAAATAGTCACCGGATAGCCCCGACATGGGCAACTACTCGAACAACGCGGAGTAGCTAGCCCAAGGGTATAAGTTTGTGCCATGCTCGGCCTTGTCAGCAAACACGCATACGCACGTAGGAGTGGATAAACACTAAATGGATAGAAATAAATAGCACGATAGACTAATTGAAATGTAAAATAAATCAAGTGCTATAAATGAATTCTAACTAATTTTCTCGTGGGTTTACCTACCTTAAACAATCTCAAATCGCCCTCGAAATATTCTGCTCATGCCTCCCAACTATAGTCTCCTAAGTTCCTAGTGTCTAGTTATACCATTTAAATTATTTTAGAGTCGCATTAAGTGAGTTTATAATGCGGTACCAAAAATTTAAAATTTTACTCCAAAAAGTTTAGTTTTGGCAACACTTTTCGAGTTATTACCGGGCGCCAAATGCCCAAAAAAGCTTCAAAACTCATTTTCTTAGCTTTTCTAATTTTAATATATTTTTTAAAATTTTTCATAATTTATATCTATTTTTCTGTAATTTATTTATTTAAAATTTATTTTTATTTAATTTTAAATTAAAATTTTAATTTATTTATTGGGTTGGGCCTAAATAAGGCCCTATTCATCCCAACCGCTTAGACTAGGGTCAGTCGACTGGTCCAACCGAACTCGGGTCGGTCCGATCCGGTCCATCCAAGCCAAGGTCGGTCCGACCCATCCTAACTTAGGTTTGGTCAACTTGGCCCATGACCCACATGGGGGTAGCCTAGCCTAACTTGCCTGACTACCCCTTTCCCCCTTCATTCTGTCTCTTCTCTAGAGACGAAGTCTCTTCTCTAGAGAAGATACCAAATTTTTTTCCTATATTTTTTAAGCAAATAACAATAACGATAACTACATCAACGACTAAACTCTACTATTTCAACCTCCCAATTAAAGCTCCAAATTTCTCTAAAAGTGTAACAATAATAATTACCACTCACCTTGGTCTAAGGAGGATACCGTTGGGAGCCGCCAAATGGAAGAATTCACGAGAGAGGTGACGAGACTGTGGAAGTTTGAGGAGAGCTTGGAGATGGAGAGCTTGGTGATTGAAAAAATGAAGGGGGTGTGAGGAGGAAGAAGATCGTTGGGAGGGAGATGGGTGTTTGTAAGTTTTGTTTGGAGATGAGAGAGAAAAAAGCGAGTGATGGGTATGGGTGAGGTGATGTGACGATGTGACGAGTGATGTGACTTATAAACCCCTAACTACCCCATATACCCGCGTTACAAGCACCTCGCGACGTTGTACACTATCGTCACTACACGCACGCGGTACAACTAAATAAAATTCTTAACTAGTGTGACGAGAATTATTAAATAAAAATACTACAATTTAACACCCATCACACAAAATTAATTATTTATACCTTAGTTGGCGTGCCCTATACTTGTCGGTGGTGTGTATGTGAGTCCGACCTACGGGTCACAATCTGTAATTAATAAACTAATTAAGATTAATTAGAACGAGTAGATACATAGAATCTCAAAACACAAAAACCCACTAAATTAATCTTAATTTTAGAAAATGTTTCATAATAACACTACAATCAAAATCAATAAGAATTTTGCCAAGATACCAATGAATATATCGTTCAAAACCTGTTAGATTAAGAAATACTTCACCCAACTCTAGTTTCAAGTACTCGAGCTAAATCGTTTTCTTGAAGGGTTTAAGAACATCCATTTTTTTATCTCTCATTCTTTTCTACTCCATCATAATTATATCTTTATTATATATTTCCTTTGCTTTTATTTTTGAGTCCCTGCCCCATTTCCTATGGACATTTTCACATTTTCCCATTATAGATTCCCTTCATTTCCTATGGAATCTATATGACTCTTTATATATTTGTAAAATCTTGTTAACACTTCACACTTACCACTAAAGTCGAAGAAAATATTCTTTCTAACTTATAGAGTTTCATTAGTTTCTAACCTATTTCTTCTTTCAATTGTGGTATAATAATTATATATATACTATAAAAATACTTAATCAATAACTGTTGTATCATAAGATTCTTAAAATTTTGTCTTGTTCATCTTGCACTATTGTTTCGATCTTGTATTCTTTCTTATGATTAACACAAAACATTCAATCCGGCGTAAAACATCAACTAGTAAAGTTAATAAAAAAAATATACAAATTGATTCCTTTTATCATATAACTCACTTGGGTAATAAAAATATCACTTCTATTCAAATATATTTTATATTATATATTCATTTTCATTTTCATTCTTTTCCTAACTAAAAATAAAGTAAAATGAAATTCATACTTGGATTCGGAAGACATTTGAAAAATGTCATCAACTTACTTGAATATCGGATCAAAAGTTTGAATTTTGCATCAATTTTTGACTTATATTCTACCTTTCCTTTTTTCCTTTACTTTCTTTGTCATCATTGTCATATTCACCTAAAATACCCCAAACTCATTCCAAACCTTGTCCTCGAGGTTTAATAATTAAGTCGGGTTTTCAACCAAATAAACATACATCTTGAAGTATAAATGAATTGATATAATCATAAATTGGACAATCGATATATAAATTAAACTTAATATATAAATCTCATCGAACAAATTGCATAAAAATTAGAATAAACATCACCTATATAACAAATATAGCTTCAAATTTAGCACCAAAACACTTAATAAAATATAGCATATGAATGCAAATCACTAATCATAGATCAAATAAATTATATCACCACGGATCACAAAGTATAGCACCAGAGATACAAGTAAGACATCACACAATATCACTTATAAATAAAGAAGAAAAGAGGGAGTAAAGAAATCAATGTCGTCGCCTAAAATCTATATCATCATCATCATCCTCCATTAGATCAATCCTTTGTGATTGGTAGCTCACAGCGGGGTCAAAAAGTTGGTAGTCCTGTCCTGGCAGTATTGAAACATTAAAACTACTATTAAGAGGTAGCCTCACGAGTGTAGATGGTACATGAACCTCTGCTCCTCCTTGTCTTTTATGTCTTCTTGACATCTTTATCTTCATTTTGTAAATGCTCATTGCTAAGACTCTCTAGTTCTCGAACATCAATTCTTTATTCCTCAGAGTTTGCATTTGATTACGCAAAATTGTACCCATAAAGGCCAACTCTGACTCTTCCGTGTATAGTCCATCGTAGTCCCTAGCAGGTTGCTCCACATTCAGATCATTTCTAGCTCTCAACATTTCCTCTAAAATCTCCTCGTGTATCTCTAATTTTTTTCTTTGCTCTATCTCTCTTCTGGCTATTTCAGCCTTCTTTCTTTCATTTTTAGAGTTTTCATAACCATTAATATTCCATGTCTCTCTATAACTTCATCCGTGATAGTTTTCTCTGGTAAAACACCCATTTCAATTCTTACTATTTTTACTTGATCCGCTCTACAAAAAGTCGTGTTCATCTAAAGAAAAAAGTGTGTTGTTTTTTTTTATGGTGATGGCACTCGTTATCGACTCGTAAATGATTTTGCCAACATCCAAATATCTCATCCTAATGACAATGTGGTAAGTAAGGCAACTTTGTAGTTCACTATCTTTAATATTGCAGGCTTGGCTCTAAGCTTGCGTTGATGAACTAACACCATGCTTTTGTGATCTTTCTAAAAACTTTGGTAGTTTTGTACTTGGGGTACCCCTCCATATAAAAAATGAATCCATCACCATGGATTTCCTTTAAACCTTCCCTAATTTTCTCGATGAGGTAATGGTACTTAATTGCGCATTCAAGCTTTGGGTACTTATTGTTTCCTCTTTGGTAAACTTTTGGTAAACTAAAATACAAGTTTATTCTTGCAGTGGAATAATCCACTGTTCTTCCTATAACTCGTGACTTTGTCTTACTGTCACTTCCAAAAGCATTTGCATAAAACTCTCTTACCAAAATATTACATCCTTTCTCGTTAGGAACGTCATTTATACTTAAGTCGTTATAGTCCCTAGTAAACAATCCACAATTCCTTGCCTCAATGATACATAGGATCCTAGGCCTATATTTCAAATCATTCTTCACATTGAATCCCCTCCCTAGGGATCAACTTCCTATCTTTCACTAAATCATTCTAAAATTCTGGTAAAAGCCTTCTCATTGATAAAGTTTTCTTTCCTAAGAACATAATTTTTCGCCCTCATTTGTATCTCCAATTCTACTTCCTCATCCTCATCCCGTACTCTTCCTCAAAATAATAGCTAAATGATAAAAATGGAGTAGGTTCTCTTTGTATTCTAATTCTAGGTGTGTTAAAAAAACTTTGTGGGTTGGATTTGGGAAACTTTGGATTTATTCTTTGTTTTCTCTATTAACTTCCCCTTTCCTTTCTCCTTCCTTGAATTTCTATTCTTTCTACTTTTAGCAATTTGGATAAGTACAAGTAAAAGAATGAACCTGTAAAATCATGTAAAACCAAATTGGTAGAAAAACATTTGTTAAAATTCAACTTATCTATCAAATGAGAAGAAATTTATCAGAAAAGTTGTTTATAAATCGAGAGTTTGAAACTCATATGAAATTTATCGATAAAATATCATTGATAAAAATAATTGTTTGCAAATAATTCAAGGCATACGATAGTCAAAAACAAAAAATCACAAACTCATTTGAAATTTAGTCTCAAATTAGTTTGTGTATAAGTTCAATTCATTCGCGTTTACTAAAAATAGTTCAAAAATTTGATTGCAATAAATAAATCATCACACCACTCTTATACTAGTATTATAATTGAAAACATTCGTTAAAATTAATTTAGGGTAAGATTCTTTTAATTTAGTTATAACTATGTAAAAATTCAAAAAATGACAAAAAATAAAAAAATACTCAATAAAAAGTTAGGGTTTTCATTGATTACCTTCTTGAAAGTGATCTTGTAAGATCGAAATTCTAAGACTCCTCCAGAACATTCCTCTAAGATCCAACTTCAAGTCCCCTTGCTCAAGCCCTAGTTGGCTTTACATTATCAAAACTCACTAAATTTTGGGTTGAATGTGGGAAGATTGAGGAAAGAATCACTTAAATAGACTAAAATCTTGCTTTAGAAGGTTGAATTTAATCGAAAATTCGTATCTCGATTGAAAAGTTGCAATGGTTTATGAGTGTAAAATGGATAAATGTAGCAATTTTGGGTTTACGTTTTTTAAAACTCATATTTGTTCTTAGTGAATATGGGTTTAAGTGGATTCGTCGAGGTATCGATAACTAAATCGTTGAAAATAAGCCTCGGTGGTTCAACGACTAGTTCAGCAAATCCTAGTTATAAGTTCAAATTGGCGATAAATCGCTGACCTGAAATTACAATAAAATTTCTGCACAGTCCTGCGAATTTTCTCAACGAATTCCTGTATAAAGTGAAATTGCTAGAAAATCGCCAGCTTATTTTAACTGTTTTTCCAATTTATCCATATAATTATTGTATATATGTCCAATAAAAATTTAGAGTTATTTAAAATTATCAGAATCTCACTATGATTTGTACTAAAAATAATTTCATTACTATAAATAACTAACAGACATAAAGCTAATGTATAAATATAATATAATACGGAAAGATATTGGCCTGATCAACCCCCTTCCATGAAATTATTCCGAACATTGAATTTCTAAAACATCTTCATTAAAAGAGTAAAACATTGAGAGGACATAAAAACAACTAACTAATACCAAACCTAAAACCGAAAGTAAAAATAGAGTATGAGCTACCTTCCATAGATCGTTTTGTTTCTTGTTGTTGGCTCGACTGAATCATGCACTTTTAAACTGGTTCTATAAACTTATGTATATGATTGCCTACTTTAGTGCTATTTTAGAAAGTGGTTGCTCGAGCCTGAACCTTTAAAGTGATTGTCTTGTTTAGAGTATACATGATAGTTTGCGAAGTGGCTAAGTAAGGTCGTCATAAGATTAATAAATGATCTTCATTGATGAAATGTGGCATAACTAAAAAGTCTGTGGGAATAATGTATATGTCAATTTGTACTGGTACATTAGTAACCATCCTATTGGTTTCACTGAATGACCTTTTGGTAAAATAACTTTCTCAGAAGCAAGTACATCCAACTTTAGTTGAGTATGAAGAAAGAAGTGAATTAGCATGTAGTTTTCTCTAGAACCTATATCACAACTAGCTTTGAAATAACAAGCCCATTTAACTTTTATGTTTACATGTATATCTCTTGGATCATCGAATTTGACAATTGCTAAATTCTTCTTTTTCTTCTTCTTATTTTTCGTGGCTTTAAACTCCTCCATTTTAACATCATTCTAAACATTGTTCGGTTGCTTAACCTCTATTTTTAGGTTATTGTCTTTTGATTTGAAGTGTATTCAACTTGCTTATTCTTTGTCATAATATTTGCGTCTTCCATTGTTACTACATTAACAACATATACTCCAGTTTCATGATGATTTGATTCTAAAGATTCATTATAATTAGTTTGTTCATTATTAGATTTATTAAAATTATCATAGACATCTTCATCATTAAAATGAAAAGTGACACTTTTGTTTTCAAATTCCATAGACATTGTTCCTTCAAAGATATATAACTTTGTTTGATTGTTTTAAAAAATGGTCTTCCTAAAAGTATAGGCAGAGATTTAAATGATACTAAGTTTTCCATTTCCATGATAGAAAAATCGGCTGAAATACTAAGTCATTTACTTTTAATAAGACATCTTCTAGTAAACCATAAAGTTTAATAATTGTGTTGTCAGCTAGGTAAGATTAATATGTATATTAGTCAACGAACCTATTTTCAATGACTCATATAGTTTAAGTGACATAACATTAATTGATTCTCCAAGATCCCACATAGCAAAATATATAAAAGAAGTTCCTAATCTAATAGATATTTCAAACATTTTTGGATTGGAACATTTCTCAGGTATTTTCTTTTAATTAAAGCTGATACCTTTTATCCTTTCATTCAAAGAATTCTTTCAAAACTTCATCATAATTAGAAAATTGCATAATTGATTCCATTAATGGATTATTGATTTCTATTTTCCTAAATGCTTCAAGAATGTCTTTAATGTTTTCTTTCTCTCTAGCATTAGCTAATCATTACGGAACGGTAGAATATGAATATATATCTTCATTCAAATTATCAAAAATCTTATCATTTTCATCCTTAACAATTATTTCAGACTTTTGTAAAGATTTTTCATATGCTTGAACTTTGGTTAAATACCATGTGTATAGCTTTTAGGAAAATGTATGTATTTCAATTGTTCAGCCATCAATTCTTTAGTAGGAATGACATTGGCCATCATTTCTTCTTCTTCAATAGTTTTACGTGTTTTTTTATTACCTTGCTTAACTATCTTTTCAGTTATAGGTGCGTCTTTCTCATCATTGAATAAAACATTAACTTGTGTTTAATTAGCTAGAGCAATAATAGCTTGATTAGGTGCTTTAGCTTGATTACTCTATTGATTACTTAACCTATTTATTTGTGAATTCATTGGACTTAACTGATTTCTTAGTTCATTAATAGTAGCAGTATCAGTCTTAATCTAATTTTAAGAAATTAGTGTAATGTTTTGATGACTTTGGTTCATAAAATTATGCAAATTTCGCTATAAGTTTGGATTCATAGATCGAACATTTCGTTGAGGTTGCTGATTCGGTGTTGATTGCATATGAGCTCTTAGTCTATAATTATTATAATTTTGATTTTGAGGACCATAACTAAGATTTGGGTTTGGTCTTTCAGGATAATAAATATTATTATTTTCTTGATTTTTTAGGGGACCAAAAAACTGGTTTATAATTGCATTAATCTCTTTAGTATTTTCTTTATGTAAAGTAAGACATGCATCCGTAGAATGTGTAATTATTGGGTTTTTGGGTTTCATACTTAACGAAAAATCCAAAACAATTTTGAAAAACCCTAACAGGATCGAAAATAGGTTCCATTAAACTAGATCTAAAAAGTAAACCATACCTTAATCCGTGATTTTCTTCTGCGATTGTTCGATCTCCAAGTCGTTCAAGCGTGCGTCCTCTATCGAAATCCACACATGAATGGTGACCACAATTTGAAGTGCTAGCCCCAAGAAATATTGAAAACATTTTCTTTTTCTACCAAAATCTAAAGAACTCGAAATTTGCAAAAACAAAAATCTTATTTCGTTTTAGGGGTTCACCCTTTATTTATATGTGCAAATAAGCCCTCACTTAAAATTCTATTTGTAATACAACTATTGTATTTAGGTAGTTTAAGCAAATTAGACATATACCCCTATTAATAAGTTATCATATAATAAATCGTAAGGGCTTTATGTTATGAATTTTATCATATAAAATTCATTACTCTGGACCAATTGAAATTGCGCAAAGAAATTCTATGGGTGCGACGCAATATGTTTACGCGAGGTTGACAATGAACTAAAACTATTTTGGTACACAAGTTATAAGCGGTCTATAGCAAGACATTATGATTACCCAAGTAGCATGAATATCAAAATCGATACAACTTAATAAATAACATATATCATATCTTTTTGTCGTGCGATATCCTTTGACTAAGTATAAAGCATAAAAAGTCACCCTTAATGTTCAATTGTACTAGTCTTGATCTTTACGTAAACTAAAAACATCTAAGTGACATTGATCATATCAATTCACATGGACTTATCCATTATTAGTCTATCATATCAAGAGATCCACTAATATCTCTCTATACGAGAGCGTGACAAAATTTATCTTAATTACACAACTTCACATATTATTCACATGGTAACCAATCGCAATCTTTATAATCATCTGGTTAAAGAAAATGTTTAATTGTGTCAAATTACCATACTCCTAATATTGAAGTCTATGGTAATCTCAAGTTGAAGGACTAAATGATATGCTTATCACGAGTAACACCTATGACTTAATCTATGTAGTGTTTTCATAGCGGGTCGGCCCAGTAACTTTTACCCTAACAAGTACTCATGATCTTGATTCATATCCCTATACGCATAATCATCACATGACCATCAATCAAGATTTATGCTAGTCTTAATTCATTATAGCTCTCAGTATAATGATCGATTAGGGACATTTATGATATTTCAAAAAATACCCATGGATTTACTGTAAGGTAAATATGTAATCACTTATAATAAAACATCAAATAAAAATCTCAATTTTATTAACTAAAATTATAAAGTAAATAATGTTTGTAGATTGACTTAGGGCACATGCCCCAATATCTCCTACTTGCACTAGGGTAAATCATTCATGTATCTAATACTTAATGACCTAACATGACCAACATGTTTCACAATGAGTAATATATTATCAACATATAATACCAAGAAAACAACTACACTCCCACTGACCTTCTTGTATACACAAGGCTCATCTTCATTTTTAATGAAACCAAATTCCTTAATTGCTTCATCAAAACGAAGATTCCAACTTTGAGAAGCTTACTTTAACCTATAAATAAATCTTTGAAGCTTGCACACTTTCCTAGAAGTCTCAGGATGAACAAACCCTTCAGGCTGTATCGTATACACGTTTTCAAGTAACTTTTCATTTAGAAAAGTTGTTTTGACATCCATTTGCCATATCTCATAGTCATAATATGCGGCTATGACAATTAGAATTCTAATGGATTTAAGCATATCCACAAGAGAAAAAGTCTCATCATAATCAACACCTTGAGTCTATTTGAAACCTTTTGCTACTATCCATGCTTTATAAATATGCACATTGCCATCTATTTCAACTTTCTTCTTGAAAACCTATTTACATCCAATGGTTTAACCACCTTCAGGTAAATTAACTAGGTTTCAAACTTTGCTATCATATATGGATTGCATCTCATAATTCATGTCACTAAACTATTTATCCGCGCTAAGGCTATACACAGCCTCCTGATAAGTAGTAGGTTCATTTTGATCCATACTCAACACTTTACTACTAATAGTAATAATAATCCAAATCTCTTAAACTAATGTCTTACTTTATCAGACCTACACGAGCTTTGTGATACCTGTGGAGGTTCAACTAGTTCAAGATTTTGTTGATCTCCCACTGGCGGTTGAGTGCTTATTTGTGGTTCTTGAACTTTTTCAAGACTTACTTTATTCCCATAGTTGTTTTTTGAAATAAACTCTTTTTCCATAAATACACCATTTTGAGCCACAAATACTTTGTTCTCAATGGGATTATAAAAGTAGTATCCTCTAGTTTATTTAGGATAACCAATAAATACATACTTGATAGATTTGGTTGATAATCTTTTTGAGATTTGTCGTCATACGAAAACCCCACAACCCCAAATCTTAAAGAAAGACAGACTTAGTCTTTTCCAAAACCACTTCTCATATGGTGTTTTATCAACCACTTTAGAAGGAACATGATTCAGTGGAAATGCTGCAGTTTCTAAGGCATAACCCTAAAAGGAAATATGAAGATCTACATGACTCATCATAGATCGAACCATATCCAATAAAGTTCAAATTTCCCTCTTAGAAGCACCATTCCATTATGGAGTTGCTGGAGGAGTTAACTATGAGACAATCATACGGTTTCTAAGATGATCATCAAACTCTTAGCTTAAATATTCACCGCTTCAATATGATTGAAGTGCTTTAATAATTTTACCAAGTTGATTTTGCACTTCATTCTGAAATATTCGAAACATCTCAAAAGATGCAATTTTATATTTCATGAGATACACGTAGCGATATATGCTGAAATCATTAGTGAATGTAATGAAGTACTGATAACCACCTCTAGCTATCGCGTTTATAGGAATGCATACATTAGTATGTATTAGACCCAATAAATCACTTGTCTTTTCACTATGTCTAGTAAATGGACTCTTTGTCATCTTGCTTAGTAAATAAGATACACATATTTTATATGACTCAAAATCAAATGAATCTAAAAGTCCATCTTTATGGAGTTTATAAATGCGTTTCTCATTTATGTGGCCAAAATGACAATGTAGAAAGTTAGTTTGAACTAATTCATTCGACTTGAATCTCTTTGTATTTATGTTAAGAATAAAGATATTTGTGAACCTTTTCACGTTTAGAATATAAAGACTTCCACAAAAAAAACATTCGCATAGAAAACGTCTTTACGAAAAATGAAACATTTATTATTCACAATAATGAAATTAAAACCATCCAAATCCAAACGTGAAACTTAAATGATGTTTCTGCTCAAGGCAGGGACATAATAACAATTATTTAAGACTAAAACAAGTCTACTAGATAAAATTAACTCATAGCATCCTACAGCTAACGCAGCAACCTTTGCTCCATTTTCGATTCGTATGATGACTTATCCTTTCATTAGCTTTATACTTTTGGTAAGATCCTGCACATTAATACAAATATGAGATCCACATTTGGTATCCAATACCCAGGAATCACTAGTAGACAAGTTAACTTCAATAACATAAATACCTGAAGCAGTTGTCGCACTACTCTTATTTTTCTTTAGATATTCAAGATAGAGCTTGCATTTTTTGAACCAATGCCCGGGTGCATGGAAGAAATGACATTTTCCTTTCTTTTCTTTATCTTTTTAGGACTGTGAAGTAAAAGCAACATGAGGCTTGACTTGTTTCATAGGCTTTGTGACAGTTACAAGAGCCTTAGCAACTTTAGCCTCGCCTTTACCATTTTTCTTCAGAGCCATTCCTTTCTAGACCATCAACACATTAGCAATGAGTTTCTTAACATTTTGCTCACCAATTTTAAGCATCAAACGCGACTCTGAGATAGACTTCTCCATGTTATTCATGTTATAGTTCATTATAAATTATGAATAACTAGCAGACAATGAATTTAGAATCAAATCCGTAGCTAACTCTTTGCTTATGAGAAATCCAAGTCAGTCAATATAGTCAATGTAACCCTTCATTTTCTAAACATGAGGACTAACTGACGCACCCTCATCCATTTTGCAAGAATGAAGGTTTTGGACTATCTTGAACCTTTCTTGCCTAGCTTGCTGTTGGAACATTTCCTTCAGCATCGCAGCAAGTCGTAAGCTTCCATGTGTTTTATGTCCTTTTGACGTTTATGAGCCATGGTTGCCTACATAATTCATGCAATATCAGTTGAGACGTTGACATGCTTAGTATGTGCATCTTTCACGACTCTTAAAGTATTGACCGGTGATTCCTTAGGAATAGGGTTACCTAAGACATACAACTTGCGTTAATACTTAAGAACAATTCTCAAGTTTCTAAACCAGTCAAGAAAGTTTGTCCCATCAACTTATCCTTCTCAAGGTTGGATCGAAGTGACAAAAGATTAGTGTGATTTAAAGAGGTCATAGATCTACAATAAAGATTATGCAATAGTTCATTTTAGTATAGAGGAATAGAATCCTATTAAATTAATAACCCTCCTAAAAATGTTATGTTAATTTAATGGACTAAAATCTATATTTCACCTAATTCCAAGACAACTAAGGCATGACACTTTGAATTATGTTATTTAGGTAGGTATCAATTACCAATTACATCATATGTAACTTTTAATTGTTTTTATGAGATTATGACATCTTATATCTTAGCATATTTTATCTTATTAAATGCTTAAAGCCTACAATCGTTTTGATAGCTTTATCAAGTCTAACCATTTCAAATAATAGAATAACTGTTACTCAACTTGCCTAACTAGAATAACACAATACATTCTATGAAGGTAGACCCATATTGATGTGATCGAAGCCTTGACAAGAGTTTGAGAAATTGACTTAAAATTTGAAAGAGAGATTTTATTTGTTTTAGTGATCACAATTTAAACAAGATAAATATAATATATGACAATGCATAAACAATCATTAAACAAGTTAGAAAATTATACTAATATTGACTATTATACGAATTTCCTTGCGCTACGAACAATTAAAGGTGATCCCGCTGTTTTTTATTAGATAATGAATTTCAATTCTGAAAATTAAAAATCGCCTAAAATTCTATAATATTTTAGTCGATCCAATTAACCAAGACTGCCTCTTATTTTAATTCCGAAAATATTAATTAAACATTTTTAATTAACTCGGGCCTACCTTTAACTTAATATCTTATGCGAGGTTGGCAATGAACTAAGCATTTTGGTACACAAGTCATAAGCGGTATATAGCAAGGCATCATGACTACCCAAGTAGTATGAATATCAAAATCGATATAACCTAATGAATAATATAAATCATATCCTTTTGTCGTGTGATATCCTTTGACCAAACATAAGACATTGAAAGTCACCCTTAATGTTCAATCATACTAGTCTCGATATTTAGGTAAATTGAAAACATCCAAGTGACATTGATCATATCAATTCACATGAACTTTGTCATTATCAGTCTATCATATTGAGGGATCCACTGATATCTCTCTCTGTATGAGAGTGAAAAATTCTATCTTGACTACACACATTCACATATTATTCACATGGTAACCAATCAAAATATTTATAATTGTCCATCTAAAGAAAACATTTGATTGTGTCAAATTAACATGCTCCTAATATTGAAGTCTATGGTAATCTTAAGTCGAAAGACTAAATGATATACCTATCATAAGTAACACATATGACTTAATTCATGTGGCATTCTTATAGCGGGTCGGTCTAATACCTTGTACCTCAATAAGTACTCATGATCTCGATTCATATCCCTATATGCATTATCATTACATGACCATCAATCAAGATTCACACTAGTCTTAATTCATTATAGTTCCCAATATAATGACCAACTAGGAACATTTATGATATTTCAACAAATACCCATGGATCTTACTATAAGGTAAACATGCAATCACTTATAATAAAATAAGAACTAAAAACATTAATTTTATTAATTAAAATTATAAGATAAATAATTATAAGATAAATAATGTTTGTAGATTGACCTAGGGCACATGGCCCAACAATAACCTCATTGCAGAATCCATAAGATTTAACTTGATTAGATCTATCATTAATAAAAAACACATAAAAAGTGAATAAGAATTGATATCATAGTACGACTTGAATGTCTTCCTCTGCGTAGGCGCAACCTAAGCAATCAATTAATAAAATCGATAATGTGTACAACCACTATAATGATCTTTCGTTCTTATAGAACTCAAGTACTGAATGATTATCTACACGATGATGATTTTGAGTATTTATAAACTAAATCTATCTACTACATTTAGGAATTCAGTCCTAAATAAAATACAACTCAAAAAACTTACTCGGTATCTAATTGTAAATCTTATTAGAATCACCTAAAGTTTAACAACCAAGTATTCTAGTCCTTTAAGAATCTTAACTCGTAGTTTTCATAAAGTTCTTCAGTCCTCTATGTACCTTTATCTCGGATTTTGTAATTGTAATGCATCTCGAAGTTCTTTGCTTGCAGTATCAAACTTATTCACTTTCATAGACTAATACAGACAGTTACTCTGTTTTAGTATCCAACTCGTATTCAATTCTTGCTTTGACTTCAGATATGTGTTTGTCTTTGACCCTGACTTTGATACTTTAATCTTCATTGGAATTTCCATTGTAGTCTATCTCTAATTTGTATTTACACTCGGACATTTTGCTTAGTTAGGCTTCCATCTACATTATAGCATTTACCTAACTAACTTAACATATGTTTTGATAATATCCTACCAACTAGAATAGACCGACCCAAACATAATAAACAATGATCTAACAATCCCTTTGGCGTAGATTGGTTAAAAGCAACAACTAGTTAGATAACCAAATTCTTGAGGAACTTCATAAAATATATTTTTACTGATGGATTAAAGTAATAACAAAAAAAGTAAAACCCCCAAAAGTCTTTTATTAGCCAATAAGTACATCCAAGAAATGCAATTTTAAAATATAAAGGTTCATGTACTTACAAGCACGAAATACAAAAAAAAACTTAACCTTAATTTCTCTTGCCCACTCCCATTTTTTAACAAAACAATGTAAAAAAGATTAAAGCTGAGTTTTAACCAGCCACCTCAATCGGTGAAGTTTGACGCTAGCAATGTCTAGCAGTGCTTGCAGTGGTTACATTTGTGTAGCTACATCTTCTATGTAGATAGTTAGAAAAGCAATGTGATCTAAAAAGTAATCGAACAAGGGGCAGGTGTGGTCTCATCACCACCGGAGAACTTGGTTCTTGTAGAGGTTTGTCCTAAGTTAGTGCAGAGTCATTTTCAGTAGCTTTGTCTTTGTCGTAGCAATAGTAGTAGGAGCAGACGGTACACGTTCAGCAGTAGTAGCATCAGCCGGAGTTGTTAGCTTGCTTGAAGTGGTAGGAATAGCTTGATTGACATTGGAATCATCATGCTCAAGGTGAGTAGGAGGATGTACTGACATACTCGGCTCCAGTTACAAAGCATCATTCATTGGAAGCTCAACGGTATATCCCATGGTTGCAGTAATTGAAAATAACAGAATGCCCTCAAGGTCAACAACTGTCAAGTCTTCGGTAGGAGGAATATTTGATGTTGCTAGAGACTCAACCTATTTAGTGATATTCTCACAAGGAACCTCACTTGGTATTACAACATCCTCACCATTAGTTCCATAATTCACTCTTAGGGACTCAAATACTTGTCCTAGCGGTAGCAATAGGAGTTACAAAATTTAGATTAAATTGTAAACCCGTAAAGTTTTCTTGATCAATTCCAAGATTAGCTGCAGGAAACTCAGCAGAGGAGGTGACTTCCTCTTTATAATCATGAAGTAGCGTAGTAGAACTCGCACCTTTTAGTGAAATAGGTGGTATTCTAGTTTATCCTGTAGTAATAGGAAGAAAGTCTTTTCCTCTTACAATTTCTTTGCTCGAAGATTGTACTTCGATAAGACTAGTGTCCTCAGCATCAACATATTTCTTAGAATGAGAAACCTCAACAATCTTTCATTTCATAATTCATCTAGAATTCTACAATGGCTTTATAGCAGGGGTAGGAACTAAAGCATTAATAGTAGCCTTGATAATAGCAAGAGTAGGAATAGCTGTTGTAGCAACAGATTGAGATCTTGAAGTAGATATAACTGGTGATTTTTTCTGTAGGCACTAAAAGTCAAGATCGACAATTCCAATACAAGTTTTAATTTGATGATTTAGTCTAACTTCCTCCACCACCTTTTCCAACTTGTCATTGTTCTGCTCAATGACAGAGTATCTTCCAAACAATGAAATTCAGAAACACAGTAGATACAACATGTTCTGTTTCTTCCAGAAGCGCATAACTAAATCATAATTCTCCTTCCCAACGTTGAACTTCTACCCCAAAACAAGATCATACAATACCAACACTCTCTTCTTAAACACACATGTCTGACGAGAAGTGGTTACTACACTTGTAGTTAAGACTTTCTGTAGCATCTAGGCCTTGCAAGTTACCTTTATAGCGGGAAGCCCAAAAGCGTTGTAAGAGGGTCATATTATAAGAAACCCTCCAATCAACATATAGACATTTTCATCAAGCTTAAACCCCAGCTAATTACCAAATGACTATAATCCAGAAAGTCCTAGTATGCAGTTGATCGAAGCAGGACTGAATGGAATATAGTATGTACGAATAAATACCTTTTCTGCATCGGCGTCACTAAAATTGACAGGAAGATTGTTGTAGAACTTCTTGACTATGGAGTTATGACGACATCTTCTTTGAAATAGGGCACCGCCTGGCCTAATCACGTAATTAAGCCTTAATCTCAGCCGTGTCGGACTTAACAACATAATAATCAGCCTTTTGTCCTATTCTTCTTGTTAAACGATTCAAGAAAAGTAATATACACGTCACATTATTATTGGATTCTAGAGTCAATTAAAGCTTTTTATAGTTAAAAAACATATAGCGAAAGTCTTAACAGTTATGCAGAATCAACTATTAAAAACCTTAAGTGTGGAAACTAGGAAACAACATCACATGCATATAAATATAAAAAAGATAATAACACAGTGAGTTAGTCAAGTGACAAGTCGACGAACTAACCGCTCAACCCAATATACAACCCAAAATGTATAGAAAAGACATAAAGTAAGTAATATATCAAAAGTCGAGACCTACACAATGGAAAGTAGAAAATCGCTGAGTGCTTAGAAATAGTCACCGATCTTTCCCTTGCCCGGCCTGCTGCTCAACAAATTTGCACCAACCTTCATAAAAAGGATAGTACAATATGCAATAAAGTAATTCTTGGAGATTCTTATGTACATTTCCAAACGTAAACGAGTGGTATTTAAAAACATAAACATACCAAGAAATGCTGAAATGGAAATATGCTAGAAAATACCACAGTTAAAAAAAATGAGACTGACACTGGCTAAGTAGTAATGATCTAGGTTCGGTCGGCCATGAGCCCTATCACATGGGCCTTTATTCTATTACCTTTGGGTGGAGTTGTGCTCTACACATCTATCTTCCTTAATCACTCGTTTATATATTCTTGTCGACTACCCCGAGTCTCATTGAATCGTGTGACACATAAATGTAATGGTAAGTGTCGACAACCCCAATAGTCTAGTGACTTTATGTGCCGTGCATCCCATATTATGCAATGGACCCTAGATTCTACCACTACTTTGTAATTTTAAGAAAGACTCACATCAAGGATTTCAAGACATGACAATATGTTTCGAAGCCAACAAACATAGAAGACAAGTCCATATACATTCCAATTTCATTACTCTAATCATAATAGCATGCTATTCTCGATCTCATTTTTTTTTTATCAAAATAGTAAGGAAGACATTGAACATGAGAATAAAGTTAATGAATCCATAAGCAAATGATATCTCGATAAAAACATCCATATAATGAGTAGAATATAAAACAAGTTCATGATATTAGATTTCAAGGCATTTCATAGTCAAATAGACTGTAAAATAGAGCATAATTGGAATAAAATGTAAGCAAAAACCTTGACAAGATTACTTACAAGTCACACAATGTGTTCCCTAGCTTAACCAACCTCCCGACACCTCAAAATACATACCCAAACTCCCAAGGCTCTTCCCTAGGCTCCTAGTATAATTTAGTATGTATTATAGTGTGTTTATGCCTTTAGTTTGGGTTTTAGGCTAGGCTAGATAGGTTAAAAGTGTTTTGAAAAAGTGTCGATTTTTGTGCTGTCAGATCTACTATCGCGCTAGGTTGTTTATCTAGCGCGCTATCCAATACTCATTAGCGCGCTACACATAGGTAGCGCGCTAGCAAGCACCCTTAGCGTGCTAGACATAAGAAATCCCAAAAATTCTGCACATTGAATTTTTAGGTTTCCTCATTTAAATGGCCAACATCATAGCAATAGACCTCTGTTACCCTCTACTAGAGACCCAATCCATCGTCCATAACAACATTAGCATACATTTCATAATTTTATCGAATGCAATAATTAATACTAAATTACTAGTGTAAGTTGAATTACCTAGTTGTTGAACACCTATAGCTTGATTTTTTACCTTCAATTCCACCAAAATGTCTCAACAACTTGTTGATATTATTCTCTAAACCTTCCTATCCAGCTTTTCTTCTTTTCTAATTTTATGAAAATGAGAATGGATTGCATGTTCATCCATTGCATTTATGTATATTGACAAGTTTGTTTAATAACCATTGATCCTAATGTATACAAGTAACCTGAGAGTAATCTAATGGTTTTCATATTGATTTCAACTCCACTAACTCTGCATTAACTCCATCTTACTAACGTAAATCGCAACTCAAATTAGCCTTTTAATGTGTCAACATGTATATCGAGAACCATCAAATGACTATTTTTTATTTAACTAAGGCTTCATTAATATAAATTAAACTATAACCACATCAAATTTAACTAATTAAGCCACATTAACTTAATGCTACCTTACAATATCACTGTATACCCGGTCCCATGATTGCACAAATTTCAAAGCGTGTCTCCATTCACGTATCAACATTTATAAATTACAAGTAGAGGTGACTTAGTAGTCTACACTTATACGATACATTAGGAAATCATTATACAAATATAAAATATACCTCGACCACATGCCTCGGTCAGTGTGCGTATCATGATGTAGGTCCTACATCATAGGTCGGTGATCCTGATTTAGGATTAAAACGCCATTAGAAGTTCAGACCGTGACAAATCTTCCCAACTAATGAAGATTTTTTCCTTGAAATTAAAATTCAAGTTAGGATTTATACGTGACTGAAAAAGGTATGGGAATCTGTCTATCATATAGTCTTCCCACTCCCAAGTGAGTTTCACGTCATCATGAAACTACCACTTGATGAGTACTTTCGAGACAAACTTATTCCTCAACTACTGTACCTTTCAATTGAGGATCTGAATAGGCTACTCCTCATAAGTAATATCCTTACTCAGGTCGATCTAACTCTAGTCAACTATCAGTCATACTCTGTTGTTGACTCAGCTAGTCGTAGCATCGATATATGAAAGACCGGATGAATCCCTTACATCTATGGAGGCAGCTCAAGTTTGTACCCATTTCTTGATCCTTCAAGGCCTAATGAATCTCAGTGCAAGCTTGCCTTTGACCCCAAGTCTTTGAAGACCTTTCCGAGGGAAAACCTTTAAATAGATAAATGCTTCCTCGATGCACGTGAGATCACCACGATATTTGTCTGCGTACATCTTGAGTCTCTCATGGGAACCCTTGAGTCTCTAATAGATCAGTTTGACCTTCTCCTATGGTTAACAACAATCTACCTATTGTCTGGCTCAGCCCAACACGATGACGAATGCCTCAAATGGCGTGTTCTCACTATTGGCGTGATAACTGTTGTTGTAAGCAAACTCAAACAATGGTAGATACTATTTCTAATATATGCACAAATCTAATAGCTAAGCCCGAAGCACATCCTCAAGGAACTGGATCAACCTATCAGATTTCCCACCAATCAAAGGATGAAAAACTGTACTGAATTGTAGGCGCATACCATACTACTTTTACATACTCCACCATATCTTGGACGTATACGTACATCTCTACCTGACCTGATCATCAATGGTACCCAATGCAACCTGATTATCTCTCTTTCAAATAGTATACTCAGCTGATTAAACGTATAATGTGCTGTTTGCAAGAAATGAGCAGACTTGGTCAATTTGTCAACTATCATCCATATCGAATAATGTTTCCTAGCAGTCCTTGGCAGTCCTCTGATAAAATCCATAGAGATGTCTCCCCACTTCTATTATGGAATGGAAAGAGGCTATAACAACCCTCAAAGTCTGCGATGCTCATCCTTCACCTACTGACAAGTCCCACAGTTCTTGATGAACTTAGATACATCCGCCTTCATCCCAAGGCACTAGAAATGCCTCTTCATGTCATGATACATCTTGGTCATGCCTATATGAATGGTGAAACATGAATGGTGTGAATCCTGAAGAATCTCACCTCTTAGCTCTGATATCTTTGGTATCCATAATCTGCCCCTATATCTCAAACACTGATCTATATTCTCTACCCAGTCTGTACACTCTGTTCTCTGCGCTAACTCACTAAATCTCGAGTATAACCTGTTGATCTTTTGACCCTAAAACAACGTCTGTGTAGACGCAGTCTATACTTTCATCTGCGCGCAAATCTTAAATCGAGTCTCTATGCGTCGAGCAACCCATACTTATGCATCATGTGACTTTTGACAACCTCAGAATCTCTAACCGGTATCCTATTCAGTGCATCTGTGATTATGTTTGCTTTTATTGGACGATACTTCAAGGAAAAGTGGTAGTATTTTAGAAACTCCAACCATCTGCTCTGTCTCATATTCAATTCCTTTTGTATGAAGATATACTTCAAACTTTCGTGATTAGTAAAAAGTGTAAATCTCTCTCCATACAAATGATGTCTTCACACCTTCAACGCAAACACAATCGCTGCCAACTCCAAATCATATATGGGATAGTTCTTCTCATGTATCTTCTACTGTTTGGAGGCGTAAACAAAAACTCCTCTGCCCTGCATCACTACGCAGCTTACACTCATATGAAAATCATCTATATACACTAGAAATCTTTGTCTAGCCTCTGGAAACACCAATACTGGCGCAGTAGTTAATAATTTCTTCAACTCTGTAAGTGCCTACTTAAAGGCTTTTGTCCGCTAAAAAGTCACGTCGTTCTATGTGAATCTAGTAATTGGTAAAGCGATTTTTGAGAAATCCTTCACAAATCAGTAGTAATACTTTGCCAAACCCAGAAAGCTACTAATCTCTGTCACTGATGTCGGTGCCGGCAATCCATGGTAGCTTGAATCTTAACCGGATCTACCGCAATCCCTGCTGCCTCTACAACATGACCTAAAAATTGAACCTTTGAAAACCAAAATTTACACATGTTGAATTTGGCAAAAAGTTGGTGCTCCCTCAAAGTCTGTAAAGTCTCCCTAAGGTGTTGCTCGTGATCCTCTCGTGTCCTCAAATATATCAATATTTTGTCAATGAAGACTATCACGACGCGATCTAAAAACCCGATGCATCAAATTCATAAACACAGTAGGGCGTTGGTCAGCCCAAATGGCATGACCATAAATTGATATTGTTCATATGTCGTGCGAAAAATTGTCTTAGACTAATCCTCCTCCTTAATCATAAGCTGATGATACCCTGCTCTATGGTCGATCTTGGAGAAATATTGCGCTCCTCTCAGCTGATTAAATAAATCATCAATCTGTGGTAGTGTATACTTCTTCTTGATAGTGACCTTGTTCAACTGTCTATAGTCGATACACAGTTTCAATGTGTCGTTCTTCTTTTTCACAAAAAAGACGGGTGCTCCCCAAGGCAACATAGAGGGTGTGATGAATCCATTATGTCCGAAGTCCTGAAGCTGGGTTTTAGACTCTTCCAACTCATTTGAAGCCATGCATGAAGCGATATAAAATAGGTCTAGTGTTTGGTACCAACTCAATGATGAAGTCCACCTTTCATGCCGGTGATAATCCTGGTAAACCCTCCGGAAAGACATATAGAAATACACAAACAACCTATATCTCCTAAATTCTGGGTCATTGACTCCGCCACTGTGTACAATGCTATTAATGCCGTCGTCTCCTCACCAGTCGCAAGTAAGCCTTTTGTGCTCTTGGCTCCGGATGTGCTACCTCTATATGTGAATATTGAACATCTTGGGAACTTGAATATCACTGTCTTACCGAAATAGTATATATGAGCATAGTATGCTGACAACCAATCCATCCTTAGCAGTGCTTTGAACTCTAACATCTTGAGGACTCTAAAATCGGTAGGTAAAACTAGCCCAAAACCTCTATTGGACATCCCATACGCAAACTATTAGGATAAACCCTATCCCCAACTATGGTGCTCAATATTATGTGTACACTAATCCTTTTAGGTGATAACCCCAAGATGCCTATTATGCGACAATCAATGAATGATACTGTAGATCCAAAGTCAAATAAAACAAGAGCATCTATACAACAAATAGAAATTATACCCTTGATGAGAATTCATGTGGCATCGGTGTCTAGCTGCGTGACTAAGTGGGCTCCCTTTTGACCCTAGTGTGGATATGCTAGTACTGGTTATGGACTATCCCTCATAATGCATCTTGCCTGTCCACATCTATAACACATAATCAACATATGCTAACCTTATGCCTGACCCTAAGTAGACCTCTATCCCTATCTGGACCCATCTCGGCCTTTCCTTTTACCTTTACC
Source organism: Stephania yunnanensis (assembly GCA_039657365.1). NCBI lineage: Eukaryota > Viridiplantae > Streptophyta > Magnoliopsida > Ranunculales > Menispermaceae > Stephania > Stephania yunnanensis. The sequence continues at coordinate 24,052,683 of CM077581.1, read as the reverse complement.
TTGGCCTCGACCACCCTACTCCTGTTGTCGTGGTGCTTGTGGAGTTGGCGATGCCAGAAGTGCTACTCTATCATGAGTGGGTAATGCTGGTTTGATCAGAGGTGGCAAAGGAGGTATACCTCCTAAACCCTGAGCTGGGGCAAGATATGATATGTAGGGTATGGCTAGTGTTTGAGACGTGGCTGTCCTTATCCCTTAAGAACTCTTGTCCCATCTCCCTTTTCCTTCGTTCATTTGCCTTTTCCTCTCATACTCGACAATCTACTCTACTAATAAAACAAAACTCAATGTTACCCCACCGATAACTCTACCCAAATAGAACATCTCATGTGATAGTGTGCGTACGTATATCTCACCAAGTGTCCTGACGCCTATACTAACCATATAATAACCAATGTCGGGCCTCAATCCGTTACCAAAGTGATATACATACTCAGAATCCTCTCTTAATAAACTCCCAACAAACTGCCTCAAATACCGTATCTATATAGCTCATCACTAACTCCTCTACTCCTTGTCTCAAGTTCATAAACTTCTTCCTTAACCTCTTCATAACCATAGACGAGAAATATTGCTGATACAACTTCTTGAAAGCCTTCCAAGTCTCAAAATCTTCGTGACTAGCTATCGAGACTTGTCACTAAACATCATCATCTCTTTCTAGTTTGTAAGATGATAGCTTGGCCTGAAGTCTATCCTCAATCCTCACAATCTTATGCTACTTCTCTTGGGATAACACCCACTTCTCAATTTTCTCAAAATCTCTCATCCCATTAAAATATGCTGGCTTTAGCCTAATGAAGTCCTTTTTCTAGTTAAACCTCGACTAATGAGCTCAAAGATGTAGGCGTGGGGATGATGCTGTCTTTGTTGTCTCTTCTGGTACTATCACTACTGTCAAAGTCTGTATTATCGAAACTATTGGTGTTGCGGAAGTCTCTAATGCTGGTAACATAGACGTAGTAGTAGGAAGAGGTGGTGTCGGTACCGCTGGAGCATAGCGGGCTGTCATCATAGCAATGAAGTCGGTCAACTGCTAGCCTTGAGTTGTCACTCGGTCAAGCAGCCTTTGAAGATCCTCCATAATATATGAGGCTAACTACTGTTAGCCTCCGCATATCCTCATTGTCCCATATCATCTATTGAAGTCCGTGGGTGGATAGCAAATGCGAATAAGTTACTACGTTGTATAGCGCATATATACATACATTTAGAAATTAACATGAACATAATGCAAGTCCTTAGCTCACTTTGTCTAACTTCCTAACTAATAGTTTCTAGGCAAGGATTGTCTAGTTTCCATGTCTAAGTCTTATGTTTTATTCATGTTTGCGTGTTATTTATCAAGAAACTAGCTTTGATACTAATTGTGATGGCCCCTTCTTTGAAACAGGGCACCGTTTGGCCTGATCTCGTAATTAAGCCTTAATCTCAGCCACATAAGACTTAACTACGTAAAAGTCAACATTTTTTTCCTATTATCCTCATTAATGCGTACAAGAAAAGTAATACGTATGTCACATTATTATTGAATTCTAAAGTAAATTAAAACTTTTCGCAGTTAAGAACATCTAGTGGAAGTCTAAATAGTTATGTGAAAGTAATTGTTAAAAATCCTAAGTCTGGAAACCAGAAAACAACATCACGTGCATATAAATATAAAAAAAGATGATAACACAGTGAGCTAGTCAAGTGAAAAGTCGACGAACTAACCGCTCCCAAAATGTATAGAAAAGACATAAAGTAAGTAATGCATCAAAAGTCAAGACCTACAAGATAGGAAGTAGAAAATCACCGAGTACTCAGAGATAGTCAGCGATCTTTTCCTTGCACAGCTTGTTGCTCGATGAATCTGCACCCACTTTCATAAAAAAGACAATGAGTACAATATGTAATAAAGTAATTCCTGGAGATTCTTATATATATATATATTTCCATACATAAATGAATGGTATTTAAAAACATAAATATAACAAAGAAATGCTAAAATGGAAATATGCTAGAAAATACCATGGTTAAAAAAATGACACTGACACAAGCTAAGTAGTAATGATCTAGGTCCAGTCGGCCGTGAACCCAATCATATAGGCATTTATTCCACTTCCTCAGGGTGGAGTTGTACTCTACACCATTATCGAAGGTCAGAGCTGAGCTCTTCGCCTCCTTCATCACTCATTTATATATTCTCACTGACTACCCTGAGTCTTGTTGAGCCATTTGATGCACAAGTGTAGTGGTGAGTGCCGACAACCCCAGTAGTCTAGTGACCCCGTGTGCTGCACATCCCGTCTCATGCAATGGATCTTATATTCTACCACTACTTTGTAATTTCAAGAAAGACTCGCATTAAGGATTTCAAGACATGGCATTATGTTTCGAAGCCAACAACCATAGAATATAAGTCCATATACATTCCAATTTCATTACTCCAGTCCTAATAGAATGTTGTTCTTGATCACATTTTTTTTATCAAAATAGTAAGAAAGACATAGAACATGAGAATAGAGTTAATGAATCCATTAGCAAATGATATTATGATAAAACACCCATATAATGGATATAATATAAAACAAGTTCATAAAATCAAACTTCAAGGCATTTCATAGTCAAATAGACTGTAAAACAGAGCATAATTGGAATGAAATGTAAACAAGAACCTCGACAAGATTACTTACAAGTCACACAATGCATTCCCTAGCTTAACTAGTCTTTTGACACCCGAAAACGTGCACCTGGACTCCCGAAGCTCTTCTCTAGGCTCTTGGCATAATTTAGTAAGTATTAGAGTGTGTTTTTGCCCTTAGTTTGGGTTTTAGGCTAGGTTAGATAGGTTAAGTGTAATTTGAAAAAGTGTTGATTTTTGTGCGGTTAGAGCACCTTGCACTCTGGGTAGTTACCAAGTGCGCTAGAGACCCATAGCGTGCTATCCAATACTTATTAGCGTGCTACACACAGGTAGCGTGCTAGCAAGCATGCCTAACGTGCTAGACTCAGGAAATCCCATAAATTCACCACTTTGAATTTTTGGGTTTCCTCCTTCAAGTGGCCAACATCATAGCCTTAGACCATTGTTACCCTCCACCAACTACCTAATCCATCTTCCATTACAACAAAATCAATGTACAATTTGACTAATTAAACCACATTAACTTAATGTAGTTTAGCAAACTTAGGCTTCATTAATATAAATCAAACTATAGCCACATAAATTTAACTAATTATACCATATTAACTTAATGTTAGCTTGCCATATCACTTTCTACGTGGTCCCACGACTGTGCGCATTTCGAGGCATGCCCTACTCACGTATCAACACCTATAAATAAGTAGTAGAGTGACTTAATAGTCTACACCTATATGACACGCTAGGATTATCACACAAATATAAAATATACCTCGGCCACGTGCCTCTGTTAGTGTCCATATCACGATGTAAGTCCCATGTCATGGGTTAGTGATCCTGGTTAATGATTAAAATGCGATTAGAAGTTCAAGCCATGACGAAATTCGTAGAAGAAGCCTTCATGAATCACTAGACCATAGATGCCAGTCTATACTAGGTAACCTATCTAGGCCAGTCTCATGAAATACGACACATTAATCGGTTGATTGAACCAGTACTTCCTCTTCATCATATCTTTAAATCTCTCCGCGCATGCCAATGACCGAAAATGACCAAAAGCAAAGGGAGCAGACATACAAAGTATTGAGAAATGAACATGATCTTGGTTTAGTCAGAGGCTTTGCTGGTGGCCTCGACTTCATCGAGAATCCTCTCTAAAGTGTTAAAGGAAACCTTGTCATCATCACTAACCTTTTTCTTGCCCCCGCAGTTCTGGCTTTCTTAGAAGAGCCAGTTCGCCTAACTGACAGTTATCGTCAGACAGCCCCTGATTTCACCCTTATACTCTCTGCAACAATTCTAGGATCTGAAGGCGTACCGATGTAGAATTTATATGATGGAGCATTATAGTAGATGCCCTTTGTCTCCAGCATTAGAAGATGATCCATTGCAATAGAGTCATCGTGCGAGGTTGAAGAAGACTGTTGAGACATTCTTGCAATAAATTATAATAAGAAAGATAATAAAATGGCCTTGAAGGAAAGCATGTCTCAGCGAGAGAGAAGAACTTGAATTAGGAGGATAAGGTATTATATAAAACCTACAAAGAATAACTCAAATCATAATAGAAATCTCCCTTAAATTCCCTAAAAATTAATTCATTCCTTTTCGACAAGGTGTAACGGTTAGTTTTTAAAGCCGACTTAATAAGAAAGACATGTGTTGTAGGTAAACACGAAAGCAACTCACAATGAAATGTCAAAACACATAAATATCTGCGTGAACACATAGAACTGCCAAGTAGTAGTAAGAACCTTTCTAGTGAGAGCACACACCAATATCATGGCACAATCTCTCAAAAGTCTTTGTGTTAAGAGCTTTTATAAATATATCAACTAACTGGCTTTTAGTAGGAACATGTCGAATACAAATTAATCCTCTTTTCACTAGATCCCTGATATAATGATGATGAATATCAATATGCTTCGTCTTAGAGTGACGAACTGGATTATTCGAAATATCAATGGCACTTTTATTATCACAGTAAACTATTAACCGAGATAAAGCTACATCATCCATATTAACAGCATACAACAATAACCAACAACAATATATTCAGTTTTGGCAATAGATAGCGAAATGCGATTTTGTTTCTCGCGATTCCAAGCAAGAACACATATAGTAAAATCCACATCTAGTACTATTCCATTCATTAGTATTTCCAATCTAATCTACATCACTATACTCGATTAAGTTATTGGCATCTTCTTTAGTAAATAGTATATCGAAGTCAGTAGTTCCGTGCACATATTGCAGAATCCTTTTTACAACAACTAGATGAGACTCTTTTGGATATGCTAGATAGCGAGCACTGATAAGTCGTATTTTTATATATTTATTAGTATAGTTTAGTATATTTAATTATTAAAAGTATTTAAAATATATATTTAATAATATTTTTTGGTCATTTTTAGGTGAAACGGCGTGCAGGGTTGAATTCGTGGCGAAAAATACTCAAAATGGAGTATTTACTAGCAGTGATCAGATGCCGGACAGTTTGCCTCGAAATACGCATTGCTCGGGGTGTCGAAAAGCAAACCGGGTGTTCCAGCCAATCAGAAGATGACATGTCAGCAGTTTGCAACATAAGGAGCCACGTGTCACGCGCCTATTGGAACACGTAGAGCCGGGACCGCCAGCGCGCGAATCAGGGGACGCCATGTGGTGCCGCGTCAGCAGCAAAGCCATATCACCAGAGATCAATCTTCTCTTCGTTTCAGAATACGTTGATATGCCTCGAGATCTGTGCTCACACAAACTCCCAGATTTTCGGTCGAGAGTCGCGCGATTTTCCGAGCCACGTGGGTGCCGCGTGGCGATCATTCACTCGTCCAACGCGCTTCGTTGACGTGGTCCAGCGAATCAATGTGTGCCACGTAGCGATGAGTCGGCATACACAAAATAGAAATCACAGTGCACGGCGAATGAGACGGCGACACATCAGAGGCGATGCAGCGGGCGGCCCAATTCCAGCGCGACACGTGGCTCGGCGACAGATTTGCAGCCAATCGGCTATTTACACATGGCAGAGCCCGAATTTTGATCTAAAAACACCCCTACGTTGCTCCTCGACGCACGAGTCACGTACCTAACCCCTAAAATTAATATCCTAGACCAATTTGGAGTATTTCTATATATGAGGAACCTTGGTATTGTTAATAGAAGGATTGATTAGCAATTTTGAAGGGAGATCAATTAGTTTTAATATAGATTTTTGAAGACAATGCCCGGCTAATCAATTTCTCGCCCAAATCGAAGGGGAAGCAAGTTGGAATCATGGATTCATGGCATTCTATGTGAGATCTTTTATTTTATTATTTATTTAATTTAATTTCTCCTAATTTATTGTTGTTGATTTTAATTATTATTTAGGGTATGTATGAGGCCTGTGCATGCTTTTAGATTGACAATTTATCGTTATTTGGAATATTAGTATCCGTGTAATTGTGCTTTTAGACCAATAAAGTAACAAACATTCACCCGGTTGCCGTAAAACTCTTTCGGTCATTGAATGTACAACAATTAGATCTAGGTTAAATCGGTAACAGTTGTGACACGGTTATCTAGGATTAGTGTTCCCACAGATTTATATTAATGCGGTTAGTGTATTAAACCTTATTGGCGGATGTCTAGGGTTATACATTAATTAGGGAAATAATTAGTGGCGGATGTCCTGATTATCAAAATTAGGGGAATTAAGAATTTCTGGCGGTTGTCGATTTTCCATCACTAATCTAGGAGAAATTTAATTAATATTTTTTTTTGAGAGATTGAGGACCATTGAATGCTATTGAATCTTGATTCTGATTTGTGGAACCGGAGATTTGGGTGAACTTTTCATTATTAATTTGTGTGAACTTTTCATTATTAATTTGTGTGAACTTTTCATTATTGCTTGTTTAATTAATTATTTTATTGATTTTCTTGAAAACCCCCATATTTAGTTAACTCATAGTAAACTCAAGTCCTGCGGATTCGACCCCGTATTTACCACTACTACACCCTTGCGGTTGGTAACTCTTTTACAGGTTATATTTGGCACGAACGACACGCGTCAAGCACAAACCCCAACACTGAAATAAATATCTCGTCTACATGTAGTAAGATATAATAAGCTACCGATCATGCATTTGTATAATGTAGGATTGATATCAACACATTTGTCATCCTTATGAATCTTCTCACTAGAGCTCATATGTGTTCAAATAGACTTAGAAGTGTCCAATCCAAAATGCTTAACAAGAGATTTAGCATATTTATTCTGAGATATGAATATATTTTCTTGAGATTACGTAATCTGTAGACCCAAGAAGTAAGTGAGATCTCCAACCATGCTCATTTCAAATTCTTTTTTCATTAAATCAATAAACTTTGAAGCTAGCTTTACAGATGTAGTCCCGAATACAATATCATTAACATAGATCTACGCAACCACACCTATTTATTTTGCCTTTTAATAAATAAAGTCTTATCAGTAAATCCTCTGTTGTAACCTTTCTGGAGCAAATAGGTAGTGAACATTTCATGCCATACACGTGGTGTTTGCTTAAGTCCATTAAGTGTTTTTTTTTTTTTTTTTTTTTTTTTTTTTTTTCGATGATAGACATCATTAGGCTTGTCATGAACCTTAAATCCTTTAGGTTATGCAATATAGAATTCTTCTTGCAAATACCCATTTAGGAAAACATTTTTAATATCTATTTGTTGCAAATTGAAACATTTGTTACAAGCAATAGCTAAAAATATACGAATAGATTCCAATCTGGCAACTGAAGCAAACCTCTCATCAAAATCAATACTTTCAACTTGTATGTATCATTGTGCAACCAATCTAGCTTTATTGCAAATAATAACACCATTCTCATCTATCTTGTTGCAGAATATCCACTTAATACCAATGACTTTAACATTAGTAGGACATGAAACAAGCTCCCATACATCCTGTTCAGCAAACTCATTGAGTTCCTCTTGCATAGCGTTCACCTAATATTCATCCATTAAAGCCTCCTTGAAATCTTTAAGCACAATCTAAGATAAAAAACATGCAAAACAAACCATATTCATATAGTCAACAGGAGGAATATCTCAAATTTGCACTGGATTATTAATTTAGCTAATAATTTGCTCATTTTGATGATCTTTCAGCATCCATGACTGTGGAACAGCAGATGTAGAACCAAGTACTAAAGTAGTATGTGATTTTGAATCATCATCATCCTCATCATTAGATGGAGTAGTAATATCTAAATCAGATGGTTTAGTAGTAGGTTGAGTAATAGGCGCCGCGTTAATTGGTGTTGGCAACTTATCATCATCATCATCATCATCTTTTTGAAAGGAAATTTTTTTAGTTCTTCCACGATCATCAACCATAACCTTAATCAATTCCATCACAATCATACTTCATTTATTGTAGACTCTATAAGCTTTGCTATTCTAAGAATATCCAAGAAAAACTCCAACATCACTTTTGGAATCAAAGTTTAATTGGTGATCTCTATTATTCAATCTAAAATAGGTACTACCACAAGCATAAAGATGTTTGAGAGAAGGTTTTCTATCTTTCTAGATTTCATACGGAGTTTTCGTAATTAGTGGCCTAAAATAAACTCTGTTGATAATATAGGTAGCAATATTTACTGCTTCCCCCAAAAGATTCATAGGGATATTTTTAAGCTAACATGACCCTTGTCATCTCATAAACTTCGCGGTTTTTCCTTTCAACAAAACCATTCTTTTGTGGAGTGGTAAGAGTAGCAAATTCATGCATAATCCCAAATTCAACACAGTAATAAAAAATTGCTAATTTGCAAACTCTCTTCCATGATCATTACATATTTGATTAACCGATACATCCTCATCAGTTTTCTCATTTAGTAGTCGAATAGTTAGCTTCTTAAACTCATTAAACATTTTTGCTTTATCATGCATCAAACAAATCTAGGTAAAACTTAAGTAATCATCAACAATGACAGAAACATACTTCTTTCTCTCAAGACTTTCAACTTGCATTAGACCAACTAAGTCCATGTGCAGTAATTCTAACACATATGAGGTTAGTATGTCATTGAGGCCAGCATGTGAAACTGAACGTTGTTTACCCTTTTGACATGGCTTACAGATAGAATCGAGCTTAGAGGATAATTTAGGAATACCTCTGACGAAATCATGATAGTAATTCCTAAAGTTGCTTGAAATTAAAATGACCCAGACTTATGTGCCAAAGCTCTATTTTAGTTAAAGAAATAAATTTGCACAAAACTTGCAACTTGTGAAGTGATATGGAATATTGAAGCAACATATTGCAATTTTCTGATGTCAGGACCCCATATATGATACATTTTCCTTCTTCATTGATTACCTGGAACTGATCTTTAGTGAAATTAACAAACATTTCCTAATCATACAGCTGGCTGATATTAATCAGATTATATTTCAACCCATCAACATGTAAAACTCCTTTGAGATTAGGCAGTCCCATAACATTAGCAGTTTTTTTGCCAACAACTTTGCTTGTCTTTTATTTAGCAAATGTAGCAACACCTTCCTTCAAAGATTCACAATTTTTAAGAGAGATTTTGTTACAAGTCATGTGTTTGGAACAACCACTATCCAAATACCATAACTCAGTTCTAATTGCTCAGATTTGCAGATGTGCTGCCATAACCTTATAAGATTTAACTCTCCAAACATTCTAGTGTACTCAGATCTTTAAACATCTAATAGCATTGTGGTTGAATATGACCAACAATCCCATAATAGTAACATGTAAAAAGAGTTCTATTGTCAGCAACGACTGTCGCCTATTTCTTCATGCTTGCATCAACCTTCTGTGGTAGAATTTTTTTTGCATTACTCTTTTCCATGTCAAATACTACGAAATTATTTGACTCTTTATCACTATCATTTGCTTCATCATCACTCCAAGAAGCTTTCTAGGACTTTTTCTTCTTATATGTGGGACATTTGATCTGAATATGTTCAACTCCTCTACACTCATGACACTTAATGCCTTTGAGTTTATTCTTAGCATATGTCTTCTTATCATCAGTAGAAGGCCTATTGTAGTCATTGACCTTCTTGTAATTTGTTCTAGTATAATTTCTCTTATGTTTTTTGAGAAATCTTGAGAACTTTTTTGCCATCATAGCAAACTCGTCTCCTATAGTGTTATCAGAAATAATAGTCTCAACACGATAAGCATTCTTAGAAGAACTGGGTTTTTAAACATATTCATCTTATATGTTTGCAAAGAACCCATTAATTCATCAAGAGGCATCTTAGTAATATCACGACACTCTTCGATTACAGTAATCTTTGAGTCAAATCGTGAAGGAAGAGCACGAAGAGCATGCCATACTAACTGCTCATCAATATACTTTTCTCCAAGTTGAAAATCTTGATTAGCAATGTCTCGTAAACAATCATTGAAAAAGGCAATATCTTCTTCCTTTTCATATCAAGATGATCAAGCATAGAACTTTATTATTGTAACTTGGAAATTTTGACAGAATTCATACCTTCAAAAATTGTCTTTAGAACATCCTATGCTTGCTTTGCAATAGTGTAATTTATAATCAATTTGAAGTATTGAGCTTTAACGACACTGAAAATAGAATTTATTGCCTTATGATTGACAACCTTCTCCTTATTCTCAGCGTTTATTTACAAAGATGCAAGTTTTAGAATAGCTTCCCCATTTGTATTTAGTTGCATTGAAGCAATGTATTCTCTTTCTAGCAATTCTCCAGCAATTTCACCAATGGCAGAGACAAAGTGAACCACACGAACCTTCCAGTAGGCACAATTGGTTCCTTTAGCAATGGTGATCAAGTTATCGATTCACCTTCATGTCAGTTCTTTATCGTAACAACTCATTAATCGAACATATGGTGATAAAAATATCTAGAACCTCGCTCTTCAACACTTTTATAAAAAACAAAGTGATAAAGCTCTGATACCACTTTTGAAGTTTTAGAAACTAGAGGAACTAAAAAGATTAATGAATCAATGATTAACTAATAAACACACATCAAAACTAAACAAGAATTGATATTACATTAAGTCTTGAATATCTTCTTCGGTGTAGGCTCAGTCTAAACAATCAATTAATTAAATTGATGATGTGTACAACCACTATAATAATCTCTCATTCTTATAAAACTGAAGTAATGAATGATTATCCATATAAGGGAAATCTTGAGTATTTACAGACTTAATCTATCTACTAAATCTAGGAATTTAGTTCTAAATAAAATATAACATAGAAAACCTCATCGGTCTCCAATTGTATACTTTACTGGAATCGTCCAATGTTTAACAACCGAGTCTTCTATTCCTTCAAGAATTTTGACTCGTCATTTCCACATAGTTTTTTAGTCCTTTATACAAATCTCTCTCAGATGTTGTAGTTGTAATCCATCTTGAAGTTCTCTACTTCTAGTATCAAGCTTCTTCACTGTTGTAGACTAATACTGACATTATTTATCTTAAAATCTTAGTTCATAAAATGGAGGTTTTCATTTGCTGTTTTATTAAAAGTGATTGCATGTTTACTTTATAGTAAGATCCATGGATATTTGATGAAATATCCTAAATGTCCTTAGTCGGTCATTATATTGGCAATTATAATGAATTAAAACTAGTGTGAATCTTGATCGATGGTTATGCGATGATCATGCTTATAGGGATACGAATTGAGATCATAGTACTTGTTAGGGAATAAAGTATTGGATCAACCCGCTATGAGAACATCACATAGATTAAGTCATAGGTGTTACTTATGATAGGTATATCATTTAGTCCTTCGACTTGATAATGCCAAAGACTTCAATATTAGGAGCATGGTAATTTGACACAATCAAACATTGTCTTTAACCGGATAATTATTTGTATGATTTCATAACTTTTTAGTGCTTATTCATGCATTGTAACATATGATATTTATCTTGTTTAAATTATCATCACTAAAACAAAAAAAATCCCTATTCCAGATTTTAAATTAAGTGCCATTCATTCTGAAACAATTGTCAAGGCTTCGATCACATCAATATAGGTTTGCCTCCGCAGATTGTATTGTGTTATATTGGTGAGGCAAGTTGAGTAACGTTTACTCTACTGTTTGAAATGGTTAGACTTGATAAAGCTATCAAAATGATTTTAGGTTTTAGGCACTAGATGAGATAAAACATACTAAGACATAAGATGTCATAATCTCATAAAAATAACTAAAAGTTACATACGATGTAATTGGTACCTACCTAAATAACCTAATTCAAAGTGTCATGCCTTAGCTGTTTTGGAATTAGGTGAAACATGGATTTTAGTCCTTTAAATTAATGTAGTGTTTTAAGGAGGGTTGTTAATTTAGTGGGAGTATATTCCTCTATACTAAAATAAAACTTTGCATAATCTTTATTGTAGATTTAGGGCCTATTCAAATAACACCAATCCCATGTCACTACGATCCATCCTTGAGAAGGATAAGTTGTTTGGGATAAGATTTCTTGACTAGTTCAGAAACTTGAGAATTATTTTTAAGCATAAACGCAAGTTGTATGTCCTGGATAATGCTATTCCTGAGGAACCACCATCCAATGCCTTAAGAGCCGTAAAGGATGCATGTACTAACCATGTAAATGACTCAACTGATGTTGCATGCATTACGTTGGTAACCATGGTTCCTGAACTTCAGAAGAACATGGAACATATGGAAGCTTATGACATGGCTACCATTTTAAAGGAAATGTTCAAATAGTAGGCTAGCCAAAAAAGGTTCGAGACAATCAAGAACATTCGTTCTTGGACAATCACTAAGGGTGCGTCAGTTAGTCCTCATGTTTAGAAAATGAAGGGCTATATTAACCATCTTTGCTGACTTGGATTTCCCATGAGTCAAGAGTTGGTTACGGATTGGATCATGAATTCATTGCTTGATAGTTATTCGTAAGTTTTAATGAACTATAACATGAACACATGGAGAAGTCTATCTCAGAGTTGCATTTGATGCTTAAAAATATTAAGCAGAATGTCAAGAAACACATTGCTAATGTGTTGTTGGTTAAGAAAGGAAATGCTTTGAAGAAAAAAGGCAAAGGGGAGGCTAAAGTTGCAAAGGCCGTTATGACTATTACAAAGCCTATGGAACAAGTCAAGCCTCATGCTACTTCTACTTCACAGTCCTAAAAGGAAAAAGAAAAAAAGAAAATTGTCATTTTTGCCATGCATCTGGGCATATGTTCAGAAATTGCAAGTTCTATCTTGAAGATCTAAAGAAAAAGAAGAGTAGTATGACTACTACTTCATGTATTTACATTATTGAAGTTAAACTTTCTACTATTGATTCCTGGGTATCTCACATTTATATTAATGTGTGATGCCATGAGTTAATTTTAGCTATAGGAATTATTTTAGTTTTAAATAATTTTTATTAACTCCCTGCATTGAGCAGAAACATCATTTCAGTTCCATGTTTGGATTTAGATGGTTTTAATTTCATTATTGCCAATAATAAATGCTCCATTTCTAGTAAAGACGTTTTCTATGCAAATGTTGATTTGTGTGATGGTCTTTACATTCTAAATATGAAAGGTGCACAGATACTCCTATTTTTAATGAAAATATAAAAAGGTTCAAGTCAAATGATGTGAATTAAACTTACCTTTGGCATTGTTGCCTTGGCCACGTAAATGAGAAACGCATTTCTAAACTTTACAAAGATGGATTTTTAGATTCATTTGATTTTGAATAATATGAAACATGTATATCTTTTTTATTAGGAAAGATGACAAAGAACCCCTTTATTGGACATAGTGAAAAGGCAAGTGATTTATTGGGTCTAATACATACTGATGTATGTAGTCCTATAAACACAATGGCTAGAGGTGTTTATCAGTACTTCATTACTTTCACTAATGATTTCAGTAGATATAGTTACGTATATCTCATGAAATATAAAGGTGAATCTTTTGAGATGTTTTGAATATTTTAGAATGAAGTGCAAAGTCAACTTGGTAAAACCATTAAAGAACTTTGACTAAATTGAGGTTGTGAATATTTGAGCCAAGAGTTTGATGATCAACTTGGAAACTGTGGGATTGTCTCACAGTTAACTCCCATAGCAAGTCCATAATGGAATGATGTTTCTGAGAGGAGAAATTAAACTTTATTAGATATGGTTCAATCTATGATGATTCATGTAGATCTTCCTATTTTCGTTTGAGTTTACGCCATAGAAACTGCTGCATTTACATTGAATCATGTTCCTTTTAAAGTGATTGATAAAACATCATATAAGATGTGGTTCGGGAAAGGACCAAGTTTGTCTTTCCTTAATATTTGGGGCTATGAGGTTTTTGTATGACGACAAATGTTAGAAAAATCATCAACCAAATCTACCAAGTGTATATTTATTGGTTATCCTAAAGAAACTAAAGGATACTGCTTTTATAATCCTATTGAGAACAAAGTATTTGTTGCTCGGAATGGTGTCTTATGGAAAAGAGTTTATTTTAAAAGACAACAATGAAAATAAAGTAAGTCTTGAAGAAGTTTAAGAACCACAAATAAACACTCAATCTCCATTGGGAGATCAACGAAGTCTTAAACTAGTTGAACCTCCACGAGTATCACAAGGTCCATATGGGTCTGATAGAGTAAGACATCAGCTTGAGAGATTTGGATTTCTTATTGTTTATAGTAGTGAGGTGTTGCTTATGGATCAAAATGAACCTACTACTTATCATGAGGTTGTGTTGAGCCCTGATGCAGATAAATGGCTTAATGCCTTGAATTTTGAGATGAAATCCATGTATGATAACCAAATTTGGAACCAGGTTGATTTATCTGAAGGTGGTACATCCATTGGATGTAAATGTTTTTTCAAGAAGAAAACAAAGATGGATGGCAATGTGCATACTTATAAAGCATGGCTAGTAGCAAAAGGTTCTAGATAGACTCAAGGTGTTGATTATGAAGAGTCTTTTTCTCCTGTAACCATGCTTAAATCCATTAGAATTATAATTGCAATAACCACATATTATGACTATGAGATATGACAAATGGATGCCAAAATAGCTTTCCTAAATGGAAAGTTACTTGAGGACGTGTATATGATACAACTTGAATTGTTTGTTCATCTTAGGAATTCTAAGAAGGTGTGCAAGCTTCAAAGATCCATTTATGGATTAAAGCGAGCTTCTCAGAGTTGGAATCTTCATTTTGATGAAACAATTAAGGAATTTGGTTTCGTTAAAAATGAAGATGAGCCTTCTGTATACATGAAGGTTAGTGGGAGCATGGTTATTTTCTTGGTATTATATGTTGATGATATATTAATCATTGGAAATGATATCACAACCTTGCAGATTATCATGTTTTGGCTAGGGAAGTGTTTCTCAATGAAAGACTTAGGAGATGCAACATACATCTTTGGGATTAAGATCTATAAGGATAGATCTAAAAAGGCTGACTAGTCTAAGTCAAAGTGCTTATATTGACAAGGTACTGAATAGGTTCGGTATGCAAGACTCTAAAAGAGGGTCATTGCCAATGTCTCATGGTATAACTCATAGCAAGACTTAATGTTAGAAGACTAACAATGAGTGAGAGCGCATGAATACGATTCCATATGCATCTGCTATTATATTTATCTTGTATGCCATGTTATATACCCATCTTGATGTATCATATGCTTTCAGCACAACAAGAAAATATCCATATGATCCTGGAGAGAGTCACTAGATAGTAGTAAAGAACATTCTTAACTTCTTGAGAAGGACTAAAAATGTGTTCTTGGTTTACGAAAGTTTGGAAGATGAGCTTGTTCTAAATGGTTACACTGATGCAAGTTCTCAAACTGATATAGATGACTTCAGATCGCAATTAGGATATGTGTTTACTTTGAATGGAGGCGTAGTGAGCTGAAAAAGTTTGAAGCAAGACACTATGGTAGATTTTGCAAAAAACAATTGAGTATATTGCAGCGTCCGATGCAACTAAGGAGGCAGTTTGGATAAAAGAATTCATCTCTGAACTTGGTGTTGTTCCAAGTATAGCTAACCCCATTTGCTTGTATTGTGCCAACAAACCAAAATCACACCACCGATCCAAACATATAAGACGTTTTCATTTCATTCGAGAAATCATTGAGAGGGGAGACCTGAAGATTTGCAGAGTTCTTGCAGAAGACAATGTTGCAGATACTTCGACAAAAACTCTTCCACGAGTGAAACATGATGGTCATGTTAGGTCATTAGGTATTAGACACATGAATGATTTGCCTTAGTGCAAGTGGGAGATGTTGGGGCATGTGTCCATAGTCAAGCTACAAACATTGTTTATCTTATAATTTTAGTTAATAAAATGTAGGTTTTCATTTGCAGTTTAGTTATAAGTGATTGCATGTTTACCTTATAATAAGATCTATAGATATTTGATGAAATATCCTAAATATCCCTAGTCAGTCATTATATTGGGAACTATAATGAATTAAGACTAGTGTGAATCTTGATTGATGGTCAGGTGATGATAATGCGCATAGGGATACGAATCAAGATCATGATTACTTGTTAGGGAATAAGGTACAGGTATGAGAACACCACATGGATTAAGTCATAGGTGTTACTCATGAAAGGTATCTCATTTAGTCCCTCAACTTAAGATAACCATGACTTCAATATTTTGAGCATGGTAATTTGGCACAGTCAAATATTGTCTTTAACCGGATGATTATACATATTATGATTGGTTACCATGTGAATAATATGTGAAGGTGTGTAATTAAGATATTATTTGTCACTTTTGTATAGAGAGATATATCAACGGATCCTTCGATATGATAGACTGATGATGGCCAAGTCCATATGAATTGATATGATCAATGTCACTTAGATGTTTTCAGTTTACCTAAATATCGAGACTAGTACGATTGAACATTAAGGGTGACTTTCCGTGCCTTATATTTAGTCAAAGGATATCGCACGATAAAAGGATATGATATATGTTATTCATTAGGTTGTATCAATTTTGATATTCATGCTACTTGGGTAGTCATAATGCCTTGCTAGAGACCACTTATGTCTTGTATACGAAAATAGTTTTGGTTCATTACCAATGTCCCATGAACCTATTAGGTCACACGCAAGGAATGGCTTTGCACAATTTCAATTTGTCTAGAGTAATGAACTTTATATGATTAAATTCATGACATAAAAGCCCTTACAATTTGTTATATGATAACTTATTAATCGGGGCATATGTGTAATTCACTGAAACTGCCTAAATACAATACTTATATTGCGAATATGATTTTAATTGAGGGCTTATCTACACATCTAAATAAAGGGTGAAACCCTAAAATGAAATAAGATTTTCGTTTTCGCAATTTTTAAGTTTTATAAATTTTGGGAGAGAAAGAAAACTTTTTCAATCTCTTTTGGGACTAGCACTCCAAATTGTGGTCACCATTCATGTATGGATTTCTGATAGAAGACGCGTGCTTGAACGTCTTAGAGATCTAATAATCACATAAGAAAAACACGGTTTAATGTATGATTTACTTTTTAGACCTAGTTTAATGGAACATATTTTCAATCCTGTTGAGGTTTTTCGAATATCATTTTGAATTTTTCGCTATGTATAGACCCCAAAAACTCAACAAATGTAATCTTTACTGAAATTTACATTGTAGTCTATCTTTTAGTTGTATCTGCATTCAAACATCTTACTTAGTTAGGCTTCCATCTACATTGCAGCATTTACCTAACTAACTTAACTTCTATTTTGACAATATACTACCAACAAAGATAGATGACCTAAACATAGTAAACTAGGGTCTAACACTTTCAATAAGTTGTTTTTAGTTTTTTTTAACTAAGATATTTTAAATTATGTCTTTTATTTATTATGTTATAATGTTATTCATAAATATGAGTGAGTAGTTTGTTAATCTAAAAAAATTCTAAACATGAACTTTATCCATTTTGCAATGTACTCATTATGAGACGATTCCATGCTTTATGTCTTAAATCAATTGTATTCTTTAATTTACTGATTTAATAAGTTGTCATTTTCGGATTGCAACCATGAATCTAGGTATTCCATGGATAATGACCAATGTGTATCGTAGTATTCTGATTTTGTATCTAGTTTAAAATATTAACTAGGATTGTTTAAAAGGTCTATTACCATTTATATGTCCTATATGGGTTAAGATGTAAGTTTAATATTGAAGTGGCTTTCCCAATGTTTTAGATTAAGTAGTTTGAAGTTTTCACGGAACGTAATGCGATTTATTGCCTAAAGTTAATTTCTTTGAGTTTTCAAAGGGTTTCTTTAATAAAATTAGAACATGGCTTTTCCATCAGTATAAGAGAATTGATGGCTTGCTAAAGGAACTCTAATTACTTATGATTAGAGTTTAATGATTTAGAACACTTTATAACGAGATTTAAGTATGCTTATGACTATGATTTAAATGATATGTTTGGGTGCAAAATGGATTGATGTTTCATTGTTCTATATGTTTGTTTAGATGTTTATTTTTTATTGTTTTCTATTGAATTGAATTGATTTGAATTTAGCGACTTTGATTTGTGTTAATTAAGTTAGTTTAATTACTTAGTAGATTAATATATTTGGAATTAGTAATTTAGATTCTTATTTAAATTAAAGTAAAAATAATAAAAACAATAAAAACCCTTCTTCTTAAGGAATTTGCAAAAATGTGGAGATGATCCCACTTACCACTACTACAAAATTTAAAAGTATAATAAAGGTGGAAAGTTTATTGTACACGCTCGACACGTGTTAATTTTTGGCACTATTGCCGGGGGTTTTAAAATAATTTCTTAAGAATCTTTCTCGTTGCACTTTATATAATATGATAGATGTCGAACAATAACTTACTTTTAGGCAAGCCAATAAAAATATCACAGCTTACAAACCTATGTGTATTGCTTTTCTAGTGGATTTTTTTTATTTTGAATTAGAACTTGGATTCATCAATTCTTTACCTCACTTTTAAGGCGAAGATGATGAAGATCCTCAAAAGTTTATTAAGAAATGCACACATATAGTACGTATGATGAAACCTAAAAATATAGAGTTATTCTATCTCAAGATTAGTTATTCTATCTCCCTCAAAATTTCCTAACCACATGGTCCGAAATGTTAGAAGCCTTTTTATATCAATATATTCCAGCACGTAAAATTAGTTGGATAGAAAATGAATTAGTAATGCTAGGATGGAAACGAGAGAGAATTTTGGTGAGTTTTGGGATAGATACCAAAGATTAATATCATTATGTTCACAACACAAATTTATAGAAAAAACTTTATTAGAATGTTTTTATGAAGGATTAAATAACTTAGAACAATGATTCCTAGACACAGTAAATAGAGGATCTTTATTCGAATAACATTAACATTAGTAAAAGACATAATTAATAAAATGGCTATACAATCAAAGCAACAATGTAAGAAAAACAAATTTATGAAGAACTATTCTTGTGAAATCAATAGAAACACAATTAAGACATCAAATGATAAATTTGATGAATTAACAAGCATGATTGAATTATTGTTAAAATATAGATCAATTCAAAGTAAAATTTGTGCTTTTTACAATGAGACTAATAATCTAAATAATAAATGTCAATCGGTGCAACAAAATCAAATTAAAGGGGTTAAAAATATGATAAATCATTATAGTAAGCCTATTCAACCTAATTACATTCCAAACAACAATACAAACCATCTACGACCAAGCATAAGTAATGGTATAGACAATTAGAATTATCGAAGGTATAGAACACTCGCATTAACCAATAAAACTGTTGTGTTAGAGAATTAAAATAAAGCAAAAGAAAAAAAAAACTCAAGCCTTATAAGATGATATAGTTGTACTAAAAAACCAATTAAGTCTAATGGCAATGCAAATGAGTTTGCGGGTTAACCAAGGTCAATTTCGGTCTCAATCATACCCTAGTTCATGTACAAAAGCGATAACTTTAAGAAGCGGTAAAAAAATGGAAGAACCAAAGATGCTAGAACAACTAGTTCCCCAAAAGGACTTAGAAATAGAATTAGAAAAAGAAATTGAAATCAAAGATGTGACGGCCCCAATTCCCCATAAAACTGGGCCCCGTCCAGCCTAAACCCACGTAGACCCCCGAGTCGTTTCTCACAAAGTCAACGCAGGCCTAGTAAGCCTCCAATAGTTACTTTTTCATTAAATTTGTATTTTAACATTGAGTTATTAATTTATGCCTTTTACAAAATAGTTTGCAGCGGAATTAAACTTAAGACAAGATTGAATAACTAATATTTAAATAAAGGTGGAACAACTTATAGTATGGAACCCTGAAATAAACGGATAAACAAGCATATCCTATATCATTCTATCCCAATATATTTAGTGTAATAAAAAATAATAATATATAATAATTACAAAAAAATGACAAATTATACTATCGTGCAAAGGAAAGAACCGCTTCAATAAGTCCTCAAAGAAAGTCACCGATCACCGCTCCTTTCCCCATGCTTGTCTCTGTCCAATCTGCACCCAACGTCACAAACTAGACGGTGAGTATAGTAAAGTAGAAAAAAATAATAAAAAGGATATTAATATTAATTCATGAATCATTTAAAAACATTCTAAATATCATGCATGTATTAAAAAATAGATAAAAGATAAAAAGAGCATGATAAATAGACTGAGAGATATGCATAACGAAAACTAAGTGCCTATGAATAAAAAGAGGCTTACTAAGTGGTCTTAAATCCACAACAATCCACAACAATCTGGTACTCGGGGAAAACTCATGTTTGGTTGGGTAGCTGCACCCCACGGGTAGTGTTCACGTTTACCCAACTAGCTATAATCCCAGGAGTACCTTCCCGACACACTTAGGACATAGACACTCAACCAAGGAAATAAGAATGGAATTCCAAGAAAAGGCATTTATCAATAGAGACAATAAATATGAAATATGAATTACGATGCATTCCCTTCACTAGTTTACTTACATACCTCGGACCCATGCTAACCCGCCCTCGCGACTCGTAAATGCTCCTCAAATGAATACCCGAACTCCCGAGACCTCCCCTTAGGTTTGTGAGGACCTATAAAATGTCTTAGACTAAATTATAGTGTTTTGGAGATTTTGAAAATTTTCATACTTTAGTGCTGCCAGAACACTTAACGCACTACTTTTGGCATTAATGCTCTAATTTAAACGCTAGCGCCTAACCTCGAATGTCTAGAGCGCTAGTTTTTTACTTTAGCACGTTAATTTAAACATTAGCGTGTTACCTCAAAAATCTAGCGCACTAATCAATATTAGCGCACTGGATTTTCCACCTAGCGTGCTATGTATCGCAGAACCCAGAATTATGTGTTTTGAATTCTAGTTTTCCACTACATATAGGCCATGTTGATGCCTTGGGGACCCTCATACACACTATTAGAGGTCCCTAACATCAATCACAATATAATACAACTCCCCACAACATCAAATTCGTTAATACATTTAATTAACCAAGCTATGTTAATGGAGTTACCTAGCTTGATCTTCACAACTTCACCAACTAGATTTGGCAAGCAGAACTTGATGGTTTACTTCTTCTTTTGATTACTCCAGCATTCCAGCAACCTCTCATTCTTGCTCCAATTCAGTGAGATCAACTTAGTGACAAGTTTGGTAACTCACATAATATATGTATATGATTAGAGTTGATTACATATTAGCCACACATCAATTTTCACTTACGTGTCTCGAGGCTTATCTTCTGGACCACCTTCATACACTTGTCCCACAAGTCATGCTTAAGTGACTCAAAATATAGACACACTTGGTCTCTAGATAGGTTTTTACGTGTCTCGATGCACATCGTATGGCCAATGATTTATTTCACTAACTTAGGCTTCCTATTTGAATATTTAACATGACCATATTAGAGCACTTATACATAACTATAAGTAATTCAAATTACGCTTATCCCATAAGTCGCTACCTCGGTCTTATGTCGACACGAAACTCGAGCTACATCTCTGCTCATGTCTTACTCATCGAATGCCTCGCATATACTTTACTCACAAATCTTAGCACATTTAATAAACATATACTTGGACATTAGGAAGACACATTTGGTATAAATAAATAATAAACACACACAATAAAATAAAATTTACTTTGATCTCAACTCTAAAAATTTGGACAAGTACTATAAGTCACGGCGGTCGAGTCAACGGTCCTGAAATGTGACACATGGCACGTGTAGATTTGAGGGTCGTTACAACCTTCCCACCTTATTAGAATTTCTTCCTCGAAATTTAAACTAAAAGGAAACTCTAATAGTCAACCTTATCAAAATATATAGGGAAAGTGCTCGCGCTTATAGGACTCCAACTCCCAAGTCAAATCCTCATCCTTGTGACGTTGCCATTTAACGAGAATTGAATGTATTTCCTTGCCCCTCAATACCTTCACTTTTCAGTCCAAGATTTGAATTAGCTGCTCCTCATATGTAATATCATTTCTTAAGTCAATCTGACTCAAGTGTACCATCAGTCGCCATCCTTCCTTCGAATTGTCAAGTTGAAGCATATAGATATGAAACACTGGATGAGCTCCAGAGAGCTGAGGCTGTAACTTCAACTCATAAGCAACCTTACCGACTCTCCTCGTAACTCGAAATGCACCAACAAACCTAGGCACAAACTTTCCCTTGATTTCGAACTATTTGTGACCTTTTAGAGGTGAAACTTTCAAATATACATAGTCTCCCTTGGCATACCGCAACTCGTTGTGGTATTTCTTTGGTCTTTCTTGAGCACCCTTCAGCCGCTGAAAAATCTGACGTATCTTCTCATTGTAATCCACAATAATCTCCGGCCCTAAAGTGAACGCATCTTCAGGCTCTGCCCAACATGAAGACGATCTACATGGCCTACCATATAACGCCTCGAATGGTGCCATCCCAATACCGGCCTGAAAACTGTTGTTATAAGCAAATTTACACAAATGAAGGTACTTTTTCAAGATCCTCTGGACTTTAAAACACATATTCTGAGCATATCCTCCAACACTAGAATCAACCTCTCGGACTGCCCGCCTATTTGTGGATGGTACGCCGCACTCATTTCGAGCCTAGTGCCAAACTATGCCGGCATGTTTTGCCACAATAGTGAAGTAAATTACGGTCCTCTGTCTTGTTGGGGCATGTGCCCTAGGTCAATCCATTAACTGTCTTTATGAATACTTTTAGTTAATAAAATGGAGGATTTCATTTGCTGTTTATTATAATTAATTTGCATGTTTACATTATAATAAGATCCATGGGTATTTACAGAAATATCTTTAATGTCCCTAGTCGATCATTATACTGGGAACTATAATGAATTAAGACTAGTGTGATTTTTGATTGATGGTTATATGATGATTATACGTATAGGGATACGAATCAAGATCACGAGTGCTTGTTAGGGAACAAAGTACTGGACCGACCCGCTATGAGAACATCACATGGATTAAGTCATAGTTGTTTCTCATGATAAGTATATTTTTCAGGTCCTCGACTTGAGATTACCAGAGACTTCAACATTAGGAACATAGTGATTTGACACTATCAAACGTTGTCTTTAACCGGACGATTATAAAGGTTGTAATTGGTTACTGTGTGAGCAATGTGAAGAAGTTGTGTAATCGAGATAGAATTTGTCCCTCTCATATAAAGAGAGATATCTAGTGGATCTCTCGATGTGTTAGACTGTTAAAAGGCCTAGTCTAAGTGAATTGGTATTGATCAATGTCGCTTAGATGTTTTAAGTCTACCTAAAGATCTAGACTAGTACGATTGAACATGTTGGATGACAATTCCATGCCTTATGTTTGATCAAAAGGATATCGTGTGACAAAATGATGTTATATACACTATTGATTAGGTTGTATCAATTTATATTCGTACAACTTGGGTAGTCATAATGTCTTGCTAGAGGCCACTTATGACTTGTATACCAAAATGTGTTTTGGTACACTGCCAACGTTGTATGAGCCTATTGGGTCGCACACTAAGAATGGTTTTGCGAGATTTTAAGATGGTTCAGAAAAATGAATTTTATATGATAAAATTCATGACAGAATCGTCCTTGTGGTGTATTATAGTTATACTTCTTTAAGTAGGGGTATATGTGTAATTTACTTAACTGTCTATATACAAGGGTTGTATAAATAGACGCTTTAAGTTAGAATACATGGACGAAAGAAAAAAGGCCGAAACTCTATTTTCGTTTTAGAAACGACTTAGGGTTTTCGGTATGCTCTGGATCGTTTTGGAGAGAAACAAAATGTTTGCTATTCTCTCGAAACTAGCACTTCGAATCTCCGCCGCCGTTCGTGTGTGGACTACTGGTAGAGGGCGTTCGTCGTTAGAAGTGCCTTAGAGATCGATCAACCTTTAGAAAGGTATATTGTGACTGAGGTATGATTAAGTTTTTCATGATTTAAAAGTTTTTAATGGAATTAGATTCGGATCCTGTCGGGGTTTTTGTCAAAATTGTTTTGTAATCTCCGCTGCGCATAAACCCCAAAACCCAATAGTGGTATCAGAGCCATCGAGTTCGATTCCATTAAAAACATTGCATGTTTTCTTCTGATATATACATGATATATGATTGAAAGCATGTTAATAGTTGATGTATATGTGATATAAATAAGTTTTCTGTGAGATTTATTTTCATGTTTTGTGTATATGATACATATATTCATGACTTAATTGAAATCAGTTTCACACATCCAAGTAACCATGTTAGGTTAATTCAAATAATTTTAATGAATTGAATTTCGTGTTCTGTAATCCATGACACCATTAGGTATAATCTTTATTTTTCTTGTATTTATGCATGAATGAAATCTCTGTAATTCAGTATGCATATTTAGGTTACATTGTCTTACGTTTCTTGTATTGTATAAGGCTGAATATTAATTCGAAACTAATATGATTAGGTTCGATTGTGATAGTAGTTCATGATTCAATTACATGTTTGTGATTATTTGGATGAGGACCGAAATTGCAAATAATTAATTTTCGAAATTATTTATTTATCTTGTTATATCTATTCTGTTATGTAGTTTCTATTTGATAAAGATAGATAACAAATTAGATTAAGAGATATAAGCAAAATCGGTTTCGTTATCCCTATTGGATAGGAGATAAATATCTTAAGTCGTAATTGGATTAGGATAAGATGATTAGTTAGATGTGGGCCCGGGTTAATTAAAAATGTTTTAATTGACTTATTTTTGGATAAATTAAGGGGTAACTTTAGGAGAATAAAATCAGCGAAAAATTTGATTTTCTATAGCGAATTTCAATTTTCGAAATTGAGATTCGTCTTCTAAAAAAAAATAAAAAAAATAAAACGGACGCTGCCCCCTGTACCCCCGTCTAACTAATCCTAGCGCATGGAAATTCTTTTATTAGTGAACAGTATAAAAATCTGCAAATTGTTTAGTGATTTAACAAATCAATAAAAATATACGATATTTCATTGTTTACATAAAATCACTAAAACTGAATAAAATCCCTCTATTAAATTCTAAGTCTCACGCCATCCATTTTAAACACTTGTCAAGGCTTCGATCACACTAATACAGTTTCAGCCATAGTGGGGTGTATCGTGTTATCTTGGTGAGACAAGTTGGAT
Organism: Stephania yunnanensis; assembly: GCA_039657365.1. Classification (NCBI taxonomy): domain Eukaryota; kingdom Viridiplantae; phylum Streptophyta; class Magnoliopsida; order Ranunculales; family Menispermaceae; genus Stephania; species Stephania yunnanensis. The sequence goes on along the minus strand of CM077581.1, from coordinate 24,027,355 downwards.
AAGAGTTACCTAAATGTTTAAAATGGTCCGACTTAATAAAGCTATCAAAATAGTTTTGAGCTTTAGGCACATGATGAGATAAAAACATGATAAGACATAAGATGTCCCGTATCTCATAAAAGTATCTAAAAATTACATAAGATGTAATTGGTAACTGTTACCTACCTAAATAATCTAGTTCTGTGTTTCATGCCATAGCTATCATAGAATTATGTGAAATATGGATTTTAGTCCCCTAAATAAATAGTGTGTTTAAGGAGGGTTGTTAATTTAGTGGGAGTCTATTCCTCTATACTAAAATAAACTTTGCATAATCTTTATTGTAGATCAATGGCCTCTTCAAGTAACAATAATCCCCTGTCATCGCGATCCATCCTTGAGAAGGATAAGCTATCTGGGGCCCGACTTTCTTGATTGGTTCGAAACTTGAGAATTGTTCTTAAGCATGAACGCAAGTTGTATGTCCTGGATGCTCCAATTCCCGAGGACCCACCACCAATGCTACGAAAGTTTGTGAAGGATGCGCATAATAAGCATGTCAACAATTCTACGATGTTGCATGTATTATGTTGGCAACTATGGTTCCCGAACTTCGAAGGACATGGAACTAATGGAAGCCTACGACATGGTTATAACACTCGAAGGAAATGTTCCAACAACAAGCTAGGCAAGAAAGGTTCGAGACAGTCAAAAACCTACATTCTTGCCGATGACCGAGGTGCGTCGGTTAGTCCTCATGTTCGAAGATGAAGGGCTATGTTGACCAGCTTGATAGACTCGGATTTCCCATAAGCCAAGAGTTGGCTACGGATTTGATCCTGAATTCATTACCAAAAAGTTACTCACAATTTGAGATGAACTACAATATGAATAATATGGAGAAATCAATTTCAGAGTTGCATTTGATGCTCAAAACTGTTGAACAAAATATCAAGAAACCCTTTAGTAATGTGTTGATGGTCCAAAAGGGAAATGGAATGAAGAAGAAAGGCAATGGCAAGGCTAAAGTTGTCAAGGCTGCTGCTGCACCTGTCACAAAGCCTATGGAACAAGTCAAGCCCCAGCCTGTTCCTACTTCAAAACACCCAAAAAAAGGAAGGAAATTGTCATTTCTATTATGCACCTGGACATTGGTTCAAAAATTGCAAACTCTATCTGGAAGATCTAAAGAAGAAAAAGGGTAGTGCGACTACCACTACAGGTATTTATGTTATTGAAATTAATTTATCTACTAGTGATTCCTGGGTATTAGATACCGGATGTGGATCTCACGTTTGTATAAATGTGCAGGGACTCACTAAAAGTAGAAAGTTGAAGAAATGAGAAGTCATCCTCCGCGTAGGGAATAGAACAAGAGTTGCTGCCCTGGCTGTTGGATCATATGACTTAATCTTACCTAGTGGACTTATCTTAACTTTAAATAATTGTTATTTTGTGCTTGCCTTGAGCAGAAACATCATTTCCGTTTCATGCTTGGATATGGATGGATTTGATTTTATTATTGCGAATAATAGATGTTCCATTTCTCGTAAAGGAATATTTTATGCAAATGCTGATTTGCGTGATGGTCTTTATATTTTAAGCATGAAAAGGTCCACTGATACTCCAGTATTTAACATAAATACAAAGAGATTTCAGTCAAATGATTTGAATCAAACCTATCTTTGACATTGTCGTCTCGGACACATAAATGAGAAACGCATAACGAAGCTCCATATAGATGGACTTCTAGATTCATTTGATTTAGAAACATATGAAACTTGCGTATCTTGTTTACAAGGCAAGATGACTAAGAGTCCCTTTACTGGACATAGTGAAAGGGCAAGTGATTTATTAGGTCTAATACATACTGATGTATGCGGTCCTATAAACACAATGGCTAGAGGAGGTTATCGATTTCATTACATTTACGATGATTTCAAATTGATATTCTTATGTATATCTAATGAAACATAAAGTGAATCATTTGAGATGTTTCGAACGTTTCAAAATGAAGTGTAGAATCAACTTGGTAAAACTATCAAAACACTTCTACAGATCGAGGTGGTGAATATTTGAGCCAAGAATTTGATGATCATCTTAGAAATTGTGGGATTGTCTCCCAATTGACTCCACCAAAGAACTCCACAAAGGGAATGGAGTTTCAAAGGAGAAATCGAACCTTATTAGATATGGTTTGATCTATGATGAGTCATGCGATCTTCCATTATCCTTTTGGGGTTATGCATTACAACGCAACTTTCACTCTAAATCGAGTTCCTTCAAAAGCGGTTGATAAAACACTATATGAGATATGGTACGGGAAGAGACCTATTTTGTCTTTCCTTAAGATTTGGGGTTGTAAGGCTTACGTAAAACGACAAGTCTCAGAAAAACTAGCACCTAAATCTGACAAGTGTTTATTTGTGGGGTATCCTAAGGAAACAAAAGGATATTACTTTTATAATCCCGCTGAGAACAAAGTGTTTGTTGCTCGGTATGGTGCCTTTATGGAAAAACAGTTTATTTCAAAAGACGCTAATGGGAGAGAAATAAATCTTGAAGAAGTTCAAGAATCGCAGATAAACCCTGAACCGCTACTGGAAGTTCAACAACGTTCTGAACTAGTCGAACCTCCGCAAGTGACACATGGCCCACATAAATCTGGTAGGGTAAGACATGAGCCAGAGAGATTCAGATTTCTCAATACTGATAGTAGTGATGTGTTGCTTATGGATCAAAATGAGCCCACCACTTATCAGGAGGCTATGTTTGGAACAAACTCAGATAAATGGCTAAGTGCCATGAACTCTGAGATGCACTCAATGTATGATAACAAAGTTTGGAACTTGGTTGATTTACCTGAAGGCGGTAAGACCATTGGATGTAAATGGGTTTTCAAGAAGAAAACCGACATGGATGGCAATGTGCATACTTTTAAAGCAAGACTTGTAGCAAAAGGTTTCAGTGACTCAAGGTATTGATTATGATGAAACGTTTTCGCCAAAGTAGCCATGCTTAAATCCATAAGAATTTTAATTGCCATTCTTTGCATATTATGACTATGAGATATGGCAAATGGATGTAATAACAACATTTCTTAATGGAAACCTCGCTTGAGGACGTGTATATGACACAACTCGAACGTTTTGTACATCCCGAGAATTCTAGGAAGGTATGCAAGCTTCAAAGATCCATTTATGGATTAAAGCAAGCTTCTCGGAGTTGGAATCTTCATTTTGATGAAGCAATCAAGGATTTTAGTTTTATTAAGAATGAAGATGAGCCTTGTGTATACAAGAAGGTCAGTGGGAGTGTAGTTGTTTTTCTGGTACTGTATGTCGATGATATATTACTCATTGGAAATGACATCCCAACATTACAGAATGTCAAGTCTTGGTTAAGGAAATGTTTCTCAATGAAAGACTTAGGAGATGCAGCCTATATCATAGGGATAAGAATCTATAGGGATAGATCTAAGAGGCTAATCGGTCTAAGTCAGAGTGCTTACATAGATAAGGTGCTGAATAGGTTCATTTTGTAAGACTCTAAAAGAGGATTGTTGCCAATGTTTCATGGCATAAGTCTCAGCAAGAATCAATTTCCTAGGACAAATGATGAGCGAGACCATATGAATAAGATTCTATATGCATCGGCTATTGGATCTATCATGTATGCCATGCTATGCTTTCGACCTGATGTATCATATGCTTTGAGCACTACGAGCAGATATCAGTCAGATCCTGGTGAGAGTAACAGGATAGCAGTAAAGAACATCATTAAATACTTAAGAAGGACTAAGGAAATGTTCTTGGTCTATGGAGGTTTTGAAAATGATCTAGTTGTAAATGGTTACACAGATGCAAGTTTTCAAACCGATATAGATGATTTTAGATCGCAACTGGATATTTGTTTACTTTGAATGAGGGTGCAAGAAGTGGAAAAGTTCAAGAAAGAGACTATGATAGATTCTACAACGAAGTGAGTATATTGCGGCGTTCGATGCAAAGAAAGGAGGTAGTTTGGATAAAAAGTTCATTTCTCGAACTAGGTGTGGTTCCAAGTATTGCTAACCCCGTTTGTTTGTATTGTGACAATAACGGGCAATAACACAAAGCAAAGGAACCTAGATCACACCACATATCCAAACATATACTCGAAGCGTTTTCATCTCATAAGTTAAATTATTGAGAGGGGAGACGTAAAGATTTGCAGAGTACCTACTGAAGACAACGTTGTGGATCCATTGACAAAAGCTCTTCCACAAGCAAAACATGATGGTCATGTTAGATCATTAGGCATTAGATGCATGTATGATTGGCCCTAGTGCAAGTGGGAGATATTGGGGCATGTGCCCTAGGTCAATCCATTAACTGTCTTTATGAATAATTTTAGTTAATAAAATGGAGGATTTCGTTTGCTGTTTATTATAATTAATTTGCATGTTCACATTATAATAAGATCCATGGGTATTTACAGAAATATCCTAAATGTCCCTAGTCGATCATTATACTGGGAACTATAATGAATTAAGACTACTATGAGTCTTGATTGATGATTATATGATGATTATACTTGTAGAGATACGAATCAAGATCTTGAGTACTTGTTAGGGAACAACATACTGGACCGACCCGCTATGAGAACATCACATGGATTAAGTCATAGTTGTTTCTCATGATAGGTATATTTTTCACTCCTCTGACTTGAGATTACCAGAGACTTCAACATTAGGAACATAGTGATTTGACACTATCAAACGTTGTCTTTAACCGGATGATTATAAAGGTTGTGATTGGTTACTGTGTGAGCAATGTGATGAAGTTGTATAATCGAGATAGAATTTGTCCCTCTCATATAAAGAGAGATATCTAATGGATCCCTCGATGTGTTAGACTGTTAAAAGGCCTAGTCTAAGTGAATTGATATTGATCAATGTCACTTGGATGTTTTAAGTCTACCTAGAGATCGAGACTAGTACGATTGAACATGTTGGATGACAATTCCATGCCTTATGTTTGATCCAAAGGATATCGTGTGACAAAAGGATGTTATACACACTATTGATTAGGTTGTATCGATTTGATATTCGTACAACTTGGGTAGTCATAATGTCTTGCTAAAGGCCACTTATGACTTGTATACCAAAATGTGTTTTGGTACACTGCCAACGTTGTATGAGCCTATTGGTTCGCACACTAAGAATGGTTTTGCGAGATTTTAAGATGGTTCAAAAAGTCATGAATTTTATATGATAAAATTCATGACAGACACGTCCTTGTGGTGTATTACAGTTATACTTCTTTAAGTAGGGGTATATGTGTAATTTACTTAACTGTCTATATACAAGGGTTGTATAAATAGACGCTTTAAGTTACAATACATGGACGAAAGAAAAAAAGGCCGAAACTCTATTTTCGTTTTAGAAACGACTTAGGGTTTTTGGTATGCTCTGGATCATTTTGGAAAGAAACAAAAGGTTTGGTATTCTCTCGAAGCTAGCACTTCGAATCTCCGCCACTGTTCGTGTGCGGACTACTGGTAGAGGGCGTTTGTCTTCGGCAGCGCCTTAGAGATCGATCAACCTTCAGAAAGGTATATTGCGACTGAGGTATGATTAAGTTTTTCATGGTTTAAATGTTTTTAATGGAATTAGATTCGGATCCTGTTGGGGTTTTTGTCAAAATTGTTTTGTAATCTCCGCTGCGCATGAACCCCCAAAACCCAACAGTTCTGACACTACAGACAATAGTACTCCATGAAATCTAACTATCTCTCGCTCGTAGTGACATCTCTATCTATAAAATTTGTATGTAGTGGAAACTGGGATAAAATGCGTAGATTTCATCAACTTGTTCACAATCACCCAAATATTGTCATGTCCGTAAGGAGATCGAGGTAAACCACTAAAAAAATCCTTAGCAATGTGCTCCCATTTCCATTACAAAATAGGAAGTGGCTGTAGCAAACCTCCAGGTTTCCTATGCTCAGCCTTAAGACTCTGACATATCTCGAACACTCTAATAAACTCCGAAACATCAGCTTTCATCTAAGCTATCAAAATAGCTGTTGCATGTTTGTGTACCTCTTGGTCCGACCTGGATGAAAAGAAAATCACAAACGGTGAGCCTTTTGAAGTATCTCAATGCGTATCTCAGCCACTGATGAAATCCACAATTGTCCTCGAAACCTCAAACATGAATCTATTGATCGACTTCATTTTGGATGATTTGAACTCTCAGCCATATCACTGAATCACTAGTGCAACTTGTCAGCCTAATGTCCGTCACGTATAGCCTGAATCAAAACATTATGCAGCCTCATTTGAACACAAATCTGTATCCTAGTAGTAGCCAGTATATCATTTGAACTCATCACATTGGCGACCTTGAATAACGTATACTCGTGAGTCCTATGACATACTACTATGTCAGGATTAGACCATATCCTGCTCAAAGCATCATCAATGACATTGGCCTTCCCTGGATGATACTCAAGTGCAAAGTTATAATCCTTCAGGAACTCCAACAAATGTCTCTATCTCAGATTCAGGTTTTTCAAAGACAATAAGTACTTCAAGCTCTTGTGATCAGTGAACAAAGCGAACCGCACACCATACAGGTAATGTCGGCAAATCTTCAATGTGAACGCCACAGTTGCTAACTCTAAGTCATGAGTCGGGATAGTTCTTTTTTATGAATCTTAAGCTGTCCAGATGCATATACAAACACTTCTCCCTCTTGCATCAATACACAACCCAAACCAACCTTCAAAGCATTAGTATATACAACCAAATCTTTCCCAAATTCAGGCAACGCCAAAACTGGTGCAGTCGTCAACTTCTCTTTCAAAGTGAAAAATGCCCGTTCAAAACTTTTATCCTAGTCAAATCTCACGTTCTTTTGAGTCAATCGAGTCCATGGTGTAGCAATTCGGGAAATATCCTGAACAAAACGATGATAATAAATAGCTAATCCCAGAAAAATGCTTATTTTGGTCACTGTAGCTGGTGTAGGCCAATCGATCATAACTTTAATCTTAGTAGGATCCACAGATACTCTGCTAACTCCAATTACATGTCCCGAAAATCAAATTTCTTGAAGCCAAGACTCATCTTTACTGAACTTAGCATATAACTAGTGTTCCCTCAAAGTCAGCAGAACTGCACGAAGATGTCCCTCTTAATCCTCACGAGTCCTGAAATAGATGAGAATATCATCGATGAATACAATCACAAATCTATCCAGATAAGCATTCAGTACCCTATGCGTGAGATCCATAAACATAGTTGGGGCGTTAGTCAAACCAAACATCATGGCTGTAAACTGATAATGGTCGTATCTCGTATTGAACGCAGTCTTCTCCTTGTTTTCAGCTCTAATTTTGAGCCGATGATAGTTTGATCACAAATCAATTTTGGAGAACGGTTGAGCTCTCGTCAACTGATCAAACCAATCATAAATGCAAGGAAGCGGATACTTGTTCTTCACAATCAACTAATTCAATTGCCTATAATCGATGCACAACCTTAGGCTACCGTCTTTCTTCACAAATAAGACCTGCGCACCTCATGGTGATAGGCTCAGGTGAATGAACCCTAATTTCAACAACTTGTCCAGCTGAGTCCTCAGTTCCTCCAACTCTCAAGGAGCCATAATATATGGCGATACAGAAATAGGTTTAACCCTAGGGACTAAGTCGATGTTAAAGTTAATCTCTCTCGACAGTGGTAATCCCGGAAGATCCTCTAAAAATATGTCAATGAACTCGCACACTATCGGTACGTCTCCAATACAGACCTCCAATCTCTCAGCAATACTCATGATACTTGTAAGCGTCTCGATCTCACTACTAGTGGCTATCCTTCATATGGTGATCGAAAATAAAACGACTATCCCCTAAAAAATTTATTTCCATCCCATCTGACAATGGGATCGTAACTGACTTGCTGTAGCAATCATTATGAGCATGATACATACTCAACCAGTCCATACCAAGTAAAATATCGAACTTAAGAAACTTTAAGACACTCAAATCTATAGGCAAATTATGACTCTCTATCTGAACCGAACGGTCGACACACAACAAGTTCGGGTACATCTTGTCCCCAACAGCTCTGCTAAGGATTAAGGGTTTACTATGCCTAGTGGGTCTTAACCCTAATGCATCAACCACGTGCCTTGAAATAAATGAAATAGTCGAACCCTAACCAAACATGGTATGCATCAAAGTACCTCAAATAAAAATCATACCCTCAGTGAGACTACGACAAGCTTCCTTATCTTGCTAAGCATCAACATGGACTCTCTCCCTCTGCTGCTGATGATGCTGCGTTTGCACAAAACCTAGCTTTGGACTCTAGCTTTGAAGATGACCTATCTGACCGCAATCAAAGCATGTACATTGCTTCTTTGGTCTAGAAGACATCCCCGTATCTGACCCTATCTACGTCCCTATGCAAGTATCTGGCTTTGAGTCTGTGCCTGTCCAGACCTCTGTGTCTGTCCACAGCCTCTAGCCAGATCCCTACTCTTAGAATGCTTCTTCTATGGCTGCTGTATGGATCGAGTAGCCTGTGGTGGTCAGCTAGCAAAACTCAAGCCCGATATAGATGGAGCATGAGTGGTATGAGTAGGTCATGCTGGTACTGTAAAAGACCCAACACTTTGGGCTCTACTATCTCTAAAGCCCTGTCTACTCTTCTTCATTTTCCTGTATCTCCGGTCGGGTAGGTCTAGCCTCCTTAGGATGTGTACGTAAATAAACCTCCCTGACTAAGCTCCTCTCATAAGCCCTGTGCAATGTATCTGGCTTAGTGGAGATAATAACACCACTAATCTCGGGTAACAATCCCTTAGTGAAATAGTACACCTGATCAGAGTTTGAATCTGCCACCCTTCAAACATATGGAAGGAGCTATAGGTAACGTCTCATATAACCCAATGATAGACTCATCGACATACTATTTCAATAAGGTGAACTGATTCCTCTTCTCATTCAGTGCAGTAGGAGGAAAATACTTCGAGTTAAGATGCCTCTTAAAGTATAGCCAATCCTCGGGTACTTCTCTGCTAGCAACCATCGTAGTCAACGAGTTGTTTGCCTCTCCCAGAAGCATCGATGAAGAAATATAGGCTTTCATGTGCTCTTAAGTAACAATGATACTATGCACATTCTCATAGCTCTTTAAGAACTTCTCAGCAACTTCCAAATCTGTACCACCATAGAACTCTGTATGATTATGCCTTTTAAACTCTCGCAACTATCTAGCCTCCACATTTGCTTTAGCTCCCTTCTCTACTGATGTAGCAGGCACTGTCTCAGTCTATACAGGAGGTACAACTGTAGTCTTCGGTAAGGCTGCAATAATTGTAGTTACTGTAGCACTAGTCGCTACAATCAATGTATCCATCTCCTGAATAGCAGAGAATGTCGATGAAGATGGTGGTGATGGTATAGCTATATCGGTGCCTTATGTATCCTCAAAATCTCCTCTAATCGTAGATCCTGGGATACGACTCTCTCAGATAAAGTACGAACCTCCTCTGCACTAGCAAATAAAGGACCCACAACCCCACTATCATCACTAGGTTTGATCTGATCCATCATCGCAATTTGCAATAGAAAGCGAATCCCCAAGTCAATGGATAGTTACCGATATGGTATATTACAACCCAACAAATATAACATATAAGATCAAATTTTACTTTTTCCTAACTGTCTTCACTTCCCAACGAAGTTTCTTAGTCGGGATAATAAGGTTCCACTCTAGGATCCAATTGTGTCTTATGCCGTATATATTTAACCTACTCTGATACCAACTATGACGACCTAGTTTTCTATAAAATAGATCCTTGCTCAGCCTAAACCCACGTAGACCCCCGAGTCGTTTCTCGCAAAGTCAACGTTAGCCTAGTCAGCCTCTAACAGTTACTTTCTCATTAAATTTGTATTTAAACTTTGAGTAATTCAGTTATGTCTTTTACAAAATAGTTCGTAACGAAATTAAACTTAAGAAAAGATCAAATAACTCAGATACCCTGAAGTCAACGGATAAACAAGCATATCTTACATCAATCACTCCTAATATGTCCTAGTGTAATAAAAAACAATAATATACAATAATTACAAAAAATGGCAAAACATACTATTGCGCAAAGGAAAGAAACACTCTAATAAGTCCTCAAAGGAAGTCACTGATCACTGGTCCTTTCCTCTTGCTCGTTTGTATCTGATCTGCACCCACTATAAAAAACAAGATAGTGAGTACGGTAAAGTAAAAAGTAATAACCAGAAGGATATAAACAATAATTCATGAATTACTTAAAAATAGTCCAAATATCATGCATATATTAAAAGACAGATAGAAGATAAAAAATGCATGATAAATAGATTGACATATATGCATAACGAAAACGGAGAGCCTAGGAATCAAATGAGCCAGACTAAGTGGTCTTAAATCAACAACAATCCAAAAAACCTAGTACTCGGGGAAAACTCACATTTGGTTGGGTAGTTGAACCCCTGCAGGTAGTGTTCACGTTTGCCCAGCTAGCTATAATTCCATGAGTACCTTCCTGACACACTTATGCCATAGACACTTAACCAAGGAAATAAGAATATAACTCTAAGAAAAGGCGTTTACAAATAGAGACAATAAATATGTAATACGAATTACTATGCATTCCCTTAACAGGTTTACTTACTTACATACCTCGGACCCACGCTAACCCGCTCTCGCGGCTCGGACACGCTCCTAAAAATGAATACCTAAAATCCCGAGAACTCCCCTTAGGTTCGTGAGGAACTATAACATGTTTTAGACTAAATTATAGTGTTTTGGAGATTTTGAAAAATTTCATACTTTAGCACTGCTAGAACACTTAGCGCACTATTTTTGGCATTAGCGCGCTAATTTAAACATTAACGCGCTACCTCGAATGTTTAGTGCTAATCAATATTTGCGCGCTAGTTTTTGACATTAGCGTGCCAATTTAAACATTTGTGCGCTACCTCTAAGATCTAACGCTAATAAATATTAGCGTGCTAGAATTTCCACCAAGTGCGCAATGCGCAGCAGATCCCAAAACTCTGCATTTTGAATTCTGATTTTCCACTACACATAGGCCATGTTGATGCCTTAGAGACCTTCATACACACTACTAGAGGTCCCTAACATCAATCACAATATAACACAACTCCCTACAACATCAAATTGGTGAATACATTTAATTAACCAAGCTATGTTAATGGAGTTACCTAGCTTGATCTTCGCAACTTCACCAACTAGATTTGGCAAGCCAAACTTGATGCTTCTCTTCTTCCCTTGATCACTCCAACACTTTAGCAACCTCTCTACTTACTCCAATTCAGTGAGATCAACTTAGTGATAAGTTTGGTTGACTTATTTGATATATGTATATGATTAGAGTTGATTACATATTAGCCACACATTAATTTGCAATTACATATCTTGAGGCTTATCTTGCGGACCACCTTCACATACTTGTCCCACAAGTCATATTTAAGTGACTCCAAATATAGACTCACTTAGTCTCTAGATTGGTTTTTACGTGTCTCGATGCATATCATGTGGCGAATGATTTGTTTCACTAACTTAGGCTTCCTATTCGAATATTTAAGATAACCATATCAAAGCACATATATATAACTATAAGTAATTCAAATTATGCTTACACCATAAGCCGCTACCTCAAGTTTCATCTCACGTCGACACGAAACTCGAGGTACGTCCCTGCTTATGTCTCGACTCACCGAATGCCCCATGTATACCATACTCGCAAATTCTGGCACAACAGATAAACATACACTTAGACATTAGGAAGTCACAGTTGGTATAAATAAATAATGCACACACCATAGAAAAATATAATTTACTTCGATGTCAACTCCAGATGTTTGGATAAGTACTTCAAGTCACGACGGTCCAGTCAACGGTACTGAAATGTAACACATGACACTAGTAAATTTGAGGGTCGTTACAGCCTTCCCACCTGATTAGAATCTCATTCTCAAAATTCAAATTAACAGGAAACTCCAATAGTAAACCTTACTAGAATCAAAATTGGTAAGGAAAGTGCTCGCGCAAATAGGACTCCAACTCCCAGGTCAGTTCCTCTTCCTCGTGATGTTGCCATTTGACGAGAACTTAATGTATTTCCTTGCACCCTTAATACCTTCACTTTTCAATCCAAGATCTGAATCAGCTGCTCCTCATATTTAATATCATTTCTCAAATAAATTTGACTCAAGTCTACCATCGGTCGCCATCCTTCCTTCGACTTGTCAAGTTGAAGCCTATAGATATGAAAGACTGGATGAAGTTCGGCGAGCTGAGGTGGTAACTCCAACTCATAAGCAACCTTACCGGTTCTCCTCGTAACTTTAAACATACCAATAAACCTAGGTGCAAGCTTTACTTTGACTCCGAACCATTTGTGACCTTTAAGAGGCAAAACTTTCAAATAGACATAGTCTCCCTCTGCGTTCTATAACTCATCGTGGTACTTGTCGTAGTACTTTTTCTGTCTTTCTTGAGCACCCTTCAGCCACTTACGAATCTGCCGTATATTCTCATTGTGATCCACGAAAAGTCACCACATCCTCAGACTTTGCCTAACATGATGGTGATCTATATGGCTTACCACATAATGCCTTGAATGGTGCCATTTCGATACTAGCCTCAAAACTGTTGTTATAAGAAAATTAACACAAATGAAGGTACCCTTCCCAAGATCCTCCGTACTCTAAAACACACATTCTAAGCATGTCCTCTAACACTTAAATCAGCCTCTCAAACTAGCCATCTATTTATGGATGGTACGCCTCACTCATGTTAAGCCTGGTGCCAAACTTTGCCTACACGCTTTGCCACAACAATGACATATACTGCAGTCCTCTATCTGACACTATATACAACGATACTTCATGCAATCTGACTATCTCTCGTTCGTAGAGACTACTCAATCTATCAACTCTGTGTGTAGTGGAAACCAGTATAAAATGCGTAGATTTCATCATCCTGTTCACAATCACCCAAATACTGTCATGTTAGTGAGGAGATCGAGGTAAACTACTGACAAAATCCTTAGCAATATGCTCCCATTTCCACAGCGGAATGCGAAGTGACAACAACAAACCTTCAGGTTTCCTATGCTTAGCTTAACATTCTGACATATCTCTCACGCTTGAATAAACTCTGAAATATCAGTTTTCATCCCCAGCTACCAAAAGAGACATCGCATGTCTATATATATCTTGGTTCGACTCGGATGAACATAAAATCGCGAACGCTGAGCCTGTCGAAGCATCTCAATGCGCATCTTAGCCACTGATGGAATCCACAGTCGTCCTCGAAACCTCAAACATGAATCTATCGATTGAACCCATTCTGGATGATCTAAACTCTCACCCATATCGCTGAATTACTGGTACAACTTGTTAGCATAATGTCCGTCATGTATAGCCTGAATCAAAATTGTCTACATTCTCATTTGACCATAAATCTGTATCCTAGTAGCAGCCGGTATATCATCTGAACTCATCACCTCAGCTTCCTCGAGTAACTTATACTCGTGAGTCATATGACATACTATTACGTCGGCATTAGACCATTTCTTGCTCAAAGCATTTACAACGACATTGGCCTTCCCTGGATGATACCCAAGTGCAAAGTCATAATCCTTCAGGAACTCCAACCAACGTCTCTATCTCAGATTCAGTTCTTTCTGAGATAATAGGTACTTCAAGCTCTTGTGATCAGTGTACAAAGTGAACCATACACCATACAGGTAATGTCGCCAAATTTTCAATGCAAACACCACATCTGCTAACTCTAATTCATAAGTCAGGATAATTCGTTTTATGAATCTTGAGCTGTCCAGATGCATATAGAATCACCTTTCCCTCCTACATCAGTACACAACCCAAACCAACCTTCGAAGCATCTGTTTATACAACCAAATCTTTCCTTGATTCAGGCAATGCCAAAATTGATGCAGTCATCAACTTCTCTTTTAAAGTGGAAACTGCGTGTTCTTAACTCTTATCCCAGTCAAATTTTATGTTCTTCCGAGTTAATCGAGTCAATGGTGTAGCAATTCGGGAAAAATCTTGCACAAAACAACAATAATAACCAACCAATCCTAAAAAATGCGTATCTAGATTTTTGTAGTCGGTGTAGACCAATTGATCACTGCTTTAATCTTAGCGGGATCCATAGATACTCTGCTGGCTCCCACTACATGTCCCAAAAATCTAACTTCTTGAAGACAAGACTTGCATTTACTAAATTTAGCAACTGAAATTCCCTCAAAGTCTGTAGAACTGCTCGAAGATGTCCCTCGTGATCCTTACGAGTCTTGGAATACACGAGAATAACATTAATGATTACAATTACAAATCTATCCAGATAAGCCTTTAGTGCCCTGTGCATGAGATCCATAAACATAGTTAGGGCATTAGTTAAACCAAACATCATGACCGTAAGCTGATAATGGTCATATCTCGTACTAAACATAGTCTTCTTCTTGTCTTCAACTCTAATTCTAAGCTGATGATAGCCTGATCATAAATCAATCTTGGAGAACTACCGAGATCCCGTCAGCCGATCAAACAAATCATCAATATGAGGAAGCAGATACTTGTTCTTTACAATCACCCGATTCGGTTGCCTATAGTCGATGCATAACCTTAGGTTGTCGTCTTTCTTCTACACAAATAAGATCGGCGTGCCCCATGGTAACAACCTCGGGAGAATGAACCCTAATTTCAACAACTTTTCCAACTCAGTCCTCGATTCCTCCAACTATCGAGGAGCCATCCTATATGGTGGTATAGAAATAGATTTAACCCCAAGGACTAAGTCGATGATGAAGTCAATCTCTCTCGGTGGTGGTAATCTCAATTGATCCTCTGGAAATATGTGAATGAACTTGCACATTACTGGCAGGTCTCCAATATAGATCTCCAATCTCTCGGCAGTACTCATGACACACGCAAGCGTCTAAATCTCACTACTAGAGCTATCTTTCCTCTGGTGATCGAAAATAAAGCAGCTGTCCAATAAAAAAATGATCTCCATCCCATTCGACAATGGAATCGTAACTGACTTGCTGTAGCAATCACTATGAGCGTGATATGCACCAAGCTAGTCCATACCAAGCAAAACATCAAACTCAAGAAACTGTAAGACTCTCAAATCTGTAGGCAAATTATAACCCTCTATCTCTATCGAACAGTCGATAACAACAAGTTTGGGTACATCTTGTCCCTAAAACTGTGCTAAGGATTAAGGTTCTACTAAGCCTTGTGGGTTTCAACCCAAATGTATTAACCATACACCTAAAAATAAATGAAACAGTCGAACCAAAATCAAACATGGTATACATCAAAGTACCACAAATCAAAATCATACCTTTAGTGAGATTACGGGAAGCTTCCTGATTTGGTTTAGCAGCAACATGGACTCTCTCCCTCTACTGCTGATGATGTTGCGTCCGCGCTCGACCTAACTTCTGACACTGACTTTGAAGATGACCTATCTGACCGCATTCGGAGCATGTACGTCGCTCATTCGATCTTGAAGAAATCCTCTATGTCTAACCCTATGCAGGTCTATATGTAGGTCTCTGGCTTTGTGTCTATGCTTGTTCAGACCTCTGTGTCTGTTCACTCCCTCTACCTACATCCCTACTCTCAGAATGTTGCCTCTATGGTTGCTGTATGTATCGAGTAGCCTATGGTGGTTAGCTAGCAAAACACGACGCAGGTGCAGATGGAACATGAGCGATTTAAATAGGTAATGTTGGTACTGTAAAGGATCCAACGCTTTGGGCTCTACTGTCTCTAAAGCACTAGTTGTTCTTGTTCCTCTTCCTGTGTCTCTGGTCGGGTAGGTCTAGCCTCCTCAAGATGTGTACATAAATAAACTTCCTTAACTGAGCTTCTCTCATAAGCCCTCTACAATGTATCTGGCTTAGTAGAGACAATGGCACTTCCAATCTCGGGTAACAATCCCTCAGTGAAATAGTACACCTGATCGACGTCTGAATCTGCCACCCCTCCAGCATATGGATGGAGCTATAGGTAACGTCCCATATAACCCATGACAGACTCATCAACATACTGTCTCAATAAAATGAACTGATTCCTCTTCTCCATTAGTACAGTAGGAAGAAAATACTTCGAGTTGAACTGCCTCTTAAAGTCTACCAAATATTTGGGTACTCCTCTGGTAGCAACCATCGTAGTCCACTAGTTGTCTGCCTCTCCCTGAATCATCGATGAGGAAATAGAGGCTTTCATGTGCTCCTCGGTAGCAATGATACTTTGCACCTTCTCATGGCTCTTCAAAAACTTCTCAGCAGCCTCCAAATTTATACCACTGTAGAACTCCGTAGGATTATTCTTCTTAAGCTTTCACAACTGTCTAGCCTCCGCAGTCGCCTTACTGCCCTTCTTTACTAATGTAGCATGCATTATCTCAATTTGTATAGGAGGTACAATTATAGTCTTTAGTACGACTGCAATAACTGTAGTAGCCACAATAGTAGTTGCTATAATCAGTGTGTCCATCTCCCAAACAGTAAGCAATGTCGATGAAGATGGTGGTGATGGTGTAGCCGTAGTCGGTGCCCTAAATATCCTCAAAATCTCCTCCAATCATAGATCTTAGGATGCAATTCTCTTTGACAAAGTACAAACCCCCTCAGCACTAGCAAATAAAAGACCCGAAGCCCCACTATCATCACTAGGTCCAGTGTGATCCGTCATCGCAATCTGAAATAGAAAGAGAATCCCCGAATCAATGGATAGTTATCGATATAGTATATTACAACCTAACAAATATAACATATAAGATCAAATTTTACTTTTTCCTAACTGTCCTCACTTCCCAACGAAGTTTCTTAGTAAGGATCATAGGGTTCCACTCTAGAATCCAATTGTGCCTTATGCTGTATATATTTAACCTACTCTGATACCAACTGTGACGACCCAGTTTCCCATAAAACAGATCCCAGCCCAGCCTAAACCCACGTAGACCCCCGAGTCATTTATCGCAAAGTCAACGCAGGCCTAGTTAGCCTTCAATAGTTACTTTCTCATTAAATTTGTATTTTAACATTGAGTTATTAAGTTATGACTTTTATATAATAGTTTGTAGCAGAATTAAAGTTAAAAAAGATTAAATAACTCAGATTTAAATAAAGGTGGAAAAACCTACAGTGTGGAACCCTGAAATTAACGGATAAACAAGCATATCATATATCACTCGATCCCAATATGTCCCAATGTAATAAAAAACAATAATATGCAATAATTACAATAAAATAGCAAAATATAATATCGCGCAAAGGAAGGAACCGCTATAATAAGTCCTCAAAGGAAGTCATCGATCACCAGTCCTTTCCCTTTGCTTATCTTTGTCTGATCTGCACCCACCATCACAAACTAGACATTGAGTACAATAAAGTAGAAAGTAATAACCAGAAGGATATAAACAATAATTCATGAATCATTTAAAAACAGTCCAAATATCATGCAGGTATTAAAAGACACATAGAAGATAAAAAATGCATGATAAATAGATTGACATATATGCACAACAAAAACAGAGTTCCTAGGAATCAAATGAGGCATACAAAGTGGTCTTAAATCAACAACAATAGACAACAAGTTAGTACTCGGGGAAAACTCACGTTTGGTTGGGTAGATGAACCCGCGCAGGTAGTGTTCATGTTTACCCAATTAGCTATAATCCCTGGAGTACCTTCCCGACACACTTATGCCATAGACACTCAACCGAGGAAATAAGAATGGAATTCTAAGAAAAGGCATTTATCAATACAGACAATGAATACGGAATATGAATTACTATGCATTCCCTTAACTGGTTTACTTACATACCTCGGACACATGCTAACCTGCCCTCGTATTTCGAACACGCCCCCTAAAATGAATACCCAAACTCGCGAGACCTCCCTTTAGGTTCGTGAGGACCTATAACATGTTTTAGACTAAATTATAGTGTTTTGGAGATTTTGAGAAATTTCATACTTTAGTTTTGCCTCGAATGTCTAGCGCTAATCAATATTAGCGCCCTAGTTTGACATTAGTATGCTAATTTAAACATTAACGCGCTACCTCTAAGATTTGGCACGCTAATTTTCTGCCAATCGCTAATTTTCTACCAAGCCCGCTATGTCCAGCAGAACCCAGAATTCTGCATTTCGGATTCTCATTTTCCACTACACATAGGCCATGTTGATGCCTTAGAGACCTTCATACACACTACTAGAGGTCCCTAACATCAATAACAATACAACATCAAATTGGTGAATACATTTAATTAACCAAGCTATGTTAATGGAGTTACCTAGCTTGATCTTCACAACTTCACTAACTAGATTTAGCGAGCCAAACTTGATGCTTTTCTTCTTCTTTTGATCACTCTAGCACCCTAGTAATCTTTTTTTCTTGCTCCAATTCAGGGAGTTCAACTTAGTGATAAGTTTGGTTGACTCTTGTGAATTATGTATATGATTAAAGTTGATTACATATTAGCCACACATCAATTTGCATTTACGTATCTCGAGGCTTATCTTGTGGACCACATTGACACACTTGTCCTACAAGTCATGCTTAAGTGTCTCCAAATATAGACTCACTTGGTCTCTAGATAGGTCATTATGTGTCTCGATAATCATCATGTGACCAATGATTTACTTCACTTACTTAGGCTTGCTATTTGAATATTTAACATGACCATATTAAATCACATATACATAACTATAAGTAATTCAAATTACACTTACCCCATAAGCCGCTACCTCAGTCTCATATCGACACGAAACTTGAGGTACGTCCTCGCACATGTCTCGACTCACCGAATTCCCTGCGTATACCTTACTCGCATATTTTGGCACAACAAATAAACATACACTTGAACATTAGGAAGTCACATTTGGTATAAATAAATAATACACACACCATAGAAAAATTAAATTTACTTTGATGCAACTCAAGAGGTTTGGACAAGTACTTTAAGTCACGACAGTCCAGTCAAATGTCCTGAAATGCGACGCATGTAAATTTGAGGGACGTTACAAAAGATAATTAATAAAAAGGTTACTGTGATTTTGATAAAAATAAACCGAGTATAGTAAGACCGCCATTTCCCCACCATTTAGAAAATAATAAAAAAGCTAAGAAATTGCAAGAAGAAAAAGAAATGTGAGACACTTTAAGAAAAGTGACAATAAACATACCTCTATTTGAAGTTATACAAAATGTACCTAAATATACAAAATTTATAAAAGATTTATGCACTAACAAAGTCATACCTATGAAAAATTAAACCTAAGAGATCATGTGTCAGCACTAATCCAAAAGAAACTACCTCCTAAAATTTATAATCTTGGGATTTTTTTTGTTTCATGCATAATATAAAATATAGGGATATCTAAAGCATTATATGATCTAGGCGCCTCGATTAATGTTATGCCTTTGTCGATATATTTGCAAATGACAAACATACCCTTAGAAGAAACTTGTATGGTAGTACAATTAGCAAATAAATCTATTGTTCAACCTATAGGAATATTAGAGGATGCATTGGTTAAGGTTAATGATTTAGTTTTCCCAACCAATTTTTATGTCATAGACATGAAAAGACCACTTCTCTAATAAGACCTCTCTTATGCTAGGATGCCCATTCTTAAAAAGGGAGATAGCCAAAATAGATGTTTCTAATGGAACTTTAACAACATAAGTAGATAGCAAAATAGTAAACTTTAACATTTACAATGTTATGAAACATTCTTTAGATGTTTCATCTGTATGCACTGTAGACATGTGAAATCCTTTAATAGACAAATCTTTTAGAAATAATATGTTAGACAAGCTCGAAAAAGTAATAGAGGATTTAAATGATGATTATGATATAGATGAAGAGACAAGGGAGATAATTAAAGCCTTAGAATCTTATAATGAACTCCATGAACTCTCTTATTATATGGATTTACCCATAACTCATTCAAAACTCTTACGCTCTATACTTAAAACTCCAGAATCAGACTTCAAATTTATGTCAGATAATTTAAAATATGCATATTTGGAAAACGACAATGCTTTACCAGCATAATATCTAATTAATTATTAAATTTAGAAGAAGAGAAACTAATAAATGTTCCAAAAGAATTAAAGAAAGCAATAGGATGAACAATAGTTGATATTAAAGGAATAAGTTCACCCACATGTATGCATAGGATTAATCTTGAGATAGATACAAAACCTTATAGAAAAGCTTAATGTAGATTGAATCAACTGATGATGGAAGTAGTAAAGAAAGAAATATTAAAATAACTAGATGTGGGAATGATATTTTCAATAGCAGATAGAAATTAGGTCCGGTACAAGTAGTTCCTAAAAAGACAGGGATCACAGTTATAATAAATGAATATGGAGAATTAGTACCAACTAGAATCCAAAACGATTAGAGAGTATGCATAGATTATAGGAAGCTAAACGCTAGAACTAGAAAAGATCACTATCCACTTCCATTCCTAGATCAAATGTTAGAAAGACCAGCTAGAAGGAGCTATTATTGTTGTTTATATGGATACTTAGGATTTCATCATATTCCTATAGCTCCATATGATCAAGAAAAAACTACTTTTACTTGCCCTTTTTGTACATTTGCTTATAGACATATACCTTTTTGTTTATATAACCCACCCGCTACATTTTAAAGGTGTATAATTAGCATTTTCTCTAACTATATAAAGCATTTTATTGAAGTTTTCATTAATGATTTTACCATATATTGTAATTATTTCGATAAATGATTACTTCATTTAACTAAAAACTTATCAAATGCATAGAAAAAAACTAGTATTAAATCATGAAAAATGTCATTTTATGGTAAATCAGGGACTTATACTAGGACACATAATGTCAGCAAAAGGAATAGAAGTAGATCTCGCTAAAATCCGAGTTACAAAAATGTTAAATTATCGCACTACTATAATGGAAGTAAGATCTTTTCTTAGTTAAATAGGATTATATAGGCGTTTTGTAAAAGGCTTTTCCAAAATAGCATAACCTTTTTACAGATTTTTTCAAAAAGATGTTACCTTTGTATTTACAACTGAACGCGAGACAGCTTTTAATAAATTAAAAGAAGCCTTGATCACCATACCTTTATTAAACTCACCAAATTGGTCACAACTTGTCAAAATAATGTGTGATGCAAGCAATTATGCAGTAGGTGCTATTTTAGGTCAAAAGATAGAAAATGATTCTCATGTTATATATTACGCGTCAAGAACTTTAGATCACGCCCAACTAAACTATACCAGCATGGAAAAAGAACTCTTACTAGTTGTGTTTTCATTAGAAAGTTTATACCATATTTACTAGGAACAAAAGTACTAGTTTACTCAGATCATGTCACATTAAGATATTAGATGACAAAGAAAAATGCTAAACCAAGATTAATAAGATGGATTTTATTTTTACAAGAATTCGATCTTACTATAAAAGATAAGAAAAGTATCGAAAACTTAGTAGTAGACCATCTAAGTTGACACGTGTTGAACTTATACAATAAACTCCCCTCCTTTATTATAATTTTAATATTTTGTAGTAGTGGTAAGTGGGAATCGTCTCCATAGGGATTTATCAAACTCCTCTAGGAAAAAGGACTTTTAATGGTTTTTATTATTTTACTTTACTTTAATTTAATTAATTAATTAAAATAATAGTTAAATTCATTAACTCAATCTATAATATAATATAATATTTAATTATACTGACTTAACTAACACAATTCAAATTCACTATCAAGCAAATCAATTCAATTCAATGATAAATAAATATCTAAACAAACATCCTGAACAATAAAACATCAATCCATTTTGTATCTAAACATGTTACTTCATTCTTATAGTTATGAGCATACTTTCTTAAGTACCATAGATCATTAAACTCTAATCATAAGCTAGTAAACGATCCTTAGCAAACCATAATTTATCCTTATACCGATAGAAAACTGACGTTCTAATTCTATTGAGCTAACCCCCTTTTTGGATACTTAAAGACATTAACTTTACGCAATAAAACCGAATTACACTTTATGAGAACTTTGAACTACTAAATCTAACACCTTCGGAAAGCCACTTCAACATTAGACTTAGATCTCAATTCACCTAGGACGTCTAAATGGTAAGACATTTCAAACAATCCAAGTTAATACTTTAAACTAGATAAGAAATTCAAATATCACAATACACATTCCACGCTATGGATGCGATACAAAGTTTATGATTGAAATTCGCAAATAATAATCTATTAAATTAGTGAATCAAAGAATACAATTGATTTAAAGCATTAATCACAAAATCATCTCATCATAACTACATTGAAAAATAGATTAAGTTCACGTTCAGACTTTGTTAAAAATAATAAACTACTCACTCATTCATAAATAACATCTAAAAAATGTAAATAAAAGACAGATAAATACCTTTAGAATAAATACTTTAAATCTTCTCTAAAAGCAATGAATAATAAAATAATAAACTAAAACAATAAACAATAGATCCCAGAGCAATGAAATATTGATCTAGGTATTCAAGGGCAACTGATTTCATAACCATAGGGTCATATTTACAATATTTTAAGTAGTACACATCCTACACTAACTCAAACTATTTATATTTATCTAAAATTCTCAAAATCAGTCCCAGCGATTTCTCAACGATTTAGATTTTGTGAAATTGATGGGAGAATCCTTGGAATTGCAGTCTATATTTCCATTGATATGAGTGGCGATTCTTGTATATGAGGAATCATTCATGAATCATTGATATAGAAATCCGGTTTTTTCCTTCACTTGTTGATGATTCTTTGCATACTCTTTCGACTCGATCAATTCCTTCATAATCTTCCCTTTTTACTCAATTTCTTCATATATTTTATTTATCACCCGAAATAACAAAAATAAGAGAAAACCCCATGTAATATAGTCTTTTACATCTAACATCATCTTAAAGTATACTATAAAATATATCTAATTATTGACTTGTCATAAGTAGACAAGAAAATGGAGAACTCCCAATACCATTAAAAGATGAATTTCCAGATAAATACTTATACAAAATAGTTATCACTAGCCCATGGTAGGCCAATATAGTCAACTATCTCATGAATAATAGGCTATCATCCCATTTAACAAGAGTCTAAAAGAATAAAATAAAGCACGATTCTAAACATTATTTATAGGATGATCTTTACCTATGGGAATTTGTTCCGAGCAAACAATTCATATATGTGTTTCACGACCAAAAATACAATCCTTCATGGCTCATTTCCACACTAATGCTAATAGAGGATATTTAGGTCTATGTTGTATAGCCTGTAAGATATTAGATCCATGATTCTTTTGGTCTACCTTATTCTACAATTGTTATATTCATATAAAAACTTGTCCAAATTGTCAAAGAACCAAGAATTTAGGACATAGGAACCAAATGCCCTTATGTCCTATAATTTTTTGCCAAGTATTTGATGTTTGAGGAATAGACTTTATGGGATCTTTTCCACCATCTAATGGAAATATTCACATTTTACTAGCTATTGATTATGTGTCCAAGTGGGTAGAAGCTATAGCCACTAAATCTAATGATTCCAAAATAGTAGTTACTTTCCTAACATCATGGATCTTTACTCTTTTTGGAAGCCTTAGAGCATTAATGAGCAATAGAGGTTTACACTTTTACAATAGAATTGTTGCTACTCTACTTCGCAGATATAACATTTCATATAGAACGTCCATCGCATACCACCCTCAAACTAGTGGACCAGCTAAGACTTCAAACAGAGAAATTAAGTCAATTTTAGAGAAGACAATATGTACAGTTCATAAAGATTATATTATTCATTTAGAATGTGCATTATGGGCTTACAGACATGCATTTAATACACCAATAGGTATGACAACTAAAATGTTAGCTTTTGAGAAAGCATGCCATTTATTAGTAAATTATGATAATGCAGGAAAATAACGTAAACTAACTATCCAAGAGTTAGAAGAATTGAGAAATTATGCGTATGAAAGTGCTTCTATTTATATAGATAAAACTAAAGCATTTTACGACAATAAATTAAATATTAAGAATTTTAAAATAAGACAAAAAGTGTGACTCTTTTGTTCACATCTTAAATGATTTCCTGAAAAACATCGTTCACTATGGATGGGACCTGTTATGATTATGCACATATTCCCCCTAGTGCTGTTGAGATAGAAAGTAAAGAAACATGGAGAAACTTCAAAGTTAATGGTCACAGATTGAAACATTATCATGAATATTTTATCTCATAAGATATGGAGATCATTAACTTAGACCCAGTTGACAACTTGTCAAATGACTTAAACACTGTTAGGAGCATATCTTAACCATAAACTCCAATGAAATAATCAAGCTTTGGATGATTAACACACCAATAAAAAGGAAGAACAAAAAATCACAAAAGGAACAAAAACCTGCCAGAGGTCCATCCGATTGTGATATGGAGGACCCATATTACGAGGAATATGATAAAAATAGTGATCTTTCAAAACTCTTGATAGAAGATCCAGGGCATATATTCTTCAACATACAAATCAATGAAATGTCATTATATGGAGTTCAACTGGATACAAGAGCTGATATGAATCTTATGCCTGCACATTGCTTTCTTCTAACAAAGTTGTGGATTCATAGCAAACCTCCTATCAAGGTTTAGAAGACAAATGGTACATTCACAGTCCTATTAAGTATATTAAAAAATGTACTGGTACGAGTGGGATGATTCATTTTCACTACAAATTTCTTAGTCATGCCATCAAACACCCAAAATGATAAGCTATTATTGGGAAGACCATTCTTATTCAACGACATATGAGATCGCATAGTTATGCTTAGAATGGGTAATAACGAAATGACACTCAAAGATGGGAAAGAAATTTGTGAGGATATTGAAGGAGAGCAATTTAGTGACGGTGATGAGAGCAATAATGAGGGATGTCTTTCAGAGAATAAAGATGATACTCTTAATGAGGAACGATTTGAAGTAAAAATTGATTCACTCACACTCCATGCTGATCGATTTCTCCATTAGTCGAGCCAACGATAATAAATCACAACGCTTTATGGGAGGCAACCCATATTCCTTATTTCTTTAGTTATTTTAATTGTTAGTAGGATATTTAGCATAAGTGTAGTTTGCTTTTATTCTATCTTTTTTGACTCTCTTTTATAATTATTTTTGGGACTCGAGCTCCAGAGTTGCTTCAATAAGAGGGATGGACGATCGAGTTTTTTTTGTTTTTGTTTTTATTTTTATGGCCTTTATGCAAGTTTGCATTATTCACTTGCTTATTTGTTTGTTTGTTTATTTATTTAATTAAAGTATTAGTTAATTATATTTCCTGATCAAACTTTTAAATTTATAGTCAATTCTACCTTTAAATTTATTATTATGAAGGGTACATAAGTTAATAAAGAGACAAATTTGAAAAAAAGCAAAATAATCCTAGCGATTCCTAAGCAACAATAATAACATTGTGAATCATTGGCTAAATAAGTGATAGAAACCAAAAAATTATGTGAAAATCTAAGTCTGGTGAATCCTTAGCGATTCACCCTTTCAACACGAATCGCTAGTCATATTGGTGAGCTACTAGATCTCGTTTTAACCGATTTACAAAGCAATTCCACTTAACACATGAATCGTTGGACACGATTTGGAGTTTTTAAAATAAAACCTCAAATCGCCAAACACAAACCTACCTCCTGTGTAACGGCCCGAAATATTTTATTAGTGACTAGTGACGTGTATTACTTATTTATACTTGCGTGCACAATTTTAATTATTTTTAGAATTGATTTTACGCACTAGAGTTGCATCGATATGTATGCGAATGGGCGAATGGGTAGGTCGATGTATGGAATAAGGTTTTGAATAGTTTATGACTTAGGTACTATTTTAAATTAAATGAGTACCTAAGTTAATTAATGAGATAAATTTAATTAATCCAACTTGCCAAAGCTAATTGAAAAAATACCTACGTTGATGAATCCTAATTTAATTAGCCTAAGTTAAAGAAATAATGAAAATGCCCAAGTAGGCTAGATGAGAAAATAACTAGATTTATTGAGTACATAAGTGACTTAATGAGATCAAAGATTAAATTAAAACTACTCTAATTGACTAATAAACTCATATGGCCTAACTAATTAAATGGGTATAAAAGCTAGTTTGATTTTCCTAAGTAAGCTAATCAGGGAATTTACTAATTAATGTACCTAATTTAACGTGGATTTTCATATGACCATAGATTCATCTAGTAATGATAGAAAAAGTCTTTGACATAAAAATGATAGAAAAAGTGACAATCCTAGGATAAGTTTGTAGATATCTATGGGTGTATGAAGTGGTAGAAAATCAAGGTAGACTTAAAAATTTACGCAAATAAAGAATGCTCTACAAGTGTCTCAAATTGATGCTCATGAACCACAATGTCCATATATGATATAAATGGCAAACTTATGAGTAAATCGAACATGCATCCTTATGGAGAAAATAATTTATAGGCAAAGTCCAAATCATTAAATATTTACAAGAGACTACCTCTACATACTTAGGGTACCTCTAATTCTTCAAACTCATAGTTAGTTTCTCATTTTCATCAAATAAAGAAAGAGAAGAGGAAAAAAAATACCATTAATGAAGCTATATTTAGGAATGTTTGAGCACATTAAGGGAAACAATTAAAGAGGCAAGTGCTACTCCTTTTTCTCTATACTCTATTTCTCTATTAATTTCTAATTCTAGTTTAGGTTCTTAATCTTGATCATCTTTTAATTGGGATACTATTGTTTAAGACATACATCAAGTAGTGTAACATGAAGTGAAATTAAAAGTTCATTAACTATAGCATTTTGCAAGATCACAAAAAATTCTTCTAATGAGTTCGTATCTTTTGTTAAGATCTAAGTACTAAAAATCTTTTTAATCTTTGAATTAGCTAGGTACTTGCTACCATCCATTATTGAGTAAAATAGTTGTGTTTTAATGTATTGTACGTAAATCTTGATAATACATGGGCAATGTAATGAAATTGAGATTACAAACTATTAGTAAGCTAATAGGAAAAAGGAGATGCCACTAAAGAATATGCATGGTTAAACTTGGAATTTAATTAGGAGATTAATTAGGATACCTAAAGACTAGTGTCTCAAATTAAATGTGCATGTCTACTAGGTGAAAAACGTAAGCCACACAAAAGTTGATTAAAACATACAAAGTACTCATAAGTTACTTATAGTGTAAATTATCCTAATTAGTAACTAAATTACTTGATCTTATTTAGAGAAGTTCATTGAGTATAATATAATCTCATAGTACTTAATTAATTTCTTCATGAGTTGATTTAGAGTTTAATTGTTTTAAAAAATGTAAAAACTTTAATTAATAAGTTAAGATAAGACATTAACCTATAGCACATTTTAATTGGACATTTCCTTGAAATCTCTAACAAGATATAAAAGATATAAAATGTGGTTCATATTAGTAATTAATACTCATATAAGAATACAACAACAACAACATAGCCTCAGTCCCAAATTAACTGGGGTTGGCTACAAGGATCAAAATTTTCCATTGTGCTCAATTAAGTGCAATTGATGGTGAGCTTTGCAAACCATTCAAATCCCTCTTAATTAATGCATTCCATTGTGCTCAATTAAGTGCAATTGATAGTGAGCTTTGCAAACCATTCAAATCCCTCTTAATTAATGCATCCCATGTTAACTTTGGTTTGCCCCTACCTCGTCGAATTTCTACAGTTTCTATTGATTCAAGTTTTTTAGTTGGGGCATTTGTAGGCCGTCTTTGCAGGTGACCAAACCATCGCAACCACCCTTCCCTAATCTTTGTATCGATTGGTGCTACTCCTACTTGTCTTTGAATTTCTATATTTCTTATTCTATCTTTACGAGTTTTACAACACATCTACTTAAGCATCCTCATTTCTGCTACGTTCACTTTATGTAATTGTTGTTGCTTTACCGCCCAACATTCACTTCCATAGAGCATAGCTGGCCTAATTGCGGTCCTATAAAATTTTCCTTTTAACTTAGTAGGAACATTTAGATCACAAATCACCCTTGTTGCACTCCGCCATTTCTTCCATCCAGCTTGAATTCTATGTATGACATCATTCTCATTGTTACCATCATTTGGTATGATTGATCCTAGGTATCTAAAGTGGTTTACCTTCGAAACTTCTACTTCACCTAATTTTACCACATCGTCATTTGATCTCTTGTGTTTCCAAACTCATAGTGCATATATTCGGTTTTCGTCCTACTCAACTTAAAGCCTTTAGATTCTAATGTATTCCTCTAGAGTTCTAATTTCCTATTCACTCCATCTTTAGTTTCATCCACTAAGACAATATCATCTGCAAATAGCATACACCATGGTATATCCTCTTGAATATGTCTAGTTAGTCCATCCATAACTAAAGTAAATAGATATGGGCTTAAAGCCGATCCTTGATGTAGTTCTATCGTAATAGGAAATTCGTTTGTAGCTCATCCAAATATCTTTATACTCGTTACTACTCCATCATACATATCCTTAATAACGTCTATGTATCTAACATGCACTCTTTTTCTTTCTAGAAC
Organism: Stephania yunnanensis; assembly: GCA_039657365.1. NCBI lineage: Eukaryota > Viridiplantae > Streptophyta > Magnoliopsida > Ranunculales > Menispermaceae > Stephania > Stephania yunnanensis. Next base: position 23,998,622 of record CM077581.1, on the reverse strand, counting down.
CTACCAAAGAACATCTCTAGGGACCCTATCATATGTTTTTTCTAAATCTACGAATACCATATGAAGATCTTTTTTCTTTTCCCTATATTTTTGTAACAATCGTCTTACAAGGAAAATCGCCTCCATAGTTGACCTCCCAGGCATGAAACCAAATTGGTTCTCTGATATTGTTGTTTCTCTCCTTAGCCTATTGTCAATTATCTTCTCCTAAAGTTTCATAGTGTGACACATAAGTTTAATTCCTCGGTAGTTTGAGCAACTTTGAATGTCTCCTTTGTTTTTGAATTTTCAAAATCGGAGTGTTTTGAATTTAAGAATCTAAACCCTAACCTAAAGACACTAATACACCAAATCCAACATATATATTGACACCAGGGACTTAAGACACTAGCTTGGGTGTTGGGGATTGGTTTGGGGAGTGTGCTGAAGCCACGAGAGTCTATTTTCGCGTCGATCTGAGATAAGTAAAACCAAATAGGAGACATTTAGTAATTCATTATCTATTATGATATTTGACATGTTTGTTTCTTGGATTTTCATTCCTTATTTTGAGTGTCTAAGACCTAAGTGTGTCAGGAAGGTAATCCGGGTTTAGTGCTAGATGGAAAAACTGGACATTACCCCGGGTACTAGATTGTAGGTCGTAGACGTCGGCGAGGTATTCGAGGCACTGTTGATGCCCCCATGCTACACTTAACTGAATTGTGAACTTGTACAGTAGTGGCATCCGCTCTCGATGGATTTGGACCACTTAGTTGTCTTCTCTTATTTCCTAGACACTATTTATCACTTCTATTACTTTCTAGTCCTTTTATCATACACTTTTATTTACTTATCTATTTTTAAATTCTTGCATGATATCTAGATTGCTTTATTTATTCAAGAAATACTATCCACATCCTACTGGCTTTTACTTATTGGACTCACCATTCTTGTGTTTATGACTTGAGCGCAGGTCCATAGACGAGCAAGGGCTAGATGCCTAATTGGTTACTTTCTATGAGGACTCTCAAAGCGACACCTCCTCTTGTTAACTTGTACGTTTCTAATACTTTTTGACATTTGTATTATGTATATATATTGTTTTGATTACACTTGGGTATTTTGGGTTGAGATATCTAGACTTATGTATTATTGCACTTACTTACAACTTTGTCCCCAGATATGCATGGCTATCGATGTATTTGCAGGGTTATTGTCCCAACTCTATTTTCTTAAGTTATTATAACTGTTATAAGTTTACTTCCGCTGTAATTACTTTAAAACTTACATAACTTAATAACTCAACTCTAAAACATGAAATTTATAAAAATAATGAAATTGGAGGCTTACTATGCTTGCATTGACCTCGGAGAGTTGACTCGGGGGTCCACTTGGGTCCAGGCCGAGCGGGGCTCAATTTGTGGGAATTGGGGCCATCACATCCCAAATACAAACTATTGCACCCTTTCATCAACATAATTAATTTGTTGCCTAGATTCAACTTTCTTAAGCTCAATCTTAGTGTATTTAAGTGATTCCCACCTCATTATTGTTTCATTAAACCTAAATATTTCTTGAATTTGGGAGAATAGAGCTGAACTAGGGTTTAAGGAATTTTGACTTGGAGCTTGGAAAATCAATATAGAGGAGTTCAAGAGTACATATCTTGAGAGATTTACTCTCAAGAAGGTAATCACGATGAACCATAGCTCTTATTTGATGAAATTTTGTTTTATTAGATTTTCGCAAATTTTTAATTGATTTCAAAATTTTTCATTGGAATTCCTTTTAGTACCATAAATGAATGATTGCATTTATTCTATTAGATAAGGTATCACAATGCGATGATCATTGGTTTGCAAATTGATTTTTTTCGATATTTTGAATTTTTATCAATTTAATAACAAGTATTCGCAATAAGTTCGAAACTTAGTTTTAAACAAATTGGAGGTGTATTCCTCAAATTTTTGAAAAATCTTTTTAATATATTCGATCTTATATTTTTGACTTCCATGATTTTTAAATAAGTTTAGCGGATTATACCCTTTTGCATAAATTGTTTCAAGTTTCTCGATAACGGTTTGATTTTCAATAGCTGACTCACCTTAAATAAATTCTCATATCAAATATAGGATTTTACTTTACCGATTCATCATAATTGATTTATTCATTGTGGAAGGAATAGGTAGAGGACGATGTAGGAGTAGTGTAAAAAAGGGAAAGGGATTTTGATAGAAAAACCCAAGAAGAACTATGCAAGCTTACAAATCTCCATTAAACCCACGGGGATAAGTTTTAGAGAATTGAAACATGGGAGGGCCGAGTGGAGAACACCACCACCACCTAGCTCTGATGAGTACGTTGACCACTTAGACTCGAGCACACAAGTCCTTTACGATCCTATGAGATTTGTCTAAACTTAAGCACAAAATAGATACTTTCGAGATGCAAAAAGAGTTATCATACCCAAAAGAGGATTTCAAATTCAAAATGTGCACAAGTATGAAAACAAAATTATGAGCCTCTTAAAAGAAAGGAAAGAGGAAAACCTTCTTAAAGAGTACAAAGACAAATTAGAAAGAGGATGCTTAGAATAAGTTCGCCAATTCTACGTGAATGGATATGTGAGTGATAATCCCATTGAAGTAATAGCTTAAGGGAAGAAGATCAACATTTCAACTACCTCACTGAACACGTATTATAGACTCATCGATGCTAGGATTAGACGACAATCCAATTACCCAAATATCATCTACATTCATAAGGAATCTTACCCATTCGTGATGATTCAATAAGCCTTGAAGTTAATTCCAAGATAGAGATTGCTCTTCATGTAGAAGATCACCCCAAATTCTTTAAAACCACCAACTTTAGAAAAATCATGAAATGTTGGAACTACATTAGATGCTTGCTTATACCCAATTATGTAATGTTTCGAAATAAAGAACCATAGAGCCGGTTTACTTTATCACATTGTCACGAAGAAGGAATATATCGACGTTGGGTATGCAATCCATGATGCAATGAGACAAGAAATAAAGACCATAAGCGTGATGGTTTACCATTCCCAATTTTGATTACCAAGGTTTGAATAAAAGCCAAGGTTGGGTTCCACGAGGTAGAGTTTGATGTGTAGCTCAGAGGACCATAAAGAAAAGAAAAACAATATGTAAAATATAGAAAGAAAGAAGAAGAGAGATATAGGAAAAATTGGAAGAATGTTTATGAAAACTCTTCAAATAAAAGATTTAGCTTGAGTGCTTATAGGTAAGTTGAGTGAAGTATCTTCTTTCTCAACATTCCAAAAAATGAACATGATAATTATTAGTGATTAAAAAATTCCTATCGACCTTGATTGTAGTGGCATTTTAAATATTATTTGAAAATAAGATTTATTTAGTGGTTTTTGTATCTTGAGATTCTATATTAGTCATCGTAAGCTTGATGCTAGTTAGTGGAGATTGAGAAAAGCTATAGAGTGGCTTGACCTTGGTAATTAATTAAACTTTGAATTCTGAAGTGTAATGCATAACTAGAAGGTTGAGTTGTTAATGAGGAAATGATCCTTAAATCTTTCTATTCTATCATAATTCTTATTTTTTATCGGGGTAATATGTTTTTATTTAAAGATCACTCCATTTAAGAATAAGAGTAAGTAATTATGAAATAAGAACGAGAGAAGAAAATAGAATGTAGTTGAGAGTATTCATTTACTCAGGAAGGCAAAGTGCTGAGTTTGGGAGTATTTGATAAGTCAATAGCTAGACAATGTTTTATAGTATATTTAAAAAAAAACTTGGATGTCAAAGGCTATATTACACTAGGTTTCTTTTAATTTTGTTATTTTAGGTAATAATTAGAATATATGAAGAAATGAAATAAAAAGGGAAGAAAATGAAGGATTTGATCGAGCGGAAGTATTGCTCAATGATTCACAAATGACTTAGAAAAGAATTTTAAATCATTGCTGGCATTTCCTCAGCGATTTGCGATTTACACTAGGAATTGGTAGACAAATCAGTTGAGCATAAAGGCAGTTTTCTAAGGATTTAACTAGTGATTTGCCTCATAAGTGGAATCAGTGACGAATTGCTGGAGTGGGTTTTGAGAATTTTAGATTACGACGAGGATTTTGAGTTAGTTTGGGACATGTATTACTTAAGTTACTATATATATGAACCATAGACTACGAAATTAAGAGCTTTTTGATAATTTAACACTTTTAATTAGTTTGGAGGCCATTCTTTATTAATTTTTTTTTTTGGGAAGATAGGAAGATTTAAGCTTTCAATAAGCTATTTTTAATTATTTTTTGATTTATTCTATTATGGTGTTATTCATGAATATGGGTGAGTAGTTTATTAATCAAAACAAAGTTCGAACATGAGCTTGATCTATTTTGCTATGTAGTCGTAATAAGATGGTTTTGTGCTTAATGCCTTAAAAGCAATCGTATTCTTTAATTCACCAATTTGATATGTTGTTATTTGTGGATTGCAATCATGAATCAGGTATTACATGCATAGTGGTTGATGTGTATTGTAGTATTTTGATTTTATATCTAGTATAAAGTAGTAACTAGGATTGTTTAAAAGGTGTATTACCGTTTAGATATCCTAGGTGGACTAAGATCTAAGTTTAATATTGAAGTGGCTTTCCAAAGCTATTGGATATAGTGGTTCAAAGTTTTCACAAAACATAATGCGGTTTTATAGCCTAAAGTTAATTTTTTTGAGTTTTCAAGGGGTTAATTCAATAAAATTAGAACGTAGCTTTTCCACCGGTATAAGAAAAACTGATGGCTTGCTAATGGATGTCTACTTACTTTCGATTATAGTTTAATGATCAAGAATAGTTTATAATGTGATTAAAGTATGCTTATGACTATGATTTAAGTAATATGTTTGGATGCAAAATGGATTGATGTTTCATTATTTTGGATGTTTGTTTAGATGTTTCTTTTATATTGTTTTCTATTGAATTGAATTGATTTGAGTTTAGTAACTTTGGTTTATGTTAATTTAATTTAATTAGTTTAGTAGATTAATAAATTTAGATTTAGTAATTTAGATTCTTGTTTTAATTAAAGTAAAAATAATAAAAATAATAGAACCTTTCTTCTTAAGAAATTTGCAAAATCCATGTGGAGACGATCCCACTTACCACTACTACAAAATTTAAAAGTACGATAAAAGGTATGAAATTCATTGTACACGCTCGACACATGTCACATGGATTGTTTAACTTTCTTTAGTCAAAAAAGGTTTTTGTTTTCGTCACTAATTACTAATTAATAATTAACTTTAATATTAAGAAAGCAATAAATAAATAAATATACACACGGATAATAATTAAAGGAATTAAGTGTGAACAAAACTAATCTAAATACGAACAATAATTACAAGAATCAATGAAAATAAAAATAACCTAGACCAAAGGTAATTACTAACTCAGTTGTGTTCAATTAATCATCGATCGTGAAAGACAAGTTCAAATGATTCAACAAGTAGATAGCCTTTAGCAAGCCATTAGTTCTCCTTATATCAATGGAAAAGCCACATTCTAATTTTACTGAATTAATCATTCGAAAGCTCAAAGAAATTAAATTTTAGGCAATAAAATCTTATTAAGTTCCGTGAAAACTTTGATCTACTAAGCTTAATACTTTTGAAAAGCCATTTCAATATTAAACTTAGATCTCAATTAACCTAAGATATCTTAAATGATAAAAGACATTTTAATAAAATCCTAAATACTACTTTAAATTAGACGTTGAATCAAAATACCATAATACATATTTGCAACTATGCATATAATACCAAGATTCATGATTGTAACCCGCAAATAAGAATTTATTAAATCGATGAATTAAAAATACCAAATAATGTAAGAACCAAAAAAACAAAGATCTCATAAAAGACTTACAGTCATAGTAGAAATCGTTTGGTCTAGAAATAAACTTAGCTAATAATAATGAAAAACTCCATTAAAACTATAAAAAAATAAAAAGAAAATAAAAGAAATAGCGAAGAGAGAGCGAAGAGAGAGAGAGAGAGAGAGAGAGAGAGAGAGAGAGAGAGAGAGAGAGAGAGAGAGGCCAATGGTTTTATTTATACTATTTTCTTAATTTTTGTGCTAGGCTTTATAGTGGTTTAGATATGCTAGAATAAGTTAGACACTCCTTATACTAATTTCTTAATTTTCGTGCTAGGCTTTAGAATGGATAGCTCGGTTGGTAAGGTTTATGTTGAGCTTCCAGGAGGCCTCGTGTTTGAATCCCCCAACTCTCATTTTATATTTTGTTTTTCCTTTATTTTCTTAACTGTTTGGATTGAAATATATCGAAAAGCTTGCAACTTCATCTTATGAGGCAATGTAGCCCAGTTAGTAAGGAAGGAAAAAATTAATGGACTTAGATGACCAAGGATTGATCCTCACCTCCTACAAAATCTCATTTTAATTTGCTCTTCATCAATTCGCTACGCATGCATCTCTAGGACAATCAGCCAGCTTCTAAACCACCAAAGTTTGACAATAAATATGTACACCAATATGTTGCACAATAATTATAAGTCACTAGATCTTCATTAACTCTTCGATATGTATCTCGAGGATGATCTTAAAGGTATTTTGTATACAATAATCGTATGGTTGGACATGTTACGAAGTAGTAGTGAGTAATTAGTGTGAAGAAGGGATGTGAAAATGTCTTTGCATAGCCCATGAAAAAAGTATAAGTCATATACAAAACTCTAAAGAATTTTTGTACCTCCTCACCCATTTTACCCTAAAAATTTATTGCAATCTAATTGTTCTCTTTTTATTTTAAAAGAATAGAGAATTGTTGTAGTTAATGATGTAATTAAAGCACATACACAAATGTGATTAGAACCCTGATGAGTCTTGATTTATGCATAAATTTATTTATTTTTAGTATGAATAATGGTTTGAAACTCCCATTTTATTGCCGCATACACTTCCTTATGGTATTTTCAGAGTCTATGAATGATTACAAGCGAATTAGATGAATTCAAAAAAGAAGTCAAAATGGAGTCAAAATGACATCAAATATGGCGCCACGGAGTTCTTTAGATGACACCACCCAACTCAATAGATGATGCCACTAACGGTTCAAGATAGGTTTCACTCCTCCTTCCCTAACTGACAGCTTGAAGGTTTACAAAATATGGTGTTAAAATGAACATAAATGCCAAAAAGCTATAAATTATATCGCCATTAACGGCGTCGAACCACTGAACCAAATATGAGATCTCTTTGCCATGTTGTGACCTACGCCATCTATACAATACCTATGGCGCCACTTGCAGCATTGCATTAGCGAAATCATAAATTGCATGCAGATTTTTAAGGATTTTGATTCTGTTTCCAATTGTGGGTGTATATCCCCATTTAGTATAAATTGATAGCTTATTTTGTGTGTTAAAGAATTTTTGTAATTGAGTTTTAGAGAAAAAAACATTGGAGTTGCTCTACCATTTTCGACCAAGTTCTTTTATACCTTGGTTGGTGGTAAAGCAAACTCACTAGTTTGGTTATTGTTCTATTTGTGTAAGATCATTTGGTGGTTTAATGCATTAATTCAAATCTATTTATTTGTTTGTTATTGTTTTATTGATTAAGTTCAAGTATAGGGTGTATAAGTGGACATTACATGCTTTTAGGTAGAACACCGATAGTTATTAACTCAGTTAGTCCGTGATACCAACCGAGTTGACTTAGATCTAGGTTAAATAAAAAAACTATTTGATAATTTAATAGTTAGATAGTGTTTTATAGTATATCATAGTGTTATTCTAGATGTAAAAGGCTATTTTATGGGTTTTCTCTTGTTTTTGTAATTTCAGGTTTTATTATGGTTATATAAAAAAATGGAAGAAAAATGGAAGAAAAGTAAAGAATTCAGGCAATTGAAGAAAACATACAACGATTCTGTAATGATTCAAGAAATAAACTAGGATTCGCTGCATAAATCGGCAATAGAGAAATTCAGCGATTCGTCAGCGATTCAAGAAATGAACTAGGATTTGCTACATAAATTGATGAACCACAAAGTCATTATTCCATCGATCTTCTCAGCAATTTAGCTGCAAAGGAGAATTTGGTTAGGATTCAGTGATGTTGGCCGCGAGAATATTGACAAGTCAATAATTGGACATGTCTTATAGTGTAATTTAGATTGATTTTGTATATAAATGATGATATTATGCTAGGTATTCTATTATTTTTGTAATTTTGGAATTTAAATAGGAAAATGAAAAAATGAAAGAAAAAGAGGAAGAAAAAGCAAAACTGTCAACTAGAGAAGAAGTCCAGTGATTAGCAAGCGATTTGTGTTTACACTAGGAATCACCACCTACATTGATAAAATGAAAGTGTCAACGAATCCACAACAATTGAAGAATATACTAAAAATCACCAGCTAAATTGGTGGAGCACAGAGAGCCAAATCCAACGAGTGACTTAGCAATTTATAAACAACTTAAGAATCGGTGACAAATCGCTAAGGTCGGTTATGGGTTTTTTTAGATTAATATGAAAAATTTGAGTTTATCTAGGATTTGTATATATAGGGAAGCTATAAATGAGACTAGAGAGCTTTGAAATAACTTTCTCATTTCCTCTCTATTATTTTTACTTACACCTATTTTACATATATGAGTTGATGTTTGAAGCTATATTGGAGCTTTGATTTATTTTAAGGTATTTATTTATTTATTCATCATGTCTTTTAATTATACATTGGCATTGTTTATTTTCAGCATGAGTGAGTACTTTATCAATCTAAACAAACCCTAGACATGTATATAATTTGGATTTGCTAGATATTTATAATTAACGAATCATGAACATAATGCTTTAAATCTATTCGTACACGTCAATCATAGATTTAACAAGTTGTTTTTGCACATTACAATTAAAGAATATTAATATTGCACGCAAAGTTGCAAATGCGTATTGTGGTATTTTGATTATGATTCTATAGCTATAGTTATTGACAACAAGTTGTTTAGACGTTGCATGGTATACACACTTAGTCATGTTAATTCAACATGATATTTACATATGTTTGATCCTGAAACATATAGAACTTTTAATCAGAGTTGAAGACAATGAAAACTTGCGGAAAATTTAGCTAATAGAATGTAAGACAACAATAATGATATTAATGACAATGTCATCAATAATAATAATAATAATGGTAATAGAGTTATCAATAATATTAACAATAACACAAAACTCACTTTTAGACGAGTAAATCAAAATGTTACAACATATGAGCCTATATGCATAGCATACCCTGAAGGATTTTTTGAAGTTAAAATTAGATTTGGATTTATTAGTGCTTTACCTAACTTCTTTGGCAAACACAATGAAGACCCACAAAAATTTATAAGAGATTATTACCATAAAGTGAATGTGATGAAATCGAAGGAAGGTACTTTAGAACAATTCAAACTTAAGGATTTTCCTTTTGCATTGAAAGATTAAGCACAAGATTAGTTGTTCTATTTCCCACAAGATTCAATAACTACTTGGACTCAAATGTTAGAAGCTTTCCTAGATGAATATATGCCTTCTTGAAAAATTAATTCCTATAGAAAGAAAATCATAGTTGCAAAGATGAAAGATGATGAAAAATTTAATGAATTTTGTGATAGATTCCAAAGATTAATTTGTTATTATCCACCATATGGATACACTCAAAAAGCTTTATTATAATATCTTTTTGAAGGAACCAATACTTTAAACAAAGGTTATTAGACACAATATGTGATGGATCTCTATTTGAACAACACCTACTTTAGCGAAAGAAGCAATTAATAAAATGGCAAAACAATCCAAGCAATATGGTGAAAAAGTTGAATCATCAAGAAATAAACTTTATGAAGTTGGTAATAAAAGAAATGGCACGTTTGATGATAAGACCGACGAACTATCTAAGATGGTTGAGCTATTAGTTAATGATAGACCCAATCAAGTAAAGGCTTGTGGATTCTATAATAAGGTTACACATTCTATGGATGGGTGTCTTATTCTACATGAAGAAAATACTGAAAAAGGTTAGTGTAAGGATAAATCAATTTTTCAGTCCCCCAATAAATCAATATAATAACAATACTTATTATCCTTGAAGACCAAATCTAAATCTTAGTTATGGTCTTCAAAATCAAAATTACCATACTTATAGACCAAAAGCCCAGGTGTAATCTGCACCAAATCAGCAACCTTAACAAAATACTCAACCTCTAAATCCAAATTTAGAGCAAATCTTGCATAATTTTATGAATCAAATTCACCAAAACTTTACATAGATTTCTTAAAATCAGATTAAGACTGATATTACTATCAATGAACTGAAAAATCACTTTAGTCAAATGAATTTATGAATAAATAGGTTAAATACTAAATAAAGTAATCAAGCTAAAGCACCTACCAAAACCAATATTGCTACTTCTAATCAAATACAAGTTAATGTTTTATTCAATGATAAAAATCACAGACTTATAACTGGGAAAATACTTAAACAAGGTAATAAAAAGAAGGCTCATAAGACTATTGAAGAAAAAAAAGAAATGATGGCTAATGTCATTCCTACTAGAGAATGGATGACTACACAATTGAAATACACACCTTTACTGGAGGGCTATACCCATAATATTTAGCCATAGTTGAAGCATATGAAAAATCCTTATAAAAGTTTGAATTAATTAATAGGGATAAAAATGATAAGATTTTTGATAATTTGAACTAAGATATGTAGGTGATGCTAGGGAGGAAGAAAATAATGAAGACATTCTTGAAGCGTTTAGGAAAATAGAAATAAATAAACCAATGATGGAATCAGTTATTCAATTTTCTAATTATGATGAAGTTTTGAAAGAATTCTCTGATTCAAAAGATAAATTTTTAGAAGAATCTAAAGAAAAGTTAAGACAAAAAGTGTCTGCCTTAATTAAAAAGAAAATACCTAAGAAATATTCTGATGCAGGACTATTTGGAATTCATATTACAATAGGTACTTCTTTAATAATTTTTTCTATGTGTGATTTTGGAGCATCAATAAATGTTAAGTCACTTAAACTATATGAGTCATTGCAAATAGGTTCGTTGACTAGTACACCTGTTAACCTTACCTTAACTAACAACATAGTTATTAAACCTAATGTTTTACTAGAATGTCTTAGTCTAAGTAGCTGACTTAGTATTTTCAACTAATTTTTATGTGAAGGAATGAGAGACTCAATGAAATCAAAGTCTCCACCTACACTTAAAACGGCTAAAACAAATTTAGATATTTTTGAAGGAACAATGTCTATGGAAACAAAATTGTCGCTTTCCATTCCAATGATGAAGATATCTATGGGAATTCTGATGAGTTTTGATAAAGAACAACTAATGATAATGAATCTTTAGAATTTAATCATTATGAAGCTAGATATATGATATTAATGTATTAACAATGGAAGATGAAAATGTTGTGACCAAGAATAAGCAAGTCGAAGACATTTTCAATCAAAAGACAATAACCCGAGAATGGAGGGTTAAGCAACTAAACAATGTTGAGAACGATAATATAATGGAGAAATTTAAACCTACAAAGTGTAAGAAGAAGAAAAAGAAGAATCCAACTATTATCAAGCTCCGATGGTCAATATATATATATATATATATATATATATATATATATATAAACATAAAGGTCAAATGGGCTAGGTCGAATGAGCTTAGTATTTTAAAGCTATTTGTGATATGGGTTCTAGAGCTAACTACGTGCCAATTCATTTTTTTTCTTCAAACTTAGCTAGAATTGGATGCACTTGCTTTTGAAAAGGTTACTCTACTAAATGGCTATTCTGTAAAACCAATAGGTGTGGTTACTAATGTACTAGTTCAAATTGAAAAGCACATTATTACCTCAGATTTTTGGTTATGCCACACTTCATCAACAAAGATCCTCTATTATTCTTAGGACAACCTTTCTTTGCCACTTCGCAATCCGTCATGGATACTCTAAACAAGACAATATTTTTTAGGGTACATGGCCGAGCAATCACTTTCATGAATGTCACTAGATTGGATAATCCTATACTTAAGTTTATAGAACTAGTTTAGAACTGCGTAGTTCAGTTAAGCCAACGACAGTAAATAAAGGCGCTCTATGGGAGGCAACTTGTATTCTATCTTTACTTTTGGTTTAATATTAGGATTAGTCAGTTATTTTTATATTCTCTGCACTTTTGACTTTTATAATGGGGATATTTTAGGAATTTAATTTCGGAATAATTTCATGTAAGGGAGGTTGATCGAGCCAATTTATTTTTGTATTATATTATTTTTATGCATTAGTTTTATATTAATTAGCTAATTATATAAATAAAATATATAATTTAATACATATTATAGTTAAATTCTTATAATTTTAAATAATTTTACTTTTTTATTAGATAGATAAGTGATAAATATATGAAAAATCTATTTAATTGGAAAATAATAAAAATAGGCTGGCGATTTCTCAATGATTCCAATTTGTACTCGAATTCACTAAGAAAATTGGCACTAGTGTGTAGAGTTTTCAGTGTAATTTTTGTGTAAGCGATTTCTCATCGATTCGAACTTATAATTAGAATTCACAATACAAATCGCTGAGCCTCTGAGGCTCATTTTCAATCATTTTGTTAGCTATTTCTTTGGGAATCCACTTAAACATTAATTCACAAAGAACAAATTCGAGTTTTTAAAAATAGAAACCCTAAATCGCCACATTTAAACATTTCACAATCACAAACCATTGCAACCTTTTGATCAAGAGACCAATTTTTGACTAGATTCAACCTTCCAAAGCTTGATTTTAGTGTATTTAATTGATTTTCACCTCAATCTTCACACTTTCATCCCAAAACTTTGGTGAGTTTTAAGAGTGTAGAGCCACCTAGGGCTTGAGCAAGGGAGTTCGAACTGGAGCTTAGATAAGAGTTCTAGAGAAGTGACTTAGAGTTCCAATCTTGAAAGAATCACTTTCAAGAGGTAATCAATGAAAACCCTAACGTTTTATTGATTAAAACTTTTGGTTTTTCACCGATTTTGGATTATTATTAGGTTTGAAACTAAATTTCAAAAACATATCCCAAAATGATTTGATATTGAATGATTTCTATTACAATACTAGTATATGAGTGATGAGATGATTTGTTTATTGCTATCGAGTTTTTGAATTATTTTTCACATATGACGAATGAATTGAGTTTTATACGCAAGCAAATTTGAGACTAAGTTTCAAATGAGTTTGGGGGTTTGTATGTATATCTATCAATTGATTTGAATTATATACAAATGAGTGCTTTTCTCAATTATGTTTTATTGATAATTTTCATATAAATTTCAAACTGTCAATTTATAAATGACTTTTCCGATGAATTTCTCCTTTTAGATATATAGGTTGAACTTTAGCCAACACTTTTTTTGAAAAATTTGATTTTAAATGGTTTTATAGGTTCACTATTTTACTTATACTTATCTCGATGGCTGGAAGTGGAAAGGGTAGAGGTTCAAAAGAGGATAAATGACAAGTTAAGTTAGTAAAGAAGATAAAATCTAAGTCCAAAGTTTCCCAAATCTAACCCATAGCAATCCCTTACCATAAAGAGAAGCTACTCCATCTTCTCCATTTAGCTTTAATAAGGAGGATAATTATGTAGATGAGGTGGAGGAAATGGATGAAGTTAAACAAAAGATAAAAAATGGAGTGAGAAATTATGTACTCATGAAGGAGAACTTTGTCAATAAGAAGGCCTTTGAGAAATTTGAGAATGATTTAGAGAAATATAGGAAGTTGATCCCGTAGAGGGGATTTAATGTAAAGAAAAAATTGAAATAAATGGATAAGATCCTAGATATCAATAAGGCTAGGAACTAAGAATAGTTGAGTAGGGACTATAACCACTTAGACCTAGAGGATGTTCATAGTGAAAAAGGGATGTGATATCTAGGTTAGAGAGTTTTATACCAATGCATATGGAAGTGAGAATAAGACTGAGTCGCGAGTTTGAGGGAGAACAATGGATTATTTCACTGTAAGAATAAACCAATATTTTGATTTACTAAATTTTCATCAAAAACAAAATGATGAGTACCTAAAACCCGAATATGCCATTAAGTATCAGAATCACACAGAGACAATTAGGGGAGGTTTAGAGGAAATCCGTGTAGAGGGATTCGTTTTTGATACAAAGGGGTACTTGAAGCGCATAAGCACCAAGTTGTTTAAGAAAATAGCTAAAGCACGGTGTTATTTCATCAATGCCAGCTTACAACCGAGCCTGTAGTATTATAAGATAGTGAACTACAAGGCTGCCCTACTTTACCATAATGCCATAAGATTAGGATACTTGGATGTTGGCAAAATTATCTATGAGTCAATTAGGAGTGCCATTGTGATGACCCCTTCTCACATTAGGGCACCGCCCGACCTGATCCCATCAATAAGCACTCAACTTTGACTACATAAGACTTAAAAAATGTATTAGTCAGCCTCCCTAATAATCTTACTCATTAATTTTTTTTAATAACCTTACATTATTTTTAAGTTAGGATATAATATTTCAGAGTAAATTAAAATTTTCAGAACTTAAAGATTATTAAGCGGAAGTCTTGACAAACTAGCGGAAGCCATTCATATAAAACCCTAGCATTTGGAAAACGAGGAAACAAAGATCACATGCATATATATATAAATATCAAAATAAAATGGCAATAATAATATATCAACATGTGTCCGGTTAGGGTACTATCTCTCATCCCATACATACAACCCAAAAAGTATATGAAATATATAAAAGCCATACAACAAAACCAAAAACTAACAAAGTCTGATGTAGCAATACTTTACTGACTTAGAGGTAGTCGTCGATATTCTCCTTACCTAGTTTGCTACTCGATGGATATGTACCCACTGTCATAAAAAGGACAGTGAGTACATGAAAGTAGAAAATAACACTGAGAGACATTTATTCACATTTCCAAATATACAACTAGTATCTGAAAGCATAATAATAACACCTATGCTGAAAGGAAATCATGTTATAAGATACTTTAGTTAAGGAAAACAAAACTGATTCTCGGCTAAGTAGTAATTATCCAATGCTGATCGGCAGTGAGTTACATCACATCAACTTTTTTCACTATTCAAGGTATAATCAATTCTTTAAAGATGCTTTCGTATCATTATAAATGCCCTTTCCACGTATAAATACTCACAAGTGCCCCTCTCATGTGATGTATACTTGCCAACAACCCCGGGTCCCGTACTTCATGAGTTGCAAAGCTACTGGTGAGATCCCGACAACCTCGAAAGTCTAGTGACCCCGTGTGCCGTGCATATCTCTATTATATCATGGTCCTAGATAAGAACTATATTCATAACTTGATAAATGACATAGTTTAGGAATCCAACAAATATAATTGCACCTCTAATGCACTAAGAAAAATAGATTATAATAGCATTACACACTTACTTAATAGCATGCTATTTCATTGGACTAGATATCTTTACAATCGAGAATGACATAACACATGATTTAGAGTCAATGAAACCATTTAATAAAAATCAATGTCATGATAGTTAACTCGCAAAATGAGAAGAAACAATAAATCAAAGGACAATTCAGTTCAAATAACCTAAAATGAACAGAAAAACGTGAATGAAATGTAAATAAATATCTCAATCAATTTAATTACACTCCGCACAAATTTCCTAGCTAATCCAGTTCCTCGACACCTCAAAACACGTATCCAAATCCTTGAGACTCTTCCCTATGCTACTGGTATCATTTTATGTGTTTTTGAGTATGCTTAGACCTTTAATTAGGGTTTTGGACTTCCTCAAACTATTTAATTTACAATTTGGAAATTGCTGATTTTTTTTTCTATCAGAGCACCAAACACTCTAGGTGACTTGTCTAGTGCACTAATGACCTCGTTAGCGTATTAGTCAATCTGATGAGCGCGCTACACTCGGGTAGCGTGCTATTTGTAGGAAAACCTAGAATTTTGCGCTTTGAATTGTGAGTTTTCTCCATACATGGCTAACTCTAGCACCTTGGACTCTCTTGTACCACGCTTTCAGAGACCCAAGACACCTATTACAACATAAGAACAACCCAAACTTCTTATTTCTTATGAATTCACCAAATTAAACTAAATGACTAGTGTAAGTAGATTAACCTGATTGTTGTATACATAGCTAGATCAACTCCTTCAACTTCACGTAGAGTTCCCTAGCTAATTTTCTTTTCTGATTCTTAATTTCCAACTTTCTTAGCTCCTAAGTTAATGAAATGAGAATGAAATGGTCGCATGAGTTGGTCAATTCAATCTTATATACTTATAGACAAGACTGATTATTAGCCATTGATCTTTATGTACATATGTATCCCGAGACTAATTTTATGGGCTACGTATTGATACAATTCCACTAACTCTCCACTAATTTTGTCTAACTAATACCAATAGAAAACTTAATTATTCTCCTGATGTATCAATACGTATCCCGAGAAGTATCAATGACTAATGTTTTAACATTGCTTACTTATGTTACACTTAATATAAAATAACTATCGCTACATTAATACTACTATTTAAGCTACACTAAACTTAAAATGAACTTACCATATAACTCTCTACCCCAATCCAACGCTGGTATGTATCTCGAGGTACGTTCCCACTCATGTCTCGATACCTAAACAAAAATAAGAATGACTTAATAGCCTATACATATACAATACACTATACATTTATCACAACAAATCTAACATATACCTCAGCCACATCGCCTAGGTCAGTGCACGTATCTCGATGCGGGTCGCACATCACAAGTCAATGATCCTGATTAAGGAATGAACTAGGATAAGGAATATAGGCCTAATAAATCTTCCCAACTAAAGAAGATTTTTTCCTCGAAATTAAACTTAAATTGAGTTATACCTATCTCGAAAATGTACGAAAACCTATCTCGCATATAGTCTTCTTGTTCCCAAGTGTGTTCTGAGTCACCATGGAATTGCCACTTGATTAAGTCTTTCGGGATAGATTTGCCTCTTAATTGATGTACCTTCCAGTCTTGAATTTATAGTGGTTGCTCCTTATAAGACATCCTCACTCAGCTCAAATTTGACTCGAATCCACCTCGAAGCATAGAAATATGAAAATTGGATGAATGCCCAACATCTGTGGAGGTAACTTAATCTCATATGCAGCCTTTCCGACCTGCTTCTTAATTTTGAAAGGCTCGATGAATCTTGATTGTAACTTGCATTTCAAAACAAATCTATGAAGACACCTTCTGAGGAGAAACCTTCAAATACACTAAGGCTCTTTTGGTATATGTGAGATCACTGCGATACGTGATTGCATACTTTTTTTGCCTTTCCTGGGCCCCTTTGAGCCTTTAATGAATCTATCATACCTTCTCCGTGTGATCAAGAACAATCTCAGGCCCCATTAGCTCCTGATGCTCTAGCTCAGCCCAACAAGATGGCAAGTGACGTGGTCCGCCATATAAAGCCTCAAATGGCACCATCTTTATGCTAACGTGATAACTGTTGTTGTATGCAAACTAACATAATGGTAGGTACTCCTTACAAAATCCGTCAAACTCAAGTACATAAGCCCTGAGCATATCCTCAAAAACCTAAATCAACTTTTAAGTATGTTCCTAAGTCTGAGGATAGAAGACTGTACTGAACTATAGGCGCGTACCATACCATTCGTGCATACTCCACTACATCCTAGACGTATAAAATAACATCTCTATCTGACTTAATAGTCAATGGTACCCCATGCAGTCGGATAATCTCCATCTCAAACAATATGCTAAACTGGTCAAATGTGTAGTGAGCTGAAACTGGTAAGAAATGAGTAGATTTTATCAATCTGTCAATAATTACCCATATGAAATCATGTCGACGGGCAGTCATCGGCGATCCCTTGACAAAGTCTATGGCTATGTGTTCCCACTTCCATCGTGGAATGGGAAGCAGCTGCAACAATTTTCTAGGTCTACGATGCTTAGCTTCACCTGTTGGCAAATCCCACAGTTCCTGATAAACTCCAACATGTCTGTCTTCATCCTAGGCCACCAAAAATGTCTTTTCATGTCATGGTACATCTTGGTCCTTCCCGGATGAACAATGTACTGGGAATGGTGTGAATCCTAAATAATATCTTCTCTCAACTTTTCTTCTAACGGTATCTACAATCTGCCTTTGAGTCTCAGACATTGATCCGTTATCTTCGTCTAGTTAATACAATCAGTTCTTTGGGCTAACTTATTAAACCTCAGGTATAAAATATCTACTTTGTGACCCTTTGACACTTTTTATGTAGACACTGTCTGAAGCCTTATCTATACATAAATCATCACCCGAATGCTTATAAGAATATCTGACTGACTCATCATCGTTGCTGCCTCGAGTAATCCATACTCAAGCATCATATGGAATCTAACAATCTCTGCATCTCCAGTTGGTATCCTACTCAACACATCAGCAACTACGTTAGCTTTTCTTAGATGATACTTCATAGGAAAGTCATAGTCCTTTAGAAACTGCAACCATATGCGCTGTCTCATTTTCAGCTTTTTATATATGAAGAGGTACTCGGACTCTTGTAATCAGTGTAGAGTGTAAATCTCTTTCCATATAGATAATGTCTTCATATCTTCAAAGCAAATACTACCATAGCCAACTTTAAGTCATGAGTGGGATAATTGTTCTCATGTATCTTTAGCTATCTAGAGGCATAAGCTACAATACCTCTGTCCTGCATTAACATAAAATCTAGACTTGTATGAGAAGCATCAGTATATGCAAGGAATCCCTATTCAACCTCTGGAAATATCAACACTAGTAAAGTGATCAACAACCTCTTTAGTTGAGTAAATGCCTCGCGTTGTTTAGACCACTCAAATTTGACCTTTTTCTGGGTCAATTTGGTAATCGGTGATGCAATTTTGAGAAATCGTTCATGACTTTACGATAATACCTTACTATCCCAGAAAACTTCAAATCTCCTAGACTAATGTCGTTTCTAGCTAATCCATAATAGCTTGAGTGTTGGCTAGATCTACAACAATACTCACTGCTCCAACAACATGCCCTAAAAACTTGAACTTTTACAACCAAATTCACGCTTGCCGAACTTGACATACAGTTTGTGCTACCTCAATATCTATGACGTTTCCCTGAGGTGCTGCTCGTGATCCTTTTGAGTCCTCGAATGTATCAATATATCATTAATGAAAACAATCACGATGCAGTCAAGAAACGGTCGCATCACCCTATGCATCTAATCTATAAACATGGCAGGAGCATTAGTCAAAACAAATGACATGACTGTAAACTGATAGTGTCCATATCTCCTATTAAAAGCTGTCTTGGACCTATCTTCATCCCTAATTCTAAGCTGATGATACATTTATCTCAGGTCTATCTTGGAGAAAAATTGTGTTTCTCTGCTAATCAAGTAAATCATCAATATGCGGTAGTGGATATTTGTTCCTAACTGTGAATTGTTTAACTGTCTATAGTCGATACATAGTCTCAAAGTACCATCTTTCTTCTTCTCAAATAGATCTGGTGCTCCCCATGGTGTCATAAAAGAAGTAATGAATCATTTCTGTCTTAAATCCTAAAGCTGACTCCTCAACTCCTCCAATTCTTTTGGAGCCATATGGTACGATTGTGTAAAAATAGGTCAAGTGCTTGGTACCAACTCGATAATGTAATCTATCTCCCTTGATGGTGGTAAACTAGGTAAGTCATCCAGAAATACATCGAAAAACTTGCACACAACCAAAATCTCCTCAAGTCTGGGTCCCTGATTTCTGCAATTATATATAATGATAATAGTGTCTCCATCTCTCCACTAGCCACAAGTCGACCTCTAGTGCCTTTAGATCTCAAATATCACTATTTTATTGAAACAATCGACATGAGCGTAATACACTGTTAGCTAATCCATCCCTAACAATGCATCGAAGTCTAAGAAATCGAGCACCATAAAGTCTATAGGTAACTCTATTTCGCCTATCTCTAATGGACATACCTCTAATTAGGGTAGACCCTATCCCTAGCTGCGGTAATCAAAATCAAATGTACGCTAACTCTAACTAGTGTTAAACCTAAGATGCCTATCATGCGACCATACCCTAATCTCTACCACTAATCGAAACCATACCCTCAATGAGTATCCACTAGGAGTCGGCATTTGGCTGTGCTACCATGTGTACCCCCTCGTGACTCTATAATGGTAATCTTGCTATAGGCTATGGACAATCTCTAATCACATGCCCAACCGGGCTACAATTATAACAAGTAATCAGTCTACGCTGACTATGTTCCTGATTATGGGCCTATCCCAATTTTTGTCCCTATTAAGAGCCATCTCGGCCTCTACCTCTACATTTGCCTTTGCTTTTATCCCCCTGCTACTACTAACATGGCGTTGGTGGTGCTGGAAGAGCTAGAAAAGTAGTACGAGCTGGTAACACAGGTCTGACTGGTGGTGGCAAAGGAAGTCTACCAATTATATTTTTAATGGTGTAGGAGATGATACATAGGGCACAACTGAGTTAGCTATCCTTAATCCTTAAGAACTTTTATCCCATCTCCTTTGTCCCTTGCCCTTCTATCTCATCCTCTCAAACTCTACACTTTGATCAGATGTCAATGCTTTCTCTAACGGCGTCCTATCGACAACTCTACTAAAATAGTAGGTCTCATGAGAGAATGCACATTTATTAATCTCACCCAAAGTTCTGGCACCCGAACTGACCACATAAAACCTTATATCTGGCCTTAATCCATCTCTGAAATGATATACATCCTTCGAATCATCTCTTACTAATTCCCTAGCTTACTGCCCCAGATAGCCATATCTATCTCTGTAGCTCATCATCGACTTCTCAACTCCCTGTCTCAGATTCATGAACTCTTTCCTTAACCTTTCCATCACTGCAGGTGGGAAGTACTGCTGATGAAACTTCATCTTAAAGGCATCCAATGACTCAGAATCTCCATAAGAAGCTATTGTCACACTCCACCAAACATCAGCGTCTCTTTGCAGTGTTTACGATGAAATCTCAGCCCAAAGTTTGTTCCCAATCCTCAAGCTCTATGCAGTTTCTCCTAAGACAATACCCAATTCTCAATCTTCTAGAAATCCCGCTAACCATCAAAGTAAATCGGCTTTAGTCTGATGAAACCCTTCACAACCTGAACCTCTGCTGTTAAGCTAGTAGATGTAGAAGTCAAGATAATGTATAAACTATCTTTATGGCTGGTGATGTCACTATCGATACAGTCTATACTGCTAAAGCAGCTGATGTTATAGTAGGAAGCTCTGGTGTAGTAGGGGCTAGTGCCTGTGCGAATAGAGAAAAACGTGCTGTCATATTAGCAATGAAATTAGCTAAATACTGTCCCTAAACAGCTACTCGATCAAATAGCCTCTGATAATCCTCAGCTGATGGAATAGCAGGCTGGTTGCCACTAGCACCTACATGCCCGTTATCACATGAATCGGCCATCGGGGATTGCATGTTGATAGCAAACGTAAATCAATTACTACATAAATAACATATTTATACATATAAAATAATATATACCCACTCTCACTCACTTCCCAACTAATGGTTTCTAGGCAAGGATCATTTGGTTTCCACATCTAAATTTATGTTTTATGAAAATTCATAAGTTGATTATTAGAAAAGTATGTCTCTTATACCAATTGTGATGTTGGTATACTTTATTAAAATAAATTATACTCTAATTGCCTAGGTTGTATAAACCTAGGCTCTGATAGCAACTGTGACGACCCCTTCTTAAATTAGGGCACCACTCAACCTATTTTCGTCATTAAGCCCTTAACTTCTACCACATAGGACTTAACAAAGTATTGGTTAGCTTTGTTACTAAACTTACTGATTAATTATTCTCTATTACCCTTGCATTATTCTTAAGTTAGCATATAGTATTTCAGAGTATATTAAATTTTCCATAACTTAAAGATTATTCAACATAAGTCTTGACAAATTAGCGAAAGTCATTCATATAAAACCCTAGTATGTGGAAAATCAGGAAACAAAGATCGCATGCATATATATAAATATCAAAACGAAGTGGCAATAATAGTATATCAACATATGTTAAGTTAGGGT
This sequence comes from Stephania yunnanensis, assembly GCA_039657365.1. NCBI lineage: Eukaryota > Viridiplantae > Streptophyta > Magnoliopsida > Ranunculales > Menispermaceae > Stephania > Stephania yunnanensis. The sequence continues at coordinate 23,976,406 of CM077581.1, read as the reverse complement.
ACTTTCTCTTATCCCATACCCATATATAGAAGTCATACAACAAAACTAAAAACCTATAAAATCTGATGTAGCATGAGCATCCACTATCCCGATTAGGGCGATACTCGGCCTGAAACCTTAATTAAGCCCTAGTAACCCAGCCAGAATTAACTAAAGCCAGCAACCTCTTTGTCAGTACCTAATAAACTCAACCTATTTATTGTTATCAAATAAACAACACAAGGTATATGCAGTGAAAAATTTAAAATTCTTTCGATAAGTAAACTATATACAGAAAGATAGAGTTTATGAAAACCTAAAACCTCGTTCATAAACTTCCCAACCCTGTTTATATACAACAAAATATATGAAACAATGTATATATGTACAAAAAGACTCATTACATGGTAGAGAAGATATAAAGACTCCTAAATCTTCTCTTTTCCCTTCACTGAACTGCTAGGTTGCGAACCTGAAATTTTAGATTTTGGGTGAGCACTCCAACTTGCTCGATAAGTAAGGATTTACAAAGCCATCAACAATCCACATAATAATTAAGAACATAATGCAATAACAATATGCACCAATGTTAACTAACAAGAATATGGATAATGTATAATTCAATAAATAACATATGCAAGTCAAAAATCAATAACTATTACACTGTGATTCCCATTTTATTTAAAAAACTAGGGTCGATTACCCATCGACTCCATTAATGCGATTGCTAGATAAACACATTGGTCGATGCGCTGTCTAGCCAATCCATTAAAGCCCAATGGTTCTATCCAAAACCCTCTATTGAGTACGTAATCCATGCAACCTATCGAATAGAGCAAGAGTTATATATAGGCCAAGAAGATAACCCTTTTCCTACAAACGTATTCTCAAAATTAGGAGTTACACTTATGGGTCACATTACGCATTGTTTTCCATTTATTGAAAACCATCAAAGTATACATAGTCCCCCATTTAACTCATAAACTACATGAGCTATATATACTAAGATAGCGAGGAAACATTGACAAATAAGTGTATCCGTACTTACCTTGGCTTTGGTTTTTGTTCCAAATTCCCTAATGTTTTGTGCACTAAAGCTTCTTGGGAATCCAAGATGTATCACAAACCATTTATGATCAATATAGGTCTAATACCTTATATTTTGAACCCCTAATTCAGTTTTAAAATCCTCAAGAAATCTCAATTAAAATACAGAAACATTGCCATCTTCTATTGTGGGAGTGCTAGCCTCAGTGGGTGGAATGCACTCTAGTAGCTGAGTTCATCCTCACTAATGAAGGGAACACTCTCCTCTGTTAGGTGGAACAGGTTCCACCCTATACTTTTTCGACAGTACATAGGGCAGTAGCTATGTTCAATTAATAAATCCATACAACAACAACAAACACTCCCAAAATTCATCAGAGAGGGCTTTTAGTAAGGTAACAAACCATTTTCAGTACCAAACAACATAATTCTTAGAGATTTCATCACTTACAATCAAAAGAAAGTTCAAAAAATAAAAACTAAACTTACTAAAATGATGATCTATGAATTCCCAATTGATTTACTCACACTAAATCCACTCTCCGAATGATCTTTTAAAATCAAAATTATTAAACCCTCAACTCTACTTCTTTTTCTCTTGATCAATGTATGAGATAAGTATGAAATGTTTTAGTTTAAGTATATGGATTTTCCTGGAGACACACATGTCAACACAATCAACAATCACACTCATCTCGAGGCGATCTGATGATCCATATAATTAAAACTAATCTTATAATTCCCACTATATATGTTTATATATCAAATATATATACACATATATTTCGTGTATTTTCTCGCCAATAAATTCACAGAACATGCCTACGAGTATTCTTCAGTGTGCACATTCATCTCACAACCCCTTTGTTGCACTTGGTGTATCAACTATTTATTGTCTATTTACGTATTTACCATTTATATGCTTGTATATGAATTATCTATTATTTTAACAACCTTAAAACTCATAAACATATCAAACAAACGTAAACCATTTTGCAAACACACGCACACGCTAATCAAAGTATGTCAAACTTAACTACATGCCTAATTTGGGTTAATTCCCCATCTCCGTGAAATTGTCATTTCACCTTAACCAAATGAATCTCTTTGATTCTCAACATCTGAATCTTACGATCAAGTATCTGAATAGGCTGCTTGTCAAAAGATAAGTCTTCCCAAAAATCAAATTCATTACAATCAATCCTTTGAGTGAACTGAGTCTTTGTCTTGTGAAACATATATATACATGGAAAACATTATGAACTCCGGCTAGCTGAGTAGGTAACTTTAACCTTTAAGCAATACGACTAATCTTTTCTTGTACTCTTAACGGATTAACGTACCTTAGAGCTAGCTTACCTCGCAACCCAAATCAGTATAATCCATTCATTGGTGAGACTTTCAACAGAATTGGATCGTCCTTTGAAAATCCAAAAACCTATAATGTTTATCGACATCTCTTCTGTCTTAGCTGTGTTTAAGTCAAACGTTGGCAAATTTACTAAATTCTCTGTGTGTAGTTCTGAATCAATTCTGGCCCCAACAACACTATATCTCCAACCTCTGCCTAATACGTGGGTGAACGAAAAGGCTGACCATACAAAGCTTCAAAAAAAGCCTTCGCAATGCTTGCCTGGTAGTTATAATTATAAGAGAACTCACAAAGAGGAATGTATTTCTCCTAGTTACCACCAAACTCCAAGACACAAGCTTGAAGCATATCTTGCAACAATATTAACCGTTCAGTCAGTCCGTTAATTTGAGGATGGTATGTCGTAATGAGGTTAAGAACAGTTCCTAATTGTTAGTGCAATTCACTCCGCAATCTAGACTTGAGTCTCAGATCTCTATTTAAAGTAATCGAAACTCCATGAAATCTCAACACCTTACGTACGTACACCTCATATAATCGATAAATAGGATCTTACTTGGAAACTAGTAATAAATATGCAAACTTTGTCAACCGGTCAACTACAACCCATACAACATCGTTCTTACACTGACTAAGAGGTAGACCGAAAATAAAATCCATTAATATATGCTCTATTACCACTAAGGAATAGGTAGTGAATGAAATAACTCTCCAAGTCTCCTACGCTTAGCCTTAACTTGCTGACATATCTCACATCTTTTTAGAAACTACGTAATATCAGTCAGCATCACGGGCAACCAATAAACACGCCTCATATTGCGATACATCTTAATGTTACTTGGATTAATAGATTAAAGAGATCTATGAGATTCCTATAACAATTCCTGCCTTAACTGATCCTAAGTTGGAATCTACAATCTATCCCTGAATCGTAATGCACCATTATCAAAAACTGACCGATCGGGATGATCTACACTATTCTCTAACCTCTGGCGCACTATATAATCCTAATTAATATTCTAACAATCAACCATCCACTAAATCATCTCCGCTTTAACCCGAATCTTAACATAGAAGAACATATTAGTAGCTTTGAGACTAGCTTTCTCAGTTGATGATGAGCCAGCTAGACTTTCACGAATCATCATCATTGAAGCTTCCTTAAGAAGGCTAAACAGAGAAGCTCAGGCAGTAGCTACGTTCTCTCTGCCTGTTCTTCTCCTACTCATGGCATCAACAACTACATTTACTTTGCTTTGATAGTACTTAAGAGTGAAATCATAATCCTCGAGAAACTCAAGCCAGTTACATTGCCTTTTATTCAATTCACTCTGAGTAAACAAGTATTTCAAACTTTTATGACCTAAAAATACTGTAAACTTCTCACCATACAAGTAGTTCTCCAAATATTTAAGGAAAAAACAACTGCAGCTAGCTCAAGATCATGAGCTGAATAATTTCTTTCATGAACCTTGAGTTGCCTTGAAGCATAAACTACAAACTAGCCTTCCTAGACCAGCACAAAACCCAAACCTAAATTAGAAGCATTAATATAAATCACTAATTCCTTCCCTGTTTCAGGAATGTAAGAACATGTGTTGTAGTCAAACTATCCTTGAAACCTTTAAAACTCATTTGACCAAACAAAGTCAACATCTTTCCATGTTAGCTGAGTCATTGGCAGAGCAATATGAGAAAAACCATAAACGAATCATTTGTAATAACCTGCTAACCCCTTAATACTCTGGACTTCTGACACTATGGTAGGAGTAGGCCAATCACTGACTACCTCAACCATCGCTGGATAAACAATATACCCTCAGCATTAAAGACATGTCCAAGAGATTTGACCTCTGAAGATAGAAATTTGCACTTACTAAAATTGGCATACAACTGATTAAACACCCTATGCATCAAATCTTTGAACATAACAGGAGCATTAGTGAGCCCAAAAGGCATCACTATAAACATGAAGTGCCCATAACAAGTACAAAAATTCATCTTTGAGATATCCTTATCCCTGATCCTTAGTTGATGATAGGAAGACCTCTAATCAATCTTTGAGAAATATTCAGCGCCCTTCAACTGATCAAACAAATCATTGATCCTAGGAAATGGATATTTATTCCCGATAGTTGCCTGATTAATCTGTCTATAATTAACGCACATACACAGGTTTCATATTTTTTCTTCATAAAAGAATTGGTGCTCTACAAGGTGACATACTTAGATGGATAAACCCATTTTCTAAAAAATCCTCAAGCTGAGTCTGCAACTCATATAATTCCTTCGATGCCATACAATATGGAATAAAAGATATAAGTTTGGTACCAGTAATAAGATCAATGATGAAGTGAATGAGACTTAATAGTGGAAGTCTATGCAAGTAAGATGGAAAGACTTCTAAAAATTCACCAACCATTGGTATCTCACCTACCTTAAGTTCTTTTCCAAGCTCTCAAAATGTGACAATTCCTACCATAATTTCTAAATCTCTACGAGTAGTTTCCCTTCTCTGAGTCGCAAGTCATGAAGGATTATAGCCTTTATAGACTATAATTTCAGAAAGGTTAGGGATTTGGAAGATTATTCTCTTATGGAAATAGTTAATACTAGCATGGTATGCTGATAACCAATCCATCCCTAGTAGTGCATCATACTCTAGGAACTCCATTACCCTCAAATCAATTAGAATTTCATTCTTCAAAATTTTGATTACACATATCTCGCAGATCAGGTTAGGATAAACCTTCTCACTCACTACTGTGCTCAAAATTAACAATGTACTAGCTCTAATAGGTTTTGATTTCAACTCATTAACCATTGCACCAGCAATAAAGGAAACCGTATAACAAGCATCAATCAAAACATGCACACCTTGGCCATAAATACTCATTATACCTTCCACAAATCTTTGACTAGCCTTCGAATTTGCCTTAGCCACTACGTACGTTTGCCCTCGTGTAGGTAGTGTGCTATACTGCCCACCGATGTAATCGATGACACAGAACATTATCTTTAAATATGCCCTGTCTATCCACATCGATAGAATATCATAAAAGCCCTCCAAAGAAAACTACTGGCCTGAGAATCCTGCCTCGATCCTCTCAATTTTTGTGATGAGTGTGCTCTTACCCATACCTCCAGGCTGAAGTGGTTGCAAAGGTGGTTTGGTAACTGAAGCCTGGGAAACTGGTGGAATTGATGCACTAAGAAAAATCTTACCTATAGACTCAGTTATGTAGCTGCTTCTGCTGCACTACTCTACTTCTACTTATGCTAAAAATAAGCAAACTCTTAGGTTTTCTGACTCCCAAGGAATTGTGGTACTTGTGGTAACGTAAGTATTAGTCCAAAAGGTTTGGCTAAAATATGTACTTCCACCTCCGTCGCATTCTCAAATATAAAAGCATAGTTAGAGAGATGATGAGAAGAAATCATAACTCTAAACTTGTAATTTAGCTCCCCAAGAAAAAAAAAAGTCAATTTTGTTCTCTTGAAACTCTACTATCTCAGGAGCAAATTCACTCAACTCAGTGAAACTCCTTTCGTAATCCCGTATGGACATAGATCCATGTTTCAGTTGAATCGACTCATTTTTTTTATTCCCGACTGATTTCTAAAAATACTTCTTGTAGAATATAGTCCTAAACTGTGGCTAAATGGTGACAATCTTCCTTTCTATCTTTAAGGAGTTCCACCACTTACGTGTCAAATCTATCAACAAAAATGTGACTAGTTTAACCTTAAAATAGTCCTCTGCATCTACTGCAACAAATCATTGCTCCATCTCCAATATTCAAGTCTTAGCTACCCCTTCTTCCATTATGACATTGAGTCTCGTAATGTCGTATTTAAGGAATTCCTTATTGGTTTTGAGAAATGCACCTTTCTCAGAATCCAGAGGCACCTTGGAAGCTATTTTCGACACTTGAATATGTGTTAATATTAGTAGGGCCGGAGTGCTACTGTCTCAGCTATTCCCTCAGCTCTGCTAACCTCGAGACTAGTCGTAGGCTATCCCTCTAGTCGCTATACTGGTGGTCCCATATGAGTCATCAACATAGCCATAAGTCTCGCTTGAGACTCTATAATTTCCATCATTTATTGCTTAATTCTAGATTTCCATTGGTTTTAGATTTCCTTATTACCCTTACCCTCTTTGATCCGCCATTAGATTCTAAAGTCAAAGGCAAGATAAGATCATTAGGTAACATTTATATAAGTCAATGAAATCACATCTATCTGGTAAATATCAATATGTGCACTAAATAACGTATATAATGTTTTCATTTTAACTTTCCCCTTAAAACTTGATGAAAATTGCTTATCAAACCTTAAGCTTATTCTTAACTTGAGACAACTCTAAAAGTCAATAAAAATTAGGTTTTTAGTACCAAAGAATATGCTATCACTTCGAAAACAATCTGAAATTGAAATTTAGGTCAGAGCCTTGGGCATGATATGAAATTGTATCAAAGTTACCACTTAATTCAAAAGTGATAAACCTTAGACTCTGAAGTAGGCTTTGATACCAAGCTGTAGCACCCCCCATCATGATTAGGGCGATACTCGGTAAGAGACCCCAATTAAGCCCAGTAACCTAACCAAACTTAACTAAAGCCAGCAGTCTCCTCTTCAGTACCTGATAAACTCAACCTGTATATCAATAATGAATAAATAATACAAAGTATACGTAGCGGAAAATTAAATTCTTTTTTCAATATTTAAACAATATACAGAAACACAAAGTTTATAAGAACCCAAAACCTCATTTATAAACCTCCTTACCAATTTATATACAACAAAATATATCAAATAGTATATATATGTACAAGAAGGCTCATTGCATCTTAGAGAAGAATTAAGGACTCCTAAATCTTCTCATTTAGTTTTGCTGAAACACTAGCTTATGAAATCGAAATATTAGATTAGGGAGTGCTCCAACATTCTCAGTAAGTAAGGATTCACAAAGCCATCTACATTCCATATAATAACCAAGAACATTATGCAATAACAATATGCACCAATGATAACTAACAAGAATATGGAAAACATATAATTCAAAAAATAACAAATGCGAATCAAACATGAATGACTATTACATTGTGAATTCCATTTTATTTACCCACCTATTCCATTTATGTGATTACTAGACCAACATATTAGTGGATGTGTCGTCTAGCCAATCCATTAAAGTCCAATGGTTCAATCCAAAACCCTCTACTGAGTATGTAATCTCACACAACCTATCTAATTTAGTTGGAGTTATCAATAGGCCTGGAAGGTAACCCATATCCTATTAATCTATTCTCAAAATCAAAAGTTATTTTTGCGGGTCACATTACGCACACTATTCAATTTATTGAAACCCATCACAGTGTACATAGTCCTCCATTCTGTTCGTAGACAACATTAACTTTATATACTAAGATATTAAGGCAACATTGATAAATAAGCGAATTCGTACTCACCTCAACTTAGGTTTCTGTTCCGTATTCCATAACTTTTCGTGCACTCAAGCTTTCCTAGGGACCCAATATTTATCAAAAATCATTTGTGATTAATATAGATCTAATACCCTATATTTAAAACCCCAATTCAGTTCTAAAGTACTCTAAAAATTCTAATCAAAATACAGCAACATCGTTGTCTTCCGTGGTGGGAGCGCGCTCCATCAGTGGGTGGAGTGCGCTCCAGCGGTTGAGCTCGTCCTCACTGATGAAGGGAGCACGCGCCTCTGCTAGGTGGAACGGGCTCCACCGTATAATTTTTTTATAATACATAGGGCAGCAGCAATTCTTCCATCCAAAAATCCATACAACAACAAACACTCCTAAAATTCACCGGAGATGACCTTTGGTGAGGTAACATACCATTTCCAATCAACGAACAACATAATTCATTGAGATTTCATCACCTACTATCAAATTAAACTTAAAAAAATAAAAACTAAACTTACTAAAATGATGATCTTTGAATTCCTAGTTGATTAAGTTCCTCGACTCACACTGAATCCACTCCCTGAATGATTTCCTAGGAAAAAAATCGCTAAACCCCTAGCTCTATTTGTCTTTCTCTTTATCAATTAATGAGATTAGTATGAAGTGTTTTAGTTTAAATAAATGGAATTTTCTCGAGATACGCATCGCATTATCTCAAGACTGATCAAATAATTGATGTCCTAACTTGACATTCCTTAAGGTAACACACATGTCGACACCATTAACCCTAACACTTATCTCGAGGCAATCCACCGATCCAAATAATTCAAACTAATCTTATAATCTCCAATATATATTTCAATATCAAATATAGAAATATATATATTTCATGTATTTTTTTCCAATGAATTCATCGGACATGGCTACAAGTAGTTTTGGGTGTACACATTCATTTCACGACCTCTTCGTTAAGCTTGGTGGATTGATTATTTATTTTTATTTACTTATTTACCATTTATAGTCTTGTATATAAATTCTCTATTATACTACAACCTATAAAACTCATAAACATAACAAACAAACATAAATCATCATGCAAACACACGCATACGCTAATCAAGATGCTGGACTTAACTATAGGCTTAACTCGGGTTAATTAGGATTTGGATTAACACTAATCACTAGCTTAAGATAACAGGTCATTATAGTTTCCCCATTTTAAAGCAATTTTGTCATCGAAATTAAAGTAAATGTAAAACTTCCTGTAGTTTTAAAGAGAAATGGAAACTGTTCCTTCATATGGGATTCCCGCTATTAGGTTAGTTCCTCATCTTCGTGAAATTTCCATTTCACCTTAACTAAGGGAATCTTTTTGGTTCTTAGCCTTTGAATCTTACGATCAAGTATCAGAATTGGTTGCTTGTTGTACGATAAGCTTTCACGAAAATCAAATTCATTCCAATCAACAGAGATTTCATCACCTACTATCAAATTAATCTTCAAAAATATAAAAACTAAACTTACCAAAATAATGATCTCAAAATTCCTAGTTGATTAAGCTCCTTAATTTACATTGAATCCACTCCCCGAATGATTTCCTAAGATCATAATCACTTAATCTTCAGCTCTCCTTCTCGCTCTCTCAATCAATTTATGAGATAAGTATGAAAGATTTCATTTTAAATATATGTATTTTCTCGAGATACATATTGTGCTATCTTGAGACTGATCGATGATTAAAGTGCTAACATGACACTCCTTAAGGTGACATATGTTGACACCATCAATACTCATGCTTATCTCGAGGCGATCCGACGATCCATATAATTTAAACTAATCATATAATTTACAACAAATATATTTATATATGAAATATATATAGGCTTCTATATAAATTCTCTATTATACTACAACCTATAAAATTCATATATATGTATCAACTAAATACAAACCATCATGCAAATACACACACACTAATCGAGGTATGCCAAACTTAACCACAGACCTAACTCAGGTTAATTAGAATTTGGATTAACTTTAATCACTAGCTTAAGGTAAGAACTCATTATAGTGTCCTCAATTTAAAGGAATTTCATCATCAAAATTAAAGTAAATGTAAAATTTCCTGTAGTTTCGAAGAGAAATGAAAATTGCTCCTTCATATAGGATTCCCGCTACTAGGTTTGTTCCTCAACTATGTGAAATTTCCATTTTACCTTAACAAAAAGAATCTCTTTGGTTCTCAGTATTTAAATCTTATGATCAAATATCTGAATCGGCTGCTTGTCGTAAGATAAGTATTCCTGAAAATCAAATTCATTCCAGCCAATAGAGATTTCATCACCTACTATCAAGTTAAACTTCAAAAACATTATAGCTTAACTTACCAAAATATAGATATCAGAATTCCCAGTTGATTAAGCTCCTCAATTCATATTGAATCTACTTTTTGAATGATTTCTTAAGATCAAAATCATTAAATCCTCAACTCTCCTTCTCTCTATGTCGATCAATTTATGAGATAAGTATGAAGGGTTTTAGTTTAAATTCTTAGATTTTCCTCGACATACGTATCATTCCATCAAGAGACTGATCGAATGATTGAAGTGCTAACATGACACGCCTTAAGGTGACACACATGTTGACACCATCAACACTCACGCTAATCTTATAATTTGTAATGATTATATTTATATATCAAATATATATAGGCTTGTATATGAATTTTCTATTATACTAGAACCTATAAAATTTGTAAACATATCAAACAAACACAAACCATCATGCAAACATACACACATGTTAATTGAGGTATGCACGACTTAACGACGGACCTAACTCAGGTTAATTAGGATTTAGATTAACACTAATCACTAGCTTAAAGTAACAGGTTGTTACATAGCAGCACTCATCTGGCTCAGAGGTAGTCGCCATTCTTATTCTTGCCTAGTCTACTACTTGATGGATTTGCACCTACCATAAGATAAAGGACGATGAGTACAAGAAAGTGGACAGTAACAATAAGAGGCATTTGTTCACATTTCCAAATATATAACAAGTATTTGAAAGCATAGTAATAGTAACTATGTTGAAATGAAATCATGCTATAAGATACTTCAATTAAGTAAAATGAAACTGACACTCAACTAAGTAGTAATGATCTGGTGCTAGTCAGCCGTGAGTTACATCACATCAACCTTTTCCCAATATTTAGGGCATAATAAATTCTTTTAAAATGCATTAATATCATTATAAATGCCCTTTCCATATATAAATTCTCATAAATGTCACTCATATGTGATGTATACTTGCCAATAACCTCGGGTCTCATAGCCCATGTGCTGCACAAGCTAGAGGTGAGATCCCAACAATTCAAGATGTCTAGTGACTTCGTGTGTGGTGGACATCTCTATCATATCATTATCATATATAAGACATCACATGATCTAGAGTCAATGAAACCATTTAATAAAAAACCAATGCCACGATAGTAAATTCATAAAATGAGAAGAAACTACAAGTCATGGCACGTAGAGTACAAATGACAATTCAATTCAAATAACTAAAAATGAATAAAATGTAAGTAAATATCTCAATCATTGTACTCACAATCTATGCAAATTTTTTAGCTAATATGGCCTATTAACACCTCAAAACACGTGTCTGAACCCTCGAGACTCTTCCGTAGGCTCCTGGTATCATTTCATATGTTTTAGAGTGTGTTTAGAGTTTTAATTAGGGTTTTGAAATTATTTAAAATGTTTAATTTATAATTTGGAAATTGCTGATTTCGTGCTATTAAAGTACCAAGCACACTCGGTGACTTATCTAGCGCGCTTGACCTTATTAGCATGCTACGCACAGGTAACATGCTAGCTAGCACATCTAAAGCACTATGAGCAGGAAAACCCATAATTATGCAATTTGAATTTTTTGTTTTCTCCACACATGGCTAACTTCTACACCTTGTGCTCTCTTGTACCACTATTTCAGAGATCCAATACACCTAACACAACTTAAGAATAGCCCAGATTTAATATTTTTCATGAATTCACCAAAATAAACTAAATGACTAGTGTAAGTAGATTTACCTTGTTGTTGTATACCTAGCTAGATTAACTCCTTCAACTTCACTTAGAGTTACCTTACTGATCATCTTTTATTGTTTTTCTTTTCCAACATTCATTGCTCTAAAGTTAATGAAATGAGAATGAAATGGTTGCATGAGTTAATGAACTTAATCTTATATATTTATAAATAAGATTGATTATTAATCGTTGATCTTTATGTACATACGTATCCTGAGACTAATCTAATGGCCTACATATTGACATAATTCCACTAACTCTCCACTAATTTCATCTAACTAACACCAATTGAAGACTCAATTGGTCTGTTGATGTGTCAATACATATCTCGAGAACTATCAATGACTAATATTTTAACTTTGCTAACTTAGGTTACACTTAATATAAAATCAACTATAGCCAAACTAATGCTACTATTTAAGCTACAGTAAGCTTAAATCAAATACCATATCACTCTCTACCATGGTCCCATGTTGGCAAGCATCTCGAGATGCATCTCCAATCATGTCTCAACACTTAAACACAAGTAAAAGTGACTTAATAGCCTACACATATAATACTAGGCATTCAGCATAACAAATCTAACATATACCTCAACCACATCACTTCGATCAATGCACATTTATCGATGTGGGTCCCACATCACGGGTCAATGATCCTAATAAGGAATTAAATTAGGATTAGGAATTCGGGCTATGACAACCATCACCACAAAGAAGAATGATGGACTACCTTTCCTTTGATGATTACGACATTTTGTAGAGTGGATCATATGAACATGGCAAAGCTTAAAATGGATGTTCTACTGAAGAAGACCATTATGGATGAGGTTATTGAGAGATATGGAAGAGTTAATAGTTATGAAGGCATGAAGGATGAAAGAGAGAGGGCTGAGATAGCCATAAGAGAGACAAATAGAGAAGGAAAATCAGAGATGGCATGAGGAGAATTTTAAAGGAGATGTCAGAAGCTAGACATGACTAGAATATGGAGCAGCCTACTAGGGATTATGACGGACTATACATGGAATAGTTAGTTTTGGCCTTTGTGGGTGCAATTCTGCGCAATCAATTCACAACTCTGCATAATCAATAACTGTTCGAGAATAAGAGAGCCTTAGCAAGGAGCATCCACAAGACTGAGTGAACAATGTCTAAAAGAAATAGACGTTAAGGAGGCACAGAGGTTCCCGCACCATCTACACAGATGAGGCTTCCACATAATAATAATCTTAAAGTTCTGACATTGCAAGGTCAGGACTACCACCTATACGACCCCTATGAGTTATCAGTCCCAAAGGATTGATCTAGTGGAAGATGATGACAACTCGAGTTTCAAATGACATTGATTTCCTTATTCTATTTATCTTCTTTGTCTCCGAGTAATATTGCATAAGGTATTCTATGTAACTTTGGTATAGGCGACATACCTTGTGATTTATGGTGCCATTTTGTATTTTTGGTGGTGGTATACTATGTGATACATTTTATTAAGTGCTTTGGTGTGTGATATGATACATTTGATATATAATGGCCACGTTTATTCATATATTTTTATTTTTAAGCACTCGATCTTATGATAATTCTAAATTGAGCTTATTTTGATATTGATTATCAAATTTATGATTATATCGATTCCTTTATACTTCACGTGGTATATTTATTTTATTAGAAACTCGACTTCATTTTTCAACCTTGAAGACAAGGTTTGAAATGTGTTTGGGGATATTTTAGGTGAAGTATGACAATGATAGCAAAGAAAGCAAGGAAATACAAGAAAAGTAAGAGATAAGTTCAGAATTGATCTAAAACGTTCAAACTTTAGATCGAATATTCAATTAAGTTGACAAAAGTTTTTCAAATATCTTCTAAATTCAAGCAAGTATGAACTTTGTTTTACTTTATTTTTAGTTAGAATGATAATGAAAATGAACATAATATAGATTTTTTTAATGGAAGTAATATTTTTATTAACCAAGTGACTTCTATGATAGAAGGAATCAATTTTTATACCCTTTTGAATTAACTTTACCAGTCGATGCATAAATTAAATTGAATACCTTATTTTAAGTCATGATAATGGGTAGAAGATTGAAACAATAGTGCAAGATGAACAAGACATATTTCTAAGAATCTTATGATACAAAAGCTATTTATTAAGTATTTTTATAGTATATATATAGAAAATTATTATGCCATAATTGAAAGAAGCAATGGGTTAGAAACCGATGAATTTCTATAAGTAATAAAGAATACTTTCTTTAACTTTAGTGGATAGTGAGAAGTGTTAACGAGAGTTTACAAATTTAGATATAGAGAGTCCTATAGATTCCAAAGGAAATTGAGTATGGAATCTATAGTGGGAAAAGTGTGAGAGTTTCTGAAGGAAATGGAGTAGGGACTCAAAAGTAAAAAAAAAGAAATGTAATAAGAATAAATAATTAGAATGGAGTAGAAAAGAAAATGGGAGATGAAAAAAATGGATGTTCTTAAACTATTTGAAGATAAGATTTAAGTTGATTATTTGAAGCTAGAGTTGAATGAAGTATTTCTTAATCTAACCTATTTTAAATAATATATTCATTAGTATCTTGGCAAAATTCCTTTTGATTTTTATTGTGGTACTATTATAAAGTATTTTTGAAATTAAAATTAATCTAGTGGTTTTTGTGTTTTAAGATTTTATACTAGTTATCTTAAGCTTGATATTTGTCAGTGAAGATTGAGAAAACTTATATTGTGTGCTAACCTTGGTAATGAACTTTAAGTTCATAAGAGTTTTACATTTGGTGGTTGAGTTATCATTAGGGGATGTTTTATTTTGTCAAAGTTATTCTACTCTATCAAAACTTTCATTTACTCGGGGGTGATAAATTCTCATTTCGAAATCATTTCTATTTTAAAATTTATTTTATTTAAAGTTAAAATGAATTAGATTGAAATCAATTTATAAGAATCAAAAGAGAATATGTTTGATAGTATTCCTTTGCTCAAGACAACAAAGTGCTGAGTTTGTAGGTATTTGACAATTCAACAATTAGACATGTTTTATAGTGTAATTTAAGTTGATTTTATATATAAATGATGATATTACACTTATGATACTCTTGTTTTTCTGATTTTAGGAATTAAATAGGAAAATGAAGAAATGGAAGAAAGAGGAAGAAGAGCAAAATAGTCAACTGGAGAAGAAGTATAACAGTTAACCAAATACTTGTATTTACACTGGGAATCGCCACCTAAATTGGCAGAAGGAAAGTGTCAGCGAATCCATAACAAATTGAAGAATATACTAGAAATCGCTAGTTGAATCAATATAGCACAAAGAGACAAATGCAGTAATTGACTTAACGATTTGTGTACAACTTAGGAAAAAATGTCGAATCGCTGAGGTTTGTTACTGGTTTTTTAGATTAATATGAAGAATTTGTGTTTATCTAGGATATATATACATAATGAGACAATAAATAAGACCAGAAAGATTCAAAATAACTCTCACCTTTACTCTCTATTATTTTTTCTTAAACCTATTCTACATATTTGAGTCGAGGTTTGAAGCTTCATTAAAGCTTTGATTTATTTTAAGGCATTTATTTTATTTATTTATTATATCTTTAATTATATATTTGCATTGTTTATTTTCAGCATGAGTGAGCAGTTCATCAATCTAAATAAACCCTAGACATGTATATACTTTGGATTGCTAGATAGTTGTAATTAAGGAATCAAGAACTTAATGCTTTAAATCTCTTCATTCACATCAATCACAAATTTAACAAGTTTTTTTTTGCTTATTACAATTGAAGAAGATTAATACTGCATGTATAGATGCAAATGTGTATAATGGTATTTTGATTTTGATTCTATTTATAGTTATTGATAACAATTATAGAAGTAGTAACTAGGACTAATCTATAGGACTTTTATCGAGTGTGAGTTCTAGGTTATTGTCTTCAAAGTTGTTTATCGTGCAGCTTCAGTTAATATTGGCTTAGATTAGGCATAATTTTCACTGAGTGTTAATACTATCGTATTTCTATGGTGTTGCATTTTATTCAATGGATGGATTTACAATGATAAGAATGTGGTTTTTCTATTGAATTTAGGAAAAACAGTGGCTAGCTAAAGGCCATCAACTTATTATAAATTAGGATTTAATGATTCCAAGATTCCATGTGTTATGATTTTAACTATAGGATGAAGTAATGTTATGTTTTAGTGTTTGATAGCAATCCTAGTATATTATATTGTTAAATGGGGGTTTGTTAAGATGTTTTCTTAATATATTTACTTTTATATTGAATTTGAGTATCGTTTAATTTAAGTTGAGTTAAATTATTTGAATTAAGTTAGTTAATTTGGTTAATTAAGTTAGTAGTTATATATTTTAGTTATTCAATATTTTAGTTCCCATTTAATTAGATTAACTAAATTAATAAACACAAGAAAAAATAATTTCCTTTGAGATTTGAAAAATCTCTATGGAGACGATATCTCACTTACCACTACTACAAATAATATGAAAATATGGAAAACTATTATGCACGCTCGACACGAATCAAATATTGGGTTAAAACAAGGAATTTGAGTTTGGTTGGGATATGTACTACTTAAAATACTATATATATGACATTAAGGCTTCGAAGTTAAGTGCCCTTGATTGCCATAGAGACCCCTTGATTAGTTTTGGACTATTTTCAATTGTGTTTAGTTTAGTTTTATTGTTATTCCTTTTGAAGATTCTTTGGAGATTGAAGTATTCAATAAGTGGTATTTTTCATTAATGTCTTTTATTTATTTTATTGCAATGTTTATTTTGAATTTGTACGAGTAGTTTATCAATCTAAACAAAGTCTGGATATGAACTTAAAATATTTTGCAATGTAGTCATAATGAAGAGAAATTTGTGTTGAATGCTTTAAACTTAATTATATATGTTAATTCACGATTTCGATAGATTTATTTTTGCTTATTACAATCAAGAAACTTTGTATTGCATGCATAGTCTATAATGTGTATTGTAATATTTCGATTTTAAAGCTAATATAAAGTAGTAACTAAGATTAATTTAAAAGTTTTTTTTTACAATTTAGATGTCTTAGATGAATTGTGTTTTAAGTTTGTTATTGATATGACTAATTCCGATAATATTTGCTTAGTAGTAAGAAGTTTTTATAAAGTGTAATGCTATTTTGTTTCTATTAGTTATCTTTGAGCTTTCAAAGAACTAATGGTGATAAAATTAGAATATGACTTTTTATTACCATAAGGAAAACTAATGGCTTACAAAAGGCTATCAATCTTTCTTATGATTTAGGTTTAACAATTCAAAAATACTTCATAAGCTAACAATAATATGATTGTGACTATACCTTAATATGTTCAGATTTAAAACAATTTATGTTTCATTGTTTTGGATATTTGTTTACATGTATTTTTTACTTTGATTTGATTTGAATTGAATTTAAAATATTTAGTATTATTGAATTTAAATTGAGTTAATTTAATTAGTTTCTTTAATTATTTTAGTTTGATTAGATAATTTTAATTTATTTTGTAATTAAATTAGTTAAATTAAAGTAAAATAGCAAAACCTTGAAAAAACTCTTTTCTTAGGAAAGTTTGCAAAATCCCTATTGAAATGATCATATTTATCACTACAACAAATAATAGGAATTTATGAGAAAATTATTGTACACGCTCGATATGTGTTAATTGTAGGTGATGTTGTGAGGGATTTTTACATAATTTTTTAGAAGTTTTAGACATTATATGGTTTATAGACTTCGTAGTTCTAAATCCACAGGATCCTAATATTCATTCGATTTTGAGGTGGATATGACTTTAATTGTGATTTAAGAGAACAACAATGTAGAGAACAACTAGCTACCACAATGGAAAGCCAACAACAACAACAACAACAACAACAACAACAACAATAATAATAATAGTAATAATAATAATAATAATAATAATAATAATAGTAATAGCAATAATAACAATAATAATAATAATAATAATAATAATAATAATAATAATAATAATAATAATAATAATAGAGAACTTACTATTAGGCAAGCCAATCAAATGTCACAGCTTATAAGGCCAATGTGCATTGCCTATCTTGAAGGATTTCTTGAATTTGAACTAAGATCTGGATTTATTAGTGCCTTACCTTACTTCTCAAGTAAAGATAATGAATACCATCAAAGGTTTATAAGGAAATACCAACACAAAATCCATGGGATGAAACTCAAAGACGATATTTTAGAACAAGTCAAACTTAAGGCTTTTCCTTTCGCACAGGAAGATCAAACACAAGATTGATTATTTTATCTTCCTCAAGATTCAATAAATACATGGGCTCGGATGCTAGAAACTTTTATAGATTAATACATGTCTGCAAGAAAAGATTAGTTCTTATAAGAGACAAATCACACTTGCAAAGATTAAAAACGATGATGACTTTAATGAGTTTTGAGATAAACATCAAATATTGGTTTCATTATGTCCACAACATGGATATACATAAATAGATTTCTTAGAATATTTTTATGAAGAATTAAATCATTTAGGACAAAGACTCCTAAACAAGATATGTGGAGGATCTTTATATGATATGACACCAACATTAGCAATTGTCGATATTAATAAAATGGCTAAATAATCAAAGCAATATGGTGAAAAAAGTAAATTCATACAAAAAGGAAATCTTGCGAAATCAATAAAAGAATAATTAAGAATCAGACGATAAACTTCATAAGTTAGCTAGCATTGTGAAACTGCTATTAAAACATAGATCAAACCAAGTAAAACTATATGGATTCTATAATAAAGTTGCACATAATACGTAGGCAGAATAGAGCAGACCACTAAGAAAAAAATGGTTTGATCCCCTACACCTAACCAAACTAGGTCTGGCCCAATAGAGCCGGACCAGTCATGTTAAGGGTCAAACCCCTTCGCATAAAAATGCTGGAATTTAAGAGAATTTTAGAAAATAGAGGAAAGAATTGGAAAAATAATATTTATGGACCAAATAAAAAAATTATGTATTTCTATGAAAAATAGAGAATTTTGGATTGTTTCAGGACTTCATACTAAGGTTTTGTACCTCGAAAAGCGTAAAATGTTTGTATTAAGACTTAAATTAGCAAATTGGTCTCATATTCAATTGGGATTTGTTTAGGGATTTTAACTAATGAGTGTAAGACTCAAATTTATAATAATCAATTTATTTTAGGTTCTTGATTAACAAAAAAGGTTTTTGGATTTCAGGAGTTAAGTAGGTTGTATAAAGTTAGGAAAGCTCGGCACTAGTAAGTGGGAGTCATATTCTTATCCATTAATCTTCATAAATTGGTATATTTAGTTAATATAGTATTATGGACTGGGAGTGGGGCAACATACTATGATTTGACTATTTTATATGCGCAAGATACTGAAAATGGTCGATAAGGCAGACTCAGACTTATAAATGGAAATTGTTTCCGCCATTTATCCTAATAAATGGAGAATGTTCATATGGAAATGGATTTTGCCCATTTATCCTCGATTAGGGAAAGTTTTACTTTAGTTTTCATTATCTAGTTGGAGTTGGTAGCTCAGTCAAGCTTGAATAAACTAGTAGAATCCTTTATCAGCCAATATAAGGATTGTGTGGTTGATTATTGAGTGAAACATGAAAGTACGACTCCATATGATAAACTCAAATCACAAATCACGAGTATGGTTGCATATTAACTAATTGACTTGCATTCAGTTATTTATTTTTGATATCAATTTCAATGCTTGAATAGATGTATTTTGGATTTATATTGCTATTCATTGATTACTAGATAGTAGTTGATAATTGATATGTTTGTGAAAATCACTTATTGAGCAAGTTGGAGCGCTTGTTCCCCAATCAACATTTCAGGTTAATGACATGAGTCTCGACTAAGAAATTAAAAAGATTAGGAGTTCAAAGTCTTCTCTACGATATATTGATTTCTTTATTATTTTATATATTGTATGAAATTACTCTTTTTTAACAAACTGGTTTGGGATATGGTTTAATGACCAAGGTTTATGCTGATTCTTATATATCTTATGTTTTATCGAAAAAGTTTAAAATTTCGCTGCATCTTTTTAAATTATTATTCGATTATCAAGATATTCAAGTTGCGTTTATTAGGTATTGAGAAGAGAATGTTGACTCTAGTAAAGTCGGGCTAGTGTATCGAGGCTCAATTAAGGTTTTAGTTTGGGTATCTCCTTAATCAAGATAGGGGATGCTATAGTTTGATATTAGAGCTCAGGTTTACTAGCTCTAACAGAGTTTGGTATTAGAACATGGCTCAAAGTTTTTCCTTGGTTTCAAATTAAGGAATAACTTTGATACAGTTTGTTCAAAGCCTAAAGCCTATAAATGTGAACTAAATTGGAGTTTAGGTTTATTGACTTGGAGATTATTTCTAACTTTATGAATAACCTAGGACTTAATAAATGGTTTTATCGATGTGTTGGGGGCTAATGAAAGATAAAAAAAATGAGTAATGTTATGTGTTATGATGTATTATATCCATGCGATAGATATAAGTGCTATATCTTTCTGAAATGATAATAAGATGGTTTATGTCCATCTATATCTTATGAGTTGTGAACATATTAACGATTAGGGTTTGTAGAAGCCTAAATATCAATGGTATTTGGAAAAAAGAAATACATAAGAAATCTTATGAAGACAAAAAGTTAACTTTTCTCCTAATGGATAGTTTCTAATGGTCATTATTCTCACTGATATTATTGGGTTAATAATAGTTAGTGTTGAAAGATTGATTAAAGTTGGACTTTGAGAAAGATATTAAGAGAATTAAAGTTAATAAAAAAGTGATTTCCAGAGAAACTCAAATTAAAGGTTACGATTCACTTTGAGTAGAAAATATAATAGTATTAGAACTATTTGAATAAGAGTAAAAATCATTCAGTGAGAAAATTAGTGGTAAATGACGATAAAAACCTAGTTAAGGTTAGATAACCAATAGTGTATGCGTACTTCATAAGTTATTATGAAGTACAAGATTCCTGATTTGGTGTTAGTCCGTACTAGAATAATGAGAAGAAGTTTCCCAAGGTGATTATGGTATAAACACTAACAAGTAAATAATTAGAGATGTTTTATATTTCATTTTAGGACGATCTTTGATGTAAAAAACTATATTACACGAGGTTTTCTCTTGTTTTTATTATTTATGGTAATAAATGGAGAATATAAAAAATAAAAAAAGGAAATATTATGAAAGAATTAATCAAAAGGAAAGAGTATGTAGAGAATCATCACCAAGGAAGCAAAAGACGAACAAAGTTTTTGAAATTACGATTACTAGCGATTCCAATTCGCTAGCTAAATTGATGAAACCATGAGCATCTAATTATGGATTTTCTCAGTGATTCCTCTCGCTCACAAATCATTGACAATTGTTGGATAAGATTTCAAGAGTTCGAGATAACTACGAGTTGTTTGAGTTAGTCTTAGGATGTTGATGTTGGGGCATGTGCCCTACGTCAATCTATAAACATTGTTTATCTTACGATTTCAGTTAATAAAATTAAGGTTTTCATTTGTTGTTTTATTATAAGTGATTGTATGTTTAACTTATAGTAAGATCCATGGGTAGTTGTTGAAATATTTTAAATGTCACTAGCCGATCATTATACTAGGAACTATAATGAATTAAGGCTAGTGTGAATCTTGATTGATGGTCATGTGATGATCATGCGTATATGGATATGAATCAAGATCATGAGTACTCGTTATTGAAACAAGGTACTTGATTGATCCACTATGAGAAAACCATATGAATTAAGTTATAGGTGTTACCCATAATAGGTATTTCATTAATCCTTTGACTTGAGATTACCATAGACTTCAATATTAGGAGCATGGTAATTTGACACAATTAAATGTTGTCTTTCATCGGATGATTATAAAGATTGTAATTGGTTACCATACGAATAATACGTGAAGGTGTGTAATCAAGATAAAATTTGTCCCTCTCATATCGAGAGAGATATCAGTGGATCCCTTGATATGTTAGACAATTAATTGGCAAAGTCCAAGTTAATTAATACGATCAATGTCGTTTAGATGTTTTCAATCGAACCAAAGATCGAGACTAGTACGATTGAACATTAAGGGTGACTTTTCATGCCTTATGTTTAATCAAAGGGTATCACATGACAAAAGGCTATAATATATGTTATTCATTAGGTTGTATTGATTTTGATATTCATGTTACTTGGGTAGTCATAATGCCTTGCTAGAGACTGCTTATGACTTGTGTGCCAAAATAGCTTTGGTTCCCTGCCAACATCACATGAACCTATTGGGTTGCACACAAAGAATAGCTTTGCTCAATTTCAATTGGTCTAGAGTAACGAATTTTACATGATAAAACTTATGACATAAAAGCCCTTACGATTTGTTATATGATAACTTATCAATATGTACGTATGTGTAATTCATTTTAACTACCTAGATACACCAGGTGTATTACAAATAGGATTTTAACTGAGGGCTTATCTACACATATAAATAGAGGTTGAAACCCTAAAACAAAATAAGATTTTCATTTTTGTAAATTTCAAGTTCTTTAGATTTTAGGATAGAGAAAATGTCTTCAATCTCTTCTAGGGCTAGCACTCCAAATTGTAGTCAGCATTCGTGTATGGATTTCAAATAGAGGACGCGCACTTCAACGTCTTAGAAATTGAACAATCAGAGAAACAAATCACGGATTAAGGTATGATTTAATTTTTGTAGGTCTAGTTTAATGAAACTTATTTTCGGTCATGTTGGGGTTTTTTAAAAATTGTTTTGAATTTTTCACTGAGTATGAACCCCAAAACTAATAGTGGTATTAGAGCCAGGTTCAATTATATTGAACCTTCACATGTTTTCTTTTATGTATATATGATATATATGTGAAAACATAATCCTGATTAGTGTATATATGATGTACATAGAGGTATTGTGATAGTTGTTATCAAGAATTGATTTTAAAGCATGGTGGTAATTCATGTATATTGATACATACACATGATTTAAATCAATGATAGAACTCTTGTTTAGAATATATCGATTAATATATGTTTTAATATTGAATAATGCAAATTTTGTATGTTCACAAGGTAGAAGTCATGTTTATGTTAATGTGGTTCTGGTGTTAAATACATATTTCGTTTTTGTTTAATAATTTTGTATATCTCCAAGAAAAAAATCATGATTAATTTAATATGATTCTGGTGTTGAATGCATGAATAAATTTTGATTCTTGATTGGATTGCTTTTTTTGTACGAATAAGAATCGAAATTGGTTTTGATCATATATCTTATTGTGGTTATCTGTTAGTATATTCCTATTAGATAGGATATGAACTTGTAATTGGAAAAGAATTACAAATCCTTTAAGATTGGTGAGATATATAATAAATTCTAATTAGATTAGGATTTAAAGTATCTTAAATTCTAATTGGATTAGGATAAGATATTAATTTAGAGGTGGGCCTGAGTTAATTAAAAACATTTTAATTAATATTGTTGGAATTAAAATAATGCGTAGTTTTAGTCAATTGGATTAACCAAAATAATGAGAAATTTTAAGCAATTTTTAATTTTCAAAACCACTACCCGCTGACCAGCTAGCGATTCGATAATTGTTTGTAGCGATAGGAAATTCGTATGATAGTCAATATTAATAAGATTTCCTAAATTGTTTAGTAATTGTACATGCATTTTAATATATTATATTTATCTTGTTTGATTTATGATGACTAAAACAAATAAAAAATCATTCTTCCAAATTTAAGTCAAGTGCCATATATTTCCAAACACTTTTCAAGGCTTCAATCATATCAATATGGGTCTGCTTCCACAAAGTGTATCATATTATCTTGGTGAGGCAAGTTGAGTAACAAAATGGCTAAACGTGCGTCAGTTAATCCTCATGTTCTGAAAATGAAGGGCTATAATGACCATCTTGACGGATTTAGATTTCCTATAAGCCAATAGTTGGCTACGAATTTGATATTAAATTCGATACTCGATAGTTATTCATAATTTGTGATGAACTATAACATGAATAACAAGAACAAGTTTATCACAGAGTTGCATTTGATGCTTGACACTACTTAGTAGAATGTCAAGAAACACATTGCTAATATGTTGATGGTTCAGAAAAGAAAGGCTTTGAAGAAAAAGAGCAAAGGCAAATTTAAAATTGCTAAGGCTATTGTAACTATCACAAAGCTTAAGGCTGCTTTTATTTCACTATCCCAGAAAGAAAAGGATAACGAAGAAAATTGTTATTTCTGCCATGCACCTAGGCATTAGTTCAGAAATTGCAAGCTCTATCTTGAAGATATAAAGAAAAAAAAGAGTAGTGCGACTACTACTTCAAGTATTTATGTTATTGAAGTTAACTTGTCTACTAGTGATTCATGGGTATTAGATACCGGCCGTGGATCTCGGATTTGTATTAGTGTACAAAGTCTCACCAAAAGTAGAAAGCTAAAGAAAATAGAAGTCATCGTACGAGTTGAAAATAGACCAAATGTTATTGTGTTGGCTGTAGGATGCTATGAGATAATTTTACATAGTGGACTTATTTTAGTTTTAAATAATTGTTATCATGTCCTTACCTTGAGGAAAAACATCATTTTAGTTTCATGTTTGGATTTGAATGGTTTTAATTTAATTATTGTGAACAATAAATGCTCCATATCTCGTAAAGATGTTTTTTATGAGAATGCAAATTAGTGTGATGGCCTTTATGTTCTAGACATGAAAAGGTCCACAGATAGTCCTATTCTTAAAGTAAATACAAAAAGATTCATGTCAAATGATTTGAGTCAAACATAGCTTATGCATAGTCATCTTGGCCACATAAATGAGAAACGCATTTCTAAACGCCATAAAGATTGACTTTTAGATTCATTTGATTTTGAATCATATTAAACATATGTATCTTATTTACTAAGCAAGATTACAAATAGTCCCTTTACTGGACAAAGTGAATGAGCAAGTGATTTAATGGGTCTAATACAATACTAATTTATACGGTCCTATAAACACAATGGCTAGAGGTGGTTATCAGTACTTTATTATTATGGTTACATGTATATTATGAAATATAAAAGAGAATCTTTTGAGATCTTTCGAACATTTCATAATGAATTGCAAAATAGACTTGGTAAAACTATTAATACACTTCGATCAAATCAAGGCGGTGAATTTGAGCCAAAAGTTTGATTATCATCTTAAAAACTGTGGGGTTTTCTCAGACTTAGGTCTTCTAGCAACTCTACAATGGAATGGTGTTTCTGATATGAGAAATTGGACTTTATCAGATATGATTTGATCTATGATGAGTCATGCACTTCTTCCTATTTTCTTTTGGAGCAACACCTTAAAAATTGCTTCATTTACATTGAATTGTGTTCATTCTAAAGTGGTTAATAAAACACCATATGAGACGTGGTTTGGGAAAAGACCAAGTATTCCTTTCCTCAAGATTTAAGGCTATGAGGTTTTCATACGATGACAAATCTCAAAAAAATATGAGCCAAATCTACCAAGTGTGTATTTGTTGGTTATCCTAAAGAAACTAGAAGATACTACTTTTATAATTACACTGAGAACAAAGTGTTTGTTGCGCGAAATGACATATTTAAAGAAAAAAAGTTTATTTCAAATGAAAACAATGGAAATAAAGTAAGTCTTGAAGAACCTGAAGAACAACAAATAAACACTCAACAACAGTAGGAGATCAACAAATTCTTGAACTAGTTGAACTTCTACAGGTATCGCAAGGCCCGTGTAGGTTTGATAGGGTAAGACATCGGCCTCAAAGATTTAGATTTCTTATTACTAATAGTAGTGAGGTGTTGCTTAAATATCAACATGAGCTATAATTCGTGTATGATAAATTCCTTAGTGACATGAATTCTTAGCTCTAATCCATGTATGAAAACCAAGTTTGGAACCTGGTCGATTTACCTGAAGGTGGTAAGACTATTGGACGTAAATAGGATTTCAAGAAGAAAATTGACATGGATGGCAACGTGCATGCTTATAAAACATGCTAGCAACAAAAAGTTTTTGGCAGACTCAAGGTGTTGATTATGCTAAGAGTTTTTCTCTTGTAGCTGTGCTTAAATCCATTAAATCTCTAATTGCCATAGACTCATATTATGACTATGAGATATGACAAATGGATGTCAAAACATCTTTTATAAATGGAAAGTTACTTAAGGATATGTATATGATATAACGTGAAGGGTTTGTTCATCTTGAGAATCTTAGGAAGATGTGCAAGTTTTAAAGATCCATTTATGGATTAAAGCAAGTTTCTCGGAGTTGGAATCTTAATTTTGATGAAGCAATTAAGGAATTTGGTTTCATTAAAAATGAAGATGAGCCTTATGTATACAATAAGGTCAGAGAGTGTGTGGTTGTTTTCTTAGTATTGTATGTCGATGATATATTACTCATTAGAAATAACATCCCAACCTTACAAAGCGTCAAGTCTTGGTTAGGGATGTGTTTCTCAATGAAGGACTTAGGAGATGCAACCTATATCTTTGGAATTAAGACCTATAAGGATAGAACTAAAATGTTGATCAATTTAAGTTAGAGTGCTTATATAGAGAAGGTGGTAAATACGCTCAGTATGCAAGACTCTAAAAAAGGGTGGTTGCCAATGTCTCATGGTATAATTTTTAGCAAGACTTATTGTTCGAAGACTAATGATGTGTGAGATCGCATGAATACAATTCCATATGCATCAACTATTAAATTTATTATGTATCCCATATTATGCACTTTAACTGATGTATCAGTTGCCTTGAGCGCAATAAGCATATATCAATCTAATCCCGGTGAGAGTCATTAGATAGAAATAAAGAATAATCTTAAGTACTTGAGAAGGACTAAGGAAGTGTTCTTGGTCTATGAAAGTTTAGAAGGCGAGCTTGCAGTAAATGGTTATACAGATGCAAGTCTTCAAACTGATATAGATGACTTCAGATTATAGTCCGGATATGTGTTTACTTTGAATAGATTCACATTGATATGGAAAAGTTTGAAGCAAGATAATGTGCCAGATTCTATAATGGAACCTAAATATATTGCAGCATCCAATGTAGCTAAAGAGGCAGTTTGGATCAAAAATATCATTTCTAAACTTGTTATGGTTTTTAGTATAGCTGGTTCGTTTGTTACTAGTGTGACAACAATGGGGAAATAACACAGGCCAAGGAACTAAGATCACACCACCGATCCAAACATATACTTAGACATTTTCATCTTATTCAAGAAATCACTGAGAAGGGAGACTTGAAGATTTGCAGAGTTCCTACAAAAGATAATGTTGCAAATCCTTTGATGAGGGCTTCTCCATAAACGAAACATGATGGCCATGTTAGGTCATTAGGTATTAGATACATGAATAATTAGCCTTAGTGCAAGTGGGAAATGTTGGAGCATGTGCCTTAGGTCAATCGACAAACATTGTTTATCTTATAATTTTAGTTAATAAAATTGAGATTTTCATTTTTTGCTTTATTAAAAGTGATTACATGTTTACCTTATAGTAAAATCCATGGGAATTTATTAAAATATCCTAAATGTCCCTAGTTGGTCATTATACTGGGAACTATAATGAACTAAGGCTAGTGTATATCTTGATTGAAGGTCATGTGATGATCATGCGTATGCTAATACGAATCGAGATCCAGAGTACTTTTTATGGGAAAAGGGTACTGGAACAACCCCTATGAGAATACCATACGGTTTAATTAAGTTTGCATTTTTTTTTCAAATTAAGTTTTCATTTGAATTGTTTAAATTAGTTTAGTTAGTTTGGTTATTTAAGTTATTAATCATAGTTATTAATTATTTAATATTTTAGTTCTCATTTAATTAAGTTGAAAAAATTAATAATAACAAGAAAAAATACTTTCCTGAGAAGTTTGCAAAATCCCTGTGGAGACGATATACCATTTATCACTACTAGAAGTAATAAACGTACAAAAAATTATTATTGTGTACGCTCCACACGTGTCACTTTTGTATCACAATATTCTAGAAATTTATCTTGTTTATCTTGCAATATTGTTTTGATCTTCTACCCATTCTCATGACTGACAAAAGGCATTCAATGTAATGTATACATCAACTATTAAAGTTAAGAAAAAGGGTATAAAAATTGATTCCTTCTATCATAAAATTCAACTGAGTGATAAAAATATCACATCAATTCAAAAATCTATTCTACGTTCATTTTCATTATCATTCTTTTCCCAACTAAAATAAAATGAATTTCATACTTGAATTTGGAAAAATTCGAAAAATCTCATCAACTCACTTGAATATTGGATCAAAAGTTTGAACTTTGCACCTATTCTTGACTTATGTTCTACCTTTCTTTTCCTTTCTTGCTTTCTTTTCTATGCTTTACTTAAAATACCCCAAACTCATTCTAAACCTTGTCCTCAAGGTTTTAAGATTAAGTTGGATTTCCAATAGAATAAATATACCATGTGAAGCATAAACGAATTGATATAAAAATCTAAATAAATAGACGAATGCTAAATTTAACTAATCTCAAATGAATGGAATGTAAAGGGAACATATTTAATTTACAAGCAAAAATCTAATAAAAAGCAATACACTTAATCGTTTATTCGTTTAAAAAAAAATTACACATGGTGGTGTCTGAAAGTAAATCCATCGTCAGCTTCATCTTCGTCATCCATTCATGTAAAAAATGGGAAACATAACTATAAGCTTGGTTATAAGCTCCGGTTGGAAATTACAATTGAAAAGACAGAATGTAGACGTTTCTCCTCGAGTTTTGCAAATGACTATCATGTCTTCTCTCAGACATACAATGACAACGTTGTAAAGTCCTCTCATTTTGTACTATCATTTATTCA
This sequence comes from Stephania yunnanensis, assembly GCA_039657365.1. Classification (NCBI taxonomy): domain Eukaryota; kingdom Viridiplantae; phylum Streptophyta; class Magnoliopsida; order Ranunculales; family Menispermaceae; genus Stephania; species Stephania yunnanensis. Next base: position 23,947,500 of record CM077581.1, on the reverse strand, counting down.
TTGCAATGAATTTTTTTCTAACTACACATAAGTGAAGAAAATATGGCCCGAGAAAATCCTCCAGTCCTAGGCTGTGACGAAGATGGTGCCGAGCTCATATCAAAACTCGGTATGTTAGCTTTAGCCATTAATCTTTCCGCTCTCTGTGCGTCTTCTCTCATATTCCTCCTATTTTCATTTGTGTTTTGCTTCCTTGCATCTCTCGCATATATCGCATTAAAATGATTCTCGTTCCTCCTTCGAGTCATTGTATCCTACCACCTTCTTCATTCTTTGGACTTCCGCATCATTTACTGTCTTATTGGACAATAAATTGAATTTAGTATCGAAACCTACCACAACTTTCCTATATAATTTAGTGATCAAAATTGGGAATGGTAGTCCTTTACTCTTTGTAGACTGCCTTTCAAGCTTCATAGAATTGTGTATAATTTTTCCAACATTAATGTAACCCTTCTTCATAACTATATGATAAACTAGAGCAGCTTTAGGGTTCTTCATTTCAGAGTGTTGCTTGGTTGGATAAAAACATGCATTTATAATATAACTCCACCTATTTGTACTCTTTTTAAAATAGGTGGATTCAATAAATTCTGGGTGTCCGTCACTATCAAGCACAAATCCCATCCTAGGAGGTATCTCTAATGCGTCTTGAATTATCTCAAAAGGATAGGATTCCTTATCTACATAAATGAAATTCAAGCAATCCTCTTCTGTCATTTGTCTATTATGTGGTAGACCGAAAAATGTCTTCACCCTTGTAGGTGAAATAACAATCTTCTTCCTTTTTATTATTACTTTATCTCATTCCTTACTAGCATGCACATTCGCAAAAAATAGTCATACTATTTTTGAACATCTTATTTCTCTTCAACCTGCATAGTCCTTTAAAAGTCGTTCCCACCCTCTTTCTCTTATGATGTTCATAATCTTATCCTCAAACTTGCTCACATTCTGAATATTGAAACCTCTATCTAGAATTATTCTGAATATTGAAACCTCTATCTAGAATTATGACCTTTTTATCACTATACTATCTCCTCTAAGATTTAGGTATCACGAATAAGGAAAGGTCATAAGGCACTAAGTGACCAGGGTTTGGGTTCTCAAAATATTCTTTCTTATCAAACAACCTTGATATTGTTCTCTAAGCTCAACCCTCCAGGTCTAAGTTCTCTAATACTAACCCTAGTAGGTATAATATTCATTAGGTGGCCTACATATTTCTGTTTTGGTTTTTCTTGCACTACTCCCTTCCCTTTGTCTTGCTTACTACTACTACCTTTTCCTTTACATCCTCCCGCCATAAAATAATTTAACTATGATGAAATAGATAAATTGAGATCCTATAGTTGAAAATTCAAACTATCAAGGTAAAGAAGACAATTTTGTGAAAAGGTTTTAGCATAGAGTCTCAAAAGTGATGAAATTAGTGAGTACAAAATAGTTTTATCGACATATTCTTATAATGTATTTATATATTAACGAAATCCATAGAAACCCTCAAACTCGTATGAATACTCATATTCAAATTGAAAATTTGTATAGAAACTCATTTTTAAAAACAATTTGCAATAAAAACTCAAAAACTACATTCGTTAAGAATAACATTAAAAATTGATTTTTTACAATACATCGAAATTGAAAGGATGCTTGAGTATCAGTTTGTTACCTTCTTGAGAGTGAATCTCCTAAATAATATGCTACATTAGCTCCTTAGATGACCTTTCTAAGCCTCCATTCCAAGAAGCACTCACCAAGCCCTAACTAGGTTGTACGAACTTGTATTCAAAATTTATAAGGTTGAATTTCTCCAAAATAAGGTGGGATATAATTAAATAAGCTATAATTCAATCTTTGAATGGTAGAATTGAGATAATAGTTGATTAGTCAATCAAATGGGTGCAAGGGTTTTAGATGTGAAAAGGTTTATTATTGGCGATTTGGGGTTCTATTTTTAAAAACACAGATTCATGCCTAACAAATCGAGTTTTAAGAGGATTTGCTGATAAATCGCTCAAGAAATCATTGAAAATTGGTCTCAGTGGTCAATCGACTAGCTCACCGAATCCAAGTATAAAACCAGAATTGTTGATAATTCACTAAATCATTTTTCACTTAAAAAACCTGCAAACTATTGACGATTTACCCACCGATTCCAAGTATTATTTGGTATCGTTGAGAAATTGCTAACCAATTCTTCCTATTTTTCTCATATATCAAATATTTTATTAATTATCATACATAGCAATCCCAATTAAGGTAGAATTGATCAGTATTCAACAAGAAATATTATGAAATTAAATTTGAATTTGTAATTAGGGGATATTATACTAATAAATAACTTATTTATTTGTTGAAATAATTAAAGAAAAATGTGTTTCAACTGAAAAACAACTCGATCATCCCCCTCTCAATTGAAGATATCCCAAAAAGAGTTAAAAGGAAAAAGAAAATAAATGTTCTAACTATCCTAAATTAATTAATATGAAAAGACATTGGCTTGATCAACCACCGGCATATGAGATTATTTCAAAATTATATTCTCAAAATATTTTTATTATAAGAGTCAAAAGTTGAGAGAATATAAAAATAACTAACTAATGCTAATGCTAAAACTAAAAGTAAAGATAAGAGTATAGGCTACTACCCAAATAACGCTTTTATTTATAGTAATTGGCTTGACTTGATAGACAAGATGACTCATCGTTCAGCTTGCGCAAGTCAAACTGACCATTAGCCAATTATTTATCATTTTCAACATATGCATAATTTTCTTCAGGGTAATCATCACGATAGGAGATCTCCCTATCGAAATCATTATCATAATTATCATGATTGACACAATTCTCCATCTCGTAACCATCCTAAAGTCACATATAATCACTTCTCATCCTAAGCGTAACTATACGTTATTCTATATTAAGAACAACTCCAGCCGTCTTGAGAAAAGTTCATCCCATCAATATCACGTCATCTTTCTCAATTTTCGGCACTACCAAAAAAATGGTAAGATACCTGAATCGCTCTACTTGTTTTGGCATGTTCATCAACATTCCTTATGGAAAGATCTTATCAACATTTGCTTTATTGACAACAAAAGGTGTTATAAAATCAATACTCCGAATGGCCTTTCTACCCCATTATTTCGGTAATACATTCATATCAGCTCCAGTGTCAAGTAAAATACCAGGAAAAATGACATCATTGATCATCATATGGAGGAAGAGTTTCCCAGGATCATCTTTGAAAATTTTAATCGTATGTCCTAAATCTTGAAGCTTTAGTTGCTCATCAATAAATTTTTCTTCTACCGATTGTTTCCTTTCTTAATGTTGCACTTGAGGTTGTGGATTTTCAGGTTGTTGCTTCTTAGCTTTATTCTTCTTACTACATAGCTTCTTATACATCCATTGTGTAATAGTTTCATTCGTAACGGTTTTGCTCGGGTTGATGCAAACATTGAGCTTCATTTCGTTACTTTGCAAACTTTGTTGCTCAGTCTCGAGATTGATGATCTCCATATCATGTTCAACAAAACTTTCATAATAAGGTTTTAACCTATGACCAATTACTTTAAATATTTGTCCTATTTTTAACCTTTCTTTTTCTACTGCTCTATGAGGTAGTAAATTGACAACCAGATAAGGTCTTATCCATCTTGAAATGAGTTTTTCAAGAAATAATTTAAGTCTTGAACAAAAGAGTAGAACTTTATCACCTACTTGAAAACTTTTAGGAACTATTTCTTATCGTAAAATGATTTGGTTTTATCTTTATAAATTGATGCATTTCCATCGGCATCATTCCTAATTTCTTCATATTCTTGAAGACTCAACTTGCGTTGGTTTCCTGCTTCATTATAATACATGTTACATGATTTTATTACCCAATAGGCTTTATGTTCTAGTTCTACTAGTAAATGACATGCTTTTCCAAATACCAACCTACAAGGTGTCATACTTATAAGTGTTTAAAATGCTCTATTTGCCCATAATGCGTCTTCTAATCTAAAACTCCAATCTTTACGTCTAGGACCAACTATTTTTTCTAGTACTAACTTAATTTCTCTATTCGATGTTTTAGCTTTTTCACTAGTTTATGGGTGATATGCAGTGGATGTACTATCACTAATAAGTGCTCTAGGTGCTCCAAAAATGTGAACCTCTATCACTAATAAATGCTTTAGGTGCTCCAAAAACAGTAAAAAAAATTTATCTAAGCAAATTGACCACCAATATTGAATCATTAGTTTTAGTAGCTTTTTCTTCTACCCACTAAGACACATAATTTATAGTAGAAAAACGTATAAAAATAATCATTTGATAATGGAAAAGGACCCATGAAATCTTTACCCTATACATCAAACACTTCACGAAAAAATATGAATGAAAGGCATTTGATTTCTACGTCCTAGGTTTTTGGTTCGTTGTCAATTTGGATAAGATTTTGTATAAAGAAAAAAAATCGTGAAATAGAATGACCAAAAGAATCCGGAATCTAAGATTTTATGAGCAGTTCTATATAGACCAAAATGGCATCCACATGCATAAGTATGGCAATGTGATATAATTGATTATACTTCTAAATGCGGTACGCATCTCCTAATTATTTGATCGGTGCAAAAATTTCATAAATAGGGATCATCCCATAAATAATTGATTGTATTTAAGAATGTGGATCTATTGCCTATGTGAGTGGGAATTTATGAACATTTTCGAAATAACATGCATGAAACTTGACTTATGGTCTAAAATGAAATATACTTGACTTGATTGTAACACTTGTAGTCCCTCATTATACTAGGACTCTAGTTTGTAAATAAATGCATTTAGTTTGTATATAGGTCACGAATATATTGATTTTTTAAAGCAATATAGATAAAAAAAAGTATGAAATATATACAATGCACAAAATGACAATAATTAATAGTCCCTAAGGTGAGGAGTTATTTTCTCTCCTTTCATTAGTTGTAGAGACTTTGTTTCTTGCGTAATAACATAGTAGTTAGCTTGTTCACTCTTACTTTTCATTCCAAGGCTTGAAATAAGTTTGGGGGTCATATAGGTTCTAGGAAGGTTGGTTTGAATGATTTGGGAATGTAAGCTTTGGCAGGTATAATCATTTCAATTTTTTTTAGTCAATGCTTGCTATGCATATTAATGGTGGAGTCATCCCTTCTATTCTTAATCATTTTCTCTCCTTGTCTATCACTCATTTCTTACATAATCATCTCATTTTTCTCTCCGTCCTATTCATTCATTCGTGCATTCAATTATGTTGTTTATATCATGTTTACATGTAGTTTTCTTTTTTTTTCATTCCAATAAAAATAAAAAAATGAGTTTTTGAGAATAAATATGCTTTTATCCCTGCATTTAGAGTCTTAGGAACAATTTTGATGCATACAGAGTTGCTCAAACTTAACTTTAATGCCTATTGGTTATAGATTTTGTTTATGCATGCCTTCGGGCTGCGAACTTAGGACAGTGTAAGAAACTCATTTTATCGTGTCATTGACCCGGTTTGATTGTTGTTATGTCGTATGGTGTACTACAGGGGATTGGTCATGTGCTTAACAACAAAGTGAGAATAAAGTCAGAACTGAGCAAGTAGAATAAGTTAGATCTCTAGGGACCTTGAATGAGGTTGCACTCTATTCGAGGCAAAGTTTTAAAGACTTAAGCATGTGTAAGGGAATGATTTTAGGCCATCTTTGTGTTAAATAAATAGCTTCATAGCTTACCTATTATCTATTTCCACTAGTTTGACATTTTTGAGCTTATTCCACTATGTTTTTATTGTGTATCTATAATGAAACCAAATAAAACCACTTAGCCTTTATATCCATGTTACCTAGTTGTTGGGAAGCCGTGTTTAGACCGAAAGTTTGAAAAATAGAGCTCATGTGATTCATTGTAAGAAAACCCCAAGTTTGAGGGTTGTTTTATGTTTAGAAATTTGTTAACTACTCAAAAAGTTGTGAAAAACAATACGCGCAAAGCACTTGAAAATAAAGAAGTTGGTAAAAAACATATAATGAAGTGATTGTGCATGAAAGTTCTAAAGTTATGTTGTTATTCACTTTGTTTTAGTTCTATATCGTGTACATATGGTATATGCTAGTGTTTTCCCATTAATTTTTTAATCCAAGTACTGTTAGGGAATGTGCCCTAGGTGAATCTAAAAACATTTTTTATCTTATAATTTTAGTTAATAAAGTAGGGATTTTATTTACTATTTTATTATAAGTGATTGCATGTTTACCTTAAAGTAATATCCATGGGTATTTGTTGAAATATCATAAACGTCCATAGTCGGTCATTATACTAGGAACTATAATGAATTAAGAGTGTGAATTTCGATTGATGATCATGTAATGATCATGCGTATATGGATATGAATCAAAATCATGAGTACTCGTTAGGGAATTAGGTACTGGACTGACTTGCTATGAGAACACCACATGGATTAAGTCATAGGTGTTACTCATGATAGGTATATCATTTAGTCCTTCGAATTAAGATTACCATAGACTTCAATATTAGGAGCATGATAATTTGACACAATCAAATGTTGTCTTTAACTCGACAATTATAAAGATTGTGATTGGTTACCGTATGAATAATATGTAAAGGTGTGTAATCAAGATAGAATTTGTCACTCTTGTATAGAGAGATATCAGTGGATCCCTCGATAACATAGACTAATAATGGGCAAGTTTGTGTGAATTAATATGATCAATATCACTTGGATGTTATTTAGTTTACCTAAAGATCGAGACTAGTACGATTGAACATTAAGGGTGACTTACCGTACCTTATGTTTAATAAAAAAATATCACACAATAAAAGGATATTATATATGTTATTAATTAGGTTGTATCGATGTTGATATTTATGCTACTTGGGTAGTCATAATACCTTGCTAGAGACCGCTTATGACTTGTGTACCAAAATTATTTTTGGTTCACTACCAACGTAGCATTAACCTACTGGGTCGCACACAAAAATGGCTTTGCACGATTTCAATTGGACCAGAGTATTAAATTTTATATGATAAAATTAATGACATAAAAGCCGCTACAATTTGTTATATGATAACTTATTAATAGGGGCATTTGTCTAATTTGCTTAAACTGCCTATATACAGTAGTTGTATTACGAATAAGATTTTAAATGAGGGCTTATCTACACATATAAATAAAGGGTGAAACCCTAAAAATGAATTAAGATTTTAGTTTTACAAATTTTGAGTTCTTTGGATTAGGGGAGAGAAAGAAAAATCATTTTCAATCTCTTTTGGGTCTAGCACTCCAAATTGTAGTCACCATTCGTGTGTGGATTTTTGATAAATGACGCGCACTTGCATGTCTTAAAATCGAACAATCAGAAAAGAAAATCATGGAATAAGGTATGATTTACTTTCGTAGATTTAGTATAATGGAACTTATTTTCGATCCTGTTGAGGTTTTTTAAAATTTATTTTGAATTTTACGCTGCTTATGAACCCCAAAAACCCAATAGTGGTATCAGAGCATTAGGCTCAAGTTCTATAAACGTTTGCATATTTTCTCTGATGTACATATGATATATGTGTGTAAATATAATCTTGATTAATGTATATATGATATACACAGATTCTATGATAATTGTTATAAAGAACTAGTTTTCAAGCATGTTGTTAATTCATGTATATTGATACATCGCATGATATGATTCAATGATAGTATTCATGTTTAGAATATTTTGATTAACATATATTTTTTATATTGAATGATGTGATTTTTATATGTTCACGGTAGACTTCATGTTTATGTTAATATGATTCTGATATTGAACACATATTTGGTTTTGTTCAATAATTATTTATGTCTCCATGATAGAGATCGTGATTAGGTTAATATGATTAATTTAATATGAGTCAGATGTTGAATGCATGATTAATATATCAAAATTGATTTTGATTATATAACTCATTGTAGTAATCCATTAGTATATTCCTACGAGATAAGAGATAAACTTGTAATTGGATTAGAATTACAAATCATATAAGATAGGTGAGATATAAAACAAATCCTAATTGGATAAGGATTCAAAGTATCTTAAATTTTAATTGGATTAGGATAAGATATTAAGTTAATGGTGGGCAAAAGATAATTAAAAACTTTTTAATTAATATTTTTGAAATTAAAATAAGGGGCAATTTTGGTTGATTTGATTGACTAAAATTATGAGAAATTTCAGGCGATTTTTAATTTTCGAAATTGAAATTTGTTGTCTAAAAAAATAAAAAACAGGGGGCTTGCCTGTACTACTGACTTGACTTCTTGGGACCGCCATTAACTATTCACAGCGTCTAAAAATTCATACAATAGTCAGTATTAGTATGATTTTCTAACGTTTTAGTGATTATTCATGCATTGTAATATATGATATTTATCCTATTTAATTATGATCACTAAAATAAACAAAAAATTCCTCTTTCAAATTTTAAGTGAAGTGTCATCCATTCTGAAACACTTGTTAAGGCTTCAATCACATCAATATGGGTCTACCTCCGAAGAGTGTATTGTATTATCTTGGTGAGGCAAGTTGATTAACGATTACTCTATTGTTTGAAATGGTTAGACTTGATTAAGCTATCAAAACAGTTTTGGGCTTTAGGCACTAGATGAGATAAAACAGGCTACAACATAAGATGTCATAATCACATACAACAACAACAACAACAACAACAACAACAACAACATAGCCTCAATCCCAAATTAACTGGGGTCGGCTACGTGGATCAAACTTTTCTATTGTGCTCGATTAAGTGCAATTGATGGTGAGCTTTGCAAACCATTCAAATCCCTTTTAATTAAGATGTCATAATCACATAAAATAACTAAAAGTTACATATTATGTAATTGGTAAATGGTACCTACCTAAATAACCTAATTCGAAGTGTCATGCCTTAGATGTCTTGGAATTGGTGAAACATGGATTTTTGTCTCTTAAATTAACATAACATTTTTAAGGAGGGTTGTTAATTTAGTGGGAGTTTATTCCTCTATACTAAAATGAATTTTTGCATAATCTTTGTTGTAGATCTATGACCTCTTTAAATCACACTAATCCCTTGTCACTGCGACCCATCCTTGAGAAGAATAAGTTGTCTGGGACAAATTTTCTTTACTGGTTCATAAACTTGAGAATTATTCTTAAGCATAAAGGCAAGTTGTACATCCCGGATGATCCTATTCCTAAGGAACCACCAACCAATGCTCTAAGAGCCATGAAGGATGCGCATAGTAAGAATGTTAACGACTCAATTGAGGTTGCATGCATTTTTTGGCAACCATGGTTCCTGAACTTCAAAATGACATGGAATACATGGAAGCTTACAACATGGCTACAACACTGAAGGAAATGTTCCAACAGAAGGCTATGCTAGAAAGGTTCGAGACAGTCAAGAATCTTCATTTTTGCAAAATGGTTGAGGGTGCATCAGTTAGTCCTAATGTTATGAAAATGAAGGGCTATAATAACCATTTTGACAAACTTGGATTTCCCATAAGCCTATAGTTGGCTACGGATTTGATCCTAAATTCATTGCCTGATAGTTATTCATAATTTGTGATCAACTATAACATGAATAACATGGAGAAGTCTATCTTAGATTTTCTTTTAATGCTTAAAACTACTTAGCAGAATCTCAAGAAACCATTGCTAGTGTATTGATGGTTCGGAAAGGAAAGGCTTTGAGGAAAAATGGCAAAGGAAAGTTACCAAGGCTATTATGACTATCACAAAGCCTATGGAACAAGTCAAGCCCCATGCTACTTCTACGTCATACTCCCAAAAAGAAAAGGAAAAAGAAGAAAATTGTTAGTTTTGCCATGCAATTAGACATTGGTTCAGAAATGGCAAGCTCTATCTTGAATATCTAAAAAAAAAAAGAGTTATGCGACTACTGCTTCAGGTATTTACGTTATTGAAGTTAACTTGTCTACTAGTGATTCTTGGGTATTGGATACCAGATGTGGATATCACATTTGTATTAATGTGCAGGGTTTCACTAAAAAGAAGAAGCCATCCAATGTGTCGAAAATGGAGCAAAGGTTGTTGCGTTGGTTGTAGGATGTTATGAGTTAATTTTACATACTGGACTTGTTTTAGTTTTAATTTATGTTTGGATTTGGATGGTTATATTTTTATTATTGAGAATAATAAATGCTTCATTTCTTGTAAAGACTTTTTTTATGGGAATGATGATTTGTGTGATAGTCTTTATATTCTAAACATAAAAATGTCTACAAATGCTTCCATTCTTAATGTAACTACAAAGAGATTTAAGTCAAATGATTTGAATCAAACCTACTTTTGAATTGTCGCCTTGGCCACATAATGAGAAACACAATTCTAAACTCCATAAAATGGACTTTTATATTCATTTGATTTTGAATCACATGAAACATGTGTATCTTGTTTACTAGGCAAGATGACAAAGAGTCCATTTACTAGACACACTGAAAGGGCAAGTGATTTATTGGGTCTAATAAATATTGATGTATGCGGTCCTATAAACATAATGACTAGAGGTGGTTATCAGCACTTCATTACATTCACTGATGATTTTAGTAGATATGGTTACGTATATCCCATTAAGCATAAAGGTGAGTTTTTTAAGATGTTTTGATTATTCCAGAACGAAGTGAAAAAATAAACTTAGTAAAACTATTAAAGCATTTTGATCAGATCGAGATTGTGAATATTCGAGTCAAGAGTTTGATGATTATCTTAGAAACTATAAGATTGTCTCATAGTTAACTCCCCTAGCAACTCCACAAAGGGATGGTGTTTCATAGAGGAGAAATCAAACTTTATTGGATATGATTTGATATACGATGAGTTATGCAAATCTTCCTATTTCCTTTTAAGGTTACGCCTTAGAAACTGCTGCGTTTACACTAAATTGTGTTCCTTCTAAAGCAGTTGATAAAACACCACATGAGATGTGGTTTGGGAAAGGACCAAGTTTGTCTTACCATAAGATTTGGGGTTATGAGGTTTTCATATGACAACAAACCTTAGAACAATTATAAGCCAAATCTACCAAGTGTGTATTCATTAGTTATCCTAAAAAAATTAGAGGATACTACTTTTATAATCTCGCTAAGAACAAAGTGTTTGTTGCTCGCAATGGTGTCTTTATGGAAAAAGATTTTATTTCAAAAGACAACAGTGGGAATAAAGTAAGTCTTGATGAAATTCAAGAACCATAAATAAATACTAAACAGTCAGTAGGAGATCAACTAAGTCTTGAACTAATTAATCCTCCATAGGTATCACAAGGCCCTCGAAGGTATGATAGGGTAAGACATCAACCTAAGATATTTGAATTTCTTATTACTGATAAGAAGCCTGTTTCTAGCGTTGAGGCAGATAAATGGCTTAGTGCCATGAATTCTAAGATGCAATCCACGTATGATAACCAAGTTTGGAACCGACTTGATTTACCTAAAGGTGTTAAGACCATTGGGTGTAAATGGATTCTCAAGATGAAAACTGACATGGATGGAAATGTGCATACTTATAATGCACAGTAAGTAGGAAAAAGTTTCAGACAGACTCAAGATGTTGATTATGATGAAACTTTTTCTCCTGTAGCCATGCTTAAATCCATTAGAATTCTAATTGTCATAACTGCATATTATGAATATGAGATATGGCAAATGGATGTCAAAACAACTTTTCTAAATGGAAAGTTACTTGAAGACGTGTATACGATACAACCTGAAGGGTTTGTTCATCCTAAAACTTTTAGGAAGATGTGCAAGCTTCAAATATGTATTTATAGATTAAAGCAAGCTTCTCAGAGTTTGAGTCTTCATTTTGATGAAGCAATTAACGAATTTGGTTTCATTAAAAATGAATATGCGCCTTGTGTATACAAGAAGGTCAGTAGGAAAGTGGTTGTTTTCCTGGTGCTGTATGTTGATGATCTATTACTCATTGGAAATGACGTCCTAACCTTGCAAAGTGTCAAGTCTTGGTTATCGAAGTTTTCTCAATGAAGGAATTAAGAGATGCAACCCACATCATTGGGATTAAGATCTATAAGGATATATCTAAAAGGCTGATCATTCTAAGTCAGAATGCTTATAGAGATAAGGTACTGGAAAGGTTCAGTATGCAAGACTCTAAAGGAGGGTCATTGCCAAAGTTTCATATTATAAATCTTAGCAAGACTCCATGTCTAAAGGCTAATGATAAGTGAGAGTGTATGAATACGATTCCATATGCATCACCTATATGATCTATCACGTATGCCATCTTATGCACTCAACTTGATGTATCATATGCTTTGAGCACAATAAGTAGATATCAGTCCTATCCTGGTGAGAGTCACTGGATAACACTAAAGAACAATCTTAAGTACTTGAAAAGGACTAAAGAAATGTTCTTGGTCTATGAAAGTTTGGAAGACGAGCTTGTTGTAAATGCACGTTTCCAAACTGATATAGATGACTTCAGATGGTAGTATATATATGTGTTTACTTTGAATGGAGGCATAATGAGTTGGAAACGTTGAAGCAAGAAACTTTTGTAGATTCTACAACAAAAGGTGAATATATTGTAGCGTCCGTGCAAGCTAAGGAGGCAGCTTGGATCAAAAAATTTTATCTCAAAACTTGGTGTGGTTCTGAGTAGTAGCTAACCCCATTTGCTTGTATTGTGACAACAACAGGGCGATAGCACAGGCCAAAGAACCAAGATCACATCACCGATCCAAACATATACTTACGCTTTCATCTCATTCGAGAAATCATTGAGAGGGGAGACATGAAGATTTGCGAGTTCCTACAGAAGATAATATTGCAGATCATTTGATGAAAGCTCTTCCACAAGTGAAACATGATCGTCATGTTAGGTCATTAGGTATTAGATACATGAATGATTGGTCATAGTGTAAGTGGGAGATGTAAGGGCATGTGCCCTAGGTCAAAATACAACATTTTTTATCTTATAATTTTAGTTGATGAAATAAAGGTTCTATTTTTTGTTTTATTATAGGTGGTTACATGTTTACCTTATAGTAAGATCCATATGTATTTGTTGAAATACCTTAAATTTCCTTAGTCGGTCATTATACTAGGAACTATAATGAATTAAGGCTCATGTGAATCTTGATTGATGGTCATGTGATGATTATGCGCATAAGGAAATGAATCAAGTTCTTGAGTACTTGTTAGGGAATAAGATACTGGACATACCCGCTATGAGAACACCACATGGATTAAGTCATATGTGTTACTCATGATAGGTATATAATTTAGTCCTTCGACTTGAGATTACCATAGACTTCAATATTAGGAGCATGATAATTTGAAACAATTAAATGTTGTCTTTAACCGGACAATTATAAAGATTGTGATTAGTTAATGTGTGAATAATATGTAAAGGTGAATAATCTAGATAGAATTTTTTTACTCTCGTATAGAGAGAGATATTAGTGGTTCCCTCGATAAGATAACCTAATAATGGTCAAATTCGTGTGAATTGATATGATCAAAGTCACTTGGATGTTTTTTAGTTTACCTAAAGATCATGACTAGTACGATTGAACATTAAGGGTGACTTTTTATGCTCTATGTTTAATCAAAGGATATCGCAGGACAAAAGGAAATTATATATGTTATTAATTAGGTTATATTGATGTTGATATTTATGCTACTTGGGTAGTCATAATGCCTTACTAGATACCGCTTATGACTTGTGTACCATAATGGTTTTTTGTTAACTGCCAACGTCGCATGAGCCTATTGGGTCGCACACAAAGAATGGCCTTGCACAATTTCAATTGGTCTAGAGTATTGAATTTAATATGATAAAATTCTTGACATAAAAGTCCTTACGATTTGTTATATGATAACTTATTAATAAGGGTGTATGTGTAATTTGCTTAAACTGCCTAAATACAATGGTTGTATTACAAATAGGATTTTTTAAGTGAAGGTTTATCTACATATATAAATAAAGGGTGAAACCTTAAAAATGAAATAAAATTTTCATTTTACAATTTTCAAGTTCTTTGGATTTAAGGAGAGAAAGAAAAAACGTTTTCAATCTCTCTTAGGGCTAGTACTCCAAATTGTGGTCACCGTTCGTGTGTAGATTTTTGATAGAGGACGCGCACTTGGACATCTTGGAAATCAAACAATTAGAAAAGGAAATCACGGAATAAGGTATGATTCACTTTCATAGATTTAATTTAATGGACCTTATTTTCAATCATGTTTAGGTTTTTAAAAATTTGTTTTGAATTTTTCGCTGTGTATGAACCCCAAAGATCCGACATGTACATGTATTTTCCTTATGAGCATAGTCAAGCCCTATTACAACCAAAATAATAGACCTACTTAACTTTTGCATGTGTTAAGTCTTCATTAATGAAGAATGTAAGTTGTAGCCTCGCCTATGGGATTCCTTGCATTTTTAATGCCTAATAAACTAATCTTAAACTTGCGGCTTGAGGGTATAGGCTTATATAAATCTCGTCCATTATTAGAAATCTGGGTCATTACAATCTTCCCAACTAATAGAAATTGTTTTCCCTGAAATTCATCTTTTGACAATTTCTCATCTTTAATTATTTTTTTTATTCTCATTGTAATTACCTTATCCAAAACTTCAACTACTACAAGCCCCAAAGCCCGCCTTTCTCATCAACCATAAGTGGATCCACTAACCACTTCAACATGGATTCACATGTTTCAGTAGGCAAGTCCACGCATAGCAAACTCTTACATATCATCACCACACACAACACTTTTGTCATAGTGCGCATAAGCAAATCTTGCTCAGAGTACCTTTCTAAGGAGTTTTTAAATGTTTCTTATTCAGATAACATTACTCCTATTTATGAAAATCTTAACTTATAAATTACAAATTGAGTCGGATCACCCTCAACCATTTAAACATCAACTTTCCCATATATTAAATATCTCAAATCATGTAACACAAACTATGTCAATGCAACCTCGACAACATCTTCAAAAAATTGTCGTATCTATTCATAGCAATCTCGGTAACTCATCTTCATTTCTCTCTCAGCCCGTCACAGGTTCATAACTTTTTTTATTCTATCATTTTATGTCGCGGCTGGTGTAGTGAAGTGCACTTGCTTCATAGCGATTATGTTAGTCCAACACCTTATGTTATATAACATCTTGATTGCTACTTGTGAAACCATCTCCAGCCCTCATTGATCTCTCATCATACTCCACAAGTCAATTGCCATCAAGAATTAACTTTTATGTATGCATAATATATATATATATACTATTGGGGATTGTGCCCTAGGTCAATAGACAAACATTGTTTATCTTATAATTTCAGTTAATAAAATAGAGGTTTTTGTTTGTTCTATTATTATAAGAGAATGCATGTTTACCTTATAATAAGATCCATGGGTATTTATTGAAATTTCCAAAATTTTCATAGTCGATTTTTATACAGGGAACTATAATGAATTAAGACTATTATGAATCTTGATTGATGGTCATGTAATGATCATGCGTATATGGATACGAATCAAGATCATTAGTACTTCTTACGGAACAAGGTACTGGACTGATCCGCTATGAGAACACCATATAGATTAAGTCATATGTGTAACTCATGACAACTATATCATTTAGTCCTTTGACTTGGGATTAACATATATTTCACTATTAGGAGCATGGTAATTTGACACTATCAAACATTGTCTTTAACCAAACGATCATAAAGACTGTGATTGGTTACCATGTGATTATTATGTGGAGCTGTGTAATCAAGATAGAATTTCTCCCTCTCATATAGAGAGAGACATTAGTAGATCCCTTAATATGTTAGATTGTTAAATGGCCAAGTCCAAATAAGTTTATATGATCAATCTCACTTAGATGTTTTCAGTCTACATAAAGATCGAGACTAGTACAATTGTACATTAAAGGTGATATTCTATGCCTTATGTTTATTCAAAGGATATCACACGACAATAGGATATTATATATGTTATCCATAAGGTTGTAGTGATTTTGATATTTAGGCTACTTTGGTAGTCATAATGCCTTGCTAGATTACGCTTATGACTTGTGCACTAAAATAATTTTGGTTTACTGCCAATGACGCATGAACCTATTATATCACAAATAAAGAATGGCTTCACGCAACTTCAATTAGTCCTGAGTAATGAATTTTATATGATATAACGCATTACATAAAACTCCATACAATTTTTCATATGATAACTTATTAATAGGGGTGAATGTGTAATTTTCTTAAATTGCCTAAATACAATAGTTGTATTATGAATAGGTTTCTTAACTAAGCTTATCTACACATATAAATAGAGGTTGAAACCCAAAAATAAAATAAGATTTTTTTTTAACTATTTTCAAGTTCTTTGGATTTTAGGAGAGAAAGAAAAATGTTTTAAATCTCTCACAGGTTAGCACTCCAAATTGTGGTTACCATTCATATGTGGATTACTGATAGAGGGTGTGCAATTGAACATCTTGAAAATTGAACAATCAGAGAAAAATCATGGATTAAGGTATGGTTTACTTTTGTAGATCTAGTTTAATGAAACTTATGTTTGATCTTGCTGCGGGTTTTTCAAAGTAATTGTTTTGAATTTTTCACTGCGTATGAACCCATAAACCAAACATAATTTACATCTTTTTCTATGATGTATATATGATATATGTGTAAAAATATGATCTAGATTAATGTACATATGATGTACATATAGGTTTTGTGATAATTGTTATCAAGAATTAGTTTTGAAGCATATTGTTAATTCATGTAAGTAATACATACACATGATCTGATTCAATGATAGAATTCATGTTTAGAATATTTCAATTAACATAAGTTTTTAATATTGAACGATTCAAATTTGATATGTTCATGGTAAGAGTCATGTTTAGGTTAATTTGATTCTAGTGTTCAATATATATTTGGTTTTTGTTTAATAATTATATATGTCTCCGGGATAGAAACATGATTAGATTAATATAATTAATTTAATATGATTTTGTTGTTGAGTGCATGATTAATATTTGTTTATTGATTCAATTGCTTATTTTTATGACTAAGAATCGAAATTGGTTTTGATCATATATCTCATTGTGGTTATCCGTTAGTATATTCTTATTAGTTAGGAGATAAACTTGTAATTGCATAAAAATTACAAATCCTATAAGATAGGTGAGATATATAACAATTCGCAATATATAAGGATTCAAAGTATATTAAATTCTAATTCGATTAAGATAAGATATGAAGTTAGAGGTGGGCCCGAATTAATTAAAAACTTTTTACTTAACACTTTTCAGAATTAAAATAAGGGGCAGTTTTAGTCAATTGGATTGACTAAAATAATGAGAAATTTTAGGTGATTTTCAATTTTCTTAATTAGAATTTATTTATTTTTAAATACCACCACTCGCTAACCGGCCAGTGGGATCGCCGCTAACTATTTGTACTATAAGGAAATTCATGTAATAGTCAATATTATTAAATTTCATGACTTTTTTAGTGATTATACATGCATTCTAATATATGATATGTATCTTGTTTAATTTATGATAACTAAAATAGATAAAAACCCCTCTTCCAAATTTTAAGTCAAGTGTCATCCATTCTCAAACACTTATCAAGACATCAATCACAACAATATGAGTATGCCTCCTCAGAGTGTATTATGTTATTTTGGTGAGGCAAGTTGAGTAATGATTACTCTATTATTTGAAATGGTTAGACTTAATAAAGCTATCAAAACAGTTTTGAGCTTTAGGCACAAGATGAGATAAAACATGCTAAGGCACAAGTTGTCATAATCTCATAAAAACAACTAAAAGTTACATATGATATAATTAGTAAAAAAAGTAGCTACCTAAATAACATAATTCAAAGTGTTATGCCCTAGCTGTCTTAGAATTTGATGGAACAAGGATTTTGGTCCCTCAAATTCACATAGTGTTTTTAGGGGGTTGTTAATTTAGTGAAAGTATATACCTCTATGCTAAAATGAACTTTTGTGTAATCTTTGTTCTAGATCTATAGCCTTTTCAAATCATACTAATCCCTTGCAACTACGATCCATCCTTGAAAAGGATAAGTTGTTTGGGACAAACTTTCTTAACTGGTTCAAAAACTTAAGAATTGTTCTTAAACACGAATGTGAGTTGTATGTCCTGGATGGTTCTATTCCAGAGCAACCACCAACCAATGCTTTAAGAGCCATAATGGATGGACATAGAAACCATGTCAATGACTCAACTATTCTTGCATGCATTATGTTGGCAACCATGGTTCCTGAACTTTAGATATATATGGAACATAAGGTAGCTTCCAACATTGGAACAATATTAAAGTAAATATTATAATAGCAAGCTAGGCAAGAAAGATTTGAGACAGTAAAAAACCTTCATTCTTGCAAAATGATTGAGGGTGCGTCAGTTAGTCCTCATGTTTTGAACATGAAGAGCTATAATGACAAACTTAAGATACTTGGATTTTTCATAAGCCAAGTGTTCTACGAATTTGATCCTGAATTCATTACCTAATAGTTATTCATAATTGTGATGAACAATAACATTAATAATGTGGATAAAGCTATCTTAGAGTTGTACTTAACGCTTAAAATCGTTGAGCATAATGTTAAGAAACCTATTATTAATGTGTTGATGGTTCAAAAGGAAAGACAATGAGGAAGAAGACCAAAGGTAAGGCTAAAGTTGCCAAGGCTGTTGTTACTATCACAAAGCCTGTGCAACAAGTCAAGCCTAAGGTTTTTTCTACTTTACAAACCAAGAATAAAAAGTAAAATGAAGGAAATTGTCATTTCTGCCACATATTTGGGCATTGGTTAAAAAACACCAAGCTTTATCTTAAAGATCTAAGGAAAATTTAGAGTAGTGCGACTACTGCTTTAGGTATTTACATTTTTTAGTTAACTTATCTACCAGTGATTCTTGAGTATTGGATACCTGATGTGGATCTAACATTTATATAAATATGTAGCATCTCATCAAAAGTTGAAAACTAAAGAAAGGAGAAGTCATCCTATGAGTTGAAAATGGAGCAAAGGTTGCTATATTGGTTGTAGGATACTATAAGTTAATTTTATCTAGTGGACTTGTTTTAGTTTTAAGTAATTATTATTATGTCCTAATCTCGAGGAGAAACATCATTTCAATTTTATATTTGGGTTTCGGTGGTCTTAATTTTAATATTGTGATTAATAAATGCTCCATCTATTGTAAAGATGTCTTCTATGCAAATGATGATTTTTATGATGGTCTTTATATTCTGAATCAAACCAACCTTGGGCATTGTCGTCTGGGCTGCATAAATATAAAACGCGTTTATAAACTTCATATAGATGGACTTTTAGACCGATTTGATTTTGAATCATATGAAACATGTGTACTTTGGTTACTAGGTAGGATGAAAAAAGTCCCTTTAATGGTGACTATGAAAGGGCAAGTGATTGTTGGGTCTAATACATACTGATGTATGCAGTCTTATAAACACAATGGAAAGAGGTAGTTATCAGTACTTCATTACTTGTATTGATGATTTTAGCAGATATGGTTACGTGTAGCTCATGAAACATAAAAGTGAATCTTTTGCGAAGTTTCAAACATTTCATAATGAATTACAAAATCAACTTAGTACAACTATTAAAGCACTTTGATCAGATCAAGGTGGTGAATATTTGAGCTAAAAGTTTCATGATATTCTTAGAAACTATAGGATTGTCTCACACTTCACTCCTCCAAAAACTCCAAAATGGAATGGTATTTTTAAGAGGAGAAATGAAACTTTATTAGATATTGTTCGATATGTGATGACTCATGCAGATATTTCTATTTCTTTTGGGGTTATGCCTTCAACATTGTTGCATTTAAATTGAATCTTATTCCTTCAAGAGTTGTTGATAAAACACCATATGAAATGTGGTTTTTGTATTTTCTTAGGGCATTGATGTTTTCATACGATGAGAAATGTCACGGAAATTATCAACCAAATATATCAAGTGTGTATTTAGTAGTTATCCTAAAGAAACTAGAGGATACTACTTTTATAACCCCACTAAGAACAAAGTGTTTGTTTATCAGAATGGTGACTTTATGGAAAAAAAATTATTTCAAAAGACGACAATAAGAATAAAGTAGTCTTGAAGAAGTTCAAGAACAACAAATAATCACTCAACCACAAGTGGGAGATTAACAAAGTCTTAAACTACTTGAGCCTCCACATGTATCACAACGTCCGTGTAGATTTGATAGGGTAAGACATCAGCCCAAGAGATTTAATTTTCTTATTACTGATAGTAGTGAGGTATTGCTAATGGATCAAAATGAGTCTACTACTTTTCAAAAGATTGTGTCTAGCCTTAAGGCAGAAAAATGGCTTAGTGTCATGAATTATGAGATGCAATCCATGTATGATAACCAAGTTTGGAACCTAGTTGATTTACCTGAAAGTGGTAATACCATTGGATATAAATTAGTTTTCAACAATAAAACCGACATGAATGACAATGTGCATACTTATAAAGCATGGCTAGTAGAAAAAGGTTTCAGTAAGACTCAAGGTGTTGATTATGATAATATTTTTTCTCTTGTAGCTCTGTTTAAATCCTTTAGAATCTTAATTGCCATAGCTACATATTATGACTATGAGATATGGAAAATGATGTCAAAACAACTTTTCTAAATGGAAAGTTACTTGAGGATGTGTATATGATACAACCTGAAGGGTTTTTTCATCCTAAGAACTCTAAGAAGGTGTGCAAGCTTTAAAGATCCATTTATAGATTAAACCAAGCTTCTAGGAGTTGGGATCTTTGTTTTGATGAAGCAATTAAAGAATTTGGTTTCATTAATAATGAAGATGAGCCTTGTGTATAAAAGAACATTAGTAGGAGCATGGTTGTTTTCTTGGTACTGTATGCTGATGATAAATTACTCATTGAAAATAACATCCCAAACTTGCGGAGTATCAAGACTGGGTTACGGAAGTGTTTCTCAATGAAGGACTTAAGAAATGCACCCTCCACCATTGAGATTAAGGTCTATAAGGATAGATCTAAAAGGTTGATTGGTCTATGTATGAATGTTTATATTGATAAGGTACTAAATAGGTTCAGATACAAGACTCTAAAAGAGGTTCATTAACAATATCTAATGGTATACGTCTAAGCAAGACTTAATTTTCAAAGACTAATGATGAGCAAGAACCCAACGATTCCATATGCATTAACCATTAGATTTATTTTGTATGCCATGTTATGCACTCGACCTGATGTATCATATGCTTTGAGCACCACAAGAAGATATCAGTCTCGTTAAGGTGAAAGTTAGTAGATAGCATTCTAAAATACTTTAGAAGACTAAAGAAGTGTTTTTGATCAATGGAAGATGAGTTTATTATAAATGTTTACATAGACGCAAGTATTCAAACATATATATATATATATATATGACTTTAGATTGTAGCCTGGATATGTGTTTACTTTGAATGGAGGTGAAGTGAGCTAGAATAGTTCGAAGCAGAAACTATGGCAGAGTCAACAAAAGAAGCTGAGTATATCGTAGTGTCTGATGCAGCCAAGGAGGCAGTTTGGATAAAAAAAACTCATCTCTAAATTTAGTGTGGTTCCTAGTATAGCTAACCTCGTTTGCTTGTACTATGACAAGAATGAGGTGATAGCACAAGCCAAGGAACCAAGATCATCCCATCGATCCAAACACATACTTAGACATTTTCATCTTATTTGAGAAATCATTAAGAGGGGAGACGTGAAGATTTGCAGAGTTCCTACAGAAGACAATGTTGCAGATCCTTTGATAAAGTCTCTTCCATAAGTGAAACAAGATGGTCATGTTAGGTCATTAGGTATTAAATACATGAATGATTGGCCCTAGTGAGAGTTGAAGATGTTGGGGAATGTACCTTAGGTCAATCTACAAACATTGTTTATCTTATAATTTTAGTTAATAAAATACAAGTTTTTGTTTGGTGTTTTGTTATAAATGATTGCACGTTTACCTTATAATAAGATCCATGGGTATTTGTTGAAATATCCTAAATGTTCCTAGTCGATCATTATTCTAGAAACTATAATGAATTAAGAATAGTGTGAATCTTGATTGTTGATTATGTGATGATCATGCGTATATGGATATGAATCTAAATCATGAGTACTTGTTAGGGAACAAGGTACTATAATGACCTACTGTGAGAACGCCACATGGATTAATTCATAGGTATTACTCATGATAACTATATCATTTAGTCTTTCGAATTAAGATTACCATAGACTTCAATATTAAGAGCATGATAATTTGACACAATCAAACGTTGTCTTTAACTAGACGATTATAAAGATTGTGATTTGTTACCATGTGAATAATATGTGAAGGTGTGTAATCAAGATAGAATTTGTCCCTTTCGTATGAGAGAGATATCAATAGATCCCTCAATATGTTAAACTGTTAGATGGCCAAGTCCAAGTGAATTGATATGATCATTGTCACTTGGATGTTTTCAGTCTACTTAAAAGTCTAGACTAGTACAATTGAATATTAACGGTGATTTTTCATTATTTATATTTAATCAAAGGATATCGCATGACAAAAATATATGATATGTGTTATTCATAAAGTTGTATCGATTTTGATTTTCATGTTATTTAGATAGTTATAATCTCTCGCTAGAGACTGTTTGTGACTTGTGTACTAAAATTGTTTTGGTTTATTGCCAATGTCGCATGAACCTATTGGGTCGCATGCAAAGAATGGCTTTACGCAATTTCAATTAGTCCAGAGTAATGAACCTATTGGTTGCATGAACCTATTGGGTCACCGTTCATGTGTGGATTTTTAATAGAGGACACGCACTTAAATATTTTGCAAATTGAACAATCAGAAAAGGAAATAACGTATTAAGTTATGGTTTACTTTTGTAGATCTAGTTTAATGGAACATATTTTTGATCCAGTTGGGGTTTTTCAAAAAACAATTTTTGGATTTTTCACTTCGTATTAACCCTAAAACCTAACATATATATAGACATAAAATATACCATGTATATATACAATCCCCCTACTCACCTTTGCTCAGTTCCCAACTAATAGTTTCTAAGTAAAGATCAGCTTGTTTTCACATCTAAGATTTGTCTTTTATTCAAATTTGTTTGTTGCTTATTGAGAAAATTGGCTCTTATACCAACTGTGATGATCTCCCTTAAACTAGGGCATTGCCCAGCCTAATCCTGTCATTTAAGCCCTAACCTTAGCTACGTTGAACTTAACAACGTATTGTAAGTCTTTTTGTCTCATTCAACTCGTTATACATGCTCAAGATAAGTATTCTTCATTTCACGTTAGTTTAGATTTTGTAAGTAAATTAGAACTTTGACAACGTTTTAATATTATCACTGAAATACTTAATAGAAAAACCTAATGTGGAAATCGGGAAACAAGGACCATATGTATATAAATAACGGAATGACAATAACAATGTAATGAACACATGTATGGCCGGGGAACTATCCCTCAGCCTAAATATATACAACCCAAGAATATGTAAAAGAAATAAAGTAATTCATATAACAAAATATCAAAAATCTGCAAAATCTATAGTAGTACGTAAACGGGTCAAAGGTAGTGGTCGATCTTCTCCTTGCCTAGCCTGCTACTCAATGGATCTACATCCACCGTGATAAAAATGATGGTGAGTACATAAATGTGGAAAACAACACTGATAGACATTTATCCACATTTTCAAAAATAATATGAATATATGGAAAGGCATATGTAGACCACTTAACAATATATAAAACGTGACATGGTACACAACATCATAGTTAAACAAGTGATATCAACATAAATATTATAAAAAAACTAAATTCAGTCAATCGTATATCCAACAAAGTAGCCCAAATATTACATTTTTGGTCACATAAACGTCAGGTAATGACTTATTTAGCAGTGTACATATGTACAATCTTTATTGGTTGTGAAACACAGCACATCGACCTCATGTGATAGTTCAATGCACATAGCACTTCAGTATTACCCTAATTCTCGCCGCTTAATCATTTCATCAACCTCATATAGTAGATCTAGGTCACATACAAGTCAAAATACAGGCATCGCAGGGTCCCATACCTCGTGTGCCGAGAACACCCTTAATCAAACAATGAAACCTAAACATATGTTTTAATTTACCTATAATCATATAATGAGATAATGCACACAAATCAAGGCACCAATAATACAACAAGTGTAGCAGCACAAATAACTTTAAACACGAAACAATAACTAAAAATGAAATGAATAGAAATATCTCAATTAGTTTACTTAGAATTCACATAATTCCTTGCTTAAACTAGCTCTTGATCGCTCTAAACTCATACCTAAACTTTTGAATTTAACCCTGACTCGCTCCAATACCCGAGCTACATTCCCTTAGTCCCCTAAAGTGAACTAAGCGTGTTTATTGTGTATTCAAATTTGTTAAATGGGTTTTAAGTTGACCTTCCCAAATCAGGCCCTAATTATGAAATAAAGTTTAAGTGTCAGTTAAATGTTGCAACGCATTTTTAGGCATGAAAACATTCGAATCATGAAACTTACCATAGGTTAAAGTTACTGGTCTATATACAAGCTTTTTCGAATTATGAGTTTTGTGCGATTTCGATAAGATTCACAAGATATATGGAATTTTAACAACAATGACTCAAAATAATTTTTAATTTCGATAAGCAACTTTGTAAATTTCATTTCTTCTAAACCATAGATTCGAAACTCATGATTTTTTTTACCAAAGCCTAAAATCATGTCTTAGAACATCATACTAAACGAAAAACTCAATTTAATAAGAAATGAGGGAGTTGTGCTCCAAACAATAGGACATTAGCAAAATTGTGAACCTAGAAACTCCAAATTCATCGATCCTTTTAACTCCCTAAATTCGACAACAAGTTTGTTGATTTTCCTTCTGATAAGTCGGTATTTATAGGTATTTAATAGTCTATTTTAGTATATTTAATTATTAAAAGAATTTAAAATATATATTTAATTATATTTTTTGGTCATTTTTAGGTGAAACGGACTGCGCGGTTGAATTCGTGGCGGAAAAATACTCAAAACGGAGTATTTATTTGCAAAGAATCGGATGTCGGATGTGTCGAATAGCCAACGAAACATTCGGCCAATCGAGGCGACGCCACGTCGGCGCGGCACTGAGAACTTACCAATCGGGAGATGCCACGTGTAGGCCGCGTCGCACCGCAAGCCAATCATCACGCTTCGAGTGCGTCGATATGCCTCGTGATACGAGGCAGTGCAAACTCCCGGTAATTCGCCGACTCTTGTGCGATTTCTTCTGTGCCACGTCATGACACGTGGCGATCTCTCGTCCGTCCAGCGGGTCATTTAAGGTATCTCAGCTAATCACGCCGCGCCACGTGGAGCTTCGTCAGCAAACACAATTAGAAACTCACATCTAGCACGCGCAGGATCTCCGCGATTCACGCGGCGACAACTCAGTGGCGGTGACAGGGACGAACCAATGGCGCTGCGACACGTCAGCGCGACCCAGAAAAGCAGCCAATAGGCTATTTACACGTGGCAGAGTCGGTTTTTAAAGCTAAAAACAGCCCTACGATGCTCCTCGACGCACGAGTCACGTACCTTACCCTTAAAATTAGTATCATAGACCAATTTGGAGTATTTCTATATATTAGGAACCTTGGTATTATTAATAGGGGGATTGATTAGCAATTTGAAGAGAGAGTTCAATTAGTTTTTAGTAGTAGTTTTTGAAGACAATGCCCGGCTAATCAATTTCTCGCCTAAGTCGAAGGGGAAGCAAGTTGGGATCATGGATTCAAAGTATATTATGTGAGATCTTTTATTTTATTATTTAAATTAATTTAATTTCTCCTATTTCATTGTTGTTGATTTTAATTATTATGATTTAGATCTAGGGTATGTATGAGGCCTGTGCATGCTTTTAGATTGATAATCTAATGTTGCCGTAAAATTCTTCCGGTCATTGAATGTACAACAATTGGATCTAGGTTAAATCGGTAGCGGACGCGTCCGATTATCTAGGATTAGGGATCCCATAGATCTATATTAATGCGGTTAGTGTATTAAACCTTATTGGCGGATGTCTAGGGTTATACATTAATTAGGGAAATTAGTGGCGGATGTCATGATTATCAAAATTAGGGGAATTAAGAATTTCTGGCGGATGTCGATTTTCCATCACTAATCTAGGAGAATTAAATTAATAATTTTTTGGGAAAGATTGAAGACCATGATTGTCATTGAATCTTGATTCTGATTTGTGGAACTGGAGATTTAGGTATTATTTAGGCATTAATTAATTATTAATTAATTGGTTTAAAAGTATTTAGTTATTTTATTTAATTAGTTTAGTTAGATTAATTAGTTTAATTAATATTTATTTGAAAACCCCCATATTTAGTTAACTTAGAGTAAACTAAGTTCTGCGGATTCGACCCCGTATTTACCACTACTACACCCTTGCGGTTGGTAACTCTTTTACGGGTTATATTTGACACATATGCACGACACGCGTCAAATTTTGAGCGCCGTTCTTGTCGGGGACTTTATCTTTACTCGAGTTTAGGTGTTAGTTAGTTTAATTAATCTATTTAGTCAGTTGGTTTAAGTAGAGTAGTAATTAATATATTATTATTATCATTTTTTTTTCTTTTCTTTTTACGTTTCTGTTTTTGTTTTTTTCTTTATTCTGTTTTTGTTTTCTTACTCCGTTTTTGTTTTTTTTTTCGTTTTTTTTACGATTTTTTAATACGATTTCGTTTTTTTCGTTTCTGTTAGTTTGTTTTTTTTTACGTTTACAGTTCTTTTTTTGTTTTTTTAACATTTTATTTTTTTTATTACGTTTTTGTTTTTAGTTTTGTTTTGTTTTATTGCTTTGCTTTTACTCTGTTTTTGTTTTTTATATTTTTACGTTTTTTTTTTTTATTACTTTATTAGTTTACTTAGTTAGATTAGTAATTAATTTATTATTTCTTTATTAATTAGCTTAGTTAATTTTTTTCTAACCCCGATTTCTATTTTCTTCCTTTTTTATTTTTTATTTTTTTTCTTTTTATTTTGTCTGTCTAGTCCCTTGCTCTTAACATGTATGCAGGCAATATGTCAAGTTCCACCGACCAGAAACTTGACCGACTAATCTCCCTAATGGAACAATTATTCCTCTCATCTGGTGAAGTGCAAGTCAACCCCTCGATGGACTCCTCCTACCTTCATAATTATGGTCGATACAAAAATTCACATTATTATAATGTGAATGGGGTAGGTATGCCACAAAATAGATATCAAAATATTAACATGAATTCTTTTGTGCAACAGGTCGAGGTTTGCGAAATTTGTGGAGATTATTCTCATTCCGCACATAATTGTCCATATAATTCACGATATGAGAATTATCACTATTCCAACTATGCACCGCCACAACCTGACTTCTTTGGATTCATGTCACACACACAAGCTCCTCAACATGAACGAAATCAACGGTGTCATCAAAGCCTCTCCTTGAACGATATGATGATGGAAGTGATGGAATGTTTGCCTGAAAGTTGGCGAACTCGCAATGAGATTCCAAATATCGATTTAAGTTTGCCAGCCTTGACGGACGTGCAAACTTCCTTCACTTTTACCCCAGAGGAGGATGTGAGTGATGATACGTTCACAAATCTTGAGGTGAGAGAGGATACGCAGATGGAAGACTATTTGATAGAAACATCCGACGAATGTGAAGTCTTTCCAATTGAGCCAGAGATTGTCGTTGCACTAAATGAGGGAGAAGATGAGATGAACATTGATGTCAATTCAGAAAAGCCGGAGATGCCGCAAATAGAGAGCAAGGAAGACCAACCTCTGGTGTTGGTACGACCACCCACCCTCCCATGCACATATGGTACACCTTATAAGAGGGTGGAAGTAAGGGAGCGTTTGCAGATCTTCTACACTGCCGACACCTTTGCGTTGGACGATCCTGATATGATTGATTCATTCGTGTTGGAAGTTCCGGATGAGCTCCTAAATCTGAAAGAGGGCATGCACATTTCATTGCCCAATTACGTAGATGCGCCATTCGTTGTCGACATCTCTAAAGGCGAGGGCATTACGTGATCAATCATTTTAAGTCTAGCCAAAGACTTAAAAGAAAGGCGGCTCGTTGGGAGGCAGCTCAACTTTATTTTTATTTTATTTTATTTATTTCTTGCATTTATTTTCGTTTTAGTTTTATTTATTTATTATTATTTTCGTTTTGGTTTATTTTTAATAACACTCTAATTTGGTCTCTTTATTTTTACAGGTGATAGAGGGTTGGAGAGCTGACTTTTGTAGGTTTGACTTTGGATTACATTTTTAGCATAATTTGAGCATTATTATTTTTTTAGGAATTAACATGTTTATAGGATTTTAGGTGTTTTGAGACTTGGTTGAATATACCCAACTTAAGTCGCTACATTAGTGGCAGGTTTTTTAGTAGACCCAAAACCCTAAATTTCATTCCATCATCTTGTTGATTTCACCCTTAGTTGACATACTTAGGGCTCGCAAGACTTGATTGGAATTTTTTGAGTTAACTCCTATGTTTACTAATTCTTGCTCTTCTTATGATTGTTATTTCATAGTTTCCTTAGTCACCCACACATGCGAGATTTTGTGCGTTCACTAGTTTTTAGAGGCTTTTTGTTATGCATGCATTTGTATCATTTCTTGTCCATGTCTTTCTTCACCACTGTCATTTTCTTTTTGTTATACGGATGTCTTGACTTGTTTTAAACCTTGAGGACAAGGTTTGAAATAAGTTTGGGGGTGTTTTAGGGATTGTGGATTATTTTGGATGAATTTTTTGCGAAAGACCGCAGGTGAGATCGTTTAATTTTTTATTATGCGGTTATATACGGATATTGGATGGTAATGGTGGTGTTTTATATCATTTCTTCCATTTCTTTCATTTCTTGTCTATTCATATTCTTTTCTCATTTCATTAGGAATTGATACACTTTCATGTATATATTTAGTATGTTATTATTATATATTTTAGAGCCACCCGAACTTTGTTCATGCCTTTGGTTGTGGATGAGTAAATTACAGTTGCCTTTTTAACTTGAAACTTAGAGAAAATTAGGAGAAACATTTAATCAAGTTCGTAGCTCTGCATTTTTATGATTTCATGATTAGAGACTTAGATTATGGTTAGACTTTGTGCTAGATAACGAAAATGAGTAAACGGTCAAATTTATGCAAGTTATATTGTTTTAACCCACATTGGGGAATTTGCTTGATTATAGTGAAAGTGAGAAGTACTAACAGGAGTTTTCATAAAAAAGAAAGAAAGTAGAGTGTCCTACAAGTTTCCATAGGAAATGGAGCAGGGAAACTTGTGGTGGGAAAAAGTGAGAAAATCGGTCCATAGGAAATGGAGCGAGGGACCGTATTAATTGAAAAAAAAAAAAAAAAAAAAAAAAAAAAAATTGGAGAAAAAAAAATAATAATAAAAATGAAAAATGAATAAATGAATGAAGGCGGAAGTTGTGAAACTCCTCAAATAAAAGATTTAGTTCGAGTGCTTTCACTATATTAAGTAATATTTTGAACTTGCGTGCTTGAATGTATAGACCAATAAAACTTGTGATTAGTTGATGGTCTTTGTATTGACCGATTCTATGTTTTGAAAGTGAGATCTTAACTGTGTTTGGGTTGCGAGGCTTGACATATCATAACTCTGAAATTTTCTGAGTTTCTTGTTAATTTGGTAACTATATAAACCAAAGGAACTCCATGAATTTGGGTCGGGTATAGGATTAGTCGAGTCAATACATTACTATATTAGGAGTCTAGTTTAGTTTGTGTTGTCATTTATACCTTTGCTCGGGACGTGCAAAGTCCTAAGTTTGGGGGTATTTGATAAGTCGGTATTTATAGGTATTTAATAGTCTATTTTAGTATATTTAATTATTAAAAGAATTTAAAATATATATTTAATTATATTTTTTGGTCATTTTTAGGTGAAACGGACTGCGCGGTTGAATTCGTGGCGGAAAAATACTCAAAACGGAGTATTTATTTGCAGCAATCGGATGTCGGATGTGTCGAATAGCCAACGAAACATTCCGGCCAATCGAGACGACGCCACGTCGGCGCCGCACACGAGCGGGACCAATCGGGAGATGCCACGTGTAGGCGCGTCGACCGGAAGCCAATCATCACGCTTCAGTAGCCGTCGATATGCCTCGTGATACGAGGCAGTGCAAACTCCCAGTAATTCGCCGACTCTTGTGCGATTTCTTCTGTGCCACGTCATGACACGTGGCGATCTCTCGTCCGTCCAGCGGGTCATTTAAGGTATCTCGGCTAATCACGCCGCGCCACGTGGAGCTTCGTCGGCAAACACAATTAGAAACTCACAATAGCAGCACGCGCGGATCTCCGCGATTCACGCGGCGACAACTCGATGGCGGTGACGGGGACGGACCAATGGCGGCTGCGACACGTCGTCGCGACCCGAAAAGCGACCAATAGGCTATTTACACGTGGCGAGTCGGTTTTTAAAGCTAAAAACAGCCCTACTATGCTCCTCGACGCACGAGTCACGTACCTTACCCTTAAAATTAGTATCATAGACCAATTTGGAGTATTTCTATATATTAGGAACCTTGGTATTATTAATAGGGGGATTGATTAGCAATTTGAAGAGAGAGTTCAATTAGTTTTTAGTAGTAGTTTTTGAAGACAATGCCGGCTAATCAATTTCTCGCTAAGTCGAAGGGGAAGCAAGTTGGGATCATGGATTCAAAGTATATTATGTGAGATCTTTTATTTTATTATTTAAATTAATTTAATTTCTCCTATTTCATTGTTGTTGATTTTAATTATTATGATTTAGATCTAGGGTATGTATGAGGCCTGTGCATGCTTTTAGATTGATAATCTAATGTTGCCGTAAAATTCTTCCCATTCATTGAATGTACAACAATTGGATCTAGGTTAAATCGGTAGCGGACGCGTCCGATTATCTAGGATTAGTGATCCCATAGATCTATATTAATGCGGTTAGTGTATTAAACCTTATTGGCGGATGTCTAGGGTTATACATTAATTAGGGAAATTAGTGGCGGATGTCCTGATTATCAAAATTAGGGGAATTAAGAATTTCAAGCGGATGTCGATTTTCCATCACTAATCTAGGAGAATTAAATTAATAATTTTTGGGAAAGATTGAAGACCATGATTGTCATTGAATCTTGATTCGATTTGTGGGCTGGAGATTTAGGTATTATTTAGGCATTAATTAATTATTAATTAATTGGTTCAAAAGTATTTAGTTATTTTATTTAATTAGTTTAGTTAGATTAATTAGTTTAATTAATATTTATTTGAAAACCCCCATATTTAGTTAACTTAGAGTAAACTAAGTCCTGCGGATTCGACCCCGTATTTACCACTACTACACCCTTGCGGTTGGTAACTCTTTTACGGGTTATATTTGACACGCACGACACGCGTCACCTTCTCCAGATCTTTCTCCCCCTTTCTTGCTCAAAATGAAGTGAGTTGCATGCATATCCAATACTCCTTTCTTATGTAGTGTTGAGATGGATTTGTTGCCATTGATCTTATTTAAACACTCATCTCTAGGAAAACCCAATGCCTTATAGCATGGCCGTACAACCCACTTTCTTATCCTTGATAACACATATATTCACTTAATTTGCATTGTGCTAGTGATAACTCGCATCTCGAGGCACATTAATACGTATGGTTTTATTTTCTTAACTTAGTCGATATTTATGTAAATTCAACTTAGTCTACTATAATTGTTGTCAATAATCACATACATAGATTCAGAAAATCATGTATCACAATAATATTTGCAACTATGCATGAGATACAAGAATCGTTATATAAAAAGAACTTATTAAAATAGTAATTGTTGTGTACGCATTAACTACTTGATTCCTTAATTATAGCTATGTAGAAATCGAAAGTATATACATGTCCAAGGTTTGTTTACAATAATAAACTACTCACTCATGCTGAAAATAAATAACACAATAATATAATTAAAAGAAATAATTAAATAAACACCTCTTATTGAAAGAAACAAAGCTCCAATGTGGTTTCCAACATAAACGGAATAAAAACTAATTAATGGCTAATAAAGGCTTAGAGAAATTTTTAGGATGTGAGAGAGAGAGCAATTTTGAAGCCCTAAGGTCTTATTTATAATTTCTTAAGTATAAAAATATTAGATAAACTCAAATTCTTCATACTAATCTTAAAAACTCATAAAATACCTCTGCAATTTGTAAGCAATTCCTAAGTTGTATGCAAATCACTGAGTTAATAATTGGAAATAACTCTCTTTGCTCTAGTGATTCATCTGGCGATTACTAGTGTAAACTCTAATTCGCTAATGATTCACTGGCTCTTCTCTGCTGCCAATTTAGACAATGATTCCTTTCTAATTTCATATTGCTAGCTAATTGCTAGCTTTGTACTTCAGTAAACTTTTTTGCTCATCTTCCTCTTTTTCTTCCATTTCTTCATTTTTTCTAATTAAATCCTAAAATCACAAAAATAAAAGAATACCTAGTGTAATATCCTCATTTATATCAAAAATCAACATAAATTACACACTACAAAAATTAGTGATTTAGTAACGGATTATAAATGGAATAATATAATAGAAATGGATTAACAACAAGATACCAATGGAAATAGAAACAAAGAGAATAGCAACGAAATCAAACTCGTGGGAAAAAAACGTTTTTGCTAATTATTTAGCAATGAAAATTAAATTTTGTCTCTAAATAGAGACGAAACAAAAAAGAAATAGGGTTGGAAATAGTTATCATAAAATGGGTTATGAGTTTATGCTCGTTGCTATTCGTTGCTATTTCGTTGCTATTTCGTTGCTAATTTGCAATCGAATAGCAACGAACATCAACTCATTAACCTATATTTATTAACCATTTTGATTTAGCAACGGATTAGCAATGAAATACTTGCATTCCGTTGCTAATCCGTTGCTATTGCCTTTCTACGCAAAGAATTTCTTATTCATTACATTTTGTTCCACCAAGGTTCTCCTAATTAAAAAACCTGTAGCCAGGCCTTCTCCAACAACCTGCACCCCTACAACGACTCCTAAGGGTGGTATAACATTCTCTAAAACCAAATTTCATACCACTCATTCACATAAAATATCAAATATTATACTAAATAGAACCCAAAAATTAGAACTCAATCTTAATATGCACAAAGCGTTGTTTGAAATTTGTTTACAAACCAAAAAGATGTGCAAACCAACTAAAATATCTAACTCTCGCCACAAAAGTGCTTATCCTCATCCACCTAATCTTGGATGTCCTGATCATCATCGTCGTGCTTCGATTATCATCATCGTGATGCTGCTCCGATGAATGAGGTAGATCTATCCCAACCTGCTGGTGATGATCCAGAGGTGGCGGTGGCGGTGGCGGTGGCGGTGGCGGTGGCGGTGGCGCGGTGGCGGTGGCGAGGCGGTGCTCAATCGATACGAGAGGTGCTCCTACCGAAGTCCATGCGAATTCCCAACTGGCTCTGCATAAAAGCCTCAAATCATGCGAGCCTCTGAAGGACTGCATCAAACTCCAAACGCTGCACCATTGGCTCCTAGGACATGCAGACACCAGGACCTGCATTTCTCCTCTTTCTCCTGGCATGTGACCCCGAGTCCATAGACCCTTTGGGTAGTCCTCAACCGAGTCGTAGTAGAGTTCCTCCTCATCTATCGGCTGGCTCGGTGTAGCCTGAGCTTGCTCTTTACGCCTCCTCATGAGTTCCGCCTGCATAAAAACAAAGTCGTCGAAAAAAAGAAAAAAATGAAGACAAATCATTGAAAATAAATCATTGGAATATACCTAAACAAATAAAGATAACAAAACAGAACAATCTACTATAGCACTCAGAAAATCCTATAGAACACATACATAAATATAGGAGGGTACCGATAGAACCCCGACTTTAATGGACCGAACTAACAAAGAAGATAAAGAACAGGAGAAATGTGAGAGAAGAAGAATATATATTCTTTGAACCGAACCACGAACAAGCAATCCCACAAAGATTCAAGAGGTTTGGACTCTCCAAGAACTCAAATGAGTTTCTAAGCCAAGACAAATGTCTTGAATGCCTTACAATATTTCTCTACCCCTATTTATATAGTATTCCCCACTAACTAACTCTACAAAACTCTATGTGGGACCTTATCATTACTCCCCTTTAAAATCCACCTTGTCCTCAAGGTGGTAGCTAAAGAAGTGATCACCGAAGAAGATGGATATGCCGAACGTGAACCCTCGTGGTGGAAGGTATGTGAATGAGTGCGATGAAATGACCATGCCAGGATCCATATGAACCTTGCGGCTAAATAACAACCTACACCATTCATCAACCCGATGCTCAACCAAGCCATGCGATAGTTACATCGGTCAAAAGTGAAGAAGCACGACCAAACCGAATGCAACTGTCTTAATCGTGCAAGCCAAACCCCACTCCCCTTGGACCATATCATCATCAAGAATGAATAGCGACTAACCCACTTCAATGTCAAAGAGGAATCCACAAGTTTGCCCAGAACAAAGTATGACCCATGTTGATGAAGATCCCCAGCACTAGTAATAGGAAAAATGAGAGGAAAAGACTTCATAGAATGACTAATCGCACTACTCAAGTTCGTAGACATTTCTTCAAACACATTGAAGGCAACATGAAAAACTCCTCCAGATGTAGACCACAACAAGGTTGTCATAAAAAATGAAGTAGTGATTGGATGTAAGTGATGAGGAAGAACTATTGTAGGATCAAAGATAACATGCTCAATCGCTTTCTCCATAGTGTAAGTGGTAAACACAATGAGCATTGTTGTGAATACCAAATGCTCTGCAGGATTTACCGAAGGCGTCTTCATGTCTGCCTTACAGTCTTGAGTTGACTGTATACTCCAAGGAGACACCCAAAATTGTGCTAGGAAATACCGTAAAGCCACAGTAAAAGAAGAGGAAGCAAGTTGCAGAGGATGGAGTACCCACAAAGTATCAAAGACATCTCCCCAAGCAAAAGTAAAAAATGAGAAAAAGCCCATCACTAAAGTGCATGGTTGCACAATAAGGAAACAATGAAGAAGTGCGAGCTACCACAAATGGAAGACGAACAACGACCATTTGACTCTCCTTGAATGTTGAGTTAGTCGATCGAACTAGCAACTTCCATTGAGAATTGTAAAATGGAGTGTGCATCCAACTAGAAAAATCAAAGGCCACAACATGATATTGTGGTGTAAATATCGTCTTACGATCAATGATCCCACCACCCATACTCTTATGTCTTTGTCAATGATCCCACCATGAAAGCACCTTGAGAATGCCATTCTCTAAACAAAATCATCTCCAAACGAGCCCTTGTTTCAAAAAACTTGCGCGTACCGGAGAGAACAAAAATGCGAGATCGCTAGTGAAAGAAAAGACAACAAATAAAGAGGGCAAGGCGGTGGCCATGGCGGTGGATCGATTTCAAAGAACCGATCATCCATACTTACAAATCTTTGATATGTAGACGCGCCTTCGAGAATGGAAACCGTGAGGATCGTGGTGAGATTTGGTGACTCGTAGCTAGATCTAGACAAAAATTTGGTTGACGAGTGCAATTCGATCTCAATCCGCACACCAACCCTTGGATCTCTCGAATTTGCCTTGGATTTGAGGTTGGGTGACCGGTTTTTCACCGATCGAAGCGTCGACGAGTTGGAAACACCTCAATCGCCATTAGATCTGAATCTCCAACTACTGAATCAACTCAAACGTCATCGGATCGGCGGATCGGTGCTTTCGTATCGCAAAACTCTTCGATTTGGTGCTCTCTTGTGCCGCTTGATTCGATCCCGCGATGACGAAGAAGTTCGTCAAGCTTCGATGCAACCCTCTAAACATAAACCTCATCTCATATCTAAGCTCCCCATCGACACTTCAATGGTTGAAATTTTCTTCTCTCTCTTTAATTTGATCTAATCGAGCTTCCATTCGATCTAATCGAGCTTCCATGTTTGAAAGTGTGCTCGATACCAATGATAGAACCCACGACTTTAATGGACCGAACTAACAAAGAAGATAAAGAACAGGAGAAATGTGAGAGAAGAAGAATATATATTCTTTGAACCGAACCACGAACAAGCAATCCCACAACATTCAAGAGGTTTGGACTCTCCAAGAACTCAAATGAGTTTCTAAGCCAAGACAAATGTCTTGAATGCCTTACAATATTTCTCTACCCCTATTTATATAGTATTCCCCACTAACTAACTCTACAAAACTCTATGTGGGACCTTATCAGGTACCTGATCTAATGAAATTAGATTGTGGTTTGATCTAATGAAATTAAAAGTTGAAGCACAAAACGCAACAAATGAAACATCAAATTAAATTGCTTTTGAAACTAAAGTACTTCGACATTATTATCTTCTCTTTGCAATGCAACTTCTTATCCTTTCTCCAACACCAAGAAAGATTTTGGCAATCACATTTGCCATTATTATCTTCTTATAATGATGTTTTTGCTCGTTAAGTTATCTAAATTGCTCATTTTCTGTGGTGGTTAAGATGTAATCCTAGTAATTACTAATTAAGTTGTAGGTAAATATAGGAGGGTACCTGATCAAACCATGAGTTAGTATCGGCTTTTCATCGGTTAACTTCATAAGCCCTATCTTTATTAGGGAGAATTGTATTCGATATCTAGTCAGAAAAGTTGAAAAGATATAAAAATAATGTAGTCCTAGTAGTAGATACACTGATTATATATATGAGCAGCTCCACTAAAATCATAGTAACTTTACATGTTTATTTGACTTACGCTACAAAAAATAATGATTTAGCAATGGATTAGAAAAGGAATAGCAATGGAATACCAAAGGGACTATATTTCCCAACGTTTAATGCACTTACACTTTTAAAAGAAGAATTTTTTTATTTACTTGTTATGCATAGGTGGCATACACCACGAAAGTAATGATTCCTTATCTGGTGTGCTCTTGTTTATTATTGTCCAATTGATAAATGAATTCTAGTCTTATACATAAGGATCTGCCCTTCTTTGTATATACACTACTTTCATTCATGTAACTGTTCAAATATTACACACCATGGCTATAACATCACTTTAGAACGAATTCGCATAGTTGGATTGGAACCCCTATTTTTTCTGCTCTATTCAAGTAACGAATTTCTATCTTGCAGCCACTTTTAAGAATAATTGACCCAATTCTAAAGAATGCAAGCAAAGAACTTCTTCATGGATGTCACACGAGAGCTGTCTCAATTTCAAAACCTACAAATAGTGGCACAATGAAGTTCGCCAAGAAACAACTTAGTTGTGTAGGGTGCGGGTGCAAGGCTGTTCACATGCATGGGCTATTTATATTGGAATATGTTTTTTACCATACAAATGTCGCTACGTTATACTCCTAGTTTTGATTTTCACAAATATTTGTTTTTGGATCGTCTATCTTGTAAAATGAGCACACAGATGCATCATTCGTTCAAATTTTTTACTCTATTGGTCCCAATCCATTTAGCTTATGTCAATGTGAGGTCTTCTATATGGGGGGATATTATTAAATGAACATGTGAGCTAATCAAATGTGTAATTATAGAACGAGAGAGATTAGTTGCGTTACATTTGGGGGAGGAGTTAGATTGATTTTGCTTAGCATCGTTTCTCGGCTACTCACCAAAGCTAAGGCAAGATCACCTTCTCTTTCACCACTTTTTCATTCCCCTCTCAAAGTTTCCATCTTTCTGCACTAATTCCTTGCTCTTCACAAATTAAGGATTTGGGAATAAACCTCCGATTTGGGGCCTTTTTTTCTTTTCTTTTACTAGATGATGATGACGAGTTACTAGTTGTTGAAGAAGAAGAAGAAGAAGAAGATATAAAAGAAGATACATTGTTGATCACCTTTATTAATGAAGTTCAACTTACCCCTATTTATTGTCTCTCTTTTTTTAATTTTGTTGTTCTTTTTTTCTTTACTACACCACTGCCGTAGTGGATTAGTAGCCAAATCCATTCAATCATAACATTAGCAAAACTCTTGATCATGCACAACAATAAAACATACCATGTGCATGCATAGACTTCTAACAAAGAAAAATATCACAAAGAAGAAAGAAATAAATTACCAAAGCATCTATGGTGATATAGTAGACGCATCACTTGCCAAAAGTAGAGTTATGGGGAGATTCTAAAAACTTAATCAAACTAATTTTTACATTTCTTCATAAACACTATTCACTTGAATTGTTTCATTATGATTATTATTTTTTCTATTTTCCCATCAACTCTATTACATGGTATTCCATCCAATCAATCCACTATAACATCACCACTAAATACAAAAAAAAAAAAATAAATTAATCCTCACCAACCTTATTGGATCAAACTTGTCCCCATTAACCAACCTACAATTCATCTTGACCTCCTTAGCCTTCCCAGACTAAAAATCCCTCATCTTCACCATCCCCTCAACAAAGTCCTCAAAAAACACCCCCTCGTCCCTATTGTACTTCTCCACATACTCCCTACTCATCTCATCCCCTGAATACAAACTTTGATTAGAATTCAACAACCCTCTCCCATTCAAAAAGTCCTTGAAGTAGGAATAAGGGTCTTTTCTTCCACTAATCCCAAGACATTTTAGCATATGTAGAACACCTTACTAGTCCCTAAAATATTTGCAAACTCTCTATGCAGGACATGTTTGCGGCAGGAACAGACACAACATTCATGACTTTAGACTGGGAAGGACTGAGCTTGTGATGAATCCAATAGCAATGTAGAAAGCATAAATGGAAGTAAGAAACATTATAGGAAAAGAAAAAAAAGTATTAGAAGATACATTTCCAACTTTTGAGGTCCCAACTTTGATTAGGTGTTCTACGTACGCGAAAAACGTTTGGGGTCCCAACTTTTTATTGGTTATCATTATTGTTGGAAGATACACTTCCAACTTTTTTCTGTATTCTAAATTAAGAGTTTCTTTCATTGCGGGAGTTTTTTGTCATCTTAATTTATTTCAACTTTTACAGATCGAACAACAAACGTAACGAAACACATAAAAAATTCAAAAAAAAAAAACAACTAAAAATTAAAAGAAAATTTGAAAAAACTGACCTCAATTGTGGGAGTTTTTTGTCATCTTCATCCCTAATTCCACTATCTTCCCCCAAGATAGTGGAATTAGGGATGAAGAGGAAAGACTTAGTGGCAGTGTTGACGGGGGGAAGAACGATCGATGACCTTGCTACGAACCTCCAACTGCATCACGAACCTCCGACATCTCTCTCTCTGTCTCTCTCTATCTCTCACCCTTTCTCTCTCCCTCTCTTTCTCGCTTGCTACCTCTGCAAAATCACACACACAAACTACAAAGAGATATTGAAAGAGAGAGAGATCGAAAATAAGAACGCTTTGCTTTGCTTCACTAGATTTGGGGCTTCTTCAACACAACAGTTGTTTTTCTCTCACTCAATAGTTGACTGGATTTGGGGCTTCTTCACGAAACAAAGATAATCCTTACTTTTGAGTGGATTATCGATCGATGGTGATGGAGGCGCCTTCATCATTGTTGTCGTTCGCTCACTCTTTCTCTCGGCCTCGCAGCGTGTCTGTTCCAGTATTTTGAGAGTAAGAGAGAGGACACAATGAAAGACGAAGCAATGGGATTTATTGGGTTGAAGAAGATTTATGGTTGTGGAGGTTCGTGGGTTGAGGAGGCATTGGTGTGTTGGTGGGGAAGGTCGTTTATAGACTGAAGGGTGTTGGTGGTGTGGTTGGGGATTTGCTAGTTCGATGGTTGAGGTGTTAGTGGAGTTGAAGCCAAGGAGAGTTCGATCTAATATTAGGTTATGTCCCTTTTTTATCTCAATTTGCTGTTTAACAGGGGACAAAATTTCCCAACGGATCCGAGGCAGATAAAAGATAATCCGGTTGTGAATCAGTTGCAATTTATTATTTACTACCGATTGGCTTTGAATTTTAGATTGACAATAGATTAACAACGAATTTTGACTTATCGGTTCATAATCTGTTGCAAATTAATTTATGCATAGGATTAGTAACAGATTAACAACGGATTAATCAAAATTCGTTGTTAATCCGTTCATAATCTAAAATCTGTTGTTAATCATTTGTAAATAATTAATTGTAATATATTTGCAACGGAATATTAGGCGAAATTTTTGTAAGAGTTTTTACCAACGGAATATATTTTTGTTGTTAAATTTCATCTTTAATCCGTTGGTAATCTGTTTTAAACTAGACAAACAGTTTCTCACCCACATTCCATTATATGTTGCTAATTTCGTTGCTAATTTACTATTTTTTTGTAGTGACACTATAAAACATGTATCATTATTGACTGTTCAATTCCCCCAAACTCAGCATTCTATTGTCGCGAGCAAAGGAATACTCTTAATCATATTCTCTTTTCATTCTTTATATCATGATTTCAATTTAATTCATTTTAACCTTAAATAATAGAAATCTTAAATAGAAATGATCTTCAAATAGAAACATATTACCCTTCAAGCAAGTAGAAGTTATGATAAAATAAAATGATTTAGAAAAAACAAACCATCAAATAATGATAACTCAACCACCTAATGCAATACCCCTTATAACATAAAGTTCAATCAATACCAAGGCGGTACACAATATAGATTTTCTAAATCTCCACTAACAAGCATCAAGCCTACAATGACTAATGTAGAATCTTAAAACACGAAAACCACTAGATTAATCTTAAGTTTTAGAAAATACTTTACAAATAGTTTCACAATCAAAATCAATAGGAATTTTGCAAAAATACCAATGAATACATAAATTAAAACATGTTAGATTAAAAAATACTTCACTCAACCCTAACTTCAAGCACTCGAGCTAAATTTTTTATTTGAAGAGTTTAAGAACATCCATCTTGTTCATCTCTTATTTTTCTCATCCTAATTATTTTCTTTATAATATATATTTCTTTTAATTTGACTTTTGAGTCCTCACTCCATTTCCTATTGACATTCTCACATGTTCCCATTATAGATTTTTTTGGGTCTTTATTGTCTTAAACAAACAAGTTAGGTAAGGCACTAATAAATCCATATCAAGGAATTCGTCGGGGTATGCTATGCACAATGCTCATATGCTGTAACATTTTGATTTGATTGTCTAAAAGTAAGTTCTCTATTATTGTTGTTATTATTATTGATAATTCTATTATCATTATTAGTATTATTATTATTATTATTATTAATGACATCGTCATCATTATTATTATTGCTATCCTCCATCCTATTGCAGGATTAAATGGATGTAAGGATCCTATTGAATTTGTGGGACAAAGTGTGTAGACCATACAACATCTAAAATTCGAAGAACTTATTTAAAAATCCCCAGTAACAACACCAAAAATTGATATGTGTCGAACGTGCACAATAGTTTCTTTTTTTCCTACTATTTGTAGTACTAGTAAAATGGGATATCGTCTCCACAAGGATTTTGCAAACTTCTAAGGAAAGTATTTTTTCTTATTTTTCTTAACTTAGTTATTGGATTAAATGAGATTTAAAATACTAGATAACTAAAAACTATAATTAATAATTTAATTAACCAAACAAACGAAATTAATTTAAGCAATTCAGTGCAAACTTAATAAAAAAAATTAAATTCAATATAATATAAATATTTAAACAAACGCCCACTAAATAATATAATATTGTTGAATTGCAATCAAATACTAGAGCATAACACTACCCCGTAACCTAATTATAATTATATCACTTGGAATCTTGGAATCATGAAATCTTAATTCAAAATAGGTTGGTAACCTTTAGCAAATCATCGAGTTTCCTATATTTAATGGAAAGAAGCCATATCCTTATCGTTGTAAATCTACCTATTGGATAAAACACAATAAAATAGAAATACGATAGCTTTAACACTCAATGAAAATCATGCATAATCTAAATAAAATATTAATCAAAATATGATAATCAATAAATAATTTAGAACACAATCACCTATAGCATCCACTTGGATAATATGACCCTATAGATTTATCTTAGTTACTACTTTTATAATTGTTGTCAATAATCATAGACATAGATTAAGAAAATCATATCAAATATATATTTGCAACTATGCATGCAATACAAGAATCATTAGTTGTAATACGCAAAAACAAATTATTAAAACTGTGATTAGATTTTAAAGCATTAAGTACATGATTTATTAATTATAACTATATAGAAATTGAAAGTATTTACATGTCTAGGGTTTGTTTAGATTAAGAAACTACTCACTCATGCTAGAAATAAATAACACAATAATATAATTGAAAAACTTAATTAAATAAATAGCTCTTAGTGAAATAAAAAATGCTCCAACGTGGCTTCAAACATAAACTCAATAAAAACTAACTAATTGCTAATAAAGGCTTAGATAAATTCTCGAATGTAAAAGAGAGAGAGAGAGAGAGAGAGAGAGAGAGAGAGAGAGAGAGAGAGAGAGAGAGCAATTTCAAAGCCCTAAGGTCCCAATTGTAGTTTCTCAAGTATACAAATCTTAGATAAACTCGAGTTCGTCGTACTAATTTAAAAATCTCATAACTGATCTCAACAATTTGTGAGCGATTCCTAAGTTCTACATAAATCGGTGAGATAATAATTTAAAATAACTCTTTGTGCTCCACTTATTTTTCTAGCGATTCCTCTTATAAACTCTAATTCGCTAATAATTCACTAGAATTTCTCTGCTGCCGATTAAGACAACTATTCTTTAGTAATTTCATGCCACTGGCTAATCGCTGACTTTGTTCTCTAGTTGATTGTTTTGCTCTTCTTCTTCTTTTTATTCAATTTTTTCATTTTTCTTTAAAAAATATTAAAATCCTAAAAATAAGAGAATACCTAGTGTTATATCATCATTTATATTTAAATCAACCTAAATCACACTATAAAAATGTCTAATTATTGACATGTCAGAGAGATATAAGAAATTAAATGATGTTTATGAAAACTCATCAAGTAAAAGATTTAGCTCGAGTGGTTATAGCTAATTTAAGTGAAGTATATATTTTTATTTTTATTCGAACATTGAAATGAATATGAAATGATAATTATTGGTGAATAAAAATTTTAATGGTGTTCAATTGTGGCGATATTTTAAATATTGTTTGAAAATGAGATTGATTTAGTGATTTTTGTATCTTAAGATTCTATATTAGTTATTTTAAGCTTGATGCTTCTCAATGTAGATTGATAAAACCTATGTAATGGCTTGGCCTTGAAAGTTGATTGAACTTTGAATTCTGAGGTGTATTGCATAACTATAGGTTGAGTTGTAAAATAAAGGGTTGTTCTTTAAATCTTTCTATTTTATCATGATTTTTCCTTTTATGAGGGTAATATGTTTCAATATAATGATCACTTATGTTTAAGAAATAAGAGTAAGTAATTATGAAATCAGAACGAGGGAAAAAGAGAAAATAAATGAGAGTACTCATTTGCTTGAGATAGCAAAGTATTGTGTTTGGGGGTATTTAATAAATCAATTAATATATAGTGTTTTATAGTATATTTTAAGGTAATCTTAGATGTTGCATGAGGTTTTCTCTTGTTTTTGTTATTTCAAGTAATAATTGGAATATATGAAGAAATGGAGTAAAAAGAGAAGAAAATGAAGAATTTAATCGAATGGAAATGATGCACAAAGAATCATTAATGAATCAAGAATAATTTGGAATTTACTACTAATGAATCCTCAGTGATTTGAAATTTTGCACTAGAAGTCACCAGACAAATAGGTGGATCATAAAAGTTGTTTTCTAAGGTGTTTTTCAATGATTTGAGTAATAAGTGGAACCGCTTAGGAGTCATTGGGTTTGATTTCGAGAATTTTAGATAATCATGAGATGTTTGAGTTAGTTTAGGATATGTTATACCTAGAATACTTTATATATGACCTTAAGGCTATGAAATCAATTGCTCTTGAGTACTTAGACCAATATTTCATTGCTCTTCGAGCCATATTTTATTGTTTTAGTTTTTATATTTATCTTTCATTGCTTTTGGAGACAATTTAAAGATTCAAAGTATTTATTCAGAGGTA
Source organism: Stephania yunnanensis (assembly GCA_039657365.1). Classification (NCBI taxonomy): domain Eukaryota; kingdom Viridiplantae; phylum Streptophyta; class Magnoliopsida; order Ranunculales; family Menispermaceae; genus Stephania; species Stephania yunnanensis. The sequence goes on along the minus strand of CM077581.1, from coordinate 23,903,175 downwards.
TTTATCTGTCTTTTACTTATATTATTACAATATTTTATTATTATGATAAGTGAGAGTTTGTTAATCTTAACAAAGTCCAAACATTATCCGTTTTGGGATGTAGTCATGATGAGATTATTTTGTGCATAATACATTAAACCTATCATTTTCTTTAATTCACTGATCGAATAGGTTATTATTTGCGGATTTTAATCATGAAATTTTTGTTGGGGCATATCCCCTAGGTCAATCTTCTAGCATTTTCTTTAGTTAACACTAGTGCGAATCTTGATTAATGGTCTTGTGATGATTATGAGTATATGGATACGAATCGAGATTATGAGTACTTGTTAGGGAACAAGGTACTGGACCAACCCGCTATGGGACACCACATGGATGAAGTCATAGGTGTTACTCATGATAGGTATATCACTTAGTCCTTCAACTCGAGATTATCAAAGACTTTAATATTAGGAGCATGGTAATTGGACACAAACAAAAGTTTTCTTTAACCGAACGATTATAATGATTGTGATTTGTTACCAAGTGAATAATATGTGAAGATGTGTAATTAAGATAAAATCTATCACTCTCGTATAAATAGAGATATCAGTAGATCCCTCGATATGATAGACTAAATAATAGCCAAGTCCATTTGAATTGATATGATCAATGTCACTTGTATATTTTCAGTTTACCTAAATATCCAGACTAGTATGATTGAACGTTAAGGGTGATTTTTCACGCCTTATGTTTAGTCAAATGATATCACATGACAACATGGTATGATATATGTTATTCATACGGTTTTATCGATTTTGAAATTCGTGCTACTTGGGTAGTCGTAATGCCTTGTTAGAGACTGCTTATGACTTGTGTACCAAAATGGTTTTGTTTCATTACTAATGTCACTGATAAGTCAGTATTTGTATATATTTATTAGTACATTTTAGTCTATTTTATTATTTAAAGTATTTAAAATAAATACAAACAACAAACAACAACATAGCCTCAGTCCCAAATTAACTAGGGTCGGCTACATAGATCAAACTTTTTCATTGTGCTCGATTAAGTGCAATTGATGGTGAGCTTTGCAAACCATTCAAATCTCTCTTAATTAATGCATCCCATGTTAACTTTGGTCTGCCTCTACCTCGTCGAATTTCTACAGTTTCTATTGAGTCAAGTAATCTAGTTGGGGCATTTGTAAGCCGTCTTTGCAGGTGACCAAACCATCGCAACCGCCCTTCCCTAATCTTTGTATCAATTGGTGCTACTCCTACTTGTCTTTGAATTTCTATATTTCTTATTCTATCTTTACGAGTTTTACCACACATCCACCTAAGCATCCTCATTTCTGCTACATTCACTTTATGTAATTGTTATTGCTTTACCGCCCAACATTCACTTCCATAGAGCATAGCTGGCCTAATTGCGGTCCTATAAATTTTTTTTTTAACTTAGTAGGAACATGTCGATCACAAATCACCCCCGTTGCACTCCGCCATTTCTTCCATCCAGCTTGAATTCTATGTGTGACATCATTTTCAATGTTACCATCATTTTGTATGATTGATCCTAGGTATCTAAAGTGGTTTACCCTAGGAACTTCTACTTCCCCTAATTTTACCACTCCGTCATCTCGATGTCTAGTGTTTTCAAACTCACAAGTGCATGTATTCGGTTTTTCGTCCTACTCAACTTAAAGCCTTTAGATTCTAATGTATTTCTCCGAGTTCTAATTTCCTATTCACTCCTCTTTAGTTTCATCCACTAAGACAATATCATCTGCAAATAGCAAACACCATGGTGTATCCTCTTGAATATGTCTAGTTAATTCATCCATAACTAAAGTAAATAGATATGGGCTTAAAGCCGATCCTTGATATAGTCCTATCGTAATGGGAAATTCTTTTGTAGCTCCTCCAAATGTCTTTATACTCGTTACTACTCCATCATACATATCTTTAATAGTGTCTATGTATCTAGCGTGCACTCTTTTTCTCTATAGAACCTACCCAAGAACATCTCTAGGGACCCTATCATATGCTTTTTATAAATCTACGAATACCATATGAAGATCTTTTTTCTTTTCTCTATATTTTTCTAACAATTGTCTTACAAGGAAAATCGCCTCCATAGTTGACCTCCCAGGCATGAAACCAAATTGGTTCTCTGATATTGTTGTTTCTCTCCTTAGCCTATTGTCAATTATCCTCTCCCACAGTTTCATAGTGTGACTCATGAGTTTAATTCCCCGGTAGTTTGAGCAACTTTGAATGTCTCCTTTGTTTTCGAAGATTGGCACAATCGTGCTTCTTCTCCAATCCATTGGCATCCGTTTTGATTTTAAAATTTTATTGAAATGTTTTGTCAACCAAGTCAATCCGATTTCTCCTAAGCATTTCCAAACCTCTATGGGTATTTCATCTGGGTCACATGCTTTCCCTATATTCATTCTTTTCAATGCCTCTTTAACTTCTACAATTCTAATATTGCGTGTATATTTTACATTTCTTTCTTGGTGTGGGTTTTCATCAATTATAGTATCAACTTGGCCTTCATTAAATAAACTATCGAAGTAACTTCTCCATCTCTCCTTAATATCCCCCTCGCGAGTTAAAACATTTTGATTTTCGTCCTTAATACATCTTACATGACTTAGGTCTTGTTTCTTTTTATCTCTTAATTTGGCTAGCCTATATATATATTTTTCGCCATCTCTATTACCTAACCTTGTATATAAATCTTTCATGAAATTTGTTTTAGCTTGACTAACTACTCTTTTAGCTTGTTTTCTAGCTTCTCTATATTGATTGTACGCATCTTCATCTTGACACTTAGGTATTTTCCTATACATATCTCTTTTAGTCTTAATTGCTCGTTGGACATCCTCGTTCCACCACCATGTTTCCTTCTTTGGAGGTCCCAAGCCCTTAGATATACCTAGTATGTTTGATCCCACCCTCCTTATGCAACTACTCATTTCTAGCCACATTGTATTAGCATCTACGTCAAGATTCCAAACATTTTCCTTTAGTAGTTTTTCTCTAAACTCTACTTGTTTACCTTGTTTTAGGTTCCACCACTTTATTCTAGGGTCGCTAACTCTTTTATTCATATTTTTCGTTGTGTTAGCTTAATATCAAGTACTACTAACTTATGTTGGGTAGTAAGTGCTTCACCAGGTATTACTTTGCGCCTCTACATAGTTTTCTATCTATTTTTCTTGTTAAAAGAAAATCTATTTGACTCTTGTTACGACCACTACTAAAAGTAATTATATGCGACTCCTCTTCCTAAAACTAGTATTTGCTAAGACAAGATCATATGCTGAAGCAAATTCTAAAATTGATTCTCCTTCTTCATTTCTATTACCATAACCAAAACCTCCATGAACTCTCTCAAACCCATCGTTACTTACCCCGACATGCCCATTTAAATCTCCTCCAATAAAAACCTTTTCATCTAATGGTATACTCGCATAAATCTATCCATATCATCCAAAAACTTACGTTTGATGCTCTCGCTTAATCCTACTTGTGGTGCATATGCGCTAAGTATGTTAATTTTTTCGTCTCCAATAATTAATTTAACTAGAATCAATCTATCCTCCATTCTTTTAACCTCTACGACCTTATCCTTATAATCATTATCCACCACAATTCCTACTCCATTGCATTTTCTATCTATACCAGTGTACCACCGTGCTTCCTATTTCTCTACTCTTTTCTCCTACCCATTTTGTCTCTTGGAGGCAAGCAATATTGACTCTCCTTCTAATCACGGTATCTACTAGTTCTATCGACTTCCCCGTAAGTGTTCCTATGTTCCATGTTCCTACACGAATTTTTTCTCCCCTTCGTATTTGTTTTTCTTTTCTATTTCTATTTTGTCTAAAAGATCTAGTGTTCGTATCTATGATTTTGTTTTTGTTTTCGTTTTTGTTTTGAACTAGCTTCTTTACCCACACCCGTCCTTTGTGTGGGAACCCTTGCTCATTTTTCTTCACATCCGGGCGACGATGTGAAGGGACTAGCTTTTTTACCCACACACGTCCTATGTGTGGGAACCCTTGCTCATTTTTCTTCACACCCAGGCGGCGATGTGAAATACACCCTTGCTCATTTCTCACTACACCCGGGCTCCGATGCAGCGCATCGCTAGGTGGGGACACCCCAACGTTTATATATGTTTGATCATTTCATGAAAAGTGACAAAAGTTTTACGCTGGCTGTCAACCTATCGCAACCCTCCTCCATTTCCCAAGAATGGAAAATGAGCTTGGGGCCTCCCTCCCTCATTTTTCGGGTATGAAAAGTGAGTTTGAGACCTCCCTTGCCCATTTTTCGGTATGAAAAAATGGGCGTCAGAGTCCTCCTCCTTTATCCGGACTTGGGACCGGATATGTAGCGCACATAGTGTACAACATAGGTGGAGTTAAAGTATTTAAAATAAATAATTAAATATATTTTTTGTTCATTTTTAGGTGAAATGGAGTGCGCGATTGAGTTTGTGGCAGAAAAATACTCGAAATGGAGTATTTTTTTGCAGAAATCGGATGTTGGATGTGTCGAATAGCCAACAAAATGTTCCGGCCAATCAGACGACGCCACGTCAGCTCCGGCACAGTGCGGGACCAATCAAGAGATGCCACGCGTACGCCGCGTTAGCACGTATGTCGCGTCGCACCGCAAGCCATTCATCACGCTTCGATGCCGCGTCGATCGCCTCGAGATTAGCGGCGGCACGGACTCCGAATTTCGCTCGATTCTCGCGCGATTCTCCGAGCCACGTGGATGCCACGTGGCGTTCATCCATTGGTCCGGCGAGGCGCTTTGACGTGGTCCACCAATCGGGATGTGACACGTGACGCCGAGTCGACAGAAAGCAACGAGCGCGCGAACGTGGCGGCGACAAGTCAGAGGCAGTGGCAGACGTGGACCTATCAAAAGTCGACACGTGGAGTGGACCCAGATTTGCAGCCAATCACGTATTTCACGTGGCAGACTCCGTTTTTCAAGCCAAAAACACCCCTACGATGCTCCTCGACGCACGAGTCACCTCCAATACCCTAAAATCAGTATCCGAGTACAATTTGGGGTAGTTATATATAGTTTTAACGTAGGTATTATTGCAAGAACAAATTAATTAGTATTTTTTAGAGAGATCTATTAATTTTTAGTAGTGATTTTTGAAGATGATGTCCGGCTAATTTCTTTTTCTCGCCTAAGTCGAAGGGGAAGCAAGTTGGAATCATGGATTCATGGCATTCTTTGTGAGATCTTTTTATTTAATTATTTAATTAATTTAATTTCTCCTATTTCATTGTCGTTGATTTAATGATTATGATTTAGATCTATGGTATGTATGTGGCCAATGCATGCTTTTAGGTGGACAATCTAATGTTATTTGGAATATTAGTATCTGTGTAATTGTGTTTTTAGACAAAAAAAAGTAACAAACATTCACCCGTTTTCCGTAAAACCCTTTCGGTGATTGAATGTGCAACAATTGAATCTAGGTTAAATCGGGAGCGGTAGCGATCCGGTTATTTAGGATTAGTGTTCCCATAGATCTATATTACTGCGGTTAGTGTGTTAAACCTGATTGGTGGATGTCTAGGGTTATACATTAATTAGGGAAGTAGTTAGTGGCGGACGTCCTGACTATCGAGATTAGGGGAACTAGGAATTTTTGGCGGATGTCGATTTTCTATAGCTAATCTAGGAGAATTTAAATTAATAACTTTTAGGGAAAGATTGAGGACCATTGAATGCTATTGAATCTTGATTCTGATTTGTAGAACTGGAGATTTGGGTGAACTTTTCATTCTTGATATTAATTTTTGTGAACTTTTTATTATTGCTTGTTTAATTAATTGTTTTATTGATTTTCTTGAAAACCCCCATATTTAGTTAACTTGGAGTAAATTCACGTCTCTGTGGGATCGACCCCGTATTTACCACTACTACACCCTTGTGGTTGGTAACTCTTTTACGGGTTATATTTGGCACGAACGACACGCGTCAGTCACATGAAGCTATTGGGTCGCACGTAAAGAATGACTTTGCACAATTTCAATTGGTATAGGGTAATGAATTTATTAGATAAAATTCATGACATAAAAGCCTTTATGATTTGTTATATGATATCTTATTAATACGGAGTATGTGTAATTTGCTTAGACTGCCTAAATACAATAATTGTATTACGAATATGATTTTAAGTGAGGGCTTATCTACACATATAAATAAATGGTGAAACTCTAAAACGACATATAATTTTCGTTTTTCCAAATGTCAAGTCATCTAGTTTTTGGGAGAGAAAGAAAAATGCTTTCAATCTCTCTTGGGCTAGCACTCCAAATTATGGTCACTACTCGTGTATGGATTTCCGATAGAGGACGCGCGCTTGAACATCTTAGAGATTGAACGACCGCTGAAAAAAATCACAGATTAGGGTATGGCTTACTTTTTAGATATAGTTTAATTGAACCAATTTTCTATCCTATTGCGGTTTTTGAAAAATATTTCGAATTTTCTGTTGCGTGTGAACGCTAAAAACCCAACAACTTTGTATTGCATGGTTAGTTTAGAATGTATATTGTGATATTTGGATTTAATATCTAGTTGAAAGTAGTAACTTGGATTTTCTTGTAGGTCTATTACTATTTAGATGTCCTAGATAGATTGAGATCTAAGTTTAATATTTAAGTGGCTTTCCGAAGGTATTGGATTTAGTAGTTCAAAGTTTTCATAAAGTGTAAAACAGTTAATTACTTAAGGTGTTTTTTTTTCAAGAAATATATTTATGCATTCCAAATATCCAAAAAAAATTCTCGAGGGGGGTTCTCCCACGTACAATTATGATGCTCACTGAGTGCACGTTTTGCTAACATATCAGCTCCTACATTCTTAACCTTGGGGACATAAAGAAACAAGAAATGGTCCCCATCTCGAACCAAAAAACGAAGTTAAAAAAAATCAGATGTTCAATCTCACAATATGGAGGACTAAGGTTGTTAATTGAATTTATTATAACTCTAGCATCTGAGAAAACTCCAGTCAGCTCCTCATTGTGGAAACAATGAGGAATGCATTTTCAATAGCCCAACGTTCTGCCACTTCTGTCGGTGGGGATTGACCTACAATCAATAACCTCGCCTTGAGAACCTTTTCCAGGGATGTAACCAAAACCCAAGCAATTTTGATTTCTCCAGTAATGGGGTTTCTAGCACTATCGGCAAAAATCACAAACTCATCTTCCTTTGGCTTCTTGTGGGTAGCTATTCCATTATACTTTTCTGGTATCTGAGAGGCCTCGTTAAAAGACTTGACTAGCTGAAGCGTTCTTTCAAAAATCACTCCTGGTTGTTCCCTTACAACTCTAAAAATAAATTCATTCATGTTCTTCCATAAGGTCCATAGTCCAAGAGAGACCCTTTGGACCATATAATCTCCCTAACTAGACTTCTTTTCTTTGTTCATTATGGTGAGCCACATATCTGTGAAGTCCCTTTCCACCTCCATCTAACCAAATCGTGCGTAGCTCCCAAGGTGCAGTGAACTAGAAAACCTTTGAGAATTTGCAGTGAAATAACATGTGACTTGATGTCTCTTCTGCTTGCATGTATAACGAACATCGGGGATCCTGAAATAGATTGCTCTACCGTAAGGACTTTTTGTAGGAAGAATATATGTTTCGTAGAAATCTCCAAATAAAGAAATGAACTTTTCTCGACACCCGAATTTTCCATTATGATATTCACATACCTTTATTTTTTGACTTCTCGCTTGTTTCTCCAATAACGGGCCTACCCCAATGACCTCCTTATCCAGTTTAAATGCAAGCATGTAGGTAGACCTAATGGAGAAACACCCTAACTTTTGAGGCCCGCTAAGGGCACCCCACCATTTAATGAGGGCACCCAGTTAATTTGTAAAAATTCCAGCAAAAATGGAAAAGACCATTTTGCCCCTGTATATATATAATGGTTCAAACCCCACAAACCATTTCGACAAGGAGTTAGGGCACCCCACCAGCAAGCTTCAACCACAAAGCCACAGCCACATTGCGTTTGGTGAAGAGCTGATCGATTCTTGCTCGTCCGACAGCGAGGTAACAATGTTTGACAACCATTTTCGGGTTTTTGTGAACTGTTTAGTTGCGTATAACAGTGAAAATGATGATTTGTTTGTCAACGTAGGGTTTGGTAATTTCTTCAAATCCGAAGTTGTTTCCACTGTATAATGGAGGATCGTAATGCTTCGGTGCCAGAGGAGGTCGTCCTTGAGGTAATGTTGCAAATGTTTTTGTGTTTTTTTTGCGGTTATCCGAAGTATCTGTCTGGGTGCGCGATTCTTTCGGCCTCGCAGGACCGAGATGTATAGTTACGTCTCGGTCTCAGATGACCGAGATGTTTAGGTTAGGTCACGATGCCGGAACGACCAGAGGTGCTTGGTAACTCTCGGTCTCACGTAAACGAGACTATGAAGAAAGTTTCAAAGACTGCAACCGAGAACCGATTTTTTGGGTTTTTTTGTGATTGTGCTTTGTACATTTTGGTTGATTATAATGTTACACTGTTTGTATTGCGGGTAATGCCGTTATCTTGTAATTTTCCGGACTATAAGGACACTTTTACACCTTCTAAGCCATTCCCCTCTCGAGAAGCGGCAATTTCATGGCTTCAACGATTGGTGGGGAGAACAAGTTTGTGTTAGTAACGAAGCGCTCGGATGCGGGGCGTTAAGCGAAGGGGAAGGGTGAAAATTGCTGTGACAGTCCGGGACATATAGGGGACCGGCTCGAGAGAGTTGGGAAGGGGAAAGCGGCAAAAAATTTAAAGAAATCAAGGAATGATGAAAAGGCGAGGACTCACACTAGTACGAAGAAATGTGGATGCCCTTTCCAAATTAACGTCAAGGAGAATGCCGACTCCTTATGGTATGTCACGGTGATTTGTGGGAGGCACAATCACGACACCGCGGGAAGATTGGATAAGAGGGAGGAGGAAGTTGAGGATGCGGGGGGAGGAGTGAAAGTGAGCGGCTCGGGGAGATTAGTCCACCATCGTCTTTTGTGGAGTGCGAGCGGGAAGTTGAGGATGCGGGTGTGAGGACACCGGGGTCTCCAACCGGAGCACCCCATGTGGGAGGCACCCCAATCTCCAATCGGATTTGAGTCCTCCCACTCCACAAAAGCTTCTAGGCAGAAGAAATGCAAGGTTCCACAAATGCGTCGTGCCAGTCGACGCACGCAAAGTGGATCTAACATGGCTTATAGTCATTGCTTAGAACCGTATTGGTTGCCACATGTTGATGCCATTATCGATGTGGTTTCCGATGGGAACTGTGGATATAGGTGTATAGCCTCTGGGCTTCGACTCGCGGACGTGGACGGGTGGAGGATTGTGCGTAGACGGATGTACGATGAGATTATCGGGTATGAATACCTATGGCGGGAAGTGCTTGGCTCGAGTTTCGAGCTGTCAAGAAATGCGGTGCATTGCCGGAGAATCAAGAGGGGGCATCTTTCAAAGAATGGTTGACACTTCCAGACATGGGATTGTTGGTATCCACCGCATTCAATGTCATTCTCGTCAACCTCTCGCATGGGAGTGCCTCCACATTCCTACCTCTACGTAGTACTCCAACGTCGTCATTGCACAACAGACTTATCATTGCAATGGCGAATGAAAGGAATATCCATTGGGTTAGGGTAAGTTCTATGATTTTTTTGTGAATTGGTTTGTTTCCCCTTAATCGGGTTTGTGACAATATCTTCTATGTTATACTTGTTCACTTTGACAAAAAGAGTGCGGTTGCGTGTGAATGCACCGCCATCCTTATATCCATCGTGGGATCGGTACGTTGAGGACTCAATTTGCGCCAAAGGTTGGCGAGATGGAATCGTTTTTTGAGACATCGCGCCCATTGCAACTGCTGATCATGAAGCCACCATACCATTGTAGACTTAGATACACCGTAGGTGTAAGCTTGTACCTAGACGGCTAAACATTTAGAAATTTTGCCAATTCGTCCGAATGTTCTATGTATATGCAAATGTTGTGTTGTGTTGTAATTGTTGTTTACTTATGGATGGACCCTTTTTATAGTCAGTTTGAATGTTACGGAGATTTATAATTAATTAAGGTTCGGTGCAAATTGTCGTGCTGGGGATTTTCAATATTGTATTGTTAGTTTGACTACTACGGAGATTTTTTGAAACTGTAATGTTCAAATTCATCCATTTCTGATGTCTCGGTCAAGCAGGTTCGTGAAACGAACCGTATTTTCGGTCACCCATGACCGACAAGTATTTCAATATATCGGTCATGTATAACCGAGTCCCATTTAAATGTCTCGGTTGAACACCACCGAGATGAATTGACCATTTCAATTCGCCTGACTCTCGTCCTATGACGACCGAGCCTACGGAGACCCTCTCGGAAGTGTACAACCGAGACGTGGTTAACTCTTCCGGTCTACGTGGCCGAGACCGCGAGTTCCGAAAAATATTAGCTTATGTCTCGGCCAAGGCCGAGACGGTTGACTTTCGATCTCGGCTGTGTGGCGGCCGAAACCACGATTTCCCAATTTTTTTACATTTTAACAAACCGCCACACACACATTACATCTACTCTACCACACATTACATCTACTCTACCAAATGTAACTTAATTCGTTGATCTTCAACCGAGCCCTAATTTGGAGACGAAATCGACTCACACAACGGACCCTACAAAATGCAGAAACCCTAGAAGAACGAAGGAGAAACACACGGCGAGGGACGGAGAACACGATTTCGAGGATTCCTCTCACTGCTCGGTTCAAAACAAATGAATTCTTCCACCAGGAATTCGGTGAACAAGGGTGGTGGTGGTGGTGGTGGTGGGGTGCCCAGGGGTTTGCAAGAGGGTGGGTGAGAGGGTTTTTTGCACGAGGGGCATTTTCGGTATTTTGGGTTTAATTTTTGGGTGCCCAAGGTAAATCGGTTTGTGCCCACATTAACTGGGTGCCTTCATGAAATGGTGGCGTGCCCTTAGCGGCCCTCTAACTTTTTGTAGTGCTAAACTATCTTATCTTCGCAGCCCTTTCTGCTTATCGGAGTAGCCATAATATTAATACTATTCGCTTCATCCAAACTGAAGTTTGTTGAAATGACATCACGATTCCACAATCCCAATTCAGGTAAGGTAAGGTCTTTAACTCTGTATAGCCCAGCCCCTCTTGGAGACCAAATTTTAGTCCTCTCCTTCCTTGCTACGCAAAAATCATCCCATATTCTAGCTTTTCTGCTGTCTCTAATACTCTATTTTTGCCCCTTCTTAAGAACACCTCGAACCTCTAAGATTCTCCACCAACCCCTTGTGCGTCTACTTCCCAACCTGGAAGTCATGAAATCGCCCTTACTATAATATTTACTCTTTAAAAAGTCTATTACAAACTAGTTTTCCCCCTCATTAACCTCCTTACTTGCTTTGTAAGGAAACTAATGTTAAACCCCATAACCCAAAGCACCTTTGCCTAAGCCATCTTCTCCTATTTACACCAATGTATTTCTCTGTCCTTCTTAGAGGACGCCCACCAAAATCTTGACATAGCTTGAGCGAGGGTAGCTAGTGTACCTTTCAGAAGTTAGAAGGTAGACATGTAATGATTTAGGTAGTGCCTGAGCTATTGCATTCAAAATGACATGCGTATTTGCAGGGGATAAGAAACGTTCTTTCCAGGTTAGAACTTTAGTCATTAGCCTCTTGATCAACCATTTGAATTGTTCTTTCTGGTTTCCTTCAATCAAGAGAATACCTAGATATTTTTCGAGTCCATCCGAATCCATCCAAAGTAGTAATGTTTGTAGTCCCTTGAAAATGCCTTCGTTGGATACGAGAAATGTTCTTACTGAAATGTATTAAACTCTTGCATTCGTTAATGTGCTGCCCTGAGATATTTAAGTACGGTTGTGAAATACTTTAAGCAGTTGTGATGTTTTGAACATTTGTTTTGCAAAAAATGAGGGTGTCATCTGCGAACATGAGATGGGATATAGGTGGGAAATTAAGATTTAACTAAAAGCCCTATACCAGACTAGACCTCTCACCTTTTGTCGTCAAAAAAGACAGCCTCATAACAAATGACAAAAAAGAAAGGGGACAAGGGATCCATTTATCTGATCCCTCTTATTGGAATGATCTGTCTCGATAATTCCCCATTCAAAATGACCTTGTAAGAAACTGGTAAGATGAAATTATAGAGAAAGTTAATCCATTTAGAAGAGAAGCCCATCTGTTGCATCATCTCTGGGATCATCTTCCACTCAAACTTATCATATGCTTTTGATATATCCAATTTGAGAATTGTATCCAGCGACGTTCTGCTACTGTTGTTCATGGAGTTGAGAATCTCATGTGCCAGGAGGATGTTGTTTGAATCCTGTCTTCCTGCTATGAAAGCATTTTGGAAAGGAGAGATTGAATTGTTCAAAGCTTAAGTATTCAAAGGGTTAATTCGATAAAATTAGAACATGTCTTTTTCACTTATATAAAGAGAACTGATAGCATGATAAGGGCTGTCTTCTAACTTATGGTTACAGTTTAATGATCAAGAATACTTTATTAGGAAGTTGAAGTATGCCCATGACGATATGATTTAAGTAATATGTTTGGATGCAAATGGAATATTGTTTCATTATTCTGGATATTAGTTATGATATTTATTTATTATTGAATTGAATTGATTGGAATAATATTGAATTAGAATTATGTGAATTAAGTTAGTTTAATTTGTCTAGTTAATTATTATAGTTTTATAGTTTAAATTAGTGATTTTTAATTCCTGTTTTAATTAAATTAAAGTAAAAAAATAATAATAAAAACTATTGAAACACTTTCTCCTAAAGAAGTTTGCTAAATCCCTACAGAGACGATCCCACTTATCATTACTACGAATACTAATAATATACGAGAAAATTATTGTATCCACTCAACACGTGTCAATTTTCAGTTTTAGTAAACACATCACAGTTTATATAGCCTCCTATTAAGTCCATAAACTATATGAATTATATATACTCCAATATAAAGGCAATATCAATAAATAAGCGAATTCGTACTTACCTTAGTTAGATTTTATTTCTTATTTCCTAACTTTTCAGCTCACTCAACCTTCCCCAATGTTTGAAAACCTATCAAAACCATTTGAGGTCAATATAGGTATAATATCTTTTGTTTCGAACCCCTAAATAAGTCCTTAAGTCCTTAGAGTATTCCTTAAATTCTTTAGCAAAACTAGTTTTTTTAAGTGGGAGCCTGGTTTACATACTGGGCTTTTGACTATTCTTGATACAAGCGCGCTTCCTTGCAACAGGGAGTGATAAGTGATTATTTAGACTAATATATAATATTATTATAATAATATAATTAACCTAAATATACCCAAATAAGCTCAAATTGATAATATTTGTGTATTTTAAGGTATATAAGGCATAAAGGAGAAAAGCAAGGGAATTCATGAAGAAACAAGCTAAAATATACAAAAGAGTGGTTGATGATGTCACTAAGATTCATGGCACAGTAGAACGGGAGGTGGAAAACGTGGAAGTTGAAGGCATAACGCGGTAGACCAAGGAAATGTGTTAGGATGGTCGGAGTAATGGCTGTGCCGTGGAAGATAAGGGACATTGCCGTGACAAGAGGCACAAGGCTCCAAGTCTACTTGACGAGAAAAAAAACACATGAAGTGGTTGAAGCTATCATAGCACCGTGGTATAACACACATAATGCTGAGACTAAAGAAAATAGAAAGTTAGAGTTCAATTTCAGGTGAAATTGCCTATTAGTTTCTAATTGTTTTCAAACATGTCTTAAGAATATAATTAGATATTAGAATGAGGTAAACACACACATTTCAACCCTTAGCAACCATTGTCATAGATGGGCATAAGTTTACTTTATTCTTGAGCATTAAAAATATTTGTGGAAGAGAAGACATTGAAGATTCACGTATGGTTATTCATGTACTATTTTTATTAATCTAATTGAAGTTATTCGCTTAATTTTTTTTTTATTTCAATGAGTACCACTATGTCCATGTTCGTTTCAATGAAGTGTACATAGTTTAATTATCTTAGGGTTTAATGAATCCTATGGTATGAATGTTATGCTATAAACATGGTTATATTTTAAAGATAAAAAAGTGTAATGGTTAGAATTTGCATTGATTTAGAGCGTAATGCTACGAACATCTTGATCATGTGTTTGTTGATATTAGGCTTTAAAAGTTATCATTGCCATTAAAGCTTTTAAGCGGGATATGGACAATACAATAGTCAAATACATAACATTGATAGATATTTATTGATTAGGGAGGCATGAATAGTTAATTTAATTGATAATGAATCTAAAGATTTGGAACTTAAAGAAATGTGGAGCTTACGTTAATCACATCGATAGGTAGAGTTCTAGTTTGAACACTAGAATATTTTTTTTTTACGATAGTGGGTTGATGTGGATTTCAAGGAAATATGTCTATTCTCATTAGGCGTTGCACACACATACGAAAGATGAATTAATTGAGTTGAAAACCATAATATTTCATTACCTAGGTGAAGTCATGACCTAAGATATTCTTAATATAAGAGTTTAAAAGTAATTTACATTGCTTTGTTAGTTAGAATAGTTTAGTTATAAAAACAAAATTAAAAATGATTTCCTTAGCCGTAGAGTAATTTTGACTAGGTATTACTAAACTGCATACACCTTTCTTTGAGGATGATATCCGTAATCAACGTAGGTTGGTCAAAACTATTACTACAATCGAGCCGTTATACTTGTGGTCATGCATAATGATTTTGGCGCCATTACCAAGGAATGGTAGCCATTTGGACTTAGTTTGAAAAGTTGCTAAGTTTTATTTTAAGTAATTTACTTTCGAGTTTATAAAAACAAAAAAGAAAAAATAAAAGGATTATGTTTCAAGTTTGACATTTGCACTTGGTTTTTTGTGTTTTTTTAAGGGAGAATTAGTGAATGCATAGCTAAGGAAAAAATGACTTAGTGACTTGCGACCATGAGATTGACATAATCGACAAGGGAAAGAAAAATAAAGGAATCAAGATGGCTGAGGATGAAACAAAAAAACCAACAACAGGTTCGAAAGGATGAAGGTGATCTAGTAGTGTAAGATATAGTGAGGGGATAGAGATGTCTTCATGACTACTACATGCCAGCAGTTCAAAAGATTTACAATGGAGTGATAAGGCTTCCAGCCAACACCATCGAGCTAGAACTGAGACCATTTCTAATTAAAATGTGTAAAATAGCTTGTTTAGTGGGCTAGCAAGTGAAGATCTAATTGCATATGTAGAGAGATTTTTTGAGAAGTGCAACACCATGCATATTACTGAAGATACAAAAGAATTAATCATGATAAGAGTTTTCCTATTCTCATTGGGTGGTAAAGCCAAATCCTGGTTCCAAAGATTGAATGTAGGTAGTATGACCTTATGGGCAGAATTAAATGAAATATTTCTAGATAAGTTTTTTTCAAATGAAGGTCAGCTAAAGGAAACTAAAGATCAATCAATTCAAGTAGGAAGATGTCAAGTCTTTTGGTGAGGCTAAGGAAAGATTTAAGGAGATGCTAAGGATACGTTCGGGACATGGATATTTAAAATTGATATAACTCAAGATTTTCTACTATGGGATGAACCCTAGCACCAGAACACCAGTAGATGCCAAATAAAGTGGTTCTCTACTAACCAAGTATTAGGATGGAGTACTGGATCTCTTAGATCTTATGTCTCAAAACTTTACTATTGATATTTGTTCCATAGTGAGGAACCCTGTGGGCATATATGAGATTGATTCACATGCTACAATCATGACACAACTATCTAACCTGAGCAATCAAATGGAAAAGCTTTAAATGTGACAAAAAGGTCCACAAGTGCAAATGAGACAACAACCCGTTAATCACCAATCCATGGTGGTTAATCAAATGGACATGCGACAAGGAATGGGGTATGAGGACATCAACTTTATGAACAACTAAAGCTATTGAAACAACTTTAGACAGAGAGGAATGGCTCGTCAAAGGTTTTATAAATGATACAACAACAACAATAACCCTAACTTCTAATATGGAAATCATGATAACATACTAAAGTTACCTCCAACCTTAGACCAACAAGTCTAATAAGGGAAGCTAGGACAAAGTGAAGAGATGACTTCATTGAAGTCAATTAAGAAACTTTTTCACACCATGGACATGAGCAATAAGGAATGTCATGAGAAGCACGAGAAATAAATGGAAAATGTGAAACAAATAATGAAGAAAATGGATTAAGAGAGATCACAATCCATCAAGAGTTTGGAGAGACATATTGATAAGTTAGCCATTGCCTTGAATTCAAATAAAGAAGGACAATTTTTGAGTAACACTATCATGAATCCTAAAGAGAATTTTGGTCCTATTCACATGTTGAGCATTATGGAAATAAATGAGCCAAGACAAGAGCAAGTGATGTACAAGCCAAAAAGAGTCAACATTTTGGCTATGAGAAATCATGAAATGATGCATGAGAATGGAACAGAAGTAAGGCTAGATGAACTCGAAGGATTCAAGTAACAATGGATTAATGCCTTGAAAAATCAAAAGGGACTAAATAATGGAGAGCTTAGACATAAGATTAAGAACCTTCTAAAAAAGTATTGAAAGGAAATAGTATCAAGTTAGTTCCAAGGAAACTCGAACCAAGGTTTAAGTTCATACCGAACTTCAACTAATCAAGATAAGAGATCATGGACACATATGCATAGCAATACGCATTGATAGGCACCGGTTTAGAAATTTGTTTTATGATACGGGAGCCTCAGTCATTGTCATATTAATATTAGACATGTTACATGTTGATTTGAAGATCAATTATCCTAATACATCAAATTTGCAATAACTTGATGGAAACTTGGTACCAACCATCGGGAGATTCTTGAATGTGCATGTGAAAATGGGTAGATTTACATTCATCACAAATTTTCATGATATGGATCACAACATGGATGATGATGATGTGTCTCTGATACCTGAGCATCCATTCTTGAACACTGCCAATGCTGCATTTTACATAAGGAAAAAAAAGATCACAATGAGTATCGAGGAAGATGAGGAAGCCGAGAAGATTTTCTTTGTTGATAGGCAAGAAGTACATCCAAATGGGAACGATATTATTATCTTTGGTCTATAAATAGAGTATCTCGAATTAGACTTGGACTAAAAGATTGGAAAGGTATCTGGCAAATGACGTTAAACTAAGCACTACTACGACACTATCTAGGGGTTTTTTAATTTCATTCAAGTAGTTATTTATTTTAGTTAAGTACAATTCAAATGTGTTAATTTCTAACTTTTAAGAATTTTTGCTGACTGTGCAGAAAAGACAATTTGCCAAGTGACGATTCATTAAATGGAAAAGTCTCGACTAGCTCAGAAAAGAGCGTAAAATAGCGAATGAGTTAAAACAATAAAGTTAAGGTACATGGGCAAATCACGAGTAAGTTTTTATGAATTTTTTTTTATATCTACACGGATTTTACGAGGTCACAACACCTTGTATTTTAATTCACAAAGTCGGTAGAGCACCAAGTATGTATGAATAAAAAATATATATCCAAATAATGTGGATAGATAGGTAGGCGCCATATGTTTAAACAAATGGTGTTGTAGGTTATAATGCACAACGCCAATAGGGCGCCATGTTATGCATGAAAAAAACCTCACAACTAGTCGGACGCCATCATGATGGTGTCATGGAAAAGCGCTCGATAAGGGATGGCGCCACTGTCAAAAAGAGGGGTTTAAAAACACACTTACAACCCTTCTATACACCACCAACCAAACATACATCCCTCTAGAACCCAAGATTGATCATTTCCAAATGAGGAAAAACGTTTCTACTGATTGAGAATGAAAAGAGACAATGCATTTTTGTTTTGCATAAAGAGAAAGAGCTAAGGCATTGATTTGGGGATATGATTCAAAGGCGCACTAGGGTTTCGGCTCGTAAGCAAAGTGAGAAGGCTTAGATTAATAGAGTTTTAAAGGAATATTCTGCACTAAAAAATAGTTTGGCATTGAGGTAAATTTAGAACTTTATTAGTTATGATTTAGAATTTTTGAGATTTTTTATAAAATTGCATGAATTTGTGGATATGTGGTTGTTGGATAGCAATTTCAATTTATGTGAATGTTGGACATCAATTCGACTTATGGAGACCTATTATATGTCTTTTGCATTATTTGACATGTGAATGATCCTTGTGATATAAAATTTGATTTTTGCTAATTTGAAGATAAGTGTTGTTAGTTATGTTGTGTGAAAGTTGAGAAAAACGTTGACAACAAGGAGGCAAGCAAGTCAAGTTAGCAAAGTGAGCAACTGATTTTGAGGCATCATCCTCAAGAGATCCCAATGAGGAGGAACTTAGGCTATTTAAGTCCAAGTACTAGATTTGTACAAATTCTAAAGATAGATATGATGTCATTGAGCATAGAAAGTTAATTTGTGAAAGTGGGATTAATTTGCTGGCCAAGTTTGATAAATTAGTAAACAACTTCATTAGGCAACAAAGATGGGAGCAATTCACTTAAGACTATAGGGAGAACAAGGTTAAAAAAGTAAGTATTATGTACGAATTTTAAGCCAATTCAAAGTTCCCCAAAAAATGTGATCTAGTAAAGGTGAGAAGGGTGTTTGT
The DNA here is from genome assembly GCA_039657365.1 of Stephania yunnanensis. Classification (NCBI taxonomy): domain Eukaryota; kingdom Viridiplantae; phylum Streptophyta; class Magnoliopsida; order Ranunculales; family Menispermaceae; genus Stephania; species Stephania yunnanensis. Next base: position 23,884,439 of record CM077581.1, on the reverse strand, counting down.
TCCCTTTAATGTACATGTAATTAATAACATCTATATTGGGGCATGTGCACTAAGTCAGTCTACAAATGTTGTTTATGTTATAATTTTGTTAATAAAATTGAGGTTTTCATTTGTTGTTTTACTATAAATGATTGTATGTTTACCTTGTAGTAAGATCCATGGGTATTTATTTAAATATCCTAAATGTCCTTACTCGGTCATTATACTATGAACTATAATGAATTAAGGCTAATGTGAATCTTGATTGATGGTCATGTTATGATCATGCGTATAAGGATACGAATCGAGACCATGAGTACTTGTTAGGGAGCAAGGTACTGGACGGACCCGCTATAAGAACACCATATGGATTTAGTTATAGGTATTATTTATGATAGGTATATCATTTAGTCATTCGAATTAAGATTACCATAGACTTCAATATTAGGAGCATGATAATTTGACACAATCAATCATTGTCCTTAACCAAATGATTATAAAGATTGTAATGGGTTACCATATGAATAATATGCGAAGGTGTGTAATCAAGATAAAATCTTTTACTTTCATATAAAGAGAGATATCAATGGATCTCTTGATATGATTGACTGATAATGGCCAAGTCCATGTTAATTGATGCGATCAATGTCACTTGGGATGTTTTCAGTTTACCTAAAGGCCGAGACTAGCACGATTGAACATTAATGGTGAATTTTCATGCCGCTTGTTTAATTAAAGGTTATTGCACGACAAAACGATATGATATATGTTATTCATTAAGTTGTATCGATTTTGATATTCATGCTACTTGGGTAGTGATAATGGTTTGCTAGAGACTGCTTATGACTTGTGTATCAAAATGATTTTGGTTCACTGCTAGCGTCGTATGATTCTATTGGGTCACACATAAAGAATGGCTTTGTGAAATCTCAATTGGTCCAGAGTAATGGATTTTATATGATAAAATTCATGACATAAAAGCCCTTAAGATTCATTATACGTTAACTTATTAATAAGGGTGTATATGTAATTTGCATAAATTACCTAAACACAATATCTGTATTATGACTAAGATTTGAATTGGGGGCTTATCTACAAGTATAAATAGAGATTAAAACCTTAAAACGTAATAAGATTTTCGTTTTTGCTATTTTCGAATTCTCTGGATATTGGGAGAGGAAGAAAAACTTTTTCTATCTTCCAAAGGGTAAGCACTCTAAATTGTGGTAACCATTCAGGTATGGACTTTCAATAAAGGAAGCGGTCTTTAATATCTTGAGATCGAACAATCAGAGAAGGAAATCCCGGATTAAGGTATGGTTTACTTTTGTAGATCTAGTTTAATAGAACTTATTTTCGATCCTGCTGGGGTTTTTCAAAAAATATTTTTGAATTTTTCGCTGCATTTGAACCCTAAAACCCAACAGTTGTATCAAAGCATTAGGCTTGGTTCTATTAAATGATTGCATATTTTCTTTATTGTATATATGATATATGTGTGAAAACCTGATCTTATTTAATATATATGATGTACCTATTGGTTCTATTATAATTGTTGTCAAGAATTGGTTTTAAAGCATGTTGTTAATTCACGTATTTAATACGTACGAGTTATTTGATTCAATGATGAACTCATGTTTTGAATATTTCCATTAACATATATTTTAATAATGAACGATTGAATTTGTATGTTCATATGGTAGAAGTCATGTTTAGATTAATGTGATTTTGGTGTTTAATTCATAGTTCGTTGTTGTTCAATAATTATTATTATCTCCATGATAGAAATCATGATTAGGTTAATTTGATTAATTTAATATGATTCTGGCGTTGAATGCGTGTTTAATATTTTGTTTTTTGATTCAATTTCTCATTTTGTATGGATAAGACGTGAAATAGTTTTTGATTATATATCTCCTTTTGGTTATCTGTTAGTGTATTCATATTAGATAGGAGATAAAATTCTAATCGGATAAGCATTACAAATCCTATAAGATAGGTAAGAAATATCAAATTTTTATTTGACAATGATTCCAAGTATATAAAATTCCAATTAGATTAGTATTAGGATAAGATATTAAGTTATAGTTATGCTCGAGTTAATTAAAAAAGTTTTAATTAATATATTTGGGAAATAACATAAGAGGCAGTTTTGGTCAACTTAATTGACTAAAGTAAAAGGTATTTGTTGAGTGATTATTTAGACTTATATATAGTATTAGTTTAGTAGTACAATTAGCCAAAATATCCTGAAATGAGCTCTAATTGATGATAGTTATATATTTTTAAGTATACAAGGCATAAGGAGAAAAATAAGGGAATTCATGAAGAAACAAGCTAAAGTACACAAAAGAGAGGTTGATGTCGTGGCTAAGATGGTTGGCACTGTAGCAAGGAAGGTGGATAGCGCGGGAGATGAAGGCGTAGTGTAGGAGACTAAGGAAATGAGTTAGGATGGCTGGCATAATAGCAATGCCGTGGATGATAAGTGACGACACCGGGACATGAGCCATAAGGCATCGAGTCTAATGAATGAGGAAAAAGCACACAAAATGGTTGAAGTCGTCATGACGCTGTGGCATAACACACGCAACCCTGAGACTTAAGAAAATAGAAAGTTAAAGTTCTATTTTGCATGAAATTGTCTATTAGGGTTTATAATTATTTTCAAACATATCTTAGGACTATATATAGATATTAAAACTTGGTAAACATATACATTACAATCCAATAACAACCATTATCATATATTAGCATAGGTTTACTTATTCTTGAATATTAAGAAGATTTGTGAAAGAGAAGACATTAAGACTCAACTGTATGATTATGGTATTGTTTTTATTGATTTAATTAAAGATATTCATTTTTTTTGTTTTTAATGCATACCATTATGTGCATGTTTGTTCCAATGAAGTGTAAGTAGTTCATTAATCTTAAAGATCAGTGGATCCTATGGTATGAATACTATGCTATAAACATGAATAGATTTTAAAGTTAAAAAGTGCAATGGTTAGCATTTGTATTGATTCAGAGCAAGATGCTATGAACATCTTGATCATGTATTTATTGATATTAGGATTTAAAATTTATCATGGCCTTTAAAGCTTTTAAGCAAGATATGGATTGTACTACCGTGAAATACATAATATCGACATATAGTTATTGATTCGGGAGACACATTTAGTAAACTTAATTGGTAATAAATTTAAAGATTTAGAACTTAAAACAATGTAGAGCTTACGTTATTCACACGGATAGGTGGAGTTCTAATTTGTACATTAAAATCTTTTCCATCACGATAGTGGGTTGAAGTGGATTTGAAGAAAATTTGTCTATTCTAATTAGACATTACACACACATATTAAAGATGAATAAAGTAAGTTGAAAAACATAGTATTTCATTTTCTACTTTAAGATGTGAACTAAGATATTCTTAATATAAGAGTTTAAAAGCTGTTTACATTGTTTTAGTATATTAGAATAGTTAGTTATATAAACCAAATTGAAAAGGATTTCCTTAGCAATTGAGTAATTTTTACTAGGGACTACTAAGTGCATACACCTTTTCCAGATGATGATATTTATAATTAACTTAAGTTGGTCAAACTATTACTACAATCAAGCCATTATACTTACAGCCACGCATCAGGGAGTGCACTCCATCGTCCAACGTCTCAATAGAGAACAGGGCAGTAACCCCTGTTCATCAACTTATTCAACCTAAAAATGACAAGGGAGGGCCTCTAATGAGGTCTTAACCTATTTCATATAAATAAGACCCACATTTGTGATAAATCAATAATTAAATAGTGTTTTATAGTATATTTTAAGGTAATTTTTTATGTAAAAGACAATATTACACGTGATTTTCTCCTATTTTTGTTATTTAAGATAACAATTATAGTATGCGAAGAAATGAAGTAAAAAAGAAAGAAAATAAAGGATTTAATCAAATGGAAGTGGCACACAAAGAATTGTCAACGAATCAAGGATGACCTAGAATTTATTGTTGGCGAACACTCAACAATTAGGGAATTATACTAGGAATTGCTGACCGGACCGGTGGAGGACATAGGTAGTTTTCTCGAATTTTCTCAACAATTTGAGCTATAAGTGAATTGGTTTCGAGAATCTTAGATAACCACTAGATGTTTGAGTTATTTCAGGATATATTCTTCCTAGAACAATATATATATATATATATATATATATATATATATATATATATATATATATATATATATATATATATGAGGCTAAATTGCCCTTGAGGGCTTGGATCAATATTTTCGTACTTATGGAGCCATGGTTTAATGTTTTAGTTTATCACTTTATTGTTGATTGCTTTTGGAGACAATTTGAAGATTAAAGTTTTTATGTAGAGGTATTTATCTATGTCTTTTATTTACTTTATTAATCTAAATAAAGTCCGAATATGAACTTGATATGTTTTGTGATGTAGTCATTATGAGAATATTTAAGCCAATCATATTCTTTAATTCACCGATTTAATAGATTATTATTTAGGGATTTTAATCTTGAAACTTTGTATTGCATGCATAGTCTAGAATATGTACTGTAGTATTTAGATTCGATCTCTAGTTAAAAGTAGTAACTAGGATTGTTTAAAAATTTCATTACCGTTTAGATGTCCTAGGTGAATTGAGATCTAAGTTTAATATTGCAGTGGCATTCTGAAGGTACTAGATTTAACAGTTTGAAGTTTTCACAAAGTATAATGCGGTTTCATTGCTTAAATATATTTTCTTTAAGTATTCAAAACGATAATTCAATAAAATTAGAACATGACTTTTCCTTTGATATAATGAGAACTAATGGCTTGATTAGGTTTGTTCACTTACTTATGATTAGAGTTCAGTGATCTAAAATACTTTATTAGAGATTAAAGTATGCTCGTGACTATATGATTTAAGTAACTTGTTTGGATGCAAACATATTATTGTTTCATTGTTTTATAAGTTTGTTTAGATATTTATTTATTATTGAATTGATTTAATTTGAATACTAGTGAATTTGAATTGTGATAATTCAGTTGCATTAATTAGTTTAGATAATTATTATAGTTTTATAGTTCGAATTAGTGATTTTTAATTCCAATTTTAATTAAATTAATTAAATTAAAGTAAAAAATAAAACTATTGAAAGATTTTTTCCTAAAGAAGTTTGTTAAATCTGTGTGGAGACGATCCCATTTATTACTACTACAAAGAATAATAATATACGAGAAACTTATTGTACATGCTCGACACGTGTCAATTTTGGAACAATTGCGGGGATTTCTACGTAATTTCTAAGGAGTTTTAGACGTTGTATGGACTACCTACTTCGTCATTATAATTCCACGGGATCCTTAGAACTGTTTGATTTGAAGGTACATAGGACTTTCAATCGTAATTTAATACAACAACATAAGGAACAACATGCTACCACAATAAAGCCAATAATAACCTTGATAATATTAATATTAATGACGATAATAGAGAACTTACTTTTAGGCAAGCTAATCAAAATATCACTATTTATGAACAAATATGTATTACCTATCATGAGGGATTTCTTGAATTTCAACTAAAAAATGAATTCATTAGTGCTCTACCTAACTACTACAATAAAGAAAATGAAGATCCTTAGAAATTTATAAAGGAATACCAACACAAAGTCAATGGGATGAAACATAAAGATGGTATGTCAGGACAAGTCAAACTTATAGCTTTTCCTTTTGTATTGAATGATCAAGCACGAGATTGGTTGTTTTATCTTCCTCAAGATTCGATAACCATATGGGATCAAATGTTAGAAGCTTTTCCAGATCAATATATACCTAAAAGAAAAATTAGTAATTATAAAAGATAAATTGTAGTCATGAAAATTAAAGATGATGAAGATTTTCATGAATTTTAGGATAGATTTTAAAGATTAATTTCATCTTGTCCACATCTAGGATATACCCAAATATGCCACTGCAGGATTCCGACGGAGACTAAAAATGATGTAGCGTAATTGATCAACCCTTGAGACTTATACTGAGGTATTTTATATTTCTGTGATGCATGGGTTACTTATCTATGCCTAAGGTATACAAATTCAAACCAATTTATCTTGATATGTAGGCGTCAACGCGAGAGCAGGAACACGCCTCGAGATGCGTGCAAGCGTGGGAATCAAGCAAGGACTTAGTTGAACTGTAGAGTTTAATTATTTACAAACACTAGACTAAGTTGCTTGAAATCAAATAATAAGGTTATGATATCAAATTTTAACCTAAGTTTGAAATTTAAATAAATGTGCATGTATATATACATACCAATAGATATAAGATGTACATACCTTATTGAGAGACATACACATATACTTAAGTAGTAGAAATGAAGGCCATGCATAGCCCAAATAAAGACCTTTGATGATCTTAGAATCTTGTGTAGGGGAAATATGAAGGAATAATCTAATAGTTATGCCTCGAAGGATAGGATTATAAAAATACCCCTTAGCTGAATTTCATTTCTTGCTCCAAACCCTCCGGCTCTATAAGTGAAGAAAATGAGAAAGGTAACAAAGCTTACTGTAAAGTGAAGAAAATGGAGAGGATTTAGTTGCATTCAAGGGCCATTGGAGGCTATGAAATCAAGCTAAAACAAGGAACAACCCTAGGTAAGCATTTCCTTCTCTTGTTGTCTTAGGTTATTAAATGTAAATTGGGACTTTTGTTGAATGCAATGAAATTCTAACTTGATTTTATGTTTTCTCTCTATAAAAAGTTATTCCATCCCTGATACCAATTGTGACGGCCTAAGTCACCATAAGATGGGTATCACTTGGCACTAGACCTACGTGGACCCCTAGTCAAGTTTCATCGAGTCAACGCATGCCTAGTCAGCCTCTATATCAATTTTTTTTTAATTATTGTCCTTATTAGGATTACAAAGTTCATGATGATAACTTTAATATCGATTACAACAACGAAACAATTTAAAACAATTTAAACAACATTGTTTACAATTATAATTAAATTCGAGAAAACCTAAGTGTGGATTTCCTGCAAACTGTGTGATATCATACATATAACTGGTGAAAAATAGTACAATACACATATACATGTATCATCAAGAGTATCTTATATCCCCAAGTACCCAAAAACATCACAACATCATGAATACATAGTCATATGTATAACAAAATGACAAAAAAACCTACAAAGTAAGAGTAATGGAGCTGCCTCTGAGGGTTGCTCTAAGAAAATCATCAAGTAGAGGCTCCTTCCACTTACTGCTCGAGGGACTTGCAATTGTCACCAATAAGGGAGATAATTCCAGTGAGTAAAGCCAAAAGAGATTCGGTAATGTTTATGAGTAATAAATTACATATTTTGTAAATCATGTGGGTATTTAAAGAAAGCTGTAACTAAAATGACAAAGTGCTCGATAAACAGACTAATCAAATAAGTAGTGAAAATTAAGTGGTAAGGCAGCAAAAGATAGGTGAATGGGTAATCTGGTCAAAATTATGGGTGTTTAGACCATAAAACAATTTGAATTTGACACAGCAGGCCTGAGGCCACTTCAAACTGCCCCGACATATTTTTCTAGGCACTGTGTACTCATCAAGCCAATTCCAACACCATTTTAACTATCAAGGTAAGCCACAATGACCCCAAATAATTTGTCCTTTGAATTGTCCTTAACGAGAAGCCATGGTGACTCTGGATGCTTAAATCGCAAAATGACACAGCAGGTAGACTGTCTAGACTCTATGCCACTTGAAACAAGAATGAAATACAAGTATGACATGCTTTTCAAGAGATTAAAAATAAAAAGTTGAAAAAAAATCATCTTGATGCTATTACTAGTTTATTTACCTCAAAATGCAATAATATTCGAGATAAACTAGTGGACTACCTACAATTTGGATTCCCGAAACTGACACTCTGGGTCCTTGGTACCTATTGGAGTTCATTTTGTATGTGTTAGAGCTTATTTAAGTTTGATTATCTCAGTTCATTGTAAAAGAGTCTACTATATGTCTCAATGCCTTTTCTATTTACTTAGACCAAATCACAACTTTAATGGGTCTTAAACAAGTTTATGCTACATCTTGGGTCCTTAGTCACTTATTCTTACCATATACAAAATATGGATGTAAAGGAATAACCCCGATAGGTATCTTTTAATCATTTTAAATAGCCCTTTAACCCTTAAGTCGATCAAAATGTCCAAACTTGGCGTTACGAGGTTGGAAAAACCTTCCATATTATCATCAAAGTCTATTAGCAATCATTTCAAATTGGTTTAATGAAATAGTTTGCAAAACAGTCCTTAGGGTCTTTAAAATAATTTCTAAGAACATGGTTTTTTATGCAACCTCAAATGCAAGTAAAACACTCATAGAAAATTTCAAAATTCTCGGTGTGGGTTCATTGAAGTCTATTATCTTTAAACCAAGGTTTTTGAGTGATAAAATCTCATCAGTATGATCAAAAACCAAATCTGAGACTCCAAATAAAACATTCAGTCCTTATTTATAAATATGAAAATTTTGGTTGAAATACGACTTGAAAACTGCGTTAGACAAATCGAAAAAATCACGAAAATTGATGGACACCTTCATAATGACCTAGTAAAAAATTCTAGAAATTTTGGTATGATTCTGACATGGTTTGATGCTCAAAATATGTTTAAATGCATTTTAGCTCAAAGTCCCAAAAATGTTATCCCTACAGATAAACTCTAATTCTCAACCAGTTTTTGACAAATTAAATGACTTGATTATTGAAATCTAATAATTATAGGTTATTCTTTCTCTATATTTTCTAACAATATGCGGAGCATAAAAATATAACTTAAATAAAAAATGTTTTAGTCGCCTTACGAAAATATGTCGTGCTTTCTCGTCTGTGGAAATAGTAGCGCTTTATCTAGCCTAGATAACTCGTTAATTGTGCTACAGACCGCATTTTAGCAGGTCAAGATTTTGGGATTATTGACCCCAAATCCTATCTAGGACATCTCCATCCTAAAAACTATCACAATGGGGTACATTCTCTTCAACAACATATAAAACAATAACAACCTAAAATAATTTAACATCCTTTAATCATCAAAGCCAAGATTTAAACTCGCATGATCAAGGACACAAATTTCAACTCAAAACAGAAAAAAACCATTTAACAACCCAAATGAATCCTTGAAAATCAGAGTGGAGTAACCTTGTATAGATAATTAACTTAAATTTCATTACATACAACAAAAGTCATAATTTAAATTCAATAACCTAGGCAATAAGAGAGGGAAACGCTTATATAGGGGTGTTCCTTGTTCTAGCTTAATTTTATAGCATCCAATGGCCCTTGAATAACACCAAATCCTCTCCAATTTCCATACTTTACAACAAGCTTTGCTAGCTTAATCTTTTTCTCTTCTCTTCCAGAGCATGAGTGTTTCAAACAAGAAATGAAGTTTAGCTCAGGGGTTTTTTTATACTCCTATCTTTTAAGTTATGACTATTAAATTATTCCTTCATCCATCCCTTTCACAATATTGTAAGATCATCAAAGATCTTTATTTTGGTTATGCATGGCCTTCATTCTCACTAGTTAAGTATATGTGTATGTATCTTAATGCGGTATGTACATCTTATATTTAATGGTATGTATATATACAAGCACACTTATTTAAATTTTCAACTTAGGCTAAAATTCGATATCATAACCTTAATATTCGATTCCAAGCAACTTGGTCTATTGTTTTTAAATAATTAAACATCATGGTTAGACTAAGTCCTTAGCTAACTCGGCTATAGGGTTCCCATGGTTGCACGCATTTCGAGGCGTGTTTCCATACAAGTCTCGACGGTGACATATCAAGATTGATTAGTTTGGATTTGTATTTCTTCGGTATAGATAATTAAAAATAAATCTTAAAAATATAAAATACCTCAAAGTCGACTCTCGAGGGTTGACAAAGTACGCCACGTCATCATGGGTCCCCGTCAAAGTCATGCGTTGACACATTGCATAAGTTGAAAATTTATGGTCGTTTCGGTCTTCCCAACTAATTAAAATTTCATTCTCAAAATTTAAAATAACCAAAATGAAACCTTTACATGAATAAAAAAGATATTGGAAGCTACCGTGCATGTAAGATTCCCATTCCTACATCAACTTATCATTGCCATGATGTTGCCACTTGATGAAGATAAAAGGGATGTCCTTGTTCTGCAAACTCTGCACTTTACGGTCCTAAATAAATGCAGGTTGCTCCTTATAAGTGATATCCTCTGCCAAGACAATTTGACTCAAGTAAACCATCGGTCTATCATCCTTCCTCGATCTATCCAATCGAAGAATCGATATATGGAACACTAGGTGGACTCCTGCCATCTGTGGTGGTAACTCAGAGCTTGTAAACAAACTCGCCGACTCCCTCTATAACCTTGAATGGACCTATAATTCTCGGTGCAAGTTTTCCTTCGATTCTGATCCGCTAATGAACCTTAGGGGCAAGATCTTTAGAAAATCATAGTCTCCCTCCTCATATTCCAATCCATCTCGGTAGTTTTCAGTGTACTTCTTTTGTCTCTTCTTAGCACCTCGAAGTTGCTGGCGTATTCACCTGATCTTCTCTATATGATCTACTACTATTTTTAGCATAACTACTGCAATATCCTCAAGCTCAGCTCAACATACTGGAGACTTACAAAGCCTATCGTAGAGTGCCTCAAAAGGTGTCATTCGAATGCCAGCTTAGTAACTATTACTGTAAGCAAATTTACACTAAGGTATGTAATCTTCCAACGAACCACCGTATGCCAAAATGTAATGTCTTCAAACACTTGAATCAGTCGCTTAGACTGCCTATTTGTTAGTGGGTGATACACCGTACTGAACTAAAGCTACATGCCAAATTGTTCTTGCATACTCTCTCACAACTTTGATGAAAACTTCCTCTATCTACACATGAAGATCGAAACTTAATGTAATCTGACTATCTCTGTCATAATTATTGCTCAGTTGCTCAAACTTAAACTTGGTAGAGACTGGTGAGAAAAGTGCAGACTTGGTCAATATATCAACAATCTCCCAACTATTATCATGCTTGTGCTAAGAATTAGGCAAACCACTGATAAAGTCCATAGCGATGTGCTCCCACTTCTATTAAGGAATGGGAAGTGGTTTTAGCAACCCTCTAGGCCTTTTATGCTTAGCATTAATCCGCCTACATATCCCACTACTCCTGACGTACTCTCCTATGTCAGCCTTTATCCTTGGCCACCAAAATAGATGTTTCATGTCCTAATACATCTTATTCTTGCCTGGATGAATGACGTATCGCAAGCGATGTGCCTTCTAGATTATTTATAAGTTAATTTTATTATTAGTGCCGCAATTTTGGAGAAATCTTGAATGATTTTGGGGTAGTAACTTGCTAAGCCTAAAAAGCTACTAATGTCAATCACTATTTTTGGTGTGGGCCTACTTATCAGTACCTTGATATTCACATTGTCCACTTCAACTCCACTAGCTCTAACGACATGTCTTAAGAATCTGACCTTCGATAGCCAGAAGTCACATTTGCTAAATTTAGCATCTAGGCGAGCTCTCTCGATGTTTGCAGAATTGTTGCAAGACGTCCCTCGTGATCCTCACGAGTCTTGGAATATATCAAGATGTCATCTATGAATACTATCATTAATTGATCTAGGTATTATCTCAATATTCGATGCATTAGGCCCATGAATATCACTGGAGCATCGGTCAAACCAAACGACATGATGGTGTACTCAAAGTGGTCATATCGTGTATTGAAGGCAGTCTTCACCTTGTCTTAACCTCTAATCATGAGATGTTTCTATCCTCATTTGAAATTAATCCATAATGCGCTTATCAACTGATCAAATAAATCATCAATACGATGAAGCAGATACTTGTTCTTAACTGTAACATAGTTCAACTTCCTATAGTCGATACGAGTCTCAAGTTGCCATCCTTCTTCTTCACATATACACTAGCGCGTCCCATGGAGACATAATAGAGTTATTCTATTACATCAAGACTTTGTATAAAGGAAGAATTAATGACTAAGGACACTGAGGATATAACATAAACTTATTTAAGACACATTGAATATGTGATTTGGTCAACGTTAAATAGAAAAGACATTAAAATAAATAGTGGTCTATTTTACAATGAACTAAGAAAATAAAACTTAAATTATCCCTAACACATACCAAATGAACTTTAATAGGTACAAGGGGCATATAGTGTCAGTCTCGGGTATCGAGAGTGTAGTATAGATGTGTGGGAACTGCATTTATCTCGCATATTATTGCATTTAGAGGTAAGTAAACAAATAAGAGCATCAACATGATTTCTTTTCAACTTCAAATTATTAGTCTATTGAAAAGCATGACAAACTTGTATTTCATTGTTATTTCAAGTGGCATAGGGTCTAGGTTGTCCACCAGTTGTGTCATCTCGGGGTTAGGCATCTAGAGTCACTATGGCTTCTCGTTGAGGACTATTAAAAGGAAAAATGTATCAAGGTTACCATGGCTTACCATTATAATTTAAGGGTTGCTAGTGACTTGATGAGTCATTTGTGCTTGAAAAATCATGTCGGGGCAGAACTTTGTCGACTTCAAGTTGTGTTATGGTCTAAAGACCCATAGGATAGACCAAATTACCTATTCATCGATCATTTGCCTCCTTGCCACTTGAGTTTCATTACTTAGTTGATTAGTCTATTAATCTTGCATTTTGTCTTTTTATTTACAATTTTCTTTAAATACCCGCATGATTTAGAGACTATTGCAATTTATCACTATGAAATACTATTGAATCTCTTCTGGCTTTTCTCACTAGAATTATCTCTATTATTAGTGACAATTGTAGGTCCCTCGAGTAGTAAGTGAAGGAGCCTATATTTGGTGATTACTACGTAGGTTCTTTTGTCATTTTGTTATATATAAGACTATGTATTCATGTTTTTTTAATACTTTTGGGTAGTTGGGGATGTGAGATACACTTGATTATTATAAGTCTACTATAAACCGACACTAATCCAAACAAGATAGGAACCTTTGACTTCGTAGAAAAATCAATAAATAGCTTCAAGTGCATAGTAATAAAGAAAACATATATTATAAGTGTACACTTGATCATTATAGCTTGAAGTGCATCATTATACATAGTCATAAATATTTTGTTGGATAAGATAGGATGTAGAAAATCAATGAATGTTCAAAGATATTCGTCAATCTTCTCCTTGCCTGACCTATTGCTCAAAAAATCTACACCCCACCATTATAAAAAATAAGGTGAGTATAATATTTAATAAAATAATTCATGGAGATTCTTATGTACTTTTCCAAACATAAACGATTGGTATTCAAAAGCAAAAATATAGCGAAGAAATGTCAAAATGGAAATATCCTAGAAAATATCACAGTTAAACAAAATGAGACTGATACAGGCTTTGTAGTGATGATTTAGGTCCGATTGGCCGTGAGCCATATTATGTAGGTCTTTATTTCACTACCTCATGGTTGACTTGTGCTATATACCTCTATTGAAGGTTAGAGTTGAGCTCTACGCCTCCTTAATCACTTGTTTATATATTCTTATCGATAACCCAGAGTCTCGTTGACCCACGTGACGCGCAAGTGTAGTGGTGAGTGCCCACAACCTCGGTACTCTAGTGACTTAGGCCATGCATCCCATTTATGCAATGGATCTTAGATTCTTCCATTATATTGTAATTTCAAGAAAGTCTAGCATCAAAGATTTCAAGACAAGGAAATATGCTTCAAAGCCAACCACCATAGAAAATAGTTCCATGTATACTCCAATTTCATTTAACTAATCCTAATACCATGTTATTCTCTATCACACTTTCATCATAACCATACGAAGAGACATAGAACACGAGAATAGAGTCAATGAATCCATCAACATTATATCATGATAAAAATACTCATATAATGAGTAGAATATGAAAAATGTCATTACAAAAAAATAGCAGATCAGAAACGAAAATTTTCGTCTCCGATTTGCATAAATTTCGTCTCTAATTGAAATCTGAAACTGAACAGAGACGGAATAAATTCCGTCTCTAAAATTGTCGACGCTGATTAAATCAGAAACGAAATGTGATTCCGTTTCTGATTAGAGACGGATTAGAGACGGAATAAATTCCGTTTCTGATTAGAGACGGATTAGAGACGGAATAAATTCCGTTTCTGATTAGAGACGGATTAGAGACGAAATTAGAAACGGAACAAAGACGGAACATAAATGGAAATTTTTCAAAATGGTACATTTGTAATGGCATTCCGTCTCTAATCCGTCTCTGATTAGCAACGGATCAGAGACGAATTCATTATTTTCGTCTCTGATCCGTTGCTAATCAGAAATGGATCAGAGACGAAATTTTTCCATTCCGTCTCTGATCCGTCTCTGATCCGTCTCTGATTAGAAACGGATCGGAGAAATAAATATAATAATTCCTTCTCTGATCCGTTGCTGATTCATGCATATATATTCCTCGAAAATTAGAGACGGAATAGCAACGCGAATTCTCGAATTCGTGCTAATCCGTCTCTAATTTTCCTTTTTGTTTAGTTTTCAAACATAAACTCAATCCAATTGGTTCTCCAACCTATAACTTGAAAATACAACCATATGACCTACTCCATCGCCTGCACCCCCTCCAACAACTCATTGGGGTGCTAACATCCCCCAAAAAGCAAAATTTGATATTCATACATCGACAATATATATCAACAAATATTCAAATGAGAGAGAAAAATGTAAAATTCAAAATTTGAAAAAGATTTATATATCCACGAAAAATTGTCTAGTATAACAAATGCTCCAAATTTCTAAGTATTCACAAAAACCACCAATCCTATTATTCAACAACCACAAAAAAAAACTTACAATCCTCTAAATATGCACAAAAAGAATTATCAATCTAAAAGTCATGTAAACAACTATAAAAGTTACATGATATGCTTTAAATTCCTCATCTCTCACTTGAAAACCAGATTATGGCAGGTATTGTCACAGGGATATGTGCAATCAATGGCACTAACTCCCACTCGATCGAAGAACCAGTCACCTACTGATAGGGTCATGCTCTGCAAATATTGCAAAATAGATCAGACTCATGATAAAAATACGAAACTGCAAAAAAACTATCTCCATTTACAGTGCAAAAGAAAACAATATATTTTACTATAATTTCCGACGGTACATGGCTACTTGTGTGTCCAACTAACACAATTTATTAGAAGGGAGAATCTGAGAACCTACCTAACTACATGAACAAAAAGCTTTGCTAATGCACAATTACGAAAACGTTTTAAGTGCTAAAGCACGACAACATGCCATCAAAAGGAAAATTCGAATCATTTCATTAAAAATGTCTAATGATCACAAAACTACATAAGGTGAAAACAAAGGGAATACAATTGATGAAGAGAGCCCGAGATGCTCCTTATCAATTGCCAAATGCTAGTGCCCAAGTTTGTGTTTGAAAAAAACAATTGATAAAGAGCTGACATCCACGACCAGAAGAAAAACAGAACAAGGAGCCATTTTCCTAAGTTCTAACTACTTCCCACTATGTTACTTTCTTTAAATCTTTTCTTCTTTATCTTTGAGAGAGGATCATTCCATATTATATTATCAGGATACAAGCTAATCTAGAGGGCTGATATATGTCAATATTTCTTCAAAATAAGTTGTTCCTTGTGTTCCTACTTCACCTCTCAGTTTCTTTTCTATGGAGGATTTTAAACCCGTATCTGTAAACAAGCAAATATATCAGGTATTGGAACCAACAGAGCAAAGAAAAACAAGGATTTGGACAGAGACATTGAAAATATACGATTACAATGTAATTATTAGATACATGGATCTAAATAGACCTTCCTCATTCATCCTAAGAAACTAGATTTTTGCAGTAAATTTATTCTATTCTCATGAATAGGACATGTGAAGGGATCGGGAAGACTGAGAAGCAATGTAGGTATACTACTATACTTGTCAAATAACATGTGAAAGTTAAGTTACCTGCATGTTCCCAATCAAATGAGCAAATAAAACCAGGACCAAAAATGGCAATCGATATCGCAAATATAGTTTCCCCAATGAAAGTACTTGTTGACAAACTCTGTACTTGTTGACAAACTCATGTCCATATGAGCTGAGGAAATGAGAAAGTGAGTTAGCCAACTTTGGAAACAAACGTGAAAGAGAAAAAATAATAACTCTCTACTGGAATTGTTTGCACTCATTCACTGCACAATGCAAATGAAAAGACACTGGAAAATATAGAAACATCAATAACATACTACATCGGGCAAAACTGTAAATTTTTGCAAGAAAAAAAAAACAGAGGAATGCAGATAACATGTAAAGAAGCAAGTAATCAATTAATCACTGATACCTTACTTAAACTGAATCAATTAACTACAAAAATGGAACAAGGTTTTCAGATGCCTTTTCTGAAAACATAACAAACAGAGGTATTTTAGCTAGTCTATATACAAACAACTTAATACTATGTTGTACTAGCCAATGTGAACTTACCAAGGTCCTCTACATAAGGGATTGTAGCAGGCACAACAATGAAGCGAACGCGAGCTAGAGCACAATAATTCATTTCAGGATTTCTTGCAAGCATTTTTAGGTTGTTAACAATCACCTCCAATGAAGCACCACGTTGATCATTTAACAAGTGAACTTCATCGATTAGTAAAAGGCGAATATCACTGAAAAAGCTTAATCCACCATCTTTTATTCTCTACCGAGTCACAACATCAAACTTCTGAGGCAAGATGACAAAAAATTTAAGTGGGTCAAACTTGCTATATAAGATGGCTTATCGAGCAAAGTAGAAAGATATGATTATGTACTCAATTTAAAATATAAAATAAATGGGACATTTGGTTTAGACCACTTATCCACATCAAAAGCCACTGTGTGAAAAAAATTTATAGAACCACATTCCATTTTATGAGATCAAAAGTTAGATTCCTAATAAGATTAGTAAACAACCCTTGTAAAAATGACTATAAATATACCAAAGGAAGCAATACTTCCAGACAAAATTGCATTAAAACAACACGTACACCATCCAAATTACATAACATCAGCACTATGATTTTGCTTCCTACATTCTTTTGGAATTATAAAGCAGATTACCTTCCATTAATCGAAACATTAGGATAGATATAGGTCCATTAAAAATAGTATAGTGAATGATGTTGAATACTTTAAATTACTGGAAACATTAGGAGTTGGACTTACAGTCTTTCAAGGTGCCCTTTACATGATTAAACTTTCCATCTTGAGAAAGAAACCTTGAAAGAAGTCTCAGAATGCATAGCTCAAATAGCACTGTTTTACCACTTCCAGTTGGCGCTGAGATTACCATGTTTATGTCCGAGAGGAAGCATCTAGCAAAGCATTTACTCTGCAGAGAATTAAAATACCTACAAGTACAAGAAATACATCAAGCATAATGGAGCCAATTGAATTATGTGCATTACATGCAAGGAAAGCCAACTAAAGATAGACCACAGTATGATGAACAAATATTACCAAGTTTTGCAAAGACAAATAAACCAAGATTCTATGAAAAAATAGTGCATTTAAAGCCATGCACACATGTGGAAGCAATAAAACTACTCTTCCATCTATGATGAATAGATCCATCTATTGAAACAAGCCCATAATGATTTTCGATGAATTGATCATTTTAGAATGTCATTTATTTAGTCCTCAGGCACAATTTGTTTAGCCTCATACATTGGTCCTCACAACAATCTATTTTCTCAACAAGTAGACCTAGACCTCACATTAGTCTTTTAGTGGCATAAAAATCTTCAACCAATGAATTGTCATTTGGCAAACAATCCTTCATGAATTTAATGATTTCATTATACCCTCGTTCGGATATATGATGTTCAGACTTGATCGCAAGTAATCTTGCCATTGCGGACAACGTTGTCATGGTTTTGCACAACCCAGCCACAATTGTTTGCTACTTGCCTCTATCATGTCATATAGTTGGCGTGCTTAGGGGTTTGGCGATTCTTCCACGTGATTCCAATTGAAACTTGGACCTGCCACGTTGTGTAGCATCTCGCGATAAGTTGTCGGATCGTCTCCTCCCACATCAGCATCATCAATATGGTTATCCATTTGGTAAAGTTTTGCGGGCCTTCATCTCCGTTCTCACCATGTTCGTACCAACAGTGATATCCCGAAACAAATCCATACCTACATATGTGGTACTCAACCGTTTCGACGTCCAGGTACGGTACAAGTCGACATTTCTTATAATTGCACGGACATCTAATC
The DNA here is from genome assembly GCA_039657365.1 of Stephania yunnanensis. Lineage (NCBI taxonomy): Eukaryota > Viridiplantae > Streptophyta > Magnoliopsida > Ranunculales > Menispermaceae > Stephania > Stephania yunnanensis. The sequence continues at coordinate 23,866,078 of CM077581.1, read as the reverse complement.
TTCCTTTCACTTTGGTATATAGGACAATGTTGCTTAGCAAATGATATGAATTCTTTAACCTTCGCCGCGAATTCAATTCAAACGAAGCCGTTGTCGAGACGGTTGTACATCCAGTCTCGACTTGTAGACGACATTCCTATTGTAATTGTGCAATTAAATTAGTCAACTAGTTTCATAATTTTCGACGGTACATGGCAACTTGTGTGTCCAACTAACACAATTTATTAGAAGGGGGAATCTGAGGACCTACCTAACTACATGAACAAAAAGCTTTGCTTCTAGCCATTGAATAACGGGGGTTGGAAATAACTTTCTTAATACCTAGCTCGGTACATGACTGATACCAAACAAGGTATGATAATTGGTCATAAAAATATAAGCAACAAGGAGTTCGAAAAAATAAATAAATCGTAAGTTATAAGAGGCATACAAATACCACATAGTATCAAAGTGCCTACTACTTGTTCACTCGTACCTCCTTAAGGTTATAGGTTTATTCAATTCTCTAGAAATTTTATGTGAAATAGCAACATTAACTAAAAGAGTAATCCTAGTGTTTTGAATCCTAACTAGTAGTAGAAATTATATAATTATAGGTACTATTCAATCGTAACCAACAACACCTAACTAATCAATCATCCCTAGCAAGTGTATGAATATGAAATTACTAACAACTATAACATCAAACGACCAAGTAATTACCTCAATACATGATTCTAATGTATTATAATGTTGATCATGACATGCTTTACCGATAAAATAAACATGAAATACCTACTAAATACAAAATCAATAGAAATCTTGAATTGCTCAAGTAAAATGTTGAAATGAGATATTAAATATTAATAAACCTAAAAATAAATGCGAAAGTAAAATTTGAGACTCTTACTTGATTGATCAGTTATGTCTATGTGTTGGTTTCCATACCCTTCCTTGGAGCATAAATTAGAAGTATTTGCAAATTTTTTCTCCTAATGCACAACATTTAAAAGGAATGTTCATGTTCTGCGTCATATCTTTTCGGTCACTAGGAAAAAAGGCTTTGACAAAGGGACTACTCATTTCACAGTTAGATCCTACATATCTTTAGGGTCACTTACATTTCATACTAATTATTTTTTTTTCCATCAAAGGGAGTCAGAGCTAGAATATCATTTATATGATTTAACAATTGATTTCATACCCTGCAAGAATCTAAGAAAACTAAAGTACAACGACAAATTCTACCAATTTGATTTGAGCTTCAAAAGGCATTGCAAAAGAAGGAAAACTACCAAATTATGTTGCTATGGAACAAAGATACTTTGAAACTAAATTGGCAAAGGCCAACTATGATCACCCTTCTCATGACATCTTTGAGGGCCTTAAAGTCATAAAAGAAGTGTATGAAGCATTGAGATCTAGTCCACAATGGAATGAGTTTTGTTCTTGATTATGGAACAAAACCCCATATCATCCAATTTTTTTTTTTAGGTTAGTATTGAAGCGGTACTTATTTATTATATAAATATAATAAAGTAATAATTTAAGAAAATTGTGGGCTATACAACAATAAGACTTTTATATCGGGCCAAAAACAAGGCACCCATCAAAGAATCCCACCATAGCTAACGAAGCACCCATAAAAATCCCACCATAGATCTTTATGAGTGCGAAAATAACAGTAGCAAAAGCCAAGAGATAGCGAACCCAACCAAAACAATCAACATGTCAAGCATAAAAATAACCCATATCATCCAAAACATGGCAAAATGAACATAACTACAAAACCCAGATCACAACTGAGAAATGCAGTTCACATTTCATTGTTACAAGATAGAACAAGCATAACAACAAAACACTAAGCATGCAAGAGAAGAGCAGAACAAAAACTTCTAAACCAAAAAAATACACAACATTAACTTAATAGATCAAGTGAAGAACACCAACAAATGCACATGAAAGCCAAACCGGAGGAAAATGTGAGCGGATACAATTTCAAGAGAATTCGGGAGTTAAAATATTTTTTTTTATTGTTACCTTGACGAGCAGAGAGCGGAGCTGTAAGCACAGAGCGACCAGAGAGCGGAGAGCAATGAAAGAGACGGAGATTAAAATTGAAATTCAAAAAGATTCGGGACGCTGTGCTTTACACCACAATCAACCGCGTAACAAATCAAATCACTCAAGAAACAATTAAAATAAAACCTGCGAAAGCAATCAACAATTAAAAGAACTTAACTCTTAAAATTTGTCACCTGATCAAGAGTTTGTTCCTTCACAGGTCGTAGACAATAAGGTAGTTCTACCTTTCCTACATTTGGCATCATAACAACTACCTGCCAACTGCATCAACATAACAACAAAATTTTAAAATACCTCCAAGGATAAAGAAAAAGCAAATCTTACATAGTGCACTATGAAAAAACATTATTAATTTATTACTACACATAAAATTACCAAACCATGGCACTAACATGTTTACCTCTTTATTTAGTTACTCATTTATCATGAAAATGTTCAACTATGGTCAAGAACGATAAGGAGTGAGATGAAGTACATTTGAAGTGCAAAAAGGAGAAGAGAATCCAAGTAGATTTGGAAAGAAATACAAAGCGGGGAAATCAAATGCTCAAAACGACGTAAAGTTTGACTGAGATAGATTTATTAGATAAGGCAAACCCCTTGACACCTTGAGAGCATCGTTGCCACCTAAATGTAAAAATGAAGCAAACTTTTATTAATGAGAGAACGGAGAGCCGTGACAGAGCAAGAGACGGAGAGACCGAGAGAGAGAGAGTTGAGAGCCGATGACGAGACGATCGACTTGTTGGGGTTGGAGATTTGGGGGCGGTGACCGCCAGAGAGAGAGACGGAGAGACCGAGAGAGACCCCGAGAGACCAGCGCGACGAGACGGAGAGACGAGAGTTGAGAGCGAGAGCAGAGACCGACCGATTTGGGGATTTTGGACGACACGATCGAACGGGATTTCGGGATTTTTGGGGAGGGGATTTTGGACGAGACGATCGGATTTGGGGTTTTTTTTTTTTTTGTTGGGGGGTAGGAGGGTGTTGGGGTGGAGGGGACTTGATCCAAGCACACACAAATCTCGAGATTTGATGAACGGCCATAAGAAAAGAAGTTTTTGGTGGGAATGTTGGCGCCATTTTTTAGAGACGAATTTAATTCCGTCTCTATTTCCATCTCTATTTCCGTCTCTGATTCATCTCAATTCCGTCTTTGAATTAGTCCGTCTCAATTCCGTCTCTAACTAATTTTTTAGCAACAGAACTCAATTCCGTTGCTAATTCCGTTTCTAAATTTCATTTTCCTTGTACTGAAGGCAGTCTTCACCTTGTGTTGACCTCTAATCATGAGATGTTTCTATCCTCATTTGAAATTAATCCACAATGCGCTTATCAACCGATCAAATAAATCATCAATACGATGAAGCAGATACTTGTTCTTAACTGTAACATAGTTCAACTTCCTATAGTCGATACAGAGTCTTAAGTTTCCATCCTTCTTCTTCACATATAGCACTAGCGCGTCCCATGGAGACATAATAGGGTTATTCTATTACATCAAGACTTTGTATAAAGGAAGAATTAATGACTAAGGACGCTAAGGATATAACATAAACTTATTTAAGACATATTGAATATGTGATTTGGTCAACGTTAAATAGAAAAGACATTAAAATAAATAGTGGTCTGTTTTACAATGAACTAAGATAATAAAACTTAAATTATCCCTAACACATACCAAATGAACTTTAATAGGTACAAGGGGCATATAGTGTCAGTCTCGGGTATCGAGAATGTAGTATAGATGTGTGGGAACTGCATTTATCTCGAATATTATTGCATTTAGAGGTAAGTAAACAAATAAGAGCATCAACATGATTTCTTTTCAACTTCAAATTATTAGTCTATTGAATAGCATGACAAACTTGTATTTCATTGTTATTTCAAGTGGCATAGGGTCTAGGTTGTCAACCAGTTGTGTCATCTCACGGGTTAGGCATCTAGAGTCACTATGGCTTCTCGTTGAGGACTATTAAAAGGAAAAATGTATCAAGGTTACCATGGCTTACCATTATAATTTAAGGGTTGTTAATGACTTGATGAGTCATTTGTGCTTGAAAAATCATGTCGAGGCCAGAACTTTGTCGACTTCAAGTTGTGTTATGGTCTAAAGACCCGTAGGATAGACCGAATTACCTATTCATCGATCATTTGCCTCTTTGCCACTTGAGTTTCATTACTTAGTTGATTTGCATTTTGTCTTTTTATTTACAACTTTATTTAAATACCCGCATGATTTAGAGACCATTGCAATTTATCACTATGAAATACTATTGAATCTTTTCTGGCTTTTCTTACTAGAATTATCTCTATCGTCGGTGACAATTGCAGGTCCCTCGAGTAGTAAGTGAAGGAGCCTATATTTAGTGATTACTACGTAGGTTCTTTTGTCATTTTGTTATATATATGACTATGTATTCATGTTTTTTTAATACTTTTGGGTAGTTGGGGATGTGAGATACACTTGATTATTATAAGTCTACTATGAAACTGACACTAATCCCAACAAGATAGGAACCTTTGACTTCGTAGAAAAATCACTATATAGCTTCAAGTGCATAGTGATAAAGAAAACATATATTATAAGTGTACACTTGATCATTATAGCTTGAAGTGCATCATTATACATAGTCATAAATATTTTGTTGGATAAGATAGGATGTAGAAAATCAACGAATGTTCAAAGATATTCGTCGATCTTCTCCTTGCCTGACCTGTTGCTCAAAAGATCTACACCCCACCATTATAAAAAATAAGGTGAGTATAATATTTAATAAAATAATTCATGGAGATTCTTATGTACTTTTCCAAACATAAACGATTGGTATTCAAAAGCAAAAATATAGCGAAGAAATGTCAAAATGGAAATATCCTAGAAAATACCACAGTTAAACAAAATGAGACTGATACAGGCAATGTAGTGATGATTTAGGTCCGATTGGCCTGTGAGCCATATTATATAGGTCTTTATTTCACTACCTCATGGTTGACTTGTGCTATATACCTCTATTGAAGGTCATAGTTGAGCTCTACGCTTCCTTAATCACTTGTTTATATATTCTTATCGATAACCCAGAGTCTCGTTGACCCACGTGACGCGCAAGTGTAGTGGCGAGTGCCCACAACCTCGGTACTCTAGTGACTTAGGCCATGCATCCCATATTATGCAATGGATCTTATATTCTTCCATTATATTGTAATTTCAAGAAAGTATAGCATCAAAGATTTCAAGACAAGGAAATGTGCTTCAAAGCCAACCACCATAGAAAACAGTTCCATGTATACTCCAATTTCATTTCACTAATCCTAATACCATGTTATTCTCTATCACACTTTCATCATAACCATACGAAGAGACATAGACACGAGAATAGAGTCAATGAATCCATCAACATTATATCATGATAAAAATACTCATATAATGAGTAGAATATGAAAAAAGTACATAATTTTAGATTTCAAGCCATTTCATAGTCAAATAGACAGTAAAACATAGAATAATTGGAATAAAATGTAAAATAGAACGTAGACAAGATTACTTACAAGTTACTCAATGTATTCCATAGCTTTACCGATCACCCGACATCCCAAAATGCGTACCAAGACTCTCGTGGCTCTTTTATAGACTCCTAGTATAATTTAGTACGTATTAGAGTGTGTTTAGGCCTTTAGTATGGGTTTTTGCTAGGCTAGATAGGTTAAGTGTATTTTGAGAAAGTGGTAATTGTTGTGCTTTCAGAGCACATAGTGTGTTAGATTGTATCGACCGTGTTGAGAGTCCCTCTAGCATACTAAGCGCAAAAGAACCCAAAATTCTGCAATTAGAATTCTAGGTTTCCTCTCACGAATGGCCTCCTCCAAAGCCTTGGATCTCCGTTCTCTACCACTAAAGATCTGTAACATCTTCCACTATTAAAAATACATCGGGCACTTCATATAATTCATCAAATTCATCAAGTTAAACATGCATTTATGAAAATTTAATGAAAAACACAAAACTTCAAAAATTCATAACTTTTTAGTTTTAAATCCAAATTGGCAGCTTCTTAATAGCTGGATTATCAGCTCGAAAAGAGGAATTCAAATATGAAAGCCAATTTAGAAAATGATGTCATTTACCTTATGAAATTTCACAAAAACAAGAGTTGAACTAACACCTATAATTTTTACCAACAACTTTTAATTTCAAAAATCAAGGTTCAAGGACTCACTTCATGTTTCATTTAGCTCATAAGATTCATGAAGAACGTTTTCAAATTCATTTTCATCACAACCTCCTAATCCTATACTATATATAAAATCAATCCTCCCTACGTTTCTATTAGTCCAAAACTTTACATTATTCCAACATTGCCATAAAATGTATTTTTCTTATTGGTTTGAAAACAACAACAACAACAACAACAACAACATAGCCTCAGTCCCAAATTAACTGGGGTTAACTACATGGATCAAACTTTTCCATTGTGCTCGATTAAGTGCAATTGATGGTGAGCTTTGCAAACCATTCAAATCCCTTTTAATTAATGCATCCCATGTTAACTTTGGTTTGCCCCTACCTCGTCGAATTTCTACAGTTTCTATCGAGTCAAGTTTTCTAGTTGGGGCATTTGTAGGCCGTCTTTGCAGGTGACCAAACCATCACAACCGCTCTTCCCTAATCTTTGTATAAATTGGTGCTACTCCTACTTGTCTTTTGAATTTTTATACTTCTTATTCTATCTTTACGAGTTTTACCACACATCCATCTAAGCATCCTCATTTTTGCTACGTTCACTTTATGTAATTGTTGTTGCTTTACCGCCCAACATTCACTTCCATAGAGCATAGCTGGCCTAATTGCGGTCCTATAAAATTTTCCTTTTAACTTAATAGGAACATGTCGATCACAAATCACCCCTGTTGCACTCTGCCATTTCTTCCATCCAGCTTGAATTCTATGTGTGACATCATTTTCAATGTTACCATCATTTTGTATGATTAATCCTAGGTATCTAAAGTGGTTTGCCTTAGGAACTTATTGGTTTGAAAAGCAGTTGAAAAATTATTAAATGAGGAATTTTAGCAGATCAAATATACTTAATTTTTAAAACTCATCTTTTTTTCTACTTTCCCTAAATAATCTCCACTTCTTTCCCATATCTAGAAAATCTCTCTTAACCCCTCTAGATTTCTATGCATTTATTCTCTCTTGATTGAAATGGTTAACTATTTTGATTACTTTCTTTTTCAATCAACAAAAAGGTAAATTGTCAAGATATCCTCCACTAATTAAGGAGTTCACACAACTACACTCACAAATTTTTTTTTAAATCAAGATATAGTTACTTTAAAATTGTCCAATAATGAAACCCGAAGAAAAAAACCACCCACTAATTTAAGAGTTTCATTGCCCTTTTTTGGTCTTTAAATTTGAAAATGTAGATTCCAATGGCCCACCCAATAGGCCAATTGGATCAATTTCGTGGGAATGGTGATGTTGCTGAAGAGATGGGAAATAGTGATGGTTATGCATAGATAAATTTTATGGGTTGCCATATATATTAAAGTTCATAGATGTTGAAGTTCTTTTTGAAGGTGATATTATGTAGAGATAAATTTTATGGGTTGCCATATATGTTCAAGTTCTTAGATGATGAAGTTATTTTTGAAGATGATATTCAATTTTTTTGAAGAAGTTAGATATATGGTTTGTTCACGATTGAAGAATTGTTTGATAAAACTAAAATATTCAATTCTTTAAATTAATCTTTGAGCACGTACTTCCTCTAATTTTTTTTTTTTTTTGTATTTCCACTAATGAGTTTTGAACCACAAATATAGGCAAACCAAGGTATGCTTCACCTCTCCCTTTTTGTAATAGTTGTTGTTGTGGTCATCGTCTTTATCTTTATATTTTTCTTAATATGTCACATGTGAATTAATAGAAAAAATGTAGGGCAAAATGTGGGAAGGGTTGATTATAGGGAGGCATTAGATGCAAGCATGAGAGGGCATCTTCGACTATCAACATATACGATGGAGGTTGACGTCACACCAGTGGGCAGTGAGATGTATTTTGATTTGTTAATGTATTTAAATGCTTTTTCTTACTCTAAATTCTAATTAATTATTCATTTTTATTGTCTTAGTGATGAAAAGTATTTGTTTCCAAGTGAGTACGACTGGCCATTTCCATGATCATGAATTATGTATCTCCTATCAATGCCAAAGTCGATCGATCTTTATGTCGAAAACCAGAATTAAGATGACACTATAAAAATTATTTTTATAGGGTTCTTGGTATTATGAGCAATTAGTTCAATAAGGATAATAGCTATACCTAGCAGCAGGTGTCGATATATTTACTTTTCCATTTAGCACAAAAAGTTGCAAACAAACAAAATTGATAAATTATAAATATTAGAAAAATTAAATAGTGTGCCTCACATGCGGATCACGTACTTCCTTACTAGTAAAATTAAAGAATGTAGATATGACGAACTTCATTAACAAGGTTGTTGTTTGATTCCTAGGTTGATTTATTTAATTTTTAATGATGAACTTGATCCCTTTCCCACAACATCTTAAAGAATTCCAACAACTAAAACCTTAAAGTTTCCTTTCTTAATAGATCTAGATAATTTGCATGGCCATTCACAAGCACTTATATATATTATGTAACATTAATTTATAGCCATTGATTTTAATGTACACACGCATCTCGAGACTAATCTAATGGTTCACATATTATTTCAATAACTCACCCTTGCTAACACCAATTCAAACTCTATTAGTCTTTTGATGTGTTCACGTGTATCTCAAGAAACATGTAATGGCTATTGTTTTATTTTAGTAACTTAGGCTACAATTATTATAAATCAAATATAGCCTCATAAAATTTAACTAATTAAGCCACATTAACTTAAAGTTAGTTTACCATATCACTCTCTACCCGGTCTCATGACTGTACTCATCTCCTAGTGTGTTCCTGCTCCCGTGTAAACACCTATAAATAATAAGTATAAGTGACTTAGTAGTTTACACATACACGATACACTAAGAAATCATGACAAAAATATAAAATATACCTCAGGCATGTGCCTCGGTTAATGTGCATATCATAATACGGTCCTATATCCTGGGTTGGTGATCTTGATTAAGGATTAAAACAAGATTAGAAGTTTAGACAGTGAAAAATCTTCCCAAATAATGAAAATTTTGTCCTCAAAACTAAAACTCAAGTTAGGATTATACCTAATTCGAAAAGGTACAAGAATCTGTCCATCATAGTCTTTCTACTCCCAATTAAGTTTCGTGTAATCATGAAACTGCCATTTGAAGTGTACTTTCGGGATAAACTTGTTCTTCAAATGTTGTACCCTTCAATCCAGGATCTGAATAGGTAGTTCCTTACATTTAATATCCTCACTCTAGTTGAATTGACTAAGCTAGTCGTAGCATCGATATATGGAAGACCAGATGAATCTTGGATATCTTAGAGTCTGCTGAAGCTCATATGCGATTTTCTTGAACCATTTTGTAATCCTAAAAGGCCCAATGAACCTTGTTGCAAGCATGCCTTTCACCCCAAATCTCTGATACCTTTAGGAAGGGAAACTTTTAAATAGATAAAGACTCCCTCGGTATACATGAGATCATTGCGATACTCATTGTCTACTTCTTATGACTTTCTTAGGCACCCTTGAGTCTCTAATGAATCAATTTGACTTTCTCTATGTGGTTTACAACAATCCCAGGCCTACAATCTCCTTTTCCTTAAGCTCAACCTAACACGATGGCGAGCGATAGGGCCTGTCATATAAAGCCTTAAATGGTGTAATTTTAATATTGGCTTGATAATTGTTGTTGTAAGTAAACTTACACAATGATAGGTAATTCTCCAAGAATTCGCCAAACTCTAATACACAAGCTCGAAGCAAGTTCTCAAGGACATGGATCAACCACACAGTCTACCCGTTAGTCTGAAGATGAAAAGTTGTACTAAACGTTACGTGCGTACCATATTGCTCTGGCATTGTTCGCCATATCTAAGACATATAAATAACAACTCTATTTGACATGATAGTTAATGGTGTCCCCCGCTATGTGATAATTCTTCTCTCAAATAATATACTCAGGTTATCACACTTGTAGTGCATTGCTACTGTAAGAAAATGAGCGGACTTTATCAGTCTTACTACTATCACCCACATCGAATCATGTATCCTACTAGTTTTCGATAGTCCTCTGTAAAATCCAAAAAGATGTCTTCCGACTTCCATTGTGGAATGGGAAGAGATTGTAACAACCCTCGAGAACTGCAATGCTTAACCTTCACCTGCTAGTTGATCCTATAGTTCATGATGAAATTAGATACATCTGCTTTCTTCCCAGACCACTAGAAATGCCTCTACATGTCATGATACATCTTGGTCCTGCCTGGATGAATGGTGAAACTCCAACATTGTGAATCCTGAAAAATCTCATCTCTCAGCTTCAGACTTTTAGTATTTACCAAATGCCCCTATATCTCAAAAAATGATCGGTAGTCTTTACCTAATTTGTACACTCTATACTCTACACCATCTAACTGAATCTCGAGTAACAAAGTCATGCTTACTAACACTGATAATATTACATCAATGATACATATCGAATATTTATTCACAGTGTTATTTCCTTATATATCATCGAAGAAATAGTTGAATACATAGTCTAAGCTTGAGTCATTATAACATTCGACCATTTACGCAACAAGGTCACAATAAAGAATAAGTATCCACTACCGCAGATTGATGATTTAATTGATCAAATAAGAGGAGTACATTAATTGTCTAAGATAAACCCGAAATCAGGGTACCATTAGTATAGGATCAGTAAGGAGGATTGGTCTAAGACATCATTCTAAAGGAGATATGGAAAATATCAGTTTATTGTAAGCCATTTGTGCTGATGGACACCCCCACCATGTTTATGGATTTGATGCATTAGGTTTTAGACCGATTCATGACGCTTCGAGCTAGTCCGCATTGATGACATATTGATATATTTGAGGACACGAGAAGATCACAAGTAGCACCTCATGGAGACTTTTCAGATTTTGAAAGAGCACGTACTTTTTGCCAAGATTAGCAAGGGGTGGCTTTCGAAGGTTTAGGTTTTAGGTAATGTTATTAGGGCAGCAGAGATTGTAGTGGATCCGAACAAAATTCAGGCTATCATTGATTGGTCTGCACCAACATTTTTGATAATAATTAGCAACATTTTGAATTTTGCAGGGCTATTACTATCAGTTTGTGAAGGAGCTTTCAAAGACCGTTTCACTAATTACTAGATTGACACTGAAGGACGTCACTTTTTAGTAGACATATGTGACTAGGCATTTGCATAATTGAAGAAATTATTGACTATTGTACCAATATAGTTGTTACCAAATGCTGGAAAGGGATTTCGAGGGTATACAAATGCCTCTCATACGAATTAAGTGTCAATGGATACATAATCATATATATTTTTTTGTACATAATATGATGACTTCGATAAGTTCATAGTACTTGGAAAATCATGTCGGGGTAGTTGGAAGCATCCTTGGGTCCGTTGTGTCGACTTTAAGCTGTGTTATGGTCTAAAAACCAACACTTTGGATTAGATTATCTATTCGCCTATATTTTGTTTCCTTGGCACTTGATTTTCATTGCTTACTTGATTAGTCTATTTATCTTGCACTTTGTCATTTTATTTCTTTGTAATTACCTGCACGATTTATCGGTTAACCTTTTATAAGATTCTAAAATTAATGTTGAGACTCATCTGGCTTTAATGACTGGAATTGTCTTTTGTGTGGCGACGATTGCAGGTCCATCATCTAGTAAGGGAAATTAGTGGTTACATGGTGACTTCTTTTCAACTTTCCTCAAAGTCAGCTTCGACTTTAGCTACGCGTAGGTCATTTTTGTTATATTTTATAAAACTTGGTAAATGGGTTGAAGGCACTTTGATACTTATATATTTCTAGTTTTTTCACCTTATATGCATGAGATCATATTTTAAAGGGTCCCTACACCATAGGATGTCCTGACATTTCCTTTATCAAGTTATTTAAATTGCTTAAGTTTTGTTTCGCTGCTTTAATTGTAAAACTTGCAACTTGAAATAACTTAACTATAAAACATTGAATAATTAATAGTAATGGAAATGGAGACTAACTAAGCTTCCGTTGACATTGCGAATAATGACTCGAGGGTCCAATTAAGTTTAGGCCGGTCGTGGCCAAGTTTATGGGGACTAAGGCTGTCACATAAACTCGAGCCTAACTCAAGTTAATTAGAATTCAGATTAACACTAATCACCTGCTTAAGGTAACGGGTTGTTAAAGTTTCCCAAATTAAAGAAAATTTTGTCCTTGGTATTAAAGGAAACGTATAAGTTATCAGTCATTCTTAAAAAGAAATGGAATTTTCTCTTCCATTTATAACTCTCGTTCCCTAATTATCTCTTCTTTTTCATGACAACTATTTTACTGTAATCCAAATCTACAAAGCCCTTTTCACATATGAGACTTTCAAAAACGTTAAAATTGGTCTTTTGAATTTTCCAGCAATCTATGATTCTTGACTCCTCAACATTTTTTTTATCTTAACCCAGTTATAGTTATAAACACCTAATCTATTGTACCATCTCTATGTAGTTCTTAATTATCTCATTTTTGTAAAAGATATATCTCCAATATTAGTTATGTACATCAACGTACAATAAGACTAAGCATATTCACCTTTATCATCCAACGTTGTAATCCACCTTATTACATTTATTATCAAAGAGCTCTTACAAAAAATTTATTTTCTTTTAGTAGTTAAACATTATGAGTCATAAGATCAAAATATTTATTCTATAAAACCAGGATTAATAGCTTGTTTTCTTCGTTGACATTAAGAAAAATATAAAGTAATGAGATTGAGAATGGTTTTCAAATATATCAATAACTTATTTCACCGTATGAAGCAAGTCTCAGATCTCTGTCCAAGGAATAAAACACTGAACCACCATATCTGCTCACATCTCCATATATATATATATATATTGCACAATTCGTCAAAATAGTAACATAACTTTACGGATAAGATTTTGTAGACTTCATCAATCTATCAATTATAACTTCCATTATATTGCACCGAGGCCAAAGTCTAGTTAATTTCATTACATTAACCTCTTGTTATGTTATCCTATAACCATCAGTTATCCTGCAACTATTAGATATATACAAGTTTGTCATCTAGTCTCAAACTACTAAATGACTCTCATATCCTTCATAAACCCAACAACATATATCATCACCTCAAACAATCCATAATCTTCCCATATACCTTAATATGATATGGCTTAACCTTTTAACATATATAAAAATATCCATGAGGTCATTGATGTAATTCTTGCCTAAAATCCATCCTAAACTAGAATTTCATTTCAGAATCTAATATGTCCAGCACAATTTCTCTAGATTGTCTAATCATAATACTAATCCTCAATAGCTAAATTTTGGCATATCAAATAGTTCCTATTAGACTTCTTAATCACCTTATCCACTAATTAATCAAACACTTGGCTCACCTCCAATCGGAGCTTCAAAGGACAAATTTGTAGCTACTAATTCCAACAACTCAGTTGATGATATGCCCGCACATGAATTAATTCTATCATTATTATTTTACATATCTCTCGAGAGATAGTACTGAGAAGTTCCTATTATAATTACACTTCATATTTTTTCTCTATTTAAAATATCGATGACATCAATCACTTTGTGTAGGTGATCTATCAAAGTGAATTCATTATATTCATGAATTTAGGTAACTCACTTCACCTCTAATTTCTTTCACTCTGACAACTATACTCTTCAAAGTCGCATACTTTGAAGATCTCTAAATCACATTACACCAATTTTCTTGTTTTCATACTGCTTATTCATCTTCTAATATTTCCTTTAAGAATCTCTAATCCTAGGGATAGTTAAAAGATTCTCCAAATCTTTTCACTTGGGTAAATAAGTATTTCAAACCTTACAATGAATGAATGAACTTGTGCAACCAATTCAATTGAATTCATTAACAAATAAGTTTGAACTAGACCCATATTTTTTAAACCTAACTCTCAGCTCTCGGATTTATCTTTCAATCCATTCCATTCATCATTTGAAATATATTACAAGCTTCTATTCTACAAAGAAAACCTTAAATTATTTGGTAGCACTACCAAAATATTTATTTGATAATAGTTTTTTAAAAACATCCATAAATTATGGAATAATATAAAGTACAATATCTTATTTTGTTGTGTTAACTCACAACTACCAGAAGTAAAGTATTAAGCTAAACCTTGAATTGTTTTTCCAAATTCCAGATATAAACAAGAAAATATTATAGTCAACTACATTTCAATTGCCACTCAAGGTATCCTTGCGTTATTTTTGACTCATCTCAATCCCTCTTTTAGATTAATTGAACATACAACATAATGATACTATAGATCTTTGTATACCTTGTTTGTATTATTCAATTATTCCATGATAACACTGATTTTCTATCTATGTGTTAAATGTAAAACAATTCTCTAATTTTCTTAATCTTTGTCAAATTTATAGACTTGCAATTCACATTCAGCACATGCTTGAGTGGCTTACATTTGAAGCTCAATATCTACACTTATAATTATATGCTATAAACCAATTTATCGTCAGAGTTCACGACTCTACGATATTGCTTGTGCATTTTTCAAGTCTTTAAACCTTTTAGATTATCATTGATAACACAATAATACACTTATATTAATAGAGTTCGATAGCTCTACATTTTCCATTTTAAAATATAGCATGAGCTCTAATGACTTAAAATAGTTCGCACCATGATTTCTATTATAATGAAGCCATTGCTTGACTTCATATTCACATAGTTCTAATTTAGATATCGAGTCAATGATAATGATAACTCAATCAACTCTTGGAATAACTAGTTTAATGTAGTAGACCCAAATGAGATGTCAATTATGGGCAATGAATATTCATTTTTAACTTAATTCAAATTAGTTCATCACTCGATTTGAGTTCTCAAACTCATATAATATCCATTCTACACTAATTAAAACATAATCGATCATTAGTTTAACCTTGTTAAATCATGTAATTAATCAAATTATAACTCAAATTATGGTAAAACTCTAAGAAAATCTGAAAACTAGACTTCTTGAAACTTGTGAAATCACAATATTCATTCATCAAACTTCAATTCCCTTCATTAACATATTATTATTATTCTAAAAAAAACTCGAACACTTTGATTTTTGAGTGGTAAATTTATTTCTACAAATCATCATTTGTAGGAATTTAAAGATTTACAAAATTCACAATTACAATTAGCATTTAATACCAACCTCTTGATATATTGATTTTCTATTCATTCCTAATATCATAAAGTATTCCTTTGATTCTCAAATATTCAGATTCATTGACTACTCATTCTCCCAATTTAGACTATTCCAGTCTAAAAGATCAAACTAGGACATCTCACTAGCTCACTGCCATGTTCTAACCTAACTATAAAAGTTCTCAACTTTAAAATTTCATATAAAATTGCCATAAATGTGATAGAAGTCCAATAAATAAGATAGAGTTAACTAACGACAAAATTTTTCATAATTCTTCAACTTTCATCTCTCGATGTGAATCTTCCTTTAATATAATTGCATAATTATGATCATTTTCTAATATCCCATCATTGATATACACCTCAATATGTAAATATTATGCTTCATTTCCATGCATATGCATTCCCTAAGACGTTACTCTTTTATTTTATCATTCTATTAGTGAGTGTGGTTAAACCATGACACTATAAAACTTTTTCTTATTTTAACTTTACATTCAGTATGTGCGGTTAGGCCACAACTATACTATTAGACTTTTTCAAATTTTTCAATATGGACTAGCATCATATCTCGAATCTTATACTTCATAATACATGAAGTATGTATAATTAGTGGTTAGTTAACCTCAACTAAGTTCTTATTAATGTTTATCACTATTTCTCTCATTGAAAAACCTTTAATCTCATTTAACTAATTTCACCACTAGTATATATTATACTCAAAGTGACTCATCACCTTTGAACATCATGGAAAATCATTTATCATATCCTTTATTTCTTAATTTCCATTCTCCAAACATATGTATCAAATTGTAGGTCCAATCGACCCTTTTTCACTAACTATCATTAATCAAACAATATCAGTGAGAATAAAAAACATTAGATAGTATTAACTAGAATAAGAGTTCACTTTTTCTCTTTGTAACATTTTTTAAGTCTTTTATTTTCCATATACGATTGAGATTTAAGTTTCTACAAACCTAATCCTATATAGTTTCTCAATTCCTAAGACATTGATATATACAAACCATTGTATTATATTTATATTGTCTTCCTTTTTTGAAACATACCTGAACTACAGGTTCCTCAACCCTCACCATCTATTTGTTAGATTCCAAGAATAATATGAAAAATAAGACCTTCAAGATAATGTATAGGAAAGATATTATAGTTATATCTATCACATAGATACAAAACTACACAACACATAAGATAACTCAAGCTTTTATTTTTCATTACCCCTTAAATGAGCACTCCAACTTGCTTAGTTAGTGACTCACAATTATAATATCAAGATTCTATCTAATAATAAAAGAATATTAGTGACAACATGAATCAAACAATATCTATCAAGGCATGATAAATAATATAAAGAATAGAAAAAAAATGCCAAACCATAGTTCCATAGCCCCCTGCACAAGTACCTTTAATTACATTTCGATATACAAGAGTCTTCTCTCTGTATTTTAAGAATAGCCATAATGCAAATCCACACACTGGTCGATGTGTGATTTCATTAGTGTATTCAAAAACCTCCAAGTCTCCGCACTCTAAGAACAATGAGTATTATATATATATATATATATATATCGATCGAAGGTCGTATGAGGATAAAGGGCAAACATGACCTACCTACCACCTGTCGTTACAAGGAGAGGTTCTATATTGGGTCACCTATCGCGTTGACCCATACGTGAGACATAAGTCTACTCATTTCCTCTTTTTTTCTTAGCTTTTTATGCTTGTCACTATGCAGTACTTCTATTCCCATTCCGTAACTAGATGAACTAGATATAGTACGATAAATAGCAAAAAGGTTAAATGTAATTAAGGCTCACTTACATGTGTTGAACTTTCCTAACTTAGATCTTCTTATACGATTCCTGAAATCCTCAAAACTTTTCTCACAATCGAGAACCTAAACTAGATTAATTACTACAAACAGGGCTTTGCCCGGCCCAAGCCTATGTGGAACCCCGAGTCAGCCCTTGCAGGGTTAACGTAAGCCTAGTCAGCCTCCGTTTCCGTTATTATAAGTTATTAGGTTATTTAAAGTCGAATCATTTTAATTTGCAAGTTTAATAATTTAATAGTGCAAGCAAAACATAAACAAATACAAACAATTCAAAGATTTATAGTCAGACATCCTAATGGTGTGGAACCCTATAAATAGGATCTCATGCATATATTGTGACAAAAGGTATGTATACATGTATCGAGTATTTCACTCTAGCCATAAACCCATTTTTACAAAACAAGTATAATTTAAATACACAAAATGACCTATGGGTGCCAAAAATAGAAGCTGACTCCAACACGATCTCGGAGGAATTCCCCAAGCACCGACTCCCTGGTCATTACTAAAGAAGGACATACAATTGTCACCACGCGAGTGACAATTCCAATGAGTAAAGGTAGTAGAGTTTCAATCACAATTCATGAATTTAAATAATTAAGTCTAGGCATAATGCATGAATTTAAAATACATAAAAGTAAATGAAAGTGCAAGATAAATGGACTAGAGAGCAGTAACAACAAATAAATAGTGCTTAAGATTTAAGGGAAGACATCTGAGTGGTCTATATCCATCGCGAATGGGTGCCACTACTCGACTTCCTAGAGCCCGCGGCTTTCTAAGTTCATAGGCTCAATTTAGTGTAGCGTAAGGGCATCAATGGTGCCCTGAATACCTTTCCCACATCTACTACCTACGATCCAATACTCGTGAACCTTGATACGAATATGCTAAGAAGAATAAAAATAGTAATTATAACAATAATGTGAACTAATAAAAGAAATGTTGCATAAACAGACGGCATATTCATGAGCAAAGAATAAATTATTTAAGAATTGAAAATTTGAGTATATCATTGAGTTAGCTAATAACTTAGGTATTAATTAGAAATACTTAAGTACCTAAGTCAAATAAATAAAGTAAGCTAATTCTATTTATCTAATATTCCTAGCTTTTAAAATAAAGACAATTAGGCTTAGAGACAAATGAATTAAAATACTTGTAAAAATTAATGACTTTTTAATAAGTTAATCGAATCATTACACTTGAATCAATTAAATAAATTAGAGGGCTAAAACTTAAATGAAATACAAAGCCTATGTTGAGTTTAAGACAAAAATGAGTATATAAGCTAGTTTGATGTGCCTAAGTAAGCTAATCAAAGAATTTACTATTGTACCTAAGTAAAAGTGAATATTTACGTGACCAAAGATTAATCTAGTGTTAAAAATAACAACAACAACAACAACAACAATAATAATAATAATAATAATAATAATAATAATAATAATAATAATAATAATAATAATAATAATAATAATAATAATAATAATAATAATAATAATAAATGATAAGATTCCTAAAATAAGTTTGTAGAAATCTATTAATGCATGAAGAGGTTATATACATTTATATATTGTACTTAAACACATAAATCTATATGTAAAGAAATTAGATGTATGTGCTTAACCTTGCCTACACCTTTATATATAATATAATATAATATAAGAATAATAATGTAAATCAAATCATGCTATGGACTGAATTGTACTTATTAGAGGACTATTAAGAGAAAAAGACTCTAAGACAATATAAACTAATCGAAATGATTAGTAGGGACTTTGCATACTAGCTTGAGTATCAAGATTTGTTCGGGGAGCATGTTGAAGCCTCAAGAGTGCATGTATTAGCATTATCCGAGGTAAGTAAAATCAGTTACGAAATGCAAAGTAATTCATTGAGCTTTACTCGTTATTGTTATTGCACTGTTATCCTTCCTTGAAATTCCCACCCCGATATAAGTGTCTTAGGGCCAAGTGAGTCAAGAATGTGTATTTGATGGAGTGGCCTACTGGCTAGCTACCATGGCCATGACCTCAGTTCACTAGATTATTTGGTCGAGATAAGATTTTTTTTATCCGGGGCACCATTTGATATCCCTCATTCACAAAGGTTTAGGTACAGTACGCACTACTGCATCCTAGGATCCAAGTCTGCTTAGTGTTGGCGCAACTCTATGACCCTGACCATGCATTCGGTTGTCTTGGACTACTTCGGCGCCTCTCTAGTTGCTTTTTTTAACCATCATTTCTCATTTTACTTTCATTTTACCGTCTTATTATCATGCATTCCTTATAGCTTTCCTTCCATTCGCATGAATCTTAGATTGCTTTATTTTTTATGAAGTGATGTTTAGATCATATTGGCTTTTACCTACTGGACTCGTCATTCTTATGTTTGACTAAGTGCAAATCTGCAATAAAGCAAAGGCGAGGCATCGATACAAGGTGATCCACTTGTAGGGCATCGGATGGCCTTCCCTTACTCATTTTCGTACTTTTTTTACTGTCTCTATTACATGTATGTGTTGTTCTGTCATACTTGGGATACTTTTGGAGGTTTAAGAGACATAAATGACTTGTATAATACTTTTGCATCCACTTATATGGGTTTGATATATGTACGCAGGCTACGACATATAGGTTGTCCGACACCTTTAATTTATTTTAAAGTTAATTTAATTATCAATTTCTTTCGCTAAATTATAAAACTTGCAAAATATTGATAACTCAAGTTAAAATTTCAAATTAACTGATAATGATATATTAGAAGGCTGACTAAGCTTGCGTTAACCTCACAAATACTGATTAGGAGGTCCACGTAGGCTTAAACGAGGTCGGGCCTAATTTGTGGGGAATTTGGGCTGTCACATTTATCTTTAGAGCTAGGTTAGACATTAGTAAGGTGTCAACTCTTGATTAACCCAAGACCAGCATAAGATACAAATTAAGAAAATATTTAGAACACGGTTGGACTTTGAGTGAAACGCTTCGATCTTCACTTAGAGTCTTAGTTGGGAATAAAGGAGAGTTAAGAAAATTAAATTTTGGATTATATATATGTTATTTTTCATATTGTACTATATTATTATCGATACCTATAAACTGATAGAAAACTTGCCTTCTTTATAGATTGCGATGGCCGATCAATCTGAGGCTAGCAATAGTGTTGGTAGCTTAAATTTATCAGGGAGGCCAGATGAGATATCCCAGTTTGTCACATCTCACAGCCACAAACTTAAGGAGATCCTCAAGCTACTAAGAGCACAGGCTGCACCATCACCATCGCCGGTTATTATGGTAGCATCCCTTGCTTCGTAAAGGATTGCGCCTACTATACATGCCCCTCTTGCAGCTCATACCGTACCAGTAGGACTCGTGATAGCTGAGATCGTATCAACTATAAATAGTTATACTTACACCCCGTACTCCAGCAGAGGATGCGTCAACTACACCTACAAAGATTATTACATGGGCGACAACTAATGTGATACAGTCGTGAGAATTCCAAAAACATAAACCAGTTGAGTTCAATGAGTGCATAAATCTCGAGGTCGTAAAGATTGTAAAGAGCCATGAGATGATATATAACATCTTGGCCACACTAGAGCACATGAGGCCGAGTAAATCATCATGGAAGATGTTTGGAGAGGCTGATGCATGGTGGCCTAATATGGTGGCTATCAAGGGTAAGCCAAAGGATTATGTAGAATTCAAGAGGCGATTTAATTAGAAGTACTTTCTACTTTTGGTCCCAAATCTAAAAAGGGTCAAGTTTTTTAGCATCCGACCATAAACTGAGTAGTCGGTGATGCGATATATCAACAGGTATTTGTAGGCATGGGAATATGCTGGGGGTATAGCCAATGCAGACGCCGTCATGGCACACTACTTCATGGAGAGGCTATTTTGATTCATTTGGGGCAGCATAGTAAGTACTGAGCTAAGAAGCTTATAAATTGCATATGTGAGGAGCCTGCTAAAGAGACAAACTTGAGCACACACCCTGATGAGGTCATAGCAGCACCAGCCCCAACTCAGGCAGAGTACAAATCAAGGGATGACAGGAGGAGGAAGAGGCAGCGACCATTTAGGCTAAGAGATGACAAGGGTCAAAGTGTAGGGTTTGTGGCAACACCATCACACTTAATGCACAAAACACCTATACCTTTTATGCCAGTACATACCTACGCTAGCTTACCATAGTAGTCGACACAACTAGTACCTCGACAACATTATTAGTAGATAGATAGAGGTAGTAGAGGTAGGGAGATAGGTAGTGGTATGGGGTAAGGTCAGAGTCGAAGATATGGTTAAAGCCATGGGCAAAGGCTTCCTCTAGGGCCAGGAATGCACCGAGCATGTTTCGCATATGGGCAGACAAAACATTTTGTTTGCACTTGTCCATAACTAAGTATGACTCAACCAAAGCAGAGCAAGGAGCGGGCTCACGCCATTTCGACACTAGGCCTAGCTACTACAAGTTACCTATTTGAGGATCTGGATTAGATTTGTCTTAGAGATATGCATACAATGATTGATTTTTGTTCTATAGTGTCTTTTATTTCATGTCACATGGTCGATCAGTTAGGGTTGAAACCCATTAGGTTTGAGAGTCCCTTGATTGATAGCACGGCTGCTTGGGAAAAGATATACCCTAACCTAATATGTGAACGCTGCAATGTAGAAATAGAGGGAAATGAGATGTCAGCAGACGTTAGAGTGTTGCGATTCCTAGAGTTTGACACCTTACTTGGTATAGATTGGCTCTTAGTGTATCATGTCTAGTTAGATTATTTAAGTAAGGTTGTCATGATATAACTTTTAGGGCAACTAAATCTCAATTTTAAGGGGACTTCGAATACACTACATATCACTTAAGCAGAGTGGCAATGAGCTTGGATGTTGAGACTTTGGCCAGAGTTATGATTACGATAAGGATAGCTGACATCAGGATTGAGTAGGTACAAGTGGATAGTGATTTTCTAAACATATTTCTTGATGATTTCCCATAGTTACCACCGCATAGAGAGATCAACTTCATTATATACTTATAGACTTCGTGCCAAGGAACAAAACAATATCGACTAGACTGTACAAGATAGCATTAAAAGAGCTTAAGGAGTTGAGGACCTAGCTTTATGATTTGTTATGACTGGGATTTGTTTACCCGAGTATGTCGCTATGGGGTGCGTCGGTAGTGTTCCCCAAGAAAAATGACGGCAGCTTACAACTCTACATACATTATTCATTGTTGAATAGAGTCATCATTAAGAACAAGTACCCACTTCCTCGTATATAAGACTTGTTTGATTAGCTAAGAGGAGCATAGTGGTTCTTTGAGATTGACATGAGATCCAACTACCACCTTCTTAGGATTAGCGATAAGGATAGGGAGAAAACTATTTTTCGTGTGATATATGGGCACTTCCACTTCATTGTCATGCCCCAAAGGCAGACATATGCCCCGACAATGTTCATAGATCTTTTGCATCGAGTATTAAGAGAATATTTGGATAGATTTCTGGTAATGTTCATCAATGACATTCTCATCTATTATAAGACTCGTGAGGATCACAAGGGGCACCTCGGGATGATATTTCAAACTCAGAGCGACCATCGATTTTATGCCAAAATCAATAAGTGCGAGTTTGCGCTTATAGTGTTTGAATTTATAGGACATATTTTTAGAACTAATGGAGTGACAGTGGACCCTACTAAGATTATAATAGTGATTAATTGGCCTACACTGATAACAGTGATAGATATTCATAGATTTTTGGGATAAGCAGGATATTACTAGTGCTTCATGCAAGATTAAAATAGGATTGCCACTTCGATGACATAGTTGACAAATAAGGAAGTCAGTTTCCAATGGAATAACAGCTGTGAGCAGGCATTCAAGACTATAAAGGAATTACTAACTACAACACCGGTGTTAGTGCTACTAGAGATGTGGAAAGGCTTCGATTTGAACACCGATATTTCAAGGTTGGTTTAGGATGTGTTTTAATGGAAGATAATAAAGCGATAGCTTACGCATCCTAACAGTTCAAGATTTATGAAAAGGACTACTCGACGCATGACTGTGAGCTAGTAGATGCAATATTTGCACTGAAGATCTAGCGTTATTACTTATACACCGAGAGGTTCCCTCTCTACACAAATCACAAGATTCTAATTTACACTTTCACCCAGAAGGAACCGAACACGGGAAAGATAAATGGTTGGAGTTCCAGAAAAATTATGATTTTTATTGGAGTACTGGTAGGGAAGGCAAATGTAGTGGTGGATGATTTGAGCGGGAGGAGGTCAAACATAGAGATTATGAGATTTTATGTGGCATATGAGTTCATGTTACTCGACACCACTGAAACACTATGTTCAACTTAGTGTTATAAAAGTTTACAGAATGTGCCACCATTTCCTTGAATTATCATTACACCCTACCTCTCAGCAGGGCAAGATCAACAAGGATAAAACAACTTGTCTTTATCACATTACAAAGAATGAGGAGATCAAGATCAATGAGATCATTTACAACAATCGGAAGGAGAAAATCATGTCGAAATGAGGCAAAAAATTGTTCTTTCCTTTCTTGGTCATTCAGATGTGTTTGAAGGCCGAAGTGCGATTGCAAAATGATGAAGAATTCGATATTAAGGCCGAAGCAACCAATTTTACCAAACACTTTTCCAACAAATTTGATATTAAATAGTTTTATAGGTTAATTTTCTTACTTACACTACTCTAAAAACGTGAAAAAAACGTAACTAATTAGTTACTAATCTATCTAAAACAAAGTAATCAAGATAAATAGATTAACTAAACTAATATAACTAACTAACACCTAAACTCAGAGTAAAGACAAAGTCCCCGACAACGGTGCCAAAGTTTGACGCGTGTCGTTCGTGCCAAATATAACCCGTAATCGAGTTACCAACCGCAAGGGTGTAGTAGTGGTAAGTACGGGGTCGAATCCGCAGAACTTGAGTTTACTCTAAGTTAACTAAATATGGGGGTTTTCAAATAAATATTAATTAAACTAATTAATCTAACTAAACTAATTAAATAAAATAACTAACTACTTTTAAACCAATTAATTAATAATTAATTAATACCTAAATAATACCTAAATCTCCAGTTCCACAAATCAGAATCAAGATTCAATAACAATCATGGTCTTCAATCTTTCCCAAAAAATTATTAATTTAATTCTCCTAGATTAGCTATAGAAAATCGACAACCGCTTGAAATTCCTAGTTCCCCTAATCTCGATAGCCAGACGTCCGCCACTAACTACTTCCCTAATTAATGTATAACCCTAGACATCCGCCAATCAAAGTTTAACACACTAACCGCAAATAATATGGATCTATGGGAACACTAATCATAAATAACCGGATCGCGTCCGCTCCCGATTTAACCTAGATTCAATTGTTGTACATTCAAACACCGAAAGGGTTTTACGGCAAACGGGTGAATGTTTGTTATTTTATTGGTCTAAAAGCACAATTACACGGATACTAATATTCCAAATAACTATAGATTGTCAATCTAAAAGCATGCATTAATCACATACATACCATAGATCTAAATCAAAATCATTAAATCAACAAGAATGAAATAGGAGAAATTAAATTAAATTAAATAATAAAATAAAAGATCCCACATAATATGCTTTGAATCCATGATTCAAACTTGCTTCCTCTTCGACTTAGGCAAGAAATTGATTAGCCGAACATCATCTTCAAAAATCTATACTAAAAACTAATCTAAAATTATACTAATTAATTCATGTCCTCATAATACCTAGGTTCCTAATATATAAAAATACTCCAAATTGGTCTCGGATACTAATTTTAGGGGTTAGGTACGTGACTCGTGCGTCGAGGATCATCGTAGGGGTGTTTTTGGCTTGAAAAACCGACTCTTCCACGTGTCAAAAACGTGATTGGCAGTATTTTAACGTTGCGCTAACATGTCACGCTGTGATAGGCCGCCGCCTCCTGTCATCGCTGATTTGTCGCCGCTCCATTCGATGGAAATAAACGAGTTCTGTTGTGTGTTGATGACTCTGTAGCACGTGGCGCGTCCGGATTGTCTGAACCACGTCAAAGTAAAGCGCTAGACGAATGGGTGATTGCCACGTGTCACACATGTGGCTCGGAAAATCGCGTGACTCTTGACCGAAATTCTGGTAGTTTGTGCGTGCACGGACCTCGATGCATATCAACGGTTTCTGAAACGAAGAGAAGATTGATATCTGGTGACGTGGCTTTGCTTCTGACGCGGCACCAAGTGGCGTCCCCTGATTGGCGAGCTGGCAGTCCCGGCTCTACGTGTTCCAATAGGCACGTGACACGTGTCAATTTCGAATGCAAACTGATGACGTTTTAAATACTTTTAGGAATGATATAATTAAGTGTAGGAAGTTGATCAAATCCAACCCATATCAGATAGGAATTAATGTTAAGAATAGATCATTATAAGAAGAGTAGGAGGACATAAAAAATTGGCAAGAGATATCAATTAAGGATCCTAGATATTATTGAGATAATGAGGAAGTTGATCCGAGATTTTGTTAAGACTAAATTGGGATTATTATTGAGATAATGAACATTTTTGAGATTATAGCCTACCTAGAAGATGTTCCTAGTCAAAGGGGTTATGATGTCTTGGTAAGAGAGTTTTATGCCAATGCATATGGAAGTGAGAGTAAAAACAAATCCTGCTTTCAAGGGAAGACCATGGATTATTTCAATGCAAGGATAAACCTGTATTTTGGATTACTAGATTT
This sequence comes from Stephania yunnanensis, assembly GCA_039657365.1. Classification (NCBI taxonomy): domain Eukaryota; kingdom Viridiplantae; phylum Streptophyta; class Magnoliopsida; order Ranunculales; family Menispermaceae; genus Stephania; species Stephania yunnanensis. Next base: position 23,839,960 of record CM077581.1, on the reverse strand, counting down.
TCACCGAAAATAGAATGATGACTACCTCAAACCTGAATATGACATAAAATACCATTACCCTACTGAGATCATCAGAAGAAAATTTGAGGTAATCCATGAAGATGGATTTATTTTTTATACGGAGGGGTACCCTAACTACATAACCACCAAAGTTTTCAGGAAAATCACTAAAGCTTTGTTTTAACTCATCAATGCCAGCTTATAGCTAAGTCTGCATATTATGGGATAGTGAAATATAAGGTCGCCCTACATTATCACATTGACATAGGATTAGGATACTAAGATGTTGTTAGATTTTTCATGAATCGATTAAGAGTGCCATCAACACTAAGAAGAACAATGGACTATCTTTCCTTTAATGAGTGCAACTTTTTGTAAGGAGGGTCAAGTGAACAAGTTAGGGCTTAATATGGAAGTTTCACTGAAAAAGACCATCACTGATGAGGTCATAGTGAGATATGGAAAAGTGAAAGATAGTGAGGATGACCACTAAAAAAGGAAAAGTAGAGATGACTTTTTATGTCAATGCTAGAAATCAATCGAACTAGTGTTTATGATGAATTAAAAATGAAAAATAAGAGTAGACTTTCATGGGTGTAATTTTGCATCCCACAACTAACGTTTGAGAAACAGATGTATCATTATATCATTTGATGTCTATGAGAAAAAGACGTCGATGAGGTGTAGAAGTACTTATACCATATACATAGGGAAGATTACCACTTAGTAGTAATCTTGATGTTCTGATATTGCCAATCAGGAATACCTCCTCTACGACCTCGTCATGAGCTACCAGTCTAAAAGGATTGATTTAACAGAGAATGATGATGATGCGACTTTCGGTCAGCGACATTGTTTCCCTTTTTCTATTAATTTTCTCGATCTTTGAGTGACACTGTGCGAGCTACTCTATGTAATTTTGGTAAAGATGATATACTTTATATTTCTTATAGTGATACTTTGTATTTATAGTGGTATACTACGTGATACATTTTATTCAGTACGTGGGTATGATATTTAATACACATGATATGTAATGGTGATGTTTACTCATTAAATATTTATGCACTCTGTCTTATTATAATTTTATATTAACTTTAACAATTTCTTAATTGTCAATTTTATGATTATATCATTTTTCTTATACTTCTCATGGTATGTTTATTATGTTGAATATCATACTTCATTCTAAAACCTTGAGGACATGATTTAGAATGAGTTTTGGGGTATTTTAGGTGAATTATTTCATTGACGACAATAAAAAGAAAAAATGGTAGAAGAAAAGTTCAGAATTACCATTAATTTGATATTCATGTAAGTTGACATAAATTTTCAAATTTCTTCCAAATTAAAGTAAGTATGATTTTAGTTTTACTTTATTTTTAGTAAGAACGATAATAAACGCATAATAGATTATCGAATAGAAGTGATATTTTTTATCCCCTAAGTGAATTTCATGAAAGAAGGAATCCATTTTTATACCCTTTTTTATTAACATCACAAGTTGATGTGAACACTAAATTGAATACCTTGAGTTAGACATAATCATAGGTAGAAAAATGAGATAATAGTGCAAGATGAACGAGACAAATTTTAAGAATCACGTGATACAAAAGGCTATTGATTAAGTATTTTTATAGTATATATAGAAAGCTATTGTATCGCAATTTAAAGAAGAAATGGGTTAGAAATTGATGAAATTCTATAAGTTAGAAAAAATGCTTTCTTCAACTTTAGTGGATAGTGATATGTGTTAAAAAGAGTTTACAAATAAAAATATATAGAGAGTCCTATAGATTCCAATGGAAATGGAGCAAGAATCTATGATGGGAAAAATATGAGAATGCCCATTGGAAATGGAATAGGGATTCATAAATAAAACAAAAAGAAATAAGTTAAAAAGAAACAATTAGAATTAAGTAAAAAAAAAATTTTGAGAGATGAAAAAGTTGGATATTTTTGAACTCTTCAAAGAAAAAATTTATCTCGAGTACTTGATGCTAGAGTCGAATCAAGTATTTCTTAATCTAACAAGTTTTAAATGATAAATTCATTGGTATCTTAGAAAAATTCTTATGGATTTTGATTATGGTTCTACTATAAAGTATTTTCTAATATTTAAACTAATCTAGTAGTTTTAGTTTTTTAAGGTACTATATTAGCTATTGTAAGCTTGATGCTTGTCATTGGAGATTGAAAAAACCTATATTATGTACTGGTCTTGGTTACGAACCTTAAGTTTTAAAAGGTGCTAGGTGGTTGAGTTATCATTAAAGGATGTTTTTTTTTAAATAATTCTATTCTATCATAATTTTTATTTACTTGTAGGTGATAGTTTTTCATTTTAAGATCACGTGTATTGTAAAATTTTATTATTTAAAGTTCAAGATAAATTAGAATTAGATCTGTTTATGAGAATAAAATTAGAATGTGATTAAGAATATTCTTTTGCTTGAGACGGCAACGTGCTGAGTTTGGGGGTATTTGACAAGTCAATAATTAGACACATTTTATAGTGTAATTTATGTTGATTTCATAAATAAATGATGATATTACACAAGTTATTCTCTTGTTTTTGATTTTAGGTTTTAAAATAGGAAAATAAAGAAATAGAAGAAAACACAAAGAAGTCCGAAAAACACTTAACTAGAAAAGAAGCCCCGTGATAAGCTAGTGATTTGGGATAATACTAGGAATTAGTACCTAAACCAAAAGCAAGAAAAAACCAACGAATCCATAGCAAATTCGAAAATGAACTAGAAATCACCAACTAAATCAGTGGAGCACAGAGAGTTAAACTCAGTGATTTGCTCAACGATATGTGTACAAGTTAGGAATTCGGACAAATCGTTGTGGTTGGTTATGAGTTTCTTAGATTAATATGAATAACTTTAGTTTATCTAAGATATCCATAAAAAGTCCAAAGTGCTTCCAAATAACTCTCTCCTTTTGCTTTCCTTTTGCTTTACATTATTTGTATTTTCTATTTTAGTTGATGTTTAAAGTACACATGAGCTTTGATTTATATTAAGGTATTTATATATTCATTATGACTTTTCATTATATTATTGCATTGTTTATTTCCAACATGAATGAAAAGCCTTTCAGTCTAAACAAACCTTACACATGTAACATATTTTTGATTGTTAGATAGTTATAATTAGGGAATCATGAATTTAATACTTTAAATCTATTCATACTCGTCAATCATGGATTCAAGAAGTTGTTTTTGGCATATTACAACTAAGGAAGATTAATATTGCGTGTATAGTTTCAAATGTATTATGTGGTATTTTGAATTTGATTCTATGTTTATAGTTATTGACAACAATTATAGAAGTTCTAACTAGGATTAATTTATATGGCATTTCCTAAGTGAATATTCTAGGTGATTATGTTCTAAATTATTTATTATGCAGCAACAATTAATATTGGCTTAGATTAGGCATGATTTTCACTTAGTGTAATGCTATCATTTTTTGACTTTGTTATGTTTTATCCAATGGGTAGATTTACAATGATAAGAATGTAGCATTTCCATTGTGTTTAGAAAAATTGGTGGCTGGCTAAAGGTTATCACTTATTATGAAATAAGATTTAATGATTCCAAGATTCCACCTATGTTATGATTATAACTATAGTGTGAAGTGTTGTTATGTTCTAGTGTTTGAAAATAATCCTAGTATATTACATTGTTTAGTGGGGGTTTGTTTAGACGTTTGTTTAATATATTTGAATTTTATTGAATTTGAGTATCAATTAATTTTGCTTAATTAGAATTATTTAGATCAAGTTTGTTAGTTTGATTAATTAAGTCAGTATTTTGTTCTCAATTACTTATTTTATTAATTCTTTTTTAAAAGATTAAGGAATTAAAAAAGTGGAAAAAAAGACTTTCCTTTGAGGTTTTAAATGTCCATATCGAGACGATATCCCATTTACCATTACTACAAGTTAATAATAAAATACGAAAAATTATGGTCCACGCTCTACCTATTTTATCTATGTGAAGTCATTCATAATGCAGCTGAATATCAGAAATTTATAAAAGATTTAGCACAAATAAGATTAAGGCTAACGAAAAGGTGAGTTTGGGGGAATACGTATCAATACTAGTTTCAAAGATATTACCTCCTAAATGTTCTGACTCTGAAATGTTTTTAATTTCAACTATGATTGAAAATATAAAAATCTCAAAAGCAATATGCAATTAGGGAGCCACCATAAATGTAAAGCCTTTATCTATGGGAATTCTGATAAATTTGATAATTAACAAACTAAAGATAATGAATCTTTAGAATTAAATCATCATGAAGCTGAAATATATGGTATTAATTCAGTAACAATTTATCTTCCATACTTTATCTTTATTTTCAATTTTAGTAGGATTAGTTAAGTGTTTTTATATTTTCTCAACATTTGACTCATATAATAGGGATATTTTAGGAATTCAATTCCCAAATAGTTTCATGTAAGGTTGGTTGATCAAGCCAAATGACTTCTTTATTGTATTGTTTCATGCATTAGTTTTTATGTTAGTTATTATTTATTGTAATGAAATAGATTATTTAATACATGTCATAGTTAAATTCTAAAAATTCTTATTATTTTTACCTTTATTGAATATATATGATAATTAAATGAGACAATCAGTTTTATTGGAAAAATAGCAAAAATATGCTAGTGAATTTCCAGGGGCTCTTGTTTGTACGAGAAATCACTAAGAAAATCCAAACCAATACGTAGATTCAGTGTAAATTCAAGTCAACGATTTCTCATTGAATCAAGCTTATAACTAGAATTCTTTGGAAAAATCATTGAGCTAATGATACCCATTTTTAGTGATTTTGTCAATGATTGCTTAACTATTCTACGTAAGCCCTGATTTGCAAAGAACGAATTCGATTTTTGAAAAATAAAAATCGCAATCCAAAATCTCCACATTAAAACCCTTGAAACTCATAAATCACTACAACATTTCGATCAAAAGACTAATTCTTGACTACATTAATTTAATTTTAGTATATTTAAGGGATTTCTACATCAATCCTCATACATTCAACCAAAAAAGTGGTACGTTTTGAGAGTATAGAGCCACCTAAGGCTTGAGCAAGGGAGTTCAAATTAGAGCTTGGAGGAGTGTCATAGAGAAGAGTTTTGAGTCCCTTACTTAAAAAGAATCACTTTCAAGAAGGTAATCAATAAAAACCTTTTATGGATTAAGATTTTTGTTTTTCGTTGATTTTGGATTAATGATTTCAATAATAACACAAGTATGGGAATGATGTGACAATTTGTTTATCACTATTGAATTTTTTAACCATTTTTGGTATATGGCAAGTAGATTGGATTTTCTACAAAAGTAAATTTGAGACTATGTTTCAAATGAATTTTGGGGTTTTGTGAATATTTATCGATTGATTTGAATTACATACACTGATTGTTTTTTCCATTAATGTTTTATCAACCACTTTCATATAAATTTCAAACTCTCAATTTTTTAATGATTTATCCAATCATTTCTCATTCTCGATATATAAATTGAATTTTACCAAAACGTTTTTTTGACAAATTTGGTTTTAAATGATTTTACAGGTTCATTCTTTCACTTACACTATTCCAAATGACCAAAGGTGGAAATGGTAGAGGTTCAATAGAGGGGAAACGGAAGGAAATGTTAGTAGAGAAACCAAAATCAAAATTAAAAGTTTTTCAAATCTAACACGCATCAATATCTTTCAACATAACTAGGATTAGACAAGAAAGAGAACATATTCCATCTTCTTCATTTAGTTCAATACTGCGGATGATTTTTTAGAACAGGAAGAGGACATAGAGGAAGTTGATCTCGATGAAAAAGAAAAAGTATGAACCCAAGAAAGAGAATTTCGTTGGTAGCAAGGCCTATGAAAAATATAGGAGTGATATAATTAAGGAAAAGAAGTAAATCCTAGAGGAGATTAATGCAAGAACAAATCGATGCATAGGCCTAGGACCCTCAATATCATTGAGACCAAGAACTGGAGATTATTGACTTGGGATTATAACCACGTAGACTTAGAGAATGTTATTGGTGAACGGGGTCGTGATGTCTTGGTGAGAGAGTATTATGCCAAGACTTATGGAAATGAGAGTAAGACTGAGTCCCATGTTCGATGGAGGACCATGGATTATACTGCTTCAAGAATTAACATGTATTTTGGATTTACTAGATTTTAACTAAAAACATAACGATGATTACCTCAAACTCGAATATGGCATTAAATACCATTACCCTACTAAGATAATAAGGGGAGGTTTATGGGAAAGCCATGAAGATGGATTTATTTTTGATATGAAGGGGTACCCCAAGCACATAACCACCAAAATTTTAAGAAAGACTATTAAAGCTTGGTGTTAATTCATCAATGCCTGCTTACACTTGAGTCTGTAGTAATATGAGATAGTGAACTACAATGTTTCCCTACTTTACCAAATTGTTATTGGATTATGATACTTGGATGTTGAAAAACTATTCATAAATCAATTAGGTGTGCCATCACAACTAAGAAAAATGCTGGACTACCTTTCCTTTTGATAATTGCGACCTTTCATAAGGAGGATCAAGTGAACATGGCAAACCTTAACATAGATGTTTTACCGAAGAACACTGTACCTAATGAGGTTATAGAGAGATATGAAAGACTGAATGGTTATGAAGACACAAAAGATGAGATAGAAAAGGTTAAGATAACCTGAAGAGAAACTACGAAAAATATGAAAATCAGAGATGACATATGGAGAATTTTGCAGGGGATGTCCGAAGTAAGAAATGATTCAAACATGGTGCAGCTTGCTAGGGATTCTGACGAATTATACAAGAAAAATCAGAGTTGGCTTTCATGAGTGTAATTTTGCGCAATCAAAAGACCAATCTTTGTAATCAAGAACCGATGTTTGGGAATCAGAGAGCCTTAGCAAAAACCATCCACAGGATAGGGTATATAATGTTTAGAAAAAAAGATGTCAAGGAGGTGCAAGGTTCTTGTACTATCTACATAGATGAGATTACCCCTTACCATTAATCTTGATGTTCTGATATTGCAAAGTTAGGAATACCACCATTGTGACCCCAGTGTGAGCTACCAGTCCTAAATGGTTGATCCAGTAGATGAGGATGACAACTCAACTTCCAGACGACGACATTTATTGCTTTATTCTATTCATTTCCTTATCTCCGAGTGTTAGATGGAGAGCTCCTTTATGTAATTCTGCTAGTAGTGATATACTTTATGTTTCTTTATGATATTTTATGTTTATGGCGGTATACTATGTGTTACATTTTATTCAATGCTTAGGTATGATATTTAATACACTTATAATAGTGATATTTATTCATTAAATATTTATGCACTCTGCCTTATTATAATTTTAAATTAACTTTTATTAATTTCTTGATAGTCAAATTTTTTATTATATTAATTCTTTTATACTTCACATGGTATGTTTATTATGTTGAAAGTCATACTTTATTTTAAAAACCTTGATGATGAGATTCAAATTGAGTTTAGGGGAATTTTAAGTGAAATATGACATTGATGGCTATGAAAAGAAAAAAGGTAGAAAGAAAGATCATAATTACTTTTAATCTGATATTCATGTAAGATGACGAAAATTTATATATTTCTTCCGAACTCAAGTAAGTATGAGCTTCATTTTACTTTATTTTTATTAAGAACGATAATGAATGTAGAATAGATTTTTGAATCGAAGCGATTTTTATCACCCAAGTGAATTTTATTATAGAAGGAATATGTTTTTATACCCTTATTTATTAACATTACAAGTTGATGTGAACATTAAATTGAATACTTTGTGTTAGTCATAGTAAAAGGTAGAATATTGAGATAATAGTGCAAGATGAACAAGGCAGATCTATAAGAATCTTGTGTTACAAAAGGCTATTGATTAATTATTTTTATTGAATACATAGAAAGCTATTATACCACAATTAAAAGAAGAAATGAGTTAGAAACTGATGAAATTCTATAAGTTAGGAAGAAGGCTTTCTTAAATTTTAGTGGATAGTGAGTTTACAAATATAAGTATATAGAGAGTCCTGTAGATTCCAAGGGAAATGGTGCAGAGAATCTATAGTGGGAAAAGTATGAGAATGTACATATGAAATGGAGTAAGGATTCAAAAGTAAAAGTAAAATAAATATGCTAAAAAGAATCAATTATAATAAAGTAGAAAAATCAAAATGAGAGATGAAAAAGATAGATGTAATTAAAGTCTTCAAAGAAATTTGAGGCTAGAGTTGAATGAGTATTTCTTAATCTAACAAGTTTTAAAGGATATATTCATTGGTATATTTGAAAATTACTATTGATCTTGATTGTGGTACTATTATAAAGTATTTTCTTACATTGAAACTAATCTAGTGGTATTGATGTTTTATGGTACTATATTAGTTATCGTAAGCTTGATGCTTGTGAGTGGAGATTAAGAAAACCTATATTGTATACTGGCTTTGGTTATGAAGTTTAACTTATAAGGGGTATTACATTATATGGTTGAGTTATCGTTAAGGGATGTTCATTTTTGTCTAATTCATTCTATTATGTCATAACTTTCATTTACTTGTGGTTGATATTCTTTCATTTGAATATCACTTCAATTTTTAAATTTATATTATTTAAAGTTAAGATGAAATAGAATTAAATTAGTTTGTAAGAATGAAAAGAGAATATGATTGAGAGTATTCATTTGCTCGAATGTCAAAGTGCTAAGTTTGGGGTATTTGAAAAGTAGATAATTAGATACATTTTATAATGTAATTTAGGTTGATTCTATATATAAATGATAATAATACACTAGGCATTATTTTTTTTTGTGATTTCAGGTTTTTAAATAGGAAAATTAAGAAATGGACGAAAAGAGAAAGAAGGCCGAAAAAACACTCAACTAGAAAAGAAGCCCTGCGATTAGATAGAGATTAGGAATAACACTAGGAATCGACACCTAAATTGAAAGTAGGAAAAAACTAGCGAGTTCGTAGCAAATTGAAGAATGAGGTAGAAATCATCAGCTAAATAGATAGAGCATTTAGAGCTAAACTCAGTGATTTACTCAGTGATTTGTACATAAGTTAGGAATCGCTAACAAATCGTAAGGTCAGTTACGACTTTGTTAGACTAATATGAATAATTTGAGTTTATCTAAAATATCTATAAAAATGGCTAGAGAGCTTCAAATGAACCCTCTCCTTTTGCTTTAAATCTATTAATATTCATCAATCACAAATTCAACAAGTTGTTTTTTGCATATGACAACTAAAGGAAATTGGTATTGCATGTATAACTGCCAATATGTTATGTTGTATTTTGACTCTAATTCTATATTTATGGTTAATGACAACAACTATAGAAGTAGTAATAACTAGGATTAATCTATAGGCCATTTTTTTCAAGTGGATGTTCTAGGTAATTGTGTTCTAAATGGTTTATTATTTGCCTTATGTTAGTACTGGCTTAGATTAGGCATGATTTTAACTGAGTGTAATGCTATTGTATTTCCACGGTGTTGCGTTTTATCTAATGGGTAGATTTACAATGACAAGAATATGGCATTTTTATTAAATTTAGAACATTTGGTGGTTGGCTAAAGGCTATCAACTTATTATGAAATAGGATTTAATGATTCGAAGATTTCACGTATTATATGATTATAACTATAAAGTGAAGTATTGTTCTGTTCTAGAGTTTGAAAGCAATCCAAATATATTACATTGTTTAGTGGGGGATTGTTTAGATGTTTATTTAAGATATTTGAATTATACCGAATTTGAGTATCATTAAATTTTGTTTGTTTTGAATTGCTTAGAATAAGTTAGTAAGTTTGATTAATTAAGTTAGTATTTATAGTTTACAATTAATTAATATTTTCATTCCTATTTAATTTGATTGACTAAACTAATAAAAATAAGAAAAAAAAAAGACCTTCCTTTGAGATTTTAAAAGTCCATGTGGAGATGACATCCCATTTGCCACTACTACAAGTTAATAGTAAAATACAAGAAATTATTGTGCACCCTCGACCCATTTTATCTGGTTGAAGTAATTCATAATGCACATAAATATAAAATTTATAAAAGATTTATGTGCATATAAGATCAAGTCTAATGAAAATGTGAGTCTAGCGGAACACGTATCCACACTAATTCAAAAGAAATTACCTCCTAAATGTTATAACCCCATAATGTTTTTCATTTTATATAAGATTGAAAATAAAATAATTTCTAAAGCATTAGTTGATAAGGGAGCCTCCATAAATATTATGTCTTTATCTATTTATTTGCAAATGACGGATGTACTTTTAGAAGAGGAAAATTTCTCGAATAAAACGTCTCTAATTTTAGGAACACCATTCTTGAAAAAAAGCAAAAGCGAAGATTGATGTTTCGAATGGAACATTAAAATTAGAAGTAGATGAAAAATACATTGAATTTTAATATATACGCGCAATGAAATACCTAATAGATGTTCATTCCATATGCACATTATATATGATAAATCAATTAATTGAAAAATCTTTTACAATGATAAAATAGATAAATTGGAAATGGGAATAGAAGTTTTAGAAAAAAATGATGATGGAGATGAGGAAATAAAAGAGGTAGTAAGTACTTTGGAATCGTACAATGAACTACCTAAACTTACTTATTACCTAGATTTATCTAAATCTCATTCAAAACTCTTACCTCTTATAGTTAAAGCCCAAGAATTAAATCTAAAAACTTTACCAGATCATTTGTAATATGTTTATCTAGGGGACTATAATAAATTACAATTAATAATTTCTAATAAACTAACAAGTTTAGAAGAAGATAGATTAATAAATGTACCGAAAGAATTTATAAGAGCAATATGATGGACCATAGCTGATATTAAAGGAATAAGTCCACTTACTCATATTCATAAAATAGATTTAGAAACAAATGAAAAAGCTTCTAGACAAGCTCAACGTAGATTAAACCCGCTTATGATGGCCGTAGTAAAAGTTGAAATATTAAAATTATTAGAAGCAAAAATGATATTTTCAATACCAAATAGCAATTGGGTATGCCCTGTCCAAGTAGTACCTAAAAAGACATGAATTACAATAATAACAATTGAGCATGGAGAATTAGTACCAACTAGAATCCAAAACAGTGGGAGGGTATGTATATATTATTGGAAGTTTAATGCCTCAGCTTGGAAGGACCATTACTACTCCCCTTTATAGATAAGGTGTTAGAAAGATTAGCTATCAAACTCATTATTGCTATTTAGATGGTTATTCAGGATTTCATCAAATACATGTAGCACTAAATGATCACAAAAAAATAACTTATACTAGCCCGTTTGGCACATTTGCTTATAGACGTGCCTTTTGGTTGATGTAATGCACCTACAAAATTTCTAGGGTGTATGGTTAGTATTTTCTTTGATTATATGGACAATGTTATTGAAGTGCTCATAGATGATTTCATGGTTTATGGTAATTCTGTAGATGAATGTTTTGTTAATTTAACTAAAATGCGTAAGAAATGCAAAGAAAAGAATTTAATACTAAATTATGAAAAATCCCATTTCATGGTATATTAAGGACTTATATTAGGTCATATAGTGTTACATAAAGGAATAAAGGTAGATCCAACAAAAACTTAAGGAATCAAAATGTAAACTTACCCCACTTCGGTGAGAGAAATGCATTCATTTCTTGGCCATGCGGTATTATAAAGAAGAGTATGAAAGGTTTTTCTAAAATAACACAACATTTATGTAAACTTCTACGAAAAGTTGTTTCTTTTGAATTTGCCGATGATTGCAAAACAGTCTCTATTAAATTGAACAATTCTTTTGAATTTACCGATGTTCCATTTGTATTTTACAAATCCCTTAAGAAAAGAAGTTTATTATTTTTATTCTTAATTTTAAGCTAATAAAAAAAGAATTTAATTTAACTAATCTTACAGAAGTAACACAAATCAAAGTCACTAAATCGACAATCAATTCAAAAAATAAATCTTAATATAAATAAATATCTAAATAGTCAACCTAAAGAATGAAACCTAGATCCATTTTGCATTCCAAACATACAATTCAAATCATATAGTCATGAATGTACTTTAAAAATATCATAAATCATTAAACTCTAATTATAAGTAAGTAAATAGCCTTTAGCCATCCATTTGTTCTCCTTGTACTGGTTGAAAGCCACGTTCTAGTTTTATTGAGCTAATATGTTTAAATACACAAATAGACTAACTTCAAACAATAGAACTGCAATACATTTTAAGAGAACATCAAATTACTAAATCTAACATATTCAAAAAGTCACTTCAACACTAGATTTAAACTTCAAAATCACCTAGAATATTTAAATGGTGTTTACGTTTCAAATAATTTTAGTTATCACTTCGAATTGTCATTGAATCAAAACATCATATATGTATTGGCCACTATGCACATAACACTCAAATCCATGATTAAAATTAATAGATAATAATCTATAAAAACAATGAATCAATAAAAAAATTAAGTTTAAAGCATTAAGCACACATTCATTATAATATGACTACATTATCAAATAGATCTTGTTCATGTTTTGAGTTTTATTATTCACTCATGATGATAAATAACATAATTAAATTCGGAATTGAAAGACAATTAAAATTACCTTAATAAAACATTGAATATTCTTCAAAAAATAAAGCAATCAAAGAATGGTCTTCAAACTAAAGCAAAAGTTGTAAAACTAATAAAAGACCATAATTTCGCAGTCTAGGGTATTCATTTATAGTATATTGGGTAATACATATTCTAAACCAACCTAAAATCCTTGTTGTAATCCAAAATCACGGAATTCGCACCGAACGATTCCAAGCGATTTGTGCGAATCAAGAATCATTAGGACTATCCAATAATCATTTGGAATATCTAGGACTTGAAGCCCACTAGTCATTTGTTGTGTCCTTTTATTTGGCAAGTGATTTGGATGCTTACAGGAATTACTGTGAATCACTGGGTCAAAATCCCATTTTTCTCCATAATTCATTAGTGACTCATTATAAAATTTTTCACTCGATCAATTCCTTCATTTTTCTCTTTTTTTGTACATTTCTTCATATTCTTCATTTATTACCTGAAATACCACAAAGAGAACATCCCATGTAATATAGTCTTTTAAATCCAAAATCATCCTAAAATGAGCTATAAAACATTTTTAATAATTGACTTGCCATATACTTTTAAACTCAGCACGTTGTAGTCCCGAGCAAAGAAGTGCTCTCAATCAAATCCTATTTTCTTCTCTCATTTTGATTTCATAATTATATACTCCTATTCTCAAACAAAAATGATCTTATAAATGAAAATATATTACCTTCATAAAATAAAAATTATGATATAATAGAGAGAATTAAGGATCAAACTTTTTTATTTGACAACTCAACTTCCCAATTGAGCAACATACCTCAGAATTCAAAGTTAAATCAATCACCAAGATCAAGGCATTACATATGTTTTCTCAATCTCCACTGACAAGCATCAAGCTTATGGTAACTAATATAGAATCTCAAGACACAGAAATCACTTAATCAATCTCATTTTCAAGTAATACTTGAAATATCACCACAATCAAAGTCGATAGGAACTCGTATTCACTAATAATCATCATTTTTTATTCATTTGTTTAAGTGTTGGAATATGAAATACCTCACTGAACTTAGCCATAAGCACTCGAGCTAAATCTTTTATTTAGAGAATTATTTTTTTACAAACATCCTTCAATTTTCTTTGTATCGCTCTTTCTTTCTCCATATGAATATATTCCCAATTTTCATATTGTATTTCTATAAGTTCCCTGCTCTTTTTCTTTTGGAATCTTATATTCTTTTTATAGGAATTATTCCTTTCATTTTTCCACGACTAGATTCCTTGCTCCTTTTCCTTTAGAATATGTAGGTCTCTCTATTTTTTTATTTCAAAATTCTTGTTAGTTCTTCTATCTTTAACTATAGTCATTGAAGTATTGTCTCAAATTAAGGAAAGTTTATTTGCTATTTCATATTTCTTTACTTAATGGTGGCATAATTTCTTTTCAAAATATATATAAATAAAATACTTGATCATTAATCTTTGTATAACAAGATTCTTAAAAATTTGTCTAGTTCATCTTACACTATCATTTCGATCTTCTACTAATTATAATGTCTAACACAAAGCAATCAATCCCATCTAAACACTTCTAATGCATATAAAATAGAGGTTAAATCAAATAAGGTATAATAATTCATTTCTATCATAAAATTTATATTCTCATGGGTAATAATGGTATATCATTTTCATATATATTGAAATTATATTCAATTCACTTATTTCCCAACTAAAGTTAAATGAAAATGAAGAAATGTTACCTGAATTTGTGGAAAAATGTCAAATTTTTCAGTCAAATAAATTATACCTCTTAAGTCTTCCATATTTGGCTTCTTTGTAATTCACTTCACCTACAATACACCCAAACTAATTCTAAACCTTATCCTCAAGGTTTAAAAATTTAGTCGTGTTTTCAACAAAACAATATAAAAATACTCCATGATGCATAAATGAATTGAATATGAAATATAAATTACTTTTCAAAATTTAAACTATAAGCATCATATAAAAGAAATACACAATGGATAAAGCATTCGTTCTAATTAAAACTCAAATAGAGTTCACAATTCACATATACCATATAAACAAGTACTTAAAAATTTCAAAGTGTCGTGTGCATAAGTAAATTCCTCATCACTCCTTTCAGCTTCGTCTTCGTTCCTCAGTGCAATTGGTTGGGAAGTGTAGTTAATAGCATGGTTTTGAACTCCCGATGGTGGTCTTGACTGGATTAAAAGAACATCGATGCTTCTTTTATGATCTTGCAAACTTTTCATCTTTTTTCTCTTCATGGAATGATGAAGCACTAGAGTTCTTTCGTTTGCTTCTAACATTTCCCTCTTCCTTGAGATTTTCTTCTCAATATGTCGAAAAGCAAAAAATAAGGATTTGAAAAATCTTTTCCTTCTAGGTAATTGGGTAGATGTGGAACTACTCCATGCCACCGGAACATATGCTTGAATCATCAAATTTGTTCCTCACCTTGATTATTCTTATATGCTTGCATGGAGTCTCTACCTATTAGTTTAGTCTTCTAGTATGTACCTCCTTATCTCATTAGTCTCCCTGTGTTTTTTTGAATTATAGCATCCATTCATCGCTTCCATCCTTTTGATTGCAACATTTGTGATAGTCTTCCTAGGTAGCACATTAAGTTGCATCTCATGGAAACTATCCTTAGCCCTCATACATAGCTGAGTGATTAGAATTAAGAATGGTAGGTGATCTTGCTTCCTATACGTCATTACCTATCTCATTGCATCATGTATTACATTTCCAACATTGATACACCCAGTCTTTGCAACAATATGGTGGAGCACAATGGGTCTATGGTTGCACACTTTAGAATATTACTTAGTAGGTAATAGGTAGACGCTATGATGTAGCTCCAACATTTGGTGGTTCTACTAAAATTAGTGATATTGATGAACCTCGGGTGACATTTGATATAGAGGAAAAATCACCATTTAGGAATAACCTTTAAGGCTTCTTGAGTTCTCGGGTGTGGGTAAACATCCTTCATTCGGTAGAGCCAGCTTTGATAGTCATATACTCTTGCCTAATTCTAAGTTCTTGTAGTTCATAGTTTCTATTGCATGCTATTAGTGAAATGTCAATCTTCTTTCCTTGAACTACCATGTCGTTATGATTTCTACTTACAAATCTACTAGCACAGAATTTGCAGACTAATTTCGAACATCCTCTCTCTAACCTTCCTTTGTAATCCCTGAGAAGTTGTTTGTACTCTCTTTCCAGTACTATGCTCACAACTTTAAATATGTTTTTTCACATTATGGATTTGAAGTTCTCTCTCTAAAACTCTTTTCATATCTAGAATGTATCTATTATATCCTTCGAGACTAACAAATCTCATGGGGTTATAAGGAACTTGAACGTCTTGGTCTAGGTAGTCAGAATCCTAATTAGAGTTAGTGAAGTGTGTGTTCTTAAATCTGCCCATTCGAGTTTTGAATCTCTAATTGTTTAGGAATGTACCCTTGATCAATCTATAAACATTGTTTATCTTATAATTTTAGTGAATGAAATAAAGGTTTTCATTTGCTATTTTATTATAAGTGATTGCATGTTTACCTTATATTAAGATCCATTGGTATTTATTGAAATATCTTAAATGTCCCTAGTTGGTCATTATACTTGGAACTATAATGAATTAAGACTAGTGTGAATCTTGATTGATGGTCATGTGATGATAATGCATATGGGGATACGAATCGAGATCATGAGTACATGTTAGGGAACAAGGTAGTAGAACGAGACCCTATGAGAATATAACATGGATTAAGTCATACATTTTACTCATGATAGGTATATCATTTAGTCCTTCGACTTGAGATTACCATAGACTTTAATATTAGAAGCATGGTAATTTGAAACAATCAAACGTTTTCTTTAACCAGATGATTATAAAGATTATGATTAGTTTCCACATGAATAATATGTGAAGGCATGTAATTAAGATATAATTTTTCACTCTCGTATAGAAAGAAGATCAATAGATCCCTCGATATGATAGACTGATAATGGCCAAATCCATGTGAATTGATATGATCAATGTCACTTGGATGTTTTCAGTTTACCTTAAGATCGAGGCTAGTAAGATTAAACATTAATAGTTATTTTTCATGCCTTACGTTTAATCAAAGGATATCGTACAAAAAAAGGATATGAAATATGTTATTCAGTAGATTGTATCCATTTTGATATTCATGCTACTTGGGTACTCATAATGCCTTGCTAGAGACCGCTTATGACTTATGTACCAAAATGGTATTAGTTCACTACCAATGTCACATAATACCTATTAGGTCAGACACAAAGAATGACTTTGCGCAATTTCAATTGTTCCACACAAATGAATTTTTATATAATTAAATTCATGACATAAAACCCCTAACAATTTGTTATATGATAACTTCTTAATAGGGGCATATACGCAATTTTATTAAACTGCCTAAATACGATAGTTGTATTATGAATAAGATTTTAAGTAAGGGCATACCTACGCATACAAGTAGAGGTTGATACCCTAAAATAAAGTAATATTTTCATATTTGCTATTTTATAATTCTCTAGATTTTGAGAGAGAAAGAAAAATGTTTAGAGAAGGAAAAAAATGGATTAAGGTATAGTTTTACTTTTGTATATCGAGTTTAATGGAGCTTATTTTTTATCCTGTTTGGGTTTTTTAAATTGTTTTGAATTTTTGTCTGTGTATGAACCCCAAAGCCCAACACTAATAATAACACCCATATATAGAATGTATGTTTGTTGACTCCGATGGTCTTTTTAGATGTCTCTACCATAATCCCTCTACCTTTCTCTTATGCACTACTCTTTCCCTTTCCAATACCTTGTCTCACCATATCGACCAAAAAACTAATGTGAATTGGTAAACCAAAATCCCGTGATTGATACAAAAAATGGACTTAAGACCGGAAAGTTTTTGAAAATCAAATTGCTATTAAGAAATTCGAGGAGATTATGAATGATGCATAGATTTTAGGCAAAACTCTTATGAAAATTACGATAGCCGTAAATATGAGAACAAGTTTATTGAATGCCCTTTCAAACAATCATGAATAACACCTTTAATGGAAAAATCCAATTTCAAAGATTTTTCAAATACTCTTCCAAAATTCATTCTTATGTTTTATCTCAAAATTATGGAATTTGTAAACCTTCCCTCATACTATTGCAACCCCCAATCTGAAATAAATTTTTAGATGTAAAGAAATGAAGTTATACAAAGAATTTTTGAAATTAATTGAAGAATTTTCCTAAATACCTCAAAAAATTAAATTCTCATTCAAATAATGTGCTAGGGCGGTCATTCACACCTTATTGAGAGTGAATATCTCAAGATATACTATCTCGAACTCCTTTCACCTAGTATTCCAAGCTCAAAATTTTAATTCCCCAAACCCTAGCTTTATTCTACTCTCACAATTTGGATGTGTTTAGTGTTGAACAAAAATAAGTAGAGGTGGGAATCACTTATATACACTAAGATTAAGTTTAGGTTGGTTTAATATAGGGCATAAATTGAAGTTTTTCGTGAAGGGGTGCAATGGTTTGATTGTATGAATGAGGCATTATGTGTAGCGATTAAGGTTTTTTGCTATAAAAACCAAAAGTCATGCCCAATGATTTCCATCTAAATGGAATCGTTAGGAATCACTACATAAATTGGAAATAAGTATGCTGCTGGAAAATTTGATGTCCGGTAAATTTTACAAGCGATTCCTATGTAAGTTGAATCATTGGTAATCTTCATACTTCAATTTTCAACCTGATTGTAATATTTTTGCTAAGGATTTTGCCAATGATTCCTAATGTTATTTGGAATCACCAGGAATTGATCCTTAATTTTGTTTTTTTGCAATTTTATTTCGTGAGTAACTTATGCATATTTCCTAAAAGTAAATGTAAAGTTAATAATGATTGAAAAGAGTCAAAAAGAATTTCATAGTTTCATAGTGATATGTACCTAAATAATAATTTTATTTATTAATAAAATTGATTAATGAACAAATAAGCAACTTTATAATGCGAACTTGCATAAAGGCCATCGAAGTACAAACAACTCGATCAACCCCCTCTTAATGAAGCTACTCTATAGCTTAACTTGAGAAAGTAAATCCAAAAGAAAGTCAAAAGGAGAGATATTAGAAACAAGCTATACTAAAGCTAGTAACCTATCAAAATTTGAAATAATAAGAATAAATAATGAATATGGGCTGCTAAAATAGAGTGATGTTGCTTATAGTCATTTTCTTGACCAATAGAGGAATTAATCTTCGTTAAGTGTAATAGAATCAATCTTTTGTTCAAGTAGTTCCTCTTCGAGAATGTCTTCACTAGGATTCAAGAAATATATGTCATCATTGATCTAATCACCAGGACTAAATTGCTCCTCTTCTATTTTGTCGTAAAGCTCTATAGCATAATTTATTGATACTACCTCATCACCCGCCTTTAGTGTAACTATGGGCTCATATACGTCGATGATAGCTCCGTCCATAGATAAAATTGATCTACTTAATAATGTATGATCGTCAAGGTCAGTTTACGATATGATTAGGAAATGTAAGATGATGGTGATCCTAACAACTCATACATGCACATTATTTGATATTCCTAAGGTGACTGTATAGGTGCCATTAGGCTTTAACACCATAACATGTAGTTTGCAATGAATTCTCAATTTCGATTGAAGAACCAAATGATCAGGCATAAGACTCATATTGACTCCCGTATCGATTTGAACTCCAAAAATGGATAGGTCATTGATTTGTATGTTGAGGTAGTTTTGCCTTAGGTCCTCTCTAATGATTTTGGTAGGATTGCTATTTTCACAATACTCCTCGTAATCCGAGTCATCCTTGTCACACTTGTATGGGTCTATGGCGGTTGATGCGTTATTATTTATGCATTTTTTCATAGGTGTTTTCCTATGTAACTAGAGACGAAAGTCATATTTTATGGCCATATAAGTTTACTTTGGTGATTTAAAGGGTATTTGAGTATTTATGCACAAATTAGGATTGACGCCCTCAAAATTGATTAACGGTGTCTGTGAAGACCAATGGCACCAAGCAAGGCAACACAACAGAACAACTAATGGTGCCATAATTGAATGTACGACGTCAACTCTACAAGGGATGACCTCAACCATGATACTAGGTTTAGAAGTAAAAATTCCTGAGTGACTTAAAGGCGAAACCTTGCTATACTAAAGTACGTCGCCATCCAGCACCGCTCCCACATAACAGTGGAGTCACCAATGGCACCAATTTCATAGAATGGAAATTTTGATGCTTTTTATAAGGTTCTTATTCCTAGGAGTTGTTATTTTTGTACCCAAACAAACCTACATAAAGGAGGCACCTTTATGGATGAAAGTACATTATATTCATAGTGTTTTCAGAGAATAGCAAGGTAGAGTAGCCATGTCCGGCTAGGGCAATGAATATCTAGGTCGGGGATGAAGCTCTTTGGCCAGTATTAAGTCGTTTTGTACGTCTTGTTGATATTTCTAATATAATAGTTTTTTTATTCAGTTCTTTATCATTATGTTGTAGTTTTTATCAATTTCTTAATGGCAGTTTGGAGTTTGTATATTCATTGCAAATCACTAGGCATAAACCCATTGACCGGCTATCAATTAGATTAAGTCTTTGCTACCAATCGAGTTAAGAAGTGGCAATAACTTAGAGCAAGAAAACTTACAAACTTGTTGTTCCAAGTGAGTAACTTCGATAACTAGGTTAAATATTGAGAGTGGTTACCCAAGTTTATCTAGGGGTGGGTGATTCGACATATCCGTTAAAGCTACTCGTAGCTAAATCTTGAGACCGGTTGCCTAACGTTTTACTATGGATTAAGAGAAGTGTTTAAAGAGTGGGTGCCCTATCTATAAGAGTGCGGGTGACCCCAACACCTATAGACCATCAAGTGAGACTAGTTTAAAACCACCATTCGAAGTCGATGTTACAATACATGGAAACAACATAGGTCTAGATAGTAGATTCTTAGACGTAGGTATGCTTTACTATTTATAATTCTCATTATTTACCTTATTTTTTAGTAGACCTTTAGAATAAAGCTCATTCAAAAAACCCCTCAGATTTATTTTTCTATTTATTGAACTCATTTGGACTAAATCATATGGGTTTAACCCCGTATTTAGCATTTTCACACCTAAGTGTGATTGGTAAACCTTTACGTGTTATATTTGACATGTACTACACGTGATCACTTGCTATTCTCCTTTCTTTGATTTTTTGTTCTTTTTCTTTCTTGGTTTTTTAAACATCCATATGGTAAATGTTTCACTAGAATTAACTTTCACGATATAATCCTCCTTGTCGTTCAATTCATCCACTGAGCCGTCAAGTAGGTCAAGATTAATGATCTCCATATCCTGTGAGGCACAACTTTAACGATAAGGTTTTAGTCTAATACAATTAACTTTAAAGATTCTCCATTTTTCTCTACTTTCTTTTTCTACAGCGCCATGGGGAAATACGTGAGTAACTACAAAAGGTCATGTCCATCTTGAGCAAATTTATTTCAAGGAAATAATTTAAGACGTGAACAAAAGAGTATGAATTTTGTTACTACTTCAAATTCTCTATATTCAATTCATTTTCATGAAGTGCCTTCATTTTGTTTTTATAAATGGACGCACTCTTATGCGCGTCATTTCTTAATTCTTCTAACTCTTAGGTACTGAGTTTACGTTGTTTTCCTATATTATCATAATTCATATTACATGTATTGATTTCCTAATATGCCTTATGCTTAAATCCAACTAGCAGATGACATGCTTTACTAAAAACTAGTATATAAGGTGTCATACTAATGTGTACTTAAATGCAGTTCTATATATGCATAGTGCATGTTCTAAATGAAAAATCCAATATTTATGTGTTAGACATACTCACTTTTGTAATATTGATTTAATTTCTATGTTTAAGGTTTTAGCTGGTACACTAGTTTGTGGGTGGTATGCGATAGATATTCTATGTGTAACATGGTATTTATGAAGTAAATTAACTATGATTCTACTCCAAAAGTGTGAACCTTTATCGCTAATCAATGCTCTAAGTGCTCCAAAAATAGTAAATATCCACGAGTTTAGGAAATTAACTACAATTTTAGAATTATTAAATTTTGTGGCTATAGCTTCTACCCATTGGGACAAATATTCTACAACTAATTAAATGTAAATATTTTCATTAGATAGTGGAAAATGTCCCATAAATTTTATTCCCCAAACATCAAATACTTTGCAAAACAGAATAGGACATAAGGGCATTTGGTTCCAATGTACTATGTTTTTCATTTTTTGACAATTTAGACGAGTTTTTGTGTAAACATAATGATCGTGGAATATAGTAGGCAAAAAGAATCTTGAGTATAATATTTTATAGGCTATACGACGTGGGCCAAAATGTCCTCAACAAGCACAAGTTTGGCAATGAGCAATAATGGATTGCATTTCTATTTGTGAGATACATATTTAGATGATTTAGTCAGCAAAAGAATTCCACAAATAAGGATCATCCCATAGATATTGTTTAGAATCGTGTTTAATGTTATTCTTTTCGAATTTTACTAAATGAGGTGATAGTCTATTAGTAGTGACATAGTTTACTATATTGGCATACCATGGGCTAGTAATAGCCATCTTATATAAGTGTTCATTTGGAATGTCATCTTTTAATGGTATTGGGGGTTCACTCTTTTCTAATCTACATAGATGGTATGCTACTAAGTTTTCAGTAGCTTTTTTCACTGTGTAAAAAATTGATTTAGCAATGGAATAGCAACGAAATATAAACGAAATAGCAACTGAATACCAACATTAATAAAATTAAAGGTGGAATAGCAAGAAAATGAGATTTGCTTGAAAATCTATTGTGGATAATTATTTAGCAACGAAAATCAGTTTCCATCTCTAAATAGAGACATAAATAACAATCATAATATGGGTTTATGAGTTGAGTTTTATTGCTATTCCATTGCTAATTAGCAACGGAATAGCAACAAAAACTCAAAAACCCAAAATCATTTGATGACCATTTCAATACTATTGCTACTTAGAGACGGAATATCGATGGAATACTTGTTTTCTGTTGCTATTCTATTTGTAATTCATTTGTGTGCCTAGAATTTTATTTTTCTTCACATTTCTTTCTAGCAGGGTTCTCTTATACAAATTCTAAAGCAATCTAATAGCCCTTCTCAAATGACTTACACTCCCTACAATGGCTCATTGGTGGTTCTATAACATCCTCCAAAAGCAATCTTCATACCATTCATTCAAACAAAATACCAAATATTATACTAAATGGAACCTAAAAATAGAATTTGATCTTAATATGCACAAAACAATATTTAGAATTTCTTTAAAAATGAAAAAGCTGAATAAATGAACTAAAATACCTAACTTTTCATCACCAAGGTAGTCCTCATCCATCTACTAATGGATGTCATGATAATCATCGTCGTGTTGTGTTGAGTCGTTAATTATGTAATATTTTATATAGGTTATCTATATATTTTTATAGTCAAGTCTCCAAAATACTAGCCTAATTGCATTTATTTATTATCTTCAGGGTTATTGAAATGCGCGGTTAAATTTGGGGGTATTCATATGCCTGGATCCATTTTACATCGAAAGTTGCGCTAGCGCGTATCTCGAGGCAAATTTGGTGGGGCCCACACTCGAGGCACAAGAGTGATGATGTGGTGGACAGTTAGGCACATGCGATGTACGTGCTTGGTTGCATGATTCAAGGAGAGAAGTTAGCAAGTTTCTATTTTTAGTTTTGTTAGGAAATACTTTAATATATAATATGTTATTATAGATACATATAAATATATATAGATATTGAAGAGATATAGAAAGATAACAACTGAGAGATGGAAAGAAATGAGGACGCACAATAAAAAGAAAAACAGAGACGAATTAGGAGGACGGCTCTCGCTGGCCTTTTTCTCTCTGGGCCGAACTCTCTTCTATTCTATTTTCCATTTTTCTTTGTTCTTTGTGTTCTTCAACTATGCGAGGCTAAAACCTCTAGCCTAGGCAAGATTGCAAGGGAGGTTCGACTGCGCATATCAATGGATTTGTGAGATTTATATATTTTAATTTCAGTCTTTTCATTATTATTTTATTTTCTTTGGTATTATTTTAATAATCAAAGTTAAATACTTGTTTAAATTTGATTTATTTGTCGATGAGTCATAAGCATCTACTTGTGCAATAAGACCACACTAGCGGCATTGACCCTACCAATTGATTAGCCTCTTTTGGGACCGGTTGAATACCTTAGGGATCTAGGCTAAATCGGACACACTAGTGATCCGGTTGTCTAGGTGTAGTGCCTTCACGAAGCTCAATGCGGTCAACACATTAAACATAATTCACTTTAATATATGGTTATGTGTTTGATTAGGGAAGTAGTCACCGTCGTACCTTGGCTATCGAGATTTGGAAAGAGCGAGGAACCGCGTGCGTCACCGGGTCTATAGCTACACTATGATATTTTGATTTGGATACTTTACATAAATCGACGACCAAATCCAATCTTTTACCAAAACCGAACTTGTATGTCTTGACCTAGGTATTTTTTTTAATTATTTTATTTTCAATTTTATCTCCTTTGCCTTAATTACTTTTTGATTAGTAAACTAATTCAATTCTCTATCAAACCTCGATTTTCCTTTTTGTTATTTTTTACCTAAGAAAGAATACCAGTCCCATGGGATCGACCTTTGCCACTATTCTACAAAAATAGTTGGTTTAGGTATTTTATAATTATATTGACGTGTTCGGCGCGTCAATTTTTAGCGCCGTTGCTTGGGGATTGGTTTTTTTTCTTTTTTTGGTTTTTTTTTTTTTTTTTTTTTTTTAATTTTCTTTGGTTTTTTTTATCTAGTTCCTTGTTTCTAACATTTTTGCAGGTAATTCCATAATGGCCTCCTATGCCCATAATTATGGTCGATTCGAAGACTCATACTATCATGCTGTGAATGGGGTAGGTATGTCACATAATGAACATCAATTTTCTAACTCGCAATCTTTTGTGCAACAAGTCAGGGTTTGTGAAAATTGTGGGGGAGTACTTTCATCCCACGTATGCTTGTCCTTATTCGAAGTATAAGAATCATCATGGTTCCACTTACACATCACCACAACCCAACTTCTATATGTCTAAGCGAAGTCCACAGATTCCTCAACATGAAAAGAGGTCTATACGAGACATGATGAATGACTTGATCTTCAGAGAACCAACTTTTCAACAAAGTCATCAACATGAACGGAGAACCATTGCGGACATTGAGAGAAATATGATCTCGATTGGCTTTCTCAAAGCACCACTCGGCGACCCTTGCGGGAGGATATGCAGCATATGAAATCAAAGTTGCAAAATTCAGAAACTCAAGTTACCGCTATACTTGAGCATTTGATGGATGAGGAGCATTTGATGGATGAGGAAGAGTTGCCTCCGCAACCAATTTTTGACTCAGATGAGACCGTGAATGCTGATACATCTAAAAGTGTTGAGTTTGATGAGTTCTCGATTGTAGACGAGCATTTGAGCGAACCAGAGGAAACACTATACGTTTCTTCACATGAGCCAGACATTACTATTGCACAATATGACGATGATGAAGCTGAGAAAGAAATTGAAGTCATTTCAGAAAGCTCGAAGGAGCCCCAAGAAGAGAACAAGGAAGACCAACCTTTGGTGTTGGTGAAACCACCCACCCTCCCATGCATATTTGTTAGACCTTGCAAGGGGGTGGAAGTAAAGGAGCGTTCGCGGATTTTCTACACTGCCGACACCTTTGTGTTGGATGACCATGACTCGACAGATTCTTTTGTGTTAGAGGTCCCGAATGAGCTCCGAACTCTGAAAGAGGGCATGCTTGCTGAATTGCCCAAAGCTACAAATGCACCTTTCGTTGTTGATATCTCGAAAGGAGAAGGCATCACGTGATGAATCACGATAAGTCTAGCCAAAAACTTAAAAGAAAGGCGCTCGTTGGGAGGCAGCCCACCTTTATTTTTATTTTTATTGCATTTATTTCAATTTTAATTTAGTTTTAGTTTTTTTTTATGTTTAATAAAGCCCTAACTTGGTCTCTTGAATTTTTACAGGTGTAATGAATGTTTGATGAGCGCTGATCGCACTAGACCACCCCTGCATTTTGTTAGGTTTAACTCGAGCGCGCACTAGTTTTTGGAGACTTTTGTTATGCGTGAACTTGTATCATCTTCTTATTCTTTTTCACCACTATTCTTTATCTTTTTGTTGCATGGATTCCTTCTCTCCCATTTTTTATTTTTATTTTTTTCCTTTGTGTTCTTTGATGCGAGGCTAAAACTTCTAGCCTAGGCAAGATTGCAAGGAGGTTCGATCACGCATATCAATGGATTTGTGAGATTTATATATTTTAATTTCAGTCTTTTCATTAATATTTTATTTCCTTTGGTATTATTTTAATAATCAAGGTTAAATACTTGTTTAAATCTTGATTTATCAGCCAGTGTGTCGTAGGCCTACTTGTGCGATAAGACCACAGTAGTGGCATTCGACAATACCGATTGATTAGACCCTTTTGGGATCGGTTGAATACCATAGGGATCTAGGCTAAATTGGACACACTAGTGATTCGGTTGTCTAGGTGTAGTGCGTTCACGAAGCTCAATGCGGTCAACACAGTAAACATAATTCACTTGAATATATGGTTATGTGTTTGACTAGGGAAGTAGTCACCGTCGTACCTTGGCTATCGAGATTTGGAAGTGCGAGGAACCGCGTGCGTCACCGGGTCTATAGCTACACTAGGATATTTTGATTTGCATACTTTACATAAATCGACGACCAAATCCAATCTTTTACCAAACCGAACTTGTATGTCTTGACCTAGGTATTTTTATTAATTATTTTATTTTCAATTTTATCTCCTTTGCTTTAATTATTTTTAGATTAGTAAACTAATTCAATCTCTATCAAACCCCGATTTCCCTTTTTGTTATTTTTGACCAAAGAAAGATTATCAGTCCGTGTGGGATTGACCCTTTGCCACTATTCTACAAAAATACTTGGTTTAGGTTAATTTTTAATTTTATTGACGTGTTCGGCGCGTGTCATGTTGCTGCTCTGGTGAACAAGGTGGATCCATATTAACTTGCAGGTGATGCTCTTGAGGTGGTGGTGGTGGTGGTGGTGGTGCCTGAGCAGCGTTCACTCTGAAGTCCATTGATAAGTGATTTTTTAGACTTATATATAGGACTAATTTAGTATTATATTTAGTATAAAAACCCTGAAATGAAATTTGATTGACGATATTTATGTGTTTTCAGGTATACAAGGTATAAAAGGAGATAATGGAGTGATTTTAGGAGGAAACTAGGGTAAAATGCACAAAAATATGATTGATGTCATGGTAAGGATACTTGACGCTATAAGAGATGACTAGATAGCATGGGTAAGGTTTAGAGAACCTAGAAGAGATGGAAAGTGAAACAATAGTGATGATGCAGTGGCGGCACCATGGGCACAAAGAGGACGACGTCAGGATGGTGATAACTGGGCGGTAAGTGTACTGAGTAAGGAAAATGCATATAAAGTGGCCGAAGCTATGGTGGCACCATGGCTTTACACATATAACATTGGGTCCCATATGGATTGCGTCGAGACGTAGAAAATAGAAATTTTATAGTTCTACTTCATGTGGAATTTTCTTTTTGGTTATTTACTTATTTTTTGAAGTGTATTGGGAGTATAAATATGTATTAGAACATGGTAAACTCACTAATTATCATTAAAAGCAATCAATTTTCATTAAGAGAAACTAATTATCATAGTTTAATCTAGTTTACTTTGTTCTTGAGTATTAAGAAGAGTTTGGAGGAGAAAACATTCAAGACTCATGTATGTTTAATCTTTAATTGCAATGAATATCAAGATGTGCATGTTTATTTCATTAATGTGTCAGTAGTTCATTAATCTTAGGGATCAAGAGATCATATGGTATGAATGTTATGCTAAAGTAGTTATGAGTGGATTATAAAGGTAAAAACTGCAATGGTTAGAATTTTTATTGATTCTAGATGTAATGCTATGAACATGTTGATCATGTGTTTGTTGATTATGGGTTTAAGGAGTTACCATGGCCTTTGGAGCTTTTAAGCCGGATATGGATAATACAACCATAAAATATATAACATCGATATATAGTTATTATTTAAGGAGGCATGGATATTAAACATCATTTGTTGTGAATCTAAATATTTGGATCTTATAGCATTGTGAGACTTATGTTACTCACATTGATAGGTGGAGTTCTGGTTCGCACATTATAATCTTTTCTGTCACGATAATGGGTTTAAATGGATTTAATGGAAATCATCTATATTGATTAAACTTTGCACACACATAATGAAGATGGAGGAAGTGAGTCGAAGACATAGTCATTTATTGCTTAGGTGAAGTTGTAAACTATTATCCTCTTAATATAAGTGTACAAGTATTTACATTATTTTGTTAAAATGGAATAGTTTAGTTTAAAACCAATTAAAAAGGGATTTCCTTAGCACGAGAGTAATCCTGACTATGTATACTAAGTGTAATACACCTTTTTCCTGAGTATGATATCTATAATAAACATAAGTTGATCACATTATTACTATAATCGAGCCATACTTACAACCATGATCAAGTTTTTGGCGTTGTTGCCAGGGATAGGTGGACACTCTAGTTTAGATATTTTACATAATTATTAAGTTTTATTTTAAGTGATTTACTTTCTAGTTCTTAACAAAATAAGAAAAAAATAGTTTTAAGTTACAAGTTTGATGATCCGCACTTGATCTTTTGTGTTTTTGTTTGTGGGAAAATTAGTGCATAGGTAGTAAAAGAGATAGAGATAGAGACTTTATGCCTTACCACCATGAGATTGATATAACCAATAAGAAATGGAAAAGAAAGGAATTAAGATGGTAGAGGATCAAGCACGAAACTAACAATAGGGCCGAGGTTATAACCAACCAAAAAGTGATCTTGTAGTGAAGGATATAGTGCAAGGACCAAGATGTCTTCATCAAAACTTCAAGCCAGAAGTTCCTAAGACTTACAATGAAGTGATGAGGTTTCCAGCCAACACCATCTAGTTCGAAATGAGACTATCTATAATCAACACTATGAAGAATCACATGTTCAACAAGCTACTGGATGAAGATCTAGTTGCACATGTAAAAAATTTCTTGTTGAAATGCAACACTATGCACATTATTGAACTTACAATGAGGTGATGAGGATGTGACTTTTCCCATTCTTATTATATGAAAATGCTAAATCCTAGTTCCAAGGACTAAACGTAGGGAATATGACTTTATGGGCGAAAAACAATTAGGGATTTCTTAGACAAGTTCTTTCCCATTATGAATTTCACTGAAAGAAATTTTGAAATAAATCAATTCAAGCCGAAAATGTAGATCCTTTTGGCGAGTCTTAGGAAAAATTAAAAAAGATCCTAAAGAGATGTCAAGGACATGGATGCCGATGAGATCTCCAAAACACTAGTAGATGACGTAGCCGGTGGTTCTCTACAACTAAGGATAAGGATGGAGCATTAGATCTTCTTAATCTTATATCCCAAAACTCTACAGCTGGTATTCGTTCCTCAATGTGGAAACAAAAGGCGTATATGACATTAATTCCCAAGCTGCGATTACGACACTACTATTAACCCGAGTAGTCAAATGGCAAAACTTCAAATTGTACAATAAAGTCCATAATGCAATAAGGAATGGAGTTTGAGGAGTTCAACTTCATAAAAAACCAAAGCTATGGAAATAATTTCAGGCCAAGAGGAATGGTTCCTTAAAGGTTTCATCAAGAATATAATAACCCTAACTTCTCCTATGGAAATCTTGATAATGCATTAAAGTTATTTTCAGACTTTGATCAGCTGGTCCAACAAGGGAAGAATGAAGAAATGACTTTATTGAAGTCAATTGTGAAATTCTTGCACGCAATCGATATGAGCAATAGGGAAAGCCATGAGAAGTAATAGAAAGAGATGGAAAATTTTAAGCAAGCTATGAAGAGGATGGATGATGAAAGATCACGAATCCATTAAAAACCTATAGAGATAGATTAGTCAGCTAGCCATTGATTTGAACTCAAAAAAGGAAGGGCAGATTATGATTAACACTATCGAAAGTCCCAAGGAGAATGTTTGTGTTATTCACAAGATAAGCACTACGACAATGGATGAGCATATGCAAGAGCAAGTGATGTACAAGCTATAACGAGTCAACACTTTAGCTATGATAAAATATGAAGTTATACTTGACTATAGAAAAAAAATTAAGTCAAAATGAAGCCGAAGGATTCAAGAAACAAAGGATCAATAACTTGAAGTATAATAAGAATGGAAGAAACAATGGAGAACTAAATAACAAGATGAAAGACCTTTTGAAGAAGCACCGAAAGGAAATAATATCAAGGTTGTTCCAAAGAAATCAGAACCAAAAGTTGAGTTCACACCGAGACTTCAACAAGTTAAGAGGAGAGAACTGGGAGATATATGCATACATTAAGCATTAATTTTTTCATGTTTCCAACCCATCAACGTTATTTTTCACACTATTCTACATTTTATAAGTATTTTATTCAATTTAGTCTTTATATTTTTTTTCATAATTTTCTTCACATATCAAAGAAATGTTTGGATGGCTTCAAAAAAGTGTTTGGATTAATCAATTATGTATTTATAAAACCAATAAACAACTAATTAATACGTGTTTTTAATATATAATTAATGTTTTTTTAAAAAATTAAAATAAGTAATCACTATTAAAAATGCATTAATATGTAAACAATAATTAGGTATTTAGTTAATTAAGAAAAATATGAAGTTTGAAAAGAAGAAAAATTCAAAATGTACTAAGAATAAGGTAATAATAAATATATTAAAGATAATATAAAGATAATGATAAAAAATAAAAAAGATATAAAATTTATAGTGTAGATGAATAGTGCATGGCCTATTTAGCAGTGCAATATTCTTGTGCGCCATCCCTAGTGAATTTGCTCCTCCACCATCACTCAAATAGCTATGGTTAGAGATGTTCTTAGTGAGATGAAGTGGTGAAGTGGAAATTGATGAAACCTCTAAGGAGTTATTGGCCCATGGAGATCGACATTGGGACCTTTCCACGTTCTCGATTGGAGGTGATCTAGAAATTCTCAAAGTTCTTGATGGACATCAGTTGAAACGTATAAAAAGATATTGGCCCTGTGAGTTTGAAACCCATGGGCAACATTTCCTAACTTCTAGGGCACGACAAGACTAGATCCAGTCTTGTTTGACAAAAAAAGACACTCATACGACACTTCCAACCTAGTACAAATGCTATACAATGGCTAAAACTGAGAAATGGAGAGGATTGGAGGGTGTAATTGGGTGAGAGTGAGGGTGATGGAGTCAACACGGGTATTTTATGAATTTTTCACAAAAAAAGTGGGGAACATTTAGCAATTGAAATCCAAAATGGGTGTATGCTTGAGTAATGGGGTACTTTGAGCAATAGAAAATACTAACACTTTTTTTCTAAATTCGACTAGTAAAAAATTATTATTAATAATTATTTTGATTCACTTGATAACAAAGAAGATGAAAGGTTAAATGTTTTTAACAGGTAATATTAACTTTTTATTAAAATTATGTATTACATGCAAACTAAGTCATTCACTTTTACTAGTACATTAAAGGGATTTATGTTATAATTTTACCTAATGCTAGTCCTTAAACAGTTAGGATTAGGCCTAAAGTTAAATATAATTCAAATTATTTTAATAGGCTAAATTAGTCAAAACATCATAATATTCACATCTTTTGTTATTATATCATTACCTTTTGGGAGTTATTATTATTATTACTTAACCTTTCTATATTGTATTATTTGTAACTTAATATATTCTTGAACTAGGAATTTGATGAGGACACAACTAAATAATAAATTTAAAGAGCCACCTCGTCACCTATTATTATCAAATTTATTATTTAAATTAATTATTAAGATGTCACCTTATTAGATTTGAAGTTCAATGTGACCTAAGATTCAAATCAAATAATATGGAAAGATTATAATGACAACTCCCAAAAGGTTATTCTTTAATAATAAAAGTGTGAAAAATTATGAAATCTTAATTACTTTGACCCAGCGGCGAATCTATAAGAAGGGCAAGGTGGTTCGTACTATCCCATATTCCGAATAGGGCGCTACTTGTCCTCAAACCCTAATTAAACCCGATACACTAGCTCGAGTTAACTAAAGCCAACAACATCTCCTTCCGTACTTGATAAACCTAACCTATATATCTATATCAAAATATAAATTAAAGTATACACATCATGAAATTTAAAATCTTTTTGGTAATACAAATCATAAAAGTAAATCTAAGTTTATTAAATCCAAAAAACGATTACAAAACCTTCAAAGTCTGTTATATTAGAACAATGTAATTCAAATAGTATATATATATATATATACTAGGAAGGCTTATTACTATGTAGAGAAGACGATAAAACTCCCAAGCTTTTTCTTTTTCCTTTCACTGTAGTGCCAACATGCGAACCTGAAATGTTATGGGGTGTAAGTGCTCCAATATGATCAGTAAGTGATGCTCATAAACATATCAACCATCAACTAATATTAATAAATTAATGAATAAAGTTATTCATACAAATATATTTATTCATACATTGAATTGATTTAAACAATATATAATTGAATGCAAGTTAACTATGCAATATGCGATCGTACTCATGATTTGTAAATTGAGTTTCATTATTGAGTCAAAATCTCATGTCACTCGATAATACAACCATAAAATCCACTTGTTAGTTCATGAGATTCTATTAGTTTGTTAAAGCTTGACTAAACTAACAACTCTAGCTGGATGATGGCGACTAAGGTAAAATTTCAGCAAACTTAAGATAAAAGGGCGGAATCCATTTCCAGGCTAGCCTTTTCCATTCATTAGGACTTAAGGCAGAATTCATTTCATGGCTAACCATTTCAATCTTTAGTCTCGGTCTGTCATATCGACCATTTCTAAATATTTTCACATATTATATAATTAATGCACGTATGTTGCCCCATTCCAAGTCTATAATGCTATATGAATTAAATATACTAAATTTTGAAGCATAATTAATAAGAATACGAGTCTCACTTACCTTTATCGAATTTCTCTTAATTTCGTTCCAAATTTACAAAGTTTTATGCATGTGAACCTCTCCCAGTGTTTAAGAAACTATCACAAACCATTTGAGGTTAATATATGTTTTATATTCTAAGGTTAAAACCCTTAGACCAGTCTTCAAACCCTCATAAATTACCATGAGAAATTCAACATTATTTTTGTTTTCTAATGTGGGAGTGTGCTCCCTGCTTTGGTGGGTACATTTCAATGTTTGATTTAACCATAATTTATGAAGGGAGCATGATTTTTTGCTACAAGGAGCACACTCGACAATCGAGCACCTCAAGAATAGGGCTACAACCCATTTTTTATCATCACCTTACCACAAACGCATCCTTCACCTCCCCATAATATCAAAGAGGGCATACAATGAGATCTTAAACTAGTTTAAATCAACAATAACCATAATAAACGAGGTTTCATCACTGATTCATTAATTCATCTCAAGAATGTAATTTAAACATACTAATACCCTAATTGACTAATAGTCATGATTTTACTAACTCTTATAGATTCGTAGTAGACGCTAGTATTGGGTCTAAACAACGGAGACTATGGATAACTTTAGGTTATAAAAATGGCATTTTTAGAGAAAATGTTTTGTACTAATATATACTAATAATTATTTACCAAATAGGAAAGTGAATACGAGAACAAGAAAGTTGTAAACAACTAACAAATCAATAATACTAAAAATGAATTCTAGATAAAGGAGACACATATACTGATGTAACTATAATTTAATCACGGATTTAAAAATGATATTTTTCATTAAGTCTCATTGGTAGGCAATAGCGACTAAACCATGCGTTGTCACCTCATTATCCTCATCTTAATGAAAGGAAAGTGTGACATAGCCCTATACTTGGTTTGAAAAACTCAAGTGCTCCACATATTTCAACAACCTAGCAGCCTTATACTCTATAAGAACACCTACGTAAGCGATAACTAGCATGCCCCACTTCATACTAATACTTCAAAAACATCTAAAACTTCTAAAAAGGGAACAATCCAATATCCGACTTATCATCGGTAGAATCTCCCTCATCATTTGGTAGTGAATTTATTGGCTATGATTCTAAACCTAACTGGAGTGTACATGCCCATACATGATAGAGAAGAAAAACTCTAGACTTTAAATCTAGCAAAAATTTTCATAAAATCAAAGGAATCAAAATTACAAGAATATATTGAAAAACATGGAAGTCAATATTAAAATCTCATAAATCACTTATAATTCTCCTTGATCTAGTCAATATTTAGCCAACAATGGCCATTAAAATCATTAATAAAAAACTAGAGAAGAAAAGTGGAATGAATAGAGGATAAGAATGAAGGAGAAGAAGGGCTGAGAGATAGGAAGGGGCTCCCTCTCCAAAATGTGTCCTTTAAAGTGTCTTCTTGATTATTTATAGTAACAACATGATAGGAAGGAATGTCACAACCAATTATCTTAGATTTAATTAGTATTAGCCTAATCAACCTAAGTTACACTTGCGATAGTCCGACTTACCTCAATTAGCATGTGCCTGGGTTTGTGTAATACATTTAACAAATTTATGTTTATTAAATTAATGAAAAGTAATTTAACCTATAGTTTTGAAATCAAATAAAATGAAAAAAAAACCATCGGATATGTCTTCAAATGCGAAGCGTGTATTAAGTAGTGTCTACATAACATTGGTGTCGCTCTAAAGCTTAAACCCTTATATTTGCCTCAAGATAGAAATATTATTTAGTGATGAAAATGAGGCATGAGGTGGATTCATTTAAACAAATGAGGAGGTTAATGAGATGCATTAATCATTTTCATCGCCACTTGAATCTTCTCATCACTTACCTTCTTCATGGCTCTTCATCGACAGCGCTGCCACCACCATCGAGCTCTTATCACAACCATTACTATAGTCACAATCATCATTATCGTTGTTGCCTTCATCATTTTCATCATTTTCTTCCTTGGTAAGTTTGGGTTAGTTTTCTTTTTATGTCCATTCAATAAATGAATTGAGATTGCTTTGGTGGATACTGAAGTAGCTATAAGAACCTAGGTTTTAGGATAATTTTATGGTTCATCAGGATCCTTACTAAAGGTTTATATGAACCTTAAAAGCCGTAATAAGTTGTTCTCCATGAGTGGTTATCATTATATAATTTAAGCTCTTTAATTGAGCTTATATTGCAGTTCTGTACCATATCACATAACTTTTATAATTTTATCAAAACTGCCTGATTTCAGGTTATGTTTTTGGTCGATATGTAAGGCAACTTCCTATAAAAAATCATGATTCTATGATTTCTCTTTTGAGAGTTATGTTTTTTCTAAGCTAGAGTCTGACACTAGCTATCAAATGGGAACTAGTTTGGCGTTTTATGTATAAACTCCTTCATTTTTTATTGGAATTGAGCAAACATTACCTTTTCAAAAATCTAAGAAAAAGAGCTTCAACTTTCGCTAAGGGTGTGTTCATTAAATTTTGGTGTTTAGATGAAAGAAATAGGCTACAATAGGACTACAACAAAATAGGTTATAGGAACATTTCATTACTTAGAAAAAATAGGGGAAAAGGGGAGTTTAGGTCGCAAGACCTAAGACTTTGGCTAAGGTTCATAGATAACACTAGCACAAGCCTAAGAATATGATTCATTAACATTATTCAATGTTTGTATAGATTTACACGGGAAAACTTTAAGAACCTCAAGAGGTTAAGCAAGTTTAGGTTACAAACTTTGAGGTAAATGGAACTCGTATTCATATCAATTATGCTTCATAATTTAATATATTTAGTTCATATAAAATTATAGACTCGGAATAGGGCAACGAGTTGTTATTTAACTATTTTAAATATGAAGATTTTTTGAAATGGTTGATATGGAGGGCTAGGACCGAGGGATGAAAATAAATAAATAATTAATAATAGGTGAAATGTTGCTCTTCTTCCTTTAAACTATTACATCATTAGGATTTTCACTAACATATTCATTGATGAACTAGTTTGAAACATCCTCTCCCTAATTTGCCAGCATAGTTTCTAAGAAGGTTCTCCCACTTTCTTTCTCTTATGATGCTCATGATTTTATCTTCTTATTTGAGCATATTTCAAATTTTCAATCCTTTTCTTGTATAATAAATCTTTTCACATCTCCAAAGTATCTATTTTATGCTTTAGGATTGATAAATCTCATGGGATCATAAGGGACTTGCTTGTCGAGTCTAAATGGTCAAATCCTCGTTAAACCTATGTAAGGATGGTTGATAAGTGATTATTTAGACTTATATATAGGATTAGTTTAGTATTATATTCAATATAAATATCCTAAATGAGCTTTAATTCATGGTGTTATTACATTTTAAGGTAATTAAGATGTAAATGAAGGAAATGAGCAAAAACGAGAAGAAACAGAGTGAAAACTTATGAAATCATGGTTAGCGAGTGGCTATACATGGTGACACTATAGCGTACTAAGACACATCATGGGAATGAAAGGCACAGCGTGGTAGAGAAATGAAATTAGAGAAAATAAGGTTGGATGCTTGGCATAGTGGCAACGTTGTGGAACATAAGGGACGACATAGAGACATCATAGGGAAAACACTGAGGTCACATGAGGCAAAAAAAAAAATAGAAGTAGCACCCTGGCTTAACACACACCATGCTAGGGCATAAGTGATAGCACCAAAAGGGAAAAAATTAGAAAGTTATGGCCTATTTGGTTCACATTTTAGTGAATCCTAACACATGGGATTCATTAGTGATGGGACTAACACATGGGTTTAGATAGTTTAGTCCCATTTGTGTATCTTGTTTGGTTGGGAGTATTAAGGTTGGGATTAAATGAGGTTGTACATGTACATTTACCAAAATACCCTTAGATAAATAACACCAAAAATCCCCCCATTTCACACATTTCTCATCTCCTCCAATGAAGACCGCTGCTTGTCTCTCTCCCGATTATCTCACACTCTCATCTCTCTCAATCATATCTCTCTCGTGTTTGTGGTCTTTTGTCTCTCTCGCTCGTTTGGACTGGAGAACGAAAAAGAGCAAAACCGAGACTGTTAGGGGTACATCGATCAAAGGTGAGCATCGAATTTCAATTTGATTTTGTATTAAAATGGTATGGGGATTGTGAAATCGAAAATAAGAGAGAGGGAGAGTTGATTAACAATACGAACAACAATCAAACAGTTTAAAAAAAATAGCAGCAGAGCTGCTGCCGCGACCATTAATGGCGAGAGGAGGAAGGAGAAGAGAAAACAGAGAAAAGAGGGAGGTGAACGTTAGGTAGAAGAAAAACAAAATGAAGGGAGGTGAGGTAGGGGCAAGGAAGAAGATGAAGAGAGAAGAGATCAGGGACTTGTGATTTGGTGGTGTGTTAATGTGAGGGGTAAAGTGGTAATCTCCTCTTTCACTTACAATGGATTAGCTAATCCCACAAAAAATGGTGGTATTGTTTAATCCACTACCATGCCTCTTAAAAAATCCGCTGGCCTAGTTAATCCTCCAAGCAAACAGCGGATTAACTAGTCCAGTGTAGCTAATCCGGGCTAATCCCACGAACCAAACAGGCCGTTAGAGTTTTATTTTAAGTTATATTGTAAAGTAGGTTTTCAATTATTATTAGAAAGTATAAATAGATGTTAGGACATGGTAAAATAATAACACGCCAATTATTAGCCACCATTAGAGTAATTTAGCATAGGTTTACATTGATTTTGAGTACTAAGGAGTATTACATGGAGAAAACATTGAAGATTCCACTTTTGCTATTCAAGTTTGGTTTCATTCGCTTCATTGAATATGATATATTTATATTCATCTTTGATTTTCAATTATTCCAATTTTGAATTGCAATGTGTGTGTTTCAATAAAGTGTAAGTAGTTTATTTATCTTGGGAATCAATGGATCATATGGTATGAATGTTATGCTATGAACATGAGTAGAAACTGGATATAAAAATTGAAATATTGTTAGATGTATTGATTCTGAACATAATACTTAGATATCTTGATCATGTGTTTATTGATACATGATTTTAGAAGATATCATGGACTGAAGCATTTAAGCAAGACATGAACGGTACAACCAAAAAATAAACAACATCAAGCGATAGTTATTGTTTATGGAGGAATGGATAGTAAACTAAGTTAGCTGTGAATCTAGAGATTTAGAATATTAAAGTAATTTGAAACTTACATTATATACAGCAATAGGTGGAGTTCTACTCTGGACTTTATAATCTTTTCCGTCACGATAGTGGGTTAAAGCGGATTTGAAGGAAATCTATCTATCCTAGTTAGGCATTGAATACAACATATTGAGATATAAAAGTGGTTGAAAATCATAGTATTAAATTGCTAAGGGGAAGTTGTGAACTAAGATATCATTAATATAAGATTTAAAATAAAGTATATTTTTTTTGTTAAAAATATTAGTTTAGAAGAAAACCATTTAAAATTTCTTTAGCAATAATTCAAAGTTAAATTTGTAATTAACTAGTGCAGAAACCTTTCCTTGAGGACAATAACCGTAGGCAACATAAATTGATTACACTATTACTACAAGTGAGTCGTTATACTTGCGGCACATGCCAAGTTTTTGGCGTTGCTCCTGGGGATAGGTATCCACTTAGTATTACTTAGTTAGTTTGAAAAATTGCTAAATTTTGTTTTCATTTAAATTTGATTTACCATACTGCACTTGGTCTACTTCCTTTTGTCTCTAGTGTTTTAGGGGTTTAAAAAATGTATATTTATCATGTTAAGGAATCAAATAGTTTAATCATTGATCAATTTTTTTGGTTTGTCCATCAAAGTGAAACTATTCAAGATAATACCATATACCAAGCATAACCAATCAAGATTGGTTTTGCATGGACATGATATCATTAACAATCTTATAACCTATATGGATTTATATGATTTATATGAAGTAAAAGGCATTGCAACTACCTAAAAAGAATGGAGTTATGGCATAATTATCAAAGCTTTGATAACCCTCACATTAAAAATGTCTCTAAACCATTATGGAGTTCTCAGCCAAACTGGCAATCACGACAAGATCAATGGATGGATGAACAATCGTCTCATACACATTTAGAGCAAAAGATAAGAAAAATGATTGAATAGAGCGAGTATGATCTAAAGAAGTATGAAGAAAGATTAGAGACCTCTTCCCAATCATTGAACATGATGGAGGAAGAAGAAGATCAAGCATTCTTGAATTAGGAAAAGAACTTTGAAGAAATCTCAAAATTTATAAATTCAAGAGAAGAGGTTATGGTTGAATACGAGAAGAACCAAGTCAAGAAGTTGTTAACAACTGATGAAGATGTCATGAAGGATATGAATAAGTAGAGAACCCTAATCAAAATGACAGAAACTTCGTTGATGCTTTAGAGCAAGTTCATTTACTTGACCATATAAAGAGGAGATTCATCTCAAGGATATTATGCAGCATGATAGTGGTGTTGATCTTGAAAAGTTTTAAATAGTAATGAGTAACAAAAGCAAGGAAAACTTAAGATCACATAGTATAGAGTTTGTGCAAGGAAAAATCAATTGTGTCGTATTACTTACATCATTTAAGCAAGAATTGAAAATTCACTGGAATTATGAGAAAATTTGGATTTTTGTAGGGACGTAGGAGAAGATATTAAAGATAATCTATTTTTTCGAAGCATGGCAAGATGTGCTAAATTACATGAGGTTTTATTAATGATAGTGTAGCATGCCAAGAAAAGAATTAGAGGATATGTAGAAATTCACGAAGATACATCAATGAAGTAACCTTGGTCCATCATGGTTATCATTTGAGATTCGTGATGCATAAGTCAAGCTAATAACATTAAACTAAGTGCTAATGGGAGCCAACCCAGGGTTGTTTAAATTTCAAGTTTGAATTTTAGTTAGTAGTTAGTTATTTAGTTTAATAAGTACAATCAATACATTTTAATTATAACTTTCCAAGATTTGTGTTAAATGTGCTACATAAACCACTTGGCGAGTGATGAGTCGTTAGAATGGAAATAACTCAAGAACTTATTAAAAAGTGGAAAATAGCAAAAGAGTTCAAAGCACGGTGAAGGTAAGATGCATAGGGCAAATCAAAGTTAAAATTTATTAATTTTTATATATACATGGATTTCATGCAGTCACGACATCTTGTGTGAGTGATATATAAAGTCAGAAAAGTGGTGGAGAGGAATTAATAAAAATAACTCACCCAAAGACATTGGTTGACACCTCAAACATCATGGTTGCTAGTGATGGAATCGAAAGGGCAATAGACATAAATAGCACAAATACCCCACTGCGTCCTTGACTCAGTGGTGGCGATAGCACGGTGTCGGGGTCATTTTAAGGGGTTAACACCCCATTTTAACTTCATTCTTCACACTTCTACAAAAACCCACCACAACTACCAAGCATATATCAATTTAGAGCAAACATTTATTCATTTCTAATTGAGATAAGAGAGTTCCTAGTGAGTGAGAATGAAAGAGGTAAGTGCATTGTGAATTTGCATTAGGTGGAAAGCTAGGGCTTCAATTTTTTATTTTGATTTAAAGAGAGCCATCTTTTTTTTTGGTTAAAAATGAGAGGCTTGGGTTAATAGAGACTTGGAGGAGTGTTTTATACCGGAAATAATCCGGCATTGTGATAAATTTATAATTTCGTTTGATTATGTTTTGAGATTTTGAAAAAATATCTTCAAATTGTTTGAATTGAAGATTTGAGGTTTTAGGATTGATTTTGTGAGATTGTGTGAATAATGAGCATTAATGTCACCCAAAGAGACATAGTTGGGTTTTTTGCATTGTTTGGTGTGTGTATGATCCATATAATATGAATTTTGATTTTCGGGTGATTTAAAGAGAAGAGTTGAATGTTGCATTGTTGTTGTGTTATTTTAATTTGAAGGAATGGCAAGAATAAAGAAATAAGTTAGCCAAAGTAGAGAAAATGATTTAGAGGTATCTACCTTAAGAAATCCCAATAAAAAGGAGCCTTGACCATTTAAATCCAATTTTTTCATTAGTTGAGAGGCCACAGACCAATACGAGGATATCCTACATAGGTAATTCATTTGTGAAAGAGGAATAAATTTGTTATCAAAGTATGATAATAGAGTGAATAACTTCATTAGGCAGCGAAATTAGGAGCAAGTCACTCAATACCATAGAAGGAATGAACTTAAATAAATGAGTGGGATTGTTTAAGAATTTTTTGCTAATGTGAAGTTCACTACCAATGATTAGATAGTGAAGGTGGAGGGATTTTTGTTCCCTTTAATAAACTAGATATCAATAGCATTTATGGATTGGAGTACTTAAGTTTGTATAAATATTAACCGACTTTCCCAAATAAATTATATGAGAGACCTTATAATCTATACACTTTTAAAGGCATAGAAATGGCATTGGTTGTCTATGGAGGATAAAATGGGTCATGCATGGAGAGAATGCGCCAAACCACTACAGAAAGGGAGTGTTATGAATGTTTAAAGAATGTGCCAATATTTCCATATAGCATCATTACACCCTACCTCTCAGCAGGGTAAGATCGCAGCGAGCATAAAGCGGCTTGTTTTTATCACATTACAAAGAACATGGAGATCAACATCAACGAGATCATTTACAACAATCCGAGGGAGTAAATCTTGTTGAAAAAAGACGAAAAATTGATCTTTCCTTTCTCGGTCATTTAGATGTGCTTGAAGGCCGGAGTGCGATTACAAAATGATGAAGAATTCGATATCGAGGCCTAAGCAACCAATT
Source organism: Stephania yunnanensis (assembly GCA_039657365.1). Taxonomy (NCBI): domain Eukaryota; kingdom Viridiplantae; phylum Streptophyta; class Magnoliopsida; order Ranunculales; family Menispermaceae; genus Stephania; species Stephania yunnanensis. The sequence goes on along the minus strand of CM077581.1, from coordinate 23,798,180 downwards.
TTACCAAACAATTTTCCAAAAAATTTGATTTTAAATAGTTTTATAGGTTCATTGTCTTACTTACACTCTTCCAAATGGTCGGAGGTGGAATGGGTAGCGGTTCAAGAGAAGAGAAAGGGCAAGGAAAGTTATTGGATAAACCAAAATCAAAATCAAAAGTTTTTCAAATCTAACCCAAATCAATATCTTTCAAAATACCTATGATTAGATAACAAAAGAACCTACTCCACATTCTTCATTCGGTTTCAATACTAAGGATGACTGTTTGAAAAGTAGGAGGACATAGAAGAAGTTGATCAAGAGATATCAATTAAGAAGAAAAACTATGAACTAAGGAAAGAGAGTTTTGTCAATAATAAGGCCTATGAGTAATTTGGGAATGCTATAATTAAGTATAGGAAGGTAATCATAGAGAGGAGATTTATTATTAACAGCAAATTGATGTATATGCCTAGGATCCTAGATATTATTGAGACCAGGAATTGAGATTCTTGACTAGGGATTATAACCGCGTATACTTAAAAGATGTTCCTAGTGAACATGGTTATGATGTCATAGTGTAAGAGTTATATGCCAATGCATATGGAAGTGAAAGTAAGATAGAGTCCCACGTTTGAGAGAAGTCCATGGATTATTTCACTACAAGATTCAACCTGTATTTTGGATTACTAGATTTTCACAAAAATAGAATGATGAATACATCAAACCTGAATATGACATAAAATACCATTACCCTACTGAGACAATAAGAGGACGTTTAGAGGAAATCTATGGAGATGGATTTATTTTTGATACGAAGGGGTACCAAAACCATATAATAACCAAATTTTCACAAAGATCACTAAATCTTTGTTTGAATTCATCAATGCCAGCTTACAGCTAAGTCTGCATTAGTACGGGATAGTGAACTATAAGGCTGCCCTACTTTATCACATTGTCATGGGATTAAGATACTAGGGTGTTGGAAAATTATTCATGAATCGATTAGGTGTGTCATCAACACTAAAAAGAACAATGGACTACCATTCCATTTGATGAGTACAACTTTTGGTAGGGATTGGTTAAGTGAACATGGCAGGGCTTGACATGCATGATTAGCTAGAGAAAACCATCACTGATGAGGTTATAGAGAGATATGGAAAAGTGAATGGTTATGAAGATATAGAGGATGAGAGAGAAAGTGTTGGGATAGGTAGAAGATAAACTGAGCAAAAAAAGGAAAATTAGAGATAACATAACGAGAATTTTAAAGGGGATGTCGCAAGCTAGAAATGATCCAAACATGCAATGGCCTGCTAAGGATTATGACGAATTATAAGTGAAAAATAAGAGTTGGCTTTCATGGGTGTAATTTTGTGCAATCAGATGACCATTCTTCTTAATCAAGAACTAGAGTTTGGGAACTAGAGAGCATTAGCAAGGAGTGTCCACAGCGTGGAGCATTTGATGTCTTGGAGAAAAAGACATCGAGGAGGTGCAGAGGTTCTTATACTATCTAAATAGATGAGATTACCACCTAGCAGTAATCTTGATGTTCCGATATTGCCCAGTCAGGAATACCACCTCTACGACCTCATTGTCAGCTACTAGTCCCAAATGATTGATCTAATAGAGAATGATGATGACATGACTTTCGGATGGTAACATTGATTCCCTTATTCTATTTATTTTCTCAATCTCTGAGTGATACTATGCAAGCTACTCTATGTAATTCTGGTAGAGGTGATATACTTTGTGTTTCTTAGTGATACTTTATATTTATACTGCGTTATACGTTTTATTCAGTACTTTGGTATGATATTAATACACTTTATATATAATGGTGAGGTTTATTCATCAAATATTTATGCACTATGTCTTATTATAATTTTAAATTAACTTTAATAATTACTTCATTGTCGGTTTTATGATTATATCAATTCTTTTATATTTCTCGTGGTATGTTTATTATGTTGAAAATCATACTTCATTTTAAAACCATGAGGACAGGGTTTAGAATGAGTTCGGGGGTATTTTAGTTTAAGTATGACATTGACTACAATGAAAACAAAAAACGGTAGAGGAAAAGTTCAGAATTACTATTAATCTGATATTCATGTAAGTTGACATAAATTTTCAAATTTCTTTCAAATAGAAGTAAGTAAGATTTTTCATTTTACTTTAATTTTAGAAAGAATAATAATAGCACATAGAATAGATTATCTAATGGAAGTGATATTTTTTACCCCTTCAAGGAATTTTATGAAAGAAGGAATCCATTTTTGTACCTATTTTTATTAACATTACAACTTGATGTGAACACTAAACGGAATACATTGAGTTAGACATAATAATAGGCAAGAAAATGAGATAATAGTGCAAGATGAACAAGACTAATTTCTAAGAATCACATGATACAAAAGGCTATTGATTAAGTATTTTTATAGTATATATATAAAGCTATTATACCACAATTTAAAGATGAAATGGGTTAGAGACTTATGAGAGTCTATAAGTTAGAAAAAAGCTTTCTTCAACTTTATTGGATAGTAAGATGTTTTAAAAAGAGTTTACAAATAAAAACACATAGAGAGTCCAGTAGATTCCAATCAAAATGGAGCAGAGAATCTATAGTGGAAAAATGTGAGAATGTCCATTGAAAATGGAATAGGGATTCAAAAGCAAAACTAAAAGAAATATGTCAAAAAAGAAACAATTAGAATTAAGTAGAAAAAATTTTGAGAGATGAAAAATGTGGATGTTCTTAAACTCTTCAAGGAAAAAATTGAACTCGAGTGCTTGAAGCTAGAGTTGATTGAAATATTTCTTAATCTAACAAGTTTGAAAAAAAGAAAGAAATTCTTAAACTCTTCAAAGAAAAAACTTAACTCGAGTACTTGAAGCTAGAGTTGAATCAAGTATTTCTTAATCTAACAAGACTTAAAAGATAAATTCATTGGTATTTTAGAAAAATCCCTATGGATCTTGATTGTGGTACTACTTTAAAGTATTTTCTAACATTGAAACTAATCTAGTAGTTGTTGTCTTCTAAGGTACTATATTAGCTATCGTAAGCTTGATGCTTGTTAGTGGAGATTAAGAAAACCTATATTATGTTGTAGCCTTGGTTATGAACTTTAAATTTTAAAGGGTGTTACATTAGGTAGTTAAGTTATCATTCAGGGATGTTTCTTTTTTCTAAATCATTGTATTCTATCATAATTTTCATTTACTTGTGGGTGATATTTTTTATTTGAAGATCACTTGTATTGTAAAATTTTTATTATTTAAAGTTAAGATAAATTAGAATTAGATCAGTTTATAAGAATAAAAATAGAATGTGATTAAAACTATTTTTTTGCTCTGGACAACAATGTTCTTAGTTTGGGGGCATTTGATAAGTCAATAATTAGACGCATTTTAGCGTGTAATTTATGTTGATTTTATAAACAAATGATGATATTACACTAGGTATTCTCTTATTTTTGTGATTTCAGGTCTTAAAATAGGAAAATAAAGAAATAGAGGAAAAGAGAAAGAAGTCCAAAAAACACTTAACTGGAAAAGAAGCCCCGCGATAAGCTAGTGATTTCGGATAATACTAGGAACCGCCACCTAAATGGAAATCACAAAAACGATAGTGAATCCAAAGCAAATTGTAGAATGAACTAGAAATCACCAGCTGAATCAATGGAGCACTAAGAGTTAAACTCAATGATTTGCTTAGTGATTTGTGTATAGGTTAGGAATTGTTGACAAATCTCTATAGTCGGTTACAGGTTTTTGAGATTAATATGAACAATTTGAGTTTATCTATGATATCTATAGAAAATGCCAAATAGTTTTGAAATAACTCTCTCATTTTGCTTTTCTTTTTCTTTACATTATTTATATTGTTTATATTAGTTGATGTTTGAAGATACACATGAGCTTTGATTCATATTAAGGCATTTATATATTCATTATGACTTTTAATTATATTTTTGCATTTTTATTTCCAACATGAATGAAAAGTCTATCAATCTAAACAAACCTTACATATGTAATATATTTTGGATTACTAGATAGTTATAATTAGGAATCGAGAACTTAATGCTTTAAATCCATTCATACTCGTCAATCATGGATTCATAAAGTTGTTTTTGGCGTATTACAACTAACGAAGATTAATATTACATATATAGTTGCAAATGTGTTTTGTGGTATTTTGAATCTGATTCTATGTTTATAGTTATTGACAACAATTATAGAAGTTCTAATTAAGATTAATTTATACGACATTTCCTGAGTGAATATTCTATGTGATTGTGTTCTAAGTTATTTATTATGCGGCAGTTAATATTGGCTTAGATTAGGCATGATTTTCATTAAGTGTAATGCTATCGTATTTTCAATTTGTTGCATTTTATCCAATAGGTAATGTGGCATTTCCATTGAGTTTAGGAAAATTGGTGGTTGGCTAAAGGCTATTAACTTATTATGAAATGGGATTTAATGATTCCAAGATTCCACGTATGGTATGGTTATAACTATAGAGTGAAGTATTGTTATATTCTAGTGTTTGAAAGTAATCCAAGTATATTACATTGTTTAGTGGGGTTTGTTTATATGTTTGTTTAATATATTTGAATTATATTGCATTTGAGTATCATTTAATTTAGTTTGATTAGAATTGTTTAGCTTAAGCTAGTTAGTTTGATTACTTAAGTCAATATTTTGTTCTCAATTATTTATTATATTTATTATTTTTTAATTAGATTAACTAAAATAAAAAAGTAGAGAAAGACTTTCATTTGAGACGATATCCCATTTACTATTACTATAAGTTAATAGTAAAATACGGGAAATTATTGTGCATGCTCAACCTATTTTATATGTTTGAAGTCATTCATAATGGACCTAAATATCAAAAATTTATAAAAGATTTAGCACAAATAAGATTAAGGCTAACAAAAAGGTGAGTCTAGGGGAACATGTATAAATACTACTTTCAAAGAAATTACCTCTAAATGTTTAGACCCTAAAATGTTTTTCATTTCATGTATGATTGAAAACATAAGAATTTTTAAAGCATTATGTGATCGGGGATCCTCCATAAATGTAATGCCTTTATTTATGGAAATTATGATAAATTTGATTGTGAACAAACTAAGGATAATGAATCTTTAGAATTAAATCATTATGAAGCTGAAATATGTGCTACTAATGCACTAACAATTTATATTCCATACTTTATCTTTATTTTCAATTTTAGTAGGATTAGTTAAGTGTTTTTATATTTTATGTTAGTTATTATTTATTGTAATGAAATAGATTATTTAATACATATCATAGTAAAATTTAGAAAATTTTGAATATTTCTACCTTTATTGATGTATATGATAATTAAATGGGACAATCAATTTAATTGGTAAATAGCAAAAATAGGCTAGTGATTTTCCACCAATATTTGATTTAGAGTTGGGCAAGATTAATCTATACAGCTAATTTCGTGAGTGGATGTTTTAGGTAATTTTGTTCTAATTTATTTATTAACTAGCTATTTTGATCAATATTTGATTTAGAGTTGGGCAAGATTTTCTTTGAGTGTTAATGCTATCGTATATCTATTTTATTGTGTTTTATTTAATAGGTAGATTTGCAATGATAAGGATATGGCTTATTATCCATTGAATATAGTAACATTGATGGTTTGCAAAAGGCTATCAACCTATTATGAATTAGTATTTAATGATACCAAGAATCCTTGTGAAATAATAATAACTATGTTATGAAATAATGTTATGTTCTAGTGTCTGAATGCAATCCAAGTATATTACATTGTTTAGTGGGGGTTTGTTTAGATATTTAATTTATATTGATTGTTTGATTAATTGTTTAAATTGCATTAGATTAGTTTATTGAATTCAAATTGTTTGTAGTTTAATTATTTAATTAATTGATTGCTTGTTTTTAGATTGATAGTATTTAATTCCCATTTTAATTTGATTAGTTAAATTAAAACAAATTAAATCCATTAAAACTTTAGTGTAGCCTTAATTCTAAAGACATTTTTAAAATTCGTGTGGAAATGATATTTAATTTACCACAATTACAAATAATAAGAAAATACAAAAAATTATTATTCACGCTCGACACGTGCCACTTACTCTAAAAGTGGCCTATCATAAAATTTTCACCTAATACACAGCAAACTTAGGAAGAGGCCTCGAAGGACTCACAACTCCCCGATTTCACAATACATATCAAATTCAAATTTATAACCAAACTTAGAGTCTTCACTAACTTAATCACAACTTTACAATTCCAAATAGATGAAAACCGAACCATAAACTTGTCAATTTATTTTAAACTAAGTTAAGAGACTTTTATAACAGTTCAATGAAACTTCACGTCCTACACTAACCCCAAGAATTTACTTTAAAGAATTAAAACAAGAATTTATGTTAAAACCTGGAAACAATCGCTACAATCTACATTGATCTGTACTACTGCAATATGACACCATCAAAAACAACTCGAAGATGTTATGTAAGTAACCATCTGCACTGATCTGTACTATTGGAATTTTCGGTCCAATACGTGAGACATAAAATTGTATTTTCAAATAATCAATAAAATATATGCGTCAACATGACATGCAATTGACTCTGTTTTTGTCTTTTAACTATTATCAAATGTCAACTCCAAAAAATAGTACATAAATAGTATTAAGAGATCATGACATGCTTACATAACTTTTCGGCATTTGACTCTGATAGTTTTATTAGCCGACGATTGAGGTTGGATTGAAATCTATTTGGAAGGAAACAAGACTTTAATACAAGCTTATCCCTTTCACTCTCTCCGCGGATGCATGACAAAAATGATGAAATGCAATGTAAACTTTGATACAATTACACGTACAAAGATATTCAATAAATAGTAATGATCACTATAGGATTTACGTACACTAAACCAACTAAAAGTTTGTTGCAAAGCCCCATAAAATGTTCCTCTTCTTTCACGTACTTTAAACCTATTCCTTAAGGCTCGTTCGGAATGGATTTGAAATCCTCGACGTTACCTAAAATCCTTGAGAAATATGGATCAATTTCCTATTCGAATTTCCTACGATTTTCACCAATTTCCGAGTTATGAGATTCTCAAGTCTTAAAATCCCAAAATCACACCAAATCAACTCTTTTACTATTTGAATCTCAAATTTCGACTCCAAATAGTTATTCAACATCGAAAATTAAGCTTGAGTAGGCTTTAATATAAATTTGCAAAGTTTATATATTTTTTGGGTATCATACATGTATTATGAGAAAAACCTAGTATAAATCCTCGAGAAAATTCGAAAATCCTCATTTTTCATAAAAATATATAATTTCTATTAATTAGGCCCTAAAATATCATTTTTTGTGTTTCTTTCTCTATTTTTTGGGATTTTTTTAAATTTCTAACTTTTATATATATTTTTATTTTTATTTTTATTTTTATAACAAGGGTTTGACCCTTGAACTTGACCAGTCTACTTTAACTGAACCAAACTCAATTTGGTCCGATCTGTGGTTCAAACTCCATTTTCTTCCTCATTTATCTTTGCCCGCAAATTATTTTCTTTTTTTTTTCCTTTTTATTTGATTAGGGTTGGATCAAGCCCAACGTCAAGTGACGTTTGGGTACGGGAGACGGACCCCGGCTGACTTCTTCCTCGGATTGATTTAACCCTCCCTATCCCATTTGCCATTAACAACAACAAAAATGCAACGACAACAACAACAAAATAGTGACGATACGCACACATATACACTCACACACACTCACCTTCTTCATTGGTTTCAATCACCATACTCTCCCTCGCTTTCATCTTTTTTTTTTGATCACCACCCACTCCCTCACTTTCGGTCTTAATTCCTTTTACTCCTTATTTTAAACTCTTTCTCTATTTTAAAAACAAAATCAATTTGAGGCGGTTTCGTTTTGTTTGGATAAATAGTAAATTTCCTCAAGATTCGTATTGCATGAATCGTAAGGCAGATATGATGGTTCATTTTCACCATATATTTTGATCTTCCTCGATATATGTGTTATGTATATGAGTGTCGATATTTTTGTGTTCAGCCCCGTATTACTTCTTGACGACTTAGATGAGATCATTAATAATCTTTTCTCAATATTTGCACGTACGAGTCTTGAGAACGATGCAAAGAACATTAAAATAAAGTCACATTCCTTAATGTGACATCGAATTTTGACACATGCGCATTAATTCTCCTTGAAATGTGGTTGCACGCATCTTGAAACATGGATAAACTCTCCAACAAGCAATGTTTAAGCTATTCACTTCCTCGATATTCATGCTACTTGTATCTTGAGGTGAATCCAATGTATCATTTTGATTTAAACTATATGATTTAATATAATATATATAAATATATATATAAATATATATACATACACCTATATATTTTTGCGGCTATAAATTCGCCACACACGCTAAAGATGATCCTCGGGCGTGTACACTATTTTACATCCCACTTGTGTCACCCTCAACCCCGCGTGTCATTAGGCATTCACAAATTGGAGAAAGTTTCCAAGGCACTCTGAAACTCGCGGATATTGCATATACAATTTAACTTGACCCTATTTTGTGCCGAAATAGTGTATCATACACCAATTAGTCAAGGGCACACAAAAGATAATATTTAGATCTATGATCTCTAGTCCGTAATGAGTGGGCCTCGCCTCGGATATCAAAATCCTGAATAAAATTCAAAAATTACTTAATTAGCATCCCAATCAAGTTTATAAAATTCTCAAATTTCACGATCTTCCCAACTAATTAAAAATTATGTCCAACTTACATATCACTTAACTAAAAGAGATTAGAGAAAAGTATCTCTCATATACAACGATTTCAATTTAAAACTATAAAAAAACATTTCCAAGGTGAACGATTAAATAGACCCAATCATATTTGTTATATTTAACAACTCAGAGGTGGAGGTCATAACCATTACTACTTTTTATTTTCTAATTCCTGGTTCAATGAAAAAGAATTTCTACTACTTTGCCAATCCAAGATATTTGGGAATTTCAAACTAGTTAAACAATGATCTTTGTTGAATATCCAATAACCTAACTTTACTTCATATTTCACGTCTTGAATTACATTCAAGCATTATTACTAGGAAGATCTTGCCTATCTTGCTTTTTACAACACTCTTTTCATTCTTAACTGATAATGATTCCACAAAATGTTGATAATTCTTTCCCTATCCACCAAACTCTATTATACACATACCAGTTTGCTTTCTTATCCCTTATCATCTTTTTTTTTAATTGTCGCTTGATCTATTCCTAGACTATCATTAGTCTAAATATTGATATAGTGATGCAAAAAATATTTGATCATGACATTAGATACAAAGTAATGTTGAGTGTCTATCCGATCCAAAACCATTTAGTGTTTTTCTATAGAAACATAGAATAACATAAATGATCCTATGATTATCAATCTCTAATTACATCTGTCATCTCATCACAAAGAGATCTTGAAATTTAATCTTTAAAATTGAAACTTGACATATCGTACAACTCTCACACATTCTTTAAATGTCTACTAAAAGTATCATATAGGTTATGGATTAGAAAGCAATTACCAATTTCAAATCGTCAGCAAATCACTTATCTTTCCATTTGACTAGTTAGAAAATTCATGACTATTCTAATTTTATCAAATCATTTTTTGTTTAAGACTTCGCCAAGAACCTCTTTTCATTCAATTAGTAATATCTCCCGTAATCTCACATCTTAATCACCAAGAACCTCATTTCATTTTTTGCTTCTAATTTTTTGCTCTTCATCAAACTTAAAAACACGTATCTCGAGGATGATTTTGTGGCTCTTAAATCACCACGGATTGACACAAAATGATGATGCAATAGGTGACACGATCAACCTCATTCACTTGATCATCAACAACTATTCAGTATGTATTTGGAGGTAGATAAGGCACACTTCTTTAAGGATGTACATTAACTATCTTGCACTCTGCCCCATAGGATCACTACTAGCTCATCATCTTTGCAAGGGCCATGCAGACACCATACAAAACATCACTCCACCAATAGCTCATTGTCATATCATCACGTCCAACTCACTACTGGCACGTGATCATCATGTCACATCCACCTTGTGGGTCTCGATTCACATCCCCAAGATCTACGCAACACTTATTTCATGGTAAATCCAATACAAGACTATTATATATGCGTTTTACATTAAGTTTTGCCATGATTTCAGTTATACCCCTTAAAAATTTGAAATCACAAAAATAATAGAATACTTAGTGTAATATCATCATTTATATATAAAATTAACCTAAATTATACTATGGAATGTGTCTAATTTTAGAATTATAAAATACCCCCAGACACAGCACTTTGATGTCCGAAGCAAAGGAATATTCTAAATCATATTCTCTTTTTGCTTTTTATGTACTTATTCCGACCCAATTCAACTTAACTTTATATAATAGAAGTTTTAAATAGAAGAGATATTCAAATGGAAACATATTATAGACAAGTAAATGAAAGTTATGGTAAAATAGATTGATTTAGATAAAATGAAATGTCCGTTAATGAAAACTAAACTAACCAATGCAATGCCCTTTAAAACAAAGTTCAATACCAAGGCCAGTACATAATATAAGTTTTATCAATCTCTACTGACAAACACTAAGCTTACGATGACTAGCATAAAATCTCAAAATACAAAAATCACCAGATTAATATTAAGTAAAGAAAATACTTTATAATAGCACCACAACAAAAAACAATAGGAGTTCTACTAAGATACCAATATATATCATTTAAAACATGTTAGATAAAGAAATAATTCACTTAACTCTAGCTTTAAGCACTATAAGCTTAATCATTTCTTTGAAGAGCTTAAGAACATCTGTTTTTTTCCATCTCTCATATTTTTTACTTCATCTTATAATTTTTTATTTTTTTAAATATTTTTAATTTGTTTTTTACCGTTAAGTCCTTGCTTCATTACTTTGTACATTCTCACATTTTTCCTACCATAGATTCCCTGCTCTATTTCCTTTGGAATCTATAGTACTCTATATATTTGTGAATTTTTGTTATTACTTCTCACTATCCACTAAAGTTGAAGAAACCATTCTCTCTAACTTATAGAAATCATTAGTCTATAACCTATTTCATCTTTCAATTTGGCATAATAGCTTTCTATATATATACTATAAAAATACTTAATCAATAGCTCTTGTATCATAAGATTCTTAGGAATCTATCTTGTTCATCTTCCACTATTATTTCGATCTTATGCCCATTATCGTGACTAACACAAGGCATTCAATTTCAACTAGTAAAGTTAATTAAAAAGGGTTTAAAAACATTTTGATTCCTTATATCATAGAAATCACTTGGGTAATAAAATTATCACTTCCATTCAAAAATCTATTATATATTCATTTCATTATATTATAACTGAAAAAATTAAAGAAAAATGAAATTCATACTTACCTAAATTTGGAGGAATATTTGAAAATTTTTATTTTCATCAACTCAATTGTCGGATCATAATTTTGAAGTTTGCATCAATTTTGAGCTTATTTTCTACCTTTCTTTCTTTCCATGCTTTCTTTGTTATGCTTCAGTTAAAATACACTCAAACTCATTTCAAACCTTGTCCTCAAAGTTTAAAAATTAAGTTGGGTTTCCAATAAAACAAATATATCACATGAAGCATAAATAAATTTATATGTGTAAAACTAATGTCAATAAAACTTGAATATATAAATAAACTCTTGCAAAGAAAAAGTTATATGATAAATATAATATTCAAGCTTCATCATGATGAAACAAAAATAACTGTCAAAGTATCTCATAATAGATCACAGCTCCAAGTGATTAAATATCACAAATTAACTATATTCACACCCCAAAACTTATTTTAAACTCATAATCAAACAAATTGTCTATTATATCAATGAATTGGTAACTTAAAACCTAAATCTTGATAACTTTTCCATGTTTATTGAGAATCTTTGTATTTACTTCCTATTATTATATTCAAAATTCCCTATTCATGCTCTAATAGATTCAAACATAAATATTCATCTGCAAACTCATTTAGCTTTGCATTTGACGATTCAAAATTGGGGAGTGAATTATTTAATCATACTATAATATAGATTAGGAAGGTTAAAATCTCAACAAAAACTTGGTTTTCTAGTAGAATATGTTGCAATTGTTTTGTATATGAAATGTGTTAAGTGTTTTGCAATCAGGGATTTCACAATTAAAACTCAAATTTTGGCCCAATAAATCTTTAGTTTCATTTGTAACCTATTGATATGTTCACTGATTTCAATTTATAAGATTGATTTGCAATGTATGCGCTAACTTGGATTTTTAACTATAAATACTATTATTGATTTTCCCATTCACTCGAGTGATAATTCATATCGCAAAGAAGTTGCCAGTCATTTTTTACTGTTTTTCCAATTTAATTGATTTTCTTTAACATATTTCACGTATAAACATCAATAATAAGGCAAAATTTCTAAAATTATCATAATTTGAGTATGATATGCACCAAACAATTATTTCATTACTATATAAATGAAAAAGTCAATTAATATAAAATTCATAAAGACAATATAATGCAGTACTACATAGTCCTAATCTAGTTCTAAATTAAGAAGTTTTTCTGCTATACCATGGTTAAAACAATTTTCTCATCCCTAACATGTGTTTTAACAGTTCCTTGATTGATGTCAAGTTTTGCATTAATAGTTGTTAGGAAAGATTTTCCCAAAGTAATTCCTATATCATCCTTAAGTTTATGATTTAGATTAATTAAATCTAACACGAAACTAAATTTTCTAATTCTAACTTTACATCTCTAAGTATACCCTTATTTTCTATTATAGATCCATTAGCAAAATGAACTATAATATTATGATCTTGACCATATATACTACTAAGAAAATTGCGTTCTAAAAAATAATAGAAAGTTAGGGTGTTATATGATGCATTTGAGTCACATTTGACATTGTTAAATTTTTTAATACATACAACAATGGAGATTATTGTGTTTCTTGATTTATCATTCTTATTGTATTAGTTGTTTTTTATGGTTCCTTCATAAATAATGAATTGTCAGAATTCAGTCTCTTTACCATCTTAATGTTCAAATTGACCTTGAGGGGTTATGCAATGTCAAATTAACTAAACTCAACATTTCCATCTCATTATCTTTTCTAAGTTTTGAATGTCATGGCTTAATAATATTTTCCTTCTTTTCCTGGTCGTTTAACAATCCATTATTGAGTTATTTGCTTATCCTTTAAAGTGTCTTCAACTCTGGGTGAATACTATGGCTATATCCTTTCATGAAAAAATGTATATTTAAATTATTTTTCCATCCATCCTTTAGTAGGAATGACATTGGCCATCATTTTTTCTTCTTCTTTAATAGTTTTGCGTATTTTTTTTCATTGTACTCATTTTTGGCATCTTTTCAAGTATATGTCTGTATTTCTCATTAATAATAAACAAAGCCTTAACTAGTGCCTTACTAGTAGGAACAATTTGAGTAAGTGTTTTAGTTCGATTAATGACTTCATTAAATTGTTGGTTCATTTGGCTTAAATGGTTTTTTTTTCAATTCATTCATATCACATTGCAAGACTTGGAATTTTTTATCTAACTCCTTGTTTGAAATTTTCTAATGGATTGTTTCTTTCAATCAATATAGGTAACCTAAACCCCTAATAACTCTAGTTATTTAGACCATTTTCTATATTTGGTTGTAAATAATTTGTATAATCTCTAGAGTTATTATTAGATTTAGTGAATCTACCATAATGATTCATCATCACATTAGCTTCATTAAGTTTGTCTTCTTGCATTTAATGGCATTCATCATCAAGATGATTATTATTATTACAAAAAGCACAAGGTTTCATTTGGATTGTTCTATCTTTTAGTAATAGCTTAACCATGCTTTTTAATTCATTAATTGTATCATCTGATATGTAAAATTCTCATTTCTTCTCTTGATAAAGTGTCTCTTTTATGTGTCAATTCATTTCACCATATTAATTATATTGTTATTATTATTATGAAGACTTATTTATATGTATTATTCAATACCACTCTTAATGATATGGCTCATTTTTATGTTTAAGTTTTCATATTCATGCTCGAATCGAATGATCACCACGCTTAATTTCTAATTTAGCCTTTAAAACATATCAATAGACATATAATTATTAATCTCATTTCCACTTTCAAGACATATTGAATAATATAGTGTTTCAAAATTTATAACTACCTATTCTAAGACATTATCGGTCCAAACAAATATATAAATAATTAAAATAAGTGAAAAAATTCAAAAGAAACCCATATTTCTACTGAAAATCTCATTTTTGCTCATGAATGCTAATAAGTCATTCATATTAATTTAAACTTTTAAAACCACCCCTAAACTTATTAGAAACTCTTATTCAAACCAATTTGCGGAATGACACCATAAATTCATACTTCATACTAAAAACATGAAATTATTTTGCTATGTAAGCCTCATCCCATTTCTTTTAAATTGATAAAATCAAATAATTCAACATATCAATTCAATTACAATAATTATTTTGAGATCAAGATCTACTCAAATATTTTTAAATTCATCAATAATCCGAGTTGAAAATCGAAATAGTTTAAGTAAACTAGATAAGGAAACGAATGATTACATCCTTGTAGGTGAATATCTTAAGATATTGACTCTTTTGGCACTCCTAATTTTATCTTCAAAGTTTCAATTCGAGCTCCCTTCTACAAGCCTTAAATTGGCTACAAACAGTCAAACTTGATATATTATGGGTTAAAATGATCAATAATGTGTTAGGAATCACTTAAATACATTAAAATTAAGCTTTGACTGTTTAATTTAGGCAAGAATTTGATTAAAAAAATATGTTCTTAAAAACATAGATTCGTGCTCAGCAAATTGGTATTTAAGTAGATTCGTGCAGCACGTTTTTTTAGGTAAGTTCAAGATTAGACTATTATATATGCATATTACACAATTTTTTGCCCCAATTTCAATTATACTTCTTTAAAACTTGAAATCACAAAGAAGAATTAAATACCTAGTATAATATCATCATTTATTTATAAAGTCAACCTTAATTACACTATAAAATGTATCTAATTTTGGACTTTTCAAATCCATTCTTTTAACTTTGACCTCTGAATAATTTTTATTTCAATTCTTAATAAAGCTCCAAAACTAAATTTATATCCTCAACGAAACTCAGTTCATGATTCATTGAATTGGAGCAAATTATGAAATCATACACATTGTTCTCCATATTTTGTAAGAATTTTAGTAGCACATCCCTTAAAAGTGGCCTACCGAAAAACTTCCACATAATTGATAGCAATGTCGGGAAGAGGCCTAGATGGACTCACAACTGCTCGCAGTTCACAATATGAATAAAATTAAAATTTATAACCAAACTTAGAGTCTCCAATAACTTAATCAAAGATTTACAATTCTAAATAGATAAAAAAACTAAAACACAAACTTCTGAATTTATTTTAAAGTAACTTAAGAGACTCATATTATTATTCAACGAAACTTCATGTCCTACACTCACCACAAGAATCCCAAAACAATATATGTAAACAATTTAAAACAAGAATTTACTTTAAATTCAGAAAACAATCACCACAATCTATAAGTCTTATCCATTTTTCCCTTGTATTCATACACAATCTAACATCATCAAAAAAAACTTGAAGATGTCAAGTAATTAAACATCTACACTGATTTATAATCTTGGAATTGTTAGTCTAATAGATGGAGACATGTAATTGCATTTCAAAACAATCAATAATATATAAGCGTCAACATGACATGCAACCCACTCTATTTCTGTCTCCTAACTATAATCATTTGTCCACTTTCAAAAAATGTATGGAGACAGTTTTAAGAGATCAAGAAATATAACTTTTTAGCACTTGACTCTAGTAGTCTCACTAGTCGACATTTGAGGTAGGATTGAAATCTAATTTTAAGAAAACTAGACTCCAAAACTAGATTATGCCTCTCACCACGATCGACTAAGATGAGATCAATTATACTCTTTTCTTGAGATTCGCACATACAAATCTCGAAGAAGGTCCAAAGAACATGAAATAAAGTCACATTCCTTAATGTGACACATAATTTTGACACATGCACATTGATTCTCCTATAGATGTGGTTGCACACATCTCGAGGTGTGGATAAACTCTCCAACATGCAGCGTTCAACCTATTCACTTTCTTGATACTCACAGTACACGTATCTCATGGAGAATCTAATGCATAATTTTATTCGATATAAAATTTAAGATCCATTTGTGTATATACATATATATATATACACTTATATATTTTTGCAGCTATAAATTAGCCACGCATGCCAACGCCATCTTCGAGCATTCACACTATTGTACATCCACGCGTGTGACCCTCTACCCCGTGTATTAGTAGGTACCCACAAATTTGTAACTTATTTTAAATTATTGTATTTGATTTCATGATTATCTCTTACATTTAGGTCCAAATTAAATCTCGAAAAATACCCAATTTTGCCAAAATTGGAGAAAACTCCTAAAGCGCTCCAAAACTCGCAAACACTATGTATACACTTTAACTTCATTGTATTTCACACCAAAATAATGTATAATATACTAATTAGTCAAGCGACATAAAAATAATATTTAGACTTATGATTTAGGTCGGTAATGCATGGGTCTTAGGTCTCTAAATCCCAAATTAAATATGAAAATACTTATTAGCATCCTAATCAAGTTTATGAAATTCTCAGATTTCATAATACCAAAATTTCAAAATTGTTGAATTTGTTAATCACGATTGATGTAATCGCGATTCCTAGTCTATTAGAATTAATGAAACCATATTTGCAAGATAATTGAATAAATTCCAACAAAATAATTTTAAAAACACGCTAAAAAAATTTTGAAAATCTTTCGAATGAAAAAAATTGTTAATATAAAAATCTAAGGTTTACGAGATTAGCGTCTTAAGATTGGATCTATAAAGATTTAAGCTCTTGAACTCCTCTAGATCGTCCCTCCAATAAATCTAGGTTCAACAATTCCAAAATCGAGAATTTAGGGTTTAATAGGAATAGGTTTTGGTGCAAATCGCTTAAATACTATGGTATTGAGCTTACGATGGTCAAATCTAGCAAGAAATTGAGATTTTTATGGAGAGATACAATGGTTTAGTAAGTGAATGAGTTGATATTGTGTGGTGATTTAAAGTTTTTGCTTTAAAGACCAAAAATCTTGTTGTACAATCCCTGTGTTAAATGGAATCGTTGGGAAGTTGCTAGCTAAATTGGTGGGTTGTGAGGTGCAATGAACCACCGATTTGACAAGTGATTTTTTGTAAGAAGAATCATTGTGGATTCACCAGACTCCAATTTTCACTAAATTTCTTGTATACTACTACTAATTTTTCCAGTATTTCATACTAATATTCCGATTCGCTACGGAATCGCTTGACCTAATTTAGTGTTTTTTCTATTTATTCCACAATTTACTTATATAGCATTCATTAGAAATTTATCTTAAGTTAGAATTGACTTAAATTTCAAGAGTTTGATTAGGAAAGGTAATTAATTAAAGACTTTTATTAAATAAATAAATAAATATATAATTAAGCAAGTGAATAAATCAACTTACATGAAGGCCATATAAGAAAAAACAACTCGATCACTCCCCGTTATTAACATTAACACAGAGTTGCCGAATATATTTCCAATACAAGAGTTAAAAAGTGACAGAAGAAAAACACATTAAACTAAACTAAACTAAGGTGAACAGAAGTAGTAAAATTAAATAAAGATTGAATAAACATAGAATATGGGCTACCTCCCATATAGAGCTTTTGTTTATTGTCGTTGCCTCGACTTAACCCTTCTAAAATTAGGTTGGATATCTAAACTTGAATTTGGGATTATCCACATTAATGTCATTCTAGAAAGTGAGTGCTCAGAATTGTTTAGTTCATAATATCCATAATAGCTTGAGTAGTGGCTAAAAAATGTCGTCTTAAAAATAAAAGAGGATCTTCATTAATAAAGTATAGCATTTCCAAAAAGTCTATGGGTATGGTGTAGTTGTTCAGTTGAAATGACACTTTCGTGACCACTCCTATTGGTTGAATTGAAGTACCATCTAGTGAAGAGAATCATTAAGAAGTGAGTGAATTCAACTTCAATTGAGTATGTAGAAAGAAATTCATGGACGTATGATTTGCATTCAAACTCTTATCATATTGAGCTTTAGAGTACCTAGCCCATTTTATTTTGATGTGGAGGTATATACCTCCACGTTCATTAAGTTTTACAAGGCTTAAAATCTGGCCTTTTCTTTTTCTTGTTGTACTTGGACTTAGAAATAACCATCTTTTTCTTGCTTTTACCATTCTTTGGTTGCTTAACTCCACATGCTTGAGTTACCTTCTTTCTTTTGTTGAAGTGTCTTTAAGTTGCTCTTTCTTTGGAATCTCTTTTGTAGTGTCCATTGTTACTATATTAATTGCATAAATTTAGCATTAAATTTATCATAATAGTTTAAGTCTAGAAAGTCATTATTATCTATTTTATTAAAAAATAATTCATCATATTCTTCGTAAGTGTAATAGTTATGTTCGTTATTAATTTGAATTTGACTATTATCTTCAAATTCTATAGACATTGTTCCTTTAGAAATATCTTACTTAGATCAAGCCGTTTTAAGAAAAGATCTACCAAATATTATAGGCAATGGGTTGAGTGTAATTGAATCTCTCATTTCCATGACATAAAAGTCAGCTGAAAATAATCAGTCATGTACTTGAACTAAGATGTCTTCTAATAATTTACACGATTTTATAATGGTATTGTCTGCAAAAGTAAGATTCATAGGCATATTAAATAACTATAATATTTTCAATGATTCATAAAGTTTAAGTGGCATAACATCGATTGACGCTCCGAGATCACATGAAGCAAATTTAATAGAAAACTTTTCTATTGTGATAGGTATGAAAAAAATTCCTGGGTCGAAACATTTTTCAGGCATTCTTTTCTATAAGGATAACATCTTTTGTCTTAAATTTTCATTTGATTCTTTAAAAATTGTCTTTATAGTCAAAGAAGCCTTTAGTAACTTCATCATGATTTGACTCCTTTAAAATCTCATTAATTTCTAAATTCTTAAATGATTCGGATATGTCTTCATTAATTTCTTCCTCCCCTAGCATTTGCTAATCATTGTGGAACAATATAATTAGAATGCACATATTCATTTAATTCATAAATTGTTTACTATGTCTTGGTTAACTAATTTAAAATCTTGTAAAAAACTTTTATAGGCTTTAACTTTGGCTAAATATCATGAGTATAGCCTTCTAGAAAAAGATATGTATTTCAATTGTATAGCTATCAATTCCCTCGTGGGAATTACATTTGCCATCATCTTTTCTTCTTCTTGTTCTATTGTCTAATGAACTTGGATTTTCTTTTTACTTCATTTAGGTGTCTTTTCTTTTGTGTGTGTTTCTTTTTTATTTTTGCAAAACAAAGCATTAACTTGTGCATATATAGTAGTGTTTGTAATTTTTATAGATATTTTAGTTTGAGTACTTAACTTGCTGATTTGTGGAGTCATTGAATTTAATTGGTTTTTAAGTTTGTTAATAGACGTCTCGGTTTTAATTTCAATTTGAAAAATTTTCATTAAGTTTTGATGACTTTTGGTTGAATAGAGTTATGTAATATTTTTTAAAATTTGGTTTCGTAGGTTGAATAGTTTATTAAGGTTGTTGAATTGGCGTAGGTTATGTTGGTGCTCTCGGTCTATAAGTGGTGTAGTTTTGACTTTTTTGACCATAACTAAAATTTAAATTTAGTTTTCTAGTGTAATAATTGTTATTACATTTATTTCTAGGAGGACCAGAGTATTAGTTCATAAACACGCTAACTTCTTCGGTGTTATCTTCTTGTAAAGTAAGACACGCATCCATTGGATGAGTAACTTCATTACAAAATCCACATGGTTTCAATTGGTTTGAACTATCTTTTGGTATTAATTTAACCATGCTAGATAATTCATCAATTTTTTCATCAAATTTATAACTTGTTTTATTATTTACTTCATAAATCTTTCTCAATTTATCGGTCTTTTCACCATATTATTCAGATTGTTTGATCATATTCTTAATAGCTTTCTTCGCCAGAGTTGGTGTAACATCAAATAATGATCCACCACATACGTTATCTAATAGTATTTGTTCAAAATGATTTAGTCCTTCATACAAGTATTCTATAAAGCTCTTTGGGTGTATCAACGTTGTACACAACATGAAATTAATCTTTGAAATATATCCCAAAAATCATTAAAATTTTCATCATCATTCATCGTCAAAATTTAAATTTGTCTTCTATTAGTACTAATTTTTCTTGCACACATATATTGTTGAAAGAAAGCTTCTAACATTTGAGCCCATCTTGTTATTTAATTTTGACGAAGATAAGACAACCAATCTAGTGCTTGTTCTTTTAATAAAAAGGAAAATCTTTATTAATGACTTTTTCTAGCATGTAATCTTTAGATTTTATCCTATTGACATTTTTTCAGTATTCCCTTAAAAAGTTTTGATAGTCTTCACTATCCTTATCGTAGAAGTTAGGTAATGCCCTAATGAATCCAGATCTAAGTTCAAATTTAGGAAATCCTTTAGGATAGGAAATACACATTAGTTTATAAACCATGATATTTTGATTAGCATGCCAAAAAAGAAGTTATGTAGTATTAGTATTATTAAGAATATAAAGGTTATTATTGGCTTCAAGTGCGATAGTTTGGTGTACTCTATGTTGTTGGTCGTTGTTACGGTTAAAAGTATGATCTACCTCAGGATCAAACTACAGTAAGGATCCTATGGAATTAGAACGACGCACTGGAAAAACCATATGTCTAAAACTCCTATGAAATTATTTTTAAATCCTCAACAACGATGCCAAGAAGTGACACATTTCGAGTGTGTACAATAAGTTTATCATATATCCTTATTATATGTAGTAGTGATAAGTGGGACCGTCTCCATGGGATTTGTCAAACTTCTATAGCAAAAAGGTATTTTAATAGTTTTTATTATTTTTACCTTATTTAATTAATTAATTATAACGGGATGCAAAAATCACTAATCCAATCTATAATATTATAATAATTAACTAAACTAATTAAACTAACTTAATTAACACAATTCAAACTCACTAATATTAGAACAAATTCTATTCAACAATAAATAAATATCTTGAAGTAACATTTTGAATAATGAAAATCAATCAGCTTTGCATCCAAACACATTACTTCAATTATATAGTAATGAGCGTACTTTATATAGTATCGTAGATCATTAAACTCTAATCACAAGTAAACAGTCTTTAGCGAGCCATTAGTTTTTCTTATACCAGTGGCAAAATAACGTTCTAATTTTATATAGCTGGCCTCATTGAATACACAAAGACATTAACTTCACGCAATAAAACTGTATTACTTTATGAAAACTTTGAACTACTAAGTTTAACATCTTTAGAAAAGCCACTTCAACATTAGATTAAGATCTAAAATTCACCTAAGAAATCTAAACGGTAACAACTTTCAAACAATCCTAATTACTACTTAAATAAGATAATGAATCCAAATAACAAAATACACATTCTAGACTACGCATGCAATACAAGGTTCATGATTAAAATCCTTAAATAATAAATTATTAAATCAATGAACCAAAGAATATGATTGGTTTAAAGCATTAACCATATAATCTTCTCATCATAACTTTATTGCAAAATAGATGTAGTTCATGTACGGTTTTAGATTAGATTGATAAACTATTCACTCAAATAATAAATAACATTGCAATAATGTAAATAAAAGATAGATAAATAATTTGAAAAAAATAATTTAAATATTCAAATATTCTCTAAAAATCAATGAATAATAAAGCAATAAACTTTGTCTTTTATAGCAATAAAATATTGATCTAAGTACTTAAGGGCAATTGATTTCGTAACTCTAGGGTCATATATATAGTATTCTAATTAGTACATATACCAAACTAACTCTAACGTCTGGCATTTTTTTAAAAGTCTCAAAATCAGAGTTAGTGATTCCTTAAGGATTTCGATTTTAACTTGAATCTCTAGGAGAATCCTTAGAAAATTGGTCTCTGGTCTCGATGTTGAATGGATCTGATTGGCAATTCTTATATACAAGTAAGTTGCTCAGGAATCGATGGACTTGAATCCTATATTTTCTTTATGAAACGTCAAATTTCAAATATGGTAAATTTTCCAATCATCAAAGTTAATTTAGAACATTTGCATGATATGTGTGTATTAGTGTGAAGAAAATGTGTATTATATACTATCTTGTTGACTTTTGTTGGTATATAAGCTTATATAAATAAAAATAAGCCTAAAGGACTTTTAAAAGAAAGTAAATATAGAAAAAGGGCGATTTTGGTAACCAAACTCGCATAAGGATATTTATGTGTAATAGAAGAAAGGTTGGACTTAATGTAAACTCTAGGATAATCTTAGTATTGAAATCCATAAAGACATGATGTAGGGTTGTGATTGGACAATAAACACCTAATCACATTAACTAGGTATATAAAACAACATATGGCTTGAAGTTAATTTCCTTGATTTCATTATGGAGAGAATTTGAGTGAGAACTCTAGGAGACTTTCTTGGTAGATTTGGTAGAGGAGAGGGAACTCTTATTAAGATCTCACAAAGTAAGGTAATAATTTCATCATTCACTGTAGTTTTCATTATTTGATTCATGGAATTTAAGGTTGAATGGAAATCATAATTTTCTCTTAGATCATCTATATCACATATTCTTTAGTTTATTCAAGAGCAATTACAAAATCTTTGTTGTTATTGTGGGTTTTTGTTTTGAATACATTTTTAATTGAATTGTGATATTCTTGTGGTTACAAATGAAGTGTTTTTACAAAAATGTTTTGACCATTAGGTTTTGTTTTGGAGTTTGTTGTAGATTCATGCCCAGCACCATT
The DNA here is from genome assembly GCA_039657365.1 of Stephania yunnanensis. Lineage (NCBI taxonomy): Eukaryota > Viridiplantae > Streptophyta > Magnoliopsida > Ranunculales > Menispermaceae > Stephania > Stephania yunnanensis. The sequence goes on along the minus strand of CM077581.1, from coordinate 23,775,018 downwards.
CCAATATAACCGGTGGGTCGAATTTATATTTTTTACCAATAACCACAAGAACCTGCAAGAGAATACATTTTTTTTAACTTAGACTATGAAATTGAAAATAACTCGGGGTGTTGAAAATTTTGTATTCTTAATCGATTAATGTTAAAATAAACAAAAACAAATAACTTAATCAAAATAAAGTGTTTTTGGCATCACAAATCTCCGTACTCGATCAAAATGTATGATTCATAATATTTTAGTGTAACTATAGACCCGTTCCTTGACCATAACCAAGGTACGACGGTGGTTATTTCCCTAGTCAAACACACAACCACGAATTCAAGTGAATTGGATTTAGTGTGTTGACCGCAAGTGTTGATTTAGAGATTTAACCGGTCCCAAAAGGAGTTCAATGCTTTTGGTTTTATCTCGACGGGTGCTTACAACACATCAGAAATTAAGAATTAAATCGTATTTAATCTTAATTATTAAAATAATACCAAAGAAAATAAAACATTAATGAAACACAAGATAAATAAACACACAGATCTCACATATATATTTGTGCCAAAATAGGTGATTTGATCCTTTCGTAAGACAATATTTTTGTATTTTTGAAAGTAAAAATGAGTAAAAACTCAAAACCACTCTAAAAATACACAAAAACAAAAACTCCCAAAAATACCTCACCAAAAACTCTTCTTCTCAAACTTACGTATTGGACCCCTATTTATAGGGTGTGTTGATGAGTTGTAATTCGCCACGTGTCGCCGCCATTGGTGGCAGGCGATGCCACGTGGCGCACCGTGATTGTTGGTGCGATGCCACGTGGCGAATGGGTTGGAAAGCATGTGGGTGTGGGCTGGAGTGTTTGGAAGCCGTGCCACGTGGCGCCTATGATTCCTTAAGGTCGACTCGTGGCGCGCACGAATCCCGAGGCAAATCAAGAGCTACGAACGAAGAGAGGAAATGCGTACGATAGTCCCCGGCTGTGTATCGTTGGACCCCACGTATTTTTGACGCGCCACGTTCGATTAGAAATACCAACGCGATTTCTCAAACTGTCCGTGTCCGATTACTACAAGTAAATACTCCATTTTGAGTATTTTTCCTTCACCCGCGCACTCCGTTTCACCTAAAAATGACCAAATAATATTATTAAATATTTATTTTAAATACTTTTAATAATTAAATATACTAAAATATACTAATAAATATAAAAATACAACTTATCGTACGAGCCACAAGATCGCTTAGGGACTGTTTTTCCTTAAGGTCGTGGCAAAACTAATTCAAAATTAGAAAACCAAATTATTTTTTTGCAAAAAACTAATTCTTATTTTTTGCAAAACTCAATGATTTTTTATTGAAGTATATCACCATGGCATGGGTCGGGATATAGTAACTAACCCCGAAGGCATGACAATTTATTAAAAAATTCTCATATTATGTTCTTGAAGTTTATCCGAGTTTAAGTAAACTTACCTTAAACAAACAAATTTTTAATATAACACATTAAGCTACAACAATGTAGACATGAGGAGAACTGGATAGGAACTTTCTAGCTTGGACTGGATTGGATAGCAGCACTTCGAGGTAAGAGGGGTTTGCTTTATTCTTAATCATGCCTTGATACTAGTTATGATAGGAATCATCTATTTAAATGTGAAATTCATTTGAATCTATTTCTACACTCTTATACATTGTTTAGATTCTCTTAATATGAATGCTTATGGAACTAGTATACTAGTATTAATGAATGCATGCTTACACTTTAAGTTGGAGGAGAGCCGGCGGCCACTGGTACCTTCTTCCAAGGTTTTTAAGAGATCATAAGGTTTATAACAGTTCAGGTCTCATAAGAAAAGCCTTTGATGTCTTTCATGACCAGTTCAGGGTTTCGGTTTGATAAGTCATGTTGATGTTCAAGCATATGTGTAGCTTGATATCCTTGTAGCTGATTTGGGGTCTCCATTGATATGCAATGTAGGCGGTTCGACTCACCTTTATTGAAATATCTAGTTTTGATGTCCCTTAACTCTATGACATTCATGTATCGTTGCAAATTTTTAAGAGTATCATAGTTAGGCACTATTTATTCTATCTTGCATTTATAGTACTTTTTCTTATGTACTTGTTTCTTGCCCAAGATTATAATAGGTTTCCTTAAAATCTTTTGTTGCATGTCAGTTATTATTATGCTAGGTATTACTTGGATGGTTGAGGGTGAAGCATGCTTCTGCTTTACTGTGCCCATTGAAATAATGAATGTTCCACTACTTCCCCCTAGGTGCCTCAGTTGTTGATCTTAACAAAGGAAAAGAGACGGTCATAGTGTAGGAGGTCTCTTTCTTGTGCACTAGTTTGAGTACTACTTATTTATTTGGTTTTTTAGATATTTTATTTAATAACTTGGGAACATATAAAGTTGATGTTTAAACCCACATAACTTTGTCTTAGTTTATATTTAGCTGTTTGTGAGAATTCTACTATTAATTCTGCATTTTGTTAGACACTAAAGGCTTTTTTTCGCACTTATTATCCTAATTTGTCTTTTTTAGAATGTTTTGGTTTATTTTTGTAGGCTAAGGCTTACTAGATCATCTCCCGACTGATTGGGTTATCTCGAAGGGTTCAGCGATGGTTTAGGGGTAAGCAATCTAGGCCCACCGGGGTTAAGGACTTCTCATTTTCCTTCACTTGTTTATGATTCTTTTTATACTCAGTCAACATGACCAGTTTCTTCATAATCTTCCCCTTTTACGACTTTTCTTTATATATATATATATATATATATATATATATATATATATATATATATATATATATATATATTTCATTTATCACCTAAAATAACAAAAAGAAGAGAAAACGGTGTGCACTATATTCTTTTAAATCTAAAATCATCCTAAGATGTATTATAAAATATGTCTAATTAATGACTTATCACTAACATTATTATTTTCATTAGTTTTTATCATTACTTTCCATAGACCACAGAACCATTGTACCCAAGCTTTTATTATAAGTAATAAATTTGAGTAAGAAACAATCAATATACAAAATACTCCTTTCTAGAAACTATTTAACCATTTTCTATTATGGTTCTATTCTTATTTCTCATTATGTTTTATTTGAGAAAGGAGACAATAATTAGCTTCAAAGCATTTAGTTTTCATAGAAATTAGCTTAATTAACTTAAGTTATTGAGACAACATGCATTAACGTCGTTCTATTTATCCAAGATATTCATATCTTGTGCTTCTAAAAAGTCTCAATCTCATTTTATGTTTTACCAAAGGATTCTTAATCTTTTGAGACTCTAATTTAAGTCTGTCTAATGGTTTCTTAAACATTTCTACATTGCAATAGTGCGATATTCTCAACATTAAAGAAATCCATGTTTAGTACTAACATTCCTGAGTCATTTACTTTTTTTCTCAACCAATTATTCAATGGTTTTATAAACTAATTTATTAATTAGTTACATCAATCTAAAACTACTTACAATAATATTTTGTGAATTTAAGTTTCTCAAGTGTATTTCACTTCAAATCATCCCCAGTTAGCATATGTGAAGTCTATTCTCTCTTGAACTCTATATTCTTAATTTCTCACATCGTATTTTATGAGTTTAGTATAAAATAAGTAAAGAGATTAAACTTCTAATTACATAGCAGGCGATAATACATAAATACATAACAAATAGAACACGATAACAAAATATTCCCATCCAGTCGCAACCTCAATTTCAAAACTTCCTCTTAGGTCATTCTAACAAAAGTAAATCCTTAAAGCCTTAACCTAAACTCCCTGACCAACTCAATCATAAGCTAAACTCTTGTATAATTTCATATGGTTCCTTTATTCAGCTAAACCTTAGGTCTGATACCTACTTTGTCAAGATCCATTTAGTTAAGTCCATTTCATAACCAAGTTAATTTAATCTCCCAATCAAATCCATTAATGTTCTCTACTCTCAAATGTCCTCAATATACATGTCAATCCTCAAGTCATTTTCAATGTCTTGATTTTTAAATATGGAGCAATTTAGGAAATCATTTTATTAAGATTTTCATAATTTACAAATATTTTGGCAGAGTCTCCCTTAAAACTAGGCTAACTGCTCCAAAAACCCGATAAAATCAATTTTGGCAAAAAGCTTAGCAAGATTCACATATCAAAAACAACTAACAATATAATATCAAATGGATTTAAATGATCAAATTCGCATCAAGTGCACAAGTTTCAACGTTAATATTCATTAAAAATCATGTCGGCTCCAAAAAACCATATTTACATCAAAATGAACCTAAACCATTTCAAAATTCTCAAATTGTAGCATCCCCTATCGCGATAAGAGCGATATTAGGCCTAAAATCCTAATTAAGCCTTGATAATGTAGCCAAACTTAACTACAGCCAGCAGCCACTAACTTAATCTCCCGATAAATATAATTGTATAATGATTATCAAAGTAAACCAAATTTTAAACGCACTGAAATAAAAATTTTCTTGATATTAAATAGGATATACAACACCAAATCCAACAAGAATAAACCACGTTTATACCTAGCCTTTAAGCCCTTGTGATATTATAAAATTGTAATTCAATAAAATTATATGAGACAAGGAATGATTCAATACATCTAAGAGATAATCAAGACTCCTTAGCCTTCTTTGTCTAATAGTCGTATAGTTTGTTGCTATTCCTAAAATATTTTTTGGGACGAGTGTTCTAATTTGTTCATTAAGTAAGGATTCATAAAGCCTTCAATATTCAATATAAGAATCTAGAGTAAAATGCAATAATAGAATGCACCAATGGTAACAAACGTGATTATGAAAAACAAGTAATCCAATAAATAACGGATGTAAGTCAAACCGTCAATAACTATTACACTGTGATTCTCATTTTGTTTGTAAAATTGGGGTCGATTACCTACTAACACCACTAATGCAATTAGCAGACAAACACATTGGCCGATCTTATGTCTAGCTAATCCATTAATATTCATTAGTTATATCCCAAACCTTCTGGTGAATATGTAATCCACGTAACCTATCTAACTGAGTAGGAGTTACACTCAGGCCGGGAAGTTAACTCATATCATATATAACCTAATCTTAATTCTATGAATTACTCTCGCGAATCACTTTCGACATCATTTTTTTATTTTGCAAATATATCAAAGTTTACATAGTCCCCATTAAGTCCACAAACTATATGAACTACATATACTACAAAATCCATGCGACACTAATAAATAAATGAATCCATACTTCATCGGTATCAGTTTTTGTTTATAAATTCCAAAACTTTTCGGGTTAGTCAAGCTTTTCTAGTATTCCAAAAGCTATCACATACCTGTTATTGTTAATATAGGCTTAATAACATATATTTTGAGTCCCTAAGTAATTCCCAAATACCTCAGGACATTCTAACAAAAACACATCATAGATATTTTTATGGTGGGAGCGCGCTCCCTTACTTAGTGTGGCATGTTCTACCAACTGGGTTCTCCAAATTGATGAAGGGAATGCACACCTCTGCTAAATGAAGTGCACTCCAACCTGCACAACATTGAGCAAGGCAACAGTCACTAATAATCCACCAAACCACCAAAAAATCATCAAACACTCCCCCAATACATCAAGAATGACCTCTAGAGAGGTATAAATCTATTTAAAGTCATCAACAACAATAATTTATAAAGAAATCATCATATATTATTGAATTCGACTTAACACTCATAATCTTAACTTACCAAGATGATAATCGTTAATCTAATAAAGGTTTGATCTATTCAAATCTACTGGATTATCTCCAGGACAGCTCTTCACAAGATAAAACCTCCAGCTGCTTTGATTTCTCTCGCTTTCCCTTTATCTATCTCTCCCTTTCTCTCTCTCTCTCGATTAGTAAGTATAAGTTTGAAGCTTTAGGATTTATATATATATATATATATGGATTCCCCTTGAGATATGCATTGCGATATCTCGAGGTTAATCAAGTGAATGTTGTGTTAAAGTGACACAGCTTAAAGTGACAAAAATCTTAACTACATTAACACTTGTGCTCATTTTGAGGCAATCTAATGATCCATATAATTCAAAACAAACTTATAGTCTAATTATATATATTTATATATAAATTATATATAAATATATTTTTTTGTGCATTTTCTCGCCACTAAATTCACTGGACATGCCTACGAGCATTCTCAGGTGTGCACATTCTATTGACGTTCCCCTCGTCGCATTTGGTGTACCAACAATTTATTATTTTATTATTTATTTTTTTATTATAGGCTTGTATATAATTCCCATTTTTATACTACAACCTAAAAATTAAACAAGCATATCAAATAAACATCAATCATCGCACAAACCCACGCACATGCTAATCGAGGTATGTCCGACTTAACCACAAGCCTAACCCAATTTAATAAGGATGTAGATTAATACTAGATACTAGTTTAAGCTAACGAGTCATTACGGTCTCCCCAATCTAAATCAATTTCATCATCGAAATAAAAGCAAATATAAAATTACATGTAGGCTCGAAAAGAAATAGAAAATGATCCTACATATAAAACTTCTACTCCCTTGTTAGTTCCGCATTTAGGGAAAAATGCCATTTCTTCTTAACTAAAGGAATATCATTGGTTCTTAGCCTATGAATCTTATGACAAAGGATTTTAATCGGTTGCTTGTCGTAAGATAAGTCTTCCTGAAGATCAAATTTTTTCCAATCAATCCTTAAAGTGAATCGAGTAATCATTTTTCAAAGCATAGACATGTGTAAGACATTATGAATTCTAGCTATCTGAGAAGATAACTCTAACTAGTAAGCAACATGATCAACTCTTTCTTGCACTCTGAACGGCGCAATGTACCTTAGAGCTAGCTTACCTTGAAACCCAAATATTTACTGTGGTATCCTTTAACCTGATTAGAGAGATACTAGGCCTGAAACTATAATTAAGTGTCGATCATCCTGCTAGACTTAACTAAAGCCAGCATCCCCTCTTTCTATCTCCTAACAGACACAATTATATATAGAATATCAATGTAAATCAAATAGAAGAAATAGAAGAAATTAAAAACTTTTCTCGATATTAAATACGATATACGAAACCAAATCCAACCATAGTAAGTCTTGATTATATAACACTTCCCATCCCTTAAGAAATTACAAAAGTATAATTCAATAAAAATATATATAAAATCCCTAAATAAATCCTTATGACCTCAAGAAATTCTAAGCAATTAACAGCAGAGTTGGTCTTTTAAGGGGTAAGAGCGTGCTACTTTAATTAGTGGGGCGAGCTCTTCCAATTGTGATCTTCAAAATTGATGTACAGAGCGCGATCCTCTGCTACATAGAAAGCGCTCAACCCAGTTATGTCTCAATAGTAAACGGCGCAGCTGCCACTGTCGGATCCACAACTCATTACAACAACCTCAAACACTCTATCAAATCATCATGGAGGACCTGTAGTGAGGTCACAGCTCATTATAGTTATCAACAACAATAATTCACTAAAAAATCATCACCTACATATTAATTCAACTTAAAAACTCAAAAACCAAATTTACCAAGATGATGATTTCGATCCAATAGTTGTTTAAGCTCCTCAATTCATACTAAAATAGCTATTTCGATCAATTTTCTCAAGATCAGATCATCGAAACCCCCAATTGCTTAGTTTTCTCTCTATCAAGAATGATTGAATTAATTGAAGATAAGTTTGATGATTTTGAATTTTTCTGTATGGATTTTCCTCAAGATATGCATCGTTCTATCGCGAAGCTGATAAAGTGATTGATGTGTTAAAATGACACTCCTTAAATTGACATACATTATGACACCATCAACACTTACACACCTCTCGAGGCAATCCAACGATTCATATATTTCAAATCAAACTTATAGTTTTAATATATATTTAAATACTAAATATATATACAAATATATATACTTCATGTATTTTCTCACCAAAAACTTCATTGGACATTCCTACGAGTAATTTTGTGTGCATATTAGTTTTACGACCACCTCATCGCACTTGGTGTACGTGCAATTCATTGTTTAATTACTTATTTTTTTATTTTGTGCTTGTATATAAATTCTCCAACATACCAAAACCTATAAATTCTTTAACCATTCCAAACAAACATAAACCATCATACAAATAAATGCACACGATAATCGAGGTACGTCGGACTTAACCACAAGCCTAAGTCAGGTGACTTAAGATTTGATTAATAATAATCACTAGTTTAAGGTAATAGGTTGTTACAATCTCCTTAATTTGAAGCTATTTTTGCCTTGAAATTAAATTAAATGTAAAATTATCTATAGTTTTGAAAAGAAATGGATACTGCTCCATTTATATACGACTTTCGCTTCCTGATTAGTTCCTCATCTCCGTTAAATTGCCATTTCACCTTAATGAAAATAATATATTTGGTCATTAGCTTCTAAATCTTACGATCAAGTATCTGAATTTGCTGCTTATCGTAAGATAAGTCTTCCTAAAGATCAAATTCATTCCAATCAATTCTTAGAGTCAATTGAGTCTCCATTTTTCAAAACATTGATACAAGGAAGATATTATGAATTCTATTTAATTGAGAAGGTAACTCTTATTTGTTGCAACACGACCAATCCTTTCCTATACTCTAAACGGCCCAATTTACATTGGAGGTAGCTTAACTCCTAATCCAAATCTGTATAATCTTTTTTAGGTAAGACTTTCAACAAAATGAAATCGTCCCTTAAAAACTCCTACAACTTATTATGTTTATTTGCATATCTCTTCTGTCTTAGCTATGCCCTAGTTAAACGCTAGTGAATCTGCTAAATTCTCTCTGTATAGTTTTGAATCAACTCACATTGAGAAATGTATTTCTTTCATTTACCACCAAACTCCAAGACACAAGCTTGATGTATATCTTCTAGCACCAAAATCAACTGCTCATATTGCTTATCAGTTTGCAGATGGTATATAGTACTGAGGTTAAGAATAGTTCCCAATTGTCTTTACAATTTACTCCACAGTTTAGACATGAATCGCATATCTCTTACCAAAGTAATTGACATTGGAACTATGAAATCTCAACACTTCACGTACACACAACTTGTATAATATATCAAGAGGATCTCGCATGGAACTACAACCTGCAACCCATACTACATCGCGCACACATTGACTCAAAGGTAGACCGAAAATAAAATCCATCAATTTATGAACCCATTTCCACTCACAAATAGGTAAAGAATGCAATAACCATCCACGTTTCCTATGTTCAACTTTAACTTACTGAAGAAACTCACATTTCTTTACGAACTCAACAACATCAGTCTTCATCCCAAGCCACTAATATATACGCCTCATATCGCAATACATCTTAGTGTTACATTGATGAATATAGTAAAGAGATCTATGAGATTCCCATAGCGACTTCTACCTCAACTGATCTTGAGCTGGAATCTACACTCTATCACCGAACCATAATGCACCATCATTAGAAACTAACCCATCAGGATGATTCACACTAGCCGCTAATCTTTGACGCACTATATAATCTTGATTAGTTATCTAATAACCAATCACCTATTGAATCATCTCATGTTCAGTCCGAATCCAAGCTTAGAAGAATAGATTAATAGCTCTGGAATAAGCTCTCTCAGTTGATGATGTGTCAGTTACACTCACATGAATATTCATCATAAATACAATCTTAAGAAGTCTAGACTTAGATGCTCTGGTATAGCGACATTTTCTATGCATGTTCTTCTCTTACTCAAGCCATCTGCAACTTCATTTGCCTTGCCTAGGTGATACTCTAGAGGGAAGTTGTAGTTATTGAAAAACTCAAATCATTTGAACTTCCTCATATATCTTTTCATTAATCTAAGTTGTAATTGTATACTAACAGTCTGTCAACACCTTTCTATGTAGTTATAAATTACTTAGGCTTAAATTGACTTATATCATTACTTCTCATCCCACCGTAATTGACGACGAAGTTAAGTGTACAATATTTTCAAAGGAAACACCTTAATATTTATAGCTGGACAATGTCATTTCTAGATACCTCACAGACTAAATTAATTTTTCTAGTAACTATCACCTTCAAAGTCATAACCTCAGGAATTATATTATCTAGAACTAAGATTAGCTGTTAATACATTGTGTTAAGATTTGAAAAGGTCCTTCCCAGCTATTATACATCTCTTCCCCATTAGGAAGCATAGTTTTGGTTCCCCACCGAAATAATAATCCTAATATTCCATAACTCTTAACTATTTTTACATACATATATCTTGTTTACTCTTCCACAAGAATTCAACAACAATACTGGCAAGAAATTTCAGACACTATCAGTTCTACAACTACAACATCAACACCCTTCAGTTGTCATTATGACTCATATTTAATTACAAAATTGACATTGTCAATTTTCATTCCAGGTCACCAACAATTCTTTATTATAATAATGATTTTTGGTTTCGCCTGAATGAAACTTTTAAAGAAATCCATGAGATTTTCATAAAATTTTAGCCTTGCTTTTTAATTCAAGTTCCATGAACTTTCTTTGCCTGCTCAATTTTCTGATATGAGATTATCTATATAGAATACAAATAACTAGTAGTCAAACCTTGACCTAATAAATAATATCTATTAATTTCTCCAAAAATTCATCACTCAATCAATCATTATTAGCTCAACACCAATATGAGATACAAAGAACATACTTATAGTTATCAATCCAAACAACTTAGCTAATTATATGCCTGCATAGGAGTATAATTGTTCATCATTGCGTATCTCATTCAAGAGATATTATTAAGCAACTTTGATTGTAACTATGACCACTATCCCTTTCTTTTTTCAAGGCATTGTAAACATAATAACGTTTACTAAGTATGTTTCAGATTAAATTCCTAACATTTAGAAAATTCAAGGTATCAATCTCACCTTCTATTTCTATCACTCTAATAATTACACTTTTCAAACTTTTGTAGTTTCAAAATTCACTACTTATACCAATTCACTGGTCTTTATACTTCCAGATTGTCTATTACTGATTTTTCTAAGATTCTCCATGATTTTTAAGAATGATTAGAAGACTCAACAAACCATTCCACTTATTTATAAGTGATGCCTTCCATATTTGGTAGAGCTACCAAAATGGCTTTCTCGAGATAATTAATCTCCAATAGTTCTTCTCCCAAATCTTGAACTATATATAGAAGTATAAGCTACAAGTTTGCTTTTTCCATCAATATACATTCTTACTTAAATAAGAAGTCTTAGAATAAACCTCTAGCTTCTTCAATAATTTAGTTATTATCAAGCAAACATTGTAGTTAAACTATACTTCAACTTTCTCCAAGGCATCCTTGTATCTAATTTTAGCTTATAACAATCCACATACTTGTGTTAACTGAATAAATTACACAACAATTCTAGAGATACCTGGATCAATAGTTTGTAATATTCAATTTTTTCAAGATTACTTTTTTGTTTTACCTTTGTGTTGAATATATAAATATCTCATATTGTCTTGCTCTCAGTAAAATCCCTCGATTTACTGTTAATATTCAACACTCGTACTATTAATTCACCTTTGAAACATAGTATTGGCACTTGTAGAATCTATTATGGACCAATTTACTATCATAATTTACAATATTTTAAGGTAATTCTTATGCATAATCTAAGTCTTCAAAGATTTAAGGTTATTATTGATAACACAAGAAAAACTTGATTAAAATAGGGTTTTAAAACCTAATACTCTTCATTTATGAATGTAGCATGAGTTTTAGGAAGTTCTAATGGTTTTCGACATCTACTTAAAGTGATCCAGCAATCGCTTGAAATCATCTTTAAATATATCTTTTACTATAATCATACCGCAGTGACAACCATATCTCAACCAACTCTTGAGAAAAAATGACTTCTCCTTATTGTCTAAATGAGTTGTCAATCTTAGGCAATGAATATTCCTTCTTATTACTCTACATTATTATTTGGATTCTTCAAATCTTTAAATTCATAGATAACTCATTCTCCCCAAGTTAGACTATACCAGTATAAAACATCATAATAGGATATCTTGTCAATTCACTGTTATATTCTAAATTAAACTATCTTCCAGTTTTAAATTCTCAATTTCAACTTTCATTACCTAACAATTTGCTTGTCATTGCAATATGGATTCATACCATATTTGGAATTCCTTTTTCATAACAAGTTATGAAGTATAGTTACATTAGTGATTTCCTAACCTCAAATAGGCTTTTATCAATAACCATTACCTTATTTACTGAATAACTTCAATTAATTCTTAACTAGTATCAATACTAGCATTAAATCATATCTCAAAGCAGTCTACCAACTTTGAGGTCCTCCGAAAGTTATTTAGTATTCCATTGCTTCATAAATTATGTTCTCCTAATACATGTCTTAAGATCTAGCTCCAATAAATAGTTCTTCATAGACTATTATTTTTCTAATAATATCAATGAGAACAAAGACCATTGATGACAATTAATAGATATAATTTTAATTTCATCTTAACAAATTTTCCTTAAGTCTTTTCCTTTTCAAACTCCTTAAACTCTTAAACCTTCAATGCTTTCTCACATCATAAGAAATCGATCGACTTCAAACATCTTATTAATATTCTGGAAAGACATAAATCTTATATTTACCACGTAGATATAACAAAGCACAACAAATAATATATCTCAGTCTATTATCTTTTGATTACCCCCCAAAATTACGATAAAATACTTTATTATGTCCTAAAATTCTTTGTAACTCGAGACAACTCTTAGAGTTAATAAACTTGGGGTATGGTACCAAAATATATTAAAGTCAATATCCTTAAACTTAGATACCAAACTATGTTCAAGTTAAATACCTTAAGCTTTGGAGTCCGCTCTTACCAGTCTTCGAAACCAAACTATATCAGAGTTATAAAATGTAACAAAGCTCTTAAACTCAGTATGTGATACCAAACACTGTTGGAGTTACCAATTAATTCTAAATTGATAACCCTTGGTTCTGATACCAACCTGTGGGATCCCTTAACCCAATTAGGACGATACTCTACCTGAAACCCTTATTAAGCCCTAATAATCCTGCTAGACTTAACTAGAGTCATCAACCTCTCCTTCAATCTCATGATAAACATAATTATATATCGAATATCGATGTATATCAAATATCTAAGGCAATAAAAATTAAAACTTTTCTTGTATTAAATACAATATATAAAACCAAATTGAACAGGAATAAATCTCGAGTATATAAAACCTCCCATCCCTTGTGATATTTACAATAACAACAGCATAGCCTCTGTGACGCCCCTCTCCTAATCTAGGGCACCGCCCGGCCTAATCCCATAATTAAGTCATAATCATATCCACGCAGGACTTAACTACGTATTAGTCAGCCTTTACAACCTAAACGCCTATTTTCTCATGTTCATGATAAGTAATACACTTATCCTACCAGTAAATTAAAATTTAAAGTTAATTAATTAATCAACGGAAGTGTTATTGATTATGCAGAAGCAATGAGTAACTTATGCGGAAGCCATTTATAAAATCTTAAGCGTGGAAAACCAGAAATGCCATCACATATGTAAAGTCTTCGAAATGCAGTACAATAGCAAAATAGTCTAAGTAAAGTCGGGGAACTAACGCTCAACCCAATATACAACCCCAAATAATATCTGAAAGACATATATAACGTATAAAATCAAAATAAGACCTACAATCGATGAAGTGACGCGCCGCGGGCTCAGGAATAATCGCCGATCTTCTCCTTCCCTAGTCTGCTACTGCTCGACGGACCTACACCCACCATCACAAACAAGACGGTGAGTATATTGATATTTAAGTACTAACCGGAGAATTTCATGTCACATTTCCAAATAAACAAATGGTATTTAAAAGCACAAAGGAGCGAAATAAATTGCTGAAATAAGTAATGCAAGTAAATATCACGCAGTTAAAGATGTAGAGACAGACACAGGCTAAGTCGAGATGATCTACGTCCGGTCGGCGGTGAGACTTATCACCTATTTTTTCCAACTACGATATGGAGTTGCGCTCAACATATTTCACATAAATAGCGGAGCTGCGCTCTACGCCTTACAACATCAATCTCATACTTGCCGACCACCCCGAGTCCCATACTTCGTGTGTCGCACAAGTGTGGTGGTGAGTGCCGGAACCCGGTAGACCTATGTCCCCGTGAACCACGCATCTCTCATGCAATGGACACTAGATAATCCCTACTTTTGTTTCAAAAACAAATAATTCTAAAATTCTAGAATTCCAAGACAAGTTAGGCTGCAAAGCCCAAAGGAAATCGAATACAAGGCTATTTAAATTCAAAGTAGTCCATTAGCATGCTTTTCGTCAATTGTATTCAAGAACGACACAAAATGTAGGAATTAGAGGCAATGAAATAATTCACAATGCATAATGTCACAATATTCATCCATGAATAGATACAAGAACAACATGATGTGAGATGACAAGTAGTAATGTATACCAATAGACCAATAAAGCAATAAGAGAATGAAATGAAATATAAAATTCTCACTGTCGTACTTACAAGTCACACGCTTGTCCTAGTCTAGTCGATTCCTCGACGAATCGAAGTGCGTGCCCAAACGCCTGAGTTCCCCCGAAACTCCCTAACATTCAATAATGTATCACTTAGGCCAAATCAAAGTCGAGACAACTTTCGAAACACTTTTCTTATTTATTTTCGGCCATTCGGCCAATTTTGCGTTTTTCGAGGTAAAACCCCCGTATAATGTCTCGACCGATTTTCGAATTCTTCACTTTTTATAAAAATCTCAAATTTCTAATTATTTTATCGACATATAATTTTCCCCAATTTTTTCCAATTTTTTTGAAATTTTTTCTGAATTTTTCTTCCCTTTTTCTCTTCTTTCCTTTTTTTTATGTTTCGATTTGGGTCGGGTCGACCCAAACGGGTCGGACCCGACCCGGCCTGGACCAGAACAAGTCCAAGCTAAGCCTAAGGGCCAAGCCTGGCCCGTTCTGGGCCCGGCCCAAGATGGGTGATAGGTTGGGGTGGTTCTCCACCCCAACCCCGGGAGCCGATGGCGGGGAGCACCCCGCCATCACCACCGCGGTCATGGGGTTCGGCCAGGGAGACCGAACCCCATTCTCGGCTACCCAAACAACAACAATAGTAACTACTCACCTTACTCTCCTTCCCGGCGCATCATTTCTCCTCCTCCTCCTCTCATTTTCTTCTTCTTCCTCTCTAGGTTTTCTTCTCTTCTTCTAAGATCGACTGTGTTTGTGTGTGTATGGTGTGTTTGGTGGACACGTGGTGTGGGCGTTAGACAAATGTAATGTATTTTAAGACAAGTGTGAGTGTTGTATATTCTATAAGTGACACCTAATCTGACACTACTAAGACACTTGTTTGTGTTTTCGTTAGCCCGATTTCGCGTCAAACCCGTACTATCGTATAGTCATATATATTCCATATGAGTTACTTGACATATTTTTATTCAATTTGTGTGTTTTCATTTCTCCGACCTAATATTCGGTCCCGTTAACTACTCGGTACCCGCGTCGACATGCATATCGAGGCATGTCTCCGCTCCGTCTCGACGCCTACAACCGTACAAAATGACTTAGTAAGTCTACACAATACATAACACTAGGCATACATCAATACAAAAATATCGTATACCTCGGCCACGTGCCTCGGTCGGTGTACGTATCATAGTGTAGGTCCCACGTCAAGGGTCGGTCGATCTGACTCAAGTCAATTGTCGGTCGCACACCTGCCTTTGACTCGGCTAGTCGAAGCATCGAAATGCGGAACACCGGATGGACCCCTGACATTTGTGGAGGCGATTCAAGCTCGTATGCCACTTTCTCAACCCGTTTCTTAATCATGAAAGGTCCGATATACCTCGATGCAAGCTTGCCTTTCACCCCAAATCTCTGAAGACCCTTCCGAAGGGAAACCTTTAAATAGACAAAGGCTCCCTCAGAATACGTGAGCTCGACGAGATACTTATCTACATATCTCTTTTGTCTCTCATGTGCTCTTCCGAGTCTCTAACGGATCTGTTTGACCTTTTCTGTGTTGTTAACAACAATGTCAGGCCCCACTATCTCCCGATCCTCTTGCTCGGCCTAACACGATGGCGAGCGACACGATCTGCCATACAAAGCCTCAAATGGCGCCATCTCAATGCTAGCCAAACTCCAACACCATGCCCGCAACATGTCCTCGAAGACCTAAATCAATCTCTCAGTCTGCCTATCGATCTGATGGTGGAAAGCCGAAATGAACTTTAGGCGCGTACCGTACTGCTCTTGCATACTCCGCCACATCTTGGACGTATACGTAGCATCTTGATTTGATGTGATCGTTAATGGTACCCCGTGCAGCCTGATAATCTATCTCTCAAATAGTACGCTCAGCTGATCGAATGTATAATCCGATGCCACTGGCAGAAATGAGCAGACTTTGTCAGTCTGTCATCTATAACCCAGATTGAATCATGTCTCCTCGCTATCCTCGGCAATCCTCTGACAAAATTCATAGAAATGTCTTCCCACTTCCATCGAGGAATGGGAAGCGGCTGTAGTAATTCCCCGGATCTGTGATGCTCGGACTTCACTTGCTGACATATACCACAATTCCTTATGAATATAAACACGTCTGCCTTCATCCCGGGCCACCAGAAATGTCTCCTCATGTCATGGTACATTTTAGTCATGCTTGGATGTACGGTAAATCTGGAATGATGCGACTCCCGAAGGATTTTATCTCTCAGTTCTGGTACCTTTGGTATCCACAACCTGCCCCGGTATCTCAGACACTGATCTGTCGTCTCTACCCAATCTGTACACTCTGCACTTTTCGCTAATTCGTTGAATCTCGAGTACAATCGGTCGATCTTCTTACCCTCTAACACTCGTTATGTAGACACGGTCTATAGTCTCATATGTGCGTAAATCATCACCTGAGTATCGGTAGGAATCTCTGTTTAACATACTGTCATCGTTGCCTCGAGTAATCCATACTCATGCATCATGTGACATCTGACCACCTCAACATCTCTACTCGGTCTCCTACTCAGCGCATCTGCGACTATGTTTGCTTTTCCTGGGTGATACTCTAAGGAAAAGTCGTAGTCCTTTAAGAACTCTAACCATCTACGTTGTCTCATGTTCAGCTCTTTTTGTGTGAAGAGATATTTCAGACTTTTGTGATCAGTGAAGAATGTGAATCTCTCTCCATATAGAAAGTGTCTCCAAGTCTTCAGCGCAAATACAACCGCTGTCAACTCTAGATCGTGCGTGGGGTAGTTCTTTCATGTATCTTTAACTGTGTCGATGCGTATGCCACCACACCGCTACCCTGCATCAACACACAACCTAGACCCATATGAGACGCATCTGTGTACACTAGAAATCCATGTCCAGCCTCTGACAGTGCTAACATTGGCGCCGATAGTTAATGACCTCTTCAATTGAGTAAATGCAGCCTCGCACTTCTCAGTCCACTCATAAGAAAATCCTTCTGCGTCGGCCTCGTCATTAGTGAAATCTTTCACAAATCTACGGTAATATCCTGCTAACCCCAAGAAACTCCTGATCTTCGGTACTAATGTCGGTGTCGGCCAATCGTTGATCGTCTGAATCTTGGTCGGATCTACTACAATCCCTGCTGCTCCAACAACGTGCCCCAAGAACTTGACCTCTGCAAGCCGGAATTCACACTTGCTGAACTTAGTTAAAAGTCGGTGTTCCCTCAATGTCTACAACGTCTCTCTGAGGTGCTGCTCATGATCCTCTCATGTTCTCGAGTATATCAAGATGTCATCGATGAAAACTATCACGAATCGGTCATGATATGGTCTAAGTACTCGGTGCATTTAATCCATGAATACGGTGGGGCGTTTGTCAGCCTGAATGGCATGACCGTGAACTAGTAGTGTCCGTATCTGGTGCTGAATGTTGCCTTGGACCTATATTCATCCCTGATCCTAAGCTGATGATACCCCGATCTCATGTCTATCTTGGAGAAAAATTGTGCTCCTCTCAGCTGATCAAATAAATCGTCTATTAACGGAAGTGGGTACTTGTTTCTGACTGTCTCTTTGTTCAACTGTATGTAGTCGATGCATAGCCTCAAACTGTCATCCTTCTTCTTCATAAAATGAACTGGCGCTTATATCGAAGGTGTGATGAATCCCTTCTCCCCCAAATCCTTAAGCCGAGTCCTCAACTCCTCCAACTCCCTCGGAGCCATACGGCACGGCGGTATCGCGATCGGTCTGGTGCCCGGTACTAGGTCTATGATGAAGTCTACCTCTCGTGGTGGCGATAATCCAGGTAAATCCTCTGGGAAAACATCTGGGAAGTCTCAAAAAATTGGTATCTCCTCTAGTCTGGGTCCCTGACTCTCTGCTACAGCGTACAACGCTACCAAAGTCTTCATCTCTCCACTGGATGCAAGCCGACCTCTTATGGTGTTGAGTCTCGGTATACTACCTCGGTGAACGAATATCGGACGTCCCGATATCTCAAATATAACAGACTTACTGAAACAATCGATGTGTGCGTGGTAGGCTAACAACCAATCCATCCCTAGCAGCGCATCGAACTCTAGCATCTCGAGGACTCTAAAATCTTCCGGTAACTCTACCCCGCATATCTCTACCGACATCCCCGAACTAGACTATTAGGGTAAATCCTATCCCCGGTTGTTGTGCTCAAAATCAGGTGTACGCTTTATAGGTGTCAATCCTAATATGCATAACATTCGACCAGCAATAAAAGAAACAATGGATCGAGAGTCAAACAATGCATATAAGTCTCTACCATAAACGAAACCGTGCCCTCGATGAGGCTGCATGTCGCTCCAGCATCCGGCTGTGCGACCATGTGAACTCTCTCTCTGCCCTGCTGTGGGGGATGTGCTACAAGCTGTGTGCACTCCCTAGATGTGTGTCCCACATGACCATATCTCCATTAAGTGATCTAATGACGCTGCCCTGCCTGTTGCGCTCGTCCCTGTAATTATCGCCGATGTCGTGGTCCATCCCTGCCTCTACCTATGTCTCGACCACCCCGCAGTTGCTGCTTCGCGGTGCAGGTGGAATTGGTAACGCCCGTCTGGTGGAAGGTGGTAAGGGAGCTCTACTATATGTCTGTGTGGGTGCAGGGTGAAGTGCGTAGGGCACTGTTGAAATAGGGACAACAGGTGCCCCACCCCTCTGTGATCCCATCCCATCTCCTCTGTCCATTACCCCTCCGCCTCCTGTCGTAGTCTGAACCCTTATCGTAACCCTCTGCTGCTCTCTCCTCCTCTCTGCCCAACTCATAAGTCTCATGGGCGAGTGCCCTCTCATAGATCTCCTGCAAAGTGCGAGCCCCGGTGCCAACGATGTGTATAGCTATATTTGTCCTTAGTCCATCTCCAAAGTAGAAGGCGTCACCTGCGTCATTCTTCACCAAGTCTCCGCGACCTACCTCATGTAACCATATCGGTCGCGATATATCATCACCGTCTCCCCCTCGACCTGTCTCAAGCTCATAAACTTCTTCTTCAACCTCTGAAACATCTAAGCCGGAAAGTAATGCTTGTACAACTCTACTTTGAATTCCGCCCATGATGTGAAACTGCCTCGACTCGCCACTGTAGTGCGCCACCAAACATCAGCACCCTTATCTAGTGTGTGTATGAAAGAACTGGCTAAAGTCTGTCCTCAATACCCGGTAGTATATGCGGATTCTCCTGCGATAGGATCCACTTCTCATCTTCTCGTGGTCCCTCTCTCCCAAAAAATACGTCGGCCTGAGTCTAATGAACTCCTTCACTAGTTTGGCATCCCTTGACAAGCCAGTGATCTCAAATATATCGGGTGTGGGCGTGTCTACTACCGCTTCTATTGCCGGTACCGTGACTACCGGTAGTGCTTATGGACGCGATGTCGCTAGCTCTACGGGTGGTACTGGTGCTCGTGCCTCTGCGGTAGTAGTAGTGGCTGGTGCAGTAGGAGTCTCTGTGGTCAAGGTTGCTATAATAGTAGCTGTAGTGACGGGGGCGGTTGAAACCAGTGCAGTCATCTATGCCGACATGTAGGCGATGAACTCGGTGATATGTCTCTCTTGAGCGGTCATCCGGTCAGACAACCTTTGAAAATCATCAACTGATACGTGGAAGGTTGACTGCCGCTAGCTCCAGTGTCTCCGCATCGCGCAAATTCTCCATCGGTGTCTGCAGGTTGACAATTGTACGCAAATTAGATACTATAACACGTATCTTGTATTCCTATACATATAGCAATTAACATGTATATAAAGAAAACACCCCGGCTCGCCTTCACTCAATTCCCAACAAAATAGTTCTTAGGCAAGGATCATTTGGTTTCCACTTCTAAGGTTTGTGTTTCATACGAGTACGTGTTTTTTTTTCTTATTTATCCTTAAGGTTCTAATAACTAGGCTTCGATACCAACTGTGACGGCCCCTCTCCTAATCTAAGGCACCGCCCAGCCTAATCACGTAACTAAGCCCTAATCATATCCAAGCAGGACTTAACTACGTATTAGTCAACCTTTACAACCTAAATGCTTTTTTTCTCTTGTTCATGATAAGTAATACACTAATCCTACCAGTTAATTAAAATTTAAAGTTAATTAATTAATCAACGAATTCTTATTGATTATGCGGAAGCAATGAATAACTTATGCGGAAGCCATTTATAAAATCCTAAGTGTGGAAAACTAGAAAATGCCATCACATATGTAAAGTCTTCGAAATGCAGTACAAGAACAAAATACTCTAAGTCAAGTCGGGGAACTAACGCTTAACCCAATATACAACCCCAACTAATATCTGAAAGACATATATAACATATAAAATAAAAATATCAAATTAAGACCTACAATCGATGCAGTGACGCGCTGCGGGCTCAGGAATAATCGACGATCTTCTCCTTCCCTGGTCTACTACTGTTCGACGGACCTAAACCCACCATCACAAACTAGACGGTGAGTATAGTGATATTTAAGTACTAATTGGAGAATTTCATGTCACATTTCCAAATAAACAAATGGTATTTAAAAGCATAAAGGAGCGAAATAAATTGTTGAAACAAGTAATGCAAGTAAATACCACAGTTAAAGATGTAGAGACAGACACAGGCTAAGTCGAGATGATCTACGTCCGATCGGTGGTGAGACCTATCACCTACGTTTTCCCACTATGATATGGAGCTGCGCTCAACATATTTCATATAAATAGCGGAGCTGCGCTCTATGCTTTACAACATCAATCTCATACTTGCCTACCACCCCGAGTCTTATACCTCGTGTGACGCACAAGTGTAGTGGCGAGTGCCTTTGGTAAACCAATGTCCCCGTAAACCGCGCATTTCTCATGCAATGGACACTAGATAATCCCTACTTTTGTTTCAAAAACAAATAATTCCAAAATTTTAGAATCCCAAGACAAGTTAGGCTGCAAAGCCCAAAGGAAATCGAATACAAGGCTATTTAAATTCAAAGTAGTCCATTAGCATGTTTTTCATCAATAGTATTCAAGAACGACACCAAATGTAGGAATTAGAGGCAATGAAATAATTCACAATTCATCATGTCACAATATTCATCCATGAATAGATATAAGAACAACATGATGCGAGATGACAAGTAGTAATGTATACCAATAGACCAATAGAGCAATAAGAGAATGAAATGAAATATAAAATTCTCATTGTCGTACTTACAAGTCGCACGCTTGTCCTAGTCTAGCCGATTCCTCGACGAATCGAAGTGCGTGCCTAAACGCTTGAGTTCCCCCGAAATTCCCTAACATTCAATAATGTCTCACTTAGGCCAAATCGAAGTCGGGACAACTTTTGAAACACTTTTCTTATTTATTTTCGGCCATTCGGCCAATTTTGTGTTTTTCTAGGTAAAACCCCCATATAACGTCTCAACCGATTTTTGAATTCTTCACTTTTTATGAAAATCTCAAATTTCTATTGATTTTATCGACATATAATTTTCCCCAATTTTTTCCAATTTTTTTGAAATTTTTTTTCCAAATTTTTCTTCCCTATTTCTCTTTTTTTTTTTTTATGTTTCGGTTTGGGTCGGTCGACCCAAACGGGTCGGACCCGACCCGGCCTGGCCCTTTCTGGGCCCGGCCCAGTAAGGTGGTGCGCGTGTCGATCGAACCAGTCGATCAGGAGAAAGGAATTTTTTTTTTGTTCTTCTCTCCTCCGTTGATGGGTTGGGGTGGTTCTCCACCCCAACCCCGGTGGAGCCGATGGCAGGGGAGGCACCCCTGCCATCACCACCGCGCTCATGGGGTTCGGCCAGGGAGGCCGAAACCCCATTCTCGGCTACCCAAACAACAACAACAGTAACGACTCACCTTACTCTCCTTCCCGACGCATCATTCCTCCTCCTCCTCCTCTCCTTTTCTTCTTCTTCCTCTATGGGTTTTCTTCCTCTTCTTCGGCCCGATCTATCGGTTGTGTTTGCATGTGTGTTGTGTGTGTATGGTGTGTTTGTTAGACACGTGGTGTGGGCGTTAGACAAGTGTAATGTATTTTAAGACAAGTGTGAGTGTTGTTGTGTTTGTATAAGTGACACCTAACTGTGACACCACTAAGACATTTTTCTGTGTTTCGGGCATTTCGACGCGATTTCGCGTCCAAACCGTGATATCCGCGTACTATCGCGTCGTTAGTCACCTAATATCTATTCCATATGATTTACTTGACATATTTTTATTCAATTTGTGTGTTTTCATTTCCCCGACCTAATATTCAGTCCCGTCAACTACCCAGTACCCGCGTCGACACACATATCGATGCGTGTCTCCGCTCTCAACTCGATGCCTACAATCGTACAAAATGACTTAGTAAGTATACACAATACATAACACTAGGCATACATCAATACAAAAATATCATATACCTCGGCCACATGCCTCGGTCGGTGTACGTATCACAGTTTAGGTCCCACGTCAAGGGTCGGTGATCCTGATTAAGGAAATTAAAACGGGGTCGAGATTTGGGCCGTGAAAACCTCAGTCCCAAATTAACTGGGGTTGGCTACGTGGATGAAACTTTCCATTATGCTCGATTAAGTGCAATTGATGGTGAGCTTTGCAAACCATTCAAATTCCTCCTAATTAATGCATTCCATGTTAACTTTGGTCTGCCTTAACCTTGTCAAATTTCTACGGTTTCTATTAAGTCAAGTTTTCTAGTTGGGGCATTTGTAATCCATTATTGTAGGTGACCAAACCATCGCAACCGCTCTTCCCTAATCTTTGTTTCAAATGGTGCTACTCCTATTTGTCTTTGAATTTTCATATTTCTTATTCTATCTTTACAAGTTTTACCACACATCCACCTAAGCATCCTCTATTCTGCTACGTTCATTTTATGTAATTGTTGTTGCTTTACCGCCCAACATTCACTTTTATAGAGCATAGCTGGCCTAATTGTTGTCTTATAAAATTTTCCTTTTAACTTAGTAAGAACATTTCGATTGCAAATCACCCCTGTTGCACTCCGATATTTCTTCCATCCAACTTGAGTTCTATGTGTGACATCATTCTCAATGTTACCATCATTTTGTATGATTGATCCTAGGTATATAAAGTGGTTTACCTTAGGAACTTCTACTTCCCCTAATTTTACCACTCCATTATCTCGATGTCTAGTGTTTCTAAACTTACAGTGCATGTATTCGGTTTTCATCCAACTCAACTTAAAGCCTTTAGATTCTGATGTATCCCTCCAAAGTTCTAATTTCCTATTCACTCCATCTTTAGTTTCATGCACTAAGACAATATCATCTGCAAATAGCATACACCATGGTATATCCTCTTGAATATGTCTAGTTAGTTCATCCATAACTAAAGTAAATAGATATGGGCTTAAAGCAGATCCTGGATGTAGTCCTATCATAATGGGAAATTCTTTTATAGCTCCTCCAAATGTCATTATACTCGTTACTACTCCATCATACATATCCTTAATAGTGTATAAGTATCTAGCATGCAATTTTTTTCTTTCTAGAACACACCAAAGAAGATCTCTAGGGACCTTTCATATGTTTTTTCTAAATCTACGAATACTATATAAAGATCTTTTTTCTTTTCTCTATATTTTTCTAACAATCGTCTTACAAGAAAAATCGCCTCCATAGTTGACCTCTCAGGCATGAAACCAAATTAGTTCTCTGATATTGTTGTTTCTCTCATTAGCCTATTGTCGATTATCCTCTCCCAAAGTTTCATAATGTGACTCATAAGTTTAGTTCCCCGGTATTTTAAGTAATTTTGAATGTCTCCTTTGTTTTTGAAGATTGGCACAAACGTGCTTCTTTTCTAATCCATTTGCATCCGTTTTGATTTTAAAATTTTATTGAAAAGTTTTGTTAACCAAGTCATTCTAATTTCTCCTAAGCATTTCCAAACCTCTATGGGTATTTCATCTGGGCCGCATGTTTTCCCTATTTTCATTCTTTTCAATGCCTCTTTAACTTCTACAATTCTAATATTGTGTGTGTAGTTTACATTTCCTTCTTGTTGTGGGTTTTCATCTATTATAGTATCAACTTGGCCATCATCAAATAAATTATCGAAGTAACTTCTCCATCTCTCCTTAATATCCTCCTCGCGCGTTAAAACATTTTGATTTTCGTCTTTAATACATCTTACTTGACTTAGGTCTTGTTTCTTTTTATCTCTTAATTTGGCTAGCCTATATATATATATATATATATATATATTGTCATCTCTATTACCTAACCTTGTATATAGATCTTCCATGAAATTTGTTTTAGCTTGACTAACTACTTTTTTAGCTTATTTTCTAGCTTCTCTATATTGATTGTACACATCTTCATCTTCACACTTAGGTATTTTCCTATACATATCTCTTTTAGTCTTAATTGCTCGTTGGACATCCTCGTTTCACCACCATGTTTCCTTCTTTGGAGGTCCCAAGCCCTTTAGATATACCTAATATGTTTGATCTCACTCTCCTTATGCAACTACTCATTTCTAAGCACATTGTATTAGCATCTAAGTCAAGATTCCAAACATTTTCCTTTAGTATTTTTTTCTCTAAACTCTACTTGTTTACTATGTTTTAGGTTCCACCACTTTATTCTAGGGTCGCTAACTCTTTTATTCATATTATGTCCTCGTGTTAGCTTAATATCAAGCACTAAGTGCTTCACGAGGTATTACTATGCAGTCTCTACATATTTTTCTATGCATTTTTCTTGTTAAAAGAAAATCTATTTGACTCTTGTTATGACTACTACTAAAAGTAATTATATTGACTCCCTCTTCCTAAAACTAGTATTTGCTAAGACAAGATCATATGCTGAAGCAAATTCTAAGATTGATTCTCCTTCTTCATTTCTATTACCGTAACCAAAACCTCCATGAACTCTCTCAAACTCATCGTTTGATGCCCCGACATGCCCATTTAAATCTCCTCCAATAAAAATCTTTTCATCTAATGGTATAATTTGCATAAATTCATCCATATCGTCCTAAAACTTGCATTTGATGTTCTCGCTTAATCCTATTTGTGGTGCATAGGCGCTAAGTATGTTAATTTTTTGTCTCCAATAATTAATTTAACTATAATCAATATATCCACTATTCTTTTAACCTTTACGACCTTATCTTTATAATCATTATCCACCACAATTCCTACTCCATTGCATTTTCTATCTATACCAGTGTACCACAATTTAAACCCTGTGCTTCTTATTTCTCTACTCTTTTCTCCTACTCATTTTATCTCTTGGAGGCAAGCAATATTGACTCTCCTTATAATCATGGTATCTACTAGTTCTATTGACTTCTCCGTAAGAGTTCTTATTATCCATGTTCCTAAACGAATTTTTTTCCCTTTTGTATTTATTTTTCCTTTTTTATTTCTATTTTATCTAAAAGATCTAGTGTACGTATCTATTATTTTATTTTTGTTTTCGTGTTTGTTTTGAACTAGCTTCTTTACATATACCCGTCCTTTGAGTGGGAACCCTTGCTCATTTTTCTTCACATCAGGGCGATGATGTGAAGGGACTAGCTTCTTTACCCACACACGTCCTATGTGTAGGAGCCCTTGCCCATTTTTCTTCACACCTAGGCGGCGATGTGAAACACACCCTTGCTCATTTCTCACTACACCCGGGCTCCGATGCAACGCGTTGCTAGGTGGGAACGCCCCAACGTTTATATATGTTTGATCTATTTCATGAAAAATGACAAACATTTTACGCTGGCTATCAACCTATCGCAACCCTCCTCCATTTTTCAAGAATGGAAAATGAACTTGGGGCCTCCCTCCCCCACTTTTCGGGTATGAAAAGTGAGTTTGGGACCTCCCTTACCCATTTTTCGGTAAGAGAAAAATGGGTGTTAGAGTCCTCCTCCTTTATCCAGACTTGGGATCGGCTAGTAGCGCACATAGTGTACAACATAGTTTAAAAAGTAGTGAATTTAATAAAAATATATATAGACAAGGGGATATTCATTACATCGAAGAGAAGATCGATAGTCCTAAATACTCTTAATCCTAAGTCGTAACGTTTGTCAATTTTCCTGAAATATTAATTAGGGCGAGTGCTTCAACTTTCCCAGTATGTAAAGATTTACAAAGCCATCAACATGTCACACAATAATTAAGAACATTATATAATAACAATATGCACAAATGTTAACAAATTTGATTATGGAAAGCATATATTTAAATAAATTATGGATGCAAGTCAAACTATCAATGACTAATACTCTATGATTCACATTTTATTTATAAAACTAGGGTTGATTACCCACTGACACCATTAATGCTATTGTTAGACCAACACAACGGTCGTGTTGTCTAGTCAATCCATTAATGTCCAATAGCTCTATCCGAAACCCTTTAGTGAGTGTAATCTACAGAATCTATCTAGTTGAGTAGGAGTAATTTATTAGCGGGGAAGGTAACCCATCCCATACAAACATATTCTCTAAACTAAGAGTTACTCTCATGAATCGCATTAAACATTGTTTTTCCAATTATATGAATTACATATACTAATATAGCAAGGTAACACTGATAAATAAGCAAATCCATACTTACCTCGGTTTACGTTTCAATTTAAGAAATCCCGTAACTTTTCGATTCACTCACGCTTTCTTGGGGATCCAACACCTATCACTAACAATATGTGATCAATATAGGTATATTACCCTATGTTTAGACCCTGAGTCAATCCCTAAGAACTTAAGAAATTCTAAGCAATTAACAGCATAGTTATTGCTTACTTCGGTGGAAGCGCGCTCCTTTAATTGGTGGGCGCGCTCCACTAACTAGGTTCGTCCAAATTGATGAAGGGAGTGCACTAAGTTGCTACATGGAGCACGCTTTGCCTTTTATTGTCTCAATAGTAAACAAGGGAGCTACCACTATCCAATCTACAAATCATCACAACAACCTCAAAAATTATCCCAAATCATCAAGGAGGACATCTAGTAAGGTAACAACTCAGTGTAGTCAACAACAACAATAACTCATAGAGAGATCATCATCCACCTATTAATTCAACTTAAAAACTCAAAAATCAAACTTGTTATGATAATGATATGTGATCCAATAGTTTATTATGCTCCTCAATTCACACTAAAACAACATTCTCGATCAATTCCCTTAAGATCGAATCATCAAAATGTCTAGCTACTTTGTTCTCTCTATCTAAAATGATCGAATGAATTGAAGATAAGTTTTATGATTTTGGATTTTTCTTCAGATACACATCACGCTATCTCGTTGTTGATCAAGTGATTGATGTGTTAGAATTACACTCCCTAGAGAGACACACATTTTGGCACTATCAACACTTACGCTCATCTTGAGGCGATCCGACGATCCGATGATTCAAACCAAACCTATAGTTTTAATATACATATTTATATATTAATTATATATAAATATATATACTTCATATATTTTCTCGCCAATAAATTCACCAAACATGCCTACGAGTACTCTAAGTGTGCACATTCATTTCACAAACCCATCGTCGCACTTGGTATACTAGAAAATTATTTTTTAATTACTTATTTTCTTATTATAGGCTTGTATATAAATTATTTTTTATACTACGACCTATAAAACTCTTTAACCATTCCAAACGAACACAAACAATCACACAAATCTATGCATACGCTAATCGAGATATGCCAGACTTAACCATGTGCCTAACTCGGGTAATGAAGATTTGAATTAGCATTAATTACTAGCTTAAAATAAAATGACATGGCATTTACAGTC
This sequence comes from Stephania yunnanensis, assembly GCA_039657365.1. NCBI lineage: Eukaryota > Viridiplantae > Streptophyta > Magnoliopsida > Ranunculales > Menispermaceae > Stephania > Stephania yunnanensis. Next base: position 23,746,631 of record CM077581.1, on the reverse strand, counting down.
CTTTCATAAGTCAGACTTTCAACATAACAAAATCATCATTTGAAAACTTTAAAAACCTATGATTTTAATTGGCATATCTCTTTTGTTATAGCAGTGTCGTAGTTAATCATTGACAAATTGGCAGAATTTTCTCTGTGTACTCCCAAATCAACTCTAGTCCTAACTAAACTGTACCTCCAACCTTTGCCCAGCACGCAAGTGAATGACAAGACCGACCATACATAAATTCAAAAAGAGCCATTCCAATGCTAGGCTAATTGCAATTATTATAAGAGAACTCTCACAGAGAAATGTCTTTCTTCCAGTTACCATTAATTTCTAAGACACAAGCTTGAAGCATATCCTCTAGCATAAAAATCAATCACTCACTCAACTCATCATGTTGTGGATGGCACACTAGAATGAGGTTAAAAATAGCTCCCAACAATTTTTGCGATTCACTCCATTGTCTTGATGTGAATCTCAAATTTCTAACTGAAGTAATCAATAATAGAACTCCATGAAATCTCAACACCTCACATAATCAGTCAAGAGCATCTTGCATGGAAATAGGCAAGAAATGCTCAGGTCTCATCAAACCTATCAATTACAACCAATATGACATCATGCTTATGACTCAAAGATAGATCGAAAATAAAATCTATTGACGAACGTTCCCATTTCCACTTAAGAATAGGAAGAGAATGTAATAACCTTTTAGGTTTCATATGTTCAGCATTAACTTGTTGACATATCTAACATCTCTTTAACAAACTCAGCAATATCAATCTTCATCCCAGGCCACCAATAGATATGCATCATATTGCGAAAGATTTTAGTGTTACCTATATGAATAAAGTAAAGAGATCTATAAGACACAAGTTAATTTACGTGCATGTATTAGCCCATTAACTCTACCTCCATTACCATTTTCGATACGTTGCTACTAGGATTGTGGTGCTGATCAAGTGAACTGAGGTGGTCGACTAGCATGGCGTTGTACTGGAGTTGGTGGAGCAAAAGCTATCTGAGCGGGTCATAAAAGCGGTGCAACTAAACCAATACTTTGATCCATACTGTCCTTAGACCTTGATGGTGGTTTTTCTTCCTATTCCTATCCGGCTCTGATCTGTTCTCTATCTATGTCTCTTCTTGAACAATTTGTTCCTCCTTAGGATGCATATTAAGGTAGGTCTCTCTTGCCAAACTTCGCTCGTAGGCTCGCTTTAAAGTCTCTGGCATAATGGTGGCTATTGTGCCTCCAATCTCTTAAAGAAGACCCTCAATAAAAAATAAGCTTTATCTGCCACACCTCCAACATATTTAAGTAACTACAAGGATCATCCCATATACTGCATGATGGACTCGTTGGGAAGTTGTCTTAACATCATGAACTCATTTTTCTTCTCTCTCACTATTATAGGAGGAAAATACTTTAGGTTAAATTGTCTCTTAAACTCCGTCTAATCCTTAGGCACTCCCCTAATCTCTACTAAGCTGGTCTACAAATCATTTGCCTTCTCGAACAGTAGTGTTGTGCTCTTTAGTAGGCGGCATGTCATGTATCTTCTCATGACTCTTCATGAATTTCTCTACCATCTCTAAGTAAGTACCTCGATAAAACTCTACTAGATGACATCTCTGACTAGCATCTAGCTACCGATATAGTATAGTATAATACAGCAAAAATCACATATAAAATTTAGTCTCAATTTTTCTCCAACCCTCCTCACATCCTAACTAAGACTCTAATTCAAGTTTATAGGGTTCCACTCCAAGTCCCATTCTTATCCTAACTATATTAATAATTTGTGTCTTATGTTGTTTATGTGTTTTTTAAGAGTTGGCTCTTATCTAACCTGACGGCTCTGATACCAACTATAATTGTCGTAGTTCGGACAAACTGGGCCCCGCCCAACCTAGACCTATGTAAACCCTCAAGTCAGCTTTCGCATGGTCAACACAGGCCTAGTAGGCCTCCAATTTCAATATTTTTATAAATTACATGTTTTAGAGTTGAGTTATTTAGTTATGCAAGTTTTAAAGTAATTATAGCGGAAGTAAACTTAAAGGAATTATAATAACTCAAGAAAAAAGAGTCCAGACAACCTAAGATGTGGAACCCTGTAAACATATAGATAGTCATGCATATATGGTGATAAAGTAGTAAGTGAATGCGATAATACATGAGTATAGATCACTCAACTTGAAAATACCCCAAGTGTTATCGAAACAATATATATACAAAATACAAAGACTAAAAGTACCAAAAACTTACAAGTGAACAAAATGAGGAGCCACTCTGAGAGTCCTCAGAGAATGTCACTAATCACCGGCGCCTTGCCCTTACTCGTCTGTGGATCAGCACTTAAGTCATCAAAATGAGAATGACAAGTCCAATAAGTAAAAATCCAGTAGGATGTAGATAGTATTTCATGAAAAAATAAAGTAGTCTAAGTATCATGTTGGAAAGTAAAAGACAGATCAGTAAATGAAAATGCATGATAAATGACTGAAATGTAATGGCAGCGATAAAGAGAGTCTTGGAAACAATGGAAGATAACTAAGCGATCCAAATTCATCGACAGCAGGTGCCACTTCTCGACCTCCTAGAATTTCGACTCTATAAGTTGACAATTCAGCTCAATGTAATGTGGGGGATATCTTAGACATTCAAAATAAACAATGAAAATACAAGGAATAAACATGTTTAATGTTAAGAAGCGTAATAGATAATGAATTAATAAATATCCCCCGTATAGTTTTACTTACCTATGATCGACACAAAAATCGGCTCTCGTGGCTTCAATACACCCCCTAAACCAATCCCTAACTCCGAAGCAAGTGTGATAAGTCATTGGTTTCAATATATATGTTAAATTTGGTGTGTTAGTGTCCTTAGGTTAAGATTTAGATTCTCAATAAAATAGTTCTTTCGTCAATTTAACATACTAAATCTATTTAATTAGAAATTATTCTTACATAAGTATCACTTACTTACATGGACCACATTTTATACCTTTTTATATCTTGTTAGATATGTCAAGAGAAGGTCCAATTAAAATGTGCTCTAAGTTAATGCCTTATCTTAACTCTCTAAAAAAAGTTATAATATTTTTCTAAAGGAATTAAATTCTAAATCAACTCATGAAGAAATTAATTAAGTACTATGAGTTTATATTGAACTCAATGAACTTCTCTAAGCAAGATGAAGTAATTTAGTTACTATATAGGATAACTTCTCTAATTAAGATGAACTAATTTAGTTATTAATTAGGATAATTTACACTATTAGTAACTTATGAGTTCTTTCTATATTTTAATCAACTTTTTGTATGGCTTAAGTTTGTCATCTAGTAAACATATGTACAATTAATTAGAGAGACTAGTCTTAAGGTATCCTAATTAAAATATTAATTTAACCATGCATATACTTTGGTGGCATCTCATTTTTCTTACTAACAATTTGTAAATCTCATTTTCATTGCATAGCCCATATATTATCAAAATTTATGTACTACATATTAAAACACAACTATTTTACTCAATAAGGGATCATAGCAATTACCTAGCCAATTTAAAGATTCAAAAGGTTTTTAATACTTAGATCTTAACCATAAATACAACTTATTACAATAATTTTTTTTGTAATCTTGCCAAATGTTATAATAAATGAACTTTTAATTTCACTTAATATTACATAAGTTGATGAATGTCTTAAACAATAGTATCTCAATTATAAGATGATCAAGACTAAGGACCTAAACTAGAATTAGAAATTAAAGAGAAATAGAGTACATAGAAGAAAGTGTAGCACTTTCCTCTTTGATTGATTCCCTTAATGTGTTCAAGCATTCCAAGATGTAACTCCATTAATAATAGTTTCATCCTTCTTCTCTTTCTTTATTTGAAGAAGATGAAAAACTAATTTTGAGTTTAGATAATTTGAAGTCCTCTAGTTATATGGAGGGATTTTCTTGTAAATATTTAGTGATTTGGACTTTGCATATAAATTATTTTCTACACGAGGATGCATGTTTAATTAACTCATAAGCTTCCCATTTTTATTATATATGGACACTTGTGATTCATGAGCATTAATTTGAGAACTTGTAGAGCATTCTTTAATTGTATAATTTTTTTAGTCTACCTATTATTAGTTTTCAATCACTTCATTCACCCATAAATATCTATAAACCTATCCTAAGATTGCCATTTTTTCTATGATTACAAGAATTTGTGGTTATATGAAGATTCACATTAAATTAGGTATATTAATTAGTAAATTCCTCGATTAACTTACTTAGGAAAATCGAAGTAACTTATACACCCATTTATATGGTTAGGCCATATGAATTTATTAATCTATTGGGCTAGTTTTTATTTAATATTTAAGATCATTAATTAACTTATGTACTCGATAAATTTGGGTATTTTCACATCTAGCCTACTTAGCCATTTTCATTAATTCCATAGGCACATAGATTTTAAATAAAAGAATGAGAACTTAAGTTATGAATCTACATTAGTCTTGACGTTACACTGATCTAACCGACGCCCGATCACATTAATCGTAAGGAACACTCACTCAAAAATCGACGACTAAATAATTAACTATGTATATGATTCTAAATAGGTAATACACATCATCATTCATTAGTAAAATATTTCGGGTTGTTACACTTTTAGCGTCACTCAAGCCTTCAGGTGTTTCATAACCTATCACACACCATTTGGGGTTAATATGAGGCTAACACCCTACATTTAGATTCCCTTAATCAGTTCCCAAGACCTCAGAAAACTCGAACTAAAACATATCATAGTTGATGTTTTTTGTGGTGGAAGCACGGTCCCTCATGGGTGGGGTGCGCTTCACCAGCTAGGTTCATTTTAATCGATGAAGGGAGTGCACCTCTTTAATTGATGGAGCACGCTCCACCCTGCATTACCACGACAATGAGTAGGGCATGATCAACTAATCATCCACCAAACCACCAAAACATTATCAAAAACTCCCATAATACAAAAGGGAGGACATCTAGTGGCATAAAAGTCCATTTAAAATAATCAACAACGACACATAGGGAAATCACTATATACTATTGAGCTCAATTTGAAACTCAAAAGCCTAACTTACCAAAATGATGATGTCTGATCTAACAGTGGTTTGGTCTTTTTAAAGCCACTAAATTCGCTCTTAGATAGTTCCTCGTAAGATCAATCCCTTAGCTGCTTTGATCTCTTTCTCTTCTTCTCTCTCGATTGATCAAAAAAATAGTGAGGATGACTTTGAAGCTTTTAGACATATATATAGGGGTTCTCCTCAAGATACACATTGTTCTATCTCGAGGCTGATCAAGTGAATGATGTGCTGAAATGACACATCATAAAGTTACATAAATCTAAACACCATGTACCCTTACACTCATCTTGAGGTGATCCAATGATCCATATAATTCAAACCAAACTTGTAGTTTAATTAAATAATTATATACTTATATATCAAATATATATAAATATATATATACTTTGTATGTTTTCTCACCAATAAATTCACCGAGACAGGCCCACGAGTATTCTCGAGTGTGCACATTCATTGCATGACCCCTCGTCCCACTTGTCGTATCATAATTTTTTTATTTAATTTTTTATTTTTCAATTATTGGCTTGTATATAAATCCCATTTTAATACTACAACCTATAAATTCAACTTACATTCCAAACAAACATCAATCATAATACACATGCACACGCTAATCACGATATGCCGAACTTAATCAAGATCCTTATCCTAGATAGTTAGCATTTGGATTAACATTAATCACTAGCTTAAGGTAACAGGTCATTACACAAACCGTCTAATAGACTTTATCAAAACATCTTAAGCCATTAGTTATTTTTCTCTACATTATGATGACCTACACCCATCCTCGAGTCCTATAAGAAAAATACATAATAAAAAAAATTACAATAAAAAAAAAGTCAAAGAAACTCACTAATAGATTTTCACGCTTGTTCTTCTCTTTCCTCTATACTATCTACCAAACATTATAAAAAACAATTCGAGGATGTTGGGCAAGTAAATTCCTACATTGACATGTACTCCTTCAAATGCTTGTATGCATATATAGAGACGTGTAATTGTATTTCTAAATAATCGACAAATATATTTAGCAATGTGAATCCCTCCGTTCTAGTTCGATGTTTATAAATACACTATCTAAACCAAAAGTGAGCCTAAAACTATATTATTAGTTCAATGCTTGCTCCCCGCAATCGACATTGCCCGCCTTAGATGCCTGCACATACATCTATACTAAAGTGAATCCCATCCAACTCATTGACGAAAATAGGGAAAACTCTATCCATATTACATGTATGCATGATTAACAATAATGCAAAATACAATGCAAACAAAAATCCCAAATGCATGCTCAAAGATAAATCAATAAATAGTAGAGGTCAATAAAAGGTTTAGTTATATTAAAACAAACCTAATGTTGGTAACGAAGTCTCACTTGTTTCCAGAGTCTCGTATTTTTCTACAACCTTCAAATCCATTTCCATCATGTTGTAGGGATTCACATTCATTTCTATTTGATTCCCATCAATTATGGAAAATATACTTAAAACTCTGGGTTTGTTCCCATTTAAAAAGTCCCGTTAATCATCAAAAAAATAATAAAAGATTCTCTTAAATCATTAATTTAGTATTATTTAAACCTTTGTCATCAATGCCTTCTATTCTAGGTCAATTTGGCAGGAAACGTCTAAGCAAAATCTGAAAAGTTTCACTTTTCAACATTTTTATGTAAACTCTCAGTGAATGATTACTAAATCTTTAGTAATCTAGACCGAACCATGCCGATAGATTATTAGAAACTGTTATTTAAACTCTTTTTATTCATTTATAGAAATCCTTGGTCATTTATCAAGAAAAACCATAATAAAAACTTAAAAAAATCTAGTTTCTTGACTTATACTAAAAAAATAGTGTAGTCCTTAGTTTCTCCCTTCTTCCCAACCCTTAAACCCCAATCAAAGTACTTCGGATTATCGACTTGATTCTCCTACATTAAATTCAATATATTAGGATCAAAACCCTTACCCAAAAATATTCACTTGATTGCCCAAGTCATCACCTCAATATGGGCGAGCAAAAAAACTATGGAAATTAAAAGTATGAATTAGTTTTGAAAATTCACACCAAGCCCCCATGAAACATCCACCAAAGGAAAACTGGTTTTCTGGGTTCACATTTGACATATAAAAATTGAGATCCATCCCAAACGGAATTGACACGGAATAATTTAGAGACGGAATTGAGACGGATCGAGACGGAAATAGAGACGAATTTAATTCCGTCTCTAAAAAATGGCTCCAACATTCCCACCAAATTTTTCATTTCTTATGACCGTTCATCATTCCTCGAGATTTGTATGTGCTTGGATCATGGCACCCCTCCTCTTTCCCCCACCCCACCCCCCAACAAAACACCCGAAATCCCTAAATCGGTCTCACGAAAAACCCCAAATACCTAAATCTGTCTCTCCGTCTCGTCCAAAATCATTTGATCGTCTCGTCCCCAAACTTCCATCCCGTTCGATCGTCTCGTCTCTCCGTCTGGTCGTGCTAGCTGGTCTCTCTGCTGTCTCTGGTCTCTCCGTCTCGTCGTGCTGGTCTCCGTCTCTCCGTCTGGTCGTGCTAGCTGGTATCTCTGCTGTCTCTGGTCTCTCCGTCTCGTCGCGCTAGTCTTCGTCTCTCCGTCTGGTCGTGCTAGCTGGTCTCTCTGCTGTCTCTGGTCTCGCCGTCTCTCTGGTCTCTCCGTCTCGTCGCGCTGGTCTCCGTCATCGGCCCTCAACTCTCGCTCTCTCTGGTCTCTGATTCCGTTTGTAATGGCATTTGTAGTTTTGGAGTCTTACTACATTCCGATATAATCTCTTTCTTTTTGTTTTTTCTTTATAATGCAGCCAACACTCATGATCAAGAGGTCTTCAGCTTTCATAGAGATCATTCACCTTGTGAAGATTTTGAGGAAGTACTGAACTGCTACAAACAAATTGCTCAAAATGCGCGTCTGTCAGGTTGGCATTCTATTCCCCTTGTTTATCTATTTTAAAAAATTTATGGAAAACCAAGGGTGACATGAGAATTATTTAAGTTTCCGCTATGGTTCATTTGATAGTTCGATCTTCTAGTAAAGATCGGAGTTGAAGGCAAGAAGCTTTTTTATCTTGAAAGATTTTCCAATTTAAATTAAGCGTGCGAGACTTCATAAATTTCCATCTATCAATAAATATTCGGGGTGTCGGTGTTCCTACGTACCTTATCTCATGCGGCATCCGAAATATTAAAGTCTGTTAGCATTGCAAATATTATGCTCATGAATGAAATGTGTTATAGTTTTTCACTTGAACTGAAGCTATTTCTGCTAGGCAAGGCAAATATATATGCCTTGATGTTCAAACATAGGAAATGAACATAATGTGGTGACCATTGTGTATACTAGGTTTTCTTAGGCTTTCACTATACTAGTCTACTAAATAGATAAAAAAAAATTTATTTTCTTGAAATGTCTTAGCTATTCTCGCTCATGGAATCCTTTTTTTTTTTTTTAAATTCGTCTTGCAATGGGCGGTGTTATAGTACTACCTTATTGTCTATGAACTGTGAAGGAACGAACTCTTAATCAAGTGACATATTTAAAGAGTTCAGTTCTTTTAATTGTTGATTGCTTCTGCAGGTTTTATTTTAACTGTTCTCGAGTGATTTGACTTGTTACGTGGTTGATTGTGCAGTTCAGAGTTCGATGTAGTTGCCGAGCAATTACTGAAGGTTATGGAGTTTATGCATCGGCATCTCGGGACGAGCATGGACGGAGTAGGCCTATCTCAGCAACAACCACCACCACCACCACCACCACCACCACCACCACCACCACCTCATGACCGACAACGGCCGCCATGAATGGATCCCGTCGATCCACCACAACAAGGGGACGATGTTGAGCGAGAGACGCAATAGTGGATTACGAGAGATCAGCAGCTTGGTGATACATAGGTATTTTTCTTGTTGTTTGTGTAAATTTTGAGATTATACATTTACTTTTGTAGATAACTTTAGCAATTGTTCGCATGACTTTTTGATTGACACTTCTTTTTGTGCATATTTAGATTGATACTTCTTTATGTTTCATTGGATAGTTGTTTAGAAATGTAAAAATTCCATTTACTTCTTCTTTCTTACCTTCTCTATGAGATGTTACATTTGCTTGGCGTGGAGATGTTTGTGAAGGTGCATCCTCAAGTTCGGTTTTCAGCTCATGAAAAACCCCTAACGAATACTTGTACATATTTGCATATGTGAGGCCTGAGAGCCAATGCACTTTACAAGTTCATCTGTTGCATGTTGCGTGTACTCCTGGTCATATCTTTATCTTGGTTTTTGAAGAAAATTTTCTTATCTTAAAAAGTTGTGATAAGTTGTTAATGACATGAATCGTGTGTTGCCAGACATTTGTTGCACTTTACATTTTTGCTGATTTTACTGCTTCTCTACTTGAAAAGATGGAGATTGAATGTAATGTGCAACAAGAACTGCGGTATGCGTCTGGAAAAGAAGTTACTAAATCTGATTTTTTGGTTTGAAATCAGATTGTGCCTGTGCATTTAGTGTTGTCAGGAAGGATGCCTCCGAAGCGCAATGGGATGAAGTTGTTGGAATGGCAAAAGTTGCGACAGCAAGAGGAAGGATCAAGAGTGGCACCAGCTTATGTACTTGCTTACCTCCAGGTTTTTTCAGCTTGTTACCTCTTTTAGCATGTTCTAATTTTCTGAATTGCGTTCTTGGTATTGTGTTTCCTTGTTTTTGTGTCATTTTATATAATTCATAGATTTCTTGCAAATGAGTAATATGTGATTAGAGGAATTGTTGTGGGTATTGATTAATTTATTGAATGAGTGACCAATGTTGTGGGTATTGATTAATTGATTGCATCCTTCTCATTTTTTGGTTATCTTGTTTCAGCTGATCATGATTACAACTTTCTATTGCCGCTAACTAGGACACTTGCTTGCCAGAGGAGGAGGCCCCAAGAACATAACATGACTGCATACATCACGCCGAGGCCAAATCCTTTCACAAACCCACTTTTCTTCCCCAGCTTCAGTGCATTTGTCGAGTAAGTTTGAGTAGGTATGAATCGCCTTGTCCTCTCCAACAAATGAATATACGAGTTCTTACTTGCGAGATCTCCTGTTTCATTGAGTATCTAATCTCAGTTGTAATGATATTTGTTGAGTAACTGATTATGGACTTTCCTAGGTAGAATTACATGAAATAAACCTATATTGCAATCATTAGTGAAGAGCTCCAGAATCAAAACTTGTAGTAACAATACATAATGCTTCAAGCATAGTAATCAATGCCATCATTTATAGGATGATTGCTTATAACTAATACCTCTTCTGCAAATTTTCCAGCTTCATCATATGCAGCCTCGCCCTTCTTAGACAAAGTATGCCCTATCTGCAAGTCCAGCTAGGAACTGAGAAAGGAACTGCAAAGCATGCCCCATCTGCAAGTCAGTTTATGAAATAACATTCTACAAGTGAGTTGGTGCTCATTGGTTCTATATACACATTTACATCCCTGATTACTTTTTGTACTTGTTAGGATTAAAAAATTACCTTGTCACCTATTGCATCCGGCACAAGAATGGAGTCGCTGGAGATGCAGAAGATGATGTTTTCATGCTTGGCTTCCACGTCGAAGAAGCTAATATCCCGTCCCGAAACCGATCTAAGAAACCTTGCTCGCATTCGCCCCCGCTCGCCTCTCCATTTTGTATCCAACAAGATATCCCCGGGTAACATTTTTTTTCTCTCTTTACTTGAAACTCCCTCCCACTTTCATTACCCACATTGCTCAATCTATTCAAGTACGTGCATGCTTCAAACTTTCTATTACTTGCCTTTTATCAACTCACTCTTGCAATGCAATTATTATTTAATACAACACGCCCCTATTTGCATAACCGATAACACATTCAAATAACTTAAATCAACCATTTCATGGATATATATATTTATTATATACATTGCGACAGACGCAACTCATGGAATTCCGGTCTTTGGAAGGCCAAGAAATGTATACTTGGTGACAAGATTGTTCCTCTCAAGGTTTGCTTCAATTTCTCATTTCGCTTTTATTTTCAACCCTTCTCATTTGTTATGTTGGACTAATTGAATTTTTTTTTCAAGCGCGTGGTTGATCTCATCCCTTTTTTTCCATCACAACTTGACATTCGAGAGTAAATAATATAGTTATAAGGGATCGTTTTTGTGGGTGAGTTCGGTTCGACGGTTTCCATAAATAATAGGGCTTGTTGGTAATGTATTCTGATTAGAAATTTTCTCTATATCGGATAGTTTGTTGCATTTTCTTTCATTTCTCACTTAAATACTTTTAACGAATCATTGGACTTTAGGACCTGAACAACTTTGATAGTGATCCAGAAGAGTTTGCAAGAACTCTTTGCAAAGATTTGGACATTCGAGATGTTGAAGTAGCGGTAAGAATTGGTTGTCAACTTTTATTGATTTTATGCTTTTCATTACTGTTAGACTATTAAGTAACAAAACACAATTAGAGTCCTTTCAAATCTCTTAAAATATGCTACGTCGTTTGTGCTAAATGATTTCTTGTAGGTCATTAGGACATTGAAGGAGTGTTCTAGCTACCTACCTGAATACCCTGAATTGGCTCTGGATGCATTATCAAGAATTTACATTTTTGTTGATTTTAAGATAACATGTGTAGGCTTTTGACTGGCTGTACTGTGGTTCCCATTGGCTGATCAATAAAGCTTCTTTCTTATATACACAATACGACACACAATGGAAGAGGCAAACATATTTATTTTATTTGCGGAAATCATTTGGTTACTTTATTATTCACTTTCAAACTAGACGAAAAGCTTTATATGCAAAAATCTTCTGCTCTATACCATATATTCAGGTTATCTTTACTCTGCTTATGTGATTTGGACTTCTCTAGCATGTCACTTGCGATGCTAGCCAAGTGGGAGCTCCACTTGTTGGGTATTTCTTCGCCTCTACATGAGGTTGAGAGTTCAAGTGTCCTTGTTTGTGTTGGAGTTTAAGTTGTTGAGTGAGGTGGTTTAAGTGGTGTCTTTCCAAAAAGGAAACAAAGAAAAAAATAAAGTGCATCACTTACCGACTAGAACTAATCAAGTTGCTTAACTTTTTTCTTTTCTTTTTTTAAATTTAAGCAGCGATTGCGGTTGCAATTAGAGAACAACTTTATGAGGTCTTGTTTTTGGTTTTATAGATGAATTATGAAGTGCTAATTTTAACACTCGTTTGTTTAAGCTTTTAACGGTGTTTAGGGTAATAATTCATATATTTAATCCTCTTTCTTTTGGTACATCATGGAAAGAACGTAAATATTTCCCCCTTCCTATAGCTTGAGAAGATATAATTTTCGATTGCTTTCCAAAGTGTTGCCTCTGCAAGGGAAACAAGAATAAGCAAGAAGGGACGCCGAAATTTGAACATGTTTCCTCTAGGTTGTAATTCTTTTTTTCTGTTGGTCCTTGATTCTTTGTTGTTGCTTACTCTTATTTGGATCAAGCAATTAGCGTTAACGAGAAAGCTGCCTGTTAGAGGTAGTCACGAGACATGTTCATGTTCCTTTGTAATGGTTTTCGCTATTTGCAGCAAAGGAAGTGGAATTGCTTTGGACTTGGTGAAGTTATTCGGTGGAAAATCAAGTGTTATTCGTAAGAAAATTCATCTCCTACCAATTTGCTTGGCCTTTTGATTTTATCTGTTTTAAAATTAGTTGGAGTCTATTAACTATACCTTGACGCAGCTCTTGAAAATTCCATTGTTTGCATTCCTACTTATCAGGAAAAGGAAGGAGTGGGACCTGTATGAACCCATTGTTGATCTATTATCAAATGAGGAAGTGGAAACCCTTGATGCTAGAGAAGAGCGAAATGCTCGGTAAGTCAAATGTCGTACATGCATGCATATGTTTTTGGCTAGAGAGGCCATCGGTCAGAAGCTTTATGGAGATCTAATGACCTTGTGTCATCATTTTAGAAACTAATAAAACTTTACGTTTGCTAAGGAGCTTCCGCTGATATTTAGAAAGACTTGAAAGTTAGTTGTGAAAAAGTGGTTACACATGTGAGAGCATCTTGTGAGATCAAAAAAAAAATTAAAAAAAAACATCTATCTGAAAATTAATATTGATTTGATCATGTTTAATGAAAAAAGCAACTCAAGCTTTTGGGGGAATCCATTGCCACTTATGGAAAAGTTTATTCATATTTGCTTTCTACTTGATTATGATACAGCTGATAAGTAATGCCAGAGAATTCAAACCATGTTACCTCTGGTTGTTGCATGTTAATTTGTAGATGGTAGAGTACGAGATGATTGGGGAACATCTCGAATTCATGCCATCATTTGTTTAAGCTTTTAATTGGTAACATGGGGTGTCATGTCCTCCAACAAGAATTCTATTAACAATAGATTCCCGAGTTATGAAATTGTACAATGGCACCATAGGCAAAAACATTAATACCAATTAGGGATCAATATGAGTGCTTCCATTCGAAGAAAGCATGAAAATGATGAAATTGCTCCCAATCGCATTGATGAACTGCTTTGGCTCGATCTTCTTTGTATTTTTATTAGTACTTAACTTGTTTGTGACATTTTGTAGATTAAAAAGAAGGGTGAATGACAAAGATGACGTGTATTTGACAAGCTAGCCATGCGATCAAGCTCCATAAGGGTGAGGCAAGAAGACTCATGGGCATGTGGACATGGAAATTGTGAGTCTTCGATTCGACAAATGGATCTAAATTGATTTGCATGGTTGATGTATATAATATCAAGTTTCCGAAACATTTGTATGCTTATAAAATGTAGAGTAGCGCGGTAAGAATTTTAGATTTTATATTGATCTCGTCGCTACTATTTTTTTGAGCCTCTCCTGCTTTTTTTCGTTTGCGCAGGGCCATGATGGCGAGCGTGGCCCTATTAGTAGGTAGGCTGGTTCTTCGATCGAGTGGGAGTTAGAGCCATTGATTGCCCATATCCCTGTGACAATACCTGCCATTATCTAATTTCCAAGTGAGAGATGAGGAATTTAAAGCATATTATGTAACTTTTATAGTTGCTTACATTACTTTTAGATTGATAATTCTATTTGTGCATATTTATAGGATTGTAAGTTTACTTTTTGTGGTTGTTGAACAATAGAATTGGTGGTTTTTGTGAATACTTAGAAATTTGAGCTTTTGTAATACAAGACAATTTTTCATGGATATATAAATCTTTTTCAAATTTTGATTTTTACAATTTTTTTTTCTTTTAATATTTGTTGATATATATTGTCGATGTATGAATGTCAAATTTGGCTTTTTGGTGGGATGTTAGCACCCCCAAGGAGTTGTTGGAGGGGGTGGAGGAGGTCCTATGGTTGTAACTTCAAGTTATAGGTTGGAGAACAAATTGGATTATGCTTTTGTTTGAAAATAAAACAAAAAGGAAAATTAGAGACGGAATAGCAACGGAATTTTTCAATTTTGTTGCTATTCCGTCTCTAATTTTCCAGGAATATGCATGAATCACAAACGGAATCAGAGACGGAAATAAGAATTCCGTCTTTGATTCCGTTTCTGATTAGAGAGACGAATCGAAATCGAAACGGAAACGGACTTTCTTTGATTAGCAACAATCGAAACGGACTTTCTTGCATTCCGTCTCTGATTCCGTTTCTGATTAGCAACGGAATCAGAGACGAAATTCATAAATTTATTATTTCCGTCTCTGATTCCGTTTCTGATTAGCAACGGAATCAGAGACGGAATGCAATTACAAATGTACCATTTCGAAAAAAATTCCATTTCTGTTCCGTCTCTGTTCCATTTCTAATTTTCGTCTCTAAATCCGTCTCTAATCAGAAACGGAATTTATTCCGTCTCTAATCCGTTTCTGATTAGAGACGGAATCAAATTTCCGTTTCTGATTGAATTAGCAACGACGATTTCAGAGACGGAATTTATTCCGTTTTTGTTCCGTTTCTGATTTAAATTAGAGACGGAATTTAGGCAAATCAGAGACAGAAAATTCCATTTCTGATTTGCTGTTTTTTTGTAGTGCAAATCATGCTTCAAAAGCATTTATTGATTGCTCTAAATTAACACTCAACTTGGCTAAAAAACAAGTCTGTAAAAATAAAGAATCATTAATTGATTTTGACAATTTTGTTTAAATTCCATAAAACCTAATCCAGCTTACTATATGTCAATTTATATAATTGATTTACATCAAAAGCCTTTAGTTCCAATTGAAACCCACGACTTAGAGTTCCCCAATTGAACAATGTTTATAAAAATCTCACTATAACATTAATAAATACAAACTGATCCTCTTCTCCTTTTCTTTCATTATTTGTTGGTCTTAAAGAGCAAACGAAAAAAACTTAAGAGTTGAAGAGTAGAGATATTGATGAGAGAGGGAGAATAATTGATGTGCTCAGAGAAAGTTTGAGTGTTGTGTAGAGAGAGAGAGAGAGAGAGAGAGAGAGAGATTTGGGTGTGAAGAAAAAATCTGATCAAAATATACAAGTTCAATAATTCAACGATGGCACGTGTTGAGCTTGTACAATTAGTTTCTCCTATAGTCTATTTATATCTAGTAGTGGTAAGTGAGATCGTCTCCATAGGGATTTTACAAGTTTTCTTAGAAAAATGGGTTTTCAAAGGCTTTTTATTATCTTAATTTGATTTTATTAATTTAATTAAAATCAAAATTAAAATTATCTTATCAAACTATGGCAATCAATTAAACCAATTAAACTAATAAAAACTAACATAATTTAGATTTAGTAATACTTAATATTCTAAATTCACATAATACCGAATCCATATAAAACAAACATTTAACTAAATATCTAGAAGCATAAATCGTTTTGAATCCAATATATTAAATAAAATATAGTCATAATCATACTATCATCATATTATAAAGTACTCTTGAATCATTAAACCTAAATTATGCGCACAATTGATTACCTTTATCAAGCCATCAATTTTTCTTATATTAATGGAAAAACATATTCTAATCTTAACTACAATTGTTCTACGAAAGATTAAAGATAACTAACAGAAACAAAACAACATTACACTTTATGAAAACTTCTTACTACTAAGCAAAAATTAATAGAATTATTCAAATCAATATCAAACTTAGAACACAATCAACCTAAGGCATCTAAACAGTTAAAGACCTTTTAAATGAATCCTAGTTACTACTTTATATTAGATTTATTACTTAAATATCATAATACACATTCTAGACTATGCATGCAATACAAATTTTCTTGATTGTAATACGTAAAAATAAATCTATTGAAATCAGGAATTGAAATATACGATTAAGTTTAAAGCATTAAGTATAAATTCTTCTTCATTATGACTACATTGAAAAATGAATAAAGTTCGTTTTCAGAATTTGTTTAGATTAATAAACTACTCACACATTCTCAAAATAAATATTGCAATAAAATAAATAAAAGACATTAATAAAAATACCTTCTATTGAATAATTTAATCTTCAAAGAGTCTTCAAAAGCAATAACAATAAAACTAAATTAAACTCAATTAAAAATGGTCTAAAATAAATCAATTGCTTTCAAAGTAAATCACGGGCACCGAGGGCAATCAAGGGCTCCAAGGGAACTTAATTTCAAAGCCCTAAGGTCATAAATATAGTCTCTAAGTTGAACATATCTTAACTGAACTCAAATTTCTTATTTTAATCAAATATTCTCATAGTTGTAATATAAAATCACAAAAATAAGAGAAAACATAGTGTAATATAGCCTTTTACATCTCAAATTACCCTAAAATATACTATAAAATACTGTCTAATTATTGACTTATCAAATATATCAAAACTCAACATTTTATTGTCCTAGGCAAATGAATACTCTAAATTATATTCTCTTTTCATTCCTTTTTCATATTTTATAATTACTTATTTGTATTCTTAAATAGAAGTGATAACTAAATAGAAACAGATTACACTTATGTAAATAAAATTGTGATAGGAATAGAAAGATTTAAAAAACAACTCTTTAAAAGAAACTCATTCCTCCTTATGCAATACACCTCAGAAATAAAAGTTCAATCAATACCTATGCCAGGCCCCCACTAAACTAGCTCTCTCATTCTACACTAACAAGCATCAAGTTTATGATGACTAATATAGAATCTCAAGATAGAAAATTCATTTAATCGATCTCAATTTCAATTTTTGGAATGTTTGAAAAATATATATTTTACTCTATTTAGCTATAAGCACTAGAGCTAAATTTTTTATTTTTCTTATAAACATTCTTCCATTTTTCTATATCTCTCATTTTTTTCTTCCCTTATTTTTTAATTTTTCATTCCTATGGTTCCCTGCTCAATTTCCTTTGCTAGCATCATTATTTTAATAGAAATTTTTCCTCATATTTTTCTCACCACTAGATTCCCTACTTTATTTGATTTGGAACATGTGGGTCTCTTTATTTTTTCACTTAAAACTCATGTTAGCACTTCTCACTTTCACTATAGTTAAGAAAGAATTTTTTCTAACTAAGTAAATTTTGTTGTCTAATTTACTATTTCTTCCGTTAATTGTCGCATAAGTTTGTTTCCTTATATATATTTATAATATTTGACCTATAATCTTTGAATATTAAGATTCTTATAGATTTTTCTTATTTACCCTGCACTATTGTTTCGATCTTCTTCTCATTTTCATGTATATGACAAAGCAATTGGTCCCTCTAAATTGTTCTAGTGCATACACAATCAATGTAAGTCAATCAATAAGGTATAAAAATTAATTTTTATCATTAAATTTTTATTTTCATGGGTAATAAAAATATCACTTCTATTTAAATAAAAATTACATTCAAATTTATGGTTTCTTAATACGATAAAATAAATTGAAGAAATTTTACATGTATCTTCATCAATGATTTGAATATTTTAGTCAATTTTAAATATTGAAAAAATAGATTCTACCTCTCGAATATTGCATACTTTGCTTCTTTATATATCACATCACCATAGCCCCAAACTCATTCCAAAACTTATCCTCAAGGATTTAAAATTAAGTTGAGTTTCCAAAAAAATATACCAAGTGAGGCATAAACGAACTATATTAAATAAAAATAATTAATGAACAAATTATCACATGAATAAATTTCCATAGAGAAATAAATAATGATAGCATCAAATTTTTTACTCATTATAAAATTATATTCCATTTTCAAATCTTTCATAGCAGGAAACAATTTTGCAATAAATTTTAGTCTTTCTAAAACAATACACACCCCAAACTCATTTGAATCTTAATTTTAAATTAATTGCATAGAAAAATCTTTGAATTGATAGATATCAAAATTTTAATATTTTTTTGCTTGTAAATTAAGAATCATCATATTCAGTATTTTTACTATATTGTAATCAATGAAATCATTTATCAATGGTAGTAAAATGAATTCCAATAAACAATTTTTGAAATCAAATCTTTATCAAAAGTCTTTAAAAATTCATCAATAACCAAAAATTCTCAATTTAAAAAGTAGGCTTTTGTCAATAAATATTATCGTAAGAGTGAATCCCTTAAGTTCTAAACTCTTGAACTCCTTTAAATCTCTATTCCAAGCTTCTACTTGAAATTTCTTGCTCAAGCCCAGGTATGGCTCAACATTCTCAAACTCACCCTTTTCTAGGATGAACAAAACAAGATTGAGGTGGGAATCACTTAAACACACCAAAATCAAGCTCAGGAAGGTTGAATCTAGGCAAAAGTTTAATGTTTGAAGCAAATGGGTGCAATGGTTAATGTGTGTGAATGAGTTATGTGTGGTGAATTAGGGTTTTCTTTCAAGAACTTGGTTTTGAGCCCATTGAATCAAGGTTTTAAGTGGATTCACTGATAATTAGCTAGTTAAATCGGTGAAAATAAGGTTTTCTTCCCTTACTGATTTACTCAGCGAATTTCAATTATGATTTCAATTTATTGTTAAATTGTTATATTTGAATTTCACTAACAATTTCTAATCGCTATTACCAATTTGGTCAATAATTTCTAGTATAAGCTCGAATCGCTAATGATATACTAGTTAGTAAATATTATTTATCCAATTAAACTCATAATTACCATATATATCACTTATAAAAATCAATATAAAGGTATAATTCATTGAAATTTTGAAAATTTTGATAGGAGATGAAACCAACTAATAATTTTATTAATTTATTAATTGAATAAATCTACAAATATTGCATAAAGGACATAACAACTTGTCATCCCCTCCCTCATTAAAAGCTACTTCGGAGCTTAAATTATTAAAATATTTTTAAAATGAGAGTCAAAAGGTAAGAGATTAAAAACATATTATACTAATAAAATGAAAATAAAGATAGAATATGGGTAACTCCCATAGAGCGTTTTGTTTATTGTCATTGGCTCGAATGAACCATTCAACTATAAAACAGATCTATAAAATATAATTTAGAATTACCCACTCTAGTGCCATTCTAGAAATTAATTCCCTCGCCATTCACTCTTAAAGTGATTGTTTTATTCAAAATATTCAGGATAGCTTGGGAAGTTGCTAAGAAAGGACATTATTAAATTAAAGGAAGATCTTCATCGACAAAATCTGGCATAACGGAAAATTATATGGGTAAAGTATACTTATCTAATTGAACTGGTACATATGTAACTACAACTATTGATTTAATTGAATAATTATTTGATAAATGAACTCGTTCAAAAGAAAGTTCATCAAACTGTAATTGAGTATGTAGAAAGAAGTGTATTGGTATGAGATTTGCATTAGACTCCTATCACACGGAGCTTAAAGTGTCATGCATATTTGATTTTTATACTTAAATGTATAACTACATGATCATTCAGCTTTATAGGACCTAAACTCATCTATTTCTTTTTCTTTTCTTCTTAACTTTAAAATCTTTTGGATTAATAAAAATCTTTCCATTTTTTGGTTGCTTAAATCTTCATTCCTAAGTTACATTCTTTTTATTTGAAGTGTCTTTAATTTGTCCATTCTTTTAAATATCATTTTAAGTTTCCTTCGTCACTACATTAATTGTACATACTTCAGCACTTAGATTATCATAATGATTTAATTCTAAAGAATCATTATCATTAATTTCATTGTCAAGTAATTCATCAAAATCATCATACTTATCCCCATAATTGAATTTGAATGAGGCAATTTTGTCTTCAAACTCCACAAACATCTTCCATTAAATGATATACATATCTTAGTTTTAGCTGTTTTATGAAAATATCTACCTAATAATATAGGTAGAGAATTAGGTTATATTGAATCTCTCATTTCCATGACATAAAAGTCAGCTGAAAATACTATGTCATTTACTTTCACTAAAATGTCTTCTAATAATGCATCTAGTTTAATAACAACATTATCAGTTAAAGTAAGATTTATAAGTTTATTAGTCAATAGTCCAATTCTCAACTATTTATATAATTTAAGTGACATCACATTAATTAATGCTTAAATTAATAGAAGAAGCTCCTATTATGATAAGCATTTCAAACATTCATGGATCGAAACATTTCTCAAGTATTTACATTTTATTAAAGTTGATACCTTATGCCCCAAGTTTTATTTAGATTCTTCTAAAAACGTATCTTTAGATTTAGAGGCTTCTTTCAAAACTTCATCATAATTCGATAATTGCATAATTGATTCCATGAAAGGTTTATTAATTTCTATTTTTCAAAATGCTTCAGGAATTTCTTCATTACTTTTTTCCATCCTAACATCCGCTAATTGTTATGGAACAAGAGAAATATAATACATATTTACATTGAATTTATTAGGAATCTTATATTATTTTTCTTTATTAACTATTTCAAAAGTTTGTTAAGACGTTTCATAAGTTTCAAGTCTCGCTAAATATCCTAGGTACAACTTTTAAGAAAAATGTGTATATTTCAATTGTTCGACCATCCATTGTCTAATAGGAATGACATTTGTCATCATCTCTCTACTTCTTCATCTTCTTCTTCTTCTTCTTCTTTTTCTTCTATTCTTTTCTATATTTTCTTTTTCTTTATACTCCTTTTAGGTATCATTTCTACTATACTTGTCTATCTTAGGTACAACTTTTAAGAAAATGGTGTATATTTCAATTAACATGTGTTTGATTAGTAGTAATAGTCTGAGTAGATGCTTTAGTTTAATTACTAAGTCTATTAATTTGTAGGTTCAACCATACATCAATATTAAACAAGAATTAATAATGCAGTAAAACTTCAATGTCTTCCACTATGTAGGCTCACCCTAATCAATTAAACAAAATGATAATGTGAACAACCACTATAATGATATCTCGTTCTTATAAAACTCAAGCAATTAATGTAAATCCACACAATGGCAACCTTAAATATATATATATATACTCTATTTATAAATTTAATATAGGAATTTAGTGTTAAATACTATACAACTCAGAAAATCTCCTTGATTTTTAATTGTAAGTCCTATTGGAAACATCCAACCTTCAACAGCTAAATCTTTTATTTTCTCCAAGAATCTTGATTCGTCATTTCCATAAAGTTCTTTAGTCATTTATGCACCTTTCTCATGGATTTGTAGTTATAATCCATCTCAAAGTTCTCTCCTTGCAATATTAAACTTCTTTACTTTTGTAGACTGGTATTGATAATTGTTTTGTTGCAGTATCCAAATTTTATTAAATTCCTGCTTCGACTTAAGTTTTGTCTTCATCTTCAACTCTGACTTTGACATTGTAATATTCATTGGAATTTACATTGTAATATATCACTAACTTATATCTACACATGGACATCTTGCTGAGTTAGGATTCTATCTTTATTGTTGCATTTACCTTACTTAACTTATGTTTTGATAATATACAACCAACAAAGATAGGACGGCTCAAACATAGCAAAATGGGGTCAAAAAATCTCCCCATTTGGCCTTAAGTAACCAAAAGCAGTAAATAGCAAGATTACCAAATTTTTGAGGAATTTCATAAAAGTACTTTTACCAAAGGATTATGGTAACAACACACAAAATTACCAAAAAGTTATAATCATTAGCCCATAAGTACATCTATGAAATGTAGTTTGAAAAAAACACAAGAGTTTATGTACTTACAACACAAAATAGGAAAAAAATCTTAGCTTTGCTCACTCACTCCCCCTTTTTAACTCACTACATCATATAGATTACAGCTAAGTGTTAATCAACCCCCTCAATCTTTGAAGCTCAACGTTAACAATGTCCAGCTCTTCTTGCAATGGTCGCATTTATGCAACAACATCATATCTCTATATTTGTACTAAATCACTTTGATTTATAGAAAATCAAGAGATTTGGTGTCTATCCACAAAGAGGTGATTTTTGTGCGAATAAGTAACAAAAACGAACAAACAATGGACCAAACAACACCTTAAACTCGCACCTATTTGTTATGGGTGATGAGACGCCGACCCAATGCTTCAGCTCCCAAAACAGTGGGTTTTCTGTGGATGGCGTTGAGCTTGGCGCCATAGTGTCAGATGCATAACTTACAATTTCCCCCCATTTTCAACTTATATGGACATATAAATTGAAAATCACCCTTTAAACAATAACATGACCAAAAACATATAACCTCATTCCGAAATCGATACATAAATGAGAAGTGTCTTTTAGATATGAGCTTTTTGCTTATTGTAAATATTTCAAAGTTTCATCAGGTACTATGATGAACATATCTTGAACCAAGAACCCTTGCAACAATATCGAGAATATCACACATACCAATTTCATATAAGTAAGAGTGTTCTATTGATTGCAGATTATGGCCTTGTGCAAATCATGGCTTTCTTGAGTCCTCAAGAGTTGGTTAGGCTCATAAGAAGTAGCTACACTTATACACCCATATAGGTAAGTCTACTTAAGTGAATCTGCAAGTTACTATATTCGACTTATTAAGACTCAATTGTCAACTTTCGACATGCAGAACCAACACTAAAATAAGGAAGAGACTTTTTATAATATGAATTTTTTAGTGTTTTGTAATCTTCACTTGACTTGTTAGTACCACATTGAATTTATTCTATATTTTTAATAATTAAGTTGGGTTCACATCAAGTGACGATCGAAATAGGAAAACCTAAGTCCCATTCTTTTTATGTCTGAGATACTATGTAACAAGACCTTTTATTAATGGATCCGCTAAATTCTTTTTAGATTCCAAGTAATCAACCGTGACAACCCCATTTTTGAGTAACTGTCTCAAAAGATTATGTCTTGAACTTATATGCCTAGACTTTCAATTATAAGTCTTGTTTGCGACCTTATAAAGAGTTGCCTTGTTATCACAATTGATTAATATAGCCAAACATAGCTTGTTCTATAATGGTATCTCCATTAACAAGTTCCTAAGTTATTCCGCTTCCTTGCTTGCATGTTCTAGGGAAATTATTTCTGATGTTATTGTTGAATCGAAATGCATGTTTGTTTTTTGAGCTCTAAGAAATAGTCACTCCCCCTAGCGTAAATATTCATCTACTAGTTAATTTGGAATTTAACTCCACATTATTCCAACTAACATCACTATACTTTCCAAAACTATGGGATATCCATTAAAACTTAGACCATAATTCAAATTCCCTTTTAGGTATCTTAAGATCCTGGTAACTGCATCTGAATGTTGTTTGCTTGGATTACTAATGAACAAACCGTGTAAGTTATATCTGGTCTTGTGCAATGCTTAACATATATGGGACTTCCTGTCACACTAGAATATT
This sequence comes from Stephania yunnanensis, assembly GCA_039657365.1. Lineage (NCBI taxonomy): Eukaryota > Viridiplantae > Streptophyta > Magnoliopsida > Ranunculales > Menispermaceae > Stephania > Stephania yunnanensis. Next base: position 23,722,731 of record CM077581.1, on the reverse strand, counting down.
TTCATTGTGATAAACACATACCGATATTCTTTACTAGTTTTAAATGAGGTTCGATATGAGTACAAACTGACTTTTGATCAAAATGACCAAATTTCTTCAAAATCTTTTCAATATAATGAAATCGAGATAATGTAAGACCATTATCTTATAGTAAGATTTTGATTCCCAAAATTATGTCAGTTTCTCCTAAGTCCTTCATGTCAAAGCTAGTTATAAAAATCTCTTAGTTTCAACTAAGACTAGTGAAGTCCCAAATATTAGCATGGCATCCACATATAAACATATGATGAAACTAACATCATTATCAAACTTGCTATAAATACTTTTATTAGCATCATTGACTTTGAATACAAATGATTGCACAACCATGTCAAACTTCTGGTGTCATTGCATAAGAGTTTGCTTCAAGCTATAGAGAGATTTTACCAATTTGCGAACTTTCTTCTCTCGACTTGGCATAACAAAATCTTTAAGTTGTTCCACATATATTTCTTCGTCTAGATCACCATTTAGAAAAGTTGTTTTTACATCCATTTGATGGATAACTAAATAATGAATAGAAGCAAGAGATATCAACACTCGAATGGATGCTTTTCTTGTAACCGGTGCATATGTATCAAAATAATCAATGTCATGCTTTTGTCTATAACCCTTAACTACTAGACGTGCTTTGAACTTGTTTATAGTTCCATTGGCATTCAATCTTCTTTTGAATACCCACTAGCACTCAATCACCATTTATTTCATTGGAATGTCAAAAAGTCCTCAAGTTTGATTCGATAATATTGAATTCATCTCATCATTGATCACTTCTTTCCAAAATAAAACATCCATTGACGAAACTGCTTGTTGAAAGGAAATAGGATCATCATCAACATTAAGGACAAATTTTGTTTGTTCCTTAATTTCACTTCTATTTCCTTCAACCAAGTAGGTTATGAAACTCGGGCCAAAAAATTTATCAATCTTTTGCCTTTTACTTCTCTTTACTTCAACATTCTGACAATCGTTAGTAGAATCTCTTGTTTATTAGATGAATTTGAAGGCAAATCCTCTAGATTCTCATGGCTTTGTTTATTAGAAGAGTTTTGAGGCAACTCTTCTAGATTCCCAAAATTAGGATGCAAAAACATGTAATGTGTTTTATTTAAATGTTCAAAAAATTATACGTCTATATATTCAATTATATCATTTGTTTCCAAATTCAAAAATCTATATGCCACACTATGCTTTGAATAACCAATGAAAACACATTTATAAGTTATATTTCCCAATTTAGGCCCTTCGGATTCAATTTCCTTATATAAGCTAAACAAACCAAAATTAAGTTGTCACTATAACCAAAGCTCATATGATGTGACATTAGTGTTCTTTAATAGAGACCTATTCAAAACAAAACAAGCGGAAAGAATGGCTTCCCCCCATAAGGTTAAAGGCAAGTTAGAACTTAGTAGCATAGAATTAACCATATTTACTAAAGTTATATTCTTCCTTTTTGCTATATCATTTCGTTGTGGTGTATAAGGTGTCGTGACTTGATGTATAATTCCATTAGTCTCACAAAATTTTGTGAACTCCTTGGAACAATACTCACTAGCTCTATCGGATCTTAGAGCCTTAATTTTCTTATTATGTTGATTTTCAACTTCCGATTTGAAAACAAGAAAATTTTCATAAAACTCGTCTTTGCTTTTCAATAGATAAACATAGCAATATTTTGAAAAATCATCGATAAAAGTGAGAAAATATTGTTTCCTCCTAAAGTAACATGCCTTTTCAAATCATATGTCACTATGTATTAAATCGAGAATTTCGGAATATCTTTGAACTGATTGTGTGATTGTCTTGCGATCATTGTTTGTGCACATATCTCACACTTAATATCATGATCAATCTTAAAATCAGTAATTAGGCCTAAGTTATGCATATTTCTAATGCAACGAAAATTAACATAGCCTAATCTACCGTGTCATAATGAACATGAATCAACAATAGAAAAACATGAGTCAACAATATAAAAAGAATAGTTCAATGTTATTGCATTCAACTTAATCATATCATTACATGAGTATCACTTGCCAATAGGAACACCTCCCTTAGACAAGATAAACCTATCTTATTCATAGACAAGACATAAACCTCTCTTATTATGGACGTAACTGGATACAAGATTCTTACACATTTCGGGTACATAATAAACATTAATTAAATGTAAAAAAAAATTCCAAAATAAGCTTGATATCCACCGTTCCTTTGTCAACCACCTTGGTGTGATTATTGTTCGCCATGGGCACTTCTTCACTAGTGGCAAGATCTTAATAAGTCTTGAAAAAACTATTGTCCTTCCAAAAGTGTATGGTTGCGCTGGTATCCAGCCACCACTCCACTTCATTTGCAACCGAATTGGCTTGGCAAACTGGTGCTATTTGTTCCAACAATTTTTAGACAAGATTTCTTCATCGAGGTAGGGAGAAATCTTGTCTAAAAATTGTTGGAACAAATAGCTTTAGACATAAAATGCAAGATGTGAATGGAATAACCAAACAGTGACTTGAGGCGCTTAATCATTTTCTTTAAGACAAGATTTCTTTATATCGGTCGAAACCACATATACACAATGAGAAAGTAGAAACTTACCTTCATGACACAATCAAGTCTCTAATGGTTGTTAGATGATATTTGTATAATACAACTCCAACCAAAAACACTCTTTGAAGAACTTTTGAGAGAATGATGATATGATTCAAGAACACACTTTGATTCAAAAATCTTTTGTGTTTTAATATATCTCAATGTGTTTTGTACGTACTAGATCATTTTGATTTATAGAAAATTAAGAGATTTGGTGTCTATCTACAAATATTTGAGTTTTGGTGCGAATATGTACCAAAAGAGAACAAAAAAAGACCAAATAACACAAAAACTCGACCTATTCATTATGGGCGCTGAGGGGCTGACCCCGAGCTTCAACAACCAAAACACTGGGTTTTATGTGGCTGGCGCCATAGCGCCAGACATATAACTTACAATTAGTGTATTAATTGGGTCGAAACTCAAAATTCTTAATTCTGGAATTCTGAGTTCTCGAACCCAAAAGGCCAGCTTCATCCGTCGTCGACCCTACCTTCGCCTTGTGTGGGAAATCCAACATCCAAATACAATCGAACAATACATCCATAACAATAATTGACATCAATTTAATGAATTCATCTATGAATTGAAATGAAACCTCAAAACACACAAATTCAGTTTTAAAACCCATTCTATAGCTACAAACACTGAGTAAATTCGTTCTAAATTCGTTTGGAAGAAGTAGCCCCAAAGTTTGACATCCATATGAACCCAATTTGATGAACAAACTTGAGCAAAGAAAAGTAGATGATTATCTAGCTTATGATCTTCTTAGATGTCACTCCACACTCTAATTTTTGATGAAATTCCAACCATTCACTCTCTTTCGTTACTTTTTCCTTCAAACACTCTCCTGGAGTGGGGTATGCTTGCATGAGCAAGAAATCCACTGGGAGTTCTTTTATACCTTGTGTTTTAGATCTTGGCCACACGTCCATGTGAAACCCTTATCTCTATGTGATCCTATGGTCCCAATTTGAACCACCAATTACTTCAAGTGACAGTCGTAAGACGCTCATCTAGCCTAGGTACTTACCCAATCTACGGCCTAGATAATTTATTAAAACTTTAGGCTTCCTTAATTTAATTACATTAGCCTATCTAATAACTTAGCCACATTAATACATTTTGGTAGTTTATGTTATGGGTCTCTCATCAATATGTCGCACCCAACAAGACTAACAAGTTCTCGACTACCCGACACATCCGATCCCTCGCACCTTTCACACATCTCGATGCATGCTATAGCCCTTTTGTATTTAATTATGTAATTTTGTGACTTAGGGATCTAAAGTCAATTAAGTTATCCTAGTGCACCCTTATAACAATATAGTCAATGCTCGTACTAACCTGCATCTGGGTGGTATATCTGTCGCACTAACGCTCACGCGACAAGAAATAGGACACACACACATATGATGCAAATTGTAATTTCAATAAGAATATCGCAATATAAATGTATATGCAATAAAATAAAAATTACCATTAATACCTATATAGGCGTGCCCTATTCCTATCAATGGCGTCCATGAATGTAGATATAACCTGGTGTTCTAATTTGAAAATATCTAATAAATAGGTTAATTAATTATTTAGCCATTACAAGTTTAATGCTAGTTGTAGGGGAACTTAGTATATTTTTTTTAAAAATGCTAAAATAACTTACTTTAAACATTTACTTTAGGTACTTAGTGCGCTCAAGTGGATGTCGAATCATAAAATACATTTCGAAGTATGTGCATGTGCATAGCACATCGAAATGTGCACGAATACTTTTCGAGATGTATCATATAAAAAGACATCCACTTGAGCCAACTAGATCTCAAAGTGGATGTCAATTAGGTTACCAACCCACTTTCAAATTTTTATATTTATTATGGGTACTTCTATTACTGAGTTAATAGAGGGACAGATAGAAGTACAGAGGTGATAATAGTCACACTCTAAAAAAGCTATTTATCATTATGAGCTATTATTTTGGGTTATTTTATTAAATTTCTCATTTAACGTAGTAGACCTCGGAGAAGTCACCGCGCAACGCCATCTCAGTGCGCAGTGACTAGAGATCTGAGTTCCTCTCCGCTCAAAAACACCCCCTTCTTTACTTCTTCCCGTCTAGGATGGAATCAAAGCGAGCCCCATATAACCCTTCATCACTTGGCCCTCTAGATTACCAGTACTAGGAGTTACTCTGCGGGATCAGTGTGAGAGAGAAAGAGAGATGGATCCGTTGGCTCTGGTTATGCTCTCCAACCTCCTCCACCTCCACAACCACCTTGACCCCACCACCACCGCCACCTCCCTCTTCTCCTCCCCTGCCACCTCCGCCACCCACCCCCTCTCCCCCTCTGCCACCTCCTCCGCCGCCCCACTCCTCTTCTTCACCATCGCCTCTGTCCTATCCTACGCCACTTGCCTCCGCCGCTCCTCCTCCCCATCCTCACCCTCCTCCTCCTCTTCCCCCTCCCCTCCCTCCTCCGCCACCGCCACCGCCACCGCCACCACCCTCTCCGCCTTCCGCGCCCTCTCCACCGGGCACGTCTGGGCCATGGAGTCCCCCTCCACGACGCCCAGTGGCGTTCCTCCTACGGCCTCTCCTACCCCGTCTTCGCCAGACTCCTCGACCACCTCAAGACCCATATCATCCACACCGACCTCTCTCTTCCTCCAGACTACGCCCTCTCCATGGTTCTCTCCCGCCTTTCCCACGGCTTCTCCACCAAAACCCTAGCCCACCGCTACTCCCTCGACCCTTACCTCGTCTCCAAGATCACCAACATGGTCACCCGCCTCCTCGCCACCAAGCTCTACCCCGAATTCGTTAAGATCCCCGTCGCCCACAGCCTCCTTCAGATCATCCACGCCTTCAGGGACCTCACCGCACTCCCTAACATATGCGGCGCCATCGACGGCGCCCCGGTCAAGCTCAACGGCAGCAATGCCAAGGATCTTGCTGCTTTCCGGTGCCGACAAGGGTTCCCTGCTGTGCTCCTTCAGGTGGTGGCCGATCACCGGAAGATTTTTTGGGATGTCTGTGTGAGGGCTCCTGGAGGGACTGACGATGCCACTCATTTTAGGGATAGTTTGTTGTATAATAAGTTGATTTCGGCTGAGATTCTCAAGGACTCTGTGGTTTCGGTGCGAGGTCACCACGTTCGGCCTTACATTGTTGGGGACTGGTGTTATCCGCTGATGTCATTTCTGCTCACGCCATTCTCTTCAAATGGGACTGGAACTCCTGCCCAGAATTATTTCGATGCCGCTTTGATGAGGGGACGTTCGGTGGCGACCCAAGCTATTGGGTTGCTTAAGGGGAGGTGGCGCATTCTGCAGAATTTGAATGTGGGGCTTAATCATGCTCCGCAGACGATTGTGGCGTGCTGTGTTTTGCATAATTTTTGCCAAATTGCAGGAGAACCAGAGCTTGATCCCTCCACATTGTTTAAGGAACCTAAAGAGACTGGTGCTCCTGCGCAGGTGCTTGAGAACGAGAAGTCATTTTATTACTTTGGGGAGAGCTTGAGGCAAGCCATAGCTGATGACCTTCAAGAGAGGCAGCAACAGCGAACGAGGTAGGAGATCAAAGCACTGTATATCTTGCTCATGTAACTTGTATTGCTTTTTGAGTGTAACCCATTATGGCTAACTAGCTGTAGATGTTGAATTGGGATCATATCTCTTGCCATACATGTGGGAAACTAGAGTAACGTCAAATTAGGGATAATTCTTTGTGGTCTAGAAATTGGATCCACCCATGCTCAACTTGATCTTATGCAGAAGAAAGCGCATGATCAACTGCATCTTTTATTTACCAATCTCATTTTTTATTATATTATCGTGCTATTAGATTTTAAAAAGAGAAGAATTCAGAAATGAGATTCAATTAGGATCCAATCCACTTCGATTAGAGATTTAAGTAATGATGTCTGTGTTGCTGACGAGAATATTTTATTAGTAATCATCTAGGAGGACTGTTGTTGGGCATACTAATCATTTCTTATCATTAACACTTTTTGAATTCACTAAAGAAAGATTTTGAGCTTTAGAAACAAATTGTTGTTCCCATAGTTGTTCTCACTTAGAATTTCTTGATTTCACAATCTTTTTTTAACCAACCTAATTTATTCATTTAATCATATAATTCATATGGTTGCTGACCAACCTGATAAATTTTTCCACGTTCCTTTTTGTTTTTAGCACCCAGTTAAGTGACAAGGTCTATAATTATGCTTAATCCTTATTTGAAGATTTGTTGAAAGTTTGTAGAATCAGTACATGGTCCATGTTGTAACAAACACAACAAAATTCCCAAGATCACATTCATACGGATTTAACAATAGGAAACTCAAACATAGCGAATAGGACAACACATGAAGTTATGAGGAAAATCCCAAAATCAAGAAAAACCCATGGGCAATAAACATGGTATTCTGGTATTAATACTAGTCCCAAATTAATTTGGGTCAGCTGCATGGATCAAACTCTATCATTGTGTTCGATTTAGTGCAATTGATTGTGAGCTTTCCAAAACATTGAAATCTCTCTTAATTTATGCGTCTCAATTTAACTTCGGTCTACCCCTACCTTGTCGAATTTCTTCATTCTATTGAGTCAAATTTTCTAGTAGGGGCATTTGTAGACCGTCTTTGCTGGTGACCAAACCACCACAACTGCCCTTCCCTAATATTTGTGTCAATTGGTTCTACTCTTACTTGTCTTTGAATTTCTATATTTCTTATTCTATCTTCGCGAGTTTTACCACACATCTACCTAAACATCTTAATTTTTGTTACGTTTATTTTATGTGGTTGTTGTTACTTTACCGCCCAACATTCACTTCCATAGAGCATAGCTGGTCAATAGGCGGTCCTATAAAATTTTACTTTTAATTTGGTAGGAATATTTCGATCACAAATCACACCTATTGCATTCCTCCATTTTTTCCATCCAACTTGAATTTTATACGTGACATCATTCTCAATATTACCATCATTTTGTATGATTGATCAAAAATATGTAAAGTTGTTCACTTTAGGAACTTCTACTTCCCATAATTTAATCACTCATCATCTCGATGCCTAGTATTTCTAAACTGACAGTGCATATATTTGATCATCTTCCCACTCTACTTAAAGTCCTTAGATTCTAATGTATTCCTCTAAAGTTCCAATTTCCTATTCACTTCATTTTTTGTTTGGTCCACTAAGACCAATACTATGGTTCACAAAAAAAAACCTCTTTTATTAAAATGCAAATAACAAACCCAGAACACAAGATTCAATCACTTTGTACACTCAACCCCATTGTCGCCAACCAACACCCAAATATGACCTATACCATCACATACCTTTTATTAATGCGTACAAGTACATGGCTGTCGGGTTTCTATGTTACACACTTACACACTAAACAAATTTTGGGAATATTGACACCAACTTAAAGAAGTATATGACACCAACTTATACTCTAATTTGGAATCATGCTCTTGGAATGAGATCTCTTTTGCATATTGCGTGGTACAGTTGGGACTTGTGCACTTCTTGTGTTACTGCCATTTTTTGCTTGGATTGATATTTGGGGCATTTCAAAATTACTGACCACTTTCTTGCCTACCTAATTCGTTCGACTAATTTCTCGCTCAGCTCAATACTACAAGGGTGTTATGCATACTTGTTTGGTAGCCTACGAGCCTCTCAAATATCACTTTTAATGAGACATAACCTTGCACAAGGCTTCAATGAAATGACATTGGTGGATATTGAGCCTAATTATGTTTCTTATCCAACTTGGTGCCATGTCCTTTTTCAGACAATTGATCATCCATTTCGTGCACCATTTCCTCTACTATTTTTCTTGTTCCCTTTTCTTCCACCTTGATGACAAGATGGTTTTTAAAGGGGTGGGTAATGAAAGACCCTACCCAGGGTACTTTGGTGGGAACCCAATTTTGGGACAGCAAAGAGAGTATAAAAAGGAGTAAGGGTATATTTGAATTTCTATTTGAATTGTGTTGAACTAGAAGAGGTTCCAACCTCTCGAATATCGTGGAATTTGTGTGTTACTTGTTTGTGATCTCTGCAACTCTCTTTCTTCTTCAACAAAATTTCCCCAGTTTTGATTATTCCATTGGATTGTTCTATCATTTGAGATTCAGATCTGATCTGAATTAACTAGGATTCTATCACCTTAGTTCTTATGATTGCCATTCCTATTTGTTTAGGCAACTACTATTTTGAACATCCACTCTTGCTTCATTACCTTTTCTTTAGCTTTCTTGTTATTTGTTTTTGAATTTTGATTTTTGACACCATATCGTTTCTTCTATTTGGCATTCTCTTAGTTTATCTTGCATTGAGTCATGAAACATCCTGGTTCTTTTTCTTTTTCTTTTTTTTCGTGCGAACATTTGGTTTGATGGTTCTAGTGCAAATGCATGTTCTATCAGCTTTTCCTTTTCTTTTACATTTTTGTTATTTCTAGGCTGCTTATCAATTTAGTTCAAATATGAGATGTTATCTTTCATTGATTTTAACAATGAAACACTACTACTCATTTTTATGCCAGCCATCTTAATTTTGGAAGCAACGTCTCTTTGTACCTCATCAAATGAGGTTGGTTCACTTTCATCATAATGGGTTTTATTTTTCAAATTTTTTTCTAGTATGTTGTCTTCAGTCAATGGTGATTTTATGATGTGGACTTGGGAAAATTATTCAACCAAGTCTTATGCCTAAGCATGGTCAAGTCAACTTGCTTTCTTGAAATATCTGAGAAGCAAGGATCTAATCTCCATCCAATTGACTCCATAAAAACCTAAAATCAATATGGGGGATTTTCTTTCTTACGATGTGGTGGAATTCAATTTATGATAATTCTTTTGTATAATTTTGCTAATCTGAAAAAACTTTTGCTAAAGTTTTTTGTCTGAATGTGGTTGTTCTGTATAAGTATTGCTTGTTTTTAAAGATTGAGGAGGTTATATTGTTTGACTCAACATTCTGGGGATGGTTTGAATTACCTTTGTGAACAAAAAAAGGGATAGGAGATTCTTTTTATCTTAAACCTCTTTGAGTTGCAAACTTTCTCATTATTTACCTAGAAAGAAGCTGAAGGCAAAACGTTTTGGATGTGTTTTCTCTTATCTATTTCACGTCTCTTTTTGAATGTATAATCTATTGAGAAATTTTGACCCACCTTGTCGTAGGCTTTTGTGAAATTCACCTTTAGAATTGTACTTGTCTTCTTCTTCAATCTATGCCCTGCCTCCTTTCTTGTAGTGATTTAAAGGGCATCAACAATTTTATGCCCATTGAGAAAGGCTGACTGTGCTTTCGCTGTTTTGTGAAGGATAGACTTCAACTGATGTAAAGGGCATCAACCATTTTATGCTCATTGAGAAAGGCTGACTCTGATTTCGCTGTTTTTGTGAAGGATAGACTTCAACCTGTTAGCAAAGTACCTCTTGTTAGTCACAAGTCGTGACATAAAGACTAGTGTCTCTACTACACCAAAAAGAAAAAGACTAGTGTTTAGACTTATGGGTCTAAAGTGTGAGATACACCAAGAATTGAGCTTCTTAGGAATCAGACAATTTTAAGTTTCGATTCCCCATTCATCACGAGATTCTCCCATCTTTAATTATCTACCAGGAATTCTAAACAATGAAAAGTCATCTATCACCGGGATCTGTCTCTCTCACAACAGAACCTTGGTTCTTTCACTTCCCCTGATCTAATAAGAGAGAGGAGACCAATCAAGCCCATCTAGTTCCAAAATTCACCTTTTTGGAGGGAGTAAAGGTTCAATATGTTCTTTATAAATGCTTCCTCATTCACAATGACTTCTCTGTTATGGAATATGGATGACCATGCATGTACACCAACATATTGTGTAGTCATGTAACTTGTATGTATTACTTAATAGTACCTCCACTTGTCTTGTATTGTCACGTAACTTGTAATCCTCTCTAATGTACACCAACTCTTTCATGTATTGTTTATGTTGCTTGTGATGTGTTGTATGACATGGGGTGTATGTGTTGCTTGTACACATTGTATGAAGTACATTTATCATCATCACCAAATTGCCTATATAAAGGGTGTCAACCTTATTGTAAAACACACCAAGTTGAATGAAAACTTCTCATTCCAACTATCTCATTTCTTCTCTTCTCTTTGTAGTAGTAGTTTGTAGTAGTAGAAGTTCTTAGTCTTCTATTTCATTCTCTAGTTCTTAGCAAGTCTCAATTCAATTCACAACACGTTATCAGCACGAGCTTGCTCTAGCATTAAGGAGATCTTGAAGTTCAAGAAGGCTTGTTAAGGAGACAAAGCTAGAAAGGTATAACTTTTGTTATTTAAGTTCAATTTATTTATATATTATCATGGTTGCTTCATTTTATTACATGCATCACTTCTATATGCATACTTTATTGATATACTATACATTATAATGTCACTGATTGCGAAAGTATGTTCTGTAGTTGCGTCTTGTACGATCTTCTACATCAGAAATCAAAAGTCAATATGTGACATAACTAGTTTTCTCTTAAAATTACAAACGATTATTTATTGTTCTATTCTTGATTTTATAATACAAATCATGCTACAAGTTCGAGTTGATAGTGGGTAAGTCTTGTCCCCGGTAAAGCTAAACATTGAAAGGGAGACGGATTATCCCGTTCGATGAGGCATGACATTTAAGCAGACTTTGTCTCGCCACCCAACTTGGAGGTTGTCCCACCAACTCATACAAATAGTACATTTGATTATTAATGAATCAAGTTGTGAACATATACTTAATCATATGCTATGTTTTTTTTACATAAAAGAAAAAAGAATTATTTTATATTATATTTACTTTCAAAATATTAATCAATCATAGTTTGAATTTGTTACCTTATTATAATTATTATCATGATAATTAGATATTACAAATTATGAATAAAGCTTGTATCCATGCAAGGTTGTATGTTGTACACAATCATCCACAATTTCTCTTTAGATATTTGAAATTTTCACTTATTGAGTTATATATATACATACCAAAAGAGTAATGCTCCAAAAAGCTCAAAAAGAGCGGTGTCTCATGCTACAAAATTTAATCAGTCAAATATTAATTATAATTCCACAATTTTAATTACTTCTAGGTTGAGGTTATGTGGAAATATGACTAATGAGACAATAAAAAGGTCACGTGGCCCGCCTCGATTTATTGCTGCAACAAATATCTAGTGCGTACGTCAATCCAATAAATATTAAGGATTGATTTCTTGTCTCATGGTAGCTGAGTAAAATAATGAGATATTATAAATATAATATCGCTCATGTCCAATTAGTTCAGCTTCAAATTAAGAAGCATATGTTGCATATAATGATAATGATCGCAATAATAAATTTATGGACGTGGAAAAGGTGAAAATATCAGGTAAAGATCGTATTAACAATTTCACCAAAAATTGGAATAAAAGTGGTGCACCACTACAAAGGGCAAATAATTATTGACAATGAGCGCTAATAATTGTGACCATTTTTTTGGTCATATATGAAAGGTTATTTTGCATAAATATTCCTAAATATTGTCATATATATGCCCGAATATTTTTGTGACCTCTACAATGCCTTCAAAATCAAAGACAAAATATTATGAATTTTATCATTGAAATATGACTCTTTTTCTGATTTGCCAAACATTATTTGTCCAGATGGATCAACAAATCATGTGTTTAAGTCATGAATCAAATAAGAGCGATATATGTCTTGCTGATTGTGCTACAACACATACAATCCTTAAAAACATAAAATATTTCTCCAATTTGAACTTAGCTGAGGCTAATGTTCAAACAATATCTGACATCTCCAATTTGATTAATGGCTCTGGAAGAACAAATATTATGTTGCCTGAGGGAACAACAATTCATGTTGACAATGCCTTATACTCTGAAAAATCCAGAAAAAAATTTACTCAACTTTAAAGATATTCGACAAAATGGATATCACATTGAAACCATGAACGAAAATAATAGAGAATTTCTTTATGTCACATTGGTTTCAAATGGGAAAAAAGGAGTGTTAAGAAAAATTCTCAGCTTTATCCTCTAGATTATATTTTACTCATATAAGGGATGTCGAAACGAATGTCGTCTTAAAAAGGAAAATTAATGATCTAAAGACATTCATTTTATGGCATGACCGGCTTGGTCATCCAGGATCATCAATGATGCGAAGGATAATTAATAATTCGCATGGACATCTTTTAAGGAGTCACAAAATATTTTCAGCTAGTGATTATAATTGTGATAGTTGTTTTCAAGGTAAATTGATAGTTAAACCATCCCCAAGTAAAATTGTTGTGGAATCCCTAGTTTTCTTAGAACGCATTCAGGGAGACATATGTGGGCTTATTCATCATCACTGTGGACCATTTAGATATTTCATGGTTTTGATAAATGCATCAACTAGGTGGTTACATTTTTGTTTGCTTTCGACCCGCAATGTTGCATTTGCTAAACTTTTAGCACAAATCATTAATTTAAGAGCACAATTCCCTGACAACCCAATCAAGACTATCCGTCTTGATAATGCCGGGGAATTTCATTCTTAAGCATTTAAAAATTATTGCATGTCTATATGAATTACCATTGAACGTTTTGTTCCACACGTGCATACCCAGAATGGTTTAGCAGAATCTCTTATCAAACGCATTCAATTAATCGTCAGACCTTTAATCATGAGAACTAAGTTATCAACTTCAGTTTGGGGACATGCAATCCTTCATGCATCATCTATCATTCGTTATAGGTCTACTGCATACCATTAACATTCCCCCATGCAACTCATTTTAGATCAACAACCAAATATTTCGCACTTAAGAATTTTTGGTTGTGCAGTGTATATTCCTATATCACCTCCCACTAGAACTAAGATGGGTCCACCACGAAAACTTGAGATTTATGTTGGATTTAACTCATCGTCCATTATAAGATACCTTGAGCCCTTAACAGGGGATTTATTTACTGGACGTTTTGTTGATTGTCATTTTGATGAAGCAATTTTCCCACTATTAGGGAGAGATAAGAAGTCGATTCAAAAGGAATGGCGCAAAATTGCTTGTAATGCATCAACTTTATTACATTATGATCCACGAACTAATCAGTGTGAACTTGAAGTTCAAAAGATCATTTATTTGCAACAAATCGCAAATCAATTACCAGATGCATTTAATGATGCAAAACAAGTGACAAAATCACATATTTCAACTGTAAATGCTACTGCAAGAATTGGTCTCTGTGCAACAAAATGCGCAAGAACCAACGAAACGCTTAAAGCGTGGAAGACCGGTTTGTTCAAATGATACAATTCCTCGAAGGAGGAAAACGGGAGTAAAAATAAATACAAATCAAAATACTCGTGAGAAAGCACAAGAATCATTTGATAAGGGTTTGTCATAACAAGTTGATTCTGATGAGGAACAACTTCCTCTAGAAAAAGAGGAAAAAGATGAAAATAATGAGATCTCAATAAATTATTTAAACTTCGGTAAGATTTGGGATCGAAATGAAATTGTTCCTGATGATATATTTGTTTTCAATGTGTCCTTTGAAATATATGAAAATGATGATGATCCAGAACCACGATCAGCGAACGAATGTCAAAAAAGACCTGATTGACAAAAATGACAAGATGTTATCCAAGCAGAGCTAAACTCGTTAAGGAAACAAGAAGTTTTTGGACCAATTGTCCAAACGTCAGATGGCGTAAAACCTGTTGGATATAAATGGGTATTTGTACGAAAGAGAAACGAAAAAAATGAAGTTACAAGGTACAAAGCAAGACTTGTAGCTCAAGGTTTCTCACAAAGACCTGACATCGATTATGAGGAAACATATTCTCCTGTTATAGATGCAATCACATTTCGGTTCTTGATAAGCCTCGTAGTCTCTGAAGGGCTTGATATGCATTTAATGGATGTCGTTACAACATATCTGTACGGATCTCTAGACAGTGAGATATATATGAAAATCTCTGATGGATTTGTAACATCCGATGAAATAAAATCAAAACCTCATAACATACATTCTATAAAATTATAAAGGTCTTTGTACGGATTGAAACAATCCGGACGAATGTGGTACAAACGCCTCAGTGATTATTTACTGAAAGAAGGATATGTAAATAATCCGCTTTGTCCATGTGTCTTCATTAAAAGATTATCAACATGATTTGTGATTATTGTTGTATATGTTGATGATTTATAGTGGGAAACCACGACGACATCGTTATAACATCCGAATACTTGAAAAATGAATTCGAGATAAAAGAACTTGGAAAAACAAGACTTTGTCTTGGTTTGCAAATTGAACATTTTTCAAGTGGAGTATTTGTCCATCGATCAAATTATATTGAAAAAATATTAAAAAGATTTTATATGGACAAGACGCATCTATTGAGCTCTCCAATGGTTGTCAAATCACTTGAAGTAGATAAAGATCTATTTCGACCTCATGAAAGTGATGAAGAGCTACTTGGTCAAAGGGAACCATATTTAAGTGCAATCGGTGCACTTATGTATCTTGCAAATTGTACAAGACCTGACATTGCTTTTGTTGTCAACCTACTTGCAAGATACAACTCATCACCAACTCGAAGACATTGGAATGGTGTTAAACATATTTTCCGATATCTTCGAGAAACAAGTGACATGGGTTTATTCTACTCGAGAGGGGTAAAATTGAATCTCCAAGGTTATGCTGATGCTGAATTTTTATCTGATCCCACAAGGCCCGTTCTCAAACGGGATATGTATTCACATGTGGTAATATTGATGTATCATGGAAGTCAGTAAAGCAAACAATGGTTGCTACTTCTTCCAACCATTCTGAAGTACTTGCAATTCATGAAGCAAGTCGTGAATGTTTATGGTTGAGAAATATGATTGAGCATATTCAAGAATCATGTGGATTGCCTTCAATAAAAGATTCTTCAACCATATTATATGAAGATAACGCAGCATGTATTGCACAATTAAGTGAAGGATTCATAAAAGGGGACAAAACAAAACACATTTCACCAAAATTCTTTTATGCGCATGAGCTTCAGAAGAATGGTGAAATTGATGTCAAGCAAATCCGATCGAGTGATAATCTTACTGATCTATTCACAAAAGTCTTACCAACTACGACATTTAAAAGGCTTTCATATGGTATTGGCTTGCGTAAACTTAAAGACATTGCAAGTAAAGAAACTGAACAAGTTTCACCCATGTTCACATGAGGGGGAGTTATTGATTAATGTATTGCACTCTTTTTCCCTTAGCTATGATTTTATCTCATTGGATTTTCCTAGCAAGGTTTTTAATGAGGCAATCTTAACAATATTATGTCCGTCTTAATATTTATGAGAATAGTGTACTCTTTTTCTTTTACTATATTTTTTCCCACAGAGTTTTTCTTAGTAAAAGTTTTAACGAGGCACAATCTTTAAGCAAGTGTCATCCAAGGGGGAGTGTTATGGAATATGGATGATCATGCATGTACACCAACATATTGTGTAGTCATGTAACTTGTATGTATCAGTTAATAGTACCTTCACTTGTCTATGTATTGTCATGTAACTTGTAATCATCTCCAATGTACACCAACTCTTTCATGTATTGTTTATGTTGCTTGTGATGTGTTGTATGACATGGGGTGTATGTGTTGTTTGTACACATTGTATGAAATACATTTATCATCATCACCAAATTGCCTATATAAAGGGTGCCAACCTCATTGTAAAACACACCAAGTTGAATGAAAACTTCTCATTCCAACTATCTCATTTCTTCTCTTCTCCTTTGTAGTAGTAGTTTTTAGTAGTAAAAGTTCTTAGTCTTCTATTTCATTCTCTAGTTCTTAGCAAGTCTCAATTCAATTCACAACATTCTCCTTTTTCTTTTTTTATATTTTATTAATTGCACTTTTTGCTCTTCTATTCGAAAGCTGTTTGTGAAATAAGTTGATTTGTTTCCTTTCTTTTGAGCTATTTCAGTTTCATTTTTTGAAGAGTGCTTCTTTTCTTTTGAAGATTGTTCTATAAAATATCTAGGCTTAACCATACAAGTAAATGTGGTTTAATTGTAGTAGTCATGAGAACAAGGTCGATCTCACAGAAACTAGTGCAATTAAAATGTAAACTTGACTGATCTAAATTTGAACTAATGCAAGCGAAATAAAGAACTAAACCACCACTATCTACTAATGCAATCAATGAATAAACAATGAAATATGGCGTTAATGGAAATCAACCCAAGCCACTGCGCTAAGCAAGAAGAATAGAGCCATGACGAGAATATAAGAATCACTAGTTGATTAGGTTGGAAATAGGGGTGGCAAAAATTCAGTTTCGGACATGTTCTGATCCGAACAACCCTTAATATAAAGAAGTATATTCGTTGTATGGACTATGTCCGATTTTAAATTTGGACAAGACTTGCTTGTTCAAACCTATTTTACTTGAGATTTGGGTTATTTGATTGTTCGGATTTGTTGTAATCTTGAAAACTAACTTCGTATATCGAAAGACTTTTCAAATGGTAAAATATACACGTATCATAATCTTATATGATGTAATTTAAAAAAGTAATGGCAAAGTCTTCATAAAAATTGCAAACCATAAATCATTGTAAAATTACTATAAATAATCCATGTAATTAAACACTTAATGTCAAGAAACAAATATTCAAGTATAAAAATATTAATTCATTCTAAAATTAATTATATCTTTAGTACATTTATTTCTATTTATTAGAGTAGATTAGTGTTTGTTAATCTATTTAATAAGTACTTATTGTCGAATATACCATTTTATCAAAAACAATTTTAACTCACCAATCAATTGACTGGTCTAATAGTTTTGTATGAAATTTGGAAGTAAGAGGTCATGGGTTCAAATCTTGGTAGGTACAAAAGTTGTATCCATGTTACATGGACTCAGGTGTGGGTGTCGAGTGCATGTGTGAGTCTAAGGTCAAATTGAACCTATTCTCTAATTTAAGGACATGAGGACTTGACAAAAAGTGTCTAAAACTTAAGGTACATATGCTTACCTATATGTAATAACATATCTATAATAGCTTATATACCTTTTTTTCTCATTTTTCATTTTATCCTATACTAAAAAGTAGTTAATTTTTTTTCTTTCTTCTCTTACATTTTGAATCTTTTTTTGCAAAAAGTTTTATAAATGGAATATCCATATCTTTTTAAGTATCGAACGCATTTGAAATGTCTGACACTGGTATTTCGGATTAGAGTGAAGGGTTCGGGTAATAGCTTGGTGTAAAAAGAATCATCAAATACTGAAGAAAAAAAAATCGATTTTACATACGAAACAACCCAACTCTTTTTATTTTATTTACTCCATAAAAAAAGTTTCAAAGTTACAATTAGGAAAAATAAAGAAGAAGAAAAGCTTCCTTTAAAAAATATTCACAGTCAACAAACCCAAACCCAACATGAGCAAACTCAACTGCTCATTTTTTATTAAGAACAAGCAAGAAGTTATTACCATGACAATTTATTGCAAATTCCATCATTTGTGGCGCACCCATCCCATAAATTTACTATGGGCTCCTTTTCGTTTTTATTCAAGTCATCCTTTGTTTCTTGTACCGTCCATAGAAATAAGAAGCAAATGCCCAGACAGAGCCAACGACGTGCGTCCATTAAATTTCTCATGGTATGCGATAAACGATACTTCTGTTATGGGGAGTAAAACTGATATGAAGATTCCAAAGAAGAGTGAGCCAGCAAAAAATAGTAAACCAAATGATCTTACGAAAGATATTTGAAATACTACAGCAGCCACTAGTAATACTGTACAGTAAATGCTTTTGCGAACTCATTTGTTTCTCTGCCCATGTCCTGAAATCACATGTTCTTATGTTTTATTTGTCGACAAATATTATGTAGAAGCAGTGATTATCTATTTTTCTCATTTATTTTTATTAAAAACCCACTTTTTTTTGGTATATAAAAAAAGAAACCCCACTATCTTTGACTCTAAAGGAGTCAACTCTCAAACTCTTATGTCTAGCTAAGTAATGTTTCATTCATCTCAATGCTTCATTCATCTCATTGAAAATGCTTTCGAAGCATAGATAAAATTGTTAAAAACATGTTTTTTTTTTTTAATTCAAATCGTAAATAACATGTTAATGCTTTTAGTGCACTAAAAGACACCAACTTTATGAATTTATAAAAGATATGCATGGGGATGGTATATTGCAATTGACGATCATTAAAAGATTCACTAATTTTTTTTTATCAAGTAGTCCTAAGTTTGAGCTTTAGGCATAGAGTTCCTTTATAACTTTTGAAGAAGAGCTTTGCTACTATCTAGCAGTTTTACTCGACTCAACCTTAAATTGATCGGGTTCTATTGAGCTTTGAATACTGGATGGCTTTGGCAAAAGAAAAAAAGAAAAAATTGCATACGATTGTATTGCAATAATGGCCATTAAAAGATTCACTAGTTTGTTATGACAAACACTTAATAATTATTGGACGACCACTGTCTTGGGTACGTAGGAAAGCCAACTTTTCCGTATCAATAGAATACAGGGATTCTTGGGCTTCATTTGTTTTATGTAATAAAGCTTTTAAAGGGTGACATTCCTTTGGAAGGAGGTCTTCCGTTGTAATGCACATCTTTTTTACTACAAAAAGCCTTTTGATATTAGGTGCTAAGAAAAATTCCTTTGAAGCATTTACCAATCAGAGTCCAATGGCTTTGGAAGTTAATTTGAAAGGTAAAGTAGGTAAAAATGAGAAATGATTGAGATATATGTCACACTGGAACTGCAATAAGAATAGTCTGATCTATCTCAAATCACGCAAAGCACGACTCAGGAATGCATTTGACTATAGATCACGGGGCAATGGTAACTGTAACTTGCAGCGAACCTTGCATCGGTGAATGTGCTTTGTGATCGTAATAGGAGTTTGCTATTGTAACACAAAAAGTTAATCCAGGAACAGAGGTGCGCCGTTCAGTTTGGCGTGGCATTCACGCAGCATGGTGCTGCACAGAAGCGCATTGTGCTGCACCGAAACAAGTGCTTTGATACGATCTCGAGGGGCCCAGATTCTACAAGCGCCCCAGCATTGGGCCCAACTGTCAAGCCCAAGCCACAAAAGCCTGCGTGGACCAGGTCTTCTATATGTAGTTAAGGCCCATTGAAACTGCTTACTTGTAGGCCCAATTTAATTGTTGTTTTGTTTAGTTAACTACCAAGCCCAAGGCGTTAGGGTTCTAAGTATTAAAGACTCAGCATTACAACTTTCATGTCAAAAAAAATCTGAAGTTTTTTTAGTTGTTCTTCTCATCCACTCCTAGTGATTAGGGTTTTAACCTTATCAACAGGTGCTTTCATTGCCGAACTATGGCTCGTCCACCAGCAGCCCAACAACCCCCTCCGCCACAACCAACGCACTCTTCTACAAATGATTAGTACGCCATATTTCGAGACCTGACGATGATCCAATCGATGAATGCTGAAATCAAGAAAAATTTTGATGCGGTCAACAACATGCTATTGCCGATATGCGTTCCTGTGCAGAACGACCATCAACAGCACAGTGAACTCAAGTTCTTAACTAGGCATGCTATTGCCGATATGCGTTCCTGTGCAGAACGACCATCAACAGCACAGTGAACTCAAGCTCTTAACTAGGCATCCACACACACCCCAAGCTTCTCAACAGATCTGCTCCCCCACCGTCTCCGCAACTTCTGCAGCTACAGAGACTTCGACCTTTCACCCTCGCCCATCTTTGGTACGACTTCTTCGGCGGTGCCACTCAACTACCAGCTCGTGCAACAGCAGCACTCTCAACTTCCCATTATGAAACCGCCTAAGGTCATTCTCACACCTTTTGACAGCTCTAACCCCCTGGATTGGATTTTCAACGCTGGTAAATACTTCCAGCTCTACCAAATCCATCCAGAGCAGCGACTTCCGTTGGGCGCCTTCTTTATGCACGGCGATGCAATTAGTTGGTTTAAGTGGATGTTCGAAAGTAACTAGCTAGGCAACTGTGACATGTTTACACAAGCTTTGGAGCTCCTATTTGGACCGTCGTCCTATGAGAATCACCAGGCGACACTCTTTAAACTCAACAGATCGGCTCCCTCGAGGGCTATCCGCTCGAATATACAAAACTGAGCGATCGGGCGGTTGGCCTAACGCCGGTGTTCGCCTTATCCTGTTTTATTTCTGGGTTGAAGGAACTCCAACAGAAGTTGGCCATCCACAGTCGGCCTCGGCAAACTTCACAACGACAAGCTGTTGGACTCAAAACATATGAGTTATTCGACGAGAGGGTTACCTAGATCACCTGCGATGGCATCCCAACTGCCGGCATCCATACTAAGCGTCTCAACAACACTACCTGTCCGGCGTCTCTCCCCTACCAAGATGCAAAAGCGTCGGGCCAAGGGCCTTTGCTTCAATTGAGACGATGGTTCATTCAGTGGCACCGTTGCAAGCCCAAACAGTTTCCCCTAATGTTGGACGACTCCGACCACCCCCCAACTACCGACCACAATTCCATTCCCAAACCCTAAACCCCCTTACCCACCAACAACATCCCCACAACTGCTAAATAGAGGATCCCATCCACTTCCAGCTCTCCTCAACCGCATTACATGACTCCCTCAATTCCAGTACCCTCTGCCTTCCCAGATCCGTGCATGGGACTTCCCTCTCTATTTTAGTTGATTCGGTTAGCTCCCACAGCGTTATTCAACACCTACCCATTTCCCCCATCTCCCCTTCTCTGTTATGGTTGGCAATGGCCTATGCCATTATTTGTGCTGGTGTTTCCAGAGAGGTATATTTCTATTCAATCACATCAGAGTTTTAGAGTTTGATTGGCTTCAAACACTCGGGGTGTTCAGATCTGATTGTATCGTTCCCTGCATCCGCTTCTAACATAATGGTTCCCTTGTCACCCTCAAACGATCATAACCTACCCCTTCCCTCATCCTTCGCTCATATCTGTCGCCTCCACTGCACCAACTCTATAGCATCATACCATGCCTTCAAATAATTTCCCAGTCCCCAACCCACACAACCGTGAAACCCCACGACCTGATCCCTTACACCCCTATACCCGGAACTACATACCATCATATCCGAATTTACCCGCTTTCACCCCAGCTGTCACGGGGCTATTAAGAGAGGGTTTTTCTCAAGGAAATTTATCTCGAAACTTGTGGTGCCTAAGGGTCACTTTAGTTCAATACAACCAACACTCAAAGTAAAGAAACAACAAGCAATAACAACAAATAACGTTTTACTAACTCTCAATTGAGAATTCAACACTGGAACTTTAATCTTCCCCAAGCTTAAAGCCCTTGACTTTATAGAACATCCAACAAGTAGTTACATAACCAACTAGAACATTTGTCCTGTGTACATCGATCCATAGACCAAATAAAATCCCTTATTGTGGTCAAGGCAGTTACCCAACTGTCTTGCTCCCTTGCTTCCACTTGGTTCCATAACTGCCACAATTGTTTGGTCAATTAGCACATGGTCCATGTATTCGAGACATTTTTGGACGTGCCTTGTTCATGCTAGTGGCCATGACCAATAAAGTTACCCAATCGCTTGTAACCGCCTTGACTTGGTCCATTCATGCCTCAAGGGACGTGGCCCATACTTCTCTACGGGACAAAGACTGGTCGGTGGTGCCTTGCTGCGCCCAAGTACCTCGGATGCTAGCCGGGGCTCGGTCGAGTCCCACCGGCTCAAGGTGGCTTGGACCATGGGTCTGTGGGTCTTGCCTTGGCATGGTGCCCAAAGCATGCTCGAGGATCCTCCTTGCTTCTTTACCCATGTCGCCCCTGGGAGATAACACACATCTCCATCTAATAGATGTTAAGCCATTTCCTAAGCTCCAATAGAAAACATTTCAAAATGAGACCAAACGTACTTTGACTTAGCCAATGCCCAAATCAAGATTTGTCATCCTTTGCCAAGGTATGTCTTGTCCGTGCCAAGGCGCGACCTCGCTCGTGCTAAGGTATGGCCTTGCTCGTGGCAAATGAATCTGTCAAGGTATCGTCTTGCTCGTGCTAAGGAACTTGCCAAGGCGCGGCCTTGCTCTTGCCTAAGGAATATGCCTTGCTCGTGCCCAAGAACATGTCAAGGTTTGTTCGTGCCTACGCCAAGGCACGTGTCAAGGTTTTTCCATGCCTGCGCCAAGGAACCTCTAAGGTTTGCCCGTGCCTGCACCAAGGCACGTGCCAAGGCGCAACCTCATCTGCGCTCAAGCACCGTGTCCGAGCACGCGCCAAGGCGCGACCTCCTTCACGCATATGCGCTGTTCCACATGTTATCCCGTGACCAAACCTTATGGAACCATCTGAGCCCTCCGGAACTCGATCATTTGCTAAGTTTCTTGCTGCCCAACCCAGCCTAGCCTACTCGAGTCACGCTATTAAGGGGCTGACAAACATCCTCTGCCAAAATGTTTGATACCCTCATCAAACTGCTCGGTTGCTGCCGCTTCTGGTAGTCTGCTATCTCCTTCTCAAACCACCATAAAGTAGTGTCTCGCTCCTAAGTAGGTTCTTCAACATCAATCCATTTGATTAAGAAAAAGATTCGCCTATTTTTCTTGCTTTAGCCACGCGTCTCGTGGCTTAGAATCTGCTCGATTTCTCCCGCAAATTCCTTTCGTGCTAAGGGTGGAGCCCGTCTCGCTGTGCTCCTCCCTGGATCTGCCTCGTCAGAGTTGAAAGGTTTGAGATAGCTAACATGGAATGTAAGATGTATCTTCAACTTTTCAGGTAGCTTAAGGCGATAAGTCACCATCTCAACTCGTTTGACCACCTCAAATGGTCCTTCGTATCGCTGTACCAGAACCTTGTGTGTCTTCTTCTTGTTGAACTTCTTCAAAATCTGAGTGAGCTTCAACAAGACTAGGTTTCCCTCTTGGAACTTCAAGGGTCTTTTGTGTTGGTCAACATACTTCTTCATCATTCGGACAGCATTCGCCAAGTTGTCTTGAGCTGCCTCTCTCGGTTCTTGCTTGTTTCTCGCAAAGCGGTAAGCCGCTGGACTCGATCCCATCGACTTTGATTTGACTACCTCATGTGGAGTAGCCGGTTGTTGTCCCGTTACCACCTCGAATGGACTCAGCTTCGTAGCTGAGCTTTTGTGAAGATTGTAGCAAAATTGGGTTGTATCAAGTAAATCCACCCAATTATATTGACTTGCATTCACATAGTGTCTGAGGTAGTCCTCAAGCAATGAATTGATTCTCTCTGTCTGCCCATCCGTTTGGGGATGATTTGTTGTGAAAAACTTCATCTCCGAGCCCAACAAATTGAATAGGGCCACTCAAAACCTTCAGTGAACCGAGTGTCTCGATCACTGATGATGTTCTCCAGTATTCCCCAATATTTCACCACATGCTTCAGGAACAACTCCGCTGTTAGGTCCACCTCGAAGCAGCTATAAATGTAGCATACTTCGAGAATCGATCTACCACCACTAGCACGTTGGTCATCCCATACACCTTAGGAAGACCAGTAATGAAATCCATAAATATGTTTCAAAAGGGCATGTCTAGTACAGGCAAAGGCTCCATCAACCCTGGTGTCTTCCTCCTCTTTGTCTTGTCTTGTTGGCAAATAAGACAAATCCGCACGTACTGATCCACGCTATTTTCCATCTTCGCCCAGAAGAACGAACGTGATAAGATAGGTGCACTCCATGCCCGAGTGTCCCGCCCACCGAGCATCATGTGTCTCCTTTAGAAGTTGTCGCCTTAGTCCGCCAGTACTAGGGACATTTGAACGTCCTCCTTTAGCATAGAGGACTCCATCTTCGCACCAAAACCTCCGAGTGACTCCCTCAGCCACTAGCTTCATCTTTACGCAAATATGGTATTTGCTCGTCTCCTCGTTGATGTGAGACAAGAACTCACTTTCCAGCCTCACCACTGCTGATACTATCACAGCCACCACCTTGCGACTGAAAGTATCCGGGACTGAGTTAAGCCTCTCAGGCTTATGCTTGAACTGCACATTGAACTATGTTAGAAAATATAGCCACCTCGCCTGTTTCTGATTGAGCTTCTTTTGGCTCGTGAAGTAAGTAATAGCCGCATTGTCCGTCCTCGCCACGAAACTCGTCCCCAACAGATAGTGCCTCCAAAGATGGAGAGCATGAATTACAACAAGCATTTCCTTCTCATGAGTCGGTACCTTTTCTCCGCTTCCTTTAGCTTTCTACTTTTGAAGGCAATGGGGTGTCCCTCCTGGACAAGTACCGCCTCCAGTGCTCAGTCGGATGCGTCAGTGTGCATTTCGAAAGGTAGGTCGAAATTCGACAGCCTCAATACTGGTTCAGAAGCAATGACCTGCTTCGGTTCCGCCATGGCTTGGTCACATCGATCCGTCCACGCTCATGCCCGATCCTTCTTTAAAATGTCTGTCAACGGTGCCACTTTCCTTGAGTAACCCTCCACAAAACGCCTATAATAATTCGCCAATCCCAGGAATGACCACAACTCCTGAACCTTCGTGGTGTTTGGCCACTCCATGATTGCTCGCACTTTCTCTCGGTCCATCTGCAGTTTACCATGGCCTACAACATGACCAAGGAAATTGATCGTTTGCGCAGCAAACTCACACTTTTCTCTTTTACATACAAATGGTTAGCTCTCAAAGTAATCAAAACATTCCGTAAGTGATCCACTTGATCTTGGAGGTTTAACTATAGATTATAATGTCGTATAAATAAACAACAACAAATCAATCGATGAACTCCTTTAGTATGTCGTTCATCAAGTTATAGAATATAGCATTGGCATTTGTCAAACCAAATGACATGACTAAGTATTGAAATGATTCATACCTAGTCACCATGGCCGTCTCATGAACATCTACAACTGCAATTCGGACTTGATAGTATCCCGACCTCAAGTCCAACTTCGTGAAGTAGGTTGCACTGGATAGCCGATCAAACAAGTTTGCCACCAATATGATAGGGTACTTGTTCTTCACCGTCAGCTTGTTTAGTGCCCTATAGTTCCACACACATCTGAAGGGACCCATCGTGCTTCTGCTGGAACAAGACTAATGTGCCACACAGTGCCTTAGATGGTGATGAATCCAGCATCCAATAACTCATGCAACTGCTTCTCCAACTCCTCCAATTCCTTTGGAGCCAGTCTGTAAGGGACCTGTGCTGGAGGCTTTGAGCCGAGATCCAACTTAATCTCATGATCAATCACCCTTTGTAGGGTAATTGCTTCGGTAACTCCAAAGGCATCACGTCACTGAAGTCCTCCAGCACTTCAACAACTTTCAAGGACTTTCACTGCCACATCCACCTTAATTTCCACCCAAGGTCGCCAAGAATGTTGGTTCACTCGGTGACTGCCCTAATTTCTCACAAATTGAGCCCCACCCGGCCTAATCGCACGTGGACCCTTGAGCCAGTCTCGCAAGGTCAACGCAGGCCTAGTCTGCCTTCCAATCCCTCATCATACATAAATTTATAATTTTAAAATGAATTATTAAAATTTTGTAAGTTTTACAATTTAGCGGAAACAATTACTACAAATAAATAACTCAACAGTATTTGAAAAAAGTTAGGCAACCTAATTGTGAAACCCAGTAAATATGTTATCATCAGAGGATAGTAAATACAAGATATACAAAAATTTACCTAACTATGGAGCATTCCCTTTGATGGAACGTAGATCTGCACTCAGTCAAACCCAAAATGACGAGCCCAAGTAAGTAAAGCCAATAGGACATATACAACATTTCAAAATAACCAAAGCAGTCGAATTCATGCAATTAGAAAGAAATGAAACAAGTAACGCATGCATATATAAAATAACTAAAGCAGTAATCAACAAGAGTGAAAAAAAGCTATCACAAAGTAGTGAACAATAGCCAATGGACCACTCCACGCAATAGCACTTTCAAGGATAATATCCAAACAATAAATAACAATATCAAAGCAATGAACAACAATATCAAGCCAATGGAATTACTGTACGGTTCCTCACTGGTTTACTTACCTCCTTCAAGACGTCTGCTCACTCCTCGATTCGCACACCCTACTATTGCCTCATAAGTCCCCGATTTCTATTTGTACCATTTAAATCACTTAAATCATGCAAATCGCACTAAAATTAGGTGAAGTACATCTCACCTCCATCGCGTCGTCGACATTCGTCGATTCGCACCCTCATCGAGGAGCGATCGGTCCAACGTCATCGCGTCTTTCATCGCACCGCCGCCAAAACCGTGCCACCGCCTCGCAGTCGCAGCCGTCGCCATCCGCGCGATCGCTGCCGGCCATCACTGCCACCGCGCTTGCCGTCGTTGCCACTGCTACCACTCGTCCACTGCCTCGCACGTGCAGGCCGTCACCACCGTCCCTGCCCTACCGGCCGAGCCTCTGCCGATCGTCACCGTCGCTGCCAACCAACTCCTCTCGTCCTCGGTTTCCCCGTAGCCGTCGTCGCGCTGCTGGAGCTGGTCCACCGTGGTCGCTGAAGCCGCACTGCTCGCGTTCCGCGTAGTCCCCACCGCGACCGCGAATCGATCTCGCCGGAGCTGCTGTGCCGCCGCTGCCATTCGCGTCGGCGCTCTCGCCATCTCTCTCATCCGATCTCTCTTTTCTTTCTCTCCCCTCCCGATCACTCTCTTTTGCTCTTATCCTTTTTTTTTCTTCCTCGTTAAGTAAACTTGTGTCCTCGAGATCCGTGCGGAGCGAAACTCGAGGCACATCAAAAACATATTTTTTTTATGCTTTCCTTATAAATCGGCAGCGCGCATCTCAAAGCACCAACCCACCTCATTTCACAGTGTCGATACTCGCACTACATTCATCATGAGGCATATCTAATGTATATAATTTTAATGTAACCACACTAAAATCACTATAGCCAATATAGTCACATTAAGCCACTATCTCGATCTCACGTCGACATACGACTCGAGACGTGTCCCCGTTCGTTTTTCAACACGTTTCTCAACAATTAGCATTATACATCTTAAATTGGATATTCTCGATGTCTCTACCCGATATTCGGATATACGTATTCCGATGAGTGATCCCACATACGACTCTGACCTTACACGT
This sequence comes from Stephania yunnanensis, assembly GCA_039657365.1. Classification (NCBI taxonomy): domain Eukaryota; kingdom Viridiplantae; phylum Streptophyta; class Magnoliopsida; order Ranunculales; family Menispermaceae; genus Stephania; species Stephania yunnanensis. The sequence continues at coordinate 23,694,942 of CM077581.1, read as the reverse complement.
GGCACAAATCAAATTTTCGGGCCGTTACAGCCTTCCCAACGAATTGAAATTTTGTCCTCGAAATTTACGCACTTCGATAGCATGTTATGACTGAAGACTCAATGTCATACTCGTCCAAAGCCATACCCGCCCAAGGCCATACCCCCATCTCACTCTATAGGGCTTGGCTCCTTTGCGATGAGTTGGGCTCCTCTAAGACCTCCAAGCAAAGAACACACCATCTGTCTCCTCCCATCAATATATGACAAGGCAACATCCTCACAACATATATTTGAATATAGTCTCATGATCCGCTGTCAATAACATCCTCATATCCACAGTATGTCCACGGGAATTTAAATCAAACTTTCTGACTGTCCGTTATTCTCCCTGTTCGAATGGGTTGCAACCCAACTTATACCTTATATCAGGGTACGATAGTAATCGGACCTGGCATTGCAGTAGCATGAATCCGTTCCTGGTTGTCCACGCGCTAATACAGATACATTGAAATCTCGATCCAACTAGAACATGTCCATGTCCTTATCCCCGTGCATGACTAGATCATTGTCCTTGTCTTTGCACTCGACTAGATCTCTAACCATGTCTCTGGCCACTACCTCTGCCATCCACCCTTTGATGATACTTATGCTAAGGGTCTGACGTGCTGGCTGCTATTATGCACTAGCGTAACTCTGCGCTGGATCATCTAACACTAGCGCCATATACATCGCATACGGTGGAAACTCAATATGCTTCGAGGTTGATCTCTTTGACACGATCGTTTAACCCTCGTTTTTCCTTTGATCATCTCCAGACTCTCGGACTAAATGTGACGATGCCGAGAATGCGATTGGTACTTCGATGCGTGTGCTCTCACGCTCTAACTAGTCATAGTCTTCTCATAGGCCTTTTATAATGTGTTCAAGCCGTCGTCACTACCCCAGAACCAATCGAGTCCAGTAGATCATGTACAAAGTAGTAAGCCTAGTCGGCGTTAGCATCAACTGCACCCCAGCCTACTCCATCAAGCGTAGATACCGATCCATCTAATGCATAACCATTCTTAAACTCCGCCCAATCCTTGAGCGTCCTCATCGACGCCACCGTAATGCGCAACAAGACATCGACCTCGCCGAACAACGAAGCTAATGAGATGCTCACCTCATATGATTTTGTGTTGCCAAGACGTCATGAATCTTTGTTGCACCGCGATCTGTACCACCGTGAAACTTTTCCGAGTGATGTCGCTGAAACTCGCGAGATTGCATCATCTTAGTCATTATTCTAACTCCCGTATCAGTCGGCACGCTCAACATCTCATATAGTGTCTCATATGTAGGAAGTACGAGTTCAATCTGAACCTACGCCCTCTCAACCACTGTAGACCCTGCCTAAACTGGAGATGTTTCAGGTGGGTTAGCAGGTGAGAATACTTGAGATGTACAATTTCGTAGGATTTATACTTAGGTGACAACTAACTTTTAGAACGATTTGCAGACTCTATCTCGACACGTAATTCATTTACAAGTCCCTAAAGGTGTAATCGACTTCACCAACCCTGAAATTATAAATGCTTAGTGTCACTAAAGTGGAGTTACTTAGGCTTCTGATCCAACACTACTACTCCAAAACTTTCATCAAGCTAAGGAGTCCATACATAATGTAATCGTTAGCTCTCAAGTCATCTCGACACTCAGATCCCTTAGAGTCTGCTCTTCGTCCTTTTCCCCTTTTTCTTCTCTTTAAAAGACTTTACTTTCCTACGTGCTCCTGTTCGGATTTTTTTTTCTAGGGACGTATGCATAGGCCTTACCATACCCACATCTTACTCTGTAGGGTTGAGCAACAACACCTCTAATGCAGTATGGTGCAACCCCACTCACACAATCTATGTCCCCCCATATACGTCAGGGATACAAGCCCACCTCGAGACGCATATGAGGCAGTTTTTTTTTTCGCCTCTCAAGTCTCGAACCGCGTCCTTAAGACCACGGAATTTGCGAAACTTGTACCACTAAACTGGACCTAATCCATTTCTCTAGATCCGATAAATTTATCGTAAATCTTTTTCAATTTTCTCATCGTGTCTCACGTGATACACAATGGTAAATATGGTTATATCGTATATCTGTCGATAGTTTCCCCAACCCTCTTCACTTCATAACGAAGATTTAGGACATGATTATAGGGTTCCACTATAAGTTCACCATTCATAACTTCCACTGGTTTGCGTCTCCATGGCTTGTGATTTCAATCAAGTCTCGAGTATTTAAAAACTTCGGCTCTGATACCAACTATGACGTTGGTATTACGATGTCTTAAGCCATTAGATTCTCTAAAATTTTAGGTCTCTGATACCAACTGTGACGGACCTCAATTTCTCACAAATTGGGCCCCGCCCGCCCTAAGCCCACGTTGACCCCCTAGCTAGTCTCGTAAGGTCAACGCGAACCTAGTCAACCTTCCAATCCTTCATCATACGTAAATTTATAATTTTAAGTTGAGTTATTAATATTTTGCAAGTTTTACAATTTAGCGGAAGCAATTACTACAAATAAATAACTCAACGGTATTTGAAAAGAGTTAGAAACATAATTGTGGAACCCAATAAATATGTTATCATCAAAGAAGAGTAAATACAAGATATACAAAAATTTACCTAGCTATGGAGCCTTCCCCTTGTTGGAACGTAGATCTGCACTCGGTTAAACCCAAAATGACGAGTCCGAATAAGTAAAGTAAGTAGGACATATACATCATTTCAAAATAATCAAAGCAGTTGAATTCATACAATTATAAAGAAAGGAAACAAGTGACTCATGCATTTATAAAAGACTGTAAATAAAATCAATCGTTGAGTGAAGCCAAATAACATATAGTCCTGACCAAAAGGTCGTTGAATCGCGGCAGAAGCCCAGCAGACTCGGGTGTAGGACGAGACCCCAACCTCCCAGCCTTAACCCTCGCGACTATGAGACATTCACAAACTTGAATTTAGGACGAGACCCCTACCTCCCAGCCCTACCCCGTGCGACTATGAAATATCCATGGACCCGGATAAGAACACCCAACGTACACTCAATTGGGAGATATCGACAGACGACCATAAAAGATCTCGAGTTTAAGACGAGACCCCTGTCTTCCAGCCGTAACCCTCTCATACCGTAGATAACAGTAATCATGACTCATTTGTCAATAAACCACTCAATCAACAACAATTTCAAATATAGCTATTACAAAGCAATAACCAACAAAAGCGAAAGAAAGCTATCACAAAGCAGTAATCAATAGCAAATGGACCACTTCACACAATAGCACTTTCAAGGATAATATCAAAGCAATAAATAACAATATCAAAGCAATAAACAATATCAAGCCAATGAAATTACTGTACAGTTCCTCACTAGTTTACTTACCTCCCTCAAGACGTTTGCTCACGTCTCGATTCGCGCACCCGACATCCGACTATTGTCTCTTAAGTCCCTGGTGTCTATTTGTATCATTTAGATTGCTTAAATCATGCAAATCGCACTAAAATTGGGTGAAATACAACTCACCTCTATCGCGTCGTCGACATTCGTCGATTCGCACCCCTCATCGAAGAGTGATCGTTCCAACAACGCCATCGCCTCGTTCACCGCACCGCCGCAATCGCAGTCGTCACCATCCGCGCTATCACCGCCGGCCGTCACTGCCACGGCGCTTGCCGTCGTCGCCACTACTACCACTGGTCCACTGCCTCGCACGTGCAGGCCGTCACCACCATCGCTGCCCTACCGGCCGAGCCTCTGCCGACCGTCACCATCGCCGCCGACAGCTCCCCTCGTCCTCGATTTCCCCGTAGCTGTCGTCGCGCTGCTGGAGCTGGTTCGCTGTGGTCGCTGGAGCCGCACTGCTCGCGTCTCCGCGTCGATCCCCACCGCGACCGTGAACCGATCCCGCCGGAGCTGTTGTGTCGCCGCTGCCTTTCGCGTCGGCACTCACTGCTATCTCTCTCTTCTTTCTCTCCCCTCCCGATCACTCTCTCTTGCTCTTCTTTTTTTTCCCACATTAAGTAAACTTTTGTCCTTGAGATCCGTGCGAAGCGAAACTCGAGGCACATTAAAATCATTTATTTATGCTTTCCTTATAAATCGAGCCGCACGTATATCGAGGCACCAACCCACCTCATTTAACAATCTCGATACTCGCGCCACATGCATCACGAGGCGTATCCAATGTATATGATTTGAATGTGACCACTCTAAAATCATCATAGCCAATATAGCCACATTAAGCCACTATCTCACTCCCACATCGACACGCGACTCGATGCGTGTCCCTGTTCGTTTTTCGACACGTTTCTCAACAATTAGCATTATACATCTTAAATTGAATATTCTCGATATTTCTACCCGAGATTTTTATATACGTTTTAGGACGAGTGGATCCCACATATTCGGATATACTTTACACGTGGCACAACTCAAATTTTCGGACTGTTACACACCCTTTCGTAGTCCATCTTTCATCTGGATGGCTGCAAGGTGTGACAGTTTCAAACTCTCCTTCCCTGAAATCATGTTAGCCGCAGGGACAAAGCAAGGATGAGACTTGGTCATCACAAACAATCCTCTCAGAAAATGGCATCAAAGCAATGCTCCCCAAATGTAGAAAGTCATTACCTAGGATGACATCAAAGTTATCCAAGGGAACTGTCACAAGGTTGATTTTCCTTCCTAAGACCCAACCTTAATATTTACATTAGATGGCATACCTTCAATTTGTTTTACTTTCGAGTTTACAACTTTCATTCAACCGAAATTCTCAATCAAAGTGAGCCCCAACTTCTCCACCATGTGTTCTGCCACAAATGAATGTGTTGCACCCGAATCCATCATCGTCACGAGTCGTTTTTGGTTCACCTCCGCATCCACGTACATCAGCCCCTCCGAAGGGCTAGTCTTGGCTTGTTGAATGACATTCGACAACTGCGGTGAGTTCATTCGGGGCTAGACATCATCTTCCGCGATCAAGTTCGAGAGTTTCTCCTTTAGGCAGTCTCGTGCCCTGTGAGAGCCGTTGCAAATGAAACAATCCTTGTGTGAGGAACTTATCGAGGTCTTAGTGTCTGCTTTTGAGACTGGCTTCGAGTTCACTTGCTTAGAAGGGAAGGGCTTCTTCTCGCCCTTCTTGTGATGGTCCTTGAACGGCTTCTTCTTGCTCTTCCCCTCGTTTGTGGAAGAACTAGTCTTGAAATTCACAAGACTATCAGCCGCAACAATCGCTATAAGCAAGTCCTTCACCTCTTGCCTCTTTAGCTCGGATTGAACCTATGACTGTAATCCCGTGGTGAAGTTAAAGAGTTCATCCTCATTTAACATGTTTTTTATGTCCAACAAGAGGGAGAAAACTCCTTAACGTAATCTCGAACCAACCCGTTTGTTTGAGCTCGCGCAAGACCTCCCACGCTTGCCAAGCTGCATTGGTAGGAATGAATTGATCATTCAATTCCCTATTTTGCACCTCCCAATCCACGATCTTGGGTCTGCCCGCAACCGCATCATCGTTTATCTTGGTTCTCCAATAGAGTTTAGCATCACCTTCTAAGTACATGGAAGTCAAAATGACATTTTGGCTCTCCTCCGTCCGAGCCGTAGCAAAATATTGCTCCATATCCCAAAGAAAATTCTCAAGCTCTTTTTCGCTCCGCTTGCCTGAGAATTTATTTGACTCCGCTACCTTTGTTTTAGGCTTTGTCGCAACTGCAACCTCCGAGGATATACCCACAGCTCGCTTTAGCAGGCTTAACCTCCAAAGCCATGTTCGTGGTTGTTTCAGTAGTGAGTTCTCCCACGGAACGCACATCTGCTACAAGCTCCTCAAATTTGAATTCTCACATCACTATCATGGCTTCTTGTGACTATCCTCCAGCCACCAAAAAAGCTACCAACATTTTCAAGCCTTCAAGGCGCAGTGCCATCCTTGAAAACTCCGCTGTGTCCGCCGGGACAGCCATCGTTGCCATCATTTATTCTAGGTAAGCAACCCTCACATAGATCACTCGCTGCTCGTCTCCACAACGGGGCTTTGATACCAATTATCACGGGACTATTAAGAGTTTTTCTTAAAGAAATTTTCTCGCTCAATCAAATCCGTGGTGCCTAAGGGTCATCTTAGTTCAGCACAACCAACACTCAAAGTAAAGAAACAACAAGCAATGGCAACAAGAAAATGTTTTACTAGCTCTCAATCGAGAATCCAACACTGAAACTTTATGCTTCCTCAAGCTTAGAGCCCTCAGCTTTATATACTAGCCAACAAGTAGTTACATAACCAACTACGACACATGTCATGTGTACCTCGATTCATAGACTAAGTAAAACCTCACTTCTTGTGGTCAAGGCAATTACCCAATTGTCTTGCTCCATTGCTGCCACCTGGCTCCATAACTGCCTCCATTGCTTGGTCAATTAGCACATGGTCCATGTATTCGGGACATTTTTGGACGTGCCTTGGTCATGCCAGTGCCATTACCAAGTTAGTTACCCAACTGCTTGAAACCGCCTTGACTTGATTCATCCATGCCTCAAGGGACGTGGCACGTGCTTCTCTAAGGGACAGGGACTGCTCAGTGGTGCCCGGCTGCGCCCCAGATACCTCGAGTGCTAGCCGAGGCTCGGTCGAGTCCCACCGGGTCGGGGTGGCTAGGAACATGGGTCCGTGGGTCTTGCCTTGACATGGTGCCCAAAGCATGCTCGAGGATCTTCCTTGCTTCTTTGTCCATGCCGCCCCGGAGATAACAAACCTTTTCCTATAGTAGATGTTAAGCCGTTTCCTCAGCTCCAATTGAAAACATCATAAAATGAGAACAAGCGTACTTTGACTTAGTCAACGCCCAAGTCAAGATTTCTCAACCCTTTCCAAGGTATGTCTTGTCCGTGCCAAGGCATGACCTCAGTATCTGCTAATGTATCGCCTTGCTCGTGCCAATGAACTTGTCAGGGCGCGACCTTTCTCATGCCTAAGGAATCTGCTTTGTTCGTGCCCAAGGAACTTGCCAAGGTTTGCCCGTGCCTACGCCAGGCACGTGCCAAGGTTTGCCTATGCCTGCACCAAGAAACCTGCCAAGGTTTGCCCGTGCCTGCGCCAAGGCACGTGTCATGTCAAGCACAACCTCGTCTGCGCCCAAGCACCGTGCCTTCGCGCGCGCCAAGTGCGTCCTCCTTCACGCCTATGCGCTATTCCGCATGGTATCCCGCGATCAAACCTTATGAAATCATCCGAGTCCTCAGGAACTCGATCATTTGCTAGGTTTCTTGCTGCCCAACTCAGCCTACTCAAGTCACGCTATTGAGGGGCTGACACCAACCGTCTACCCTACCACCCCCTAGTCCCCACGACCACCATAACCACCTACTTTCACACTCGACCCCGGTAAACACGACCTTATAGATACCCCCAACATCAAAAGTACGCTATTTCATTTAATGTTGCGAAAAAGTTGAAAGACTGTTTTATTAAGGCGAAACACAGTCCGTTCTCTTCCCCGGTGTTACTGGTTAAGAAGGATGGTACATGTCGCTTCTGTGTGGATTACCACACCATCAATACTACACCATTGAGGATTAATTTCCTATTCCAACAATGGATGAACTTTTTGACGAACTACACGATGTCGCTTATTTTTCTAAGCTCGACCTACGCTCTGGCTATTTTCAAATTCAAGTAACACCTGAAGACACCTTCAAAACAACATTCAACACAGTTGATGAGCACTACAAATTCCAAGTTATATGATCTCTTCAGACCATATTTAAGTTCAAGTTGGTATTTTTTAATGATACCTTCAGTCCCACGTGGGCAGCTCCCCTACAACACTTACGGCCGATCCTGCAATTGCTATTGGGTAACCAATTTTAAGCCAAATTGTTTAAGTGTACTTTTGGGGTAACTAAGGTCGAATATCACGGGTATGTTATCTGCTGCTGGCGTAGCAGCTGACCCCTACCGGGTAACAAGTTTTACGCCTTGGGGTAACTAAGGTCGAATATCACGGGTATGCTATCTGCTGTTGGCGTGGCGGCTGACCCCTCTAAAGTGGATGTCATTCAGTCATGGCCCGCCCCTCGCAACATAACGGAACTACGCAGATTCTTGGGCCTTATAGCTACTACGCCGCTCCATACGCTCTTATGCAACAATAGCTAGCCCGCTCACAGACCTCTTGAAGTCGAAGAGTATTACATGGTCTGATACAGCTCAAACTAGGGGTGGCAAAAAATCGGGTATGGACGATTACGAGACCGGATACCCTTTTTAATAACGACTAAAAATAGTGTTCGGACCCGTGCCCCTTTTTGAAATGGACATTTTTTTTTGTCCGGACTTGTATGTTTTAAAAATATTTAAGACTCATTTTTTGTCCGATCCCGTTTTTTAATAAAATGAAATAAGTTTTTTCACTTAATTGTTAACAAAAATACATAATTTTTATGTCGTCATGTCCAAATTTGGGTACCCATTTTTAAAAAATTTTGTTATTTTAGAAAAGTTTCGTTTAGCTTATAACTTTAATTAGAATTTTCATTTTTATTGTCGTTTGCGGCAATTGTTGCTATTTTTCGTCTATTTTGCAGTTATGGCTTTTAGTGCTTTTTGGACTTTTTACTATTTTTGGCAAATTTTAGGTTTCGCTATTTAATCGACCTATTGGATGTAATTCGGAGTTTTTTTGGCTGGAATAATTTTTTTTGAACTTTGGCTTAAGTTCTGACCTAGATCAAGTTGTTCGTGGATTCGTTGAATCGGTTTAGAAAATCTTCTTGCGTCAGTTAGTATCAAAGCCTACTTCAGCGTGATTAGAGAAATCATGTCGCCGAAGAGGAACAACAGCGTATCGAGGAAGTGTATGACCGTGATAATCTTAATCGACAAATTAGCCAAATAATTGACCAACGCATGGGCGCGGTGGTAGAACAATTAACTGTCAGAATCGATCAGTTGTTGGGTCATAATATGAATTATGTCCGTAACCATCGAAAGGAACCTGTTGGTGATGAACCAGTAGAAGATTCTTCTACCGAATGGGAGGATGAATATGTTGAAGGACCGAGGAGGCGCTACAGGCCGCGTGCAGTTGAGGATGATCGCAGGCAGTGGGAGTCTAGGATGAAGACGGAGGTCCCAGAATTCCATGACACCCTTCAACATGAAGAATTCTTAAACTGGCTGACGTCAATTGAAGAAGTCATAGAATTCAAAGGTTTGTCCGAAGACAAGCGTGTGCAACTGGTTGCGACCAGATTTCGCAACAGGGCCTCGGCTTAGTGGCAACAACAGAAGTTGATGAGGAATAAGAATGGAAATGCGAAATCACCTCATGGGAGAAGAAAAAAACACTTACGGACTGAGTTTTTGTCTTACAACTTCCAACGCCTTATATATAAGAGATTGCAGAATCTGAGATAAGGGGCAAAGTCGGTAGATTACATTTTTGAGTTTTATCAGTTAGTCGCTATAAATGAACTGCATGAGACTAACGACCAATTAATGGCGCGGTATATTGATGGTCTGATGGTGCAAATCCAAGATGTCAACATGTTTGATCCGGCTTCCTTATCTGCAGCGCACCAGCGAGCATTGTTGGTGGAGAAACAACAGCGTCGGGGTGTGAGTAATGCTTCTAGTAATGTTAGTGTTGGGACAGCCAATACTTGAGGTAATACCGCTGCAATTAACCATGCTAGTCGCACAAACAGACCTAGCACTAGTGGATTAAATGATTCGGTTGTGGCGAAGTTGATCATAGGAAGTCGAATGTAAAGGGAAGACTCTCTTTATTGATAACGAAGAGGAAAACGAAATGGAAGAGGCCATCACTACAAAACCAACTTTTGATACTTCTGACAACACAGAAGAGAGATCGTGACTAAAGAAGTGGGTACTACCTTGGTTGCGAGGTGTTATTGTATGACTCATAGAGCAGTCGCTGATGATGAGTGGATGCGAAATAACATCTTTCAATCCAAGTGTACCATCTTAGGAAAGGTGTGCAAGTTCATGATTAATGCAAGCAGTTGCGAGAATATCGTCTCAGTTGAAGCGGTTCAGAAGTTGAGCCTTGCAACTGAACAACACCTCAGGCCCTACAAGCTAGCTTGGCTAAAGAAGGGTGGTGAGATGAAGGTGTCGAAGCGCGCCTTGGTGACTTTTTCTATTGGTGCTAACTACAAGGATTCAGTCTGGTGTGATGTTGTGGCTATGGATGCTTACCACTTGTCACTGGGACGTCCTTGGCAGTTTGATAGGGGAGTTGTGTATGATGGCAGAACCAATAAATACACCCTTATGTTCAAGGGAGTGAATATTGTGCTAGTACCCGCCAAGGATCCGTAGGAAGTTAAGCCTACTAAAGAATCTAGCAGCTTGCTATCTTTAGAAAGATTTGAAGATGAATTACAGAATTCTGAGATAGTTTACATTTTGATGAGAAATGAAGTAAATAGAGATGTTGATGTTCATGAAGCTGCAATTTCTATTGTGAATGAGTTTTGTGATGTTTTCCCTGATGAGATGTCAAAAGGACTGCCAACATTGCATGATATTCAGTATCAGATTGACCTTGAACCTGGTGCGTCACTACCTAATAGACCACACTACCGGAAGAATTGTCAATTCGAAAAATTGGTCTTGTGGAGGTTCTTGAAAAAATTAATCCTAATGCTTATAGATTAAAGTTGCCAAGTCACATTCGCCAGCGGTGTATTTAATGTCAAGCATCTTGTTCCCTATTTTGAAGATACGTCTGATGATGACAATTCGAGAGCGAATTCTATCCACCCTGGAGAGAATGATGAAGTCCAAGAATTAATTTGCAAATTTTGAAAAAATATGATGGAAAGATATGACATGATGGCATTTTGGTAATTTCGGTGAAATTCGAGCATTTGAGTTTCGACGTTCCGGGGACATGGGTTGATTGAAAACGGCATGGAGATCACGGGACACAGCTACGCCGTGATTATGACGTTTTTCGGCGAAATTCCATCGTTTCGCCCTCCGAAACGACAATTTTGCTATTTTAAAAAGTTTTGTTTAGCTTATAACTTTCATTAAGAATTTCCGTTTTTATTGTTGTTTGCGGCATTTGTTGCTATTTTTCGTCTAGTTTACAGTTTATGGCTTTTATGGCTTTTAGGACTTTTTATTATTTTTGACAAATTTTATGATTTCGCTATTTAAGCGATCTATTGAATGTAATTCAAAGTTTTTTTTTTTTGCTGCAATAAAAGAGTTTTTCGAACTTTGGCTTAAGTTCTACCTAAATCGAGTTGTTCGTGAATTTGTTCAACCGGTTTAGAAGATCTCCGCTGCGTCAACTTGTTAGGGAGCAAATTCCAAATATTCACCGATCAGCACAGTTTTCGTTGCCTAATGAACCAAACAATACAGACACCTGAGCAGCAAAAATGACTTACCAAATTGTTGGTGTTCGATTTCGAGATCCATTATACATCTGGACGAGATAATAAAATTGCGGATGCCCTCTCTCGAGTTCCTCTGCCAGGGAGCTCCCAATTCCTCTCTTTTGTCGACCATCAACGTCTCCTTCCTTGACGACTTGAAAAACTACTACCTCACGAAACCGAAGGGACAGCAACTGTTACAAAAAAAATTTCACTAACAAAAATATGCAACCTGTGTTTTCATCGAAACATGATCTTCTCTACTCTAAGGAACTTGTATTCATACCTGCAGATTCCGGATTCCGCCATGCCTTGGAATTCCACTGCTCCCCATTAGCAGGCCACTCCGGAGTCACGGCGACAGCCTCACGCCTCTCTGCCTCCTTCTATTGGCCTAAGCTCCTGCACAATGTCAAGAACTTCGTCAATGCTTTCCAAGTTTGCCTACAATATAAGTATTCAACAGAAAAACCGTATGGCACACTGCAACCACTGCCAATCCCATCACAAATCTGGGAAGATATATCAATGGATTTTATCACAGGACTGCCTATCTCCCAAGGTAAATTAGTTATTTGGGTAGTGGTGGATTGCTTAACTAAGTTTGCACATTTTATTGGTCTCACCAATAGCTTTACAGCCTCGGACCTCGCTGCTATCTTCTCAATGGAAGTTTTTCGACTGCATGGGCTCCTTCGTTCCATTGTCAGTGACCGGGACAAGATTTTTACAAGTGCTTTCTAGAAGGGCCTTTTCACACAACTAGGCACATCTCTAAAATACAGTAGGCCAAACAGAAGTTCTTAATAGGTGTCTCGAAACTTATCTGAGATGCTTTGTGGGAGGGAGCATTCACCTAGCCGAGTTCTAGTACAACACTACGACCTATTCCGCCATTGGCATGAGCCCGTTCCAGGCTCGGTACGGCCGCATTCCTCCAACACCCTTCAAACACCTCGCCAATCGACGACCTCCTGCGCCAAAAGCGACAAACCCTTGACACACTAAAGTACCATCTCACGAGTGCCCAACCACGGATGACCGAACAGGCGAACAAGAAAAGAAAGGAGAAAACTTTTCAAGTTGGAGATTATGTATACCTCAAGCTTCGGCCATATAGGCAGCACATCGTCCATAGGCGCACCTTCCATAAACGGTCACCTCGCTTCTATGGCCCCTTCAAGGTCCTGCGTCGAGTCGGCGAAGTTGCGTACGAGCTAGATCTACCTCCCACGGCCAAGATCCACCGGGTTGTCCATGTGAGCCTCCTGCGGTTGCACAAGGGAAAGATCCGCCAACCAGCATCTCCATTACCACCAGATTTGGACTCTCTCGTGTTGAAAGCCGCCCCCACGAGGTTGCTAGGCGCTCGTCTTCTTCGCACCAAGGACGGCGAGGAGTTGCAAGGGCTGTTCGAATGGGAAGGATTGAACGCCTTGAATGGCTCTTAGGTTTCTTTACCGAGTCAACAACATCATCACTCCTCGCAGCTCGAGCACATGCAGCCTGCCACAACGAGGTTTTTAGAAAAGTGGGGTGGATATAGTTTATATTTCACAAAATAGTGAGATTTACTTTTAAATTACAAAAGTAAGGTATAACTTCTTTTGAAAAAGAGATATTGATGATGAGGTGGTATGCATGGTGGTGAGGTGGCGGTGAGGTGGTGGTGAGGTGGAAGGTATTTGTATTGATAGGTCCTTTTGAAAATAAGCTATCTATACAAAATTATATACTCTGTGAATGACTCCTTTTGAAAATGAGATATCTATACAAAAATTTTGGCCCTATGAACGACACGTGCACATGGAGATGGACGACCCGCGGCACTCGCGTATCTCGAGGTAGACAACCAATGTAAGTAACACGCACGCATATTGAAGTGGACAACCCATACAGTTGAGGTGGAGATTTCATGCAAATGTTAGGCACGTCTGTCGAGGTGGACGACCCATGCAACCTCGTGCAACTCATGCAAACGTCACGCACGTGTCTCGATGCGGTAAAGCTAATGCAAACATCACACACGTATCTCTTGGTTAACAACACATGGAAACGTCACGCACGTATGTCAAGGTGAGCGAGTCATTCATCTTCATGCAAACTATTCAAACGTCACACATATATCTCGAGGTGTCGACAACTCATACAACCTCGTGCAATCCATACAAATCATGCGAATGTGAATCACATATTTCGAGGTAGACACCACATGCAACCTGCTTCAGTCCATGCAAACCATTCAAACGTCATGCACGTAACTTGAGGTGGATAAGTAATGCAAACGCCAGACACGTATCTCGAGGTGGACAATCCATGCGAATGTCATACACGTATCTTGAGGGGACAACCCATGCATATCCACTACAGACTATGAATCCCATGCAAACGTCACGCACGTATAGCGAGGCGAACAATATTTTTTGTTATGTCTCTCAGATTGACAAATACCACACCGGTGGCAAGTACCCCGAGCCCACGTGGCAAATACACACAAAAAGCATTCGAAAAATGCGATATTTTGTGTTTGCTCGCCACGTCGACATCCACGTGGGATGTCCACGTGGAAATGGGCAGAACGAATAGCGCCTTACATGTGGACATCACAAGTGGATGTTTACACTAATAGCGCCTCTTGATGCACACTTAAGTATTTTTTGGAGAATTAATGATTCCACTTAATATTTGCATTTTCAATGTTTCCGCTCAACATTTGAATGACCTGTCAATGTGATAATATAACAATACATGGAGATTTGGAGAATTATAGGGACGATAGGCTGACTAATACGTACTTAAGTCTTAGTGATTTAGATTAAGGCTTAAGTATGGGGATTAGGCCGGGCGGTGCCTTTTTTAGAAGTTGGGGCGACGCTATTCGTGTAAACACAATCCACGTGGGATGTCTACGTCAGCGATAAAAATTTCCTCCAACTAATAGCGCATTTTCAAAAAGCGATATACCCTACTTTTTGAATAAAAAAACTACAGTTATTTTTCACATTTAAACTAAAATATGTTTACTTTTGTAATTTTTCCAGCCACAACACAATCCACCGCCCTGACCGCCTCGGTTTCTGCTCCCACACGTCATGTCGACAGCTTGACGGATTTAACAAGGCACCTCCCAATTAATCCTGTGGACAAGATTTTCCTCGACGAACGGGGCCATGATATGATCTCGAGGGGCCCTGATTCTACAAGCATCCCAGTATTGGGCCCAATTGTCAAGCCCAAGCCCAAACGCAACATACAAAAGCCTGCGTGGACCAAGGACTTCTATACGTAGTTAAGGCCCATTGAACTGCTTACTTGTAGGCCCAGTTTAATTGTTGTTTTGTTTATTTAACTACCAAGCCCAATACGTTAAGGGTTCTTAGGCATTTAAGACTCTGTATTACAGATTTTATGTCAAGAAAAATCTTAAGTTTATATTTTTTTGTTGTTTTTCTCATCCACTCCTAGTGATTAGGGTTTTTCCCTTATCATGTTACAAAATCATTTTTCATCTTAATATATATATAGGAAAATAAGGGCCCTTGCATATTTCACGTATAAGGACAACATCTACCCAAGGAAGGAGGGACAGTGCCATCCACTACACAACTCTCTTTAAATTAGATTCAATGATCTTAATATTAAGCGCTTGAAAATTAAGAAACTAATTGTGTGAAAATTAAGAAATTCACCCAAACAAAACATATAATTATATACACACCTCAAAATCCTTGCTCACGGCCATCCCAATTAGGTTGAAAATAGTTGCAAAGAAAACAACATTGAGCTGGTACTGCAATAAAATGGTATTGGCCACAGCCCAAGTGGCCTAACGGTAGCTCAGCTAAATGGTCTGCCACATAATCCCGATCAAGACAGCACTCAACAACGTCGATAAGAACCCCAACCAGTGCTTCCCGGTCGACACACCCAACGGTCTATCCCCATTAGCCCTAACCCCCAACAACGCCGATCCGAGAGTCATCAAAACCACCTAGTTCACAATGTATGCCATGAACTTCCGCTTCACTACACGACAATAAATGCCAACTGAGTGCTCTGGAGCGGTCGAGACGGGAAGATAAGACAACCTTTGGGAATACAAGAAGTTTATGACTCCCAATAATATGCCCATCAGAGCAATGGACAATAGCAAGTTCGACTCTAACAATACAAAATAGATGGGTTTAGATTTAGCCCGGAGGATGAGAAGTGAAATAGGGACGATGAGGATCGGGAAGCCGGGAGTTTGGACGCAACTCACAAGCCACTTTCGGCTGCCTCCGTTGAGGTAGTAGAGGCGAAGCAAGAGTGGGCCACTAACGATTCCTATGGCCGTAAAGAGGCAACATAGGAGGAGGAGGGGCCAATTTGTGGGGTGGCTGTGGTTTGTGCTTGGGGAGTAGTGCTACTAGTGATCTTAAGTTCTGGGGAGAATTGATTAAGGGGGCCTGCCTCTATGTTTACGGAATTAGCATCAGACATGGTTAATGGTCTGCAAATTGCTTGATTATTGATGTAACGAGTTTGTACGTTTTTTTGTAGTTAGCTAATAGTTGGTTAACATGAGTTGGTTAACATGAGACAATTGGAACAGAAGGGACAAGAGGGAAAGGTACAAATAGGTTAGTAAAAGTGAACTATTTTTATAGTACAGTGCATTACAAAAATGTTCTTGTCGAACCTTTATTTATTTATTTATTTGAACTACTGCTTAATTTCATGGCACTTTATAAAATGATATATATATATATCTATCTCTTGGTGCATGTAATGGATTAGAGTTGGCAATTTGGATCATGACGCGATTAACACGACACGACACGACAGTAATAAACATGTCATGAGTTTGACATAAGTGGGTCTAGATCATAAACACTTTAACACATTTATACATAGTTAATAAATGAAGTCATTAACAAATCAACATGCTTAACTTGTTTATAACATGTTTAACATGGTTTAGAAATAATATATAAATAATAAATATGGGTATAAAAAATAGATTAGTACAAAATCCACCCATTTGAATACATTTAATAACATGATTTATTTTTTTATTTGTAGACATCTTTTATTATATTTTATTTTAATTTTTAGAGAGAATATTTATTTTACTTTTAATATATTATTTTTGTTTAAAATTTTATTAATTATTGTTTATTAAGAAAAAATAAGACTTTTCACCAAAGTAAAATTTAGATATTTTTTAGACAATTCTTATAATTTTGTATATGTTATTATTACGAGTCATTTTCCCTCTAATATTAAGAGTAATAAAGACTTGGATGAGAATGTAAAATAACATTTAATACTATATACAACCACATTATATTTTATTGGCTATTTAATTATGTTTGTTTAAATTTATTCAATTACATATATTTAAAAAAGTAGTAAACAAATTAGAAAAAATTAAATAAACTAAAAAGTTTAAATAAAATATTTAATAAATGAGTGACACGAATACACGATATGTTTAATATGACCTACTTATACACGAAAACGATTAACACGATTAATAAACATGTCATGTAATGAGTTTACATTATATGGTCATGATTTGTTTACGACACGACACGTTTACGATTCACCAACACGAATTGTCACCCCTAAATAGATTGGGTTTAATTATGCATCGAGATGTGTATACGCAATCCAGAACTAGAAGAATGTATCACTCTAGTACGTTGGCCTGAATATATATACCTAATGTTTATCTTATGGCAGCAATGTGGAAGCTTTCTAGTACAGGCACAAGGGAGTTGATGATCTCTAACTCAAATTCTAATATGTTTCTTCCATCAAATTCTTGTTTCTCTCTATTCAATATTTCGCAAGGCCACCCTTTCTTATCTCTCGAATCATTCAATGAACACCAATTGTTCAATCAAGAATAATGTGCCAATAATGTTCAAAACCTGTAATCCATTTTATGATAAAATCTTGCAATTTAATTGGTATTTTCTATTTATTATCTGCAATATAAAACTGATATCTTGAATTCTGGGCTTAGATAACCCTTATTCAAGAAAAGCCTGGCTCCCGCTCGAGCCCAAGAAGCCTTTTTTAAAATGGGATGGGTTTAGGCAACATTTTATTCTATAATTTCTAAAATTATAAGTGTTGTATGATAGGTTTGAACCTAGGACATAATTATAACGACCCAAAATCTCTAATTTTGTTTAATTCCTAAACAAGATCAACGACCCATACCGTGGGACCCACACCGTGATATGTCCATTAACGAAACAAGGGCCAATGTATATTTTATATTTGTTGTAATGTATGTCTAGTGTATTGTATATATGTAGACTATTAAGTCAATTTATATTGGTATATAGGTATCGAGACGAGCGGAGACATACCTCAAGTTGCGTGACGACATGAGACAGAGGTAGCGGCTTTGGGGTAAGCTTAATTAAGTTGAACTAATGTTGGATAAAACATTAATGTGCCTAATTTAGTGAAATAAATCAATAATCACATGATGTGCATCGAGACACGTATTGAGCAATCAAAATGACAATTGAGTCATCTATGGGAGCCATTTAATCATGACTTGAGGGATAAATATGTCAACGTGGTCCACTAGTTGAGCCTCGAGATACGTGTGCATACATGATCAATGGCCAAGGTTTAAACATATCCAATTAGTCAAATAAACATGTAAGTTAACATTTTGATTTGTTATCCTCATCACAAATCGTTGGTGAGGATGAAGAAAAAGAAGAGAGTTTGTTGGAGTGATCTTGTGGAGGCGAGGAGCTACAATTCATTGAAGGTTCGGTGAAGAAGAAGAAGTTCTTCAAGCTAGGTAACTTCTCTACTCCATTAACATAGCCAACTTTGTGAATTCATGAATTTGAGGTTGTTAGTTGTTGCTTTATGTTAGGTTTGATGTTAGGGGCTTTTAGTAGATATGTTTGAGAGTCCCCAAGGCGTCAACATGACCTATGTGTAGCTAAAACCCAGAATTCAAAATGCAGAATTCTGGGTTCTGCTGCCATAAAGCGCTAGGTAGGAAATCTTGCGTGCTAATGTCAAAAGTTAGTGCGCTAATGTTGATTAGCGTGCTAGATATTCGAGGTAGCACGCAAATGTTTAAAATTAGCGCTAATTACCCAGATAGTGCAAAAATCAGCAATTTGCAAAAATAGCTTAAACACTATAAATGGTTTAAAACTCTAAGTAGAGGTTCAAACCCACTCTAAAACTTATCCAACAACTCCAAGGAACTAACGGGAGGTTTCGGGAGTTCGGGAAAGCATTTTGCAAGTGTCGGGAGGCCGGATAGGCTAGGATAAGCATTGTGAAGTGTAAGTAAAGCTGTGAGAATTCTATATTTCATTTCATTGACTATTATCGTTTTATGGTCTATTTGACATTCCTACTCGTAATCTCACATCATGTTGTTATTGTGTCTATTCATATTTGAATATTGTTAACATGATGCCTTACGAAATGTTTCATGGATTCCAATTTCTACTTTTGATGATATTCTTGATAGATAGTTGATGAAAAGCATGCGATTGGGATAAGTTGCAATGGATTAGACTTGTATTCTATTTCCTTGGGCTTTGTAGCTTAACTAGTTTTGAAATCCTAGAGACTTGGAATTATTGATCTTTGAAAACTAACGTAGGTAATATCTAATGTTCATTGCACTAGAGATGCGTGGTTCACAGGGACATGGGTTTACCGGGGTTCCGACACTCACCACTACATTCGCGCGATACACGAGGTTGGAATGGGGTAATCAACAAAAATGAGATAGATGATGTATACACATAGAGCGCATCTCCCCTATTTGTATGAAATATGTTGAGCGCAGCTCCATATAGTAGTGGAAAAGGTTAGGTGATAGTTCTCATTGTTGACCGGACATTGATCATCTCGACTTAGCCTGTGTCGGTTTATACATTTTTAATTGTGGTATTTACTTGCATTACTTGATTTAACAACTATTTCGCTACATTATGCTTTTAAATACCATTCTTATATTTTGGAAATGTGGCATATAATTCTCCAGTTATTACTTAAATATCAATATACTAACCGTCTACTTTGTGATAGTGGGTGTAGCTTCGTTGAACAGTGGCAAACTGGGGAAGGAGAAGATCGACAACTTTATTTGAGCATTTCAACGATTCTCCTATCTCTTTTTGTATGACTCGAATTTTATTGTATTATTACTGTTTATATCTTTATTGTACAGTTTTGGGTTGTATAGTTGGTTGAGTGCATAGTTTTCTATTTTTGAGACTCATATATCATACTGTGTTATTACCTTTATGATATATAAAAGCATGTGATGTTGTGTTTTCTGGTTTTCCACACTTAGGAGTTTTGAGTAATAAGCGCTTGCACGTAATCTTTAAAATATGTGATAATATTAAAATGACAAAAAGTCTTAATTAACTCTGAAATCTAATAATATATGAACACGTGTAGTGAAGAATATAGAGACGAAAGGCTGACTAATACATAATTAAGTCTTATATGGGTAGGATTAAGGCTTGATTATGATATTTTGCCGGGCGGTGCCTTGTTTAGAAGAAGGAGTGTCACAATATTGCACACATTAAGTGATGTTTATCATTTGAGTTATTGGGCTTTTAGGGTCATACGCAACGAAAAACTCAAAACAATTTTAGAAAAACCCCAACAGGATCGAGAATAAATTTCATTAAACTAGATCTACTATAAGTAAACCATGCCCTAATCTAAGATTTCCTTATCTGATTGTTCGATCTCCAAGATGTTCAAGTGCACGTCCTTATCAGAAATCCACATACGAACGTTGACCACAATTTGGATTGCTAGTCCCAAGAGAGATAAAAAATGTTTTTCTTTCTCTCCTAAAATTCAGAGAACTTGAAAATAGCAAAAACAAAAATTTTATTTCATTTTTAGGTTTCAACCTCTATTTATATGTGTAGATAAACTTACTTAAAAAACCTATTCGTAATACAACTATTGTATTTAGGCAATTCAAACAAATTAGACATATGCCCCTATTAATAAGTTATTATAGAAAAAATCATAATGGCTTTTATGTCATGAGTTTTATCATATAAAATTCATTACTTTGGACCAATTGAAATTAGACAAAGACATTCTTTGTGTGCGACCCAATAGGTTCATGCAACGTTAGTAGTGAACCAAAATCATTTTGGTACACAAGTCATAAACAATCTTTAACAAAACATTATGACTACTCAAGTGCATGAATATCAAAATCGATACAACCGAATGAATAACATATATAATATCTTTTTGTCATGCGATATCTTTTGATTAAACATAAGACATGGAAAGTCACCCTTAATGTTCAATCATACTAGTCTTGATCTTTAGGTAGACTGAAAACATCCAAATGACATTGATCATATCAATTCACTTGGACTTGACCATTTAATAATTTAACATATCGAGAGATCAACTGATATCTCTCTCTTTACGAGAGGGACAAATTCTATCTTGATTACACACATTCATATATTATTCACAAGGTAACCAATCACAATCTTTATAATCGTCCGGTTAAAGAAAACATTTGATTATGTCAAATTACTATGCTCATAATATTGAAGTC
Organism: Stephania yunnanensis; assembly: GCA_039657365.1. Classification (NCBI taxonomy): domain Eukaryota; kingdom Viridiplantae; phylum Streptophyta; class Magnoliopsida; order Ranunculales; family Menispermaceae; genus Stephania; species Stephania yunnanensis. The sequence continues at coordinate 23,673,918 of CM077581.1, read as the reverse complement.
TATGGTAATCTCAAGTTGAAAGACTAAATGATATACCTATAATTAGTAACACCTATGACTTAATCCATGTGATATTCTCATAGAGGATTGTTCCAATACCTTATTCCCTAACAAGTACTCATGATCTCGATTCGTATCCCTATACGCATGATCATCACATGAACATTACATGGCCATCAATCAAGATTTACACTAGTCTTAATTCATTATAGTTCCCAGTATAATGACCGACTAGAGACATTTATGATATTTTAACAAATATACATGGATCTTATTATAAGTTAAACATGCAATCGCTTATAATAAAACAACAAACGAAAATCTCTATTTTACTAACTAAAATTATAAGATAAATAATGTTTGTAGATTAAGCTAGGGCCATACCTTAACATCTCCAACTTGCACTAGGGCCAATTATTCAAGTATTTAATACTTGATGACCTAACATGACCATCATATTTCGCTTGTGGAAAGAGCATTTGTCAAAGGATCTGCAACATTTTCTTCTATAGGAACTCTGCAAATCTTCATGTCTCCCTTCTTAATGATTTCTCAAATGAGATGAAAACATATAAGTATATGTTTGGATCGGTGGTGTGATCTTGGTTCCTTGGTCTGTGCTATTGCCTCGTTATTGTTAGAATACAAGTATACGAGTTTAGCTATACTCGAAACCACACCAAGTTCAGATATAAACTTCTTGATCCAAACTACCTCCTTAGCTGCATCAAATGCTACAATATACTCGGCTTCAGTTGTAGAATCTGCTACAGTGTCTTGCTTTGAACTTTTTCGGCTAATTGTGCTTCCATTCAAACTAAACATATATCCAAACTGCGATATTAAGTGATATATATTAGTTTGAAAACTTGCATCTGTGTAACCATTTACAACAAGCTTATCTTCCAAACTTCGATAAACCAATAACATATTTTTAGTCCTTCTCAAGTACTTAAGAATGTTCTTTACTGCTATCCAGTGACTCGCATTGGGATCAGATCGATGCCTACTTGTTGTGCTCAAAGCATATGATACATCAGGTCGAGTGCATAACAAGACATACATAATAGATCTGATAGCTGATGCATATGAAATTGTATTCATGCGTTCTCGGTCATCATTAGTCTTAGGACATCGAGTCTTGCTGAGACTTGTACCATGACTTATTCGATGAATACTCATTTAGAGTCTTGCATATTAAACCTATTCGATACCTTTCCTAATATATGCACATTGACTTAGATCGATCAACCTTTTAGATCTATCCTTATAAATCTTAATCCTAAAGATGTAGGCTGTATCTCTTAAGTCCTTTATTGAGAAATAATTCCCTAACCAAGACTTAACATTCTGTAAGGTTGGGATGTCATTTCCAATGAGTAATATATCATCAACATACAATACTAAGAAAATAACCATGCTCCCACTGACCTTCTTGTATACACAATGCTCATTTTCTTTTTTTTTTAATGAAACCAAATTCCTTAATTGCTTCATCAAAACAAAGACTCCAACTCTAAGAAGCTTGATTTAATCCATAAATGGATCTTTGAAGCTCGCACACCTTCCTAGAATTCTCAGGATGAACAAGCCCTTTCAGGTTGTATCATATGCACATACTAAAGTAACTTTCCATTTAGATAAGTTGTTTTTGCATCAATTTGTCATATCTCAGAGTCATAATATGTGGCTATGGTAATTAAAACTCTAATGGATATAAGCATGGCTACAAGAGAAAAAGTCCCATCATAATCAACACTTTGAGTCTACTTGAAACATTTTGCTACTAGCCGTGCTTTATAAGTATGAACATTGCCATCCATGTCGGTTTTCTTCTTGAAAACCCATTTTCATTCAATGGTCTTACCACCTTTAAGTAAATCAACTAGGTTTCAAACTTGATTATTATACATAGATTGCATATCAGAATTCATGGCACCTAACCATTTATCTACTTCAGGGCTAGACATTGCCTCTTGATAAGTAGTAGACTCATTTTGATCCATAAGCAACACCTCACTACTATCGGTAATAAGAAATCTTAATCTCTCAGGCTGATGTCTTACTCATCAGTCCTACGCAGGCCTTGTGATACCTGTAGAGGCTCAACTAGTTCAAGATTTTGTTGATTTCTCACTGGTGATTGAGTGTTTATTTGTGGTTCTTGAGCTTCTTGAAGACTTACTTTACTTCCATTGTCATCTTTTAAAATAAATTTTTTTGTAAAGACAACATTCTAAGCAACAAACACTTTGTTCTCAATGAGATTATAAAAGTAATGTCCTCTAGTTTCTTTAGGATAACTAATAATTGCACACTTGGTAGATTTGGCTGATAAATTTTTTCTAAGATATGTTATTGTACGAAAACCTTATAGCCCCAAATCTTAAGGAAAGAAAAACTTGGTCTTTTTCTAAACCACATCCCATATGGTATTTTATGAATCACTTTAGAATGAACACGATTCAGTATAAATGCAGCAGTTTTTAAGGCATAACCTTAAAAGGAAATAGGAAGATCTACATGACTCATCATAGATCAAACCATATCCAATAAAGTCTAATTTCTCCTCTTAGAAACACAATTCCATTGTGGAGTTGTTGAAGGAGTTGATTGTGAGACAATCCCACGGTTTTAAATATGTTGATCAAACTCTTGACTCAAATATTCACCACCTCAATCTGATTGAAGTGCTTTAATAGTTTATTAAGTTGATGTTGCACTTCATTTCAAAATGTTTGAAACATCTCAAAAGATTAACCTTTATATTTCATGACATACACGTGACCATATCTGTTGAAATCATCAATGAAAGTAATGACGTACTAATAAATACCTCTAGCCATTTTGTTTATAAGACCGCGTACATCAGTATCTATTAGACCCAATAAATCGCTTGCCCTTTCATTGTGTCTAGTGAAGGGACTCTTTGTCATCTTGCCTAGTAAACAAGATACAAATGTTTCATATAATTCAAAATAAAATGAATCTAAAAGTCCATCTTTATAGAGTTTGGAAATGTGTTTCTCATTTATGTGGCCAAAACGATAATGCCAAATGTATTTTTGATTCAAATCATATCACTTAAATCCCTTTGTATTTACGTTAAGAATAAGATTATTCGCGGACCTTTTCATGTTTAGAATATAAAGACCATAACAAAAATAAGCATTTGCATAGAAAACATCATTAAGAGAAATGAAGCATTTATTATTCACAATAATATAATTTAAACCATTTAAACCCAAACATGAAACCGAAATGATATTTCTCCTTAAGGCAGTGACATAATAACAATTATTTAAAATTAAAATAATTCCACTAGGTAAAATTAATTCATGACATCCTACATCTAATGCATCAACTTTTGCTCTATTTCTAACTCATATGATGACTTCTCATTTCTTTAGCTCTCTACTTTTGGTAATACCATGCATATTAATACAAATGTTAGATCCACATTCGGTTTTCAATATACAGGAATCACTAGTAAATAAGTTAACTTTAATAACGTAAATACCAGAAGTAGTAGTCGCACTACTCTTATTTTTCTTTAAATCTTCAAGGTAGAGTTTGCAATTTCCGAACTATTGCCCAAGTGCATGGAAAAATGACAATTTCTTTCTTTTTTCTTTTCTTTATGGAATTGTGAAGTAGAAGCGAAACTTAGGCTTGACTTGTTCCACAGGCTTTGTGTTAGTCACAATACCCTTGGCAACTTTAGCCTTACCTTTGCCTTTCTTTAAAGGCTTTCCTTTCTTAACCATCAACACATTAGCAATGTGTTTCTTGACATTTTGCTGAGAAGTTTTAAGCATCAAATGCAATTTTAAGATAGATTTCTCCATATTAGTTATATTATAGTTCATAACAAATTGTAAATAACTATCAGACAATGAATTTAGGATCAAATATGTAACCAACTCTTAGCTAATGGGAAATCCAAGTCTATCAAGATGGTCAATATAGCCCTTCATTTTCGAAACATGAGGACTAACTGACACACCTTCAACCATTATGCAAGAATAAATATTTTTGACTATCTCGAACCTTTCTTTCTTAGCATGCTCTTGGAACATTTCTTTCAACATTGTAGCCATATCGTAAGCTTCCATGTGTTTCATGTCATTTTGAAGTTTAGGAACCATGGTTGCTAACATAATGCACGCAACACTAGTTGAGTTGTTGACATGCTTAGTATGTGCATCCTTTACAACTTTTAAAGCATTGGCTGGTGGTTCATTAGAATACAATCATCCATGACGTACAACTTACGTTCATGCTTAAAAATAATTCTCAAGTTTATGAACTAGTCAAGAAAGTTTCTCCCAAAAAACTTATCATTCTCAAGGATGGATCATAATGACAAGGGATTAGTATGACTTGATGAGATCATAGATATGCAACAAAGATTATGCAAAAGTTCATTTGAATTTATAAGAATAGAATCACACTAAATTAACAACTCTCCTAAAAATACTATGTTAATTTAAGGGACTAAAATCCATGTTTCACCTAATTCTAAGACAGCTAAGGCATGATACTTTAAATTATGTTATTTAGGTAGGTACCTATTACCGATTACATCATATATAACTTTTAGTTATTTTTTATTATATTATGACATCATATATCTTAGCATGTTTTGTGATGGCCCAAATTAATTAAATTAAGATTAATATTAATCTCGAGGATTAACGATTGTAATTCAGGCATTACGTGGACAACTTGGTTGACTCATACAAGAGAACCGAGAAAATATGTTATTTGTGGATGATGGTTTCTTAGGTGCGGTATTTTAAACATTATATTATTGTAACATCGCATGTGTGTATGTTGGATAGTTAGACCATGCGAGATTGTGTTATGACTAGTCACCTCGAAATACATGTCAACGTCGGTATTAGAGAGGTGAATTATGAGTACACTTGGGAACTCGACTAATTCATGTTAACATGACTAAATAATCAAATAAATGGGCAATGTAACCATGGGCTAAGTTGATTAAGTTAGAACTATAGGCTATGACGTACCTCAAATTGCGTGTCGAGACACATGACATTATGTGCCGGGTAGTTGAAGGTTAGTGGAAGCACAAATTTGTCAAGTTTGGTGAATAAAAACACTAACCATATGTATTACAATGGGCCTTAGCTAAGGTAATTTATTTTAATAAATAAAGGCTTATAGTTTGGTTAATTGATTGGAAACCATGATATTGTCCTAGTGATACGTATTGACACATCTAAGAATCATGTGAGTAATAATTTGTGTCATTTGGAGATAGTAAGTGGGAAATGTGTCAAGGTATGGACCATTAAATGAATATCGGGATATGTAAATACATGGAGATCAATGGCTAGAAATGAGTTCCACCTTAATACATAAAAGATGGGTTGATTAACACATGCAAATCGAAACTATCTTGATTTTTGGTAAAAAAAAATCAAAGAGTTTGGGAGGAGATTTAGAGCTATATATCATCAACTGGAGGTCAATTTGTGGAATCAAATTTAAGGTAATCTTCTTCTCCATCATCTACACTTTCTAATGAGCTCAAATTTGAGTGGTTTTATGTAATTCGAATTTAAGGATTGGGGTAATTGATTTTTTATGTGTATTTATGAATTACAACTATAATTATAGTTTCAAATTAGAATTTACACTGGTTTTAATGGAAATTGAGGTTTTAATGAATTTGGAAAAAACTAGTAGAGATCGTGGATTGGATAAATTTGATAAAATTGATGTTGTTTCTATTGTTTGGACGATGTTTAAGAGTTTATACTATGTAGAGAGTGGTTTGGTTGGGCTTAGTTAGCTAATTGTGGAGTTGGTGACAGAATTATCGAATTGAGAATTCTGTCACAAAATGCAGTTAGCGTACTAACTAGGCTGGTTAGCGCACTAACCAGTCTAGGCATTTAACTATTTTTCAAAATGAAGAACAATAGCGTGCTAGACAGATCCTCTAGTGTGCTAACTCTACCAAACGCACTAGGTAGACCCATCAATGCTAATGACAAATGATAATTGAACTTAAGGACAAGTTTTGGGATTTTTGTCTTAATACAACACTAATCAACTGGAATCATGCTAAACTTATAAAACTGGACTTCTGGGACTTAGAGGACTATAACTCGAATATCGGGGAGCTAGTCAGGTCGGATTCGGGAGCTCAAAGGAAGTCGAAGAGCTTTTGAGGTTTGTAAAACCCACAAGAACATCACTTGAGTATTTATTACTTTCATCGATGTTTTGTTTTATCTTGTTCAGTGCATCCTTGATTCTACTCCTTGTTCACTTCAGTTATCTATATGTGTGTCACTATTTGGATGGTTGGTTGAGTTTACTCTCGTCGAGTATTCCGTGGAGTGTCCATGGCACGTTAGACCATAACATGTGTATCAGGAGTCCTAGGAGGATAACGACCTGAGCTACTTTATTGGAACATGTGTCGGTGCATCGTGGGTCTACTTTGGCCACCGAGAGGACTTAGTGATAGGATAGTTGGGTGCACCCATTGGAGGGATCTTGGGAATGGTCTAATCTACCTGGAAGCAGCATACACGTTTGCACTTTTATTATTTATGCATTCGATGAGCCATTTACAGTTGTCTATTTACATTATGCATGTTTATTTAACAGTATTTATTAGATTTCCTTTACTTATTCATATGAATGCTTAGTGAATTTCCTAAGGATTTTACTTACTTTACTCGTCATCTATTTTATTGTGATGACAGATCATTCTACGAGTAAGGTTAAGGAGATTTTAACGACTATCTCTTAGCTCACCTACCTTTCGGTACACTACTCGTAGGTGTGCATTTTGGTGTATGTATTATCATATTTTGTGTTTATGGGATACAGGTGAGACATGTGTACTTGTGTATATTTACTTTTGTCGCGTTATATATACAATATACTATATTCTGAGTTTTCTACAATATGATTGATGCTCTATATAATCTAAGAGTTAATAAAATAATGTTTATGTCTAGTTGAAGACTTCCACTATAAAATATTATTTTTCTACTTGCAGCTTTATAAAATACAAACCACTAGCACAACTAGGACTTGAATAAGCTACATACAGTTGAGCTTACATAATTTAAATACTTATGAAGATAACTTAAGACTAATATAAATGATCGATTAACTATAATATAAATGATCGATTAACTATACTGGTAATGTAATGTGGACACGACTATTGAGACATGAGATAGACAGGTAGGTGCCAGAAATGTGTAGCTAGGCCATCGGATGAGGAACAAATGCCAGACAACACCCCAAGTGCCCTCGAGACGCGGGGTTGCCATAGATGGTATCGGAGAGAAGTTGATGGAGTCTTTGGGATGGATCGTAGTTTGTTCTTTAACCTGATACCAACGCTACGATTGGGGAATTTAAATGAAAGTGTATAAATTTTAATAAATGAGCTTTATATATGGAAACCCAATGATATTACTTTATAACATTAATAGGGAAGTGATATGAGACGTGTAGAGTTAGAGTTTACATACGAGTTATATTTTGCTCTCTATATATATGATATACGTATATATATCGAGGCTAATCCAAATCACGCTTCTCGATCTAGATCATGGAGAAACAGTCGACTATGCCTTATGAGACTGGGTAGACTAGCGATGCAACTAGGGATTCCCCTATCACAACGAGTGTGAAGGATCGACTCGCAGCCTAAAAGATTCAGATGGTCGATGTACTCCGATTATTACGAGATCAGGTCGCCACACTTATGCCATTTGCGATAGCCACAATTATAGCACCTCGAGAACTAGTGGTTGTTACAGCACATGTAGGGACGGCCGTCACCTAGGTTGTTCCATAGACACTGGTTGATAGAGTGGTTGTGAAGACATAGGCAGAGAGAGCTACAATGATTTTCATTCCATTCGAGACTTCAACTCCTACACCGCCACCACAATTATAAAGCACTTGCCTACTACTATTGTGGTTGTGACACTAGTATTCTTATTGGCCCTATAGGCGAAGCTTTTGAGAGAATTTATGAAGTTTTAGTTAAGCTTCTTCTATAGAGGTGGTAACCTTAAGGTGGTAGGGAAGTGGATCGTATCCCATCAGCGGTTTTATAAGCTGATGAGGAATGATGAGAGTGTTCGCCATGTTTATCTGGATCATGTTTGCAAGGTCATGCAATTGTTTGGTGGACCACCTATCAACACAACTACCTAGAGCTGACGATATGGCGAGTTTAGAGAGTTGTTCTACGACCAGTACATACCTATGGAGGTGAGGTTGAGATTGAGAGATGAGTATCTAGCCTTGAGACAGGGTAATAGCACGCTGATGCAATACACGGAGCGTCGCCGGTACTTATTGTAGTTCTTGATGGATGTGGTGGGGACAGAGCGACTACATATATATTACTTCACAAGAGGGGTTGATAATAGGATTGCTATGGCAACTGGTGTCATCTAGAACTTGTACTCTGTAGGAGATATTCGATCGAGCATTGGCACATAAAAGCTTTTTGATGCAGAGAGGGTAGGTGTATTATTGGGACTGAGGTACATACTAAGAGTTCTCAAACATACCAGAGGATGAATATACATAAGGATAACTCTAAAGGATGATAGACTAGATAGGGACTGCGGAGATGATCACCGGGATCATCAGTTTTAGTATGATAATAGGCGCAAGTTTGCATTATAGCACAAGCCTCATTTGAGCGGCGTAGGTAGCAGTCATAGCTGTACTGTCAGGATAGAAATCAGGGACAACATGACGGAGGTCAAAGAGATCGGGGTCAAGGTAAGAGATCTAAAAATGGACAGGCTGGCAGATTAGAGACGCGTCAATGTTTTTGATGTAGTCAAACAGGACATTTGAGAGCCGATTGTTCGATGTCATCACCACCGCTAGAGCCAGATCAGACCCGAGAGAAATCTCACGCAGTTGGTTAGTCGGATAGAGGGGCGACCAGACATCATGTTGATCGTAAGATATTTGACATATTTTATTAGTCAGTTATTTATTTAAATTATGCGTATGAATTGATTCCTAGCGACGCATAATTAGACTGAGTGTTGTCCTATACACTAGGCCATAGTATATACAGCCCAACCCTCGGTGAATGACAACCTGAGTTGCCTTGGTGCATGTATCGATGACTCAGCGGATAGGCTAGCACCGTGAGAGCTATTAGGTGATGGGCCAATGGAGCGGGTTAGAGAGGCACATTGGTGGGATCCCAACATACTAAAGTATGGTCAGTGGGGTTTGAGCATGAGTTGGTGACGTCATTTGTTCCACCACTGTTTCCATTTCGACATAGGTGAATTAGAGATTCCTCGAGATCAAGTTTTCGGGAGGAAATCTCTTTTATTTGGGAAGAATTGTAATGGCCCATATTGATTAAATTAGGATTAACGTTAATCTCGGGGATTAATGATTGTAATTCAGGTGTTAAATAGACTTCTCGGTTGACTCAGACACGAAACCGAGAAAATATGTTATTTGTGGATGATGGTTGTTTAGTTATGATGTTTTAAACATTATATTAATGTAATATCACATGTGTGTATGTTGGATGGTTAGATCGTGCGAGATTGTATGATGGGTAGTCGCCTCAAAATACGTGTCAACACGAGTACCAGAAAGTTGAATTACAGGTACACTAGGGAACTCGACTAATTCATGTTAACATGATTAAGTAATCAAATGAAATAGGCAATGTAACCATGGGCTATGTTGATTAAGTTAGAACTATTGGCTATGGCGTACCTCGAAATGTGTGCCAAAACAAAGGCATTGGATGTTGGATAGTTAAAATTAGTTGAAGCACAAATTTGTCAAGTTTGGTGAATAAAAACACTAACCATATGTATTATAAAGCTAAGGTAATTTGATTTAATAAATAAAGGCCTATAGTTTTTTTAATTAATTGGAAACCTTGAGATTGCCCTAAAGATACGCATTGGCACATCTAGGAATCATGTAAGTAACAATTGGTGTCATTTGGAGATAGTAAGTGGGAAATGTGTCAAAGTGTGGACCATTAGATGAATTTCAGTATATGTAAATACATGGAGATTAATAGCTAGAAATGAACTCAACCTTAATATATATAAGATGGGTTGATCAACACATGCAAATCAAACTATCTTCATTTTTAGAAAAAAAAAACCAGAGAGTTGAGGAGGAGATTTAAAGCTGGAGCTCATCAATTAGAGGTCCATTTGTGGAATCAAACTTAAGGTAATATTCTTTTCCATCATCTACACTTTCCGATGAGCTCAAATTTGAGTTATTTTGTGTAATTAGGAATTTGAGGGTTTGGGTCACTAATTTCTAATGTGTATTGATGAATCACCTATAATTATTGTTTCAAATGAGAATTTACACTGGTTTTGATAGAAATTGAGGTTTTGATGAATTTGAGAAAAATTAGTAGAAATCATGGATTAGATGAATTTGATCTAATTGGCGTTGTTTCAGTTGTTTGGATGGTGTTATGGAGTTTATATTATGTGGAGAGTGGTTTGGTTTGGCTTAGCTAGCTAATTGGGGAGTTGGTGACATAATTCTTTAGTTCAAAATTCTGTCACAGAATGCAGTTAATGCGCTAATTAGGCTGGTTAGCGCGCTAACCAGTCTGGGCACTTACTATTTTTCAAAATGAAGAACAGTAGCGCTTTTGTCTGATTCCCTAGCGCGCTAACTCCACTTAGCGTACTAGATAGAGCCCATCGCTGCGGTAATGACAAATGAAAGTTGAATTTAACGACTAATTTTAGGATTTTTGAATTAATACAACACTAATTAAAGTGGAATCATGTTAAACTTATAAAATAGGACGTTAGGGACTTAGAAGACCGTAGCTCAGGTATCGGGAGCTAGTCGTGTCAGATTCGGGAGTCCAGGGGAAGTTTGATAGCTTTTTGAGGTTTGTAAAACCCACAAGAATATCACTTGAGTATTTATAACTTTTATTACTATTTTATTTTATCTTTGTTCAGTGTATTCTTGATTCTATTCCTTGTTCACTTCAGTTATCTATATATATGTGTCACTGTTTGGACGGTTGGTTGAGTTTACTCCCGTGGGTATTCTGTGGTGTGTCTGTGACACACTAGACCATAACATGTGTATCAGGAGTGCTCGGTAGATAATGACCCGAGTTACTTTGTCGGTACATGTATCGGTGCGTTGTGGGTTTATGCTAGCCATCGAGAGGACCAGGTGATGAGACAGTTAGGTGACCCACTTAGGGATCTTAGGAGGGTATCCAAAGTATGGTCTAGTATGCCTCGAACATGCATACATGTTTGCGCTTTATTGTTATTTACGCATGTGATGAGCCATTTACAGCTGCCTATTTACATTCACATGTTTATTTAACAATATTTATTGGATTTCCTCTACTTATTCATATAAATACTCAACGAATTTTCTTAGGATTTTACTTACTGGATTCGTCATCTGTTTTGTTGTGATGGCTGAGTGCAGGTCCTTTTATGAGTAAGGGTAAGGAGATTCTTGACGACTATATCTAAGCTCGCCCACTGTTTGGCACACTACTTGTAGTTGTGTATTTTGGTGTATATATTGTGATATTTTGGGTTTATGAGAGACTGGTGAGATAGGCGTACTTGTATATATTTACTTTTGTCTCCTTATATATACAATGTACTCTATTGCGGGTTTTCCACGGTAGGATTGATGCTCTATATAACCTAAGAGTTAATGAAAATACATGTTTATGTCTAGTTTAAGACTTTCGCTATAAAATACTATTTATCTATTTGCAACTCTATAAAATACAAACCACTAGCATGACTAGGACTTTAATAAGCTACAGACAGTTAAACTTATGGAATTTAAAGACTTAAGGATATTACTTAAGAAGAATATGAATAATCGGTTAACTACACTGGTAAAGTATTGTGGACACGACTATTGAGACACGAGATGGACCGGTAGGTGTTAGATAAGTATAGCTAGGCCATCGGGCGAGGAGCACACGCTAGACAATACACCGGGCGCCTCGGGAAGTTGGGCCACCACATTTTTTATCTTAATTTTTGCTTAAAGGCAAAAACCGTTTTAATAACTTTATCAAGTCTAACTATTTCATACAATAGAGTAATCTTTACTCAACTTGCCTCACCAAGATAAACAATACATTCTGCGGAGGCAGACCCATATTGATATGGTCGAAGTCTTGACAATTGTTTGAGAAGGGATAACACTTGACTTAAAATTTGGAAGAGAGATTCTTTATTTGTTTTAGCGATCATAATTTAAATAAATAAGTATCACATATTACAATGCATGTACAATCACTAAACAAGTTAGAAAATTTTACTAATATTGACTATTATACAAATTTCCTTACGCTACGAATTCTCAGTTTTGAAAATTGAAAATCGCTTAAAGTTTCTCATTATTTTAGTAAATCTAATTGACCGAAACTACCCCTTATTCTAATTTTTTAAAATTATTAATTAAAACATTTTCCTCTAACTTAATATCTTATTCTAATCCAATTAGAATTTAAGATAAGTTGCATCCTTATCTATTAAGAATTTGTTATATATCTCGCCTTTCTTATATGATTTTTAATTCTTATCTGATTACAAGTTTATCTCTTATCTGATAGGAATATACTAACAGATAATTACAATGAGAAATATGATCAAAACCAATTTTGATTTTTATTCATACAAAACAAGCAATTGAATCAAGATACGAAATATTAATCATGCATTCAACACCATAATCATATTAAATTAATCATATCCATCTTGAAAACATACATAATTATTGAATGAAAACAAATTATACATTCTGCACCGAAATCACATTAACCTAAACATGACTTCTACCATATAAATATATAAAATTCACATCGTTTAATATTAAAACATATGTTAATCGAAATATTCTAAACATGAATTCTATCATTGAATCAAATCATGTGTATGTATCAAATAAATGAATTAACAACTTGCTTTAAAACTAATTCTTAATAACAATGATCACATAACCTATACGTACATCATATATGCATTAATCAAGATTATGTTTTCACATATATATCATATATACATAAGAGAAAATATACAAACATTTAATAGAACTAAGCCTATGACTCTAATACAACTGTTGGGTTTTTGGGGTTCATACGCAACAACAAATTCAAAACAATTTTTGAAAAACCCCAATAGGACCGAAAATAAGTTTCATTAAACTAGATCTATAATAACTAAACCATAACTTAATCCATGATTTCCTTATCTCGATTGTTTGATTTCCAAGACATTCAATCGCACGTCCTCTATCAAAAACCCATACACGGATGGTGACCACAATTTGGAGTGTTAGCCCGAAGAGAGATAGAAAATATTTTTCTTTCTCTCCTAAAATCTAGAGAACTCGAAAATAGCAAAAATAAAAATCTTATTTCGTTTTAAGGTTTCAACCTCTATTTATATGTTTAAATAAACTTACTTAAAAAATATATTCGTAGTACAACTATTGTACTTATGCAATTCAAGTAATTATACATATGCCCCTATTAATAAGTTATCATATAACCAATTGTAAGGGCTTTTACGTCATGAATTTTATCAGATAAAATTTATTATTCTCTAGTAATACATTATAACTACCTAAGTAGCATGAATATCAAAATCCACATAACCTAATGAATAACATATATCATATCTTTTCATCGTGTGATATCTTTTGATTAAACATAATGCATGAAAAGTTACCCTTAATGTTAAATCGTACTAGTCTCGATATTTAGTGTGACGACCCAAATTCCAAGGCAAACCGGGTACCGCCACGTCGCCAGACACGTCACCAAGCATGCCACGTCACCGCACAATTATGTTGACTGTCCGCAACCTAAACCCTTGTACGTAACTTATTCGCCTTTAACTTAGTAATTATGGATATTTTATAAATTATTAAGTTATTCTTGATTTAGTATTTTAATATAAATCAAACATTGATGCGAAGTCTTAAGGCACGCATATATCGTAAAAGTGAAAAGTTTGCATTTTTATGAACAACCCTACAGTGTGGAAACCCGACATTTGATACTATGTAGATCAAGAGCAACAAAAGTACAAAATGTGAGCATATACATGTATCAGGTGTACAAGTCTTTCCCAAAAACTCAATAGAAACAGTAAATATATACGTACAACCACTTACGCAAAAAGTGTCAGCTCTCCTAACTTAGGCGTAGTCGCCTAAGACGCCCTTGCCTCGGCTCATCGCAGGATCTGCGATTTGTCACAAAAACAATGACAAATCCCAGGTGAGTAAATCCCAGAGAACGTTAGCTAATATTCACGAATTCCAATGAAACGGCTACAATTTATGAAATTTAAATAAAGAACAAGAATAAAGAAATTCGCATGAAAATAAGTCGTTGAGAAGTCAACTTTTAGACACGAGTGTAGCGTGACAGAGAACCCTGGTCGACATCCGGGAATCTTCGTAGCTAAACCGAGAGGAACCATTGACGACCACCTCGCCAAACATCTCACGGTCGAATGAGAGGAACTATTGAACGAAGACCTCGTCCAAACATCTCTCCAGAGGAACCATTGACGTAGACTTAGGTCTTCGTCAAACATCTCTCAACCTACGGGTTTCGCGGAGAATAGTCACCGCGTAGGCCTATCATAGCCAATTACTCGAACAGCGCGGGGTAGCTAGCTCGGGGGTGTGAGTCCGTGCCATGCCGACTCAGTCGACAAACACACATACACACATGGGAGTTGATGAACAGTAAATGAACAACAATGGAAAGCATAATGGAATAATTTAGAATGCAAAATAAAACATGTGCATAAATTGAGTTTTAACTAATTTTCTCGTGGGATTACTTACCTCAAACGCCTTCGAAACGTCCCGCACTCACCTCGAGATACGAATCGACACCCGACTTGGTAGTCTAAGTCCCTAGTGTTCAATTGTAAAATCTTTTATTATTTTAGAGTCTCATTTAATGAACTTATACTTTGAGACCAAAATTTGAGATTTTATTTCAAAAAGTTTAATTTTGGCACACTTCTCGAGTTATACCGGGGTCTCGACGCCCCAAATGTCCTCAAAAATTATTTTTTTTTATATTTTTCCCATTTTATTATTTCTTTCTTGATTGTTTTGGCTTTTTCCCATAATTTTCTACCTATTTTTCATATTTTTCTGTAATTTATTTAATTTAAAACTATTTTTAAATTAAGATTTAAAATTATATTATTTAATATACGGGTGGGTCCCTGGACCGGGTCAAACCCGGACCACTCGGGTAGGTCGACCGGTCCAACCAGTCGGCTTTGACCGGTTCGGACCTACCCGTGTCGGCTTGACCCGATTTGGACCCACCCGGGTTGGGTCCAGTTGGGCCCGGACGGCCTAACCGGTCCAGGGGCTGCACACACACACAGCGTGCGTGCACCTCTCTCCCCACCCCATCTTCTTCTCCAGCAGAGACTTACGTCTCTGCTGGTTATTTTTTTTTTTTTTTTTTTTCTTCTTGTTGGAGACGCACGTCCCCAACCTCGGTGGACTCGATGGCAGGGGAGACACACCTGCCATCTCCACCTCGACCTGGTTCGGCCTCTATGGCCGAACCCCTTCGTGGCCACCATGGCCGACACCGCAACCACAACAAATGCAACGACTTACCTCGTCCCTTGACGTCTCCACCTCCTTTTCTCCTTCCCGGCGCATTCCTCATTTTCCTCCTCCTCTCTTTCCTTCTTCTTCCTCTCGGCCTCCCTGTTTTGTGTGACTGTGTGTGCGGTGTGTATGTGAGGGAGTGAGGTGTAGGTGAGGTGAGAGAGTGACTGAGGGAGAGGAGAAAATGATGATGGAGTGAGGTGGAGTGTAATAGGTATAAGTTAGTTGACTTGATCAAATCTTCTCTTCTTTTTATTAAAATTGTGTATTTTAGTTTCCCCGACCTAGTGTACCCACATGTCGCTCCTCAGTACACGTCTCGACACGTTTTTCGATGCGAACACCCGTTACACTATCTCGCTCGATTCAATGATATAAATACACACATGCGATGCTAGGTAAATAACTTGATATACAACATCGCAAATAGGCAAATAATCACACAAAATCACTATTTACCTAGTCGGCGTGCCCTGACCTATCTGCGGCGTCCACGTGGGTATGAGGTTAGGGTCTTAACCTGTAATTTTCAATTAATTGTGATTAATTAGAGCGGGTCGTTACAATCTTCCCAACTAAAAGGAATTTCGTCACGAAACTCAAACTTAATGAAATCTTTACCTTGGAACAAGTGGGGGTATCGCTCTCACAAGGTATACTCTCTCTTCCAAGTGAGGCCCTCGTTCTCATGATACTGCCATCGAACGAGTACAAATGGTATTTCTTTCCTACTTGCGATCCACTATCTCAATGCGGTATGTAACTTATTCGCCTTTAACTTAGTAATTATGGATATTTTATGAATTATTAAGTTATTCATGATTTAGTAATTTAATATAAATCATACATTGATGCGGAAGTCTTAAGGAATGCATATATCGTAAAAGTGAAAAATTTGCTTTTTTATGAATAACCCTACAGCATGGAAACCCGACATTTGATACCATGTATATCAAGAGCAACAAAAGTACAAAAGGTAAGCATATACATGTATCAGGTGTACAAGTCTTTCCCAAAAACTTAATAGAAACAGTAAATATATACGTACAACCACTTACGCAAAAAGTGACAGCTCTCCAAACTTAGACGTAGTCGCCTAAGACGCCCTTGTCTCGGCTCGTCGCAGGATCTGCGATTTGTCACCAAAAACAATGACAAATCCCAGGTGAGTAAATCCCAGAGAACGTTAGCTAATATTCACGAATTCCAATGAAACGACTACAATTCATGCAATTTAAATAAAGAACAAGAATAGAGAAATTCGCATGAAAATAAGTCGTTGAGAAGTCAACTTTTGGACACGAGTGTAACGTGATAGAGAACCCTGGTCGACATCCGGGAATCTTCGTAGCTAAACCGAGAGGAACCATTGACGACCACCTCGCCAAACATCTCACGGTCGAATGAGATGAACCATTGAACGGAAGACCCCGTCCAAACATCTCTCGAGAGAAACCATTGACTTAGACTTAGGTCTTCGTCAAACATCTCTCAACCTACGGGTTTCGCGGAGAATAGTCACCTCGTAGCCCTATCATGGACAATTACTCGAACAGCGCGGGGTAGCTAGCCCCGGAGTGTGAGTCTGTGCCATGCCGACCTCGTCAACAAACACACATACACATGTGGGAATGGATGAACAGTAAATGAACAACAATGAAAAACACAATGGAATAATTTAAAATGCAAAATAAAGCAAGTGCATAAATTGAATTTTAACTAATTTTCTCGTGGGATTACTTACCTCAAACGCCTTCGAAATGTCCCGCACTCGCCTCGAGATACGCACCCGACACCCGACTATGGTAGTCTAAGTTTCTTGTGTTCAATTATAAAAACTTTTATTATTTTAGAGTCTCTTTTAATGAACTTATTCTGTGAGACCAAAAATTTGAGATTTTATTTCAAAAAGTTTAATTTTGGCACACTTCTCGAGTTATACCGGGGTGCCGACGCCCAATTGTCCTCAAAATTTTTTTTTTTATATTTTTCTCATTTTATTATATTTTTCTTGATTTTTCTAGGTTTTTCCCATAATTTTCTACCTATTTATCATATTTTTTTTGTAATTTATTTAATTTAAAACTATTTTTAAATTAAAATTTAAGATTATATTATTTAATATATGGGTGGGTCCCTGAACCGGGTCAAACCCTGAACACCCGAGTCGGTCCGACCCGGTTCGGACCCACCCGGTCGGCCCGACCCGGTTCGAACCCACCCAAGTCGGCTCGACCTTGTTCGGACCCACTGGTCGGGTCCGGTTGGGCCCGAACCGCCCAACCGATCCGGGCCGCACGCACGCGCGTGCACCCCTCTCCCCACCCCATCTTCTTCTCCAGCTAAGACGTAAGTCTCTCGCTTTTGTTTTTTTTTTTTTTTTTCTTTTCTTTTCTTCGGTTGGAGACACACGTCCCCTACCTCGGTGGACTCGATGGCAGGGGAGACACCCCTGCCATCTCCACCTCGACCTGGTTCGGCCTCCATGGCCGAACCCCTTCGTGGCCACCATGGCGACACCACAACCACAACAAAGGCAACAACTTACCTCGTCGGCATGCCCTGACCTATCTGCGGCGTCCACGTGGGTCTGAGCTTAGAGTCTTAACCTGTAATTTGTCAGTTAATTGTGATTAATTAGAGCGGTCCGTTACATTTAGGTAGATTGAAAACATCTAAGTGACAATGATTATATCAATTCACTTAGACTTGACCATTTCACATTTTACCATATCGATGGATCCACTGATATCTCTCTCTATACGAGAGGGACGAATTCTATCTTATTACGCACATTCACATATTATTCATATGGTAACCAATCACAATCTTTATAATCGTTCGGTTAAATACAATGTTTGATTTTGTCAAATTACTATGCTCATAATATTGAAGTCTATGGTAATCTCGAGTTGAAAGACTAAATGATACATCTATCATGAGTAACGCATATGACTTAATCCATGTGGTGTTCTCAAAGCGGGTTGGTCCAGTACCTTGTTCCCTAGCAAGTACTCATGATCTCGATTCGTATTCCCTATACGCATGATCATCACATGACTATCAATGAAGATTTACACTAGCCTTAATTCATTATAATTCCCAAAATAATGACAGACTAGATACATTTAGGATATTTCAACAAATACCCATGGATCTTAGTATGAAGTAAATATGCAATCACTTATAATAAAATAACAAACGAAAACCTCTATTTTATTAATTAAAATTATAAGATAAACAATGTTTGTAAATTGACCTAGGGCACATGCCCCAACATTTAAGCTACTCATCATTTTTACAAAATATATGAATATATTATATACAAATTATAAATACATATGGTGTCAAAAAAGACAATGAAATATTAAATGAATAAATAATTTATTTTTTAGATTTTTTCATATTAAAATATTTATTTATGGATTTGATGGGTTGGATTTGAGTTTTGCATTTTTTGCATAAGCCAAATTTGGGCCTATATATAGGCCCGCATATATATATCGGCTTCGGTTTATGCTACAATTCTTAGACTCGGGCCAGATTGGACCTGGCCATAAACATGTCTAGCTATAATGTTTGTGGTCTTGTGGAAATAATTGATATCAGTTACATTCCAACAATATATGTCAATCGGATCAGTAACAATGTCAATTATTATTGTAGCTCACCCAAACGGTCAAACATATGTTTTTGCATAGTTACACAAAAAGGGGTCATCAACTATTTCGAGGAGATTACATAGAAGTTTAGTACGTAAACATTATTTATAAGATAGTTATAATTGTTTACAGAAAAAAAGATAGTTATAATTATAATTATTTCCTTATTACTGGTACATTCTGATGCCTGACATGTCGAAGGATTCCAATATGCACAGGCTTATTTGCCTGCTGTAGTGGATCATTTGTATGATTCAACAAATTAAAGTTGGATATAACATTATTGGAAGCTTATGTCATACCGAACTCGTCCATATACTAGCTAAAGAGCAGGGGAATTATTATTATTATTTCTGACAATTTATTTCGAATAATTAATTCCATGAATGAACTTACTGGACTTCATCTTTATTCTTCTGGACAAATTATGACCTAAATTAAATTGGATTTAACATTGGGAATTATTATGTGTCATACTCCACATAGTGAAAAAGGAGGAACATTTTCTTTGAGAACTTGATTTAATTTTTTTATTCTTGTGGAGCTATATGCGCCTTTAGCCATATAACAATATAATCCAAGAATTATAACCAGGAATATTAATTCTTTTTTATTTAAATATTGTACATTAATTTAACCTATATGTTGGCTTCGTTGACATTTGTGGACAATTGGGGTTTTGGGCCATGTTTTAATAGTAAAATAGATAATTTTTGATAACTAATAAATATCTCCAAATCTCAACAATTATGATCTCTTAGGAAGTCCCAAGATTGATAGGATAATAAATTACATAGTGTGATTTATGATTTTAAGGCTTTTGCCAATTTGTGTGAAAATAGTTCTCCAGTAGGATTTTTCTAAAAACTTTTGGGATTTGGAAAAGACTGGAGACCACACAATAAGAAATAGGATAAAGGTATGCTTCCGCTAATACTTTTAATTCCTATTTAGATCAAAACCTTCATTTGTATCAGAGCAATAGGTAATTAGTATCCTGCACACCTAGATGATTTGGAGTTTTTTCGTCGAGTTGGGTTGGAATACTTTCTGAATCTAATTTTTTTAGGTTATTTATTTTAATTCTATTTTTTATTAAATTTTTTCGGGGTTTCATGGATTCCGACGATGTCGTCCGAATTCGGTCGAGATCGAAGTCGGCGCACCCACTGGGGTGTTCGCCATTGTGGTCCGATCTGAGTGAACCCAAGAGTGGTGACTTTTAGTTATTAAAAGGCAAAGAAAAATCAAGAAAATCACTACGCAAAGTGGCAGTTTTATAGATTTTTTGTCGGAATCCGGCGACGACCGGCGTCGGCGCACTTATTGGGGCGCTTGCCAGAGTAAGCCAATCACGCGGATGCCTGTAGTCGGTGCTTTGGGTCTCATGTTGGCCGAAATCGGCAATGGCGAATTTTTTTTTTTTTTTTGAAACATTCCCATGTTTTATTATTATTAAAAAAGGGGTTTACTTTTTTTTTTTTTTTTTCTTTGTAACGTGGGCATTCATATCTAGTTTAGATTGGCTAGAAATAGTTTATGAATGGACAATCAATTTATCATGATGTGCCATGTGCGCTGTGCGCCGTGTGGGAGTAAATGTGACAAGTTTAAGAAAGAAACATAATCCTTTTTTCCAATTCGTTATATATTCGTTATATATTGTGAAAGAAATAGAATCTTTTTTTCCAATTCATTATATATTTGTAATATATTGTGAAAGAAACAGAATCAATTTTCTTGATTTTAATATCACAATATTTTTTTAAAATTAATTGTACATAATAAAACCAAAACATCTTTTTTTATGAGAAAATTGCTCGTGAATGTGAGTAGCGAGATTCTGAAAGCGACACTCCATATAAGGCGCTTTCAAATTACAAAAAACATCCTACACTCAATCATTTAACATATATGTACATTTAACAAAATGTACAATTTAGTCAAGGACAATGGGTTTTACGTGAGCCACAAGAATAGAGGTTTGATGCTTCTTGGCTCCCTAAATATTTCTTCGAAACCGATGGTGGAGTTCATGAAGAAGGAAATTTCTCTCAATGATTTTTGAGAAATTTCTTATGAAATGATAAAGGCAGAGTTATGCCAAATTCGCAAAGGAATTCAGCGAAACACTATCTTACCTTATTTTCCACCAAAAAGGAGTGCACGAGGTATGCAATTCTTTTTTTTTTGTTGTTGTTATGGTTATATTATGCATTTCTTATTTTTTGATTAATCATTTTTTAAAAAAATGCATTTTAAGTGGAAAAATTAATTGCGTGAATTATTTGAAATATTAATAATATGTTTTTGGGCTTATAAGTGATGATTGTAAGCATAGCGAACTTTCGATCTTATACCCCAAAATAATTATTAATTATTTTAAATAAATTCACCAGCAAATAAGTGTAAGATTATTTTTTGAATAATCTAACTAATGAATGGTTTTTGTCATTAGAATCCATGGCTTCAACGACAAAAACTATCATTGTTGAGTGAACAAGGGCGAAAAGCTCAATGCGGACAATTTTGATATATGACATCGAAAGGTGCAATATATCTTAGAAGTGCAAAAAGTCTTGAGACTCTTGAAAATGTGATCCTAAAGCCTGAAGAGGGTACAACTGCTCAACATCATAAGGATCGAGATGCGTTTCAAATTTGGAAACATAAAAACGACATTGCTCGCATTACGTTGCTGAGCTGCATGCAAGATGATCTGATGTGCGAGTTTGAGCAGTTTGATACTGCTCAGGAAATAAGGAATGCTTTAAAGCAGAGGTTTGGGATGACTTCTGCAACAATGTTGCGTCAGCTCACTATCAAATTTGAAACATATATCAAACATCAACATCACTTAATGAAACAACATTTGAGAGAGATGTCAAATATGATATGTGAACTGAATTCTACTGGTAATGTTCTATCAGATGAACAACAAATCCAAGCAGCCATCCGATCGCTTCCTTAAAACTGGGAGCACATGAAAGTTGCAATGACCCACAAAGAGAATGTCAAAACTTTTAATGATATTGCACGTCATGTGGAGTTGGAAGCAGAGCACTTGGAAACAGCTAAGACTTCAACTCAGGCAATGATTGTGCATGGAGGCTCCCAGAGTACTTCCTTCGAACCTAAAGGAAAACCAACAACTAAGAAAAACAAACACATTGTGGATCACCCTCTGAAACAGAAAAAATGCCAATCGCAAGCGAGGCAAGCGAGCTGGTAAAAAGAAGGATAAGAAAGAGATGACATGTCACAATTGTGGAAAAAAAAGACATTTTGTAAGGGAATGTCCTGAACCAAGAAAATATCAAGTATTTTCTTTAATGCATCTTACAATTGCTTTATATTTAGCAATGCTTTATTTGTTGACTCTAATCCTTTGTGAATTATTGATTCAGGAGAAACAAACCATATAGCAAAAGACTGTGGGGCTTTCATTGAGTATCACCACATTTCAATGGGAGCATAGTGGATATATGTTGGAAATAACATGTATGTAGCTATTTGAGGAATTGACACATGTCAATTGAAGCTACGCAACATGTGCACACTACTTCTACATGATGTTCTTTATGCTCCAGAAATAAGGTGAAACTTAGTCTCAGTAGTCGTCCTTCTTAGTTTAGGTTTTAGTTTGAACTTCAATAACAATGGCATCACTATGTTTTTAGACGCTAAACTTTATGGTTTTGGATACTTGTCTAATGGTTTTATTATTTTAGACGTTGAATGCGATGTTAAAATTGATAATGATTGTTGTTTTCCCATTTTTGCATCTCCAGTCTTTGTTAATTTAGATGCACATGTATGGCATGCTAGATTAGGTCATATAGGACAAGATCGAAGGAATAAACTTGCTAGAGAAGGCCTTTTAGGCCCATTCGCAAAATGTGACTTGCCTATTTGTACACATTGTCTAGCCAAAAAAACAACTAGAAAACCATTTGGAACAGCTGTAAGAGCTAATAATCCATTGCAATAAATACATTCAGACATATGTAGTCCAATGAATGTTAGAGCGTGACATGGTGCATCATATTTCATCATATTTATTTATGATTTTACTTGTTTTGGTCATATTTTTTTGATCTTACATAAAAATGAAACATTTGATTGCTTCAAAAGATATGTAACTTTGGTTGAAAATCTATTAGAGAAACATGTCAAAATGTTGAGAATTGACCGAGGACGTGAGTACTTATCAGATCAATTTAAAGAATATTGTGATGAAAAAGGGATTGCTAGATAGCTTACCATCCCTGGCACTCCGCAAAAAAATGGTGTTGTGGAAAGGCATAATCGGACTTTATTAGATATGGTTCGATCTATAACGACACAAGCAAGCCTTCCAATTTCATATTGGGGAGATGCATTTAATTAGCTCATGTACTAAATCTAGTATTGTCAAAATCATTAGCTTTCACACCATATACCCTGTGGATTCGAAAAAATCCCAACCTCAAAATTTGCGCCATTGGGGTTACGTAGCATATGTTCACTCTCCATCCAATAAATATGGAATATTGGGACCAAGGGGAAAGAAATCTATTTTTGTAAGATATTTTGAATATTTAAAAGGGTTTGTGTTTATTGGTAAACAAGCAGATGGTAGTTTATTGAATTTGAATTAAGAGATGCCACATTTTTAGAAAATGAGTTTCTTAGCAAAAATGAAGCTATTAGAGATCTCACTTTTTATGAAGTTGATGATTCTTCAGAGAATGTAATCCCAAAACTAGATTCAAATATGGTTGAGACTAATCCAAATTTGGCTCATATTCTTGATCTTAGTGGGAGTGACATTCCAATAAATGCTTCAAATACAAAAGAATTACGTAGAAGCAGTCGTTAAAGTGTGCCTCGAAGATGTTTTGAAATTGAGGGTCATGCTTTTATGATTGCTCCGCATGATGAAAATAAGCCCCGTAATGTTAATGAGGCTTTATCATCATCAACTAAGGAATATTGGCTAAAAGTAATGGATGAAGAAATGGAGTTTATGAAATCTAACCATGTCTAGGACTTGGTTGATCTACTTCCTGGACGTAGACTAATTGGGAACAAATGGGTTTTCAAGATCAAACGTTAGGCAGATGGATCAATTGAAAGATTTAAAGCACGCTTAGTGGCTAAGAGATTTACACAACAAGAAGGAATAAATTATGAGGAAACTTTTTCACTAGTTGTAAGGTTTGCCTCAATTTGTCTATTATTGGCTATTACTGCACATATGGATTTAGAATTACATCAAATAGATGTAAAAATTGCTTTTTTGAATGGATAATTGAATGAAGACATATATATGCAACAATCAATAGATTTTGTTGTAAAATGACAAGAGCATAAAGTACGCAAGCTCAAAAAGTCAATATATGATCTTAAACAATCTTCACGACAATGGTATTTAAGATTTCATCAAGTCATAACTTCTTTTGGATTTAATATGAATGATGAAGATCATCGTGTATAGATTAAACGTTCTGATCAGCGGTTTGTGATATTGTCCTTATATGTGGACGATATACTTTTCGCTAGAAATAACATTGATTATATTGTCACATTAAAGAATGGTTGTCCTCTAATCTTGATATGAAGGATATGGGTGAAGCGAACTTCATACCGGGTGTGAAGATTTATAGGAATCGTTCTAAGCGAATTCTTGCTTTATCGCAAGAACAATACATTAAGAATATCCTTGAACGATTCAAAATGACAAATTGTAACACCATTGACACTCCAATTGCTAAAGCTGAAATCCTAAGCATGGAAATGTGCCCAAAAACTCCAATTGAGAAAGGAAAAATGTCCAATGTCTCATATGTAAGTGCAATTGAAAGTTTAATGTACGCAATGACGTGTACAAGTCCCGATATATGCTATGTCATTGGTTTAGTTAGCAGATATCAATCAATTCTCGGTCAAGCTCATTGGAAAGCGATGAAAAAGATCTTAAGATATTTGAAAGGAATTATGGATTTGTGTTTGTGTTACCAAAGTAATGATTTTCAGTTACTAGGTACTCTAATGCCGATTGGAGAGGAAATCCAGATGACCGCAAATCAATTTCAGGGTATGTTTTCCTATTGAATAATGGTGCAATCTCATGAAGTAGTAAAAAGCAAACATGAATTGCTTTGTCAACCATGAGGCTGAATTTGTTGTTTGCGCTGCTTCAGTTCAAGAGGCAATATGGCTTAGACGTTTCGTTATGCACTTGCAAGTCATTAAAAGCGCATCGAAACTAGTGACTATATTTAGTGATAGTCAAGCAACCATTTCCTATATGAAGGATCTGAAGTATCATGGAAAGAAAAATAACATTGACACAAAGTATAACTTTTTGAGAGACATCATAGCAAGAAAATAAGTTTTCATACAACACATTCCTACGCAAAGGATGACAGTAGATCCAATGATGAAACCTATCGTGAGGGATATTTTTCTAAGTCATGTAAAATCTTTGGGATTGCGTAGACTCTAAATTGTTTGCTATAAATTTTTATTTCGATTCAATAAACAAGTTCTATTGGAATTTTTTATTTCTTGCTCTGATATAAGTCATTATTGACTGGAAGTATGCAACATGCACTGATTGGCTTTCTCCTATAAGCAATCGCCTTTGGCACCAATAATAGTGAGCAAAGATGAGACATTACAATTTATTTGATAAATGTCGCCTTGATAGGAGTTGAGATGAGGTCATTTTGGCAAGGCCATAATAGATTCCCCACTATCTATTAAGGATGTGAATAAAAACCAGATATAAGATCTAGTTAATGGCGCCTAATTATGGCGAGCTACATAGATTCCGAGTTAAGCGTTTCGTGAGGGACTGAACTAAGATCTGCACAATGTAATTAGAGAATTGCATGCCCTCTTATTAAGAGTTGCTCCATTGTGATATATGAAGCATTACACGTGTTTTTTAACCACTTAGAAGTGAGTATATAGTAAATCCCTAGATCCTCACTGTGTGAGTCTAATTAAAATAAGTTCTTATATAGTTGAGACTTCTGTATTGCCCTTATGAATTTTGACTACACAATGAAGTAAGGAATTAGTGCTTGCTACTTTAGTGAGTCACGTATGGTCAAGTATGATTCAATCTAAATGTGCTACATTAGGAAAACAACTGATTCTAAACTAAGTAATGGGAAAGAAAAGAAAGATCATATAGAATAATGTCATTTCATTTTATATTCTATGTCACGACATTAGTGTTGCATCAATTGGATGGAAATATTAGTAAGAATATAATGCTATGAACTTAAGGCTTAAATATTGCTCTTAAAAGGGGTTAGAGAATGTTTTGAACAGAAATGACTATATGCATCTAGGGAAAAGTGAGATATATGTTTTTTAAAAGGGTAGATGTCTCTATGTTGACTCTAATTAATGTGCTAGTGTAGATCTCCCGCTTGCAGGTTATCTCACGGTCGCACGACCCATTAGTTAGAAACACTGTCAATTGAGAGCTTACACTTTCCATACATGATGTGCGAGTGAGAGATGTATCTATGTTATCAAAACATAGGTCGCCCATGTTTGTGATAAACCCGATCCGACCCTACCCGATAAAAAGGACTACACACGATGTGCAAGTGGGAGATGTTGGCCACGTTGACATTTGTAGACAATCGGGTTTATGGGCCATGTTTTATTAGTAAAATAGATAATGTTTTGATAACTAATAGATATCTCCAAATCTCAACAATCCTTGATCTCTTGGGAAGTCCCAAGATTGATAGGATAATAAATCAAGTAGTGTGATTTATGATTTCAATGCTTTTGACAATTTGTGTGAAAAGAGTTCTCTCGTAGGGTTTCTCCAAAAACTTTTAGGCTATGGAAAAGACCGGAGACCACACAACAAGAAATAGGACACATGTACGTTTCTGCTAATACTTTTAATTCCTATTTAGATCAAAACCTTCATAATCTATTAAATCTAATGTGAATATTAATTAATTGATATAAATTTATATCATTCTTCTTATCCATATTTCAAATCTATATAAGGTCTTTGAAGATGTTTGTAAATTATCCTTTTAGCACCTTTAGGAGGATTTAACCTACTTCCTATATGTAAATGTTATATGAAGTCTAACACAAATGAGATCTTAGTTGTCCTCGTATAAAGGTCATCGTTTACAATTTTGAGGAAAAGATGTAGTCATAAGTGCACATTACTATGTTTATGAATGTCATTGTTTAACAAATCTGGTAAGATCTTCTTTCAATGACATCTCCTAATTATCCTTTTCTCTATTAGGTCAGTTATTGTTGTTGTTACAAGTCATATTTATCAGGATGATTCCATGACTGTGTTGTATCATCATAAAGATTGGTTTAAAACTGTCCTTATTTACTCTATTAGCCTTTTTTATTTCAATTGCCCTGAAAGCCTTCCGTTATAACGAGATGATCTTAATATCCTCATTTCCTACTAAGATAATTCGGGTATTGAATTAGTTCATCTATTAAGGGCATTTCATGGTGTCGTTGATGTCTAGTTTATTTGGTCAATTTTGAACGCCATGTTTCATAACAATGATATTTTGAACGATGTCTTAAATTAGTCTATTAGATATGAGTTTAACTACATGTCCTAAAAAATCTTACTTAATAAAGATGACTTGTAAATATCCTTGTTTTGTAGGAGGAGAATTTGGGTATTATCCTTATAATGGTGTTAGCTAGGACATTTCTATAAATCCTTCAAGGCTGTGGTCTTTAATGTTACCTGTAATCTTTTTTGTACATAAAAAACTGCAGAATTCAAAGTGCTCACATTGGGCATGTCCATATACATAGGAAAATTAGTATAGCTTCATAATACGACAAAGTTACTAAACACAAAAGACATAATCTGTAATTCAAATCATATATCTCCAATACTACACAAACTAGTAAAATGCTTCATAAAAAGTGACCACTTAATTTGCATATTCTACTAAACTCAAAAGAGAAAATAAACTCTATTTAAGATACAAAACAATAGAGCTTCATTAAAATGCTACTTTCATATTTAAGTTTCCAAAAATACTTGAAATCTCTTAAACACTTGAAAAAGATAAAAAGAAGGAACAAACATAAATAAAGCAAATACCAATTATCACTAGCACGATAGCAATAATATGTACTTAAAACAAGAACAAAGAATTATACTCAAAACTATAACAACAATAACAATAAATTATATAAGGCAACTACCTATTATCAAAGTACAATATTAATAATCAACAACCTAGAAACGGTAATGTGAGTATCTATCATTCATAAGGAAAACAAAATTTGCTACGTGTCGAGTATGTACAATAAATCTCTCACTTTTTTTATTATACTTATAGATTTGTAGTAACGATAAGTGAGATCATCTCCACAAGTGTTTTGCAAACTTTTCAAGATTTACTTTTAGGATTTTTCTTTTATTTGTGACTAACTAATTATTTACTAGTTGAATTTAAATACTCTAATGAAACTAAAACAATTAACTAACTAAATGAAATTAAACTAACGAATTCAAATAAAATAATTAAGGACTAAACCAAATAATTAATCTTGAACATATATGAACTAAATAAAATGAAATCTAAACAAAATTGCATTCAAACCTAAGATATAATTATTATAACCAATCATAGTCTAGTCACAGGTTTGACGAGATCAATAAACCTTTGTCATAAATAAGTTATAGTTGTGATGGCCCCAGTCTCCACAAACTGGGTCTCGCTTGACCTAAGCCTACATGGGCCCCCCGAGTTTACCCTCGTAAGGTCAATGCAGCCGTAGTCAGCTTCATTTCCATTATTATTAGTTATTTTGCCATTTAAAGTTGAATCGTTGTAATTTGCATGTTTAACAGTATAATAGCGGAAGGAAAACTTAAACAAATTTAAACAATTCAAAGACATATAGTGTCGGACATCCTAATATCATGGAACCTTGTAGTGTATAGATAACATGCATATATATGGTGACAATAAGAGGGAAATCATAAATATGCTTGTATCAGTGTCGCTCAAATCCAAAAGAGATCCCCAAGTGTTATAAAAAACAATTACATATATATATCTACAATACAAAAGCACAATAACCTAAAAGTAAGCAAGAGGAAAAACCGCTTTAAGAGTTCTTAAAGGAAGTCATCGATCACTAGCCCCTTTCCCTTGCTCATCATTGGATCTGCAATTGTCACCGATTGAGATAATTCTAGTGAGTCCAGTAAAGTTTCAATCACAAATCATGAATTTAAATAAATAAGTCTAAGTATCAATCAAGAGTTTAAAAGATAGAAAAGTAAATGAAAGTGCATAATAAATGGACTAGAAAGTAATAACTGCGATACAGAGTGTCTAAGAGTTAAGGGAAACGTTTAAGTGGTCTAAATATATCGAGTGCGGGTTTCACTACTTGACTTCCTAGAATCGCGACTCTTTAAGTCGATAAGCTCAGTTCGGTGTAGTGTGAAGGCAGCGACGATGCCCCGAATACCTTACCCACGTCTACCATCTTTGATCTAGTACTTGGGGTGAGGTCATGTTTGTCCATCTAGCATCAAACCTAGGAGTACCTTACTGACACACTCAAGCCTTAGACACTCAGAGTTATGGAATAAAGTCCAGGTAAAAGGAATAATAAGAAATAAATTCAATAATATGATAAAAATTGGAATTGATCCTCTAGTTAGTTTAGTTACCTCAACTACATGAAAATATCGGCTCTCACGGCTCTTACACGCCCCTGGACTTTCCCCCAGTGCCCAACTCTATTCACTTAGTTCCTAACATCCATTTTAGTTGGTTTTGGTGTGTTAAAGTCCATTTAGTTCATTTCAATCCATATTTACTAGTCATTCATCGCATTTTAACTAATCAAAATGACTTAAAACACCTGAAAATGAATTTTAAAAACTATGAGACTCAATTTCAATGTTAGTAAACATAAACCAATGATTAAATCTCAATTAGAGTTGATTAGGTGGGTTGGATATCCATTTACAATAATTAGCCCAATGTATATAAGTTTTAGAAACATAACTTTAATAATTCAAAATGCATTCGGAAACATGTGTTAGAAAATCCAGAATGATATGAAAATTGACGAGCAATGAAATGATATAAAGAACCCTTGATCTGAAAAAATTGAACTAAATCTGATAAGTGGAAGGCTTCAAAAGTTAAAACTTAAAATCAATTCAAAAAGTTACAAAGGGTTGTCCCTGCAAATGAACTCTGATTTTCATCCCATTTTTAACAAATTATATGACTTAATTTTGAAAAACTAATAGTTCTAAGTTGTTCCTCTCTGTGCTAGCTCTCCAACGGTATGTAGAGCGCCAAATCCAAATTAAAATGAGAAATTTATGGCTGTTTTGCGAAAACATGTCAAACTGTTATGTTTGCAGAAACATTAGCGCGCTATCTTTCCTAGATAGGTGCTATCTAAGTTGGACACTAGATTTCTGCATGTCGAGATTTGGGCTTTTTGACCCCAAACCCCACCTAGGCCATCTTCATCGCCAAAAATCCAACAATGGGGTATCCTCCATCATACAGCATCAGAGACAACACCGATAACATCAATTTGATCAAATTTATCATCAATTTATCCAGGCTCAAACATGCATGAATACACTATTAGTTCAAATTTGGAATTCACTTGAAACCATTTACAAAACCATTTGAGAAAATGAAATCAAGAGATCAAAGTGCATTCAAAAACTAATAGCAACGTTGAATTTAGTTAATGCATGCATATACCCCAATTTCCAATCCCACTTGACTCGAGAACAAAAGAAATGCACTAACTCTAGGTTGTGTTCTTGATGGAGCTTTGATCTCCTAGCTTCTAAGTCTTGATTTCCCTTCTTTAATCCCCCTATTGCTCTCTGAATTTTCAGCCACCTTCTTATTCTTCTTCTTCTTCTTCTTCTTCTTCTTCTCTTCTTAAATGTGCTAGAACATTTTGAGAACAAATGTTCTAACTTTCCTTTTTATAGTCTAGTGTTCATGTAAATCTCTAGATTTCATATTAGGTATCCATAGGATCATTTATAGTTAAATTTTAGTTCTTCACATGCACCCCTAGATTGTCACTAATCTTGCTCATTTTGCATCTTTAAACCAATCTCTATGGTTTTAAGTTGAATGTGTGACTTAAGTGTGTCATTCATTCATATTCCTATAATTTAGGCATTTTACAATTTCTCTATTACTTGGTTCAAGTGTAAGTGCATACCTTTTATTTGATCCCATAACCAAGTTAAATAAATAGCCTAAGCTTCCTATTCTCATCGACTCATTTAACATACCATAAATGCCACGCACGCATTTCGAGATAAAATATTTGTAATTTCTACACTTTGATAACAACTATACATTTAGATATAAATAGTGTGATGCCCAAATCCTCCATAAGAGGGATTTAGTAATTTTCCAATCCCTACACTAAATTAACCTTAATATAAAAATCAAATTGTAAACCCTAACCCTTTTTGTTCAAAATCAACACATTTGAGAGAAACTGTAATTGAAACTATTTGGATTGCTAACTCAAAGAGACACCACCTAAAAGGTAATTTCCACCCTCATTTTTTTCATAATAATCTTTTGTTTGAAGTTTTCAATGGTTTACACGTGCGAATTTCTATAAAAAGAATATAAAACCCCATCTAGGGGTGGCGCCACGCGCGACGCCGTCAGAAGTGGACATCGACATCACCACTCCTGCTGCTAAAGGAAGGCGGTGGCGTCACTACCGCTGCCGTAGTCCCAAGAAGG
Source organism: Stephania yunnanensis (assembly GCA_039657365.1). Taxonomy (NCBI): domain Eukaryota; kingdom Viridiplantae; phylum Streptophyta; class Magnoliopsida; order Ranunculales; family Menispermaceae; genus Stephania; species Stephania yunnanensis. The sequence goes on along the minus strand of CM077581.1, from coordinate 23,641,769 downwards.
GGCCTCCATCGAAGGCCTCGATATGAAGGGAGAGGTGAGGGGTGGCACTAGAGCCACCCCTATGACCACCACCGCCAATAGGGACATCCCCTAACACCGCCGCCCTGGAACGCAGAGGGCCCAAGGGTAGCCCTTGCGTTCTAGGGGCCTGTTTAGCCCTTGGACCAGTTAATTAAATTAAAAAATAAAAAATAATAAAAAAAGATAAAATAATATATATTATAAATAAACAAAAATAGTATAGATATACATATATAATAAAATAAAAGAAAATATTTGTTTTCAAACGGGGTACTACCATGTCTCCGAGGGAAACAAACCAGGTCCCACTCCTCGACTCTCGTACCGGGCGATAGGGGACCCGCATAACCCACACTAGTGGACCCAAAAGTCCAATAAATGGAAGATTTGTTTAAGTTTTAATTAAGCATTTATTTACAAAATGTGTTATGGTTGTATAGTGTCACGGGAAGGTTCACATCGAGCCCTAGGCATAGCGGGAGTTGTTATAGGTGTTGTGGCGAGTCGAGGTAAGTGGGGAGCTTCCCTCATGTATTAAATGTAGCTTGAATATTAGATAAATAGAGATTTCATTTTTATATCGAAAGACTTGGGATTTGGTTGTATTTAGTTAATGGTATGAACATGCTTATTTATGGAATACATGTGATGTGAATAATTTTGTTATTCGATCCAAAAGCGGTGAGTGGCAATATGCTCATCAAAAAAGAATGGTCCGTGCCACGAGTAGCAGTGGTGTGGCAGTTGCTTACCAATAGAGAGTGGTCCGCCACACGAATTGCAGTGGTGTGGATATAACCCCACTAAAAGAGAGTGGTTTGCGCCATGAACTATCAAGTTGACAAGTGGTCACAATCAGTGATGGCTTGGAAACACTTACTATTGGTTTGATGGAACTATATGGAGATAACAACGACCATTGTGACCACCAATGGCTTAAATCACCTCGAGGATGAGTGTTTTGGCCACCAAATTCATACTATTAGCTAGAATGCATTGAATGGAATAACGACTTATGCGTATTATTTATTTCTTATGGTAAATCTCTTGCTGGATCTCGTTGTATGAATAAATGGGATTTATTTACAAATTTGTGAATTTTTTTCATTATGTGGTTTCAAAAGAATGCTCTTTTCTTTGTTTGTTGAATTATGTATTTACTTTTAAGTAATATTGGATATGGAACTTGTCTACACCACCTTTTACGAACAAGAATCATGCTTTCATTTCTTTCATTAAATGCTTACAATTCGGTTTACTATTTCATGTATAGAATTGTTTTACTTTATAGGTAATACATGCATGTTTAGTGTTTGAGCGAGTCTTCTCTCTTATTAAGCTCCATTGGTTCTTTAGCACGCCTAATTTACTTTTCAGGTGCCTCAACATGTGCATTAGTTTGTGACAAATGAAAGGCACCCCTTAGAGTCTTTCATTGCATTGTGAGCAATTGCATGCTCCTACTATCTATTTATTTACTTTTAAGAACAATAATTTGGGTTGTAACTTAAAGTAGGTTATTTGGGTAGTTGGAACCCTCCTTACCTATTTTGGACTATTTAGAATCTTTACGGTAGTATTGGAAGTCTTTGGGACGATTAAACCTATTTAGGATTTTGAACACTTATCGTTTGGATTATATGGATTATAGAATTTTAGTTTCGATTTTAATTCCGCATTTATTATTCCATATGGTTAGTATGTTATTCCGCGGGTTGAAATAGGCATGCCAAACTGTTATTTGGGCATGGTTCAGGTATCGAGTTTGAATAACGGTTTGGGCCGAATGACCCAACCTTAGTTCAGGTGAGGGTCGTTTCATTTGGTATTAGAGCATGTGTGATGACCCCTTCTTAAATTAAGACACCACCCAGCTTAATCTTGTCATTAAGCTCTAACCTCACCATGAAGGACTTAACAAGGAATTAGTAAGCCTTTCCAAAATCTTTATTCTTACTAGTTAATTTTTGAGATAATAATTTTCTTATATTATGTCAATTAATAAAGAAAAGCTAACTAAAATTTACCAATTTAAATTTTATTAAATGGAAATCTTAACAATTTAGCGAAATCTTTTAACATGATACCTAGATTTGTGGAAAACCAGGAAGTAAAGATCACATGCATACATATATAATGTAACAACGATAAACTATATCAACATGTATCTGCTCAGGGAACTATCTCTCAACCCATAATATATATAACCCGAAAAGTATTTGAAAGACATAAAAGTCATACAACAAAGTCAAAACCTATAAAATTCGGTGTAGCAACACTCCAATGGCTCAGAGGTAGTCGCTGATCTTTTTTTTTGCGTGGTCTGCTACTCGATGGATCTTCACCAATCGTCATAAAAAGAACGATGAGTATATGAAAGTAGAAAGTAACACCAAGAGACATTTGTTCCCATTTCCAAATATACAAAAGTATATGAAAGCATAATAAAACAACTATGCTGAAAGGAAATCACGCTGTAAGATACTCCAGTTAAACAAAATGAAACTAAGACTCGACTAAGTAGTAATGATATATGGTTGGTCAGTTGGGAGTTCTATCCGAATGCCTTTTCCACTATGTAAGGATGGAACTGAGCTCTACATCTCTGTAAAGGTCGGAGCTGTGCTTTACGCCTTTATAATCATCCCAAGTGCCAGTTACTTGTGATTTATGGTCATAGGTACAAGAACTACTTTTATATTTCAAGATATAACATGGTTAGAGAATCCAATAAAGTAATTGCATATCTAATGCAAAATGGAAAATAGATTTACAACACTATGTAACACCTACCTATATCATGCTATTTTATTTAACCACATGTATTAACAATCAAAAATGACATAGCCCATGATTTGGAGTCAATGAAACCATTTGACCAAGAATCTATACCCTCATAGCAACCTCATGAAATGAGAGAGGAAACAAGTTATGATATATAAAAAATAAGAAAATCAGTCCAAATGACTGGAATCAATAACAGAACAAGAATGAAATATAAATAAATATCTCAATCAATTTACTTACAATCTACGCAATTCTCCTAGCTATTTGGCCTTCCGACACCTCAAAACTCGTATCCGAACCTGTGAGACTTTTCCCTAGGTTCTTGATATCATTTAAGTTATTTTCGAGTATGTTTAGACATTTACTTAAGGTATTAGACTTATTTATAATGTTTAAGTAAATTTAAGAAATTGCAGATTCTTATGTTGTTATAGCACCTAGCGCGCTAATTAAGTGATTAGCACGCTAGTGACCTTATTAGCGCACTACTAAGTTTCTCTAGTGCGCTATACAAAGTTAATCTACTAGCTGACCTACCTAGGGCGCTAAATGCAGAAAAACCCAAAATTTCGCACTTAGAATTCTAAGTTCTCTCCATATATAGGCCACCCCAACACTTTGGTTCTCTATTCCACACCTTTAGAGACCCAAGACATAAATAACAACATAATAACATCCACACATCTTATAATTCATGATTTCATCAAATTAAGCTAAGTTGCTAGTGTAAGTGAATTACCTAGTTTAATGGACACCTAGCTTGATTAAGAACTCCTAACACAAAATTCACCAAACTCTCCGAATCCTTGCTGATTTTTCTTCTCTCTAGCAAGCTTTCCTTAATTTCTAAGTTTTGTAATGAAATGAATTGTTTGATTTGCATCTGTTGATCAGTTAATCTTATATATTAAGATAAAATTGATTGTTAGCCATTGATATTTTTATACACACGTGTCTCGAGACTTATCTAATGGTCTTCAACTTAACACATTGCATACTAACTTCCACTATCTCATGCTAGCTAAAACCAATTTTAAACTCAATTGGTTTTTTGATGTGTCAGTATGTAAATTGAGAATCATCACATGGCTATTATTTTAAATTTCTAACTTAAGTTACATTTAATTTAAAATCAATTATAGTTTCATTAAAACTACTATTTAAGCTATAATAAACTTAAAATGAATTTACCACATCATTCTCTACCCTAGTCCCACGTCGGCATGCATCTCGAGGTGCGTCCCCGCTCACGTCTCAACACCTAAACATTAGTAGGAGTGACTTAGTAGCCTACACATATACAATACACTAGGTATAAACCACCATAAATATAACATATACCTCAGCTATATCGACTTGGTGAATGCACGTATTGCAATGCGGGTCCCACTTCTCGTGTCACCGATCCTGATTAAGGAAACTAAACTCGAATTAAGATTTTGGGCTATGAAAAATCTTCCCTATTAATGGAAATCTTTTACTCAAAATTAAACTTAGGTTAATGTTGTAACTGACTTGAAATGGTATAAAAACCTATCTCGCATATAATCTTCACGCGCCCAAGTGAGTTCTGAGTCTCTAAAAACCTGCCACTTGACTAACACCTTCGAGATAGACTTGCCTTTCAACTGTTGTATCCTTCGATCTATGATTTGTACTGGCTGCTCTTCATATTATACATCCTCACTCAAGTAAATCTAACTTAATTTAACCGGCGATCATACATCTGCCTTCGACTTACCTAGTTGAAGCATAGAAATATGGAAAACCATATAAATCCCGACATTTATGGAGGTAAATCAAGCTCATAAGCAACATTCCCAACCCGTCTTCCGATCTTGAAAAGCCCAATGAATTTCAGTGCTAACTTGCTTTTCAAACCAAACCTGTGAATACTTTTTTGAGGAGAAACCTTTAAATATACAAAGGTTCATTCGGTGTACATGAGGTCGCTGTGATACGTTTCTGCATACTTCTTTTGCCTTTCCTAGGCTCCTTTAAGCCTATGGTGAATCTGTCGTATATTCTCTATGTGATCAACAATAATTTTAGGCCTCACTAATTCCCAAGCCTCTTGCTAAGCCTAATAAGATGGAGAGTGACATGATCTGCCTTATAATGCCTCAAATGGTGTCATTTTAATGTTAGCCTCATAAATGTTGTTGTATGTAAACTCACACAATAGTAGGTATTCGTCTTATGATCTGCTAAACTCAAATACCTAAGTGCAAAGCATATCATCGAGAGTATGAATCAACCTCTCAATCTGCCCATCAGTCTAAGGGTGAAAAGTTGTACTGAACTATAGGCGCGTACTATACTGCTCCTGCATACATCGCCACATCCTGGATGTATACATAACATCTATGTCTGACGTAATAGTCAATGGTACTCCATGCAGTCTGATAATCTTCATCTTAAATAATATACTTAACTGGTCAAATGTGTAGTAAGCCGCAACTGGTATAAAATGGGTAAATTTCAACAATCTATCCATAATCACCTAAATAGAATCGTGTTGATGGGCAATCCTCGGCAATCCTTGACAAATTCCATGGCTATGTATTCCCACTTCCATTGTGGAATAGGAAACGACTATAAAAATCCTCTAGGTTTATAATTCTCAACCTTCACCCTCTGGCAGATCCTATAGTTCTTGATAAACTCCGATACGTCTGTTTTCATCTTAGGCAACAAAAATGTCTCTTCATGTCATGATACATCTTGGTTTTTCCTGGATAAACAGTAAATCATGAACGGTTTGAATCCCGAAGAATCTCATCTCTATACTCTACAATTTTTAGTATCCATAATCGACTTCTAAATCTCAAACACTGATATGTCATCTCCATCCAATTAGTACAACTCGTACTCTGGCTAACTCATTGAACCTTGGGTATAAAATGTCGGCTCTCTAACCATTTGACACTCTTTTGTGGACACTATCTGTAGCCTCATCTGTGCATAACTCATTACCTGAGTGTCGATAGGAATATCTGCTTGACCCATCATCACCACTGCCTTAAGTAATCCATACTCATGCATCATATGACATCTAACAATCTCAGGTTCTCTAGTCGGTATGCTACTCAGTGCATCAGCACATATGTTAGCTTTTCTTGGGAGATACTCCAAAGAAAAGTTGTAGTCATTCAAAAACTCCAACCATATGTGTTGTCTCATGTTTAGCTCTTTTTTGTGAAGAGGTATTTCAAACTCATATGATCGGTGTAGAGTGTGAATCTCTCCCTATAAAGATGATGTCTCCATCTCTTTAGAGAAAATACCATTGCTGCCAACTCTAAGTCAAGAGTGAGATAATCTTTCTCATGTATCTTTAGCCGTTTAAATGCAAAAGCCACCATGCCTATATCCTGCATCAACACACAACCTATACCTGTATAAGAAACATCTGTATATAACAAAAATCCATGTTCAGCCTCTAGCAATATTAACACTGGTGCAGTAGTCAACAACCTCTTTAGTTGGGGAAATACCTCATTGTATTCCTTAGACCAATCAAATCTGACGTCCTTCTGGGTCCATCCATTAATTAATGAAGCGATCTTCAAGAAATCCTTCACGAATCTACCATAATATCCTACTAATCCCAAAAAAATCATGATCTCCAAGATTAACATTGGTGCTGGCTAATCCATAATAGCCTGAATCTTAGTTGGATATACATTAATACCTGGTACTCCAATAACATATCCTAAAAACTTGACCTATAACAACCAAAATTCACACTTGCATAACTTGGCGTAGAGTCTATACTCCCTCAAAGTCTTCAACATTTCGTTGAGGTGCTGCTCGTGATCTTCTCAAGTTCTCGAATATATCAATATATCATCGATGAAAACTATCATGAAACGGTCAAGAAATGGTCTCATCACCCGATGCGTCAAATCCATAAAATGGTAGGGGCGTTGGTTATACAAAATGTCATGACGATAAAATGATAATGTCCATATCTCGTGCTGAACGCTGTCTTTGACCTATCTCTGTCTTTTATCCTAAGCTGATTATATCTTGATTGCATTTCTATTTTTGAGAAAAACTATGCTCCTATTAACTAATTAAACAAATCTTCAATCCACGATAATGGATACTTGTTCCTGACTATGACTTTGTTCAACTATCTGTAATTGATATACAGCCTCAAAGTACCATCATTCTTCTTCATAAGCAGGACAGGTGCTCCCTATGGTGGCATAGAAAGTTTGATGAATCCCTTTTGTCATAAATCTTTTAGGTGACTCCTCCACTCCTTTAATTTTTTGGAGCCCTACGGTACACTAGTCTAGAAATATGTTTAGTGCTTGGTACCAACTCAATAATAAAACTTATCTCTCTCGATGGTTGTAAACAGGTAAGTCTTAGGAAAATAAGTCCAAAAACTTGAACACAACCGAAATCTTTTCAAGTCTAGGTCCCTGACTGTCTACCACAGTATATATTACTACCAGAGTCTTCATTTCTCCACTAATCATAACTCGACCTCTAGTGCCCTCTGCTCTCGGTGTACTACCACTATATGTGAATATCGGATGCCCTAGATTCTCAAATATCACTATCTTACTTCAATAATCAATATGAGCATGATACACCGCTAGCCAATCCATCCATAATAATGCATTAAAGTCTAAGAACTCGAGACCCCTGAAGTCTGTAGGTATTTCTACCTTGCCTATCTATACTAGTCATCTCTAAACAAGACAATTAGGGTAAACCCTATCCCTAGCCGTGGTACTCAAAATCAAATGTACGCTAACTCTAACCGGTGTCAACTCTAAGATGCTTATCATGCAACACGAAATTAAAGATACTATAGAACCTAAATCAAATAAAATATATAAATCTCTACCACAAATGGAAACCATACCCTCAATAAGTCTTTATGTAGCATCGACTTAGGCTGTAGTACCATGTCTACACACTCTGGACTCTGCAGTGGATCCACGATTGTTGGTTATAGATAATCTCGAATCATATGCCCAACCTGTACACACCTGAAGCAAGTAATCAACCTACGTTGACTCTGTATATGATTTTGGGCTTGTGCCAGTGACTGTCCTTGTTAGGAAACATCTTTATCTCTATCTCTACCTCTGCCTCAACCTCTACCATCATATTGCTGCTGACATGGTGCTGGTGGTACTGAGTGGAGCTAGTAAAGTAGTAAGAGTTAGCAATGTAAGTCTAATTGGTGGTGGCGAGGGAAGTCTACCAACTACACTCTGCAATGGAATATAGGATGATATATAGGGTACAACTGCTATAAATCTCCTTGACCCATATAAACCACTTTCCCATCTCCTTGGTCCCTTACCCCTTTATCTCTCATCTCAAACTCTGCAACCTGATCTGGTGTTAATGTTGGTCCTTGCGGTGTCCCATCTGCAACTCTGCTTAGATAATAGGTCTCATAAGAAAGTGCACGCTCATAAATTTTGACAAAGTCCTGTCACCTGAACTAACAACATAAAATCCTATAGCTCATCATCGACTCATCAACTCCATGTGTCAGGTTCATAATCTCCTTCCTCAACCTCTTCATCACCGTAGGTGGGAAATACTGCTAGTAGAACTTCTACTTAAAGGTATCACAAGTCTCAAACTCACTTTTAGAAGATATCATCGCACGCCACTAAACATCAACGTTTCCTTGTAGTGTATACGATGAAATCTCAACTTTAAACTATCCTCAATCCTCAAGACTATGTAGCTTCTCTTGAGGGGAAACCCACTTCTCAATCTTCTTAAAGTTATACTGACAATCAAAGTAAACTAGCTTATGTCTGATGTAATCATTGACCAATTGAACCTCTGCTGATGAGCTCGAAGATGTAGGTTGAAAGATGGTGTATAAACTCTCTATAGCTAGTGTAGTCACTATCGGTATAGTTTGTACTACTAGAGCAACTGCCGTCAGTAATGTGGATGTAGTATAGTTTGCACTACTGGAGCAACTGCTGTCGGTAATGTGGAAGTAGCAGTAGTAGTAAAGAGCAGAGTAAGCAGCAGCTGAGCAGCAGCAGCAGTAGTAGTAGTAGTAGTAGTAGTAGTAGCAGCAGTAGTAGTAGCAGCAGCAGCAGCAGCAGTAGCAGCAGCAGTAGTAGTAGTAGTAGTAGTAGTAGTAGTAGTAGTAGTAGTAGTAGTAGTAGTAGTAGTAGTAGTAGTAGTAGTAGCAGTAGTAGTAGTAGTAGTAGTAGTAGTAGTAGTAGTAGTAGTAGTAGTAGTAGTAGTAGTAGTAGTAGTAGTAGTAGTAGGAGTAGGAGTAGTAGTAGCATGCAGCAGTAGAGTAGTAGAGTAGTAGTAGTAGTAGCAGTAGTAGTAGTAGTAGTAGTAGTAGTAGTAGTAGTAGTAGTAGTAGTAGTAGTAGCAGTAGTAGTAGTAGCAGAGTAGTAGGAGTAGTAGTAGTAGTAGTAGTAGTAGTAGTAGTAGTAGTAGTAGGAGTAGTAGGAGTAGTAGTAGTAGTAGTAGTAGTAGTAGTAGTAGTAGTAGTAGTAGTAGTAGTAGTAGTAGTAGTAGTAGTAGTAGTAGTAGTAGTAGTAGTAGTAGTAGTAGTAGTAGGGATCAGAGTCTGGTGGCGTCTATACACCAGCAATGAAATCCGGGGCATGTGCCTCGAAATCATTAGCTGATGGAATATGAGGCTGGTTGTGTTGGGGCATGTGCCCGAGGTCAATCCATTAATTGCCTTTATGAATACGTTTAGTTAATAAAAATAGAGGATTTGATTTGCTGTTTATTATAATTAATTTGCATGTTTACATTATAATAAGATCCATGGGTATTTACAAAAATATCATAAATGTCTCTAGTCGATCATTATACTGAGAACTATACTGAATTAAGACTTGTGTGAATCTTGATTGATGATCATATGATGATTATACATATGGGGATATGAATCAAGATTACGAGTACTTGTTAGGGAACAAAGTATTGGACCGACCTGCTATGAGAACATCACATGGATTAAATCATAGTTATTTTTTATAATAGGTATATTTTTCCAGTCATCTAACTTGAGATTACTAGAGACTTCAACATTAGGAACACAGTGCTTTGACACAATCAAACGTTATCTTTAACCGGACGATTATAAATGTTGTGATTGGTTATTGTGTGAGTAATGTGATGAAGTTGTGTAATCAAGATAAAATTTTTCCCTCTCATATAAAGAGAGATATCCAGTGGATCCCTCGATGTGTTAGACTGTTAAAAGGCCTAATCTAAGTGAATTGATATTGCTCAATGTCACTTGGATGTTTTCACTCTACCTAGAGATCGAGACTAGTACGATTGAACATGTTGGATGACAATTTCATGCCTTATGTTTGATCAAAAGGATGTTATATACGCTATTGATTAGGTTGTATCGATTTGATATTCTTACAACTTGGGTAGTCATAATGTCTTGCTAGAGGCCGCTTATGACTTGTATACTAAAATATGTTTTGGTACACTGCCAACATTGTATGAGCCTATTGGGCCGCACACTAAGAATGGTTTCGCGAGATTTGAAGATGGTTCAGAAAAATAAATTTTATATGATAAAATTCATGAAATAAATGTTCTTGTGGTGTACACTTATACTTCTTTAAGTAGGGGTACATATGTAATTTACTTAACCGTCTATATACAAATGTTGTATAAATAGACGCTTTAAGTTAGAACACACGTATGAAAGATAAAGGGTTGAAACTCTATTTTCATTTCAGAAATGAATTAGGGTTTTATGGTACGCTCTGGATCATTTTGGAGAAAACAAAAAGGTTTGGTATTCTCTCGAAGCTAGCACTTCGAATCTCAGCCACCGTTCGCATGTGGACTGCTGGTAGAGAGCGTTCGTCGTTAGCAACACCTTAGAGATCGATCAACCTTTAGAAAGGTATATTGCGACCGAGGTATGATTAAGTTTTCATGGTTTAAACAATTTTAATGGAATTAGATTCGGATCTTGTTGGGTTTTTTGTCACAACTCTTTTATAATTTCCGCTGCGTATGAACCCCAAAACTCAACAGTGGTATCGGAGCTTTCGAGTTCGATTCCATTAAATTCATTGCATGTTTTCTTCTGATATATACATGATATATGATTGAAAGCATGTTAATAGTTGATGTATATGTGATATACACGAGTTTTCTGTGAGATTTATTATCATGTTTTGTGTATATGATACATATATTCGTGATTTAATTGAAATCAGTTTCGTACATGCAAGTAACCATGTTAGGTTAATTCGAATAATTTTAATGAATTCAATTTCATGTTCTATGATCCATGACACCATTAGGTATAATCTTTATTTTTCGTGTATTAATGCATGGATGAAATCTCTGTAATTCAGTATGCATATTTAGGTTACATTGTTTTAAGTTTCTTAAATTGTATAAGTCTTAATATTAATTCGAAACTAATATGATTAGGTTTAATTGGGATAGTAGTTCACGGTTCAATTACATGTTTGTGATTATTTGGATGAGGACCGAAATTGCAAATAATTATTTTTCGAAATTATTTATTTATCTCGTTATATTTATTCTGTTATGAAATTTCTATTTGATAAGAGATATATAACAAATTAGATTACGAGATATTAGAAAAAATGGTTTCTTTATCCCTATTGGATAGGAGATAAATATTGAGAATTCTGTTATTGGCGATATGCTAGGATTCAAATATCTTAAGTCCTAATTAGATTAGGATAAGATGATTAGTTAGATGTGGGTCCGGGTTAATTAAAATGTTTTAATTGACTTAATTTCGAATAAATTAAGGGGTTAATTTAGGATAATAAAATCAGCGAAAAATATGATTTTCTATAGCGAATTTTAATTTTTAGAATTGAAATTCGTCTCCTAAAAAAAAAATCGGGGCGCTGCCCCCTGTTCCCTCGTCCGCTCACCCGCTAACTAATCCTAGCATACGGAAATTCTTTTATTAGTGAACAGTATAAAAATCTCCAAATTGTTTAGTGATTGAACAAATCAATAAAATATATGATATTTCATTGTTTAAATAAAATCATTAAAACTGAATAAAATCCCTCTATTAAATTTTAAGTCTCGTGCCATCCATTTTAAACACTTGTCAAGGCCTCGATCACACTAATATAGTTTCAGCCATAGCTGGGTGTATGATGTTATCTTGGTGAGACAAGTTGGGTAAGAGTTACCTAAATGTTTAAAATGGCCCGACTTAATAAATCTATCAAAATAGTTTGAGCTTTAAGTATATGATGAGATAAAAACATGCTAAGACATAAGATGTCCCGTATCTCATAAAAGTATCTAAAATTACATAAGATATAATTGGTAACTGTTACCTACCTAAATAATCTAGCTATGTGTTTCATGCCATAGCTGTCATAGAATTAGGTGAAATATGAATTTTAGTCCCTTGAATAAACATTATGTTTTAGGAGGGTTGTTAATTTAGTAGGAGTTTATTCATCTATACTAAAATAAACTTTGCATAATCTTTATTATAGATCAATGGCCTCTTCAAGTAACAATAATCCTCTGTCACTGCGATCCATCCTTGAGAAGTATAAGCTATATGGGACTAACTTTCTCGACTGGTTCAAAAACTTGAGAATCGTTCTCAAATATGAACACAAGTTGTATGTCCTGGATGCTCCAATCCCTAATGACCCACCAGACAATGCTACGAAAGCTGTGAAGGAGACGCATAATAAGCATGTCAACGATTCTACTAATGTTGCATGTATCATGCTGACAACTATGGTTCCTGAACTTCAGAAGGACATGGAACTAATGGAAGCCTACGACATGGCTGTAACGCTGAAGGAAATGTCCCAATAGCAAGCTATGAATGAATGGTTCGAGACAGTCAAGAACCTACATTCTTGCAAGATGACTGAGGGTGCGTCAGTTAGTCCTCATGTTCTAAAGATGAAAGGCTATGTTGACCAGCTTTATGGACTCGGATTTCCCATAAGCCAGAGTTGGTTACGGATTTGATCCTGAATTCATTACCGGATAGTTACTCATAATTTGTGATGAAGTACAATGGAGAAATAAATTTCAGAGTTTCATTTAATGCTCAAAACTACTGAACAAAATAACAAGAAACCCTATAGTAATGTGTTGATGGTCCAAAAGGGAAAGAGAATGAAGAAGAAAGGCAAAGGCAAGGTTAAAGTTGCCAGGGTTGCTTCTGCGCCTGTCGCAAAGCCCATTGAACAAGTCAAGCCCAAGCCTGTTCCTGTTTCAAAACACTCAAAAGAAAAGGAAGGAAATTGTCATTTCTGCCGTGCACCTAGACATTGGTTTAGAAATTGCAAACTCTATCTGGAAGATCTAAAAAAGAAAAAGGGTAGTGCGACTACCACTACAGGTATTTATGTTATTGAAACTAAATTTTCTACTAGTGATTCCCAGGTATTAGATACCGGATGTGGATCTCACATTTGTATAAATGTGCAGGGACTCACCAGAAGTAGAAAGTTGAAGAAAGGAGAAGTCATCCTCCGCGTAGGGAATGGAGCAAGAGTTGTTGCTCTGGCTATTGGATCATATGACTTAGTCTTAGCAAGTGGACTTATTTTAACTTTAAATAATAGTTATTTTGTGCCTGCCGTGAGCAGAAACATCATTTCTATTTCATGTTTGGATATGGATGGTTTTGATTTTATTATTGCGAATAATAGATGTTCCATTTCTCATAAAGGCATATTTTATGCAAATGCTGATTTGTGTGATTGTCTTTATATTCTAAGCATGAAAAGGTCCACTGATACTCCAGTCTTTAACAAAATGAGAAACTCATAACGAAGCTCCATAAAGATGGACTTCTAGATTCATTTGATTTAGAAACATATGAAACGTGCGTATCTTGTTTACTAGGCAAGATGACTAAAAGTCCCTTTACCGGACACAGTGAAAGGGCAAGTGATTTATTCGGTCTAATACATACTGATGTATGCGGTCCTATAAACACAATGGCTAGAGGAGGTTATCATTACTTCATTACATTTACTGATGATTTCAGCAGATATGGTTATGTAAATCTTATGAAACATAAAGCTGAATCATCTGAGATGTTTTGAATGTTTCAAAATGAAGTGCAGAATCAACTTGGTAAAACTATCAAAACACTTAGGTCAGATCGATTTATGGATTAAAGCAAGCTTCTCGGAGTTTTAATCTTCATTTTGATGAAGTAATCAAGGATTTTTGTTTTATTAAGAACGAAGATGAGCCTTGTGTATACAAGAAGGTTAGTGGGAATGTAGTTATTTTTCTAGTACTGTATGTTGATGATATATTACTCAATGGAAATGGCATCCCAACATTGCAGAATGTCAAGTCTTAGTTAGGGAAGTGTTTCTCAATGAAAGACTTAGGAGATGCAACTTATATCCTAGGGATAAGGATCTATAGGGATAGAACTAAGAGGCTAATTGGTCTAAGTTAGAGTGCTTACATAGACAAGGTGCTTTATAGGTTCAGTTTGCAAGACTCTAAAAGAGGATTGTTGCCAATGTCTCATGGCATAAGTCTCAGAAAAATTCAATGTTCTAAGACAAATGATGAGCGAGATCGTATGAATAAGATTCCATATGAATCAGCTATTGGATCTATCCTGTATGCTATGCTATACAGTTGACCTGATGTATCATATGCTTTGCGCACGACAAGCTGATATCAATCAGATCCTGGTGAGAGTCACTGGATAATAGTAAAAAGCATTCTTAAATACTTAAGAAGGACTAAGGAAGTGTTATAGGTCTTTGAAGGTTTTGAAAATGATCTAGTTGTAAATGGTTACACATATACAAGTTTTCAAACTGATATATGTGATTTTAGATCGCAGTCTAGATATGTGTTTACTTTGAATGGGGGTGCGGTAAGCTGGAAAAGTTTGAAGCAATAGACTCGTGGCATATTCTACAACAGTTTGAGTATATTGCGGCGTCAAGTCCGACGCAAAGAAAGGAGGCGCTTTGGATCAAAAAGTTCATTTCTCGAACTAGGTGTGGTTCCAAGTATTACTAACCCTGTTTGTTTGTATTGTGACAATAACGGGGCAATAGCACAGGCCAAGGAACCTAGATCACACCACGGATCAAAATATATACTCAGACGTTTTCTTCTCATGAGAGATATTGTTGAGAGGGGAGATGTGAATATTTGCAGAGTACCTCCTCAAGACAACATTGCTGATCAATTGACAAAAGCTCTTCCACAAGCAAAACGTGATGGTTATGTTAGATAATTAGGCATTACATGCATTTATGATTGGCCCTAGTGCAAATAGGATATGTTGGGGCATGTACCCTAGGTCAATCCATTAACTGTCTTTATAAATACTTTTAGTTAATAAAATAGAGGATTTCATTTGTTGTTTATGATAATTAATTTGCATGTTTACATTATAATAAGATCAATGGGTATTTACAAAAATATCCTAAATGTCCCTTGTAGATCATTATACTGGGAACTATAATGAATTAAGACTAGTGTGAGTCTTGATTGATGAACATATGATAATTATACATATAGGGATACGAATCAAGATCACAAGAACTTGTTAGGAACAAAGTACTGGAGCGACCCGCTATGAGAACGTCACATGGTTTAAGTCATAGTTGTTTATCATGAAAGGTATATTTTTCAGTCATCTAACTTGAGATTACCAGAGACTTCAACATTAGGAACAAAGTGATTTGACACAATCAAACGTTGTCTTTAACTAGACGATTTTAAAGGTTGTGATTGGTTACTGTATGAGCAATGTGATGAAGTTGTGTAATCGAGATAGAATTCGTCCCTTTCATATGAAGAGATATATCCAGTGGATCCCTCGAAGTGTTAGACTGTTAAAGGCCTAGTCTAAGTGAATTGATATTGATCAATGTCACTTGGATGTTTTCAGTCCAACAAGAAATCGAGACTAGTACGATTGAACAAGTTGGATGACAATTCCATGCCTTATGTCTGATCAAAAGGATATCGTGTGACAAAAGGATGTTATATACACTATTAATTAGGTTGTATAGATTAGATATTCGTACAACTTGGGTAGTCATATTGTCTTGCAGAAGCCGCTTATGACTTGTATACCAAAATGTGTTTTGGTACACTGCCAACGTTCCACGAGCCTATTGGGTCGCACACTAAAAATGGTTTCGTGAGATTTTGAGATGGTTCAGAAAATGAATTTTATATTATAAAATTTATGACAGGAACGTCCTTGTGGTGTATTACACTTATAATTCTTTAAGTAGGGGTATATGTGTAATTTACTTAACCTTCTATGTACAAGGGTTATATAAATAGATGCTTTAAGTTAGAACACACGTATGAAAGATTAATGGCCGAAACTCTATTTTCGTTTCAGAAACGAATTAGGGTTTTATGGCACGCTCTGGATCATTTTGGAGATAAACAAAAAGTATTCTCTCGAAGCTAGCACTTCAAATATCGACCGCCGTTCGTGTTGACTGCTGGTAGAGGGCGTTCGTCATTGGCAACGCCTTAGAGATCAATCAAACTTCAGAAAGGTATTTTGCGACCGAGGTATGATTAAGTTCTCATGGTTTAAACGTTTTTAATGGAATTAGATTCACATCTTGTTGGGGTTTTTATCAAAATTGTTTTGTAATTTCGGCACTTGTATCCCTGCTATCGTGTGAATTCCCCAGCAGTATCAGCAAGTTGATAACGTACGGGAATAAGTTACTAAGTAGATAACGCATATATACATGTAGAAACTAACATGTACACATAAGAAATCCCCATCTCACCTTCACTCACTTTCCAATAAATGGTTTTTAGGCAAGGATCATATGGTTGTCCATAGCTAAAATTTATGTTTTATTGTTTAAATTTTATTTGTTACTTATTAGAAAAGTTAGGCCTCTATAACTGACTATAACTTTGGTATCAAATTGTAGAAAAACTATATTCCGTAAACTAAGCTTTATAAACTTAGGCTCTATAAACCTAAGCTTTACAAACCTTGACTCTGATACCACCTGTGACGATCCTCCTCAAATTAGGGCATTGTCTAGTTTAATCCTGTCATTAAGCCCTAACTTTATAGTATAAGACTTAACAACTTAACAAGGAATTAGTCAACTTTTCCAAAATCTTTATTCTTACTAGTTAATTTTTCAAATAATCATTTTCTTATCTTATATCAATTAATAAATAAAAGTTAACTAAAATTTACCAATTTAAAGTTTATTCAGTGAAAATTTTAACAATTAAGCGAAAGCTTTTAACATGATACCTAGATTTGTGGAAAACCAAAAAGTAAAGATCACATGCATTCATATATAATGAAAGGAGGATAAAATATATCAACCTGTATTTGGTCAGGGTATTATCTTTCAACCCATAAAATATACAACCCCAAAAGTATGTGAAAGACATAAACGTCATACAATAAAGCTGAAACCTACAAAATTTGGTCTAGCAGCACTCTATTACCTCATAGGTAATCGCCGATCTTTTCTCTACCTAGTCTGCTACTCGATGATCTGCACCCACTACCATAAAAAGGACGATGAGTACATGAAAGTAGAAAGTAACACTTAGAGAAATTTGTTTATATTTTCAAATATACAACAAATATTTGAAAGCATAATAAAAGCGGTTATGCTTAAAGTAAATCACGCTATAAAATACTCCAATTAAACAAAATGAAACTGACACTCGGCTAAGTGGTAATGATGTAGGGCCAGTCGGTCGGGAGTCATATCCTAATGCCTTTTCCACTATGTAACGATGGAGTTGAGCTTTGCATCTCTGTGAAGGTCGGAGATGTGCTCTGTCCTTTATAATCATCCTAAGTTCCAGTCACCTGCGATGTATACTTACAGATAACCCCAGGTCCCACACCTTATGATGTTGCCCAAGTTATACTTGCCAACAACTCCGGGTCCCATATCATATGATGTCACTTAAGTTAGTGGAGAGATCCCAATCACCCTAGAAGTCTAGTGACCCTTGTGTGTTGCAACACATCTATCATATCATGGCCCTAGTACAAAAACTACTTTTATATTTCAAGAGATAACATGGTTAGAGAATACAACAAAGTAATTGCATATCTAATGCACAATGGAAAATAGATTTACAACACTATGTAACACCTACCTAATAGCATGTTATTTCATTTAACCAAATGTATTAATAATAAAAAATGACATAGCCCATGATTTAGAGCCGATGAAACCATTTAACCAACAATCTGTACCATGATAGCAAACTCATGAAATGAGAGAAGAAACAAGTCATGGTATATAAAATACAATAGGAAAATTAGTCCAAATGACTGGAATCAATAACAAAACAGGAATGAAATGTAAATAAATATCTCAATCAGTTTACTTACAATCTACACAAATTTCCTAACTATTTCGGCCTCCTAACACCTTAAAGCTCGTATCCAAACCCCGAGACTCTTCCCTAGGATCCTGATATCATTTAACTTATTTTTGAGTATGTTTAGACATTTACTTGGGGTATTAGACTTATTTATAGTGTTTAAGTAAATTAAAGAAATTGTAGATTTTTATGCTGTCATACCACCTAGCATGCTAATCAAGTGATTAACACGCTAGTGACATCATTAACATGCTACCAAGTTCCTCTAATGCGCTATACAAAGTTAGCACGCTAGCTAACCTACCATAGCGCACTACGTGCAGGAAAACCAAGAACTCGACACTTAGAATTCTGAGTTCTCTCCATACATAGGCCATCGTAACACCTTGGGTTCTCTATTCCTCACCTTTAGAGATCCAAGATATCAAAAAAAACATAAAAATAGCCACACATCATATAATATATGATTTCAACAAATTAAGCTAAGTTGCTAGTTTAAGCGAATTACCTAGTTTGATGAACAACTAGCTTGATCAAGACCTCCTAATACCAAATTCACCAAATTTTCCAAATCCTTGCTAATCTTTCTTCTCCAACAAGTTTTCCTTAATTTCTAAGTTTTGTGATGAAATGAAATGTTTGGTTTGCATGTGTTGATCAATTAATCTTCTATATTAAGATAAGATTGATTGTTAGCCATCGATCTTTATGGACACACGTATCTCGAGACTTATCTAATGGTTTTCAATTTAACACATGTCATGTCCCACTAACTCTTGACTATCTCATGCTTGCTAACACCAATTTTAAACTCATTTGGTCTTTTGATGTGCCAATACGTATATCGAGAATCATCACATGGCTATTGTTCTAAATTTCTAACTTAGGTTACATTTAATTTAAAATCAACTATAGCCTCATTAAAACTACTATTTTAGCTTTAATAAACTTAATACGAACTTACCACATCGCTCTCTACCCCGATCCCATGCCTGCTCGGATCTTGATGTGCATCCCCACTCACGTCTCAACACTTAAATATCGGTAGGAGTGACTTAGTACCCTACAAATATACATTACACTAGGCATACAACCACAAATAGAACATAACCTCAACCACATCATCTCGATCAATGCACGTATCTTAATGCAGGTCCCACATCATGCGTCACTGATATTGATTTAAGGAATTAAACTCAGATTAAGATTTCGTGTCGGGACAACATATGTATTAGAACTTAGGAAAAATGATTAGGTTAATGAAACCTAAGTGTAGAGTATTTTAGTTTAAGGTCAAGTTCAAGTCAAACAAATCAATGGTGCGGAACATTGATTTGAGTCGACTTAAATTGCACAAATGACCAATCCTACGATGGGAAGGGATAGAAAATATGGATTAAAACATTGAATATAATGTTATTTGCTTTGTAATGTACTATATATAGTGTTTAGGTATTTTTGCCCACTTACTTACCTTATGGGACTAATCCTTTTTTCATTGCTCCATATTGCACCATGAGCAACCACAAAGGGACATCTTATAACCTAGGGGAAACTCAAGAAAGAGAAGAAAGGCAATGATGAGGTAAGATGGAAAAATGCATGTTTGTTATAAATGAGACACATGAAAAGGCCATACATGACTTGACTACCACTCAGGATTAAAGGTTTGTTGATTTAGCCTAGTATTAGGAAAGGAACATGGCACATATTTTGGAACTACTCCAAAATCAAAGGAATGATGGCGTAGCTGGATATGCCCTGGTGGGGCCAGGTCCTGATCCTTCATTTGCATCAATACATGAGAATCTTTCTGCAGAGGAAGGTGTTGATTCTTTCATGACTACAGTTGTAGCGGCCATACCCATAGTCGATGGAGAGAATGAGGCATGCCGGGAGGGCAGGGTACAGAAAGAGTTTTTGAAATACGATGTACCACACTTTTACGGGGACCCTAATCCTATTATGGTAGAAGCTTAGATATTGAACATGGAAAAGAGGAAATATACTATGAGCATTGATGAGAGGACTATGGTACTGTTGGTCACTTTTTTGCTGGAACATAAGGTGCATAAGTGGCGATTGTCTATTTCAAGAATTCGAGGACTAAATATAAGTTGGTCTCAGTTCAAACGTTTGTTATATGATGAGTGGTTCCCAGAGATCATCAAGGCAGATAAGATCATGGAGTTTCTTACCTTGGTACGAGACAACATGTCGGTGGTCGAATATGCATTAAAGTTCAATGAGCTTGCTGAGTTCGTGTACGAGTATGTCCCATTTTAGGCGACTCATTTATTCATTGGTTGATTAGAGATATACGCACTATGGTGGTAGCATCGAGATCAAAGACTTACCAGCAGGCCCATCATCGAGCACTCGAGTGTGAGTTAGCACTTTATGGTGAGCATGATATGCGGTTTTAGGCGGGATCCGATAGGTATAGCTAGGGCAAACACAATTTTGGTAGTTTTCAAAGGGGTCAGGGAGGAAATTTTAACCATGCATCATTTGGTGGAGTTTCGAGGGTACGACACATTCTGATGGGGACCACATCACAATTTCATGTCCCCGCACCCTCAGCTTCTCAGAGTATGACATTTAGACCACCATATCCACCACAACAGCTGTAATAGAGCGGGGGTAGATGGTCAGCCGGGCCTAGACCTAGTGCAGCAGCTAGTGTTGTACAGTGCCTTTGACTTATCAAAAGCTACAAGTGTTCTATTACCGATGTAAGGCTCCAGGACACTACAAAAAAAAATGCCGTAACCTACCAATATCTGAGGAGAACACAACCCTAGCTACTCGAGGAGGAGCTCATGCATTTGTTGGATGGGATGGGGATGCCTTGCATCAGTTCATCGCAGGTACGATTTCCACTAATTGTCGAGATATGCATATATTGTTTAACACTGGTTCTACTATTTCGCTCATATCCATGGGCCATAATTCGTACTTTGGGGTTGACACCAGTTAGAGCACACCCTTACTTGATTTTGAGCACAGTTTATGCCGAATAGATTTATCCAAACATGGTATGTGAGGGGTGCAAAATTAATATTGGGGATCACGCGATGATATTTGATTTATGAGTTTTAGAGTGTCTTAATTTTGATATATTACTAGGCATGGACTTGTTAGTGGTGTATCATGCTATGATAGATTGTTTTCACAAAATTATAACTTTCTAAATCCTGGGCATTCCACCGTTTGAGTTCAAAGGTTTTTTTATCGACCAGTGTCACCACCTGTGGTAGAGTTGCAAGTTTGGTTGAGATAGAGACCATTGCGAGCTTGGTTTCTATGGGAAAGGAAGGACATTAAGTTTTAATTGAGAAGATCCTAATGGTTAGGGAATTTTTAGATTTTCTTCCTTCATAACTTCCAGGAATCCTTCCTCATCTAGAGATTGACTTTATGATTGAACTTATACCCAATACGAGACCAGTTTCCAAGACACCTTACAGTATAATGGCTACTGAGTTAAAGGAGTTAGAAACACTATTAGAGGAGTCGACTTAGAAAGGCTTTATTTATCTAAGTGTATCATCGTTGGGAGTGCAATTGTTATTTGCGAAGAAAAAGGATGGCAGTTTGAGACGTGCATTGATTATTGACAATTGAATAGGGTGAGTATCCAAAACAAGTATCCACTTCCCAGGATCAAAGACTTGTTTGACTAGTCGAGGGGATCAAAGTTTTTCTCTAAAATATATTTGAGATTGGGTTATCATTAGTAGCGTATATGGGAGGAGGACATACCGAAGACAACTTTTAGCACCTGTTACAGACACTTTCAGTTCACTGTGATGTTGTTTGGACTCACTAATGACCGGTGATGTTCATGGACTTAATGCACCATGTTTTCAAGCCATTCCTTGATCAGTTTGTGATTGTGTTCATCGATGACATCTTGATATACTCCAAGAATAAGTTGAATCACAAGAAACACCTCAAGAAAGTGTTACAAACTTTGAGAGAGCACAAAATTTATGCGAAGTCAAGCAAAAAAGAGTTTAGGGCTTCAGAAGTTAAGTTTTTGCAAAACGTGGTGAATACGAAAGGGGTATCAGTTGATCTTGCAAAGATTGAGGCAATCTTTAGGTGGCCACAAATGACTAATGCTTTCAAGACTTAAATGTTTTTTAGGCTTGGCAGGATATTATCGATGATTCGTGTAAGGTTTCTCATCGATCTCCTCACCGCTCACCAACTTGACCAACAAGGACGTTATCTATGTATGGGATGATTCATGTGTCGGGGCATGTGCCCTAGGTCAATCCATTAACTATCTTTATGAATACTTTTAGTTAATAAAATAGAGGATCTCATTTGTTGTTTATTATAATTAATTTAAATGTTTACATTATAATAAGATCCATGGGTATTTGCAGAAATATCCTAAATGTCCCAAGTCAATCATATGACTTAGTCTTACCTAGTGGACTTATTTTAACTTTAAATAATTGTTATTTTATGCATGCCTTAAGGAAAAACATCATTTCTGTTTCATTCTTGGATATGGATGGTTTTGGTTTTATTATTGCGAATAATAGATGTTCTATTTCTCATAAAGGTATATTTTATGCAAATGCTGATTTATGTGATGGTCTTTATATTCTAAGCATGAAAAGGTCCACTGATTCTCCAATATTTAACATAAATACAAAGAGATTCAAGTCAAATGATTTGAATCAAACCTATATTTGGCATTGTCGTCTCGGGCACATAAACGAGAAAGGCATAACGAAGCTCCATAGAGATGGACTTCTAGATTCATTTGATTTAGAAACATATGAAACGTGCGTATTTTGTTTACTAGGCAAGATGACTAAAAGTCCCTATACTGGACATAGTGAAAGGGCAAGTGATTTATTAGGTCTAATACATACCGATGTATGCGGTCCTATAAACACAATGGCTAGAGGCGATTATCGTTACTTCATTACATTTACTGATGATTTCAATAGATATGGTTATGTATATCTAATGAAACATAAAGCATGAATCATTTGAGTTGTTTCAAATGTTTCAAAATGAAGTGCAAAATCAACTTGGTAAAACTATCAAAATACTTCGCTCAGATCGAGATGGTGAATATTTAAGCCAAGAATTTGATGATCATCTTAAAAATTATGGGATTGTCTCACAATTGACTCCACTAGCAACTCCATAATGGAATGGAGTTTCTGAAAGGAGAAATCAAACCTTATTAGATATGGTTCGATCTATGATGAGTCATGTCGATCTTCCATTATCCTTTTGGGGTTATGCATTACAAACTGCAACTTTTACTCTTAATCGAGTTCCTTCTAAATCGGTTGATAAAACACCATATGAGATATGGTACGGGAAGATACCTAGTTTATCATTCCTTAAGATTTGGGGTTGTGAGGCTTAGTAAAGCGACAAGTCTCAGAAAAACTAGCACCTAAATCTGACAAGTGTTTATTTGTGGGGTATCCTAAGGAAATAAAAGGATATTACTTTTATAATCCCGTTGAGAATAAAGTATTTGTTTCTCGGTATAGTGCCTTTATGGAAAAATAGTTTATTTCAAAAGACACTAGTGGGAGAGAAATAAATCTTGAAGAAGTTCATGAATCACAGATAAACCCGAACCGCTACCGGAAGCTCAACAACATTTTGAACCAGGTGAACCTCCACAAGTAACACTAGGCCTACGTAAATCTGGTAGGGTAAGACATGAGCCAGAGAGATTCGGATTTCTCATTAGTGATAGTCGTGATGTGTTGCTTATGGATCAAAATGAGCCCACCACTTATCAAGAGGCTATGTTTAGACGAAACTCAAATAAATGGATAAGTGCCATGAACTCTGAGATGCAATCCATGTATGATAACCAAGTTTGGAACTTGGTTGATTTACCTGAAGGTGGTAAGACCATTGGATGTAAATGGGTTTTCAAGATGAAAACTGACATGGATGGCATAGTGCATACTTTTAAAGCTAGACTTGTAGCAAAAGGTTCGAGGCAGACTCAAGGTGTTGATTATGATGAAACTTTTTCGCCAGTAGCCATGCTTAAATCCATTAGAAGTTTAGTTGCCATTACTGCATATTATGACTACGAGATATGGAAAATGGATGTAAAAACGACATTTTTTAACGAAAAGCTGCTTGAGGACATGTATATGACACAACCTGAAGGTTTTGTACATCCTGAAAATTCTATGAAGGAATGCGAAGCTTCGAAGACCCATTTATGGATTAAAGCAAGCTTCTCGGAGTTGGAATCTTCATTTTGATGAAGCAATCAAGGATTTTAGTTTTATTAAGAACAAAGATTAGCCTTGTGTATACAAGGTCGGTGGGAGTGTAGTTGTTTTTCTAGTACTATATGTTGATGATATATTACTCATTGGAAATGAAATCCCAACATTGCAGAATGTCAAGTCTTGGTTAGGGAAGTGTTTCTCAACGAAAGACTTAGGAGATGCAGCCTATATCCTGGGGATAAGGATCTATAGGGATAGTTTTAAGAGGCTAATCGGTCTAAGTCAGAGTGCTTACATAGACAAGATGCTGAATAGGTTCGGTTTGCAAGACTCTAAAAGAGGATTGTTGCCAATGTCTCATGGCATAAGTCTCAGTGAGATTTAATGTCCTAAGATAAATGATGAGCGAGACGGTATGAATAAGATTCCATTTGCATAAGCTATTGGATCTATCATGTATGCCATGCTATGCACTCGACCTGATGTATCATATGCTTTGAGCACTACAAGCATATTTCAGTCAGATCCTGGTGAGAGTCACATGATAGCAGTAAAAAACATTCTTAAATACTTAAGGAGGACTAAGGAAGTGTTCTTGGTCTTTGGAGGTTTTGAAAATGATCTAGTTGTAAATGGTAACACAGATGCAAGTTTTTCAAACTGATATATATGATTTTAGATCGTAGTCTGGATATATGTTTACTTTGAATGGGGGTGCAGTAAGCTAAAAAAGTTTGGAGCAATAGACTGTGGCATAGTCTACAATAGAAGCCGAGTATATTGCAGCGTCGATGCAAAGAAAGGAGGCAGTTTGGATCAAAAAGTTCATTTCTGAACTAGGTGTGGTTCCAAGTATTACTAACCCTGTTTGTTTGTATTGCGACAATAATGGGGCAATAGCATAGGCCAAGGAACCTAGATCACACCACAGATCAAAACATATACTCAGACGTTTTCATCTCATGAGAGATATTGTTGAGAGGGGAGATGTGAATATTTGCGAGTACCTACCGAAGACAACGTTGCGAATCCATTGACAAAAGCTCTTCCATAAGCAAAACATGATGGTTACGTTAGATCATTGGGCATTAAATGCATGTATGATTGGCCCCAGTGCAAGTGGGAGATGTTGGGGGCATGTGCCCTAGGTCAATCCATTAACTGTCTTTATGAATACTTTTAGTTAATAAAATAGAGGATTTCATTTGATGTTTATTATAATTAATTTAAATGTTTACGTTGTAATAAGATCCATGGGTATTTGCAGAAATATTTTAAATGTCCCTAGTCGATCATTATACTGAGAACTATATTGAATTAAGACTAGTGTGAGTCTTGATTGATGATCATATGATGATTATACGTATAAGGATACGAATCAAGATCATGACTACTTGTTATGGAACAAAGTACTGGAATGACCCGCTATGAGAACATCACATAGATTAAGTCATAGTTGTTTCTCGTGATAGGTATATTTTTCGGTCCTCTAGCTTGAGATTACCAAGACTTCAACATTAGGAACACATTATTTGACACAATCAAATGTTGTCTTTAACCAGATGATTATAAAGGTGTGATTGGTTATTCTGGGAGCAATGTGATGAAGTTGTGTAATCGAGATATAATTTGTCCCTCTCATATAAAAAGAGATATCCAGTGGATCCCTCGATGTGTTAGACTGTTAAAAGGCATAGTCTAAGTGAATTGATAGTGATCAATGTCACTTGAATGTTTTTAGTCTACCTAGATATCGAGATTTGTACGATTGAACATGTTGGATGACAATTCAATGCCTTATGTTTAATCAAAAGGATATCGTGTGACAAAAGGATGTTATATACACTATTGATTGGTTGTATCGATTTGATATTCTTACAACTTGGGTAGTCATAATGTCTTGCTAGAGGCCGCTTATGACTTGTGTACCAAAATGTGTTTTGGTACACTACTAACGTTGTATGAGCCTATTGGGTCGCACACTAAGAATGGTTTTGCGAGATTTTAAGATGTTTAAGAAAAATAAATTTTATATGATAAAATTCGTGACGGAAATGTCCTTGTGGTGAATTACGCTTATACTTCTTTAAGTAGGGGTATGTGTGTAATTTACTTAACCGTCTATATACAAGGGTTGTATAAATAGACGTTTTAAGTTAGAACACACGGAAGAAAACTTAGGGCCAAAACTCTATTTTCGTTTAAAAAGGAATTAGCGTTTTCTGGTATGCTCTGGATCATTTTGGAGAGAAACAAAAAAGTTTGGTATTCTCTTGAAGCTAGCACTTCGAATCTCGATCGCCGTTTGTGTGTGGACTGCTGGTATAGGGCATTCGTCGTTAGCAGCGCCTTAAAGATCGATCAACTTTCAGAAAGGTATTTTGCAACCGAGGTATGATTAAGTTTTCTTGGTTTAAACGTTTTTAATGAAATTAGATTAAGATCCTGTTGGGGTTTTTGTCAAAATTGTTTTGTAATCTCAGCTGCTATGAACCCCAAAACCCAACATCATGTGAGGAAGCATTTTAGTTGTTGAAAAATCATCAGACTACTGCCCCAATTTTAGTTCTACCGAAGGCTAGCAAGGAGTTGGTAGTGTACACCAACGTATCGGGGACTGGTTTAGGAGGTGTGTTTATGTAGGATAAGAAAATAATTGCTTATGCATCTAGGCAGTTGAAAATACATGAGAAGGACTATCTAGTCCACGACTTAGAGTTAGCGGCGGTTGTGTTTATTTTAATGTTTTGGAGGCATTACTTATATAGGGAAGAATTCACTGTATACTCAAATCAAAAGAGTTTGAAGTACATATTCATCCAGAGCGAGTTGAATGTGTAACAGATGAGATGGTTTGAGATCTTGAAAGACTATGACTAAACGCTCGAATACTACCTAGGGAAGGGTAATGTAGTGGCGGATGCTCTAAGCTATATATGACTATAGATAGAGTCCGAGACCGTAATGAATGTTCAACAGATGGCTCAATTGTTCACTTAAATGTCTCAGAGGGTCAGGTACAAGTTCAGATGATAGCAAAGCCAGGTTTAGAGTGGTTGACTATTGAAATATCGATTCAAAGTACAAGAAATATAAATCAGTTGCAGATAGCATTGATGATGTGGATTGGAAACTTTCGATTAATGGAGTGTTGAGATTTTGAAACAGATTATGGATACTATCTCATAGATAGTTGAGAGATGATTTTCTCCATGTAGCGTATTGATCATGATTCACTGTTCATTTCAAGGGTAACAAGATGTATCGAAATACAGAGGATGTATTGGTGACCGGGGATGAAGGTGGACATCGCTACCAACATTCAGGACTATAAGATTTGTTAACAAGTAAAAGCAGATGACCATAAACTAGGAGGATTGTTGCAACCATTACCTATTCCTCAGTTGAAGTGGGAGCAAATGGCTATGGACTTCGTGTCAAGGTTACTGACGACTCAGAAAATGCATGATGCGGTTTAGGTGTTTGTCGATCTTTCGACTAAGTGAGCTTACTTTGTCCTTATTTCCATGGAGTATTCGACATACATGTTGGGAGGCTACACGTAGACAAGATCATCAATACGACTTTTCACCCTCAAACAAATAGGCGTATCGAGAGATTGATTCAGATATTTGAGGATATGCTTCGAGCTTGTGTGCTGGATTTCTCTTGGAGTTGGTAGAAGTATATTCTATTTTGCGAGTTTGTGTACAATAATAGTTTCAAGTAAGTATCGGCATGAAACCATTTGAGGCACTTTATAGAAGACCATGTAAATCTCTAGTTTGTGGGACCGAGGTAAAAAATGTTGTGTTGATCGCCCCAAGACTTTTGCATGACCAAACCAAGAGGATAAAACTAATTAGGTAATAATTAAAGACCGCCAAGAGCCACTAGAATAAGTATGTTAACAAGGACCATCGAGAGATTATGTTCAAAGAAAAAGAATTTCTACTATTAAAAGTGTCGCCAATGAAAGGGTATTACCGATTCGGATTGAAGGGAAAGTTATCTTCTAGGTTCATCGGACCATTCAAGATCAGGAAACGAATAGACCCGGTTGCTTTCCGCTTCAACTTACACCGCAGTTAGCTGGAGTTCATGATGTCTTTCATGTTTCTATGTTGAGGAAGACATGTAACAAACAAGCACCGATGATCGATTGGGAGCAAGTTGATTTGAGGGAGGATCTGCATTACGATGAGCAACCAATTTAGATCATGGATAGGAAAGTCCATAAACTTCAGAAATAAGAAAACCAGTTTGTGCAAATCCGATGGAAATTCCATGGAGAAAAAGAGTTGACTGGGGAGCAAGAGGACTATATGATGGAGAATTTTCCATTCCTTTTCAAACCATAAGGTATGACTTTATTTTACTTTCGAAGACAAAAATTCTTTAAAACTGAGGATGTGGTGACAACCTAAAACCCAATAAAATAGCCCTAGGGACAATTTAGCAATTTATCAAACTTACACTAAATTAGCCCTAATATAGAAATTAAATTGTAAACCCTAGTCATTTTCGTTCAAAATCAACACGTTTGAAAGAAAGTTTAGAACTATTTGGATTGCTATTTCAAAGAGACACCACCAAGAAGGTAATTCCCACCCCATCTTCTTCATAATACTCTTTTGTTTTAAGTGTTCAATGGTTTACACATGTGGATTTGTACAAAAAGAATATAAAACCCCATCCAGGGGCAGTGTCATTGCAACGCCGACATCCCCGCCGCTGCTGCTAGAGGTGGGCGGCGGCGGTAGTGAGGAGGCCTCCATTAGAGGCCCCAAAGTAAAGGGATAGAGGAGGGGTGGAACTAGAGCCACCCCCATGATCACCATCGTTGATAGGGACGACCTCGGCACCGCCACCTTAGAACGCCTGGCGCCTTGGGGTAGCCTGTGCATTGAGCATTATGTATGTCCCTACCCAACACATCTAGAGACCTGTTTGGCCCCTTTGCCGGTCAACACTAAATTTTAAAAATAAAAGTAAAATATAATATAATAAAATAATATGTATATATTATAAATAAATAAAAATAATATAAATACACATAGATAAAACAAAGGCAAATATTTGTTTTCAAACAGGGTAGTACTACGTCTCTGAGAGAGACTGACCGGGTCGCATCCCACGACTCTCGCACCAGGCAATGGGGGTCCAGTGGGACCCACACTAGTAGACCTTAAAGACTAATAAATGGAAGATTTACTTAACTTTAAATCTAAGCTTTTATTTATAGAATGTGTTATGGTTTTATAGTGTCGCGCGAAGGTTTACATCGGGCCCCAGGCATACTAGGAGTTGTTACAGGCGTTACATCGAGTCGAGATAAGTGATGAGTTTTGCTCATGTATTAAATGTGGGTTGAATATTAGATAAATAGAAATTTCACCTTCATATTGAAAGATTTGGGATTAGGTTGCATTTAGTTAATGGTATGAACATAATAATCTATGGAATGCATGTGACATGAATAATTTTGTTATTCGATCTAAAAGCGGTGATGTGACAATATACCCATCAAAAGAGAGTGCTCCACACTACGAGTAGCGATGGTATGGCAGTTGTCTATAATCAGAGTGTGGTTCGTGCTACAAATTATAGTGGTGTAGCTATGACCTACCAAACGAGAGTGGTCTGCACCATGAACTATTAAGTTCATAAGTGGTCACAATCGATGATGGTAGGGAAAAACTTATTGTTGGTTTTGATGGAATTAGATGGAGATCAGAACGTCCATTGTGACCACACACGGTTCACATCACCTTGAGTGTGAGTGTTACGATCACCGGATTCATACTATTAGCTAAAATGCATTGAATAGAATGACTTATATGTATTATTTATTTCTAATGGTATATCTCTAGCTGGACCCCATTGCATGATTAAATGGAATTTGTTTATGAATTTGTGAATTCTCTTTAATGATGTGGTCTCAAAAGAATGCTATTTTCCTTGCTTGTTGAATTGTGAATATGCTTTTAAATAATATCGGATATGGAACTTATTTACACCCCTTTTAAGAACAAGAATCATCTCTTCATTTCTTTTCGTTAAATGCTTTACAATTTGGTTTCCTACATGTGTAGAATTATTTTGTTTTATATGTATTACTTGCATGTTTAGTGTTTGAGCAAGTCTTCTATCTTATTGAGCTTTATTACTTCTTTAGCTCACCCACTTACTCCATAGGTACCTCCACATCCGCATTAGCTCGTAATAAAGGAAAGACACTCGCTTGAAGTCATTCATTGCATTGTGAGCAATTGCATGCTCCTATTATCTATTTATTTGCTTTTGAGAACAATACTTCAGGTTGTAACTTAAAGTTGGTTATCTGGGTAGTTTGGAACCCTGCTTATCTATTTTGGACTATTTAGACTTTTGAACACTTATTATTTGGATTATACAGATTATGGAATTTTAGTTTCGATTTTAATTCCTCATTTATTATTCCATATGGTTAATATGTTATTCCCCAGGTTGAAATAGGCATGCCAAACTGTTATTTGGGCATGGTTCAGGTATCGAGTTTGAATAACGGTTTGGGCCAAACGACCCAACCTTAGTTCAGGTGAGGGTCATTTCAAATAGGATAATAATCTCATCACACAAAAATAAAACACCTTAGAGTCGACTCCCGAGAGTTGATTGAGTATGCCATATCAACATAATTCCCCGTCAGAGTCCTATAGTGACATGTAACATGAGTTATGATTTTAGGGTCGTTCCATCCTTCTTAACTAATAAGAATTTCGTCCTCAAAATTGAATAGGCTTAAGTAAGACTTACCAGAGTCTAAATTAAGTCGGGAAGTGCTCATAAATCGACCCCTCCACAAATTCTCACATAAACCCACCCAAATGTAATTTAAGTGGGTCACACACTCCCTAAACTACAGGCTCGTAGCCGCTTCAAACAACTTAAGGTGTTATTATCAAATTGTAGACTTATCCATGTTATTTCAGGTAGCTCGAATGCCAATACAAATTGTGGACTCACTTAGAGCCACTTTAGACAAATCTATTCTTAATTAGAAGCAATGGACACATGTAAGTTCATTCCCCATCTACTCGACATTTTATAATGAATTGTAGACTTGTGCAAAGTCTATTCATATGCCTCAACTCCCAAGTTTCATCAAACCGTGAACTTTAACCACTTCTTTTAAACACTTTAAAATAGATTCCTCAAACTATGGGCTTCTCCTGCTTCTAACATGTTTAACTTTCTAACTCTGGATTGTTGGTCTACCAAGATTGCTCCCTGTTCTTGAAACATTGATAGGAATGTCAACGATTTCTTAATGGATGTCACCCATTAATACATTACAAAGTCCAATAATTATGACCTAAGATGTTACGATTACGACTTGTACATTCAACTTGTGATTACTTTCCTTACCACTTGCATATCGGACACAAGTTTACAACGTCCTCCATGAAACTTGAGGCTCAAAATCGTTGTCAATATTTTCAATAACCACTATCGGTTCATTAGTTCTTTTTCATACTGAATAGAGTCAACTAAACTCACATCAAATTCATATCAATGCCTAAGCGGTAGAAATGTTGATTAAAGTTGTGCCTACAGCCATCATGAACACTGCATGTTCATGAATCATATGATAAATCACAACTATTCTAGTTCTGCCTCTTTTTAGGTAGGTTCAAGGAAAGTTTTGGTATCCCATGCACTAAAACCTACCATGATCTTACACTCCTCTCATATTCTAATCTTAAGTTGGGTATTTTTTGTCCTTAGAAACACTGGTAAGGTTTAGTTATACTATACCTAGTAGGTGTCAACCCTAACTCAATCCAACGTTGAAATTGCAAGATAACACATAAGTTCCAATTTATTAATTCATACATAATATAATGGTAACGAGAAGGAATTCTTACCATTGGTACGATCAGGAGTAGCTATCGACCGCGACTCTGCCACTATGTGAATGGTTTTTATGGCATGTGCTTAAGTGTCACCCTGCAGGGCGTGATATAATTTTGGATATTTATTCTGGAAGTGACCAGGCTGACCATGCTTAAAACACACTCTTTATCCTTGAGGACCAATGCCACTACTTCTACCTGCGCCCTTTGTATATTGTCGTTATTGCTAAACTGGCACTACTATTTGCGTTTACTGATTAGCATAGCTAGCCACTGGGATAGGAGGAACCACAACTATAGGACCAAAATGTATTTGTGGTGCCATCGACCCTGTACTCCATGTCCTACCGACATTTTGATCATGCCACTAGTTTATCCTTATCTTTCGATCAAGTCATGTTCTCTGCTTAGATCAAGTCTCAATTGACTGAAAAAGGCCCTCTACAAAATGTGCATGGAGGAAAGTCTCCCTACCCAGACTCCTCTCATATGCTATTTGAAATGTCTCGGCTAGGTCGTAACCACATAGCCTCGAGTAACAAACCCTCAATGAAATAATAAGCCTGATCCGCATCCATGTTTGCCACACCTATGGTACGTCAATAACTACATATGCCATCCCATATACTACATGAAGGACTCGTTAGAGAGATGTATCATCATCATGAACTCATTCATCTTATCTTTCAGCTCTGTAGGAGGCAAATACTTTAGGTTAAGTTGCCTCTTAAACTTTTCCTAATCCTCGGGCACTCCTTTAGTTGCTACCAATCTAGTCTATTAGTCATTTGCTTCCTCGAACAATAGTGTAGAAGAGTTGGAAGCTCTCATACACTCCTAAGTAGTTAATATTCCATGTATATTCTCATGACTCTTCATGAACTTATCTACGTTTCTAAGTTGGTACCTCCATAAAACTCTACCTGAAGGTGTCTCCAAAACTTACACAACTATTTAGCTTTAGGTATCACTCTCGTGCTCGTCCCTGTCATTGTGGATGGCATTATCTCTACCAAAGTGTTGGGGCATGTGCCCTAGTTCAATCTACGAACATTGTTTATCTTAAAATTCAAGTTGATAAAATAGAGATTTTTATTTGTTGTTTAATTGTAAGTGATTGAATGTTTACGTTATAATAAGATCCATGGGCATTTGTTAAAATATTCTAAATGTCCTTGGTTGGTCATTATACTAGGAACTATAATGAATTAAGACTAATATGAATCTTGATTGATAGTTATGTGATGATCATGCATATAGGGATACAAATCAAGATCATGATGAGCGGGAGCGCATGAATTTCTTACCTTGTGCATCAGCTATTGGATCTATCACGTATGCCATGTTATGCACCTGACCTGATGTATCATATGCTTTAAGTGCAACAAATAGATATTAGTCTAACCTCAACGAGAGTCATTAGATAGCAGTAAAGAACATTCTTATGTATTTGAGAAGGACTAAAAATTGTTCTTGGTCTATGGAAGTTTGGAGGACATGCTTGTTTAAATGGTTACATAGATGCAAGTTTTCAAACTAATATAAATGACTTCAGATTGTAGTCTGGATATGTGTTTACTTTGAATGGAGGCGTAATGAGTTGAAAAAGTTCAAAGCAAGAAACTGTGGTAGATTCTACAGCAGAAGCTGAGTGTATTGCAGTGTCCGATGTAGTAAGGAGGAAATTTGGATAAAATGTTCATCTATGAACTAGGTGTGGTTTCAAGTATTGCTAACCACATTTGCTTGTATTGCGACGACAACGAGAGGCAATTTCACGGGCCAAAGAACTAACATTACACCACCGATCCAACATATACTTAGACGTTTTCATCTCATTCAAGAAATCATTGAGATGGGTGACGTGAAAATTTGTAGAGTTCTTACAAGAAAAAATGTTGCAGATCCTTTGACGAAGGCTCTTCCACAAGTGAAACGTAATGGTCATGTTAGGTCATTAGGTGTAAGTACATGAATGATTGGCCTTAGTGCAAGTTGGAGATGTTGTGGCATGTGCCCTAGGACAATCTACAAACATTGTTTATCTTAAAAATTTCTAATAAAATAGAGGTTTTTGTTTGCTGTTTTATTATAAATAATTGTATGTTTACCTTATAATAAGATTCATGGCTATTTGTTGAAATATCATAAATTTCTCTACTCTGTCATTATACTGTGAACTATAATTAATTAAGACTAGTATAAATCTTGATTGATGGTCATCTGATGATCATGCGTATTGAGATACAAATTGAGATCATTAGTACTTGTTAGGGAACATGGTACTGGAACGACCCGTTATGAGGACACCATATGAATTAAGTCATAGGTGTTACTCCTGATAGGTATATATTTTAGTCATTTGACTTGAGATTACTATAGACTTCAATATTAGGAGCATGGTAATTTGACACCATCAAATATTGTCTTTAATCAAATGATTATAAAGATTGTCATTGGTTACCATATAAATAATATGTGAAGGTGTGTAATCAAGATAGAATTTGTCACTCTCATATAGAGCGAGATATCAGTGGATCCCTCGATATGATAGACTGATAATGGCCAAGTCAATTTGAATTAATATGATCAATGTTACTTGAATGTTTTCTGTTTACTCGAAGATCAAAACTAGTACGATTAATTGTTAAGGGTGACTTTCCATGCCTTATGTTTAATCGAAGGATATTGCATGACAAATGGATAAAATATATGTTATTCATTAGGATGTATCGATTTTGATATTCATGTTTCTAAGGTAGTCATAATGCCTTGCTAGAGACTACTTATGACTTGTGTACCAAAATGGTTTTTGGTTCACTGCCAACATTGCATGAACCTATTGGGTCGCACATAAAGAATGGCTTTGTGCAATTTCAATTGGTCTGGATTAATAAATTTTAAATGATAAAATTCATGACAAAAAATCCCTTACGATTTGTTATATGATAACTTATTTATAGGGGTGTCTGTGTAATTTGCTTAAACTACATAAATACAATAATTGTATTACGAATAAGATTTTAAGTTAGGGCTTATTTATACATATATATATATGGTGAAACTTAAAACAAAATAGATTTTCATTTTTGCTTTTTTGAGTTCTCTAGATTTTAGAGAGTAAGAAAAACGTTTTCAATCACTCTTAAAGCGAGCATTTCAAATTGTGGTCACCGTTCGTGAGTGGATTTCCGATAGAGGACACGCACTTGAATGTCTTGGAGATCGAACAATAAGAGAAGGAAATCATGGATTAAGGTATAGTTTACTTTTGTAGATCTAGTTTTATGGAACTTATTTTCGATCTTGTTGAGGTTTTAAAAATTGTTTTGAACTTTTCTGCTGCGTATGAAGGCCAAAATGCAACACGAAGTGGGAGGTGTATGGGGGTACTTTCTCTGCTAGTACCACTGCTAAGGCAGTCGTCACCAGTACTGCTGCAATGGTGGTAGCCGTTGAAGTGCCCCGTACCGTAGGTGCACTCGCCTATTGAGCAATGGGCACTGTCGATGAAGACAATGATGGTGTAGCTATGGTCTATTGTATGCGTATCCTCAAGATCTTCTTTAATCATGATCCTATCCCCTCGAGTCAAGGTTTGTTGCTCCTCCATACTCGCGAATCGAAGACCTACGGCCAGTATATCATCACTCGGTCCAGGCTGATCTGTTATCTCGGTTCTATAAAAAGGAAACGATCTCTGATCTGCATATAGCTACCGATATATAATATACTACAATACAACAAATATCACATATAAAATCAAATTTCAATTTTCCCAACTCTTTGCACTTCCCACCTAAGACTCTAAGTTAGGATCATAAGGTTCCACTTTTAGTTCCAACCGTGTCCTAACTCTAGGTGTAAAACCATAGTCTATGATACCAACTTTGATGACTCCAATCCCCACAAAGTGTGCCTCACCCAGCCTACGCCTTTGTGAGCCCATGAGTCGACTTTTGCAAGGTCAATGCGGGCCTCGCCGCCCTCTTTTTCATTATTATAAGTAATTTAGTGATTTAAAGTTGAATCGTTGTAATTTACAAGTTTAATAGTTGAATAGCGAAAGAAAAACTTAAATAAATTTAAATAATTCAAAGATATATAGTTTATAGATAACAAGCATATATATGTTGATAGTAAGAGGAAAATCATGAATATACATGTATCAATGCCGCTCAAATCCAAAATAGATCCCAAAGTGTTATAAAAAATAATCACATATATAAACAATACAAAAGCTCAAAAACCTACAAGTAAGCAAGAGGAGAAGCTGCCCTAAGAGTCCTCAGAGGAAGTCACCAATCACTGGCCCTTTGCCCTTGCTCGTTTATGGATTTGTAATTATCACCGAATGAGACAATTCTAGTAAGTAAAGCCATAGAGTTTCAAACACAATTCATGAATTTAAATAAATAAGTATAAGTATCATGCAAGAACTTAAAATAGAAAAGTAAATGAAAGTGTATGATAAATGTACTAAAAAGTAATAACTACAATACAAAGTGTCTAGGAGTCAAGGGAAGGCGTCTAAGTGGTCTAAATCTATCGAGAGTGGGTTCCACTGCCTGACTTCCTAGAATCGTAACTCTCTAAGTCGAGAGGCTCAATTTTGTGTAGCGTAGGGGTATCGACGGTACCCTAAATACCTCACCCACGTCTACTACTTTCGATCCAATACTCGGGGAGGTCATGTTTGTTCATCTAGCACTAAACTCAGGAATACCTTCTTGACGCACTAAAGCCTTAGACACTTGATGATATATAATAGAGTCTAAGTAAATGGAATAGCAAGAAATAAATTAAGAATATGATAAGAATTGGTGTTGCTCGTCTAGCAGTTTTGCTTACCTCATTTACGTAAAAATAATGGCTCTCAAGGCTCCAACATGCCTTCGAACTAGCTCCCAATGCCCAACTCTATACGTATAGTTCCTAACATCTATTTTAGTTAGTCTTGGTGTGTTAAAGTCCATTTTGTTCATTTCATTCCATATTTAGTTTGTGGTCATTCATCGTCTTTTAAATAATCAAAATGACTCTACAAATGACTTAA
Organism: Stephania yunnanensis; assembly: GCA_039657365.1. Classification (NCBI taxonomy): domain Eukaryota; kingdom Viridiplantae; phylum Streptophyta; class Magnoliopsida; order Ranunculales; family Menispermaceae; genus Stephania; species Stephania yunnanensis. The sequence goes on along the minus strand of CM077581.1, from coordinate 23,604,393 downwards.
GACACTTGAAAATGACTTCGAAAGACTATGAGTCCCAGTTTCGGTTTTAGTAAACATAAACCAGTGATAAAAGTCAATTAGGAGTTGATTAGGTGGGTTGGATATCCATTTACAAAAATTACTCTAATTTATATGAGTTTTATAAACATAACATTGATAATTCAAAATGCATTTGGAAACACGTGTTACATAATTGGGAATGATATGAAAATCAACGGGAAACAAAATGACATAAATAATCCTCAATCTGAAAAAATTAAGCTAAATCCGATTAGGGGAAGGCTTCGAAAAGTTGAAACCCAAATCAACTCAAAAGGTTACATAAGGGCTATCCCCACAAATGAACTATGATTTTCAACCTTTTTTGACAACATATTTGAATTAATTTCTAAAAGTTAATGTTTCTAGGTTATTCCTCATTGTATTAGTTTTCTAACGGTATGCGAAGCATCAAAATCTGAGTTAAAACAAGAAAGTTATGGCAGTTTTATGAAAAAATGTTAAGCTATCTCGTTTGCATAAATAATAGCGTGCTATCTTTCTTAGATAGCACATTATCTGCGCTGCAGATTGCATTTCTGCCTATCAAGATTTAAGATTTTTGACCCCAAACCCCACCTTGGCCATCTCCATCACTAAAGACTCTAACAATAGTGTATCCTTTATCATTCTACATCAATGAGAACATCCATAACATCAATTTGATCAAAGTTATCATCTATTCATTAGGATTCATACATGCATGAATACATTACAAGTAAAACTCTGAAATTCACTTGAAACCATTTCCAAAACCATTTGAGACAATGAAACTCAGAGATCAAAGTGCATTCAAAAACCATTAGCAACTTCGAATTTAGTTAATGCATACATAAACCCTAATTTCTAATCCCATTTGATTTAATAACAAAAGAAATGCATTTACTCGGGTATGTTCTTTATGGAGCTTTGATCTTCTAGCTTCCTTGTCTTGATTTCCCTTCTTTAATCCCCTTGCTATCTGATTCCCAACTACCTTATTCTTCTCTGACTTCTTATTTTTCTTCTCATCTTAAATGTGCTGGAACATTTTGAGAACAAATGTTCTGACTTTCTTTTTTATAGTCTAGTGTTCATGTCTCTCTCTAGATTTCATATTGGGTATCTCTAGGAACATTTACAGCTGAATGTCAATTCTTTACATGCACCCCTCGATTTTCACTAATCTTGCTCAATTTAAATCTCTAAACCAATCTCTATAGTTTTTGGTCGGGTGTGTGACTTAGGTGTGTCATTCATTCATATTCCTCTAACTTAGGCATTTTACATTTTCTCTACTACTTGGTTCATGTGTATATGCATATTTTTTATTTGATTCCATAACCAACTTAAATGACTAGCTTTAGCTTCTCATTCCTATCAACTCGTCTTACATATGTGGCGCATGAATTTTAGACCTAATACTCATAATTTCTACCCTTTGATAACCTTAACTATGCATTTGGATATAAATTGGATAATACACACATCACACAAAAATAAAACACCTTCGAGTTGACTCTCGAGACTTGACTAAATATGCCATGTCTTCATAAGTCTCCATCAGAGTCTCACGTGATAATAGATGGCAAGAGTTAGAATTTTAAGGTTTTTTCATAATAATTTTTTCAAACCATTTAGTTTTCCTTTTATCAATGGCAGATTCACGAGATTCATATCCATATCCTAATCTGATCACTATTAGTACTTCAAATGCTTAAAGTATTTAATAGTAACAAAATAACATTAAGTTCTATTAAAGCACTCTTTACACTGTAACAATTCACGGTAATATGCCTTAGGTGTTCAACGTTGATATGAGATCCATCTAAGACTTCTCTGATAGGTACAACCATCCAAAGAATCCTAGTTACTAATTTATTTAGATATATAAGTTATTTATCTCGAACATATAAGGGACTATGCAAGAAACATATATCTTCATAGAATATAATTCAAGAAAATAATCTAGTTTAGACAAAGTATCTCTATTTAGATGTCATCAAAAGTATTAGTTTTAACATCAATTTTTGTATGTTATCACAATAATTTTTGAATGTTGTCGTATCTCTTTTTTTAATATGCTTTGAAATTTTACGACATCTACAAAGTGTCATTGTATTAGTCAACGACACGTGAAATGATTGCTATCAAAAGTTTTGAAAGACATTTTTTGTGTGTCGTCACCAACATTTTAAATGTTGTTATAGTTCTACTTTTGATGTGCACTAAGTTTTCACAACTTCTAAAGAAATTCATTGTATATGTTAATGACATATCAAGAATTGGTATAAAAAATCTTTTGAACATCAACAACATTTATAAAGTGTTGTCTTAAGAATTTTTGAATGTTGTTATAGTTCTAGTTTTAATGAACATTGAGATTTCATAGCTTTTAAGAACATACGAGGAAATTGTTGTAATCAAAGCCACGACTTGCAATTTAATGTTGTATTACTTTTGTTTTAACAACATTGAAAGAATGTTGCAAATAAACTTTTTACGACTCGCCTGAATGCTGCAACCTTAATTTAAATGCCATATAATAAATGTCATAGTTTTGTACTTGTATTTCTAAACAAATTTAAATTTAATATTGTCTTATTTGGAAAGAACATAAAATAAATAATATTCACAAGTTTACCAATTCACAATTTTAAAGAACAAAATAGAATATTATATTCAAAATGAAGTGCATATAAGAATTAGTGTCTATACATTTACCATTTTTAAACAAAAAAAGACGGCTAACATATATAAACGTTAGGGCCTTCCCACCTAGCGACGCGCTACATCGGAGCCCGGGTGTAGTAAGAAATAAGCAAGGGTGTTTTGACGAGGTAGAGGCAGGCCAAAGCTAACATGGGATGCATTAATTAGGAGGGGTTTGAAAAGCTCACCATCAATTACATTTAATCGAGCAAAATGAAAAAGTTTGATCCATGTAGCCGACCCCAGTTAATTTGGGGCTGAGGCTATGTTGTTGTTGTTGTTGTTGTAAACAAAAAAAGACAGCTAAAGATTTTAATCATATAAATAGTTTGATAACATTTACAAAGACACTACAAAATACTATATATCATCCTTGCAAAAGATACATTTCACATGATCTCCTTAACCTTAAAAATCGTGGTTTGCACCTGCAACTAGACTTGTTTTGCGGGTTGGGGGCCTGCTCGACCGGCTCTTTACCCGGGTAACATGGGCCTAGCTTGGGTTTTGAGATTTATTAAAAGCTCGGTCTGGGCTCAAGCTCGCGAACCTTGACCTACTAATAAGTGAGCTTGGGATTAGGCATTTGGTCTAGGCCCGGCCTGAGTGGGCCTACAATTAAGATTGTTGAAATTTTTATATATAATCTTGTAAAAATAATTGTCATTTGTAAGTTTTCAACCCAAGACTTTTTGGTATTATTACACATCCTAACCATTACACCACTTTCTCTTTGTTTATAATTCTCAATATTTAATTAATACATCTAGTTTTAAAAAATGTGAACAACCACATTTAAGCCTGCCAAAGCCTGCCGAAGCCCGACCCATAGTAGGCATGGGCGGGCTTGGGCCCAGAAAATAAAAAAGCTGGGTTGGACTGGGCCTTCAAAAAAAATGCACGCTTAAACCTGGGCTCGTCCAGGCTCGGACTCTTTTAGGCCCGACCGTTGAACAAGTTACCTGCAAGATAATTAAAAATAAAATTAATAATGATTAAGAAAGAACTTAAGATATTAAATAAACAAAATTTTATAAAGAGATATTGTAACACATAAAAGCCATTTATCAAAAGTCTCTTCTAAAAATTTGAAAAAAATTTGTCGCTAATTTTCACTGCTATAACTTAACACTCTATGAAAAATATTAGAAACGCATTATTGAATCTAATTTGTTAAATAAACTAAATCTTCATATATCTTTAGATCAAAAGGAAAAATATAAAATAAAACATGTAAACCCAGTTAAGTATTGAAACTTTAACAAATTAGATTTCGCGGCCTATAATTTAGCACAAGAAAAGAAAGTTCTAACAACCCTTAACTCAATCGGGGTAATGCCCGGTCTGAAACCCTAATTAAGCTCCTGGTATACCATTCAAACTCAATTAGAGTAATATTACAACCATTCTTTATACTTGATAATCATAATAAAATATTAATAAATAATTGAAACATGGTGAAAATTTAAAATTTTTTGGATAAAATATAAGATAAACCAAAAATCGACATAAATTTTGGTATTAAAACCATATCCCACCCTTGGTTATTACAAAACAGTAATTCAATGCAACATATAAACATCCAGCTAGGTAAGTAATACATCGTAGAGAAGAGTATAAACTCATTAATCTTCTCCGTTCTTGATTTGAAGTGCACCTTGTTAGCATGAAATGTTAATTGGGGAATGAGCACTTCAACTTGCTCAGTAAGTGACGCTCGTAAATATATCAATTATCAATTACAATCAATGAATTAATGAATAACAATATAAATCCAAAACATATATATTTAGGTATTGAAAATGATATAACAATAATAAACTGAATGCAAATTCAAAGGTAACATGCAACCGTACTCGTGATTTGTAAATTTGCATTTAATTACGAAGTCGTACTCTTAGTCTTTAGAGAATACAACCACATAATCCAAATGTTGACCAACAAGGGATTTTGTTGGTCTATTCAAGCTTGACTGAGCTACTGACTTCAAATGGACAATGAAGATTAATGTAAATCTCCGGCTTACTGAGGATAAAAGGGCAGAATCCGTTTTTAGGTAAACATTTTCCATTTATTAGGAAAAAGGCAAAATCCTTTTCTCAGGCATACCTTTTCAATCATTAGTCTCGGTCGGCCTTAATAACCATTTCTAGGATTTTCCACATATAAAATGGTTAAATCACAATATGTTTCCCATAATCCCATTCCATAAAGTTATATGAACTAAATATACTAATTTACGAAGCATAATTGAGAATAATAAAAGTCTTACATGCCTTTCCATACTATTCGAATATCCAAAAGAACTTTCGGATAAATCTACATTTAAATATACCCATTTTAGTCAATTTAGATGTTCTATGAGTCATACAACGACCCTAAAGTCTCCAGTTCAAATTCGACTCGAGTCTGGGGCCTCGATACCTATTTTTCAATTTTCCCATTTATTTTGCCCATTTCACACTTTACAAGTCTTGCATGAATCCTGAAATCTTTAGTTTTTTATATAATTCATGAATTTCTATTTATTTTGTCAAATATTAATTTTCTGGAATTTTTTCCTATTTTCTTAAAATTCTTCCCTATTTTCTAGCCAATTTTTTATTTGTAAAGGGGTTCAGCTCAACAGAGCCATACCGACTCGATTTAGGGGCCCTAACCCTTTCTTCCTTATTGTTTTGCTCTATTTTAGAAGATTGCCCTATTTCTCGATTAGCCACCTTCCTCAGACGAACTGCATTAAAAGTTTGTCCGAGCCTCCCATCGAAACCTCCATTAACAACAACACAATTAACAACAACAACATCAATAACTGAACAACAATGACAATAGGAGACAACCTAACAACCTCAGCTTATCATCATTGGTCTCTCTCTTTCTCTCAGTTTCCCTCTCTCTTTCGAACTCGAGCTCTCTCTCTATTTTGGTTTTTTCAAATGTGAAATGAATACATCGGAGGCGATTGTGTTTTTGGGATAAATATAAGATTTTTTTGAGTTTCCAATCATATAAATCTCGAGGTAGATCAGATGGTTCGATTCTATCTTTTTTTATCGTTCTCGTGATACATGTTACGTATGTCAAGGTCGAATTTGTGGCTATTAACAAATCCTTCACTTGTAACTCACTTACATAAGATCAAATACAAGTCTTTTTGAGATTTATAAACATGAATCTTGAGGATGATCTAAAAGACAAGAAATAAAGTCAAATTCCTTAATGTGACACCAAAATTTGGCACATGCATAAACATGCACATTGATTTTCTTTGATATGTGGTTGCATGCATAGTGAGGCATGCATAATCCATCCAAATCCAACGTTCAACGTTCAATACCACACATCCTCGATGCTCACGCTATGCGTATTTTAAGACGAATCAATGTATGCTTTAAATTGATTTAAAATTTAGGGTTCATATATATAGATAACTTGTATTTCACATCTATAGATTCATTGTGTGCGGCAATGAACACCCTCGGGCGTGCACACTATTGTACACCCAACATGTGTCACCCTTGACCCCGCGTATCACTAAGTGCCCACCAATAATTAATTAGTTTTAATATATATTTGTACATACAATATATATAAATATATACACCTATATATATTCATGCGTTCATCATTTAGTCATGCGCCCAAATGAGTACACTCGGGCATGCACACTACCTCATGACTCATGTGCGTCACCCTTGGCCCATACATGATATTCCATAATTCATAAATTATTCGATTAATTCCAACTATTTTCAATAAAATTTTAAAATCGAAATGTATGCCAATGGATTAGAGAAGAAGCACACTTGTGCCAATCTTCAAAAACAAAGGAGACATTCAAACTTTCTCAAACTACCTTGGAATTAAACTAATGAGTCACACTATGAAAGTTTGGGAGAGGATAATTGACAATAGGCTAAGGAGAGAAACAACAATATCAGATAACCAATATGGTTTCTTGCTGGGAGGTCAACTATGGAGGCGATTTTCTTTGTAAGACGATTGTTAGAAAAATATAGAGAAAAGAAAAAGATATTCATATGGTATTCGTAGATTTAGAAAAAAAACGTATGATAAGGTCCCTAGAGATGTCCTTTGGTGGGTTCTAGAAAGAAAAAAGAGTGCATGTTAGATATATAAACACTATTAAGGATATGTACGATGTAGTGGTAACGGGTATATAGACATTTGGAGGAGCTACAAAAGAATTTCCCATTACGATAGGACTACATCAAGGATCGGCTTTAAGCCCATATCTATTTACTTTAGTTATGGATGAACTAACTAGACATTTTCAAGAGGATATACCATGGTGTATGCTATTTGCAGATGATATTGTCTGAGTGGATAAAATAAAAGATGGAGTGAATAGGAAATTAGAACTTTGGAGGAATACATTATAATCTAAAGGCTGTAAGTTAAGTAGGACGAAAACCGAATATATACACTATGAGTTTAGAAACACTAGACATCGAGATGACGGAGTGGTAAAATTAGGGGAATTAGAAGTTTCTAAGGTAAACCACTTTAGGTACCTAGGATCAATCATACAAAATGATGGTAACATTAAAAATGATGTCACACATAGAATTCAAGCTAGATGGAAGAAATGGCAGAGTGCAACCAGGGTGATTTGTGATCGAAATGTTCCTACTAAGTTAAAAGGAAAATTTTATAGGACCATAATTAGGCTAGCTATGCTTTATGGAAGTGAATGTTAGGCGGTAAAGCAACAATAATTACATAAAATGAACGTAACATAAATGAGGATGCATAGGTAGATGTGTGGTAAAACTTGTAAAGATAGAATAAGAAATATAGAAATTCAAAGACAAGTATAAGTAGCACCAATTGATACAAAGATTAGGGAAGGGAGGTTGCGGTGGTTTGGTCACCTGCAAAGACGGCCTACAAATGCCCCAACTAGAAAACTTGACTCAATAGAAACTATAGAAATTCGACGAGGTAGGGAAAGTCCAAAGTTAACATGGTATACATTAATTAGGAGGGACTTGAATGGTTTGAAAAGCTCACCATTAATTGCACTTAATCGAGCACAATGGAAAAGTTTGATCCATGTAGCCGACCGTAGTTAATTTGGGGACTGAGACTATGTTGTTGTTGTTGTTGTTGTTGTAGTATTTACTATAAATACAAATTTTCACTCCAAACAAACACAATATAATCATGACATCAAACTCACACGTTATTCGAGACTAAAACGGCTTAACCACAAGCCTAACTCAGGTTAATTAGAATTCAAATTAAAGTTAATTACCTACTTAAAGTAATAGATCATTACAGTTTCCCAATTTAAGACAATCTCGTCCTCCAAATTAAAAGAAACGTACAACATACCAGTAGTTTGAAGAGAAATGGAAATTGCTCTTCTATTTAAAACTCTCATTCTCAATTTATCTTGTCATTTTTATGAAACTATTATTTTCCTTTAATCCGAACCTACAAAGGCCGTATAGATGAGACTTTCAAAAGCATAACTATAGTTTTTCAAATCTCCAACAATCTATGATGCTTATCTCCTAACTATTTATTTTAACCAAGTTGTAGTTATATATCACTTAATCTGCTACACCTTATTTGTGTAGCTCTTACTATCTCATTTACCTCAAAGCTAAATTTCTAATCTTTTTTTTTGTACCTCAACATATAATAAGATTAAGCATATTCAGCTTATCATCTGACAATGTAATCCACCTAATTACCTTTATTATCAAAGAGCTCACACAATGGAATTTATTTTCATTTAGCTGTCATACATTTCCAAGACACAAGCTCAGAAATCTAAGTTTCGAATGGACAATGAATGCTTAGGGTGATTAAATGTTATTGATGATAAAGGATAAAGTTTCTCTCCAGGCTAACCTTTTCCTCATTCAGCCCTAATCTACTTTACCACATCCACTTCTAAGAATTTCAATAATCTATTGACATTGATAAAAAATATAGACTTTGATCAATCAATTAGTTACAACTCATACATGACCCTTTGGGTATAGATAAAAATTTACATGACCCTTTAGGTTCTCGATATTTAGTCTTAATTTACTAAATATATCTTATATCTCTTTATGAGTTTTGTAACATAGTTCATCATTTCAGACTATCCACACTTTTCATTATATAATTCAATACGATATGACATTGCTTGTACAATCAATATAAAGAGATTTATGAGGTCATTAAACTCATCCTTGAATAAAATTCTTTCCAACCGAGATTTTCATTTTAGAATCTAAAGCATGAAACACGATTTCATTAAATAGTTTAATTTGGATATTAACTTTTAATAGCCAAATCTCGATATATCAAATAGCTTCAATTATAATTCTTAACCATCACCAGTTAATTATTCACTTAGTTCAGCTATAATATGAACTTCAAAGAACATATTTGTAATTATCAATTTCAACAACTCGGTTGATGATGGAATGAAGATGTGACTGCAGGACTTCATTCCATCATCATTATTATACATCTCTATCTTAAGAGAAAGTACCAATAAGTTCCTATTATAATCACATTTGGTTTTTTTCTCTACTCAAAGTATCGATCACATCAATCACTTTTTGTGTAGTGAATTTATTATATTCATGAATTTTGGTTACTCCACCTATAATTTATTTCACTATGACAACTATGCTTTTCAAACTCTCACAGCTTGAAGAGCTTCAAATCACATTGGATCAACAATTTGATTTTCATACTTCTCATTTGTTTTCTAGTGTTTCCTCTAAAATTCTCTAATCTTAGTATAATTTGAAGTCTCTCTAACTCCTTTCACTTGGTAAATTAGTATTTCGAACCCTACAATGAATGAATGAACTTGCACAACATATTCAATTGAACATGATTCATAAATAAAATATGATCCACACTCATATCTTATAATACGTATGTCTCAACTTTAGGACTTGTCGTTGAAATCCATTACATTCATCGTTTGAAATGCATTTTAAAATTTCACCATACAAGCGATGCCTTAGATGGCTTGTTACAACTACCAAAAGAATTATTTCACCATAGTTCATCTCAAACTTTGACGAACTATATAAAAGTATAAAGTACAATATCTTTCCTCATCGTGTCAACACATAGCTACCTGAAATAAAGTATTAGGCTAAACCTTTAACTCTTTTTCATATTCCAAGTATAACTAAAAAATTATTGCTGTCAAACTATATTTCAATTCTCTCTCAAGGCATCCTTGTATTATTCATGACTAAACTCAATTTCACTTTTAGATTAATTGAACATACAACATAATAGTACTACAAATCTTTGTATACGATGTTTATATAATTCAATCATTTCAAGACAACACTACCCTCCTGATTGTGTGGTCAATATAAGACAATTTTCTAATTGTCTCAATCTTAGTCAAGTCCATTGACTCGCAATTAACATTCACACATATTCAAGTGATTTACATTTGAAGCTTAATATTTGTACTTGCAATATTTGGTATAAACCAATTTATCGTCAGGCTTACATTACTCTGCTATAGTGTTTATGCCTTTTTTAATTCTTCAATTCTTTTATATTATCATTTGGTGATGAAATGATAATTTTACTTCAATAGAGTTCAACAACTCTATGTTTTCCATTTATGATTATAATATGAGCTCTAATGTGTTTTCATGGTTTCCACCATGATTTTCAACATGAACAAGCCACTGCTTGAATTCATTTTCATACATTTATAATCTTGATCTTAATTTAATAAAAACCAGATCTTAACTAACTCTTGAGAACAACTAGTTTCATGTAATAAACAAAATGAGTTGTCGATCATGGGCAATGAATATTTATTCTTAAAATTAAATTATCACTCAAGTTGAGTTATCAAACTCATACAATTTCTAAAATACAACAAACTAAAATGGAATTGCTCATTGGTTTGACATTAGAAATCAAGTAATTGATGAATTTAATCTTAAATTGTGCCTAAATCCCAAGTGAATCCAACAAAAAAATTTCTTGAAACTTGCAGAATCACAACTTTCATTTGTCAAACTAAAATTCTCATTATGGAGCTACTGCTATTCTACATCAAATTCAAATGATTTAAATCTTGAGTGATAACTTCATTTCTATGAATAACCGTTCGTAGAAGTTTAAAGATTTACAAAATTTCTTAATCAAGTATAGTAGTTAATACTAAACTCTTGATATGATGCTCACCTATTCATTCCTAACTAAAAATTCCCAGATTCATTGACAATCCAACAGAGAAGACAAAGTTTACTAACTCCGTGGGTTTTTCATAATCTTATAACTCTTATACCTTGTTGTGAATCTTCACTTTTAATGTAATTTTACAATTATGATAATTTTCTTACATCCCGACATTAATATATAACTAAATATGGAAATCTTATGTTTCCTTTCCATGCATGTGCAAACACTAAATCATTACTTTTTTTTTATCACTCAATTAGTAAGTGCAGTTACACCACAAAAACACTAACGAGTTTCTAAATTTTACCTTAAGTATGTGTAGTTACACTATGACTATATTGATAAGCTCCTTCCCATTATTCTATGAACTAGCACCATATTTGGAAACATATAATTCATAACAACTTATGAAGTATTTATTCATTAGTGGTTATCTAACCTCAATTAGGTGTTTACCAATAATGTTCTTACTGAATTACTTTTAATCTTGTTCAACTTGTTCCAATACTAGTATATATTCTACTCGAAGTGAATCGTTACCTTTGAGTTTCATTGAAAATCGCTTTCTTATTAATGTATATTCTCCTAATTAATATGTCTCAAAGTCTAAGTCAATCAATCCTTCTTCAATGACTACTATTAATCAAATAATATCAATGAGAATATAAAATATTAAACACCATTCACTAGAGAAGAGTTTACATTTTCTCGTTGTAAGATTTCTTATGTCTTTCTTTATTTAAAGTATCATTTCGATTAAGGTTTCTACAAACCTTCAATCCTTAATATTTTCACATCATATAACATTTCTGCTATCTTTCTTTGTTGTACTATCCATGAAGTTTAGGTTCCCCAGAACCCTCAACATCTATTCATTGGATTCAAAGATAAAGATGGGAGATAAGACCTTGAAGATAACATATAGGAAAGATATTACAATTATATCTATGGCATAAATAAAATACATCACAACATATAATATAACTCAAGATTTTATCTTTCATTACCTCCCAAAACATTGATTAAACCATTAATTTAGTCCTAAGTTATCCATAACTTGAGAATCAATCTCCAAGTTAGTAAACCTAGACTCCAATTCAAATCACAAGTAATGAAATTAGGTTTCAACACTAAACTGTATCAGTCATTCTTGTTTCTCAAAAAATTCATGAATAAGGAAGCTTGCTCTATAAGCCAGACACTGATACCAACTATAACACCCCCTAACTCAATTAGGGTATTACCAAGCTTGAATACCCAATTAAGCCTAAGTATACCAGTCAGACTCAATTTAAAGTAGCAATACAATCGTCTTTCATACTTGATAATCATAATAAAATATATCATATATCGAATAAATAATTGAAAAAGCAGTGAAAATTTAAGATTTTTTCAATAAAATGTAAGATACACAAAAAACTGACATAAATCGATGTAATAAAACCTTATTCCAACCCTAGTTATTGCAAAACATTAATTCAGTACAATATATAAACATCCAGTAAGGAAATTAATATATTGTTGAGAAGAGTATAAACTTCTTAATTTTCTCCATCCCGGAGTCGAAGTGCACGTCGTTAATTTAAAATATTAATTGGGGAATGAACACTCCAACTTGCTCGGTAAGTAATGCATGTAAACATATCAATATCAACTACTATCAATGAATTAATAAATAACAATATAAATTCAAAACATATATATTCAAGTGTTGAAAATGATATAAAAGTAGTAAACCGAATTCAAATTCAATAGGTAGCATGCAATCGTACTAGTGATTTGTAAATTTGTGTTTAATTACAAAGTCGTACTCTTAGTCACTCAAGTATATAACCACATAATCCACATGTTGGTCGACAAAGGATTCTGTTGGTTTAGTCATGCTTGACTGATCTACCAACTCCAAATGGACAATGATTGATTAAGGTAAATCTCCAACTAACTGAGGATAAAAAGGCAGAAACCATTATCAGGCAAACCATTTTTGTTTAGTATGACAAGTGTGGAATCCATTTCTCGACATACCTTTTCAATTCTCAGTCCCGATCCGCCTTATCGACCATTTTCAAATTTTTTCACATATAAAACAATCAAATCATAGTACATTGCCCCCAATCCAAGTTAATAATGCTATATGAACTAAATATAGTAATTTATGAAGCCCAATTGATGAGAATACGAGTATCACTTACCTATGCAGAGCTTTCCTAACCTTCATATACTATTCATTCCAAAAGAACTTCCGAGTAAATCTACGTTCGAATATATTCATTTTAGTCAATTTAGGTATTCTATGAGTCATACAACGACTTTAAAGTCCTTAGTTTAAATCCTGCTTGAACCAGAAACTCGAGAACTATTTAATAATTTATTATTTATTTTGATCATTATGCGCTTTACAAGGTAAATACATCGTAAGAATATCTTATTCTTCATTTTTGATAGAAATTCATCAATTTTTATTTATTTGGTCAAGTATTATTTTTCTAGATTTTTCTTATTTTTCTTGTATTCTTCTCTATTTTGCAGCCTATTTTTAATTTGGAAAAGGGTTTGAGCACAAACCAGGCCAAACTAGGTTTGGCTCAACCTAATTGAGCCGGCCTGGTTCGAAGGGCTCCATCCCTTTCTTCCTCACCTCCTGCGTCGTTTTGCTCCTTGGACGAACTGCTCTAGCAGTTCGTTTGAGCCTCCCATCAAAACCTCCATTAACAATAGCACAATGAACAACAACAACATCAATAATTGAACAACAACGACAACAACAAATAACCCAATAACCTCACCTAATCATCCTTGGTTTCTCCATTTCCGTTGGTTTCCCTCTCTCTTTTGAATTCGAGTTTTTTCTCTATTTCCATTTTTTCAAATATGAAACGAATAAGGAGAAGGTAGTTTTATTTTTTGAATAAATATTAGATTTTTGCGAGATTCACATTGCATAAATCTCAAGGCAGATTTGATGGTTCGATTCTATTAATTTTTATATTTCGACTTTTCTTGAGAGACGTGTAGCATGTCTCGAGGTCGATTTTTGTGGCTTTTAACAAACCATCACTTGGAACCGACTTACATATTATAAAATAAGCATTTTCTCAAGATTCATACGCATGAATCTTGATGATGATCTAAAGGACAAGAAATAAAGTCACATTCCTTAATGTAACACAAAATTTGACAAATGCATACATATACACATACACATTGATTTTCTTGAGATGTGGTTGCATGCATCTCGAGACTTGGATATCCAACCAAATCCAACGTTTAACACAATTCACCTCTTTGATGCCTACGTTATGCATATATGGAGACGAATCTAATGTATGCTTTAATTTGATTTTAACTTTAGAATTCATTTATATATTTATATATAAACTATATATATAACTTGTGTTTCGCGCCTAAACTTGTTGTGTTCACCAACGACTATCGGGTTTCGGGGTTCATACTTAGCGAGAGCCTCATATCAATTTTTGAAAACCCCAACATGATCAAAATTAAGTTCCATCAAATAAGATCTACAAAAGTAAATAATACCTTAATTTGTGATTTCTTTCTCTAATTATTTAATTTCTAAGGCGATCAAGTGCGTGTGCTCTATTAGAAAGCACATATGAATGGTGAACACAATTTGGAGTGCTAGCCCCAAGAGAGATTGAAAATAGAGATTGAGATTTTTTTCTTTCTCCCCCAAAATCTAGAGAACTCAAAAATAGTAAAAAAAATCTTCTTTCGCTTCGGGGCTTCAACCCTTATTTATATGCGTAGATAAACTCACCTATTTGTAATATAACTATTGTATTTATATAATTCAAGAAAATTACACCTATGCCCCTATTATAAAGTTGTCATATGACAAATCGTAAGGGCTTTTATGTCATGAGTTTTATCATATAAAACTCATTACTCTGGACCAATTGAAATTGTGCAATGCTATTTTTTTTGTGTGACCCAATAAGTTCATAAGACGTTGGTAGTGAACCAAAATTATTTTGGTACATAAGTCATTAGCAATCTTTAGCAAGGTATTATGACTACCCAATAGCATGAATATCTATATCGATACAGCCTAATGAATAACATGTATCATATCATTTTGTTGTGAAATATCCATTGATTAAATATAAGGCCTGAAAGTCACTCTTAATGTTCAATCGTACTAGTCTCGATCTTTAAGTAGACTGAAAACATCCAAGTGACATTAATCATTTCAATTCACTTGGACTTGGCCATTTAATAGTCTAACATATCGAAGGATACACTAATATCTCTCTCTATACAAGAGGGACAAATTTTATCTTGATTACACACCCTGACATATTAATCATATGGTAATCAATCATAATCTTTATAATCATCCGATCAAAGATAACATTTGATTGTGTCAAATTACCATGCTCTTAATATTAAATTTTATGGTAATCTCAAGTCAAATGACTAAATGATATGCCCATCATGAGTAAGACCTATGATTTAATCCATGTGGTGTTCTCGTAGCGGGTTCGTTAAGTACCTTATTCCCTAACAAGTACTCATGATCTCGATTTGTATCCCTATACGCATGATCATCACATGACCATCAATCGAGAATCACATTAGTCTTAATTAAATATAGTTCTTAGAATAATGACCGACTAGGAACATTTAGGATGCTTCAACAAATACCCATGGATCTTATTATATGATAAACATGCAATCACTTATAATAAAACAACAAATGAAAACCTCTATTTTATTAACTAAAATTATAAAATGAAAACCTCTAATTTATTAACTAAAATTATAAAATAAAAAATGTTTATAGATTGACTTAATGCAAATTCCCTAGCATGACCAACCATGGGCATGCATGCAATTGTACATCTACCACGTGTCACCCGCGACCCCGCGTATCACTAGGCGTACACCAATTACTAATTATTTTCAATATATACATATCTATACATACAATATATATATGCCTATATATTCATGCGTTAATCATTTTGTCGTGCGTACCAACGAGTTCACTCAGGCGTACACGCTACCTCACGACTCAAGTGCATCACCCTTGACCTACACATGGTATTAGGTGTTCCATAATTCATCGATTATTTGAATAATTCAAACTATTTACAATAAATAAAAATTTTCACTCCAAACAAATACAATACAATCACATCATCAACCTACACCTTATTCGAGACAAATCGTGCTTAATCACGAGCCTAATTCAGGTTAATTAGATTTGGATTAACGTTAATCACCTACTTAAGGTAACATATTGTTACAAATTTAATAAATTATGAAGTATTTACAACTAATAATTATCATCATTTAATAAAAAATAGAAAACTTTACAAAAATTTTAATTAAGGATATCAATGAGGAGTCCCTTTGATTAGATTACCACTCAAGTTATATAGAATCAAGTAAGTGATCATAGCCGCCAGTATAACGGATCGATCGTAGTAACAATATGATCAAATTACGTTGATTAGGGATATTGTCCTCAAGGAAATGTGTATTGCACTCAGTATACTCAGCCAGGTTTACTCTATTGTTAAGGAAAACCATTTTATTGATTTAAATTAAACTATTCTAATCTGACAAAATAATGTAAATAGTTGTACTTTCATATAAAGAAGATCATAGTCACAAACTCACCTATGTAATGAATAACTATGCTTTTCAACTCACTTCCTTCATTTTCATTATGTGTGTGTGCAATGGTTAATTAGAATAGACAAATCTTCATCAAATCCACTTCAACTCACTGTCGTGACGAAAAATATTCTAATGTGTAAACTAAAACTCCACTTATCGGTGTTAATAACGTAAGTTCCACATTTCTTTAAGTACCAAATCTTTAGATTAATAACAAATTAAATTTACTATCCGTGCCTTCCTAATCAATAACTATCCATTGATATTATATATTTTATGATTGTATTATCTATATCCGGCATAAAATCTCCAATGGCCATGGTAACTTCTAAAATCCATTATTAACAAACACGTGGTCAAGATATTCATAATGTCTAGAATCAATAAAATCTTAACCATTGCACTTTTTAACTTTATAATCCATTCATATTACGTTAGTGTAACATTCATATCATATGATCCATTTATCCCTAAGATTAATTAACTACTCACACATCATTTAAATGAACATGCATACAATGGTATTCATTGCAATCAAAGATTAAATGAAATAACTTCAGTTAATTCAATAAAACAATACTGAATAACGACACGTGGGTTTTCAATGTCTTCTCTACTAAACTGTTCTTAATACTCATGAACAAAGTAAAACTATGCTAATTGGTTGCTCTTAGTGACAATTGGTGAGTTTACTACATTCTAATACCTATTTATAATACTAAATACTTTAGAATAAAATTAGAAACCCTAATTGAAAACTCCAAATGAAATAGAACTATAAACTTTCTATTTTCTACATCTCGGTGTTATTCATAAGTGATCCAGCATTTTCTGGGTAAAGCCGCGCCGCCGCCAAAGCTTCGGCCTCTTTGTATGCATTTTCCTGACTTAGGGTATGTTTGATAGAAAAAAATATTTTCAACTAGGAAAAAATAGTTTTATGGATAATCTACTTTAGAGAATTTAGAAAATTTTCTCATTATTGTTTGATCATAAGTGAGAGATTTTTCATTTTCTAACTTAGCAAGTGGGGCCTACACTTTCTTTTTCTTCGAAATCATCCATTCCCTAAAACCAAAGAACCCAAAAAACTAGAGAATCGATTATTGGTCGCACCTCCACCTCGGACCACCCGTGCCCATAACCATCACAACTATTAACTCTTTATCCTAAAGCCCGGCGTCAAGATAAAAACCCAATCAATATTCAAACAATTCCAACATATTCAAAGAGGGCTTTAACAAAAACTGTTCATCGAACACACATCACAAAATTTGATGAAACTAAAGAAAAAATATCGAAGCTATGAATCATCAGATTCATTTGATTATGAAGAATGGATAGATGCACTAGCTACAACCTAAATAATATATAAAAGAGAGATTTAACAAAAAACATTGTTTCCCTTCCAAACTAATAGATGCACTTGAATATGAAGAAAAAATGATGATGTATTAGACGGGCTTGGGAATAAAAAGAAATATGGGTTTGATGGGTCCGAAGAATCAAAGATTATTTGAGGTTAGGTTTGGGGATGAAAAGGTGACGACAACGGTGGCTATAATAATCAGATGGAGCTGGCAATTTTGAACGCTATGGGTTTAGAGTAGAGGCGTGGCAAAGTTAAGATCTACTAGTTTTTGTTAAAGGAGTTCAATTCAGGTTTTGCCCAAGAGAAAATGTTGAATTTCCACACCAAAATAAGAGAAAATGAACGAAGAAAAATATGAGCATGGGTTTTTTTAACCAATCGATTATAAACCTATCAAACACCAAATAAAAAGGTTACACTAAAGAAACAAACAATTCTTCATGATTTTTCTCATTTTCTCTACTATCAAACGCACCTTTAGTAGACTCAACGCCCTGTACAGACCACGCTAGCGCCATCCCATTTGTGCCTATGGCGCCACCTTTGTTGTCTCACATCTTTTCTTGGTTCTCCATGCTTTACCTACACTGTCCAGTCATCTTCCAAGATGTCAAGCTTCCTTACTATGGTGTCAATCATATTTT
Source organism: Stephania yunnanensis (assembly GCA_039657365.1). Classification (NCBI taxonomy): domain Eukaryota; kingdom Viridiplantae; phylum Streptophyta; class Magnoliopsida; order Ranunculales; family Menispermaceae; genus Stephania; species Stephania yunnanensis. The sequence continues at coordinate 23,585,799 of CM077581.1, read as the reverse complement.
GGTCCATTTTATCCTTATTACTTCCCGAAATCACTCTATTGTCTCCTTTATACTTTATATACCTAAAAATATATAGATACCATTAATTAGAGCTTATTCTAAGATATTTATACTAAATATACTACTAAATTAATCATATATATATATAAGTCTAAATAATCACTTATCAAAACCCTTAAACTTAGATTTTGCACGTCCAAAGCAAAAGTATATTTTACTAAGTATTCTTATAACAACTACTACTTAAGTCCATATTCATTTACATCATTCATGGAGTATCTTATAATTCAATTAAGTTCAAGTTAATAATCCACTCAAGAGCATTTCTTTGCAAAAACTTATATTTTCAAAAATATGTAGCCTTAACAACACAAACAATTCATTTTCGAAACACCAAAGTAGTTGACAACCAAAACCATCACTACTCACAAGTTTATTTCACCTCGATATTTAAGTAGCAAGCGTACAATCTCATAATTTCTCATTAAGCTCAAGAACTCACAAATAAGCATAGATCATACTAGTTTTATAGACTTTAGCACTTCAAAAGTCCAAAAGATTTAATATGGTTGGAAAGATAAAATAACTCAACTAAGCTACTAGTACTTAAGCTAAATCTTTTATTTGAAGAGTCTTAAACTAACTTCCGCTTTTCTTTTTTTATTTTTATCTATCTCTTTTTCCTTTTTCTCATTTTTTCTTGTTGCAGGGTCCCTGCTCCTTTTCCTATGGATTCCATCATTTCTCTCTTTTTCCAACCATCAAGTTCTCTACTCCTTTCATTTTGTCAAGGAAGTTTTAACTCCAACTTCTTCATTAAAAACCATCCCTATCTTTTCCCCTCTTAGCACTAAATCTTTATTTACTTTTTATACTCAAGTAAGATTTATACTTATCATAAAATTCCTTAGAGATCTAGCTTTTTCGATAAGAGGAGCTCTAGTATTCTTCTTGCATTTGTTTGATGTTCATGGTCTTCTCTAACTTTAGGTTTCTAATCATGAAATGATACTGTTGTTTGCTATATTTTATATTATTTTAAAAACTTGATAACACTCTTTTGTGTTTTATATAACCAAGACACTTGTATTCTTACTCATCCTCAATTAAAGGCATGAATTTAGCAAATGAACTACTTATTCATTACATTTTACTATATATAACATAATCTATACTATCTAAACATATTTAAATGACAAGTCAATAATTAGACACATTTTATAGTGTAATTTATGTTAGTTTTATTTATAAATGATGATGTTATTAAAAAAATAATGATATTACACTAGGTATTCTATTATTTTTGTGATTTCAGGTTTAAAAAATAAAGAAATGGAAGAAAAGAGCAAGAAGAACAAAATTGTCAACTGGAAAAGAAGCCTAGGGATTAGCCAGCTATTTGGAATAACACTCGGAATCGCCACCTAAATCGAAAGTAGGAAACGACCAGCTGAATCTACAACGAATCGGAGAACGAACTAGAAATTGCTAGTTGAATAGGTGGAGCGGTGAGGGCTAAACTCATGATTTACTCAGTGATTTGTGTATAAGTTAGGTTTAACTGAAAAGTTACTGAGGTCGGTTACGAGTTTTTTGGATTAATATGAAGAATTTAAGTTTATCTAAGATATATATATATATACGTAAAGAGACTATAAAAAGGCTAGAGAGCTTCGAAATAACTCTCACATTTTGCTTTCCTTTTGCTCTACATTATTTATATTGTCTATTTTAATTGATGTTTGAAGATACATTGGAGCTTTGATTTATATTAAGGTATTTATTTATTCATTATGTATTTTAATTATATTTATGCATTTTTTATCTTTAGCATGAGTGAGTAGTCTATCAATTTATACAAACCCTAGGCATGTCATATGTTTTGGATTACTAGATAGTTATAATTAAGGAATCATGAACTTAATGCTTTAAATCTATTCATGCACGTCAATCACGAGTTTAACAAGTAATTTTTGCGAATTACAACTAAAGAAGATTAGTATTGTATGCATATATGCAAATATGTATTGTGACATTTTGATTTTGATTCTGACTCTATGTCTATAGTTATTGACAACAATTATAGAAGTAGTAACTAGGATTAATCTATATGACATTTCCCGTGGATCTTCTAGATGGTTATGTTCTAAGCTGTTTATTATGCGGCTTCGGTTAATATTGGCTTAAATTAGGCATGATTTTTCATGGAGTGCAATCATGTTGTATTTTTATAGTGTTGCGTTTTTTCTAATGGGTAGATTTATAATGATAAGAATGTGGCATTTCCATTGAATTTAGGAAAATCGGTGGCTAGCTAAATACTATCAACTTATTATGAAGTATAATTTGATGATTCCAAGATTCCGCGAGTGTTATGATTATAACTATGATATGAAGTGAAGACATGTTCTAGTGTTTGAATCTCCAAATATATTATATTGTTTAGTGGGGGTTTGTTTAGATGTTTGTTTATTTATATTGAATTGAATTTGAATATTTTTTTAATTTAGTTTGCATTTGAATTGTTTAAATTAGTTTAGTTAGTACGGTTATTTATGTAAGTAACCATAGTTTTTAGTTTTTGAATATTTTAATTCTTGTATAATTAGATTAACTAAATTAAGAAAAACAAAACGAAAACCTTTTTCTTTGAAGTTTGTAAAATCTATGTGGAGACAATATCCACTTATCACTACTACAAGTTATAAATATACGAGAAATTATTGTGCACACTCGACATGTGTCATCAAATAATAAGTAATTAGAAAAAAATATACTACCCTACTGTCCACTTTAATTGCCTTCAAAATAAAATATTACTATTATACCAACAGTGTTTATCCTTATTTCATCATTTGTTCTTACTTTTCATAATGTAGTGATGATGATCCCAAATTTAAACCAAACGTTGTCCTCAAAGTTTAAAAATAAGGCTAAAACATGAAAACACTAAACACAAACATATAATAATATAATATAATAATAATACATAAACTTTAAAATTTAAACAACTAATAAAGTGACAAAATATCCCTCTAACTCCTTGATGGTTTATGAATATGCCACATATGTTGAGATTTCTCATTTCGATGAAAACTCACCCAACAATTGGTTTTTTAGCTTAAAATTTTCATAACTTAGAAATTTACTAAATTTTTGGATTGTTATAACTAAACTAAATAAATAACTAACTGAAATTTTAAAAATAAATTGTAGCGCTTTGTTTAACGTCATTAGACTAATGCCTTTTTGCTTATTTAGTCCAAGTCTAAATCAAGATACTCCATTTGGAGGTTGGATATAAAGACATCATTCCCATTTGGATGTAATTCTTGCCTTCGACAGAGACAATCTTCTCGGCATCAACATCCTCCTTAGTACTCGTTGTCATCATTTTCTTCCTCATGTGCAAGACGTATTAGCAGTGTTCAAGAATGGCCACCCAAGTATCATAGATACATTATCATCCATATCATGCTCCATAATCTCAAAATCAGTGATGAATGTGAATCTACCCATTTAACATGCACATCTAAGACTTTTCTTATTGTTGGTACCAAGTTACCATCAACTACTTGCAACTCCGCTGTATCAAGACATCAAATTAGCTTGTAACATTTCCTTTATAGGCATCACATTGACTAAGGCTCTCGTATCACACATGATGTTTCTAAAATTGTGCCCATTAATGCTTAATGGTGTGCATATATCTTCAATATCTCTCATCATGATTTGTTAAAGTTTTGGTGTAAACTTGAATTTTTGTTTCGGCTTCTTTTGAAAAACCTCGATACTATTTCCTTTTGAGGCTTCTTTATAAGGTCTTTTATCTTGTTGTTTAATTCTCCATTATTTCTTCCCCTTATTGTTATACTTTAAGGCATTGATCCTTTGTTGCTTGAATAGTTCGAGTTCATCTTACCTTGCTTATGTTCCATTCTCATGCATCAATTCGTACTTTCTTATAGCCATAGTGTTGACTCTTTTTGGTTTGAATCTCACTTGCTCTTGCATGGGCTCATTCCTTGCCATAGTACTCATCATGTGAGTAGCAATAACATTCTCTTTAGGATTTGTGATACTGTTACTCGAAAACTACCTTTCCTTCCTTGAATTCTACGCAATGGCTAACTAAAAAATCTGTCTCTCTAGGTTCTTGATGAATTGTGATCTCTCATCATCTATCCTCTTCATAGCGTGCTTTACATTTTCCATATCTTTCTCATGCTTCTCATGGCATTCCCGATTGCTCATGTCGATAGCATGCAAGAATTTCTCAATTAACATTAATAAATCATTTCATCGCTCTACCCTAACTTCCCTTATTAGACTTATTGATAAAATTATGGAGGTAAATTTAGTGTGTTATCAAGATTTCCATATGAAAGGTTGGTGTTGGTGAAGTTTGGAGTAACTTCGCTCTCCAATGAATTCATTATTCTCAGCATGAAGTTGTTTCCATAGCTCTGATTGTTAATGAAGTTGATCTCCTCAAGCTCCATTCCTTGCTGCATGTCCATTCGATTAACCACCATGGCTTGGTGATTAACGGGTTGATGTATAGCTAGCACTTGTCATATTTGTTGTCCTATTTGAAGCTTTGTCATTTGACTTCTTTGATTGAATAGTTGTGCCACGAATCGCAGCTTGTGAATCAATTTCATATACACCTGCTGATTTCCTCACTATGGAACAAGTACAAATTATAGAGTTCTGAGACATGATCTAGAAGATGTAATGCTTCATCCTTATCCTTGGTTAGTAGAAATCTCCTGTTGTGGCATTCACTAATGTTATGGTGTTGTGATTCATTCATAGTAGAAAATTTCTAGTTGTGCCCATTTCAAATATTCATGTCCTGAACATCCCCTCAACATCTCTTTGAATCTTTCACAATCTTTACTAAGAGACTCGACGTCCTTCTGCTTGAATCGATTAATTTCCAGTTTCCTTTCACTATCTTTCACTAGGGGAAATAACTTTTCTAAAAATATTTCATTGATTTCCACCCAAGAAGTCATACTCCATGCGTTCAGTCCTTGGAACTAGGACTTGCTTTTCCACTAGACGAGAATAGAAAAAGTCTCATCCTGATCACCGCATTTGTAACTCTAATAATGAGCAAAGTGTCGCACTTCTATAAAAAATTCTCTACATGTGCAAGTAGATCTTCATTCACTAGCTTGCTGAACAAGCTATTCTGCACCATGTTGATTTGAGAGTCAGTTCAAACTCGGTGTTGTTAACTAGAAGCTACATCACTCCATTATAAGTCTTTTTACCTTCTAACTTGTAGTTACGAAGACATCTTTGTCCTTGCACTACCAAAATACCTTCGGTTTGGTTATTTCCTCGGCCCTATTGTTGGTTTCGTAGTTGATCCTCCCCCATCTTTATTCCATTCTTTTTATTTCCTTTGTTGGTTTTATCAATCTCATAGGCCTTAAGGCACTAAGTATTTCTTTTATTTACTACATATGCAATAACTCTCCTTGAAAAGAAAACACAAAAGATCAAGTATAGATTGTCAAACTTGGAACTTAAACCTTTTATTTATTTTATTTATTTTTTTGTGAACTAGAAAGTAAATTACTTAAAAAAAGCTTAACAATTTTGTAAACTAACTAAACTAGAGTGGTTACCTATTTCCCACCAATGGCTCCAAAAACTTAATCGTGGTCGCAAGTATAATGACTCGATTGTAGTAATAATATGATCAACTTACTTTGATTACGGATATCGTCCTGAAGGAACGGTGTATTGCACTCAATATACTTAGCTAGGTTTACTCTATTGCTAAGAAAATTTATTTTTAATTGACTTTAAACTAAACTATTCTAATCTAACAAAATAATTTATATACTTGTACTTTTATATTAAGAAGATCTTAGTTCACAACTTCACCTAAGAAATGAATAACTATGCTTTTCAACTCGCATCCTTCACCTTCATTATGTGTGTGCAATGCTTAATTAGAATAGACATCCACTTTACCCACTGTCGTGATGAAATAGATTCTATTGTGCAAATTAGAACTCCACCTATTAGTGTGAATAACGTAAGTTCAACATTTCTTTAAGTTTCAAATCTTTAGACTCATAAGCAATTAAGTTTACTATATGTGCCTTCTAAATCAATAACTATCTATCGATGTTATAATTTTTTTTGTTTATACATCCATATCCGGCTTAAAAGCTCCAATAGCCATGGTAACTCATAAAACCCATGATCAACAAACACGTGATCATAATGTTTGTAGCATTACGTCTAGAATCGATACCAATTCTAACAATTGCAATATTAAGCTATATATTCTATTCATACTACTTTAGTATAACATTAATACCATAAAATCCATTGATCTTTAAGATTAATGAACTACTCATGCATCATTGAAATAGACATGCACATAATGTTATTCATTGCAATCAAAGAAAAACTAAATAACTTCAATTAATTTAAGAAAAGAATATCGAATAACCAAAATTTTATTGTCTTCTCCTCCAAACTCTTCTTAATACTTAAGATCATAGTAAAACTATGTGAATTGGTTGCTCTTAATGACAATTAGTGAGTTTGCCACGTTCTAATACCTATTTATCCTCCTAAGACACTTTGGAATATAATTAAAAACTCTAATAGACAATTCCATACAAAATAGAACTATAAACATTCTATTTCCTACATCTCGGTGTTGTCCATAAGTGATCCGACGTTGTCTGTGTAAAACAACGATACTGCCATAGCTTTGGCCTCTTTGTATGCATTTTCTCACTCAGTAGGGTTGGTGCCCTATATAGACCACCCCAGCGCCATCCCCTTTATGCCCATGGTGCCACATTTGCGCCGACACTATTGTCTCACTTTTCTTCTCTTCTTGGTTCTCCATGCCTTTCCCATGCTTTCTGGTCATCTCCTATGACATCGACCATTCTTGCCATAGTGTCAATCATGTTTTTTATACATTTTATACCTTATATACCTGAAAACACATAAATACTATCAATTAAGGCTCATTTCGAGATATTTGTACTAATTATACTATTAAATTAATCCTTTATACAAGTCTCTTATCATCAAGTAAGACTCTACATGAAGTCAAAAAAAAGGTAGGACTCCACTCTTATAAGTCTAACCAAGCTAAGGGAAAATAAGACAATTATTTTAGTTAAAAATCATTCATAGGAATCTAACTAACTATCATATGTTCTAAAATTAAAGAAGCTCTCTCATCCTTTTTTACGAGTTCATTCCGAAATAATTTTTTTAAGCACTTGGACATAATAAACTCCAATAACTACAACAACAACAGTATTAAAAAGAATGAATAAACTAGAACGTGGCCCCTTAGAATCATCTTTTTCCTAATACAGTGATGTAGTGCTTTCATAGCATCAAACACAATTTTCTAGTTTTTGCTCAAGTTGTTTGTAATGTAAATAGCATTGTTGGATCCTATGATATGTCAAACGAAAGTTTTTATTCCCTACCGGAACAAGAAATATTGTTTTAAGCATTTCATCAAACACTTGGAGTGAAATTGAAACTAATCTTTTAATTTCGTAACACCATAATAAAATCTCTATTTTATAGGCCCTTTTGAAATACCAAATAAAACATCGTACTACCTATTATAGATAGTTATTTAGCAACTAAAAGTAAATCAAACAAGTACCAAATAATTGATTGAATTAGTACCAAAAAAATATTTATTTTCATTCAAATAATATAAGACACTAGAAGAAAACTTAGATGAAGAGATTTAGGATTAGGATGCGTTGAAACAAAACAAAGAAAATGCATAAAACTTCAAATCAAAACCAATTATTCGAGTAAATTAAGGATGTATTGTAACGAAATAATGAAAAGTGCTACTTACTTTTCTTATTTAAATAGATTACAATTGACTAATTACAATAAAGTGATCAAAACTACCTAATAAGAGTCAATTTCGACTTGTAATCTCCAACTCGTCAATTTTTTTAGAAATTTAGAACTTGAACAAGTTAAGTTCAATTTTGTGAAAAATAGGTTAAAACTTCTTTTACTTCTAGACTTAGCTCATGACCAATCCAAATTTATTAATTCCATCCAAATTCAACAAATGATGACTAAGTCTATTTCAATAGAGTTCAACCATATTTAAATGACCTTTTACATTCTCAAAAGGCAATTTGAAGTTCATAAACCAAGTATTGTCCATATGAACCAATGCAACTTACCACAAATAAATTGAACTCAAAAGTTATGATGACTTGAAAACCATTGAATTCAACTTTGTTTAGATATTAGAATAAAAATAGGACCAAATGGCTTAAAAACCCGTTTAAAAAATATAAGTCTTGTTCCCTTTTGGACATTTCAACAAATATTTGGAGCGCATCCCTTTTCAAGATCATTTACAAGACTTTAAGTTCTTTTAAAATAATTCCAAATCATCAATAAGGATTTAGTGAGTAGAAACAAAGTCATAGCAAATAAACCATGTATTTAAAGCAAAATTTTGTGAAAATTAGCTAAAACCTATGGAAGATATTTTCAACGATAAATTGGACCAACTATGTGTTTAAAACAAAATTAAAGTTTCATAGACCTCTATTCGAGTTCTACTACTCTTTTTTTGCCAAATTATCCATAGAAATCAATTAGAATTCAATATTTACCATTACTAATCACAAGTCATTGCGTTAAAGTTTGAAGAAAATAAGTAGGGTTTATTTGAGGAATTTCATGAAACACGTTTTATGCGATTCAAAAGGTTTTTTTACCAAATTCGATGAAAATTAGCTAAAATCATTTGAAAACTTGAAAGAATGTAATTAGACTCTCTTTGAGATATTTTTCTCAGACACTTAATAGGTAAGTCAAAAAGGATTTTATCAAATTAACACAAATTAAGCTCAATTTGATCAAACCAACTTGAATCATTCACAAGGACAAAGAACTCATAAAAATCAAGTTCGATCACGATCAAACACTTAAAAAAAATGCTTGTTTAAAACAATTCAACAACAAACCATTCACTAAGAGCCAATCATTTGAAATCAACTTAACTTAGCAAGAGCTCTATGGATTCGTAGATTTTAACCTCAAATTTGAACTTAAGATATGTTTACGGTCTCACTATAGCCTCTAATGGAGTCTAAACTCCTAGATTTTGGCTCTCCAAGCAAATATCTCCCTTTATTTTCTTTCTTTCTCCACTTTCTTTGTGAGCTTGTTGTTGCCAAAGTTGCATCATCTATGAGAAAAGGGTTTCTTCACCTTTTTGTGTGTTCATTTTTTTCCTTTTTTAATGAGAATAAATCTCATCCTTTCATTCTTTTCTCGTATAAAGCAAAACTAAAACCTATGGCTCCTACACTCTCTTGACTCTTAAATTTGAAGATCCATATTTCTCTTAGGTTATGCATTGACTCTAAGATCTATACAATTAACATACATAAACCTTATTTGAGCCATTTGTTAGCCATTTTTCACTTAATTAATATCATAAGGTCTCATTGTCATCCAAATTTAACTTAATTAAAATGGGCCATTCATGATACCATATACTACACGTAATAGCACGCTAGACAAAATTAATTTTTTTTATTTGAGTACTTCAACTTACTATGACTCTTGATAGGGTATTAGACATCTAGTAATTCAAGATTAACTATTAATCATCGAATTAAAATTCAGTTTGTTACACATATCCCCTATTCTCCCCACCTAATCAATGTTTCGTACGTTTTCCTCGACCTATGGATTTTCTTACGAATTCGATTCTTAGTCGAATCAATAGAAAATTGACCCTAATAAGAGGTTTGGGAGGGAATAGTGGCAACTTTGTTTGCATTTTTGAAAGTAAGAGGGTTGAAAGGTATAGTCATGCTCTAGTACTCTTACTTATGTCCTTTGAATGACACACGTAGGTAACACAAATTAAAAGCCGATTTATCCCGACCTTTCATTCCCCACTTTACAATCTACGTGCTTAGGTGTTGAAGTTTAACCACTTTATAATAATAATCTTTTGCATTTTCTAAATTGATCTTATGCAACATAAATAAAAAATTTGTAGTAATAATTAATTTATTTAACTTATTTTATTTATTAGAGAATCTTATTAAATTTAAACTTGATGCATAGATGAAAATTATGTCACCCTAATTATGAAAAAATAACAAATAATTGAAATTTGTTTATAATTTCTAATCGATTGTAAAATTTGCTCAAGTTATATTAATATTATTATGAAATAAATTCTATAATTATAAATTGCATGTATTACAATCAAATTTTTTCTCAAACAAAAAATAATAAAACAATGTTGAGTAGACAATTAATTTGAGCAAATATCACTTTAAAAACAAACTAAATAAATATTACTTAATAATTAATTAGTACCTACAAGGACTAAAATTATAATTTCTCAATATACATAAATATTTCAAACGAATGAGGTTATGTGAACAATATTTTCGATCCATCTTTGGAAACACTTTAACAAGAATTCTAATGCAAATAAATGTATTAAAAGTATGTTACTAATTGTTTTTTGATAAAATATATTATATATGACTACAAATATAATAATTATCAGCCATTGATTTTTCTAAGTTGTAAAGGACTTAATTCCAACTAAATAATGTCTCGATTTCAATTTTAAAAGATGAAAAACACTAAGTAATTGTGAGGGTCGACTCTCGTATAAATTTCAACAATCTCAACGTGAAGTTGTCAGTGTAGCTATGTTACAAATTGATATTAATCTTTTTTAGATAATTAAATTTATTTACAACACATATTTAACAGCCATTATATCTTGTGTTCCACTACATTCGCATAAGGCATGACATCTAATATGGACAACTTTTACAACACATCTAAGAGTTATAATAACATGCATTATACGACTTTCTTATTAGACATGTTATCTAATATTGAAAGTTTTTGATGAAACAAGTTTAACAACCTTTATACAATGCGTGGCATGACATTAGTATTATACATTTCATCGAAAATTAAAAGTGTTTTACAACCTACATTCACTAACCATTACATTATAGTTAAACAACATTCGCATCAGGCATGCCGTATAAATTGAAAGTTTTTCATGACACATGTTTAAAAGCCTTTAAACCAAGTGTGACAGAACATTCGCATTAAGCATGTCATCGAATATCAAAATCCTTTTACTACACATATTTGGTAGCTATTCTAGTATGAGTTGCACAACATTCTCTTAACAAAAATTGTAGTCTATATTGATTTATGAACAAAGATAGTGATGACAAAAAATATTTTTACGCGTGTCATTAGAAATTGTATTAGATGACTTAAGCAGCTGCTTGTCCTCTTGCATAAGTCGTTGTAGGTCAAGATTCATGTAGTTGATTTCCAATTTCTAGTATATTTCTAGATCACAATCATAACCTAAGTAATATTTGTAGCTCGCTCTAATAGGTTGTGGACTTGTAGCCAACACAAATAATAATAAAGAATTGCCCATCCCTCATAATCTCGTATAGGTTACAAAAATCATAATAAAAGATGCAAATGTCGATCAATCGATCTAAAAGCTATATATACCATTCACAAATAGACATAACAAAAGGATATCACACTTTTAAGGTTAATGCCTCATAACCAATATTAGACATGATTGCTCCATTCAGAGAATTCAATGCGGCATATATCCAATGAAATGATTAAATAAGGAGCCATGAGGGCCTCACTAATTATAGTATCAAACAACCTATATAATATTTTATATCATTGACACATTGTAAAGAAATAAAGAATGACAAACGTGTTTATCCTTTAAAAATGCTTTATGAAAACATAAAAGAAAAACAAATAATGTCTGCCAAGTTATTGCATATATTGATTATTTATAAGATTTTAGTATACATATGATGAGCTAGAGGTACTAAAATTTAAGGCAATACATTTTTCCAAATATATAAAGCTCTTACATGATTGTATCAACTCATGAAAAATTAATTATAAAATTTCAGTCAAGTGTTTGAGTTTTTTAACTAAAAACTAATTCCAAGAAAGTTTATGAGGAAATGAGAGTTCAAACCTACTTCACGACATGTTTTTTATTTCATGATTTATTTGCTTCATACATGAAACTCGGTTTAAACCCCATATGTTTCAAACAAATCAAATAATTTAATGAAGAAGTTAGATGATGCATAATTCAAATAATTAATGAAGTAAAAAAAAATTAAAGGAAGGTTATTTATATATGCATATCATCATGACTTACTTGAAATATAAGAGCTTAAGTTAATCAGTGCATGTACTTTTTAAACCTAATCCATTTATGGTATCAAAGCATATCATCATGTTTATTCAATTGAGTGGAGAGCAAAATGATTAATGATAACTAATAAAGTATGAATTCTATATTCTTTATCTTATTTATCATGGTGGTACTTTATTATAGCAGCTACCATATATAATGATTGGCGCTTTGATGAAAACTCGAATTTTAATTAACCCGAGTTTGGCTCGTGGTTAAGTTTGACATACCTCGATTAGCATGTATGCATGTTTGCATAATGTTTGCATTTTTATGGCGTGTTTATTAAGTTTATAGGTTTGATGATTTGAATGGGATGAATATAACTTATAGTTTGAAAAATCAAATCAATTGAATGATCAAACCATTAGATCAACCTCAAGATGCGTATCATGTCAAGATCTATGTCATGATAAGCAGTGGTATCACTTTATGCTACACACCATCAGATTTGCATCGAGATACATGTTGGGAATAATGATGATGATGATGAAGCATATGGTGTCTGGAGGAAACATGAGGTGGGGTATGTAAGTTGATTAGTTAATGAGATGAGATTAATCATCTTATCATCACCTTCTCCCTTATCATCTTTGCCTTCTTCATCTTCTCATTGTCTCCACTTCTTACTACTACCACCGTCGGTTTGCCTTGCCACCGTCATCACCATCAACATCACCACCATCATCACCGTCATCATTATCCTTGGTGGAGAGAGAAAGGGAGATTGTCTTCTTTGGTGGTAAGTTCACACTTCTTTATCGATTAGTAGTTGTTTTAAAGAGATTGGACGGCTGATGTGTAAGTCAAGATTGTCGGAATCATGAGGTATGTAATAATTGTTGATGTCCAAAGGTTAACTAGAACCTTTGGACATGTGTGGTGATAGGTGGTATCAATGATGGTTGCGCTATGTTGTTCTCACTTGGAAGTTATTATTGTTGTCGAAATCATGAAAGTTGGTTGCGTCTGATGGTATTGGAAAGGTTGTTAACATGATGAGACCTTATATGTAGATTCCATGGTGAAATCAGGACATGTTTTTAGGTGTCCAAGGGGTCTGATGAGGTGCCAGAGTCGCAAGAAGAGGCTGCAACTCCGTAATGGAGTTGTAGCGATTAGCACCACCAAAGGTACCAATAGGCATGAGACCCACGTCGCCACACACAATGCTACTTAATGGAAAAGTGGTGACGTGGCTGATGTCGCCAATCTTAAGCCCACGACACCACCTTCGACACCGTGAGCCTAAATTTAAAAAATATGGAAAAGTCGAGTTTTGATTTTTGAATTTGAATAAGATTCAGACTGAGGTTTTAATATCATACTAGGACCACTTTAACCTCAAAATTGACACAAATAAACTTTAATTTTGTAGATTTACCTAAGAATTCACTTGGAGACTCAAAAGGTGTAACAATTATAGGAAACCAAAATTGAGGGTAAATATGGATTTGCTTAGTTATCCGTATTGCCTATATATGTAGTATATGTAATTCATGTAGTTTATGTACTTAAATGGTGGCTATGTATAATTTTATATGAATTGATAAAAAGAAAAATGTTGTATAATGTGATCAGCGAGAGTAAACCTTGGAGTTGAGAATAGGTTGTATATGATATGAGTTTAGCTCTCAGCCTATATGTTAATCTTGCTCAGCTAGATAGGTTGCCTGAATTGCACATTAACTAGGTGGTTTATGATAGAACTATTTTAAATTAATAGATTGATTAGACAACATATTGACCAATCTACTAGTTTAGCAATCACATTAATGGCGTCAGTGGGTAATTGACCATAGTTTTACAAATGAAAAATGAATTATAGTGTAAAAGCCATTGACTGTATGACTTGCATTCATTATATATTGATTTATAAGTTGTCTGATATCTTATTTAGCTATGATTGATTTATGTTGCTACTATATTTCATTCTTTAATATTGTATGGATTGTTGATACTTATGTGAATCCTAACTTATTGAGCAAATTGGAGCGCTCACCCAATTTTACATTTCAGGTTCACAACCCAGTTCTTCGATCAAGGAAAAGAGAAGGCAGTAGAGTCTTATAGTTTTCTCTACGATGTAATGAATCCCTTTTTGTATATATGATATTGTTTGAAATAAAATTTGTAATATAACATGGTTGGAAAGTTTTGATAACCCAGTTGATTGAAAAACTTTGGTTTCCGTATATTGTAGGTATTATCAAAAATTGAGTTTATCAAGTATAAAAGGTAAGGCTGCTGGCTTTAGTTTAGTCTGACTGGTGTACCGTGACTTAATTACGATTTCAAGCCGGGTATTGACTTAATAAAGACATGGGATGCTACATTTAGGTATCAGAGTCTTGTTCTATATCTTTAAGAGATTATGTTTTAAAGGTTTTGATACACCATGGTATCAAAACATAAGTTGTGATAATCTAAACCTCTAATCAGGGCATCGTTCAGCCTAATCTCATCACTAAGCCCTAATCTCAGCCACGTAGGACCTAATAATGTATTAGTTAGTCTTATTGTCTTTTTCTCCTCATAACTTGTGTTAAGGAAAACTATTTCTCATTTCTCGTTATTCGTAATTTTAGAGTTAATATTTTTTATACATTTTAATAATTTACTAAAAGTCTTAATAATATTACGGAAGCAATTATAAAACACCTATATATGGAAACCAGGGTATAGATCACATGTATATAGATAAATAAATATAATAATGATAAACTGTGTATTAATATGCATCAGCTGGGGAGTTTAGTCTCTTAATCTAATCACTTCCCAAAATTTATAGAAAACATATATAATAAATATAAAAAAGTGAAAACTCAAAAAAGGGTAGCAGATAGTCACAAGGGCTTAAAGCTAGTCGACAATCTTCTCATTCCCCAATCTGCTACTTAACGAATATGCAATTGTACAAAAGATGACAATTCTAGTATGTAAATCATACGACCATTCATTGACATTTCTAAATTTACTTGAGACAGTAACCGAAAGCATATTATAGCTACAAAAGATAAGCTGAAAGGAATGCATGCAAATAGGTGCCAAGAATGCTGGAAATAATAGATGGGGTAGTCACACAAATCTAGGTCCAGTCAGTTGTGAGTTTAATCACATCTGCTTATAAAATTGGTCGTTGGCTACATCACATCATCTAATAAGAGTCTCCATTATTGAGCCGTGAGCTAAGTCACATAAACTATATGGAGTGTCGACATCCATATGGAATTTCACCCCATGTACTACTATAAACTCATAAAATTAAGGAACCCAAACGTGTGGACTACCTTACAGAAACTATGAACCATCATATTTCAGAAACTTAAATAATACCAACATACAAACATATGAACATCGAGGTGAACAACATCAATGAAATAGATAATATAATACCATGCTAGTTCATAATACACAAGTCCTGGAGATCAATAACATTAAAGAGTACAAACCATGATATGAAATGGAATAAAACGAGATGCCATGAGACAAATCAAACAATGATTTCGGTAACTTAAAATAAGCATATACAATACACATACACATATCACGACATTGGGAGATTCAAAAAAGTAAAAATAATCCTAGTGATTGTATTTCAAAGATAAAATGGAATTAAAATGGAAATGAATGCCCGACTAGTTTAGTTTCCTCAAATACAAACAATTTCTAGTCCAAACTAGCTCACGATCACTCCAAACTCGCGTCCCATACTCTGGCGTCGACACTCTACACTTCTACGATGTTTATGTAAGGTTTAAAATGTGTTTGAATAGTTTAATGGATGTTTATACTAAATTTTTGTATTTTAGACACTAATAAATTGCTTATTTTCTATTGTTTAGAGTCATTAATGCGCCATGCATGCTTAAACCCATAATTTTGCAAATAGATTATGGGTTCCCACCACAGGAATCTAATAATTTAAACCCCTGGGCCGAAACACATTTTCCATATTAACAATACATTTTACATCACTAATTAACGAATTAAACAAATTAATGGTTTCAAAACTTTGGTTTTTGTGTTCAAAACACTTTAAACTTTGATTGATCATAACTTCCTCAAAATAACCCCAAATCCATAATTTCTTTATAGCAAATTGACTGCAATTTCATAAGAAATCTAAAAGTATAATCAGATTTTAAAAATAATTTCACTTATCAGCTGATACTTGATAAAAGTTATAATAGCGACAAACTTTAATTTGGCTAAAAACTTGTAATTTTTAAATGCCGAACTTGGGAGCTCAATCCAAGTTCAAAATTATACTAAAAGTTAAACTCGATGACACTATGGGATTAATTAAACATTCACAAAGGACGACATAAAACAAATTGTACTATCATTAGAGGTAATGCGTACTAGCTAGCTAATTAATGATCAAGACTAACTCTACTTGATATAAGATATAACAAAGGACAATAACTATACATGATTCATTAGCCAATTCTATTGATGATTTTCACATTAATATTGATGGGATCGATATTAAATCAATACTAACTGCATCAAACACTAAGCTTACAAAATTTTAAAAACATTAGTACTTAAATTGACTATACTTGAAGAGATACACATAATACTTCACTCTTGAATTAGAGAATAGAAGTAAATAGAGATAAATAATGGAGTGAAGGTTTCTTTAAAAAAAAGGTAATGGAGTGAAGATGAAGAATAATCAATGCTATGAAATGGTAAAGGGACTAATAAGGAGAGATCACGAGATTCATACAAAAAGGAAATGAGAAATTAATTATTTTCATAATGGAATAAGTCTTGTTATTCACCAACATAGAAAAAGAGAGATAGAGGTATATTATATCAACCAAGATTATGAATCCACACAAAATCTCATCCAAATATTCATAATGCAAAAATCTAACTTCTTTATCATCACCATGGAGCGGTAAAATTCAAAACTGATAATTTTTAATTACTATTAATTAAAAGGGTAAATATAAGGCTAAGCCTTTGCAAGTTCAATCGAAAGCATCATCTATTTGAAGAAACATTAATAAAGGATTACACTAAGTTCCATATAAGAGTAGATTATAAGCTTATAATCCTACACTTTTATGATTTCGTGATTAGCAATTTAGCTTTAGGGAATTCCTTATACTAGAGACAAAAGTTGGAAGACAGTCGGTGTAATGACCCATTTTAATAATTTCGTTAATTATCTCAAATTACAGACGTGGACACTAACTCAGATCCACTTGGACGTCATGGGTAGGCTAGGACACACGTCGACCTAGGTACATTGGTTTAATTGAGTGTTGGATGGCTTAATTATGGTGCAATTTATTCAATTATTGGTTAAATACATCGCATGTGTGTATGTTGAATCACGCGTGCGAGGTTGTGTGATGGGTAGCTATCTCGAAGTACGTGCTAATGCGCATATCGAGAGGCGAGATACGGGTACACTAGAGAAAACTCAATAAATTTACATAAACAATGTCGAGGTCATCACTTTGGCATAATGGATGTAACCATAGGTTATCAAATTGAGATAATTAATGTAACCATATGCTAATGAAATAAACTTGAACAATAGGCTATGGCACACCTCGAAATATGTGTCAAGACGCGGGCCACCGGTATGGGTAGCCGATGGTTAGTGTGTCCAAGAGTTGGTTTAAATTTGCTAAATAAAACACTAGCCATATGGTTGGATAAGGCTTAATGTAATGTGACACAAATAAAATAAATGGAAGCCTATAAGTTACATTAAATAAAAAGAGGCCATGAGATGGACATCTAGATTGACATAGTGAGTGGTACTAGATGATGAGTGTGATATTGGAGTCACCAGGAGGTATAGGACAGCCTACTTATGAACCACTAGATATTCCTCAAGATACGTACCCATAAATGATTCCCACAAATATATATATATATATAGGAAAGATAGTGGAGTGTTGATCACAAACGCTCACCCATCTCCTGCAAACTGACAAGAATCTAAGGAGGGAGAAGAGACTTCCAGCCGAGAATTCAACAACCTAGGCATCAAACTAAGTGATCTAACCTAGGTAATCACCTTCTCCACCTTCTAAGCTTGCAAATGAACCCATTTTTGGGTGTGTTTAGTAAAATTTGAGTTGATAGTTTAACCTATGGTTTGCTAGGTAAATGTGATGCATTAAATGTAGTTAAATCATATATAAGGAGAATTTATCTCTAGTTTAGATAGATTTGATGATTTTGATTGTTAATGGGATTATGGTGAATGCATGAATTTGAAGAATTTAGGTTAATTGAATGATCTGGAGTGTTCTAATTGATGTATTGAAGTCATTATGATGAGGAGAGGGTAATAGACCAGTTAGAATAGTTAATTGAGAGGGCTAGGACCAAATTCTTGAATTGAGGATTCTGTCCCAGAAGGCAATTAGCACGGTAATTGGAACCATTAGCGCGTTAACTATCCTGAGTGTGCCTCTGTTCTTTGCAATGAAGAACAATAGTGCGCTAATTAAAATTTTTAGTGCAGTAATTCCGTCTAACGTATTAGGTACACCCCCTTAGCATGCTAACTCAAAACTAGCGTGCTAGGTATACAAATTAATGCGCTAATGACATATGAAAATTGGAATTTAGGACAGTTTTAAAGATTTTCCATCTAATACATATATACACCTTTGTAAACAAACTAAACTGCTAAAAATGGACTTTAGGGACTTAATAGACTGAAGCTCAATGTCAGGAAGCTTCACGGGTCAGGTACGGTAGTTTGAAGAGGTTGGATAGCGGTGTGAGGTTTGTAAAACCCAACTAAAAAACTCTAAGTATTTATTTTGTTTACATGTTTTTTGTATTATTCCTTGCAGTTCATCTTTTAATTTAGATATTTAGACGTGGGTCGAGGTTACTCCACCGGATTTCCTTATTTTATGTTCATAAGGCAATGGACTGTAGCGCGTGTGACCCGGCCCTCAATGAATGGTGACCTGGGCTTTCCTTGGTGCACGTGTTGGTGACTCAACGGATCTGGCCAGCACCGCGAGGGACCAAGTTTTGGGCCAGTTGGATGCGATCACTAGGTGGGAACTTGGTGACTAGAAGTATAGTCTAGTCCCTCTGGAGGAGCGTTCACATTTGTTATCTTGTTTGTTGTTTATTCATGTGATGAGCCATTTACGAGTTGCATGTTTTACATTCTACATGTTTACTTGACAACCTTCCCTATATTTCCTTTATTTTATTATATGAATGCTCAGAGGAGTTCCTTAGGATTTTACTTACTGTACTCGTCATCTATTTTTTTGCGATGATTGAGTGTATATCCTAATACTAATAGGGGTAAGGTGATCTGTGGCGACTACATTTAATTGCCCATTATTGAGGACCTACTTGTACTTGTTTATTTTTGATATTTTATATATTTTAGGTAATGGGAGACTTGAGATAACACAGTATATATATATATATATATGTTGGGGTGATGTCGCTTATATATAGAGTACTTTCCAGGGTTTTCTACAGTAGGTTTTGCCTTTAAACAATGTTTACCATGCTAAATTATCTTGTTTAAATGTTATTAAGTAAAACTTCAGATGAATATGTTAACCTAAAAATACAACCCATTAGTATGGTTAGGATCTTAATAAATTATCAACTAGGTAATAGTTGAAAAAGTTAGATAGCCATACAGTTGGTATGGGACAAAGAATATAAGGATGATTTACTAGTTTATCCAATATTACACTTGTGGACACAAGTTACGAGACATAAAGAGGACGGGAAGGTGCCATACAAGTGTAAATAGGCCAGCTGGCAAGGAATACACGGAGATACGTCCCCTCGGGGCGGTTGGGGCCGCCACAGTTAGTATAAGAGCCCGAGTATGAGGAACTTAGGAAAATCTACAATGAACGAGCATAAGACGTAATGAATAAACCTTAGTTGTGGATATGTTATTGCTTTAGAACTTTAGTTGGAAAGTGAAGTGAGGCGGGTAGAGTTATAATCTATATACGTGTTATTTTTCCAATGTATATATGATATACGTATATATACTAAGACTAATCTGGAGCACGCTTCACGATGCAAATCATGGACGGACAGAACGACGCCTCTAGATATTAGTCAGCCTAGAGGTACAGCTAGAGATTACCTAGTTGCACCTAGTATAGAGGACCGACTCTCGGGTCAGGAGAGGCAGATGGCCGAGGTGTTTCGTTTGCTACAGGATTAGACTGCTGCATTAACAGCATTTGCTACAGTAGTTGCTACATCTAGCGAGCCAGTAGCAGTTACGACTCCTACAGGGATAATTGTCGTCCCGGTTACTTCCCAGACACCAGTTGAGATAGTAGTAGAGGGTGCACAGACGAAGAGAGCCACAACCATTGTAGTTCCCTTGGAGACGACGACTTTTACGCCTCCACCTATAGCTACTGGTCATACGAGTACTACCATTACTACTGCTACTACATCGGGATTCGTTTTAGCTCTAAAGGCAATGCTGTTGAGGGAATTTTTGAAGTATCAGCCAAGCTTCTTTTAAGGAGGTGGTTACCCCGAGGCTACGAGGGAAATGGATTGTATCTCGTCGACAATTCTATAAGCGGATGAGGAATGATGATAGTGCCCAAGCCTGACTATTGGGTTCATGCTTGAAAGGTCATATGGACTACGTATCATGATATGCATCCAGAGCCGACGACATGGGTTGAGTTTATAGAGCTATTCTACGACCAGTACATACATATGGAGGTTAGATTGAGACTAACGGATGAGTTCTTGACATCGAGAGAAGGTAACCGGACCTTGATGCAGTACATGAAGAGGTTTCGACATTTACTTCTTTTCTCGATGGATGTCACCCGAACGGAGCGCCTTCGCAGATCTACTATTTCACGAGAGGGGTTGATGACAAGATTGTTTTAGCGGTTGTATCATTTGGGGCATCTACTATGCAAGACATCTTTGACATAGCATTAGCACGTGAGACATATTTGATGTAGAGAGGTGGCAGATTTTTGACTGGTACCGAGGTACAGACAGGCCAGAGTTCTTGGTCGGATCCAAGATCGAAAAGAGAGAGGGATTGTTAGGATAGAGGTCGGAGGGATAATAGATTGGATAGGGGTCATAGGGATGATCATCAATGCAGTTAGTTCCAGTATGAGGAGAGACAGCCGGTTCATGCGATCACATCAAGACTAGTAGATCAGCATAGGCCACAGTCAGCAGATGCACCGACAGGGCCGAGATCAGGGGGACATGACAGGGGTCAGAGAAACCAGGGGTCAAGGTTCGAGATCTGGAAATGGATAGAATGGGAGGCAAGATAACCGCGGATGCCACAGGGTGGTTAGAGGGGATAGTTGAGGGCCGACTACGGGACACCACCGTCACCATGTCGAGAGCCAGAGCAGGCTAAATAGAGAGCTCATTCGGTAGCACAGCCTAATGGTGGAGCGACCAAGCAGATCGTCGAGGGTACGTTGCATATTTTTGGACGACCTATGCATGTTATGTTTGATTGTGGTAATACTTTATCATTTATTGATAGAAGTGTCGTTGGAGTGTTAGGGTTAGATACACAAAAACTAGACACACACCTTGTCCTCAGTACGGCCGTTGGGGACAAGATATACCCTAACCATATATGTAGAGATGTGATGATAGAGGTTGAAGGACATTAGTTACTAGTCGATCTTCGAGTATTGGAGTACCTATAGTTTGACGCGTTTCTCGGGATGGATTGTTTGTCATCCTATCATGCGTAGATAGATTGTTATGGTATGAGGATAACGTTTTGTATTTCTGTGATTGACTTTCCTATCACTAGAGGCCGACTAGCTACAACATAAGAGATGGAGGCGTTTGTAGCGATAGTTGAGCCAGAGATTAGGATGGAGATCAGGATTGAGGATGTACCACTGGTGAAAGATTTTATCGATGTATTTTTGGGTGACGTACACAGATTGCCACCCCCATGAGCTATCGATTTTATTATTGAATTGATATGAGGGATGCATCCTATTGCCGGTAGACCCTATATGATGTCACCAGCGGAGCAGGAGGAGGCTTAGACGACAACTGGATGAATCGCTGGAGAAGGGTTTTATTCAACCTAGTATGTCACCTTGGGGAGCTCCTGTATGTTTGTAAAGAAGAAGGATGGGTCGATGAATATGTGCATAGACTACAGGAAGTTGAATCAGGTGATAGTTAGGAACCGTTAGCCACTTTCTACGATAGATTATATGTTCGATCAGTTGGCGGGTGCCAGATTCTTCTCGAAGATTTACCTTCGCTCGGGTTATCATCAGTTGAGGATTCGAGAAGAGGATATACAAAAGATTGCATTGAGCATGAGATACGCAGGCTACTTGAGTTTATAGTCATGTCATTTGGGCTGACTGATGCCCCAACGATTTTCATCGATTTGATGTACATGGTCTTGAGACAATATCTAGAGAGATTCTTCATAGTGTTCCTCGACGACATCTTGATCTACTGTAGGACTCATGAGGATCATGAGGGACATCTCAGGGTAGTTTTGATGACAATAAGAGAGCACGGATTATACGCCAAGTTCAGTAAGTGTGACTTATGGCTGAGTGCGGTAAGATTTTTGGGACATTTCATCGGTGACCAGGCTATTTCGGTGGACTTAGAGAATATTCGGGCTATCATCGACGGAGGACGGCTAAGTCTTGTTGGGTTTTGGGGTTCATACGCAGCGGAAATTACAAAACAATTTTGACAAAAACCCCAACAGGATCCGAATCTAATTCCATTAAAAACGTTTAAACCATGAAAAACTTAATCATACCTCAATCGCAATATACCTTTCTGAAGGTTGATCGATCTCTAAGGCGCTGCCAACGACGAACGCCTCTACTAGTAGTCCACACACGAACGGCGGCGAGATTCAAAGTGCTAGCTTCGAGAGAATACCAAATCTTTTTGTTTCTCTCCAAAACGATCCAGAGCATACCAAAAACCCTAAGTCGTTTCTTAAACGAAAAAGAGTTTTGGCCTTTTGATCTTTTGTTTTTGTATTCTAACTTAAAGCGTCTATTTATACAACCCTTGTATATAGACGTTAAGTAAATTACACATATACCCTTACTTAAAGAAGTATAAGTGTAATACACCACAAGGACGTTTCTCATGAATTTTATCACATAAAATTCATTTTTCTGAATCATCTTAAAATCTCGCAAAACCATTCTTAGTGTGCGACCCAATAGGCTCATACAACGTTGGCAGTGTACCAAAACACATTTTGGTATACAAGTCATAAGCGGCCTCTAGCAAGACATTATGACTACCCAAGTTGTACGAATATCAAATCGATACAACCTAATCAATAGTGTATATAACATCCTTTTGTCACACGATATCCTTTTGATCAAACATAAGGCATGGAATTGTCATCCAACATGTTCAATCGTACTAGTCTCGATCTCTAGGTAGACTGAAAACATCCAAGTGACATTGATCAATATCAATTCACTTAGACTAGGCCTTTTAACAGTCTAACACATCGAGGGATCCACTGGATATCTCTCTTTATATGAGAGGGACAAATTCTATCTCGATTACACAACTTCATCACATTGCTCACATAGTAACCAATCACAACCTTTATAATCATCCGGTTAAAGACAACGTTTGATAGTGTCAAATCACTATGTTCCTAATGTTGAAGTCTCTGGTAATCTCAAGTCAGAGGACTGAAAAATATACTTATCATGAGAAACAACTATGACTTAATCCATGTGATGTTCTCATAGCGGGTCGGTCCAGTACTTTGTTCCCTAACAAGTACTCGTGATCTTGATTCGTATCCCTATACGTATAATCATCATATGATCATCAATCAAGACTCACACTAGTCTTAATTCATTATAGTTCCCAGTATAATGATCGACTAGGGACATTTAGGATATTTATGTAAATACCCATGGATCTTATTATAATGTAAACATGCAAATTAATTATAATAAACAGCAAATGAAATCCTCTATTTTATTAACTAAAAGTATTCATAAAGACAGTTAATGGATTGACCTAGGGCACATGCCCCATCATCTCCCACTTGCACTAGGGCCAATCATACATGCATCTAATGCCTAATGATCTAACATGACCATCATGTTTTGCTTGTGGAAGAGCTTTTGTCAATGGATCCGCAACGTTGTCTTCAGTAGGTACTCTGCAAATCTTTACGTCTCCCCTCTCAATAATTTCTCTGATGAGATGAAAACGCCTGAGTATATGTTTGGATCTGTGGTGTGATCTAGGTTCCTTGGCCTGTGCTATTGCCCCGTTATTGTCACAATACAAACAAACAGGGTTAGCAATACTTGGAACCACACCTAGTTCAGAAATGAACTTTTTGATCCAAACTGCCTCCTTTGCTGCATCGGACGCTGCAATATACTCAGCTTCTGTTGTAGAATCTGCCACAGTCTCTTGCTTCGAACTTTTCCAGCTTACTGCACCCCCATTCAAAGTAAACACATATCCAGATTGCGATCTAAAATCATCTATATCAGTTTGAAAACTTGCATCTGTGTAACCATTTACAACTAGATCATTTTCAAAACCTCCATAGACCAAGAACACTTCCTTAGTCCTTCTTAAGTACTTAAGGATGTTCTTTACTGCTATCCAGTGACTCTCACCTGGATCTGACTGATATCTGCTTGTAGTGCTCAAAGCATATGATACATCAGGTCGAGTGCATAACATGGCATACATGATAGATCCAATAGCTGATGCATATGGAATCTTATTCATACGGTCTCGCTCATCATTTGTCTTAGGACATTGAGTCTTGCTGAGACTTATCCCATGAGACATTGGCAACAATCCTCTTTTAGAGTCTTGCAAACTGAACCTATTCAGCACCTTGTCTATGTAAGCACTCTGACTTAGACCGATTAGCCTCTTAGATCTATCCCTATAGATCTTTATCCCTAGGATATAGGCTGCATCTCCTAAGTCTTTCATTGAGAAACACTTCCCTAACCAAGACTTGACATTCTGCAATGTTGGGATGTCATTTCCAATGAGTAATATATCATCAACATACAGTACCAGAAAAACAACTACACTCCCACTGACCTTCTTGTATACACAAGGCTCATCTTCGTTCTTAATAAAACCAAAATCCTTGATTGCTTCATCAAAACGAAGATTCCAACTCCGAGAAGCTTGCTTTAATCCATAAATGGATCTTTGAAGCTTGCATACCTTCCTAGAATTCTCAGGATGTACAAAACCTTCAGGTTGTGTCATATACACGTCCTCAAGCAGCTTTCCATTAAGAAATGTTGTTTTTACATCCATTTGCCATATTTCATAGTCATAATATGCAGCAATGGCAATTAAAATTCTTATGGATTTAAGCATGGCTACTGGCGAAAAAGTTTCATCATAATCAACACCTTGAGTCTGCCTGAAACCTTTTGCTACAAGTCTTGCTTTAAAAGTATGCACATTGCCATCCATGTCAGTTTTCTTCTTGAAAACCCATTTACATCCAATGGTCTTACCACCTTCAGGTAAATCAACCAAGTTCCAAACTTGGTTATCATACATGGATTGCATCTCAGAGTTCATGGCACTTAGCCATTTATCTGAGTCTGGTCCAGACATAGCCTCCTGATAAGTGGTGGGCTCATTTTGGTCTATAAGCAACACATCACGACTATCAGTAATGAGAAATCCGAATCTCTCTGGCTCATGTCTTACCCTACTAGATTTACGTGGGCCTTGTGTCACTTGTGGAGGTTCAACTGGTTCGAACGTTGTTGAACTTCCAGTAGCGGTTCAGTGTTTATCTGTGATTCTTGAACTTCTTCAAGATTTATTTCTCTCCCACTAGTGTCTTTTGAAATAAACTGTTTTTCCATAAAGGCACCATACCGAGCAACAAACACTTTGTTCTCAGCGGGATTATAAAAGTAATATCCTTTTGTTTCCTTAGGATACCCCACAAATAAACACTTGTCAGATTTAGGTGCTAGTTTTTCTGAGACTTGTCGCTTTACGTAAGCCTCACAACCCCAAATCTTAAGAAAAGACAAACTAGGTCTCTTCCCGTACCATATCTCATATGGTGTTTTATCAACCGCTTTAGAAGGAACTCGATTTAGAGTGAAAGCTGCAGTTTGTAATGCATAACCCCAAAAGGATAATGGAAGATCTGCATGACTCATCATAGATCGAACCATATCTAATAAGGTTCGATTTCTCCTTTCAGAAACTCCATTCCATTGTGGAGTTGCTGGTGGAGTCAATTGGGAGACAATCCCACAATTTCTAAGATGATCATCAAATTCTTGGCTTAAATATTCACCACCTCGATCTGATCGAAGTGTTTTGATAGTTTTACCAAGTTGATTCTGCACTTCATTTTGAAACGTTCGAAACATCTCAAATGATTCAGCTTTATGTTTCATAAGATATACATAACCATATCTGCTGAAATCATCAGTAAATGTAATGAAGTACTGATAACCTCCTCTAGCCATTGTGTTTATAGGACCGCATACATCAGTATGTATTAGACCCAATAAATCACTTGCCCTTTCACTGTGTCCAGTAAAGGGACTTTTAGTCATCTTGCCTAGTAAACAAGATACGCATGTTTCATATGTTTCTAAATCAAATGAATCTAGAAGCCCATCTTTATGGAGCTTCGTTATGCGTTTCTCGTTTATGTGTCCGAGACGACAATGCCAAAGATAGGTTTGATTACAGAAATGACAATTTTCTTCCTTTTCTTTTGGGTGTTTTGAAGCAGGAACAGGCTGGGGCTTGACTTGTTCCATAGGCTTTGCGACAGGTGCATCAACAGCCTTGGCAACTCTAGCCTTGCCTTTGCCTTTCTTTTTCATTCCCTTTCCCTTTAGGACCATCAACACATTACTAGAGGGTTTCTTGATATTTTGTTCAGCAGTTTTGAGCATCAAATGCAACTCTGAAATTGATTTCTCCATATTATTCATATTGTAGTTCATCACAAATTGTGAGTAACTTTCTGGTAATGAATTCAGGATCAAATCCGTAGCCAACTCTTGGCTTATGGGAAATCCGAGTCTATCAAGCTGGTCAACATAGCCCTTCATCTTCAGAACATGAGGACTAACTGACGCACCCTCAGTCATCTTGCAAGAATGTAGGTTCTTGACTGTCTCGAACCTTTCTTGCCTAGCTTGCTGTTGGAACATTTCCTTCAGCGTTATAGCCATGTCGTAGGCTTCCATTAGTTCCATGTCCTTCTGAAGTTCAGGAACCATAGTTGCCAGCATAATACATGCAACATCAGTAGAATCGTTGACATGCTTACTATGCGCATCCTTCACAGCTTTCGTAGCATTGGCTGGTGGGTCCTCAGGGATTGGAGCATCCAGGACATACAACTTGCGTTCATGCTTAAGAACAATTCTCAAGTTTCTGAACCAGTCAAGAAAGTTAGTCCCAGATAGCTTATCCTTCTCAAGGATGGATCGCAGTGACAGGGGATTATTGTTACTTGAAGAGGCCATTGATCTACAATAAAGATTATGCAAAGTTTATTTTAGTATAGAGGAATAGACTCCCACTAAATTAACAACCCTCCTAAAACATACTGTTTATTTAGGGGACTAAAATCCATATTTCACCTAATTCTATGACAGCTATGGCATGAAACACAGAACTAGATTATTTAGGTAGGTAACAGTTACCAATTACATCTTATGTAATTTTTAGATCATTTTATGAGATATGGGACATCTTATGTCTTAGCATGTTTTTATCTCATCATTTGCCTAAAGCTCAAAACTATTTTGATGGCTTTATTAAGTCGGACCATTTTAAACATTTAGGTAACTCTTACCCAACTTGTCTCACCAAGATAACACAATACACCCAACTATGGCTGAAACTATATTAGTGTGATCGAGGCCTTGACAAGTGTTTAAAATGGATGGCACGAGACTTAAAATTTAATAGAGGGATTTTATTCAGTTTTAGTGATTTTATGTAAACAATGAAATATCATATATTTTATTGATTTGTTCAATCACTAAACAATTTGAAAAAAAATTTTAGTTAGAAGACGAATCTCAATTCCGAAAATTAAAATTCGCTATAGAAAATCATAATTTTCGCTGATTTTATTATCATAAATTAACCCCTTAATTTATCCGAAATTAAGTCAATTAAAACATTTTAATTAACCCGGGCCCACATCTAACTAATCATCTTATCCTAATCCAATTAGGACTTATCTTATCCTAATCCAATTAGGACTAATCTTATCCTAATCCATTAGGACTAATCTAATCTTATCCCAATAATCCAATTAGGACTTATCTTATCCTAATCCAATTAGGACTTAATCTTATCCTAATCCAATTAGGACTTAATCTTATCCTAATCCAATTAGGACTTATCTTATCCTATCCAATTAGACTTCATATCCAATCCAATTAGGACTAATCTTATCATAATATATCACCAATAACAAGATTCTTGATATTTATCTCATATTCTAATTTGTTATCTATCTTTATAAAATAGAAACTTCATAACAAAATAGATATAACAAGATAAATAAATAATTTCGAAAATTAATTAATTATTTAATTTCGAAAATTAATTATTTTGGATTTAAGATATTTGAATCCTAGTATATCACCAATAACAAGATTCTTGATATTTATCTCCTATTCTAATTTGTTATCTATCTTTATAAAATATGAACTTCATAACAAAATAGATATAACAAGATAAATAAATAATTTCGAAAATTAATTATTTTCAAATAAATAATTTCGAAAATTAATTATTTATAAATAAATAATTTCGAAAATTAATTATTTATAAATAAATAATTTCAAAATTAATTATTTGCAATTTCGTCCTCATCCAAATAATCACAAATATGTCATTGAATCATGAACTACTATCCCAATCGAACTAATCATATTAGTTTCAATTAATATTCAACCTCAATTCAAGAAACGAAAATAATGTAACCTAAATATGCATATTGAATTACAGAATTTCATCCATGCATCAATGGTTACAAGAATAAAGATTATACCTAATGATTTCAATTAAATCACAAATATGTGTATCATATACACAAACATGATAATAAATCTCAAAGAAAACTTATGTATATCACATATACATCAACTATTAACATGCTTTCAATCATATATCATGTATATATCAGAAGAAAACATGCAATGAATTTAATGGAATCGAACTCGATGGCTCTGATACCACTGTTGGGTTTTGGGGTTCATACGCAGCGGAAATTACAAAACAATTTTGACAAAAACCCCAACAGGATCCGAATCTAATTCCATTAAAAACGTTTAAACCATGAAAAACTTAATCATACCTCAATCGCAATATACCTTTCTGAAGGTTGATCGATCTCTAAGGCGCTGCCAACGACGAACGCCCTCTACTAGTAGTCCACACACGAACGGCGACCGAGATTCAAAGTGCTAGCTTCGAGAGAATACCAAATCTTTTTGTTTCTCTCCAAAACGATCCAGAGCATACCAAAAACCCTAAGTCGTTTCTTAAACGAAAAAGAGTTTTGGCCTTTTGATCTTTTGTTTTTGTATTCTAACTTAAAGCGTCTATTTATACAACTCTTGTATATAGACGGTTAAGTAAATTACACATATACCCTTACTTAAAGAAGTATAAGTGTAATACACCACAAGGACGTTTCTGTCATGAATTTTATCACATAAAATTCATTTTTCTGAATCATCTTAAAATCTCGCAAAACCATTCTTAGTGTGCGACCCAATAGGCTCATACAACGTTGGCAGTGTACCAAAACACATTTTGGTATACAAGTCATAAGCGGCCTCTAGCAAGACATTATGACTACCCAAGTTGTACGAATATCAAATCGATACAACCTAATCAATAGTGTATATAACATCCTTTTGTCACACGATATCCTTTTGATCAAACATAAGGCATGGAATTGTCATCCAACATGTTCAATCGTACTAGTCTCGATCTCTAGGTAGACTGAAAACATCCAAGTGACATTGATCAATATCAATTCACTTAGACTAGGCCTTTTAACAGTCTAACACATCGAGGGATCCACTGGATATCTCTCTTTATATGAGAGGGACAAATTCTATCTCGATTACACAACTTCATCACATTGCTCACATAGTAACCAATCACAACCTTTATAATCGTCCGGTTAAAGACAACGTTTGATAGTGTCAAATCACTATGTTCCTAATGTTGAAGTCTCTGGTAATCTCAAGTCAGAGGACTGAAAAATATACTTATCATGAGAAACAACTATGACTTAATCCATGTGATGTTCTCATAGCGGGTCGGTCCAGTACTTTGTTCCCTAACAAGTACTCGTGATCTTGATTCGTATCCCTATACGTATAATCATCATATGATCATCAATCAAGACTCACACTAGTCTTAATTCATTATAGTTCCCAGTATAATGATCGACTAGAGACATTTAGGATATATATGTAAATACCCATGGATCTTATTATAATGCAAACATGCAAATTAATTATAATAAACAGCAAATGAAATCATCTATTTTATTAACTAAAAATATTTCATAAAGACAGTTAATGGATTGACCTAGGGCACATACCCCATCAAGTCTATTGTCGATATATGGAGTTTCCTCAGACTGGCAGGATATTACTAGCGATTTATACATAATTTCTCTTCGATGTCACGCCGATGATGAGACTTAGCAAGAAAAATGTTAGGTTTAATTGGTCGAAGGAGTATGAGCAGGCCTTCTGTGAGTTCAAGAAGAGGTTGACCTCCGCACCAGTATTGACATTGCTAGAACCAAGTAAGACTTTGACAGTTTATACAGATGCATCTGGCATTGGTCTTGGGATGTATGTTGATGCAGGATAGTAGATCGGTTGCTCATATCTCTAGATGGTTGAGAACCCATAAGGAAAATTGCCTCGTGTATGACCTAAAGCTTGCAGCGGTCGTCTTTGCACTAAAGGCTTAGAGGCACTATCTCTACAGGGAGAGATTCATCTTACATATAGATCATCAGAGTTTACATTATATTTTTACTTAGAGGGATCTGAACATATGCCAGCAGAGATGGTTGGAGTTGCTGAAGGACTATGACTTCACTATTGAGTACCGCCTTGAAAAGCGAACGCGTAAAGCGGACGTATTGGGTTGGACTGTGATTGACAGTCAGACTGGTTTTTGAACTATAATACATGAGCATAGTCTATTACAGGCAACATCAGCTATGTGCAGGATAGAGGTGTTCGCTACGATTGCGCAACACATTTGTGGTCAGATGAGGGTTTCGACCGTATTGATGGAGAGGGTTGTCGAGTGTCGGTGATGATGAGCTTTAGGAGCGGTTTAGTGGTCTAGCTCGGATTCAGAGTGCATTGATCGATTAAAGACCACATGTTGGTGTTTGAGACACCTAGGAAGATTGTGGACACCTGCGGATCAAGAGATACAGAACATGATTTTGGAAGATGCACACCGGTCTCATTACACAGTTCATCCTGGTAGGACCAAGATGTACCATGATATGTGATGATTATTCGGGTGGCCAGTGATGAAGGCTAACGTAGGCGAATACGTCAGGAGTTGTTACACTTGCTAATAGGTGAAGGCTTACGGCCATTGCCCATTCCACAGTGGAAATGGGAGCACATCACCATGAATTTCATTAGTGGACTATCGTAAACATCAAGGCATTACGATGCATTTTGGGTAGTGATTGATAGACTAACAAAATCTGCTCATTTCATTACGATTTCCATGAGATACACATTTCCTCAGTTGAGCATATTATTTGATCCGAATATTATTAGATTGCATGGAGTGCTAGTTTCCATCGTAACGGATAGAGATCCCAGGTTGACATCGAAGCTTTGGGAAGCTATACAGGTGTAGTTTAAAATTAGGTTGTAAATTAGTACGGCTTATTATCCTCGGACCGATGGACAGTTAGAACGACTGATAAAGATTTTGGAGGATATCCTCATGGATTGTATATTGTAGTTTGGGTGTTCGTGGGAGGACTATCTGCCATTGTGTGAGTTTTCATATAATAATAGCTATTAGGCAAGCATTAGCATGCCACCGTTTGACGCATTATATAGGAGGCCTTGTAGATCACGTGCCTGTTGGGTGGGGCCAGAATATACATTGATAGTTGGGATTGAGATAGTTTTTGATCACATTGAGAAGATAAGACATATTTGACAAAGGTTACGAGTCGCACATGATAGACATAAGAAATACGCTGATCATTATCATAAGGGAATGAGCTATGAGGAAGGTGACAAGGTGTATTTTAAGGTTCCTTAGAAGGGTCAGCAGAGGTTTGGTATTAAGGGGAAACAAGCGCCGAGGTTCATTGGGCCATACAGGATTGCATAGCGAGTGGGCAGTGATACTTATCGATTAGAGCTTAGTCGGGGTTCATCCTACATTTCACATTCGATGCGGAGGCTAGCTAGGGCAGGATTGAGACCGACTATTGAGTTGGGACAGATTGAGGTTCAGCCTGAAATAAGTTACGAGGAGAGGCCGATAGAGATCGTTGACCGTAGAGTATAGGTTCCTAGGAACTAGGAACTCTTTAAGGTTTTAGTTTGTTGCCAGCATCATAGGACAGAGGGACTCACTTGGGATCTCGAGTCGACGATGAGAGAGCAATACCCTCAGCTATTTTTTGGTATGAGATTTAAGTTACGATTAAATTTCAGGATGAAATTCTTATTAAGTTGGGAAGAACTGTAACGACCCATTTTAATAATGTCGTTAATTATCTTGAGATTGCAGGCATGGGCACCATCTCAAATCTACGTAGACGCCACGAGTAAGCTATGAATCACATCGACCTAGGTACACTGGCTTAATTGAGGTTTGATGGCTTAATTGCGGTGCAATTTATTCAATTATTGGTTAAATACATCACATGTGTTTATGTTGAATCACGAGAGCGTGGTAGGTTGTGTGATGGATAGCTGGCTCGAAGTGCGTGCTAACACGAGTATCGAGAGGCGAGATACGGGTACACTAGAGAAAACTCAATAAGTTTACATAAACAATGTCAAGGTTATCACTTTTGCATAATGAATGTAACCATAGGTTATCAAATTTAGATAATTAATGTAACCATATGCTAATGAAATAAACTTAAACAATAGGCTATGGCACACCTCGAAATGAGTGTAGAGACGCGGGCCACCAGGTACGGTAGCCGAGGGTTAGTGTGACCAAGAGTTGGTTTAAATTTGCTAAATAATACACTAGCCATATGGTTGGATAAGGCTTAGTGTAATGTGACACAAATAAAATAAATGGAAGCCTATAGTTTACATTAAATAAAAGATGCCATAAGATGGACATGTAGATTAACATATTAAGTGGTACTAGATGATGAGTGTGATATTGGAGTCACCAAGAGGTATAGGCCAGCCTGTTTGTGAACCACAAGATATTCCTCGGGATATGTATACACAATGGATTCCCAAAAAATATATATATAAGAGATAGTGGAGTGTTCATCATAAACACTCACCCATCTCATGCAAACAAAGAAGAATCCGAGGTGGGAAAAGAGACTTCAAGTTGAGAATTCAACAACCTAAGCATAAAATCAAGTGATCTAACTTAGGTAATCACCTTTTCCACCTTTTAAGCCTTGTCAAAGAACGCGAGATCGACAACGACGGGCTTAAATATTTTGGAGGGGAATTGTCCAGGACGTTGTTCGAGGTGTCACTATGATGACTAAAAGTCCTAGTCTCACGATGGGATGACGATTGGGAGGTGGTGTGGGACAGTGATAATGAATGGATGGACTCGGACTCGCTACTAGACAATGAAGATTTGACAACACGACGCGTGGGTGGACGAAAGCACAATGACATAGGGGCAGTATGGGTAGCGGGACGGGTAGTGGAATAGGTGGCCGTTTGATGGGTCGACATGTGTACAAACTCAAGGATTGAGACAACAATGGTGGTTCAATCCTAGGGCTAGGAAGTAAAAACACCCATATTGACAAAGAAAGTAATGGAATTTGCCTAGGGATCATGGGAGAGTCGTTGGAGAGGATGAAGACCCAAGAGGGGAGGATAGGTTTGTAAAAAGGAATTTATGGTAAAAAAATAGTGATATACTGGTATTGATTGAACGACATTAGCATGCTAATGATAGAATTAACGTGTTAATGATGTCGATCAGTTATCTGGGCCAGGGACTATTAGTGTGCTAGGTCATTGAATTAGCACGCTAATTATAAAACAATTAGCGTGATAATTATTAGACCTAACGCTAATTGCTCTTTGGAATTAGAAATTAAATTTTTTGAGTTTTTGACTCCGATTCACCTCGTATTTCATGGACGCTTTACTAACAACATATAAAAAGGAATGGAACAATTAAAACATTTGTAGAAGGTATGAATCACAAAACATGCCTAATTCACGCCAAATCTTAGAAAATTGGTCTCTATGCAATGGCTTGGTAAAGATATCACCTAGTTGGTCCTCTGTGGGCACGTGGATTAGTTTAACATCGCCCTTTTAGACATGATCGTGAAGGAAATGGTGCCTAATCTCAATGTGCTTGGTGCGTGAGTGTAACACCTGATTTTTTGAAATGTTGATTGCACTTGTGTTATCACAATAAATTTCAACACAACCAACTTGAATTTGGTAATCCTCAAGTTGTTTCATTGACAAGACTTGAGCACAACAACTTTCGGCAGCCATATACTCAGCTTCAGCCGTAAGCAACAAAATTTTGCTTTTTGCTAAACCATGATATAAGTTAATTTCCTAGCAAATGACAAAATTCGAAAGTACTTTTCCTATCCACTAGACTCCCCGCATAGTCATAATCAACAAAGCTTCGGAGTTCGAGACTCTTGGCTTTGTTAAACCACAATCCCAAATCTTGTGTCCCACTAAAATAACAAAATATTCGCTTGACATATTTCAAGTGAGATTACTTAGGTTTAGATTGAAATCTAACACATAAACACACACTAAACATAATATCGGGCCTACTAGCGGTCAAGTATAGGAGACTACCAATTATGCCATGGTAAGATTTAGGATCTATGGATTTTCTTAGTTCGTCTTTGTCCATTTTGAAGTGGAGCCACTAGGAGTGTCACACGCTTTCAAATTTTCAAATTTGGATTTTTTTAACAAGTCGTTAATGAAAATGTCATGTTTAGATTGTTTAATTTACAAGCTTTGGAAGTATGTTAGTTCACCCATCATGCTCATTTCAAATTCATTGGTCATCAATGATGAGAATTCATCACGTAAGCGTGTATTGGATGACTCGAAGATAATATCATCAACGTAAATTTGAACAAGTAGCATGCCACACTTTTTAATCAAAATGAACAAAGTAGGATCTGGCGTTCCTTTTTTGAACCTTTTGTCAAGTAGAAATGCACTAAGTCGGTCATACCAAGCTCGAGGAGCTTGTTTGAATCCATACAACGCCTTTTGAAGATGATAGACATAACTTGGACGGTCATGGTCTTCAAAGACCGGTGGTTGTTCTACATATACCTCTTCATTGATGGAGCTACTAGGAGTGTCACATTACTCTTTAACATCCATTTTGAAGTGGAGCTACTAGGAGTGTCACACGAAAGCAACATTTGAATTGCTTCTAGTCTTACTACCGGTGCGAAGGCTTCCTTATAGTCAATTCCTTCCTCTTGATTATAGTCTTGTGCAACCAACCTAGCCTCGTTCCTTACGATCTCACCCTTCTCATTCTTTTTATTTCTAAAGACCCATTTGGTGCCCATGATAGTATGGTCTTTAGGTCTAGGTACTAGTGTCCATACCTTATTCCTAACAAAATGACCTAGTTCCTCTTGCATAGCCATGATCTAAAACTCATCACTTAACGCATCATCTATCTTAGTGGGCTCAGTGTGTGATACAAAAGCTATGTGTCTCTAATCTCCGTACAATGATGACCGAATAGTTATTCCTTTGTTTGGATCACCTATAATTTGTTGGGAGGGATGCCCTATAAGAAGTCTTGAGTTCTTAGGTGCATTAGGTTCGAGTTCCACTCTCACATCAACCTCTTGACTATTAGATGTTTGGCCTTAGGTGACATCATCATCATCATCAATCCTTAATTTTTTTAAGGTATCCATCATTTTCTCTTTGAGATCTACTTCATCAAATTTGACATGAATAGAAAAGTGAACACATTTGACTTTGGGTCAAATTTTTCCAAATGATCTTTATCATTTAGAATATAACAAGTGCAACCGAACACCTTGAAGTAACTTATGTTGGGCTTTCGTCCTTTCCACATGTCATAAAGAGTAGTTTTCACTTGCTTTTGGACATTAACCCTATTGAGAACATAGTATGCCGTGTTAATGGCTTCAACCAAAAGTGCTTAGTTATGTTGTACTCATTTAGCATGGTCCTACCTATTTTTCTTTCTACAACTCCATTTTGCTGTGGTGTCCTAGGATAAGATAGTTATTGTGTGTATCCTTGTTTAGCATAAAACTCATCTAAGTTCCTATTGACAAACTCACCACCCCGATCACTCTTAATGGTGGTAATCTTATACCCCTTCTCATTCTCAACCAAAGCACGAAATTTCACAAACACATCAAACACTTCATGCTTATGAGCTAGAAAATAAACACATGTATACCTAGTAAAATCATCAACAATGGAAAAGCAATATGATTTACCCCCTAGACTTTGTGTTTGGGTGGGTCCGAACAAATCAATATGGATAAGTTCCAATGCTCTAGTCAAATCACTTGTTACTTTTGTCTTAAATGATGATTTCACTTGCTTACCAATGATACAAGGTTCACATTCCTTGTATTTCTTATAAGTGCATTTAGGTAGACCCTTGACAAGATCATGCTTGCTCAATTTGGACAAGTTTTCCATGCTAGAATGTCCTAGTCTATGGTGACCATGCATCACATTCACTTTGAACACTCAAACATGAAACATTTTGCGTATGCATCTCATCAGTATTAATGGCATAAACATTCTTATCTCTATATACAACAAATAGAGTTTCATGCTTCTCATTCCTAACAATGCTATTTGATAATTCAAACATGACATTAAATCCTTTGTCACATAATTGACTAACGCTAAGCAAATTATGTTTCAAACCATCAACAAGATAAACATTAAAAATAGAAAGTAAATCGTTACCAATGGTTCCAAGGCCTATAACATTTCCTTTGTTGTTGTCCCTAAATGTGACCTTTTGCACCATCATCTCGCTTTAATTCAATGAATTGATGTGCATCTCTGGTCATGTGTCTTGAGCACCCACTATCTAAGTACCATGGGTGCTCTTCCTTGCATCCTACATAATAGG
The DNA here is from genome assembly GCA_039657365.1 of Stephania yunnanensis. Taxonomy (NCBI): domain Eukaryota; kingdom Viridiplantae; phylum Streptophyta; class Magnoliopsida; order Ranunculales; family Menispermaceae; genus Stephania; species Stephania yunnanensis. The sequence continues at coordinate 23,548,094 of CM077581.1, read as the reverse complement.
AAAAACACTAGATTTTGGTACACAAACACCTTTAGGTTTGAGAAAGTTAGTATCATAAACATTTTTAACTACCTATGCTAGTCTACCCATTTTGGCTTTTTGTAAGGCACATTTCCCAACAGCATGAGACTCGTTGCATTTTAAGCATCTACATACATAATCTAGCAATTTCTTGTAACTCAATAAGTTCGCTCCATAGCCTATGCCTCTCTTGTTGAGTGCACGTCATTGTGCTCCTAACATCATGTCAAACATCTCTCTACCACTGGTGAACTTATGCACCGTTCTAGTCAAGTCATCTACTTCCTTAACATAAGCATCTCTCTCCTTTAAGACTTCATTCAAGTCGTTTTTGAGATCATTAATGGTCTCATTTTGTAACTCAATCTCACCAATTGCTATGGTCAAGCTCTTTTAGAGTTGTTTGGTCTTTTTACCTCCTTTTACAACTCTTTCCTAAGCTCATCAACATTAGGAAAATCATCCAAATCATCAACATTATCAAAATTGAAATTGTTAGAGTTTACCTCACTTTATGCCATGAGAAAAAGTATTGTTTTTTCACTTTTCGATTCGGATTTGGAACTTAATTTAAATGAATCATCCCATGTCGCCAAGAAGCTCTTCTTGCCTTTCTTCTTGTCTAACACCTTTTTGGACTTGCATTACGCCTTGATGTGGCCAAGTTTGCCATACCCGAAGAATATGGTCTCACTTGACTTTCCTCCCTTGCTTCCATTCTTATACTTCTTCTTATACTTGTCTCATTTGTACATTGCCTTGTTGAGCTTTCTTGAGAGCATGGCTACTTCCTCCTCAAGATCATTGTCATCACTAAATTTCTCATCTTCAACGATCTCAAGCAATGGAGCAGGTGGGCTATTTGCCTTCAAAGAAATCTCTTTTCTTGAACTCTTAGTACCCTCATTCAATGTTTCCAATCTAGCTCGATCCTTTAGTTCAAATTCATGGATTGTTAGCTATCCACAAAGGCATCGAAAATGTAATCTTAAAGGTTTTGCGTTGATTGGATAGCATACTTCTTGGCATCCTATTCCCTAGGCAAGCCTCTAAGCAATTTGTACACCAAAGTCTCTTGATCATAGTTTTTTCCATGATTCTTGATCTCAATCAAGAGCTTAGTGAACCGAGTGATGGCGGTGGCTATGGCTTCATCGGAGCCAACTCGTAAAGACTCATAGTGCTCCTCAAGGATTCTCAACTTTGTCTTCTTAACTTGATGTGTACCTTCATAGTGTACATCAAGCTTCTCCTATACTTCCTTAGCCATTTGACTAGCACTAACTCGGTTGAATTCATTCTCACTTAGCGTGCAAAACAAATAATTCATGGCTTGATCACTTGAGAGGTCAATCTTGGCTCCTCAGTGGTGTATTCTCTTAAGGTCTTGTCCGGTGGAGTGTATCCATTCTAAATTGAGTCCCACAAAAGTCTAGTTTATGCCCTAATGTAGAACATCATCCTTACTTTCCAATGAGCATAGTTTGTTCCATTAAAATACGGAGGCCTACTCAAGGAGTTATCTTCTATAAGGCGAGCCAGATCTAAAGTTTTCATCCTTGCATAAAAACACTCAAAGATATGTTAATAACACTTTGAGCAATAACCCGCTCTGATACCAATTGAAACCACACCCAAAAGGAGAGTGTATTAGGTGTATCGAGAAGTTATCGCCTTTTTAAAATAATTTAATAATAAAGATGCTATATGTTCATTCAAATGCAAGTATGAATTTAATGCAAGATGAAGTAGAAAGAAGAGATGGAAAGAAACACGTGATTTATAATGGTTCGATCTAATGATCTACATCCACTACCTAACCTATCTTGTTATGATTTTCATATATTGCCAATAAGTGTTACAACCTAAACGTACAAGCCTAGAATGCCTAATCACCAATTAAGACTTCCTACCTAGCAGCAACTAGGGATTATGCCTAGCTTCAACTAGGTCTTCCCTTCGACTTAGATCCCACTAAGTCTTACAATCAACCACTTACAAGGAATATATGAAAATAATCAAATTTAGTTTACAAAGTAAAGCGACACCAAATTCAAATACAAGCAGGCCTCCTAGAGCCTAATAACTCTAACGCATGCAAGTATGAGAACAAATGAGAAAGGCAAGTATATCACTAACTTTGTGCAAATCTCAAATATGAAACCATTTTAAACGAATTGATTAAAACTAATCCGGTTTCAAATCCAAAGAATAAGATGTTTGATAAAATTAAGTTTAAGTGCAAACTCTTGTCCAAACCAGTCCTAAGGTTCAGTAAATTAAGTTTAAGTATAAAACCCAAGACAAATGTGTTTAAGAACACAACAAATGATTTCCACAAGTCAAGCACACAAAAATATGAAATTTAAGCATAAGAAAAGCTAGGAAATCAAACTTTCTTACAACCCCGAGAGAGTGATTTGAGAATTAGTTATGGAGTGGTTGTTGTAAGCTTTAGAACGCCATAATAATTATGGTTTTGAGAGTGATTACGTTGCCTTGAAAGATTACAAGTGATAGCACAAAAATCCAAGCTTATTCTTTAAAAGCTATAAGCACTCTTTGGTTTTCTTGCTTGACAAAACAATAAAATGTTCTTCGTGGTTTGAGAATGTTCTACATTCCTTTTTAACAATTTTTGACCGTTCTAGAGATCTAGGGGCTAAGATTTGATCATCTATTCAAATTAAAGTGTGATTTTCAGCTTTTAAAAAAGCTGTCAAAAAAGCAATTAGTACGCTAATATTTGGACCTAGCGCGCTAATCCTCTAAAATAGCGCGCTAATGCTGGACATTAGCGCACTAACTCTGCAATTAGCACGCTAATATAACTATTAACGCGCTAACTATTCGGGGCCTCAAAATAAATATTTTTGGCCTTAGAGTTAGTGGCCCCTTATCACATCCGCGACCCTACCAAACCTCTTATGACATGTTATACATGTTTGTTAAGGTCATAGAACCTGTTTAGGTGGTACGAATTTTTTCACAAATCTCGAAATGGAAAATCCTAGTTTCATGAATAACATAGGGGCTTTTTTGCAAATACACAGTTTTTCATTCCAAAAACCTTTCAAAACAAGTTTTTCATTTCCGAAAACTTCCACGATGGTTTTTAAAGTATGATGTGAATATAAAAACATGGTTTCATATAGTTTGAGCTTATAAGACCGATTCAAGTGGTGAGTTTCATTTAAAACTTCAAATGATCACTTGAAATTTGAAAAGTGATTTGAAAAACATGATATGCATGAATTAATGCATTAGACTTGCATAAATGAACCTGTGTACCTTACATCAATGTTACAACATGTAATGTGATCTTTCATCCTCATTTCCTCTTCTGGACTGAATCTTGAACTTGTATGGCTTGAACATTCGAGATGTGATATTCCGCAAACTTTAACTAACCGAAACACAATTGATAAGCTTATTAGTATACTTTCCCTTTGTTTGTTTCCATCAAAATCGCGGGTGGAGTAAAAGCGACTAACCATTTTGTCCAAAAGAATATAGGTCTAATACCCCATAATTAGGAACCTTAAACTAATTCCTAAACCCTCAAAAAATTTCATGTGAATAATAGTTTTGTTGTTTTTTGGGGTGGGTGCACACTCCACCAATTGTGTTCTCAAAAATTTGTGATGGGAGCACGTTTCCCTGCTACAGGGAGTGCACTCCACCTTCGAATATCTCGATAAAGAACAGGGGAGCAGCCCTTGTTCAGTCATTATACTTCAACAACAACATCCAAACCTCCCCACAACATCAAGTAGGGCTTATAATGAGGTATTTACCCATTTCCAATCATCAACAACAATTAATAGAGAATTCATCACCTCCTTATGAATTCAACACAACTAACAAAGAACTCATTACCTACTTATGAATTCAACTTTAAAAACTAAGCTCAAACTTACCATTTATGATGGTCATTGGATGTACTATGGTTTGATCTTTTTATTTGCTTCGAATTCACCTCAAAAACCTTCTTCCAATCACTTCCTACAAAAGATCAAACCCTTAGCTGCTTCTCCCTCTCACTAGATCAAATAGTGATAAACTTGAGTTGGTTTTGATTTATATATATGGGAGATGCGCATCGTGCTATCTCGAGGCTTATTAGTCTCGATCTTTAAGTAAACTGAAAAAATCCAAGTGACATTGATCATATCAATCCACATGGACTCGGCCCTTATTAGTCTATAATATTAAGGGATCCACTGATATCTCTATTTATACAAGAGTGACAAATTATATCTTGATTACACACCTTCACATATTATTCACATGGTGACCAATCACAATCGATATAATCGTCCGGTTAAAGAAAATATTTGATTGTGTCAAATTACCATGCTCCTAATATTAAAGTCTATGGTAATCTCAAGTCGAAGGACTAAATGATATACCCATCATGAGTAACACCTATGACTTAACCCATATGGTGTTCTCATAGGGGGTCGATCCAGTACCTTATTCGCAACAAGTACTCATGATCTCGATTCGTATCCTTATACCAATGATCATTACTTGACAATTAATCAAGATTCACACTAGTATTAATTTTATAGTTCCCAGTATAATGACCAACTTGGGAAATTTAGGATATTTCAAAAAATACCAATGGATCTTACTATAAGGTAAACATGCAATCACTTATAATAAAACAACAAATGAAAACCTCAATTTTATTAACTAAGATTATAATATAAACAATGTTTGTAGATTAACCTAGTGCACATGCCCCAACATCTCTCACTTGCACTAGGGCCAATTATTCATGTATCTAATACCTAATGACCTAACATGACCATCATGTTTCACTTGTGGAAGAGCTTCATCAAAGGATTTGCATCATTGTCTTCTGTAGGAATTATGCAAATTTTCTTGTCTCCCTCGCAATGATTTCTCGAATGAGATAAAATTATCTAAGTATATGTTTGAACGGATAATATGATCTTGGTTCCGTGGCTTGTACTATCACCCCGTTGTTGTCATAATACAAGCAAATAGGGTTAGCTATACTCAAAACCACACCAAGTTCTAAGATGAGTTTTTTCATCAAAACTGCCTCCTTAGCTGCATCAGATGTTGCAATATACTCAACTTCTATTGTAGAATCTATCACTGTGTCTTGCTTCAAACTTTTCCAACTTACTGTGCTTTCATTCAAAGTAAACACATTTCCAGATGAAGTCATTTATATTAGTTTGAAAACTTCCATCTATGTAACCATTTACAACAAGCTTATCTTTTGAACTTCCATATACCAAGAACACTTCTTTAGTCCTTCTCAAGCACTTAAGAATGTTCTTTACATCTATATAGTGACTCACTAAGATCAGACTGATATCTGCCTATTGCGCTCAAAGCATATGATACATCGGTCGAGTGCATAAAATGGCATACATAATAGATCTAACTGTTGATGCATATGGAATCATATTCATGTGTTCTCGCTCACCATTAGTCTTAGGACATTGAGTCTTGCTGAGACTTATACCATAAAGCATCGGCAATGACCCTCAATTAAAGTCTTGCATATTAAACATATTCAATACTTTGTTAATATAAGCACTTAGAGTTAGACCGATCAGCTTTTTAGATCTATCCCTATAGATCTTAATACCAAAGATGTAAGCCGCATCTCCTAAGTCCTTCATTGAGAAACATTTCCTTAACTAAGACTTGACACTCTGCAAGGTTGGGATGTCATTTCCAATTAGTAATATATCATTAACATACAGTACCATGAAAAATACCATCCTTACACTGACCTTCTTATATACACGAGGCTCATCTTCATTTTTAATGAAACAAAATTCTTTAAGTTTGCGTGAAACCTTTTGCTACTAGCTGTGCTATATAAGTATGCACATTGCAATCCATATCAATTTTCTTTTTGAAAACCCATTTACATCGAATCGTCTTACCACCTTTAGGTAAATCAACCAGGTTCCAAACTTGGTTATCATATATGGATTGCATCTCAAAATTCATGGCACTAAGCCATTCATCGGTATCAGGGTTAGATACAACCTCCTTATAAGTAGTAAGATCATTTTGATCCATAAACAACACCTTACTACTATTAGTTAAGAAATCCAAATCTCTCAGGCTGATGTCTTACCCTATCAAACCTACTTGGGTCTTGTGATACCTATGGAGGTTCAATTAGTTCAAGATGATCTCCCACTGGCAGTTGAGTGTTTATTTGTAGTTATTGAACTTCTTTAAGAATTACTTTATTCTCATTGTTATCTTTTAAAATAAACTTATTTTCCATGAAGACACTATTTTTAGCAACAAACATTTTGTTCTTAATGGGATTGTAAAAGTAGTATCCTCTAGTTTCATTAGGATAACCAACAAATATACACTTGGTAGATTTAGCTAATATTTGTTTTTAGATTTATCGTTGTATGAAAACATCACGCCTTAAATATAAAGAAAAAGTAAACTTGGTCTTTTCCCAAACCACATCTCATATGGTGTTTTATCTAGAGCTTTAGAAGAAACATGATTCAGTGTAAAAGTTTCTAAGGCATAACCCGAAAAGGAAATAGGAACATCTACATGAATCATCATAGATCAAAACATATCTAATAAAGTCTGATTTCTCTTCTCATAAACACCATTCTATTATAGAGTTACTAAAGGAATTAACTGTGAGACAATCTAAGAATTTTTAAGATGATCATCAAACTCTTGGCTCAAATATTCTCCACCTCTATCTAATCAAAGTGCTTTAATAGTTTTACCAAGTTGATTTTGCACTTCATTCAGAAATGTTTGAAACATCTCAAAAGATTCCCTTTATGTTTCATGAGATACATGTAACCATTTCCGCTGAAATCATCATTGAAAGTAATGAAATACTAACCATCTCTAATCATTGTGTTTATAGTGTTGCATACATCAGTATGTAGTAGACCTAATAAACCACTTACCTCACTATGTCTAGTAAAGGACTCTTTATCATCTTGCCTCGTAAACAAGATACACTTGTTTCATATGTTTCAAAATCAAATGAATCTAAAAGTCCATCTTTATGGAGTTTAGAAATGCATTTCTCATTAATGTGGCCAAGATGACATTGCCAAAGGTAGGTTTGACTCAAATCATTTGACTTAAATCTTTTTGTATTTATTTTAAGAATAGGAGTATCTGTAGACCTTTTCATATTTAGAATATAAATACTATCACACAAATCAGCATTCGCATAAAAAACATCTTTACGAGAAATGAAGCATTTATTATTCGCAATAATGAAATTAAAACCATCCAAATCCAAACATGAAATTGAATTGATGTTTATGCTCAAGGCATGGACATAATAACAATTATTTAAAACTAAAATAAGTCCACTATGTTAAATTAACTCATAGCATCCTAAAGACAACGTAGCAACCTTTGCTTCATTTCAAACTTGTAAGATGACTTCTCCTTTTTTAGCTTTCTACTTTTGGTGAGACTCTACGCATTAATACAAATGTGATATCCGCATGTGGTATCCAATACCCTAGTATCACTAGTAGATAAGTTAACTTCAATAATGTAAATACCTGAATCAGTAGTTGCACTACTCTTCTTTTTTTTAGATCTTCAAAATAAAGCTTATAATTTCTAAACCAATGCCTAGGTGCATGGCTGAAATGATAATTTCCTTCTTTTTCCCTTTCCTTTCGGGACTGTGAAGTAAAAGCAGCCTTAAGATTTACTTATTCCATACACTTTGTGATAGCCACAATAACCTTAGCAACTTTAGCATTGCCTTTGGCCTTATTCTTTATGGCCTTTCCTTTCTGAACCATCAACACATTAGCAATGGGTTTCTTGACATTCTGCTCACTAGTTTTAAGCGTCAAATGCAAATCTAAGATAGACTTCTCCATTTTATTCATGTTATAGTTCATCAAAAATTATGAATAACTATCATGCAATGAATTCAGGATCAAATCTGTAGCCAACTTTTAGCTTATATGAAATCCAAGTTTATCAAGATGGTAAATATAACCCTTTATTTTCATAACATGCAGACTAACTGACGCACCCTCAGCCATTTTGTAACAAAGAAGGCTCTTGACTATCTCAAACCTTTCTTGCCTAGCCTTTAATTGAAACATTTCGTTCAACATTATAGCCCTGTCGTAAGCTTCCATGTGTTCCATGTCTTTCTGAAGTTCGGGAACCATGGTTGTTAACATATTGCATGCAACATCAGTTAGTCATTGACATGCCTTATATGTGCGTCCTTCATGGCTTTAATTCTTCACAGCTCTTAAAGCATTGGTTGGTGGTTCCTCAAGAATAGGATCATCCAAGACATACAACTTGCATTCATGCTTAAGAACAATTCTCAAGTTTTTGAACTAGTCAATAAAGTTTGTCCACTACAACTTATCCTTCTCAAGGATGGATTGCGGTGACAAAGGATTAATGTGATTTAAAGAGGCTATAGATCTAGAAAAAGATTATGTAAAAGTTCATTTTAATATAGAGGAATAGACTCCCATGAAATTAACAACCCTCCTTAAAAGACTATGTTAGTTTAAGGGACTAGAATCCTTGTTTCATCTAATTCCAAGACAGCCTAGGCATGACATTTTGAATTAGGTTATTTAAGTAGGTACTAATTACCAATTACATTATATGTAACTTTTAGTTGTTTTTATGAGATTATGACTTCTTATGTCTTAGCAAGTTTTATCTCATCGAGTGCCTAAATCCGAAAACCGTTTTGATAGCTTTTTCAAGTCTAACCATTTTCAAATAGTATAATAACTATTACTCAAATTGCCTACCAAGATAACACAATACACTCTGTGGAGGCAGATCCATATTTATGTGATCGAAGCCTTGACAAGTGTTTGAGAATGGATGACACTTAAGTTAAAATTCAGAAGAGAGAATATTTTTGTTTTAGTGACCATAAATTAAACAAGATAAATATCATATATTACAATGCATGTACAATCACTAAAAAAGTAATGAGATTTTACTAATATGACTATCATACAAATATTCTTGCACTTCGAATAGTTATTGGAAGTCTCGCTGGCCGGTCAACGGACAATGAATTCTAGTTCTAAAAATTTAGAATTGCCTAAAATTTCTCATTATTTTAGTCAATCAAATTGATCAAAACTGCCTCTTATTTTAACTTCAAAAATATTAATTAAAACGTTTTTAATTAACTCGGGCCCACCTCTAACTTAATATCTTATCTTAATCCAATTAGGATTTAAGATACTTTGAACCCTTATCAAATTAGAATTAGTTATACATCTTTCCTATCTTATAGGATTTATAATTCTTATCTGGTTATAAGTTTATCTCATATCTAATAGAATATACTATCAGATAACCATAATGAGATATATGATCAAAATCAATTTTGAATCTTATCCATATGAAACAAGCAATTGAATCAAGAAACGAAATATTAGTCATGCATTTGACTACAAAATCATATTAAATTAATCATATTAACCTAATCATGACTTCTATCATAGAGACATACAAAATTATTGAACAAAAAGAAATTATGTATCCAACACAACAATCGCATTAACCTAAACTTGACTTGTACAATGTGAACATACAAAATTTGTATCGTTTAATATTAAAACATATGTTAATCAAAATATTCTAAACATGAGTTCTATCATTGAATAAAATCATGCGTACATATCAGATACATGAATTAACAACGTGCTTTAAAATCAATCTTTGATTACAATTATCACAGAACCTATATGCACATCATATATACGTTAATTGAGATCTTATTTTCACACATATATCATATATACATCAAATAAAACCTGCAAGCATTTAATAGAAATGAGCGTATGGTTGTAATACCACTATTATGTTTTAAGGGTTCATAAGCTGCGAGAAATTCAAAACAATTTTGAAAAACCCCAACAAGATTGAAAATAAGTTTCATTAAAATAGATCAATAAAAGTATAACCATACCTTAATCTATGTTTTCCTTCTTTGATTATTTGATCTCCAAGACATTTAAGCGTGTATCCTCTATCGAAAATCCACACATGAATGGTGGCCACAATTTGGAGCGCAAGCCCTAAAAGATAGAAAATACTTTTCTCTCTCCCGAAATCCGAAGAACTCAAAAATAGCAAAAATGAAAATTTTATTTCGTTTTAGGGTTTCAACCTCAATTTATGTGTAGATAAGCCCTCATTTAAAATTCTATTCGTAATATAACTATTATACTTAGGAAGTTTAAGCAAATTAAACATACGCCCCTATTAATAAGTTATCATATAACAAATTGTAAAGGCTTTATGTCATGAATTTTATCATACAAAAATTTATTACTCTGGACCAATTGAAATTGCACAAAGCCATTCCTTATGTGCAACCCAATAGGTTCATGCAACATTGTCAATGGACCAAAACCATTTTGGTACATTGTCAATGGACCAAATAGCATGAATATCAAAATTGATACAATCCCATGAATAACAAATATCATATAATTTTGTTATGCGATATCCTTTGATTTAACATAAGGCATGGAAAGTCAGCGTTAATGTTCAATCGTACTAGTCTCAACTTTAGGTAAACTAAAAACATCCAAGTGACATTGATCATATCAATTCACATGGACTTGGTCATTATTAGTCTATCATATCAAGGGATCTAATGCAATTATATCTATCTATGTACGAAAGTGACAAATTATATCTTGATTACACACCTTCACATATTATTCACGTGGTAATCAATCACAATCTTTATAATCATCCGGTTAAAGACAATATTTGACTATGTCAAATTACCATGCTCCTAATATCGAAGTCTACGATAATATCAAGTCAAATGACTAAATGATATACCTATTATAAGTAACACCTTTGACTTAATCCATGTGGTGTTCTCATAATGGATTGGTCCAATACCTTGTTCATTAAAAAGTACTCATGATCTCGATTTATACCACTATACATATGATCATCACTTGAAAATCAATCAAGATTCACGCTAGCCTTAATTCATTATAGTTCTCAGTATAATGACTAACTATGGACATTTAAGATATTTCAACAAATACCCATGGATCGTAATATAATGTAAACATGCAATCACTTAAAATAAAATTGCAAATGAAAACCTTAAGTTTATTAACTAAAATTATAATATAAACAATGTTTATAGATTAGCCTAGAGCACATGCCCCAACATTCTAGACGATGGGGGAATGATGGTCTTACAATATTTTGTTAATTCTTTTCAAATTAACAATCGTCTTTTTTGTAAATTTTATTATTCTTGATTTCAATTTCATTTTCTATTTTAGCTTCTATCTCTTTTTTAGGAACTAGTTATTCTGGCATTTTCGGTTCTTCCATTTGTTTACCACTTCTTAAAGTTAACATTTTTCCATATGAACTAAGGTAAGGTTGAGATGATAAATTTCCTTGGTTAACCAATCTACTCATTTGCATGGCCATTAATTGATTTTTAGTTTGATTATGTCATCTTGTAAAGCTTAATTTTTCTATCTTTTGCTTTATTTCAATTTTCTAATGCAATGGTTCTATTAGTCAATATGGGTGTTCTATATCTTTGATAACGTTGATCGTTTATATCATTACCTATGTTTGTCCATAGAAGATTTGTATAGTCACTAGAGATATAATAAATCGTTATTATGGTTTACTAGAATCCCATTTAAAAGAAAATAATGAGTACCCAAAATCTGAATATTTGTATAGACACGAATTTCCCCATGAGACTATTAGGAATGGTTTAAAAGCTATTTCGTGGGATGGTTTCCATCTTGATTCAGACAGGTACCTATAACACATCCAAGCCAAATACATTAGGAAAACAATCAAAGCTTGGAGCTTTTTCTTGAACGTGAGCCTATAGCCTAGTTTACAACACTACGGCATGGTGAAATACAGGGTAGCTCTTTTATACCATATAGTCCTAGGGATCGGCTATATCGATATTGAAAAGATAATCTATGACTTAATTAGGAATGTTATCACAACTAAGAAAAATGAAGGACTACCTTTTCCCTTGATGATTATTGAATTATGGATGTGAAGTTTTCCCAGATAAAACCATCACCAACGAAGTTCTTGAAAAAACTAAGAAGATGTCGTGATAACATGACTCGGATGAGGAACGAAAAAAAACACCACACAAAGGGGAGAGACTACGAAGAGAAGAAGAAGTACGAGTAGAAAACCTAGAGATTTGGACAAAATGCAAACGGCCGAATACAACGAGCAGAAGAACCAAAGCCCAAAGCCACCTATAGAGGACTTCACTGGCATGTATATGGATGAAATAGAAATGGAGATAATGGGGTTAATCTTGCTGACAAGTCAATAATTATACGTATTTTATAGTTCATTTTGGGAAGATTTAGATGTAAAAGACTATATTAAATAGGGTTTCTCTTATTTTTGTTATTTCGGGTAATAAATGGGAAATATAAAAATGAATAAAAAGGGAAGATTATGGAGGAATTAATCAAGAGAAAAAAGTATGCAAAGAATCATCACTAAGGAAGCAAGGAAGAATCGAAAGATTACACTAGCGAATCCTAACGATTTCAAAGGACACCAAAATCATTGGCCAAATCAGTGAATCTAGTAAGCTTCAAATTATGAATTTTCCCAATGATTTCCCTCACACATAACTCATTAAGAAATGCTGGAGTATATTTTTAGAATTTAAGATAACTATGAGTTGTTTTAGTTTGTTTGTGATGTATATTGTGTATAATATTATAAATACAAGCCTATGGTTTCGAAATTAGTTGCCCTTTAGTACTTAGATCAATATCCATTGTTATTTATTCCAAAGGTATTTATCTATGTCTTTTATTTATGTTATTTCAATGTTATTTATGATTATGAGGGAGTAGTTATTTGATCTAAACAAAGTCAGAAAGTGAACTAGATCCATTTTGCGATGTAGTTATGATGAGAAGATTAGGTGTTTAATGCTTTAAACCAATTGCATTCTTTGATTCACTATTTAATAAGTTATTGTCTAAGTATTTTAATCATGATATTTGAATTGCATGCATATATAGTAGATGTATTGTGATATTTGGTTTCATTATGTATTTGAAGTAGTAACTAGAACTGTTTGAAAGGCAAACATAATTTAGATGTCTAATATAAATTTGATTTCTAAATCTGATGTTGAAGTAGCTTTTGAAGATATTAGATTTAGTAGTTCGAAGTTCTTATAAAGTTCAAGGCGGTTTTATTGTGTGAGGTTAGTGTATGTGTGTTTTCAAATGGGTTAGCTCAATAAAATTAGAATGTGGCTTTTCCACCAGTATAAAGAGAACAAATGGTTGGCTAAAGTATGCTTACTTAATTATGATTGATTTTAATGATCTATCTTACTTTATGAAGTATGCACATAACTATATGGTAGGAGTTACATGTTTGGAATGCAAAATAGGTTTTTTGTTTCATTAATCTAGATGTTTGTTAAGATATTTATTTATTATTGAATTGAATCTATTTGGTTGATTTTGAATTTGAAATGTGATAGTTAAGATAATATATCTATTTAATTTAAGTATTATTATGTTATGGTCAATTATTAGTTAGTTTAATTACTGTTTTTAATTAAGTAAAGTAAAAATAATAAAAACCTTTAAAAATCCTTTTTCCTATAAACGTTGAATAAATCCTTATGGAGATTATTCTCAATTATCACTACCACAATGGAAACCAATAATAACTTTAATATTAATAATAATGGTAATAGAGAACTTACTTTTAGGCAAGTTAATCAAAATGTTATTACTTATGAATCAATGTGCATTGCCTATCCTAAGGATTTCCTGAATTTGAACTTAGATTTGGATTCATTAGTGCTCTACCTAACTTCTATAATAAGGACAATAAAGATCCAAAAAGATTATAAGGGAATATAAACACAAAGTCAATGGGATGAAACCTAAAGATTGCATGTTAGAACAAGTCAAATTGAAAGCTTTTCATTTTGTATTAAAAAATCAAGCACAAGATTGGTTGTTTTATCTTTCTCAAGATTCGATAACCACATAGGCTCAAATGTTAGAAGCTTTCCTAGATCAATATATGCCTGCATACTTTTAGAAAAACTAGTACTTATAGAAGACAAATCACAGTCGTGAAAATGAAAGACAATAAAAACTTTAATGAGTTGTGGGATAGATTTCAAAGATTAATTTCATCTTGTCCACAACAAGGATACACTCAAAGAGCATTATTAGAATATTTTTATTAAGAACCAAGTCATTTTGAAAAAAAGGCCATTAGATACCATATGCGGGGATCATTATTCTATGTTACACCAACTCTAGCAAAAAAAGTTATTAACAAGTTGGCTAAACAATATAAACAATATGGTGAAAATACATATACATCAAGAAAGAAAGTTTGCGAGGTCAATAATAGATCAAGTAATAAATTCGACAAAAAAGTTGAAGAATTATCTTATATGGTTAAGCTAATACTGAAAGATAGATCAAAACAAGTTAAACGATGTTGATTTCATAATGAAGTTACACATCCTACGAAAGCACGTCCTACTTTACAAGAGGATAACAATGAAGAAGTCAATGCAGTTATAAACCAATATTATGATCCTCCAAGAAACCAATACAATAACAACAATTATTAGATCAGAAAACCAAATTCAAATATTAGCTACAGTCCGCAAAATCAAAGTTATACCACTTATAGACCAAGAGCACCTACACATCCTATACCAATGCAACAATCTCGATAAACTAGTCAACCTATGCAACCAAATCTAGAACAAATATTACACAACTTAACGACCCAAAGTCATAAAAAATTTATGCAAATTTTTCAAAATCAAATTAAAACCGATACATCTATTGATGAGGTGAAAAATAATTAAGTCAAATGTCTTTAAAAATCAACAAGTTAAGCAATTAAACTAAAGTAACTACTCAACCTACTAACACTACTAATCAAGCACAAGTTAACGTTTTATATTGCAAAAATGAGAAAGAAATAAAGCCACAAGAAAATGATATCAAAAATAGGTAAAAAGAAAACTAAAATACCTAAAACAATAGAACAAGAATGAGAATAAATGATGGCAAATGTCATTCCCACCAAGGAATAGATGGCGGTTAACTGAAGTATACACCTTTTCTCGAAAGGCTATACTCATGGTATTTAGCCAAAGTGGAAGCCTATGAAATATCTCTACAAAATTTTGAATTAGTTAAACAAGACAGAGTAAGAAATATTTACAAGTCAAATGAACATATGCATTTTAATTATACCATTCCACAACGATTACAAAATGCTAGGGATGAAGAACTTAAAGAAGACATATCTAAACCATTTAAAAAATTAGAAATTAATAAGAACTTAGAGCAAAGATTTCATCTTTAACAAGAATGCCTGAGAAATGTTCCAACCTAGGAATGTTTGTCATACCAATCACAATTAGCAATTCTTCTATTGAATTTGCTTTGTGTGATCTCGGAGCATCAATTAACGTTGTCACTTAAATATATGAATCATTGAACATAAGATCGTTAACTAACACGCCTATTAATCTCATTAAGGTAAACAATACCAGTGTTAAACCATATAGATTATTAGAAGACATCCAAGTAAAAGTACACAATTTAGTATTTCCAGCTAATTTTTATATAATGGAAATGGGAGAATCTACATCACCCTATCATTTGCCTATACTATTCGATGGACTTTTTCTAAAGAAAGCTAGAACTAAGTTAGATATTTCTAAAGGAATATCGTCTATGGAGTTTGAAGACAAGAATGTCAAATTCAAGATTAATAATGGACACAACTATGACACTAATGAAGAATATGATGAATTATTTTATAATGAAATAGTTGATAATGAATTTTTAGACTTAAACTATTATGATAATTTTAACAATGAAAGTTATTTAATTAATACAGTAATAATGGAAACTGATAAAGGAATTCAAAAGAAAGAAAGAGTTGAAGACACTTCAAAAGAAAAGAAAGTAACTCAAGAATGAGAAGTTAGCAATCGGGGAATGAAAAAGTCCTTAACAAGATGGGAGTTTCTAGATCCAAGTACAACAAGAAGAATATAAGGGGACTTGGGTCCTATAAAGCTTAATGATTCTAGAGGCATACACTTGCACATTAAAATCAAATGCGTTTGGTACTATGGAGCTCAGTGTAATACGAACTCTAATGCAAATCTCATGCCCATATATTTCTTTCTACATACACAATTTGAGTTAAATTCAATTACTTCTGAATGATTCTCTTTACCAAATGGAACTTTAATTTATCCAATAGGAGTGTTCAGGGATGTGTCAGTTCGAGTGGACAACAACACCGTACCCAAGGACTTTTTGATAATATCACACTTTATCAATGAAGATAATATTAGGACGACCTTTCTTAGCCACTACTCAAGTGTTATAATCACTCTAACAATTAATGGCCTAGCATTCACTTTCTAAAATGGTACTAGAATGGAAAATCCTAAATTCAAGTTTAGAAATCCAAACTAATTTTAGAAGAGTTAAGTCGAGCCAACCACGATAAACAAAAGCGCTCTATGGAAGGCAGCCCATATTCTATGTTTTTTTATGTTTATTTATGTTTATTAGGAACTTAATTTACTTTAGTTTACTATTTTTCATTCTCTCACTTTTTAACTCTTGTGTTGACAACATTTTTAGAATTTAAAATCTGAGGTAATTTCATTTTAGGGTGAATGATCAAATTGTTTTTGCTTGTATTACCTTTATGCAAGTCACATTATTTACTTGATTATATATATATATATTTAATAAAATTATTAGTTAGTTTTATGTCCCATTCAAATTGTTAGATTTTTAGTCAATTATACCTAATTATGAATAATGAATAAGTTATTTACATGATAAATTGCAAAAAAAATAATAAAAATGGCCTAGTGATTCCCAGCGATTTGGATTAACACTAGGATTCGCTTGTAAAATCGATAGCATTACACATGAAAATTTAGAGTAAAATTAAGTTCTGATGATTCCCATCAATTCCTTAGTATATAACAATAGATGAAAATAGTAAGTCACATTCCACCAATTTACATAGTGATTCTCAGCTATTCCACTTATATAGGAATTGATGGGCATAATTTTTAGTTTTTAAAATCAAAACCCTAAATCAACATAGATACTAAACCTTTCACACTCGCAAACTATAGCACCCCTTCTCCAAAATCCTAATTTATTGCCTACATTCAACCATTCTAAGCGCAATCCCATAGTATTTAAGTGATTCCCACCCCAACCTAATCTCATTCAAACAAAAGAATCTCAATTGTGGTGGTGTTGAGCAAAACTAGGATTTTAGGAGATTTCGACTTAAAGCTTAGAAAGATGATCTAAAGGAATTCAAGAGCTTCAATCATAAGAGATTCACTCTTAAGAAGGTAAATACATCAACTTTACCTCTTTACCTTAATAAATTTTTGATTCGGGGATTTCATAAGTTTTTCAATATTTTTTGAAATTGTTTTGTTGGAATTTATTTAATTGCATCGCTCAAATGATTTTATTGATTCCAATAGACTAGGAATAGTGATCACATTGATCATTGGTTTACAAATTTAACAATTTTAGAATATTTCTTATATTTACATATATTTGCAAATGGTTTACAAAAGCATGTTTAAAATGAGTTTGGGGGTTTGGTCGTGGTTTTGTGTTACTTTAAGTTGCTATATTTTCAAAGAGACTTACACTTTTTCACCTAATTGATTTACGATATTTAGAAAAACAATTTTCAAGTTTATATTTTAGTTATAACTTCAATGCCAATTCTATTTTACATTTACAATGAATTTCAAAAAAAATTTCAAATAAATTTCTCCTTTTAAAATAAAGTCTTGAAATTTACCAAAATATTTTCGTCAACATTGTTTCTATCATTTATAGGTTTATTTAGTTTTTGAACATTTTTGAATGTTGAAAAAATGGCCGAATGAGATAAAGGTAGAAGCATTCGAGAGAAAAGGGAAAGGCACAACTAGTAGAGAAACTCAAACAAAAATCCAAAGCTCTATCCAAACCAATTAGACCAACGGGGATTTCGGTGAATAACCCCTGAACTAGAGTACCTAGAGAGTTTTCTCCACCTTTAAGTTTTAACTTTGATTTGGAGGTAGAGGAAAAGATTATAGAGATGCCCACCATTTCTTTCCATGCCCATAACCTCATAAATGTCAAAGCTATTTTTTGGATAGAGAGCAATATTTAGAAGAATACAAAGATTATACCATAAAGGGGCTTCAACATAAAGGAACTGGTGGTTATTAACTAGGAATTACTACTCCAATAATAACGCAAGGTCTACGGTTGACATAGATGTGTCATACTAATGAGAGAACTATATGCTAATGGGCACGGAGATGAGAATAAAATTGTAGCCATAGTCCGAGGGAGACTAGTGTACTACTCAACTAAAAGAATAAACCGATATTATGGTTTACCATGAGCTCATTTAAGGCAAAATAATGAGTACCCTAAATTGGAATACATGTATACATACCAATTTTTCCACGAGACCATTAAGAAGGGTTTAGAAGCTATTACAGGGGACGGTTTCTATTTTGATTTGGATGGGTACCCAAAACACATACAAATTAAATATTTTAGGAAAACAACTAAAGCTTAGAGCTTTTCTTGAATGCAAGCCTATATCTTAGTTTGCAACAATACGACATAGTGAACTATAGAGCGGTTTTCTTATCCCACATAGTCCAAAGGATCAGGAATATTGATATTGGCTAAAAATAATCTATGAGTCAATTAGAATGCCATGAATACTAAAAAAAATAAAGGACTACCTTTTCCTTTATAGAATTTTGTAAGTAAAATAGAGTTTCAATGAGAGGAGTATAATTTGATGTTTTCCCAGATAAAACTATCACTAACGATGTCATTGAGAAAAATGAGAAGTATTAGGATATATTGACTCAAAGGAAAAACAAGAAAGAAGCAACACTTGGAAGAGAGAGACTACAAAGAGAAGAAAAGTATGGGTAGATAACCAAAGAAATATAGAGAAAATGTAGACTACCACGTATAATGACCAGATGAACCAAAGCCAAAAGCTACCTGTAGAAGCCTTCACTGGCATATATGCAGAAGAAATCAAAATTACCATGATAGGGTAGATCTTGCTTAATTAGATGAGAACTCTAGACATCAAGAGTTCATATTCTAGAACCAACTCGAGATCGCACAAAACATCTATGGATCCAAGCGGCGTGGGACCAAGAGGACTCATGGTAGGGGAGCCAACATTCACGTTCAATCACTCTAGCTAAGGATGTTAAACTAGAGAGTCTTTATTGAAGATAACTCAATGGAGGGAATAGACTACACCGTCTATAATCCTGAAGCGAGCTACCATTCCTAATAGCATGATCATTGGGATGATGGTTATGATATGAAGTTAAGACGACGGTTTTGAAATTTTTATTCTTCTCTATGTTATCTTTTTTTAGTGGTATTCATGAGAGGTATACGTTTGTAATATTTTGATTGATGTGGTATATGTTCACAATCTAATACATTTACTTTGGTTTATTAGTAATTTGATACAATGACTTGGTTTGATATGTTCAATTCAATTCAATGATGATTGGAAATGTTAAAATTTTCTTTACTTATTTAATTCATTCTTATGATTAGTTAGTTAATTATTTAATTTATTTGTTTATGCTTCACAAGGTATTTTTATTTTTGTTAGAACTCGACCTTATTTTTAAACCTTGAAGATGAGGTTCATAATGAGTTTAGGGTATTAGGTGAAGTGAAGTATTAAGAAACGAAGTATGGAAGAAACAAGAGGTAGATCTAGTTGAACATTATGAATTTTTCAAAATTTTCTACAATATAGGTCATATTTTCTCATTTCATTTTATTTTGTTTAGTTAGGAATATGGAATTGAATATAATTTGAATTTGAATAGAAACGGAAGTGATATATTATTATTACCCCTGAAAATAAAGATTTTGTGATGGAAGGACTTGTTATACCCTATTTGACTTCACTAAAATTGTGTATACACTAATGGAGTTTAGAGGGGATTAATTACTTTGTGCTAGACATTATAATAGGTAGAAGATAAAATGATGGTGCAAGATGAACAAGAAAGATTTCTAAGAATCATGTTATACAAAGATTATTGATCAAGTATTATATATATGTATGTATTGAAAAGAGCTTATGCCATAATTGTGGAGAAAAATAGGAATTAGACAATAAATTTTACTTATTTATAATGAGTACTTCCTTGACTTTAGTGAAAATGAAAAGAGCAAACAAGAGTTATTAAATGAAAAAAATAGAGAGATCCATAGATTCCAAAGGAAATGGAGTAGGGAATCTAGTAGTGAGAAAAATTAGAGGAATAACTTATATAAAAATGATAACGGGTTTCGAAGGAAATGGAGCAGGGAACTATAAGAATACAATATACAGAAGAACATGAATATTTACATAATTGAAGAAGAAATAAATAGATATATAAGAAAATTAAGGAAGTTTATGAAAAAGCTCTTCAAATAAAAGATGTAGCTTGAGTGCTTGTGTCTAAGTTAAGTGAAGTGTATCTTTTTATTCCGACAAACGAATATGAAATGATGATTATTAGTGAATAAAAGTTCATATCAACTTTGATTGTGGTGATTTTTTAAGTATTATTTGAAAATGAAGTTGATTTAGTGATTTATGTATCTTAAGATTCTATATTAGTTATCGTAAGTTTGATACTTGTCAGTGGAGATCGAGAAAACATATGTAGTGCCTTAACCTTAGTGATTGGCTTAACTTCAAATTTTGAGGTATATTACACAATTAGGAGGTTGAAATGTCAAATAAAAGGGGTTGTTCTTTAGTTCTTTCTATTCTATTATGATTCTTATTTTTATGAAGGTAATATGTTTTTATTTTTATTAGATCATATATGTTTTACAATAAGAGTATATATTTATGAAACCAAAATGAGGGAAGAAAGAGAATATGATTGAGAGTATTCTTTGTTTGGGATGGCAAAATGCTGAGTTTGGGGGTATTTAAAAAGTCAATAATTAGACATGTTTTAAAATTCATTTTAGGAAAATTTTAGATGTAAAAGACTATATTAGATAAGGTTTTGCCTTATTTTTATTACTTCAGGTAATAAATGGAAAATATGAAGAAATGAACGAAAAAGAAAAGATTATGAAAGAATTAATTAAAAGGAAAGAATATTCAAAGAATCATCACCAAGGAAGCAAGGAAGAACTAAAAAATTATATCGACAATTCCCAGCAATTCCTAAAGACACCAGAATTTCTGGCCAAATCGGTAAAACTAGTAAGCTTCAGATTACGGATTTTCCTAAAGATTCCTATTATGCATAAATCGTTAAGAATCACTGAAGTAGATTTCAAGAATTTAAGATAACTATGAATTGTTTGAGTTAGTTTGGGATCTTTATTGCCTAGAATACTATAAATACAAGCTTAAAGTTCGAAATCAATCCCCTTGAGTACTTAAATAACCATTTCATTGCTCTAGGAGCCATTCTTTATTGTTTTAGTTATTTGCTTTATTGTTCTTTACTTTTAGAGAAAATTTGAAGATTTAAAGTATTTATTCAAGGTGTGTTTATCCATGACTTTTATTTATATTATTGCAATGTTATTTATGATTATGAGTGAGTTGTTATTTATTTAAATAAAGTCTGACTTGAATTAGATCCATTTTTCAATGTAATTTTGATGAGAATATTATATGCTTAATGCTTTAAACCAATCGCATTCTTTGATTCAATGATTTATTAAATTATTATCCATTGATTTTAATCTTGATCTTTGTATTGCATGCATAGTTTAGAATGTGTATATGATATTTGTTTTCATTATCTATTTGAAGTAGTAACTATGATTATTTGAAAGGCAAACTCTGTTTAGATGTTCTAGATAAAATTGAGATATAAATCTGATGTTGAAGTGACTTTCCAAAGATACTAAATTTAGTAGTTCAATGTTCTCATAAAGTTCAATGTTGTTTTATTGTGTAAAGTTAATGTCGTTGTGTATTCAAAGGGGTTAGTTCAATAAAATTAGAATGTAGCTTTTCCACCGGTATAAGGAGAACAAATGGCTAGCTAAATGTTGTTTACTTACTTATGATTAGAGTTTAATGATCTGCCTTACTTCATGAATTACGTTCATAACTATATGGTAGGAGTTACATGTTTGGAATGCAAAATGGATTTATGTTTCATTGTTCTATATGTTTGTAAAGATATGTATTTATTATTGAAATGAATATATTTGATTGATTGTGAATTTAGATTGTGATAGTTAAAATAATATAGTTAGTCAAGTTATGTATTATTATGTTATAGTTAAATATTAGTTAGTTTAATTATTGTTTTTTACTAAGTAAAGTAAAATTAATAAAAACTTTTAAAAGTCTTTTTCCCTAGAGAAGTTTGATAAATCCTTATGGAGATGATCCCCACTTCTCATTACTACAAAATATTTAAAAGTAAAATACAAAGAAAATTTTATTGTACATGTTCGATAAGTGTCACTTGCACAATCAGATGAGAACTCTGAGACATCAAGAGTTCATATTCCAGAACCAACGCAAGATTGCCAGGAGCTTTTATGGATCTGAGCAACACAAAACTAGGAAGACGTAAGGTGGGGAAGCCAACATTCACGTTCCATCAGTTCAGCTAAGAGTGCCTAACCAGGGAGTTTTTACAAAAGATAACCCGATGGAGGGGTAGACTATACCTTATATAGTCCTGTTGCGAGCTACCAACCTCAACAGCCTGATCATGGGGATGGTGGTGATCATGTGACATATGGAGAACGATTCTGAGATTTTTACTCTACTCTGTCTAATCATTTCCTAAATTTTATTCTTGAGAGGTCAATGTTTGTAATATTATGATTTGAATGTTGTGGTATGTATGCTACTTTGATATTATTGCTTTGGTATGTTAACAATTTATACAATTGTTTGATGTACTCAATTCTATTTAATGATGCTTGAAAATGTTTAAATTTTTCATATTTTCGTTTACTAATGCAATTCATTCTTATGTTGGTTAGTAATTATTTAATTTATTCAATTATGTTTCACGATGTATTTTTATTTTTGTTGAAAAAACCAACTTTATTTTCAAACCTTAAGAACAAGGTTTGAAATGAGTTTAGAGGTATTAGGTGAAGTAAAGTATGGAAGAAACAAGAGGTATAATCTAATAGAACATTGTGAATTTTTCAAGATTTCCACAATGCAAGTAATATTTTCCCATTTCATTTTATTTTGTTTAGTTAGGTATACGGGATTGAATATAATTTGAATTTGAATAGAAATTAAAGTGATATATTATTATTATCCATGAAAATAAAAATTTTATGATAGAAACGAATTGTTAAACCCTAATTGACTTCACCTAGATTGTGCATGCACTAGATGAGTTTATAAGGGATTGATTACTTTATGTTAGAAATTATAACGGGTAAAACATCGAATCCTTAGTACAAGATAAGCAAGACAAGTTTCTAAGAATATTGTCATAAAAAAATTATTGATCAAGTTTATATATATATATATGTACGTATGTATGTATTGAAAATATTTTATGTCACAATTGAGGATAAAAATAGAAAAATAGCCAATAAACTTTACTTAGTTGGAAAAACTACTTCTTTAACTATAGTGAAAGTGAAAAGAGTTAACAAGAGTTTTTAAATAAAAAATAGAGAAACCCACAAATTCCAAAGGAAAATGAGCGAGGAATCTAGTGGTGGAAAAATGAGAAGAATAATTCCTATAAAAAGAATAATGGGTTCCAAAGGAAATGGAGTAGAGAATCGTATTGATACAATATAAAGAAGAAAATTGAATATATATACATATAATTGAAGAAGAGAGAAAGAGAGATATAAGAAAATGAAAGACGTTTACAAAAACTCTTCAAATAAAAGATTTAGCTCAAGTGCTTATAGTTAAGTTAAGTGAAGCATATTTTTTATTCCAACAAATGAATATGAAATGATGATTATTGGTGAATAAAAATTTCTATCGATTTTGATTGTGGTGATATTGTAAATATTGTTTGAAAATGAGATTGATGTAGTGATTTTTGCATCTTGAGATTCTATATTAGATATTGAAATCGTGATGCTTTTCAGTGGAGATTGAAAATATTTATGCAGTGCTTTGACCTTGGTGATTTCCTATGTAGTGCTTTGACCTTGGTGATTGGTTTAACATTGAATTCTTGAGTTGTCAAATAAAGGGTTTGTTCTTTAATTCTTTCTATTCTATCTTATTTTTATTAGGGTAATATGTTTCTATTTAAATATCATTTATGTTTAAGAATAAAAGTAACTATGAAGAAATGAATGAAAAAAGGAAGATTACGAAGAAATTAATCGAGTGGAAAGAGTATGCAAAGAATCATAACCAAGGAATCAAGGAAGAAATGGAAAATAAGTCGAGCGATTCCCAGGGACACAGAATCGCCAGCTAAATCATTGAAAACGTTGACTCCAGAATTATGGAATTTACCAGGATTCCACTCACACATGAATCGCCAGCTAAATCATTTAAAGTCCATATGTATTTGTCTATATCTTTTATTTATATTATTGCAATGTTATTTGTGATTATGAGTGAGTAGTTAGTTGATCTATAAAAAGTTTGAACGTGAACTAGATCCATTTTGCTATGTAGTTATGATGAGATGATTATGTACATAATACTTTGAACCAATCGTATTTCTTGATTAACTGATTTAATAGGTTACTATTTATTGATTTTAATCATGATCTTTGTCTTGCATTCAAAGTCTAGAATGTGTATTAGGATATTTGGATTCATTATCTATTTGAAGTAATAACCAAGATTGTTTGAAAAGCAAACATTGTTTAGATGTCCTAGGTGAAATCGAGATCTAAATATAATGTCGAAGTGGCTTTCCGAAGGTGTAAGATTTAGTAGTTCGAAGTTTTCATAAAGAGTAATGTGATTTTATTGCGTGAAGTTAATGTATTTGTGTATTCATAGGGTCTAGCTCAATAAAGTTAGAACGTGGCTTTCCCATCGCTTTTAGAAAAATAAATGGTTAGGCAAATATTGTTTACTTACTTATGATTAGAGTTTAATAAGCTATGACACTTTATAAAGTATACTCATATCTATATTGATTAAAGTTAAATGTTTGGAATGCAAAACGGGTTTATGTTTCATTGTTGCTGATATTTTTTTAGATATTTATTATTGAATTGAATTAATTTGAATATTAGTTAATTTGAACTATGATAGTTAATTTAGTTTAATTAGTTTAGTTAATTATTATAATATTATAGATTGAATTAGTGGTCTTTAATTCTCATTTTATTTAAATTAATTGAATAAAAGTAAATATAATTTTAAAAACCATTGAAAGATCTTTTTCCTAGAGGAGTTTGATAAATCCATATAGAGACAAACTCACTTATCACTACTACAAATAATAAGGATATATGAAAAAATTATTTTACATGCTCGACACGTGTCAAATTTTGGCATCGTTGTCGGGATTTGAACATAATTTCTTAGGAGTTTTAGACGTTCTATGGTTTATCCACTTCGTCGTTCTAATTCAACAGGATCCTTACATTTGTTTGATCCTGGAGTAGATATGACTTTTATTCCTAATTTAAAACAACAACAACATGGATAACACTAAACTACCATAATGGAAGTCAATAAAAACTTTAATATTTATAATAATAATGATAATGATAATGATAATAGAGAGCTTACTTTTAGGCAAACTAATCAAAATATCACTGCTTGTGAACTAATGTGTATTGCCTATCCTTAGCAATTTCATTAATTTGAACTTAGATCTCGATTCATAAGTGCTCTACCTAACTTCTACTATAAATACAAAGTCAATGGGATGAAACCTAAAGAATGCACGTTAGAATAAGTCAAACTTAAAGCTTTTCCTTTTATATCGAAAGATCAAGCATAAGATCAAATATTTTATCTTCTTCAAGATTCGATAACCACATAGACTCAAAAGTTGGAAGCTTTCCTAGATTAATATATGCCTGAAAGAAAAATTAGTACTTGTAGAAGACAATTCACAGTCGTGAAAATGAAAGATGACGAAGATTTTAATGAGTTTTGGGATAGATTTCAAATATTATTTTCATCATGTCTACAACATGGATACACTCAAAAAACTTTATTAGATTACTTCTATGAACGACAAAGTCATTTTGAACAAAGACTATTAGATATCATATGTGGTGGATCATTATTCGATGTTATACCAACTTTAGCAAAAAAAGTTATTAATAAGATGGACAAACAATCTAAACAATATGGTGAAAAGACCAACAAATCAAAAGAAACTTTATTGCATAAACGATAAAACAAGTGATAAATTTGACGAAATCGTTGATTAATTATCTAACATAGTTAAATTACTACTAAAAATAGATTAAATCAAGTGAAACCATGTGGATTTTGTAATGAAGTTACATATCCTACGGATACGTGTCCTACTTTACAAGAAGATAACACTGAAGAAGTTAACGCGGTTATGAAACAATATTTTGGTCCTCCTAGAAATCAATATAATAACAACAATTATTACATTGGAAAACCAAATACAAATATTAGCTATGGTCAACAAAATCAAGATTATACCATTTATAGATCGAGAGCACCAACACAACCTACGCCAATTCAACAACCTCAATGAATGATTCACCTACGCAACAAATTTCGAACAAATATTACTTAGTTTTATAACCCAAACTCATCAAAACTTTATGCAAATTTCCAAAATCAAATTAAAATAATACATATATTAACAAACCGAAAAATTAATGAAATAAAATGACTCTACAATTTAATAACTTAAGTAATCAAACTAAAGTATCTACACAACCTACAAACACTACTAATCAAGCACAAGATAATATTTAATTTTGTGAAACAAAAAAGAAACACATACGCAAGAAAAGATACCAAAAAAAGGTAAAAAGAAAATCAAAATACCTAAGATAATAAAATAAGAAGAAAAATAGATGATGACTAATTTCATTTTCACTAGGGAATGGATAGCTGAACAACTGAAATACGTACCTTTTACGGAAAGGTTATACTCGTGGTATTTAGTTAAAGTTGAAGCCTATGAGAAATCTTTACAAAATTCTTAATTAGTTAACCAAGAAAAATCAAACAATATATATGAACCGAATGAAGAAATGCATTCTGATTCTACCATTCCACAACAATTAGCAAATGCTATGAAGGAAGAAGCTAAAGAAGACATATCCGAATCTTTTAAGAAATTAAAAATTAATAAAATTTTAACACAATCTAATCATGATGAAGTTACTAAAGAATTCTTTAATATAAAGACAAATTTTTAGTAGAATCTAATGAAAATGTTGGACAAAAGATTTCATCCTTAAAAGAATGTCTGAGAAATATTTTGGCCCAATAAAGTTTGTCATACCCATCACAATAGTAAGTTCTTCTATTGAATTTGCTATGTGTGATCCCAGAGCATCAATTAATGTTATGTCACTTAAACTTTATGAATCATTGAAGATAGTATTGTTAACTAATATACTTATTAATCTTACTTTAGCACACAATATAATTAATAAACTATATGGAATCTTGGAAACCTCTTAGTATAAGTACATGTCTTAGTATTTCCAACGTACATCTATATCATGAAAATGGGAGATTCAATATCACTCAATCATTTACATATACTATTAGGCAGGCCTTTTCTTAAAATGGAAAGAACTAAGTTACATATTTCTGAAGGAACAATGTATGTGAAATTTTAAGATAAAATTGTTGAATACAAAATTACAACTATACAACTATGATACCTATGAAGAATAAAATGAAGTACTCGATAATGAAATTGATAATAATGAGTTTTTAGACTTAAACTATTATGATAGCTATAATATTGAAGTTTATTCAATTAATGCAGTAACAATGGAAACTACAAAAGAGATTCCAAAGAAACAACCAGGTGAAAACAATTCAAAAAAATAAAGTAACTTAAGAATGGAGAGTCGAGCAATCGGAGAATGAGAAAAGCACTAACAAGCCGAGAGTTTCTAAATCCAAGTATATTAAAAAAAAATGAATTTAAGCCCTATAAAGCTTAATGATCCTGACGGTATACATATACACATTAAGATCAAAGGGCATTAATACTTCAGAGCTCAGTGTGATATGAGTTTTAATGCAAATCTCACGCTCATACATTTCTTTCTACATAATCAATTGGAGTTAAATTCACTTACTTCTGAGCGATTCTCTTTACTGGATGATACTTTAATTCGACCAATAAAAGAGGTCACAGATATGCGGATTCAAGTGAACAACTACATCGTACCCAAAGGCGTTTTAGTCATGCCACACTTTATTAATGAAGATCCTCCTTTGATTTTAGGACTGCCTTTCTTAACCACTACGCAAGCTGTTATGGATATTCTGAACAAAATAATTACTCTGACAATTAATGGCCAAGCACCAAATTTTTGGAATGGCACTAGAGTGGATAATCCTAAATTCAAGTTTAGAAATCCAATCTAATTCTAAAAGGATTAAGTTAAACCAACGATAATAAACAAAAGCCCTCTATAGGAGGCAACCCATATTCTATGTTTATTTAATTTATTGGAGATTTAGATTAGTTTACTTTAGTGTCACAACCCAAATCTCTAAACCCCGTTTTAATTTCCTTAATCAAGATCACCGACCCTTGACGTGGGACCTACACTGTGATACGTACACCGACCGAGGCACGTGGCCGAGGTATATGGTATTTTTGTATTGATGTATGCCTAGTGTTATGTATTGTGTAGACTTACTAAGTCGATTTGTACAGTTGTAGGCGTCGAGATGAGAGTGGAGACACGCCTTGATATGCGTGTTGATGCGGGTACCGGGTAGTTAACGGGATCGAATATTAGTTCGGGGAAAATGAAAACACACAAATTGAATAAAAATATGTCAAGTAACTCATATGGAATAGATATTGGGTGACTAACGACGCGATGGTATGCGAATATCACGTTTTTGGATGCAAAATCGGGAGTCAAAACGCCCGAAAACACCGACAAACGTCTTAGTGGTGTCACAATTAAGTGTCACTTGTACACACACATCATAACACACTTGTCCAAAACTACACTACACTTGTTCAATGACCCCACCACGTGTTTACCAACCACTCCTACCTACACCAACACACCACACACACACAACACACAACCGAACGATCGGACCGAAGAAGAAGAAGAAAATCGAAGAGGAAGAAGAAACGAGACGAAAGAAGAGAGGGCGGAGAAGCCGAAAAGGATGTGAGTCGTTGTTGTTGTTGTTGTTTGGTTGTGTGGTGTGTCGGCCATGGTGGCCGAGAGTCGGTTCGGCCATGGTCGACCAGGGTGGAGATGGCAGGTGTGTCTCCCTTGCCATCGGTTCCACCGGGGTTGGGTGGAGAGCCACCCCAACCCATCACCGGGAGGAGAAAGAAAAAAAAATTTCACCTCCCCGATCGAACCTTTGGTTCGACGGGGAAGAAGACCCCAAACAGTAAATAAAAAAAAAAAAAAATAGGAAGAAAAATGAAAGAAAATTTGAAAAAATTCTGAAAAAATTGGGAAAATTGGGAAAAATTATATGTCAATAAAATAAATAGAAATTGATAAAATTCTATGAAAAGAACCCACTATACTTGAACTAATGAGACACCAAACTTAGGAACCTAGGAAAAAGGGTACGGGAGAGCGAATACAAGATTTGAGTTACGGGAGGCTAGTAAAGCTAGGACTTTACTTTGTTGTTGTGTGTATACCCAATGACAATTTTACTTAGCACTTCATTCCTATTAATTGCTATCCTTGCAAAGTCCTTTTGACTATTTTGCCTTTGTACTCTTATATCATGTATTCTTTATGTCTTATGCTCACTTGATGAGTCTAGTTTGCATGATATCCATTCATTTGATTTGATTCATTGATTCTATTACATGATATGTCTATTCTTATTGTTTCAAATGTGAATTGAATGATAAATAGCATGCTATTAGGCTAGTGAATATCTTATAAATGTTTAAGAGGACTTGTATTCCTTATTTGTTTAGGTGTGTAGATGTGCCTATGCCTTGACAATCCATACCTGGTATTTTTTGCATTTAGGTCCCGTACTTGATCGAGGTGTGCGCGAATCACGGGGTTAGAGTCCCAAGGGGATGTCGGCTCATGTCACTTGACACTGTATGATACTCAGGGTTAGAGTCCCTGAGGTGGTCTACGCACCGGGGTTAGAGTCCCTGGACATTGTACGACACTCGGGGTTAGAGTCCCTGAGGTAGTCTACACACCGGGGTTAGAGTCCCTGGTAACACTTGGGTTAGATTCCCTTGTGCTATATGATTATTGGGTCGAGTGACACGTTTCACTGCCGATTGACCTAAATCACCACTACTTAGCCTAGTGTCAATATCACTTGTTTAACTCTGGTATTTACTCGCATATGGTTTATTTTCCAATTTTCCATTTATATGCTTTTAAATACCATTTGAATATTTGGAAATGCAACTTAAACTTGTCATCGGGGATTACTGTTTTATTCTTGTACTCACCGTCCTTTTTATGATGGTGGGTGTAGAGCCATCTACTAGTTGGCCGGGCAAAGAAAAGATCGACGACTACCCCGAGCCCGCGGCGCGTCACTGCATCGATTATAGGTCTTCTTTTGATATTTTGATTGTATATATTATATACGACTTTCAGATACTATTTGGGTGGTATATTGGATTGAGTGTTAGTTCCCCGACTTGACTTAGACTATTTGTTGTTTCACTACATTTTGAAGACTTTATATATGTGATGTCATTTCCTGGTTTTCCACATTTAGGATTTTATAAATGGCTTCCGTATAAGTTACTCATTGCTTCCGCATAATCAATAAGACTTATGCTAATTAATTAATTTAATAAAAAATTTAATTAACTTTAAATTTTGTAAATTGGTACATGAACACGAGAAAAGAGGCGTCTAGATTGTAAAGGCTTACTAATACGTGGTTAAGTCCTACGTGGATATGATTAGGGCTTAATTACGGGATTAGGACGGGCGGTGCCCTATATTAGGAGAGGGGTCATCACATTTAGTTTAGTGTAGTATGTTTTTATTCTCTCATTTTTTGACTCTTCTATTGAAAATATTTTCTGAATTCCAACACCGAGGTAATTTCAATTAAGGAGGAATGATCGAGTTGTTTTTCTTATATGGCCATTATGCAAGTTGCATTATTCACTTGCTTATTTATATGTTTATTTATTTAATTAATAAAATTGTTTAGTTACTTACATATCCTAATCAATATTTTGGATTGTCTGTCAATTCTACCTTAACATAAGTTTTTATGAATGATATATAAGTTAATTATGGAGTAAATTGCAAAAACAGTAACTTAAGTTCAACGATTCAACAACGAATTGTAATAACACTGGGAATCGCTGGAAAATTGGTAGTAGTATACAACAAATCAAGTGGAATTTGGAGTTTGGCAAATCTCTAGTGATTCACCTTACAAAGGAATCGCTGCTCAAATCGATGGGTCACTGCACCTCACAAATCCAGTGATTCCACTTAACACGGTAATCGTTGGGCATGATTTCTAGCTTTTAAAACAAAAACCCCAAATCATCACAACATACCAACTCATTAACACACCAAACTATTGCATCCCTTAACTAAAATGTCAATTTATTGCATAGGTTCAACCATCTTAAGCTCAATCTTATCATATTTAAGTGATTTTCACCTCAACCTAGTCCCATTCAAATCGAGATTTTCAGTTTTGAAAGTGTGGAACCAAACTAGGGTTTTAGAGAATTCGGCCTAGAGCTTGGAAGAACGGTCGAGAGGAGTTCAAAAGCTTAAATCGTGAGAGATTCACTCTCAAGAAGGGAATTACTTTAATTATAACTCTTTACTTTAACAAATTTTTGACTTGAAGGATTTTCACAAATTCGTCAATGTTTTTTCGAAATTGTTTTATTGGAATTTATTCAAGTATCTTGAACAAATGGTTTCATTGATTCCAAATGACTACGCATGGCGATTACATAAATCGTTGCTTTACAAATTTGACAATTTTTAAATTTTGGTATATTTACATGCATTTGCAAATGGTTTGAAAGTTGAGTTTAAAATGAGTTTTGGGTTTTGTTTTAATTTAGTTTGCTTTGTTTTCGAAAAGACTAGAATTTATCACACAATTGCTTTACAAGATTTAGAAAATTGATTTTATAGTTTATCATTGAGTTAATATTTTGATGCAAATTTTATTTAATTTCTTTGATGAATTTTCAAGCTAGATTTCCAAATGAATTTCTCCTTTTAAAATAAAGTCTTGAATTTTACCTAGTTATTTCCGACAAACGTTGTTTTTATGATCTATAGGTTTATTCTATTTTTGGACTTGTAAGATTTTGAAATTAAGACAATGAACGAATCGAGGTAGAGGTAGAAGCTCACGAGAGGATAAGGGAAGGCACCATTAGTTGAAAACCCAAACAAAAATCAAAGTTTCACCCATACTAATTAGGCCAACAGGGCTTTCGGTAAATAACCCCCGAACTAGAGTACTATGAAAACCTTCTCCACGTTTAAGTTTTACTGATGAGTCAGAGGGAGAGGAAGAGATTGAGGAGACACCAAGAATTTTTTTCTCACCCCACAACCTTGTACACGCCAAAGCTCTTGATAGGATCAAAAGCGACATTAGTAAAAATAGGAAGATTATATCGGATAGGGATTTCAACATTAAGAACGAAGTTAAGATTGAGCCTAGAATTATGAACATAATAAGGGAGAGGAACCGGGGATTGTTAACTAAGGACTATTGTGCCGATAATGACGTGAAATCCTCGGTAGAGATAGGTTGCAAAACTCTAATGTGAGAGTTTTTTGTGAGATGGGCACGGAGATGACATTAAGACAGTAGTCATGGTCCGAGGTAGACCAGTGTACTACTCACCCGCAAGAATATATCGGTATTATGGTTTACAGAAATTCAATAGGAGACAAGCCAATGAATACCCTAAACCCGAGTATAGGTTTATATACAGATGTTCCTACGAGACCTTTAGAAATGGTTTGAAAGCTATTACAGTGAATGGATTTCTTTTTGTTAACGACGAGTACCCAAAACACATACAAACCAAAAATGTTAGCAAAGCCACCCAAGCTTGGAGCTTTTTCGTTAATGCAAGCCTCCATCAAGTTTGCAACATTATGAGATAGTGAACCACAAGGTGGCTTTTTCATACCACATAGTCCAAGGGATCAATTATATTGATGTTGGCAAGATAATGTATGATTCAATTAAGAATTCCATGACCACCAAGAAAAAAAGAAGGATTATTTTTTCCTTTAATGATTACGAAGTTTTGCAAGTAAGACCAAGTTCCAACAGAGGATTTCACTAGCACGTATGAGGATATGATGGAGATAGCATAATGGGGTCAATCTTGCGGAACCTAATGAGAACTCTGAGACATTAAAAGTTAATATTCTGGAATCAATGCGAGATTGCTAAGAACATCTATGGATCGACGCATGACCAGGAGGAAGCAAGGCGAGGGAGCTAAGACCCATATCCCATTTACCCAATTGAGAATGCCCAACCAAGGATCCTTTTTAGAAAATACTCCGATTATAGGAGTGGATAACAGGTTCTGATTGTGCAATGAGATTTCAATCTCAATAGTAAGACTAAGGGGATTGTAGTGACGATTCGACTTATGGACGGCATTTCTGATCTACTCATTCTTCTTTGTGTAATCTTTCTCTAAGTGTTATTATAATATATATTTGTTTGTAATGCTTCGATATATTTGATGTGGTATGTTACTATGATACATTTGCTTTGGTATGTTCATGTTTATACAATGGTTAGATGTACCAATTCTATTCAATGATGCTTAAGAATTTCCTAAATTATCAAATTTTCTTTACATATGAAATTCATTCTTATATTAGTTATTTATTTATTTACTTTATTCATTTATGCTTCACGAGGTTTTTTTATTTTATTGGAAATCCAACTTTATTTTAAAACCTTGAGGATAAGGTTTGGAATGAGTTTGGGGGTATTAGGTGAAGGAAAGTATGAAGATGCAAAGTACTGAAAAAATGAGAGGTAGAATCTATTTGAACGTTGATCATTATGAGATTTTTCAAAATTTTCCACAATAAAGGTAATATGTTTTCATTTCATTTTACTTAATTTAGTTAGGAATATGGAATTGAATATAATTTGGATTTAAATTGAATTAATATATTTTTATTACCCATAAAAATAGAAGTTTTATGATGGAAAGAAATTGTTATGTCATATTTGACTTAACGTAGATTGCGTATACACTAGAGGAGTTCAAAGGGGATTAATTGCTTTGTGTTAGATATTATAATTGGTAGAAGATCGAAACAAAAGTGCAAGATAAACAAGACAAATTTTTTAGATTTTTTTATACAAAGGTTATTGATCAAGTATTATATATATATATATATGTATTAAAAAGAGTTTATGCCACAATTGAAGAGAGAAATAGGAAATAGTCGATAAATTTTACTTAGTTGGAAAGAATGTCTCCTCGACTATAGTGAAAGTGAGAAAAGATAATAAGAGTTTTCAAATGAAAAATAGAGAGACTTACAGATTTCGAAGGAAATTGAGCAGGGAATCTAGTGGTGGGAAAAATGAGGGGAATAATTCCTATAAAAAAAGAATAAAAAGTTTCAATGGAAATGAAGTAGGATACCGTATTAATACAAAATAAAGAAGACAATGAATATATAATTGAAGAAGAAAGAAAGAGAGATATAGAAAAGTCTCGAAGGAAGTTTATGAAAATACTCTTCAAATAAAAGATTTAGATCGAGTGTTTATAGCTAAGTGAAATATATCTTTTTATTCCAACAAATGAATATGAAATTATGATTATTGATGAATAAAAATCCCTATTGACATTGATATGGTGATATTTAAGATATTATTTGAAAATGAGATAAACTTAGTGATTTTTGTCTATTGAGATTTTATATTAGTTAACGTAAGCTTGATGCTTGTTAGTGGAGATTGAGAAAACCTAAATAGTGGTTTGACCTTGGTCATTGATTTAACTTTGAATTCTGAGGTGTATTGCACAATTAGAGTTTGAGCTGTGAAATAATAAGGTGGTTCTTTAAATGTTTCTATTCTATCGTGATTCTTATTTTTACAAAGGTAATATGTTTCTATTTAAATAACGCTTCTATTTAAGAATAAGAGTATATGATTATGAAATCAAAACGAAGAATAAAAGAGAATATGATTGAGAATATTTCTTTGATTGGGACAGCAAAGTGCTTAGTTTAGGGGTATTTGTAAAAGTTAATAATTAGACATATTTTATAGTATATTTTAGGATGATTTTAGATGTAAAAAATATATTACACGGGTTTTTCTCTTGTGTTTGTTATTTCAGGTGATAATTTGAATATATGAAGAAACAGAGTAAAAGGGGAAGATTATGATGGAATTGATTAAGTGAAAAAATATGCAAAAAACTATCAACAAATGAAGGAAAAATTTGAAAATTAAGTCTAGCGATTCCTAACCGATTCACATATACACTGGAATCGCTACTCAGATTGATGGAACATCGATACCACTTTTCCAAGGATTCTCCCAGCGATTCCACTTAAACTCTGAATCACTGAGGAATCGATGGGTTCGATTTTAAGAATTGTAGATAACCACGGACGTTTAAATTAGTTTGGAATATGTACTACCTAGAATACTATATATACGACCCTAGGGCTATGAATTCAGTTACCCATTAGTACTTAGATCAATATCTAATTGCTCTATGAGCCATTATTTATTGTTTTAGTTTATTGATTTATTGTTTATTGCTTTTGGAGAAGATTTGAAGATTTAAAGTATCTATTCCAAAGGTATTTATGTGTGCCAATTATTTAAATTTTTGTGATGTTATTTATGAATATAAGTGAGTAGTTAATCAAACTAAACAAAATCAGAACGTGAACTAGATCCGTTTGGCAATGAGTTACGATGAGATTATTATGTGCTTAATGTTTTAAACCAATCGTATTCTTTGATTCACTGAATTAATAGATTATTATTTAAGGATTTTAATCATGAACTCTGTATTGCATGCATAGTCTAGAATGTGTATTATGATATATGGATTCATTATCTAGTTTAAAATAGTACTTAGGATTGTTTGAAAGTTGTTATCATTTAGATGTCCTAGGTGAATTTGACATCTAAGTCTAATATTGAAGTGGCTTTCCGAAGGTGTTAGATTTAGTAGTTCGAAGTTTTCATAATGTGTAATGTGGTTTTATTATGTGAAGTTAATATCTTTGTGTATTCAAATGTGTTTGTTCAATAAAATTAGAACGTAGTTTTTCCAATGATATAAGGAGAAATAATGATTGGCTACAGGTTGTTTACTTATGATTAGTGTTTAATGACATATGGTACTTTATAAAGTATGCTCATAACTATATGATTGAACTAACATGTTTCAATGCAAATCGGATAGATGTTTAATTGTTCTGGATATTTGTTTACATATTTATTTATTATTGAATATATTCGATTTAAATATTGGTGAATTTGAATTGTGATAGTTAAGTTAATTTAATTAGTTTAGTTAATTATTATAATATTATAGATTTAATTTGTGATTTTTTAATTGTTGTTTTAATTAAATTAATTAAGTTAAAGTAAAAGTAATAATAAAAATAATTGAAAGTCCTTTTTCTTAGTGGAGTTTGATAAATTCCTATGGAGATGATCTCATTTATCAGTAATAAAAATTATAAGGATATACGAGAAACTTATTGTATAGGCTTGACACATGTCATGGATGAGCTTGTTACATTACTTGTTGATGATTTAAAGGAAGGAAAAAAATGAATACAAAGTACTCATGCTAAATTCCATGTTCATCTTCCCTAATTGCACAATATCTAAAGAAAAGAAAACCGATATGGAAGTTAAAGTCACTTCAAAAAGGCCGATGGAACCACAAGTGGAGAATGGGGAAACCTCCTTAAAATGATGGTTGCATAAGATAGAAATCAGACCATCTTTTCCCCAAAGACGTTATCCAAAACATTCTATCCACTTGGAACCAATAGAGGAAGAGAATGAGATGCTTCATCAGCTATTTCATGCCAATGCAAGCGCAATTACACTAAGGAGTGGTTCCAAGTTAGGTGGGCCAAAGAAACCTAATTTGATAGAAGAGAGCAAAGAAGACCAAACTGTGGAGTTGGTAAAACTAAATCTGCCTCATGTTTCATGCATACAAGTTGGATTTTACACAGGGAGTGGAAGAAAATGACGACGTTGCTTATCATACCTTAACTCAACGCAAAATTTACAAGCTATCAACTCTAAATCTTCTCCCCAGTAAATCATGTACGAAAGACGCAACAGTCGATTCGTTCAACATGTAAGCCTAATCTTTGCATAAATCATTTCTTGCTATAAAAACTATCGACCAAATAGTTATCATGTAATGGTCCGCTTTAATTAATCCCAATTATTTGCTTAATTACATATTAGGACTTTAAACTCAGACCTATGTGGACGGTTTGAAAAAATCTAGGGCACGTTTGACGATGTAATTTTGGTTATTTTTGTACGGTAAGTGATAAAATATTTAATTATTATTTAATATTCGAGTCGCACTAGTGTTACATTTCAATTGGTTGCATTGTGCGTGCGTTGCAACGAGAATGTAAGACGTTACGAGGTACACGTAACGCGGGTGTATGAGATAGTCGGGGGTATAGCAATCACATCACCCTTTACATCACCTATCACATCACCATCACATCATCAATTCCTTATCTAGAAATCAAAAACCCAAAAATTTAAATAAAACCCATATTTCTCTCTCCAACCGATCCTCTCATCTCTCCTTCTCATTTTTTTCTTCTTTTCCAACATTTCTTCATTATCAAGTTTGGTCTCGCCCTCACCAAGCTCTCCTCCCACGACAATCTCGGCTTCGGCATTACCACTTTTTATAGTGACAATCTTTTAGTCCAAGGTAAGTAGTGATTGTTGTTGTTGTTGTTAGTTTTTGGAGAGATTTGATAGCTGTAATGGTGAATTTATTGATGATATTTGTTGGTAGTGAAGTTGTTAATGTTATTGGTATTGTTGTTAAAAAAAAAGAAAAATCTACGTCTATGCTCCATATACGAATTAAAATTCATCTCTGGATAGAGACAAATTAGGGGGACTAACAACCCGGGCCGAGGTAGCCTAGACCCAAGTGGGTCTAGCCGAGCTGGTTTAGACCTAGCGGCCCGATTGGGCCGAAAAACAGGGTCCGGTTCGGGCCCAACCCCAATAAATACAATTACATATTAAAAAATAAATTAAATATAATTTTAAATAAGATAAATTACAAAAAACAAGAAAAATAGGTAGAAAACTATGGAAAACTTCAAAAGAATTAGAGAAAATACGAAAAATTGGAAAAGATAGAAAATGGCTTTCGAGACTTTTTTCAGGCTTTGGCACCCTGGTGTAACTCGAAAAGTGTGCAACAACTAAAGTTTAGAATAAATTTCTAATTTTTTATTTTAAACTTTAAAATCATTAAATGTGAAAATGATGAAATTGGACAACATGGAATCAAGAGACTAGTCGAGTGTTCGGTGTACAGTTTGAGGCACGAGCGGTCATTTTTTAGCGATTTCACGAGCGTCGAGCTAAGTAAACCCACAAGAAAGTTAGCTTAGAATTTACTTATTTACTCATAATTTACTCATTTTACTTTTATTTTTCACTAGTTCGTACTGCATACTTACCTTATTCTCGCGTGTCTGCATGTGGTCGAAGGGACGATATGACCCTTTTTCGGAACTCTCGTAGATAACGATTTAATTGTTGCTATGGTGTTTTTCATACCTTACACTATGCGTAAGATTTCTCTTCGCGAGTCGATAATCTCGAGAATAGGTTGACGTAAGGCTCGTCTCCGTCACAGAGTTGCTCTCTTTTAAGGCGTTGGGCAGAAGTCTACCTTCCGACCAATGGAGTTCCTCATTTCGATCACTAAGAGGGGTGAGAATTACTTCGCCACCAAGGCTTTCTCAGTTTAGTATTTCCGTCCTAGCCGACAGCTATACATCACATTCACGTTTCATATTCTTGATTATCTCAGCAACCTATATTCATGTTTTACATTTATGTTTGTTTAATTTCTTTCATGAATTATAACCGCTTTATTTAGATTTCTTGTGAATAGTAACTGAACTTCGCTGGGATTTACTCACTGGAACTTGTCTTTATTTTTTGAGGCAAGTTGTAGATCATATGATGAGCCGGATCTAAAGAGCTATAGTAACTCCACTTTATAGATTTTTGTATTTATGCATATACTATTTTTTAGGATCATTTTGGGAGACTTATTACCTGATACACTTATATTAACACTTAATATACATTTTTTTGCCTTTATTTATATACATGGTATCTTTTTGCTGGATTTCAACCCTGTAGGTTTGTTAATCAATGCAAAACTTTTTTACACTACCTATTTGCATACTTTTAAGACTTTTACTATTAAATTAGCTTAAATCAAAACGAAGAAATTAAATTTTAAGACACTATAATATGGCATATTTCGACAAAATAATTATTTAAACGTTGAAATTGACTAAGTCGGATCATTTGATGGTCAGTTCACGGGTCATCATGGATAGGTGTGCAGGTGACGTAGCATGATCTGGTGACTTTTCTGGCAATGTGGTGGTGCCCGATTTGTCTCAGAATTTAGGGCCGTCACATATCACTTGGCTCTAAATCTTTCACGAATTGTAAAAAAAAATCATCATAGGCCCTTTTCAATATGTGATGCTCGGGTTTAAGCATTAGAACTTGCACCATTGTCGACAATTTGGTCATGTTTTTATACCTCGGCTACACTGACTCACTTGCGGCATCAATCATTTCAAATAATTTTTATGACTATGAATTTGGTGGCTCTTTTATAAGAGTCCAATTAAAACTCAGAACAGCCAAAGTATGCACCATCTCGTGATACAATGTGAAATTATTGACTTCATGCGAATCTTCATGGTTGTCGTCTCCTATTACATTACTAGATCTTTCGTAAATATCACAATGAGCGTAAACATGTTCTTTCTCTCTATGTTCTATCCAACATTGATATTCCACAACGAAACCTCTACAAAGTAGATAATATTCCACGGTGTCGATATTAATATAAGTACGATTACGACACTTTGTATGACTGCAAGGACACCGAATCTTACCCTCAGTGAAGAATGTCCTATAGTGCGTCTTAACGAATATTATGAACTTGCTTACGCCATTCACAGCCTCACATCGGGTGCACCCATTTTCGATACGGTTATACGTCCATTCTCGATTAATAGTAGACATCTTGATCGATCCAAAGTTTTTGACAAATTAATATATACATTCGAATAAAATTTGAATTTTCAATTCATGGGTCTACAGCTAAGGATGACTATACATTTTTATTATTATTTTTTGTCGGGTTGTAATTTTCTTAATATTTTATTTGGTCGAGTAGCAAATATTGCATCAAAATACTTGTTGAATGTGAAATTAACAATTTGTGTTGACTTATATCAG
Organism: Stephania yunnanensis; assembly: GCA_039657365.1. Taxonomy (NCBI): domain Eukaryota; kingdom Viridiplantae; phylum Streptophyta; class Magnoliopsida; order Ranunculales; family Menispermaceae; genus Stephania; species Stephania yunnanensis. Next base: position 23,507,246 of record CM077581.1, on the reverse strand, counting down.
CAAATGAAATTCGACCAAATGTACTTGTTCATCATCGAATTGCAAAAAGTACCTAAAATCTCGCTTCCCAATATATTTGTCAATTCCTAATTACTACAGTTTTAGAAAATTTGTTCAAATATTTATCAAAATAGTAAACAATATTTTTTTACCTCATATAGTTATAAAAGTAAATAAGATCAAGTCAACTTTAAAATTTAGTAATTTAAATTTCGAAAATCCCCAAAATAATTAGTAAATTCGACCAAAATTTGACATTACAAATAAATATAATGTTATAGTGCATAGAAAAAATTATATTCCAATTAATTCAAACACTAATTGATTACCTTTAATTAACTATAACCAATTTATAAACATTCCAATGTAAACAATATTAATTTAATCAACTAATTAACTTGATATAAGGTCGTCAATAACTAATAAGTTGCATTAATTTAATTTCGTCATAGCCATTTTCACATCAAAATAAAAAAAAATATGTACACAATAAATTAAACAACAACATACAATTGTACAAAAAAAAGTTAACATCAAAAATCATCAACAAAAAAAACAATAATATATACATTGCTTAATTTCATAAAAAAAACACATACCTATCAATTTAAATTAAAAACTGTTAACATTATTTTAAAAAAATATAAAACAGGAAACAATTTTTATGATTTACTTTAATAAATCAAATCAATTCTAACAATAATCAAGTTAAATAACATATATATATACTTTCATATATATAAACTACCACACAATTAAAAACAAATACCAATTATATGGTGAAGGCAGTGGCTCCGACAATCAAAAACCTTAACAACAACAAATTAATCAAAATATTAAACCACAAAAATCAAGAATTTACAAAAATAGTCACCGAATCAAAAAAATATACAAAAACAGTAACAAATACTAAGTAAACCTAAGTCCAATGGTGACGAGAAGGGCTTCGGCGTCTGATGATGCTATCCAACAAGACAAGGCAGCGGCAGCAGTGAACATAAGGAGAGAAAGCGTGTTATGGTTGTGGTCATCGAGGACAAGAGAAGGCGAGGAGAATACTAGACAAGGAGGTGATGGTGCTGGCCGTCGAGAAGAAGAAGGGGATGGTGGTGGCTCTTATTGAGTTACTAGTGGAGGCAAAAACAAATAATGGGAAAAATGATTGTTTGTGGTCCTTGGAAAATTTAGCGATCGATTAGCGTCAGCCACTGAGTTGATGATAATTAATCGCGGTTGCTATCTAAGAAGAGGGACAAGCTAGAGTGACATGTATTGTAATGCGCATCTCTAGGTGTGTCGCTAGTCCATTGTAAAAATTAGCGAGTGATTCCAGGGTGGGAATATTTAGTGCCAAGGATAGTGACTAATTAGTGACAAACCTTTGTTAGTCGCTAATAGTTTGTCACTCTTCCATCGTAGAGTTGTTGCGATTTCACTCGCTATTTTGTCGCAAATAAACGACCAAACAAGGTTTGTTGTTAATTTTTTACACTAATTCTCATTTTTATAGTGCATCTATATACAAGTGTTGTATAAATATATGCATAAGCGAGAGAACACATAACGAGAGAATTAGGGTTAGAACTCTAATTTTATTTTTTGCAAAAATGAATTGGGGATTCTATGTGTTCTGAGTTTTGAGAGAATATAAGTCATTTTTTTCTTTAAGAGCTAGCACTCGAGATCTTGGTCACCATTCATGTGTGTGCGTGCGTGCGCTGATAGAGGACGTTCATATCTAGCAATGTCTTGAAGATCGATCTACATGTACTGTGAAGGAAACTAGTCATTAAGGTACATTTTATCCCTAATAATCAAAGTAATGGTTTAGTTTTGATCTTGTTGCAGTTTTAGAGAAATAAAACTTAAAAATTATGCAGCGTTTTTAACCTTAAAACCCAACATAAGCCACATCGGTTTCTAATAATGTAAAGATAGAAAGCTTGAAAGTGTTCAATTAATCAGCAAAGCTTGCAAATATTTTCAATATTCTTTCTTGTGAATTTTATGTAAATTAGTTTCTTAAAGTCCAAGTTATTTATATTTAGAGTAAAGATGAAAATTATTTTTTTCTAGTATTTTAGTTGATGTGTGACTAGATAAAGGAGCATATAGTTATTATTTAAGGACTTTTGATTAGTTAATAAAATTGAGTGTTCTCTTTGATAGTTCATTTGGCAACAGTTATTCTTGTTGAATCCTATTAGTTTCGAATGCGTCAATAAAATAAAGTTTCTTGAACCAACTATTTTGTAGAATAGTGGCAAAGGATCCCACAGAGATTAGTGATCTTTCTAAGGTTAAAAATAACAAAAAGAAAAATTTGGGGGTTTTAAATAAATAATTTAACTAACTAATCTAAACAAACTTAATAAATAAAATAATGAAAATAACTTTTAATGGTCTCAAGAAAACACCTAGGTCTACAGTTCCACAAATCAAGATTAAGATTCAATGGCAATCATGGTGTTCAATCTTTCCCAAAAAATTATTAATTTAAGTTCTCCTAGATTAGCTATAAGAAATCGACATCCGCTAGAAATTCCTTGATCCCCTAATCTCGATAGTCAGGACATCCACCACTAACTACCTCCCTAATTAATGCATAACCCTAGACATCGGCCAATCAGGTTTAACATACTAACCGCAGTAATATGGGTATGTGGGAACGCTAATCCTAAATAATCAAATCGCATTTGCTTCCAATTTAACCTCAATTCAATTGTTGCACACTCAATAACCGAAAGGGTTTACACAGCAAACGGATGAGTGTTTGTCACTTTATTGGTCCAAAATCATAATTACATGGATACTAATGGTCCAAATAACTATAGGTTATCCCCCTAAAAGCATGCACTGACCACATTCATACCTTAGATCTAAACCATATTCATTAAAATCAACAACAATGAAATAGGAGAATTTAAACTAAATTAAATAATAAAATAAAAGATCTCACATAATATGCCATGAATCCATAATCCTGACTTGTTTCCCCTCCGACTTAGGCAAGGAGTTGATTAGCCAGACATCGTCGTCGAAGAAAGTTGATAACAAAACGATAATAGTCAGTGTTCTCTAATAATACCCTAAGTTCATAATATATAAAACTACTAAAATTGGTCTCGGGAGGTGAGAGAAACTAATTTTGGGGTTGGGGAGGTGACATGTGCGTCGAGGAGCATCATATGGTTGTTTTTGGCCTCAAAAACATGTTCTATCCACGTGTCCCCACCTAATTGGTGGAGAATTGTTGTCGTGACGTGGTTAGCGTGGGGTGAGAGCGTGACACATGGCGTGCAGGGAGGTGGTGAAGAAGGCTCGCGCGACTCGGTCGAAATTCTGGGAGACCGCACTGATCCATGTCAGGAGGAAGAACTCACGGCTGTTGTTGGTTTGTGACGCTGTGGACCAGTTGAACTGTGACGCGTAGAGTTGATTGATGAAATGGCAGAACCTAATTGGAGCCATGTAGCAGGTGGAAACAAGTTGGGCCAATAAAGAAGCGACATGTGGCATGTTGCTGGAAACGCATGGAATCCTTGGTGAGCTGGGCCAATGGACGGCTGACTTGTGGCACGTTGAGGAAAGCTAGACCAATAATATGCTTCCATGTGTTAATTGGTGTACTGAACCTCTATTCTACCCATCGCGTAGCACGTAACTCGAGGCAAATAGTCCGACGTTCGATCACTCCAAGTAAATACTCCATTTTGAGTATTTTTTCGCTACGAATTCCACTGCGCACTATCTTTCACCTGAAAATGGCCAATAAATATAATTAAATATGTATTTTAGAGACTATTCACATTAAATATTAATATAAAGTACTAAAATATATAAATACTGACTTATCAGTTTCTATATGCAGAGGTTTTTTGGGGTATTATTTCCAAGGGGTTAAGGCGATAACAAAGTTTCTTGAGCCATTACTTGTTCAAGGGGTTGCAGTTTTTATCATATTAAAGTTACATACTCCAAACTCTGAGCAATAGGGTTAAGGTCCATCTCTTTATACCAAGGTTGTTATTCCATTATGAATATTGGGTCACGGTCAATCTTGATTGTGGTGGCCTGCGCCTCGAGACCGCAGGTGTGTTGCTACGCATGCCCCATAGCCCTGCCAACGTTGATGCCACATCAACATTCTTATACTACATTCAAACTTGTCTTATTTCCCTATCAATTTATAGTGGAGGTGTTTAAAACATATGAGTATTTTATGCATATTATCATAATTCCTAAGTATTAAAAAACTCAAAAATAAAGTACCATATATAAGTTAACATGATACATAAAAGTAGGTATATACATGTACAGTGTCTCTCATAGTCCCCTAACACCTATAATAGAGTAAAATATATCAAAATATAAACACCTACAAGTATGTCTAAGACCATCAGCAAAAGAAATAGTCGCCCAATATTCATTGCCGCTACTCGTAAAAGGATTGGCATTTTGTCACCCTCCAAATATAGTGACGAGTCCAGTGAGAAGAATCCCAAGAGAAGTCAACATATATTCAGCAAGAAATCAAATAAAACTATGAGAAATGTTATCTGGTAATAGAAATTCATACTCTTATGAATATAGAGCAATACGAAACCTAAAGCAACAGGTAAATAATTGTAAAACATAAAAATAGTTATATAAGTTGGCATAAATGTAAACACAAGTAGCCTCGGTGAACCACTCAACAGGCAAATCACTATGTCACACAACAACAACACAACATAACCCTGATGAACCAACTCAATTGGTATTCATAGCGAAACCTTAATGAATCAACTCAATCGGTCTTCATAGCAAAGTCTCGATGAACCAACGTAACCGATCTTCATAGCAAACCTCGGTGAACCAACTTGACTGGTCTTCAAATAATCTCAAAATGCACGCATAAAGCACGGTTATTCAATATGAACAAACAACAATAAATAATGATAACAATGAAGTAAACACAGTTTGGCAACTGGAAAAAATGCTAAAAATGAATCATATTTTGTGAAGCTTTCTCGTGGCTTTAACACACCTCAAATACAAGCTTGCACTTCCCCGAAGTCTCGAAAATACTAGATCCGACCCCAATATACCCCCAACTATCGCACTATAGTCCTCGAGTCCTTGAGATCAAGTTCAAGTGTTTTAGATTAATTATAGATATTTAAATTTAAGTGTGTAGGTTAAGTTTTCAAAATAGCCCCCTAAACACTAATAAAGTTTCATTTTTAGTCATGTGTTCGGCGTATTTTTTGGTACGAAAACATTCGAATCTCAAAGAGTTTCTGAGAGAGAAGTTGGTGGTCTCTACGTTAGATTTCTAAAAAGGTTTAGTTTACAAAATTCTAATTTAAAACAAAAACAATATCAAAATCCTACTAAAACAACTCAAATTAAAAACAAATCTGACAAGCAAGGTTGTAAAACCCACTTCTCTTTATATATAGCTCCAAAACTTGTTATTTGATTAATAAGACATCTAACATATACAACAACAACATACTAAAGTGGCAGCTCAATCCGATAAGTATAGGGGGAGTTATGCCCTTGCAAGATTTGGCTAACTTTTCATGAATATAATTGGTTCTACTAGCAAGTTTGGCTTAATTCTTTTGAAACCAAATTTATATGACATGTATATGATTCATCTTCAACCTTAGAAAAATATGAATTCAGCAAATCAAAACCATTCAACACCTATTGGTCATCCATAGAAACATTTTTATTGAAATCGAGAAAAATGAGGAGTAGAAGTTCTTACCTATTGTTTAATCCTTTGTAGTTTGATTCTCCAAGCTTAGGTAACATTGAAGTCCCAAGAATTTAGCACTTTCTAGCTCTCTTTGATGTCCAAAATTATGCATTTATATTTTTTTGTTTGCATGAAAATCAAAGTTTGTCTTTTATATACTTAGATTAGTAACTTGATTAATTAAGCAAATCCTTAATTTGACTAAGTTAATAAATAGGACATGTGTCCTCACTCAAAGCCACTTGTCCAACACGAAGAATGTATCTCTCCACTCACTAGTTACTATTGAGCCTAGGATTCCTACACATCTTCATCATTTCCATACAAATCAATGGTCTCCAATTTGTTTGTCCAAACTATAGTCCCATTAATCCATATCAATAACTTAGACACTTAAATTCATGTAGTTAGAGTATTTAGTCTCATTGTTGACACATTAGTGCTCCTACTAACTCCAGACTTCTCAACACACTTGTGCCTAGACCTACACGCACATCTCGAGGCAAACACCCCGCACACATCTCGCCTGATTACAATATAACACACAAATGATGCAATATAATAATATAATAATTTTAAACACCGTACCTACACAACCATCATCCACAAATAACACATTCCTTCCATTCTCATCTCCGAGTCAACCAAGTTGTCACATAAGGCCCCAATTACGACCGTTAATACCCGAGATCAACGCTAATCCTAGTTTTATTTATTAGGGTCGTTAAAATTCTTCCCAACTAGGGAGAATTTCATCCCTGAAATTTAAGGTAAACTAGATCTCATATTGCGAGACTATTATATTGATCTAACTCCTAAGGAACTTGGGTACCATGTTCTTCTTCTTTTCCGGAATCTCAAATGGAACTATCTCATCTGTCTTGCAACTCAATAAAGGTGGAACAACCGACTACACCACTACTAGTCTCTTTACGGAAAGTAAGCAATGGTGGAACTATAGACAACACCACTACTTGTCATTTCTAAGGGAGGAAGATGTGACAGAACAATAGACGATGCCACGACTTATCATTTCACGGGGAGGAAGATGTGACGGAACAACAGACAACGCCACTCTTTGTCGTTTTAAGGAAGGAAAATGTGATGGAACCATAAGTGAAGCCACTCTTTGTCATTTCACATGAAGGGAAATGTGACAGAACAATAGACAACACCACAACTTATCATTTCACTGAGAGAAAGATAAGCTGTGACGAAATAGCAGACAATGCCACAGTTTGTCATTTCATGGGGAGGAAGATGTGACAGAACTACAGACAACGCCATTTTTTTACATTTCATATGAAAGAAGATGTGACGAAACAACAAACGACACCATAGCTTGTCGTTTCATAGGGAGGAAGATGTGACGAAATAATAGATGACGGCACTCTATCCCATTCCTCCGTTTTTCCTTTCGTGTGGACCATTAATTTAGGCGGAGTTACGCGACGATGCCACTCTATTCATTCTCGCATCTTCTGAAAGCCATGTGTTTTTAGGTCCTTTGATTTGCAAATCACCCATTTCCTTCATCACTCTATCGTAATGCGTTAGATGTCTTCGATTACTATTTTAGGCTCTAACTCGGCTTGTACTTTTGATTTGTCCTCTTTACATTGAGATAGCGATGTGGGACCCCATCGACCTAACTGTCTAAGAACAATCATAAAACTTCAATGGAGTTACTCGAACTGTCATGATTGCGAGATTAACTCCAATGCAATGATTGGAGCTAAAGGTGTATGTCATCATTTTCGTGCACATCCCGAGTCATCTCAACACTATTAGTTTTCGATAAGGACTTCTAGTTGATCCTCTTTCTTGTGTTTTCTAGCTATCCTTGTAAAACTCTACCTACAACATTTGACTAACTTCCTCTACTGGTCAACTTTTGAACTTTTCCTCCCAAGTTTTTTCCTTGTCATCTCCATTCTAATGTAAACAAGTAATCCATCTTCATCATCCACAACAAGTTGAAATCCCCATATCATCTTCGCAATAAGTGTATAGTAAATACAATCAAAGAAATAACACATATATGGACCTTAATTCTACCTGCCTCCCAATCACTTCCAACTAGAGTTCTAAGATAGGTACATCGCGTTTCCACATCTAAGATTTGTTTGTTAAGTTTTATTCTCTTTCCTTAACTCCCTAGGTTCCTCAAACCATTATTGATACCAAGTGTAGCGGCCTAGTGCCTTGTGCCTCGAGGCGACCAAGTGTGTTGCTACGCAGGTCCCGTAGCCCTGCAGATGTTAACGTCCCTTTAATGTTCTCATAGTATATGCAAACTTGTCTTATTTCACTATTGTTTTACAGCGGAATTCTTTAAAATATATGATTATTTTATGCATATTATCACAATTCCTAAGTAGTGGAAAACCTGAAAATAAAGTACCATGTATATAAGGCAACAAGAAATACAAAAGTAGGTATATAATTTACGTGTCTTTCATAGTCCCCTGATACCTATAACAAAGCAAGATATATCAAAATATAAACACCTAAAGTATGTCCAAAACCGTTAGTAGAAAAAGATAGTCGCCCAAGATTCTCCTTTGTCGCTACTCGTAGAAGGATCTTCACTCCATCACCAAAAATGCAGTGACGAGTTCAGTGAATAAAATTCGAAGAGAAATCCACATAATATTCAGCAAGAAATCAAATAAAGCTACGAGACATGAAAGTGCGTTATCTAACAACGGAAAGACATACTCCCATGAATGTAGATAAATACAAAGCCCAAAGCAGCAGGTAAATAATCATAAAACATAACAACAATTATATAAGTATGCATAAATGTAAACAAAGATGACCCCGATGAACCACTCAACTGGTAAATCATTATATCACATAACAACACAACATAACCCCAGTGAACCAACTGAACCGACCTTCATAGCAAAACCCCGGTGAACCAATTCAACCGATCTTCATAGCAAAACCCCGATGAACTAATTCAACTGGTCTTTATAGCAAAACCCTAGTAAACCAATTCAACCGGTCTTCATAGCAAAATCCTGGTGAACCAACTCAATTGGTCTTCATAGCAAAACCCCAATGAACTAACTCAATCTATCTTCACAGCAAACCTTAGTGAACCAATTCAACCAGTCTTCAAATAATCTTAAAATGCACGTATAAAGCTTGGTTATTTAATATGAAGAAACAATACTAAATCATGATAACAACGAATTGAACATAGTTTGACAACTAGAAAACAAATATTAAAAATGAACTCAATTTCGTGAAGCTTTCTTGTGGGTTTTATGCACCTCAAATATGCGCTCGCACTTTCCCGAAGTCTCAAAAATACCCAGTCCAACCCTAATACGCCCCCAACAATCGCACGATAGTCCCTAAGTCCCCTTAAGCCAATTCCAAGTGTTTTAGATCAATTATAGATATTTAAAGTTAAATGTGTAGGTCAATTCTTCAAAACAACCACTAAAGACTAGTATAGTTTCATTTTCGGTCATGCGTTGCAGCGCATTTTTGGGCATGAAAGTATTTGAATCTCAAAGAAATCCCCTAGAGAGGTTGTTGGTCTTTTTCGTAGCTTTCTGAAAAGGTTTGGTTTACAAAATTCCGATTCAAAACAAAAGATATCGAAATTTACCAAAACAGCTCAAATTTAAAACAAATCTAACTAGGAAGATTGTAAAAATCATTTATCCTAATATATAGCTCCAAAAGTCATTATTTCAGGTCATAACTTATCTAACATACAACAACAACATATTAAAAGATTTGCTCTATCCAATAAGTATTAAGAGACTTATGCCCTTGCAAAGCTTGGGTAGTTTTTCATGAATATAATTAGTTCTACTAGTAAGTTTGGCTTAATTCTTTTGAAACCAAAGTTATATGACATGTATATGATTCATCTTCAACCTTAGAAAAACATGAAACTAGCAAATCAAAACCATTCAACACTCTTGGTCATGCATGGAAATAATTTTTTGTCAAAATCGAAATGAACAAGGAGTAGAAGTCTTTACCTATTGTTTAATCCTTTGTAGTTTGATCCTTCAAGCTTAGGTACCCTTGAAATCCCAAAAATTCAGCACATTCTAGCTCTCTTTTCTCTCAAGAACTCTGAATTTTCCTTTTCTTGTTTGCATGAAAATATCAAAGGTTGTCTTTTATATACTTAGATTAGCAACTTCATTAATTAAGCAAATTCTAAATTTGACTAAGTTAATTACTAGGACATGTGTCCTCACTCAAAACCATTTGTCCCATATAAAGAATGCATGTCACACTAACTAGTTACTATTTAGCCTAGGATTCCTACACATATTCATCATCTCCATACAACTAAATGGTCTCCAATATGTTTATCCAAACTATAGTCTCATTAATCCATATCAATTAAGTTTACATACTTAGACGCTTAAATTCATTTGGATAGAGTATTTAGTCTCATTGTTGACACATTAGTGGTCTACTAACTCCTATTTACCCGACACCCTATGCCTACGCCTACGCACGCATCTCGAGGCAAACACCCATCACACATCTCGCTTGACAACAATATAACACACATGTGATGCAATATAATAATATAATAATTTTAAACACTGCACCTACTTAACCATCATCCACAAATTACGCATTCCATCGATTCTCATGTTTGAGTCCACTGAGTTGTCTATGTAAGGCCCTAATTACGGCCTTTAATCCCTAAGATTAACGCTAATCCTAATTTAATTAATTTGGGTTACCATAGTGATAAACAAAGATTTCAGAGTCTGGACTGTATCGTTCTAGATTTTGTGTGGGTTTTCGATGCAAGATCGTAACATTACACTTTAGTCATTGTGTAATGACCCCTTCTCAACTTAGGGCACCGTCCAACCTAATCCCATCATTAAACCTTAATCTCAACCACATAACACTTAACAACATATTAGTTAGTCTTTTTAGACTTTTCTTCAAACTAGCTCACTTTAAAATAAGCAACCTATAGTTATCTTATCAATCAATTTTTCAGAGTTAATTAAAATATTATGAAACTTATAGATTATTCAGCGGAAGTCTTGACAAATTAATGAAAGCTATTAACATAAATCCTAAATATGTGGAAAACTAAGGAACATAAATCACATGCATATATATAATAAATGACGATAATAATATATCAGCATGTGTATGGTTGGGAAAAAAACTATCTCTCAACCTATATATACAACCCCTAAAGTATATATAAAATACATGTATATAAGTCATACAACAAAAACAAAAACCTACAATATCATATGTAGCAGCACTCAAATGGCTCAAAGGTAGTCGTCAATCTTCTCTTTGTCCTGGTTTGCTACTTGATGGATCTACATCCACAATAATAAAAAGGACGATGAGTACGGAAAGTAGAAAGTAACATGAGAGACATTTATCCACATTTAAAATATATAACAAGTATATTAAAGAATAACAATAGCAACTATATTGAAAAAGAATCATGTTATAAGATACTTTAGTTAAACAACATGAAACTAACACTAAGATAAGTAGTAATGATCTAGGGCATGTCGGATGTGAGTTACATCAAGTTTGCCTTATTCCACTATTTAGGCATAATCTATCTTATAGATGCCTTCACATCATTACAAATGCCAATTACACATGTATAAATACTCAAAAATGCCCTCAAATGTGTAGTATACTGGGTCTTATACCCCGTGTGCTGCATAAGCTAGTTGTGAGATCCTAAAAACCCTAGAAGTTTAGTGACCGCTTGTGTCGTGCTCATCTCTATCATATCATAGTCTTAGATACGATAACTACTTTCATAATTCAAGTAATGACACAATTTAGCAATCCTACAATGTGATTGCATGACTAATGCACAAAGAAAAATGGATTTACAACTCCATAAATCAACTACCTAATAGCATGCTATTTCAATTGACTAAAATCATGAACAATCAAAATGACATAGCACATGATTTAGAATCAATGAAACCACTTAATCAACAAACAATGTCATGATAGCAAACTCATGAAATGAAATAGAATAACAAGTCATGGCATCTAGAGTACTGTAGATAAATCAGTCCAAATGACTGTAAATGAATAGCATAATATGAATGAAATTTAAATAAATATTTAATCAGTTTACTTACAATCCACGCAAAGTTCATAAGCTAATCTAGCCTCTCGACAACCTATATCTTATCAACAACCTCTCGAGACTCTTCCCAAATTCCTAAGGTTAATTAAGGTGTTTTAGGACTGATACAAACTATTAAGTTTGGAATAAGCCAATTAGAAAAATCTCAAACTCATAGCTTTTGCTAAAAAAAATCTTCCCAGACCACCTATAACTTCAAAATATCATAACTTTATAAATTCAAATCAAAATTGGGATTTTCTTGATAGCAAATTTATTGGTTTTTTCAAATAACCCAAATATGTAAACTAATTTTGAAAATGATTTCATTTAACATCTGAAATTATGTAAAAACAAAAACTGAAATAAAACTCTAATTTTCTTAACAAACATTTACAAAATGATAGTTTACACTAACTTACCTAGTCGTAGAACATCACCAACTTGATCAATCCCTCTCAAATTCACCAAAATCTCCTTACAATTCTTTGATTTCCTTATCCAGATCTTCTTCTCTCCCCTTTAAATCAAATGAAATGTTTGCATGTTTATCCCATTCAATTGTATATATTAAGTTAAGTTAGATTTTTATCCCTTGATCTTATGTACATCACCTATCTCTAGATCAATATATTGCCCTAATTATGACCCCACAATCCATTAACTCTTTACTAACTATTCCTTGATAACACCAATTTTAACTTAATTGGTCTTGTAAAGTGTCCACATGTATCTCGAGGAACATCTATGACTAATATTTTATTTTTTCGACATAGTCTTCATTAATGTAAATCAAACTATAGCGACATCAAATTAGCTATCTAAGCCATATTAACTTAAATTAAACTTACTATATCACTCTCTATCTCGATCCCATATCGGTATTTATCTCGAGGCGCGTCCCCGCTCACGTCTTGACATCTAAACACAAGTAGGAGTGACTTAGTAGTCTACACATATATAATACACTAGGCATACATCACAATAAATCTAATATATACCTCGGCCATATGCCTTCGTCTGTGCACATATCTCGATGTAGGTCCCACGTTATAGGTCAATGATCCTGATTATGAAAACTAAACTAGGATTAGGAATTTGGGTCATGACACATTGTTTACCGCATTCACTTACTTACTAGTTTACCTTGGTAACTCCTTGCATGTGTTGTAGTATCCCCTATCCCTATTATGGCAATACTTGGCTTGAAACCTTAATTAAGCCTCGATACACCAGCTAGATTTAACTAAAGCCAGCAACCTCTTCTACAGTACCTGATAAATATAATTATGTATAGAGTATCGACATAAATTATATGATAAATGTGATAGAAGATTTAAAGTTTTTTTGATACTATACGCGTTATACAAAACCAAATTAAATAGGAATAAATATCGGCTATAAAAGACTTCCAAACCATGTGATCTTACAAATTGCAATCCAACACAAATGTATAAAACAAGTGAGGAATTATTACATCGAAGAGAAGGTCAATACTCCTTAACTTTCTCTGTTCCATAATCGTAATGCTCGACGGTAATCCTAAAATGTCAATTCGATTGAGCACTCTAACTTGCTCAGTAAGTATGGATTCACGAAGCTATCAACAATCCATATAATACTCAAGAATGAAATACAATACCAATATGAACCATATTTATTAGGATATTAGAAAGCATATAATCTATATGTATATATATATATATATATATAAAAATGTCACTCGTTCAGTCATTAGCTATTACACTGTGATTCATCTCCCATTTTATGAAACTAAGGTTGATTGCCAATCAGCTATAATGACACCATAACTTGACCTCCGCATTGCGCCTATGTAGTGTCCAACCACTTTTCACTTTCCAAATGGCTATATCATAAACCATCTAGTGAATGTGTAAGTCATGCAACCTTTATAGCTGAGCGGGTTTTAATATATAGGCCGGGAACCAAACCCATCTCCTATACAACCTATCCTTAACTCCATAAATTATTCTCATCGATCACATAATACATTGTTTTTATTTTTAAAGAACCACATCAAAATGTACATAGCACCTCATTTAAGTCCATAAACTCTATGAACTACACATGCTACATATCGAAACAATATTGATAATTAAGTGAATCCATACTTACCTCGAACACTGGTTCCTAGTCTCATTACGCCTTTCTAGTCTCCTAGAGAACTTTGGAGTAAATTTACATAAACATTAGTTATTTTAGTCAATGTTTCATGCTAAACTAGTCTTAGTATGGTCCTAGAACTCTCGTCCTAATCTCGTTCGAATCCGATAGTCGAGACCCAAATTTTGTTCATTTTTCTCATTTTTGACTCATCGCTTGTTGCAATTTCAATGGCAACATCAACAATTGCAACTGCAATAGTTCCAAATACAACAATGGTACCAAATACAGTTGCAACTGCAACAGAGCATCAAATACATTTGCGACTTCAAACAAAACCGTGAAAATGAATTTTGACTTCCCGAGTTGAGCTACCATTTTTTCCTTAATTTGCTCAAAAGATTGCTCATGTCGTCGTGGCTTTTATGCTCACGGCGCTACAGATGGCGCCGTGCAAAGAGATGCACATTAGAGGGATTTTGTCTCCATTTTCTCCATCACCAATTACCACCCCTTCGAGGCTTCAAAGACCACTGCAAATGCCTTATCTACGCTCTTATATTGACATCAAACCATTGTTACAAGATATAATCATAAGTTTAATGAATTAAGATCATGTATCTCGATTCATTTCCTTTGAATCAATCATGTCATGAATCATCTTTCATAAGTGCAAAATTATTGATTGTATTATTGCAGTTAGATGTAAATGGGTTTATTGAACACCCTATTCAAATCATACATCCAAAAATTGATTCTAATGAATTAGTTTGCATCTATACCCATGTTAAGAAACCCAAATATCAAAGGTATTTAACAATTCCTATTAATTATAAGCCAACGACCATAAAAATCAAATGAAAAAAAAACTCGCCAAAATAATCGGGGTTGAACTTGGCCTATTCAAGTGCAAATCATAGAACTTCAATTATTTGGCTTTCTAGAGGTCTCCCTTCAACCACTTGATCCATTTACCAAATTTTAATAGCTTCCACATTGATTTCTTCATTCTCTTTTATTTTTTTATTTTCAGATCGTCACTCAAACTTTTGTTGAAAACAATCAAAGCATATCATTTAAATGATTGCCGCCTAGGTGTTTCCACTCATCCTCTCATGAAATCACTTGATTCTCATATAGATGTCCACATACGCATCTCGAGGCATATCGTATGTCTAAGTGTCTAAAATGACAGATCTCATTAAAAAGATGTCACACGTAATAAGATACGCATCAAATGATGTAAATTAATTTCTACAAACTATGGGTTTTATTTTTTATATATTTATATATATAAATATATATATATACTATGCATTTTCGTGCCTATAAATTCATCGCGTGTACCAACAAGCACACTCGGGGGTTTACACACCATTTCCACGTCCCCGATTTATCACCCACGATTCACATGTGTCACACTAGGCGTTCCGACAATTAGGTTTTATATTATTGACATTAATAACTTATAGTTCAATTAATCATTTTATACGCTAAACAAACATAATACGTCACAACAAGATCACTCACACACTAATCTAGGCAATACAGGCTTAACCGCGAGCCTAACTCGAGTTAATTAACATTCAAGTTAACGCTAATCACCAGCTTAAGGATATGAGTCATTGCATGTGTTTTCTTCTAGAATTTATTTATCTCCTTTACATGTTTTTAATTACCTATCTTTCATTATCCAAAATGTGAATTAATGGTCTCACGATTTACTCACTAGAACTATCAACTTTAGTTACAGTTGTAGATCCATTTAGTAAGAGACCAAAGGGAAGGAGAAGATTAGTTACTATCTCTGATGTAGTATCCCCTATCCCAATCAAGGTAATACTCAGCCTAAAACTCTAATTAAGCCTCGGTACACCAGCCAAACTTAAGTAGAGCCATTAGCCTTATCTTCAGTACCAGATAAACACGATTGTATATGGAATATCGAGATATAATAAAAGATTATCGCATCGAAAAAGTTTTAAGACTTTTTTCAATATTAAACTTGATGTACAAAACCAAATTGAACCGAAATAAGCATCGATTATTCAAAACTTCCTTACTTTCTTATATTACCGAACTATAATTCAAACAATATTATATACACAATAGAAGGCTAATTATTTAAACAAATGCAATTCATTCGGTCATTATCTATTACAATATATATGATTCATCTTCATTTACAAAACTATGATTGACTACCCATTGTCACCATTAATGTGATTGCTAGACTAACACATTGGTCGATGTGTTGTCCAGTCAACCTATTAATGTCCAATGGTTCTATATTAAACACTTTAGTCAATGTGTAAATCCACGCAACCTATCTAGCTGAGTAGGAATTAGTACATAGGCTGAGAAGTAAACCTATATCCTATTCAACCTATTCTTAATCAAGCTCATAAACTATATGAACTAATTATACTATGTATCCAAGTAAAATTGATAACTAAGCGAATTCGCACTTACCTGGATTAGTGTTTCCTAGTCTCGTTGAGCTTTTAAGTCTCCTAAGGAACTCTAGGGTAAATCTACATAAAGGTAATTTCATTTTGGTTAGATTTTATGTTGAACTAGTCCTAATATGATCTTAAAGTCCCGGTCCGATTCTTGTTCGATTCTGATAACCAAAACCTAATTTCCTTTTTTTTTTCTTATTTTTGCACTCATGGCATCGTACGTGGTCGTAGTCATAGAGGTCACGACACCAGTTTTTCAGCAACTGGCATCATGGGTTCCATGCCCACAGCATCATCAGTGGCGTCATTTCATGCAACCTTCTTACGAGGTTGCCCTCTATGTTCGACAACATCTATGATCTCTTAATCACTTTAAAACATGTCCTAAACCTACAAGAGAGCCCAGAAATAGGTCTTACCTCGATCAAAATCCATCCAACAAAATCAAATTCACCAAAGGTACATAAAATAATAGTATTTCATGTGAGTATACCACCTTCATCAATAACAACTTCAACAACACAACCACCCCTATAACCACCTCTAAACTAAGGTTCCAATGAATCTCCTAACTACCCTTACAACTCCAGAACCATAGCCATAATGGTCATGGTTTATGTCCATGATAAGTCAATAATCAAATATATTTTATAGTACATTTTAAGATTATTTAAGATGAAAAAGACTATATTACACAAGGTTTTCTCTTGTTTTTGTTATTTCATATGATAATTAGAGTTTATGGAGAAATGAAGTGAAAAGGGAAAAATATAAAATATTTGATCAAGTTGAAAGAATATGCAAGGGATCATCCGCAAATCAAGGAAGATTTAAAAATTAATGGTAGCGATTTGGCATATGTACTAGAAATCGCTACTTTGATTGGTGGAATAATGAGGCTGATTTTTCAAGGATTCCCCTAGCAATTCCACTTAAAACACGAATCATTGATGAATCATCGAGTTCGATTTTGAGAATTTTAGATAACCATGAGATGTTTGAGCTATTTTAGGGCGTGTACTACCTAGAATACTATAAATATGACCCTAAGCCTACGAAATCAGTTGCCTTTGAGTACTTAGATCAATATTTCATTGCTCTATGGCCCATTGTTTATTGTTTTAGTTTATTGCTTTATTGTTCATTATTTTTAAAGAATATTTGAGGATTCAAAGTATTTATTCCTAATGTGTTTATCTATTTCTTTTATTTAATTTATTGTGATGTTATTTATTAATATGAATGAGTAGTTTATTAATCTAAATAAAGTCTAAACATGAAATTGATCCATTTTGCAATGTAGTTATGATGAGATGATTATGTGCTTAATACTTTAAGCCAATCGTATTCTTTGATTTATTGATTTAATAGATTATTGTTTGCGGATTTTAATCATGAACTTTGTATTCCATGCATATTCAAGAATGTGTATTGTGATATTTTGATTCATTATCTAGTTTGAAATAGTAACTATGATTATTTAAAAGGTCTATTACCGTTTAGATGTCCTAGGTGAATTCAAGATCAAAGTGTAATATTGAAGAAGCTTTCCAAAGGTGTTAGATTTAGTAGTTCGAAGTTTTCACAAAGTATAATACGGTTTTATTGCATGAAGTTAATATCATTGTGTATTTAAAAGGGTTAGCAAATAAAATTAGAATATGACTTTTCCACCAGTATAAGGAGAACTAATGGCTTGCTAAAGGTTTTTTACTTACTTATGATTAGATTTTAATGATCTATCATACTTTATAAAGTATGTTCATGACTATATGATTGAAGTAAATTGTTTAATGCAAAACAGATTGATGTTTCATTGTTCTGGATATGTGTTTAGATATTTATTTATTATTGAATTAAATTGATTTGAATATTGTGAATTTGAATTGTGTTAGTTAAATTAGTATAATTATTTTAGTTAATTATTATAATATTATAGATTGAATTAGTGATTTTTAATTCCCATTTTAATTAAATTAATTAAATTAAAGTAAAAATAATAATAATAACCAATGAAAGACTTTTTCTCAGAGAAGTTTGATAAATCCCTGTGGAGACGATCCTACTAATCAATACTACAAATAATAAAGATATATGAGAAACGTATTATATACGCTCGACACGTGTCAGTTTTTGGCGTCATTATCGAGGATTTAAATATAATTTCTTAGAAGTGTTAAATGTTATATGGCTCTATCCACTTTGTCGTTCTAATTCCATGGGATCTTTACATCTATTTGATCATAAGGTAGATAGGACTTTCAATCGTAATTTAAGACAACAACAACAACAACAACATAGAGAATACCAAACTACCACAATGGAAGCCAGTAATATCCTTTATATTCATAATAATAATGATAATAGAGAACATACTTTTAGGCAAGCTAATCAAAATATCATTGCTTATGAACCGATGTGTATTGCCTATCCTAGGGATTTCTTGAATTTGAACTTATACGTGATTTATTAGTGCACTACCATTGGGTTTTGGGGTTCATATGCAATGAAAGATTCAAAACAATTTTTGAAAAACCCCAATATGATCAAAAATAAGTTCCATTAAACTAGATCCACAAAAAATAAACCATACTTTAATCCATGATTTCTTTCTCTAATTGTTCGATTTTCAAGACGATCAAGTGTGCGTCCTCTATCAAGAATTTACACATGAACGATGACCATAATTTAGAATGCTAGCCTCGAGAGAGATTGAAAATGTTTTCTTTCTCTTCTAAAATCCAGAGAACTCAAAATTTGAAAAAAAAAATCTTATTTCATTTTAGGGTTTCAACCTCTATTTATATGTGTAGATAAACCCTCACTCAAAATTATATTCATAATACAACTATTTGTTGGATTTTGGGGTTCATACGCAGCGGAGATTACAAAACAATTTTGACAAAAACCCCAACAGATCCGAATCTAATTCCATTAAAAACGTTTAAACCATGAAAAACTTAATCATACCTCAATCGCAATATACCTTTCGAAGGTTGATCGATCTCTAAGGCGCCGCTAACGACGAACGCCTCTATCGCCAGATCCACACACGAACGGCGGCGAGATTCGAAGTGCTAGCGTCGAGAGAATGCCAAACCTTTTTGTTTCTCTCCAAAACGATCCAGAGCATACCAAAAACCCTAAGTTGTTTCTTAAACGAAAAAAAAAGAGTTTTTGGCCTTTTGATCTTTCGTATGTGTGTTCTAACTTAAAGCGTCTATTTATACAACCCTTGTATATAGACGGTTAAGTAAATTACACATATACCCTTACTTAAAGAAGTATAAGTGTAATACACCACAAGGACGTTTCTGTCATGAATTTTATCACATAAAATTCGTTTTTCTGAATCGTCTTAAAATCTCGCAAAAACCATTCTTAGTGTGCGACCCAATAGGCTCATACAACATTGGCGTGTACCAAAACACATTTTGGTATACAAGTCATAAGCGCCTCTAGCAAGACATTATGACTACCCAAGTTGTACGAATATCAAATCGATACAACCTAATCAATAGTGTATATAACATCCTTTTGTCACACGATATCCTTTTGATCAAACATAAGGCATGGAATTGTCATCCAACATGTTCAATCGTACTAGTCTCGATCTCTAGGTAGATCGAAAACATCCAAGTGACATTGATCAATATCAATTCACTTAGACTAGGCCTTTTAACAGCCTAACACATCGAGGATCCACTAGATATCTCTCTTTATATGAGAGGACAAATTCTATCTCGATTACACAACTTCATCACATTGCTCACACAAGAACCAATCACAACCTTTATAATCGTCCTGTTAAAGACAACGTTTGATTGTGTCAAATCACTGTTTCCTAATGTTGAAGTCTCTGGTAATCTCAAGTCGAGGACTGGAATATATACCTATCATGAGAAACAACTATGACTTAATCCATGTTATGTTCTCATAGCGGGTCGGTCCAAGACTTTGTTCCCTAACAAGTACTTGTGATCTTGATTCGTATCCCTATACGTATAATCATCATATGATCATCAATCAAGACTCACACTAGTCTTAATTCATTATAGTTCCCAAAGATAATGATCGACTATGGACATTTAGGATATTTATGTAAATACCCATGGATCTTATTATAATGTAAACATGCAAATTAATTATAATAAACAGCAAATGAAATCCTCTATTTTTATTAACTAAAATTATTCATAAAGACGGTTAATGGATTGACCTAGGGCACATGCCCCATCACTATTGTATTTAAACATTTTAAGAAAATTACACATATGCCCCTATTAATAATAACGAATTGTAAGGTCTTTTATATCATGAAGTTTATTATATAAAATTCATTAATCTGGACCAGTTGAAATTGTGTAAAGTAATTTTTTTTGTGCGACCCAATAGGGAAATGCAACGTTAGCAGTGAACCAAAACCATTTTGGTACATAAGTCATAACCGATCTATAGCAAGGCATTATGACTACCCAAGTAGCATGAATATCAAAATAGATACAACCTAAAGAATAACATATATCATATCTTTTTGTCGTGCTATATCCTTTAATTAAACATAAGGCATGGAAAGTCACCCTTAATGTTCAATCGTACTAGTCACGATCTTTAGGTAAACTAAAAACATCCGAGTAACATTGATCATATTAATTCACATGGACTTAGCCACTAATAGTCTATCATATCGAGGGATCCACTGATATCCCTCTCTCTATATGGGAGTGACAAATTTTATCTTGATTACACACCTTCACATATTATTCACATGGTAACCAATCGAAATCTTTATAATTGCCTAGTTAAAGACAATGTTTGATAGTGTCAAATTATCATGCTCATAATATTGAAATCTATAGTAATCTCAAGTCGAATGACTAAATGATATACCTATCATGAGTAACACTTATGGCTTAACACATGGTGTTCTCATAGTGGATCAGTCTAGTACCTTGTTCCCTAATAAGTATTCATGATCTCAATTCGTATCCATATACACATGATCTTCACATGACCATCAATCAAGATTCACACTAGTTTTAATTCATTATAGTTCGCTAACTTGGTAAATTTATGATATTACCCATGGATCTTATTATGAGGTAAACATGCAATCACTTGTAATAAAACAACAAATGAAAACCTCAATTTTATTAACTAAAACTATATGATAAAAAATGTTTGTAGATCGACCTAGAGCACATATCCCAACACTATCTAACTTCTATGGTAAAAACAATGAAGACCCACATAAATTTATAAGGGAATACCAATATAAAGTCAATTGGATAAAACCTACAAACTGCACATTAGAACAAGTCAAACTTAAAGCTTTTCCTTTTGTATTGAAAGATAAAGCGCAAGATTGATTGTTTATCTTCCTTAAGACTCGATAAACACATGGGCTCAAGTGTTAGAAGCTTTCCTAGGTCAATATATGCCTGCGAGAATAATTACTACTTATAGAAAACAAATCACAGTCTTGAAAATGAAAGATTATAAAGATTTTAATGGAATTTGGGATAGATTTCAATTATTAATTTCATATTGTACACAACATGGATACACCCAAAGAGATTCGTTAGAATACTTTTAGGAAGGACTAAATCATTTTGAACAAAGACTATTAGATACTACATGTGGTGGATCATTATTCAATGTTACACTAACTTTAGCAAAAGAAGCTATTAATAAGATGGTCAAGCATTCTAAACAATATGGTGAAAAGACCGATGCATTAAGAAAGAAACTTTATGAAGTTAATAATAGAGCAAGTAATAAATTTGACAAAAAAGATGATGAATTATCTAGCATGGTTGAATTACTATTAAAAGATAGATCAACTCAAACGAAACCATGTGGATTTTGTAATAAAGTTACATATCCTACGAATGCATGTCTTACTTTACAAGAAATTAATGCTAAAGAATTCATCATGCTTTTGAACTGTAACGACTCAAAAATCCAAATACTCATATTAGGGGTATTTTGGTAATTTCACAATAAAAACTTAATTTATAGCCCTAAGTATAAAAGCTTAAGTTATAGCCTTAGCCTCCATTTGAAGCAAAACACAAAATTGAAGAGAGGAGGGTTGAAGGTGGTTATTGAAGTTGGAGTTAATGATCGACAAAAGCTTAAGGGAGCATTTCACTCTCTTCTTCTTTGCAAGCTCTATTTTACTCTTTAATGATAAAAATCTCTATTTTGAGAAAAATTTAAGTTGGCCGCCGATTTTTTTATGGGAGCTGGTGTTGGGTTTTTGGGTTCATACGCAGCGAAAAGTTTATAACAATTTTTGAAAAACCCCAACATAATCAAAAATAGGTTCCAATAAACTAGATCTATCGAAGTAAATCATACCTTAATCCGTGATTACCTTCTCTGATTGTTCGATCTCTAAGACATTCAAGCACAATTCCTCTATCAAAAATCCACACATGAATGGTAATCACAATTTTAAGTGCTAGCCCCAAGATAGAGAAAATGTTTTTTTTTCCTCTCCCAAAATCTAGGGAACTCAAAAATAGCAAAAATGAAATCTAATTTCATTTCAGGGTTTCAACCTCTATTTATATGTGTAGAAAAGCTCACTTAAAAAAACCTATTCAAAATACAACTATTGTGTTGAGACAATTTAAGCAAATTACACATATGTCCATATTAATTAGTTATCATACAACAAATCGTAAAGGCTTTTATCTCATGAATTTTATCATATAAAATTCATCACTCTTGAACAATTGAAATTGCGCAAAGTTATTCTTTGTGTGCGACCTAATAGGTTCATGCGACGTTGGCAGAGAACCAAAACCGTTTTTGTACACAAGTCATAAGCGAACTCTAGCGAGGCATTATGACTATCCAGTAGCATAAATATCAAAATCGATGCAACCTAATTAATAGCATATATCATATCATTTTGTCATATGATATCCTTTGTTTAAACATAAGGCATGGAAAGTCACATTTAAAGCTCAATTGTAGTAGTCTCGATCTTTAGGTAAAATGAAAAACATCCAAGTATCATTGATCATATCAATTCACATGGACTTGGCCATTATCAGTCTATCATATCGAGGGATCCACTGATATCTTTCTATACGAGAGTGACAAATTCTATCTTGATTACACACCTTCACATATTAATCACATGGTAACCAGTCACATTCTTTATAGTCGTCATGTTATAGACAACATTTAATTTGTTGGGTTTTGGGGGTTCGTACATAGCGAAAAGTTCAAAACTAGTTTTGAAAACCCCTATGAGGATCGAAAATAAATTACATTAAACTTGATCTACAAAATTAAACAATACTTTAATCCATGATTTTTTTTCTCTGATTGATCGATCTCCAAGATGTTCAAGCGTGCGTCCTCTATCAGAAATTTACACACGAACGGTGACCACAATTAAGTGCTAGCCCCAAGAGAGATAGAAAATATTTTTTCTTTCTCTCCCAAAATTTAGAGGACTAAAAATTTGCAAAAACAAAATATTATATCATTTTAGGGTTTCAACCTCTATTTATATATAGATAAGTCCTTACTTAAAATAATATTCATAATACAACTATTGTATTTAGGCAGTTTAAGCAAATTACATATACGTCCTATTAATAAGTTATCATATAACAAATTGTAAGAGCACTTATGTCATGAGTTTTATCATATAAAATTCATTATTTCGGACCAATTGAAATTGTGCAAAGCCATTCTTTGTGTGCGACCTAATAGGTTCATGCGATGTTGGCAGTGAACCAAAACTATTTTGGTACACAAGTCATAAGCGGTCTCTAGTAAGGCATTGTGACTACCCAAATAGCATGAATATCAAAATTGATACAACCAAATGAATAACATATATCATATATTTTTTCATGCAATATCCTTTGATAAAAAAATAATTCATGGAAAGTCACCCTTAATGTGCAATCGTACTAGTCTCGTTCTTCAGTTAGACTGAAAACATCCAAATGACATTAATCTTATCAATTCACTTAGACTTGGCCATTTAACAGTCTAGTATATCAAAGGATCCACTTATATCTTTCTATACGAAAGGAAAAAATTATATCTCGATTACCCACCTTCACATATTATTCACATGATAACCAATCACAATCTTTATAATCTTCTAGTTGAAGACAACGTTTGATTGTGTCAAATTACTATGCTCCTAATATTGAAGTCTATGGTAATCTCAAGTAAAATGACTAATGATATACCTATCATGAGTAACACCTATGACTTAATTTGTGTGGTGTTCTCATGGCGAGTTAGTCCAGTACCTTATTCCCATAACAAGTACTATTGATCTCAATTTATATCCTTATATGCATGATCATCGCATAACCATCAATCAAGATTCACACTAGCCTTAATTCATTATAGTTCCCATTATAATGATCGACTAGGGACATTTAGATATTTCAACAAATACCCATAGATCTTACTATAAGGTAAACAATCAACATCTCCCACTTTCACTAGGGCCAATCATTTATGTATCTAACTCCTAATAACCTAACATGACCATCATGTTTCATTTGCTCATGTTTCATTTGCGGAAGAGCATCCGTCAAAGGATCTACAACATTGTCTTTTGTAGGAACTCTATAAATCTTCATGTTTCCTCTCTCAATGATTTCTTTAATGAGATGAAAATGTCTAAGTATATGTTTGGATCGGTGGTGTGATCTTGGTTCCTTGGCCTGTGCTATCGCCCCATTATTGTTACAATATAAGTAAATGAGATTAGCTATACTTGTAACCACACCAAGTTTAGAGATGAAATTTTTAATCCAAACTGCCTCGTTAGCTGCATCGGACGTTGTAATATACTCAGCTTCTGTTGTAGAATCTGTCATAATTTCTTGTTTTGAACTTTTCCAACTCACTGCGCCTCCATTCAAAGTAAACACATATCTAGAATGTGATCTGAAGTCATCTATATCAGTTTGAAGAATTGCATCTGTATAACAATTTACAACGACCTCTTTTTCTAAACTTTCATAAACCAAGAACACTTCTTTAATCCTTCTTAAGTACTTAAAAATATTCTTAACTGCTATCCAGTGACTTTCACTGGGATCAGACTGATATCTGCTTGTTGCACTCAAAGCATATAATATATAAGTTCTAGTGCATAATATGACACACATAATAGATTCAATAACTTATGCATATGGAATCGTATTCATCCGTTTTCTCTCATCATTAGTCTTGAGACATTGATTCTTATTAAGACTTATATCATGAGACATTAGCAAAAACCCTCTTTTAGAGTCTCACATATTGAACCTATTCAGTACTTTATCAATGTAAGCACTCTGACTTAAATCGATTGGCTTATAGATCTTAATCCCAAATATGTAGGCTACATCTCACGAGTCTTTCATTGAGAAACACTTCATTAACTAAGACTTGACACACTGCAAGGTTGAGATGTCATTTCCAATGAGTAATATATCATCAACATACAGTACCAGGAAAACAACCACGCTCCCACAGACCTTCTTGTATACACAAGGTTCATCTTCATTTTTTATGAAACCAAATTCCTTAATTGATTCGTCAAAACAAAGATTCCAATTGCGAGAAGCTTCCTAGAATTATCAAGATGAACAAGCCTTTCATGTTGTATCATGTACATGTCCTCAAGTAAATTTTCATTTAGGAAATATGTTTTAACATCCATTTTCCATATCTCATAGTCATAATATGCGCATATGGCAATTAGAATTCTAATGGATTTAAGCATGGCTAAAGGAGAAAAATTCTCATCATAATCAACACCTTGAGTCTATCTGAAACTTTTTGCTACTAGCCATGCTTTATAAATATGCACATTGCCATCCTATCAGTTTTCTTCTTGAAAACTCATTTACATCAAATGGTCTTACCACCTTCAAGTAAATCAACCAGGTTCCAAACTTGGTTATCATACATGGATTACATTTCAAAATTCATGCCACTAAGCCATTTATCTACATTAGGGCTACACGCAGCCTCCTGATAAGTAGTAGGCTCATTTTGACCCATAAGCAACAGCTCACTACTATCATTAATAAGAAATCCAAAACTCTTGAGCTGATGTTTTACCCTATTAGACCTATGCGGGCCTTGAGATACTTGTGGAGGTTCAACTAGTTCAAGACTTTTTTGATGTCCCACTGGCAGTTGAATGTTTATTTGTGGTTCTTGAGCTTCTTCAAGACTTACTTTATTCCCATTATTTTCTTTTGAAATAAACTCATTTTCCATAAAGACACTATTCCAAGCAATAAACATTTTGTTCTCAATGGGATCATAAAAGTAGTATCCTCTAATTTCTATAGGATAACTAACAAATACACACTTGGTAGATTTGGCTGATCATTTTTTAAGATTTTTCGTCGTACGAAAACCTCACAGCCCCGAATCTTAAGGAAAGACAAACTTGGTCTTTTTCTAGATCATATCTCATATGGTGTTTTATGAACTGTTTTATAAGAAACACGATTCAGTGTTAACATGGTTGTTTCTATGACATAACTTCAAAAAAGAAATAGGAATATCTGCAAGACTTGTCATAGATCAAACAATATTCAATAAAGTCTGATTCCTCTTCTCATAAACATCATTCCATTATGGAGTTGTTGGAAGAGTTAACTATGAGACAATCCCACAATTTCTAAAATAATCATCAAACTCTTGGAGTAAATATTCACCACTTCGATCAGATCGAAGTGCTTTAATAGTTTTATCAAATTGATTTTGCACTTCATTTTGAAATGTTCGAAACATCTCAAAAGATTCACCTTTATGTTTCATGAGATATACGTTACTATATCTACGAAAATTATCAGTAAAGGTAATAAAGTACTCATAAGCACCTCTAGCCATTGTGTTTATAGGACCGCATACATCAGTATGTATTAGACCCAATAAATTACATGCCATTTTACTGTGTTCAATAAAGGGACTTTTTGTCATCTTGCCTAATAAACAAGATACACATGTTTCATATCATTCAAAATCAAATGAATCTAAAAGTCCATCTTTGTGGAGTTTAGATTTGTGTTTCTTATTTATGTGGCAAAGACAACAATGCCAAAAGTAAGTTTAATTCAAATCATTTTACTTGAATCTCTTTGTGTTTATGTTAAGAAAAGAGTATTTGTAGTTTTTTCATGTTTAGAATATAAAGACCATCACATAAATCAGCATTTGCATAAAAAATGTCTTTACGAGAAATGTAGCATTTATTATTCGTAATAATGAAATTAAAACCATTCAAATCCAAACATGAAATTGAAATGATGTTTCTGCTCAAAGCAGGGACATAATAACATTTATTTAAAACTAAAACAAGTCCAATAGGTAAAATTAACTCATAACATCCTACAGGCAATGCAGTAACCTTTGCTTTATTTCCAACTTGAATGATGACTTCTCCTTTCTTTAGCTTTCTACTTTTGGTGAGACTCTTGCACATTAATACAAATTTGATATCTGCATCTGGTATCCAATACCCAAGAATCACTAGTAAACAAGTTAACTTCAATAACGTAAATATCTGAAGCAATAGTCAAACTACTCTTTTTTTCTTTAGATCTTCAAGATAGAGCTTGCAATTTCTGAACCAATGCCTAGGTGCATGGCAGAAATGACAATTTCCTTCTTTTTCCTTTTCCTTCTGGGACTATGAAATAGAAGCGAACTTAGGATTGACTTGTTCCACAAGTTTTGTGACAGTCACAACAGCTTTGGCAACTTTGGCCTTGCCCTTGCCATTTTTCATCAGAGCCTTTCCTTTCCGAACCATCAACACATTAGCAATTGGTTTCTTGACATTTTGCTCAGCAGTTTTAAGCATCAAATGTAACTTTGAGATAGACTTCTCAATGTTATAAATGTTATAGTTCATCGAAAATTGTGAATAACTATCAGGCAATGAACTCGAGATCAAATTCGTAGCCAACTTTTGACTTATGTAAAATTCAAGCCTGTCAAGATGGTTAATATAGCCTTTCATTTTTAGAACTTAAGGTCTAACTGATGCACCATCAACCATTTTTAAGAATAAAGGTTATTGAATGCCTAGCCTATAGTTCAACATTTCCTTCAGCAAACGTAGTCATGTCGTAAACTTCCATATGTTCCATGTCCTTTAGAAGTTCAAGAACCATAGTTGCTAACATAATGCATACAACATCAATTGAGTCGTTAACATGTTTAGTATGTGCATCCTTTACGGCTCTTAAAGCATTAACTGGTAGTTCCTCAAGAATAGGATTATCCAGGACATACAACTTGTGTTCTTGCTTAAGAAAAATTCTCAAGTTGTTGAACCAGTCAAAAAAGTTCCTTGTGGGTTTTTGGGGTTCATACACAATGAAAAATTTGAAACAAATTTTGAAAAACCCTAACAGGATTGAAAATAAGTTCCATTAAACTTGATTTGTAAAAGTAAATCATACATTAATTTGTGATTTCTTTCTCTGATTGATCGATCTCTAAGATGTTCACGCGCACGTCCTCTATCGAAAATTCATACAAGAACGGTGACCATAATTTGGAGTATTAGACCCAAGAGAGATAGAAAACGTTTTTTTTCTTTCTCTCCCAAAATTCAAAGAACTCAAAATTTGCAAAAATGAAAATCTTATTTTATTTTAGGGTTTCAACCTCTATTTTATATGTGTCGATAAGCCCTCACTTAAAATCTTATTCATAATACAACTATTGCATTTAGGAAGTGATAAGTCGTTAATTGCATGATATTATATATGTTATTTATATTTTTTTTATTATTGAGTCTCCTAAATATTGTCACTACAAAAAAAAGAAAATCTTAATTGTCAAAATTCCGTCTCTAATTGCGATGAACAACGGAATCCAAAGATTCCGTTGCTATTTCCGTCTCTAATTTTCATTTTTGTTTAGTTTTTAAAGTCTTACATATATAGGTCTCAATCCAAGCACATTTAACTCGCCAATATATAATAAAAATCATCGCCGCACCCCTCCAACAACTCCTTGGGGGTGCTAACATCCCCCCAAAAAATAAAATTTGACATTCATACATCGACAATATATATCAACAAATATTCAATTGAAAGAACAAAAATGTAAAAATCAAAAATTGAAAAAGATATATATCCAAAAAAATTGTATAGTATTACAAATGCTCCAAATTTCTAAGTATTCACAAAACCACAAATCCTATTGTTCAACAACCACAAAAAAAAAAAACTTACAATCCTATAAATATGCACAAAAAGAATTATCAATCGAAAAGTCTTGAGATGTTCTTCAACACCACTCGCACAAAGAAAGGGAAAAGAATTATCAATCGAAAAATACACGTATGTTCTTCACATGTTACATTACATCGAATCAATTAATGAAATTTTATGGGAGGGGGAATCAAGACGGATCAAGAAAAGTAAAATTAGACAAATCAAAGTTGAGGAAAAATTCAAAATTATGATGTAGAAAACAGCTATCGAATTAGTCATCTACAAATTATTTATACATAGCATACAAAAGAATGGGTGCACATATAAACACGACACCATTCATTCCAAAAAAGATGCTAAGTAGTCGAATAATCAACCTAGATAAACTTTAACATGGAGAATGAGTCTAATCCCAAGTGAAATCAATATTTAAGAGCATAACAAAAATAGGAAACTCAGCAACTTCATTTCAAGCTAAGGCATCCACATTTTATGGTTTTAAAAATAAAAATGAGTTTTGATACGGATCGCTTCACGGTGACAACTCATTTTAGGCAACAAGAGAACCAAGATTAGGTAAAACCAAGAAATATTAACAACTCATCGCATGTTCATAACAAATTACAATTAACGTACGAATCAAGATTGCAATACGAAATTCTAAACATAGTCATTTTTCGCCCTAACAAAACGTGTAGCAAAGCGAAACATTATATTATCAAGAAAATTAGCAAAGGAACACAAACATACTTAAAAATGACATGAGAAAAACAAATCGCATCCATCTTTATAAAAAAAAAATGTTTGAAGATCCCACACCATTTTCTCATAATCGGGAAGGAGGCTAGTGAAAGATTTGAAGTACACAAAATTCAAAGAGAGAAACTTACCGTACGTCCCGAGATTTCACGCAATGCTTCACCCAACGAGAAGTAGAATCAGCCATCATACGACATTGTAACCCATATCTCTCGAAGTATTCCGCAATTGTAATGCCTACAACAATCACACATTCATTAGTTTCGATAGAGCAACACGAAGCATTATATTATAGTCAGTGAAAAATATGGCACTTACAAACAGATCGGAGTAAAAGAAAACGTTTCGATACTAAGAAGAGTATTCAAGTATCAAAAATAAGGCAATGGAAATGAACAAACAAAGTAAGCATATACTAGAACTTTGGGGTTTCAAAGGAACTTAACAACTGCTTCTCATATGATATACTAGAACTTTCGGTACCGGTGTATATGGACGCCTCCCTAGCAGCCCACAGCATGTTAGAAGTATTAGCTACAAGTGTAGTTCGCTTCATAACAGATTCCTCACGACCATCGTGCAATGTCCTTGTCAATTGAGGAAAATCCATAAGAACCCGAAAAATTAAGGGATTACAAACTTCAACCTTCAATGCATAACAGCTTATGATAAGCAACATAGACATCACATACCTCTCGCCATTTCATTTCCTCTTTCTCCACAACCAACATACACCACTTATCGATCGTAATTAGAGTACCGCATTTACCAAAAAACATTAAGCATAAATATCAAAGTCCAACTACACAACTTAATATAGTAAGACAATCAAGAGAAGAAGATGAGTAGGAGCTCATAAAAATGGACAAAGAGAGTGCTTTTTAGAAACTAGCAAAGACCATAAAAAAATGAACTCGCATTACAACATGAAACAACAGAGTGCTTAGTTCAAGAGAGTTCTTTTTCGAACTGATCAAGTTTTCAAACTTAGTTCAACATAAAAATGGACAAAGAAGACTATAAAACATGTTTCTAATCGATTCAAGTTTTCAAACTTAGGAAAATGAAAATACAATAAAACGAAAAATGTAAGAGAAAGATGTTACAACTAAAAATTTCAAAGGAAAAAAAGTATCTGATTCGCTTTGGCACTTAATTCAGCAGAGTGCTTTTTAGAAACTATAGGTGTAAAAAAATGATACTAACGGACTTCGTATTCGAAGTGAATTAAAGAAGAAAAACAAAAACAAGAATGCAAGAGAATAATATCATCTATTAAATCAAATCATAAGCATTACTATATGCTAAAAGACACTAGAAACTATTTAGCATGGCTGTTTAATCTCCTCCATGCATGATCTCAAAGTGGGAAGCACTATCAAAGTCCAACTACACAACTCATTAAAAAAAAATCAGTGATCACAATAAACAGATTAACAGATATTACCCAAGTTTTGCAAAGACAAATAAACCAAGATTCTATCATAGTTTAGTGAATTTAAAGCCATACACACGTGGAAGCAATAAAACTACTTTTCCATCTATGATGAATAGATCCATCTATTGAAACAAACCCATAGTGATTTATGATGAATTGATCATTTTAGAATGTCATTTATTTAGTCCTCGTGCACAATTTGTTTAGCCTCATGGAAAATGGACTCATGGTTTTTGGAATCTTATCATACTCATGGAAGTCTCCATCCATAAATCAAGAAAACCAATTCTACACTGAAATTAAGTACCATTTTAACAGAAGACAGAATTTTCTTTAATTGGAAGGTAGATCACAACTCACAACATGGAAACACCACCATGACACCATCAACAACTTCTACTACTACCAATACACATCTCATCTGGCTCTTTATCTCTATATTCTCTGTCTAAAGCCATACATGGCCATTAGCAAGTCAATTATTCAACAATACCTTCGAATATACATTTAACAAAACTAAGGAACATGCAATTGAACAAAGATGATAAAGGCAAGGCAAAGAACAAGCAAGGAATGCACCTTAATGACCATTTCAGTTAGAAATGAGAAATAACTACAACCCATAAAACAAGGCAAACAAGATGGCCATCAAAAGAGATAAATATGCACAAAGGCACATATCAAAAGTCAAGCTATCAAAAGTTCACGTTTCTACTTAAGTCAAACAAACAAGCTTATGTAGAGTGAACAAATTTTCTACCTTTAAAATGAAAGCTTCACATTTCTCCTACTTATTTTAAGGGTCAAAGACATATATGTTTGATGCATTTCATGATGACAATGGATCAAACATATATAAGTCTTGAGACGCATTAATTAGGGAGATTTAAATGGTTTGAAAAGCTCACCATCAATTGCGCTAAATCGAGCACAATGGAAGAGTTCGATCCATTCAATCGACCCCGATTATTAATTGGTCCGAGGCTATGTTGTCGTTGTTCTAAAGGTCAAATACTTCTACATTTGTAATAACATGTGTAACGAAAAAATAAAGTGAAGAATAAGGAGGAGGATTAAAAAAATAAATGCAAATGTCATCTCACCATTTGGAGAATAAATACTAAGATGAATGGGAACACTAGAGATTTGTTTGCTACGCCTGTCTCTCGATCGCTTTCATCGATATCTCCTTTCTCACAAAGAAATTTGTATACATACCAGGAAATTAGCACATGAAAAGTAGAACAAAACAAGTGAAAACCCTTGGAAAACAAACAAAAACACAAATTTAAAATTAAAGATCTAAATAGATTATTAGATTTCAAAAAAAAAAGACAAGTATGTGACTCGTATATTAACATCATATATGCATGCATATTAGATTTTAACATATATTGAATCATACCTAAACAACCGTACAAAAAAGAGCGAGGAAACTTCTTTGACATTGAGATATTTAGTAGTGTTGGATATGAGTTATCAAGGACTTTAATGGACTGATTGAAGTGGAAATCATAAAGAATTAGACTTAAAGTGCCCCTTTAAATAGAAATCTTTCCTTGGCATGTTCTATTGGGTTTACCCGCAAGGAATATACTATTGATGTAAAATCACTAGGGAAACTTGCTCTAATTACACATTCCTATAAGATGTAAAATCAGCAAGTTCATATTTCCAAGTTCCAATTGCAAAATTTCACAAGCCATGTTGAGAGCACGCTTGCTTACTAGCAAGGCAAAGATAAGCAATGGTAGAAATAAAATTGTCGAAAAAGAACATACATAACTAACATTATGCGTCCACTCAAAACATACCTAAATGCAATGTCTTCTACAAACATTCAAGAAAGTACCTACAAGAAAATTGTTTAACAAAAAAATGGGAGGGAAAAAAATTGAACAAATTGAAACAAAAACCGAAAAACACAAAACCAAACACGAAAGATCGAAGCTTTCAAGACCAAACAAAACTCTACCAAAACCCCATTACCGAAAACACAAAAACAAACCCTAGACACCACAAAACCCCAAGAAACTCACATGCAATCTTCGAGAAACCAAACAATAAAAAAAATCTAAAATCGAAACCCTAGAAACCAAAAAAACAGAACTCACATCGAGAATCCCAAAGCAAGTCGTCGACCGAAATTTGGGGTCGCCGAGGCGCGTCCGGCTTCGTTGAGCTCGAGCTCCAGCTTCCTGTCCGTCATTTCTCCGAATCTCCGCGGACCCTTCAAAACCCTATCGATCACGAACTCAATTTTAGACTCCATGCCTCATCAAAAAAACCCTAGAACGAACCCTAGAAACCAAGACGGAATCGGAGGGGACTAAATCTAGGGTTTGGTACGCGAAATCGATTCAGACGAACAACATGGCTATTGGTGAGAGTGAGAGTAGAGAGGTGCGAGAGAGAGAGAGCAGAGAGCGGCAGAGAGAGAGAGTGCGGTGACGATGAGAAAGAGAGCAGAGAGCGGCGACGGTGAGAGAGAGAGAGGAGAGAGCGGTGACGGTGAGAGAGAGCGGAGAGAGCGGTGAGGGAGAGAGGTTTGTTGAGAGAGAGAGAGCGGTGAGGGAGAGGTTTGTTGAGACAGAGGTTTTGAGAGGTTTTGAGAGACAGAGAGACAGAGAGAGGTTTTGAGAGACAGAGAGAGGTTTTGAGAGAGGTTTTGAGAGACAGAGAGATTTGAGAGACAGAGAGAGGTTTTGAGAGACAGAGAGAGAGCTGAGTGATTTTAGGGAGAGACGGACGGTTGTGGGTATGTAGATCAAGCATGCACGAATCTCGAGACATAATGAACGGTTGAAAAAAAAGAAAGTTTTGG
The DNA here is from genome assembly GCA_039657365.1 of Stephania yunnanensis. NCBI lineage: Eukaryota > Viridiplantae > Streptophyta > Magnoliopsida > Ranunculales > Menispermaceae > Stephania > Stephania yunnanensis. Next base: position 23,472,543 of record CM077581.1, on the reverse strand, counting down.
TGGGAATGTTGGCGCCATTTTTTAGAGACGGAATTTAATTCCGTCTCTAATTCCGTCTCTAATTCCGTCTCTGATCCGTCTCAAATCCGTCTCTGAATATTTCCGTCTCAATTCCGTCGCTAACTTTTTAATTTGTCCTTATTTGTTATTTTTAGGGTTTTTTGGGATGCGCGGTTGAATTCGAGGCAAAAAATTGTATGAAATGGAGTATTTATATGCAGTGATTCGATACAAAAAAAATTTATCTCGAAATACGCATTGCACAAGGGATGAAATAGTGACCAGCAGGTCATGTAACCTAGAAGGGACATACATGAGTCACTGATCAACACAGCGGCCCTTGATGTTGACTCCTGATGCGCATCATTTATTGCTACCAGAAATTCGGCGATTCTTCATGCGTGCCTTCTCCTCCTCGCCTCTCCTCTGATACGATTTTACCACGTGTCCTCATGTCAGCACCTTCCCTCAGCTGCTGTTGGATTTCCTCGGGATGAGTATAGGTACGCACTCCCAGTTTTTCGCAAAAGCTTGTGCGAGTTCTCTTCAGCCCAGTTGCTCGTCACGTGACAGTGTGTAACTCGTCCAGCTTGTCACTGCATCAGCTTCTTGTCCAGTTCCTCACCGCCACATCACCTGCACAGCATACGCCACTAATCAGCATCTAACGCGAGGAAGAACTAGTGCAAACAACTCAAAACAATCACCATATGGTCCTCCGGGCACGGGTCACCAACCAAACCCCTAATTTCCAATTCTCTCTTCTATAGAGCAAATTAGAATGTGATTTTACATTAGGACTTAAGTATTCTTTGGAGAACTCACTTTTTGGATGGTTACGCATTGTTATTTTCTCTTTTCTTTCCAACAAACCATTATTTTTTTATTTCTCTTTGAATTTTAATGGAGTTTTCAAGCAATATGTCCAGCTAACTTCATCTTTCTAGACTAGAGGTGGAGTAAACTATCCTTTTGTCATAAGCATATGTGAGGTTTACTTTGATTTATTTAAATTACTTTTCATAGTATTTTATTCCCTTTGTTATAGTTTGAATAATTGAGGTTAAGTTCACATTTAAACCTTGATTCATTTGCCAGTGAGTTGTACGTACTCGTCCTTGTGCAATAAGACCACAGTAGTGGCAATTGACCCTACTAATTAATTCACTCCTTTTAGGACCGATTGAATACCTTAGGGATATAGGCTAAATTGGACACACTAGCGATCCAGTAGTCTAGGTGTAGTGCCTTCACAAAGCCCATTGCAGTTAACGTGTTAAACCTAATTCACTTGAGTATAGGGTTATGTGTTTGACTAGAGAAGTGATCATTGTTGTACCTTGACCATCGAGATAGGAAAGTGCGAGGACTTGCATACGTTACCGGGTCTATAGCTACTCTAAATTACCGTGAATTGCATGGTTTATTTAGATTGATTACCATATTTATAATTATACCAAAATGTGAAAGTTTGTGATACCGATGGTTTAGGTTATTTTCCTTATTGATTTATTCACTTAGCATTTGTATTTTTTGTTTTAATTAATTCTTGAGAACACTTTTGAGAATCCCCCCGATTTACTTTTTAGTTCATTAGCCTAAGTTAGAAACTTGGTCTTCATAGATCGACCCCATGCTTGCCACTACTGCAATTATTGTGGTCATTGATAATTTCATGGGGATTATATATTTTGACACATTCGACATGCGTTAGGAAGTTTAAGAAAATTACACATACGCCCCTATTAATAAGTTATCATATAACAAATTATATGAGCATTTAAGTTAAAATTCATTACTCCGGACTAATTGAAATTGGGCAAAGTCATTTTTTTGTGCGACCAAAAAGGTTCATGCAACATTAGCAGTGAACTAAAGCCATTTTGGTACATAAGACATAAGCGGTCTCTAGTAATGCATTATGACTAACTAAGTAGCATGAATATCAAAATCGATACAACCTAATGAATAACATATATTATATCATTTTGTCATGTGATATCCTTTGATAAAACATAAGGCATAGAAAAGTCACCCTTAATGTTCAATCGTACTAGTCTCGATCTTCAGGTGGACTGAAAACATCAAAATGACATTGATCATATCAATTCACTTAGACTTGGCTATTTAACAATCTAACATATGGAGGGATCCACTTATATCTCTCTATACGAAATGGACAAATTATATCTTGATTACACACCTTCATATATTATTCACATGATAATCAATCATAATCTTTACAATCGTCCGGTTAAAGACAATGTTTGATTATATTAAATTACCATGCTCCTAATATTGAAGTTTGTGATAATCTCAAGTCAAAGAACTAATGTTATACCTATCATTAATAACACCTATGACTTAATCCATATGGTGTTCGCATAGCGGGACAATCCAATACCTTGTTAATAAGTACTCATGATCTCGATTCGTATCCATATACACATGATCACCGCATGAGCATCAATCAAAATTCACACTAGCCTTAATTCATTATAGTTCCCAGTATAATGATCGACTAGGGACATTTAGGATATTTCAACAAATACCATAGATCTTACTATAAGGTAAACATGTGATCACTTATAATAAAACAACAAATGAAAACTCAATCTTATTAACTAAAATTATAAGATAAATAATTTTTGTAGATTGACCTAGGGCATATGCCCCAACATGATTGTGTCAAATTACCATGTTCCTAATATTGAATTATATGATAATCTCAAGTTAAAGAATTAAATGATATACCGATCATGAGTAACACCTATGACTTAACCTATGTGGTGTTCTCATAGTGGGTCGGTCCAGTACCTTGTTCCCTAACAAGTACTCATGATCTCGATTCGTATCCTTGTACACATAATCATTATATGACCATTAATCATGATTCACATTAGTCTTAGTTCATTAAAGTTCCTATTATAGTGATCGACTAGGGACATTTAAGATATTTCAACAAATACCCATGGAACTTATTATAAGGTGAATATGCAATCACTTATAATAAAAAGACAAAACAAAAACCTATATTTTACTAACTAAAATCATAAGATTAATAAAGTTTGTAGATTGACTTAGGGCACATGCCCCAATAGCTAGGGCGCCTTCGGGGCAGAGGTGTGGGGAGGAGCGTTCCTCGCCTCCCTGACGTTAGGAATTTTGGGGGCCAAAAGGCCCCTAGACTGCTAGGCAAGGACCAAACTAGCCCCTGACCGCCAACCCGGGTTAGACTAGCCCTTAGACCACCAACATGGGCCATTTTGTCCCATATACTCAAAATTAAACAATAAATAAACAATAAATAAATAAATATAATATATATATAATAATATAAATAAAGTAAAATAAAATAAAAATAAACCTTTATAGTCTTGGCTATTCAACAAGGGTGCACTCCCGCGCCTTAAGAAAAAATAGGCAGGCATTAGGTGATGGAGGACCCACGCGACCCACACCAATAGGCCCAAAGGCAATTATGTTGGAATTAATTAACAAAATCAATTGAACTTGGGTGTTGATGTGATGTGTATTGATTGTCTAGATTCGAAAATGGTTCACACATAACCTCGAGCCTACAAGGATTAAGAATGGATATCCCGTCGACTCAAGATAAGTGGGGCGCTTGCTCAATTATCAAATGTAACACCTCAAATCTCTAATTTGAATTATCCCTTTATCAAGGCTAATATGGTATATATGCATGGTATGTGTGAAATAGTGTGAATGATATGTGTACTACATACCATCTCATTGACTTAGATAGGAATATAAGCCTAAATAAATAAGAATAGACCTAAAGGACTTTTAAAATAAATAAACAAAGAAAAAGGACAGTTTTGGTAACTAAACACACATAAGGTTATTTATGTAAAATACAAGAAATGATAGACTTAATGTGGACCCTAGGCTCATCCTAGTACTTAAGTGCATCAAGATGAGAAGTGCAGTTTTGATTTGGTCAATATAACCCTAATCTCATTAACTAAGTATTTGAAACACAATTAGGGATTCAATCCACTTTTATTTGAATTTCTATGGGAGAAATTGAGAAAGAAACCCTAGAACACTTGTTTGGTGGATTTGGTGGAGGATATGGAACTCTCATCAAGATCTCACAAAGTAAGGTAAACAGCTTGTCTCGTCTTCTCTAATTTTCTTTATTTGGTTCACATATTCGATTTTGATTGAAATCATGGTTTCTCTTGGAGTTTTAAGATGGAAGATGAACTCATATGCTTTGATTTATGATTCGGGTCATCTCTATCTCATCTTCTTTGGGTTATTCAAAAGAAATTGTAAAATCTATGTTTTAATGATAGATTTGTAGTTTTGATGCATTCTTTAATGGTATGAGAATGATCTTATGGTTTCAAACGAATGGTTTGATACTATTTTGATCGGATCTGAACCCTTGAGGGTCGGTGTGAGTTGTTGGGAAATTTAGAAATTGGATTTCATATTTGAAATCCTGAATTTGCGCCCAACAATGCGCTAACACCTTGATCACAAGCTGTACGACACAAGCCAAGCCGCTACATGGGCATTTGGAGAAGGCAATCTAGTGATTCCCCAATGCCATGGTATGCATCATATGGTGTTGGCAAATTTCTAGGATCAATTTGGAGTTTTTAGATTTGAAACGAGCGATTTCACCCCAATGCCTTGTGGGTAAACCAATGGCGTTGGGAGGGCGTTGGATATTTTTATAGAATTTAACAAAATCTCGTTGTTTTCTTAAATTACCGAGTTTTTATCGAGATATATCACCGGGACAAGGATCAGAGTAGTGGTGACTAACCTCGAAAACCTTTGTCATCGCGGCGAAGGCGTGCCATTGATTCAAAAAGGGGTTTTATATCATTTTCAAGATATTAGTATGAATTGCCTAAACTTACCTCAAACAAAACATGTTAATAATACATACATGAACCGATACCAATGCAGACACGAGGAGAACCGAATACAAAATTCCAAGTTAGGATTAGATTGGATAGCAGCTGTTTGAGGTAAGTGGCGTTTGCTTTATCTTCAATCATGTCATGCTATTAGTTATGCTAGGATTCATGATAGTGAATGGTTGATCTCTTTCTTAGATTCAAATTGAATATATCTTGTTGTTTCACTTTATCATGTCTCTTTTTAGCTCTCTATTTATGGATGCCTGTGGAACTAATATGCTTAGAATGAATGTTTGTAAATGGTACCTCAGATTGGAGAGTAGATAGCCACTTGTCATCTCCTTTTGCTACTAATGGCAAGTATGATCATTATGATGATTAGACATCAATCTATAAAACAGGATCATATTTGATACATTTGAAACTAGTTGGTTATCACACCATACCATTTTTATCTAGTTTCTACTTCGTTGAGTCTATGCCATTCATATTATCATTATTATCTTGTTGACTATCTTATTCGGGCTTTGCTTTATTGCACCTTGCATTATGTATTATGTTTTTTATGTTATCCTTTCATGCCTAGAATGATAGTAGGATTAGTCAATAACCTTATTCATGCTAGTTATTACACATTAGGTATTACTTGGATGTAAAGGGTAAAGCAGGCTTCTGCTTTACTGAGCCTGTTGAAATATTGCTCACCTCACTGTTGGGGCATGTGTCCTAGGTCAACCCATTAATTGTCTTTATTAATACTTTTAGTTAATAAAATAGAGGATTTCATTTGTTGTTTATTATAATTAATTTGCATGTTTACATTATAATAAGATCCACGGGTATTTACAAAAATATCCTAAATATCCCTAGTCGATCATTATACTAGGAATTATAATGAATTAAGACTAGTGTGAGTCTTGATTGATGATCATATGATGATTATATGTATAGGGACATGAATCAAGATCACAAGTACTTGTTAGGGAACAAAGTATTGGACCGACCCGCTATGAAAACATCACATGGATTAAGTCATAGTTGTTTCTCATGATAGGTATATTTTTCAGTCCTCTGACTTGAGATTACCAGAGACTTCAACATTAGAACACAATGATTTGAAACAATCAAACATTGTCTTTAACCGGACGATTATAAAGGTTGCAATTGATTACTGTGTGAGCAATGTGATGAAGTTGTGTAATCGAGATATAATTTATCCCTCTCATATAAAGAGAGATATCTAGTGGATCCCTCGATGTGTTAGACTGTTAAAAGGCCTAGTCTAAGTGAATTGATATTGATCAATGTCACTTGGATGTTTTCAGTCTACCTAGAGATCGAGACTAGTACGATTGAACATGTTGGATGACAATTCCATGTCTTATGTTTGATCAAAAGGATATCGTATGAAAAAATGATGTTGTATAATCTATTGATTAGGTTGTATCGATTTGATATTCATACAACTTGGGTAGTCATAATGTCTCGCTAGAGGTCGTTTATGACTTGTGTACCAAAATGTGTTTTGGTACACTGCCAACGTTGTTGTATATGCCTATTGGGTCGCACACTAAGAATGGTTTTACGAGATTTTAAGATGATTCAGAAAAATGAATTTTATATGATAAAATTCATGACAGAAACGTCCTTGTAGTGTATTACACTTATATTTCTTTAAGTAGGGGTATACGTGTAATTTATTTAACCGTTTATATACAAGGGTTGTATAAATAAACGCTTTAAGTTAGAACATACGTAAAAAAGATTAAAGGCTGAAACTCTTGTTTCATAAACGAATTAGGGTTTTCTGGTACGCTTTGGATCATTTTGGAGATAAATAAAAAGGTTTGGTATTCTCTCGAAGCTAGCATTTCGAATCTCGGCCGCCATTCGTGTGTGGACTATTGGTAGAGGGCGTTCGTCGTTGACAGCACCTTAGAGATCGATCAACCTTCAGAAATGTATATTGCGATCGAGGTATGATTAAGTTTTCATGGTTTAAACGTTTTTAATGGACTTAGATTCGGATCTTGTTGGGGTTTTTGTCAAAATTGTTTTGTAATTTCCGCAGCGTATGAACCCCAAAACTCAAGAGTGGTATCAAAGCCTTCGAGTTCGATTCCATTAAATTCATTGCATGTTTTCTTCTGATATATACATGATATATGATTGAAAGCATGTTAATAGTTGAAGTATATGTGATATACATAAGTTTTCTATGAGATTTATTATCATGTTTTGTGTATATGATACATATGTTCGTGATTTAATTGAAATCAGTTTCGTACATGCTAGTAACCATGTTAGGTTAATTCGAATAATTTTAATGAATTGAATTTCGTGTTCTGTGATCCATGACACCATTAGGTATAATCTTTATTTTTCTTGTATTTATGCATAGATGAGATCTCTGTAATTCAATATGTATATTTAGGTTACATTGTTTTAAGTTTCTTAAATTGTATAAGTCTTAATATTAATTCAAAACTAATATGATTAGGTTCGATTGGGATAGTAGTTCATGATTCAATTACATGTTTGTGATTATTTGGATGAGGACCGAAATTGCAAATAATTATTTTTTGAAATTATTTATTTATCTCGTTATATATATTCTCTTATGAAATTTCTATTTGATAATAGATAGATAACAAATTAGATTATGAGATATTAGCAAAATCAGTTTTGTTATCCCTATTGGATACGAGATAAATATCGAGAATTTTGTTATTGGTGATATGTTGGATTCAAATATCTTAAGTCCTAATTGGATTAGGATAAGATGATTAGTTAGATGTATGCCCGGGTTAATTAAAATGTTTTAATTGACTTAATTTCGATAAATTAAGCGGTTAATTTAGGATAATAAAATCAGCAAAAAATATGATTTTCTATAGCAAGTTTTAATTTTTGGAATTGAAATTTGTCTCCTAAAAAAATGGGGGCGCTGCCCCCTGTTCCCCCATCCGCTGACCGATCAGCGGAACCACCGCCCACTGACCGGCCAGCAGGACCGTCGTTTAACTAATCCTAGCGCACGGAATTTCTTTTATTAGTGAACAATATAAAAGTTTTCAAATTGTTTAGTGATTGAACAAATCAATAAAATATATGATATTTCATTGTTTACATAAAATCACTAAAACTGAATAAAATCCCTCTATTAAATTTTAAGTCTCGTGCCATCCATTTTAAACAATTGTCAAGGCCTCGATCACACTAATATAGTTTCGGCCATAGCTGGGTGTATTGTGTTATCTTGGTGAGACAAGTTGGGTAAGAGTTACCTAATTGTTTAAAATGGTCCGACTTAATAAAGCTATCAAAATAGTTTTGAGCGTTAGGCACATGATGAGATAAAAAACATACTAAGACATAAGATGTCCCGTATCTCATAAAAGTATCTAAAATTACATAAGATGTAATTAGTAATTGTTACCTACCTAAATAATTTATTTATGTGTTTCATGTCATAGCTGTCATAGAATTAGGTGAAATATGGATTTTAGTCCCCTAAATAAACAATATGTTTTAGGAGGGTTGTTAATTTAGTGGGAGTCTATTCCTCTATACTAAAATAAACTTTGCATAGTCTTTATTATAGATCAATGGCCTCTTTAAGTAACAATAATTTTCTGTCACTGCGATCCATCATTGAGAAGGATAAGCTATCTGGGACTAACTTTCTTGACTGGTTCAGGAACTTGAGAATCGTTCTTAAGCATGAACACAAGTTGTATGTCCTGGATGTTCCAATCCCTGAGGACCCACCAGCCAATGCTACGAAAGTTATGAAGGATGTGCATAATAAGCATGTCAACGATTCTACTGATGTTGTATGTATTATGCTGGCAACTATGGTTCCTGAACTTTAGAAGGACATGGAACTAATGGAAGCTACGACATGGTTGTAACATTGAAGGAAATGTTCCAATGACAAGCTAGGCAAGAAAGGTTCGAGATAGTCAATAACCTACATTCTTGCAAGATGACTGAGGGTGTGTTAGTTAGTCCTCATGTTCTGAAGATGAAGGGCTATGTTGACTAGCTTGATAGACTCGGATTTCCCATAAGCCAAAAGTTGGCTATGGATTTGATCCTGAATTCATTACCAGAGAGTTACTCACACTTTGTGATGATCTACAATATGAATAATATGGAGAAATCAATTTTAGAGTTGCATTTAACGCTCAAAACTGATGAACAAAATATCAAGAAACCCTATAGTAATGTGTTGATGGTCCGAAAGGGAAAGGGAATGAAGAAGAAATGCAAAGGCAAAGCTAATGTTGTCAAGGCTATTGCTGCACCTGTCGCAAAGCCTATGGAACAAGTCAAGCCCCAGCCTATTCCTACTTCAAAACACCCAAAAGAAAAAGGAAGGAAATTGTCATTTCTGCAACGCACCTGGACATTGGTTCAGAAATTGAAAACTCTATCTAGAAGATCTAAAGAAGAAAAAGGGTAGTGCTACTACTACAGGTATTTATGTTATTGAAATTAATTTATCCACTAGTGATTCATGGGTATTAGATACTGGATGTGGATCTCACATTTGTATAAATGTGCGGGGACTCACCAGAAGTAGAAAGTTGAAGAAAGGAGAAGTCATCCTCCGCGTAGGGAATGGAGCAAGAGTTATTGCCCTAGCTGTTGGATCATATGACTTAGTCTTACTTAGTGGACTTATTTTAACTTTAAATAATTGTTATTTTGTGTCTGTCTTGAGCAGAAACATCATTTCTATTTCATTTTTGGATATGGATGGTTTTGATTTTATTATTGGGAATAATAGATGTTTCATTTCTCGTAAAGACATATTTTATGCAAATGTTGATTTGTGTGATGGTCTTTATATTCTAAGCATGAAAAGGTCCACTGATACTCCAGTCTTTAACATAAATACAAAGATATTCAAGTCAAATGATTTGAATCAAACCTATATTTGGCATTGTCGTCTCGGGCACATAAATGAGAAATGCATAATGAAGCTCCATAAAGATGGGCTTCTAGATTCATTTGATTTAGAAACATATGAAACGTGTGTATCTTGTTTACTAGGCAAGATGACTAAAAGTCCCTTTACTGGACACAGTGAAAGGGCAAGTGATTTATTAGGTCTAATACGTATTGATGTATGTGGTCCTATAAACACAATAGCCAGAGGAGTTTATCAATACTTCATTACATTTACTGATGATTTCAGTAGATATGGTTATGTATATCTTATGAAACATAAAGTTGAATCATTTGAGATGTTTTGAACGTTTCAAAATGAAGTGCAAAATCAACTTGGTAAAACTATCAAAACACTTCAGTCAAATAGAGGTGGTGAATATTTGAGCCAAGAATTTGATGATCATCTTAGAAAATGTGGGATTATCTCCCAATTGACTCCACCAACAACTCCATAATGGAATGGAGTTTCTGAAAAGAGAAATCAAACCTTATTAGATATGGTTCGATTTATGATGAGTCATGCAGATCTTCCATTATCCTTTTGGGGTTATGCATTACGAACTACAGCTTTCCTTCTAAATCGAGTTCCTTCTAAAGCGGTTGATAAAACATAATATGAGATATGGTACGGGAAGAGACCTAGTTTGTCTTTCCTTAAGATTTGGGGTTGTGAGGCTTACGTAAAGCGACAAGTCTTAGAAAAACTAGCACTTAAATCTGACAAGTGTTTATTTGTGGGGTATCCTAAAGAAACAAAAGGATATTACTTTTATAATCCCACTAAGAACAAGGTGTTTGTTGCTCGATATAGTGCCTTTATGGAATAACGATTTATTTCAAAAGACACTAGTAGGAGAAAAATAAATCTTGAAGAAGTTCAAGAATCACAGATAAACACTAAATCGCTACTGGAAGTTCAACAACGTTCTGAACTAGTTGAGCCTCCACAAGTGACACAAGGCCCACGTAAATCTGGTAGGGTAAGACATGGGCCAAAGAGATTCGGATTTCTCATTACTGATAGTCGTGATGTGTTGCTTATGGATCAAAATGAGCCCACCACTTATCAGGAGGCTATGTCTGGACCAGACTCAGATAAATGGCTAAGTGCCATGAACTCTGAGATGCAATCCATGTATGATAACCAAGTTTGGAACTTGGTTGATTTACCTGAAGGTGGTAAGACCATTGGATGTAAATGGGTTTCCAAGAAGAAAACTGACATGCATGGCAAAGTGCATACTTTTAAAGCAAGACTTGTAGTAAAAGGTTTCAGACATACTCAAGGTATTGATTATGATGAAACTTTTTTGCCAGTAGTCATGCTTAAATCCATAAGAATTTTAATTGCCATTGCTGCATATTATGACTATGAGATATGGCAAATGGATGTAAAATAGCATTTCTTAACGGAAAGTTGCTTGAGGACGTGTATATGACACAACCTGAAGGTTTTGTACATCTTGAGAATTCTAGGAAGGTATGCAAGCTTCAAAGATCCATTTATGGATTAAAGCAAGCTTCTCGGAGTTGGAATCTTCATTTTGATGAAGCAATCAAGAATTTTGGTATTATTAAGAATGAAGATGAGCCTTGTGTATACAAGAAGGTCAGTGGGAGTGTAGTTATTTTTCTGGTACTATATGTTGATGATATACTACTTATTGGAAATGACATCCCAACATTGCAGAATGTCAAGTCTTGGTTAGGGAAGTGTTTCTCAATGAAAGACTTAGGAGATGCAGCTTATATCCTAGGGATAAGGATCTGTAGGGATAGATCTAAGAGGCTAATCGGTTTAACTCGAGTGCTTACATAGACAAGGTACGAAATAGGTTCAGTTTTCAAGACTCTAAAAGAGGATTGTTGCCAATGTCTCATGGCATAAGTCTCAGCAAGATTCAATGTCCTAAGACAAATGATGAGCGAGACCGTATGAATAAGATTCCATATGCATCAGCTATTGGATCTATCATGTATGCCATGTTATGCACTCGACTGATGTATCATATGCTTTGAGCACTACAAGCGAGATATCGGTCGATCCTGGTGAGAGTCACTAGATAGCAGTAAAGAACATTCTTAAATACTTAAGAAGGACTAAGGAATTGTTCTTGGTCTATTGAGGTTTTGAAATGATCTAGTTGTAAATGGTTAGATAGATGTAAGTTTTCAAACTGATATAGATGATTTTAGATCGCAGTCTGGATGTGTGTACTTTGAATGGGGGTGCAGTAAGCTGAAAAAGTTCGAAGCAAGATATTGTGGCAGATTCAACAACAGAAGCGAGTATATTGCAGCGTCCGATGCCGCAAAGGAGGCAGCTTGGATCAAAAAGTTCATTTCGAACTAGGTGTAGTTCCAAGTATTGCTAACCCTGTTTGTTTGTATTGTGACAATAACGGGGCAATATCATGGGCCAAGGAACCTAGATCACACCACATATCCAAACATATACTCGGCGTTTTTCCATCTCATAAGAGAAATTATTGAGAGGGAGACTTAAGGATTTGCAGAGTACCTACTGAAGACAACGTTGCGGATCCATTGACAAAAGCTCTTCCACAAGCAAAACATGATGGTCATGTTAGATCATTAGGCATTAAATGCATGTATGATTGGCCCTAGTGCAAGTGGGAGATGCTGGGGCACGTACCCTGGTCAATCCATTAACTGTCTTTATGAATATTTTTAGTTAATAAAATAGAGGATTTCATTTATTGTTTATTATAATTAATTTGTATGTTTACATTATAATAAGATTCATGGGTATTTACAGAAATATCATAAATGTCCCTAGTCAATCATTATACTGAGAATTATAATGAATTAAGACTAGTGTGAGTCTTGATTGATGATCATATGATGATTATACATATAGGGATACGAATCAAGATCACGAGTATCTGTTAGGGAACAAAGTACGGACCGACCAGCTTATGAGAACATCACATGAATTAAGTCATAGTTGTTTCTCATGATAGGTATATTTTTCAGTCCTCTGACTTGAGATTACCAGAGACTTCAACATTAGGAATATAGTGATTTGACACAATCAAACGTTGTCTTTAATCGGGCGATTGTAAAGGTCGTGATTGGTTATTGTGTGAGCAATGTGATGAAGTTGTGTAATCGAGATATAATTTTTCCCTCCCTCTCATATAAAGAGAGATATCCAGTGGATCCCTCGATGTGTTAGACTGTTAAAAAGCCTTGTCTAAGTGAATTGATATTGATCAACGTCACTTGGATATTTTTAGTCTACCTTGAGATCGAGACTACTACGATTGAACATGTTGGATGACAATTTCATGCCTTATGTTTGATCAAAAGGATATCGTGTGACAAAAAGGATGTTATATACACTATTGATTAGGTTGTATTGATTTGATATTCGTACAACTTGGGTAGTCATAATGTCTTGCTAGAGGCCACTTATGACTTGTGTACCAAAATGTGTTTTGGTACACTGCCAATGTTGTATGGGCCTATTGGATCACACACTAAGAATGGTTTTGCGAGGTTTTAAGATGGTTCAGAAAAATGAGTTTTATATGATAAATTCATGACAGAAACGTCCTTGTGGCGTATTACACTTATACTTCTTTAAGTAGGGGTATATGTGTAATTTACTTAACCGTCTATATACAAGGGTTGTATAAATAGACGCTTTAAGTTAGAACACACGTAAAAAAGATTAAGAGCCGAAACTCTATTTTCGTTTTAGAAACGAATTATGATTTTCTAGTACGTTCTAGATCATTTTGAAGATAAACGAAAAGGTTTGGTATTCTCTCGAAGCTAGCACTTCGAGTCTCGGCCGCCGTTCGTGTGTGAACTGTTGGTAGAGGGCGTTCGTCATTGGCAGCGCCTTAGAGATCGATCAACCTTCAGAAAGATATATTGCGACCGAGGTATGATTGAGTTTTCATGGTTTAAACATTTTTAATGGAATTAGATTCGGATCCTATCGGGGTTTTTGTCAAAATTATTTTGTAATTTCCGTTGCGTATGAACCCTAAAACCTAACACTCACTCCTTTTTCCCCTTTAGGTACCTCAACTGCTGTTCGAGATAAAGAAAAGAACAAGTTCATATCATAGAAGCTTTTTCACATTTGCAAGGTTGTTTATTTGTATTTATTTGGTTTTGGAACATTTATGTAATAAACAAGGGATCTATCATGGGTAGAGTTTGTGAAACCCATAGTTTAGTAGTTTAACTTTTTTAAGACTTTCTATTTTATTTCATACCTGTATATATCTTAGTTATCTATTTTTAGATTTTCTTTTTGTATTTCCATAGATTAAGGCTTACTAGATCATTGCCTGACTCGTTGGGTCATCTCGAGAGGTTTGACAATGGTTTAGGTCGGACGGCCCTTGTTATAGGAATTGGAGTCGTCACATCAAACATGACATGCTATTAGATATGTTTAGGTCTCACAATTTTAATTTGAGACTTGGGGAATGGGTTGCGGCTTATTATTGACTTGAATGTAACTATCTATGGGTTGTGAGTGTGTTGCCCTTTGCTCATGATTGTCTTTGCCTCAATTTAATGGTTGTCGCCACTATTTGATTATTTTGTAGTTGTCACCACTATTAGTTTATTATATAGTTGTCTCCACCAAAGTGTTGGTATTGTCTCTAACACAATTGTGTGGTCATCACCACCACTGGAATATCATATGGTCGTCATCATTACTCGAATCATACCATGAGATCAACACATGAGATTGGTGCACACATCGGTGATGGCTTTGGACCAACCAACTGTAGACTTGATAGGACTAGTTATAGGGCATAAAGGTTTTTATGTCAATTAATGGTTTGCATCACCTTGAGAGTAGGGAAATCGGTCACTAGATTTTTGCCAAAAACTAGTACACATTGAATGGAACCCAACTTATAATATTATTATGCTTTTATGATATCTTTCTTGAATCACCCTTGCATGATGATTAGATTTATAAATTCTTTTATGTTCACTATGCGAAGCTTTATGAATTTGATTTATGTTATTCACGAAATACACTTTCTCTTTATTTACTTCCAAATCATGATAGACTCGCATGATTAGTAGGTCTCACCTATTTGTTTGATGGTTGCGTGAGTTTTCACATCACATAGCTCAGTTGTTTCTTTTAGCTTACTCCACTTACTCCTCAGGTCCTTCTTCATCGACATCGGCGCGGGATAAAAGAAAGGCGATAGTGTAGAGTCTTGCCTTTGAATGTGGACTTTGCATGCTATTTATATTATTGGTATTTAAAACATCTAAACATGGGTTGTATTAATTCCTTAATTGGGTAGATTCTAATGCCCAAAGCATTTTGGCTTAGTACATTAGTAGTATGATGGTATAGTTACCTTAAGATACTTGAACACCTTGTTTAAAGTTATTATATGACATATGAAACTTTTTAGTTTTAGATTTCAAAATTATTGTTTTATATATGCGGTTTAGTAGTTTCGTAGGTTATTTTAGGCGTGCCAGACTGTTCGCTCGAACCCGATTTGGGTATTAGGCCTGGATAGCGGTTCGGGCAGTGCAACCCGACCCCAAATTAGGTGAGGGTTCATCATAGTTGGTATTATAGCATAGGTATTAGAACCTAAGGAAAACAACTAGATAGCAAAACCTAAGTTTGTAAAGCCTTTTAAGTTTAACGATTAAGTTTAATTCAAACAAATCCATGATATGAGACGTTGGTTCAAGTTGGTTTAATATGCATTAATGACCAATCCTAAAATGGGAAGGGATTGAAAACATGAAAGAAAACACTTGTATAAATTTTATTTACTTTATATTATAATATTTATAATGTTTAGATATTTTGCATACTCCTTGATTTGTAGGACTAATTCCCTTTTGTTGCTCCACAGTGCTCAATGAGCAACCATGGTGGAAATCCCTACAACTTGAGAGAGACATTGACTCAACCAATATAGCAGTACATTTCCGCGATGGTGGGGACTTATCAAAAGGCCATCGAAGACATGGCTTCAAAGCAAGATAGAAATATGGCGCGTATATTATAGTAATTACACCAGTAGGG
Organism: Stephania yunnanensis; assembly: GCA_039657365.1. Taxonomy (NCBI): domain Eukaryota; kingdom Viridiplantae; phylum Streptophyta; class Magnoliopsida; order Ranunculales; family Menispermaceae; genus Stephania; species Stephania yunnanensis. The sequence continues at coordinate 23,456,619 of CM077581.1, read as the reverse complement.
GAATGTCAAGGCAGCAGAGTAGACACATGTATGGCTCGACCTGGCCCCCCATTAGAACCCATTCTGAGAATCAGTCCACAAATGAGGGGTCGAACACCTGTATGGCCCGGACCAAACCCCCATTAAAACCCATTTATAAGGACTAATCCATAAATGAGGGGGTCAATTCTATCGCCACTGCAGCTATCGCGACCTTACCTATAGTTGGCGGAGACACTGAGGCATGCAATAGGGGCAAGATACAGAAGGAATTCATAAAGTACGACATATCGTACTTCTATTAAGAATGAGATCTGATTGAGGTTAAGGCATGGATTCTGAACATGGACAAGAGGAGAAAGACTTTGGGCATAGATGACAGAACTATGGTTTCGTTGGCGACTTTGTTGTTATAGCGCAAGGCACATAAGTGGTGGTTATCCATCGAGAGGAATTAAGGATCGAATATGAGTTAGTCACAGTTCAAGCGCATGTTTTATAATGAATGCTTTCATGAGACAGTTAAGGCTGACAAGATCAGAAAGTTCGTCGTCTTGATGCAAGGCAACATGTCAGTGGTTGAGTACGCTTCAAAATTTAATGAGCTAGATGAGTTTGCATATGAGTATCTTTCTCTGAGTATATTGTGAGAGGTCCTAGTTTGTAATATTTTGGTATGATGTGGTATGTGACTATGATACATTTGCTAGGATGTGTTCCACTTTATACATTAGTTTGATATGTTATCCTTTATAACAATAATGTCTGGAAATTTTTCAATATATCATGTTTTCTTTACTTATGAAATCCATTCTTATATTATTTATTTATTTATTTAATTTATTTGTTTATGCTTCACAAGGTGTTTTTGTTTTGTTGGAAACTCGAATTTATTTTTTAAACCTTAAGGACAAGGTTTTGAATGAATTTGAGGGTATTAGATGAAGTTAAGTATGAAAATGTGAAGTATGAAAGAAACAAAATGTGGAATCTATTTAAACATTAAACATTGTGAATTTTCAAAAAATTTCACAGTACAGGTAATATTTTCCATTTTATTTTACTTTATTTAGTTAAGAATATGAATTGAATATAATTAGATTTAAATAGAAGTGATATATTTTTATTACCCATGAAAATATAAATTTTATGATGGAAATGATTCGTTATACCCTATTTGACACAACTTATATTGTGTATATACTAGAGGAGTTTATAGGGGATCGATTGCTTTGTGTTAGACATAATAATGGGCAACAGATCGAAACAAAAGTGCAAAATAAACAAGACATATTTCTAAGAATATTGTTATGCAAAGATTATTGATCAAGCATTTTATTTATATATACTGAAAAGAGCTTATTTTGCAATTGAAGGGAAAAATAGGAAAATAGTTAATAAATTTTACTTAATAGGAAAAAATGCTTCATTGACTATAGTGAAAATGAAAAGAGCTAAGAAAATTTTTAAAAGAAAAATTAAAGAGACCCACAAATTCCAAAGGGAATGGAGTTGGGAATTTAGTGATGGGAAAATGAGAAAAAAAATCCCATAAAAAGAATAATGAATTTCAAAAGAAATGGAACAAGGAATCGTAGGAATATAATATAAAGATGAAAAGAATATATATAAGTGAAGAAGAAAGAAGAGAGATATTAGAATGGAAGGATGTTTGTGAAAACTCTTTAAATAAAAGATCTAGCTCGAGTGCTTATTGCTAAGTTAATTAAAGCATATGTTTTTATTCAACATTCAAATGAATTTGAAATGATGATTATTGGTAATTAAAAATTCCTATCGACTTTGATTTTGGTGATGTTTTAAATATTATTTGAAAATGAGATTGATTTAGTGATTTTTGTATCTTGAGATTCTATATTAGTTATCGTAAACTTAATGTTTGTCAATGGAGATTGAGAAAACTTATATGGTGGCTTGACTTTGGTTATTGATTTAACTTTGAATTTTAAGGTATATTGTATAACTAGAGGTTAAGTTGTCAAATAAGAGGATGTTCTTTAAATCTTTCTATTCTATCATGATTTTTATTTTTATGTGGGTAATATGTTTTTATTTAATGATCACTTTTATTTAAGAATAATAATATATAATTATGAAATCAAAACGAGAGAAGAAAAAAGAATATAATTGAGCATATTCCTTCGAACGGGGGCATTTGATAAGTCAATAATTAGACATGTTTTAAAGTACATTTTAGGATGATTTTAGATGTAAGAAATTATATTACATGAGATTTTCTCTTGTTTTTATTATTTCATGTGATAATTGGAATTTATAGAGAAATGAAGTAAAAAGGGAAGAATATGAAATATTTTATCAAGTGGGAAAAGTATGCAAAGAATCATTAGCAAATCAAGGAAGAATTGGAAATTAATGCTAGCGATTTGACATATGTACTAGGAATCGATACTCAGATCGATGGAACAATGAAGTTGATTCTCCAAGGATGCTCTTAGTGATTCCACTTAAACCACAAATTGCTAAGGAATCGCTAGGTTCGATTTTGAGAATTTTAGATTACCTTGAGACATTTGAGTTAGTTTGGGATGTGTACTACCTAAAAAAGGGTTATGAAATCAGTTGTCCTTGAGTACTTAGATCAATATTTCATTGCTCTAGGAGCCATTGTTTATTGTTTTATTGTTCATTGCTTTTAAAGAAGATTTGATGATTCAAAGTATTTATTTCGATGTATTTATCTATGTCTTTTATTTACTTTATTGCGATGTTATTTTATGAATATAAGTGAGTAGTTTATTAATCTAAACGAAGTCCGAACATGAACTTGATCCATTTTGCAATATAGATATGATGAGATGATTATGTGCTTAATGCTTTAATTCAATCGTATTCTTGGATTATTAACTTATTTAATATATTATTATTTGCATATTTTAATAATAAACTTTGTATTGCATGCATAGTTTAAAATATGTATTGTGATATTTGGATTCATTATCTACTTTAAAGTAGTAATTAGAATTGTTTGAAAGATCTATTACCATTTATATGTCCTAAGTGAATTTGAGATCTAAGTATAATATTGAAGTGGCTTTCCAAATGTGTTAGATTTAGTAGGTCAAAGTTTTCACAAAGTATAATGCGGTTTTATTGCGTGAAGTTAATATCTTTGTGTATTCAAAAGGGTTAGCTCTATAAAATTAGAATGTGACTTTTCCACTGGTATAAAGAGAACTAATGGCTTGCTAATTGGTTGTTTACTTACTTATGATTAGAGTTTAATTATCTATCGTACTTTATAAAATATGTTCATGACCATATGATTGAAGTAACATGTTGGGATGGAAAACGGATTGATGTTTCATTGTTCTGGATGTTTGTTTAGATATTTATTTATTATTGAATTGAGTTGATCTGAATATTAGTGAATTTAAATTGTGTTAGTTAAGTTAGTATAATTAGTTTAGTTAATTATTATAATATTATAGATTGAATTAGTGCTTTTTAATTATCATTTTAATTAAATTAAATTAAAATAATAATAGAAACCATTGAAAGACTTTTTCCTATAGAAGTTTGATAAATTTATATGGATACAATCTCACTTATCACTACTACAAATAATAAGGATATATGAAAAACTTATTATACACACTCGACACATGTCAATTCACCCACAACCCGTCCATAACCTATGAAAACGCAAGAGATACTCAACAGGCTTGACGAAGAAGATGACACCAAACTCTCTCTCTCTCTCTCTCTCTCTCTCTCTCTCTCTCTCTTCGTAATTACAATGATGGGATGGTGGCGATGGTGAATGGACGACAAGGAGGGTGGTGGTGGGGGTGGCCTCGTTAAAAAGATGAAGAAGCGAAGGTGGCAGTGATGGCATTGAAATGAAGACAACGACGATGAGGTAAAGAGATGAATCTCATCTCATTTAACTTTAAGTTCATTATAGCCACCTCATGCTCCTTCCATCCACCTCAAAGTCATCCTCTTGATCATTTCCCCCTCGCACGATTCTCGACACATACTTAATGGTTACAACTTTAAAATGACACAAATCGCAACATACACGCATCTCAAGGTCAATCCAATGTTTTCTCATTATACATTTGATTTGTTTTTTTCAACTTTATGTTATATTAATCCAATTATTCAATTTAATACTCTAAACACAACACACAAACAGAATACGGCATGCAAGCCCACACACACGTTAATCGAGGTATGTTAGACTAAACTACAAGCCTAATCCGAGTTAATTAAGATTCGAATTATCACCAATCACCAACTTAAGGTAATAGATCATTACATTTGAGCCCTCTGTGATCGAGCTACTACTACTTTTATAGATCTTTGTATATATTGAATTATTTTACATCTTTTATATACTTTTGAGTTTTGATTGGTCGAGAAACTAGACTCCGCGACTTTGACACATGTATTACTATTTGTTCTCATTTTTCGCATGCATGTGATAAGTTATTCCCTATTTTCCACGTATAGGCATTTACTTTTACTTACGCATTTAAATTAAGTCTTCCAGTGACTTATTAAAAATTTGTAATCAACTCTAAAAATATTATTATCAACAAAATTAAAAAAATATTTATTCCGAACATAAATAACAAGACGAAAAAGCTAAAAAGACTGACTAATACGTTGTTAAGTTCTACGTGACTGAGATTAGGGCTTAATTACAAGATTAAGTTGGGTGATGCGTTATTTTTCGTTAAGGGTTGTCACATGGTGAGCAAGGTAAGTGGAGTATGCGGGAGCAAAAGCCTTTTTGTATGGAGGGGTAAAAATGTCACTTCGCATAAGGGCAAAAACCAAAATTTGCGTTGGGGTCGTTTAGTTGCTTCCTTTAATAATTAATAGGATAATGATATTTGATTCGTGAGTCCGGACTCAAAACTTTTTTTAATTTCAAATACATCCTCGAGCAATTAATAAAACAACCATAATCACTTGTAAAATTTCTATTATACCCCTTAAATATTTACAAAAATTTTAAAAACATCCATATGAGTCCTGACTCATGAGTCCAAGTAGACTTATTGTAATTAATATTGGATCGTTGTGTGTTTAATAATTAATTTTCTAAGAAAAAACTAAATTTTCTTACCCTAATAAATGAAATGTAGGCTTAAATAGAAAAATAGTAATCATGAAATAATTCTCCATGAGAAAATCTGATTTATCAAACGAGAATAAAGTCATTTTCTCCCACGGAAACATCCTTTTTCCTTTACACATTTTTCTTTTCCTTACAAACTTTCTTAAGAAAACTTTTTTTTTCCATAAAATATTTTCTTTGAAACCAAACGGAGCAAAAGGATAATGTGTCCAATCACTTAAGGTTAAAAGCGATTTTTCCCCAAACTTTTTTTTTTAGTCGATGGTGGTAAAATGATATTTTTTGTTCTCGACTCAAGTTGAGGAAGTCAATCTATTATATCAAATGAATATTTAAGTTAGAGGAGTCAATATGTTATAACAAATAGTTTTTTCCATCTTGTTCTTGGGCACAAAACATGATCTTCCACACCATCAAGCTAACATCATCCGCCTTCTAGCCATTAATAGTAGAAGTGGGCAAAGGTCTCTATAAAACTACCCAAACTATTTAAACCACCGGTTTAGTCTAGTTTTTTAAATTCACAATTCGGGTGATTTAGAATACTTGAAAACTGCAATTCCGTGATTTGGTAGTGGTTTTCATTTCTAGAAAGTCGTGGTTCACCAAATCGAATGGCATTTTATGGATTTTTGTAATTTTGTACCTCCAAACCTCTAACCCTATTATTCAAACACAATTTTTCAATTTGTTTTGTCAAACCATGCAAATCGAAGGCTATTTTAGTCTGGTGGTCATGTATGGGCATGTGTTTTGTTATATTTTTTATGGATGGTCATGTATGAACTTTTATGGAATGTATGACAGATTTTTTTTTTGTTGAAAATGTGTTGCAGGAAACCCATAAAAGTAGACCAACAAAACCGTGTAAAAAGCGATCGGTTTGATTGAGATTTTAATGGTTCGCAGTTTGGTAGTAGTTAGCAAAATTGTCAAACTGTGAGCCCTAATTTGGTGGCGGTTTGAGGGTTTTCACTACTAAATTGCGATTTGCACACCCTTAATTAACAACTTTTGTGTGTGATACCTTTATTATTTTTATTTTATTTTATTTTTGCAATGCTTTTATTTTATTACATTTTTTTGAAGCCCAAACAAGCGATTACAAAGCGCAAGAGGAACAATTTGGCCCCCTTAAAAGACATATTTGCTTCAACTACAAGCTCACGAAGAGCCATTACAAGCATGGTGATGTTCAATAGACGAATCTAGTTGATCAATAAAATTTTGGTGGGTCACAACAAACCCAAAGAGCCTAGGTGAGCTTTGTGAGCATGACTGACTGCCGGATACCTACCAAGATCCATGTGGATTTAGATTATTCTACCAAGATCCCTAATGGAACTTGGGACTAAATATATATCAACAAAAAACATTGGCAACTATCAATAATTAATTGACACAAGTGGTAAGGGACTTGGTCCACTTAAACGAGTTCTTTAATTCGAATATGGTGAATAAAAAACATTGGATTAGGGGAGTCGCCCTCGATAGTATGAGTGCGGATTAATCGATGCGGTTGGATTGACACTGCATGAGAAACCAAAAAAAAGACCTAATTGGTTAAATATCCTAATCTTTCACAATTTTTATAATTATATCTTAACATTTTGAGATTTGTTATTATTTTCTAATTTTTATTAATCATTTACTTTGTATCTCAAGTTAATTTTTACATAAAATTTGATGAAGCGGATTTAAGAAACTACTTAATCAATTATAGTTATTAAATAATTATTAATTTTATGATCCAAACTCATTATTTTAACTATTTTCACGTCATCAAATTTGAACTTGACAAAAAAAAAAAAAAAAAAAAAACATCAAATTTGAAGTTTTGAAGTGGTGTAGAATAGAAATTAAACAAAAGGTTAGGATATTTTACTGCATATATGGATAGAAGAGAGAAAAAAGGTCTTCGCCGGTGGCACCACCAAAATGTGGGCGTCTGCGTGGAAGTTCCATCGTAGCATCCTTCTTCACCAGCGCAAATCACTCTCTCGCCGTCTCTCCACCTCCCCATCGACATCTGACTCTCTTCTGGCAGACCAAGCCTACGCTCGGCTCTCTCGACACCAACCGCAGCACCTCGACCTCTTGTCTTCCCACTTCACCTCCCAAGCTGCTTCCCATCTCCTCCTCAAAACCCAGCACCATCAAGCCCTCACTCTCAAATTCCTCAACTGGGCCCGCCACCTCCCCTTCTTCGACCTCCACCCCAAATGCCTCTCCCTCCACATCCTCACCAGATTCAAGCTCTACAAATCCGCACAATCCCTCGCCCAACACCTCATCACCACCACCACCACCTCCCATGGATCGCACCAGATCTTCGATTGCTTGAAATCGACTTACCATCTCTGCACCTCATCAACCTCCTCTGTTTTCGACCTCCTCGTCAACTCCTACTCCCAATTAGGCATGATCGACGAGGCCTTATCAACCATCCAATCGACCAGGTCGTGCGGGTTCATGCCTGGAGTGTTTTCTTACAATTCAGTTCTCGACGCGATTTTCATTTCTGGGAGGTCGTCGTTGGGCAAAGCAGATGAGGCGGAGAGGTTGTATTCTGAGATGGGCGAGACTGGTGTCTCTCCTAATGTGTTTACTTACAATATATTGATTCGAGGGTTTTGCAGAGATGGGCATTCGGACAGGGCTTTGAGGCTGTTCGATGAAATGGAAATGATGGGTTGTCTCCCAAATGTGGTCACTTTCAATACATTGCTTGATTCATACTGCAAGCTAGGTAAGATTAGTAAAGCTCATGATTTGCTTGATTTAATGTCGCGGAGAGGTGTGCGTCCTAACTTGATAACATACAATGCAATCATAAATGGGTTGTGTCGAGAGGGCAGGATGAAGGACGCCGAGAAAGCGGTGGAGGACATGGCTTTGAATGGGTTTGTAGCGGACAGAGTGACTTACAACACTCTTGTTAATGGCTACTGCCAGGAAGGTAACATTCATCAAGCACTTATTGTACATGCTGAGATGATTCGGAAAGGAGCCCACCCTAATGTTGTTACTTACACTGCATTGATCAATAACATGTGTAGAGTTGGGAATTTGAATCGGGTTATGGAGTTTGTGGATCAAATGCGTTTAAGAGGGCTTCATCCTAACGAGATAACTTATACTACTTTGATTGATGGGTTTTCGCGGCAAGGATTTCTGGCTGAAGCTTATCAACTTTTGAAGGAGATGAGAGCCAGTGGCTTCTCACCTTCGGTCGTTACTTATAATGCGTTAATTAATGGACATTGTGTTCTTGGAAGAATGGACATTGCTATAGATATCCTACAAGATATGGCATATCAAGGGGTTAAACCAGATATAGTGAGTTATAGTACGATTATATCTGGGTTTTGCAGAAACTGTGATGTGGAGAAGGCATTCAAGTTGAAGCAACAGATGGTGGAGGAGGGGGTTTTGCCTGATGTGGTCACTTATTCATCTTTAATTCAAGGTCTTTGTGAACAAAGGAACCTCAAGGAAGCTTGTGGTCTTTTCGAAGAAATGTTGAGTTCGGGTGTACTTCCAGATGAGTTTACTTACACAACCTTGATTAACGGCTATTGCCAAGAAGGAGATGTAGCTAAAGCTCTAAGTTTACATGATGAAATGATGCACAAGGGAGTTCTTCCTGATGTTATCACCTATAGTGTGCTAATAAATGGCCTGAGCAAGCAAGCTCGGACAAGGGAGGCAAAACAACTTCTATTTAGGTTATTCTATGAGGGCTCTGTTCCCGATCAAATAACATATGATACCCTGATGGAACATTGCGGAAATGCAGAATTGAAGAGCAAAGTATCCCTCTTGAAGTCGTTTTGTTTAAAAGGTTTGATGGATGAAGCTGACCAAGTTTTCCAATCGATAATCCTATCAAACTCACTGCTTAATGAAACAGCGTACAACGTGATTATTCATGGGCATTGCCGAGGTGGGAATTTTAGAAAGGCACATAATCTCTACAGGAAAATGTTGGTTTCAGGATTGACTCCTAATGCCATAACCCTACTTGCTCTTGTCAAAGCACTTGTGAGTGAAGGAATGAGAGAAGGAGAGTTGAGTGAAGTTGTACAATATGTCTTGAGGAGTTCTAAGCTTGAGGATGCTGAAGTAGCTAAAGTTCTTGTCGAAGCAAACCAGAAAGAAGGGAATATGAATGCAATTGTTGATATATTAGTCCAAATGGCCAATGACGGTCTTCTCCCGAAAAGTCATTGCAGTCGAACAACCAGTAGGCCAGTAGGTAGCCTACATCCTTTTATATGTAAGTCCATTTTGAGGCTCGGACAGAACCCATAATCTTTCAAGGAGTTCTAAAGGCTGATCCAAGTTTTGATGAACCAGCATAGCCTTCACTATCTTCTGAGGCCAAGGACTTTTTCAAGCGCTTATTGAATAGCAATCCACGGAAAAAAATGACTTATGCCCAGGCTCTTGGTGAGATTTTTCTCATCTCCTTCTCTCTAGAGACTTTCAATTTTCTTATATTTTTTTATCATTATTATCACTTTATCATCCCATATTTTTCCTCATGCATAATAGGCTATTTCTAGTGTAACAATCAAAAGATAGAGTTTGACCCCCCCCCAAAAAAAAAAATCAAAGATAGAGGGAAAACATAAACTCAGAACAAGATGCTTGGATGTAATAGTAATACAGAGCAAGATTCTTGAATGTAATAGTAATACTCAGCTGATAAAATTAAATCTAATTTTCCTAACTAACTATAGCTTTTAAGGTAAGGTACTATCTGTTGTTGTGGTATATTTCAGGCTTTGACGGCTTTCTAGAAATCCAGTGAATGCCCCAATTTGTGTTTAGTGTTATATTGTCCTAGATTTGCAAAATCCTCTCTTGAACAGTTGCATTGGACCTTAGAGTCATTGCAGCTGTCAATTTTCGAATAATTTTTTGTTTTAAGAAAAATGGCAATTTTGCTTCGATTGCGTGAAACTTATTTACACTTTCATTTTGCCATTGACCATCTTCTCACTCTTACTGTGTCAGGTCCGTTCCAATACGATAGGACAAAACCCCTTCGGTAGTGAAAAAAGATTAACTTTTCCACATATTACATTTCTACCAAGTTACTGCTCTTATAATTGGGTTTTAGAGTAATCAAAAAAATAATTGGGTTTTAGAAGGACCTAATGAAGGTCATGGCTCAGGACTTCAAGTTGCTTTAAGATCTAGATTTGCTAATTATTTATAAACTTACAAGTCCATTCATTGCATGAGTTTTTTCTTTTTCAATCTAGGTTGTTTTTATAATGGAGAAGTCCACTGATAATTTTCTTAATTTGATAATATAAATCATAATTATGCTTGATTCTCACTACTAATTTTCTTAATTCGTTGTTGTCGATGTTGTTGTATTGTCTCAATCAAGCTATGAACTGAATCAATGTATAAGATCCAGAGACAAGTATATCAAATTGTATAACAGACCATTTTATGACTCAAATTTTTAGGTAAAAGATGAGTTACATAGTTTTAATGCATGCTTTTGCTGCATAGATGTTGGGTCCTTTCAATTGTGCATCAATACATTTGATCTCCTATCTCAACGTGAGTCCAAAGGGCTACCAACTTTGCAGCGAATGTATTTATCAGAAGTATTTCAGTCATTCTTAATTTTTATGGTAAGGTGCGAAGTTGAATTCTCCATTCATCTCTTTTGCACCCTTTCTGTAAACAAAGAACTAAAAAACTTAAAAGTAAGCTTTAGATCAGCAAACCCTTCGGCTGTGTCTGGTGTCCCATTCGAAATTAGTTTTATCGAAAGAAGATTTTCTTGGAAACAGTTTTCTAAATCGTCTTCAGAAAGTAATTTGTTTATTATTTTGTTAACCAATCGATAGTAGATCTTATGATAAAAAAAAATTGTTTAGAGCAACTCTCAATTTGGTTGACAAAGGATCAAGAAATCAATTCATTTATAATGGAAGGGAAAATGGAAGATATGGGGGACTGGGAGAAAAGAGAGAGAAACGCAAACTTGTGCTTGTTGCAGGGCACAAGTTTATGTTCATTTTAGGTATTATAGAAGTTAGGAAAATATTATAAAATTGTGAACTTATATTGAAGAATTAAGGTATGCAATTCTGTTTACATCCTCTTAAATGGAATTGAATTAGACAAGTCCGCAAAAGAGTAAGTTCTCGCTTCACTCTATCTACAGCTTTCTAGAATGACATCAAGCCAGAGGAGGTTGGTTTCAATTTTATTTTTTTATATATAATATTGGTATCTTTATTCATACTAGAATTAGAGGTATAAGTTAGAACCCCTACTGGAATTAGCAAAATACTTCTGGTTTGTCATAAAAGAGGTCACTTGTGATATGCACTTGCGCAGAGTGTTATTTTTTCATGGCAGTAAGGCTTACTGCCTATGGTGTTTTGGAACCCATTGTTGCCTATGGTGTTTTGGAACCCATTGAGGTGTTGCTTAAACCTACTCCACGAGGACATCCCTAAACCTGATGTATCTACAACAAGACAGTCCGCTTGAACTTCCACGTAGACTATCCATTTGTGTGACCACATGGCAATGACAGATTTTCAAAAGGCGTTCTACAAAAGAAATCGTAACTTATTTTACTCATTTAAACCAATTTTTACTGAACGGCTGTAATTTTTCCTGTAAGCCGGTCTCTCTTAACACATCTGGACGATTAATGCAATTTGCCTACGCGACCTGCAATTTGTGTCCGAAGCATTGAATGAAGATTAAATGCCATCCAGTCGGAGACCAATACCAACTTTTTCATTCACTTGAGAAGGAATTCAAGAAAAGTTGTTCACGAGAACATTGAGAACAAATGAGGACATTACAATTTGGAAGAGAACAATGTCGAGGCTGATCCCGTTGAATTGGAGTATATAATATGCTAATAATAAGCAGTTAATCCTCACCCCCAATTACCAAGTAAACAGAGATTTTACATCAAATATTTGCTAAGCCAGAAGTTGCGAAAGAATGAAAGATCTCGAACAGCTCCACGGCCTCCATTTAAATAATTCTCACAAGCATGTGCCACCGACAAGCTTTCTACTACACCTCATTGCTGGTGCCAAGTGAATATTTGATGGACGTGCTTCAATGCAGAACGCAAAGCCTGGAAGGAACTTGAAAGAGTGTATGCAACATACCACAGGGCTCTCGACTGACTACCTCATACGACAGACATAAGAAGCCTCACTACGAGTGCCCACGAACCTATTAAGCCTTTGCTAAAGTTCGACTAGAAACTCCATGCAACAATTTGACAAACCCAAGAAAGCTCAACTTTCCATCAGTGTGCCTTATCCAGTCATGAAGAACAGCATGGACCGGGACAGAAGGCCCAAGCCCCAGTTCCTGAACAAACAAATAAATGAGCTCAGTATGCATATGTTTATTATTGTCAATCTTTATACTTTAAAACGCAAGAAATAACTTCAATAGTATAGAAAGGAGATAATATGCTCCAGAAATGTGTATCACAGAAAGCAATCAAAATTCACAGAACGCTGGCTTTATTATGCAGCTGACCTAAATTGCACCAAAAATAAACTTTTAACTGAAAAAAACAAAAAAAAAAAAAAAAACAAAAATGAGCAAGTATTGCAAAGTAAATGGTATATTTAAATTCTAAGAAAAAAGGTACTTTCTTTGGCAATTAATATTAATGGTCTTTGTACTTGAGAGACCAAGATCCAACGGTTACTTCTCCCATCCAGTCCAAAACTGCTCAAAGTCAGAATGACAATAATGGTCTTGTTTCCACTGGGCATCCCTCATTTAAAAAATTGATAAAGATATATATAAATGAAAACTCTTCTTTACTTGGCTATATATACCAAATGACAATCACAAGCAGAATTACTACGGTTACTTCTTCCATCCTTCATGCTAAGGTCACTTCTGCTCCACATTTCAACATGGTGGCTACATGCCACAGGTGCAAGCAGCCAACAGAGATAGAAAATTACAGCACAAAAAAAAAAAGGAATTGTATAGAAATGAAAGGTAAGGTAAATATTAGGTGAACCTGGAGCAAGAAAGTTCAGGTTAATGCAGATCTAGCCCAAGTTACACAATTTCAATCAAAAGCGCACAAGTTGAGAACTTCTAAGTTAAGAAAGACAGATAAAAACACATCCCAACTCAGGTGAAGGTAGGACACTTGGCTGCATATCTACAGACAACACTTTGTTTGTATCCTTGACAGAGAACTCGGTAATGTAGGTTATCGATATTTGAGAGGATTAACATATAACTTTTTTTTTTTTTCGATGAAATATCTTTTCAACTTTAGCCAATCTTTCCAGAAAAACAATTTGAGAAAAAAGAGTTTTAAAAATCTCCTATTTTTCATCTAATCATAAACATAATCATTCAGAGTACTCTGGCTAATATTTAGAAAAATATTTCGGTCACTCAACAGTAAGAGTTTGGGTTTCCACCAAGTTATTAAGTACTGTGTTGGTCAATTTTAAAATCATTCATCCATATCCAAGAAAATAAATTCACTTACAGAAGCAAGTTCTTCGATGACAATAGCTCTATTCCCATCCTTCTCAAATAGCTCATAGGCACAACGAGCATGTTGTTCCCAACGTTCAAGTGCTTCAAGCTGATGGACACTTAAGGCTGCGGCACAGAATTCATCAAAGTCCATCCTTCTAAACTGAAGAGCATTTAGCTGTAATGAAATGAACGATAATTACAATAATTAAAATCAAAATAGTGATAATAATGGCAACTATGAGAAAATACCATCAACTATTACCGATGATAGAAGGTCATGGACGCGGTATTCCTTTATTGCATCTGTTGCATTTTTCATAAACCCCTGTCAAACATAAAAATGATTAAAACCGTACTCCATAATAGAGAAATTAAATGAATTAATTTAGAGAAACTAACCGTCCTGATATTTTCTAAGCTTATGCTGCCATTTTTGCTTGGCTCCAACAAAGCAAACTGCTCTTTCAAAAAGAAGAGCTCATCCACAGTCAATGTCTTCGATAAAGCCTGTCAAGCAGAGGAATATAGGAGATCTTAGAAGAAAATAAATATTATGAGAAGTTTTAAATGTCAGGCTGCATTTCTTTAGGATCTAAAAGTAGATTTCTATTTCCGATCCTCCAAAGGCCAAAAAGAAAGAAAAGAAAAAGAAGAATAATAAGAAGAAACTTGAATTTGATTGTCAAACTCACATGAACCAGTTTCAAGAACACTCTTCATATCTTTCAGTTTTACATTATAAGAGCATCTCCTCATAAATATGAAAACTCAGCATATAGGTTCTTTTCGCCAATTCAGAGTAGAAAAAAGTAAATCTTGAACGAAAACAATGATTAGAAATTCACAGAAAAGAAAAAGATCCACAGTTTTTTTATGAAATATAAAGCACTTTTTAACAGTGTTTTAAAAATACATAAGCTCACAAAAAAAAGCTAATTAGGCCAGATTAAAATTTTCCTAAAAGGAAATTGCAATTGAAATAAATTTAAAAGATATAACTTAGACAACTGTAAATTAAGATTTCAACAGCATTATACATATGTAGTCCCCTTCTCATGCAGGGGTATGCAGAAGCAACAAAATGCAGAGTGAATTATTATTGCAGATAGCAAAAGCTACACACCCTCAAAGCAGCCTTCCGAAGAGACGATGATCGCATGTATGCCTTCATCATTTTGAAGATAAGAATGTCAAGGGGTACTTTTACATCATTATAGCTCCTAATCCAAGGATGACCTGAAAATAGAAGATTATAACCAGAGTTTCAGATATTTCATAGAAGAAACACCAATGAAAAAAGATAACAAACACTGTGCACAAGAACAATAGAACATAACACAAGTAACATTCAAACAGAGGCCAGCTGCATTGCGTTCACCACTACTGTAACAAAAGTAGAGGTTAGTTCTTTTATGACAAGCCAAATTTCTTTTGCTTATTCTAGTGGAGGACCTAGAGGTTTATATCTGTAATTCTAGTACAAGAAAATATGACAATGTGTTACCAAAAAAAAAAAAGACCAATGAATAAAGTTTCAACCAACCTCCAATTCCATTCTAGAGACCGTGGGTAGAATCAAACAGCACTTTACCTTTATACGAACTTATTTACTTCCAACTCAGAGAATGTAAATAGAATTGCCTCCTTATTTCTTGCATGAAGCTCACATTTTTGTAATGTTTTTTCTAAGTTCTACAATACCTAAAATACACACTAACTAGCTCTATGAAAAGCACAAGTTGTCTGTCTTTTTTCTCCTGGTTTCCCGTTTCTTCCGTTTTACTTTCCATCATGAGATAATAGATTCCTTATTCTTTTTTAAGACTATTGAGAGTTGCATGCTATGTTGTCAAACTCGTATAATTTACGAGTTTACTCAGTACAAGGGAAAAACGAGTCGAGATGGCTATTAAATCGCAAACCTACAAGAATTGCATGATTCATGAATCAAATCGTGCGATTCGATTTAATTCGTACAAGTTAACATGTAACTAGTACGATTTACGAGTTAACCACTTTAACTCGATGAAGGAGTCGCTGGACAACCACAAGTTTCATTTTATTTTATTCCCCAAAAGGGGGGGGATCAGCAAAATGGGGGAGGAGATAGAGAAATCAGGGTAAGAAAAGATAGGAAAAATATGGAGAAGATCTAAGAATGAAACCAAAACAGGAAAGACCGAATCCACTAAATACACACCCTGTCAGACACATATTTGTATATAAAATAGGAAGTGTTCTACACGTTAGTAAAAAAAACCTTTTCTTACACAAAATACTGTTTTTCTTATTTAACTTTCTATTAAAACTATTATATATCATTAAAAATTAAAAGAACATCAATGAATACACAAATTAAAAGTGTTTAGAAGCATTTTAAAAGAATCGAAAAAAATCTTACGATCTACGATTCGATTTACGATTCAGCCCTACCAATTTTACGATTTGATTCCGATTTGACAACTTTAACTTGCATGAAACACAAATTTTCTATCATAAGTTCTTTCACCCATTGGCTGAAAATGTGGACCAATTCGGTAGAGTGTTCAAATTCTATTTTGTTTTTGGAAGTGAAAATTCTTTGAACACTAGTTTGACTTGGTAAAAGATAAGAGTTTTAGAACCTGTTTTTTGGACAAAGCTTAAAAATATGTCGACAAAACAATAAAACAACTACCTCACAGGAATCAAATTTAAAGAGATTTTTCCGAAAAATTATTCTAATAAACTTATGGTATTGGATACCAAATAGAACCAAAGTGTTAGCTGATCTCTAAAACTTACGTTTAAGATTTTTTAGATCTTTGTTCACGGCTTGGTTTTGCCTCAAAGGAAGGGAGCAAATGAGTTTAAATGGAGCGTTCAACTAGGCACGTTAGGATTGGATGCAGGCGTTTCATTGAAACTCCATATCAAAAAATTGCCCTAAGTCCAAGTGTCCAACCGAATTGGTACCCAATTGGTTAAAAGAGAGGATCTTACAGATAGGTTGAACTAGAGATATAGAGAGAAGAGAGAGTGAAGAGCAGAGTTGTATTGATAGAAAATTGGGATTTACAGTAAGGATAGACAGTTCGAGTAGTCAATTTACTCCTGAACAAGTTCCTACATCAAGAATGATCCCTCTTCATTGTTATTCCTCTATTTATATACTTGCTTTAGTGTAACTAACTGGACCAATTTGAAATTGGTCCCCACTTATCTCACTTGGTGACGTCCCCTAAGGCTTCGCCATGTGTCCCCTCACTCCTCTTGTGCCTTCTAGAGTACTTCAGATTGATAGGAGCTCTATCAATACCACCCCGACAAGAACCCAACTTGGTGACGTCCCATGAGGCTTCGCCACTTCTCTAACTTGGTGACACCCACTTGCTCCCAGGTGGCCTCAAAGTCAGGAGATCTTTCTGGTAGAGCAACACTTCACGTCCACGCTCAGCCTGTCGAAAACCAACTGCCCACCCCCACTCCATGTCAGCAGTCAATGGTGTAGGAAGAGGTTGAACTCGATCCAAAGATCCTAAGACGAACAGCGGTAACTCCAACTTGTATGCCACAGCGCCAATCTTTTCCAACACTTTAAATGGGCCAAAAAAAGGGCTAAGAAACGTTGGCGATAGAGGAGTTTTAAATATACGAAGTCCCCAACAGAGAATGCCACATCCCTGCTATGAGAGTCCACGACAAACTTCATTTTAGCTTGAGCCCGGGCAAGGTGAAATTTCAACTCATCGAGGATAGCATCTCAAGTCCGCAGTTGAGCATCCAAATCAGCCACAGCAGTAGTGTAGGCACCATGGCAAACAATAGGAGGGGGATCTCGCCCATAAACGACCTTGAATGGCGTCATATTAGTAGTGGCATGAAAGGATGTGTTGTACCAAAACTCAACCCATGCCAACCATATACTCCACTGTTTGGGTGTGTACGACGCAAAGTAGCGTAGATATGTATCAAGACACCTGTTAACAACTTTGGACTGCCCATCGGATTGAGGGTGATAGGCCGTGCTATGGTGAAGTCGAGTACCCAGAAGTTTAAAAAGTTCTAACCAAAAAGAGCTGAATAAAAAATCGTGTCACGATCCAACGCAATCAAGCGAGGAAACCCGTGCAAACGAACTATTTCCCGTACAAAAACAGCAGTCATGGATTTTGCAGAAAATGGGTGAGCCAAGGGAATAAAATGGTCGTATTTAGTCAAACGATCCACGACCACAAAAAATGACTGAGAATCCATTCTATTTAGGTAACCCTTCAATGAAATCCATCGCCACATCTTCCCAAACTAGCCGAGGAACAGGAAGAGGCTATAAAAGGCCGGCTGGAGAGAGGGATTGATACTTGTGTTGTTGACAAATGAAACATTCAGCCACATAGCGCTTGAAGTCTTGATCCATTCCAACCCAATATAAGTCCCGCTCAATGCTTTTGAAAGTGTGGAAAAAACCAGAATGTCCAGCAAGAGCCCCGTCATGGTATTCAACCAAAATCCGCTGCAACAAGGGAGAGCTTTGGGGAAAAACTAATTTGGACTTAAACAAAAATAACCCAAGGTGTAAAGCATAATCAGGCCACGCAGCAGAACCCTGCTGTAAGTCAGCACAAATTTTGGAGAGAAACGGAGTCGTGCGTCACTGCATTTTAAATATCCTGCACCTCAGGGAGCCCTAAAACTGGAACATCGATCATAGCTTTCTTCAACAACTGAAATGCTGCTTCCGCCTCCTCAGACCACGCAAACACATCTTTCTTTTGTTGTGTGAGAAGGTAGGTGATAGACCCATAATTTGCCATAAAACATCGATAATAACTCGTAAGACCGAGAAAACCCCTCAATTCTTTGATGTTGGAAGGAGAAGGCCAGCGTTGCATAGCCTCAATTTTAGAAAGACCCACCGAGACCCCTTGGGCAGAAATCCAATGCCTCAAATATTCGATAGAATGTTGCCCAATAACGCACTTCTTCGCATTAACATGGAGATGGTTGTCCAGTAACACCTGAAGGACTTAGGAAAAATGGTCCATGTGTGTCGCAAGATCCCTGCTATAGACCAAAATATCATCAAAAAACACAAAAACAAAGTGACGCAAGAAAGGGCGGAATACCCTATTCATAAGAGCCTGAAAAGTTGCTGGTGCGTTGGATAAACCAAACAACGTCACCAAGAACTCATAATGCCCCTCATGGGTGCGGAACGCGCTCTAGGGAACATCTGAGGTCTTAAACCAGATTTGGTGATAACCCGACTTAAGTTCAGGTTGAAGAAAATGGATGCATCATGCAGTTCATCAAGTAATTCAGCGACAACTGAAATGGGAAATCTATCCGGCACAGTCACCTCGTTTAACGCACGATAGTCGACACAAAAAGGCCAACTGCCATCTTTCTTCTTTATTAAGAGGATCGGGCTCGAAAACGGACTTGTGGAAGGTTGAATGATGTAGGCAAGTAGCATATCGCGAACCAATTTCTCAATCTCCGACTTTTGAAAATGGGGGTATCAGTAAGGATAGACGTTCACTGGACCAGCCATAGGCAGCAGCATAACAGTGTGATCGATCTCCCTCTCATGTGGGAGGCCATTGATAGGCCTAAAAACCTCATTGAACTGCTGAAGAAGAAAATCAGACCAAGATGGAAATTCCACCTAAGGGGGAAGACGTAGATGACCCCACAACAACAATGGGGACCAACGAATATAAATCAACCAAAACCCCCTGGCCATCATGGAGAAGCTCCTTAGATAAAGACTTCATAGACACACTGCATTTGCACAAACTTGGGTCCCCTAGTAAGATATAGGTTCGACCCTCACAAATGAACTTCATAGTGAGTCTATTCCAATCCACCTCCATACTCCCTGAATCACGCAACCATGAAATGCTCAAAATAGCATTAGTGCTAATCCAACTGGAGTGGCAAAAAATCTTGTAGAATCATCAACTCTTAGATTTGCAGAGATAAATCTCTACAAACCCCACAGCTAGGTCTGGCAAAGAAAGGGGACCAGACATAAACGGGACTAGACACCCCCCTTATAATGATTAAAATTAGTGTCCGGACCCGTTCTCGTTTTTAAAACGGACACTTTTTTTTGTCCAGACCAGTATTTTTGTAAAACATACGGCTCCCGTTTTGTCCAATTTTTATTTTTAAATATGATTAAATATTTTATTTATCAATTATTTAAAAAAAACCTCAACTACATGTCACTTAACATTCAATTACCAAAAAATAAATACATAACATCACAATTTTTTAATTTCCAATATAAACATCATAGATAAAAAATCTTCAAGGAATGCAAAGCAAACCATCACATCACTATTGTCTAAGTTTTAAAATTACATGTCCACATCACAAAAGTTTCAAAAAAAAAATCGTCTCAATAGTCCAAATTAATCGCTAAATGGGTACTCGTTTTTTTGAAATTGTTGTCTAGACCCGGTTTCGTATTTTTAAACGGACATAAAAATTATCTAGACCCGTATGTTTTTTACAAAAAATATTGCCCGAACCCGTTTTTAGCGGGTCCGGACAAAATCGAACTAACGGGTCTGGACAACTTTTGCCGGCCCTACCCACAACCCATCACGACCGATCTAGTGCCCATCATCACGACGTACAGATATTCCACAACTGTACCGATTTGTTTGAGATCAAGCAGGCGTTCCTTAAGGCTGCCGAACTGAGTCTCACTAAATCGCTTGAGCAATTGCGAATTGAGATCGAACCAACTGACAAAAGAATCTCGGGAGTCGGAACACCAAAACCAAGCCAATGCCTCATCATCGAAACAGATGCCCGTAGCCATGATGCATTCTGCATCGGAGAGCCGATTGAACTCAATTGGACTTCGCTCCACTTGACCCCTCTCGATTTGAGCTCCACCACTAAAACCCCAGACGCGTCGCTGCCATCATCGACCTAGACTCCCTTGCCCTTGGATAGGGCTTGCACCGATCGTTGGGTATCACTCAAGGATTGCACCACCTGTGCCAGACTTTGTGGTATGGTTTCCACCTTCTGCTCCAAGGAAGATAATCGACTCAGATCCCCACGAATGTGATCCATCTCCTTTACTATTGACAAACTTAGCATCATTTTGCTTAGGACCCCCCATTGGCTCATAACTGAGTCTCTGATACCAATTTGATAGGTTGAACTAGAGAAATAGAGTGAAGAGCAAAATTGTATTGATAGGAAATTGGGATTTACGGTAAGGATAGACAATTCAAGTAGTCTATTTACTCCTGAACAAGTTCATACATCAAGAATGATCCCTCTTCACTATTATTCCTCTATTTATATACTTGCTTTAGTGTAACTAACTGGATCAATTTGCAATTTCTCCCCACTTCTCTCACTTGGTGACATCCCCTGAGCCTTCGCCATGTGTCCCCTCACTCCTCTTGTGCCTTCTAGAGTACTTCAAATTGATAGGAGCTCTATCACTTACAAATCAAGGAGAATATAGCACTAAATGTGAATTGGAACCTGATTTCTAGAAAGTAATTACAAATTAGGGAAGTTGCAATACACCACGACAACAGAAAAGAGATTCCTCCTTTGTACTTACCTTAAAAACAGAAGAGCATGGAAAAATTAGATTTTTTTTTTCAGATAAGTATTATTGCAGACATTATATTTTGAGCATAAGTTTTCCCTTTATTTTTTGATTGTTACCACTTACCCTAAAAAAAGGTTACGATGGATGCCGAAAAATAAGGAAATTTAAATGATAATAATGATAAAATAGAAGAAAATTAAAAGTCTCTAGAGAAAAGCAGATGAGAAAAATCTCACAAAGGGCCTGGGCAGAAGTCATTCGTTTTCGTGGATCCTTATTCAATAAGCGCTTGACAAAGTCCTTGGCCTCAGAAGATACTGAAGGCCACGGTAGTTCATCAAAACTCGGATCAGCCTTTAAAACAGCTCGAAAGATTCCAGACTCTGTGCGAGCCCAAAATGGACGACTTCCACACAGAAGGATGTAGGCTATCACACCAATACTCCATACATCAGCTTCTGTATTGTATGATCTATGTAGAACTTCAGGTGCTACATAGTATGCACTTCCGACGATGTCATTAAGCCTCTCGTCTGCAAAACATATGAAGTATCAATAACCTTCTCAAGAAACCTCAAGACCACCAGAGGGAAAAATAACAGACAATATCCTTTGATCTGGACCAACCTGGTTTAACAAAATCTGACAAGCCAAAGTCTATTGCCTTTAACTTAGAAGTTTCTTCCTTAGACATAAACAAGAAATTCTGTTTCATTCAAATAAATAAAGTTAGATAGAAACACAAATTTTGCTAAAGAGTAAGAAATTGAAAATGCAATATCAATTTCCTAAACACGTAGAATACATGACCTTGACAATGCGTTCCCAGAGACTTGGACCAATATGAGATTTACATGAAGGGATTAATACTTTATTCTATCATTTTAAAATACAATCACAATATCAAGAATCACATATTAGAAATTTAGAACCAACAAACTCCTTTACATATGCATATACCATACAAATCATGTACCGCTACCATCTATGCAAGAACAGTAGATGCATCAGATGCCGAACAAGGAAGATTTTGGTCTCATTTGGTTTATTTTTAATAACTTACAGTGTTGGTTGGGAGTTAACTCCTTGGGGTTAATATTTTCATATTTGGTTCAACTTTAAACTTGCAGAGAAGTTTCAAGTTTTTAAACAATAAAAAAAATGAATTGACAAAAATAGCCTTCAAACAAGAGAGAGATGAGTAATAAAATGATCATTAATGAGGGTAGGGCTGGCCAAATACCCGACCCGATTTACTCACTGGGTAAAGGGTCGGGTATATGAGATTCACGGGTACAAATCGAGTAATCACCCACATTACCCATCAAACACGGGTCGGGTAACGAGTAATAAATTTTATTTTCGTTTCGACCCGACGCGCATCCAGCAACCAAACAAAAAAAAAGTGGGTCGTACGTTAGTTATTTCGTGATTACAGATCGATTAGGGTAATTTAAATAATTTGTGAGTTGTGGCTGTTGATCTTCACCTTCCCGTATCGCCTCAACCTTGCTTGAGTCTTCGACCGCAACCATGCCTTGACTCATCCTCGCCTCAACCTTGCTTGAGTCTTTAACCTCGACCTCGCCTGAGTTCATGGTTTAAAAAATCGACAAACTTCGCCGAAGTTCGGTCGAAGTTTGCCCGAACTTCGGCGATGTTGAGGTGAGCGAAGTGAAGTTCAAGGGCATTTGAAAAATTGCAAAACTTCAACTCAACTTCGGCTCTTCAACTCAACTTCGGCTAACTTCGACCGAACTTCGAAAACATCGATGGAAGTTCATAAAACATGAAGTAAAATTCTTATGTTTCGTGGAAGTTGAACAAACTTCGACTGAAACTTCGAAAACTTCGCCTATGCTAAAAATATACTTAAAATTCGCAATATCCTCCACTGACATGAGTTTTATGCATTATTGTTGGATGATTAAGAATATTCCTAGCATCTCTACGAAGAAACTTGAGTTTTCTAACTTTAAAGTGAAATTCCGTAAACTTCCGTACACCAGTGAATTTTTTTCAAACTTCGATTGTCAAAGTTAACTTCCTCGAATTAATTCCGAATTTTTAGTGAGCGAAGACATAGGCGAAGTTGAAGTTTCGAACCTTGCCTGAGTTGCCTCGACCACGCCTTGTCTCATCCTCACCGTCGTGATTAACGGTATGGTATCCCCCTCTCTCTCTCTTTTAACTTGTGAGTTGTAGTTGTACATGTTGCTCTGTTTCTAGTTCATAAAGTCTTACTCTGTTTGAGTAGGTTGAAAATCCTAAGAATTTTGAGCAGTGGGTGGTCTTTTGGGTAATGGAAAGTACACATAATAGTGTTATTTACCCACCTTTTTGGGATTGCATTAGGTTTTTGACTGTATAATGTTTTGCTGGCCTTATGCGTCAATTAAGACACTTTTGTATCTGCATACCTTTGTAAATTACTTATACATACACAAGAGTCTCGCCTCCTATTCATAAAAAAAAAAAAAAAAAGTTTTGCTTTGTTTCTAGTTCTAAAGTCTAAAGTAATGTTGTTGTTGTGACACTATAAAGTCCACACTACACAACTCCTTTGTATTATAGGGAATTTTTTTATGGGACATGGTGCATGAATAATTTATGTTTCATCTCTGCACACCCAATTTTTGTTTTCTCTATATTTTGTATATATATTTATACATCAATAAAAGGAGTTCGCCTCCATTTATCAAAAAAAAAAAAAAAAAACTTAGACTTATGATTAGAGGAGTTGAAGTGTTGAGGTCTATGATGATGGGGTTTGTTGCTTTTAAGGGTTCACCATCTAATAAAAAGTTTTGAAGTCAAGAAGAGAGACACTTATAATTTAGTTTTCATATAAGTAGTATTTGTTAATCAATTTTCAGTGTTATGTGTAATCTAAACATTCATTTATTGATATGTTATGCGTGTATTTTATCGAATTTAAAGAAAGTAGTCTAATTTTTCTCTAGTGCTTACATAGAAATTATTTCAATATCTATCTCTACATTAGTATTTGAATCATGCCACTCTTTTTTTATAGATTGACATGGAGATTTTAATTCTTCATACACGTTTCGTTGCTTTTCGACCTTGTATTTGTTATTGTTTTTTTGCTACATTAATTGAACCTTTCATTGAATCATTGAATAAGATTAGAGCACCTTATTCTTATGTTTTAGATTAATGCACGAATTTGGTGTCTATTAATTGCTATACTCACCATTAATTTTATGTTGCTCCTGACTTGGTACTTCATGTTTTTTTATTGAAATTAGTTAGGGATGGCTTCAAATGAAGATGATGGTGAAAACCATGGAGGTCTCCCACCTACAAATCCACCAAAAAATTCTAGTAAGAGGAAAGCATCAATAGTTTGGGATCATTTTAGCCGTCACCCTAACAATCCCGACATAGCTACATGTAACTATTGCGGGAACGAATATGCATGCAAGTCAAAGGTGCATGGATAAACGAACTTGCATTATCATATGGAAAGATGTACGAATCATCCCCATAAGGTTGAATTGGGAGAAAAGAGGCAATCTATACTTAAGTTTCAAACCAAAGAAGGTGAAGGCGAAGAAAACACGACAACGAACTTAGTTTGTGCTTCATATTGTAAGAATAATGTTAGAAGGAAGATTTGTGAGATGATCATCATTGAAGAGTTACCGTTTAGGCTTGTGGACCAACCCTCGTTCCAAGCAGTTCTTACTGCTTGCCAATCTAAATTCAAACCTTCGTCAAGAAAGACAGTTCAAAGAAATTGCATGGAGTAGCTTGCCTTACTATGGATACATGGAGTAGCTTGCAAAAAATCAATTGCATGGCACTCACAGCGCGCTTCATTGACAATGAATAGAAATCGCACAAGAGGATCATAAACTTTTGCCAAGTTGTAAGCCATAAAGGGAAGGATTTAAGGAAAGCTATAGAGAAGTGTCTGCTTGATTGGGGCACAGATCGGGTTTACACAATTACAGTTGATAATGCTTATTCTAATGATGGTGTTGTCTCATACTTGAGAAGGAAAATAAAAAATTAGAATGGATTGTTATTTGATGGCGAGTACTTGCATGTAAGATGCTTCGCCCGCATTCTTAACCTCATTGTGAAAGACGGAATGAAGGAGCTAGAGGTGGCTATTATGAGGATACGAGATGTTGTCAGATATGTAAGGTCTTCCCTAGCTTGTTTGGAGAAGTTTAAGCAATGTGTGGCATATGAAAAACTTGATACCGAAGGCTTTGTTTGTTTTGATGTTGCCACTAGGTGGAACTCAACTTACTTGATGTTGGAGTTAGCTAATAAGTATCGTAAAGCTTTCGAGAGGCTAGCAGGGTAGGAGGATACAACAACAACAACATAGCCTCAGTCCCAAATTCCTTTTTCAGTCCCAAAATGATTGGGAATGCTAATGTGCTTTTGAAATTCCTTACAATTTTCTATGAAATCACAGTTAAAATGTTTGGTTCCTTATATGCTACTTCAAATATGTTCTTTGAGCAAATCTATCACATTCATGGGGTGATTCAAAGTATAAAAGATGTGGTGATCAGTTGTTGTCTTCAATGACTTATAGCATGGAGGAAAAGTTTGAAAAATATTGGGGTGACAATGAAAGAGCAAACCTTTTGTTATATGTTGCGGTTATTCTTGATCCGAGATACAATTTGAAGCCTATGGTACATTGTTTGAACCTTACGTATGAGCATGAACTAGGAAATGAACTTTCAAAGAAGGTGGAAGCCACTTTAAGGAGGTTATATGAAGAATATAAAAGTAATGCTTCCATTGTTGAAGATGAAATCGGGCAGTCTTCAAACCAAGTGGCAGATGAAAGAATGGAAGATCTTATTGTGCCATTTGGAGAATCGACAAAACATTTGTATGCAGATGATGCTAGTGAGAAAAAGACAGAGGTCGATCGTTACTTGATGGAGGCTTGTGAAAAACAAGGAGGTGATTTTAAGGTGTTGGATTGGTGGAAAGGAAACTCTACAAGATACAAAGTTCTTGCACTAATTGCGAAAGACATATAAGCGATTCCAACTACCACAGTTGCCTCGGAGTCTGCATTAAGCTCGGATGGTCGTACTTTGGAATTTTTTCAGAGTTCATTGAGTCCAAAAACTATAGAAGCTCTCATTTGTACTCAAAATTGGCTCCAATCTAAAAAAATAGCATTTGATATTGAGGATGCAATTGAAGGCCCAATCGTAGATGAAGAAGGTAATTTATTTGAAAGTAGTTTCGTAGACTTGTAATTGTACTCTCATTGCTTTATGTTTTTTTTTTTTTTTTTTTTTTTTTTTTGTCCTTACGCAATTTTCTTTGTTGTTGAAGATGAAGATCTCCCATCCGACGATGATGAACCATTGGTTTTTTTTATTAGAATCACTAAGTCCAAATGATTGAAAAGTAAGGTTAATTTTGCTTATTGACTTTGTTTTTTTATTGATCTTTGTACTTTTTACTATTTTTGAACTTAATTTTCTTGTTCTCTTATTTCATTGTAAACTTTCTTGTAGGTTTGGCAAATCATTGACAAGTACTTTTGAAGTTCATGAGAATGGGAGAACTTGAGTAGATCGTAGTACTTTTGAAGTTCATGGGAATAGGAGAACTTGTGTAGATCGTAGTACTTTTGAAGTTCATGAGAATGGGAGAACTTGAGTAGATCAGAGTACTTTTGAAGTTCATGAGACTGGGAGAACTTGCGTACATCGTTCATGAAGCTCTAATTGTTGATGAAATTGGAGTTTATTTTGTGGTTTTGATTTGACTTTGTTATCTTTAATTTGACTTGTTAAAACAAGTCATTTTGTGGCTTTTTGTTATCTTAGAACTTAAAGTAATCATTTTTTGGGGAAGGAGATTGTGGAATGGATGTTAAAATGTGCAACCATGAAATGTCTTCTTGATAGTTGAAGTTGGTGATTGTTAGAACTTGAAGTTATCATTTTATGTATTATATCAAGAAATTTATTGATTAAACAAGAGATTAAAAAAAAGAGTGTTTTTCAAAAAAAAAAAAAAGTATACATTGTAGACGGGTAGGCGGGTAAAATTACCCGACCCGCCACTCGGGTAAAGGGTCGGGTAATTCACCCCCTTACCCATTCGGGTAAAAGGATCGGGTAATTAAAAAATTTACCTACTGGGTCAGGTAGAACAAAAAAAAATAACGGGTAAGGCCCGACTCGACCCATGTCCACCCCTAAATGAGGGGGTAATTTTGATCCACAACTCCTGGGAGATAACTCCCTAAGGAGGTGGTGGGGAGATATCTCACACCTTAGGGTACAAGTTGGGAGATAACTTGCAGGCAAGTTGGGCGACCAAACGAGATTAGTTCCCAACTCCCAGTGAGTTATCTCCTTGGAGATATCTCCACCTCATACCAAACAAGGCCTTTGTAGTTTCAAGTTTTATGCCCAAGTTCAGCCATGGTATGAAATTTCTCGGAACTTCTCAGAGGGTATTAAGTTTATTTAAAGACTAAATCATGAATTAATGTAAACTAACTTTTAGAATGCTCCTTTGAAAGTGAGGTAAAAACTACATCATACGAATTTAAAAAGACACCTTGGTTTCTTTCTTACAAATAAACAAATGATATATCAGAGCTTGTTTCAATTTTCAATTTTGTTAAGAGATGTCTAAAGACTAAACACACAAAAGATGAAATTTGCGATCACATGCAGAATTAAAAAAAAAAAAAAAAGACATGAGATATATAAACAATGTCTAATAAGTTCATAGAGATCTGACATAGATGATAAGGAATAATAGTTCAAGTCTATTTCACTTATAAATGCATGTAAGACAACACCTATAAGATAAATCTTATTGAAAATCATTACATTGTACTATTTAATCATAATTTTATAATTTAAGAAGGGGTTTGCTAAACGCACACAAGGAATACCCTTACACACAACACTCACACACTTTTAAAAAAAAAATTGATTAAACTACCCTCGTCCCTACCGCACACAACACCACCTCCCTACACACACACACACCACCACCACCACCACCACCACCACTAGACTCCACCGCCGCAGTCGTCCACTGCCCACCACTCACCGCCACTCTCCACGTCACCGTCCTCTGCCGCCAACCTTAACGTCACTGCCTCCCCCACACCGTCACCCTCTCTATTTCTCACTCTCTTGACAGTGAGAGGCGGTCTGGCTGCCCTCCGACCACCCTCCTCCCCCTCTCTTGCGGCCAAATCTAGCTGAGAAAAAGGTGGGATGAGGGAGGCCAGATCTGGCCGATAGAGTTGGCCAGATCTGGCCGATAGAGTTGGCCAGATCTGACCGAGAAAGAGGGTTAAGGTGATGGCGGATGATGGACGACGTTGAAAGAGAGGGTGGCGATGAGCTGAGTACGACAGCGGTGGTGGAGAGTAGTGGTGGTGGTGGCGTGTGGTAGGGATGAGGATAGTTTAGTCAAAAACACGAAAAAAAGTGAATGAGTGGTGTGCGTCAGGGCTTTCCTTGTGTGCGTTTAGCAAGCCCCTTTCTGAATCATACATTCTGAAAAATTCCTTGACAAACACGAATGACTTTAAACTAAAATGAAGTTATTGATACATTTACATGATATTGAAAAACTTCCAAAACTTTTCTCGATAGAAATATACAACCACGAATTAATTTTGAATTTCAATAAACCAAAGTCTTAGGTGAAGATTAACTTAAAATCCTTAAACATAGCGACATTGTAAGGCAGGCCCATGAACAACAGAGAACACGTGTGAAGAAAATGAAATCGCTAAAAACTTAAACCTTCTGCTTTTCAGTAGCCATTACATTGTAACTTGTAAGTAATAGTAAGTTGACGAAAGAGTGAACTATTCAGGAATCAGGAACAAAAAAAAAGAACAAGATTATTATTCCACAAAAGTGGAAAAAGTGTGGCATTGTAGCAAACCTCTGGCTTAAGATCTCGGTGAACCACACCCTGGAGATGACAAAATGCAACAACTTTCAAAATTTGCAACATTACAGCTTTTGCATCATCTTCAGTGTATTTCCCACCCCTATATGATACAAAGACATAACAGGCAAAGGTCATAAGCGATCAATCAATATCATGAATTTGATCTATAAAAAGTAGCAAGCTTCCAAACAACATGAGCACTAAGAAGAAAAGTACCTTGAAAGTATTCTGTCTAAAAGCTCACCTCCTTCGCATAACCTGTAAGACGAATAAAAATTCCATCAAAATTCTAGAACAACTATTCATCGTCAACCCCATCAAAATTCTACTAATCAAGGTTACATCGGATTTGGATCAAACCAGATCTAAGATGTTAATCAATTTAGGAAGACAATCAAAACGCCACTGTGCAACATACAAACTGCAAGTGACTGTCAGAAGTAGCTAGCTCTAGTGGCCAAGCAGGAATACTATTGCAGACCTACCACTAAAACATGTGAAACTCAAAGGGAAAAGCTAAAGCTATGCAATATATGTGGCTCCCACCATCTTTTAAGTGGAGTGACCACATGACTATAGTTGTCAAATGGAATTGAAAATAAAAGAGATCCTTCACAAGATAATGACAACAACTCTTACTCTGCATTCCCAAGATAACTACATTTTTTATCCAAAGTTCGATGTCATAATATAGCAGAGAGGAATTATCGCAAGAAGAAAAGTACAATCATAATTATATGGCCCAGACTGAATAAAAAAAGACGAGGTTCATCAAAAGGATAGCACATATACTTTAAACGGTGCCCATTCCTGGTGCCTTTGCCTTATGTAAGATCATCACAAATAAGTTTCTGGTGGCCAATTAGACATGATATGGAACCAAGTCTAGTAAGAATAATTAAGTATTGCTCCTTTCCATAACTGCCAACAGTTAACATTTTGTCATTATTTGAGCTAAAATTTAGAAAATACAAAGTACTTACATGTTTACTTCAAACTAAGGCTTTAAGAGTTTTCAAAAAAAAAAAAGGCTGTAAGAACTGGGGAGAAAAAGAACACCAGTAAACAATTGCGACAAGAATATTTGAAAATCAAACTATGAGTGACCAAAGATGACATTAATGATAAGGCCCAAAAACAGATGAATCTTATAACATAAGTTATCAATCTCAAAAAAAAAAAAAAACTGCATAACATGACATGACATTTAGGAAGTTCAAATGTTCGACAAGAAGTTCAACATTTTAGAATATTATCTTTCTCCAAACTATACAAGGGAGCTTAACAAGAAGTTCAACAAAAGAAGCAGCATGTCATTGAAGAAGTCAATGTGCTTGACTAAAAAAAAATAGCAGCTGTCACATTTTCAAGCTTACTCCATTACTATATAGACGTTATCATGGTCTTCATATGCATCATAGAATTGCACTAGATTATCGTGTCCTGTCAATGCTCTCAAGATTTTCACCTCCCTTCTCACATCCTCAATTGCAATGGCTGTAGTCATCTGTCAACAACAAAACGATCACAATTAACTGAAAGAAAACATTAATTGGAATAAGGCAACCAAGAATAAATCATGGAGAATCTCTAAAAAAGCATAAAGATGCAGAATTCATAGAGAGCAACTATGACAAGCCTCATCATATTCATCTAAGAATAAATTTAAAAAAAAAAAAAACCAAAGGAAAAATAATACACATGAGGAATACAGAGATGCACCAAGTGACCAACCCAAACTTTTTCTTCCACCAAGTCTGTTTAATATCTGGTTCAGAAAAAAAAAAGTATGCTCTTACACCCGGTGCGAGGCAATAAATGGTTCACAATGTGTACATGGTAATAAAAGCCTTTTTCACTTCCTCCACAATATACTAGCTTTCTTTTTTTATATGACTAGAGAAGTAGCTTTCTATGCAGAAAGGACTTAAAACTATATCGATTTTATCTTGTTCTCGACAATGCCCGCCTATCCTCTAACTTTATTCCCTTTCTCTTTTCATAAAGATGATCTTCTACTTTCTTTGATTTTACCAAAGTGGTAAATATTTGCAATCTTCAACTTTCTCAGAGTCATACCATAGTGGTAAACATTTAATCCAAACATATATTGTACTCATTATTCTATGTGACATTTTGGGTTGTAAAAGAATAAATTTAGAAATCAGTACCAGTACAAACATAAATGTTCAACAAAACATTTATACTATGTCCCGCTTTTTTTTTTTTTTTTTTTTTTGATAACAATATTATGTCCTGCTAATGATAAACTATGTGAACTATTACAAAAAAACAAAAAAAACAAAACAAAAAAAACATTAATTCCATCCTTAAAGAAAAAAAAAAGATTTCAATATTGAAATCACAATTTAGTGCCAAACAGCTAACAAGCACATTTCGACCAAAAGAGAATCCCTATTTAGGGATCATATAATGCACTTGAAAACATAATTTATATACTAACGGTAAGCACGAATTTTACCACAATCATCAACATAGCCTCAGTCCCAAATTAACTGGGGTCGGCTATGAATTTTACCACAAATGTTTGCTAAAACTTAGAATAGATATATACAATTAATTGTCAATCATTACAAACATCAAAGTTGTTTTTTTTAAAGAAACACTATAAAAGCTCAAAGAAGTAAAAGCTTGCTACATCAAGACACATTTCATATGTTAATTGCATGGTCCTGCGAATCAGATAAAGACATGGCAAAGGAACACTATAAAACTTGCAGTTTCGATATAGTTTGCATCTTTTCTATTGCTTTTATGGAGAAAATAAAATAATAGTTGGACCTAGAGGAAGACACAACCACAAACTCAAAGCTGGGAATAAGTAAACCTCACTGACCTAAAACCCACATACACCAATCCCTTCTATTAACTAGTGTTGAGGAAGTTCCTAGTGGTAAGGGCGAAGACGAGGTTGTGAGGGTTACGTGCACGACCTCGGTTTCAATTCCCCACAGCAGCCCAACGTCGAACCACTGGTGGTCACTTTTCGCAATCCCAGGGCCCGTGAGTCTAGTCAGACAAAGTGTCTGGATACCCATGGTTACTCAAAAATAAAAATAAAAATAACTAGTTTTGAGGAAGTGTGGATTGAAATAATAGTCCTACATCAGTTAAATAGGACTTTGTAAAGAAGGATATAATTGTGGATTTCTCCTTCAATAGTACTGAGGCCTTTTGGAGTAAAACCCCATAAAGGTGATTAAGTTGAGGAAAATATTGCTACTAGTGGAGATCCACACACCTGCAGATACAAGCACGGGCAGGCCCAACAACTAGGTCATAGAGCTATGTGCAATAGCCATAAATATGCTTTAATAGAACAATAACCACTATTTATTACACAAATACAAGTGACAGTGCCTTGATATCTGCACAATATTCCATATATGTCTCAGAATATATCAATGGACACTAATGAATTGTCACTTTTCACCACTAGCCCATGACATCCCTTTGTAAAAATTGTTTTCCTTTTTTAATGCACACAAAAGAATCTCAAATTGGTGTGCATGTATATTTATAGACGTTGGGGCGCCTTCTAATTCCTATGATGTGATCAATTCTTTTTTGTAATAAAATTAAATCTTATTGTTGACCACAACGAAAGTGTCATCTTCTAGTTGACAAGTACTCCCAATTTCATTTAAGTCTAGTTGATCAACACTAGAGATGCTTCAAGCACACCTTTGTAAAATGAAGAAGATATATGGCTTCTTTGTGTTTGATGATAATCAATATTCCACAAATTGAATACAACAACAACAACAACAAATCCTCAAATCCAAATTACTTGTGTTCAGTTACATGCATTTCCATTTTGCATGATTTAATGCACTTGATGGCGCTTTCATAATCTCTTAAGTCCTTCCTAATCAGTGGGTTTGAAGTTGAATTCGTTCTAACCTTACATTGTCGAATTGCTTCAATTTCTATTGAGTCGAATTTCTAAAAAAGCATTTGCAAGCCATCTCTATCTGGTTGTGTCCAAACTACCACGACCGTCCTTGTAGCCAGAGAAGCTATTTCAATAGTTGCGTCCAAAATGCCTATACGCACTCAATTCGCTATTCCCTAACTTTTGCATTGATTGGGGCTACTCCTACTTTTCTATGAATCTATATACTACTTATAGTGATTGCAAGGCGTCACCTAGGCGTTTTGGGACAAAATCGTCTAGGCGGTGCCTTAAGTAGGCGATGTCCTTAGTAATTTTTAGAAATTTGAATGTGCTATTTACAATTAAGTTTAATAACAAAATAAATACCCAACGACAAAATCTTGACACAATTAATATTACATAAGGACCTAAAGACTTATTAATTTTTTTGAAGAATATATTTAATAATAATCACATTGACTAATAGACAATTAGTGCTATTTAACGACCTATAAATAAATAAATACTTATCTGGGGACCTCTAAATAAATATTATTTTGTCCGCCTAGGCACCGCTTGGCCTAGGCCAAGGAAATCGCCTCACGATCGCCTTAACGTCTTGCAATCCTTGATTACTTATTCTATCTTCAAGAGTTTTAGCACACATCCACATAAGCATCATCATTTGTACAACAATCATTTTATGGAATCTTTACCGTTCAACAATCACTTCTACAAAGCAAAGTTGGTCTCTTGTACTCCTCCAGTTCATCCATCTAGCTTGAATTCATGTGACAATTTGAATACTAAGTGTAAATGACACTTTAGCAACAAATCTGATTGGATTTTACAGTGTATTCTCTATCTTCACTAAGTTATACCTTCCAAAACTTTTCCTCCATAACTTTAGCCAATAAAAATGAATGATTTATATGTTCTTCTCCACAACACCAATCAAATGGCATCTAGGGATTCCAATTGAAGTTTTAAGTATGTTTTTTGCTAATTGTTATAGTAAAGAAAGGATTTAGTCTCCTCAATTACACTTTGAGAATCTTAGCTCTTAAAGCCAAGTTGAGTAGGATTAACTACAAGCAACAACATAACTAAAATTAAAGCTCCTAAACAGTAATTAGTTTTGCTATTTAGAGAAACTAACAATATCAAATATGTTTCCATAACATTCGCCTCTATACGAATACCAAATTTAAAGCCAGCCCTACAAATTTCCTTCTTGTGTATCACCAAGCTCAATGATAAAGATCCAATTATTTACTTCGAATGTCTTTCGTACAAATAGAATTTGTCCCTTCTAAGAAAATGCATGATCTTTCCTTCAAACTCCAATTGAAACATAAGAATATAAATCATAACAGGTGGCAAGCTCTACGAAGAGTACACGGTCCCTTTGTTTGAGAGATACATTCCATCTTACCTAAAAAAACCATTCTAATATGTTTACGCTAGATTCTCTGACCTCGCATCAACTGACTAATCTCTGGAGGGGCTGAACCAGCTCCCCGGGGCAGAATCCACGACCAAGTTGAGAACCTCATAAAGTCTTTGCCTTTTGTGGATTATTAACTTAGCCAGCTTTGGCCCAATTACATTAACACATAAATGAGAAACACAACACATCTACCTCAAGGAATGAATGAAACACAAGCATGCAAGTCACATAACATACCATAACATGAATGCCATCCTTCACTTATTTCAATCACCATATGTGAATCTTCTTTATTTTGTTCATATTGAAATCAGTTTGAAAATCAGGATGGCATTTTCCTGAAGAATGGTACTTATGAACATAATACTAAATTCCAGAATAGCCAAACAAACAAGAAAAAAATCATAATGCAATCTCTTAAGAACTTTTGAAACCTATTGGAACTACCTATGATGACACTTTGAAATCAATTGAGCATTCCAATTCATCCATGTTCCTTCAATGACAGTCCATGGCTATCAAGTCTCATTGGTGCTTCTTCTTACGGAGTGGCCAGTCCAACCACATTCCATGACAAGATCTTGTGATTATACATAGCCATATTCTTAACAGGTCAAATTTATGTCCTAAATAGTGAAACTAGAACTGTTACTATCTAACCAATTTGTATCATGAAATTCAATTTGACAGAGACAGATCTGTCCTATTCATCAATAGAGAAAGTTCCTCTGAGAATAATAGTGGAAAGAACAAAGACCAAAATGGAAATAATACTAAAGATATGGAGATTACTCCTGACTAATATTGATGGCTCAGAACTATCATCGATTGTTTTCATGTAATCACAACTTACAACATAAAGCATTCTTCTGCTAAGGTCATTGAGTTATTTTCAATTTTCGATTTTCGATCTTATAAAATTGGAATTCCTGAAATTTCTTTCTGTTGGCGACATTCAATTAATCACACAATTATTTCAAAGCATAAAACAAAACTTCCCCCCCATTTTGATCCATTCATATAGCAAAGAGACTCCAGCAAAACAAAATCTAATCTTGAGCACAATTCCAATCTCTAAATCACAAGATTTTGTTTTCTCCCCAGCTATGGGGCTAGGTCTCCCGACTAGCCGTCGTGGGATTAGTCAAAAGGAATGTTTGGATACCAAAGATTCTCAAAAGAATAAATTACTATAAAAATTAAAAAAAAAAAAAAAAAACAGAGAAAGAGAGGACAAACCTTTGTCTTAGGGATGACCTTAACAGCAACTTGTTGACCTTTGAATTCTCCCTTTTTCAACTTGGCCGCACACGTATACCCGAAATGCCCTCTCCCAACCTCATCACCGAGTTCGTACTTGCTCGTGAAATTCTTCAAGAACCCAAAGCTCTTATCCAACCCAGCAATCCCTTCCCCTTCGCTGCCTTCCGGAATGGCAGCTTCATTTGGCTTCAACGATCCATGCCTCCTCGCCAACACAGCCCGTATGTGCTTCGCCGGAGAAGGCGGTGGGAAAGGCCTCTTAAAGAACTTCTTCGGCGTCGAATTCGCACTCGGCGCCGGCGATTTCTTGGAAAACAAGTAGCGAGCAGGGCTGGGACTGTAGAATGGGAAAAAAGGCGAGCGCTTTACGGATTCGGCTTCCTCTTTTTGCTGATGTTGCTGTTGATTTTGTTGGTTTTGAAGTTGCTCCTGATGATGATGATTCGCGTCTCCGCGAGGAGATGCGGAGGGCTTGCCATTGTTCTCGACCATCTCTTCTGGTGGAGCAAAGACATTAGATTTGTTGGAAGGCTTAGAGGCACAAAGCCCCATCTGTAGAAACTCTAATTTTCACAACTACAACAACAGCATTTCAGTTCTCCACAGCCCTGAAAGCGAAAACAGATCAACTGGTTAGTTGAGTTTTCACGAGCGTCATCTAGGGTTCTTCGTCTCAGCTCTTCATAGAATTCACAGATCAGAACCCTAGAAGACAAACAAATTAAAAAAAAAAAAAAAAAAAAAGGTTTGGAAGGATGGAAGTGCAAATCGCGATAATAATAATAATAATAATAATAATAATAATAATAGTAATAATAAGCGAAAAGGAAAACGGCGACGAGGGTCGCTTTTGCTGATACGACGGATTCGCTTATGTCGATTAACTAATTCAGTACAGGTTGTAAATTGTCATGCCACGTGTCACTTGCTCCATCCTTTCTAATTTCTCTTCGCCGTAGTCTCTACTGTCGTATAGATATCAAGAATACATTAAAAAACCACTTTAACAGCTGAAGACGAGTGCTTTTTGTTCTACCTGATTCACATTTGTTTATACCCGCAAATAGCAAGCAATATTAATGCCCATGATTTTCCATTCAAGAACCGACTTCAATAATACTTGAATCAGATGTCTTATTTTTACTGTTAAATAAATTTCATTCTAAGCTGGATATTAATTTTGTTTCCTTCCCTTGCTTATAAAGGGCTGCATATGGATCAGAAAGTGAAGCAGATGATGAGGCTGCTACTGTGAGTCTTGCAAGTGAACTTGGTAAAGCAAATCGTGCTTCTTCAAAAAGTGTTGTGAAGCTGCAAGAGATTGGACCAAAGATGACCTTCAGCTTATGAAAGTTGAGGAAGGGTTGTGTGCCGGAGGAGTCATTTTCAACGAACATGGTAAGTTTGTTTTGTTCCTTTCTTCCTTGTTGCTTATTGTTACTTGCTTTGTTATATAGTAGATTGAATCCAAAATTTCATCGAAGTCATGTGACTGCCACGGGCATTATGCAAAACCTTTTTTTAAATACTTTAGAATCATTTTTTCCTGCTTGCGCGATATCTGGCGGCAAATGTTTTTGGTACGCTTCCAACGTTATAACACTTTCTCATTGATATATTGTTCTCTAGACTTGTCGACGAAACTAAAAAACAGACAATCCTGGAAGAAAACGGTGAAGAAGATAACGACGAACACTAAATTTGCCCGAGATAAATATTCTCTGCTAATTTCAATTGGTCGGCATACTCAAAACATCCTATGTTGATGTTTTTCTTGAGAGATGCTATTGAGGGAAATTCAACAAATGCTATAATTAGTTGAGATATGCAGTTTTGTATTTCCCATTTATTTATAGATGTGATGAGTTTGTCAAAGTTAATATGATTATGTAAGTCAGTTTTTCTTCTCTCCAATCTAAGCAATAGTACCTGTGTTGTCTAAAATTAATTTTGTTTCTTATGCCATTGATCTGCATGAGACGCTTATTGAAGGAATGAACTGCAGGCTGGTTGCATGTATTCTAAAACTGTTGACATTGCTGATGCCATGTAATGGTTGATTAAGGAAAGAACTTCAATGATGTTTCCTTACCACTCCTTTGTGCATTGTATGTAATGGTTCATTAAGATATAGCTGAAAAGTTTTGTAACAATTGTAAATTTAATGTTGCTATCTGATATTCATGAGTTAAGTGTTGAAGTTTTATGTTTTTGTTCATACTCACCATATCTTTTTAGGGTGGGTTGGAGTATCAAGCTTTTTAATTTCACTAGAGTTAGTTAGACGCCTTATAAAATCGTGTCTTGAAATAAATTATGTTTTTTTATTACCCTGTTTTAAATGAAGGCATCCGAATCTTTATATATGAATTTATATGAAACTAATATTTTTATAGGCATTTCATCAAATACCATATCCTTAACTAGGAAATACCAGGATGAGGTGATCAAAGTTGAAGTTCACATGACCACCACCTTGTTATCTTGGTAACCATGAAGGTGGCAAATGACGATGATGAAGAAGACAGCTCCAAGGGTGGCAACTCAAGCATCCCCTTGGTTGTCAATGTTGTAAAAGGAAATGGACAGCTTCGGAGTTTGGAGTCACCGCCATACAGATGAAATTGCAATTGAGAGCTTGTCGGTTAAGGACTCGAATGCTTCTCAAGACGATATTCCTTACGAGGGACCTGACTTCGGGTAAGCCAACTCATGAGACCGTGCGCGTTCGACATGAGATTCATTTCTCGTTTATATATATTATTAGGTTTGAGTGCATGTTTTCTTACGAGGATGTGAAATTTGTTGAAGGTCTTTGGATGAGAACCTGCAGAGGGCATTCCACAAGTACTTGGAGATCAGGGGAATAAAACCAAGCACAACAAACTTCTTACATGAGTACATGATCGACAAGGATAGCAGGGAATACCTGGTTTGGCTGAAGAACCCGAAGAAATTCATTGAGAAGTGAACATTAGTTTTTGTTTCCCGTTGTTGCGACTATCAAATTTTAAAGTTTTATGTGGATCGTTAATGAATTGGATGAATGTTCCAATTAAGTTCAGGAAGGTTTTAGGATAAGATTATTTATTACTTATTATTATATACAAACAAGAGGAAGCAATTATATATATATATATAGGTTCATATATAAAGTTATTATTGCAAATGCTTTTGGTTGTTAGGAATTGGATTCATGGTTTTGCAAAGATATTGATATTAGAAATTGTGAGAAATAATGAATTGAAATATTTGAATTCACGAGTGCGCCAATTGATTGATCTCCAAATAGAAGTTTGGAAAAATGATGCAAATTCCACGTAGAGTATTAAAAATGGAGAAAAATATATCTAAAACTATCGCCGAGTGGGGATGGAGATGGTATTAGTATTAAATAGCTATCTAAATCAAAATATATCCTAATACAACGGGTGATATTAAATAGGTAAATATATTTTGGGTAGTGCTATTAGAACTCGTGAGTCTGAACTCAAAACTTTTTTTAGTTTCAAATACGTCCTCAAGCAATTAAGCAAATATAATCACTTGTAAAAAAAATTTGATACCTCTTAAATATTTATAAAAATTTTAAATACCTTACTCAAGAGTTCAAGTAGATTTATTGATATATTTTTTAATCAAATTAGAATCGGCTTCCAAAAACAAATAGAAATAAGAGTCCTACCTAAAAACGATTGATTTCATATTGTATTAAATAGCTATTAAAATCGGCTTCTATTGCTAACAAATAGGAATTTGCTTCATAAATCTTCAACGCTCTTAATTTTTTCTTAAACAATTCTCTTTGCTCTCTCTCTCTCTCTATATATATATATATATATATATATATATATATATATATATATATATATATATATATCATATAATATCATCTATATATATATAAAAGCACGAATCATAAATTTTGAGTGATAATGAAATTTATCTATTTGCCCGTACTTTTTTTATCTCCAAATCAACATTTTCATCCAAATCAAACTCTAACTCCTTATCAATCCACTACACGTTTTTTTTTTCTTTATCTCTAAATCAATCATGAACTCATTCTCATCAATCCAATACACTTTTTTTGAGGAAGTAATGTCCTAGCATGATTAGCTTGTTTTTCCATTCACATCTTAACTCAATCACAGTAGAGAATATTGATGAGCTAAAAAAGGTACTTATATTTCTAATTTTAAAATTTTAATTACAATTTTGAATTTTGTTAATAAACTCTTAGAAATTAATTCCCGCGAGCGAAGCGAGCGGGGGAATCGTGCGTAGCACGTCTTGAAACTAGTATATATATATATACTAGTTTTAAAACGTGCCGCTCGCTTCGCTCACGGGAATTAATTTCTAAAAATTTATTAAAAAAATTTAAAATTGCAATTAAAATTTAAAAATTAGAAATACTAAGTATCTTTTTTTAGCTTATCAATATTCTCTACTGTGATTGAGATAAGATGCGAATGAAAAAAAATAAGCTAATCATGCTAAGACATTACTTCCTCAAAAAAATTGTATTGGATTGATGAGAATGAGTTCATGATTGATTTAGAGATAAAGAAAAAAAACGTGTAGATGATTAATAAGGAGTTAGAGTTTGATTTGGATACAAAAGAAAATGTTGATTTGGAGATAAAAAAATATATGGGCAAATAGGTAAATTTCATTACCACTCAAAAATTTATGATTCGTGCTTTTATATATATGATAGATATATATACTAGTTTCAAGACGTGTTACGCACGATTTTCTCGCTCGCTTCGCTC
This sequence comes from Stephania yunnanensis, assembly GCA_039657365.1. NCBI lineage: Eukaryota > Viridiplantae > Streptophyta > Magnoliopsida > Ranunculales > Menispermaceae > Stephania > Stephania yunnanensis. The sequence goes on along the minus strand of CM077581.1, from coordinate 23,416,074 downwards.
GCGGGAATTAATTTCTAAGAGTTTATTAACAAAACTTAAAATTAAAATTAAAATTTTAAAATTAGAAATACAAGTACCTTTTTTAGCTTATCAATATTCTCTATTGTAATTGAGATAAGATGTGAATGAAAAAATAAACTAATCATGTTAGGACATTACTTCCTCAAAAGAAGTATATTGGATTGATGAGAATGAGTTCATGATTAATTTGGAGATAGAGAAAAAAAAACGTGTAGTGGATTGATAAGGAGTTAGAGTTTGATTTGGATACAAAAGAAAAGGTTGATTTGGAGATAAAAAAAGTAGGGGCAAATAGGTAAATTTCATTATCACTCAAAAATTTGTGATTCGTGCTTTTATATATATGATAGATATATAAATGTAAAGCACCTAAATATACCTCACTTCTTGCTAGGGGTGGACAGTGGTTTCCGAAAAATCGCCCAAACCATGAAAACCGCATGGTTTGGTCTGGTTTTTAGAACTCGCAGAATCGCGGTTTGGTCGCGGTTTTGATTTTGAAAAAATCGCGGTTTCACCAACCGAGGGTATTTTGGTAAATAACAAACTTATACAACTTAAAAGTCAAAAACCCTAAAACATAAAACAAACCGTCTCCTACTCACTCACTCACTCCGCGTCTCCTCTCGACCACTCTTTACGCCGCTGCTCACCGCCGCCGCACCGTCGCCCTTCATCTTCCTCACTCCCCGTCTCGCCGCAACTCGCCGAATCTCGGTCATCGCCGTCGTCGTCGCCTTCCACCGCGCAAATCGTTGCTGCGTCCACAACCGCCTTCACCGCCGCCTCGCACCACATCGTCCCATCGGTCCCGCCTTTGCCGCCTCCTCTGTCGCCAACTCGCCACTGTTGCGTCCACCGCCTCCTCCCACCAGTCCCGCCTCCACTGTCACCGACTAGTCATCGCGGTTTGGGGGCGACCAACACCTATCGCTGTCGCCTCCGACCACCACCTGTCGTCGTCGCCTTTTTTTGACCACAATCTCTTCTTCTTTTTCCTCTCTGTCACTCTGTCACTACGTAGTACGTGCTCTCCTTTCCATCGATCATCATCAATCACCACCGTCGATCGTGAGAAATCAACGAATTAAGAGCATCAAAGGCAAGCAACTTCGATGTCATCGATCTCTCTCTCTCCATGTATATCTCTTCTGCTTTTTGACTTAATTATTTTTGTTTTTGTTTGTTGATTTGGATGAGCTTCAAAAGTGAACAATTCGACTGAATATCCGTGTCGATTCATTACTACTATATACTGATCACTGTATACGTTTCGATCAATGTCGATCCGACTCAATCAATCGATTTGTTCATTTGCTTGAATTCTTCGTTGATCTGCGAAGCTGTTTGGTTTCTTTATGAGATCTTCATTTTTTTCACTTCATCATCGTCGTCGTCGCCGTCGTGGTGTGGCGATCGACATCTCATCATGATTTGTTATCAATGTTATGTGTTGGTTGGTACATTGTTAAATTAGTTGCATTTCCTGACTTTGTTGTTGCCTTGTTTTGCAGCTTGAGCTAAAATATGCAGCAAACCCAAACACCATATATTCTCAGCAATGGTGTTGGTTGGCAGGTAGTTACTATTCTCATAGGTTTTGAATCTCTTGATTATGTTGGACTTGAGTGTACGTCAAAGCCTTTTCTCATATTAGTACCATAGTTCCACTTTTGCAAAACTCCTTACCCGTGCCTTTTTTTGGACTCTAAACTTTGCGGGCCATAATGTTTTAGTTCATTGTCGGGATTGCGGTACCTCAACTGCTGAAGCAGATAACAGGCGGTAACCTCTAACTGTATATTTAAAGAAGGTATGCCCTTTTTATGTCAATACATTACATAGCTAGTGTGATTATCTAGTTAATACTCTTTTAAGAAATGTATTTTATACTTGAACTTACAACATAAGTATTAATAAGTTCAAATGTTAAATAAACATATTGTGATTAAAGTTTTCTTCCAAAACTTTAACACCATATAGTTACAAATTTAAGATTAACCAATAATCTAACTACATTTAATTTCACCCTAAAATAATAATAATAATAATTAACAAAGATGTCAATTCCACCTTGTTTTGATCCTTTGAGTTGTTAGTTATTTAATGTTCATTCTCATTCTAACATTGATCGTGTGTTTTTTTTTCTAGATGGATTCACATCACGTAACAGCCGGAACATTATCGATAGATGCAAGTTATACACCAATGGAGTTTGAAAGTGGTGAACTTATTGCTGCTCCTCGAAACTCATCTAGTTTGCCATCATCAACAAAGAAGGCAAAATCGAAAGGTAATCGCACAACCTCTAGAGTTTGGGACCATTATTCTAAAACGTTAGATGAGCATGGAAAAGTGGCACTTGCAACTTGCAATTATTATGGTAAAGAGTATCATTGTCCTAGTAAGAATGTTACAAGCACAATAACATCTCATTTAAATAAATGGCCCAAGCACCCACATAGTCATGTGAACTCGGTGTGTAAGAAACAAAAAATAATAGAATTATAAGTTAAAGGGTCGGAGGATGAAAGTAAAATAGGACTTTGGAAGTTTGATCAAACATTAAGTTGTGAAGCCCTTATTGAATTGATAATAGGAGCTGAATTGTCTTTTGTTTTTGTGGAACATCCATGCTTTGTTAAATTTTGCAATGTTATACAACCCAAACTCAAGTTAGTGAAAAGGAGAACTATAACTAGAGATTGTTTGGATATGTATAATGTTAAGAAGGCAAAATTGAAAAAGCTCTTAACAAAGAATTCTCAAAAAGTTTGTTTGACAACTGATACTTGGATTTTTTTGCAAAATACTAGCTATATGTGTCTCACTGCACATTATGTTGATGATGACTAGAAATTGCAAAAGAAAATTATTAATTTTTGTAAGGTTGAAGGCCATACGGCTAATGATATTGGTAAGGCTGTTGAGATGTGTTTGCTTCACTGAAAATTTGAGAAAATGTTTACAATAACTGTAGATAATGTTAAATCTAATGATTAGGCAATTGAATGTTTAAGGAGAAAAATAAATAATTGGGGTGGAAGCGTGTTAAATGCGAAATACCTTAACGTAAGATGTTGTGGACACATTTTGAATCTCATTGTTAGTGATAGTTTGAAAGAGGTGAAAGACTCCATTAGTCGAATACGCGAAGCAGTGAAACAAGTGAGAAGTTCTCCATCGAGGAAGAAAAAGTTTAAGCAATGTGTTGAACTTGAAAAAATATCATGTAAAGCTTCAGTGTCCTTAGATGTATCAACTAGATGGAATTCCACTTATTTGATGTTGGATTCAACGGTGAAGTATCAAAGAGCATTTGAGAGATTGTATGAGTCATATGATAAGGTTTCAAGTGAGTTGAAGAAGGGAGTTCCCACAAAAGAAGATTGGAGTGTTGCACGTGTATTATTATAGTTCTTGGAACTTTTTATTGGGTCACTCTTCGACTTTCAGGATCTAAATGTGTTACAGCTAATGCATATTTTCATGAGGTGCATGCAGTTGTAACATTTATCAATGAATGCTTAGCAAGTAATGATTCATATGTGCATTCGATGGGAATGAAGATGAAGGTGAAGTTTGACAAGTATTTGGGAGATATCTTGAAGGTGAACATGATCTTGTTGGTTGTTGTGGTTCTTGATCCTAGGTACAAGTTGAAGTTTCTGAAATATTGTTACGGTACATTGTATCCGAACGAGCAAGTTGTTGAAATGATAAGGAAAGTGAAAGAGGCTTTGGATCATTTATACATTGAATATGAATCATTTTCCAACACTGACATTTCTATGTGGTCTAATGAAACTAGATCATTTGTCTAGAGTACGTGAAGAGGCGGAAGACTCATTGTTTGGTAATGTTAGAGCTAAAAGGGCAGTGGTTAGATTTCAAAGATTTTTAGAAGATGAGGCAAATACGACAAACAAGTCGGAGATAGACATTCTTGATTGGATTCCAGTTTCTACTGTTGCTTCAGAGCCCGCTTTTAGTATTGGTGGACGCGTGCTTGATCAGTTTCGTACCTCATTGACTCCAAAAATTGTTGAAGCTCTTATTTGTACTCGGGATTGGTTACATGGTACAATAAATTTAGAAGTTGAAGAAAATTTAGATGAACTTGAAGAGCTTGAAACATGTTATACTTTTCTTTTAATTTTGTTAATTATTAACTACATTTATTTCTTTCTTTTCGATCATCATCTAATCATATTACATTTTGAAATGTTGTTTAGATATTTTGGACCAACTTGTTTTAGATGATTAGTTGAGATGATTAGCAAAATGCATTGAGTCATTGACTTTGTAAGTAAATCTTATTTGAACTTTTAAATGTTATTAAACTCTTATCATTTTGTTAATTTTCTATTTTCAATTGTTGTTTTATTTTAGGAATAACAAATGAAATTGGAACTTCGAATTGAGTTGAAGTCTTTCCTTGTTGAATATATTTTTTTTTGTTGTTGTAATAGCAAAATGATGGAATCATTGACTTATTAAGTAAATCTTATCGAAACTTTTTGTTGTTATAAAACTCTTATCATGTTGCTAACTTTTTATTTTCAATTGTTGTTTATTGTAGGAACAAAGAATGAAATTATAACTTGGAATGGAGTTGAAGCCTTTCCTTCTTGTTGAATTTATTTGTTCTAAATTTCTAATCTATTTGTTTTTGTTGTAACTTTTGATATGAACTTGGATTTCTAACTTTGATTGAGTTCTTTTTGGTGAATGATTGGTTAATGGTTATATTATATATGCTTTGTTGTATCTTATGTTGAATTTTTGATGAACAATTGAACATTAAACATGTATGGACTTTATGGTATGTAATTGTAATATATATGATTTTTTTTGTTTTTTTGAAAATGGGTCACATGAAAACTGTGAAACCAAATTGACCAAACCGCGCAAACCGCGGGTGGTTTGGTTGCTGTTTTGATGGTTCGAGGTTTGGTTGCGGTTTATAAATCGGCCAAACCGTGAACCCTCGGTTTGGTCGCGGTTTGATGGTTTCCACCACCAAATCACGGTTTGCCCACCCCTACTTCTTGCATCACATTGAGCTGATGATGCAGTGAGAAATAAACAAAATTACTCGTTACCCGAAAAAAAAGATAAAAATTTTGAGGACCGCTATGGGCACCCCACCAATTAATGAAGGCACACGTTTTTTGTCATTCTCCCCTCTAAATTACACTTTGATATAAATGACTCTATTGCTCCTTCATATAAACTTACTCCAACCTCGCAACCCATTTTCAAACCAATTTTGGGGCACCCCACTCCATTGGTCTCCCATCTCTAACCTAAAGCCACTTATTTGTTTGTCGGGCATGTATAGATTCTTGCGTCTTCACATCATCCGATGACGAGGTAACACTGTTTTACATCCATATGAAGTTTTGAACGAACTGTTTTTTTTTATCAAAACAGTGAAATTGGGGATTTGAATTGTCAATGTAGGGTTTGGTAAATTCGACCATTTCGAACTTGTTTCCACTATAAAATGGACGAATGTACTGCAATGGTGCAAGATGAGGTACAAGAAGAGGTATTTGTTGAAATTTATTGTGTTTTTTTTCTGGTTTCTCATATTCTCAGTCAATTTTTCACGGGCGTGATTGTTTCGGCCTAGCAGGATTGAGACTTATTGATAAGTCTCGGTCGAAATCCACCGAAACTTATTTGTAGTTCACGATCATGATGTGACCAAAACAAAATTATAGTCTCGGTATAAAACGATCGAGACTTTTTCATAGTTCTCGGTTGTCAATGAACGAAAATTTGCTTATAGTTTCGGACCTGTATAACCGAAAAATTAGTTTTTTGGGTTTTTTGGTGAATTTACTGTGCATTTTGGCTGAGTCATAATGTTACAATGTATGTATCGTAGGTAATGTTGGTTTCAACTTTATTTTTAGACTACAAGGATGCGTTTACTCCTTGTAGGCCATTCCCATCTAGAGAATCAATTATTTCATGGCTTCAAATGATTGGTCGTGAGAACAAGTTTGCGCTAGTAACGAAGCACTCTGATGCTGAAGGGATTAAGCGCAGAGGAAGGTCAAACTTGTGTGTGAGAGGTCCGGTACATATATGGGAATGTCACAAAGAGTAGGGAAGGGTAAAACGGCAAAAATTGCTTTGAAACCAAGAACTGAAGAAGAAGAGGAAACGAGGAGGACTCAAACTGGTATAAAGAAATGTGGATACCCTTTCCTTATTAACATCGAGGAAAATGTTGATTCTTTGTGGTATGTCTGCCAAAAACTTGGACGATTACTCATTTGCAGGAAGATTGGATAAGGGTGAGTAGGTGGTTGTGGTGCAGATGACTAAAGGTAATGTAAAGCCAAGGGATATCCGCAATACGTTGAAGCAAAGAGATGTTAAAAACGTATCGACAATACGGATAATAGATAATGCACGACAAAAATTCTGAATTAAGGATGCGGGTGGGAGGACTCAAATGCAACAACTATTGCACATATTGAAGAAGAATAAGTAGATGTCGTGGTATAGAAAGCATCCCGATACAAATATCGTCATTGATTTATTTTGGTCACATCCTGATTCAATCAAGTTGCTAAGGTGTTTCTCATCGACAATTTTGATGGATTGCACTTACAAAACAAATAGGTCTCGAATGCCGTTATTGAAAATTGTTGGCATCACTTCAACGCATTTGACGTTCTCCGTTGGGTTTGCTTTCATATCATCGGAGACTCATGCAAATTATGTTTGGGCACTTGAAAACTTGAGATCTATATTGGATGGGTGGCCTAAACCTAACGTGTTTGTTACGGATTGGGAGTTAGGCCTTATTAGTGTCATCGAAGAAGTATTTTCATCAACGTCTCACCTTCTTTGCTTTTCGCACATCAACAAAGTAGTATTGGCCAAGACTTAAAAGATGTTTGTGGATAGCAAAGGCTTCACTTGTTTCATGGATAGGTGGACGAGTGTGTTGTATGCTAAGTCGGAGGCCTTATTAGAACTTAGGATGAATGACTTGCGTTGTGAGTTTAGTCATGTGAAGGTTCTTACTGATTACTTGGATAACACATGGGTGAAGATCCACTAGGAGAAATTTGTACCGACATGGACAAATCAAATTATGCACTTTGGGGAAACAACGACACAGAGGGTTGAGTCTGCGCATTCCACTTTGAAGCTACATCTTGGCAACAGTCGGACAAATTTTGATACTTTGTGGAGAGTGGTTGATGGTCTTCTTAGGATCCAATATAACAACATCAAGACATCATTTGAGCTCAGTATGAATGTGGTGCAACATGAATATGTTGATGGGTTTTATCACCGATTGCTTGGTTATGTCTCTCAAAGGGCGCTTAAGTTAATTAAAGATGAATTGGAACGTAGAGAGTGTGTTGGACGTGACCGAGATAACACAATTAGTCTCGATAATGGACAACCGAGAAAACTATTTCATTCTCGATTGTACATCACTGACATGACATTAACTATACACTTCGAATTACTCTCGTGATGTGGTGACCGAGAGTAATCACAGCGTTACGCTACCTAAAACAATAACACAATTAGAATTTCGGTGACGCGTGACTGAGATAACACAATTAGTCACAACCATGCTTTGTCGAGACTGTATAAACTATTCTGGCATGTCTGGCCGAGAACCATGAGTTCCCAAACACTTCCCCTATGTCTCAGCCATGCTTGGTTGAGACTGTACAAATTATTTCTGGCGTGTGTGGCCGAGAACCACGAGTTCGCAAATATCAATCCATTAAATGCACCACTACACAAACATAACAAATACTCTACCAAATGAAACTTAATTAGACTATCAACGTACCTTCAATCGATCGATTTAACGACTTGATTGCGCGATCGAAAACTTAAAACCGAGCCCTAATGTGGAGACGAAATCCAACAAATCGGTGAGCCTTCAAACTCGAACGACACATCAACAACCGCCTACGACTGAGGAGAGAGACGAAGAGGAACGAAGACAAATTCGGGGTTCGTAGGTTGCTTGTAATGGATCGGGCAAAAATAGTGGGTTCAAGGATGATCTTCAATTCAACAAGAGCACGGTTGTGGGGTGGTGGGGTGCCTCTATTTTGAATTGGGGGTATTTTGGGGATTTCGGGCCTCAATTTTGGGTGCCCTTGGTAAATGCCTTTGTGCCCTCAACAATAGGGTGCCTTCATTAATTAGTGGGGTGCCCATAGCGGCCTTCAAAATCTTTTACAATTCATTGATGTCACAAATACTGAATTAAAAAAATACGTTTCTAAGTTATGATCTAACGTAGAGTTTCATAAACCAAAACAAACAAACAAATATTTTTTCTCATAACCTAATTTTATTAATTAAATAATCAACCCTTAAATAAAATATGACCAACCATTATATGTAGGCTTTATTATGGACTAAAATAGAATCCAATGTAAACCTCAACTCTTATAAACTTTTATACTAAAGACAAATCCAAATCTAACTACGAATTCAACTTTGACACAAAATTCTAACAAATTATCTAATAAATAAGAAATAGTAATCTAACACAAATTATGATTTGCATCATTCTCTCTCGGTTGAGAAAAACTCATCCTCAAATTTGATGCTTGAATCATTCTCTTTTCGTACGATGGTGATGGTCTTCATCTTTGTCATTCTCCCTCGATTTGAAAAAACTCGTCCTCGAATTTTCGTACCTTCGTGCGATTTGCGATGTGAAACAACTTTATCTTCAAAACTAGGCTTCATATCAAACAAAGAATATAATATAAATCTCTCTCCTTCACTTACAGACCTGTGATGTGACGATCCCAGTCCCCATAAACTAGTCTCCGTTCGGCACTAGACCTATGTAGACCCAAGTCAATCACTGCGGAGTCAACGCATGCCTAATAAGCCTTTATTCAAATTAATTGTTGTTCTGTCGCTTACCAAAGTTGTCATTAAGTTTTGCAAGTTTTAATAAATTAAGTAATGGAAATAAATAATTAAAGTGATAAATAAACTATAAATATCATGACATTGGGACAACCTTATGCGTGAAAACCTTGTAAAGATATCATGTATATATTGACGACAAGTGTGAAAAATATTCATATACATGTATCAAGTGTGTCGCTGTAACGACCCGAAACGATACTAATCATAATTGTTAGCCTTGTAGGACTGTGACATAGCGGTCAGTCCGACGTGGTGCACTCGATCAGAACTTAAGTGTGCCCCAAATCCCGAGGCAACCATGGGCACCGTCATGTCGCATCACCAGTCACCAAGCCCTGCCACTTCATGGTCTGCTTATCTATGACGCCCCACGACCAAATTGGTTGTTTACACGTTTCCCACTAATACTAGCTTAGCCAATTATTTTTCGTATAATTACTAATGAATTTATTTAGCTAATTAGTTAATCTATGACACATGTTGAGTGTGCATAATAATTTCTCATATTTTACTATTAACATGTAGTAGTAGTAAATGGGATATTGTCTCCACATAAGTTTTTCAAATCTCTTACGAGTTTAATCTTTCCTAAAGTTTTCTCCAGTTTTAACTTGTTTTAATTTAATTACTTTAATTAAACAGGAGAGTAAACATTAAACAATATAAAAATTAAACTAAAAGATCAATTAAAATAACTAAACTTTAAACAACTTAAATTAAATAAACTAACATAATATACTCGAATTAATAAATAAATAATTGATAAATCAACTTAAATAAAATATCTAACAATCATTTAAATAAACCCCCACTAAACATCATAATATACTCGAATTCTTTTCAAACGCCAGAACATAACATCACTTTATAATATAACTATAATTATTTTATAAGGAATCTCATAATCATTAAATCCTGATTCATAATAGGTTAATAGTCTTTAGCCAGCCACCAGTTTTCCTAAATTCAATGAAAATGTCACATTCTTATCATTGTAAGTCTATCCATTGGATAAAGCGCGACACCATAAAATATGATAGCATTGAGTTCAATGAAAATCGTTCATAATCTAAGCCTATATTAACCGAATCTTTATAATAAACAACTTAGAACACAATCACTTAAGACATCCACTTGAAAAAATGCCCTATAGATTAATCCTAGTTACTACTTCTATAATTGTTGTCAATAACTATATACATAGAATTGAATACTCTATATTAATGAACATATTGGCCACTATGCACTCAACATAAAGAATTACTAGTTGTAATACGCAAAAATAACTTGTTTTATCGGTGATTGACGTTTATGAATCGATCTAAAACATTAAGTATGTGATTCCATAATTATAACTACGTAACAATCTAAAGTATATTACATGCTTAGAGTTTGTTTAGATTAATAAACTACTCACACATGTTGGAAACAAAAATAATAATATGTAATTAAAAATCATAACTAAATAAATACTTTTAAATCAATGCTCATGTAGCATCCCCTATCCCGATTATGCCGATACTCAGCCTGAAACCTTTATTAAGCCCTAGTAGGCCAGCCAGACATGACTAGAGCCAGTTGCTTCTTCATCAATACCAGATAAACTCAACATGTATATTAATATTGATTAAACAATATAAAATATGCGCAACAAAAAATAAAAACTTTTTCGATATTTAAACAATATATGGTAATACATTGTTTATCAAAGCTCAAAACCTTGATTATAAACCTCTCAACTATGTTTATATATAACAAAATATATCAAACAATGTATAAAAGTACAAGAAGGCTCATTACATTATAGAGAAGAAAACAAAACACCTAAATCTTCTTTTTGCCATTCTTTGAAGCCCTAGGTTGCAAATTTGAAATATTAAATTTGGGTGAGCGCTCTAACTTGCTCAGTAAGTAAGGATTCTCAAAGCCATCAATATTCCATATAATAATCAAGAACATTATGCAATAACAATATGCATCAATGTTAACTAACAAGAATATATAAAGTATATAAATCAATACATAACAGATGCAAATCAAATTATCATTGACTATTACACTGTGATTTTTTTTTGTTTATAAAACTAGGGTCGATTGCTCACTGACGCTCTTAATGCGATTGCTTGACCAACACTTTGGCCAATGTGCTATCTAGTCAATCCATCAATGCCCAATGGTTCTATCCAAAACCATCTAGTGAATATGTAATCCACACAACTTATCTAACTGAGTAAGAGTTACATATAGACCTAGAGATCATCCCTTAATCCTATACAACTTCGTCTCAGTCCCATTAGCTACTCTCGTGGTTCACTTCAGACACCGTTTTTCGTTTAATTAAAAAACATCATATTGTACATAGTCCTCCATCTCAGTCCATAAACTGCATTAAATACATATACTAAAATAGCCACACAATATTGATAAATAAGCGAATCCGTGCTTACTTCGGCTTAAGTTTCGTATATAAATTCCTAGCTTTCTAAGGACTGAAGCTCTCCCGGGGACCCAACATTTATCTCAAACCATTTATGATCAATATAGGTCTAATATCTTATATTTAGAACCCCTAGTTCAATCCCTAAGTCATCATGAAATCATAATCCAAAACTCAATTTATTTGCTGTTTTCTGGGGTGGGAGCGCGCTCCCTCAGAGGATGGAGTGCTCTTCAGCAGCTGAGTTCATCTTCAATGATAAAGGGAGCGCGTTCCTCTGCTAGGTGGAGCGCGTTCCTTTGCTAGGTGGAGTGCGCTCCACCCCGTACTCTCTCGACAATATACAAGGTAGCAACCACTTTTCTATCTACAAATTCACCAAACAATAGCAAACACTCCCAAAATTCATTAGGGATGACCTCTAGTGAAGTAACAAATTATTTCCAGTCAATAAACAACATAATTCACAAAGATTTGATCCCTACCATCGAATTGAACTTCAATAAACATAAAAACTAAACATACCAAAGTGATGATCTCTGACTTTGTGGTCGATTAAGCTCCTCAATCCTTATTGATTCAGGTCCCTAAATGATTTCCTTTGATCAGTAACTAAACCATCAACCCTCATTCTCTTTATCGATTGATCAAATGAGAAGATAAACATGAGGTTTTAGTTTAAATATATAGATATTTCTCGAGATACACATCACACTATCTCAAGAATGATCAAATGATCGAGATGCTAACATGACACTCCTTAAAGTGACACATGTTGACACCATCAACACTTACGTTCCTCTCGAGATGATCCAACAATTAATATAATTCAAACCAACTTATAGTTTATAATATATATAAATATATATGTCTCGTGTATTTTCTCGCGAACAAATTCACTGGACACGCTTACGAGTATTCTTGGTTGTGCACATTCATTTCACGACCCCCTCGTCGCACTTGGCGTATCGGTTGTTTATTTTTTATTACGTATTTTTCAATTATAGGCTTGTATATAAATCTTCTATCATACTACAACCTATAAAATCCTTTAACAATTCAAACAAACACAAATCATCATGCAAACATACACACACGCTAATTGAGGTACACCGAACTTAATCAAATGTTTAACTTGGGTTAATTAAGATTTATACTATTACTAATCACCAGCTTAAGGTAATAAGTTGTTACACCTCCAATGTTACTTCATATAAAGAACTTAATAAAAGAGGAAAGAAAAAGTAAAAAAATAGTTAAATAGTAATTGGAGAGAGTTATTTCAAAGCACTTTGGTCCTATATATAGTTCTCATAGGAATACATCTCCTAGATAAATACAAATTCTTCATATTAATCTAAAAAATTGTCACCAACTTCAGTGATTTGTTAGCGATTCCTCAAGTATACACAAATTGCTGAGCAAATCACTGAGTTTAACTCTTATGTTCCACTGATTCAGTTGAAAATTTATAGTTCATTCTCCAATTTGTTGTGAATTTGCTGGCCTTCTTTTAATGATGATTTATATGGTAATTCTTAGTCGTATTCCAAATTGCTGGCTATTCAATGGTGTAGTTTTTCAGTTTATTGTTTTGCTTTTCTTTCTCTCTTCTTCCATTTCTTCATTTTCTTATTTAAAACCTGAAATCACAAAAATAAGAGAATACTTAGTGTAATATAATCATTTATACCAAAAACCAATCTAAATTACACTATTAAAAGTGTCTAATTATTAACTTTTCAATCTATCAGGTTTCATTTTCATTTTATAGCGAAAGTCTTTACGTGTGAATAAATTATGCAATTTAACAATCCTAAGTACTAAAAAACCTGACAAAAGGATACCATGTATATAATTGAGGCGAATAATACAACAAAAATTCATGTACATGTATTTAGTGTTCTACAATCCATAAAACCTAACAAAAAAATAAATATATACATATTATATCAAACACGACCTAACATCACAGTCTCAAAGGTAGGCGCCCATAACCCACTTGCCCTTGCTCGTCAAAGGATCTGCATTTGATCACCCATAAAATACAGCGACGACTCTAGTGAGTAAAATCCTAAGAGAAGTTTACCCAACATTCATGAATAAAACTGATAAAACTACAAGACATGTAAGTACTACATCTGGCAAAAGAAAGTCATACTCACATGAATGTAGTCGACATACGACATGCAAAAACAATACCGAGTAATGTAGCAACACATACAAATTAAAATGGCTTGGAAATAAAGCAATAGTAAATTAACAACCGAATAACATGAGAAAACCCTGACTTAAACCGATATGTACATCGATAAAACAGGACAAGAACCATGTATATACTCGCAGTCTTACAACGACTAAACTCCAACTATGGTTAATGGGTGAACCATTTATAGACACTATTTCAAGTCAAGGGAACATCTTAAATACCTATCGATGTCATAAATATACTTTACTACCATCAACACTAGCTCTAAAACAAACAACTTATTCAACTAATTTACCTACAACCAATATATACACAACCGAATATAGAGTGAAAACTCATGTGTGCCCACTAGCAGTCACGTATGTTATCCTATATTAATAAAACCATGTCATGAATTATGTGAAGCTTTCCAATAGATTTTACATACCTCAAATACACGCTTCAACTTCCCAAAACTCTCGAATCCGACCCCGACTAACTCCCCAACACCCGAGCTACAGTCTCATTGGTCCCTTAAAGTCAAATTTTATGTATTTAGTATGTTTATAAATGTTTGGTTGTGTATTAAGTTGAGAAATACCAAAAACAACCCTTAAATCTTGGTTTTCATCTGTCAGTAGATGCTAAGGGGCATGCCTAATGCGCAAGATGTGTGTAGCGCACTAGGGAGGTACCTAGCACGCTACTGTTATTCATTTTGAAGAATAGTTGAGCACCCAGACTGGATAGTGCACTAGTCAGTCTGGATAGCGCGTTATCCGTGCTGGGTGACAGAATTCTCAACTCGAGAATTCTATCCCAACACCCCAGTGGCTATCTCCATCGCCGTCGACCCATCCTCATTTCATATGGAATCCAAAAACACCATTACAAACAACCAAAACATCAATTAAATTCAATTTCTAGAAAATTCATACATTCATCCAACTTTTCAATTATCACCAAAACCCAATTTCCATCGAAACCAGTTTAAAAACCTTAATTGCAGAGTTAATTAGAGTTGCTAATCACTAAAGATTCACCAAAAATTGTAGTCTAGTCATTTAATTTAAATTGACACCAAAACATCCCAATTTGAGCTTATTTTGATGAATTTAGTAAGATAAAGATTGTTACCTTGTGTTTGATCTCCTAAGTTAAGCTCCAAATGCTGAAATCCAGCTCCTAATTTCGTGAAAATTCTATTGTTCTCTTTAAATTTGCATGTGTAGTTAAAAAGAATCATAAGAAATCCCACTAAATTGTTGTATTTATATTTTTCTTGTAATCTTGTGGGCTGTTCATATCTCAAGGGCTATCCTAAGGTTCTTTCTTGAGTTGTCCAACTCTCTAGTAACACAATTCAGTGACACATCTTGATTAGATTTGTGCGCTCGAGAATCATCTTGAAGCCCATCAAGGGTCCTTGATTTTTAGTCCAACTATAGTCCAATGATTTATTTGATCAATTGAATTAACTTAGGCACATTAATACTTATGATTGGTGTTCTTAGACACATTTATTAATAAATTAGTGGTCCCACCAATCCCTGACTACTCAGGATTTCTGGTGCCCCGCACCTCGACTTACACGTGTCGAGTGTGCACAACGATTTTTCGTATTTTATTATTATTTTATAGTAGTAGTAAATGAGATATTGTCTCCACATGAGTTTTTCAAATCTTTTAAGAATTAAGGCTACCCTAAAGTCTTACTGGATTTAACTTGTTTTAATTTAATTAATTCAATTAAATAAGAGTTGAACACTAATAATATGCAAACAAAAATAAACAATTAATTAAAATAGCTAAACTATAAAAAATTTAAATTTAATAAACTTACTTAATATAATTCAAACTAACATTCAAATAATTAATAAATCAATGTAAATGAAATACCTAAACAAATCCCTACCAAACATCGTAATATACTTAAATTGCTTTTAAACACTAGAACATAACATTACTTCATACAATAGTTATAATTATATCACATGGAGTCTTGGAATCATTAAATCTTAATTCATAATAGGTTAATAGCATTTAGTCAGCCACCAATTTTCCTAAACTCAATGGAAAAATTATTTTCTTATCATTATAAATCTCCCTATTAGATAAAGGGCAACACCATAGATATACGATAACATTACACTCAATGAAAGTCATGCTTAATATAAGCAAATATTAACCATAAGCCACATAATAAAAAACTTAGAACACAATCACCTAGAACATCGACTTGGGAAAAACCCTGTAGATTAATCCTAGTTACTACTTCTATAATTTTTGTCAATAACTATAGACATAGATTTGGTTACTCTATATTAAGGAACATGTTAGCCAATACACACTCAATACAAAGAATCACTAGTTGTAATATGCAAAAATAACTTGTTTAATCCATGATTGACGTGTATGAATTGATCTAAAACATTATGTACGTGATTCCATAATTATAACTACATAACAATTCAAAGTATATTACATGTCTAAAGTTTGTTTATATTAACTAACTACTCACTCATGCTGGAAATAAACAATGCAAATATATAATTAAAAGATATAATAAATAAATAAATACCTCTTAATCAAGCTCCAATGTTGCTTCACATATAAGACTAAATTTAAAATGCAAAAAGTGAAAATAAGAGTAATGGAAGGTTAAAAAGAGAATAATCGGAGAGTTATTTCGATGCTTTCTGGTCCTATATATTGTTTCCCTAAAAGTACATATCTTAGATAAATACAAATTCCTCATTTTTATCTAAAAAATTCGTCACTGACTTTAGCGATTTGTTAGCGATTCCTAAGTTGAATACGAATCGCTGAGTTTAGCTCTTTGTGCCCCATAGATTTAATTAGTAATTTTTAGAATATTCTTCAATTCGCTGACATTTTCTTGCTGCCAATTTAGGTGGCGATTTTCAATGTAAATTCAAATCATTGGAGTTTTTTTCTAGTTTTTTTTCTAGTTTTTTGTTTTCCTATTTAAATCCTGAAAGCACAATAACAAGAGAATACATAGTGTAATATCAACATTTATATTCAAAATCAACCTAAATTACACTATAAAATATATCTAATTATCGATTTGTCAAATACCTCCAAACATAGTACTTTGCTGTCATGAGCAAAGGAATACTATTGATCATATTCTCTTTTCATTCTAAACTGATGTCAATCTAATTCATCTTAACTTTAAATAATATAAAAATAGAAGTGGTTTCCAAATAAAAACATATTACCTACAAGTAAATGAAAGTTATGATAGAATAGAATGATTTTTTTTTTAAAAAAAACATGCCTTAATGATAATTCAACCACCCAATGTAACATTCTTCAGAATTTAAAGTTCATTACTAATGCCTATACACAATATAGGTTTTCTCAATCTCCACTGACAAACATCAAGCTTATGATAACTGGTATAAAATCTCAAAACACAAAAAATCATTAGATTAATTTTAATTTCAAAATATACTTTATAATAGTATCATAATCAAAATCAATAGGAATTTTATCAAGATACCAATGAAATATGTCATTTAAAATATGTTAGATTAAGAAATACTTCATTCAACTCTAGCTTCAAGTACTCAAGTTAAATTTTTCTTCGAAGAGTTTATGAACATCCATCTTTTTCATCTCTCATTTTCTTTTATACTTCATTCTAATTATTTATTTTTAATACATATTTCTTTTTCTTTAACTTTTGCATCCCTGCTCCATTTCCTAAGGACATTCACATTTTTCCCACTATAGATTCATTACTCTATTTCTTTTAGAATCTGTAGCACTCTCTATATCTTTGTAAACTCTTGTCAACACTTCTCACCATCCACTAAAATTGAAAAAAAATATTCTTTCTAACTTATAGAATTTTGTTAGTTTCTAATCCATTTCTTCTTTTAATTGTGGCATAATAACTTTCAATATCTAGACTATAAAAATACTAAATCAGTAGTTTTTATATCATAAGATTCTTAGAAAATTGTCTTGTTCATCTTGCACTATTGTTTCGATCTTCTACCCATTATCATAACTAACAAAAGGTATTTAATTTAGCGTACACATCAACTAGTAAAGTTAATAAAAAATGGTATAAAATTGATTCATTCTATTATAAAACTCACTTGGGAAATAAAAATATCGCTTCCATTCAAAAATCTATTTTATATTCATTTTCATTATCATTCTAACTAAAAATAAAGTAAAATGAAATTTATACTTACTTTAAATTGGAAGAAATTCGAAAAATTTCGTCAATTTACTTGAATATTATATCAAAAGTTTAAGCGTTTTGGATCAATTCTAAATTTATCTTCTACCTTTATTTCCTTTCTTTTTATTATTATCATACTTCAACAAAAATACCCCTAAACTCATTCAAACTTTATCCTCATGGTTTTAAAATTAAGTTGGATTTCAAATAAAATAAATATACCTTGTGAAGCATAAACGGTGGCAGCCCTAAATTCCAGGTTGCCTTGCTACCCGCCACGTCGCATCCCATGTTACAAAGCCTTGCTAAGTCATGGCCCGCTTATCCTTGATGTTCCGCGACCTACCTGACTACTTACGCTTTTCAATTTAATCCTAACTTAGACAATTAATTTCCATATAATTATTAATGATTTCCTTAGCCAGTTAATCAATTTACAACAGAAGTCTTAATTTAAGTAAGTTATACAGTATTCAACAATCCTAAGTAGTGGAAAACCCGGTAAAAGATACCATGTATATATCAAGAAGAGTTAAGTATAATAAAAGTTCCATATACATGTAATCAATGTTCTATGGTCCTAAAAAATCAACAAAAGTAAAATAAATACATACTGATATCACACACGAGCTGGCTCCATAATTTCAAAGGTAGTCGCCCACTACCTCATTGCCCTTGCCCTTGCTCGTCGAAGGATCTACACTCAGTCACCTAACTAATACAGTGACGAGTCCAATGAGTAAAATCTCAAGAAAATTTCACATAATATTCATGAAATAAAACTGATAAATTATGAGACATGCGAATATAACACTTGGCAACAATACATCATATTCCCATGAATGTAAGCAGTACAGAACAAGCAACAGCAGTAGCGTGAAATAAATAAACATCATATACTAATTAATCCAATTCAGAAATAAAACATTAATTAGTAACATCCGTATAATTACAAGAAAACCCTGACTTATACTAGCCGGTAATCGATAAATCGAATAGGAACCATGTATATATTTACAGGCTTATAGTGGTTAAACCCCAACTTCAGTAAATGGCATGGTCCCTTCCTGACGCTGTTACATATAAGGACTTCCCTAATCCCTTTTGACAGTCGTAGATATATTCTACAGTCATCGACACGAACACTATCACAAGTAACCCGTGCATGCGATTTAGCCACTATCGATATATACATAAACCGAGATAGGAAAGAAATTCCATGTGTGACCACCAGTAGTCAGACATGAAATGCGATATCGATAAAAGAAACAATGAATTTGTGAAGCATTCTCAAAGGTTTTATGCACATCGACATGCGCTGCGACTCCCATGGACACCCGAGTCCGACCTGACGAGCTCTTCGATACCTGAGCTACGGTTTCCTAAGTCCTCGAAGTCGATTAAGTGTGTTTATTATGCATTCAAATTGGCTGAATATGTTTCAAATTGATCTTCCCAAATTAGCCCTAAAGACTAAATTAAGTCTCAATTTCTGTCTTATGTTACAACGCATTTTTAGACATGAAATGGTCCAAATCTTGAAATCCTCTACCAATAAAAAGATCATCGGCTATATCTTACCTTTTCGAAAAGGTTTAGTTTGCAACATTTCGATTTAACAATAAAGAGATATCACGATTCTACTAAATATAGCTATAATTGGAACCTAATTCGACTAGCGGACTTAGAAAATCTATTCCTCCCAATCTATATTTTCAAAAAAAATGATTTTTAGTCACAAGGCAGCAAAAATATCCAAATACAACACTAAAAGATAAGCTCATTTGGATAAGTAGTTAGGGAGTTATGCCTTTAACAAGTTTAATTTCAAAACTTTTCTTCCGAATTTCAGCACCTATTTGTAGAGCACTTTTGGACATGAAAACAATTGAATTACAACATCTCTAGTTAAGTAAAGTTGTTACCCTTTAATTAAGCTTTCAAATACCACCAATTTAGATCGATTTGTATCTAAAATGAGCAAGTTATGACAAAATTACATAGGCTAATTCCTAATATAACATGCATAATTCTAGTTTTGGTCTTGCAATACCAAATATTCATATCTTTATGATTTCAAATGCAAATTAAGAACTTCAATATAGCTGGATTATCAGCTTCAAATAAGGAATCGAAATTCATAAACCAATTGTAAATATTCAATCATCTACCCTCTGGAATTAGCCAAAAATTAGAAATGATTTTAATATAACATGAATAGATGCGTACCTAGTTGATGTACCACCTAGCTTGAAAAACTCTCACCAATCTTCCATGGATTCCTTCTCTCCATCAACCTCATTCTCTAGCAAGTTCTCTTGATTTATAAGTTGAAAAGGAAAATGGTTTCATCGCATGTGTTGATCTTATATATTAAGGTAATATTGATTCTTAGCCATTGATCTTCATATATTTACGTATCTTGAAGCTCATCAATGATCCATACCTTGACGTGTATCCCACTAAATCCCACTAATCCAATAAAAGTGACACTAATTTTCTACTCACATGATTCCTAGATGTGTCAACACGTATCTTTAGGACAATCTCATGGTTTCAAATTTAAATAACCAAACTATAAGCATTGATTTATTTGATTCAATTACATTATCTTAGGCCTATTATAATATATGTGGTTAGTGTCTTTATTCACCAAATTGACAAATTTTGTGATCCCACTAACCCTCGACTACCCGACACTCGATGCCCCGGTCTCGACACGTAATTCGAGGTATGCCATAACCTATTATTTTAATTGAATTTTACTTGGCCTATGGTCACATTACCCATTTTAATTGATTAAGTAGTCATCTTGACATGGATTAGTCTACTTTCCCAGTGTACCCGTAGTTTGCTTATCCAACACTCGCATTGACACGCATCTCGAGGCGAATATCCGTCATATAAACTCGCCCAATAGCAACATACACACAAGTGGTGCAATATGATAATAATAATTTTTTAAACACCACATATACACAACCACCATCCATAAATAACATATCTCCTCGGTTCTTGTGTCCGAGTCAATCGAATTGTCCACGTAACGCCCAAGTTATGACCGTTAATCTTCGAGATTAACGCTAATCTTGGTTTAATTAATTTGGGTGTTTACAATTCTTCCCAACTAGGAGAATCTCGTCCTCAAAATTTAAATCCCGAGAACACTCGCGTAACTATCCTATCCCTGTGTGACCATGTCTCACACCATTATAGTATCTCTCTACAGTCCCTTGAGCACCTCCGCTACTCCATCATATGGATCATATTGATAACCTGAGACGTAGGCGCGTGTTGCAGAGGTGGTCAAAATCAGTCACTTTCTTCCCAACATCCCTGCGACCCATTCTTAGTTCGATTTTCGTGTTCAAGTTTCCCTAACCCGGTTACCTAACCCCAGTAACTGTAAACCTTTCCTATTATGTATCCCAATATAATAGTCATAACCAACCATCACATACCATGACAATCCCATGCCATACCATATCCTCCCTTACTCACCACGATAATCCCATGTCATGCCATGACTTAATCTTACTCACCATGAAAATCCCATGCTATGCTATGACATATCCTTACACACCATGACAATTCCATGTCATGCTATGACCTATGATAGTCATATGCCATAATAATATATCATGCATACATGAACTTAAGCTGCAATGATTAAAAATTTAAAAATTCACATACCCCGAACCCACTACTGGTACATCTCCTGGCCTGGCTCGGTTACCACGTGCACCGGCTCTCGAGTCTGCACTTGTGTTACTACTGCTGTAGTTACCGATCTCTTAGAACAATATCTTTTGATGTGCCCCTCTTATCCACACTGCCAACATGCAGTCGAATAACCATATCTTGACCTCCGACCCTGACTCTACAATCTTCAGTCCCTGCCTCCCTGGTCATGTACCTATCATAGCGATGACTCTGGTAATGCTGGTACAACATAAGCTTTAGATGCCCGATCATCATCCTTATAGTCTCCACCTTACTGTTTATCCTCTATATTATCATGATCTCTTTGTCTCTTTTTTCCAGTCTGTACCTCAAACCCAGTAATACGCCTACCCTCTCTAAGCATTAAAAAGGTCTCGTGTACCAAAGCTCGATTAAATATCTCTTATAAAGTGTGAGCTCCGGATGACACCACTGCCTTAACAATTTTGTCATCAGCCCAACCACATCCATAGCGAACAGAAGTAAATACTTGAATCACTCCATATATTGTATTAACATCCGACTACCCTGTCTTAAGGTCAGAAACTCTCCCTCAATCTCAATCTCACCTTCATGTGTATATAAAGGTTGTAGAACAACTCTCTGAACTCAGCTTGTGTCGTTGGCTCTAGATGAGCATCTGTATATATAGTCCACCAGATTGTTGCATGACCTCTTAAGCATGCTCCAGAAAGACACGCTTGAACGCTCTCATCGTTCCTCATTAGCTTTTGGAAACGCTGATAAGACACTATCCACTTCCCTGCCGCCTCAAGGTCACCACTTCTATCGAAGAAACCTAGTTGGAACTTTAAGAACTCCCTCAACATCTTAACCTATAGTGTCAAAACAAATCCAGATGCAGTATTATTCGTCTGCTCTGTAGTCGTGGGTGGGGGTGTAGGAGTCGGTGTCTCCAGTAGAACAACAACAACTTTATCTATCTCTCCCCGTGTCTCCGTAGATACTCTCTCCACTAGTTTTGGGTAATAATCGGGGCGACGACTATCCCTATACGTGTTGTAACGACTATTGCGGCTCGGGGTGCTGCAACCGTTGTAGCAAGTGCCGTTAGTGCAGAGGTTTGATCCCGTAACAATTGTAATACCTTGGTCATATGAGTCTCCTGAGCCGACAATCGATTCTCTACACTTGCCATATCAAGAAAATCCATAGCAGCATCGCTAGTCTGTCCAATCTCACGAGGCATACCAGACTGTCCGTCCATGATCTGCATCGTGAAGCGTGCTCTGGATCAATCTCGATATATATATATAAACTTATATCCTATATATAAAAAACTATAACATGTATATAAACCTATCACTACCCATCTTAAGTTTGCTTTCCCAACTAAGGTTCTAAGTCAGGATCATCCGGTTTCCACATCGACGATTTATTTCTTTCACTTTTATTTTCTTTCCTTTAAACTACTCCCGAGGTTTGATCCAGACCACGCTTCAAATTTCAGCCGCCTTGCTACCTGCCATGTCGCATCCCATGTTACTAAGCCTTGCCACGTCATGGCCCGCTTATCTTTGCCGTCCCGCGGCCTACCTGGCTACTTACACTTTTCCATTTAATCCTAACATAGCCAATTAATATACATATAATTATTAATGATTTCATTAGCTAGTTAATCAATTTATCAAGTTATAATGAAATTTATAGCGAAAGTCTGAATTTAAGTAAGTTATATAATATTCAACCATACTAAGTAGCGGAAAACCCGACAAAAGACTCCATGCATATATCAAGGCGAGTTAAGTATAACAAAAGTTTCGTATACATGTAATCAGTGTTCTATGGTCCCCAAAACCTAACAAAAGTAAAATAAATACATACTGATATTACACACAAGCTGGCTCTACAATTTCATAAGTAGTCACCTAGTACCTCCTTGCCCTTACCCTTGCTCGTCGAAGGATCTGCACTTAGTCACCCAACATATACAGTGACGAGTCCAGTGAGTAAAACCCCAAGAGAAGTCCACACAATACTCATGAAATAAAAGTGATAAACTAAGAGACAAGCGAATATAACACCTGGCAATAGTACATCATATTCCCATGAATGTAAGCAGCACATGACAAACAAAAGCAGTAGCATGAAATAAATAAACAATGTATACCAATGAAACCAGTTTAGAAATAAATTATTAATTAGTAACATCCGTATAATCATGAGAAAACCCTGACCTACACCAGCCAGTAATCGATAAATCGAATAGGAACCATGTATATACTTACAGGCGTACAATGGCTAAACCCTAACTTCAGTAAATGGCATGGTCCTTTCCTGACGCTGTTACACATCAGGGCCACCCTAATCCCTCCCGACAGTCATAGATATATTCTTCTGCCGTCGACACGAGCACTATCATAAGCAACCTGTACATGTGATTTAGTCATAATCAATATATACGCAAATCGAGATAGGAGAGAAACTCCATGTGTGCCCACTAGCAGTCACACATGAAATGTGATATCGATAAAACAAAACCATGAATTATGAGAGGCATTTTTAAGGGTTTTATGCACTTCAATACGCGCTCTAACTCCCCTGGACACCCGAATCCGACTTGACAAGCTCTCCAACGCTCGAGCTACGGTCCCCTAAGTCCCTGAAGTTACTTAAGAGTGTTTATTGTGTATTCAAATTGGTTAAATATGTTTCAAATCGATCTTCCCAACTCACCCCTAAATACTAAATTAAGTATCAATCTCACTCATATGTTACAACACATTTTTAGGCATGAAATGGTCCAAAACTCCAAATCCTCCAATACAAAGATTGCCGGTCTCTATTTTATCTTTCCAAAAAGGTTTAGTTTGCAAAATCCTGATTTAAAACGAAAGAGATATCATGATTCTACTAAACATAGCTCTAATTGGAACCTAATCCGACCAGCGGACTTAAAAAACCTAGTCCTCCCAATCTATATTCCCAAAAAAAGTGATTTTTGGTCATAAAGCAAAAACATACCTAAATACAACATACTAAAAGATAAGCTCATTTAGATAAGTAGTTAGGGAGCTATGCCTTTAACAAGTTTAATTTCAAAACTTTTCTTCTTAATTCCAGCACCTACTTGTAGAACACTTTTGGACATGAAAACAATTGAATTACAACATCTCTAAGTAAGCAAAGTTGTTATCCTTTAAGTAAGTTGGTCGATATAGATCTAAAATGAGCAAGTTATGACCAAATTACATATGCTAATTCCTAATATAACATGCATAATTCTAGTTTTGGTCTTGCAATTTCAAAAATTCATTTCTTAATGATTTTAAATCCAAATTAAGAACTTCAATATAGCTGGATTATCAGCTTCAAATTAGGAATCCGAATATATAAACCAATTACAAATATTCAACCATCTACACTTTGGAGTTAGCCAAAAACAAGAAATGATTTCAATCTGACATAAATAGATGTGTACCTAGTTGATGTACCACATAGCTTGAGAAACTCTCACCAATCTTCCATGGATTCCTTCTCTCTATCAACCTCCTTCTTCTCTAGCAATTTCTCTTGATTCATAAGTTGAAAATGAAAATGGTTTTCTAGCATGTGTTGATCTTATATATTAAGGTAATATAGATTCGTAGCCATTGATCTCCATGTATTTACGTATCTTGAAGTTCATCTAATGATCCACACATTGACATGTATCCCACTAACTCCTACTAACCCAATCAAAGTGACACTAACTTAGTACTCACATGGTTCCTAGATGTGTCAACACGTATCTCTAGGACAATTTAATGGTTTCTAATTTAAATAACCAAACTATAGGCATTGATTTATTTGATTCAATTACATTAGCTTAGGCCCATTATAATATATATGATTAATGTTTTTATTCACCAAATTGACAAATTTTGTGATCCCACTAACCCTTGACTATCCGACACTCGATGCCTTACATCTTGGCACACAATTCGAGGTACGCCATAGCCTATTATTTTAATTAGATTTTACTTGGCCTATGTACACATTACCCATTTTAATTGATTAACTAGTCATCCTGACATGGATTGGTCTAGTTTCCCAATGTACCTATAGTCTGCCTATCCGACACCTCAATTGACACGCCTTTCAAGGTGAACACCCGTCACACAAACTCGCTCAATAGCATCATACACACATGCTGTGTAATAACATATTTCATCGATTCTCGTGTCGGAGTCAACTGAGTTGTCCACGTAACGCCCGAATTATGACTATTAATCCCCGAGATTAACGCTAATCTTGGTTTAATTAATTTGGGTCATTAACGATTTGATATATGTAACAAAAAATTGAAATAAATAGACACATAAGGAATTCAATAATTTCTCAAATGAATGGAATACAAAAGGGAACATATTACATTTATTAGCAAAAATCTCACCAAGAGCAATACATTGTATCATTCATTCAATCAGTGCATACACAGAAAATTAGTTACACACGGTGGTTTCTAGATGTAACTTCATCGTCAACCTCATCATCTTCATCCAATACTGCATAAGGTTAAGAAACATTACTATCAGTTGGGTTATAAGTCCCTGTTGGAAATTGCAACTATAGAGACGAAATGTTGACACTTCTCCTCGAGTCCTGTAAATAACTATCTTGTCTTCTCTCCAACATAAAATGGTAGCATTGTAAAGTCATCTCGTTTGCTGTTATCATTTATTCATTGTGATGAATTTTTGTATGGTTACACATAAGTGAAGAAAATATGGTTTGAAAAAATCCTTCTGTCTTAGGCTATGACGAAGATGGTGCCGAACTCGTAGCAACATTCGGTACGTTCACTCTAGCCATTAATATTGCCACTCTCTGCGCGTTTTCTCTTATCTTCCTCAAGTTTTCAATCGTGTTTCGTCTTCTTTCTTCTCTCACATTTATCACATTGAATGATTCTCTTTTATCATTTGAGTCATTATATCCTATCATCTTCTTCATTCGTTGTACCCCTGCATCATTTATGTTCTTCTTAGGCGATACATCAAATTTAATATCAAAACCTACCTAGCTTTTCTATACAATTCAGTAATAAAATTTGGGAATGGTAATATTTCATTCTTTGTAGTTTGCATTGCAAACTTCATAGGATCATATATAATTTTCCAACATCAATATAACCCTACTTCATAACTATATGATAAAGTAGAGCAACTATAGGGTTTTTCACTTCAAAATGTCGCTTGGTTGGATAAAAACATGCGTTTATTTTATAACTCCAACTCTTCTTAATTTTCCAAAAATGGGTGGTTTCAATAAACTTTGGATGTCCTTCGTTATCAAGTGTAAATTCCATCCCTGGAGGTATCTCTAACGCGTCTTAGATTATCTGAAAAGAATAGGATTCCTTATCTTCATAAATGGCATTTAGATAATCCTCTTCCGTTATGTATTTGTTATGTGGTAGAACAAAAAACCTATTCAACCTCGGAGGGGAAATATCAATCTTCATTCCTTTTACTACTATTTTGTCCATTCTTTACTAACATGCCCATTTGCATAAAATTGTCATGTTATTTTTAAACATCCTCTTCTCCTCTTCCCACGTAGTCTCGCAAAAGTTGCTTCCATCCTCTATCTCTGATAATGCTCATAATTTTATTCTCATACTTACTCACATTTTGAATATTGAACTCTCTCAAGAATTATAACTTTCTTTTTATCATTAAAATATCTCCTATGAGCTCTAGGTCTAACAAACAAAAAAAGATCATAAGGTACTAGATGACTAAGGTCTGGATTTTCAAAACATTCTTCATCATTAAACAACAATGGAGATAGTTCTCTAAGCTCAGCACTCCCAAGTCTAGGTTCCCTAATACTAACCCTGGTAGGTATAATATTCATTAGGTGGTCCGGATATTTCTACTTTTGTTTTGCTTGCACTACCCCTTCTCTTTGTGTTGCTTACTACTTTTATCTTTTCCTCTACCTCCTCCTACCATAGAGTAACTCAACTATGATTGAAATCATGTAGGTTAAAATCCAAACTAGCAAGATTAGGAAAACAAGTTTATGAAAATTTCTTAACATATAGTTTCGAAAGAGTTGAAAGTAATACATATAAAATAGTCGGATCGACATATCACTATTATAAGTGTATATATATTGAAAAAACTTGTAGAAACCTAAACTCATTTGAAAACCCATATTTTGTAATGGTCCACTCTAATTAATCCCAATTAACTAATAAATTAAGATTTTAACTCTAAGCTCAGACCCACGTGGAAGCCGCGAAAAAGTTTAGGGCATGCCTAATGAGGTAAATTGTGGTTATTTTTAAATGATGCGTGTTAAATTATTGTATTATTCTTAAATATTTGCATAGTACTAGTATTAGGATTCTCATTGGTCGCGTTGTGAACATATATCTACAAGAGCATAAGATGTTTTAGGGTGCACATAGCACAGGTGTATGGGTAGTCGGGGTCTATTAGTCGCATCACCCATCGCATTACCCATCACATCATATCACCATCCCTACTTTTCTCTCTCTTTCACATACATTTTTTCTCTCCTCTCCAAATCAAATACCCATTTTAATTCCTCTCTCTTTACTCGAAAACACCATCTTTCCCTCTCATTTTCTTCTTAATCTTCTCTAACACTACTTCACCAACAAATTTGGTCTCACCCTCACCAAGCTCTCCTCCCACGACACTCTCAATTTCGACATCACTAGCTCTCACTCTGGTGATTTTCTAGTCTGAGGTAAGTGTGGTGGTTGTTGTGAATTTTAAAAAGACTTGAGAGCCTTAATGGTGGTTGTGTTCATGATATTGTATTGGTTGTTGAGTTGTTGAGGTTATTATTGTTGTATTAGTTCCTATTGTTGTTGTTTTAAGTTGCAAGAAGAAAAGAAAAAATAAAAATAAATAAAAAAGAAAAAAAAGAGAAACCAGATGTGTTCTCTAAAGAAGAAGAAAGAAATTAGGGGCTCCCCTTGCTCATGGGCTTGGAGATGGGCCAAGCCTATCCCCAACCCACAACTTAAAAAAAAAAGTAGAGTTGGGCCGATTGGGCCCAATCAAATCGGCCTTAGTTCAGGCCCAACCTCCTAAATAAAAATATAATTAAAATAATTAAAATACAATTTTAAATAAAATAGATTATTAAAAAATAGGAAAATTAGGTAAAAATCATGGAAAATTTTAAAAAAATCAGGAAAATATAAAAATGGGAAAAGATAGAAAAGTAGTTTTCAAGACTTTTTTTGGGCGTTTGGCACCCTGGTATAATCCAAAAAATGTACCAAAACTAAACGTTTTGGAATAAAATTTTAAATTTTTGGTCCCACATTATAAAATCATTTAATGTGACTCTAAAATAATTAAAGTGACATAATTGAACACTAGGGACATATGAGACCATAGTCGGGTATCGAGTGCGAATCTCAATGCATGAGCGGGACATTTTGAAGAGATATTTGCGATTACTTGAGGTAAATAAACACACGAGAAAGTCAACTTAAAATTTACTTATTTCCTTTGTAATTTATTTATTTCACATCATTTTTCACCAGTTCGGCTTTCATGTTTACTCTATTTCCGTGTGTGTTTGTGTATGGTTGAAGGAACGGTATGACTCCTTTCTAGCTCTCTCTGGATGAAGATTCAATTGTTGCTATGATGTTGGTCATACCTTCGACTGCTCGTGAGATTCATCTCCGCGAGTCGATGATCACGAGAGTGGGTTGACATGAGGCTCGCCTCCATCATAGAGCTCTTCTCATTTGAGGCGTTGGGCAGAAGTCTACCTTCTGACCAAAAGAGTTCCTTATTTTGTTTGTGAAGAGGGGCGTGGATTTCCTCACCTCCAAGGCCTTCTCGATTTAGTATTTGCGTCCCAGGGCTCAACAGCAATACACCACACTCACGTTCCATATTCATGATTATCTCAACGACTTATATTCATGCTTTATGTTTCCGTTTATTTAATTTATTTGTATGAATTGTAGTCATTTTTCTTGGATTTCTTGTGAATACCAACTGAGTTTCTCTTGGATTTACTCACTAGAACTTGTCATTATTTTTTGTGGCAAGTTGTAGATTATACGACGATTCAGATCTAAAGACCTATAATAGCCTCACATGTAGGTGTTTGTATTTATGTATGTAATATCTTTTGGGGATTATTTCAGGAGACTTATTACCTGATACATGTATATTAATATTTATTATACCTTTTTATTGCCTTTATTGATATACATGGTATCTTGTTGCCTTTATTGATATACATGATATATTTTTGCCTTCATTGATATACATGTATATTAACATTTATTAACATTAATGAATCGAAATAAACAAATTAAGTTGTAAGACTCTATAATTTAGTATATTTCGATGAAATAATCATTTAAACATTGAAATTGACTAAGTTGGATTATTAAATGGTTAGTTTGCGGGCCGTCATGGACAGGTGTGCAAGTGATATGACATGACCTGGTGACATGTCTAGCAACGTGGCGATGCCCAGTTTGGCTCAAAATTTAGGTTCTTCACAGTTGGTATCAGAGCGAAAAGGTATAATATAACTGAATAAAACTTAACAAACAAACATTACATGTGGAAACCCGAAGATCTTAACTTAGAACAATTAATTAGAAATTGTAATGTCGAATATTATTTACGTGTTATATCTTGTTTGTATTATATATACATGTATTACGAGTTTGATTTGACAAATGGATACTGTTACATATACCAATATATGACAACCCATTGCAACTTGAGCTAGAAGCATGATGAGTGATACTACGCCCGCAGTTATTCTTAATCTAACTCTTCGTGATATGGTTATTGCACATGATTCTCATTTGGTAGAGATACACACACACACCTTAGGGCTTAGATGACTAGTTGATGTGACTAAATATGTGCATTATGATCGAGGCAAATATGACAAAGTAGAAGACTCGTACAAATAATACCCACACCTCCTCCAAATACAGTACTGGCCGAGCGGAGTACTAAAGTAGTGAATATGGGTAAGTGTAGATGAAATTAGAGTTTAAAGAATAGTCAGCCAGTGTTAAGACAAATACTTAGCAGTTTCCAGTGCGGCCATAAAGGACAAAATAAAAAGTGTTAGTATAGGCTAAAGACTTTGACTTTAGCACCTCCACTGAGTAGTTAGATGATATCACCTGGGAAGAATCAATCAATTATTAGCTTCGTGTGCGGATAGGTGAGACATTTGAATAGCAGATGTCCATAGAAGGTCAATTGCGACAGTTGCAACAATATTGATACTAGCACTGTCGTTATATGCTAAAGCCCCTAGTTTGGGAGGCATCAAAATAGTACGCTAAGGACAATATTTAACTACTAGTCTAGTTCCTACATGTTTAGAAAATGGTGACGTTATATCGCTTTATACCTAGCTACATGATAGGTGAGTCAAAACTCGACCATATTTAGAGCCAACGCATACCTTATTCTCGGCACAAAAATCAAAAGTAAGGTGTTTTCCTAACAAAATTCATGTGGGATGCCTATTTTAGGTTCACAAATGATAATTGCCAAAAAGGTGGAGTAAGCCAGGACTTTCGAGTAATATGCCACCAAGTTGGTTATTGCAACGAGTAAGGAAGGGTGGTCTAAAACGAAGTTCAATGTATTGGAAACATATATTATCACACTTAAGATCTCGACGAGACTATGATGCATGATAACTATTTCACGCATTGCGTGGGTTGTAAGTTGATAAATTCTATTGACTTGAACACCCTTTAAGGAAATGACATATATACGACAAGAAGGACCTTTGTTTGAGCTAACCCATACAAAGTATGTAGTATGACAGCTAGCATTGTGAGAGAGGTATAGCTTATAGAAAATCATATGATAGCTAAAAAATCTAACTTAGACAACACTGCATATTTTAGATATAGTTAGGTCGATGATCAAGAACAGGTAAAGGACGTAAGATGAATAGGTCTTTAGTGGACCCTATGGAAGCGTATAATGTTGAAATGACTCGGAACTATAGGAAAGCAAGTACAGACTTATTTAGCTCTAGACAGAGCACTAGAGTAGTCTTGCAGGAATAGCAACCTGAGTAAATCCATTATAGTGCTGAGATTTGTTTGCAGTCCGTGAGGTAAGTGCGGGCCCCACTGCCAACCTAAGAAATAGGTTGTTCCAAATTTCTCATAAATCTATAAATGACTCAATCGCAATAAATTTTGCACTTGAGACTAGTACTACCCAAATTAGAACTCGTTTAGGACAATGTCTCAAAGGGACGTGGAAAGTCTTAAGAGCTTAAAGATTAGGATCGAACTAAGCACGTACAAGTCACTAGTTCCGAGGGTCAAAAGGCTTAAGTCATGTAGCAGAATAGACAAAGTTCTAGGGGATGTATTATGATTAAGGTATTCAATAGTAAGTTTAGACTCACAATGACAACAAACAGTTCTTTGTGTTTTCAATCCGTTATGTTTGTTGACTAGCTTAGAGGAGACGCTTGAAAGATTTAAGCAAGATCCACCAAGTCAACTTGGAAAACGTTAGACTTTATTAAGTTTAACCGGATATAGGGATGCCCACCCGAAGAGAATAATGGAAACTTAACTCCAAAACAAAAAGGCTTATTGCGTTTAAAAATAAAGATTTAATCATTTCGTCGATAAGTTGAAGACTCTAGATATACGTTAAGGATGAAGAGTATGGTTTAACTTAGGAAGTCCAATAGAAGATGTTAAGAGACAAAATTGGAGTTAGCGAGATGAATTTTGCTGTAAGTATTAGGTCTGGCATCCTGATAGGAGATGGAAGAGGCGTGTTGTATCTAAATCGAGAATCTCTACATGCATGACTCTTCAAAGAATCAAAGGAAGTAAGGGTCATCCTTATCATATAAGCAAGATCCACCAAGTCAACTTGGAAAAAGTTAGACTTTATTAAGTTTAACCGGATAGAGGGATGCCCACCCGAAGAGAATAATGGAAACTTAACTCCAAAA
The DNA here is from genome assembly GCA_039657365.1 of Stephania yunnanensis. Lineage (NCBI taxonomy): Eukaryota > Viridiplantae > Streptophyta > Magnoliopsida > Ranunculales > Menispermaceae > Stephania > Stephania yunnanensis. The sequence goes on along the minus strand of CM077581.1, from coordinate 23,383,551 downwards.
CAAAAAGGCTTATTGCGTTTAAAAATAAAGATTTAATCATTTCGTTGATAAGTTGAAGACTCTAGATATACGTTAAGGATGAAGAGTATGGTTTTAACTTAGGAAGTCCAATAGAAGATGTTAAGAGACAAAATTGGAGTTAACGAAATGAATTTTGCTGTAAGTATTAAGTCTGACATCCTGGTAGGAGATGGAAGAGGCGTGTTGTATCTAAATCGAGAATCTCTACATGCACGACTCTTCAAAGAATCAAAGGAAGTAAGGCTATCCTTATCATATGAGTAGTCACTCTCTTTAGTTTCTAGTGCGCATGAGGTATGATTTAGTTAGGTATACATTTTAGAGAGACATGATGAGATAATACGTGACTTATACATGAGATTGTGTTACTCACGAAGGATGCAATCACATATTTGTTAAGATATTATTGTTGCCTATACATATGCTTGTGCCCAAAAAATAACACAGTGCTGCTTTTAATTGATGCATAAGTTGGAGTTGACAACGACACAGTTAGTCGACTCAGATTTATATCACCAGGGTTTAAGTACCCAAACAAGTTTGATTAAATGTCAACTACTAGTCTCATTTGAAATTATGTATGAGATGAAACATTCCAGGAACATGATCATATCGTGCCACGGACTCGGGCAGAAGTTTGGAAATACGATTAGTTAAGTCGATACTGGAGGCAGATATGTGGATGCACGTTTTCAACCATGTTTGAGAATTTAGAACTCTCTTTTATATGAGGTTAAACATATGAGACTTGAGTGTAGTTTGATAGTTAATCATTCTTGTTTAGCACCGTAAAAGAGTTTCGAATACCTTAAAGGTGATAATAAAGCAAAACGAAGAAGAAATTTCACTATGATTAAGTAACTAGACAAGTTTTTGGGTAGGACATGAGCCGAGATGGTAGGTTGCAGGGTTGTCATTAGAGATCACATAAACTATATTCTTTATCTAGATACAAGGGGTTATGTATATGTCTAAGGCACTAATTGTTATCAAGCGACATGTGAAGATAATATGGTTTGTGTGAGCGCTTAAAATGAAAATTACCATTCACAGATTGGTCAAAAATTTTAAAGGCTATGTAATAAAGACCAGATGAGGTCTCATACAATATCATATAATGTTGACAAGTTGAGTCTGGATAGTGCCTCGAGATGCACAGGGTTACACAAGTAGGATCAGACACATACGATGGCATTCTAGACTGTTGAGCAAATAGGAAAGAAATACAAATAAGAACTGCGATGGGCTGAGCTATGAAATAGATCGTTGGTCTACTTGATGGTTTCTCTCTTGAAGGGTCACAAGAGATTTTGGATCAAAGGAAAGCAAGCATCGAGACTTATATGGTCATGTCTGATAATCTATCGAGTTAGGAATGTCACTTTTCAATTGAGATTGGTGAGCCAGTTGGTAGGGTTCATGATGTTTTCCACATTTCTGTACTGAGGTTGGCCAGATCATGACTAAGACCGATGGTTGAGTGACTAGGACCGAGGTCAGACCGAATGTGACATACGAGGAACACCTTTTTGAAATAGTGGATCGCAAGGTATAGACTATGAGAAGGAAGGAAATACCACTTGTACTTATTTATTGGTAGTACCATAAAGATGAGTGCTTCATCTGGGAAAAAGAGTCTACCGTGCGGGAGCAATACCCCCACTTATTTCAAGGTAAATATGTAACTTAAGAATGAACTTTGGGATGAAATTCCTTTTAGTTGGGAAGATCGTAACGATTAACTCTAATTAATCCAAACTAACTGATAAATTAAACTTTTGACCTTAAATTCAGACTCCACGTGGAAGTTGCGGAATAGTCTAAGGCACGCTTAGTGAGCTAAATTGTGGTTATTTTTGTATGATGCGTGTTAAATTATTGTATTATTTTTAAATATTTGCGTCATACTAGTGTTAGATTTTCATCGGTTGGCGTATATTTACGAGAACGTAAGACGCTGCATGGTACTCGTAACGCGTGTGTATGGGTAGTCGGGGCCGAGTGGTCACACCAACCATCACATTATCCATCACATCACATCACATCACCATCCCCACTTTTCTCTTTCTCATATATATTTTTCTCCCTCCTCTCCAAATCAAACACCCATTTTAATTCCTCTCTCTTTTTACCCGAACCCTCCTTATCTCCCTCTTATTTTCTTCTTATTCTTCTCCAACACTACTTCATCAACAAATTTGGTCTCACCCTCAACAAGCTCTCCTCCCACGACATTCTCGGCTTTGGCATCACCACCTCTCACTGTGACAATTTTCTAGTCCGAGGTAAGTATGGTTGTTGTTGTGAGGTTTAGAAAGATTTGAGAGCTTTAATGGTGGTTGCGTTGATGATATTGCATTAGTTGTTGGGCTGTTGAGGTTATTATTATTGTATTACTCTTTTTTTTGTTGTTTTAAGTTGTTAGAAGTAAAGAAAAAATAAAAAGAGAAAAAAAAGAGAAACCAGAGGCATTCTCTAGAGAAGAAGAAAGAAAGAGGGGAACGATGGGCTCCCCATGCTCATGGGCTTGGCAAGCCCATCCCCAACGAAAAACTTTTTTAAAAAATTAAGCAGAGTTGGGCCGAGGCGAGTTGGCCCGACCTTAACCCAGTTTGGCCGACTGGGCCCAGTCAAATTGGGCCCGGTTCATGCCCAACCTCCTAAATAAAAATATAATTTAAATAATTTAAATACAATCTTAAATAAAATAAATTATTAAAAAATAGGAAAATAGGTAGAAAATTATGGAAAAATCTAAAAAATAGGAAAAAATATAAAAAATGGGAAAAGATAAAAAGTAGTTTTCGAGGCTTTTTCGGGCATTTGACACCTCGGTATAATCCGAAAAATGTACCAAAACTAGTTTTTTTGAAATAGAATTTTAAGTTTTTGGTCCCACATTATAAACTTATTTAATGTGACTCTAAAATAATTAAAGTGGTATAATTGGACACCAGGGACATAAGATATCATAGTTGGGTGTCGAGTGCGCATCTCAAAGCTTGAGTGGGACATTTTAGATGGATTTTGTGATTGCTTAAGGTAAATAAACCCATGAGAAAGTCAACTTAGAATTTACTTATTTCCTTTGTAAATTTATTTATTTCACATCACTTTTCGCCAGTTCGACTTGCATGTTTACTCTATTCCAGAGTGTGTATGTGTATGGTTGAAGGGACGATATGACCCCTTTTCGTCTTTTTCGTGGATGACGATCCGATTGCTACTATGGTGTTGGTCATACCTGAGACTGTGTGTGAGATTCCTCTTTGCGAGTTGATGATCTCGAGAGTAGGTTGATGTGAGGCTCGCCTCCATCATAGATTTCCTTTCATTTGAGGCGTTAGGCGGAAGTCTACTTTCCGACCAACAGAGTTCCTCATTTTGACCATGAAAATGAGGCATGGATTTCTTTGCCTCTAGGGCCTTCTCGGTTTAGTATTTGCATCCCAGCGCTCGACAGCTATGCACCACACTCGCGTTTCATATTCTTGATTATCTCAGCGACTTATATTTGTGCTTTACGTTTTCGTTTATTTAATTAATCTACATGAATTGTAGTTGTTTTTCTTGGATTTACTGTGAATACTAACTGAATTTCTCTGGGATTTACTCACTGAAACTTGTCATTGTTTTTAGTGGCATGTTGCAGATTATAAGACGATTAGGATCTAAAGAGCTACAGTAGCCTCACGTGTAAGTGTTTGTATTTATGTATTCACTACCTTTTAGGGATCATTTCGGGAGACTTATTACCCGATACATGTATATTGACATTTATTATACTTTTTTGTTACCTTTATTGATATACATGGTATCCTTTTGTCAGGTTTCCACCCATAAGTTTGTTAACCAATGCAAAACTTGTTTACATTAGTTATTTGCATATTATTAAGACATCCGCTATTTAAATAACACAAATGAATTAAACCAAACAAATTAAGTTGTAAAACTCAATAATTTAGTATATTGAAATGAAATAATTATTTAAACATCGAAATTGACTAACTTGGATTATTAAATAGTTAGTTCACGGGTCTTCATGGACAGGTGTGCAAGTGACATGACCTGACTTGGTGACGTGTCCGGCAACGTGATAGTGCCCTATTTGCATTGGAATTTGGGGTCGTCATGCATTCAAATTGTAATTTTGTATAAAAACCCATATTCAAAAATAATTTGCAATAAAAACCCAAAGATTACATTCATTGAAAATATTATCAAAAATCAATTTTGCTCAAGACATTGAAAACAAAAAGGATGTTATAGTATCAATTCATTACCTTCTTGAGATTGAATCTCTCAAGTGATATGCTCTATTAGCTCCTTAGACCCCCTCTCCATGCCTTAATTTGAAAAACACTCACCAAGCCTTAATTACATTGAACTTGGATTCAAGATTTATAGGGTTGAAACACTTCAAAGCAAGGTGGGATGCGCTTAAATAAGCTTTAATTTGAGCTTTGAAGGGTTGAATTTAGGCAATCAATTGAATGGGTGCAAGGGTTTTAGGTGTGAAAGAGTTTATTGTTGGCAATTTGGGGTTCTATTTTTAAGAACACGGATTTGTTCTTAGCGAGTTGGGGTATAAGTGTAATCACATAAAATTGGTCCCAATGGTCCAATGATTAGTTCGACGAATCCTAGTATAAAACCAAAATCTCTAACAAATCATCGAATCAATTTTCAATTAAAAACTTGCAAACTACTTGTGATTTACCCATCGATTCCCAGTGTTATTTAGTATTGGTAGGAAATTGTTAATCAATTCATACTTTTTTTCCATATATCCAATATTTTATTAATTATCACACATAGCAATCATTATTGAGGTAGAATTGATCAATATTGAACAAGAAATATAGTGAAAATAATTTTGGATTTGTAATTAGGAAACATTATACTAAATAAATACTTTATTACTTTAAAATAATTAAAGGAAAACATGATTCAACAGAAAACAAATCGATCACCCCCTCTCAATTGGGGATATCCTAAAAGAGTGTTAAAAAAGAGAATTAATATACTAACTATCATAAATCTAATAATATGGAAAGACATTGGCTCGATCAACTTTACATGAAATTATTCCAACATTGTAATCATAAAATATTTCCATTATAAGAGTCAAATATTGAGAGAATACAAAAACAACTATCAAATCCTAATACTAAAATTGAAAGTAAAGATATAGTATGGGCTGCCTCCATAGAACGCTTTTATTTATAGTCATTGGCCCGACTTGATAGATAAGATCACTTGTCATTCAGCTTGAGCGAGTCAAACTGTCTGCAGTCATACCATGAATCGGTTGTTTGACTGGCCTGAACCGTCTCCTAAGGAGTCTGGTCACACCATTGACCCCAAAAGACTTTCCAGACCGATTGCCTATTTTTTTACAATTAAGTTAAATTCAAGTGTGTGCGAGATTCGGTGAACATATAATAAAATGCTGAAAAGTATATGGGAACCTAAGTGAGGAAAACACATCATATCATCAGTAGTGTTAATCCACGTTAAGGAACATGTCCAAAAGTATCCCATAATCCATACAAGAACAAAAGTAAATTCGGTATATAAAACAAAATATAATACAAAAGATCACTAATACAGTGAAGATCAGGGTAGTATGAAGTCATCATCTCACTGGTACGCCTTTCCCTTCCCTCGATTACTAGAGGATGGATTTGGGTCCAAAAAAACCCCAGTAAGTGAACATCAAGGTTTTGTAAAAGTTACAGCATAATGTAATTCGATAAGGAATAATATAAGTAAATTGCAGGAATTAAATATAATTCAATCCTTATCTAGTATGATCGGGCGGTTCCCACGAACCCTATATACAAGGAACTAGCTTGAATCCCGTTGGCCTGAGGATATTTATCATCAATGATTGGAGGAGGTCCCATCACGTGAAATTGTGAACCTGAGCGGCACCAACGTACTCTAACTCTGTCGCAGGAAAGGCTGGAGGGCGAAAACCTCCTCCAAATACCATACTGCTGGAGGGTAGAAGATCATCGTATAGTTATCCCTCGAAGCTGCCCGACTAGCCGGAGGGGGAGACTCTTTGCCAGTGAAGTTGCCCTATCTAATTCTCGGAGACTGCTCCTACAGGTCCTTATGTCTATATTCATGGCAAAAAATAATCATGATGCGATGCACACCTAACTTATGCGATCATAATATGATGCGTAATAAAATTTATAAATTCTCAGTATTCACAAACCTCATGTGTTGTGTGTCGAAACCCGACCGCACTTCTAGTACCTCATATATGTGTTGAAAGTCCTGCCGAAATATTGTCGTTGAGCCCTAGTTTTAAAGTTTGGTGTTAGACTTAAGATTTTTTATTTCATTTACCCAGTTACTCCCAGGCATGTATCCCGAGGTTATTAACCTAATTATGTAATTCTTTGAATTTATTATTATAGTTTTAATTCCATATATGATGCACTGAATTGATAGCTTAATTTGATAATCAAAATATTCTAATTTGACAAGTACTTGTACACAAGAATTTATGCTATCTCTTATCTTTCTAAAAAGGTATGGTATGCGTAATTTTGATTAAAAACAAAGGAGATATCAAAGTTTTATGAGCATTGCGCACATCTGAATTTTATTTTGACCAAAAAAGGTTAAAAATCTGATTTCTCATAGTGTATAGCTTTCAACGCAATTAAATTTTATCATAGGGTTTTTAACGTACCCAATAACAACATATCCAAAGCTCGCTCCAATTGGAGTTAAATTGAGTAAGTTATGCTCATCGCAATGTTATGTCAAATTATTGATGTTTAAGCATGGTTGTTTTATTCTTTTTGGGTTGATTCATCTTGTTTCGACTTGGGGTCTCTTAGGGGACCCTTGGATGTTACTTGGGTTCCATTTACATTAGTTTACAACAAGAATTCCATTATTTAACAACCTATAGCCAATCTCACCATTAAAAGACTTTAAAAGCTTAAGTTATTCAACTTTTTGAACATACATTTGATCAGCCTCAATTTCCTGTCAAATTGGGCATAAAGCGAGTTGAATATGAGTCTTAAAACATTTCATATCAGTCCATGAAACCTAAATTTTGAACTCACAATTAAATTCTCAAATTCAAGCTAAAATATTAAATTCCAAGTCATGCAAAGTTTGAATTCTTGATTCTTAGTTCATGCTTGTTTAGAGGCATAAAATTTGAGTTCAAATATAAAAAACATGCATGATATCATTATTATTAAACCATATAAGTCTACATTCATTCTTATGTCATCAAAATCTATGAAATTCTTATGGCATCAAAGTCCATGAAGTTGAACGGGAAAAAAGAGGGATTACCTTATGATAATTGTGGATGTAATGTTTCCCCTCTTCAAGATTCTAATTGCACCTTGATTTTTCCTTGAATCCTCAATTTCTAGCAACTCATATTCTTCCTCTCAATTTTTGTGGCGTTTTCAGTTGCAATAACAACAACTAAGTGTTCCTCATATACTTTGTATCAACTTAAAATAATGTCTTATAGATGCTCCTCGAGATACGAGTTTTGTGGCATATCTAAAGGTCCAAAATAGATCCTACACTTCACCATTAGCAACATAATTAGTTTAAGTTAAGCATTTAATTAAGCCTTCAATTCAAGTTGCTTAGTTGTTAATTTGAAGACATGAGTTTTTTTTAGATTGGCAAGTGTTGCTTGTAAGTGACAAGTGTCCCATATTACATGGTTATGTCTCCAAACTTGGTCTAGATCTTAGCCCTTCTTCTAGATGTATTTATGAATCTCGAGATCAATCCCATGTACAACATAAAGTCCACCCGCCATAATTTTTTGTTTGATTGTTTTGTGACACATATGTTACATTTTACATAGGCTATGGTTCTTAATTTAAAGCATAGGCTATAAGTTGAGTTTTATTATTTTCCTACCATATGCATATTAATAAATTTTAATACACTACTTAGGCCAAGTTAAATCAAGTTAGTAATAGATCATGATACTAGTTTAAGTCATGTATTTCCCGCCTAATACGTATCCCGAGGTGAAACTAACCCATTGTCTTGCCTTGTGCCATGTTTGTATTTATAATTATTTAATTATTTATTAAATATTACAACCACACCATAAAATTATTTTATTATTTATAGTGCATAATCGTCGAGCTCGAGATTCCAATCCAGTCGGATCGGGCCGAGTCTGGTTTGGTGGGTGACGGGATGTCACACAAACTGACTATTAACTGATTTTCATCATTCTTGGCATCTTTAGCTTCCATATCATTCTCAGCATCCACATAGCATTTTTTAGGGTAATTATCACGATAGGAGTTCTCCCCTTCATAACCATCATCATAATTATAGTCATTGACGTAATTGTCCATCTCGTAACCATACTGAAAATACAAATAATCATTTCCCATCCTAAGTGTAATTACACATTGTTCTATATCGAGAACAGCTCCAGCATTCTAGAGAAAAGTTCATCCTATTAATATTACATCATCCTTTTCAATCTGTGGTACCATCGAGAAGTTAGTGAGATACATGAACCGTCCCACTTGTACCGGCACATTCATTGACATTCCTACTAGAAAAAGCTTATCGCCATTCGCTTTATTGATAACAAAATATGGTATAAAATAAATCCTCAACTTGGCCTTTCTGTATTATTGTTGTGGTAATATATTTATATCAGCTCACGTGTTAAGTAAAACACCAGAGAAACTGACGTCATTGATCATCATGTGGAGGAAGAGTTTCATTTGATCATCTTTGTGAATTTCAACCATATGTCATAAATCTTGAAGCTTTAGTTGCTCATTAGTAAATTTTCCTTCCTCTGGTTGCTTCTTTTCTTTATGTTGAACTTTAATATTTGTCTTGTGTCTAAGCTTTCTATTTCTATTTCACAATGAGGTGGTAAATTGATAGTTAGATAAGGTCCTATCCATCTTGAACGGAGCTTTCTAAGAAATAATTTAAGTCTTGAACAAAAAGTGGAACTTTATCTCCTACTTGAAGATTTTTAGGAACTAATTTCTTTTCATGAAATGCTTTGGTTTTATCTTTATAAATTGATAAATTTTCATGGGCATCATTCTTACTTTCTTCTAATTCTTGGAGACTCAACTTACTGTGGTTTCTTGCTTCATTGTAATTCATGTTACAAGTTTTTATTGCCTAATAGGCTTTATGTTCTAGTTATACTGGTAAATGAAAATTTTTTTCCAAATACCAACTTATAAGGTTTCATGCCTCTGGGTGTCTTAAATGTTGTTTCATATACCCATAATGCGTCTTCTAATCTAAAACTCCAATCCTTACGTGTTGGACTGACTATTTTTTTCTTCTTCTAGTATTAAGTTAATTTCTCTATTCGACGTTTTAGCTTGCCTACTAATTTGTGGATGATATGCGGTAAATGTTCTATATGTGACATTGTACTTAGTAAGTAGATTTGTAACTAATCGATTACAAAAATGTGAACCTCTATTACTTATAAGTGCTTTAGGTGCTCCAAAAACTGCAAAATTCTTTTATCAAAGGAAATCAACCACTATTTTTGAATCATTAGTTTTAGTAGATTTTGCTTCTACCTACTTAGTCACATAATCTACAACAAGTAAAATATAAATATACCCATTTGATGGTGAAAAATGTCCCATAAAATCTATACCTCATACATCAAACACTTTACAAAATAGAACATGAGTTAAAGAAATTTGAATTCGACATCCTATGTTTTCAGTTTGTTGGCAATTTGGACAAGATTTTATATAAAGAAAACAATCATGAAATAGAGTGGGCCAAAAGAATCCGGAATCCAAAACTTTATGAGTAGTTCTACGTGGATCGAAATGTCCTCCACATACATAAATATGTCAATGAGATTTAATTGATTATACTTCTAAATGTGGTATGCATCTTCTAATTATTTGGTCGGTGCAAAACTTCCACCATAAACAATGTTAAAAAATTTTTTTATCTTATTATTTTAAGCACTTGTAAAGTAAAGTGATAACCTATTAGTGGTAAGATAATTAACTATATCAGCATAACATGGGTTATACTATACAAATATTCATTTGAGAATTCATCCCTCAATGGTATAGGTGGTTCTCCATTTTCTAACCTACTTAAGTGGTTTGCTACTAGATCTTCGGCTCCTTTCTTATCTAATATAGTAAGGTTGAATTCCTTTAGAAGTAGTATCCATTTTATTAGTCTACGTTTTGCATCTTGTTTTGTCATTAAATATTGCAAAGCTGAATGATTTGAATAAACTATTACGTTTTTCCTAATAAATACGGTCTAAATTTCTTAAGGCAAACACTATTGCTAAAAGTTCATTTTCAGTCGTGGCATAATTATGTTAGGCTAGATCAAGTGTCCTAGAAGCATAGTATATAACATGACATTATTTACCTACTTTTTAACCTAAAATAGCTCCAACTGCATAATTACTTGCATCACACATTATTTTAAATGGTAATGACCAATCTAGTGATTTAATCACATGTGTGGTTGTTAAAGACTCCTTTAATTTATCAAACACTGTCTTAGCAATCAATGGTAAATTCAAAAGGAATGTCTTTTTATAAAAGTTTGCATAAAGGTTGTGTAATTTTAGAAAAGTCTTTTATAAATCTTCTATAGAATCTTACTTGGCCAAGAAATGAATGTATTTCTCTTATTATGGTGGGCTAAGGTAACGTTTTGATTACTTATATTTTTGTTGGATCTACCTCTATTACTTTATGTGACTATATCAATAAGTGATTATTTATACTATATAAGGTTAGTCTAGTAGTATATTTAATATAAATATCCTCAAATGAGTGCTAATTCATGATAGTATTGCATTTTCAAGGAATTAAAGTATATTGGAAGAAATCAAGGAAAAATGAGAATAAATGTAGCAACCTATAAAATAAGAGTTGGCACTGTGAGAGCATGTATTAACTTCATGGGAAGATAAGATACAAAGTAGGGATGAAAGGCACGGCGTGGGAGAGAAAAAGAAATGAAGAAAACCAACTCTAGAAGTCCGGCGTAGTGGCGACACTGTAGCTAACAAGGGACATTATCGGGAGACAAAGGGGAAGGTGCTGAGGCTCCAGGAGCTAAAATTTACATAATGAAGTTGTTGTGCAGTGCCAACGTTGTGACTTAACACAAACAGTGTCGGGGCATTAGTGATAGTGCCAACTTCATAGAAACTAGAAAGTGAAGTTCTAATTCAGGTTAAATTGTAATTTAGGGTTTCTAATTATTATTAGGGAGTATAAATAGGTATTAGGAAGTGGTAAACAAAAGAGAGCCAACCACATAGAAGGAAATTAGCCACCATTAGAGTAATTTAGCATTAAATTTGAGTATTAAGGAGGTTTCATTGGACAAACATTGAAGACTCCACGTGTGCAATCAATATTTGGTTTCATTGTGTGTGTTCTAATGATGTGCGAGTAGTCTATTTATCTTAGGGATCAATGGATCCTGAGGTATGAATGCTATGCTTTAAAATAGGAATAAAAAGTGATAATAAAAAGTGCAATAATTAGAAACATCTTGATCACGTATTTAATGAACTTAGGCTTTAAGAGTTATCATGGCTATTGAAGCTTCTAATCCGGACATGAATGGTACAACCATAAAATACACAACATTAACAGATAGTTGTTGATTAGGGAGGAGCAGATAGCAAACTTAGTTGGTTAAACCTAATGATTTGAGACTTAAAGCAAAGTGGAACTTATATTATTTATACCAATAGATGGAGTTCTAGTTTGCGCATTGGAATCTTCACAGTCATGATAGTGGGTTGAAGTAGATTTGAAAGAAATATTTCTATTCTAATTAGGCATTGCACAAAATATATTAAGATATACACTTAAATACAAAGCGAAATATTAAATTACCTTGGTGAAGTTGTGAACTAAAATATCCTTAATATAAGAGTTCAACTAAAGTTTAAAGTGATTTTTAGAATAATTTAGTTTAGATATAAAATCAATTAAAAGAGAATCCCTTAGCAATAGTTCAAGTTAAGTGGGTGATATACAACTAGTGCGAAAACCTTTCACTGGGGAACGATATCCGTGATCAACATAAGTTGATTGCACTATTACTACTAGCTAGCCATTTTACTTACGACACGCTTCAAGTTTTTGGCATTGTTGCCGAGGATAGGTAGCCATTAGTATTACTTAGTTTGAATAGTTGCTATGTTTTATTTTTAGTACTTTAATTTTCAATTCATAAAAAAATAAAAAATAAGCTTGAGTTTTAGTTTGACTTTTTGCACTTGATCGTTTTGTGTTTTCTTTTCAGGGATACTTAGTAAATGTTTAACAAAGGAGAGAAGAGCCTACTGCCTTACGATTCAAAGACTAAAAGAACAACCAAAGGAAAGAAAAAGTAAAAGAAAGGAGTTAAGATGGCTGAGGAGCAAGCTTGAAACAAATATCAAGGTCGTGGGAATAGCCAACCCTCATATGATCTGGTAGTGCGGGAAAGAGCGCGAGGACAAAGATGCCTTCGTAACTATTTCAAGCCAAAAGTTCAGGAGACATACAACAGAGTGATGAGGCTTCTAGCCAACACCACCGAATTCAAGCTTAGACCGTCTCTGATAAACATGGTGCAAAATAATCTATTCAACAGGCTATCCTATGAAGATCTAGTTGCACATGTTAAGAATTTCTTGGAGAAGGGTGACACATTGCACATCATCGGAGCTATGAAAGAGGTGTTCAGGATGCAAGTTTTCCTAATCTCACGAGGTGGAAATGCTAAATCCTTGTTATAAGGGTTAAATGCAAGGAGTTTTACTTCATGGGTGGAAATCAACGAAAGATTTCTTGAAAAGTTCTTCCCCCATTGAAGGTCAGCGAAAAACTTGAAATTAATTAGTTTAAGCAAGAAGACTCCGAGTCTCTTAGTGAGGCTTGGGAAAGATTCAAAGATATGCTGAGGAGATGTCCGAGACATGAATACGTGAAATGAGCACAACTCTGAATTTTTTACTATAAGATGAACCACAACACAAGAACGCTAGTAGATGTTGCATCAGGTGGCTCTCTACTTACCAAGGATGAAGATGGAGCATTGGTTCTCCTTGATCTTATGTCTCATAATTTTATCACTAGTAATCGTTTTAGAGTCAGAAAATCAGCAAACGTCTATGAGATTGACTTGCAAGCAATAATTATAGCACAACTATCAAATCTAAGTCGTCAGATAACAAAACTTCACACTAGACACCAATGTCCACAATACCGCAACAACCCATGAATCACCACAGCATGGCGGTTAGACAGGTGGATGTACGGCAGGGAATGGAACATGAAGACATCAACTTCATGAACAATCAAGGCTACAAGAACAACTTCAGCCCGATGGAGTGGCTCCTCTATAGTTTTATCAAGGACACAACAACAACAACAAACTAAACTTTTCTTATGAAAATCCTGATAATGCACTAAAATTACCTCAAGGCTTTGAACAACAAAGAAGAACGTTAGTGCTATTCGTATAATGAGCACCACATTAACAAAGAAGCTAAGGCGAGACCAAATAATATATTTATCAAAGAAGGTTAATAAAATGGAAATCAAGAAGTCAGAGAATTTAGAAGGAGTGCAAAAGGCTAAGGTTTAAAAAAAGGCACCATGGTTCGTAGACTATGTTAACTACTTAGCATGCAGAGTGTTTCCTCCAAATTTTACCAATGAAACATGAAAGAAATTCCTAAATGATATGAAGTCTATTTCTAGGATGAGCTATATATGTTTAAGAGATGCGATGATGGATTGATTTGATAATGTGTAGCACAAGAGGAATTTGCAGGTATTCTAGGAGGACTCATTCATTATCATATGAGGAACACTTTGGAGCATAAAGAACGATAGCTAAAGTGTTGCAATGCGGATTCTATTGGCTAAATCTATTTAAGGACTAATACATTTTTGTGAAAACTTCCAATGAATGCCAACGAACATAAAACATTTATAGAATGCGGGAGTTTCCACAAACCACATTTCAAGAAGTTGAACTCTTCGACGTCTGGGGAATAGATCTTATGGGACCATTCCCTACGTCAAATGGAAAAAATATATAATGTTAGCAATGGATTATATATTCCAAATGAAGAGAAACCGTAGCAACCACGACTAATGATGTGAAAGAGGTAATAGATTCATAAAAAATATCTTTTATCAATTTGGAATGCCTAGAGCACTAATCGGTGATGAGGGGTCACACTTCTGTAGCAGGGCCTAAGACACATTATTAAATAAATATGGAGTTAGGCACAAGAGCTCGTTGGCTTATTATCCTCAAACAAATAGATGAGCCAAAGTAAGTAACAGAGAAACGAAACAGATCTTGGAAAAAATAATAAACACTAATAGAAATGACTAGCATTCCACCTTGAAAAAACATTATGGACATACAGGACGACATTCAAAACACTAATTGGCACATCTCCGTATCGGTTAGTTTATGGAAAAGCATGTCACTTACCGATAGAATTAGAGCATAAAGCATACTAGGTAATCAAAAAGCTCAACAAGGATTTTCAAGCTGCAGGAAGGCCATGTTACTTCAACTGATAGAATTAGATGAGTTTAGACTAAATTCATACGAAAACGCGAGTTTATACAAAGAGAAATCAAGACAATGGCATGATAAAAGAATCAAATATCAATCCTTTGAACTAGAGAAACTAGTATTATTATTTAATTCTAAACTGAAATTATTTTCTGGCAAATTGAGATCATGATGTTCATGACCATTCTAGGTAGTTGCCACTTGGCCTTATGGAGTAGTAGAGTTAATCATCAACAGTGGTAAGATATTTAAAGTAAATGCTCAAAGACTTAAACTATCTTACGGAATGGAAGTGAGGTAAAATCAGCTTGATGGTTTCAAGAAGCAAAGAATCAATGCCTTGAAGAAAAAGAAGGGTAAACAACAATGGAATGCCAACAAAAAGATGAAGGACCTCCCAAAAAATACCTACAAGGTAACAACATCAATTTGGTTCCAAAGAAATCGGAACCAAAGTTCAAGTTCATCTCATAACTTCAACTTATCAAAAAAAAATATCCTGTAGAGATAAGCATACGATAAAGATGGACAAGCACTAGGTTTTATATGTCCTTTATGATATGGGAGCCTCTGTTAATATCATGCCACCGATGGACATGATTCATATAGACTTGAAGATCAATTTTCCAAATACTATGAATTTGCAAGTAGCAGACGATAACTTGATGCTTACTATAAGAAGAGTTTTGAATGTGCTCGTGAAAGTAGGTAGATTCATATTCATCGAGGATTTCGAGGTCATGAACCACAACATGGACGATGACGTATCTATAATACATGGGCGACCATTCTTGAACACGGCTAAAGAAAGTTTGGATGTGAGAGAAAGGAAGATCAAAATGACTATCGATTAGGGCAATGACACTGAGAATGTTGTCTTTGTCGATGATGAAGAAATACATCCAAACGAGAATGACATCATAATCTTTAATTTGAAGACGAAGCTTCTCGATTTAGACTCAGGCTAAATGAGCTAAAAAGGTGTCAAGTTAATGACGTTAAATTAAGTGCTACAGGGAGGCAACCCAAGGGTTTTAAATTTCAAGTTTTGAATTTTAATTATTAGTTACTTAGTTTAAGAATTATATTTAACTAGTTTCAGTTCTAACTTTTAAAAATTTGTGTCGAATGTGTAGGAACCGGGTGATGATTCATCGAAATGAAAATGTCTCGAGAACTCATTAAAAGAACAAAAAAAACGAATGAGTTTAAAGCAGTGAAGGTAAGGTGCATGGGCAAATCGAAAGGTAATATTTATTAATTTTTATATTTTCATGGATTTTATGTGGTCACGACACCATACGTGAGTTGAACACAAAGTCAGAGGAGCGCTGAGGGAGAATTAGAGAAAAATCTTACACAAATATGTGGCAAATGAGCTGACACCATAGGAATAGGCCACACCACTGAGATGGCAACAAGCACCAATTTAAAAATTGCCCTACTGCATCATTAATGTAGTGGCGACACCGTCATGGTGTTGTGCCTATAAAACACAATGCTAAGGTCGAAACGAGGTTTTTAAACATATTTTTTCACACCATTCTCTACACTTGCACTTAAACCCTACCAAGACTCCCAAGCATACACCCCTCTAAAGCCGAGTTTGATCATTTTCAAGTGATTTTAGTAAGTTCTTAGTGATTTTGAGTGAATATACAAACACAATGTAGATTTGCACAAGTGGAAGAGCTAGGGCTTGAGTTTTTGAAAATTGATTCCAAAGAGAGCTAGGGTTCTAGTTGGTGAGAAATGTTAGAGGGCTTGGATTGGACAATAATTGGAGGAGTGATCCAAAAATTAATCCAACATTGAGGTACATTTACAATTTCATCTAGTTATGCATTGAATTTTAAAAATTTTGATGATATTGCGATTTGAGGTTGTAAGATAGGTTTTGCAAGATTGTGTGAATATGATAATTAATATTACCCATGGAGACTTAGTTGACATCTTTGAATTTATTTGGCATATGCATGATCCATGTTGTATGAATTTTGATTTTTTAGGTGTTTTGAAGACCAAATTGCGTTGCATTTTGTTAGTTGCTTGAATTTAAAGGAAATGACAAGAATGAGGAAACAAGTTCGCTAAAAAGGAGAAAATGAGAGGTCATGAAGAATTAGATATCAATGCTCAACCAACTATGGATAAATCTTTCATGCTTGCATTGAAATTGCCACCTAGTTACCAAGACTACGAGGAGGAAAAAGAGAGAGAGAGAGAGAGAGAGAGAGAGAGAGAGAGAGAGAGAGAGAGAGAGAGAGATGAGAGAGCTAGACATGATGTTAAGTTATTAGCTAAGAGGCAAGAAGATCAAGCACTAATAGAAGCAACAACATCAGAACTAGCCCATGAGCTAGAAGATGATGAGATGAAGGAGAGGGGGAGCAATAACAATAAGGATTTGCTGAGGGCAACAAGTTTGTGGACCCAAAGATTGGAAAACAAGACTTTGATGATCCTAAAGTCTTTCCACCACTTGCACCTATACCACCACCCGAAGATCTGACACCATGATAATAGAGGCTATGGATAGTAGAGATGAGGAGACAATACTAGGAGGATAGGGAGCAATACCAAGAAGCCATGCTTAGCTATGAGCAGGATATGGAGTGGATAGAGCAACATATATGCAATTTCATTTTGTTTGTCGATCATCACAAAGCCATAACTAGATATGAGAGGAGCAGATGGTTGAGAACTACTGATATATCATTTGAATTTCCAACAACACCGGCATACGTGTTTGATCCGGATTTAATGCACAACAAGACTTGGAGCGTCCATTAACACCATCGTAGGTAGGAGCTGATGATGCAGATGATGATGATGATGATGATGATGATGATGATGATGATGATGATGATGATGATGATGATGATGATGATGATGATGATGATGATGATGATGATGATGATGATGATGATGATGATGATGATGATGATGACGACACGCAGTCTTAAAGTCAATGTTCTAGGATTCCTTTAGACCTGGGAGTTGAGAGTGCTTTTAATACCAATATTTTTTAACATTAAAGATATTTTGTGAACTATTTAGTTATTTCAATTTTAATGTTAAGTTTATTTTAATTTGTGTTACTACATACATTTGTGTGTTTTAGTATCTTCATTTTTCAGGCTTACTTATAAACCTTGAGGACAAGGTTTGGCTTAAGTTTGGGGGCATCGACACTACACTACACTATAAGAAGTGGTAAGATAGGCTGAAAAATAAGGATAAACATTGCGGGTATGATTGTTTAAAATTTTTAATTTGAAGCAGTTAAGAAGGAAAGTATGGTAGTGTATAAAATTTTTGTTTTTATTCACTATATGGATGTTTAAGTAGTTCATTTGCATGCTTATTCCTTTAATCGTGGATGAGTATGTTACAAGTATCTTCTTGATATGAGACTCAAGAAAATATTTTGAATTTTCGAAGAAGAAACAATGAAAGGTAGCAACAACGATGTGATTTCATGATTAGAAACCTAGAGATAGGAAGTTCTTGAACTTGAAACAAAGGCAAGAAATTAGATCTTTAAGGATTCTATAACAAGTGTAAATCTTACTTGCAAATACAAATCAAAGAAAGACTTAGTGTAAAAGGGGAATAAATAGGCCATATAAATTAGAAGTTGGAGTTAATTTACTTGATTTAGTGAAAGTGAGAAGTACTAACAAGAGTTTTAGAAAAAAGTGAGAGAATCCCACAAGTTCTCTAGGAAAGTGAAGTTATATTTGTTACTTGAGTATTGAAACTATACAAACTTACGAGTAGTGATGGTTTTTTTTTTGTTGAAATCCACTTTAGTGTTTTGAAAGTGAAGTTATATTTGTTGTTAAAGTTGTATGTCCTAAAAATCTATTTTTGTAAAGGAAAACTCTTTAATGGATTGCTAATTTGAGACTTAGTAAATTAAAGGGTACTCCATGAACAATGTGAAATGAGAATTAATAGAATACACATTTGTTTGGGATGCACAAAACCTTAAGTTTGTGGGTATTGGTTAAGCGATTATTTATATGTATATATAGGGTTAGTTTAGTGGTATATTTAGTATAAATATCCTCAAATGAATGCTAATTCATGGTATTATTGTATTTTTAGAGAATTAAGGTGTATTAGAAGAAATCAAGGAAAAACGAGTAGAAACGTAGTAAAAACCCACAAAATAAGGGTTGGCGTCGTGAGAACATGTATTGACGTTGTGGGAAGACAAGGCACAACGTGGAGATGAAAGCCACGACGTGGAAGAGAAAAAGAAATTAAGAAAAACAACTATGAAAATCTGGCGTAGTGGCGACGCCATGTCTAATAAGGGACAACACTGGGACACAAAGGGGATGACCTCATGCACCAGGAGCTAAAAATCACATAATGAAGTTGCGGAGCAGGGACTGTGTCATAACTTAATACACACGGCGCAGAGGCATTAGTGACAGTGCCAACTTTGCTAAAATTAGAAAATGAAGTTCTAATTCATGTTAAATTGTAATTTATGGTTTCTAATTGTTATTAGGGAGTATAAATAGGTATGAGGAAATGGTAAACAAGAGAGAGCCAACTACATAGGAAGATATTAGTCTTCATTAGGGTAATTTAGCATTGAGTTTGAGTATTAAGGAGTTTTTGTTGGAGAAACATTGAAGACTCCACGTTTGCAATCAAGATTTGGTTTCATTAATCAATTCAAGGTAATATTTATATTCAACCCTATTTTGCAATGAATTCTATATTGAATTGTGATGTGTGTGTTCTAATGATGTATAAGTAGTCTATTCATCTTATGCATCAATGAATCCTATAGTATGAATGTTATGTTTCGAAATATGAATAAAAAGTGATAATAAAAAGTGAAATGTTTAGAATTTGTATTGATTCTAAGCATAATGCTTTAGACATCTTGATCACGTGTTTAATGAACTTAGGCTTTAAGAGTTATCATAGACATTGAAGCTTCTAATCGAAACATGAATGGTACAACTATAAAATACATAACATCAAGAGATAGTTGTTGATTAGGGAGGCACAATAGTAAACTTAGTTGGTTGTGAATCCAATGATTTGAGACTTAAAAGCAATTTGGAATTATATTATTCACACGGATAGGTGGAGTTCTAGTTTGCACATTAGAATCTTCTTCATCACGACAGTGGGTTGAAGTGGATTTGAAGGAAGTCTGTCTATTCTAATTAGGCTTTCTACAAAATATATTGAGATGTACACATGAATACAAAACATAGTATTAAATTAAGAGTTCAACTACAGTTTAAAGTGATTTATTAGAATAGTTTAATTTAGATTTAAAATTAATTAAAAGAGAATCCCTTAGCAATAGTTCAAGGTAAGTAGGTAGTATACAATTAGTGCAAAAACCATTATTTGAGAATGATATCCATGATCAACATAAGTTGATTGCACTATTACCACAATCTAGCCATTATACTTACGACACACATCATATATGTCCTAATAGATTTGTTTATTAACATATCTATCTTATCTATTATGCCTATAGAAGAAACATCTATTGGATATTTCATTGCATCATATATATTAAAATTCACAGTATCGTCATCTACTTCCATTGTTAATGTTCCATTTGAAACGTCAATCTATGTTTTTGATTTTCTCAAAAATGGTATTCATAAGATTAGTGAAGTCCTATTAAAGAAATTATCATCTTTCATATTTAAGGCATAGAAATCTGCTGGGAAGACTAAATCATTTACCTTGACTAGTACATCTTTTAGTAACCTTACTGGTTTAACAGTGGATCTATCTGCTAATTATATGACTATACTAATTTTTTTCTAAATGTACATCTGTCATATGTAAATAAATAGATAAAGCCATAACATTTATGGAGGCTCCTATATCACATATTGATTTAGAAATTCCTATATTCTTAATCGTACATGGAACGAAAAACATTCCAAGATCAGAACATTCAGGAGGTAACTTCTTTTGAATTAGTGTTGATATGTATTCTCATAGACTCACATTTTCATTTGCTTTGATCATATTAGTGCATAAATTTGTTATAAATTCTTGATACTTAGGTACATTTTGAATTATTTGATACAGAGGTATATTATCTACTACTTTCTTTAATGTATCAGATATTTGTTTTTCTTCCTGTAATTTCTTAGCATTTTTATTATTTTCCAAACGATGAGGGAATGGTGGTTTTATATTAATTAGTATGTCTTTATCAAGTTCATTACCCTTTTTGTTGGGAATCTTGTCACTCGTTACTTCAATCTTTTTTTCTATTTCTGCTTCTATTTCTTTTCTTGAAACTAAGTGGTCCGGCATTTTAAGTTCATCTATATGCTTACCGCTTTTAATGTTATGGCTTATGCTTTTTCATATAAAGTAGGATAAAGTTGAGATGGTAATTTTTCTTAATTTACAAATTCACTCATTTGTGTTGCCATTTGACTTAATTGATTTTCAATTCGGTCATATCATTTTGTAATGTTTGAATTATTTTATATTTTTCTCTTTCTAAATTATTCAATGTTTTGTATCTTTGATAACCTTAATTGTTAATACGATTACTTACATTTAGTTATGAGTAATTTGTATAACTATTAAAGTCATAAGTGAAATCAACAAACCCATCATATTGGATCATTATAGCATTAGCTTCTTCTACTTTGGTTTGTCGTGTCAAAGAGTATTCATCATTAGAATTGCTTAATTCATTACAAGATTTTACTTTGCTTGATCTATCTTTCAGTAATAATTCAATTATGGCTTTTTGTTCATCTATCTTATCATGTGGTGTCTTATATGTCTTATTCATTTCACTTAGATTTTCTTTGATTAATTCGCTCTTCTTACCATATTGCTTGGATTGTTTAGCTATTTTATTTAGAGGTTCTTTTGATAAAGTTGGGTTTTTGTCTAGTATAGACCCTCCACATATGATGTCTAAGAATCTTCGTTCTAAGTGATTTAATCCTTCATAAAAATATTGCATTAAAGTTTTTTCTGTAAATCCATGCATTGAACATAATGAAATCAATCTTTGATACTATCCCAAAATTCATCAAAAGTTTCTTCAATTTCCATCCTTGCATTACTAATTTTTTGTCTATATAAACTAATTTGTGTTGCTGGGATGTATTGATCAAGAATTACTTGTAGCATCTCTGACCAATTGGTTATGGAATTTTGAGGGAGGTAAAATAATCAATCTAATGCTTGGCCTTTTAATACAGAAGGAAAAACTTTTGATTTAACATAATCTATTTCTATATTCTTAGGTTTTAACATGCTTACTTTGTGTTCAAACTCTCTAATAAACTTTTGATCATATTCATTATCTTTACCATAGAAACAAGGTAAAGAATTTATGAGTCCAAACTTCAATTTGAATTTCGGAAGACATTCCTATCAGATTGTCTAAAAGTTAATTCTTTATCGTCTTTAGCCGTATTATATGACTTTCAACAAGAAGGTTTACATGAGATTTATCTACCTCTCCAGACACAATATCTTGAGTACCTATAATGGTGACCACATCTGAATCCCTGGCAACAGCGCCAAAAACTGATATGTGTCAAACATGAACAATAATTTCTCATTTTTTACTATTATTTTGTTGTAGTAGTAGTAAATGAGATATCATCACTATAGGGATTTTTTCAAATCTTTTAAGAATTAAGGCTACTTTAAAGTTTTACTAGATTTAACTTGTTTTAATTAAATTACTTCAATTAAAAGGGAATTAAACACTAATAATACGCAAAAAATAAACAATTAATTAAAATAACTAAACTATAAACAATTTAAATTTAATTAATTAACTTAATATAATTCAAACTAACATTCAAATAATTAATAAATCAATGTAAATAAAATATCTTAACAAACATCTAAACAAACCCCTACAAAACATTGTAATATACTTGGATTGCTTTCAAACACTTGAACATAACATTACTTCATACTATAGTTATAATTATATCATATGAAATCTTGGAATCATTAAATCCTAATTCATAATAGCTTGATAGCCTTTTAGCCTGCCACCGATTTTTCTAGATTCAATAGAAAAGCCACATTCTTTTCATTGTAAATCTACCCATTGGATAAAATGCAATACCATAGAAATGCGATAACATTAAACTCAATGAAAATCTTACTTAATCTAAACCAAAATTAACCGAAGCTGCAAAATAAATAACTTAGAATCAAATCACCTAGAACATACACTCGGGAAAAACCCTATAGATTAATCCTAGTAACTATTTTTTATAATTGTTCTCAATAACTATAGACATAAATTTGGACACTCTATATTAAAGAACATATTGGCTACTATGCATTGAATACAAAGAATCACTTGTTGAAATATACAAAAACAATTTGTTTAATCCGTGATTGACATGAATGGCGGCCCTGCCGCCCCAGGGTGCCATGTCTCTGTGTATTCCTTGCCCGGTGGGGCCCAACTACACGTGTCCGGCACCTGCCTGTCCACATCTTGTCACAGAATTCATGTCCACGTGTGTTTTATCAAATTAGTTAGTAGATTATCAGTATTTTCTTAACTTATTCTCTTTAAGTATTTAAAAAATTATTCTAATGCCTGACCATACTAGTGGGTTGTATCTTACAAGTTAACATATATACCAGCTGAAGCCTTAATTGATATAATTAGAATAAGTTACTAGCACGGTAAACATTATTTATAAAAGCAAATCCTACCGTGGAAAACCCATAAGAGTACTCTGTAGATAAGCAACATTACCATAAACAATGTATATATACATGTACAGTGTCATCTCAATCCCCCAATACCCAAAATAATACAAAATATCAAAATAAGCACGTACTAGTAGGGCCTCTACTACAGGCAATTAGATGTAGTCGCCTAGGATACCATTTCCCCTACTTGTACTAAGACCTGAACTCAATCATCATAAAAAGACTGATAACGAGTACAATAAGTAAAATCCCAAGGAACCCCCCTAAGCATTCGCATAATAAAGTAAAGGAAATGCAAGAAATACTATCAAGTAAACATGCGGAATGTAAAGACAGATAACTGTAATTGGGCTAGACTATACTTTGGGTCACTAAGTTCCCACTAGTGGTCGCGCCCAACTGGCATAACACTTAGTCTCTCGCGGTGCAGGTTAAATGCATTGAGTCACTGACACGTTCACCAGGGGCAAACTCAGGTTAACGTTCACTAAGGGTCGGGTACACATGCTACAGTCCAGTGCATCATGAACACACAACCAGAAAATTTAGGGAGCAATATCAACCCACGTCCAAGTAACATAATGAAATAATAAAACAACAAGGAAATGATAGGAATGAATTTAAAACATAATCAAATACTCAGAGTTTTCATCTGGGTTTTACAAACCTCAAGCCGCTTTCCGACCTCTCCGGACTCCCGTATCCAACACATCAATTCTCCAACACCGAGTTATGGTCCACTAAGTCCATGAAGTCTAGTTTTATATGTTTAGGTTGTGTGTAAGTATTTTGACATGTATTAGGTTGAAAATCACTAAAACAGTCCTTAAATTCATAGTTTATTTGTCATTAGTGCGCTAATAGGTCTACCTAGCTCGCTAGGTGAAGTTAGCACGCTAGGTAATCTGTCTAACACGCTACTATTCTTCATTTTGAAAAACAGTTGGAAACCTAGAACGACTAGTGCATCAACCATACCAGTTAGTGCGCTAATTGCTCTTTGTGACATAATTCTCAACTCGAGAATTATGTATTTACCCTTTTAATTAGCTATTTTAACCTGCTTTACATCCTCTTCATACATTATTAAATCCAAATCAACAATTTGAACATTCCAGAACATCAAATTAACCCAAATTTACCAAATCTAAAGAGTTCACCAAATTTTCCAATTCCATCAAAACACCAATTCCAGCTAAATCAGTTGTGAATTCTCTATGAAAATGATCTATAAACATGTAATTCATCAGGTTTTCACTAAAAATCAAAGGTCTAATTATCAAACTCGAATTCACTAGAACATACCCAAAATGGGTCCTTTGAAAAGTATAGAAGACGAAGATGATGATTACCTTGGTTTGATATCTTGAATTAGTCTATAATGTGTTGAGTTCTTAGCTTGAAGTCTTTTTTCTTTTATGGTGTTTACTAGTTTTGCATGAGAATCTCAGTTACGGGAGATGAAAATTTCATGCATTTGATATATATAGTTTGGTCTTGACCAAGTGTGGGTACGTATCTCAAAGATTATCTTGTGGTCTAATTTCATGTTGTCCTACACCACTTGATAACTTCACTAACACACTCATCCCCTAGAATTGCTTAATATGATCATCTTGATGTCTATCTTATGGTCCTCGTTATTTAGTTCAAATATGGGCCTATTATTTATTTAATTAACTTACACTATATTAAGCCTTATCGAACCATATGGTTAGTGTTTTATTCATCAAAATTAACCAACTAATGGTCATACTAACCTTCGACTACCTGATATCCAGTGCCCCGCGTTTCGACACGCATTTTGAGGTTCGTTACAGTCTATTATTTAAGTTTCAATATAACTAGCTTATGGACACATTACCCATCTCGATTGAATGTCTTAGTCATATAAACATGAATTAGATGAGTTACCTAGTGTACTCATACTTCGCCTTTCGATACCTGCATTGACACACATTTCGAGGCGACTACCCGTCAAACAACCTTACACAATATAACCTTTCGACATACATACTTGTGATGTATTAATAAATACTTTCATAAAATGCATCGCAATTAAACAATACAACACGTAATTTACTAATGTACCTAAGTTGACGTGTATCATATCCTACCCGTGGTGTCCACGTGGATCCAAGCTGGCGTCCATGTCTGAAATTACGAAATAAATAATGATGTTAATAAAACGGGCCATTACAATTCTTCCTAGCTAAATAAAATTTTGTCGCGAAATTTAACATAACTAAATGGCATACCGTGAAATAACTAAGGGTATCATTCTCGCATAGTCGACTCGAGCTCTCAAGTAAGTCCCTCTGTCCCATGATGTTGCCAATGAAATAGGACCTTAAAGAGCTACCAATTTTTGAGAATCTAAACTCTGCGGTCAACGATCTCCATCGGCTTTAAGTCATATCAAGCTGGACCTCAATATGCCCTAAATCAATAGTCGGTCTCGACATCAAAATGTGAAATGTCAAATGAACCCCAACTAACTCTGCAGGTAACTTTAGATGATAAGCAACACCGCCCACTCTTTCTGCGAATTTTGAATAGTCCAATAAATCTCGGCGCTAATTTCCCCTTAATACCAAACCTCTGCTGACCTTTCTAAGGGGAAACCTTTAGATATATCTCGTCGCCTTCCTCAAAGCTCAGACCTTTGTGATATCGATCTGCATATTTCTTCAGTCTATCATGTGCGGTTCGTAATTTCTAACAAATTTGTCTGATCTTCTCTGTATGATCCACAACTATCTTAGGCCCAACGGTCATTGTATCTTTCAACTCCGCCCAATACGCAGGTGATCTACCTGGCCTCCCATATAACGCCTCAAACGGTGGCATGTCAATACTCGACTGATAGCTATTATTATATGCAAACTCATACAAAGGCAAATAATCCTCCCATGAACCCCCAAACTGCAATATACAAGCCTTGAGCATATCCTCATAAATCTGTATTAGTCGCTTTGACTGTCCGTCGATCTGCGGATGATAAGCCATACTAAATTGCAACCTAGTGCAAAACTATTCCTACATAGCCTCCCAAAGCCTCAAAGTCAGCCTGGGATCTATGTCCGATACAACAAAAATCAGCACCTCATGCAATCTAATCATCTTTCGCTCAAACAATATTCCCAGCTGTGGGAATGTGTCTCTCATAGAAATTGGAATGAAATGAGCCGATTTCGTCAATCCGTCAATTATAACCTAAATTGCATCGTGATGCCTCGATGTCTGCTATAGTCCACTGATGAAATCCATGGTGATATGCTCCTATTTCCACTATGGAATGGGTAATGGCTGTAACAGTCCACTGATCTTTTATGCTTAGCTTTCACCTATTGGCAAATGAAACAACTCATGACATACACCCTTACATCGGCCTTCATACATTTCCATCAGAATAGTCGCCTCAAGTCATGGTACATCTTTGTCCGACCAGGATTAACTGTCTAGCGAGATTGGTGTCCCTCCTCTAGAATCCCGTCTCGTATCTCCTGATTAGTAGGTATCCACAATCTTCCTCGATGTCTCAAACACTGATTCATGGTCTCTGTCCGATTAGTGCACTTTGGATCCCGAGCTAGACCATTGAATCGCTTATAAAGCCCATCGACCCGTGACACTCGGCTACCCTCTCAATCGATACGGTCGAAACTCACATTTGATAACAAATGTGATGCTCAGCCATAGTCAACACCTCTGTCATGCACATAACTACTGCCGTCTGTAATAAGTCATGCTCGTGTGTCAAATGTCGCAAAATAGTCTAACTATCAATCCCGTTTCTGCTCAATACGTCCGCTATAATGTTCACTTTTCCAAGATGATACTCAATAGCGAAGTCGTAGTCCTTCAACAGCTCAAGCCATCTCCTCTGGCACATATTCAGATCCCTTTGAATGAAGATATATCATAAACTCTGGTGATCTGTATGCAATATGAACCTCTCTCCATAAAGGTAGTGCCTCCATCCCTTCAGTGCAAAGACGATTGTTGCAAGGTCTAAGTCGTACATTGGATAATTCTCCCTAGGTCTCAACCGTCTAGAACGATAAGCAACTAATCTATCCTCACACATCAATACACATCCAAGACCAATTCCGGACGCATGCGTATAAACCTCTAAGGTCTTGCTCGGCTCCAGAAATGTCAATATTGGTGCGGAAGTCAACCTCGTCTTCAGCTCACAGAAAGCTTGCTCACACTCCTCTGATCAATCAATCTAGCATCCTTTTTGGTCAGTCTTGCCATCGATGCTGCAATCGAGGAAAAGTCCTGCACAAACCGCCGGTACTATCCTGCTAGTCTAAGAGAACTCTGAATATTGGCAATAGACTTGGGTGTCCTCCAGTCAATGATAGCCCAAATCTTCTCTAAATCCATAAAGATACCCTGATCATTGATGACATGTTCTAAAAATCTCACTGCACTCATCTAGAAGTCACACTTACTGAACTTGGCATATTATCTATGTTATCTTAGTGTCGTTAAAACTACCCTGATATGTCTCTTGTGATCCTCACTAGTCCTACTAAAGATCAATATGTCATCGATGAAGACTACGACAAATCTATCCAAATACGGTCTTAAAACCCTGTATATCAAATCTATGAAAATCGTTGGGGTGTTAGTAAGCCCAAACGACGTGACTGTGAACTTGAATAACTCGTATCTCGTGTTGAATGTTGTCTTTTGGATATCCTCAACTGATGATAACCTGAGTGAAGATCAATCTTCAAGAAGAATTTGGCGCCTATTAACTGATTAAATATATCATCTATCGTAGGAAGTGGGTAACGGTTCCTAATTGTCACCTGATTCAGCTTCCTATAGTTTATGCACATTCTCATCGAACTATCATTCTTCTTCACAAACAACACTAGAGCTCCCCACTATGACATACTAGGGTGAATAAAACCTTTCTCCAACGAATTATCTAACTGTCGTCTAACCTCCTCCTACTCCGATGGTGACATCCTATAATGGGTACTGATGATCAGCTATGTCCTTTATATCAACTCAATGATAAACTCAATAGCTCGTGGCGGTTGCAATCCTGAACGTCCAAAAATACATCGACAAAATCTCCAACTATCGGAACATCCTCAATTCTGACTACTGTCCGAACCTTCGGCTCAACTATCGTTGCAAATACCTCCATCTCCGACGCAGTAGCTAGTCAGCCTCTAGTGATAGGTAAATCAGTCGCGAATCTAACTGGTGAGAACTCTGGTATCCTAAGAATACGAAACTCAATCCTCTTACCATAACAATCTATTCGTGCATGATAGGGTGACAATCAATCCATCCCAAGAAGAGCGTTAAACTCTAAATACTCTAACACTCGAAGATCTGCCGACAACTGATGTCCCTCAACGTCTATCATCACGTATCTACATATCCAATTAGGGTATATCTTGTCCCCAACGACCATACTAAGGAGTGTGTCTAGTGTCTGTGTATCTAACCCTAACTCTCCAACAATATGCCTAGCAATAAATGTTAAAGTGCTACTAGAATCAAACATAACATGCATAGGTATACCAAAAATATGTAATGTACTAGTAGATCATCGATGGCGTGCAATCAGATGTAGTCACCTAGGATCCCCTTATGCCTATTGGTATTAGGATATGCACTCAATCATAATAAAAAAATAGAAGACGAGTACAATAAGTAAAACCCCAATGAATCCCTCTAAGCATTCACGTAATAAAGTAAAGGAAATACAAGAAATGTTGTCAAGTAAACATGCAGAATGTAAATACATAAAACATTAATTGGCTCATCACATGCATAGATAACAACTAAGCTAACAAATGTGTGTGCTCTCCCCAGATGGACTAAACAGTACTTCGGGTCACCAAGTTCCCACCAGTGGTCGCACCCTACTGGCCCGACACTTGGTCCCTCATGGTGCTGGCCAAATTCGCTGATTCACCGACACATGCGCCTAAGGCAAGCCCAAGTTAACGTTCAATGAGGGTCGGGTCATACGTGCTACAATCTAGTGCATCATGAACACACAACCAGGAAATCTGGGGGAGTAACCTCAAGCCACGTCCAAATAATAGAATGGAATAATAAAACATCAAGGAAATGATATGAATAAATTAAAATAGAATAAAAAACTCAGAGTTTTTTAGTTAGGTTTTACAAAACTCAAACTGCTCTCCGACCTCCCCGAACTCCCATATCTGAACTGTCAACTCCTCGACACCGAGCTACGGTCCAATAAGTTCATAAAGTACAATTTTATAATTTTAGGTTGTTTTTAAGTGTTTAGACACGTATTAGGTTGAAAATCACCAAAACAATCCTTAAATTCATAGTTTATATGTCATTATCGCGCTAATAGGTCTACCTAGCGTGCTAGGTGAATTTAGCGCGCTGATGGATCTACCTAGCGCTAGGTGAAATTAGCACGCTAGAGGATTTGTCTAGCATGCTACTGCTTTTCATTTTGAAAAATAGTTGGACACCCAGAACGATTAGCGTGCTAACTGGCCCAATTAACGTGCTAATTGCCATATGTGACAGAATTCTCAACTCAAAATTTTGTCCTTCCCTTCTAAATTAGCTATTCTAACCTGCTTTACATCCACTCCATATATTGTTAACTTCAAAGCAACAACTAGAACACTCCAGAACATAAAATTAACCCAAATTTACTAAATCTCATGAATTCACCAAATTTTCCAATTCTATCAAAACACCAATTCCGGCTAAACCAGTAGTAATCTCTATGAAAATGATCTATAAACATGCAATTCATCAGGTTTTCACTAAAAATCAGACGTCTAATCATCAAACTCAAATTCACTAAAACATACCCAAAATGGGTTCATTGAAGAGTATAGAAGATGAAAATGATGATTACCTTGGTTTGATCTCTTGAATTGGTCTATAATGTGTTGAATTCCCAATTTGAAGTCTTTATTCTTCTCTGATTTTTACAGGTTTTGCATGGAGATTTTAGTTAGTGGAGATGAAAGTCCCACTCACTTGTTATATATAGTTTGGTCTTGACCAAGTATGGGTATGTATCTCAAGGATTATCTCGTGGTCTAATTTCATGCTGTCCCACACCACTTGATAACTTCACTAACACACCCATCTCTTAGAAGTACTTAATATGATCATCTTGATGTCTATCTTATGGCCCTCGTTATTTAGTTCAAACTATAGGCTTATTATTTATTTAATTAACTCACCTTATATTAAGTCTTATCAAACAATATTGTTAGTGTTTTATTCATCAAAATTAACCAACTCATGGTTCCAGTAACCTTCGGCTACCTGATATCTAGTGCCCCGCTTCTCTACACGCATTTTGAGATGCGTCATAGTTTACTATTTAAATTTCAATATAATTAGTCTATGGTTACATTACCCATTTCAATTGAATTTCTTAGTCATATCAACATAAATTAGATGAGTTCCCTAGTGTACCCATACTTCGCATCTCGATACCCGTGTTGATACGCATTTCGAAGTGAATACTAGTCACACTACCTCGCATGATATAACCATTCAACATACACACATGCGATGTATTAACAAATAATTTCATAAAATGCATCGCAATTATACAATAAAATACATAATTTACTATCGTACCTAGGTTGACGTATGTCCTAGCCTACCCGCGATGTCCACGTGGATCCGAGCTGGCATCCATATATGAAATTACGAAATAAATAACGGTGTTAATAAAAAGAAACTTTACACGCGATTCCATAATTATAACTACATAAAAATCCAAAGTATATTACATGTCTAGGGTTTGTTTTGATTAACTAACTACTCACTTATGCTGGAAATAAATAATTCTAATATATAATCAAATGACATAATGAATAAATAAATAAATACTTCTTAATCAAGCTCCAATGTTGCTTCACATATAAGACTAAACTTAAAAGGCAAAAGGTTGAAAAGAAGAGTAATGGAAAGTTAAACAAAATAATTAAAGAGTTATTTTGAAGCTCTTCGGTCTTATATATAGTTTCCCTAAGATTACATATCCTAGATAAATACAAATTCCTCATTCTTATATAAAAAAATCTTTCACTGACCTCAACGACATGTCAGCGATTCTTAAGTTGCACACAAATTATTGAGTTAATCACTGATTTTAGCACTTTGCGTTCCACTGATTTAACTGGTGATTTTTAATATATTCTTCAATTTGTCGTGGATTCGCTGGCATTTTCATGATGTCGATTTAGATGACGATTTTCAGTAAAAGCTCAAATCATTAGCTAATCGCTGGACTCCTTTTCTAGTTGATTGTTTTGCTCTTCGTCCTCTTTTTCTTCCATTTCTTTATTTTCTATTTAAATTTTAAAATCATAAAAACAAGATAATACCTAGTATAATATTAACATTTATATATAACACCAACCTAAATTACACTATAAAAGTGTCTAATTATTAACTTGTCAACGACATGCATCTCGATGCATGTCATAACTTATGTAATCGATGCATTTGACTAGCCTATGATTTAATTAGACTTTCTCAGAATTAACTTAGCCAAGTTTAGCCTTTCCATATAAGTCCTACTAGATACCTGCATCGACACACTTTCCCATGTAACCACCCATTACACCAACTTGCCTGATAGGAACATACACATATGCAATGTAATATAATAATATAATAATTTTAAACAGTGCATATAAGCAACCATCATCCATAAATAACATATTTTCTCAATTTTTGTGTTTGAGTTAACTGAGTTGTCCATGTAAGGCCCGAATTATGGCTGTTAATTCTAGAAATTAACGCTAATCTTTATTTAATTAATTTGTGCCGTTACAATTCTTCCCAGCTAACGGAGATTTCATCCCAAAACTTTTAGCTTGAGGAAATTCTAGTTCACCTAACCTATCCCTATGTGACCACTATCGAAGT
This sequence comes from Stephania yunnanensis, assembly GCA_039657365.1. Lineage (NCBI taxonomy): Eukaryota > Viridiplantae > Streptophyta > Magnoliopsida > Ranunculales > Menispermaceae > Stephania > Stephania yunnanensis. The sequence continues at coordinate 23,351,265 of CM077581.1, read as the reverse complement.
ATGTACCCTAGGCTAATTTTGTAAAAGTTGTTTAACTATTATAAGTAGATGCATGTTTCTTTTATAATGGTATCCATGAATAATTATTGTATTATTCTAAACGTCCCTAGTCAGTTATTATTATGAGAACAACAATAAATTAAGACTAGTATGAGTATTGATTGATAGTCATGTGACGATTATATGTATACGGATACAGATCAAGATCATGGGTATATGTTGGGAACAGATGCTGAACCGCCCCGCTATGAGAACGCTACATGGTCGATGTTATAAGTGTTTCTCATGATATTTATATCATTTAGTCCTTTGACTTGAGATCACCAGAGACTCTAACATTAGGAGCATAATGATTTGACATAATTAAATGTCGTCTTTAACCGGATGATTATAACAGTTGTAATTGATCATTATCTGACTAATGTATGAATGTTGTGTGATCTAGATGTAACTTTTTCCTCTCTTTTAGAGTAAGAGATATCTATTGGGCCCCTCAATATGTTAGACTGATAAATGGTCATGTCTAATGAATTGATTATATCAATATCACTTGACAATTTCAGTCTACTTGGAGATCGAGACTAGTAGATTGAACTATAAGGGCGACATTCTATGTCTTATGTTCAATCAAAAGATATCGCGTGACAAAGGGATATGATATACACTGTCTATTATGTTTATTGATTTATTGATCTTCATGCAACTTGGGTGGTCATAATGTCTTGCTAGAGCCCATTTAAGATTTGTGTGTCAAAAAGGGTTTTGGTTCACTATCAATGTTGTATGAACCTATTGGGTCGCACACGAAGAATGAATTTGAGCGATTTAATATTTTCTAGGTTGAAGAACTTTATTTGATAAAATTCATTTTGAAGATTCTCATTAAGTGTCCTAGTTTGACTAGGATTCAAAGCTCTCCTACATTTGTAGTGTGACTAGAAATTATCTCTGGGTAAATCCTATTTTGAATGAGGCTCTAATTGGAATTATAGTATGACTTTAATTCTTATTTGAATTTTAGATAAATTACAAGTCTTGTTGGATTAGTAATTGTAGATTATCTATGATTCTATCCTTTTAGAGTTGAAATTTATCTTAGACTCTATTTAGAGTGTGACTATGAGATGGAGTTCTTTTACAACTCGACTATTGTACTATAAATAAGACATTAGGGTCATTTATGGTAGATATTTTTTCCAGAAAGTTTTTTGTGAGAGTTTTTGCTCTAGAATTTTGGTGCTAGCACTTCGGATCGTGATCATCCATTCGTGTGTGGACTTTTGATAGAGGACATTCGTCTCCAGTAGTGTCTTGAAGGAATTGATCAACATCAAACAAGGCGGACATGGAGTTGTTCTTGTTAAGGTATGATTTTTCTCTTTTGATACATCGGTTTAACGGAATCGATATCAAATATTGGTTCGGGGATATTTGAAAAAGTTTCGAAAACTTAGCTGCGCTTGATCCTTGAAACCCAACAATGGTATCAGAGCAAGGCTTGATTCCATCAAATATGAATGCACGTTAATGCGATATCTATTGCGTTCATGATAATTATTATCATGATGGGGTTAATTTGATTTTATATATAATATATATGTGCGTGATATAATTAGTTACTATATATAAATTTGTGTGGAGTCATGAAATTACCCATTAACATTATCTTAGCCGATCAATATTGTTTAGCAATGGCAACTTGTGTCGATCAAGTAAAAGTCCACTTAGAAAATTTTGTAGTTTGCGTTGATGGGGTACACTCCGTGACTATGAAAATGTTAGTTGATCAGGTTGAGTCATGGTGATAGACATTTTATGTTGTCACTTTGTTTTATAAGAAGTCATGATTATCTAAAATTCATATTTGATATATTTAAATAGGATTGTAGGCTATATCTATATGTGTGGTTATTAATTGATAATGATTATCAAGTTGATACCACATATTTTCGTAACCGAAAAATAAGCATTAGCCTACGAAATAAGAGTTCAAAAAATCTGTTTGGACTCTTTGAGTCCGAAACTAAAAATTTTTTTATTAATAATTTAAGATATCTATCTAAGTAAAAGACCTAATTCCTCTCTACCCCAAATATCAATAATGAATTTGAATTAAGGGTCTTTATGTCTTTTTGATTGTTTGAGTCCGGACTTTCTGAGTCCATCTACCACTACCTATAAGAGTTTTATCTTGTACGGAATTGCAACACACAACCTTTGAGAAAATTGACCAAATCATATCCTATTAAGTTTTCATACAATATTCTTAATTGGTGATTTAGAAGAATCGGGCACTTTCTTGTGGGCCCAAATTTCATGATTTTGAAATCACTATATATCGGACAGTTAATATCAAAGAATATTAATTAAGTTATTTTATTTAGATGGTTCTAATTAATATTATTATTAGGGGTGGGTAGGAACCATGAATATTAAGAGGGCCGCTAAGGGCACCCCACCATTTAATGAGGGCACCCAGCTTATTTGTAAAAATTCCAACAAAAATGGAAAATGCCATTTTGCCCCTGTATATATATAATGGTTCAAACCTCACAAACCATTTCGACAAGGAGTTAGGGCACCCCACCGTGGCGTCGGCCCACAAAGCCACGCCACATTGCGTTTGGCGAAGAGGCGATCGATTCTTGCTCGTCCGACAATGAGGTAACAATGTTTGACAACCATTTTCGGTTTTTTTGAACTGTTTAGTTGCGTATAACAGTGAAAATGATGATTTGTTTGTCAACGTAGGGTTTGGTAATTTCTTCAAATCCGAAGTTGTTTCAACTGTATAATGGAGGATCGTAATGCTTTGGTGCCAGAGGAGGTCGTCCTTGAGGTAATGTTGCAAATGTATTTGTGTTTTTTTTGCGGTTATCCGAAGTATCTGTTTGGGTGCGCGATTGTTTCGGCCTCGCAGGACCGAGATGTATGGTAATGTCTCGGTCGCAGAGCACCGAGAGGTTACACGTAGGTCACGGTCTGGAACGACCGAGGGTAATGGTAACTATCGGTCTCACGTAAACGAGACTATGAAGAAAGTTTCAGAACTGTACAACCGAGAACCTATTTTTTTGGGTTTTTTTGTGATTGTGCTGTACATTTAGGTTGATTATAATGTTACACTGTTTGTATTGCGGGTAATGCCGTTATCTTGTAATTTTCCGGACTACAAGGACACTTTTACACCTTCTAAGCCATTCCCCTCTCGAGAAGCGGCAATTTCATGGCTTCAACGATTGGTGGCGAGAACAAGTTTGTGTTAGTAACGAAGCGCTCGGATGCGGGGGCATTAAGCGAAGGGGAAGGGTGAAAATTGCTGTGACAGTCAGGGACATATAAGGGACCGCTCGAGAGAGTTGGGAAGAGGAAAGCGGCAAAAATTTTAAAGAAATCAAGGAATGATGAAAAGGCGAGGACTCACACTAGTACGAAGAAATGTGGATGCCCTTTCCAAATTAACGTCAAGGAGAATGCGACTCCTTATGGTATGTCACTTGTGATTTGTGGGAGGCACAATCACGACACCGCGGGAAGATTGGATAAGGGGAGGAGGAAGTTGAGGATGCGGGGGGAGGACGAAAGTGAGCGGCTCGGGGAGATTAGTCCACCTTCGTCTTTTGTGGAGCGCGAGCAGGAAGTTGAGGATGCGGGTGTGAGGACACCGGGGTCTCCAACCGGAGGCACCCTAGTGTCGGAGGCACCCCAATCTCCAATCGGATTTGAGTCCTCCCACTCCACAAAAGCTTCTAGGCAGAAGAAATGCAAGGTTCCACAAATGCGTCGTGCCAGTCGACCCACGCAAAGTGGATCTAACATGGCTTATAGTCATTGCTTAGAACCGGATTGGTTGCCACATGTTAATGCCATTATCGATGTGGTTTCCGATGGGAATTGTGGATATAGGTGTATAGCCTCTGGGCTTTGACTTGCCGACGTAGACGGGTGGAGGATTGTGCGTAGACGGATGTACGATGAGATTATCGGGTATGAATACCTATGGCGGGAAGTGCTTGGCTCGAGTTTCGAGCCTGTCAAGAATGCGGTGCATTGCCCGAGAGAAGCAAGAGGGGCATCTTTCAAAGAATGGTTGACACTTCCGGACATGGGATTGTTAGTATCCACCGCATTCAATGTCATTCTCGTCAACCTCTCGCATGGGAGTGCCTCCACATTCCTACCTCTACGTAGTACTCCAACGTCGTCATTGCACAACAGACTTATCATTGCAATGGCGAATGAAAGGAATATCCATTGGGTTAGGGTAAGTTCTATGATTTTTTTGTGAATTGGTTTGTTTCCCCTTAATCGGGTTTGTGACAATATCTTCTATGTTCTACTTGTTCACTTTGACGGTGCGGTTGTGTGTGAATGCACCGCTTGCCATCCTTATATCCATCGTGGGATCGGTACGTTGAGGATCGCGCCAAAGGTTGGCGAGATGGATTCGTTTTTCGAGACATCGCACCCATTGCAAGCTGCGATCATGAAGCCACCATACACATTGTAGATTTAGATACACCGTAGGTTAAAGCTCGTACCTAGACGGCTAAACATTTAGAAATTTTGCCAATTCGTCCGAATGTTCTATGTATATGCAAATGTTGTGTTGTGTTTTAATTGTTGTTTACTTATGGATTGACCCTTTTTAGAGTCAGTTTGAATGTTACGGAGATTTATAATTAATTAAGGTTCGGTACAAATTGTCGTGCTGGATTTTCAATCTTGTATTGTTAGTTTGACGACTACGGAGATTTTTTTGAAACTGTAATGTTCAAATTCATCCATTTCTGATGTCTCGGTCAAGCAGGTTCGTGAAACAACCCAAATTTTCGGTCGCCCATTACCGACAAGTATTCCAATATATCGGCCTTGTATAACCGAGTCCCATTTCAATTTCTCGGTTGTACACCACCGAGATGGATTGACCATTTCAATTCGCCTGACTCTCGTCCTATGACGACCGAGCCTACGGAGACCCTCTCGGAAGTGGACAACCGATACGTGGTTAACTCTTCCGCCTTCGTGGCCAAGACTGCGACTTCCCAAAAATATTAGCTTATGTCTTGGCCAAGGCCGAGACGGTTGACACAGTCTCTGGCCTGTGTGGCCAAGAACCACGATTTCCCAATTTTTTTACATTTTAACAAACCGCCACACACACATTACATCTACTCTACCAAATGTAACTTAATTCGTCGATCTTCAACCGAGCCCTAATTTGGAGACGAAATCGGCTTACACACCGGACCCTACAAAATGCGAAACCTAGAACAACGAAGGAGAAACACACGGCGAGGGACGGAGAACACGATTTCGGGGGTTTCTCTCCCTTGGTCGGTTCAAAACAAATGAATTCTTCCACCAGGAATTCGGTGAACGAGGGTGGTGGTGGTGGTGGGGGTGGTGGGGTGCCCAGGGGTTTGTACGAGGGTGGGTGAGAGGGTTTTTTGCACGAGGGGCATTTTGGTATTTTGGGTTTACTTTTTGGGTGCCCCAGGTAAATCGATTTGTGCCCACATTAACTGGGTGCCCTCATTAAATGGTGGGGTTCCCTTAGCGGCCCTCTATTTAATTAAAGGGCAATTTCTCCCAAATTTCATGATTTTGAAATCACTACGTATTGGACAGTTAATATCAAAGAATATTAATTAGGTTATTTTATTTAGATGGTTCTAATTAATATTATTATTAGGGGTGGGTAGGAACCATGAATATTAATTTAATTAAAATAGTTTTGATTAAATTAATATCAAATAATGGTACGTGGCTAATTAATTTTACTAATAAGATTGATATAATGGGATTTCATTATTTGATTGTAAAATTCCTAAACTTTGGTTAACACCTTTTGACCCGTCCATAGACCAACTGATTCGTTTGTCGTCTAGCTTACCACAATACATAGAAATTTTTATATTAATGAATAGTATTTAATTTCATTAATAGGTTTTATGATGCTTTAGCTATACATGAAATTGTTTCCAGACTTATGTTTTATCTTTATTCTATGCATATTAGGTATATAAGATATTCCATGATTAAAAAATGATAGAATTAATCATCATAAAATATAAAAGAGTCATAAAACATATTAAAATCCTTCTTTAAATTTTAAGTCAATGCCACCCAATTTAAAACACTTGTCAAGGCCTCGATCACCTCAATATGGGTCTGCCTCCACAAGGTATATTTTGTTATCTTGGTGAGGCAAGTCGGGTTACAGTTACCTAGATGTTTTAAATTGGTTTGACTTAATAAAGCTATCAAAACGATTTTAGGCTTTAGACATAGATGAGGCATAACATGTTGTGACATATGATGTCTAGGTCTCATAAAGAACCTAAGAGTTGCATGTGATGCAATTGGTAAAGATTACCTACTAAAATAACTTGATTTTGAGTATCCTGCCCAGCTGTTTTAAAATTAAGTGAAATATGGATCTTAGACCACTAAATTAATATTTACGAGGGTTATTGATTTAGTGAGAGTTTAATCACTCAATAAAAAATCTTTCAACATAATATTCTAGGTGTAGATATTAAACTCCTAGTAATACTAATCCGGAGTAATAACAATCAATCTTTGACAAGGATAAAATAATCTATAAGACTACTTTCCCTGTTTTGATTGAAAAACTGATAAATGTTATCAACCATAAAAATAAGAATGCATATATTAGATTAATGGTTCCTTTTAAACTATTATCTATTAGTACAAAAACTATATGTGATGTTAGAAAATATAAAGCCAGACTTTAGGAAAGATTGGAGCCGTAGAAGCTAATAACATAACAGTGATGGCACAAAAGGAAATGTTCCAATAGTAAGTCACAATAGAAAAAGGTATAAGATTAAGAAAATCCCAAGATTCTTGTAAAATTGTTGAGAACCTATTAGTATGTCTTTATGTTTGGAGCATGAAAGGATAATATTAATTATCTCAAAAGGCTTGAATCTTCATCTGCCAAACCTTGGTAGTAGACTTGATCAATAATTCATCAAAATAGTTTTAAACTATATAATATGAATGATATGGAGAAATTTGTTTACAGTTACATATGATGTTTAAAAATGTAAGACAAAATATTAAAAAAAGGTCGTAGACATGCATTTGATTGTTCATAACATAAAGGAACTTAATATATAAAGGGTAAGAGGAAGGTAAAGGCTACCAAAGAAGTTTATGTGTCGGATATATAAATCTTAGTAGTGAGCCAAACGTTTTGCCTAGTTCTAAATAAAAGCTCTAAAGTACGAATTTTGTTATTCATAGAATGAAATTGTTCATTTTATAATGGATTACAAATCCTATTAGGAAAACATAATTTTGAATTGTTATGAACATTTCAAAATGAGTATAAAAATATCACTTGACAAACTATTAACATATTTTGATGAGATTGAGGTAGATAATATTTGAGACAAGAGCTTAAATGACTATCTTTGAAATTGTGGGATTGTCTTGCAATTAACTCCACTAGGAACGTCATTTGAGAAATAATGTTTTAAGAGGTGAAATCGAACTATATAGGATATAATTCAATTTATGATGTGTCACGCAGACCTTCCTATGATGCCCTATTGAGGCTATACTTTAGAAACCATTCCACTTCGCACTAAACCATATTTTCTTTAAAGTGGTTGATAAAACTCCATATAAGATATGGAATAAAAAGACTTAATTTTTCTTTTCTTGATATTTGAGGCAGCAAGACATGCATAAGATGCTAAGTCAGATAAAGTTTTATGCCTAAGTCATTTGTCTCTAATTGTAGTTAAACATTATGATACTATTTTATACAATTGAGAACAAATTGTTTGATGCTCAAAATGATGTCTTTCTAAATAAAGAGTTTATTTCAAAGACTATTGGGAATAAATAAAATTTTGAAATATTCAAGAGCCACAAATGAAAACTTAACCACTTTCTGATGCTCAACAAAATTTTGAACTAGTTGAGTATACATAAATAACATATATCTCTTGAAAATCTAGAATAATAAGAAATTGGCAAGAGAAATCTGAAATTTTTTATTATCGATAGTTGCTATATATTTTTGATACTGGATCAGAATGAATCACTACTTATCAAAATATGTATCGTTTTAATTTTATGAAGAGACTAAATGTTAATGAACTCTGATTCTTAATTCATGTATGTTATTCAAGTTTGGAACTTGATTTATTTACTTAAAAGTGGTATGAAGATTAGATGTAAATGATTTAAAGTGACATAAAAAATAAAAGAAGATGCATACTTAAAAACATGGCTTATAAAAAAATTTCAATCTAAATCAAGGTGTTGATTATGATAAGATTTTTCACTGGTAGCTAAGTTCAAGTTCTAGAATTATAATTGTCATTACTTCATGTTTTGACAATAAGATATGATAAGCGGGTGTCAAAATAGCACTACTCTATGCTCCTTAACGATGTGTATGACACAACTTAAGGGTTTTGATTATCTTGAGAATTTTAGAAAGGTATGCAATCTTAAAGGATCCATTTATGGATTATAGGATGCTTAACAGAGTTATGGTCTTTGTTTTGATGAAATAATTGATGAATTATGTTCATTGAATAAAAGATAAACCTTGTATATACATAAAGGTTGGTAGGAGCACAATTATCTGAATATGTATGTTGATATATAATGTAGAAACGATGTCATAACCTTACAGAATGTCAAGTCTTAGTTAAGGAAAAATTTCTTAATGAAGTTCTTAGACAATTAGACCCATATCCTTATGATATTAATCTATAGAGATAGATTTAAGAGGCTAAGTGGTCTAAATTAGAGTGTTTATATAGATGAATAGCTCAAAAGGTTTTAGTGTGTGAGATTCTTAAAAGAATTTGTACTTAAATCTTATAACATAAATCCCTGCAAGGCTCAAAGTCTTAGAAAAATGATGAGCAGGACAAAGTGAATATGATTTCATACACATTGTGACAGCCCTAATTTAATTCGCCGTTATTAACGATGTTGTTGCAGACGTGGCTGACAGCTCAGACGCTCGTGGGACCCGAAGCTAGACTAGGGCGCACATAAAGTTAGGTAAATAGTAATTTTATGTGCTGATTTGTCTAATTTGTGATGTTTACATTGAAAAAGATTAAATGACATCGTAATGTGCGTATTTATATTACGTTTGACATGCATGACAACTTATTAAGTATTCACCTCGATATGCGTGTCGACGTGGGTACCGAGTAGGCTAAAAGATTAAATATTAGGTCGAAAGAAATAATACTCACATGAAATGAATAAAATGGGTTAAATAATAATACGTAATGCATATTTGGTGGTTAGGGTCATGGTAGTACGCGTATGTCGCACTTCGGGACGCGAAATCGAGCGTCGAAACACCCGAAAGAGAACTTTTTGGGTTAATAACAAAGGCAAGTGTGCCATTGATGTCACTTTATGAGTCATTAGAGGTTGAAAATGGAGCAAATAGTGCCTATTAAATTGCATGGAGATGCACAAGTGAGGAGAGATGCTTGTAAGTTTATAAAAAGTCAATTTGACTTTATTTCCACCACATTTTCTCTCTCCTTATCAACAAATCTGAGAATTGAGAACAAGAAACAAGGGTTTTAGAGTTTCAAACTTGATCATTTGAGGAGCTTGAAGTGGTTGATTCATCAAAGCAAGGTGAGATTCACAATCACCTCAACGTTCTTTATCTTTTGGTACAAATTTTTGGGGTGGTTGGGTAAATCCAATATGGATTGTTAAGTAGTTTTTTTATGGGTTTCAAGTACTATGAAGTTAAGTGTTATATGTTGTTGTAGTTGTTGTTGGTGGTGGTGATGTTTAGAAAACGAAATTTTTAACCAAATCGTTGTCTAGAACATAATTAGCGCGCTAATGAGGTCATCTAGCGTTCTAGACGATGATTAGCGTGCTAAGTGAAAAATATAGCACGCTAATGTTCTCCCTGAAGAAGAAAGTTTAGTTGCCCAGAAATCTAGCACGCTAATCCTAAGACCTAGCTCGCTAGTTATTTCAAATTTCAGACTATTTTTGCTAAGTGACATAAAATACATGTAATTGACTAAAAATCAACTATAAATGGAAATTGGTCATCTCGGACGGTAATTTGGATATCTGGGATTCGACGAAGCCGGACCGAGGGTTGTTTATTGAGACATGGAGTGCGAGTTAAGGTGTGTTGTATCCCAACTGAAATTTCTTGAGCATTACTTATTTTAGCTTTTGAATTCATATTCTGTCTTTCAATACTCTATTTTTGGTTTTGGTTTAAATGGACGGACGTTGAGGCTCTCCCTTCATGTCATTCCTGTGTTTATGTCCACTAGGCCATAATATGTGTGCCAGGGATCTCGGTGAATAGTTCAACCAAAGAGTCGCATCGGGGCACGTGTAGGTGTGTCGTAGGTTCTACACCGACCACCTAACGAATCCAGATATTGGCCTTGCTTGGGTACTACTCGCCGATACTATTCAGTGGAGAGTCCGAAGTATGGCACTAGTCTGACCCAAGGATCTAGGAACAGACTTTGAGCTTGCACTATTACTTATCCATGCGATGATTACAATTGCTTGTATTTATTTCTACATGTTTGTTTAATAGTTTTGTTTAAATTTCAGTATTTACTTTCAGTATTTCTTACTTAATTTCCTTGGGAATACTCACTCTGGACTTGTCATTTACTTTTTTGTGATGAATTGAGTGCAGATCCTAGTACGAGTCATGGCAAGGGCATGCTACTGGACTACTTATGATTCAGAGATATTGAGCGAGACTTGTACGTTTGTATTATATATATTTTATTGTTATTTTGGGGATTTGGGATTGTGCGACACTTCAGGACCATGTATTTTGATATTTTGAGACATTGAGGTATATTTTTGGTCTATGTTGACATATGGGTTTTCCACACTAGGTATCAGAGTTAAATGCATTACTTTAATGTTTCATATTTTAGTTTGTAATGATAAAAGACTTCTGATGTGGTTTATGAAGGATTATAACGATGTTAAAATAGAGGATTTGAGTTCATTAACAATTTAAATAGTAAATTGTTGTTCATTGAGGTTAATAATGATCAAATGGTGGTTGAGTTTGCATGTGGGACACAGCAGGTGTTGGTAGGCTAGGTTGTGGGCCCGCATTGGCCCCCGTGGCGATTCATTTAGAAAATAGGCCACTACATTTTGGTATTAGAGTAAGGTTAGTGAGCATCGAGGAATTGAAAGTTAACTCTAATACGATTACATTTCTGGTATAATTTGAGGATAAAAATGATGAATAAACTTTAGATGTGGAAACCCAAAGGAATTGTCTTGAGTCCTAGTTGGGAAGTGAGGTGAGATGGTAGAAATTAGGGATATACTTGTATTTTTGGTTGTATAATACATACGATACACGTATATTTGTACTGAGGCTGACTAGATGCGCGTTCTCCCGTGCAGATACCAATGGATGGACAGCCTTCAGATACTACTCAGCTTGAGGTCGGTGATACCACTGATCTGACTAGGCCTACTTTGACATTGGAGTCATTGGCGCGGACTATGGATAATAAATAACGTTACCGATAGACATAATAAGAGCTTAGGATGCTTGGGAGACTACTACAACTCCTACAACCTTTTTGGCAGCACTGACGACTACTACTTAGGCAGTTGTAGCTCCTACTATAGCCGAGACTCGGTGCATGCAGCAGTATCTGAGACACTAGCCGAGAGAGCTGCACCAGTAGTAGTACCTGCGGATACTACAGTGGTCATTACACCTACGACTACTGAGCACCATATAATGGTGTCTACTTCTGGGAGTTTGATGACAGTTGAGGCTAAGAAGATAAATGACTTTATTAGGTTCTCGCCATGATACTTTTATGGAGCCGGGGACCCAGAGATAGCCGTGAGGTTGCTGTTGTCTCATGAGCGGCTTCATAAGTTACTTCAGGTTGAGGAGATTGATCGGCCGAGACTATCAAGTTTTTCCTTGAGAATTGATGCAGCGGTATGGTGGACTAATATATTGCAACTCATCTTGCTGTGACTACTTGGGTAGAGTTCCGAGTGCTATTTATGGATGAGTATATACCTACGAAGTCAGAGTCCGATTGACGGAGGAATTTTTATTATTGGTTCGGGGTGAGATGTTTGTTACTGAGTACATGGAGAGGTACATATATCTACTATCATACTCCATAGATATAGTAGGTACCGATTGGTTACAAATATATTATTTTGTCCGAGTTTTGGATGAGAGGATTGTAAGCACGGTTGTCTCAAGTGGAGCCTTACATTGGTAGAGATTTAAGATAGGTCCCTCGCACACGAAACATACCTAGTTTAAAGGGCCAATCAATTAGCAGTTCAGGCTGCGCTGCAGAATCAGCAATGACATCAAAGTCAGCCAACTTCGAGTTCTCGATCTGACCAGAGACTGAAGAGATAAAGGAAAGATCAGGGTCGACAAAGACAGGGCTAGAGACCTTGTTGAGGTGATAAGCAGCTTGATTAGGGTCGGAGAGGTGACATAGATCATCGTGATGATGGAGATCATCGTGATGATAACCAGGCGGCATATTTTATGGCTTCTGCATTAGTCGATTAGCCTAGACAACACTATAGGCAGGATAGAAGACAGATATGCTAGAGTCGAGGTTAGGGTCAAGTACATAGTTTGTGGAGTTCTAGCATATCAGAGACACGTGGGTGTTATCGATGCGGTCAAGTTGGACATATTATGGCAAATTGCAGCAGACCAACACCACTACCACTACAAACGGAGAAAGCCAGAAATAGGGTTCTAACTACAGTTTTTGGGTTCGCGCAGCTGGATGGAGAGGCGACCAGACAGCTTGTAGAGGGTCTATTTTCTATTTGTGATATTTCCATGCACATTATGAGGGATTCTGGTAGAACACTATCCTTTATTTCTGGACACATGGTAGGTAAGTTAGGGTTACCTACACACACCTAGGATACACATCTTATTCTCAGTACTCTAGTTGGGGATAAGATTTACCATAACCGGATATGTCGAAATTGTATTGTTAAAATTGAGGGACACTAGCTACCAGTTGATTTGAGAGTTTTAGAGTACTTGGGGTTCGACGCAATGTTCGGTATGGATTGATTATCATCTTATCACACTCAGATCGACTGTTTCAACAATACTGCGATGTTTGACATCGAGGGGATTCAAAAGTTTACATTTGTCGAAGTTGCGACTACATTACCTATCATTCGAGGCAGATTAGCTACGTTGCAAGAGATGGAGGTGTACGCGTCTATGGTTAAGCTAGAGCTTAGGACGGTGGTTAAAGTTGAGGATGTTCCTATTATCGGTGAGTTTCCAAACGTGTTCCCTAATGATTTGCCAAGATTGCCAACACCGAGAGCTGTTGAGTTTATTATTAAGCCTATTCCAAGGATTCAGCCAATCTATAGCATGCCATATTGGATGTAAGCATCAGAGCATGAGGAGTTGAGGACCCAGTTAGAGGATTTATTGCATAAGGACTTCATTCACCCTAGCATGTCACCTTGGGGGAGCTCCAATTCGTTTTGTGAAGAAGAAGGACAGTTCGATGCGGATATGTGTTGACTACCAGAAGCTGAATCAGGTGACGATTCGGAATCGTTACCTACCTCCGAGGATTGATGACTTATTCGATCAATTGGCTAGGATCAATTTATTCTTAAAGATTGACTTACGATCATGATATCATCAATTGAGGATTCGAGAAGAGGATATTGAGAAAACCGCTTTTAGTACGCGTTTCGAGCTATTTGAGTTTACAATCATGCCTTTTGAACTGACTAATGCACCGACGATCTTTATGGACTTGATGCATAAGGTTTTGAGGCCATTTTTTGATCGATATGTCATAGTTTTTATCGATGACATCTTGATATACAACAAGACTTGTGAGGAGCACGAGAGACATCTCAGGGATGTTTTGATGACATTGGGAGAGCACAACTTTATGCCAAGTTTAGCAAGTGCACATTCTAGCTGAGTGGGGTGAAATTCATAGGACATGTCATCAGTGATCTGGGCATATCAGTTGATGGTGACAAGATTTAGGTTATTGAGTGGATGACACCAGAGTCTGTATCTGATATCTGGAGTTTCTTGGGTTTGGCAGAATATTATAAGCGTTTTATACAAGATTTCTCGATGATTGCAGCACTGATGACGAGGTTGACCATGAAGGATGCTAGATTTGATTGGTCATAAGAGTGTGAGGTTACTTTTTGGGAGCCGAAGAGGAAGTTGACTTCGGCGCCAATTTTGGCATTACCTAGCAGGTAGAGTTTTTTCAGTTTATATAGATACATTAGGCACTGGGTTGGGTCGTATGTTGATGTAGGATGGACACCTAGTGGCCTATTCATATAAACAGTTGAGACCTCATGACGTAAACTATCCAGTGCACTACTTGGAGCTTGCGGTAGTTGTGTTTGCACTAAAGGCTTGGATGCACTATTTGTACAGTGAAAGGTTTGCGTTATTCACAGATCACCAAAGTTTGAAGTACATGTTCACTTAGAGGGAGTTGAACATGCGACAGCGGAGATGGCTCGAGTTATTAAAAGACTACGACTTCGCAATTGAGTGTCATAAGAGTAAGGCAAATGTCGTAGCTGATGCGCCTGGCAAGAGCGTCATCGAGAGCCAGACGGTACTACAGCATATGACACATAAGCACGGGTTGTTTGAGGTAGCGTCTGTGTTGTTCGTGAGAAAAATTATTGCTGAGCTATAGATTTGCTATCATATGCGAGTTCCTAGGATGTCTCTTGAGCAGGTTGCTGAGTTGCTGAGAGCTAACAACTGGTATTTACGAATCAATGACCTAGTTAGGATCCAGGGTGCATGGAGTGGTATGAGGGCTCAGATAGGTGCTTGAAACATAGGGGTCATTTGTGGATACGGTTAGTATTGGAGCTTAAGGACAACATTCTCGAATACGCACACCGGTCATAATATATAGTTCATCATGGTCGGACTAAGATATATCACGATCTGCATAGATTGTTTTGGTGGTCAGGGATGAAAGCTGACTTGGATAGATTCGTCCGGAGTTGTCACATTTGCCAGCAGGTGAAGGCTGAGCACAAGAGACAACCTAGGTTGCTACAACCACAGCCTATTCCTCAGTGGAAGTGGGAACACATGGCCATGGACTTCGTCAATGGCTTACCACAGACTACAAGAAGACACGATGCAATTTGGGTAGTTATCGATAGGTTGCAAAGTCGGCACATTTCGTATCGATCACCATAAGATATTAAATTACACTGTTGAGTATTATCTTCGAGAGATAGATTGTTAGATTACACGGTGTACTGGTCTCTATTGTTTCAGATAGAGATCCGAGATTTACTTCGAGGCTTTGGGAGAGTATGCAAGAACAGTTAGACTAGGGCCCGCCTAGAGTTAGGTAAATAGTAATTTTGTGTACTGATTTATCTAATTTGCGATGTTTACATTGAAATAGATTAAATGACATCGTAATTTGTATATTTATATTAAGTTTGACATGCGAGACAGCGTGTCAAGTATTTGCCTCGATATGCGTGTCGACTTGGGTACCGAGTAGGCTAAAAGATTAAATATTTGGTCGGAGGAGATAATACACATATGAAATGAATAAAATGGGCTAAATAATAATTTTTAATGCATATTTGGTAGTTAGGGTCATGGTAGTACGCGTATGTCGCACTTCGGGACGTGAAATCGAGCGTCGGAACACCCGAAAGAGGACTTTTTGGGTTAAGAACAAAGGCAAGTGTGCCATTGATGTCACTTTATGAGCCATTAGAGGTTGAAAAATGGAGCAAATAGTGCTCATTGGATTGCATGGAAATGCACAAGTGAGGAGAGATGCTTGTAAGTTTATAAAAAATCAATTTGACTTTATTTACACCACCTTTTCTCTCTCCTTATCAATAAACCTGAGAATTGAGACCAAGAAACAAGGGTTTTAGAGTTCCAAACTTGATCATTTGAGGAGCTTGGAGTGGTTGATTCATCAAAGCAATGTGAGATTCATAATCACCTCAACTTTCTTTATGTTTTGGTACAAATTTTTGGGGTGGTTGGGTGAATCCAATATGGATTGTTAAGTGGTTGTTTTGATGGGTTTCAAGTACTATGAAGTTAAGTATTATATGTTGTTGTAGTTGTTGTTGGTGGTGGTGATGTTTAGAAAACAAAATTTTTAACCAAATTGTTGTCTAGAACATAATTAGCGCGCTAATGAGGTCATCTAGCGTGCTAGACGACGATTAGCGTGCTAGGTGAAAATATAGCGTGTTAATGTTCTCTCCGACGAAGAAAGTTTAGTTGCCCAAAAATCTAGCACGTTAATCCTAAGACCTAGCGCGCTAGTTGTTTCAGATTTCAGACTATTTTTGCTAAGTGACATAAAATACATCCAATTGACTAAAAATCAATTATAAATGGAAATATGTCATTTCGATCGGTAACTTGGATATCTGGGATTTGATGGAGCCAGACCGGGGGTTGTTTATCGGGACACGGAGTGCGGGTTGAGGTGTGTAGTATCCCAACTAAAATTTCTTGAGCATTACTTACTTTAGCTTTTTTATTCATATTCTGTCTTTCAATACTTATTCTTAGGTTTGGTTTAAATGGTCGGACGTTGAGGCTCTCCCTTCATGCCATTTTTGTGTGTATGTCTACTAGGCCATAACACGTGTACCAGGGATCTCGATGAATAGTTCGACCCGAGAGTCGCGTTGGGGCACGTATTGGTGTGTCGTAGGTTATATGCCAACCACCTAGTGGATCCAGATACTAGCCTTGCTTGAGTGCTACTTGCCTGTAGTATTTTATGGAGAGTCTGAAGTATGGCATTAGCTTGACCCTAGGCTTTAAGAACACATTTTGAGCTTGCATTATTACTTATCCATGCGATGATCACAGTTGCCTGTATTTATTTTCACATGTTTATTTAATAGTTTTCTTTTAATTCCAGTATTTACTTTCATTATTGCTCATTTAATTTCATTGGGAATACTTACTCTGGACTCGTCATCTGCCTTTTGTAATGGCTTGAGTGTAGATCCTAATATGAGTCGTGGCAAGGGCAAGCTACCGAAATACTTGTGATTCGAAGATATTGAGCCAGAATTGTACGTTTATATTAAATATATATTTTGTTGTTTTTTTGGGGGATTTGAGATTGTGCGACACTTCATGACCATATATTTTGATATTTTGAGACATTGAGGTGTATTTTTGGTATATGTTGACATATGGGTTTTCCACACTAGGTATCAGAGTTAAATGCATGACTTTGATGTTTCATATTTTATTTTGTCATGATAAAAGACTTTTGTTGTGGTTTATGAAGGATTAAAACGATTTTGAAATAGAGGACTTCAGTTCGTTAACAATTTAAACAGTAAATTGTTGTTCATTGAGGTTAATAATTATTAAATGGTGGTCGAGTTTGCATGTGGGACACAATTGGCACTGGTAGGCCAGGTTGTGGGCTCGCATTGCCCCCGTGGCGGTTGATTTGGAAAATGAGCCGCTACACGCATTAGCTATGAGAATCATCATATATGTTATACTTTGCATTTAAATAGATATGTTGTATGCTTTGGGCAACATATATTATGATTTCGGTTGAAGGTCACTAGATATTTTTTGATAACAACTTTAAGTACTGCAGAATCACTTGAGAATTATTATTGGATTTGCAGAGGTTTGAAAGATATGAGTCTCGTAAATGGTTACAAAATGCAAATTCTCAAGATAATAAGGTTTGATATATAAATGATTAATGATCACAATATAATATGTGTTAATTTCATAAAAAGATGTAGTGAGTTGGAAACGTTCTAAACTCATTCTAACAAGTTCTACAATATTAACTAAATTTTTAGCCGCATTTGATGCAGCCGAAGAAAATGTTTAGATCACAAGGTTCGTGATTGAATAAGGTGTGATTTCAAATGTTGGAAACGACATTGGCTTTTATTGTAAAACCGATGAGTCCTTAATTATGTAATTATATATAATTTATTTATATATATTTTTATGTTTAAGTCTCTAAAATATTAGTCTAATTATATTTATTTGTTGTTTTAAGGGTTAAAAAAGCGCGGTTAAATTCGGGGTGAAAAATTATGTGAAATGATATATTTACATGCAGAGGATCAGTTACCATTTGATTTGCCTCGAGACATACATGTACATTTGATTTGGTGATGAGGAGCACCTTAGAGATGCAGCTGGAACATACATTTGTCGCACATCGCGCCAGAGCGGTGGACTGGCCCCAAGATGCGTGCAGTTGAGGTCTTCCATTTATTTTTCGGCTCTTCCTGCAATTTTCTACTCCCCGTCTATGCGACATGTGGCACTCCACCATTGGTACAACACGGCCAGACGGTATTCCTTCTCATCAGCAGCCGCTCGATTGACCTCCAGATTCGGGCCCGTGCTCTCTCCCACGTCTTCGCGCGACTTTCGTGCGAGTCTTCTCACCTCCTACGTAGCGCCACGTATCGCGTCCTCACCTCGCTAGCACGTCATTATAGCAGTTTCTCCACCAATCTCTTTGCGCCACATCAGCCACTCGACGCTCCAGCCAATCAGCTCACGCCACATGTCCCTAAACTTGCAGAAAATGCCCTGCAGCCACTAGATTGTCCTCGGTGCACAAGTCAAAAAGGGAATCACTAGAATTAGGGGTGAGCCGCGATTTTTGAAAAATTGCTCAAATCGGCCCAAACCGCACGGTTTGGTCCGATTTTTAAAACTCGCGATTTGGTCGCGGTTTGGAAAATGTAAAAATCGAAGAATCTCGGTTTGGTCGCGGTTTTCATTTTGAAAAAATCGCGGTTTAACCAAACCGATGGCATTTTGATAAATAGAAACCAAAAACTATAAAAAGCTAACCAAAAAAAAAAAAACCCTCATTCACTCCCTCACCTCCCACACCTCACTCCCTCACCTCTCTCATATCCTCACTCTCGCACCTCACTCCCTCACCTCTCTCCTCTCCTCACTCCCTCACCTCTCTCCGCACCTCACCTCTCTCCTCTCCTCTCCTCTCATTCCCGCTCCTCTCTCCTCTCACCGCCGTCTCCTCTCTCCTCTCAGCCGCCGCCGTCGGAGTTGCTGGTGTTGTTCCCGCGCCGACCAGTCCATAGCCGCACCACCCCACGCGCTCTCTCGTCGCCGCCGCCACTCGCTTCTGCGCGCCGCCGTCCGCCACTTCTTCTGCAGCGCCGCCGTTGATGAGAAGTCGCCACCGCAGCTGCCGTGCGTCCGCGACCTTCGCAGGTGTCACGCCGTTCATTCGCCCCTGCTGGAGCTCCGCCGCGAGCCCCCTTCGTGCTGCTAGCTCCGCCCGTCTCACTACCGCCGCACCGCCGCTCACACCGCACCAAAACCGCGAAACCAAACCGATCAAACCGCGCAAACCGCGGTTCGGTTTGGTTGCGGTTTTGGTGGTTCGCGGTTTGGTGGTGGTTTGGAAAATCACCAAACCGTAGACCCTCGGTTTGGTCGCGGTTTGGTAGTTTTCACCACCAAACCGCGGTTTGCCCACCCCTAACTAGAATCGTATTCTTTCACCTTTAGAGACCAATTTTTAATAGTTTTTGATATTAAAACTTTAGTGTTTACTTAGTCAGGTCGACATATATATACATATATATTAGGAACTCTCCTTTAAGCTGACCTCTCTCTTGAACTCTCTCTCCTTCTCCATTTTTTTTTTTTGGTTTTGTGTTATTCAATAAGAGAGTAAACTCATGGCCAAGGCAAGACTGCGATGGAGGTTTGATTACACTTATTTATGGATTTGTTAAGACTTATTTATATTAATTGCATTGTTTTTCATTATATTTTATTTCTTTTGGTATTGTTTGAATAATTAGAATTAAATTCATATTTAAACTATGATTTAATCGCTAATGAGTCGTAAGCATCCGTCCTTATGAAAATAAGACCATACTAGTGACAATTGACCCTTCCAATTGATTTGGCCTCTTTTGGGACCGGTTGAATACCCTAGGAATCTAGGATAAATCGAATATACTAGTGACCCGATTGTCTAGGTGTAATGCCTTCACGAAACTCATTGCGGTTATCAAGTTAAACATAATATGCTTTGTATAAGGTTATACGATTGACTAGAGAAATAGTCATTATCGTACATTGGCTATCGAGATTAGGAAGTGCGAGGGACCGCGTACGTTAGCAAGTCTATAGCTATATCATGATACTTTTGATTGCATATTTTACATAAATTGAGAACCAAATCTAATCTTTTATCGAACTGAACTTGTATGTCTTGGCCTTGGTATTTGTTATTAATTGTTTTCAAATATATTTTCTTTGTTTATTTATTTTCCTAGTATTTAGATTAGTTACTTAAATCGCTTTCTTAAACCCCCGATTTCCCTTTTATTGTTTTTGACCTTAGAAAGATTATCAATCTTTATGGGATCGACTTTTTGCTACTATTCTACAAAATAGTTGGTTTAGGTATTATATTTTATTGATGTGTTCAGCGCGAGTCAATTTTTGGCACCGTTGCCGGGAATTAGTTTTTTTTTTTCTCTTTCTTTGTTGTTCTTTTATTTATTTTTATTTATTTTTTTTCTATCTAGTCCCTTGTTCTTAACATTTTTGCAGTCAATTCCATAATGGCCTTCTACTTCCATAATTATGGTCGATACGAAGACTCATACTATCATGGTGTGAATGGGATATGTATGTCATGTAATGAACATCAATTTTCTAACTCACAATTTTTTGTGCAACAGGGCGGGGTTTGTGGAAATTATGGGGAGTACTTTCATCCTACGTATGCTTGTCCTCATTATCTAAAGTATAAGAATCATCATGGTTCTAGCTATGCATCGCCACAACCCAATTTCTATATGCTTAGGCAAAGTCCACAGACTCTTCAACATGAAGAGAGCTCTATACATGACATGATGAATGATTTGATCTTCAGAGAACTACCTTTTCAACAAA
Organism: Stephania yunnanensis; assembly: GCA_039657365.1. Taxonomy (NCBI): domain Eukaryota; kingdom Viridiplantae; phylum Streptophyta; class Magnoliopsida; order Ranunculales; family Menispermaceae; genus Stephania; species Stephania yunnanensis. The sequence continues at coordinate 23,330,240 of CM077581.1, read as the reverse complement.
GTCATCGACATTGTCGTGAAGAGAATCAATAGTTTCAATAAAGCACCTCCTTGGAAAGTATGATGAAGCAATTAATTGATGGTCAACAACGGCTCCATGAAGAGCTTCAACAATTTCAATTTGAGTATCCGAGCTTGCAGAATTTGGAAACTTAATTTATTTAATTGAATGCCACGTTTCAGAATATGACTGACGTGAAAGAGTTGTGTAGTACACAACCAATTTCTTAAGCAGAAGAGAATGTTGAGGTGAACAAGGTTACACAGGTGGAGGACTATTGGAGCGAAACTACAGAAGGACTTTAAGTCTTTCAAAGTAAGCCATAAATTGTCAGTGCACAAGATGAAGAGGAAGAAAATGAGATGAAAATTGATGTTGTTTCAGAAAGGCCAAAGGAGCCGCATAAAGAGAGCAAGGAAGACCAACCTATGGTGTTGGTGAAACCACCCACCCTCTCATATATTTGTTAAACCTTACAAGAGGGTAGAAGTAAAGAAGATTTCTCAGATTTTCTACACTGCCGACACCTTGTGTTGGATGATCATGATGTGGTAGATTCTTTTATGTTGGAAGTCCCGAATGATCTCCCAAATCTGAAGGAGGACATGCTTATTTTATTGCCCAAATATGTAGAGGCGAAATTTATTGTTGACATCTCCAAAGGAAATGACATCACGTGATGAATCACACCAAGTCTAGCAAAAGACTAAAAAGAAAGGTGTTCATTGGGAGGCATCCCACCTTTATTTTTTTTACTTCTTGCATTTATTTCAGTTTTAGTTTAGTTTTAGTTTTCTTATGTTTAATAAAGTCCTAACTTGGTTTCTTTGATTTTTGCAGGTGGTATGTTATCTTTGATGAGCACTGGAGGCACAAAGCACCCCTTGGATTTTGCTAAGTTTGACTATGGATTACATTTTTTTGACATAGTTTGAGCATTATTTTGGGACTTAACATATTATTAGGACTTTAGGTGTTTTGAGACTAGGTTAGAAAATATCCAACTTAAGTCGCTGCATTAGTGACAGGTCTTTGGGTAGATCTAGCTAAAACCTTAAACTTCATTTCATCATCTTGTTGATTTCACCCTTAGTTGAAAGACTTCGGGCTCGCAAGATTTGATAGGAATCATTTGAGTTAACTACTCTGCTTATTAGTTTTCACTCTTATTATGATGATTTTCATCCATAGTTTCCTTAGTCACCTTGACATGAGAGATTTTGTGCATTCACTAGTTTTTGGAGACTTTTTATTATGCATGCATTTGTATCATCTTTTTATTTCATTATCCCTGTCCTTTTTCACCACTATTTTTTTTCTTTTTGTTGCATGGATTCCTTGACTTGTTATGAACCTTGAGGACAAGGTTCAGAATAAGTTTGGGGGTATTTTAGGATTTGTGAGTTCAGTTGAATGGATTTCTGTGCAAAAGACAGCAGGTGAGATCATTTAAAATTTTCAATTATATGCAGTTATATGCGGTTGACGGATGGTAATGGTGGTGTTTCATATAATTTATTCTTTCAATTCTTCCATTTCTTTCCCCCATACTTCTCTTTCTCATTTCATTAAGAGTTGATACACTTTCATGCATATATTTAGTATAATTTTCATTTGTATATTGCTTAGAGTAACCCAAAATTTTGTTTCATGCCTTTGATTGCGGATGAGTACACTATGGTTGCCTTTTTGACTTGAAACTTAAGGAAAATTAAAAGAAACATTCACTCTAGTCCTTAGCCAGACATTTTTATGATTTCATGATTAGGGACTTAGTATGATGGTTAAGCCTTATGCTAGATACCAAAGGGGGCAGACGGTCAAAAATTGTGCAAGTGATAATATTTTAACCTACATTGAAGAATTTGCTTAATCATAGTGAAAGTGAGAAGGGCTAACATGAGTTTTCTTAAAACAAAATATAAAGAGTCCTACAAGTTCCATAAGAAATGGAGCAGGGAATCTTGTGGTGGAAAAAAAGAAAGAAAGCAGTTTCCACAAGAAATGGAGCAAGGGCCGTATTACTTGAAAACAAATGTAGAGACAAAAATAAAGAATATATATAATGAATAAAGACGAAGATTTATGAAAACTTCTCAAATAAAAAGATTTAGTTCGAGTGTTTATAACTAGATTAAGTGAGATTGTAAACTTGCGTGAATTAATGTATAGACCAAGAAAACTCGTGAGTAGTTAATGAACTTCGTCTTCACTGAGTGTATGCCTTTAAAGTGTGATCTTATCCGTGTTTGGGTTGCGGTTCTTGATATATCATAACTTCAAAATTTCTTGAGTGGCTTGTTAACTTGGCAACTATGTAAACCAAAGGAACTCCATGAATCTTGAATTGGGTATAAGATTAGTTTAATTAATGCATAGCTATATTTGGAATCTATTTTACTTATGTTTTGTCATTCATACATTTGCTTGGGACGTGCAAAGTCTTAAATTTGAAAGTATTTGATGAGTCGTTAATTATGTAATTATATATAATTTATTTATATATTTTTTATGCTTAAGTCTTCAAAATATTAGCTTAATTATATTTATTTGTTGTTTTCATAGTTAACAGGGTGCGTTGTTGAATCTGAGGCCAAAACGGTGTGAAATGGTATATTACCATGCAGAGGATCAGTTGCCATCTGATTTGCCTCCGAAAATGCATTGTACATTTGATATGGTGATGAGGAACACCTAAAAGACGTAGCTGGAACACATATTTGTCACATATCGCACCAGAGCCGTGGACAGACCTCCGGATGCGTGGTATTAAGTCTCCCATTTCTTCGCCGTCTATTCCTGCGATTTTCTTCTCTCCAGCTGCCTGACACGCGGCACTCCACCATTAGTACAGCACGACCAGCAGGAATTCCTTTTCACCAGAAGCCGCTTGATTGACCTCGGATATAAGCCCATGCTCTCTCCCATGTCTTTGCGCGATTTTTGTGTGTCCTCTCACCCCCTACGTAGCGCCACGTTTCGTGTCCTCACCTCGCCAGCACGTCATTGCTGCAGTTTCTCCTCCAATCGCTTCCTGCCACGTCAGCTAATCAGCGCTTTAACCAATCCGCTCACGCCACATGTCCCTGGACCTATAGAAAACACACAGCAGCCACCAGATTGTCCTTGACATGAGTCAATATTTTATGGAACTAAACTTATATTTCTCGACCTAGGTATTTCTCATTAATTGTTTTCAACTCTATTTTTGTTATTTATTTATTTTCCTAGTATTTAGATTTGTTAATTAAATCACTTTCTTAAACCCCTGATTTCTTTTTTGTTGTTTTTGACCTTAGAAAGATTATCAATTTCTGTGGGATTAACCATTTACCATTATTCTACAAAATAGTTGGTTTAGGTATTATATTTTATTGATGCATTTGACTCGCGTCAAAAACCAATGAACAAATTTATGTTATGAAACTTAAATCACATTATAGTTCTAAACAATCACTTTAACATTTTTTCCTTATTAGGAGAGTGAAGATTTACAAAACATCAATATTAGGCAATGTAACAGATACATTAATAAACTTTTTCCACTAAGAATGCATTAAGGTCACATAGTGTTGGATACATGTAGGATTGGAGCTAGTGAAAGTGGGAGATATTGAGGTATGTGCCCTGGGCCAATTCTGTACACGTTAGGGGTGGGCAGCGGTTTATGAAAACTCGCCCAAACTGCCCAAACCTTGAAAATCGCATGCTATGGTCTGGTTTTTAGAACTCGCGGTTTGGGGCGGTTTAACAACAATAACAACAACATAGTCTCAGCCCCAAATTAACTAGGGTCGGCTACATGGATCAAACTTTTCCATTGTGCTCAATTAAGTGCAATTGATGGTGAGCTTTACAAACCATTCAAATCTTTTTTAATTAATGCATCCCATGTTAACTTTGGTCTGCCCCTACCTCGTCGAATTTCTACGGTTTCTATTGAGTCAAGTTTTCTAGTTGGGGCATTTGTAGGCCGTCTTTGCAGGTGACCAAACCATCGCAACCGCCCTTCCCTAATCTTTGTATCAATTGGAGCTACTCCTACTTATCTTTGAATTTCTTTATTTCTTATTCTATCTTTACGAGTTTTACCACACATCCACCTAAGCATCCTCATTTCTGCTACGTTCACTTTATTTAATTGTTGATGCTTTACCGCCCAACATTCACTTCCATAGAGCATAGCTGGCCTAATTGCGGTCCTATAAAATTTTCCTTTTAACTTAGTAGGAACATGTCAATCACAAATCACCCCTGTTGCACTCCGCCATTTCTTCCATCCAGCTTGAATTCTATGTGTGACATCATTTTCAATGTTACCATCATTTTGTATGATTGATCCTAGGTATCTAAAGTGGTTTATCTTAGGAACTTCTACTTCCCCTAATTTTACCACTTCGTCATCTCGATGTCTAGTGTTTCCAAACTCACAAAGTGCATGTATTCGATTTTAGTCCTACTCAACTTAAAGCCTTTAGATTCTAATGTATTCATCCAGAGTTCTAATTTCCTATTCACTCCATCTTTGGTTTCATCCACTAAGACAATATCATCTGCAAATAACATACACCATGGTATATCCTCTTGAATATATCTAGTTAGTTCATCCATAACTAAAGTAAATAAATATGGGCTTAAAGCCGATCCTTGATGTAGTCCTATCGTAATGGGAAATTCTTTTGTAGCTCCTCCAAATGTCTTTATACTCATTACTACTCCATCATACATATCCTTAATAGTGTCTATGTATCTAGCATGCACTCTTTTTCTTTCTAGAACCCACCAAAGAACATCTCTAGATCATATATTTTTTTCTAAATCTACGAATACCATATGAATATCTTTTTTCTTTTCTCTATATTTTTCCAACAATCGTCTTAAAAGGAAAATCGCCTCCATAGTTGACCTCCCAGGCATGAAACCAAATTGGTTCTCTGATATTGTTGTTTCTCTCCTTACCCTATTGTCAATTATTCTCTCCCATAGTTTCATAGCGTGACTCATAAGTTTAATTCTCCGGTAGTTTGAGCAACTTTGAATGTCTCCTTTGTTTTTGAAGATTGGCACAAGCGTGCTTCTTCTCCAATCCGTTGGCATCCGTTTTGATTTTAAAATTTTATTGAAAAGTTTTGTTAACCAAGTCAATCCGATTTCTCCTAAGCATTTCCAAACCTCTATGGGTATTTCATCTGGGCCACATGCTTTCCTTATTTTCATTCTTTTCAACACCTCTTTAACTTCTACAATTCTAATATTGTATGTATAGTTTACATTTCTTTCTTGGTGTGGGTTTTCATCTATTATAGTATCAACTTGACCATCATTAAATAAACTATCGAAGTAACTTCTCCATCTTTCCTTAATATCCTCCTCGCGCGTTAAAACATTTTGATTTTCGTCCTTAATACATCTTACATGACTTAGGTCTTGTTTCTTTTTATCTCTTAATTTGGCTAGCCTATATATATATTTTTCGCCATCTCTATTACCTAACCTTGTATATAGATCTTCCATGAAATTTGTTTTAGCTTGTTGTCTAGCTTCTCTATATTGATTGTACGCATCTTCATCTTGACACTTAGGTATTTTCCTATACATATCTCTTTTAGTTTTAATTACTCGTTGGACATTCTCGTTCTACCACCATATTTCCTTCCTCGGAGGTCCCAAGCCCTTAGATATACCTAATATGTTTGATCCCACCCTCCTTATGCAACTACTCATTTCTAGCCACATTGTAATAGCATCTAAGTCGAGATTTCAAACATTTTCCTTTAGTAATTTTTCTCTAAACTCTACTTGTTTACTATGTTTTAGGTTCCACCACTTTATTCTAGGGTCGCTAACTCTTTTATTCATATTATTCCGTTGTGTTAGCTTAATATCAAGTACTACTAACTTATATTGGGTAGTAAGTGCTTCACCAGGTATTACTTTGCAGTCTCTACATAGTTTTCTATCTATTTTTCTTGTTAAAAGAAAATCTATTTGACTATTGTTATAACCACTACTAAAAGTAATTATATGCGACTCCCTCTTCCTAAAACTAGTATTTGCTAAGACAAGATCATATGCTGAAGCAAATTCTAAAATTGATTCTCCTTCTTCATTTCTATTACCGTAACCAAAACCTCCATGAACTCTCTCAAACCCATCGTTACTTACCCCGATATGCCCATTTAAATCTCCTCCAATAAAAACCTTTTCATCTAATGGTATACTCTGCATAAATCCATCTATATCATCCCAAAAATTGCGTTTGATGCTCTCGCTTAATCCTACTTGTGGTGCATATGCGCTAAGTATGTTTAGTTTTTTGTCTCCAATAATTAATTTAACTAGAATCAATCTATCCCCCATTCTTTTAACCTCTACGACCTTATCCTTATAATCATTATCCACCACAATTCCTACTCCATTGCATTTTCTATCTATACCAGTGTACCACAATTTAAACCCTGTGCTTCCTATTTCTCTACTCTTTTCTCCTACCCATTTTGTCTCTTGGAGGCAAGCAATATTGACTCTCCTTCTAATCATGGTATCTACTAGTTCTATTGACTTCCCCGTAAGTGTTCCTATGTTCCATGTTCCTAAACGAATTTCTTCTCCCCTTTGTATTTGTTTTTCTTTTCTATTTCTATTTTGTCTAAAAGATCTAGTGTTCGTATCTATGATTTTGTTTTTGTTTTCGTTTTTGTTTTTATTTTGAACTAGCTTCTTTACCCACACCCGTCCTTTATGTGGGAACCCTTGCCGAGCGACGATGTGAAGAAATTCATTTGGGGGCGGTTTAAAAAACTTAAAAATCGCAGAATCGCGGTTTGGTCACGGTTTTGATTTTGGAAAAACTGCGGTTTCACTAAACCGAGGGTATTTCGGTAAATAACCAACATATACAACTCAAAAGTCAAAAACCCTAAAACATAAAACAAAACTGTCTCCTACTCACTCACTCACTCCCCGTCTCCTCTCGACCACTCTCTACGCCTCTGCTCATCGCCGCCGCACTTCTTCCTCACTCCCCGTCTCACCGCCGCCGCCGAATCTCGGTCATCGTCGTCGCCTTCCACCGCGCGAACCGCTGCTGCGTCCACAACCGCCTCGCACCGCATCATCCCGCCGGTCCCGCCTTCGCAGCTTCCTCTGTCGCCAACTCGCCACTGTTGTGTCCACCGCCTCCACCATCGCCAACTCGCCATCGCGGTTCGGGGGCGACCAACACCTGTCGCCGTCACCTCCGACCACCACCTGTCATCGTCGCCTTTTTTCGACCAAAATTTTCTTCTTCTTTTTTCCTTTATGTCGCTCTGTCACTTCGTAGTACGTACTCTCCTCTCCATAGATCATCATCAATCACCACTGTCGATCGTGAGAAATCAACAAATTAAGAGCATCAAAGGCAAGCAACTTCGATCTCATCGATCTCTCTCTCTCTCTCTCTCTCTCTCTCTCTCTCTCTCTCCATGTATATTTCTTCTGTTTTTTTTTACTTATTTGCTTTTGTTTTTCTTTGTTGATTTGGATGAGCTTCAAAAGTGAACAATTCGACTGAATATTCGTGTTGATTCATTACTGCTATATACTGATCACTGTATACGTTTCGATCGATGCCGATTTACTCAATCAATCGATCTGTTCGTTTGCTTGAATTCTTCATGATCTGCGAAGCTGTTTGGTTTCTTTATGAGATCTTCATTTTTTTCATTTCATCATCGTCGTCGTCGTTGTCGCCGTCGCGGTTTGGCGAACGACATCTCATCATGCTTGTTATCAATGATATGTGTTGGTTGGTACATTGTTAAATTAGCTGCATTCTAGTTTTGTTGTTGCCTTGTTTTGCGCTTGAGTTAAAATATGCAGCAGAGCCAGACACCATCTATTATCAATAGTGGTGTTGGTTGGCAGGTAGTTACTATTCTCAGAGGTTTTGAATTTTTTGATTATGTTGGACTTGAGTGTATGTAAAAGCCTTTTCTCAGATTAGTACCATAGTTCCACTTTTGCAAAACACCTTACCCGTGCCTTTTTTTTGGACTCTAAACTTTGCAGGCCATAATGTTTTAGTTCATTATCGGATTGCGGTACCTCAACTGTTGAAGCATATAACAGGCGATAACCTCTAACTGTATATTTAAAGAAAGTATGCCATTTTTATGTCAATACATTACATAACTAGCGTGATTATCTAGCTAATACTCTTTTAAAAAACGTATTTTATACTTGAACTTAGAGCACGAGTATTAATAAGTTAAATGTTAAATAAACATATTGTGATTAAAATCTTCTTCCAAAACTTTAACACCATATAGTTACAAATTTAAGATTAACCAATAATCTAACTACATTTAATTTCGGCCTAAAATAATAATAATAATTAACAAAGATGTCAATTCCACCGTGTTTTGATCCCTTGAGTTGTTAGTTATTTAATGTTCATTCTCATTCTAACATTGATCGTGTGTTTTTTTCTAGATAGATTCACATCACGTAAGAGCCATAACATTATCGACAGATGCAAGTTCTACACCAATGGAGTTTGAAAGTGGTGAACTTATTGCTGCTCCTCCAAACTCATCTAGTTTGCCATCATCAACAAAGAAGGCAGAATCGAAAGGTAATCGCACAACCTCTAGAGTTTGTGACCATTATTTTAAAACGTTAGATGAGCATGGAAAAGTGGCACTTGCAACTTGCAATTATTGTGGTAAAGAGTATCATTGTCCTAGCAAGAATGGTACAAGCAAAATAACAGCTCATTTAAATAAATGCCCCATGTACCCACATAGTCATGTGAACTCAGTGTGTAAGAAACAAAAAATAATAGAATTACAAGTTAAAGGGTCGGGGGATGAAAGTAAAATAGGACTTTGAAAGTTTGATCAAACATTAAGTCGTGAAGCCCTTATTGAATTGATAATAAGAGCTGAATTGCCTTTTGTTTTTGTGGAACATCCATGCTTTGTTAAGTTTTGCAATGTTATACAACCCAAACTCAAGTTAGTGAAAAGAAGAACTATAACTAGAGATTGTTTGGATATGTATAATGTTGAGAAGGTAAAATTAAGAAAAAATATTAACAAAGAATTCTCAAAGAGTTTATTTGACAACTGATACTTGGACTTCTTTGCAAAATACTAGCTATATGTGTCTCACTGCACATTACACATTATGTTGATGATGATTGGAAATTGCAAAAGAAAATTATTAATTTTCGTGAGGTTGAAGGCCATATGGCTAATGATATTGGTAAGGCTGTTGAGATGTGTTTGCTTCACTGAAAAATTGAGAAAGTGTTTACAATAACTGTAGACAATGTTAAATCTAATGATTTGGCAATTGAATAGTTACGAAGAAAAATAAATAATTGGGGTGGAAGCGTGTTAAATGCGAAATACCTTCATGTAAGATGTTGTGGACACATTTTGAATCTCATTGTTAGTGATGGTTTGAAAGAAGTGAAAGACTCCATTAGTCGAATACGCGAAGTAGTGAAACAAGTGAGAAGTTCTCCATCAAGGAAAAAAAAGTTTAAGCAATGTGTTGAACTTGAAAAAATACCATGTAAAGCTTCAGTGTCCTTAGATGTATCAACTAGATGGAATTCCACTTATTTGATGTTGGATTCAACGGTGAAGTATCAAAGAGCATTTGAGAGATTGTATAAGTCAGATGATAAGGTTTCAAGTGAGTTGAAGAAAGAAGTTCCCACAAAAGAAGATTGGAATGTTGCACGTATATTATTGTAGTTCTTGAGACTTTTTTATTAGGCCACTCTTCGACTTTCAAGATCTAAATGTGTTACAGCTAATACATATTTTCATGAGGTGCATGCAGTTGAAACACTTATAAATGAATGCTTAGCAAGTAATGACTCATATGTGCATTCGATGGGAATGAAGATGAAGGTAAAGTTTGATAAGTATTGGGGAGATATCTCAAAGGTGAACATGATCTTGTTGGTTGATGTGGCTCTTGATCTTAGGTACAAGTTGAAGTTTCTGAAATATTGTTACGGTACATTGTATCCGAACGAGCAAGTTGTTGAGATAATAAGGAAAGTGAGAGAGGTTTTAGATCATTTATACATGGAATATGAATCATTTTCCAACACTGACATTTCTATGTGGTCTAATGAAACTAGATCATTGTCTAGTGTACGTGAAGAGGCGGAAGACTCATTGTTTGGTAATGTCAGAGCTACAAGGGCAGTGGTTGGATTTCAAGAATTTTTAGAAGAATAGGCAAATACGACAAACAAGTTGGAGATAGATATATATTTGGATGATGGATGTGAGAAGCAAAATGGAGACTTTGACATTCTTGGTTGGTGAAAAAATAATGTCTCTAGGTACAAAAAACTTTCAATGATGGCACGTGATGTACTGGCCATTCCAGTTTCTACTGTTGCTTCAGAGTCCGCTTTTAGTGCCGGTGGACGTGTGCTTGATCATTTTCGTACCTCATTGACTCCAAAAATTGTTGAAGCTCTTATTTGTACTCGGGATTGGTTACATGGTACAATAAATTTAGAAGTTAAAGAAAACTTAGAGGAACTTGAAGAGCTTGAAATAGGTTATACTTTTCTTTTAATTTTGTTAATTATTAACTACATTTATTTCTTTCTTTTACGATCATCATCTAATCATATTACATTTTGAAATGTTGTTTAGGTATTTTGGACCAACTTGTTTTAGATGATTAGTTGAGATGATTAGCAAAATGCATCGAGTCATTGACTTTGTAAGTAAATCTTATTTGAACTTTTAAATGTTATTAAACTCTTATCATATTGTTAATTTTCTATTTTCAATTGTTGTTTTATTTTAGGAATAACAAATGAAATTGGAACTTCGAATTGAGTTGAAGTCTTTCCTTGTTGAATCTATTTGTTTTTGTTGTTGTAATAGCAAAATGCATGGAATCATTGACTTGTTAAGTAAATCTTATCGAAAAGTTTTGTTGTTATAAAACTCTTATCATGTTGCTAACTTTTTATTTTCAATTGTTGTTTATTGTAGTAACAAAGAATGAAATTATAACTTGGAATGGAGTTGAAGCATTTCCTTCTTATTGAATTTATTTGTTCTAAATTTCTAATCTATTTGTTTTTGTTGTAACTTTTGATATGAACTTGGATTTCTAACTTTGATTTAGTTATTTTTGGTGAATGATCGGTTAATGGTTATATTATATATGTTTTGTTGTATCTTATGTTGAATTTTTATGAACAATTGAACATTAAACATGTATGGACTTTATGGTATGTAATTGTAATATATATGATTTTTTTTGTTTTCTTAAAAATGAAAACCACGAAACCAAACCGACCAAACAGCGCAAACTGCGGGCGATTTGGTAGCGGTTTTGATGGTTCGCGGTTTGGTTGCGGTTTATAAATTGGCCAAACCGCGAACCCTCGTTTGGTCTTGGTTTGATGGCTTCCACCACCAAACCGCGGTTTGCCCACCCCTACTTCTTGCATCACATTGAGCTGATGATGCAGTGAGAAATAAACAAAATTTCTCGCTACCCGAAAAAAAAAAATTTTAGGGCTGCTCTGGGTACCCCACCAATTAATGAATGCACCCATTTTTTGTCATTTTCCCCTCTAAATTACACTTTGATGTAATTGACTCTATTTCCCCTTCATATAAACTCACTCCAACCTCGCAACCCATTTTCAAACCAATTTTGGGGCACCCACTCCATTGGTCTCCCGTCTCTAACCTAAAGCCACATATTTGTTTGCGGGCGTGTATCGATTCTTGCGTCTTCACATCATCCGATAGTGAGGTAACACTGTTTTACATCCATATGAAGTTTTGAACGAACTATTTTTTGATCAAAACATTGAAATTGAGGATTTGGTTTGTCAATGTAGGGTTTGGTAAATTCGACCATTCCTAACTTGTTTCCACTATAAAATGGGCGAATGTACTGCAATGGTGTAAGAGGAGGTACAAGAAGAGGTATTTGTTAAAATTTATTGTGTTTTTTTTTCTGGTTTCTCTTATTTTCAGTCGATTCTTCACGGGTGCGATTGTTTCGGCCTCGCAGGACCGAGACTTATTGATACGTCTCGGTCGAAAGCCACCGAAACTTATTTGTAGTTCGCGGTCATGCCGTGACCGAAACAAAATTATAGTCACGGTATAAAACGATCAAGACTGTTTCGTAGGTCTCGGTTGTTAATGAACGAAAACTTGCTTATAATCTCGGACCTGTATAACCGAAAAATTAGTTTTTTGGGTTTTTTAGTGAATTTACAGTGCAATTTGGTTGAGTCGTAATGTTACAATGTATGTATTGCAGGTAATGCCGATTTCAACTTTATTTTCAGACTACAAGGATGCGTTTACTCCTTGTAGGCCATTCCCATATAGAGAATCAACTATTTCATGGCTTCAAATGATTAGTCGTGAGAACAAGTTAGCGTTAGTAATGAAGCACTCTGATGCTGGAGGGATTAAGCGCAGAGGAAGGGTTAAACTTGCGTGTGAGAGGTCCGGTACATATAGGGGAATGTCACAAAGAGTAGGGAAGGGTAAAGCGGTAAAAACTACTTTAAAACTAAGAACTGAAGAAGAAGAGGAAACGAGGAGGACTCAAACTGGTACAAAGAAATGTGGATACCCTTTCCTTATTAACATCGAGGAAAATGTTGATTCTTTATGGTCCGTCTGCCAAAAACTTGGACGGCCACTCAATTGCAGGAAGATTGGGTAAGGGTGAGCAGGAGGTTGTTGTGCAGATGACTAAGGGTAATGTGAAGCCAAGAAATATCCTTAATACGTTGAAGCAAATAGATGTTAAAAACGTATCGACAATGCGGACAATATATAATGCACAACAAAAATTCTAAATTAAGGATGCGGGTGGGAGGACTCAAATGCAACAACTACTGCACATATTGGAGAAGAATAAGTGGATGTCGTGGCATAGGAAGCATCCCGATACGAATATTGCCATTGATTTATTTTGGTCACATCCTAATTCAATCAAGTTGCTAAGGTGTTTCTCATCGGCAATTTTGATGGATTGCACTTACAAAACAAATAGGTATCGAATGTCGTTATTGGAGATTGTTGGCATCACTTCAACGCATTTGCGTTCTCCGTTGGGTTTGCTTTCATATCATTGGAGACTTATGCAAATTATGTTTAGACACTTGACAACTTGAGATCCATATTGGATGGGTGGCCTAAACCTAACGTGTTTGTTACGGATCGGGAGTTAGGCCTTATTAGTGACATCAAAGAAGTATTTCCATCATCGTCTCACCTTCTTTGCTCTTGGCACATCAACAAAGTAGTATTGGCCAAGACTAAAAAGATGTTTGTGGATAGCAAAGGCTTCTCTCGTTTCATGGATAGGTGGACGAGTGTGTTGTATGTTAAGTCGGATGCCTTATTAGAACTTAGGATGAATGACTTGCTTTGTGAGTTCGGTCATGTGAAAGGTCTTACTGATTACTTGGATAACACATGGGTGAAGATCTACTAGGAGAAATTTGTATCGGCATGGAAAAATCGAATTATGCACTTTGGGGAAACAACGACACAGAGGGTTGAGTCTGCGCATTCCACTTTGAAGCTACATCTTGGCAACAATCAGGCTAACTTCGATACTTTGTGGAGAGTGGTTGATGGTCTTCTTAGGATCCAGCATAACAACATCAAGGCATCATTTGAGCTCAGTATGAATGTGGTGCAACATGAATATGTTGATGGGTTTTATCGCCGATTGCTTGGTTATGTCTCTCAAAGGGCGCTTAAGTTACTTATAGATGAATTGGAACGTGGAGAAGGTAGTGGACGTGACCGAGATAACATAATTAGTCTCGATAATGGATAACCGAGAAAACTATTTCATTTTCGGTTGTACATCACTGACATGACATCAACTATACACTTCGAATTACTCTCGTGATGTGGTGACCGAGAGCAATCACAGCGTTACGCTACCTAAAACAATAACACAATTAGAATTTCGGTGACGTGTGACTGAGATAACACAATTAGTCGCGGCCATGCTTTACCGAGAATGTATAAACTATTCTGGTCTGTCTGGCCGAGAACCACGAGCTCCCTAACACTTCCCCTATGTCTCGGCCATGCTTGGCCGAGATTGTACAAATTATTTCTGGCCTGTGTGGCCGAGAACCACGAGTTTGCAAATATCAATCCATTAAGTGCACCGCTATACAAACATAACAAATACTCTACCGAATGCAACTTAATTATACTATCAGCGTACCTTCAATCGATCGATTTAACGACTTGAGTGCGAGATCGAAAACCTAAAACCGAGCCCTAATGTGGACACGAGATCCAACAAATTGGTGAGCCTTCAAACTCGAACGACACAACAACAACCGCCTACGACAGAGGAGAGGGACGAAGAGGAACGAAGACAAATTCGGGGTTCGTAGGTTGCTTGCAATGGATCGAGCAAATTTAGTGGGTTCAAGGATGATATTCAATTCAACAAGAGCACGGTTGTGGGGTGGTGGGGTGCCTCTATTTTGAAGTAGGGGTATTTTGGGGATTTCGGGCCTCAATTTTGGGTGCCCTTGGTAAATGGCTTTGTGCCCTCAACAAGAGGGTGCCTTCATTAATTAGTGGGGTGCCCATATCGACCCTCAAATTTTTTTACAATTCATTGACGTCACAAATACAAAATTAAAAAAATACGTTTCTAAGTTATGATCTAACGTAGAGTTTCAGAAACCAAAACAAACAAACAAATATTTTTCTCATAACCTAATTTTATTAATTAAATAACCAACCCTTAAATAAAATATGGCCAACCATTATATGTAGGTTTTATTATGGACTAAAATAGAATCCAACGTAAACTTCAACTCTTATAAACTTTTATGCTAAAGACAAATCCAAATGTAACTATGAATTCAACTTTGACACAAAACTCTAACAATATTATCTAATAAATAAGAAATAGTAATCTAACACAAATTATGATTTGCATCATTCTCTCTCGATTGAGAAAAACTCATCCTCGAATTTGATGCTTGAATCATTCTCCTTTCGTACGATGGTGATGGTCTTCATCTTCGTCATTCTCCCTCAATTTGAAAAAAACTCGTCCTCGAA
Source organism: Stephania yunnanensis (assembly GCA_039657365.1). Taxonomy (NCBI): domain Eukaryota; kingdom Viridiplantae; phylum Streptophyta; class Magnoliopsida; order Ranunculales; family Menispermaceae; genus Stephania; species Stephania yunnanensis. The sequence continues at coordinate 23,315,124 of CM077581.1, read as the reverse complement.
TTTTCGTACCTTCGTGCGGTTTGCGATGTGAAACAATTTTATCTTCAAAACTAGGCTTCATATCAAACAAAGAATATAAGATAAATCTCTCTCCTTCACTTACAAGACCCATGATGTGACTATCCCAGTCCCCATAAACTAGTCTCCGTTTAGCACTAGACCTATGTAGACCCCAAGTCAATCACCGCGGAGTCAACGCATGCCTAATGAGCCTTTTATTCAAATTAATTATTGTTCTGTCGCTTATCAAAGTTGTCATTAAGTTTTGCAAGTTTTAATAAATTACGTAATGGAAATAAATAATTAAAGCGATAAATAAATTATAAATATCATGACGTTGGGACAACCTTATGCGTGAAAACCTTGTAAAGTAGATATCATGTATATATTGATGAGAAGTGTGAAAAATATTCATATACATGTATCAAGTATGTCACTGTAACGACCCGAAAAAATACTAATCATAATTGTTAGCCTTGTAGGAGTGTGACATAGCGACCAGTCCGACGTGGTGCACCCGATCAGAACTCAAGTGTGCCCCAAATCTCGAGGCAACCATAGGCACCGTCATGTCGCATCACAAGTCACCAAGCCCTGCCACTTCATGGTCTGCTTATCTATGACTCCCCACAACCAAACTAGTTGTTTACACGTTTCCAACTAACACTAGCTTAGCCAATTATTCTTCATATAATTACTAATGAATTTGTTTAGCTAATTAGTTAATCTATGACACATGTCGAGTGTGCACAATAATTTCTCATATTTTACTATTAACACGTAGTAGTAGTAAATGAGATATTGTCTCCACATAGATTTTTCAAATCTCTTACGAGTTTAATCTTTCCTAAAGTTTTCTCCAGTTTTAACTTGTTTTAATTTAATTACTTTAATTAAACAAGAGAGTAAACGTTAAACAATATAAAAATTAAAATAAAATATCAATTAAAATAACTAAAGTTTAAACAACTTAAACTAAATAAACTAACATAATATATTCAAATTAATAAATAAATAATTGATAAATCAACTTAAATAAAATATCTAACAATCATTTAAATAAACCCCCACTAAACACCATAATATACTCGAATTGTTTTCAAACACCAGAACATAACATCACTTTATAATATAGCTATAATTATTTTATAAGGAATCTCAGAATCATTAAATCCTGATTCATAATAGGTTGATAATATTTAACTAGCCAACAATTTTCCTAAATTCAAGGGAAATGTCACATTCTTATCATTGTAAGTCTATCCATTGGATAAAACGCGACACCATAAAATATGATAGCATTGAGTTCGATAAAAATCATTCATAATCTAAGCCTATATTAACCCAAGCTGTATAATAAACAATTTAGAACACAATCACTTAAGACATCCACTTGAGAAAATGCCCTATAGATTAATCCTAGTTACTACTTCTATAATTGTTGTCAATAACTATATACATAGAATTGAATACTATATATTAATGAACATATTGGCCACTATGCACTCAACATAAAGAATTACTAGTTGTAATACGCAAAAACAACTTGTTTTATCTGTGATTGACGTTTATGAATCGATCTAAAGCATTAAGTCTGTGATTCCATAATTATAACTACGTAACAATCCAAAGTATATTACATGCTTAGAGTTTGTTTAAATTAATAAACTACTCACACATGTTGGAAATAAAAACAATAATATGTAATTAAAAAACATAACTAAATAAATACTTTTAAATCAATGCTCATGTAGCATCCCCTATCCCGATTATGACGATACTTAACCTGAAACCTTAATTAAGCCCTAGTAGGCTAGCCAGACATGACTAGAGCCTGCTGCTTCTTCGTCAATACCTGATAAACTCAACCTGTATATTAATATTGATTAAACAATACAAAATATGCTCAACGAAAAATAAAAGATTTTTCGATATTTAAACAATTTATGGTAGTACATAGTTTATCAAAGCTCAAAACCTTGATTATAAACCTCTCAACCATATTTATATACAACAAAATATATCAAACAATGTATATAAGTACAAGAAGGCTCATTACATTATAAAGAAGACAACAAAACACCTAAATCTTCTTTTTGCCATTCGCTGAAGCCCTAGGTTGCAAATCTGAAATATTAAATTTGGGTGAGCGCTCTAACTTGCTCAGTAAGGGACTCACAAAGCCATCAACATTCCATATAATAATCAAGAACATTATGCAATAACAATATGCATCAATGTTAACTAACAAGAATATATAAAGCATATAAATCAATACATAACAGATGCAAATCAAATTATCATTGACTATTACACTGTGATTCTCTTTTTTGTTTATAAAATTAGGGTCGATTACCCACTGACGCTATTAATGCGATTGCTTGACCAACAGTTTGGCCGATGTGCTATCTACTCAATCCATCAATGCCCAATTGTTCTATCAAAAAACATATAGTGAATATGTAATCCACACAACCTATCTAACTGAGTACGAGTTACATATAGACCTGTAGATCATCCCCAAATCATATACAACTTGGTCTCAGTCCTATGAGTTACTCTAGTGGTTCACTTCAGACACCATTTTTCGTTAATTAAAAAACATCATAGTGTACATAGTCCCCCATTTCAGTCCATAAACTACATTAAATACATATACTAAAATAGCAACAAAATATTGATAAATAAGCGAATCCGTGTTGACTTCGACTTAAGTCTCGTATATAAATTCGTAACTTTCTGAGGACTGAAGCTCTCCCGGGGATCAACATTTATCTCAAACCATTTATGATCAATATAGGTCCAATATCGTATATTTAAAACCCCTAGTTCAATCCTTAAGTCATTAAGAAATCCTAATCCAAAACTCAGTTTATTTGCTATTTTCTGGGGTGGGAGCGCGCTCCCTTAGTTGGTGGAGTGCACTTCAGCAGCTGAGTTCATCTTCAATGATAAAGGGATCGCGTTCCTCTGCTAGGTGGAGTGCGCTCCACCCCGTACTCTCTTGACAGTATACAGGGCAACAACCGCTTTTCTATCTACAAATTCACCAAACAATAGCAAACACTTCCAAAATTCATCAGGGATGACCTCTAGTGAAGTAACAAGTTATTTTCACTCAATAAACAACATAATTTACAAAGATTTGATCCCTACCATCGAATTGAACTTCAATAAACATAAAAACTAAACATACTAAAGTAATGATCTCTGACTTTGTAGTTGATTAAGCTCCTCAATCCTTATTGATTCAACTCCCTAAATGATTTCCTTTGATCATCAACTAAACCCTCAACCTTCCTTCTCTTTATCGATTGATCAAATGAGAAGATAAACATGAGGTTTTAGTTAAAATATATAGATATTCCTCGAGATACACATCACACTATCTCGAGAATGATCAAATGATCGATATGCTAACATGACGCTCCTTAAAGTGACACATGTTGACACCATCAACATTTACGTTCCTCTCGAGATGATCCAACAATTCATATAATTCAAACCAACTTATAGTTTATTATATATATTTATATATCCAATATATATATATATATATATAAATATATATGTCTCGTGTATTTTCTCGTGAACAAATTCACTGGACACGCCTACGAGTATTCTTGGTTGCGCATATTCATTTCACGACCCCCTCGTCGCACTTGGTGTATTGGTTGTTTATTTTTTATTACATATTTTTCAATTATAGGCTTGCATATAAATCTTCTATCATATTACAACCTAACAATTCAAACAAACACAAATCATCATGCAAACACACGCACACTCATGCTAATTGAGGTACACCGAACTTAATCAAGTGTTTAACTTGGGTTAATTAGGATTTATACTATTACGAATCACCAGCTTGAGGTAATAAGTCGTTACAGCTCCAATGTTACTTCATATAAAGAACTTAATAAAAGAGGAAAGAAAAAGTAAAAAAAATTGTTAAATAGTAATTGGAGAGAGTTATTTCGAAGCTCTTTGGTCCTATATATAGTTCTCTTATTTAAAACCTGAAATCACAAAAATAAGAGAATACTTAGTGTAATATAATCATTTATATCAAAAATCAATCTAAATAGCACTATAAAAAGTGTCTAATTATTAACTTTTCAATCTATCAGGTTTCATTATCATTTTACAGCGAAAGTCTTTAAGTGTGAATAAATTATGCAATTTAACAATCCTAAGTACTTAAAAACCCGACAAAAGGATACCATGTATATAATTGAGGCGAATAATACAACAAAAATACATATACATGTATTCAGTGTTCTACAATCCACAAAACCTAACAAAAAAATAAATATATACATATTATATCAAACATGACTTAGCATCACTGTCTCAAAGGTAACCACCCATAACCCCCTTACCCTTGCTCGTCAAAGGATTTGCATTCGATCACCCATAAAATACAGTGATGACTCTAGTGAGTAAAATCCTAAGAGAAGTTTACCCAATATTCATGAATAAAACTAATAAAACTACAAGACATGTAAGTACTACATCATGCAAAAGAAAGTCATACTCGCATGAATGTAGTCGACATACGGTATGCAAAAACAATAGCGAGTAATGTAGCAGCACATACAAATTAAAATGGCTTGGAAATAAAGCGATAGTAAATTAATAACTGAATAACATGAGAAAACCCTGACTTAAATCGACAAGTACATCGATAAAATAGGATAAGAACCATGTATATACTGGCAGGCTTACAACTACTAAACCAACTATGGTTAATGGGTGAACCCTTTATAGACACTATTTCAAGTCAAAGGAACATCTTAAATCCCTCTCGATGGTCAAAAATATACTCTACTACCATCAACACGAGCGCTAAAACAAATAACCTATTCAACTAATTTACCTACAACCAATATATACTCAACCGAATATAAAGTGAAAACTCATGTGTGCCCACTAGCAGTCACGTATATGATCCTATATTGATAAACCATGTCATGAATTATGTGAAGCTTTCCAATAGATTTTACATGCCTCAAATACACCCTTCAACTTCCCCAAACTCTCGAATTTGACCCCGACTAACTCCCCACACACCGAGCTACAGTCCCATTGGTCCCTTAAACTCAAATTTTATGTATTTAGTATGTTTATAAATGTTTGGTTGTGTATTAAGTTAAAAAATACCAAAAACAACCCTTAAGTATTAGTTTTCATCTATTAGTAGATGCTTTGGGGCATGCCTAACGAGCAAGATGTGTGTCGCGCACTAGGGAGGCACCTAGCACGCTACTGTTCTTCATTTTGAAGAATAGTTGAGCAACCAGACTAGATAGCGCACTAGTCAGTCTAGATATCTCGTTATCCATGCTGGGTGACATAATTCTCAACTCGAGAATTCTATCCTAACACCCTAGTGGCCATCTCCATCGCCGTCGAGCCATCCTCAACTCATAGGGAATCCAAAAACACCATTACAAACAACCAAAACAACAATTAAACCCAATTTCTAGAAAATTAATACATTCATTCAACTTTCCAATTATCACCAAAAACCTAATTTCCATAGAAACCAGTTTAAAAACCTTAATTGCAGAGTTAATTAGACTTGCTAATCACTAAAGATTCATCAAAAATTGTAGTCTAGTCATTTAATTTAAATTGACACCAAAACATCCCAACTTGAACTTATTTTGATGAATTTAGTAAGATAAAGATTGTTACCTTGTGTTTGATCTCCTAAGTTGAGCTCCAAATGCTGAAATCCAGCTCCTAATTTCGTGAAAATTCTGTTGTTCTCTTTAAATTTGCATGTGTAGTTGAGTGGAATCATAAGAAATCCCACTAAATTGTTATATTTATATTTTTCTTGTAATCTTGAGGGCTGTTCATATCTCAAGGACTATCCTAAGGTTCTTTATTGAGCTGTCCAGCTCTCTAGTTACACAATTCAGAGACACATCTTGCCTAGATTTATGCGCTCGAGAATCATCTTGAAACCTATCAAGGGTCCTTGATTTTTAGTCCAACTATAGTCCAACGATTTATTTGATCAATTGAATTAACTTAGGCACATTAATACTTATGATTGGTGTTCTTAGACACATTTATTAATAAATTAGTGGTCCCACCAATCCCTGACTACTCGGTACCTGGTGCCCCGCACCCTGACTTACACGTGTAGAGTGTGCACAATGATTTTTCGTATTTTATTATTATTTTATAGAAGTGGTAAATGAGATATCGTCTCCACATGGATTTTCTAAATCTTTTAAGAATTAAGGCTACCCTTAAGTCTTACCGGATTTAACTTGTTTTAATTTAATTAATTCAATTAAACAAGAATTGAACACTAATAATATGCAAACAAAAATAAACAATTAATTAAAATAGCTAAACTATAAACAATTTAAATTTAATAAACTTACTTAATATAATCCAAACTAACATTCAAATAATTAATAAATCAATGTAAATGAAATACCTAAACAAATCCCAACCAAACATCGTAATATACTTGAATTGCTTTCAAACACTAGAACATAACATTACTTCATACAATAGTTATAATTATATCACATGGAGTCTTGGAATCATTAAATCCTAATTCATAATAGGTTAATAACATTTAGTCAGCCACCAATTTTCTTAAACTCAATGAAAAAATTATTTTCTTATCATTATAAATCTACCTATTGGATAAAGGGCAACACCATATATATATATACGATAGCATTACACTCAATGAAAATCATGCTTAATCTAAGCCAATATTAACCGAAGCCGCATAATAAAAAACTTAGAACACAATCACTTAGAACATCGACTTGGGAAAAACTATGTAGATTAATCCTAGTTACAACTTCTATAATTTTTGTCAATAACTATAGACATAGATTTGGTTACTCTATATTAAGGAACATGTTAGCCAATACGCACTCAATACAAAGAATCACTAGTTGTAATATGCAAAAAACAACTTGTTTAATCCATGATTGACGTGTATGAATTGATATAAAACATTAAGTATGTGATTCCAATGTTGGAAATAAACAATGCAAATATATAATTAAAAGACATAATAAATAAATAAATATCTCTTAATCAAGCTCCAATGTTGCTTCACATATAAGACTAAATTTAAAATGCAAAAAGTTGAGAATAAGAGTAATGGAAGGTTAAAAAGAGAATAATCAGAGAGTTATTTTGATGCTTTCTGGTCCTATATATAGTTTCCCTAAAAGTACATATCTTAGATAAATACAAATTCCTCATTTTTATCTAAGAAATTCGTCACTGACTTCAACGATTTGTTAGCGATTCCTAAGTTGAATACGAATCGCTGAGTTTAGCTCTTTGTGCTCCATAGATTTAACTAGTAATTTTTAGTATATTCTTCAATTCGCTGGCATTTTCTCGCTGCCAATTTAGGTGGCGATTTTCAATGTAAATTCAAATCATTGGAGTTCTTTTCTAGTTGACTATTTTGCTCTTCTTTCTTTCTTTTTTCTATTTTTTCGTTTTCCTATTTAAATCCTGAAATCACAATAATAAGAGAGTGTAATATCAACATTTATATTTAAAATCAACATGAATTACACTATAAAATATATCTAATTATTGACTTATCAAATACCTCCAAACATTGTACTTTGCTGTCCCGAGCAAAGGAATACTATTGATCATATTCTCTTTTCATTCTAAACTGATGTCAATCTAATTCATCTTAAATTTAAATTATATAAAAATAGAAGTGGTTTCCAAATAAAAACATATTACCTAAAAGTAAATGAAAGTTATAATATAATAGAATGATTTTTTTTTAAAACATGCCTTAATGATAACTCAACCACCCAATGTAACATTCTTCAGAATTTAAAGTTCATTACTAAGGCCTATATACACAATATAGGTTTTCTCAATCTCCACTAACAAGCATCAAGCTTATGATAATTGGTATAAAATCTCAAAACACAAAAATCATTAGATTAATTTTAATTTCAAAAATAATTTATAATAGTACCATAATCAAAATCAATAGGAATTTTATCAAGATACCAATGAAATAAGTCATTTAAAATATGTTAGATTAAGAAATACTTCATTCAACTCTAGCTTCACGTACTCGAGTTAAATCTTTTCTTCTAAGAGTTTATGAACATCCATCTTTTTCATCTCTCATTTTCTTTTATACTTCATTCTAATTATTTATTTTTAATACATATTTCTTTTTCTTTAACTTTTGCGTCCCTGCTCCATTTCCTATGGACATTCTCACATTTTTCCCACTATATATTCATTACTCTATTTCTTTTAGAATCTATAGGACTCTCTATATCTTTGTAAACTCTTGTCAACGCTTCTCATTATTCACTAAAATTGAAAAAAACTTATAGAATTTTATTAGTTTCCAATCCATTTCTTCTTTTAATTGTGGCATAATAACTTTCTATATCTAGACTATAAAATATTAAATCAGTAGTTTTTATATCATAAGATTCTTAGAAATTTGTCTTGTTCATCTAACACTATTGTTTCGATCTTCTACCCATTATCATAACTAACACAAGTTATTTAATTTAGCGTACACATTAACTAGTAAAGTTAATAAAAAATGGTATAAAATTGATTCATTCTATTATAAAATTCACTTGGGAAATAAAAACATCATTTCTATTCAAAAATCTATTTTATATTCATTTTCATTATTATTCTAACTAAAAATAAAGTAAAATGAAATTTATACTTACTTTAAATTGGAAGAAATTTGAAAGATTTCGTCAACTTACTTGAATATTAGATCAAAAGTTTAAGCGTTTTCGATCAATTCTAAATTTATCTTCTACCTTTCTTTCCTTTCTTTTTATTATTATCATACTTCCACAAAAATACCCCTAAACTTATTCCAAACTTTGTCCTCATGGTTTTAAAGTTAAGTTGGATTTCAAATAAAATAAATATACCATGTGAAGCATAAACGGTGGCGGCCCTAAATTCTAGGTTGCCTTGCTACCCGCCACGTCGCATCCCATGTTACAAAGCCTTGCTAAGTCATAGCCCGCTTATCCTTGACGTTCCGCGACCTACCTGGCTACTTACACTTTTCAATTTAATCCTAACTTAGCCAATTAATTTCCATATAATTATTAATGATTTCCTTAGCCAGTTAATCAATTTATCAAGTTATAATGAAATTTACAGCGGAAGTCTTAATTTAAGTAAGTTATACAGTATTCAACAATACTAAGTAGTGAAAAACTCGGTAAAAGATACCATGTACATATCAAGAAGAGTTAAGAATAATAAAAGTTCCATATACATGTAATCAATGTTCTATGGTCCTAAAAAATCAACAAAGTAAAATAAATACATACTGATATCACACAGGAGCTGACTCCATAATTTCAAAGGTAGTCGCCCGGTAGTTCATTGCCCTTGCCCTTGCTCATCGAAGGATCTACACTCACTCACCAAACTAATTTAATGACGAGTCCAGTGAGTAAAATCTCAAGAAAAGTCCACATAATATTCATGAAATAAAACTGATAAATTATGAGACATGCGAATATAACACTTGGCAACAATACATCATGTTCCCATGAATGTAAGCAGTACATAACAAGCAACAACAGTAGCGTGAAATAAATAAACAACATATACCAATTAATCCAGTTCAAAAATAAAACATTAATCAGTAACATCCGTATAATTACGAGAAAACTCTGACTTGTACTAGCTAGTAATTGATAAATCGAATAGGAACCATGTATATATTTACAGGCTTACGGTGGCTAAACCCCAACTTTAGTAAATGGCATGGTCCCTTCTTGACGCTGTTACATATCATGACTGCCCTAATCCCTCCCGATAGTAGTAGATATATTCTACAGCCATCGACACAAACATTATCACAAGTAACCCGTGCATGCGATTTAGCCACTACCGATATATACATAAACCGAGATAGGAAAGAAATCCCATGTGTGCCCACCAACATTCATACATGAAATGCGATATCGATAAAACAAACCATGAATTTGTGAAGCATTCTCAAGGGTTTTACGCACATCGACATGCGCTGCGACTCCCTTGGACACCCGAATCCGACCTGACGAGCTCCTCGATACTTGAGCTACGATTTCCTAAGTCCCTGAAGTAAATTAAGTGTATTTATTATGTATTCAAATTGGTTGAATACGTTGCAAATTGATCTTCCCAAATTAGCCCTAAAAACTAAATTAAGTCTCAATTTCAGTCTTATGTCACAACACATTTTTAGGCATGAACTAGTCCAAATCTTAAAATCCTCCACCAATAAAATGATCGTCGACTCTATCTTACCTTTTCGAAAAGGTTTAGTTTGCAACATTTTGATTTAACACAAAAGAGATATCATGATTCTACTAAATATAGCTATAATTGGAACTGAATTCGACCAACGGACTTAGAAAATCTATTCCTCCCAATCTATATTTCCAAAAAAAGTAATATTTGGTCACAAGGCAGCAAAAACATCAAAATACAACATACTAAAAGATAAGTTCATTTGGATAAGTAGTTAGGGAGTTATGCCTTTAACAAATTAAGTTTCAAAACTTTTCTTCTGAATTCCAACACCTATTTGTAGAACACTTTTAGACATGAAAACAATTGAATTACAACATCTCTAGTTAAGTAAAGTTGTTACCCTTTGATTAATATTTCAAATACCACTAATTTGGATTGATTTGTATCTAAAATGAGCAATTTATGACAAAATTCCATAGGCTTATTCCTAATATAACATCCATAATTCTAGTCTTGGTCTTGCAACTTCAAATATTCATATCTTTATAGTTTCTCTCTACAGTCCCTTGAACGCCTCCACTACTCCATCACAGGGATCATAGTGATAACCTGAGACATAGGCGCGTATTGTAGAGGTGGTCAAAATCAGTCACTCTTTTCCAAACATCTCTGCGACCTATTCTTAGTTCGATTTCCGTGTTCAAGTTTCCCTAACCCAGTTACTTAACCCCAGTAACTGTAAACCTTTCCTATCATGTATCCTAATATAATAGTCATAACCAACCATCACATACCATGACAATCCCATGCCTTGCCATATCCTCCCTTACTCGCCACGACAATCCCATGTCATGCCATGACTTACTCTTACTCACCATGAGAATCCCATGCCATGCTATGACATATCCTTACACACCATGACAATTCCATGTCAGGCTATGACCTATGATAGTCACATGCCATAATACAATAATCTATCATGCATACATGAACTTAAGCTGCAATGATTAAAAATTTTAAATTCACATACCCTGAACCCGCTACTGGAACATCTCCTGGCTCGGCTACCACGTGTAGTGGCTCTCGAGTCTGCACTTGTGTCACTACTGCTGTAGTCACCTATCTTTTGGAACAATCTCTCTTGATGTGCCCCTCTTGTCCACACCGCCAACGTGCAGTCGAATAACCATATCTTGACCTCCGACGACTCTACAATCTCCAATCCCTGCCTCCCTGGTCATGTACCTATATCAGAGACGACTCTGGTAATGCTGGTACAACATAAGCTTTAGATGCCCGATCATCATCCGTATAGTCTCCACCATACTGTCTATCCTCTCTATTATCCTGATCTATTTTGTCTCTTTTGTCTAGTCTGTACCTCAAACCCAGTAATATGCCTACCCTCTCTCTACATTAAAAATGTATCGTGTACCAAAGTTTGATTAAATATCTCTTGAAAAGTGTGAGCTCAAGATGACACCACTGCCTTAACAATCTTGTCATCAGCCCAACCACATCCATAGTGAACTGAAGTAAATACATGAATCGCTCCATATATTGTATTAACATCCGACTACCCTGTTTTAAGGTCAAAAACTCCTCCCTTAATCTCAACATCACCTCCATGGGTATATAAAGGTCGTAAAACAACTCTTTGAACTCAGATCGTGTCGTCGGCTGTAGATGAGTATTTGTATATATAGTCCACCAGATTGTTGCATGACCTCTTAAGCATGCTCCAGAAAGACACGCTTGAACGCTTTCATCGTTCCTCATTAGCTTATGGAAACGCTGACGAGACACTATCCACTTCTTTGTCGCCTCAAGGTCAGCATTCTGTAGAAGAAACCTGGCTAGAACTTTAAGAACTCCCTCAACATCTTAACCTATAGTGCCAAAACAAATCCAGATGGAGTGGTAGTCGTCTGCTCTGTAGTCGTGGGTGAGGGTGTAGGAGTCGGCGTCTCTAGTGGAACAACAACAACTGTAGCTATCTCTCCCTGTGTCTCCGTAGATACTCTCTCCACTAGTGTTTGGGTAATAACCGGGGCGACGTCTATCCCTATACGTGCTTTAATGACTCTTGAGTCTTAGGGTGTTGCAACCGCTGTAGCAAGAGTCGTTAGTGAAGAGGTCTTATCCCGTAAGAATCATAATACCTTGGCCATCTGAGTCTCCTGAGCCGATAATCGATTCTCTACACTTGCCATATCAAGAAAATCCCTAGCCGCATTGCTAGTTTGTCCAGTCTCAAGAGGCATACCAGACTGTCCGTCCATGATCTGCATCGTGAAGCGGGCTCTGGATCAACCTCGATATATATAAACTTATATGCTATATATAACAAAATATAACATGTATATAAACCTATCACTACCCATCTTAAGTCTGTTTCCCAACTAAGGTTCTAAGTCAGGATCATCCGGTTTCCACATCTACGGTTTATTTCTTTCACTTTTATTTTCTTTCCTTAAAACTACTCCCGAGGCTTGATCCAGAACACGTTTCAAATTCTAGGCCACCTTGCTACCTACCATGTCACATCCCATGTTACCAAGCCTTGCCACGTCATAGCCCGCTTATCCTTGTCGTTCTGCAGCCTACCTGGCTACTTACACTTTTCCATTTAATCCTAACATAGCTAATTAATCTCCATATAATTATTAATGATTTCATTAGCCAGTTAATCAATTTATCAAGTTATAATGAAATTTATAGCGAAAGTCTGAATTTAAGTAAGTTATACAATATTCAACCATCCTAAGTAGCGAAAAACCCAACAAAAGATTCCATGCATATATCAAGGCGAGTTAAGTATAACAAAAGTTTCATATACATGTAATCAGTGTTCTATGGTCCCCAAAACACAACAAAAGTAAAATAAATACATACTGATATCACACATAAGTTGGCTCTACAATTTCATAAGTAGTCACCTAGTACTTCCTTGCCCTTACCCTTGCTCGTCAAAGGATCTACACTCAGTCACCCAACAAATACAGTGACGAGTCCAGTGAGTAAAACCCCAAGAGAAGTCCACACAATATTCATGAAATAAAAGTGATAAACTAAAAGACATGCGAATATAACACCTGGCAATAGTACATCATATTCCCATGAATGTAAGCAGCACATGACAAAAAAAAATAGTAGCGTGAAATAAATAAACAACGTATACAAATGAAACCAGTTCAGAAATAAATTATTAATCAGTAACGTCCGTATAATCATGAGAAAACCCTGACCTACATCAGCTAGTAATGGATAAACCAAATAGGAACCATGTATATACTTATAGGCTTACAATGGCTAAACCCTAACTTCAGTAAATGGCATGGTCCTTTCCTGAGGCTGTTACACATCAGGACCACGCTAATCCCTTCCGACAGTCATTGATATATTCTTCTGCCATCGACACGAGCACAATCATAAGCAACCCGTACATGCAATTTAGTCACAACCAATATATACGTAAATCGAGACAGGAGAGAAACTCCATGTGTGCCCACCAACAGTTACACATGAAATGCCGCATCGATAAAACAAACCATGAATTATGAGAAGCATTCTCAAGGGTTTTATGCACTTCAATATGCACTCTGTCTCCCCCGGACACCCGAATCCGACTCAACAAGCTCTCCGATACCCGAGCTACGGTCCCCTAAGTCCCTGAAGTTAGTTAAGAGTGTTTATTGTGTATTTAAATTCGTTAAATATGTTTCAAATTGATCTTCCCAACTCACCCCTGAAGACTAAATTAAGTCTCAATTTTAGTCTTATGTTACAACGCATTTTTAGGCATGAAATGGTCCAAATCTCCAAATCCTCCATTACAAAGATTGTCGGTCTCTATTTTAGCTTTCCAAAAAGTTTATTTTGCAAAACCCTAATTTAAAATGAAAGAGAAATCATGATTCTACTAAACATAGATCTAATTGAACCTAATCCGACCAGCGGACTTAAAAAATTTATTCCTCCCAATCTATATTCCCAAAAAAAGGTGATTTTTAGTCATAAGGCAGAAACATACTTAAATACAACATACTAAAAGATAAGCTCATACAACATACTAAAAGATAAGCTCATACAACATACTAAAAGATAAGCTCATTTAGATAAGTAGTTAGGTAGCTATGCCTTTAACAAGTTTAGTTTCAAAACTTTTCTTCTGAATTCCAACACCTACTTGTAGAGCACTTTGGACATGAAAACAATTGAATTACAACATCTCTAAGTAAGCAAAGTTGTTATCCTTTGAGTAAGTTGGGTCGATATAGATATAAAATGAGCAAGTTATAACCAAATTACATAGGCTAATTCCTAATATAACATGCATAATTCTAGTTTTGGTCTTGCAACTTCAAAAATTCATTTCTTAATGATTTTAAATCCAAATTAAGAACTTCAATATAGCTGGATTATCAACTTCAAATTAGGAATCTGAATATATAAACCAATTGCAAATATTCAACCATCTACACTCTGGAGTTAGCCAAAAAAAAGAAATGATTTCAATCTGACATAAATAGATGTGTACCAAGTTGATGTACTACATAGCTTTAGAAATTCTCACAAATCTTCCATGGATTCCTTCTCTCTATCAACCTCCTTCTTCTCCAACAATTTCTTTTGATTCATAAGTTGAAAATGAAAATGGTTTCCTAGCATGTGTTGATCTTATATATTAAGGTAATATAGATTCGTAGCCATTGATCTCCATGTATTTACGTATCTCGAAGTTCATCTAATGATCCACACATTGACATGTATCCCACTAACTCCTACTAACCCAATCAAAGTGACACTAATTTACTACTCACATGGTTCCTAGATGTGTCAACACATATCTCTAGGATAATTTAATGGTTTCTTATTTAAATAACCAAACTATATGAATTGATTTATTTGATTCAATTACATTAGCTTAGGCCCATTATAATATATATGATTAGTGTTTTTATTCACCAAATTGACAAATTTTGTGATCCCACTACCCTTGACTATCCGATAGTCGATGCCTTACATCTTGGCACGCAATTCGAGGTATGTCATAGCCTATTATTTTAATTAGATTTTACTTGGCCTATGGTCACATTACCCGTTTTAATTGATTAACTAGTCATCCTGACATGGATTGGTCTAATTTTCCAGTGTCCCGAAGTCCGCCTATCCGACACCCGCATTGACACGCCTTTCGAGGTGAACACCAGTCACACAAACTCGCTCAAAAGAACATACACACATGTTGTGTAATAACATATTTCCTTGATTCTCATGTCGGAGTCAGCTGAGTTGTCCACGTAACGCCCAAACTACGACTATTAATCCCCGAGATTAACGCTAATCTTGGTTTAATTAATTTGGGCGGTTAACGATTTGATATATGTAACAAAAAATTGAAATAAATAGACACCTAAGAAATTCAACATTTTTTCAAATGAATGGAATACAAAAGGGAACATATTACATTTATTAGCAAAAATCTCACCAAGAGCAATACATTGTATCATTCATTCGATCAATGCATACACGAAAAAATTAGTTACACAAGGTGGTTTCTAGACGTAGATTCATCGTCAACCTCATCATCTTCATCCATTACTGCATAAGGTTAAGAAACATAACTATCGGCTGGGTTATAAGTCCCAGTTGGAAATTGCAACTATAGAAACGAAATGTTCACACTTCTCCTCGAGTCCTGTAAATAACTATATTGTCTTCTCTCAAACATAAAATGGTAGCATTGTAAAGTCCTCTCGTTTGCTGTTATCATTTCTTCATTGTGATGAATTTTTGTATGGTTACACATAAACGAAGAAAATATGGTTTGAAAAAATCCTTCCGTCTTAGGCTATGACGAAGATGGTGCCGAACTCGTAGCAACATTCGGAACATTCACTCTAGCCATTAATATTGCCACTCTCTAAGCATTTTCTGTTATCTTCCTCAAGTTTTCAATTGTACTTCGTCTTCTTTCTTCTCTCACATTTATCACATTGAATGATTCTCTTTTATCATTTGAGTCATTATATCCTATCATCTTCTTCATTCGTTGTACTCCGGCATCATTTATGCTCATCTCAGGTAATAGATCGAATTTAATATCGAAACCCACCTAGCTTTTCTATACAATTCAGTAATAAAATTTGAGAATGGTAATCCTTCATTCGTTGTAGTTTGCATTGCAAACTTCATAGGATCATATATAATTTTTGAGCATCAATATAACCCTACTTCATAACTATATGATAAAGTAGAGCAACTATAGGGTTTTTCACTTCAAAATGTCGCTTGGTTGGATAAAAACATGCGTTTATATTATAACTCCAACTCTTCTTAATTTTCCTAAAATGGGTGGTTTCAATAAACTTTGGATGTCCTTCGTTATCAAGTGTAAATTCCATCGCCGGAGGTATCTCTAACGCGTCTTAGATTATCTGAAAAGAATAGGATTCCTTATCTTCATAAATGACATTTAGATAATCCTCTTCTGTTCTGTATTTGTTATGTGGTAGAACAAAAAATCTATTCAACCTCGGAGGGGAAATATCAATCTTCATTCCTTTTACTACTACTTTGTCCATTCTTTACTAACATGCCCATTTGCATGAAATTGTCATATTATTTTTGAACATCCTCTTCTCCTCTTCCCACGTAGTCTCGCAAAAGTCGCTTCCATCCTCTATCTCTGATAATGCTCATAATTTTATCCTCATACTTACTCACATTTTGAATATTGAACTCTCTCAAGAATTATAACTTTCTTTTTATCATTAAAATATCTCCTATGAGCTCTAAGTCTAACAAACAAAAAAGGATCATAAGGTACTAGATGACTAAGGTCAGGATTTTCAAAACATTCTTCCTCATTAAACGACAATGGAGATAGTTCTCTAAGCTCAGCACTCCCAAGTCTAGGTTCCCTAATACTAACCCTGGTAGGTATAATATTCATTAGGTGGTCCAGATATTTTTACTTTTGTTTTGCTTGCACTACCCCTTCTCTTTGTGTTGCTTATTACTATTATTTTTTCCTCTACCTCCTCCTGCCATAGAGTAACTCAACTATGATTGAAATCATGTAGTTGAAAATCCAAACTAGTAATATAAGGTAAACAAGTTTATGAAAACTTCTTAACATATAGTTTCGAAAGAGTTGATAGTAATACGTATAAAATAGTTGGATCGACATATCCCTATTATAAGTGTATATATATTGAAAAAACTTGTAGAAACCTCTAAACTCATTTGAAAACCCATATTTTGTAATGGTCCACTCTAATTAATCCCAATTAACTAGTAAATTAAGATTTCGACTCTAAGCTCAGACCCACGTGGAAGGCGCGAAAAAGTTTAGGGCATGCCTAACGAGGTAAATTGTAGTTATTTTTGTATGATGCGTGATAAATTATTGTATTATTTTTAAATATTTGCATAGTACTGGTATTTGGATTCCATTGGTCACGTTGTGCACGTATATCTACAAGAGCATAAGACGCTGTAGGGTGCACATAACGCATGTGTATGGGTAGTCGGGGTCTAGTGGTCACATCACCCATCGTATTACCCATCACATCACATCACCATCCCTACTTTTCTCTCTCTCACATACATTTTTTCTCTCCTCTCCAAATCAAATACCCATTTTAATTCCTTTCTCTTTACTTGAAAACTCCATCTCTCCCTCTCATTTTCTTCTTATTCTTCTCTAACACTACTTCACCAACAAATTTGGTCTCACCCTCACCAAGCTCTCCTCTCACGACACTCTCGGTTTCGTCATCACTAGCTCTCACTCCGGTGATTTTCTAGTCTGAGGTAAGTGTGGTGGTTGTTGTGAATTTTAGAAAGATTTGAGAGCTTTAATGGTGGTTGTGTTCATGATATTGTATTGGTTGTTAAGGTTATTATTATTGTATTAGTTCCTATTATTGTTGTTTTAAGTTGCAAGAAGAAAAGAAAAAATAAAAATAAATAAAAAAGAGAAAAAAGAGAAACCACAGGCGTTCTCTAAAGAAGAAGAAAGAAAGTAGGGGCTCCCCTCGCTCATGGGCTTGGGGATGGGCCAAGCCAATCCCCAACCCAAAACTTAAAAAAAAATTAAGCAGAGTTGGGCCGACTCGGCCCAGTCAAATCGGCCTTGGTTCAGGCCCAACCTCCTAAATAAAAATATAATTAAAATAATTAAAATAATTAAAATAATTAATATATAATTTTAAATAAAATAAATTATTAAAAAATAGGAAAAATAGGTAAACAATCATGGAAAAATCTAAAAAAATCAGGAAAATATAAAAATGGGAAAAGATAGAAAAGTAGTTTTCAAGACTTTTTTTGGGCTTTTGGCAACCTCGTATAATCCAAAAAATGTACTAAAACTAAACTTTTTGGAATAAAATTTCAAGTTTTCGGCCCCACATTGTAAACTCACTTAATGTGACTCTAAAATAATTTAAGTGGCATAATTGAACACTAGGGACATAGGAGACCATAGTCGGGTATCGAGTGCGAATCTCAATGCATGACCGAGACATTTTGGAGGGATATTTGCGATTACTTGAGGTACATAAACCTACGAGAAAGTCAACTTAAAATTTACTTATTTCCTTTGTAATTTCTTTATTTCACATCACTTTTCACAAGTTCGGCTTTCATGTTTACTCGATTTCCGCGTGTGTTTGTGTATGGTTGAAGGAACGGTATGACTC
Organism: Stephania yunnanensis; assembly: GCA_039657365.1. Taxonomy (NCBI): domain Eukaryota; kingdom Viridiplantae; phylum Streptophyta; class Magnoliopsida; order Ranunculales; family Menispermaceae; genus Stephania; species Stephania yunnanensis. Next base: position 23,296,150 of record CM077581.1, on the reverse strand, counting down.
CTTTCTAGCTCTCTCATGGATGACGATTCAATTGTTGCTACGATGTTGGTTATACCTTCGATCGCTCGTGAGATTCATCTCCGCGAGTCGATGATCGCGAGAGTGGGTTGAGATGAGGCTCGCCTCCGTTACAGAGCTCCTCTCATTTGAAGCGTTGGGCAGAAGTCTACCTTTTGACAAAAAGAGTTCCTTATTTTGACTGTGAAGAGGGTCGTGGATTTACTCACCTCCAAGGCCTTCTCGATTTAGTATTTGCGTCCCAGGGCTCGACATCAATACACCACACTCACGTTCCATATTCCTGATTATCTCAACGACTTATATTCATGCTTTATGTTTCCATTTATTTAATTTATTTGTATGAATTGTAGTCGTTTTTCTTGGATTTCTTGTGAATACCAACTGAATTTCTCTTGGATTTACTCACTTGAACTTGTCATCGTTTCTTGTGGCAAGTTGTAGATTATATGACGATTCAGATCTAAAGAGCCACAATAGCCTCACGTATAGGTGTTTGTATTTATGTATGTGATATCTTTTGGGGATTATTTCGGGGGACTTATTACCTGATACATGTATATTAACATTTATTATACCTTTTTGTTGCCTTTATTGATATACATGATATCTTTTTGCCTTTATTGATATACATGTATATTAACATTTATTAACATAAATGAATTGAAATAAACAAATTAAGTTATAAGACTCTATAATTTAGAATATTTCGATGAAATAATCATTTAAACATTGAAATTGACTAAGTTGGATTATTAAATGGTTAGTTTGCGGGCCGTCATGGACAGGTGTGCAAGTGATATGACATGACCTGGTGACATGTCCAACGACGTGGTGATGCCCGGTTTGGCTCAAAATTTAGGTTCATCACAGTAGGTATCAGAGCGGAAAAGTATAATATAACTGAATAAAACTTAACAAACAAACATTAGATATGGAAACCTGAAGATCTTGACTTGGAACTTTTAGTTAGAAAGTGTAATGTTGAGGATTATTTACATGTTATATCTTGTTTGTATTATATATACACGTATTACGAGTTTGATTTGACAAATGGATACTGTTACATATACCAATGGATGACAACCCATTGCAACTTGAGCTAGAAGCATGATGAGTGAGACTACGCCCGCAGTTATTCTTGATCTAACTCTTCGTGATATGGTTATTGCACATGATTGACATTTGGTAGACATACACATACTCCTTAGGGCTTAGACGACTAGTTGATGTGACTAAATATGTGCATTATGATCGAGGCAAATATGAAAAAGTAGAAGACTCGTACAATAATACCCACACCTCCGCCAAATATAGTACTAGCCGAGCGGAGTACTAAAGTAATGAATATGGGTAGGTGTAGATGAGATTGGAGTTTAAAGAATAGTCAGCCAGTGTTAAGACAAATACTTAGCAGTTTCCAATGTGGCCATAAAGGACAAAATGAAAAGTGTTAGTATAGGCTAAAGACTTTGACTTTAGCACCTCCACTAGTAGTTAGATGATATCACCTGGGAAGAATTAATCAATTATTAGCTTCGTGTGCGATAGGTGAGACATAGCAGATGTCCATAGAAGGTCAATTGCGTCAGTTGCAACAATATCGATACTAGCACTGTTGTTATATGCTAAAGCCCCTAGTTTGGGAGGCATCAGAATAGTACGCTAAGGACAAGATTTAACTATTAGTCTAGTTACTACATGTTTAGAAAATGGTGACGTTATATCGTTTTATACCTAGCTACATGATGGGTGAGTTAGAACTCGACCATATTTATTCTCGACAAGAAAATCAAAAGTAAGGTGTTTTCCTAACAAAATTCATGTGGGATGCCTATTTTAGGTTCACAAATGATAATTGTCAAAAAGGTTTCCATAAGCCAGGACTTTTGAGTAATATGCCACCAAGTTGGTTATTGCAACGAGTAAGGAAGGGTGGTCTAAAACGAAGTTCAAAGTATTGGAAACATATATTATCACACTTAAGATCTCGACGAGACTATGATGCATGATAACTATTTCACGCATCGCGTGGGTAGTAAGTTGATAAATTCTATTGACTTGAACACCCATTAAGGAAATGACATATATAAGACAAGAAGGACTTTTGTCTGAGCTAACCCATACAAAGTATGTAGTATGACAGCTAGCATTGTGAGAGATGTATAGCTTATAGAAAATCATATGATAGCTAAAACAAATCTAACTTAGACAACACTGCTGATTTTAGATATAGTTAGGTCGACGATCAAGAACAGGTAAAAGACGTGAGACAAATAGGTCTTTAGTGGACTCTATGGAAACGTATAATGTTGAGATGACTCGAAACTATAGGAAAGCAAGTACAGACTTCTTTACCTCTAGACAGAGCACTAGAGTAGTCTTGTAGGAATAACAACCTGAGTAAATCCATTATAGTGCCGAGATTTGTTTGCAGTCAGTGAGGTAAGTGCGAGCCCCATTGCCTCTACTTAGACAAAGAATAAATCAAGAGTGCGAGCCGAGATAGAGTGTGCGGATATATTTGAGGTCGAAAATGACCTCAAGCCAACCTAATAAATAGGTTGTTCCAAATTTCTCATGAATCTATTAATGACTTTATCGCAATAAATTTTGCACTTGAAACCAGTATTACCCAAATTAGAAGTTGTAGAAAGTTTAGGACAATGTCTCAAAGGGACGTGGAAAGTCTTAAGAGCTTAAAGATTAGGATCGAACTAAGCGCTTACAAGTCACTAGTTCCGAGGGTCAAAAGGCTTAAGTCATGTAGCAGAATAAACAAAGTTCTAGGGGATGTATTATGATTAAGGTGTTGAATAGTTAGTTTAGACTCACAACGACAACGAACAGTTCTTTGTGATTTCAATCCGTTATGTTTGTTGACTAGCCTAGAGGAGACGCTTGAAAGATTTAAGCAAGATCCACCAAGTCAACTTGGAAAAAGTTAGACTTTGATAAGTTTAACCGGATAGGGGGATGCCCACCCGAAAAGGATAATGGAAACTTAACTCTAAAACGAAAAGTCTTATTGCGATTAAAAATAAAGATTTAATCATTCCGTTGATAAGTTGAAGACTCTAGATATACGTTAAGGATGAAGAGTATGGTTTTAACTTAGGAAGTCCAATAGAATATGTTAAGAGACAAAATTAGAGTTAGCGAGATGAATTTTACTGTAAGTATTAGGTCTGGCATCCTGATAGGAGATGGAAAAGGCGTGTTGTCTCTAAATCGAGAATCTCTACATGTACGACTCTTAAGAGAATCAAGGGAAGTAAGGGTCATTCTTATAATATGAGTAGTCACTCTCTTTAGTTTCTAGTACGCATGAGGTATGATTTAGTTAGGTATACATTTTAGAGAGATAGGATGAGACAATACGTGACTTATACATGAGATTGTGTTACTCATGAAGGATGTAATCGCATACTTGTTAAGATATTATTGTTGCCTACACATATGCTTGTGCCCAAAAAATAACACAGTGTTGTTTTTAACTGATGCATAAGTTGGAGTTGACAACGATACAGTTAGTTGACTCAGATTTATATCACTAGGGTTTAAGTACCCAAACAGGTTTGATTTGACGTCAACTACTAGTCTCATTTGAAATTACGTATGAGATGAAACATTCAAGGAACATGATCATATCGTGTCACGTACTCGGGTAGAAGTTCGGAAGTACGATTAGTTAAGTCGATACTGGAGGCAAACATGTGGATGCGCGTTTTCAACCATGTTTGAGAATTTAGAACTCGCTTTTATATGAGGTTAAACATATGAGACTCGAGTGTAGTTCGATAGTTAATCATTCTTGTTTAGCACCATAAAAGAGTTTTGAATACCTTAAAGGTGATAATAAAGCAAAATGACGAAGAAGTGTTTGATAATGTTTTCACTATGTTTAAGTAACTTGACAAGTTTTTGGGTAGGACATGAGCTGAGATGGTAGGTTGCAGGGTTGTCAATAGAGATCACACAAACCATATTCTTTATCTAGATACAAGGGATTGTGTATATGTCTAAGGCACCTAATCGTTATTAAGCGACATGTGAAAAGAATATGGTTTGTATGAGTGCTTAAAATGAAAATTACCATTCACTGATTGGTCAAAAATTTTAAAGGCTTTGTAATAAAGACCATATAAGGTCTCATATAATATCAAATAATGTTGACAAGTTGAGTTTGGATAGTGCCTCGAGATGCATAGGGTTACACAGGTAGGATCAGACACATACGATGGCATTTTATACTGTTGAGAAAATAGGAAAGAAATACAAATAAGAACTACGATGGGCCGAGCTATGAAATAGATCACTGGTCTACTTGATGGTTTCTCTCTTGAAGGGTCACAGATATTTGGGATCAAAGGAAAACATGCATCGAGACTCATATGGTCCTGTCAGATAGTCTATCGAGTTAGGAATGTCACTTTTCAATTGAGATTGGTGAGCCAGTTGGTAGGGTTCATGATGTTTTCCACATTTCTGTACTGAGGTTGGCCAGATCAGGACCGAGGCCGATGGTTAAGCGACTAGGATCGAGGTCAGACCGAATATGACATACGAGGAACACCTTTTTGAAATAGTGGATTGCAAGGTATAGACTCTCAGAAAGAAGGAAATACTACTTGTAGTTATTTATTAGTAGTACCATAAATACGAATGCTTCATTTGGGAAAAAGAGTCTACCGCGCGGGAGCAATACCCCCACTTATTTCAAGGTAAATATGCAACTTAAGATTGAATTTTGGGATGAAATTCCTTTTAGTTGGGAAGATCTTAACGATTAACTCTAATTAATCCAAATTAATTGATAAATTAAACTTTTGACCTTAAATTCGAACTCCACGTGGAAGTTGCGGAACAGTCTAAGGCACGCTTAATGAGGTAAATTGTGGTTATTTTTGTATGATGTGTGTTAAATTATTGTATTAGTTTTAAATATTTGCAATACTAGTGTTAGATTTTCATTGGTCGCGTTGTGCGCGTATATTTACGAGAGCGTAAGACACTGCATGGTACGCGTAACGCGGGTATATGGGTAGTTGGGGTCGAGTGGTCACATCAACCATCACATTACCCATCACATCACATCACATCACCATCCCTAGTTTTCTCTTTCTCATACGTATTTTTCTCCCTCCTCTCCAAATCAAACACCCATTTTAATTCCTCTCTCTCTTTACCCGAACCATCCATATCTCCCTATTATTTTTTTCTTATTCTTCTCCAAGCTCTCTTCCCATGACATTCTCGGCTTTGGCATCACCACCTCTCACTCCGACAATTTTCTAGTCCGAGGTAAGTATGGTTGTTGTTGTGAGGTTTAGAAAGATTTGAGAGCTTTAATGGTGGTTGTGTTGATGATATTGTATTAGTTGTTGGGTTGTTGAGGTTATTATTGTTGTATTACTCCTTATTGTTGTTGTTTTAAGTTGTAAGAAGAAAAGAAAAAATAAAAAGAGAAAAAAAAAGAAAAAAGAGAAACCAGAGGCGTTCTCTAGAGAATAAGAAAGAAAAAGGGGAACCATGGGCTCCCTGTGCTCACGAGCTTGGCAAGCCCATCCCCAACGAAAAACTTTAAAAACAATTAAGCAGAGTTAAGCTGAGGCGAGTCGACCCGGGCTTAACCCAGTTTGACCGATTGTGCCTAGTCAAATTGGGCCCGGTTCATGCCCAACCTCTTAAATAAAAATATAATTTAAATATAATCTTAAATAAAATAAATTACTAAAAAATAGGAAAATAGGTAGAAAATTATGAAAAAATCTAAAAAATCAGGAAAAAATATAAAAAATGGGAAAAGATAAAAGTAGTTTTCGAAGCTTTTTCGGGGTTTGACACCTCGGTATAATCCAAAAATAAACAAAAACTAATTTTTTTGAAATAGAATTTTAAGTTTTTGGTCCCATATTATATACTTATTTAATGTGACTCTAAAATAATTAAAGTGGTATAATTGGACGACAGAGACATAAGAGACCATAGTTGGGTATCGAGCGCGCATCTCAAAGTTTGAGTGGGACATTTTAGATGGATTTTGTGATTGCTTCTGGTAAATAAACCCATAAGAAAGTCAACTTAGAATTTACTTATTTCCTTTGTAAATCTATTTATTTCACATCCCTTTTCGCCAGTTCGACTCGCATTTTTACTCTATTCCAGCGTGTGTCTGTGATGGTTGAAGGGACGATATGACCCCTTTTCGTCTTTTTCGTGGATGACGATCCGATTGCTACTGCGGTGTTGGTCATACCAAAGACTGTGTGTGAGATTCCTCTTTGCGAGTTGATGATCTCGAGAGTAGGTTAACGTAAGGCTCGCCTTCATCACATATTTCCTTTCATTTGAGGCGTTAGGCGGAAGTCTACTTTTCGACCAACAGAGTTCCTCATTTCGACCATGAAAACGAGGCGTGGATTTCTTTGCCTCTAGGGCTTTCTCGATTTAGTATTTGCATCCCAGGGCTCGACAGTTATGCACCACACTCGCGTTTCAAATTCTTGATTATCTCAGCGACTTATATATGTTCTTTACGTTTTCGTTTATTTAATTAATCTACTTGAATTGTAGTTATTTTTCTTGGATTTACTGTGAATACTAACTGAATTTCTCTGGGATTTACTCACTGAAACTTGTCATTGTTTTTAGTGGAATGTTGCAGATTATGAGATGATTGGGATCTAAAGAGCTACAGTAGCGTCACGTGTAAGTGTTTGTATTTATGTATTCACTACCTTTTAGGGATCATTTCGGGAAACTTATTACCTGATACATGTATATTAACATTTATTATACCTTTTTGTTGTCTTTATTGATATACATGGTATCCTTTTGTCGGGTTTCCACCCATAAGTTTGTTAACCAATGCAAAACTTGTTTACATTAGTTATTTGCATATTATTAAGACTTTTGCTATTTAAATAACATAAATGAATCAAAACAAACAAATTAAGTTGTAAAACTCTATAATTTAGTATATTAAGATGAAATAATTATTTAAACATTGAAACTAACTAACTTGGATTATTAAATGGTTAGTTCGCGGGCTGTCATTGACATGTGTGCAAGTGACGCGACCTGACTTGGTGACGTGTCCGACAACGTGACAGTGCCCTGTTTGCCTTGGAGTTTTGGGCCGTCATGCATTCAAATTGTAATTTTTTATAAAAACCCATATTCAAAAATAATTTGCAATAAAAACCCAAAGATTACATTCATTGAAAATATTATCAAAAATCAATTTTGCTCAAGACATAAAAAAAAAGATGTTATAGTATCAATTCATTACCTTCTTAAGAGAGAATCTCTCAAGTAATATGCTTTATTAGCTCCTTAGACCCCCTCTCCATGCCTTAATTTGAAAAACCACTCACCAAGCCTAAATTACGTTATAAGAACTTGGATTCAAGATTTATAGGGTTGAAACACTCCTAAGCAAGGTAGGATGAGCTTAAATAAGCTTTAATTCGAGCTTTGAAGGGTTGAATTCAGGCAATCAATCGAATGGGTGCAAGGGTTTTAGGTGTGAAAGAGTTTCTTATTGGCAATTTGGGGTTCTATTTTTAAGAACACGGATTTGTTCTTAGCGAGTTGGGGTATAAGTGTAATCACTGACAAATCGCTAGTGAAATCGCATAAAATTTGTCCCAATGGTCCAGTGATTAGTTCGGCGAATCTTAGTATAAAACCAAAATCTTTGACAAATCGTTGAGTCAATTTTCAATTAAAAACTTGCAAACTACTGGCGATTTACCCAACAATTGCTAGTGTTATTTAGTATCGGTAGGAAATTGTTAATCAATTTATACTTTTTTTTCATATATCCAATATTTTATTAATTATCACACATAGCAATCGTTATTAAGGTAGAATTGATCAGTATTGAACAAGAAATATAGTGAAAATAATTTTTGATTTGTAATTAGGAAACATTATACTAAATAAATACTTTATTACTTAAAATAATTAAAGACGAACATGATTCAACTGAAAACAAATCGATCATCCCCCTCTCAATTGGGGATATCCCAAAAGAGTATTTAAAAAAGAGAATGAATATACTAACTATCATAAATCTAGTAATATGGAAAAACATTGGCTTGATGAACCCCCTTATATGAAATTATTCCAACATTGAAATCATAAAATATTTCCATTATAAGAGTCAAAAGTTGAGAGAAGAGAAAAACAACTATCAAATCCTAATACTAAAACTGAAAGTAAAGATAGAGTATGGGCTGCCTCCATAGAGCGCTTTTATTTATAGTCAATTGCTCGAGTTGATAGACAAGATCACTTGTCATTCAACTTTAGTGAGTCAAACTGTCTGCACTCATACCATGAATCGGCTGTCTGACCAGCCTGAACAGTCTCCTGAGGAGTCAGGTAACACCATTGACCCCAAAAGACTTTCCAGACCCGCTTGTCTATTTTTTTACAATTAAGTAAAATTCAAGTGTGTGCGAGATTCGGTGAACATATAATAAAATACTGAAAAGTATATGGGAACCTAAGTGGGGAAACACATCATATCATCAGTAGTGTTAATCCACGTTAAGGAACATGTCCAAAAGTATCCCATAATCCATACAAGAACAAAAGTAAATTCGGTATATAAAACAAAATATAATACAAAAATCACTAATATAGTGAAGATCATGGTACCATGAAGTCATCATCTCACTGGTACACCTTGCCCTTCCCTCGATTACTAGAGGATGGATCTTGGTCCAAAAAAGGCCCAGTAAGTGAACATCATGGTTTTATAAAAGTTACAACATAATGTAATTCGATAAGGAATAATATAAGTAAATTGCAGGAATTAAATATAATTCAATCCTTATCTAGTATGATCAGGCGGTTCCCATGAACCCTATATGCAAGGAACTAGCTTGAATTCCGTTGGCCTGGTGATATTTGACATCAACGATCGGGGGAGGTCCCATCACGTGAAATTGTGAACCTGAGCGGCACCAGCGTACTCTAACTCTGTCGCATGATAGGCTGGGGGCGGAAACCTCCTCCAAATACCATACTAGATGGGGGGTAGAAGATCATCGTATAGTTATTCCTCGAAGCTGCCCGGCTAGCCAGAGGGGGAGACTCTTTGCCGTGAAGTCCCTATCTAATTCTCGGAGACTGCTCCTATAGGTCCCTATGTACATATGCATGGCAGAAAATAATCATGATGTGATGCACACCTGACTTATGCGATCATAATATGATCGGAATAAAATTTATAAATTCTCGGTATTCACAAACCTCATGTGTTGAGTGTCGAAACCTGACCACACTTCTAGTACCTCGTATATGTGTCGAAAGTCCTGCCGAAATGTTGTCGTTGAGCCAGTTACTCCCAGGCATGTATCCCAAGGTTATTAACCTAATTATGTAATTCTTCGAATTTATTATTATACTTTAAATTCCATATATGATGCACTAAATTGATAACTTAATTTGATAATCAAAATATTCTAATTTGACAAGTACATGTACACAAGGATTTACGTCTATCTCTTATCTTTCTAAAAAGGTATGGTATGCGTAATTTCGATTAAAAACAAAGGAGATATCAAAGTTTTACAAGCATTGCGCACATCTGAATTTTATTTTGACCAGCAAGGTTAAAAATTTGATTTCTCATAGTGTATTGCTCTTAATGCCATTAAATTTTATCACATGATTTTTAACATACCCAATAACAACATATCCAAAGCTCGCTCCAATTGGAGTTAAATTGAGTAAGTTATGCTCATCGCAATGTTTGGTCAAATTCTTGGTGTTTGAACGTTGTTGTTTTATTCTTTTGGGTTGATTCATCTTGTTTCGACTTGGGGACTCTTAGGGGACCCTTGGATATTACTTGGGTTCCATTTACATTAGTTTAAAACAAGAATTCCATTATTTAACAACCTATAGCCAATCTCACCATTAAAAGACTTTGAAAGCTTAAGTTATTCAACTTTTTGAACATACATTCGATCAACCTCAATTTCCAGTCAAATTGGGCATAAATTGAGTTGAATATGAGTCTTAAAACATTTCATATCAGTCCATGAAACCTAAATCTTGAACTCACAATTAAATTCTCAAATTCAAGCCAAAATATTAAATTCCAAGTCATGCAAAGTTTGAATTCTTGATTCTTAGTTCATGCTTGTTTAGAGGCATCAAATTTGAGTTCAAATATAAAAACATGCATGATATCATTATTATTAAACCATATAAGCCTACATTCATTCTTATGTCATCAAAATCTATGAAATTCTTATGGCATCAACATCCATGAAGTTGAAAGGGAAAAAAAAGGGATTACCTTAGGATTATTGTGGATGTAATGTTTCTCCTCTTCAAGATTCTAATTGCACTCCGATTTTTCCTTGAGTCCTCAAATTCTAGCAACTCATATTCTTCCTCTCAATTTTTGCGGCATTTTTAGTTGCGATAACAACAACTAAGTGTTCCTCATATACTTTGTATCAATTTAAAATAATGGCTTATAGATGCTCCTTGAGATACGAGTTTTGTGGCATATCTAAAAGTCCGAAATGGATCCTACACTTCACCATTAGCAACATAATTAGTTTAAGTTAAGCATTTAATTAAGCTTTTAAATCAAGTTGCTTAGTTGTTAATTTGAAGACATGAATTATTTTACATTGGCAAGTGTTGCTTGTAAGTGACAAGTGTCCCATATTGCATGGTTGTGTCTCCAAACTTGGTCTAGATCTTAGCCCTTCATCTAGATGCATTTATGAATCTCGAGATCAATCCCATGTACAACATAAAGTCCACCCACCATAATTTTTTGTTTGATTGTTTTGTGACACATATGTTACATTTTACATAGGCTATGGTTCTTAATTTAAAGCATAGGCTATAAGTTGAGTTTTATTATATTCCTACCATATGCATATTAATCGATTTTAATACACAACTTAGGCCAAGTTAAATCAAGTTAGTAATAGATCATGATACTAGCTTGAGTCATGTATTTCCCGCCTAATGCGTATCCCGATGTGAAACTCACCCCTTGCCTTGCCTTGTGCCATGTTTGTATTTATAATTATTTATTAAATATTATAAGCACACCAAAAAATTATTTTATTATTTATAGTGCATAATCGTCGAGCTCGGGATTCCAATCCAGTCGGATCGGTCTGAGTCTGGTTTGGTGGGTGCCGGGATCTCACACAAACTGACCATTAACTGATTCTTCATCATTCTTGACATCTTTAGCTTCCATATCATTCTCAGCATTCGCATAGCATTTTTTAGGGTAATTATCACGATAGGAGTTCTCCCCTTCATAACCATCATCATAATTATCACCATTGACGTAATTGTCTATCTCGTAACCATACTGAAAACACGAATAATCATTTTCCATCCTAAGTGTAATTACACATTGTTCTATATTGAGAACATCTCCAGCATTTTGGAGAAAAGTTCATCCTATTAATATTACGTCATCCTTTTCAATTTGTGGTACCATCAAGAAGTTAGTAGATACATGAACCGTCCCACTTGTACTGGCACATTCATCGACATTCCTACTAGAAAAAGCTTATCGCCATTCGCTTTATTGATAACAAAATGTGGTATAAAATCAATCCTCAATTTGGCCTATCTGCATTATTGTTCTGGTAATATATTTATATCAGCTCCCGTGTTAAGTAAAACACTACAGAAACTGACGTCATTGATCATCATGTGGAGGAAGAATTTCATTTGATCATCTTTGTAAATTTCAACCATATGTCATAAGTCTTGAAGCTTTAGTTGATCATTAGTAAATTTTCCTTCTGCTGGTTGCTTCTTTTCTTTATGTTGAGCTTCAGGTTACTGCTCTTCACGTTGCTGCTTCTTTGATTGTTTTTTTCTTATTATGCGATTTCTTATACATCCATAGTATAATGGTTTCATTCTTAATGGGTTCACTCACGTGGATGCAAACATTGAACTCCAATTCCTTTGCGGGTTTTGTTAGTTAGTATCGAGATTCATGATCACCATATCCTGTTAAATAAAATTTTCATAATAAGGTTTTAATCTATGACCATTTACTTTAAATATTTTTCTTGTGTCTAAGCTTTCTATTTCTATTGCACGATGAGGTGGTAAATCGACAATCAGATAAGGTCTTATCCATCTTGAATGGAGCTTTATAAGAAATAATTTAAGTCTTGAACAAAAGAGTAGAACTTTATCTCCTACTTGAAGATTTTTGGGAACTAATTTCTTTTCATGAAATGCTTTGGTTTTATCTTTATAAATTGATAAGTTCTCATGGGCATCATTCTTAATTTCTTCTAATTCTTGGAGACTCGACTTACGATGGTTTCTTGCTTCATTGTAATTCATGTTACATGCTTTTATTGCCTAATAGGCTTTATGTTCTAGTTATACCGGTAAATGAAACTTTTTTTTCCAAATACCAACTTATAAGGTTTCGTGCCTCTGGGTGTCTTAAATGTTGCTTCATATGCCCATAATGCGTCTTCTAATCTAAAACTCCAATCCTTACGTATTGGACTGACTATTTTTTTTCTAGTATTAACTTAATTTCTCTATTCGACGTTTTAGCTTGTCTACTAATTTTTGGATGATATGCAGTAAAAGTTATATATGTGACATTGTACTTAGCAAGTAGATTTGCAACTAATCGATTACAAAAATGTGAACCTCTATTACTTATAAGTGCTTTAGGTGCTCCAAAAACTGCAAAACTCTTTTATCAAAGGAAATCAACCACTATTTTTGAATCATTAGTTTTAGTAGCATCCGCTTCTACCTACTTAGACACATAATCTACAACAAGTAAAATATAAACATACCCATTTGATAGTGAAAAATGTCCCATAAAATCTGTACCTCATACATCAAACACTTTACAAAATAGAACATGAGTTAAAGACATTTGATTTCGACATCCTATGTTTTCAGTTTGTTAGCAATTTGGACAAGATTTTATATAAAGAAAACAATCATGAAATAGAGTAGGTCAAAAGAATCCGGAATCCAAAACTTTATGAGTAGTTCTTTGTGGATCGAAATGTCCTCCACATACGTAAATATGTCAATGAGATTTAATTGATTATACTTCTAAATGTGGTATGCATCTTCTAATTATTTGGTCGGTGCAAGACTTCCACCACAAACAATGTTTATAATCTTTTTTATTTATTCTTTTAAGCACTTGTTAAGTAAAGTGATAACCTATTAGTGGTAAGATAATTAACTATATCAGCATACCATGGGTTATACTATACAAATATTCATTCGAGAATTCATCCCTCAATGGTATAGGTGGTTCTCCATTTTCTAACCTACTTAAGTGTTCTGCTACTAGATCTTCGGCTCCTTTCTTATCTAATATAGTAAAGTTGAATTCCTTTAGAAGTAGTATCCATTTTATTAGTCTAGGTTTTGCATCTTGTTTTGTCATTAAATATTGCAAAGCTGAATGATTTGAATAAACTATTACTTTTTTCCTAATAAATACGGTCTAAATTTTTTAAGGCAAACACTACCGCTAAAAGTTCATTTTCAGTCGTGGTATAATTCTGTTAGGCTAGATCAAGTGTCCTAGAAGCATAGTATATAACATGACATTATTTAATTACCTACTTTTTAACCTAAAATAGCTCTAACTGCATAATTACTTGCATCACACATTATTTTAAAGGGTAATGACCAATTTAGTGATTTAATCACATGTGTGGTTGTTAAAGACTCCTTTAATTTATCAAACACTGTCTTAGCAATCATTGGTAAATTCAAAAGGAATGTCTTTTTATAAAAGCTTGCATAAAGGTTGTGTAATTTTAGAAAAGATTTTATAAATCTTCTATAGAATCTCACATGGCCAAGAAATGAATGTATTTATCTTATTATGGTAGCTAAGGTAACGTTTTGATTACTTATATTTTTTCTGGATCTACCTTTATTACTTTATGTGACTATATCAATAAGTGATTATTTATACAATATAAGGTTAGTCTAGTAGTATATTTAATATAAATATCCTCAAATGAGTGCTAATTCGTGGTATTATTGCATTTTCAGGGAATTAAAGTATATTGGAAGAAATCAAGGAAAAATGAGAAGAAACGTAGCAAGCCATAAAATCAGAGTTGGCACCGTGAGAGCATGTATTAACTCCATGGGAAAATAAGATACATAGTGGGGATGAAAGGCATGGCGTAGGAGAGAAAAAGAAATGAAGAAAACAAACTTTAGAAGTCTGACGCAGTGGCGACACTGTAGCTAACAAGGGACATCATCAGGAGACAAAGGGGAAGGTGCTGAGGCTCCAGGAGCTAAAAATTACATAATGAACTCTTTGCAAGCGATGACAAATGTTGTGACTTAACACACACAAATACGGCCATTAGTGATAGTGCCAACTTCATAGAAACTAGAAAGTGAAGTTCTAATTCAGGTTAAATTGTAATTTAGGGTTTCTAATTATTATTAGGGAGTATAAATAGGTATTAGGAAGTGGTAAACGAAAGAGAGCCAACCACATAGAAGGAAATTAGCCTCCATTAGAGTAATTTGGCATTAAATTTGAGTATTAAGGAGCTTTCGTTGGACAAACATTGAAGACTCCACGTGTGCAATCAATATTTGGTTTCATTGATTAACTCAAGGAAATATTTATATTCATATCAGTTTTGCAATAAATTCTATATTGAATTGTAATGCGTGTGTTCTAATGATGTGCGAGTAGTCTATTTATCTTAGGGATCAATGGATCCTAAGGTATGAATGCTATGCTTTAAAATAGGAATAAAAAGTGATAATAAAAAGTGCAATAGTTAGAATTTGTATTGATTCTGAGCATAATGCTTTAGACATCTTGATCACGTATTTAATGAAATTAGGCTTTAATAGTTATCATGGTCATTGAAGCTTCTAATCCGGACATGAATGGTACAACCATAAAATAAACAACATTAAGAAATAGTATTTGATTAGGGAGGTGCAGATAGCAAACTTAGTTGGTTATGAACCTAATGATTTGAGACTTAAAGCAATGTGGAACTTATATTATTTATACCAATAGATGGAGTTCTAGTTTGCACATTGGAATCTTCACAGTCATGATAGTGGGTTGAAGTAGATTTGAAGGAAATATTTATATTCTAATTAGGCATTGCACAAATTATATTGAGATATACACAAATACAAAGCATAATACTAAATTACCTTGGTGAAGTTGTGAACTAAGATATCCTTAATATAAGAGTTCAACTAAAGTTTAAAGTGATTTTTAGAATAATTTAGTTTAGATATAAAATCAATTAAAAGAGAATCCCTTAGCAATAGTTCAAGTTAAGTAGGTGATATACAACTAGTTCGAAAATCTTTCCCTGGGGACGATATCCGTGATCAACGTAAGTTGATTGCACTATTACTACAAGCTAGCCATTATACTTACGACACGCATCAAGTGTTTGGCGTTGTTGCCGAGGATAGTAGCCATTAGTATTTCTTAGTTTGAGTAGTTGCTATGTTTTATTTTTAGTACTTTAATTTCCAATTCATAATAAAAAAAAAAAATAAGCTTGAGTTTTAGTTTGACTTTTTGCACTTAATTGTTTTGTGTTTTCTTTTCAGGAATACTTAGTAAATGTTTAACAAAGAAGAGAAGAGCCTAGTGCCTTACAATTCGAAGACTGAAAGAACAACCAAAGGAAAGAAAAAGAAAAAAAAAGTCAAGATGGTTGAGGTGCAAGCTTGAAACAAATATCGGGGTCGTGGGAATAGCAAAACCGTATATGATCTGGTAGTGCGAGAAAGATCGCGAGGACAGAGATGCCTTCGTAACTATTTCAAGCCAGAAGTTCAGGAGACATACAACAGAGTGATGAGGCTTCTAGCCAACACCACCGAGTTCAAGCTGAGACCATCTCTGATAAACATGGTGCAAAATAATCTATTCCATAGGCTATCCTATGAAGATCTAGTTGCACATGTTAAGAATTTCTTGGAGAAGCGTGACACCTTGCATATCATCAGAGTTATGAAAGAGGTGATCAGGATGCGACTTTTCCTAATCTCACGGTGGAAATGTTAAATCCTGGTTCTAAGGGCTGAATGCAGGGAGTTTGACTTCATGGGTGGAAATCAACGAAAGATTTCTTGAAAAGTTCTTCCCCCATCGAAGGTCAGTGAAAAACTTGAAATTAATTAGTTTAAGCAAGAAAACACCAAGTCTCTTAGCGAGGCTTGGGAAAGATTCAAAGATATACTGAGGAGATGTCCGAGACACGAATACGTGAAATGAGCACAACTCCAAATTTTTTACTATGAGATGAACCACAACACAAGAACGCTAGTAGATGCTGCATTAGGTGGCTCTCTACTTACAAAGGATGAAAACGGAGCATTGGTTCTCCTTGATCTTATGTCTCAGAATTTTACCACCGGCAATCGTTTTAGAGTCAGAAAATCAGAAAGCATCTATGAGATTGACTTACAAGAAACAATTATAGCACAACTATCAAATCTAAGTAGTCAGATAGAAAGACTTCAGACTGGACACCAATGTCCACAAGTAGCATAACAACCCATAATCAACCCATGATGTATCATCCCTCGACAACACGACTTATGTGACACGTGTCATGGCCCGGCCCACGCGATAGCCTTCGAACCTTGGGAGTCGACACCGATGTATTTTACGATTTTTGATATGTGTAATAGCATTATGGATTAAATGCGTGTCACGAGCCACTCGAGCGGAAGGTCGCCGGAGGTCTCACACTCTCTCTCTCTCCCGTGAGCACTCGACCACTCTCCCTCTCCTCACGGTTTGCTCTCCCTCTCGGCTCACGTTTCTCTTCATTTCTCTTTGTTTTGGTTGTTGTTCGTCACACTTATTACGTGTGCGTGTGGTTGCCGTGACGAGGGACCGGCCGTGGGCGACCTCCGGAGACCCACCGAGTCCAAAACGTCCCGAACCACCCCCGCATGGCCCATGCAAAGTACTTGTTGTATACATACAACAAACTCGGTTTTTGCTAAGTGTTGACCCTCTCGCCGGAAAAGGTCCTCATCGGGCGGCGCCACCGCCGGACCACCAGGACCGGAACGTGTCGGGGACCCCACCAAAACTCGTATGTGGGTCCCACAACCCTAAAAGTGGCCAAAAACAGTTTTATAGGTGCAAAGGAATCGATATTTCATGTGATGTGTACGTTGGAGGCTCGCCGAAAACCACCATCGCCGGCGGTCCTACCGGTCGAACCACGATCATTAAAGGTTGTCGAGGTCTCACTTAATATTAGTTGACGTCTAGCAATCCTCGGCTAAGTCCGAAACAAACGTACGTAAGGCTTTTGGAATTAGTTCGTGTGATGCCATCGTCGAGTCGAAAAAAAATATATAGTTGCTATTCAAACGTCGCGTGGCGATGAATGGCTATGATGTCGTGATCATGTTGCCGGTCCGCGAGACCATGACGTGACCCGCATACGACTGAGCCGAGCCTATGACTCGCGATGAAGCGAATACGTAGTTTGTCTTCAAAACCCGAGAAAGAGTGTCTTCTTTTATTTATTAAAATGTATGACCGTCCGAGCCATTCAAAACATTGGAAATGATGATAAGTTTAAACCTAAGTGTTAGTGAATGACTCGACCTAATAACACGAGTTTTCGACCTTGTCGTAACGGGAAACTTGAGGATACGCGTTAGGAGTCGCGGGAGTTTTACGTGGATTACAATAATCTCGAGTAAGTACACTTGCCTTAAAAAGCATTTGTACGTTAGTAAGCCACTAAGAAGATATCATGTGATTCATTTTCACTTTTCTTGTGTTCGTTATTATCCCATCATTGGCATTCCATTCTATGTTCTTGTATGTGTGTTCTTGGCATAAGTACGTCTCGAAGGTACATGCGGCTGCACTAGAAGGGATAAAACGCGGCACTCGAGCGCACGAGTGTTTGACCACCCCTAGTGATTGTGTGATACCATGTACTTGGATTGTTGTGGATGGTTGTGGATTGTTGTGGTATTGTTGTGGATTATGGACTACTTATTGCCTCTCTTGACTCGTAGAACACGCATGTTTCGATTGCTATCATTTCCGATCTGTCTATCATGCATTCTTGCTTATTTATATTCCCGCATTTCGCATTCGCATGATATTTAGACTGTCTTGTTTGTCGTTTCATGAATTACTTTGTTATATTCTTCTGGCTTTACTTTCAAATTCTCTTAGTTGCTCACCGTCTAGTTTGTGACGGTGGGTGCGGATAAGACGAGAGCGATAGGGGCAAGGGACCGTGTCTAGGAGACTTTTTGTGAGCGGTGGACGTGAGGTACCGAGATGTAGGCTCGTACCTATTCTTTTTGTATGACGTTTATGTATATACATATATGGTTGTTTTGGAACCTAGGAACTAGGTTTGAGGTGATTTCCATAATTTCGTTTTGTTGACTTGGATATGACTGTCTTGGGGTTTCCACATTTATATAGATTCCTAATTTCCTTGATTGAGTTATTTCCCATTATTTGATTAGAATATGATTTTTGCTTCCGCTTTGTATTATAACCGCAATAACTCTTTCATAAACCTTAAAAACCTTAAAATTTTGATAAGTTGAGGTGACTAGGCTCGTCCGGTTCATTTGAGAATCGACTCGGGACTCGCACGGGTCTAGGCGGCGTACCCAAATGCATTGGGAATTTGGGGCCGTCACGGTTGGTATCGAGACTACAGTTTGGTTATATAGACCCGACTCATGTTGTAAATTCATAAAACACAAGCCATTGAAACCAAATGGAAGTTAGGAACGGTCAAACCGAAAAGTGGAAACCCTAGGATCCCGTAGAAACTTAGTCGGGAAGTAATTGGGCGAGTCAAATTATTTTAATACATATTATGATTGCTATGTATATTATTGTAGTATACGGTAGCTATAGGCGATTCGAGAAGTTCGTTTTCTTGATTCGAGACGACGATGACGGATCGGACTGTCGGGCGACGATAGCGGCACATCGGCACACGATATGCCGGTGCGGACGATGTGCATGCCTTGACTCGAGAGAGTTGCGACGCGGGATTCGCAGCTACGGGAAATGTTACGATTGTTGAGGACACTCGTACCGGCCTACCGCTACACCATCGACTCCGACTACACCATTGCCACATACTACTACTCGAGGGCGAGAGACCCCGATTCTTTGCGGCATCCACGCTCCGACTCGTTAGAGGCGTGACTGAGGGAGGCGTTGTTGCGCCGCACGCGCAGAACAAGGCGAGGGCACATCCTTTAGTGACGTGATAGCTCGAGCGACGAGGCACCACCATTTGCGCCGAACTAATGCGAGGTCACTCCGATTACGACTCCATCGAAGAGTCCGGAGCCATCGCCGAGGCGAAGCGATGGAGGGAATTTAAGAGACATGATCCCATGAAGTTTTATGGCGGCACGATGTTAAGGCAAAGCGAGTTGTTTCTGAAGAATCATGAGAAGATTCACTCGACCATCGCCACGGAGGACCACATGCGAGCGACTATCTCTTCGTCGATGTTACATGGAGAGGCAGATGATTGGTGGACGACGATCATTACTACCAGGGGTGTTCCGAGAGACTGGATCGACTTCAAGACCCGATTTAATCGAAATACTTTCCACCGACTGTACTTCGAGCAAAGAGGAATGAGTTCATGACGTTGAGGCAGGGCGCTAATGAGTCAGTTATGGAGTATATGGGTAGATTCTCATCATTGTTGCCTTATGCTGGAGGATCGGCCGACACCGAGACTGACCGAGTGTATTATTTCACTGAGGGTCTATTACTTACGATCGGTGGTTACGTAGTCACTACACAAATGGAGACTTTACAGATTGCATACGAGCGGAGTTTAGCTCGAGAGAGTTACCTACTTACTCATCCTACGGAGACTAGATCGGCCGGACTGAGTCCCGATTGGAGGAGCATCATCGAGACAAGAAGAGGAAGAAGAATAGGTGGAATTTCCGTGATCGCGGGACTCGGAGCGTAGGGTCGTTGCACGATCGACTATTCGTCCGACCCATACTAATCCGCCGGTACCTAGCTTTGCCGGTCATCCACCACGGCCTAGTCGATCGGGACAAGATCCGAGACGACTCACTGCGAGAGTAGGGGTGCCGATCAAGGAGACAAGCAGAGGAGGACACGGGGGCCCTGGTCGGACTCGGACACAAAGTTCCGCACAAGGACGAGGCCAGAGCGGACTCGAGGATCGCAGGATACCCGTGCACTGCTACAGGTGCGGAAAGGTCGATCACATACGAGAGGGAGTGCCCTCAACCACCAAAAGTACCGCCACGCATTATCGCCTCGAAAGAACGCGTTCGGGCGGTTGTTGAGCACGACCGGGGGCATCCGAAACCTCGTCGAGGGTATGATTTCTATTTGTGGTACTTTCATGCACACCATGTTCGATTCGGTTCCATTGTCTCATTTATTGCTTTGGTCGAATGGTAGATAAGCTAGGTTTGAAACACATTAGGCTTAGTAAACCCCTCATCCTCGGCACCGCCTGGAGATAAGATTTACCCGAATTTGTTGTGCCTCGATACTTCAAAGTAGAGATAGGGGGTTATGAGTTACCGGTGGATATGAGAGTGCTCGAGTTTTTGGAGTTTGATGCTTTGTTGGGCATGGATTGGGCCGGGATCGTTTCATGCTCACATTAGTTGTTATGAGAAGAGAATCACGATTCCGTTAGAAGGTGGTTCGGAGCTCGGCAAGATTCGGGCACGGCATCGCTACTACCTATCACCGAGAGGCGGGGAAGCCACGAGTGACGAGATTGAGATTGTTGCGAGCGTCATGAGCACTGGAGCGAAGCGGGAGATTTGCTTTTCGAAGTACCGGTTGTGTGTAACTTCCCGGATGTGTTTCGGAGGATTTGCCGGGATTACCACCACCGAGGGAGATTGACTTTATTATTGACCTTGTTCCGGGACTAAGCCGATCTCGATACCACCCTACCGTATGGCACCCCGAGAGCTTGAAGAGTTGAGGAGTCACTAGATGACTTGTTAGAGTGGGCTTCATCGATCCGAGTATGTCGCCTTGGGGAGCACCAGTTCTATTTGTGAAGAAGAAGGATGGAAGTTTGAGGCTATGCATAGATTATCGTCACCGAACCGAATTACAGATGAAGAACAGATATCCGTTGCCGCGCATTGATGATTTGTTTGACCGGTTGACGAGCGCATGGTTCTCGAAAATAGATCTGCGATCGAGGCTATCACCACTCGGGATTAGGGATGAAGATCGAGAAAAGACGGCGTTCGGACGAGATACGGTCATTTTCGGTTCTTGTCATGCCGTTCGGTTTGACTAATGCACCGGCAATGTTCATGGATCTCATGCATCGTGTGATGAGGGAATACCTTGATCGGTTCGTGATTGTGTTCATAGACGACATCCTCATCTATTCCAGGACTCGTGAGGAGCACGAGGGGCATCTACGAACAGTGTTGCAGACTTTAAGAGATCATCGACTGTTTGCCAAGTTCAGCAAGTGCGAGTTTTGGTTGTCGGAAGTCCGATTTCTTGGGCATGTTGTTGGAGCTACCGGTGTTGCTGTTGACCCAGAGAAGGTTAGAGCATGATTGAGTGGCCTAAGCCGACTACCGTTACGCAAATTCGCGCTTTTACGGGATTGGCGGGATACTATCGCCGATTTGTGCAAGACTTCTCCAAGATTGCTGCTCCGATGACAAAATTGACTAAGAAGAATGCAAAGTTTGATTGGGATGAGGAGTGTAAACATGCATTCAACACTTTGAAGCAGAAATTGACTACCGCGCCTGTGTTAGCGTTGCCCGAGACTGGGAAAGACTTAGTGGTGTACACTGACGCGTCGAAGGTTGGCTTGGGTTGTGTATTGATGCAAGAGGGCAAAGTTATCGCCTATGCATCTCGATAGCTGAAAGTGCACGAGAGGAACTACCCGACACACGACTTAGAGTTGGCTGCAATAGTGTTCGCATTAAAAATATGGAGGCACCACTTGTATGGCGTACGTTTCGAGTTATTCACAGACCACAAGAGCTTGAAGTACTTATTCACTCAGAGAGAACTAAACCTGAGACAGAGACGTTGGCTAGAGTTCTTGAAGGACTATGATTTCTCGTTAGAGTATCATCCGGGAAAGCTAACGTGGTTGCGATGCTTTGAGCCGTAGGGGATCGATCTTTGAGGTGGTCGTATGTCGGATGACTCACTCGAGTATGGTCTTCTTGAGGCGGCCCGAGTTGAGGAGTTCGGCGGACGTCGGGGACTACCGGGATACGATTTGTGGTCGGATGAGGTTGCGACCGTTTCACTCTTGACTGTTCTCGAGGGACGACGAGCGATGAGTCGTACCAACAATTCAAGAAGATGGCCGACGATTCGAACATCCGATTGGAGTCGGTCGACGGACTCTTGTTTGAGGTATCGTGGGCGTGTGGATTCCATTGGCGGGCGACTTACGTACCGAGATACTCCAGGGAGGCTCACCGTTCTAGATTTTCGTGCATCCGGTCGAACCAAGATGTATGCGACATGCGACGTCTCTTTTGGTGGCCGGGGATGAAATCGATGTGTCGGAATTCATTAGAGCGTGCGAGATATGCCGGCGTGTGAAAGCCGAGCATCGACGGCTGGAGGATTGCTGCGGCCCTACCTATTCCTCAATGGAAGTGGGAGCACATTGCTATGGATTTTGTCAGTGGCTTGCCCCGATCTCCTCGTGGCCATGATAGCATCTGGGTAATTGTGGATCGATTGACGAAATCTGCTCATTTCATACCCGTATCCACTACACACCGAGTTGACAGACTGAGCATTCTTTACGAGCGTGAGATTGTCAGACTACACGGAGTTCCGTTGTCGATCGTGTCAGATCGAGGAGCGCAGTTTACTTCGTTATTGTGGCAGAGCATGCAGGCTCGATTCGGCACCGGAGAGTTGAGTACGGCGTTCCATCCACGAGACGACGGACGATCAGAGAGGTTGATACGGGTGTTGGAAGACATGCTCGGGATGTGTGTTTTGGAATACGGCGGGTCGTGGGAAGAGTATCTTCATTTGTGCGAGTTTGCTTACAACAACGAAGTTATCGTGCAAGTATCGGTATGGCACCGTTTGAGGCGCTCTATGGCGAGCCTTGTAGATCACCTTCTTCTTGGTGAGCGAGGGATGTTGTGACCGTTGGTCCCGAGACTGTTGTTTATCACACCGAGAAGGTACGGCGAGATCCGTCGAGGCTTAAGAGTGCTCAAGAGCGGCAAAAGAAATACTATGATCGCATCACGATGAGCTTCAATACGACGTGGGGGACTATGTATACACGAAAGTCTCGCCTCGAAGGGTCACAAACGATTCGGAATCGAGAGGAAGCTTGCTCCTAGATTTATCGGTCCCTTCAAAGTTGTGAAGAGGGTCGGTAAGGTTGCTTACCGGTTAGAGTTACCGCCGGCGCTCGTCGGTGTTCACCCGCATTTCACATTTCAATGCTTCGACTAGATAAGTCGGGCGGAGGGCGACGACCTACCGTGGACTGAGTCGGATCGAATTGCAAGACGATGCCACGTACGAGGAACGACCAATTCAAATTGTCGGCCGTAAAGTCAAGGTATTGAGGAACAAGGAAATCCCTTCCGTTCTCGTGAAATGGCAATTCCACGGGGACGAGGAGTTAACTTGGGAACTAGAGTCATACATGCGAGAGCACTTTCCTATCTATTTGATTCGGTGAGTCGAAGTTTAGTTTACTTATTAATAAATTTCGGGGTCGAAATTCTAATAAGTGGGGAGACGTAACATCCCTCGATTTCTAACACGACTTACGTGACACGTGTCGGGATCGTGACCCGGCCACGCGATACTGGACGGTACTTCGAACCTTGGGAGTCGACACCGAGGTAATTTTACGATTTTTGATATGTGTAATAGCATTATGGATTAAATGCGTGTCACGAGCCACTCGAGCGATTTCCTTTTTGTTTATGCGTGAGTTCTCGCCTAGGTAGCCGGGGGAGGAAATACAGTAAAAGTGTGCACGTAACGGAGAAAAATACGGGTCGATGAGGTAAGGTGAGTCCGGAACCCGGGGGTTAAGGTTGGGGACTTGTGGGTGGGCAAGGCACACCTAGGACACACCCCACCATATTGATTTGAAATTTCAAACAAAAGAAACCAACCACCCCACCCACTCCCATCACTCACACCTCACACTCCCATCACTCACGTCACACTCCCATCACTCTCTCTCTCCCGATTTATCTTCTCTCCCACTCACCTCGGTCAACTCTCTCCCATCACTCACGGCTTCAAACCTCTCTCTCTCTCGCGTTTCACTTCTCACTCACGGCCTCTCTCTCCCTCGGCTCACCGCCGCCTCTCTGCTCTCGCCGGTGACGGGACCGGGACGCCGGAGGAAGCCGCCAACCGGAGGTAACACTCTCACCTCGGTTTTCTCTCTCTCTCGCGTTTCACTTCTCTCACGGGCTCTCTCTCTCTAGGTTTGCTCACCATTCGGTTGGCCGAGACCACGCCGTCGTCGGAGGTCCCGTGGTGACGAGGAAGGTCGCCGGAGGTCTCACACTCTCTCTCTCTCCGTGAGCACTCGACCACTCTCCCTCTCCTCACGGTTTGCTCTCCTCTCGGCTCACGTTTCTCTTCATTTCTCTTTGTTTTGGTTGTTGTTCGTCACACTTATTACGTGTGCGTGTGGTTGCCGTGACGAGGACCGGCCGTGGGCGACCTCCGGAGACCCACCGAGTCCAAAACGTCCGGAACCACCCCCCCGCATGGCCCATGCAAAGTACTTGTTGTATACATACAACAAACAAGGTTTTTGCTAAATGTTGACCCTCTCGCCGGAAAAGGTCCTCACTGGCGGCGCCACCGCCGGACCACCAGGACCGGAACGTGTCGGGGACCCCACCAAAACTCGTATGTGGGTCCCACAACCCTAAAAGTGGCCAAAAACAGTTTTATAGGTGCAAAGGAATCGATATTTCATGTGATGTGTACGTTGGAGGCTCGCCGGAAACCACCATCGCCGGCGGTCCTACCGGTCGAACCACGATCATTAAAGGTTGTCGAGGTCTCACTTAATATTAGTTGACGTCTAGCAATCCTCGGCTAAGTCCGAAACAAACGTACGTAAGGCTTTTGGAATTAGTTCGTGTGATGCCATCGTCGAGTCGAAAAAAAATATATAGTTGCTATTCAAACGTCGCGTGGCGATGAATGGCTATGATGTCGTGATCATGTTGCCGGTCCGCGAGACCATGACGTGACCCGCATACGACTGAGCCGAGCCTATGACTCGCGATGAAGCGAATACGTAGTTTGTCTTCAAAACCCGAGAAAGAGTGTCTTCTTTTATTTATTAAAATGTATGACCGTCCGAGCCATTCAAAACATTGGAAATGATGATAAGTTTAAACCTAAGTGTTAGTGAATGACTCGACCTAATAACACGAGTTTCCGACCTTGTCAGGTAACGGGAAACTTGAGGATACGCGTTAGGAGTCGCGGGAGTTTTACGTGGATTACAATAATCTCAGGTAAGTACACTTGCCTTAAAAAGCATTTGTACGTAGTAAGCCAGCTAAGAAGATATCATGTGATTCATTTTCACTTTTCTTGTGTTCGTTATTATCCCATCATTGGCATTCCATTCTATGTTCTTGTATGTGTGTTCTTGGCATAAGTACGTCTCGAAGGTACATGCGGCTGCACTAGAAGGGATAAAACGCGGGCACTCGAGCGCACGAGTGTTTGACCACCCCTAGTGATTGTGTGATACCATGTCTTGGATTGTTGTGGATGGTTGTGGATTGTTGTGGTATTGTTGTGGATTATGGACTACTTATTGCCTCTCTTGACTCGTAGAACACGCATGTTTCGATTGCTATCATTTCCAAATGTCTATCATGCATTCTTGCTTATTTATATTCCTGCATTTCGGTACCCGCATGATATTTAGACTGTCTTGTTTGTCGTTTCATGAATTACTTGTTATATTCTTCTGCTTTACTTTCAAATTCTCTCGCTTTGCTCACCGTCTAGTTTGTGACGGTGGGTGCAGATAAGACGGAGAGCGATAGGGGCAAGGGACCGTGTCTAGGAGACTTTTGTGAGCAAATGGACGTGAGGTACCGAGATGTAGGCTCGTACCTATTCTTTTTGTATGACGTTTATGTATATACATATATGGTGGGAATGAAACATGAAGACATCAACTTTATGAACAATCAAGGCTACAAGAACAACTTCAGGCGGAGGGAGTGGCTCCTCTGTAGTTTTATCAAGGATACAACAACAACAAACTAAACTTATCTTATGAAAATCATGATAATGCACTAAAGTTACCTCAAGGCTTTGAACAACAAAGAAGAACGTTAATGCTATTCGTATAATGAGCACCACATTAACAAAGAAGCCAAGGCAAGACCAAATAATATATTTATCGGATAAGGTTAATAAAATGGAAATCAAGAAGCCAGAGAATTTAGAAGAAGTGCAAAAGGCTAAGGTTCAAAAAAGGCACCATGGTTCGCAGACTATGTTAACTACTTAGCATGCAAAGTGTTTCCTCCAGATTTTACCAATGAAACATGAAAGAAATTCCTAAATGATATGAAGTCTATTTCTGGGGTGAGCTATATATGTTTAAGAGATGCGATGATGGATTGATTTGACAATGTGTAGCACAAGAGGGATTTGCAGGTATTCTGGGATGACTCATTCATTATCATACACTATAAGGAAAATGATATTTAGAAACGAAATTAGCAACGGAATTAAGTTCCATTGCTAAAAAAAGTAGTTAGAAACGGAATTGAGATGGACTAATTCAGAGACGGAATTGAGACGGATCAGAGATGGAAATAGAGACGGAAATAGAAACAGAATTAAATTCCCTCTCTAAAAAATGGCGCTAACATTCCCACCGAAACTTTCTTTTCTTATAACCGTTCATCAAATCTCGAGATTTGTGCGTGCTTCGATCAAGGCCCTCCCAAATCCCCAAATCCCCAACTCGTCTCTGTCTCTTGCTCTCAACTCTTCTCTCTGGTCTCTCCATCTCTTGCTCAACCAGTCACTCTGGTCTCTCTGGTCTCTCTGGTCTCTCCGTCTCTCTCCGGTCACCGCCCCCAAAATCCCCAACCCCCAACAAGTCGATCGTCTCCGTCTCTTGCTCTCAACTCTCTCTTTGGTATCTCCGTCTCTTGCTCACTGCTCTTGCTCACGGCTCTCCGTTCTCTCTTCGGTCACCGCTCACCGCTCTCTGCTCTCACCGGTGACCGATCTCTCATCGGTCTTCTCCGCTCACAGCTCTCTCTCTTTCACTGCTCTCTGCTCTCTGGTCGCTCTGTGCTCACCGCTCTCTGCTCGTCGAGGATGTTCTCTCTCTCTCACCGCTCTGGTCGAGGACGCTCTTTCCCAAACCCTAAATCTCTGTCGTCACTGCGATTGCGGCTACGACGAGGCTGTTGGATCTACCGTCGCCGGCTGCCGGAGATTGGAGCCTCCGAAGCCCTAAGTCGTCACCGACCTACGCCCCACCCTAAGCCGTCGCCGAACTCGTCAAGGTAACAATCAAAAATAAAAATTGTATACCCTAAACCATCGCCCCACCCTGATTAGAGCTTCTAGTGTTGACATTTTTGTGGGGGGTTTTGGTTTTTAGTTTCTGGGTTTTGATTTGTTGTATCTGCTTACATTTTCATGTTGGTTCGGCTTTCATGTGCATTTGTTGGTGTTCTTCACTTGATCTATTAAGTTAATGTTGTGTATTTTGTTTGGTTTATAAGTTTTTGTTTTGCTCTTCTCTTGCATGCTTAATTATTTTGTGGTTATGCTTGTTCTACTGAGTAACAATGAAATGTGATCTGCATTTCTCTGTTGTGATCTGGGTTTTGTAGTTATGTTCATTTTGCCATGTTTTAGTTGTTGCAAAGCTACTTGTGAGTGACACAGTTTTCCCTAATTGGATTTGTACAAGTTTTTACCTTTTTATATATATGGTTTAGGGTTTAGGGTTTTAGGGTTTGTGTTCTTATGGTGGTTATTGTTGGTGTTGTTTATGTGCTTACTGCTACTTCCACTGTTAAATTCACCTTCCTTACCAATTTCTATCTATTACGGGACCTTGAGAGTACCTAAGTTCTTGCTGTTGGGAGAGTCATAGCTGGCTTGTACATCATTGATTTAGTTTCCTTTACTTTAGAGCTTCCTTAGTCATTTACGGTAAGTAATCATAATTGTTCATGGCATCATAGACTTGGTCATCCTTCAGCTGTTGTAACTAAAAAGTTAATTCCATTGATTCCAGGTCATGTTCCTATTAGTTCAGATTTTGATACTATGTAGGCGTAGGATTGATTGAAGAAACAAAAAACCATTTTTTGTGCATTGGGTTTCTATGTGATTACCTTGTTTTTTTTTTTTTAAAGATTGGTCTTACATTATTAAGTTGGTTCGATTTGATTTGAAATGTAGATCGTTTAGCTGAGTTTGTTTGCAACTGTGCACAAATTTAGATCTCATGCTGGAGATAGGTGCTGCAAATTATTTAGGGAGCTTTGGTTGCCATTAAGTAACAAGCATTCACTGGTTTTCGAGCTGCCAATACTGAAAATTGTGCTATATTTTATTTTTTAATTTACATTCTTTGATATTTTTATGCCTCATTTTTTCATGTTTTTCCTACTATATTTGATTCACTTGTGTGTATATGCGTGTGTGTAGATAAAGCTACCAATAGAGTAGGTATAAATGAATTGTACCTATAATTATATAATTTCTACTACTAGGTAGGGTTCAAAAAACTATGATTACTCTTTTAGTTAATGTTGCTATTTCACATAAAATTCCAAGAGAATTGAATAAACATATAACCTTAAGGAGGTACGAGTGAACAAGTACTAGGAGCTTTGATACTATGTGGTATTTGTATGCCTCTTATAACTTATGATTTATTTATTTTTTTGAACTCCTTGTTGCTTTTATTTTTACGACCAATTATCATACTCTGTTTGGTATCAGTCATGTACCGAGCTAGGTATTAAGAAAGTTGTTTCCAAATCCCTTTATTCAATGGCTAGAAGCAAAGCTTTTTGTTCATGTAGTTAGGTAGGTTCTCAGATTCCCCTTCTAATAAATCGTGTTAGTTGGACACACAAGTAGCCATGTACCGTAGGAAATTATGAAACTAGTTGACTAATTTAATTGCACAATTACAATAGGAATGTCGTCTACAAGTCGAGACTGGATGTACAACCGTCTCGACAACGGCTTTGTTCAAATTGAATTTGCGGCGAAGGTTAAAGAATTCATATCATTTGCTAAGCAACATTGTCGTACATACCAAAGTGAAAGGAAGATTAGATGTCCGTGCAATTATAAGAAATGTCGACTTGTACCGTACCTGGACATCAAAACGGTTGAGTACCACATATGTAGGTATGGATTTGTTTCGGGATATCACTGTTGGTACGAACATGGTGAGAACGGAGATGAAGCCCCGCAAAACTTCTACCAAATGGATAACCATATTGATGATGCTGATGTGGGAGGAGACGATCCGACAACTTACCGCGAGATGCTACACAATGTGGCAGGTCCAAGTTTCAATTGGAATCACGTGGAAGAATCACCAAACCCCCAAGCACGCCAACTATATGACATGATAGAGGCTAGTAGCGAACAATTGTGGTCGGGTTGCGAAACCATGACAACGTTGTCCGCAATGGCAAGATTTCTTGCGATCAAGTCAAAACATCATATATCTGAACGAGGGTATAATGAAATCAAAAAATTCATGAAGGATTGTTTGCCAAATGACAATTCATTGGTTGAAAATTTTTATGCCACTAAAAGACTAATGCGAGGTCTAGGTCTACCTGTTGAGAAAATAGATTGTTTTGAGGACCAATGTATGATTTATTGGGGAGTGGACTCTGAGTTGACATCATGTAAATAGTGTGGGAAATCACGCTACATTGCACAGCGACTAGGTCGTGGCTGGAACACCAAAAAATGCCCTTGCAAAAAAATGTAGTACTTCCCTTTGGGCCCTCGGTTGCAACGATTGTATGCGTCTGAGTCAACGGCAAAACATATGCGATGGCATGGAGAACATTCCTCGCCAGAAGATGTTATGCAACACTATTCTGATTCGATAGCTTGAGACATTTTAATGATGTCAATAGAGACTTCGCCGTCGAGGTTTGGAATGTTCGTTTATGATTGTGCAATGATAGTTTTCAAGTATTTGGGATTTCAGGAAAATCGTACTCTTCATGGCCCGTAATATTGACTCTGTACAACATTCCACCGTCGATGTGCATGAAATCTGAGTTTATGTTCTTAATTGTTATCGTTCCCGGACCGACCAACCCAAAACAGAAAATCGACGTGTTCCTTCAGCTGCTTGTGAAAGAGTTGCAAGATTTATGGAACAATGGGGTGATTACATATTTTCATGAAGAGTCATGATTGTCATATTTTCATGCAACGGTTGATACCAATTGCATTCAAAGAACTCCTCCCAACCCGGTTCGGGTTGCAATTAGCGAACTAAGCCTTTTTTTTCGATTCCTAACTGCGAAAAATGTCAGTCTCAAAGATATGGAGGTCTTAGAGTCTGAAATACCAAAAATCATTTGCAAGTTGGAGAAAATATTCCCTCCAAGCTTCTTCAACTCTATGGAACACCTACCAATCCACTTGGCCTACGAGGCCCGTCTGGCCGGTCCCGTTCATTTTCGATGGATGTATCCCCATCTTACGACGACAGAGCAGGCTTGCAGTGACAGGCCCTCTACGGGCACCTCAGAGGACAGGGACCGAGCCCCCTCGCGTGCAGCGAATCCCGATCACACTGATTTCCAATGATACGCAAGTTTGTATTTGATTCATATATGTACTTCTAAATATCGATGTAAATTATTAAAAACGTTGTTAAGATGTTATGCATTTTCATGAAACACAGGGAGTTGCATCCTTCTCATTATTGTGCATGGAGGATGACAAAAGTTTTCAAAAGATGGATGATTCCAGAAGGGTATTGTTGGAAGTCGGTATCGAATCATCATAAGAACCACTACTGGCGCCAATGGAAGGTACGCAGGACTAATAAATGTCTTAGGATTTATACTAGTTTTTCAATTCTCGTAACAATTGCAATCACCATTTTGTAGGTATATTTTAGATGAGATGACACGATTCCCGAGGATCTCATTCGTGCGACGTACGACACGCATGCAGACACAAGGTACACCGCATTGATGCACAAGTTAAAGAAGAATCGTGTTCAGCCAGTTTATGTTACCGATAAGGCATGGAAAAGATACTTGGAGTACCGGGAGAGCGAGGACTTCCTTGGCAGGTCTAGGCAAGCGTCAACGAATAGGAACACCGAGGTCGAAGGACCTGGGAATGGACCCTCGAAGCACGGTGGTGGTTCGGTGTCTTTTGTGACTACCAATGAAAGATTGGTAAGTTTTTTTACACTCTAGTTTAATTTTTACATTTATACACTTGTTCACTACGCAATTGATTTATGTTTGGCGAATATGAGTTCGCCGACCTACTACTAATAGACATATTTATGCTGAATTTATAACCGGTCCTGTATGTAGACTAATTCACCCGAGACGCCACCTACCGTGAATGAATTGTATTTGCATCTCCACACCGTAAATCGTGATGGGATGACGTTCATCGATACTAGATCAGAGCGGTTCTATGTAAGTATAGAAATGAAATGTTAAATAGTATTAAGTTTACTTTAAAGCATATCATGTAAGTTGTTTATTGTTGATCCATGCAGGATAGGCTCCAGAGGAGACGTCTGGAGCTAACCCGGGCTACACCGGACCAACCGGTGGATGATGAGGCGGTGTACCTCAATGTGGCAGGTGAGTGTCCCAAAGGACGTGTCTACGGTCTCGGGTCTTTAGGGAGAAAGAAGAGGAGATATGTAGATCCTGGTGCTAGCACGTCCCAAATGCCGGAGATGGTGCCACATGCAGAGTTCGATATCGTCGCCGATCAATTACGAAAGGTTATGGCGTTTATGCATAAGCAATTTGGGATGACCATGGACGGAGCAGGCCTATCTCAGCCACAGCCACCACCACCGCCACCACCACCACCACCACCTCATGACCAGCAACAGCCGCCGCAAATAGATCCCGCCGATGCACCACAACTAGGGGACAATGTTGAGCGAGAGACGCGAGAGTGGCTTACGAGTGATGAGCAGCTTGGTGATATATAGGTATTTTTCTTGTTGGTTGTGTAACTTTTGAGATTATACTTTTGCTTTTGTAGATAACTTTAGCAGTTGTTTGCATGACTTTTACATTGACACTTCTTTTTGTGCATATTTAGATTGATACTTCTTTTTGTTTCATTGGATTATTGTTCAGGATTTTAAAAATTCCATTTACTTTTCTTTCTTAGGTTACTGTAGATGTTACATTTGCTTGTCTGAGTATGAAGAAGGTGATAAAATAAGAGTTCTCCCCTGTCACCATGAATACCATATGATATGTGTTGATAAATGCTAAATATTTTATGATCTCTAGTGTGTAGGGTATGCCCACTTTGTCGTGGAGATGTTTGTGAAGATGTGGTCGAAAGTTCAGTTTTTAGCTCATGAAAAACCCCTAAAGAAGACTTGTACATATATGCATATATGAGGCCTGGCAGCCAATGCACTTTACAATTTCAGCTGTTGCATGTAAGGACCTTAGTTGAATATGTGCTTATGCATTATCTTCTTGTAGTTTTGCCAAATGTTTTTATTTAAGTAATATAATTATTCTAAGAATGGCAGATTGAGTCTGGCATTTAGATTTGTATCCTTACAGTAGTGATCCAATTTTTTATTTATTCGCTCATTTTATACAATATCTTATTTTTCCCCTTACCGAATCGATTTTTAGAAGATGGTTATGCTTTCACTAGGAATGCAGTTATGCATTGCTTTTAATCATATGCTAGTTTTTGATATGAAGATGAGAAATAATACTGTTTTTGTGACAATTGGTTGTATATTTGTTATTGTGTTATTCCGTATTCTGCTGTCGATTTATTTAATTCATTTTCTTTTTCATTCGTTGAATTTATTTGGAAGTTTCTTTGGTTAATTGTCAATATACATGTTAGTTGTGTGTTATATTGAAAAACTATGGTTCAAATAATTCTAAAATCTTGTTATTACATGACCGCTAAATCATGGGGTTTATGATTGCTTTTTCCAAATCTGAACAAAAACATGTGTCTCAGATGATTTTCCCTACTTGAAATAGATTATCATGTATGTTTAAAATTGATTTCTGCAAACAGTGAGCTTAAATAATTCCTGAATCTCTTCTATACATGGTTGGTTCATTCTAATACCTCTTTTTCCCTTTTTTGTTTGGTAAGTGGTGGGGTACAAGCCCGTGATTTGTGTAGAACTTTGAATACCCTGGTGGGCCATTTTCTTTTTGTGAGTCAGATATACAAGTCTCTACATTTTTTAAAGGAATGGAGTTATTATCTGTTTGTATGATTTTTCAAGTTCTATTATCATTCTCCTTCCTTCGATCTTGACTGTGACATCCTTTTGGAAAATTTTTGACCCTTGTTATCAGCCTAGCCCTAGGTTGCCTTCAACACATCATCGAAGGGCGGCTTGTTCTTTCAGGGATCAATCTCTATTCCAGATATTTCAGATATGTCTGTCATCATTAAATCAACTAAAAACTGATGGTAATATGTCAACTCTTATTTCTCAGTAGGAGATTGAGCATCTCTATGGTTTATCTAGTGGTTTTATTGTTTTTGAGCTCTCATGTTATTTTGTAGTTTTGTTTACTTCACTTTGTTAATTCACACTTTTATGAAATAAAAATGCGGCAAATGAGAGCAAAGTCATAGAACCGGCACTTTCTTGCGCTTAAGTGCTTGTCATTTGACTTTGTGGGAACATCTTTAGATGAGAGTTCAGAAGGGGTTTGGTACTGTACATGTATTTTTTTTAAAATGATAGTGCATTTCTATCTATCGCATATTCACATTGCTTTATTTTTTGTTAATAAATTTATGATAACATCTTAACGTAGTATTTTTCACTTGAGTTCTCTTGGAAATGTTCACTTTTTCAGTCATTTGTAGGTACCGTCTGCTTGGAGGCTAGTTCTGGAGGATATGAATCTGAGACCTTTTTATAATGCTCCTCGTGAGTTTAATTGTTATGTATTATTGTGTTCTTGAGCTTTTTATTAGTCTCATTTTTATTTGTGTGTTCTCATTTCATTACAATCCATTTTAGGTTGTGGATGGAAGGCTCTCACAAACTTGTTATCTCATGGCACTTGATACTTGCTACAGGCTTCTATGTGCCAAGTAAGTTGTACCGAGTTACATAGTACCTCAATTCATTTGAGTGATTTGGTTCAAATACATGAACTTCTTGCGATTTTGTCCAGATATGAGAAATTTCAAGGATAGCAATTTTCGATTTCTGTTGCAGACTACTTTGTGTTTCATTCCCCTTATAACAAGGTATTGCCTTTGTGATATGTTCTTTTTATTGAATCAAGTGGATGTTTGAAGAAATGGTACACTAATTTGTGTCTTAAACTGCTCATGCAGCTTGTACAAAAACGTTTTGCTTGACTGTACTTCATCGACTTTTTGAGGAGCGCCAGGTAATCATCCATTTTGCTGTTTGATTGATCTACGCATTGGTTTTCTCTTACGTCCATATAACATGCAATTGATGTCATTTACTTCTATTCATTAGTTCTGTTGATGAGGATGCAAAGGAAAAAACTAGCACCATATTCAGCTTTGTCTAGTGATGAGAGCTATTCTAACAGGGACCTTGAAAAGGTTGGTTCAGTTTATGCCCCATTTTTCTTATTTATTGCTATTTGTGGGGCGTTGCGCCCTTTATTTACTGGATATCGTGTATCAACAGATGTCCCAGCAAGCCGCAAAACGCTTGTACAATGAAAAGGTGCAACCAACAACTTTGCTGCCAAAGCAAGTAGGAAATATGTACACAGCATCATTATATGCAGCATTTGCACCACTTATTCACGAAAAACATAGCGCATTGGTAATGTACTCGTGTACATCTAGAGTTTAGTGTATGGCCTGCTTTTCACCAACTCTTGTTTAATTTTCGGTGACCATCTGTTTGTTGTGCTATGGAGTTCCATGATACAATAAATTTTGATGTTTGTAAATGGCTGGAATATAGAATTTAGTAAATGTGTTATTGTGTTGGGGTCGGTCACTGCTCTGATATTTGGGGAGGAGTTGCAGTTACATTAGTAAATGTCTTTTTTGGGCATTTTGTATCGTTTTATTTATCTTTAGTGTTATGATTTGCTGATACCGATGATGTTGTTGTTTTGTTCTTCTATTGGATTTTGTTTTGATTTTGTTGGTCTATTGGCTGGAATATTCTCATTTGAATATTTGTTGTTGATATATATTGTTGATTTGTGTATGTATGTCAAATTCTGCTTTTTTGGGGGATGTTAGCACCCTAAGGAGTTGTTGGAGGGGGTGCAGGCGATGGAACAGGTCCTATGGTTGTATTTTCAGGTTTAGATGTTATGGAGAACCAATTGGATTAAGCTTAGGTTGAAAAACTAAACAAAGCGGAATTGAGACGGATTAGCAGCGGAATTCAAATATTTCGTTGCTATTCCGTCTCTAATTTTCGAGGCAAAGCTACATAAATCAGCAACGGATCAGAGACAGAATTATTGTATTCCGTCTCTGATCCGTTGCTAATCAGAGACGAACAGAGACGAATCTAATAATTCCGTGTCTGATCCGTTGCTAATCAGAGACGGAACAGAGACGGATTCAATGCATTCCGTCTCTGATCCGTTGTGTGTTTTAGTGTCTTCATTTTTCAGGCTTACTTATAAACCTTGAGGACAAGGTTTGGCTTAAGTTTGGGGGCATCAACACTACATTATAAGAAGTGGTAAGATAGGCTGAAAAATAAGGATAAACATTGCAGGTATGATTGTTTAAAATTTTTAATTTGAAGCAGTTAAGAAGGAAAGTATGGTAGTGTATAATTTTTTTTTTTATTCACTATATGGATGTTTAAGTAGTTCATTCGCATGCTTATGCCTTTAATTGCGGATGAGTAGGTTACAAGTATCTTCTTGATATGTAACTCAATAGAATATTTTGAATTTTTGAAGAAGAAACAATGAAATGTAGCAACAACGGTGTGATTTCATGATTAGAAACCTAGAGTTAGGAAGTTCTTGAACTTGAAACAAAAGCAAGAAACTAGAACGCTTCTTGTTAAAAAAGTTAGATATTTAAGTAGTCTATAACAAGTGTAAATCTTACTTGCAAATACAAAGCAAAGAAATACTTAGTACAAAAGGGGAATAAATAGGCCATATAAATTAGAAGTTGGAGTTAACTTACTTGATTTTGTGAAAGTGAGAAGTACTAACGACAGTTTTAGAAAAAAAAAATGTGAGAATCCCATAAGTTCTCTAGGAAATGAAGTAGAGACCGTGATGGTTGAAAAAGTGAGGAAGAATAAAGTCCATAGGAAAAGGAGCAGGGTTAGTTAAATAAAAATGAAACAAAGAAGAAAAGAAATGAGAAAAAAAAAAAAAAAAGAATTAAAGAGAAGAAGGCGGAAGTAAACTAAACTTTTCAGATAGAAGATTTAGCTCGAGCGCGAGTATCTAGTTAAGTTAATTTTCCATTCTAACTATGTGAAAGTTCTATAGACTCTTGAAATGCTAAAGTCTATCAAAATGAGTTTGATCTATGCTTATTTGTGAATTCTTGAGCTCAATGAGAAATCATGAGATTGTATACTTGCTACTTGAGTATTGAAACTCTACAAACTTGTGAGTAGTGATGGTTTTTTTTTTGTTGAAATCCACTTTAGTGTTTTGAAAGTGAAGTTATATTTGTCGTTAAAGTTGTATGTCCAAAAAATCTATTTTTGAAAAGAAAAACTCTTGAATGGATTGCTAACTTGAGACTTAGTAAATTAAAGGGTACTCCATGAACAATGTGAAATGAGAATTAATAGAATACACATTTGCTTGGGACTCACAAAACCTTAAGTTTTTGGGTATTGGTTAAGCGATTATTTATACATATATATAGAGTTAGTTTAGTGGTATATTTAGAATAAATATCCTCAAATGAATGCTAATTCATAGTATTATTGTATTTTCAGAGAATTAAGGCGTATTGGAAGAAATCAAGGAAAAACGAGTAGAAACGTAGTAAAAACCCACAAAATAAGGGTTGGCGCCGTGAGAACATGTATTGATGTTGGGGGAAGACAAGGCACAGCGTGGAGATGAAAGCCACGACGTGGAAGAGAAAAAGAAATTAAGAAAAACAACTATGGAAATTCGGCGTAGTGGCGACGCCATGGCTAATAAGAGACAACACTGGGACACAAAGGGGACGACCTCAAGGCACTAGGAGCTAAAAATCACATAATGAAGCTGTGGAGCAGTGACTGTGTCGTAACTTAATACACACGGTGCAGAGGCATTAGTGACAGTGCCAACTTTGCTAAAATTAGAAAATGAAGTTCTAATTCATGTTAAATTGTGATTTAGGGTTTCTAATTGTTATTAGGGAGTATAAATAGATATGAGAAAATGGTAAACAAGTGAGAGCCAACCACATAGGAAGAAATTAGTCTCCATTAGAGTAATTTAGCATTGAGTTTGAGTATTAAGGAATTTTTGTTGGAGAAACATTGAAGGCTCCACGTTTGCAATCAAGATTTGGTTTCATTAACCAATTCAAGGTAATATTTATATTCATCCCTATTTTGCAATGAATTCTATATTGAATTGTGATGTATGTATTCTAATGATGCATAAGTAGTCTATTCATCTTAGGCATCAATGGATCCTATAGTATGAATGTTATGTTTTGAAATATGAATAAAAAGTGATAATAAAAAATGAAGTGTTTAGAATTTGTATTGATTCTAAGCATAATGCTTTAGATATCTTGATCACGTGTTTAATGAACTTAGGCTTTAAGAGTTATCATGGACATTGAAGCTTCTAATCCAAACATGAATGGTACAACTATAAAATACATAACATCAAGAGATAGTTGTTGATTAGGGAGGCGCAGTAGTAAACTTAGTTGGTTATGAATCCTATGATTTGAGACTTAAAATCAATTTGAAATTTACATTATTCACACTTATAGGTGGAGTTCTAGTTTGCACATTAGAATCTTCTTCGTCATGACAATGGGTTGAAGTGGATTTGAATGAAATATGTCTATTCTAATTAGGCTTTGTACAAAATATATTGATATGTACACATGAATACAAAACATAGTATTAAATTAAGAGTTCAACTACAGTTTAAAGTGATTTATTAGAATAGTTTAATTAAGATTTAAAATTAATTAAAAGAGAATCCCTTAGCAACAGTTCAAGGTAAGTAGGTAGTATACGGTTAGTGCAAAAATCGTTATCTGAGAATGATATCCGTGATTAACATAAGTTGATTGCACTATTACTACAATCTAGCCATTATACTTACGACACACATCATATATGTCCTAAAAGATTTGTTTATTAACAGATCTATCGTATCTACTGTGCCTATGGAAGAAACATCCATTCGATATTTCATCACATCATATATATTAAAATTCACCGTATCGTCATCTACTTCCATTGTTAATGTTCCATTTGAAACATCAATCTTTGTTTTTGATTTTTTTCAAAAATAGTCTTCATAAGATTAGTGAAGTCCTATTAAAGAAATTATCTTCTTTCATATTTAAGGCATAGAAATCTGCCGGGAAGACTAAATCATTTACCTTGAGTAGTACATCTTTTAGTAACCTTACTGGTTTAACAGTGGATCTATCTGCTAGTTGTATGATTATACCAATTTTTTCTAAATGTACATCTGTCATATGTAAATAAATAGATAAAGACATAACATTTATGGAGGCTCATAGATCACATAATGATTTAGAAATTCCTATATTCTTAATCGTACATGGAACGACAAACATTCCAAGATCAGAACATTCAGGAGATAACTTCTTTTGAATTAGTGTTGATATGTGTTCTCATAGACTCACATTTTCATTTGCTTTGATCATATTAGTGCATAAATTTTTATAAATTTTTGATACTTATGTCATTTTGAATGATTTCATACAGAGGTATATTAACTACTACTTTTTTTAATGTATCAGATATTTATTTTTCTTCCAGTAATTTCTTAGCATTTTTATTATTTTCCAAACGATGAGGGAATGGTGGTTTTATATTAATTAGTATGTCTTTATCAAGTTCATTACCCTTTTTGTTGGGAATCTTGTCACTCGTTACTTCAATCTTTTTTTCTATTTCTGCTTCTATTTCTTTTCTTGAAACTAAGTGGTCCGGCATTTTAAGTTCATTTATATGCTTACCACTTTTAATGTTATGGCTGATGTTTTTTCATATAAAGTAGGATAAAGTTGAGATGGTAATTTTCCTTAATTTACAAATTCACTCATTTGTGTTGTCATTTAACTCAATTGATTTTTCAATTCGGTCATATTATTTTATAATGTTTGAATTATTTTAGTTTTTTCTCTTTATAAATTATTCGATGTTTTGTATCTTTGATAACCCTAATTGTTAATACGATTACTTACATTTAGTTATGAGTAATTTGTATAACTATTAAAGTTATAAGTGAGATCAACAAACCCATCATATTGGATCATTATAGCATTAGCTTCTTCTACTTTTGTTTGTCGTGTCAAAGAGTATTCATCATTAGAATTGCTTACAAGGTTTTACTTTGTTTGATCTATCTTTTAGTAATAATTCAATCGTGGCTTTTTGTTCATCTATCTTATCATGTGGTGTCTTATATGTCTTATTCATTTCACTTAGATTTTCTTTGATTAATTCGCTTTTCTCACCATATTGCTCGTATTGTTTAGTTGTTTTATTTAGAGGTTCTTTTGATAAAGTTGGTTTTTTGTCTAGTATAGACCCTCCACATATGATGTCTAAGAATCTTCGTTCTAAGTAATTTAGTCTTTCATAAAAATATTGCATTAAAGTTTTTTCTGTAAATCCATGCATTGAACGTAATGAAATCAATCTTCGATACTATAACAAAATTCATAAAAAGTTTCTCCAATTTCCATCCTTGCATTACTAATTTTTTGTCTATATAAACTAATTTGTCTTGTTGGGATGTATTGATCAAGAATTACTTGTAGCATCTCTGACCAATTGGTTATGGAATCTTGAGGGAGGTAAAATAATCAATCTAAAGCATGGCCTTTCAATACAGAAGTAAAAACTTTTGATTTAACATAATCTATTCTATATTCTTAGGTTTTAACATGCTTACTTTGTGTACAAACTCTCTAATAAACTTTTGAGCATCTTCATTATCTTTACCATAGAAACACGGTAAAGAATTTATGAGTCCAAACTTCAATTTGAATTTCGTAAGACATTCCTATCAGATTGTCTAAAAGTTAATTCTTTCTCGTCTTTAGCCATATTATATGACTTTCAACAAGAAGGTTTACAGGAGATTATTTTTAAAATTCCTAGCAACAGCGCCAAAAACTGATACGTGTCGAACATGCACAATAATTTCCCCTTTTTTATTATTATTTTGTAGTAGTAGTAGTAGTAGTAAATGAGATATCATCACTATAGGGATTTTTTCAAATCTCTTAAGAATTAAGGCTACTCTAAAGTTTTACTAGATTTAACTTGTTTTAATTAAATTACTTCAATTAAAAGGGAATTACACACTAACAATATGCAAAAAATAAACAATTAATTAAAATAACTAAACTATAAACAATTTCAGTTTAATTAATTAACTTAATATAATTCAAACTAACATTCAAATAATTAATAAATCAATGTAAATAAAATATCTTAACAAACATCTAAATAAACCCTTACTAAACATTGTAATATACTCGGATTGCTTTCAAAAACTAGAACATAACATTACTTCATACTATAGTTATAATTATATCACATGGAGTCTTGGAATTCTTAAATCCTAATTCATAATAGCTTTATAGCCTTTTAGCCAGCCACCGATTTTTCTAAATTCAATAGAAAAGCCACATTCTTTTCAGTGTAAATCTACCCATTGGGTAAAGTGCAAGACCATATAAATGCGATAGCATTACACTCAATAAAAATCTTACTTAATCTAAACCAAAATTAACCGAAGCGGCAAAATAAATAACTTAGAACCAAATCACCTAGAACACCCACTCGGGAAAAGCCCTATAGATTAATCATAGTAACTATTTTTATAATTGTTGTCAATAACTATAGACATAAATTTGGACACTTTATATTAAAGAACATATTGGCCGCTATGTATTGAATACAAAGAATCACTTGTTGTAATATACAAAAACAATTTGTTTAATCCGTGATTGACTTGAATGAATCAATCTAGAGCATTAAGTATATGATATGGCGGCCCCGCCCAGGGTGACATGTCTTCGTGTATTTCTTGCCCGGTGGGGCCCAACTACACTTGTCCAGCACCTGCCCGTCCACCTCTTGTCACAAAATTCATGTCCACGTGTGTTTTATCAAATTAGTTAGTAGATTATCAATATTTTCTTAACTTATTCTCTTTAAGTATTTAAAAATTTATTCTAATGTCTGACCATACTAGTGGGTTGTATCTTACAAGTTAACATATATATCAACGGAAGCCTTAATTGATATAATTAGAATAAGTAACTAGCACGGTAAACATTATTTATAAGAGCAAATCCTACTGTGGAAAACCCAGAAGAGTGCTTTGTATATAAGCAACAGTACCATAAACGAGGTATATATACATGTACAGTGTCATCTCAATTCCCCCAATACCCAAAATAATACAAAATATCAAAATAAGCACGTACTAGTAGGTCCTCTACGACAGACAATTAAATGTAGTCACCTAGGATCCCATTGCCCCTACTGGTACTAAGATCTAAACTCGATCATCATAAAAAGACTGATAACGAGTACAGTAAGTAAAATCCCAAGGAACCTGCCCTGAGCATTCGCATAATAAAGTAAAGGAAATGCAAGAAATACTATCAAGTAAACATGCGAAATGTAAAGACAGATAATTGTAATTGGACTAGACTATACTTCGGGTCAATAAGTTCCCACCAGTGGTCGCCCCCAACTGGCACAACATTTAGTCCCTTGCGGTGCAGGTTAAATGCGCTGAGTCACCGACACGTGCACCAAAGGCAAGCTCAGGTTGACGTTTACTAAGGTTCGGGTACATGTGCTACAATCCAGTGCATCATGAACACACAACCAGGAAATCTAGGGGAGCAATATCAACCAACGTCGAAGTAACATAATGAAATAATAAAACAACAAGGAAATGATAGGAATGAATTTAAAACATAATCAAATACTCAGAGTTTTCATCTAGGTTTTACAAACCTCAAATCGCGTTCCGACCTCTCCGGACTCCCGTATCCAACACATCAATTCTTCGACACCGAGTTATGGTCCATTAAGTCCCTGAAGTCTAGTTTTATAAGTTTAGGTTATGTGTAAGTGTTTTGACATGTATTAGGTTGAAAATCACTAAAACAGTCCTTAAATTCATAGTTTATTTGTCATTAGCGCGCTAATAGGTCTACCTAGCTCGCTAGGTGAAATTAGCACGCTAGGTGATCTGTCTAGCACGCTACTATTCTTCATTTTGAAAAATAATTGGAAACCTAGAACTACTAGTGCACTAACCAGCCCAGTTAGTGCGCTAGTTGCCCTTTGTGACATAATTCTCAACTCGAGAAGTTTGACTTTTAATTAGCTATTTTAACCTACTTTACATCCTCTCCATACATTATTAAATCCAAATCAACAATTAGAACATTCCAGAACATCAAATTAACCCAAATTTACCAAATCTAATGAATTCACCAAATTTTCCAATTCCATCAAAACACCAATTCCAACTAAACCAGTTGTAAATTCTCTATGAAAATGATCTATAAACCTATAATTCATCAGGTTTTCGCTAAAAATCAAAGGTCTTATTATCAAACTCGAATTTACTAGAACATACCCAAAAATGGGTTCTTTGAAGAGTATAGAAAATGAAAACGATGATTACCTTGGTTTGATATCTTGAATTGGTCTCTAATGTGTTGAATTCTCAGCTTGAAGTCCTTCTTCTATGATTTTTACTGGTTTTGCTTGAAAATCTCGGTCAGTGGAGATGAAAATCTCACTCACTTGATATACATAGTTTGGTCTTGACCAAGTGTGGGTATGTATCTCAAGGATAATCTTATGGTCTAATTTCGTGTTGTCCAACACCACTTGATAACTTCACTAACACACTCATCTCCTAGAATTACTTAATATGATCATCTTGATGTCTATCTTATGGTCCTCGTTATTTAGTTCAAACTATAGGCTTATTATTTATTTAATTAACTTACGTTATATTAAGCCTTATCAAACCATATGATTATTGTTTTATTCATCAAAATTAACCAACTAATGGTCCTACTGACCTTCGACTACCGATATCTAGTGCCCCGCGTTTCGACAAGCATTTTGAGGTGCGTTACAGTCTATTATTTAAATTTCAATATAATTAGCTTATGGTTACATTACCCATCTCGATTGAATGTCTTAGTCATATATACATGAATTAGATGAGTTCAATAGTGTACTCGTACTTCACCTTTCGATACCTGCATTGACACACATTTCGAGGTGACTACCCGTCAAACAACCTTACACGATATAACCATTCGACATACACACTTGTGATGTATTAATAAATACTTTCGTAAAATGCATCGCAATTAAACAATACAACACATAATTTACTAGTGTACCTAGGTTGACGTGT
The DNA here is from genome assembly GCA_039657365.1 of Stephania yunnanensis. NCBI lineage: Eukaryota > Viridiplantae > Streptophyta > Magnoliopsida > Ranunculales > Menispermaceae > Stephania > Stephania yunnanensis. The sequence continues at coordinate 23,252,170 of CM077581.1, read as the reverse complement.
ATCCTAGCCTACCCGTGGTGTCCACGTGATCCAAGCTAGTGTCCATGTCTGAAATTATGAAATAAATAACGATGTTAATAAAATGGGCCATTACAGTTATTCCTAACTAAATAAAATCTCATCCCGAAATTTAATATAACTAAATGTCATACCATGAAATAACTGAGGGTATCATTCTCGCATAGTCGACTTGAGCTCCTAAGTAAGTCCCTCTGTCCCATGATGTTGCCAATGAACTAGGACCTTAAAGAGCTCCCAGTTTCTCAGAATCTGAACTCTGCGGTCAACGATCTCCATCGGCCTTAAGTCGCATCAAGCTAGACCTCGATATGCCCTAAATCAATAGTCGGTCTCGACCCTGACCTAGCTAGTCTCGACATCAAAATGTGAAATGTCGGATGAACCCCAACTAACTCTGCAGGTAACTTTAGACGATAAGCAACACCGCCCACTCTTTTTGTGATCCTGAATAGTCCAATAAATCTCGGCGCTAATTTCTCCTTAATACCAAATCTCTGCTGACCATTCTAAAGGGAAACCTTCAGATATACCATGTCGCCCTCCTCAAAGCTCAGACCTTTATGATATCAATCTGCGTATTTCTTCAGTCTATCCTGTGCGGCTCATAATTTTTGACGAATTTGTCTGATCTTCTCTGTGTGATCCACAACTATCTTAAGCCCAACGGTCACTGTATCTTTCAACTCCACCCAATACGCAGGTGATCTACAGGGCCTCCCATACGACGACTCAAACGGTGGCATATCAATACTCGATTGATAGTTATTATTACATGCAAACTCATACAAAGGCAAATAATCCTCCCATGAACCCCCAAACTGCAATTTACAAGCCCTGAGCATATCCTCATAAATATGTATTAGTCGCTTTGACTGTCTGTCGATCTGCGGATGATAAGCCATACTAAATCCCAACCTAGTGCCAAACTATTCCTGCATAGCCTCTCTAAGCCTCAAAGTCAAACTGGGATCTCAGTCTGATACAACAGAAATCGGCACCCCATGCAATCTAATCATCTTTCGCTCAAACAATATGCTCAGCTGTGGGAATGTGTCTCTCATAGAAATTGGAATGAAGTGAGCCAATTTTGTCAGTATGTCAATCACAACCTAAACTACATCATGATGCCTCGATGTCTGCTATAGTCCACTAATGAAATCCATGGTGATATGCTCCTATTTCCACTGTGGAATAGGTAATGGCTGTAACAGTCCACTGATCTCCTATGCTCAGCTTTCACCTGTTGGCAAATGTGACAACTCATGACATACGCCCTTACATCAGCCTTCATACCTGGCCATCAGAATAGTCGCCTCAATTCATGGTACATCTTTGTCTGACCAGGATGAATTGTGTAGCGAGATCGGTGTGCCTCCTCCAGAATCTCGTCTCGTATCTCCTGATTTGCAGGTATCCACAATCTTCCTCGGTGTCTCGAACACCTATTCATGGTCTCTTCCCAATTAGTTCACTTTCGATCCTGAGCTAGACCATTAAATCGATTATAAAGCTCATCAACCCCTGACACTTGGCTACCCTCTCAATCGATACGGTCGAAACTCTCATTTGATAAAAAATGTGCTTCTCAACCATATTCAACACCTCTGTCATGGACACAACTACTCGCCTTGTAACAAGTCATGCTCGTGTGTCATATGTCGCAAAATAGTCTGAATATAAATCTCGCTTCCGCTCAATACCTCCACTATAACGTTCAATTTTCCAATATGATACTCAATAGCGAAGTCGTAGTCCTTCAACAGCTCAAGCCATCTCCTCTGGCACATATTCAGATCCCTTTGAGTGAAGATATATCGTAAACTTTGGTGATATGTATGCAATATGTGTTGGGTTTTGGGTTTATACGCAGTAGAGATTACAAAACAATTTTGACAAAAACCCAAACAGGATCCGAATCTAATTCCATTAAAAACGTTTAAACCATGAAAACTTAATCATACCTCAGTCGCAATATACCTTTCTGAAGGTTGATCGATCTCTAAGGCGCTGCCAACGACGAACGCCCTCTACCAGTAGTCCACACACGAACGGCGGCCGAGATTCGAAGTGCTAGCTTCGAGAGAATACCAAACCTTTTTGTTTCTCTCCAAAACGATCCAGAGCATACCAAAAACCCTAAGTCGTTTCTAAAACGAAAATAGAGTTTCAGCCTATTAATCTTTCATTGTGTGTTCTAACTTAAAGCATCTATTTATACAACCCTTGTATATAGACGGTTAAGTAAATTACACATATACCCTTACTTAAAGAAGTATAAGTGTAATACACCACAAGGACGTTTCTGTCATGAGTTTTATCACATAAAATTCATTTTTCTGAATCATCTTAAAATCTCGCAAAACCATTCTTAGTGTGCGACCCAATAGGCTCATACAACGTTGGCAGTGTACCAAAACATATTTTGGTATACAAGTCATAAGCGGCCTCTAGCAAGACATTATGACTACCCAAGTCGTACGAATATCAAATCGATACAACCTAATCAATAGTGTATATAACATCCTTTTGTTACACGATATCCTTTTGATCAAACATAAGGCATGGAATTGTCATCCAACATGTTCAATCGTACTAGTCTCGATCTCTAGGTAGATGAAAACATCCAAGTGACATTGATCAATATCAATTCACTTAGACTAGGCCTTTTAACAGATCTAACACATCGAGGATCCACTGGATATCTCTCTTTATATGAGAAGAACAAATTCTATCTTGATTACACAACTTCATCACATTGCTCACACAGAGAACCAATCACAACCTTTATAATCGTCCTGGTTAAAGACAAAGTTTGATTGTGTCAAATCACTTGTGTTCCTAATGTTGAAGTCTCTGTAATCTCAAGTCGAGGACTAGAATATATACCTATCATGAGAAACAACAATGACTTAATCCATGTGATGTTCTCATAGCGGGTCGGTCCAGTACTTTGTTCCCTAACAAGTACTCGTGATCTTGATTCGTATCCCTATACGTATAATCATCATATGATCATCAATCAAGACTCACACTAGTCTTAATTCATTATAGTTCCCAGTATAATGATCGACTAGGAACATTTAGGATATTTACGTAAATACCCATGGATCTTATTATAATGTAAACATGCAAATTAATTATAATAAACAACAAATGAAATACTCTATTTTATTTACTAAAAGTATTCATAAAGACAGTTAATGGATTGACCTAGGGCACATGCCCCATCATCTCCCACTTGCACTAGGGCCAATCATACATGCATCTAATGCCTAATGATCTAACATGACCATCATGTTTTGCTTGTGGAAGAGCTTTTGTCAATGGATCCGCAACGTTGTCTTCAGTAGGTACTCAGCAAATCTTAACGTCTCCCCTCTCAATAATTTCTCCGATGAGATGAAAACGCCTGAGTATATGTTTGGATCTGTTGTGTGATCTAGGTTCCTTGGCCTGTGCTATTGCCCCGTTATTGTCACAATACAAACAAACAGGGTTAGCAATACTTGAAACCACACCTAGTTCGAAATGAACTTTTTGATCCAAATCGCTCCTTTCTTTGCATCGGACGCTTTGCAATATACTCATCTTCTGTTGTAGAATGCGCCACGCCTCTTGCTTCGAACTTTTCCAACTTCTTTGCACCCCCATTCAAAGTAAACACATATCCAGATCGCGATCTAAAATCATCTATATCGTTTGAAAACTTGCATCTGTGTAACCATTTACAACTAGATCATTTTCAAAACCTCCATAGACCAAGAACACTTCCTTAGTCCTTCTTAAGTACTTAAGGATGTTCTTTACTTGCTATCCAGTGACTCTCACCAGGATCGACGATATCTCGCTTGTAGTGCTCAAAGCATATGATACATCAGGTCGAGTGCATAGCATGGCATACATGATAGATCCAATAACCGATGCATATGGAATCTTATTCATACGGTCTCGCTCATCATTTGTCCTAGGACATTGATTCTTGCTGAGACTTATGCCAAGAGACATTGGCAACAATCCTCTTTTAGAGTCTTGCGAACTGAACCTATTCAGCACCTTGTCTATGTAAGCACTCGACTTAGACCGATTAGCCTCTTAGATCTATCCCTATAGATCCTTATCCCTAGGATATAGGTGCATCTCCTAAGTATTTCATTGAGAAACACTTCCTAACCAAGACTTGACATTCTCGCAATGTTGGGATGTCATTTCAAATGAGTAATATATCATCAACATACGGTACTTAAAAACAACTACACTCCCACTGACCTTCTTGTATACACAAGGCTTATCTTCGTTCTTAATAAAACCAAAATCCTTGATTGCTTCATCAAAACGAAGATTCCAACTTCAAGAAGCTTCCTTTAATCCATAAATGGATCTTTGAAGCTTGCATACCTTCCTAGAATTCTCAGGATGTGTAAAACCTTCAGGTTGTGTCATATACACGTCCTTAAGCAGCTTTCCATTAAGAAATGCTATTTTTACATCCATTTGCCATATTTCATAGTCATAATATGCAACAATGGCAATTAAAATTCTTATAGATTTAAGCATGGCTACTGGCGAAAAAGTTTCATCATAGTCAACACCTTGAGTCTGCCTGAAACCTTTTGCTACAAGTCTTGCTTTAAAAGTATGCACTTTGCCATCCATGTCAGTTTTCTTCTTGAAAACCCATTTACATCCAATGGTCTTACCACTTTCAGGTAAATCAACCAAGTTCCAAACTTGGTTATCATACATGGATTGCATCTCAGAGTTCATGGCACTTAGCCATTTATCCGAGTCTGTCCATACATAGCCTCCCGATAAGTGGTGGGCTCATTTTGGTCTATAAGCAACACATCACGACTATCGGTGATGAGAAATCCGAATCTCTCTCGGCTCATGTCTTACCCTACTAGATTTACGTGTGCCTTATGTCACTTGTGGAGGTTCAATCTGTTCGGAACGTTGTTGAACTTCCGATGCGGTTCGGTGTTTACCCGTGATTCTTGAACTTCTTCAAGATTTATTTCTTTCCCACTAGTGTCTTTTGAAATAAACTATTTTTCCATAAAGGCGCCATACCGAGCAACAAACACTTTGTTCTCGTGGGATTATAAAAGTAATATCCTTTTGTTTCCTTAGGATACCCCACAAATAAACACTTGTCGATTTAGGTGCTAGTTTTTCGAGACTTGTCGCTTTACGTAAGCCTCACAACCCCAAATCTTAAGAAAAGACAAACTTGGTCTCTTCCCGTACCATATCTCATATGGTGTTTTATCAACCGCTTTAGAAGGAACTCGATTTAGAGTGAAAGTTGTAGTTTGTAATGCATAACCCCAAAAGGATAATGGAAGATCTGCATGACTCATCATAGATCGAACCGTATCTAATAAGGTTCGATTTCTCCTTTCAGAAACTTCATTCGATTGTGGAGTTGTTGGTGGAGTCAATTGGGAGACAATCCCACAATTTCTAAGATGATCATCAAATTCTTTGCTTAAATACTCACCACCTCGATCTGATCGAAGTGTTTTGATAGTTTTACCAAGTTGATTATGCACTTCATTTTGAAACGTTAGAAACATCTCAAATGATTCAGCTTTATGTTTCATAAGATATACATAACCATATCTGCTGAAATCATCGAGAAATGTAATGAAGTACTTGATAACCTCCTCTAGCCATTGTGCTTATAGGACCGCATACATCGGTATGTATTAGACCCAATAAATCACTTGCCCTTTCACTTGTGTCCAAGAAAGGGACTTTTAGTCATCTTGCCTAGTAAACAAGATACGCATGTTTCATATGTTTTTAAATCAAATGAATCTAGAAGTCCATCTTTATGGAGCTTCGTTATGCGTTTCTCATTTATGTGCCCGAGACGACAATGCCAAAAATAGGTTTGATTACAGAAATGACAATTTTCTTCCTTTTCTTTTGGGTGTTTTGAAGCGAGAACAGTCGGGTTTGACTTGTTCCATAGGCTTTGCGACAGTGCATCAACAAATGACTTTGGCAACTCTAGCCTTGCCTTTGCCTTTCTTCTTCATTCCCTTTCCCTTTTGGACCATCAACACATTACTAGAGGGTTTCTTGATATTTTGTTCAGCGAGTTTTGAGCATCAAATGCAACTCTAAAATTGATTTCTCCATATTATTCATATTGTAGTTCATCACAAATCGTGAGTAACTCTCTCGGTAATGAATTCAAGATCAAATCCGTAGCCAACTCTTGGCTTATAGGGAATCCAAGTCTATCGAGCTTGTCAACATAGCCCTTCATCTTCGAACATGAGGACTAACCGCGCACCTCGGTCATCTTGCAAGAATGTAGGTTTTTGACTATCTCGAACCTTTCTTGCATAGCTTCTTTGTTGGAACATTTCCTTCAGACGTTATAGCCATGTCGTAGGCTTCCATTAGTTCCATGTCCTTCTCGAAGTTCGGGAACCATAGTTGCCGGCCATAATACATGTAACATCATTAGAATCGTTGACATGCTTACTATGCGCATCCTTCACAACTTTCGTAGCATTGGGTGGTGGGTCCTCGGGGATTGGAGCATCCAGGACATACAACTTGCGTTCATGCTTAAGAACAATTCTCAAGTTTCTGAACCAGTCAAGAAAGTTAGTCCCAAATAGCTTATCCTTCTCAAGGATGGATCGCGGTGACAGGGGATTATTGTTACTTGAAGAGGCCATTGATCTACAATAAAGATTATGCAAAGTTTATTTTAGTATAGAGGAATAGACTCCCACTAAATTAACAACCCTCCTAAAAAGTATTGTTTATTTAGGGGACTAAAATCCATATTTCACCTAATTACGTGACAATATGGCATGAAACACGAAACTAGATTATTTAGGTAGGTAACAATTACCAATTACATCTTATGTAATTTTTAGATCATTTTATGAGATATGGGACATCTTATGTCTTAGCATGTTTTTATCACATCATTTGCCTAAAGCTCAAAACTATTTTGATGGCTTTATTAAGTCGGACCATTTGAAACATTGAGGTAACTCTTACCCAAGTTGTTTCACCAAGATAACACAATACACCCAGCTATGGCTGAAACTATATTAGTGTGATCGAGGCCTTGACAAGTGTTTAAAATGGATGGCACGAGACTTAAAATTTAATAGAGGGATTTTATTCAGTTTTAGTGATTTTATGTAAACAATGAAATATCATATATTTTATTGATTTGTTCAATCACTAAACGATTTGAAGATTTTTTTTTTTTTTTTTAAGACGAATCTCAATTCCGAAAATTAAAATTAAGCTATAGAAAATCATAATTTTCGCTGATTTTATTATCATAAATTAACCCCTTAATTTATCCGAAATTAAGTCAATTAAAACATTTTAATTAACCCGGGCCCACATCTAACTAATCATCTTATCCTAATCCAATTAGGACTAATCTTATCCTAATCCAATTAGGACTTATCTTATCCTAATCCAATTAGGACTAATCTTATCCTAATCCTATTAGGACTAATCTTATCCTAATCCAATTAGGACTTGAGATATTTGAATCCTAGCATATCACCAATAACAAGATTCTTGATATTTATCTCATATTCTAATTTGTTATCTATCTTTATCAAATAGAAACTTCATAACAAAATAGATATAACAATATAAATAATTAATTTCGAAAATTAATTAATTATTTTGGATTTAAGATATTTGAATCCTAGTATATCACCAATAACAAGATTCTTGATATTTATCTCTTATTCTAATTTGTTATCTATCTTTATCAAATAGAAACTTCATAACAAAATAGATATAACAAGATAAATAAATAATTTCGAAAATTAATTATTTAATTTGGATTTAAGATATTTGAATCCTAGTATATCACCAATAACAAGATTCTTGATATTTATCTCATATTCTAATTTGTTATCTATCTTTATAAAATAGAAACTTCATAACAAAATAGATATAACAATATAAATAATTAATTTCGAAAATTAATTATTTATAAATAAATAATTTCGAAAATTAATTATTTGCAATTTCGGTCCTCATCCAAATAATCACAAACATGTAATTGAATCATGAACTACTATCCCAATCGAACCTAATGGTGTCATGGATCATAGAACACGAAACTCAATTCATTAAAATTATTCAAATTAACCTAACATCGTTACTAGCATGTACGAAACAAATTTCAATTAAATCACGAATATATGTATCATATACACAAAACATGATAATAAATCTCACAGAAAACTTATGTATATCACATATACATCAACTATTAACATGCTTTCAATCATATATCATGTATATATCAGAAGAAAACATGCAATGAATTTAATGGAATCAAACTCGAAGGCTCTGATACCACTGTTGGGTTTTGTGGTTTATACGCAACGGAGATTACAAAACAATTTTGACAAAAACCCCAACAGGATCCGAATCTAATTCCATTAAAAACGTTTAAACCATGAAAACTTAATCATACCTCAGTCGCAATATACCTTTCTGAAGGTTGATCGATCTCTAAGGCGCGCTAACGACGAACGCCTCTACCGAGTCCACACACGAACGACGGCCGAGATTCGAAGTGCTAGCTTCGAGAGAATACCAAACCTTTTTGTTTCTCTCCAAAACGATCCAGAGCATACCAAAAACCCTAAGTCGTTTCTAAAACGAAAATAGAGTTTCAGCCTATTAATCTTTCATTGTGTGTTCTAACTTAAAGCATCTATTTATACAACCCTTGTATATAGAAGGTTAAATAAATTACACATATACCCTTACTTAAAGAAGTATAAGTGTAATACACCACAAGGACGTTTGTCATGAGTTTTATCACATAAAATTCATTTTTCTCAATCATCTTAAAATCTCGCAAAACCATTCTTAGTGTGCGACCCAATAGGCTCATACAACGTTGGCGGTACCAAAACATATTTTGGTATACAAGTCATAAAGCGGCCTCTAGCAAGACATTATGACTACCCAAGTCGTACGAATATCAAATCGATACAACCTAATCAATAACGTATATAACATCCTTTTATTACACGATATCCTTTTGATCAAACATAAGGCATGGAATTGTCATCCAACATGTTCAATCGTACTAGTCTCGATCTCTAGGTAGATCGAAAACATCCAAGTGACATTGATCAATATCAATTCACTTAGACTAGGCCTTTTAGCGATCTAACACATCGAGGGATCCACTTGGATATCTCTCTTTATATGAGAAGAACAAATTCTATCTTGATTACACAACTTCATCACATTGCTCACACAAGAACCAATCACAACCTTTATAATCGTCCTAAGTTAAAGACAACGTTTGATTGTGTCAAATCACTGTGTTCCTAATGTTGAAGTCTCTGGTAATCTCAAGTCGGAGGACTAGAATATATACCTATCATGAGAAAAAACAATGACTTAATCCATGTGGTGTTCTCATAGCGGGTCGGTCCAGTACTTTGTTCCCTAACAAGTACTCGTGATCTTGATTCGTATCCCTATACGTATAATCATCATATGATCATCAATCAAGACTCACACTAGTCTTAATTCATTATAGTTCCTAGTATAATGATCGACTAGGAACATTTAGGATATTTACGTAAATACCCATGGATCTTATTATAATGTAAACATGCAAATTAATTATAATAAACAGCAAATGAAATACTCTATTTTATTTACTAAAAGTATTCATAAAGACAGTTAATGGATTGACCTAGGGCACATGCTCCATCAATATGAACCTCTCTCCATAAAGGTAGTTCCTCCATCCCTTCAGTGCAAAAACGAATGTTGCAAGCTCCAAGTCGTGCACTGGATAATTCTCCTCAGGTCTCAACCATCTAAAACGATAAGCAACTAGTATATCCTCATGCATCAATACACATCCAAGACCAATTCCGGACGCATCCGTATAAACCGTCAAGGTCTTGCCTAGCTCCGAAAATGTCAATATTGGTGCAGAAGTCAACCTCGTCTTCGGCTCACAGAAAGCTTGCTCACACTTCTCTGACCAATCAATCTAACATCTCCTTGGTCATTCTTGTCATCGGTGCTGCAATCGAGAAAAAGTCATGCACAAACCACCGGTACTATCCTGCCAGTCTAAGAGAACTCTGAATATTGGCAATAGACTTGGGTGTCCTCCAATCAATAATAGCCCAAATCTTTTCTAAATCCACAAAGACACCTTGATCATTGATGACATGTCCTAAAAATCTCACTACACTCAGCTAGAAGTCGCACTTACTAAACTTGGCATATTATCTGTGCTATCTTAGTGTCGTTAAAACTGCCCTGAGATGTCTTTTGTGATCCTCACGAGTCCTACTAAAGATCAAGATGTCATCGATGCAGACTATGACAAATCTATCCAAATAAGGTCTTAAAACCCTATATATCAAATCCATGAAAATCGTTGGAGCATTAGTAAGCCCAAACGATATGACTGTGAACTTGAATAACTCGTATCTCGTGTTTTATGTTGTGTTTTGGATATCCTCATCTCGAATCCTCAACTGATGATAACCTGAGTGAAGATCAATCTTCAAGTAGAATTTGGCACCTATCAACTTATCAAATAGATCATATATCGTAGGAAGTAGGTAACGGTTCCTAATTATCACCTGATTCAGCTTCTTATAGTTTATGCACATTCTCATCGAATTATCATTCTTCTTCACAAACAACACTAGAGCTCCCCAATATGACATGTGAATAAAACCTTTCTCCAACAAATTATCTAACTGTCGTCTAACCTCTTCCTACTCTGATGGTGACATCCTATAATAGGTACAAATGATCCGCTAAGTCCCTTATATCAACTCAATGATAAACTCAATAGCTCGTGGTGGTTGCAATCCTGAACATCCAAAAATACATCGACAAAATCTCTAACTATCGGAACATCCTCAATCCCGACTACTGTCCGAACCTTCGGCTCAACTATCGTTGCAAATACCTCCATCTCCGACGCAGTAGCTAGTCAGCCTCTAGTGATAGGTAAATCAGTCGTGGATCTAACTAGTGAGAACTCTGGTATCCCAGGAATACGAAATTCAATCCTCTTACCATAACAATCTATTCGTGCATGATAGGGTGACAACCAATCCATCTCGAGAAGAGGGTCAAACTCTAAGTACTCTAACAGTCGAAGATCTGCCGGCATCTGATGTCCCTTAACGTCTATCATCACGTCTCTACATATTCGATTAGGGTATATCTTGTCCCCAACGAGTGTACTAAGAAGTGTGTCTAGTGTTTGTGTATCTAACCCTAACTCTCCAACAATATGCCTAGCAATAAATGTTAAAGTGCTACTAGAATCAAACATAACATGCATAGGTATACCAAAAATATGTAACGTACTAGTAGATCCTCGATGGCGTGCAATCTGATGTAGTCACCTAGGATCCCTTTATGACTACTGGTATTAGGATCTGCACTCAATCATCATAAAAAGATAGATGACGAGTACAATAAGTAAAATCCCAATGAATCCCTCCAAGCATTCACATAATAAAGTAAAGGAAATGCAAGAAATATTGTCAAGTAAACATGCGGAATGTAAATACAGAAACATTAATTGGCTCATCGCATGCATTGATAACAACTAAGCTAACAAATGTGTGTGCTCTCTCCAGATGGACTAAACAGTACTTTGGGTCACCAAGTTCCCACTAGTGGTCATACCCAACTGGCCTGACACTTGGTCCCTCACGGTGCTGGCCAAATTCGCTGATTCACCGACACATGCGCCAAAGGCAAGCCCAAGTTAACGTTCACTGAGGGTCGGGTCATACGTGCTATAATCTAGTGCATCATGAACACACAACCAGGAAATATGGGGGAGTAACCTCAACCCACGTCCAAATAATAGAATGGAATAATAAAACATCAAGGAAATGATAGGAATAAATTAAAATAGAATAAAAACCTTAAAGTTTTTTAGTTAGGTTTTACAAAACCAAAACTGCTCTCCGACCTTCCCAGACTCCCATATCTGACCTGTCAACTCCGCGACACCGAGCTACGGTCCAATAAGTTTATAAAGTACAATTTTATAATTTTAGGTTGTTTTTAAGTGTTTAGACATGTATTAGGTTGAAAATCACCAAAATAGTCCTTAAATTCATAGTTTATATGTCATTATCGCGCTAATAGGTCTACCTAGCGTGTTAGGTGAATTTAGCGCGCTAATGGATCTACCTACCGCTAGGTGAAATTAGCGCGCTAGAGGATCTGTCTAGCGTGCTACTGCTCTTCATTTTGAAAAATAGTTGGACACCCAGAACGATTAGCGCGCTAACTAGCCTAGTTAACGTGCTAATTGCCTTATGTGACAGAATTCTCAACTCAAAAATTATGTCCTTCCCTTTTGAATTAGCTATTATAACTTTTACATGTTAACTCCAAAGCAACAACTAGAACACTCATAAAATTAACCCAAATTTACGAAATTTTTCAATTACATCAAAACACCAATTCTAGCTAAACCAATAGTAATCTCTATGAAAATGATCTATAAACTTGTAATTCATTAGGTTTTCACTAAAAATCAGAGATCTAATCATCAAACTCGAATTTACTAAAACATACCCAAAATGGGTTCATTGAAAAGTATAGAAAATGAAAATGATGATTACCTTAGTTTGATCTCTTGAATTGGTCTATAATATGTTGAATTCCCAATTTGAAGTCTTTCTTCTTCTCTGATTTTTACTGGTTTTGCATGGAAGTTTTAGTTAGTGGATATGAAAATCCCACTCACTTGTTATATATAGTTTGGTCTTGACCAAGTGTGGGTACGTATCTCAAGGATTATCTTGTGGTCTAATTTCATGTTGTCCCACACCACTTGATAACTTCACTAACACACACATCTCCTAGAAGTACTTAATATGATCATCTTGATGTCTATCTTATGGTCCTCATTATTTAGTTCAAACTATAGGCTTATTATTTAATTAACTCATCTTATATTAAGTCTTATCAAACCATATTGTTAGTGTTTTATTCATCAAAATTAACCAGCTCATGGTCCCACTAACTTTCGGCTACCTGATATCTGGTGCCCCTCGTATCGACACGTATTTTGAGGCGCGTCATAGTTTATTATTTAAGTTTCAATATAATTAACCTATGGTTACATTACCCATTTCAATTGAACTTCTTAGTCATATCAACATGAATTAGACAAGTTCCCTAGTGTACCATACTTCGCTTCTCGATGCCCGTGTTGACACGCATTTCGAGGTGAATACTAGTCACACTACCTCGCACGATATAACCATTCAACATACACACATGGGATCTATTAACAAATAATTTCATAAAATGCATCCCGATTATACAATAAAACACATAATTTACTAGTGTACCTAGGTTAACGTGTGTCCCAGCCTACCCGAGATGTCTACGCGGATTTGAGCTAGCGTCCATATCTGGAATTACAAAATAAATAACGGTGTTAATAAAATGAAATGTTAAACGTGATTCCATAATTATAACTAAATAAAAATCCATAGTATATTACATGTCTAGGGTTTGTTTAGATTAACTAACTACTCACTTATGCTAGAAATAAATAATTCTAATATATAATTTAATGACATAATGAATAAATAAATAAATACTTCTTAATCAAGCTCCAATATTGCTTCACATATAAGACTAAACTTAAAGGGCAAAAGGTTGAAAAGAAAAGTAATGGAAAGTTAAAAAATAAATAATTAAAGAGTTATTTTGAAGCTCTCTGGTCCTATATATAGTTTCCCTAAGATTACATATCCTAGATAAATACAAATTCCTCATTCTTATCTAAAAGAATCTTTCACTGACCTCACTGATTTGTCAGCGATTCTCAAGTTGCACACAAATTATTGAGTTAATCACTGATTTTAAAACTTTGCGCTCCACGGATTTAACTGGTGATTTTTAGTATATTCTTCTATTCGTCGTGGATTAGCTGGCATTTTCATGATGTCGATTTAGATGACGATTTTCAGTAAAAGCTCAAATCATAAGCTAATCGCTGGACTTCTTTTCTAGTTGACTGTTTTGCTCTTCGTCCTCTTTTTCTTCCATTTCTTTATTTTCTATTTAAATTTTAAAATCATAAAAACAAGACAATACCTGGTATAATATTAACATTTATATATAACACCAACCTAAATTACACTATAAAAGTGTCTAATAATTAACTTGTCGCCGACATGCATCTCGAGGCATGTCATAACTTGTATAATCGGTGCATTTGACTAGCCTATGATTTAATTAGACTTTCTCAGAATTAACTTAGCCAAGTTTAGCCTTTCCATATAACTTATACTCGATACCTGCATCGACGCACTTTTCCATGTAACCACCCATCACACCAACTCGCCTAATAGGAACGTACACACATGCAATGTAATATAATAATATAATAATTTTAAACACCGCACATAAGCATCATCCATAAATAACATATTTTCTCGATTTTTGTGTCCGAATTAACTGAGTTGTCCATGTAAGGCCCGAATTATGGCTGTTAATTCTAGAAATTAATGTTAATCTTTGTTTAATTAATTTGGGCCGTTACAATTCTTCCCGACTAGGGGAAATTTCGTCCCCATAATTTTTAGCTCGAGGAAATTCTAGTTTACCTAACCTATCCCTGTATGACCACTGTTGGGGTATGTTCCCTAGGCTAATTTTGTAAAAGTTGTTTAACTATTATAAGTATATGCATGTTTTTTTATAATAGTATCCATGAATAATTATTGTATCATTCTAAACGTACCTAGTCAGTTATTATTGTGAGAATAATAATAAATTAAGACTAGTATGAGTATTGATTGATAGTCATGTGATGATTATATGTATACGGATGCAAATCAAGATCATGGGTATATGTTGGGAACAGATGTTGAACCGACCTGCTATGAGAACGCTACATGGTCGATGTTATAAATGTTTCTCATGATATTTATATCATTTAGTCCTTTGACTTGAGATCACTAAAGACTCTAACATTAAAAGCATAATGATTTGACACAATTAAATGTTGTCTTTAACCGGATGATTATAACAGTTGTAATTGGTCATTATCTGACTAATGTATGAATGTTGTGTGATCTAGATGTAACTTTTTTCTCTCTTTTAGAGTAAGAGATATCTATTGGGCCCCTCGATATGTTGGACTGATAAATGGTCATGTCTAGTGAATTGATTAGATCAATATCACTTGACAATTTCAGTCTACTTGGAGATCGAGACTAGTAGATTGAACTATAAGGGTGACATTCTATGTCTTATATTTAATCAAAAGATATCGCATGAGAAAGGGATATGATATACACTGTCTATTATGTTTATCGATTTATTGATCTTCATGCGACTTGGGTAGTCATAATGTCTTGCTAGAGGCTGTTTATGATTTGTATGTTAAAAAGGGTTTTGGTTCACTATAAATGATGTATGAATCTATTGGGTCGCACACAAAGAATGAATTTGGGTTATTTAATATTTTCTAGGTTGATGAACTTTATTTGATAAAATTTATTTTGAAGATTCCCATTAAGTGTCTTAGTTTGACCCGGATTCAAAGCTTTCCTACATTTCTAGTGTGACTAGAAATTATCTCTTGGTAAATTCTATTTTGAATGAGACTCTAATTAGAATTATAGTATGACTTTAATTCTTATTTGAGTTTTAGATAAATTACAAGTCTTGTTAGATTAGTAATTGTAGATTATCTATGATTCTATCTTTTTAGAGTTGTAATTTATCTTAGACTCTATTTAGAGTGTGACTATGAGATGGAGTTCTTTTACAACTTGACTATTGTACTATAAATAAGACATTATGGTCATTTCTGGTAGATATAGAATTTTGATGCTTGCACTTCGGATCGTGATCATCCATTCGTGTGTGAATTTTTGATAGAGGACATTCGTCTCCAGTAGTGTCTTGAAGGAATTGATCAACATCAAACAAGGCGGACATGAAGTTGTTCTTATTAAGGTATGATTTTTCTCTTTTGATACATCGGTTTAATGGAATCGATATCAAATATTGGTTCGGGGATATTTGAAAAGGTTTCGAAAACTTCCGATGCGCTTGATCCTTGGAACCCAACAATGGTATCAGAGCAAGGCTTGATTCCGTTAAATATGAATGCACGTTAAATCATGCCTTTAATCAATGTATATGCGATATCTATTGCGTTCATAATAATTATTATCATGATGGGGTTGATTTGATTTTATATATAATATATATGTGCGTGATATAATTAGTTACTATATATAAATTTGTGTGGAGTCATGAAATTACCCATTAACATTATCTTAGCCGATCAATATTGTTTAGCAATGGCAACTTGTGTCGATCAAGTAAAAGTCCACTTGGAGAATTTTGTAGTTTGCGTTGATGGGGTATACTCCGTAACTATGAAAATGTTAGTTGATCAGGTTGAGTCATGGTGATAGACATTTTATGATGTCACTTTCTTTTATAAGAAGTCATGATTATCTAAAATTCACATTTGATATATTTAAATAGGATTGCAGGCTACATCTATATGTGTGGTTATTAATTGATAATGATTATCAAGTTGATACCACATATTTTCATAACCGAGAAATAAGCATTAGCCTACTTAATAAGATTTTTATCTTGTACGGAATTGCAACACACAACCTTTGAGTAAATTGACCAAATCATATCCTATTAAGTTTTCATACAATATTCTTAATTGGTGATTTAGAAGAATCGGGCACGTTCTTGTGGGCCCAAATTTCATGATTTTGAAATCACTACGTATCGGACAGTTAATATCAAAGAATATTAATTAGGTTATTTTCTTTAGATGGTTCTAATTAATATTATTATTAGGGGTGGGTAGGAACCATGAATAGTAATTTAATTAAAGGGCGCTTTCTGGTGGCCCAAATTTCATGATTTTGAAATCACTACGTATTGGACAGTTAATATCAAAGAATATTAATTAGGTTATTTTATTTAGATGGTTCTAATTAATATTATTATTAGGGGTGGGTAGGAACCATGAATATTAATTTAATTAAAATAGTTTTGATTAAATTAATATCAAATAATGGTACGTGGCTAATTAATTTTACTAATAAGCTTGATATAATGGGATTTCATTATTTAATTGTAAAATTCCTAAACTTTGGTTAACACCTTTTGACCCGTCCATAGACCAACTGATGTGATTGTCGTCTAGCTTACCATAATACATAGAAACTTTTATATTAATGAATAGTATTTAATTTCATTAATAGGTTTTATGATGCTTTAGCAATACATGAAATTGTTTCCAGTCTTATTTTTAATTATTATTCTATGCATATTAGGTATATAAGATATTCCATGATTAAAAAATGATAGAATTAATCATCATAAAATAGTCATAAAACATATTAAAATCCCTCTTTAAAATTTTAAGTCAATGCCACCCAATTTAAAACACTTGTCAAGGCCTCGATCACCTCAATATGGGTCTGCCTCCACAAGGTATATTTTGTTATCTTGGTGAGGCAAGTCGGGTTACAGTTACCTAGATGTTTTAAATTGGTTTGACTTAATAAAGCTATCAAAACGGTTTTGGGCTTTAGACATAGATGAGGCATAACATGTTGTGACATATGATGTCTAGGTCTCATAAAGAACCTAAGAGTTGCATGTGATGCAATTGGTAAAGGTTACCTACTAAAATAACTTGATTTTGAGTATCCTGCCCAGCTGTCTTAAAATTAAGTGAAATATGGATCTTAGACCACTAAATTAATATTTACGAGGGTTATTGATTTAGTGAGAGTTTAATCACTCAATAAAAAATCTTTCAACATAATATTCTAGGTGTAGATATTAAACTCCTAGTAATACTAATCCGGAGTAACAACAATCAATCTTTGACAAGGATAAAATAATCTCTAAGACTACTTTCCCTGTTTTGATTGAAAAGCTGATAAATGTTATCAACCATAAAAATAAGAATGTATGTCTTAGATTAATGGTTCCTTTTAAACTATTATCTAATAGTACAAAAACTATATGTGATGTTAGAAAATATAAAGCCAGACTTTAGGAAAGATTGGAGTCGTAGAAGCTAATAACATAACAGTGACGACACAAAAGGAAATGTTTCAATAGTAAGTCACAATAGAAAAAGGTATAAGATTAAGAAAATTCCTAGATTCTTGTAAAATGGTTGAGAACCTATTAGTATGTCTTTTTGTTTGGAGCATGAAAGGATAATATTAATTATCTCAAAAGGCTTGGATCTTCATCTGCCAAACCTTGGTAGTAGACTTGATCTATAATTCATCAAAATAGTTTTAAACTATATAATATGAATGATATGGAGAAATTTGTTTACAGTTACATATGATGTTTAAAACTGTAAGACAAAATATTAAAAAAAGGTCGTATACATGTATTTGATTGTTCATAACATAAAGGAACTTAATATATAAAGGCAGGAGGAGGATGGTAAAGGCTACTAAAAAGTTTATGTGTCGGATATATAAATCTTAGTAGTGAGCCAAACTTTTTGCCTAGTTCTAAATAAAAGCTCTAAAGGACGAATTTTGTTATTCATAGAATGAAATTGTTCATTTTATAATGGATTACAAAACCTATTAGGAAAACATAATTTTGAATTGTTATGAACATTTCAAAATGAGTATAAGAATATCACTTGACAAACTATTGACACATTTTGATAAGATCGAGGTAGATAAATTTTGAGCCAAGAGTTTAAATGACTATCTTTGAAATTGTGAGATTGTCTTGCAATTAACTCCACTAGGAACGTCATTTGAGAAATGATGTTTTAAGAGGTGAAATCGAACTATATATGATATAATTCAATTTATGATGTGTCACGCAAACCTTCCTATGATGCCCTATTGAGGCTATACTTTAGAAACCATTGCACTTCGCACTAAACCATATTTTCTTTAAAGTGGTTGATAAAACTCCATATACGATATGGAATAAAAAGTCTTAATTTGTCTTTTCTTGAGATTTGAGGCAGCAAGACATGCATAAGATGCTAAGTCACATAAAGTTTTATGCCTAAGTCATTTGTCTCTAATTATAGTTGAACATTATGATACTATTTTATACAATTGAGAACAAATTGTTTGATGCTCAAAATGATGTCTTTCTAAATAAAGAGTTTATTTCAAAGACTGCTGGGAATAAATAAAATTTTGAAATATTCAAGAGCCACAAATGAGAACTGAACCACTTTAGGATGCTCAACAAAGTTTTGAACTAGTTGAGTATACATAAATAACATATCTCTCTTGAAAATCTAGAATAATAAGAAATTGGCAAGAGAAATCTGAAATTTCTTATTATTGATAGTTGTTATATATTTTTGATACTGGATCAGAATGAATCACTACTTATCAAAATATGTATCGTTTTAATTTGATGAAGAGACTAAATGTTAATGAACTCAGAATCTTAATTCATGTTTGTTATTGAAGTTTGGAACTTGATTTTTTTACTTGAAAGTGGTATGAAGATTAGATGTAAATGATTTAAAGTGACATAAAAAACAAAGAAGGTGCATACTTAAAAACATGGCTTATCAAAAAAATTCAATCTAAATCAAGGTGTTGATTATGATAAGATTTTTCACTGGTAGCTAAGTTCAAGTTCTAGAATTCTAATTGTCATTACTTCATATTTTGACAATAAGATATGACAAACGGGTGTCAAAATAGCACTACTCTATGCTCCTTAATGATGTGTATGACACAACTTAAGGGTTTGATTATCTTGAGAATTCTAGAAAGGTATGCAATCTTAAAGGATCCATTTATGGATTATAGGATGCTTAACAAAGTTATGGTCTTTGTTTTGATGAAATAATTGATGAATTATGTTCATTGAATAAAAAATAAACCTTGTATAAACATAAAGGTTGGTAGGAGCACAATTATCTGAATATGTATGTTGATATATAATGTTCATTAGAAACGATGTCATAACCTTACAGAATGACAAGTCTTAGTTAAGGAAAAGTTTCTTAATGAAGTTCTTAGACAATTAGGCCAATATCCTTATGATATTAATCTATAGAGATAGGTTTAAGAGGCTAATTGGTCTAAATTAGAGTGTTTATATAGATTAATAGCTCAAAAGGTTTCAGTGTGTGAGATTCTTAAAAGAATTTGAACTTAAATCTTATAACATAAATCTCTGCAAGACTAAAAGTCTTAGAAAAATGATGAGAGGGACAATGTAAATATGATTTCATACACATTGTGACAACCCTAATTTAATTCGCTATTATTAACGACGTTGTTGCAGACGTGGCGGACAGCTCAGACACTCGTGGGACCCGCAACTAGACTAGGGTGCGCAAAGAGTTAGGTAAATAGTAATTTTATGTGCTAATTTGTCTAATTTGTGATGTTTACATTAAAATAGATTAAATGACATCGTAATGTGTGTATTTATATTACGTTTGACATGCGAGACAACGTATTAAGTATTTGCCTCGATATGCGTGTCGACGTGGGTACCGAGTAGGCTAAAAGATTAAATATTAGGTTGAAGGAAATAATACACACATGAAATGAGTAAAATGGGTTAAATAATAATATGTAATGCATATTTGGTGGTTATGTTGGGGCATGTGCTCTAGGTCAATCCATAAATGTCTTTATGAATACTTTTAGTTAATAAAATAGAGGATTTCATTTGCTGTTTATTATAATTAATTCGCATGTTTACATTATAATAAGATCCATGGGTATTTATAGAAATATCTTAAATGTCCCTAGTCGATCATTATACTGGGAACTATAATGAGTTAAGACTAGTGTGAGTCTTGATTGATGATCATATGATGATTATATGTATAGGGATACGAATCAAGATCATGAGTACTTGTTAGGGAAAAAGTACTGGACCGACCCGCTATGAGAACATCACATGGATTAAGTCATAGTTGTTTCTCATGATAGGTATATTTTTCAGTCCTCGACTTGAGATTATCGAGACTTCAACATTAGGAACATAGTGATTTGACA
Organism: Stephania yunnanensis; assembly: GCA_039657365.1. Classification (NCBI taxonomy): domain Eukaryota; kingdom Viridiplantae; phylum Streptophyta; class Magnoliopsida; order Ranunculales; family Menispermaceae; genus Stephania; species Stephania yunnanensis. The sequence continues at coordinate 23,231,075 of CM077581.1, read as the reverse complement.
CTATCAAACGTTGTCTTTAACTTAGGACGATTATAAAGGTTGTGATTGGTTACTTGTGTGAGCAATGTGATGAAGTTGTGTAATCGAGATAGAATTTTCCCTCTCATATAAAGAGATATCCAGTGGATCCCTCGATGTGTTAGGCTGTTAAAAGGCCTAGTTTAAGTGAATTAATATTGATCAATGTCACTTGGATGTTTTCATCTACCTAGAGATCGAGACTAGTACGATTGAACATGTTGGATGACAATTCCATGCCTTATGTTTGATTAAAAGGATATCGTGTGACAAAAGGATGTTATATACACTATTGATTAGGTTGTATCGATTTGATATTCGTACAACTTGGGTAGTCATAATGTCTTGCTAGAGGCGCTTATGACTTGTATACCAAAATGTGTTTTGGTACACGCCAACGTTGTATGAGTCTATTGGGTTCGCACACTAAGAATGGTTCTGCGAGATTTTAAGATGGTTGAGAAAATGAATTTTATATGATAAAATTCATGACGAAACGTCCTTGTGGTGTATTACACTTATACTTCTTTAAGTAGGGGTATATGTGTAATTTACTTAACCGACTATATACAAGAGTTGTATAAATAGACGCTTTAAGTTAGAACACACAGACGAAAGATCAAAAGGCTGAAACTCTATTTTCGTTTTAGAAACGACTTAGGGTTTTTGGTATGCTCTGGATCGTTTTGGAGAGAAACAAAAAGGTTTGGTATTCTCTCGAAGCTAGCACTTCAAATCTCGGCCGCCGTTCGTGTGTGGACTGCTGGTAGAGGGCGTTCGTCGTTGGCAACGCCTTAGAGATCGATCAACCTTCAGAAAGGTATATTGCGACTGAGGTATGATTAAGTTTTCATGGTTTAAACGTTTTTAATGGAATTAGATTCGGATCCTGTTGGGGTTTTTGTCAAAATTGTTTTGTAATCTCCGCTGCGTATAAACCCCAAAACCCAACAAGGGTCATGGTAGTACGCGTATGTCGCACTTCGGGACGCGAAATAGAGCGTCGGAACACCCGAAAGAGGACTTTTTGGGTTAAGAATAAAGGCAAGTGCGCCATTGATGTCACTTTATGAGTCATTAGAGGTTGAAAAATGGATCAAATGGTGCTCATTGGATTGCATGGAGATGCTCAAGTGAGGAGAGATGCTTGTAAGTTTATTAAAAGTCAATTTGACTTTATTTCCACCACCTTTTCTCTTTCCTTATCAATAAATCTGAGAATTGAGACCAAGAAACAAGGGTTTCGAGTTCCAAACTTGATCATTTGAGGAGCTTGGAGTGGTTGATTCATCAAATTTTTGGGGTGGTTGGGTGAATCCAATATGGATTGTTAAGTGGTTGTTTTGATGGGTTTCAAGTACTATGAAGTTAAGTGTTATATGTTGTTGTAGTTGTTGTTGGTGGTGGTGATGTTTAGAAAACAAAATTTTTAACCAAATTGTTGTCTAGAATATAATTAGCACGCTAATGAGGTCATCTAACGTGCTAGACGATGATTAGCGTGGTAGGTGAAAAATATAGCGTGCTAATGTTCTCCCTGACGAAGAAAGTTTAGTTGCCCAGAAATCTAGCACGCTGATCCTAAGACCTAGCGCGCTAGTTATTTCAAATTTCAGACTATTTTTGCTAAGTGATATAAAATACATCCAATTAAGTAAAAATCAACTATAAATGAAAATAGGTCATTTCGGGCGGTAATTTTGATATCTGGGATTCGACAGAGCTGGATCGGGGGTTGTTTATCGAGACACGGAGTGCGAGTTAAGGTGTGTTGTATCCCAACTGAAATTTCTTGAGCATTACTTACTTTAGCTTTTGAATTCATATTTTGTCATTCAATGCTCTATTTTTGGTTTTGGTTTAAAGGGACGGACGTTGAGGCTCTCCCTTCATGTCATTCCTGTGTTTATGTCCACTAGGCCATAACATGTGTGTCAGGGATCTCGGTGAATAGTTCAACCAAAGAGTCACGTCGGGGCACGTGTAGGTGTGTCGTAGGTTCTACACTGACCACCTAACGAATCCAGATATTGGCCTTGCTTGAGTGCTACTCGCCAATAGTATTCAGTGGAGAGTCTGAAGTATGGCACTAGTCTGACCCAAGGCTCTAGGAACAGACTTTGAGCTTGCACTATTACTTATCCATGCGATGATTATAGTTGCATGTATTTATTTTCGCATGTTTGTTTAATAGTTTTGTTTAAATTCTAGTATTTACTTTCAGTATTGCTTACTTAATTTCCTTGAGAATACTCACTCTTGACTCGTCATTTACTTTTTTGTGGTGAATTGAGTGCAGATCCTAGTACGAGTCGTGGCAAGGGCATGCTACCGGAACACTTATGATTCAGAGATATTGAGCGAGACTTGTACATTAGTATTATATATTTTTTGTTATTATTTTGGGGATTTGGGATTGTGCGACACTTCAGGACCATGTATTTTGTTATTTTGAGACATTAAGGTATATTTTTTGTCTATGTTGACATATGGGTTTTCCACACTAGGTATCAGAGTTAAATGCATTACTTTAATGTTTCATATTTTAGTTTGTCATGATAAAAGACTTCCACTGTGGTTTGTGAAGGATTAGAACGATGTTAAAATAGAGGATTTGAGTTCATTAACAATTTAAACAGTAAATTGTTGTTCATTGAGGTTAATAATGATCAAATGGTGGTTGAGTTTGCATGTGGGACACAGCTGGCGCTAATAGGTTAGGTTGTGGGCCCGCATTGGCCCCCATGGCAATTCATTTAGAAAATAGGCTGCTACATTTTGGTATTAGAGTAAGGTTAGTGAGCATCGAGGAATTGAAAGTTAACTCTAATACGATTACATTTCTGGTATAATTTGAGGATAAAATGATGAATAAACTTCAGATGTGGAAACCCAAAGGAATTGCCTTAAGTCCTAGTTGGGAAGTGAGGTGAGATGGTAGAAATTAGGGATATACTTGTTATATTTTTGGTTGTATAATACATACGATACACATATATTTGTACCGAGGCTGACTAGATGCTCGTTCTTCAATGCAGATACCGATGGATAGACAGCCTTCAGATACTACTCAGCTTGAGGTCGGTGATACCACTGATCCGAGTAGGCCGACTTTGACGTTGGAGTCATTAGCGCGGACTATGGATAATAGATTTGCGTTCCTGATAGACATGTTAAGAGCTTGGGATGATTGGGAGACTACTACAACTCTTACTACCTTTTTGGCTACACTGACGACTACTACTTAGGTAGTTATATCTCCTACTACAGCTGAGACTCATGTGTATGCAACAGTATCTGAGACACTGGCCGAGAGAGTGCACCAGTAGTAGTACCAGCGGATACTACAGTGGTCATTACACCTACGACTACTGAGCAGCCTTTAATGGTGTCTACTTCTAGGAGCTTGATGACAGTTAAGGCTAAGAAGATGAATGACTTTATTAGGTTCTTGCCAGGATAATTCTATGGAGTCGGGGATTCAGAGATAGTCATGAGGTTGCTGTTATCTCATGAGTGGCTTCATAAGTTGCTTCAGGTTTAGGAGATTGATCGGCCGAGACTATCAAGTTTTTGCTTGAGAGTTGATGCGGCGGTATGGTGGACTAATATATTGCAACTCATCCTGCAGTGACTACTTGGGTAGAGTTCCGAGTGCTATTTATGGATGAGTATATACCTATGAAGGTCAAAGCCCAATTGACCGAGGTGTTTTTATTATTGGTTCAGGGCGAGATGTCTGTTGCTGAGTACATGGAGATGTACATATATCTACTATCATACTTCATAGATATAGCAGGTACCGATTGGTTACAAATATATTATTTTGTCCGAGGTTTTTATGAGAGTATTGTAAGCACGGTTGTCTCTAGTGGAGTCGTACATTGGCAGAGATTTAAGACAGGTCCCTCGCACACGAAACATACCTAGTTTAGTGGGCCAGTCAATTAGCAGTTCAGGATGCGCTGCAGAGTTACAATGACATCAGAGTCAGCCAACTTCGAGTTATTGGTCTGACCAGAGACTGAAGAGACAAAGGAAAGATCAGGGTCGATAGAGACGGGCTAAAGACCTCGTCGAGGTGATAAGCACCTTGATCAGGGTCGGAGAGGTGACATAGATCATCGTAATGATGAAGATCGTCGTGATGATAACCAGGCGGCATATTTTATGGCTTCTGCACCAGTTGATTAGCCTAGACAGCACAATAGGCGGGATAGATGACAAAGTAGCCAGAGTCAAGGTTAGGGTCAAGCACATAGTCTGTGGAGTTCTGGCATATCAGAGACACGTGGGTGTTATCGATGCGGTCAAGTTGGACATATTGTGAAATATTGTAGCAGACCAGCACCACTACCACTACAGACGGAGCAGACCAGAAATAGGGCTCAGTCTGCAGTTTTTGGGATCGTACAGCCAGATAGAGAGGCAACCAAACAGCTTGTTGAGGGTCTATTTTCTATCTGTGGTATTTCCATGCACATTATGAGGGATTCTGGTAGAACATCGTCCTTTATTTCTGGACACATGGTATGTAAATTAGGGTTACCTACACAGACCTAGGATACACATCTTATTCTCAGTACTCTAGCTGGGGATAAGATTTACCATAACCGGATATGTAAAAATTGTATTGTTAAGATTGAGGGACAACAGCTACCGGTTGATTTGAGAGTTTTAGAGTAGTTGGGGTTCGGTATGGATTGGTTATCATCTTATCACACTCAGATCGATTGTTTCAGCAAGACTGTGATGTTTGACATCTAGGGGACTCCAAAGTTTACATTTGTCGGACTTGCGACTGCATTACCTATCACTCGAAGCAGATTAGCTATGTCACAGGAGATGGAGGTGTATGCGTCTATGGTTAAGCCAGAGCTTAGGACGGTGGTTAAGGTTGAGGATGTCTCTATTGTCTATGAGTTTCCAGATGCGTTCCCTGATGATTTGCCAAGATTGCCAACACCGAGAGTTATTGAGTTTATTATTGAGCCTATTCCAAGGACTCAGCCAATCTATAGTAAGCCATATAGGATGTCAGAATCAGAGCAGGAGGAGTTGAAGACCCAGTTAGAGGGTTTATTGCATAAGGATTTCATTCACCCTAGCATGTCACCTTGGGGAGCTCCAATTTGTTTTGTGAAGAAGAAGGATGGTTCGATGCGGATGTGTGTTCACTAACATAAGCTGAATCAAGTGACGATTCAGAATCGTTACCTACTTTCGAAGATTAATGACTTATTAGATCAATTGGCTAAGGCCAATTTCTTCTCGAAGATTGACTTACGATCATGATATCATCAGTTGAGGATTCGAGAAGAGGATGTGGAGAAGACCGATTTTAGTACGCATTTCAGGCTATTCGAGTTTACAGTCATGCCTTTTGGACTGACTAATGCACCGGCGATCTTTATGGACTTGATGCATAGGGTTTTTAAGCCATTTTTGGATCGATATGTCATAGTTTTTATCGATGACATCTTGATATACAACAAAACTCGTGAGGAGCACGAAAGACATCTCGGGGATGTTTTGACGTCACCGAGATAGTACATACTTTATGCCAAGTTTAGCAAATGCGCATTCTAGCTGAGTGAGGTGAAATTCTTAGGGCATGTCATTAGTGATAAGGGCATATCAGTTGATGGTGACAAGATTTAGGTTATTATAAGCGTTTTATAAAGGATTTCTCGATGATTGCAGCACTGATGACGAGGTTGACCAAGAAGGATGCTAGATTTTATTGGTCACAATAGTGTGAGGATGCTTTTTGGGAGCTGAAAAGGAAATTGACTTCGGCGCCGATTTTGGCATTACCTATAGTAGGTAGAGTTTTTTCAGTTTATATAGATGCATTAGGCACTGGGTTGGGTCGTGCGTTGATGTAGGATGGACACCCAGTGGCCTATTCATCTAGACTGTTGAGACCTCATGACGTAAACTATCCAATGCATGACTTGGAGCTTGCGGCGGTTGTGTTTGCACTAAAGGCTTGGAGGCACTATTTGTACAGTGAAAGGTTTGTATTATTCACAGATCACCAGAGTTTGAGGTACCTGTTCACTCAGAGGGAGTTGAACATGCAACAGCGGAGATGGCTCGAGTTATTGAAGGACTATGACTTCGCAATTGAGTGTCACAAGGGTAAGGCAAATGTCGTAGCTGATGCGCTGAGCAAGAGCATCATCTAGAGCCAGACGGTACTGTAGCATATGACACAAAAGCATGGGTTGCTTGAGGCAGCGTTTGTGTTGTGTGTGGAAAAAACTATTATTGAGCTATATATTTGCTATCATATGCGAGTTCCCAAGATGTCTCTTGAGTAGGTTGCGGAGTTGCAGAGAGCTGACGGCTGGTATTTATGGATCAATGGCCTAGTTAGGATCCGAGTGCATAGAGTGGTCTGAGGGTTCAGATAGGTGCTTGAAACATAGGGGTCGTTTGTGGATACCGCTAGTATTGGAGCTCAAGGACAACATTCTCGAAGACGAACACCGGTCGTAATATAGTTCATCATGGTCGGACCAAGATGTATCACGATCTGCAGAGATCGCTTTGGTGGCCTGGGATGAAGGCTGACGTGGGTAGATTCGTTCGGAGTTGTCACATTTGCCAACAGGTGTAGGCTGAGCACAAGAGCAACCTTGGTTGCTACAACCACAACCCATTCCTCAGTGGAAGTGGGAACACATGGCCATGGACTTCGTCAGTGGCTAACCACAGACTACAAGAAGACACGATGCAGTTTGGGTAGTTATCGATAGGTTGACGAAGTCGGCATTTCGTGTCGATCGTCATGAGATATTAAATTACACTGCTGACTATTATCTTCGAGAGATAGATTGTCAGATTACGCGGTGTACTGGTCTCTATTGTTCCAGATAGAGATCCGAGAATTACTTCGAGGCTTTGGGAGAGTATGCAGGAGCAGCTAGACTAAGGCGCGCCTGGAGTTAGGTAAATAGTAATTTTATGTACTGATTTATCTAATTTGCGATGTTTACATTGAAATATATTAAATGACATCATAATTTATGTATTTGTATTAAGTTTGACATGCGAGATAGCATGTTAAGTACTCGCCTCGATATGCGTGTCAACGTGGGTACTGAGTAGGCTAAAAGATTAAATATTTGGTCGGAGGAAATAATACACATATGAAATGAATAAAATGGGCTAAATAATAATTTTTAATGCATATTTGGTGGTTAGGGTCATGGTAGTACGTGTATGCCGCATTTCGGGACGCGAAATCGAGCGTCGAAACACCCGAAAGAGGACTTTTGGGTTAAGAACAAAGGCAAGTGTGCCATTGATGTCACTTTATGAGTCATTAGAGGTTGAAAAATGGAGCGAATAGTTCTCATTGGATTGCATGGATATGCACAAGTGAGGAGAGATGCTTGTAAGTTTATAAAAAGTCAATTCGACTTTATTTCCACTACCTTTTCTCTCTCCTTATCGACAAATATGAGAATTGAGACCAACGAACAAGGGTTTTAGAGTTTCAAACTTGATCATTTGAGGAGCTTGGAGTGGTTGATTCATCAAAGCAAAGTGAGATTCACAATCAACTCAACTCTCTTTATCTTTTGGTACAAATTTTTGGGGTGGTTGGGTGAATCCAATATGGATTGTTAAGTGGTTGTTTTGATGGGTTTCAAGTACTATGAAGTTAAGTGTTATATGTTGTTGTAGTTGTTGTTTTTGGTGGTGTTGTTGTAGTTGTTGTTTTTGGTGGTGATGTTTAGAAAACAAAATTTTAACCAAATTGATGTCTAGAACATAATTAACGCGCTAATGAGGTCGTCTAGCGTGCTAAACAACGATTAGCGTGCTAGGTGAAAAATATAGCGCGCTGATGTTCTCTCTGTCGAAGAAAGTTTAGTTGCCCAGGAATCTAGCACGCTAATCCTAAGACCTAACGCGCTAGTTATTTTAAATTTCTGACTATTTTTGCTAAGCGACATAAAATACATCCAATTGACTAAAAATCAATTATAAATGGAAATAGGTCATTTCGGTTGGTAATTTGGATATTTGGGATTTGATGGAGCCGGACCGGGGTTGTTTATCGGGACACGGAGTGCAAGTTGAGGTGTGTAGTCCATTAGGCCATTCTTGAGCATTACTTACTTTAGCTTTTTTATTCATATTCTGCCTTTCAATACTTATTCTTGGTTTTGGTTTAAATGGTCGGACGTTGAGGCTCTCCCTCCATGCCATTCTTGTGTGTATGTCCACTAGGCCATAGCACGTGTACCAGGGATCTCGATGAATAGTTCGACCCGAAAGTCATGTTGAGGCACGTGTTGGTGTGTCGTAGGTTCTACGCCAACCACCTAGTGGATCCAGATACTAACCTTGCTTGAGTGCTACTTGCCTGCAGTATTTTATGGAGAGTCTGAAGTATGGCACTAGCTTGACCTTAGGCTCTAGGAACACATTTTGAGCTTGCACTATTACTTATCCATGCGATGATCACAGTTGCCTGTATTTATTTTCGCATGTTTATTTAATAGTTTTCTTTTAATTCCAGTATTTACTTTTAGTATTTCTCATTTAATTTCCTCTGGAATACTTATTCTGGACTCGTCATCTGCCTTTTGTGATGGTTTGAGTGTAGATCCTAATATGAGTCGTGGAAAGGGCAAGCTACAGAAATACTTGTGATTCGAAGATATTGAGCCAGAATTGTACGTTTATATTAAATATATATTTTGTTGTTTTTTTGGGGATTTGGGATTGTGCGACACTTCATGACCATATATTTTGATATTTTGAGACATTGAGGTGTATTTTTGGTATATGTCGACATATGGGTTTTCCACACTAGGTATCAGAGTCAAATGCATGACTTTGATGTTTCATATTTTATTTTGTCATGATAAAAGACTTTTGTTGTGGTTTACGAAGGATTAAAATGATTTTAAAATAGAGGACTTCAGTTCGCTAACAATTTAAACAGTAAATTGTTGTTCATTGAGGTTAATAATGATTAAATGGTGGTTGAGTTTGCATGTGGGACACAGCTGGCACTGGTTGGCCAGGTTGTGGGCTCGCATTGCCACCGTGGCGGTTCATTTGGAAAATGGGCTGCTACATGCATTAGCTATGAGAATCATCACATATGTTATACTTTGCATTTAAATAGATATGTCATATGCTTTGGCAACACATATTATGATTTCAGTTGAAGGTCACTGGATATTTATTGATAACAACTTTAAGTACTGTAGAATCACTTGAGAATTATTATTGGATTTGCAGAGGTTTGAAAGACATGAGTCTCGTAAATGTTACAAAATGCAAATTCTCAAGATAATATAACTGATTAATGATCAAAATATAATGTGTTAATTTCATAAGAAGATGTAGTGAGTTGGAAACGTTCTAAACTCATTCTAACAAGTTCTACAATATTAACTAAATTTTTAGCCGCACTTGATGCAACCGAAGAAAATGTTTAGATCACAAGGTTCGTGATTAAATAAGGTGTGATTCCAAATGTTGGAAACGACGTTGGCTTTTATTGTAAAACTAATGAGTCCTTAATTATGTAATTATATATAGTTTATTTATATATATTTATGTTTAAGTCTCCAAAATATTAGTCTAATTATATTTATTTGTTGCTTTAAGGGTTAAAAAAGTGTGCGGTTGAATCCGGGGTGAAAAATTATGTGAAATGATATATTTACATGCAGAGGATCAGTTACCATTTGATTTGCCTCGAGACATACATTGTACATTTGATTTGGTGATGAGGAGCACCTGAGAGATGTAGCTGGAACATACATTTGTCACACATCACGCCAGAGCGGTGGGCTGGCCCTAAGATGTGTGCTGTTGAGGTCTTCCATTTATTTGGAGGGCCGCTATGGGCACCCCACCAATTCATAAAGGCGCCCAGTTATTGAGGGCACAAAGTCATTTACCAAGGGGACCCAAAATTGAGGTCCGAAATCCCCAAAATACCCCTCATTCAAAACAGAGCACCCCACCACCGTCCTCTTCAACGAGTCATACTCTCTCGAACCCACATTTTCTTAGTTATTTGGATTTGTCTTCGTTCTTCTCCGTCTCTCTCCTCTTTTTTAGGCGGAATTTCAATTTTGGAGGCTCTGTGTTTTGTTCGATTTCGTCTCCACATTAGGGCTCGGTTCTAGGTTTTCGTTCACACACTCAAGTCATGAAATCGATAGTTTGAAGGTAGGGCTGGCAATTTGGGTCACGAAATGTTTAACACGACACGACACGTGATAAACATGTCGTGGGTTTGGCAAAAGTGTATGTAGGTCATAAACAGGTTAACCTGTTTATACACGGATCATAAACGAGTCATTAACATGTTAATCCGTGTGACTCGTTTATGACTCGCATAATTATTTACATATAAATTATATAATTAATCAGTAATCACTATTCACTAATCACTCATATAAATACAAATTTTTTATTTCCCTTCAAGTTTCAACAGTCAACTCTTATCAAACCCTAAAAATATCAAAAGTTCAAAACCAAAAAAAACGTTATGTGACTTTTCACCACTTCCACTGTTCCACCACTTCGCCGGCTCTTCTTCCACCTTGGTGACGACGACGACGATGAAGACGCGGAAGAGTCAACAAGGAAAAAGGAGATTGCCTCAGCTTCAACCTCGAGTAACGAAATCTCTCTCACCTCTCTCTCTCTCTCTCTCTCTCTCTCTCTCTCTCTCTCTCTCTCTCTCTCTCTCTCGACTCCAATAGATTCGACCATCTCCGCCTCCACCCATCTCCGCCTCCACCCATCTCCGCCTCCTCATCCCCCCACCACCCACTATCGCCCCCATCACCACCGACCCTTCCAACAGCGTCGCCGACTTGCATCTTCACCGGAAGCAAAGGTGGAAAGAACATATCAGAATGATTAGACCCAAGTACTGTCTTTCTCGCAGCGTGCTTTTCTACAATAAGCATCCCAACCAGTAGGTTTTTTAGGAGTTCCGGTGCGAATGGGAAGCGGGGCGAGGGTCTTTCATTTCGGGGGAAGAGGGGGGGCCGAGGCTGAGAGGGGGCCGCCTTGCGCAGCTTTGGCGCAGGCGGCGGGCATGGCGGAGGTTTCTTCTAATTCTTCGGTGAGCCGAACTGCAGAGATTGTTGTTCTTGTTCTGGCTTTGAAGGGTGGGAATGAAATGGGGGCGTGCTGGCGTGGGTTCTCCATGTGAAACAATTTGTTGGGGAAATGGGTCTAGTACTAGAGATCGAACAACTTGGTAAATTTTTGTCAGTCACTCACAATGACGCCATGGTTGAGAAGGGAAAGCAGAGGAGAGCAATTAATTGGATCATAGGAGAGAGAGAATTTTATAGAAGAGATGATACGACGTGGTTCACATGCTTTACACATAGTGAAAGGAAAAACAGGGGATGGTGGGGGTGGATAAGAACTTTTTGGATTGGAAATCCCACTCCCATTTTGCAATCCACACATCAAACTTTGGAATGTTTTTCCCCTTTTATTTGACTGAATGTTTTTTTTCATTTTATTTGATATGGTGATGAGCTTTGATATATATAACCTTGTTTGTTTTTTGTTCTTACCAAGTTGTACCAACTGTTTTTTAATTAATGATATATGGTTTCATGATTTTTTATAAATATTGTGTTTGTGTTGTTGATTTTAATTTTTAATGTGCTGCAGTTGAACAACATTCTTGATGAGATCAATGATGATGAGTTTGACACCAACAATATTGATGATATTGAACTTGAACACACTAATGATGACGATGATGATACTTGTGATAAAGATACAAATCTCCAGCGAAAGAGAAAGAAAACTTCTACTGTATGGCGTCATTTTGAAGAACTTCCAAAAGGCATAGATGGGAGGAAAAGGCAAAGTGCAACTACTATAAATCGGAGTACATCCACGATAGTAGATTCGGCACAGGTAACTTGCAACGACACACTACATCTTGTCTTAAAAGAAAGCATTATGATATTAGTCAGTTGTTCCTTTCACAAGATAGTGGTTCTATTTCTTTTGGTTCATCTAAATTTGATCCTGAAAGGTTTCGTGAGTTGTTAACTGAAGCGATAGTGATGCATGATTTGCCTTTTAATTTTGTTGATTATGAGGGCATAAAAAGGTTGTTTATCTATTTGAATAAAGATGTTCAACTTGTGACAAGAAATACCGCGAAGGCTGATATAATTAATAGGTATAAAAAGGAGAAGGAAATTGTTAAGTCTTTATTGGATTACGCTCCTGGGAGGATATCTTTTACTTCAAATTTATGGACTTCTTTGACCACTGATGGATATATGTGTTTGACATGTCATTTTATTGATAATAATTGGAATTTGCAAAAGAGAGTCTTAAGTTATACGTTCATGCCTCCTCCTCATTCAGGACTTGCATTGTCTACGAAAATTCATAATTTGTTGAGTGAATGGGGGCTTGAAGGGAGAGCTTTTAGTATCACATTAGACAATGCTTATACTAATGATCTTTCGGTTGACACTTTAAGAGATGAATTGAATCTTAAAGACTTACTTGTATGCAAAGGCGATCATTTTCATATGAGATGTTGTGCCCACATTCTTAACTTGATTGTTCAAGAAGAAATGAAAGGAGTTGATCCATCAATTGTCAAAATTGGAGAGAGTGTCAAATATGTGAAGGGATCTCAAGCACGAAAACAAAAGTTTCTTGAATATGTTAGCTTGGTATCGAGTGGGAATAAAGGATTAAGTCAAGATGTGTCAACTAGGTGGAACTCAACTTATCTTACGCTGCAAAGTGCTATTCATCATCGTCTGGCATTCCAACACTTGGATTTAATTGATTCAAACTATAAATATTATCCTTCAAAGTGGAGTGGGAAAAAATAGAACAATTTTGTTCTTTTCTCAAAGTGTTCTATGATTCCACATTAATGTTTTCTGGCACCAATTATCCTACAGCGAATTTGTATTTTCCTGCCGTATATTTGTGTTACATAGAATTGAAAAAACAAATAGCGGGGGATAATGAGCACTTGAAAGTTATGGCAAGTAAGATGTGGTTGAAATTTGAGAAGTAATGGTCTGAGTTTTGTGCAACTTTGGCTATTGCATGTGTGTTGGATCCGCGTTATAAGATGACTTTTATCAACTTTGTCTACACGAAGATTTATGGGGAATGTTCTCTTGAATTTCATCGATTCAACACGAAGTTGCAAAGTTTATTTGATGCTTACAAGTCAAGCCATTCTCTTCAACCTTCAAGTTCTAATGCATTAGGTAATGACCTTAATAATGTTAGGAATGATGACACCTTTGACACTATGGAAGCATTCAAGGTAAGAATCTTATTTTATTTATTTTATATAGTATGTTTTATCAATGTAGATTAGAGCTATATAGTTGTATTTCTTTTTAAAATGTTATTTGTTATGTGATTTAGGAATTTGATGAAATGTCATCCAACGAATTTAGATGCAATTCACTAAAGTGTCAATTGGAGCTTTACTTAGATGAACCAAAGATGCCAAGACATGTGAAGTTGGATATCCTTGACTTTTGGAAGTCAAATCAATTTCGTTATCCTAATCTAGCTTCAATGGCTCGAGATATATTGAGCATCCTGGTGTCTACTGTCGCTTAAGAAGCTTCTTTCAGTGTTGGGGGACGTGTACTTGACCAATATCGATCTTCTCTTAAGCCGGAGAATGCAGCAGCAATTATTTGCTTGCGAGATTGGATATGTGCAGGATTAGAAGGTTATATTATTTTTGACATTTTTACTGTTATTTATCTTTAGTATCTCAAGCTTTATAATTATTAATAAACTCCATTTTTTATTTGTTGTAGGGCAAGATGTCAAGCTGGATTTGGAGAGTATTACAGAATATGTACTTAACTTGAGTGTGAGTGATGATCCGCGGTCAACCACTTGCTCGAACTCTGTTGGAAACTAGAGAACTTGAAGCCTTTTTTGTTCATTAACCTTGAATTTATCTCTTACTTCTATGCTAACTTCATATAACCTTGTAGTTGGGTTATTAAACTTGAACTTGACTATTTGAGAACTTGTATTTTTTATTTTTCCTTGTTAAACTTAGATTTTGTCCATTTCTATGTGACAACATTGATATAACTTGGTAGATGGGTTTATAATTTTATATTTTATGTTGTTTGTATTGATTTTGTAGTGAGATATCATTAATCTAGTAGTATGTTTAACAGGTTGATAAATAGGTACACAAACGAGTCGAGTTAAACAAATTAAACATGATCTGTTTAATAAACGTGTTAAACAGGTACACAAACGAGTCGAGTTAAACAGGTTAAACATGATCTGTTTAATAAACGTGTTAAACGTGTCATAAACAAATTACCTGTTTATTAAACGTGTCGTGTGTCGTGTTTACAAATAGTGACTAGTTTAATAAACGTGTCGTGTGCGGGTTTAGGATAATTATGACACGACACGTTTACGACATGACACGTTTACGACTCGCTGACACGAATTGTCAGCCATATTTGAAGATACGTTGATAGTCTAATTAAGTTGCATTTGATAGAGTAGTTGTTATGTTTGTGTAGAGGTGCATTCAATGGTTCTTTGATTGGAAAGTCGTGGTTCTCGACCACTCTGGCCAGAGATGTTATTTATAGTCTCGGCCAAGAATGACCGAGACAGAGGGGAAGTTTTTGGGAACTCGTGGTTCTCGGCCACTCGTACTCAGAATAGTTTATACAGTCTCGACAACGAATGGCCGAGAGTAATAGTGTTATCTCGGTCACCACATCACGAGAATAACCATAAGTGTATAGTTTATGTCATGTCGGTGATGTACAACCGAGAATGTAGCATTGCTCTCGATTTCCCATTACCGAGACTATTATTGTTATCTCGGTCATGCACCATCGACATTATTATGGTTTTCTCAAAAGTGAATGACCGAGACTATAGAAATGAAAGATTTTATTCTTTTTTTTTAATTGTTTTAGGTAGCGTAATGTTGTGTTTGCTCTCGGTGACTCTTGACCTAGATTTATGTATAAGTTTCGGTCTTGCGAGGCCAAAACAATCGCGCCCGTGCAACTTCGACTGAAAACATGAAAACCCAGAAAAAAAAACACAATAAATTTCACCGAATGTCTCTTCTTGTTCCTCCTCTTGCACCATTGCAGTACATTCGTCCATTTTATAGTGAAAACAAGTTCGATTGGTCAAATTTACCAAACCCTACATTGACAAGATTGTGGCTTTAGGTTTCATTTGGGATTTAATGTGGCGGGGTGCCCCAAAATTGATTTGAAAATGGGTTGTGAGATTGGAGAGAGTATATATGAAGGTGCAATATAGTCATTAACATCAAAGTGTAATTTAGAGGGGAAAATGACAATAAAAATCGGGTGCCTTCATGAATTAGTGGGGTGCCCATAGCTGCCCTCTTTATTTGTCGGCTCTTCCTGCAATTTTCTTCTCCCCGGCTATGCGACATGTGGCACTCCACCATTGGTACAACACGGCCAGCAGGTATTCCTTCTCATCAGCAGCCGCTTGATTGACCTCGACATTTGAGCCCGTGCTCTCTCCCACGTCGTCGCGCAACTTTCGGGCGAGTCTTATCGCGTCCTCACCTCGCTAGCACGTCATTATAGCAGTTTCTCCACCAATCTCTTTGTGCCACATCAGCCACACCAATGCTCCAGCCAATCAGCTCGCGTCACGTCCCTGGACTTGCAGAAAATGCCCTGCAGCCACTAGATTGTCCTCGGTGCACAAGTCAAAAAGGAAATCACTAGAATCGTATTCTTTCACTTTGAGAGACCAATTTTTAATAGTTTTTGATATTAAAACTTCAGTGATTACTTAGTCAGGTCGACATATATATATATATATATATATATTAGGAACTCTCCTTTAAGCTGACCTCTCTCTTGAACTCTCTCTTCCTCTCCACTTTTTTTTTTGGTTTTGTATTCTTCAATAAGAGAGTAAACTCATGGTAAGGCAAGATTACGAGGGAGTTTTGATTGCACTTATTTATGGATTTGTTAGACTTATTTATATTAATTGCATCGCTTTTCATTATATTTTATTTTCTTTTGATATTGTTTGAATAATTAGAATTAAATTCATATTTAAACTCTGATTTAATTGCTAATGAGTCGTAAGCATCCGTCCTTATGGAATAAGACCATACTAGTGACAATTGACCCTTCCAATTGATTGGCCTCTTTTGGGACCGGTTGAATACCCTAGAAATCTAGGATGAATCGAATATACTAGTGACCCGATTGTCTAGGTGTAGTGCCTTCACGAAACTCATTGGGGTTATCATGTTAATCCCAATGTGCTTGAGTATAGGGTTATACAATTGACTAGAGAAATAGTCATTGTCGTACTTTGGCTATCGAGATTAGGAAGTGCGAGGGACCGCGTACGTTAGCGAGTCTATAGCTATACCATGATACTTTTGATTGCATATTTTACATAAATTGAGAACCAAATCTAATCTTTTATCGAACTGAACTTGTGTGTCTTGACCTTAGTATTTGTCATTAATTGTTTTCAAATATATTTTCTTTGTTTATTTATTTTCCTAGTATTTAGATTAGTTAATTAAATCGCTTTCTTAAACCCCCGATTTCCCTTTTATTGTTTTTGACCTTAGAAAGATTACCAATCTTTATGGGATCAACTTTTTGCTACTATTCTACTGTTGGGGCATGTGCCCTAGGTCAATCCATTAACTGTGTTTATGAATACTTTTAGTTAATAAAATAGAGGATTTCATTTGCTGTTTATTATAACTAATTTGCATGTTTACATTATAATAAGATCCATGAGTATTTACAGAAATATCCTAAATGTCCCTAGTCGATCATTATACTGGGAACTATAATGAATTAAGACTACTGTGAGTCTTGATTAATGATCATATGATGATTATACGTATAGGGATACGAATCAAGATCACGAGTACTTGTTAGGGAACAAAGTACTGGACCGACCCGCTATAAGAACATCACATAGATTAAGTCATAGTTGTTTCTCATGATAGGTATATTTTTCAGTCATCTGACTTGAGATTACTAGAGACTTCAACATTAGGAACATAGTGATTTGACACTATCAAATGTTGTCTTTAACCGGACGATTATAAAGGTTGTGATTGGTTACTGTGTGAGCAATGTGATGAAGTTGTGTAATCGAGATATAATTTGTCCCTCTCATATAAAGAGAGATATCCAGTGGATCCCTCGATGTGTTAGATTGTTAAAAGGCCTAGTCTAAGTGAATTGATATTGATCAATGTCACTTGGATGTTTTCAGTCTACCTAGAGATCGAGACTAGTACGATTGAACATGTTGAATGACAATTCCATGCCTTATGTTTGATCAAAAGGATATCGTGTGACAAAAGGATGTTATATACATTATTGATTAGGTTGTATCGATTTGATATTCGTACAACTTGGGTAGTCATAATGTCTTGCTAAAGGCCGCTTATGACTTGTATACCAAAATGTGTTTTGGTACACTGCCAACGTTATATGAACCTATTGGGTCGCACACTAAGAATGGTTTTGCGAGTTTTTAAGATGGTTCAGAAAAATGAATTTTATATGATAAAATTCATGACAGAAACGTCCTTGTGGTGTCTTACACTTATACTTCTTTAAGTAAGGGTATATGTGTAATTTACTTAACCGTCTATATACAAGGGTTGTATAAATAGACGCTTTAAGTTAGAATACACGTACGAAAGATTAAAAGGTCGAAACTCTATTTTCGTTTTAGAAACGACTTAGGGTTTTTTGGTATGCTCTGGATCGTTTTGGAGAGAAACAAAAGGTTTGATATTCTCTCGAAGCTAGCACTTCGAATCTCGGCCGTCGTTCGTGTGTTGACTACTGTAGAGGGCGTTCATCGTTGGCAGCGCCTTAGATATCGATCAACTTTCAGAAAGGTATATTGCGACTTAGGTATGATTAAGTTTTTCATGGTTTAAACATTTTTAATGGAATTAGATTCGGATCCTGTTGGGGTTTTTGTCAAAATTATTTTGTAATCTCCTCTGCGCATGAACCCCAAAATCCAACAGTGGTATCAGAGCCTTCGAGTTCGATTCCATTAAATTCATTGCTTGTTTTCTTCTGATATATACATGATATATGATTGAAAGCATGTTAATAGTTGATGTATATGTGATATACATAAGTTTTCTGTGAGATTTATTATCATGTTTTGTGTATATGATACATATATTCGTGATTTAATTGAAATTAGTTTCGTACATGCTAGTAACCATGTTAGGTTAATTCGAATAATTTTAATGAATTGAGTTTCGTGTTCTGTGATCCATGACACCATTAGGTTCGATTGGGATAGTAGTTCATGATTCAATTACATGTTTGTGATTATTAGGATGAGGACCGAAATTGCAAATAATTAATTTTCAAAATTATTTATTTATTTTGTTATATCTATTCAGTTATGAAGTTTCTATTTGATAAAGATAGATAACAAATTAGATTAAGAGATATAAGCAAAATCGGTTTCGTTATCCCTATTGGATAGGAGATAAATATGGAGAAGTTTGTTATTGGTGATATGATAGGATTCAAATATCTTAAGTCCTAATTGGATTAGGATAAGATAATTAGTTAGATGTGGGTCCGGGTTAATTAAAAATGTTTTAATTGACTTAATTTTAGATAAATTAAGGGGTAAATTTATGATAATAAAATCAGCGAAAAATATGATTTTCTATAGCGAATTTTAATTTTCGGAATTGACCACTGACCGGTCAGCGGGACCGCCGTCTAACTAATCCTAGCACACGGAAATTCTTTTATTAGTGAACAGTATAAAAATCTCCAAATTGTTTAGTGGTTTAACAAATCAATAAAAATATATGATATTTCATTGTTTACATAAAATCACTAAAACTGAATAAAATCCCTCTATTAAATTTTAAGTCTCACTCCATCCATTTTAAACACTTGTCAATGCCTCAATCACACTAATACAGTTTTAGCCATAGCTGGGTGTATTGTGTTATCTTGGTGAGACAAGTTGGATAATAGTTACCTAAATGTTTAAAATGGTCCGACTTAATAAAGCTATCAAAATAGTTGTGAGCTTTAGGCACATGATGAGATAAATACATGATAAGACATAAGATGTCCCGTATCTCATAAAAGTATCTAAAAATTACATAAGATGTAATTGGTAACTGTTACCTACCTAAATAATCTAGTTCTGTGTTTCATGCCATAGCTGTCATAGAATTAGGTGAAATATGGATTTTAGTCCCCTAAATAAATAGTGTGTTTTAGGAGGGTTGTTAATTTAGTGGAAGTCTATTCCTCTATACTAAAATAAACTTTGCATAATCTTTATTGTAGATCAATGGCCTCTTCAAGTAACAATAAACCCCTGTCACCGCGATCCATCCTTGAGAAGGATAAGCTATCTGGGACTAACTTTCTTGACTGGTTCATAAACTTGAGAATTGTTCTTAAGCATGAACGCAAGTTGTATGTCCTGGATGCTCCAATTCATGAGGACCCACCACCCATGCTACGAAAGTTTGTAAGGATGCGCATAATAAGTATGTCAATGATTCTACGATGTTGCATGTATTATGCTTGGCAACTATGGTTCTGAACTTCGAAGGACATGGAACTAATGGAAGCCTACGACATGGCTATAACGCTCATTTGAAGGAAATGTTCCAACAACTAGCTAGGCAAGAAAGGTTCGAGACAGTTAAAAACCTACATTCTTGCAAGATGACTGAGGGTGCGTCAGTTAGTCCTCATGTTCTGAAGATGAAGGGCTATGTTGACCAGCTTGATAGACTCGAATTTCCCATAAGCCAAAAGTTGGCTACGGATTTGATCTTGAATTCATTACCAAAAAGTTACTCACAATTTGTGATGAACTACAATATGAATAATATGGAGAAATCAATTTCAGAGTTGCATTTGATGCTCAAAACTGCTGAACAAAATATCAAGAAACCCTCTAGTAATGTGTTGATGGTCTAAAAGGGACTCACCAGAAGTAGAAAGTTGAAGAAATGAGAAGTCATCCTCCGCGTAGGGAATGGAGCAAGAGTTGCTGCCCTGGCTGTTGGATCATATGACTTAGTCTTACCTAGTGGACTTATCTTAACTTTAAATAATTGTTATTTTGTGTCTGCCTTGAGCAGAAACATCATTTCTGTTTCATGCTTCGATATGGATGGTTTTGATTTTATTATTGCGAATAATAGATGTTTCATTTCTCGTACAGGAATATTTTATGCGAATTCTGATTTGTGTGATGGTCTTTATATTCTAAGCATGAAAATGTCAACTGATACTCCAGTCTTTAACATAAATACAAAGAGATTTAAGTCAAATGATTTGAATCAAACCTATCCTTGGCATTGTCGCCTCGGGCACATAAATGAGAAACGCATAACGAAGCTCCATAAAGATGGACTTCTAGATTCATTTGATTTAGAAACATATGAAACGTGCGTATCTTGTTTACGAGGCAAGATGACTAAAAGTCCCTTTACTGGACACAGTGAAAGGGCAAGTGATTTATTAGGTCTAATACATACTGATGTATGCGGTCCTATAAACACAATGGTTAGAGGAGGTTATCAGTACTTCATTACATTTACTGATGATTTCAGCATATATGGTTATGTATATCTAATGAAACATAAAGCTGAATCATTTGAGATGTTTCAAACGTTTCAAAATGAAGTGCAGAATCATATTGGTAAAACTATCAAAATACTTCGGCGAGATCGAGGTGTTGAATATTTGAGCCAAGAATTTGATGATCATCTTAGAAATTGTGGGATTGTCTCCTAATTGACTCCATCAACAACTCCACAGTGGAATGGAGTTTTTGAAAAGAGAAATCAAACCTTATTAGATATGGTTCGATCTATGATGAGTCATGTATATCTTCCATTATCCTTTTAGGGTTATGCATTACAAATTGCAGCTTTCACTCTAAATCGAGTTCCTTCTAAAGCGGTTGATAAAACACCTTATAAGATATGGTATGGGAAGAGACCTAGTTTGTCTTTCCTTAAGATTTGGGGTTGTGAGGCTTACGTAAAACGGCAAGTCTCAAAAAAACTAGCACCTAAATCTGACAAGTGTTTATTTGTGGGGTATCCTAAGGAAACAAAAGATATTACTTTTATAATCCCGCTGAGAACAAAGTGTTTGTTGCTCGGTATGTTGCCTTTATGGAAAAATAGTTTATTTCAAAAGACACTAGTGGGAGAGAAATAAATCTTGAAGAAGTTCAAGAATCACAGATAAACCCTGAACATCTTCGAAGTTCAACAACGTTCTGAACCAGTTGAACCTCCGCAAGTGACACAAGGCCCACGTAAATATGGTAGGTCATGAGCCAGAGAGAATCGGATTTCTCATTACTGATAGTCGTGATGTGTTGCTTATGGGTCAAAATGAGCCCACCACTTATCAGGAGGCTATGTTTGGACCAGACTCCGATAAATGGCTAAGTGCCATGAACTCTGAGATGCAATCCATGTATGATAACCAAGTTTGGAACTTGGTTGATTTACCTGAAGGTGGTAAGACCATTGGATGTAAATGGGTTTTCAAGAAGAAAACTGACATGGATGGCAATGTGCATACTTTTAAAGCAAGGCTTGTAGCAAAAGGTTTCAGACAGACTCAAGGTGTTGATTATGATGAAACTTTTTCGCTAGTAGCCATGCTTAAATCCATAAGAATTTTAATTGTCATTGCTGCATATTATGACTATGAGATATGGAAAATGGATGTAAAAGCAACATTTCTTAATGGAAAACTGCTTGAGGACATGTATATGACACAACTTAAAGGTTTTTAACATCCTGAAAATTCTAGGAAGGCATGCAAGCTTCAAAGATCCATTTATGGATTAAAGCAAGCTTCTCGGAGTTGGAATATTCATTTTGATAAAGCAATCAAGGATTTTGGTTTTATTAAGAACGAAGATGAGCCTTGTGTATACAAGAAGGTCAGTGTGAGTTTAGTTATTTTTCTGGTACTATATGTTGATGATATATTACTCATTGGAAATGACATCCCAACATTGCAGAATGTCTAGTCTTGGTTAGGGAAGTGTTTCTCAATGAAAGACTTAGGAGATGCAGCCTATATCCTAGGGATAAGAGTCTATAGGGATAGATCTAAGAGGTTAATCGGTCCTAAGTCGAGTGCTTACATAGACAAGGTCTTGAATAGGTTCGGTTTGCAAGACTCTAAAAGAGGATTGTTGCCAATGTCTCATGGCATAAGTCTCGGCAAGAATCAATATCCTAGGACAAATGATGAGCGAGACCGTATGAATAAGATTCTATATGCATCGGCTATTGGATCTATCATGTATGCCATGCTATGCACTCGACTTTGATGTATCATATGCTTTGAGCACTACAAGCGAGATATCGATCGGATCCTAGTGAGAGTCACTTGGATAGCGATAAAGAGCATCCTTAAATACTTAAGAAGGACTAAGGAAATGTTCTTGGTCTATGGAGGTTTCGAAAATGATCTAGTTGTAAATAGTTACACAGATGCTAGTTTTTAACTGATATAGATGATTTTAGATCACAATCTGGATATGTGTTTACTTTGAATGGTTGTGCGATGAAGTTTGAAAAAGTTCGAAGCAAGAGATGTGGCAGATTCTACAACGAAGTGAGTATATTGCAACGTCCGATACTGAAAGGAGGCGGTTTGGATCAAAAAGTTCATTTCGAACTAGGTGTGATTCAAGTATTGCTAACCCTGTTTGTTTGTATTGTGACAATAACGGGGAAATAACACAGGCTGAGGAACCTAGATCACACCATAGATCCAAACAAATACTCAGACGTTTTCATCTCATCAGAGAAATTATTGAGAGGGGAGACATAAAGATTTGCAGAGTACCTACTGAAGACAACGTTGCGGATCCATTGAAAAAAGCTCTTCCACAAGCAAAACATGATGGTCATGCTAGATCATTAGGCATTAGATGCTTGTATGATTGGCCCTAGTGCAAGTGAGAGATGTTGGGCCATGTGCCCTAGGTCAATCCATTAACTGTCTTTATGAATACTTTTAGTTAATAAAATAGAGTATTTCGTTTGTTGTTTATTATAACGAATTTGCATGTTTACATTATAATAAGATCTATGAGTATTTACAGAAATATCATAAATGTCCCTAGTCGATCATTATACTGGGAACTATAATGAATTAAGACTAGTGTAAGTCTTGATTGATGATCATATGATGATTATACGCATAGGGATACGAATCAAGATCATGAGTACTTGTTAGGGAACAAAGTACTGGACCGACCCGCTATGAGAACATCACATGGATTAAGTCATAGTTGTTTCTCATGATAGGTATATTTTTCAATCCTCTGACTTGAGATTACCAGAGACTTCAACATTAGGAACATAGTGATTTGACACTATCAAACATTGTCTTTAACCGGACGATTATAAAGGTTGTGATTGGTTATTGTGTGAGCAATGTGATGAAGTTGTGTAATCGAGATAGAATTTGTTCCTCTCATATAAAGAGAGATATCCAGTGGATCCCGCGATGTGTTAGACTGTTAAAAGGCCTAGTCTAAGTGAATTGATATTGATCAATGTCACTTGGATGTTTTCAGTCTACCTAGAGATCGAGACTAGTACGATTGAACATGTTGAATGACAATTTCATGCCTTATGTTTGATCAAAAGGATATCGTGTGACAAAAGGATGTTATATACATTATTGATTAGGTTGTATCGATTTGATATTCGTACAACTTGGGTAGTCATAATGTCTTGCTAGAGGCCGCTTATGACTTGTATACCAAAATGTGTTTTGGTACACTGCCAACGTTGTATGAGTCTATTGGGTCGCACACTAAGAATTGTTTTGCGAGATTTTAAGATGGTTCAGAAAAATGAATTTTATATGATAAAATTTATGACAAAACATCCTTGTGGTGTATTACACTTATACTTCTTTAAGTAGGGGTATATGTGTAATTTACTTAACCGTCTATATACGAGAGTTGTATAAATAGACACTTTAAGTTAGAATACACGTACGAAAGATTAAAAGGCCGAAACTCTATTTTCGTTTTAGAAACGACTTAGGGTTTTTTGGTATGCTCTGGATCGTTTTGGAGAGAAACAAAAAGTTTGGTGTTCTCTCGAAGCTAGCACTTCGAATCTCGATCATCGTTCGTGTGTGGACTACTGGTAGAGGGCGTTCGTCGTTGGCAGCGCCTTAGAGATCGATCAACTTTCAGAAAGGTATATTACGACTGAGGTATGATTAAGTTTTTTATAGTTTAAACGTTTTTAATGGAATTAGATTGGGATCCTGTTTGGGTTTTTGTCAAAATTGTTTTGTAATTTTCGCTGCACATGAACCCCAAAACCCAACATCTACAAAACAATTGGTTTATGTATTATATTTTATTGATGCGTTCAACGCGCGTCAATTTTTGGCACCGTTGCAGGGAATTGGTTTTTTTCTCTTTCTTTGTTATTCATTTATTTATTTTATTAATTTATTTTTTCTATCTAGTCCATTGTTTTTAACATTTTTGCAGGCAATTCCATAATGGCCTCCTACTTCCATAATTATGGTCGATACGAAGATTCATACTATCATGGTGTGAATAGGGTATGTATGTCATGTAATGGACTTCGATTTTCTAACTCACAATTTTTTGTTCAATAGGGCGGGGTTTGTGGAAATTATGGGGAGTACTTTCATCCTACGTATGCTTGTCATCACTATCTAAAGTATAAGAATCATCATGGTTCTAGCTATGCATCGCCACAACCCAACTTCTATATGCTTGGCAAAGTCCACATACTCTTCAACATGAAGAGAGCTTTATACATGACATGATGAATGATTTGATCTTCAGAGAACTACCTTCTCAACAAAGTCATCGACATTGTCATGAAGAGAATCAATAGTTTCAATAAAGCACCTCTTTGGAAGACATGATGAAGCAATTAATTGATGGTCAACAACGGCCCCATGAAGAGCGCTTCAACAATTTCAATTTGAGTTTTTTAGCTTGCAGAATTTAGAAACTTAATTTATTTAATTGATTGCCACGTTTCAGAATATGACTGACGTGAAAGAGTTGTGTAGTACACAACCAATTTCTTAAGCAGAAGAGAATGTTGACGTGAATGAGGTTACACAGGTGGAGGACTATTAGAGCGGAACAACAGAAGGACTTTCTGTCTTTCAAAGTAAGCCAGAAATTGTCAGTGCACAAGATGAAGAGGAAGAAAATGAGATGAAAATTGAAGTTGTTTCAAAAAGGCCAGAGGAGCCGTAGAAAGAGAGCAAGGAAGACCAACCTTTGGTGTTGGTAAAACCACCCACCCTCCCATGCATATTTGTTAAACCTTACAAGGGGTGGAAGTAAAGGAAAGTTCTCAGATTTTCTACACTGGCGACACCTTTGTGTTGGATGATCATGATGTGATAGATTCTTTTATGTTGGAAGTCCCGAATGATCTCCCAAACCTGAAGGAGGACATGCTTATTTTATTGCCCAAATATGTAGAGGCGTCATTTATTGTTGACATCTCCAAAGGAGAGGGCATCACGTGATGAATCACACCAAGTCTAGCAAAAGACTAAAAAGAAAGTGTTGGGGCATGTGCCCTAGGTCAATCCATTAACTGTCTTTATGAATACTTTTAGTTAATAAAATAAAGGATTTCATTTGCTATTTATTATAATTAATTTGCATGTTTACATTATAATAAGATCCATGAGTATTTACAGAAATATCCTAAATGTCCCTAGTCGATCGTTATACTGAGAACTATAATGAATTAAGACTAGTGTGAGTCTTGATTGATGATCATATGATGATTATACGTATAGGGATACGAATCAAGATCACGAGTACTTGTTAGGGAATAAAGTACTTGAATGACCCGCTATGAGAACATCACATGGATTAAGTCATAGTTGTTTATCATGATAGGTATATTTTTCAATCCTCTGACTTGAGATTACCAGAGACTTCAACATTAGGAACATAGTGATTTGACACTATCAAACATTATCTTTAACCGGACGATTATAAAGGTTGTGATTGGTTATTGTGTGAGCAATGTGATGAAGTTGTGTAATCGAGATAGAATTTGTCCCTCTCATATAAAGAGAGATATCCAGTGGATCCCTCGATGTGTTAGACTGTTAAAAGGCCTAGTATAAGTGAATTGATATTGATCAATGTCACTTGGATGTTTTCAGTCTACCTAGAGATCGAGACTAGTACGATTGAACATGTTGGATGACAATTTCATGCCTTATGTCTGATCAAAAGGATATCGTGTGACAAAATGATGTTATATACACTATTGATTAGGTTGTATCGATTTGATATTCGTTCAACTTGGGTAGTCATAATGTCTTGCTAGAGGCCGCTTATGACTTGTATACCAAAATATGTTTTGGTACACTGCCAACGTTGTATGAGCCTATTGGGTCGCACACTAAGAATGGTTTTGCAGGATTTTAAGATGGTTCAGAAAATGAATTTTGTATGATAAAATTCATGATAGAAACGTCCTTGTGGTGTATTACACTTATACTTCTTTAAGTAGGAGTATATGTGTAATTTACTTAACCGTCTATATACAAAGGTTGTATAAATAAACGCTTTAAGTTAGAACACATGTACGAAAGATTAAGGGCCGAAACTCTATTTTCGTTTAGAAATGAATTAGGGTTTGCTGGTACGCTCTGGATCATTTTGGAGAGAAACAAAAATGTTTGGTATTCTCTTGAAGTTAGCACTTCGAATCTCGGCCGCCGTTCGTGTGTGGACTGCTGGTAGAGGGCGTTCGTCGTTGGCAGCGCCTTGGAGATCAATCAACCTTTAGAAAGGTATTTTGCGATCGATGTATGATTAAGTTTTATTGGTTTAAACGTTTTAATGGAATTAGAGTCGGATCTTGTTAGGGTTTTTGTCAAAATTGTTTTGTAATCTTCGCTGCGTATGAACCCCAAATTCCAATAGAAAGGTGTTCATTGGGAGGCATCCCAACTTTATATTCTTTTACTTCTTGCATTTATTTCAGTTTTAGTTTAGTTTTAGTTTTCTTATGTTAAATAAAGTCCTAACTTGGTTTCTTTGATTTTTGCAGGTGGTATGTTATCTTTGATGAGCACTGGAGGCACAGAGCACCCCTTAAATTTTGCTAAGTTTGACTATGGATTACATTTTTTGACATAATTTGAGCTTTATTTTGGAACTTAACATATTATTAGGATTTTAGGTGTTTTGAGACTAGGTTAGAAAATATCCAACTTAAGTCGCCGCATTAGTGACAGGTCTTTGAATAGATCTAAAACCTTAGACTTCATTCCATCATCTTGTTGATTTCACCCTTAGTTGAAAGACTTTTGGCTCGCAAGATTTGATAGGAATCATTTGAGTTAACTATTTTGCTTATTAGTTTTCACTCTTATTATGATGATTTTCATCCATAGTTTCCTTAGTCACCTTGACATGAGAGATTTTGTGCATTCACTAGTTTTTGGAGACTTTTTACTATGCATGCATTTGTATCATCTTTTTATTTCTTTATCCATGTTCTTTTTCACCACTATTCTTTTTTGTTGCATGGATTCCTTGACTTGTTATGAACCTTGAGGACAAGGTTCAGAATAAGTTTGAGGGTATTTTAAGATTTGTGAATTGAGTTGGATGGATTTCTGTGCAAAAGACAGCAGGTAAGATCGTTTAGAATTTTTAATTATATGCAGTTATATGCGGTTGATGGATGGTAATGGTGGTGTTTCATATCATTTATTCTTTCAATTCTTCCATTTCTTTCCCCCATACTTCTCTTTCTCATTTCATTAAGAGTTGATACACTTTCATGCATATATTTAGTATAGTTTTCATTTTTATATTGTTTAGAGTAACCCAAAAATTTTGTTTCATGCATTTGGTTGCAGATGAGTACACTATGGTTGCATTTTTGACTTGAAACTTAAGGAAAATCAAAAGAAACATTCACTCGAGTCCTTAGCCAGACATTTTTATGATTTCATGATTAGGGACTTAGTATGATGGTTCACTACAAATGAAAAAAAAATAAAAAAATGAAGTGTTCCGAGATTATATAAAGTTGATTGTGCTTCAAATAATACTTGACTTCGTACAAAACACACGAAAAAAAGATCAAAAAGAAAAAAATCACTAAATTATACAAACAATAATAGGAATATAAACAATATTATGGAATATAAACACAACATAAATAAAGTAATAAAGAAAAAGAAATTCATCATTATCCGAAGGAACATGGTGTTATTTAGCAAATTATCTCTCGCTCCAAACTATAACATAGCAATGGTTTGTGATGCTTATATATATAGTCTTGATGTTTCGTGATCAATATTTAAGGCGCAACATACACAAGCTATCATGCATGATTACGTTTAAGAATTAAAATTAAAAGAAAAATATTTATGCTCGACAACAAAGAAAATAAAACCTAAATTGCAAATTAATTAATTAGAGTCGACTAGTTTATTCTTATAAAAATAAAATAAAATTAAGACTTGTTTACAACTTTTAGAAATCACATGAAAACCATGGATGTCGATGTATCACTAGAGACCTTGTTTTCACAAGATGTGGTTTAAAACCTCAAATAGAACTAGGAACAATTGGAAACAAGGAAGGGCTATGAGGGCATATAAGGTCCAACGCATGTAAAAACCATGAGATGAAACGAAGGAAAGAGAACTAAATGGTAAATCCACATTGCTATTCTATCCAATTAATCGGAGTAATGGAACTATGCAAATAGATCAAACTGTTAACTGATATCATATCTCTTACTCTTACATTGCGGGCTGTGAAAAAAAGCTTAGAAGGTCCGATTTGGTTCCTTCTCATATCAAACAACTAGAATCATTCCGCATAAAGTTAATTTCTAGCAGTGAGAAGTGCAATCATATAGATGCTATTAGAAAGTTAATTTCTAGCAGTGAGTCATCAATGCAAACTAAAGGGTGAAACCGAAATTAATAAAACCATAAAAATGCAAAGAGAATGAAACAAACAGAAAGAATCGGTGTTAAACTTACTCATGAATGGTACCCAATCGACTATGTTTGGGAATGGTTCAATGTATCGAGTCTTGTTCCATTGTTGAGAGGTCGCTTCTAGATATGAACGCATACCTACAAGCCATGAACCTGGATCCCAACAATGCAAAAAGAATGAGAAGGAAAAAGCAGTGAGAAAAGTGCGATAAATAGAACCATTTTCAAGTCCACTAAAAGGAAAAAGAATGATTCAAATTCACATCAATAGTTAGTCTAAAAAACAACCAAAGAGAAACATCTAACATACCATTGCTACTTGAATTATCTAAACCGGCACTAATACCAAAATCTGTGATCTTGAATGTGGATATTTAAGAGAATAGGAATGTGGGCTCATAAACTATGAAAATCCATTATGCATCAAACAAAGAATCCATAAAATGATCAATTTGGGTCATAAGAAGATTCAATTAAAAATTAAAAAAAGTCACTGATGATCAATGTGGGCTCCTAGTGGACAAATCCCATAAGGAGAGATAACCACTTTAACCTCTTTTGCACATTTGCCACTCATTTCGGCCACCTTATTCATTATTTCATCCAACCGCAAGAGGAACTAAAAAACTTCAATGGGAAAGAGTTTAACAACGATAAGCATATTAAAAGTTAAAAGAGCAAAACTAAACGAAAAATAGTATTCATACAAGGGAGAAACAAATGGAGCCAAGCGACCATTAAATCTTTCAAACAACTACCATGAGAATGTCATATATACATGCCAAACCAATCAAAAGAAATAGAATAAAATAACAGAGCAATAAAGTCTAAAAAACTTAATGACCATTTGTAGAGAAATTTCAACGTTTAGTACTTTCCTCTCTGAATTCTTTCTGTATGGTACGTTTTAATGATTAATCAATAAATAAAAAAGAATAAAAAAAGAATAAAAAAACCATAGTCAAATTTGGATGTTCGATTGGTTCTTTCTAGTTCAAAAGGAATCTAATCTGTTTTATTTCGCAACACACCATTAAAGCCTCATGCCCTTCACGCCTCCTCTTTTCTTTTATTTCCCTATTTTGAAACTAGTGCAACAAATATTGTTATATAGTACTATAGTTTTCCCGAGAGGAAGGCTGCAACTTGTATGCTTTTAGTACAATGCTCCCATTACAAATTGAGTTTTTTTGAGCACTAAAGAAATAAAAAGTGAGAACTCATTTTCACATGTAACATGAAGAAAGACAAGTTAGACAACAGTGCAGGAACATGATATCAATTTGTTTGATCCATCGTGAAAATTTACCCAATGTGTAATTGTAAATTAACAAAATTATTGAGAACAAAAAGACTTTTTCCTTACAAGATTCAGTTTTTAATAAAAAACTCACCTAGACAAATTAAAGGAGTCTGTCTGTCTTTATCGAGTTAACATACTTTAATTAGGTCAATTGATTCTATATCTAGTCATGTATCGAGTTTATTTCTTTGAGATTCAATCTCGGTGACTGCACTAGTTTGATTTCACAACCGAAACTCACTCTGATATTCTTCCAATAGATTTAGTTGCAGGCAGACATTGTAAGGTCAAGCTATCAGATAAGCCAGCAAGCCTCGTCACACGAAGCGAAGTGGCACTCGCCGAGATGCACACTTCTCTCACTTTCGAGATTCGAGGAGGCTTATCGGAGGAGTAATTTTATGTACTTCAACTTTTACATACGTATTAAAGGTTTGGAATCACAAACAATTCTTCAAACAAACACTAGTCAATCAACAAGCTAAAAATCAAACGAGCGCACACAATGCAACAACCACATCCAAATCCACATTAGAAAAAATACAACAAAATTGTCCATCTCCGGATCAAACCGGCTAATTCACGATGAATTTCTCCAATCAAGACAAGAACAACATCAAAATCAATAGTTTATCAACTCGGACCCTCACGATTCGGATCGAAACAACAAAATTGCATCCTTAGCAATAACTACCATAAATCAAAATCGAGATCGAAACCGGACTGAAATTGATTACCTCGCTTTGAGAAGGCCAAGACGAACCTCGTCCCCATCGCCGCGCCCGCCATGAAATCCCCATCGGCCCCAACGACGGCGGCCCGAACCGGAAACCCCGAATCCTCTCCACATCTTTCGCACTTGAACACATCCACCACCTCCCCATCCTCCCCGCTCACCAACGGCGCCTAATCCACCACGTTTCGCGCCGAAAGCTCGCCGCTTTATCAAAATCGTACCGCGAAGACCCCCGTCGCCGCCGCCTCCATACAATCCCCAACCCTAACCCCAATACGACCTCGAAACAAGCCCTAGAAGCTCGGACTTGGAGTCCCCGTTCACAGGTGACGAAAACGCGGGGGAGGAGGCGAAATCGTCACGGGAATCGATGAAATCCGAGGAGATTTGAAGATGGTGTCGGATGCGAAGGGGATGCGGTGGGACTTGGCGGAGCGGATAATGGAGTGCGGTCGAACGGGCGTTGTTGTAGTGGACGATGGCGATGCCTCCGAGGTTTAAGCTTATTTCTTAATTCCGTTTCTTTGCTTTGTTTTTTGTAGATACCAAAGGGGGCAAAAAAATTGTGCAAGCGATAATATTTTAACCTACATTGAAGAATTTTCTTAATCATAATGAAAGTGAGAAGTGCTAACAGAAGTTTTCTTAAAACAAAATATAAAGATTCCTACAAGTTCCACAAGAAATGGAGCAGGGAATCATGTGGTGGAAAAAATAGAGAAAGCAGTTTCCACAAGAAATGGAGCAGGGGCCGTATTACTTGAAAACAAATGTAGAGACAAAAATAGAGAATATATATAATGAATAAAGACGAAGATTTATGAAAACTCCTCAAATAAAAAGATTTAGCTCGAGTGTTTATAACTAGATTAAGTGTGATTGTAAACTTGCGTGAATTAATGTATAGACCAAGAAAACTCTTGAGTAATTAATGACCTTCGTATTAACTGAATGTATTTCTTTAAAGTGTGATCTTATCCGTGTTTGGGTTACGGTTCTTGACATATCATAACTTCAAAATTTCTTGAGTGGCTTGTTAACTTGGCGAATATATAAACCAAAGGAACTCCATGAATCTTGAATCGGGTACAAGATTAGTTTAGTTAATGCATAGCTATATTTGGAGTCTATTTTACTTATGTTTTGTCATTCATACATTTGCTTGAGACGTGCAAAGTCTTAAATTTGTGGGTATTTGATGAGTCGTTAATTATGTAATTATATATAATTTATTTATATATTTTTTATGTTTAAGTCTCCAAAATATTAGTTTAATTATATTTATTTATTGTTTTCAGGGTTAACGAATATGAGGCAAAAACTCTGCGAAATGGTACATTTACATGCAGAGGATCAGTTACCATCTGATTTACCTCCAAAAATGCATTGTACATTTGATTTGGTGATGAGGAGCACCTAAAAGACGTAGCTGGAACACATATTTGTCACATATCGCACCAGATCCGTGGACTGACCTCGAGATGCATGGCATTAAGGTCTCCCATTTCTTCGCCGTCTCTTCCTGCGATTTTCTTCTTACAAGCTGCGTGACACATGGCACTCCACCATTAGTACAGCACGACCAGCAGGAATTCCTTTTCACCAGAAGCCGCTTGGGTGACCTCGGGATCTAAGCCCATGCTCTCTCCCATGTCTTTGCACGATTTTTTCGTGTCTTCTCACCCCCTACGTAGCGCCACGTTTCGTGTCCTCACCTCGCCAGCACGTCATTGCTGCAGTTTCTCCTCCAATCGCTTCCTGCCACGTCAGCTACTCTGCGCTCTAACCAATCCGCTCACGCCACGTGTCCCTGGACCTATAGAAAACACACATCAGCCACCAGATTGTCCTTGGCATATGAGTCAATATTTTTATCAAACTGAACTTATATTTCTCAATCTATTTTTGTTATTTATTTATTTTCCTAGTATTTAGATTTGTTAATTAAATCACCTTCTTAAAACCCCTCATTTCTTTTTTGTTGTTTTTGACCTTAAAAAGATTACCAATCTCCGTGGGATTGACTATTGACACTATTCTACAAAATAGTTAGTTTATGTATTATATTTTATTGATGCATTCGACGCACGTCAAAAACCAATGAACAAATTTAGGTTATGAAACTTAAATCACATTATAGTTCTAAACAATCACTTTAACATTTTTTCTTATTAGATAAAGAGAGTGAAGATTTACAAAACATCAATATTAGGCACTGTAACAGATACATCAATAAACTTTTTCCACTAAGAATGCATTAAGGTCACATAGTGTTGGATACGTGTAGGATTGGACCTAGTGAAAGTGGGAGATATTGAGGTATGTGCCCTAGGCCAATTCTGTACACGTTAGGGGTGGGCAGCGGTTTCTGAAAAATCGCCCAAACCTTGAAAACCGCATGGTTTGGTCTGGTTTTTAGAACTCGTAGTTTTGGGGCAGTTTAAAAAACTTAAAAACCAGAGAATCGCGGTTTGGTCGCAGTTTTGATTTTGGAAAAATCGCGGTTTCACCAAACCGAAGGTATTTTTGTAAATAACCAACATATATAACTCAAAAATCAAAAACCATAAAACATAAAACAAAACCGTCTCCTACTCACTCACTTACTCCCCGTCTCCTCTAGACCACTCTCTATGCCGCTGCTCACTGCAGCCGCACTACCGCCGCCGAATCTCGGTCATCGCCGTCGTCGTCGCCTTCCACCGCGCGAACCACTGCTGCGTCCACAGCCGCCTTCACCACCACCTCGCACCGCATCGTCCCACCGGTCCCGCCTTTGCTGCCTCCTTTGTGCTAACTCGCCACTGTTACGTCCACCGCGTTCTCCCACTAGTCCCGCTCCACCGCCTCCACTGTCGCCGACTCACAGTCGCGGTTTGGGGGCGACCAACACCTGTCGCTGTCGCCTTCGACCGCCACCTGTCGTCGTCGCCTTTTTTCGACCACAATCTATTTTTCTTTTTTCCTCATCGTCGCTCTGTCACTACGTAGTACGTACTCTCCTCTCCATCGATCATCATCAATCACCACCATCGATCGTGAGAAATCAACAAATTAAGAGCATCAAAGGCAAGCAACTTCGATCTCATCGATCTCATCGATCTCTCTTTCTCTCTCCACGTATATCTCTTCTGCTTTTTGACTTAATTACTTTTGTTTTTGTTTGTTGATTTGGATGAGCTTCGAAAGTGAACAGTTCGACTGAATATCCATGTCGATTCATTACTGCTATATACTGATCACTATATACGTTTCGATCGATGCCGATCCGACTCAATCAATCGATCTGTTCATTTGCTTGAATTCTTCGTTAATATGCGAAGCTATTTGGCTTCTTTATGAGATCTTCATTTTTTTCACTTCATCATCGTCGCCATTGTTGTCACTGCCGCGGTTTGGCGATTGACATCTCATCATGCTTGTTATCAATGTTATGTATTGGTTGGTACCTTGTTAAATTAGTTGCATTTCTTGACTTTGTTGTTGCTTTGTTTTGCAGCTTGAGCTAAAATATGCAGCAGAGCGAGACACCATCTATTCTCAGCAGTGGTGTTGGTTGGCAGGTAGTTACTATTCTCAAAGGTTTTGAATTTTTTGATTATGTTGGACTTGAGTGTATGTCAAAGCCTTTTCTCAGATTAGTACCATAGTTCCACTTTTACAAAACTCCTTACCCATGCCTTTTTTTTTTGACTCTAAACTTTGCAGGCCATAATGTTTTAGTGCATTGTTGGGATTGTGGTACCTCAACTGTTGAAGCAGATAACAGGCGGTAACCTATAACTGTATATTTAAAGAAGGTATGCCCTTTTTATGTCAATACATTACATAGCTAGCGTGATTATCTAGCTAATACTCTTTTAAAAAAATGTATTTTATACTTGAACTTATAGCATGAGTATTAATAAGTTCAAATGTTAAATAAACATATTTTGATTAAATTCTTCTTCCAACACTTTAACACCATATAGTTACAAATTTAAGATTAACCAATAATCTAACTACATTTAATTTCACCTTAAAATAATAATAATAATTAACAAATATGTCAATTCCACCATGTTTTGATTCCTTGAGTTGTTAGTTATTTAATGTTCATTCTCATTCTAACATTGATCGTGTATTTTTTTTAGATGGATTCACATCACGTAACAACCGGAACATTATCGACAGATGCAAGTTCTACACCAATGGAGTTTGAAAGTGGTGAACTTATTGCCGCTCCTCCAAACTCATCTAGTTTGCCATCATCAACAAAGAAGGCATAATCGAAAGGTAGTCGCACAACCTCTAGAGTTTGGGACCATTATTCTAAAACGTTAGATGAGCAAGGAAAAGTGGCACTTGCAACTTGCAATTATTTTGGTAAAGAGCATCATTGTCCTAGCAAGAATGGTACAAGCATAATAACAACTCATTTAAATAAATGCCCCAAGTACCCACATAGTCATGTGAACTTAGTGTGTAAGAAACAAAAAAACAATAGAATTACAAGTTAAAGGGTCCGAGGATGAAAGTAAAATAGGACTTTGGAAGTTTGATCAAACATTAAGTCGTGAAGCCCTTACTGAATTGATAATAGGAGCTGAATTGCCTTTCATTTTTGTGGAACATCCATGCTTTCTTAAATTTTGCAATGTTATACAACCCAAACTCAAGTTAATGATAATGAGAACTATAACTAGAGATTGTTTGGATATGTATAATGTTGAGAAGACAAAATTGAAAAAGATCTTAACAAAGAATTCTCAAAGAGTTTGTTTGACAACTGATACTTGGAGTTCTTTGCAAAATACTAGCTATATGTGTCTCATTACACATTATGTTGATGATGATTGAAAATTACAAAAGAAAATTATTAATTTTTGTGAGGTTGAAGGCCATACGGCTGATGATATTGGTAAGGCTGTTGAGATGTGTTTGCTTCACTGGAAAATTAAGAAAGTGTTTACAATAACTATAGACAATGTTAAATCTAATGATTTGGCAATTGAATACTTAAGGAGAAAAATAAATAATTGGGGTGGAAGCGTGTTAAGTGCGAAATACCTTCACGTAAGATGTTGTGGACACATTTTGAATCTCATTGTTAGTTATGATTTGAAAGAGGTGAAAGACTCCGTTAGTCGAATACGCCAAGCAGTGAAACAAGTGAGAAGTTCTCCATCAAGGAAGAAAAAGTTTAAGCAATGTGTTGAACTTGAAAAAATACCATGTAAATCTTCTGTGTCCTTAGATGTATCAACTAGATGGAATTCCACTTATTTGATGTTGGATTCTGCGGCGAAGTATCAAAGAGCATTTGAGAGATTGTATGAGTCATATGATAAGGTTTCAAGTAAGTTAAAGAAGGGAGTTCCCACAAAAGAAGATTGGAGTGTTGCACGTGTATTATTGCAGTTCTTGGAACTTTTTTATTGGGTCATTCTTCGACTTTTAGGATCTAAATGTGTTACGGCTAATGC
The DNA here is from genome assembly GCA_039657365.1 of Stephania yunnanensis. Taxonomy (NCBI): domain Eukaryota; kingdom Viridiplantae; phylum Streptophyta; class Magnoliopsida; order Ranunculales; family Menispermaceae; genus Stephania; species Stephania yunnanensis. The sequence goes on along the minus strand of CM077581.1, from coordinate 23,194,433 downwards.
ATATTTTCATGGGGTGCATGCGGTTGAAACACTTATTAATGAATGCTTAACAAGTAATGATTCATATGTGCATTCAATGGGAATGAAAATGAAGGTGAAATTTGACAAGTATTGGGGAGATATCTCGAAGGTGAACATGATCTTGTTGGTTGCTGTGGTTCTTAATCCTAGGTACAAGTTGAAGTTTCTGAAATATTGTTACGGTACATTGTATCCGAACGAGCAAGTTGTTGAGATGATAAGGAAAATGAAAGAGGTTTTGGATCATTTATACATGGAATATAAGTCATTTTCCAACACTGACATTTCTATGTGGTCTTATGAAACTAGATCATTGTCTAGTGTATGTGAAGAGGCGGAAGACTCATTGTTTGGTAATGTCAGAGCTAAAAGGGCAGTGGTTGGATTTCAAAGATTTTTAGAAGAGGAGGAAAATACGACAAACAAGTGGGAGATAGATATATATTCGGATGAGGGATATGAGAAGCAAAATGGAGACTTTAACATTCTTGGTTGGTGAAAAAATAATGTCTCTAAGTACAAAATACTTTCAATGATGGCACTTGATGTACTGGCCATTCCAGTTTCTACCGTTGCTTCAGAGTCCGCTTTTAGTGCCGGTGGACGCGTGCTTGATCAGTTTCGTACCTCATTGACTCCAAAAATTGTTGAAGCTCTTATTTTTACTCGGGATTGGCTACATGGTATAATAAATTTAAAAGTTGAAGAAAATTTAGATGAACTTGAAGAGCTTGAAACAGGTTACACTTTTCTTTTAATTTTGTTAATTATTAACTACATTTATTTCTTTCTTTTACGATCATAATCTAATCATATTACATTTTGAAATGTTGTTTAGGTATTTTGGAACAACTTGTTTTAGATGATTAGTTGAGATGATTAGCAAAATGCATTGAGTCATTGACTTTATAAGTAAATCGTATTTGAACTTTTAAATGTTATTAAACTCTTATCATATTGTTAATTTTCTATTTTTAATTGTTGTTTTATTTTAGGAATAACAAATGAAATTGGAACTTCGAATTGAGTTGGAGTCTTTCCTTGTTGAATCTATTTGTTTTTGTTGTTGTAATAGCAAAATGCATGGAAATCATTGACTTGTTAAGTAAATCTTATCGAAATGTTTTGTTGTTATAAAACTCTTATCATGTTGCTAACTTTTTTATTTTCAATTGTTGTTTATTATAGGAACAAAGAAAGAAATTAGAACTTGGAATGGAGTTGAAGCCTTTCCTTCTTGTTGAATTTATTTGTTCTAAATATCTAATCTATTTGTTTTTGTTGTAACTTTTGATATGAACTCGGATTTCTAACTTTGATTGAGTTCTTTTTTGTGAATGATTGGTTAATGGTTATATTATGTATGTTTTGTTGTATCTTATGTTACATTTTTGATGAACAATTGAACATTAAGCATGTATGGACTTTATGGTATGTAATTGTAATATATATGATTTTTTTTTAAAATGGGTCGCATGAAAATCGCGAAACCAAACTGATCAAACGGCGCAAACCGCAGGCGGTTTGGTTGCAGTTTTGATGGTTCGCGATTTATAAATCGGGCTAACCTCGAACCCTCGGTTTGGTCACGGTTTGATGGTTTCCACCACCAAACCGCGGTTTGCCCACCCCTAGTAAACGTTATTTAACTATTATAACTAAATGCATGTTTCTTTTATAATAGTATCCATGAATAATTATTGTATTATTCTAAAATCCCTAGTTACTTATTATTGTGGGAACAATAAGAAATTTAGACTAGTATGAGTCTTAATTAATAGTCATATGATGATTATGCGTATACGGATATGGATCAAGATCATGTGTGTATGTTGAGAATAGATGTTGGATCGACCCACTTTGGGAATGCTACATGACCAATGTCATAAGTGTTTGTCATGATATATACATCATTTAGTCATTTGACTTGAGATCACCAGAGACTCTAACATTAGGAGCACAATGATTTGAAACAATTAAATGTCGTCTTTAACCAGATGATTATAAAAGCCGTAATTGGTTGTTTTTTTACTAATGTATGGATGTTTTGTAATCAAGATGGAATTTGTCCATCTCTTTTAGAGAAAGAGATATCTATTGTGCCCCTCGATATGTTAGACTGATAAATGACTATGTCTATTAAATTGATCAGATTAAAGTCACTTGAAAATTTTAGTCTACTCGAAGATCGAGACTAGTAGATTGAACTATAAGGGCGACATTCCATGTCTTATGTTCAATCGAAAGTTATCATGTAGAAAAGTGATATGATATACACTTTCTATTAGTTTGATTGATTTATTAATCTTCGTGCAACTTGGGTAGTCACAATGTCTTACTAGAGGCCGCTTATGATTTGTGTTTCAAAAAACGTTTTGGTTCACTGCTAACATTGAATGTTCTTATTTGAGTTTTAGACAAATTACAACTCTTGTTCGATTAGTAATTGTAGATTATCTATGACTCTATCCTTTTAGAGTTGGACTTTATTTAAGAGTCTATTTGGAGTGTGGCTACGAGATGGAGTTTTTTTACAACTCAACTATTATACTATAAATAAGACATTACCATTACAGTTGCAGTAGAGGTTTTTTCTAGAGAGTTTTTTGTGAGAAGTTTCGCTCTAGAAATTTTTGGGCTAGCATTTCAGATCGTGAATGCCTGTTTGAGTATAGATTTCTGATAGAGGACATTGGTCTTTTGCAGCGTCTTGAAAGAATCAATCAACATCAAACAAGGCATACATCGAGTTATTCTTGTTAAGATATGGTTTTTCTCTTTTGATACATCAGTTTAATGGAATCAATATCAAATATTGGTTTGGGGATATTCGAAAAGGTTTCAAAAACTTCTATCGAGCACGATCCTCAAAACCCATCAACCGCGCCTCACATTTTGATAGTACCACTCTACGATCCATTGAACACCCCACTACTCTTGTACTTTTTTTAGGGGACGTAATGGTGCACTGAGACATAGGCGCCTACCACTGAGGTCATCATGATCCGTCACGCTCCTCGAAACCTCTTTAACCTACTCACAGCCTGATTCGGTGCCTAAGTTACCCTAACCTAGTTACCTATCACCGGGTAACCATAAACCTCTCATATCATGTATCATAACATAATAAACATAACAAAGCATAACATACCATGGCATACCATGACCTAAAATTACCATTAACTGCAATTATTCTTAATTTTAAATTACATACCCTGAACCCACTGCTAAGACGTCTCTCGGTCTGGCTCAGTCACTATGTGCACCGGCTCTAGAGTCTGCACCGGTGTCACTACTGTTGGAGTCATCGATCTTTATGGGCAATTCTTCCTTATATGACCTTCCCGCCCAAATCGCCAACACGTGGTCCTCCATCCTGGTCCTGCTTGTTGACTCCCTGACCCCTGAGTCTATCTCTACGGTGGCACTGGTAGTGCTGACATAACATAAATTATGTATGTTCGGTCATCATCCCTATGACCTCGACTGTAATGTTTGTCCTCTCTATCATATTAATCTCTTTATCTCTTCTTCCTAGAGCTCTATCCCATCGGCATCTTAGACTCGGTGGATGAATGCATGTCACCCCTCTACATCAAATGTGTCTCATATATGAGTGCTCTATCAAACATTTAGTGTAGTGTTTCAACTTTTATAGAAACAATGGCTCTGGCAATGTCTCCAATCAACCCTCGAATGAAGTAATAAATCTATAGTCTCTTAGTACTCGCGATGTCCATGGAAAACTATAATAAATACCGCCGTCTATCCATGTATAGAAGAACTAACCGACTACCTTGTCCAGGGCCAACTCCTATCTCAACCTCAACTGGATCTCGATTGAAATGTACTGATCGTAGAAAATATGTCAAAACTCAACCTATGTGGTCAGATCTGGATGGGTGTCTATGGACGCTGGCTAATACATGGCAACATCTCATCTCAGCATGTGCCTTAATAGCCTGACATGTATGCTCTCATGAACTCGCAATGCTTTTGTAGCCTATGATGGGCAATCAACCATTTTTGGTTGCCTTTGGGTCTCTGCCTCCATGAAAATATCTAAGATCGAATAAGATGAACTCCTTCATCAACTTGACCTCTGCTATCATGGAAGTCTCAAATGCGTCTGTCTGTGCCGGCGTAGCCATCGGTGTCTCAGTCGTAGCTATTGTTGTCCTGGTCTGTACTACCATAAGTGTGACGACCACTATAAGATTCTCTTGTACCTCTGCTTGCATTAGTACATCTTGAATATTCGGTGCGACTATCATCGAAGAAATTGTCATATCGATCGTGCTCTTTATCTGGTCTGGTCGCTGTGTGACCAACATCAGTAGTAGATGGAGTCCATTAGGCATCCATCACGATCTACATAAAAAATCGTGCTCTGAATCACCTTTTGTATACGTGAATACAACATATACAATCAAAACATAACACATATATAAACCCTATCGCTACCCGACTCACATTTGCTTCCCAACTAGGATTCTAAGTCAAGATCTTCGAGTTTCCACATCTAATGTTTGTTTGTTTAAGGTTTTTCCAATTTCTTTAAACTATTCTTGAGACACCATCAAACCTCATTCTGATAGCAAACTATGGCGACCCCAGATCCCGAGGAAACCCTGGGCACTGCCATGTCGCGACACACATCACTAAGCTCTGCCACGTCATGGCCGACTTATTTATGATGCCTTGCGACTTAACTAGTTTTTTACACGTTTCCAAGTAACACTAGCTTAGCCAATTATTATTTATATAACTACTAATGAATTCGTTTAGCTAGTTAGTTAATCAATCAAGTTTCATTATCATTTTACAATGAAAGTCTTTAAGTGTGAATAAATCATGCAATTTAAAAATCCTAAGTGGTGAAAAACCCAACAAAGGATACCATGTATAACCGAGGCGAATAATACAACAAAAATCCATATACATGTATTCAGTGTCGAGGAAAATAATGATGGAATATGGTGTTGGTTAGAGGATTGGTCCATGCCTCGAGATGCGTGCTATCCAATTTAAATGAAATTAAAGGTGTTCATTTTATATATAAAGCCATTTGATATACCTCGAGATATGTGATGTGTATTCAAGGAGATCAAAATAATAAAAGGTGGTACTTATCTAGTTGATAGCCACTATCGACTTCGATATATGCGATACGTATCTCGAGGAAGATCAAAATATATAAAATAAGTGAATTATTAAATTTGCCTTAAGATTCGTGTGATGCGAATCTCGAAAAATTTTAATATATATTTCCAACACTAACACCGTCTCATTCAATTTGTTTTAAGCCAAAGATTGAAATTGAGAAACGTAGTACGTATCTCGAAGAAGAGCAAATTTATATTTTGGAATGAAAATCTTAGATTTGTCTTAAGATTTGCATGATGCGAATCTCGAGGAAATCTAATATATAATTTGCAAAACAAACAAAAGCTCATCCCTATTTTCCTTTCACGCACAGAGAGATCGTAGTGAAGGGATCGAAAGACCGAGAGGGAGAGAGAGAGAATGAGAAGGAAACTGAGAGAAAAAGAGATCACGAGTCAATGAAGACGAATCGAAAGTGAGGTCATGTGGTTTGTTACTGTTGTTGCATTGGGTTGTTGTTGAGGTTTTTGGTGTTGTTGTTGATGAAGCTGTGATGTTGGTTACCATTGATGAGGTTGTTGTTGTGTTGTTAGGGAGTGGAGGTGGAGGAGATGATGGGGTTGGGGTCCAATCGATTAAATAAAAAAACCAGGGGCCCACGAAACTGGGGTTTCTCTTTCGTCCATGAGAAGAAGAAAACGATGAGGGGGAATTGACCCCTAGACTGAACTAGGTCTGGTTTAGGGGGTTAAACCCCTCCCCATTTAAAAAAAAGGAAAAAATAAAAAGGAAATGCAATAAATAGAAAGAAATCTAAAAAAATTAGAAAAAAATTAGAAAAATTATATTTTTGGACAAATAAATATAAATTGTGTATTTATATGAAAAACGATGATTTTGAAATTTTCTCAAGGATTTTTACCAGGGTTGTTTTCTTGAAATGCATACTTGAATATTCGAAAATGTTCAAAATTTGAAAATTTGTTTAAAAGCCTAGTCTAAGTTAATTTCTGATTCTGAACCACAATTTGGAGTCAAAATTGAGATTCAGACATCCGATGAGTTGATTCGGAGGGATTTCACGGTTTTCGAGTTGAGTAGGATGGATAAATATATTAAAAATTGGAAAAATATATTTAAGACTAAACAACATAATTTTTTATGTCGAACAATAATTTTGAGTCCAAAATGAAGTTTGGACATCGAAGACTTTATTTTGAAAGGATTTGAGGGGTTTAAGAGCAAGATTGAGTCAATTAAATTGTAAATAATTGGAAAAAATGGTAAATTTCTTGTGGAAGCTTACAAGACATATTAATGAATTATAGGACTGCGATTGGAGCCCTGTGTGGACTAGTTTACTGACTCAGAGCATAAGAGAGTTGCGATATCACATTTGTAAGGTTAAGTAAATCTCATAGTAACCTTTACATTGTATGATTATAATTTCGTATAAATTGCATTGATCCTTGATATTGCATTTTTGTCGTACATGCATACATGGATTGGGAAGATAAGGTGATTCGAGTCTCCTTATAGTGAAAACATTATATCATGCCTGAGGGGCCGAAGTCACTGATACTTTGCATCACGAGTTATCATGAGATCATGTTGAATCAGATCATACTCCCAGAGTCTAGAGGAACGAGTCTCGTTTGGTTATTCTCCCCATGCATGAGTCCTTATTATAGTTTACTTACCAATTTCAGAGAACTTTATTTGATTGTAATTGGATAACAAAAATGGGATAGATTCACAGTTGTATTTAAATTCCTCGGATTATATTCTTTGTTTAGCTTCTTAGATTATTATGCATTTGGTTATTATAGGTGTACTGGATAGTGTGAGATTTACTTATCTGACATTATCGAATTTTTATAATTGGATAATGAAAAGTTCTAGCGGAGACAAAGGAAAAGGAAAGCTTTTCGAATGTATGTGACTTTCTTAGTTCTTTTCTTTATGTATGTATTAATTTTTTAATATATTATATTGTATAAATGGGTTTATGGTTTTGAATGTACTTAGGATCTCCTTTGGAATGGTTGGAACAGTTTTAAGATGAATTGAAATAATTTTGGAATTAATTTAATGCTAGTTTAAGAATTTTTAATACTTTAAATCAAGTTAGAATGAATATATATTGTTATGGGTGGATTGTGAGTCATTCGCCATTTCCACCAAAGCTTTGCAGGTTTAGTTGAAGATTTTTTGAAAGCTAGGATGCTTAGAAATAGAGAAGATGCTGTCAAATTTTTTTATGAAATTTTGAGGATAATGTAATCAATCTAAATAAACTTTGAGGATTATATAATTAACTTTTACTGAACTTTAAAGTTTAAAATTCACTTTAGAATTCTTTGTGGTTAATAAAGTTTTATAACTAAAGATTACAAGATCTTATTCTTAATTGTTTATTGATGGAGAGGTTAAGGCTGCTAGATTATCAAAGGATTACAGTAATCTAGGCTGGTCAGATGCCCTAATTAAGAGTGGTTTGACACTTTCCGTTGCTCATCGAAGGACTTGCACTTGGTCACCTAACAAATACAGTGACGATTCCAATGAGTAAAATGCCAAGAGAATCCCCCACAATATTCATGAATAAAACTGATAAAACTACAAGACATGTAGGTTATACATATGGCAAGAGAAAGTCATACTCACATGAATGTAGTCGGCATACGAAATGCAAAAACAACAGCAAAAACATAACAACACATACAAATTAAAATGGCTCGAAAATAAAGCAATAGTAAATAAACAACTGAATGACATGAGAAAACCTTAACCTAAACCAGCTAGTACATCGATAAAATGAGACAGGAACAACGTATATACTCACAGGCTTCTAATGTCTCAACCTCAACTACAGTTAACGGGTGAACCCTTTCGGATGCTATTTCAAGTAAAGGAAACACCCTGAATTCCTATCGATGATCAAAGATATACTCTACTTCCGTCAACACGAACGTTAAACCAAGCAAACAGTGCAACTAATTTAGCCACAATCGATATATACGCAATTGAATATAGTGAAAATGTCTGCCCACCAGCAGTCACACATGTAATTCGATATCGATAAAACCACGCCATAAATTCTGTGAAGGTTTCCAATGGGTTTTATGCACCTCAAATACACGCTCCAACTTCCTCGGACTCCTGAATCCAACCACGACTAGCTTCCTAGTACTCGAGCTAGGTCCCCTTAGTCCCCTAAAATCTAATTTTATGTATTTAGTATGTTTATAAGTGTTTGAGTGTGTATTAAGTTGAAAAATACCATAAATAACCCTTAAATTCAGATTTTTATCTGTCAGTAGCGCGTTTGGGGGCCTACCTAGCGTGTTAGATGTGTGTAGCGCATTAGGGAGGCACCTAGTGCGCTGCTGTTCTTAATCTCAAAGAACAGTTGAGTACCTAGACTAGATAGTGCCCTAGCCAATCTAGATAGCGTATTATCCGTGCTGGTTGACATAATTCTCAACTCATGAATTATGTCCCCAACACCTCAGTAGCCATCTCCATCGCCGTCGACCATCCTCAACTTATGGGGAATCTAAAAACACCATTACAAACATCTCAAACAATAATTAAATTCAATTTTCGAAAAATTCAGATATTCATCCAACTTTCCAATTATCACCAAAAACCTAATTTCCATTGAAACCATTTTAATAATTGTAATGTTAATTAGACTTATAAATCATCAAAGATTCATAAAAAATGGTGGTCTATTCATCTAATTCGAATTGACACCCAAACATGTCAATTTGAGCTCATTTTGATGAAGTTAATGAGATAGAGATTACCTTATGTTTGATCTCCTAAATTGAGCTCCAAATGCTGAAATCCAGCTTCTAATTTCTCATAAATCCTATTGTTCTCTCTAGATTTTTCATGTTTAGTTGAGTGGAATCACAAGAAATCCCATTAAATTGTTATATTTATACTTTTTTTTATCTTGTGGGTTGTTCATGTTGGGGAATGTGTTCTAGGTCAATATATAAACATTATTTATCTTATAATTTTAGTATTTACAAAAATAAAGGTTTTTGTTTGTTGTTTTATTGTAAGTGATTGCATGTTTACCTTATAATAAGATCTATGCGTATCTGTTGAACTATCTTAAATGTCCCTAGTCGGTCATTCACTAAGAACTATGATGAATTAAGACTAGTGTGAGTCTTGATTGATGATCATGTGATGATCATGTGTATAAGGATACGAACTGGGATCTTGAGTACTTGTTAGGGAATAAGGTATTGGACCGACTACTATGATAACGCCACATAGATTAAGTCATAGGTGTTACTCATGCTAGCTATATCACTTAGTCATTCGACTTGAGATTACCATAAAATTTAATATTACGAGCATGGTAATTTGATACAATCAAGCGTTGAATTTAATCATACGATTATAAAGATTGTGATTGATTACCATGTGAATAATATGCGAAGGTATGTAATCAAGATATAATTTGTTCTTTTCAAATAGAGAGAGATATTAGTGGATCCCTCGATATGTTAGATTGTTAAATGGTCATGTCCGAGTGAATTGATATGATCAATATCATTTGGATATTTTCAGTCTGCTTAAAAATTGAGACCAATATGATTGAACATTAAGGGTGACTTTTCATGCTTTATGATTAATCAAAGGATATCACACGACGAAAGGATATGATATACGCTATTTATTAGGTTGTATCAATTTTGATATTCATGCTACTTGGAAAGTCATAATGTCTTATTAAAGACATCTTATGAATCGTGTACCAAAATGGTTTTGGTTTATTGCCAACGTCACACAAACCTATTGGGTCGCATATAAAGAATGACTTTGTGCAATTCAATTGGTCAAGAGTAATGAATTTTATATGATAAAACTCATGACATAAAAACCCTTACAATTTGTTATATGATAGCTTAATAATAGGGGCATTTGTGTAATTTGCTTGAATTGACTAAATAAAATAGTAGTACTATGAATAGGCTTTTTAAGTGAGCTTTTCTACACATATAACTGAGGTTGAAACCCTAAACGAAAGAAGATTTTTCATTTTTACTACTTTTGAGTTCTCTGGATTTTAGGAGAGAAAGAAAATATTTTCAATATATCTCTTTGGGCTAGCACTCCAAATTGTAGTCATCGTTCATATGTTGATTTTTGATAGAGGACGTGTGCTTGAACGTCTTGGAGATTGAAAAATCAAAGAAAGAAATCAAGTATTAAGTTATAGTTTACTTTTATAGATCTAGTTTAATTGAACTTATTTTCGATCATGTTAGGGTTTTTCAAAATTGTTTTGAATTCTTCGCTGCGTATAAACCCAAAAACCCAAGTGTTTATATCTCAAGGACTATCTTAAGGATCTTTTGAGTTGTCCAACTCTCTCGTAACACCATTTAGTGACACATATTGCCTAGATTTGTGCATTCTATAATAATCTTGAAGCACATCAAGGGTCCTTGATTTTTAGTCCAACTATAGTTAACCTATTTATTTGATCAATTGAATTAACTTAGGCATATTAATACTTATGATTGGTGTTCTTATAGACATTTATTGTTAAATTAGTGATCTCCTCAATCCCCAACTACTTAGCACGTGGTGCCTCACATCTCAACATGCATCTCGAGGTGGTCGATGTATTTGACTTAGCCTCTGGTTTAATTATTCATTTTTTGAATTAAACTAGCCTAGTTTAGCCTTTCCATACAACTTCTATTCGATACCCGTGTCGACACGCTTCTTAGTGTAACTACTCATTATACCAACTCGTCCGATAGCAACGTGCACACATGCGATATAATATAATAATATAATGATTTTAAACATCGCACATAAACAACCATCATCCATAAATAACATATTCCTTTGATTTTCGTGTCTAAGTCAACCGATCGAGTTGTCCATGTAAGGCCAGAATTACCGCCGTTAATCCCCGAGATTAACACTAATCCTAGTTTAATTAATTTGAGCCATTACATCAGGCGTCGACACTATGGTAAAATAAATATTTTATTTGTGTATGATGCATGAATTAAACCTATCTTGATATGCGTGCGCAATTTCATTATTTTTAGCATTGAGTTGCCAATAAGTGATTTCCTCGACGTGTGCGTACGCAAAGCTGAGATGGGTCTATGTATTGGTTGATTGAGGCTAGCCAAGACTTAGGTGATATTTCTAATTCCTATTAAAAAGCCTAAGTTTGAAATTTGTTTCTTTCACTTAGACTAACATAAGTCAAGTTAATGGGCTTGATATAGGACTAAGTTAAAATGTAGAGACAATTGAATTAAATGGCCAAGTATAGGCATATGTACTTAAAATAGGCCTAACTCAAATTGGTCATAGTATTCTAGATCAAGAAGCTAACTAAATAAATTCAAGATTTTAAGTTTGCTAGTTAAAATCAATATGGTTTTAGGAACCAAACTTCACCTATAAACTAAATACGTGAGCGAGGTGTAGTAGAAAATTCTTTTAACCATGGATATGCATAGAGATACCCATAGTGGCAAAGTCAAATAAAATTAGCGGTAATCTAAAACATGCATGTCTTATATGATAAGAGCCCTAGATTTACTTAGAGATAAGGAAAATGTGAGATAAGAGCGTATATGTAGTGGTTGAGATTTAAAGACAAAATTATAAAAAAGAAACTCTTATTCTCTACACACGCATGTGAAGCAATGAAAGAAGAAAACTCCAAAAAATCTTTCAAGAGATAGGATCCATTAAGGCTAGAAACTTGTGGGATTGAAAGTGAAGACGGAGAACTAAGGCCTCTACAAGGTAATCGTGCAAGAAAGCTTCAACGTATCAAGCTAGGTATAGTGAAATTCTATTCTTCTCATTCTACTGCTTCTGAATATTTTATGGGTTCAACCAACATGGGAATCAAGTTTTTTTGCTATGAATTGAGTCAATTACGGGTCCCACCATAAAACTTTTACAAAGTTTCCTATAACTCCATGACTTTTGGTTCAACTTGGGCGTTGTTATTCAAAATCGAAGTTTTTGATGTCCTAGAAGTATGGGACAAGGTTTCCATGAATCTGGAAGGTTAAATGCAAGGTTTTTACTATTTTAATCATGGTTTTTACTTGAATTTTTGTGAAATCCAAGATTTTTTTAAATTTGATTAAGCGACTAATTAAGAATTTTTGAATTTGATTTTGAATTTAGGTATTTGAGGTAGGACCAACGTCTTATTGTCAGAAGGTCATAAAGTAATATCGTATTTTTGTTTGTCATGTGCCTAGTGTATGTAGTATACTCTATTTGTCACAAAATAGGATCAAATTGAAGTTTAGATGCGATGTCTAAGTGTTTCGGGGTGTGTTGATATTTTTTCCAATTTTTGGTGAAATTGAGGTATTTTTGAGGTCTAATTTGGGCTTAAAATGAAAATATATATGAAAATAAACTGGAAAAAAGAAAATGACCTAAAAGGGCATTGAGTTTATATTGAAGAGGATAAGTATGGAGCGGTAAAATGGTCAATTGGCATCTAACAACTTTAAATAGAAAAATCGAAACAGGGGTCATTGTTTCATCATTTTCTCATCCTTCTTCATCGACTGTTCCCATCGTCCCTCCTTGTTCCCACTCATTGTTCTCTGTCCTTCTCATCTCTCTGGTTCTCTCTCTCTCTCTCTCTCTCTCTCTCCACTGTGTTTCTCTCGATTGAAGGCTTGAAATCAAGGAAGAACTGTGGTTGTGGTGTCATGTCGATTGAAGGTAAATTAAATTGTTGAATTTTGATTTTGAGGAATTGTGGTGTGATCATATGGTGATTGGTTTTGAACTTGAATTGGAAGAGAGGTTCAGATTGTTATGTGAATTAAGAAGATGAAAATAGGTGAAGGCTTGATCGATTAAAAAAAACTAAAAACAAAAACACACAAAATAATGAAACAACAATAACAGACATAATGAGAAATAGGAGAAACGTTTGGGAGGAGAACGATGGAGGGGGCAGATGTGAAGTCCCTTGCTTAGACTCCAAAACACAGAGAATATGAAGAAGAAGTGAAAAAAAGAGGAGATGATAATGAAATAGAGTTTAGGCTCTATTTCGTCTCGTTGAAGATGATGAAGGGGATGATCCCTAAATCTGGTCGAACCAGTCCCGGTTCAGGTATCAAACCCTTTCATTTAAATTAAAAAATAAGTTTTTAATTAAAAAAACAAATACAAAAAATCCTTGGAAAATAAGAAAAAACCCAAAAAATAAGATTTTGGTCAAATAAATATAAATTTTGGATATCTAGGAAGTATTTAAAAGTAGGGATTTTCTCGAGACTTTTTATACTCGAAGTTTTGTCTTGTAAAACGTGATTAAGGCCAGTTGAGCATAAAATACCGAAATGGATTCCAATAACCATGTAAATGGATTTTTTAGATAAATTAGCAATATAATACTATAATTAGGAATCCAATTAAGGAAAGGAGATCTCAAGGAATTTTTTTGAGTATTTAAAATAGTTTGTCAGGTTTTAAGGAGTTTAAACACCATAGTGACTTAGAAAATTATGAGAAATTGTTTAAAATAATACAATTGAGTCGAGATTCATAAGTTATGGATTTTCGTGATTTAATAGGATTTCGAAAAAAGGGAATCTAAGGGAACGTACGAGCAAGGACTCACTTAACCAACGTGTGTTGGTTTGATTGCAAGTACATGCTATTTCTTGCTTTTTATAGTAATATAGTTTATATTTTGTACAGTGGGGAAGTGAACCTCTTGATCATGCATTCAAGGCATCCATATAGAGCTGCCCTTACTTCGGTCGTAAGAGTGTGTTGTGATCCACTCTAGACTCGACATACTGCAGGCATCTAAGGCGAGTAATGTTGACTCTTAGGTAGCATGCATTGAATTTATAGTATAGTTTTAGGTTCATCGTGAGAGGACCCGCTCATTATGAGCTTAAAATAGGAAATGAGGGATCCATATTTTATATTTATTTCAGTATTTTATTTATTGTGTAATATTCCATATTATATCTTGTTATTACCTTTTGTATGGAGCAAGGTATACGTTTATTTATCTGACACTATTTATTTTGCGCACTTTATTTTTTGGTGTTCTCGAAATAGCTTTGTCAGGTTCTAAAGCTAAGGAGAATCAAAAGGGACAAAATAAGCTAGAAAACTTCTATAGAGGAGCTATTTTCCCTATTATATGTAAATACTATTGATATTACTTTATTTTGGGTTTTTATGGTGAGTGTAGGGCGTGAATCCTTTGAGGAAGGTTTTGAGAATTTCTCAAATTGGTTGAAAATAAGTTTGAGACCTAAATGTTTCAGTTTATGTTTTATTTGAGGTTATAAAACATTTTTAGTTTTGGTTTAACGTTTAAAGCTATAACTATGGTTTATAAGTTTGAAGTTCAATTTGATATCATATTGTGAACTGTAAGGAGTTGTGAGTGATTTTAGGCCTTTCCCCATTCTGTTGTCTATTAGGTTTAGAGTTGGCCGTCTAGTTTTGAGGAGGTGCTACCGAAATTATTGTAAGAATAAGAAAAATATTATGTATGATTCCCTAATTTGCTCCAAATGAATAAATCAAGAACTACGGTTAATTAACTATTTAAATTTAGATTTGGAGCATTATAAGGATTGAATTGAAAGTCATTTCGAGGTTTAAAGTTAACTATACGATTTAGGTGCCTAGTTAGGGTAATTAGATTAAATCAAGACTTAATGAGATGGATTCCAACACTTTTATTTCTGATAAGGGTTGCCATGGATTTAGTGTTTATGTTGTTAATGATAGTACATGTTTGATAAAATGTCAAAATTATAACTGAAATGCTAGATAGCATAAATCCTTCATTTCTTCTCGAATTCACTAATTTCTTTATGTGTTATTCTTGGATGTTTGAACAAGATTCTCACCAAAAATTACATTTTTTTGGATGTGTGGTTTGAGAGTTATGACTTTTCTAACACCGTTGGTTTGAAACTCTCTCAAATTGAGTTGTTTTGGCATTTGAAGCATAACTCTATTAATTTTAATCGCATTTGAGCGTACTTTATTTTTTTGAGAAGCTAATACACAGAAAAATAACTTAAAATTAGTATTTTGGATAAATTGAGTCATCTTCCTTGTCGAATATGGGCTAAGAGTCAACGCTTATACATAGAGATATTCTTTTTGTAAGTTTTTGGATGTCGAGACATCTTTCGGGGGTCTCCACTAATCCAAAAATAACTAAAATCTCCAAAATATCTTAAAACATTATAAGTTCGATTCTTCAATAGTTTCAAGTGATTCCAAAGTGTTTTGAATGGTTTTCCTAAACCAGTTTGAAAAAGGAAAAATTTACTTACTCAATGAATTTATTTTTAACTAAAGGTTTCTAGGCATCAAATGATGTTGGAATTGAACGAAAATTATCAAAATGTGTTATTGGATCATAGTGAAGATTTTCATAAAGTTTCATGGTTTTCTCTATTTCTAACTCAATTCTCAAGTCATACTTTGAATAAGAGATCGATATTTACAAATACAGGCTTAAAGTTTTATTTAGAGTCTCAAATTTGGTTATTGATCATATTAATGAGATTTTATTGCTCGACAACCTTGGTTTTAAGTTAATTGACTTCAATGAACCAAACACCAAGAATTTTATGATTTTTATGAGTGTTTTACTCGCATTTCAAGTTGCGTAAAAATCAATTTCTTAGAAATTATTTTTAGGTCCCTAAGGCAGTGTTTTGCAAACCAATGCATTAAACTAACTGGAAATGATCTCCAATGGAATCTGATGATTCAATAACACTTATTAACAATATCAAAATTGTATACAAACTTGTAACACCAAGTTTGGACTTTTCAATCGAGTAAAATGTCAAAGGAATATTTAAAATGAATAAAAAAGGCCTTTTCGAGGTTATTCATTTGCATCAATCTTTCGTATATGGGTAAGAATAAGTGACTAGGGACATCAAGGACTTAGTATAAACTTGTTTAAGACACATTGAAGTTGAGATTGAGTCTAAGTTAAATAGAAAAGATATTGAGGCAAATAGCGGATTGTTTTACAATGAATCGAGATAGTCAAACTTAAATAAGCTCTAACACATACAAATAATCTCTAATAAGCACCAGGGGATTAGAGCATAAGTCTCGGGTATTGAGATTGTAGTATGTATGTGTGGTAACCACGTTAAGCTTGTATATTATTGCATTTTTTAGTAAATAAACCGGTAGAGCGTCAACATGATTTCTTTTCAATTCTATGATTTTTATTCCTTGAAATGCATACCGTACTTGTATTCCACTCTTGACCAAGTGGCATAGGAAGTAGTATACCAATTGTGTTATCTTACTAGTTAAGCATCCGGCGTCACCGTGGCTTCTTGTTAAGGACTATGCAAGGGATAAAGCATCCAAACTCGCAGTGGCTTACCTTGACAGTTTAAAAAGGGATGTTGGAAGTGACTCGAGGAGTGAGCAGTGCCTAGATAGTCGTGTTGGGGCAGTTGGAAGTAGGGGTGGCAAAAGATGCCTGGACTCGTTTTAAACGGGTTCGAACAATATTTTTGTAAAATACATACGGGTCTGGACAATTTTTTGTGTTCGTTTAAAAATACGGGACCGAGTTCGGGCAAAAATTTCAAAAAAGGGGTACCTGTTAGTGATTAATTTGAAGGGCATATAGGTAATTTTAAAATCCATGTATTTTAACATTTTCGGCCTTAGCCCCATTTCTCCCTCCCCTCTCCGGTTCTCCCTCACAGCCTCACAAGTCAATACATCACAAACCCTAAAGCCGCCTCTCACCGCCTCACTCTGCCTCTCACCGTCTCTCACCGTCTCGAGACTCTCGACTCTCACGGCCTCACGGTCGTCTCTCACCGTCTTGCGTCTCATGGCCACGCACCGCGTCTCACGGCCAAGCAAGGTGTGCCTCAATCCGCCTCTCATTCACTTTGCCTCACGGTCGTCTCTCACCGCCACTGCTCCTTATACGGCTCACTGTCGCTCCTCCTCACCCTTAGTCATCCATCTCACGGTCATATCTCACCAGTCACCACCACTGTTCCTCACACGGCTCTCTGCCACTCCGCCTCACCCTTAGTCACACGGCTCACTGCCACTCTGCCTCACCCTCAGTCACCAGGCATGGCGTGCCTCAGTTGATCATCTCTCCCGATTCACATCTCTCCCGACTCTGCCTCTCACTCTCTCGACTCTCACGGTCTCACCTCGCCTATTACTCTCCTCTCCTCTCGCCTCTCAATATTTGGCCCGCAGCTCTGCCCACTCATCTCTTTTGCTCTCAATGTAAGTCTTTTCTACTCCTCCATTCACATGCATTTTCTTGTTTGATTTTTCTAAAATTCATTTGAAATCTATTTTCTCACTTAAGCTGATTTGATGATGTTGTTTTTCATTACTAAGTTGAAGGATGTGGATTGTGGAATTGTATGAGATGAGTTGAAGAACCACACTTAATTTTTTATTTCATATTTGTGTCATGAACTTTCTTATATTGTTGTTGTTGTTGATTCATAAGGTGAAGATATACTTTGATAATTTAGACTATTGAGATGATCTTTTAAAAAAAAAACTTTTGTGATGTTTATATTGGAAATTAAAAAATTGTGATGTTATGTATTTATTTTTTGGTAATTGAATGTTAGGTGACTTGTAGACTTGTAGTTGAGGTTTTTTTTTAAAATAATTGATAAATAAAATATTTAATCATATTTGAAAATAAAAAAAATCAGACAAAATGGGAGCCGTATGTTTTACAAAAATACGGGTCTGGACAAAAAAAAGTACCCGTTTTAAAAATGGGACTGGGTCCGGACATTAAATTTAATCATTATAGAGAGGGTGTCCGGTCCCGTTTATGTCCAGACCTTTTTTTTTGCTAGCCCTAGTTGGAAATGGCCTTAGGCCCGCTATGTTGTTTTCAAGCTATGCTTTGGTTTGATGACTCAAAGTTTGGACATGATTACCTATTCGTCGATCTATTTTGCTTCCTTGCCACTCGAATTTCGCTGCTTTACTTGATTGGTCTATTTATCATGCACTTTACCATTTATTTATAGCTTTAGTTAATTGTCCACCTGATTTAGAGACAATTGACATTTATTACTCATAAATACTATTTAATCTATTCTGGATTTACTCATTGGAATTGTCTCAATCACTGGTGAAAATTGTAGGTTCCGCTATTAGCAAGGGTGAGGAGCTTTAGATCGGTGACTACCTTTGAATTTTCCTCAGAATTGGCTCTTCCTTTATTACTATCGTAGGTATTTTGATTGTATCTATTATACTACACTTGATGTTTTTAAACAAATGGGTTTTGAGAGATATACTTGAGATACATATATATATGATGCATATTTACATTTTCGTCACATGAGATATATACGAGATCTATACATGCATGATTTCCACATCTAGGACTTGTCCTAAATTCAATTTAATTTTTTTAGGTGCTTTGAATTACTTTCCACTATGTAATGAATACTAAAACTTGTTAAATTAATTAACAAACCTAATAAGCAACCAATGGATGAATAATTTAGATAAGAGGCTGACTAGGTGTCCATTAACTCAACAGGGGTTGACCGAGGGTCCACGTAAGCCTAGGCCAGGTGGGGCCTAAAATATGGGGACTGGGGCTATCACAGTAATGAACTTAGTGTGGAAATCCTTTAATCCTGACTTACAATCTTAGCTGGGAAATGAGGAGAGTTGAGAAAAATTGAATAAGCCTTACGATATATTATGTTTTGTATATATTATATGGTATCATTGGATATATGTGCTTCCCCTATTCCTAGGGGCCTATTTCATTCTTGAAAATTGTGTTACATGATGAGTTGCTGGATAGAAATAGGCCCTGGATTATTAGGTTTGTAGAGAAATCCGATAAGAGTAGAATATTAAATTGGTCATTAATCCATGAGAATGTGAATAGATATTGGATTATGAGAAGAAGCATAACAAACTTCAATCTCTCGAAAATGAAATCAGTTATGAAAGTTGTATTGCAAGTCAAGACTTGCAAATAGCGCAAAGTTCATAAAGTCTAGTGTTGTCGTGTTGTGGATATGTGACAATGTCAACTCAAGATTTCCTACTACTATTCCTTCATATCCTAAAATTCATCGATCCAACAGAGTTGAGGTAAGAGAAACTGAAGTATGTTAGGTAAAATACAAACCTTATCTTAGATATGTAACTTTATCAGTTACATGTGCATAGTTTAATATAAAGAAGAGGCATAATGCATTGATAGGCTAAGGATTGACACACCTCAAGACCTCATTGAGACCAGGATATATGAAAGTTATCTCATGCATGCCTTGGTGGATGTGTCCATAGTTCTATTGCATTGAAATTTCATTAAGGGTATGAGATTTAAGTAAGGTTGACCTTAGCCTGCACTAGCTCGTCGAGATGTATAGTACGACATGTAACTTAACCGAGGAACACAAAAGGAGACATAGGGATTAAAACTCTATTAAGAATCGAGCCATGAATAATGAAAAGAGTTGTGACAGATTAGATGATCTTTGAGTATGAATTACTTATGAGAATGACCTGAGGTTACAGGAACCACATGAAACAACTCTGAGAAAGGAATCAAGATTTTTTTAAAAAGTGGTAGAAACTCGTAGTCAAACTTAATTGAAATTTGTCTCTTTTTAAAGAGAAAAAGGATAAAATGTGTTAGTATGGAAGATGTACTTATGAAAAAAAGATGTTCATAAGACAAGTGGGTTATTAGCGAACTCTATGGAGGCATAGAGTGTCGAGATGACTCAGGACAGTGAGGAAAGCAAAAACATATTCCTTAAACTTTGATGAGATTAATGGTGTTTTAATGATGAAATATCAACTCAAGTAACTACACTGGAATGCCATGATTGTTCTTGATCTGCGAGGTTAGTGGGAGGCCTGTAGCTACCTTTTTTCGGACTAATGAATTGTGAGTTTGAGCAAGATAGAGTCTGCAAGTATATCTGAGGTCAAAAATAACCTGAAGCCAACCCTAAGGGATAGGGCGTCCCGAGGTTCTTATAAATCTATCAATGACCCAGGCACGATATATTTCACACTAAGGCTAGCTTAACTCATTCAAAAACTCGCTAAAGATTTTAAGGAAATGTCTCAGAGAGACATGGAAAAGCCTAAAAGCTCTACGATTAGCATCGAGCTTATGTCATGCGAGTCCATGTATTTGGGAGTCAAAAGGTCTAATTGGGCATCATGTTAAGGATATGAAATAGGCATGTGGTTGCAGATCGAATTATCTGGAGATATATGACTTTTAAGAAGGTCAAAATGAGATAAACTTTGTAAATTCTGGTACGGGAAATATCCAACTAATCTTGAACACACCTAACAAGAGGCATGCTTATCTTAAGATACGTCACGTACTTGTCGAATATTTTCACGACCTAAACATTAATGTGTGCCTAGATGAGAGCACATTTTTATCTCAATTCAATGTGAAAGTGGAGGTCGATAACGAACACTAGTAATAATGGCCATGTGAGTCGACTTATGGTTCATATCATAAGATTTTAAGAAGGTATCCAAACAGGTTTGGTTCTATCACAATTACTTATCTCACCTGAGGTTATGTAAATAAGGGAAACACTATATGAATACCATGATTATGTTATAGTACAAATTCATGCAGAGACTTTGAAAGCACTGTTAGGGTGTTGGGTTTTGGGGTTTGAAAGCACAATGAAAATTTAAAACTTATTTTCAAAAACCCCAATAGCAAAGGAAATCCAATAATCTGATTACCAAAGTTAAAACATACATTGATCACTACTTCCCTATTTATGTTGATTGATTCTCAAGGCGTTCACACAAGCGCCCTCTACCAGAAATCTACATACAAACGATGGCCACGAGTTGGAGTGCTAACTCCGGGAGATCTTGAAAATGTTTTTTTCCTCGCCTCAAAGTTGATAGAGCACACGGAAAGCCAAAATGAAATTTCAATTCGCTTTTGGGTTTCAAGCTATTTTTGTACATTTATTATGCTTACACTTAAACACATATTTATACAACCATTATAATTAGGGTTTCAAGTGAATGGCATAAATGCCCTTACTTAAATAAACAATAATATAGCAAATCGTAGGGACTTTTTGAGATGAAATTTATCCCATAAAATTCATCAATCTGGATCACAAGAAATCATGCAAAACTATTCTTTATGTACAACCCGATAGGTTCATGCAACATTGGCAGTGAACCAAGACCTCTTTTGGTACACTAGTCATAAGCGGTCTCTAACAAGGCATTATAACTACCCCAGTTGTACGAAGACCAAAATCGATAAGACCTAATCAATAATGTATATCACATCCCTTTATTATAAAATATCCTTTGATTAAACACAAGGCATGAAAAAGTCATCCTTAATGCTCAATTGTGCTAGTCTCGATATGAAGGTAGACTTAAAACACCAAAGTGACATTGATCTTATCATTTTCTTGGACTTGGCCATGTATCAATCTATCATATCGAGGGATCCACTGATATCTCTATCTTTATGAGAGGGAAAAATTCTATCTCAATTACATACCTTCACACATTATTTACAAAGTAACCAATCATAACCTTTATAATCATCTAATTAAAGACAATGTTTGATTACGTCAAATCACTGTGCTCCTAATGTTGAAGTTTCTATTAATATCAAGTTAAAGGAATAAATGATATACGTACCATAAGTAACACCGATGACTTAATCCATGTGGTGTTCTCATAGCGAGTCAGCCCAGTATATTGTTCCCTAACAAGTACTCATGATCTCAATTCGTATCCCTATACATATGATCACCAAATTACCATCAATAAATACTCACACTAGTCTTAATTCATTATAGTTCTATGTACAATGATCGAGTAGGGACATTTAGGATATTTCAGTAAACATCAATGGATCTTATTATAATGTAAACATGTAGAACAATTATAATAAACATCCAATGAAATCCTATATTTTACTAACCAAATAATAATAGAAACAATGTTCATGGATTGCCCTAGGGTACATGTCCTAACATAGGGAAGTAGTTAAAAGAGACCTGAAATGGGGATAGACCTTGCTAATTAGGCTCGAGGATTTAAAACTCGCCTTTAGACAAGATAAAGAATGGAGAGCTCTAAAGTTTAGTATGTGGTTAGTCGTGCTTATTTATCACCGCAAAAGAGTTTCGGTTATGTTATGAGTAAGAGAAAATAGAAATAGCGAAAAAGTCTATGATGATATTTCTTTTACGATCGAGAACGTGACATATATTTTTGGGTAAAGATATGACCATGAGGACGTTGGGTTGCTAACAAAATTGATGCAAGACAACGAGAGTATCGCCATGGAAGTTCTATTCGTATGTCGGCTTGGCAAGAACCTACATCTTAATACAATTTTATACCCACATACTTGTTGGTAGAATTCTATTTTTTTGAAGACGCTTGAAAACATAAGAAATTACTAATATCAAATTGCTAGGAATTATTGTTGAGGCTTTGTAGTAAAGACTAGGCTTAAGTCTCCTACAATATTAAACAATATCAAAAAGTTGAGTAGGAGTAGAGCCTCGGGGATAACAACCTCACACAAAGAGAAATCAAAAAGTCGCTGATGTTTTAGATTGCCGAAACATGCAAGAAGGGAAATACTAATAAGTGCCGAGACGAATTGGAGTATAAGCGGGAGACTTTGTTTACCTTTAAGTGTATCCTTTAAATGGGTCATAACCGGTTAGGAATCGATGTGGGAATGAGAGCTCTATATGCATGAAGCTTCACATTTCTTTTTAGATTCCATTAAAAGTTTCATTTAATAAATCCCAATTTCGAGAACAAAATTCTTATTAGTTGAGAAGGCTATAACAACCTGAAAATACTATGACCTGGTGGCCAGTCCTACATTGCACACTAGGTCAGAACTCAAGCATCGACACCGAGATATAATGACTGTTTTATTTGTGTATGATGCCTATATTATACCTATTTAGATATGCATACGCAATTTCATTATTTTTAGCTTCAAGTTGCGAACAAGTGATTTCCTCGATATGTGTGCACTTGAGGGTGAGATAGGTCGATGTATTGGGAGACTGAAGCTAGCTAAGACTTAGGTGATATTTCTAATTCCTATTAAAAAGCGTAAGTTTGAAATTTATTTCATTCACTTGGACCAACATAAGCAAAGTAAATAAGCCTGATGTAGGACTAAGTTAAAAAGTAGAGACAATTGAATTAAATGGCCAAGTATAAGCATATGCACTTAAAATAGGCCTGACTCAAATTGGTCATATTAATTTAGATCAAGATGCTAACTAATAAATTCAAGAATTCAAATTAGCTAGTTAAGATCAATGTGGTTTTAATAACCAAGCTTCACTTATAAACTAAATACATGAGCAAAGTGTAGTAGAAAACTTTTTTAACCATGGATATGCATAGAGATACCCAAAGTGGGAAAGTCAAATGAGATAAAAGGTAATCTAAGGCATTCATTTCATATAGGATGAGATCCCTAGATTTACCTAGAGATAAAGGAAAATGTAAATTTTAGTAACCTTGGACCAACCTAGTGACGAGTTATGTGGTAAAATCCTAAGAAATCAATGGCTTTTGAAATAAAAGAGTCGACTCATTTTAACCCACAACTATAGAATGAACCACAACCACACAAAGGAGTATCTATTGGAGGCTTATGCAACACTTGATGCTCCTTGAGATGTGTGAGTAAGGATCTAGATGGCGAGCTACAATAAAACCCAACCCATCCTCAATTCTCTCCCCATCGGATTTTGTATTCCAACAATTGAGAGAGAGAAAGATAAATAGAATGTGAAGAAGAGGGTTGAAAACAACTGGTGGTTGATAAGTCAATAATTAAACATGTTTTATAGTACATTTTAGGATGATTTTAGATGTAAAAGACTATATATTACATGGGGTTTTCTCTTGTTTTTGTTATTTTATGTGATAATTAGAATATGTGAAGAAATATAGTAAAGAGGAAATTTTTTAAAGGAATTGATCAAGTAAAAAGAGTATGCAAAGAATCATCAACATGTGCGGGAAAACTGGGATATAGTACTAGCAATTCCTAATTGATTCCCCTATACACGTGAATCGTTACTCAAATCGATGGAATACTGAGGTTACTTTTTCAAGGATTTTTTGAATGATTCCACTTAAACCTCGAATCGCCGAGGAATCGCTATGTTTAATTTCAAGAACTTTAGATAGCCACGAGACGTTTAGTTAGTTCGGGAAATATACTACCTAGAATACTATATATACAACACTAGGGCTAAGAAATCAATTTCCCTTGAGTACTTAAATCAATATTTCATTGCTCTAGAAGCCATCGTTTATTGTTTTAGTTTATTGCTTTATTGTTCATTGCTTTTGAAGAAGATTTAAAGATTTAAAGCATTCATTCCAGAAGTATTTATCCGTCTTTTATTTACATTATTGCGATATTAATTATAAATATGAGTGACTAGTTTATCAATCTACAAAATTCTGAACATGAACTAGATCCATTTTGCAATGTAGTTATGATGATATGATTATGTGTTTAATGCTTTAAACCAATCGTATTCTTTGATTCACAGATTTAATAGATTATTATTTGCGGATTTTAATCATGAACTTTGTATTACATGCATAGTCTAGAATGTCTATTGTGATATATGGATTCATTTTCTAGTTTAAAGTAGTAACTAGGATTGTTTGAAAGGTGTTACCGTTTAGATGTTCTAGATGAATTTGAGATCGAAATCTAATGTTGAAGTAGCTTTCCGAAGGTGTGAGACTTAGCTGTTCAAAATCTTCATAATGTGTAATGCGGTTTTATTGCGTGAAGTTAATGTCTTTATGTATTCAATGGAGTGAACTCAATAAAATTAGAACGTGGCTTTTTCACCGGTATTAGGAGAACAAATGACTGGCTAATGGCTGTTTACTTATGGTTAGAGTTTAATGATCTATGGTACTTTATAAAGTATGCTCATGAATATGTGATTGAAGTAACATGTTTAGATGCAAAACATATTGATTTTTCATTGTTTTGGATGTTTGTTTAGATATTTATTTATTATAGAATTGATTTGATTTGAATATTAGTGAATTTGAATTTTGATAGTTAAGTTAGTTAAATTAGTTTAGTAAATTATTATAGTAGTATAGATTGAATTAGTGATTTTTAATTCTTGTTTTAATTAAATTAAAGTAAAAATAATAATTATTATTATTGAAAGACGTTTTTCCTAGAGTAGTTTGATAAATCTCTGTGGAGACGACCCTATTTATCACTACTTCAAATAATAAGGATATAAAGAAAACTTATTGTACACACTCGACATGTGTCAATGGTTGTAGAGTTGACTTGAAATCATCAAAACTAAGTCTAAGAAAGTAGATTGATCATGCTAAGGGTTTCTCAAGCTAAGTTCAAGTTGGAGAATCGCTATCAATGGCTAGGTGAGGAATCCTTTCTTTTTTACTTTAAAATTTATGGCTCATTGAGTGTAATGCATGGATTTCCTTTTTGAATTAAAGCACGGATACATGGATTTGAACTTTATTTTAAAGGTTTTCAACAAACATTTGGATGTTCTTCATGAATGTGTGGAAAAATGTAGGTTTGGGATGAATTGAGAGAGTTTAATGGTGTTTGTTGTTGTTGTTGATAAAAAAAGAGCAAAGAAAAGAAAAAGTTGAAGGAAGAAAATTGTTTCTTTTGAAGAAACGAATTTTGTCTCTTTCAGGAGGAGTTAGGGCGGGAAAAACTGGCCCAGTTCAAGGGCCCAACCCCGAATAATTAATAATTTTTTTAAGAAACTCAATAAAATAAATTATAGAGAGATAAAAATGGATAAAAATTATTGAAAAATAAAAAATAGAAAGATGTAAGGAATTGGAAAAGGGGCAGGAATAAGATTCCAATTTTATTTTTGGTTTCACATTATAAACCCTGACAATTCAATAATTAGACACATTTTATAGTGTGATTTAGGTTGATTTTTGGCATAAATGATGATATTATACTAAGTATTATCTTATTTTTATGATTTCTAGTTTAAATAGGAAAATGAAGAAATGTAGAAAAGCAAAATAGTCAACTGGAAAACTACACCAGCGATTAGCAAGTGCTTTGAAATAACACTAGGAATCGCCATCTAAATTGGTAGCAAAAGAAAGAGAATGAATCCATAACAAATTGAAGAATGAGCTATAAATCGCCAAATAAATTGGTAGAGCACAGATAGCTAAACTCAGTGATCTACTTAGCAATTTACGTATAAGTGAGAAGTCACTGACAAATCGCTAGGGTCGATGACGATTTTTTTTTAGATCAATACGAGGAATTCGTATTTATCTAGGATATGCATTCTCAGGGGAACTATATATAGGATCAGAGAGGTTCAAAATAACTCTTTCTAGTTGCTCTTTAACTACTATTTACATTTTTTTTTCTTTTTTATTAAGTTCTATATGTGAGGTAATATAAGAGCATTGATTTAAAGGTATTTATTTACTTTATTATGTTTTTTAATTACATATTAGCATCGTTCATTTCTAGCATGTGTGAGTAGTCTATCAATCTACACAAACCCTAAGCATGTAATATACTTTGGACTGTTATGTAGTTATAATTATGGTATCATGTACGTAATGCTTTAAATCGATTCATAAACGTCAATCACTAATAAAACAAGTTGTTTTTGCATATTACAACTAGTAATTCTCTATGCTGAGTGCATAGTGACCAATATGTTCCTTAATATAGAGCATTCAGTTCCATGTCTATAGTTATTGACAATGATTATAATAGTAACTAGAATTAATCTATAGTCATTTCACGAGTCGATGTCTTAGGTGATCGTGTTCTAAGTTGTTTATTATGTGAGTTCGATAATATTGGATTAGATTAGACATCACTTTCATTGAACTTGATGTTATCATATTTCTACGGTGTTGCGTTTTATCCAATGGATAGACTTACAATGATAAGAATGTGGCATTTTCATTGAATTTAGGAAAATCGATGGCTACCTAAAGGCTATCAACCTATTATGAATTAAGGTATAATGATTCTAAAATTCCATACGAAATAATTATAGCTATATTATAAAGTAATGTTATGTTTTTAGTGTTTGAAGACAATCCAAGTGTATTACATTTCTTAGATGTGGTTTGTTTAGATGTTTATTTAGTATTTTATTTATAAAGATTTATTGATTATTTGAATTATTAGTTTCTTAAATTTAAATTGTTTATAGTTTTGTTATTTTAATTAATTACTTAGTTTATTTGCATATGTTCAGTGATTATTTCCCATTTAATTAAATTAATTAAATTAAAACAAGTTGAATCTGATAAAACTTTAAGGTAGCTTAAATTCTTAAGAGGTTTGAAAAATCCATGTGGAGATGATATCGCATTTAACACTACTATAAGTTAATAGTAAAATATGTGAAATTATTGTGCACGGTCGACATGTGTCAAACCCATAATGTGACTTTAAAACATTTGAAATGATACATTTGGAAACCATAGTTAGGTGTCAGGTGCTGATGCATAACATATTTTATTTACTTTTTTTAACTAGTTGTTTCTTAGTATTCGAGAAAATAAATAGTGAATTTATCTTAATTCCAAGGAATTTTGTGTGCATGATATGTTAAAAATGTGTTGGAGAGGTTTGGTGTCTCAAGTGATGAATACAAGGTTCGAGCAAAGAATGACATTAAATTGGCTAAGTTTTGACGAAGTCCATTTTTACCAAGTTTCGTTGTATTAGCCATAACTCCCTCATTTCAAATCCAAATGACTTGTCATTTTTTCTGTTAGAAAGAAGAAGTTGAACGTTCTTTCATCTCACAGGCTTCTACAAATTTGAAATCTAAATAGCCCAAAAATGCATCGCAAGTTTAAGTATATGTGCAAGATTCAACTTGATGCCCCAGCGCCAGGGTAAGCTCCCACTGTGGAAAAATGCAAAAAAAAATGAGTTTTTACAGGGGTTTTTGTGTTCTTGGACTTAGTTGACTTGGGGGTATACATATGACTTAAAATTAGGGTTAGATACAACTTTTGCTTTGGAGAACACTTGAAGAGGCTAGGTTTTTATGAAGCAAACTCATGGATTCTCTTTGGATTTGAAGTTTGAACCATGTTTTCTTTAGTTCTTTTCATGTATTATGTTAGATTGAACCCCATTGTAGGGTAATACTCTTTGTCTCAAGGA
Source organism: Stephania yunnanensis (assembly GCA_039657365.1). NCBI lineage: Eukaryota > Viridiplantae > Streptophyta > Magnoliopsida > Ranunculales > Menispermaceae > Stephania > Stephania yunnanensis. The sequence goes on along the minus strand of CM077581.1, from coordinate 23,166,007 downwards.
TCGATAGATTCGGGTTAATCTTATTTCAAATTCCAATTTCATTCATGTTGTTTTCTTCAATTTGTGAAGTTGATTTTTGTTTGCTTGAACATAATGCTATACTTACCTTGATCACATAGGTGTATAACTTAGGATTTGAATTCCACCATGACTATGGGGTTTTCAACCTAGAAATAGAAAACACAACTCTTGAACAAGTGGTACATCGACCAATGGTTGTTCACAAGGGAAGCCTTATAATCTAGAGTCTAATGCGATGTTGCACTTACGCTAGTCACGCTGACCAGCGGAGTCCAAGTGCAACGCTAGAATCTCCATCACTGAGATCTTGGGAGGAGTGATTAATTAGGGAAAATCACCTATTTACACTAGAATTGGGAACTTCAAGATGAAACTGGATAGCTAGATTACAACTTTCAAATCAAATCCCTTGGACTATTTCTTCTTTGTTAAAACTCAAATTTATGGTTTTTGCAAGTAGATAGAGTAATTGAGTTGTTTAATTTACATTTCAAAAACTCAAAATGAGGTTCCTAACTTTATGTCTTGATTAGACTTATGATTAGCAATACATCGTTTCTGAGGATCGATATCCGCAACTCAATCATTAGAGAGAGTTGCTATTACTATTGCAAAGCCTGACACTTGAGGCTCATGTTAGATGCAGATTTGAAGCCGTAAGTAGGACATTTCACAGTGTTATTTGTGACTGCTTGAGGTAAGTAAAGCCACAAGGAATTTAGTTAGAATTTACTTTTGACACTTGATTTGTTTTAAACTCTGATTTATCTATTATATTATTTGTTGCTACTAACTTATAGCTAATCCACTCCCACATACGTATGTATGTTTGTCAACGGGGTCGAGCATGGCATAAACTCACTCCCTGAGGCTAGCTACCCTGCGCTATTCGAGTTGTTGCCTATGTCGAGGCTAACCGGTGACTATTTTCTTGCATGATCTGGTAGGTTGAGAGATATTTGATGGAGACCTATGTCTTTGTTATGGGTTTCCTTTTGAGAAATGTTAGGACAAGGTTTCTACCATTCGTAGGTTTCCTCTCATTCGACCTTAAGACGTTTGGCGAGGTTCATCATCATAGGTTTCCTCTCAGTTTAACAAAATCGATTCCCAGATGTCGAGCAAGGTTATTTTGTCGCTTTACACTCGTGTCTAATTTTTGATTTATCAGCAACCTATCTTCATGTGATTGTTTTAATTTTCATCCTTATTTAAATTGAATAAATTGTAGTTGCTTTATTGATATTCATGAATACTAGCTAACTTTCTCTGGATTTACTAGCTAGAATTCATTACTTTTTTGTGATAAACTGCAAATCCTACGATGAGCTAGGGCAAGGAGGTCCTCAGAGCTAGTAAATCCCTATTAGTTTTTGCATAGGTGTTTGCTTATTATTTATTTATAGTTTTTTTATGTATGGGAGATCGAGAGACATTAGATACATGTACTCATTTTGTTTTCTATATAGCCACTTTTGATGACCTATATGGTATTTATCAAGGTTTCCACATAATATGATTCTTAACAATGCAGAAACTTATTTATTTTCCTTACATGCATGTTTTTAAGACTTCTGCTTACATAAACTAACTTAAATTGAATTCTAAGTTGATAATAACACCCGACTTTGAACTATATGTTAGAAATAACTTAACTTAGTCAAATTTCTTGTAAAATGACCATTTAGAATTGAGTATTTACTAATTAGTTGGAAAACGATAGGTAAAAAGGTTAAAGTTACGAGCTGTAAACGACATGGCATGATTTGTGATATGCCCGGTGATGTGGCAGCGCATGATTTGCCTAGGGGTTCGGGCCATCATAGTTGGTATTAGAGTCTATGTTTGAATGAACCTAAGGAAAACTTTAAAACATTGGATAAAACTTAATAAGTTGAAACTTAGATATGGAAACTCAAATAGTCGGGAAATGAATGTGAGACAGGTATAGTAACATGGTTTATAAGCGATATATTTTAATTGTAATAGTATATACACGTACCGCGCGAGGCTGATTCGGGGACACATTCGCTATAGCAGATATGACATGGACGAACAACCGTGAAATCCCTAATTTTTAAAAAACTTGTATTATGATCAAGTTATAAGATTAATGAGTCTTAATAACAAAATGTGTTGTGGATTAGGACTCGGATTGGTGAAAAGGAAATCACTAGGTTAATAATGTTTGTCATTGATGAAGGCCTATTGTGTATTATATGGTATTTCGTCACAAAGTTAAAGTGAATTGCAATAGCAGAACATTTTTTAAGGCCATTGGAGCATGTTGAGGTGTATCCTCAGTTTTTTGTCTTGCAAGTGTGTATGAAGGGAACAAGTGGAAATAAAAATTATTCGTTGCTTGAAAACCATTAAATTAAGTGTTAATTATCGCATGAGGATTTTGCCTCGATTTGCGTGAAAGTCTTGGTTGTTGATAATGTAAAAGAGAATAAAGTTGGTGCAACACTTTACCTCGAGTTATGTGTTAATTGGCAATGGTCGAGATTGAAAATGGGTCCAAATTGGTGATAGTTTGGTAAAATATGTCGAGAGGATTAGTTTGCATGATTTTTGTATGTTATAGACAAAGTTATGATTTTTGAGGTTTTGGTGCAAGCAAAATCACTGTTAAGGACGTTTAATAAAGTTGGGCTATTTTGTCGAGAGTTTGGCTCAAATCGGAGAAAAATCATAACAATAATGAGCATTAGAAGTCAAAACACATCAAAGAGGGATTTTGAGAATTAATAAATAAAAAGAAATTAAGCTGCTCAAGCAAGCAACTGAGGGTTTATCGATATAAGAAAAACAAAAACAAAAAAAAAAAAATTAAATTGATTACGTTCTATTAAAGTTTCGTTTTCTAAACCTTATCAACTCACACTTTCGCTTCTGAATCTCCCTACACTGATTTCCTTCTGGTTTCTCTCTGTAAAATAGCAGAGTGTTGCGAGACGGTCAATTGGAGCCAAGTTTCCATGGAGAAACAAGAGAGTCGGCCCGAAATTTGGTAAATTCCCAATTCTTGATATTTCTCTCAATTGAACTTGAATTCTTGAGATTTTTTGACTTTTCTCGCGAAAAGTTTGATGGGAATTGATATAAATTATTGTAATTTTGTGTATTTGGTTAATTTAGGATAAATTGCACCAATGCGGGTTCTAGTTTTAGTAAGTTGAGTTAACCCAATTATGTCAAGAAGTGTTTTGAAGCTATTGAGGCCACCTTCAAGATGATCGATGCTCCAGTAACCCCCAAAAAAAAGCTCAAAGTAAGTTAGTCATAAGTAAACCTTACAATGACCATACTATTATTGAATTATCTTTGTACTTGAATTTGAATTATATCTACATTGCATTTCATATTTTGATTTGTCATGCATTCATATCATTCGGAAAAAAATTGCCATGTTCGGTCTCGATGAAGTATCCTGCCTTGGTGAAACATACTAGGCGTGATTAAATCTAGTCAGGACTATGTATCCTCTCTTAGTGAATAGACTAGATGCGAGTAAAACTTTAAGCGCGCAATGTCGATTTCAAGTAACATGCATTGAACTTGGAACTGGAATGGAAGGACTCACGTTGCTATAAATATTTGTTGATTATTTGGACATGCAATTGCATGTCTCCATGTATTCATACTAACATTTGCATGAGTACATGTTAATATAGGATTTCACTTACTTGACATCCTCGAGTTGTTTTTGATGTCTAGTATACGATGTAGAAGGAAAAAACAAATGCGGAAATATGTTAATGGCTTTCTTTGACTTCTTTTTTATTACATATTATTTTTGTTAAGTATTATGTTTTAGGATTTTCAAGTTGAGAGATTATGAAATTGTTATGAAAATTCTATGAGACAATTAGAGAGAATTTGGAGATGGTTTATGGTTCACTTTGATGTGAATATATATTGTGGAGCAGAAATAACTGTAAATGAGTTTTAAGATCAAAACTTGTGGGCTTCATGAGAATTTGATCTTTTAACTCATATTGATATTATACTCTAAACGTTTTTGGAGATGCGAGTCCTTCTCCCAAAGCTACTTTTATCATGTTTTCAATACCTGAAGCTTGCTTTTAGGGAAACTTTGTTGAGATTTTTGTAAAATATGGACATTTCCAAAGAATGCTTTTATGATGACCCCAATTCCTACAACAGGGGTTGACCGACCTAACCCATTGCTAAACCCCTCGAGATAACCCAATGAGTAAAAAGATGATCTAGTAAGCCTTAATATGTAGAAATACAATAAGACAATCTACAAATAGACTACTAGGATGACAAGTGTTGCACATGTACAATAAATCTCCCTACTATATTATACTTTTAATATTTTGTAATAGTGGTAAGTGAGAATAGTCTTCACAGGGATTTATCAAACTTCTCTAGGAAAAAAAGACTTAATGGTTTTTATTATTTTTACTTTACTTTAATTAATTAATTAATTAAAATAGCAATTAACCTTATGAATTCAATCTATAATATAATAATAATTAACTAATTATATTAACCTAACTAACAAAATTCAAGTTCAATATCAATCAAATAAATTTAATTCAATAATAAATAAATATCTAAACAAATATCTAGAACAACGAAACATAAACACGTTTTTCATTCCAAACGTATTACTTCAATCAATATAGTTACTCTAATAATAAGTAAGTAGACATCATTTAGCTAGCCATTTGTTCTTTTTATACCGGTGGAAAAGTCACGTTTTAATTTTATTGAGCTAAATCCTTTGAATACGAAAAGACATTAACATCACGTAATGAAACTGCATTACATTTTATGAAAACTTTGAGATACTAAATCTAACACCTTGAGAAGTAACTTCAACATGAGATTTAGATCTCAAACTCACCTAGGACATCTAAACGTTCATACCTTTCAAACAATCCTAGTTATTACTTTAAATTAGATAATGAATTTAAATATCACAATACACATCCTAGACTATGCATGCAATACAAAGATCGTGATTAAAATTAATAGATAATAACCTATTAAATCAGTCGATCAAAGAATACGATTGGTTTAAAGCATTAAGCACATAATCTTTGCATCATAACTACATTGCAAAATATATCTAGTTCATGTTCAAACTTTATTTAGATTTATAGACTACTCACTCATAATCATAAATAACATTGTAATAATATAAATAAAAGACAGATAAATACCTCTATAATAAATACTTTGAATCATCAAATCTTCTCCAAAAGCAATGAACAATAAATCAATAAACTAAAATAATAAAGAATGGCTTTTAGAGCAATGAAATATTGATCTAAGTACTCTTGGGCAACTAATTTCGTAACCCTAGGGTCGTATTTATAGTATTTTATGTAGTAAACATCATAAACCAACTCAAACTACTCGTAGTTATCTTAAATCCTTGAAATCTGCTCCAACGATTCTTCAGCAATTTAAGGTCAAGTGAAATCGCTGGGTAAATTTGTATAATTGAAGTCCATATTTCCACTTATTTGACTGGCGATTCTGGGTATATTGGAATTGCTAGTGTTGAAACCCAGTTTTTCCTTGATTCCTCGGCAATGATTCTTTGCATATTCTTTCTACTTGATTAATTCCTCCATAATCTTCCATTTTTACTTTATTTTATCATCTATTTCATTTATTACCTGAAATAATAAAAATAAAAGAAAACTCCATGTTATATAGACTTTTACATTTAAAATCGTCCAAAAATGTACTATAAAATATGTCTAATTATTGACTTGTCAAATATCCCCAAACTCAAGAATATTCTCAATTATATTCTCTTTTCTTCCCTCATTCCGAGTTCATAATTATGTACTCTTATTCTTAAACAGAAATGATCTTAAAAGTAAAAACTTATTACCTTTACAAAAATAAGAATCATAATAGAATAGAAAGACTTAAAGAAAAAACCAACCACCAAAGTTAAGGCACTATATAGGTTTTCTCATTCTTCACTGACAAACATCAAGCTTACGATAAGTACTATAGAATATCAATATACAATAATCAATCTCATTTTCAAACAATCTTTAAAATATCGCCACAATCAAAGTCAATAGGAACTTTTATTCACCAATAATCATCATTTCATATTAATTTGTTGGAATAAAGATATATACTTCACTTTACTTAACAATAAATACTCGAGCTAAATCTTTTATTTGAAGAGTTTTCATAAACTTCCTTCCATTTTCTATATCTTTATTTCTTTCTTCTTTATATATATATATATATCTTGATTTTATTCTTTATATTGTATTCATACGGTTCCCTGCTCCATTTCGTTTGGAACCCGTTATTCTTTTTATATCGGAGTTTTTCCTCTCATTTTTCCTACTACTAGATTCCCTGCTCCATTTCCTTTAGAATTTGTGGGTCTTTCTATTTTTTTCATTTAAAAACTCTTATTAGCTCTTCCTACTTTCACTATAGTCAGGAAGTATTCTTTCTAACTAAGTAAAGTTTATGCTATTTTCAATTTTTCTCCTCAATTGTGGCATAAAACCTTTTCATAATATATAAAATACTCGATCAATAATCTTTGTATAACAAGATTCTTAGTAATCTATCTAGTTTATCTTGTATTATCATTTCAATCTTCTACACATTATAATGAACAACACAAAGCAATCAATCCCCTTTAAACTCCTCTAGTGTATACTTAATCTAGGTGAAGTCAAATAGAGTATAACAATTCCTTTACAATATAAAATTTCTATTTTCATGGGTAATAATAATATATCACTTCCATTTCTATTCAAATAATATTCAATTCCATATTCCTAACTAAATAAAGTAAAATGAAATGGGAAAATATTACATGTATTGTGGAATATTTTGAAAAAACTCACAATGTTCAACTAGATTCTACCTCTCGTTTCTTCTATACTTCTCTTCTTTATACTTCACTTCACCTAATAACCTCAAACTCATGGCAAACCTTGTCCTCAAGGTTTAAAAACCAAGTCGAGTTTCCAATAAAAATAAAAATACCTAGTGAAGCATAAACAAAAAAATAGATAAATAATAACTATTTAAAGAATGAATTGCATAAGTATTTGAAGATTCGATAAATTGAAGCATTTCCAAGCATCATAAGATTTATTTTATGTCCAGTCTTCATACCACATCAATCAAATCAAATGATTACAAACAAAGACCTATCGCAATAACACTCAGAGAAAAGGATTACGCAGTGAAGAATAAAAATATCAGAACTAATGTCTAAATTTCACATCATGACCACCATCCCCATGACCAAGTTATTGAGATTCAAAGCTCCTCACAGGATCATATAAGGTATAGTCCACTCATGCCACCGAGTTATCTTCTGAAAAGACTTCCTGGCTGAGCATTCTCAATTAGGGTGATGGAACGTGAATGTTGGTTCCCCTTCCTTGCGTCCTCCTGGTCATGCATCGCTCAAACCCATAGATGCACTTGCCAATCTCGCGTTGGTTCTGGAATATGAACTCTCGATGTTTCCAAGTTCTCATCTGATTGAGCAAGATTGACCTTATCATGGCCATTTCCATCTCTTCCGCATACATACCAGTGAAGTTAGGTGGCTCTAGGCTATAGTTTATTTTCTCATTATATGCGACATTATGCATATCTTCTAAATTTCTTAGGTTTTCTACCCGTACTTCTTCTCTCGTTGTTTCTCTCATTTGTGTGTTGTTTCTCTCCAATTTCTCCTTCCAATCAACATATCCTAGCACCTTCTTAGTGATTTCAATGACTTTTTTCGGTTATGGTCCTATCTGGAAAACATCTAATCCTACTCCTCTCATCTGAATTAGGCCTTCCTTGCAAAATTCAATAATCATCAAGGGTAAAGGCAGGCCTTCATTTTTCTTAGTGTTCATGACATTTCTAATCGAATCATAGATTATCTTGCCAACTTCGATATAGCCGATTCCTTGGACTATGTGGTATAAAAGAGCCACCATATTGTTCATTATGTTATAGTGTTGCAAACTAGGTTATAGGCTCGCGTTCAAGTAAAAGCTCCAAGCTTTGGTTATTTTCATGAAATATGTGGCTCGGATGTATTTTGGGTACCTGTCTTTATCAAAAAAGAAACCATCCCATGAAATAGCTTCTAAACCGTTTCTAACGGTCTCATGGGAAAATCCATGTCTATACATATATTCGTGTTTTGGGTACTCGTTATTCTATCTCAAATGAAATTTTAGTAAATCATAATACCGATTTATTCTTTCGAGTGAGTAGTCCACTGGTCTTCCTTGGACTATGGCTACCGTTTTATTCTAATCTTCGTATCCATTTGCATAGAACTCTCTTACTAGAATTTCACAACCCATTTCAATTGAGGACCCCACGTCATTATCGACATAGTAATCCCAACAATCCCCAGTTCCTCCCCCTCATTATGTTTAGGATCTTAGGCTTATACTTAGCATCATTTTTTACAATGAAACTTCTTTTCGATATAATTTTTCTATTCTTGCTAATGTCACTCTCCATTCTAGCAATATCTTTAGTATTGATCAGGTTCTGGGCATATAATTAGATTGTAGGTGTCTCCTCAATCTCTTCCTCTCCCTTTGACTCATCGATAAAACATAAAGGTGTAGAAGGTTCTCTAGGTATTCTAGTTTTAGGGTCATTCATCAAAATCCCCGTTGGCCTAAATGGTGTGGGTGGACCATTGGGTTTTTACTTGGTTTCTCCACTAGTTATGCCTTCCCCTTTTTCTCTCAAGAGCTTCTACCACTACATCCGACCATTATCTCGAATTTTAAAACTCAAAAGTTCAAAAACTAAATAAACCTATAACTGATAGAAACAAAATTGTCAAAAATAATTCGGTAAAACTCAAGACTTTATTTTAAACAGAGAAATCCATTTGGAAAGATAGCTTAAAATTCATCGAAAACTTTAAAACAAAATTGTCATCAAAAGGATAACTAAAATATAAACTTGAAAATCAATTTTCTAAATATCATGAAGCAATTGGGTGAAAAACCGTAGTCATTTAAAAAACATAGCAAATTAATATAGAAACAAAATCATGACCAAACCCTCAAACTTATTTTAAACTCGCTTTATAAACTATTTGCAAATATGTATAAATATAGAAAAAAATTTTAAATTGTTGAATTTCTGATCAATGTAATCACCATTCTTAGTCTATTGGAATCAATAAAATCATTTGTGCAAGACCATTGAATAAATTCCAACAAAGCAATTTCGACAAGCATTGAAAAATTTGCAAAAATCCCTCGAATCGAAAATTTGTTAAAGTAAAGAGCTAGGGTTGATGTAATTACCTTAATGAGATTGAATCTCTCAAGATTGAAGCACTTGAACTCCTCTAGACCTTCCTTTCAAGCTCTATGTCGAAATTTTCCAAAACCTTAGTTTTGGCTTTAAACCCGAAAAATTGAAGACTTAGGTTTAAATGGGACTAGGTTAAGGTGAGAATCACTTAAATACTATAAGATTACTCTTAAAATAGTTGAATCAAGGTAAGAAATTGAGATTTTTGTAAAAAGGTGCAATGATTTGTTGATGTGAATAAGTTAGTGTGTGGGGCGATTTTGGGTTTTGGTTTTAAAAACCAAAAATAGTGCCCAACGATCCCTGTCTAAGTGGAATCGCTGAGAATAACTATGTGAATCAATGGAAGTGAAGTTATTGTTTCTACTGATTTAATTAGTGATTTTCTTGTGTAGTGATTCACCAGACTCCAAATTTGCACTAAATTCCCTATGCTTTGCTACCAATTTTGCCAGTGATTCTCCGTCTTATTCCAAATCACTAGGGAATCACTAGGCCTATTTCACTATTTTTTTAATTCATCTCATAATTAACTTATATATCATTCTGTAAAATTCATACTAATGTAGAATTGACTAAAATGTCAAAAGTTTGAGTGGGATATGTAACTAACTAAATAATCTTATTAATTAATTAAATAAACAAACATATAAATAAGCAATTAAATAATGCAACTTGTATAAAGGCTAAATAAGCAATAACAACTCGATCACTCCCCCTTTTGAAATTATCTCGAGTTTAAATTATGAAAATGTTTCCAATACAGGAGTCAAAAAATGAGAGAATAAAACATACTAAACTAAAATAAACTAACTTTTCAATAAAATAAAATAAAAATAAAATATGGGCTACCTCATATAGAGCGTCTTTGTTTATCGTCGGTTGCTCGACTTAACCCTTCTAGAATTAGGTTGGATCTCTAAACTTGAATTTAGGATTTTCCACTCTAATGCCATTCTAAAAATGATTGCTCGACTATTAATCATCATAGTGATTTTTTTGTTTAGAATATCCATAACAGCTCGAGTAGTGGCTAGGAAAGGTTGTCCTTAGATTAAATGAGGATCTTCATTGATAAAGTGATAAAGTGGTTAGACTCATATTCCGACCGAGATTTTGATGGAAACAAACAAGGTGAAAATGTACTAATCATGTCATTTACATATTAGAAGATCATTATAAATGTTTTTGAAAAAGGAAAACTCGTTTTTGAAATATATCTAAAAAGAAAACTGAAAATTTGCAGAAAAGCCCTTAATAAGTTGTGAAACTTTGAATTTCCGTTTTCGGGGTTTGTAAAATTATCCGGACCACCCAAATAAGCTTAATTACTCATAATAAACATGTATAACATGTTATATAAGGGTTGGTTAGGTCCCGGACAAGTTTAAGGGTCGCTAACACAAAGGGACAAAACAAAAATTCTGAGGTCCCTGCAGTTAGCGCGCTAATACTGTCATTAGCGCGCTAAGAGAAGTGTTAGCGCGCTAACTCACAGTATTAGCGCGCTAATTGCACTCTGCCTGCAATTTTTGACTTTTGGAAATCAAGCTTTGAATTTGAATTTTTGATTTCCTGGATTCCTAGAACGGCTATAAACGGTCATATTGGAATTCCTACCACTATAAAACCACCACAAACTTGGTTTTAAAACAAGAAGAAGATCTACACTCAAAAACAAAAGATCTACATAGAAAAAATCTGATTTTGTGTAGAAGCAAAAGAGAGATCATTGAGGCTGTTCTTTAGCTCACAAATCCAGCACATTTGAGGCTTTCAAAAGGAGTTCAAGAATCACTCCAGAGCTGATCTCTTCTATCATTCTCTTGGTTGTAAGAAAATCCTAGATCTAAAATCTTACTTGTGCTTAATCTACATATTTTGTGTATTTGATTTAAAGATCATTTTGTTGTGTGTCTAAACAACTTCTTCTCTGGGTTTTTGTACTTAAATTTACATTATCAAACTCTGAGATTGATTTGAACAAAAGTGATTGCACTTAAACTTGATTCTTGTTAAACTTTTGTTCTTAGCCTTGAAATCGGTTTTCATACAAATGTATTAAGTTTTTGAAACGATTTCAAATTTGGAATTTGCAACAACATCAGTAACATATTTGCATATTCCATTTATACTCACACTTGCATGCATAAGAGTTGATAGGCTCTAGGTGGCTTGCTTGTGATTGAATTTGATACCACTTTGTATTGTAAAGTGTATCTCTGTTTTTCCAGCAAAATTGTTGTATTTGAATGATTGTAAGACTTAGTGGAATCTAAGTCGAAAGGGAAAATCCTAGTCGCGGCTAGGTGAGAAAAATCCTAGTTGAGGCTAGGTGGGGAAAATCCTAGTTGCGGCTAGGTGGGAAAAATCCTAGTTGAGGCTAGGTGGGAAAAATCCTAGTTGAGGCTAGGTGGGAAAAATCCTAGTTGAGGCTAGGTGGGAAAAATCCTAGTTGAGGCTAGGTGGGAAAAATCCTAGTTGCGGCTAGGTGGGAAAATCCTAGGTGAAGCTCAGGTTGTAACACTTATTGGTAATATAAGTGGGGTTGAAATCCTAACCGGGGAGGTTAGGTAGTGGATGTAGATCGTTGGATCGAACCACTATAAATCGTGTGTCATTTTATATTTCCTGCATTTCTTTTACTTGCATAGCTTATATATACATCATAATTGTAAATTGCGCATAAAGTTTTTTTAAAAGGGCAATAACTACTCGGTAACCCAATTCACCCCCCCTCTTGGGTGACCTTCAATTGGTATCAGAGCGGGTTATTGCTCAAAGTATTACTAACGTATCTTTGAGTGTTTTTGTGCAAGGATGCAAACTTTAGATCCAGCTTGCCTTCGGGAAGGCACCACTTCGAGTAGGCCTCCATATTTTGATGGAACCAATTATGCTCATTGGAAAGTAAGAATGAAATTTTACATTCGAGCACAAAATAGATTTTTATGGGACGCAATTGAAAATGGCTACACTCCACCGGATAAGCCATTGAAAGAATACACCACGGATGAGATAAAGCTTGAGCTTTCAAATGATCAAGCCGTAAATCACTTATTCTGTGCACTTAGTGAAAATGAATTCAACAGAGTAAGTGCTTGTCAAACGGCAAAGGAAGTATGGCAGAAGCTTGAGGTACATTATGAAGGTACCATGCAAGTAAAGAAGACCAAGTTGAGAATACTTGAGGAACATTATGAAACTTTCCGAGTTGGGGCTGATGAAGACATAGCCACCGCCATCACTAGATTCACAAAGCTATTAAATGAGATCAAGAATCTAGGCAAGAATTATGATCAAGAAACTTCAGTATATAAATTCCTTAAAGGCTTGCCTAAGGAATGGGATGCCAAGAAATACGCTATCCAATCAGCTCAAAATCTTGGAGATTATACATTCGATGCATTATGCGGAGAGCTAACAGTTCATGAATTTGAACTAAAAGACAGAGCAAGATTGGAAGCATCAAGTGGAGGGACTAAAAGCTCAAGAAAAGAAATCGCATTGAAGGCAAGTAGCTCCCCAAGTGCATCAATAGAGGTCATCGAAAATGAGGAATCATATGATGAAAATGATCTTGAGAAGGAAGTAGCTATGATCTCAAGAAAGCTAAATCGGGCCGTGTACAAACGAGACAAGTACAAGAAGAAGCTGCGAAGTGGAAGCAAGGAAGGAAAATCAAACGAAATAATATGCTTCGGTTGCGGCAAACCGGGTCACGTCAAGACGGAGTGCAAAACCAAGAAGGTATTTGACAAAGGAAAGAAGAGTTTCAAAGCAACTTGGGATGACTCATCATCATCAAGTTCGGACTCCGAATCAGAAAGTGAAAAGGCAATATTTTGTCTCACGGCACAAGGCGAGGTAAAATCTAATGTTTTCAATTTTGATAATGTTAATGATTTGAATGACGTTCCAAATATTGATGAGCTTAGAAAAAAATTGAAAAAGGAGGTCAAAAACACCAAACAACTCAAAAAGAGTTTGACCATTGCAATTAGTGAAATAGAGTCACAAAATGAGATTATTGATGATCTCCAAAATGACTTAAATGAAGTCATAGAGGAAAGAGATACTTTAGTCAAGGAAGTAGAGGACTTGACTAGCACAGTGCATAAGTTTACAAATGGTAAACAAATGTTCGACATGATGTTAGGAGCACAACGACGTGCACTTAATAAAAGAGGCATAGGTTACGGAGCAAACTTGTTAAGCTACAAGAAATTGCTAAATGATGATCGTAGATGCTATAAATGCAACAAGACTCACATGGTTGGGAAATGTTCATTACAAAAGGTAAAAATGGGTAAACTAGCATGGGTAGCTAAAAATGTTTATGACACTAACACGCTCGGACCCAAAGGTGTTTGGGTACCAAAATCTAGTGTGTTTCCCATAGTATAGGATGCGAGGAAAAGCACCCCATGGTACTTGGACAAAGGGGTGCTCAAGACCGAAGATGCATAAAGTTATTAAACTAAAGCGGCATGATGGCAGAAGGTTACGCTTTGAGACAACAACAAAGGAAGAGTTATTGGTCTCAAACTGTCGGTAACAATTTACTTTCTATTTCTAACGTTTATCTTGTTGATGGTTTGAAACTTAATTTGCTTAGCATTAGTAAATTGTGTGACAAAGGATTTCATGTTATGTTTAAATCATCAGAATGCATTGTTAGAAATGAGAAGCATGAAACCTTGTTTATTTGCATATATAGATAAAAACGTTTATGCCATTAACTTTGATGAGATAAATATGCAAAATGGTTCATGTTTGAATGCACAAAGTAATTGTGATGCATGATTGTGGCACAATAGATTAGACACCATTCTTTGTGTGATCACATCCAAAAAGGGGAAATGTTAAAACGTATCCATGTGCCCATATAGGATCAACTAGCCGATATACTCACTAAGCCTTTGCCTAGAAAACAAGTTTTTAAAATTCGGCGTGAGTTAGGCATGTCTCGAAAATTGGACCTTCTACATATGTTCTAGATATTCCAAACCTTTTTATATGGTGTTAGTGAAGTATCCATGAAGTTTGAGAAGAATCGGAGCTAAATTGCAAAAGTTCAAATTTTTTGTCAAAAAATTCCAGAGAGGAATTAGCGCGCTAATAGCTCAAATTAGCGCGCTAACAGCCCTGCGACCGAAAAATTCCAGAGAGGAATTAGCGCGCTAACTCACCTTATTAGCGCGCTAATGTCGATCGGCCAGGGTTTTATAACCTAATTTTTTCATCAAACACTCACCTCAAACACAAGTATCTCGTCTCCTCTTCCAAATCCGCTCTCCGTGTGCAATCTCCACTGTGATCTCCACTCTTCTAAGGTACAAATCTTCTTCATTCTCTGTTGATTCCTTCTATTTTCGTTTCATCATGTCAACTCGTCGCCCCTCAAACCGCCCTTCTTCTCGATCGGGTGCACCTACCGCTCCCAATCCATCTCGACCTACCCAAGCAACGTCCTCACGACGTCCTTCTAGCCGACGGATTGTTCATTCCTCCTCATCTAGTGATGAATCTGAATCTACTCACATTGTCTCACCTTCGGCTAATGCCCCACTACGAGAGGGTCGTGCTAAAGCCACCCATGAGTCCTCATCCGTACTAGAATTGGTAGCTCCACGGCTAACGGACGCCAAAATTATTCGACCCGCCGTTGTCGATGTCGCCTTCTTTGATAAGGCTCATCTCCCAATTCGGGAAATCCTTGATGCGGCGGGGTGGACTACTTTTTGTACGTATAGGTCTAACTACAACTCTCCTCTAGTTAGAGTTTTCTATTCGAACCTTGAAACTTCAAATCAATTTATACTCCGTTCATCTGTTGGTAGCCGAGCCATCGAGATTACACCTGAAAATCTCGCTCAACGGCTTCACCTTCCATTGCACCCTCCTTCGACCACGGTTGTGTGCAAATTCTTGAGT
The DNA here is from genome assembly GCA_039657365.1 of Stephania yunnanensis. Taxonomy (NCBI): domain Eukaryota; kingdom Viridiplantae; phylum Streptophyta; class Magnoliopsida; order Ranunculales; family Menispermaceae; genus Stephania; species Stephania yunnanensis. The sequence goes on along the minus strand of CM077581.1, from coordinate 23,150,722 downwards.
TGGCCTTTTGACCGTTTAGAAGTTCTTAATTCCTTTCTTCGGTCCAAAAGGAACTTAACTGTTTATCCGACTAGTATCACGGATACCGATTTTAAGCTAGTACCTCATCTTCTTCATAAGGTACTTCATAAGGTCGTTCTCCCGAGAGGTGGTAGCAAGAACTATGTCACTCTTCTTGACATGTTCATACTAGGCCATCTATTTCTTATGCTACCCCTCAGTCTTCCCCACATTCTCATTGGCTATATGACTAGCACATGTAGCGCAGGTCGTCATCTTCCATACGCTCATGTTATCACATCCTACTTGAGTCCGCCCAAGTAGATCTCGCGTTAGGCGGTCGTCCTCTCGCATATTTGATTCCATTGACATGGCCACATTGAAAGCCATGAAATACGAGATATATTCGTGATAGGAAGCAATGGACTAGGGACAATGCTATTCCATTTAGTCGATCACGGCGGTTACGAGTCTCCTCTCTCTACGGACTATCCTTTTGATGCGCCGATTATTTGGAGTACAGCTATCACCTTGGCGATGATGACCAAAGCTAATGAAGAGGGAACAAGAAGCCACAATGATGATGATGGTGATAATGAAGGAGCACAAGATTCTACAGCTCCTGGAGCAAGACGAGCGGGATGCATCGACAGCCTCCTCCGCCTCCTTCTACATTCGGCGGCTTAACACCTCCACCTAATATGTCACCTTCTTTGGCATATGTATCGGCACAGCTGGGATACTTGCATGATTATATGACTCAATCCTTCAATGCTGTCGAGACGACTCTTCGGAATCACAATGATCGGCTTCGTCGCATTGAGAGTCAACGGCTCCCAGCTCGGCCCGCGAGAGATGATCACGCTTCTAGTTCTGCCCATCCACCACCATCTTCTAGAAGAAGCGTCTAGATACACCCTAGATGAGCATTAGGCTCCCACATGTTAGTCTTAGGTGTTTTGATTTGTTAAACTCATGTTTAAGCCACAATTATGTTCTCATTGCTTTTTGCTATCTATATCATGAATTTTTCTGCGTCTCTGAGTTTATTTTTATGGCTATTTTGTGCTTCACTATGTTTTATAGTCTATGCATGTGTATCGCTTCCGTATGTTGTTTATTGATATGCATAAAGTAAGGGGGAGAATTTTATTGATATACATAAAGTGAGGGGGAGAAAAGGTTGAACTTGAAAGGGTGATATTGTGATATTTTTGATGATATTGTGATATTTTTGATATAGGGTGATATTGTGATATCTTTGATATTGTGATATTTTTTAAGGATGATATGAAAGGGTGATATTTTCATTGGTATATATTGGTATCGGGTTAATAATTCTCATTTTTACTGGTATCAGGTTGATACGTTAACATTATTGATTTTTGTAACTGATATCAAGTTGATAATTTTAACCTGCATTTATTGGTATACTTGAAAAAGTTGTTGGTATACTTGAAAGGGGGAGAAAAATTGTGGATGCTTGACCCCGCTTTTTGATAATATCAAAAGGGGGAGAAAAATGTGGTGAACTTGAAAGGTTTTGGTTTTGAAAAATGTGGTGTTGAACTTGAAAGGTTTTTATCTTGGTATACTTGAAACGGTTGTTGGTTTTGAACTTGCATATTTGAAGCTAAGTGTGGTTAAACTTGAAAAGATTGATGTGTTGAATGTGATATACATTTAGATTGTGTTTTTAAACCTTTAAAAGTTCACATTGTTTGTTATCATCAAAAAGGGGGAGATTGTTGGACTAAGTGGTTAGTCACTCATATTCCGACCGAGATTTTGATGGAAACAAACAAGGTGAAAATGTACTAATCATGTATTTCAGTTTGTGTTAAAGGATGCAATACAACACATCAGGGATATTCAAGAAATATGGAGAAATTGTTGGATTAAGTGATGCAATACAAGACTTCAAGAGTATTCAAGAAATACAAGTTCAAGCCTTGGCATAAATGAAGAAATGAAGAAGAAAAGTCCAAACCGCAATTTGTAATATCAATGTAAGGTATACAAATTCATTCACGCAAGCCAAATGCGTTAGTTCATGCATACATCAAGTTTTCGAAATCATTTCTCAAAGTCATAAGTTGATTTCAAAGTTTAAAAGTGGATTTTAAACACTTAACTAGGTAAATGAATTTAAACAATGTGAAACCTTGTGTGAATGGTCATTTACATATTAGAAGATCATTATAAATGTTTTTGAAAAAGGAAAACTCGTTTTTGAAATATATCTAAAAAGAAAACTGAAAATTTGCAGAAAAGCCCTTAATAAGTTGTGAAACTTTGAATTTCCGTTTTCGGGGTTTGTAAAATTATCCGGACCACCCAAATAAGCTTAATTACTCATAATAAACATGTATAACATGTTATATAAGGGTTGGTTAGGTCCCGGACAAGTTTAAGGGTCGCTAACACAAAGGGACAAAACAAAATTCCGAGGTCCTCGTAGCTTAGCGCGCTAATCACGGTCATTAGCGCTAAGAGAAGTGTTAGCGCGCTAACTCACAAGATATTAGCGCGCTAATTGCACTCGCCTCAATTTTTGACTTTTGGAAATCAAGCTTTGAATTTGAATTTTTGATTTCCTGGATTCCTAGAACGGCTATAAACGGTCATATTGGAATTCCTACCACTATAAAACCACCACAAACTTGGTTTTAAAACAAGAAGAAGATCTACACTCAAAAACAAAAGATCTACATAGAAAAAATCTGATTTTGTGTAGAAGCAAAAGAGAGATCATTGAGGCTGTTCTTTAGCTCACAAATCCAGCACATTTGAGGCTTTCAAAAGGAGTTCAAGAATCATTCCAGAGCTGATCTCTTCTATCATTCTCTTGGTTGTAAGAAAATCCTAGATCTAAAATCTTACTTGTGCTTAATCTACATATTTTGTGTATTTGATTTAAAGATCATTTTGTTGTGTGTCTAAACAACTTCTTCTCTGGGTTTTTGTACTTAAATTTACATTATCAAACTCTGAGATTGATTTGAACAAAAGTGATTGCACTTAAACTTGATTCTTGTTAAACTTTTGTTCTTAGCCTTGAAATCGGTTTTCATACAAATGTATTAAGTTTTTGAAACGATTTCAAATTTGGAATTTGCAACAACATCGCAAACATATTTGCATATTCCATTTATACTCACACTTGCATGCATAAGAGTTGATAGGCTCTAGGTGGCTTGCTTGTGATTGAATTTGATAGGCTAGGTGGGAAAAATCCTATCATGAAGTTTGGTGGGTCCTACAATGTTGTTGTCAACTTGGATTGGCACATCGTGTGACCTTTTACTTGCATCTTATATATACATCATATTGTAGTTGAGTTGAAGTTCCATCAACATTATCATGAAGTAAAGAGAATCGTTCCTATTTGTTGAAGCAAGTGAATTTTCAACTCCAATTATGTATGTAGAAAAAAATGTATAGGCATGCGATTTGCATTAGATGTCATATCACACTGAGCTCTGAAGCATGAAGCCTATTTGATTTTAATGTGCAATTGTATACCTTCAGGATCATTAAGCTTTACACGACTTAAATTCGACCTTTTCTTTTTCTTATTATACTTGGATCTAGAAACTTTCATCTTGTTATTGCTTTTACTATTCCTGGTTGCTTAACTATCCATTCCCGAGTCACTTTCTTTTCTTTTGAAGTGTTTCAATTGATTATTTCTTTAGAATCCCTTTATTAATTTTATTCTTACTGTATTAATTGCATAAATCTCAGCATTAAAGTTATCATAGTAGTTTATCTCTAAAAATTGATTACTATCTATTTTATTGTCAAATAATTCATCATATTCTTCATAAGTATCGTAATTGTGTTCATTATTAATTTTGAATTTGACAATCTTATCTTCAAATTCCATAGACATTGTTCCTTCAGAAATATCTAACTTAGTTCTTGTCGTATTTAGAAAAGGTCTACCTAATAGTATAGGTAAAAGATTGGGTGATGTTGAACCTCCCATTTCCATGACATAAAAATTAGCTGAAAATACTAAATCATGTACTTATACTAAGATATCTTCTAATAATCCATACGGTTTGATAATGATATTGTTTGCTAAAGTGATATTAATAGACATATTAGTTATCGATCTTAGTTTCAATTATTTATAAAGTTTGAGTGGCATAACATTAATTGATGCTCCGAGATCACACATAGAAAATTCAATAGAAGAATTTTCTATTATGATAGGTATGACAAACATTCTTGTGTCAGAATATTTCTCAGACATTCTCTTTAAGGATGATGCCTTTTGTCCTAAATTTTCATTAATTTCTAATTTCCTAAGTGGTTCAGTTATGTCTTCATTAAGTTCTTCCTCCTTAGCATTTGCTAATCATTATGAAATGGTATAATCATAATACATATCTTCATTTGATTCATAAATATCATTTGCTTTGTCTTGTTAAATTAATTCAAAATTTTGTAAAAAATTTACATAGGCTTCAAATTTGGCTAAATACCATGAGTATAGCCTTTCGGTAAAAGGTATGTATCTCAATTGTTTGGCCACCCATTCCATAGTGGGAATAACATTTGCCATCATCTTTTTTTTTTCTTGTTCTATTATCTTAGGTATTTTAATTTTCTTTTTACCTTTTTTGGCGTCTTTTCTTGCGTATTCGTTTCTTTTTTGTTTTCACAAAATAAAGTGTTAACTTGTGCTTGATTAGTCGTGTTTGTAGGCTGAGTAGTTACTTTAGTTTGATTACTTAACTTTTTGATTTGTAAAGTCATTTAACTTAATTTATTTTTCAGCTCATTAATAAACGTATCAATTTTAATTTGATTTTGTGAAACTAGGGTAAATTCTTGATGACTTTAGGTCATAAAGTTATATAATATTTGTTCTAAATTTGGTTGTGCAGGTCGAATAAATTGTTGAGGTTGTTGCATGGGCGTAGATTATGTAGGTGTTCTCGGTCTATAAGTACGTAGTTTTGATTTTGTGGACTGTAGCTAAGATTTGAATTTGATTTTTTAGTGTAATAATTGTTGTTATTATATTGTTTTCTAGGAGGACTAGAATATTGGTTGATAACCGCGTTGGCTTTTTCAGTGTTATATTCTTGTAAAGTAGGGCATGCATCCGTAGGATGTGTAACTTCATTGCAAAATCCAAATGGTTTAACTTGATTTGATTTTTCTTTTAGTAGTAATTTATCCATATTAGATAATTCTTCAAATTTTTGTCAAATTTATTACTTGTTTTATCATTAACCTCGTAAACTTTCTTTCTTGATGTGTTGATCCTTTCACTATATTGTTTAGATTGTTTAACCATCTTATTAATAGCTTCTTTTGCTAGAGTTGGTGTAACATCGAATAATGATCCACCACATACGATATCTAATAGTCTTTGTTCAAAATGATTTAGCCCTTCATAGAAGTATTCTAATAAGGCATTTTCGGTGTATCCATGTTGTGGACAAGATGAAATTAATCTTTAAAATCTATTCCAAAATTCATTAAAAAAATTTTCATCTTTCATTTTAATGACTGTGATTTGTTTTCTATAAGTACTAATTTTTCTTGCAGACATATATTGATCTAGGAAAACTTCTAACATTTGAGCCCATGTGGTTATCAAATCTTGAAGGAGATAAAACAACCAATCTTGTATTTGATCTTTCAATACAAAAGTAAAAACTTTAAGTTTGACTTGTTCTAACATGTAGTCTTTAGGTTTCATCGCATTAATTTTGTATTGGTACTCTCTTATATATTTTTCTGGGACTTCATTGTCCTTAATATCGAAGTTAGGTAGAGCACAAAAACAACATAGCCTTAGTCCCAAATTAATTGGGGTCAACTACATGGATCAAATTTTTCCATTTTGTTCAATTAAGTGCAATTGATGGTGAGTTTTCCAAACCATTCAAATACCTCCTAATTAATGCATCTCAAGTTAACTTTGGTCTACCCCTACCTCGTCGAATTTCTACAGTTTCTATTGAGTCAAGTTTTATAGTGGAAGCATTTGTAGGTCGTCTTTGCAAGTGACCAAACCACCATAACCGCCCTTCCTTAATCTTTGTATCAATTGGTATTACTCTTAATTGTCCTTGAATTTTTATATTTCTTATTCTATCTTTACGAGTTTTACCACACATCCACCTAAGCATCCTCATTTCCGCTACATTCATTGTATGTAATTGTTGTTGCTTTACTGGCCAACATTCACTACCATAAAGCATAGTTGGCCTAATTGTGGTCTTGTAAAATTCTTCTTTTAACTTAGTAGGAATATTTCGATCACGAATCACCACTGTTGCACTCAGCCATTTCTTCTATCCAGTTTGAATTCTATATGTGACATCATTCTCAATATCACCATTATTTTGTATGATTGATCCTAGATATCTAAAGTGGTTCTTCTTAGGAACTTCTACTTCTCCTAATTTTACCACTCCATCATCTCGATGTCTAGTGTCTCTAAACTCACAGTGCATGTATTTAGTTTTTGTCCTACTTAACCTAAACCCTTTAGATTCTAATATATTCCTCCAAAGTTCTAGTTTCCTACTCACTCAATCTTTTGTTTCATCCACTAAGACAATATTATCTACAAATAGCATATACCATGGTATAACCTCTTGAATATGCCTAGTTAGTTCATCCATAACTAAAATAAATAAATATGGACTTAAAGTCGATCCTTGATGTAGTCCTATCATAATGGGAAATTCTTTTGTAGCTGCTCCAAATGTCTTTGTACTCGTTACTACTTCATCATACATATCCTTAATAGTGTCTATGTATCTAGCATGCACTCTTTTGTTTCTAGAATCCACCAAAGAACATCTCTGGGGACCCTGTCATATGTTTTTTTTCTAAATCTATGAATACCATATGAAGTTCTTTTTTCTTTTCTCTATATTTTTCTAAAAATCGTTTTATAAGGAAAATCGTCTCCATAGTTGACCTTCCAGGCATGAATCCAAATTGGTTATCCGATATTGTTGTTTCTCTTCTTAGCTAATTGTCAATTATCCTCTCCCAAAGTCTCATAGTGTGACTCATAAGTTTAATTCCCCAGTATTTTGAGCAACTTTGAATGTCTCATTTGTTTTTGAAGATTGGCATAAGCGTGTTTCTTCTCTAATCCATTGACATCTGTTTTAATTTTAGAATTTTATCGAAAAGTTTTGTTAACCAAGTCAATCCGATTTCTCCTAAGCATTTCTAAAGCTCTATGGGTATTTCATCTGAGCCACAAGCTTTCCCTATTTTCATTCTTTTCAATGCCTCTTTAACTTCTATAATTCTAATATTACATGTATAGTTTACATTTCTTTCATGGTGTGGGTTTCATCTATTATAGTATCAACTTGGCCATTATTAAATTAACTATCGAAGTAACTTCTCCATCTCTCCTTAATATCATCCTCGCGCATTAAAACATTTTGATTTTCGTCCTTAATACATCTTACATGACTTAGGTATTATTTCTTTTTATCGCTTAATTTGGCTAGCCTATATATATATATTTCGCCATCTCTATTACCTAACCTTGTATATAGATCTTCCATGAAATTTTTTTTAGCTTGACTAACTACTTTTTTAGCTTGTTTTCTAGCTTCTCTATATTGATCAAACGCATCTTCATCTTGACACTTAAGTATTTTTATACATATCTCATTTGGTCTCAATTGCTCATTGGACATCCTCGTTCCACCACCATGTTTCCTTCTTTGGTGGTCCCAAGCTTTTAGATATATCTAATACATTTGATCCCACTCTCTTTATGCAACTACTCATTTCTAGCCACATTGTATTAGCATCTAAGTCAAGATTCCAAACATTTTCCTTTATTAGTTTTTTCTAAACTCTACTTGTTTACTATTTTTTAAGTTCCACCACTTTATTATAGGGGTCGCTAACTCTTTTATTCATATTATGTTATCGTTTTAGCTTAATATCAAGTACTACTAACTTATGTTGGGTAGTAAGCGCTTCACCAGGTATTACTTTGCAGCCTCTACATATTTTTCTGTCTATTTTTCTTGTTAAAAGAAAATCTATTTGACTCTTGTTATGACATCTACTAAAAGTAATTATATGCGGCTCCCTCTTCTTAAAACTAGTATTTGCTAAGAAAAGATCGTATGCTGAAGCAAATTCTAAGATTGATTCTCCTTCTTCATTTCTATTACCGTAACTAAAACCTCCATGAACTCTCTCCAACCCATCGTTACTTGCCTCAAAATGTCCATTTAAATCTCCTCCAATAAAAACCTTTTCATCTAATGGTATGCTTTGCATAAATCCATCCATATCATCCCAAAAATTGTGATTGATGCTTTTGCTTAATCCTACTTGTGGTGCATAGGCGCTAAGTATGTTAATTTTTTCATCTCCAAAAATTAATTTAACTAGAATCAATCTATCCCCCATTCTTTTAACATCTACTACCTTATCCTTATAATCATTATCCACCACAATTCGTACTCCATTGCATTTTCTATCTATACTAGAAATCAATCAGGATAGGCAATACACATTGGTTCATAAGTAATGATATTTTGTTTAGCTTGCGTAAAAGTAAGTTCTCATTTATCATTAATATTATTAATATTAAAGTTATTATTGGATTCCATTGTGGTAGGTCTGTTTTATCTAAGTTGTTGTTATTGTTGTTGTTGTTGTTGTTGTCTTATATTACAATTAAAAGTCCTATCTACCTAAGGATCAAACGGATGTAAATATCCCCTGGAATTAGAACGACGAAGTGGATAGATCATACAACATCTAAAACTTCAAAGAAATTATATTTAAATCCTCGGTAATGGCGCCGAAAAATGACACGTGTCGAGCGTGTATAACAAATTTCCCTCCTACATTATACTTTTAATATTTTGTAGTAGTGTTAAGTGGAATCTTCTCCTCAGGGATTTATCAAACTTCTATAGAAAAAAGGACTTTTAATGGTTTTATTATTTTTACTTTACTTTAATTAATTAATTAAAACAGTAATTAAACTTACTAATTTAATCTATAATATAATAACAATTAACTAATTATATTAACCTAACTAACACAATTCAAATTCAATAGCATACTTTATAAATCATGGAAGATCATTAAATTCTAATCATAAATAAGTAAATAGCCTTTACCCAGCCATTTGTTCTCTTTATACTGGTGGTAAAGCAACGTTCTAATTTATTGAGCTAATTCGTTTGAATACACAAAGACATTAGCTTCACGCAATAAAGTCGCATTACACTTTATAAAAACTTCGAACTACTAAATCTAAACCTTCGGAAAGCCATTTCAATGTTAGATTTTGATCTCAAATTCACCTAGAACATCTAAATGGTCATACATTTTCAAACAATCCTAGTTACTACTTTAAATTTAATAATGAATCTAAATATCACAATACACATTCAGACTATGCGTGCAATACAAAGATCATAATTAAAATCAATAGATAATAACCTATTAAATCAGTGAATCAAATAATACGATTGCTTTAAAGCATTAAGCACATAATCTTCTCGTCATAACTACATTGCAAAATCAATCTAGTTCACATTCGAACTTTGTTTAGATTAATAAAATACTAACTCATAATCATAAATAACATTGCAATAATATAAATAAAATACATAGATAAATACCCCTGGAATAAATACTTTAAGTCTTCAAATCTTATCTAAAAGCAATGAACAATAAAAGAATGAAGAATGGCTCCTAAAGCAATGAAATATTGATTTAAGTACTCAAGGGCACCTAAATCCCAAACTAACTTAAACTACTCATAGTTATCTTAAAGCTTCAAAATATTCTCCAGCGATTCCTCAGCGATTCATGGTCAACTAGAATCACTGGGTAAATCCATATAATTGAAGTCCTTATTTCCAGCGATTTGATTGGCGATTCTGTTCCCATTGGAATCGATGTTATTGAAACCCGATTTTCCTTGTTCCTTGATGATAATTCTTCGCATATTCTTTCCACTTGATTAATTCCTTCATAACATTCCCTTTTTACTCCATTTCTTCATATATTCCATCCACTACCTGAAATAACAAAAAATAAGAGAAACCTCATATAATATAGTTTTCTACATTTAAAATCATTCTAAAATGTACCGTAAAACATGTGTAATTATTGACTTGTCATAAGACATAATAGGTGTGAAATAAAAGTCTTCTGAGTCTATTAGGCGCGCAAATAAAGTAGTAAGTCTTATAAAGGTTAAACAACTAGGCTATGGGTCTCACAAGTCTACCCATAATAAAATCCCCTATTTATTACATAAAGTGTTTCAAAACCAAATAAATATAAATACACAACCTTACAAATGAGAAAAGAGCTTATATGCTATGGCCTTGCTCTTTTCTCTATCCTGAGCAGTAGCTGAAGTAGCTGGAGGGGGAAAAGTAATGGGGTGAGCAAATATCCAACGGGCTCAGTAAAGTAGAAGCCTTCTTTACCCTCAATCATTCAAGCAATACCTAATGCATAATAACTAGCATGAAAAAGGTTATTGATCAATTCTATTATCATTTCTGGCATGAAAGAATAATATAAACAAGCATAATATGTAATGCAAGATACAACAAAGCAAAGCTCGAACAAGATAGTCAATAAGATAAGAATGATAACATGAATGTCATAGAGTCGAAAAAGTGGAAACCAATTATAAACTATATGATGTGACAACCAACTAGATTCAAGGTATCAAATATGATCATGCTTCAGAGACTGGTGTCTAAACATCATTATGATCATGCCTACTATAAATTGGCCCTCAAGTTATCATTTATTAGTAAAAGAAGATGATCAATGGCCGCCGGCTTTCCAGTCGAGGTACTATTTACAATTATTCATTTCATACATTTCAGTTCCACGGACATTCATAAATAGAGAGCTCAAAGGGACAAGATAAAGTAGAACAACAAGATATATTCAATTTGATTCTAAGAAAGATATTAACCATTCACTACCGTGAATCGTAGCATAACTAGTAGCATAACATGATTGAAGATAAAACAAACCACATTTACCTCTTGCGCCATTATCTTATTCCAATCCTACTCGAGAAATTCTTATTCAATTCTCCTTAAGCTTCTATATTGGCATAAGTGTATTATGTTGTTATTAGCTAGCTTAATTAAGATAAGCCTTTTTATTGTATTAGTTTTTTAAACCATTATCAAATCCCCTTACAATCAGTGTCGCGCCATCAGTGTGGCGACAAACATTTTTCGGATTATTTACCACTGCCCTGATCCTTGGCCCGGGGATATATCTTGATAAAACTAGGTAATGTTTTAAAATAACGAGATCCGATTTAGTTCTAGAAAACCAACCAACGCCCTCTCAACACCGTAGGTTTACCCACAAGGCGTTGGGTGAAAATCGGTGGACTTCGAATCGATAAACCAAAAAAATAAGTCTCAATGATCTGCTAGCATTGTAATTTATATGTCATGACATTAGGGTTCACTAGACCGAATCTCAAAATTCCCCGGGTAGTGTCGTAGCCAGCAACGTACCATTTGTAAGCAAGGCACTGGCGCGATGCTAGGCACAAACTTGGAATTCTAGAACCAAAACTCAAAATTAAAATTCTCCAATGACTCGCGCGTCCAAATCTGATGGTCCAAATCTGATAAATACAATAATAAACAACTCGTTTGAAAACACGCGATCAGCTCCACTTAATCAAATAATGTATCTGAACTACAATTCCACCATTAAAACATAGATTTTGCAAATTCATTTGAATAAACCAAAGAAGATGATATAAAGATTACCAAAATCACAAATCATGCATAAAGGGTTTATCTTTTATCTTAAAAATCCAAGAGAAAACCATGATTTCATTCAAAATCAAGTATGTGAATCAAGTAGAGAAAATTAGAGAAGATAAGACAATTTATCGCCTTGCTTTTTGAGATCTTGATGAGAGTTTCCTCTCATCTACCAAATCCATCAACCAAATGTTCTAAGGTTCCCTCCTTAATTTCTCTCACAGCTATTTCCAAACAAAAGTGGATAGAAATCATAAGTTGGTTTATTTAACTTGTTAAGGAGATTAGGGTTTGGTTTACCAAATCCAAATCCAAACCCTACATCTCATCTTGATGCATTTAAATACCAAGACGATCCTAGAGTTCATTAAGTCCATTCCTTCTTTTAGTTTACGTAAATACCTTCACATGTATTTATTTACCAATTTGCCATTATTCTTTGTTTGATTTACTTAACATTTTATCCAAGTCCATTTCCTTAACTTAGGCTTAATTTCACTCCTAAGTTAACTAAATAGTATATAGTACACAATCTATTCCTACCATTACGCACATACCATGCATATAAACCAAATTAACCTTGATAAAGTGACAAATTATGCAAATAAAGTTTCGAGGCATTATAATATTCTAAAAGAATTTAAGAAGTTACATCCTCAAAACTAAAAGTAAGTCATCCCTTAAGATTCGAAGAGATATGGAAAGTCCTCCGCTATATAATCCTCATGCTCCTAAGTTAGCTCCCCATCTCCATAAAATTACCATCATTTCACTAGTGGGATCTATTTGTTATGGAGCTTCTGAACCTTTCTATCAAGAATCCGAATTGGTTGCTCATCATATAACATATATTCTCTTAAGTCAACCTAATTCCAATCAATAAATAGGATATGCTTAGTTGATGTCTTCCGCGACATGGATATGTGAAAGACTTCATGAACTCTTGCTAGTTCAGGTGGCAAAGCAAACTTGTAGGCAACTAGACCAATTTGTTCGGTCACTTTAAATGGTCCGATGTGCCTAAGAGAAAGCTTCCTTTTCAGCCTAAATATGTAATGTCCATTTATCAATGAAACTATAAGCAACACATTGTCATTCTTCTTGATATGAACATCTCGATGATTCTTATCAACATATTTCATTTGTCTTTTTTGTGTGGTTTATTGTCGTTGCCTAATCTCCTTAATCCTCTCGATATGATTCTGCACAATCTTTGGCCCATCGTGTCACTCTTCTTAACATACCATAGACCTGCAAGGCCTTCCATAAAGTGCCTTGAATGGTGCCATACAATAACTTGCTTAAAAACTAGTTTGTAGGGAAACTTGCATAACGATAAATAGTTCTCCCAATTTCTAGAGAAACCCAACACACAAGCCCTGACCATATCCTCTAAAATCTAAATAAGTCTCTCAGTATGGCCATCTAACTAAGGATGAAATGTAATGCAGAGATTGAACCAGGTTCCATCCAGGTCTGTAAACCATTCCAAAACTTAAAAATAAATTGTGGATCTAAATCTAAAATAATAGACACTAGGACACCATGTAACCTCAAGATTTCATCAAGATATTTCCCACTCTGTTTGTCCACTAGATTTCCCATGGAAATAGGAATGAATTGCACAGACTTAGTCAAATGATCTATAATCACCTAAACCGCATCATGCTTCTTCTTCGTTGTCGGCAACCTGATCACGAAATCCATGGCTATATGTTCTCACTTCCACTCTGGAATAGGTAAGGGTTGCAACATCCATTCGAGCTTATGAAGATCCGCTTTCACTTACTTACAAGTCACAAATTTTTTGGTATACTTAGCAATATACGCCTTCATACCTGACCACCAATACATTCGTTTCATGTCATTGTACATCTTGGTGTTCCCTAGATGAATATTATAGCGACTCGATGAGCTTTCCAAAGTTAATCATCTAGCAATAGTGCATGCGATGATATCCATATCCTATCCTTGAATCTGAATGTTTTGTTTGACGAAAGCTTCTAATATAGAGATTCCCACTATTAGTCTATGATCCGCACTTTCCATATTCTACATTAGCTTTTTTACAGCCTACTACTTTAGAAAAATCCTCTGGCTCTGCTCTCATCCCAACTTGTACTGAGGAGCTTGGAACATCAGACTCTCCCATATGTAACTCATGTATACACATCACCGAGACCTACTTGAGTAATATATACTCTTTGGTCATCATCATACCTACATCCTCTGTTTCCTTACTCACACAGCTCAAAGCATCCACCACAACATTCGCCTTTCCAAGATAATATCGAAGTGTGAAGTAAACTCAAGCCAACGTCTTTACTGCATGTTCGACTTGCTTTGTGTAAACTAGTACTTCAAACTCTTATGATCTAAGAACATTGTGAACTTTTCAACATACATGTAATGCTTCCATAACTTAAAAGCAAACATAAATGCTGCTAACTCCAAATGATAAGCCGGATCATTCTTTTCATGTATTTTCAACTATCTCAAAGCATATCCAATTAACCTTCATTCTTGCATCAAAAGACGTCCCAAATTGATCTTTGAAGCATTAGTATAAAGAACCAGTTCTTTCACTGCTTTTGGAAGTACTAATATAGGTGTCAAAGCCAGCCTATCTCATAATTCTATGAAAGCAATCTTGTATTATTTTATTCACTCAAATTCCATATTTTTCTGAGTGAGCCTTATCATTGGTGCTACAATCATTGAGAAGTCTTTTACGAACCTTCAATAGTAACACTCCAATCCTATAAGATTTCTAATCTTCGTCACCATGGTGGGTTACAGGCATTTCATGATAACATTAACTTTATCTAGATCAGCTAAAATCATTTTCGCATTCAGCACGTGACCTAGAAGTTTAACCTCTAAAACTTAAAACCCACACTTGCTAAACTTACCATACAGTCGGTGATCCTTCAAAGCCTGCAAAGTCACTTTAAGATGTCTTTTGTGCTTTTCTTGAGTCTTGTAATAAATCATGATGTCATCGATGAAGACGATGATAACCTTATCAAGATATCTAGACATGAGATCCATGAACACTGCTGGTGCATTGGTAACTCTAAAAGGCATCACCGTGAATTCATAATCTCTATATCTTGTTCTAAAAGCAATTTTCTTTATGCCTTCCTCCCATATTCTCAAATGGTGATATCCCGTCCTCAAATCTATCTTCGAAAAGATCTTTGCTCTTTGCAACTGATCAAATAGGCCATCGATCCTAGGGAGTAGGTATTTGTTTCTAATCGTCACCTTATTCAACTGTTGGTAGTCAATGCACATGCACAAACTACTGTTATTCTTCTTCACAAACAACATTATTGCTCCCAAAGGTGACATATTTAAGTGAATAAAACCTTTCTCTAATAATTCATCCAGCTGAGTCTTCAACTCAGCTAACTCTTTGGGTTCCATTCAATATGGTGGTATAAATGTAGGTTTCATGCTAGGAATAAGGTCAATAATAAAATCAATATACCGGGGTGGAGGGACTCCAGGCAAATATAAGGGAAAAACTTCCGAGAATTCTCTAACCACTAGAATTTGTTCAAGTTGAACTTTATGTCCATCTTCCTCCATGGTTTTCAAACTCATGAGAGTTTCTAACTCACTAACAATTACTACCTTCCTACTAATGGCAACTTGGCTAGGCTTCGGCCTCTACATCTGAATGGTGGTATACCGGGAATCCGAAAGGTAATGGTTTTGTGAAAATAGTCGATATTGGCATGGTTATATGCTAATTAATCCATCCCTATAAAAGCAACACACTCAAAGTACTATAAAACCAACAAATCATATGATAAGATATGATTCGCAATTTTAATCAAACACTTCTCGTAAACCATTTTAGGAGATATTTTTCTTACTAACGGTGGTACTCAAAATCAAAATTGTACTAGCTATAAACGGTTTTAGTCCTAGCTCTTCAACCATTTTACCATACATAAATGAAATAGTAGACCCCTAATCAAGCAATGTATGCATGCCTCTATTACAAAATATAAACTATACCTACCACCAACTATCTAGTGGCCCTCGTATTTAGTTTAGCAATAACATGCACTCCTCCCCTGATTAGCTTAACAATGCTAATCGTAGACCCTACCTATTTGTTTGGACAATCTACCTTGTAATGCCCAGCCTGCCTACATGTAAAACACAAACCCTTAGGATTGTGAAATATTGTAGACGGTGATGCAGCTGATTTGGTTCACTTTAACCCTGTTGGTCCCTTACTCTTACTCTGAGTACTCTCTAATCGTTGTCGTGAAAGTGATAGTTTATACAACAAATTGTGGGTGATCCAGAGGGTAGGGGTGTGAATGGTCCCTAAGGAACTATGCTGTACCCTCAGTGCCGCACCGGAATGAGTGAAATTGCAAAAATGTTCCCTAACAACATCCATCATCTCAGCCATCTTGTGCTCCTATGCTGTAGACATGTCCTTAAGTGTCTTGCAATGATTCTCAGTCATTTCGGCCATCTGGTGCTCTATTTGAGTATGCGATGTCCATCATCAGTCCCATGTGCACTCATGGTGTTCCTCAGACCATAGGAACTTCCTCCCCGAGTACTCATCATGCACTATGTGAGTCGTTCAAGGAGTTAGTTCCAAAAATTAACACAAGAGACATGATAAATGAAAAACATATCTAATAACATGTATATTATATACATAAGAAAATAGCATCATAACATGTACTTGTTCATTTTAAATCCCCATTCTTACCTTAAGTTTGTTACTTATACATATTAAGTCAATCCAAACCATAAGCCCATGCAGGTGATTTCATTACTTAACCATGGCCATCATTTCCTAAAATTCATAACTTACTTAATCTTAAGTTGACTTACATTAGATACTATTTAGACTCCATCCATGATATTTAGTTGAATCCAATTCCCAATTTTAGGATTTGATCACACTTTTCCCTTTAGGCTTTATTACTTTAGGTTGTGATATCAACTATGATCTTTCCTAGGTACTAATGCCTAGACTACATACCAACTGTGATCATTTTCCACTTTGTTTCTAGGTTCGTATAGGCTATGCTCTGATACAAAATGTGATGAATTTGATTCCTACAACAAGGGCTGCCCGACCTAAACCGTTACCAAACCCCTCGAGATGACCTAGTGAGTCGGGCAATAATCTTGTAAGCCTTAATCTACGAAAATACAACAAGAAAATCCACAAATAGATTACTAAGACATATAATAGGTGTAGAATAAAAGTTTTTTGAACCTATTAAGTGCAGAAATAAAATAGAAAGTCTTACAAAAGTTAAACAACTAGGCTATGTGTTTCACAAGTCTACTCATAATAAAATCACCTGTTTATTACATAAAATGTTTCAAACCTGAATAACTATAAAAACACAACGTTACAAGTGAGAAAAGAGCTTCTATGTTATGACCTTACTCTTTCCCATGTCCTAAGCAGCAATTGAGGTACATGGAAGGGGAAAAGTAATGGGGTAAGCAATGGTCCAATGGGCTTAGTAAAGTAGAAACTTATTTTACCTTCAATCATCCAACTAATACCTAATGCGAAATAACTAGCATGAAAAATGTTATTGACCAATTCTATTATCATTCCATCTATGAAAGAATAATATAAACAAGCATAATATATAATGCAAGATACAACAAAGTAAAGCCCGAACATGATAGTTAACAAGATAACAATGATAATATGAATGTTATAGAGTGGACAAAGTGGAACTCATATATAAACTGTGTGATGTGACAACCAAATAGCTTCAAGGTATCAAATATGATCCAACCTCATAAATTGGTGTCTAAGCATCATTATGATCTTGCATGCCATAAATTGACTTTCTGGTTATCATTTAATAGAGTAAGCAGATGACCGGTGGCCGCCGGCTCTTCAGTCCAAGATACCTTTTACAATTATTCATTGCAAACATATTAGTTCTATATGCATTCATAAATAGAATGCTCAAAGGGACACGATAAAGCGAAATAACAATATACATTCAATTTGATTCCAAGCAAGATATCAACCATTCACTACAATGAATCTTAACATAACAAAAAACATGACATGATTGATGATAATGCAAACCCCACTTACCTCTAGCACTCCTATTCTATTCCAATCGTACTCGGGAAGTATCTATTCAATTCACCTCGAGTGTCTGCATTAGCATAAATGTATCATGTCGTTATTAGCAAGCTTAGTTGAGATAAGTCATTTTTTTGTACTAATATTTGAAATTATTACCAAATCCCTTTATGAATCAATGTCACGATATCGTCGTGGTAAAAAAGGTTTTCAGGGTTAGTTACAACTATCTCGATCCTTATCCCAACAATATATCTCGATTAAACTCGTAATCTTGGAAAACAACTAGATCCGATTTAATTCTTGAAAAACACCCAACGCCCTCTTAGCGTCATAGTTTTACCCATAAGGCACTGAGTGAAATCATTGGACTTCGAATCGATAACTTAAAAAATAGGTCCCAGCGATCTGCCAGCGCCGCATGTTATATGCCACGGAGTTTGGGATATGACAAGTCAATAATTAGACATGATTTATAGTTCATTTTAGGATGATTTTAAATGTAAAAAAAACTATATTACATGGGGTTTTCTCTTATTTTTATATTTCAAATAATAAATAGGGAATATTAAGAAATGAAAGAAAAAAGGAAGATTATGAAGGAATTAATCAAGAGGAAGAAGTATATAAAGAATTATCACTAAGGAAGCAAACAAGAACTGGAAATGAACTAGTGATTGTCAGCGATTCTTGGAGACACCAAATCACCGGCTAAATCGATGTATACAAAAAATACCAGTGAGTTCAAAATTTTGGATTTAATCAGCGATTCCTTACTCACATAAATCGTTGTGAATTGTTGAGCTTTGTCTTAAGAGTTTTTTATAACTCCGATATTTTTATATTTTTACTACTTAGAACACTATAAATTCTAACCTAAGGTTACAAAATTAATTGCCCTTTATCATACTTTGAAGCCCTTGGTTGTTCTTGGAGCCAAAGTTTACATATTTTACATACGTTATCTATTTATTTCATTGTTTTTTACAATTCAAATATTTTAATTCAGAGGTATTTTCAATTATATGTTTTCTTTTTATTATTGCAATGTTATTTATGATTATGATCGAGTAGTTTGTTTGACCTAAACAAAGTCCAAACGTGAACTACATCCATTTTGCAAAGTTATGATGAGATGAATATGTGCTTAATGCTTTAAATCGATTATATTTTTTGATTCATTGATTTAATAATATAATATATATATTCATTTTAATCATGGATCTAGGTATTATATGCATAGATGCAAATATGTATGTGATATATGGTTTCATTATCTATTTGAAGTAGTAACTAGGATTGTTTAAAAGGCAATCACCGTTTAAATATCCTTGGTGAATTTAATATCTAAATCTAGTGTTGGTGTGGTTTTACGAAGATATTAGATTTAGTAGTTCGAAGTTCTCATAAAGTTTAACGCGGTTCTATTACATGAAATTAATGTCTTTGTGTAAATAAATGATTTAGTTCAATAGAATTAGAATGTTGCTTTTCTATCGATATAAAGAGAATAAATGGCTGGCTAAATGATGTTTACTTACTTATAATCAGAGTTTAGTGATTTATCTTAATTTATAAAGTATGCTCGTGACTATATATGGATTGGATTTACATTTTTGGAATGCAAAATGGGTTTATGTTCTATCGTTCTAGATATTTGTTTATATATTTATTTATTATTGAATTTAATCTATTTGATTTATTATGATTCTGAGTTATTATTGTTAATTAAGATAATATAGTTAGTTAAGTATTATTATATTATAGTTAGTTATTAGTTAGTTTAGTTATTATTATTATTATAAATAATAATAATAATAATAATAATAATAATAATAATAATAATAATAATAATAATAATAAATTTTAAAAGCCCGAGGTTTGATAAATCCCCATGGTGAAGATTCCTACTTAGCACTGCTATAAAATAATTAAAGTATAATATTAATGGGAAATTATTGTATATGCCCAACACGTGTCAGTTTTTGGCGGCGTTGTCGGGGATTTAAACACAATCTTTTACGAGTTTTAGATGTTGTATGGTCTATCCACTTTGCCATTCTAATTCCACTAGATCTTTACATCTGTTTGATCCTGAGGTAGATAGGACATTTAGTAGTAATTTAAGACAATAATAATGATAATAGATAACTTACTTTTAGGCAAGCTAATCAAAATGTCATTGCATATGAACTAATATGCATTGCCTATCCTGAGGGATTTCTCGAATTTGAAGTTAGATTTAGTGCTCTACCCAACTTCAATGTAAGAAAAATGAAGACCCACAAGAATTTATAAGGGAATATCAACACAAAGCCAATGTGATCAAACCTAATGACTACAAGTTAGAAAAAGTCAAACTTAAACGTTTTTCTTTTTGTATTGAAAGATCAAGCATAAGATTGGTTGTTTTATCTTCCTCAAGATTCGATAATCACATGGACTCAAATGTTAGAAGCTTTCCCATATCAATATACGCCTGCAAGAAAAATTAGTACTTATAGAAGACAAATCACTATCGTGAAATGAGAGACGATGAGAATTTTAATGAATTTTGGGATAGATTTCAAATATTAATTTAATCTTGTCCACAACATAGATACATTCAAAGAGCCTTTTTAGAATATTTCTATGAAGGACTAAATAATTTTGAGCAAAGACTATTGGATACGGTATTTGATGGATCATTATTTGATGTTACACCAACACTAGTAAAAGAAACTAGTAATAAGATAACCAAACAATCTATACAATATGGTAAAAATACCAATACATGAAGAAAGAAACTTTATGAGGTTAATAATAAAACAAGTAATAAATTTGATGAAAAAATTGAAGAATTATCTAACATGGTTAAGCTACTATTAAAAGATATATCAAATCAAGTTAAACGATCTAGATTTTGTAATGAAGTTACATATCTTACGGATGCGTGTCCTATTTTACAAGAATAAAATAATGAAGAAGTCAACGCGGTTTTGAACCAATATTCTGGTCCGCCTAAGAACCAACATAATGACAACAATTATTACAATGAAAAACAAAATTCAAACCTTAGCTATGGTCTACAAAATCAAAAACTATACTACTTATAGATCGAGAGCACTAACACAGCCAACAACAATGCAACAACCTCAACAAATTATACGACCTACACAACCAAATTGAGAACAAATACAACACAACTTTATGACCCAAAAAAGTCTTCGAGATTTTCTCAAATTTCTTAAAATCAAATTAAAATTGATACATCTATTAAAGAATTGAAAAATTAATTGAGTCGAATGATTTTACAAACCAACAAGTAAAGCAATCAACCTAAAGCAACTACTCAAACTACGAACAATAATAATCAATGACAAGTCAACACTTTATTTTTTAAAATGACAAAAAAATAAATACGCAACAAAAGGCACCAAAAAGAGGTAAAACGAAAACTAAAACACCTAAGACAATAGAACAATAAGAAAAGGAGATGATGGCAAATGTTATTCCCACTAGGAAATAGATGGACGAGCAACTAAAATACAAAACTTTTCCCAAAAGAATATACTCAAGGCATTTAGCCAAATTAAGCCCATGCAAATCTTTATAAAATTTTGAATTAAATAAATAAGACAAAGTAAACAATAGATATAAGTCAAATGAAGATATGCAATCTAATTCTACTATTCTACAAAGATTAAAAATGCTAGGGAGGAAGAACATAAAGAAGAAATATTTGAATCATTTAAGAAATTGGAAATTAATGAAAACATAGAACAAAAAATCTCATCTTTAACAAGAATGCCTAAGAAATGTTCTGACTCGGGAATGTTTGTCATACCCATCATTATAGGCAATTCTTTTAATGAATTTGCTATGTGTGATCTCAGGACATCAATTAACGTTATGCCATTTAAACTTTATGAATCATTGAAAATAGGATCGTTAATTAACACGTCTATTAATCTTACTTTAGCAAATGATATCATTATTAAACCGTATGGATTATTAGAATACATCCTAGTACAAGTACATGATTTGGTACTTTCAGCTGATTTTTATGTCATGAAAATAGGAGATTCTACGTCATCCAATCATTTGCCATTATTATTAGGCATACCTTTTTTGGTAGACAACTAGGACTAAGGTAGATATTTCTAAAGGAATAATGTCTATGAAGTTTGAAGATATGATTGTCCCGCTCAAAATTAATAACGAACTTAATTATGTCAGTTAAAAAGAAAATGATGAATTATTTGATAATAAAATAAATAATAAATTTTTATATCGAAACTATTATGATAATTTTAATGTTGAAATTTATGCAATCAATGCAGTAACAATGGAAACTGAATAAGACATTTCAAAGAAATAAATAGTTGAAGAAACTTCAAAGAAAAAAAAACTCAAGAATGGAGAGTTAAGCAACCAGAGAATGGAAAAATCAAAATCATTAATAAGCCGAAAGTTTTAAAATCCAAGTACAATAAGAAAAAGAAAAAGCCAGGCCCGAATCCTATAAAGCTTAATGATCCTGGAGGCATACACTTGCGCATTAAAGTCAAACGGGCTTGGTACTACAGAACTCAGTGTGATAAAACCTTTAATGCAAATCTCATGCCTATACATTTTTTTTTCTATACGCTTAATTAGAGTTAAATTCACTTGCTTCTAAATGATTCTCTTTACCGGATGGAACTTCAATTCAACTAGTTCAAGTGATCAATAACGTCGTACCTACGGATTTGTCAATGAACATCCTCCTTAAGTATAACGAAGACCTTTTTTAGCCACTACTCACGCTATCATGGATATTCTAAATAAAAAAATTACTCTGACAATTAATGGCCAATCACTCACTTTTTGGAATGGCACTGAGTGAAAAATCCTAAATCTAAGTTTAGAAATCCAACCTAATTTTGGACAAGATTAAGTCGAGCGAACAATGATAAAGAAAAGCGCTATGGGAGGCATCCCATATTCTATGTTTATTTTGTGATTATTTAATTTTATTTGGAGTTTAGTTTAGTTTAGTATGTTTTATTCTCTTACTTTTCGACTCTTGTATTGGAAGTATTTTTGAAATTTAAACATTGAGGTAATTCCAATTGAGGGGGAGTGATCGAGTTGCTTTTGCTTATATGTCCTTTATGCAAGTCACTTTATTTACATGCTTATATATTTATTTAATCAATAAAAGTATTTATATAGTTGTACGTCCCACTTAAGCTTGTTGGGGCATGTGCCCTAAGTCAATCCATAAATGTCTTTATGGATACTTTTAGTTAATAAAATAGAGGATTTCATTTGCTGTTTATTAGAATTAATTTGCATGTTTTACATTATAATAAGATCCATGGGTATTTACAGAAATATCCTAAATGTCCCTAGTCGATCATTATACTTAGAACTATAATGAATTAAGACTAGTGCGAGTCTTTATTGATGATCATATAATGATTATACGTATAGGGATACGAATCAAGATCACGAGAACTTGTTAGGGAACAAAGTACTGGATCGACCGCTATGAGGACATCACATGGATTAAGTCATAGTTGTTTCTCATGATAGGTATATTTTTCAGTCCTCTGACTTGAGATTACCAGAGACTTCAACATTAGGAATACAGTGATTTGACACAATCAAACGTTGTCTATAACCGGACGATTATAAAGGTGTTGATTGGTTGTTGTGTGAGAAATGTGATGAAGTTGTGTAATCGAGATAGAATTTGTCCCTTTCATATAAAGAGAGATATCCAGTGGATCCTTCGATGTGTTAGACTGTTAAATGGCCTAGTCTAAGTGAATTGATATTGATCAATGTCACTTGGATGTTTTCAGTCTACCTAGAGATCGAGAATAGTACGATTGAAAATGTTGGATGACAATTCCATGCCTTATGTTTGATCTAAAGGATATCGTATGACAAAAGGATGTTATATACACTATTGATTAGGTTGTATCGATTTGATATTCGTACAACTTGGGTAGTCATAATGTCTTGCTAGAGGCCGCTTATGACTTGTATACCAAAATGTGTTTTGGTACACTGCCAACATTGTATGAGCCTATTGGGTCGCACACTAAGAATGGTTTTGCGAGATTTTAAGATGGTTCGGAAAAATGAATTTTATATGATAAACGGAAACGTCCTTGTGGTGTATTACACTTATACTTCTTTAAGTAGGGGCATATGTGTAATTTAATTAACCGTCTATATACAAGGGTTGTATAAATAGACAATTTAAGTTAGAACACACGTACGAAAGATCAAAAGGCCGAAACTCTATTTTCGTTTCAGAAACGACTTAAGGTTTTTGGTATGCTCTGGATCATTTTGGAGAGAAAAATAAAAGGTTTGGTATTCTCTCTAAGCTAGCACTTCGAATCTCGGCCGCTGTTCGTGTGTGGACTACTGGTAGAGGGCGTTCATCGTTGGCAGCGCCTTAGAGATCGATTAACCTTCAAAAAGGTACATTGCGACTGAGGTATGATTAAGTTTTCATGGTTTAAACATTTTTAATGGAATTAGATTCAGATCCTGTTGGGATTTTTGTCAAAATTGTTTTGTAATCTCCGCAGCGTATGAACCCCAAAACCCAACAAAACTTTCAACATTTTAGTCAATTCTACCTTGATATGAGTTTTTATGAATGATAAATAAGATAATTATGAGGTTAATTGAAAAAATAGTATTATAAGCCTAGCGATTCCCTGTGATTCACATTAATACTATGCCAATAATAACACGAGATCCTCAGTTGAAAATGGGTGTGAAATCTTATTTAGAGAATTCTATGCGAACATGCAAAGAGATGAGAATAAGAAAGTAGCCATAGTTTATTGAAATCTTATTTAAGGCAACGTAACAAGTACCCTAAACAAACTTAAGAAACCTTGAGTTTTTGAACATGTGATTTTCAAAAATTGATACAATGGCTAGAGGAAGAAAAGGTAGAAGTTCACGAGTACATGTATATACATGGATTTCCCTACGAGACCTTTAGGAATGGTTTAGAAGCTATTATAGGGATAGTTTCCATTTTGATTCAGATCTTAAACATAATTAGGGAACGGAACTAGCGATTATAAATTAGGGATTACTATGCCAATAATAACACGAGATCCTCGCACATACAAGCCAAAAATCTTAGGAAAGCAACCACAACCTGAAGCTTTTTCTTGAATGCGAGCCTACATCATAGTTTACAATAATGCAACATAGTGATGTATAGGGCGACTCTCCTGTACCGTATAGTCTAAAGGATCGGGTACATTAGCGTTGGCTGAATAATTTACGAAGCGATTAGGAACGCCATGACCCAGAAGAAAAATAAAGGAATACCTTTTTCCCTTAATGATCATAAAGTTTTGCAAATGAGACCGTGTCAAACCCAACCTAATTAGGGCATCTAACCAGCCTAGATTACCTTTACTCCATTGATAATCTAGCAGCCTTAACCTCTACATCAATACACAATTAAGATTAAGATCTTATAATAATCAATTATGAAACTTTATTAGCTATAAAGGATTCGTAAAGTGAATCTTAAACCTCAAAGTATGTTTAGATTAATTAAATAATCCTTAAGATTTCATAAAAATCTTTCGATCGCACCTCCTCTATTTCTAAGCCTACACCGAAATACCCGACCTTTAAAAATCTTCAAACAAACTTGCTCAGCTTCGGTGGAAATGCCGAAGGACTCACAATCCACCCATAACTATATATATTACAATAACAAAACTATATATTCATTCTAACCTGATCTGAAGGATTAAAAACATTAAATTAACTTTACCTTAACTCAAAAGTTATCTAAATTTCATACCAAAACCGTTCTAGCCATTTCAAATGAGATCTTAATCACACTCGAACCCAAAAACCCATTTATACAATTAATATATTCAAAAGCGACACATACATAGAGAGGAAAGAACTAAGCAATTCACAGTCGGAAAGCTTTCCCTTTCCCTTGTCGTAGCTTGAACTTATCATTATCCAATTATAAAAATTCGATAATGTCAGATAAGTAAATCCCACACTATTCAGTATACCTATAATAATCAAATGCATTGTGTTCCAAGAACTTGAATGAGAAATAATATCGTAAGAAATCATAAATATACAAGTATGTAATCCATCCTATTTCTGTTAATCAACCACAATCAGATGACGTCTTCCAAAAGTGGTGGGTAAATAGTAATAAATATTCATGAGTTCGAGAGGAAGTCCCTCGAGAAGCCATAACCTCGACTATCCGTGGAGTATGATCCTGACCGGTATCTCAAAAATAACCAATCCTAAGCAAGTTTCTACAACAATCAGTGACTCCAGTCGCAAAGCACCATGGTGTTCATCCTACCACACATATAGCTAATGAACATAATGAGACCCCCAAAAGCCTCCTTCATCTTGGGTCTGCAAATGCATGATCAATAAATATGCAGCGATAAATCTTGCATGCTATATATTCGAGAAATTCTTATACAATGTAAAGATTACCATGTGATTTACATAGCCTTACAAACACGATATCGCAACTCCCTTACGCTCCGAATCAGTAAACTAATCCACACGAGGCTCCAATTGCATTCCTACAATTCATTTATAATTTCGACAACTTTCCATAACAATTCCACGATTTTCCAATTCGTTGCAGTTTAACTGAACCAATCGCATCCTGAAACCCCTAAAATACTTCCGAAATAAATTATCCAAAGCCCAAATTTTATTTTTTGACTCAAAACTACTGTTCGACATAAAAGATTATGTTGTCTAGGCTCAAATATAAGTTTTCCAATTTATCATATATTTATTGGTCTTTCGACATCTAAAAACCTTGAAATCCCTCCAAATCAACTCATTGGATATCCAAATTCTAATTTGGGCTCTAAATTGTGGTTCGGAATTGAAATTAACCTTGACTAGGTTCTTAAACAATTTTTTGAATTTCAGACAATTTCGAGTATCGTAGCACGAATTACTAGGAAGAATCTTAGTGTAAATCCTCTAGAAAATCCTAAAATCCTTGTTTTTCATAAGAAGAATCAACTATTTCCATTTATTTGACTCAAATATAATTTTTTTCTGGAACTTTTCCAAAAATTCCAATATATTTCTTTTTTTATTTAAGGGTGGTTTGACCCCCCCCCAACTGCAGATCGGACCGATTCAATTTGAATCGAACTCCGATTCGGTCAAGTCTAGGGTTTTCCTATTCTTTCCTCATCTCCTCTGCATCATTGGTTCTTTTTTTTTCTAATTTCTATTAGGGTTGGGCTCCCAACCCCAACCCCAGGTTAGGTTTAAGCAGGGGAGACCCTCCCCTGCCATCATCTTCATTCGTTAACCAACTCCATAACACACAACAACACCAAACTTCAACATCATAATAGCCATCTCAACAGTGTGCTAGTCAACAACCTAAACTACAACACTCATCTTTGATCTCTTGGTCTTTCTCTCAGTCTCCCTTTCTCGTTCTCTCTTCCTCCCTCTCGGTCTCAATCGATTTCTTTCAACTTTTGAATTACAGTGGTGGAGATACTGGGTTAATTTGAAGATTTATATTAGATTTTCTCGAGATTCGCATGATGCGAATCTCGAGACAAATTTAATGGTTCTAATTTCATAAATTAAATTTGATCTTCCTCAAGATACGTATTACGTATCTCGAGGTCAATCTTTACCTCAAAACAAATTGACGGAGGAGATGTATTTGTTTGGATAAATATGAGATTTCCTTGAGATTCATATTTCAAGGATATCGTGACAAATCTAAAGGTTAACAAATATTTACTATTCTCATTGTATATGTTGATCTTCCTCGAGATGTGCGTTGCATATCTCGAGGTCGATCTTGGCAGTTAAAAACAAGATCATCATCACCAAATCGACTTGCATGAAATCAATTATTTTGATCTCCTCAAGATATATATCACGTATCTCATGGTAAATCAAATGGTTTTGCATAACAAACCAAACACCTTTGATTTTTCTTGAGATTGGACAACATGCATCTCATGGCGTGGACCAATCCTCTTCGATAGTTAATGTTCCCCAATTTTCTTCCTTGATGATCACGTTACACATATCTCGAGACAAATCCGATGTGTTCCTTTACTTCAATTAAACTATAGGATTTGTTTTTATATATTTATATTATTATATATATAAACTATATATATAAATATCTATGCATATATGTATTTTCACGGCTATAAATCTGCCAGCACACTAATGACCATCCTCGGGCGTGCACACTATTGTACATCCCATGTGTGCCACCCTCGACCCTACGTGTCACTAGGTGCCCACCAATTTATTTATTATTTTATTCAATTTCATGATTATCTCTTATTTTTAAATCCAAATTAATTTCAAATACCTCAATTTTACTAAAATTGAAGAAAATTCTCCAACACGCTTCGAAACTCACGGACACCGCGTATACGCTCCAATTGACCATATTTAGCATCAAAATTGTGTATAATATATCAAATAGGCAAACATCACATAAAACAATATTAAAATTTATGATCTCTGATCTGTAACACGTAGGTCGTGCATCGGATACCTAAATACCAAATTAAATTTGATAATACTTAATTAGCCACTTAATCAAATTCACGGATGTCATGGACCGAGTCTCGATAAGAGGAGTCCAGTTTGAAGTATTTCCCGACAAGACCATCACTAACAATGACATTGAGAAAAGTAAGAAGGTATCGGGATACTTGACTCAGAGGACGAGCGTGAGATAAATGACACACATAGAAGAGAGCCAAAAGAGAGAAGAAGAGTACAAGTAGCTAACTAAAAGAACCCAAAGGCTACTCAAACTACAGTGTATAATGAGTAGACTACTCAAACCACAGAGCGACTTATAGAGAACTTCATTAGCATAGATGGAGAAGACATAGAAATGGACATGATGCAGAAAATATTGCGTAATCAGATGAGGACTCCAAGACATTAAGAGTTCATGTTCTAGAATAATGTGAGATCGCTCGAAGCATATATGGATAAGAGTGATGTAGGACCTGAAGGACTCAAGGCGGGGAAGCTAACATTCACGCTCTCTCTCCAACTGAGGATGCCCAACCAGGGAGTCTTCAATGAAGATAACCTGGTGGAGGGAGTAGACAGTACGATTGAACATGTTGGATGACAATTCCATGCCTTATGTTTGTTCAAAAGGATATCGTGTGACAAAAGGATGTTATATACACTATTGATTAGGTTGTATCGATTTGATATTCGTACAACTTGGGTAGTCATAATGTATTGCTAGAGGCCGCTTATGACTTGTATACCAAAATGTGTTTTGGTATACTGCCAACGTTGTATGAGTCTGTTGGTCGCACACTAAGAATGGTTTTGCGAGATTTTAAAATGGTTCAGAAAAATGAATTTTATATGATAAAATTCATGACAGAAATGTCCTTGTGGTGTATTACACTTATACTTCTTTAAGTATGTGTATTTGTGTAATTTACTTAATCGTCTATATACAAGGTTGTATTAATAGGCGCTTTAAGTTAGAACACATGTATGAAAGATTAAGGGCCGAAACTCTATTTTCGTTTCAGAAACAAATTAGGGTTTTCTGGTACGCTCTGGATCGTTTTGGAGATAAACAAAAAGGTTTGGTATTTTCTCGAAGCTAGCACTTCGAATCTCGACCGCCGTTCGTGTGTGAACTGCTGGTAGAAGGCGTTCGTCGTTGACAGCGCCTTAGAGATCGATCGACTTTCAGAAATGTATATTGCGACCTAGGTATGATTAAATTTTCATGGTTTAAACGTTTTAAATGGAATTAGATTCTGATCCTGTTGGGGTTTTTGTTAAAATTGTTTTGTAATTTCCGCTGCGTATGAATCCTAAAACTCAACAAATTGACCCTTCTTACGAGAATTCAAAGTTGTCACCAACTGCCAATTTTTGTTGCTCCATATTTTTCATGGACTGAGTCCTCTCCTCCTCAATTCTTTCCAAAGTTTGCTTCATTCCATCCATATTCTCCTTCACTACCTATATTTCTTTCTCATTCTTCTCATGCCTTTGGTTATGATTAATATTCATAGCCCTAAAAAATTGCTCAATCGCCTTGAAAGAGGCTTGTTCTTTGGGTGGAATTTGTCTTTGTTGCACTTGATTTCCAAAACCCGGAGGTGCTTGCAATGCATTACTAAGATTTCTACAAAACAACTTTTGGTTGGAATTGATTCTTGGATAGTATCGTTGTGGAGCTTGAGCCTTGAAATTGTTCCCATAACTTTGATTGTTCATGTAATTTACTTTTCCATACTCCAAACTTTGAGGCACTTGATCTAATGGGTTGGTTACCAAAGCCAATCGATGCACATGTTGTGGACTTTGTGGTTGTTGACTTGCCGGCCCATGTTGAAGCTTAGCCATCTGACTAGATAAATTGGACAATTGTGCCATTATCGCCATGTGTGAATCCACTTCATACATTCCTGATTCCTTCTTTGATGAAGATTGTTCTTTTGGTTGTGTAAATAAAATCATAGACATCATCTTAAGAAGCTCAAATGCACCGTCCTCATTTTTTGAGATCAAAGTGCCACCCGAAGCTGCATCAACTAAAGTCCTTGTGTTTGGAGTCATATCGCAGTAGAAGATTTGCAATTGGGCCCATTTCTCTAACCCATGCCCTGTACATTTCCTCAACAACTCCTTCAATCTTTCCCATGCTTCTCCCAACGGTTGCGTCTCGTCTTGCTGAAAAGAATTGATTTCCTACTTCCGTTCTGCCACTTTCACATGAGGAAAGAACTTTTGGATGAATCTTTCATTAATATCAACCCAAGATGTAATACTTCCTTGATTAAACTCTTGAAACCATGCCTTTGCCTTCCCCGCAAGTGTGAAGGGGAAGAGTCGCATCCTAATGATCTCATTTGGGACACGATTGATGTGAATTGTGTTGTATTTCTCCAAGAATATCTCCACGTGAGCCACTGGGTCTTCATTAAACAGGCCATTGAAAAGACTGTTTATCACCATATTAATCAATCCCGACTTGAGCTCAAATGGACGGTTGTTAACCGGAATCCGCATTGTACTATTATAAGTTTCTTGAACATCCGACTTAAAGTAATCCCGAAGACACCTTGGCCTCTCCTCTTCTTTTTGATTCTCCGCCATAGTGTCAGTCTCATGTTGTTGTTGCTCCTGTGCCTCATCTATAAAATCTTAGAGAGTTAAATCAAAATTAGGGTCGTCAAGTTCCACTTTGATATTTTCTTCATTTTGTATAGACACGAAATACCTGAACCAACAGTAAAGAGAAAATCGAGTGTACACGGTTATTAGAGTTAAATAAAAAGAATAAACTAATATTACTGAAAATAAAATCCTAACAAACTATCTTAATCAAACTAAAAGTAGCTACCGTCCCTGGCAACAGAGCCAAAAACTTGACATGAGCCACAAGTGTACGACAATCTGGAAGTAATAGTGGCACCAACTAGTGTTGGTACCGTGTATATCGAATCTACAAGGACGATTTTGTGCTAATTTGTAATCTAATTAAGAAATAAAGTTAGACAACTTTAAGTTTGATTGTGTAAAGGAAATTAACAACTAATTTACTCTATCTAATTGCAAGGAATTAAAATGTTTTAACAATGGAGAAATAACCCAAGGGAGTTGATTTCATTTAGGTTGCATTTTTTTCATCCGATTCTCATAGTGTAATCCCCAATTCAAGTGTGATAGGCGAATTTCCATAAATTTTCACTCTACCTCGAGGTCTCGGTGATGAAGATTCTAGCGTTGCACTCGGACTCCACCGATCGGCGTGAGTAGTGTAAGTGCAACGCCGCATTAGACTCCAAATTCTAAGGCTTCCCTCGTCAACAACTGTCAGTCGACGTACCGTATGTTCAAGGGATGTGTTTACTATTTTCGGGTTAAAAACCCTAAGGTCATAGGTGAGTTCAATCCCTAAGTTCTATACCTTCTTGATCAATGAAAGCATAGCATTAAGTTCAAGGAAACATAAATCCACACCACAAATTGAAAATAACATAATGAATCACTTTGGAATTAAAGAGAATAGCAACCCAGGGTCCATCGATCCCTGGGACAAGAATATTGGTTTTTCAAAAATTAAGGTGGGTATAGTTTTTTATTTCAAAAATAAGGTTGGCTACTTTTAATTTATAAAACTAAGGTATGTATCATTTTGAAAAGGAGTCATTGGTGATGATGTGGCTCCATGTGGCGGTGTGTTGATGAGGTGGAGTGAATGATTCCTTTTGAAAAGGAGTCATCTATACAAAATGAATGACACCTTTTGAGAATGAGTAATCTATACAAAATACAAAACCTATTTTTTAGTCCTCAAAAGGAGTACTTTGTTTAACTCGAAGTGGTGAACTCATGCAAACGTCATGTACGTATCGAGATGGACAAGTCGCATCACGTACGTATCTCGAGATGAATAACCCACATCACACATGTATCTCAAGGTAGACAACTGATGTAAACGACACGCACGTATATGAGCATGGACAACTCATGCAAACGCCACACATGTATCTCGCGGTTGAGAAGTCATGCAAACGACACGCGCATATGTCGAGGTGGCTGACTCAGCAACCTCGTGCAATTCATGCAAATGTGACACACGTATCGTAAGGTGTGCAACTCACGCAACCTCGTGCAATCCATGCAAATGTCACACACGTATCTCGAGGTAGACACTCATATAATCTCGTCCAATCAATTCAAATCGTGCAAAGGTCATGTACGCATTTCCAAAATGCGCCATTCATGTTGGCATCCACATGGCGCTCACGTGGAGTGTT
Organism: Stephania yunnanensis; assembly: GCA_039657365.1. Classification (NCBI taxonomy): domain Eukaryota; kingdom Viridiplantae; phylum Streptophyta; class Magnoliopsida; order Ranunculales; family Menispermaceae; genus Stephania; species Stephania yunnanensis. Next base: position 23,117,984 of record CM077581.1, on the reverse strand, counting down.
CTACATGGCGTCCGTGTTCAGAAAACATGAATGACGCATTTCCAAAATGCACCATTCATGTTAGGGAACATCCACGTGGGTGCAACGTGGATTGTTCCACAATACACGAATGGCATGTATTTTGAGCGGACTAATTTTTCTCCAACTAATGACGCATTTTCAAAATACGTTTTACCTTACTTTTGAAATAAAAAAACCTAACTTATTTTACTCATTTATATTAATTTTGATAGTACATTTGTAATGTTTCCTAAGAATATTACCCAATAGAGGGCAAGAGAACATTAAACATGATGAAAACTAAAGAAATATCAAATCAATACTTAAAAATCCAAGATGAATCACAAGTTTGACCCAATATCCTAGCTTCCATAGTGTGTTCTTCAAGTTTCTCCAAAGCAAAAGTTTCTTTTTTCTATCTATCACACCCCTATGTATTGTCCAAAGGTATTTTGGACCAACAAAATGAGCACAAAACCTTAAAAATATCCAAAAAGGACCTTGACTAAAGGCGGTGTTAAGGCGAGCGCAGCGGCGTCGGGCTCAACGTCGAGACTTGAAGAATCTACTCGACGGGCGCCATGGTGGGCGCTAGGGCACCGTGGACAAAACAGGTACGCAAATGGGCACCGTGATGTTGTGGTGGGTGCCACAACGCCCCATAGCACTAGGTGGGGCGCTGTGGCGCCATAAGAAACAACTTTTGTCTTTTTACCCCTTTGCTTGTCGACTCCCAGCTTCGCTCCACCTGACTTGCCGTTCCCATATATTACCTTTCAGACCTAGTACAACCAGAAATGCACCAAATAAGTCCCAAAACATCATTAATTTCCCAATATTTTTAATTGAATACTACTCAGAAGACCTTGAAATTATGCTACGCATCAGTTAACCTAATAAAATCCCTACCAATGACTCTAGAAATAAATGTGTAAAGGGTGGGGGTTATTAAAGACTTAACTCAAATTTATTCTCTAGGAACTCTAGAGAAGGAATTGGAAGGAATCACACCATTAATGGAGTTGAAGAGAGCTAGGAGATAGCAAGGAGGTCAAAATTCATAAGGTCTCAAGGCAAGTTCTACACATTCTCATCATACACTCTATCTTAATTGATTTCTTACCCATGCTTATAATTCATATTTGTTGGTTGATGATCATCTTGTACATACAAACTACTTCTTCTCGATACTTTCATTTCCCAAATTTTGCTTGCGTCTCTTTTAATTGGTTGACAACACATACATATATTTATTGATCAAGTTCATGAAATGTCTTCCTTGAATTCTTAAGGTTGATTGAAATTATTTCTTCAACTCATTGTTGGGTTCACTTAAATGTATTGATATCGTGATGTGTACATGACAAATAAGAATAAAAAAAAAATATTTATATAAAATAGTGGATGGATGAAGGACAAGTTCATTGTCCAAGAATAAATTTTTGAGAGTTGGGTAGATAAAATTTGAGTATATGCTTAAGATTAGAAATTTCTAATAAGATGCTACAAAGAGTTTAAAGTAATACTATTTTATTATATGTATAACTTAGCATTTTCCTATTTTATTTAATTAAAATATTACTCTCCTCTTTAATTTTATCTTTAATTTTATGTTATACAAGTGTCCATAATTACTCTCGATAGTTCTTTTATTTAATGTTCTAAATTTCATTAGAAAAAAAATGAGAGAAAAAAATATATATTGCGACGACCCCTCCCTTAATCTAGAGTACTGCTCAGCCTAATCTCGTCATTTAAGCCTTAATCTCAGTTGTGCATGACTTAACAACGTATTAGTTAGCTTTTTGTCTCATTCAACTCGTTATACGTGCTCAAGATATGTATTCTTTATTTATCGTTAGTTGTGATTTTAAGAGTTAATTAAAACTCTTACAACATTTTAATATTATTAGAGAAAGACTTAATAAAAACACCTACTTTGGTAATCGGGAAACAACGACCATATTTATATAAGCAACGAAACGACGATGAAAATGTAATACATATGTGTAGTTGGGGAACTATCGCTCAATCGAAATAAATACAACCCAAGAGTACTTTAAAAACATAAAGTAATTCATACAACAAAATATAAAAAAACATACAAAATCTGAAGTACAAGCAAATAAATGGCTCAAAAGTATTCGCAGATCTTCTCCTTACTCGGGTTGCTACTCGATGGATCTGCACCCACATTCATAAAAAGAATGGTGAGTACAATAATGCATAAATTGACACTAAGAGACATTTATCTACATTTCCAAACAAAACAAGAATGCATGGAAAAGCATATGTACACCACACAACAATATAGATAACATGATATGGTACGCATCACAACTAAACCAAGTGATATTGACACAAATATTATCAAAAAACTAAATCCAATCAACTATATATCCAACACATTGGCCCATATATTACCCTTTTTGTCACATATACATTGGGTGATAACTTATTTAGCATCGCACGTAGGTACTATCCTTATTGGTTATGAAACACGGCATATCGACCACATATAGTAGGTCCGTGTCACATACCTCGTATGTCATGTATACCCCAAACCACATTATAACCTATGCACACATTCTAATTGCAACAATCTTATAATAAGATAAAGCACACAAACCATGACACTAAGAGTCTAACAAGCATACCAATATAAGCAACTGTAAGCATGAAGCAATAATAAGAAATGAAATGGAGAGAAATATATCCATCAGTTTATTTATAATTTGAGCATATTTCCTAGCTTAACCGGTCTCTCGACACCCCAAAATGCATCATCAAACTCTCGAAACTCTTTTCTAAGTTCTCGAGGCTAATTAGGGTGCTTTAGGGCTTGTACAAGCTATTAGATTTGGTTTAAGTGATTGTACATTCCAATTTTTTAAAATATGCTCCATTAATAATTTGGTTTTGTCCAAATTTACTTTAATAAAATAGGGAGAGTTTTGGTGCAACAATTTGTTAGTTGATTTCAACTACCAAAATGTTAAAATTATGTATTGTAGCTTAAATATAAGTTTTTATAGCTATGTCTTAGCTTTCCAGAACTATAAAGTTTTTGCAATTTCGATAAGAATTAAAGGGATATGAAACTTCTATCACAATGGCTCAAAATAGTTTTAATTTTGACCAGTCACTTTGTAAAACTCATTTCTCCTAAACCATAGCTTAAAAACTCATAATTTTTTTATTGAAGCCTATAAACATATCTTAGAACATCATACTAAAAGATGAGATCAATTTAATAAGAAATGATGGAGCAATGCTCGAAACAACATGACATGTACAAAATTGTGAACCCAAGAATTTTAGATTCATCATCAAAGTTGTAAGGGATTTTAAGATAGGAAAACATTTGAATTCTGAAACCATTTAGTAGGCAAAAATTGTTCCTTTTTGAGTTAGCTTTCAAAAGCCACAAGGATGGGTTCATTTTGATTTAAAATGAGGAAGTTATGATCAAATTATAGTGGCTAGTTCATAATACAACTTGCAAAATTTCAATTTTGGTCTTACAATTTAAGAAATTCATAATTTTATGAAAATAAATCCAAATCTAGAAGTTCTATATAGTTGAATTAGTGGATTTTCAAAAGGAATCCAAATATCGAATTAGATTTTGAAACTAAAGTCATTTACCCACTATAATTGCTGAAAAACCAGAACTGAACAAAACCATGATACAATTCAACTTTCCTAGCTTGTGGTGTACCCTTAACATGATCAATCTCTTCTGATTTCACCATAATTTCCTTATAATATGTTGTTCTCTCCTCCATATCTTTCTCTCATTTTCTTGATCAAGATAAGATTGATTTGCATGTGAAAACGTATTAACTTCTTTATATATTAGGTGAAACCAATTTCCCTTGATATTGATTTACCTACTCATCTCTAGAAAAATCCAGTGATTTATACCCATCTTACAATCCAATATCAATCCACTAACTCAGCTTTGCTAACACATACCTTAATTCAATTTTTCTTGTGATGATATCCACACGTATCTCGAGGTATTTCAATGTCTATTGTTTTATTTCCTAACTTAGGCCACATTTATGCAAATTGAGCTTTAAGCACATTGAATTAGCTATTTTAAGTCACATTAACTTGAATTAAGACTAACCATATCACTATCTACCCTGGTTCCCACGTCGGCATGCATCTTGACGCGCATTTGCGCTCACTTGTCAAATTAACAAACTATTCAAAACAACTAAAACATCTAGGTATACTGTACACACATACATTACACTCGACATCCATCACTCAAAAGTAATATATTTCTCAGTTCTCACGCTGAGTATTAAGACTCTGTACCCGTTTTCGGGCAACGTCACAGGTCGATGTCCCTTAATTACGTACAAATTTACTATTAGAAATTTGGGATGTTACAATATTCCCAACTAATAGAAATTTCTTCCTTGAAATTAAACTTCACCTAATCACATGTTTAATCTCACAATTCAGTCTTATCCCTAAAAATGGAGTCACTCATCAGTTGACTCTTAGTTCTTCATCAAAGAATATGAGATAATTTATTTCAATTTCATTCTCATGATAATTACCCTAGCCAAAATTTCAAATGATACTAGCCCTAAAGCCGGCCTTTCTCGATTACCACTAGTGGATCAACTGACCACTTTAGCCTGGGTTAACATAACTCAATATGTAAGTCCATGCATAGCAAACTCCTATATATCATTGCTATATACGACACTTTGGTCATAGTACTCGAAACCAAATCTTGTTAAGCAAAACTTTCTAACGAGTTTTTAGATGTTTCATATTCAGATAAGAGGACTCCTATTTATCAAATTCTTAACTTATAAATCACGAATTAAGTCAAATCACCGTCGATTATCTAAGCATTAATTTCTTCTACAAATTAATAGTTTCAAATATCATGCACAAAGCAAAATAATATATGCACAGTGCGAAAGTAAACAAACTAACTTACCCCCAGTACGATTGTGTATCGTCTCTGAGTCTAGTCCTATCACTGCCTAAGCTATCTCTATGGCATGTGATAGTGGTGTCGCATTCTATTAGCTTACTGGCTTTGGGCACTAACAAACAATATTTCCAACCTGACATCTGTAACAAGTCGGTGATCTCCTTCACTTTGTAAGCATAGTCTGAGTCTGCCTCTGTATCGGTGCATCTCGGCCTCTGCCTCCCGATACCTACCGTGTTTGCGAGGCCGATAATGCTAGTCTAACTGGAGCCGAAAAGGTAGGTGCATACGAACTATGCTCTACTGAGATATCAGACATCGTTGGTCTTACACTCTGAGATCCTTTAGTCCTACTATTATGTCCCTTGCCTTCCTGTCCCCTCTTCTTAAAATTGGTACTCTGATTGGATATCACTTATGGACATCGTATTGACGCATCAACAACCATACCCAGATGATATGTATTAAGGGCACACTCATATATCTCACTGAGTGTCTCGGCTCCTGAACTGATGACATAATACCAAATGTCTAGCCTTTATCCATCTTCAAAATGATAAACATTCTCTGAGTCAGCTATCATCAAATCCCCAACAAACTGCTTTAAGTAATTGTATCTGTCATAGTACTACATCATTGACTCCGTTTTAGTTTCATAAATTCTTTCCTGAAGCTTTTCATCAGTGCAGGTGGGAAGTACTGCTGATAGAACTTCTTCTAAAATGCATCCCTAAACTCAAAGTCTCCATCAGTAGATGTAGTCGTGCGCTACCAAACATTAACGTCTCTCCGCAATGAAGTAAATCAATTTCTGTCCCGGAGCCAACACATGGTCATACAACCTTTGTAGATGGTCCATAAAAGTAGGAGGCTGACTGCTACTGACACTCGCATATCTGTTATCGCGTGGATCACCCATCGCTATCTACAAATTGATAACAAATGTTATATCAACTACGTAGCAAAATGCGTATATATACATATCAAACATAACATGTACATACACAACCCCAACTCACATTCTCGTACTTCCCAACTAAAAGTTTCTAAGCAAGGATCATCGGGTTTCAACAACTAGAGTTTGTGTTTTATTCATATTTCATTTCACACTTATTGAATCAACTAATAATCCATTGCCTAGGCTTTACAAACCCTACCTCTGATACCAACTATGACGACACCTCCCTTAATCTAGGGTATCGCCCGACCTAATCTCGTCATTTAAGCCATAATCTCAGCCACGCAGGATTTAACAATATATTAGTCAGCATTTTGTCGCATTCAACTCGTTATAGTACTCAATAGTATTTTTCATTTCTCGTTAGTTGTGATTTTCAAAGTTAATTAAAACTTTAACAACATTTTAATATTATCAGCGAAAGACTTAATAAAACACTTACTGTGGAAATCCGGAAACAACAACCATATGTATATAAACAATGGAACGACGATGACAGTGTAATAAATATGTGTCTGGTCGTGGAACTTTCGCTCAACCCAAATATATGCTGTCCAAGAGTACTTTAAAACCATAAAATAATTCATACAACAAAATATAAAAAAACATATGAAATCTGAAGTAGCAGCATGTAAATGACTCGAAGGTAGTCGTCGATCTTCTCCTTGCCCGATCTGCTACTCGATGGATCTGCACCCATCGTCGTAAAAGGGCGAAGAGTACAGTTTTGTAGAAATTAACACTGAGAGACATTTATCTACATTTCCAAACAAAACAAGAATACATGGAAAGACATATGTACACCACACAGTAATATAGAAAACATAGCATGGTACACAACATCACAGCTAAACCAAGTGATATAAACCTAAATATTATCAAAAATGAAATCCAAGCAACCGTATATCTAACACATTGACCTATATATTACCCTTTTGGTCACATAGACTTAAGGTGATAACTTATTTAGAAGTGCACGTATGTACTATCCTTATTAGTTGTGAAACATGACATATTGACCTCATATAGTAGGTCAGTGTCACATACTAGTCAGAATACTAGCATCTTCGGGTCCCATACCTCGTGTGTTGCGTACACCCCAAAACCATATCATAACCTAAGCACACGTTCTAACTTAACAATAATCTTATAATAAGATAAAGCACACAAACCATGACATTAAGAGTCTAACAAGCATAGCAATACAAGCAACTGCAAGCATGAAACAATAATAAGAAATGAAATGGAAAGAAATATCTCCATCAATTTACTTACAATTCGAGCAAATGTTTTTGCTTAACCGGCCTCTCGACACCCCAAAACGCGTCCCCGAACTCTCGAAACTCTCCTCCAAGTTATTGAGGTTAATTAGGGTGCTTTAGGACTTGACAAACTATTAGAATTGGTTTAAGTGATTGTGCATTCCAATTTTTTAAAATTTTCCCCATTAATAATTTGGTTATGTCTAAATCTACTTTAATAAAATAAGGTCAATTTTGGTGCACAACTTGTGAGTTGATTTCAACCACCAAAACGTTGCAATTTTGTATTATAGCAAAAAAAGAAGTTTTTAAAGCTATTCTAAGCTTTCCAGAACTATAAGGTTTTTGCAATTTTGATAAGAATTGAAAGAGATATGAAACTTCTACCACAATGGCTCAATGCAATAAGAAATGAGGGAGTTATGTTGAAAATAATAGGACATTTACAAAACACTAAACCCAAAAATTTCAAATTCATCATCAAAGTTGCAAGGGGTTTAAAGACATGAAAACATTCTCATAACCATTTAGGAGGCAAAAGTTGTTCCTCTTTGAGTTAGCTTTCAAAAGCCACAAGGATGGGTTCATTTCGATTTAAAATAAGGAAGTTATGACCAAATTATAGAGGCTGGTCCATAATCCAACTTGCGCAATTTCAATTTTGGTCTTACAAATTCAAAAATTCATAACTTCATGAAAATAAGTCCAAATCCAGAAATTTTATATAGTAGAACTAGAAGAATTTCACAAGGAATCCAAATATGGAATGAGACTTTGAAACCAAAGGTCTTTGCCCACTATAATTTTTTTAAAACCAGAACTGAACAAAACCATGATGCAATTCAACTTACCTAGCTTGTGGTGTACCCCTAACTTGATCAACCTCCTCCAATTTCACCAAAATTTCCTCACAATATGTTGTTCTCTCCTCCAGATCTTTCTCTCATTCTCTTGATCAAGATAAGATTGATTTACATGTGAAACCTATTAACTTATTTATATATTAGGTGAAACCAATTTGTGACCTTTGATCTTGATTTACCCACTCATTTCTATGAAAATCCAATGATTTATACCCATCTTACAATCCAATATCCATCCACTAACTCATCCTTGCTAGCACATACTTAAACTCAATTTGCCTTTTGATGATGTCCACATGTATCTCGAAGTATATCATGTCTATTGTTTTATTTTCTAACTTAGGCCACATTTATGTAAAATGAACTATAGGCACATTGAATTAGCAGTTTTAAGTCACTTTAACTTAAATTAAGAGTTACCACATCACTCTCCACCTCGGTCCCATGCTGACATGCATCTTGAGGCGCATCTGTTCTCGCTCGTCGAATTAATAAACTATTCAAAACAAATAAAACATCTTGGTATAGTGTACACACATACATTACACTGGGCATCCATCACTTAAAAAGTAATATATTTCTTGCTTATCACGCCAAGCATTGGGACCATGTACTCGCTTTTGGGCTACACTACCGGTCGGTGTCCCTTATGGACAAATTTATTATTAGAAATTTGGGTCGTTACGTATTTACTACTAGCATTATTCTCGGACTGTTTTATATTACTCATGCATTACTGTTGATATCCTTCTGACCTTACTTACTGGAATTGTCTTCTTTGGTGTCAATTGCAGATCTGCATGTGCGCAAGGGCAAAACACCGGTGATTGGTGATTTACACTAAGACATCAGAGCGGCCATCCCCTTCTCACTTTTGTAGGTGTTTACATTGTTGTATTTACTTATTATCATGTTTTAAGAATACTTGGGTAGATTATGGGTTTGAGAGATACTTATGACTTGTATATCATTTTTGTTTCCCTATACTTGTCACCAGATATACAAGTTTGTGCATATGCAGGGTTCCACACATAGGTTGTGCGACTCTTTCTTTTACTGTTGAGTTATTTAATTTGATAAATTGCTTCCTTTTAATCTTTAAGTCTTGCAAAAAATTTATAACTCAACTTAAAATTATGAATTATTTTAATATGATGGATTGTAAGGCTGACTAAGCTTGCTTTGGCCTTTCAGAGGCTGACTCGGGGGTCTATGTAGGTTTAGGTCGGCAAGGCCCAGTTTGTGGGGAAATGGGGTGGTCACAATTCACTCAAAAGGTTTGTTAACCATTTGAAATGTTTTAGGTGAATTGTGTTCTTAGTTAAGTTTATGAAGACATTACCATTAATTTTTATTGAGTAGTAAGTGTTTTCATGAAACTTAATGTTGTTTTGTTATTATTAGACACTAAAAGCGTTTGTAACACTAATAGCGGTAAGATTAGATTGTGGATATGAATCGTGTGAATTGACTATTAATAAAAGAAAATTAGGTAGGTTGAAAGATTTACTATAACATACTTATGATGAAGGTGCAATGATCTCGTAAATAACTCGTGACTAAGCTATGGCTATGGTTATGATAATTATATCTTTTGAATGCAATTTGGTTTAGGTTTCATTATCTATCATTTAGGTTTGTTTAAAAATTAAATTTGTTATCTTTAATTTAGATTTTTTTTATGATTGATTGATTTGAATTATTAATTAGATTATTTGAATTAGTTAGTTTAAATTAGTTTAATTAGTTAATTGTTTTAGTTAGTGACAAAATAAGATAAAAACCCTTAAAAGTACAACTTAAGAAGTTTGTTGAATCCCTGTGGAGACGATACCACTTACTACTACTATAAAATAAAAGTATAGTGTTAGGTGGGTAATTTATTGTACATACTCGACCCGTGTCAATTTTTGGCGTCATTGTCGGAGATTTTTACATAATTTCTTAAGAGTGTTTGACGTTGTATGGTCTACACACTTTGTCATTCTCATTCCACGAGATCGCTACAACTATACAATCCTGAGGTAGAAAGAAATTCTAATCGTAGTCTAAGAGAACAACAGTGTAAGGAACAAGATCAACAAGCTCCTACAATGGCTGTTAATGAAAATAGACAACTTACGTTTAGGTAAGTTAACCAAAATGTCACAACTTACGAGCCAATATGCATTGCCTTTCTGGAAGTATTCCCTAACTATGAATTGAAATATGGGATTCATCAATGTTTTGCTTAATTACTATGGTAAGGATAACAAATATCCCAATAAACTTATAAGGGAATACCAACACAAAGTCAATGGGATGAAACTCAAAGACGTTACTTTAGAACGACAAGCTAAAAGTTGTTTCTTTCACACAAAAGATCAAACACAAGATTGGTTATTTTATCTTCCTCAAAATTCAATTGCTACATGGAGTCAAATGTTAGAAGCTTTCTTAGATCAATACATGCCTACAAGAAAAATTACTTCCCATAGGAAATGAATCAAACTTACAAAGATGAAAGATGAAGAAAATTTTAATGAATTTTTGGATAGATTTTAAAACTTATTTCTTCTTGTCCACAATATGTAGATACTGAAAAAGCATTATTAGAGTTCTTCTATGAAAGACTCAATCACTTTGAACAAAGATTATTTGAAACAACACTAGCAAAAGAAGCTATTAACAAAATGATGAAATAATCTACACATTATGGTGAAAAGAATGTAACCACAAAGAAAAACTTTATGAAGTCAATAATAGACAAATAAACCCTTAGGAGGATAAGTTTAATGAGTTAACAAGTATGGTTAAGTTGTTATTAAACCATGTGGGTTCTGTAATGAGGTTACACATCTTACTGATGCATGCCCTATGTTACATGAAGAAAATATTGAAGAGGTTAATGTGGTAATGAATCAATTTTCGAGAAACCCAATGAATCAATACAATAATGGTAATGACAATAGTTATTATACAGGTAAATAAAACTTGAATCTTAGCAATGACATACGCAAAATTATATGAATTATAGTCCATGAGCACTAATACAAAATGCACCAATTTAGCAACCGCAACAAATGGTTTAACCTATTGAACCAAATTTAGAGCAAATCCTGAACAACTTTATGACCTAAAGTCATAAGAATTTTACACAAACTTCTCAAAATCAAGTTAAAATAGATGCTTCAATCATTAAGTTGAAAATTTAATTAAGTCAAATGAATTTACAAATAAATGGATTACGTAATTAAAATAAAGCACTCACTCAACATGTAACTACTAATTAGACACAAGTAAATGCTTTGTTTTGTGAACCTAAGGAAGAGACACACATACTTGAAAAGATACCTTAAAGAGGTAAAAATAAAAAGAAAATACAAAAAATAATAGAAGAAGAAAAGATGATGGCCAATGTTATTCCGACTAGAGAATGGATGGCATAGCAATTAAGGCTTATATCCTGGCCTGAAATACTATACTCATGGTACTTAAAGAAAGTAGAAACTTATGAAAGATTTATAAAAAACCTGATTGAGGAAGTAATAATAGAAAATGTGAAAGAAGAAAGAATTCATCATAACCTAACGCAAGAGGTGTATTCTACTTCTTCCATTCCACAACGATTAGCTACTGCGAGGAAGGAAAAGGAAAATGAAGACATCCTTGAAGTGTTTCAAAAAGTAAAAATTAATGAACTTTAATGGAATAAAAAATGAAACTAAGTATGATAAAGTTTTAAAGGAATTTAATGAGTCAAAAGATAAATTTTTAGATGAATATAAAGAAAACTTAAGAGAAAAAGTGCCAGCCTTGATAAAAAAGAAAATACCAGAAAAATGTTTTGATCCAAGAATATTTTGGATTCCGATAAAATAAGGACTACTTCTATTGAATTTGCTATGCGCGATCTAGGTACATCCATTAACGTGATGTCTCTTTCCTTATATGAATCATTAAAAACAGGTTTGTTGCCAAATTACACCTATCAATCTTACTTTAACTGATAGGACAATAGTTAAACCAAACGAAATATTTTAAGTTGTTTTAGTAAAAGTAAATGACTTAGTATCTCCAACATACTTTTATAGCATGGAAATGGGAAATTCATTGTCTCTAATGCCGCATTGTACATCACCAAAAATAGTATCGATTTCACGAACTACAATTGATTTGTAGTGAGGCAAGTACGAGGTTGAATCCACCGGGATTGGAAGTTCTTTTTTAGGTCCTAGGAAAAATGGGGGTTTTTGAGAACAAAAACTAAATTATGTTGGGAAATCAAATGCAGGCAAAGAAAAGCACTTAAAAACTAAAATCAATAAATAAAATACTCTAGACCAAGGCGTAAAACAGATTCGATCTTTGATTTATCAAATGTTTGTCCTAGTACAAGTTCTCATAGACAGGCTTATAGTGACTCTCATCACCTCTTTCTCTTCATGTTAGTGGAGGGAGCGTGTGACACAAACATATGCTAACTAAACTTGTAAAGCCACCAGATATGCCGTAGGCTTTCAACAAACTAGCAACATTAACGAACTGGAGAACACCTATCATAGGTGATAACTAGTGTCAAATTGTCCACCTATCACGTGTGAAATTACAAAACACTACCATCCATCTCAAATCCTAATTGAAGAGGGGCACACCGTTTGCTAACAGATAAGGTCCAAATTGTCACCTAATATAAACCCCTTACTAAGTGGCGGTAGGATAACTGGCGATAGTTTCTAATCGTAATCGCCATGCATGTGCACTTACATTACAAAAAAAGGAAACTTAAGGTTTAAAACTGTAGTTAAAAACCTCAGAACAACGACGCAATTAAGAATTCAAAAATCGATAACAAACAAATTAATAATTAAAGTGCATAAACCTCCCAAATCCTATAAATCCCTAGAACTCAGACATTTTGGCCTAGATAGTGGAACTTAGTCACTTATTATATAATGCCAACTTTAGAATTTATTCAATCAATAAATCAAAATGTAAAATATAAGAACTAAATAAAAAACTTACAAAGATTGAATGGTTGAATCCTAACAAGACAACTATACACAAGAATTTAAAAGTAAACCCTTACACTTAAGTCTTCCTGTATGGGATTCTATATGGAATTCTATGTGTTTCGTCGTTTTGGGGTCTCTTATTTATAGTAAGAATAGGTTAGAATAAGATATAAACAAAAATACTGAGAAATGACCAAATTAGAAACTAACAATATTCGAATCTTTCCAGCACCGTACGTTAAATATGCCAAATCGCTAGAAAATCTCTACGAAATCACTATGACACTCTGATTGCACGGCGATGTGCCATCTATATGTACAAATGAAATCGCTATGAAGGTGCTGAGGTTTTCTTTGAGGTACGAGCTTCATCTTTCTCTTGGGGTCTTCATAGGGCTTTACTCGTAACATTTCCAGTGAGCTTCCTGCAATCTGGCCAAGTTTGATCAAACGATTCCTTGGCGATTTGGCTTTGTACTGAGATCGATGCCAAGGCGTTGGGCCTATTTATAGGTTTTTGACATAATTTATGTGGAAATCACTCCTTTTTTTATAAAAGCCTTTTTTGATAAGAAAATACATAAACAGTGATTTAATAGAAAAAATGATGATAAACATCATGAAATTAGTGGTAAATCACCCTAAAATATAGCATAAATGACAACTTATCAAATACCCCTGAACTTAGACAATTGCTCATCTCGAGCAAAGGAGCATAAGATAATCAACTTTCATACACAACATACATTTAAGCTTTTCTAATGCCCTACTTTAACTTAAATGATTTCGTCCAATTTTCTCATAAAACTTGCCAAATAGGGAACAAAAATACTTAAGCTAAGTTGGTTACTTTGAGTCAAGGTATTTTGACCACTTTCTTACGGAATACTTTGCGAAATACTAGGCTTCATCAAGACTAAAGCCATCTATTAATCACGAGTTACCTCGAAGATTTTAACACGCCGAAAACTTAATCTCTTAATAGGACATCGAATACCAAGATTCCAAAAATAGAAAATTATGCAACCATTCAACTTATTATCTTTACAATATCACTTGGGGTTGATAGAACTTTCTTTTGGGTTGTAAAGGCTGGGTTAGGCTAACAAGGATGGATATTTAAAGGATTCAAAACATTGGAAAGACTTACTTAATCTAGCTACAAGCGCTCGAGCTAAATCTTTTTATTTGAGGAGTTTTTATAGACTTCCATCTTTATTCATTTCACTTATGTATTTTCTCTATTTTTTATTATGGTCCTTGCTCCATTTCCAGTGAATTTTGCTTTTTCTCACTTTTTCCTACCACTAGATTCCCTACTACTTTTCTTGTGGAACATGTGGGACACTCTATTTTTTATTTAAAAACTCATGTTGGCACTTCTCACTTTTGCTATAATTAAGCTAGCTTCCTAATGTAGGTAAAAGGATAATAAGAACAATGTCTATAGTTTTCATAGTGGATAATGAATAAATCGGGTTGGTTTGGCTCAATTAGGCTTACGAGGGATAAATTATAGGTGGTCTAAGGTTAAGGGCTAAACAAACAATGCCTACGTCTTCCCTCAAACTTTTTCTTAAGTTAATATTCGATTTTAAATAGATGCAAAACTATCTTGGAATCTATAGAAGTTTAGTTGACTCTTATCTAGTGTGACTTTCTACCTACTTCCATATCTAGCATAGTGCCTCGACTCCACATTAGCACTCATTGGTGTAGACTCAGTAAGAAGGCCAATTACAAGAACATGTTTTTTCACCTATGTTCTACTTAAGGTCTTGTCCATTTTGGCAACATCAATCCACATACGACTTCTCAAATTGTCAACCATTATTCTAAGCTGGAACGGGGCATTCACATTAAGCTCAAAAACATGGATAAAAATAAAACAGAAAGAATTTACAAGTATGGAAAGTGCACACAACCTACCAATCCATTAATCCAATGAATAAAACGAAATCGTATTACTTGAATATCACCAAAAAACTCAAAAAAAATCAAAAAATTGCAAATATTTTTATCAAAACCCTCACAATTCATCCACGCATTCCACGAAACCTGCATACCCCAAAACTTATCCTGAACCTTGTCCTCAAGCTTCAAAAAATTAGGACATCCAATGCATATTCCAAAAGACAAGTGAAATTGAATAATGGAAGATAAGAAATGAAATGAAATGAAATGGAGTGAAATAAGTACATGGATAAGCTAAAAATGTATACAAATGATGTGCTTTGTGGTGATAGTATAAAATACAACATCATCATATTTTATCTCCTCCAGATATATTACAAAAACAACAAATTTCTCAGTTTCATTCTCTCAAAATACATACAAAGACAAGAAAATCAACTCTCTGACTGGTTAGAGCTGTCTTGTTACTACTCACTAGGCTGTCGGGTCTGAAAAGGTATCTACATACTCTGTGAAGAATGGGAGGATAAGGGTGCTTCATAACCCTCGTATGCTCAAAAAACCTAGTAGTCTGGCATGATAATGAATGGACTATCTGATGTCGGTGGAACTGTTTCTAGAGGGTGATCATGCACATGTCGATGCCACATGTAATCATGATTACAATAAACTACTGACCTCCCTCTCGTTATGGATAATAATCTTCTTTTGGGACATGTGTTTCGGTACTCCTTCTAGTGGTAGTGGTGCAGATGAAGAAGCTCATGCTGCTGGAGCTCATGCTCATTTCCTCCTCTACTCAGCTCTCCTAGCTTGGGTCTCCTACTGCTGCTGCTGAAGTCGTGTCGCTCCTCTCTCTAATGCGCGCTCATGCTCGTCCTCACAATCCATCTCCTCCGGACTGTTGTATCCAAAGATATCCTCAATGTTAATGGTCAGCTGGGAAAGGATGTTAAACTGCAGACTAGTGAGAGGAACTCTGGCTCATCGGCACAAATTAGTGATCGTGAGAGGGAATGTAAAACTCTCATTATTATTCATCTCCATCTTCTCTTTGGTAACCTTAAACATAAATCTCCTCACGTCAATGTGACAAACACGTGCCCATATATGATAAAGCATTGTACATTATGGCTGCATCATGTCACCATGCTATGTGGTGGAGTGGAGAGATGCATTGATAAAGTAGGACCATGCTTTAAGAGCTTTCCTAAAGTAAGCCTTAACCGAGTGCTTAGGGTGCTGATAAAAAGAGGTGTAGGTCCAATCATGGTATGGGAAACAAGTGAGAGCTGCCCTAACATCCGTGAAAGGGTAGTGAGAGTCATTGGTGTATTGTAAGTAGGGATATAAAAAACCCCCCTAGTCCTTAAAAAGAATGTAGGGCTATGGTATGCATTAATAGTATGGGCACTATAGCCAACCTGGACTCTTCGAACTCTGACACTCAAGCTATGATGGGTAGCGTGTCCATTCGCATAAAACTCATGAACAATCTCCTCACATCCTTGTATCAAGTCTGGGTTATGGGGTGTCTAGTCAATGCTTAGAAACCCTTAGTAAATAATTCCCAACACCTTTCTAATGATAGATGTGACTCTTCTCTCATATTTAGGAGTTGCTATCCCAAACCCCCTCTCAGCAAGGGTTTACTGTTCTTAATGTTGATGATACTCTCATACCTTTTTGTAGCTAACTCGCTCACAAACCTAAATTGGTGAAAAAGTTGGGGTACACTAAGTGGTTGGGCTTTAGGTATAAGAGGTGGTAACCGACTACCTTTCCTCTGTCTAGGTCCTGCAGATCCACTGCACTCCAATCTCTGCATAGCTAAAAAAAATACAACAAACAAACAACCCTGCAAAAAGTCCAATCATGAAATCACGAGCAAATCAGTCCATCACATCCGACAAACTAAAGAACATGGAGTTCAAAATACCAAAGTTTGCTCAAAATAACTCTAGGCATTCAAAATCCAAGGCGAATAATGTTTCAAGAAAATTTGGCTAAAATCCATTTTCAAATTCTCAAAATCACACAAACGCTTAAATCAACAAAGATAGAAACAACTAGTATTCCAATCAGTACATCAACTCACATATACATGCACTATCAAACTCCAAAATTAAATGCACTCAAAGTGTCGATGGTGTCAATGAATATTCAATAAAGCCAAAATCTGGAAATTCAAGTTTTGATAAACATTCCCCCATTCTCCCTCAAACTTAATCCATGCGATATTAATCAATTCAAAGCCATTGAAACACTCAAAATTGAAAATTGGATCTGAAATCTCAAATTTTCCAAAAAAGGCTTTCCCTCAAAAAAGTGAGATTTTCAAAATCAAACAAAAAGCACAAGTAATCCGACCAAGTCACCCCAAATCACCTTACAAACAAAAGCCCTATAGTTCTAGCAACCAATTAGACTCCTTGAATACACATTTTGCCCAAATTGGCCGAAGGACTATCTTACGATAATCACAAAAAACTCGAGAAATTGAGGGTGCTACCTATTTGGAAATGAGTTCTTAAGAGCTAAAGGCAGCTTTCTCGGCCTAGTAGATGACTTAAGAGGTCGAAAAATGAACCCCTTGCTTGCGGCTTCATCATGGTGCTCGCCAATCTCACAGTTTCGCTGCTCAAAAGGGTATTGACTCCAAAAATGAGTAAGATTGGAGCTTAGAATCGGTAGATTTGGTGGTTGGAAGTTCGTTTTCAAGGCTTTAAGGCAATGGAAAATTGCTAGGTTTCTATGGGGAAGATGACAATGGGGTTCTTTCCTTTTTTAAAAATCAGAATTTGAGCTCAGCGTCGTACGTACAAACGTGATGGCACTGAGGAACTGCTGACGAATTGCTGACCAAATTGCTGGCGAACTTGAAAAAACTCCTAAAATGCCCTCTAGCGCACTTTTAGAGCCATACGATCATACTCGAATCGCTGGGACATCGCTAGGCCTAAAAGTAGAATATTCTGAATTTGAAATATTCTTTCATGGCCACCACAATGATTTATCTACAACATCACAAAGTTGTGACATCACTAGCCTAAAAAAGTACCACTACAAGAAATTATAGTTTTTGTCACGGCTTCGATTCCGTAGGGACAGGTTGTTTTTCCGTCACCTATAGTTTTTGTCACGGTATTGTCACGGAAAAACTAAAGTTGCGTATACTCCGTTGCAAAAACTTTTTTGTCATGGAAATTAGCGTGACAAATACCTTTTACGACGGATCTCTGACATATTTATTACGGGAGTATTGCACGTCATAAAAAACACATTTTTGTTACGACTGTATTTGCGTCACAAACGTTTCATTAAACAACAAAGAAAAATGTTTTACGTCACAAGACTTTGTCCGTCACAAATACATGTAGCTACGACTTTCTACTAGTGACAAAAAATAATAATATTTTATATGTACGTTGCTCCGTCAGGAAAAAAAAGTATTTATATAAAAGTTGTTGTAACTATCTTGCATCTGTCAATATAAAAATATTGCATCTATTAAAATATTTAGAATTTACTTTACTTGCATTACAATGCCAACATTATCAATCTATTCAAAGTTTGATTTTTGTGATTTTGAATCCAAAGTACCAAAAAAATGATAATACTTAATTTAGAAGTCAAACATAGCAAAATAAAATTAAACTTTGACAAGTTTCTTCATGGCTTAAGTCTAACATAGTAAATTAGTAAAAAAAAATCAATGTTTTCTTCAATGTTTTCACTCAATGCTTCTTCTATTTCTTCTTCACGTGAAGCTTTCTTCCAGTTCATCATCTTTACCCTTTGAAGTCTCATCCAATTGCGCATCTAAAATATCAAAGTTATAAATATAAGTAATTGCACTTAAACACTTACATAAATAAAAAAATCTTTAATAAATCATAACGTAGTAATAAAATTTCAACAGAACCTTCACTTAAATTAAAGATTAGCAAAAAATTTTAAACATTTTGCAAACTTCCGCATGCATCAAATAATTCTACAAGTCAAATATAATCACCTTCATGAATCATAATGTATTACAGAAATTCCAGCAAAACCACCCTTAAATTTAAGATTCTTAAAAATTCCACTTGCATCAAATAATTCTACAAGTCAAATACATTCTTCTTTAGTGAACCATAATGTATTACCAAAATTTTAGCATATATAACATGCCTTTAAATTAAAGATTCACAAAAAAATTTTAAACATTGTGCAAACTTCAACATGCATCAAATAATCATCTGACTCAAATATATTCAAACATGCATAGTGCTTAAATTATCGGTGCACATTTATGAGTTTCATTTGTATTGAACATAAACTAGTAAAAAGCTCAAAAAATCATCAAAAGTTAGAGGGTCAACATATACTAAAAGCATTAACAATTCTTGAAATAGTAGTTTAGCTAGCAAATGTCATTCAACTCAATGATAGAATAAATTGTCAAGTTTAGGAGATGAGTAAATGTTCAAAATAACAATCATGAAGGTGGATGCTCTTAAGTTGGTCACATGGAGGTAACTTAAGATATTCTAGCAAAACTTAAATTACTACCATTTTGATCGTTCACTTTTGAATAATCAACTAAACTCTACATAAGGTCTTGTCTATTTTATGACAAACCAATCACGAGAATAATTTTTCAACTAAACTCTACCTAAGGTCTTGTCTATCTTATGACAACATTAAATAACATTTCAATTCTTACTTTTCCTCCATTATATCTAAGCTAGAATTGGGCATTCAATTAGGCTCAAAACAAGAAAAAGTGAAAGAGATGGAATGGAAAAGAGAATAAGGTATTGAATTTATATCGCCAATCTTGTCATCAATCCATAAACAATGTGCACATAAAAGTAATTGCACTTAAACACTTATATAAATAAAAAATTATTCTAGCAAAATAACAATCATGACGTGGATGTTCTTAAGTTGGTCACATGGAGGTAACTTAAGATATCCTAGCAAAACTTAAATTATTACCTTTTTGATCGTTCACTTTTGAATAATCAATGAGCAGCAGAACATCCATCATGAGAAGATGTTTGAACGTGAGGCCTATGTGAGCTTCCAACATCTGAACTCTGACATGTAATCAAAAAAATCAATTAATTGTCTCATTTGTAATTAGAACATAATTAATAAACTTCAAGTATCAACAATAATGTCGATGAATTACTTGATCGACATTGATAGGCAGTTGAATTCCAGCTTTCTCCGAACATGCATATATGTTATCTATTTGTGACTGCATGTTTGTATATAAACAATAAATTTGTAATAGATTGTCGTATTAGATTCATGAAAGAAATGATAAAAAAACAACCAAAATTGATGAAATATTTACTTTCGTCGCAGCAAGTTCCTCGCGAAGGAGCTCATTTGTAGCATTTGCCTTTTCTTGTGCTCTCCGTATTGCAATATCTGCCGGACATTCGGAATCTTTCCCAAACACATCTTTAAATGAGGGTCCATGACCATAAGTTAGTACACGCCCGCGTTTTTCATCTCCTATTACCTTTTTGAAAATTTTCTCTCGAACTTCCGCCGTTTGCTCTGACTCGGGAATTTGTGAAAGTTCATTTTGCAATTGCAACTAAACATAAAATTTGATATTAACATAAAAAGGAATTGTTATGATTTAAACTAAATATGTATTACTAGTTATGAAGAAATAAATCTTTTCTTACCGCGAATTCTTCTGTATCTTCATTTGATCTAGCTCTTGCCCTTTTATAATAAGCTGTCAACCATACTGAAGCGCGGTCTGTGGGTAGACCCTTATTTTCTCTCTTAAAGGTAAAATTGTCAAGTGAGAAATGATTATCTTTAAAAAATAGAGAACACTCAAAATTTTTGTGAGAACCTACTCGATTACATTGTATCCAATGTGATGGAATTATTTAAATGAGTTGAAATCAAATGCAAGACTAAGAATTTTGATTTGTACCTTAACTTCATCTTCGTTCCAATACCTCACAAGTATTGGCCATTGTTCATCTTGTACACGCTCATCAGGCACTCGAGTAAGAATATCTTCATCTTCTTTGTGCTTCTCGTAATGCACTTTTAATGTATGCTTCCACGATCTCCAGGTATTGGCAACTTTCTCTAAACATTTTTCGCGAAACTCAAGTGGGGCATCAGTATTATCCTGTACTTAAACATTATGAAACTCAAACTCAAACCAATTATACAAATAATATATTATTTTCATTTATATAGTTATCTTCTTACCTGTACCTCACGCCAAATGGCATTCTTATTTTCTTCAGGCACATCATTCCATGATTCATACGTTAATGGTACTAAAGACCCATTTCTAGCCATGATGCCTAATTGCATTGAGAATTTAATTGAGGTTTTTCCAATAGGTTGCATGAAGTCATTAAATTGCAGCTTCAACTTATTTCTAGACCCCCAAATACGAATTGGACAAGCTGGACCTCTACCTTTCTTCGTTGTTGTAATTGATTATTCCTCTGTATGCAGAATTAATTAGAAATAGTGTTTGTAATATAATAAATATTCGATATCAAAATTCAAAATTTTACCTTCATCGGATGAATGCATCAATGTTTCACTTGTTCTATCACTTTCATGCGATTGTTCAACTTGTGCTTGTTCTTTTGAATTGAGATAATCCTCCATAGTTCTCTTCGAAGACTTTCCACGAGCCATAGACCTGAAATGATGATAATTATAATGTTGAACAAATCATCATGCAAATGAAAAATAATAAATTGAGTGACAATAATCAAAGTTAGCAAAATAATGACTCACTAACTTTCATAATGTGGTACATAAGAATTTTATGAATACTCATGCACAATCCATTCTTCTCAATCTTCAACATTGTTTACTTCTATCGTAGTTCCATCGACATCATGTCTCACGCATACGAAATTACTATCATCTCCACTTTTCTTTCCAGTTAATTGTTGATGTTCACAATCTTCTATTTGTGAAATTTTATCAAAAACATCTCTGCTTGTCACTTTGACAACAACATACCAATCAGGATCTAGAGGATCTCTCACATAGAAAGCTTGTTTCTCTTGAGCCGCCAAAATAAAAGGTTCATCTCCAATTTGATTATTCCGATATAGAAGATGATTAAAATTCACTAAGGTGAATTTATAATCATCTGTTTTCCTCCCAGTCTTATAGTCAATCCAATCACCTTTGAACAAAACAAACTTGAGGTTGGTAGGGTAAACTATCTCTAAAATATCATGAGCACTCCATAGTAAGTGACTTCTCCCCAACGTGGATTCTTATCATTAATACTGGCATAACTCATGGTACCTGCGTCCATATATATACCACTATTTTGGGTTGCTCTTCTATTGTCTATTTCTTTTATGCGAAAACGCATACCATTTATTATATACCCCTTAAATCTCCGAGCATATTTACTAGGGCCATTTGCAAGCTTTTCAACTTCCTCTGAAAGTGTTCCGTCTGACGACGTTCGCAAATTGTGGACCTATAAATTAAATTGATTCATATTTGCATTAATATACATTGAAAGCATATTATTTGAGTAGCAAAAAATGAATAAATATTACTTACATGATTCATAAGCCATGTATGGAATGTTTCATTGCGTCTTTTTCTAATAGTGCGTTCTGATGCACTTGACATTTCTCTTGCAAGCTCCTCAAGGTGCATACTTAACATAATAATAGATAAAATTAGTTATTATACTAACTATAATAATATTAAAAAAAAACTTAAGATATTTATTTACCTTTGAAATGGTAAAACCTCATCAGTATTAACAAGCACACATCTATGGGCTTGGACCCATGTGATATTGTCGAGCAATACAACTTCTTCTTTTCCAAATGGTTGTCCACCGTCGTTTCCACCATCATAATTTCGAAGTGCTTTATTCATTTTTGTCTCCACATTTTCGTCAATGTATCTCGAGCAAAAATTCATACACTCATCCATCAAATAACCTTTTGCAATAGAACCTTCTGGATGAGCTCTATTCCGCACATATTTTTTAAGTGTGAGTAAAAACATTAAAGCAAATTTTATTTTTAATTCTCATAATATTAATACCCTACCAAATACACACATTGTAGGAATGTAAGCAAATTCACAACCTTGTATCAGAGGTCATCTGCCATTTGATAGGTATTCACTTTTAAATAGAAATTTTATTTTTAATTCTCATAATATTAATAAAGCAAAATTCATCATTTCATCTCTAAAAATGGTAAAACTTCGTGCTATTGGTTTCTAAATTTTTATTAATATCTATTAATAATCGAACAAAGATATACATTTAGTTTTTCCATCATTTAAAGTATCAAATTTCAATGATGTGGGTAATAAGAGTGTTGTGTGACTAGTCAAAAAAAGCAAAGTAGTTTATATTCTTAAATCGAACAACTAACATTGGCCAACAAAAGTAAAAAAAAAAAAAAAAAAAAAAAAAAAAAAAAAAAAAAAAAAAAACAAATTAACTTCCCTCAAAAACATAGAAAATTTAAACTTTGGGGATCAAAATCACAAAAACTCAAAAGTTCGAGGATCAAATGTATAACAATAAAAGTTCAGCGATCAAATGTACGCTAATAAAAATTTAGAGATTAAAAGCATAAAGGTTTTGGAAGAAAACCTATTTAGTTTTCACTACTAGCCGAGCGAAATACATATACATATATAAGTAACTAAATCTCTATACTTCAGAATTGTCAAGTGAGGATAATAAAGTGTGGAAAACGTGTACCTAATAATCTATTAATTCATTTGTTAAAAGACATGAAACACTTGATTGTATATGGCGCCTACTGCTATTACTTGTAAAAGGCTCCTGTTGTTATATTATATAAATTAATGCCACTTAATTCTAATTAAAGCAAGAACTATGATGGATATGGCAGCTACATTACAAATGTATACATATACATATGGGATTTGTTTTGGTTTTTCTCATTAACAATTAAAGTGAAGTCTTTCTCACTTAGGAGTGTGCCATGTCTTGCACCTTGGTCCTCAGTCCTTATGACCACTCTGGCTTGAAATATGCTGCCCATTAGTAACTCTGATAGTTAACCTTCTTTTCTCACCAAAATATTGTGTCTTTGTATGGATCTTGTTTAAAAGCAACTGCATTAATTTGTATCATGGAAGATGTGTGGCCTTGACAAGAGTACTTGTCTCACAGTTTTCTTTGATGTTTCTCCTAGTGATAAATCAAATCCTCCAGGAACTTTAAATCCACAACTTTACCTACAATTTCTAACAAAGTAAGTTCTTTTTTGTTGTAGATCCCTCTTGTTTTAGTGTTATTTAGTTTCATGTTCATAAATTTGATTGCGGTTATCAGAACCAGGGGGTGAGATGAGGATTCGGGTCACCCGAATTGATAAATCTGTTGATTAGAACAGATTATTTTGTAGCATCACATTATATTCTAACCCAAAAAGTATTTGAAAACAAACAAACTGATTGCTATAAAGAAGAACAATAAAAAACACAGGAAACGAAGAGATTGAAACTGAAATTTCAATATGAACCAAACCAAAAGTAATCAACATAAATTTCAATATGCAATCAAACCAAATTTAGGAGCATTCCATTTAAGAATATGTTTCATATGAAGAAATTGAAACTGAAATTCCCGCATCTACCTCTAGATCTCTAAAATTCAGGGAATCATCGGGCCATGTACATCAAAATTCATAGGTGGAAGTCTACCTTTTTTTTGCCGACCATGGAGCAGCGGCGCCGACCAGACCAGGGAGCAGCGGCGCCAACCGGCGACCAGGGAGATGAGGTGACCAGCGACCAATCACGACCAGCGAGTCGGCGAGATGCACAGGGAGGAGGCGCGATGCAGGACGAGGACGATGCAGAGGACGACAACCAGGGAGATGAATAGGGAGGAGACGCGAGGACCAGGGAAGAGGAGGACGAGGGAAGAGGACGATGACCAGGGAAGAGGACGACCAGCGACGACGACGACGAAGTGGAGGCGCGACGACGACGAGGAAGTGATATCGATTTCGCGCAAATAGTAGGGCGGATGAAGGAGGTGGAGTGGGACGAGAAGGGCGGATGGAGTTTCGGTTTCGCTAAAAAATATAGGGAAAAAAAATGGGAAGGAGGTTGCGGGGGTTTTGGTTTCGCGCGGGCATCAAAAATTGTGTTTTCTTTTGTTACGGAATAATGATTGTGAGCAAACACACTTTACGTGACGACAAATTTGTACCTATTTGTGATGGAAACATGTTCGTCTCTAAAGCTTCTATTCATCACGCAAAATCTAAGTCGTGACAAAAATAAGTGTTAATGTATAAAATCTTTGTTTACGATTAATGTACCGTCACTAAAACGCCTATTGGATACGCTTATTTTAAACCGTGACAAATGATTCGTCAAATTTGTAGTAAAAACTCAAATTTCTTGTAGTGTACATTAATTCCTAAAGAATTTATAGTGTGTGCACCTCCCTGTATATGCAAATAATTTCATGGAGATGCATTAAATTAAAGTATGCATGCATTAAATTACGTCGCTAAAAGTCATTCGGACTTTGGTGGGTGTAAAACATTCCACAAATCTCCAATCAATCATCATGTCTCTGCAAAATTTAGAGGTATTATAGATATGCAACAAATTCCATCAAACATTAATTTCTCTAATTGAATTAACCCAAATCAACTTATTCAAATCCAAAGTTAATTCAAACTCAAAATAATTAAACCAAGTTCATGCAAAATAGCTAAGTAAACAAATGACTGAATGTGGATTGCCTCCCATAAAGCGCCGGTGTTTAACGTCGATGGCCTGACGTTATCGCATTCTTGGACTAATCAGTGTCCAAGTCAATCATATCAGTTAGTGGCTTCTTTTCCTAGGATGGTAGTGTAGACATTTTCCGACGCTTGATTGTTCCCTGCTCATTCTCCACGCACAACCTACCATTGCTAAAAAAACCTTTCTATCACCAATTCTGAATGTGACATTTTCATTGTAGACATTAACATTGGCTTTAGCTAGTAGAGGAACGTCATCCCAAGAAATATGGTGTTGATCTTATGAAGCACTTCTTCAATGACTAAGAAGTTCACCAAGAACTTCAATTCTCCAAGTCTCACAGGTACCTTCCTCGCAACTCCATAGATCCTGGTAGGTATTCCATTTGCTAGAAAAGCAACCTTGTCCCAGGTGCGCTCATTGATTTCCAAGTTGGCCATCTGCAGGAGTTTCATAGAAATGATGTTCTCGAATGCTCCTATATCAATGATCATTGAATGCACCATCATGCCCGCTTTCCCAAAAATGTATGAGATATGGATGGATGCTGGTGGCTCTGCCTTTTGTCTCGCACTATAAATTTCTCTAGGTCGGTAATTATGTGTCAACTCCTAACCTTTAGGTACTCCGTCCCTCTTTTCCTACCTCCTTTTCTTATTTTGTCACTCTTTCTCGCCTATCTTCTTCATATGGTCTATGAAGAATTTCATACTATCCTTCGAATCATTGTTGGTAGGGGACAAAACTACATATATAGTGGAAACATTAGAGGGAAAGTCTAAATAGTTAGGAATAGCAAAGTGAACTACCATAGCATCATGTTCGAGTAAAATATAACCACTAAACACATCAATTTTAGCTCTGGTCGTTTTCATAAAAGGCATCCCTAAGACAACCAAAGTAAGTTTGGATACCAAAATGTCCTCCATGTCAATGATAAGGAAATCAATAGGAAAGTCTAGGTCATTAACTCGAATAGTCACGTCTTCCAACATACAATTGCTTAAATTGAAGATTCATTTGCTAAATGGATGGTTATGCCAGAACACTTTAAAGCATGATCATGCATGAATTACAAAACAGTAGATGTCATGATATTTATGGATGCACTTTAGTCAAACATACCTTTCTACATGCAAACCTCCAACTATGCAAGTCATGCTAAATATACCTGGATCACCATATTTCTATGGTGTATCTATGTTACCTGCTAGGATATTCTCCTCTTCTTATACAAAGAGTCTTGCGATGTCAAATGGCTCGCAAGAATTTTTGACTTATGGCTGGATTTTCTCTTTCTCTATCAACTTTGTCTTGGCTTCCATATATTCTTCAGATTGGTCCTTGGTAATGAATGTATACCTCCCCACATACAATCTCTGAGGAAATGGTGCCATGCATTGGATGGTATTGATCCATCCTCCTCTCTTAGTTCTCATCTCAGCTTCCTTTGTCTTAGATGATGCGTTGACATGTGAAATAACATTTACATGCATGTTAGGGTTTGAGACTGGTTGAGATGACAACTTTCCTTGGTTACTTGCTTGGCCTATCTGAGCTGACATGTCAAACCTAGCCTGCAACTCCTTGATTGAAGCTTCAGTCCTAGCCTTGAACTACCGCTGAGATATGATTAATTGCTTCACCATCCCCTCTAAGGTGGGTCCCTGAGGATGAGGTGGTTGGCTCTGTGGTGCTACCGGTAATGGTTGTCATTTGGGCACAATATTCTAGTAGTCTTGATTCTTAGCAGCATAGTTGAAGTTAGGATTTTTGTCATTCCCCCAATAGAAATTACTTTGCTGCCCAAATTGCCATGCTGGTGGTCTTAAAAACCGCCCTGCTGCGTTTACCTCCAATAATCCTTGGTGAGTTGAGGACATTCGTCTATAAAGTGACTTAGCTTGGAGCAAATCCTGCAAGCTTTCATTTTGCCCTTTCCTATCATCATCTGTTTAACGATAGACTTGAGCTTCGATAACTCGATCTCAAATCTACTTTGTTCCGAAGATACCGTAGCCCTTCACCTCTCACTAGTCAATCCATACTGCTTAACTTGGTTGGATAACTTTTCTATGTATCCTTTAGCTACAGTCGGTGTAATATCAGATAAACTATCGTTGCACACTGTATCAAAAAACATCTTCTCATTGTATGAGAGCCTTTTAAAGAAGCTTTCCATCAGAGATTTCTTGTTGAGACCATACTGAGGACATGCGCTACACTATCTTTTGAATCTCTCCCACTACAATGACAACGACTCATCATCCTTTATGATAATATGGGATATCTCCCTCTTGAGCCGAGTGATCTATTGGGGTATGTGACCTAAGTTAATCTATAAACATTGTTTATCTTATAATCTTAGTTAATAAAACAGAGGTTTTGCTTTCTATTTTATTATAAGTGATTGAATTTTTACCTTATAATAAGATCAATGTATATTTGTTTCAATATCATAAATGTCCCTAGTCGGTCATTATACTGGAAACTACAATAAGTTAAGACTTGTGTGAATCTTGATTGATGGTCATGTGATAATCATGTGTATAGGGATATAAATCAAGATCTTGAGTACTTGTTAGAGAACAAGGTACTGGACCCACCAGCTATGAGAACACCACATGAATTTAATTATAGGTGTTACTCATGATAGATTATCATTAGTCATTCGACTTGATATTACCATAGAATTCAATATTATGAGCATGATAATTTGACATAATCAAACGTTGTATTTAACTGGAAGATTATAAAGATTGTGATTGGTTATCATATGAATAATATATGAAGGTGTGCAATCAAGATAGAGTTTGTCTCTTTCGTATAGAAAGAGTTATCAGTGGATCTCTTGATATGTTAGAACTCTAAATTGCTAAGTCCAAGTGAATTGATATGATCAAAGTCACTTGGATGTTTTTAGTCTACCTAAAGATCGAGACTAGTACAATTGAACATTAAGGGTGACTTTCCATGCCTTATGTTTAATCAAAGGACATCGCATGACAAAAGGATATGATATATGTTATTCATTAGGTTGTATCGATTTTGATATTCATGGTACTTGGGCAGTTCTAATGCCTCGCTAGAGATCGCTTATGACTTGTGTACCAAAATGGTTTTAGTTCACTGCCAACGTTGCATGAACCTATTGGGTCGCACATAAATAATGACTTTGCGCAATTTCAGTTGGATAAGAGTAATAAATTTTATATGATAAAACTCATGACATAAAAGCCCACACGATTTGTTATATGATCATTTATTAATAAGGGAGTTTGTGTAATTTGCTTGAATGACTTAAATATAATAGTTGTATTTATCTAAACATATAAATAGAGGTTAAAACCTTAAAATGAAATATGATTTTCATTTTTACTATTTTTGAGTTCTTTAAATTTTGGGAGAGAAAGAAAAACGTTTTCATTCTCTCTTGGGGCTAACACTCCAAATTTTTGTCATCATTTGTATGTGGATTTCTGATAGAGGGTGCACACTTGAACATCTTGGAAATTGAACTATCAGATAAGGAAATCGCGAATTAAGGTATGGTTTACTTTTGTAGATCTATTTTAATAGAACTTATTTTCTATCCTGTTGCCAAAACCCAACATGATCCTTCTGGCTGGCATAGTCATCCTAAAACTTTTGATGTAGCTCATTCTAATTTCTGATGGAACCAGCCGATAAGTGGAATAAGAAGTACTCTGCAGCATCCTTGAGACAGAAATGAAATGCCTCTAGTCTCACTAGATCACCATCAACTGTAGTAGACTTCATGCCTTTTACCACCATCTCAAACTATATGAGGAACTTCTGAGGATCTTTATTCTCTTTCCTATGGAATTCATGAAGGTTATGTATCAATCTTGACTTTAGCTGGAACTGATCAGTGGTAGTTACATACTCAATACATATTAGTAACGAGCATTCTTAATGTTCGTTCACTTCCATAAAAGTGAGCTCCCTTTTTTGCCTCTTCTTGCCCTGCATGCATTTTGCTGGTTGTTCTACCTAGTAGCTTACACAACTGGTGGATTTTTGATTTATCACATTTTCCTCCATAGCCACCCTTGACTGTTCTCTCTTTCTATTAGTTATGTTCCTTTTCCGATAAGTTCGATCAATTTCCGGATCGAAGGGAACTAATGAATCTGTGGAAAGTGAATGTAAGTGACCTACAACCATATAACAAAAACAAAAAACATAAAAGAAAACAATTAGCACCAATCCCTAGCAACGATAGCAAAAATTGATTCTGTATCGTACAACACCAAAAATAGTCTCGATTTCACTGACTACAATTAATTTGTAGTGAGCCAAGTACAAGGTCGAACAATAGGGATTGGATGTTCTTTTTTAGGTTTGGAGAAAAATGAGGTTTTTTTAAAACAAAAACTAAATTATGCTAGGAAATCAAATGCAGGCAAAATAAAGAACTTAAAAATTGAATCAATAAATAAAAGACTCTAGACCAAGGCGTGAATTGACAGTCTACGGAACGGATTCGATAATCATTTATCAAATGTTTGTCCTAGTACCGATTCTCGGAGACATGCTTATAGTGACTCTCCTCACCTCATTCTCCTCATTTCAGTGGAGGGAACATGCGACATAACCACATACTAACTAGATTTGCAAAGGAACCGGATATGCCTTAAGCTTTCAACAAACTAGCAACATTAGCGAACTGTGAGAACATCTATCATAAGTGATAACTAGTGTCGATTTGTCCACTTATCATGGGTGGAAATCACAAATCACTGCCATCCATTACATATCCCAAATGCACAGGGGCATATCGGTTGCCAACATACAAGGTCCTAATTGCCACCTAACGCAATCCCCCTCATTGAGCGGCGATAGGATCACTAGCATTTATTTCTAACTATAATCGCCATGCACGTTCACTTACATAACAAAAAGGGGAAACTTAAGGTTTAAAACTGTAATTAAAAACCTCAGAACAGTAATGCAATTAAGAATACAAAAACTAGTAACAAACAAATTAATAATTGAAGTGCATAAACCTCTCGAATCCTATAAATCCCTATAACTCAATAATTTTGGCCTATATAGTGAAATTTAGCCACTCATTATCATAATGACAGCTCTAGAATTTATTCAATCGATAAATCAGAATGTAAAATATAAAAACTAAATGAAAACTTACATAGGCCGAGTGGTTGAATCCCAAAAAGACATCTCCGCACAAGAATTCAAAAGTAAAATCCAACACTCAAGTTTTCTTCTATAGAATTCTATATGCATTTTGTCGTTCTAGGGTCTCCTATTTATAGTAGGAATAAGATATAATAAGATCTAAACAAAAATCTTGAGAAACGACCGAATTAGAAACTAACAATATCTGGATCTTTCCAGCGCCATATGTTCAAAATGCCAAATCACTAAGAAATCTCTACGACATCGCTGTGGCACTCTGGTTTTACCCAGTTATGTTCCGAATTGAGCCCAATGATGTGTCAGCGTCGTGCGAACAAATGAAATTGCTATGAAGGTTTTTCCTCGAGATACAAGCTTCATCTTTCTCCTGGGTTTTAACAAGGCTTTACCTTTCCAGTGAGCTTCCTACAATCTAGCCAAGTTTGATCCGACAATTAATTGGTGATTTGGCTTTGTATTGAGACCGCTGCTAAGGCGCTATACCTATTTTCAGCTTTTATACTAAATTTTTGTGGAAATCACTCATTTTTGTATAAAATCTGTTTTTGATATGAAAATAGAAAAACAGCGATTTAACATCATAAATAATGATAAAATCATGAAATTAATGGTAAAGTCACTCTAAAATATAGCATAAATGACTACTTATCAGTCCCCTGATTCCCCGCCTATGCGGTTAGGGAGGCCTTTTCTTAAAACTACTAAATTAAGTTAGATATTTTTGAAGGAACTATGTATATAGAACTTGAAGATAATATCATCATTTTCCAATTCAAATATATGGATAACTATATTGATTCTTATAAATTTGTTTATTCAGAAGCTCCTAATAATGAGCCTTCAGAATTAAAGCCTTATAATGAGTACAATACTAAATTTTATGAAGTTAATGCGGTAAATATGGAAAACGACAACAACATTCCAAAGGATGAGAAAGATGAAGGAACTTCAACTGATAAAAAAGTTACTCAACAATGGAGAGTTAAGCAGATGAGAAATGAAAAATCAATTATTAAGTCGCCATAAAAGCTTATAATAAATAAAAAGAATAATAAAAAGAAAATGCTAAGTTCAATCCTTATGAAACTAAATGATCCTAGTGATATAAATCTGAACATGAAAGTTGACACATGTCAGGCGTGTACATAATTTCCCTTTTTATATTATACTTTAATTATTTTGCAGTAATGACAAGTGGAAATCGTCTCCACATGGATTTATCAAACTTCGCTAGGAAAATGAGCTTTTAAAGGTTATTATTATTATTATTATTATTATTATTATTATTATTATTATTATTATTATTATTATTATTATTATTAATTTATAATAATAACTAAACTAACTAATAACTAACTATAATATAATAATACATTATTAACTATAGTATCTTAATTAATTAACACAATCAAGAATCGCAATCAATTAAATGGATTAAATTCAATAATAAATGAATATCTAAACAAATATCTAGAATAATGAAACATAAATCCGTTTTGCATTCCTAACATATAACTTCCATCCATATATAATCATGAGCATACTTTATAAAGTAATATAAATAATTAAACTCTAATTATAAGTAAGTATACAACCTTTAGTCAGCCATTTGTTCTCCTTATACTAGTGGAACCCCTTTATTTACACATAGACATTAACTTCATGCAATAGAACCGTATTATACTTTATGAGAACTTCAAACTACTAAATCTAACATCTTCTGAAAGCCACTTCAACACTAGACTTAGATATGAAATTCACCTAGGATATTTAAATGGTGTTTTTCTTTCAAACAATCCTAGTTACTACTTCAAATAGATAGTGAAACCAAATATCACATACACATTCTAAACTATGATATAATACTCAAATCCATGTTTAAAATCAATAGATATTAACCTTTTAAATCAGTGAATGAAAGAATACATTCGTTTAATGCATTAAGCATATATTTATCTAATCATAACAACATTGCGAAACGGATCTAATTCACATTTGGACTTTATTTAGATAAAAAAAACTCCTAACTCATAATCATAAATAAAATACATAATCGAAAATACCTCTTAATTAAAATACTTGATTTTCAAAAGCAATGAAATAATAGATGTATGTGAACTTTGTTGACTTTGCCTTCAAAACAACCTAGGCTTTTAAGGCTTCAAAGTACGATCAAGGGCAATTAATTTCGTATCCTTAATTTAGTATTATAACATTCTAAGTAGTAAACTTCCCAAAACAACTCAAACGACTCGTAGTTATCCTAAATTCCCATGATTTTATCCAGTTATTCACAACAATTTAGGTGTGATAGGAATCGCTGGGTAAATCCATAAATTTGAGCTCACTGGTCTTTTCTTATGTCCCTCGATTTGGCCAACGATTCAATGACTCCAGGAATCGTTGAGAATCGATGGTTCATAATTTTAGTTCTTCTTTGCTTCCTTATTGATAATTCTTCATATACTTCTTCTACTTGATTAATTCTTTTATAATCTTCCCTGTTTCTTTATTTTCTTCATATCCTCCATTTATTACCCAAAATATAAAAAACAAGAGAAAACCCCGAGTAATAAAGTCTTTTACATCTAAAATCATCCTAAAATGAACTATAAATATGTCTAATTATTGTCTTATCAAATACCCTCAAATTCAACACTTTACTGTCCCGGGCAAAGGAATACTCTTACTCATATTCTATTTTCTTCCTTGTTTTGATTTTGTAATTGCATACTCTTAATCTTGAACAAAAATGATCTTAAAATATAAATAAATATATTACCTTTGTAAAAATAAGGATCATGATGGAATAGAAAGAATTGAAGAATAACACAGTTATTCGACATTTGAACTTAGTAATTGCGCAATACACCTCAAAATTCAAAGTTAAATCAATCATCAATGTCAAGGCACTACATAAGTTTACTCAATCTCCATCGACAACCATCAAACTTACGATAACTAATATAGAATCTTAAGACATAAAAATCGCTAAATCAATTTTATTTTTCGAATAATACTTAAAATATCACCATAATCAAAGTTGATAGGAACTTTTATTCACCAATAATCATCATTTTCGTATTCATTTGTTGGAATAAAAAGATATATTGTACGTAACATAGCTATAAGCACTTGAGCTAAATCTTTTATTTGAAGAGTTTTTCATAAACTTCCTCCATTTTCTTATATCTCTCTTTCTTCTTCTTCTTCTTCAATTATATAAATTCATTTTATTCTTTACATTGTATTCCTTTCTTCAATTATATAATTTCATTTTATTCTTTATATTGTATTCCTACTGTTCCCTGCTCCATTTCCTTTGGAATCCGTTATTCTTTTTTATAGGAATTAGTCCTCTCATTTTTCCACCACTAGATTCCATTCTTCATTTCCTTTGGAATCTATTGGTCGCTCTATTTTTTTTAAACTATTGTTAGCTTTTCTCACTTTCACTATAGTTAAGAAAGTAATCTTTCTAACTAAGTAAAGTTTATTGGCTATTTTCCTATTTTCTCATTAATTGTGGCATAAACTTTCAATACATATATATAAACTTGATCTATAACCTTTGTATAACAAGATTCTTAACAATATGTCTCGTTTATCTTGCACTATCGTTTACGATCTTCTACCTATTATAATGTCTAACACAAAGTAATCAATCCCTTCTAAACTCCTTTAGTGCATACACAATCTAGGTGAAGTCAAATAGGGTATAAAAACTCATTTCCATCATAAATTTTCTATTTTCATGGGTAATAAAAATATATAATTTCCATTTCAAATTATAATCATATTCCTATTCCTAACTAAATAAAGTAAAATGAAATGAAATGAAAAAATATTGCCTGTATTATGAAAATTTTTGAAAAATCCCATTAACTTTGGATAAATAAATGGATTCTATCTCTCGTTTCTTACATACTTTGCATCTTCATGTTTCACTTCACCTAATACCCCCAAACTCATTCTAAACCTTGTCCTCTCAAGGTTCAAAAATTAAATCGAGTGTTCCAACAAAAATAAAAATACCTCGTGAAACATAAGCGAATAAATTGAGTTATTACTAACATAACATAAGAATAAATTGAATAAATATGGACAATTTAAACAAATTCAAGCATCATTGCATAGAATTGAATTTGACACATCAAACCATTTCATTATATTAAAGTGTGAAATCATACCAAAGCAAATGTATTAGGGTGTGAATATATACCACATCAATCAAAGCATAAGATTAAAAACATATACCTTACATGAATAACACATGAAAAGACTACACATAGGAGAATAAAATCTTAGAACTGCCATCCAAACGTCGCATTGCCACTATCATCATGATCAGGCCATTGGGATTGGTAATTCACCTTAGGATCATAGAGGGTTTAGTCTACTCCCTCCACCGGGTTATCTTCAATAAAGACTCCCTAGTTAGGCATCCTCAGCAGGAGTGATGAAATGTGAATGTTGGTTCCCCCACCTTGAGTCCTTTTAAACCTACGTCGCTATGATCTATAGATGCTTTGGGCAATCTCGTGTTGATCTTGGAACATGAACTCTTATGTCTCATAGTTCTCATCTAATTATGCAAGATTGTTTACATCATGTCCATTTCTGTGTCCTCAGCATCTACGACAATGAAGTCCTCTGCAGATGGCTTTATGGTCTGATTAATCTGCTCATTATAAATTGTAGTCTAAGTTTCCTCGAAGTTCCTTTGGTTATCTATCCATACTCTTCTTCTCTCAGTAGTTTCTCTCTTATTTGTGGCGTTTGCCTCTCGTTTATCCTCTGAGTCAACGTATCCCAATACTTTCTTATTTTTCTCAATAACATCATAAGTGATTGTCTTGTCTTAGAATACATCAAAATCAACTCCTCTCATTGGTACTCAGTCTTGCTTGCAAAACTCAGTTACCTTAAAAGGAAAAGTCAGACCTTTAAATTTCTTGGTATTCATGGTGTTCTTAATCGGTTCATAGATTATTCAGCTAATGTTAATGTACTCGATCCCTTGGACTGTATGGTATAGGAGAGTCGTTCTATAGTTCACTATTTCTCAATGTCGTAAACTAGGCTGTAGGCTCGCGTGCAAGAAAAACTCGCTCTTTAGTTATTTTTCTAAAAAAATTTGCCTGTATGTGTTTTGGGTACCCGTATGAATCAAAATGAAAACCATCTCCGAGAATAGCTTTTAAACCATTCCTAATGGTCTTGTTGGGAAACTCGTGTCTATAAATGTATTCAGGTTTAGGGTAATCATTATGTTGCCTCAAATGAAATTTTGATAAACTATAATACCAATTTATTCTTTCAAGTGAGTAGTTCACTGGTCTTTCTCGGACTATGCATACTTTCTTATTCTCATCTTCGTGCCCGTCTGCATGGAATTCTCTAACTAAAATTGCACAACTCATTTCAACTGAGAACTCTATGTTGTTATCAACGTACTAATCCTTAGAGTATAATCCCCCGTTCCTATCCCTAATTATGTTGAGGACCCTAGGCCCATACTTGATTTCGTTTTTGATATTGAAACCTCTCTCCAGTATAATCTTTCTATTATTACTAATATTGCCCCCATCCTAGCAATGCCTTTAGCATTTATAATGTTATGGGCATAAAAAAATGATAGGTGTATCATCAATCTCTTCCTCTCCCTCTAAATCATATTCAAAACTTAAGGGTAGAGAAGGCTCTCTAGGTGCTCTAATTCGGGGGTTATTCATTGAAATCTCCATTGGCCTAATTAGTTGGTTGAAACTTTGGACTTTTGCTTGGGTTTATCGACAAGTTGTGCCTTCCCCTTCTCCTCTTGAGAACTTCTACCTTTTCCTCCTCCGGCTATTATATTGAATTTCGAAAATCACAAGTTCCAAAACTTAAGAAACCTATAAATGATAGAAAAAATGTTGTCGAGAATAGTTCGGTAAAATTCAAGACTTTACTTTAAAAGGAGAAATCAATTTGGAAAGCTAGTTCTAAAAACATCATATGTGTAAAAGAGAATTGGTATCGAAGTGATAACTAAAATGTAAACTTGAAAATCGGTTTTCTAAATATCGTAAATCGACTGGGTGACAATTTGTTTGTGATTTTGAAATCATATCAACTTAAATTGAAATAAAACCATAGTTAAACCCCCCAACTCATTTCAAACTCGCATTTGTAAACCATTTGCAAATATGCGTAGTTATAGTAAAAATTTTGAAATTGTTGAATTTGTAAATTAATGATTAATGTGATCACTATTCCTATGGTATTGGAATCAATGAGATTATTTGTGGAAGGCAATTGAACAAATCCCAATAAATCAATTTCGAGAAATATTGAAAAATTTGTGAAAATCCCCGAATAAAAAATTTAGTAAAGTAAAGATCTAGGGTTGATATAATTATCTTCTTGAGAGTAAATCTCTCAAGATTGAAGCTCTTGAACTCCTCTAGTCTATCCTTTCAAGCTCTAGGTTGAAAATTCTGAAACTTTAATTTGGCTCAAAACCCCCGAAATTGAGATATTTGGTTTGAATGAGACTAGGCTGATATGAGAATCACTTCAATATTATAGGATTGAGCTTAGAATGGCTGAATCTAGGCAAAAAATTTGGATTTTTGTGAATGGGTGCAATGGTTTGTAAGTGTGAAAGTGTAAAATGTAGGATGATTTAGGGTTTTTGGTTTTAAAAATCGAAATTCATGTCCATCGATTGCTATTTAAGTGGAATTGCTGAGAATCGCTGAATGAATAAAAAATAATTAAGTTGCTAAAAATGTTGTGACCTGTCAATTTAACCAGCGATTCATGTTTAAGTGGAATCGCCAAACTCTAAATTTTGTATTGATTTTTTGTGTACTGCTATTGATTTAGCTAGTGATTCCTATTGTTAATGTGAATTGCTAAAAATTGCTAGGCCTATTTAACTATTTTTTAATTGATCTCGTAATTAACTTATTCATCATTTATAACAACTCATACAAGGCATAATTGACTAAAAACTCGAAAGTTTGAATGACACATATAACTAAATAAATAATTTATTAAATAAATAAATAAATATATAAGCAAGTAAGTAATGCGACTTGCAAAAAGGTCATAAAAGCAAAAGTAACTCGATCACTCCCCTTAATTAGGATCACCTCGGAGTTTAAATCCCGAAAACACTTCCAATATAAGGTTCGAAAAGTGAGAGGATAAAAACATACTAAATTAAACTAAATTCCTAATAAAATTAAGTAAACTTGAAATAAATATAGAATATGGGCTGCTTCCCATACAAAACTTTTGTTTATTGTCATTGGCTCAACTTAACCTTTGTAGAATTAGTTTGGGTCTTTAAACTTAAATTTAAGGTTTCCACTCTAGTGCCATTCTAGAAAGTGAGTGCTCAACTATTGTCAGAGTAATTGTTCTATTTAGAATATCTATAATACATGAGTAGTAGCTAAGAAATGTCGTCCTAATATTAAAAGAGGATATTTATTGATAGTGTGGTATTACTAAAAAGTTCGTGGGTACGGTATTGTTATCCACTTGAGCTGGCATATATGTGACCATTCATATTGCTTGAATTTAAGTTCTATCCGATAAAGAAAATCATTTAGATGCAAGTGAATTCGACTTCAATTGAGTGTATAGAAATAAATGTATAGGCATGAGATTTGCATTAGAGTTTATATCACACTGAGCTCTAAAGTACCAAGTCTATTCGATTTTAATGTGCAAGCGTACGCCTCCGGGATCATTAAGTTTTACAGGATTGAAGTCTGGCTTTTTCTTTTTCTTGTTGTGTTTGGATCTTGAGACTTTCGGCTTGTTAATGATTTTTACATTCTCCAGTTGCTTAACTCTCCATTATTGAATTAATTTATGTTCTTTTGAAGTGGCTTCAGCTGGATCTTTCTTTTGAATCCCTTTATTAGTTTCCATTATTAGTGGATTGATTGCATAAATTTTTGCATTAAAATTATCATAATTGTTTAAGTCTAAAAATTCATTATATTCTATTTCATTATCAAATAATTCATCATATTCTTCATAAATGTCATAGTTATGTTTTTTATTAATCTTAAATTTGATAATCTTATCTCCAAACTCCATAGACATTATTCCTTCAGAAATATTTAACTTAGTCCTAGTTGTCTTTAGAAATGGTTTACCTAATAGTATAGGCAAAGGATTGAGTGATGTTGAATCTCCTATTTTCATGACATAAAAATCAGCTGAAAATACTAAATCATGTACTCGTACTAAGATATTTTCTAATAATCCATACGGTTCGATAGTGGCATTATTTGCTAAATTAAGGTTAATGTGCATGTTATTTAACTATCCTATTTTTAATGGTTCATAAAGTTTGAGTGACATAACATTAATCGATGCTCCGAGATCACATATAGCCACTTCAATAGAAGAACTGCCTATTATGATGAGTATGACAAACATTATTAGGTCAGAATATCTCTCAGCAATTTTTGTTAAAGGTGAAATCTTTTGTTCTATGTTTTCATCAATTTCATATTTTTTAAATGATTCAGATATGTGTTCTTTAGATTCTTCCTCCCTAGCATGTGTTAATTATTGTAGAACGCTAAAATTAGAATTTATATATTCATTTGACTTATAATTATTGTTTACTTTGTCTTGGTTAATTAACTCAAAATTTTGTAAAGATTTTTCATAGGCTTTTACTTTGGCTAAACACCATGAGTATAGACTTTTAGGAAAAGTCTTATATTTCAATTGATCGGCCATCCATTCCCTAGTGAGAATGATATTTGCCATCATCTCCTCTTCTTCTTGTTCTATTGTCTTAGGTATTTTAGTTTTCTTTTTTCCTTTTTTTGGTGTATTTTGTTGCATATTCATTTCTTTTTCGTTTTTACAAAATAAAGCATTCACTTGTGCTTGATTAGTAATATTTATAATTTGAGTAGTTGCTTTAATTTGATTGCTTAACTTGTTGATTTGTAGAGCCATTTGACTTAATTGATTTTTTAGCCCGTTAATAGATGTATTGATTTTAATTTGTTTTTGAGAAATTTGAATAAATTCTTGATGACTTTAGGTCATAAAGTTGTGTAACATTTGTTCTAAATTTTGTTGCTTAGGTTGAATAGTTTGTTGAGGTTGTTGCATTGTTATAGGTTGTGTTGGTGCTCTTGCTCTAAAAGTGATATAGTTTTGATTTTGTGGACCATAACAAGGACTTGAGTTTGGTTTTTCACTATAATAACTATTGTCATTGTATTGGTTCCTAGGCGGACTAGAATATTGGTTCATAACTGCGTTGAATTCTTCATTATTTTCTTCTTTTAAAGTAGGACATGCATCCGTAGGATGTGTAACTTCATTACAAAATTCATATGGTTTAACTTGATTTGATCTATCTTTCAATAGTAGCTTAACCATGTTAGTTAATTCTTCAACTTTTTCATCAAATTTATAACTTGTTTTATTATTAACCTCATAAATCTTTTTTGTTGTATTAGTCTTTTTCACCATATTGTTTAGAATATTTAATCATCTTATTAATAGCTTCTTTTGTTAGAGTTGGTCTAACATCGAATAATGATCCACCACATATGATACATAATAGTTTTTGTTCAAAATGATTTATTTTTCATAAAAGTATTCTAATAAAGCTCTTTAAGTGTATCCATGTTGTGGACAAGATAAAATTAATCTTTAAAATCTATATTATTAAATTTTTCGTCGTCTTTCATCTTCACAATTGTGATTGGTTTTCTATAAGTTCTAAGTTTTCTTGCAGGTATATATTTATCTAGGAAAGCTTTTAACATTTGAGCCCATGTGGTTATCGAATCTCGAGGAAAATAAAACAACCAATCGTGTGCTTGATCTTTCAATACAAAAGGAAAAACTTTAGGTTTACTTGTTCTAATGTGCAGTCTTTAGGTTTCATTCCATTGACTTTGTGTTGATATTCCCTTACTAATTTTTGTGGGTTTTCATTGTCATTACCATTGAAGTT
This sequence comes from Stephania yunnanensis, assembly GCA_039657365.1. NCBI lineage: Eukaryota > Viridiplantae > Streptophyta > Magnoliopsida > Ranunculales > Menispermaceae > Stephania > Stephania yunnanensis. The sequence continues at coordinate 23,077,067 of CM077581.1, read as the reverse complement.
AGGTAGAGCACTATCCATATCTAAGTTCAAATTCAGGAAATCCCTCAGGATAGACAATACACATTGGTTCATAAGCAGTAAGATTTTGATTAGCATGCCTAAAAGTAAATTCTCTATTATCAATATTATTATTACTAAAATTAAATTTATTATTGGCTTCCATTATGGTAGGTTGGTGTCCTCTACGTTGTTATTTTCTTAAATAAAAGTCATATCTACCTCAGGATCAAGATGTAAGGATCCCGTAGAATTAGTGAATAGACCATACAACGTCTAAAACTCCTAAGAAATTATGTTTAAACCCTCAGCAACGACGCCAAAAATTGACACATGTTAGTGGTGTACAATAATTTCTCCTTTTATATTATACTTTAATTATTTTGTAGTAATGGCAAATAGAAATCGTCTCCACAATAATTTATCAAACTTCTCTAGGAAAAATGAATTTTAAAGGTTATTATTATTATTATTATTATTTATAATAATAATTAAACTAACTAATAACTAACTATAATATAATAATACATAACTAACTATATTATCTTAATTAATTAATACAATCCAAAATCAGAATCAATCAAATATATTAAATTTAAAAATAAATAAATATCTAAACAAATTTCTATAACAATGAAAGATAACCCGTTTTACATTCCTAACATGTAACTTCAATCCATAGATAGTCATGAGCATACGTTATAAAGCAAGATAAATCATTAAACTATAATTATACATAACTAAACCACCTTTAGCCAACCATTTATTGTCCTTATACTAGAGGAAAAAACCATGTTCTAATTTATTGAGCTAACCCCTTTATTTGAACAAAGACATTAACTTCACGCAATAGAACCACATTAAAATTTATGAGAACTTCGAACTACTGAATCTAATGTCTTCAGAAAAGCCACTTCAATACTAGACTTAGATCTCAAATTCACCTAGGATATTTAAATGGAGTTTGCTTTTGAAACGATCCTAGTTACTACTTCAAATAGATAATGAAACTAAATATTACATACACATTCTAGACTATGCATATAATACTCAAATCTATGATCAAAATCAATAGATATTAACCTATTAAATTAGTGAATCATATAATACAATGAGTTTAAAGCATTAAACACATATTCATCTCATCATAACTACGTTACAAAACAAATCTAGTTTCCATTTGGACTTTGTTTAGATCAAACAAACTACTCACTCATAATCATAAATAACATTACAATAGTATAAATAAAAGAAATAATTGAAAATACCTATTAATTAAAATACTTGATTTTGGAAAGCAATGAATTAATAGACAATGTATGTGAACTTTGTAGACTATGACTCCAAGAACAACCAAGGCTTCTAGAGCTTCAAAGTACAATCAAAGGCAATTAATTCTGTAACCCTGGGTTAGTATTTATAGTATTCTAAATAGTAAGCATCCATAAACAACTTAAACAACTCATAGTTATCTAAAATTCTTGTAATCTTACCCAGCGATTCACAGCGACTTAGGTGTGATAGAAATTGCTGGGTAAATCTAGAAAATTGAGCTTAGTGGTCTTTTCTTGGGTCCCTCAATTTGGCTAGCAATTCAGTGCCTCCGGGAATCGCTGAAAATCATTAGTTCATAATTCTAGTTCATTTTTGCTTCCTTAGTGATAATTATTCATATACTTCTTCCACTTGATTAATTCCTTCATAATCTTCTCTTTTTCTTTCATTTCTCCATATTCTCCATTTATTACCTAAAATATCAAAAACAAGAGAAAACCCCATGTAATAGTCTTTTACATCTAAAATTATCTTAAAATGAACTATAAAACATGTCCAATTATTGACTTGTCAAAAGTCAAATGGGGCACAGTACTGTAAAGCTAAATACAATACGAGTTCAAATGCAAATCTTATGCCAATAAATTTCTCTCTTCATACTCAATTGGAGTTGGATGGACTTGCATCTTTAAGAGTTAAACTACCAGATGGTTCTTCCATTAAACCTATTGGGGTAGTTACAAATGTGCCAGTTGAAATGGATAATTTATTTTTTCATAGATTTTCTAATTAGGCCACAATATATCGATGAAGATCCTCCATTGAAATTAGGTCTTCATTTTTTAGTTACTTCTCATGCTATCTTGGATACTCTAAATAGAACCATCACTTTAAGAGTGAATGGTCAATCAACCACTTTCTAAAATGATGCTAGAATAGAAAGTCTAATATATACATTCAATGTGTTACTACAAGAAAAAAACCATACTTGGATCTAAAAAGATGCAGAATTATCCAAGAGAAATTATTGTCTCCATTGCAATTAGTAGTCAGAGACTTAACAATATATTATGTGATACTGGAGAATCAATGAATATGCTATCATTTCGTCATCTTGTCAAAGCAAATCTCTACAAAAAGAATGAATAAATTAGACCCATAAGCTCAAATTTACTTTGCGAATGGATCCATTATGGACACACTGGGAAGATTACATGTTGTAGAAGTTAAAATTGGTAAATTCAGTTTCTATCAAATTTCATTTTTCTAAATTATAATCCGGAAGATGATGTGTATATTATACTAGGAAGACCCTTTTTTAGTAATTTATAATGCAATTCTTGATGTAACATAAAGAACTATTGCATTATGTTTTCAAGAAGAAGAAATTTTCTTTAAAGATGGTGAAGAAGTCTTAAAAAATGGAGCCTCATAATAATTTCTGATCTAAAGATGGAACTCCTTGATATAGACTCAAACTAATATAGGAGTGGTTCAGTCGAGCCAACAAAAGTAAACAAAAGCGCTCTATGGCTTGCACCCCATAATCTATTTTTATTAATGTTTTAGGATTAAAATTAGGCTAGTTACTATTTATTCTCTCCTTTTGACCTTCTTTTGAAGTTGCTTTCGAAATTCAAGCTCCGGAGTAGCTTCGAATAGAGGGGATGATTGAATTGCAATTTAATTTACAAATTTCATTATTATTATTTATTTATTTAGTTACATAACCGACCAAATTTTTGTATTTATGATTAATTCTACATATGATTTAATTAAGAAATATGATAAAAATGACATAAAGGAGAAAAATTCATATTTATCTCTGGCGATTTCCCAACGATCCAAAATAAAAAGGGAAATTGTTGGTAAAATCGTTAACAATTTGCAAAGTTTTTGGATATTTTAAGTTCCAACGATTTGTCAACTATTTAACTTTACACAAGAAATCGCTACATAAATCATTATTTATATTCTACCGAATTACCATCGATTTGAAAAACCCGAAATCGCCAAGTGAATAAGTGATTCACTGAGACATATTTTTATGCCCCTATTACCGATTCACCCATCATTTTCCAATGATTCCCTAAAACCCCTAATTCCTGAGCACAATTTTCGATTTTTAGAGCCAAAACCCTAAATTGTCAAACACAATATATCAAACCATTTCACAAATTGTTGCACCCTTTTAAAGAGAAACTAATTTTTTAATTAGATTCACCCTTTCAAAGCTTGATTTTAACTTATTAAAGTGGTTCTCACCTCAATCTTGACCAATTCATACAAAAGAGAGAGATTGAGAGTTTAGAGCTCATCTATGGTTGAAAGTGAGGAATTTCAACTAGGAGCTTCAAAAGGAATTTTGAAGCTTGTGAAGATTCTTTTATTTGGAAGATTCCCTCTCATGAAGGTAATCACTCAATGCCTTATTGGATTCCTCAATCTTCAATCTATGAACTATGGTTTTTATGAAAAATTTTGAGGTTTTGAAAATTTTCTAATTTCAAAGTGTCGTTTCTATTGGACTTGATTCGATAATTAGGGTTCAATTACTTCATCAATTTAAATTGAAATGAATGTGAGTTGATTTTAATTATATGTTTTCACAAATTTTTTGGGAAACTTAGGTTTTGAACAATCAATTTAAATTTTTAGCGTGCAAATGGCTTGGTAATTGGTTAAAAAAATGAGTTTGGGGTTTACAAAGATTTAAGTTTGATAAATTGGATAGTATTATAGTTTAAACTCATTTCGACCTTGATTTAAACTCTTTAAGATTTTAATTGATATAAATTCTTATAGAATTTTACTGAATTATTTTCAACATTAGTTTTTCAAGAATTATAGGTTTTGAACTTATTTTAGGCTTGAGTTATTATTCAAATATTATGGCCGGAAGTGGAAGAGGTTAAAGTTTAAGGAAGGAGAAAAGAAATAATGTAGTGGTTGAGCAACCACTCCTATAGGTTTCTATACACTCCCAAGAATATAAGCTAACGAGAACCTACTCTACTTGCTTCAATTTATAGAGATGAGGAGATATAGGGTAATGAGAGTAGTTTGGAGATGGTTAGAGAAACTTACTTTGATCTAAGCAATATCATTAATTATAAGGATTTGAAGAGATTTACCAATGATTTAAAGAATTTTATGCTAAATGGCATGCCAATGACAATCATATTTCATTTTTGTTCAATAATTATATATGTCTCCATGATAAAAATCATGATTAGGCTAATATGATTAATTAAATGTGATTCTAGTGTTTAATACGTATTTCGTTTTTGTTCGATAATTATGTATGTCTATATGATATAAATCATGATTAGGTTAATATAATTAATTTAATATGATTGCGGTGTTGAATGCATGAGTAATATTTCGTTTCTTGATTCAATTGCTTATTTTGTATTAATAAGAATCAAAATTGGTTATGATCATATATCTCATTGTGGTTAAACGTTTGTATATTCTTATTAGTTAGGAGATAAACATGTAATCGGATAAGAATTACAAATCTTATAAGATAGGTGATGTATATAACAAATTCGTATTGGATAAGTATTCAAAGTATCGTAAATTTTAATTGGATTAGGATTAGATATTAAGTTAGGGGTGGGCCCAAGTTAATTAAAAAAATTTAATTAATATTTTTTGAAATTAAAATATGGGGCAGTTTTGGTCAATTGGATTGCCTAAAATAATGATAAATTTTAGGCAATTTTCGATTTTCAGAACCGTAATTCGTATAATAGCCAATATTAGTAAAAAAAAATTAACTTTTTTAGTGATTGTACATGCATTGTAATATATGATATTTGCCTTGTTTAATTTATGACCACTAAAACAAATAAAAAAATCTCTCTTCTAAAACTTTAGTTAAGTGTCATCCATTCTCAAACACTTGTCAAGGCTTTGATCTCATCAAATACGGGACTGCTTTCGCAGAGTGTATTGTGTTATCTTGGTGAGGTAAGTTGAGTAACGGTTACTGTATTTTTTGAAATGGTTAGACTTAATACAACTATCAAAACGGTATTGGGCTTTATGCACAATATGAGATAAAAACATGTTGAGACTTAAGATGTCATAACATCATAAAACAACTAAAAGTTATATATGATGTAATTGATAAAAGGTACTTACCTAAATAACCTAATTCAAAGTGTCACGCCTTAACTGTCTTGCAATTAGGTGAAACATGAACTTTAGTTCCTTAAATTAACATAGGGTTTTTAGGAGGGTTGTTAATTTAGTGGGAGTCTATTCCTTTATACTAAAATGAACTTTTGCGAATCTTTGTTGTAGATATATGGCCTCTTCAAATCACACTAATTTCTTGTCGCTATGATCCATTGTTAAGAAGGATAAGTTGTCTGGGGCAAACTTTCTTAACTGGTTCAAAAACTTGAGAATTGTTGTTAAGCATGAACGCAATTTGTATATCCTGGATGATCCTATTCTTGAGGAATCACCTGCCAATGCTTTAAGAGCCATGAAGGATGCACAAACTAAGCATGTCAACAACTCAACTGATGTTGAATGCATTATGTTGGTAACCATGGTTCTTGAACTTTAGAAGGACATGAAACACGAGGAAGGTTACGACATGGCTACGATGCTGAAGGAAATTTTCTAATAGCAGGATAGGCAAGAAAGGTTTGAGATAATCAAGAACCTTCACTCTTACAAAATGGTTGAAGGTGCACCAATTAGTCCTCATGTTCTGAAAATTAAAGGGCTATATTAACTATCTTAACAGACTTGGATTTCCCATAAGCCAAAAGTTGGCTATGAATTTGATCCTAAACTCTTTGCTGATAGTTATTCATAATTTGGTGTGAACTCTAACATGAATAATACAAAGAAGTCTATCTCAGAGTTGCATTTGATGCTTAAAACTACTAAGCAGAATATCAAAAAACCCATTCCTAATGTGTTGACGGTTAAAAAAGGAAAGGCTATGAAGAAAAAGGCCAAGGGCAAGACTAAAGTGGTTATAGCTATTGTAACTGTGACAAAGCATGTGGAACAAGTCAAGCCTAAGACTACTTTTACTTTACGGTCTTAAAAAAAAAAAAAAAAAAAAAAAAAAAAAAAAAAGGTGGAAATTGTCATATCTGCCATGCACTTGGGCATTGGTTCCGAAATTGCAAGCTCTATCTTGAAGATCTAAAGAAAAGAAGAGTAGTGCGACTACCAGTTCAGGTATTTATGTTATTGAAGTTAACTTGTATACTAGTGATTCTTGGGTATTAGATGCCGGATGTGGATCTCACATTTATATCAATGTGCATGGTCTCACCAAAAGTAAAAAAGCTAAAGAAAGGAAAATTCATCCTACGAGTTAGAAATGAAGCAAAGGCTGCTACATTAACTGTAGGATTCTACGAATTAATTTTACCTAGTGGACTTGTTTTAGTTTTAAATAATTGTTATTATGTCCCTGCCTATAGCAAAAACATCATTTCAATTTCGTGTTTGGATTTAGATGGTTTTAATTTTATTATTGCAATTAATAAATGGTTCATTTCTCGTAAAGATGTTTTCTATGCGAATGTTGATTTGTGTGATGGTCTTTATATTCTAAACATGAAAAGGTTGACATATAATCCTATTCTTAAAGTAAATATAAAGAGACTCAAGTCAAATAATTTGAGTCAAACCTACCTTTAGCATTGTCGTCTTGACAACATAAATGGTAAACACATCTCTGATGTGGCGACCCAGCCGCCCCGGGGTGATGTGTCTCCATGTACTCCTTGCCCGATCCTCCTATTGTCTTGAAAGTCGTATCCACGTGTATTTTATCAAATTAGTTAGCGGATTATTCGTATTTCCTTAACTAATTCTTTTTAAGTTTAAGTTCAATAACTTGTAGTTTATTCTAATGCCTAACCATACTAGTGGGTTGTATCTTACAAGTTAACATAAATCAGTGGAAGCTTTAATTGATACAATTAGAATAAGTAATTGAACATGGTAAATATTATTTATAAGAGTAAATCCTACTGTGGAAAACCAGGAAGAGTACTCTACATATAAACGACAATACCATAAGCAAGGTATATATACATGTACCGTGTCATCTCAAGTCCCCCAATACCCAAAATAATATAGAATATCAAAATAAACACGTATTAGTCGGTCCTTGACGGTGGGCAATCAGATGTAGTCGCCTAGAATCCCTTTGCCCCTACTGGTACTAGGATCTGCATTCAATCATCAAAACGAGAGAGATGACGAGTCCAGTAAGTAAAATCCCAAGGAACCCCTTTGAGCATTCGCATGAATAAATTAAGGAAATGCAAGAAATACTATTAAGTAAATATGCGAAATGTAAAGACAAACATCTGTAATTAGCTAATCGCATGAATAGTAACAACTAAGCTAACGAATGTGTGTGCTAGCTCCAGATGGACTAGACTGCACTTTGGGTCACCAAGTTCCCATCAATGGTCGTGCCCAACTGTCCCGACACTTGGTCCTTCCCAGTGCTGGCCAAATCCGCTAAGCACCGAGGGTAAGCTCAGGTTAACGTTCACTAAAGGCTTGGTCACACGTGCTATAGTCTAGTGCGTCATGAACACACAACCAAAAAATTCAGGGGAGTAACCTCAATCCATGTCCAAGTAACATAATGGAATATTAAAATCAGCAAGGAAATGATAGGAATGAAATTTAAAACAGAATCAAATACTCAGAGTTTTTCAGTTAGGTTTTACAATCCTTAAACTACTCTTCAACTTCCCCGGACTCCCCGACACCGAGCTACGATCCACTAAGTCTTTGAAGTCCAATTTTATAAGTTTAGGTTGTTTACAAGTGTTTAGACATGTATTAAGTTGAAAATCACCAAAATAGCCCTTAAATTCATATTTTATATGTCATTAGCGCGCTAATGGTCTACCTAGCACGCTAGGTGAAGTTAGCGCACTAAGGGATTTATCTAGCGCGCTACTATTCTTCATTTTGAAAAAATAGTTGGAAACCCAGAACGATTAGCGTGCTAACCAACCCAGTTAGCGCGCTAATTGCCTTTTGTGACAGAATTCTCAAATCGAGAATTCCAGCCTTCCATTCCTAATTAGCTACTCTAACCTGGTTTATACCCTCTCCATATTAATTTAACCCAAAACAACTATCAAAACAATCTTAGAACCACAATTTGACCTAAATTCACTAAATTTCATGAATTCACCACATTTTTCAATTTCATCAAGAATTTCAATTCTAGTTAAACCAGTTGTAAATTCTATATGAAAATGATCTAATAACATGTAATTCATCAAGTTTTCACCAAAAATAAGAGGTTTAATCATCAAAATCGAATTTTACTAAATCATAACAAAAATGGGTTCATTTAAGAGTATAGAATATGAAGATGATGATTACATTGGTTTGATCCATTGAATTGGTCTCTAATATGTTGAATTCCCAGCTCGAAGGCCTTCTTCTTCTTTGGCTTTCACTGAATTGCGTGAATGGTTTGATCAACACTCCACTAACTTCCTATATATATGTTCGATTAAGATCAAATGTGCGTATGTATCTCGAGGATTATCTTGTAGCTCTTAAACATGCTGTCTCATATAACCTGTTGACTCCATCGATAACTTCAATAGCACACTCCCTTTCTCATTTATCCCATTATGATCATCTAAATGCCCATCTTATGGTCCTCTTTATATAGTACAAATAATAGGCTTTTCTTAATTTAATTAACTCGAATTATATTTAGCCTTATCAAATAATATGGTTAGTGTTTTATTTATCAAAATTAACTAACTCATGGTCCCACTAACCTTTAGCTACCCGATATCCAGTGCCCTACGTTTCAAAACATATTTCGAGGCGCGCCGAGCCTATTGCTTAAATTTAATTTACTTAGCCTATGGTTACATTACTCATTTCAATCAAATTACTTAATCATATTTACGTGAGTTTGTCGAGTTTCTCTAGTGTACTCATACTTTGCCTCTCGATATTCGTGTTGGCATGCACTTCGAGGTGACTACTCATCACACAACCTCGCACGATATCGCTATTCAACATATAGACATGCGATGTATTTACAAGTAAATTCATAAATTGCATCACAACTTAAACAACATAACACACAATTTACTAGAGTACAACATTAATAAATGAACCGTCACATCTAAACTTTATAAAGATAGGCTTTTATATTCATTTGTTTTTTTATATGAAACATGTGTATCTTATTTACTAGGCAAGATGACAAAGAGTCCCTTTACTAGACATAGTAAGAGGGCAAGTGATTTATTGGGTCTAATACATACTTATGTATGTGGTCCTATAAACACAATGGCTAGAGGTGGTTATAGTACTTCGTTACTTTTACTGATGATTTTAGTAGATATGGTTACAATATCTCATGAAAATAAAGATGAATCTTTTGAGATGTTTCAAACATTTCATAATGAAATGTAAAATCAACTTGGTAAAACTATTAAAGCATTTGATCAAATCGAGGTGGTGAATATTTGAGCCAAGAGTTTAATGATAATCTTAGAAATTGTAGGATTGTCTCAAAGTTAACTCCTCTAGCAATTATATAATGGAATGCTGATTCTAAGAGGAGAATCGGACTTTATTCAATATGATTCAATTAATGATGAGTCATACATATATCCCTATTTCCTTTAGGGGTTATGCCTTAGAAACTACTGTGTTTAAACTAAATTATATTCCTTCTAGAACGGTTGATAAAACACCATATGAATTGTAGTTTGGGAAAAGACCACATTTGTCTTTCCTTAAGATTTAAGGCTGTGAAGTTTTCGTATGATGAAAAATCTCAGAAAAATTATTAACCAAATTTACCAAGTGTGTATTTGTTGATTATCCTAAAGAAACTAGTGAATACTACTTATATAATCTTACTGAGAATAAAGTGTTTGTTTATCGGAATTGTGTCTTTATGTAAAAAGAGTTTATTTCAAAAGACAACAATGGGAATAACGTAAGTCTAGAAGAAGTTCAAAAAATACAAATAAACACTTAACCACTAGTAGGAGATTAACAAATTCTTAAACTAGTTGAACCTCTAGAGGTATCACAAAGCCCTCGTAGGTCTGATAGGGTAAGACATCGGCCTAAGAGATTTAGGTTCCTTATTATTGATAATAGTGTGGTGTTGCTTATGGATCAAAATGAGCCAACTTCTTATTAGGAGGCTGTGTCTAGCCCTGAGGCAGATAAATGGCTTAGTGCCATGAATTCTGAGATGTAATCCATGTATGAGAACCAAGTTTGGAACCTGATTTATTTACCTGAAGGTGATAATACCATTGAATGTAAATGAGTTTTCAAGAATAAAACTAACATGGATGGCAATGTACATACTTATAAAGCAGGGTTAGTAGCAAAAGTTTTAGATAGACTTAAGATGTTGATTATGATGAGACTTTTATCTGCCTCAGGGCTTGTATGTTTACCTTATAATAAGATCTAGGGGTATTTGTTGAAATATCCTAGATGTCCCTAGTCGGTCATCATAATGAGAACTATAATGAGTTAGACTAGTGCGAATCTTGATTGATGGTCAAGTGATAATCATGCGTATAAGGATACAAATCGAGATCATAAGTACTTGTTAGGGAACAAGGTACTGGATCGACCCGCAATGAGAACACCACATAAACTAATTCATAGGTGTTACTCACGATAGGTATATCATTTAGTCATTTGACTTGAGATTACCATAGACTTCAATATTAGGAGCATGGTAATTTGACATGAGCAAACGTTATCTTTAACAAGACGATTATAAAGATTGTGATTGGTTACCATGTGAATAATATGTGAAGGTGTGTAATCAAGATAGAAATTGTCACTCGCGTATATCAATGGATCCCTCGATATGTTACACTATTTAATGGCTAAAACTATGTGAATTGATATGATCAATGTCACTTGGATGTTTTCAATCTACCTAAAGATCAAGACTAGTACGATTGAACATTAAGGGTGATTTTCATGCCTTATGTTGAATTAAAGGATATCGCACAACACAATGATATCATGTATGTTATTCATAAGGTTGTATTTTGATATTCATTCTACTTGAATAGTCATAATGCCTTGCTATCAAAATAGTTTTGGTTCACTGCCAGCATCGCATGAACCTATTGAGCTGGACATAATGAATGGCTTTGTGCAATTTCAATAGGTCCAGAGTAATGAATTTTATATAATAAAATTCATGACACAAAATCCTTTATGATTTGTTATATAATAACTTATTAATATGGGCATATATGTAATTTGCTTAAATTGCCTAAATACAACATTTGTATTACGAATAAGTTTTTTAAGTAAGTTTATCTATACATATAAATAGAGGCTGAAACCCTAAAACGAAATAAGATTTTTGTTTTTACTATTTTCGAGTTCTCTGAATTCTGGAAAGGAAAGATAAAAATGTTTTCAATCTCTTTTAGGGCTAGCACTCCAAATTTGGTCAACGTCTTGGAAATCGAACAATTAGATAAGGAAATCACGGATTAAGGTATCGTTTACTTTTGTAGATCTAGTTTAATGAAACTTATTTTTAATCTAGTTGGGTTTTTTGAAAAATTATTTTAAAATTTTCATTGCGTATGAACCCCAAAAGCCAACAGTGCATGCAAGAGTTTAGAGGGATTGATTATCTTGTGTTAGACACGAAAATGGATAAAAAATCAAAATAAGAGCAAGATGAACAAGATAGGTTTCTAAGAATCTTAAGACAAGATTAATGGTCAATTGAAATGAAAGAATAAATGAGACTAATGCTGCAATTAAGGGAGAAAATAGGCATTATTTTTTAATAGCCATAAGCCATATCTTACCTATTATATGTGTTAGTTAGACAATTTGAATCAAACCAACTTGGATTTCTTTGGTACCTATTATTAAACCTAAAGCCAATAAGCTTAGGCTTTTACCAATATGGAAAAAGACTCACTTGACTATAGTGAAAGTGAGAAGTGCTAATGGCAGTTAAAAATATAATTAGAATGCAACTTAAAATGGTATCCACACGGTGACATGCTTAGGTATATAAACCCCTTACTCGCCAAGTCCTCAAGTTGAGCCTTGAAATCATCCTGCTCCTCATGAGCCATCATGTACGATCTACTAGTCAAGAGCTGTGTGTTGCGCATTAACTTAATAAAAAATCTATTTTTTGTGCGAGGGTAATATTGATAAATAATCTAAAAAGACGTCGGGAAACTCGCATACAACTGGGGCATCCTCAAGTCTAACCTCGGGTCTCATCCCAAAAAACATGTCTATCTCCAGAGTCATCACCAATCTACCATTAGTGATTGGAAGAATGCTCGCATCTCAAGTGAAAACTAAAATCTAGTATATCAGGGTTTGGAAGGTAATGGTCTTATGGAAGTAGTCCAAATGGTGGGATATGCTATTAACAAATCCATACCTAATGAACTCTAAAAACTATATAATGCATAAGTAAATAGGTAGTTGGTGTCTATAGATCTCTACGTTGCATCCCTCACATATCCGGTTAAGGTAAACCTTCTCTTCGGCTGTCATGTTGAGAATCATATGCACTAAATCTAAGTGGTGCCAACCTTAATTCTCTCACCACACTTTCTGAAATGAATGACACTGTAAACCCAAAATAAATCAAAGTATGCATAAATCATCCACAAATGAAAATCATACACTCAATGAGTTGATAAGTCGTCTCACGTTCTGGTTGAGCCATGACAAGTCAATAATTAGACATGTTTTATAGTGTGATTAAGATTAGTTTTAGATACAAATGATGATATTACAATGTGTATTCTCTTATTTTTGTGATTTTAAGATTTAATTAGGAAAATAATGAAATTGAAGAAAAAAGGAAAAAAAGCAAAACAATTAACTGGAGAAGAGGTCGAGTGCTGTGAAAATACATAGGTCCGCCATCTAAATTTGCAGCAGAGAAAAGGTAGCTAATCGTCAGTGAATTAGGAAATATAATAGGAATTGCCAGTCGAATCGGTCGAGCATAAAAGACTAATTTCAAATGATTAATTCAATGATTTGTGAACACAATAGAATCGTTGATAAATTGCTAAAGTTGGTTATGCATTTTTTAGATTACTACGAAGGATTTGAGTTTATCTATGATATGTATAGCTTAGGAGACTATAAATAGAACCTTAGGGCTTCGAAATCAAGCTCTCTCCTACCTCTTCCACAATCTCTTTTAGTCATTATTAGTTATTAGTTAGTTTATGTTTAAAGCTACATTGGAGCTTTGATTTATTTCATTAAGAGGTATTTATTTAATTATGTCTTTCAATTATATTATTGTGTTATTTATTTCTAGCATGAGTGACTAGTTTATTAATCTAAACAAACCCTGGACATGCATATACTTTGGATTGCTATATAGTTATAACTAAGGAATCATGTACTTAATGTTTTAGATCTATTAATACACAAATCATAGTTTGAATAAGCTATTTTTGCGTATTACAACTAATGAGGATTGATATTGCATGCATAGTTGCAAATATATATTGTGGTATTTTGATTTTGATTCTATGTCTATGATTATTGACAACAATTATAGAAGAGTAACTAAGATTAATCTATAGGGCGGTATTACCCTAGTGTATGTTCTAGGTGATTGTGTTCTAAGTTATTTATTAATTAGCATATTCTAGTTTTTTTTATTTGGTTTAGACTAAGTATGATTTTCATTGAGTGTTTAATGTTATCGTAATTTCCATTTTATTGCATTTTATCCAATAGATAGATTTACAATGATAAGAATATGGCTTATTTTTCATTGAATATAAGAAAATCAATGGTTTGCTAAGGCCTATCAACCTATTGTGAATTAATATTTAATGATTCCAAGATTCCATGTGCTATGATTATAACTAAGTTATAAAGTGATGTTATGTTCTAGTGTTTGAATGCAATCCAAGTATGTTATATTGTTTAATGGAGGTTTGTTTAGATATTTATATTATATTATATTGTATTTGAATTCTGTTTAGTTAAGTTTGCATTAAATTGTTTGAATTAGTTTAATTGGTTTGGTTAATTAAGTTAGTAGTTATAGTTTTTGGTGATTTAACATTTGAATTCCCGTTTAATTAGATTAACTAAATTAAGAAAAACAAGAAAAAAATTACTTTCCTTAGAAGTTTACAAAACCCCTATGGAGACGATATCTCATTTACCGCTACTACAAATAATAGGAAATACAGGAAACTATTGTGCATTCTCGACATGTTTCAATTTTTGGTGCCATTGCTGGGGATTTTTAAATAATTTCTTAGGATTTTGATGTATGGCCTACACACTTCTTCGTGTGAATTCTACTGGATCTTTACATCCGTTTGATCCTGAAATATATAGAACTTTTAATCACAGTTTAAGACAACAACAACTTAGGGAAAATTTAGCTAATAGGATTGAGGATAACAACAACAATAATAATGACAATGTTATTAATAATAATTATTATAGTAAAGAGATCAATAATAATAACAATAATAATATAGAACTCAATTTTAGACAAGTGAATCAAAATGTTACAGCATATGAACCTACGTGCGTACCCCGATGAATTTCTTGAATTTTAACTTATATCTAGATTTATAAGTGCATTACCTAACTTCTATAGTAAAAATAATAAAGACCCACGGATACTCATAAGGGGATATCAATATAAAGTTAATGGGATGAAATCGAAAGATGGTACCTTCGAACAGTTCAAACTTACAGCTTTTCCTTTTGCATTAAAAGATCAAGAACAAGATTGGTTGCTCTATCTCCCCTAAGATTCAATAACTACATGGACTCAAATTTTAGAAGCTTTCCTGGATGAATATATGACTGCTAGAAAAATTAGTTCCTATAAAAAGCAAATAACCATTACAAAGATGAAAGATGATGAGATTTTTAATAAATTCTAGGATAGATTCAAAAGATTAATTTCTACTTGTCCACAATGTGGATATACTCAATGAGCTTAATTAGAATATTTTTATGAATGACTCAATCACTTTGAAAAAAGGCTATTAGACACGGTATGTGGTGGATCTTTATTTGAAAGAACACTTGCTTCAACAAAAAAAAATAATTAATAAAATGAAAAAAACAATCAAAGCAATATGGTGAAAAGATTGAATTCTTAAGAAATAAACTTTATGAAGTTGATAACATAAGAAATAATACGTCCGATGATAAAGTTGATGAATTAATTAATATGGTTAAGCTATTAGTTAATGATAGATCTAATCATGTTAAAGCTTATGGATTTTGTAATGAGGTTACACGTCCTACGGATGTGTGTCCTACTCTACAAGAAGAAAATACTAAAGCGGTTAATGTAATGATGAACCTATTTTCTGGTCCCTCAAGAATCAATATAATAACATTACTTATTATCCTGGAAGACCACATCCAAATCTTAATGATGGCTCTCAAAATCAAAATTATAGTAGTTATAGACCAATAACTCAAATGTAATCTGCACCTAATCAACAACCTCAACAAAGTTCTCAATCTACAATTCTAGATTTAGAGCAAATCATGCATAATTTTATGAACCAAAGTCATCAAAATTTATGCATATTTCTCAAAATTAGATTAAGACTAATTCTACTATTAATGAACTAAAAATCAGTTAAATTAAATGAATTTACAAATGAATAGGTTAAGTACTCAACAGAATCAAGCTAAAACAGTTACTCAAGCTACCACTACTCCTATTAATCAAGCACAAGTTAATGTTTTATTCAATGATGAAAAAGACACTTATAAGTGGAAAGATACTTAAATAAGGTAATAAAAATAAAACATAAAACTATTGAAGAAGAAGAAGAAATGATTGCTAATTTTATTCCTACTTGAGAATGGATGGTTGAACAATTGAAATATACATATTTTCGTGAAAGGCTATACCCATGGTATTTAGCCAGAGTTGAAGCTTATGAAAAATCTTTACAAAAGTTTGAAATAATTGTTAAGGATGAAAATGCTAAGATTTCTGATAATTTGAATGAAGATATATATATTCATATTCTACCATTCCATGACGATTAACTGATGTTAGGGAGGAAGAAAATAATGAAAACAACTTGAAGCATTTAGAAAAATAGAAATCAATAAACCATTCATGGAGTCAATTATACAATTTTCTAATTATGATGAAGTTTTGTTAGAATTCTTTGAATCAAAGGATAAAATTTTAGAAGAATCTAAATAAAACTTAGGACAGATGTCTACTTTAATTAAAAAGAAAATACCTGAGAAATGTTCTGATCCAGGAATGATTGAAATAATAATCACATTAATAAATTCTTTTGTTGATTTATCTATGTGTGATATTGGAGCATCAATTAATGTTATTTCATTCAAATTATAAGAGTCATTGAAAATAAGTACATTGACTACTACACCTATTAATTTTACATTAGCTGACAATACAATTATTAAACCTCATGGTTTACTAAAAGATTTCTTAGTAAAAGTAAAGGACTTAGTATTTCCAGTTGACTTCTATGTCATGAAAATGGGAGACTCAGTATCATCAAATCTTCACCTATACTTTTAGGAAGGCCATTTCTTAAAACAGTTAAAACAAAGTTAGATATCTTTCAAGGAACAATGTCTATGGAATTTGAAAACAAAATTGTCACTTTTCATTTTAATGATGAATATGTCTATGATAATTCTGATGAATCTAATAATGAACAAACAAATGATAATGAATCTTTAAAATTAAATCATCATAATTTGAAAGCTGAAGTACGTGTTATTAACGCAGTAACAATGGAAGATGAAAATGTTACGACAAAAACTAAGTGAGTTGAACATACTTCAAATGAAAAGTCAATAATCTAAGAATGGAGGGTTAAGCAACTGAACAATGTTGAGAATGATCGTAAATGGAGGAGTTTAAAGTTACGAAGAATAAGAAGAAGAAAAATAAGAATCTAGCAATTGTTAAGCTCGATGACCCAAAAGATATATACATAAATATAAAAGTTAAATAGGCTTGGTATTTTAAAGCTATTTGTGATACAAGTTCTAAAGCAAACTATATGCCAATTCACTTCTTTCTTCATACTCAATAGGAGTTGGATGTACTTGCCTTTGAAAAAGTTATTCTACCAAACGATTATTCAGTGAAACCAATATGAGTGGTTACTAATGTACCGGTTCAAATTGATAAGTACATTATTCTCAAAGACTTTTTGGTTATGCCATTCTTCATCAATAAAGACCCTCCATTAATCTTAGAACGACATTTCTTAGCCATTTCGCAAGCTGTCATGGATAATCTGAACAAGACAATCACTTTTAGGGTGCATGACTGAGCAACCGCCTTCTGGAATAGTACTAGAGTGGACAGTCCTACATTTAAATTTATAAAATCAATTTAGAACTGCGTAGTTCGATTGTGCCAACGATAGTAAACAAAAGCGCTATATAGGAGGCAGCTCTTACTTTATCTTTATTTTTAGTTTTAGTATTAGGATTAGTTAATTGTTTTTATATTCTCTTAACTTTTGACTCTTATAAATAAGATATTTTAGGAATTTAATTCTGGAATACTTCATGTAAAGGGGGTTGATCAAGGTAATTGTTTTCTATATTATAGTGTATTTATGCATTAATTTTTATATTAGTTGATTATTTATAGTAATAAAATTATTGTTTAGTACGAATCATAGTCAAATTTTGATAATTTTGAATAATTCTACCTTTTTTGGATATGTAGGATAAATAAATGGAAAAATCAATTAAATTGAAAAACTAGATAAAATAAGCTGGCGATTTCCTAATGATTTCAGTTTGTACTGAAATTCGCTAAGAAAATCAATAGTAATGTGCAAAAATTTCAGTGTAATTTTAGGTCAACGATAGGTCATTGATTTGAACTTAAAACTAGGAACTTAAAACTAGGATTCAATAAACTAATCGTTGAGCCACCGAGGCTCATTTTTAGCAATTTAGTTAGTAATTTTTTAGTGAATCTACTTAAACCCTGACTCACTAAGATGAGTACGTGTTTTTAAAAATAAAAACCCAAAATTGCTACATTTATCTATTTCACACTCATAAACCATTGCAACTTTTCAATAAAGAGACCAATTTTTGACTAGATTCAACCTTCAAAAGCTAGATTTTAGTGTATTCAAGTGATTCTTACCTCAATCTTCATACATTCAATCCAAAATTTGGTGAGTTTTGAGACTATAGAGCCAACTAGGGCTTGAGCAAAGGGGAATTCAAAGTTGGAGCTTAGAGGAGTTTAGAGTTCCAATCTTGAAAGATTCCCTTTCAAAAAGTTAATCAATTAAAACCCTAACCTTTTATTGATTATTTTTTTTATTTTTCATCAATTTTTGGATTTTTATTAGGTTTGAAGCTAAATTTTGAAATTTTAACTTTAAATTGGTTTAATTATTGAATGTTTTCAATTACAATACTAGTACGAGAGTGGTGTGATAATTTGATTGTTGATATCGAATTTTTGAACTACTTTTAGTATATGGCGAATGGATTGAATTTTATACACAAACTAATATGAGACAAAGTTTCAAATGAGTTTGGAGGTTATGTGTTTGTATATCGCATGACTTGAATTACTTACAAATGATTATTTTATTGATGATGTTTTATTGATAAATCTCATATGAATTTCAAACTCTCGATTTATAAATGAATTTTTTCGATGAATTTTTGGATAGATAATTTGAATTTTACCGGGCTTTTTTTCAACCATTTAGTTTTAAATGGTTATATGCATTCATTCTTTTACTTGGACTTATTCAAATGGCTGAAAGTTGAAAGGGTAGAAACTCCAGGTAGGAGAAAGGAAAGAGGAAGTTTGTTGAGAAAACAAAGGATAAATCCAAAATTTCCTATATCTAACCCATGTAAATTTCTTTAACACACCTAGAATTAGACCACAAAGAGAGTCTACTTCGCTTTTATCATTTAGCTATAATTCTGAATAAGAATATGAGGATGAGGAGGAAGACGTAGAACGTGAGACATAGACGAGGGCAAAAAATTATATTCTTAGGAAGGAAAAATTTATTAATGAAAAGGCATTTACTAAATTTATGAATGATTTTGTAAAAGAAAGGAACTTGATCCCGAAGAGGGGATTCAATGTGAAAATGATTTAAAATATAGGCTTGAGATCCTAGATATAATTGAGGCGAGAAACTGAGGATTATTAACTAGGGAATATAACCATTTAGACCTTGATGATGTTTCTAATGAGAAAGGGTGTGATATTTTCGTGCGAGATTTTTATGCAAATACTTTTGGAAGTGACAGTAAAATTGAGTAACAAGTTCGAGGAAGAACAGTGGATTATTTTGCAGCACGAATAAACTAGTAATTTGGTTTACCAAAATCTCACCAAAGAGGAATTGACGAGTACCCAAAGCCTGAATATGCGATAAAGTACCACTACCCCAACGAGATAATTAAGGGAAGTTTAGAGGCAATCCATGGTGATGGATTCATTTTTGGTATGGAGGGAAACTCAGAGCACATAACTACCAAATTTCATAGGAAGATCATTAAAACATGGTGTTATTTCATCGACATCAACTTATACCCAAGCCTGCAATATTGTGAGATCGTTGTTGGGTTTTGGGGTTCGTATGAAGCGGAAAATTCAAAATTTTTAAAAAATAGGATCGAAAATAAGTTTTATTAAACTAGATTTGTAAAAGTAAATCTTACCTTAATCCATGATTTCCTTCTTTGATTGTTTGATTCCCAAGACATTCAAGTGCACGTCCTCTATCAGAAATTCATGCACGAACGGTGACCACAATTTGGGGTGCTAACCCCAAGCGAGATAGAAAATGTTTTTCTTTTATTTCACAAAATCCAAAGAACTCAAAATTTGTAAAAATGAAAATCTTATTTCTTTTTAGGGTTTAACCCTCTATTTATATGTTTAGATTGATGGGGCATGTGCCCTAGGTCAATCCATTAACTGTCTTTATGAATACTTTTAGTTAATAAAAATAGAGGATTTCATTTGCTGTTTATTATAATTAATTTGCATGTTTACATTATAATAAGATCCATGGGTATTTACATAAATATCCTAAATGTCCCTAGTCGATCATTATACTGGGAACTATAATGAATTAAGACTAGTGTGAGTCTTGATTGATGATCATATGATGATTATACGTATAGGGATACGAATCAAGATCACGAGTACTTGTTAGGGAACAAAGTACTGGACCGACCCGCTATGAGAACATAACATGGATTAAGTCATAGTTGTTTCTCATGATAGGTATATATTCCAGTCCTCTGACTTGAGATTACCAGAGACTTCAACATTAGGAACACAGTGATTTGACACAATCAAACGTTGTCTTTAACCGGACGATTATAAAGGTTGTGATTGGTTACTATGTGAGCAATGTGATGAAGTTGTGTAATCGAGATAGAATTTGTCCCTCTCATATAAAGAGAGATATCTAGTGGATCCTCGATGTGTTAGATCTGTTAAAAGGCCTAGTCTAAGTGAATTGATATTGATCAATGTCACTTGGATGTTTTCAGTCTACCTAGAGATCGAGACTAGTACGATTGAACATGTTGGATGACAATTCCATGCCTTATGTTTGATCAAAAGGATATCGTGTGACAAAAGGATGTTATATACATTATTGATTAGGTTGTATCGATTTGATATTCGTACGACTTGGGTAGTCATAATGTCTTGCTAGAGGCCGCTTATGACTTGTATACCAAAATGTGTTTTGGTACACTGCCAACGTTGTATGAGCCTATTGGGTCGCACACTAAGAATGGTTTTGCGAGATTTTAAGACGATTCAGAAAAACGAATTTTATGTGATAAAATTCATGACAGAAACGTCCTTGTGGTGTATTACACTTATACTTCTTTAAGTAAGGGTATATGTGTAATTTACTTAAACGTCTATATACAAGAGTTGTATAAATAGACGCTTTAAGTTAGAATACACAAACAAAAAAGATCAAAAGGCCAAAACTCCTTTTCGTTTAAGAAACGACTTAGGGTTTTTGGTATGCTCTGATCGTTTTGGAGAGATTCAAAAGGTTTGACATTCTCTCGACGCTAGCACTTCGAATCTCGTTGCCCGTTCGTGTGTGGATCTGGCGATAGAGGGCGTTCGTCGTTGGCGCGCCTTAGAGATCGATCAACCTTCGAAAGGTATATTGCGATTGAGGTATGATTAAGTTTTTCATGGTTTAAACGTTTTTAATGGAATTAGATTCGGATCCTGTTGGGGTTTTTGTCAAAATTGTTTTGTAATCTCCGCCGTATGAACCCCAAAACCCAACAAGTGGTATCGAGACATCGAGTTCGATTCCATTAAACTCATTGCATGTTTTCTTCGATATATACATGATATATGATTGAAAGCATGTTAATAGTTGATGTATATGTGATATACATAAGTTTTCTCAAGTGAGATTTATTATCATGTTTTGTGTATATGATACATATATTCGTGATTTAATTGAAATTAGTTTCGTGTTCTATGATCCATGATACCATTAGGTTCGATTGGGATAGTAGTTCATGATTCAATTACATGTTTGTGATTATTTGGATGAAGACCGAAATTGCAAATAATTAATTTTCGAAATTATTTATTTATAAATAATTAATTTTCGAAATTATTTATTTGAAAATAATTAATTTTCGAAATTATTTATTTATCTTGTTATATCTATTTTGTTATGAAGTTTCTATTTTATAAAGATAGATAACAAATTAGAATAGGAGATAAATATCAAGAATCTTGTTATTGGTGATATACTTGGATTCAAATATCTTAAATCCAAAATAAATAATTAATTTTCGAAATTATTTATTTATAATTAATTAATTTTCGAAATTATTTATTTATCTTGTTATATCTATTTTGTTATG
Organism: Stephania yunnanensis; assembly: GCA_039657365.1. Taxonomy (NCBI): domain Eukaryota; kingdom Viridiplantae; phylum Streptophyta; class Magnoliopsida; order Ranunculales; family Menispermaceae; genus Stephania; species Stephania yunnanensis. The sequence continues at coordinate 23,054,834 of CM077581.1, read as the reverse complement.
AAGTTTCTATTTTATAAAGATAGATAACAAATTAGAATATGAGATAAATATCAAGAATCTTGTTATTGGTGATATAATAGGATTAGGATAAGATTAGTCCTAATTGGATTAGGATAAGATAAGTCCTAATTGGATTAGGATAAGATTAGTCCTAATTGGATTAGGATAAGATAAGTCCTAATTGGATTAGGATAAGATTAGTCCTAATTGGATTAGGATAAGATAAGTCCTAATTGGATTAGGATAAGATGATTAGTTAGATGTGGGCCCGGGTTAATTAAAAATGTTTTAATTGACTTAATTTCAGATAAATTAAGGGGTTAATTTATGATAATAAAATCAGCGAAAATTATGATTTTCTATAGCGAATTTTAATTTTCTAATTGAGATTCGTCTTCTAAAATAAAAATAAAAAATCTCCAAATTGTTTAGTGATTGAACAAATCAATAAAATATATGATATTTCATTGTTTACATAAAATCACTAAAACTGAATAAAATCCCTCTATTAAATTTTAAGTCTCGTGCCATCCATTTTTAAACACTTGTCAAGGCCTCGATCACACTAATATAGTTTCAAATGCATAGTTGGGTGTATTGTGTTATCTTGGTGAGACAAGTTGGGTAAGAGTTACCTTAATGTTTAAAATGGTCCGACTTAATAAAGCCATCAAAATAGTTTTGAGCTTTAGGCAAATGATGAGATAAAAACATGCTAAGACATAAGATGTCCCGTATCTCATAAAATGATCTAAAAATTACATAAGATGTAATTGGTAACTGTTACCTACCTAAATAATCTAGTTCTGTGTTTCATGCCATAGCTGTCATAGAATTAGGTGAAATATGGATTTTAGTCCCCTAAATAAACAATACGTTTTAGGAGGGTTATTAATTTAGTGGGAGTCTATTCCTCTATACTAAAATAAACTTTGCATAATCTTTATTGTAGATCAATGGCCTCTTCAAGTAACAATAATCCCCTGTCACTGCGATCCATCCTTGAGAAGGATAAGCTATCTCGGGACTAGCTTTCTTGATCGGTTCGAAACTTAAGAATTGTTCTTAAGCATGAACGCAAGTTGTATGTCCTGGATGCTCCAATCCCCGAGGACCCACCAACAATGCTACGAAAGTCATGAAGGATGCGCATAGTAAGCATGTCAACGATTCTACGATGTTGCATGTATTATGTCTTGGCAACTATGGTTCCCGAACTTCGAAGGACATGGAACTAATGGAAGCCTACGACATGGCTATAACGCTCAAGGAAATGTTCCAACAAAGCAAGCTAGGCAAGAAAGGTTCGAGACTGTCAAGAACCTACATTCTTGCAAGATGACCGAGGTGCATCGTTAGTCCTCACGTTTTGAAGATGAAGGGCTATTTTGACCATCTTGATAGACTCGAATTTCCCATAAGCCAAGAGTTGGCTACGATTTGATCCCGAATTCATTACCGAGAGAGTTACTCACAATTTGTGATGAACTACAATATGAATAATATGGAGAAATCAATTTCGAGTTAAATTTGATGCTCAAAACTCGCTGAACAAAATATCAAGAAACCCTTTAGTAATGTGTTGATGGTCCAAAAGGGAAAGGGAATGAAGAAGAAAGGCAAAGGCAAGGCTAGGTTGCCAAGGCATTTGTCTTTTGTCCGCAAAGCCTATGGAACAAGTCAAGCCCCACTGTTCTCGCTTCAAAAAACCCAAAAGAAAAGGAAGAAGATTGTCATTTCGTAATCAAACCTATCTTTGGCATTGTCGTCTCGGGCACATAAATGAGAAACGCATAACGAAGCTCCATAAAGATGGACTTCTAGATTCATTTGATTTAGAAACATATGAAACGTGCGTATCTTGTTTACTTGGGCAAGATGACTAAAAGTCCCTTTACTGACACGGTGAAAGGGCAAGTGATTTATTGGGTCTAATACATACTTGATGTATGCGGTCCTATAAACACAATGGCTAGAGGAGGTTATCAAGATTTTTATTACATTTACTTGATGATTTCAAAGAGATATGGTTATGTATATCTTATGAAACATAAAGTGAATCATTTGAGATGTTTCGAACGTTTCAAAATGAAGTGCGAATCAACTTGGTAAAACTATCAAAACACTTCGATCGAGATCGAGGTGGTGAGTATTTAAGCCAAGAATTTGATGATCATCTTAGAAATTGTGGGATTGTCTCCCAATTGACTCCACCAAAGAACTCCACAATGGAATGGAGTTTCGAAAGGAGAAATCGAACCTTATTAGATATGGTTCGATCTATGATGAGTCATGCAGATCTTCCATTATCCTTTTGGGGTTATGCATTACAAAGCTGCGACTTTCACTCTAAATCGAGTTCCTTCTAAAGCGGTTGATAAAACACCATATGAGATATGGTACGGGAAGAGACCTAGTTTGTCTTTTCTTAAGATTTGGGGTTGTGAGGCTTACGTAAAGCGACAAGTCTCGGAAAAACTAGCACCTAAATCGACAAGTGTTTATTTGTGGGGTATCCTAAGGAAACAAAAGGATATTACTTTTATAATCCCGCCGAGAACAAAGTGTTTGTTGCTCGGTATGGTGCCTTTATGGAAAAACAGTTTATTTCAAAAGACACTAGTGGGAAAGAAATAAATCTTGAAGAAGTTCAAGAATCACGGGTAAACACTCGAACCGCTTTGGAAGTTCAACAACGTTCCGAACCAGTTGAACCTCCACAAGTGACACAAGGCCCACGTAAATCTAGTAGGGTAAGACATGAGCCGAGAGAGATTCGGATTTCTCATTACGATAGTCGTGATGTGTTGCTTATAGACCAAAATGAGCCCACTACTTATCGGAGGCTATGTCTGGACCAGGACTCGGATAAATGGCTAAGTGCCATGAACTCGAGATGCAATCCATGTATGATAACCAAGTTTGGAACTTGGTTGATTTACCCGAAGGTGGTAAGACCATTGGATGTAAATGGGTTTTCAAGAAGAAAACCGACATGGATGGCAAAGTGCATACTTTTAAAGCAAGACTTGTAGCAAAAGGTTTCAGTGCGACTCAAGGTGTTGATTATGATGAAACTTTTTCGCCGCATAGCCATGCTTAAATCCATAAGAATTTTAATTGCCATTGCTTTGCATATTATGACTATGAAATATGGCAAATGGATGTAAAAACAACATTTCTTAATGGAAAGTCACTTGAGGACGTGTATATGACACAACCCGAAGGTTTTGTACATCTTGAGAATTCTAGGAAGGTATGCAAGCTTCAAAGATCCATTTATGGATTAAAGCAAGCTTCTGGAGTTGGAATCTTCGTTTTGATGAAGCAATCAAGGATTTTGGTTTTATTAAGAATGAAGATGAGCCTTGTGTATACAAGAAGGTCAGTGGGAGTGTAGTTATTTTTCTGGTACTTGTATGTTGATGATATATTACTCATTGGAAATGACATCCCAACATTGCGTAATGTCAAGTCTTGGTTAGGGAAGTGTTTCTCAATGAAAGACTTAGGAGATGCAAATTTCTATATCCTAGGGATAAAGATCTATAGGGATAGATCTAAAAGGCTAATCGGTCTAAGTCGAGTGCTTACATAGACAAGGTGCTTGAATAGGTTCGGTTGCAAGACTCTAAAAGAGGATTGTTGCCAATGTCTCATGGGATAAGTCTCAAGAAGACTCAATGTCCTAAGACAAATGATGAGCGAGACCGTATGAATAAGATTCCATATGCATCGCCTATTGGATCTATCATGTATGCCATGTTATGCACTCGACTCGATGTATCATATGCTTTGAGCACTACAAGCGATATCGGTCGATCCAGTGAGAGTCACTGGATAGTCAGTAAAGAACATCCTTAAGTACTTAAGAAGGACTAAGGAAGTGTTCTTGGTCTATGGAGGTTTTGAAAACGATCTAGTTGTAAATGGTTACACGAGATGCGAGTTTTCAAACGATATAGATGATTTCAGATCGCATCTGGATATGTGTTTATTTTGAATGGGGGTGCAAAGAAGTTTGAAAAGTTCGAAGCAAGAGATCGTGGCGATTCTACAACAGAGTTCGAGTATATTGCAAATCATCGTCCGATGCAAAGAAAGGAGGCGCTTTGGATCAAAAAGTTCATTTCTCGAACTAGGTGTGGTTCCGAGTATTGCTAACCCCGTTTGTTTGTATTGTGACAATAACGGGGCAATAGCACAGCCAAGGAACCTAGATCACACCACAGATCCAAACATATACTCAGCGTTTTCATCTCATCGAGAAATTATTGAGAGGGAGACGTAAAGATTTGCGAGTACCCATCAAGACAACGTTGCGGATCCATTGACAAAAGCTCTTCCACAAGCAAAACATGATGGTCATGTTAGATCATTAGGCATTAGATGCATGTATGATTGGCCCTAGTGCAAGTGGGAGATGATGGGGCATGTGCCCTAGGTCAATCCATTAACTGTCTTTATGAATACTTTTAGTTAATAAAAATAGAGGATTTCATTTCTTGTTTATTATAATTAATTTGCATGTTTACATTATAATAAGATCCATGGGTATTTACATAAATATCCTAAATGTCCCTAGTCGATCATTATACTGGGAACTATAATGAATTAAGACTAGTGTGAGTCTTGATTGATGATCATATGATGATTATACGTATAGGGATACGAATCAAGATCACGAGTACTTGTTAGGGAACAAAGTACTGGGACCGACCCGCTATGAGAACATAACATGGATTAAGTCATAGTTGTTTCTCATGATAGGTATATATTCCAGTCCTCGACTTGAGATTACCAGAGACTTCAACATTAGGAACACAGTGATTTGACACAATCAAACGTTGTCTTTAACCCGGACGATTATAAAGGTTGTGATTGGTTACTATGTGAGCAATGTGATGAAGTTGTGTAATCGAGATAGAATTTGTCCCTCTCATATAAAGAGAGATATCTAGTGGATCCCTCGATGTGTTAGACTCGTTAAAGGCCTAGTCTAAGTGAATTGATATTGATCAATGTCACTTGGATGTTTTCGATCTACCTAGAGATCGAGACTAGTACGATTGAACATGTTGGATGACAATTCCATGCCTTATGTTTGATCAAAAGGATATCGTGTGACAAAAGGATGTTATATACATTATTGATTAGGTTGTATCGATTTGATATTCGTACGACTTGGGTAGTCATAATGTCTTGCTAGAGGCCGCTTATGACTTGTATACCAAAATGTGTTTTGGTACACTGCCAACGTTGTATGAGCCTATTGGGTCGCACACTAAGAATGGTTTTGCGAGATTTTAAGACGATTCAGAAAAACGAATTTTATGTGATAAAATTCATGACATAAACGTCCTTGTGGTGTATTACACTTATACTTCTTTAAGTAAGGGTATATGTGTAATTTACTTAAACGTCTATATACAAGAGTTGTATAAATAGACGCTTTAAGTTAGAATACACAAACAAAAAAGATCAAAAGGCCAAAACTCCTTTTTCGTTTAAGAAACGACTTAGGGTTTTTGGTATGCTCTGGATCGTTTTGGAGAGATTCAAAAGGTTTGACATTCTCTCGACGCTAGCACTTCGAATCTCGGCCGCCGTTCGTGTGTGGACTGCTGATAGAGGGCGTTCGTCGTTGGCAGCGCCTTAGAGATCGATCAACCTTCTGAAAGGTATATTGCGATTGAGGTATGATTAAGTTTTTCATGGTTTAAACGTTTTTAATGGAATTAGATTCGGATCCTGTTGGGGTTTTTGTCAAAATTGTTTTGTAATCTCCGCCGCGTATGAACCCCAAAACCCAACATAGATAAGTCCTCACTTAAAACCCTATTTGTAATACAACTATTGTATTTAGGGATTTTAAGCAAATTTACACATACGCTCTATTAATAAGTTATCATATAACAAATTGTAAGGGCTTTTATGTCATGAATTTTATCATATAAAATTCATTACTCTAGATCAATTGAAATTATGTAAAGCCATTCTTTGTATGTGACCCAATGTGTTCATGCGACGTTGGCAATGAACCAAAACTATTTTGGTACACAAGTAATAAGCGGTCTCTAGCAAGGCATTATGACTACCCAAGTAGCATGAATATTAAAATCGATGCAACCTAATGAATAACATATATCATATCAATTTGTCATGCGATATCCTTTGATTAAAAATAAGGCATCGAAAGTCACCCTTAATGTTTAATCGTACTAATCTAGATCTTCAGGTAAACTAAAAACATCCAAGTGACATTAATCATATCTATTCACATAGACTTGGCCATTATTAGTCTATCATATAGAAAGATCCATTGATATCTCTCTCTATACTAGAGTTACAAATTTTATCTTGATTACACATCTTCACATATTATTCATATGGTAACCAATTACAATCTTTATAATCGTCTGGTTAAAGACAACATTTGATTGTGTTAAATTACCATGCTTCTAATATTGAAGTCTATATTTTTATCGAGTCGAGAAACTAAATGATATACCTATCATGAGTAACACCTATGACTCAATTCATGTGGTGTTCTCATAGTGAGTCGATCTAGTATCTTATTCCCTAACAAGTACACATGATCTCGATTCATATCCATATACGTATGATCATCACATGACCATTAATAAAGATTCACACTAGTCTTAATTTATTATAGTTGCTAGTATTATGACCGACTAGAGATATTTAAGATATTTCAACTAAAACCCATGGATCTTACAATTAGGTAAACATGCAATCGCTTACAATAAAATGGCAAATGAAAACCTTAATTTTATCCACCAAAATTATAAGATAAATAATATTTTTAGATTGACCTAGGGCACATGCCCCAACAATCGTGAACTACAAAGCCGCCTTACTTTACTATATTGTCATGGGATTAGGATATCTTGATGTTAGTAAGATTATTTATGAGTCAATAAGGATTGCCATTACGACAAATAAGAATTATAGTTTACCCTTTCCTTTGATGATCAAATCTTTTTACAGAGCATATCAAGTAAACACGGCAGGATTTGAGATGCATGCTTTACTAGAGAAGACCATCACGGATGAAGTTATAGAGAGATATGAGAAATTTAATGGTTATTAAGACTTTCAAGATGAGAGAGAGAAGGCTTAGATAACTAGAAGAGAGACAAAGCAAATGAGAAAGATTAGAGATGACAAAGTTTTGGAAGAAATGTCGTGAGCAAAAATGATCCAAATGTAGAGCAACCTGCTAAGGACTATGATGGACTATATATGGAAGAGTTAGAATTGGCCTTTATGGTATTCTGCGCAATCAAATGACAACTTTGAGGAATCAAGAACTTGTGTTCGAGAACCAAAGGGCCTTAGCAAGGAGCATTCACAAGATAAGGAGAAAAATGTTTAGAAGACATAGAAGAAAAGGAGGTGCAAAGGTTCTTGTACCATCTACATAGATGAGCCTACCGATTAATATTAGTCTTAATCTTTCAATAGTGCTTGGTCAAGACTACTAGCTCTATGACCCCGCTACGAGTTACCAATCCCAGAGGATTGATCTAGTGGAGAACGTTGATGATTCAACTTTCGGGTGACGATATTGATTTCTTTACTCCCTTTTATCTTCTTTCTCTTTGAGTGATAATGTGTGAGGTCTTACGTATATATCTGGTGATACACTAAGTAATTTGTTGTGATATATTTTATGTGATTTGTGCTTAGTAATTTGATACATTTGATAAAGTGCTTATGAAAATGATTATGAACTTTGTTTGATTAAATCGATATGATGAGTTTAATTTTATATATTGATTATGCAAATTTATGATTATATTAATTTGTTTATACTTCATGAGGTATATTGTTTCATTGGAAACGCGACTTAATTTTTAAACCTTGAGGACAAGGTTTGGAATGAGTTTGAGAGTATTTAGGTAGAGTATGACAATGATAGTAAAGAAGGCAAGGAAAGAAAAGAAATTTAGTAGATAAATAAAAAATTAAACCAAAAAGTTTCGATATTCAAGTAAGTTGATGAGATTTTTCAAATTTATTCTAAATTCAAGTATAAATTTCATTTTATTTTATTTTTAGTTAGGAAAAGAATGATAATGAATATAATATATAATAGATTTTAAAAGGAAATGATATTTATCATCCAAGTAAAGTTTATGATTAAAGGAATAAATTATTATATCATTTTTGATTAACTTTACTAGTTGATTTATAAACCGATTGATTGCTTGTGTTAGTCATGAGAATGGGTAGAAGATCGAAACAATAGTGCAAGATGAACCAGACATATTTCTAAGAATTTTGTGATACAAAAGCTATTGATTAAATATTTTTATAATATATATAGAAAACTATTATGCCATAATTAAAAGAAAAAATAGGTTAGAAATTGATAAATTTCTAAGTTAGAAATAATGTTTTCTTCTACTTTAGTGGATAGTGAGAAGTGTTAACAAAAGTTTACAAATATACAGAGTCACATATACTCCATAGGAATTTGAGCAAGAAATCTATAACGGGAAAAATTTCAGAACGTCCATAGGAAATGGAGCACAGACTCAAAAGTAAATAAAAACATATATAAAAAGAAAGAAGAAATAATAGGATGAAGTAGGAAAAATGAGAAATGAAAAGGCGGATATTCTTAAACTCTTCAAAGAAATGATTTAGCTTGAGTGCTTGAAGTTAGGGTTGAGTGAAGTATTTCTTAATTTAACACATTTTAACCGATAGTTTTTGTGTTTTAGAATCTATACTACTACTCGTAAGCTTGATGCTTGTCAGTGAAGATTGAGAAAACCTATATTATGTACTGACCATAGTAATGAACTTTACCTTATAATGGGTGTTGCATTGGGTGGTTGAGTTATCATTAAGGGATATCTTGTTTTGTCTAAATCATTCCATTCTATCATAACTTTCATTTACTTATGGGTGTATGTTTCCATTTGAAGATCGCTTCTACTTTTAAAACTTCTATTATTTAAAGTTAAGATGAATTAGATTGAAATCAATTTATAAGGAAAGATAAGAGACTATCATTAAGAGTATTCATTTGCTCGAGATAGCAAAGTGCTAAGTTTGGGGGTATTTGACAAGTCAATAATTAGACATGTTTTCTAGTGTAATTTAGGTTAGTTTTAGATATAAATGATTGTATTACACTTAGTATTCTCTTATTTTTGTGATTTCAGGATTCGATTAAGAAAATGAAGAAATGGTAGAAAAAAGGAAGAAGAGCAAAACAATCAACTAGAGAAGAGATCCAACGATTAGCCAGCAATGTGAAAATACACAAGAAATCGCCATCTAAATTGGCAATATAGAAGAGTTAGCAAATCATTAGCGAATTGAGAAATATACTAGGAATCGCCAGTTTGATTGGTGGAGCATAAAAGCTAATTTCAATAATTAACTCAACGATTTATGAATATAATAGAATCGATGATAAATTGCTGAGGTAGGTTACAAGTTTTTTAGATTACTACGAAGGATTTGAGTTTATGTATGATATGTATAACTTAGGAGACTATAAATAGAACGTAGGGCTTTAAAATCTAGCTCTCTCCTACCTCTTCCACAATATCTTATATAAGTTAGTCTATGTTTAAAGCTACATTGGAGTTTTTATTTGGTTTACATTAATTATGATTTTCATTGAGTGTTAATGCTATCTAATTTCTATTTTATTGTGTTTTATCCAATATATAGATTTACAATGATAAGAATATGGCTTCCATTGAATATAGAAAAATCGATGGTTTGCTAAGGCCTATCAACCTATTATGAATTTGTATTTAATGATTCTAAGATTCCATATGCCATGATTATAACTAAGTTATGAAGTGATGTTATGTTCTAGTATTTGAATGAAGTATGAGTATATTACATTGTTTAGTGACGGTTTGTTTAGATATTTATATTATATTAAATTTGAATTTGATTTAGTTAAGTTTGCATTAAATTGTTTGAATTAGTTTAGTTAGTTTGGTTAATTAAGTTAGTAGGTATACTTTTTAGTTATTCAGTATTTTAATTCTCATTTAATTAGATTAACTAAATTAAGAAAAACAAGAAAAAAATACTTTCCTTAAAAGGTTGCAAAATCCATGTGGAGATGATACCATATATACTACTACTATAAATAATAAAAAATACGGGAAACTATTGTACACGCTTGACACATGTCAAGCCACAACATGAACCCACTCTCTAACCTGCATTGATGGTGATGTAATAGGAGCCACTGAAGTTCTTCAACAATCTTTCTTAATGTGTCCAAGCTGTCCACATCTGAAGCAAGTAATTTGATTGCATCCTGATCTCTGATCTAGACCATTCCATAACAGACGACCCTGACTCTGTTGTCATCGGACTCTGCCTCTGTGATCTTAAGTTAGTCGATGTCCTTGCGATGCATATCTACTTCAAGTCGCTTGCTGTGTCGGTATTGTGGCATGAGTGTTTATTACAGGCTACTCGTCATACCTGGGCCTTTGTCCCCGTTTATCTCTTTTATCTTTCCTCATCTTCCTTTTCCTGTCAAACATGGTGCTTTGCTCGAATGATCGTGATGCTAGTTGTGATATGGGCATCGCAATGCGAGAAAAGAGGTAAGTTTCGTGAGCTGTGACACATCCTTATAGATTTCTTGCAAAGTGTGGGATCCAATGGATACATCTACAATGGCGATCTCATCTTTTAGCCTAACTGCAAAATAGTTCACATGTTCTCCATTTGTAGCGGTCAAATCCCTAGCAAACTATAAGAGGTATCAAAATCTCTCAAAATACTAAACCATTGTCTGAGACCCCTGATGTAAACATAAGATCCCTTGTCTCAAACGCTGTATCCTCATTGTTATGTACTGGTCATAGAAAATCAATCAAAAGTTGGCCCAAGTATTCGACTTTATGTGTGTCTCAGTATAGGCAGTCCTCTAAACTCTAACCTTTTTTTCGAGCATATACCTAGATAGTCTAGCCCTAATGTTGTGTACCTTTAAAAGCTTATGAAGCTTCTCATGCGTAAAGTCCCATCTCTCAACTGCCTCTGGCTCCGCCTTTAAGGAAATATCAAGGATGAGATCTAACAAACTCCTTAGTCAGCTTAGCCTTAGCTGACAATGAGGTCTCAAAGGTAATATCCTGCACTGGTGCGTAGAACAGTGTATCTATGGGCGTAGCTATCAAAATAGTAATATGAGTCAGAACCTCTATAACTGTGGTTGGAGGTGTAGTCTCTACTATAACTAAAGTCAATGTCGTACTCTAAGTGGTCGAGGCAACTGTCGTCTCAGTGGTACTTGGTGTAACAAAGACGGTAAGAGTTGCGATAGCCGCTCTTTGGGCGCAGAGCAAGGCCATCATTTACTCAAATTATTGGTCATACGTCGTGATTCAGTAAAGTACACTATGATTATTCGCGGTGGGTGTAGAGCGCTCATCTATCCTCCATTCTCTGCATGCGGCGTCGGCTGTTGTCCGGACCCATTTTATTAAGTCCCTAACATTACCTAATTAACTTAATCTCCTTGATATACCCAATAATAATCTCAATGATCTAAAATCCATGATATAAGTGACAAAATCCATGATATAAGTGACATTCCTCTAATCTCTAATTGTGAAGTAAATTTGGAAAATTGTAACACCCTGAAACTCTATATTGAACAACTTGTCTCTTTACCAAGGTTAATTTGGTAAATATGCATAATATGCATGTAATGGTGTGAATAATGTGTTTACTATATATTTTTTAGTTGACTTAGGTGCGAAATCAATCCTAAGTTAAGGAGATACTTGGATAAATTGTTAAATATACCAAACAAAGAATAATGGCAAAATTGGTTAATACATACACATAAAGGTATTTATATAAAATACAAGAATGATGGACTTAATATGGACTCTAGGATTATCCAAGTACTTAAATGCATCAAGATGAGATGTAGGGTTTGGATTTGGTCAACCCTAATCTCTCTAACAAGCTAAATAAACCAACTTAAGGCTTCTAGCTACCTTTGTTTGAAATTAACTACAAGAGAAATTGAGGAGGGAGCCATAGAAAACTTACTTGGTAGATTTAATGGCGCAGAGAGAACTCTCATCATGATCTCACATAGCAAGATGATAGCTTGTCTCTTCTTATCTAATTTTCTCTATTTGATTCACATACTTGATTTTGAATGAAATCATGGTTTTCTCTTGAAGTCTTAAGATAAAAGATGAACCCCTACGCCTTGATTTGTGATATGGGTCAGTTCTATCTCATATTTTTTGGTTTATTCAAATGGATTTGCAAAATCTATGCTTTAATGGTCGAATTGTAGTTCAGATACATTATTTGATGAAGTGAGAATGATCTTGTGTTTTCAAACGAGTTGTTTATTATTGTTTTGATTGGATTTGAACCCTTAGGGGTTGGTATAAGTCATTGGAGAACTTGGAATTTGGATTCGGATTTTTGGATTTGGATTTGGATTTTTGAATTTGGAGTTCGTGCCCAGCGTCGCGCCAATGCTACGCTTACAAGCGTTACGATGCTACTTGGGGAATTCTAGGATTCGGTGTAGTTATCCTGACACGTGTTGGGCGTGTACAATAACTTTTCATTTATATTAAACTTTAATTATTTTGCAGTAGTGGTAAGTGAAAATCGTCTTCATAAGGATTTATTAAACCTCTATATGAAAAATGACTTTTAAAGTTTTTTATTATTTTTATTTATAATAATAATAATTAAAATAACTAATGAATAACTATAATATAATAATACTTAACTAACTATATTATCTTAATTAACTATCACAATCCATAATCACAATCAATCAAATAGATTAAATTCAATAAATATTTAAACAAATATCCAAAATAAAGAAACATAAACTAGTCTTGCATTCCAAACTTGTAAAGCCAATCCATATATTATCATATGCATACTTTATAAAGTAATATAAATTACTAAACTCCGACTATAAGTAAGTAAACAGCCTTTAGTAAGCTAATTATTCTCCTTATACTAGTAGATAAGCCACGTTCTAATTCTATTAAGCTAACCCCCTTTATTTACACAAAGACATTAACTTCAAGCGATAGAACTGCATTAAAATTTATGAGAACTTTGAACTACTAAATCTAATATTCTCAGAAAGCCACTTTAACACTAGATTTAATCTTAAATTCACTTAGGATATTTAAATGGTGTTTACCATTCAAACAATCATAGTTACTACATCAAATAGATAATGACACAATATATCACATATATATATATATATATATCATATATATATAAAAGCACGAATCACAAATTTTTGAGTGGTAATAAAATTTACCTATTTGCCCATACTTTTTTTTTCATCTCCAAATCAACATTTTTTTTTGTATCCAAATCAAACTCTAACTCCTTATCAATCCACTACACATTTTTTTTGTATCTCCAAATCAATCATGAACTCATTCTCATCAATCCAATACACTTTTTTTTATCTCAATCACAGTAGAGAATATTGATAAGCTAAAAAAGGTACTTGTATTTTTAATTTTTAAATTTTAATTACAATTTTAAATTTTGTTAATAAATTCTTAGAAATTAATTTCATGCGAGCTTCAAGCTCATGAGAATCGTGCGTAGCGCGTAGCTAGTATATATATATATATATATATATATATATATATTTGCATCTATGCATATAATAACTAGATCCATGATTAAAATCAATAGATATTAATCTATTAAATTAGTGAATCAAATAATACAATCGGTTTAAAACATTAAGCACATATTCATTTCATCATAACTACATTGCAAAATGGTTCTAGTTCACTTTCGAACTTTGTTTAGATCAAACAAACTACTCACTCATACTCATAAATAACATTGCAGTAATATAAATAAAAGACATAATTGAAAACACCTCTAAATTAAAATACTTGAATCTTCAAAAGCAATAAAATAATAGACAATGTATATAAAATATATTGACTATGGCTATACGAACAACCAAGGCTTCTAGGGCTTCAAAGTATGATCAAGAGCAATTAATTTCATAACCTTAGGTTTGTACTTATAGTATTCTATGTAGTAAACATCTCAAAATAACTCAAACAACTCGTAGTTATCCAAAACTCCCGAGATCTAACTCAGCGATTCACAACGATTTATTTGAGTTAGGAATCACTAATTTATTCTAGAATTTCAAGCTCACTAGTCTTTTCTTATGTCTAACGATTTAGCCAGTGATTTGGTGTCTATTGAAATAGTTAAGAACCGTTGGTTCATTTCCAGTTCTTATTTACTTCCTTAGTGATAATTCTTCATATACTTCTTCCTCTTGATTGATTCCTTCACAATCTTCATTTCTCCTTCATTTCTTCATATTCTCCATTTATTACCTGAAATATCAAAAACAAGAGAAAACCCCTTGTAATATAGTTTTTTACATCTAAAATCATCTTAAACTGAATTAGAAAACATGTCTAATTATTGACTTGTCAAATTTCACTAAACTCAACACTTGTTGTCCTGAACAAATGAATAATTTCAATCATATACTCTTTTCTTTCCTCATTCCGATTTCGTAATTATATACTCCTATTCTTAAACAAAATTATCTTAAAATATAAGCATATTACCTTCATAAAAATAAGAATCATGATAGAATAGAAAGAACTAAAGAACAATACCCTTTATTTGACATTTGAACCTCCTAATTACGTAATACATCTCATAATTCAAATTCAAATCAATCATCAGGGTCAAGGCACCACATAAGTTTTCTCAATCCCCATTGATAAACATAAAGCTTATAATAACTAATATAGAATCTCAAAATATAAAAAATCACTAAATCAATCTCATTTTTCAAACAATGCTTAAAATATCACCATAATCAAAGTCTATATGAAATTTTATTCACCAATATTCATCATTTCATATTCAATTGTTGGAATAAAAAGACATACTTCACTTAACTTAGCTATAAGCACTTGAGCCAAAACTTTTATTTGAAGAGATTTTTTATAAACTTCCTCCTTTTTCTTATATATCATTTTTTCTTCTTCAATTATACATTTTCATTCTCTTCATATTATATTCCTATGGTTCCTTGCTCTATTTCCTTTGGAATTCGTTATTCTTTTATAGGAATTATTTCTCTCATTTTTCCCACCACTATATTATCTGCTCCATTTTCTTTAGAATTTGTGGGTCTCTCTATTTTTCATTCAAAAACTCGTGTTAACTCTTCTCATTTTCATTATAGTCAAGGAAGCATTCTTTCCAACTAAGTAATGTTTATTGGTTAATTTCCTATTTTTCTCCTTAATTATGACATAAATTTTCAATACGTATCTATAAAAACTTGTATAAATAATCTATATAACAAGATTCTTAAAAAAATTGTCTTGTTTATCTTACACTTTTGTTTCGATCTTCTACCCATTATAATGTATAACACAAAGTAATCAATCCCCTTTAAACTCATTTAGTGCATACACAATCTAGGTGAAGTCATATAGGGAATAACAATTCCTTTCTATCATAAAATTTATATTTTCATGGGTAGTAAAAATATATCACTTCCATTCAAATTATGACCATATTTATATACCTAGCTAATTAAAGTGAAATGAAATGCGGAAATATTACTTGTATTGTGAAAATTTTGAAAAATTCAGTCAACTTTAAATAAATAAATGAATTCTACCTCTCGTTTCTTCCATACTTTGCTTCTTTATACATCACTTCATGTAATACCCCAAACTCATTCCAAACCTTGTCCTCAAGGTTTAAAAATTAATTCGGGTGTTCCAACAAAAACCAAAATACCTCGTGAAGCATAAACAAATAAACTAAATAACTAAAGAACATAAGAATGAATTGAATTAGTGATAGAAAACATGATAAATTTAAACATTCGAAGCAACATATGAGCTAAAGGGATATATCAAGCCATTTCATTATATCAAATTTCTAACATACCAACCACATCAATCAAAGCATAAGATTACAAACAAAGACCTCACATGAATAACACTTAGGAAAAGATTACACAACAACAACAACAACAACAACAACAACATAACCTCAGTCCCAAATTAACTGGGTGGGCTATATGGATCAAACTTTTTCATTGTGCTCGATTAAGTGTGATTGATGGTGAGCTTTGCAAACCATTCAAATCCCTCCTAATTAATGCATCACATGTTAACTTTGGTCAACCCCTACCTCGTCGAATTTCTACAGTTTCTATTGAGTCAAGTTTTCTAGTTGGAGCATTTGTAGGTCGTCTTTGCAGGTGACCAAACCATCGCAACCGCCCTTCCCTAATCTTTGTATCAATTGGTGGTACTCCTACTTGTCTTTGAATTTCTATATTTCTTATTTTATCTTTACGAGTTTTTCCATACATCCACCTAAGCATCCTCATTTCTGCTACGTTTATTTTATGTAATTGTTGTTGCTTTACCGCCAAACATTCACTTCCATAAAGCATAGCTGGCCTAATTGCGGTCCTATAAAATTTTCCTTTTAACTTAGTAGGAACATTTCGATCAAAAATCACCTCTGTTGCACTCTCTCATTTCTTCCATCCAGCTTCAATTCTATGTGTGACATCATTCTCAATGTTAGCATCATTTTGTATGATTGATCCTAGGTATCTAAAGTGGTTTACCTTAGAAATTTCTATTTACCCTAATTTTACCATTCCATCATCTCGATGTCTAGTATTTCTAAACTTACAGTGCATGTATTCGATTTCGTCATACTCAACTTAAAGCCTTTAGATTCTAATGTATTCCTCTAGAGTTCTTATTTCCTATTCACTCCATCTTTAGTTTCATCCACTAAGACAATATCATATGCAAATAACATACACTATGGTATATTCTTTTGAATATGTCTAGTTAGTTCATTCATAACTAAAGTAAATAGATATGGGCTTAAGGCCGATCCTTGATGTAGTCCTATCGTAATGGGAAGTTCTTTTGTAGCTCCTCCAAATGTCTTTATACTCGTTACTACTCCATCATACATATCCTTAATAGTGTCTATGTATCTAGCATGAACTCTTTTTCTTTCTAGAACCCACCAAAGAACATCTCTAGGGACCCTATCATATGTTTTTTTCTAAATCTACGAATACCATATGAAGATCTTTTTTCTTTTCTCTATATTTTTCTAACAATCGTCTTACAAGGAAAATCGCCTCCATAGTTGACCTCCTAGGCATGAAACCAAATTGGTTCTCTAATATTATTGTTTCTCTCCTTAGCCTATTGTTAATTATCCTCTCCCAAAGTTTCATAGTGTGACTCATAAGTTTAATTCTCCGGTAGTTTGAGCAACTTTGAATGTTGGAACTGGCATCGCATCATCATCGTCATCACCATATCAAGATGTTGGAACTGGTAGCTTGCCTCAGGATCATAGAGGGTGTAAGTCTCGATCTCTAGGTAAACTGAAAACATCCAAGTGACATTGATCAATATCAATTCACTTAGACTAGGTCTTTTAACCGTCTAATACATCGAGGGATCCACTGGATATCTCTCTTTATATGAGAGGGACAAATTTTATCTCGATTACACAACTTCATCACATTGCTCATACGGTAACCAATCACAACCTTTATAATCGTCCGGTTAAAGACAATGTTTGATTGTGTTAAATCACTGTGTTCCTAATGTTGAAGTCTCTGGTAATCTCAAGTCAGAGAACTGAAAAATATACATATCATAAGAAACAACTATGACTTAATTCATGTGATGTTCTCATAGCGGGTCGGTCCAGTACTTTGTTCCCTAACAAGTACTCGTGATCTTGATTCGTATCCCTATACGTATAATCATCATATGATCATCAATCAAGACTCACACTAGTCTTAATTCATTATAGTTCTTAGTATAATGATCGACTAGGGACATTTATGATATTACTGTAAATACTCGTGGATCTTATTATAATGTAAACATGCAAATTGATTATAATAAACATCAAATGAAATCATATATTTTATTAATTAAAAGTATTCATAAAGACAGTTAATGGATTGACCTATTGCACATGCCCCAACACAATTCCCAAGTAATATAGTTGTGAATCTAAGGGAAAATGTCGGCGCAATGCAGTATAGGAGTGGTAAGACGTTGCTTAAGTTGATTCAGAAAAAGTCAATGGATTAGAAACAGAATGAGGAGATTGAAGTTGGGCGGTGTGATGAACCTGAAAATTCAGAACATGATGAGTCTGAGCAAACTGGGCAGTGTGATCAGAATGAGCAGAGTGGTTTAAAAGGTGATGATGATACGGCAGAGAGTTCTAAGGCTTTCAGAAAAGGAAAAGTTGTTGAGAGGGGTCGTTCACCAAGGCAGGAACAGTGTCAGGCAGGATTACATTTTCAGATAACCCTCTCGTTATCACTTCATCATTACCTTATCCTTAGAGTTTCGAGAAACAAAAAAATCAAGAACAATTTAAAATGTTTCTTGATATGTTCAAAAAGTTGCAAGTAGATATCCCTTTTGGCGATGCTCTTGAACAAATACCACACTACACCAAGTTTTTGAAGGACATCATTGCACGAAAAAAAAAAAAGATTGAGAATTTTGAAATTATGAATTTGACTGAGGAGTGTAGTGCCATTCTACAAAGAAAGCTCCCATATAAATTGAAGGATCTCGGAAGTTTCACCATACCGTGCACGTAGGAGTTTGTCTTTTTGATATGGTGTTATGTGATCTTGGAGCAAGTATAAATTCGATGCCCCTAACTGTTTTCAAAAAGTTAGGTTAGGGGGGATCAAACATGTGAATATGACCTTGCAGTTAGCAAATCGATCATTTTCTTATCTAAAAGGTGGAATCAAGGGTGTGATTGTAAAAGTTGATAAATTTATCTTCTCAATCGATTTTGTAGTACTAGACATGGATGATGATGATGATGATTAAGTTCCCTTGATTTTGAAAAGACCATTTTGGCAACAGCTAGAGCTCTCATTGATGTGCAAGAAGGAGAGTTGCGATTGCGAGTAAATGATGAGGTGGCGTTGTTCAACATCTACAACACGATGAAGTTCCCGAATGCCTATGAACAATGCAAGAGCATAAATGTCGTAGATAGAGTTTCTAAATGTGTGACTGAATTATCTCAAGAGCACGTACCGAAGGATCCCTTGAAGAGATGTTTCATCCAGAGCATCACAGATAGCCCCGCTAGTGTATGTACACTTCAGGAGACAGTTCAAGAGTTAGCAGCATTGAAATCAATCAAGTTTCAACAGTGATTAAGCAGCTAGAACTTGAGCCTAAAGTGTAGTTATTGAACCGACTGTAGAATTAAAGTCTTTGCTTGAGCATTTGAGATATTCTTACTTAGGAAACGAGTCTACATATTATGTTATCATTTCTTCTTTGTTGACTAAGTTGGAGGAAGAAAAGTCGCTTCGTGTTTTGTGTAAACACAAATCGACTTTGGGGTGGATAATCAAGGATATAAAAGGAGTAAGCCCATTAATTTGTATGCACAAAATTTTGATGGAAGATGATCATAAGCAATCCATGGAGCATCAACGCCGCATAGATCAGATTAAGAATGCAATTAACCTAAATGTTCAAGACATTAACGAATGGAAATCTACATTCTATGTGTACCTTGTTCCTTCAAATGTCTAACAGCACGTGGTTCTAGAACGTCGATAACAACGATAATTTCAATGGGCAGTGTTTTTCCAAAAGTAAGGCACATTTACAATTTATTTCACAAAATAGGGTGGTGTACTTTGAATTAACAAAAATAGCCAATAACGCCTTTTCAAAAGGCGTTATTGGCTATTTTTGAAGTTTGTGAGGTGGCGGTAAGGTGGCGGTGAGGTGGCGAGGCATAGGGGGACATAATTTGTCAAGGTTTGTATAAATAGCTCCTTTTGAAAATGAGTTATCTATACATTTGCCCCGCCACCTCACAAACTTCAAAAATAGTCAATAACACAATTTGAAAATGCGACATAGCCCAGTTTTAGAAAGAAAAAAAAAACCACACTTATTTTTCGGGGTTTAAAGTAAAAGGTAAAGTAATTTTGTAATTTTTTCTCATAAATTAGTGACAAAATATCAAAAATCTGAAGTTGACACTTCCAAGCTACGGAAAGTAAATTTGCACACAAGTAGTTGCAGTAATTCCAAATAGTTACTGCTAAAATGTAAAATAAAACAATTAACCATATATTATAGTTCTATGTATGCCTTGGGGCAATCAATTCAGATTTATAGATTGCAAAGGCCAAGACTCCATAGGATCCTGTACAAAAGAAAGGATCACGGCTATTGTTGTGGCAAGGTTACATGAGAAAGGAAATCATAGAATCTAATGAATTGGTATTTAATTTTTTTTAGGAATCACGGCTATTTTATTATTTGATGAAGAGTGGTTCGATATAGCAATATCCAAAATATAGATGGAGAGCATCCTCCACGACAGCTCGAACCCCCGACTTCCTGCATATAAGATCGAGGCCCCATATCGTAATAGTGAGCTAACCCACGTAATTGATAGTTAAGCCATCTCGACAATGACAACCAATTTTGAATATGCACTAAAGCAGTTTATTTTTGTATAAAAAAGAAACCAAATTTTTTTTTTTTATTAACCATGTGTATCTAAATTTAAATAGTATTATTTACCCTGAAATTGATGAAATAGACCATCAGGCCCAACATTTGGCAGCCGTGGAGAATCGAACTTAAGATCGTGCACGTAATCCACATAGTCCTACCTTCACCTTACCACTAGAGCAACTCGTCGAGGTTAGAAAGAAACGAACTTACCCACAATGACTCGAACTCCTTACTTTTTACATTAGTGTTCATACCAAATTAACCAATAAGTAAAACCAACTTTCAGGCGGCTCATGTTCACGCGTCATACGTGGACTATGTTTCACGGATAGCGCCCACGTCAGCGGAAAAAATCTACCCAACTAATAGCGCCTGTTGGAAAGGCGACATAGCCTAGATTTAGAAAAAAAGGAAAAAAAAAAAAAAAAAAAAAAAAAAAAAAAAAAAAAAAAACCACATATTTTTCTCGGGTTTAAACTAAAAGGTAAAGTACATTTGTAATTTGTTCTCATAAATTGGTGACAAAATATCAAAAATTTGAAATTGACACTTCCAAGCTACGAAAAGTAAAATTGCACACAAGTAGTTGCAGTACACCCAAATAGTTATTGCTAAAATGTAAAATAAAACAAATAACCATATATTATAGTTCTATATAGGCCCTGGGGCAATCAATTCAAAATTATAGATTGCAAATGCCAAGACTCCATCCC
This sequence comes from Stephania yunnanensis, assembly GCA_039657365.1. Taxonomy (NCBI): domain Eukaryota; kingdom Viridiplantae; phylum Streptophyta; class Magnoliopsida; order Ranunculales; family Menispermaceae; genus Stephania; species Stephania yunnanensis. The sequence continues at coordinate 23,033,497 of CM077581.1, read as the reverse complement.
TGTTGAAAAGAATTTACTTTTAACCTCAAAAAGCTGCAATAAATTAAGGTGTATAAACAAATTAGCAAAACACCTAACTTGGTAAAGCTCTGCCCTAACCATACTCACATTGAAGTCCCTCTCTTTATATTCTTTCATATGATTCGGCATGAGATTTTTCTTTAATTAATTGATTATAATATCAACCATTTTTCATAAACACAATACCTATGTCCCTATATATCATGCAAATCAAAACCTAACCTAAATAAATAATTATGAAAATACTAAATTTGTGAACTTACTTTTTTCCTCCGCTTTTCCTCTTCAACGTAATATTCCTGCAATAACAATTTATTTTCGTTAGTTTAGAACACAAAGAGTATAATAAATCAACTTTAAGAAAACTAATATAAACTAATAAAAGTAAACCTTTACCCAAATAATGAGTCATAACCTAACCTAACCTAACTCAACTAACAAACCTAACCTAACTAACTATATTAACCTAAAATTGCCCAACAACAGAACTGAAGTAAACTAATCACAGTTAACTAACCTAAGTAACCGTAGCAAACATGTACCCAAATAATAAATGAAAACTAACCTCAAGTAACTTAACTAACTAAGTTATCCTAATCTAACATAAAATAACCAATTACCCGTAGCACCAGAACAAAGATGGTATATTTAAGATAGAGTTGGACTATATGTCCTCAATAATGTTTTGAAAACCTAGGTAGAAAATAAGACAGTTTTCTTTTTATCAATTACCCATCATGTTATAAAACATTACACCTCTATAATAGCTACTTCTCTATCCGAGTTGTAACATTTCTTATAACAACCTCACTTGAGTGTACGTGGCTAATAGTCCCACTTATTTCCCATTAATATATTAAAACGAGTAAAAATGAGTTGAAGCATATCCATCTGTTTAGTTATGGCAACATGAAAATCCTTACCATGATTTTCATGATTTACATATATATATACATTCGTTCCAACCTTCAACTCTCTTTTCTAAATTCATTGATATTGAATCAATCGAACGCACTTCTAACACTTGTTCTACTTTTTGAAGGCCTTGCGTTATATCCCTGTTCAAGATTTTTCATATATAAATGTAACTAATGTATCTCCTTCGTAAAAGATTTCCCCATAATGGCCATGAACAGTAGCTCATTGAGTAGCCAAATAGGGCTTAGCGGATCTAATTACTAAAGTGCCAACAAGAACAACGAGAACCTGACCAAATTTTTGGTATGGTCCAATTGAATATTTTTGTGACAAATTCCTCGAATTGGGTTGCATTTCCATAAAGGATATAATTGACAACTCGAAGTTGCATATATATATAAAAGCTCAGTTATCAGCATTAACCAAATAAACATATATTAGAAGTTTCGAAAAAATCTTGGGTTCGACTCTAGTTGAAAAGAATCAAAAGTAGCTGCATTGATGCATACCTAACTTTGTGCATGACATTGTGGTGTTTTTTGTGTCGAGGTTCAATGAAGGCCGTGACGAATCTCACACAAACAACCAAAAATAAACTAACTTAATTGACTTAGCAAACTAAACATACTAACTAAATGGAACTAACCAAACTAAACTAACTAACCTTAACTAACCTAACTACCTAAACAAAACAAACTAACTAAACTAAAATAACTAACTTAACTAACTAAACAAACAACCAAAAAACGATTAACTAAACTACTAAACGAAACTAAACTAACCTCCTCCGCCTTCTCCTCCGTTGGGACGTATTTTGGCTTTCGCCTCGCCTCCGCGCTCCCACATCGCGCGCTCCACGCACCATCGCGCAGCCTCCGCCAACTCCTTGCTCATCTGCGCGCTCTGCCGCTCTCCGTCAACTCCCTCTCCTCCTTCTCCACTTCTGGTCGACGACCTTTTCCCACGTCCCGACCCGTCGCCATCGATCTCTCTCGCCAACACCACCACACTTGACACCTTCACCACCCTCTGCCCTCCCCTCCTTAAATACCCGACCCACCCACCCCCCCCTACAACACACCCGTAACCTAGCTTGTACCCTTCTTCCTCTCGCAGACCGGACGCGGAGAATATATTCTCTGCGTCCCAGTTTGCGCGAGGAAGAAGGGTCCAGTACACAGATAGCGCCTTCTCAAAAGGCGCTATCTGTGTACCCCAGTGCGTCATGTCCACGTGGATCCACGTGGACTTAGCCCGAACGAATAGCGCCTTTTCAAAAGGCACTATTCGTTCGGGGCATGGCCACGTGGCACGGAGTACACCGATAGCGCCTTTTGAAAAAACATTATCCATGTGTCCACGTCAGCAACACGTGTGAGCCAATGTGATAACGCCTTTTGATTAAGCGTTATTGCCTATTTTCGGAAAAAAAATTCCATTTTCACCCTATTTCCCTCATTTAAAGTAATTTAATATGTACTTTTGTAATTTTTTCACAATGGGCCACCAGGAAATGAAGTGGTTGTTAAGTCTATCTCAGCTGTCGATGTACTAGCCAACTCCTCTACACCATTCTAGTTGTGTGCAGAATGACATGTTAGTGTACAGGCTCCCTTCAATATCGTCCTTCGACCGACTCCTATGACTCCTTTTGGATGTGAGGGCACCTTTCTCCTCTACAGAAGACATCATGATCGACTTGTGGCTCCACCAAGCTGGGTCACTCTCATTGGCCTGCTTTACTCGTCATCGTTTGGGGTTAGGATTATTCACGTGCAGCTGCTTCTTGTAAAAGGAAGTCGAGCGCTTCCTTTCGGGCTGCCCAACCTCGGTCTGGGACCTCGCTGTCCTAGCAGCCTCAGTGCGCAATCGATGTTCTGCAGGATTTTTGCCACACCTGCATTTTAGATGTTGCCATCCCTAAACACGGAAGAAATGATGCTATAGTCCTACAACAACAACAACAAAAACATAAGGTAAATAGTTCCAATTAAGCTAAGAAACAGTTCAATTTCATCGCTCTCAATTTCACGGTTCCGAGAAGGACCGCTACGGCTTTAGTGAAAAGGGGTCGACAATTCAATATGGGACTCGGTCTTGATTGACTAAGACTAATGAGTGGATGTAAGTTGAGGGTGGTCGAAACATTCCCAGCCCTTTCATTTAAACCTGACCGAAACCCTTTGCAAGGTCTTGACCATGTTCGGCCGTTGTTTGTGACCCCCAACAGAAAACCTAGGACACCATTAACCCTACTCCCACAGACCAAAGGTCGCAAAAATACCACCAATACACTCGAAGTCTCATGAGGAACAAAACCCACAAAGTTTAAGGGCGAAAAACTTACCCAATAAACCAAGAGAAGATGAATATGGTCGCAGTGGTCTTTTGCTTCCTCGAGCTCCGACGACCGCAGGTCCGATGGGGTTCTACTCACAAAAATACTCTTATTGTACCGGCGATCTCCAACGAGTGCTCAGCAGGGCCGAAAAGACTCAGAAATTAGGGTAAAGATGAGTCTGATTTTTATGGTACGAATGGTTCGGATGTGCATGGGAGATGAGTTTGAGTCGCTAAGGGTAGAGGTATTCTTGGGGTTTAGAAAAAAAAAAAAAAAATATATATATATATATATATATATATATATATATATATATCTATCATATCTATCATATCTATCATATATCTATCTCTATCATATATATAAAAGCACGAATCACAAATTTTTAAGTGGTAATCAAATTTACCTATTTGTCCATATTTTTTTTTTTTTAATCTCCAAATCAACATTTTCTTTTGTATCCAAATCAAACTCTAACTCCTTATCAATCCACTACAAGTTTTTTTTTTCTTTATCTCCAAATCAATCATGAACTCATTCTTATCAATCCAATACACTTTTTTTGAAGAAGTAATGTCCTAGCATGACTAGTTTGTTTTTTCATTCACATCTTATCTCAATTACATCAGAGAATATTGATAAGTTAAAATGTACTTGTATTTCTAATTTTTAGATCTTAATTACAATTTTAAATTTTGTTAATAAATTCTTAGAAATTAATTCTCGCTCGCTTCGCTCGCGGGGGAATCGTCCGTAGCACGTCTTGAAACTAGTATATATATATATATTTGAAGTAAAAAAAATTAAAATTAAAAACGAGGTACAAAAGAGTAACTCGGTTCCCTTTAGCTAGAAGTGGGGCCTATTTAACACTTCCTTTTCTTAGGAACGGCTGAAAGAACCCCCGTTTTTTATTAAGTTTACCCTGTTTACTCACCCCACCTCGGTTTTTGAATTTTCATAGTTGAACGTACCCTACTTTTTTCTAAATTCTCCAAAGTACCCTTACTAAATGTACCGACTTTTTGTTGAATATACCTCATTACTCAAACATATCCTTGTCTCGTCGGCTTGTAGGTTTTGGACATACTGAATCCCATCGAGACCTTTTTAGAGGTCTCGGCCGACTTCATCCGGCTCCCATCAAGACTTTTGAAGTGACATCCATCTCGATGGAAGGCGACCAAAGCCTCTTCAATGGTCTCGACCGACTTCTACCGAGAACTATAAAGAGATCTCAGTGGTAGCTAGCTGTGACCTTCAAAGTGTGTCTGAAACCCATGAGCAACAAAAATGAACAAAAAAAAAATTTGAGTCCGGAAAATACATGAAAACGACCTAAAACGAGCCAAAATGCGAGATTCCGGCCCTAAATCGAAGCCTTAACTAAATAACACAAAAATCAACTAAAAACAACAAAAAAAAAAATCCAAGAAAACCTAGAAAAACCGACACAAAAAAACTTGAAAAATGCACTCACAACATCAAATCGATGTGATTTTCACTTGAATTTGTGAGATTTGGGTTGGGTTGAGAGTGTGATTTGAGAGAGGAAGAGATAGTGGTGTGTGTCATGTGTGACTGAGCTATGGGTGGGCCGGGTAAGCGGGGTATATGTGAACAAAATCCTTTTCATATGGAGGGGAGTTGGGTCACTTCAATTAAAAAAAAAAAAAAAAAAAAAAAAAAGTGAGATACACTTAGCAAAATTGAAGTCGGTTTCACCGCTCCCTTGTTTTTGAGTGAAGACAATCATGGATTGGTGCTTCGAGAGTTATCAATGATTGAACGCCGAGTTCTGAAATTGTAATTTGTTGTCGATCAAGCTACGTTGTAAAGAATATCCTTTCGGGGTTAGAGCAGGAAAATGTCTATTCTAATTAACAATGTGGAATGAAACCTTAGCTTTGACCTTTTTTGGTTTTTATGCGTTGCGGAGCTTTGTTTTAGCTTTTTTTTTTTCTTTCTTTCTTCAATTTCTATAACAAAATATGATGACATGAATATCTACCCTAATACTTTTGTATATTGAAGTAAATATCCACTACTTTTCTTTAGTCACGTCGACCAAACTTTCACGATTCTCATTTGCATCAAAGAGTCTTTGGTGGTTCAATGTCTATTATCCTGGGTAACTATTTTCACCTCAACCCATAATTACATGGGAGATGAAGTCGAGAAAAGTTCATTGGTTGCTGCTAAAAGCCCATTGATTTTGAGCTATCAAACAGAACTATCAACCACCCTGAGTATGTGCCGACCATCCAGTCCTCTAAATGCCATATATTACGCCGACACAGTAATAACCATATCTTCAGAACAGTACTAATACGAACAAGACCCAGCAGAAAAAGGAAAAGAAAAACAACCACTACTCATTTAAAGAACTGCTCAAGATGGAGACTGTTCTGCTGTTGGATCAGGCCTAAAGCATCAAAGATGGTATTCCCAGAGACTCCTCAGTTGCAGTTTCTACGTCCTGCTCAACAATTGTTGTTATATAACCCAACCTCCTGTTGCACTATATTAATAGTACTATAAAGCACAAATGCAACTTGAATATGCCTCAAGTTAGTCTCAAATCATGCATGTTACACAAGTTGGCAAGAACCCCTGAAGTATTGTTCTGCAGTTGGTAATTTACAGATCCGATACCATATGGTGCTTTCCCTGGACTTGAAGAAAAACAACAATTACACTAATAAGCAATAATCAACCAACATATCGGTTAGGAATCAATTGACATCGTGAACGCAGCCTTTTTTCTATCGACATTGCATTCAAGAACTCTTGAGCAAGTAAATTGGTTTTTGTTTGCATCAATTCATCCCTGTAAAATTAAAAAAAAAAAAAAAAAAAAAAAAAAAAATAAAACACTAATTGAAACTGGCAGCAATAAGTAAAGAGCCAATGATCTGAGAGTCATAACAGGTAAAACAGTGTCAATTCCAAAATATTCTGATTAGTACAAAGACTAGTAACAAGGAGGGAATCGAAAGGAAAAAACAAAAAAATAAAGATGCCAATGTTATTTTCCAATGCAATTAACATTAATATATTGTATTCATACTCAATATCATCTTAAGGTTGCTGTTCAAGGGAAAAGGAAATATCAATTGGAGCATACAGGGAGTAAAAGCTCAGTTAGAACCTGTGGCATTTAACCAAAGCTTGGAAACTGCCTCAAGGATTCATCACCTTCGAACTCTTCAACTATTGTTTGCCTAGTCAAAGTTATCGATTTTAATTGGGGTGATTTCATCAGCTACATTGAAGTGCCCTACCAAACGAGCAAAGAATAGCATCATTTGTTCGAGTGTGAATTTTATGTTCTCAGCCTGCATAACACCACCAGTAAATTACTTGTTGATTCCCTTTAGCAAAAAAAATGTAAATTTAAGATTATGGATTAAAATCTTGTGGTACCTTTCGAAATCCATGTTGTTCTCCTTCATACTCAACAAGAGCCACAGGCAACCCTTTTTCTTTCAAAGCGTTGTAAATTTTATGAGCTTGAGCAGGTGCCACAATCTGAAACATAAAATCAGCCTCTCAAAAGACAGATTAAAGCTAGTTAACATGAAAAGCAGAGGACATATGAATTTGTTTGAGAGGCTAGATTATAAAAATGAACAAAAAAAAAAAATCGTTCTCGGAGAATTATTTCTCCTTGCTCCACATATATACTCAATCAAAAGTTCCGTCCCTAAAGAGATGCTAGAAATAGAATTTGGCTCAAACTACATTTATGCAACATTCTACTAATAAGGCTTTTAGTGCTTTTTATTTGTTTTTTTTTTTTTTTTTTGTTTTTGGTTTTTTTTTTCTTTTCAATTATAGTGTTTGGGTTGTGATAGGGTTAAGTTTTTTTTAACATGGGGTATGTTAGTTCCAAGCAAGGATCGAGACTTCGATTTCGTCATATAATTCGCTTTCGTGAAAATCAAAATTAATTCGGAGAAGTTTAATTCAACGGGGAGAGTTTTTGTAAAAATTCGCCAAACTAGATAAGTTTAGAGAGTTTTTATTTAAATTACAAATAAACAAAAATTCATTTTATGTTGTGCTAAAACAAGCACAATTATGCAATTCTTTCTACACCATAAAAATATCAAATTTAATAATTTAGACCTATTCTGTTCATAATAGTCATGCATTTACGTTACACGGGTAGAGTAGATTTTGTTTAAAAATTCGTTCTCTTTATAATTCACATCATATATACATATGATATGTTAAACATAGATATTTATAACATATAGTTTATACTATAATATTAATATAATTTTCTAACCATTTTATAAATATTACATACTCATGGTTAAATAATTAAATTGGAGAGACAATAAAATTCCCCAAAGCACCTTGACTTATTTTTTTGATGATTTTTCACTTGTACGTTTATATTTACATGGTGCTTGGATAAAAAAAATATTTACTAGATGTAAACTTTCTAAGGTATCAATAGGCTAATAGCTATGATTAATGATCATAACATTTACTACCCAATCTAAGCATAAAAGTCATCCCAATCATGTGCCCAACCATAAGGAAATTTGAATCTCAAGGAATAAATAACTTTTGATTGTTTAAACTAAAAAGTTAAAGAATATAATGTATCTCGAGGAAATGAGCGGCTTACAGTACTATGTAGCTATGTGTGTCCTTAAAGTGAGTCCCTCAAATCACCCCCAAATCCTCACAAAACAATCGAATCATCAAATTGGGTGTGTGGTATGTGCTCAAGCTCGAAGTCTTCACTGTTGCAAAGAGTCTGATCTCCATCCTCAAAACTTCTTCTCCTCTAGATCTCGAATCAGACTTAAGAGCAACAAAGAAAAGGGTCGATTCAAAGCAGCGAAGTTGAAAAGGGAGAAAAGATGAGCTGGATCAGCTGCAAGTCTCCGACTCGAAGAGAGACCCAAAACTAGGCAAAGGCTGAAGCGACGATGGAAATAAAGGGAAAAAATGGAGGGGCATAGGGGTCCTGCTAGATGTGTAGAACAGTAGAAGATATATCTCAATGTTTGCCTCATTATGATGTGGAGCTTGAGTGATTGAACTGTGATTCGTGAAGTTGTTGCGGTGTATTGTATCTACGAGTAGTCGAACTAAAAAGCCTGCAAATGCAAGTATGTATGATCCTGCAATTTAGGGGTTTTGTATATAAGTCAATCTTTTCGGTCTATTTGTTGCAAGTTTTGCAACTTTCTAGTACCCAATGTTGAAAAAATTCGAAAATATCGAATTTTTAAAAAAAATTCGACGAAACATTGTAGTGTTGAAACTACAAACAAACTTAGTTTCGATGACTTTAACCTCAACAAACTTCGCCGAAAATTTGGCGAAGTTTGTTCAATTCTCAATCCTTGGCTCCAAGTAAGAGTGAGTAAAAACTTTCTATGACTATGATAAGGGCTGACATATGGAGCATATAGATAGAGCTCAAACTTGAATGCAGGATAGAGACGTGTTTGTCCTCATGATACAATTCCTAGCGTGTGTCCTAGTACTTGTTTGATCTAAAGTGCACTTGACGAAATTACCTTTTTCTTCTTTTTATTCAACAATGCAAACCCTAACCCTTTTTTTCTTTTGCAAACCAAACAACAAAGCATCCATGATGCCTTGTGCACCACGTAAGAAGTTATTAAATGTAAATATTTTCGATTCTTGATTAAGGATTGGTTTTTAATAGAAATGTGTTTGTTATTCTACTTTCTTTACAACAAAACAAAAATGGTCTATATTTTTGGAAGCAAAGAACAACCTTACCACTGGCGCAAAAGCCCAAAATTATATAATATTTTCTGGACTTACAATATCTTCATGGCATGCCATAGAAGAAGATATTTTTATTAACCTAATGACGCTTTATTGATCACTTAGTTGTATAATGTTACCAAAATTGTATCTCAATTCAAAAAAATAAAAATAAAAATAAAAAAAGAGAAGAATAATTTCTTGAATGGAAACTCTATTGAACGAGGTACTCTCCCAGCCGTTCTATCAAAATTCAAGTCCAACTTCTTCAACTTTATGCTCTTCCACTTCAAATTCTGAACTTTACATTTCAGATTTGCATTCCCATTCAAATTCTAAAGAACAAGCAACTCTTTAGCTTCCTTTCAAACTTTGCATTTCAACTTCTCCAAATTATGCCCTTCCATTTCAAATTTCGACATTTACATTTCACATTTACATTTCAATTTTGTCTCCTTATTTTTTTGTTAAAGTACACTCTTACCAAATTGACCATTTTTCAATTCAAAAGATGCAACCCATAAATAGACCATTTTTCACCAAGGTGTGTGCCTTGGTGTGCCCCATTCAAGTGCTTGCGCCTGGAGCGACCTCTATGCTCCTCAATGACACTACATGGTTGATGGCCCTATGGTTCATAAAATGAGAGAAGTTGTCTTGTGCAATTGAGAAAGTAAATCAATGACAATAAGAAGGAAGCCTCAATCCCAAATTAGTTGGCTTGAACCAACCAATTTACAAAGTAAAGACAAAAAAGCAAATACATGAACACCCGAGTGGTTCACCACAAACCAAAGTGCATCGAAAAAAATTGAGGGCTAAACAAAAAAAAGGCAATGAAGCGTTGATGACTAGACTCTATGTTGAGCAGTTTCGTTAATGTGTTGCATGTGCATTTACTAGATAGTCTCATCTTAGATCTAGGTAGTTCTTTAGGCTGACCATAGTTTTTTCCTCCATGTATATTCATGGCAAGTCCGCTTCCCAAGATCTCGAAAATTCACACGAGTGTAGTGGATAACGAAAGAATTTTTTGTTTGTTTCGCACCACAGAGAACCTAAATAGATTCAAACAACCGCTAGGAAGCAACTACCCGTACATTGCAACACCCCTCCTTAATTAGCCAAGAGATTGAAGGGGAGAAACGACAAAGATGCCCCAAACTTTATAATACCTAAATTTCCAACCTCCTATACGCTCCACCTCCTTCCACATCCACACGTCAAACCCTAGCTCGACAAAAACGAAGACCATCATTGACTCATCTTCCTGTTCGGGTTTCATAGAAGAATTGGAATGAAATTGAAGTAGAGAGAGAAAGAGAGAGAGAGAGGACACTCATTTTATAGACAAAATAGTGGTTGTGTTTCTTTGGTTTGTTTGTCAAATTTCATAGCTTTTTCTTTGTTGAAAGGTAGTCTGCTCGATGAAGAATATAAGCTCATAATAGGGATATTTACATAACTTTACCCGAGTTGTGACGATAGGTGTTAACCGGTAGCCGAACAACATCGCGAGCCTCTTAGCTTTAGTGATGTCAAAGTAAGCGTGTCAAGTTCGGCTTGTTAGATTGAACAACGAAAAAGAACAAGGCTGTAATGTAATGACACAAATCACTAATAGTGAATTTGTCCATAATCAGATCTATGACCTGGCGCCAAAAGGCAGGTACACAGTCCTGACATTTGGCACGAAAGCCGAGATGTTTTTATTTTTTAGTGGTGGATTCTGATAAGGTCCCACATAGAGTCTTGTAGAGTTAGTTAGTGGGGAATACCATATAAATAGGGGGTAGAGAAATATTGTAAGGCATTCAGTACATTTGTCTTGGCTTAGAAACTCATTTGAGTTCTTGGAGAGTCCAACCTCTTGAATGTTGTGGGATTGCTTGTTCGTGTGTTCGGTTCAAAATATATCTTCTTCTTCTCTCACATTTCTCCTGTTCTTTATTTTTTCTTTGTTAGTTCGGTCCATTAAAGTTTGGGGCTCTATCATTGGTATCAGAGCACACTTTCAAACATGGAAGCTCGATTAGCTCGAATGGAAGCTCGATTAGATCAAATTAAAGAGGAGTTGAAGAAGATTTCAACCATTGAAGGGTCGATTGGGGAGCTTAGATATGAGATGAGGTTTATGTTTAGAGGGTTGCATCAGAAGCTCGACGAACTTCTTCGTCATCGCGGGATCGAATCAAGCGGCACAAGGGAGCATCAAATCGAAGAGTCTTGCAGGACGAAAGCACCAGATCTGCCAGATCCGATGACGTTTGAGTTGATTCGGGTAGTTGGAGATTCAGATAAAATGGCGATTGAGGTGTTTCCAACTGTCGACGCTTCAGATATGGTGAAAAAACAATCACCCAACCTCAAATCCAAGGCAAATTCAGAGATCCAAGGGTTAGTGCCGCTGATTGAGATCGAATTGCACTCGTCAACCAAATTTTTGTCTAGATCTAGCTACAAGTCACCAAATCTCAGCAAGATCCTCACGGTTTCCATTCTCGATGACACGTCTACATATCCAAGATTTGTAAGTATGGATGACTCGTTCTTTGAAATCGACCCACCGCCATGGCCACCGCCTTGCCCTCTTTATTTGCTGCCTTTTCTTTCACTAGCGATCTACATTTTTGTTCTCTCTGGTACGAGCAAGTTTTTTGAAACAAGGGCTCGTTTGGAGATGATTTTGTTTATAGAAGGGCATTCTCAAGGTGCTTTCATGGTGGGATCGTTGACAACACATAAGAGTATGGGTGGTGGGATCATTGACTGTAAGACGATATTTACACCACAATATCATGTTGTGGCCTTTGATTTTTCTAGTGGGATGCACACTCCATTTTACAATTCTCATTTGAAGTTGCTAGATCGATCGACTAACTCAACATTCAAGGAGAGTCAAATGGTCGTTGTTCCGTCTTCCATTTGTGGTAGCTCTGCACTTCTTCACTGTTTCCTTATTGTGCAACCATGCACTTTAGTGATGGGCTTTTTCTCATTTTTGACTTTTGCTTGGGGTGTCTTTGATACTTTGTGGGTACTCCATCCTCTGCAACCTGCTTCCTCTTCATTTACTGTGGCTTTATGGTATTTGCTAGCACAATTTTGGGTGTCTCCTTGGAATGTACAGTCAGCTCAAAACTGTAGGGCAGTCATGAAGACGCCTTCGGTAAATCCTGCAGAGCATTTGGTATTCACAACAATGCTTATTGTGTTTACCACTTACACTATGGAGAAAGTGATTGAGTATGTTATCTTTGATCCTACAATAGTTCTTCCTCATCATTTTTGGACATTTATTGATCACTTACATCCAATCACTACTTCATTTTTATGACAATCTTGTTGTGGTCTACATCTGGAAGAGTTTTCATGTTGCCTTCAAAGTGTTTGAAGAAATGTCTGGTAACTTGAGTAGTGTGATTAGTCATTCTATGAAGTCTTTTCCCCTCATTTTTCCTATTACTAGTGCTGGGGATCTTCATCACGCTCTATTTGACTTTCATTACATGGGTCATACTTTGTTCGGGCAGCTTGTGGATTCCTCTTTGACATTGGAGTGGGTTAGTCTGCTATTCATTCTTGATGATGATATGGTCCAAGAGGAGTGGGGTTTGGCTTGCACAGTTAAGACAACTGCATTCAGTTTGGTCGTGCTTCTTCACTTTTGGACTGATGTAACTATCAGTATGGATTGGTTGAGCATCAGGTTGATGAATGGTATAGGTTGTTATTTAGCAGCAAGGTTCATATGGATCCTGGCATGGTCATTTCATCGCACTCATTCACATACCTTCCACCACGAGGGTTCACGTACGGGCATATCCATCTTCTTCGGTGATCACTTCTTTAGCTACCACCTTGAGGACAAGGTGGATTTTAAAGGGGGGGAGTAATGATAAGGTCCCACATAGAGTCTTGTAGAGTTAGTTATTGGGGAATACTATATAAATAGGGGTAGATAAATATTGTAAGTCATTCAATACATTTGTCTTGGCTTAGAAACTCATTTGAGTTCTTGGAGAGCCCAACCTCTTGATGTTGTGGGATTGCTTGTTCTATGGTTCAGTTCAGCAATATATCTTCTTCTTCTCTCACATTTCTCCTGTTCTTTATCTTTCTTTGTTAGTTCGGTCCATTAAAGTTTGGGGCTCTATCAGATTCCTAGTGCCTTTGCTTGTGTATGATTATATAAATCAAATTTTATTGAGACTCGAATTAGTTATGAATTTTTCAAGTTTCATGAACTTTTAAACAAAAAATCTTTATTTTTTGAAAACGTTCAAAAAATTTTATATTGGGCTTTAAGCCCCAAATTAAGTTCAAACACAATCTAAATAACCTAATTGGACTCCATGGGTATTAGGAATCGACACGGGTGTGGAACACGTGATTCGAGGTGAGCATTTCTAGAATACCTTAGGATTGTGTGAATTATTTGTAAGTAAACCTGTTAGAGCCCTTATTTCCATTTCCTTCTATTGAATGACTTCTTATACAAATATTCGAGTTGTTTGATTGCTTTGATACTGAAATGCCATGATTATATCTTTTTGGTTGATTCCTATCTTGAAATATCATGGTATATTCCTATTGATGACGCGTTGAGGTCTTTATATATTATATTGAAATCCTATGTTCATGTTGTGATCAAGCTTGCGCTGGATTTCCTGATTTCTTCTCATTTCATGATCTATTATTATGTTATTGCCTCATTTTTAATTGAGTTGTCAATTTCCATGAAATGCTATTGTTGATGAGCTACCCCTTTTGTTTCATTATTCAAATGGAACTCTTGGTAGATTTTGGCTTTTATTTCTATTTGAGTGTGACTAGTGTTATGTTGTGATCCAAAAGGGATGGAATTCCGGTAGGGTGGACCTAATGGATAATGGATATGTTACATGGACCCGTGGGGGATGTGTTCCTAGTCATACACCATTAAGGGTATGACTGTGTTCCTTAGTACGTCACGAAGGAATTATACTGGACTTGGGGCTCACCATAGCAATGTGTTCCTTGCGAATATAACGAAAGGACTTTTACGAAGATAGGGATGTGTTTCTTCGTTTGGTCTGGGGGACCTTGATGGGTGGAGATGTGTTCCTCCTGTTGGGTTTTGGGGTTCATACGCAGCGGAGATTACAAAACAATTTTGACAAAAGACCTCAACAGGATCCGAATCTAATTCCATTAAAACGTTTAAACCAAGAAAACTTAATCATACCTCAATCGCAAAATACCTTTCTGAAGGTTGATCGATCTCTAAGGCGCTGCCAACGACGAACGCCCTCTACCAGCAGTCCACACACGAACGGCGGCCGAGATTCGAAGTGCTAGCTTCAAGAGAATACCAAACCTTTTTGTTTCTCTCCAAACGATCTAGAGCGTACCAGAAAACCCTAATTCGTTTCTAAACTAAAATAGAGTTTCGACCCTAAAATTTCGTACGTGTGTTCTAACTTAAAACGTATATTTATACAACCCTTGTATATAGACGGTTAAATAAATTACACATATACCCTTACTTAAAGAAGTATAAGTGTAATACACCACAAGGATGTTTCTGTCATGAATTTTATCATATAAAATTCATTTTTCTGAACCATCTTAAAATCTCGCAAAACCATTCTTAATGTGCGACCCAATAGGCTCATACAACGTTGGCAGTGTACCGAAACACATTTTGGTATACAAGTCATAAGCGGCCTCTAGCAAGACATTATGACTACCCAAGTTGTACGAATATCAAATCGATACAACCTAATCAATAGTGTATACAACATCCTTTTGTCACACGATATCATTTTGATCAAACATAAGGCATGGAATTGTCATCCAACATGTTCAATCGTACTAGTCTCGATCTCTAGGTAGACTGAAAACATCCAAGTGACATTGATCAATATCAATTCACTTAGACTAGGCCTTTTAACAGTCTAACACATCGAGGGATCCACTGGATATCTCTTTTATATGAGAGAGACAAATTCTATCTCGATTACACAACTTCATCACATTGCTCACACAATAACCAATCACAACCTTTATAACCGTCCGGTTAAAGACAACGTTTGATTGTGTCAAATCACTGTGTTCCTATTGTTGAAGTCTCTGGTAATCTCAAGTCAGAGGACTGAAAAATATACCTATCATGAGAAACAACTATGACTTAAACCATGTGATGTTCTCATAGCGGGTCATTCCAGTATTTTGTTCCCTAACAAGTACTCGTGATCTTGAATCGTATTCCTATACGTATCAATCAAGACTCACACTAATCTTAATTCATTATAGTTCCCAGTATAATGATCGACTAGGGACATTTAGGATATTTCTGCAAATACCCATGGATCTTATTATAATGTAAACATGTAAATTAATTATAATAAACAACAAATGAAATCCTCTATTTTATTAACTAAAAGTATTCATAAAGACAGTTAATGGATTGACCTAGGGCACATGCCCCAACACCTCCATGTAGGCCGAAGGACATCTATCGTTGAGTCTAGGATATCCTACGCGTCCTATCTTAGTATCACTCCAATTGCACCTTCACTCTTTGTTCCCACTCTAATTTCTACTATTCAGCTTGGCAACTTCTTGCACATGTTCCTTTCTGGTAATTCCATTTTACCTCTTATACATACTTAGTTACATGTCTTTCATTACTCAAAATGTGAATAAGTGGGCTCAGGATTTACTCACTGGAATTGTCATCTCTGGTGACAATGGTAGGTCCGTTTAGTTCCAGACCGGGCAAGGAGAAGATAGGCGATTACCTCTGAGCTCTCGGCGTGCGACATTTGCTACTTTCGTAGGTTACTACTTGTTGTATTTATTTACTTACGCTTTTTGTATTTTTATTTTATTTTTTGTTTTTAAGGGTTGAGAAACTTATTTCCTCAACATGATACATATATGCACTTTACCATCGCCTTATCTGAAATAAATGAGATATGTTTACCTAGTTTCCACGCATAGGTGTTTCACTTTGCTTCCACATTTAATTAAGTTTTATGCTAAATAATTGAAAAGTTTTAATTAACTATGAAAATACATTAAATGTTTTCATAAGAAATACTTATCCTGAACATAAATAACGAGACGAACGTGAAGTAAAGGCCAACTAATACATCGTTAAGTCCTACCTACTAAGTGACTGAGATTAGGGCTTAATGACTAGATTAGTGCTGGGCGATGCCCTATTTCAGGTTTAGGGCCATCACAAAGGCCTAATTGTATGTTCGAACTATTCAATGTATATATGAAATTTCATGTCTCATTGCATAACGCATACAAATTCAACCCACAGAGCCCAAAACACCTAGGCATCTCCATATAAGAACATTGTTTTTAGCCATACAGTTTAGCAGTGACCTCGACGCTTATGAAATCCCTAATCCCAATAAACCTATATTAGGATCTAATACGAGATTAGTGGGTTTAATAACGACATGTGTTGTGGATTAGGACCAAGACTAGTGAAAAAGAAGATCACCAAGTATATGTTATTTTTCTATGATAAATGCCTAGTGTTTGGAATATATGTATGCATGGTTGTGTTTGAGTCAAATGGGACCGGAAATAAATTATAGTAATGTTAAAATGTCGACCCGAGGCTTTGCCTCGATTAACGTGTGAGTCGGGCTTGGAAGTTAAAATGGGACCGGAATTTCACTTTAAAGTTAGAAAACTCAAGTTTCTTCGTAGAGATGCTAGGAATATACTTAATCATACAACAATAATGCATAAAACTCATGTCAATGGAGGATATTCTAAATTTTAAGTATATTTTTAGCATAGGCAAAGTTTCAGTCGAAGCTTGTTTAACTTCCACGAAAAATAACAATCTTATTTCATGTTTTATGGACTTCCATCGATGTTTCCGAAGTTCGGTCGAAGTTAACCGAAGTTGAGTCGAAGTTTTGCAATTTTTCAACTACCCTTGAACTTCACTTCGCTCACCTCGACATCGACAAACTTCGCCCGAACTTCGGTGGAGTTTGTCGATTTTTTAAACCATGCCGTCGACCTACACATTACTCGAGGAATTTACCCAGCCTTAAGTGGAACTGTATATTACATCTCATCTCTGAACCCTCACTTCTCTCTCACACGAGAACACAATAACCACATTTCATGTTCTCTCGGGAAGCTCTATCGATTTCATCTCCAGCCTCTCTTAGCTAGCAACCTATCTTACCCACTTCTCTTCTCCACTACAACCCTCATATGGAAAAAGTTGATACAGTGAAGAACGAGAACATAGAGCACATATCTTCTTTCATGTACACATTATAAGAGTGAGGGGAAAAACAATATATTGTCCAAAGGAGAAAGAACATGAACCGAAGTTGGATTTTTCATAACTACTGGACCAGCGAGTCGACGACTAAGTGGCAAAACAGATTGGAAGGGTCAATTAAAGGTGTGAGATTAAGGTTTAAATGATGAGTAGTTTTGTAACTTCGACCTTAAACCTAACCAACTAATATGTGCAATCGAACATAAAAGCACTTTGAATTTGAAATAGATGGCCAAGTGAACAAGAGACCCATGGGACAAAGACCATGCACGATTGGTGTCTAATTCATCTAGAACTAATACGAAAATTCCTTATTTTTAATTTTTAGAAAAATAAAGATGCTTAAGCTTCTCTCACGTCATATTCCCACACATGAATTTCACATTCACACTCACATAAACAAACAAACACACAAGGAGTTAAATGAACCCATGGATAAGATCATAAGCCTTGTTAGTGTTATGGAGGGCATATAAAGGGTGGTAAAGTAGCAACAGATATGAAAATTGCTAGACATAGAAAATAGAAAGAAACCATGAGTGACATTGATCTTATAGAAAATCATTCAAAATTAATGCAGTTGATGTAAAGTATAACAAGGATGTATAGTAGGTCTCCAAGACTCTCTTAAACTAGCATCTTGATGGGTTGGTTGCTTAATACTCCCTCCGGTCATAATTCTAAGTTCCCTTGTCAAAAATTATAAGACGTTCTCTAAATTTGCGAGGCTTTTTACCCATTTTACCCTCCTTTAATTTTCTAGCATTTATTTAGGTCTATTCACATTCTTCTCTGCATCGCAAACACCACATTAATGGTTCAATAGAAGCTTTCCTTCTCTCTCAAAAATAGAAACCCTATCAAAGACCAAGAACATAACATTATCAGTCTTCGAATTGTCAGATCTCCTTGATACAATAAATTGAACAAAGATCCATATCGATGAAAACAAACAAAGATCTCCTCGGCATAAAACATCACGCCATCGCTGGAAACTTTGATTTCAAACACTTTAATGGCGGCGTTGAAGCAGGCGCAGGCGCACCAGAGTTGTGGGTGACTAGAGCAGCAGCTACAACCGCTATTAGCTGTGAAGGTCAAGCTCGAATAGCTCATTGTTTTCATTCTCGATGACCCTAGTGTGAGTCGAGAGAGAGATAGGTAAAAGGGTTTTGAAGAATGTAATAGTGAACTCTTTGGAAAAAGAACTAGGGACCGATACAACCCAACACGCCGAAGATTAAAAACTTGGGAGATTGAACAAGGATCTTGCTTGACTTCTCCATCTTTCTCTATTCTTCTTTGATAACAATAAGCAAATGTGGGTTTAGAGAGGAAAGGAAATGTTGATTGTGTCATATATGAAAACGTGTCCAAAGGTAATAGGAGAAGTTTGACAAAAAATTTAATAGCTCAATTAAAGGTATCAGTCTATCAATGGCAACAGGGGTAATTTCACCCTATAAGTAATGCACTCCTTAATATTAGTGTTTTGGCTAAAACGTCATATTATTATGACCGGAGGGAGTAATTTTTAAGGATCGGCTACCTTAATAGTATCCAAGGCCAGTTCCAATAGAAAAAAAAAAAAAAAAATCAAACAAAGAAAAGGAAAATGAGTAGATACAAAGAAATAAAACGAAGAAGTAATGAGGCCTTCATTTATTACACACGATCTCAAAACAAATTGAATAAAGAGTATGCATGCATGACGAAATAGTAAAGTCATAATTGGGACACCTCGACAATTCACTAAACTTTGCCATGCTACTAGATTTGGTTAGCTTAAAACACAAATGCCAAATAAGAATTTCCTATTGATAACAACTAACATAAATTTCGTAACTAGTGACACCGATTAGTCTTTCATTTTGGAATACTGCCTAAGGTCTCAAAAATGAATGCTACAGAGCTACAAAGGTTGCAAACTTGTTTGTTAAAAATAATCTAGTCAATAAGCAACCATGGCCATTTTTCGACTAGGATCAAGGTTCATTTTATTTTGACAAACTATTTATTTAAGAAAATAAAGAATTAAAATTATAGAGTTAAGAAACGCAATGCTCTACCTTGTCTTCCAACCCTTGGAATAGAATAACTGGACAAGAAAATCTATCTACAAAATTGATTGGTGATCTCTCAAAAAAAGCACTTTCACTCCCTGCAGTTAAAAGAAACCATCAAAGAGACCAACTACTTCATAGTTCGAGCAAGAAAGATCAACAATGAAAGAGATGGTGACAATTACCCATAAGGTTGTCTATATAATGAGATTCAAATTTCGGCATTTCAGCTTTCAAGGAGGCCAAATCAGCTATCTGTTTCATTGAAGAATGAACTAAACAATTTAGCAGGTTTGAGTTACTGATTACCAAGTCACTTACCATTTCAGTAACAAAATATCAGCAATAGGAAAAAAAGAATCAAGGAGAAGAAACAAAACATCAGAAAGTACACAGAATTACAATTTTGTCAGATTTCTACACAGTCAAGTAACCCAACAATGTGTTAAACCTTATTTTATACAAGAAGGCACCTTCATATGTTAATATCAATCTCATAGCTGTTAGAGGGAATTTTAAATTTTACACCAGACCCTCAGCTTCAGGGTTTGAGATATGCTATTCAAACTTTCAAGTCTTTTAGACTATAGTTGGATCAAACATATCCAAGATAACCAAGCCAAAAGGTGAGACTTAATAGCTCTAGCACCCAAAACAGGGTTCATTTTGTCACAAAGCAACTGAAACATGCACATGGTAACCAAAACACCACCTTGGTCACTCACTAGAAGAATCTTCTTTCTAAAATATTGACGGACAAATCTATGCTATTAGTTAGTTCTAAGACAAATAAATACTTGGCTAGAGAATGCAATGTGATATGAACATTGTTAGTATGCTCAATCCCTTTCAAAACTACGAAATAAAGGCTTTACAAAATTTAATGAGATTGTTTTCCTATCAATTAAAAACTCGATATGTAGAATATTGTATGCGCTACATAGCCGGTCCCAAGTCTAGATAGAGAGGAAGTCCAAAGCCTATTTCCCATGCTGGAAAATGGGGGAGGGAGATCCCAAGCGGATTTTCCATACCCAGAAAATGGGGGAGGGAGGTCTCAAGCCCATTTTTCATACTTGAGAAATGGGGGAAAGTTGCGATAAGTTGACACCTAGCGTAAAACTTTTTTCACTTTTTTTTTTGGTACGAAAAACTTTTTTCACTCTTTATGAAATGAATCAAACATATGTAAATGTAAGGTGCTCCCCACCTATCGACACACTGCATCAGAGCCTGAGTGTAATGAAAAATAAGCAAGGGTGTGTTAGCTGACTTGGGACACATTGATTAGGAGTGATTTAAATGATCTTGGAAAGCACTCCATCAATTCTACTAAATCGAACGCAATGGAAGAGTTTGATCCATCTATCTCACCTAACTAATTTGGGATTGAGGCTAGTTTTCCTTTCAATTCAGACAAATGGCTGAACCTATATTGGTATAACAGATTAAGCAAGCGAAAAACCGCAACAGATTTTCCCAAGTTCACACGAGTTAACCCAAAGGAAAGAAACCATAATCAACACGAAGTAACATGAAAACCCTAAAATGAGGAAAAAAAAAAAGAGCAACAAGAAACAAGATACTCCACTATCAATAGTTTAGTACATAAAGGAAAACCCTCCTCTATATAAACTTGGATAGTACCACAAAAACAAGATTGGGGAAAAAAAAATTGGATGCGCTTGTGTTTGTCAACCCCAATCTACAACTCATATGCGCAAGGAAAGTAAGATGGCAAAAGGATCGAGTCATGATCCAATTTCCTTATTTGGCATGAAATCAGATGATTCATGAGTTACTGAGCAAGCAACTCCATCTTTGTCACTTACTGGAGGTTGCTCAATCAATCATGCTTGAAAATTTCATACCTCGTCAATATTGGGTGATTCTGTGTCAACAACTTCTTATTTGATTATGGCTTTCCGTCCAAAACTCGAGATTTCTGAATTTCTGAAAGTTATTTCAAAAATATTTTCCTTATGTTAGATTATTCAATTCTCTCAGTCCAAGAGTGTTTGTGTGTTCTGTTTCTGTTCATAATACTATTCCTACTCGGATTAACTTGATCCAAAGGCTATTAAATGCATGTTCATAGGATATTCTCCTACCCACAAGGGTTATAAATGCTATAATCCACACTTACAAAAAGTTACTTGTCCTATGATGTTACCTTCCCTGAAAATAAACCTTTCGCTTGAAGGCGTAGGTCAAATAGATGATTTGACATTCCCATTGCTCTCCGAAAAGGGGTAAGATCTTGTACTCAACATCCAATTTCCAACAACTTGTGAATTTGTCATTTATCTATCAAGTACAGGGCATTCATCTCTCAACTTGATAAAGTGAAAATCCTTGCCAACATACACGAAGCCTTGAAAGACTTGAGATGGCAAGCTGCAGCCGTGGAAGAAATAAAGGCCCTTTAAGAAAATGACACATCAGAAATAGTTGGCATGCCATAAGGAAAAAAAACTAGTAGGCTGCAAATGGATTTTCGCTTTGAAAGCTGCTTTAGACGAGAGAATAGAGATACAAAGCTCGTTTGGTTGCTCGAGGATATATACAAACTTATGGCCTTGATTATGAGAAGACTTTTGCACCAGCTGCGAAACTGAATTATATCCTAGTTCTCTTATCTATGGCAGCTAATCTAGATTGGGAACTTCACCAAATGGGCATATCTAATGCCTTCCTCAAATGGAACACATGAAGAAGAAGTTGCATGAAGCTACCAACTGGTTTTGAAGAGGCAAACAGACACGGTTATGTATGCAAACCAAAAAAGTCTCTATATGGATTCAAACAATATCCTCGAGCTTGGTTTACCCAATTCAGCACAGTTGTGAAACAATTTCGCAACAAGGACAAGCTGACCATACTTTGTTTCTAAAACAGTCCAATGATTGGAAGACGTCGATCTTAATAGTGTATGTCAATGATATTGTGATTGCAGGTGATGACAATGAGGAGCTGGCCAATCTCAAGAACTTGCTGAAATCTAAATTCAAGATCAAAGATCTGAGACAACTTTAGTATAATCTTGGAATGGAAATAGCTCAGAGTTAGGCATTTTCATTTCTCAAAGAAAATACACCCTTGCCTTGATCTATAGAAGGAGATATGTAAATTGGGTTGTAGACCGGCAAATACACACACCACTTGAGAAGAATTGGAATCACAAGGTTTATGAGGATGATCCTTAAGCAAACAAACAAAGCTATCAACATTTGGTTGGAAAGCTGATCTATCTATCACTTACGAGGCCTAACATTGCCTATAGTTTTAGCGTGGTTAGTCAGTTCATGCATGCTCCGACTAAGAGGCATCAAGATGCATATGACCAGATTCTTAGATATTTGAAGGGAACATCTGGAAAGGGCCTCTTGTTTAGAAATACTAATAGCTGAGAAGTGGAAGGGTTTGCTGATACAGATTGAGCAGGTTCGACTGAAGATAGTAAGTCCACTAGTTATTGCACTAAGCTTTGGGGAAATCTTGTCACATAGCAAAGTAAAAAACAAATTGATGTGGGTAGAAGTAGTGCAGAAGCAGAACATAGGGCCAATGCGCAAGGACAAGGTATTCGTGAGTTAATTTGGCCAGAAAGTCTACTGTCAAATTTGAATGTCCAATTCAACATCCTATGAAGTTATAATAGCGATAGTAAGCCTGCTATTGCAATTGTCCATAAACCCATACAACATGATTGAATGAAGCATGTAAGGAAATGATAGGACCTTCATCAAGAATGAGATAGAAAGTGGGAAGATTAGTTTATCATATGTGCCAATTGGATCGCAAGGAGCTGATATTCACACCAAAGCATTACTTAAGGCTGGTTTTGAGTCAAATTTATGCAAGCTGGGAACGTTTGACGTACGTTCAGCAGCTTGAGGGGGATTGTTGGAAAGTAGGAAAACATAACCTGAATCAGTGGGACTTAGATTAGTTTCTAATTTTCAGTTATTCTCAATTAGTTTTCCTTTTGTATTTTAAATCTTGATTTCTAGGAAGATTTGTATGAATATTTCCTTGGTTCCATATTCAGGCTGCATATTTATGTACAGACCAATCAATCAACATGAAGAGAAAAACACATATTAAACTTTGTATTTTACATACTCTTCCATTGCGCACTTTTCACTTGATTAGTACATTTGAAATAAATATTTACTAATTTAACACACCCATCAAAAGATTTCCACATCTACCACATCTTGATGATTTGGCATATAGCAATGGTGGATTGAAAGACAAAATATAACAAAATATGTTCTGAAACTACATTCTCTGTTGTATTAAATCACTTCCTCCAACATTGCAAAACTTGACTCCAAGCAACACTCTATGCTTGCAATGATAAAAACGTGACATTACAACATGTTTTAGATGCGCCAAATCATCATGATGTGTTAGATGTGGAAATATTTTGATGGGTGTGTCAGGTTAGTAAATATGTATTTCAAATGTACTAATTAACTGAAACCTTTGTGCTTTCCAAATCATTTAAATCCCTCCTAATCAATGGGTCCCAAGTTTACTTCGGTCTATACCCCTACCTCGTTGAGTTTCTTTGGTTTCTATTGAGCTGAGTTTTCTAGTAGGAGCAGATACTTGGGTGGAGAAGATAAAAAAAAATAAAATGAAATACTCTGGCCAACTGATACTAGAAACAATGGGTATGCAAAAGTAGTTCACACCGATCACTGAAAAAGACTGAGATGCACAAGGTTCATATAAAATTACAATTCATACAACCTAACAAACATTTGCACAAACCCAAGGAATCATATCGCAAAACAAAGTAGATTGACACTCACACCATACAATGAAGCACCAGCCTTGAATGTCTGCCTAAATGCAAGAGAAGCTAGTGTAGTGTAGCCACCAGCAGAACCTCCAGTAATGCATAAACGCTTTCCATCTACTTTTCTGTTTTCGACCTTATGCATGGAACCAGATTTGTTTCGCTCAGGGTATACAGGTACAATGCTCTTTTAAATAGTAAGAAAGCTTGAGAAAATCTGAAAGCATACCAAGAAGTTGGCACAGTTACAACAGTCATTAACATCCACAACACCCCACTGTCCCAAAAGTCTTTCACGATATTCCCGTCCGTAACCTTCAGATCACATTTGTAAAATATAATTTATAAGGGAACATTCAAGAAAAAAAAAATCGAATACATTAGAATGTTTTCACAAGAATCTCAACTGGATCAAAATTGGGATATATGTTGGCAGACTCTGCCAAAATGAACCTACTACAGCATTTAAACTCTTAACTCTGAGTTCATACTGATAAAATTTAGCTTATTTAATCAAATAGCTTCAAATATACAGCGTAAAGAAAAATATATACATACCAGTACTTCCTCCATAGTTAACATCTACAAATGCCCAACCACGACTAGTCCAGTATTGGATGTTGAGATTCAAGGTTCCACGAGACTCAGAAGTAGGGCCTCCTGTAGTGTTAAAGCAAAAAATACCAAATATCATGATATATGTGTTTTAGATTTGTAACCATGTTCAGGAATTCATTTACAAATTGCACTTCTTTCTTAACTTCATGTAACAGCAATAGAAAATTGGGATTTTCTCTCCCTTGTTAGGAGATATCTGATTAATAAACATAGAGCATATTAGTATACATAAAGAAGACAAACTAATGAACTACATTGATTAAAGTGCAATGAAGTTGCACATAGTGAAGAGATAAAGACTTTTACAAGATTTGATAAAATTCGTTCCAGTTTACAAGTACACTACACAGTCTAGATGACAAAAGGATGCTTCTAAATTCACCTAAATTTCACCAAAATCAACCATTTTAGTTGTTTCATTTGAAATCTCCCACCACAAGAAGAACTAAAAGTACATAACTAAAGGGAGACTGCATATACTTGAAATCTTATATTTGAAAGCAACTGACAGAATAGCTTAAGGAACAAGGAATTTATTTCATGATTCCAAAAGACGAACGACATAAAGATATATAACTGTGAACCCCATGCAAGATAAATCCTTGGATACATAGATGTGGGCATCGACCAGTAAGGTCATGCATGTAATAAAGCCTCAACAAAAACAAGAACATTAAATGCATGAGATTTGGCTTAAAATTTGCATAAAGGAATAATTAAATATAAATATTTGTCAGGGATTAAGAATCAAAAGTAGAACTGAATAGAGACAAACATTAGAATCTTCAAATATTTTTTATTAATATATTTAATAATTTTTTTGCGGAAACAAGATACGTGTACTGAACAGAGAAGCATGGGGACCATAGGCCCCCTAAGCCCCAACTAACATGAACAACCATGAACTCAACCTGACCAAACACGAAAGAGAAGTAATCCATCAGATTGACTACACATTTCTGGCAGTCAAACAAATTGGAAACTCTTATTTTAAGTTTTAACATTATTGGAAGGTTGTTACGTAGTGTATTGACTACGAAACCAAGTTCGAGTATTTTGAAAGTTTTAATGTTTTCCTTACAGAACTTATTACATAAAGAGTCCAGAAAATTAAAATATAAAATATAAGGTTTGATTTAACAGGTTGATTAGATTTCAAATCCACTCATGCTTCAATTTTAAAAAGGTTCAAGTTTAGAAGACTCTAAGAGCTCCAACAATTTCATAGGCTCCAAAAAATTGGAATCTTCTGATGCTTCAATTTTTAATTCCTACGCAGTAAAGAATGTTATTGTCCTATTGCACACAAAATGCAAAACCATTTATATAGTGATTGGAAAGGTTTTCAAATTGCTATACATAAGATATTTATGTGTAATAGTAGATCTGAAAAATCAATTTGCAGAAAGTTTACCACTGATGCAGCAAGGATTAAAATTAGACTTGCTCCATAAGCTCCTGTTTTGGGTCCTAAGAAGGTAAAGGCATAGGAGATAGCTTAATGGAGCTTATGGATTGGGATCTGTTTTTCACCGTCCCAAAGTGTATCCATGTTGCTCAACAAGACTACAACAGGTAAGTATGTAAAAAGCCTTGCGTATGCCAACTACAATAGATCCACCTAGAGGCATCAGTCTAGTTGAATCCCACAAGACATCAATTCTGGTTTGCTACTTATTCCCAAGTATCCTCATGTTTCTTTTGACGTCTCCTCTTAATGTTTATTACGTAATTAAAATAGTAAAAATGAACCTACATACATATTAGATTTTTATAACGATGGAGTGCCAAGTCCAAGTTTAATAGGAGGAAGTGTGTATGAGTGTGAGCTTAAGGTTTGGAGTGGAGACTCCACCAAAAATGCCTAACACTCACCCTCCTATATTAACTTGGACTTTGGTATTTCATCCTACAAATTCTAATACACTATCAGAGCAATAAAATAAATGGGTGCCTCAAAGTTACGTTCAAGTTATTTACCAAGTATTCAATCCCACAAATCCTAATAATACATCTACAACCAACTTCATTCCCTAATGTTTCTATTTATTCATTTTGCCTTGAGAATAATGCATTCAAAGTCAATAAAGATGCTTTTAAGCCTCTAAATGCATTCAAAGTCAATAAAGATGCTTTTAAGCCTCTAAATGCATATTAACATTTAAACTACTAAGTCACACACAACATTTATAGAACTACTTGTTTCCTTTAACGCATAAAATTCCTAAAACTAGCATTTTAAGAAAATGTTATTAATCACAAGTTTGGAATTTCGAGAAATGTTCAAAAGAACATATACCGTGGGTTTTGAGCACCAAGGGAGGCTTCTCTTGTGGTGAAGCTTCATAAATGGGGTTGAAAGGAGGATAGAAGTATGCGTACGAGTATTGACCAGGGAACTCAGATGGAAATTTGATCCACTCTGGCACGCTAAAATATGATTTGTATTCCGTACTTTCTGCAGAAGAGGGCCAAATAATTGAAAATCTGACTGCAATTGAGTTATTGTCATCCAAGTGTACCTGAAAACACAAAACGAGTATGTATGGCAGAAATATAATAAGGTAGTCCCCTACTTGTCCAATAAGCAAGTAAACATGTCTAGAAATGCCATAAGTATGCTAAACTTTGATGAAGGGCCACCTTCCCTATTGCCAGCGGTTGAGTTGCTGATGCTCCTTCAATGTAAAAACAACCATGTCCAGCAATCTGCACCCAAGTATAAGGGATTTAAATTTAAAACATGTTCTTCTAGTTATTGCAACTCTTTAGTCTTCATCAGCATGAAAATACAGTAAATATTCCCTCGTTTCATTTTTTTAGTCAATTACTCCCTCCGGTCAAAAGTACAAGTCTTTCTAGCAAAAACTTCTTGGTCAAAATTATAAGTCGTTTTCAAAATTCAATAGTGTATTTATTGTTTTTTTTTACCAATTATACCCTTATATAATTCAAATATTTATGATTCTTCAATTCTTCAATTCATTTAATGTCAAAGGATGTATATGTAAATTACACTTGTAATTAAGGTTGTTTTAATTCTTGTACCCTTACTTTAAACGACTTATATTTGTGACCAGAGGGAGTAAACAATTAAAAAACAATTACACACCTTTAAATATTGGGAAAATGAAAGCAAGGAACGAAAATTCGATAAAATTAGCCGAAGTTTATGTGAAGTTTGCCAAAGTTGAAAGGATCGAAGCGAAGTTCACGGGTAGTTTAAAAATCACAAAACTTCTCCGAAGTTTATGTTAAAAATCGACAACATTGATATAAATTGATATGGATTGCTAAAAACAAGGAGAATTTGCAAATGTTTCAATAAAAAAAAAACTAAATAAGTGTATAGGAGACGGAACTCCACCAATGTTGTACACTATGTGCGCTACATAGTCGGTCCCAAGTCCGGATAAAGGAGGACTCTTACGCCCATTTTTTCATACCGAAAAATGGGTAAGGGATGTCCCAAACTCACTTTTCATACCCAAAAAGTGGGGGAGGGAGGCCCCAAGCTCATTTTCCATTCTTGGATAATGGAGGAGGGTTGCGATAGGTTGACAACCAGCGTAAAACTTTCGTCATTTTTCATGAAATAGATCAAACATATATAAACGTTGGGGCGTTTTGCAAAGCTCACCATCAATTGCACTTAATCGAGCACAATGAAAAGTTTGATCCATGTAGCCGACCCCAGTTAATTTGAGATTGAGGCTATGTTGTTGTTGTTGAAGTGTATAGGAGACGGAAGGGTTGAGGGTTGTAATTGATGGTGGTTTTTGGAGGTTATTGAGAATTTGAGAGTGGCTCACTTTTGTACACGCGTCTTTACACCAATTACGTGATCCCTTGATTTTGCATCAAGATTTAATGTATGAATCGAGATTCGCTATTGCACACACATCTCTACAACGCTTTGTAGTTTTTTAATCGATGCATAATGCCTAAGGTGGATATTTTCTTTTGCTTTAAATACTGACCCATATAAAGAAGCATATTTCATAATTTTAATTTTACTTATGTGAATGTGCAATTAATAAATGGTTAGAGAATCAAATTAAGTGTAATTATTATCACTAAAAAGTGATCTACCATACACAGTATGCATGACTAGTGCCAATAAAATTGACTTGAAACCATTAAATTGTAACTTTTTTAGGTATAAATGCATAATTGTTCTTGTTTTGACATCCCATTCAATGAGTTTTAGTTTATTGACTATTTAAATAAAATTTTCTTAGACTTCTCCAAGTTAGCGATTTTTTACCAAAATTCTCCACGTCGAATTAAACTTCTCCGAATTAATTCCAATCATCAAGAGGGCAAATTATAAGGCGAAACCGAAGTTTCGATCCTTGAATGAAAGTAAAAGACTACCACACACACTCTTATGGATGTGCAATTACTGCATTTCATGGAATACAATAGGATGAGGGTAAAAGTTAACACCATGTTTTTTTGGTCCAATCTTGTTATTAAACCCTAAAAAGCATTCAAAATGGAGGGGATAGGACATAAAACCTACAATGGTACTTATATCTGTGAAAGGAACATCGAGCATCGATAACGACTTTTGAGCATCATTTATAATTCCAAGATATGATCTCCCATCTTGCCTGCATGATTATTCACAACTTCAATCACGATGTACTCATGGTGCTCCAAAAAAGAAAACCAAGGAAAAAAGGAAAAAAGAACGCATAACAAAGAATTTTTTTCTCAAACCGACCTATAGCAGCAAGCAACAAAATTATTCTCCTCGTCACTTTGAATAAAATCATAGGATGAAGTACCAAAAACCCACAAGGCTTCGAAAACTCTGCAAGCAAGGAATAAACAGGCACCACCTCGTTTCTGTTTTCCACCTGCATTGATGAAGAAAACCAAAGAAAGATCTCAAGATGAATAAATCTAGCAGGTCCTTTATAATGC
Organism: Stephania yunnanensis; assembly: GCA_039657365.1. Lineage (NCBI taxonomy): Eukaryota > Viridiplantae > Streptophyta > Magnoliopsida > Ranunculales > Menispermaceae > Stephania > Stephania yunnanensis. Next base: position 23,003,720 of record CM077581.1, on the reverse strand, counting down.
AAAAGGCATCATTAACTTAGCTCAACATATGGAGTCAACAATCATTGGGTCATGATATAAAAATTTACTGACTACATATTTATCAAATTGCTCCCATTTTCCCCCTCTTTGACCACGTGTAGTTTAGATTTGTCATGTTAAGGTGTGTGTTGGATTTGAAAATTATTTATCAGCAAAGTGAAATCTCCCCATATGTTGGCTTTGTAGACTTAATAACATTTATTTCATTCTCAAAAATAACTAACTTCAATTACATTTTTCTCTGTCAAGGACCAACTTCAATTACATTGCACTTATAGGCAATAAAATTCCTCAAAAAAAAAGTAAAGTGAAAATCCATTAATTCAACATTGCAAAGGAATCTGAAAAGGTATAGGATAAAGCATGAAAATCTCTATTGACCTCCAAAGAGCAACATGTCGATGCGAAAAAATAGAAATCCCATTGAAGAAATCTATAGGTCCGCATAAGATGCAGGGTGAGAGAAAAGAGGCTAATGACACTTGAGAGATGAGAGAAAAAAGAAGGCGAGGAAGAGGTACATATAATAGGAAGGAATGGCAGAGTGGAAGAAGGTTGTGGTTATTTGAAGATAGCAGGGAGGTTTACAAAGTCCAATTGAAATATGGTCATGAAAATTAAAAATATATAACAAAAAAAATGCATATGATAATCATATAGATGAGAATTTTAATAAATAATCACACGAGCATTAGTTCATCATTTTCTCATGTTGCTATTTAAAATGTAAAACTATGGGTTTTTATTTTGAAAAAAAAATTTATGGTCAAGGACTCAGGTGTACTGGTGATGTTATAACAAAGCTACTAAAGCTGGTTGACTAAAATAAGTGTATTAGTTATCATATAACAACAAATCTTGGAGGAATTCAAGTTGTTCGGAAATAAGGTTTTTATTTATAATCAAATGCTACCTAGTTGTCTACAATAGCATATTGACACATTCCCATACCAATGAAACTGTAGTAAAGAGCATGAACGATACCAAAATTAATGGACATATATATATGGGTATTGCTACATTGGGAAGGGAAAGCCAAAAAAGTCCCCACGCCATGGAAACAATATTCATAACCATTAATCCAATGGTCAATATTCTCGTGCATTTATTGATATATATATAGGTCATAAATGCACAACACTATCAACCATTAATTAATATCCAACAGTCAAAATATTTCCATGGCATGGAGACTTTTTGTTGGCCCCATTGTATAACTATCCCGTAGATAGATTTTATTGCTCAAAATGAACAATAAAAATCTCTGATGAGGTGACCTACAGCATTGAAGAGGCTGATTTCTCCAAAACTCAAATGAAATACAACATCAACCAAATTCTTATGAGTTCCCTCATAAGACCCACAATCTTTATTGTACATTTTATAAGCATGCTCAAACTAGGAACTCATTATAACATTAAATAATTACTATTACATACAAACTAATTTCCTAAATAACCCATTCGCTAAATATGATTGTTCTAAGTTTCACAACGATAACCTTGGAGTAGGAGATTACCCATTTATGAAGATTCCAAAATCCGGTATTTCTATCTGTGATTAGAAAGAGTTCTCCTGCATGAAATGAATCACAATGAATTAATGCCTACCACCAAATAATCACTAAGCCTCCCAATCTTTCACCAAACTCAAAAACACGTCGCAATAAAAATAGGCAAGAGAAATTCACTAAATGCATAATATGTTTCCCATACAATAAATAATGAGTAATGTATAAGCCAGCACCTTAGGACATTCACATGAAGATCAACTAAAGGTAGGAGCACAAACTATACGTATCATGAAATATCATGAAGGGCATCACATGCCCTAGTCCTAAATCTTTTATTTTCTTCACAATCATAATACCAACATAGTCATAGCATTCATAAAATTCAAAGATCTTAAAGATGAAGAAAAGAACACAACATTTGTGAATGAAAATGGCATAGAACAAAAACTTGGCTCATAACGAAAACCTAGACAAGTCCAACCAGTGGCTAAACTATCGAACATGGGATAGCAGAGGAAAGTGAACAAAGCTCTCCAAATAAAAATGGAAGGGTATATCTAATGATGCATCATGTTAAAATGTTTTACATTCAAAATCTGACAGTCGTTTGTAAATTGTATCATATTTGGGGTACATAAAGAGGCATTTAATTATAATTTTAAACCTTCTACAAAATATGGCAACCTTGGAACTTAGAACCGAATATAATTAGTTATTTTATCACTCATGTATCTGGTAGGTTGTCTTTCCAACTAATGGCAATATTTCAAGACATCATGTCATGCCATATTATTCATCATCACCACTACATGTGATGATGTTATTCGCGAGTCAAAAACAAATCAGTGACAAGAAAGGCATAAATATTAGTGGATGGAACTGCATAATCATTCTCTAAAAATTATTTTCCTACACAAAATTATTTAGCCACCTATTCAAACTTTTATGTACTTGTTATCATGATTCATGACTAGCCATTGGTTAACCTTGAATGGTTTAAGTACAACAATCTGGTTGACTTTGCTTTGATTGCTTATCCTCTTTCTATCCTTGTATATTCCCTTTATTTTATTAAAAATATAATTTTTTATCCCATCAAGAAAAAAAAAAAATAAACAAACGAACAATCTCACGATAATCTTATCCATCAAGAGATACAAGACCAAAGTGAAACACACTGAATCTAAATTCAAAATTGACTGGAACACTCAAATCAATGCCAATAAGTAAGACCAATTAAATTGAATAAAGATTAAAAAACTCCAACAAAATCAGCGGGTGTAGGTGAAAAGCCATCCGAATTAGAGACGAAGGCCACAACATTTATCATAGAACTTTCAGCGGCTTAGAAAACACGAAAGTAATGAGAAATGAGATGAAAATGTTATTTTCATAATCCAGAATCAAACATTTTTTAGCTATATTCAATCAGTTGCACATAGAAAGTTTGAAATACAAAAATGCAATAATTACTTTAAGATATTCCAATGAACTAGGGTAGTATTTATCCAATTGACATTTGATCATTGCTCCAAAACTGATAGCATAAAACTGAATTTGTAACTGCTCATAGCTCTGAGTTTTTTACCGCATTCTTTAACAATATGTTTCACCAATGTTTCCAAAATCAGAAATTGGAGGAAAATCCAATGAGCATGTTCAACATTTAAGAAATGTAAAAAAAAAATACTCAACGTGCAAAGAAACTAAAATTATTGGGTCATTAAAGCACAACTGTTCCTAGAAAACCAGAAATGAGAGGAAGAGTTTACCTCTTGAGGACCACTTTGGCTCAGTTGGAGACTCTATTAGCCCAGAATTACCACAAACACAGATTTTTTTATAAATGTCACTGCATGTAATCACAGAAATATGTCAATGAAAACATTAAATGAAAAAAAATTCAACATGATATCAAATTTTCAAAACATAGAAGGCGCCTTGTACAGATAAAATACACGTCTCATCAAACAGATGCAGTCAACAATACTTCTTAAAATATATATATATATATCAGCACAATTGACTGAAATATAAAATTCAGATGGCCTTCCAAAACAAACAATGGCAGCAACAATAAAGCCTCAATCTAAACATAGAAAGTCATACCCACCCATCCTCAGAAACATAACCAACCCAAATTTCTGCTTTATCCCAATGCATGTTTGGGTGACTCCACTCCACCCATGCTAGCCGCTCCCCTTTCGGGTCCATGCGTGGGAAAGCGTAGAAGTCACTGCCACTGACTAATATTTTTGGATCTAAATGAGGGTGCAGGGGGGAAAGGAGAAATATAAGTCAGAATTAATTGTGTGCGCTAAAGAAACTAAGGACACCAATGAGTTTTGAGTAAGTGAAAAACATTTTTAAAGAAAAACATACCTTGAATATTTTTGTTATTGAGTTTAACAAAAACAATTGTAGCAATAGGATTTAAGGTGCTTTCACGATGATCTGTAATGATAAGAGGTTAGAGTGTTGGAGAAAATCAAAGATATAGAAGATTGAAAAGGGGAGAAAAGAGAATAATAATCGAAAAAATAAAATAGGAAGAACCGAAATTGGTTTCTCAATTTTCTAATTGAGGTGTTCAATCTTTTCATTAATTCCATGTATTTAAATACACCCAAAATAACAACTGACAACAATAAGTAGAGAGAAAATACCTTTTCTAGAAAATAGCAATCTCTATCCTAATCTCTAATAAAAAGATAGCTAAAAACATGTAAAGATAACAACTAAATAAAAAAGACAAGGATTGATCTTCAATTAGCTTGGATGCATTAATCTAAATATGTGGGCAACCTAAGCATATCTTCAACATTCTTTCTTACTTTGGTTGTTGCAAACTCCATGCTTATCTCTGAGAAATTGGAACTTACAGTACTTCAAACCAACTAAACCTTTTGCACTTCTCTGCATTCATCTCGCTTCAGATGTAAATCTTCTAGCTTTTTCTTTGACCATAAAGACTGATTTGTCACTGAAGTACTTTTCATGTCGTTAAGTGAATATGCCCAATCATTGTTAGAATAGCCTTGCGAAACATAATTCTAACTTGCACAAAATTTGGTTTCATAATTCAATGTCCATTTCACATATCTAAGGACTTTTTTAGAAGATGTCAGACAACCTATTAGACTGTTGTAGTAGGTTTCATGAGGTTTCATGAACCTTCTCAACTTTATTTCCTTTTGCTCAACATCTCTTTCTGACTCATTTAAGTATCAACGCTTGCATTCATCCATGTTGAGTTTCTTTAGAATCTCCTTACCATTTTCAGATTCCAAGGCTTTAATTTTCTGACCACTTTTTGTTACAATCCTTCCATGGCTTCTTGTCGTAGAGAATGTTGCTTGCTCCTCCTCCAATGGATCAAGTGCAAATGTCTTTCCCTTCATGTCAACTTTAAACACATCTTCACCTTTCAGATCTTTGATCAAACACTGATTGCTCTCAAAGATTACTACAAAACCTCTTTCTAGTAACAAGCCTACACTCAACAGGTTTTGGCTTTGAATTAGGTACAACCACTTAAATAATACATCATTAATTAGCTTTGTACCTGAAAGTTTGAAACACTTTTCATTGCGACTGTGCCTTCTCCCTTGACATCAATATACTCGTTGTTGCCAATTCTAACTTTAGAGATTACTGAAGTGTCCAATTCTTTAAAGAGATCATGATCAAAAGTCGTGCGATTAGTGCAACCACTATCCACAAGCCACTTGTCGCTTGTAAAACAAGATGCAAGAAAGAGTTGCTCCTCCTCTTCTTCTTGATCTGCAACTTGCACATCATTCTTTTGTTGAAGGTTGACTTGAGTCATATTTCTTAGTGGTAGATTGCTTCTACATATCTTTTCATGATGTCTCTTCTTATGACATTTCTCGCATTGTTGCTATGGTCTCATCCAGCATTTAAATGGTGGATGACCCTTTCATCCACAATGATTACAAGGAGGGAAACCATATTTTGTTCCCTTTCTAGTGTTAGGAGAATCAGTTATTGACTTCCTATCTCACTCATCTTCTCTTTTATACTTTAACGACCTGAGCATTTACAGTTAATGCACCCTCAAGATTTCTCTATTCTTGTGCCTGCAAAGCATTCAATAATTCCACCAAATTGATAGACACCAGATATCTAGTATTTTCATGCGAGGAAATGGTAGCATCAAACCTCGCCGATGCAGTTACAAGGATTTTCTAAACTATTCACGAGTCAAAAAATTATGAACCAAGTAATCTTACTTTATTTCCAATTCCAAGTAGCATGTCAGAGTACTCCTCCACTGTCTTCAAATCCTTGTTCAAACTTTTTGATCAGGTTGAGAACTTGCATCCCCTTAACATTCTCAACTTCTCATCTCCTTCATAATTATTCCTTCTTTAAGTAGTTCCAAACCTTAAAGATTCACTTTAATGACATTATTCTGATAAAGACTTCAGAAGAAACAGCAGTAAATAGCATCGCTCTAGCCTTTGATTTTCTTGACTTGCTCTCTTTGTCAAAATCTCTCAAGAATACACTTACGAGTTTTGTAAATCCAATTTTTTAATGAGAAAAAAACCAACTTATCTTTGCCCTCTTTAGGACTCGAAACCCCACCCCTCTTACAACAATACCACATACCAAATCATTGGGCCACCTACTTGGTTGGTTGTAAAAACCAAATTTAAAAGTGTGAGAATATTTAGGATTTTGGGTTTTCTAATTTCTCTCAATTGTTTTGAATACTTTGATAGAAAGTTGCCCTTTTTTCTCTCAAAACGTGATTGGTTTCCAAAACTACCTCCGTATTTCCCCCACTACCTTATCTCTCACCACGTGTCTTTAAAAGATAACCCCCTCCCCAAGTCCCTCATTCTTTCATTATTCTTCCATATTCTTCTCACGCAATCCCCTAACAACAACAATATAGCCTCATTCCCAAATTAATGGGGGTCGGCTACATTGATCAAACTGTTTCATTGTGCTCGATTTAGTGCAATTGATGGGGAGCTTTCCAAACCATTTAAATCCCTCCTAATTAATGCATTCCAAGTTTACTTCAGTCTACCCCTACCTCGTTGAATTTCTTCGGTTTCTATGCAGTCAAGTCAGGGCATTAATAGGCCGTCTTTACGGGTATCCAAATCACCACAACCTCCCTTCCCTAATCTTCATGTCAATTAGTGCTACTCCTACTTTTCCTTGAATTTATGTATTTCTAATTCTATCTTTACAAGCTTTACCACAAATCCACATAAGCATCCTCATTTCTGCTACATTCATTTATGTAATTGTTGTTGCTTTACCGCCCCAACATACACTTCCATAGAGCATAGATTGTCTAATTGCGGTCCTATAAAATTTTCCTTTTACCTTGACAGGAATATTCACAGATCACACATATTGCACTCCTTCATTTCTTCCATTCAGCTTTAATTATATGTGTGACATCATTCTCAATATTGTCATCACTCTGTATGATTGATCATAAATATCTAAAGTGATTCACCTCAAGAATTTCTATTACCCCTAGTTTTACCACCCCATCATCTCGATGTCTAGTATCTATTAACTCACAGTGCATGCATTCGGTATTCCTCCTACTCAATTTAAAGCCTTTAGATTCTAATGTATTCCTCCAAAGTTCTAATTTCTTGTTCACTCTGTCTCTTGTTTCGTCCATTAGGACAATATCATCTACAAATAGCATACACCATGGTCTATCCTCTTGACTATGCGTAGTTAGTTCATCCATAACTAGAGTAAAGAGATATAGGCTTAAAGTTGAACCTTAATGTAGTCTTATTACAAGGAAAATCGCCTCCATTGTACTTCTAGGCATGAAGCCAAATTGATTCTTTGATATAGTTGTTTCTCTTCTTAGCATATTGTCAATTGGCCTCTCCCGAAGTTTCATAATAGGACTCATAAGTTTAATTCATTGATAGTTTGAACAACTTTAAATGTCTCCTTTGTTTTTGAAGATAGGTACAAGCATGCTTCTTCTCCAATCCATTGGCATTCGTTTTGATTTTAAAATTTTGTTGAAAGTTTTGCCAACCAAGTGAATCCAATTTCTCCTAAGCATTTCCAAGCCTCTATGGGTAGTTCATCTGAGCCACTTGCTTTTCCAATTTTCATTTTTTTCAATGTCTCTTTAACTTTCGGGACCTTAATATTGTGTGTTTAGTTTACATTTCTTTCTTGATGTAAGTTTTCATCTATTAGGAAATCAACGTAACAATCATTAAATAAACTATCGAAGTAGCTTCTCCATCTCCTTAATATCATCATCGCGCATTAAAACATTTTGATTTTTGCCCTTAATACATCTTACATCGCTTAGGTCTTGTTTCTTCTTATCTTTTAATTTTGCTAGCCTATAAATATATTTTTCAGCATCTCTATTCCCCAACTCTGTATATAGATCTTCCATGAAATTTGCTCTAGCTTGACAAACTATTTTTTTAGCTTGTTTTCTAACTTCTCTATATTGATTATATGCATCTTCATCTTGACACTTTAGTATTCCTATACATCTCTCTTTTAGTCTTAATTGCTCTTTGGACATCCAATTCCACCTCCATGTTTCCTTTTTTGGTGATCCCAAGCCTTTAGATATACCTAACACGTTTCATGCTACTCTCCTTATACAACTACTCATTTTTAGCCACAACGTACTGGTTTGTTAATTAAGTAATAAAAGATATATTTATGTATGTAATACATTTAATAGGCTTTATGTCATTTTGCATTAATTAGCTAGTCAATAAGCTAGTTTTTTCAAAAAATTTAGGCTATATTTGGTAAGCACAAACTAGCTCATAAGATAATCTAGCTGATAAGCTAGTTATTTATTAAGCAGTGTTTGGTTGGTAGCTTATTTTGAAAATAATCTAGATGGTCATCTCTCAATTGAAACGCTACTCCTAGTGTTTGAATCCAAAATATGTTGTTTGGGTTATATCATTCAGTTATACCCTTGTTTTGAAGTGCGTATGGATAATAAGAATGGATAATATGTATGAATAGCAAAGTATTTATCTTTTCTTTTGAAGTGTGTATTTATCTTTTTTTTTAGAAAAAAGTACATATTTATCTTAAATATTAGTAACATTTAAGATAAATAAGTAACATGCTTAAAAAGGATAAATTTGTAACATATGTATTTTTTTTAGTCAAGGATAAATATGTAACATATGTAAAATATGTAACATATTGATTCAAAAATTCAAGGACAAGACGTATTTATCTTTTCTTTTTATCCGTGCTTATTAAGTATAGTAGATACTAGATATATATATATACATGTCCTTATATGTTATTTTGCACTTTTCAGCTACTCAATCAGCAATTCTTTAAAACAATTGTGTCATATGTCCTTTTATGTCATTTTGTATTTTTCAGCTACTCAATCAGCTATTCTTCAAAACAGTTTTTAGTTGATCAGCTTGATTATCATCTCTTCGATTCCAGCTAGTAGATTATCATCTATAAGCTAGATTATCAGCTGGCGTTGTCAAACGCAGCCTTATTTGGCCAGCTAAATTACCAACTTTCAACTATCAACTACGGGCTTTTCAACTAGCGGCTAGATTATCTATTATCTGCTAGTGTTGCCAAACAAAGCCTATACAGTCATTTCTCTGTAAGCTGGGGAAAAAAGAACAACAGTTTCTATGAAGTCCAAAGGATTGCAAAACATTAATTTTTTCAAAGCTTGTTAAGGAAACAAGATCAACTCAGTTGGTCATGGTACTTTACAAGATAAATTGGGAGTTCCAATAACATGATTTAAAACATCTTCTTTGGCATGTTATCCTCAAGCTCTGTTGTAAAACTCGTATGAGTAAAAAATACCAATAACTCGGTCTAGTGCATGAATCATGCGATTCATTTTTGAACGCACGATTCAATATTCGAATCACACGACTTGATTGTGAAGGGGCCAAAATTTTGATTGTTTATTTATTTATTTATTCGACTTTTTTTGTTTTAAAGTGTATCGATTTCTCCCTTATTATGAGGGCATGTGTTGATTCTATGATGAGAGAGATTAGAGAGAGAGAGGGAGAGATTAAAAAATAGCAAAAAAAAGAGCGAGAATCAAGATAGGGAGAGAAAGTAGGCACGAAATCAAACCTAATGAAAGCAAGTTTTAACAAATTCTCTCTCTTTCTATACACGATCCCACTTCACTAGTTGTATTGTATATTCTAGTCTTATAATTGGTTTATATGTTAACATATTTCATTCCATACATATACAAAGTAAAGAACTATTGACTAATAAGTACAACTATATCAAAATAATAGATGTTTGAATGCAAGGAATATAAAAGAATGATTTTTTCGCTCAAACTTATTTTCTTCTTCTCCGGCTAGAGATTTCTTGTGATGTATAAATCTTAATCCATATTTTAAACTTACACATGATACATATATTTAAAATTATTCAGAAGTATTTAAAAAAAATTGAAAAAATCTTGCGAGTTACGGTTCGATTCATCAACCAACTCTACTGATTTTACGATTCGATTCCAATTTGACAGCATTGTCCTCAAGTTCATAAGAAGTTAAGCTCGTGGCATCACTAGAAACAATAACAATTGTCTAGTTGTTCAATATATACAGCTAGATTCTTAGTTGAATCACAAAATGTTCAATTATCTAGTTTAAAAAAAAAAAAAAAAAAAATGAAACTCAAAAACTACAATCATCAAATTGGTTGGCTATAAACTTGCCTTCCATCACAGAAATATAACTATTGAAGCGAGAAACAAAAACTCCATCTGCAAAACAAACAACAGGCCCACCGTAATCTGGAGTAAGAGGCCCGGGGAAGGAATCTGCCAACAAAAATGAAATGTCAAGTGCGATGATATCACAATTCATAATTACCATAATAAATTCATCTAAATGTTTATCATATTAAAGGGTTCAATGCAGCTAACATTCATGCAACACTTAGTTACATTAATAATATGGCCCTTTTGTTCTTGAATTGAATAGTTTGCCATGCAACCTTTTTTCTTTTACTTTTTTCCTGAAAAGTATGTTATCTAGTTCAGTCACCGTATCGTTTTTAGAAAAATTGTGTCCATACCCGTTTAAAGCGGGTCTGGATAACTTTTGCCATCCCTACTAATGTTTCAACCTACTTGCCAATGGGTTTTTTTTTTCAATTTCACCCTTCTCGTCATTTTGGAAAAGAAAATGGGAAAGTTTGGGTTAAAGAAAGGTTCAGGAGAGAAAACAATTGAAAGAAAAAACAACAAAGAAAACCTTCATTTTTTAGGGAACAAAATTAAGCATGAAGGGAAATGGTGCAAGTAGGATTTGGGTAAAAAAGGAGATTTTTGTTATCATTTTGGTGTCGGTCCAACTAAAATTGGGGTTTTAGAGAAATAGTATCTAAGATCCTTAAGGAGAAGGCATGTTAGGACAGGAGTGGAGTTCTCTTGATTTTAAAGAAGAATGCATCAAAGACAATAAAATAATTTTATTTTCCACTATAAATGTACATAAACTTCTATCCCAAGTAATAAAAATGCATAATCACATATTTATGTTCAAAATATGCTTTACTATTTGGTTTTAACTTCTGGACGTGGGACAAATAGGCTTGGAAACCAAAAGTTATGTTGAACATGTAATAGAGCAAGAAGTAAGTGACGGAGGCTGGGAAATGGAATTGAAAAAAGCCAATGGAAACAAACTAAAGTTCAACAAATTACTCTCAAAAATCTTTGGTGTCATATCAGAAGATGATGAACATTGAGAGACAATAGAAGATTTAAAATCACTCTTATAGTTACGACCTCTAAGTATCACAACCTGAGGATATTTGGCATCACATCACGCCTAAGGTTAATATATTACAAAAACCCTAAAAGCTAGTTCATGTTCCTTTATCCAAAAGGAGACCAATAAATCTATTTATAGATTCACAATAAAACTATCGTGTTTTTCTTCTATTTCTATGGACTATTTGGCTTCAAAAAAATATAGAAAATTTGAGAGTATACTAAAATACTAAGGATGCAGATATTATATAGAACATAATCATATTTGGCTCATCTGCATCAATCTAATCAGCAGCTGTGTTTCATGTGTTTCCTACGAAAACGACTCTACTAAGCAAATTGCGAGCCAGTTCCCCAAAAGAGAGATAATGTGTCTAATGCAAAGGTACCAACTACCAACTATTCCCCCTATTCAATGATTCCAATACTATGCACCAGCACACCCCGTGCTTCCTAGAGGCTCATTGAGCCAAAAAAAAAAAGAGAGTATTTTTGTAAGCCCGTTTGCATTTAAGACAGCTAATCTATTGGCGAACAAACAAGGTTTTAATCAAACCTTTACTTTTTTGTAAGCGGTATATTGCAAATCGACTTGTCAAAAAGGAACTCGCATCATCGGCATCCCATATGTGATTTTGTTCATAACGAACTTCAAAAAAGTAAAAAACAGGAGAAACAAAAAAATCGCCAAAAATGAAGGAATGCAAAACAAAACCTCCAATTAACTGTTTGTAGAGTCTTTGATCCTTGTAGTTCGAGAAAACCACTATATCTCCCGAAACCGAAAATGCTTGGCCTCCATACTCCTGCGCCGTCGTTCGCACTGCAAAATCCGGTGGCGTGACGTCAATCGGTTCATCGCCTATCTTCTCCCCTTCCCTAACAAGAACTGTTCGTCTGCATCCATTTACGAAGAACCCCATCAAACTCACTCCATACAATCCCTAAAAACAACATAGATTTTCGAGTTTCAAACCAAGTAAGAAACGATGAAAACGCATCAAAATCGTACCCAGCTTCCTTAGGGCGAGATTCGACCCAGAGGAGGCGTCCGCTACCATCCACTGCAAGCCCACCCAATCGCTTCTCCGCACCAGAGACCGCATCGGCTGTGATGGGAGAGCTCCATGAACCATAAGGTGCAGTGATTTTTTGGTCCTTTATGGTGTTTATTTTTGTTGTTGAAGCCATCGTCCTCGTAGAAGTGCAGAGGAGATGGTGAGGAAATTTAGAAGAAAAGGGAAGTTTATTGAGATTCGAGCGAAAAGCAAAGATGGCGGAGAGTGAAGACGAGGAGGAGGCAGCGGCTTGTTTGCTGGTCCGCCATGCGATGCTAGTTGCAGTTGACATGGCCTTATTAGTCAAAAACAGGTCATACCCTCAAGTGGGTCGAAGCATGACCATTTCCCAAACGAAAAGCTACGCCAAACACAAGAGTCGCCAGTTATAGGGAGTTTTGACTAATTTTCATGTTTTGAAAGAGAGGTATGAGCAATTTAAAAAGGTCTTTCTATCCACACACCAATGTTTGGAGGGTGTACATGAAATCTATAAATCCACGAATCTATTTGAGTGCCGCTATGTGCACCCAACTAATTTACGAAGGCACCCATTTTTTGAGTATTCTCTCCTTTAAATTTTACTTTGATGTAAAAGACAATATTGCCCCTTTGAGGTATGAACAAAATTTGGGGCACCCCACCTTCTTTGTCTATCATCTCTAACTTAGACCTACATTTCTTTTTGGCGATGGTTTATCGATTATTGCGCTTTCACACCATCCGATAGCGAGGTACCACTCGTTTGACACCATTTAAAGGTTCAAATCAACAATTTTTTGTGTTGGAAATAGTGATATTGATGATTTTTTTTCATTGTAGGGTTTCAAATATTTGACCATTTCGAGTTTGTTTTCAACGTACAATGGATGAATCTACCGCAATGGTGGAAGAGGAGGTACATAAAGAGGTTTTTGTTGTTGTTTTTTGTGTTTTTTTTTCCTTTTTCCATTTTTTCATGTGTGTGTTCGGTCATGATTGTTTCTGCAACGCAGGACCGAGACCTTCCATTAAGTCTCGGTATGTGGGAACCGAGAATAATGAAGATTCTCGGTCACTCTGAAATCGAGACATGTTCAGACGTCTCGGTCCCCATGTACCGAAACGTTACATTATCAGGTCTCGGTCCCCATGAACTGAAACTTAATGTTATGTGGTGGCCTTGTACTGTCGAAACAATAGTTTTTTGGTTTTTTCATGAATATGTTGTGTATTGGTTTTGAGTTCTTATGATTCAGTGTTTGTGTTGCAGGTAATGCCAGTTTTGACGTTATTTCCAAACTACAAGGATGCTTGTCACTCCTTGTAGGTCATTCCCATCGAGAGAATCGACTATTTTCATGGCTTCAAATGATTGGTCGTGCGAACAAGTTTGTGTTAGCAACGAAGCACTTTGATATCAGAGGGATTAAGCATAGGGGGTCAAAATTGCATGTGAGAGGTTCGACACATTTAGGGGATTATCACAAAGAGTAGGGAAAGCCAAAGCGACAAAACTTGCCTTGACACCAAGAACTGACGAGGAAGAGGAAACTACAAGGACTCAAACTGGTACAAAGAAATGTGGGTGCCATGTCCTTATTAACATCAAGGAAAATGCGGATTCTTTATGGTACGTCATTGTTTTGTGTGGGAGGCACAATCACGACCCCTTCAAAAACTTGGACGGCCACTCATTTGCAGGAAGATTGGATACGGGTGAGCAAGTGGTTATAGTGCAGATGACTAAGGGGAATATGAAGCCAAGAGATATCCTCAACAAGTTGAAGCAAAAAGATTTAAATAACGTATTGACTATGCGGATAATATATAATGCACAACAAAAAATTCCGAATTGAGGATACGGGTACGAGGACTCAAATGCAACAACTATTGCACATATTGGAGAATAATAAGTGGATGTCATGGCATAGGAAGCATCCTGATACGAATGTCGTCACTGATTTATTTTGGTCACATCATGATTCAATCAAGTTGCTACGGTGTTTCCCGTCGGTTCTATTGATGGATTGCACTTACAAAACAAACACGTATCAAATGTCATTATCGGAGATTGTTAGCATCACTTCGACGCATTTAACGTTCTCAGTTGGGTTTGTTTTCATATCATTAGAGATTCATGCAAATTATATTTGGGCACTTGAGAAATTTAGATCCATATTGGATAGGTGGTCTAAATTTGACGTGTTTGTTACAGATCGGGAGTTAGGCCTTATTAGTGCTATCAAAAAGTATTTCCATCATCGTCTCACATTCTTTGCTATTGGCACATCAATAAAGTAGTATTGGCAAAGACTAAAAAGATGTTTGGAGATAACGAAGGCTTCGCTCGTTTCATGGATAGGTGGACGAACGTGTTGTATGCTAATTCGGAGGCTTTATTGGAACTTAAAATGAATAACTTGCGTTATGAGTTCGGCGTATGAAGGGTCTTACTGATTACTTGGATAATACATGGATGAAGATCTACAAGGAAAAATTTGTATCGGCATTAACATATCGAATTATGCACTTTGGGGAAACAACGACACAGAGGGTTGAGTCTACGCATTCCGCTTTGAAGCTACATCTTGGCAACAATCATGCAAATTTTGAGACTTTGTGGAGTGTGGTTAATGGACTTATTAGGATCTAACATAACAACATCAAGGCATTATTTGAGCTAAGTTTGAATGTGGTGCAACATGAATATATTGATGGTTTTTATCGTCGGTTGCGTGGATATGTCTCTCAAAGGGCATTTAAGTTAATTAGAGATGAATTGGAACGTGGAGATGATGTTGGACATGACTCTACTCATTGTGGTTGTGAGATACGTTCATCGCATGGCCTTCCTTGTGCACACGAGATAAACTTCCATAAAATTGTCGGGTCATCCATCCCTCTCGAAGACATTCATGTATACTGGCGAAAGTTGAGTATGGTACCGGATAATCCTGTGGATCGGGTAGGGTACAATATGAACAATGAGATTGAAAGAGTGTTGCAAAAGTTTCATGCTTGCATTAACAAGGACGATCGCATTATGATTATTTAGCAGCTTAGAGAGATTAGTCGTCCTTCATCTACACCGGGAGATGTCCCACCTGCAAAAATAAAGACAAATGGAAGGACACCGGGGTCTACAGTTGGAAGTTTGCTGAACAAATGAAAGAAGAAAGGATTAAAGAGGAAACACGATGAAGAAGATACTTCGATAATAAGATTGTCAAGCGGGTTTGAGTATGTACTTTCGAAAGAAGAAGCATTTAGTTCGAGGAAAAAACAAAATAAAGGAGGGCCTAAAATACGTCGGACATGTCGAGAGAACTAAGGTGTATCTAAGGTTGGTTATTCACATTGCATACAACCGGATTGGTCGACATACGTTGAGAGCACTATTGATGTGATCGGTGATGGTAATTGTGGATATCTGTGTGTTGCCTCCAGGCTTGGACTCTCCGATATGGATTATCGGAGGTTAGTATGTAGAAGGATGTTTGATGAGATAACGGTGTATGAAACTCTTTGGCGAGAAGTGCTTGGAACGAGTTACGAGAATGTAAGGCTGTTGTGCATTGTCCGGATGATCGAGTTGGGGCCTCTTTTGAGTAATGGTTGATACTTTCAGACACGGGTCTCTTAATATCAATTGCATTTAATGTCATTCTAGTAAACCTATCGCACGATTGTTGCTCGACATTCCTTCCTCTACATAATGTCCCACCGTCATCGTTAGATAGTCAGCTTATCAATAGAATGATTAATGATATTAACATCCATTGGATCAGGGTAAGATCATATTTTATTTGCGCATTGTGTTTCGACATCTTCTAATTAAATGATAATGACTTATTATTGTATTATGTATTTGACGGGTCAAATTGACTGTGAATGCACCGATGCCCCCATTATATCCGTCCTAGGCAAGGTATTCTAAGGAGTGCGCTAAAAGTTGGCGTGATGGATTCATAATTTGAGAAATCGCGCAAGCTATAACTTCTCAAGAAGGCACGCCTTCCGTAGTAGATTTAGCTACGCCATAGCTACATTCGGATTTATGTTCTATACTTCATCTACCACGAAGTTTTGTTCTTGATGTTTGGATATGTTGAAGTTATTGTAAAGCCAATTATTATTTTCTATACTTCATTGCAAGTTGTTTGAAATGTCTATGATTTGTTTTTTGAAAATGTTATTTGATTTGACTTTGATTTATTAGAGATATGAGTGAAAAACTGGTGCTAATGTTATATAAAATTTGCCTTTGATTTGTCTTTATTTGTTGTACAAACCAATATGATTTCTACATGCTAGGAAACAATAAATAGAAAATTAAAAATTCGCAGAAGCCGGTAAATTCTATATAAAATTTCAATCTCGGCCAAGCATGTATGTGACCTAGCTATATGTTTCGGTATGGTATGACCAGAATCTAGACATAACTCTCTGTCATAAACTACAGAAACTTATTATATAATCTCACTCATGCATAACCGAGAATTTATCATATATGATTTACTTGTTGCCACGGTGATCAAAAATTGAGATCACTGTCTATGTCACGGTGGGACTTGGACGAGACTAAATACTCATTTGCGGTTTTGCCTGACCGAAACATATCTTTCTATAGTCTCTTGTATTAGTCTCAGTTATGTGTGTTCCTAACTACAACCAATATATCAATTTCATTGATGTCCTACCGAGACATAGCAATTACTTGCCTGATATACTTAATCCAAATGGATTGGCCAAAAAATAATGTAAGGAGTCAACCAAACCTAAAAAAAAATAGTTTACAATGCTATAGCAACACCAACAACAACAAACAATTACAAAATAAAGAGCAAACTGAAGTATAACCATTTCAATTCAACCCAACAAAAAGTTTACAAAATAAACATCAAAAACAACAAACAACTTAAAAAATCCCAATTCAATGTCAACACAAGAAACAATTTTACAATCCAGAAGGCTTGGAGGGCTTCATCTTCTTGAATACCATCCGTTGATATTCATTGTCATGCATGCGCTTGGGAGGAGCACCAACGGGCCAAGTAGGAGGAGCATCAGACAGATGAGTGACATCGGACCAAGGAGGAACATCACTAAACCTGGATTGGGTCGCCGTGCTATCTTGTTGGGTAGTAGCGGTAGTGGTAGCAGTAGTGGTAGCCGTGGTAGTGGTGGTGGTAGTAGCAGTGGTGATAATCCTCCCCGACAAGAAGTTCACGACATCTCTTGCCATTCTCTTTGCGGAGTCAACGTACACTCCTCCTCTAGCAAGGTAATCCACTTCAACGCAACGTCCAATGTACGTCGGTTCCGCTGTTCAAAAACAACATTCGTAAGTTTGTTAAGTTAGGCAATAATGGTAGGAAATGAAATGAAAATAACACTACCAACTACTCACCTCAAACATGTCATTATTGGCGATGGTAGAGGCCGCAGCCGCATCGTCCTCGTATGTCGGGTTTTCGATAATCGAGTGAGAAACTCGTAGGAACCATGGAAGGTACTCTAATGTGGCCATGAACTCGAATTGAGCCTTCTCACCTCGAACTTCAGGTGCCATCAGATGGTTACACCACCTCTCCTAATGCTCCGGTTGGAACCCGTACTTGACGGAGTACTTGAGTGGAGATGGGCCTCGGGATGCCTCGAGAGGGCGATACGGAGAGGCTGGTACACCTTGCACATACCCGAACTGTCTCAGGAAACTTTCCGGATGGTATAGATCTACAATATCCATATACCTCAAGGTCCCATCATAGAACACGATCGGGTTCACTATACCATCCATCCATATCTCAACATATGGGTCCCATGTCACCTATATCAGTAAGAATATATATATATTAGCAGCAAGTAAGGCCACACAGGGCATATATGAAAGAAATGAAGGAGAAGCACCTCATTTGGCCTCAATCGGTCCGACGTATGCCAAATTGACGACAGTTTGTCTTGATTCCTGATAGTCTCGTGTTTTTGGATCTAACGCACAACACGGGGTTGCACTCCGTCCATGAACTTAGCGTTTGATACGATAAAACCAAGTTTGAAGTGCTCGTACACTCATCCCTGGCCAAAAAAAAGAAAACATTAGCAACGATACCACAATTGGTAATAAATAAAAATTAGAAAGTAAGTTGAATTTGTGTCAATTGCCTCGAGCAAAGTGAGGTAACAGACAATCTGCGACACTTCAAATCTAGTTGCCGACCCAAGCTAATGGTACAAGTACACTAACGCAGTAGCGCCGTATTTGGCAACATCGTCTAAATTCTCCTGCAACTTGAGTAATGTAATGGAGACCCGTGATCCACTTTTGTCAGTAAAAATAGTGCATAACAAGAGGTATAAAATAAATGCTCGCGCTGTGCACTGCATGGAACGATAATTACGCGGCTTCGACTTCCTGGTTGGGGCCTACCGAGTCTTCAACCACGCCTTTCGAACTATGAGACCCCTCGTGATGTTGACCTCCTCCTCCGTCTCCTCAATTGTAACACCAAACAACTTGGAAACTAGTTCAATTGCTTCCTTGTGAGAGTCCTCGGTGTATCTTGAGAAACTGTTTACCCAACAACCTTGCCGGTCACTGAAATCTTCAATAACATGCTGATGTCCTCCAAAGTTATTGGCATTTCATCGAATAACATGTGAAATGTATTTGTCCCCGGCTGTCACCGCTTGACAAAAGCAGAAATTAACTATTTGTTGCCCTTCCAGTACGAGCAGCCAATGAGCGTGGATAACCCGGTCCGGTGGATAATCCTTTGAAGACCCTCGATATCGGGGTGACATGCTTGCAAATCCCACTCTTGGATTTGAGCCCCGTGGTTGATGCATTTCAGTTGTGGCCGAAGCTGCAAAACGAATGAAAGTTACACAAATATATATAGCTAAATTTACAGCCTATGAATCTCAAGGTAAGTCATAACTCATCATGTAAGCACAAAATTATATTAAACACATTTCACAAAATTAATCACAAATACTCCATTGCTACTATTTGGTAAGCCTCTAAAGAGTGTTAGAATTATGAGAATACCTCACATTTCATAACAACAAATTATCAACTAGTATTTCAAATTCATTAAAATACATTAAATTGATTACCAAACTCTATAAATGATGTTGGGAAAGGATAAGCTCCAAACCAACAAGCATAAACAATAAGTAATGTTTACCAAAAACAACACCCCATGCATGTGTTAATTTGTAACTTAGTGAGTGCTTTCATTACTCATGCAATATTGTAAGTACTAGTAGCTTGTAGTGTGACTTTATTAGAGGAACAAACGAGCTACATACCACATTGTCCCAAATCGTAGCCGCAATATGATGTTTGAAGCTCAACAATAGACTCCGGTCTATTAGCCCACCGGGTAAAGGAGCAGGCGGGTCTTCTTTTCGATCTTCTTCATTTGTTGTAGGTCGGGTATCATGGCCACCTTGACTACCTTGCCCACCTCAGCTTCCTCGGTTGCCTCGTATGGCTCATGTCCCTCGATTGCCTCCACCACTGGTACTACCACCCACATGATCTTGACAAAGTAAATACAAAATCACAATTGTCAAAAAAGGATAAAAACAAAGTAAATAGTAAGTAACAAATTCAACAATTGCAAATAACTTAAAACAAACCTTCTTCTCTTTCTTCATTCCTAAGTGAGTCCTCAGAAGACTCGGAAACTTCACCTTGACTTCCACCTCGAGCAATTATCAAATCCTTTTCTCGATGCTCGGCAATATGTGAACCCTCATCTTCTATAACACCATTGCAAGAACATGTACGCTCCTCTGGTGCCTTGACCTTGGTTTCAAGCTTTTGCTTCTCTTTTTAGTAAGAGGCAGTCTGGGGTCACCGACCACCACGACCACAGACACCTTCTAATGGATCACTACTGGTCTCTTCCCTATTCAAAACTGCTTTAGAATGAGCCAAATCTGAAGGGAAAATTCGAATAATTAATTTAAATAAAAAAAAAGAATTAAACAATGTGTAAAAAGTATGTCTCGGTTAAATAGGTCCGAGAATTAATATAATGTCTCGGTACCATGTTAACGAGACATACCTATAAGTATCGACTTCCGGAA
Organism: Stephania yunnanensis; assembly: GCA_039657365.1. Classification (NCBI taxonomy): domain Eukaryota; kingdom Viridiplantae; phylum Streptophyta; class Magnoliopsida; order Ranunculales; family Menispermaceae; genus Stephania; species Stephania yunnanensis. The sequence continues at coordinate 22,983,247 of CM077581.1, read as the reverse complement.
ACGAAACATAATATAAAGTCTCGGTGATATTCGACCGAAACAGGTAGAAATTACATTTAACATTAGTCTCGATAATATATTACTGAGAATGTGTAAAGTTGTCTCAGTTAAAACTAATCGAGACGAGTACTTATAGTCTTAGTTAGTTGTAACCGAGACGTACTATATGCTAATTTTCACCAATAATTGGGACATTCTCGGTCATTAGTGGCCGAGAACGTCCCATACGTTACTGGCCTATATGGTCGGAAACCACGAGTTTCCATATCAGAAACTCGTGAATGAAGATCAAACAATTCCAAAAACAAAATCAACTAAAACAAAACCATTTCCAACCAAATCGAATAAAACCTTATCTTTAGTCATTCGAATTGACTCCCGCAAGCTCGAATCGAACAATAAATTTGATGATTTGAAGGAGATGGTCGACTTGGTGATGCTCGACACGGTGATGATGGATACGGTGATGCTGGAAACCATTTGCACAACAGAGATTGAGGATATAGAGGTTTAACGATAGAGGAGAAGAAGAGAAGAGGAAACCAATTGCTCGAGAACGTTAGAGGAGATGATCGAGTTGGGTGGGGTGCACATTTTGGGTAGGGTATTTTAGGAAATATACCTCATTTTTTGGGCGCCTTAAGCAAATCAATCGGTGCCCTTAATAATAGTTTGCCTTTGCAAATTGGTGGGGTGCCCATAATGGCGCTTATCCTTTTCAGTCTAATTTAAGCAGATCTTTTATTTGTGCTGTGCATTGGGTTCTTTTGAGAGTTCCTTTTGAGAAAGATTATCCTTGTCTCTAGTTTGAATTTGTTAAATTAATTATTTTTATGTTGCAACTTAAATTAATTCTTTATATACATAAGAAAAAAATTTAAGCTTTAAAGTTAAATAAATATAGAAAAACATAAGATTAAATTATTTGAACTCAGAGTCTTAGTCATCAATTTCCTCATTAATTGCAATTTTTTTTTAACTTACTAACATTTTCTAAGTTTTAATTTTTAAATATTAATTTTGCAGTCCTATAAGTATTACTTTAATAATTGTCAATCCGTGTAACTTGATTGAGTCAAGTTCTCAATTAGTAAATTGGTCAAGTTAAATTAATAAAATAAATGACTTTGGTTGGATTGTGATTTTCCTATTAGTGATAATTGTATTGGATTGAGATTCTCCAATTCTGTTAATCAGATTTCATCATGGATTGACTCTAATTAGACTGGATTCAATCTGTGTACACCCTAGTTTGCAAATATATTTAGACCCATTTAACTTTGTATATATTCAACAAGTTCTAGATAGCACGAATAAATATGTTTGATATTTAGCATATATTAATAAATTTTATTTTGTTGTAAGCATATATTAGTGGTGGAGTATTACGTATATTCCCCCCCTCTCTCTCTCTCTCTCTCTCTCTCTCTCTATTCTCTCAAATAATAGTCAAGTAATAGTTTTTTATTTTTATTTTTTTGGCCCTCCTACTCTTATAAGTTCTGATATAATAATATTAAATAAAATTAGCATAATATTTTCAATGTGTATCATTACATATTATCTAATATTATATATATTTACATATAATATCAAGGTTGATGTGCAAACAGTGCAATGCGTATGCCAAGGTTAATCAATGGCTAATATAGTGTATTCATCACATGGGAACTTGTAGAATTACCGCGTAGTATATATCTTTTTTAGGAAACATATATATACTATACATTTTGGGTTAATTATCATGTGTTTATATTTTTTTTATATAATATACTGCAATATGTTTCTTGGTGTGCATTTATTTATATATTTATGGTAATATATAAAACCCTTATATAATGTATATACACCTACATGTAATTATCATGACAAACGGGGTTCCCGTGGAGGTGTTTTCCTCCCCAACCTTATCCCTTTGTGGGGAATCGATTTTTTTCTCCATCCCCATCCCCATACCTATTTAAATTCCCCATCCTCTTCCCCGTCACAGGGAATTCACATTTTTTGTAGGGATTCCCCGCCCTATTAACACCCCTAGTTGAAATAATAAGTTACGGTGTGGCCCGGGATGGGTGCCGAGAAGCGAGGATGTCGAATAGCCGGGTAAATGAGGGTATAATGAACCAACAAGATGTAAGTGTCCCATTAGAGTCATTATAATGTTTTCGACAACTCAAACTAGAGCCATTGATGTTCATCGAGATTTGTACAAGATCATCAAGCTATATAAAAGGAAGGTTAACTAGATTGAAGAGACAACACTATTTACATGCAAAGCTAAATTTTTTGACGGCAAGGGAGTGCTTTGAAGGGCTAAAATTAGTGATTTGAAGTTGTAAATACAAGCATTTTATAGCTACAACCAAGGTGATCATCTTCTAAATCTCCTTTCCATGAAAATAAGCTTCAAAATTTTAGTTTTGATTCAAAAATGAATTTTTAAGTTTGCCACTGGTTTTTTGAGTCTCTTTATGAATTGAGTGTTCATTATGTTCACCAATTTAAGGATTTGAAACTGAATTTTTCAATGGATTGTGTTCTTGAAGTTTCTTGATGCAGACATGTTAAATTTTTGACCTATTCTCTGTAATTTGAGCATAACCCTCTCATAAAAACTCCAAATGGGGCGGGTCATATGCCATTGGAAAGTTTACTCAAAGGCAAACAACATCTGTACATAACATATTTTCGAAATCCAAACTCTTTCTAGCTCAAAAATGTTGTGTAATAATGCAGTTAAAATGCTCTTATGGGAATTTTATAAATGAACGTTGATAAGACATTCCTCTCTCAATTCTTATCGGATTGAGGTCATCTTTTAGAATGTTGTTATTGGGTATGTTAGCTACCTTGTGACCAAAAACCACAGTTTTTAGAGCTATTAGTTGGGAGAAATGAGTTTTATAAGATTGTTGGTCAGATTTGATTCCAATTTGAGCTGTTTTAAGAAATAGAACTATAAACTTAATTTAAACACCTTAAGTCACTCTAAAACACTAGAAATGGATCCCAGAGGGCTCGAGGGCTATGGTACGGTAGTCGAGAGTGTAACGAGGTCGGACCGAGGTGTTTTCGGGGCTTTAAAGTTTGATTTGTTACGCGTAAACCCCAACAGAAACACATCTAGAGTATTTAATCGTTTCATCATATCTATTTATATTTAATCGTTTCAACTTATCTGTTTATTGTTCCTTGTACTCTATGTTTATGTTTGCTTTAGTTTGAACGGTTGGTCTTTTGGTTCGCTGCCAGATTTGGTTTTTCTGATGTGTGTACGGACTGGGGCTGTAATGACCCTCATCCTAAATAAGGAATCGTTCGGCCTAATTAAGCCCGGTACACCAGCCAAACTTAACTAGAGCTACTAGCCTCTGCAGCCCCTGATAAACACAATTGTATATTGTATATCGATAATAAAAACAAATAATAAACGCAACAAAAATTAAAAAAATTTATGATATAAAACATGATATACAAACTAATTTAAACCAAAATAAATCTTAGTAACAGAAAACCTCTTAACCCTTGTAATAATACAAAACTGTAAGTCAATACAATATATAAAAACAAGGGAAGAATCATTACATCAAAAAGAAGATTTAGACACCTCAACTTTCTCTATCCAGTAGTTGTCGTGCTCTTCGATATTCCTGAAATGTTAATTGGGGTGAGCGCTCTAACTTGCTCAATAAGTAAGGATTCATAGAACCATAAACAATCCATATAATAGCTAAGAACATTTATGCAATAACAATATGCACCAATGTTAACTAACAAGAATATGAAAAATATATAAATCAATAGATAATGGATGCAAAGCAAGTTATCTTGGACTATTACACTGCGATCCCCATTTTATTTATAAAAACTAGGGTCGATTACTCACCGGCGCCATTAATGCGATTGCTAGACCAACACATTGCACATATGTGCTCTCTAACCCATATCCATTAATGCCAAATGGTTCTATCATAAACTTTCTAGTGAATATGTAACCCATGAAACCTATAAACTGGGTAGGAAGTTACATATAGGCCGGTAAGGTAAACCATCTTCTATATAACCTGGTCTCAGTTCCAGGAACTTACTCTCGTGAATCAAAATAAACATCATTTTTCATTTATTGAAAACTATCACAGTGTACATAGTCCCCCATTCTAGTTCGTAAATTATATGATCTACATATACTAGAATATCCAGACAAAGTTGATAATTAAAAGAATCCATACTTACCTTGGGTTAAGTCTCCATTTTTAATTTCCTTAACTTAGGGGTCACTCGACCTTTCTCGATGTTCCAAGCCTATTACAAACTGCCTAAGTTTAGTAAATATTCAATTCCTTATTTTTAGAACCATTAAATTAATTTTAAATGAATTCAGAACCAATTTACTAAATTTTGGATCGATACAACATTTTTCACGTTTTTTAAAGTAAAACCCCAGTATAAAGCCTCGACCGACTTCTGAATTCTTCACTTTTTATAGAAATATAGAATTTCTATTGATTCGGCCCAAAATTATATTTTTTCCCAATTTTTTTGAATTTTCCCTAAATCCCCAGCATTATCTTTCATTTTGAGTGCCGCTATGTGCAACCCACTAATTTATGAAGGCACCCATTTTTGGGTATTCTCTCCTCTAAATTTTACTTTGATGTAAAAGACAATATTGCCCTTTATATAAACCCTCAAGAATCCCACGACAAACTTTTGAACAAAATTTGGGGCACCCTACCTTCTTTGTCTATCATCTCTAACTTAAACCTACATTTCTTTTTGGCGAGGGTTTATCGATTATTGCACTTTCACACCATCCGATAGCGACGTACCACTCTTTTAACACCATTTAAAGATTCAAATCAACTATTTTTTGTGTTGAAAATAGTGATATTGATTATTTATTTTTTCATTGTAGGGTTTCAAATATCTAACCCTTTCGAATTTGTTTTTAACGTACAATGGATGAATCTACTGCAATGGTGGAAGAGGAGGTACAGGAAGAGGTATTTGTTGATTTTTTTGGTTTTTTTTTTCGATTTTTCATGTGTGTGTTCGGTCATGATTGTTTCAGCCACATTGAATCGAGACCTTCTATTAAGTCTCAGTATATGGGAGCCAAGAATAATGAAGGCTTATTAGTCACTCTGAAATTGAGACATGTTCATAAGTCTCGATCCATATGTACCGAGACGTTACATTAGGTCTCAGTTCCTAAGGACAGAAACTTTTTGTTATGTTGTGGCCTTGTACTATTGAAACAATAGTTTTTTGGGTTTTTTTTCGTGAATATGTTATGTATTGGTTTTGAGTACTTATGGTTCAGTGTTTGTGTTGCAGGTAATGCTAGTTTTGATGTTATTTCTAGCCTACAAGTATCCTTTCACTCCTTGTAGGCCATTCCCATGGAGAGAATCAGTTATTTCATGGCTTCAAATGATTGGTCGTGCGAACAAGTTTGTGTTAGTCACGAAGCACTCTGATGCCGGAGGGATTAAGTGCAGGGGAAGGGTCAAAATTGCAAGTGAGAGGTCCAGTACATTTAGGAGATTGTCACAAAGAGTAGGCAAAGCCAAAGCGGCAAAACTTGCCTTGACACCAAGAACTGAAGAGGAAGAGGAAACTACGAGGACTCAAACCGGTACAAAGAAATGTGGGTGCCATGTCCTTATTAACATCAAGGAAAATGCGGATTCTTTATGGTACGTCATTGTTTTGTGTGGGAGGCACAATCACGACCCCTTCAAAAACTTGGACGACCACTCATTTGCAGGAAGATTGGATACGGGTGAGCAAGTGGTTATAGTGCAGATGACTAAGGGGAACGTGAAGCCAAGAGATATCCTTAACAAGTTGAAGCAAAGAGATTTAAATAACGTATTGACTATGCGGATAATATACAATGCGCAACAAAAAATTCCGAATTGAGGATACGGGTACGAGGACTCAAATGCAACAACTATTGCACATATTGGAGAATAATAAGTGGATGTCATGGCATAGGAAGCATCCTGATACGAATGTCGTCACTGATTTATTTTGGTCACATCATGATTCAATCAAGTTGCTACGGTGTTTCCCGTCGGTTCTATTGATGGATTGCACTTACAAAACAAACACGTATCAAATGTCATTATTGGAGATTGTTGGCATCACTTCGACGCATTTAACGTTCTCAGTTGGGTTTGTTTTCATATCATTAGAGATTCATGCAAATTATATTTGGGCATTTGAGAACTTTAGATCCATATTGGATAGGTGGTCTAAATTTGACGTGTTTGTTACAGATCGGGAGTTAGGCCTTATTAGTGCTATCGAAAAAGTATTTCCATCATCGTTTCACATTCTTTGCTATTGGCACATCAATAAAGTAGTATTGGCAAAGACTAAAAAGATGTTTGGAGATAACGAAGGCTTCGCTCGTTTCATGGATAGGTGGACGAGCGTGTTGTATGCTAATTCGAAGGCTTTATTGGAACTTAAAATGAATAGCTTACATTACGAGTTCGGCATATGAAGGCCTTATTGGTGCCCTTTCCTTATTAGCATTAAGGAAAATACAGATTCTTTGTGGTGCGTCACTACTGTGTGTAGAAGGCACAATCACGACCTCGCCAAAAACTTGGACGACAATTCATTTGCAGGAAGATTAGATATGGGTAAGCGGGTGGTTGTAGTGTAGATGACTAATGGGAATATGAAGCCAATAGCTATCCTCAACACGTAGAAGTAAAGAGATGTAAATAACGCATCGACTATGCGGACAATATATAATGCACGACAAAAATCTCGAATTGAGGATGCAGGTGGGAGGACTCAAATGCAACAACTATTACACATATTGGAGAAAAATAAGTGGATGTCATGGCATATGAAGCATCCTGATATGAATGTCGTCACTGATTTATTTTAGTCACATCCTAATTCAATCAAGTTGCTACGGTGTTTCCCGTCGGTTCTATTGATGGATTGCACTTACAAAACAAATAGGTATCAAACGCCGTTATTGGAGATTGTTGGCATAAATTCAACACATATGACGTTCTCAGTTGGGTTTGATTTCATATCATCGGAGACTCATGCAAATTATGCTTGGGCACTTGAGAATTTGAGCATATTATACTGGTAGCCTAAACCTGGCGTGTTTGTTACAGATCAGAAGTTAGGCCTTACTAGTGCTATGGAAGAAGTATTTCCATCATCATCTCACCTTCTTTGCTCTTGGCACATCAACAAAATAGTATTGGCCAAGACTAAGAAGATGTTTGGGGATAATGAAGGCTTTGCTCATTTCATGGATAGGTGCACGAGCGTGTTGTATGCTAAGTCGGAGGCCTTATTTGAACTTAGGATGAATGACTTGCATTGTGAGTTCGGTCATGTGAATGGGTCTTACTGATTACTTGGATAACACAAGGGTGAAGATCTATAAGAAATTTTTTTACCGACACGGACAGATCGAATTATGCACTTTGGGAAAACAACAACGCAAAGGGTTAAATTTGCGCATACATCTTGGCAACTGTCAAGAAAATTTTGAGACTTTGTAGAGTGTGGTTAATGGACTTCTTAGGATCCAACATAACAACATTAAGGCATCATTTGAGCTCAAATTGAATGTGGTGCAACATGAATATGTTGATGGTTTTTATCGTCGGTTGCGTGGATATGTCTATCAAAGGGTGCTTAAGTTAATTAGTGATGTATTAGAATGTGGAGACATGACTCTACTCGTTGTGGTTGTGAGATACGTACCACACATGGTCTTCCTTATGCACACGAGATAAACTTCCATAAATTTGTCAGTTCACCCATACCTCTCGAGGACATTCATGTATACTGGCGAAAGTTGAGTATGGTACTAGAGAATCCTGTGGATCGGGCTGGGTACAATGTGAACGATGAGATTGAAAGAGCTTTGCGAAAGTTTAATGCTTGCACTGACGAGGACGATCACATTAGGATTATTCAGCAGCTTAGATAGATTAGTCATCCTTCATCTACACTGGGAGTTATCCCACCTACACAAATAAAGACAAGGAGAAAGACACTGGGGGTCTACAGTTGGAAGTTTGCTAAACAAAGAAAAGAAGAAAGGATAAAAAAGGAAACACGATAAAGAACATACTTCGACGACAAGATTGCCAAGAGGGTTTTAGTATGTACTATCGAAAGAAGAAACATCTAGTTCAAGGAAAGAGTTAAATAAAGGAGGGCCTAAAACACGTCGGACATGTCGGGAGACCCAATATGTATCTAAGGATGGTTATTTTAATTGCATACAACCAGATTGGTCGACATACGTTGAGAGCACTATTGATGTGATAAGCAATGGTAATTGCGGATATCGGTGTGTTGCCTCCGGGCTTGGACACTCCGATGTTGATGGTTGGAGGTTAGTACGTAGAACGATGTTTGATGATATAACGACATATGAAACTCTTTGGCGAGAAGTGCTTGGAACGAGTTACGAGAAGGTGAAGACTACCGTGCATTGTCCGGATGATCGGGTTGGGGTCTCTTTTGAGGAATGGTTGACACTTTCAGACATAAGTCTCTTAATATCAACTGCGTTCAATGTCATTCTAGTAAACCTCTCGCATGATTGTTGCTCGACATTCTTTCCTCTACGTAATGTCCTACCGTCATCATTAGATAGTTGGCTTATCATTAGAATGATTAATGATAGGAACATCCATTGGGTCAGGGTAAGATTGTATTTTATTTGTGAATTGTGTTTGGACATCTTCTAATTAAATGATAACGACTTATTGTTGTACTATGTATTTAACAGGTCAAGCTGATTGCGGATGCACCGCTACCACCATTATATCCATCTTGGGCAAGGTATTTTGAGGAGTACGCTAAAAGTTGGCGTAAAGGATTCATAATTCGAGAAATCGTGTCGGCTATAACTTCTCAAGAAGGCACGCATTCCGTAGTCAATTTAGCTGTGCCATAGCTACATTTGGATTTACGTTCTATGCTTCATCTACCACGAAGTTTTGTTCACGATGTTTGGATATGTTGAAGTTATTGTAAAGCCGATTGTTATTTTCTATACTTCTTTGCAAGTTGTTTGAAATGTCTATGATTTTTTTTTGAAAATGTTATTTGATTTGTCTTTGATTTATTAGAGATATGAGTGAAAAACTTGTCCCAATATGTATAGAAAATTCGTCTTTGATTTGTCTTTGTTTTTTGTACAAACCAATATAATTTCTACATGCTAAGAAATAATAAGTAGAAAATTAAAAACTCGCAGTAGCTGGTAAGTTTTTTTATGAAATTTACCAGCTTCGGCGACGCAGGTCTGTGACTTAGGCATATGTTTCTGTATGGTATGATCGGAACATAGGCATAACTCTCTGGCAGAAACAACGGAAACTTATCCTATAATCTTAGTCATGCATAACTGAGACTTTATCATGTATGATTTAATTGTTGTCACGGTGATCAACAACCGAGATAAGTGTCTATGTAACGGTGGGACTTGGACGAGACTAAAGATTCATTTGCGGTTTTGCCTTACCGAGATATATCTTTCTATTGTCTCTTATATTAGTATCGATTATGTGTGTCTATAACTACCACCAATATGTCGTTAGGCCAGAACCGATACCTATGCATCAATTTCGTTGTTGTCCTACCGAGACATAGCAATTACTTGCCTGATATACTTAATCCAAATGGACTGGCCATAAAATAATGTAAGTAATTAGCAAAACCCAATAAAAAAATAGTTTACAATGTTATAGCAACATCAACAACAAATAATTACAAAATCAAGAACAAACTGAAGTACAATCATTTCAATTCAACCCAACAAACAGTTTACAAAATAAACATAAAAAACAACAAATAGTTTAAAAAATCCCAATTCAATGTCAACAACAAGAATCAGTTTTACAATCCGGAGAGCTCGGAGGACTTTGTCTTCTTGAAAACCTTTCGCTGATATTAATTGCCATGCATGGACTTAGGAGGAGCATCAACGGGCCGAGTAGGAGGAGCATCGGACCGAGGACGATCATCGAACCGAGGAGGAACATCACCAAAACTGGTTTGGGTCGCCGTGCTGTCTTATTGGGTAGTAGCGATAGTGGTAGCCGTAGCAGTGGTGGTGGTAGTAGCGTTGGTGATAATCCTCCCCGATAAGAAGTTCACGACATCTCTTGCCATTCTCTTTACGGAGTCAACAATACACTCCTCCTCCAGCAAGGCAATCCACTTCAACGCAACGTCCAAAGCACGTCGGTTCCGCTGTTCAAAAATAACATTAAAAAGTTTTTCAAGTTAGGCAATAATAGTTGGAAATGAAATGAAACCAACATCCAAACTTACTACATACCATAAACACGTCATTATTGGCAATGGTTGCGGCTAAGGCCACATTGTCCTCGTATCAAGGTTCTCGATAATCGGGTGAGAAACTTGTAAGAACCACGGAAGGTACACTGATGTGACCATGAACTCAAATTGAGCCTTCTCACCTCGGACTTCAGGTGCCAGTAGATGGTTACATCACCACTCCCAATGCTCCGGTTGGAACCCGTACTTGATGGAGTACTTGAGTGCAGACAGGCCTCGGGATGCCTCGAGAGGGCGATACAGTGGGGTTGGTACACCTTGCACATACCCGAGCTGTCCCAGGAACCTTTTTGGATGGTATGGCTCCACAATATCCAAATACCTCAAAGTCCCATCGTAAAACGCGATCAGGCTCACAATGTCATCTGTCATAATCTCAACATATGGGTCATACGTCACCTACACCGGTAAGGAAAGATGTATATTACTAGCAAGTAAGACAACACAGGGCTTATGTGAAAGAAATGAAGAAGAAGCACCTCATTCAGCCTTAATCGGTCCAACATATGCCGAATTGATGCCAATGTTTCCCTATTCCCGATAGTCTCGTGTTTCTGGATCCAACGCGAGACACGATGTTGCACTTCATCCATGAACTTGGCGTTTGATACGACAAACCCAAGTTTGAAGTGCTCGTAGATCCACCATTGGCAAAAAAAGACAACGTTAGCAACGATAACACAATTGGTAATAAATAAAAACTAGAAAGTCAGTTGAATTTGTGTAAATTACCCCGAGCAAAGTGAGGTAACCGACAATCTGCGACACTTCATATCTAGTCGCCGCCCAAGCTGATGGTACAAGTACGCCAACGCAGCAGCGCCCCATGCGTACTTGACAACATCGTCTAAATTCTCCAGCAACTAGAGCAATGCGATACAGACCCGTGATCCACTCTTGTCTGTAAAAGGAGTGCACGACGAGAGGTAAAAAATAAATGCTCGAGTTGTGCACTGCAAGGGAGGGTAATTACGCGGCTTCGACTTCCCATTTGGGGCTCAATGAGTATTCAACCATGCCTTTTGAACAGTGAGACCCCTCATGATGTTAACCTCCTCCTCCGCCTCCTCAATTGTAACACTAAGCAACTTGGAAACTAGCTCAATTGTTTCCTTGCGAGAGTACTCGGTGTATCTAGAGAAACTATCCACCGCAACAACCTTGCCGGTCACAGAAATCTTCGATAACATGCTAACGCCCTCTAAAGTTATTGACATGTCACCAAATGGCATGTGAAATGTATTTTTCTCCGGCTGCCACCGCTCGACAAAAGTAGAAATCAACTCTTTGTTGCTCTTTCGGTACGAGCAGTCAACGAGCGGTGTTAACTCGGTCCGGTGGATAATCCTCTAAAGAGTCTCAGTATCGGGGTGACATGATTGCAAATCCCATTCTTGGATTTGAGCCCCGTGGTTGATGGATTTCAGTTGTGGCCGATGCTGCAAAACAAATGAAAGTTACACATATAAATATAGCTAAGTTTACAGCCTATGAATCTCAAGGTAAGTCACAACTCATCATGTAAGCATAACATTATATCAAACTCATTACACATAATGCAAACATGAAAGAATCCTAAAAATGTTTGTGTAGTCTTATGCGAAACAGTCAAGTATTCAAACATGTAACAAAACAATCAACTATTCAAATATGGTTTTGGTAGTTTAGAACAAAACAGTCAACTATTGAATAATTCAAAAATATTTCATCATTGTTGCTATCTCTAAACAAAGGAAACTAGCAATATTTTTTCGGAAACACTATGATTTCTCAGTAATAATGATATAAGGAATGATGAAGCCTACTATCCACCATGATTCCCAAAAACCCCTTGGAAGTTTGAAACTTACACTAAATTTCAAAAAGAAGTGCAAGTTGAGCATTTGAAAGTATTTAAGATATTTAGTTTTACAAATACTTCAACAACTAGATCTACCCTACATGCATTGAGATTTTTATTGTAAGTACTAGTAGCTAGCAGTATGACTTTGTAAGAGGAACATACAAGCTATGTACCAAATTGTCCTAAATCGCAGCCGCAACATGATGTTTGAAGCTCAACAATAGACTCCAGTCTATTGGCCCACCGGGTAAAGGAGCATACGGGTCTTCTTCTTGCTCTTCTTCATTTGTTGTGGTTCAGGTGCCATGCCCGCCCCGACTACATCGCCCACCTTGGCTTTTTCGATTGCCTCGTGTAGCTCGTGTCCCTCGGTTGCCTCCACCACTGGTACGACCACCCACATGATATTGACAAAGTAAACACAAAATCACAATTTTCAAAAATGGATAAAATCTAAGTAAATCGTAAATAACAAACTCAACAATTGCAAATAACTTAAAACAAACCTTTTTTTCTTTCTTCATTCCCAAGTGAGTCCTCAAAAGACTCAGAAGATTCACCTTGACTTTCGCCTTGAGCAATCATCAAATCCTTTTCCCGATGCTAGACAATATGTGAACCCTCATCTTCTACAACACCCTTGCAAGCACGTCAAGTTGCCTTTGGTGCTTTAACCTCGATTTCAAGGTTTTGCTTCTCTTTTCGATAAGGGGCAGTCTGGGGTCACCGACCACCACGACCATAAGTACATCCTAAAGGATCACTACTGGTCTCATCCCTGGTCACAACTGCTTTGGAATGAGCGATGTCCGAAGGGAGAATTTAAATAATTAATTTAAATAAAAAGGAATTAAATAATGTTTAAAAAGTATGTATCGGTTGAATAGGTCCGAAAATTAATGTAATGTCTCGGTACCATGTCAACGAGACACACCTTTAACTATCGGTAACCTGGAAAACAAACGTAATGTAAAGTCTCAATCATATTCGACCAAGACACGTAGAAATTTTATTTCGACATTAGTCTCGGTAATATATTACCGAGAATATGTCAAGTTATCTCGGTTACAATTAACCGAGATATATAGTATAGTCTCGATTAGTTGTATCCGAGACGTACTACATGCCAATTTTCACTAAAACTTGGATCATTCTCGGTCATTAGTGGTTGAGAACGTCCCATATGTTACTGCCTTGTGTTGGGTTATGAGGTTCATACGCAGCGGAGATTACAAAACAATTTTGACAAAAACCCCAACAAGATCCAACTCTAATTCCATTAAAACGTTTAAACCAAGAAAAAATTTAATCATACCTTGATCGCAAAATATCTTTCTGAAGGTTGATCGATCTCTAAGGCGCTGCCAACAAGGAACGCCCTCTACCAGCAGTCCACACACGAACGACGACCGAGATTCGAAGTGCTAGCTTCAAGAGAATACCAAACCTTTTTGTTTCTCTCCAAAACGATCCAGAGCATACCAGAAAACCCTAAGTCGTTTCTAAAACGAAAATAGAGTTTCAGCCCTTAATCTTTCGTACGTGTGTTCTAACTTAAAGCGTCTATTTATACAACCCTTGTATATAGACAGTTAAGTAAATTACACATATACCCCTACTTAAAGAAGTATAAGTGTAATACACCACAAGGACGTTTTTGTCATGAATTTTATCATATAAAATTCATTTTTCTGAACCATCTTAAAATCTCGCAAAACTACCCAACAGGCTCATACAATGTTGGTAGTATACCAAAACACATTTCGGTATACAAGTCATAAGCGGCCTCTAGCAAGACATTATGACTACCTAAGTTGTACGAATATCAAATCGATACAACCTAATCAATAGTGTATATAACATCTTTTTGTCACACGATATCCTTTTGATCAAACATAAGGCATGGAATTGTCATCCAACATGTTCAATCGTACTAGTCTTGATCTCTAGGTAGACTGAAAACATCCAAGTGACATTGATCAATATCAATTCACTTAGACTAGGCCTTTTAACAGTCTAACACATCGAGGGATCCACTGGATATCTCTCTTTATATGAGAGGGACAAATTCTATCTTGATTACACAACTTCATCGCATTGCTCACACAGTAACCAATCACAACCTTTATAATCGTCCGTTTAAAGACAACGTTTGATAGTGTCAAATCACTATGTTCCTAATGTTGAAGTCTCTGGTAATCTTAAGTCAGAGGACTGAAAAATATACCTATAATGAGAAACAACTATGACTTAATCCATGTGATGTTCTCATAGCGGGTCGGTCCAATTCTTTGTTCCCTAACAAGTACTCGTGATCTTGATTCGTATCCTTATACGTATAATCATTATATGATCATCAATAAAGACTCAAACTAGTCTTAATTCATTATAGTTCCAGTATAATGATCGACTAGGGACATTTAGGATATTTCCGTAGATACCCATGGATCTTATTATAATGTAAACATGCAAATTAATTATAATAAACAACAAATGAAATCCTCTATTTTATTAACTAAAAGTATTCATAAAGACAGTTAATGGATTGACCTATGACGCATGTCCCAACATCTCCCACTTGCACTAGGGCCAATCATACATGCATCTAATGCATAATGATCTAACATGACCATCATGTTTTGCTTGTGGAGGAGCTTTTCTCAATGGATCCGCAACGTTGTCTTCTGTAAGTACTCTACAAATCTTCACGTCTCCCCTCTCAATTATTTCTCTGATGAGATGAAAACGCCTGAGTATATGTTTGGATCTGTGGTGTGATCTAGGTTCATTGGCCTGTGTTATTGCCCCGTTATTGTCACAATACAAATAAACAGGGTTAGCAATACTTGGAACCACACCTAGTTCGAAAATGAGCTTTTTGATCCAAAGCGCCTCCTTTCTTTGCATCGGACGCCGCAATATACTCGACTCTTTGTAGAATCTACCACAGTCTCTTGATTCGAACTTTTCCAACTTCTTTTCCCCCATTCAAAGTAAACACATATCCAGATTGCGATCTAAAATCGTCTATATCGGTTTGAAAACTTGCATCTGGGTAACCATTTACAACTAGATCATTTTCAAAACCTCCATAGACCAAGAGCACTTCCTTAGTCCTTCTTAAGTATTTAAGGATGTTCTTTACTGCTATCCAGTGACTCTCACCAGGATCTTACTGATATCTGCTTATAGTGCTCAAAGCATATGATACATCAGGTTGAGTGCATAGCATGACATACATGATAGATCCAATAGCTGATGCATATGGAATCTTATTCATACGGTCTCGGTCATCATTTGTCTTAGGACATTGAATCTTGCTGAGACTTATGCCACGAGACATTGGTAACAATCCTCTTTTAGAGTCTTGCAAACCGAACCTATTCGACACCTTGTCTATGTAAGCACTCGACTTAGGCCAGATTAGCCTCTTAGATCTATCCCTATAGATCTAATCCCTAGGATATAAGCTGCATCTCCTAAGTCTTTCATTGAGAAACACTTCCCTAACAAAGACTTGACATTCTGCAATATTGGGATGTCATTTCCAATGAGTAATATATCATCAACATACAGTACCTGAAAATAACTACACTCCCACTGACCTTCTTGTATACACAAGGCTCATCTTCGTTCTTAATAAAACCAAAATCCTTGATTGCCTCAACAAACGAAGATTCCAACTCCGAGAAGCTTGCTTTAATCCAGAAATGGATCTTTGAAGCTTGCATACCTTCCTAGAATTCTCAGGATATACAAAACTTTCAGGTTGTGTCATATACACGTCCTCAAGTAGCTTTCCGTTAAGAAATGCTATTTTTGCATCCATTGGTCATATCTCATAGTCATAATATGCAGGAATGGCAATTAAGATTCTTATGGATTTAAGCATGGCTACTGGTGAAAAAGTTTCATCATAATCAACACCTTGAGTCCGCCTGATACCTTTTGCTACAAGTCTTGCTTTAAAAGTATGCACTTTGCCATCCATGTCAGTTTTCTTCTTGAAAAGCCATTTATATCCAATGGTCTTACCACCTTCAGGTAAATCAACCAAGTTCCAAGCTTGGTTATCATACATGGATTGCATCTCAGAGTTCATGGCACTTAGCCATTTATTTGAGTCTGGTCCAAACATAGCCTCCTGATAAGTGGTGGGCTCATTTTGATCCATAAGCAACACATTACGACTATCAGTAATGAGAAATCCGAATCTCTCTGGCTCATGTCATACCCTACCAGATTTACGTGGGCCTTGTTTCACTTGTGGAGGTTCAACTGGTTCAGAACATTATTGAACTTTCAGTAGTGGTTCAGGGTTTATTTGTGATTCTTGAACTTCTTCAAGATTTATTTCTCCCCCACTAGTGTCTTTTGAAATAAACTGTTTTTCCATAAAGGCACCATACTGAGCAACAAACACTTTGTTCTCAGCGAGATTATAAAAGTAATATCCTTTTGTTTCCTTATGATACCCCACAAATAAGCATTTTTCAGATTTAGGTGCTAGTTTTTCTCAGACTTGTCGTTTTACGTAAGCCTCACAACCCCAAATCTTAAGGAAAGACAAACTAGGTATCTTCCCGTACCATATCTCATATGATGTTTTATCAACCACTTTAGAAGGAACTCGATTTAGAGTGAAAGCTGCAGTTTGTAATGCATAACCCCAAAAGGATAATGGAAGATCTGCATAAATTATCATAGATCGAACCATATCTAATAAGGTTCGATTTCTCCTTTTAGAAACTCCATTCCATTATGGAGTTGCTGGGGGAGTCAATTGGGAGACAATCCCACAATTTCTTAGATGATCATCAAATTCTTGGCTTAAATATTCAACACCTTGATCTGATCGAAGTTTTTGATAGTTTTACCAAGTTGATTCTGCACTTCATTTTGAAACGTTCGAAACATCTCAAATGATTCAGCTTTATGTTTCATTAGATATACATAACCATATCCGCTGAAATCATCGGTAAATGTAATGAAATCTTGATAACCTCCTCTAGCCATTGTGTTTATAGGACCGCATAAATCAGTATGTATTAGACCCAATAAATCACTTGCCCTTTCTCTGTGTCCAGTAAAGGGACTTTTAGTCATCTTGCATAGTAAACAAGATATGCACGTTTCATATGTTTGTAAATCAAATGAATCTAGAAGTCCATCTTTATGGAGCTTCGTTATACGTTTCTCGTTTACGTGCCCGAGACGACAATGCCAAAGATAGGTTTGATTCAAATCATTTGACTTCAATCTCTTTGTATTTATTTTAAAGACTGGAGTATCAGTGGACCTTTTCATGGTTAGAATATAAAGACCATCACACAAATCAGCATTTGCATAAAATATACCTTTATGAGAAATGAAGCATCTATTATTCGCAATAATAAAATCAAACCATCCATGTCCAAACATGAAACGAAATGATGTTTCTGCTCAAGGCAGGCACAAAATAACAATTATTTAAAGTTAAAATAAGTCCACTAGGTAAGACTAAGTCATATGATCCAACGGCCAGGGCAGCAACTCTTGCTCCATTCCCTACGCGGAGGATGACTTCTCATTTCTTCAACTTTCTACTTCTGCTGAGTCCCTGCACATTTATACAAATGTGAGATCCATATCCTGTATCTAATACCCAGGAATCACTAGTAGATAAATCAATTTCAATAACATAAATACCTGTAGTGGTAGTCGCATTACCCTTTTTCTTCTTTAGATCTTCCAGATAGAGTTTGCAATTTCTGAACCAATGTCCAAGTGTTTGACAAAAATGACAATTTCCTTCCTTTTCTTTTGGGTGTTTTGAAGCAGGAACGGGCTGGGGCTTGACTTGTTCCACAGGCTTTGCAACAGGTGCAGCAGCAGCCTTGACAACTTTAGCCTTGCCTTTGCCTTTCTTCTTCATTCCCTTTCCATTTTGGACCATCAACACATTACTAGAGGGTTTCTTGATATTTTGTTCAGCAGTTTTGAGCATAAAATGCAACTCTGAAATTGTTTTCTCCATATTATTCATATTGTAGTTCATCATATATTGTGAGTAACTCTCTGGTAATGAATTCAGGATCAAATTCGTAGCCAACTCTTGGCTGATAGGAAATCCGAATCTATCAAGCTGGTCAACATAGCCCTTCATCTTCAAAACATAAGGACTAACTAACGCACCCTTAGTCATCTTGCAAGAATTCATATTTTTGATTGTCTCGAACCTTTCTTGCCTAGCTTGCTGTTGGAATATTTCCTTCAGCGTTATAGCCATGTCGTAGGCTTCCATTAGTTCCATGTCCTTTTGAAGTTCATGAACCATAGTTGCCGAAAGATAATACATGCAACATCAGTAGAATCGTTGACATGCTTATTATGCGCATCCTTCACAGCTTTCGTAGCATTGGCTGGTGGGTCCTCAGGAATTGGAGCATCCAGGACATACAACTTGCGTTCATGCTTAAGAATAATTCTCAAGTTTTTGAACCGGTCAAGAAAGTTAATCCCATATAGCTTATCCTTCTCCAGGATGGATCGCAGTGACAGGGGATTGTTGTTACTTGAAGTGACCATTGATCTACAATAAATATTATGCAAAGTTTATTTTAGTATAGAGGAATAGACTCCCACTAAATTAACAACCCTCCTAAAACATACTGTTTATTTAGGGGACTAAAATCCATATTTCACCTAATTCTATAACAGCTATGACATGAAACATAGAACTAGATTATTTAGGTAGGTAACAGTTACCAATTACATCTTTTGTAATTTTAGACACTTTTATGAGATACGGGACATCTTATGTCTTATCATGTTTTTTATTTCATCTTGCGCCTGAAGCTCAAAACTATTTTGATAGCTTTATTAAGTCAGACAATTTTAAACATTTAGGTAACTCTTACCCAACTTGTCTCACCAAGATAACACAATACACCCAGCTATGGCTGAAACTATATTAGTGTGATCGAGGCCTTTGACAAGTGTTTAAAATGGATGGCACGAGACTTCAAATTTAATAGAGGGATTTTATTCTGTTTTAGTGATTTTTATGTAAACAATGAAATATCATATATTCTATTGATTTGTTAAATCACTAAACAATTTGGAGATTTTTATACTGTTCACTAATAAAAGAATTTCCGTGCACTAGGATTAGTTAGACGGCGGTCCATGAGCCGGTTAAGTTGAGCGGTTGTTCCATTGACCGGTCAGTGGACAGGTACAGTAAGCGCGCCCTTATTTTCTTTTTTTTTAGAAGACGAATTTCAATTCCGAAAATTTAAATTCGCTATAGAAAATCATATTTTTCGCCGATTTTATTATCCTAA
Source organism: Stephania yunnanensis (assembly GCA_039657365.1). NCBI lineage: Eukaryota > Viridiplantae > Streptophyta > Magnoliopsida > Ranunculales > Menispermaceae > Stephania > Stephania yunnanensis. Next base: position 22,963,711 of record CM077581.1, on the reverse strand, counting down.
ATTTACCCTTAATATATCCAAAATTAAGTCAATTAAAACATTTTTAATTAACCCGAGCCCACATCTAACTAATCATCTTATCGTAATCCAATTAGGACTTAAGATATTTGAATCCTAGAATATCACCAATAACAAAATTCTCCATATTTATCTCCTATCCAATAGGGATAACGAAACCGATTTTGATTATATCTCATAATCTAATTTGTTATCTATCTTTATCAAATAGAAACTTCATAACAGAATAGATATAACAAGATAAATAAATAATTTCAAAAATTAATTTTTTGCAATTTCGGTCCTCATCCAAATAATCACAAACATGTAATTGAATCATGAACTACTGTCCCAATCGAACCTAATGGTGTCATGGATCACAGAACATGAAACTCGATTCATTAAAATTACTTGAATTAACCTAACATGGTTACTAGGATGTACGAAACTGATTTCAATTAAATCACGAATATATGTATCATATACACAAAACATGATAATAAATCTCACATAAAACTTATGTATATCACATATACATAAACTATTAACATGTTTTCAATCATATATCATGTATATATCAGAAGAAAACATGCAATGTTTTTAATGGAATCGAACTCGAAGGCTCTGATATCACTGTTGGGTTATGGAGTTCATACGCAGCGGAGATTACAAAACAATTTTGACAAAAACCCAACAGGATCTGAATCTATTTCCATTAAAACGTTTAAACCAAGAAAATTTAATCATACATTGGTCGCAAAATATCTTTATGAAGGTTGATCGATCTCTAAGGCGTTGACAACGACGAACGCCCTCTACCAGCAGTCCACACACGAACGACGGCCGAGATTCAAAGTGCTAGCTTCAAGAGAATACGAAACCTTTTTGTTTCTCTCCAAAACGATCCAGAGCGTACCAGAAAACCTTAAGTCGTTTCTAAAACGAAAATAGAGTTTTGGCCCTTAATCTTTCGTACGTGTGTTCTAACTTAAAGCTTCTATTTATACAACCCTTGTATATAGACGGTTAAGTAAATTACACATATACCCCTACTTAAAGAAGTATAAGTGTAATACACCACAAGGACGTTTCTGTCATGAATTTTATCATATAAGATTCATTTTTCTGAACCATCTTAAAATCTTGCAAAACCATTATTAGTACGCGACCTAATAGACTCATACAACGTTGCCAGTATACCTAAACACATTTTGGTATACAAGTCATAAGCGGCCTCTAGCAAGACATTATGACTACCCAAGTTGTACGAATATCAAATCGATACAACCTAATCAATAGTGTATATAACATCCTTTTGTCACACGATATCCTTTTGATCAAACATAAGGCATGGAATTGTCATCCAACATGTTCAATCGTACTAGTCTCAATCTCTAGGTAGACTGAAAACATCCAAGTGACATTGATCAATATCAATTCACTTAGACTATGCCTTTTAACAGTCTAACACATCGAGGGATCCACTGGATATCTCTCTTTATATGAGAGAGACAAATTCTATCTTGATTACACAACTTCATCACATTGCTCACACAGTAACCAATCACAACCTTTATAATCGCTCGATTAAAGACGACGTTTGATAGTGTCAAATCACTGTGTTCCTAATGTTGAAATCTCTGGTAATCTTAAGTCAGAGAACTGAAAAATATACATATAATGATAAACAACTATGACTTAATCCATGTGATGTTCTCATAGCAGGTCGATCCAGTACTTTGTTCCCTAACAAGTACTCGTGATCTTGATTCGTATCCCTATACGTATAATCATCATATGATCATCAATAAAGACTCACACTAGTCTTAGTTCATTATAGTTCCTAGTATAATGATCGACTAGGGACATTTAGGACATTTCCGTAAATACCCATTGATCTTATTATAATGTAAACATACAAATTAATTATAATAAACAGCAAATGAAATCCTCTATTTTATTAACTAAAAGTATTCATAAAGACAGTTAATGGATTGACCTAGGGCACATGCCCTAACACCTTGTGTGCCTGGAAACCACCGATTTCCAGATTGGAAACCCGTGAATGAAGAGCAAACAACTCCAAACATAAAATTAACTAAAAAAAAATCATTTCCAACCAAATCGAATAAGACCGTACCTTTTGTCATTCGAATCGACTCCCGCAAGCTTGAATCAAATAAATCGAACCTTAACTTTCACGATTCTTCACAAATCCGAACCAGAAATCCAAATAGAGATAGACAATAAAGGTTTGCCATAGCACAAGGACAAAGAGTGAGGACAGAGATTGAGAGGTGAAGGTAAGGTTCAACGCAAAAAATCGAGTTGTCTAGATTAGAAGGAGATGATTCAAGGAGATGGTCATGGTGGAAATAAGAAAGCAATTTGGGTGGGGTGCACAGTTCTATTTGGGGGTATTTAAGGAAATTTATCACATTTTGTTGGGTGCCTTGAGTAAACTAATTGGTGCCCTTAATAACGGGGTGCCCTTGCAAATTGGCGGAGTGCCCATAGCGACGCTTTTCATTTTCTACTATTTTTCCTTTTTTTTTTAAGGATGGGGTTTGGTCCTTGCACCATACCGGTTCAGCCCGGTTCGGGGAAACCAAACCCCCCATCTTCCTTCTTCCTCGATCCCATGTTCATCTAAACTAGTCTATTTTTTATTTGTTGGTTCGATGGGTTTGGTTCGACCCCAACCCCAGAGCGACTTTGGAAGGGAGATGAACTCACGGTCATCTCCTTCCTCAAATAGCCAAACCATCTCCTCCATGATCAAACCTCAATGACCGAATCACAGTAACGACCAACAACTACAACAACTATGAGGTTACCTGTGATTCGAGATTTCACTCACACACACACACACACACACACACACACACACACACACACACACACACACACACACACACACACACACACACACACACACACACACACACACACACACACACACACACACACACATACACATACGCACACACTTTTGTTCTTCCTCTGTTCGATCTTCAAAATCAAAATGGTTGTGTTGTTATGTTGAGGGGATAAGTATTTTCATTTCCTCGAGATTCGTGCGGTGCGAGTCTTGAGTCGAATCTAATGGCCCTATTCCATTCACTTAAACCTTGATCATTCTCGAGATATGCTAATGGGTATCCCGAGGTCTAACTTGATGGTTATCCACCATCACAACTGCATTGTATGTTTTAATTAAAGCATTTCTCGAATTTCGCACAACGCGCATCTTGAGACACATCCAATTGATTTAATTAAATTAAACCAAACTTTAGGTTATTTATACATTTATATATATCCATGATATATATATATATATATATATATATAAATTTATATACCTATGTATTTTCTCATTTAAAATTCCCTACGTACACCAATGACCACGCTCGGACGTGCACGTTATCGTACACACTACGTGTGTTACCCTCGACCCTTTGTGTCATTAGACGCCCACTAATTTATTTATTATTTCAAATATATATATATATATACAACTTATATATAAATATATAAATACACATATATTCATGTGTTTATAATTTCGTTGTGCGCGCTGACGAGCACATTCGGGCGTGCACGCTACCCCACGACCCATGTGCGTCACCGTTGAGCCACACACGGTATTAGGCGTCCCATAATTTTCCTATTATTTTATTTCCAACTATAGGTTTTATTTATATATATTTATATACCAACATATATATATATATATATATATATATATATATATATATTTTACGGTCTTTCTGCTTGCCACGTACACCAATGAGTATACCCAAACGTACACATTGCTTTCACGTTTCCCTGTGTGATCCTCCACAATTTACATGTGTCACACTAGGCGTACCGCAATTTTATTTATTTTTCCACACCAAACAAACACAATACAACACATCAATTGCACTCATACGCTAATCGAGATAAGTCGGGCTTAACCTCAAGACTAATTTGAGTTAATTAGATATCAAATTAACATTAGTCACCAGGTTAAGGATACAAGTCGTTACATTCTCCCCAACTTAAGCAATTTAGTTTTCGAAATTAAAGTTAATCAACTAATTGTAACGTCGAAGATATAAGAAAATTATTTCCCAAATCAATTCCTTAATTAATAAATCTTCCTTAACCTTAAAATTTCCGAATCTACATCGCCTTTTCATAGCTGAGAAGTTCGAAAGAATGTATACGCCTTTTGAATATTTCAGCATCCTATAATGCTTGTCTACATATTCCTTCCATTATCTAAGTTGTAATTGTATAATGACAGACTGCTAACATACTTCTGTGTAGTTCTAATTTACTCAGGGTTCAACTAACTTGTACCTTTTCTTCTTGTCACACCAATTGATGATGAAGTTAAGCATGCAAATTATAAAGGGAAACACCCTTGCATTTATAGCCTGATACTAACAACACCAGAGAACTCGCACCGTAAAATATTTCTTCCAGTATCTCTTATATTCCAAGTCACAAGCTCGGAAATCACATTTTTTGGAACTAAAATTAGCTGCAGATATATTTTGTTAAGATTGAGAAAGGTTCATCATAGCTATTATACATCTCTTCCCCACTGGAAAATAGATTTTCGGTTCCTTACCGAAATGATAACCCTGGTTCTCAATAAACTCTTAACTCTTTCTACACACATATATCTCTCTCGCTTTTCCAAAAGAATTAAACCATAATACTGGAAAGAAATTTTTGTAGACTCTATCAGTCCTACAACTATAACATTAATAACCTTAAGTTGGCATTTCAAATTAGGTTAAACCACTATTAGTTTTTGAGTATGAATTCTTCATTCATATAGGGTAAGGTTATTACAATCAGCTTCCACTTGCTGATATATCTCATATTTCTTTATTCAATTGACAACGTCAACCTTCATTCCAGGTCACCAACAAGTCATTCTATCATAATGATTTTGGTTTTCGCCTGAATAAATATATTAAAGAAACCCATGAGATTCTCATGAGATTCTTGCATCACTTTTCGATTCGAGTTCCAAAAAATTATTTTCATGCTCAAGGTCGTGATTTGAGATTATCCATACAAAATATCATTAACTAATAGTCAAACCTTGACCTACTAGATAATCTTAATCAATTTCTCTAATAACTCATCCAACAAATTACCATTAGCTCAGCTCCAATCTAAGCGCTAAAGAACATACTTATAGTTACCAATCCAAACAACTCGACTGATGGTGTGTCTGCACAAGATTTCAAATGAATCACCATTATACATTTCATTTAAGAGATATTACTGAGAAGCTTTTTACAACCTCTGTACTTTTCGATACAAGGCATTGTCATTACAATCACCTTAATGAGTGATGGTTTAGAGTGAATTTCTAATACTTAAGAAATTTCTAGGTAACTATCTTACTTGCTATTTCTATCACTATGAGAATTCCACTTTTTCAAACTTCCATAGTTTAAAACTTACTACCTTAATTTTACACCAATTCACTAGTTATTACATTTACAAGTGATGCATTTCTATATTTAGTACAATTACTAAAATGATTATCTTAAGATTAACAATCTCTAATAGTTCTTCTTAAATATCTTGAAATATATATATATATATATATATATATATATAAGTATATACTATAATTTTGCTTTATCGAGTCAACACACATTCTTACCTGAATAAGAAGTCTTAGGAGGAACTTCGAACTTTATTTGCAATTCAGATATAATCAAGCAAACATTATAGTCATATTATACTTCAACTTTCTTTCAAGGCATCCTTGCACCTATTTTTTAACTTGCACAAATCTCATACTAGAGTTAACTGAATAAATCACACAACGATATCAAGGATCTTTGGATCAATCATTTGTATTATTCAATTATTTCAAGCTTATTCTCCTCTTTTACCTATGTGTTGAATATATGACAACCTCATATTATATTAATCACAGTCAAATCCCTAATTTGATGTTAATATTCAACACTTATATAATTAATGAACCTTTAAAACGTAATATTGACACTTTACAAAATCTAGCATGAAGCAATTTACCGTCATGTTTTATAACTTTTTACGGTAATACTCGTGCTCCTCCAAAGTCTTCAAAGACTTCATCTTGTTATCGATAAAATGACAACAACTCGAATTAGATAAAGTTCAAAAACTTTACATTCTTCATTAACAAACATATCATAAGTTCTAATGGTTTTCGCCATCCAGTTAAAGTGATTTAGATATTGCATGAAATTATCTTTGTATATCTAAAACTCTAATCTTATTGCGATGATAACTAGATATTAGCTGACTCTTGAGAAACAACTGGTTTCGTTATATTATTAGAATGAGTTGTCATTAATGGGCAATGGATATTCATTCCCATTACTATATATATTATTCTTTGGAACTCCTTGAATATCAAAATTTTATTGACTACTTGATGCGCAACATATTTTAGTACCTTTACAAGTAACATTTTGTTGATAATATTTAGGCCATTAATAAGTGATTTCCTACTAATTTGATATATTTTGTTGGTTTTTAGGCGAGGAAAGCAAAGTGGGACCATGCATAGATTATTTTGAAGATCCGAGAAGATTTCCCTCAAAAAGCGCATTTGTGCGGATCACGAGGAGAAAGAAAATGAGACTGGAGGCGAGTGATGAAATGATGATATTTCACATGGTTTCATGTGTTTTGAAGTTTCAAGATGAGAATATAAGGTTTGGGCAAATAACGACATCAAAGCGGCTAAGTTTCAACAAAGTCTATTTTGACCAAGTTTCAGTATTTTAGCTATAACTCCTTCATTTCAAGTCCTAATGACTTGTTGTTTCTTCCGTTGGAAAGTAGACTCAGAGTTGAATGTTTTCATATCTCATGAGTGAAGGCAAATTCGGCATTTAAGTGGTTGAAAATTGCATTGCAAGGTAAACTATATGCGCAGGATTTTGTTCCCAGCGCTGTGGCGGCCAACCCAGCGCCACAACGCCTAAAATAGTAAGAAATCTGTAGTGGGCTCTAAGGTTGGCGTCACAACGTTAGGGTCAGTGCCCACCGCAGAAAAATGCATAAAAAGTGATTTTTAAGGGTTTTTAGGTAATTGTGGGACCAAATTGACTTGGTGGTATAAGTATAACTTAAAATTATGTTTTAGATGATCTTTTGCTTTGGAGAACCAAGAAAAACGTGTGAAGATTGAATAATAGTGATCAAAATCTTGGATTCTATATTCATTGTAGAATTGTTTTCATGTTTTCTTGCTTTCTTATCATGAATTGTGTTGAATTGAACCCACTTTTGGGGTAATATCTTTTGTTCTAGAGATCTTTGGATCCCAAATTAGATTCTTTTGATTTCATTATGATTATATTTGTTCTTTCAATTCAATATTTTGATTTGTGTGTTCTTATGTGCTATGCTATACTTACCTTGATCAAGTAGGTGTATATTCAATGATTTGAGAGTCACCATGACCATTGAGACTTTTGAACCCGGATTAGGGAAAACACAACCTTAGAACATATGACGCATCGACCGATGGTCGTCGATTAGGGAAAGAATTGAATTTGGTTTTTAATGCAGTATCTCACTTACGTTATTCACGCCGACCGACGGAGTCTGAATGAGATGTTAGAATCTTCATCACCGAGACCTCGAGATGAAGTGAATTGTAGGAAATTCACCTATCATTGCATGAATTGGGAGACTTTATAATTAAATTGGGTTCGAAGGATAGAATTTGGGTGAATTATTTTTCTTAGGTTATTCTCTCCATAGCTTAAGACCTATTTTAATTACTTGCGATTAATTAGTCTAAATTAATTAATAATTTGTTTTTACAAAACCTAACTTTTAAGTGCCTAGCTCCATTTCTTAATTAGACTAAATATTAGCACATAACCGTCCTTGTGGATATGATATTCTCGACACCAACATGAGTTGGTGCCACTATTACTTTGATATTTGCTGTACACTTGCGGTCGCTATCAAGTTTTTGGAGCAGTTGCCTGGGACGGTTGCTAATTTTAGTTTGAATAGGGTAGTTTGTTTAGGATTTTATTTTTAGTGATTTTAATTTATTTTTATTTAATTTGAATAACCATGTTGCACTTGATCTACTTTCTTTTGTTTTTGGTGTTTCATGGATAAAAAAAGAGAGAAAAAATGCATAACTATCAGGTGGGGGAAGCAACTAGTGAGATCTTTGCTAGACTTTCTACGTTGGCTTATCAAAGAGGATTGACTCAAAATGATACAACATACCAAGCTCAACCAGTTACAAATGGTATGGTATGGACAGAATATTATCAACTATATTATGACCCATATCAATTTCAAGGATTTGTTGGAAGTTAATGGCATTGCAACTACATGTAAGGAGATGAGTTATGGTATAATCATCAAAGTTTTCACAATCCTTACATTGAACATGTTTATCAATCACAATGGAGTTCTCATGACAATTGGCAACCACGAAAAGATCAAGAGTTCGATGTACTAACGTCTCAAATCGCTAGAGAAATTATTAAAAGAAATGGTTGAGTGGAATGAGCGTAACCTCAAAAATGAAAAAAAATTAGAAATGTCTAAACAATCATTTCATGCAAGGAAAGAGGAATATGATCAAGTCATTTTTGAATTTGGAAGATAATTTAGAACAAATTACAATATTCACAAATTCAAGACAAGAAGTTGAAGTCAAGTCTAATGAGAAAGAAGTTGAAGAGTTGGTGCCAAATAAAAAAAACATGTCATGAAATATTAAAAAAGGTGGAGAAGCCTACTCTAGATGATTGCAACAATATTGGTGCTTCATTTGAACAAGAAGATTCACTTGAGCATGCTAAATATGTGATTAATACCGAGGACATTGAGTCGCATGATAGTGGTGTTGATTCGGAAAGGTTTAAAACAATAAAAGTGAAAAGATTCATGAAAACTTTAGATCACACAGTTTGGGGTTTGTGCAAGGGACGATTAATCTTTTTGATCATTCCTTTGTTGTACCATCGTTATCATATCCGCAAGACTTGCAAGAGCAATGGAATGGTGAACAAGTTGGGATCTTTGTAGAGATACTTAAAAGGGTTACAAGGAAGATCTGTTTTGTCGATGCATTGCAAGGAGTTTCAAATGATGTAAGGTTTATGAAGGATGAAGTGACATTCAAGAAAATGATTAGAGGATTTAAGAAACTTCGTGAATATACGGCGTTAAAGTAACCATGATGCACCACGGTGTTCACTTGATAGCTGTGGTGCATACGTCGGGTTGAAGACGAAAAACTTAACGCTATTGGGAGACAACCCATAGTTCTGTTGTTTATATTTTAATTCTTATTTAGTTGCATTTGCTTGAAAAAAAAAGAAAATGATTTGGTTATATCATGTGGTTAATACTTGTTTTAATGCTATTTCTGGTCTAATATCAATTGCCGGGTGATCTTCATCGAATTGGTAGACCGCATGAGATTATAAAGACTCAAGAAATGTGGATGAGATCCAAGTTTGGGGGAGTATCAAGGGAATGATTTATCATGTGGTTAATACTTGTTTTAATGCTATTTCTGGTCTAATATCAATTGCCAGGTGATCTTCATCGAATTGGTAGACCGCAGGAGATTACAAAGTCCCAAGAAATGTGGATGAGATCCAAGTTTGGGGGAGTATCAAGGGAATGATGGACGATAGAGAGAAACTTTAAAAGCATCAACACTAGTCAGGGGAGTATTTGCTTTCAAAACTTTTTATTTTATTTTATTTCTCCAACGTTGTGATTGTTGTGAATGATTATGTTCTGGTGCACGTTCTTGTCCTCCTTTTTGTTCATGATTTCATTCATTGAGGACAATGAACATCTTAAGTTTAGGGGAAGCTGGGTGGGGGAAGTGTCGAGTATTTTGCAAGCATTTGCATGTTTATTAGAGAACTCTTTTGACTTTTTTCCTATGTGGTTGACAGTGTATGATATATTTTTTTTTATCAAACCCATGAGACAATATACCTGAGGAAGAGTAAAGGGCACATACCTAAGTGTTTAGCTTGGCTAGATTCTGGTTTCTCCAGAGATGTATGGTGTAGGGAATGACTTATGCCAATGCAAAAAGGGGATAAACTTAAAGTATGCGGGCTTTAATGAGGATTTGGGGATTCTAGAACTTATTCTAGAGCCACCTGAGGCGATAAATTCCGAACTTAAAAGAATTGAGGAGATGAGTTAGGCCATATTTGAATGTTATACTTAATATCCTATACTTCCCTTCTATACATTACATCACTAGTACCCCGTTGAGCCTTGATTACTATAAATTCTTGGCATCCTTCAGTGTCTCGAGCTAAAAAAAATATCAAAAGAGAATAAATAAATCCACCAAATAAAGTCCGAAGAAAAAGAGAAATATGGACTGGTATGATGAAAAAGAAGAGTTATAAATGAACTCCTAAGTGTGTATTCTATTTAACTTTGTTTGAGCTTAAAAATCCACTTTTTGATACACCGAGCTGTGGCCCCATTACAACCTATCAAAGACCTAATGATTCTTATTCTTTTAAGTTCGATGATAGTCGAGAGTAGAACGGAAAATAAGCTTATAGAATCTCATGGAAGTTGATGATTTAAATATAGAATTATTGAGGTTTCAAATCCTTTTGGTGAACTCTCTTGAGTAGTGGCGACTAGAGTTTCGAAACTGCACTTGGGTTGTTGAAAGTGAGACCTTGTGAAGGTTAGGTTGAAAGACTGGGTTCGTGGGTAATTGAAAATCTTTGGGTTGAGTCAATATGTAGTTTGAGTTTGAGAATGGAAGATGCCACAAAGGTAAAGAGATAAGGATTGATGCATATTTGAATACATTTTGCTTGTATGTACTAGGTGTGTTTGAACTTTGGACTGGAGTTGGTAAATAAGTTAAGTAGTTTAGTGTAGTTAATTTAAATAAATTGCATCAATTTTGTTCGTGCTTCTTTACTCGAGGCTAGCAAAGTCTCAAGTTTGGGGGTATTTGATTCGCATCATATTTTGGTACCTTTATAAGTAACATTTTGTTGATAATTTAAGCCATTAATAAGTGATTTCTGCTAATCAGATATATTTTGTTGGTTTTTAGGTGAGAAAAGCAAAGTGAGCCCATTCATAGGTTATTTTGAAGATCCGAGAAAAATTTCCTTAAAAAGAGCATTTGTGCAAATCACGAGGTGAAAGAAAACAAGACTGGAGGCGAGTGATGAAATGATGATATTTCACATGGTTTCATGTGTTTTGAAGATGTTTTGAAGTTTTGGGATGAGAATACAAGGTTCGGGCAAAGAACGACATTAAAGTGGCTAAGTTTCAACAAAGTCTATTTTAACCAAGCTTCAGTGTTTTAGCCACAACTCCTTCATTTCAAGTTCAAATGACTTGTTGTTTCTTTCGTTGGAAAGTAGACTCAGAGCTAAACGTTTTCATACACAAGTGACGACAAATTCGGCCTCTAAGTGGTCCAAAATCATGTTGCAAAGTGAACTATATGCGTAGGATTTTGTTCCTGGTGCGGCGGCGCCCAACCCAGCGCCACAATGTCTAGGGTTAGTGCCCACTGCGGAAAAGTGCATAAAAAGGATTTTTAAAAGGTTTTTGAGTAATTGAGGGACCAAATTGGCTTGGTGGTATAAGTAGAACTTAAAACTAGGTTTTAGATGATCTTTTGCTTTGGAGAACCAAGAAGAATGATTGAAGATTGAAGAATAGTGATAAAAATATTGGAATCTATATTCATTGTAGGTTTGATTTCATGTTTTATTACTTTCTTATCATGAATTGTGTTGAATTGAACCCACTTATGGGGTAATCTCTTTTGTTCTAAGGATCTTTGGATCCTAAATTAGATTCTTTTGATTTCAATGTGATTATATTTGTTTTTTCAATTCAATATTTTGATTTGCATGTTCTTGTGTGTTGTGCTATACTTACCTTGATCAAATAGGTGTAGATTTAAGGGTTTGAGACTCACCATGACCATTGAGACTTTTGAACCCGGATTAGGGGAAACACAACCTTAGAACATATGACGCATCGACCGATGGTCATTGACTAGGGAGGCAATTGAATTTGGTTTTTAATTCGGTATCTCACTTATGCTATTCACGCCGATCGGCGGAGTCAGAGTGAGATGTTACAATCTCCATCACCGAGACCTCGGGATGGAGCGAATTGTAGGAAATTCGGCTATCATTGCATGAATTGGGAGACTTTATAATTAAATCGGATTTGAAGGATACAATTTGGATGAATTAGATTTCCTAGGATATTCTCTCCGTTGCTTAAGACCTATTTTAATTACTTGCAATTAGTTAGTTTAAACAATTAATAATTTGTTTTTACAAAACTTAACTTTTAAGTGTCTGACTCTATTTCTTAATTAGACTAAATATTAGCACATAACCATCATTGTGGATACGATATTCTCGACATCAACACGAGTTGGTGCCACTATTACTTTGACGTTTGCCATACACTTGCAGTCGCTGTCACTACTCATTCTCCCCAACTTATATTGCACCAGTCTAAAACATCAAGTTAGGATATCTCACTAGCTCACTGTCATGTTCGACATTGATCTATCTTTAAACTACTTTAGTTTTGAATTCTCAAAGTGAATTATCATATTTGAGTTCCTAAATTCTATTCTCCTTATACATGTCTCAAAATCTAGGTCTAATAAATACTTCTTCACTAATTATTATTATTCTAACAATAATAATGAGAACAAAGACCATTGAAGAAAGTTACTTGAAGAATGAATTTAATCTTTATCTTTATAACTTTTTTGTATGTCTTTCATTTTTCATGTTTCTTGAGGTCAAGACTCTCTTGAGTTCTTATCTTCAATGTTTTCTTATATCATGAGAATTAAATGGACTTCATCCATCTTATTACCATTCAAGAAAGACATAATACTTATATCTATTAAGTAGATATAATAAACATAGCAAATAACATAACTCAGTCTTTTATATTTTGGTTACCCCCCAAAAGCCAAGATAAAAACCATTTATTACGTCTTAAGTTTTTATGTAACGCGAGACAAATCTAAGTGTTAGTAAACTTAGGTATCAAAGTATATATTAGAGCCTGGAAATTCAAACTTTAATAACAAACTGTATTAAAGTTATTCCTTATTTCAAAACTCATTCGAAAGTAATAGCCTAGGCTTTGATCAAGCTCTGATACCAACTGTAACAGTAACGAGCCGTGTTTTCAATTCATTTATTAATCACTAATCACATACCATTAGTGGTCCAAACCCGACTAAGAGTTGCGTTTAGTCGACATGCTCAAATATAAAAAAAATGTAGTGATATTGTATGATTGAATGTAATTTAAAAGTTGGTGTAAACAAATATGTGAGTGAGATATTGCATAAAATTCAAACAAAAAAAGTCAAAAAGTTACTCACAGTCAACCACTAAATTGTTGACACATCATCACTTTTCTCAACCAACTTTCACATCAACTACTCTTTCTCTCTTACTTTTTCTCTCTCCTCATTAAACCACATCCTCTCTCTCCCTCTTATAAACCGTGCTCTCTCTCTCTCTCGCTCTCTCTCTATCTCTCTCTCGCTTACTTTCACCTCTAAACAAAGAAAAAAAAGAAAAGAGAGAAGAAGAAGAAAGAGGTGGTGATTGATGAGAGGCAAGGGAGCAGCCGCGGCAGTGGACAACAGCTCTAACAAGCATGGAGTCCGACCAAGCGAGCGACAGCGGCGAGGGCAGCTGGAGCTCTGGCACGGACTGACGGTGGTGCGGCTCTGAGGAGGATGAAGCGCGACGAAAAAAAAACTCTGGCATCGCGTCGCTTGCTCGCGAAGAAGAAGAAGAAAGAAGAGAAAAAAAAGAAGGTATTGAAGTCTAAAGAAAGGATTTTTGGTTAGATCTAACTAAATATTAATGTTTGATGTTGAATCTTCATTGAAAATGGTAGGGAAGGTATATATGTTGACTAGACTTGTGTTTTTAAGGAGAATTGGAGTGGAAAAATCCATCATAGGTCAAATGAAATTTTCATGCTTGTTCAAATCATGCTTCGAATTCGATTCGCTTTTGAAATGAATGTTGTTAGTTAGACTTAGTTCAAAATAGCTTTGAATGATTTGTTGAACACAAAGTTATTTTTTAAAAAATTTACAATCAATCTAATTAGTGTGTAGAACGTACACACCAAATGTTTGATAAAATGACTCAAAGAAGGTTCGTTTCGAGTTTTGAGCATGGTTTGATCGATTTAAATTAATATGCTTTTGAGCTTACAAGAAAAGGTGTCCCAAATTGAGTTTTTAGTAAACTTCATGAATTAACCCGAACTTAGACTATTGAAGTGAAGATTCAAAAGTCCAATGGTTAGAATTCATTCTAAATTTGCATTGATACTTTGGAATACTTGATTTAAGTGAGTTAGAGATTGTGAATTTAATTAGGAAAAAATGTTAAAGGTAAAATAGTTCTTTTAATGAATGCACTCCAATTGCTTGATATAATATATGAAAGGAAACTGGTCTTTATTTTCCAAATTCAAGAGTAAAAATGTACATGGATAAAAGAGTAATTAGATTGATGTAATGAAACTCATCATATGCAAATGTCATAAAGGACGTAACAATCAACAATTGACTAATTGAAGTAAACTACTTATAATTGATCTTGAAAGAGGTTTCGACTTTCATGAAACTAAGTAGTAATGGTTTGGTAGAATTGACCATTTAAAACCACTTGTTGAGCCTAACCAAAACTAGAAAAGGTTTAGGTGTAAATGACTATAAAAATAACTTATAAATTCATTTTACTAGCACATGGAAGTAGGCTTGCATATTTAAAAGGTCTATTTAATATTAATGCTAGTCTTATGTAATCATCCATGCTACTTGGAAACTATAGTGGGTAGTTATATGAATCCAAGAAATGAATGCAACCCCATCTTAATATAGAGTTTTAACTTAAAGATTTGGCTTGAGAATATGGACCTTCCATTTGACTCTTATTTACGAAATAAATTGATTTGAGTCGCATGAACGAATTATTATTGTTTCAAGGGGTTTTAACTTAATCCTAAAATTAATAATTCATGGATGAGATGAAAAATATTGCATTGTTTGAGTCTTTTCCTAACTTGGAAGCAAGTATTATTGATCAGATCGGTGTACTTGTCAGGCTTGGCATAAAAGAGAGTTTTAATCTATTTTCTTGAAAATGAACCCAACTTATTGAAGCTATATTGATGGTTTGATGTATTTAAGAGACTCGACACCTTTGAATAGATTCTCGTATACAAACAAATGGTTGGACAAATATATTGTTTAGTTTAAATTACTAGAACGAAAGTTTTATGATTTCGATTCCTAGACTTATATTCATTAAGTTCAAGAGTGAAACTAATATAAGTTGTCTGAATATGTTAAGCCATTTACGTAATGACTTGAGTTTTTAAAAGAACTAATTGATGAATTAGTTCATTTGAGCTACTCAAAGCCTCTATTTAATAAATGGCCCGTAAAACAATTTTGCTATACTATACATGACTGTAGATACGCAAGAAGGACTCAGCTAGGCTATTCAAAACATCAATATGATGTGGCGATTAATGCGATTGTATTATAAGTAAACTAATAAGAAATTCTATATTAATTATTTTCCTTTCCTTGCATATTTTGATGGAAATGATACCTATTGTTAGACTCTACTTCCCTACCAAGTGACTTAGGGTCTAAGTGGTCGAGTTGAGTCGTATCTTACTCGTGGGTTGAGCATCCGAGTCGTGCTCGTGGCTCCTAAACGAGACTGAATCCTCTGAGTGAGCATTCGCCAGGTGTCGGGGCTCCTAACGGGACTTCAAGGATTCCATTGCGGTTGAGCATCCAATTGCGATTGTGTGACGGACCCTTCTTCTAAACTGGGCACCGCCCATCCAACCACTTAAGACTTAATTACTTATTAGTCATCCTTTCGGCCTTATATTCTTCAATACACGTGTTCATAAATTATTAGATTTCAGAGTGAATTAAAACTTTTTTGTAATGTTAATATTATCACATATTTTAAAGATTATGCGGAAACTCTTATTATTCGAAATACTAAGTGTGGAAAACCAGGAAAACACAACCTCACATGCATGTATATATCATAAAGGTAATAACACAATATGATATATGAGTCTAAAAAATAGGAAACTATGCACTCAACCCACTATATAACCTAAAACTGTATAGTAAAAATATAAATAGTAATAATATAGCAAAAGTTGAGTCATACAAAAATGAGATAGGAGAATCGCCGAGATGCTCAAAGAAAGTCGTCGATCTTCTTCTTCCTCGATTTGCTGCTGCTCGACAGACCTACACCTACCGTCACAAACTAGACGACGAGTATAATAATATTTAAGTAATAACTATGGAATTCTATGCCACATTTCCAAAATATAAGAATGGTATTTAAAAGCATAAAGTAGCAAAAAAATTGTTGAATCAAGTAATGCAAGTAAATACCACAGTTAAAAATGTATAGACTGACACGGGCTAAGTCGAGATGGACTACATCCAGTTGACGGTGAGAAACTATCACCTAACCTTTCCCACTACTATATGGAGCTGCGCTCAACGTATTCCATACAAATAGCAGAGCTGCGCTCTGCGCATACAAATCATCTATCTCAATCTCGCCGATCATCCCGAGTATCATGTCTCGTGTGCAACGCGAGTGTAGTGGTGAATGCCGAAACCCCGGTAGACCTATGTCCCTGTGAACCGCACATCTCTTGTGCAATGGACACTAGATAATCCATACTTTAGTTTTCAAAGATCAATAGTTCCAATTCTCTAGGATTCTAAAACTAGTTAAGCTACAAAGCCCAAGGAAATAGAATACAAGTCTAATTCATTCCAACTTATCCCAATAGCATGCGTTTCATCAACTATTTATCAAAAATATCATTAAGGGTAGAAATTGGAATCAATGAAACATTTCGAAACGCATCATGTCAACAATATTCAAATATGAATAGAAACAAGAACAACACGATGTGAGATTACGAATAGTAATGTCTACAAATAGAGTATAAAATGACAAGAGTTAATGAAATGAAATGTAGAATTCTCATAGCTTTACTTAGAATTGACAATGCTTCTCTAAGCCAATTCGATCTCTCGACACTTCGAAATGCGTTCCCAAACTCTCGAGATCTCCCCTTAGTTCCCGGAGTTGTTTGATAGGTTTTAGAGTGAGTTTGGGCCATTACTTAGAGTTTTAAACCGATTTATAGTATTTAAATCATTTTTGGAAATTGCTGATTTTTGTTTCGTTAGGGGCAATTTGTGCGCTACTTTAAACCTCTAGCGCTAATCAAGATTAGCGCACTAGTTTTCGACATTAGCGCTCTAATTTGAACATTAGCGCGCTAGATTATCTACCTAGCGCTATATGTCCAGTTGAACCCAAAACTCTGCATTTTGAATTCTTGGTTCTTACTACACACAGGGATTGTTATCGCCTTAGGGACCCTGATACACACTATAAGAGGTCCCTAACACCCAAACCAACACAAAACAACAACTACAACATCAAATTCATGAATTCACAAGTTAATGGAGTAGAGAAGTTACCTAGCTTGAAGAACTTCTTCTTCTTCTTCACCAAACCTTCAATGACTTGCAGCTCTTCTCCTTCACCAAACTCACACCAGCAAACTCTCTTTTCTCTCTTCCTTCCTTGCAAATCGACTTTGATGAGATTAGTGAGAAAAAGTTGACTTATATGCTTCATAGACTATATAGATATGTTTAAACCTTAGCCCTTGATTCATCTGTGCACACGTATCTCGGGGCTCAACTAATGGACCACCTTGACACACTTGTCCCTCAAGTCATGATTGAATGACTCTAATAGTAGACTCACTTGATTTCTTGATTTGGCAACACGTGTCTCGATGCACATCATGTGATTATTGTTTTATTTCACTAACTTAGGCACTTAATATTTATTCACATGTGACCAAATTAAAGCTACTTAGAAAACCATTTTTAATTCATATTAGAATTACCCCATAAGCCTCTACCTCGGTCCCACGTCGACATGCGATTCGAGGTACGTCCCCGTTCGTCTCGATACCTATGTACCCGTATAAATTGACTTAATAGTCTACACATATATAATACTCTAGGCATACATCACAACAAATATAAAATATACCTCGGCCCTTGCCTCAGCCAATGGACATACATGGTGTGAGTCCCACAGTACGGGTCGTTGATCCTGTTTAAGGAGTTAAACACAATTAGAGATTTTGGGCCGTTACAATTCTTCCCAACTAATGAAAACTTTGTCCACGAAATTTAAAACTTGAACTAGGATTTATACCTGACTTGAATAGGTACAGAAACCTATCTCCATATAGTCTTCCCCTTCCCAAGCGAGTTCCGTATCATCGTGAAACTGGCACTTGACGAGTACTTTTGGGATAGACTTGCCTTTCAAGTTCTGTACTTATCGACCCAAAATCTGCACGGGCTCCTCCTCATATGAAATATTATCACTTAGGTCTGTCTGACTTAAATTTATAGTCGGATGATCACCTGCTCTCGACTCAGCTAACCACAAACTCCTGACATCTGTGAAGGTAACTCAAGCTCATACGCAACCTTTCCGACCTGTTTCTTAGTCCTGAAAGGTCTACTAAGCCTCCGTGCAATTTTACTTTCACCTCAAACCTTTGAAGACCCTTCCGAGGGGAAACCTTTAAATATACATAGGCTCATTCAGTGTACATAAGATCACCGCGATATCTGTCCGCATACTTCCATTGTCTATCTTGGGATCCCTTGAGTTTCTGACGAATCAATCGTACCTTTATCATGTGATCAACAACAATCTCAGGCCCCGTGGTCTCTCGCTCTTCTGGCTCTGCCCAACACGATGGCGAGCGACACGATCTACGATATAAAGCCTCAAAAGGCGCCATCTCAATACTGGCCTGATAACTATTGTTATTTGCAAACTTACACACAACGGTAGGTACTTCTCCCATGATCCACCAAACTCCAAAACACAAGCCCGCAACATATCCTCGAGAACCTGAATCAATATCTCAATATACCCGTCAGTTTGAGGATAAAAAACCGTACTAAACTGTAGGCGTGTACCATACTACTCCTGTATACTTCGCTACATCCTGGACGTTTACATATCATCTCTATCTGACGTAATAGTCACTGGTACCCTATGCAGTCTAATAATCTCACGTTCGAACAATATACTCAACTGATCAAATGTGTAAGTGCGACCACTAGTAGAAAATGAGCAGACTTCGTCAGTCTATCAACAATAACCCAAATGGAATCATGTTTCCAGGCGATTCTCGATAATCCTATCATAAAATCCATAGAAGTGTCCTCCCACTTCCATCCTAGAATGGGAAGAGGCAGTAGCAATCCTCTAGGTCTGCATGTTCAGCCTTTACTTGCTAACAATTCCCATAGTTCTTGATAAACTTAGACACATCCGCTTTCATCCCATGCCACCAAAAGTGCCTCTTCATGTAGTGGTATATTTTGGCCCTGCTTGGATGAATGGTGAATTAGGAAATGTGTGATTCCTAAAGAACTTCCTCTCTAAGCTCTGGTAATGACGATATCCATAGTCTGCCCCTGAATCTCAAACATTGGTCAGACATCTCCGTCCAATCAACATAATCAACACTATGTGCTAACTCACTAAACCTCGAGTACAACCTGTCGGTCCTTCGACCCTCTGACACTCTCTATGTAGGCACGATCTGTACTCTCATTTGAGCGCAAATCTCAACCCGAGTTTTAGTAGGTATCTCAGTATCTCCAACATGTATCCTACTTAGTGCATCAGTGACTATGTTCGCTTATCCCGAATAGTACTCTAAGGAAAAATCGTAATCCTTCAGAAACTCTAACCATCTGCGATGTCTCATATTCAGATCCTTTTGTATGAAGAGATACTTCAGACTCTTATGATCAGTAAAAAGTGTGAATTTCTCTCCATACAAGTAATTTCTCATTATCTTCAATGCAAATACTAGTGCTGCCAGCTCCAAATAATGCTTCGAATAATTCTTCTCATGTACCTTCAACTGTCTGGATACATAAGCTACTGTACCAACACCCTACATTAACACACGTTCTAGACGTTTATGAGAAGCATCAGTATATACTGAGAATCCTTGTCCAACCTCTTGTAACACCAATACTGGCATAGTAGTCGATAATCTCTTCAACTGAGTGAATCCTCCTCAAGTTCCTCATTCAACTCACATCTAACATCTTTCCGAGTCAATCTTGTAAGTAGTGAAGCGATTTTCAAGAAATCCTTTACAAATTGGTGATAATACCCCTTAAAACCTAGAAAACTCCCGATCTCAGTCACTAAAGTCGGTACTGGCCAATCCATAATTGCCTAAATGTTGTCTAGATCCATTGCTATCCTTCTACTCTAATAACATGCCCTAGAAATTTGACCTCTAAGAGCTATAATTCATATTTGCTAAACTTAGCATAAAGTCTATGCTCCCTCAAAGTTCGCAATGTCTCCCTGAGTTGCTGCTCGTGATCCTCCCTCATCTTCGAGTATATCAATATATTATCGATAAGGACTATCGTGAACCGGTCAAGAAACGGTCTGAAAACCCGATGCATCGGATCCATAAACACTGCTGGAGCATTGGTCAACCCAAATGGCATGCTCATGAACTAAAAGTGTCCATATCTAGTGCTAAAAGCTATTATGGACCTATCTTCATCCCTGATCTTGAGCTGACGATACCCTGATCGCAGATCTATCTTGGAGAAAAATTGTGCTCCTCTCAGTTGATCAAATAAATCATTAATCCTCAGGAGTTGATATTTGTTCCTAATGGTGACTTTGTTCAACTATCTATAGTCGATACAAAGTCTCAAAGTACCATGCTTCTTCTTTACAAAAAGGATGGGTGCTCCCCATGGCAACATAGAAGGTGTAATGAATCCCTTCTATCCCAAATCCTGGAGCCGAGTCTTCAACTCCTCTAACCCTCATGGTGCCATCCAGTATAGTGATATAGAAATGGATTTAGTACCCGGTACCAACTCAATAATGAAATCAATATTTAGTGATGGCGGTAAACAAGGTAAATCCTCCAAAAACACATCAGGAAACTCTCTAACCACCGGTATGTCCTCTAGCCTAGGTTCCTGACTCTCTGGTATAGTGTATAGCGAGATCAACGCCTCCATCTCCTCACTAGTCATAGGTTGACCTCTCGTACCTACTTTCCTCGCTGAACTACCTCTATAGGTGAACTTCGGACGCCCTGGGATCTCAAATATCATTATCTTATTGAAACAGTCGATGTGAGTTTGGTATGTTGCTAACCAGTCCATCCTTAAAATCAGCAGGTAATTCTACCCCATCTATTTCGACCAGACATCCCTCTATAACACTATTAGGGTAAACCCTATCTATGACCACGGTACTCAAAATCAAATGTACGCTAAGCCTGACAGGTTTCAACCTTATGATGTCTACCATGCGATCGACAATGAAAGATACAGTAGATCCAGAATCAAATAATGTATATAAATCTCTTACACAAATGGACAGCGTACCCTCAATAAGACCTCGCTCGCGTCGACGTCTAGCTAGGCCACCATGTGAACCTCCTCTCGGGCCTGCTTAGATTGCTGCTGGATGCGGGCACTTTCTCACAATGTGTCTGATCTGTCCACATTTGTAGCATGTAAGCTATCTGTGTTGACCCTGAGTCTGAGGCTGCCTTCGTGCCTGATATTAAGCCTGTCTCTACGACTGTCCCTATCCATGTCTAGTATCTCGGCCTCAGCCTCTGCCACCCTACGGCTACTGCCGTGGAGCATGTAGGCCAAAAAAATGTAGGAATGACAGGAGCTAGTAATGCTGGCTTGATGGGAGGTGGCAACGCTGACCTAATAGGAGGTGGCAAGGGTAGTTTGCCTACCGTGCTATGAGCTAGAGTAATGGAATATATATAAGGCATAACTAGTGGGTGAGTGGCTGTCCCCGACCCTTGAGAACCTTTGCTCCATCCTTTTGCACCCTTACCCCTCTGTCTCATTCTCTCATACTCTATGGCCTGCTCTTTTGACAAAAACTGGACCTGGTGCTTTGCTATCACCAACTCTGCCCAAATAATATGTCTCATGTATTAGGGCTCACTCTTAGATCTCGGTGAGTGTCCTCGTGCCCGAACTAATGACATAATACCTAATATCTGGCTCGAGTCCATCACCGAAATGGTACACATGCTCGGAGTAATCTCTCACCAAGTCCCCAATAAACTATCGGAGATAATCATATATGTCTATGTATTGCATCATGCTCCTCTGGTCCCTGTCTCAAGTCCATGAACTCTCTTCTCAACCTCTCCATTACTAAAGGCAGAAAATACTGTTGATATAGTTTATGCTTAAAAGCATCCCATGTTTCAAACTCTCCATGAGTGGCTACTGTCATACGCCACCAAACATCGACGTCTCTCTCGAGAGTATATGATGAGATCTCTACCTGAGTTTTATCCTCAATCTTCAGTATCCTATGAAGCTTCTCTTAAGAAAGAATCCATTTCTCGATCTTCTGAAAGTCTCGTACTCCATCGAAGTAGGCTGGCTTGAGTCTGATGAAGTTCTTCACCATCTGAACTTTCACCGATGTGCTAGAAGATGTAAGCATAGGAGACAATACTACCTTATCTGTCTCCACTACTGGTGCGGCCACGACTGGAATAATCTACACCATCGACACTGCTAAATCCGTTGTAAGAAGATCTGATGCCTATAGAGTCGGTGTAATAGTCGTAGGAGTCGGTGTCGATGCCGGTGGAGCAAAATGGGATGTCATCAAAGCGATGAAATCAGTCAACTGCTGACCCTGAGTTGTCACTCGGTCAGACAACCTTTGTAGATCTTGCGCAACAGTAGGAAGCTGACTGCTACTAGGCTCTGCATTTCCTCCCCCTCGCGTATCAGCCATCGGGGTCTGCAATGGATAGCCAATGCGAATTAGCTTCTATTGACACAACGCATAAATATATATAGCAATTAACAAGTACATATAAGAAATCCCATCCCATTTTCACTCACTTCTCAACAAATGGTTTCGAGGCAAAGGTCATCTGGTTTCCACAACTAAGGTTCGTATTTTATTGCCTTAAACCATATAGTTCTCTAAACCTATAGCTTTGAAACCAATTGTGTTAGTATCATATTGCCTTAAGCTATTTAGAGAACAACCTATGCTCTAATACCAATTGTGTTGATATCATATTGCCTTAAACCGTTTAGAGAACAACCTATGCTCTAATACCAACTGTGATTACCCCTTTTTCTAAACAGGGCACGGGCCGGCCTAATCTCGTAATCAAGTCTTAATCCAACCATATAAGACTTAATTATGCATTAGTCAGCCTTTCGTTCCTATATTCTTCAATACACGTGTTAATAAATTATTAGATTTAAGAGTTAATTAAAACTTTTTGTTATTTTAATATTATAACATATTTTGAAAATTATGCGGAAACTCTTATTATTCAAAATCCTAAGTGTTGAAAACCAGGAAAACACTGCATCACATGCATGTATATATCATAAAGGTAATAACACAATATGATATATGAGTCTAAAAAATGGGAAACTATGCACTCAACCCACTATACAACCCAAAACTGTACAATAAAAATATAAACAGTAATAATATAGCAAAAGTCGAGTCATACAGAAATGAGATAGGAGAATCGCCGAGATGCTTAAAGAAAGTCGTCGATCTTCTCCTTCCCCGATCTGCTGCTGCTCGACGGACCTACACCCACCGTCACAAACTAGACGGCGAGTATAGTGACATTTAAGTAATAACTGGAGAATTCTATGTTTCCAAAATATAAGAATGGTATTTAAAAGCATAAAGTAGTGAAAGAATTGCTAAATCAGGTAACGCAAGTAAATACCACAGTTAAAAATGTATAAATTGACACAGGTTAAGTCAAGATGAACTACATCCGGTCGGCA
The DNA here is from genome assembly GCA_039657365.1 of Stephania yunnanensis. NCBI lineage: Eukaryota > Viridiplantae > Streptophyta > Magnoliopsida > Ranunculales > Menispermaceae > Stephania > Stephania yunnanensis. The sequence goes on along the minus strand of CM077581.1, from coordinate 22,939,644 downwards.
GTGGGAAACTATCACCTAACTTTTCCTACTACTATATGGAGTTGCGCTCAACATATTCCATACAAATAGCGGAGCTCTGCGCATACAAATCATCTATTTCAATCTCGCCGATCATCCCGAGTCCCATGTCTAGTGTGCCACGCAAGTGTAGTGGTGAGTATCAGGCATCTCTTGCGCAATGGATACTAGATAATACATATTTTAATTTTCAAAGATCGATAGTTCCAATTCTCTAGGATTCTAAAACTAGTTAAGCTACAAAGCCCAAGGAAATAGAATACAAGTCTAATTCATTCCAACTTATCCCAATAGCATGCATTTCATCAACTATTTATCAAGAATATCATTAAGAGTAGAAATCAGAATCAATGAAACATTTCGCAAGGCATCATGTCAACAATATTCAAATATGAATAGACACACGAACAACATGATGTGAGATTACGAATAGCAATGTCTACAAATAGTGCATAAAATGACAAGAGTCAATGAAATGAAATGTAGAATTCTCACAACTTTACTTACAACTCGCAACGCTTGTCCTAGCCTATCCGATCTTTCGACACTCCGAAATGCGTCCCCAAACTCTCGAGATCTCTCCTTAGTTCACCGGAGTTGTTTGATAGGTTTTAGAGTGAGTTTGGACCATCGCTTAGAGTTTTAAACCCATTTATAATGTTTAAACCATTTTTGGAAATTGCTAAATTTTGTTCTGTCAGGGGCAATTTACGCGCTAATTTAAATCTCTAGCCCGTTAATCAAGATTAGCACACTAGTTTTTGACATTAGTACGCTACTTCACATATCTAGCGCGCTAATTAATATTAGTGTGCTAGATTATCTACCTAGCGCGCTTTGTGCAGTAGAACCCAAAATTATGCATTTCGAATTCTGGGTTCTTACGACACATAGACCTTGTTATCACCTTAGGGACCCTCATACATACTACAAGAGGTCCCTAACATTCAACCCAACACAAAATAGCAAATACAACATCAAATTCATGAATTCACAAGTTAATAGAGTGGAGAAGTTACCTAGCTTGAAGAACTTCTTATTCTTCACCAAACTTTCAATGATTTACAACTCTTATCCTCTACCAAACTCACTCCAGAAAACTTTTTTTTCTCTTTTCCTTCCTTGCAAATTGATTTTGATGAAATAGGTGAGAAAAATGTTAACTTATATGCTTCATTGACTATATAGATATGTTTAAACCTTAGCCCTTGATTCATGTGTGCACACGTATCTCGAGGCTCAACTAATGGACCACCTTGACACACTTGTCCCTCAAGTCATGATTAAATGACTCCAATAGTTGAGTCACTTGACCTCTTGATTTGGCAATAAGTGTCTCGATGCACATCATGTGATTTTTGATTTATTTCACTAACTTAGGCACTTAATATTTATTCACATGTGACCACATTAAAGTTACTTAGAAAACCATATTAAATTCACATTAGACTTACCCCATAAGTCGCTACCTCAGTCCCACGTCGACATGCAACTCGAGGTACATCCCCGCTTGTCTTAATACCTATGTACCCTTATAAATTGACTTAATAGTCTACACATATACAATACTCTGAGCATACATCAAAACAAATATAAAAATTACATCGTCCCTTGCCTCAGTCAATGGATATATCATGGTGTGGGTCCCACAGTACGTGTTGTTGATTCTGCTTAAGGAATTAAACACAGTTAGAGATTTCGGGTCGTTACGGATTGTGGCTCCCTTTGGAATGTTTTCTAGGTTTGCGGCCCAAGTGAGACGACACTGCCGAACGGATTAGGTGCGGTTGAAACAGACTTGGTCCCATCGTATCAGTATTTCACACTTACTCGTAGTTAAGTGGCTTTGAGCCCACGTGTAGAGTGTCAAGACCACTTAGACACTTATCCTTTGCGTTCGGGTCACTTAGTTTCTATCATTGACCATTGGAGTCTGTTTATCATGCGCTTTATTGTACTTTTCAGCTTCTTTTCCTTTCTTGCATAATTTCTAGACGTATTTACTGTTTAATCTGAATTATTGTTGAACTTCTTCTGGATTTACTCACTGGAATTGTCTCCGCTTTTGGTGACAATTGCAGGCATAATCTCTGAGCTCGAGAACATTGATGTGCGATATACGTAGGTTATTTGGTGTATCTATATCACTTTTATTATATTTTATAAATGGGTATTTGGGTTGAGTGATACATGTATTTCCCCTCGTCAGTATGATTTGTACATCGTATATGTTGTATGGGGTTTCCACATACTAGCTTCCACACTTGGAACTCATTGCGTGTTTAATTTATTTGTTATCATGTTTACATCGCATTTAAATTCCTCTGTATATGATTTCATATATATACTCTGTTGTGTGGACTATCAGGTACTAAATACCGATTTGTGAGGCTGACTAGGCCTTTATCAGCTCCGAACTGGTTTATCGTGGGTTAATGGAGGCCTAGTGCTAGGCAGTGCCCAATTTGTAGGGTTGGGGCCGCCACAGTTGGTATAAGAGCCTAAGGTTTTGACTTTAGCTTTTAATAAGCCTACAACCAGATTAGTTCGCAAATACAGACTTGTAGAGTTAGGAACACCAATGAACTTAGTGTGGAATATGATATAAAGTTAGAGATTTAGTTGGGATGCGAGCGAATGTAAGATTGGGGAAAAACTTGAATAAGCTTTTATTATATTCTATTTGATTATATATTTTATATAGTATCAATAGGCATACAATATAGCTACTTCTATTGTCGTATTAAATTATGCGTTTCATTGAGTCAAGATGAGTGAATTGTAAGAATATGTAGTAAAATTTATCAAATTCGAGAAAATCAATAAAAAAAGAAAGAAATATTGATGGTGATGATTAATCTTTGGATAGAAGTGAAGCAAGTAGATACCAAAGTTTTAGAAAATTGGTGAAGTGATAGGATAAAATGAGGGATGCATCAAATAAAAAAATGAAAATTTTTAAGAGGAACGAGTTAACACAAACTCTAAGGTTGGTGAAGTCAACCACCACCATTAGGGACTTAGAAATGAATTAAGTGTTACGAGCAAATGTAAAATTCGTAAATTATTTTAAAGGTTAGAGGCAACCTAAGTATAAATCCTATGAGATTATACATCTCAAGATTCTCACCTATCTAGAATTGGTGCGGATACGCCAATAAATGTACTAAAGGGAATTTTTGTGCGAGTAGCGCAAAAAATGGAAAGTAAAAGTAATGAGAGTTTGTAAAGTCGATAAGACAAGAATAAATCACCTGGAAAAAATCATGATAGAAAAGGATGAGCACCTGTGAATAGAATGAACGAGTTGCTCGAGAAAGAACCTAAAGATAGATAGAGCTAGGTTTCTTCAAAAGTTCGAAGGACACTTGTCATGCTTCGGGGCTAGGATATTTCGAGACTATACTCCAATAACGTTATTAACTTGAATACAATAGTGTGTCTTAAGACTGATGATAGCTCAATGTTTGACTAACTCACAACTCTAAAGAAAAGATATTGTGTTGTCGAAAAGCGAACTTAATGGAAATGTTTGAAGCACGATTTATTAGATGCTTGGAGAATAAGCATGATTGGGATGAACACAAAAAAATGTTGTTCAAATAATTTAACATGATGGTTGACTTGTGCGGATTGTGAAGATCATATAATTGTGGATTATTAAAGATGATCATATGCGAGTTGCCTAAATCTATCTGTATTTTTTTTAAAAAACTTTTACCAATAGACTCATAGTATGACTGAGCCAATTACATATATGGAGTCGGGGTGGTGAGTTGGATGGTGTGCCAGTGTCCACAATTTCGGATTGCAATCCTTATATTTATTGCCAGGTTGTGCAGGGTCTTCTTTTACCACTAGGGTGTGGTAAGTTTACTGACATTTATGGGCACCATACTAAATCTAAGTATGGCTTTTTACTCTGATGGTTAGACTGCATGGTTGATCCAAATTACAAAGGTCAGGCACATGTTTGTATTACGAATTCAGTAACAAGTGAAGAAAATTAGTTACCTATATGCATGATGTAAGTATGACTTTAGCTTTTGAGCTAAAGTAACGCTAAAGTGGTGTGTATCCATTCGAGACTCTACAAGAGAGTCCTTATAATTATAGTAAGTAATGATAGAGACATTAGAGTCGATGATTATTTAAGAATCATACGAAGGAAGCAAAACATATTAGACAATAATTGGATTAGAAATAGATAAACTGATTGGTCAAGCAAACTACCACCGAAAAGCAGTCAAGTTGGAATATAAGGACATTATAGATTTGTAGTCTAGAGACATGCACTCAAACATTTGTTTTTACCTAATCTAGCCAAGGACATAAATTTCTTCTAATTTCAAGGACGAAATTTTCTTTTAGTTGTGAAGACTATAATGTGACGGCCCCAAACTCCGAGGCAAACCGGGTACCGCCATGTCGCAAGACACGTCACCAAGCATGCCACGTCACCGCACACTTAATTTTGACTGCCCGCGACCTACACCTTTATACGTACCTCATTCGCCTTAACTTAATATTTATGGAAAATTTTATGTATATTCACATTAAATTGACTAAGTTAAGTTGTTCATGATTTATCAAATTATTATAAATTAACATTTAAGCGGAAGTCTTGGAAGCATGCAAACACGGTAGAAATAAAAAGTTTGCATTGTATGATTAACGCTATAGTATGGAAACCCAGCATTTGATACCATGTATATCAAGAGCAACAAAAGTACAAAAGGTGAGCATATAGATGTATCAGGTGTGCAAGTCCTTCCCAAAAATTTCATAAAACAGTAAATAGATACATACAACCACTTACGCGAAAAGTAATGGCTCTCATAACTTATACGTAATCGCCTAAGACGCAGTTGCCTCAACTCGTCGCAGATCTACGATTTGTCACAAAAAACAATGACAAATCCTAAGTGAGTAAATCCCAGAGAACATTAGCTAATATTCACAAACTCCGATGAAACAGCTACAGTTCATGCAATTTAAATAAAAGACGAGAATAAAGAAAATCGCATGAAAATAAGTCGTTGAGAAGTCAAATTTGGATACGAGTGTAGCGTGACAGAGAACCCTGATCGACATTCGAGAATCGTCGTAGCTAAACCGAGAGGAATCATTGACGACCACCTCGCCAAACATCTCGCGGTCGAATGAGAGTAACCATTTAACGGAAAAAAACCCCATCCAAACATCTCTCGAGAGGAACCATCGACGTAGACTTAGGTCTTCGTCAAACATCTCTCAACCTACGGGTTTCGCAGAGAATAATCACCGCGTAGCCCTATCATGGCAAATTACTCGAACAGCGCAGGGTAGGTAGCCCCGGGGTGTGAGTCCGTGCCATGCTCGACCTCGTCGACAAACACACATACACACATGGGAGTGGATGAACAGTAAATGAACAGCAATGGAAAGCACAATGGAATAATTTAGAATTCAAAATAAAGTAAGAGTCATAAAAGAATTTTAACTAATTTTCTCGTGGGATTACTTACCTCAAACACCTTCGAATATCCTGCACACGCCTTGAGAAACGTACCCGACACCGACTATGGTCGCCTAAGTCCTTGGTGTCCAATTATACAATTTTTATCATTTTATAATTTCATTTAAATGAATTTATAATGTGGGACCCCAAAATTTGTAAAGTTTTTTATTCCACAAACTTGATTAATCATACTGGGATTGTTCCGGCAACGCGCCACTGCGCCGCCGCTCTACATCATTTACCACCACCACTGCCGCAGCCGCCTCGTCGTAGCGGTCGCCGCTGCCGCCTCACCGACGCTGCGTCGGCGTCGCTGCCACCTTGCCGGCGCTACGCCGGAGTCGTTGCCACCTTACCGGCGCTGCTGGTGTCACTGCCGACACCGCGCCGACGTTGCTATTGGAACTGCGTCGCGCTACTGGAGGCGCTGTCGCTGCTCATTCCCGCCATTTGCGCCGTCGCCGCCGCTCGCCGTTAAATCGTCGATGCCATCGCCGGCGCCGCCATTGCCCTCGCGATTGTAGTGCGCCCGTCGACTCCGCGCCGCTGCAGCTCGAAGCCGCCGCCGTAGTCGCCGCTTGTCCGCGTCCGTGAGCCGCGGTTCCGCACCTCTGCTCCACGCCACTTGCTCTCGCGACTCGTCTTCCGACCACCTTCGCGAGCCGCTGCTTTGGACGCGCCGCCGCCGGCTGCGTCCGGCTCGCTGGAGACGGAGCAGCTTGCATCTCCACCTCCTATCTCTTTCTCCCATCTCTTTCTCCCTCTCTTTCTCTCTTGTTGTCTCTCTCTTTTTCACTCCCTTTCTTATCTCTCTCTCTCATCTTTTTTTTTTTTTTTCTCTCTCTCTACTACTTTTTCTCTCTTTGTCCCGTTTGTTTTTTTTAAAGGAATTTATTTTGGGAAAAGAGAAAGAAATGATGAGGTATGGATTTGAAGTGATGTGTGATGTGATGGAATGATGTGACAACTCAATCCCATACCACCTCGTACACCCGAGTTACTTGCACTCCGAGACGTCGCACACTTTCGTTACTACACGCGAACAACGCGACCAAGCAAAATTCTCGATTAACGCGACACAAACTATTAAATAATAATAAAATAATTAAACACTTGCCATACAAAAATAACATATTTCCCCGATTAGGCTTGTCATAGACTTTTCCACGACGTCCACGTGGGTCTGAGATTATGATATTAACCCGTAATTTGTCAGTTAATCTAGATCGATTAAAATGGGCCGTTACAATCTTCCCAACTAAAGGGAATTTCGTCCCAAAATTCAGATTTAATCCAATCTCTACCTTGGAATGAGTGGAGTATCGCCTTCGCACGGTAGACTCCTATTGGGGCATGTGCCCTAGGTCAATCCATTAACTGTCCTTATGAATACTTTTAGTTAATAAAATAGAGGATTTTATTTGTTGTTTATTATAATTAATTTGCATGTTTACATTATAATAAGATCCATGGGTATTTACAGAAATATCCTACATGTCCCTAGTCGATCATTATATTGGGTACTATAATGAATTAAGACTAGTGTGAGTCTTGATTGATGATCATATGATGATTATACGTATAAGGATACAAATCAAGATCACGAGTACTTGTTAGCGAACAAAGTACTGGACCGACCCGCTATTAGAACATCACATGGATTAAGTTATAGTTGTTTCTCATGATAGGTATATTTTTCAGTCATCTGACTTGAGATTATCAGAGACTTCAGCATTAGGAACATAGTGATTTGACACTATCAAATTTTGTCTTTAACCGGACGATTATAAAGGTTGTGATTGGTTACTGTGTGAGCAATGTGATGAAGTTATGTAATCGAGATAGAATTTGCCCCTCTCATATAAAGATATATATCTAGTAGATCCCTTGATGTGTTAGACTGTTAAAAGGCCTAGTCTAAGTGAATAGATATTGATTAATGTCACTTGGATGTTTTCAGTCTACCTAGAGATCGAGACTAGTACGATTGGACATGTTGGATGACAATTCCATGCCTTATGTTTGATCAAAAGGATATCGTGTGACAAAAGGATGTTATATACACTATTGATTAGGTTGTATCGATTTGATATTCGTACAACTTGGGTAGTCATAATGTCTTGCTAGAGGCCGCTTATGACTTGTATACCAAAATGTGTTTTGGTACACTGCCAACGTTGTATGAGCCTATTAGGTCGCACACTAAGAATGGTTTTGAGAGATTTTAAGATGGTTCAGAAAAACAAATTTCATATGATAAAATTAATGATAAAAACGTCCTTGTGGTGTATTACACTTATATTTCTTTAAGTAGGGGTATATGTGTAATTTACTTAACCGTCTATATACACTTTAAGTTAGAACACACTGACGAAAGATTAAGGGTCGAAACTCTATTTTCATTTCAGAAATGACTTAAGGTTTTTTGGTATGCTCTGAATCGTTTTGGAGAGAAACAAAAGGTTTGGTATTCTCTTGAAGCTAGCACTTCGAGTCTCGACCGCCGTTCGTGTGAGGACCGCTGGTAGAGGCGTTCGTCGTTGGCAGCGCCTTAGAGATCAATCAACCTTCAGAAAGGTATTTTGCGACCGAGGTATGATTAAGTTTTCTTGGTTTAAACGTTTTTAATGGAATTAGATTCGGATCCTGTCGGGGTTTTTTCAAAATTGTTTTGAAATCTCCGTTGCGTATGAACCCCAAAACCCAACAATGGTATAAAAGCATTCGAGTTCGATTCCATTAAATTCATTGCATGCTTTCTTCTGATATATACATGATATATGATTGAAAGCATGTTAATAGTTTATGTATATGTAATATACATAAGTTTTCTTTGAGATTTATTATCATGTTTTGTTTATATGTCAATAGAAACTATAGAAATTCGACGAGGTAGGGGCAGACCAAAGTTAACATGGGATGCATTAATTAGGAGGGATTTAAATGGTATGAAAAGCTCACCATCAATTGCACTTAATCAAGCACAATGGAAAAGTTTGATCCATGTAGCCGACCCCAGTTAATTTGGGACCGAGGCTATGTTGTTGTTGTTGTTGTTGTTGTTGTTGTTTTGTTGTTTATATGATACATACATTCGTGATTTAATTGAAATTAGTTTCTTACATGCTAGTAACCATGTTAGGTTAATTCGAATAACTTTAATGAATTGAGTTTCTTGTTCTGTAATCCATGACACATTAGGTTCGATTGGGATAGTAGTTCATGATTCAATTACATGTTTGTGATTATTTGGATGAGGACCGAAATCGCAATTAATTAATTTTAAAAATTATTTATTTATCTTGTTATATCTATTCTGTTATGAAGTTTCTATTTGATAAAGATAGATAACAAATTAGATTAGGAGATATAAGAAAAAATCGGTTTCGTTATCCCTATTGGATATGAGCTAAATATGGAGAATCTTGTTATTGGTGATATGCTAGGATTCAAATATCTTAAGTCCTAATTGGATTAGGATAAGATGATTAGTTAGATGTGGGCCTGGGTTAATTAAAAATGTTTTGATTGACTTAATTTTGGATAAATTAAGGGGTAAATTTGGGATAATAAAATCAGCGAAAAATATGATTTGCTATAGCGAATTTTAATTTTCGAAATTGAAACTCGTATTCTAAAAAAAAAAAAAAAGGCGCCTCGTACTTACTGTCCCCGACCATTGACAGGTTAGCAGAACCACCGCCCGTTGACCGGTCAGCGGGATCGCCGTCTAACTAATCCTAGCGCACATAAATTCTTTTATTAGTAAACGGTATAAAAGTCTCCAAATTGTTTAGTGATTTAACAAATCAATAAAAATATATGATATTTCATTGTTTACATAAAATCACTAAAACTGAATAAAATCCCTCCATTAAATTTTAAGTCTCATGCCATCCATTTTAAACACTTGTCAAGGTCTCGATCACACTAATACAATTTCAGCCATGGCTGGGTGTATTGTGCTATCTTGGTGAGACAAGTTGGATAAGAGTTACCTAAATGTTTAAAATGGTCCGACTTAATAAAGCTATCAAAATAGTTTTGAGCTTTAGGCACATGATGAGATAAAAACATGCTAAGACATAAGATGTTCTGTATCTCATAAAAGTATCTAAAATTACATAAGATGTAATCGATAACTGTTACCTACCTAAATAATCTAGTTCTGTGTTTCATGCCATAGCAGTCATAGAATTAGGTGAAATATGGATTTTAGTCCCTTAAATAAACAGTGTGTTTTAGGAGGGTTGTTAATTTAGTGGGAGTCTATTCCTCTATACTAAAATAAACTTTGCATAATCTTTATTGTAGATCAATGGCCTCTTCAAGTAACAATAATCCCCTCATCATCGCGATCCATCCTTGAGAATGATAAGCTATCTGGGACTAACTTTCTTGACGGTTCGAAACTTAAGAATTGTTCTTAAGCATGAATGCAAGTTGTATGTCCTGGATGCTCCAATCCCTGAGGACCCACCAGCCAATGCTATGAAAGCTGTGAATGATGCGCATAATAAGCATGTTAACGATTCTACTGATGTTGCATGTATTATGCTGACAACTATGGTTCCTGAACTTCAGAAGGACATGAAGCTAATGGAAGCCTACGACATGGCTATAACGCTGAAGGAAATGTTCCAACAACAAACTAGGCAAGAAAGGTTCGAGACAGTAAAAAACTTACATTCTTGCAAGATGACGGAGGGTTTCAGTTAGTCTTCATGTTCTGAAGATGAAGGGTTGTGTTGACCAGCTTGATAGACTCAGATTTCCCATCAGCCAAGAGTTGGCTACGGATTTGATCATAAATTCATTAATAGAAAGTTACTCACAATTTGTGATGAACTACAATATGAATAATATGTAGAAATCAATCTCAGAGTTGCATTTGATGCTTTAAACTGCTGAACAAAATATCAAGAAACCCTATAGTAATGTGTTGATGGCCAAAAGGGAAAGGGAATGAAGAAAAAAAGGCAAATGCAAGGCTAAAGTTGTCAAGGCTGCTGCTGCACCTGTCGTAAAGCCTGTGGAACAAGTCAAACCCCAGCCTGTTCCTACTTCAAAACACCCAAAAGAAAAAGAAGGAAATTGTCATTTCTGTCATGCACCTGGACATTGGTTCATAAATTGCAAACTCTATCTGGAAGATCTAAAGAAGAAAAAGGGTAGTGCGACTACTACTACAGGTATTTATGTTATTGAAATCAATTTATCTACTAGTGATTCCTGGGTATTAGATACCGAATGTGGATCTCACATTTGTATAAATGTGCAGGGACTCACTAGAAGTAGAAAGTTGAAGAAAGGAGAAGTCATCCTCCGCGTAGGGAATGGAGCAAGAGTTGCTGCCTTGGCTGTTGGATCATATGACTTAGTCTTACCTAGTGGACTTATTTTAACTTTAAATAATTGTTATTTTGTGTCTGCCTTGAGCAGAAACATCATTTCTATTTCATGTTTGGATATGGATGGTTTTGATTTTATTATTGCGAATAATAGATGTTCCATTTCTCGTAAAGGTATATTTTATGCAAATGCTAATTTGTGTGATGGTCTTTATATTCTAAGCATGAAAAGGTCCACTGATACTCCAGTCTTTAACATAAATACGAAGAGATTCAAGTCAAATGATTTGAATCAAACCTATCTTTGGTATTTTCATCTCGGGCACATAAATGAGAAACGCATAACGAAGCTCCATAAAGATGGGCTTCTAGATTCATTTGATTTAGAAACATATCAACCGTGCGTATCTTGTTTACTAGGCAAGATGACTAAAAGTCCCTTTACTAGACGCAGAGAAAGGGCAAGTGATTTATTGTACTGATGTATGCGATCCTATAAATACAATGGCTAGAGGAGGTTATTAGTACTTCATTACATTTACCGATGATTTCAGCAGATATGGTTATGTATATCTAATGAAACATAAAGCTGAATCATTTGAGATGTTTCGAACATTTCAAAATGAAGTGCAGAATCAACTTGGTAAAACTATCAAAACACTTCGGTCAGATCGATGTGGTGAATATTTGAGCCAAAAATTAGATAATCATCTTAAAAATTGTGAAATTGTCTCCCAATTGACTCCACCAGTAACTCCACAGTGCAATGGAGTTTCTGAAAGGAGAAATCAAACCTTATTAGATATGGTTCGATCTATGATGAGTCATGCAGATCTTCCATTATCCTTTTGGGGTTATGCATTACAAACTGCAGCTTTCACTCTAAATCGAGTTCCTTCTAAAGCAGTTGATAAAACACCATATGAGATGTGGTACGGGAAGAGACCTAGTTTGTATTTCCTTAAGATTTGGGGTTGTGAGGCTTACGTAAAACGACAAGTCTCAGAAAAATTAGCATATAAATCTAATAAGTGTTCATTTGTGGGGTATCTTAAGGAAATAAAAGGATATTACTTTTATAATCCCATTGAGAACAAAATGTTTGTTGCTCGGTATGGTGCCTTTATGGAAAAATAGTTTATTTCAAAAGACACTAGCGGGAGAGAAATAAATCTAGAAGAAGTTCAAGAATCATAGATAAACCCTGAACCGCTACTGAAAGTTCAACAACGTTCTGAACCAGTTGAACCTCCACAAGTGACACAAAGCCCACGCAAATCTGGTAGGGTAAGACATGAGCCAGAGAGATTTAGATTTTTCATTACTGATAGTCGTGATGTGTTGCTTAGACTTAGATAAATGGCTAAGTGCCATGAATTCTGAGATGCAATCCATGTATGATAACCAAGTTTGGAACTTGGTTGATTTACCTGAAGGTGGTAAGACCATTAGATGTAAATGAGTTTTCAAGAAGCAAACTGACATGGATGGCAAAGTGCATACTTTTAAAGCAAGACTTGTAGCAAAAGGTTTCAGGCACACTCAAGGTGTTGATTATGATGAAACTTTTTTGCTAGTAGCCATGCTTAAATCCATAAGAATTTTAATTGCCATTGCTGTATATTATGACTATGAGATATTGCAAATGGATGTAAAAACATCATTTCTTAATGGAAAGCTACTTGATGACGTGTATATGACACAACCTGAAGGTTTTGTACATCCTGAGAATTATAGGAAGGTATGCAAGCCTTAAAGATCCATTTATGGATTAAAGCGAGCTTCTCGGAGTTGGAATCTTCGTTTTGATGAAGTAATCAATGATTTTGGTTTTATTATGAACGAATATGAGCCTTGTGTATACAAGAAGGTCAGTGGGAGTGTAGTTGTTTTTCTGGTACTGTATGTTGATGATATATTACTCATTGGAAATGACATCCCAATATTGTAGAATGTCGAGTCTTGGTTAGGGAAGTGTTTCTCAATGAAAGACTTAGGAGATGCAACCTATATCCTAGGGATAAGGATTTATAGGGATAGATCTAAGAGGCTAATCGGTCTAAGTCAGAGTCCTTACATAGACAAGGTGCTGAATAGGTTCAGTTTGCAAGACTCTAAAAGAGGATTGTTGCCAATGTCTCATGACATAAGTCTCAGCAAGATTCAATGTCCTAAGACAAATGATGAGCGAGACCGTATGAATAAGATTTCATATGCATCAGCTATTGGATCTATCATGTATGCCATGCTATGCACTCGACTCGATGATGTATCATATGCTTTGAGCACTACAAGTAGATATCGATCGATCCTGGTGAGAGTCACTGGATAGCGAGAAAGAACATTATTAAATACTTAAGAAGGACTAAGGAAGTGTTCTTGGTCCATGGAGGTTTTGAAAATGATCTAGTTGTAAATGGTTACACAGATGCAAGTTTTCAAACTGATATAGATGATTTTAAATCGCAGTCTGGATATGAGTTTACTTTGAATGGGGGTGCGAAGTGGAAAAGTTCGAAGCAAGAGATCGTGGCATATTCTACAACGTAAGTGAGTATATTGTAGCGTCCGTATAAAGAAAGGAGGCGCTTTGGATCAAAAAGTTCATTTATGAACTAGGTGTGGTTCCAAGTATTGCTAACCCTGTTTGTTTGTATTGTGACAATAACAGGGAAATAGCACAGGCCAAGGAACCTAGATCACACCACAGATCCAAACATATACTCATGCGTTTTCATCTCATTAGAGAAATTATTGAGAGGGGAGACATAAAGATTTGCAGAGTACATACTGAAGACAACGTTGCGGATCCATTGACAAAAGCTCTTCCACAAGCAAAACATGATGGTCATATTAGATCATTAGGCATTAGATCCATTAACTGTCTTTATGAATACTTTTAGTTAATAAAATAAAGGATTTCATTTGCTGTTTATTTTAATTAATTTGCATGTTTACATTATAATAAGATCCATTGTATTTACATAAATATCCTAAATGTCCCTAGTCGATCATTATACTGAGAACTATAATGAATTAAGACTAGTGTGAGTCTTAATTGATGATCATATGATGATTATACGTACAGGGATACGAATCAAGATCACGAGTACTTGTTAAGGAACAAAGTACTGGACCGACCCGCTATTAAAACATCACATGGATTAAGTCATAGTTATTTCTCATGATAGGTATATTTTTCAATCATCTGACTTGAAATTACCAGAGACTTCAGCATTAGGAACATAGTGATTTGACACTATCAAACTTTGTCTTTAACCGGACGATTATAAAGGTCGTGATTGGTTACTGTGTGAGCAATGTGATAAAGTTGTGTCATCGAGATAGAATTTGTCCATCTCATATAAAGAGAGATATCTAGTGGATCCCGCGATGTGTTAGACTGTTAAAAGGCATAGTTTAAGTTAATTGATATTGATCAATGTCACTTGGATGTTTTCAGTCTACCTAGAGATCGAGCATAGTATGATTGAACATGTTGGATGACAATTCCACGCCTTATGTTTGATCAAAAGGATATCGTGTGACAAAAGGATGTTATCTACACTATTGATTAGGTTGTATCGATTTGATATTCGTACAACTTGGGTAGTCATAATGTCTTGTTAGAGGCCGCTTATTACTTGTATACCAAAATGTGTTTCGGTACACTGCCAACGTTGAATGAGCCTATTAGGTCGCACACTAAGAATGGTTTTGCGAGATTTTAAGATGGTTCAGAAAAACGAATTTTATATGATAAAATTCATGATAAAAACGTCCTCGTGGTGTATTACACTTATATTTCTTTAAGTAGGGGTATATGTGTAATTTACTTAACCGTTTATATACAAGGGTTGTATAAATAGATGCTTTAAGTTAGAATACACTGACGAAAGATTAAGGGTCGAAACTCTATTTTCGTTTTAGAAAAGACTTAGGGTTTTCTGGTACGCTCTGGATCGTTTTGGAGAGAAACAAAAGGTTTGGTATTCTCTTGAAGCTAGCACTTCGAGTCTCGGCCGCCGTTCGTGTGTGGACTGCTCGTAGAGGGCGTTCGTCATTGCCAGCGCCTTAGAGATCGATCAACCTTCAGAAATGTATTTTGCGATTGAGGTATGATTAAGTTTTCTTGGTTTAAACTTTTTAATGGAACTAGATTCGGATCCTGTTGGGGTTTTTGTCAAAATTGTTTTGAAATCTCCACTGCGTATGAACCCCATAACCCAACAACTCCTCTCCCCAATGATGCCCTTCAAGGGAGAAACTTTCAAGTAGACCCAATCATCCTCTTCATAATTCAGCCCATCGCGGTATTTGTTCGCGTACTTCTTTTGTCTGTCCTTAGCAGCCTTTAACCTCTGACGAATCAGAATAATTTTCTCCGTGTGATCTACAACAATCTCCGACCCAACGACAACTACGTCCTCGGACTCTGCCCAGTAAGCTGGTGATCCGCATGGTCTCCCGTATAGCGCCTCGAATGGTGACATCTCAATACTAGCTTGATAGCTATTGCTGTAGGCAAACTCACAAAGTGGTAAAACTCCTCCCATAACCCGCCAAACTGTAGCACACAGGCTCAGAGCATGTCCTCAAGGATTTGAATAAGTCTCTCAGACTGCCCGTCAGTCTGGAGATGAAAAACCGCGCCGAACCGCAATCTGGTACCATACTGCTCCTGCATAGCCTGCCAAGGTTGCGAAGTAAGTTGATTATCTCTGTCTGACATTATAGTTACTCGCACTCTGTGCAGTTTGATGATTTCTCACTCGAAGAGCATGCTCAGCTGTGGTAAATAATATTTCATGGAGGTTGGGATAAAATGCGCTGATTTCGTCAGTTGATTCGCGACTACCGAAATGGCAACGTGCTTGCGCAAAGTTGTCGGCAACCCACTGGTGAAGTCCGTTGCGATGTGTTCCCATTTCCACTGTGGGATAGGCAGTGGCCGCAATAGTCCTCCAGGCATCTTGTGCTCAGCCTTAACCGGCTGACACACCTCACAACTCCCACATATTGGCTGACATCTGCCTCCATCCCTGGCCACCAAAATAACTATCACATATCACAGTACATTTTGGTCCTGCCGGGATGCACTGTGTACCTAGAGCTGTGAGCCTCTTGAAGAATACCATCGCATAACTCTGCCACTGCCGGAACCCACAATTTACTTGGGTATATCAAACACTCATCAACGGACTCGTACCAATCTTGTTAACCTAGACTCTGTGCCAAGTCCTTGAACCTCGAATACATCAGATCAGTTATCTGACACTCCAGAACGCACGAAATAGATATCGTCGGTCCTCACATCTCCCCTCAAATATGTGCCTCTGCAGAATCTGGAACCTTTGACAAACTCATAGTAGCTGCAAGCTCCATGTTGCGCACTGGACAACTCCTTTCATGAGTACCCAACTGACGCGATAAATGAGCTATCACTTGTCTCCCTGCACCAACACGTATCCCAATCCGGTGTCACAACATGGTACGAATAGTCAAGTCTTAGGCCGGCTCGGGCAACATGAACAACGGTGCAAAAGTCAACTTCTTCTTCGACTCGGTGAAGGCCGCTTCGCATTTACTGGACTAATGAGAGATCACCACCTTCTTGGTTAATCTAATCATCGGTGCTGCAATTTTGAAGAAGAATCGCACAAAGCGTCGATGATATCTTGCCAATCCTAACCGCTCCTGATGTCTGTCACGCACTCTGGTGTAGGCTAGTCAATAACAACGTGGATCTTACTCGAGTCCATTGAAGTACCTTTGTCGCTGATCGCGTGTGGCGGCCCTCGCCGCCCCGGGGTGACGTGTCTCCGTGTACTCCTCGCCAGCTGGCCCGATTGCACGTGTACGACACCTGCCCGTCCTTATTCTGTCTCGCGATTCTCATCCACTTGTGTGTGTACGGTGTATAAATGACAAATGCAGCAGAAGTTGTACGTAAATGCGAGAAATATTAATGAAGTTAACAAATCCTAATGTGGAAAAATCCTGAAAAGTACTGTGTATAAAGGTAGGTGACTGTACCATATAAAACTAAGCATGTACAAAGTCATGTCACTCCCCAGTTCCCAAAAGAATCAAAATATCAAAATAATCACACGTACAAGTAATCCTCAAAAGTAGGCAGTCAGAGGTAGTCGCCTAAGATCCCCTTGCCCTTACTTGTACTAGGATCTGCACTCAATCATCACAAAAGAAAATGGATGACGAGTCCAGTCAGTAAAATCCCAAGGAACTCCTCCGAGCATTCATACAAACAAGTGAAAGTCAATAAATACTGTTAAATAAACATGCGAATGTAAACAGAAAACTGTAAGTAGGGCATCGCATGCATAAATAACAATAAAGCTCAAATATGTGTGCCTGTTCCAGTCAGACTAAACCATACTTCGGGATTTCCTTCCAGGATCCCACTAGTGGGCGCACCCAACTAGCTATCACCTAATTCCTCTCGGTGGCCGGTGTAGTCCTACGACGCACCGACACATGTAGCAGTTCCCTCGGGTCGTTATCCACCGAGCACTCCTGATACATGCACTATGGTCTAGAATGCATAGACACACAACATAACATCCGGTGGGAGTAACTCAACCAATCGTCCAAAAGATGACAAGATAAGAATGTAATTAAAAAGCAAAAGGATTAATGGAAATGAATGGAAATACGAAAGTAAAATAAATAGTCGAGAGTTTTCCTTTTGGGTTTTATAAACCTCACAACTCGCTCTCCTACCTCGTAATCAATCCCTGGGTCCAAGTCCACTGAGTCCTTGGTCGCCAATTGATCAGCGTGTCAACCTATGTTCATTTATTAATAATTTAAGTTAGCATGATAATTTTCAATAATTTTCTAACATTTTTAGGCCAAATTCCCTATTTCACGTTTTTCGAAGCAAAACCACGCAAAAAGTCGCGTCGAAATATCCAAATATTTTAGTTTACATAGAAATTCATAAATTTCTATTTATTTTATGTAAATATATTTTTTTTCAGAATTTTTCCAATTTTTCTTGAATTTTCCACAAATTTCCCAATTTTCTTCCATTTTTCTTTTTTTTTTTTTTTTTTTTTCTCTCTCTCTTTTTTTTTTTTTCTCGGTTTTACTTGTTTGGGTCGGGTCAAGTCGCCCAAACGGGTCGGACCCGACCCGACCCAGCCCGGGGTCTGGTTTGGGTCGGGTCGACCCAGCCCCGGACTAGAATGGTGGACCGAGCCTGGCCCATTTTGGGCCCGGCCCATGTCGCGCGTCATCTCCTTCCCATGATCGACTGGTTCGATCGGGAGCAGCGAAGTTTTTTTTTTTTTTTTCCCTCTCATCTTCTCTGGTGATGGGTTGGGGTGGCTCTCCACCCCAACCCCGGTGGAGCCGATGGCGGGGGAGGCACCCCTGCCATCCCACCGTGACCATGGGGTTCGGCCTATCTTTTGACACTTACTCGTAGTCAAGTGGCTTTGAGCCTACATATAGATTCTCAAGACCACTTAGACGCCTATCTTTTGCTTTCTGGTCACTTGGTCTCTATTATTGACCATTGTAGTGTATTTATCATATGCTTTATTGTTCTTTTCAGCTTCTTTTCCTTTCTTGCATGATTTATAGACTTATTTATTGTTTAATCCAAATTACAGTTGAACTTCTTCTGGATTTACTCACTGGAATTGTCTCCGCTTTTGATGACAATTGCAGGCATAATCTCTGAGCTCAAGAACATTGATGTGCGACGTACGTAGGTTATTTGGTGTATCTATATCACTTGTATTATATTTCATAAATGGGTATTTGGGTTGAGAGATATGTGTATTTCCCATCGTCACTATGATTTGTACATCGTATATGTTGTATGGGGTTTCCACATATTAGCTTCCACACCTAGAACTCGCGTGTTTAATTTATTTGTTATCACGTTTTCATCGCATTTAAATTTTGCTGCATATGATTTCATATATATATATATACTATGTTGTGTGGACTATCAGGTACTGAAGACTGATTTGTGAGGCCGATTAGGCCTTTATTAACTCTGAACTGGTTTACCGAGGGTTAATGGAGGATTAGTGTCGAGCGGTGCCCAATTTGTAGGGTTGGGGCCGTCACTATAACGACCCTCATCCTAAATAAGTAATCGTACGGCTTGAAACCTTAATTAATCCCCGGTACACCAGCCATACTTAACTGTAGCCAGTAGCCTAATCTGCAGTCTTTGATAAACACAATTGTATATCATATATCGATAATAAAAACAAATAATAAATGTAGCAGAAATTAAAAACTTTTCACGATATAAAGATATACAAACCAATTTAAACTTGAATAAATCTCAGTAATACAAAACCTCTCAACCCTTGTAATAATACAAAACTGTAATTCAATACAATATATAAAAACAAGGGAAAAATCATTACATCGAAGATAAGATCTAGACACCTAAACCTTCTCTATCCAGTAGTTGTTGCGCTCATCGATATTCCTAAAATGTTAATTGGGGTGAGCATTCCAACTTGCTCAGTAAGAACGGATTCATAGAGCCATAAACAATCCATATAATAGCTAAGAACATTATGCAATAACAATATGCACCAATGTTAACTAACAAGAATATGGAAAACATATAAATCAATAGATAACGGATGCAAAACAAGTTATCATGGACTATTAAACTGCGATTCCCATTTTATTTATAAAAACTAGGGTCGATTACCCACCGACGCCATTAGTGCGATTATAGACCAACACATTGCACATATGTGCTATTTAGCCCATCCATTAATGCCCAATTATTCTATCCCAAACCCTCCAGTGAATATGTAAACCACGTAACTTATAAACTGAATAGGAAGTTACATATAGGCTGGGAATGTAACCCATCTCCTATATAACCTGGTCTCAGTTCAAGGAAATTACTCTCGTGAATCACGATAAACACCGTTTTCCATTTATTGAAAACTATCACAGTGTACATAGTCCCCATTCCATTTCATAAACTAGATGATGTACATATACTAGAATATCCAGAGCAAAGTTGATAATTAAGAGAATCGATACTTACTTTGGGTTAAGTCTCCAATTTTAATTTCCTTAACTTTCAGGTCACTCGACCTTTCTTGGTGTTCCAAGCCTACCATAAACCGTCAGAGGTTATTAAATATTCAATTCCTCATTTTTAGAACCATTTAATCGATTCTAAACAAACTCATAACCAATTTACTAAATTTTGGGTCAATATAACATTTTTCACTTTTTCAAGGTAAAACCCCGGTATAAAGTCTCGACCGACTTCTGAATTCTTCACTTTTTATGGAAATATTAAATTCCTATGGATTTGGTCAACAAATATATTTTTCCCAATTTTTTGGAATCTTCCTAAATTCCCAGCATTATCTTTCATTTTCTACTATTTTTCCTTTTTTTTCAAGGATGGGGTTTGGTCCTTGAACCAGACTGGTTTAGTCCAATTCGGGGGAACTAAACCCCCTGTTGTCCTTCTTTCTCGATCCCCAGTTCGCCTCGACAGGTCCATTTTTCATTTTTTTTTATTTATTGGTTTGGGTTATGCCCGAACCCCAGAGCGACCTTGGGAGGGAGATGAAGTCACGATCATCTCATTCCTCAAACAGCCGAACTATCATGTCACGACCCAAATAATTAATACATGTTTAATTCGCTAATCAGGAGACAATGACCCGTGACGTGGGACCCGCAGCGGGATATGTGTCACTACCGATGCACGGTGGCCGAGGTAAATGTTATATTTGTGTGTTGTATGCCTAGTGTAATGTATTTGTGTAGACTACTAAGTCATTTACGGGTATGCAGATACCGAGACGAGCGGGAACGTGCCTCGAGTGGCGTGTCGGCGTGGGCCAGAGGTAGCAACTCATTGGGTAAGTTGCATGTGATCACTATTTCCTGGTTTTTCCACAATAGGTTAGGCTTTATGTCCCACTAGTAACTTAATAAGACTTCAGCTGAAGAATTGGTTAGAAAAAAAAAATTAGTAACTCTGATTTATAAACAACCATAGGTTAGTCACAAGAACAAGTAAGTTAACTGTAGCTAGTATCATAAATGGTAGGTGTTTAAATAAGGTTGTCTAGTTCCTGGTTAGGTCCTATAGGGGAGATTAGGGCATAATTAGGGATTAGGCCGGGCGGTGCCCTTATTTGTAGTTGGGGCCGTCACACATCCCCTCCATGACCAAACCTCCATGACCAATTCACAACAACAACCAACAACTACAACAACAATTATGAGCTTACCTGCGATTCGAGATCTCACTCTCTCTATCTCGATCTCGGTCTCTCTCTCTCTCTCTCTCTCTTGTCTCTCCATTAGTCACGCTCTCTCACTTTCATTCTTCATCTGTTCGATCTTCAAAATCAAAATGGCTGTGTTGTTCGGTTGAGTTGAGGTGATAAGTATTTGATATCCTTGAGATTCGTGCGACACAAATATCGAGGCAAATATTCCTATCACTTTAGCCTTGATCATTCTCAAGATACGCTAATGTGTATCTCGAGGTCAAACTTAATGGTTATCCACCATCACAACTGCCTTTTATGTTTTAATTAAAGTATTTCTCGAGTTCTGTGCAATGCGCATCTCGAGACACATCAGATTGATTTAATTAAATTAAACCAAACTATACGTTATTTATATATTTATATATATATATATATATATCAATCATATATATAAATATATATACTTATGTATTTTCTCGTTTAAAATTCCCTACGCACACCAACGACCACCTTCAGATGTGCACACTATTGCATACACTACGTGTGTTACCCTCGACCCCACGTGTCACTAGACGCCCACTAATTTATTTATTATCTCAAATATATCTATATTTACTTATATATAAAACATATATATAAATATATATAAACACGTGAATATGTGTTTATAATTTCGTCGTGCGTGCCAACGAGTACACTGAGGCGTGCTTGCTACCCACGACCCATGTGCATCACACTTGACCCACGCACGGTATTGGGTATCCCATAATTTCTCTATTATTTTATTTTCAATTATAGGTTTTATTTATTTATATATATTCATATACCAACATATATAAATATATACCTATATATTTTACGGTCTTTTTGCTTGCCACGTACACCAATGAGTACACCCAAACGTACACATTGCTTCCACATTTCCCCGTGTGACCCCCACGATTTACATGTCTCACACTAAGCGTACCGTTAATTTTATTTATTTTTCCACACCAAACAAACATAATACAACACATCGATTGCACTCATATGCTAATCGAGAAAAGCCGGGCTTAACCACGGGTCTAATTCGGGTTAATTAAATATCAGATTAACATTAATCACCAGGTTAAGGATACGAGTAGTTACTGGGGCACACTAGACTGTTTCACTTATGACCAGGTCCTCGGTGAATGGCTACCTGAGCTGCTCTCAGGTGCACGTGTCGGTAAAACCATGAGGACTAAGGTGACGGGCCAGTAAAGGGGTTTGGAGAAGCCCACTAGAGGGATCTTTAGGTCTGAAGTATGGTCGAGTCTATTACACGTCACACATTCGTTGGTTTTATCGTTGTTATCATGTTTATCGGTTTTATCTCATGATCATCTAGTTCCATTGCTATTAATTACGCATACATTGACAAACAGTTGCCTGTTTATTACCGTATGCTTATTTAATTGTATTATTGGCTTCTATTATTAAATGCTCGATGGTTTTTTTTTTTTTTTGGAGTTTACTCACCGGACTCGTCATCTATATTTGTTGGGATGAACGAGTGTAGATTCAAGTACGAGCAGAGGCAAGGAGAGACTTTAGGTGACTATCTCTAATTGCCTACAGTCTGGGACCTACTAGTACATGTTTACGTTTTGATATTTAGTTTTATATTGGGTATTTGGGAGACTTTTCAGACATTTATATGTGTATATCTTAACCTTTATCGCCTTATATACAGAGTACTGATTTCTAGGTTTACCACATAGAATTGATGCTCTGTATGACTCAAAAGTTATACATATCCTAGTTTACTTTATTTAAGACTTTCGCTGATCAAATTTGCTATATAATTCTATAAAACACAAGCAATTAATATGTTTAATTGTAAGGTGCATAAAAAGTAACTTCAAAACTGAATATTTGAATGATTTAATAATGAATTAATGAGTTGACACGCATATCGAGTATGCTGACACGACAACGGGTGACAACATAGCCGTGAGACCTGCAAAATAGCTCACCCTGGTGGCCTTGGGGCACCGGGCCGCCACATAAAATCTCAGTTACCTTATTTGGATTAGCTAAAGAGTTTCTTCTACATTGCGTGAGCTTGAAGTGGAGAGATTGAAGAAGTTGTTGTTGTTGTTGTTGTTATTTTTCATCAAGTTCAAGAGTTTCTTATATGTTTGGTGAACTCTCTCAACTGTTTCTCTCAAATTTCACTCAAACCTTTTTGACGGTATGATAATCTAATCAGCGTACCTTGCGTCCTAATCCCGTCATTAAGCCCTACTTCTAGCCACGTTAGACTTAACAATGTATTAAGCCTTTTTGTCTTATTCTCCTCGTAACTCGTGTTCAAGATAAGTATTTCTTATTTATCATTCTTCATAATTTTTGGAGTCAATTAAAACTTTTTAAACATTTCTTAATAACTTAACGAAATCAATCATGAAACACCTATATGTGGAAACCAGGAAATAGATCACATGTCTGTATATCAAAGTGGTGATAAACAATGTAACATCATGCATAAGTCAGGGAGTCTAGTATCTCAACCCAAATATAATCCAAAATGTATCAAAGACATATATCGTAAATACAAACTAGTAAACCTACAGAAAAGAGAAGTAAATAGTCGTCGAATACTCAGAGGTAGTCGCCCGATCTTCTCTTTCCCCGATCTACTACACGACTGATTTGCAATTGGCACCAAAGATGACAATACCAGTGAGTAAATCCTGATGTCACTTATCCTTAATTATTGAATAGAAAGATAGGTAACTAAAAGCATGTAAAAAAACAACCGCATTCAAGAAGTTACTAGGGTAAACTAGTAAATTAGTAAGTGTGAATACAAATACTAAAGGTGTAATAGGAATGATACTAAGCTTAGACATGTCTAAGGTGCCTTAGATTCAACTCAGGGTGCCCTTCAGTCCACAAGAAGATAACCAACTACTCACTACTGCCGGCTATTCAGACCGTCAGAAGGAACCTAACCCTATCATCATAGGGTGATTCCTTGATACATTCGCGAGAATTCCCAACCCTATTGAGCCCATGTCTGAAATGATATCCTTGATATACTATCAGAATCCAACCTTTACATCTTGGCTGGACTAAAAACCTGACCTCAAAAATTCCTGTAGAATGTGCCCAGTTGAACTGCTTAATCGAGGCCTCTTTCCTCTCGGATCACAATATTACATAATTCACATTCAATTACGAATAACAACCACATCAACAAACTTCATTTAAATATAAGAAATTACCAAAAAGAGAAGTTATCACAATCATGACATGAATATGGAGTTTAAGTGTATATCAATAAATGAACAAATATCACAAACCTTGTCAAATAGTCCAAGAAACTATAATTTATGCTGAACACAAGGAAAGAAATGGAGATAATTGCCTTGCAGGTTTACTTACCTCAAATGAACTCAATTCCTAGCCTATACTGACTCTCGACCACTCCGAACTCGCCTTTCACACCTCGTAAGTCCTCTTCAAGCTCTTGAGGTGTCCTAACAAATTTAATTTAACTTGTTTTAGGTTAGTTAAATAGTTTTAAATTCTAATTTTTCACAATCAACCCCCTTAACATTTTTTTTATGTTGAAATATACTTTATTAAATAAAGACAGTTTTGGTGCTACAACTTGTGAGTTGATTTCAATTATAAAAAAATTAAAATTATGTATTATAGTTTATAGAGAAGCTTTTAGAACTATGTCTTAGCTTTCCAGAACTATAAGTTTTGCACAATCTCGATAAGAAACGAGGGAGATATAAAAATTTCACCACAATAACTCAAAACAGTTTTAGATTTTGACCAACAATTTTGAAATTCATTTCTCCTAAAACATAGCTTCAAAACTCATGATTTTCTTACCGAAGCCTACAAACATATCTTAGAACATCATACTAAAAGATGAGCTCAATCTAATAAGAAATGAAGGAGTTATGGTTAAACAACATGACATTAGCAAAACTGTGAACCCAAAAATTTTAGATTCATCACCAAAGTTGCAAAGGATTTTTAGACATGAAAACATTCGAACTTCAAAATCTTTTAGTAGAATAAAATTTTTCCCCTTTGAGTTAGATTCTAAATGCCACTAGAATGAGTCTATTTCGATTTAGAATGAGGAAGTTATAACCAAATTATAGAGGCCAGTTCATAACAAGAACATACAAAATTCCCAGTTTTGTTTTACAACTTCATAAATTTCAAAAATTCATAACTTTTTGATTTCAGAACCAAATTGAGAAATTCTTAATAGCTAGATTATTAGCATGAAAAGAAGATTTCGAAAATGTCACTAGGTCTTGATTCAAACACACCTATATAGCTAAACTTTCAAATTAAAGAAGATAAGACTTGTTATTTAGTGTGTGTAGTCGTTCCTAGGACTTGAATCTCCTACTTTAGTTGATGAATTCTCCTCTAACTTGATGAATTTTCTATCATCAACCGTAATTTCTAGCAACTCGTAAGACTTGAATTTTTATTTCAAAGTTACGTTTCTTGCATGTTAAGATCAAGACTAGCTCTTGTTTATATAATTTATTTTTTTGTCCCAATCCTAGCCATACATCAAATTGATTTACGTTCATCTAAATGACTTATCAATGGCTCTCATTAGCTCCTACCTCCACTAATTCTATTGTGTTGACACCAATTCCCAAATAAAATCTCTTAGGATTCCATTTTAGTGCAAATCTCAAGGAAAATCTATGATGTGGTATTTATTTTCTTAACGTAGACTTGTAATTTGATTCACATTAAATCATAAGCTACAAGAATATATATATATCCCATTACACTAAATTAAAACTCATCATGCCACTCTCTACTCGGTTCCTTACATGTGTCGAACGTGCATAATAGTTTCCCGTGTTTTTCTATTATATGTAGTAATGGTAAATGAGATATCGTCTCCACATAGATTTTGTAAATCTCTTCAGAACTAAGGCTACCCTAAAGTTTTATTGGGTTTAATTTACTTTAATTTAACTAATCTAATTAAAACGGAAATTAAATACTATCAATCTAAAAACGAAACAATCAATTCATTAAAATAATTAAACTATAAGCAATTTAAATTCAATAAACTAATCTAATGCAATTCAAACAATTAATCGAGAAATCAATATAAATTAAATATCTAAACAATACATCTTAAAAAATGATATGTAAACTGCCATATCCGGACATTTTCATTAAAGCGTAGTCATAATCAAATCATCATATTTATATAATGATCTTAAATCATTAAACTCTTATCACGATAGGTTGATAGCCTTTAGTAAACTATCACCTTTCCTGTATTCAATGGAAATAAGCCATATCCTTACACTTATAACTCTACTTATTGGATAAAATGCAATAAACTAGAAATTATGATAGCATTAACACTCAATAAAAGTCACACCTGATCCAAACTAAATAAAAACCAAAATTATGCTAGTCATTAAATAACTTAGAACATAGCCACCAAGAACATCCACTTGGGTAATTTTGCCATATAATTAATCCTAGTTACTACTTCTATAATTGCTGTCAATAATCATAGACAAAGATTTATAAACCCTATACTAAGAAACATATTGGTCACTATGCACGTAATACAAAGAATCATTAGTAGTAATACGCAAAAAAAACTTATTAAAATTGTGATTGATGCGTGTGATTGGTTTAAAGCATTAAGCACATAAATTTTGCATTATGACTAAATTGATGAACGGTTTACAATCACATCCAGAGTATTGTTTAGAATAATAAATTACTCATAGATATTAATAATAAACATCGCAATAAAAAATAATTGAAAGACATTAATATAAAATACCTATGTCAAATAAGTCTTGAATCTCCAAAGAGTCTCCAAAAGTAATGAATAATGACTAAACTAAAACCTAATTGAAAAGACTTTAAAACTAATGATAGCTAATAGAGGGCTCTTGATTTCGAAGCCCTAGAGTCTTATTTGTAGTTTCCTAATGTGTACATATTATATATAAACTCAAATTTCTTGTTCTTATCTAAAAACACGTCACCGATCTCAGCTCATCCACTTTGTGCTCAAATCACTGAGAAAATCACTAAAAACTATTTTTGTGCTTCGCCAATTTAGCCAGCGAATCCTGTGTACTTTGAATTTGCTAGGAAATCACCAAAACTTTTTACTTCACGACACTACACCCTTTGCTACACTTTTTCTTGCACTTAACCAAATTCTTCACTTTTATCCCATTTTTTTCCATTTCTTCACTTTTCCTTATTAAATCTTGAAATCACAAAAATAAGAGAATAACCAAGCGTATTATCTTTACTTTCATCTAAAATCAATTTAAATTTCACTACAAAACATGTTTGATTATTGACTTGTCAAATACCCACAAACTCAACATTTTGTTGTCTCGATCAAAAGAATACTCTCAATAATATTCTCTTTTCATTCTTTATATACTTATTTCAATCTAATTCATCTTAACTTTGAATAATAGAAGTTTTTAAATAGAAGTGATCTTCAAATAGAAACACATTACCCATAAGTAGACCTGTGCAACGGGCGAGCCTAGGCGAACTGGGGTCATGTCTAGGCGGGCCTGGATCGGGCCTAGGCGGGTTTTTTTTTGAATGCCCTGTCGAAGCCCACTTTTTATTTAGCGGGCCGAAGCCCACCCAAGCCCACTGTGGGCCGAGCTTGGGCAGACCTAAATGTGGTTGTTTTCATTTTTTAAATTAGATATATTTAATAAATATTAAGTAAAAACAAGGATAGGGTGGTGTAATGATTAGGATGTCTACTAAAACCAAGAGGTTTTGAGTTCGAAATCATAAATAACTTTTATTTTTAATAGAATATATATAAAAATTACAACAATTTAAATTGCAGTCGGGTTCGGGCTAAGCTTGGGCCAAATACTTAAGCCCAAGCCGGCTCATTAGTTGGTTGGGCTTTTGCGAGCTCGGGCCTGGGCTAAGCTTTTATTAAATTCAATACCCAAGTCCGGCCTATATTGCCCGAGAGGCCTGGCCGGGCGGGCCTCCAACTTGTCGAACAAGTCTACCCACAAATAAATGGATGTTATGTTAGAATTGAATGATTTTAAAAAAAAGAACTATCCCTTAATGATAACTCAACCACCCAATGTCATACTCCTTAGAACTTAAAGTTCAATCAGTACCAAGGCTAGTACACAATATAGATTTTCTCAATCTCCACTAACAATCATCAAGCTTACAATGGCTAGTGTAGAATCTCAATACACTAAAACCACTAGATTAATCTTAATTTTAGAAAATACTTTATAAATAGTACCGCAATCAAAATCAATAGGAATTTTGCTAAAATACTAATGAATATATCTTTTAAAACATGTTAGACAAGAAATAATTCACTTAAAACCTAGCTTCAAGCACTCGAGCTAAATCTTTTTTTTTTGAAGAGTTTAAGAACATCCATTTTTTCATTTCTCATTTTTTTCTACTTCATACTAATTATTATTATTATTATTTTTTTTCTTTCATATATTTTTATTTTCTTTTGCATTTGACTTTTGAGTCTCTGCTTCATTTCCTATGGATATTCTCACATTTTTCCTACTATAAATTCCCTACTCCATTTCTTACGGAATCTATATGACTTTTATATATTTTTAAACTCTTGTTAGCACTTCTCATTGTCCATTAAATTTGAAGAAAGTATTCTTTCTAACCAATAAAATTCATTGATTTCTAACTCATTTCTTCTTTCAATTGTGGCATAGTAATTTTCTATATATACTATAAAAATACTTAATCAATGCCTTTGTATCACAATATTTTTAAAGATCTGTCTTATTCATTTTGCACTATTGTTTCGATCTTCTGCCCATTCTCATAACTAATACAAGGCGATCAATCCCCTTAAACTCATTCAGTGCATACATCAACCAGTAAAGTTAATCAAAAGGGTATAAAAAACTGATTCCTTCTATCAAAGAATTCACTTGGGTAATAAAAATATCACTCCCATTTAAAAATCTATTATATATTCATTCCATTATATTTTGAAGTAAAGTTTGAACTTTGTATCAATTCTGAACTTACTTGAATTCGAAGAAATTTGAAAAACCTCATTAACTTACTTGAATATCAGATCAAAATTTTGAACTTTGTATCAATTCTGAACTTATCTTCTACATTTCTTTTCTTTCTTTGCTTTCTTTGTTATGCTTGTTATGCTTCATCTAAAATACCCTTAAACTCATTCCAAACCTTGTCCTTAAAGATGAAAAATTAAGTTGGGTTTCCAACAAAACAAATATACCTCATGAAGCATAGACGAATTGATATGTATAATAAAAAATGTAATGGAATAGCCAAATGTGAAATTGTACAAAATTCAAATGAATGGAATGTAAAGGGAACATATTTCATTCATAAGCAAAAACTAAAGCAAGAGCAATACAATTAATCATTCGTTCATTCATTCATTTCATATAAAGGAAAATAAACTACACAGGGCGGTGTCTAGAAGTAAATTCATTATTATCTTCATCATCTTCATCCAATCTTGCAGAAGGTTGTGAAACATAACTATCAGCTTGGTTGTAAGTCCTAATTGAAAATTGCAACCGAGAAGATGGAATGTTGACACTTCTCTTTGCATCTTGCAAACGACTACCATACATTATCTTGAACATAGAATAATAACGTTGTAAAGTATTCTCGTTTACTGCTATCATTTCTTCATTTCGATAAATTTTCGTTTGGCTACACATAGGTGAAGAAAATATGGTCGGAAAAGATCCTCTCGTATTAAACTGTAATGAAAATAGTGTCAAACTCGTACTAACACTCGTCACATTCATTTGAGCCATCAACTTGCCACTTTCCGTGTGTCTTCTTTTGACATCATTTTTTTTTCTTTGCAGCTTTGCCTTCTTGCTTCTCTTACATTTATCGCATAAAATGATTCTCTTTCATCTTGCGAGTCATTGTATCCTACTACTTTTTTCATTCTTTGTACTCCTGCATCATTTATTATATTCTCGGGCAACACATCAAACTTAGTATCGAAACCTACCCCTATTTGCCTACATAATTGAGTGATCAAAATTGGGAATGGTAGTCCTTCGTTCTTTATAGTCTTCATTGCAAACTTCATAGAATCGTGTATAATCTTCCCAATATTGATATATCCCTTCTTCATCACTATATGGTAAAGTAAAGCAGCTTTAGGGTACTTCACTTAAAAGTGTTGCCTAGTTGGATAAAAACATGCATTTATACTATAACTCCAACTTTTCATAATTTTCCTAAAATTAGTGATTTCAATAAACTTCGAGTGTCCTTCACTATCAAGTGCAAATCCTTTTCTCAGAAGTATCTCCAATACGCCATGGATCATTTCATAGGGCTACGATTCCTTATTGATATAAACGACATTCGGTAATCCTCATCTGTCATATGTTTGATTTGTGGTAAACCGAATAATCTATTCAAACTCTTAGGAAAAATATCAATTTTCTTCCTTTGCACTACTACTTTATCCCATTCATTACTAACATGCCCATTTGCATAAAATTGTCGCATAATTTCTGAACACCCTCTTTCTCCTTGACCCTCATAGTCTCTCAATATGTGCTCCCATTCTAGATCTCTGATGATGCTCATAATCTTATCCTCACACTTGCTTACATTCTGAATATTGAACCCTCTCTCAAGAATTATTACCTTCTTCTTATCACAACAATACCTCCTCTGAGCTCTAGGTCTCACAAACAACAAAAGGTCATAAGGCACTACATGACTAGGGTCTGGATTCTCAAAATATTCTTCTTCATCAGATGACAATGGAGATTGTTCTCTAAGCTCAACCCTTTTATGTGTAGGTTCTCTAATACTAATTCCGGTAGTTATAATATTTATTAGGCAGCTTGCATACTTATGATTGGGTTTTTTCTTGCACTACACCTTCCCTTTATCTTACTTACTACTCAACTGTGATAAAATAAGTAAATCGAAATCCTACATTTGAAAATCTCAAGCTATCAAGCAATGGAAAACAATTTTGTGAAAAGGTTTTATCTTTGAATCTCGAAAGAGTTGAAAATAGTACGTCTAAAATGATTTCATCGACATATTCCTATCATAATTATGTATGTATTGGAGAAATTTATAAAACCCTCGAATTCATTTGAAAACCCATATCCAAATTGAAAATTTGTATGGAGATTGTTCTCTAAGCTCAGCTCTCTTAGGTCTAGGTTCTCTAATACTAACCCCAGTAGGTATAATATTCATTAGGCAGCTTGCATACTTCTGCTTGGGTGTTTCTTGCATTACCCCTTCCCTTTATCGTTTGTACTACTCCTACCTCGTCCTCTACTTCCTCCCGCTATAGAAATACTCAACTGTGATGAAATAAGTAAATTGAAATCCTATATTTGAAAACCTCAAGCTATCAAGCTATGGAAAATAATTTTGCGAAAAGGTTTTATCATTGAATCTCGAAAGAGTTGAAAATAGTACGTCTAAAATGATTTCATCGACATATTCCTATCATAATTATGTATGCATTGGAGAAATTTATAAACCCCTCAAACTCATTTGAAAATCCATATCCAAATTGAAAATTTGTATGTAAACCCATTTTTCAAAAACAATTTTGCAATAAAAATTCATCAACCAAATTCATCAAAAATATCATCAAAAATTTATTTTTCTAAAACATTAAAATCAAAAAAACGTTAAGAGTATCGATTTATTACCTTCTTGAGAGTGAATTCCCTAAGTAATATGCTTTATTAGCTCTTTAGACTCCCTCTCTAAGCTTCAATTCGAGCAACACCCACCTAAGCCCTACCTTGGTTGTATAAACTTGATTTCAAAACTTATAAATCACTCTTAAAAAAGGTGGCATGCACTTAAATAAGCTATAACTCAAGCGTTTAAGGGTTGAGTTTAGATAAAAATTGATTAACAATTGATTGGGTGCAAGGGTTTTGGATGTGAAAGGGTTTATGATCTGGCGATTTGGGGTTCTATTTTTTAAAAACACAGATTTGTGTTCAACGAATCAAAGTTTAAGTAGATTCGCTAACTATTCGCCATTTAAATCACTAAAAAATTAGTCTATGTGGTCTACCGACTAGATTAAGAATTCTTAATGTAAATGTGAATCGCTAACAAATCGCTAACTTATTTTTATACTAAAAGTTCTGCAAACTGAGAACGATTTCCATAGCGATTCCTAATGGTATTTGGTATCGCTGAGAACTTGCTAACTAGTTTTTACTATTTTTCCAATATATCAAATGTTTTACTAATTTTTCACACATATTCATCATATTTTAGATAAAATTTATCAGTAATCAACAAGAAATATTCTAAAATGAAACTTTGATTTGTAACTAGGAAACTATTAAAGACAACTCGATCATCATCTTCTCAATTAAAAATATCCCAAAACAAAGTTGAAAGGAGAGAGAAAATAAATATTTTAACTATCTTAAATCTAGATAATACAGAATGAAAATCATCTTATATATATGTTCTGCCTCCCATAGAGCGGTGTTGTTTATGGTCATTGGCTCAACTTGATAGATAAAATCACTTGTCATTTGGCTTGAGCTAGTCAAACTGACCATTAACTGATTCTTCATCATTCTTGACATCTTCAGCTTCTTTAGCATTCTCAACATTTCACATAACGTCATTCGATAGGTTCGCTAAAATCGTAGTAGTTGTTCTCTTCAGGCTAATCATCACATTAGTAACTCTCCTCTTCATAGTCATCGTTAAAATTGTTGTCTTCGACATAATCATTTATCTCGTAACCATCCTGAAGGCACATATAATCATTTCCTATCTTAAGCGTAACTATACATTTATTTGCATCGAGAATAACTCCAACCTTCTTAAGAAAGGGTTGTCCCATCAATATCACGTCAACCTTTTCAATCTTTAATACCACCAAGAAGTTGGCGAGATATTTGAGCAGTCTCACTTGCACACATTCATCGACATTCCTAGTAAAAAGATTTATCGACATTTGATTTATTAATAACAAAAGGTGGTATAAAACCAATCTTCAACTTGTCCTTTCTGAACCATTGTTCTGGTAAGATATTCATAACAACTCATGTGTCAAGTAGAACACCAGAAAAATTGACTTCATTGATCAACATGAGGAGGAAGAGTTTCCCTGGATCATCTTTGAAAATATCAATCAGATGTCCTAGATCTTGAAGCTTTAATTGCCCATCGGTAAATTTTTCTTTTGCCGGTTGCTTCTTTGCTTGCTGTTGCACTTCAGATTGTGGCTTTTCGAGTTGCTGCATCTTTAATTTTTTTATTGCGCGACTTTATATACATCCAGAGTTTAATTGTTTCATCCTTAACAATTTCACTCACATTGATGTAAACATCGAATGTCTTTTCATTATGTTTCAGACTTTATTTCTCAGGCACGAGATTGATGATCTCCATATCCTGTTCAACAAAATTTTCATAATAAAGTTTTAACCTATGAACGTTTACTTTAAATATTTCTCATGTTTCAAGTCTTTCTATTTCTACTGTGACATGTGGCAAATTCATAACCATAAAAGGTCCTATCCATCTTGAATGGAGTTTTTCAAGAAATAATTCAAGTCTTGAACAAAAGAGTAGAACTTTATCTCATACTTAAGAATTTTTAGGAACTAATTTCTTATCATGAAATGCTTTGATTTTATCTTTATAAATTGATACATTTTCATAAGCATCATACCTAAGTTCTTCTAATTCTTGAAGACTCAACTTATATTGGTTTCCTGCTTCATGATAACTCACGTTACATGTTTTTATTGCCAATACGCTTTATGTTCTGGTTCTACTCGTAAATGACATGCTTTTCCAAATACTAACCTATTAGGTGTTATACTTATGTGAATTTTAAATGTTTTTTATATGTCCAAAATAAGTCTTATAATCTAGGACTCTAATCCTTAAATGTTGGATTAACTGTTTTTTTAGTATTGACTTAATTTCTCTATTTAATGTTTTAGCTTATCCACTAGTTTGTGGGTGACTAGAAGTAGATGTCCTATGTGTGACGTTGTACTTAGCAAGTAGATTAACAACTAATCAATTACAAAAATGTGAACTTATCATTAATAAATGCTCTAGGTGCTCCAGAAACTATAAAAATCTTTGATCTAAGGAAATTAATCACTATTTTTGAACTATTAGTTTCAGTAGCTTTTACTTCTATCCACTTAGAGACATAATCCACAAAAAGTAAAATATAAACATAACCATTTGATGGTGAAAAAGGGTCCCATGAAATTTGTACCTCATACATCAAACACTTCACAAAAAATAGGAAGTAAATGCATTTGATTTCTACATCCTAAGTTTTTAGTTCGTTGGAACTTCGGACAAGATTATGTATAAAGAAAAAAATAATGAAATAGAGTAGGCTAAAAGAATCTGGAATTTAAAATTTTACAAGCAGTTCTACATGGACCAAAATGTCCTCCATAAGTATAAGTATAGCAATGAGCTATGATTAATTGTATTTTCGACTATGGTATACATCTCTAATTATTTAGTCGGTAAGAAATTTTCATAAATAGGAATCATCCCATAAATAATGTTTCAAATCCTTTTTAATTTTATTCTTTTAAGCTCTCGTTAAATAAGGTGATAACCAATTAGTGGTAAGATAATTAACTATATCAACATATTATGGGTCATCAATCTTTATGCTATACAAATGTTCATCTAGAAATTCATCATTTAATGATATAAATGGTTCTCCATTTTTTAACCTACTTAAATGACTACTAGATTTTTGACTCCTTTCTTATCTTTTATAGTAAGGTCAAATTCCTATAGAAGTAATATCCATCTTATCAGTCTTGGTTTACAATCTTGTTTGGCCATTAAGTATCACAATGTTGCATGATCTGAATAAACTATTACTTTTATTCCTAATAAATAAGGTCTACATTTTCTAAGGTAAACACTACCGCTAAAAGTTCATTTTCAATAGTGGTATAGTTCTGTTGGGCTGGATCTAGTGTCTTAGAAGCATACTATCCAACATGAGAATCTTTTCCTAGTTATTGACCTAAAACAACTCCAATTATTTAGTTATTTGCATAGCACATTATTTCAAAAGGCAATAACCAATCTAGTGATTTAATCACAGGTGTGGTTGTTAAAGAATCTTTTAATTTATTAAATGCTATCTTGCGATCATTGATAAATTCAAAAGGAACATCTTTTGAAAAAGTTTGCATAAAGGTTGTATTATTTTAGAAAATCTTTCACGAATCTTCTATAGAATCATGTATGGCCAAGAAATGAACATATTTCTCTCATTATAGTGAAGTAAGGTAATATTTTGATTACTTGAATCTTGGCTGGATCAACCTATACATCAGACCCCAATTAGAGCATCTAACAGACTTAGATTATCTTAATCTCTTGATAATCTAGTAGCCTTCATCTGTCTATCAATAAACAATTAAGATTAAGATCTTGTATTCATCAATTATAAAATATTATCAACAACTAAGGATTCTAAATGAATCTTAAACCTCAAAGTTCATTTACATTAATTCGATAGTCCTCAAAGTTCTGTAAAAGTTTTTCGACAACACCTCCTCTATTTCTAAGCCTACATTGGAATACTTGGCCTTCAAAAATCTTAAACAAAACCTGCTTAGCTTGGTGAAAATACCAAAGGACTCACAATCCACCCCATGCCAATATAAATTGCATTGACGAAATTATATATTCATTCTAACCTAATCTGAAGTATTAAACCTTAACTCAAAAATTATCTCAATTAGTCCTAAAACCGTTCCGTCATTCCAAAAGAAGTCCTAATGACACTTGAACCCAAAAGCCAATTTATACAATATAATATATTAAAAAATAATGCATACATAGAGAAAAAAACTGAGCAAGTCACAAACAGTCAAAAGATTTCCCTTGTCGCAGCTAGAACTTGTCATTATCCAATTATAAAAAATTGATAATGTAAGATAAGTAAATCCTACACTATCCAATGCACCTGTAATAATCAAATGCAAAATAATCTAGGAAATTAATCGAATAATGTAATCTAAAGAATTTAAATATAACCATGAATCCATCCCCTTTTTGTTATCCGACCACAATCAGATAATGTTATTCGAAAGTGGTAAGTAAACAATAATAAGGACTCATGTTTGAAGAGGATAACCAAACTAGTCTCGTTCCTCTAGACTTTTGGAGTATGATCTGGTTCAACGTGATCTCATAATAACCACGTTATGCAAAGTATCAGTGACTCCCTCAAGCATAATATAATGTTCTATAACCACAGTATAGTATACACTATAAGGAGACTTGAATCGTCCTTATCCTCTTTATTCGTGTATGAACGTACAATAGAAATGCAATATCAAGGATCAATGCAATTTATAAAAAATCATAATCATACAATTTAAAGGTTACTATGGAATTTACTTACCTTTACAAATGCGATATCGCAACTCACTTATTCTTTGAGTCGGTAAACTAGTCCACACAAGGCTCCAATCGCAGTCCTACAATTCATTTATACGTCCTGTAAGTCTCCATAACAACTCTACAATTTTTCTAATTAGTTCTACTTTGATTGGCCCAATCGCATCCCAAAACCTCTAAAATACTTCCAAAATAAATTATTCGATGCCCGAATTTCATTTTTGACTCAAAATTATTGTTTGACATCGAATATTATGTTGTCTAGGCTTAAATATAATATTTTCAAATATATATATTTATCGGTCCTACTAGACTCGAAAATCTAGAAATCCCTCAAAATCAACTCTTCAAATGTTCAAATTTCAATTTTGACTCCAAATTATGGTTCAGAATTGAAAATAAACTTAGAATAGGCTTTAAAATAGTTTTCTAAATTTTAAGCTTTTTCAGGTATTGTGGCACGCATTATGAGAAAAATCTCGGTATAAATCCTCCAAAAAATCTCTAATTCCTTATTTTTCATAAAAACCCACAATTTTAATTTATTTGACTTAAATATATATTTTTTTTTCTGATTTTTTCTCATTTTCTAGATTTTTTTTCTAATTTCTAGCAATTTCTCCATTTTTATTTCGGGTTTGATCCCTGAATCGGACCAGCTGAACCGCACCCGGTTTAGTCCGATTGGAGATCAAACCCCTTTCATTTTCCTCTGCTGTTCGATCAAAATCCATGAATTCTTTTTCTAAGCTTTTCGATTTTTGTTGGGGTTAGGCTACTACACCTAACCTAAGGTTGGGTTTAGGCAGGGGAGACCTTCCCCTGCCATCATTGTTTTTCATCAACTAACTCCACAACATACACAACAACACCCAGCGACAACAACCATCAACAATAATCAACAACTTAACAATCTTACCCTAATCATTGTTGTTTCTCTCCCGGTCTCGATTCTCTCCTCTCAGTCTCCATGTCTCTCCTTTTCTAATTTCGACTCTACTTTTGAAATAAATGAAACAACAGAGGATTCGATTTTGGTTTGGTTAGAAAATATATATTAGATTTTCTCGAGATTTGCATCATACGAATCTAGAGAGAACTCTAATGATTTTAATTTCATAATATATACTTGATATTTTTCGAGATACGTACTACGTATCTCGAGTTCAATCTTTAGCTCAAAGCAAATTGATGAGACGATGTATGTTCTAGTTGATTGTAAATACATATACATTTGATTTCCTTAAGATTCGCATCGCACGAAACTCGAGACAATTCTAATGATTCATTTATATATTGCTTTTGATGTTCTCGAGATATGTACTGGGTATCTCGAGGTAAATCTTATGTCTATCAACAAGTTAATCACCATATTTTGACTAACTCACTGTGATTAATTATTTTGATCTCATCGAAATACGTAATGCATATCTCGAGGTCGATCTTATGGTTTAATACTACCATACAAATCACTTGATTTCCCTCAAGTTGGACAGCACACATCTCGAGGCGAGTATACTCCTCACCAGAAGCACATTCCACCATTCTCTTCCTCGACACTCACGCTACTTGTATCTCGAGGAAAATCTAAGGTATACTTTTATTTTATTCAAACTATAGAATTGATTTATATATTTATATATAAACTATATATATATATATATATATATATATAAATATACACCTATGTATTTTCACGGATATAAATTCACTACGCGCGTCAGCGACCATCCTCGGGTGTGCGCATTATTGTACATCCCACACTTGTCACCTTTGACCCCGTGTATCACTAAGTGCCCACCAATTTATTAATTATTTTATTCAATCTCATGATTATTATTTTTTAACTCTAAGTTAATTTCCGACAAATACTCCAATTTCATCAAAATTGGAGAAAACTTCCCAATGCGCTCTGAAACTTACGGATACCGCGTATACACTCCACTTGACCTTATTTCGTGTCGAAATAATGTATAATACATTAAATAGCCACACGAAACACAAAAATAATATTAAATTTATGATCTCAGATCTATAACTTGTAGGTCCCACCTCAGATACTTAAATCCCAAATTAAATCCAAAAATACTTAATTCGCCATCTAATCTAGTTTATAAAATTCTCAGATGTCACAATCTTTCCAACTAATTAAAAATTT
The DNA here is from genome assembly GCA_039657365.1 of Stephania yunnanensis. Taxonomy (NCBI): domain Eukaryota; kingdom Viridiplantae; phylum Streptophyta; class Magnoliopsida; order Ranunculales; family Menispermaceae; genus Stephania; species Stephania yunnanensis. The sequence continues at coordinate 22,900,884 of CM077581.1, read as the reverse complement.
TGTCCTCAAAATTTAAACTTACAAGTTACCGAACTAAAAGAGATATAAAAAAATAATCCTTTATATACAACTTTTACAATCCAAACTTGTAAAACCATTTCTAAGGTGAACCATTTAGTGGATCTAATTACTTTTGTTGTATTTAACAACTCCGTACTAGAGATCAACTTTGTGACATATCTGATAACCTTAATGCAATTCTCATCTCATATCTTGAGTCCCATTCAAGTATTAATACATAGCAAGACTTACCCTATCTTGCTTTTCACAACACAATTCTCATTCTAATCCGAATACTATTCCACAAACCGTTGATAATTCTTTCCATATCCGCCCAAACTTTGGTACATATCCCAGTTTACTTTCACATCACTAATCATCCCTTTTTACTTGAATTATCGACCAAGTAATTCTTAGACTATCATCGATCTAAAATTACATATCGATACAAATAATATTTAAGCACAACATAAGATAGTAAGTAGAGTTGTGCGTCTATCTGATCTATCACCATTCCAGTGTTCTCTACTAGAAACCTGAAATTACACAAGTCATCTCATGACTATAGATCACATAATACATTTGCCACCACATGACAAAAGATCTCGAATTTCAATCTGACCAGAAATAGAAACCTGACACATCGTGTAACTCGCACTCATTCCCTAAATATCTACTCACAATATTATTTATATTGTGGACTTGAAAGCAATTACCGATTTCAACTCGTCAGCCAATTCACTTAACTTCTTCTTTAATTGGTTAGAAAGTTATCGACTTTTCTAACTTCGTCAAATGATTCTCTAATAAAGAGTTCATAAAAAACCTCATTCCTTTCACTTTACTGAGATCTCTCACTTTTGATCACTTACTGTTCACCAAATTCTCACATTGCCTGAATAGAGACATTTATCCTTAACTTGAGTAGACATACGTTTCTAAACTGAGATATCAACATATTCGATGATTATACTCTCATAGTATAACTCTCAACTTGTATTTCATACAAGTTATAAATATGATATCTCTCAATGCATCTGCTCAATTCATTTCGTCTTTCTTTAATTAAAATGGAAGCCTACTCAATTCTTCCAACATATCCAATCATACATACTATACTTTATTCAATATTCTTAACCAATATAGATAATAAAAAAAAACTAACTGAGCTGTAAGTCACGCATTTCTCTTCATTTCATTTATATCTTCACCAACATACAAACATCTTACATTTTCTTCAATTTACAATAACTAGTGTTTTAGACTTCACCACTGACTAATCAGATGGTGTAGCACTACAATTGAACCAATGTACAATATATATTCACTGATATTAGTTGTGCACTACTTTGGTTCAAAACTTTCAAAATCTGGAGTTTGATTCCTTGTAAGATCTTTATGAAGATATATTAAGTTCCATCAAACTTATAGTTTGATATTCTAATTTGATCGGGACTAGTTAACCTGAAATTTTCATTTTCGTACTAATGTGAGAATGTATTGACAATTTAGTTTCCTTTACTTCAACTTCCAATTCATTCGATTATCAAAGATGGGTGGACGCGTCACTCTGATCTTCCACATTGTGAATTAATCGTGATTATAAAATGGAGTTACTTAGACTTTTGGTCATGCACAACTACTCTAGTGCTTTACCTTGACTAAAGGAGTCTCTATGTCACTTCCAACAGTTGCAAGTCATCTCAACATCTCATTTTACTTTATACATTGAGTTTATTCCACTCAGGTTTTGTCAGTCTTTGGTATTCTCACATTGATCTCAATTTTGTCCCTTTATAAACTTACCTTGACTTTCGCTCGATAACCAAGCCATTTATAGCTCCTTAATCTTGGCTTAGCAATTTATATATTTTCTCTTTTCAAAAACTTAGCCAAGGATAATATAACTTCTTACAACCATTCCATCAATTGAAGTTTTCCTTGGCTAACCTTTATTTGAAACAGATAAGTTTTACGACTCAAGCAGTTAGACTGTCTTTTTATTGCCTTACGTTATTTCCATTAGTCTCAAATATCACAACTTTTCTTTTTCTCAAAATGAAATTTGGCACTTTTCAAGAGACTGTGAAAGATAACTTTATATCTTATTAGTTATCAAATTACTTTTGATGAATTCATTTGTCCATTATTATTCAACTGAAAAGATAGAAGAATTTGAATTTTCAAACTTCAATTAACTTAACGACTAATCAAATTGTTAAAGGATGCTATTTCAATTCTTTAAGTCCTAAAAATGGAAATTCTCGCAATATAGGAATTCATGCAAATCACTTACTGATTCTCAATCGGTACGTCTATCTCTTCCTCTATTATAATTTAGGTTGTAGTGATAAGCGTTATAACTTAATGTCGTTAGAAGTGATTATTGGGTACTTCTAGTCTAAAAATACAATCACTTGTATTGATGTTTAATTTCTAATCCAAGCTATTATTGGACAACTTCTCAAATACCTTAGCTTCTAACATTTTGATCTTATCATTACATTTTTTTCATTTTCAAGTTAGAATCTTTATTGATCTTTGTTTCATAACAACACCTAATCTGGTGTTAATAAAGATTACTTCTAACTCGTGTATCTCAATTCATTTAATTTGTACTTTATTCGATTCATAGAACCATTATGGATAAGTAACTTGAGTAATAATCAAAGTTTTCATTACTTATATATAGAAGTCGTTTGATTATTTTAAAATATGGTTCTATTTCATTTATTCTACTTGACATTTTGTTTCGAAAAAGGAGACAATACTTTACTTCAAAGTATTTTATTTTCTTAGAAAGACTTAGACAACTTGACTTATCATATCACAATCTCATTGTAATTTCCAAGTCAATATTCAATTTGTCTAATCAATTTCCATTTTACGATTTCGATAACCACATATCTTTTTTTTTTCTTGTTGAAATTATTTTTAGAAGCAACTCTCACTTGGTTATGAATTAAACCAATATTTTATAAAATTCATTTCCTGAGTTAATCGTGCAACTGACACTAACCTTATTCTAAAACCCAAGATAATCCATATCTTGTGCTTCCCATAAGTCTCAATTTCATTTTTACATTTTTCAAACGATTCTCAATCGCTCGAGACTTAATTCAAGTCTATTTTAATCATTTGAACTTCCCTTTCAACCAATTTTCTATTGATTTCATAACTGTATTTCAACACTTATATTAGTATCGAACAACTCATAACACCTTTATGAATTCAAATTTCATAAGTCTATTTCACATCCATTTACGTTCAGTTCCATTTCACAAGATTATTCTCTCTTTTTAATTATCCGTTTCTAATCTTACTCATCATATCTTATGAGTTAATTATCAAATGGACAAGAAGGATAAACTTTCAATCGCATATCTAGCGATAATACATACATACAACTGAATTATAACAAAATTCATAAATTTTTAAACTTTTTAACCTCGCTTATTGCTTTACTTCCTAACTAATCACTAACTAAACTTCAATCAATAAGATTCTTTTTAAATCCTCAGTTGAGCCAAACCTAGGCTCTAATACCAACATTGTCAGACCCCACCTAATTATGGCATCTGATGGGCCTAGATTACCTTAATCCCTTGATAATCTAGCAGCCTTCACTTGTCCATAAATAAACAATTAAGATTAAGATCTTGTATTCATCAATTATAAAACATTATCAACAACTAAGGATTCTAAGTGAATCTTAAACCTCAAAGTTTGTTTATATTAATTAGATAGTCCTCAAAGTTTCGTAAAAATTCTCGACAGACCCTCCTCTTTTTTTAAGCCTATATTGGAATACCCGGCCTTCAAGAATCTTCAAAAAAACCTGCTCATCTTGGTGGAATTGTAAAGGATTCACAATCCACCCCATAACAATATAAATTGCATTTACGAAATCATATATTCTTTCTAACCTGATCTGAAGTATTAAAAACCTTAAGCTAACATTACCTCGACTAAAAAATTATCTCAATTTGTCCTTAAACTGTTCCTCTCATTTCAAAGGAAATCCTAATCACACTTGAACTGAAAAACCCATTTATACAGTATAATATATTAAAAAAATACATCCATAGAGAAAAAAACTGACTAAGTCACAAACAATTGGAAAAGTTTCCCTTTCCCTTGTCGTCGCTAGAACTATCCAATTATAAAAATTTGATAATGTCAGATAAGTAAATTCCACACCATTCAGTATACATGTAATAATCAAATGCATAATAATCTAAGACATTAAACGAAGAATATAATTCAAGGAATCTAAATACAACCGTGAATTCATCCCATTTTTGTTATCCTACCACAATCAGATAATGTTCTCTGAAAATGATAAGTAAACAATAATAAGTATTCAAGCCTGGAGAGGATAACCAAACAAGTCTCATTCCTTTAGATTATAGGAGTATGATCTGGTTCAATGTGATCTCATGATAACCACGTGATGTAAAATATAAGTGACTCCAACCCCTCAAGAATAATATAGTGTTCTATAACCATGGTATAGTATGCACTATAAGGATACTCGAATTGCCCTTATCTTCTCTATCTGTGTGTGCGTGCAATATAAAGGATTAATGCAATTTATACAATATTATAATAATTTAATGTAAAGGTTACTATGAGATTTATTTACCCTTAGAAACGAGATACTACAACTCTCTTGTGCTCCGAGTCGGTAAACTAGTCCACACGGGGTTCCAATCATAGTCGTATAATTCATTTATACATCCTATAAGTTTTCATAACAATTCTACAATTTTGTTTCTAATTAGTTTCAGTTTAATTGATCCAATCGGGTCCCAAAACTCCTAAGATACTTCAAAAATAAATTATTCAATACTCGAATTTCATTTTTGACTCAAAAATATTGTTCGACATAAAAAATTATGTTGTCTAGGCTTAAATATAATTTTTCAAATATATATTTATCGGTCCTACTCTACTCGAAAACCCCCAAAATCCTTCCAAATCAACTCCTTGAATGTCTGGATCTCAACTTTGACTTCAAATTGTTGTTCGAAATTAAAAAATAATCTAGGCTAGGCTTTACAACAACTTTTCAAATTTCGAACATTTTCGAGAATCGTAGCACACATTACGAAGAAAACCCCAGTAGAAATCCTTGAGAAATCTCAAATTCATTATTTTCATAAAAATCCACAATTTCAATTTATTTGACTCAAATATATATTTTTTGGATTTTTCTCAATTTTTTGGATTTTTCTATTTTTTAGCAATTTTTGACCTAGTTTGGTCCAATTAGAGATCAAACCCCCTTCATCTTCCTTTGCTATTTGATCAACAACCATTAGTTTTTTTTAAGATTTTTTTATTTTTGTTGGGGTTGGGCTCCCAACCCCAACCCCGGGTTGGGTTTAGGTAGGGAGACCTTCCCCTGCCATCATCTTCCTCTATCAGCCAACTCCATAATATACACAACAACAACTAACGACAACAACAACTAACAATCAATGACAACTGCCATCAATAACAATCAACAAACCAACAATCTTACCCTCATCTTTGTCATCTCTTTTTCGGTCTTGATTCTCTCCTTTCGGTCACCATCTTTCTCTCCTAATTTCGACTCTACTGTCGAAATAAATAAAAAAACTGAGGAGTCGATTCTGGTTTGGTTAGAAAATATATTAAATTTCCTCAAGATTAGCATCACGCGAATCTCGAGACAAATCTAATAATTATTATTTCATAATATATATAAAACCTTTCTCGAGATACGTACTACATATCTTGAGTTCAATATTTGGCTCAAAGCAAATTGATGAGGCAGAATATATTCTGGTTGATTGTAAAAAATGTATATTTGATTTCCTCGAGACTCACATGGCATAAATCTCGAGGCAAATCCAATGATTCATTTACATATATTCCTTTTGATCTTTCTCGAGATACATACTACGTATCTCGAGGTAAATCTTGTGCCTATGAACAAGATAATCACCACCTCTCGACCGACTCACTATGATTAATTATTTTGATCTCCCCAAGATACATAATGTGTATCTCGAGGTCGATGTTATGGTTTAATACCACCATAAAAACCATTTGATTTTCCTCGAGATTGGACAACATGCATCTCGAGGCGAGTATACTCCTCACCCGCAGCATGTTCCACCATTCTTTTCCTTAACACTTACGCTACGCATTTCTCGAGGCAAATCCAAGGTATACTTTTATTTTATTCAGACTATAAGATTGATTTATATATTTATATATAAACTATGTATATAAGTATATATCCACCTATGTATTTTCACAGCTATAAATTTGCCACGCGCTACAACGACCATCCTCAGGTGTCACTCTCGACCCTGCGTGTCACTTGGTGCCCATCAATTTATTAATTATTTTATTCAATTTCATGATTATCTCTTGTTTTTAACTCCAAATTAATTTTTGATAAATACCCAAATTTCACCAAAAATTGGAGAAAATTCTCCAACGTGCTTCGAAACTCACGTACACCGCGTATACACTTCACTTGACCTTATTTCACGTCGAAATAGTGTATAATACATCAAATAGGAACACAATACACAAAAATAATATTAAATTTATTACCTTCCATCTGTAGCACGTGGGTCCCACTTCATATATCTAAATCCCAAATTAAATAAAAAATAATTAATTAGCTGCCTAATCAAGTTTATAAAATTCTCGGATGTCACACTCTATTCCTTTATGTGACACTATAAGTCCTAATATAAGTTCTTGATCTACCATGAAATGACATTTTTCATAATTTAATACTAAATTCTTTTCTATGCATCTCTTAAGCACTTTAGTTAAATTAACTAAACATTCATAAAAGGAGTTACTATAAATAGTAAAATCATCCATAAAGACTTCAATAAAAGTTTTCACATAATCAGGGAAAATATTAACCATATACTTTTGAAAAGTTGCGGGTGCATTTACATAAACCAAATGGCATATGATTATAAGCAAATGTAGCAAAGGAGCAAGTAAAAGTTATTTTTCCTAATCTTCTGGAGCTACGAGTATTTGATGAAATCCTGAATAGCCATTTAGATAGCGGTAATGAGTTTTTTCAGCTAATCTTTCTAACATTTGGTCTATAAACGAGAGTGGATAATAGTCATTCCTAGTTGAGTCATTCAACTTTCTATAATCTATACATACTTTCTAATAGTTTTGGATTCTAGTTTGTACTAACTCTCCATGCTCATTTGTTATTACTATAATTATTGTCTTTGTTGGAACTACTTAGACTAGGCTTACCCAATAGCTATCAGCTATCGAAAATATCATTCTTGAATCTAATAATCTTAATATTTTAGCTTTTACTACGTCCATCATAGGTGAGTTTAATCTACGTTGAGCTTGTCTGGAAGCTTTTGTGTCAATTTTTAGATTTATCATATGTATACATGTAGCTAGACTTATTCCTTAATATTAGGTATGTTCCATCCTATTTCTCCTTTAAATTTTTTTTATACATTTATTAATCTATCCCCTTCTAAACTTGTTAGTTTATTAGAAATTATCATTGGTAAATGATTATAGTCCCCTAGATAAACATATTTCAAATGATCTAGTGAAGTTTTTAGTTCGGATTTTAGGGCTTTAACTATAAAAGGTGAAGTTTTTGAATGAGATCTAGATAAATTTAGGTAATAAGTAAGTTATGGTAGAACATTATAGGATTCCAAAGTACTTATTATTTCATTTGTCTCCTTGTCTCTATCATCATCTTCTTCTAAATCTTCTATTACCAATTCCAATTTATATGTTTTATCTTTTCTAAAAGATTTCTCTATTAATGGGTGTATCATATCAAGTGTGCATAAGGAATAGACATCCATTGGGTATTTCATATATATAGTAAAATTCACTGTATTGTCATATACTTTCATTGTTAATGTTCCATTTGAAACATCAATATTTTCTTTTACTATTTTCAAAAATGATCTCCTAAAATTAGAGAAGTTCAATTAGAGATATTATCTTCTTTCATGTCTAAAACATAGAAATCTGCTGGGAATACTAAATCATTAACCATGACGAGTACATCTTCTAGTAACCCTACTGGTTCAACAATGGATCTATTTGCTAATTGAACCACTATACTAGTTTTTTCTAAATGTACATCCGTCATTTGCAAATGCATAGATAAAGGTATAACATTTATGTAGGCTCTTAGATCATACAATGTTTTAGAAATTCATATATTTTCAATTGTACATGGAATGAAAAATATTCCAGGGTCAGAACATTTGGGAGGCAATTTCTTTTCAATTAATGATGATACGTGTTCTCCTCGACTCACCTTTTCATTAGCTTTAATCTTATAAATTTTAACACCCAAAAAATTATGAATCTCAAGATGTGCATTTATATGCCTTGAGATACATATCACACTTATTGAATCACACATTATCTTGCTTTATTATACTACATTAATACATTTGGATGAATATTAAGTGATGCATGTTGTTGATACATCATTTGCATCATTTGCTTGTTTGCATCTAATGATTAATCATAAAGAATAATCGGAATATCAGGATGGGTAAAAAATAGTCATTTCAATCAATATAGTGATAAGTAAAAATAATTGGCTTAGGGGATGAAATTGCAATTTTAGTAAATGGTGAAAATAATAAAATAATACTAAGGGTAACAAGGTAATTATCATAAAGTAAATTAGTAAAGTAAATCTGCAGAAAATAAGCCAGCTTGTCATCAAGTAAATGAAAGAAGCTTCTATAAATTCTATCTTTATATAATGATTGACAATGACACTTAACATCTTTAGGAAAAGGATAAGAAAACTTCTAAGATGTTTCCTTAGCATAATAATCGATAACGACCTTTGATAGTTTATCTTCTCATTTACGAATTCGTTATAAATAATGAATCTTATCTTTATCCTGTTATTATGATTTGTCATAACGATTTTTGTTTTATTAAGTTGTTTGTTTCTATAAATAGAAACGAGAATGCAATTCATTCTCATATTTTCTTTTAGTTTCAATCTCTATCGAATAAATGCGTTCTATTAGAGAATGTCTAAGAAATATGTTGTAACCATCATGAGGATAGTGATTCTTGTTGAGGTAATCCTCTTTGTTATGCATTATTAATTCGATGCATTTGCCTTTACATCTTTACATCTATAGTATTATTATGCTAATTACTAATATACGTTTATCCACTTATTTGATTCCTGTCAACGAACATTTTGACGTCCACCGGTGTGGTATTATTGGTCCACCAATATGGTCACGTGCCGACGAGAACCGTTTATATTGATATTTGACCTTGGTGTGGTTTGAGTCGACACACACTACTCTTTAGGTCCACCAATGTGGTTTATGCTTCGGGCATATTGAGTTTCGCCCTCGAGTGTGGTTTCATTTGATGCTTGTGTGATGTTTTGTTATATGTGGTGCATTAATGGTGTGTAATTTGAGTATTACTGGGCGCCTGACTCATTAAATTAACAATTTTAGGTATTTAGTTAAATGGGTTCAATCATGGGCACGAGTGATTGGAGAATAGAAGTTTATACATAGTAAAAATGTATTATTTTATCGTGTATATAATAAAATATATATTTTGTTGCCAAACATCTAATGGTTCGTTTATTTATGGGTTATATTCGATTCCATGGCGCATGTGGGCTATCTATCTCGAAATTGGGTGTACGTATCTCGAAATTGGGGTGTGACAAAATGGTATCGGAGCAAAGCATAACTTGTGAAAATAAATTTCTATTTGTCAACAAAATTAAAAAAAACTTATCGTGGCATACAGGTAGATTTAAGAAATCTTATCAATAGTAATATTAATTTATATAGAGATATTAGAAAATAGTGCTAAAATAAAAAATCAATTTTTAAAAATTAAAAAATAAAGGAAAAAGCTAAAACATAAAGCTTCAAAAAGAATCCACTAGATAGAAAAAATAAATAATTAAAAAAAATTGGAGAAAATTAGAGCTATAAAGAGAAGTGATATAGTTGAAGAAAAATTGGAGACTAACAATAATTTCAATCCAAAAAGAGATTTATTAGAGTTTCGAAGATAAATAGTTGCTCCTTATTGTTCATAGCCTACTAAAAATGGGCAATTGCCACACACGCTTGGTGGTGAATATGTTCGTAGTGGAAAGAAATATGTAGAAAGAACTAGAGAATAAACTTGATTAGGGGAAATTTGAGTACTACATATCTTAATAAATATAAAAGATTGATTTATAACATATATGTCGGAACTTGGAAAAAGCTCTAGTAGCTACCTCCCTTAGATAGAAAGGTGAAAAAAAAAATAGAAGTCAATTAAAGCAAGTGTTCCAATTCTCACCAAGATCATGAATTTTCCTACTTTTGAATTCCTTAGTGTCAAAGAGCTAAATATGAATAGCAAGCAATTTATCTTTATCCTAAAAGAAGGTCTGCTGATCCATCCACATACACAAATGCAAATACTTGGTTCCGTCTTTTCCAACTCTCCCAGTAAAGCATTAACCTTCTGTTTCCAAGAAAGTACATAATACTACTCATATAGAAAAAAGTAAAACAATAATATTAACAATTTAGTCACTCTCTATCTTTTAAACTCATCCCCATGCATTTCAATGTATATAGTCATGTGCGCATAAATCTATCTTTCCATAATATATGTTGATCACTTTACACTTGCGATAAAGAGAAAGAGAAGTATAGATTGCTCCAAGGACTAGGATGAACAACTTGCTCCACTCATCACATTGATTGTGCATACAACGTCTTCCTCGAACAATCGAATTATAGTGATGATTTTTGTTTCCCAGTTGCAACCACTGCCTCATTAACATCATAGCTATTGTTGAAAAGCACCATTATTTTGATTGAATTAATCGATTAAAAAATTATTTTTGACACACATATGTAAATCATGATAAAAATTATACTTATCCACGACATGCTTAGATGATAAGTAATCTATTATTTTTATATAAAATAATTTAATTATCCATATAAATAATCTATTGTTATTAAATATAAAAATATTATACTTATCCATATTACAATGAAAAGCTTCTAGATAGTATTTTACTATTAAATAAAAAGTAAAAAAAATAATTAATTACTAACTATTAAAGGCTCTTTATAAAAATAATATAAAAAACTATTAGGGTTCTTTATAAGGGAGCCATTAATTTGACTCTCGATCTTATTAGGTGGCGGTATATCACTATGTTTTCGATGGACGCGCTCTCCATTCATGATCATTGGCTAAAAAAAGTGAGATTATTGAAATAATTGAATAAAAAATGACCATAGTCATTAGAATTAAGTGATAGCAAGTTACAATCCTCTAAGTCCTACTTCTTGAAATCAATTCACTATGATCAAATGTTGGGATCAACTTTTAAGTAGGCCTAGATAAAATACCATACTTAATGCACGTCCACCCACACAAATCTAAGCACAATATGAAGATCTTCATCATTGCAATAAAATAATTGGTGTTAATCGATCTGGTTACACTAGCAAATAAACAAAAGTTAAACATTTAGGTATAAGATAAAATCTCGCAGGCTCAACCCACGTTCTAGCTCCTTGTTATGATTAGCTTTATAGTAGGAAAAGATAAATGAAAAAAGGAGGAAAAGACAAGTAGAGGAGCAAGTTGATAGCAATTGGGATCCAAGTAGAAAAGAGTTGTAATTGTGCAAGGTTACCTTTAACTACTTAAAAACATAGTCCTTAAATAATTAAGGATGACAAGTCATTTACATTAATGGCACTAATTTTGAACTAAAGAAGATACATCGTCTTAAACACAATTTCAACCACATAGGACGCTAACATATTGAAGGAATTAGGATAAGCCAAGAAGACCATATATATTCATCTCAATCGAGTATAATTAGTCAATATAGTTGGTAATCTTTGAGAGAAGTAGGAAAAAAGGTGATAGACATTTAGAAAAAAAAAGTCCATATATAACCTTGGACTTCGATGGTACTGGAGATCTATTATTGGGATGGGTTCGAAAGTAAGTAGACATGCATCTCCATATTCAAATCTAATTACGCTCTTTGATAAAAAGAAAACGATATTTTAAATATAAAGTATAAATCTGAATTTGTTTGTAACGACACAAGAAGAATTGCAACATATAAGGTAGTAAGTATGGGAATAGAAGGCAGTTTACATTACTAAGAAAAAATGCAGGAGATAATTATGGATATTTTTATCGATCCATCGCATGTAGGCCGGCATGTGGCAAGCTCAATAATCTTTTAGTTTAACCATCAAATTATAGCACTGACTTTTTAATTAATAAAAAATATAAAAATAACAATCTTGATGACTTTGATCGAACGAATTTTCTTTTTTGATTGACTTTAACCACCATTAGCCATATTGTTGATTAGCTAAAGTAAAGTTCACCATTATCTTGATGGAGATGATAGGTTAAGCAACAACTTAAATTAACACAAAAATATGACTATATTTACCACTCACTTGACTATTACCTTCTAGGATTGACCATTATTGATTGTCATGGACCAGGTGACCTAATAAATGCATTGATTGATTTGAATCAACAATAATCTCATTATTGTATTTAATGAGTATCGATGATTATCCTCATTGATCACAACCTCTACAACTAGTTATCACCTAAAATAGTGAGGAAGAAAAATCATATGATCTTTTTAGTAAACTATGATACTTTTAAAATTTTGGGTTCATAATTTATAATTTTTTAGAACCATTATTGCTTTGCCAAGACATGAGAATAAGCTAGTTACCAAAAATACACAACAAAAAGACCAAGATGACAGATAAAAAGTTATTAGCTAGAATTAGTAATGACTTTAGATGTATATTGATTAATGTAAGTGGAGTTAAGATCTTAAAATATTATTAATGCTTTAATCAAGGGACATTTGAAATTCTAAAATATTATTAATCCTATAATCTAAGTTAATCAACTTTAATATTTATAAAGAGATGTATAAAGGATAGTATTGAAAACTAGAAATATATAGATAATGGTAGATTCGAGAAGACCATCTTTGACATAAAATTCTGTAATATAAGATGATCAGATATCCAGATATTTAGCGAGGATAAGTGTTAATTAAGCATGATGTGTGTGAGAATCTTAACTAGGATGAGATATGACCTTTGTTTGGCAAATGCTCTGAATCTGGTGTATGACTAGTACTGGTAAGTTCAGGTGGGATGAGTTGTCTGAATTTACAAAAGGCTAAGAGTACATTAGTGGAATAAACTTTCCGTAATAATGCTATGTGGGTAGGATAATCTTGACTTGAATGTTGCTCTTATTTTCGAGTTAAAATGGTATGGGACGTGGTAACTCAATAAATAAGAATAAGGTTCTTGTCTTAATTATTCCACGTCAGTTTGAATTAAAGTGAAAACATTTATAAACTACAACCCTATGCACTTACCCTAGAAAGTTAGGTGGTAAACCTATATAATAAAATGTGCTATTAAAGCACAATTGACCAACCAAATAAATAGATCTACATTAAAAATATAATGAATATGTTTCATGTCTATATTGTAATATTCATAAGCACAATATATCTTATTAAAGAAAAAATAGAGCTATGATAATATATATTAATACAAGAAATTTTCAATTTCAAGAACGAAATTGCTCAAAGGATAGGATATCGTAACACCCCAAAAATTATGAATCTCGAGATACGCATTTATATGCCTCGAGATACATATTATACTTATTGAATCACACATTATCTTGCTTTATTATACTACATTAATGCATTTGGATGAATATTGTGTGATGCATGTTGTTGATACATTATTTGCATAATTTGCTTATTTGCATCTCATGATTAATCATAAAGAATGATTAGAATATCAGGATGAGGATAAAACAATCATTTCAATCAATATAGTGATAAGTAAAAGTAACTAGCTTAGGGAACGAAATAGTCATTTTAGTAAAAGGTGAAAATAATAAAATAATACCAGCGGTAACAAGGTAATTGTCATAAAGTAAAGAAATTAGTAAACTAAATCTGCAGACGATAAGTCGGCCTTGTCATCAAGTAAAGGATAAGAAGCTTTTATAAGTTCTATCTTTACATTATGAATGATAATGACACTTAACATCTTTAGGAAAAGAATGATAAGTTTCCATATCTTTATCTTAATATTATGATTGACAATGACACTTTAACTTAATCTTTAAATAAAGAATAAGAAGTTTCTAAGAAGTTTCCTTAACATAGTGATCGATAACAACCTTTGATAGTTTATCTTCTTATTTATGAATTCGTTATAAATAATGAATCTTATCTTTATCTTGTCGTTATGACTTGTCATAATGATTTTGTTTTATTAAGTTGCTCTACCTATAAATAGAAACGAGAATTTCATTCTCACATTTTCTCTGAGTTTCAATCTCTCTCAATTAAATGCATTCCGTTAGAGAATGTCTAAGAAATATGTTGTAGGGGATGGTGATTATTATTGAGGTGATTCTCTTTATTATGCATTATTAATTCGATGCATGTGCCTTTACATCTTTGCGTCTTTATTACTTTCGTTATGCTAACTACTAATGTATGTTTATCCACATGTGTGATTCTAGTCGACAGACATTTTGAAGTCCACTAGTGTGGTATTATTGTTCCACCAATATGGTCAAGTGCTGACGAGCACCATTGATATTGATATTTGACATTGGTGTGACACGATTCCTTTGGTCCACCGGTGCGGTTTATGCTTCAGGCATATTGAGGTCCGCCCTTGGGCGTGGTTTTATTTGATGTTTTGTTATATTTGTTGCATTAATGGTGCATAATTTGAGTATTACTGGGCGGCTAGCTCATTAAATTAACAATTCCAGGTATTTAGCTAAATGGATTTAATCATGGACATGAGAGACTTGAGAAGAGAAGTTTATACACAATAAAAATGTATTATTTTTATTGTGTATATAAAAAATAGATATTTTGCTACCAAAAAGCTAATAGTTTTTCTATTTATGGGTTATACTAGATTTTATGGCACTGTGAGCTGTCCATCTCTAAATCAGGTGTGCGTATCCCGAACTCGTGGTGTGACATTAGCGCACAAGTCTTTTATAAGTTTCTAATACTTAGGTGTATTTTGAATGACTTCAAATATATGTATATTAACTATTATTTTCAATAATGTATTAGAGATATGTTTTTCTTCCTGCAATTTCTTAGCATTTATATTATCTTCCAAACGATGAGGGAATGATGATTTTATATTAATTTGTTTATCTTTATCAGGATCATCATCCTTTTCATTGGGAATCCTATTACTTGTTACTTCAATTTCTTTCTCTAATTCTACTTCTATTTATTTTCTAGAAACTAATTGGTAAGGCATTGTAGGTTTATCCATATGCTTACCACTTCTTAACGTTATGGCTGATGCATTTTCATATAAAGTAGGATAAAGTTGAGATGATAATTTCCCTTAATTTATAAATTCACTCATTTGTGTTGCCATCTGACTCAATTGATTTTTTTAACTCGGTCATTTCATTTTGTAATGTTTAAATTATTTGATTTTTTTTTCTGAATTATTCGATGTTTTATATCTTTGATAATCCTGATTGTTAATACAATTACCTAAATTTGACTGTGAGTAATTTGTATAACTATTAAAGTTATAAGTGATATCAACAAATCTATAATATCGGTTCATTATAGCATTAACTTCTTCTATTTTGATTTGCTTTCTCAAAGGGCATTCATTATTAGAATGACTTATTTCATTACAGAAAACACAAGGTTTTACCTTGCTTGATCTATCCTTTAGTAATTATTTAACCATGACTTTTAGCTCATCTATTTTATCGTTTAATGTCTTATATGTCATTTTATTCATTTCACTTAGATTTTTTAATTAATTCACTCTTCTCATTATATTGTTAGATTGTTTAGTCATTTTATTTATAGCTTCTTTCGCTAAAGTTGGTGTTGTATTGAGCAAAGACTCCGCATACTGTGTTTAAGAATCTCCGTTCTAAGTGATTTAATCCTTCATAAAAATATTGCATTAAAGTTTTTTTTACTGTAAATCCATGCATTGAACATAATGAAATCAATCTTTGATACCTATCCCATAATTCATCAAACGTTTTCAATTTTGCATCCTAGCATTACTTATTTTTTGTCTATATAAACTAATGTTTCTTACTAGGACATATTGATCAAGAAAGACTTGTAGCATCTCTAACCAATTGGTTATGAGATTTTTAAGGAGGTAAACTAACCAATCTAAAGCTTGATTTTTTAATGTAGAAGGAGAATTTTTTTAATTTAACATAATCTATTTCTATATCCTTAGGCTTCAACGTGCTTACTTTGTGTGCAAACTCCCTAATAAACTTTTGAGCATCTTCATTATCTTTACCTTAAAACATAGTATAAAATTTATGAATCCAAACTTTAATTCGAATTCTAGAAATTCTGTTGTAAAAGTTAAGCACTAGGCTTATAAGCCATGTGATGTTCGTGCCGTAAGTATAACGGCTAGCTTGTAGTAATAGTGCAATCAACTTACATTGATCACGAATATTGTCATCAGGGAAAGGTTTTTACACTAGTTGTATATTACCTACTTAACTTGAATTGTTGCTAAAGGATTCACTTTTAATTGGTTTTATATTACTCTAAATTAATGTAACAAATAATTTTAAAATTTAGTTGACTTCTTATAGTAAGGATATCTTAGTTCACAACTTCACCAAAATAATTTAATACTATGCTTTGTATTCATGTTTATATCTCGATATGTTTTGTGCAATGCTTAGTTAGAATATACAGATTTCATTCAAATCCACTTTAACCCACTGTCGTGACGGAGAAGATTCTAATGTACAAACTAGAACTCCACCTATCGGTATAGGTGTGAATAATGTAAGTTTCACATTGCTTTAAGTCTCAAATCATTGGATTCATAACTAATTAAGTTTACTATTCGCGCCTCCCTAATCAACAATTATCTCTCAATGTTGTGTGTTTTAAGATTGTACCGTTAATGTCTAGATTAGAAGCTTCAATGGCAATGATAACTCCAAAAGCCTAAGTTCATTAGACACATGATCAAGATTTCCAAAAGATTACGCTTAGAATCAATTCAAATTCTAATCATTATACTTTTTATTTTCACTTTTTGTTCCTATTTAAAACATAGCATTCATACCATAGGATCCATCGATCTCTAAGATAAATAGACTACTCACACATCATTAAAACACATACATTACAATTCAATGTAGAAATCATTGCAACTTAGAGATGAATATAAATATTACCTTGAATTAATCAACGAAACCAAATATTGATTGCAAACGTGGAGTCTTCAATATTGCTCCAACAAAAACTCTTTAATACTAAAACTCAATGCTAAATTACTCTAATGGAGGTTATTCTCCTTCTATGTAGTGGTGTATTCCTAGTTTACTACGTCTTAATACCTATATGTAATCCATTATAACAATTAGAAACCCTAAATTATAATTTAACCCAAATTAAAGCTTCATTTTCTTATTTCTGCGAGGTTGGCGTAGTCACTTATTGTCTTGGCAACGTGTATGTAAAGGCATAGTGTTGTGATTGCGCCAATGCTTTCATAATATGTTTTTGAGCTCCTAGAGTATCGGCACTGTTCCTTTTGTGTTACGACACTGTCCCTTGTGTCCACGACGCCGTCATTGTGCCGAACTTCCAGAGTTGATTTTTTCATTTTTCTTCTCTACCACGCCATGCCTTTCATCCCCACGCCGTGCCTTGTCTCCATACAGCTTCAATACATGCTCCCACGTTGCTAACTCTGATTTTGTGAGTTTTTACTCCGTTTCTTCTCGTTTTTCCTTGATTCCTTCCAATACACCTTAATTCCTTGAAAAAGCAATAACACCATGAATTAGCACTCATATGAGGATATTTATACTAAATATACTACTAAACAAATCCTATATCTATGCATAAATAATCATTTATCAAATACCTCAAAACTTAAGGTTGTGCACGTCCCGAGCAAAGATGTATTCAACCAAGTCTCCTAATAACTTGTTCTCTTTCAATTTACATTGTTCATGGAGTGTCCTTCATTTACTAAGTTTCAAGTTAAAAATCCACTCAAGAGTTTTTTTTTTACAAAACTTATATTTTTAAGACATGTAGCTTAAACAACTCATATAACTTCACTTTCAATACACTAAAGTATATCTCAATAAAAAATATCACTACTCACAAGTTCGTTTCGTTTCAACACTCAAATATCAAGTATACAATCTCATGATTATTCATTAAGCTCAGGAATTCACAAACAAGTATAGATCAAACTCATTTTTAGTAGACTTAAGCCTTCGAGAGTCTATAGGACTTTTACATAGTTGGAATGGAAACTTGACTTAACTAGCTACTCACACTCGAGCTAAATCTTTTATTTGAAGAGTTTTATTATACTTCCGCCTTTTCTCTTTATTTTTTTCTCTCATTTCTTTTCTTCTTCTTACTCTTCTTCTTTTTCTTTTTTTTTTTTTTTTTTTTTTCTTCTTCTTCTTCTTCTTCTTCTTCTCTCATTTTTTATTCATTTAATAGTCCTTGCTCATGTTCCTATGGAATTTATTCTTCCTCACTTTTTCCAACCATTAATTTCTCTACTCCTTTTCCTATAGAACTTGTGGGATTCTCTAATTTTTCTCTTTATTCTAAAACTCTTATTAGCACTTCTCACTTTTACTAAATCAAGTACGTTAACTCCAACTTTTACTATACAATGCCTATTTCTTTCTCCTATTTGCACTTAGTCTTTATTTGCTTTGCATTTTCAAGTAAGATTCACACTTATTACAAAATCCTTAAAGATCTAACTTCTTTCACAAGAAGTGTTCTAATTTCTTTCTTATGTCTCAAGTTCAAGGTCTTCCTCAACTCTAGGTTTCTAATCATGAAATCACACCATTGTTTGCTACATTTTATTATTTATTTTCTTAAAAAAATTAAAACATTTTCTTGAGTTTCATATCAACAAGATACTTGTACACTACTCATCCATAATTAAAGGCATGAACATGCAAATGAATTGCTCATTCATTACATATTACTATATATAACCTAATATATACTACTTAAACATTCATATAATGAATAAAACAAAAAATTATACACTACTATGTTTTTTTTTCTTAACTGCTTCAAATTAACATTTAAACGATCGTACCCGCTGTGTTTATCTTTATTTTTCAGCCTATCTTAGTACTTCCCATAGTGTAGTATTATGTTGATGCCCCCAAATTTAAACCATACATTGTCCTCAAAGTTTAAAAGTAAGCCTAAAAAATGAAGACACTAAAATACACAAATATATATAATAACACAAGTTATAATAAACTAAACTAAACATTAAAATTGAAATAACTAAATAGCAAACAAAATATCCTAAATGTTAAAAAATTTAAATGGTATTAAAATTACTCTCAACTCCCAGGTCTAAAGGATTCCTATTACGTTGACTTCAAGATTGCGCGTCATTATCGCCATCTGCATCATTAGCTCCAGCCTGCGATGGTGTTAATGGATGCTCCACCATCATGCTCTTATCTCAGCATGGCTGCATGATATTGCGCTTTATCCTCTTGGTATTGTCTCCTTATCTCTGCTATCCACAACTTCTGCAGCCGTGGAGTGAAATCCTTTAGTGGTGGTATGGGTGCCTATGGTGGAAGAGGTTGTCAAAAGACTTCAAGACCATCTAAGTCCTGCTATCCTATCTCTAGGTCTACAAACTCGTATTCCTTAATAAGTCCTTGTTGCTGTTGCTCCTCATTTTCTTTATTATTTTCATCTTCTAGCTCTTAGGCTAGTTCTGCTGCTACTACTATTTGATCCTCTTGCCTCTTGGCTAACACTTCGGCATCAAGTTTAGCGCCCTCAACCCTCTTTTTCTCTTTCCTCCTCGAAGTCTTGGTAACCAGGTGGTGATTTCAATATGAGCATGAAAACTTCATCCATTGTTTATTGGGCATCTATATCAAATTCTTCATCATCTTTCGGTTTACTTCGGCCCTTAAGCACATCTAACTAATCAAAATAGGAAACAAAAATTTGTTATCCCTTTCCAACATGATGGACTTTTTAGACTGGTGTAGATAATCTCCCCGAAGTTAATTTTCCAGAGTTATGTAATCTCATAAAGACAAGTCGTTTTTAGCTCGTTGATCTCACCTTATTGAGAAGTGGGGTATAGCGATGCAACAAGAAAATGTTGCCACATTTGGTTAACTTTTCTAATACTCCCCTTCTTAATGTGCTTTGGCACATTCTCATTACCTGTTACTTATCCTTGTTGTCCTGGGATAACCAATAATCTCTTTATAGCTATAAATGGGTATAAGTTATAGGGTCTCTCATATAATGTTGTCAGAAAAGTTTGTTCGGATCCATACTAACCTAAGTGCTCCAACTTATAGAAATTATTGGTCTTACGCCTATTGAAGGGAACTAAAACCACTTTCACTTTTACTGGCCCATCTTTAGTCGTGAACTTCGTATTGTTGCAGAGCTAAAAAAAAATTACATTCACTCCTTTTACTTTATTCTCCCTACAATCTTGAGTGACTTGCTCCCAATTTTGGTGCCTAATGTTATTATTCACTCCTTTATCAAACTTGGCCGACAAATTAATTCCTCTTTCCCAAATGAACTCCTTACATAAAATTTTCTCATATCTGTCCTTAGCCACTTTACTAATGAAAAATTTGGATTTAAATGGTTTATGCTCTTCATCATTGCGGTTCCTGGAGGTTGATGCCTCAAATTCATTTGCTTTCGTTTGGCTAACTTGTTTCCTTATTCTTACCAATTTCCTTAAATTTCATGCAACTAACGAAAATGCAGCTCAACTTGATCTTCAAATCACCTAAAAATCAAAATTCATGTAGCATGGATCATGCATACGCCAAATAATGCAAAGATGTCAACTAAGTCTCCAAAGGTAATATTAATGCTCACATTCACACAATTTTGCAAAACCTACTTTACAACCTCAAATCCATAATTTCATACAATATCATCAAAAACTTTCAAAATTCAAATATAGCTAGATGAAATTGTAAATATACCTCAATGCCAAATTAATTTTCAGTGTAGATCACTCCTCTAAGTCTTTTTCAATCTAAGCCCTTTAATTTTCTCACCAACTAGAACCCTAAATGTACCTCTTTTTGGAATCAAATTCCAAAAATCCAAGCCATAACTCTTCCACTTGTGCAAATCCACAATGTCTTTGTTTCTTCACTCTAAATCACTAGGAACTCATTAACCTCACTTGAAAATGATCAAACTTTGGCTCTAAAGGGGGTGTATGCTTGGTGGTTGTGATGGGGTTTTTGTGCAAGTGTGAAGAATAGTGTGAAAAATGGGTTTAAAACCCTCATTTTGACAGCGCCGCCACTACGTCAACACGCAGTGCGGCTTTTGTTTATTTTAGTGCTTGCTGTCACCTCGGTGCAGTGGGTTGTACCTACCACGTCGTGGACAATCCCTACGGCGTCGGCTCATATGGCCATATCTTCGCGTATGATTTTTCGCTAATTCTTCTCGACTTTTTCTACAACTCACAAAAGGTGTCATGACCGCCTAAAATCCATGAAAATATAAAATTAATAAAATTTACATTTTATTTCGCCCATGCACCTTCCTTCACCACTTTGAACACTTTCACTTTTTTACCTATCAATAAATTTCCATTCTGATGAATCATCACTCGATAAATGGTCTTTCTTGCGCATTTGACGCAATTTTTTTGAAAGTTGGAACTAAAACTTGTTAATTGTAATTATTAAACTAAATAACTAACTACTAACTATTAATTGAAACTCAAAACTTGAAATTTAAAACCCTGGGCTCCCTCCCTATAGCTCTTAATTTAGAGTCATTAGCCCGATGCTTTTTCACTCGTTTAGTTTGAGTCTAAATCGAGAAGCTCCATCTGTAAATCAAAGATTATGATATTATTCCCATTCGGATGTACTTTTTCACCATCAACAAAGACAACCTTCTTAGCATCATTGCCCTCATCGATACTCATTGTGATCTTTATCTCTTTTATGTCTAAATTTGCTTTAGCCGTGTTCAAGAATGGACGCCAAAGTATGATAGACACATCAACGTTCATGTTGTTGTTCATGACCTCGAAATCCATAATAAATGTGAATCATACTTTCATGTGCACATTCTAAACTCTTCCAATAGTAGGTATCGAGTTAATGTTTGCTACTTGCAAATTCGTGGTATTTGGATAATTAGTTTTCAAGTCTGCATGTATCATGTCCATAAGGAGCATTACATTGATCGAGGCTCACATATCACATAAGAAATTTTAGAATCGGTGTCCGTCAATGTTTATTGGTATGCTTATCTAGGATATCTCTTTTTGATAGGTTGAAGTCAAGGGATGAACTTGAACGTTGTTTCCGAAGACTTAATGTCATTGCCTTGTAGGTCTTTATCGGGAGGTCTTTCACTTTTTTCTTAGCCTTCCATTGTTATTTCCCTTTTTTCTTCAAAGCATTGGTTTTTTGCTTCTTGAAATCATCAAGCTCATCTTGCGTTACTTCAATTTTGTGCTCATGCATCTCTTCATGCATATACATTACTTGGTCTTATCTGAGCTCCTTTGTTGCCGTAGTTCTCATCATGCGAATGGTACTCACATTCTTCTTGGGATTAGTGACGGTGTTGCTAGGAAACTGTCCTTCTTTCCTTAAGTTGAAGGCTATATAAAGTTGACCAATTCGCCTCTATAACTTCTTTATGGGTTGTGACTACTCATTATCCATCCTCTGCATGGCTTGCTTTATTCCTTCTAATTCTTTCTCGTGCTTGTCACGGTGCTTCCTATCTATCACTTCCATGGTTTGCAAATACTTCTCAATTGACTTCAAAAAAGTCATCTCTTTGCTCTGCCTCAGTTTCCCTTATTGGACTTGTTGTTCAAAGCCTTGAGGTAATGTCAGTGCATTATCAAGATTTCCATAAGAAAAGTTTAGGTTGTAGTTGTTGTATCCTCGATAAAACCATTAAAGAGCCACTCCTTTTAGCCTGAAGGTATCCCCGTAGCCTCAGTTGTTTATGAAGTTGATGTCTTCATGCTCCATTCCCTGTTGTATGTCCATCTGGTTAATCACCATGCCTTGATGATTCATCGATTGCTATATTATTGGTGGACTTTGATGTCCCATCTAAAGTTTTGCCATTTAACTACTCTGATTTGATAATTGTGCCATAATTATAGGTTGTAATTCAATCTCATAGATACTTGCTGGTTTCCTTGCTGTGGAACGAGTACCGACGGTTGAATTTTGAGACATAAGATCAAAGAGACCCAATGCTCCATCCTCATCTTTGGTAAGTAAAGAGCCACCTGATGCAACATCTACTAGTATTCTCATGTTATGGTTCATCCCATAGTAGAAATCTAGAGTTATGTCCATTTCATGTATCCATGTCCCATACATCTCATCAGCAACTTTTTAAATCTTTTCCAAGCCTCGCCAAGTGACTCGGTGTCTTCCTGGCTCGAACTGTTTAATCACAAGTTTCCTTTCGTTGACCTTTATTGGGGAAAGAACTTGTCAAGAAAAGTTTCATTTATTTCCGTCCATGAAGTCATACTCCTTACATTCAGTCCTTGAAACCAGGATTTGGCTTTTCCACCCAGCTGAGAATGGGAAAATCCACATCCTAATCGCCTCTTTCGTAACTCCAGTGATGTGCATATGGTGTCGCACTTCTCCAAGAAGTTCTCAACACGTACAACTGGATCTTTGTTAGATAGCCAGCTGAATAGACTATTTTACACCATGTTGATCAGAGATGGTCTCAGATCGAATTCAGTGGTGTTACCAAGAAGCCTCATCACTCCGTTGTATGTCTCCTGAACTTCTAGCTTGAAGTAGTCATAAAGGTATCTCTGTCTTTGCACTCTCTCATGCGACCCTACTATTGGTTTCTAGCTTGCTCCTTAGCCATCTTAACTCTTATCTTTTTCTTTC
Organism: Stephania yunnanensis; assembly: GCA_039657365.1. Taxonomy (NCBI): domain Eukaryota; kingdom Viridiplantae; phylum Streptophyta; class Magnoliopsida; order Ranunculales; family Menispermaceae; genus Stephania; species Stephania yunnanensis. Next base: position 22,876,788 of record CM077581.1, on the reverse strand, counting down.
TTTGTTCATTCAATCGATATCCCATTCATAAGGCATTAGGTCATTCTCTCCCTTGCTACGCATGCCCTAATTATCCTTCAAAAGAAAACACAAAAAGATCAATGTAAAAAGTCAAACTAAAACTTAATCCTATTTTTTATTATTTTTGTTTTTATGAACCGAAAAGTAAAGTCATGAAAATAAAGCTTAACAACTTTTCAAACTAACTAAGTAAATCTAATGGCTACTATTCCCCGACAACGACGCCAAAAACTTGATGTGTGTGCGGCAAGTATAATGACTCACTTGTAAAAATAGTGCAATCAACATATGTTGATTACATATATCATCCCCAGGGAAGGTTTTTGCACTAGTTGTATATTACCTACTTAACTTGAATTATTACTAAGGGATATCTTAGTTCAAAACTTCACCTAAGTAATTTAATGATATGTTTTGTATTCATGTTTACATCTCAATATATTTTGTGCAATGCCTAATTAGAATAGAAAGATTTCCTTCAAATCCAATTCAACCCACTGTCATGATGGAGAAGATTCTAATGTGCAAATTAAAACTCCACCTATCGGTGTGAATAGCGAAATTTCCACATTGCTTTAAGTCTCAAATCATTGGATTCATAACCAACTAAGTTTACTATCCGCGCCTCCTTAATCAACAACTATCTCTCGATGTTGTGTATTTTAGGGTTGTACCATTCATGTCCAGATTAGAAGCTTCAATGTCCATGACAACTTCTAAAGCCTAAGTTCATTAGACACGTGATCAAAATGTCTAAAGCATTACGCTCAGAATCAATACGAATTCTGAACATTACACTTTTTTTTTACTTTTTGTTCCTATTCAAAGCATAAAATTTGTACCATAAGATCCATTGAACCCTAAGATATATAAACTAGTCACACATAATTGAAACATACATATCACAATTCAATATAGAAATCATTGCAAATCGAGATGAATATAAATATTACCTTGCATTAATCAACGAAATCAAATATTGATTGCAAACGTGGTGTTTCAATGTTTCTCCATTAAAAACTCCTTAATACTCAAACTCAATGCTAAATTACTCTAATGGAGGCTAATTTCCTTCTATGTGGCGGTGTCCTCCTAGTTTACCACGTCCTAATACCTATTTATACTCCCTAATAACAATTAGAACTGCCCCGATGTCATGTGTGTAAAGCCACAGTTTCATGATTGCACCAATGCTTCATGATGTGTTTTTGAGCTCCTAGAGTCTCGATGCCATCTCCTTTGTGTCCCGGCACTGTCCCTTATGTGCCACGATGCCGATACTGCACCGGACCTCCATAGTTGATTTTCTTCATTTTTTCTGCTCTCCCAATGTCATGCCTTTCATCCCCACGCCATGCCTTGTCTCTCTATAGCATCAATACATGTTCCTATGATGCCAGCTCTGATTTTGCAGGTTTTTGCTTCGTTTTGTTTCATTTTTCCTTAATTCCTTTCAATACACCTTAATTCCTTGAAAATGCAATAATACCATGAATTAGTACTCATTTGAGGATATTTATACTAAATATACTGCTAAACTATACATAATCACTTATCACCATGACATTCCTATCAGACTGCCTAAAAGCTAGTTCTTCCTCGTTTTCAGCCATAATATATGACATTCAACAAGAACGTTTCTAAATAATTATTTTAAAAATCCTCGACAATGGCACCAAAAGTTGACACTACAAGGAAAATGAAATTTAGAAATGGAATTAGAAAGGGAATTAAGTTCCGTTGCTAAAAAAATAAGTTAGAGACGGAATTGAGACGGAGTAAATTAGAGACGGAATTGAGATGGACCAAAGACGGAAATAGAGATGAAATTTAATTCCATCTCTAAAAAATGGCGCCAACATTCCCACCAAAAATTTCGTTTCTTATGACCGTTCATCAAACCTCGGGATTTGGGTATGCTTGGATCAAGGCCCCCCCTTTATTCCCCCCCCCCCCCAACAACCAAAACGAAACCAAAATGAAAAAACCCCAAATCCTCTGCTCTGTCCAAAATCCCGTACAGAACCCTAAACCCGATCGTCTCTCCATCTCGTCGTGCTGCTCTCTCTGGTCTCTCCGTCTCTCTGGTCTCTCCATCTCGTCGTGCTGGTCTCCTTCATCGGCTCTCAACTCTCTCTCTCTCTGGTCTCTCTGTCTCTTGCTCGGTCGACACGGCTCTCCGTTCTCTTATTGGTAAGAGGTTGCTTTGTCTTTACATGACTTTTGGCAACGATGCTTACTCTCTCATGAATCTCGTATGACCTTTTGAGCTTCTCACACCCCTTTTTGAATTCTTTTGCTTATTTTTGTTGCTTTATTAGTTTGTTTTCCTCTACAAGTTGGTATTCAGATCAGCACTGCCCATTAACATCTGTTGTTTCTCCGTTTTGGATTTTACAATATTTCGTGGGGATTGATCACTTGAATGTGTGTATGTATTTGACTTCTTTTTTGGTGATTATATAGTATATGTGACTTTCATGTACTAGTGAAGCAATTTACAGGCCACTAGGGGCCAATATGACTAAATCAAAGAGAAAAGTTGAAAAAGGTTTGGAATTTTGATACATGGTATCAAAAGTGTATTGTATGACTTTGGTGATTGTGTGAATTAAAATGATACAATATGGGCATGCAGGTCTAAATGAGATCTTTATTGTATAGTTCTCAAAAAATAAGAAGCAATGACTTTTGTCCTGAGTAATTTGTTTTAAATGAATTACTCTGGCTAATTGTTGTACTGTTTTAGTTTTACCGTCTCGGATCTTGAAATCTAACTTTATATGATGACAAAGCTAGTGATATTTAAGGGTTTTTTGGGGGAATTTGGACGAGAAGAATTTGGGCTTTTGGTGTGCTTTTTTTTTTTTTTTTTTTGGTGGTGCGGAATTCTGGTTTGTTTGTATATTTTTATGTGTTTGAGATGGGATTATTTTTGTAATTGATATTTTGTATTGTAAGTGGGGTGCATTGATGTGGCAACAAAGACATTTTAAATTGAAGGTGAAGAAAAATTATTCAGTGAGATTTGTAGTCTTGCATTGTTTAAAATGCTTTTATACAAGTTGTGGTTATGTTTAATTATTGTTTAATGCATAAAACCTAATTAATTTGGGGATGTTCGAAGAATTCTAAAGTATTTTCTTACCATGATTGTAAAGTAATTTTTGTAATTGGGGCGATCTTTGTTATTCTTTGTTCCTTGATTGTATTAAGTATTTGTTTCACATTTATATGTATGTCTCTAAATCTTTTTAGCTACACAAAGCTCTATGTCTTAAAAAAGAAAATCTGCGAATTACTTGAAGACGTTATGGATTTGCATATCCCAAAGAGATTTATGGAAATTTGGACTTTCTTCAAAAGAGAAAACCATATTTTAGTCGGTTATATATACTTCAACTAAAAAAAAGACACAAAATCATTATGTATTAGAAAATAAATTATTAAGCATAAGTAAGCTACAACAACATGAAGAGCAATGACAAAGCTTCAATCCTAATTAGTATGGGTCTCAGATGATTTAGACATAAAGTAAGCTAAGAAGAAGTCCTTGACCCTTCTATAGTATTAGAAATTTGGTCATCTTATGGTTCCACAACCTCATCAATTTTATCTATATACTTAATTTTTATGCATTGAATGATTGGCCAGTACCCTACCTTGGATAAGTGCGGTGAATTTGTATCCGTGCAGTATTCTGGGGCTATTCATGGAGTTCGTATAGCGTGTAACTATGCTTGTGTGTCACCTCTCAACAGCTATATGAATGTAAACAGTGGATCTCATTTTCATTTTTTAAGAATCTTTTATATTTCTATAAAACAAAGCTCAGATATGAGTCATACATTTTTGCCAGAAGTTCCTGATACCTAACTGCCTCTTTCTTGGTTTCTATATTTTTGACATTAGAATTTGTTATATTTGGTTCATACATGCAGTAATTAGCTTGCATTTATACGGACCTTCCCTTATTGATCATATCATCTTCAATAAGATTTTTTTTTCTAAAAAAACTAATTGATTTTGCATGATGGGGCTTACCGTCCTAATTTATTGTTGCGCATCATTCTGTTGATCCTATGATCATGATTATAAAACTGATTAGGTGCCTTTTACAGATATAACCATCAAATTAGGATGGCTACTTGAACGAAATTTATTATACCCCTAATTAGAAGTCAACTTCCACTAGCTTGCACTTGCAGCAGGTTTTACTTCCCTGCGATTATATATAGAATTATGAATTCATGAATACTTAATTCACATTGGTTGGCTGTGATATGATGTCTGCTTTCTTGAATTTGTTCCTTGTTTAATTACTTGATCTTTGTATTATTTCTAATCTCCTTGCCCTTTTGACTCCCTAGGCCGACCCATACTAGAAAAAACTCAATGAGTTGACATTTAGAACTGTATTTGAGTTGCATATTCTCTATTTTGATTTAGTGTTTTCGACTCATCTAGTCGACCTTAAACTTCACTTCAGTGTGTAAATATGCTCAGAGTGGGAAGCTATACTTGAAGAGGTTTTGGGATTCCTTAAGAGTCCCATTGTCTTTCGTTTCTTGCTTGAATACATCGCTCCATTATACTACTATCTTAACTTGAAAAATCAGAAATGTCACTGAGTTCAAGTGGAAGCAAATAACTTTGATTTCGATTTTGGGAGCAAATTGAGTCGAAAGTGGTGCCTTCTCCTTGGTGTCTAAGCTATCAAACTTGTAGTGGATATTATAATATCATCATTGATAATGACCCTTTTTTCAGCTCTGCAAGTTATTGATTGTTTTATTTTTTCTTCGCAACTGATTTAGACAAAACTTTTTATTCTATATTAAGAGTGCACATATTCGCTAGTTTGTCAGACTTGGAAGCAATTCTTTCATTTGGTTGATTGTATTGCTTTGGTGCTTATATCCAAACAAGGAATCAATTGTTGCTGAAAGTAAAACTTGTTTGATTACACAAAGGAAATGATATAGTATATGAATAAACTAATTGTGCATGATTAGCTATAGAGATTTGTATGAAATTTGCATGATAAATGAGTAACTAAATAAAGAGGTAAACATGTTAGTGCCATGGTTTGGTAATTTTATGTGTAGTAACAAATTAATAATGTGTTTTCATAGTGCACTATGTAAGATTTGCTTTTTGTTTATTCTTGGAGGTATTTTAAATTTTTGTTGTTATGTTGATGTAGTTGGCAGGTAGTTGTTATGATGCCAGATGTTGGAAAGGTAGAACTACCTTATTGTCTATGACTTGTGAAGGAACAAACTCTTGATCAGGTGACAAATTTAAAGAGTTCAGTTCTATGACTTGTATGACTCTGGATAGTTGTTCAGCGTTTTTTCCCGTCCTGCTATTTCCATGTCTAATCATTGTAGTGTACTAATTTGGACTATGCTTTAGAGATGTGGAGGCTTCTTGACCCGGAGACACACTTGATAAGCTTGAAGGAACTCATGGATCGGGTTATATGTGTCAAATCGGGCAAGAATACATTTTTTTTCCTTTCCTCTATTATTTCTTTTTGACATGTACCTTTAAAGTGTTTGAAATTTGCATCTGTTAGCATTGTTTTGATGTCTTATTCTAATTCTCAATAAGAAAAAGTCCACATCACTATGTATATTAATAGGGACCCTTGACTGGACTAGTATATTTTTTAGAGAAAGAGACTATATATATTTATAGTCTTTTAGTTACAAAAAGATAGGCTATTGTTTATTTTTTATGTTCACACTCCTTTGGCTACATAAAACAGCCCTAAAAAATACAATGCGTGTTGATATGGCTTGCTGAGATAGAAGGCTTGCTCCGGTCATCATAAGTTTATCATTCTCAGTTTTCGTTGTTGAACGAGGTAGGCGAATTCTTAACAATTGTCAATTCCAACAAGAGAAAATGTTCAATAATTGATTAGAATTTTGAAACAAATTGTACCTACATATGTTCCGATCTCAGTGCTTTCATTTTGATAATATTATTACTAGGACAACCCTTACAATTGATAGCACAACTTTCTTTTCATGCCCACTCTTCATCCAAACCATCTTATTTATGCTTGCCCTTTTTTTTCCTTTGGAACCTTCCTTGTGTATTTTCCTTTTAGAGACAACATGAGCATTCTCTAAAACACTGGTGATCTTAGCAGTTGTAGTTGCTACTTATTGGTAATTTGACTGCAACCTGCGCATCAGATCAGATGACCATTAGTTGGATTTCCAGTATTTTGGAGACATGAAGGACCTTATTTTCCAGACTTTGAACATAGACAAGGGCCTGGAATTTTTTATTCTCTTCTGGCACTATATAGCTCACCATCAATTGCACTTAATCGAGCACAATGGAAGAATTCAATCCATGTAGCCGACCCTAATTAATCTGGGACCGAGGCTATGTTGTTGTTGTATTTCAGTTCGAGTGCGTTACATCCTATTTTTTACCATATTTTCATTCCATAAGTTTCATTTATGCTTTCATTACATGAAATACATCTGGACTTAATCAACAATAGAAAAAGGCCTTTACTTGAGGAGTGAAAGCTTTTTATAGGGAAGTGGAGACTTAAGACCTCTTTTTGAGTTTCGCTTTAGTTTTAGCCGCAATGTCGATAGAGCAACTTCATTGTTGCTATTTGACAGGTGAAGCCTAAGTGGTGCTCTTGCAACAACTTGCAATAGTTTTGGTGCTTAGCTCTCTTCATAATTTCATTTGTGTGATAAGGTTCATCATACTCGTACGTAGTTTTACAAATTACAAAGTCTCTTAACTTCCTTAGTTACTTCTGGAGTTTGGTATATTTTTTCATATTATAACTGCATTTGTGACTTTATATAATTTATATCAATTACGACAAATATGGTCCAATTATAATCATTATCGCTTACATCTATGTATTTCTTTTGATGTTTTCAACAGTTAACTATTGGTTATCATCACAATTCCATCTGTCCTTTCATATCATGTTTCTGTATCCTCCAGATTTTTTTTCTCCTTGGGTCCTCTTTTTATTCTATTTAATGGAAAGGCATCCTCCCTTGGACCTGTGCTTTCACATTCTTTGTGTGGGAGATGGAGTGGGAGTTGTGAACAACCCTTTTTCATTGTGAATAATTATTTAACTCTTGTTATTTTGACATTCAGTTTACGAATGTCCATAAACATACTATGCATTGAAGTAGGAAATTTTAGTTAGTATATATTGGGAACTTTTCCTATCTTGATCTTGGTATTCTTTTAATTTCTTTTCTTCTGGTAGGAGATTGCAAATGAAGTATCACCTGCTTCTGTGATCGAGATCTCTCGAGTTTCAATAAACGGTTGCGAAAGAAAATGGAAATTCAGAAGTTGAGGTATCTCATCATCGAGTCTATCTTCTTGGTGAAAACCGGTGGGAAGAGCCATCTAGGCTTAATGGAAAGGCTGGTAGGAATAATACACCAGTTGGCACAATAAAATGTCTTGAATGTCGTGGGGAAGGGCGTGTATTATGCATGGGTAAGCTTTGATGCTTGAATGTTTTCCTTGTAATAAACTCGAATTACTCGATAATATAGTAATCATTTTTTGGGAGGCCACAAAAACCGATATTTTTATACGAAATTGGACACATCAAAATTCCATTTGGCCAAATATAAGAAAAGATTTGTCAAAAAAAAAGGAATAAAAGAAAGTATTTATGGATGGTTCTTCTGCTTTAACTAATTGGTGTTAATCTATCTCGAAATGTGACGGATCGGTGAACCGAACATCGAGCCACAGTGTGAGCAATTGACAAACTTAATAATTTCTAGTTCTCGGTGTTTGTTTCTCTTACAAGACCATGCTTTTTGATCCTATCTTGCAGTTTTTGGAATGGGTAGATGAAGGGACAAAATGCCCCTACTGCGAAGGCCTTGGATATACAACATGTGATACTTGTGAGGGGAAAAAATTCATCCAAACTTGATTTACGTTCATACATATCCACACATATTTACATATATGGAAACTGACAAATCTTTTTATTTTTAATAATAACAAAAGTTGTTTCATTCCACCCTTTTGCAATACAACAAAGCTTCAATCCCAAATTAGTTGGGGTCAGCTACATGGATTAAAGTCTTCCATTGCGTTTTAGTGCAATTGAACCCTTTTGCAATAGTAATAGATAATTCAGTGGAGTGTATTCTAGTGGATCTTTCATGATATATGTTGTTTGTAGATAGGAATGGCCTAAATGATAAAACTAAACTTTGAAAATCTGGAGCTTGTCTAGTGACTTTGAACATAAAACCGAAATAATCATTCCTTCTCTTTTGTTTCTTGTTCTATTGTGCTCCCTTAAAGAATCATCTAGCTAGTACTTTCACTACTGGAGATTTTATTGTCAATGTTGCTATGTAATGTAAGGCTTTTCCACTGGTAAGACCGAGTGCTTATTGGAAGACACATTTTATTCTAATATTACTTTTCTTTTTGTTGTTTCCCATCTAGACTCTATATATGCATGGAAGGTTGTCGTTTAGGAGCACCAACACAACATAATGGCCTCATATTGCCTTATTTTCTAGCGTTGATTCTGGCTCTTCACAATTGATGCAATTTATTTCTTTTTACACTCGTAACTTTAAAAATGTTTGCCCACTTCCTTTTTTTTCTCATTGAGATTTTTTTAAGGCTATCTTCTTGTCGTCAGAAATGGAGCTTACATGGATCAAACTTCTGGGTTTTCATGGCTTGCTTGTCGTTCCCTTTGATGGTCGAGTGCAGGGATCGTCACTATAAGTTCGATGTGAGTCATTGCTCTTCTACCTTAGCTCTATCTCGCTATGATGCTTATGTCCCCGAAAAATTTAAGTTCAACTATTCAATTATTAAGTTGTTTCAAATGTCCATAGGTCAAAGTGCGGTGGTGTTGAAGAACATCTCAAGACTTTTCGATTGATAATTCTTTTTGTGTATATTTATAGGATTGTAAGTTTTTTTTTGTGGTTGTTGAACAATAGGATTGGTGGTTTTGTGAATACTTAGAAATTTGGAGCATTTGTAATACTAGACAATTTTTCGTGGATATATAAATCTTTCTCAATTTTTGATTTTTACATTTTTTTCTCTCATTTGAATATTTGTTGATATATATTGTCGATGTATGAATGTCAAATTTTGCTTTTTTGGGGGATGTTAGCACCCCCAAGGAGTTGTTGGAGGGGGTGCAGGCGATGGAGTAGGTCCTATGGTTGTAATTTCAAGTTATAGGTTGGAGAACCAATTGGAATATGTTTATGTTTGAAAATTAAACAAAAAGGTTTCCAGGAAAATATGCGTGAATCACAAACGGAATTAGAGACGGAAAGAATCCCGTCTCTGATTCCGTAATCAGAAACGGAATCGAGACGTAATCAGAGACGTAATCAGAGACGAACTTTTTGCATTCCGTCTCTGAGTCCATCTCCGATTCCGTTTGTGATTAGCAACGAATCAGAGACGAAATTCATGAATTTCTTATTTCCGTCTCTGATTCCGTTTTTTATTAGCAACGGAATCAGAGACGGAATGCAATTACAAATGTACCATTTCGAAAAAAAATCCATTTTATTCCGTTTCTAATTTCCATCGCTAAATCCGTCTCTAATCAGAAACGGAATTTTTCCGTCTCTATTCCGTCTCTAATCAGAAATAGAATCAAAATTCCGTTTCTGATTGGATCAGCGACAACTAAATCAGAGACGGAATCCATTCCGTCTCCGTTCCGTTTCTGAATTCAATTAGAGACAAAATTTATGCAAATCAGAGACGGAAATTTCCGTTTCTGATTTGCTGTTTTTTTGTAGTGTGACAAGTGTCGAGCGTGCATAGTAGTTTTTCATATTTTCTTATTATTTGCATTAGCGATAAATGGGATATCGTCTCCACATGGATTTTGCAAACCTCTTCAGAACTAATGCTACCCTAAGTTTTTATTAGATTTAATTTACTTTAATTTAACTAATCTAATTAAAATGAGAATTAAACATTATCAATCTAAAAAAATGAATCAATTAATTAATCAAAATAATTAAACTATACAACAACAACAACAACAACATATTCTCAATCCCAAATTAATAGAGATCGGCTACATGGATCAAGTTTTTCCATTGTGTTCGATTAAGTGCAATTGATGGTGAGCTTTCCAAACCATTCAAATCCCTCCTAATTAATGCATCCCATGTTAACTTTGGTCTACCCCTACCTCGTCGAATTTCTATAGTTTCTATGGAGTCAAGTTTTCTAATGGGGGCAATTGTAGGTCGTCTTTGCAAGTGACCAAACCATCTGAACCACCAACCCTAATCTTTGTATCAATTGGTGTCACTTCTATTTGTCTTTGAAAATTCTATAATTCTTATTCTATCTTTGCGAGTTTTACTACATATCCACCTAAGCATCCTCATTTCTGCTACATTCATTTTATGTAATTTTTGTTACTTTACCACCCAACATTCACTACCATAGAGCATAGCTGGCCTAATTGCAGTCTTGTAAATTTTTTTTTAACTTAGTGGGAACATCTTGATCACAAATCACCACTGTTGAACTTCGCCATTTCTTCCATCCAACTCGAATTCTATATGTGACATCATTCTCAATATCTCCATCATTTTGTATGATTGATCATAGGTATCTAAAGTGGTTCACATTAGGAACTTCTACTTCCCCTAATTTTACCACGCCATCATCTCGATGTCTAGTGTTTTTAAACTCACAATGCATGTATTCAATTTTCTTCCTAATCAACTTAAAGCCTTTAGATTCTAATGTATTCCTCAAGAGTTCTAGTTTCCTATTCACTCCATCTTTTATTTCATCTACTAAGACAATATCATTTGCAAATAGCATACACCATGGTATATCCTCTTCAACATGCCTAGTTAGTTCATCCAAAACTAAAGTAAATAGATATGGACTTAAAGTCAATCCTTGATGTAGTCCTATCATAATGGTGAGTTCTTTTATAGGTCCTCCAAATGTCTTTACACTCGTTACTACTCCATCATAAATATCCTTAATAGTGTCTATGTATCTAGCAAGCACTCATTTTTCTTTCTAGAACCCACCAAAGAACATCTCTAGGGACCTTATCATATGTTGTTTCTAAATCTACGAATACCATATGAAGATCTTTTTTCTTTTCTCTATATTTTTCTAACAATCGTCTTATAAGGAAAGTCGCCTCCATAGTTGACCTCTCAGGCAAGAAGCCAAATTGGTTCTTTTATATTGTTATTTATCATAAGTTTAATTATCCAGTTGTTTAAGCAACTTTGAATGTCTCCTTCGTTTTTGAAGATTGGCACAAGCGTGCTTCTTCTTCAATCTATTGGCAACCGTTTTGATTTTAGAATTTTATTGAAAAGTTTTGTTAACCAAGTCAATCCAATTTCTCCTAAGCATTTCCAAACCTCTATGGGTATTTCATCTGGGCCACATGATTTCTCTATTTTCATTCTTTTCAATACCTCTTTAACTCCTATAATTCTAATATTGCGTGTATATCTTACATTTCTTTCTTGGTGTGGGTTTTTATCTATTATAATATCAACTTGGCCATCATTAAATAAACTATCAAAGTAACTTCTCCATCTCTCCTTAATATCATCCTCACGCATTAGAACATTTTGATTTTTATCCTCAATACATCTTACATGACTTAGGTCTTATTTTTCTCTCTCTTAATTTGGCTAGCCTATATATACATATTTTTCACCATCTCTACTACCTGACCTTGTATATAGATCTTCCATGAAATTTGTTTTAGCTTGACTAGCTACTTTTTTGCTTGTTTTCTAGCTTCTCTATATTGATTGTACGCATCTTCATCTTGACATTTAAGTATTTTCCTATACATCTCTCTTTTATTCTTAATTGCTCGTTGGACATCCTTGTTCCACCACCATGTTTCCTTCTTTAGTGGTCTCAAGCTTTTAGATATACCTAATACATTTGATCTCACTCTCCTTATGCAACTACTCATTTGTAGCCACATTGTATTAGCATCTAAGTCAAGATTCCAAATATTTTCCTTTAGTATTTTTTCTCTAAACTCTACTTGTTTACTATTTTTTAGTTTGTTAAAATAATTAAACTATAAGCAATTTAAATTCGATAAACTAAACTAACGCAACTCAAACAATCAATCGAGAAATCAATATAAATTAAAAATCTAAACAATACATCTTAGACAATGATATGTAAACCGTCATATCTGGACATTTTTACTAAAGCATAGTCATAATCAAATCATCATATTTATATAGTGATCCTAACTAATTAAACTCTAATAACAATAGGTTGATAGCTTTTAAAAAACTATCGACTTTCCTATATTCAATTTAATTATTGGATAAAATGAAATAAACTAGAAATTACAATAGCATTAACAATCAATAAAAGTCATGCCTAATCCAAACTAAATAAAAACCAAAATTATGCTAGTCATTAAATAACTTAGAACACAATCACCTAGAACATCCACCTGGGTAATTTTGCCCTATAGATTAATCCTACTTACTACTTTTATAATGGCTGTCAATAATCATAAACATAGATTTATATACCATATGCTAAGAAACTTATTGGCCACTATGCACTTAATATAAAGAATCATTAGTTGTAATATGCAAAAACAACTTATTAAAAATGTGATTAACATGTGTGATTGGTTTAAAGTATTAAACACATAAATTCTGCATTCTGAATAAATTGATGAATGATTTACAATTATGTCTATGTATAATAATAAACTACCGAAGCATATTAATAAGAAACATCACAATAAATAAATAATTAAAAGACATTAATGTGGAATACCTCTATTAAATAAGTCTAGAATTTGCAAAGAGTCTCCAAAAGCAATGAACAATGAACTAAACTATAACTTAATTGAAAAGATATTAATACTAATAATGGCTAATAGAGAGCTCTTAATTTCGAAGCCTTATGGTCTTATTTATAGTTTCCTAATGTGTACATTTCATAGATCAACTCAAATTCCTCGTTCTTATCTAAAAAACTCACAACCAACCTCAGCAAATCCACTTTGTGCTCAAATTGCATAGAAAATTACTGAAAAACTATTTTTGTGCTTTACTGATTTAGGCAGTGAATCCTGTTATTTTGGATTCACTGAAAAATCACTAGAACTTTTTCTTGCACTACACTGCACCTTTTGTTGTACTTTTTCCTGCACTTAACCTAAATCTTTGCTTCTAATCCCATTTTATTCCATTTATTCCCTTTTCCTTATTAAATCTTGAAATCATAGAAAAAAATAAGAGAAAACCTAGTGTAATATCATCATTTTCATCTAAAATCAACCTAAATTACACTATAAAACATGTTTAATTATTGACTTGTTAGTTCCCATGCTCGCACGCATATCGAGGCGTAACCCCATTCACACGCCAAACTTATGAAACAACAAAATTGATAAAAACTTGGGTACAGTACACACATGCATTACACTAGACATTTATCACCCAAAAATATCACACATCTCTATCTCTGAGCCGAGTGTTAGAACCATGTACCCGCTCTCGAGCCATGTTATGGGTCGGTGACCCTGATTTAGGACTAATTTACTGTTAGTAAATTTTAGGCCGTCACAACCCTCTCATCTCTTCTTTGTTCTTTAAGGGTTTTAATATAATTTTGTTGGGAAAACATGAAATGAACCTTTTGGACTATTTGGGGATGATGTTGGGTTCACTAGAACTTACTTATGATGAATAAGATCATGTTGTTTCAGCCATCCAAAAATCAGCTACACGACTTAGTGAATCTCACTTATGAAATGAGATACTAAGTAATGGAAAATGAAGAGTTTGATCAAATACCATAGTAGTTGATCATTATGGGATGTTTGTAGGTTCATTTGAGCCCAATCGTAATGATAAAATCAAGTGTTTATTCTATCCATCATTATTGTCCAGTAGTTAAGCATAGTTAAGTCATGTTTTGGCTCATTAATGAGATGAGTTTTGATATAAATACCATGATTTGATGATGTAAAATGTTAATAGATGTTATAGGTTAATGAAAGTCCTCATTTTGAAGCATTATGGATAGTATGGTGGTGTTGGGAATTATGTAGAGGGGTGTAAAGACTATTTTCTTAGACATCAGTCCTCCAGCACTACCCTTAAATAAATAAATAAATAAAATTGCATTCTAGCATCTTGGATCCTTAGACTTGACTGAGACTCTAAGGTTGGTTTAGGGGTTCCTAAACACTTCAAATAAACCATAAATTGATACTTAGTGATTGGTTTTAAGTCTCATAACTCCAGGAACAAGTCGAGAGGTCGAGATTGAGATAAAGTTGAGAAAACTAGAAAGTGTGACCGAAGTAAATGGAAAGTCATTTAGTTTATCTCTTATGCCATGCTATTAGTGATAAGTGATTAGACTTATATATAACATAGTTTAGTAGTATATTTAGTATAAATATCTCGAAATGAACTCTAATTGATGATATTTATGTATTTTCAGGTATAAGAGGCATAAAGGAGACAAACGAGTGAATTTGTGAAGAAATGAGGCTAAAATACACAAAAGTTGGTTTGACGGCGTGGATAAGAGAGTTGGCGTTGTGGAGAGATGAAGGCTCAACATGGGAGATGAAGGCATAGCGTGGGAGACCAAGAAGAGAAGAAAAATAAGTCAGCATGGTGGGTGTAGTGCAAGCTCAGTAGGTGATAAGGTACATCAATGGGACAGGATACGTAGGATGCTGAGTATACTGAATAAGGAGAAAGCACACAAAGTGGTCGAAGTTTTCATGGTGTCGTTTTAACACCGGATCATAAATGACAATGTTGAGACTAACGAAAAAGAAAGTTAGAGTTCTATTTCAAGTGAAATTGTCTATTATGGTTTCTAATTGTTTTCTAAAGTGTTTTAGGAGTATAAATATGTACTAAAACGTGGTAAACTCACCCAATGCCATGCATCAACAATCATTTTATAGATTTACATAAGTTTCCTTTATTCTTGATTACTAAGAAGATTTGTGGAAGAGAAGACATTGAAGACTCATGTGTGGTAATTTGGGTATTGCTTTTATCGATTTAATTGAATTTATTTAATTCTATTTTTGATTGCAATGAATAACACTATATGCATGTTTCTTTTCAATAAAGTGTGAGTAGTTCATTAATATTAGGGATCAATGATCCTATGATATAAATGCTATGTTGCAAATATGAATAGATTATTGAGTTAAAAAGTGCGATTCTTAGAATTTGTATTCATTTTGAGTGTAATTGTCAGACCCCACCTAATTAGGGCATCTAACCGGCCCAGATTAGCTTAATCCCTTGATAATCTAGTAGCTTTAACCTCTCTATCAATAAACAATTAGGATTAAGATCATTTAATCATCAATTATAAAAACTTTATTAACCACGTATGATTATAAAGTGAATCTTAAACCTCAAAGTTCATTTAGATGAATTAAATAATCCTTACAATTTTGTGAAATTTATTCGATAGCACCTCCTCCATTTCTAAGCCTACACCAGAATACTCACTTTTCAAAATTCTTTAACAAAACCTGCTTCATTTGGTGAAAATGTCGAATGACTCACAATCCACCCATAACAATATATATTGCATTAACAAAACTATATATTCATTCTAACCTGATCTGAAGTATTCAAAAACCTTAAACTAACATTACCTTAACTAAAAAATTATCTTAATTCGCCTAAGAAGCATTCCAGCCATTTCAAAGAAAATCCTAATCATACTTGAACCCAAAAACTCATTTATACAATATAGTATATTAAAAAATAATACATATATAGAGAGAAAAGAACTAAGAAAGTCATAAATAGTCAAAAAGCTTTCCCTTTCCCTTGTTGCTGCTAGAACTTGTCATTATCCAATTATAAAAATTCGATAATAGTAGATAAATAAACCCCACACTATCTAGTACACCCGTAATAATCAAATGCATTGTAGTCTAAGAGATTACATGAACAATAATATCACAAGGAATCATAAATATACAAATATGTAATCCACCTATTTCTGTTGACCGACCACAATTAGATAACGTATTCCAAAAGTGGTGGGTAAATAATAATAAAGATTCATGAGTTTGAGAGGAAGTCCCTCGAGAAGCCACGCCCTCGACTATATGTGGATTATGATCTTGACCAACATCACAACCCAAACTAAATAAGTGTCTACAATGATCAGTGACTCCAGTGGCAGAGCACCACAGTGTTCATCCTACCACACATATAGCCAATGAATACAATGGGACCCACAAAGGCCTCCTTGCTCTCGTGTCTGTGAATGCATGACCAATGAATATGCAACGATAAATCGTGCATGCAATTATATTCCTCGAAATTCTCATACAATGTAAAGGTTACTATGGGATTTACTTAACCTTAGAAACGCGATACCAAAATTTCCTTGCGTTTCTAGTCAATAAGCTAGTCCACATAGGGTTCCAATTGCGGTCCTATAATTAATTTAGAAAGAAGGTAAACGACCTCGATTTTTGCTAAACGTACCCTACCTTAGTGAAATGACTCAACTACCCCGCTATATAAAAGGGTTTTTACTAACCACACCCCCACTCGCCCCACTTACCCCGCACGCCACCCTCCCCACTCACCCATCGCATCTCCCAACCATTTAGAATCCCACAAAGACTGAGCAAAACCATGTTGATTTAACATCATGGGTGCATTCCTTATCTCTTTTAGTGTCGATTTCAAAGTTTTTTTATTTTTTGTTTTACTTTTTGAGTCAATATTTTGTAGGATTATTGTTAGGTTTAGGGCTTCGATTTGGGAGTTGAATCTTATATTTTGAGTGCAAAGTTTCAATGGAATCGAAGATAATAAAAGATTTTAAGAAAAACCTACAATATTTTCGTTATTTTCATGTATTTTTTGGGAGTTTTGAAATTTTGTGTTCATTCTTGTTGTCCCATGGATGTCAGACATATAGAGGAGACACCTCTTCAGAGGTGTCGGACATATAGGACCGACACCTCTAAAGAAGCTTCGATCGACTTCGACCGAAAAGACAAAAATAACTAAGTTTCAATGGGTGATGGAGGAATCCAACAAAGAACTCTTTAGAGATGTGGGTCATGTGTTTCTGACACCTCTAAAGAGGTGTCACTCATGTCTGTCCAACACCTCTTGGCTTTTTGTATCTGACACCTGTTTAGAGGGGTGAGGGTGAGGGTAATGGGATACAGCTAGGGTATTTTTAGAATTTTAAGAAAATAAATGGGGTACACTAAGTAAAAAGTAGGTATGATGAAGTAAAAATTCAAAAATAGGGTATGTTTAGCAAAAACTAGGGTCCGTTAAACCGCTTCCTTAATTTATAAGCCTTGTAAGACTTCACAACAATTTCACAATTTTTCCAATTAGTTGTAGTTTAATTGACCAAATCGCATCTAAAACCCCTACAATACTTCCAAAATAAATTCTTCGATAAACAAATTTCATTTTTAACTCAAAATCATTGTTTAGCATAAAAATTACATTGCCTAGGCTTAAATATAAAATTTCCAATTTATTATATATTTATTGGTCCTTCCACAGCCCGAAAACCTTAGAATCCCTCCAAAACAACTCCTCGGATGTTTGGATCCCAATTTTGATGCCAAATTGTGGTTCAAAATTGAAAATTAATTTAGATTAGGTTTTAGAAAATCCCATAATTTTAGACATTTTTGGTATCATAACACGCATTACGATGCAAAATCCCGATACAAATCCTCAAGAAAATCACAAATTCCTCATTATTCATAAAAAACCACATTTTCTATTTATTTGTCCAAAATATATTTTTCCTAATTTTTTCTAATTTATGAATTTTTTGCCAATTTCTAGCATTTTTTTTTTTTTTATGTATTAGGGTTTGACCCCAAAACCGGACCTGGTTTGGTCCAGTTGGGGATTAAACCCCATCTTCTTCCTCAGGTTCCTCTGCAAATCAGTCCATTTTTTATTTCGATTTCGTTGGGGTTGGGCTCCCAACCCCAAACCCGGTTGGGTTTGGCAAGGGGAGACCACTCCCCTGCCATCATCTTCTTTATCGATTCAAACCTCACTCTCCCATCTACCATTAACAATCACAACAACACACGACGACCAACACCAACAACCAACAACAACAACAACAACAACACATCAACAACAATCCAACAACAACCAACAACAAACACACACACATACACACACTCACCTCAGTCTCAATTTCTCCTCTTCTTTCTTTATCGGTCTTTCTTAGTCTCTGTTTTTCTTTCTCTCGTTTGATCCTTTGTGTGTGTGAAATGAAAATGGGTGAGGAGGTCCTGTTGATTTGGAGACATATATTAAGGTTTCCTCAAGATTCGCATAGCACAAATCTTGAGGCAAACCTAATGATTCATATATATATATTTATTTTGATCTTCCTTGAGATACGTGCTACATATCTCGAGGTCAATCTTTATGAATATTATCGAGATAATCATCACTACTTATCGACTTAAGCAAAACCAATTGTATTGATCTCCTCGAGATGTGATACACATCTCGAGGTAGATCTTATGGTTTTTAACTATATACCACTTTACTTTCCTTGAGATGTGGTTACACTCATCTCGAGTCATGGACACACATCTCCAACAACAATGTTCAACCATTCTCTTCCTCGACGCTCATGCTTCACATATCTTAAGGCAGATCCAATGTATACTTTTTTATTTGAATTAAATGATATAATTCATTTATATACATTTATATATATAAACTATATTATATATAAACATATGTATTTTTGCTACTATATATTAGCCACGCGTGCCTATGACCACCCTCGAGCATGCACGGTATGGTACATCCCATGCCTCTCACCCTCGACCCGATTGTCATTAGGCACCCACTAATTTATTAATTATTTTATTTAATTTCATGGTTATCTTTACAATCTATGTCCAAACTAAATTATGAAAAACACCTAAATTTCACCAAAAATTGAGAAATATTCATATTATGCTTCGAAACTCACGGACATCGCGTATGCACTTCAACTTGGTCTTATTTCGCGTTGAATAAAGTTTAGTACACCCGCTAGTCATGCAACACACAAAAATAATATTTAAATTTATGATCTTTGATCGGTAATGTGTGGTCCCACCTCAGATATTTAAATCTCAAATTAAATCCAAAAATATTTAATTAGCATTCTAATCAAGTTTATGAGATTCTCGGATGCCACAGTACACTACAAGAAAAATGATATTTAGAAATGGAATTAGCAACGAAATTAAGTTTCGTTGCTAAGAAAAAGTTGTTAGAGACAGAATTGAGACGGACTAATTCAGAGACGGAATAAAGAGAGATCAGATACGGAAATAGAGACGGAATGAAATTTTGTCTCTAAATATTGGTGCCAACATTCCCACCAAAACATTCTTTTTTATAACCGTTCATCAAATCTCGAGATTCGTGCGTGCTTCGATCTAGGCCCCCCCCAAAAATCGAACGTCCAAAACAAAGACCAAATGTCTTTCTTTCAACTCTCTTTCTCTCTGTCGGCGCTCTGTCTCTCTCTCTCTCACCGCTAACCGCCTGATCACGGCTCTCTGCTCTCTCTCTGGTCACCGCTCACCGCTCTCTGCTCTCACCGGTCACCGCTCTCTCATCGGTCATCTCTGCTCATCGCTCTCTGCTCTCTCTCTCACCGCTCTCTGCTTTTTGCTCACTCTGTGCTCACCGCTCCGCTCACCGCTCTCGCTCATCGAGGACGTTCTCTCCCTCTCGAATCTAGATCTCGGACCGACGTTTCCCAGCTCTCTCTCTCTCGCCGCTCTCTCACCGAAATCTCTCTCCCAAACCCTAAATCTCTTCGTTGTTGCGATTGCAGCTGCGACGAGGCCATCGACTTTGCCGTTGTCGGGCGCCGGAGATTGGAGCCTCCGAAGCCCTTAGCCGTCGCCGATCTAAGCCCCACCCTAAGCCGTCGCCGAACTAGTGAAGGTAACACCCTAAGCTTTTAGTCTTTTTTTGTTTTTTTATTTTTGAATGGGTGTTACAATTTGGATTGAATGATAGGTTTATTAGTTCAGAATTTGATACTATATAAGACTGATTGAGAAAACAAAAATGATAAAACTCACTTTGGATTGAATGATAGGTTTATTAGTTCAGATTTTGATACTGTGTAGGAATATGACTGATCGAAGAAAAAAAAACCATTTTTTGTTCATTGGGTTTCCATTTGATCACCTTGTTTTTTTTTTTTTTTTTTTTTTTTGAAGATTGGTCTTACATTATTAAATTGGTTTGATATGATTTGAAATGTAGATCGTTTAACGGAGTTTGTTTGCAACTGTGCACAATTTTAGATGTCATGCTGGAGATAGGTTCTAAAAACGTTTAGGGAGCTTTGGTTGCCGTTAAGCAACAAACATTCACTGGTTTTTGAGCTGCCAATACTATAAGCGGTCGCAATGTGTTTTTAGTTCATTTTTGCGTGTTTTTTATTCTCATAATTCATTTATCTTGAAAATTTCGGAAGGAGTTTGGAGGCACGTATAGGAGGTGATGACTGTGGGGACGATTTCCACAACCACATGAGGTCAAAGGAGTTTCATCAACGAAAAATTTATAAAAAAAAGGAAAATAGAGTAAAAAAGAACGAAATGAAAATATAAAAATGCATGATAGGGAAATATGATTGAAAAGGGGGTTGCTTTTGTGCCTTTCAATTCTCAGTTTTTTGTATCTCATCTTGAAGAGAAATTTTTTTTTGTTTCCCCTTGTGATTAGGATAACTCATTTGTGAGTCTCTGCCTGATTGCTTTGTCTTTAAACTTTTATAATAAAGACACTTGATGCCATTGGTATCCTAGAATCTGTTTGGTCTATCATTCATGAGTAGAACTTTCAATTTCACTTATTTTTTTATGTGTTGGTGGTCCTCAATTTCAATCTCTGAATTACCGATGCCATTATTTGTCCATCAAGAAATCATATATTCTAGATTTCAATTTGGAAGATGTAGTACATACAGTCTTCTTTTCTTTCTCACTATTTTGGATATGGGTACTAGTACTTCTATGACATTTTAATGGTATTATGAGAGGCAGCTTTTGCTTCTAATTAATATGGTGGTGGTTTGTGTACACTTGACAACAAGGGAAATAGAAATCTAAAACAAGATATTAATCCCCCAAAATTTTATTATTAATATGGCTTTAATATTAATATATGTGGATATTATGATGGATTATTGTTCCAATTTCATGTTGCAATTACGTTTTACGAATGTTACACCGAATTTTTGTGTTCTGCTATTCATCTTCTGATATTATTTGTTGAGAAGTCTGATTCCATTCAAGTGGGAATACTAGAACTACATGTTAATGTAGAAGAGCCTGTGTTTGATTCTGTTTGAATACTTAAAGGTCCTATTGCTCTCGAATCTTCATGGGAATGTATGCATGAAATGAGAACTCTTATAGGTTCTAGTTTTCAATTTTTGGAGTTGTAACTCTTATAGAACTCTTATAGATTATAGCCATTAGGCAGTTTGAAAAATTCAAATTTTGTTGTGGAGAATTGGTGCCCCTAAACAGTTTATGTTACTCTCTGTTGCATCATTTCTTCACTAGTCTTGTGCCTAGTTCACTGATGGTGAATTTATTGAGTATGTTGGTTTTGGTTTGTAGGCTGATCACCAGAAGCATGATTTCCCCTATTATTTTCTGTTAAGTTAGGTTCCTAGCCACCTAGATTTTCATCTTTTTAAGACTATTGGTCTTTTGAAGGAACAAAAGACCAGTAAAGATTTTTGTCCTACATACCACCAAAAAGAAAATTTGTCAAGTAACATGAAAGTAAAGAAAAGCTAGTTTAGATTTGTTGGCTTATGATTGAGGAAGTTAGTGACATCAGACTTGTATGCATGGCCACCTCTTCTGCATTTTCCAGTTCTTGACTTGCTTTATGTGGTAGTATGGCGAACTGCAAGTTTCCAACTCAAGCAATAATGAACCGATGTGTTTGTCTTACATGTTTATTGATTATTAATATTGCTCTTAGTCTGGACGCCATTGTTGGTTTCCTTGGTGTGAAATATACCCTTCTTTAAGATGGTTGGAAACTTTTGACATGTGCTTTCTTTGGTTGTAAGTTCTAATTTATTTGTTAGAAGTCACAATTATTGGGGGAAATGTGTTGGTTAAAAACTTATGCATTCTAGCAATGTAGCAATTCTTTTTTTTTGTGGTTTCAGTTCAACTGGAAGCTGACTTCACCATGAGGATGCAAAAGCCAATGAGATTCTGAGATAGAGATTTTGCGTAAAAAGTTTGCCATTGTTCACAAGTGTGTTCCTTTTCATGAACTTCTTAATTATAGAACTAGGTGCTTTAAATTTTTTTTCCTTGACTACTGCTTGGGCATAAACAATATTATTATAAAGGACATAATGCATGGTCTACATATTATTTTGAATGTAATCCTCTCTGCAGTTTGAAACATGGCTAAGCAACTTAGTTATTTGCCACCAAAACAACACAGAACCTGAAATAGCAGATGCTCTCTTCAATTTTTCTGGTATTAGAATTTACTATTAAAACATTTCTACTTGTTAGTTCTTTCAATTATGTAGGATTGCATTGTGCGGAAAGGCATTCCCATTCTTTTAATGCAAATATGTGAACAAGATATGTAGAAGTTTGGCATTTGTCAAATTATCAAGCTTTTGTGTTGTCTTCTTTACTTCATTTTTTTAAAATTTTTGGTGAAGTACTTCATGTTCTTCTCATGCAAAAGTTGTGTTTACCATTCGCATAGCACTGCATGTTTGATTCTTGCAGTATTTCGAAAATGACTTGATCATAAAGGTTTTTTTTAAGGAGTTCACATTGAGCTTAAGCAGATTTCAATTTCATATCTAACGATTGATATTTAGTCCTAACAATCAGTTACTATACCTGGACCAAAGATAGTACTTCTTGCATGCTACTTTTTATACAAAGCACGCGTTAGGAATTTGAAGACAACTCATTGTATTGGGCATAAACAATATTATTATAAAGGACATAATGCATGGTCTACATACTCCCAAGCATCTGATTATACTTTTGTATGAGAATCACAAACAGAGCTCTCTCTCGATGCTTCATTGTATTGGCTCTCTGCGATCGTCTTGTTCTTGATATGAAACAAT
The DNA here is from genome assembly GCA_039657365.1 of Stephania yunnanensis. Lineage (NCBI taxonomy): Eukaryota > Viridiplantae > Streptophyta > Magnoliopsida > Ranunculales > Menispermaceae > Stephania > Stephania yunnanensis. Next base: position 22,853,535 of record CM077581.1, on the reverse strand, counting down.
ATGATAAACTTTACATTATCCACTTTCCACAAAGCTATCGAGCACCATGCCTCGATGGAATTTTTCTAAAAAGCTGAGATTCTTAACATCTTTATTCTCTCATTTCTTGAATGCTTTTATGTATGTTTTCCCCTTTTTTTTAGGTAGAAGTCATTTAATTCTGATAATTCATTATTCATCTTTGCTCCCCTTAAACTTCTCATTCATCCATGAAAACATCTCATTCAAACATATGCGGCATTGAGTAAGTTAGTCTATGATGGAATCATCTATGGAAGAAAGTTATCTATACTTGAAAAAAAAATTATGTGGAAGTTCATCCTCTCACCTTTGTGACTGATTAATTGTAGAAATTGACTTGACATTAGAATCTAGCAGGATCAACCTTTCTTTTTTATTGCTGACAAGGCTGAGGATATTCTTCAACCTAAAGTGGTAAGTTGGAGTATACCAAACTTTTCACAGTAGCCAGTAATGCAACAATTCACAACTACCTATACCCTAGTTTATTGTACAAAGTCAAATATATTCAGAACTATTTAACGTTATTTCTATTTTTTAGTTTCTATGCTTTCGCTTTCAAGTGTCGTTATCGCGAACTACAAGCTTGATATTGTCATGTTGAGATTCACTTGTCAAACTATGAAGTTTTATGTGGTTGTACGGCGAACTGCAAGTTTCTCATTCACAATCAAATGTTATGTTTGATGGTTTTTTTTTCTTAATTTCAGGCTATTGGACATTAGAAACTAGCAGTTCATTACTTTTATTGGTATGCATTTGGTCTCTAAACTTTTATTAGTATTTTGTTAGGTTTCATGGCGGGCAGTGATCACCCCCCACTTCGAGGGCGCACATTACCTCAGGGCAGTCGAGGGATACCTTTAGGGGGACACCGTCCAGTCATAAGAGGTGCAACACAGACCTCTGGAACCGAAATACCGACTGGGCCTCATGGTCAGGCCACACGAGGTGGTCAAAGAGGTCGTGGCGGTCAAAGTCGTGGGTCGATTCCTGTATTATCGATTTCGACTTCTCGTTCACTCGAGCATAAGTTACATTCAGCGTCACCTTCGCCTTCCATACCGTCCGCGTCGCCTGTACCATCAACATCGTCATCAAGAACTATACCAAATTGCCCGTTGGAGTCACCATCGCCGACATCGAGACATGACACTCCTGTACCGACAAGGCCTGCACTTCCAGCCACCGCATCACCAGCAGCATCCCCATCTTATGACGGCAGAGCAGGCTTGCAGGTGACAGGCCCTACGCGGGCACCTCAGAGAACAGGGACCTAGCCCCCTCGCGTGCAGCGGATCCCGATCACACTGATTGCCAATAATACGTAAGTTTGTATTTGATTCATATATGTACTTCTAATTATCGATGTAAATTTTTAAAAAGTTTTTAAGATGTTATGCATTTTCATGAAACACAGGAGTTGCATCCTTCTCATTCTTGTGCATAGAGGATGACAAAAGTTTTCAAAAGATGGATGATTCCAGAAGGGTATTGTTGGAAGTCGGTACCGAATCATCATAAAGACCACTACTGGCGCCAATGGAAGGTACGCAGGACTAATAAATGTCTTAGGATTTGTACTAGTTTTTCAATGTCTTGTAACAATTGCAATCGCCATTTTATAGGTATATTTTAGATGGGATGACGCGATTCACGAGGATCTCATTCGTGCGGCGTACGACACGTATGCAGGCACAAGGTACACCGCATTGATGCACAAGTTAAAGAAGAATCGTGTTCAGCCAAACTTTGTTACAGATGAGGCATGTAGAAGATACTTGGAGTACTGGGAGAGCGAGGACTTTCTTGTCGGGTCTAGGCAAGCGTCAACGAATAGGAACATTAAGGTCGAAGGACCTGGGACTGGACCCTCGAAGCACGATGGTGGTTCAGTGTCTTTTGTGACTACCAATGAAAGATTGGTAAGTGTTTCTTACACTCTAGATTATTTTTTACATTTATACACTTGTTCACTATGCAATTGATTTGTGTTTGGCGAATATGAGTTCGCCGACCTACTACTAATTGACATATTTATGCTGTATTTATAATCGGTCCTGTATGTAGACTAATACATCCGAGACGCCACCTACCGTGAATGAATTGTATTTGCATCTCCACACCATAAATCACGACGGGGTGACATTCATCGATACTAGATCAGAGCGGTTCTATAAGTATAGAAGTGAAATGTTAAATAGTATTAAGTTTACTTTAAAGCATATCATGTAAGTTGTTTATTGTTGATCCATGCAGGATAAGCTCTAGAGGAGACGTCTAGAGCTGACCCAGCTACACCGGACCAGCCGGTGGATGATGAGGCGGTGTACCTAAATGTGGCAGGTGAGTGTCCCAAAGGACGTGTCTACGGTCTTGGGTCTTTAGGGAGAAAGAAGAGAATATATGCAGATCCTGGTGCTAGCACGTCCCAGATGCCGGAGATGGTGCCACGTGCAGAGTTCGATATCGTTGCCGAGCAATTACGAAAGGTTATGGCGTTTATGCATCAGCAATTCAGGATGACCATGGACAGAGCAGGCCTATCTCAACCACAACCACCACCACCACCACCACCACCTCATGACCAACAACAGCCACCGAAAATAGATCCTGTCGATCCACCACAACAACAGGACAATGTTGAGCGAGAGATGCAAGATTGGCTTACGAGAGATGAGCAACTTGGTGATACTTAGTTATTTTTCTTGTTGTTTGTGTAACTTTTGAAATTATACTTTTGCTTTTTTCGATAACTTTTGCAGTTGTTCACATGACTTTTAGATTGATACTTCTTTTTGTGCATATTTAGAGGATTGGAAGTGATAATCCTGAATCCATTAGTGCATATATCTCATTGTAAAGCTACACCCGACTTGATATATGGTTGTGTTCCCCCTCTTTGCATATATCTCACTTAATTTTTTGGGATTTAATCATTTGGTGCAATTTTTTTTTCTCAAATAAAAAAAATTCCTTTTTTTGTTCTTGATATTTTTTTTAAATTACATGGGAAATCGAGCTTGTTAGGTGCCTGAAATTTCGAGAAAAAATTGGTTGATGAAGGAAAAATGGTGATTACTGTGCAGACCATACAAGCCTTTCTCCCTAAATAAAGCAAAATCACATCGATCTCTCTCTCAAGCCCTTTTGGTTGTTCTTTTTTATCTTGTTTTTCTTTTTCTTTGGAGCTATTTCTTATCTAGTCTTTTTTTGGCCTTTCAAGGATGGGAAGATAGAGAAGAAATTCTATTTGGTTCTTTGGTGAGCGATTGATTTTTCTCTTCATCAGTGTTCATCTTCTTTAGTGTCCTTTGCCTTGATGAATTCATTTGGCATTGATTTTACCTTTTTTTGATTGAAAGAATGAAACCCAAGTGAATTGATTATTGGTTTCTTCATTGGAGATTGTTTGGTATGCAAATGATCCTCTTTACTGCTAAAAAGAGGTTTTTTTTTCAATCTAAGAATGATTTAATTTTCTTTCGCTATCCCTTTTGAGTTTGGACTTTGGAGAGGAGCATTGGTGTAGAAACTAGATTATGCTTTATCTTACTTTTATACTCAGTAAAGGACATAATATGTTTTTTTAGTTTTGTAAATTATAAATTTACAAATAGGAAAATGTACCCAACTAGTAAAATTTGTTTGTAAGTTTTCATGTTAGATTGGTTTTAGTACCATATGCATAATTTCTTTGAAACTTCCATAAACTTCCACAAACTTCCCTGAAACTTCTACTTAGTCATGGAAGTTTTGCAGTTTTTGCCCCTATTTAGAGGACTTCCCCGAAATTATGCTGAACTTCTCCGAATTATGTCAAAATTTTTTAGGGGAAGTTTGACATTTTTTCCATTCACAAAAAAGAAATGGCGTTGTCTTTAGATAATTTTTCCATTCTTTTTGTTTGTGTCATGGAAAGCAATTTTTTATGTTTTCTATTGGGTCAGCGCCCATGCATATACAACGAAGAGTTCTAAAGAATTCTTGAAACCATGTGACATACATTTCGCGTTTATTGGACGAATTCTCTATTTTATGGAACATAGTACCAGAGTAGTTTATGTTATTGTTACTTTTAGATTGATACTTCTTTTTTTGCATATTTAGAGGATTGTAAGTTTTTTTTTGGTGGTTGTTGAACAATAGGATTGGTGGTTTTTGTGCATACTTAGAAATTTGAAACATTTATTAAACTTGACAAGCTTTCGTGGATATTTCCCTCTTTTTCAATGTCGAATTGTACATTTTTTTCTCTCATTTGAATATTTGTTGTTGATATATATTGTCAATGTATGTATGTCAAATTTTATTTATTTTTTTTGGATGTTAGCACCCCCAAGGAGTTGTTGGAGGGGGTGCAGGCGATGGAGTAGGTCCTATGGTTGTATTTTCAGGTTTTGAGGTTATGGAGAACCAAAAGGATTGAGCTTAGGTTTGAAAACTAAAAAAAGTGGAATTGAGACGGATTAGCAACGGAATTCAAAGACTCCATTGCTATTCTGTCTCTAATTTTCAAGGAATAGATGCGCCCAACTGGGCAAAATAAGACTTTGATACTAAATAGGAACGGATTAGAAATGGAATTCATGAATTAGCAACGGATCAAAGACGGAATTATTGTATTTCGTCTCTGATCCGTAGCTAATCAGAGACGGATTAGAGACGGAATACAATAATTCCGTCTCTGATCCGTTGCTAATCAGAGACGGATCAGAGACGGAATATAATATTCCCGTCTCTAATCTGTTGCCAATCAGAGACGGATCAGAGACGGAATACACTAATTCCATCTCTGATCCATTGCTAATCAGAGACAGATTAGAGACGGAATTAGTGCATTCCGTCTCTGATCCGTCTTTGATTAGCAACGGATCAGAGAAGGAATTCAATCATAATTGTACCCTTTAGAAGCATTCGCATTTATGTTTCGTCTCTGTTCCGTTTCTAAATTCGGTCTCTAATCCGTGTCTAATCAGAAACAGAGACACATTTCCATTGCTGACTGAATCAGCGACGACAATTTTAGAGACGGAATAGATTCCATCTCTGTTCCGTTGCAGAATTGAATTAGAGATGGAATTTATGCTAATCAGATACGAAAATTTTCGTTTCTGATCTGCTGTTTTTTTGTAGTAGTAATGCTACAAAAATCTTGATCATGTATTTGTTGATATTAGGTTTTTGAAGTTATCATGGCAATTGAAGCTTTTAAGCCGGATATGGAAGGTACAACTGTAAAATATATAACATTGATTAATAGTTATTGATTAGGGAGGCACGAATAATAAAGTTACTTGGTTATGAATATAAAGATTTAAGACTTAAAGCAATGTGGAGCTTACGTTATTCACACTGATAGTGGGTTGAAGTGGATTTGAAGGAAATATGTTTATTATAGGCATTGCACACACAGAACAAAGATGAGAAAATGAGTTGTAAAGCATAGTGTTTTATTACCTAGGTGAAGTTGTGAACTAAGATATTCTTAATATAAGAGTTCAAAAGTAATTTACATTGATTTGTTAGATTAGATTAGTTTAGTTTAGTTTAAAAACAAATTAAAAAAAATTCTTTAGTAATAAAGTGATTTTGACTAGGTAATACTGAATGCATACACTTTTCTCTAAGGACGATATCCTTAATCAATGTAAGTTGGTCACATTATTACTATAATCAAGCCGTTATACTTGCGACCATGATCAATAGCTATATTTAGTTTCGTATACCATATGAACTAGGTTTGGGGGCTCCATATTGGAATCCATGTTTTCATTAATAAGGTAAAATGAGTTGTCAAGATAGGTCTGTGACTAATCCCCACGGACTATAAGGTTGTGGATATATGGTCCTCTATAACTACGCGTACGAGGCTTATGCCAAGGGTTCACAAAATGATCGAGAGTTCATTATGACAGCAGAGAACTATCTTTCACCGAAATACATTATTGGAACCATACGGCGACCACCATGTGGGTCAGGTTTTGGTATTCTCGCGTTAGATAGCTATCAGTCCTTGTTTTTCTAAATTCTTCAAATGATTGCCAGTATAGTAGCTTAATGAATTGTTGATATTCATACTACTCTATCTATTGTTTATATGGTTTCCATTATACCCTGTTGTAGATATTATTGCTCATTTAGTTACTGCAATGAGATAATATTGGATAACGGGTGGTCTAAGTGAAATCCCATTTACTGAGCAAAATGAATGTTCATCCCTTTTTTCAACAATCTCAGGTACCTCGGTGAGACCTCAAGATAAAAGAAAAGACAAGGTTTAGGAGTGTAGGTGTCATTTCATTGTATGTGGTGAGATTTCAATTATTTATATATTGTTTGAGGGTTTGGTATAATACTATAATTATTATCGCAAGGAAGAGACAATGTATATTTTTTGTTTTATTATGTTTTGTAAATGATATCTTGGAAAACCTTTATGTTTAAGTCTTTTGTTGTTGTTTACTTTTATTTACATCAGTTTTCTCAATATATACTAGTTGCATCTATTAGGTACTAAAAGGTTAGGCTTTCGGGTTTTTAAGTGAATAATGGAGAGGTCTAAGTTAAATTGGGAGCGGTTGCAATTTGATTCAATGTAATTGGTGTATTAAACTCTATTGGTGGTTGTATGGGGTTATTATTTATGGGTCTAATGCATTGTGTAATGAAGCCGTTCCTAGACATATTCGTGATCGTTTTCATTGATGACATATTTTTATATTCGAATATATGAGAGGATGACTAGCTGTTGATAAGTTATTAGTATAACTTATATTTAGGTAGTATTAGTGAGTTATATTGGTTTAATCACCCAATTTTGAGTTTGTATTCATGGTATTTGTGTGTTTTTAGGTTTATTGATGAGAAAGGAGATAAAAGAAGAAATACGAGAGGAATAGTCAAGAAAAAGCCCAAGTTTAGATTTGACGTTATGGAGTCAGGACGTGGCACAATGCGTCTAAAAGAAGCAGTGTGAAAAGGAGAGTAAACAACTTCAAAGTCAGCAGAATACACTGTAGTGACATTGTGGCATTAACACAGATGACGTCAAGTGCAAATTAGACTACATGAACAGTAGACCTAACGTTTTTATGTCGTTGTAAAGATCAATGTGAAAACTTAACATGTACGGCGTTAAGTTTTTCAACTGAAAAAAAATAAAAAATTTGAAGCTGTCTAACATCGTGATTATGAACGTATGTAGCATCCCCTATCCTGATTAGGGCGATACCCTGCCTGAAACCCCAATTAAACCTTGGTACACCAGTCAGACTTAACTAGAATCGCTAGCCTTGTCTTCGGGTTTGATAAACATAATATGGCCATAAGAACGAACGTGATAGAAGGGCATAGGTCCACTCCATGCCCGGATGCCCAGCCCATCGAGCATCATATGTCTCCTTCAAAAGTTGATGTCTTAGATCGCCAGTATTAGGGACATATGGATGTCCTCCTTTAGCATAAAGGACTCCATCTTCGCACAAAAATTTCCTAGAGAAAAACCCATATTTAATTGGCCCTGTGACAATTGGTATCAGAGCCAGGTTTGAAGATGATGGCGACACGAGCAGCGAGCGATCTAAGTGAGAAGGTGTCTCACATAGAACAAGTGATGGCAATGATGTCTGCTCCGGCAGAATCGGCGGAGTCTTCAACTACGTCCCAACGTATTGAAGGCTTGGAAATGTTGGCGGCTTCGCTGGTGACTAGGGGAGAGTCACAAGAAGCCATGATTGCTATGTGGGAAACGAGATTTGAGGACCTTGTAGCACATGTGCGGTCGGTGGGAGAACTTACCACCAAAACAGCCTCGATGATGGCTGTGGAGGTGAATCTACTCAAGCGAGCCGTGGGCGGATCCTCAGAGGGTGTCGCTGCGGTAAAGTCCCGAACCAAGGTGCCAGAGCCAAAGAAATTCTCGGACAAGTAGAGCGCGAAGGAGCTTGAGAATTTAATTTGGGACATGGAGCAGTACTTCGCTACTGTTGGCATGGAGGAGAGCCATAAGGTCATCTTGACTTCCATGTACCTTGAAGGCGATGCAAAGCTCTGGAGGAGAACCAGAGTGGATGATGATGCGGTTGCGGGGAGGCCTAAAATCGTAGACTGGGAAGTGCTCAAGAGGGAATTGAAGGATGAATTCCTTCCTACTAATACGGCTTGCCAAGCGCGGGAGGCCTTGCGCAAGCTCAAGCAGACTGGATCGGTGCGAGACTATGTGAAGGAGTTTTCCTCCCTCTTGTTGGACATCAAAAACATGTCGGAGGAGGATAAACTTTTTAATTTCACCACGGGGTTGCAGTCTTGGGCTCAAGCCAAACTAAGAAGGCAAGGAGTGAAGGATTTGCCTGGGGCGATTGCGGCTGTTGATAGTCTTGTGGACTTCAAGAATAGTTCCTCCCCGAGCGAAGGGAAGAACAAGGAGAAGAAGCCATTTAAGAACCACCAGAAGAAGGGTGAGAAGAAGCCCTTTCCTCCTAAGCCAGTGAGCTCGAAGCCAGCCCCTAAAGCAGACCCAAGACCCTCATCAAGTTCCTCAGGTAAGGGTTGTTTCATTTGCAATGGCCCTCACAGGGCACGAGACTGCCCAAAGAAGGAGAAACTTTTGGCCTTGATCACGGAGGATGATGACCAGCCCCGAATGAACCCATTGCAGCTGTTGAATGCAATTTAACAAGCCAAGACGAGCCCTTCGGAGGGGCCGATGTACGTGGACGCTGAGGTGAACCAGAGGCGAATCTTGGAAATGGTGGATTCGGGAGCCACACACTCATTCGTGGCAGACCATATGGTGGGGAAATTAGGATTGGATCTCGTCGAGAATTCTAGTCGAATGAAGGCAGTGAATTCGGAGGCAAAGCGAATTCAAGGTATGGCCACTGATGTAAATTTGAAGGTTGGATCTTGGGAAGGAAAAATCAACCTAATGGCTGTTCCCTTTGATGATTTCGATGTCATCCTAGGGAACGAATTTTTGCACATGGGGAATATTGCATTAATGCCGTTCTTGAAAGGACTATTCGTGATGAACAAGTCACACCCTTGTTTTGTCCCTTCGGCTCACACAATTGCAGGAAAGGAGAAGACGAAGCTATCCCATCTTTCAGCCATTCAGGTGAAAGATGGACTGAGGAATTCCTAGCGGCCTTGGTGGAGACCAAGGCAGGAATGACAGCAAAGGCCCCCGATGTAGTCGCTGAAGTGCTGGAGGACTTCAGAGAAGTGATGCTGGCAGAGTTGCCAAAACAATTACCCCCACAAAGGGTAATTGACCATGAGATTGAGCTGATCCCTGGCTCAAAACCCCCAGCACAAGCCCCTTACAGAATGGCTCTAAAGGAGTTGGAGGAGCTAAGGAAAGCAGTTGCAAGAGCTGTTGGATGCTGGATTCATTCAGCCATCCAAGGCCCCTTACGAAGCACCAGTCTTGTTCTAGCGCAAGCACGACGGTTCTCTTCGGATGTGCATGGATTACAGGGCTCTAAACAAGTTGACAAGTACCCCATTCCACTTGTGGCAGACTTGTTCGATCGGTTATCTGGTGCGGCCTACTTTATAAAGCTGGACTTGAGGTCGGGGTATTATCAAGTTTGGATTGCAGCTGGTGATGTTCCAAAGACAGCCATGGTGACTAGGTATGGTTCGTTTGAGTACTTAGTCATGCCATTTGGCTTGACAAATGCCCCTGCTACATTATGTGACTTAATGAATGATGTACTGAGGGAATTCATTGATCGATTTGTCATTGTTTACCTTGACGACATTGTGATTTATAGTCAGAACCTCCATGATCATGTGGATCACTTACGGACGGTTCTGACCACTTTGAGGGCTAACCATTTGTATGTAAAGAGGAAGAAATGTGAGTTTGCTGCGCAAATAATTTCTTTCTTTGGTCATGTTGTAGGCCAGGGCAAACTGCAAATGGATCTAGAGAAGGTGCGGGCTATCATGGAATGGCCAAACCCCACGAAGGTCCCGGAGTTACGATTATTCCTGGGTTTGGCAAATTACTATCGGCGGTTCGTGGAGGGCTACTCACGGAGAGTGGCACCACTGACAGATCTGTTAAAGAAAGATCGAGATTGGGCATGGACGGACCGATGCAACCAAGCTATGGCGGAGTTGATGCAGGTCATTGCCTCCGAACCCGTGCTAGGACTACCAAACTTCGAACTACCATTCGAGGTGCACACAAATGCTTCATATAGGGCATTGGGGGCGGTGCTTGTCCAGGAGGGACACCCTATTGCCTTCAAAAGCAGGAAGCTGAAGGATGCGGAGCAGAGGTACCCGGCTCATGAGAAGGAAATGCTGGTTGTGATCCATGCTCTCCATCTTTAGAGGCATTATTTGCTGGGAACCAGTTTTGTGGTGCGGACGGACAATTCGGCAATTACCTACTTCATGAGCGAGAAAAAGCTCAATCAGAAGCAGGTGAGATGGCTGAATTTCCTAGCAGAGTTCGATGTGCAATTCGAACACAAGCCTGGTAGGCTCAATTCAGTTCCAGATGCACTCAGTCGCAAGGTGGTGGCTGAGATGGTGACAGCAACAGTGAGGCTGGAAGGTGAATTCCTGCCTCGTATCAAGAATGAGACAAGCAAAGACCCTGCTTGTGTGAAAATGATGAAGCTAGTTGCCGAGGGAGTTACTCGGAGATTTTGGCGCGAAGATGAAGTCCTTTATGCTAAATGAGGACGTCCATATGTCCCTAATACTGGCAGTCTAAGACGACAACTTTTGAAGGAGACACATGATGCTCAGTGGGCTGGGCATCCAGGCATGGAGCGGACCTATGCCCTTCTATCACGTTCGTTCTTCTGGCATAAGATGGAAGAGGACGTGGATTAGTACGTGAGGACTTGTTTTGTGTGCCAACAAGACAAGACAGAGAGAAGGAGGACACCAGGGTTGCTGGAGTCTCTACCTGTACCAAACAGACCATTCCAAAGCATTTCTGTGGATTTCATCACTGGTCTTCCAAAGGTGCAGGGGATGACCAACGTGCTGGTGGTGGTTGACAGATTCTCGAAGTATGCTACATTCAAAGTTGCTCCGAAGAATTGTGATGCGGATCTAACGGAGGAGTTGTTCCTGAAGCATGTGGCGAAATATTGGGGCATACCGGAGGATATCATTAGTGATCGAGACGCTCGGTTCACTGGAAGATTTTGGGTGGCCTTGTTCAATTTATTGGGCTCGGAACTGAAGTTTTCCACAGCAAACCATCCCCAAACAGATGGGCAGACGGAGAGAATCAATGCTTTGCTGGAGGACTACCTCAGACACTACATGAATGCAAGTCAATCCAACTGGGTGGATTTACTTGACACAGCCCAGTTTTGCTACAACCTTCACAAAAGCTCAGCTACGGAGCTGAGTCCGTTCGAGGTGGTGACAGAACAACAACCGGTTACTCCACATGAGGTAGCCAAGTCAAAGTCGATGGGGTCAAGCCCAGCGGCTTATCGCTTTGCAAGGAGCAAGCAGAAGCTGAGGGATGCAGCTCAAGACGGCTTAGCCAAAGCTGTCCGGAGGATGAAGAAGTATGCTGACCAACACGAGAGATCCTTGGAGTTACAGGAAGGGGACCAGGTCTTGTTGAAGCTCACTCCTCAGATATTGAAGAAGTTCAACAAGAAGGAGACACACAAGGGCCTGGTACAGCGATACGAAGGAGCATTCGAGGTGGTCAAACGAGTGGGAAGGGTAGCTTATCGCCTAAAGCTACCAGAGAGGTTGAAGATACACCCTACATTTCATGTCGGCTATCTTAAATCTTTCCACGCTGATGAGGTTGATCCAGAGAGGAGCACAGCGAGGCGAGCTCCACCTTTGGTACGAAAGGAGTTTTCTGGAGAGATTGAGCAGATCTTGAGCCACGAGACGCGTGGCTAAAGCAATAAAAATAGGCGAACTTTTTACTTGATCAAGTGGGTTGATGTTGAAGAACCTACTTTGGAGCGAGATACTACTCAATGGCAGTTTGAGAAAGAAATAACAGACTACCAGAAGCGGCAGCAACCGAGCAGTTCGATGAGGGCATCGAACATTTCGGCGGGGGGATGTTTGTCAGCCCCTCAATAGCGTGACTCGAGTAGGCTGGGCTAGGCAGCAGGAAACCTACCCAATGTCCGAGTTCAGGAGGGCTTGGCTAGTTCCATAAGGTTTGGTCACGGGTGAACATGTGAAATGGTGCATAGGTGTAAAGGGGGTTACGCCTTGGCACGGCGCCTTGGCATGACGCCTTGGCACAACGCCTTGGCACACCTTGGCACGACTTGGGTATGCGCCTTGGCGCGAGGCAAGGACTTTTTCAATCTATTGCACACTATACAAAACTAAGAAAACCAACATAAACCTTGGTTATTAAAACATATCCCAGCCCTTGTTATATTACAAAACTGCATCATGAGCAATATAATATAGATAAAAGATGGTTCATTATATTAAGAGAATACTACAAACATCCTACGCCTTCTCTTTTCCCTTAATGTGTTATGGTGAGAACCTAAAATGTTAAGATGGGTGAGTTGTGACGGCCTTAAGCCCTGAGGAGAACCGTGTACTGCCTCATCGTCGAACACGTCACCAAGTCTTTCTACGTTACTACATGCTTATCCATGACTGCCTGCGACCTATTACCATCTCCTTTAACCTTTACAACAACTTAGTCAATTTCAAGTTTTAAATGAGAAGTTTTATGAAATTAACTTAATTCAAGAATTTTTACAACTTAGTTAAAAATCTTGATTTAGTTGTTTTAAATGTGGAAGTCTTTAGAACGACATGCAAATGAATAAATTATGAGTTTTGCATACATAACAAACCTATAGGGTGTATGTGATGACCCCAAGCCTTGAGGCAAACCAGACACCGCCATGTCGCCAGACACATCACCAAGTCATGCCATGTCACTGCACGTTTAACCATGACGGCCTGTGGCTTATTACTATTTCTTTTAAAATTTTATAAAAACTTATTCAATTTCAAGTCTTAATGAGAAGTTTTATGAAATTAACTTAATTCAAGAGTTTTTTTACACTTAGTCAGTTAAAAGTCTTGATTTAGTTGTTTTAAGGGCTGGAGTCTTTATAATTTCATGCAAATATATAAATTATGAGTTTTACATACATAACAAACCTATAGGGTGGAAACCGGACAAAATGATACCATATATGTAATCATAAAGGAAAAAAATGTACAAAAGTATATCACATAAGTATCAGGTACAAACAGTCTCCCAAAATAACCCTAAATGGCACTAGATAAGTAAGTACAAATACCTACAAGTACTAACTATGGGGAGCTCTCTAGGTCAGAGTTAATCGCCAAGTACTACTTTCCCCCTGTTCATCGTAAGATCTGTAATTTGTCATTAAAACAATGACAAATCTCAGTGAGTAAATCCCAGAGAAAATTAGTTAGTATTCATAAGAATCCCAAATAAAACGACTATAATTCATGTCAGACCCTACCTAATTAGGGCATCTAACCGGGCTAGATTACCTTAATTACCTGATAATCTAACATCCATAATCTCACCATCAATAAATAATTAAAAATCTATCGTCTTAATTATCAAATATAATTCTTTATCAACCACAAAGGATTCTAAGTAAATTTCAAACCTCAGAGTTTGTTTCGATTAATTAAATTATCTCAAGATTCCGTAAAAATTTTCGACGACATCTCTTTTGTTTCTTAGCCTACACCACAAAATTCGGCCTTCAAAAATTTTCAACAAAACCTGCTTAGCTTGGTGGAAATGCTGAAGGACTCACAATCAACCCATAACAATATGTATTGTATCAATAAAGCTATTTATTCATTTTATCTTGGTTTAAAAGATCAAAAACCTAAAAATCATCATTACATTAGGCCCACAATATTCCAATTAGTCCCAAAACTGTTATAGCCCTTCCAAAGAAGATCCTATCCATACACGAACCCAAGAACCCATTTATGCAATATATCATTTTCAAAAATAATACGTACATTGAGAGAAAGAAACTAATCAAGTCATAAACAATTGAAAAGCTTTCCCTTTCCCTTATCGCCGTTAGAACCTATCATTACCTAATTACAAAAATTCGATAATGTCAATTAAATAAATCCCACACTATCGGTACACCATGAATAATTAAATGCATAATAATCCAAGAGATTAAACAAACAATATAATCCAAGGAATTTAAATACAACCGTGAATCCATCTCGTTTCTATTATCCGACCACAACCGGTTGATATCCTTTGAAATGATAAGTAAACAATAATAAGGACTCATGCATAGAGGCCAGAACCAAACGAGTCTCGTTTTTCAAGTCTATCAGAGTATGATATGGTTCAACGTGATCTCATGATAACCACATGATGCAAAGTATCAGTGACTTTAGCCCCTCAAGCATAATATAGTGTTCTACCCTATACCCACATAATAGTAAATGCTACAAGGAGACTCAAATCAACCTTATCCTCTCTACACTTGTATGCATGTATAACAAATAATGTAATATCAAGGATCAATGCAATTTATACGAAATTATAATCATACAATGTAAATGTTACTATAAGATTTACTTAACTTTACAAACGCGATACCACAACTTCCTTGCACTTCGAATCGGTAAAATAGTCAACACGGGGCTCCAATTGCAGTCCTACAATTCATTTGTAAATCCGGTAGCATTCCACAATCATTTCACAATTTTTTTTTCTAATTTATTATATTTTAATTAGTCCCGTCTCGATTCGAAAACCCTAGAATCATTCCAAATCAAATTCTCGGATGTTCAAATCTCAATTTTGACTGCAAATTGTGGTTCAAAATCAAAAATTAACCTTAACTAGGCTTTAAAATAATTTTCACAATCTTGGGTATTTTCAGTGTCGTAAAACGCATTACGAGAAAAACCCGCGATATGAATCCTCAAATCCCAAAATCTTCATTTTTCATAAAACGACCCAGTTTCAATTTATTTGTCCAAACCCATTTTTCTGAGTTTTTCATAATTTCTCCAGATTTTAGTTTATTTTTCTCATTTTCAAAATATTTTTTAAAATGAGGAGGATTTGACCTTTGAACCGGACTTGATTCGGTACGGTCTGGGGGATCAAATCCCCTATCGTCTTTTTCCTCATACAGGGGGTCTTTTTCAATGATTTTTTTTTGTTTTAGTTTTAGTTTTATTTTTTATTTTTTTTGTTTTTTATTTTTTTGAATGTTTTGGGTGCTGAACCTCTCATTGGTGGCAGGGGAGCTCACAGCCCCCACCATCTTCCTTATATCTCTTTCTCTTCCCCCCTCTCACGGTCTTCTCTGCTCTTCTTTATAGCACTATTTTTTTTTTCTTACCTCTCCTCCTCTTCCTCTCTCATCTCACAGCCAACAACAACAATAATACCCTCAATCACCTAATTCGAATTCAAATTGAAACACACACACGCACGCACCGTCCCTAAAACCAGAAATCACGAAAAATAAAATTTCCACCACTCACCTTGAACAGTTACCAACAACAACGAATCATCATAATAGTCACGACTCTTCTCAATTCAATCGAGACAGTAAAGAGAAAAGGAGATTGAACCAGTGACAAAGGAAGAGAGGGGGAGAAAGTGAGGACGATGAGGGAGCAAACCTAGTGAAGACAGCAGGGACGATGAAGAATAAACGAAGGAGACGATGAAGCCGTCATACCCTCTGTTCGATTTCAACTTTGTAAAGAAAAAGGTGTTTATACACCAAATGACTGAATTACCTTTCAATTTCTATCCTTTCCTTAATAAAACCAATACCCTTTTGAGTCTTTGGCCTCCTTTTTATTTCATAATTCTACTTAATATGAGTCCAAATTAAACTTTGAAAAACATCCCAATACGACAAAAAATAGGATAATTTACCAATGCGCTCTGAAGCTCTTGAACAACTCATCTCTTACGCGAATCGAAGTGCGAGACCCATGTCGGCTCATTAAATCCAATTAATGTTCAAAATTGAATTTTTAAACTTATTTATAATTGTCTTTCACGAAATTCGAAACGAATGTTCGGATCAACACTTTCACTCTCCCGCGACTCATTTCGACAAGTACCTCGAGATAAAACCCCGTGAAATACGGAATTTATTCGGTTAACTTGAATTTTGCAAAATAAAATAATATATAGTACACGACACTAGACACACATCGCAAAAAAATAAAATTACCTGTAAATCTCATTTCACAGGTCCTTAGCCCCCGACTCATGGCCTAAACCATAATTAGGACTCGTTAATCATGGATTAACCATAATTATTGATTTAAAAATTTTCAGATTTGACAATCTATACGCGACATTCCCAATCCGTTTCACAATCTTTAATGGTCCTACAAACTTGGGAGAGAGCTTTCCTTTCATTCCAAACTTGTAATGGCCTTTGCGAGGGGAGACTTTCAATATACCCAATCTCCTTCGCTATATTCCATGACTTGATGATTTAGATCATAATAACTTTTGTGCTTTTCCTAAGCCGCTTTTAATCTTAGCAAATTTGCTGATTAACCTCAATGTGATCTCGAACCATTTGTGGACCTAACTCCGCTAAATCCTCCATTTTAGTCCAATCGACAGGAGAATGACAAGGTCTCCTATACCATGCCTCCAACGAAGCCATCTTGAGACTCGATTGACAAATGTAATTTTGAGAGAACTCACACATAGGTATGTATTCTTCCCATGAACCTCCAAATTCCATTGCACTAGCCATGAGCATGTTTTCCAACACATGGATCAACTTTTCAATCTAACCATCCATTTGTGGATGAAATGCAATACTGAAATGTAACTGAGCGCTGAACTCTTCCTGCATGCTCTGCTATAACCTCGGTGTGTACCGAGCATCACGATCAGAAACTATCGTCAACGACACTCCAAACAAGTGAACCACCTCTCATTCACACCACAAGCTCAACTAGGTAAAGGTATCAGAAAATGATATAGAAAGAAAATAAGCAAACTTTGTCACTCCATTAAAAACAATCTAGACCGCATCATGTTTCCTCCAAGAAGTAGGCAGATGAGTAATGAAATCCATCACAATATGTTCTCATTTCCAATGAGGAATATGAAGTGGTTGCAATGTAACTCCCGATTTCCACTGTTTGGCTTTAACCTGTTGGTAAATCTCACATCTCCTTACATAATCACCCACATTAGTTTTCATCCTTGGTCGCCAATACAATCGCTTCATATCATGATACATTTTGGTATTGCCAGGATAAATGCTACATCTAGACTGATGAGATTTTTTACAACATCTCATTCCAAATCTCAACCACTTACGAAATCTAAAGTCTGCCATTAAGCCCCAAACTCTGATCCAAAGAATCATCCCAATCTAGATTATTACCATCAATAGCAAACTTTTGAACATTCCATAATCCACATCACTTTGTTGACATTCTATCACTTTATGAATAGAGACAATTTGTACTCTAAGCTGAGCATAAATTGGTTAATCATAGGCCTTAGGAATCTCTGACAAAGTCATAGCGATGACTTTTTTGAGCAAATCATACTAATAAGTCAACTGACTAGTTGCACATAATGTTTTAGCACTCATTCTTCTCAGTGCATCATTAGCAACATTTGCATTACTCGAATGGTATTCAAGACTAAAATCAAAGTCTTTCAAATATTCATACCATCATGGTTGTCACATATTCAACTTTTTTTGAGAGAATAAATACTTCAGACTTTTATGATATGAAAATAGCGTGAACTTTCTCCATAAAATAGTGTCTCCATTGCTTCAAAGAAAACATAGTTTTCGCTAATTCCAAATCATGAATAGGATAATTCTTCTCGTAAGTCTTTAATTGCTGAGAAACATTAGCAATCACCCTACCATTCTACATTAATACAAAACCCAATCCCACTTTCAATGCATCGGTATAAACTATAAGCCTTTTCCCCGGTTCAGGCAATATAATAACTAGTGCTGAAATCAAAATGTTCTTCAATTTCCAAAATGCAACATCGCATTCTGTTGACCAGAGAAATGGAACATTTTTCTAAGTTAATTTAGTAATTGGCATAACTATCTTAGAAAAATCTTTCACAAATCTACAATAATAGCTAACCAAACCCCGAAAACTCCATATCTCTGTCAATATGGTAGGTTGCGGCTAACTAATGATAGCCTTAATCTTGGCTGAATCTACCAAAATTCCTTCCGTATTAACCATATGACCCAAAAACTTTACATTAAATAACCAATACTCTTATTTGCTAAATTTGGCATACAACCTATGATTTCTCAAAGCTTGGAGAATAACTTTGAGTTAGTGTTCATGTTCTGAATATTGAATTTATTAGTTATTTGTTGTCAATGTAAAGTCTAAGATTATCATCCTTCTTTTTCACAAAAAGGACAAGTGCGCCTATGGCGACATGCTTTAGTGAATAAACCCTTTACCAAATAACTCCTCCAATTGTTTATGTAACTCTTACAATTCATTCGGAGGCATTTTATAAGGTGGAATAGACATTGGTTTAGTTCTAGGAACTAAATCAATCTCTATCGGAGGTGGAGTTCTAGGCGAATCATCCAAAAACACATCAGGGAATTCATAAACCACTTGAGTCTCCTATTGTTTAATTTCATATCTTGCCTCTGTACTAATAGTTCTAGCAAGAGTTTCCATTTTTCCCAAGTGGCTAGCCTACTTTTGGTCAAACGTAACCTAGACGATGTTCTAGTGTATGTAAATACTAAAAAACCCAGAATATAAAATAACACCATCTAATGGAAATAATCTAATTATGCATGATAAGCCGCTAGCCAATCCATCCCCAACAACACATTAAACTCCAAAAACTTTAACAAATGGACATCAATGCCAATCTCGTGAGCAGAGATCTCAATAACACATTTCTCATTCATAAAGTGAGGATACAACTTATCCCTAATTATCGTGTTGAGGACAAGATAAATAAGGACTTGCACCGAAGTTAACCCTAACTCAGTTACAACCCAACCAGATATAAAAGAAATCGTAAAAGCAGAATCAATTGACACATGCGTAAGATGTTATAAACATAAATAATACATTCGATAAGATTACAGTTCGCCTATGAATATGGTTCTGCTATCACCTGTACACGTTCCCTGATCTACTGTTGAGGTTGTAACATGCTAGACGACCATATAAGTTGTTGAAAATCTTTTGATATATGTCCCTTCTTCCCACACATATAAGAAACAACCGAACTTGAATACTCTAGACATTTCCAACTATAATGACCTTGTTGCCCACAAAAAACAAGTAACCGTAGGTTGAGTGCCCACCGATGATGCTCGATTAGGTGGTGATCACTGATTCAAGGCCTGTCCCTGACATCCTCGACCCTTACCTCCACTCCTCTAGAGACTGAGGTGTACCTCTTCAAGTCGAAGGCTGAAAAACTATGATTGAGTCTATCATGAGCCCGTCTGTATCATCTTAGATGGTACACTACCCTTTCCTTTATTCAAAAACTTCGGGTCAAATTGAGATGGAAACCTTTTCTTACCCCTTAAAACCTAAGACCCGTCCTAACTCCACAATGCTTTAATATCGTCGTGATTCGCGCTAAAAATTTTGTGTAGTCACAAAGGCTGTTGCTCTATCTTAAAAATCTCCTAGAGTGTTCAATTTAGTTGTCGATATCACAGTACTAAGCTTTTCCCGCCTTTCATCCCATAACATTCCACTAGTTACAGATGAATCAACCTGAACAAGAACTGCAACAACTAGTTCAACTATGGGATGAACTGCAAAGTTAGACTGCTCCTTATGAGCGGCTGGAGTAACATTAGGAACTTCCTGAGCACCACGGAATAAAGTGCCTGAGCTGCTACTAAAGCCCGTAAAATATTCAGCAACCTAAACATCTACCAACTGATTTTTGAAACACATTTGAATCCACAAGTTGTAGATCCCTATTGCCCTCGCCAGATCCCTAACCCAACTATTGATGTCCATTCATAGTTTTCCACAACAAAAATTGCAAGAAAAATGGTTCCACATAACTATATCAATTGATATCTCGATAAGATAAAACACATATAACATAAAAAGTTTTAAAACTTTTTAACCATGTTTCGTTGCGTTACTTTCCAACTAATCACTCAACCTCAATCAACAAGATTCTTTTAGAAACTTGGCTCTGATACCAACATTGTCAAACCCCACCTATTTAAGGCATTCGACCGTCCTAAATTATCTTAATTACATGATAATCTTGCATCAATAATCTCACCATCAATAAATAATTAAAATATATCCTTTTAATTATCAAATATAATTCTTTATCAACCAAAAATGATTCTAAAGTAAATCTCAAATCTTAAAGTTCGTTTCGATTAGTTAAATTATCTTAAGATTTCGTAAAAAAATTTCGAGAGCACCTCTTCTGTTTCTAAGCCTACATCGAAAACTCGGCCTTCAAAAATCTTCAACAAAACCTGCTTAGTTTGGTGAAAATGCTGAAGGACTCAAACTCCACCCATAACAATATATATTGTACTAATAAAACTATTTATTCATTATAACCTAATTTAAAAGATCAAAATCCTTAAATCATCATTACCTTAGCCCCATAATATCCCAATTCGCCTCAAAACTGTTCCAACCATTTCAAAGAAGATCCTAACCACACACGAGGCCAAGAACCCATTTATACAGTATATTATTTTCAAAAATAATACAAACATAGAGAGAAAGAAACTAATCAAGTCACAAACAGTTAGAAAACTTTCCCTTTCCCTTGTTGTCGCTAGAACCTATCATTACCTAATTGTAAAAATTTGATAATATCATATAAGTAAATCTCACACTATCCAGTATACTGTAATAATCAAATGTGTAATAATCTAAGAGATTAAATAAACAATATAATCCAAGGAATTTAAATACAGCTGTGAATCCATTCCGTTTCTATTATCCGACCACAACCAGTTGATTTCTTTCGAAAGTGGTAAATACAATAATAAGGACTCATGCACGGATATGATAACCAAACAAGTTTCGGTTCTCAAGTATATTAGAGTATGATCAGGTTCAACATGATCGCATGATAACCACGTGATGCAAAGTATCAATGACTTTAACCCCCTAAAGATAATATGATGTTTTACCCTATACCCACAGTATAGTAAACACTACAAGGAGTCTCGAATCGACTTTATCCTCCCCACTCACGTATGTATGTACAACAAATAATGTAATATCAATCATCAATGCAATTTATAGAAATTATAATCGTATAATGTAAATGTTACTATGAGATTTACTTAACCTTGCAAGCGCAATACCACAACTTCCTTGTGCTCAGAGTCGGTAAACTAGTCCATACGAGGTTCTAATTGTGGTCCTACAATTCATTTATAAAATCCAATAAGATTCCATAACCATTTTACAATTTCTTTTCTAATTTATTATATTTTAATTAGTCTTGTCTCGATTCTCTTGACTAGACTTTAAGGGGTTTTTCCAAAAGTAGGGGGGATTTACATTTTATTTCACAAAATAGGGTGGTGTACTTTGAAATAACAAAAGTAGGCAATAACGCCTTTTGAAAAGGCGTTATTGGTTTTGAAGTTGGTGAGGTGGCGGTGACGTGGAGGCGATTTGTATAGATAGCGCCTTTTCAAAAGGCGTTATTGGTTAAATTTGACGTTTCTGAGGTGGCGGTGAGGTGGTGGTGACGTGGCGGGCCAAATATAGATAGCGCCTTTTGAGAAGGCGTTATCTATACAATTCCGCCGCCACGTCACCGCCACCTCACCAATTGGACTCGCGATCTGTCCGCCACCGCCGCTGCTGCTGGTCCGCGACCTCCTTGCGCGCGTTGATGCTGGCTGCGCCGCTGCGCTAGCCGTCACCGTGAGCTGCTGGACCGCGTCGTCCTCGACCGCTCCGTCCCTCGCCGTCGTCGTCGTCGTCGTAGTTGAGCGATCTCGACAATGACAACCAATTTTGAATATGCATAGGAGGAGTTTATTTTTGTATAAAAAAGAAACCAATTTCGAATATATATATATTTGCGAAGGAGCTATCTACACATTTGCCGCGCCACCTCACCTCCCTGCGCGCGTTGATGCATGGGTTGTCCACGTCGATATTCGTGGGCGTTGTTTACATTGGTTGTCTACCTCGACATACGCGAGTGGCGCGGGTGTGAGGTGGCGATATGCGTACGCTTTATATCACTATTTATAGGCTTCATGGGTGTGAGGTGGCGGTGAGGTGGTGTTGAGTTGGCGAGGCAATTTGTATAGATAGTTCCTTTTCCACCTCACTGTCCACGTAGAACGCACAGATTACACAGATAGCGCCTTTTGAAAAGGCGCTATCTGTGTAATCTGTCCCACGTGGCCATGACACATGGATAACGCCTTTTGAAAAGGAGCTATCCATGTGCCCACGTCAACAACGACACCAACCTATTGTGATAACGCCTTTTCAAAAGGCGTTATTGCCTATTTCTGGAAAAAAATCTATTTCCACCTCATTTCCCTCATTTAAAGTAATTTTATATGTATTTTTGTAAATTTTTCAGCTTTAAAACAATTTTGACATTTTTGGGCATTTTCGATGTCGTAACATGTATTAAAAGGAAAACCACCGATATAAATCCTCGAGAATATTCCAAAATCTTTATTTTTCATAAAAATCCCCAATTTCAATTTGTTTGTCCAAAAATCCCATTCTTCTTAATTTTCCCTAATTTCTTTGAATTTTATTTTATTTTTCTTATTTTCAAAACATTTTTTTTAATGAGGAGAGTTGAATCTAACCCTGTTCGGCCTGGTCTTGGGGATCAAATCCTCCATCGTCTTTTTCCTCACGCAGAGACTCTCTTGTGCAATGTATTTTTGTTGTTGTTTTTTTATTTTCCTTGAATGTTTGGGGTGCCCAACACCATTGGAATTAGCTAGGGGAGCTCATGGCTCCCCCACCGTCCTCCTCTCCTACCTTTTTCTTCACCCTCTCACGGTTCTTCTCTGCTCTTCTTTATATTATTTTTTTACTTTCTTACCTCTTCTCCTCCTCCTCCTCCTCCTCCTCCTCCTCTCTTATCTCACAGCCAACAACAATAATAACACCCTCAATCGCCTAATT
This sequence comes from Stephania yunnanensis, assembly GCA_039657365.1. Taxonomy (NCBI): domain Eukaryota; kingdom Viridiplantae; phylum Streptophyta; class Magnoliopsida; order Ranunculales; family Menispermaceae; genus Stephania; species Stephania yunnanensis. The sequence continues at coordinate 22,830,360 of CM077581.1, read as the reverse complement.
CAAATTCGAATTGAGACACACACACCGTCCCTAAAACCAGAAATCACAAAAAATAAAATTTCCATGGCTCACCTTGAACCGTTACCAACAACAACGAATCATCACAACATTCACGACTCTTCTCAATTGAATCGAGACAGTGAAGAAAAAAGGAAATTGAACCAGTTAAAAAAAAGAGAGGGAGAGACAACGAGGTTGATGGGGGACCAAACCCAGTGAAGACAATAGGGATGATGAAGAATGAACGAAGTAGAAGATGAAGTCCTCCTACCCTCTGTTCGATTTCAACTTTGTGAAGAAAAAAGGTTTTTATACACCAAATGACTGAATTGCCCTTCAATTTATATCATTTCCTTAATAAAACAAATACCCCTTTGGGTCTTTTACCTTGTTCTTCTTATTTCATAATTATCTCTTTAATTTGAGTCTAAATTAAACCGAAAAATACCTCAATACTACCAAAAATTGGAGAATGCATTCTGAAACTCTTAGACAAACCATCTCGCATAAAAATTGAGGTGTGGGATCCATGTCGGTTCCTTCAATCCAATTAACGTTCAAAATTTGAATTTTTAAACTTATTTCGACAAGTATCTCCAAATACAACCCCGCAAAAAATCGAATTTATTCAGTTAAATTGAATTTCGCAAAATAAAATAATATATAGTACACGACACTAGGCATACATCGCAAAAAACCTGTAAATCTCATTTTACCAGTCCTCATCTCTCAACTCACGACCTAAACTATATTAGGACTCGTTAATTCTGTATTAGCTGTAATTATCGATTTAAAATTTTTGGGATTTAACAATTCATGCAGATAATTTAAGTATAACAGGAAAAGAATGCATGATTATAAGGCGCAAATGACTAAGCAAAGTTGGAATGCATGTGTGGTGAATGTCTGTCGAATCCCGAGGATCAGATTCACTAAATTGGAAGTCATCGTTGGCGAGGTATTTCCCACCAAATGCTTCACAGTCAAAAGAGGACCCCGTGGTCGAAAGTTAGATTTCTAATCGATGCCTCTCGAGAAGAAACCCATAACGGAGGCAAGCCTCACACCAACTCTTTCTCGTACCTACTAGACTCGCGGAGACAAGTCTCACATGCAGTCACTGACAAGACCCATATTGCACGCCAACTCTCGAATTGCCATCCACGGGGTTCTGTGATTAGTGTTATGCCTGGCCCATCGATCATATATATAAATATAAAGGAATGGATTATAAACCAGCCTAAAACTGGTGCGATTTATGTCATAAGACGGTGGTAAATATGGCAAGAATTTAAATGAATTCTAAAAGAGTTTCTCGTGGGTTTACTTACTTCAAACAATCGCAAACACCATATGAAACATCCCACGCATGCCTCGAAGTGCGCAACCGACACCTGACAATAGTATCATAAGTTACTAGTGTTCGAATATAATATTTTAAATATATTAGGATCAAATTAATTGGGTTTATAATATGTGACTAAATAAAATATTTTTAGTCCAAATATTTAGTTGTGACACGCTTTATGAGTTACACACCTAGTGTAAAACCCCTAAAATCTTTTCAAAATTCAATTTCCTACTATTTTCCTATTTTCTATATTTTTTCTAATTTTATGGATTTCTTTATAATTTTTGATATTTTTGATATTTTTTTGTAATTTATATTAAAAAGTTTTTAATATTAAAATACGGGGTTGAGCCCAATTAACCCAGGCCTGGGCCGGCTTGACCCAGGGCATATACGCACGCACACACGACATGTGTGCGACCCCCTGTCCGTTGCCTCCAACAACAAAGAAAAATTGCATTATTTTATGCATTTCGTCTCTGCCCCTTTTTAGCTTTTTATTACCTAGGGTTTATCTTCCTTGATTTTTTTTTTTTTTGCATTTTTAGGTTGAATCTCATCTAGATTACGCTTTTAATCCCACCAACTCCACCAAAACTCTAACCCTACTATTAATTTTTTTCTTTAGAGATAAATCATGAGCTTTGCTTTGCATGTGTTCAAGAAAAAATTTGTTTATATAGTTGGTTTAAGTTCACATCTAGCTCTTCATCTCCTTTCACTTGCTCATCTAGATGCACATCTAGGGTTTGTATTTAAAGAATCTATGTACCTTGAATGTCCACTAAGTTTTTTAGGACACTCTTGATGGAGTCATAACAAGGATGATCTAGAGGTCCCAATTAAATATCTCCATTTAGTTTTTTGTTATTATTTTTATTTCACTTAGCCTAAATCTTTGTAACTTTAAGCATATATATATATCAAAATAGATAGCTTAGTTTGTATACATCACATTTAATTATCTCCACTGTTGATTAAACTGCCGACTACAAGGCTACCTTGTGTTTCGTGCTAATGCGCATCTCGAGGCACATTTCAAGCTTTTATTTAATCAGTTTAATTTAGTAACTTAGGCCTTATTTCGATAAATTATATAAACCTTAGCTTAAGAAAAATTAGTAATAGCTTTACTAGTTCAACCAATATTTTATTTGCCTAAGTCTTAATTGTCCCATACCCGCGCTACGCGCAAACCAAGGCATCATAGGCTCTCAATGCACATACGCATAATGTGATAATGGAAACTAAATTAGTGTGACATGATTTAAATAATAATACGACAATTATGAATTGTATCACATAAAAACATATTTTAAACCTTCGATTCTAGCACCCGAGGTTTTACTCGAGATTTACATGTTGGCTCTAATTACTGTTTGCTAATCCTAGTGATTAGGGTATAAAATTTGTTTAATGAAATTCAGACCGTCATAATGGAAACCCAAAAAAAGGATACCATATATGTGATCATAATGGCAAAAAATGTAAATAAGTGTATCACATATTTATCGGGTATAAACAGTCTCCAAAAATAACCTAAAAGACAGTAAGTAATTACAAAACACCTACAAGTATTAGTAGAGGGGAGCTTTCTAGATCAAAAGTGATACCTAAGTAGCGTTTTCCCTCAGCTCGTTGTAGGATCTGTAATTTGTCATCAAAACAATGACAAATTCCAATGTGTAAATCCTAGAGAAAATCAATTAGTATTTACAAGAATCCCAAATAAAACTGCTACAATTCATGCGGATAATTAAAGTGAAACTAGAAAAGAATGCATACATATAAGTCGCAAATAAATAATCAAAGTTGGAATACATGTGTGGTGAATGCATGTCGAACCCCGGGGATCGGATTTGTTAAATCGAGAAATCCCCGTTGACAAGGTATTTCCCACCAAACGCTTCATAGTCAAAGAAAACCCCATGGACAGAAGTTAGACTTTCGACTGATGCCTTTCGAGAAGAAACTCGTAACGGAGGCAAGCCTCATGCAAACTCCTTCTAGTACCTAATAGACTTGCGCAGATAAGTCTAATGCGTAGTCACTAATAAGTCACATATCGCACGACAACTCCCAGATTTCCATCTATGAGGTGCCAAAATTAATATCGTGCCCGCCTCGTCAATTATACATAGATATACACGAGAATGAAATATAAATAAGCCTAAAACTGGTGCGATTTATATCATAAGATAGTAGTAAATTTGTCCAGAGTTTAAATGAATTCTACAAGAGTTTCTCGTGGGTTTACTTACCTTAAATAATCGCAAACACCCTCCAAACACATTTCGTTCACGCCTCGATGTGCGCACCTGACACCCGACTGTAGTCTCCTAAGTCCTAGGTGTCCAAATATACTATTTTAAATATTTTAGGTTTAGATTAATTGGGTTTATAATGTGAGACCAAAAATAAACATTTTTTAGTCCAATATTTAGTGGCAACACACTTTACAGGTTACACACCTAGTGCAAAACCCTAAAGATTTTCTTAAAATTCAATTTCCTACTCGTTTTTCAATTTTTATACTTTCCCAATTTTTCAGGATTTTCCATAACTTTTAATCTATTTTCTTATTTTTCTATAATTTATTTTTATTTGAAATTGTACTAATTCATTTCTTAAAATTATTTTTAATTATTAAATAGGGGTTGGGCCACTTGAACCGAGCCTAGTGAACTGGACCCGATTCAGCCCAATTGGGGTGGCTTGGCGAGCTGAGCCCGACCCATGTAACGACCCATTTTAACTAATCTCGATTAATTAACAAATTACGGACTAAGAACCTAAGCTCAGACCCACGTGGACGTCGCGGAAAAGTCTATGGCATGCCCAATGGGTGAAATATGTTATTTTTGTGTGGCGAATGATTATTTATCCTACTATCATTAAATAGTTCGCGCCGCGTTAATTGCGAATTTCGTTTGGTCGCATTGTGCGTGTGTAGTGACGAGAGTGTACGACGTCGTGGAGTGCGCGTAACGCGGGTGTACGGGTTTTAGGGGGACGAGCTGTCACATCACTCACCCCATCATGTCACACATCAAATCAAACTCATCCCTTATCATTCCATTTTGTCTTTTTCTCCAAAAATAAAATAATCAAAAAAAACAAAATGTATATATATATATATATATATATATATATATATATATATATATATATATATATATAAGAAAAGAAGAGAGAGAGAGAGAGAGACGAGAGATGAGATAAGGAGAGAGAAGAGAGAGAGAGAGAGAGAGAGAGAGAGAGAGAGAGAGAGAGAGAGAGGACGAGAGATGAGATAAGGAGAGAGAAAAAGAGAGAGAGAGAGAGAGAAAGGAGAGAAAGACGACCGGCACCGATGAGAGAGCTCCAGCGCGACACAGCAGCAAGTCCGGCTAGGCGAGCAGTCGTGGCGGCGATTGGGTCGGCGCACTCCGGGAGCTGGACGCGGACAACGGCGGTGGAGACAGTGGCTGTGCGACGCGGTTGCGTGGTGGAGACGACAATGCGGGCTGGCCGGCAAGCCAGCAGGCGGGTGCGGACAGTAGCGGCGCTGCACGGCGGGGACCGGTAGCGGCGTGGCAGCGACAGATCGACAGCGCGGAGGATGGCGACGGCGACGCGGAGGCCGCGGGAGGTGGCGCAATGACGAACCAGCGCCACGATGACGAGACGCGACGCGACGCGAAGGAGCTCACCAGCGACAGCGGTGGCGGTTGGCAGCAGAAACAATTGTCGGCATAGCGCGGTAGTGCGCCGCTGCCGGCGTGGTGCGGCCGCGGTGGTGGCGAGGCGATGGCGGCGCCGACAGCAGCAGCGGCGTGTTGCCGGAATAATCCCCGGTACGGTTCGAAAAGTGTACCAAGTAGTAAACTGTTTGGAATAAAAGTTATTATCTCAAATTTTGGTATCACATTATAATTCATTTAATGAAACTCTAAAATAATAAAAATTGTAAAATTGGACACCAGGAATTTAGGAGACCATAGTCGGGTGTCAGGTACGTATCTCGAAGCGAGTGCGGGACATTTCGAAGGCGTTTTGCGATTCGTTTGTGGTAAGTAAACCCACGAGAAAGTCAGTTCAAAATTTACTTATTTTTCCTGTAAATTATTTATTTCACATTACTTTTCGCCAGTTCAGTTTTCATGTTTACTCTATTCCCGCGTGTGTCTATGGTCGAAGGGACGGTGTGACCCCTTTCTGGCTCTCTTGTAGATGACGATCCGATTGTTGCTACGGTGTTGGTCATACCCTAGACTACGCGTGAGATTTATCTCAGCGAGTCGATGATCTCGAGAGCGAGTTGACGTGAGGCCTACCTCCGTCACAGATTTCCTCTCTTTTGAGGCTTTGGGCGGAAATCTACTTTCCGACCAACAGAGTTCCTCATTTCGATCGTGAAGAGAGGGTGTGGATTTCCTCACCTCCAGGGCCTTCTCGGTTTAGTATTTAGTCCTAGGGCTCGACAGCTATACACCACACTTGCGTTCCATATTCTTGATTATCTCACGACTAATATTCATGCTTTACATTCTTGTTCATTTACTTTATATGCATGAATTGTAGCCATTTTTCTTGGATTTCTTGTGAATACTAACTGAACTTCTCAGGGATTTAGTCACCTGGAACTTTTCATTGTTGTTGGTGGCAAGTTGCAGATCCTACGACGAGCCGGGGGAAGGCGGTGATTGGCAACTACCTCTGATTTGGAGCTCCTCCACTAGCTTACTCGTAGGTGTTTTTATTTACATATATATACTTTTTGGGATCTTTTGAGAGACTTTTACTTGATACATGTATATCGACACCTATTATATATTTTTGTCGCCTTAACAGATATAAATGGTATCATTTTGCGGGGTTTCCACCCCATAGGTTGTAAATTAATGCATAACTTGCTTACATTAATTATATGCATATTATTGAGACTTTCGCTACTAAAATAACTTAAATAAATCAAAATAAATAAATTAATGTATAAAACTTTATAACTTACTATATTTCGCCAAAATAATCATTTGAACATAAAAATTACTAAGTTTGAGTATTAGATGGTAAGTTCGCGGGCCGTCAAAGACAGGCGTGCGGGTGACGTGGCATGGCTTGGTGACGTGTCCGGCGACGTGGCAGTGCCGGTTTGTCTCGGAATTTGGGACCGTCACAACCCAGGGGTTCCCACGCATGTTTTCGGGCTTCGTTTTCTTGTAGAGTCTCTGCTCCCATATCAATCAATTTCTTTTCTCAAACAACAACAATTAAATGACTAAAGCATCAGCAACAACATCAAAAACCACAACAACAACAATTTCAGCCAAAATATCAACAATTGATTAACTAAACTTAAAATTGGTTGCATTTTTAGGAAAAACTCAAGAACACCAATCAAATCTCAAAAATTAGTTTGTTAATAAAATCAATGGTGTCCTTACACAATTTGGGTTCAACAAATTCATATAAATTTTGTTTTTTTAAAAAAACCTCAACTTTGATGCATTAAGAGCAAGAAATATCAACTATAAAGGGTTGAGATTTGTTACCTAGGGTTTAGCTTCCTTGATTCTTCCCTTTTTAGGTTGAAGCTTCTTCAGATTGAGCTTTTTAATCCTACCAATATCACCAAAATTCCGGCATTTACTATTTATTTCTTCTCTTGAGATAAATCCATGGTTTTGTTTTGCATGTGTTCAAGAACACACTTATTTATATAGTTGGTTTAAGCTCTCGTCTAGCCTTTCATCTCATTTCACTTACACATCTAAATGCGCATAAAAAAATTGGTGATTTCATAGTTTGTGTGTATGTGTAGATTATTAAATCACATTTATTTATTATGTATAAGCATTGTGAATGAGGACGCAGCTCGAGATGCGTACAGGCATGGGAACCGGGTAAAGAGTGATTGATGAGTTTTAATTAAGTCATATACATATTAATGAAACCAAATTAAGTACATTAATTTATCTGAACTATAGTTTACAAATAAAATTAAATTAAAGCACCTAAGTTTATGTAAATAAGCATAAACCATGGACATCCCTCGAGATATGTGTTGGAATACAATCTTTGAGATTTTCGTCAAGATTTGTGTTAGTATTCGTATAAATAGAGATAATGGGGTGATTATAAGCCTTAGATTTATATAGAGATGAACCATCAAGTAGAGACATAAGGTTGAGATGTTAAGTTCAAACTTATAAATATATGTCTTATTTACAAACCATGCAAAATCAAGCAATTAAACAATAGAAAATTAAGAGGTGAAACACTTGCTGGGATTTGAGAAATCAAGGGCTCGAGAGAGCTAAATTCATCAACATTAAGATCTACAACAACAAAACTTGAAGATCAAGAACCTAGGTGAGCATACTCACTACTATGCCCTTATTTTCATTCATGCATGTGAAGTTTAAGTTATGAATCATAGGGATTTTGATAAGAAAAAAAATTAAAGTCATTACATGTTAGTTTTTTTTTATCAATTCGAATACATAATTGAAGTCTCAAGTTTAAATTTTAAGCTTTTAAGATTTTGATAATAATTGAGGTTTCTACACGAGTTTAAGACTTGAAATTTTGATCTAATTAAAGTTCTTGTTTTCATAAACAAAATTGATATTTAGATTCTTCATGAAATTTTGCTCAATCTACTATATTGAATTTTTAATTTTAGGTAAGGAATGACTTTGTTATGAATTCTTTAAGTTCATGAAGTTCTTGAAAACAAAACTGGAATTTTGCATGTTCCCATTCCAAATCAGTATCTGCAATTTGGCGATAACATCCTTATATTAAATCCAAAATGACTCATTCTGGTGGCATTGGAAAGCACAACCATAATGATAAAACATTGATCTCAAACACCACTTGAAGATTTGGACTCCTTCTTATTTAAAAATGTTCTACAACTTTGACGATGAATATGAGATTTTTGGGTTTTACGGTTTTGATAATTTTCTGATGTTTTGAGAATAACTTCTTCCTTTATTATTGGATTAAGCATATTTATAATATGACATTCTAAGGTATGTTTGTAGTCTTCAATAAGAATACTATGATTTTTGAAGCTATAAATTAGGAGAAATGAGTTTCTTAAGTTTGTTGGACTGAATATAAAACAGTTTTGTGTAATTGTGAAGAAATTTCCATATCTCCTTCGTTTCTTATCGAAATAACGCACACCTTATTGTTTTGAAAAGTTAAGATATAGCTATAAAACTTCTTTTGGTACTATAATACATAATTTAAACGTTTTGGCAATTGAAATCAACTCATAAATTGTTGCGCTAAAACTGTCTTTATTTTAATAAACTAGATTTCTACATAAACAAACTTTTAAAGGGGCCGATTTTAAAAATTAGAATATAATACCACTTAACAAACCAAAAACATATTAAATTCAATTTTTCGAGACACCTCGAGAGCTTGGAGAGGACTTACGGGGTGTGAAACATAAGTTTTGGAGTGTTAGGAGCTAATTTTTAGGCTAGTAATTGCCTGCATTTAAGGTAAGTACATTGGTCAGGTATTCATTTCCATTTCAATTCCCTTCTATTATTGGAATAAAATCACTTCGACTATTTTTACCGTTATGAATCTCCCAATTCCATGACATGCATCAGTATACTATCTATGCTTAGTATAAGTATTGAATTCATAGTTTCGAATTATTCATAGCGTTTCGTTCAATTCATTTTCTTATCATAGTTTGGACTCTTTATTGTTGTTGATCTCCTGATTTGTGTCTTGTGAGCTAGCATGCTATTGTATTATCCTCTAGTTTTTTCACCTCTATGTTCACATGTTTGTATGTTAGTCATATTTAGATTCATGATACATAAGTGTTATCGAGTTTTTAAGGCAGTCCACACATTTGGGTTCCCTGATTTTTGACATCGATACTCCTTATTGGCTGATGTAACGTAACTCATGGCCGAATACATAAGTTGATGTGATGAAGCTCGCGGCTGACCAAAGTGTTGGTTTTTAGGGTTCATACACAACGAAAAACTCAAAATAGTTTTTGAAACAACAAGACCAAAAATAAGTTCCATTAAACTAGATCTACAAAAAGTAAACCATACCTGAATGGTGACCACAATTTGCGATTTCTTTCTCTGATTGTTTAATTTTCAAGACTTTCGAATGTGCGTCCTCTATCAGAAATCCACACATGAATGGTGACCATAATTTGGAGTGCTAGCCCCAAGAGAGATAGAAAATGCTTTTCTTTCTCTCATAAAACCCATAGAAATAAAAAATAACAAAAATAAAAATCTTATTTCGTTTTAGGGTTTCAACCTATATTTATATGTGTAGATAACCCTCGCTTAAAATCTTATTTGTAATACTACTATTGTATTTAGACAGTTTAATCAAATTGCACACACACCCCTATTAATAAGTTATCATATAACAAATTGTAAAGGTTTTTATGTCATGAATTTTATCGTATAAAATTCATTACTCTAGACCAATTGAAATCGCACAACCATTCTTTGTGTGTGACCCAATAGGTTCAACGATTTTGGCAGTGAACCAAAATCATTTTGGTACATAAGTCATAAGCGGACTCTAGCAAGACATCATGACTACCCAAGTAGCATGAATATCAAAATTAATTCAACCTAATGAATAACATATATCATATCATTTTGTAATCTTTATGTAAACTGAAAATATCTAAGTGACATTGATCATATCAATTTACATGGACTTAGCCATTATCGATATATCATATCGAGGGATCCACTGACATCTCTTTATACGGGATTGACAAATTCTATCTTGATTACATTCCTTTACATATTATTCACATGGTAATCAATCAAAATTTTTATAATCATCCGGTAAAAGACAAATTTTGATTGTGTTGAATTACCGCACTCCTAATATTGAGGTCTATGGTAATCTCAAGTCGAATTACTAAATGATATGCCTATCATCAGTAACACCTATGACTTAATCCATGTGGTGTTCTCATAGCGCATTGGTCTAGTGCCTTTTTCCCTAACGAGTATTCATGATCTTGATTCATATCCCTATATGCATGGTCATCACATGACCATCAATACAGATTCATACTAGTCCTAATTCATTATAGTTCATAGTATAATGACCGACTATGGACATTTTAGATATTTCAACAAATACCCATGGATCTTACTATAAGGTAAACATGCAATTACTTATAATAAAATGACAAATGAAAACCTCAATTTTATTAATTAAAATGATAAGATAAACAATGTTTGTAGATTTACCTATGGCATAAGCCCTAACACAAAGCTCGATTTGTGGGAATATCCAATCTATTCCTTTTGATGTATTTGGTGCCTATTTGCATACATTCCTTTTTAGCTTTTCTTTTGTTGCTAATTGTAAGATTTCAGTTACCATTTTTTGTATATTTGAAAATGTGAATGAATGGCCACATGATTTACACACTGGGATTGTCATCTTTGCTGACAATTGCAAATCCATCGAGTAACATATCGATATAAGAGAAGATTGGCGACTACCTCTGAGCCCCAAACGACTATTTGCTACCATCTTTTGTAGGTTTCGTTTGTTTAGATTCATTATATTTGTCTTTTATACATTTTAGGTTGTATGCAGGATTAAAAGGCTAGACTTCCCGACTGATGCATGATGTTACACTTTTATTGTCACTTTTGATATACATACATGTGATTTATTACCTGATTTCCATATATATATATATATATATATGTTTTATAATTGCTTCCGTAATATTATTAAGATTTCCGTTAATTTGTTAAAATGCATAAAAATCTATATAAAATTTGAAAATCACGAATAATGAGAAAGAAATAATACTTATCCTGAACACGAGTTATGAGGAGAATAAGACAAAAAGATTGACTAATACGTTGTTAAGTCCTACGTGGCTGAAATTAGGGCTTAATAACGTATTAGGCCGGGTCATGCACTGATTAGAGGTTCAAGCCATCACATAGATTTAAAAAATCCATGCACCTTTAATGTCCACTAAATTTCCTAGGACGCTATTGCTATAGTCATCATAAGGATGATTTAGAGGTCCTATTTAAATATCTCCACTTAGGTATTTGTTATTATTTTTGTTTCACTTAGCCAAAATTTTTATAACTTTACACATATCAAAATAAATATCTTAGTTTGTAGATATCATATTTAATTATCTCCATTGTTGACTAAGCTACCGACTACTTGGCTACCTGGCACCTCGCGCTAATGTGCATCTCGAGGCACACTTCAAGCTTTTATTTAATTAGTTTAACTTAGCACTTATGTCTATTTTTGATAAATTAGTTAAACCTTAGCTTAGGAAAAATTAGTAGTAGCTTTACTAGTTCAACCAATCTTTTATTTGCCTAAGTTTTAACTTTTCCATACCTGCACTACGGGCAAAACAAGGCATTCCACACTCTCAACGCACACACACACAACACGATAATGAAAACCTGATTAGTGCAACAAGATTTAAATATTAATACGACAATTATGAATTGCATCACACAAAAATGACTATTAAACCCTCGATTCATGTATCGAGGTCTTTCTTGATATTTACATGATGATTCTAATTATGGTTCCTTAATCCTAGTGATTAGGGCATAAACATGGTTTAATTAAATTCGGGCCGTCAGAATCTTCCCAACTTAAAGAAATTTCATTCCGAAATTTAAACATAAGGAGATTCGTCTGATCAAATTTAGAATCGGAATACTTGCTTGCACACAAATTCTTTCATATGAACAATTAGGTAGGTTTTGATGCAAGTCTCCTTAAAAGTTAAACCTCTGTTAGCACTAAAGTGATGAGAATCTTCCACACAGCTAGGTTTGTGATCCCATAATTTTGACTTCTCTCGATACTGATCTACATCTTCCTTTCTTGCTTGCTAAGCAGTCTAGAGTGCTGACACATGTGTCTAATTCCTTTTTGTGAGATTTTGTGTATCTCGAGGCTATATTCTAATTGAACCTTTTGATATCGTTTAATATCATAGAAGACCTAATATAGTATATACTACAAAGCCTATATAACAACCTAATGTTTGAGGCTGGAGTTCTTGTTTCAAGCGCTTCCCTCATAAAAATCTCCTCCATATATCATTGAATACTATTGGGTGCACTAGACACTCACACTGTGATGGCCCTTTCTTCTAAATAGGGCACTGCCCGGTCTAATCCCGTAATTAAGCCTTAATCCAAACCATATAAGTCTGAATTACATATTAGTCAGCATTTCGTCCCTATATTCATTAATGAACGTGTTCAGATATTATTAGATTTTAGAGTTAATTAAAACTTTTTATCATTTAATATTATTACATATTTTAAAGATTATGCGAAAGCTCTTACTACTCAAAACTCTAAGTGTGGAAAACCATGAAAACACAACATTACATGCATGTATATATCATAAAAGTAAGAACACAGTATCATATATGAGTATCAAAAATGGGAAACTATGCACTTAACCCATTATATAACCCAAAACTGTACAGTAAAAATATAAACAATAATAATATAGCAAAAATCGAGTCATACAAAAATGAGATAAGAGAATCGCCGAAATGCTCAAAGAAAGTCGTTGATCTTCTCATTCCTCGGTCTGCTGCTGCTCGACGGACCTACACCCACCGTCACAAATTAGATGATGAGTATATGGATATTTAAGTAATAACTAGAGAACTCTATGCCGCATTTCCAAAATATAAAAAAACGTATTTAAAAGCATAAAGTAGCGTACGAATTGCTGGATCAAATAATGCAAGTAAATACCATAGTTAAAAAATGTATAAACTGAAATAGGCTAAGTCAAGATGATCTACGTTCGGTCGACGGTGAGAACTATCACCTAAGTTTTCCCATTACTATATGGAGCTACATTCAACATATTCCATACAAATAGTGGAGTTGCACTCTACGCGTATACATCATCTATCTCATTCTTGCCGACCACTCCAAGTCCCATATCTAGTGTGCCGCGCAAGTGTATGTAGTGGCGAGTGCCGGAACCCCAGTAGACCTATGTCCCCATGAACTGTGCGTCTCTTGTGCCATGGACACTAGATAATCCCTACTTTAGTTTTCAAAAACCAATAGCTCCATTTCTCTAGGATTTCAAAACTAGTTAGGCTACAAAGTCCAAGGAAATAGAATACAAGTCCAAATCCAACCCAACTTATCCCAATAGCATGCTTTTGATAAACTATATATCAAGAATAACATCAATAGTAGAAATTGGAATCAATGAAACACTTTACAAGGCATCATGTCACAATATTCAATTATAAATAGACACAAGAACAATATGATGTGAGATTATAAGTAGCAATGTCTACAAATAGACCATAAAATGACAAGAGTCAATGAAATGAACTATAAATTTCTCACATATTTACTTACAATTTACAACGCTTATCCTAGCCTGTCTGGCCTTTGGACACTCCAAAACGTGTCCCCAAACTTTTGAGACCCCTCATTAATTCCTTGGAGTTGTTTGATAAGTTTTAGAGTGAGTTTAGATCGCTACTTAGAGTTTTAAACCCATTTATAATGTTTAAACCATTTTTGAGAATTGTTGATTTTTGCACTTTCTGGGCAATTAGCGCGCTGGTTGTGATATTAGCATGCTAATTCCTAACTCTAGCGCGCTACCTGAAATCTCTAGCGCACTAATCAAGCTTAGCACGCTAGTTTTTGACATTAGCCTGTTAATCTCAACATTAGCGCGCTACTTCTGATATCTAGCATCCTAATTATTATTAGCGCGCTAGATTATATACCTAGCGCGGTATGTTCAACAGAACCCAAAATTCTGCATTTTGAATTCTGGGTTTTTACTACATATAGGCCTTGTTAACGCCTTAGGGACCCTCATACACACTACAAGAGGTCCCTAACATCAAACCCTACACAAAACAACAACAACAACATCAAATTCCATGAATTCATCAACTTAATGGAGTGGAGAAGTTACCTAACTTCCAAAACTTCTTCTTCTTCACCCAAGCTTGAATGAATCACCCAAGCTGGAATGAATCTCTTCTTCTCCACCAAGTTACTCCAAAAATCTCTCTTTTCTCTCATTCCCTCTTTGCAAATCGATTTTGATGAGGATAAGAAATGATAAACTATTGACTTATACGCTTCATTTTACTATATAAATATGTTTAAACATTAGCCTTGATTCATGTATGCACACGTATCTCAAGGTTCAACTAGTGGACCATCTTGTGACACTTGTCCCTTAAGTCATGCTTAAGTGACTCAACAAGTTGACTCACATGATCACTTGATATGGCAATATGTGTCTCGATGCACATCATGTGATTATTATTTTATTTCACTAACTTAGACACATTAATGTTTATTCAAATGTGACCACATTAAAGCCATTTACAAAATAAACATTATTTCGCATTAAACTTATCCCATAAGCTGCTACCTCGGTCCTACATTGGCACGCAACTCGAGGTATATCCCCGCTCATCTTGATACTTATATACTCATATAAATTGACTTAATAGTCTACACATATAAATACACTAGGCATACATCACAACAAATATAAAATATACCTCGGCCCTTGCCTCAGTTAATGGAAATAAAACGGTGTAGGTCCTACAATACGGGTCGTTGATCCTGTTTAAGGAATTAAACACAATTAGAGATTTTGGGCCGTTACAACTCTTCCCAACTAATGAAAATCTCATCCTCAAAATTTAAAATTTTGAACTAGGATTTATACCTAACTCGAATAGGTACGGAAACTTATCTCTTATATAGTCCTCCCATTCCCAAGTGAATTTTGTATCATCGTGAAACTGCCACTTGACAAGTACTTTTAGGATAGACTTGCCTCTTAAGTTCTGTACCAATCGATCCAAAATCTGCACAAGTTGCTCCTCATATGAAATATCCTCACTCAGGTCTATCTGACTCAAATCTACACTCGGATTATCACTTGCTCTCAACTCAGCTAATCAAAGCATGGATATATGAAAGACTAGATGAACTCCTGCCAATTTAGAGGTAACTCAAGATCATACCTAACATTCCCGACCCGTTCCTTAATCCTGAAATGTCTGATAAACCCTAGTGCAAGTTTATCTTTCACTCCTAACCTCTAAGGACCCTTCCGAGGAGAAACCTATAAATATATAAAGGATCCCTCGGTGTACGTGAAATCACCGTGATATATGTCCGCATACTTCCGTTGTCTATCCAGGGCTCCCTTGAGTTTCTGATGAATCAATCGTACCTTCTACTTGTGATCAACAACAATTTCAGGCCCTATGGTCTCCCGGTCTTCTAGCTCAACCCAATACGATGGGGAACAACACGATCTACCATATAAAGCCCCAAAATGGGTCATCTCAATACCGGCCTGATAATTGTTGTTATATGCAAATTCACATAACAGTTGGTACTCAACCCATGATCCACCAAACTCCAAAACACAAGCCCGCAACATATCCTCGAGAACTTGAATCAATCTCTCAGTCTGCCCGTCACTTTAAGGATGAAAGCCCGTACTAAACTCTAGGCGTGTACCATACTGCTCCTACATACTCCGCTACATCCTGGACGTATACATAGCATGCTTCTCTGACGTAATAGTCATTGGTACTCCATGCAGCCTAATAGTTTCTCATTTGAACAATATATTCAACTAATTAAATGTGTAATGTCAGCCACCGGTAGAAAATGAGAAGACTTCGTTAGTCCGTTAAAAATAACGCAGATGGAATCATGTCTCCAGGCAATTCTTGGCAATCCTCTAAAAAAATCCATAGCAATGTCCTCCCACTTCCATCGTGGAATGGGAAGAGGCTATAACAATTTTCCAGGTCTACAATGTTCAACCCTCACTTGTTGACAAATTTCACGGTTCTTGATAAACCTAGACATGTCCGCCTTCATCCCAGGCCACCCAAAATGCCTCTTCAGGTCGTGGTACATTTTGGTCCTGCCTGGATGAATGGTGAATCGGGAATGGTATGACACCTGAAGAATCTCCTCTCTTAGCTCTGGTAATGACGATATCCATAGTCTGCCCCTGAACCTCAAACACTGGTCAGACGTCTCCGTCCAATTAACCCTCTACGCTAACTCATTAAACCTCGAGTACAACCCGTCGATCCTTTGACCCTCTGACACTCTCTGTACTCTCATCTGAGCACAAATCTCAACTTGAGTTTTGGTAGGAACCTTCGCATCTCCAACAAGTATCCTATTCAGTGCATCTACACCTACGTTCGCTTTTCCCGGATGATACTCCAAGGAAAAGTCGAATTCTTCAGAAACTCTAACCATCTGTGTTGTCTCATATTCAGATCCTTCTGGTGAAGAGATACTTCAAACTCTTGTGACCAGTAAAAAGTGTAAATTTCTCTTCATACATATAATGTCACTATATCTTTAGTGCAAACACTACTGCTGCTAGCTCCAAATCGTGTATCAAATAATTCTTCTCATGTACCTTTAACTGTCTAGATGCATAAGCTACTGTACTAACACCCTACATCAACACACATCCCTGTCCTTTATGAGAAGCATCGGTATACACTGAAAATTCCTGTCCTACCTTTGGTAATACCAATATTGGCGCAGTAGTCAATAATTTCTTCAACTAAGTGAATGCCTCTTCCATTCCTTAGTTCACTCAAATCTAACATCTTTCTGGGTCAATCTCATAATCAGTGATGCAATTTTTAAGAAATCTTTAACAAATCGGCAATAATACCCCACCAAACCCTGAAAACTCCTGATCTTAGTCATGAAAGTTGGTACTGGGTCCAATCCATAATTACCTGAATCTTAGCTGGATCTAATGCTATCCCTACTATTTCGACAACATGCCCTAGAAACTTGACTTTCGACAACCAAATTTCACATTTACTGAATTTGGCGTAAAGTCTATCCTCTCTCAAGGTCTGCAATGTCTCCGTGAGATGCTACTCGTGATCATCCCTCATCTTCGAGTATATTAATATATCATCGATGAAGACTATCATGAATCGATCAAGAAATGGTCTGAAAACCTAATGCATTAGATCCATACACTATTGAAGCATTGGTCAGCCAAAATGGCAAGACTGTGAACTGAAAGTGTCTATATCTCATGCAAAAACCTATTATGGACCTATCCTCATCCCTAATCTTGAGCGCATGATACGCTAATTGTAGGTTTATCTTGGAGAAAAATTATGCTCCTCTCAGCTGATCAAATAAATTATCAATCCTCATGAGTGGATATTTGTTCCTAATTGTTACTTTGTTCACCTGTCTGTAGTCGATACAAAGTCTCAAAGTACTATCCTTATTCTTCACAAAAAAGACGGGTCCTCCCCATGGCGACATAGAAGGTGCGATGAATATCTTTTATCCCAAACCCTGAAGATGAATCTTCTACTCCTCTAACTCTCGTGGTGCCATTCGGTACGGGGTGCATGAAATTCAGTTTAGTAACCGGTACCAACTCAATAATGAAATCAATATTTCGCGGTGGTGGTAAACCAGATAAATCTTCCAAAAATACATTTGAAAACTCTCTAACAACCGGTATGTCCTCCTGCCTAGGTCCCTGCTCTCTGGTACAGTGTATGATAACATCAACGCCTCCATCTCCTCACTAGTCGCAGGTCGACCTCTCGTACCCACTATTTTTGCTAAACTACCTCTAGAGGTGAACGTCGGATGCCTTGGGATCTTAAATATCACTGTCTTATTGAAACATTTGATATGAGCGTGGTGTGCTGCTAACTAATCCATCCCTAAAATCGTGTCGATTCTAAGAATTCAAGGACTCTAAAATCAGTAGGTAACTCTACCCCATCTATATCGACTAGACATCCCTCAATAAAACTATTAGGGTAAACCCTATCCCAAGCTGCATTACTCAAAATCAAATGTACGCTAAGCCTAACAGGTTTCAACCCTAGGATGTCCACCATGCGACCAACAACAAAATATACGGTAGATCTAGAATCAAATAATGCATATAAATCTCTACCGCAAATGGAAGCCATACCCTCAATGAGACCTCACGTCAATGTCTGGCTGGGCTACTATGTGAACATCATCTCGGGCTTGCTGGGTATAGACTGCTGCTGGATGCGGGCACTCTCTCATAATATGTCAGACCTGTCTGCATTTATAGCATGTAAGCTGTCTATGCTGACCCAGAGTCTGAAACTGTCCATGTGCCTAATACTAACCCTTTCTCTAGGACTGTCCTTGTCCCTATCTAGTATCTCGGCCTCGACCTCTGCCACCCTACGACTATTGTCGTGGAGCATGTGGGGTGGGAACTATAGGAACTACGGGAGTTAGAAATGCTAGCCTAATGGGAGGTGGCAATGCTGGCCTGACGGTTGGTGGCGAGGGAAGTCTGCCTATCATGTTTTGTGCTGGAACAATGGAAGATATATGAGGCACAACCAGTGGGTGAGTGGCTGGCCCCGATCTCTGAGAACCTCTGCTCCATCCTCTTGCGCCTTTACCCATCTGTCTCTCCTTCTCATACTTCATGGTCTGCTCTGCCGACAAAACTGGACCTGATGCTCCACCATTAACGACTCTACCCAAATAATATGTCTCATGTAATAGGGCTCGCTCGTAGATATCAATGAGTGTCCTTGCGCCTGAACTAACTACGTAATACCAAATATCTGGCCCAGTCCATCACTGAAATGGTACACATCCTCAGACTCATCTCTCACCAAGTCCCCAACAAACTATCGTAGATGATCATATCTGTCCATGTACTGCATCACAGGCTCCTTTAGTCCCTGTCTCAAGTCCATGAACTCTCTTATCAACCTCCTCATTATTGAAGGCAAAAAATACTGCCGATAAAACTTCTACTTAAAGGATCACATGTATCAAGCTCTCTATGAGTAACTACTATCATACACCACCACACGTTGGCGTCTCTCTCTCAAGTACACGATAAGATCTCTGTCCAAAGTCTATCTTTAATCTTTAGTATCCTATGGAGCTTCTCCTGAGAATGAATCCATTTCTCAATCTTCTGGAAATCCTTTACTCCATCAAGTAGGCTGACTTGAGTTTAATGAAGTCCTTCACTAGTTGAACTTCCACTGATATGCTAGAAGATGCGGGCGTGGGAGACAGTACTACCTCAGCTGTCTCCACTACTGGTGAGGTCATGGCTAGAATAGTCTACACCATCGGTGCTGCTAAATCCATAGTAGGAAGTGTTGGCACCTGTATAGTCGGTGTGGTAGTCATAGGAGTTGGTGTTAATGCCGGTGGAGCAAAACGGGCTGTCATCAAGGCGATGAAATCAGTCAAGTGCTGGCCCTGAGCTGTCACTCAGTTAGATAACCTTTGTAAATCCTCTGTAATAGTAGGAGGCTGACTGCCGCTAGGCTCTGCGTCTCCTCCCCCTCGCGTATCAACCATCGTGGTCTGCAATGGATAACGAACACGACCAGCTTCTACATGACACGACACACAAATATATATACATATAGCAATTAACAAGTAAATATAAGAGATCCCCCATCTTACTTTCACTCGCATCCCAACTAATGGTTTCTAGGAAAAGCTCATTTGGTTTCCATAACTAAGGTTTATGTTTTATTGCCTTAAACCATATAGTTCTCTAAACTTATTGTTCTGATACCAACTATGATGGACCCTTCTTCTAAACAAGGCACTGCCTACCCTAATTTCGTAATCAAGCCTTAATCCTAACCACACAAGACTTAGTTACGTATTAGTCAGCCTTTCGTCCCTAAATTCATCAATACACGTGTTCACATATTATTAGATTTTAGAGTTAATTAAAACTTTTTTTTATCATTTTAATATTAGTACATATTTTAAAGATTATGTGGAAGGTCTTACTACTCAAAATTCCTAAGTGTGGAAAACCAGAAAAACACAACATCACATGCATGTATATATCATAAAGGTAAAAACATAATATGATATATGAGTCTCAAAAATAGGAAACTATGCACTCAACCCACTATATAACCCAAAACTGTACAATAAAAATATAAATAGTAATAATACAGCAAAAGTCGAATAATACAAAAATGAGATAGGAGAATCACCGAAATGCTCAAAGAAAGTCGCCGATCTTCTCCTTCCTCGGTCTGCTGCTGCTTAACGGACATACACCCACCTTCACAAACTAGACGGTGTGTATATATATATATATATTTAATTAATAACTGGAGAATTATATGCCACATTTCCAAAATATAAGAAAAGTATTTAAAAATATAAAGTAGCGAAAGAATTGCTGAATCAAATAGTGCAAGTAAATACCATAGTTAAAAATGTATAGACTAACACAGGCTAAGTCGAGATGATCTACGTCCGATTGGCGGAGAGAACTATCACTAAACGTTTCCCACTACTATATGGATTTGCGCTCGACATATTCCATATAAATAGCGAAGCTGCGCTTTTTACGTATACATCATCTATCTCATTCTTGTCGACCACCCTGAGTCCCATATCTCCTGTGCCACGTAAGTGTAGTGGTGAGTGCCAAAACCCTGGTAGACCCATGTCCCCGTGAATCGCGCATCTCTTTTGATATGGACACTAGAGAATCCCTATTTTAGTTTTCAAAAACTAATAGTCCTAATTCTCTAGGATTTTAAAACTAGTTAAGCTACAAAGCATAAGGAAATAGAATACAAGTCCAATCCTATCCAACTTATCCTATAGCGCGCTTTTGATCAACTATATATCAAGAATAACATCAATAATAGAAACTGGAATCAATGAAACACTTTATAAGACATCATGTCACAATATTCAATCATGAATATACACAAGAACGACATAATGTGAGATTACAAGTAATTAGCCTCAAAATTAATCGGGGTCGGCTACATGGATCAAACTTTTCCATTGTGCTCGATAATTGATGGTGAGCTTTGCAAACCATTCAAATCTCGCTTAATGTCTACAAATAGACCATAAAATGATAAGAGTCAATGGAATGAAATATAGAATCGTCACAGCTTTACTTACAATTCACAACACTCATCCTGGCTTATCCGGCCTCCCGACACTCCCAAACGTGTACCCGAACTCTCCAAAACCCCCGTTAATTCCTTAAAGTTGTTTGATAAGTTTTATAGTGAGTGTGGATTGCTACTTAGAGTTTCAAGCCCATTCATAGTGTTTAAACCATTTTTGAAAATTGCCAATTTTTTTTACAATCTAGGCAATTAGCTCGCTAATTCTGATATTAGCATACTAATTCCTAACTTTAGCGCGGTACCTAAAATCTCTAGCGTGCTAATCAAGCTTAGTGCGTTAGTTTTTCACATTAGTGTGCTAATATCAACATTAGCGTGCTACTTCTGATATGTAGCGCTATGTGCAGTAGAACCTAGAATCTACATTTCGAGTTCTGGGTTTTTACTACACAGGCCTTGATAATGCCTTAGGGACCATCATATATTCTACAAAAGGTCCCTAACATCAAACCTAACATAAAACAACAACAACAACAACATCAAATTCCATAAATTCATCAACTTAATGGAGCGGAGAAGTTACCTAGCTTGAAGAACTACTTCTTCACCCAAGCTTCAATGAATCTCTTCTCCTCCACCAAGTTAGCTTAAAAATCTCTATTTTCTCTCCTTCCATCCTTGCAAGCCAATTTTGATGAGGATAAGAAATGATAAACTATTGACTTATATGTTTCATTTGACTATATAGATATGTTTAAACCTTAACATTTGATTCATGAGCACACACGTATCTCGAGGTTCAACTAGTGGATCACCTTGTCACACTTATCCCTCAAGTCATGCTTAAGTGACTCAACAAGTTGCCTCACTTGATCTCTTGATTTGGCAATACATGTCTCGATGCACATCATGTGATTATTGTTTTATTTCACTAACTTAGGCACATTAATGTTTATTCAAATGTGACAACATTAAAGCCACTTACAAAACCAACATTAGTTCATATTAAACTTACCCCATAAGCCGCTAGCTCAATCATACGTCGACACGCAACTCGAGATACGTCTCCGCTTGTCTCGATACCTATATACCCGTATAAATTGACTTAATAGTCGACACATATACAATACACTAGACATACATCACAAATAAATATAAAATATACCTTGACCCTTGCCTCGGTCAATGGACATATCACGGTGTGGGTCCCATAGTATAAGTCGTTAACCCTGTTTAAGGAATTAAACACAGTTAGAAGCTTTTGGCCGTTATATACACTAACCTTCATGCCCAAATCTGGGGGTTTCGTGTCATATCGAGATGTATATGTGCTTTGCCAAAACTAACACAGGTGGAAATCCTCCATGGCGATACCTTCGCTCTTTCATCGCACCTATTGGCAACTCTACTCCTATAATTTCAAATTTATGTCCTTATCCAATCATTTGCCTAGTATTTGAACATAGGGTAATATTATCAGACATTCCTTAGCCGCCTTTATTTTCCATAAAACATCCAAGCTTTTTACGGTCATAAACAAGCATGATTAACTTATCGTACCTTACTCTCGGGTTCACGACGCTCTACCTTATTTATAGTTGAGTCTTTATGCTCAAACTTACTAGACAACACTGATCCTTATCCCATGCCTCTAGCTTTGACTTCCCTAGCTGTGCGTTTGAACACTTTGCATTAATTCGTATCAAAATATGACTATGGTACCCTTATAATGTTTCATGACATACGAGATCTCGAAAAGATTTGTAATTTTCATAAATTAAACCTTACATAATCTAAGACTTGGAGATCTATGGGTAACTATTGATCACCTAACTTGATTGTGCAACCCCTACATATCTTGTTAGGGCATATCTTATCCCCAACGAGCATGTTGAGAATAAGGTGTATGCAAACGCTCTCTATTGTCAAACCCAACTCTCTGACCATCCATTTTGGAATAATCGACAAGGTAGAATCGGAATACACCAAAATATGCATGAACATTTGCAAATAGACAATGTACCATCAGCGAGCTATCGTGATGTATCGTGGTTCGTCTCAATCATCTCATGTACTTGCTCTTTGATTTGCATTAATGAAGCTGCAATTGGTGGCATTAAATCCCTATTGCACTCACTCCTATAGTGCCCATGCTGCATGCATTGACAACACGTAATATGTTATTTTTGCTTCTACATGAAGCTCCGACCATGTCCATTGAACCTCTGGCCCTGACTCGGCTAACCACTATCTCTGCCCATCTAGTCCTAACCTTGAGTTTGTCTCTACAGACGTGCCTACGGAACAACCATAAGTTTCTGAGTGGCTGTGGGCACAACCGCATGGATAATGATTGTTTGATCTCTCTATGCCTTTGACTATCTCAATCCCTCAGCTGTCAGCTCCTCTTACATCTATTCTCTGACTTACCCTATCCAGACTATCCCTTAGATGTTGAAGTTGGATCATTATCGCATGTCATCTGATACGTCTCGTGTGCCAATGCTTTCTCATATATCAGCTCCGAGCTCCCGTAAACACTATGATACTAGCTATCTCTAGTTTGAGTTCTCTAACGAAGTAATGGACCTGTAGTCTTTCAGTCCTGGTAACATCTAGGGCAAACTATAATAGGTATCAATACCTCTCCATTTACTATATGATGGTTCGATTGCCCTGCTTCAACCTTACTTGTATCTAGTAAAAAACTCTACAGAGTTATGTCCATTTAGTTAGCTCATCGTAGGAGGTTGTGTATGTGGTCCACCATATCACACCCTCTCTGTGTAACATGTAACATGAGATCCTTGCTCTAATATTGTCGTGGATCCTCAATAGGCTATAAAGTTTCTCGTGAGAGAAACCACTTCCCAACCGCCTCTAAGTTTCTGCCTCCATAGTACTAACCTGGCTGGAACCTAAAAAACTCCTTAATTAGCTATGCCTCAGTTGATAAGGAAGTTTGGAAGGTGATCTCTTGAGCTGGTGTCAATACTAGTGTCACTGCTGGTGTGGTGATCTTAGTCACCGTGATAATCCTAGTAATAATCTTTGTAATTATAGCAGTTGGGTAGTAGTAATTGGTATATTAACCCTAACTATCATAATTTCAGTGTCTCGAACGACCGAGGTGATGGTCAACTTCAGAGTAGTCGATGTACGTGCAACAATAAGGCTCGTGATCGCCGCTGACTGTACGCGGTTCAACTTTGTCAACTATGCGAGCTGTAGATCGTAAATCACAAATCTGTTTGGTATACTCTGATCACTCACAATAGCACAAGTCAGGTTGCTCTTTTGACCTATCAGTAGTGGGTAGAGACGATTGTCCATCCATATCATATCTACAAAGTCAAGGTGTATGCAAATTAGCGTCGTATATGAGTATATAATATTACAATCAAAATAAATAACGTATAAGCTCTGATACTACCCGTTTCACTCGAACTTTCTAACTAAAGTTCTAAGTCAGGATCTTCGGATTTCCATATCTAATGTTTTTTTTTAAGTCTCTTCGGTTTTGTTAACTTTTCCCTAGGTTTGCCTAAACCTAGCGCTCTGATACTAACTACGATGACCCCAAACCTCTAGGGTTTAGGGTTTAGGTTTGCCTAAACCCTAAACCCTAAACCCCAAACCTCTAGGCAAACCAGACACTGCCTTGTCGCCGGACATGTCACTAAGTCATGCCACATCACTACATGATTATCCATGATGCCTCGTGACTTATTACCATTTCCGTTAACTTTTACAACCATTTAGACAATTTCAAGTCTTAAATGAGAAGTTTTATGAAATTAACTTAATTAAAGAGTTCATAACAACTTACATAGTTAAAAATCATGATTTATTTGTTTTAAGTGTATAAATCTTTAGAATGACATGCAAATGAATAAATTATGAGTTTTGCATGTATAAAGAACCAACGAGGTGGAAACCCAGTAAAATGATAGCGTATATGTGATCATAAAGGCAACAAATGTACATAATTGTATCATATATATTGAGTACAAACAGTCTCTCGAAATAACTTAAAAGATAGTAAGTAATTACAAAAACCTACAAATACTAGTAATGGGGAACACTCTAGATCAAAGGTAATCACCAAGTACTGCTTTTCCTCAGCTCGTCGTAGGATATGCAATTTGAAGTAAAAAAATTGACAAATTCCAATAAGTAAATCACAAAGAAAATTAGTTAGTATTCACAAGAATCTTAAATGAAACAGTTATAATTCATATAGATAATTAAAGTAAAACTGGAAAATAATGCACGAATATAAGTTATAAATGAATAAGCAAAGTCAAAACGCATGAGTTGTGAATGTTCGTTGAACCGTAGGGATTAGATTTGCTAAACTGAGAAATCCCTGTTGGCGAGTTATTTTCCACTAAATGTTTCACAGTCGAAAGAGGACCCAGTGGACAGAAGTTAGACTTTTGATTGAAGCCTCTGGTGAAAAAACTCGTGACGGAGGCAAGCCTCAAGCCAACGTCTTCTCGTACCTGCTGGACTCGTGGAGACAAGTCTTACACGTCGTCACTAACAAGACACATACCGCACGAAGACTCCCAGATCGCCATCTACCGGGTTTCGCGATCAATGTCATTCTTGCCTTGTCGACGATACACGAACACACGCGAGAATGGAAAATAGGCAAGCCTGAGAATGGCACAATTTATATCATAAGATAGTGGTAAATTTGATAAGAATTTAAATGAATTCTAAAAGAGTTTCTCGTGGGTTTACTTACCTTAAACAATCGTAAACACCATCTAAAATGTCCCGCTCATGCGTCGAAGTGCACATTTGACACCCGACTGTAGTCTCCTAAGTCCCAGGTGTCTAAATATACTATTTTAAATGTTTAGGGTCAAATTAACTGGGTTTATAATGTGAGACAAAAAATAAATATTTTCTGTCCAAATATTTAGCTGCGACACGCTTTATGGATTACATACTCGGTGCAAAACCCCTTAGATTTTTTCAAAATTTAATTTCCTACTCCTTTTTCACTTTTTTATATTTATTTTTTCCAATTTTTTTGGATTCTTCCATAACTTTTATCTATTTTTCTTATTTTCAATAATTTATTTTATCTTAAATTGTCTTTAATTTATTTTTTTAAAAAATATTAATTATTAAATAGGGGCTCGACCCACCTGAACCGAGCCTGATTTCTTGGGCCCGGTTTGGCCCAATTGGGCTAGGCCTGGCCAGCTGAGCTCAACCTAGGGGTTTGCACGCACCCTCTTTAGGGCTTCGTTTTCTTGCTGAGTCTCTACTCCCAAATCAATCAATTTTTTTCTCAAACAATAACAACAATTAAACAACTAAATCATTAACAACAACAACAACAATTATAACGACAACATCAAAAACCGCAACAACTATTTCAACCAAAACATAAACAATTGATTAACTAAACTTAAAATTAGTTGCATTTTTAGGAAAAACTCAAGAACACCAACCAAATCTAAAAAATTAAATTTTTAATGGAATTAATGGTGTTTTTACACAATTGGAGTTCAATAAATTCATAGAAATCTCGTTTATAAAAAAACCCTCAATTTTGATGCATTGAGAGCAAGAAAGACCAATTACAAAGGTTTGAAATTTGTTACTATGGTTTGGCTTGATTCTTGCCTTTTTAGGTTGAATCTCCTCCAGTTTGAGCTTTTAACCCCACCAATTCCACCAAAGATTTGGCCCTTATTATTTATTTTCTTTTCTAGAGATAAACCCAGGGTTTTGTTTTGCATGTGTTCAAGAACATACTTATTTATATAATTGGTTTAAGTTCACATCCAACCCTTCATCTCTTTTCACTTACTTATCTAGATATATATTAAGGGTTTGGATTTAAAGAATCCATGCACCTTTAATGTCCACTAAATCTCCTAGGACACTATTGATGGAGTCATCAAAAGGATGATATAGAGGTCCCATTAAATATCTCCACTCACCTCTTTGTTATTATTTTTATATCACTTAGCCTTAATTTTCATAACTTTAGGCATATTAAAATAAATAGCTTAGTTTGTAGACCTCACATTTAACTATCTCCATTATCGACTAAGCTACCGACTACTCGGCTACCTAGTGCCTAGCACCAATGTGCATCTCGAGGCACATTTCAATTTTTATTTAATTAGTTTAATTTAGCACTTATGTCTTATCTTAATAAATTTATAAACCTTAGCTTAGGAAAAATCAGTAGTTGCTTTAGTAGTTCTACCAAGCTTTTATTTGCCTAAGTCTTAACTGTCTCATACCCGAGCTATGCGCAAACCAAGGCATCCTACGCTCTTAACACATACAAACATGATGTGATAATGAAAACTAGATTAATGTGACGTTATTTAAATAAGAATACAACAATTATGAATTGTATCACATAAAAATAACTTTAAAACCCTCGATTCCTGTGCTGAGATTTTACTTGAGATTTACACGTCAGCTCAAATTACGGTTTGCTAATCCTAGTGATTAGGACATAAACATGGTTTAATTAAATTAAGGCTGTCACATGAGCACTCCAACTTGCTCAGTAAGTGACTCATAATTACATATCAAAAGTCTATTAATAATCAAGGATCAATGAATAACAATATGAATCTAAATAATATCTAATCAGTGCATGGAAATATTGTAACAATATGCGACAGATGCAATTCAATAGTTCAATAGCAACTATACTAGTGACGTTACTTTTTAATTCATTTATAAGAGCCAACTCTCAGTTATTCAGGAATACCATTAATGAAATCCATACATTGGCCAATATGTGACTTCATCAGTGTATTCAATACTAGTCGAGTCTCAAAATTCTTCAAAATAATGACCGATGATATCAAGCCAAGTACTACAAAGGTAAGAGGGTAAGGCTAATCCTTACTGACCTCATAACCACTTCATATATGGTTAACTCAGTCAAGTGCTCCCATTTCTTAATCCATAATGATATGAACTAAATATACTACTTTACAAAGAATAATTGATAATATAATTTAGTCATACTTACATCAATTGCAGTTTCCTAACCTTTTTGTGACTCTCAGACCTTCTAAGGATTCGCGAGATAAATCTACACAAAAATTGAGTAATATCGAGTGTAGCTAGATACAACTCAGAGTTCGAGTAGATAGAAGATTCTGAGTCGATTATAGCATTAAAGTTGGTGACAACGAATGAAACATATTTGGAGTTGAAACATGAATCATATTACGAGTTTGACACTACTACAAGTCAACAGTTAGTGTTAATTTACAACATTAAGAAGTTGAACTTCGATATGGACTACAATAACAAATTTGAGAGAAAAAGAGCATAGAAGATTGAAGAACTTTATAAGGACAACAAGTCAATGTTCTAGAAGGAATTAAAGGCTTATACTTTTCAATTGTTAGTTGAATTAAACAAAAACAACCTAAGAGACCGGGGAGGTTTTTCGATTTTGAATAGTTTTAGGATTTAATTCCTATTTGAATCAAGTAGGTAGACTGAGTTTTTAAATACCCATGTAATGCCATTATGTGAACATGCATGGTTTATAGCTTGAGTTTAGTGAGAGCAAGAGTTCGTTAGAGTGGTTGTAATGCATTATCAATTTGATTAACTTATTGTTTAAGTTGTAGCACGTGAAGGTCTTAATGTGTTACAAATTCCTTATGTTTTGGTGTGTGCGTGTGCGTGCAATTGATTATCACTGCATAATAAGCTCATTAGTAATTCCCTTTGGTTTCCAAAACTTTATATATATATATATATATCAATAATAACTCATTTCTAGAAATTAAAACCAATTTAAGCCTTTTATAATCACATAACGAGTTTCGAAATAGTTTTAGTCAATGAAACCTTACAACAACTGTTCAACATAAATTCCTAATCCACACATAGTCCTCAACACCCATTATTTTAAAAATAGTCCAAAACATAAATATATAGAGAGATAAACTAAAAGAAATCACCAAAATATTTGAGCTTGCTATTTTCATTCTTCGAATCCATTAATTGAATATGAAAACTTGTTAGTGTATAAATTAATTGTCATTATTTGAACAATACAAGTTTTAGACGTGAAGCTGTAAATTGTTTCAATAGGAGCAGTTTTAACCAGGATAGTTATAACTGAGGTAGTTGGAAATAGGACGGTAGCGACTGGGGCAGTTGTAAACATGCTAGTTGTAACTGATATGAAAATAGAAGTTTCTTTATAACAAAATTTCTATTCTGAATTTAGATTCTAATTAATTTTTAAGAAGATTTTGGACAACTTTCTAAACGTATGAAGAGAGGATTAACACATCCATGCTATTTTGGGATTTAGAAAGCTCACATCAACATTGCTTCTTATGAAGAACATAAGTATATATAAATGATCACGATATGTTATTCTTCTTGTGGGTTTTAGGTTCAACAGTTGCAAATGGCAATTCTTTTGAACTTTTATTTTCTTTTTCTTTATTGAGTTGTAATTACCAAAAGGATATTGTGGTGAACTAGTCAATGGGGATTTATATTACCAAAGGGATTTTGGGGTGGGAGTTCATTGTGAGGGTAAAGGGTAGTGTAGCAAGCCTAGTGAGGGATCATTTGTTGGGGTCTTGCAAAAATCTGCAACTCTTTAACATTAAATGATTTTTTACATCTAGATGTGGTCTTGCAGATGTAGGTCTTGGACTGAATTGCGTCAACATCTCTTTGTGGTGTGTTTATTATTACGTGACTGCCATTAACGATGCATAACTTACAAGTAGTATCAGAGCAAGTCACCTAGGCATTCTTTCTTCGTAAAGATGTGATCCTTAGTTTTTATTTTGATTCGCAATGGCTAAACCAATACAATGCGATCAGGTTCAAGGAGCTTCAATAACAAGGTCACCAGTGCTCATAAACTCTAACTAAACATATTGGAAGGCTCAAACATATAAGTCTAGTCCTAATTTTGATTCTCCTAAGCGTTCCAGTTTAGAGTCAAAGTCAAATTCTAATCAGCCTAGAAATACCAAGTTTAGAGAATGCATTGGCTTTGGATGCATTTAGTATAAATGTATATCTTTCTCGAAGAAGACAGAGAAGTCATTTGTTACCAATTCGAGCGATAGCAAGATCGATGCATAAAGCGAAAAAGGCCATAAAAATCTTTATACAACATTCGTTGTAACTACATCAAAAGGGAATTCATTATTGTCTAATGAACTGGTTAATCCAGTTGCAATTGCCATAGTTGCAACTCATTTTGTCACTGCTAATGCAGTTGCAACTCATTTTGTCACTGCTAATGCAGTTGCAACACACTATGCCGCTGCTGCTGCAGTAGCAACTAACTCTGTCATTGTTCTTGCGGTTGCAACCTCATAAGTTATTAATGAGCCAGAAAGCTATGAGTCAGATTGTGACTCTGACACTAGAATTATTGATGATACATCTATATGTGTTGCATTCGAATAAATGTATGGTCAATGGAGTGTTGTTGCTAATCGAAACATATCTTTTAAAAAAAGAAAATCCTTCTATTTAAGTGATTGTTTCTTAGTTGCAACTACACTTAACAACAAAGGAGAAGGAATTGACTACATGTAAGGTAAAACTTGCTGAGACTGAGGCCACCTTACATCAGTTAAATAAAGTCAAAGCAAATATTGATGATATTCTTGCAAATAGGCAAAAGTTTGAGTGATTATAGAGGACTTGGCTACACCAATAAAGATGCTTCAACTTTTCTTAAGCTTGTCCTATTACCTTTCTTAAAGGGACTAAAGACAATGTTTCACCGATTGAGCTTCCTAGGAGATTTGTTCCTACTTGCTATTATTATGGAGTCAAAGGTCATATTCGACTATGATGTTTTAGAATGTATTGTGTATTAGCAAGAAGACAAAAATAAGTTGCTAAAAAGGCAAATGACTTGTATATTCTTGTGCCATATTGTCCACAAAATCATAAGTAGGTGTATAAGGCAACACAAAAATGCAACATTGCATATATTTCACTTACATCAATTGCTTCATAATGTTGGTACTTTGATAGTGGGTGTTTTAAACACATGATGGGAGATAAGACATGCTTGCAAGATTATAAATCATGCATTAATGGATATGTTACTTTAGCCGATGGTATTTGTGGTAAAGTAATTGAGAAGGGTACACTCAAAGTTGAATGAATAGCTACTCTTGATAATGTCTTGCATGTTCAAAATCTTAAGAAAAACCTTCTCAGTATCAATCAACTATGCAACTAGGATTTACTTTTGAATTTTACCAAGAAAAAATGTAATGTGGATGATAGTGATGGCAGATGTGTGATTTTGGGTTCTAGATCTTGCAACAACAGTTATCTGATGCAACAAGATGCACGAGGTGTTAACATAAAACTATGGGACAAAACACCAGTTTATAAGTGTAGTGTTGTTTGATTTTCATTACTTAGTTATTGTCCAAAAAAGGTACTCCTAACTAGTTTACATCATTTCTTTATCCACTTTATTTTTCTTAAAGCTTCATTTATTTTGAGACCTTTCATGTAGACTCATCTGCTGTTGCAATAGAGGTTGTTACTATTGAGCTAGTTTCAACTGAAGTTCTTTTAGCTAAAGTTATTGGACTAATGGTGATGTCGTGTCGTATAACACCAATTATAGTCTCAATTTACTGACTACTTGGATATGTAGTAAGGCAAGCACGTGGTTAAACCCATAAAGATTGAGAAAGATTCCTAGCAAACAACTAAAAGGATATGGGGATGAGGGAAGGTGATTTCTAATCAACTTAATCTAGAAGAAATAAACTTAACAACTTACATTAAATAATGGAAGCATGCATAAACACCTAAAAAAATAATTCAAACAATATAATAAAAGCTCAGATTGGGAGCATTTTCACAATTAACAAGTAATTGACTTAATTATTGGTTACAAAAGATATCCATCCTATTAGATTCTCATATACAAGTTCGAGTGCGAACATTCTATTTTTCATGGTCAATGGTAGGAACGAGGGACACTACCATATATTAACTAGACCCGTAAAATCATTGGACATGCCGTAGGCTTTCAACGAGCTAGTAGCCTTAGCGTTCAATGAAAACACTTTCCCTAAATGGTAACTATTATGAACTGCCACCCAATTTACACTTCGAATGTACAAGAGCATATCGATTGCCAACAAACAAGGCTCTATTTGTCACCTAACGTAAACCTATTTACTTAAGCGGCGATAGGTTCACTGATCTAGATCTCCTACACCCACCTATGCATTAGTCACTTCACAAGCCAAACATATTCAATCTAATTTAATGAAAAACCAGTAGATTTATAATTGATAAAATCAAAGTTACAAGATTCCAATGAAAGGAAAATTCACTTTAAGGAATAAAACCTCATATTATCAATACTTGCAATTGTAGAAAATACTTAATCCACTAAAAACTTAGTTAATAGCATACATTTATAGTATTTACAGTAATAAAATGAATTAAACAATACCTTAAAAGTGAAGAATGAACACTTTAAAATAGGAAAATCAAAACTCCTGAAAGCTCCTCTCTTAAAAACATAAGAATTAGGGAAAAGATGAGATGATCTATATTTCACACATCCAACCTTAAATATTTATATCAGTTGGAAATACAGTGGAATAGATTCACCAAATCCAACAAATCCACCGAATCCGAGATTTAAAATCCCTAGATTTTTTCAGCTTCGTACATAGAACATACACATCGTTGAAGAATCTCTACCAAATCGCCGTAATGCTCTATTTTCTATGCAATTTGTTCCTATTCGATCCTAGTGCCGTCATAGCACCATACGTGCATTACACGGTGCTACCAATGCACTAGGCGTGTCTTGACACCTTGACTCTCGATTTCCTCGTGGTCTTCATAAGGCTTTTCCTAGTCTAATTTATGTGTTAAATCTTCAGTATGCATAAGCTAAGCGTAACAATTCCCTAGCGATGTTTGACCAACTGAAGGCGTTGTGAAAGCGCTGAACTTTCTCTTGTCCTATGGAAAATATCTCATTTTCATCCAATAGCCTGTTTTAACGCCGAAAACACAAAAAAAAGATTTATTGGTATAAATGATGATAAAAGTATTGAAATTAATAGTAAAATAATACAACAACATAGCATATTTGATGACTTATCAAATACCCCCAAACTTATCTCGTCCCAAACAAAGGAGTATGAGACAATCAACTTGCATACTCAACTTACAATTCGACTCCTTTAATGCCTAACTCTAACTTATATTGGTTTTGTCCAATTTTTCACAAAAAATTTGTCAAATAGGAAACAAGAGCACTCAAGCAAAGTTACTTCGAGTAAAGGTATTTTTGCCACTTTCTCAAGGAATACTCTACAAAACACTAGGCTTTGTCAAAATTAAAGCCATCAATTAATCACAAGTTACCCTGATACTTTTAACAAGCCAAGAATCTTTAATCTCTAAATAGGGCATTGAATACCAAGATTCCACAAATAGAAACTTATACAACCATTTTGTTGACACAATCAAAACATCATTTGGGGTCAATAGGACTTTCTTTGGGTTATTATGGCTGGACTGGGGTAACAAGGAAATGATTATTAAAGGATTCAAAACATTGTAAATACTTACTTAATCTAGCTAGATGCACTCGAGCTAAATTTTTTTCATTTGTTGAGTTTTTATAGAATTTCGCCTTTATTCATTTCACTTACATATTTCTCTATTTTATATATTATTTTCTTTGGTGTGGTCCTTGCTTCATTTCCAGTGGATTCTGCTTTTTTCTCACTTTTTTCACACCACTAGATTCCATGCTACTTTTCCTCTAGATCTCGTGAGACACTCTATTTTATTATTTAAAACTCTCGTTAGCACTTCTCACTTTTCTATGATTAAGTTAGCCTTCCAATGTAAGTAGAAGGATAATAAGGCCAATGGCTATAAGGTTCATGATAGGTGATCAAGGAATTAGGTTGGGTTGGCTCAATAGGGCTAACTAGGGATAAATTATAGGTTGGCTAAGGCTAAAGGCTAAACAAACACTGCCTATGTCTTCCTCCAAACTTATTCTTAAGTTAATAGTCAGTTTCAAATGGATGTGAACCTATTCTAGAATATGTAGAGCTGAGTCTTGTACTATTTTGACCTTCTACCATTTCATATCTAGCATAGAGCCTTGACTCCACACCAACACTCTTTGGTATAGGCTCAGTTAGTAGACAAATCATAAGAACATTATGTTCACCTATGCTCTACCTAAGGTCTTGTCCATAATCGGCAACATCATTCCACATATAAATCTTAAAGATTCTCAACATTTTTCTAAGCTAGATTTTGACATTCATTTAGGCTAAAAAACATGGATAAAAACATAAAAAAAATTCCTAAGTATGGAAAGTGTACACAACCTACCAATCCATGAATCCAATGAATAACATGAAACCGTATTACCTGAATTTAGCCAGATTATTCGAAAAAACTCTAAAAGTTGCCAAACGCTTACTAAAATCATTGAAGTTCATCCATGCAATCCATCAAACCTACATACCTGCATAGCCTAAACTTATCGGAACAATGTTCTCAAGGTTCGAGAAAGTATGATAAACATACACATTCTAAAAGAACAAGTTAAATACGATAATAGAAGGTAAGAAATGAAATGGAATGAAGTGGTAAAAGTAGAAGCTGAAAATAGGCAAATGTAATGAAACAAAAATTTTCAAATCTAACCCAAATGCTTCCAACTGTGGCATCTGCCACTTATTAAAGCAGTGAATAACTAAACCTTCTCCTAATCTAAATGCTTAGGTTACGTCCCATGAGTGCCAGTGTTTAACATTGATGGCCTTTTGTTTTTAACCTTTATTCCCAACTGGGTGATATATCATCATCTATGAACTCAATCATTGGAAACTTCAAGTTATTGAAATATGGTATCAATCAAGGCTTCCCCAGTATCATGGCATGCTCCATAGAATTCGAAGAGTCAAGAATTTAGAAGCCCACCTCATAAATGAATTGGGTAACATACATGCCAACATTCTTCGGCATCCTGACTAAGGTGATGGTCTTGCCATTTCCCAAGTTAAATTCCACTTTTTAGTGTTCATGGATGGAATCTCAGCCCTCTTGAAGAATGATATAGGCATGACATTAATTTCAGCTTCGGTGTCCAGAAGTGCCTTCTTAAAATTTTCTCTATTCATTCGCACAAGGATCTCTATAGGTCCTGGATCCTCCATTTTCTAGACTAGTAGTATCGCTACTTTCTATAGCGACATCCCTTTCTTTTTTTGCATGTTTCTCACCTTAGCCTTTGGTGCTTTTGGCTTCCTCTAGATAAATAGCTCAACTTTCTCTATAGTAGTTTCCTCTTTCTTGCTTCCTGTTATGTTCTCCTTAGTCTTTTCCCCTGGCTCCGCCTTCACTCACCATTCCTTTTTTGGCTTGCAATGCATTACGAATTCCTCCTGTATGATTAGTTGATGCTTCAATTTGCTCCAAGTCAACTCCGTCTTTTAGGGTCCTGTCGAAGTCTTCATAGAAGGGCTTCAACCTATGTCCATTCATTTTGAAATTCATGTTACAATGTTTGACTACCCAATATGCTTTATGTTTTAACTCTATAGGAAGATGACATGCTTTTCCAAAAACCAAACTTCATAGAGACATTCTAATTGGCATTTTGAAAGTTGTCATGTGTGCCCATAATGTAATATGAAGCCATAAACTCCAATTTTTCCTTGACAGTTGAATAGTAAAGATGGATTTGATCTCTCTATTAAAGACTTCGGCTTGAAAATTAGCTTGGGGGTGATAAGCTTGTAGATGTCTTATAAGTGACATTATACTTCTGGTGGCTTTAGGTTCAACCCATTTTGAGATATAACCCATTACTAGCAGGATATATGTATTCCAATTAGAAGGTGAGAATAGGCCCATGAAGTCAATGCCCCTGATGTTGAAGATCTCACAAAAAATGATCTTATTCATAGACATCTTATTTCTTGGTTGTAACAACCATTACTTCTGATAGTAAGGACAAGTTTTAGTGAAGACTTAAGCACCATGGAATAGTGTGGGCCAAAAAACCACATTCTAAAACTTTCCTAGCTGTACGCTGTGGACCAAAATGATCGCCACACGTGTATAAATGATAGTGAGATAAGATGGAATGTGTTTCCTGCTGAGGAATACATCTACGAATCATTTAATCTGCATAGAACTTCCGTAAATATGGATTTTCCCATAGATAATGCTTCGAATTGTACAAAAGTTTTTGCTTTTGTATACGTGAGTATTCCAATGGTAACTGTTTGGTGGCTAGATAGTTAACAAGGTTAGCACATCATGGAGCTTCAAAAGACGCTGCATAAACGCGCATTGAGAGCAATAGGTGGTTCTCCGTTCTTTAGTCGTCTGAGATGATCTGCCACTAGATTCTCGCCACTTTTGTTGTATTTGATTATAAGATCGAACTCTTGAAATAAGAGTATCCTTCTTATGAGTCTAGGCTTATACTATTTTTTAGAAATTAGGTAACACAAAGCAGCATGGTCATAATAGACAATGACTTTATGGTGCCTAGCAGATAAGGCCTGAACTTCTCAAGTCCAAAAACAACTACCAGGAGTTATTTCTTAGTGGTGGTGTGTTTCATTTGAGCAACATCTAAAATCTATATGCATAGTAAATCACATGAGATTCTCTCCCTAATTTTTGTCATAGCACAGCCCCCACATCATAGTTGCTCGCATCACACATAATTGCAAAAGGAATGACTGATTAGGAGCTTTGATGATCGGGGTGGAGGTGAATGCAGTCTTCATTATGGAAAAAGACTTCTTACATTCATCATCAAAGACAACTGGAACATCTTTCAGAAGTATGCAACATATAGGTTGGGCTATCTTGGAAAAATCCTTAATAAACCACCTACGAAAGCCTTCATGACCTAAAAATGCAAGTATCTCTCTCATAGTGGAGGGATGAGGCAAGGATCGAATGGCATCCACTTTTGCCGGATCAACTTCCAGACGTCTAGATGAAACAATATGACCCAAAATGATCCCTCGTTCTACTATAAATTGGCATTTCTCATAGTCGAGAATAAGGTTCTTTTCAATGCATCGAGATAACACTTTGGTCAGATTATCAAGACAACCGTAAAAAAATCTCCATAAACGGTGAAATCATCCATGAAGGCTTCAACGAAGTTCTCTACAAAATTAGAGAAAATGCTTATCATGCACTGCTGGAATGTTGCGAGTGCATTGCATAGCCTAATCGATATATACTTTCAAGCAAATGTTCCAAAAGATAAGTGAAGGTGGTATTTTCCTAATCTTCTGGTGCAACAAGAATCTAATGAAATCCAGAATACCCATTTAAACATAACTAGTGGGATTTCAAGCCAGATGCTCAAGCATCTGATCTATGAATGTCTAGGGAAAATTATCTTTCCTTGTGGCCACATTTAGTTTTCTATAGTTAGTAAGAACTTGCCATCCGTTTTGGACAAGGGAAGGTACCAACTCTCTTTAGGCATTGGTCACAATAGTTACTTTAGTCCTTTTAGGAACGAGTTGCACTGGACTAATCTTCTTGCTAACAAAATTGGGATAAATCATCCCAGCATCAAAAAGCTTCTGAAACTCCTTCGTGACTACTTCCATCATAGGTGGGTTTAGTCGCCTTTGAGCTTACCTCGAGGGTTTGCATTCATCCTCCAGATGTATTTTGTGTGTACATATGTAAGGATTCAATCTTTTGATGTAAGCAAGTGTCATCTTATCACTTCATTGTAGTCTCGTAGGATGTCCACTAGTCTTTCCTCTTCAGTGTCCAGAGTTTGCTGAAATCGATTACTGGAAGTGATTCATTCTCACCTAAGTAAGCAAACTTTAGGTGATGACTAAGCTCCTTCAAATCGAGCTTTGGGGATTTATCGAACGAAGGTTCGAGCTTGGGACTAGAGGAGAACAAATCCATGGGGACAGTGAGTTTGAAACAGAGTTAATAAGACTCTAACTCCTTAATGACGTCCTCGACATCTTTTTCGAGTATACAGATGTGCTCCAGATCAGCAAAAGCTACTCCTCGATAGATGACTGAGTTTAATGTATCTCTCATGGGTTAGTCAATACTTGCTTGTAGCAGTGGATCAACTATATCCAAAGTACACAAGGATAATACATTGGGTGGATATTCCATGGTGTCATGAATGTTAAATTTCATAACGCTTCCATTAAAATCCATAGTCAAAGATCCGTCTGTAACGTCAATCTTAGCCTACGCCGTTTTAATTAAAAGACGTCCTAATAGTATCAAAGAGGAATTGGGGAATGGTTCCTTTTTAATGTTTATGATGAAGAAGTCTACAAGAAATTATAACTATCTTGTAACGACAATGATATCTTCTAAGACTCCTATAGGATGTATAATAGATATGTTTGCTAACTGGATCATTATCATAATTTCCCTTACTTTTTTGTAATTAAAAGACTCAAACATAGACAAAGGCATGGCATTTATGGATGCTCCTAAGTCTAGCATTGCCTTAGAAAAATGTCTATTAGCAATAGTGATTGGCATTGAGAACATTCCTAGATCCTTGTACTTAGGAGGAAGATTCTTCTGAAGGATGGCTGAGGCAGTTTCGCCAACGATGTCTCTCTCATGTTCATGTAGCTTTAGCTTATTTCTACACAACTACTTTAAGACCTTGGAAATCTTAGGCATATTGGCTACAACATCTAGAAAAGGGATATCGATTTCTACTTTCTTGAGAGTGTTTAAGATTAATTTTTCTTGCTCATTTTTCTTTGATTTTGCAAGACGTTGCGAAAATGGATGATGAATAACAATAGGTTTGATGATTGGTTCTACCCTAAGTTCCTTAGATTGTGCAGCAGTAACTTTTATCTCATGCTCAGCCTCTGCTCTTTCCTCCTTCGGTTTACTTAGTGACAAGTCAATAATTAAACACATTTTATAGTGTAATTTAGGTTAATTTTAAGCATAAATGATGATATTAAACTAGGATTCTCTTATTTTTGTGATTTCAGGTTTTAAATAGGTAAATGAAGAAATGGAAAAAAAGAGAAAGATAAGCACAAAAATTAACTGAAAAATATAATAGCGATTCACCATCAATTTAGAATAACACTTAGAATCGGCATATAAATCAGCGGCAGAAGAAGGCCAACAAATCTATAGTGAATTAGAGAATGTACTATAAATCACCAGTTGAATCGGTGGAGTACTGAGAGTTAAACTCAGTGATTTACTCAACAATTTGTGTATAAGGTAGGAATCATTGAGAAATTGCTGAGACCGATTATGTGTTTTTTAGATTAGTAAGAAGAATTTGAGTTTACCTATAATATGTATAAGTAGGGAGACTATAAAAAGACCATAGAGCTTCGAAATTACTTTCCTCTCTCTTTCCCTGTCTTTCATAATTCTTTTTGCATTCCTATTGCTCTAGTTTTAGTTTTATTGTATTGTCTATGTTTTGAAGATATTTTGGAGCTTTGATTTATATTAAGGTATTTATTCATTTATTATGTCTTTTAATTATATTTATGCATTTTTTATTTCCAGTATGAGTGAGTAGTCTATTAATCTAAACAAACCTTAGATAATATAGTATATTTTGGATTACTAAATAGTTATAATTAATGAATCATGTGCTTAATGTTTTAGATCTATTCATACATGTCAATCACATAATTAACAAGTTGTTTTTGCGTGTAACAACTAAAGGATATTAGCATTGCATGCATAGTTGCAAATATGTTATGTGGTATTAAGAGTCTGATTGTATGTGTATAGTTATTGACAACAATTATAGAAGTAGTAAATAGGATTAATGCATAGGGAATTTTTCGAGTGGATACTCTAAGTGATTGTGTTCTAAGTTATTTATTATGCGGCTTCAGTAATATTGGCTTAGATTAGGCATAATCTTCATTCAAGTTAATGCTATCGTATTTTTATGGTGTTTTGTTTTATCCAATGGGTAGATTTACAATTATAAGAATGTGACATTTCTATTGAATTAAGGAAAATTGGTGGCTGGCTACAGGCTATCAACATATTATGAAGTGGGTTTAATAATTACAAGATTCCATATATTTTATAATTATAACTATAATATGAATTGATATGATGTTCTAGTGTTCGAAAGTAATCCAAATATATTGTATTGTTTGGTGGGGGTTTGTTTAGATGTTTATTTATATTGAATTGCATTTAAATATTGTTTAAGTTAGTTTCAATTTGATTTGTTTAGATTAATTTAAATAATTTGGTTGTTTAAGTTAATAATAATTATTGTTAAGTTGTTTACTATTTCAATTCCCGTTTAACTAGATTAATTAAGTTAATAAAAACAAGAAAAAATTACTTTCCTTTGAGATCTCGAAAATCCCTATGGAGACGATATCCAATTTACCACTACTGCAAGTTAATAGAAAACAAGGAAAAATATTATGAAAGCTTGACATGTTTCAATTTTTTGCGCCATTGCCAAGGCTTTTTAGATAATTTCTAAAGAATTATAGACATTGTATGGTCTACACACTTCGTCATGTTAATTTAACAGGATCTTTATGTCATTTGATCCTGAAATTGATAGAACTTTTAATCTGAGTTTAAGACAAGAACTTAAGGAAAATTTAGTTAATAGGATGGAAGACAAAAATAATGAAATTGATAAAAATTTCATTAATAACAATGATAACTCTTAATAGAAAACTCACTTTTAGACAAAGAAACCAAAATTTTACAGCATATGAGCCTATGTTCATAGCATACCTCGATGGATTTCTTGAATTTGAAATTAGATTTGGATTTATTAGTGCCATATCTAACTTTTATGGTAAAGAAATGAAGATCCACAAAAACTAATAAGGGAGTATCAACATAAAGTTAATGGAATGAAAAAAAAAGAACTTTAGAATAAGTCAAACTTAAGGCTTTTCCTTTCACATTGAAAGATCAAGCACAAAATTGGTTGTTCTATCTTCCACAAGACACTATAACTACATAAACCCAGATGGTAGAAGCTTTCTTAGATGAATATATGCCTACTAGAAAAATAAGTTCATATAGAAAGATAATAAAAACTTTAATGAATTTTGGGATAGATTTCAAAGAATAACTTCTTCTTATCCTCAACATGGATATACTTGAAGTGCTTTATCCAAATCTTAGCTATGGTCGTTAAAATCAGAACTATAACACTTATAGACCAAAAGCTCAAATGCAAACTTCATCTAATCAGCAGCCTCAACAAACACTCAACCTACAGATCCAAATTTAGAGCAAATAGTGCACAATTTTATAAGTCAAAGTCATCAAAATTTCACACTGGTTTCTCAAAATCAAATTAAGACTGATACTACAATTAATGAATTGAAAAACCCGTTAAGTCAAATGAACCATTGATGGAATACCTATCACAATAGGAAAATGTGTAAGTTTCATACTGGTTTCTCAAAATCAAATAATGCACAATTTTAGTTTAGACTTTTGTAAAGACATTCTAATTACGACAAAAATATATGAATTATTGATGGAATCAATTATGCGATTTTCTAATTACGTTGAAGTTTTAAAAGAATTCTTTGAATCAAAAGATAAATTTTTAGAAGAACCTAAAGAAAACTTAGGACAAAAAGTGTCTTCTTTAATTAAAAAGAAGATACATGAGAAACGTTTCGACCTATATATGTTTGGAATACCTATCACAATATGAACCTCTTTTATAGATTCTCCTATGTGCGATCTTAGAGCATCAATAAACGTTATGTCACTCAAGTTATATGAATCAATGAAAATAGGTTCAGTGACCAATACACCAATTAACCTTACTTTAACGGACGATATCGTTATTAAACGCTATTATTTAATATAAGATGTTTTAGTTAAAGTTAATGACTTATTATTTCCCACTGACTTTTATGTCATGGAAATAGGAGACTCAATATCAGTTTGGTCCCCATTTATACTTTTAGGAAGACCATTCCTTAAAACGGCTAAAATGAAACTAGATATCTTTAAAGGAATAATGTCTATGGAGTTTGAATGTAAATTATCACTTTTCATTTGATTGATGAAAATATCTAGGGAAATCTGATGAAGTTGATGATGAATAAACTAAAGATAATGAATTGTTAGAATTAAATCATTATGAAGCTGAAATATATGTTATTAATGAAATAATAATGAAAGATGGAAATGCTAAGACCACGAACAAGCAAGGTGAAGAAACTAATAATCAACAGACAATAACCCAATAATGGAGGGTTGAGCAATCAAACAATGTTCTGAATAATAACATGGAGGAAATTAAATCTACGAACAGTAAGAAAAAAATAAAAAAATCCAACAATTGTCAAGCTCGATGATCCTGAAGATATATATACATAAATATAAAGGTCAAATGGGCTTGGTACTTTAAAGCTATATGTGATTCGAGTTCTATGGCAAACTACATGCCAATTCATTTTTTCCTCCACACTCAATTAGAATTGGATGTACTTGCTTTCAAAAAAGTTGCCTTACTAAATAAGTATTCAGTAAATTCAATAGGCGTGGTTACTAATGTATCAGTTCAAATTGACAAGTATATTATTCCCATAGACTTTTTGGTTATGCCATACTTCATTAACAAAGATTCTCCATTGATCTTAGGATGACCTTTCTTATCCACCTCGCAAGCTGTCATGGATACCCATAACAAGGCGACTACTTTTCAAGTGCATGGCTAAGCAATTACAACAATCACTTTTTGGAATAACATAAGAGTGAATAATCATGGATTAGTTAGTTGTTTTTACATTCTCTCAACTTTTAACTCTTATAATGGGGATATTTTAGGAATTCAATTCCGAAATAGTTTCATGAAAGGGGGTTGATCGAGCCAAATTATTTTCGTATTATATTGTTTTTTGAATTAGGTTTATGTAATTAGTTATTTATGGTAATAAAATAAATTATTTAATAAATATCTTAATTAAATTCTAGAATTTTGAGTATTTCTACTTTATTGATATATATATATATATATGATAATTAAATGGGCAAATCGATGTAATTGGAAAAACAATGAAATTAAGCCAGCGATTTACCAACAATTCCAGTTTGTACAGGAAATCGCTTGGTAACTTAGTAACAGTATGAAGAATTTTCAATGTAAATTCAAAGCCAACGATTTCTTACCGAATCAAATTTACAACTAGAAATCATCAAACAAATCGCTAAGTCACTGAGGTTCATTCCAACGATTTTATCAGCGATTCTTCAACGAGTCCACTCAAACCCTGATTTGCTGAGAACTAATTTGAGTTTTTAAAAAATGGAGCAACAATTCACCACATTTAAACCATTTCCACTCATGATTATTGT
This sequence comes from Stephania yunnanensis, assembly GCA_039657365.1. Lineage (NCBI taxonomy): Eukaryota > Viridiplantae > Streptophyta > Magnoliopsida > Ranunculales > Menispermaceae > Stephania > Stephania yunnanensis. Next base: position 22,786,615 of record CM077581.1, on the reverse strand, counting down.
ACCCTTTCGATCAAAAGACCAGTTTTTGCGTAGACTCAACCCTTCAAAACTTAACTTTAGTATATTTAAATGATTCCCATCCCAACCATCACATATTTAACTCAAAAAATGTAGTGATTTTTGAGAATATAAAGCCACCTAGGGTTTGAGCAAGGGAGTTCGAATAGGAGCTTGGGAGAGTTTAGAGAAGTAATATCGGATTCAATACTTAAAAGAATCACTTTCAAGAAGGTAATCAACTAAAACACTTACCTTTTACAGATTAAATTTTTTGGTGTTTAGTCAATTTTGGATTGATTGTTAGGATAGAATTCAATTTCAAAATTTTTACTTTAAAATGGTTTTGATATCAAATGTTTTTTATTATAATTCTAGTATAGGAGTGATGTAATGATTTGTTTATCGCTATTGTATTTTCAAACTATTTTCATATATGGCGCGTAAATTTAATTTTATAAGCAAACTAATTTGAGACTAAGTTTCAAATGAGTTTGAGGTTTTTGTGAATATTTATCAATTGGTTTGAATTAATTACAAAGCATATTTTCCTAATGTCATTTTATCAAAAACTTTCATATGAATTTGCAAATCTCAATTTCAAAACAAATTTCCCGATGATTTCTTATTTTCGATAGATAATTGAACTTCATTTAATACTTTTTCAACAAATTTGGTCTCAAATGATTTTATAGATTCGTTCTTTTACCTACAATATTCTAAATGGTCGGAGGTGGTAAGGTTAGAGGTTCATGAGAATAGAAGAGAAGGGGAAGGGAAAGTTAGTGGAGAAATAAAAAAAAATCCAAAGTTTCTTAAATCCAACCCACATCCATATCTTTCAATACACCTAGGATTAGACATCAAAAAAACCTACTCCGTCTTTTTAATTTAGTGATAACACTGTGGATGATTATGTAGTTGAGGAGGAAGTAGAGGTAGTTGAAAAAAAAAATACCGATAGGGCAGAAAAACTACAAAATGGGGAAGGGAAATTTTGTAAATGATGGGCCTACGAAAAATTTAGGAGTGATGTAATTATGAATAGTAAGTTAATCCCGGATATGGGATTTAATGTGAAAATGAATTGAAGTATAAGCCTAGTATCCTAGACATCATAGAGATAAGAAACTGGGGTTTACTGACTAGAGATTACATTCGCTTAGACCTAGAGGATGTTCCTAGCGAATGGGGTTGTGAAGCTTTAGTGCAAGAATTCTATGCTAATGCATATGGAAGTGAAAGTAAGATTGAGTCCCAAGTTAGAGTGAAGACAGTGGACTAATCCGCTGGCAAAATAAATAGGTATTTTGGATTACCAAATTTTCGTCAAAAACAAAATGAAGAGTACCTGAAACTCGAATATGGAATTAAGTACCATTTCCCCACCGAGACAATAAGGGGAGGTTTAAAACGTATTCCATGGAGATGGATTTATTTTTGACATATAGGGGTATCCCAAGCACATAACCACAAAATATTTTAGGAAGACCACTAAAACTTGGTGTTATTTTATCAACACCAACTTATAGCTGAGCCTCCAATACTACGAAATAGTGAATTACAAGGCCGCCTTACTTTATCACATTATCATGGGGTTAGGATACTTAGATGTTGGTAAAATCATTTGTGAATCCATTAAGAGTGCCATCACCATCTAGAAGAACGATGGCCTACCTTTTCCCCTGATTATTACGACCTTTTATATGATGGGCCAAGTAAAAGTGGTGGGACTTGAGTTGGATGTTTTATGAGTGAAAACCATCACTGATGAGGTAAATGGTTATGAAGACACGGAGGATTAGAGAGAAAGCTAAGATAGTAAGAAAGAAATGGATCAGAGAAGGAAAATTAGAGACGACACGAAGGAAAATTATGTCAGAAGCTCAAAAAGATCCGAATGCGGAGCAACCTGTTAGGGACTATGATGGATAATACATAGAAGAATCAGAGTTGGCTTTCATAGGTGCTATCTTACGCAATTAAATGACCAGTCACCGTAATCAAGAATTGGTATTCGAGAACCAGAGATCCTTAGGAAAGAACATCCATATAATGGATCATACGATGTTTAGGAGAAACAGACATTAAGGAGACACTTTGATTCTTGTACTGTCTACATAGATGAGATTACCACTTAGCAGTAATCTTGATGTTTCGACATTGCCCGATCAAGAATACCACCTCTATGATCCTACTGTGAGCTACCAGTACTAAAGGATTGATCCAATAGAGGAGGATGACGACCCGACTCCTAAATGCCAACATTGATTTCTTTTTTCTATTTATTTTCTCTATCTCTGAGTGATGTTGTGAGACTCCTCTATGTAATTCCAATATTGGTTATATAATTTATGTTTTATTAATGCTACCTTGTGTTTATGGTGGTATACTTCATGATACATTCTATTTAGTGCTTGGTAATGAAAGGAAAGGAAGGTAGAAGAAAAGTTTCAGAATTACTTTTAATCCGATATTCAAGTAAGTTAATGGAAATTTACACAATTTATTTTGATATCAAGTAAGTATGAATTTCATTTTTCTTTAATTTAGTTAGGAAAAGAATAGAAATTAATATATATGCAATAGATTTTGAATGGAAGTGTTATTTTTACTACCTAAGTGATTTTTACGATAGAAGGAATTAATTTTATACACTTTTTATTAACTTTGCTACTTGGTGAACATTAATTGAATGCCTTGTGTTAGTCATAATAATGGGTAAAAGGTCGAAACAATAGTATAAGATAAGCAAGATAGATTTCTATGAATCTTATGATACAAAGGTATTGATTAAGTATTTTTATAATATATAAATATAAAATTATTATGCCCTAATTGAAAGAAGAAATGGGCTAGAAACTGATGAGTTTTTATAATTTAGAAAGAATACTTTCTTCAATTTTGGTAGATAGTGAGAAATGTTAACAAGTGTTTATAAAATAAATATGTAGAGAGCCCTATAGATTCCCAAGGAAAATGAGTAGGGAATCTATAGTGGGAAAAAAAGGGAGAATGCCCAAAGGAAAAAAAGTAGGGACTCAAAGCTAAAGTAAAAGAAATTTATGGAAAAGAAATAATTAGAATGTAGTAGAAAAAAATAAGAGAGATAAAAAGTATGGATGTTCTTAAACTCTTTAAATGAAAAGATTTAACCTGAGTACTTGAAACTAGAGTTGAATGAAATATTTCTTAATCTAACATGTTCTAAATAATGTATTCATTGGTATTTTGGCAAAATTACTATTGATTTTAATTGTTGTACTATGTAAAGTATTTTCTTAAATTAAGATTAATATAGTGGTTTTTGTGTTTTGAGATTCTATACTAGTTATCATAAGCTATATGCTTGTCAGTGGAGATTGAGAAAACCTATGTTATGTATTAACCTTGGCAATAAACTTTTAGGTCTAAAGAAGTGTTATATTAAGTGGTAAAGTTATCATTAAAAGATATTTTGATTTGGCTAAATCACTCTATTCTATCATAACTTTCATTTACTTGTGGGTAATATATTTCCATTTGAAAATAATTTATATTTTAAAATTTCTATTCTTTAAATTTAAGATGAATTAGATTGAAATAAGATTGTAAAGAATGAAAAGAGATTATGATGAGAGTATTCCTTTGCTCGAGAAAGCAAAGTGCTGAGTTTGGGGGTACTTGACAAGTAAATAATTAAACACATTTTATAGTGTAATTTAGGTTGATTTTAAGCATAAATGATGATACTACACTAGGTATTCTCTTGTGTTTGTGATTTCAAGTTTTAAATAGGAAAATGAAGAAATGGAAGAAAAGAGAAAGATAAGCAAAACAGTCAACTAGAAAAATATACGAGTGATTAACCAACGACATGGAATAACACTAGGAATCGCCATGTAAATTAATAGTAGAAAAGGCCAGTGAATCCACAACGAATTACAGAATGTACTATAAATCGTCAGCTGAATCGATTGAGTACTAAGAGCTAAACTCTGTGATTTGCTCAGTGATTTGTGTATAAGATAGGAGTCGCTAAGAAACTACTGAGGTCGGTTACAGGTTTTTTTAGATTAGTATGAAGGATTTAAGTTTATTTATGATATGTATACATTGGGAGACTATAAAAAGACCAAAGAGCTTTAAAATAACTCTTCTCTCCCTCTCCTAATTCTTTTTGCATTCCTATTACTCTAGTTTTAGTTTTATTGTCTATGTTTTAAAATTACTTTAGAGCTTTGATTTATATTAAAGTATTCGTTCATTCATTATGTTTTTTAATTATATTTATGTATTGTTTATTTCCAACATGAGTGCGTAGTCTACTAATCTAAACAAACCCTAGACAATATAGTATATTTTGGTTTACTTAATAGTTATAATTAAGGAATCATGTACTTAATGCTTTAAATCTATTCATACACGTCAATCACATAATTAACAAGTTCTTTTAGCATATTATACTAAAGGAGATTAGTATTACATGAATTGTTGCAAATGTGTTATATGCTATTAAGATTCTCATTCTATTTCTATAGTTCTTGACAACAATTATAAAAGTACTAACGAGGATTAAACTATAGGGCATTTCCAAAGTGGATGTTTTAGGTGATTGTGTTATATGTTTCCTATAATGCAACTTTGGTAATATTAGCTTAGATTAGACATGATTTTCAATGAACTTAATGCTATCGTATTTTTATGGTATTGCATTTTATCCAATGAGTAGATTGACAATGATAAGAATGTGACATTTTTATTGAATTAAGGAAAATCGATGGCTGGCTAAAAGTTATCATCTTATTATGTAGTAGGGTTTAATGATTCCAAGATTCCATATGTTTTATAATTATAACTATAGTATAATTGATATGATGTTATGGTGTTCAAAAATAATCCAAATATATTATATTGTTTAGTGGGGTTTGTTTAGATGTTTGTTATTTATATTAAATTGCATTTGAATATTGTTTAAGTGAGTTTGAATTTGATTTGTTTAGATTAATTTAGTTAGTTTTGTTATTTAAGTAAATAATCATAATTGTTAAGTTATTTAGTATTTCAATTCCCATTTAACTAGATTAATTAAGTTAATAAAAATAAGAAAAGTTACTTTCCTTTGAGATTTCAAAAACCCCTCTGGATACGATATCCCATTTACCACTACTACAAGTTAGAAAACATGCAAAAATATTGTGCACGCTCGACACGTATCACTCGGTAGATCCGGTCGCTTGGGTCTTTCGAGTTCAGCTCCACTCCTCAAAGTTATCTTACTAGTCTCAACAGAATGTTGAGCGCGTAGTATTTCTTCCCTGTTAGTTTGAGCTTCAGTCCTAACTTGCTCAATCTGCTTTGCCATCTCACCAAACCTCGTGTCATACTTTTGAGTATAAGATTCAAACGAATTTTGATGTTCCTTTATAGTGAATATTTTCACCTGTATGGGTGATTGTTGTGCATCTTGAACAACTAAATGAGGATCATTGCCTTGAAGTCCATAACTTTGATCATCCCGACCTCTCTCATGACTAATAGGGCAGCTCGTGGAACTTGGGTATCTCTCTTAAAATGATACTAGAAACCGCTCAACCACATCAACTAGACATCTATCCCTCAAATGTAAATGACAGTTATATGTGGTGCGTGTACTTAGAACTAGTACTGTAAGCTTGGAATCTCATTAGTCCTATCATTAACTACTTCATCATGGACTTCAATTCTGACATTTCGCTCTCAAGCCTATCTTCTAGGGATGTAACTCCTGAAATACTTTTATTAGATATTGTCACTGATTCTCATCATTAGTTATCCCTTCATATAAGTTTTCTTAATGATTTGTTAGTGAAATTGTGTTGTGGGAAATCATGAGAGAGACTTTTAAATCTCTCACAATACTTAAAGAAAGATTCTCCTTTGTTCATGTAAATTGTTGTAATGGCCCTACAAATTGGGCACCGCCCAACACTAAGCCTCCATTAACCCCTGATAAACAAGTTCAGAGTTAATAAAGGCCTAGTTAGCCTCACAAATCGGTCTTTGGTACCTGATAGTCCACAAAATAGAGTATATATAAGGAAATCATATGCAACGAAATTTAAATGCGGTGAAAACACGATAACAAATAAATTAAACACAAAACGAGTTCTAGCTGTAGAAGCTAGAAGGTGGAAACCTCGTACAAAAAATACAATATAACAAGTACAATATCTCTAAACCCAAATACCCATTTATAAAACACAGTAATTATAATATAAATACATCAAATGACCTACATATACCGCACATTAATGTTCTCGAGCTCGGAGATTATGCCTTCAATTGTCACCAAACGCAGAGACAATCCTTGTGAGTAAATCCAGAAGAAGTTCAACAATAATTCATATTAAACAATAAATAAGTCTATAAATTATGCAGGAAAGAAACAAAGATGAAAAGAACAATAGAGTGCATGATAAATAGAGTACAATGATAACGATAGATACTAAGTGACTTGAAAGCAAAGGATAGGCGCCTAAGTGGTCTTGACACTTTACACGTGGGCTCAAAGACACTTAAAAAATGTCAAGGGCAAATATTGGTATGTTGGGACCAAGTCTGCTACAACCGTACCAAATCTATTCGACACTGTCGGCTCACTTGAGCTGCAGCCTAAGAAAACATTCCAAAGGGAGTCATAGTCTCAGCGGATGCTCAACCATAATGGGATCCTTGAAATCCTATGAGGAGCTACTTGACGAATGCTCACTCAGAGGATTCAATCTCGGCTAGGAGCCATAAGCGCGACTCGGATACTCAACTCACGACTAAACAACCAACTCGACCACTTAGACCTTTACTCACTCGGTAGGGAAGTAGACACCAAAAATATGTATCATTTTCATCAAAATATGCAAGGAAAAGGAAATAATTAATATTGAATTTCTTACTGGTTTACTTACTTGAAAGTGCATAAAAATCCAAGAAGATGTGATTCACATACTCCTCGAATCACGCATACTTGACACTTGTTCCCTACATCTCAAGTTGTCACGTGTATCAATTTATAGTAAAAGTCTAAATCCAACTATTGACAAAGTTCATTAATTATATTATATTTCTTTTTATTTTCTCGCAAACATACAATCACGTTTGGGCATCATCACATTAGTCCTACACAACTCGGATTTCTTCAAACTTAGTGTTATTTTAGTCTACGTAATATGAACATCCATAGGTATCAAGTTTTGGTCAGAACTCTCCCAACAAGTTATCTAAAATGTCGACTAAAGTACCTTATTATACCACCTGAAGTATTGATTATAACATTTTCAAGTAGTTTACTTTGGCTAATTCCTTTTTTTGATATATAAACGACAAAATTTGTCATGTTGCCCATTATAAAATCATAGTCCACACTTCTAACTTTTCATAGACTCCAATAAAAAACATCCAAAGTCACTTAGAGTCACTTGGTTGATGTGTCTCAACGAAGCCAGAAAAATAAGAGTTTGATTTACAAATAGAAGGTAAAAAGAGAGCATTATATGAATCTTACATTAAAATGAGATTTTAATTCATTTTTTTAAAATCTAATTAAAGATGGCAATTAAGAGTTAAACTAATTCAAAACTAACCTCCAAAATCATTAGAGAGAGTTTAAACCATGAAACAAAGGATTTAATCAAATCCAAATAAGCTTTCGAATTTTTAATTTAAATTTAAACAAACGAATAAACTCGCATTTGTCTAAAAATTATAAAGAGCAAATGAAATTCATTATGAGAATTACAAATTTAGGAAACTAACTAAGATCCATCCTAATTGCCAAATTTTGATAATATTCATACGGGAAGTGTTTAACTTACTTAAAAGGACTCTATTTCTTTTATCCCTTAACATTGGACTAGTAATTCAACAAATGGATACAAGGAATCTTCTTGGTAGGGACATTTCATCGAATACTTAATATAATGTATTGCTCTACTTTAACTCTAATCATTTACAAGGTAATATAGTACCTTATAAAAACCACAACCTAATCTCCTCGATCACACACTCTATTTTGAAATAATAAATATCTAATTTGACTAAAAAAACATCAATCTTGAAATATAAATCAAAAGCTAGAGTGTATAGATCATTACCCAAATTTTTGATTTGACTGGATTTAAATTTTTAAATGTGGTTTTGAGGCTCGCCATGGCCTTCCCTTTGAAGGACACAAACTTAGCCAAGATCTACGCATTTCGCCTTATTCATGAGCAATCCATCGTGTCATCGAGGTTCATCAGAGCCATGCCTTGTTGTCCGCAAGTCTGCCTCGCTTGCCCTCGTCAGCGCCGCCATCGACACGCTATCGCGCCCAGCTACCGCTGCTCGTCCGCACTTCCGCGAGCTCTAGTGCGCCGGTCTCCTTGCTGGCTCGCTGCTACACCGCGAGCCACCACCTTTGCGTCGTCCATCCGCGATCCCTCTATGGCCATCTCTCTCTTTCTTGTGTGTTGTGCGTGTTGATGAAATAAGGTTAGAAGCCCTTTCATTTTTTGAGTGTTCTTGTTGTGTTGTGTTCGTTTTTTTCTTTTTTTTTTCTTTTTCTTTGGAGAATGAATCTCAATCATTCATCTCTTCCTTGAACAAAAAACATTAAAGATCTGGGGTCATTACTACACCCTAAAAAATAGATCTAAAGGTTGAATCTCTCCCGGTTACTTTATGACTCTAAAATAGACACACTTATCACACACACCTCCTTTGTTTAGACTTTTACTTAGTCAATTTTAAATAATTCCAATCTAGGGTCTAATTATCTCGTTAATTCAATTTAATTAACCCAAACCATTCGCGATACCATTTACTACATGTTGTAGTATGCTAGACAAAAATTTAAAATTATTTTACCTATTTTATTTTTTAAGTATTTTAAAACCTTCGACTTATAGTGACCTTCAATTGGTATTAGATCACTAATAATTTGTTATTAGTGACTAATTAACTAATTAAAAATACAGGTAGTTATAGTCTTCCCAACTGAAATAAGATTTTGTCCTCGCAATTAGAAGGAAGTTACACACGTGACTAGATCAAATAGGGAAAATGTTTGAGTGCAAAGTTCTCCTCACTTTAAATCAATTATGTTCTTATATCTTAATCCAAGTGCTCTCTTGTGATAGTTTGCATGACCAATCAGTTTATCTAGTGTCAATTCAACTATTATCTAATATGTTTGGCTTCATTTGTGTTATTCTTAAACCATCACCGACTTTAGTCTCTAAATATCATTACTTAGATGTATTCTAGTTCCCTCGATGTCAACAACCCTACCAAAACATGGTAGTAAAAACCCTGCCACAACCTCACAGTAAAAACAAGGATCGCAATCCAAAATAATAGACACAAGCATACCATTTGACCTACAATCTCGACTTATATGTATAAATCACTTAGTTGTACTTCGAGTCTATCGGTAAAATTTGAAAGAAAAATGCAAGCAGATTTAGGCCACTAGTGTATGATCATTTTGAAGCATTCACAACCATATGATCTACATAATCCATGCTAGTCTAAAATCATGTCAACTTATTTAAACAACATTTTTAATTTTTTTGGTTTTTTTAAGAAATCTAATTATGTTTATTCTCCAAGCATCTCATAAACCATGTTTCAAACAATTTCATTAAGTTCACTTATTCACAACATAGTATCCTTTCTTTAGAGTTGTCAGTTATTCAAACCTTAAACTATCATCGGTCTTAAAACAAGTCATAGTTCTTAAGTTTAATAACATCATTGGAGTATAATCTCAAAAGATCCTAGCCTCCAAAGCATAATATGCGTCCTTTAAGATCTTAAAGAAATCTAGCCCATATATCTCCAGGTTTTTTTTTTTCGAGCAACTTGTTCACTCTATTCACAGGTGCTTGTTCTTTTTTTATCATGAACTTTTTCATGAATTACTTTTGTTTTAGTAACTTTACCCACTTCCATTACTTTTACTTTTTTTTTCTACATGCACCATTTGCACAAAAATTCCTTTCAATACATTTACTAACACATCTCAACATATTTTAGATATGTGAGAATTCTTGAGAAATACAATCTCATAGGCTTAATATGTTACGTTTTTTGGGTTCATAAGCAGCGAAAAACTCAAAAGAAGTTTTGAAACACCCCACAGGACCGAAAATAAGTTTCATTAAACTAAATCTACGAAAGTAAATCATATCGTATACTATGATTTATTTTTGATTATTCGATTTTCAAGATTTTCAAGTGTGCGTCTTCTATCAAAAATCCACACACGAATGGTGACCACAATTTGGAGTGCTAGCCCTAAAAGAGATTAAAAAACTTTTTTCTTTCTCTCCCTAAATACGGAGAATTAAAAAAATTGTAAAAGGAAATCTTCTGATGTTTTTGGGGATGTACCCTATATTTATATGTATAGATAAGCCCTCACTTAAAATCCTATTCGTAATACAACTATTGTTTATACGTAGTTTGAACAAATTACATACACGCCCCTATTAATAAGTTATCATATAACAAATCGTAAGGGCTTTTATGTCATTAATTTTATCATATAAAATTCATTACTCTGGACCAATTGAAATTGTGCAAAGTCATTCTTTGTGTGTGACCCAATAGGTTCATGCGACATTGGTAGTGAACCAAAAACCATTTTGGTAAACAAGTCATAAATGATCTCTTGCAAGGCATTATGACTACCCAAGTAGCATAAATATTAACATTGATATAACCTTATTAATAACGTATTTCATATCCTTTTGTCGTGTGATATCCTTTGATTAAACATAAGGCTTGGAAAGTCACCTTTAATGTTTAATTGTACTAGTCTCGATCTTTAGGTAAACTAAAAAACATCCAAGTGACATTGATCATATCAATTCACATGGACTTGGCAATTATCAGTATATCTTATCGAGGGATCCACTGATATCTCTCTATACGAGAGTGACAAATTCTATCTTGATTACACACCTTCACATATTATTCACACGGTAACTAATCACGGTCTTTATAATTGTCCGGTTAAAGACAACATTTGATTGTGTCAAATTATCATGCTCTTAATATTGAAGTCTACAGTAATCTTAAGTTGAAGGACTAAATGATAAACCTGTCATGAGTAACACCTATGACTTAATCCATATGGATTATGTCATAGGTGTTCTCATAGCGGGTCAGTCCAATCTCTTATTCCATAATAAGTACTCATGATCCTTATTCATATCCTTATGCGCATGATCATCACATGACCATCAATCAAGATTTACGCTAGTCTTAATTCATTATAGTTCCCAGTATAATGACCGACTAGGGACATTTAAGATATTTCAACAAATACCCATTGACCTTACTATAAGGTAAACATGCAATCACTTTTAATAAAACAACAAATAAAACCTATATTTTATTAACTAAAATTATACGATAAACAATGTTTATAGATTGACCTAGGGCACATACCCTAACATAATACATAGGTGGCCTCTAACTTTTAGAATGATTTGTGGACTCTACCTTTACTCGTAACACTTAATTCATTTACAAGTCCCTAAACGTGGTGGTCGACTTCACCAACCTTAAGACTATAAATGAACAGTGTCACTAAAGTGGAGTTACTTGAGCTTCTGATCCAACACTACTACTATAGAGCTTTCGTCAAAGCTAAAGGAGTCCATACATGCTGTAATCATTAGCTCTCAAGTCATCTCAACACTCTACTTCTTTAGTGTCTGCCCCACTTATCTCACAAATCTATCCTTTTTTTTATGCATTCCTCGATGTATTCTGTCACTTTACCAATTTTCTCAAACTTTACTTTCTTAGGTGCTCCTATTCAGATTTTCATATAGGGACATATACACAGACTAAGTTCTCATTCATTTTTTTATGAAACCATATTAAGTTTGTTACATAAATTATTCCAAGTGGATCCTGTTAAACACGTGCAGGGAGTTTTCATGATTTATGAGTAACTTGAATCTAGCTCTATGTATCAACTTCAAGGACTTGTTAGAACATTCATTTCCTACCACATGGAAGAATATGTGCTTTGATACTAGAAAAGTTTCAAACTCTTCGATGTGTACCAAATATACTAAATTAATTTCTCAAATCAAAATTCTTTTTTTGGTAAATATGTATAGTTACATCACTAGAACAAAAAATTACACGTTGTTTAAGTGTTCTTCATTTTTTTTTTTCATATTTACATGCTTGAGATAGTCATTATATTGAGAAAAAATTAAAAATAATTTGGGATTCTCTATTGTAACAAATTTTCATGATTTGACAACATGAAATCCTCAAACTTTGCACCTATATTAATTTTCACTTCTTACTTTATTTCGTAACAAATTTCAATTTAATATATTGAAATCTATTACTTTTTTTATATGTACTTCGGTATCTACACGCTTTACTTCTATCCATAGATTAATCATCACCATCAATCTTTTTTTCTCGAATTTCATAACTCTATTGTCTATTTCTTACACTTTCTCATCATGCCTCACTTGGAACGTAAGAGTCAATACATCTGTAGAAGTAGTTATATCTCATATCTATCGATACCATATAATTCATACAATCAAATAGCACATATGAAAAGGCTTATTCAAAATCTCCCCAGTCTCACCTTCACTCGCTTCCTAACTAAGTCTCTAAGTAGGATCATAAGGTTTCCAAACTAAGTTTGTTGGTGTTCCTAACACTACAAGTCAGTGTTCGCAAACTAATCTGGTTCTACGCTTATCAAGAGCTAAAGTCAAAACCTTAGTCTCTAATACCAATTGTGACGACTCTAACCCTACAAGTTTGGCACCACCTAGCATTAGGCCTCCATTAACCCCTAGTAAACCAGTTCGGAGTTAATAAAGGCCTAGTCATTCTCACAAACCAGTCTTCAGTACCTAATAGTCCCCAAAACAGAGTATATACAATGAAATCATATGCATCAAAACTTAAATGCGGTGAAAATGAGATAAAAAATAAATTAAAAGCGCAACGAGTTCTAGGTGTGGAAGCTAGAATGTGGAAACCCCATAAAACAAATATAATATAACAAGTACAATATCTCTCAACCCAAATACCCATTTATAAAACACAATAATTATAATATAAATACATCAAATGACCTACATATGCCGCATATCAATGTTCTCGAGCTCGGAGATTATGCCAGCAATTGTCACCAAAAGCGGATACAATCCTAGTGACTAAATCCAAAAGAAGTCAAAAAATAATTAAAAATAAATAATAAATAATTCTATAAATCATATGGGAAAAAAATGAAGCTGAAAAGAAAAATAGTGTATGATAGACAGACTACAATGGTCAACGATAGAGACTAAATGACCCGAAAGCAAAGGATAGGCGCCTCAGCGGTCTTGACACTCTACACGTGGGCTTAAAGCCATTTAAAACATGTAAGTGTCAAATACAAGTATGTCGTGACCAATTTTTCTACAACTGCACCAAATCCATTCGGTACTATCGGCTCACTTGAGCCGTAGCCCGAGAAAACATTCCAAAGAGAGCCACAGTCGTAGTCGGATGCTCAACCGCAATGGAATCCTTCAATTCTTATGAGGAGCTACAACACTTAGTAGATGTTCACTCAGAGGATTCAATCTCTTCTAGGAGCCACGAGCACGAATCGAATGCTCAACACATGAGTAAACAACGACTCAGCTCGACAACTTCAACCCTAGCTTAATTGGTAGGGAAGTAGACTCCAACAATAGGTATCATTTTCATCAAAATATGCAAGGAAAGGAAAAAAATTAATATTGAATTTCTTACTGGTTTACTTACTTGAAAATGCATAAAGTCCAAGATGATGAGGTTCACATACTCCTCGAATAGCACAGATTCGACACGTATTCCCTATATCTTAAGTCGTCACGTGTATCAATTTAGTAAAAGTCTAAATCCATCTATTGACAAAGTTCACTAATTATATTATTTTTTCTTATTTTCTTGCAAACACACAATCACGTTTGGGCATCATCACATTAGTCCTACACTACTCCGATTTCTTAAAACTTAGTTTTGTCGTAGTCTTTGTAATATGAACATGCATAGGTATCAAGTTTTGGTTAGAACTTTTGCAACAAGTTATCTAAAATGTCGACTAAAGTACCTTATTATACCACCTGAAGTATTGATTATAACATTTTCAACTAGTTTGCTTTGTCTAATTTCTTTTTTTTTTTAATGCATAAACGACAAGACTTGTTGCATTGCCCATTACAAAATCATAGTCCCCACTTCTAAATTTTCATAGACTTTAATAAACAATATCCAAACTCACTTAGAATCACTTTGTTGATGTGTCTCAACCAAGCCTAAGATATAAGAGTTTGATTTACAAATAGAAGGTCAAATAGAGAGCAATATATGAACCTTACATTAAAATGAGATTTTAGTTCATTTTTTTTTGAAGTCTAATCAAACATGGATATTAAGAGTCAAAACTAAGCTCCAAATTTATTAGATAGAGTTTAAACCATGAAACAAAGAATTTAAACAAACAAATAAGCTCGCATTGGTTTAAAAATCTTAAAGAGCAAATGAAATTCATTATGCGAATAAAAATTTAGGAAATTAATTATGAACCATCCTAATTGCCAAATTTTGATAATATTAATGAAGGAAGTGTTTAACTTATTTAAAAAGACTCAATTTCTTTTATCCCTTAACATTGGACTAGTAATTCAACAAATGGACACAAGGAATGTTCTTGATATAGACATTTCATCAAATACTAGATACAATGTATTGCTCTACTTTCACTCTAATCATTTACAAGCTAATAGAGTACCTTATAAAAACCACAACCTAATCTCCTCGATCACATATTCTATTTTGAAATAATAAATATCTAATTTTACTAAAAAAACATCAATCTTGAAATATAAATCAAAAGCTAGAGTATATAGATCAGTACCCAAATTTTTTATTTGCCTTGGATTTAAATTTTTAAATGTGGGTTTGAGGCTCACCACGGCCATCAATGGAGGTCTCAACACCAAAACCCCTTTGAAGGACACAAACTTCTCCAAGATCTATAAGTTTCGTCTTTTTCGCGAGAAAACCATTGCGTTGTCGAGGTTTATCAAAGCCACGCCTCACTGTCCGCTAGTTCGCCTCGCGTGCCCTCGCTGGTGCCGCCGTCGACGCGCCATCACGCCTAGCTGCTGCTGCTCGTCCGCACATCCGTGAGCTCCCCTGTGCCAATCTCCTCGCACGCTTGCCACAACATTGCAAGCCGTCGTCCGTGCTGCTTGTCTTTGCGCCTCTGCGTTGCCTCTCTCCTTCTTGCATATTGTGTGCGTTGATGAAATATGGTTAGAAGCCCTTTCCTTTTTATGCGTTCTGGTTGCGTTGCTTGTTATGTTGTGTTTGTTTTTTTCCTTTTTTTTCTTTTTCTTTGGAGAATGAATCTCACACATTCATCTATTCCTTGAACAAAACAACACTAACGATCTATGGTCATTGCTACACACAAAAAATAGATCTAAAGGTTTAGATCTATCCCGATCACTTTTTGACTCTAAAATAGACACGCTTAGCGCACATCACATTTGTTTGGACTTTTACGTAGTCGATTTTAAATAATTCCAATCTAGTATATCATCATATCCCGAATTCAATTTAATTAACCCAAACCATTCGCGATACCATATACTACACATTGTAGTATGCCAGACAAAAATTTAAAATTATTTTACCTATTTTCTTTTATAAGTATTTTAAGCCCTTGGACTTATGGCCCTCGATTGGTATTAGATCACTAATAATTTTTGATTAGTGATTAATTAACGAATTAAAAATACAAGTTTTTACAATAGTGGAGATTTGTCTCCTAATAGAGGTAATCTTGCTCGCTGGCATATATTGTTCCTGAAGTTTGAGGTTTATATCTTTTCAAGAATAAATAGATCTAGGAGGTAAGTGGAACAACCAATCTAAAGCATTACCTCTCAGACATAATGGAAAAGCCTTCAGCTTGACCATGTGAGGTTCAACTTTAGTAGGTTTCATACCAACAACAACCCCTTCAAATTCCTCCAAGTATTTCCGCAAATCCTCATCATCTCTTCTACAAAATGTTGGAAGGTTATGGATAAGTGTAGTTTTTAACATGAACTCTCCGAATTGGGTAGGGAATTGTGATGACCCTAGAATTGCCAAACTAGGCCCCGCCCGGCCTAAACCTACGTGGACCCCCGATCAACTCCCGTTGAGTTAACCCAAGCTTAGTCAACCTCTAACTAAATTATTTAATCATTAGTTTCTTATTAGGTTTGTAATTTAGTTTAATAAGTCTTAATGTTTACGTAGCAAAATTTAAAAATATTTATAGAAACTTAAACAAGTAAATGGTAATCAGGACATGCTTAGATGTGGAATTCTAGCATAAGTAGATCTCATGTATATATATGGTGACAAACAGTGTGAAAAAGTGTCATATACATGTATTAAACGTCTCATAACCTAAAATGAACCCCAAAGTAACCAAAAACATAAGTATATATATATATATCAATTGTATAGTCCAAAATATCAAAAATAAACCTAATGTAGTAATAGAGAGAAGCTGACTCTGGGGGAAGCTCAAAGGAAGTCACCGATCATAGGCTCATTACCCCTGCTACTAGAGGGACTTACAATTGTCGCCAAAAGCAGAGACAATTCCACTGAGTAAATCCAGAAGAAGTTCAATGGTAATTTAGATTAAACAATAAGTGACTCCATAAATCATGTTGGAATGAAATAAAGTGCTGAGAAAGAACAGTAAAATGCATGATAGACAGACAAGAATGATCAAAGGTAGGGACCAAGTAACCCATAAGTAAAAGATAGGAAGTGTGGTCGTGAAACATTACATGTGAACTTAAAGCCACTTAAAACGTGTAAGTGTCTAACACTGGTGCACCTAATCCGTTTGACACTTTCGGCTCGTTTGTTCTGTAGCACGAGAAAAATTCTAAAGGGAGCCATAAACTTAATCGGATGCTCAACCACAATGGAACTCGAATACCTGAGAAGAGCTACAACACATGGCAGATGCTCACACAGAGGACTCAGACCCATTGGGAAGCCACGAGAGCTAGTTGGCTGCTAAACGCACGAGTGGACACGACTAAACCTAACCACTTAGACCCCAAGTCATTCAGTAGGGGAAGAAGAGTCTAATAATTGTCATCATTTCATCAAATATATCAAGGGAGTGAAAAGAATTAATATTGAAATTAGTAATGGTTTACTTACCTCAATATGCAGATTAACAAGCAAATTGCGGCTCCTACACGCCTTGAAATACGTACACGATACTCGACACAAGTCTCCTAAGCTCGTGGTATCAATTGACAATGAATTGGGTGTGTTTGAGCCTATTTGATATAATTTAGATTTTTAAATCCTAAGATAATTCATAGTAGTGGCATATTTTTCGAGGAAAATCTTGATGTAAAATTCTCCGAAAAATCTCCAAAATCACTACTGTACAATTTTTTCAATTTTCTTATTTTTCCTATGTTTTCCCTATTTTTCTTGAATATTTCTGATTTTTTAATTTTCTATTATTTTAATAAATAAAAATGTAAATATATATATTGAATTGGGGGCTTTTGGGCCCCCTTGAATCAGGCCTAAGCTGAATCGGGCCCGAGCTCTACCAAAACCACTAAACCTGAGCTGGGCTGGCCCAATGGCCCTGGGGATCACACGATGTGCACGTGCGATCCCCTCCATATCCCTTGTGAAAACGAAAAAGATGAGGGTGAAATAGACATGCGGCCTTACCTTTCTCTCTTTCTCCTTTTTTATTTTTATTTATTTATTTATTTATTTCCATCTCTTTCTTTCCCTCATCAAACTCTCAATCACCATTAAAAAACTAACAATTATAACCATAACAACAAAAAAATGATTGAACATAAGTTTTGTTTCCAACGCAATGATTCACACCACAATGAGTTGGTTTCATCTTTCTGACATTAAAAGCCTCAAATCCATACACATTAGCTACCTAAAATTGAATAAATGTAAAGATTGAAGATGATAATAACTTACTCGGGATTGTTTCTCTCTTTTTCTTCTTCTCTTCTCTGAAGAAAACCCAAACTCCTAATTCACTGCACACCCGTCAATTTTTTCTCTCTCCCTTATCTACTTTCACTTTCCACAGTCACTTATCACACTGCCTCCATCAATAAGTGACACATGTGTCTAATTTAAGAATTTTCTATTTTGTCCTCAATAATTATTTAATTCATTTGCTCAAACCATTAAACACAATTTTAAACTTCAGGTACCTTTTTGATTTATTCATCAAACTATAGTCTCATACCCGTGATCGCATGCATCTTGAGAAGTTACCTCACTCTTAAACTGAAAATTAAAATAAAATAATTAAATTGCGTGCATTTTTATTTTAGATGGTTAATACATAAATCATTGAAAAATAAAATACCTCGATGTCAACCCCCGAAGGTTGATCGATTGTGCCATGTCATGACAAGTCCAGGTCACAGTCCTGAAATGCCATGTGGCATGAGTAAGAATTTTTAGGCATTACTGTCTTCCCAACTAATAATAATTTCATCCTCAAAATTAAAATAACTTGCAGAAAGACTTACCAAAATCAAAATAGCTTAGGGAAGTGCTTGTGCATGTAGGACATTAATTCCTAAGTCAGCTCCTCATCTTCGTGATGTTGTTGCTTGATAAGAAGGGATGGGATTTCCTTATTTCTTAATAAATTTACTTTATGATCCAATATTTGTAAAGGCTACTCTTCATAAGTAATATCCTCGGTCAGGTCAATCTGAGGTAGATCCATTGTCGGTTTGACTCCCTCTTTCGACTTGTTCAATCTCAGCATCAATATAAGGAACACTAAATGAATGCCTGCCAACTGCGATGGTAACTCAATCTTATAAGCAACCTTGCCAACTCTCTTTGTGATTCTAAAAGGACCAATAAACCTTGGTGCGAGCTTTCCTTTGATTCCAAACCGTTTGTGACCCTTCAGTGGTGAAATTCTTAAATAGAAAAAGCTTCCCACTTTATACTCTATTCCATCTCGGTACTTGTCAGCGTATTTCTTCTATCTCTCTTGAACTCCTCGAAGATGTTGGCATATTAGTCGTATCTTCTATGTGTGATCTACTATAATCTCTGGCCCAACTACTGCTATATCGTTCAGTTTTACCTAACATGTTGGTGATCTACATGGCTTGCCGTAAAGTGCCTTAAATGGTGCCATCCAGATGCTAGCGTGGTAACTATTATTGTAAGCGAATTCAGACAAAGGTATATACTCCTCTCTCGACCCACCTTACTCTAACACCTGAATAAGTCTCTCTGACTGTCTATCAGTCCGTGGGTGAAACGTCGTACTAAATTGTAACCTCATGCCAACTGTCCTTGCATGCTCCTCCAAAATGTGGATATGAACTGTTAATGGTACCCTGTGGAGCTTGACAATCTTCCTCTTTCATAAAGGATGCTCAACTGCTTAAGTTTATGTTTGGTAAAGACAAAAACAAAGTGTGTAGATTTGGTCAACTTGTCCACAATTACCTAAATACTATCATGCTTGCATGGACATCGAGGAAAACCATTGACTAGATCCATGGAAATATGCTCCCACTTCCATTTAAGAATTTGAAATGGCTGTAATAGTCCTTCGGGCCTCCGATGCTCAGCTGTAACCTACTGGCAAATCCGCAACTCTTGACATAATCCCCTACATCCTACTTCATCCTCAACCACTAAAATAGATGTTTCATATCCAGATACATCTTGGTCCCGTCCGGATGAACGATAAAATGTGAGATGTGAGCCTCCTAAAGTATCTCTGTACATAACTCAACAACTGATGGAATCTATAGTCATCCTCTATATCAAAAGTATGAGTCCGTCGACTTGCTCCACTATTGATGATCTAAACTTTCTGCCAATTCATGGAATCTCTGGAACTACTCATCGGCCTATTAAAACCCTCTGAATAGAGACAAACTGGGTCCTCATCTTTTCACAAATGCATGCCTTTGTAGTAGTCAAAATATCAATTGAATCCATCATATATGTTGTCTTGAGGAGTGCAAACTCATGTGTCATCTGGCAAATAACAACCTCTACATTTGAACTCTTATAACTCAAAACTTTTGCTACTAAATTTGCTTTCTCGGGGAGGTATTCCAGGAGAAGTTGTAATCCTTAAAGAACTCTAGCCACGTGTGTTGTCTCATATTCAAATCCTTATGCGTAAAGTGGTATTTTAAACTCTTATGATTAGTGAATAAAGTAAATCTTTCACCATAGAGGTAGGGTTGCTAAATCTTTAAAGCAAATACCATTGCCACTAACTCTAAGTCATGGATTGGATAGTTCTTCTCATGAATCTTCACCTGTCGAGACGCGTAAGCAATGACACTGTCCCCTGCATTAGAACACACCTTAATCTGATCTATGACACATTGGTATTCACAACCATACACTTTCCCGCCCCTATTAGTACTAACACTATAGCTGTCATAAATCTTTGCTTTAATACCATGAAAGCCTGATCATATTTATTTTTCCTACTCAAATCGGACATCATTCGAGTTAACCTCATCATTAGTGCTGCGATCTCAGAGAAATGTGCATAAATCTTCGGTAATATCCTGCTACTCCTAGAAAGCTGTGAATATCAGTCACCGACTGTAGGGTACGTTAATCTATCGTTGCTTGGACCTTCGAGAGATCCACTGATATTCCACTAACCCAACTACATGGCCCAGAAATTTGACCTCTTACAACTAAAACTCAAGCTTGCTAAACTTAGCATATAATCGATAGTCTCACAATGTTTGTAAATTGTGCTTAGATGACCCTCGTGATCCCCACGAGTCCTGAAATATACCAAAATATCATCTACGAATACAATCATGAAATGGTACAAGTATTGTCTCAATACACAGTGCATCAAGTCCATAAACATTGCCAGCGCATTCTTTAGCCCAAACATCATGACGACAAACTCGTAATTACCATAACTTGTATTGAAGGCAGTCTTCTCTCTATCCTCATCCCTGATCCTGAGTTGGTGGTACCATGACCTCAAGCCAATCTTGGAAAATCACATTGCCTATCTCAACTGATCAAACAAGTCATCTATACGGGGAAGTGGATACTTTTTCTTGATCATAACTCGATTCAACGGCCTATAATCGATGCAAAGCCTTAAGCTTCCATCTTTCTTCTTCACAAACAAGAGTAGAGCGCCTAATGGAGACATACTAGAATGAATAAACCATAAATTCTTTAACTCTTCAAGTTGCATCCTCAACTCCTCTAACTCTTTTGGTGGCATTTTGTATAGAGGTGTCGAAAGTGGCTTCATCCTGGGGACTAGGTTAATAATAAAGTCGATCTCTTATGGTGGTGGTAATCCGAGAAAATACTCAGGAAACACATCTAGGAACTTGAACACCACGGGCACCTCCTCAATAGTAGCCACTGATTTCTCTATTATACTCAAAATACTGGCGGATATCTCCATCTTATAGCTCTTAGCTACTCTACCTCTGGTACTCTGAAGCTATGTCGAATCGCCATGAAAATTGAACTCTGACTACTCAAGAATTCAGAATATGATTGTCTTACTAAAGTAATCTAACTAAGCATTGTATGCTGCCAGCTTGTCCATCCCCAATAATGCATCAAACTCTACAAACTCTAGTACTATAAGGTCTATAAACATCTTGTATTTTAGGGAAAATCTTATCCCAGATAGCCGTGTTTCGGATCATGTAAGGTCTAAGCCTATTGAATCTAACCCTAACTCATCTACCATCCGTCCAAATATAAAAGACATAGTCAAACCAGAATCAATCAAAGTATGCATCATGCAATGACAAATATAAATACCCTCAATAAGTTGTCGCGTCGCCTAGGGTCCATTTGAGCCACTATGCGTGCTCTCTCTAGCGGTTGCTGCTGTGAGCTTAATTGCACGCAAACAAGCTGTGTGCACTAGATCTTGATGTGCGCCTCCTATCAGCGCTCAAAATGTAACCTCTGTCCCTTCTGCTTAGACTGTTTACTCTACCACTAGCCTGACCTCTAGCCCTGCTAACCACCACCTCTGCCCCAGTCCTACTATTAGTAACCCTAAACTGCCGCCTTGATTGAGAAGATTATGCTGCTTATGGAGTTCTACCTATGAGACTTTATGTTGGAGTAAGTGCGGCTGCATAAACGGGATGTGGTGCAACAAACCCTACATTCTACTCCATACTAAACATATGATTATTCATTTTCTTGTCTCTGCCATGACTATGCTCAGATCTGTACTGTGAACTTTGACTAATCGGTGTCTCTATTGATCATAGGGCTCCATCCTCGAGGTACGTGATGAGTTAAGCCTCTCTAATCAAGTTGCGCTTATAAGCTTTATCCAAGTTACTCGGCTCTGTCGTAATAATTATGCCTCGATGGCACGAAACAACTGTTCATAGAAGAAGTGGATCTGATCCTTATTAGTGTCGGCAACTCCAATAGTAAATGGCAACAACTACTGGAATCTCCCCATATATTGAATAACAGACTCTCCACACCTTTGTCGAATATACGTGAATTGCGACCTATTGGATATCATCACTAAGAGCGGGAAAAACTTATAGTTGAAAAATCTCTTGAAATCCTTCCATGTTTGTGGCTCTCCTGGGGTAGCTACAAGGTTAGTCCACCATATGTTTGTGTCTCCTAAGAAGGAAAAAACTGCCAACCTAAGCCTCTTGCTATCCTCTAGTCTCCAAAGTCTTTGGATCTTCACGTGCCTTTAATGAATCTCTCTCAGTCAGTGTCGCAATTGTTGGCGCTGCTATCTCAAGTAGTATGGGGACTATGGCGATTACTAGTGTTGTTTATCGTAGATCGTGATGGAGTCGTCTAGGGTGTAGGCGCACTCACGTCTTGTATTGAAGCCACTATAGGTGTTGATGCGGATGTAAATTGTCCCCTGAGAATTATCAAAATCTCATCCAAACCTCTTTCATGTGTAGCAACCCTCTGTGTCAAGGCTTGAACGTTTGTTGGATCAATAAGGCCTGAACCAGTAGCTTCACTCTGATCACCGGTGTCCCACTGATCGGCCATGGCGGTCTGCAAAAGCGAATACAGAGCTTCAATCTATTTTCGTAACAATTATTAATAGTATATAATACATATCACTTAGTTAACATATACAATTGATAAGTCCGTATTTTATAGGTCATTAGTAGTCTATTTTAGTATATTAATTATTGAAATATTTAAAATATTATATTAAATAATATGTTTTTGTCATTTTTAGGTGAAACAATGTGAGCGGTTGAATTCATGGCGGAAAAATACTCAAAATGGAGTATTTACTTGCAATAATCAGATGCCGGACAGTTTACCTCGAAATACATGTCACGCGGTGGGTCGAATAGCGGACATAATGTTTCAACCAATCATAAGATGCCACGTCAGCGCGAAAAAGACACTCTGTACCAATCAGACGCTGCCACGTGGTGTTCTCCTCTTCAAGCACGTCGACAAAGGCAGCGCGACCAATGAATAAATGCCACGTTAACATCCAGAGGTTCCAGCAACCAATCAGAGACCGCCACGTAATTCCGTCATCATCCTAGGCCACGTCACATCGCATTTTCTTCTTCACTCTTCAGCAACCGGTCGATCAGCCTCGGGATGCATTCCTGCACAGACTCCAAGTATTTCACGCGATTCGCACGATTTCTTCATCCGCCACTTCATGCCACATGGCAGGCTCCCGTTGGTCCAGCGTGTTGTGTTGAGGTGTCTCCGCTAATCACATGCAGCCACGTGTCGATGAATCAGCCATACAGCAACGTCACAACCACTTCCTTCGATCAATCAACGCGCGCCACTTCAGCATCACACCAAGGCCGCCTAATCACGCGCTGACACATGGCACAACAGTAAAAAAATCAACCAATCACGTGCTGACACGTGGCATGGGAAAATTTTAATAAATTGGCGATTGACAAAGAGGGTTGGGGAGTCAATTTTGAAAGCAATTTTGAAAGCGCAGGCAGTTTTGGGGGACTCCGCTCGGCCTCTATGGCCGAGCTCTCTACTACTCTCCCATTCTATATTTTTATTTGTTCTTTAATGGGAGGTTAAAAACCCCTAACTTAGGCAAGACGGCGAGGGAGGTTCGACTGCGCATATCAATGGATTTGTGAGATTTATATATTTAAATATCAGTCTTTTCATTAATATTTTATTTTCTTAGGTATTATTTTAACAATCGAGGTTAAACACTGGTTTAAATCTTGATTTACGTGCCAGTAGGTTGTACGCACCCGTACTGGTGCAATAAGACCACACTAGTGGCATTCGACCATACCGATTGATTAGACCCTTTTGGGACCGATTGAATACCTTAGAAATATAGGCTAAATCGGACGCACGAGTGATCCAATTGTCTAGGTGTAGTGCCTTCACAAAGCCCATTGCGGCCAACACATTAAACCCAATTCACTTGAATATGTGGTTATGTGTTTGATTAGAGAAATAGTCACCGTCGTACCTTGGCTATCGAGATTAGGAAGTGCGAGGAACCGCGTGCGTCACCGGGTTTATAGCTACACTAAGATATTTTGTTTCGCATATTTTACATAAATCGATGACCAAATCCATTTTTTACCGAACCGAACTTGTATGTCTTGAGCTAGGTATTTTTATTAATTATTTTATCTTCAATTTTATCTCATTTGCTTTAATTATTTTATGATTAGATAATTAAATTATTCTCTATCAAACCACGATTTCCCTTTTTGTTATTTTTAACCTTAGAAAGATTACTAGTCTCTGTGGGATCGACCCTTTGCCACTATTCTACAAAATAATTGGTTTAGGTAAATTTTAAATATTATTGGCGCGCGTCAATTTTTGGCGTCGTTGCCGGGGATTGGTATTTTTCTTTCTTTGGTTATTTATTTTTATTTTTATTTTTATTTTTATTTTTATTTTATTTTATTATTTTATTTTATTATTATTTTTATTTATTTATTTTTATTTTTGTTTTTATTTTATTTTTCAAAGTCTTCTGCATGATCTTGTCTCATTTCCTTGCCTCTATATCTACCATGTTCTTTTACATTTTTGTATGTGTTCACATCTTTTCCCCACCTGTTTTGAACCTTGAGGACAAGGTTCGGAATAAGTTTGGGGCTACTATAGGATTTGTGGATTGAGCTGGATGGGTTTCTATGCGAAAGATCGCAGGTGAGATCGTTAAAATTTTTTTTTTCCAATTACATGCGGTTGTCGGACGGTATTGGTGGTGTTTTTTATCTTTTATTCATTCATTTCTTACATTTCTTTTCCCTCCATACTCATCTATCTCACTTCATTAGGAGTTGATACACTTTCATGCATGTATTTAGTATAGTTTTCATTATTGTCTAGAGTCACCTGAAACTTTGTTTCATGCCTTTGGTTGTGGATGAGTACATTATGGTTGCCTTTTTGACTTGAAACTTAGGAAAAAGTAAAGGAAATATTCAGTCGAGTTCGTAGCTCGGCATTTTTATGATTTCATGATTAGGGACTTGGTATTATGGTTAAGCCTTGTAGACAGTTGAAATTGCGCAAGTAATGAGACTTTACCACACATTGGGGAATCTGCTTAATCATAGTGAAAGTGAGAAGGGCTAACATGAGTTTTCAAAAATATAGAAAGTCCCACAAGTTTCCACAGGAAATGGAACAGGGAAACTTGCGATGGAAAAAGTGTGAGAAAACCGGTCCACAGGAAATGGAGTAGGGACCGTATACCTTACTAAAAAAAATTAAAATTAAAATAAAATAAAATAAAATAAAAATTGGAGCAGAGAGTATACATATAAAGGCGGAAGTATATGGAAACTAATCAAATAAAAAGATTTAGCTCGGTGCTTATAGCTAGACTAAGTAAATTTGTAAACTTGCATGCTTGAATGTGATAGCGTTTGTCTTGACCATATCTTTGTATTGAAAATGTGGTCTTAATTATGTTTGGGTCGCGGTTCTCGACATATCATAACTTCGAAATTTCTTGAGTGATTGGTTAACTTGGCAACTATATAAATCAAGGGAACTCCATGAATTTGGGTCGGGTATATGATTAATTGAGTTGGTATTATTAAAATAAGTCTAGTTGAGTCTGTGTTTTCAATTACACCTTTGCTCGGGACGCGCAATGTCTTAAGTTTGGGGGTATTTGATAAGTCAGTATTTTATAGGTAATTAGTAGTCTATTTTAGTATATTAATTATTGAAATATTTAAAATATTATATTAAATAATATGTTTTTCTCATTTTTAGGTGAAATAATGTGTGCGGTTGAATTCGTGGCGGAAAAATACTCAAAATGGAGTACTTACTTGCAATAATCAATGTCGGACAGTTTACCTCGAAATACGTATCGCGCGGTGGGTCGAATAGCAGACAAAATATTTCTACCAATCATAAGATGCCACGTCAGCGCGAAAAAGACACTCTGTACCAATCAGACGCTGCCATGTGGTGTTCTCCTCTTCAAGCACGTCAACAAAGGCAGCGCGACTAATGAATAAACGCCACGTCAGCATCCAGAGGTTCCAGCAACCAATCAAAGACCGCCACGCAATTCAGCGTCAGCACCCTAGGCCACGTCACATCGCATTTTCTTCTTCACGCTTGAGGAGACGGTCGATCAGCCTCGGGATGCGTTCCCGCACAGACTCCCGGTATTTCGCGCGATTATCACGATTTCTTCATCCGCCACGTCATGCCACATGGCATGCTCTCGTTGGTCTAGCGTGTCGCGTTGAGGTGTCTCCGCTAATCACGTGCAACCACAAGTCGATGAATCGGCCACACAGCAACGTCACAACAGCTACCTTCGATCAATCAGCGCACGCCACGTCAGCGTCACAGCAAGGTTGCCCAATCACGCATTGACATGTGGCACAGCAGTAAAAAATCAACCAATCACGTGCTGACACGTGGCATGGGAATTTTAATAAATTGGCGATCGACAAAGAGGGTTGGGGAGTCAATTTTGAAAGCAATTTTGAAAGCGCATGCAGTTTTGGGGGACTCCGCTCGGCCTCTATGGCCGAGCTCTCTACTACTCTCTCATTCTATATTTTTATTTGTTCTTTAATGGGAGGTTAAAAACCCCTAACTTAGGCAAGATGGCGAGGGAGGTTCGACTGCGCATATCAATTGATTTGTGAGATTTATATATTTTAATTTCAGTCTTTTCATTAATATTTTATTTTCTTAGGTATTGTTTTAACAATCGAGGTTAAACACTGGTTTAAATCTTAATTTACGTGCCAGTAGGTCGAACGCACCCGTACTTGTGCAATAAGACCACACTAGTGGCATTCGACCATACCGATTGATTAGAACCGTTTGGGACCGGTTGAATACCTTAGAAATCTAGGCTAAATCGGACACACAAGTGATCCGGTTGTCCCCATTGTGGTCAACACATTAAACCCATTTCACTTGAATATGTGGTTATGTGTTTGATTAGAGAAATAGTCACCGTCGTACCTTGGCTATCGAGATTAGGAAGTGCGAGGAACCGCGTGCGTCACCGGGTTTATAGCTATACTAAGATATTTTGATTTGCATATTTTACATAAATCGACGACCAAATCCAATGTTTTACTGAACCGAACTTGTATGTCTTGACCTAGGTATTTTTATTAATTATTTTGTCTTTAATTTTATCTCCTTTGCTTTAATTATATTATGATTAGATAATTAAATTATTCTCTATCAAACCCCGATTTCCATTTTTTTTTATTTTTGACCTTAGAAAGATTACCAGTCCCTGTGGGATCGACCCTTTGCCACTATTCTACAAAAATAGTTGGTTTAGGTTAATTTTAAATATTATTGACGTGTTCGGCTCGCGTCAACAATCCAAACTTAGTTTCCATTATCTCTCTTTACTTCTCAACTAAAACTCTAAGTTACAATTACAGGATTTCCACTTCTAAGTTCAATTTTGTCCTAACTCTAATTTGCATTTTCGATGAGTTGTGGGTTACATCGAGTTAAGGTATAAACCCATAATCTAATACCAATTGTAATAGCCCTTGAACACAAATTGGGACCTGCCCGACCTAAAATTATGAAAACCCTCGGTCAACTCTCGTAGAGTCAACATAAACTTAGTTAGCCTCTAACCAAATTATTCAATTATTAGTTGCTTATTAGGTTTGTTATTTAATTTGACAAGTTTAAATGTTTACGCAATTAAATTTAAAAATATTTGAAGCAACTTAAATAAGTAAATGGTAACCGGGACATGCCTAGATGTGAAGATCTTGAAAAGTAGATCTCATATATATATATATATATATATATATGTTGACAAACAATGTGAAGAAGTGTCATATACATGTATCAAACGCCTCACAACCCAAAAATGAACCCCAAGGTAACCAAAAACATAAGTATATATCATATGTACAATCAAAAATATCAAACATAAACCTATTGTAGTAACAGAGATGAGCTGAATCTGAGGGAAACTCAACAGAAGTCAAGATTACAGGCTTCTTGCCACTGCTACTAGAGGGACCTGTAATTGTCACAAAGATGGAGATAACTCCAATGACTAAATCCCAAAAACGTTCAACAGTAATTCTGATTAAACAAGAAACGAGATCATAAATCATATTGTAAAGTAATAAAGTGCCGAGAAAGAACGGTAAAACGCATGATAGACAAACTATAATGATCAACGGTAGGGACCAAGCGACCCTGAAGAAAAGGATAGGGATTCAGTGGTCCTAACACTCTACATGTGGGCTTAAAGCCACTCAAAATGTGTAAGTGTCTAACACAGTTGCGGCAGGTCAAGCCGCTTTGACTACACCTAATTCGTACGGCACTATCGGCTCGTTTGAGTCGCAGCCCGAGAAAAACTCCAAGGGAGTCACAGACTTAACCAAATGCTCAACCACGATGGAACTCGAATACCTGAGAGGAGCCAAGACATATGGTGGATGCTCACTCAGAGTATTCAGAACCGTCGAGAAGCCACGAGAGCTAGTCGGCTACTCTACCCACTAATGGACATGACTAGACTTGACCACTTAGACCCCAGGTCACTCTGTCGGGGAAAAATAGTCCGATAATAGTCATCATTTCATCAAATATATCAAGGAAATGAAAATAATTAATATTGAATTTCTTACCGGTTTATTTACCTCAATACGGAAAATACAAAGCAAATCACAGCTCCTACATGCCTCGAAATACGAACTCGATGCCCAACACTAGTCTCCTAAGATTGTGGTATCAATTTACGATGAATTAGGTGTGCTTGAGCCTATTTGATATAATTTAAATTTTTATATCCCAAGATAGTTCTAAATAGGGAATTTATTGTGGTAGCACATTTTTTAAGAAAATCTCAATGTAAGATTCTTCAAAAAATCTCCAAACTCACTTTCTTACAACGTTTTCTTAATTTTCTTAATTTTTTTTTAATTTTTCCTATTTTCTTGAATTTTTTTATTTCTTTATGATTTTTCATTATTTTTATAAATTAAAATGAAAAAAAATTGTAATATATTTATTTAAATTAGAGGCTCTTGGGCCCCCGAAAATGGGCCCAGGCTGAACTGGGCCTGGTTTAGCCCAGTTGGGGGGCCCAAGCTCGGCCAAGACTGCTAGGCTTGAGTCGGCCTAGCCCACCACGCTGTGTGTGTGATCCTCTCCCTCCTCTTATTCGTTTTCACGAAGGAAATGAGGGGGCGAAACAGATAGACATCCTTGCCTCTCTCTCTCTCCTCTTTTTTTATTTTTATTTATTTATTTATTTATTTATTTCCATCTCTTTCTTTCCCTCATCAAACTCTCCATCATCTTTAAAGAACTGAAAATCATAACCATAACAACAAAAAAATTGATTGAACGTAAATTTTGTTTTATCAACACAAAGATTTAAACATGTTTCATATGATTCAAAATCAAATGGATCTAAAAGTTCATCTTCATAGAGTTTAGAAATGTGTTTCTCATTTATATGGCCAAGACGACAATGCCAAAGGTAGGTTTGACTCAAATCATTTGACTTGAATCTCTTTGTATTTACTTTAATAATATGAGTACATATGGACCTTTTCATGTTTAGAATATAAAGACCATCACATAAATTAGCATTGACATAGAAAACGTCTTTATGAGAAATGGACCATACATTATTCGTAATAATAAAATTAAAACCATCAAAATCCAAACATGAAACTGAAATTGTGTTTCTACTAAAGAAAGGGACGTAATAAAAATTATTTAAAATTAAAACAAATCCACTAGGTAAAATTAACTCATAGCACCCTACAACTAATGCATCAACCATTGCTCAATTTCCAACTCATAGGATGACTTCTTTTTTAGCTCTCTACTTTTGCTGAGACCCTGCGCATTAATAGAAATGTGAGATCCACATCTGATATCTAATACTCAAGAATCACTAGTAGACAAATTAACTTCAATATCGTACATATCTGAAGTAGTAGCTGCACTACTCTTCTTTTTCTATAGATTTTTAAGATAGAGCTTGCAATTTCTGAACCAATGTCCAAGTGCCTGAAAGAAATGAGAATTTCCTTCTTTTTCCTTTTCCTTCTGGGACTGTGAAGTAGAAGCACCCGTAGGCTTGACTTGTTTCACAGGCTTTGTAACAGTCACCACAGCCTTGTTAACTTTAGCCTTTCCTTTTTGAATCATCAACACATTAGCAACGGGTTTCTTGACATTTGGCTCAACAGTTTTAAGCATCAAATGCAACTCTGAGATTGACTTCTCCATGTTATTCATGTTATAGTTCATCATAAATTGCAAATAACTATCAGGTAATGAATTCACGATCAAATATGTAGCCATCTCTTGGCATATGGGAAGTCAGAATCCGTCAAAATGGTCAATATAGCCCTTCATTTTCAGAACATGAGGACTTACTGGTGCACCTTCAGCCATTTTGCAAGAATGAAGGTTCTTGACTATCTTGACCCTTTTTTGGGTAGCCTACTGTTGGAACAATTCCTTTAGCATTGTAACCATGTCGTAAGCTTCCATATGTTCCATGTCCTTCCAAAGTTCGGGAACCATGGTTGCCAACATAATGCATTTAACATCAGTTAAGTCATTGACATGCTTAGCATGTCCATCCTTCATGGCTTTTAAAGCATTAGCTGGTGGTTCCTCAAGAAAAGGATCATCCAGGACATATAACTTGCATTTATGCTTAAGAAAAAGTCTCAAGTTTCTGAACAAGTCGAAAAAGTTTGTCGCAGACAACTTATTCTTCTCATGGATAGATTGCAGTGACAAGGGATTAGTTTGAGTTGAAAAGGCCATAGATCTACTACAAAGAATATGTAAAAGTTCATTTTGGTATAGAGGAATAGACTCCCACTAAATTAACAACCTTCCTCAAAATACTATGTTAGTTTAAGGGACTAATATCCATGTTTCACCTAATTCTACGATAGCTAAGGCATGACACTTTAAATTAGTTTATTTAGGTAGGTACCAATTGCCAATTACATCATATGTAACTTTTAGTTGTTTTTTATGAGATTATGACATCTTAGGTCTTAGCATGTTTTATCTCATCTTGTGCCTAAAACTTAAAACCATTTTTATATCTTTATCAAGTCTAACCATTTCAAATGATATAGTAACCGTTACTCAACTTGCCACACCAAGATAACGCAATACATTTTTCTGAGGCAGACACATATTAATGTGATCGAAGCCTTGACAAGTGTTTGAGAATGGATGTCAATTGACTTAAAATTTGGAAGATGGGTTTTTTATTTGTTTTAGTGATGATAAATTAAACAAAATAAATATCATATATTACAATTCATTCACAATCACTAAACAAGTTAGGCAATTTTACTAATATTGACTATCATACGAATTTTCTTATGCTATGAATAGTTATCGGCGGTCCCGCTAGCCGGTGAGTGGGCACAGGGTTACAAGGGCAGTGCCCCCTTTTTTTTTAGATAACGAATTCTAATTTCAAAAATTGAAAATTTCCTAAAATTCTTCATTATTTTAGTCAATCTAATTTACTAAAACTACCCCTTATTTTAATTTCGTAAATATTATTAAAATGTTTTTCATTAACTTAGACCCACCTCTAACTTAATATGTTATGCTAATCCACTTAGAATTTAAAATACTTGAAATCCTTATCCAATTAGAGTTTGTTATATATCTTACCTATCTTATAGGATTTGTAATTCTTATCCGATTATAAGTTTATCTCCTATCTAATATGAATACACTAACATATAAACACAATTAGATATATGATCAAAATTAATTTCGATTCTTACTCATACGAAACAAGCAATTCATTCAAGAAATGAAATATTAATCATGTATTCAACACCAGAATCATATTAAATTAATCATATTAACATAATCATGATTTCATTCATGGAGACATAAATAATTATTGAACAAAAACGAAATATGTATTTAACACCAGAATCACATTAACCTAAACATGACTTTTACCATGTAAACATACAAAATTTGCATCGTTCAATATTAAAACATATGTTAATAGAAATATTCTAGGCATGAATTCCCTTATTCAAGTAAATCATGCGTATGTATCAATATACATAAATTAACAACATGCTTTAAAACTAATTCTTGATAACAATTATCACAGAACCTCTATGTACATCATATATATATTAATCAAGATCATGTTTTCATATATACATCAAAGAAGATATGCAAATTTTTAATATAACCGAGCCTATGGCTATAATACCACTATTGGATTTTTGGGATTCATACCCAGCGAAAAATTCAAAATAATTTTTGAAAAACCCCAACAAGGTTGAAAATAAGTTCCATTAAACTAAATCTACAAAATTAAACCAAACCTTAATCCGTGATTTCCTTCTTTCATTGTTCGATTTCTAAGACATTCAAGTGCGTGTCCTTTATCAGAAACCCACACATGAATGGTGACCACAATTTGGAGTGCTAGCCACAAGAGAGATTGAAAATAGTTTTTCTTTCTCTCCCAAGTTCCAGAGAACTAAACAATAGTAAAAACAAAAGTCTTATTTCGTTTTAGGTCTCAACTTCTATTTATATGTGTAGCTAAGCTCTCACTTAAAATCCTATTCGTAATACTACTATTGTTTTTATGTAGTTTAAGCAAATAACACATATGCCCATATTTATAAGTTATCATATAACAAATTGTAAGGGCTTTTATGTCATGAATTTTATCATATAAAACTCATTACTTAGGACCATTTGAAATTGTGCAAACTCATTCTTTGTGTTTGACCAATATGTTCATTCTACATTGGTAGTGAACCAAAACCCTTGTGGTACACAAGTCATAAACGATCTAGTAAGGCATTATGACTACCCAAGTAGCATGAATATCGAAATCGATACAACTTAATGAATAAAAAATATCATATCCTTTAGTGATGTGATATTCTTTGATAAAACAATAGGCATGGAAAGTCACCATTAATTCAATTATATTAGTGTCGATTTTTAGGTAGACTGAAAACATTCAAATGACATTGATTATATCAATTCACTTGGACTTGGCCATTTAATAATCTAATATATCGAGGGATCCACTGATATCTCTCTCTATACGAGAAGGACAAATTCTATCTTGATTACACACCTTTATATATTATTCACATGGCAATCAATCACAATCCTAATAATCGTCCGGTTAAAGACAATATTTGATTATGTCAAATTACCATGCTCCTAATATTAAATTCTAAAGTAATCTCAAGTCGAATGACTAATGATATACTTATTATGAGTAACACCTATGACTTAATCCATGTAGTTTTCTCACAGCGGGTCAGTCTAGTACCATCTCGATTTGTGTCCTTATACGTATGATCATCACATGACCATCAATCAATATTCACACTAGCATTATTTCATTATAGTTCCCAGTATAATGATCGATTAAGGAAATTTAGGATATTTCAACAAATACCCATAGATCTTACTATTAAGTAAACATACAATCACTTATAATAAAACAACAAATGAAAACCTCAATTTTATTAACTAAAATTATAAAATAAATAATGTTTATAGATTGACTTAGGGTATATGCCTAATTAAAACTTTCAAAATTTAGAAAACTAAAACGCTTGGATTGTTTAACTAAACCAACAAAATAACTAACTAACTAAAATTTAAAAACTAAAAATAAAAATCCTCTGGGTTGCCTCCCAGTAGTGCTTCGTTTAACGTCAATAGCCCGATTCCTATGCCATGGCTCTCAAATTATCACCGTGATGCACTAAGGTTTCTTCAATAATGTATCCTCGCAAAATTCTTCATATCCTCTAATCCTTTTCTGGCATGCTACCCTATCATTTATAAACTTCTTTTAATTAAGCACGTATTGCCATGCTTCGACAAAAATGATTATTTAAATCTTCTCATATATCATTGCACAAATCCTAATTTTCTCATTATTCCATTGATCTTGTAGTTATTCCAGAAAAGGCTTCGGTGACATAACAAAATTAATTGTCCCTTGCACAAACTCTGTACTATGTGATCTTAAGTTTTCCTTGCTTTCATTACTCATTATTATTTCAGACTTCTATAGATCAACACCACTATCATGTTACATAATATCCTCTATTTGTCTCTCATCTTTAACATGGTCAAGTGAATCATATTGCTCTAAAGTATTAATAATGTTGTAGTCCTTTTAATTTGGCTTCTCTACTTCTTCAAATGCTTCATGACATGTTTCTTCACTTAGTTAGATCTACTCAACTTAGTTCTCCTTATACTCTACCACAACCTCTTGTCTTAAATTTATGATGTTGCAATTTCTTCTAAATTCTTTTCCAAACTCAAGAATGTTTGATCGTCTTCTTACTCCTTTATATTAAATGATTGCATGGAAATCTCTAATATTTTCTCATGCTTCTTGAGATCATGCTCGCTCTGCTCAACCATTTTTTTACTATTTGCTCTAAAGATGTAAGAGACAGTTGTTCATCTTTCTCTTGATCTTGTCGTGATTGCTAGTTGTCTTGCTTGATTGACATTTTGAATGTGAGGGTTGTAAAAGCTTTGATAATTATGCCGTGACTCTTTTCCTTTTATGTTAGTTGCAATGCTCTTGACTTCCCACAAATCTTGTATATGCATGTTATAATATGGTTGTTTATATCCTATCCATGCCAAATTACTCGTGATTGGTTGTACTTGGTATATGGTATTGTCTTGAACAGCTTCACTTCGATAAACCAACCTAGAGATTTTATCAAGTGTAGATCAAGTATAGTAGGGTTAACCACTTAAAACTAAAATTAAAAATTACAGTAAATTACAATTCTCAATAATTGTATAAACTAAACAAAAGTAAACTAAGTGTGGCTACCTTTCCCCGGTTACAACGCTAAAAACTTGATCGTGGCCTTAAGTATAACGACTCGATTGTAGTAATAATGTAATCAACTAATGTTGATTATAGATATCATCCTCATGGAAAGGTGTATTGCACTCAGTGTACTTATTCAAATTTACTTTATTGCTAAGGAAATCCCTTTTTAATTGGTTTTTTTAAACTAAACTATTCTATTCTAACAAAATAATGTAATTATTTGTACTTTATATTAAGAAGATCTTAGTTCACAACTTCACCTAGGTAATGAATTACTATGTTTTCATATTTCACTTTATTCATCTTCATTATGTGTGTACGATGGTCAATTAGAAGAAACAGATTTCCTTCAAATCTACTTCAACCCACTGTCATGACGGATAAGATTTTTATGTGCAAATTAAAACTCCACCTATTAGTGTGAATAACGTAAGTTCCATATTGCTTTAAGTTGCATATCTTTATATTCATAACCAATTAAGCTTACTATTCGTGCCTCCCTAATCAATAACTATCTAGCAATGTTATATATTTTACGGTTGTGTTGTCTATATCCAGGGTTAAAAGCTCTAATGACCATGGTAACTCCTAAAACTTCTAATCAACAAACACGTAATCAAGATGTTCATCGCATTACGTATAGAATCAATACAAATTGTAACCATTGTACTTTTTATCTTTACAATCCATTTACGACTACTTTAGTATAGCATTCATACCATAGGATCCATTGATCCCTAAGATTAATGAACTACTCACGCATCATTGAAATAAACATGCACATAAAGTTATTCATTGCAATCAAAGATTAAATGAAATAACTTCAATTAAGTCAATAAAAAATCACCGAATAACCACAAATAAGCCTTTAGTGTCTTCTCCTCTAAACTCTTCTTAATACTCAAGAACAAAGTAAGCTAGGCTAATTTGTTGTAATGTATGCTAATCTATGGTATTATATATTTAATATCTATTTACACCCCTAAGATACTTTAGAAAATAATTATAAAATCTAATAGACAATTTCAAACGAACTAGAACTCCAAACGCTCTATTTTCTACGTCTTGGCGTTGTCCATAAGTGATCCGACATCATCTGTGTTAAGCCACAGCACCGCCACAGATTCAGTATTTTTGTGTACATTTTCTTACTCAGTATGCTCGGTACCCTGTGTAGACCACCTCAGCACTGTCCCTTTATGTCAATGCCATCGCCACTACGTCGGCACTGCTAACCTCTTTTTCTTTTCTTTTTCTTTCTCCATGCCTTGCCCACGTTATCTAGTCACCACCCACGGTGTAAAGCATCCTTTCCACAGTGTCAATCGTACTTTTATGCATGTTATTCTTATTTCATCCTGAAATCACTCCATTGTCTCATTTATACCTAGTATACCTAAAAATACATAAATACCATCAATTAGATGTCATTCTGGGATAAGAATATTAAATATACAACTAAACTAATGGTACATATAAGTTTAAATAATCATTATACCCCCGAACTTAGGATTTCACTACTACTACTACTACTACAACTACTACTACTACTATTACTACTACTACTACTACTATTACTACTACTACTACTACTACTACTACTACTACTACTACTACTACTACTACTACTACTACTACTACTACTACTACTACTACTACTACTACTACTACACTACTACTTCTACTACTACTACTACTACTTCTACTACTACTTAAGTTCATGTTCATTTCTTATCATTCATGGAGTATCCTTTAATCCAAATAAGTTCAAGTTAATAATCCACTCAAGAGTTTTTTTTTTGCAAAAATTAATATTTGCAAAAAACATGAAGCTTTACAACACATACAATTCACTTTCGAAACACCAAAGTAGTTCATAACCAAAACCATCACTACTCAGAAGTTTATTTCACCTAAATACTCAAGTAGCATGTATACAATCTTACGATGATTTTACAAGTAAAAAACCATATTAGATTTGTTTTTTTTTTTTGTTATTTTAGGTAATAAATGGAATGTATGAAGAAATATAGTAGAAAGGAAAGATTATGAAGGAATTAATCAAGTGGAAAGAGTATGCAAATAATCATCAACATGTGAAGGAAAAAACTTGATTTCATAGCCAGGGATTCGTGACTGATTCCTATACACACAAGAATCGCCACTCAGATTGATGGAAACTGAGACCAATTTTCTAAGGATTCTTTCAACGATTTCACTTAAACCTGAATTGCTAAGGAATCACTAGGCCAGATTTTGAGAATTTTAGATAACTACTTAGTTTGTGATGTTGACTACCTAGAATACAATAAATACGACCCAAGGGCTATGAAATCAGTTTCCCTTGAGTACTTAGATTAATATTTCATTGCTTTAGGAGCTATTGTTTATAGTTTTAGTTTATTGCTTTATTGTTCATCTAAACCAATCGTATTATTTGATTAATTGATTTAATAGATTATTATCTACTGACTTTCATCATGAATTTTGTATTGTATACATAGTCTAGAATGTTTATTGTGATATTTAATTCATTATCTAGTATAAAGTAATAACTAGAATTGTTTGAAATGTGTTACCGTTTAGATGCCCTATATGAACTTGAGATTTAAATCTAATGTCGAAGTTGCTTTTCGAAGTTGTTAGATTAAGTAGCACGAAATTTTCAAATTGTAATAAGGTTTTATTGTATGAAGTTAATGTCTTTGTGTAGTCAAAGGGGTTAGCTTAATAAAATTAGAATGTGGCTTTTTCACCGATATAAGGAGAACTAATGGCTGACTAAAGGCTGTTTACTTACTTATGATTAGAATTTAATGATTTATGATACTTTATAAAGTATGCTCATAACTTTATGATTGAAGTATCGTGTTTGGTTGTAAAATGGACTAAAGTTTCATTGCTCTATATGTCTGCTTAGATATTTATTTATTATTGAATTGAATTTTTTTGAATATTAGTGAATTTGGATTGTGATAGTTAAGTTAGTTTAATTAGTTTAGTTATTTATTATATATTATAGATTGGATTAGTGGTTTTTAATTCTCGTAAAAATAATAAAAACCATTAAAAGACCTTTTCCTAGAGAAGTTTGACAAATCCCTGTGGAGACGATCCTACTTATCATTACTACAAATAATAAGGATATATGGGAAACTTATTGTACACACTCAACATGTTACGATTTTTTACGTTGTTTCCAGGGATTTAAAAATAAATTCTTAGGAGTTTTAGACGTTATATGGTCTATCCACTTCATTGTTCTAATTCCACAGGATCCTTATATGTGTTTGATCTTAAGGTAGATAGGACTTTTAATCGTAATTTAAGACAACAAAAATGTAGAGACCACCAATTACCACAATTTAAGCCAATAATAACTTTAATATTATTAATAATAATGATAATGGAGAAATTACTTTTAGGAAAGCTAATCAAAACACCACTGCTTACGAACTGATATGTACTGCCTATCCTGAGGGATGTCCCGAATTTGAACTTAGATCTGGTTCATTAGTGTTCTACCTAACTTCTACAGTAAAGACAATGAAGACCAACAAAAATTTATAGGGGAATACCAACACAAAGTCAATGGGATGAAACCTAAAAACTACATGTTAGAGCTAGTCAAACTTTAAATTTTTCATTTTGCATTGAAAGATCAAGCACAAGATTGGTTGTTTTATCTTCCTTAATATTCAATAAATGCATGGGCTCAAATGTTAGGAGCTTTCCTAGATCAATATATGACTGCAAAAAATAGTACTTATAAAAGAAAAATCACAGTCGTGAATATGAAAGACGATGAAAGGTTTAATGAGTTTTTGGATAGATTTCAAAGAATAATTTCATCTTATCCAATACATGGATACACTCAAAGAGCTTTATTAGAATACTTTTACGAAAGACTAAATTACTTTGAACAAAGATTATTAGATAACATATGTGGTGGATCATTTTTTGATGTTACACCAACTCTAACAAAAGAAGCTATCAACAAGATGACCAAACAATTTACACAATATGGTGAAAAGACTGAAACATCAAGAAAAAAATTTATGAGGTTAATAATAAAACAAATAATAAATTTGACGAATTGAATTATCTAGCATGGTTAACTTACTACTAAAAGATAGATCAAATCAAGTGAAACCATGTGGATTTTGTAATGAAGTTAAACATCTTATGGATATGTGTCATACTTTACAAGAAGATAAAAATGAAGAAGTCAACGTGGTTATGAACTAATATTCTGGTCCTCCTAGAAGTCAATATACAACAACAACATAGCCTCAATCCCAAATTAATTGGGGTTGACTACATGGATCAAACTTTTCCATTATGCTCGATTAAGTGCAATTGATGGTGAGCTTTGCAAACCGTTAAAATCTTTTTAATTAATGCATCCCATGTTAACTTTGGTCTGCCCCTACTTCGTCGAATTTCTACAGTTTCTATTAAGTCAAGTTTTCTAGTTGGGGCATTTGTAGGCCGTCTTTGCAGGTGACCAAACCATCGCAACCGCCCTTCCCTAATCTTTGTATCAATTGGTGCTACTCCTACTTGTCTTTGAATTTCTATATTTCTTATTCTATCTTTACGAGTTTTACCACACATCCACCTAAGCATCCTCATTTCTGCTACGTTCACTTTATGTAATTGTTGTTGCTTTACCGCCCAACATTCACTTCCATAGAGCATAGCTGGCCTAATTGTGGTCCTATAAAATTTTCCTTTTAACTTAGTAGGAACATGTCGATCACAAATCACCCCTGTTGCACTCCACCATTTCTTCCATCTAGCTTGAATTCTATATGTGACATCATTTTCAATGTTACCATCATTTTGTATGATTGATCCTAGGTATCTAAAGTGGTTTACCTTAAGAACTTCTACTTCCCCTAATTTTACCACTCCGTCATCTCGATGTCTAGTGTTTCCAAACTCACAGTGCATGTATTCAGTTTTCGTCCTACTCAACTTAAAGCCTTTAGATTCTAACGTATTCCTCCAGAGTTCTAATTTCCTATTCACTCCATCTTTAGTTTCATCCACTAAGAGAACATCATCTGCAAATAGCATACACCATGGGATATCCTTTTGAATAAGTCTAGTTAGTTCATCCATAACTAAAGTAAATAGATATGGGCTTAAATCCGATCCTTGATGTAGTCCTATCGTAATGGGAAATTCTTTTGTAGCTCCTCCAAATGTCTTTATACTCGTTACTACTCCATCATACATATCATTAATAGTGTCTATGTATCTAGCATGCACTCTTTTCTTTCTAGAACCCACCAAAGAACATCTCTAGGGACCTTATCATATGCTTTTTCTAAATCAACGAATACCATATGAAGATCTTTTTTATTTTCTCTATATTTTTCTAACAATCGTCTTACAAGGAAAATCGCCTCCATAGTTGACCTCCCAGGCATGAAACCAAATTGGTTCTCTGATATTGTTGTTTCTCTCCTTAGCCTATTGTCAATTATTCTCTCCCACAGTTTCATAGTGTGACTCATAAGTTTAATTCCCTGGTAGTTTGAGCAACTTTAAATGTCTCTTTTGTTTTTGAAGATTGGCACAAACGTGCTTCTTCTCCAATCCATTGGCATCCATTTTGATTTTAAAATTTTATTGATAAGTTTTGTTAACCAAGTCAATCTGATTTCTCCTAAGCATTTCCAAACATCTATGGGTATTTCATCTGGGCCACATGCTTTCCCTATTTTCATTCTTTTCAATGCCTCTTTAACTTCTACAATTCTAATATTGCGTGTATAGTTTACATTTCTTTCTTGGTGTGGGTTTTCATCTATTATAGTATCAACTTGGCCATCATTAAATAAACTATCGAAGTAACTTCTCCATCTCTCCTTAATATCCTCCTCGCGCGTTAAAACATTTTGATTTTCGTCCTTAATACATCTTACATGACTTAGGTCTTGTTTCTTTTTATCTCTTAATTTGGCTAGCCTATATATATATTTTTCGCCATCTTTATTACCTAACCTTGTATATAGATCTTCCATGAAATTTGTTTTAGCTTGACTAACTACTTTTTTAGCTTGTTTTCTAGCTTCTCTATATTGATTGTACGCATCTTCATCTTGACACTTAGGTATTTTCCTATACATCTCTCTTTTAGTCTTAATTGCTCGTTGGACATCCTCGTTCCACCACCATGTTTCCTTCTTTGGAGGTCCCAAGCCCTTAGATATACCTAATATGTTTGATCCCACCCTCCTTATGCAACTACTCATTTCTAGCCACATTGTATTAGCATCTAAGTCAAGATTCCAAACATTTTCCTTTAGTAGTTTTTCTTTAAACTCTACTTGTTTACTATGTTTTAGGTTCCACCACTTTATTCTAGGGTCGCTAACTCGTTTATTCATATTATTCCGTTGTGTTAGCTTAATATCAAGTACTACTAACTTATGTTGGGTAGTAAGTGCTTCACCAGGTATTACTTTGCAGTCTCTACATAGTTTTCTATCTATTTTTCTTGTTAAAAGAAAATCTATTTGACTCTTGTTATGACCACTACTAAAAGTAATTATATGTGACTCCCTCTTCCTAAAACTAGTATTTGCTAAGACTAGATCATATGCTGAAGCAAATTCTAAAATTGATTCTCCTTCTTCATTTCCATTACCGTAACCAAAACCTCCATGAACTCTCAAACCCATCGTTACTTACCCCGACATGCCCATTTAAATCTCCTCCAATAAAAACCTTTTCATCTAATGGTATACTCTGCATAAATCCATCCATATCATCCCAAAACTTGCGTTTGATGTTCTCGCTTAATCCTACTTGTGGAGCATATGCGCTAAGTATGTTCAGTTTTTCGTCTCCAATAATTAATTTAACTAGAATCAATCTATCCCCCATTCTTTTAACCTATACGACCTTATCCTTATAATCCTTATCCACCACAATTCCTACTCCATTGCATTTTCTATCTATACCAGTGTACCATAATTTAAACCCTGTGCTTCCTATTTCTCTACTCTTTTCTCCTACCCATTTTGTTTCTTGGAGGCAAGCAATATTGACTCTCCTTCTAATCATGGTATCTACTAGTTCTATTGACTTCCCCGTAAGTGTTCCTATGTTCCATGTTCCTAAACGAATTTTTTCTCCCCTTTGTATTTGTTTTTCTTTTCTATTTCTATTTTGTCTAAAAGATCTAGTGTTCGTATCTATGATTGTGTTTTTGTTTTTGTTTTTGTTTTTGTTTTGAACTAGCTTCTTTACCCACACCTGTCCTTTGTGTGGGAACCCTTGCTCATTTTTCTTCATATCCGGGCAACGATGTGAAGGGACTAGCTTCTTTACCCACACACGTCCTATGTATGGGAAACCCTTGCTTATTTTTCTTCACACCCAGGCGGCGATGTGAAACACACCCTTGCTCATTTCTCACTACACCCGGGCTCCGACGCAGCGCGTCGCTAGGTGGGAACGCCCCAACATTTATTTATGTTTGATCCATTTCATGAAAAGTGACAAAAGTTTTACGCTGGCTGTCAACCTATCGCAACCCTCCTCCATTTCCCAAGAATGGAAAATGAGCTTGGGGCCTCCCTCCCTCACTTTTCGGGTATGAAAAGTGAGTTTGGGACCTCCCTTACCCATTTTTCGGTATGAAAAAATGGGCGTCAGTGTCCTCCTCCTTTATCCGGACTTGGGACCGGCTATGTAGCGCACATAGTGTACAACATAGGTGGAGTTCTCCTAGAAATCAATATAATAACAACAATTATTATACTGAAAATCCAAATTCAAATCTTAGCTACGGTTCACAAAATAAAAATTATACACTTATAGACCGAGAGCACCTACATAATCTATGATAATGCAACAACTTCAACAAATTATTCAACCTATGCAACCTAATTTAAAAAAACATATTACATAATCTTATGACCCAAAGTCATCAAAACTTTACACAAATTTCTCAAAATCTAATTAAAATCAATACATCTATTAATGTACTAAAAAATCATTAAATCAAATGACTCTACAAATTGACAAGTTAAGCAATCAAATTAATGTACCTACTTAACTTACGAACACTACTAATCAAACACGAGTTAGCGCTTTCTTTTATGATAATGAAAAAGAAATGCATACGCAAGAAAAGACACCAAAAAGAGGTAAAAAAATTATTAAAATACCTAAGACAATATAACAAGAAGAAAAAGAAGAGATGATGGGCAATGTCATTCCCAATAAGGAATGGATGGTTGAATAATCGAAATACACACTTTTTCCTAAAATATTATACTCATGGTATTTAGCCAAAGTTAAAGCCTACGAAAATCTTTACGAAATTCTAAATTAATTAATCAAGACAACGTAAACGATATTTATGAATCAAACGAAGATATGCATTCTAGTTCTACCATTCTAAAATGATTAGCAAATGCTAGGGAGGAAGAAACTAACGAAGACATATCTAAACCATTTAACAAATTAGAAATTAATGAGAATCTAGAACAAAAGATTTCATCTTTGAAGAGAATGCCTAAGAAATGTTTTGACCCAGGAATGTTTATCATACCCATCACAATAGAAAATTCTTCTATTGAGTTTGCTATGTGTGAACCCAAAGCATCAATTAATGTTATGTCACTTAACTTTATGAATCATCGAAAATATGATCATTAACTAATACACCGATTAATCTTACTTTAGCACACAATACATTATTACAACATATGGATTACTAAAAGACATCTTAGTACAAGTACATGACTTAGTATTTCTAGCTAACTTCTATATCATGGAAATGGGAGATTCAATATCACCCAATCCTTTGTTTATACTATTAGGTAGACCTTTTCTAAAAATGGCTAAAACTAATGTAGATATTTCTGAAGGAACAATGTCTATGGAGTTTAAAGATAAGATTTTTGAATTCAAAATTAAGAACGAACACAACTATGAAACCTATGATGAATTATTTGATAATGCAATAGATGATAATGACTTTTTAGACTTAAACTATTATGATAATCGTATTGCTAAAATTTATGCAATTAATGCAATAACAATGGAAACTACAAAAGAGATTTTTTTTAAAAAGAACAAGTTGAAGATCTTTCAAAAGAAAATAAAGTAACTCGAGAATGGAGAGTTAAGCAACTGGAGAATAAAAAAGTCTTTAACAAACCGAAAGCTTCTAGATCCAAGTACAATAAGAAAAAGAAAAGTCAGATTCACGCCCTGTAAAGATTAGT
This sequence comes from Stephania yunnanensis, assembly GCA_039657365.1. Lineage (NCBI taxonomy): Eukaryota > Viridiplantae > Streptophyta > Magnoliopsida > Ranunculales > Menispermaceae > Stephania > Stephania yunnanensis. The sequence continues at coordinate 22,741,879 of CM077581.1, read as the reverse complement.
GATCATAGAGGTATACACTTGCATATTAAAATCAAATGGGCTTGGTACTTCAGAGCTCAGTGTAATACTAGCTCCAATGAAAATCTCATGCCCATACATTTCTGTCTACATACTCAATTGGTGTTTAACTCACTTGCTTCTAAAAGATTCTCTTTACCAGATGGTACCTCAATTCAACCAATAGGAGTGATATGGTCACGGATATGATAGTCCAAGTGAACAACTACATCGTACCCACGCAGACTTTTTGGTAATTCCATACTTTATTCATGAAAATCCTCTTTTGGTTTTAAGATGACCTTTCTTAGCCACTATTTAAGCTGTTGTGGATATTCTAAATAAAATAATCACTCTGATGATTAATGGTCGAGCACTCACTTTCAGGAATAGAACGAGAGTGGATAATCCTAAATTCAAGTTTAGAGATCCAACCTAATTCTGGAAACATTTTTGGAATTTAAACTGCAACCCATATTCTATGTTTATTTAATCTTATTAGCTTAGTTTAGTTTAATTTATTATGTTTTTATTCCATCACTTTTGACTCTTATATTGGAAATATTTTTGGAACTCAAACTGTGAGGTAATTTCAATTAAGAGGGAGTGATCGAGTTGTTTTTACTTATATGGCTTTTATGCAACTTGCATTATTTTATTCCTTATTTATATGTTAATTTATTTATTTATTCTACTCAAACTTTGTCCTACTCAAACTTTCAGAATTGTAGTCTATTCTACCTTAATATGAGTTTTAATGAATGATATATAAGTTATTTATGGAATAAATTACAAAAGAAGTAAATTAGGCCTAGCGATTTCCCAAAGACTTGGAGTAACATTGGGAATCATTAGAAAAATTGGTAGCAGTATACAAAAAACTCAATGAAAATTTAGAGTCTCATGAATCCTTGGCGATTCACCTTACAAGGGAATCGCTGCTCAGATCAATGGGTCACTACACCTCACAACCCACCGATTCACCTAGCGATTTCTCAGCGAATCTACTTAACAAAGTAATCGCTGGGCACGATTTTCAATTTTCTAAACCAAAACCCCAAATCGCTACAAACACAAACCCATTCACACTACCAAATTGTTGAATCCCTTCACTAAAATCTCAATTTCTTGCCTCGGTTCAATCATCTTAAGCTCAACCCCATAATATTTAAGTGATTCTCACGTCATCCTAGTCCTATTGAACCTAAAATTTTCAATTTTGGAAGTGTTGAGCCAAATGAGGGTTTCAGAGAATTCGGCTTAGTGCTCGAAAGGGCGATCTATAGGAATTTAAGAGCTTATATTTTGAGAGATTTACTCTAAAGAAGGTAATTACATCAACCTAGCTCTTTACCTTAAAAAAATTTTGATTTGAAGGGTTTTTATAAAATTTTCAATGTTTTTCAAGATCTTTTTGTTGAGATTTATTCAATTATCTTAAATAAATGATTTAATTGATTCCAATAGACTAGATATGGCAATGACATCAATCGTTGATTTACAAATTCAACAATTTTAGAATTTTGGTATAAACACACATTTGCAAATGTTTTCGAGTTTAAAATGAGTTTGGGGGTTTGTTTATGATATTTTTTAATTTAATTTGCATTGTTTTTTAAAAGGCCTATATTTATCACATAATTGCTTTACGATATTTAGAAAATCGATTTTAAAGTTATATTTGAGTTAACACTTCGATGTCAATTTTATTTTATAGTTTCCAATGAATTTCAAGCTAGCTTTCTAGATGGATTTGTCATTTTAAAATAAATTCTTGCATTTTACCGAATTATTTTCGACGACATTAATTAATTCTATCATGTACATGTTTATCTAGTTTCTGGACTTGTAAGATTTTAAACTCGAGACAATGGCCGGAAGTGATAGAGGTAGAAGCTCAAGAGAGGATAAGGGGAAGGCACCATTAGTTGAAAAAGTCAAATAAAAATCTAAGGATCCATCTACACCTATTAAGCCAATGGGTATTTCAATGAATAATCCTTAAACTATAGTACCTAGAAAACATTTTCCAATACCTAATCTATGCAAACCCCGAATTATTTTACTAATGAGTCAGATGGAGAGGAAGAGATTGAGAAGACACCTAGAATCTAATTCCCACCCCAACACCTAATCAATGCCAAAGCTCTTGATAGGATGCATAATGAGTCAGATGGAGAGGAAGAGATTGAGAAGACACCTAGAATCTAATTCCCACCCCAACACCTAATCAATGCCAAAGCTCTTGATAGGATGTAGTGCGACATTAGCAAAAAGAGGAAAATCGTACCAGAGAATGGTTTCAATGTTAAAAATGAAGCTAAATATATGCATGTAATCTTAAACATAACAAGTAGCGGAACTGGGGCTTGTTAACTAGGGACCATTACGCTAATAATGATGCAGGGTCCTTGGTTGAAAAGTGTTGCAAAATTCTAGTGAAAGAGTTTTACGCGAATGGGTATGGAGATGAGAATAAAACAATAGCCATAATCCAAGGAAGACCAGTGGACTACTCACTTGCAAGAATAAATCGGTATTATGATTTACTATAATTCCTAAGAGAGAAAATAATGAGTACCTAAAACCTGAGTATAGGTATATACACGAATTTCCCCATGAAACTATTCGCAATGGTTTAGAAGCAATTTTAAGGGACGAATTTCTTTTTGACAAGGATGGGTGCCCAAAACACATACAAACCAAGTACTTTACGAAAATCACCAAAGCTTAGAGTTTTTTCTTTAAATGCGAGCCTACAACCTAGTTTACAACAATATGATATAGTTAACTATAGGGCAACCCTTTTATACCACATAGTTCAAGGGATCGGCTATATTGATATTGGCAAGATAATTTATGATTTTATTAGGAATGCCATGAACACCAAGAAAAATGAATGACTATATTTCCCTTAATAATTATGGAGTTTTGCAAATAAGACCAACTTCCAATGAGAGGTCTAGGGTTTTGTTTACCCGGATAGGAACATCACCAATGAATTCATTCAAACCACTAAGAAGGTGTCGGGATATGTTGATTTGGTGGAGCAATAGGAGAGAAACAAAACACACAAGAGAAAGACCACAAAGAAAAGAGAATACGAGCAAATAACCGAAGAAAAAAAGAAGAAATGCATACTAGCGTGTATAATGATCGAACAAACCAGAGCCTAAAACCACTTATAGAGGACTTCACTGGTATGTATGCAGACGAAACGGAGATGGCCATGATGGGGTTAGTCTTACATAATCAAATGAGAACTCTAGGACATCAAAAGTTCAAGTTCTAGAGCTAATGTAAGATTGTTAGGAACATCTATGGGTCTGAGCGATGCATGACCAAGAGGATGCAAGATGAGGGGCTAACAATCATATTCCATCCAAACAACTGAAAATGCCCAACTAGGGAGTCTTTTTAGAAGATAATTTGATTACGGGAGTGGATTTTAGGTTTTATGATCCTGTAATGAGCTTCCAATCTCAACATCCAGATGATAAGTCGCTAATTGTGCTATATTTTAGCGTGATATTATTATGAATTACAAGACTTTTATCTCCAATTATAGTCTAAAATCTTTTTTGTATTTTCATGGTAATTACCGACTATTGGACCAAAAAATGATTTCCCACCAAAATCCAGTCAAAACGCAAGATACTGGCTCAATGCCTTCCTAGCACATCTAGGTGCACATAAATCACTAAGGAATCACTAGCCTTAACTTGACCATATGAAAGAAAATTCATTATAGATGTTTAATGAGTCATTATTTATGCACTTTTCATAGGTGTTTTGCTATGTAAGTCAAGTACAAAGTCGTATTTTATGGCTCTATTTGTTTACTTTGGAGATTTACAAGGTATTTTAGTGTTTTTTATGAGTTAAATGAATTCGGTGATGAAGTCAAAGTTTGATAAAAAAAACTAGCAAGCTTGATGCCCCTAGAATGAATGGTGCCATGGAGAAGCCAGGACGCTAAACAAGGCGTCAAGACAGAACAAAGAATGGAGTCATAAATAAACATACAATGTCAAATTAACAATAGATAATGTCACCAACAACGCAAGGTTCAGAAATAGAAATACCAGACCGACTTGTTGTTCAAGACTTACCACGTCATAACTTTGCACCATTCCCTCATAATGAAGGCATCATCGATGAGGCCAAACTCGCATAATATAAGTTTTGTAATTTTTAGAAGGTTCTTATTTCCCGGGCATTCCTATTCTTGTACCTAGGCTCACCTATATGAAGGAGTGACCTTTATGGATGAAGACATATTAAAACTCAGTGTTATTTACGAGTGGAGAAAGGTAGAGTAGCCATGTACAGCTAGATTCTTTAATACTTAGGTCAGGGATGAAGCTCTCTAGCCAGTAGTAGGTTTGTTTTCATGTCTTATTGAGGTTTTCTTTAAAAAATAATGTTTTGTTTTGGTTTTATATATTTACGTTATGGTTTTTAACAATGTCTCAATGGTAGTTTGAAGTTTGTAAGTTCATTACAAGTCTCTAGGCTTTAATCCATTGACCTACTATCAATTAGGTTGAGTTAGTGATACCAACCAGATTGAGAAGTGGCAATCACCTAGAATAAGAAACCTGACACATTTGTTATTCTAGGCAAATAAAATCGAGAACTAGGTTAAATCTTGAGAGCGGTTGCCCAAGATTAACTAGGGCTATATGTTCCCATAGAGCAGTTAATGATGCTTTTGTGTTAAATCTTAAGATTGGTTGCCCAAGGTTATACGATGGAGTAAGAGAAGTATTTAAAGAGCGATTGCCTTATCTATCAAGAATAGGGGACTATGATATTAGTAACCCCAACACCCATAGTCTATTTAGGGAAATTGCTTTAAAACCCATTTTTCAAAATCAATGATGCAAGACATGGAAGCAACATATGGCTAAATTGTGGATTCCTAAACTTAGGTATGCTTTACTATTTCTAAGTTTCCATTATTTACTTTCTTTTTTAGTTGACCCTTAGGATAGAAATCTTTCAAAAACCCCCCAGTTTTTCTTTTTTATTCGTTGAACTCAGTTTGACTGAATCCTGTGAATTTAACCCAATGCTTACCTTTACTACATTCTAGTAGGATTGTTAACCTTTTAGGGGCTATATTTGACACGCACGACACATGATCAAATTTTGGCACCGTTATCGGGGGTTCAGTTCTAAATTGAGACTAACTTTTTTTCTTTTCGTTTTGTTATATCTATTTTTGTATTCATACCCATGTCTCTAGCATATATTTCGTAGGTAACTCAACAATGGTCTTTTACTCCCCAAATTATGGTTATTATGATAACTCGTACTATTATTGTTTGAATGGGGTAAGTACATCAAGTTTTAGACATGAATTTTTAATTGGCCTTCTATTGAGCAACAGGGTAATATGGAAGCTTATAGAGTTTATGCGGGTGTCTCTAATCCCATTGATGCTTGTCATTACTACCTGGAATATGAAAACTATCCCAAGTTGAGCTATGCATCTCCACAACCTAACTTCTGTAATTCATGCCAAGGCCACAGATTCCTCGATAAGAAGAACATTCTCTTAAAGAAATTTTGAAAATACTTTGCCTTTGTCCATGAACAATACTATCATGACAATCTACGCTATCAAGAAAATATGGAACAATATCGAAAATAGAGAATTGAAGTTTTCAAAATATGAGAACTCTAATTAGTCGAAATAAATGCTAGCTTTGATAATTTGATTAATGAAGAATAGTTCCCTATGCCTGTACATCGTGATAAAGAAAAGAAAGCAAGTGCGATTACATTAAGAGGCGTTCGGAAATATGAGTATTAGTCTAAATCATAGATTTAAGTTGAGATTTCTCCTTCAGAGCCAAAAGTCATTACAAAAGAAGTTCACGAAAAAAAAACCGAGAAGAAAATTGAAGTCACTTTAGAAAGGCTGAAGGAACTAGAAGAGGAAAGCAAGGAAGATCAACCTCTTGTATTGGTAAAACCAACCACTCTTCCATGAATACTCGTTGAGTTTAAAACGGGGGTGAAAGAGAAAGAGCATTTGGAAATCTTATGTATCGATGACACTTTCGTGTTAGATGGTCATGATAAACAAAATCATTTTGAAAGAGAACCCAGATGAGCCTGAAAACATAAGAAGAGCCATGCATATCACATTACCCAAGATAGCAGGGAAGTCGTTTGTTCGCGATTTCTCAAATTAGTGGGTGTCACATGATTTGTCATGCCAAGTCGAGCCATCGAATTTAAACATTGGTGCTACTAGGAGGCAACCTAATGGTAGAATTATTTTTAAGATTTAATTTATGTTTCCAATTCAGTTTTTATATGGTCTTGTTTTTGTCGAATCATGCATGAAACTTGTATCAATTTCTTAATATTATATATGTATCTATTTCCACCATTCTTCAATGTTTTGGTATGCACAGGCTTAATTTTGAACCTTGAGGACAAGTTTTAGAATAAGTTTGGGGGCGTTTAGGTAAGTGGACCATTGGACAAAATAGGTTGAAGATTCACAGGTATAATCTTAAATAATTTTCAAATTTTCGCGACTTTTGTGGATTTACAGTGTTATGTTTACTTTTCTTTCCATTTATTATCTTTTATCTCATCCATTCCATTTAGAAATCAATATAAGTAGCATGCATGTATTAGTAATTTAGTAGTTTAGTATCTAGTAGAGTCGTACCTATGATTAAAACTTTTATTTCAGTTGAGGAAGATTAAGAAATTGGTGAAATTGTTCACATTTAGACTAATAAGAAGTAGAAGAGCTTTATCTACCTTACTGACAATATAAATAGAGACTTAAGAGTAGGAATGATTCATGTCTTGAGACCAAAGTAGTTAGGTGGTTAAATCATTTTTGTGGGAATGTTCTAATCTCTAGGATTCTTAAAACTAGGACAAAACTATATGGAGCATAATTGTTAATGATTTGACACTTTTAAAGGGAAGAAGTAGGCATGTTTGTTTTAAATTCATAAAAGCTTTAATGAAACTTGTATTGGGAAACTACCTTAATTATAGTAAAGTGAGAAGTGCTAATAGGAGTTTTAGAAAATTAAAAAAATATTGAGAGTCCGCAGGTTCCATAGGAAATGGAGTAGGGAACCTAGTGGTTGGAAAAATAAAGAAAAATAGATTTCCGCAAGAAATGGAGCAAGGAACATACAAAAATAATAATAAGAGGGAGAATAAGTGAAGTGATATGTGTAGAAAAGAAAAGCAGAAGTATTTATGAAAACTCTTCCGAAAACGATTAAGCTCGAGTGCTTAAAAGCTAAATTAAGGGAGTTTTCCAATGTTTGATTTAATAATAGCCTATGTTTCAAAACAAGACATATAGAATCTTTTAAGTCTAAAAGTTTAGAAGTGGTGATTGAAAGTTCATTTGAAGAATCCACTCGAATTCATAAAATTTAGAGAACACTTGAACCTACTACTCTAATGGAAAGACCCATAAAACTTATGAGTAGTTAATGGACATGGTTTTGAGCTAATTTGAGTCTTGAAAAGTTGTTGGCTTGAGATGTAACCAAGTTGGAGTATTTAAACCAGCCTTCAAAATTCTTAGTCTCTTGCTAACTAGATTGACTTAAGTTTAGTCAAAAGAACTCCATTGTTTTGTGAAATGGGTACAAAGTCTTAATAGTAGGATCACTCAATTTTGAAATGTGTTTTTAGCCGTTGTAGTCCGTTAACCCTTTACGTGGAATGTGCAAAGTCCTAAGTTTAGGATATTTGAAGAGTCATTTTTATGCACATTTTCATTGGTGTTTTGCTATGTAAATCGAGTTCAAAGTCATTTTATGGCTCTATATCACTACAAGAAAAACAGTAAATTAGAAATGGAATATAAAGGGAATAGCAACAAAAAAGACACGGATTAGCAATGGAATAGCAACCGAAAGACAGTTAGAGACGGATTAGCAACGAAATTAATTTCGTTTGTAAAATTGTTGTTGCTAAATATTTAGCAACAGAAACTATTTTCCACCTCTAAATAGAGACGGATTAGAGACGAAAATAGTACTGAAAAATCATTTTAAACTTGCATTTCGTTGCTATTTTGTTGCTAATTAGCAACGGAATGGCAACAGAATTCAAGTGCTCCATTGCTTTTCCGTTGCTAAGTAGCAACGAAACAGCAACGAAATAGCAACAGTCTTTAAGTTTTCTGTTGCTATTTCGTTGCTAATTAGAAACGGAATAGCAATGGTATTCAAGGGTTTCGTTGCTATTTCGTTGCTAATTAGCAACGAAATAGAAATGGTTTTCAAGTGTTTTGTTGCTATTCCATTACTAATTTGCAAAGGAATAACAACAAAACGCAAGTCATAAACCCAATTTTTTACTGCATTTTGTTACAGCACAGTTCTTCTAAATAATAAAACCTGCAGATGGTCTTCTCCAACCCCATGCACCCCCTTCAACGACTCTTTGGGGGTGTTATAACATCCTTCAAAACCAAATTTCATACCAATTCATTCACACAAAATATCAAATATTATATACTAAATTAAACCCAAAAAAGAGAATTCTATCTCAATATGCACAAAACGTTATTTGAATTTTATTTAAAAACTCAAAAACTATTTTTACAAACTAAAATACCAAACTTTCATCACCAAGGTGCTCCTCATCCAGCCAATCACGGTTGTCCTCATCATCATTGTCGTGTTACTATTGTGGTGAATGAGCAGGATCCATCCCAACCTACTGATGATGCTCCTGTTGTGGTGGCAGTTGTGCTGGCAGTGGTGGTGCCTGAAAGGTGCTTGCTCCGAAGTCCATGCGCATTCCCAATTGGCTCTGCACAAATGCCTCAAATTGTGCAAGCCTTTGAACAACTGCATCGAGCTCTGAACGTCGCACCATCGGCTCTTGGGACGTCCTGGCATTGGGATCTTCCCATCTCCTCTTCCTCTTGGCAAGCGACCCGAGCCCATAAACATGCCCCTTTGAGCACTCTCATGCCGCATCGTAGTAGAGTTGTTTCTCATCAATCGGTTGGTCCGGTATAGCTTATATATGCTCCTCACGCCTCCTCATGAGCTCTGCTTGTGCGAAAACAAATTCGTCAAAGAAAAAAAATGAAAATAAATCATTGAGAAAATGAAAAAAATTAAATAGTCCAAAATCATTTATAATGCTTAAAAATAGCAAAAGTCAATGTAAGAAAAGAAGCAAGTAACTAGTAGATAATTAAGAAGCAAGTAATTACTTGATATCTTCCCTTCAATCATGTGCACACTAAGATATTTGAAATTGAGAATGCCAAAAAGGACTTACAAGGGTTTTTTTCTCTTACTAGGGTGGACAGTGAGAATGCAAATGGAAGAAGGTTTGGAGATTTTTCAACATTTGAAAATCATCATGTAGTGAAGCGCTTTGAAAGCATTTTTAATGCATAAGAGGGTGTGATATGGAAAAATGTAGTAGATAGCTTCATTTAATAGAGTGCAAGAAAATGATTCTCATTACAAGTTATGGCAATTGAACAATTTACATGCATATATAAATCTCATTATAAGACCCTCATATATCAGAAAAGAGATTAGCTTCTCATAAGTAGTACTCTAAGCTAATGTTGCACCTACAAATATGATATAAGTGGAAGAGATAGAACACAAGCCTCTGTAGAAGAAAGGATTTGCATGAAAAAGCATTAAATTAAGCTTAAGTTGGTCGTGTTTGTTTACTACAATGAAAAATAAAGATTAGTTGTCTTATGCAACAAATCCCTTTGTTTACTATAATCTAATGTTTACAAATCCGTTGTTTTAATCCTATGCGACAAAAGCATACAATCAAACACACATATTTAGCTATGAATGAGATGTTCTTGATCCCCACTTAATGTTGATCATTTTGTTAAAGTTTGCTTCCTTTCACTCTAATCCTAGGAAACAAAAGCACTATGTCAAGATACCTTAAATATTTTTCACAAAAAAATCACCAAGAACATGCATGGTCCATACAGCTGTGATAGGAACATTAGACAAGAACATGGTCTATAACAAAATTCATGTAAAAAAAGAAGCAAGTAATTAATAGTTAATTAAGAAGAAAGTATAATTATAACATTTATTTATAAGCAATTATAAATTTTATATTAACAAGACACTTACATGAAACCATGCTGATATGTTATCGATGAATGTCACTCCATCATGATCTTTCGTATGAACATAAAAGGAAGACATCATTAGGAGTAGCCTTATCATCTTCATCCCTATCAAGAGCCTACACATACACACAAAAGATCAAAGTTTACAACATATTAAGTCGCGACAAACTTATAAGTTTTAAGGAAACGTCAAATAACAATGACACTTACTAATACATCTTCATAAGTCTGAAAAGACCGTGTGCTACCAGTGTGCTTCGAAGGGCCTGTACCAGGGCCGCCTTTTTTGCTTTTCCTCCACCAAATATGCATTACACATTAATCCTTCAACCTTCATTTTATTTCGCACATTATTTTTCAAGTTCTTAAGGTACCTAAGGAATTCATGTTGATGATTAAAAATAGTTTGAGTATTGACGAATGGCATAATCGGTCAATTTGTAATCAAGAATGGGCAAAATTACCTCTCAAATGGGTAGATCCAGAGAAATTGTACTGGGCTAATAAACCGACCCTCATAAGGCAAGTGGATTGGCAAGTGTTCCATTGAGTCGAAGAAACTTGGAGGAAATGTTTTTTTCAAGTTTACAAATTATTAGAGGTATTTCGGACTCTAAATGAGCCATATCCTAGACAGATACACTTTTAGCCGTTACTGATCGAAAAAATAGACTAAGTTCGCTAATTGCAGCCCAAACAACATCTAGAAGAAGTTCCCAAAATGCAATCAGAATTAGTATTTGCATGAAAACATGGCAATCGTGATTCTTCATATCAAACAATTTTTTTGCCCTTTTGGTCTACGCAACGCTCAAGATTAAAAGCATATTCATCCGAAAAATGTAAAGATTGGATCCACTTGCATAATTTTTATTTCTTAGGGATATCAAGAGCGTACCATGCTAGCGGATACTTCTTTGACACTTCATCAATATGTAGAGAAGGTCGATGACAAAGTTCCCGAACATCTTGTCTTGACTTCACATCATCCTTAGTATTTCCTAGCATATTCATAATAGTGTTGAATATGTTGTCGAACACATTTTCTTCTATGTGCACTACATCCAAGTTGTGTCTGATCAAGTTCATCTTCCAATATGGCAAGTCCCAGAAGATGCTCCATTTACTCCATCCCGAACCCTTAGCAATCTCTACATTTTTTGCATCGGCACTGATTTCTGTCACTTTCATTAATCCCAAGGCCTCGATTTCCATCAAAATGTCTTCACCAGGTCGTATCAGTGGAGGTTCGTCATTTATTACTATTTTCCTTCTCAAAAACCTTTATTTTTCTTTCCTAAGATTAGAGTTTCGAGGCAAAAATCGATGATGATAGTCGAACCATAAAGTTTTCCTACCACGGCGAAGTTGAAATGCTTCCGTATAGTCCATATTGTATGGACAAGCCATTTCGTCGTGTGTGCTCCAACCCGACAACATGCTATATACGAGAAAGTCGCTTACTGTCCACAATAGAGATGCTCGCATCTGGAAATTTGATTTTGTCGAAACATCGTACGTCATTAAACCATTGTGCCATAAATCTTGTAGCTCTCTCACGAGCTGTTGCAAAAATAAATCTATTTTCTGGATAGGTTTGGTCAGTCTGGGAACAATAATCGTTAAGAACATAAATTCTTCTTTCATGCACATCGACGGTGGAAGGTTTTATGTAGTCAAAATCAAAGGCCATAAAAAGTAAGGCCTCCCATTTAACCCAAATGGTTGAAAACCATCCGTGCAGAGCCCCAAATGAACATTTCGAATATCTGCATTGAACTCTTTATTCATTTCGTTAAAATGATGCCATGCCATTGAATCTGAACAATGTTGCATAACATCGCTTGGGGACACGTGTTCCCCGTGCCAACGCATATTTCTAGCTATCGATTAGGAAGCAAACAAGCATTGCAATCGAGGGACTAAGGGAAAGTAATACATTTATTTGCAAGGCCTTGTTTTTGTGTTCTTACCGCGACTACATCGTTGTGTCATCTACCGAGAATGCCCATAAATTTTGCACGATGTTAAGTCAGAGTCATCACCCCAATAAATCATACACTGATTTTCACAACAATCTATCTTCTCGATAGGTAGACCCAATCCTCGCATAAATCATTTTGTTGAGTAAACACTGTCGACTAATGTGTTGTTCTTAAGCAAAACTTCCTTGATGAATTGCATGAATTCATCGTAACAACGTTCATAGACATGGTGTGCTGATTTCAAAGAAAGCAATCTAGCCATGGCAGACAATTTCGTCATGTTAGCACAACCCGACCATAATTGCTTGTTACTAGCATCAATCATGTCGTATAATTGTTATGTTCTGGGGTTGGGCTCCTTTTCCATGCGATTCCAGTTAAAACTAGGCCCCGTCGCGTTATGTATCATCTCTTAGTAAGTCGACAATGGTTAACCATAATCGATGTTGATTTCATCTTCGTAATTTTTTTTGAAATAGTAGAAAGTGTATGTCGTATCTTGACCTTTTTTCTCACCGTGTTCATACCAACTATAGTATCCAGGAATGAACACGTACCTATATATGTCGTACTCAACAGTTTGAATGTCTAAGTAGGGTAGAAGTCGACATTTATTGTGATTACATGGGCACCTAATCATACCCTCATTATGATAAGTGGTACAATTTGCCTTCGCGAATTTTATGAATTTCGTTGCCCTTATAACAAACTCCCTTTGAATAAACCCGTTATCAAGACGATTGTACATCCACTCTCTATTCACTGTAGACATTCCCTACAAAATATGATGACTTAATTTAAATGCAAACGTCGACAATTCAATTTTTGTAATTGTAGGACTAATCAATGCCTTAAAATACATTTATAAAAATTTTGTGTAAGGTTTATTGCAATGCCTTTAGCTAGACCACGAATATATGTTACTTCTACAAAAATCTCGATAGAGTTTCCCTTATAACATAGAATACCAAAAAAATCGGAACCTAGTAAACATCATTGGGAGAATGCCTAAAGGTCTCACATCTCCCCAACATTTCACAATATCATGTAAACTTGAATTAAAAGGCTTAGGAGTGCACATTATAATTATACGAGAAACCACAAACAAAAAATGGTGCAACCAATTGACTTAGAAGTGACACTAAATTTGTAGAAACTAAATTCTATTTGCAATAATAAAATAAATATATAGCTAAACATTAATCCTTATGATAACTCAATTAATTCGGACTTATATTGATTATATCATACTTTTTAGGAAATATGAACATCATAGTAATGTTAGTGAAGACGTGAAAAATAAGAACAAATAACTACATAGCCCAACTAAGTTTTTCAATAAGAACACATATATAGCCCTACTAATTATATTTATGTATATATCTTTTAAAGATTCTATGTTATTAATCCAATTAAGTTGACACTCATTTCAATCCAATTGAAAGAGTAACTAGTAGTATTAAAGTAATCCCTAGTTGAAATAAACTAAACAGTCATAATCTTTGTGATTTAAACAGTCTAGTTACTGATTAACCATCATTTTTACTGGTCGCTAAACTTTGACCATCTATCCTCATTTAACAAGGAATCATTTTAATTAATGTTGGGAAGTACCCAATCAAAACAATATCAAACTACAGATTAAAACACAGTAAGAGAGGTTTGGGAATCCTTTATATATGCCTAAAGGTTTGTAATGCAAGCTAACTTGCCCCCATTAAGTGCACTAAATCGATCGCAACTGCCCCCATTGAGTGCACTAAGTTTGTAATGCAAGCTAACTTATCCCCATATAAGCCTAAAGGTTTGGGAGTTTCGTTGCTAATCTTTTGGTAATTCGTTGCAAATGATAGTTTGTAATGGATTAGCAACGGTTTTGGCCAATTCCGTTGCTAATCCGTTAGTAATTTAGAATCCATTGCAACACTTAAATTGCAACGGATTAGAAAGGGAATTTTAGGCGGGCATTTTTACCAACTTGCTAAATTATGTTGCTAATCTGTTGTTAATTCGTTTCTAATTAGTAAAACATTTTCCCACCCATATTTCGTTGCTATTCTATTGCTAATTAGCAATGGACACTTATTCCATCGCTAATTCCATTTTTAATTCATTGTTTTTTGTAGTCTATAAAACCTTATCATCTCATTTGTGTTCTTGTTCAACTTCTTCTTTGTCCCAATAACGTCATACCATTAGTTTTGCATATTCTACAAAAATTTTGGTAGAGTTTCCCTTATAACATATACTACCAAATAATTTCATAACCTAATAAACAATAGTGGGAGAATGCCTAAAAGGTCTTACATCTCCCCAACATTTCACAACATCATGTAAACATGAATTGAAAAGCTAAATCCAATACATTAACATTTCAAGAAATTCATAAAATGATTGAAATCACAATTTCTAATCGAAATGAATGCATTGAACAATTACAAAACTTACCCAAATTTCTCCCACTATATACATTCACAATCAGCACAAAATGGTGAGTGAACTTCAATTAAAAGGAAACAACCACATGAAAGGTTTTGCGGCACTATTAAAGTAATAAATCCTTAACCATTAGAGAAATCTTCCGAATCCCCAAAAAATAAGAGGAGAACCACAAGTGAATTGTTGTAATCAATAAACTATGCAATATTCGCCAACCAATTCTGGTATAGTAATATTGGTTGAGATAGAGGCACAAGTAGTTGTCTTATTGTATTTTAATCTTGGTAGGGTTAGATTTGTACTTAAAAATTTAAAATACTTAGTGAAATTAATTTGTAAAAGAGGTAAAAAAGTGGTTGCGGCATTCTACCTAGTAGCAACACAATTCTGTATGCGTTGCAGTACATGATTGAAGAGTCCTTAAAGAGGAACCACAATGAGAATAAACAAAATGGTAATAAGTGCAGATTATTACTAGTTTTTGATCTTGGTATCATCTTTGAAGGCATCCTCGGAAGGAAACTCATTGTTTGAGAACAATTACATCACAAATAGCTAACTAAACTGGTATTCATAATACTTTATGCAAATCATCAAAATTTATGTCCTCCACTAAGGTTTTGTTCGAGCTTTATTTATTTTTTAGGTTAGGGCTTAGGGTTTTTAATTGTTAGATTACCAAGTGTCTATAGATTTTATTTAGTTCAATATTCATCCACCAAAGTGAGTTTGATAGAATCAGTGGTAAGACTAAGGGTATAGATGTTGTTCAACAAAAAAAAAACATTTTAGATTATTTTAAGTGGGTTTGGGATTACATTTATGTGATTGAAATTCAAGCGTTATTGGTTGTTAATCCAAGTTTTCTAGATTTTCTTTTTAAGGTTCTATTGGGATTAAAGGTTTATTAATCTAATCTTATCTCTTTAATCTCTCCATCTCTCCCACTATGTTGTTTTTTTATAATCAATGGTGGGTCACAAACTATAAAACAACGCTCAAATTGTGGGGTTGTGGGTGTTTGGGGCTATTTTAAGATAGATTGTTTATTGGGTGTCAAGAAGTTGTACTTATTAAGTGACACGTAACACATAAAAATGTATATGTGAAAAATGTAGGAATGGCTAAAGTTTGTACCTGATAGGAGAATTTGAAAGAAAATGAGCGGGGTTCGAGTCCAACTAAGATACTGAATAGGTCACTCCTAATTATGAATGATTTTGAAAATTCAGGATGATTTCCTTCACTACCTAAAAAAACAAAAACCAATTTTAAGAATCAGACGATAACAAACCATAGAAACATGCAAATAAAAAGAGAATTATATGGATGATCGTAAGATAGCGGTCCTAGCTTGTATATAACTTGCAATATGGGATGAAACGTCTCAAAACTTCCTTAAAATCTTTAAATTATTTTAACTTTTCAAACTATCACTACAAGAAATTTGAGCTTTTACTACGAATTTGACGAATCATTGGTCACGGACTAAAATAAGCGTATCCAATAGGCGTTTTAGTGATGGTACATTAATCATAGACAAAACGTTTATACATTAGCACTTTGTTTTGTCACGATTTGGACTCTCCATGATAAAAAGAAGCTTTAGAGAAGAAAATGTTTCCATCACAAAAATATAAAAAAATTTTGTCATATGAAGTGCGTTTACTCACAAACATTATACCATAACAAAAGAAAACACGTTTTTTTTGGAGGACAAGAAAACACAAACAAATTTGTTAAAAAAATCAAGAAAAAAATTGATTTAAAAAATTGGTTTACAATTTTTTTTTCCTCAACAAGCGAAACCCACGATCTTGTAATTTTTTTTTCCCTAAATTACATAATCCCGCGCTTCTCGTCCCATCCCTCCACCTCCTTCACCCAAGCCGTGCCCTATTGGATCCTCTTCACCAAGCAATTGCCTATTCGATCCTCTTCACCAAGCTGTGCCCTACTTGCGCTCCTCTACTTTCTGACCCATCGTCGTCTTTGCGCCTCTGCTCTGGCGTCTTCCTCTCACCTTTGCTCCCTAGCTGTCTAAGCGCCTCTGCTCTATCGTCTTCCTAGCCCTTGCGCCTCTGCTCCCTGGTCGTCCTCGCACTCCTCTGCTCCCTTATAGCGCTGCCCTGCTCTGGTCGTCATTGCATTACTCTGCTTCGATCGTCGCCTTTACCTCTTCGTCCTCGCCTTGATTTGTTGTGCTCTCATCCCTCGCATCTCTACCTCTTCGACCTCTCGGCTCTCTCATCGTGCTCTCATTTAGTCCCCTCTTTGACCTCTCTGCTCTCTCATCGTGCTCTCATTCAGTCTATGCCTTGTTGTCTCTCATTGGTGATTTCTCCCTCTTTCCTCTCAAAACATATTTTTGTTTGCTTGTTGGTTAATTAGCGGTGAGATGTTTTGTTTGCTCTTATAATGATTTGTGATTTTTATGCAGGCTTGAGATTTTATTATTTCATGTATTTAGTTGTTTGTATGCTTCTTTATTATATATAATCGCTTCTCTCTTAGTTTTTTTTTTTAGTGTAATATGTTTGTGAAGGTGATGAGACAAAAAGTTGGTGTTCTAAAGTTGAGCTGATTTCATCTTGTTAATTTTCTCCCATGGGTAAACTTAAATTTGGATGATATGGTGGGTTATTTTTATGCTTGTCATGCTGCTTGTTTTTGTTGGGTTTGCTATCCCTGGCTTTTGCTTGAGATTTTTTGTGGGTGCCTTGTTTTTGGACCCGATATAAGGATCTTATTGTTGCATAGCCCACGATTTTTTTAAAATTATTACTTTATTATATTTATATAATAAAGAAGTACCACCTCCATATTCACCTAAAAAAAAAAACTTAGATGATATGGGGTTTTGTAGTTTGTGCTAGCTAACATTTGTTTTAATTCTTCTAGTGTTTTCATGCGAAGGCACTTTCCAATCTAGTTGGAATTCAACTAATCAAACACATACTTCCATATATCACCTAACCTTTAGTAATACTTTGAGATCAAATTGGATGATTAAATGACAAAATAATCAATTAAGTCTTCATAGTAATACTTTGAGATCAAATTATTCAATCAAAAAAGAATCCTTAAATGAATATCAATATCGGTAAGGTAAATGCATTATAATGCATTAGAATCATGTATTGAGATAATTGCTTAATCTTTGATGTTGTAGTTGTTTGTAATTTCATGTTCGTAAACTTGTTATGGATGATTAATATATTCTATTGTAATGATCTTAATTTATTTGTGTTAATGTCATGTTTGATAATCCCAGTGCAGAAAAAATGGATAAGAGTTGGATATCTTTAGTTGATTGAAATTCTCAAGAATGTATGGATGGGTATGAACAATTTTTAGATTTCGCTTATGCCAATAATGGGACAAGGGAAAACATTTATTGGCCATGCAAGGAGTGTTGCAATCGATTTTTAAAGTCAATAGAAAAGGTTAAAGGACATCTTATTTTAAATGGATTCTTAAATCATTACAAAAATTGGATTTATCATGGAGAATCTATTACTCCTTCAAATTGTTATGAAGATAATGAAGAAAGACATAAATCATTTCATGATGATATGGTTGGAATGGTACATGATGCATTTGGGATTCCTAATATTGATGATGTGGAGACTGAAAACTTGAGTGAATCTTCACAAGCATTTGGACCTAACGAAGAAACCAAATCTTTTTTTAACCTTATAAAAGATGCAGAACAACCATTATATCCAGGATATGAGAAATTCACTCAACTTTCATTCATTGTACGGATGTTGAGCTTGAAAGTAATGAGTGGTTGGATAGATAAGTCCTTTACTTTGTTGCTTGAGTTGTTGATAGAAGCATTTCCAGAAGGCATCCGATTACCTAATTCATATTACAAAGCAAACAAAATGACAACAGATTTGGATTTCACTTATAAAACATGGGAATGCATGTCCTAATCATTGTATGTTGTTCAAAGATGAGAATAAGGATATTGGTGAATGTGTTATTTGTCATGAATCAAGGTATAAGGAAGATGATTCTAGTGACCCAAATACAAATAAAAATAAAAATGCAAATAAAAATGGGGGAAAGCAAGTTGCAGCTAAACAAGTGAGATATTTTCCATTGAAAACTAGTTTGAAAAGATTATTTATGTCATCGAAGACATCTTCACTCATGACATGGAATGCAAAAGAATGAATTGATGATGGTGTATTAAGGCATCTTACTGACTCTCAAGCTTGGAAGGCTTTTGAAAGAAAAAATTCTTCATTTGCTAGTGAGATAGGAAATGTAAGACTTGGACTAGCAACAGATGGATTTAACCCATTTAGGAATATGTTGTTAGTTCATAGCACTTGGCCTGTTGTATTGATGTGTTACAATTTACCACCTTGGTTGTGCATGAAACAACCATTTTTGATTTTATCAACACTAATTGATGGGAAATATGGACCAGGGGATAAACTAGATGTATTCATGCAACCACTTATTAAAGAGTTGAAAGAACTGTGGAATGAAGGCGTACTCAAATATGATGCATCCACAAATGAAATGTTCAAACTTCATGATGCATTGTTGTGGACCATTAGTGATTTTCCCTCTTATGCTTATCTCTCAGGATGGAGCACCAAAAAAAAGTTTGCATGTCCTTGTGGCATTATAGGAAAAAAATATCAATGGTTGAAGTATGGTTGTAAATATTGCTTTACAGGACACCGAAGATTTTTACATATGGATCATAAGTTTCGGAAGGATAAATTTTTTGATGGGAAGTGCGAGTGGGATAACGTGCCTAACATTTGACAGGTAGTGGGGTGTTACATCAGCTAAATAAGTATGAGATACTTACTTAGTATAGAAAAGAAGATCTTATGAAAACAATTAAAGTAAGCAGTGTTAAAAGACGAAGAGAAGAAGATGAGGAGCCTGTCATTGTCAAGAATAAGGTGCATAGTTGGAAAAAAAAAGTATATTTTTTGAACTTCCGTATTCGGAGTATAATTTGATGCGCCACAATCTGGATGTGATGCATATTGAGAAGAATGTTTGCGACAATGTGTTTTTTACATTATTAGGTGTGGATGAAAAATCTAAGGACGGTTTGAATGCAAGATGTGATTTGTAGGAAATGGATATTAGAAAACCTTTACATGTTCAAAAAAATGGTTCTCATAAATTTTGTATACCTCCAGCACGATTTTCAATGAATAAAAAAGAAGTAGCTATCTTTTTAGAGAGATTGAAGAGTGTGAAAGTGCCAGATGAGTATTCTTCAAATATTTCACGATGCGTCAATGTTAAAGAACGTGTTATTCGAGGTCTTAAAAGCCATGACAACCATATTCTCTTACAACAATTAATTCCTTTAGCTATTCGAGGAGTGTTGCCAAACGATGTTGTTGCACCAATTATTGAGTTAAGTCATTTCTTCAAGTAATTGTGGTCTAAAGTTAATAGACTTTCTGATTTAAAGGTCATTGATGAACGTATATCACTTATGTTATGTCATTTAGAAAAAAATATTACCCCCATCTTTTTTTGATGTCATGGAACACTTGCCAGTGCATTTAGCTCAAAAAGCAATGGTTGCAGGAAATGTTCAATTTTGATCAATGTATCCGATTGAGAGGTTTTTACTCACCCTTAAAAAATATGTGCATAATAGAGCTCATCCAGAAGGTTCTATTGCAAAAGGTTATTTGATGGATGAGTGTATCATTTTTTGCTCAAGATACATTGATGAAAATGTGGAGACAAAAATGAATAAAACACTTCGAAATTATGATGGTGGAAACGACGGTGGACAACCATTTGGAAAAGATGAAGTAGTATTGCTCGCATGGGTCCAAGTCCATAGATGTGTGCTTGTTAATACTGATGAGGTTTTACCATTTCAAAGGTAAAGAAATGTCTTAAGTTTTTTTTAATATTATTATTTGTCCAAGTCCATACATGGCTTATGAATCATGTAAGTAATCTTTATTCATTTTTTGCTACTCAATTAATATGCTTTCAATGTATATTAATGCAAATATGAATCAATTTAATTTATAGGTCCACAAATTTGCGAACGTCGTCAGATGGAACACTTTCAGAGGAAGTTGAAAAGCTTGCAAATGGCCCTAGTAAATATGCTCAGAGATTTAAGGAGTATATAATAAATGGTATGCATTTTTGCATTAAAGAAATCGATAATAGAAGAGCAATCCAAAATAATGGTATATATATGGATGCAGGTACCATGAGTTATGCCAATATTATGATAAGAATCCACGTTGGGGAGAAGTCGCTTACTATGGAGTGCTCACTGATATTTTAGAGATAGTTTACCCTACCAACCTCAAGTTTGTTTTGTTCAAAGGTGATTGGATTGACTATAAGTCTGGGAGGAAAACAGATGATTATAAATTAACCTTAGTGAATTTTAATCGTCTTCTATATCGGAATAATCAAATTGGAGACGAACCTTTTATATTGGCGGCTCAAGCGAAACAAGCTTTCTATGTGAGAGATCTTCTAGATCCTGATTGGTATGTTGTTGTCAAAGTGACAAGCAGGGATGCTTTTAATAATATTTCACAAATAGAAGATTGTGAACATCAACAGTTAGCTGAAAAGAAAAGTGGAGATGACAGTAATTTTGTATGCGTGAGACATGATGTCGATCGAACTACAATAGAAGTAAACAATGTTGAAGATTAAGAAGAATGGATATATTGTGCATGATTATTCATAAAAATTTTATGTACCATATTATGAAAGTTAGTGAGTCATTATTTTGCCACCTTTGATTATTGTCACTCAATTTATTATTTTTTATTTTCATGATGATTTGTTCAACATTATAATTATCATCATTTCAGGTCCATGGCTCGTGGATAGTTTTCAAATAGAACTATGGAGGATTATCTCAATTCAAAAGAAGAAGCAAAAGTTGAACAATCGCATGAAAGTGATGAAACAAGTGAAGCATTGATGCATTCATCCGATGAAGGTAAAATTTTGAATTTTGATATCGAATATTTCTTATATTACAAACACTATTTCTAATTAATTCTGCATACCGAGGAACAATCAATTACATTAACGAAGAAAAGTAGAGGTCCAGCTCGTCCAATTCGTATTTGGGGGTCTGGAAATAGGTTGAAGCTGCAATTTAATGACTTTATGCAACCTATTGGAAAAACCTCAATTAAATTCTCAATGCAACTAGGCATCATGGCTACAAATGGGTCTTTAGTATCATTAACGTATGAATCATGGAATGATGTCCCTGAAGAAAATAAAATAATGCCATTTGGTATAAGGTACAGGTAAGAAGATAACTATATAAATGAAACTAATATATTATTTGTATAATTGGTTTGAGTTTGAGTTTCGTAATGTTTAAGTACAGGATAATACTGATGCCCCACTTGAGTTTCGCGAAAAATTTTTAGAGAAAGTTGCCTATACCTGGAGATCGTGGAAGCATACATTAAAAGTGCATTACGAGAAGCACAAAGATGATGAAGATATTCTTACTCGAGTGCCTGATGAGCGCCCACAAGATGAACAATGGCCAATACTTGCATTTGATTTCAGCTCATTAAAATAATTTCATCCCATTTGATACAATGTTTCCATTTATTGCCTTAAAATGTTGTAGATCTTTGAGTTAGTTTTTTAGAAATGAAAAATAAGTCGGATTTAAATTTAATTCATTTTTATATGTGTGATAAGTATTTTAATATTACTGCAGAAAATTGTTAAAACAAATGCTAAAAATAGAAAGCAAAACACTATTTGCCATCGAACAGGTCGCAAGTCTTTCACGAAAGTACGTCATAAGGTAATCAAGTAGATTCTTAAAAAAAATTTATTGTTCTCTATTTTTTAAAGATATTCATTTCTTACTTGACAATTTTACCTTTAAGAGAGAAAATAAGGGTCTACCCACAGACCGTGATTCAGTATGGTTGACAGCTTATTATAAAAGGGCAGGAGCTAGATCGAATGAAGATACTGAAGAATTTGCGGTAAGAAAAGATTTATTTCTTCATAACTAGTAATACATATTTAGTTTACATCATAAAAATTCCTTTTTATGTTAATATCAAATTTTATGTTTAGTTACGATTGCAAAATGAACTTTCACAAATTCCTGAGTCAGAGCAAACGGCGGAAGTTCGAGAGAAAATTTTTAAAAATGTAATAGGAGATGAAAAACGCGTGTGCTAACTTATGGTCATGGACCCTCATTTAAAGATGTTTTTGGAAAAGATTCCGAACGTCCTGAAGATATTGCAATACGAAGAGCATAAGAAAAGGCAAATACTACAAATGAGCTCCTTCGCGAGGAACTTGCTGCGACGAAAGTAAATATTTCATCAATTTCGATTGTTTTTTTTATCATTTCTTTCATGAATCTAATACAACAATCTATTACAAATTTATTGTTTATAGACAAACATGCAATCACAAATAGATAACATATATGCATGTTTGGAGAAAGCTGGAATTCAACTGCCTATCAACGTCAATCAAGTAATTCATCGACAATATTGTTGATACTCGAAGTTTATTAATTATGCTCAAATTACAAATGAGACAATTAATTGATATTTTTTATTACATGGCAGACATCAGATGTTGGAAGCCCATATAGGCCTCATGTTCAAACATCTTCTCATGATGCATGTTCTCCGGCTCATTGATTATTCAAAAGTGAACGATCAAAAAGGTAATAATTTAAGTTTTGCTAGAATATCTTAAGTTACCTCCATGTGACAAACTTAAGAGCATCCACCTTCATGATTGTTAATGCTTTTAGTATATGTTGACCATCTAACTTGACAATTTATTTTATCATTGAGTTGAATGACATTTGCTAGCTAAACTACTATTTCAAGAATTGTTAATGCTTTTAGTATATGTTGACCCTCTAACTTTTGATGATTTTTTTAGTTTTTTACTATTTTATGTTCTATACAAATGAAACTCATAAATTTGCACCAATAATTTAAGCACTATGGTTTGAGCATATTTGAGTCAGATGATTATTTGATGCATGTTGAAGTTTGTAAAATGTTTAAATTTTTTTGTGAATCTTTAATTTAAGGGCAGGTTCTGCTAAAATTTTGGTAATACATTATAGTTCACTAAAGAAGAATGTATTTGACTTGTAGAAATATTTGATGCAAGTGGAATTTTTCAAATGTTTTGAGATTTTTAAGAATCTTAAATTTAAAGAGAGGTTTTGCTGGAGTTTCTGTAATACATTATGATTCATGAAGGTGATTACATTTGACTTGTAGAATTATTTGATGCATGCGGAAGTTTGCAAAATGTTTAAAATTTTTTGCTAATTTTTAATTTAAGTGAAGGTTTTGTTGAAATTTTATTACTACGTTATGATTTATTAAAGATTTTTTTTATTTATGTAAGTGTTTAAGTGCAATTACTTATATTTATAGCT
Source organism: Stephania yunnanensis (assembly GCA_039657365.1). Lineage (NCBI taxonomy): Eukaryota > Viridiplantae > Streptophyta > Magnoliopsida > Ranunculales > Menispermaceae > Stephania > Stephania yunnanensis. Next base: position 22,717,875 of record CM077581.1, on the reverse strand, counting down.
TTTAAATTTTAGATGCGCAATTGGATGAGACTTCAAAGGTAAAGATGATGAACTGGAAGAAAGCTTCACGTGAAGAAGAAATTGAAGAAGCTTGGAGTGAAAGCATTGAAGAAAACACAGATTTATTTTATTTTGCTATGTTAGACTTAAGACATGAAGAAACCTGTCAAAGTTTTATTTTATTTTGCTATGTTAGACTTCTAAATTAAGTATTATCATTTTTTTGGTACTTTGAATTCAAAATCACAAAAATTAAACTTTGAATAGATTGATAATGTTGGCCTTGTAATGCAAGTAAAGTAAATTCTTAATATTTTAATAGATGCAATATTTTTATATTGACAGATGCGAGATAGTTAGAACTTTTATATAAAAACTTTTTTTTGCGATGGAGCAATGTACATATAAAATATTATTGTTTTTTGTCACCAGTACAAAGTCGTAACTACATGCATTTGTGACGGACAAAGTCTTGTGACGTAAAACATTTTTCTTTGTTGTTTAATGAAACATTTGTGACCCAAATACAGTCGTAACAAAAAAGTGTTTTTTATGACGTGGAATAATCTCGCAAGTAATATGTCAGAGATCCATCATAAAAGGTATTTGTTACGCTAATTTCCATGAAAAAAACGTTTTTCCAACGGAGTATATGCAACTTTAGTTTTTTCGTGACAATACCTTGACAAAAACTATATGTGATAGAAAATAACTTGTCCATACGGAATCGAAGCCATTACAAAAACTATAATTTCTTGTAGTGTATAAACTAAGTTATATATGTAAATCAATTTTTACAAGTTCATAAATATTAAAAATAAAAAATAAAAAGATTTTAAAGTTTCATAAACTTTCCTTTCCTCTTTGAGACCTCCATACACAACAATCTATTCAACAAACCACAAAACTCTGTTAAAGGACAAATCTAAACACACTAAGAAAACCCAACAAAAACGAACTTTGTTAAACATTGTTGAACAAACCCATCTCTCAAAGTCTCTCATAAATCAATAAACAACATTCAATCACTCAAGTTTTGATTTAATGTTGTGAACAATGTGTTTATATAGCAAATATGGGCTTTATAAGTTCATAATGTGTTCAACAATGTTACCCTTAATTCTTCACAAATCAATCTAATAAAATGAAAAATACACATTACAAGAAAATTTGCTCAAAACAATCTAAGAGAATGACAAAAAGATACATTAAAAGAAAATTAAATAGGTTATAATGGGTGTTTAAACCTACTAGTAAAACCAACTTTGGGCAAAAGAACATAGTTCTTTTTTTTTCTTTTCCTTAAACCAATTAGGTTAGGATTCAATAAGAATGCCAAATATAGATATCATTTTCTTTGTATTCCTATTTCATTGACTTTTGTTGCTCTATTGTCATTACTACAACCAGTTTTTACAGCTCTAGTTTAAGAAAATACACATACACACACATAACATGTGAAGAAAGTAAACTATTCCAATTTCTAGTAAAACTAAAACAATGGAAATATGAATGAAGAAGAGAAAAAAAAGTATTAGGAATACCTTGGCGGATAAAACTTCCCCAAACAAGAAGAATCCTGCTAGACCTGAATATAGGAAATTTGTCGTAAGCTTTGCGACTATAGCTTGGAGAAATGAGAGAACTTTCAGGCTTTCAGCATGGCAAAGCCACATAATCACATTGAAGAATACCACCGAAGCGTATTTTGCAATCTGCAATTATCGACATCAACGTTGTTAGATGTGAGAAAAGAACTAATGCATCAAATATGTTGATGCAAACAGCCTTGCCAATTGAATGATTAGCAGAATATAATGCCAAAGATCTCTACTTTATCTGATAAGTTTCTTGATTGCCAACTATGGAACATTACTTAGGTTACATCCATCGAACGGAGTAGAAGAGTTTGATCCATGTAGCCTAGCCCAACTAATTTGGGATTGAAAACTAGTTAGCTAAGACAATAAGATCAATGCATATTCATAGAACAAAATGAAGAAATGTGAAATCTGGAAACAAATTCCAAATTCCAAATATATCAATAGGTCTAAAATATGAGAACAAATATGAAGTTCCAAAATCCAATTATCAAACCATAATAATCTCCATCTGAAAGCAAAATCATAGAGATGCATTAAACAACCGACCAGATATGAGGGTTGCATACTTGTATAGCAAGTTCTCAATCACTTACTATTCTTAACCACTTCACAATTCAAGATAATCAGTGACGAACACAACTTTAACATCTAAAAATACAAAGACAGTCCGCCGAATCCCCCATTTCAGGCAAATCAAACAAAGCATCTAAAATCAAACTTCCATTACACAGAGATAGATTGAAGAACTAAAAACATATATTTAACCTAATCGAGTCACTGACATTAACATAATTGAGTGAGAGAACGAGAAATTGAACAATCAAGAACATGAAGGACCAAATCAATTTTAAATGAAACAAAGTCCAAATCGCAAATCACATAATAAATATTTATCCAAATTGGATAAAGAATGTGATACAATAAAGAGAAAGAATACGAGTGAGAGAGAGAGATGGAGAGAGAACCGTAGCTGCAATGACGAGGGAGGAGGCTCTTGGGCTGCTACTTGTTTACTCTATTGTTGTTGTTGACAATGTAGAAGTAAAGAGCACTGACAACGGGGTGGGTTTAGGTGTCGAAGAAGTGGTGGTTGTTGAAGAAGTAGATGAGGATACAGAAGGAGAGGTAGATGATGAGAAATCGCATCGTAGATGTCATCCTCTTGGATGTTACCAACTATGGTTCCTGTGGGATTTAGAATGATCGGGTGTGAAATGTCATTAAACCACTCGATGTAATCCTCGGTCACCTCCCATGGCACACACACACACACACACACACACAAAAACACGCTCGCGCGTGTATACATACACACATTGTCCTCTTGATCTAGCAGACAATACGTAATCTTTCCACCTCTCCCATATCTCGCCATGAAAATTATATTTGACCACATAACTAGCCGCCACCTTTCCTCATTGTGCTTGTATAGGATTGTATGGAGCTGAAGGGATGCGCTGCATGTGATCAAGCTGTAACAACATGTCACCTTAAGCTTGTGATTAATGCTAATCTAAATCCTAATTAACCAGAGTTAGGCTTGTGGTTAAGTCTGGCATACCTCGATTAGAGTTTTATTGTGTTTACATGATGATTTGTGTTTATTTGGTATGTTTGTGAATTTTATAGGTTATAGTATAATAGAGGATTTATATACAAGCCTATAAAAGGAAAATATGTAATAAACAATAAATTTTCAGTACACCAAGTGCAACGAGGGGGTCGTGAAATAAATGTGCATACCCGAGAATACCCATAGGCATGTTCAGTGAATTTATTGGCGAGAAAATACATGATATATACATATATATTTATATATAAATATATATTAGAAACTAAAATTTTGTTTGAATTATATGGATCGTCGGATCTTCTCGAAAGAATTGTAAGTGTTGATGGTGTCGAAAGAATTGTAAGTGTTGATGGTGTTAAAATTTGTATCACTTTAGGAAGTGTCATTTTAACACATTAACCACTTGATCGGTCGCGAGATAGCACGACGCGTATCTTGAGAAAAATCCATATATTTAAACTTAAACCTTATACTTTTCTCATTTGATCGATTGAAACAGAGAAAGAAAGGTTGAGGGTTTAGTATTTTAATCATAGGAAATAATTCAGGGAGTTGAATCAACAAAGATTGAAGAGCTTAAACAATTTGAAAGCCATAGACCATCACTTTGGTAAGTATAAGTTTTGTGTTTGTTGAAGTTTAATTCGATGGTAGTGATGATATATGTGTGAATTATGTTGTTTTTTGATTGAAAATGGTTGATTACCTCACTAGAAGTCCTCCCTTATAAATTTTGGGAGTGTTTGTTGTTGTTTGGTGAATTCGTGGATGGAACAATTGTTATTGCCCTGTGTATTATAGAAATAGTACGGGTGGAGCGCGCTCTTTTCATCAGTGAGGATGAACTTAACTGTTGGAGTGTGCTTCAACCACGGAAAACAACTAATAAGTTGAGTTATGGTTAGAATTTCTTGAGGACTTATGGACTGAACTAGGGGTTCTAAATGTATGGTATAAGACCTATATTGATCACAAATGACTTGTGATAGGTGTTGGACTCTCGAGAATGCGTAAGTGACCCAGAAAGTTAGGGGATTTGAAATGAAAACCTAAAATGAGATAAGTATGGATTCGCTTATTTATCAATGTTGTCTGGCTATCCTAGTAAATATAGTTCATGTAATTTATGAACTGAATGGGGGACTATGTACACTGTGATGGTTTTAATAAATGGAAAATGGTGTTTATTGTGATTTACGAGAGTAAGTTCCTAAGACTGAGACTAGGTTATACAGGAGATGGGTTACATTCCCGACCAATATGTAACTTCCTACTTAGTTAAATAGATTGCGTGGATTATATACTCACTAAAAAGTTTCGGAAAGAACTGTTAGGCATTAATAGATTGGCTAGATAGCACATCGGCAAATATGTTGGTCTAGCAATCGTATTAATGGTGTCGGTGGGTAATCGACCATACTTTAATAAATAAAATGGGAATCACAGTGGAGTAGTCATTGATGTTTAATTTGCATCCATTATTTATCGAATTATATGCTTTCCAAATTCTTGTTAGTTAACATTGGTGCATATTGTTATTGCGTAATGTTCTTTATTATTATATGGAATGTTGGTGATTTTTTCTAAATCCTTACTTACTGAGTGAGTTGGAGCGCTCACCGAAATCTAATATTTCAGGTTCGCAACCTAGCACTTCAGCGAAGGGCAAGGAGAAGATTTAAGAGTCTTATAATCTTCTCTACGATGTAATGAGCCTTCATGTACATATATACACTATTTGATATTTTTTTTTGTATATGAACAGGGTTGGGAGGTTTATAAATAAGGTTTTAGGTTTTGATAAACTTCGTATTTCTGTATATTATTAATTATCAAAGAAGTTTTAATTTTTCACTGCATGTATTTTGAATTGTTTATTCAATATTAATATACAGGTTGAGTTTATCAGGTACTAATAGAGATGATGTTGGCTCTAGTTAAGTCTTGTTGGATTATCAGGGCTTAATTGGGGAATTTAGACCGAGTATCGCCTCTAATCAGGATAAGGGTTGCTACACCTTGGTATTAGATACTTCAAAGTCCAAGGTTTTTCACTTTTGAATTAAGTGGTCACTTTGATATAGTTTGGTATTGTAGGCAAGGCTCTTACCTTTACATCACTTTTGATTGCTTTCGAAGTGATAGCACATTCCTTGGTACCGAAAACCTAAATTTATTGACTTTAAGAGTTGTCTCGAGTTAATAATAAGCTTAGGGTAAGATAAATAGTTTTCATCAAGTTTTGGGGAAAAATAAAAATGAAAACATTATTATACATTATTTGTTGCACTTATTGTTATTTATTGAATAGATATGATTTCGTTGTCTTTTCAAAATGTTACCCTAATGATTTTGTCTCTCCTTTCACTTTAAAATTTAATGGAGGATCAGGGAAAGGGTTCACATAAGCCTGAACTTCAAGGTAAAAAGGAAACTAAGGACCAACAGAAATCTAGAATTGAGTAGAAAATAAGTGAACTTATGAAGTCTCAGGTGAAACTTATGGCTATGACGATGGCTCATATGGAACCACCAGTAGAGCGACTTGAGGCATAGCCTGCAACTAGTCCCGAGGTTAGCAAATCTAAAGGAGGAGCTGAGATAGTAGCAGCTCCAGTCCAACTAGTATTACCGCATATTTAGGTATCAAAAAGAGCTGCCAGGGTGCCTGTGGATTCTCAAAAGGCTACATTTCTCAAAACCCATAAGGAATTTATGAAATACGACATTTTGAAATTCAATGGCACAATGGATGAAGGGGTAGGTGAGACTTAGATACTAGAGATGGAGCAATGATTTGTTCCTTAGATGTAGATGACCAGTTTAAGGTTAAACTGGTCACATTTTTGTTGATAAATTCTATACGTTAGTGGTGGAATTACTTAGAGAGGTAAGGGAAGATTGTCACCACTTAGCCACAGTTTAGGATTGTATTCTACTAGCAGTATTTCCTAAAATTAGTCAGGATCAAGAACAAAATTGAGTTTATTCAGCTAAAATAGGGAGTTATATCTCTACGGGCGTATGAAAGGAGGTTCACTGAGTTAAGTGAATTTGCTCCTAAAATGGTAGCGCTGGAGGAAAAAAAAATTGATTTGTTTCTTGGTGGGTTGAATTACAAGATTATAGTTATGGTTTCTTCTCATCCTCGCACTAGCTATGCTTTTATATTTGAGAGTGCGATGGAGGTGGAAGCAGCTATTTTAGCAAGACCTTCTAGAATAGTACTTATGCCACCACCAGTACCATAGTTTCTTAGAAGTCAGAGAATACAGGAATTTGTTTCTTTTAGGCCAAACAAGAGGAAGAGAAGTGTAGCTGGAACTACTATACAATCAAGGTCTTCATGGACGACATTTATTAGTGCACCGGTTCCACCAATTTTTTAGGCTTCGGTGGCCAAACCACCTTTAGCGCCACCTTAGTCTAGAGGTGAGGGCCAGACCAGAGCACGGTCATCGCAAAAAATAAGTGGATCAAGGTAAGTTTCTCAAGCCAGTAGTTTCCTCAAATGGCTTCCAAGATATTCTATTGGTGCGGGTAGACGAGGCATATTTAGAGATAGTGTTTTATGCCACCGACCATATTGGTAGGCAGTACAGCACCGCCTACATAAAGGTAGAGTCATGCGACGGCTGAGGCAGATCCAGAGGCTAATAGGAGGCTTGTAGAAGGTATATTAAATATTTGCGTTTAAGATATGCATGTTTTAATTGATGATGATTCTAAAGCTTCCTTTTATTGCTAGTGCAATGGTTGATGAGTTGAAATCGAAACCTATTAAAGCTAGTACATTATTGATTTTGAACACAGCGGTGAGTGAGAAGGTTTATCCTAACCTGATCTATAAAGGATATGTAATCAAAATTGGAGAGAATGAACTTCCAATTGATATGAGGGTAATGGAGTTCCCGAAATATGATGCATTACTAGTAATGGATCGGTTGTCAGCATACCATGCCAGTATTGGTTGTTTCCATGAGAGGGTAATCTTTAAATCCCTAACCTCTCTGAAATTATATTCTATAAAGGCTATAATCCTTCACGACTTGCAACTCATGGAAGGGAAACTATTCCTAAATATTTAGAAGTTATGGCAGGAGTAGTCACATTTGGAAAGCCTTATCAGGAACTTAAGGTTGGTGAGATACCAATGGTTTATGAGTTTCCAGAAGTCTTACTATCTGACTTGCCTGTACTTCCACTACCTTGTGTTATTAACTTCATCATTGATCTCATTCCTGGTACCAAACCTATATATATTCCTCTGTACCATATGGCACCAAAAGAATTACATAAGTTGCCGACTCAGCTTGAGGAGTTGCTACAGAAGGGGGTTTATCCATCCTAATATGTCACTATAGGGAGCACCGGTTCTTTTCTCAAAAAAATGACGTAACCCTACGTATGTGCATTGATTATAGAGAGGTTAATCGAGTGAATATCAAGATCAAATATCAATTGCCTCAGATCGATGATTTGTTTGATTAGTTGAAGGATGCCAAACATTTTTTGAAGATTGATTTGAGGTCTGATTATCATCAACTGAGTATTAGGGATGATGATATCTTGAAGACAGCTTTCAGTACTCATTGTGGGCACTTCAAGTTTACAGTGATGCCATTCGGGCTCACTAATGCTCCTGCCATGTTCATGAATTTGATGCATAAGGTGTTTAAACCCTATCTTAACCAGTTATCATCATATTTATTGATGATATTTTGATCTATTCAAGACTCACGAAGAGCATTCGCACCACCTCATAGTTACATTGCAGACTCTAAAAGATAATCGATTGTATGTCAAGTTTAGTAAGTGGGAATTCTGGTTTTTAGATGCCAGATATCTTGGACATGTGGTTAATGCTGAGGGTATATATGTTGATTTAGTTAAGGTTGAGGCAATCTAGGATTGGCCTACTCTTATCACAATGTTAAAGGTTCATATTATTTTAGGGTTAGCTAGTTATTAAAATGGCTCGTTGGTGCATTTTCTCGTATTGCTCTGCCAATGACTCGGCTTATACAAAAAGTTGTTAACTTTGTTTGGTCAGATGAGTGCAAAGTTTCCTTCAATGGTATGAAGGATAGTTTTACTACGACATTTGTTCTTAAATTACCTGAATAGGGGAATGAGCTAGTGATTTATACAGGTGCTTCTTATTTAGGCATGGGTTGTGCTGATGCAAGAAGGCGGGGTTGTAGCTTATATTTCAAAGCAACTCAAGGGTCATGAAAAAAAATTATACAGTTCATGATCTTGAGCTAGCCGTAGTTGTTTTTGCCTTAAAGATTTAGAGGCACCGATTATACACTCAGAAATTTACATTATTTTCATATCATAAGAGTTTGAAATACTTGTTTACTCAGAGTGAATTGAATATGAGGCATCGAAGATGGCTTAAGTTCCTCAAAGATTATGATTTCACTCTAGACTACCATCCATGCAAAGCAAAAGTTGTTGTTGATGCTTTGAGTAGGAAAAGAACAGAGCGAAGAGAATGTAGCTACCAATAAAGCTTCTCAGTTTAGACTTCTCGAGGAAGCTTTAGTGATGATTATTCATGAAAGTTCAGCTAGCACATCATCAACTGAGAGAGCTAGTTCCAAAGATACTAATATGTTCTTTTGTACGCATATTCGAGCTTAATCGGATATTATTCAGTGGGTGGAATTATTAGAAAGCTGATTAGGATTATATAGCGCGTCAGAGGTTAGCTGCTAGTGTAGATCATCTTGATTGGTCACTTTCTGATGATAGTGGATTACGATTCAGGGATAGATTGCAGATTCCAACTCTGGATCATTTGAGGTAGGAGTTGTTACTGGAATATCATATATCATTTTACTCTTTTAATCCATGTAACCTTAAGATGTATCATGATATGAGGTATATTTGTTGGTGGCCCGGGATGAAAACTGATATTGCTAAGTTTGTAAAGATATGTGAGATATGTCAGCAAGTTAAGGCTGAGCATAGGAAACTTGGAGGGTTATTGCATTCACTGCCTATTCCTGAGTGGAAATGGGAATATATATCGATGGATTTTGTTTCCGGTCTTCCTTTGAGTCAGCTTAATCATGATGGGGTATGGGTTGTAGTTGAAATGTTAAGATTTTATAAAGTTCTATCGTTAATTACTTCAGATAGAGATCCGAGATTCACATCCAGATAATGGAGTGGATTACAGAGACAGTTGGGAACTGTTATTAACCTTATTACGTCATACCAACCTCAGACTGATGGAGATATTGAGCAGTTGATATTGGTGCTAGAGGATATGCTTCGAGCTTGTTTCTTAGAGTTTGGTGGTAATTAGAAGAAATACATTCCTTTGTGTGATTTCTCTTATAATAATAGCTATCATGCTAGTATGAAATGGCTCCTTTTGAAGCTTTGTATGGTCGGCCTTGTCATTCACCTGCGTGTTGGGAAAAGGTTCAAGATACACTTTTAGGGCCGGAGTTGATTCAGGACTACACAAAGAGAATTCAGCAGATTCTCCCTCATTCGACTATAATACAGCTAAAACAAAAGAAATGCGCCGATAAACATCATAGGTTTTTTGAGTTTTCAAAAGATGAACTCATTCTATTAAAAGTCTCATCTATAGTAGTATTATATAGATTTGGGTTGCGAGGTAAGCTAGCTCCAAGGTACATTGGGTCGTTCAAAGTACAAGAAATGATTGATCTTATTGCTCACAAGTTAAAGTTACCTCCTCATCTAGCCAGAGTTCTGAATGTCTTCTATTTATCTATGCTTCGCAAAATGGAAAACCAGTTCACTCCAATGATTGATTGGAATGAATTTGATCTTCGGGAAAACTTATCTTACAATGAGCATCTAATTCAAATACTTGATCATAAGATTTAGAGGATAAGAACCAAAAAGATTCCCTTGGTTAACGTGAAATGGCAATTTCACAGAGATGATGAACTAACCTAGGAGCCAGAATCGTATATGAAGGAGCAGTTTCCATTTCTCTTCAAAACTACAGGTAATTTTATGTTTACTTTAGTTTCGAGGATGAAATTGCTTTAAATTGGGGAGACTGTAATGTCATGTTACTTTAAGCTAGTGCTAAGTGTTAATCCAAATCCTAATTAAGCCAAGTTAAGGTCATGGTTAAGTCTAACGTACCTCGATTACCGTGTACATATGTTTGCATGATGATTTGTCTTTATTTGATATATTTACAAATTTTATAGGTTGTAGTATAATAAAGGATTTATATATAAGCCTATAAATGAAAAATACATAATAAACAATAAATTCCCAGTACACTAAGTGCGATGAAGTGGTCATGAAATGAGTGTGCACACCAGAGAATACTCGTAGGCATGTCTAGTAAATTTATTGGCGAGAAAATACACGAGATATATATTGGATATATAAATATACATATTAGAAACTTAAAGTTGGTATGAATTATATGGATCTTTGAATCATCTTGATAGTAGCTTAAGTGCTCGATGGTGTTTAAATTCATGTCACTTTAGGGAGTGTCATTTTAACACATTAACCACTTGATCAGTCTCAAGAAAGCGTAATGCATATTTTGAGGAGAATCCATATATTTAAACTAAAACCTCATACTTATCTCGTTTGATTGATCGAAATAGAGAAAAAAAGGTTGAGGGTTTAATATTATGATCCTGGGAGATCATTCACGGAGCTAAATTAACAAAGATTGAGGAGCTTAAACGATTTGAAAGCTAGAGATCATCACTTTGTAAGTGTAGTTTTTTGTGTTTATTGAAGTTTAATTCCATGTTAGTGATGATATATCTATGAATTATGTTTTTTGTTGATTAGAAATGGTTTATTACCTTACTAGAGGTCCTCCAAAATAAATTGTAGGAGTGTTTGTTGTTGTTAGGTGAATTTATGGATGGAATAGTGGCTACTGCCATGAGTACTATCGAAATAGTACAGGGTGGAGCGCGCTCCACCAAACAGAGGAGCACGCTCCCCTCATCATTGAGGATGAACTCTACTGCTGGAGCACACTCCATTTACTGAGGGAGTGCGCTTGACCCTATAAAATAGCAAATAAACTGAGTTTTGGTTAGGACTTCTTGAGGAGTTAGGGACTGAACTAGAGGTTCTAAATGTATGGTATTAGACCTATATTGATCATAAATTATTTGTAATAGGTGTTGGGTCCCCAGGGAGGCATAAATGACTCGGAATGTTAGGGGATTTGGAACAAAAACCTAAGCTGAGGTAATTATAGATTTGCTTATTTATCAATGTTATCTGGGTTATCGTTGTTATCTGGTTATCGTAGCATATAGATTTCATGTAGTTTATGAATTGAATGGGGGACTATGTACACTGTGATGGTTTTAATAAATGGAAAACAGTGTTTACTATGATTCATGAGAGTAATTTCTTAAGACTGAGACCAAGTTATATAGGAGATGGGTTACCTTCTCGGCCTATATGTAACTTTCAACTCGGTTAAATAGGTCGTGCGGATTACATACTCACTAGAGGGTTTCGGATAGAACTAGTAGGCATTAATGGATTGGTTATACAGTAAATTGGCCAATATGTTGGTCTAGTCATTGCATTAATGGCATCGGTGGGTAATTGACCCTAATTTTATAAATAAAATGGGAATCATAGTGTAATAGTCATTGACGTTTGATTCACATCCGTTATTTATTGAATTATATGATTTCCATATTCTTGTTCGTTAACATTGGTGAATATTGTTATTGGATAATGTTCTTGATTATTATATGGAATGTTGATGGATTTGTGAATCCTTTTTGAGCAAGTTGGATTGCTCACCCAAATCTAATATTTTAGGTTTGCAACCCAACGCTTCAGCAAAGGGCAAGAAGAAGGTTTAGGAGTCTTAAATCTTCTATACGATGTGATGAGCCTTCTTATACATATATACACTATTTGATATATTTTTTGTATATAAATAGGGTTGGGAGGTTTATAATCAAGGTTTTGGGTTTTGATAAGCTCTGTATTTCTATATATTATCAACTATCAAAAAACTTTTAATATTTTGATGCGTATATGTTGAATTATTTATTCGATATTAATATACAAGTTGAGTTTATCAGCTACGAATGGAGAAGTTGCTGGCTCTAGTTAAATTTGGTTGGGTTACCAAGACTTAATTAGGGTTTTAGGCTAAGTATCACCTTAATCGGGATAAGGGATGCTACACGAGCTATCACAAGAACTTATCGAGGTGTTATGGCTCAACAATCCTCATGTACTTGATGTTTCCCGTATTGAAAGCGAGCTCCGCAATATCTCTTCCGTCCAAATACTAAAGAAAGGTCTAATGTAACCTTGAAAATCAAGACATAAACGAATCCATTTACAAGTTAATAAAGTCACATAAATTCTAAACAATTAAATATTGCACACCCACCTTATTAGATCAAGCATTGTCAAGTGTTCTAGGGAGCCTTAGGAGGTGGTCTACATTAAGCACTTGCTCTTTCTTTACGACCCACCTACTGACACGTGGAAGGGTGTCAACCTACCTCGTGTTCTCGTGCACTTCATGAAGATCAAAGTAGTTTTACACTCATCCCTGCAAAGGAATACCTCGAGCAGCGTCAGAAGTCCCACAATCTGATAAACATCCACCTGAGTTGTTGCCCCAAGTTATTGGTACTAGTAGGCCAAAGCTACAACACCCCATACATACGTGATGATCTGGTCCAAATCCTCTAGTAATTGTAGAATGTGTACTGACACCTTCATTCCTGACTTTTAGATGAAAAATTCCACCTGAGCATGTTCCACAAGTAGGTTCAGGTTGTGCACTCAACCGGGGGAAACAATTGCATCTTTACATTGCCTTTCTTTGATGGCTTTAAATTCACACCCCATCACCCATTCAAACAAGATTTGTTCACTTTTAAATCTTTATTCAGCTGCTTCTCTACCTTAGCCTCCGGTACACCAAAAGCCCGAGACACCAACTAGATTGCTTCACCAGTGGAAAGGGCGTTACATGAAACCATATTTCCCATCATAAGAGCTAACAATCGCTAGTGTGATCGACATTTCACCAAAGGGGAGGAGAAATGTGTTTGTCTCCAGCTGCCATCTCTTCACAAAGGCACATATGAACATCTTGTATGCCTTCTCATATGAACACTGGGTGAGTGCACTCAGCCCAGACGCTTGAATGATCCTATGAAGCTCGGCTGCATCTTTGTGATACCTACACAAATCCTGACTTGCCAATTAGGCACGTTGATTGATGCATCTAAGGAAGGGCCACTAGTGAAATATAAAATAAATTATGATTAAACTAATGGAGTTATTGAAACTACACATAGCCAAATTAATTTGTATTATAATTGAAAAAACTAAATACGTTGTTGTTCCATATGGCTGCAGCGACGTGATAGTTAAAACTCTTCAATACACTTCGATTTGTTAGCCTACCAAGAAAAGATGTTACAGAGTCATCGGCTGCTGGCTTTTGGACTGACTTCTTGCCTGATGTTGCAGCCTTGGCCTTACTACCACGCTCCTTAGCACTTGCCCTTTCTCTAACCACCAACTCGAGTACATCCTCCTTTTCTTCTTCATCCTCTTCTTCTTCGTTTTCCTCTTCCTTTTCTTCTTCTTGCTTTTCACTCACACCTTCCTCATTTCCTTCATTTTCACATTTTCCCTCTCCATCTTCTGATGCATTCTCCTCATCACTTTCTTATTCAGTGGAATCCTCTTCCTGAACAACTTGTTCCCTATCTTATTTGCTTGAGTCCTATGAAGAAGATTCCACTTGAGGAACAGGGGTCTTGTAAAAAATAGTTCTCTTATTTTCATAGCCAATGATTCCTGACTGATTCCTTTTCATACAAGAATCGACACTCAAATTGGTGAAAATCGAGAGCAATTTCCTATGCATTCTCCTAACGATTCCACTTAAACCTGAATCGCTGAGGAATCGTTCGATCGGATTTCGAGAGTTTTAGATAACTATAAGACGTTTGAGTTAGTTTGAGGATGTTTGCTACCTAGAATACTATAAATATGACCTTAGGGCTATAAAATAAGTTGCTCTTAAATACTTAGATCAATATTTTATTGCTATAGGAGCCATTATTTATTGTTTTAGTTTATTGCTTTATTGTTCATTGCTTTTGGAATAGATTTGAAGATTTAAAGTATTTATTCTAGAGGTATTTTTCTATGTCTTTTATTTACATTATTATGATGTTATTTATGAATATGAGTGAGTAGTTTATCAATTTAAACAAAGTTCGAATGTGAACTAGATCCGTTTTGCAAAGTAGTTATGATGAGATGATTATGTGCTTAGTGTTTTAAACCAATTGTACTCTTTGATTCACTGATTTAATAGATTATTATCTACTGATTTTAATTAATTTTTTATTGCATTAATAGTCTAGAATGTGTATTGTGATATTCGGATTCATTATCTAGTTTCATGTAGCATTTAAGATTGTTTGAAAGATGTTATCATTTAGGTGTCCTATTTAAGTTTTAGATCTAAATCTAAGATTGAAGTGGCTTTTTCGAAAGTGCTGTTAGATTCAATAGTTCAAAGCTTTCACAAAGTGTAATTCAATTTTATTGCGTGAAGTTAATGTCTTTGTCTATTCTAAGGAGTTAGCTCGATAAATTTAGAACTTGATTTTTCCACCGACATAAGGATAACTAATGGCTAGCTAAAGGATGTTTACTTACTGATGATTAGAGTTTAATAATCTATGATACTTTATAAAGTATGTGAATATCTATATGATTGAAGTAACATGTTTGAATGCAAAATGGATTGGTGTTTCATTGTTCTGAATGTTTTTTTAAATATTCATTTAGTATTGAATTGAATTTATTTGAATATTAGTGAATTTGAATTGTGATGGTTAAGTTAGTTTAATTACTTAATTATAATATATTATAGATTGGATTAGTGATTTCTAATTCTCATTTTAATTGAATTAATTAGAGTAAAGTAAAAATAATAAAAACCATTAAATGAACTTTTTCCTAGAGAAGTTTGACAAATCCCTGTGGAGACGATCCAACTTATCACTACTACAAATAATAAGGATATACGAGGAATTTATTGTACATGCTCGACAAGCGTCATTTAAATTTGAAGCTGTAAATCATTGTAACAGGGGTAGTTGTAACTAGGATAGTTACAACTGGGGCGATTGGAAATAGGACAATTGCAATTGGGGCAGATGTAAACATGCCAGTTGTAACTGATATGAAAATAGAAATTTCTTTATAACGAAGTTTCTATTCCGAATTTAGATCCTAATTAATCTCTGAGAAGATTTTGAACGACTTTCTAAACGTGTGAAGAGATGATCATCACGTCCATGCTATTTTGGGATTTAGAAAGCTCACTTTAACATTAGTTTTTAGGAAGAACACAAGTATATATCAATGATCATATTATGTTCTTCTTCTTATGGGTTTTAGGTTCAACATTTGCAAGTGACAATTCTTTTGAACTTTTGTTTTCTTTTTCTTTATTGAGTTGTAATCACTAAGGGGATCTTGGGGTAAATCAGTCAAGAGGACTTGACATTACTAATGGGATCTTGGGGTGAGAGTTCATTATGAGGGTAAACGGTAGTGTAGCAAGCTTGGTGAGGGTTTACTGGTTGGGGTCTTGCATAAATCTATAATGGATTCTTTACATCTAGGTGTGGCCCCACAAATATAGGTATTGGACCAAATTGTGTCAACATGTCTTTGTGTTGTGGTTTGCTTTACAATTCAGTTTTAGTTTTACATTATGTTTATTATTGCGTGATTACCATTAGCGATTCGTAACTTGCACAACCCATTATTATAAAAATTGGTCAAAATATAAATATACAGAGAGATAAACTAAAAGAAATAACTAGAATACTTGAGCTTGCCATTTTCTTTCTTCAAATTCTTTAATTGAAACTAACATTATCCAACATAACAGTTCAATAATGTCTGATAAGTAAAACCCACACTATCCAGTACACCTGTAATAACTGAATGAATCATAATACAACAATTTAAATGAAACAGTAATATTGTAAAAAAAATTAAT
The DNA here is from genome assembly GCA_039657365.1 of Stephania yunnanensis. NCBI lineage: Eukaryota > Viridiplantae > Streptophyta > Magnoliopsida > Ranunculales > Menispermaceae > Stephania > Stephania yunnanensis. The sequence goes on along the minus strand of CM077581.1, from coordinate 22,701,632 downwards.
ATACAAGAATAATTAAATTCGTCCTGTGGTGGGCCCAAATTACGAAACTAACAAGTTTTTGGCTATTATGATGAAACCGAATTACTTTAGGATATTACGATGTTAATTTGACAAACAGGGAGGGGTACGATTAGGATAGATAATACAATCTGACGTTTTAAAATCCGGATGCAACCCTATGAAGTGTTTCAAATTTAAGATTTTTATCTAGCTTATTTTTAAAATAAATTACCAACCAAATCCAGACGCAACCCAATGTAGTGTTTCAAATTTAAGATTTTTGTCTAGCATATTTTTAAAATAAGTTACCAATCAAACACAACCTTTTTGTACAACTAGTTTATAATCTAGAGGATAAGAAAATTCGTGAATGCCAAACAAAGTCTATATATGTCTACCCCAATTTTTAGGGGTTTTTGCTTGATTGACACATTTGACGAAAATATATATCCCTTTAACACACCCAAAGAAATATTGACAAATGTAACACATATACCGCCATGCCACTGCCACCTCACTGCCATGTCAAATTTTCTTCGTGGAACTGAAAACATGACTTGAGATCACGTTTTGAAAAGTTACGGAAAACGTGACTGCAAATCACGACCTGCTTCAAAACGGCTTGTTGTGCAGTCACTATTTTTTTGTGCTTTTTGCTTTCACGACTTGTTGTTTTGAAACAAGTCGTGACTTGCTTTTTGAAGTTCTTTTTGTTCTTGTGCTTTTGAAGTCCCTGTGTTTTCTTTTGATGCAAGTCGTGTGTCGTTGTGTTTGATTATTTTATTAATACAAACTAGTATACTACAAGTAATTTACAAAATTCATAAAATTAATGTTAGTGATGCCAAAAATTTCATTTGATATAAATGAAGAACTTGGAAATCGAAGTGGAAGAACTACAAAGCATTATATAAACCAAAAAACATGTCATGTTAAAGTAAAAAAAAGTCCAAGTCTGACCCCAAATAATGACTTCCAGTCCCACAACGTGTTCTCTTTACGACTCGCACATTACGATTTAAAGCTAATGACACATTCGAATGGCCCACATCAGTAGGATTTTGAGCATTTTCTCGTTGAATATCATCGATATCACGCATTCCACCATCGTGAGTACTTGTAGTCCCAGAGAAATTCATCATTACTGGACTTGCATTAAAATGGCGCGAAGATGTGGGTGCCTTGTCAAGTGGAAAGGCTTCCGTACCCTCGAATGCCATGTTGGGAGGAACTGATGGAGTATGCGGAGTCTCAAACTCGTTGAGAGGTACTGATGGAGTATATAGAGTCTCGAACTGGTTGAGAGGTATTGATGGAGTATACATTGGAATGTCATGCCTCGAACGTGTATCATCATGAGAAGATTGATGAGAAGCATCAAATGAAGTGGGCATATTATGCATGCGATAATCTGCATGTACTGCAGTCAAAGTCGATGCAGCTACATCTCTAATACATGCAATAGACACATCATCACCCAATGTCAACTGATGAATTGATGTCATTCCATGTGCCTACATATAAAATATTTATGAAGTTGTATGCGAAAGTAAAATCAAAACGGCTATTTGGAAGACTTCATGACTGGAAAAAATGAAATTGTACTTACCAATGCCTCAACAATAGCTCTACGACGAGACATGAATCGTCATGTAATGCGACGATACCATAGCATATATGGGTCATAAAATTCCAATGGCTCCTCCAATATTTCATCAGTTGCAATATTGGAAGCATGTTCGTTCCATATGCAGACATAAGCACTATGTTCTGCAGTCCAATCCTTATCCGTTTTCCCTCTCAAGTCAATCTTATGTAGCTCCATGCTTGTGCTATGTAATTGTGGTATCCTTTGTTTCAAACCGAATTGTCGCATGACTCTATTAGGATTATACATTTCGACAACACAGAAGAAAAGCAAAGGTGCCCTCGTTCGCCAAATAGCATAACCACTGCTACAATACGTAGGCATGTCCCTTATAACTGTTCTCAGGATACTATTCCCAAATTACCTGAAGTCATAAAAAACAACTTGAAATTAATAAAATTCGCATTTCACCATTGTAGAATAGGATATTCGAGAAAATGATTAAGTATATTTCTTATTTCTTCGGGTGCTTGCATGTCAATCATTTCTCTGTATTTTGTCAGCACGTGCATTGATGTTCCTGTGGTCTCCAAGCCATGTCTCCACCTATAGAAATGTAAAAAACAACACAAAGCATGCATGAATGCACGTACTTTGCATGAATGCACGTACTTTGCTTTTTAATTGACTAAGGTTTTTCAAATTTGATTTAGTAGCACATAGACTAAATAATGCATGTACTTTTTACATCAATTTGAAAGACTAAAGTTTGGACTCACTATGTCAATCTAACTGGTTCCCACGCCTGCATGGATCTCGAAGTGTGTCTTCGATCACGTCTCGAAGCATATTATTCTAATGTTGAATATCAAGTATACGACCCCAAAGAAATTGCCTTTTTGGAACTAATTCATCAATGAACACAATTGGAAGAAGATTTTTACCAATACAAACGAGACCAGCTGTGAAGGCGAGCAGTGACGGCGGGAGGCAATGACCGACCAGCGGGAGGCGAGCAGTGCCGGCGGGAGGTGAGGACTGACCGGCGGGAGGCTACCAGCAGCGCCGGCAGTAGGCGATTCACACCAGGGGGAGAGTACCACCAATGCAGCCAGGAAGCGAACAACAACGCCGGCACGAGGCGATACGAGCTGGCGGCAGGTGAGCAGCGGCGGCGGCGGCAGTGCAATCAACCACTACATAGAGGCGTCCTCGCGTCAAACTTCCAACGACCGGCGTGATACAGACCACGGAGGATAAAGAACGACCAAGCTTCCTTGCGCCGGACGGGGAGATGGATCGCCGGTGAGAGAAAATGAAAGGGGGAGTGAAGGAGGATGGAAACGGTTTTTGGGGTTTGGGGTGTGGTTTGGGTGTATAAAGAAGGTGACCTTGGGTTACGATTTGCATTCTATGCAAACGTAACCTCAGGTCACGTTTTTTGTACGTCACCACCACACCAACACTCCGGGTGATGTGGCACTGACGTGGCCAAAAATGTATTAGTTTGGTAAAAAATTTGTGGGTGTGTTGGCTTGATAAAAATTTTCCCCATGTGTTCTAATCAAGCAAAAAATTCCCAATTTTTAAAAGTAAACATTTAGGTGAATATCCTCTACTTTTATTCTTGCCACCCGATCAGGTGGGTGTGCTGATTTTTTGTTGTTGTTTTGTTGCTGATTTTTTGCTGTTGTTTTGTTGTTGATTAGTGACATTAGAGACAGATCGAATGCAGACAGTCTGTTTGATGATTTGTTGCTTGATTTGTCGCAATCAAACTAAACTATAAGTATATAATGCATTTGACTTGCATTATATTTCGTCACTCCGACACGCCAAGACCTCCGCCGCCGCATCGTCGCCGAAGAGTCGCCGCCACCACCATCGTCTTCGTCACCACCACAACCGTCGCCGCTACATGTCCGTCATCCGCGACCGTGAGTTGCCGCCACCACCGTCGGCGCTCGGTCCATTGGGTGGGCTTATGCAGCGCAGTCTATTTTTTAAATCCTTTTAATAAGGTAATCTTAGCTGTGAGACCTCGACAAAAAAAAAAAAAAATTCAAGACAAACTTGGAGATTTGGTCAGGTTAATTAGATTCAGACAACTTCGACAAAAAAAAATTATTCAAGACAAACTTAATTAGAGGAAATTAGCTTCATTTGAAAAATAATTGATTGGAGAAGAAACAATTATATATGCACATAATCCCTTGAAAATTCACGAATTAATCAAAATCATGATTTTTCAACTTTATTTTAGGGAAACACATTGTTTCCCGCTTTGCACATATTACTTTTGCTGGCTATATAAAATAAAATCTCGTTCATATCATAACTAAAACAAAAAAAAAACTTCGAGTGCTCTTGGAATATCTACAAACGCGCAATATGATCAAGTCAATATATCAATTGAAATTGAGAGATATCTTCAAATTAATTCAAACTATAGACTATATATAATTTTTTATGAGAATTGAAACTGCTATACTAATTACCTCTAGTCGTAGCAACAATAATAATGATCATGAAGAGATTTAAAAAATATTTCGAATATTAATTTTTAAAATTCGAATTGAAATTGGACAATACATTCATATATATTCAAATTGAAGTTCGAGCCGGATCTAAACAAGACCCTCTAAGCCTCATACCTAGCCCAGATTTCAAAAGATTTTACATTGAAAATATGTCGTTATACATTGTATAATTTATAAAAAAAACAACAATAAAAATAATAAACTAGGTACGTAGCACATATAGAAATGTACTATATGTGAGTTAATTATTTCTTGCGAGTTAATTATTTCTTAGTCACTTTATACAATATATATATATATATATTATGCTTGTAAGCGTACAAATAACTGAGACTTTCTTTAATGAATTTCTTAAACTTGTTGCTTCATTTTACCACCCCGTTGAGTGACAAGCTCGTTTTTTGTTCTCTCACATTTGCAAATAAACAAGTCGGATAAAATAATGATTACATTCAGAGTACGTGCAAATTTTAAGGAAAAAATATTTTATTATGTTATGTCACAATTTTTTAAATTTTCACAATTTTTTTTGAAGTTGAAAAATCATGACAATATTTTAATTTGAGGAGGAGAGCCCCTGGTTTGTAAAAACCATTTAGGAATTAGCTTTGTTGCTAATTTGTCGTTGATCAGCGATGACGTGTAATGGGAGTTTGTGAGTTCAGCGACAGATCAGAAACAGAATAGTCCGTTCTTGTGATGGCTCTGTTCTGTTGATTTGTCGTGATCAATGACAGATCGATGACAGATATTTACATCGTCGCGATTTGTAGCAGATCTGTCACGGATTTAGCTACAGATCAGCGACAAACTAGGTTTTGTAGTTGATCTGTTGCAGATCTGTCACAAAATGGGCGGGAAATTAATGGCGGGAGAAATCAGCGACAAATCAGTGACAAAATGCAATTTGTCACAATTTTCGTCACAAATCAGTCACTGATTTCTTGCTTTTTGGTCAACCGAGTCAAAGGCTCTATCTGATGCAGAACTATTGCGGATTTGTTGTTATTTAGCAACATATTCAGTCTGTGCAAATTTTTGATGCTATTTCACATTTTTCTTGTAGTGTGAGCTACACTTTCACAACCCATATTTGCATTTGAAAACCTTGTTTTAGGTTCAATCTATCCATCTTATATGGCATCTATTTTCACTTCAATCCATAGTTGCATATAACAACATATTTTTAGCTAGAGAGGTAGACGAGAAAGCCAGATATAGCTTTTCGCATTTAGATTTTCAGCTATTTTGGTGAAGTTTGCGCCCTTATTACTGCAAATACAATATTTTTTATCACTGCTTTTTAAAATTGATATTATGAATACTTGGGGTGGGCGTAGAAACAATACCATATCATAATTAATTAATTTAACTACATACATAATTAATCGGTTTCTACATTTTTTGACAAGAAACTATATTACTTAATTACTACTCTTTACACTGACAGCATATGTAGAAATGTACGTATAGATTATATGTATACATGTATATATATGTATTCATGGATCTCTATATAGAGCTGAGCTTGAAGGGGAACCGCCCTGGCCCCCGCCCTCCTTAAGCCCCTTTTAGACAAAAAATAGATATACAAAATTTGTTTTTGTAAGAAAAGTGATGAAGTCCAAGAATTAGCTTGCAAATTCTTGGAAAAATATGATGGAAAGATATGACAGGATGGCATTTTAGTAATTTCGGTGAAGTTCGGGCGTTTGAGTTTCGGCGTTCCGGGGGCATTGGTTGATTGGAAACGGCGTGGAGATCACGGGTCACTTGTATGCCGTGACTACGACGTTTTTCGTCGAAATTCCATCGTTTCGCTCTCCAAAACGGCAATTTTGCTATTTTAGAAAAGTTTTGTTTAGCTTATAACTTTCATTAGGAATTTCCGTTTTTATTGCCATTTGCGGAATTTGTTTCTATTTTTTGTCTAGTTTCCAGTTTAGGGCTTTTAGGGCTTTTTGGACTTTTTACTATTTTTGGCCAATTTTAGGGTTTCGCTATTTAAGCGATCTATTGGATGTAATTCAGAGTTTTTTGGGCTTGAATAAAAGAATTTTCGAACTTTGACTTAAGTTTGACCTAGATCGAGTTGTTCGTGGATTCGTTCAACTGGTTTAGAAGATCTCCGCTACGTCAAAAAGAATTACTTAGCGTCGAGTAAGTGATAAAATGTCAGTTAGCAAATTAATTGTACGTGTACCTACTTTCCAAAATAAATTTTAATTTTCCTACTTTCATAAATAGCTATTTCAACTTATTCTCTCTATCTTTCTAACTTATTTTCTCTTTTGCATTTTGTAATAAGTGTGGCTAGAATTTATTTTTAAGGATGATTAAGTTTTATTACTTAATTAATTTTAAATATTTTGAAGTTGTCATTGAGAGATTTTGATCATGCTATTTAGAGCTGCATCAATTGAGTGATTTGCATCATCTTACGTAGTTCAAAAGGATTCGTTCTTAATTTCTTTCACACACTTATAAATTCTTAATTTCTTTCACACACTTATAAATATTGAGTGGCAAGGTAATGCTAATGTAACCCAATTAAGACATGAACCAGAGACGTGCACTTTGGGGTCCCTTACACACAAGTCAATCCAAAAATCAAGGGATACCAACAAATGCGCGGGTCTTTTGTGAGTTACATGAGCCTTTTTTTTGGAATCCAAATTATAATTTCGATCCAGCTCCTGAACACTTAATTTGGAACGGCCCTGTGTCTACGTATCTAGCTAGTTATGAACCAATAATAAGTAACCATTATAGGCTTCTAAAAAGAAATATGGCTTTGAGATATAGGGGCCTTAATACTTTGAGAGTAAAAGGCCTAATTAAAGTGAACGATGTTGATCTCTAATGAAAATGCTCAGAGAAGCACATGGTGAATAGGCGCAAAAGAGCTCCTTTTTCATCTTTTCTCCTAACAATCCCCACCACAAGTGGTCCTAATAACTTATCTCATCACCCTCACCCAACTTTCTTTCCATCGCTAAACTTAGTCAACATCAACCTTTAGTCTCTCTCAACTAATTTGAGAGCTTCCTTTTCCAAATTCAAAGATTCCAGACAGCCAACCAAGCCAGCCCATCTTTTTCGCTCCCAAAACCATCTATCTATTTATACATTGTATACCCATGATGACATGCTTCAAAAATTCGCAAGCCATTCCATCGATCTTTTTCCTTGTACATATCGATATTGTCACAGCTTTAATAATTGGTATCTTAGCTACCTTCAATTTCTCTGCAAGAACTGCAGCAATAGCAACTCATGCAAATTAATTAGTTATGGAAAACCCAGCACTAGTTTCACTACTAAGCCAAGCTAATGGTGATCAAAAGCGATCCAAGTCATCATCGAACAGCCTCCTTCGCATGTTCAAACTCTTCCCCATGTTGAGCTCCGGGTGCAAGATGGTAGCATTGCTCGGTCGTCCTCGCAAGGCCTTACTCGCCCACAACGTCACCACCGGCACTCTCTATGGCCACCGCCGCGGTAGGCTCACCTTGGCCCTACAAGACGACCCCCATTGCGTTCCTACCTTCATAATAGAATTGCCAATACTCACCACCATGTTCCACAAGGAGATCGCTACTGGCCTTGTGAGGCTTGCTCTAGAGAGCGAAACGAGGACTTCGAGAAAGAAAGTGTTGGACGAGTACGTGTGGGGGGTGTATTGCAATGGACGTAAGACCGGGTATTCCATCAGGAGAAAGCACTCCTCGGATGACGAACTTTACGTGATGCAGATGCTGAGAGGGGTGTCGATGGGGGCCGGGGTGCTGCCTTGCCCAACCGAGAAGGAAGCGATGGTGGATGGAGAGTTGACGTACTTGAGGGGTCGGTTTGAGAAAGTGGTGGGGTCTAAGGACTCTGAGGCGTTTTACATGATTAATCCTGATGGGGGTGAGGGGCCAGAGTTGAGCATTTTTTTTGTGAGGGTCCAGTGATGCATGGAATTCAATTCTTTCCGATATACTTATATTATTGGTTTGCTTTGGCTAGGTAGGCTCTGTAAAAATTGGTCCACTAATTTCTTTTTTCTTTTCTTTTTTTCTTGGTTTGTTTCATCCTTTTTTCAAAAAAAGTTATATAGCGGTCCACACTCCACCATCTAATCCGATATTATTGGTTTCATACTAATGTGATGTAATAAATATTTTAATGTAGATTTTAGCTTACATTTATGATTTGAATTAGGAACGAAAAAGTATGTATTCTATCATGTGAGAAAAAAAAAAAGTTATAGTATTCCCTATAGCAGAAGAGACAGTATGGCATTTCTAGTAAGGACATAATGAGATTTTTTTACAAAATACTAAAATGACAACAACAATGTCACACCATAAGACACATTAGCTTACAAGAGCCCTTCGTGCAACCTTATTCTGCGTGTTATGCACTGAAATTTGTGTATGTCTACATTTCGAGGCACACATGGATGGCTTTTGTGAGCTAATGTATCTTGTGGTATGACATGAAGTTGATATTCTAGCACTTCTCAATTTTTAAGGGAGCGGCTAAATGGACTCCATTTATTTCTTAGAGGACCCCATTACTACAACATACCTCATTTAAAAAAAATTTACTAAACCTACCCCATTTTTTTTCAAAATTCCAAAAATACCTCTGTCTTCAACCTAGAAAAAACTATTTTCCCAAGTCGTTTCTCACTTTCCTACCCTAAATCAAACTTTTCAAAACCCAGAAATAATTACGGATTTATCTTCTGTAACGGTCGGTGAAGTCGTGCGAAGGAACAAAAGACCACCGCTTCATTGTTTAGCTTAACGCGACTGATTTGGTAAGTTTTTGAAACCCTAAACTTGTGGGTTTTATTCCCCATGATCTTACGCGTCGTTTGAATCTAAGGTCATTGATTGGGTGTAGTGAGGTTAGGGTTTCTTGGTTATGGTTTTAGGTATCCCGTAGTGGACGGTTGCTCAGAGTCGTACCATGTGATAGGTGTTGGTCATGTTGAACTGATAGCCTTTAGATGGTGTCAGATTAGTTAAGTTGTAACGTTTTATATGGTTTCAGTCGGTACACACCGATATCATTGAAGAGGTTTTGGATAGTTTAGACCGATAACACTTCTATTGGTGTCGGTCATGTTAAACCGACACATTTGTAATTGAATTGTTATTCTCATTATTTGAACTGTGTACCTACTATACCAACATTTTACTTTGTCTTCAGTTATGGCGAGATCGAGAATAAGAATGTCGAGACTTCCCCGTAGGGTCAGTAGTGGTACCGCAGGCTGCAGAGGGTGTGCTTGAGAAGAATCTTTTGAGAGGAAGCGTCCAACTTCCTCTTATAGGAAGCAAAAGAACCTTGATGCCAAAGAGCGCCCAGTTAAGAAATCTAAGCTGGTTCAGCCGTATTTAGGAGAGGCTGATATCGAGGGCATTGATACGAGCTTTGTAGGTGAAAGGGATACCCTAGTTCGAGGAACCGATGGAAGTGGGTCCACGAGGGTACCGAAGGGAGTCGTACACCATTAGGTAGTGATTCTGTTGAAAATAGGGAAGAATATGACTATTTTGATAAGTCGACCGATCTAGCCGATGCATATGCCACTTCATTTCCTGGTGGCCCTTCAGATTTAAGTCTCCTACCTTAGTTCAGGCACCACGTGCTCTTGGAAACTTGGAGGAACAAAGTAAGTTAGATTTGGAAATATTAATTTCATCATCTTATTAGTTATATAGTGTTTTAAATATGAATATATGAATTATAGGCCTGGGGCTTTTGAGGTGCATAAATCATGGTTATCAGATATATGTTTAGAAGACAATCACTCAACATCCTGAGAAGGAAAGGGTTTAAACTAACGACTCAAGTCTAGTACCTCTGGGTTACATCTCATATAACGAAGGTAATAGGATTTATGTTTCAGGCATTGTCGAGATATGGCAGCCCAAAACCAACACGTTCTACTTACCCTTTTGGAGAGATGACGATCACACTTGAAGACGTGGGGGTATTTCTATATATTTCGATCACCGGTAAGATTGTGTTTGCACCTTAAAAGGATTGTAAAGTGGTGACTTCGATAGTTAGTAGATTGTTGGGGGTGTCGGTGAGTGATGCTAACGAGGAGATTAGGACCAGGCCTCAACTGACCGTTGGTTTGTCATGGTTGAAGGATCGGTTCTATGAATCGAAGAAAGAAGAAGAACATGACGGTAAAAAAGGTTGCGATGTATATCCTAGTCCCGAGGTCTTGGTCTGAGCCTACCTCTTATACCTCCTTGGAGTGACACTTTTTGCAAACAAGTTTGGTACTAGAGTCTCTCTTTCCCTCTTCCAACTTTTAGAAACATGGAAAAGATTAGTTCTTATGCATGGGGAGCCGCGGCACTTGCATACATGTACCATCAACTCGGCATTTCCCGTTGTGCCAAAGTCACTCAAATAAGCAGTTATATGATGTTGCTAGAATAGATCCCTCGCGATATATGTGCCTGGCCAAAAGAATGATGCTCTATATATTTGTGCTCATCCAACTGGTGGAGTAGAAATTGCATCTTACTCTTCCTGCCAGCTTCGATCTTTCTCAACTTAGTCATTTCATTATAAATTTTCTTCATAATAGTCATGTTGCCCTTGTTCTTATCTTTGATGTTACTTAAAATATCTTAAGGGCGGGCACAAGTCTTGCTCATGTCTCGCACTATGTCTTTCTCATCGATAGTAAGTCTCCCGACAAAATATTGTCCATTCAAAGAATTAGTGAAAGCATGGTTATGTAACCCACACATAACCCATACGTGTCATAATCCATCAAGCTCGTGCTTTACATTGATCTTAAACTGGCATCCACATTTTTTGGATCCAGTCAATTTTTTCTTCTCCCCACTCGTTTATCTTCTATTCCTTTCAATATTTTCTTTGTCTTTGAAACTTTCACTCCAAATGCCCCATACCTCTCACAACCTATTGACAACTTAGCACGTCTACCCTAGCCAATGCCACCTAAATCATACTTCAATATGATTACTACAAAACCACAACGCCTGGCAATCTCCTGTGTGCAAGCCACTACATCCTCTCTCCTCTTAAATGACACATCCAGTGTAAAGATCCTCATTAAGTTCGAGAAAGACTCGGTAGATGTACCTGATGTGTCGCACGTAGCAACCTATAAGAAACAAAAATAGTCAAGAACTGAGGCAAGAAACATATTTAGATGAAATATGGAGGGTGTCGCTCCAACATCTCCAATACGTTAAGCATGAGTTTCAGCTTGATAAAGCTAAAATTTAAATATGAATAATGGCTTACGTGTGCCACAACTATAGGTGACTTTTTGGTTGAAGAAAATCGAAAGGTACATGTAATTTCAGAGTTGATGGGCCAAGACATATAGTACACGTCTCGGTCCTGTTACTACACAGAGCATGGGGTTTGCAACCTCAAATGGAGGTTCTTCCTTAATGACCAAAACCAAATAAAAATTAGAAAAATACCTCTTCATTGTCAGGATGCTTCATTTTAAGGAATCCTTCGACATTTCAAATCAACGAAAATGAAATCAACAATAACTCGGAAGCCCTAATAACCAAAAAAAGGAAACATTAACATTCATTCAAATGAAGCCTAGAAAACTCAAAATCACCCACAAAATGAGCATAAACGAGGAGAGAATGGACTTACCGAGTCGATTACGGGTGGAATTAGGCCTTTTTCCTCCTAAACAGCGTCAAGACTGTGAGGGCAGTAAGAGGGTTTTCGAACTCCACAGTTTTGAATGAGAAGAGAGGGTGGGGTTTGTGGAAGAAAAAACATTTTTATTTGAAGGGTAAAAATGTCATTTCCTTTAAGGGCGGTTTTGGAACTGTTGTAAAAATTTGAAATGGGGTCATCTAAGTAATAAATGTCCGTTAAGCTACTCCATTTTTTAAATCTTTTTAACCCCAAATGAAAATGCTTTAAAGTGATTTAGGACATCTACATATGACACCTAGTTGTTAAATTCATGTGCTTGTGTTTGAGGTGTATCCAAAAAAGCCCAAGTTGGTGTCTCAATTGGGTCACTGTAACATTTTAATTTCTTAACCAAAATTCTAACTTATCAGCCATTGCCCATTACTAATTAGAAGTCAATAAAGACTTCCAATTTTTAGAATTTAATTTTAGGAATGTTGTAAAAGATTCTTTGAATCCTTAATTAAATGGTTGATTCAACTAGAAATAGTTGATTCGATATTAGAAATTCTTGATATTTTTATAATTTCGAGTTTAAACACAATGATTCTAGTGCATAATCATGTCTAAGGAGGTAATGAGTTGATTAGCTCATCAATGTTAAGTTAGGGCTAGTTTTTGTTAATTAGTCGGTATCAGGTGAAGATACGACTAAAAGGCCAATAATAGAATTTCCTAACTTAGAGATCACACGCGGATTAGATGGTTGATCAAAGTTGTTATATATAAATTAATTATAAAAAAACCTAAGGGAAACGTTTATCTTTTTTGTTTTAGATTTCTATTGTTGTACGTGGATTCGACAACCTAACACCAACCCTAGTTGATGCCACTATTATTTGCATAAAAACCATACACTCTTTGCGATTACCGACCATCTATAAATATAAAAAAATAGTTAGATAACATTATATTAAATAAAAAGGAAAATACTTTTGTAACTCCGAAAAGACTCACAAACGGCATGCACTTGTGTATGTTCCTTGACTTTTTTTCGTTATGTGTGCATGCATACATCCCGATGCACATTAAAGGGATGCACATAAGCGCGTGTTATCTTGTGGTTCTCTTTTCTAGTTTAGCAGAGTCCCAAAACAATATTGTGCAAAAAGGAAAAAGACGGGGAAGTATATATAGGAAAATGTTGGAGACATCAAGAACCAACACCAAGTCGACGTGACGCCTAGCCGGCACTGGGGCGCAGGCCCTACCTCTCCCACTCTATGTCAGATGAGCAAAACGATTTTCAACCGAAAATAAAAAAAAAGTCAATCGGTTGTACTGATTGTACTGATGTGGGTACGGCTGAATAGTTGATTAACTTCTTATCGTAGCAAAAATTTTGAAATTCTCTCCAAAATTTTGATAGCCCTTAATACCCCACATTTCTCTCCCTCATTTTCGATTGCTCATTGAAACCCTAAAGGGATTAACATCTCCCGTATTTACTTATTTTTACAGAAACTATGGCTTCTTTTGGTTGATTTTTTTAAGTTTTACCCACACAGCCAAATGAATCGACTGTGTCGTCCTCTTCTGGTTTGATTTTTTTTTGTCTCTTTCACGGCCACCAAGGAATCTTGGTCGCTTTGATTCGATAAAGAGAACCACCATCACATCCCCTGGTAATGATAGCCTGTGCAAAGATTTTTCAGAACTCAAGTTGTTGTCAGTCATCAAATCTTCTTTTCCTCGTCATGTATGGAACATCCTATTTGTTTTTATGGTAGGGTTTTAGGGCTGATTCTATTTTGTAGAGCCTTTTTATTCTTCATCTGGGCAGAGCCCTAATATAATACATCGATAAAAGGGTTTTTTGGCAATTTGGGTCAGCGAAGTGCATGGGATCAAAGAGGAGTGAGAGCTCAAAGGGAGGCATGAAAACACGAAAGTGACAAAAACAAGGCTAGTAGATTGTGAGACATAGAGCAATGGTAACCGCCCAATTTTTACAATGTTGTGCTTAGTCGATTTCTTGCACTTGATTTTGATTTGATGTTTCCTTTTTTTTTTTTTTAGGGTTTAGGGTAAGTTGAATCCTAAACCCTAAAAATGGTTTAAACCCTAGAAGGGGATTATATTTTTAAGCTCTCAAACTAAAAGTCTATGGTTCCATGTTTGTGTGATGCATGTGAAACGGATTCCCATGTAAAACTACTCTATATTGATGTCTTAGACTAGGTTTAAGTTATTGTTGTAGGTTGTGGGGTGGCTTTGTTGGGGTTTGCATTATTGGAGCTTCTTTCCATGTTTTCAAGTTATGACATTATTGGTTAACGTTTTTGTTCGTTTGGGGTTTATGTTGTGTTTTATTGATTCTCATGATGCTGGAAACACTTATCCTTTTTAATCTGCAAGTCCTTAAAGTGGGTTGTTATTTTTGGATGTGCAAGGTATGCCAATAACAAATAATGGACGATGTTGGGTTGTGGGAGGCATGGCCACTTTGAAGAAAATTGTCCATCATAGGTGTTGGGGCATGTGCCCTAGGTCAAGTAATTAACTATCTTTATGAATACTTTTAGTTAATAAAATAGAAGATTTCATTTGCTGCTTATTATAATTAATTTGCATGTTTACATTATAATAAGATCAAAGGGTATTTGCAGAAATATCCTAAATATCCCTAGTCGATCATTATACTGGGAACTATAATGAATTAAGACTAGTGTGAGTCTTGATTGATGATCATATGATGATTATAGTATAGGGATACGAATCAAGATCACGAAGTACTTGTTAGGGAACAAAGTACCGGACCGACCCGCTATGAGAACATCACATGGATTAAGTCATAGTTGTTTCTCATGATAGGTATATTCTTCAGTCCTCTGACTTGAGATTACCAGACTTCACTATTAGGAACATAGTGATTTAACACTATCAAACGTTTTCTTTAACGGGACGATTATAAAGGTTGTGATTGGTTACTGTGTAAGCAATGTGATGAAGTTGTGTAATCTTTGTCCCTCTCTTATAAAGAGATATATCTAGTGGATCCCTCGATGTGTTAGACACTTGTTAAAAGGCCTAGTCTAAGTGAATTGATATTGATCAATGTCACTTGGATGTTTTTAGTCTACCTAGAGATCGAGACTAGTACGATTGAACATGTTGGATGACAATTCCATGCCTTATGTTTGATCAAAAGGATATCGTGTGACAAAATGATGTTATATACACTATTGATTAGGTTGTATCGATTTGATATTCGTACAACTTGGGTAGTCATAATGTCTTGCTAGAGGTCGCTTATGACTTGTATACAAAAATGTGTTTTGGTACACTGCCAACGTTGTATGAGCCTATTGGGTCACACACTAAGAATGGTTTTGCGAGATTTTAAGATGGTTCAGAAAAATGAATTTTATATGATAAAATTCATGACAGAAACGTCTTTGTGGTGTATTATACTTATACTTCTTTAAGTAGGGGCATATGTGTAATTAACTTAACCGTCTATATACAAAGGTTGTATAAATAGACGCTTTAAGTTAGAATACACGTACGAAAGATTAAAAGGCCGAAACTCTATTTTCGTTTTAGAAACGACTTAGGGTTTTTGGTATGCTCTGGATCGTTTTAAAGAGAAACAAAAGGTTTGGTATTCTCTCGAAGCTAGCACTTCGAATCTCGGTCGTCGTTCGTGTGTGGACTACTGGTAGAGGGCGTTCTTCTTTGGCAGCGCCTTAGAGATCGATCAACCTTCAGAAAGGTATATTGCGACTAAGGTATGATTAAGTTTTTCATGGTTTAAACGTTTTTAATGGAATTAGATTCGGATCCTGTTGGGGTTTTTGTCAAAATTGTTTTGTAATCTCCGCTGCGCATGAACCCCAAAACCCAACAATGGTATCAGAGCCTTCGAGTTCGATTCCATTAAATTCATTGCATGTTTTCTTTTGATATATACATGATATATGATTGAAAGCATTTTAATAGTTGATGTATATGTGATGTACATAAGTTTTCTGTGAGATTTATTATCATGTTTTGTGTATATGATACATATATTTGTGATTTAATTGAAATTAGTTTCGTACATGCTAGTAACCATGATAGGTTAATTCGAATAATTTTAATGAATTGAGTTTCATGTTCTGTGATCCATGACACCATTATGTTCGATTGGGATAGTAGTTCATGATTCAATTACATGTTTGTGATTACTTGGATGAGGACCGAAATTGCAAATAATTAATTTTTGAAATTATATTTTTATCTTGTTATATCTATTCTGTTATGAAGTTTCTATTTGATAAAGATAGATAACAAATTAGATTAAGAGATATAAGCAAAATCGGTTTCGTTATCCTTATTGGATAGGAGATAAATATGGAAAATTTTGTTATTTGTGATATGCTATGATTCAATATCTTAAGTCCTAATTGGATTAGGATAAGATGATTAGTTAGATGTAGGTCCGGGTTAATTAAAAATGTTTTAATTAACTTAATTTTAGATAAATTAAGGGGTAAATTTAGGATAGTAAAATCAGCGAAAAATATGATTTTCTATAGCGAATTTCAATTTTCAGAATTGAGATTCGTCTTCTAAAATATATATATATAAATCTCCAAATTGTTTAGTGATTTAACAAATCAATAAAAGTATATGATATTTCATTGTTTACATAAAATCACTAAAACTGAATAAAATCCCTCTATTAAATTTTAAGTCTCACGCCATCCATTTTAAACACTTGTGAAGGCCTCGATCACACCAATACAGTTTCGGCCATAGCTGGGTGTATTGTGTTATCTTGGTGAGACAAGTTGGATAAGAGTTACCTAAATGTTTAAAATGGTCCGACTTAATAAAGCTATCAAAATAGTTTTGAGTTTTAGGCACATGATGAGATAAAAACATGAAAAGACATAAGATGTCTCATATCTAATAAAAGTATCTAAAAATTACATAAGATGTAATTGGTAATTGTTACCTACCTAAATAATCTAGTTCTGTGTTTCGTGCATAGCTGTCATAGAATTAGGTGAAATATGGATTTTAGTCCCCTAAATAAATAGTGTGTTTTAGGAGGGTTGTTAATTTAGTGGGAGTCTATTCCTCTATACTAAAATAAACTTTGCATAATTTTTATTGTAGATCAATGGCCTCTTCAAGTAACAATAATCCCCTGTCACCGCGATCCATCCTTGAGAAGGATAAGCTATCTCGGGACTAACTTTCTTGATCGGTTCGAAACTTGAGAATTGTTTTTAAGCATGAACGCAAGTTGTATGTCCTGGATGCTCTAATTCCTAAGGACCCACCAACCAATGCTACGAAAGCTGTGAAGGATGCGCATAATAAGCATGTCAACGATTCTACTGATATTGCATGTATTATGCTGGCAACTATGGTTCCTGAACTTCAAAAGGACATGGAACTAATGGAAGCCTACGACATGGCTATAACGCTGAAGGAAATGTTCCAACAACAAGTTAGGCAAGAAAGGTTCGAGACAGTCAAAAATCTACATTCTTGCAAGATGACTGAGGGTGCGTCAGTTAGTCCTCATGTTCTGAAGATGAAGGGCTATATTGACCAGCTTGATAGACTCGAATTTTCCTTAAGCCAAGAGTTGGCTACGGATTTGATCCTGAATTCATTACCAGAAAGTTAATCACAATTTATGATGAACTACAATATGAATAATATAGAGAAATCAATTTCAGAGTTGCATTTGATGCTCAAAACTGCTAAACAAAATATCAAGAAACCCTATAGTAATGTGTTGATGGTCCAAAAGGGAAAGGGAATGAAAAAGAAAGGCAAATGCAAGGCTAAAGTTGTCAAGGCTGCTGCTGCACCTGTCGCAAAGCCTGTGGAACAAGTCAAGCACCATCCTGTTCCCTTTCAAAACACCCAAAAGAAAAGGAAGGAAATTGTCATTTCTGTCATGCACCTGGACATTGGTTCAAAAATTGCAAACTTTATCTGGAAGATCTAAAGAAGAAAAAGGGTAGTGCGACTACCACTATAGGTATTTATGTTATTGAAATTAATTTATCTACTAGTGATTCCTGGGTATTAGATACCTGGATGTGGATCTCACATTTGTATAAATGTGCAGGGACTCACCAGAAGTAGAAAGTTGAAGAAAGGAGAAGTCATCCTCCGCGTAGGGAATGGAGCAAGAGTTGCTGCCCTGGCTGTTGGATCATATGACTTAGTCTTACCTAGTGGACTTATCTTAACTTTAAATAATTGTTATTTTGTGTCTGCCTTGAGCAGAAACATCATTTCTGTTTCATGCTTCGATATGGATGGTTTTGATTTTATTATTGCGAATAATAGATGTTTCATTTCTCGTAAAGGAATATTTTATGCAAATGTTGATTTGTGTAATGGTCTTTATATTCTAAGCATGAAAAGGTCCACTGATACTCCAGTCTTTAACATAAATACAAAGAGATTGAGTCAAATGATTTGAATCAAACCTATCTTTGGCATTGTCGTCTCGGGCACATAAATGAGAAATGCATAACGAAGCTCCATAAAGATGGACTTCTAGATTTATTTGATTTAGAAACATATGGAACGTGTGTATCTTGTTTACAAGGCAAGATGACTAAAAGTCCCTTTACCGGACAAAGTGAGAGGGCAAGTGATTTATTGGGTCTAATACATACTGATGTATGCGATCCTATAAACACAATGGCTAGAGGAGGTTATCAGTACTTCATTACATTTACTAATGATTTCAACAGATATGGTTATGTATATCTAATGAAACATAAAGTGAATCATTTGAGATGTTTCGAACGTTTCAAAATGAAGTGCCAGAATCAACTTGGTAAAACTATCAAAACACTTTGGTCAGATCGAGGTGGTGAATATTTGAGCCAAGAATTTGATGATCATCTTAGAAATTGTGGGATTGTCTCCCAATTGACTCCACCAAAGAACTCCACGGTGGAATGAGTTTTCGAAAGGAGAAATCGAACCTTATTAGATATGGTTCAATCTATGATGAGTCATGCAGATCTTCCATTATCTTTTTGGGGTTATGCATTACAAACTGCATCTTTCACTCTAAATCGAGTTCCTTCTAAAGCGGTTAATAAAACACCATATGAGATATGGTACGGGAAGAGACCTTGTTTGTCTTTCCTTAAGATTTGGGGTTGTGAGTTTTACATAAAACGACAAGTCTCAAAAAACTAGCACCTAAATCTGACAAGTGTTTATTTGTGGGGTATCCTAAGGAAACAAAAGGATATTATTTTTATAATCCCACTAAGAACAAAGTGTTTGTTGCTCGGTATGGTGCCTTTATGGAAAAATAGTTTATTTCAAAAGACACTAGTGGGAGAGAAATAAATCTTGAAGAAGTTCAAGAATCACAGATAAACCTTTAACCGCTTTTGGAAGTTCAACAACGTTCTGAACCAGTTGAACCTCTGCAAGTGACACAAGACCCACGTAAATCTGGTAGGGTAAGACATGAGCCAGAGAGATTCAGATTTCTCATTACTGATAGTCGTGATGTGTTGCTTATGGATCAAAATGAGCCCACCACTTATCAGGAGGCTATGTATGGACCAGACTCAGATAAATGGCTAAGTGCCATGAACTCTGAGATGCAATCCATGTATGATAACCAAGTTTGGAACTTGGTTGATTTACGTGAAGGTGGTAAGACCATTGGATGTAAATGGGTTTTCAAGAAGAAAACTGACATGGATGGCAATATGCATACTTTTAAAGCAAGACTTGTAGCAAAAGGTTTCAGGCAGACTCAAGGTGTTGATTATGATGAAACTTTTTTGCCAGGTAGCCATGCTTAAATCCATAAGAATTTTAATTGCCATTGCTGCATATTATGACTATGAGATATGGCTAATGGATGTAAAAATAGCATTTCTTAATGGAAAGCTGCTTGAGGACATGAATATGTCACAACCTGAAGGTTTTGTACATCCCGAGAATTCTAGGATGGTATGCAAGATTCAAATATCCATTTATGGATTAAAGCAAGCATCTCGGAGTTGGAATCTTCGTTTTGATGAAGCAATCAAGGATTTTGGTTTTATTATGAACGAAGATGAGCCTTGTGTATACAAGAAGGTCAGTGGGAGTGTAGTTGTTTTTCTGGTACTGTATGTTGATGATATATTACTCATTGGAAATGACATCCCAATATTGTAGAATGTCAAGTCTTGGTTAGGGAAGTGTTTCTCAATAAAAGACTTAGGAGATGCAGCCTATATCCTAGGGATAAGAATCTATAGGGATAGATCTAAGAGGCTAATCGGTCTAAGTCAAAGTGCTTACATAGACAAGGTGCTGAATAGGTTCGGTTTGCAAGACTCTAAAAGGGGATTGTTGCCAATGTCTCAAGGTATAAGTCTCAGCAAGAATCAATGTCCTATGACAAATGATGAGCGAGACCGTATGAATAAGATTTCATATGCATCGGCTATTGGATCTATCATGTATGCCTTGCTATGCACTCGACCTGATGTATCATATGCTTTGAGCACTACAAGCAACTATCAGTCAGATCCTGGTGAGAGTCACTGGATAGCAGTAAAGAACATTTCAGCGAAGCAAGAGACTTTGGCAGGTTCTACAACAGAAGCTGAGTATATTGCAGCGTTCGATGCAGCAAAGGAGGCAGTTTGGATCAAAAAGTTCATTTCGAAATAGGTGTGGTTCCAAGTATTGCTAACCCTGTTTGTTTGTATTGTGACAATAACGGGGCAATAGCACAGGCCAAGGAACCTAGATCACACCACAGATCCAAACATATACTCGGGCAATACAAACAAACAAACAGGGTTAGCAATACTTGGAATTGCCCCGTTAGGGAACAAAGTATTGGACCGACCCGCTATGAGAACATCACATGGATTAAGTCATAGTTGTTTCTCATGATAGGTATATTTTTCAGTCCTCTGACTTGAGATTGCAAGAGACTTCAACATTAGGAACATAGTGATTTGACGCTATCAAACGTTGTCTTTAACCGGACGATTATAAAGGTTGTGATTGGTTACTGTGTGAGCAATGTGATGAAGTTATGTAATCGAGATAGAATTTGTCCCTCTCATATAAAGAGAGATATCTAGTGGATCCCTCGAATGTGTTAGACTGTTAAAAGGCCTAGTCTAAGTGAATTGATATTGATTAATGTCACTTGGATGTTTTCAGTCTACCTAGAGATCGAAACTAGTACGATTGAACATGTTGGATGACAATTCCATGCCTTATGTTTGATCAAAAGGATATCGTGTGACAAAAGGATGTTATATACACTATTGATTAGGTTGTATCGATTTGATATTCGTACAACTTGGGTAGTCATAATGTCTTGCTAGAGGCCGCTTATGACTTGTATACCAAAATGTGTTTTGGTACACTGCCAACGTAGTATGAGCCTATTGGGTCGCACACTAAGAATGGTTTTGCGAGATTTTAAGATGGTTCGGAAAAATGAATTTTATATGATAAAATTCATGACGGAAACTTCCTTGTGGTGTATTTCACTTATACTTCTTTAAGTAGGGGTATATGTGTAATTTACTTAACCGTCTATATAGAAGGGTTGTATAAATAGACGCTTTAAGTTAGAACACACGAACGAAAGATCAAAAGGCCAAAACTCTATTTTTGTTATAGAAATGACTTAGGGTTTTTGGTATGCTCTGGATCGTTTTGGAGAGAAGCAAAAATGTTTGGTATTCTCTCGAAGCTAGAACTTCGAATCTCGCTCGCCGTTCGTGTGTGGACTACTGGGAGAGGGCGTTCGTCGTTGGTAGCGCTTTAGAGATCGATCAACTTTCAGAAAGGTATATTGCGACTGAGGTATGATTAACTTTTTCATGGTTTAAACATTTTTAATGAATTAGATTCGAATCCTGTTGGGGTTTTTGTCAAAATTGTTTTGTAATCTCCTCTGCGCATGAACCCAAAAACCCAACAATAGGAGCATTGCCCTATGTTAGGCGCATAAAGAAGGATGGCCCCAACAAGGGTCGACTCTTTTATGTTGTAGTACTGGGAAACAATGCAAGTTATTTGCGTTGGATGACCTCCTTCCCCTTCAGCCACAATGCCTACTTATTCAAATAGAAGCTATAAGGACATTGAAGCTCGAAGTCAAATCAACTTTCAATGGGACCAAGGTAGCAGTTCCATAAGGGAAGGAAGACATTCAGCTGGGAATGAATTGGAATGTGATGGAATGAATGGTTTTGTGTTAGAATTCAATGTGTTATTCATGTAGCGTGTGACCGTATCTGGTGGAGTAGTGATCCTATCAAAAATAATAACTACATTAAAAAATGGGAATGATCATTGTTTCGTTTGCATTTTGAATGGTTCTGCATTGTATGTGTGGAAGCTGACATTGAAAGAATGGTTGGGACTGTTGTTTGATTCATGTTGTGATGTTGGTATAAGAGGACCGTACTGGGCAATAAATGTTTTGAATGGTTATGTGATATTTTTTTTGGTTGTCTCTTATTATGTTTGGCTTCTCTGATGATATTTCGTAAGGGGGAAACGATCATGAATGAATTGCGATATCATTTGTCATATCGATTCATAAGTCATTATTAGTTAACATACTTGCGATGTAGCCGATCAATAACACGGGAATTCACGCTACTCAAAAAAATGAAAAGATGGAAATCACTCTATGACACAGTCTACCACATTAAACAACATCCACATAATAATAAACCTGGTAAAAAACCCACATCCACATGATAAAGGCCACGAGCTGGTCAAAAGTATTGAAATGGACATGAAGCCCCCAACAGTATCAAAACATCAAAACCACAATCAAAGTTAATACATGTCCAAAATAAGTTGATTAAGATACTAGAGTAAAGTAGTTCATATCCTAAATAACTACCATGAATCCACGTTGCTCACTTCTTGCCTCCCTCGCTTGTTGGTTGTTCAATGGTTGGCAATGCATTTCAGCCACTTAAGTGCACCCCGAGTTGTCTGACTGCCCTCGTGATGTGAGACATGTGCCATTCCATTGCCCCAACACGATCTTCCATCAGGCGGTATTGGTGCACCAGCTTTGTAGATAACATATCCTCCATCTTTTCCATGCAATTAGCGAACAACTTTTCAAGCTCATTATTGCTTGTTGTGCACTTACCTCGCGTCACTATAGACGATTCCTTCTTAAAGTACATGCTCGTCTATTGGGCAACCAAATTAACCTCCTCAAGATCCTCTTCTAGAGACTTCTAGTAAGAAACCAACATGATGGACACATTCTTTAGGGCCATGTTGTTCTCTAAGAATACCTCCTTCACTTCTCACAGTCCTTCCTCCAAAGCCTTCTCTTGCGTAACAACTGTGACAAATCGAATTATGTATAATTAGTTTCGGGAGATTTGTAGGTATTGCCTTCAATGACCTTATCGGTTACCTTCGTAGTGATATTTGCAACAAGTTAAGGCTTTTTGAGGGGGTATGAGGCAGACTAATTGGTATGGTAAACCGCCACCCATTTCCTCCTCATCCATTGGGTCATGTATATTATGATCCACTTGTTGATCCTCTACGGGCTGATGAGCATGATTCAATTTGGTGGTCGGGGAAGTGTCAATAAGAGGGAAGTGTTGGTTCTTGTCTTCTCCTTGCTTGTCGAAATAAGTCTCCTCTTCTCCATGCTTGTGGAAGTGGTCTAATATTGACCCATCAGTCCCTAAGTCAAATAAAAGGCGTGAATAAGAAGATTAGCAAAGTAAAAAGGAAAAAATTAAAACAAAGCAATGAAAATAGTGAAACTTCAAACTTCCATTTCAGCATCCATCTCCCCATTGATATTATATGGATACATTTCCTTCTTCAGTGGTAAAGACTCCATACGTGCCAAGGACACTTCATCTTCTTCATGAGCTGAGTAATCAAAGTCATCCTTCCTCGATTCGTCATTGTACTCACAATCACTTAACATGTTTTGATTTCCCTCTAAATTGGACTCGTACTGAATAAGCACAACACCTTTACTCTCGTCCTTTATAAAGACCCGAATAATCTAATCTTGTTTGTCTTGTACGACTGTGACCTAACGGCCAGTTCTACGTGGCATTCTCAGTCACAACTCGGGTATCAATACTGAGGTAATTATTAAATGAATTATTTTTATTTGTCATGTAATAGATTATACTTCTTTAAATTAACCTACAAATGGTACTAGCTTTAACATTGAAACGAACGAGTTATATCGCAGAGATGTTTACGTGCAGGTATTTAAATGAGTCGATGTGCTAATGGGGGACTTAGGTGGACTTACAACTTATGCATTTATTTGAGAAATTAGGCCTAAAATTTTCTCAAATCAAAATACTCACCTAAGTCATGAAATTAAAATGAAATGCTTATCCAAGATATTAATCTAAGTTAAATGATATGTCTAGCTACTAATTATATGATTAAGTTTAGGTTGGTTTATAGGACCATGGGTAAATTAACTAATCTAGTTCATAGCATCAATTGTCTAAAGTTAAAAATGCAAGTCCCTAAAGTCTTAATAGAAATTCCATGAATTATGAACCATGAGATTAAGTCTATGGAGGAATCCTAAGGTGGGAAATTAAAACTCATCTTAGATCCCACATAGAGATGAGTACTAATTAGGATACTAAATAAACCATAGGATGAGTGCTTAGACATCTAAAATTCTATAAATTGAGGACTTAGTGAAGAGACCACTAACATCACCTCTACATGCATTTTCTTGAGAGAACAAAAAGAGGAGACTAATAGCGCTGGTGTTTTAAAGAATATGGAGGCTAAAGTAAGTTAATTGAAGCTAAAATTGAAGAAATCCCAGCCCTAGAAGAGTTCATGACCTAGGTACTTTGTTTTCTCTTTATTTCTTGCTCCAAGAAATGGAAATTTATGGTTTTAGAGACCTAATTCCAATGATGAACTTTTAGAACTTTAATTCTCTTTATAATGCAAGGACTTTAAGTTTTAAATAGGGTTTTCAAAAGTTCTTTTATTGGATTAAGGCTTTGATTTCAAACAATCCATGTATCTTATTCAAATTTGGAGTTTAAACAAGCTAGTGTATCTTGTTCAAATTTGGAGTTTTAACATTCAAATTGATAATAGATTGTTCTCTAAAGTTGTGGTATGTTTAGATCACTCATCTTCACTTCGAAAACAAGTATCTTGAATGAGTTTCAGTTATGGACATCAACTTCTTAGAATTTGATTCATGGTTTCTAATATTTAGTGTTTATATTGTTCATGAACAATACATGTTTGATGAAATGCCACAATAACGAGTTACATTATATTAAGTGTTGAGGATTTATTGATTCTGATTTTTTCTAGATTATTTGAATAATTTGATAGTATTATTAGGACCCTAATAGAGTTGAAAAATCGATGGATTTTTTGTTATGAGTTAGTGTCTTGAATCGAGTTGAATGGATGAATAGATGCCTTGTATTGAGCCAAATATATTGTTGAAATCCTAGATAGCATAAGTCCTTCATTTCTTCTTAGAATTGACTAATTTTTTATGAGTTATTCTTAGGTGATTTGACAAGCTTCTCACCAAAAATCACATTTTCGGATGTGTGCTTTGAGAGTTATGAATTTTCTAACACTGCTGGTCCAAAACTCTCTCAAGTCGAGTTGTTTAGGTATTTTGAGCATAACTCTCTCAATTTTAATCGGATTTGAGTGTACTGCACAATTTCAAAAAGCTTATACATAGAACAACAACTTGAGGTCAGTATTTCCTAAAATTTAGTCATATTCTTTGTTGAAAATGGGTTGCAAATAAGTGCTAATCCATCGAGATATTCCTTTTGCAAGTGTTTGGATGTCAGGACCACTTTTCCGGGGTCTCAACTAGTTCGGAAAACAATTGAGATCTTCCAAATAGCTTGAAATACTATAAATTAGGTTCCTCAAAAGTTTCAAGAGATTTAGAGGTGTTTTGAATGGTTTTCTAAATGAGTTTTGAAATAGACAAAACTTAGTTACTTAATGAGCTAGTTTTTTACTTAAGGTGTTTCGGGCATCAAATGATGTCGGAATTGAACTAAAGTTTCTAGAACGTGTTATTATATAATACTAAAGGTCTCCACTAAGTTTCATGATCTTTTGGTGTGTCTAACTCAGTTTTCAGGTCATGCTTTGAATAAGAGATTGATAAACTTGAAGTTTTACTAAGAGTCTCAAATTTGGTTTGTGATCATATTAATGAGATTTCATCACTCAAAAACCTTCGTTTAAAGTTAATAGACTTCAATGAACTAAAATCGAGAAATTTGGAAATTTCTATGAGTGTTTTAGTTGCATTTCAAGTTGCTTAAAAACCAAGTTCTTGAAAATTATTTTAAGGTCCCTAAGGGACTGTTTTGCAAACAAATGCATTAAACCAACTTGAAATGATTTCCAATGGACCGATGATTCAATTACACTTTAAAACAATAGGAAAATGTCTACAACCTTGTAATACAAAATTTAGGCATTTTGGTCGATAGTCAAAGGGGTATTTAAAATGTTAAAAAAATGTATCTCGGGGTTATTCCTTCGCATCAAGCCTTTGTATATAGTAAGAAAAAGTGATTAAGGACCCCGAGGATCTAGCATAAACATTTTTATGACGTATTGAAGTTTTGATTTGGTCTAAGTTAAATAGAAAACACATCGAAACAAATAGCGAACTATTTTACAATGAATTAAGATAATCAAACTTAAATAAGTTTTAACGCATACCAAATAAACTATAATGGTACTAGGGGCCTAGAGCGTTAGTGCCAGGTATCAGGAGTGTAGCATGGGCGTATGGGAGCTACATTTTAGCAAGGTTTTTATTGCATTTTGAGGTAAGTAAACCAGTAAGAGCATCAACATGATTTTTTTCAACTTTTTATAGTTAATCTCTTGAAAAACATGCCTTACTTGTATTCTATCATTTTAAGTGGCATAGGGTCTAGGCAGTCCATTATTTGTGTCACCTTACGGGTTAAGCATTCGGAGTCACCGTGACTTCTTATTGAGGACTATTCAAGGGATAAAGCATTCGGAGCCGCCGTGGCTTACCTTGATAGTTAAGGGGATATTAGAAGTGAATCGATGAGTCTGCAGTGCCGAGAAAGTCATGTCAGGGTAATTGAAATTGGCATTGGGCCAACTGTGTCTACTTGAAGCTACGTTATGGTCTAAAGACCTATAATTTGGACCGGATTACCTATTTGCTTATCTTTTGCTTCCTTGCCACTTGAGTTTTAATTGCTTACTTGATTAGTTTGTTTATCATGCAACTTGTCATTTTATTTACAAATTTCTTTAAATACCCGCATGATTTAGAGGCTATTGTAATTTATTACTTAAAAATATTGTTGAATCTCTTCTGGCTTTCCTCACTAGAATTGTCTCTGTTGTTGGTGACAATTGCAGGTCCCTCAAGTAGTAAAAGGAAGGAGCATGTACTTGGCGATTACCTCTGAGCTACTCTCAGAGCCAGCTCCATTACTCTTAATTCATTGGTTATTTTGTCATTTTATATATATATATGAGTATGTACTCATGATGTTTTGATGCTTTTGGTTATTTGGGGATGTGAGATACACTTGATGATACATGAATATGCATATTGTACTCTTTATCACCAGTTATATGTAACCTAAGACATCTTATCCAAACTCTTCTCTCCGATTATGTCCATGGTGTCTTTTAGGATAGCCTCATATTCATATGTCGAAGGAGGAAAAAGACTCATCTCAACAAAGAGCAAACAAATATGATTGCCATAAGGTAGTGCCTTCTGTAGATTCCCTTTTCCCTTACGTTTTTCATGTTAGGACCCGTTATTGCATGAGGAGCCACCCCTTGGTGCGGTCCATAGTTGTCATAACTCTCTTTCGCTTGAGAAGCTTTCCCCTGCCAGGTACAAAATTAGAAACATTTATATTCAATTCATGATGTTGTTCAAACTCTATAGGTATAAAATAAATTATATAACAATTCAATAAAAACATACAAATTACTCGATACCTTCTTGCACAACTCAACCTTCTTTTTTGAATTCTTCTCTAGTGTTCTCACTTTTTTAAGTCTCCTACTAACATCTCGAGATTTCAATGGAGGTTGCCCTTGGTGCATGTCCATCACTTGTTGAGAAGCCTCTCTCCCATTTTCGTTGGTACAATCTTGTGTTATTTGAAACCTTCCACTGTAAGGTTTGGAGCTTATTTAGAGTTCATTACATACGATGAAGACAAAGTAATTAGTGCGGTAAAACCACCTTCTTTTTTACTTCTTCAAACAGCCTTTCTTTCTATTAGTGCAAGGTCTTCCTTTTCTATCGCAGTGGCTCGGGTACCTAATTATGACATTGTTGGTGCATGCTGCATTTGAGTGGCCCTGCGTACATTGTTGAACTTTATCCTGCTATTCATCTGGTTTGTCTATAAGCAAACTTCTCAACTTTTCAATTGCGTCTAGAACTATCTTGAACTTTTTCAATGTTTGAGACCTAAAGTTGGCCACGCGGGCACATTTGGTTAGGATAACACCATATCGCTCAAGAATTGTGGTTGCACTTGCATCTAACTCTCCTACGCCCTTCTCTCTTTCATACGTAAGTTTGACGTCTTTCCTCCAACGGTTCATGATGTACTGTGTTGGTATCTGAATGATTTCCCATTCTTGAAACACAAATAGAGCATGTCAAAAAAGTATGCCTTGAAACTCAAATGATCTGCATATACAATGCACCTTCTGAGTGGCCTCCTTGTGCACGACATTATACATCTTTAAGATCATGTTTTCACATCCAGGCAACCTTACAAGTTGTCGCACATCGTAAAAGGTATATGCTTCCTCACAGTTTAGTATTTTTGCCCTTGTAGTCCAAAACCATTAACAATTCCACTTGGGATTTCGTAAATATGTTGTCTTTGTATATTTTCTAAATTTGAAGCTCATATGGTACATTGCAAGTTAAGGGACACATCTTGTAAAATGAGATGAAGTCTACATTTGTCTCTGCCTCACACTTCTTTTCCAAGGTCTTCTCATATTGACTAATGAATAGCTTCAACGAGTTCTTGGAAGCGATGTATCCATAAAGAAAAATGGTTCATCCTTTCACTCCGCAATGTCGTCGACATCCCAACCAAAAAAAAACCTTTTTTACGTATATAGGCACTCATTTCTCCCTGATGCTATAGATGGTCTCCAACTAGTCGTTAAAGCTTTTACCAAGGGAAGACTCTGTGAACACTTAAGCAAATGTAGCTTCAAATTCATCTTCGGTAAGTGTATCATAAATTCCCCGTTTCAAACTTGAGATGATTCGCTCCCTGTCAAGATGACCCCTTATCTTTTCAGGCATCTTCTTCATAATATGCCACAGACATAAGTGGTGCCTAGCGTAGGGGAATACTTTAGCAACGACATGCCCAATTGATGGGCATTGGTCGATAATGATTGCTTTTGGCTTGTTCCCCATACAACCAAGTCAAGTATTGAATAGCCACTCATAGCTTTATTTGCTCTCATCGGCCAATAACGCACAACCTAACAAAATAGATTGCTCGTGATGGTTCACACCAACGAAGGGAGCAACTGGTATGTTGTACTTGTTAGTTAAATAGATTGTGTCAAAGGACACTACGTCCCTAAAATATAAATAAGCAGATCTACACCTATTATCGGCCCAAAATATATGTCTGAGCTTATTATGTTCACCGAGGGACGTCAAACGGAAGAAGTTGAGATTTTGTTTTTGCTTTTTTAAGAAGTGTTGTAAAATAACCTCTGCGTCGCTAGCGCCAAGCCTAAGCCTTCGTGCAGATTCAATTTGTTTCCTTATGTCCCTCTCATTGAATGTCAAATTCTCAATCCCTCCAACATGCACATACTTAGCCATAAAAGACTTACAAATTGGGATATTTGCACTATTGTTCAATTCCAGCCTCTTTTTAGTTGAAGTTGAAATGACCTTGTTACATTGAAAAACCTTGACTTTTATGGGCTGACTGCATGATTATGCTCGAAAAACCTTTTGTTAAGGTGCCACTTATTTTCTGCCAATAACCTAGCTGTCATTTGAGTATGACACCCATACCTTGAAATTATGCCTCTTTTTTTGTATTCTCCCTTTGATTTCTTATCTTCTTCCTTAGCTCATGTAAAAATGTACTTCCAAACCACACCATCCTTCCTTTTATCTGTTGATCAAACTTTGATTTCGGATCCAATAATTTGCCATATGCCTTAAAGAAAATTTTAAAATCGTCAAGGGTATCGAACACCATCCCTGCCTAAGGGGCAGTTGGTGTAACGGGTCGTTTTAACCAATCCCGATTAATTGATAAATTACAGGTTAATATCATAAGCTCAGACCCACGTGGACTTCATGGAAAAGTCTTTGGCACGCCTAATCGGGGAAATACGTTATTTTTGTATGGCGAGTGTTTAACTATTTTATTATTATTTAATAGTTCGCGCAGCGTTAATTAAGAATTTCGCTTAGTCGCGTTGTGCTCGTGTAGTGACGAGAGTGTGCGACGTCGCGGAGTGCACATAACTCGGGGGTAAGAGTTAGTATGGGATTGAGTTGTCACATCACATCACACATCACATTAACCCATCCCTCATCATTTCACTTTGTCTTTTTCTTTCAAAAAAAAACTATTTTCTCTTTAAATCTGGAAGAGAGAGAAAAAAAGAAGAGAGAGAAAGATAGAGAGAGAAAACCAGAGAGAGGAAAGAGAGTGAGAAAAAGAGACAAGAAGAGAGAGATCGGTCAGACAGAGACGGCCAGAGAGAGACGGTCGGGAGAGCAATGGGCCGGGAGCGCGAGCGAGCGACGCAGCGATTAGCTGTGCAACGCGAAAGGCAGCGGCGGCTTCTGATGGGCGCGGCGCCCACAGGCGCGATAGGACCTCAAAGAAGAAGAACGCGGTGAATGTGTCGCGGACAGCGAGGTGGCTAGGCAAGCGACGACCAGCAATGAGCAATGGCGTTAACGAAGCGGTGGCGGCGGTGAGAGCGCGGGAAATGGTGGTCGCAGAAGATTGAGGCGCGCGATCGATGCGACGCGACGTCGGCCTCGCCGGCTAAACGTAACGGCCGTAGCTAAAGCAAGGCGGTGACGGCGACGCGTGACGCGGTAGTGATGATGGCGAGGCATGGCGTCGCGCCGCAATAAGCTGACAATGGCGATGGCGCGATGGCGCGCCGGCAGCTGTGGATGGCGCGTTGCCGGAACAATCGATCCCCGGTATGGTTCAAAAAGTATGCAAAATATTAAACTTTTTGGAATAAAAGTTATTATCTCAAATTTTGGTATCACATTATAATTCCTTTAATGAAACTATAAAATGATAAAAAAAAAATTTATAATTGGACACTAGGGACTTAGGCTACCATAGTCGGTGTCGGGTACGTATCTCGAGGCGTATGCGAGACGTTCGTAGGCGTTTGAGGTAAGTAAACCCACGAGAAAGTCACCTCAAAATTTACTTATTTTCATTGTAAATTATTCATTTCACATTACTTTTCGCCAGTTCAGTTTTTATGGTTACTCTATTCCGGCGTGTGTCTGTGTATGGTCGAAGGTATGGTATGACCCATTTTCGGCTCTCTCATTGATGATAATCCGATTGTTGCTACGGTGTTGGTCATACCTTAGACCAGCGTGAGATATCTCAGCGAGTAGATGATCTTGAGAGCGAGTTGACGTGAGGCCCACCTCCGTCACAGATTTCCTCTCGTTTGAGGCGTTGGGCGGAAGTCTACCTTCCGACCAACAGAGTTCCTCATTTCGACCGTGAAGAGGGGATGCGGATTTCCTCATCTCCAGGGCCTTCTCGGTTTAGTATTTTTGTCCCAGGGCTCGACAGCTATACACCACACTCGCGTTCCACATTCTTGATTATCTCATGACTTATATTCATGCTTTATGTTCCTGTTCATTTACTTTATGTGCATGAATTGTAGCCGTTTCCTTGGATTTCTTGTGAATACTAACTGAATTTCTCTGGGATTTACTCACCTGGAACTTGTCATTGTTGTTGGTGGCAAGTTGCAGATCCTACGATGAGTCGGGGGAAGGCGGTCATTGGCGACTACCTCTGATTTGGAGCGCCTCCACTAGCTTACTCGTAGGTGATTGTATTTATGTATACATACTTTTGAGATTATTTTGAGAGACTTTTCACCCGATACATGCATATTGACGCCAGTTATACATTTTTGTCGCCTTAAATGATATACATGGTATCCTTTTGCTGGGTTTCCACCCCATAGGTTGTTAATTAATGCATAACTTGTTTACATTAATTATATGCATATTATTAAGACTTCCGCTACTAAAATAATTTAAATAAATCATAATAAATGAATTAAGTTATAAAACTTTATAACTCAGTATATTTTGCTAAAATAATCATTTAAACATCAAATTTACTAAGTTGGAGTATTAGATGGTAAGTTCGCGGGCCGTCACGGACAGGTGTTCAGATGATGTGGCATGGCTTGGTGACGTGTCTAGCGAAGTGGCGGTGCCCGGTTTGCCTCGAAATTTGTGGCCGTCACAGTTGGTATCAGAGGTAAATTCTAGAATACTATGGACAATTTATGGAAGTGTTCAAAGTTGTGATACCAACGTCACAGGTTGTATCAAAGCTTAGGTTCAGGTGAACCTAGGGGAAAGTTTTGAAAATTTCATGGCTTAAGACATTGTGATACCAACGTCACAGTTGGTATCAGAGCCTAGGTTCCGGCGAACCTAGGGAAAGTTTATATATAACCGAATAAAACTTAACAAATAAACATTAGATGTGGAAACCCGAAGATCCTGACTTAGAACTTTAGTTAGGAAGCGAACATGGGACGGGAAGTGCCAAGGTTTATACGTTATATATTTTGATGTGTAATAGTATATATGCGTATATATGCATATACGAGGCTGATACGGACGTTCGCGATTTGCAAATTCGACATGGATGGATGACCAGTTCTTCATACGGACGATGGAGGCCAGCCGAGCGGCTCGACACCTGTCAACTCGGATCAGATATTGTACGACACGGTCGCACTCCAGAGTTTGCGGCTCGAGGAGATTCTTTGGTTGCTTCGAGCGCGGGCAGCGATAATACCGGCCCCTGCCACACTCGCCGCCACCACTATTGTAGAGCAGACAATTGTCGCATCTGACTATTCCGGTGACCTCGCTCATGACTAATACTACCGAGATACTGCCAGCAGTCACTACACAATTGACTACGTCGACCGTGGCACCAACGCTGATTCCACCCTTGGAGATCACATTGGAGACCTTCTTATCAGTTGAGATGAAGTTGATCAAGGAGTTCGTTCGTGTTCAATCGGGCTACATCATAGAGGCAGACACCCAGAGGTGGCTGGGAAGTGGATCCATTCACACGAGAAACGTCACGGACTTTTGAGGATTCATAACTGCATACGAGATAAGATTTTCGGATTCATGCTTAGGGGAGATGCTGCAGTATGGTGAACTGCCCACGGAAAGCCAAGTACTTAGGCAAAGTTCAAGAAATTATTCTATGATCTGTACATCCCGATCGAGGTTCAGCTGAGACTGAGAGATAAGTTCTTGACGCTGAGGCATGATGATCGCACGGTGGCGTAAAACATGGAGAGATTCACACACCTGCTTACCTTGCGATGGACGTAGCTGGAACCGAGCAACTTCAGGTCCATGATTTTATTCGAGGACTCCGACTAGATATTGAGGGAGCGCAGATTGTATGCCAAGTCTAGTAAGTGCGAGTTTTGGCGTTCGGAGGTGAAGCCCTTAAGACACGTGATCAGTGACAAAGGTACTTCAGTGGACCCGAGTAAGATTCACGCTGTCATCGACTGGCCTACACCAGAGTGCGCGACAGACATCAGGAGCTGTTAGGATTGGCAAGATATCATCGACGTTTTATGCAGGAGTTCTCCAAAATTTCAGCGTTGATGATTAGATTGACCAAGAAGGTGGTGATCTCCCATTAGTCTAGTGAATGTGAAGCGGCCTTCACCGAGTTGAAGAAGAAGTTGACTTCTGCACCGTTGTTGATGTTGCCCGAGCTGGCCAAAGACTTGATTATTCCTACGGTGCTTGTGGCACCGGACTGGTATGCGTACTGATGCAGGGAGACAAGTAATAGCTTGTTTATCATGTTAGTTGGGGACTCAAACGAGGAGTTGTCCAACGCACAACCTAGAGCTCGCAGCAGCCATGAGTCTGTCAGAGGTTTCAGATATTGCAGAGGCACATATTTGCGGGCATATGAGAGGACCGACAATATCTATTCCAGGCGTCTTGGAATGTTAGAGAGCTGATGTGATGTATCAGAGGTTCAGGGACGTGACACAGAGTCTTGGTTACCCAAATTGGCGCGAGTCCGTTAATGAGTGGTCGATACACCCAGGAAAATTTGTGGGTTCCTGCGGTGGCAGAGTTATACGATGGTATTCTCAGGAGGCTCACAACTCCAGGTATACAATGCATCCCGGCATGACCAAAATGTACCATGATATGCGACGATTATTTCGGTGGTCTGAGATGGAGGCAGATGTCAGCCAGTATGTGAGGAGTCGTGAGGTGTGTCAACAGGTTATAGATGAGCACAGGAAGCCTGGAGGACTATCGCAGTCACTGCCTATCCCACAGTGGAAACGGGAACACATCATTACGAATTGCGTCAATGGGTTGCCGACGACTTTGCGCAAGCACGATGCCATTTGGGTAATCGCGGATCGACTGACCGAACCAGCATATTTTATCCCAATCTCCGTGAAATATAGTTTTCCACAGCTGAGCATGCTCTTCGAGCGGGAAATCATCAGACTGCATGGAGTGCCAGTATCTATTGTGTCAAACAAAGACAGTCACAACTTTGGCAGGCCATGCAGGAACAGTATGGTACCAGATTGCGGTTCGGTGCGGCTTTTCATCCGCAGACTGATGGGCAGTCTGAGAGACTTATTCAAATCCATGAGGACATGCTCAGAGCATGTGTGCTACAATTTGGAGGATCATAGGATGAGTATTGCCACTTTGTGAGTTTGCCTAAAGCAATAGCTATCAGGCTAGTATTGAGATGCCACCATTCGAGGCACTATACAGGAAACCATGCAGATCATGTAGAGAGAATTATGTTGATTCGTCAAGAGGTTACATGTCATTCATGACAGACAAAAGAAGTGCGCGAAGTAATACCACGATGGACTGAGTTATAAAGTGGATGATTTAGTCTACTTGAAGGTTTCTCCCTTAAAGGGCCTCGTTGCGGAGAGATATTCTACCATACGAAGGCAATACTCCACTTGTTTCAAAGTAGAGATTGAATTAAATTTGAATTTCGGGACGAAATTCCCTTTAGTTGGGAAGATTGTAACGGCCCGTTTTAACCAATCCCGATTAACAGATAAATTACGAGTTAATATCATAAGATCAGACCCACGTGGACTTCGTGGAAACGTTTTTGGCACGCTTAATCGGGAAAATATGTTATTTTTGTATGGCGAGTGTTTAACTATTTTATTATTATTTAATAGTTCGCGTCACGTTAATTAAGAATTTCGCATAGTCGCGTTGTACGCGTGTAGTGACGAGAGTGTGCGACGTTGCGGAGTGCGCATAATTCGGGTGTACGAGTTAGTATGGGATTGAGTTGTCACATCACATCATACATCACATCAACCCATCCCTCATCATTTCACTTTATCTTTTTCTTTCAAAAAAAAACTATTTTCTCTTTAAATCTGGAAAAGAGAGAAAGAAAAGAGAGAGAGAAAGAAAAGAAGAGAGAGAAAGATAGAGAAAGAGAACCAGAGAGAGGAAAGAGAGTGAGAAAGAGAGACAGCAAGAGAGAGATCGGCCAGGATAGAGACGACGGGAGAGAGAGAGCGGGCGGCGGCGAGAGGGGACGATGGCTGCGAGCAATGGCGACGGCTTTACTGATGGCACGGCGGCGGAAGCGATCGGTAGGACCTCGGCAGCAGCGACGCAGTGAATGAGCCGTGGACGGCTAAGTGGCTGGGCAGCGGCGAACGACTAGCGAGTAGTAGCGGCGGACGGCCAATGATACGAGCGACGAGGCTGACGTGGCGGCGGCGGCACTGTAAGGGGGCGGGAAATGGTGGCGGCAGAACATTAAGGGCGGCAGCGATGTCGGCGTGGCATCGACCTCGTCGGCTAGGCGCAAAGGCAGCCGAGTCGGCAAGGCAGCGGCGGCGACGCGTAACGTAACGCGCGATGATGGCGAGCGATGGCGCGTCCACCGGCAAGAAGCGCGACAGAAGACTGCCGGTGCGATAGCGGCGCCGGTAGCGATGGGTGGCTCGTTGCCGGAATAATCGATCCCCGGTATGGTTCAAAAAGTGTGCAAAATATTAAACTTTTTGGAATAAAAGTTATTATCTCAAATTTTGGTATCACATTATAATTCATTTAATGAAACTCTAAAATGATAAAAAACAATTGTATAATTGGACACTAGAGACTTAGGCTACCATAGTCGGTGTCGGGTACGTATTTTGAGGCTTGTGTGGGACGTTGGTAGGCATTTGAGGTTAGTAAACCCACGAGAAAGTCACCTTAGAATTTACTTTTTTTCATTGTAAATGATTCATTTCACATTACTTTTCGCCAGTTCAGTTTTTATGGTTACTCTATTCCCGCGGGTGTCTGTGTATGGTTGAAGGGACGGTATGACCCATTTTCGGCTCTCTCGTTAATGATGATCTGATTGTTGCTACGGTGTTGGTCATACCTCAGACTACGTATGAGATATCTCAGCGAGTCGATGATCTTGAGAGCAAGTTGACGTGAGGCCCACCTCCATCACAGATTTCCTCTCCTTTGAGGCATTGGGCGGAAGTCTACCTTCCGACCAACAGAGTTCCTCATTTCTACCGTGAAGAGGGGATGCGGATTTCCTCATCTCCAGGGCCTTCTCGGTTTAGTATTTTTGTCCCAGGGCTCGACAGCTATACACCACACTCGCGTTCCACATTCTTGATTATCTCACGACTTATATTCATGCTTTATGTTCCTGTTCATTTACTTTATGTGCATGAATTGTAGCTGTTTCCTTGGATTTCTTGTGAATACTAACTGAATTTCTCAGATATTTACTCACCTGGAACTTGTCATTGTTGTTGGTGGCAAGTTGGAGATCCTACGACGAGCCGGGGGAAGGCGGTGATTGGTGACTAGCTCTAATTTGGAGCGCCTCCACTAGCTTACTCGTAGGTGATTGTATTGATGTATACATACTTTTGGGATTATTTTGAGAGACTTTTCACCCGATACATGTATATTGACGCATGTTATACATTTTCGTCACCTTAATTGATATACATGGTATCCTTTTGTTGGGTTTCCACCCCATAGGTTGTTAATTAATGCATAACTTATTTACATTAATTATATACATATTATTAAGACTTCCGTTACTAAAATAACTTAAATAAATCATAATAAATGAATTAAGTTATAAAACTTTATAACTTAGTATATTTTGCTAAAATAATCATTTAAACATCAAATTTACTAAGTTGGAGTATTAGATGGTAAGTTCGCGGGCCGTCACAGACAGGTATGCAGGCGACGTGGCATGGCTTGGTGACGTGTCTGGCGACGTGGCGGTGCCCGGTTTGCCTCAGAATTTGGGGCCGTCACAGTTGGATTTTCGGAAGCATTCATTTTTTCATCACCATCTACATCACTAGTAGCCTGACTAATGTCCCCAACTGGTCTCCCTGTCTCAACCGATTCCCCTACCTTAATTGATCCCCCTGCATCGGCTGATCCTCTTGGCTCAGCTGATCCATTTGGCTCAGTCGACTTGCAGCCACCACTACCCCCATTATCATAACTTAAATCAACTAAAACTTCCATAGGCTTGATCAAATCAAAATTGAGATCCATGAATTCACATAAATATCAAGAAAACAAGTGTTCAAATATGTCATGTTAATATTATGTTGCATTTTAAGTCGTTAAGAACAATGAGATCTTGTTACACCTTAAACCCAAATCTAAATAAGTTTGTACAAAATACCCTAAAACCATACAAAAAAGAATCGGCCTTAAAACCCTACCAAAATGCAATCAACCAACAAAAACGTTATATAATCAAGCCAATTAAGCTTTAAAGGTCAAAAATGGGTTTCGCCCATATAACAAGCCAAGCCCTTAGTGCACCCAACCTCACTCCACTAAGTCTTAGAAGGTTCACAATTAAAACAAAAAAAAACAAGATACTCCATACATGACAAGGAAAAGAAGATTTGTTAACTGACATACCAACTTGCGTTTAGAAGAATCTTTGCACGGGCCAGCATAACCAGGGGATGTGATGATGGTTTTTTTATTACATTAAAAGCACAAAGATTCCCTTGCTGGCCATGAAAGAGGCAAAAACTTGAACCAAACGAAAACGACAGAGCTGATTCGTTCGATTGTGTGGGTAAAACCTAAAAAATTGATCAAAAGAAGCCCTAATCGCTATAAAAATGGGAAAATTGGGATACGTTAATCCCTTTAGGGTTTCAATAAGCAATCGAAAACGAGGAAGATAAATGAGGGGTATTAGGGGACCTCAAAACTTTCGAGGGAATTTCGAAATTTTTGTTACATTAAGAAGTCAATCAATTGTTCAGCCGTACTCGCGCCGGTGTCAGTCTGTATAGCTGACTAGTTTTTTTTTATTTTCGCTTGAAAATTATTTTGCTCATCTGTCAAAAAGCATCAGAGGTGGGGCCCGTGCGCCAGTGCCAGCAAGGCACCACGTCGACTCGGTGTTGATTCTCGATGTCCAAACAATGTTAGAGCATCTCCAATGGAACCATGGAATGAAGTGGAAATGGATCCACCTATGATACAATCCACATCTAATCAAGAAAATGCTCTCCAATGGGACCATGGATTCATAATGGCCATCCGTTGTGGCATGAAATCAAAGTGGAGGGTGTCTATTATAACGTCTACTTCAAGACATTATGGTAGACGACCACGTCAGCATTATTAATTTTTTAAAAGTTTTTATTTTTTCAAGTCTTTATTAATATTATGAAAATTAAAAATAAAAGTGTCAACTCATCAATCCATAGTCTAAATCCACATTACCATTAGAGATCATTTTAAGAGGTGAATGTCTATTTAGTACCACATAGGATAAACATCCTCTCCACATTCATGATGTGGCACCTATCCATGATCTAAATCCATGTTACCATTGGAGATGCTCTTACCCGAGCATTTTCCATATATATATATATACTTCTGTTGTGGAATATGGATGACCATACATGTACACCAACATATTGTGTAGTCATGTAACTTGTATTTCTTACTTAATAGTACCTCCACTTGTCTATGTATTGTCATGTTACTTGTAATCATTTCCAATGTACACCAACTCTTCCATGTATTGTCAAATTATTTGTAATGTATTGTATGACATGAGGTGTATGTGTTACTTGTACACATTGTATAAAGTACATTTATCATCATCACCAAATGGCCTATATAAAGGGTGCCAACCTCATTGTAAAAACACACCAAGTAGAATAAAAACTTCTCATTCCAACTATCTCATTTCTTCTCTTCTCCTTTATAGTAGTAGTTTGTAGTAGTAAAAGTTCTTAGTCTTCTATTTTCCTTCTCTAGTTCTTAGCAAGTTCCAATTCAATTTATAACACATTATCAACACGAGCTTGCTCTAGCATTAAGGAGATCTTGAAGTTCAAGAAGGCTTATTAAGGAGACAAAACTAGGAAGGTATAACTTTTGTTATTTAAATAAAATTAATTTATTTCTATATTGTCATGGTTGCTTCCTTTTATTACATGCATCACTTCTATATGCATACTTTAATTATTCATATACTATACATTATAACGTCACCGATTGCGAAAGTATGCTCTGTAGTTGCGTCTTGTACGATCTTCTACATCATAAATCAAAAATCAATATGTGACATAACTAGTTTTCTCTTAAAACTACAAACGATTAGTTATTGCTCTATTCTTGATTTTATAATATAAATAATGCTATAAGTTTAAGTTGATAGTGGGTAAGCCTTATCCCCGGTAAAGCTAAACATTGAAAGGGATGCGGGTTATCCCGTTCGAGGAGGCATGGTATTAAGCAGACTTTGTCTTGCCACCCAACCTGGAGGTTGTCCTACCAACTCATACGAATAGTACATTTGATTATTAATGAATCAAGTAGTGAACATATACTTAATCATATGTCATATTTTTTTACATAAAAGAAAAGAGAAAATTATTTTATATTATATTTACTTTCAAAATATTAATCAACCATAGTTGAATTTTTTACCTTATTATAATTCTTGTCATGATAATTAGATATTACAAATTATGAATAAAGCTTGCATCTATGCAAGGCTGTATGTTGTACACAATAATTTGCCAATATTTCTTTAGAGATTTGAAAAGTGAATATTTCATATATCTTTTCACCCTATTGAGTTATAAATATATAAATACCAAAAAAAGGTAATACTCCAAAAGCTCAAAAAGAGTGGTTGAGTCTCAAGCTACAAAATTTAATCTGTCAAATATTAATTATAATTTCACAATTTTAATTACCTCTATGTTGAGGCTACGTGGAAATATGACTGATGAGACAATAAAAATAAGGTCACGTGACCCGCCTCGATTTATTGCTGCAACAAATATCGAGTGCGCACATCAATCCAATAAATATTAAGGATTGATTTCTTGTCTCATGGTAGCTGAGTAAAATAATGAGATATTATAAATATAATATCGCTCCCGTCCAATTAGTTCAGCTTTAAATTAAGAAGCATACGTTGCATATAATGATCATGATCATAATGATAAATTTATGGATGTGGAAAAAGGTGAAAATATCAGGTAAAGGTCGTATTCACAATTCCACCAAAAATTAGAACAAAAGTGGTGCACCACTACAAAGGGTAAATAATTATTGACAATGAGCGCTCATAATTGTGACATATTTTTGGTCATATATGAAAGGCTATTTTGCCTAAATATTGTCAAATATATACCTGAATATTTTTGTGACATTTACTATGCCTTCAAAATAAAAGGCAAAATATTATGAATTTTATCATTGAAATATGACTCTTTTCTAATTTGCCAAACATTATTTGTCCAGATGGATCAACAAATCATGTGTTCAAATCATGAATCAAGTAAGAGCGATATATGTCTTGCTGATTGTGCTACTACGCACACAATCCGAAAAAATAGAGAATATTTCTCCAATTTGATCAATGGCTCTGGAAGAGCAAATATTATGTCGCCTGGGGGAACAACAATTCATGTTGAAAATGCCTTATACTCTGAGAAATCCAAAAGAAATTTACTCAGCTTTAAAGATATTCGACAAAATGGATATCACATTGAAACCGTGAACGAAAATAATAGAGAATTTCTCTACGTCACATTGGTTTCAAATGGGAAAAAATAAGTGTTAGAAAAATTCTCAGCTTTATCCTCTGGATTATATTTTACTCATATAAGGCATGTCGAAACGAATTTCGTCTTAAATAAAAAAATTAATGATCCAAAGACATTCGTTTTATGGCGTGACCGGCTTGGTCATACAGGATCATCAATGATGCGAAGAATAATTAATAATTCGCATGGACATCCTTTAAGGAGTCACAAAGTATTTTCAGCTGGTGATTGTAATTATGCTAGTTGTTCTCAAAGTAAATTGATAGTTAAACCATCCCCAAGTAAAATTGTTGTGGAATCCCCAGTTTTCTTAGAACGCATTCAGGGAGACATATGTGGACCTATTCATCCTCACTGTGGACCATTTAGATATTTCATGGTTTTGATAGACGCATCAACTAGGTGGTCACATGTTTGTTTACTTTCAACCCGCAATGTTGCATTTGCTAGACTTTTAGCACA
This sequence comes from Stephania yunnanensis, assembly GCA_039657365.1. Classification (NCBI taxonomy): domain Eukaryota; kingdom Viridiplantae; phylum Streptophyta; class Magnoliopsida; order Ranunculales; family Menispermaceae; genus Stephania; species Stephania yunnanensis. The sequence goes on along the minus strand of CM077581.1, from coordinate 22,659,857 downwards.
AATCATTAAGTTAAGAGCACAATTCCCTGACAACCCAATCAAGACCATATGTCTTGATAATGCCGGAGAATTTCAATCTCGAGCGTTTAAAAATTATTGCATGTCTATAGGAATTACCATTGAACATTTTGTTCCACACGTGCATACCTAGAATGGTTTGGCAAAATCTCTGATTAAACGCATTCAATTAATTGCCAGACCTTTAATCATGAGAACTAAGTTATCAACTTCAGTTTGGGGACATGCGGTCTTTCATGCAGCATTTATCATTTGTTATTGGCCTACTGCATACCATGAACATTCCCCCATGCAACTCATTTTAGGTCAACAACCAAATATTTCACACTTAAGAATTTTTGGTTTGTGCAGTGTATGTTCCTATACCACCTCCCAATAGAACTAAGATGGGTCCACAACGAAAACTTGGGATTTATGTTGGATTTAACTCATCGTCCATTATAAGATACATTGAGCCCTTAACAAGGGATTTATTTGCTGCACGTTTTGCTGATTGTCACTTTGATGAAACAATTTTTCCACCATTAGGGGGAGATAAGAAGCCAATTCAAAAGGAATGGCACGAATTGCTTGGAATGCATCAACTTTATCACATTATGATCCACGCACAAATCAGTGTGAACTTGAAGTTCAAAAGATCATTCATTTGCAACAAATCGCAAATCAATTACCTGATGCATTTAACGATGCAAAACAAGTGACAAAATCACATATTCCAGATGTAAATGCTCCTGCAAGAATTGATGTCTCTGTGCAACAAAATGCACAAGAACCAACGAAACACTTAAAGCGTGGAAGACCAGTTGGTTCAAAGGATACAATTCCTCGAAAGAGGAAAACGGGAGTAAAAATAAATACTAATCAAAATACTCCTGAGAAAGCACAAGAATCCTTTGATAAGGATTTGCCAGAAAAAGTTGATTCTGACGAGGAACAATTGCCACTAGAAAAAAAAAGAAAAAAGATGAAAATAATGAGATCTCAATAAATTTATTTAAACTCTGGCAAGATTTGGGATCGAAATGAAATTGTTCCTGATGATATATTTGCTTTCAATGTATCCTTTGAAATATGTGAAAATGATGATGATCCAGATCCACGATCAGTGGACGAATGTCAAAAAAGACTTGATTGGCAAAAATGGCAAGAGGCTATCCAAACAGAGCTAAACTTGTTAAGGAAACGAGAGGTTTTTGGACCGATTGTTCAAACGTCAGATGGCATAAAACCTGTTGGATATAAATGGGTATTCGAACGAAAGAGATACGAAAAAAATGAAGTTACAAGGTACAAAGCAAGACTTGTAGCTCAAGGTTTCTCACAAAGACCTGACATCGATTATGAGGAAACATATTCTCCTGTTATAGATGCAATCACATTTCGGTTCTTGATAAGCCTTGCAGTTTCCGAAGGGCTTGATATGAATTTAATGGATGTCGTTACAACATATCTGTACGGATCCCCAGACAGTGAGATATATATGAAAATCCATGAAGGATTTGTAATATCCGAAGAAATAAAATCAAAACCTCATAACATGCATTCTATAAAATTACAAAGGTCTTCGTACGGATTGAAACAATCCGGACGAATGTGGTATAAACGTCTTAGTGATTATTTATTGAAAGAAGGATATGTAAATAATCTGCTTTGCCCATGTGTCTTCATTAAAAGATCATCAACAGGATTTGTGATTATTGTTGTATATGTTGATGATTTAAATATGGTGGGAAACCACAACGACATCGTTAGAACATCCGAATATTTGAAAAAGGAATTCGAGATGAAAGATCTTGGAAAAACAAGACTTTGTCTTGATTTGCAAATTGAACATTTTTCAAGTGGAGTACTTGTCCATCAATCAAATTATATTGAAAAAATATTAAAAAGATTTTATATGGACAAAGCACATCCATTGAGCTCTCCAATGGTTGTCAGATCACTTGAAGTGGATAAGGATCCATTTCGACCTCATGAAAGTGATGAAAAGCTAATTGGTCCGGAAGTACCATATTTAAGTGCAATTGGTGCACTTATGTATCTTGCAAATTGTACAAGATCGACATTGCTTTTGTTGTCAACCTACTTGCAAGATACAGCTCTTCACCAACTCGAAGACATTGGAATGGTGTTAAACATGTTTTTCGATATCTTCGAGGAACAAGTGACATGGGTTTATTTTACTTGAGATGGGTAAAATTGAATCTCCAAGGTTATGCCGATGCTGAATTTTTATCTGATCCCCATAAGACCCGTTCTCAAACGGGATATGTATTCACATGTGGTAATACTGTTGTATCATGGAAGTCAGTAAAATAAATTATGGTTGCTACTTCTTCCAATCATTCTGAAGTACTTGCAATTCATGAAGCAAGTCATGAATGTGTTTGGTTGAGAAACATGATTGAATATATTCAAGAATCATGTGGATTGCCTTTAATAAAGATTCTCCAACCATATTATATGAAGATAATGCAACATGTATTGCACAATTAAGTGAAGGATTCATAAAAGGGGACAAAACAAAACATATTTCACCAAAATTCTTTTATGCGTATGAGCTTCAGAAGAATGGTGAAATTGATGTCAAGCAAATCCGATCGAGTGATAATCTTACTGATTTATTCACAAAAGTCTTATCAACTACGACATTTAAAAGGCTTACATATGGTATTGGCTTGCGTAAACTTAAAGACATTGCAAGTAAAGAAATTGAACAAGTTTCACCCATGTTCACATGAGGGGGAGTTATTGATTAGTGTATTGCACTCTTTTTCCCTTAGCTATGGTTTTATCCCATCGGGTTTTCCTAGCAAGGTTTTTAATGAGGTAATCTTAACAATATTATACCCATCTTAATATTTATGAGAATAGTGTACTCTTTTTCTTTTACTATATTTTTTTCCCAGAGGATTTTTCTTAGTAGAAGTTTTAACGAGGCACAATCTCTAAGCAACTGTCATCCAAGGGGGAGTGTTGTGGAATATGGATGACCATATATGTACACCAACATATTGTGTAGTCATGTAACTTGTATTTCTTACTTAATAGTACCTCCACTTGTCTTTGTATTGTCATGTTACTTCTAACCATTTCCAATGTACACCAACTCTTCCATGTATTGTCAAATTACTTGTAATGTGTTGTATGACATGAGGTGTATGTGTTACTTGTACACATTGTATAAAGTACATTTATCATCATCACAAAATGGCCTATATAAAGAGTGTCAACCTCATTGTAAAAACACACCAAGTTGAATGAAAACTTTTCATTCCAACTATCCCATTTCGTCTCTTCTCCTTTGTAGTAGTAGTTTGTAGTAGTAAAAGTTCTTAGTCTTCTATTTTCCTTCTCTAGTTATTAGCAAGTTCCAATTCAATTTACAACAACTTCAACTAAAGTAAGCATTATAAGAAAACATTTTCCAAAACAAAAAGCAATATAAAAAGCCGGGGCCAATGACTTACATTGTCATTATTAGTAACAATTAAAGTACGTACTGAAGCATGTGAAATATCTTATTAGTTAATTACTAATGCTTTCATCCAATCTATAAATATATATATATATATATATATATTAAAGAATTGTTTTTAGATTTTCCATCCTTTATTATTGTATAGTAAAATAAATAATGTATATTTTTTATATAGAAAGGAAGATCCTCTATGAGAGTCTATGAGAGCGTGACACGTGACATATTTATGTATTTTTTGATTTCTCATCACCTACTTTTTAGATTTCTTTCAGATTTTTTTTACATATAAAGGAATTGTTTTAATATTTTCCATCCTTTATTAATAGTAAAACAAATAATGTATAGTTATTAGCCGGTGTATAAATAATGAATATTTATTATATACATTAATAATTGACTTTATTATATAATTATTATATACATGTACGTGACTATCATTGCGTTGTTTAAATAATGTATATTTATTATATACATTAATAATTGAATTTATTATATACTCCATCCCGATCACAAATGTAAGTAATTTTAGGTAAGGACACAAAAATTAAGATAACTTTATTTACAAGTGTAATTTACATATACGCATTTGACAATAAATAAGTGAAAATAGAAGAATCATAAATATTTGAATTGTATAAGGGTATAATTAGTAAAAAATAAATAAATACATTGTCAAATTTCGAAAACGACTTATAATTTTGATTAAGACGAATTTTTTGTTAGAAAGACTTATATTTTTGATCGGATGGAGTAATTATTATATACATGTACAGGGCGGTGATTATTATCGTAGGAATGGAAATTAACATTAGCTGGTGATCTACAGGGTATGAAAATTAACATTACTATAGAAAAACAAGACCGTATATCTTAAAAATATGCATATGAAAAAGTGATCTACAACAAATTATGCATTTAGCAACAAATTCACAGCAACGAAAGGAAGTTTTATTGTTAAACTCTGATTTTTTAGCAGCAAATCATTAATTTGGTACCTAATTATCATAGTAGCAATTTTTCACGTTTTAAAAAACCTTCTTAGCAACAAAGCAATACTTTTTATTCCTATTTATTTATTTAGGAAAATGCTAGAATGACACCCTAATTGACACCCCAAGTGACACCCTTGTGACGTGGCGCACGAGCCCACGAAAAAATGAATGTGCGCAAAATAGTTTTTGATGCATAACAAGCGTGATGTTTATCTCGAGAAGCACTCAGACGGCTCCCATGGATGGGCCCGCGGGCCATGTCACTGGGGTGTCACTTGAGGTATCAATTAAGGTGTCATTCTAGCATATTCTATATATATAAATGAAGATCTTCTGTGAGAGTTAATGACAGAGTTACACATGGCATATTTATGTTTTTTAAGATTTTTCATCACCTATTTTTCAGATTTTTTTTACATGTAAAGGAATTGTTTTAAGATTTCCCATCCTTTATTATTTTATAGTAAATTAAATAATTTATATTTATTATATACAACGCCTACAAACACCCCAACTGTTAATCCCTGAAACAAATAATTTATATTTATTAGCCGTTGTATAAATAATGTATATATATTATATACATTAATAATTGACTTCATTATATAATTATTATATACATGTCCAGGGTTGTGACTATCATCGCGTTTTATAAATAATGTATATTTATTATATACATTAATAATTGACTTTATTATAAACTCCTTCTAGTCACAAATATAAGTCATTTAAGATAAGGGCACAAGAATTAAAACAACTTTAATTACAATTGTAATATACATATACGCCATTTGACATTAAATAAATTGAGAAATTGAAGAATCATAAATATTTGAATTGTATAAGGGTATAATTGGTTAAAAAATAATAAATAAACTATCAAATTTCTAAAACGACTTTTTATTTTGATAAAAAAATTTTACTAAAAAGACTCATTTTTTTTACCAGAGGGAGTAATTATTATATACATGTACAAGGCGGTGACTATCATCGTAGGAATGGAAAGTAACATTAGCCGGTGATCTACACAATATGGAAATTAATATTACTATAGAAAAACAAGACCGTATACCTTAAAAACATGTATATAAATAGGTGATATAATTACTAGAACAAATTATGCATTTAGCAACAAATTTACAGCAACGAAAGAAATTTTTATTGTTAAACACTGATTTTTTAGCAGAAAATCATTAATTTTGTACCAAATTATCGTAGTAGCAATTTTTCACGTTTTAAAAAACCTTCTTAGCATCAAAGCAATACTATTTGTTCTTGTTTATAGAATATAAGAAACAGCAACAAAACTTTCATTGCTATATAGCGTTATTACGAACAAAAAACTCTTCATAAGGGCGAAATGGGTGTTCTGTTTTTGTTTTGCGTTCTCACACTCACTAAACAAAAAGAACGAAAGAGTGTTTACAAAAGTTTAAAGATCTCTCGCACGAGGATTTGAAGCACTGTCGCACTCTCGTCAGTCGACCAATCCTTCAACGAGAAATCGACCTCTTCGACGACAAATCTCTGTGTTTCTCTCGCGATCTCTCCCGCAATCTCTCTCTCCTCTCGCGACTCTCTGTGAAGGAGCTTCGATTCGAACACTAGATTTGTGAAGGAGCTTCATCTCGAACACCAAATCTGTGAAGGAGTTCGTCTTTTCACTTCCTCTGTTTGCTCACATTGTGTTTGATAGCATATCTGATTTGATTGCAAGTTCACTTGGTTTGTGCTTCAGATCTGTGAGTCTTTGGCTGAACTTTTTAACTCCGTTGATTTGATTCATTTTTGTGAGTCTCTGTTTTGATTGCAACTTCGTTTGGTTTGCCAGCTCTCATGGTTTGTGAGTCTGTAATTGGTTTCCATGAAAACAAGGATTTCGTTCTGCGTCTATCGATTTTCTTCGTTTCACTTCTCGTACTGTCTTTGATACCTTAGTTTCATTATGTTGAGGTTTTCAATCGATTGATGAGCCAATGCACGTCGATTTTAATCGATTTAGCCGATTTGGTCTTTTTGTGTTGGTTGGATTTGGGTTTGAGATCTTAAAATTCAGATCTCTCTGCATTCATGTATGTGTGTGTGTGTTTGATTGATGGAGCTCTTTCTAATCTAGATTTTTCTTCTTCATTGGTAGAAGAGCTCTGATTTGGAAATTGAATTAGGTTTTAATGCAATGTGGTTTCTCTATTGTGGCTTTTGTTTTGATTCATCTTTGGTTCTGTTTATATTGTGAATTTTAGGTGTTAGTGTGAAATTTGATTAGAGAGATCATGGCTTTTCTTTTAATTTCTTCTCATCTTTGATCTTGCATTTGCTGTCGGCATTTTACTTTGATGTCTACTTGAATTGAAGTCTTTTGATTTTATTTCCAATTTCACGTTATGATGTATTTGGCTGCTACAATGTTAAGTAGATGTGAATGATAAAGGAAAAGAAGAGTAGGAATGATGATAAGCAAACAATTGGATATTAGTTAGAGAAATGTAATGTGATTGTAAATTAGTCAAAATAACCAATTAGACTTAATTTCCAGAACTTGATAAAGCTGGTGAAAGCGATTCAGATATGCTAGTAGACTATGTGTCAGATTGTAGTAGTTGTTGACAAAGTCATTTCCTCCTAGTGTGATGAGGGTTAGAGACTGACTAATAAGTCTTTGAGCTTGTGGATCCCTTACAAAGGAAGCTAGTCTTTGTTGGTATTCTTGAAATAGTTCTAATTGCCTTCCAATCCTTATTATGTTCACCTGCTATTATAATGTATAATTGGATTAATTAGTGAGACGAGTAGCAATTACATGATAAGAAAACTTTCATGCTAGTTTGCAATCATCAATTTAATGCACATTCATTTTTTTTATAGGAATTAATGCACATTCATGAAAATTGGACATATGTTTGAAATTAATTACATGAATTATACAATTGAACATATTAATTATTTTACAAATGTTTTAATGAAGACGTGTATATGGGCTTACAAATTGGGCTCCAGTGTCATTAAGGATTCTAACTCCAGCAAAAGCAAAGTCCAACAAGTAGCTTTTCTCCTCTCAATTCCGGGCTCAAGGCAGGCAATGAGGGCTCTGCACCCAATTATTGGCCTGAGCATCGCATCAAATTAAATCACATTATTTAGCAATAAACTAGCTGGCCCTCCTTAATCTCTCTCTCTCTCTCTCTCTTTCTCTCTCTTTCTCTCTCTCTCTCTTCCTCTCTCATAACTCCTTAATTAAATCTCCAACACCACAACACATAACAACCAAATCATCGTTACCAATTGATTGATCGATCCTTTGGTACATTAATTTGTTACATTTGTCATGATTTGATTGTCTTCTCTATTTTTAGCTTTTGACTTCAGAGATGAGCTAGGCAGACAACTATTCTAATCATATAGAATCCAATGAGCTATTTAGTAACCATCTATATGGTCACCATGAGTTCTAGCAATGGGGATCATGGGCACGAAAAGGCCAGCATTGTTGTGTGGCAGTGGGATGCCTGACCATTTTTACATTGTCTTCTCTCTTTTTCTCAAGGGTAGGTAAGGACTTACTAAGCATAATAATCCTTGATTGCTTTACTACTATTCTTCGCTTTACTTAGAAATGAAATGATTAGCCTTGCACCGTAATCATATAATTAATGTTGAATGTGTACATGTTATTTAAGATTCTTTAATGAATCTGTTATAATGTTTTGTTTTAAGTTGGTGAATTTTTTGTTCCCTTCACTATGTATCATTTTTTTTCTTATACAAACCTTGCTTTCAGTAATCAAAAACCAAAACCAAAAACTGTGTTGACTGTTGAGGGACGAGTTGTTCCTTAAAACAGCAAAAACCTTACGCGACATTCGTCTTTCAGAGTTGCCAAAAATCCTTACATTTTAGCATGCACAAGGGCTTGGCCTAGCTGCATAGAATTAAATTGATCCAACACTCGAGACAGTCAATTTCGTCTAAAAACGCTCATTTGTATTCAAAACCTCACTCACTCCAATTTCACCACCACTAACAACACTCGTACTGGTTGTACTAGTACTAGTAGTTATAGCAATGGAGAGGATCATCATCATCAGTGGTACCACTAAGCCTCCTTAGTGCTTCTTCTTTTAATCATTCTAAGGTAGGTAAGGTAATTAAACCAATTCTACCATCTCAAATAAGCTGGTCTTGATAAACTTTGACTGAGTATGAAAAGGTATATATAGGTAACCTAATAAAAGAATGGGCTGAAAGAGAAGTTCAAAGTACCGTTTCACCCTGTTAAACAGACCGGTTTTCTTCTTTCCTTTCTGGTGATTCTTGAGTTTTATCGGTCTAGTCCTCTGGGCTCAACATCCCCTTGTTACTTCATTGGTTTGATGTCGTAGTGCTCATCGTGAATAAATTTGTTCACTTCTTAATGAATACAATCAAACTCCATAAGTTCTTAATTACTCATTATACTCTTTTGCTTTTATTATATAAAGTTAATATGAATTGGTTTCACCTGTAATTATTTTCAATTAGATCATTATAAGTATAGATGAATTTTGCTTTCTCTGTGTGATACTGCACATGTTGTTTTAATAGAGGGAGAATAGTATTAGAGTCGCACTTTGCTTCTTCACTGTGGCTTGCACTCGCAACAACATTCATGGAAGTAAAAAGAATATGATATGCAAGTGCAGTATTGTTTTGGTCGACTTTTAATGTTAGTGTTACTAGTAAATCTACTTTTTTAGATGGATCAGTGATAGTGAAAGCATTATGGATAACATAGGTTTAGAGATGTTGACCTCAATTTGGATGTTGAATCATCCTACTTTTGTTATTATTACATTTGCCTGTTTATTATTCTATTGAGGTATCTTTCTAACTTGTTTAATTGTGCCCTTTATTTGCAATTGCAGGAACTTGATGAGTAAACAAGACTTGAAAGAGCTCTTGAAAAGGAAATCGAAGTACATAACAGTAGCTGCGGGAGAGCGATGATGATGATAATGGGTGGAGCGTGATTGTAACATTAAGTGATAGATTTTTTGAAATGATTTTGTAGTCTAGTGGTTCAAATTAACTTCTTATATGTGCTTTAGGAATAGATGAATTGGTGTCTTTGCAACTCATATGTGATTTGAAACCAAGTATAATTCGATTTCAATTTGTTAGTTATTTGCATAACATCAATGTTCATAATTAATTTGATTTCATTTGAATTCCATCCAAATTCATCTACATTTGTTCTTGTTAGTACAGTTTCTTTTTGTTGTAGGGAAAAACTCCAGCAGCAAAAATTTTTGTTGCTGGAAGCAGTTTTAGCAACAAAAATTTTTTCCAGCAACAAAATTTTTTGTTGCTGAAAACTTTTTTAGCAACAAATGCACTATTTGTTGGTGGGAAATATTAGGTACAGACCATCAGCCTCAAAGTTAGCAACGAAAACATTTCGTTCCTAACCTACTTTAGGAACGAAAATTCTGCTTTTAGGAACAAAAGCTTTCGTTGTTAGATGTGGTTTTTGTTGTACTATGATTTAACATTACAATAGGAGTGTATATAAACAAGTTTCTAAAAAAATTATAGTAGCTCAGAGTACTATGTATATAAACAAGTGAAATCTACATTATTTAAATAAGTGTGGCAAAATTAACGTACATTAGTTATTTAATTATAATTAATTATTTAATCTATAGTAAAATGAATATGTACATATCGATGGGTCTCCACCTGGATTCCTGTGTGTTGATCTATTTATTATATGCAGAGGTAAAAAAAAAAATGTAGGTGTATTTGTTGTATGGTAGTGTTAGAGCATCACCAATGGGACCATGTATTGGAGTAGAAATGGATCCACCTAGGATAAAATCCATATCCAACCCAAAAAATGATCTCCAATGAACCATGGAATGATAATGTCCATCCTATATGGCATGGAATCAAAGTGGAGGGTGTCTACCACAATGTCTACTTCTATATATTGTGGTAGACTGCCACGTCAGACAAATATATTTTTTAAAATTTTATTTTATTTTTTCAGGCCTTTATTAACGTAACGAAAATTGAAAATAAAAAGTGAAAACTCATCATCCATGGTCTAAATACATTGTCCATTGGAGACCATTTTAAGAGGTGAATGTTTATCTAGTGCCACATAAAATAGACATCATCTCCACATCCATGATGTGGCACCAATTTATAGTCTAAATCCACATTACAATTGGAGATGTTCTTAGCGTGTCCTAATATGTTTTTCTTCCCAATTTTCATTTTTAGCTATTTTTTGTTTTCCTATATTTTTTTAATAATTATTTTCAAATTCTTTTCCAAGTTTTCAATTTTTACAGGGCTTTAGATTTTATTATGTGCCTATTTTTGGGATATTTAATTATCTTTTTTTGTTTTTCATATTTTTTACATATCATTTTTTTACTTAATATTGTGGCTTTTTTTAGTATATTGTGTTTCTTTTTTTGTTTTTTTTGTTTTTTAGGGCTAGTTTTTTTAGCTTAAACACTAATTGTAGCACAACGTAAACTAAGCTTCCTTACTTTAGCAATTTTTTTTCTTTGTCTCATAATCACGATAATGCACTTAAATATATATATAGTATAATGTATGTGTTTTTTATGCCTAATCTATTTATATTAATATCAACACAACATGAACTAAAACTTCGTCTCTTAGCTATTTTTTCAATTTTTTTATTCATCTGTTAATTAGGATAACACATTTAATCTCTCTTTCTATAAATAATCTATGTATATTAATATCAACACTACACAAACTAAACCTTTGTATCTTAGCTATTTTTTCAATTTCTTTTTGTTCTCATGATATGATAAGAAGATTACATAATAATATGATATGGGATATGGTACTAATTTGTTATTATAAACTTTTAACTGAAATGTTTTCTTCTAACATTAATATACATGCATACTATATGTAGTCGAGTTACGGACACATTTGATTATTACAGAAAATCTAGCGAGTACCCTATCCGTTTGTATCCCTAATAAGAATTTGGTAATTCTAATAGGGTTAGGATTGGGTAAGGATGTTAATGTGCATATTATAATCGAGTTTGAGATAGATATAGTTTCATTATCCAAAAACGAGTAGATGTAGAAAAAAATCTCACTGACTACCCTTTACCATTTACATCCTTGTAAGAGATTTGATAATTCTAATAGAGATTGAGGTTGGTTTTATGAGGATATTTATATGCATATTATAATCAAGTCCGGGATTAGTACAGGTAGAGAATGTTTCATGAGTACACTACCAACTTACATTTTATATATGTATATATATATATATATATGCATATTAAAATAGAGAATGTTTTATGGGTACCCTACCCACTTGCATCTTAAAAGACTTTGATAATTCTAATAGGTTTAATGATGGATATTGGTGTTCATATCTATGCATAGTATGATCCGTTTGGGATAAGTACGTAATATTGGTATCATAAAATGGATATGGATAGAAAAATTTCATAGCACCCTATTCATTTACATCCTTACAATAGTTAGGAAAATCACAATAAATTTATTTTTATCTAAGATATTGATACTCGGGCAAGTTGCAAAGAGTCGTAAAGCACAAAATGTCAACATTAGTCATTGTTGAGTGAGGTTTATACTTTTCTTAGATTTGATAGGTCCTCTTCTATTTTGTTGTGGAGGTGATTAAAACAATTTGGTGATTTTTTTAGAGAAAATCGAGTTTCTCCAAATAATTACTCAGTACTTATATGCATAAAAAGTATATTTTGAGTTGTATATCTCATTTTTCTCTACTAAGGAAATTGGATGATGTTGCTTCGAGAACATGAAAGTTTTTTTTTTCTTTTGACTTATGCGAGAGTCGAGCTCACGATCTCCTTAAACTTTGCCTTTTTGCAAGTGATGTCTCATCCATCTAACCAAAATATTTTGGCGACTGGTTATATGTATAATAAGTGTTGTGAATTGATGACCCTTTAACCAAGCTTATGAATGATCACATTGTCAAGCATGACTCTCACATTGAATTGTAACATCAAACATGACTTCTACATTAAATGTAACTTGTACACTCTACATAACTTGTATTCAACTCCAATGTACAATCACTTGTCCATATATTATTATGTAACTTGTAATCTTGTATGACATGAGACTTTGGTGTAACTTGCACACTTTGTGCAAGCACTTATTCTCATCATGACTAAGAGCCTATATAAGGAGGTTCCTTCACTTGTAAAGAATACACCAATGTATGAATGAAATCTCTACATTTTCATCTCTAGCTCTCTTCTCTCTTGTCTTATCTTCTCTACTTATTTTAGTAGTTCTTAGTTTATGTCTTCCATGCTTAAATCTCTAGCAAGTTCAACTTAGTTTACAACTCGTTATCAGCACGAAGTTGCTCTGCCACAGGAGGTTTTGAGATCAATAAGCTTTTAAATGGAGACAAAACTAAGAAGGTATAATTCTTGTTAATTTAAATAAGTTCAATTTATTTTTATGTTATCATGGTTAATCTCTTTTTGTTACATGCATTATTTATGTATATATACTTTATTCATACACTACGCATTATAACGTCAGCGACTGCGAAAGTATGCTCTGTAGTTGCGTCTTGGACGATCTTCTACATCAGAAGTCAAAAGTCAATATGACATACATAATTTTTCTTTCTCTATACTATAAATGATTAGTTGTGCTCTATTCTTGATTTTATAATGTAAATAATACTATGAATTTGGGTTGATAGCGGGTAAGCCTTGTCCCCGGTAAAGATAAACATTGAAAGGGAGACGGGTTATCCCGTTCGAAGATGCATGATATTAAGTAGACTTTGTCTCGCTACCCAACCTGGAGGTTGTCCCCAACAATTCATACGAATAGTACATTTGATTATTAATGAATCAAGTTGTGAACATATACTTAATCATATGTTATTTTTTTTACATAAAAGAAAGAGAAAATTATTTTATATTACATTTACTTTCAAAATCTTAATCAACCATAGTTGAATTTGTTACCTTATTATAATTCTTGTAATGACAATTAGATATTACAAATTATGAATAAAGCTATCATCTACACAAGGCTATATGTTGTAAACAATCATTTGCCACTGTCTCTTTGGAGATTTAAAAAGTGAATATTTCACTTTATATCTTTCACTTTATGGAGTTATATATATATAAATACCAAAAAAGGTAATGCTCCAAAAAACTCAAAATGAGTGGTTAAGTCTCAAGCTACAAAATTTAATCAGTAATATATCAATTATAATTCTGTAATCTTCATTACCTCTATGTTGAGACTATGTGGAAATATGACTGATGAGACAATAAAAAAAAAGTCACGTGGCCAACCTCAATTTATTACTGCAACAAGCTTATATTGAGTGTGCACGTCAATCCAATAAATATTAAGGATTAATTTCTTGTTTCATTGTAGCTGAGTAAAATAATGAGATATTATAAATATAATATCGCTCATGTCCGATTGGTTCAGCTTAAAATTAAGAAGCATATGTTACATATAATGACCGAGGTCGCAATAATAAATTTTCGGACGCGGAAAATGTGAAAAGATTTGGTAAAGATCGTATTGACAATTTCATTAAAAGTTGGAATAAAAGTGATGCACTACCAGAAAAGGGCAAATTAGTTTTGACAATGAGCGCTCATAATTGTAATATTTCTTGTCACGTACAAAAAGGCTATGTAGCCTAAATATTGTCATATACATTATACCCCAAATATTTTTGATTTTTTACCATATGCCTTTAAAATCAAAGGCAGAATTATGAATTTTATCATCGAAATTTTCTTGAGAAAAATAGACACATCGAGACGTGTTCAAATCATGATGGTGATGAGTTTATTGCTTGTGTATTGTGCTACATGCATATATTATAATATAAAAGAGAATATTTCTCGAATTTGAACTTAGCTGAGACTAATGTCTCGGCAATATCTGGTACAACAATTATATTATTAATGCTTTGTTCAGAAGAAATTTACTCAAAATAATAGAAAATCTCTCTGTTGATTATGATTTAATCTGAGTATAAAATCTTCGGCTTTAATTTTTGGAATATATAAGACACGTAAAACGAAAGTCATCATAAATCAAATGCCACTCATAATGTGGAAAGATCTATTCGATCGTCCAGAATCATCAATAATGCGAAAATATCGTAAATTCACATGGACATCATTTATCAAACTAAAGTTTTTATCAGTTGGTGATTATCTCAAGGCAAATCAATAGGAGACTTATATTGATTTAACTCTTCATCAATTATATTATAAGATGCCTTGAGTCACTAACAAGGAATTAATTTATAGCAAGTTTTACTAATTGTCACTTTGATGAAGCAATTATTGCACCATTAGGGGTAGATATAAGCCAATTCAAAAGAAATGGCGTGACATTGCTTGAAACACATCAAATTGCATTAAATTTGTTATATTACGACCCATGTATAAATTAATATGAACTTGAAGTTCAAAGGATCATTCAGTAGGCACAAGTTATGAATCAATGACTGGATACAAGTAATATATACAAAAGAGTGGCAAAAATATGTTTCAACATTAAATGGTTTATATAGAAAATGATGTCTGTGTGCCAAAAAAAAAAAAAAATGCACAAGATGTCTCATCCATGTGAACACGAGGGGGAGAATCAAAAGGAATTATTGGTTAGTGTATTGCATCCATTTTTCCTTTGCAATGGTTTTATCCCATTGGCATGGGTTTTCCTTGCAAGGTTTTTTTAATTAGGCAATTCTAACAATATTAAAACTCTTTATCAAGGTCGATTAGTGTATTGCACTCGTTTCCTTTCGCTATTGGTTTGGTCCCACTAGATTTACCTAGTAAGGTTTTTAAAGAGGCAATCTTAATATTATTATATTCCATATAAAAAATTTATGAGAGCAATGTACTCTTTTTCCTATACTAGATTTTTTTCCTACAGGGTTTTTCTAGTAAAAGTTTTAATGAGGCATATATATTCTCTCAAATGTATCAATGTGTTGCACTCTTTTCCTTAGCTATGGTTTTATCCCACTGAATTTTCCTAGGAAAGTTTTTAATGAGACAATCAACAATATTATACTACAAATCAAGATTGACGAGAACATTGTACTCTTTTTCCTATACTAGATTTTTTCCCACATGATTTTTCTAGTACAGATTTTAACGAAACATATTCTCTTAGCAAGTATCATCTAAGGAGGAGTGTTGTAAATTGGATGACACTTTAACTAAGCTTATGAATGATCACATTGTCAAGCATGACTCTCACATTGAATTGTAACATCAAGCAAGACTTCTACATTGAATGTAACTTGTACACTCTACATAACTTGTATTCAACTCTAATGTACAATCACTTGTCCATGTATTGTCATGTAACTTGTAATCTTGTATGACATGAGACTTGGTGTAACTTGCACACTTTGTGTAGGTAGTTATTCTCATCATGACTAAGGGCCTATATAAGGTGTTCCTACACTTGTAAAGAACACACCAATGTATGAATGAATTCTTTACATTTTCATCTTTAGCTCTCTTCTCTCTTGTCTCATATTCTCTACTTATTTTAGTAGTATGTCTTCCATGCTTAAATCTCTAGCAAGTTCAACTTAGTTTACAACAATAAGTTCTCTTTTTATTTTTATTATTTTCATCGAATTAATTTGTATCTAATATATTAATACTTTGTCTTAGCCGCGCGCGAAGCGTGGGTCTACGGCTAGTTTTATATATATATATATATATATTTACATCAATTAATGATTGGTGCAATTGAAAGCAGGACGTTGTTCGATCTTTAATCAGTTATTACTCAAGTTCGAGTTCTGAAAATGGAAATTTCAATGTTAGGACACTACAACAAAGTAGGTCTATAGCAACACTTTTTTGCCAACACTAATAAAAAATGTCTTTAAATTTTTTTTAAAGACACATGATATATAAACGTTGTCAAATTTAAAATTTTGACGCTTAACATACAAGTGTCTCCAAATTAAGGACACTTGATATTAAAACGTCATCAAATTCAAAATCTCGAGGCGTATAATGTACAAGTGTCTCAAAATTAAGGACACTTGTTAAAAAAGTGTTACCAAATTTAAAATTTGGAGACACTAATTTAAAAGTGTTGTCAAGTTTTAATTTTAAAGACACATAGTTTATAAGTGTTGCTAAAATTAAAAATGAGGACACAAACAATAAGTGTTGTCAATTTCAATATTTAAAGACACATAATTTATAAGTGTCTCATATATTAGAGACACTTGGTAAATTAGTGACACCAAATTTAAAATTTGGGGACCTTAATTTACATGTGTTGTTAAGTTTTAAATTTAAAGACACATAATTTACAAGTGTTGTTAAATTTCAAATCTAAGGACACATAATTTACAAGTGTTGTTAGACTTTAAATATAAAGACACATAATTTACAAGTGTTGTTAGACTTTAAATTTAAGGACATATATTTTACTAGTGTTGTTAAGTTTTAAATTTAAAGACACATAATTTACAAGTGTTGTTAAATTTCAAATTTAAGTACACATAATTTACAAGTGTTGTTAGACTTTAAATCTATTGTTAAATTTTAAATCTAAAGACACATAATTTACAAGTGTTGGTAAATTTTAAATCTAAAGACACAATTTACAAGTGTTGTTAGATTAAAAAATTAAAGACACATAATTTACAAGTGTTGTTAGACTTTAAATCTAAAGACACATAACTTACAAGTGTTAGATTTTAAATCTAAAGACACATAATTTACAAGTGTTGTTAAATTTTAAATTTCAAGACACATAAGTTACAAAGTGTTGTTAAATCTCAAATCTAAAGACACATAAATTATAAGTGTTGTTAAATTTGAAATCTAAAGACACATAATTTACAAGTGTCGTTAGATTTCAAATTTAAGGACATATAATTTACAAGTGTTGTTAGATTTCAAATATATACACACATAATTTATAAATGTTGTTAGATTTTAAATTTAAGGATACATAATTTACAAGTGTTGTTAGACTTTAAATCTAGAGACACATAATTTACAAGCGTTGTTAGACTTTAAATCTAGAGACACATAATTTACAAGTGTTGGTAAATTCTAAATCAAGATTTGTTATTAAAGTTAGGTTAAACATGACTCGAGTTTAAGTTTTGTGAATGAAAAAAATAAAATTGAGAGGGTTGCCTCCCGTACATAACTCGACATCGCCTAAGTGTGGATTAGTCGATGCAGTTGGTGCGGGACACCACGAAAACAAAAAAAAAGTTAATTAAATGTTAAATGTATAACTAAAACAATTTGATTAACTTTTTAAAAAAAACTATTAGTCCATATGTGATCCTTAAATATAACCCAACAGCCATTTCTGTGAAAAAATAAGAAATTTACAGCTCTGCTCATCATATATAAATATTATATTGATTGTAAAGAAGTTATAATTGTTTAGCTAACCTAGTTGTTAATGAAAATTTAGCAAACGTCAACAACAAAGCCTAAATCCCTAAATTAATTAGGTGTAACGGCTCAAAAATTTGACTTGTGCCACGTGCAAAGTCAAAGTCGTAGGTGTGACCCACTCGTCGAAACACGTATGTCTGAATCTCATGTAGAGATACCGATGTATGATATTTTCTGGGATGAGTGTATGTAAGATCCAATTTGAGAGTATAATGCTAATTGTGGTATATGCAGAGAATTCGGTAGGCCGAAACACGAAGGGGACGCGCCTCGAGTCGCGTGTCGACGTAGGAACGAGGTAGCGGTTTAATGTGACTATAGTGGCTATGTGGTCTGTGACAGCCCCAATTTTTCACAAACTGGGCACCGCCCGACCTAAGCCCACGTGGACCCCCGAGCCAGTCTCGCAAGGTCAACGCAGAACTAGTCAGCCTTCCAATCCATCATTATTAGTAAGTTCAAAAGTTTTAAGTTGAGTTATTAATATTTTTCAATATTTTACAATTAAGCGGAAGCAATACTATATTAAATAACTCAACAATAAGGTACAAGAGTTAGACAACCTAATTGTGGAACCCAACATAAATGTATCACATCGGAGGAGAGTAAATAAAAGATATACAAAAATATTCACCTAGCTATGGAGCTTTCCCTTTGCTACTCATCTGCAACTCTGCACTCAGTCAAACACGAGATTGACGAGCCCAAGTAAGTAAAATCCAGTAGAATCTAAACAGTAATTCAAGATAAAAACAAACAGTCTAAAAGTCATGCAGATAAAAAGAAAACTGTACGGAATGCATGATAATGAGACTACGAAACAATGAAAGTACAACGAGAATGAGTGTCAAAGAAACAATATAGAGAGGTGCCCAAGTCGTCTAAGACCACCGAATGCGGGTGCCACAGGGGTCGTAGAGTTGCGGCAACGCCAAGCAGACTCGGTCATCGGATGCGGCATCGACGTACATAAAATGTTGCGAATGAGGGATATCAACGGCGCCCCGGATAAAGCACATCTCATTCCGACCAAATACTATGACTCGAGGTCATGGCCCCGGTTGCGATCCGACAACCACTCCAATCATAGACACGAGTACGACTCACTTGGCCCTCGGACACTCATAAGTGAGTGGGAATTTCAAGAAAAGACATGATTCAACATCAAACAAACATGCAAGTTGAATTAACTACTGTACATTTTCTAACTGGTTTACTTACCTCAAAATCCGTAATTCGTCCTCAAGACGTCCCGCTCACGCCTCGATTTGCGCACTCGACACCCGACTATTGCCTCGTAAGTCCCTGGTGTCCATTTGTACCATTTAGATTATTTAATTCATGCAAATCGCAATTAAAATTAGGTGAAGTACACCTCACCTTCATAGCGTCGTCGACATTCGTCGATTCGCACCTCCGATCAGTCCGACAACGACGTCGCGTTGTTCACCGCGCCGACGTCGAAGTCGCGCCACCGTCGTCACCGCACCGCTGCCGGCACCACCGTCGCGCCACCATCGCCACTGCGATCGATGCCGCCGCCACTCGCCGGCGCCGCCTCTCTGGATTCGCCACCGACCTCCCGACCTCTGCTGTTCGGCCGCCTCAGCACGAGCCTTTCTCGCAGCAGCTCGCTACTGTTTTGCACTTTGAATCCTAGTCGCTTGCTGTTCTTTGCCCGCCGTCCGCGCCGCCACATTGCTGCTTTCGCTGCTCCGCGTCCGCCATGTGCCGCTCGCTTCGCTAAACCGCTGAGTCGCTGGTGCCGCCGCCTACGCTTACGCCATTCGCTGCGAGCTAGTCTTGCCGCATGATCGTCCGACCACCTCCGGCTACGATCTCACCGCTTTGCCATCGTCACCGCCCACCACCATCGTCGCGTCCGTCCATTGCCTCTTTTTCTTCTTCCCCGGTGTCGATCTCTCCCTCTCTTTCTCTTCGTTCTCTCTCTCCCGCCTCTTTTTCTCTCTCTCTCTCTCTCTCGTTGTTTCTCTCTCCGCTTTTCTTTTCTTTTCTATCTCTCCTATTTTCTTTCTCTCTCATATCTCGATTTATATATATATATATATATATATATATATATTTTCTTATTATATATATATATACCTTTTAATTTTTACTTTCTTTTTTATGTAACCACATAAAATCACTTTTAGCCACATTAAGTCGCTATCTCGGTCTACGTCGACACGCGACCCAAGACGCCCCGTTACCTCGGTCCACGTCGACACGCGACTTGAGGCACGTCTCCGTTCGTGTTCTGGCTCACCTAATTTTTTGCATATATATTTCTCAACAATTAGCATTAAAATCTTAAATTGAACATTTTCGGTGTCTCCACTGAAGATTCGAACATACGTATTTGATGAGTGGGTCCCACATACGACCTTGACCTGACTCGTGGCACAAGTAAAATTTTCGGGCCATTACGATCTTCCCAACGAATTAGAATTTCGTCCTCGAAATTTACGCACTTCGATCGTTGTTATGACTGAAGACCCAAGGCCATACCCGCCCAAGGCCATACTTGCCCAAGGCCATACCCGCCTAAGGCCATACTCGCCCAATGCCATACCCCCATCTTACTCTGTAGGGCTGGGCTTCTCCGCGATAACCTGGGCTCCTCCGTGACGAGCTTGGCTCCTCCGCGACAAGCTGGGCTCCTCTGTGATGAGTTGGGCTCCTCCGTGACGAACTGGGCTCCTCCGTAAGCTCCAAGCAATGAACACATCATCTGCCTCCTCCCATCAATGTATGTTAGGGCAACATCCTCGCAACATATATTGGAATACAAATGAACATATTAGTCTCCTGATCCATCGTCAATAACCTACTCATATCCACAGTATGTCTGTGAGAATGTAAATCAAGCTCTCTGACTGTCCGTCCGTTCCTCTGATCGAGTGGTTTTCAGCCCAACTCATACCGTTTATCAAAGTACGATAGTTAGTAATCGGACTTGGTGTGGCAATGGCATGAATCTGCTCCTGGTTCTGCTGTGCCTGCCCGCTGCTGCGAACACGTACTGGTGAAGTGACATGGCTGTCCATACTCCCAAACAAGTACGTTGAAATCTCAATCCATACGGCACATGTCTCTGTCCCTGTGCCTAACTAGACCTATGTCCCTGTCTCTGCACTCGACTGGAACTCCGACACTATCTCCGGCCATTGCCTCTGCCATCAACCCTCTGATGGTACTTATGCTAAGGATTTGATGGTGCTGGCTACTGTAGTGCACTAGCGTAACTCTACGCTGGACCAACTAACCTTGGCGCAATATACGTCGCATATGGTGGAAACGCAATACGTGCTGAGGTTGATCTATATGTCACGACCGTCTAACCCTCGTGTTCCTCTGATCATCTCCAGGCCCTCGCACCGAAGGTGACAATGCCGAGAATACGACTGGTACTCCGATGCGTGCGCTCCCACACTCTTGCCAGCCATAACCCTCGCTTAAGCCTCATGTACTATGCTCGGAGTCGTCGTCACCCAACATAACCAACAAATTCTAGGAAACCGTGTATGACGTAGTAAGCTTGGTCAGTGTCCATGTCGGTCACACCCCCAACATACTTCATCACGCGTATATACCGATCCATGTACTGCAACTGACTCCCCGGTCCTCTGTCGAATGGTCTGACACTCAGTCTTCTTTAGGTTACGGATTGGTCCCCATCGACACCTCCGTCGTACGACACTCGACATCGACCTTGTCGACTGGTGGATTTGATTATATACTCGGCTGCATTTACGCTCGTATGGCCAGTATATTATGTCTCTCCACGTGGCTATATATCTGTCGCCTCGAGGTTAGTGCCCACGTACAACTTCTCCGGATAATGCCTCTGACACTCGCGAGTCTGCCTCGTCTCAACTGTAGCCCTAACACCAGCATTTGTCAGCGTAGCGTACCCTCACGTAGTGTCTTCGATGTAGGAAATACGAGCTCAACCTGAACCTATGCCTCCTCGGCCACTATAGGCTCTACCTGAACTGGAAATGTTTCAGGTGGGTTGTGAACTATGAAAACACACTCAGCATGAAGCTGCCGACGTAGACAGCGATGGTGTAGCACGCGCCCTTAACAATCGAAGAATCTCCTGCAGTTGCTGCACGTGTCGTATGCAGCTCCTCGGTACTCACAAACTGCGAACCTGTAGCCCCACGATCACTTCTGGATCCGATCCGAAACGTAATCGCATTTTCCATAGCCACGAATCCTCGAATCAGGGTATAGTTACCGATATCGTATATAGTATATTACAGCACCACAATTATACCATATAAGATCAAGTGTTACTCTTCTCTTAGCAACTTTAAACGCATTTTTTATTATTATTACAACATGCGCTGCTTTGCACGAAAATTCCTTTCAGTATGTTAACTAACGTATCTGAACAAATTGTAGAATGCGAGAAGTCTCGAGATGTACAATCTCATAGGATTTATATTTAGGCGGCATTTAACTTTTAGAACGATTTGCAGAATCTACTTCAACTTGTAACACTTAATTCATTTACAAGTCCCTAAAGGCGGTGGTCGACTTCACCGACCCTGAGATTATAAATGCTTAGTGTCACTAAAGTGGAGTTACTTGGGCTTTTGATCCAACACTACTACTCCAAAGCTTTCGTCAAAGATAAGGAGTCCGTACATGATGTAATCGTTGGCTCTCAAGTCATCTCAACACTCTGCTCCCTTAAAGTCTGCTCTTCGTCCTTTTTATTTATTTTCTTGATTCCCTATTAAGTCAATACAATTCAACTCTTAATATTTGAACTCCAATTCAATATTCAAAATCAATTTCGTATACTTTACAAATCCACTTTGGCATTTACATTCCAGCTAAGACCCTCAAATTTCTCGAGTTCTTAAAAAATATTAAACTACACAACCAAATCCTAAAAACCTTTTAAATACATTAACAAAGTTATTTCAAAACTTACTTTTTCATTTCAAATCTCATTCTCACAAATTCAATCGGTGTTCTAGCATTTTAAAACTCCAAAAGCTCTCTAAGTTCCCAAACATTGATTTCAAGTCCCAAGTAGACTCAAGGTTATTCAATTGTCTCCATATTACCAATTTAAGATCATTTAGAGACTCAAACTTCCATTTCAAGTCTCAATACTATAAGAAATCCTCAATTTTAGTAATAACTAAACAACTTGAAATGAATTTAATGAACTCTTTTGAGTCCTAAATAAGATCAAAATTCCTTTAAATGGCTTGAAAACCAATTCACAAGTTTGTTTGAGTCATAAATGGCATTTTAAGTTTCAATTGGAAACCATACCCTTTGTAATACCAAAGTTTTGAATTGAAAACCTTAAAAATCCTAATTATCTCATTTTACTCAAAATGAATTGTTTCATTTTCCATTGGCTTCACCAAACCAACAATGCTAATTATCTCAATTTATCTATTGAACTAACTAAATTCTAGTTACATATTGTTGCCATTTTTTTTTTTCATTTTCCACAATGTTGTAAACAACCGACATGACTGTTGATTAACCAAAAATGAAATCAATTAGGCAAATGAAACATCAATCACTAACTGATTCCATTTGAAATAGAACAAAGTGGTTCAACTGCCCTTACCAAACCTCTCCGAATGAGCCTTTCACCAAATAATACCAAAAGCTCATTTTTATAAACCTTTGTAAATACAAAGTCTCGTTCCTCTAAAAAATATAGATGTACTTATAATTTCTATCCACTTAATCATTACCATCAATCTTTTTTTTATTATCAATTTTTCTGAATCCGATAAATTTATCGTCGGTCTTTTTCAATTTTTTTCTCATCGCGTCTTACGCGATACACAAAAGTGAATATCGTATATCTATCGATAATAATTTAATACAACACATCAAATATCACATATAATTTCTCCAACTCTCCTCACTTCCCAACGAAGACTTCAGTCAGGATCATAGAATTCCACTATAAGTTCAGGGTTCCTAACTTCCGCTGGTTTATGTCTTATGCTGGTTGTGGGTTAATTAAGAGCTAAATGTAAAAATCTAGGCTCTAATACAATCTGTGATGGCCTCAATTTTCCACAAATTGGGCACCGCCCGGCCTAAGCCCACGTGGACCCCCGAGCCAATCTCGCAAGGTCAACGCAGACCTAGTCAGCCTTCCAATCCATTATTATCAGTAAGTTCAAAAGTTTTAAGTTGAGTTATTAATATTTTTCAATATTATACAATTAAGCGGAAGCAATACTACATTAAATAACTCAACAATAAGGTACAAGAGTTAGGCAACCTAATTGTGGAACCCAACATAAATGTATCACATCGGAGGAGAGTAAATAAAAGATATACAAAAATATTCACCTAGCTATGGAGCTTTCCCTTTGCTACTCATCTGCAACTCTGCACTCAGTCAAACACGAGATTGACGAGCCCAGGTAAGTAAAATCCAGTAGAATCTAAATAGTAATTCAAGCTAAAAACAAACAGTCTAAAAGTCATGCAGATAAAAAGAAAACTGTATAGAATGCATGATAATGAGACTGTGAAACAATGAAAGTACAATGAGAATGAGTGTCAAAGGAAACAATATAGAGAGGTGCCCAAGTAGTCTAAGACCACCGAATGCGGGTGCCACGGGGTCGGGGTCGTAGAGTCGCGGTAACGCCAAGCAGACTCGGTCATCGGATGCGGCATCGCCGTACCTAAAATGTCGCGAATGAGGGATATCAACAACGCCCCGGATAAAGCACATATCATTCCGACCAAATACTGTGACTCGAGGTCATGGCTCCGATTGCGAGCCGACAACCACTCCAATCAGAGACACGAGTACGACTCACTTGGCCCTTGGACACTCATAAGTGAGTGGGAATTTCAAGAAAAAGACATGATTCAACATCAAACAAACATGCAAGTTGAAGTAACTACTGTACATTTTCCAACTGGTTTACTTACCTCAAAATCCATAATTCGTCCTCAAGACGTCCCGCTCACCTCTCGATTTGCGCACTCGACACCCGACTATTGCCTCCTAAGTCCCTGGTGTCCATTTGTACTATTTAGATTATTTAATTCATGCAAATAGCAATGAAAATTAGGCGAAGTACACCTCACCTTCATCGCGTCGTCGACATTCGTCCATTCGCACCTCCGATCAGTCCGACAACGACGTTGCGTTGTTCACCGCGCCGACGTTGAAGTCGCGCCACCGCCGTCACCGTGCCGCTGCCGGCACCACTATCGCGCCACCGCTGCCACCTGCCGGTGCCGCCTGCCACTTGTCGGCGCCGCCTCTGCCGTTCCGCCATCGGCCGCCGCCGGCTGCTGTCCGGCCGCGCCGCAGGGCAGCCGCCCCTGCTCGCAGTCGCTACCGTTTGGCGCTGTCTCCTAGTCGCTGCTGTTGCTGGCGGGCTGTCCGCCGCTGCTTCGCCGCCGCCGCACTGCCGTCCGCGAGCTGCTCGCCAACCTGCTGGAGTCGCTGGTGCCGCCGCCTACGCTACGCCGCTGCCGCTGCTGGTGCCGCCGCACAGCCGTCCGGCCACCTCAGGCTACGATCTCGCCACCCGCCATCATCGCCGCCCGCCATCGTCGCCGTCTGCCGCCCCCTTTTTTTCTTCTTCCCTGGCTGTCGATCTCTCCCTCTCTTTCTCTTCGTTCTCTCTCTCACCGCCTCTTTTTCTCTCTCTCTCTCTCTCTCTGTTGTTTCTCTCTCTCTGCTTTTCTTTTCTTTTCTATCTCTCCTATTTTCTTTCCCTCTCACATCTGATTTATATATATATATATATATATATTTTTTTTTTTTTTTTCTTATTATACATATGTATATACCTTTTAATTTTTATTTTCTTTTTGATGTAACCACATAAAATCACTTTTAGCCACATTAAGTCGCTATCTCGGTCTTCGTCGACACGCGACCCGAGATGCCCCGTTACCTCGGTCCACGTCGACATGCGACTTGAGGCACGTCTTCGTTCGTGTTTTGGCTCACCTAATTTCCGCGTATATATTTCTCAACAATTAGCATTAAAATCTTAAATTGAACATTCTCGGTGTCTCCACTGAAGATTCGGACATACGTATTCGACGAGTGGGTCCCGCATACGACCTTGACCTGACTCGTGGCACAAGTCAAAGTTTCGGGCCGTTACATGGTCACATTAAGAATAAAAGGAAAAATGTACATTAGATGCGCCTCGTGATGCATTTGGCGCGAGTTTCGAGATTATGAAATTAGGTGGTAGTGGTGTGAACATTTATGGTGTCTCGAGATGCGCACTGCACAATTCTTTAGGAAACATTAAATAAATATATTTTCGATGTGCCTCGAGTTCCGCTCCGCACGAATCTCGAGGACACATTTACTTTCTTAGGAAGAAATCAAAGAAAGAGATCGACAGGAGAGAGAGAGAGAGGAAAAGAGAGGAAGAGGGGAGGGAGATCGAGAGAGAGAGAGAGGAGAAATGAGAGAGATCGACAGATAGAGAAGAAAAAGACGGCGGTGAGGAGCTCGGCGCGCGCGGCCATGGACGGCGGCCGCATGCGGACGAAAAGGCGGAGCTCCAACCGCAGATGGCGACTCCCATGGCAGCGCAATGGCCGCGTCGACCGGCGAAGAGATGGCGGATGGCGAACCAGCCGCGCGGTGGTGGCTACGCTGAAAACCGCGGCGACGACGGATCGGTCTTAGCACGCGGCCCAAGCATGGCTCATGGAATCGGCGCGGCAGCGCGGCCGCGTCGCGTCTCAAGCAATGCGACGAGTCGCGAGCGGTGGCGCCGCGCGAGCGACAAGCATGGTGACGTCGGCGAGTGGCAAGGCGCGCGGCGACGACAATGATGCGATGCGCGCGACATTCAAAGTCTCTTTAACGCACTCGAGAGCCGATTTGAGAAGAACCCCAGCGATTCGCAATCAACTCCACATTTGGATTCTCGTTAAAAGTACAGATCTTATCTCTGCAGCTGTCTCTGCTTCTAAATCGAGCTTTCTAGTTGATCTTCCTGAGTAGCCATCGAAATTTCTAGTGCACATTTGTGTTTCGTTCCGGTTCTTGGCTGTGATCTTGAGCTTATTAGGTTTTCTTTTTGTGAATTTTTGTTGTGAAGTTGAAGGTTTGAGCTTATTAGGTTTTTGATAGATAAAGAGTAAGTGAAGTACATTCTTTATTATACGTAGAATTGATAGCGGTGGCGTATTCTTTATATAGCTAAGTTGAGGTTTATATGCTGAAGGTTTGAGCTTTATATAGCTAAGTTGAGCTTTAGGGAAAACCAGTGACAAAATTGTGGTCATGAAGTATTGTGTAATTTTTATCCTATTTTCACATTGCAAGAAGCAAGTAGCCCATTTTGTTTTGGATATTCTTTATATAGCTAAGTTGAGCTTTATATGCTGAAGGTTTGAGCTTTTGTATAACTGAAATTACAAAAATCCATATGAAATTTCAAATTCCTTATACTCACTCTGTACTCTCCTGCTTCTCTAAAGTTCACACTGTCTACTAATAGTTTCATCATCAATCTTATTAATTTACTCAATGAGAAACTTAAATTATTAGGAATATAGCTTCTAATTTCTGATAAAAAAGAATATAGCTTCTACTTTGACAATTGATGTGCATTAAAACTATCATCTGATGATCCATGTTGTACTATTGTATGCTTAACTATTATAACTAAGACTAGTTTGGTTAATTGTTTTAGATTTTGTGTCTATGATGACATGTCGAAAATGAAATGTCACCTTTGGAACTAATACATTCATGGCGTTGCTGGTACGATATACCTATTTCGGACTTATATAACTAAAGTATAAGTCTTCTCTTTTTATGGAAAGCTCAAGTAATTAACTCTTTATACCTATTTGCGACATTTTAGGTGCTTCTTTATACCTACGAACTTCAGATTCACCTTAGAAAGTTAAAATTACATATAATTTCAAAGAGCTCCTGCAATTTACAAAAGTTACCTTAATCTACTATTAATTCTATAGTTGAAATTTATAGCATTTACCCCCAAGAAGTATGGTTGCACCTGATTATAAAAAATTTATAGCATTTACCCCCAAGATGTATGGTTGCACCTGATTATCAAGAATTTTAAGTCGTGGAAATCCATCTTGATATAATTAAAAAATTATAACAGTCTTGTGTACTTAAAAACATTTTTACATTTTTAGTCAAAGTATAAAAATGTAATTTAAACTTGTCATTAAAACTATCTTTAAAAATACATTAATTAGCGTGCTTGGATATTGACTTATAATTTTGCAATATGGCCATCGCCCTCGATAAAAAGGTTAGTTTCGGTAGTCCTGTAATTTGCATTTCTAGATATTTCTGTGGTATATATAACTCTTTCTAAAGTAGGAACTAATATGTACCCTCTCTGAGTTCAAAAAATAATTTGAGGAGTTGCTTATGTTTGCCCCTTAGTTGTTATTGGTTTGTTTAACTTAGGGTATTGTTTTGGTGGTCATTACTCTTTATAAATAAGTTTGAGTAGCATTCTTTCGAAAGTACATGATTGCCTAAGACTTGCATTTAGTTCTATTTTTTTAAGCCACATGAACTTGCGCAACTATGTTTTTATGCGTGCGCATTGCTAGTATTTATTTGACCAAAATAAAGACCAGCATGAATGTGCAAAATGAGAAATTCCTCCGTAGGATGCTTGATGCCCTTTTATTTCATCAATCAACTGTTACATTGCTATGCTGATTTCCTAAATAAATGATGGAGCAAGAAAATAATCTAAATTAAAGTTTCTACAATGCTCCCAAATGTCCCAAATTGTTGTTTTGTTACAATTTTTTCAAAGAACTTATAGTATGTTGTTGTTGTGAATTTCTCTTTAATGGAATTCTTAAATGTCAGGCTACTAAGATCAGTGTAGGAGTTGATGTGTGCACGACCTACGAAAGATGTATCTACTTCAACCTTCCTGAAGTTCAAAAGGCTCTTCACGCTAATAGGATTAATTTACCGTATAACTGGTCAATGTGCATCAGTTAAGTAGGCTTCCTTTGGCTTTATTTTACTCTCTCTTTTGGACCATATTTCACAATTCCTTAATTTGAAGATTTTTGCAATGTCAGCTCATTTTAATTATTTATATTGTATTGTTCATCTTTGTCCAAAAGTTCATCTGATTAGAGTTTTGACTTTGAACTTACATGTCTAGATTTTATCCTGAAAAAACTAATTAACTTTTCTCCCATTCATAATAGAGAATTATAAGTTGAAAGGGAAACAAACCCTGCAGTGAAATTTCATTTGTCGTGCATAATTCTCTTCAATAATGTTTCTAGCTTTAGTGGCCATAAGTAATACAAAGAGAACTTGCTTATCGAGGTATTTTTTTGTTTTGCTTTAGTGGCCATAAGTTTAATAGAAAAACTAATAAACTTTGGCTCTTATAATTCTGGTTCACTTTCTCTAGCCAACCCCACAATTGCAATGATGTTGATAGACACTGATATGGTGACATTGAACTATGTCTTCAAAATGCTTTTCATTATTCGAATTAGTGTTATACCTTATACATCAGTGTTGAGTTGATCTTTAATAAACAAGTTTCGACTTAAGCAGCTTCAATTGACCTTGTAGTGTTCAGGTGAGTTATGTTTAATAAGATCAAGGGTCTATTAATTGATCAAAATTGATTCGCGACTTGTGGGAAAGCATGGGAAATGCGTTGAAGTTTTGGACTTCTTTGCAACTGATGAATGAATGAATAATTTCTATTTTTGAACTGTGAAAGGTCTGCTTGATTTGTTGCTTTGCGCGTTCTCAATGGAGGTCAGCTGTTCTATTCTTGTTTTCTTTGTTCAATTTAAATGCTTTGCACGCCTCTCCATCCCAAATGTGAATAAGCTTTTTATTCTTTTCTGAAAGCTTTTTCACATTTGCTTGGATAGTTAATGCTTATTACCTTGTCAATTTTTTTTTTAAAGATTGATACTTATTCTACATTTCTTCTTTGGTTGGTTGTTGGACTTCTATTAGTATGTAAATCATACATGGGATGGAACATAATAATACTGTAAATTGGATGGTCGTCCAACTTGTGTTAGTTGCCAATATAATCACTTCGTGCCTTATTCAACAAATTTAATAACTATACCGAATCGTTTTGGATGTTTACTGTTCATCTATGTCTTTTTTTATGAATTATATTTCAACATTGTGTAAGACTGTTCTGATCTGATCTTGTAATATCAATTGTTTGTTGTCTTGTTGTTGTTTATGACACTATGAAATTTGCTATGTCAATGTTAGTAAATATTATATGATTCCTTTCTTTTTTATGTTTGATTGAAACTTTTTATAGATAATCAAGGGATTGTGCAAAAAAAACGAGGACTCACATGTGCTAAGGACGTCTCTCGTTTGCCCGAAGGCCAAAGTATTGTGGTTGAATTTAATGAGTATGGACAAGCAATTAAAAGAGGAGGAGGGATTTTAGGTGGATGGTTGGGAACAATTGCAAGGAAAAAGGAACATTGTTTCGTTGAATGGACAGATTGGAGGTTGATGCCTAAGGAGGATAAGCAAGCTTTGATAAACTTTACCAAGGTAAATTGATATTTCTATTTCATGAATTTGATTTGTATCCAAAAAAATAAGTGTTGATAGAATGAGATAGAAAGAAGAGATTGAAAAAGAGGTTTCCTTAATGTTTTATTCAATGGATATGTAGCCTCTCATACTGTCATTCACAGTGAGTTTTTTATTCTCCTTAATGTCTGAATACATATTTATTTTGATTTATTTGATCACCTCTATATTGCAAAATAGGTTCTTTGAGATCTCTCATGATGGTGGAGTAGAGAAGTGGATCCTTCAGTTCGTTGCGGGCAAATGGAAGGAGCACAAGTTTGAACTGAAGTCTAAGTATTTTAAGGCCGACAAGACTAGAGAGGAGATTGAAAAAATCAATTCCTATTGGATTCTTTCCTAATCAGTGGACAACTACGATACACTATTGATTTTCTGAAAAATCAAAGGTAACAATTTTGCCTTTAAATTTAAGAGGTATGTTTTCTTTCTTTTAATTTGGTGTCCTTTCTTTGTAATTTGGGTAGTAAATTAATGACTCTTAGTACTGATTACATTGAATTATTTTTTTGGTGCTTCCTTTGGTGCATAAATTTGAGACCTCTAGTTAAGGGGCATCTTGTCTCAAGTACCTAGATTATTTGTTAATTGATATGAAATGAAGCTTTACGTGTTCTCTTGGATTGAAGTTACGCATTACCCAAGTTGCTAACTAGCGAAATGTATATGTATTTGTTGAATTATAAACATGGAGATAAGTTCGTGAGGTAAAGAATGCTCAAGTATATTGTAAGCCACGAAATTGTTTACATTTTCGATCAATTTCATCTTTACCCACTAACAAATATTTGTTTTTCTTTAATGAAGAGATTACTAAATCCCAAGTCACCTCTTCCTTGATGATTACTAAATTCCAAGTCACCTCTTCCTTCATGATTCTTATTGGTTGTCATCCTATAAAATTGTTTATCATTTACACTACTATTATATGTTAGTCTTTACTGCCTAAAGAGAGTCTGACCTTCTTTTGCAACTTTACTGGAGATGCTCTAGCTTTGTGCTTCAGATGGATTTGCTTTCAACATGTTGGTTCATTATTGAATACGTTTTGATTCCGGATGGATTTATGAAATGGATTTGTTTGAGCTTTTTTATTTACCCTTTTTTGCTTTTCTTCTGCCAGATTGAAATCGATTTGTTTGAGAATTTCAATCAAATTTATGTGATGTGACTAAAAAGTCTGATAAGTCAGATATGAATGATCCCCAATGATAAATGAAATGAAAGTGCATAAGAAATTGTTTGTTATTCATTGAGATTTGTGTGATATATGTGAATTCCCATATAAACTTGTTAGAATATTGGCATGGATAAGCTAGCTAGCTTGGTTTCTTAAGGGCTCCATTAATGAGGCCATGTTAATAGTTGGCTCTTTCTGATCATTAATGGAAGTTCCAATAATGATGGAAGTGCTTAATTAGCTAGTTAGCCTGGTTTAACAAAGATTATGGTCTAGCAATCATGGGATTTGATATGATATATTTGTTACAATTCCCTCAATTTCATTATTTTTGAATTAATTAAACTTTCTTTTTTGTTAGATTTGCGAGTTGTTTTGTTCCCTTTACATCAGATTGGTGTATTCTGATTGTGGTACCTTGAAAAAGTGTTGTAGGCATTAAGTGGACTACTTGTTTCCATAGAAGAAATATATTATTTTTACGTATAATTAACCCATGTTTTTTTTTTGCAGATTTTATATAGTTCTTAATTATAGCCTTTGCAATTTCTATAGATCTTCGGCTCAACAATTTGTTCTCTTTCAAGGTAGATTCTTTCATTTGCACTTGAACTCCATCCAAAACAAAAAGAAATCACAATAACACAGTGGGTACCGACACTCTGATACATAGCTAGATAGGAATTAATGGCTTTGTTAAGCTCACGGTGAGTACTAATGCTCTGATAAATATTTTGCTATTATTAAGCAGCTTATAAATGTACTTTTGATAAAACTATACTTTGATAAGATTTCTAGCATTTGAAGCAATTATTTTAGTTATGGGATTCTGAACCATGCAAGTCAATCCACTTGTTGTTTTCGATTGAAACACAACAACAAAAAGTGATGCTGGTAGCCCTGTTTTATCGCGCAAGGAATTTAGAGTGATTAGTGTTATGCTTTTGTGACTATCTATTAATTCAAAAGGTGATGTGTTTTGGTATTGTTGGATTGAATTTGATGGATTTTAAAAATTTTGCTACGTTCTTTGGGGGGTTTTTATTTGAGTTTTTCATTTCTTGTATTGATTGATTGAAGGTTCAGGGAGGTGCCACGTGAAGAATAAAGTAATATTTGCAGATGATGTGGTGGAGTCGTCATCCAACAATGAAAAGTATTGAATGAGAAGTTCAAGAGTTTTTGTAAGTAGAAGTAAGATTTGCACACGTGTTGATTGAAACATCAAAAATAGAGTTTTTAAAGCCCTATTTTAACAAGTAAATTCAATTGTATGTATTTTTTTTCCTTTCACCTTGAATTTGTACATTTATTAGTTAAATTTTTGTTCAAATGAAATAAATAATTTTTTTATTGATAAATAAATCATATTCCTGTACGTAGAAGTAGAAATTTCTTTAATTTATATATAAAATCTTCTTTCCAATAATATTAATATTAATTATTATATATATATATATATGATGATGCTAAATATGAATGCGTTGTCAACTTAGAGACACTAAGTGTACATACGTTGCCAATTTAAAGACACTAAGTATAAATGTGTTGTCAATTTAGAGACATTAAGTGCACATGCGTTGTTAATTTAGAGACACTATGTGCACATGCGTTGTTAATTTGGAGACACTAAGTGTACATGAGTTGTCAACTTAGAGACATTAAGTGCACAAGTGTTGTCAATTTAATGATGCTAAACTTACAAGTGTCCTTAATTTAGGGATGCATATATAAATAGTGTCTCTAAATTGGAGACACATAAGAAATAAATGTCCTAAAATTAAAGACACATAAACAACAAGCGTCCCTAGTTTAACGACGCTTATAGAAAAAGTGTCTTAAAATAAATGTTACCAACGCATACATTTTGTGTCGTAAAAAATGGGGCGACATCACTTTTACCAACACAAGTGGCAACACTTTATGACGCGTCGGTAAAATTTTTAGAGACACTAATTAATGTTGTTAAATGAGTAAATTAATGTCGTTAAACACATAATGTTTTGTAGTGGGAGCTCCCCTATTTACATAGTACGTGACTCAAGGCGAATTCATAGTAGTTGGATAGTCCCGATATCACATGATTTAAACTAAGAAAGAAAAAAAAAATCACCATAATTCACAACATTCATTAGACCTAGACATAATAAAGTTTTTTTCTTTTTTTATTTTTATTTCCAGAGAGAAACAAAGTTCTTACGTAACAAAAGTCGACACATGACTGAAACGAATAATGTGCAAGTATGGTGCAGTACTAGCTATACAGTAATCCCGGCCGTTTGGAATTATATGAGTAATTAATAAAGGCACGTACATATTTAATAGAATATCCTTCAAAAATTACGTAAGTATTTTTTTTTAAAAAAGATAATTACTTTTTCTATTGGTATACAAACAATAATTACTTTTTTCTTGAAAAAACACAATAATTACTTAAGTGTCTTGAAGATAATTATAGAGACGAATATAAATTGCCAAATCATTATATATTGCCAAATCGTTATCTATTGTCGTCATGTTGGCCTCCTTCCCATGACATGTCGACATCTCCTTCTCAGAACAACTCATACGTGTTGTTCCTATTTGTAGTATAATCAATTTATATATATTAGTTTCCAGAAGTGTTACGCACGATTCCCCGCTCGCTTCGCTCGCTAAAATTAATTTCTAAAAATTTACTAACAAAATTTAAAATTGTAATTTAAATTTAAAAATTAAAAATTAAAAATAAAAGTACATTTTTTAGCTTATCAATATTCTGTAATGTGATTGAGATAAGATGTGAATGAAAAAACAAGTTAGTAATGCTAGGACATTACTTCGTCAAAAAAAAGGAAACAAGGACAAAAAAACACAAGTGATTTGACCCATCAATTTGTGAACACTTGCTTGTGGAGATTCCGTATAATTGTACATAAAATTCAATCTTTACCTCAAACTCTATAGATAGAAAAGATAACTTTGAAATTATGAATGTAAATAATTGAATTAGTTGAGATTAAAGCTTTAGGCACCTTTTTTTTACATGATTAATCATAATATTTTTCATTCAAATTTCTTTCGAGTTTTGGGTTTGTTCCTTCCCCCAACACCTTCTTCAAACCACCTTCTTTTTCTTCTTCTCCTTCTCGGATTCTCTCTTCATCACTGTTATATATATGTATATATAAAATCGAACCTCCTCCTCTTTTCATCACACAATCAGCAACCAACCACAACAACCCCTCTCAATTCCAGTTTTGAATTCATAGAGAGAGACATGAGGAAGATATATATATATATATATATATATATATATATATATATATATATATATATATATATATATATATGAGGAAGAACAATGAGGGTTTGGGTGAGAATGATAAAGACGATGACCAGTGGTATGCACCACCTTAAAACGTATCAAATGGTAGCATGCAATTCAAGCTTTCAACAGATACAATGTTCATATAAACCGATTTGCCCTAGAAACAAGTGCACGCTCCAATTTAGAAGTCTCCATCAATTTATCAACCTCTCCGTCTCCGTGAATTGGATTGATGAGAATGAGTTTGTGTATTGGATTGATGAGAAGGAGTTCGTCCAGAGCATGAGCGTGTGATCAATTGAAGACTGAGAGAAAGAGAAAACTGTGTATTGGATTGATGAGAATGAGTTTGAGATTGATTTGGAGATAAAGAAAAAAAAATGCGTGGTGGATTGATAAGGAGTTAGAGTTTGATTTAGAGACAAAAGAAAAGGTTGATTTGGAGATGAAAAAAAAGTATGGGCAAAAGAATGTGATCACATTCATACATTGTTATCTAAAATTCAAAGTTGTAATTAAAGTTTAAATATTAGAAAAAAATTGAATAAATCGTAAATGAATGTGATTACATTCTTACATTGTTATTTAAAATTTTTGCGATTATAGTTTCTTTAATACATCAACTAAGGGCAATAATTGAAACGAACAAGAATTATACTAAAAACTTTAAGAACAATCTATCTTCTTGTCCATTTAACAATTTTGTCCGGCCCAATATCCATATCTGTTAGGGAAGTATACAACCAAAGGCATGAAGCTCTTCCAACAATGGAGAAATCTGGTTGAAATAAGGGAAGAACAATGCAATCCTTAATGTTGATATGGCATAGAAAATTATAAAGGAGATCTTAATGAAGGTTATTTTGAAATACGACATAAGAGGGCCATGCATTGTATAAGAGATTTTTTTTGTATGAAGTGGGTGGCTAAGAGCTGGAGTAGCTCAGTTGGTTAGAGTGTGCGGCGGTTAACCATAAGGTCGAAGGTTCAAGCCCTTCCTCTAGCGATAGTTTGTTAATTTGGGACTGAGGCTATGTTGTTGTTGTTGTTTAAAGTGGGTGGCTAATCAATAAGGTAAAATAATATTTATTTATTTTTTAGTAATATATATAAGAACCTCTTGTGAACATTGATTCATGCACTTTAATGAAAAACAATCATTAGTCTTGAGTATACAAAACAACAACCAATCAATAAGCAAGTCAAATATATGCACGCATTAGTGAAAATTTTGCAATAAGAATAAACTTATAAGTATGTAGGCAATAGATCGATCATCGACACCAAAACAAAGAAAAAAAACTGATTAACTTGTGAAAGTAAATTACTAAACATAACACCTTCCCTCTAACATCCAAACTAAATTAATTTTGGTGACAATCACAAAATTCTTTTTCGTATTTGCACCAGTTGTCGAGTGTATAATGTAAAATGGGAGCTAATCAAACACAAAGGAGATGAATAAAGTTACAATTGTGTCAATGACCTATCTAAAAGATATTTGAATTCTACTACCTAACTTCATGAACTCAAATTAACGACTTAGTTTCTCAAAAGCTTCGTTGTAATGTCACAAATCTTTACTCTAAGTTAAGTAATTGAAAGTGATTGACTTGTTTAAATCCTAGAAAGTTTGAATAAATATAGTAAGCTATGATTTGTTAGAACCACACTACTTAAATACAATCACTGAGATGGATTCCATATTTTCAAAAGGATTAACCTACAAAGAAGTCTAATATCTTTTAAATAATATGGTCAATTGAGAAAACATCCTAAGATTAGATGATTAAGTAAATGAAGCCCATTAATGAATTATCAGAAAAAATTAAATCCAAAATGTTGTTATGGATAATTGAGAACATAAAAATTTTTGTTATGACACCAAATCGCTAGTTAAAAGCAAACGAGTGTTATCTCTATGCTAAATTTGTATGTAAAAACGACTTATGACTATTGTGATAAAATTACACGTTGCTAAAAATTGGCTAATTGTCCGCCAAGAAAAATCACATGGGCTAGTATAATTTTATTCGACGTACAAGTATAAAAGTTCAATTACCATATTGATGCTTCCCTAGTATGTAGTAAGCTTGCATTTGGAAACTACACTAAACTACCTACTTGCATCAGAGGAGGATCAATGATTGATAACCCGAGTACAACTAAACGCATTAAAATCTTAAACTTACGAATGTCAAGGACTAGCCCATATGAAAAGCCCTCAAACACTCTCAGTGATTTTGAT
Organism: Stephania yunnanensis; assembly: GCA_039657365.1. NCBI lineage: Eukaryota > Viridiplantae > Streptophyta > Magnoliopsida > Ranunculales > Menispermaceae > Stephania > Stephania yunnanensis. The sequence goes on along the minus strand of CM077581.1, from coordinate 22,622,520 downwards.
AAACAATTATATTACCCACCCAATTTTCTCAAGGCATAACACCTCTATTCCCCTATTCATCATCTAACACTTAACTTTATTTAAAAATTGGTTCAGACAATTCATAAAACACATAGAATGCATAAACACTGAAATTCAAAACAAAACAAAAAAATCAAATAATAAGTAAATTTCATTACCACTAAAAAAAAAAAGAAAGTATGGGCAAATAGGTAAATTTCATTACCACTAAAAAATTTGTGATTTGTGCTTTTATATATATGATATATATATATATATATCTATATCTATATCTATATATTAAAAGCACGAATATAAAAATTTTTCTTTAATTTTAAAATCGCCATTTTATATTTTCGGTACCCTTACATTTTTGTATTAGGATGACTATTTTAACGTATTTTTGAAGAAAGATAACTATTTAACTTAAACTCAAACTTATCTTAATTATGGTTATATATCTATAGTGAAATATAGAACTCTAAAATCTTAATTTATTAATATGTTGTTTAGTATATAGTTTCGTACGTTTCTTCAAAAAACGTCATTGTATATTAAATAGCCAATTTCCCTTTATACTTATTAAATCAACGAAAAATTAATTTGAAGTAAAACAATATATTTCATTTAAATTAAAACCGTATCGTATTTCAATTAAAATTAATTATTCTATTTAAAAGTCCTTTTATATTTTCAGTTACATTTTTGTATTCGAATGGCTATTTTAATGTTTTTTTGAAGAATGATAACTATTTAACTTAAACTAAAACTTATCTTAATTATGGTTCTATATCTATAGTGAAATATATAACTCTAGAATTTTAATTTATTAATACAACAACAACAACAACAACAACATAGCCTCAGTCCCAAATTAACTGGGGTCGGCTACATGGATTAAACTTTTCCATTGTGCTAAATTAAGTGCAATTGATGGTGAGCTTTGCAAACCGTTCAAATCCCTTTTAATTAATGCATCCCATGTTAACTTTGGTCTGCCCCTACCTCGTCGAATTTCTACAGTTTCTATTGTGTCAAGTTTTCTAGTTGGGGCATTTGTAGGCCGTCTTTGCAGGTGACCAAACCATCGCAACCGCCCTTCCCTAATCTTTGTATCAAAATTTTAATTTATTAATATGTATGTTTAATACATAATTTCGTACGTTTCTTCAAAAAATATGTCATTGTATATTAAACAACCAATTTCCTTTTATACTTACTAAATCAACGAAAAATTAATTTGAAGTTAAACAATGTATTTCATTTAAATTAAAACTGTATCCTTTTTCAATTAAAATTAATTATTTTATTGAAAAGTTTATGTGTTGTATAATATAACTAATTAATATAATAAGTGATGTAATACATTTGCACTTTTCGAATAATAACAAGTTGTTGGAATATTGTATTCCTGTGCCGTGAACGTAGCGAGCGGTTTCGTTGGTGTGTAGCTCCTAAAAGAACTAGTATATATATATTTATATTAACGCTATATTAACCCTGTAATTTATAAGTGAAGGTTTTGATCTAAATAGGAATTAAAAAATATTGGTGAAAATTTACTTTTATGATCCTATTTCGTTTGTATGGAACTTCGATTTTTCCACTGCCTAAAAGTTTAGAAAACACTTCCAAAGAACTCTTCACACAACACAAAAATGCCAAAAGCCTTCAAATCAAATCACATTACATGATTTTATTATCCTATCAATTTTGGGACTTCCCAAGAGATCAGGATGATTGAGATTTTGATATATTGTTAGTTGTCAAAACATGATCTATTTTACAAATATGTAAAACATGGCTTAATATATAGATATCTCCCACTCGCACATCATGTGTAAACTATCTACTTAGTTTAGAATCAACAAAGATATCAAAATCTCAATCTTGACTCCTATCGCGGTGACATTTATCAAACGAGTTTTAATGTCTCATCTTTGCTCACTACTTTTAGCGCCAAAGGCGATTGCTTGTATGAGAAAGCCAATAAGTGCTTCTTGCATACTTCTAACCAATAATAACTTATATCAGAGCAATAAATAACAAATTCCAATATAGCTTATTTATTGAATCGAAATAAAAAGTTATAGCAAATAATTTACAGTCTACGCAATCCCAAGGATTTTACAAGACTTAGAAAAAATATCCCTAGTGATAGGTTTCGTCATTGGATCTGCCGTCATCATTTAAGTAGGAATATGTTGAATGAAAACTTCTTTTCTTGCTATGATGTTGTAACGACCCGAAAATCCTAACTCGTGCCACATGTTAATTTCAGGACAGTGACATGGACCCGACTTGACGTGGCAAGCGCGGTCAATTTTTGAGAGTCGACACCGAGGTATGTTATTTATGTGTGGTGTATGTAATACCTATTTTATACTAAAGAAGTATCACGTTTCAGTAAATTATTGGTCTGATTGTGTCGAAATGCGTGAAAAGAAAATTCGAGATACGTGCGATGTGGGTACGGAGCTATTTAGAACGAAATAGCTTAGATGTACAAATTACCAATTTATATAATGATATTAAGCTAAGTAATTAGCAAACTTACCCAATTCGGATAAAATGCCAATAGGCTGAATATGGACCCATTATGCCTCGAGATGCATGTTAAGGCGTGGGGCATTAGATGTCGGGTAGTCGAGAACTAGTATGAGATCAATACATAATGATAAGTCATTAATATACTATTCAATTGAGTTAATGTGCCTAAGCTTATCTAAATAAAACAAAAAAAATTACATAAGCTTATAGTTGAGAATGATTTATTGTGGCCTTTGATTCTTTTTAAGATGATCCTAGGAATCGTCCTATTATGAAAGATGAGTTAAAAATGGTGTCGATCAAGTTTAGAGGTAAAGTAAATAAGGGCATTTGGATGTTATATGAATTAGGAAGTGATTGATGATGAAATTAGATAGTATAAAAGTGAGACTTAACTCCTTTGAGCTTACATGCAAATCAAGAAACAAAAAAATCCAGTCCCATTGAAAAGGTGAAACTTGGTGATCCTTGCAAATTAAGGGAATATTTTAGAGAAATCAAGAAACCTAGCAAGGAGGAAAAGAAGTCAAACCTAGGTAACCCTTATTCTTCATTTTTCATGCTAAATTGAGTGTTTTCTTTGATTTATAATGAGCTAAACTTTTAGGGGTTTTACCCTTATCTATTAGTTAGATATTAATCTAGAATATAATGGTTTCAAGCTCTTGAAAGACCCTAGTAATGATATTAAAATTATCAAGAAACTTAACGCTTTTATCTCTCAATTTGGGGTTTTTAATGTTGAATAATGCATGGATTGAATTTGTTAGTGAATGGAGGTGTTATGCTTATGTTTTTACTTCAATATGAGTATCACAAGTTGGTCTGTGGTGCTGAAAATAATTGGATTGAATTCATGTTTCATGTTCTTGGTGTTCTTGATGATGACGATGGAATGAGTTTAAATCATTGATGGGTTGATTCCTTGTATTTTATATGTCTAATGATTGAGATTTTTCTCATATTTGGGTGTCTTAAATAGATTTGTTAATTACGAACAAAACTTATGTGAATTAAATCAATGTTAAGTTCAAGAGGTTGCATCTCAAGTGTTCGATAAAATGCCAACTAAAAGAAAGGAACAATTTTGGGTAGATTTTTGGCAAACTTTTGGGACATTTTTCAATAGTCTACACTAGTCTAAAAGTCACAAAAATTTGCAAAGAACATAAAAATACTATAAATTTGATTCTCCAAAATTTTCAAGCTATTTCGATAAGTTTTGATTAGTTTTGGAAAATGGTTTTGAAATAGGAAAAAATGATTTCCTAATTGAGCTGAACTTTATTCGAGCACATTTCGGACATCAAACGATCCCATAATTCGACCAAAATTTTCAGAATATGTTATTATATCATTGTGAAGTTTTTCGCCATTTTTTGTGACTTTCTAGCATTTCTAACTTAGTTTTCAAGTCGCATTTCAACTAAAAGTCTCATACTTGCAAATAAGGACTTGAAATTTCACTTGGAGTTGCAAATCGAGTTTTTGGACTTATAAATGCGATTTTATTACTTGAAAACCTTGGTTTCAAGTTTTTGGACTTTACAGAACTAATATCGAGAATTTTAGGAAATTTTATTTATTTTTAAGTCATTTTCCAAGTCGTAGGAAAACTAACTTTCAAGTAATTATTTTGATGTCTCTAAGGGACTATTTTGTAAACTAATACTTTAAACTAAGTTGAAATGGTTTCTAATGATACTAAATAGTTCAATAACACCAAAAAATAATTAATAAATTTTGTTGAACAATATTAAATAAGTCTGGACTGACGCGCGCCGAACGCGTCAATATAGTAAAGTTTCACAAACCAACTATTTTGTAGAATAGTGGCAAATGGTTGATCCTACAAAGATTGGTAGTCTTTCTTAGGTTAAAAACAACAAAAAAGAAAAATCAGGGGTTTTAAAATAAATATTAATTTAACTAACTAATCTAACTTAACTAAATAAATAAAATAACTAAACTAATTTTGAAAACAATTAATTAATACCTAAGTAACACCTAGGTCTATAGTTCCACAAATCAAGATCAAGATTCAATGGCAATCATGGTCTTCAATCTTTCACAAAAAGTCATTAATTTATATTTTCTAGATTAGCTATAGAAAATCGACATCCGCCATAAATTCCTCGTTCCTCTAATCTCGATAGCCAGGACGTCCGCCACTAACTACTTCCCTAATTAATGTATAACTCTAGATATCTGCCAATCGGGTTTAACACACTAACCGCAGTAATATGGGTCTTTGGGAACACTAGTCCTAAATTACCAGGTCGTATCCGCTCCTGATTTAACCTAGATTCAATTATTGCACACTCAAGAACCAAAAGGGTTTGACGAAAAATAGGTCAGTGTTTCTTACTTTATTGGTCCAAAAACACAATTACACGGATACTAATGGTCCATGCATCGACCATATACATACCCTAGATTTAAACCACAATCCTTAAAAGCAAAAACAATAAAATAGGAGAATTTAAACTAAATTAAATAATAAAATAAGAGATTTCACATAATATGCCATAAGTCCATGAACCCGACTTGTTTCCCCTCTGACCTAGGCAATGAGTTGATTAGCCGAACATCATCATCGAAGAAAGTCGATGACAAAACAATAATAGTCGGTGATTAAAAATAATAAAACCTAAGTTTTTAATATATAAAACTACTAAAAACTGGTCTCGAGATGTGAGAAAAACTAATTTTGGGTGTTAGGGAAGTGACTCGTGCACCGAGGAGCATCGTAGGGTTATTTTTAGCTAAAAAACTGGTGTCCGCTACGTGTCTGGACCGCATTGGCTCATTTCCTACTTCGCGCTAATGTGTCGATTCTTGATTGGAGGAGAAAATAGAGACCGCTGACGTGGCAAGACATGATTGGTCGAGAACCAATGAGTGACGTGTTTGGGGTGTAAGAGGCCAAAACTTGGCAGCTGCTGTGATGAGAACCGCTGACGTGGCAGCGTGTCATTGGTTGAGAGAAGATATGCGTTGACGTGGCAACTTCTAATTGGTTGAAACATGCTGTCTCCTATTCTACCCACCGCACAACACGTAACTCAAGACAAACTATCTGGCATCTGATCACTGCAAGTAAATACTCCATTTTGACTATTTTTCTTCCACGAATTCAACCGCGCAATCATTTTCACCTTAAAATGACCAATAAATATAATTAATATATATTTTAGAGACTTTCCATAGTTAAATATACTAAATTAAACTACTAAATATATATAAATACTGATTTATCAAATATCCCCAAACTTAAGACTTTGCACGTCCCGAGTAAAGGTGTAGATGACAACACAAACTAAACTAGACTCCTAATATAATAATGTACTGACTCAACTAATCCTATACCTGACTTAAAATTCATGGAGTTCCTTTGATTTACATAGCCACCAAGTTAACAAGCAACTCAAGAAATCTTAGAGTTATGATATGTCGAGACTCGCAACCCAAACACATTTAAGATCCCACTTTCAATACAAAGACCCAGTCAAAACAAAGGTCATCAACTACTCATAAGTTTTCTTGCAGGGGTGTATTCAATTAAGATTTTAATAGACTTTTAGTTACTTTTATAAGTGGATGACTTTTTTGAAGTTTATAGATTTTCGTAGATTTTTAAAGACTTTGATGAAATTTTACGTGAACTTCATTTTGATGACTTTTATCAACATTTAAGATTTTTAGTGACTTTTGTGAACTTCTTAAACATGATTTTGATGATCGGTCAAGGCATAATTATATTGTTTTTTCTTAATAACTATTACTAATTTTTTTGAAAGTATTTTTATAATTTAATAAAAAAATCATATATACATATTAATGAGTTACTATCAAAATAGTAATATAACAAATAAGTAAATAAATATCAACAAAATAAATAGGTAAATGACTCATCTTTTAGGAGCAAAAAAGAATAAATAGGATCATTGTGTAAAAATTTTGCACTTTTTTTACTTAAGTAAAAAAACTAATATTTTTTCCTAAAGAATGATTGTTTAAATTTCTTAAAATGCACTTCTTGCATTTGAAAAAAAAATGATTATTTTCTTCAAAAATGATAATATTACACTTTTTGAGATTATAATTATGCACTTAATAAACAAAACGTTTTTGTAAAAAAATCGTATAAAAATGTACAATGATGCAAGAATGACATCTTATATATTAATAACAACATCATTTTCATAAACATAGACATTAGAGTATAATGAGTGAGTAATGAAATCCATGAGTTGTGGAGTGGTTGGAGAAGTTGATAAAAACAATTGATAAGAAAATACTTTATGAACAATGAAGTCTTAATTGAATAAGGGAACCAACAAAAATTACAAGTCTCTAAAAGTTTCTGCATTGAGGTGAATAGAAGTTGAAGATTTCTTTATGTGTATTTTTATACAAAAAGTCTATAAAAGTCTAGATTTGTAACCAAACCACAAAAGTCACCAAAAAATTAAATACACATTACTTTTATAAACTCTCTAAAAGTTTAAATTGAATACCCCAAAACTTTTATAAACTTTTAAAAAGTTTATAAAAGTTCACATTGAATACACTTTACTTTTATAAACTCTTTAAAAGTTTTAATTGAATACACCTGAACTTTTTTAATAATTAAAAGTAACCAAAAGTCCATTAAAATTTCAATTGAATACACCCCTGTGGTCTATACATTAAAGCACACAAGTTTAAAATTCTCACTTAATATAGTGAAAGCACTTGAACTAACTTTTTATTTGAGGAGTTTTACAACTTCCGCCTTTATTCAATTTATATTTTCTATTTTTTCTCCAAATCTTTTTTCAATTAATACAATCACTGCTCCATTTCCCGTGGGCCGTTTTTCTCACTTTTTCCCACCACAAGTTTCCTTGCTCCATTTCTTGTGGAAACTTGTGGGACACTCTACATCGAGAAAACTCCTGTTAGTACTTCTCACTTTCACTATAATCAAGTTAATCCCTTAATGTGGGTTAAAATAATATCACATGTATAAATTTGACTGTCTACTCATTTTCGTTATCTAGCACAAAGTCCAACCATCAACTAAGTCCATAATCGTGAAATCATAAAAATTTCAGGTACGGGCTTGATTTAGTGTTTCTCCTAATTTTCCCTAAGTTTTAATTTAAAAAGGCAACTGTAATGTACTCATCCACAACCAAAGACATGAAACAAACTTTCAGGTGACTCTATATGTGATAAAAAAATAAAAAAAACTATACTAAATATATGCATGAAAGTGTATCATATCCTAATGAAATGAGAAAGAAGTATGAAAAAACAAGAAATGAAAGAAATGGAAGAAATGATATAAAACACCACCATTACCATCCACAATTGCATATAACCACATATAAAAATAAACGATCTCACCTGCGGTCTTTCACAAAGAATTCATCCAAATCAATCCACAATCCCTAAAATACCCCCAAATTTATAACAAACGTTGTCCTCAAGGTTCAAAACAAGTCAAGACATCCATCCAATAAAAAAGAAAATGATAGTGGTAAAGAAAAACATGGATAAGAAGATGATACAAATGCATGCATAACAAAAAGTTTCTAAAAACTAATGAACGCATAAAATCTCTAATGTTTATGTGACTAAGAAAACTATAAAAGAACAATCATAACAAGAGCAAGAACTAGTAAATATAGGAGTTAACTGAAAAGACTCCAATAAATCTCGTGAGCCCGAAGTCTTTCAACTAAGGGTGAATTCAACATGATGATAGAATGAAGTCTAGGGTTTTGGGTCTACTAAAAAACCCGCCACTAATGCGGCGACTTAAGTTGGGTATGTCCCAACCAAGTCTCAAAACACCTAAAATCTTATAAACATGTGAATTCCTAAAAAAATGCTCAAATTATCATAAAAATGTAATCTAAAGTCAAACCTACAAAACTCAGTGCTCCAATCCTCTGATGAACGTCAAACGTAACATATCACCTGTAAAAAAAAGAGAGACCAAATTATAGTGTTATTAAAAAAACTAAAACTGAACTAAAACTAAAATAAATGCAAAAAGTAAATAAAATAAAATAAAAATGAAGTTGGGCTGCCTCCCAACGAGCCACCTTTCTTTTAAGTCTTTGGCTAGACTTGGCGTGATTGATCACATGATACCCTCTCCTTTAGAGATGTCAACAACGAATGGCGCATCTACGTATTTGGGCAATGAAGCATGCACGCCTTCTTTCAGATTTAGGAGCTCATTCAGGACTTCCAACACGAAACAATCTGTTGCATCAGGATCGTCCAACACAAAGGTGTCGACAGTGTAAAAGATCCGCGAACACTTCTTACTTCCACGCCCTTATAAGGTGTACCAAATGTGCATGGAAGGGTGGGTGGTTGCACCAACACCAGAGGAAGGTCTTCCTCGCTCTTTATCTGTGGCTTCTCTGGCTTGTCCGAAATGACATCAATTTTCATCTCATTTTTCCCCTCATTTAGTGCAATGACAATTTCTCACTCAATTTGAAAGACTTCACATTCTTATGATGTTTCTCTCCAATAGTCCTCCACCCGCGTAACCTTATTCACCTCAAACGTTTTCAACGTATCAACACTCTCATCCTCCTCTGGGTTAAAAATTAGTTGTGTACTACACAACTCTTCCTCATAAGTCATATTCTGAAGCTTGACATTATATCGAATAAATTAAGTTTCCAAGTCCTTCAAGCCTAGAATCTCAAAATCAATTTGTTGGATCTCTTCAAAAAGTTGTCAAAACTGTTGCTGACTATCTATCAATTGCTCCATCATATCTTCCAAGGAGGTTCTTTGATGAAACTATTGATTTTTTTCATGTTGAGGAACCTGTGGGTTTGACATGAGCCCAAAGAAGTCGAGTTGTGGCAATGCATAACAAGAATAGTGATAATTCTCATACTGTGGATAATAGGGACAATTATTTGCGGAATGAAAATAGTCTCCACAAATTTCGCAAACCTCGACCTGTTGCACAAAATAATGCATGTTAGAAAATTGATATCCATTATGTGACATACCTACCCCATTCACATTATAATAATGTGAATATTCGAATCAACCATAATTATAGGGGTAAGAGGAGTCCATCACAGGGTTGCCAGCATACATGTTAAGAGCAAGGGACTTGATAGGCAAAATAAAAATAAAAATAAAAATAAAAATAAAAATAAAAATAAAAAACCAAAGAAAGAAAAATGCCAATCCCCGACAACAACGCCAAAAATTGATGCGTGCCAAACGCATCAATAAAGTAAAATTTCCTAAACTAACTATTTTGTAGAATAGTGGCAAAATGTCGATCCCACAGAGATTGGTAGTCTTTCTTAGGTTAAAAACAACAAAAAAAGAAAATCGAGAAATAATAATTTAACTAACTAATCTAACTAAACTAAATAAATAAAATAACTAAATTAATTTTGAAAACAATTAATTAACACCTAAGTAACACCTAGGTCTACAGTTCCACAAATCAAGATCAAGATTCAATGGCAATTATGGTCTTCAATCTTTCCCAAAAAGTAATTAATTTATATTTTCCTAGATTAGCTATAGAAAATCGACATCCGCCAAAAATTCCTCGTTCCCCTAATCTCGATAGCCAGGACGTTCGTCACTAACTACTTCCCTAATTAATATATAACTCTAGACATCCACCAATCTGGTTTAACACATTAACAACATTAATATGGGTTTGTGGGAACACTAATCCTAAATAATCAGGTCGCATCCGCTCCCGATTTAACCTAGATTCAGTTATTGCACACTCAAGAACCAAAAGGGTTTGACGGCAAAAAGGGTGAGTGTTTGTCACTTTATTGGTCCAAAAGCACAATTACACGGATACTAATGGTCTAAATAACTATAGGTTGTTCACCTAAAAGCATGCATCGGCCGTATACATACATTAGATCTAAAACATAATCCTTAAAAGCGACAACAATGAAATATGAGAATTTAAACTAAATTAAATAATAAAATAAAAGATCTCACATAACATGCCATGAGTCCATGATCCAGACTTGTTTCCCTTCCGACCTAGGCAATGAGTTGATTAGCTGAACATCATCGTTGAAGAAAGTCGATGACAAAACAATAATAGTCGGTGATTAAAAATAATAAAACCTAAGTTCCTTATATATAAAACTACTAAAAATTGGTCTCGGGAGGTGAAAAAAACTAATTTTTGGTGTTAGGAAGTGACTCGTGCGCCGAGGAGCATCGTAAGGCTATTTTTGGCTAAAAAACTGGTGTCCGCCACGTGTCTGGACCGCATGGTTCATTTCCTACTTCGGGCTGATGTGGCGGTTCTTGATTGGAGGAGAAAATAGAGACTGCTGATGTGGCGATACGTGATTAGTCGTGAACCAATGAGTGACGTGCTTGGTGTGTGAGAGGCGACACTTGGCAACTGTTGTGATGAGAACTGCTGACGTGGCAGCGTGTGATTGGTTGAGAGAAGGTATGCGCTAACGTGGCAACTTCTAATTGGTTGAAATATGATGTCTCCTATTCTACCCATCGCGCAACGCATAACTCGAGGCAAACTATTTGGCATCCGATCACTGTAAGTAAATACTCCATTTTGAGTATTTTTCCAGCACGAATTAAACCATACACTTCGTTTCACCTGAAAATGATCAATAAATATAATTTAATATATGTTTTAGAGACTTTCCATATTTAAATATACTAAACTAAACTACTAAATATATATAAATATTGACTTATCACGGACACTTTTGGTCGAGTTAAGTGCCAATGAGGATTTGAAATGAATAAAAGTAGTTATTATACCATTAATTGACTTGGAATTTATTGTAGGCTTCTAAATAAGATTGTTTAGCACTAATATGTCAAGTTGTATTGCTCACACAATAAGAACCCTTAATAGAAAAATACCAAGAACATAAAAGTGTAAAATTACAAATTTACAAGTTAGATTACAATTAAATTACATTAGCAACAATGATACTAAATGCAACTTAAGGACTCTAACAAGTATATAACCAATCAAAATGGACACCATGTATTTAGCTAACTAGAGTCGAGCGTCAGGTAGTTGATTGGGACGCGTGTCGGAGCTACGAGAGAGCGTGTTAGCATTGATAAGAGATTAGTAAACCAATTAGAGGATCAATTCCAATTCTCATCATATTCTTGGATTTATTTCTTGTTATTCCATTTACTTGGACTCTATTCTCTATCGTTGAGTGTCAAAGTCTTGAGTGTGTCAGGAAGGTACTCTTGAATTTAGTGCTAGATGGAAAAACGCGACCTCACCCTGAGTACTGGATCGTAGGTAGTAGACGTGGGCGAGGTATTCGGGGCACTGTTGATGCCCCATACTACAGGGTTCCACACCATTAGGATGTTCGACTCTATATCTTTAAATTGTTTATATTTGTTTAGGTTTTGCTTTCGCTATTAAACTATTGAACTTACAAATTACAACAATTCAACTTTAAATCACCAAATAACTTATAATAATAGAAAAAAGTCTGACTAGGCCTGCGTTGACTTCACGAGGGCTCACTTGGAGGTCTACGTAGGCTAAGGCCGGGTGGGGCCCAGTTTGTGGGGATTGGGGCCACCACAGATTTCTCTCATAAAGTTATACTTTGTGTCGATGTGTTTTATCTTTGCATGATATTTCGAATCCTTCATATAGGAAATGGTTGCTTGACTGTCATTAAATATAGTCACTGATTTTGATGCACTTTTAATGACTTACAAGTGCATAACTAAAGGTCTAAACCATATTGCCTCTTGAACCACAACAACATAAGCAAAACATTATGCCTCTATGGTTGACAAAGCAATGCATGTTTGCTTTATACTACTCCATGAGATTGCACCATTATTCAATATGAAAACATATCCTAAAGTTGATTTGTGTTCATCTGGATTACCGCTCCAATCAGCATCAGAGTGCCCAAGAAACTGCAGATAATTTGTTTGGTGGCACAAACTTAAATTCATAGTACCTTTCAAATACCTCAATTTCGTTTTCACCACTTTCCAATGATCTTGACTAGGATTTGATTGATATCTGCTAGCTAAACCAATGGCATAGCATATGTCGAGATGTGTACACATCATTGAGTACATTAAACTTCCAATTGCACTTGCATATGGTACATTGGATATTTTATCTTTCTCTATTGGAGTCTTTGGGCACATTTCCATGCTTAGAATTTCAACTTTAGCAATTGGAGTGTCAATGGGGTTACAATTTGTTATTTTGAATCGTTTAAAAATATTCTTAATATATTGTCCTTGCAATGAAGCAAGAATTCTTTTAGAACGACTCCAATGAATCTTCACACCCAGTATGAAGTTTGCTTCATCCGTGTCCTTCACATCAAAATAAGAGGACAACCATTCTTTAATAGCGACAACATAATCAATGTTATTTCCAGCTAAAAGTATATCGTCTATATATAAGGATAATATAAAAAACTATTGATCTGAATCTTTGATATATACACAATGATCTTCATCAATCATATTAAATCCAAAATAAGTTATGACTTGATGAAATCTTAAATACCATTGTTTTGAAGATTGTTTAAGACCATATACTGACTTTTTGAGCTTGCACACTTCGCGCTCTTGTCCATTTACGACAAAACTATTTGTTGTTGCATATATATGTCTTCAATCAATTCTCTATTCAGAAAAGCAGTTTTTACATTCATTTGATGTAATTCTAAATTCATATATGCAACAATAGCAAGCAATAGATGAACTGAGGCAAACCTTACAACTAGTGAAAAAGTTTAATCATAATCTATTCCTTCTTGTTGTGTAAATCCTTTAGCCACTAAACGTGTTTTAAATCTTTCAATTGATCCATCTAACTAACATTTGATCTTGAGAATCCATTTGTCCCCAATTGATCTACGTCCATGAGGTAGATCAACTAAGTTTCAGACATAGTTAGATTTCATAGACTCAATTTCTTCATTAATTGCTTTTAGTCAATGTTCATTAGCTGATGATGATAAAGCCTCATTAACATTACGAGGCTAATTTTCATCATGTGGGGCAGTTATAAATGGCTAACCCTCAATTTCAAAATGTCTTTGAAGCCCACTTTTACAGTTGTTTCTACACGATTTTTCTATATTTGAAACATCTATTGGAATATCACTCCCACTAGAATCAAAAATAGGAGCCAAATTTAGATTAGTCTCAACTGCATTTGAATATAGTTCTAGGACTACATTCTCTAAAGAATCATCAACTTCATAAAAAGTGAGATCTTTTATTGCTTCATTTTTGCTAGCAAATTCATTTTCTAGAAATGCTGCATGTCTTGATTCAAGTTCAATAAATCTACTATTTGGTTGTTCACCAATGAATACAAACCCTTTGGAACGTTTAGAATATCTAACAAAAATCGATTTCTTTCCCTTTAGTCCTAAATTTAGATATTTATTGGATGGAGAGTGAACATATGCTGCACAACCTTAAGGGCGTAAATTTATAAGATTGGGATTTCTCCCACTCTATAGGGTATATGGTGTGGAAGCTACTAATTTTGAAGGTACTAGATTTAGTACATGAGTTATGGTTAGCAATGCATCTCCCCAATATGAAATTGGAAGACTTGCTTGCACCATCATAGTTCGAACCATATCTAATAAAGTTTGATTACGCCTTTCTGCAATAACATTTTGTTGCTGAGTGCTAGGAATGGTAAGCTGTCTAACAATCCCGTTTATATCACAATATTCTTTAAATTGATCAGATAAGTACTCACGACCTCGGTTAGTTCTTAACATTTTGACACATTTCTCTAATTGATTTTCAACTAGAGTTGCATATCTTTTGAAGTAATCAAACGCTTCATTTTTAAGTGAGATTAGAAGAATATGACCAAAATGAGTAAAACCATTAATAAATGTGATGAAATAGGATGCACTATGTCACGCTCTAACATTCATTGGACCACATATATTTGAATGTATTAATTACAATGGATTATCAGCTCTTACAACTATTCCGAATGGTTTTCTAGTTATTTTTTCAGCTAGATAATGTGTACAAATAGGCAAGTCAACTTTTGCGAGTGATCCTAAAAGGCCTTCTCTAGCAAGTATATTCATTCGATCTTGTCCTATATGATGTAATCTAACATGCCATATATTTGCATCTAAATTAACAAAGACCGAAGATGCAGAAATGGAAAAACAACCATCATTATCATCAATTTTAAACTCGCCTTTGATATACAAAATAATAAAACATTAGATAAGTATCCAAACCTATGAAGTGCAATGTCCAAAAACATGGTGACACTATTTTTATTGAAGTTCAAACTGAAACTAAGACTAAGAAGGACGAGTACTGAAATTAAAACTTGCCTTATTTATGGGGCATAACGGATATCATGTAGAAGTAGTGTGTGCCCCTTGTGTAGCTTTAATTGGCATGTGCCAATTCCTCGAACAACTACATATGCGTTATTTCCAACATATATCCACAGTGCTCCCACTGGGATGCGACGATACTCAACAAATGCCCCTTAGTCTTTCGTTACATGGCTTGCTTCTCTTGAATAAATAATCCACAAAGGATTAGAGTTAGCATATAAAGCATCCCTAAACATAAAGAAATTGTAGGATGCATTAAAAGAAAATACCTATTATTTTCTTGGTTCAGGACATTTCCTTGCAAAATGTTCTTTTTGTCTACAGTTATGACATGCCATCTTTTTCTTGTCCTTCTTTTTATTACCTCGCTTGCGATTGACATTTTTCGATTTCAGAAGGTGATCCACAATGTGTTTGTCTTTCGTAGCTACTAGTTTTCCTTTAGATTTAAAGGAAGTACTTTGGGAGCCTCCATGCATAACCATTCCCTAAGTTGAAGTCTTGGCAGCTTCCAAGCGCTCTGCTTCTAACTCCACGTGACGAGCAATATCATTAAAATTCTTGATATTCTCGTTATGGCTCATCGAAACTTTTATGTGCTCCTAATTTTGAGGAAGCGATCGGATGACTGCTTGAATTTGTTGTTCATCTGACTGAACATGACCAGTAGTATCATATTCGACATCTCTCTCAGATGTTGTTTCATCGAGTGATGCTGACGTTCGACATATGTTTCAAATTTGATAGTGAGCTAACGCAACCTTATTGCGAAAGTCATCCCGAACCACTGCTTCAACATATTCTACATTTCCTAAGCAATATCAAATTGCTCGAACTCGCACATTAGATCGTCTTACATGCAGCTCAACAACATAATGTGAGCAATGTTGTTTTTACGTTTCCAGATTTGAAATGTATCATGAACCCTACAATGTTAAGTAGTTGTACCCTTTTCTAGCTTTAAGATCACATTCTCAAGAGTCTCAAAGACTTCTTGCTCTTCTAAGATATATTGCACCTTTCGATGCCATATAGCAAAATTGTCCTCATTGAGCATTTTTCCCTTGTTCAACTTAACAATTATACTTTTTGCCACTGAAGTCAGGGATTCTAATGACAAAAACTATTCATTAGTTAGATTATTCAAAAAATAATCTTACACTAATTTGCCACTAACTTCATTTACACTAATTAATAATTATTTATGGGTATAAGATCGAGAGTTTGCTATACTTACAATCATCACTTATAAGCTCAAAAACATATTAATTATTATTATTTAAAATAATGTAAGCAATTAATTTCCCACTTAAAACGCAATAAAAACAATTAATTAAAGAGTAGCATAATATAACCATAACAAAAACAAGAAATGCATACCTTGTGTACTATTTTTCGTAGGAAAATAGGATAAGACAACGCTCCGCTGAACTCCTTCGCGAATTTGGCGTTGTTCTACCTTTATCAGTTCATAAAAACTTTTCCAAAAATTATTGAAAGACATTTCCTTTTTGATGAACTCCAACATTTTCAAGAAATATTGAGGGAGCCAAGAAGCATCAAACCTCTATTCTTGTGGCTCACATAAAACCCATTGTCTTTGACTAGGTAATATATTTTATCGAATGTACCTATATGTCGGATGATTAAGCGCATAGGATCATTTTTGTAATGTTGAAGCGCCTTATATGGATCGTCGCTTCCAGAATCTTACCATTCATATTCACGAGCCATAAATGATAAAAAATATTTTGGTTATATTATGTACTACTAATTTTTTTCTTAAAAAAATTGTGATATGAAAATCAAGAAAATTGATTTTACACTAGTTTATTTAAAAAAATAGCCAAATAAACTTATCACAAAAAATATATATGTGTATTGGACTCTGCAATTCTATTTCTTTCTAACATGAACAAAGGAATTTTGAAGTCAACACTAAAAATGTCAAACATGATATAAAAGATTCTCTAATCCATTAACATTTAATATTTATAGCCAATCTAAAGTTGCAACGTAGCAACCTAGTAGTTTGACTCCGAGACCCGTATCAAATCCAATTTGATTTATGGAATGTCCTTGACACACAAACCTTCAACCCAACAAGATTTTTATAACTAGATATGATACGTTAAAAAAACTTTTAACACATGCAAAAGACGTGTTAACATAGTACTTCCTCATCGCCATCATCGGGCTTACATTAATGCGCATGTAACGAAGAAAAACACGTAAATCTATGTTTTTTTTTATCATAGAACACGGGAATGCTTCAACAGAAATGTTTCACTATTTCCGACTCCGGCCATCGGCGACCTGAACCATCGTTTTTCGGTAAGTACCTCAATAGGTGTGTTGTAACTGATCGGCATCGAATTTCGACGAAAGAACCCAAAACCACCTCTTTTCTTGATCGTGTTTGTTGATCTGATGGGTGTGTCGGCTCTTATTACAATCGGATTCAGCAACGTCGCTGGAAATCTGTGAAACCCCATTAACAAAATAGAATTAAATAAATAATTCTAAAAGAATGTAGGAAGTCCTCGAACTCAACATAGTGAATACCCCAAAATCATCCAAGTGTGCGGGATACTAATCACTTAGTTGCTCTGATATCAATGAAGAATTTTTGTAAAAAAGAAAGGTACCTTTATCCTATTTCGTTTGTACGAAATTCGGGTCTTTTCCATCATCCAAAAGTTTGGAAAACACTTCCAGATAACTCTTCACACTACACAAAAATGCCAAAAGCCTTCAAATGAAATCAAAATACATGATTTTATTATCCTATCAATCTTGGGATATCCCAAGAGATTAGGATGGTTGAGATTTTGAGATATTGTTAGTTATTAAAACATTATCCATTTTACAAATATGTAAAACGTGTCCAATGGACCCAATTGCATATTTTTTGTGAATGTGGCCAACAATAAGCAAAGTAAAAGAAAAGGAAAGTGAATCCTCAATCTTTTTAAGGCAATCTATAACAATTATTATTGATCTCCTAACAAACATTCTTATTATAAAGGGAACGACTAAACAAACTCCACATTTTGCTTATAGTACTCCATTACTCAAGCATATCCTGATTTGAATCTCAATAGGTAAACATACTTCACTTTCATTTTTCTGAAATACCCAAAACACCTTAAAAAAATTCAAACATCTCCTATCCTCAACCCCACCCCATCATCCTACAATCCTCTTCATTTCTTGATTTTTGCTATAGTAGTATAGCACTTGTACTAGGTTGAAAGTGCAGTGGGAATGTTGTTTTTTATCAAACAAGGTCGGATTTGGTCTCGCCAGTGACTAGAAGTGAGGAAGTGTTGCTCGTGGGTTTCAGACACATAAGGTTGGCTGTCACAAAGACTTTTGAAGAAGTATTGATCGCCTCCCACCGAGATTGAGACCTTTTCGTGAGAGTTGGAAGGAGCTGTTGGAAACATGTAACGAGGTCTCGATGGGATTCATCTAAGACCTCTAAAGAGGTGTTGATCATGTGTGTTCGAAACCCACGGGCGACAATAATGAACAATAATTTTTTAATGTCCAAAAAATATATATGAAAAAACTAATGTGTTATGCTCAGAATCACCAGATATTCTCGATTTCATCAACATTTTATGCCTAAAATACAAGATTCAAGCCCAAAATTAAAGCCCAATAACAAAAACATAAAAATCTACTTAAAAACAACAGAAATTCAAAATCTAAATGTAAAGAGGTAGGGAATGCATTCACGACATCAAATCGATGTGGTTTCGCCTAAATTTTGTCAAATTTGGGTTGAAGATGAAAATATGATTTGAGAGAGGAAAATACGGTTAGGTGATTATGGTATGAAGGAGCGAGGTATGTGTGACAACCTAATTTCTTAGTCATATTTTTATCCTTAATCAGGATTACTGACCCATGACATGGAGCCCGCTACCAGATGCACAATTGACTTTAGCACGTGGTCGAGGTATATTTTATTTTTATGTGGTGTTTTCCTAGTGATTGTACATGTGTATATTGTAAATCAATTTTCTCTACCTAATTTAGGCTTCAAGTCGTGAGTGGAGTCACGCCTCGAGATGTGTGAAAGCGCAAGACCTGGGGTAGTGGATAATGTGGTGAGTGCCTAAGTAAATTTTATTTATTTGATAATATCATAACTTGGAATAACTATTCTACTTTGCAACTAAATCAAGGAATGGCCTAAGTTGAACTTAAATAAAAATGAATCATCAATCTTCTTTTAAGATGTGTACCATTGTGGAATCCCATGAGATCTAGTTGGAGTTAGTAGATATGAGAGGGGGTCAAGTAAGTTTAAATCAACCCTATATTTGTGTAGAGATCACCACGTGGAGCGAGATGAGTGGATAGGATTGCCCGCCTAGAGACTATTTAACGCGCAACTTAGTATTTCCAACCTCATCATAACATGCAATTTAACTCTAATAGAGAAGATTTTTGGAGAGAATACTTGCTGAGATTCTTAGTTTTAAAGATCTCCATTGAAGAATCTAAAGCTTCATTAGAAGAACGTCCAAGCTAGGAGTTGAGGAGCAACCCTAGGTATCATGTCCATTCACTTTAATTTATTATTGATGCATATTTGAGCATGAATAAAGCATGTTTTCAAATGAACAAATCTGAGGTTCGTAATATACTACTTTCATGAACAAATTCATTTCCCTTATCTATATTTGATTGTTGGAATGTGATCAAATCAGTTTTGGGAAATTTCATACAAATTGGGGTTTTTAGCATGAAATGAGTTTTTAAGATTATGATGTAATTTAGCTCTTTATTTCAAAACTAGTTAAAAACTTCAAATCCTTGTGAAATTTCACTCATTCTACAATATTGGATTTCCATTAACTTATGAGATTTTAAAAAGCATGGTAGGTTTGAAACAAAAACATGAACTTTCACGGATATGCATCTAAATTCTTTATGCTCGATCATTTTAAACGAAGTGTAAGATATCTAGTTTTCCCTGATGATGTATCGGACCCTTGGTATATGAGAATGAGGGTTCGAGGGGCACATGAGGACGTCTTCCTATGGAAAAACCTATAATTCAAAAGTTCAAAAATCTGGGATTCTATGCGAGTAGCGCGACAACCATGTTGGGGACTAAAAACTTGCACAAAACTCATTCGAACTAAACCAATTCAACTAAGCTTAAACCTACTCCAATTAGTTCAAACACACTCTAAAACACCCCTAAAAACTCTAGGAACTTAAAGAATCGATAACGAGTGTGGGACGCGAGTTTTAGAATGGTTGAGACGGTTTAGGCTAGAAGTTGGTGTTGTTTGAGGTAAGTAAACCTTTAGGGCACTTGTCTCCATTTCCTATCATTTATTTTACTTTTATACAGTTATTTGGATTGTTCTAGCTACTTTGATTCTAATGATATCATGACTTGTATCCTTCTACTTCGTTAACGTTTGATGAATCATGGCATGGGGTTATTATTGAGTTGTTATAACCTCTTTAGTGTTCAATGGACACTCCATATTGATATCATAGTCGTGAAAATTCTTTCTTGCTAATTTATATTCCATTGTATGATCAAAATGGCATGCTATTATACTTGTTGAAGTAGATAATCTTATCTATGGTCCTATTGTTGATAAATACCATTTTCATTGTATTGTTTCAAACGAATATATCACCGGTTCCTTGATATTAATAGTGAGTAGTCGACTTGGGTTAGGTTCACTTATTTATGAGATGAGGCTAGGGGTTAAAGTCCTTGGGGTTGCCAGATATTACACCTAGTTGATGTGATGTAATTCACCGCTAGTAGTAGTATCCCACCTAGTGACACATCTCGAGCGTGTATAATGAACTCCCCACTTATTCTTTATACTTTTATTTTGTAGTAGCGGTAGGTGAAATAGTCTCTACTTGGATTTAATGCTCTTCTAAGAGTTTTAAGAGGTTTTATTAATTAACTTTAAAGAAATAATTGAGAACACACAATAAACTAAATTATAAGAACTAAATAACATTAAGATTAATTAACTCAATTTAAACAAACTTAAACAAGGGATAGGGAACACCACTAATTGCATCTAACTAAATGTCAACACAAACTATAACAATATTCATAAACATACATATAGACATAGTTCAATCACGGATTTCTAGGAATTTCATTAAATCTTTATTATAAGTAAGCTATAGTAATTCAAAATTACATAGTTTTCCTTTTATCAATGGTATATGACACGTATCGAGCGTGTACGATAAAGTTCCCACCTTTATTATACTTTTAAGTTTGTAATAGTGGCAAGTGGGATCCTCTCCACAGGGATATTTATCAAACTCCTCTAGGTAAAGGTCTTTCAATGGTTTTTTTTTTTACTTTAATTTAATTAAAACAGGAATAAAAAATCACTAATTTAATCTATGATACTATAATAATTAACTAAACTAATTAAACTAACTTAACTATCACAATTCAAATTCACTAATATCCAAATCAATTCAATAAATATCTAAACAAACATCAAGAACAATGAAACATCAATCCGTTTTGCATCCAAACATGTTACTTTAATCATTTAATCATGAGCATACTTTATAAAGTATCATAGATCATTAAACTCTAATCATAAGTAGTAAACATCCTTTAGCACGCCATTAGTTCTCCTTATATCGGTGGAAAAACTACTCTCTAATTTTATTAAGCTAACCCCTTTTTATACACAACGACATTAACTTCACGCAATAAAACCACATTACACTTTGCGAAAACTTCGAACTACTAAATCTAACACTTTCGGAAAGCCACTTCAATATTAGATTTAGATCTCAAATTCACCTAGAACATCTAGACGGTAATATACCATTCAAATAATTCTACTTACTACTTTAAACTAGATAATGAGTTCAAATATCACAATACACATTCTAGACTATGTATGCAATACAAAGTTCATGATTAAAATTCGCAAATAATATTCTATTAAATAAGTGAATCAAAGAATATGATTGTTTTAAAGCATTAAGCACATAATCATCTCATTATATCTAAATTGCAAAACTGATTAAGTTCATGTTCGGACTTTGTTTAGATTAATAAAATTCTCACTCATATTCATAAATAACATCGCAATAATGTAAATAAAAGACATGGATAAATACCTCCAGAATAAGTACTTTGAATATTCAAATCTTCTCCAAAAGCAATGAACAATAAAATAATAAACTTAAATAGTAAACAATGGCTCATATAGTAATGAAATATTGATCTAAATACTCAATGAAAACTGATTTTGTAGTCCTAGGGTCTTATTTATAGTATCATATCCCAAACTAACCCAAACTATTCATGGTTATCTAAAATTCATGAAATCGGGTCCAACGATTCCTGGTCGATTCTACTAATAATGCGAATCGCTAGCCGAATCCTTAGGATATGCCTTTGTGCTTCACCGATTCGATTAGTAATTCCTAGTACAAATCCCAAATCACTAAGGAATCGCTGACAGTGATTTCAAGTTCTCTCTTGAATCGCTGAGGAGTCACTATGCAATACTTCTACTTGGTCAAATCCTTCATTTTCTTCCCATTTTCATCCATTTCTTCAAATATTTCAATCACACACCGCCACATCATCACACGTCACATCAGCCTTGTGGGCTATGCTTTACTACATCGGGATCCGTGCGACATGTTTTTCGATGTAAATCCAACATAAGACTATAATATATTCATTTCACATCGTTGTTCGCTCCGATTTCAATTATACACCTTACAGACCTGAAATAGACAAATATAAGTTAATATGACCATATTTTAGAGACTTTACCTTATAAAACATACTAAAATATCCCATATAATGTGTATATTTTATGACTTATCAATATATTCTAATCTCATCATTATTTTTACTCAGAACACTCAAAGCATACTAATAAACATATAAAACCGCACTAAAGGCCTGTTCGATTTGCATGACTGCTTAAGTAATCCATTGGATTAGATATAATCCGTTGTTCGATTCGCACAATTAGATAATGCAATCGGATTAACTTATCATACAAACTTTGGACTAAACAAAGTGAACTTCCACCCTATCACTAGCTAATCTAATCTTTCTCAATATGTGTAAGGACAAAAATGCCCTTCAATTATTCCAAACAAAACCATTGCTCCTTCACTTATACCAAACCAAATCACTGCTCCTTGTCTTCATCATTCGTGTGTCCTCCCTGTTAACCCTAGTTGAGCCTCATCACCATCTTCAATGACTCTGTGTGCTCAGCTTGTCCTCCATCTATTTGGTTGCCGTGATCGACCTTGTCCTCCTTCACTTTTGTCTATGGGAATTGATCAACCTCGTCCTCCTTCGTTTAGTGATAGTTTGAAACCTTAGCTGATCCTCAGTCACCACTACTAATCAATTTCGATTTATGGGAATTGGTATGTGATTACTCTTGTTACCTACATTGAGATTGAATGTTTGCAGTTAGACGAACCATTTCGTTCTTCTTATTCCCCGACACGACCTACAACGGTGAATAGGGTTCGTCGATGGTCGAATTTGTAGATTTTGTCTCCTCGTGCGGTTTTTTGTGGGTGAGAACGAGATGAAGCTTGGGGGCTTTTATATGGGGAGAGGTAAGAAATGCATTTTCTTTTAATCACTTGAAACTATATCATGCCAACTGAACAAGTCTTCAACTTCAGATTACCTATAATCCATAGTCATGAAATCCAATGCATTTTCTTTTAATCACTTGAAACTATATCATGCCAACCGAATACATAATAAGATTCATGAATACACTAACTATGAGATGATAACTAACTGAATATGCTGCTATTACTCGACCTAGAACTTGAATTCACCTAAGCTTCCTAGACAGGTAATAGACTGCTGAATAATCTTAGTTACTACTTAATATAGTTTAGTTACACAACTATGATGTAAATTATCTATTAACATTATAACATGTTGATCGCAATACACATTGGCCACTATGTATGCAAACTCTAGTTTCATAGATTGTAACTCAATTGATACAATCAATTAATATTATAAATTTAAGAATAATAATAATGATTTAAATTAAGTACTAAGACCATAACTTCATAAACTATTTCTTTGTAATTGGTTTGGTCCATCCCATGGTATAGACTAATAAACCACTCAGACATACTAATATAAAACATCATAAAATAATTAAAACAAATTAATGAAAAAAATTTATTAAAAAACTTGACTCCCAACTTGAGTTCTCCATAGCAATAGTAATGTAAAACTAAAGTAAAACAATAGCATAGGATTGATATAGCATCGAAAAATAGAGGCAAGGTTAATTTCGAAGCCATAGCCTCATATATATAGTATCCAATTCAAACTCAAATTCCTAGTTCTTATCCAAAAATCTCATCACCGACCTTGATATTTCGGTAGCGATTTGGATTTATTGTAACATCGCTGAGTAAATCGTTGAGTGTCTTCATAAAATACTCCTTTGTGGTATAACAATTCCGGTGGCAATTTAAGTGTTTCGCATACACCACTGGAGTTCTTTGCTGCCGATTTGTCCAGCGATTTAAGCTCATTCTCCATTGCGATGGAACTTCTCATGGCTTCTTCCAGAGTTGGTCAAATTCTTCTCTTTCATATTCAATTCCTTCATTTCTTCAATTCTCTTCAACGATACATGAAATCAAAAAAAAAAAGAAAACCTAGTGTCACATAGTCCTTTATATTAAAAATAAGCACAAAATACATAAAACGCTATCTAATTATTAACTTATCAAATATCCCAAAACTCAACACTTTGCTGTCCCGAGGAAATAGATACTTATCAATTATATTTTCTTATTATCTTTCAATGATTTCACAATAACTTAACTTAGAAAAAAATGATTAGCAATAGAAGTGAATATTCATATGTAAATAAAAACTTAGGTAGAATAAGGAAAAATAAGAGAACTACCTGCAATTATGACTCAACATTCACATGGAACACCTCAGAACATAAGGTTCAATCAATACCAAGGCCAACCACTTATATAGGCTTTCTCAAACTCCACATGCAAACTTCAAGCCTACATTGTCTATAAATAAAAGCAAAATCATGCTATTAGAATCTCAAAGGCAAAAATTACCAAACCAATCTCCACTACTGAAAAACTTAACCACGAATGAAGTGAAAATGATTTTCCTTTAGGTTGTAATTTGGTAAGGTCTGATCCTAAACAAAAAGATATATAAAGAATCTAAAATATATTGTAATTAACTATAGCTCCAACTTTCATAAGCTCATTCAATAAAATAAAGTATAGAGAATAGATAATTTTCAAAGTAATGATTCTCACACTTAACATATACATATTAACAATGCTTTTCATGCCTTTTTTCAACCTCCCTACTCTCTTCTCTATTTTTAGAAGAAATCTTTTATTCCTTCGGATATTGCTTTTTGTAGGACTCTCATCCATTTATGAATAAATTGAGTACATATTCTGAATTTATTTTCTTTAATTCAGGAAATTCACCCTTTTGATGTTTTTAGAGTATTTAATCTCTTAATTTTCCTTTCTTTTCTTTGAATTCTCTTTTTATTTCTTTCTAAACGTTAAAACACTAATTATAAGTATAGACATTCTAATTAGGTTAAAGATTATATAAGTCTTTCGGTTATTAAATTTAACATTATGTACCAATAAAATATAAGTCATATTAAGCTCAAATTGGATAACTATAGATAATATAATGTTAGATGGGCTAATTAAGCTATTTTGGCTTATAAACGGACAAGGCCTAAATCATTCCTTAATTGTGGTATCAATATTATATTACATCGCCTTGATTGACTAGTAATCTTGTTCTAGGATTCTTAAGATTTGTTTCGATCTTCTACCAACTTTTATGTCTAACACAAGGAAATCAATCCTTCCAAATACATCTAGTTAATACACAATCTAGTCAAGTCTATGAATAGGGCATAAATGGTTGATTCCTTTTATCTAATCAAGTCTCATTTTTTATGAGTAATTATAAAAGAATGCACTCCTATTTAATTTAATTACATTCCATATCATAATTCTCAATATAATTAAACTTATTTCAATTGAAAATGAAATAAAATCAAAATCGAAATTACCTCATAAATATCTACCTCAAATCTTTCATATAATCATATCTTATATTATTTACATACTTCACTTCACTTCAGATATCACTGATATCCCCAAAAGTCATTCCAAAGTTAGTCCTCAAGGTTTAAAAAAAGTCGGGTTCTCAAAACAAAATCAAATACCTCATGAAGCATTAAAAATATAACATGTGAAAATGTTAAACATGAAATTTATAAAAGAATAATTAATATAAAACACTTGTCATAAATTAAACAACCAATGAAAAAAAAGATATCATTAATATACATATCATAACTCATAATCTCATAATTTCTAAAAACCACAAAAATAATACCAAATTAGTGACAAGAATTTTATCCTTACAAAATATTCACTCTAAAAGATGTCATTGGAGAAAGAGAAGAAAGATAAAAAATGTTGTTGAGGGTTCACATCATCTCCTTAATCACCATTATCTTGCTCATCTTGGTGAGACCTGTATGTGGCGGCCCTACCGCCCCGGGGTGACGTATCTCCGTGTACTCCTTTCCAGGTTGGTCCAACTACGCGTGTCAGGCACCTGTCCGTCCTCTTCATGTCTCGCAAATCGTGTCCACGTGTGTATTATCATATTAATTAGTAGATTATCCTTATTTTCTTAACTTATTCCTTGTGGGTATTTAACTATTTTAATTGTTACTTCATTTGTATTTATTCTAATGCTTAACCATACTAGTGAGTTATTTATTACAAGTTAACATAAATCAGCGGAAGCCTTAATTGATACGATTAGTATAAGTAAATTAACATAGTAAACATTATTTAAAAGAGCAAATCCTACTATGGAAAACCCTGTAAAATACTCTATATATAAGCGACAATACCACAAATAAGGTATATATACATGTACGGTGTCATCTCAAATCTTCCAATACCCAAAAAATATAAAATCTCAAAAATAAACACGTACGAGTAGGTCCTTAATAGCGGACAATTAGATGTAGTCGTCTAGGATCCCCTTGCTCATAGTACCAGGGTCTGCACTCAATCATCACAAAAAGACAGATGAAAAGTCCAGTAAGTAAAATCCCAAGGAACTCCTTTGAGCATTCATATAATAAAGTAAAGGAAATACAAGGAATACTATCAAGTAAACGTGCAAAATATAAAAATAGACAACTGTAAATGGCTCATCGCATGAATAGATAACAAACAAACTAATAAATGTGTGTACTAGCTCTAAATGGACTAGACTGTACTCTTGGTCACCAAGTTCCCACAAGTGGTTGCGCTCAACTGACCCGACACTTGGTCCAACATGGTACTAGCCAAATCCGCTGTCACCGACACGTGCACCAAGGGCAAGCTCAAGTCGCCATTCACTGAGGGCCGGGTCATACACGCTACCGTCCAGTGCATCACAAACACACATCCAGGAAATTCGGGGGAGTAACCTCAACCCACGTCCAAATAACGGAATAGACTAATGAACAACAAGGAATGATAGAAATGAAATGTAAAAACAAAATCAAATACTCAAAGTCTTTCAATTAGGTTTTACGAACCTTAGACCGCTCTCTGACCTCCCCAAACTCTCGTATTTAACCTGACAAGCTCTTGGTACCAAGGTATGGTTTCCCCAAGTCCGTTAAGTCAAATTTGTATAGTTTTAAGTTATGTCCTAGTGTTTAGTCGTGTATTGGGTGAGAAATCACCAAATCTGCCCTTAAAACTCCATTTTGATCTGCAATTAGCGTGCTAAGGGACATGTGTAGTGCGTTATTGTTCTTCAGGATGAAGAACAGTTAGCAATCCAGAACAATTAGCGTGCTAACCGTTACATGTAGCGCGCTATCTGTGCTCTGGGACATAATATTCAATATCTATGCTCTGGGACAGAATTATCAAGTCGAGGATTTGTCCAACCCTCTCAAATCAGCTACCTTATTGGATCTAATATGTTTCCCATATATAACTAACTTCAATCAACCCTTAAAACACCCCTGAACCTCAATCTAACCCAAATTCCTCAAAATTCATGCATTCATGTCAACTCTCCAATTTCTTTAAAATCATCAAATTTAGCTAAATCTATAATACATTCTCTCTATATATGATCTAACAACATGTAATTCATCAAATTCTCATTAAAATAAGAGACCTAATCACCAAAACTCGAATTTCATCAAACATGTCAAAAACTAGGTTCATTGGAAAGTGAAGAAAATGATGGAGGTGATTACCTAGGTTTAGATCTCTTAAATTGATTTTCAAAGGTGTTGTATCTCAGCTGCAAATCCTTTCTTCTTCCTCAGATTGTCACAGATTTGCATGAATTTCATGTGGTTTTGATCAAACACTCCACTATCTCCTATATATATGTTTGGTCTTGAACAATTGTGCGTATGTATCTTGAGGATTATCTTGTGGTTCATAAACATGCTATTCTACACCTCTTGACGACTCCAATAGTACACTCCTTTCCTAGTGTAACTATAACGACCCAAAATTTTTAACCGTATTTATGTCCTTACACAGGCTCAACGACCCGTATCGTGGGACCAACACCGTGATATATACATTGACTGAGGCAAGGGCCGATGTATATTTTATATTTGTTGTGATGTATGCCTAGTGTATTGTATATGTGTAGACTATTTAGTAAATTTTATATGGGTGTATGGGTATCAAGACGAGCAGGGAAGTACCTCGAGTCACGTGTCGGCGTGGGACGGAGGTAGTGGCATATTGGGGGTATGTTTAAGTTATATGAATAAAATGTGAATTTATATTGGGTAATAAATGGCTTTAATGTGGCCACATTTAACTAAGTGTTAAATGGCCTATAGTTAGTGCAAATAAAACAAGGTTCATTAGATGTGCATCGAGACACATGTTAACCATCAAGAGGGCAAGTGCCAACTTATTGAGTCACTCACAATTGACTTAGGGGACAAGTGGACGAATGTGGTCCATGAGATGTGCCTCGAGACACGTGTGCACACCATGATCAAAGGCTAACATTTAAATAAATCACTATAGTCCAATGTGTATATAAGTCATTGTATTGGTTCCTTATCCTCACCAAAATCGGGAGGAGAAGAGAAAAGAAAGAGTTGCTGGTGTAGGAGAGGAAGAAAAGGAGAGAAACCAAAGAAGATCATAGTGTTATTCAGTTGATGTTGTTTATGGTTTGTTGTTGGCGAGGGGGAGCTCGAGAGCTCAAACGATCTGCCAACGAAGTTCGTCCGAGGAAGGAGACGACTCATAAGAGTTATCTCCCCTCCCCAAAGGAGCTGGGGTTGCATCTCCGACCCTAGCTTGTGAAGAAAAATCTTTTTTTCAATCAACGAACCTGAGAGTCCCTGGTTCGCTGAAGAAGAAGGGTGCATGCACGGGCCGTGCGTGTGCACCCCTTTTCTTTGTTGGGTCGAGCCAGGCCTAATGCCTTGGCTAGGGTCAGGTTCGACCCGTTTGGGTCGACTTGACCCAAAAAAAAAGAAGGAAAAAGAAAAAGAAGAAAAAGAAAGACAAGAGAGAAAACAATTGGAAACAAATTCTAGAAAATTAGGGAAAAAATTTGAAAAAATTATATTTCGACAAAATAAAAAAAAAAATATTTGGAATTTCAGACAAGACTTTTACAGGGGTTGTACATCGAAAAGCGTGAAATGGGTGCGTTGGCCTAAAAATTGAGAAATTGGTCTCGAATTCGATTTGGCCTAAATTGATAAATTATTGAATTTTAGGGAACTAAGGGGAGAACTCAAAAGTTTAGGCACGCGTTTTGAAGTGTTAAGGGAATGAATAAACTAGGACAAACGTGTGAATTGTAAGTACAACTGTGAGAATTTCGTATTTCATTTCATTCATCTTTGTTGATTTATTGGTCTATTGGTAGACATTGCTTCTTGAAATCTCATATCATATTGTTCTTATATCTATTCATGAGTGAATATTGTGACATGATGCCTTGTGAATTGTTTCATTGACTCTGATTCCTACTCTTCATGTCATTTTGAAAAGAATTGATGAAAAGCATACTAATGGGATAATTTGGATTTACTTGGACTTTTATTTGGTTTCCTTTGAGCTTTGTGCCTAACTTGTTTTGGATTCCTAGAACATTGGCATTATTTTTCTTTGAAATTAAAGTAGAGATTATCTAGTGTCAATTGCACGAGAGATGCGTAGTTAACGGGGATAACGGGGACACGGGTCTACCGGGGTTCCGACACTCACCACTACACTTGCGCGACACACGAGTTATGGGACTCGAGGTGGTCGGCAAGCATGAGATTAATGTTGTATAAGCGTAGAGCGCAACTCCGCTATTTGTGAAATATGTTGAGCGCAACTCCATATAGTAGTCGGAAAGGTTAGGTGATAGTTTTCACCGCCGACAGGACGTAGATCATCTCGACTTAGCCTGTGATTGTCTCTACATGTTTAACTGTGGTATTTACTTGCATTACTTGATTGAACAATTTATTTCGCCACTTTATGCTTTTAAATACCATTCGTTTATTTTGGAAATGTGGCATAGAATCCTCCAGTTATTACTTAAATATTACTATATTCACCGTGTAGTTTGTGATGGTGGGTGTAGGTCCGTCGAGCAGCAGTAGACTGGGGAAGGAGAAGATCCGCGACTTTCTCTAAGCAGTTCGGTGACTCTACTCACTCATTTTGTACGACTCGACTTTTGTTGTATTATGCTATTTATGTCTTTCCTGTACATTTTGGGTTGAGTGAATGATTTCATATATATACATGCATGTGATGCCGTATTTTTCTAATTTTCCACACTTAGGAATTTTGAATCATCACAGCTTTCGCATAATCTTTCGATTACATATTAATATGAAATCACATGAAAAAGATAATGGAATTTGGATTAATTTTAAATTGAATAATATATCAGTATATATATTTTGAGGAATATATGGACGAAAGGCTGACTAATACGTAATTAAGTCTTATATGGTTAGGATTAAGGCTTGATTACGGGATTTGGCCGGGCGGTGCCCTGTTTAGACGTTGGGGCCGCCATAGTAACTCAAAGTGATGATCTAGATGTGCATCTCAATGTCCCTTTTCGTTCCATGCAACTATAGGCTTATTTATTCCATTAATGTCACATTACCATAAGCCTTTTTAAAACCATATGGTTAGTATTTTATTTATCAAATTTAACCAACTCATGGTCCCACTAACCTTCGGTTACCCGATATCCAGCCCCGCGTTTCGACATGCATTTCGAGGCACGCCATAGCCTATTGTTCGAATTTAATTTAATTAACATATGGTTACTTTACCTATTTCAATTTGATTTCATAATCATATTTCATAAATTGTTTGAGTTTCTCTAGTGTACCCATACTTAGCCTCTCGATACCAGCGTTGACACACATTTTGAGGCAACTACATGTCACACAACCTCACACGATATCGTTATTCAACATACATACATGCGATGTATTTAAAAAATAATTTAATAAATTGCATCGCAAATAAGCAATCCAACACACAATCAACTAATGTAACTAGATTAACTTTGTGTCCTAGTTTACCTATGGCGTCCGTGTGGATCTAAGCTGGCGTTTATGTCTGCAATTACGATATAAATATCGACATTAATAAAACACGCCGTTATAGTTCTTCCCAACTAAATAAAAATTTAACCCAAAATTTAATTGTAACATAAACGTCGTACCAGGAAATAGCTGATGGTATCGTTCTCTCATCATCGACTTAAGCTCCCAGGTGAGTCCCTTTGTCTTATGATGCTTCCAATGAACTAGGACCTTAAAAAGCTCCCTGTTCCTAAGAATCTTAACTCTGGGTCAACAATCTCTATCGGTATCTCCTCGTAAGTCACGTCAGGCTGAACCTCAATTGGCTTCAACTCAATAGTTGGTATCGGCCCTGACCTAGCTAGTCTCAACATCGAAATATGAAATGTCGGGTGAACCCTAGCTAACTCTGTAGGTAACTCTAAGCAATATGAAACACTGCCCACTTGGTGTTCAATCTTGAATGGCCCAATGAATCTCGGTGCTAGTTTCCCCTTAATACAAAATCTCTGCTCAAGGGGAAACCTTCAAGTATACCATGTCGCCCTCCTCATAGCTTAGTCCCTCGTGATATCGATCCGCGTATTTCTTATGTCTATCTTGTGCGGCTTGTAACCTTTGACAAATCTATCTGATCTTCTTTGTGTGATCAACAACTATCTCAGGCCCCATTGTCACTGTATCTCCCGGCTCCGCCCAACACGCAAGTGATCTACAAGGCCTCCCATATAGTGCCTCAAACAGTGGCATGCCAATGCTTTTCTGATAGCTGTTATTGTATGCAAACTCACATAAAAGCACATTAGCCTCCCATGAACCCCTAAACTACAATATGCAAGCTTTGAGCATATCATCCAAGATTTTTATCAGTCGCTTTGATTGTCCGTCGGTCCGAGGATGGTAAGTTGTACTAAACTGCAACCAGGTGCCAAACTACTCCCGCATAGCCTCCTATAGTCTCGAAGTTAATTTGGGATCTCTGTTTGACACAATGGAAACCGACACCCCGTGTAATCTAATAACCTCCCACTCAAACAATATGCTCAGCTAGGGAAATGTGTATCTCGTAGAAATCAGAATGAAATGAACCGATTTTGTCAGTCTATCAATCACCACCCAAACTGCATCATGATACCTTGAGGTTTGCGGTAGTTCACTGACAAAATCCATGGTGATGTCTTCCCATTTTCACTATAGAATAGGTAACGACTGTTATAATCTACCGGGTCTTTTGTGCTCAACTTTCACCTACTGGTAAATGTGACAACTTTTGACGTATGCGCCACTAAAATAGTCACCTCACATTATAGTACATCTTGATCCGACTAGGATGAACTATATAGCGAGACCAGTGTGTATCCTCTATAATCCCGTCCCATATTTCCTAATTCGCAAGTATCCACAATCACCCTCGGTGTCTCAAACACCAATCCATGGTCTCTTATGAATCAGTGCACTCCAGATCCCGTGCCAAACCACTAAATCGCTCATAAAGCCCACCAACCCTTTGGCATTCGGTAACCGTCTCAATTGATATAGTCGGAACCCTCATTTGACTACAAATATGTTGTTCAGTTGTAGTAGATACCTCTGTCGTGCATACATCTAATGCCGCCTGTAACAAGCCATGCTTGTGTGTCAGAGGTCGTAGAATAGTCTGATTATCAATCCCTCTCTTGCTTAATGTGTCCACGATAACATTTGCTTTCCTAGGGTGATACTTAATCGCGAAGTCGTAGTCCTTCAGCAGCTCAAGCCGTCTCCTCTAACACATGTTCAGATATATCTGAGTGAAGATGTAGCATAAACTCTGGTGATCTGTAAACAATATGAACCTGTCTCCATAGAGATAATGCCTCAAAGCCTTCGGTACAAAGATGACCACTGATAGCTTCAGGTTGCACTGGAAAATCTCCCTCATGGGGTCTCAACTGCCTTGAAAGATAAGCAATTGGTCTACCTTCCTGCATCAATACGCATCCTAGACTAATGCCTAACGCATCTGATTAAACTATCAATACTAGAGCAGAAGTCAACTTCCTCTTCAACTGACACAAAGCCTGCTCACACTCATCTGACCAATCAAACCTAACAGCCTTCTTGGTTAGTTCTATCATCGGCGCTGAAATCAAAGAAAAATTCTGCGCAAATCGCTAATAGTATTCTACCAGTTTGAGAAAACTCCGTATATCGGCAACAGACTTTGGTGTCCTCTAGCCAATGAGAGCCTAAATCTTCTTTGAATCTATAGAGATACCATGGTCACTGATGACATGTCCTAAAAATCTCATCGCACTCAGCCAAAAGACAAACTTATTGAAGTTGGCGTACAATCTGTGCTCTCTCAGTGTCGTCAAAACTGCCTTAAGATGTCCCTCGTGATCCTCACAAGTCCTGTTGTAGATAAAAATGTCATCGATGAAGACTATTATAAATCTATCTAGATATGTTTAAAGACCCCGTGCATCAAATCCATGAAAATTGTTGGGGCATTAGTCTGCCCAAATAGCATAATTATGCTCTCAAATAGCCCGTATCTCGTACTGAAAGCGGTCTTCTGGATATCCTCCTCTCGAATCCTCAACCGATGATAACTTGAATGAAGGTCAATCTTCGAGAAGAATCTCACAACCTCCAACTAATTGAACATATCATCTATCCTAAGAAGTGGGTAATGGTTCCTAACTGTAATCTGATTCGGCTTCCTATAGTTTATGCACATCCTCATCAAACCATCCTTCTTCTTCACAAACAACACTGGAGCTCCCCAATGTGACATACTAGGGTGAATAAAACCCTTCTCCAATAACTTATCCAACTGTCGTCTAACCTTCTACTTCGATGGTGACATCTTATACGATTTACTGGTGATCGGTTTTGTCCCTGGTATCAACTCAATGATAAACTCAACTGCTTGTGGCAGTGGTAATCCGGGTAGGTCATCCAGAAATACATTAATAAAATCTCTAGCTATCGATACGTCCTTAATCCTGATCTCCATCCTAACTTTCGACTCAACTATCGCTGCAAATGCCTCTATCTCCTGCGCTGTAGCTAGTCGACCTCTAGTTATAGTTAAATCAGTCGTGGATCCAACTAGTGAGAACTCTGGTATCCCATGAATACGAAACTCTATCCTCTTACCATAACAATCTATCAGTGCATGATAAGGTGATAACCAATCCATCCCAAGATGCGTGTCAAACTCTAAGTACTCTAATACTCAAAGATCAGTTAGTAACTGATGTCCCTCAACATTTATCATCATGTCTCTACATATCCGGTTAAGGTATATCTTGTCCCTAGTAGTCGTATTGGGGATAAGGTGCATGTCTAGTGTCTATGTATCTAACCGCAATACTGCAACAACACATCCAACAATAAATGATAACGTATTACCAGAGTTAAACATAGCATGCATAAGTCGACCAAAAATATGCAACGTACCCTCGACGAGCTGTTTGGTCGCTCCGCCATCCGGTTGTGCTACCGCATGAACTCTCTATTTAGCCTACTCTGGCTTTCTATATGATGACGGTGGTGTCTTACAGTCGACCCTCAAGTGTCCTTTTTGACCACACCTATGGCATCCGCGATTATCCTACCTACCAGTCTGTCCGTCTCCGAATCTCAGATTTTGACCCCGGTTTCTCTGACCATTGTCATTTCCCCCTAATCTCGACCTTAACGGTACATCTGCAACTGTGGCCTATGCAGATCTACCGATAATGATGTGATGGCATGAACCAGCTATCTCTCCTTATACCTGAACTAACTGCCTTAATGATCATCCCTGTTGCCCCTGTCTCATCTATTATCCCTCCGGCCTCTATCCCGACCATCCCTTTGTCTTTTCGGCCTTTGGTTGGATCGAGAAATCTACCTTGTCTGTATCTCAGTGCCAATCACATGCTTTCCATCTCTCTACATCTGATACGTTTTATGTGCGAATGCTCTATCAAAGATATCATGTAGAGTAGGTGCCCCAAAGGATATAACTGCCGAAACAATCCTGTCATCAACTCCTCTGGTGAAATAGTAGATCTACAAATGCTCCATCCTAGCTACGTCCATAAAAAACTGTAGTAGGTACGAGAATCTCTCTATATACTGCATCAATGTCCGGTTACCCTGTCTAGAGGATAAAAACTCCTCCCTTAGTTTCAGTCTCACTTCCATAGGTATATACTGATTATAGAACAACTCCCTGAAGTCAGCCCATGTCGTCGGCTCTAAATGGGTATCCTCATATGTGGTCCACCATACTTCGACATGACCTCTCAAACATGCTCCTGACACTCGCGCCTGAACACTTTCATAATTCCTCATCAGCTTACAGAACCACTGATGGGATACAATCCACTTCCTCACAGCCTCGGGGTCATCACCTCCATAAAAGAAGCCTGACTGAAACTTCAAAAACTCCCTCGACATCTTTGCCTTTGGAGCTAAGAGTGGATCATCCATACCAGGTGCAACCGAGGAATCTTTAGCTGTACCACTAGGCTGACTAGTCTCCTGAGGTGTCATCGACTGTTCGTCCATGATCTGCATCGAGAAGCGTGTTTCAGACCAGTCTCAGTGTATATACGTATATCATATATAATGAAAATATAACATGCATATAAACTCTAACTCTGCCCGCCTCACCTCACTTCCCAACTAAAGTTCTAAGGAATAACATAGGGTTTCCATAATTTAGGTTTATTTATTAAATCTTATGCTTTTTCATTTTAAATTCCCAAGTTCCTAGAACTCTTTTTCTCTGATACTAACTGTGGCGGCCCTGTCACCCTGGGTTGACGTGTCTCCGTGTACTCATTGCTAGTTGCCTTAACTACACGTGTCCGACACTTGCCCATCTTTTTCATGTCTCGCAAATCGTATCCAGTATGTATTATCAAATTAATTAGTAGATTATCCTTATTTTCTTAACTTATTCTTTGCGGGTATTTAATTATTTCAACTGTTAATTAATTTGTAGTTTATTCTAATGCTTAACCATACTAGTAGGTTGTTTCTTACAAGTTAACATAAAATAGCGGAAGCCTCAATTGATATGATTAGTATAAGTAATTTAGCATGGTAAACATTATTCAAATGAGCAAATCCTACTATGGAAAACCTTGTAAAGTACTCTGTATATAAGCGACAATACTACAAATAAGGTATATATACATGTATGGTGTCATCTCAAGTCTCCCAATACCCAAAATATACAAAATCTCAAAAATAAACATGTACGAGCAGGTCATCGATAGCAGACAATTAGATGTAGTCGCCAGGATCCCTTTGCCCTTGCTAGTACTAGGGTATTCACTCAATCATCATAAAAAGAGAGATGACGAGCCCAGTAAGTAAAATCCCAAGGAACTCCTTTGAGAACTCGTATAATAAAGTAAAGGAAGTGCAAGGAATACTATCAAATGAACATGCAAAATATAAAAATAGGCAACTATAAATGGCTCATCGCATGAATAGATAACAGACAAGCTAACAAATGTGTGTGCTCGCTCCAGATGGATTAAACTATACTTTGGGTCACCAAGTTCCCACCAGTGGTTGCGCCCAACGGGCCTGACACTTGGTCCCTCGCAGTGCTGGCCAAACCCGCTGAGTCGCCAATACGTGCAATAAGGGAAGCTCAGGTCGCCATTCACTAAGGGCCAGGTCACACGTGCTACAGTCTAGTGCATCATGAACACATAACTAGGAAATCCGGGGGAGTAACCTCAACCCACGTCCAAGTAACAATGGAGTAATGAACAACAAGAAATGATAGAAATTAAATGAGAAAATAGAATCAAGTACTCAGAGTTTTACAAACTTCACACCGCTCTCCGACCTCTCCGGACTCCCGTATCTTACCCGACAAGCTCCTGGTATCGAGCTACGATTTCCTAAGTCCATGAAGTCAAACTTGTATAGTTTCAGGTTATGTCCTAGTGTTTATTCATGTATTAGGAAAGAAATCACCAAAAAAACCCTTAAAAATCCATTTTGATCTACAGTTAGCGCGCTAAGGGAATTATATAGTGCGCTAATATTCATTGGGACGAAGAACAATTAGGAACCCAAAACGATTAGCACACTAACCGTTCCAAGTAGCGCGTTGTCTGTGCTCTAGGACATAATTCTCTAGTCGTGAATTATGTCTTAACCCTCTCAATTAGCTACCTTATTGGTTCTAACATGTTTCCCATTTTTAATTAACTTCAATCAACCTTTAAAACACCCTATAACCTCAATCTAACCCAAATTCCTCAAAATTTATGAATTTATGTCAACTCTCCAATTTCATTAAAATCATCAAATTTAGCTCAACCAGTAATCAATTCGTATATATATATATGTATATATGGTCTAACAACATACAATTCATCAATCTTTTACTACAAATTAGAGACCAAATCACAAAAACTCGAATTTCATCAAACATGTCAAAACTAGGTTCATTGGAAAGTGGGGAAGATGATGGAGGTGATTACCTAGGTTTAGATCTCTTAAATTGATCTTCAAAGGTGTTGTATCTCAGCTTGAAATCGTTTCTTCTTCCTCAGATTGTCACAGATTTGCATGAATTTCATATGGTTTTGGTCAAACACTCCACTATCTCCTATATATATATTTGGTCTTAATCAAGTGTGTATACGTATCTCGAGGATTATCTTGTGGTTCACAAGCATGCTGTCTTACACCTCCTGATGACTCCAATAGCACGCTCCTTTCCTTGAGCAACTCAAAGTGATGATTTAGATGTCCATCTCAAGGTCCCTTTTTATTCCATGCAACTATAGGCTTATTTATTCTATTAATGTCACATTACCTTAAGCCTTTTTTAAAACCATATGATTAGTATTTTATTTATCAAGTTTAACCAACTCATAGTCCCACTAACTTTCGGCTACTCGAAACCCGGTGCCCCGCGTCTCGAAAGGCATTTTGAGGTGCTCCATAGCCTATTGTTCGAATTTAATTTAACTAACCTATGGTTACATTACCCGTTTCAATTTGATTTCATAATTATATTTCATGAATTTGTCGAGTTTTTCTAGTGTATTCGTACTTAGCCTCTCGATACCCGTGTTGGCACACACTTCGAGGCAACTACCCGTCATACAACTTCACAGGATATCGTTATTCAACATACACACATGCGATGTATTTAACAAATTAATAAATTGCATTGCAAATAAGGAAATCCAACACATAATCAACTAATGTACCTAGGCCGACTTGTGCCCTAGTCTACCCGTGGCATCTACGTGGATCTGAACTGGCATCCATGTCTACAATTATGATATAAATAACGACGTTAGTAAAATGGGGCATTACGCTTTAGGTGTTCGCAGGGTTGTAAAGTTGATAATCAACTATACCTTCAATTTATAGTCTCAATTGGACCAGTGGCACTAGATATTCTACTCCTTGTTTGTTAAGTATTCTAATTAATTGTTGTTCAAAGCCATACAGATTCGGTGTGAATTCTTGGTGGTTTTAAAAAATCATTTCCTGATTCCTTGAAGTTCTCATTTGGTTCTGGAGTAGTGAATACATTACGGACATCTTTGTCTCTTCCATGAATAAACTAGGGTAAGGACATATCACTACAAAAAATGGCGAAAATAGTGAGGGAAAAATCCCTTGCTATTCACTTACTTTCTCGTCACTAAGTTGATTTGCGAGGGATTTTGCAAGGGAATCGACCTCGCTAATTTAATCCTCACAAATTCATATTTGCGATGGATGTCAGAGCCCGTAGCTAAATGGCAATGGATTAGCGAGGGAAAACTCGTTGCTATTCGGTGTGTCAGAATGGAAATGCCAAATAGCGAGGGATTGTCACCCGTTGCTATTTCTCTCGTTATTTGATAAAAATATTTTTATTAAAAAAGTTTTGAAATTAAAACTATTTTGACAAAAATATAATAGATGCATTAAATTTGTGTTTTAGTAACTATTTTTTAGTAAATATTATTGTTTCTAAAATTACAAAATAGTTTTTTTTGTAAACACCAAAAGTACAGTTCAAAATTTTTGATTAACATCTAAAATACTCATTTTTTAATTAAAATTAAACAAATTTAAGCCATTAAATCTATATTTATTTATTTTTTAAAAAAATATGTTTTAATATTAAAACAATTTTTTAAGCAATAACATGCATTAAAAATAAGTTTTTTTTGTCTACAAAAAAACAACTATTTTTCCATCGATTTTTTTATAACAACTAGATAAAAACTCCAAACACAAAAAAATAAGACACAATTTTAATAAAATTTAAGAAATAAATAAAAAAAAATACCATAATCGCTTTGTTCCTTCTCCAACAGCGGTGGCTGCGACATTGGCGAATGGCGGCCGACAGCGGTGACTACAACAACAACCCCGACCACAAGGCATCAACAATAAAACTAAAACATAACACATAAAAATAAACACTAGAAGCCCTAAGTAGCAAAAATCTTTTGTGCATGTGAGACCAAAGAGAGCGGAGGGGTGGGGCCGATGCACGATGGTGAAGTTATGCACGCCAGTGGGGAGGCGATGAATGGAGGCACTGGAATGACCGAGACACGTGTTGAGGATGGGATGGAAGGGGAGAGGAGAATGGGATGAGAGGAGTAGATAGGAGAGCGAGAATGGCGGCGCCAAGGAAGGGGGAGGGGTAGGAAAGGGACGTCCATGAGAGGTGTGGGGGAGAAAGGGAGGGGAAGGGTGGGAGAGGAGGTGAAATGATTGGTTTGGAGTAGATGAAGTGATAGAGGGGGTGGGGAGGTCTCGTGGTGGGAAGTTTGTCAATGCCTAGAAATACATGTTGTTTGCCTCGTTTTCTCCTACGAATTAGCGAGGGATTTAGCGATGGAGCTCATTCCGTCGCTAAATCCCCTCGCCAATTATGAGCACCCCAAGATTTAGTCAGGGAATCTAAGCCATCGCTATAACCCATCGCACATCCCTCGCAAGATTTCTCACAAATGGGTCAATCCGGTCAAAATTGGACGTCATCGCAAATCCATCGCCAATCTCTCGTAAATTAGTGACGACCACCATTCCCTCGCTAATTTTAGTCGCTATTTTGGCCAATTTTTGTAGTGTGTTGATAATAAAGTGTCCCCAATCAGTATCATTGAGTGTTTGTTATTGTGTGTTACACGCCATGTGTCACGAGCCATTAAACTATGCTATGCTACTAACAATCCATTGAGATATTCCTTGTGCAGCTCCATACGTGCAATCATCTCATTTAAGGCAATGTGCAAGATATATGCTATCATCTGATATGCAAGATATTCCATGGGAAGGCAAGATCATATAAACAAGGAAGGATATCTACATACAAGGAAACTCGAGAAGATATCAATCAAAAGAGTTTCCTAAATCTTCTTTGCACCGATTCGTTGAACGAGAAGTCAAAGTTGTGCACAAGTCTCCTCTATAAATAGCTTAATACTCATCGGCCTCGTGTATTGATTTTGAACTACTTTTTCTTTCGTATGTTATTACTGTAAAAGCAAAAGTGAGGATAAATGCACTA
This sequence comes from Stephania yunnanensis, assembly GCA_039657365.1. Lineage (NCBI taxonomy): Eukaryota > Viridiplantae > Streptophyta > Magnoliopsida > Ranunculales > Menispermaceae > Stephania > Stephania yunnanensis. Next base: position 22,581,355 of record CM077581.1, on the reverse strand, counting down.
TCTCACGAGTTCTATTCACACACACACTAGGCTAAGGAGACTTAGCCTATACTCCGAACATATATGTCCATAGCGTACCCGATCAGACTGAAGTTTGGCACCAAAAACTTGGGCATGTGAACTACAAACAACTTAAAGATTGTCAGACTCAGGTGTAGCCAGAGGACTTACACCAATCCATTCTATCCACAATAGCGTATGCAGTCCGTGCCAATATGGAAAACATCGGCAAGAAGCTCACAAATCAGGAGATAGACGTTCAACTACAAGAATACTGGAGCTCTTACACATTAACCTACTTGGACCTACTCAGACAGTCAATCTTGGAGGAAAGAAATACATTCTTGTATGCGCAGACGACTTCTCACGTTTCACATGGGTACTCTTTCTTCGTTCAAAATCTGATACCATTGAAGAATTTTGAGACTTATGCATCAAGCTTCAAAATGAGAAACATGTAACAAATTCTCAAATCACTCGCATCTGCAGCGATTATAGTAAGGAATTTGAAAACTCTAACTTTGATGACTTTTGCTAGAGTTTAGGGATCCATCGTGAATTCTCAGCACCCATCACTCCACAACAAAATGGAGTTGTGGAACTTAAGAATCGTCACATCCAAGAAATTGCTCGAGTCATGTTGAACTCAAAAGGACTGGCACAAAATTTATGGATTGAAGTTGTACAAATAGCCTGCTATATCATCGATCGAACATATTTTTGTCTTCACACAACACAGACACCGTATAAGGTTTGGAAAGGTAAAAAAGCTAAGTTTAAGTTATTTTCATATTTTTGGCAACAAATGTTTTGTTTTGAGAGATAGGGAACAAGTTGAAAAGTTCGATAAGAAGAGCGATGATGGTATCTTTTAAGGATACTCCACAACAATTAAAGCCTTTTGGGTACACAACCTGTGTACAAAAAGGATCATATAATCAATCAACGTTATTGTAGATGATACTGTAAGCAGCCCTAAAAAAGTCTATGAAACAAGACATCCTCAGTAACTCAATGATGAAGAAACTCTACAACCAGCATCTGTACCCACAAGTGATGAACCAGCTGTTGTTTCGACAGAAATTGACGCAAGTGAGTATGGTGACAACTCAAGTTCAGATTTTACTATTGATCAATCCATATCTTTTCAGGATGTACCTATCATAGAACCTTCATCCTTTAACCAAACAAATTCAAGGATTCAAAAAGGCCATCCTATGTCATCCATAATTGGAGATATATGTCAAAGGATCACCATACGAGACGTCCCAAAAAAAGGCTACAAGAAACTTACTAGATACACATTTGTGCATCATCTCTTGAACCTAAAAATGTGAAAGAAGCTCTGATGGATAAGTGTTGGGTGAATGCTATGCAAAAGAACTCCTACAGTTCCAACGAAATGAAGTCTGGAAACTAGTGCCACGACCACCGCATGTCAACATAATTGGAACTAAGTGAGTATTCAGAAACAAAATGGATGAAAATGAAGTGATCACTCGAAACAAAGCATGACTAATTGCACAAGGATATAGTCAAATTAAGGGAATCGATTTTGATGAAACCTTTGCTCCAGTTGCTCGCCTGGAGTCCATCCGACTTCTTTTAGCCTATGCATGTAACATGAATATCACTATCTGACAAACAGATGTCAGAAGTGTATGTTGAGTAGCCAAAGGGCTTCATCGACCCTCATTATCTGGATCATGTTTATCATCTCAACAAGGCTCTTTACGGATTGAAACAAGCCCCACGATCCTGGTATGAGAGACTCACCACCTATCTATTACGCAAAGGGTATCGAAAAGGAGGAATTGACAAAATACTATTCATCAAGACCAAGTCTTCCGCTGTCCTCATTGCACAAATCTATGTAGATAACATAGTATTTGGATCGACCTCCTCCTCCCTAGTACATGAATTCATCACAAACATGCATATCGAATTTGAGATGAGTATGGTTTGTAAGTTGAAATTTCTTCTTGGCCTACAAATCCAACAAAGTTCACTAGGAACTTTCATATCCTAGAGTAAGTATGCTGAAAACATTGTAATGCACGATAAACACGCACACCTATGGGCATAAATGACAAGCTCACTAAGGATGTTGTGGGCACATCTGTTGATCCCCACCTATACCGTATCATGATTGGTAGCTTACTCTACGTAACAACCAATCGACCAGAACTATGCTTCAGCGTCGGGGTTTTTGCATGCAATCAAGCATCTCCAAGAGAATCCCATCTCATTGCAGTAAAACGTATTATTCGTTATGTATCATCCACATTAACTTATGGTTTATGGTACTCTAACGAATCTCAACTATGCTTAGCTGGCTTTAGTGATGCAGTTTGGGCAGGAAACATTGATGATATTAAAAGTACATCAACTGGTTGTTTTTATGTTTTTTACTAATCTTGTTTCTTGGTACAACAAAAAATATAATTAAATCTCTCTCTCCACTGCAGAAGTTGAATACATTGCTGTAGGACAATGCTGCACTCAGCTCATATGGATGCATCACATGCTTGATGATTACATTGTTCTATGTGCATAGCTCACCATCTTCTATGATAACAAGAGTGCTATTGATATCTCAAAAACCCGGTACAACATTCTCATACTAAACACATTGATATTAGGCATCACTTTCAACGTGATTTAGTTAATCGAAAGGTTGTCACACTTGAGCACTTAGGTACGGAGAAACAACTAGCGGATATTTTTACTAAGGCATTGGATGGATCAAGGTTTGACTTTCTTCGAGGAGAATTAGGAATGTGTTGACCCCATTTTTCTCTAGTTAGTTTCTGAATTAAAAAAAATTGAAACTATTGGGTGGGCCGGTCAATGGAATATTAAGTTTCCATAACTGTCCTTGTCCTTAACAGCCGTTTCTTCTTTTTTTTTGGAGGGAAATTTTAATAACTCCCAAAATCTTCAAATTTCTCTCTCTCTCTCACTTAATTTGGTTTAATAGTATATAGTTGGTGGTTGCACGATTAATTAGGCTTAGTGTATGCCTTAATGCTCTATCATGCCTGCAAAATAGCCTGTTCATTTTCTTAATCATCTCTTCTCGTCATCTTCCCTATCGCATAAGCTCCGTGATCTTCACCTCTCTAAAGCATGCACAATGACCTCCACACACCACTCTAAGGGTACCAATAGAACACCCATATCTCCTCATCCTCTTCGAACCTACTCCCGTCGTCTCATAGGAGCTTCACCACCGCATCCTGTCTTTCGTCTCCCACCCCCTTCGCCGTCCACTACTGGCCATAGTCCTGCCACTTCGCTGAGAGAACCTTCCGTTATGCTCACAAGCTCTGCCCCTATTTCCACAAGGCTTCACACACGAGGTTAATCTAGTTCTAGGTTTACACCTGTTCCCATAACATAACCCCTTTCTAGTTCCGAGCCTGTGGATTCCCTACCCACATATATTCATGCATTTACTGCATTCTCTTCCCATTTCGTCACCAGGGATGCAACAAAAATCTATGATGCCCTGAAGGAATCTAAGTCACACTATGAGCAACGGTTGGATGAGAAGACATATAAACACTACAAGGTATATTAGTTCTTAGAGGCTAGAGGTATTCTGAACCTCTTCACTTTCCCTAAAACCTACAATGAAAACCTTATTCGTGAGTTCTATGCTAATTCTTCCTTATCTGTGGCTGATCCATCCTCTTCTAATTTCTTTCGAGTTTACATGCGTGGCCGAGTTTATCACTTCTCCCCTTTCACCATTGCCAAGTTGTTTGTCTTTCAATTTACAATGACTCATCTGACTCCCATCCATCAGGTTTTCGTCACAATCTTGACATAAATGATGTCATGTCCACTTAACAGGTGATCGAGTCCAAGAAGGCCAATGGGGAGCACGTCTCACAGCCTCTAATCTTACTGCCCTTTATTTCATTCTATTCATTCATGAAACTCATAACATGTTTCCTGTTCGGCATGATGCCACTGCTCTTCAGGAGGACTATCTCCTTCTTTATGCTATCAGCCTGGGCATTGCTGTCAATTATGGGCACATGCTATTCAAGGCTATCTGCCTTCGTGCCCACAATAGGAAATATTGGAAAAAGTTGTCCTTCCCTTGTTTGATTACTGCTCTTCTGGCTACTAAAGAGGTTTTCACTATTCCTCTTGACGTTATTGTTGAGGCTCATGTCCGTACCATTCGTTCCATCATCCTCAAGGCCTCCTCCCCTTATCTTGCTGATCTGCCTGTCTCCACTGCCTTGCTAGAACCAGTTAAGTACCCTGCAGAAGCTCTGATCTTCCTACCAAAACCCTATCTCACCCCTCCCACCGGTCCTTTAGCGACTGTGGGCACACCGAATCACTCTTCTCATGTTCCTCTCCTCCTGACGGATGACTAGTATGTTGAGCTCTCCTATCTCTATTTAGACTACCTAAAGCACGCTGACAAGCTTTGTGGCATCTTTGAATCTGCAGGACGGCCAACTCCAAATGGCCCGTAACCCCATTGTATTATGTGTTCACAAAGGGGAGTACTAGGATTAGGACTTAGATATGATGAGGCAGGGCGTGCTAGGATTAAGGGGGTGACAGTTAGAAACAGTTATGTCAACTTTTTGATGATCTAGCTTATTTTTTTTGAACCTCAATTGACACTATTATCTCAGAATTTTATATATTTGGTTCTTATCATTCGTTTTTGATTGCATATCTAATCCATGCATTGAGTTGTGGCACAAAGATAATAAAGGGGGAGATTGTTTATAATAAAGTGTCCCTAATATGTATCATTGAGTATTTGTTATTGTGTGTCACATGCCATATGTCACAAGCCATTAAACTATGCTATGCTACTAACAATCCATTGAGATATTCCTTCTGCAGCTCCATATGTGCAATCATCTCATTTAAGCCAATGTGCAAGATATATGCAATCATCAGATATGGAAGATATTCCATGGGAATACAAGATCATACAAACAAGGAAGGATATCTACATACAAGGAAACTCGAGAAGATATCAATCAAAAGAGTTTCCTAAATCTCCTTTGCACCGACTCATTGAATGAGAAGTCAAAGTTGTGCACAAATCTTCTCTATAAATAGCTTAATACTCATCAACCTTATTTATCGATTTTGAACTACTTTGTCTTTTGTGTGTTATTACTGTAAAAACAAAAGTGAGGATAAGTGCACTATCTTACGAGTTGTATTCACACACACACACACACACACACACACACACACACACACTAGGCTAAGGGGACTTAGCCTACACTCCGAAGGGATCTTGGATCATCTCGAACTCCAAGGAGATCTTGGTGATATTTGTGTAAGAGCCTAGAGATAGGGGAAGGATTAGTACATTAGGATTTGGTGAGGCATCACCAACGTGAGAGAAAATAAGTGAGGAGTCCTGTAATCACTCTTTATTTCTTAGTAGATCTTACACCTGGGCATGGCCCCGCAGACGTAGGACTGGAGGTCCGAACTATGTAAACAATTTGTGTGCGTTATTTACTTTACTGCAATTTATTTTTCCTTGCTTTTTTATTTTCAAGACAAAAAGCTCGTATCTGTGCCCACAACACTCATATATATAGAGCCTCTGTCTGTGACCACATAAACATTCCGTGTAAACAGAGACATTACATTTTCATAGTATATCATTCTATCATTATGTATTCATTGAGTCTCAATATACTCTGCGGCTTACATTTCTTCTTTTGCTATTCATTTTTCTTCTTTAGTTTGTCTTCTCAATTCAGCTTGTTCTCTCCCATCCTCTGAATCTATGTGTCCAAATATTTTCTTCATGTTCATAATTGAATCATCCGTGATATTCTTATTTGGAAATATATTCATTTTTAGCTCCTCCAAATGATCTCTATCTTGCCTTTGAAACTCCGTGATCATTAAAGAAGGAGACCATCATTCTTATTTTTGGTCATGGCGTGTCTGATCGTGTCATGAATAACTATTCCAACATCGATATACATCAACTTCTTCACTATATAATGTAAGAGTCTCACCTTATATTTCACATCCTCATTATGGTGATTGCTTGGTTGAAGGCAAGCTTCCACTATATAGCACCATGCCTTGGTGGTTTTCTTAAAATTCTTATAGGTTATAAGTTTAGGAGCCACTAGCATCAATTATAAGTCCTTCCCTTGGAATTGCTTCTAATCATATTCTAATCATTTCTTGGGGAAAATGGATCTTGTTTCCATAAACAAATTACGGGAAATCGTTATTCTCCCTTCTATAAAATCTTGGCAAATCAAAATATCACTTTGTTATCGTTGGTGAATAATACGAAATCATCCCTCGAAGTATGAGCTCATTTCTGTTATATTCATTACCATGCATATTGACATAAAATTCTCTTACCAATATTTCACAACCCCTATCAGGTTGAATTGTCAACATCCAAATAATTATAATCCCTAGTCAAATGTCCTCAATTCCTTTCTCAAATGATACCAAGTATATTACTTCCATAATTAGCTTCATTCTTCACATTAAAACTTCTCTTAAGAATTATCTTCTTTTGTTTATTCCGAAAATCATCAGTAAACCTCTTCAAAGCCTTAATATTAATTAAATTTCTCAAATCAAAATAAATCATAGCAATTTTTTTTCACACTAGCCTCATTACCTTATATCCTTTCACTTCTAACACTCAGGGTTAATGGGGAAGGTTCCCTTCGGCTTCTAATTCTAGGAGTAATAATAGAAACTCCGTAGTTGCTATATAAATAGGTGAGACTTTTAACTTAAACTTGGGTTGTTCAACCGCTACACTTTTACTCTTATCCTCTCTTGTGATTCTCCTTATTCCTCTTACTCTTCCACCTTTTTTCTCATAAAACTTTTAAGAGCCGTGAAAAATACTCAAAGACAGGTGATTCATATAAAATAAATGGTTGAAGATTTATTTGGAAGAATTCTATGGACTAAAAAATAACGAAAATTATCTATAAGAGAGTTTAATGTAAACCAAGTCAATTTGAAATCAAACAATTTTTTACAAGAGAATTTTATCCTAGACAAATTCGAAAATCCAATGTTTGTTTTTTTTCAAAATTCAACTTTATATAACCGACCTAGCCTAGAAATATCAATAAAAACTTATCAATGTCTACCAACAAAACCCTCCAAACTTATTTTTAAAAAACATGAAACCATTTGCGATCATGAAAATTGAATTTCACATCAAAATCAAATTTTAGACAAAACTTTCTGATAAAATTGCACAAATAGTTCAAGAATCCTTATAAATCAACTCTTTCGATTAAAATAGATAAAATCATTTAATGATAATTCATAAATCAATCCAATCAATAAATAGTATAAATTTTGATTTTTCTCAAAAACTCAAAAACCTTTCCACATAAAACCCAGTTCAAAGTCAATATCATAAATTTGTAAGTGCATTGAGTGATTACCTCATTGAGAGTGACTCTCCAAAGTAATAAATTCTACTAAACCCTTAAAACTCATTCTTTAAGCTTCAAATTCAAATTTCTACCCAGAACCTTAACGAGCTCTACAATCACTCTAAGTCCCTCTATTTGGTGTTTAGGTAATGAGATTGAGGTGAAAAAATATTATAGACTAAACTATGCTTAGAAGAGTTTAATCTAACCTTGACTTATTTACTAATTTTTTCGGAAATCACTAGGTGAATCGCTGAAATGTGCTAAAAATGAGGTTTTGTTAATCAGTGATTCCTAATTAATACACATCGTCAGCATTTCGCTAGATAGGGATTGACGATTTAGGTAGTGATTTTAGGTATATCAGAAAATCCCTAGTACATCGCTATGGCCTTTTTTCATGAATTTCTCTGTCTACTGTCATCAATTTTAGTAGCGTTGTAATGTATTTTGTGAATTAGCTGACCAATATATTGGAATTTTTTATATTTATCATTTTTTTAATTTGACTAAGAATGAGGTAGAATATTACATAAATTCATTATCATAATATAAGGAATTTAAAATTCTTATTAAGATATATATAAAATAAATAACTAAATTAAATAAGTAATTACTAAATTAACTAAAGATACTTAGTCGTCATCCCCCCTCTTTTTAAAGCTACTTTAGAGCTTTAGAAGTCCAAAACCATACACAAAAGAGAGTCAAAAGGGAAAGAGAAATAAAAATGCATTAAGTAAATCTTAAAATCTAATACTAAAAAATAAATAAAGATAAAATATGGGATGCCTCCTTTAGAGCTTTTTCTACTGTCGTTGGCCTGATTGGACTAATTAAGTTTTAGTCCGAGTCTATCTCAAGGAGTTCTATCTTCAGGTAAGAAATTGTGATTGGACTTCCTTTCAGTAGAAACTCTTCACCATCTTTGAAAATGATCTCTTCATCATTAACTCCCAAAGTGACTGTCCTTTTAGCTACAACCAGTAATTCATTTGAAGTAGTAAGAAAAGGTCTATCAAGGATTATATATATGTCATATTCTATACCATGATCTATAATAACAAAATCTATTAGGAAAGTGAGTTTCCAAATTTTGACTTCCATATCTTTGAGTATACCTAATGTATATGCTATATATCCATCGACAAGGTGAATGGTGATGTTTGGGTCTTTGTCCTATCTTCTATTGTAAAAATTGGTCTCAATAAGGTACCAAAATGGTGACAAATTAAACAAAGCTCATGTGTCGTATAGAATATTTTTAAATTTCCAATTATTGTTTATAATAGGAATAGTGAAATATCTTGGATCAATCTTTTCACGAATATATTGATTGTCAAAATTTTTAATAGTAACCACATTAACAACATAATTCAGATTATTCATTTTATGACCATTCCAAAAAGTGATTGATTCTCCAACCACCCTCAGATTAATGGTTGTATTCATGACATCCAATATAGCTTTAGTAGTAGCCAAGAGAGGTCGGTCTAGCAAAAATAGAAGGTTTTCATAAATAAAATTATGCATAATTGGAAAATCAGTGAGAATGGTAATTTTTCCACCTCTACTGGCATATTGGTAACTATGCCAATAGGTTTGACAAAAATTCCATCAGCGAATGTTACTTTAGAAGATGTTAATTCATCAATCTCCAGCTAAATTTGGAGAAAGAAGCGTAATAACATAAGATTCATTTATGCTCTTGTGTCGCACTGAGCTTCATAATACCATGCTTAAATCACCTTAATATTCAAAGCTATATCACCTAAATCATTAAGTTTCACAGGTATTGGCTTGGAAATTTGATCTTTCGACTTCATCTCCTTGTTTTTTTTCTTTTAGTTTAGGCTTTTCTGCCAGTGTACTATTCTGCTTCTCATTTCCTATTTGCTTAATTCTCCATTGTTGAGTGATATTCTTGTTGTCTTTACTTCCTCCTACTTCCTTCGTTAAATTTTCAATTTCATCAGTTTGCATATTCATTGCATTAACTTCATAATCTATAGAATTTGTTTCATTAAAAGTATCATGTTTTAAACAAGTTGACTTAAACATAAAGTCAATATCACTTAATTCTCAATTGTCATCATAATTATCCATCTCATTAAATAAGAAAGTGAACATTTCCTTCAAACTATATGGACATAGTTCATTCAAAGATATCCAACTTAATTCTAGCAGTCTTAAAAAAAGTCTTCCTAACAATAAAGGTGGAGAGTTAGGGGATTTAGTATCTCCCATTTTCATGATATAAAAATATGCTGGAAATACTAAGTCATCTATTTAACCATCATATCTTCTAATAATCCATAATATTTAGTAATTATTCTATCCACTAAAGTACGACTGATAGATGCATCTTTGAATTGTCTTATTTGCAATGATTCATATAGGTGAAAGTGACATAATATGAATTGAAGGACCTAAAAGTGATGGCCCAGGCCTTTAAACAAGACACCGCCCCGCCCAATCCCATCATTAAGCTCGAATTCTAGCTACGTAGGACTTAATGATGTATTAATCAGTTTTTTGTCATATTCGTCTGATAACTCGCATTTAGAATAAGTATTTCAATTGTCTCATTGTTCCTGATTTTCAAATTTAATTAAAAGTTTTTGACTATTTAATAATTCAGCAAAAGTCTTACTTTAATTACAAAAGTAAATGTAAAACACCTATATGTATAAATATGGAAACGAATCACATGTATATAAAAATAGGCGGCGAACAATGTAATACATGTATCAGTCAGGGAGTCTAGTCTCTTAACTCAATATACAACTCAAAAGTATATGAAAGACATGAAGTAAGTGAATATAGTACGATATAACAAAAAGCTATGAAAAAGTCATAATATGTAACCTAAGACTCAGAGATAGTTGACGGTCTTCTCATTCTCAGATCTGCTATTTAATGGATCTGCAATTGTCAACAAAGATGAAAATTTTGGTGAGTAATCTTGCGGCCATTCATTCCCATTTCCAAATATAGAAAGAAAGATTATTGGATGCATATACTAGAAAAAGTAGACAGAGTAAATCCCACAAATCTAGGTTTGGTCATTCGTCAGCTTTGTCACATAAGCTTATAGATTACTCAAATTAGGCCATTAGTTACGTCACATCGGCAAAAAAAAGACTCCACCATTAGTCGTGAGCTATGCTACATTAGCCAATTGGTAGGGTGTTGACATCCTAGGGAATTTAACCCCGTGTATCGTGCTAAACTCGTGTATTCATAGAATTCAGACTCATAGATTACTGTAGGGGACTTAAAAAAACCATAATCAGGGAATCTTAGCAAAAAAGTGCTATGTAAAAGCATTTATGCATATAAGTAATTCTAAATGTCTAGGAATTCAACAAGGTACTCACGATATGACATAGCACATGGCATGCTATATACAATAACTAAACATGATAAGAAGTTAAAGGAATAACATAAATCATAAAGTACACATGCAATTAATTTATTCAAGTCATTACAACATACAAGAGCATATTTAAGAAGGTCATAGTCATGAGGAGTTTAAACATACAAAACTATCAAAATGATTGAGTATTAGAATTGGAATAAAGAATGAAATGGAAATAAATGCCTCACAGGTTTACTTACCTCTAAAGCACGCAAATCTTAGCCCAAACTAAATTTGGACCACCCCAGACTCGCCTCCTGCACCCGATGTTGGCTATTTAGGCTCATGAGGTGTATATGTATGCATTAGAGTGAGTTCAGTACATTGGATATGGTTTTAGACATAATTAATGGGCTTTAAGGTTTTAAACAAAGCTATAGATTTTCAGCTTTCTATGACCATTGGCACGTTAGGTTGCCTTATTAGCATGCTACCTACAGGTGGCGCGCTAATTATCGCCATTAACGCACTTACTACATTGAAACACGGAAGTTACGCACTTGAATTTATGGGTTTCCTTTAAGGAATTGGCACTCTCCATCACTTCGAACCCCCGTTCTCCACCACCTAGGGTCCGCAACACCCTTTTGGAAAAGCCATAATAGTATACACTTCAATATTATCATCAGAACATAAAAAATTCAATGCATTTAAACCAAAAACCTGAATTTTTTTTTGTAAAGAACACATGAAAATTTTGAAAACCCATATCATGATCAATTCAGACTCAAATTTGGGAATTCTTCATAGTAGAGTTAGTGAAATCCAATAAGGGATTTAATTGTGAAGTTAGATTTCAAAAATAAATTCATTTTTGAATCATAATCAGGGAAAAATGGAATCATTTCAAAAACCAAAGTCGGCCAAAAACTTGTAAACCTAAAAATTAAAGTTTCGATGATTCTCAAAATCTTCATTTGGATCAAAACCAACCTATAAAAAGACTCTAATACCATATTTTATAAAAAACCTATAATCCATAGCTTTACAATGGAGATTCTCACCTAGAGTTTCATTCCTTAATTGAGTTTTATTATTAGTGCTAGTGTTGATTATTAGGCTCCTTAAATGGCATGAATTTCTCAGAATTCCAGCTAGCTTTGCCTCAAATTTTCTTATTCGCTAAGTTTGCATGAATTGGGATTTGAAAATGAAAGCAAAATGTGCTTTTTATGGTGTGCATACTTGATAAGTGATTATTTAAACTTATATATAATATTAATTTAGTAGTATATTTAGTATAAATATCTAAAATGAGCTCTAAAATGATGTTATTTATGTATTTTCAGGTATACAAGGCATAAAGGAGAGAAACAAGAGAATTTGCGAAGAAACGAAGCTAAAATACACTAACATGGGTTTGATGCCGTGATACATGGGTTTAACGTTGTGGGAAGGAAGGTGCACAACGTAGGAGATGAAGGGACAATGCTAAGGCACAAGAAGAGAAGAAAATAAAAGTTGAAGATAGTTGAAGCAGTCACGACACCGTGGAGGACAAGGGACATCACTTGGGTGGTCTGCAAAGGGCGCTAAGCCTATCGAAGGAGGAAGGAACACACAAAGTGGCAAAAGTGTCAAGTCCTTGTAGCTTTGTACACTCAACACCGTACCACTTACAGACAATGTCGAGAATAAAGAAATTAGAAAGTTAGAGTTCTATTTCATGTGAAATCTTTTAGTAGGGTTTTTAATTATTTTCAAACGTGTCTTAGGAGTATAAATAGATATTAGAATGTGATAAACTCACCAATTACCATCTATTAGCAACCAATATCATATCATAGCATATGTTTACTTTATTTTTAAGTATTAAGAAGATTTGTGGAAGAGAAGACATTGAAGACTCACGTGTGGTGATTCGAGTATTATTTTTATTGATTTAATTGAAGTTATTTGATTATATCTCTGATTTCAATGAATACCATTATATGCATGTTTCTTTCAATGAAGTGTGAGTAATTCATTAATCTAGGGATCAATGGATCCAATTATATGAATGTTATGCTATATACATGAATATATTATAAACTTAAAAAATTGCAATGGTTAGAATTTGTATTGATTCTGGGCGCAATGCTACGAACGTCTTGATCACGTGTTTGTTGATATTAGGTTTTAGAAGTCATTATGAGCATTGAAGCTTGTAAGCCAGATATGGACGGTACAACCATAAAATACATAACATCGATAGATAGTTATTGATTAAGGAGACATAGATAGTAAACTTAGTTAGTTATGAATCTAAAGATTTAGAACTTAAAGCAATATAAAGGTTACGTTATGCACTGATAAGTAGAGTTCTAGTTTGCACATTAGAATCTTTTTTGTCATGATAGTGAGTTGAAGTGGATTTGAAGGAAACATGTATATTCTAATTAGGCAATGCACACACATTATAAATATGAGAAAGTGAGTTGAAAAGCATAGTATTTTATCACCTAGGTGAAGCTGTCAACAAAAATGTTTTTAATATAAGAGTTTAAAAGTAATTTACATTGTTTTGTTAGATTAGATTAGTTTAGTTATAAAACCAAATTAAAAAGGATTTCCTTAGCAATAGAGTAATCTTGACTAGGTAATACTGAGTGTATACACATTTCCCTGAAGACGATACTTGTAATACCATAAGTTGGTCACATTATTACTACAATCGAGCCGTTATACTTGCGACCACGATTGAGTTTTTGGCGCCGTTGCCTGGGATAAGTAGCCACTTAGACATAGTTAGTTTGAGAAATTGCTAAGTTTTATTGTAAGTAATTTACTTTTAAGTTTATAAAAAAAATAAAATAAAAGGCTTAAGTTTCAAGTTTGACATCTACACTTGATCTTTTGTGTTTTTTTTCAGGGATAATTAGTGCATGCATAACATAGAAGAAAATGACTTAGTTGCCTTACGACCTTGAGATTGATAGAACCAATAAAGGAATGAAAAAAAAAGAAATTAATATGGCAGAGGACCGAGCACGAAATCGATAATAGGGCCAGGGAATAACCAACCCGAAAGTGATTTGGTAGTGCAAGACAAAATGCGGTGATAGAGATGTCTTTGTGACTACTTCAAGCCAGAAGTTCAAGAGGTTTACAAAGGAGTGATGAGGCTTCCAGCCAACACCATCAAGTTCGAACCGAGACCATCTCTAATCAACATGGTGCAAAATATCTTATTTAATGGGCTAGCCAATGAAAATCCAATCGCGAATATAGAGAATTTTTTGGAGAAGTGCGAGACTATGCACATTACTGTAGTTACAAATGAGATGACCAGGATGAGACTTTTACCATTCTCCTTAGGTGAAAAAGCTAAATCTTAGTTCTGAGGACTAAACGTAGGGAGTATTACTTCATGGGTGGAAATCAATGAAAAATTTCTAGATAATTCTTTCCCTCTATGAAGGTCACCGAAAGCAAACTAAAAATCAACCAATTCAAGCAGGAAGAGTCGAGTCTCTTGGAGTGGCTTGGGAAAGTTGAAGGATATGTTGAGGAGATATCTAAGACATGGATACATGAAATGGGCATAACTCCAGATCTTCTACTATGGGATGAACCACAACACCAGAACACTAGTAGATGATGTAGCAGGTGGTTCTCTACTAACTAAGGATGACGATAGAGCATAAGATCTTTTAGATCTTATGTCTCATAACTCTACAGTCGATAATTGTTCAAAAGTGTAAAAACTAGCAAGTGTATAAGAGATTGATTCGTAAAATACGATTATGGCACAATTATCCAACTTGAGCAATCAAATGGTGAAGCTTTAAATGGGACAACAAGGTTTGCAAGTGCAAGCGATACAACAACCAGAAATTACCAAGCCATAATGGTTAATCAAATGGACATGCATCAAGGAATGGAGTATGAGGACATCAACTTCATGAATAACCAAGGCCATGGACACAACTTCGGGCTGAAAGGAATGACTCCTCAAAGTTTTTATTAAGGATATAATAACAACAACCTCATCTTAATAGAAGAAAATCATAAATAATCAATTGAAGCTCAGAGGCGGTTAAATCCACTAATGAAAGAAGTGGTAAAGAATGAGATTTTGAAATAATTGAACGTCGAAATCATCTATGATATTTTAAACAATTCATGAGTTTTGCCAATAGACATGGTGGGATGCATTAATTAAAAGGGATTTGAATGGTTTGCAAAGCTCACCATCAATTGCATTTAATCGAGCACAATGGAAAAGTTTGATCCATGTAGCCGACCCTAGTTAATTTGGGACTGAGGCTATGTTGTTGTTGTTGTTGTTGTTGTACCAATACACATGGTACTAAAGAAAGGAGGAGCGACCATTATTCAGACTGAAAAATGGGAAAACCTTATCCACTAGAATAATAACTGGTTGGCGAGTTTGGATTGATTATCAAAAGTTAAATAAAGCTACAAGAAAGGATCACTTCCCTTCACCATTCATTGATCAGATGTTGGATATATTAGCATGATATGAATACTAATGTTTCCTAAATGGGTACTTGGGATAAAATCAAATAGCTATAGCACCAGATGATCATGAGAAAATGATGTGTACTTGTCCTTATGGAACATTTACATTCAAACAGATGCAATTTGGATTATGCAAAACACCAGCAACATTTCAAAAATGTATGATGGTTATTTTCTCTGATATGGTTGAGGATATGATGGAGGTATTTATGGACAACTTTTTTGTATTTGGAGCATCTTCTGACCTATGTGTGCAAAATTTGGCCTTGGTATTAAAATGATGTCAAGACACAAACTTGATACTTAATTAGGACAAATGTCTTTTCATGGTTCGAAGAGGAATTGTTTTAAGATATGTAGTATATGATAATGGATTAGAGGTTGATAGAGCAAAAATAGTGCTACTTCAGAAACTATCTATACCAAGAAACGTTAGAGATATATAAAGTTTTTTTAGGATTACGAGGTACTTAAGAAAATTGTTTTCTGCACGAGGTATGGGCATTACCAGTTCAATGTCATGCATTTTGGGCTAACAAATGCCTCAGCGATATTCATGGATCTTATGCACTGAGTATTGAGAAAGTATTTGGACAGATTCATGATAGTGTTCATCGATGAAATTCTCATCTATTCCATGACTCGTGAGGATCAATGGGACACCTCCAGACAGTCCTAAGGACTTTGAAGGAGCAGAGACTGTATGTTAAGTTCACAAGTGCGAGTTTTGGCTCACAGAGGTTGGATTTTTTGGGCATATTGTAGGAGCCAACAGAGTGTCAATGGGCCTTGCTAAGATTAGAGCAGTGATTGATTGGCCTACTCGATATTAATGACATACATTTGCAATTTTTTGGGATTGGCGAGCTATTACAAACTTCTTGTCCAAGTTTTTTCCAAGGTTGATGCGCCGATGAAAAATTCGATGAAGAAGGAATTCAAATCTCAGTGGAATGATAGTTGTAAGTAGGTTTTCCGGACTTTGAAGGAACGTTAAACTACAACGCCGGTCTTGGTATTACCAGAGTTAGGAAAGGGTTTCGAGGTGAACACCGATATTTTTAAGGTCGGTTTGGTTTGCGCTTTGCTGAAGAACGGTAGAGTGATAGCTTACACATCTCAATAGCTGAAGATTCATGAGAATAATTACCCTACTCATGACTTGGAGTTAGCGGTAATGGTTTTCGCATTGAAGATTTGGTGTCATTACCTCTACGGAGAGAGATTCACGTTGTTTACTGAACATAAAAGTTTGAAGTACCTTTTTCATTCAAAAGGAGTTGAATATGAGACAGATGCATTGATTAGAGTTCCTAAAACATTATGATTTCCCTTTAGAGTGCCACTCAGGGAAGGCCAATGTCATGGCAGACACATTGAGCCGGAGAGGAGCAGACCCAAAGATAGTGACTTGCCACATGACACACGAGTATGGGTTACTCGAGGCAGTTAAGTTGATGAATTCAGTTGATATACCAACCACTACCAAAGTGTTGATTTATGGGCAGATAAGGACTCATACAATGTCTATATAGACTGTATTTGAGGGTCAACAAGCAGATGAGCAGTACTAGAAGTATAACGAGTTAGCTCGGAGTCTTAATCACACGGAATGGAGTTAGTCGACAGACTCATGCTTGAGATTTAGAGGGAGACTGTGGATTCCATTAGTAGCTGAGATTCACGACGAGATACTTTAGGATGCTTAGCGCTTATATTTTGAGGTTCATCTGGGCCAGAACAAGATGTATGAGGATATGCATCGTCTATTCTGGGAGCTAGGAATGAAGATCGATGTTAGTGATTACGTTCAAACGTGTGAGATATACCAATGAATTAAGACTGAGCATCGGAGACCCAGAGGTTTATTACAACCACTTCCCATTACTGGGTGGAAGTGAGAGCATATTGCCATAAAATTTGTTAGTGGATTACCTTGATCTCAGCATGACCATGATACCATATGGGTGATTATGGATAAACTGACTATGTCCATGCACTTTTTACCAGTATCAACAACACATAGAATGGATAATTTAACTGCTTTATATGAGTGAGAGATTCTTAAATTACACGAAATTCCATTATCCATCATGTTAGATAGATGATCGCAGTTCACATCGCAGACTTGGCAAAACATGCAGGCACTGTCTAGCACCAGATTAGATTTGAGTACGACTTATCACTCACAGATAGATGGGCAGTAAGAGTGGTTTATTTAGGTGTTAGATGATATGCTTTATAATTGTGTTCTAGAGTATAGTGGTTATTAGGAAGAGTATCTTCATATGTGTGAATTTGCTTATAATAATAGTTATCAGGCCAGTATTGGGATGGCACTATTTGAGGCAATCTACAGTAGACCATGCAGATCTCCATCATGTTGGGTAGAGCATGGTAGTTATTGGGACGAAGGTTGTAGTGGATCATACAGAGAAGACATGATAGATCAGACTAAGTTTAAAGGGTGCGCAAGAGAGACATAGAACATATTACAAATACCATAATGAGTTAGAGTACAATGAGGGAGCTTATTTGTTTTTAAAGGTACCACCTTTGAAAGGTCACAAAAGATCCAGAATCAAAGAAAAACTTGTGCCGATATTCATTGGTCCTTTCAAGGTCGAGAGGAAAGTTGACAAGGTTGCCTATGAGTTAGAGTTACTGCCTCAGTTAGCCGGGATCCACCCCGTATTTCATATTTTGATGTTTAGGTTGGACAAATCAAGAGGACGCGTATGAATAATGGTGGATCTGAGTCAAATAGATATGAGAGAGCACTTCACCTACGAGGAGCAGCCTATTTAGATATTGGACCGTCAGGTGAAGAGACCGAAAAATAATGACATCCCGGCGGTCCTTGTCTATGATGGCTCACCTAATTTAAGGATTATTTAATTATCTAATTTCAGATTAGGACCTAGCTCAGACCCACGTGGACGTCACATATTAGTCTAGGGTACGCTTATCGAAATACAATTTATAATGATATATTTGTGTGTGCTTGTTTATTATGGTAGTTTTACTATGAATTATACCATTACGCTATGTGTACCATTGATGATCTTGTTTTGTATGAGTTACGAGTGCGGTGAATAGCGCCTCGAGATGCGTGCGATGAAAGTACAGGAACATGATAGTTTAGATGCATAAATTATCAATATATAATGATATTCTAAGCTAAATAATTAAACAAATTTCACCCAAGTTGAACAAAATACTAATAGGTAAAAAATGGACTCAACACACCTGGTGATGCGTAGCGGCACTGGGTTGCCATGGAGACAAGTACCTAGCCTAATTTTGGTATGCGCACTTCAAATAAATGTTTGGCTAGAGTAATGTGACCAAATAGTAGGTCTATGGTAAGTAAAATAGGCTAAGCTATTTAAATCATTAATGTGTCTAAGATGTGTAATTTGACTAAATAAGGGAATTTGGCCCTAAGTGAGAAAATTATTTAAATAATCCTATATTGACTTATTCAATTGGCATATAAGAGATACAACAACGTGGATGAATTTAATAGGAGCCCTTGATGGACCTCGATACGAATGTGTGTAACTTGATCAAGGGTTAAGACTATAGGCCAACGAGTATAAATATAAGACTAAGTGCATTTTTCTCAACATGCAAGCATGGAGAACCTTTGAGCATGCAAGAGTGTAATCCCAAATTTGTGTGCTAGAAACTTAAAGTATTGGAAACTGAACAAAGGGGATTTGGAGCCAAATTTGTCAAAGATTTAAGGTTTCAAGCTTACGTAACTCAAACCCTTAGCTATTTTCTTCACTTTTATTATAATGGTGTATTGATATACAATAAAAAATGGGGGTTTTTGCCAACAAAGTCTTAGGAGATTTCTTTGATGTTTTTCAGGGTTATTAGACTTAATATGATGAATAAGATGAAAAATCTTGGCTTTCAAACTATTTTTTGGGTATTTTAGTGTTCTTAATGAATATAATGGATTGCATGTTGATGGTGGTGATGATTTGATGAATTTATTGAAATTGTTGTTCCTTAGTTATTGTTGAAGGAGAGAAAGAACATAAACAGAAGAAAAGAAATAAGTTTGAGGAGGCAGAGTCTCTCTCCCCCCACCCCAAAAAGAATCAATTCAAGGGGAGGGAAGCTCGTACGTACGCTTCGTGCGTGCGTACAAGCTTTGGCCGGCCCAACCGACCCAGACACGTTTCAGGTGGGCCCAACCCCATTAATTTACAAAAAACTAATTTAAATTAAATGAAAATACAAAATAAATACAATAAATTATAGAAATGTATGTAAAAATAAATAAAATTTTCAAATTAATTTAGAAACATTATGTAAAATATGAGGAATTGGGAAAAGGTACAAATTTGGGTTTCAAGATATATTCGAGCATTTGGCACCCCATGTAACTTGGAAATAAATAAAGTGTCATAACTAAAAATTAGAATAAAAATTTTAATTTTTGTTCCCACAACATAAAATCAATTAATGGGACCATAAATTATTAAAATTGGTATGTAGGACATTCGAGGCCTGGAAAAGCTTAGGGGATCGACGGATGGGTATTCCGAGGAAGAGCGAGTGGCTACAACTGGGTATTTATTGCATATTTGGTAAGTAAACCCCACCAAAAAATAGTAGCATTTATTTACTATTTTATTTCATTATTTTATTAAATTATGCTAGTTTGATTTATCTGACTACTCTACTCTCATGCATGTCTAGATATGGTCGACGAGATGTTATGATCCATCATCGGTTTCCGCGTGATTAGCGATCTGATAAGTCGGTATATATGGGGTTTTAGTAGTCTATTTTAATGTATTTAATATATAAAGTCTCTAAAATATATATTTAATTATACTTATTTGTCATTTTCAGGTGAAACGGAGTGCGCGGTTGAAATCGAGGGCAAACAAATACGCAAAATGGTGTATTTATATACAGTGTTTCAACTACCAAAGGATCTACCTCGAGTTACGCATTGCACATGTTATTAGTAGGTGACTAGCAGACCAAGTAATGCAGGGGAGTGACACAGTTAAGCCATTTACGCATCAATAGCTGTTGATGAATCCTCGAGATGCATTTGGTTGTGTCTCCCATGAATTTGGTCTCACTTGTGCGTCTCCTCATCCTACCAGCCGATTCCACATGTCAGTTCTTGATTTATCCGGCCTGTCCAAGTGCGTCCAGCTCGGCCAACTTATCAATGTTTTTCTCCTCGCTTCAGCATCCATCAAACTTCCTCGATATGCAGTTATGCACCATCTCCCCTATATTCACACAACCCGTGCAATTCTTCCTCACCCCTTCCAGCCCGCCAAGTGTCACGTTTCCAGCTGTACAACATGTCATGGGCAGTAGTTTCAACCAATCGGACGTTGCCATGTCATCTGCAGCAACATATGAACAAATCAGTTTGCGACACGTATCCGAAAGCCTAAAATGAACGCTCAGCAGCTCTTAGATTCTCTTTGGTTACGTGGTATGAGACCAACAATCAAAATTAGTTTCTCTCACTTCTAAAGACAGATTTTAAGTGGCTTTTCACATTAGGACTTTATGGTATTTTGAGGAACATCGACTTTTATTGTTTGGATGCCACAGTCGCTCAACTTTTCATCTTTTTCTTTGGTGATTGTGAAGACCATTTCCTGGTTAAACAAACCCTTGCCTAAGTCGGGGGGAAACAAGTCAAGATTCTTGATTCATGGCATAACTTCTGAGATCTATTATTTTATTATTTATTTTAATTTCTTATATTTCATTGTTGTTAATTTTCATGAATATGGTTTAAATTTAGGGTATGTATATGGCCATTGCATGCTTTTAGGTGGACAATCTATAGTTAATTAGACCAATTGTATCCGTAATTGTACTTTTGGACCAATAAAAGTGACAAACGCTCGCCTAATTGCCAGTAAAACCTTTCGGTTCTTGAATGTGCAACAATTGAATCTAAAAATCGGAAGCGGACGCGTTTCAATTATCTAAGATTAGTATTCCCACAGATGTTTATTATTGCAGTTAGTGTGTTAAACCCTATTGGCGGATGTCTAAGGTTATGCATTAATTAGGGAAGTAGTTAGTGGGAGACGTCCCAGCTATCGAGATTAAGGGAATTAAGAACTTTTTGCAGATGTCAATTTTCCATAGCTAATCTAGGAGAATTTGAATTAATAATTATTAGGGAAAGATTGAATACCAAGATACGCCATTGAATCTTGATTCTAGCTTGTGGAATCGTAGACCTAGGTGTTTTCTTTCATTGATATCATTTTTTTTTTCAATTTTTCATTCTTACTAGTTTTAATTAATTTTTTCTTTGAAATCTTTAAAACCCCCAATTTTTAGTTAACTTAGAGTAAAACTTAAGTCCTATGAATTTGACCCCGTATTTACCATTACTACACCCTTGTGGTTGGTAACTCGATTATGAGTTATATTTGTCATGCACGACATGTGATCAGATTTTGGTGCCGTTGTCGGCAACTTGGGCCTTACTCTGACTTTCGTTTTTTTTTT
This sequence comes from Stephania yunnanensis, assembly GCA_039657365.1. Taxonomy (NCBI): domain Eukaryota; kingdom Viridiplantae; phylum Streptophyta; class Magnoliopsida; order Ranunculales; family Menispermaceae; genus Stephania; species Stephania yunnanensis. Next base: position 22,559,509 of record CM077581.1, on the reverse strand, counting down.
TTTCCTTTTTCATAGTTTTATGCTCCCACGACTCACTCGGTCAAAATCAACTGGTTTATTGTTACCTTTCGATCCTAAACCGAAGAGAACATTTCATAGGTGGAATAAAGAGCCCAACTTAGGCAACAACAAGGCTTAAATCCTTTGAACATGGATGAGAATTGCCATGTCACTATAGGGCATGCCAATCAAGAGCTTTAAGCTTTTTTGGCACAACAACCCCTCTGCATCAACTATCTAGACAACACTGGAGATTTTGAGTTGAAGTCTGGGTTTATTCATCTCCTACCATCCTTTCATGATGGCAAGAATGAAGACCCCATTACTTTTCTAAAGGAGTTTCATACTAGCTGCAAGTCAATGAAACCCTCTAATGCGGATGAGGACACGGTTAAGCTCAGATATTTTCCATTTTACCTTAAAGACAAAGCCAAGGAATGGCTTTTCTACCTTTCGCCTAGTTGTATTTAACTCCTGTAATGAAATGATAACTGCATTTTTCAATGAATATTTCCCCGATGATAGAGTCTTATCAAGGATACATGCAGCATCAAAATGAAATCGGGTAAATCATTTGGTGCATATTGAGATTGCTATAAGCGATTGATTGCTAGTTGCTCGCAGCATGGCTAGTCCGAGAAGGCCATAACCCATTTCTTCTATGTTGGCATGTCACACCTACAAAGATGCATGATTGATAATTCGAGTAGGGGTCACATTCGAAATAAAACTTTGGCTTAAACGAAGCAACTATACGAGGACATCACACAATAGGCATGCCTTTACGGTGATTTTGATGATATTGCTTACCAAAGATTGCACAACCCCTATGCCATCTACTCTAAATGGACATACCTTTTGAGCTTGACAAGGCATGTAAGAGTGCATTTGATGCACTGAAAGACTCACTTACTAGTACATCAGTGATTCAAGCCCCTAATTGGGAGCTTCCATTTGAAATTATGTGTGATGCTAGTAATCTTGCAGTGGTTGCAGTCTTAGGACAAAGAGTCGGAAGAGCTTCATATGTTATTTACTATGCTTCTCGTACTCTTGATGCAACTCAGATGAACTATACCACTACTAAGAAAGAGCTCCTTGCCATTGTCTTCGCACTTGAGAAGCTTCTGCCTTATCTTTTGGGAACCAAGGTTATTATTTACTCTGAACACGCTTCCTTGAAGTACATCATGAGTAAAAAGGATGTTAAACCTATGCTCATTAGATGGATACTCCTACTACAAGAGTTCGACATCACAATTAAAGATAAAAGTGGTGTAGAGAATCTACTCACAAACTATCTCAACAGATGATTGAGAATGGTGAACATCTTATCCCTCTTAAGGATGATTTCCCTAAGGAGTACATATATTCTATTATGGAAGATCTTCCCTAGTACGCAGATTTGGTGAACTATTGTCACGGCCCAATAATTAATACACGTTTAATTCGTTAATTAGGACACAACAACCCGTGACGTGGGACCCGCAGTGCGATACGCGTCACTACAGAGGCACGGTGGCCTAGGTAAATGTTATATTTGTTGTGTTGTTTGCCTAGTGTATTGTATACGTGTAGACTACTAAGTCATTTACGGGTATGCAGATACCGAGATGAGCGGGGACGCGCCTCGAATCGCGTGCTGACGTGGGCCCGAGGTAGCAGCTTGTGGGATAAGTATAATTAGTTGAAATTCATTTTATAAAAAAAAATATGTAGGCCATAAATGGCCACATCTACCAATCCATATATATATATATATGCACACATAAAGTTGGTCAACCATCTTTATCTCATTCAAAAGAAAAAAAAAACAAAACAACAGCAACCACAACCGCAATAGCAACAGAGAGAAAGAGGAAGGAGAGAAGAAGAAAGAGAGAGAGAGAGAGAGAGAGAGAGATCGACCAAGCAAGGTGAGTTGTTCACTTCAGTTGTTATTGTGTTGTTGGCTGTTGTTGTCGGTTGCCGGTGTCGTGGCCATGGAGGATCGACCTCCATGGCCGACCGAGAGAGAAAAGGGAGAGCTGGCAAAGGGATCTCCCTTGCCATCAAAACCCATTGGGGTTGGAGTTGGGAGCCAACCCCAACGCCTCACAAGAAAAAAAATAAAAATAAAAATTCAGAACCAGAGCAACTGTGCTCTAGTGAGGAAGAATATGGGATCGGGTCGGGTCGACCCGAACCCATGAGGGTCGGGTCGGACCGCTGACCACGACCGATGGAGACCGGGTCAGACCGACCCGGGTCCGGCTGGATCGGGTCGGGTCGCCCCGGATCCGGATGTACCGGGTCGGGTTTGACCCGGACCCACCCATTTATATATATAATATATTTTATTATTTAATTAATTTAACAATTTTTAATATATGATAAATTCCTGAAAATAGATAAAAATTATAGAAAATTCAGGAAAATTCCAGAAAAATGGGAAAAAATATATTTTTGACCCAAATCAATAGAACTTCCATAGTGCTATAAAAAGTGAAAAAATTCGGGAGTCGGTCGAGGCGTTATATCAGGGTTTTACCTCGAAAAACGTGATATCGACAAATTGGTCTCGAACTCAATTTTGACCGATGTCGACCAATTTAGGGATGTTAAATCATTAAATCGGAAGTTAAGTTGATATATTTTCAATTTTTAGGATCCTAGAGGAGCTATTACGGGGTTTGGGTGCGTACATCGACGCGACGGAAGCCGGATATCTTAAGAATTGTTGTGTGTATGTAAGTAAACTGATTTGAGACATTTATTTACATTTCATTCCATTTATTTATTTCTTCTCAGTTATTCGAACTGAATTGCCTTTGAAATCCATATGCTATGACTTGTTCAGTTGCTCATTTTATGATATTCATAGCATACTCTGTTTTTGTATATCATTGATTCTAATTCCTATACTTTTTCATATTGATAGTTGTGTGAGAGTCAGTGATATAGCATGCTATTAGGATAGTTTGTTTATTTTGACTCAAATCCTTTGTGCATTAGTATGCTAATATATCTCTTGGATTCCAATGCTGTGTCATTTTTGAATATAAAAGTGGTTCTTGGGGTTAGGGTCATTTGATGATAGAAATTCAGCTTTCATACGGGGGTCACTAGACTTGCAGGGATGTTAGGGAATTTCTCCACTACCTTGCATGACACACGAGGTAACGTGCCTCGAATGGGGTAACCGGACCTCGGGGTTTGTTGGCGCAAGAATAACTTGGGTGAACATGACGAGTTTTAAACTCGGGTATGTTAGCAAGTAGACATTCCAGTGACGACTAATTCACTTGGAATAGAAAAGGCGTAATCGTAAGTACGACCTTTTGAATTATGATATAAAGCTCAATTTGAAATGAAATGATATAAGCAGCAGAGCTCAAATTGTAGTGGACAGGCTGATGTGATGAAGATCGCGGCCGACCGACCCTAATCCATTACTGCTTTGCCTGGGGTCAGTTTCATATTTGATTAACTCAAGTATCTCTTTGCATGTTGTTTCTTTCAGCATAGTTTCTACTTAAATTATGCAATTTGATATTTGTCGCCCATTTGGGAATGTGGATCGATGTCTCTCGGTATTACTTAAATAAATTCATGTACTCACCGTCTAGTTTGTGACGGCGGGCGCAGATCAACCGAGTAGCAGACAAGGCAAAGAGAAGATTGGTGACTACCTCTGAGCCGGCGGAGGACTGCTACGACCTACTTTTGTACGTTTTGTATGCTTTTGTATAATTTTTTTTATGTACATGCTCATTTGCCTTTTGGGTTGAGTGATAGGACTATAGAACTGGACACATGTTATATATGTCACCATTTTTGTTTATATATGCATGTGATCACTATTTCCTGGTTTTTCCATAATAGGTTAGGCCTGAGGATTTCATTTCCACTAGTAATTTAATAAGACTTCCGCTGAATAACTTGTTAGAAAAAGAAAAAAAATTAACTCTGATTCATAGACAACCATAGGTTAGTCACTAGAACAATTAAGTGAACTGTAGGTGGTATCATAAATGGTAGGCATTTAGGTATTTAAATAAGGCTGACTAGTTCCTGGTTAGGTCCTATAGGGGAGATTAGGGCTTAATTAGGGATTAGGCCGGGCGGTGCCCTTATTTGTAGTTGGGGCCGTCACAGTTGGTATCAGAGCCTAGTTGTGATAACCTCATGGCTTAAGACTTTGTGATACCAACGCTACAGTTGGTATCAGAGCCAAGGTTTATAAAGCTTGGCTTACTTATATGGTGTAAGACTTAATTATACTAACACAGTTAGTATCCGCGCCATGGTTTGAGAAAACATTGCTCTAAGATTGTAGAATATGGAGTTTCTACAATACGATACCACAACTACAATATGTAGTGAACGGCCTACCTTGTTCAACTAGAAACAACTAAAAATATATAAAAAACTGTAGAAGTTAGAAAACCTTAGTTAGATGTGGAAAACCAGATGATCCTTGCCTAGAAACTATTAGTTGGGAAGTGAGTGAAGTGAGTTGGGGATGTAATACATTTACTACATGTTACTTTTGTTATATGTATATATGCGTTATCCACGTAGTAGCTGATTCACGTTCGTTCTCCATTTGGGGTCGGAGATGACGAATTTACGCGATAGCGATGATGCCGCTGTGAGCGGTAGCCAGCCTTCAATACCACCAGCAGAGGATTTCCAGAGGCTTTCAGATCGAGTAGCTGCTCAGGGTCATCAACTGGCGGATTTCATTGCATTGATGACTTCTTGCTTTGCCTTACTAGCACCTCCAGCTCAGACAGCAGGTCCTATGACGATTACAATACCGATCGTAGTGCCGGCTGTACCTGTAACACCGATGATAGCAACTTCAGCAGTGGAGACAGTGCCGACACCATCATCCACACCCCCATTAGCTAGTTCGACATTGGTAGTTCAGCTGGTGAAAGATTTCATGTCTGAAACCGGTATATTTTAACGGTCGCAGATATTTTGAGAAGGTCGAGAAATGAGTCTTGTCGCATGAGAAGTTACATAGAGTCTTGCAAATTGATGATAGACTCAAAGCCAGATCTCGTCGTACACCTTGCAGCGAGATGCCGATGTGTGGTGGCGTGCGACGATAGCTGCTGAGGAAGAGTTTGAGTCTTGGGATGCTTTCAAGACTAAGTTCTATTAGCATATTTCCCACCTGCGGTGATGAAGCAGTTGAGGAAGGAGTTCATGAACTTGAGACAGGGAGCCGATGAGACAATGATGAGATACTGAGACAGATATAGCTATCTGAGGCAGTTTGCCGGAGATCTTGTGAAGGAGGATGCTGATGATGTATATCATTTTGGCGATGGACTGATGCCAGATATTGGGTTTTATGTGGTCAGTTAAGGTGCCATGACATTGGGAGAGATACTCGAGCGTGCACTTACTCACGAGACTTATTGTACGAGTTGAGTGGCTGACGGGACATCCTTAGGACCTGCGATTACACCTGATCAGATGGCGGAGTATAAGCAGAGGAGATAGAACGACAAAGGACCAAGGAGATGGGATAGAGGTGTTCAAGGGGCGATTGTGCTTTATGTAGCATCTCCCACACCTTTGCAGACGATTGTGGGTAGACCTCCTATGCCACCACCAATTAGACCTGCATTGTCAGCTTTGCTACATCTACTTTACCAGCTTTACCAACGCCACCAGCTCCACGTCAGCAGCACGGTGGCAGAGGTAGAAGTAGAGGACGAGGACGAGGACCAGGGTAGAGACATGCATCTACACAGGCCTAGGATCAGACGCATGGTCAATCTAGAATAGTCATGTGTTTTCGATGTGGTCAGGTAGGACACGTGATTCGAGACTGTCCACAGCCAGCGACAGTGATACCTCCACAGAGTCGAGAGGTCGTCCATACGATTGCACAGCCTGACACAGACGCTTCATGGAAACTTATTGAGACGGGGTCGAGTTACCTGCAGATTTCAGAGTTCTTGAATTTCTAGAATTCGATGCGTTGCTAAGGAGGGATTGGCTAGCATCATATCATGCTCATACCGAATGTTTTGCAAAAACAGTGATATTTGAGATTCTAAGGCGTCAAGTGTTCATATATAGTGGTAGTACACCGAGAACCAAGAGCACTCGAGGTCGGCTTGCGAATAGTAGGGAGATGGAGACTTTGGTATCGTTATATATCGTTGCAGAGAGTCATGAACCGAAACTTGAAGAGATTCAGAGTTTTCTGGGGTTAGCAGGCTATTACCGAAGGTTCGTGAAGGATTTTTCGAAGATCGCTTCACCAATGACCAAGTTGACCCAGAAAGACGTGAAGTTTCAGTGGTCAGAGGAATGCGAGGAGTCATTTGCTCAACTGAAGAACTCGTTGACTATTGCACTAATGCTGATATTGTCAGAGGCTGGAAAAGGTTTCGTGGTATACACAGATACTTCTCATATGGGTTTAGGTCGTGTGTTGATGTAAGAGAAAGGCACAGTGGCCTATGCATCAAGACAGCTAAAGATACATGAGAAGAACTACCCAACGCATAACTTAGAGTTGGCGACGGTAGTGTTTGCTCTGAAGATATGGAGACGTTATCTCTATGGAGAGAAAATTCACTCTATACAGACCATAAGAGTTTGAAATATCTCTTCACACAGAGAGAGATGAATATGAGACAGCGCGGATGGTTAGAGTTTTTGAAAGACTATGACTTTTCTCTGGAATATCATCCAGAAAAAACAAATGTCGTTGCTGATGCGCTGAGAAGGATTCTGACCAGAAATGCTGAGACTGTTCGATGTCATATAACGCACGAGTATGGTTTACTCGAAGCGGCGGCGAGGCTTAGTTAGTCAGATATTGCTAATGACACAGAGGTACTGATTTGTGCTCAGGTGAGACTTTAGACAGTGTCGACTCAGAGATTGTCGGAGGATCATAAAGCTGACATACTGTATCCGAGATTCAGTGAGTTAGCGCAGAGTTCCGAGTGTACTGATTGGACTAAAACAGTATATCAGTGTCTCAGATTTCGAGGCGGATTGTGGATACTGGCAGTGGCAGAGCTGAGAGATGAGATTTTTCAGGATTCACATCGTTCACGGTTCGCTGTTCATCCAGGAAGAACCAAAATGTATCATGATATGAAAAGATATTTTTGGTGGCCTGGGATGAAAGCGAACATATCAAAGTATATCAAGAACTGTGGGATTTGCCAGCAGGTGAAGGCAGAGCATCGTAGACCTGAAGGATTATTACAGCCGCTTCCCATTCCACAATGAAAGTGGGAAGACATAGCTATGGACTTCGTTCGAGGACTGCCGAAAACTATTCATCGACATGATTCCATCTGGGTGATTGTGGACAGATTGACGAAATCTGGCCATTTCATACCAGTTGCAACTCATTACACATTTGACCAGCTGAGTGTATTATTCGAGAGAGAGATTATCAGGCTGCATGCAGTACCTTTGACTATTACGTCAAACAGAGATGTTATGTATACGTCCAGGATGTGGCGGAGTATGCAGGAGCAATATGGTACACATTTACAATTTAGCACAGCCTTTCATCCTCAGACTGATGGGCAGACTAGAGAGGTTGATACAAACTCTCGAAGATATTCTCAGGGCGTGCGTACTTGAGTTTGGCGGATCGTGGGAAGAGTACTTACCGTTGTGTGAATTTGCATACAACAACAGTTACCAGGCGAGCATTGAAATGGCGCCATTTGAGGCGTTATATGGTAGACCATGTTGCTCACCATCTTGTTGGGCTGATCCAGAAGATCGGAACTTGTTAGGGCCTGAAATTGTTGTCGATCACACAGAAAAGGTAAGACAGATTCGCCAGAAACTTAAGGGAGCCTAGGAGACGCAAAAGAAGTATGCATACATGTATCACAGCGATCTCGCGTACGATGAGGGAGCTTTAGTTTATCTAAAGGTTTCTCCTCGTAAGGGTCATCATCGATTTGGTTTGAAAGGCAAATTAGCACCGAGATTCATAGAGCCTTTCGAAATCAAGAAATGAATTGGAAAGGTTGCTTATGAGTTAGAGTCGCCTCCACAGGTGTCGGGTATTCATCTGGTGTTTCCTATATCGATGCTTCGACTAGCTAAGTCAAAGGCAAGCGAGAGACCGACATTGGATTTAAGTCAGATTGATTTGAGTGTTGATATCTCATATGAAGAGCAACCAGTTCAGATTCTTGATCGAAGAGTACAACAGTTAAGAAATAAGTCTATCCCGAAGGTGTTAGTCAAGTGGCAGTTTCATGGAGATTCAGAACTCACTTGGGAACGGGAAGACTATATGCGAGACAGATTTTCGTACATTTTCTAGTCAGGTGCATTTTTAAATTCGTTTAGTTTAAGTTCGAGGACAAACTTCCTATTAGTTGGGAAGTATTGTCACGACCCAATAATTAATACACGTTTAATTCGTTAATTAGAACACAATGACCCGTGACGTGGGACCCGCAATGCGATACGTGTCACTACCGAGGCACGGTGGCCTAGGTAAATGTTATATTTGTTGTGTTGTTTGCCTAGTGTATTGTATAAGTGTAGACTACTAAGTCGTTTACGGGTATGCAGATACCGAGACGAGCTGGGACGCGCCTCGAAATGCGTGTCGACGTGGTAGCAGCTTGTGGGATAAGTATAATTAGTTGAAATTCATTTTATAAAAAAAAATATGTGGGCCATAAATGGCCGCATCTACCAATCCATATATATATACATAAAGTTGGTCAACCATCTTTATCTCAACAAAACAACAGCAACCGCAACCGCAATAGCAACAGAGAGAATCCGAGGAAGGAGAGAAGAAGAAAGAAAGGAGAGAGACCTGGAGAGAGAGACAGATCGACCAAGCAAGGTGAGTTGTTCACTTCAGTTGTTATTGTGTTGTTGGCTGTTGTTGTCGGTTGCCGGTGTCGTGGCCATGGAGGATCGACCTCCATGGCCAACCGAGAGAGAAAAGGGAGAGCTGGTAAGGGGATCTCCCTTGCCATCAAAACCCATTGGGGTTGGAGTTGGGAGCCAACCCCAACGCCTCACAAGAAAAATAAAAAATAAAAAAAATTCAGAACCGGAGCACGAGTGCTCTGGTGAGAAAAATATGGGATCGGGTCGGGTCGACCGACCCCATGTGGTCGGAGTCGGACCGACCACGACCCGATGGAGACGGTCGAACGACCGGTCCGTGGATCGATCGGGTCGCCCCGGATTTGGATGGACCGGGTCGGGTTTGACCCAGACCCACCCATTTATATATATATAATATATTTTATTATTTAATTAATTTAACAATTTTTAATATATGATAAATTCCTGAAAATAGATAAAAATTATAGAAAATTCAGGAAAATTCCAAAAAAATGGGAAAAAATATATTTTTGACCCAAATCTATAGAACTTCCATAGTGCTATAAAAAGTGAAAAAATTCGGGAGTCGGTCGAGGCGTTATATCGGGGTTTTACCTCGAAAAATGTGAAATCGACAAATTGGTCTCGAACTCAATTTTGACCGATGTCGACCAATTTAGGGATGTTAAATCATTAAATCGGAAGTTAAATCGATATATTTTCAATTGTTAGGATCCTAGAGGAGCTATTACGGGGTTTGGGTGCGTACATCGACGCGACAGAAGCCGGATATCTTAGGAATTGTTGTGTGTATGTAAGTAAACTGATTTGAGACATTTATTTACATTTCATTCCATTTATTTATTTCTTCTCAGTTATTCGAACTGAATTGCCTTTGAAATCCGTATGCTATGACTTGTTCAATGGCTCATTTTATGATATTCATAGCATACTCTGTTTTTGTATATAATTGATTCTAATTCCTATACTTTGTAATATTGATAGTTGTGTGAGAGTCAGTGATATAGCATGCTATTAGGATAGTTTGTTTATTTTGACTCAAATCCTTTGTGCATTAGTATGCTAATATATCTCTTGGATTCCAATGTTGTGTCATTTTTGGATATGAAAGTGGTTCTTGTGGTTAGGGTCATTTGATGATAGAAATTCAGCTTTCATACGGGGGTCACTAGACTTGTCGGGATGTTAGGGAATTTCTCCACTACCTTGCATGACACACGAGGTAACGTGCCTCGAACGGGGTAACCGGACCTCGGGGTTTGTCGGCGCAAGAATAACTTGGGTGAACATGACGAGTTTTAAAACTCGGGTATGTTAGCAAGTATACATTCCAGTGACGACTAATTCACTTGGAATAGAAAAGGCGTAATCGTAAGTACGACCTTTTGAATTATGATATAGAGTTCAATTTGAAATGAAATGATATAGAGCAGAGCTCAAATTGTAGTGGACAGGCTGATGTGATGAGGATCGCGGTTGATCGACCCTAATCCATTACTGCTTAGCCTGGGTCAGTTTCATATTTGATTAACTCAAGTATCTCTTTGCATGATGTTTCTTTCAGCATAGTTTCTACTTAAATTATGCAATTTGATATTTGTCGCCTATTTGGGAATGTGGATCGATGTCTCTCAGTATTACTTAAATAAATTCATGTACTCACCGTCTAGTTTGTGACGGTGGGTGCAGATCAATCGAGTAGCAGACCAGGCAAAGAGAAGATTGGTGACTACCTCTGAGCCGGCGGAGGACTGCTACGACTTACTTTTGTACGTTTTGTATGCTTTTGTATAATTTTTTTTACGTACATGCTCATTTGCCTTTTGGGTTGAGTGATAGGACTATAGAACTGGACACATGTTATATATGTCACCATTTTTGTTTATATATGCATGTGATCACTATTTCCTGGTTTTTCCACAATAGGTTAGGCCTTAGGATTTCATTTCCACTAGTAATTTAATAAGACTTCCGCTGAATAACTTGTTAGAAAAAGAAAAAAATTTAATTTGATTTATAGACAACCATAGGTTAGTCACTAGAACAATTAAGTGAACTGTAGGTGGTATCATAAATGGTAGGCATTTAGGTATTTAAATAAGTCTGACTAGTTCCTTGTTAGATCCTATAGGGGAGATTAGGGCTTAATTAGGGATTAAGCCGGGCGGTGCCCTTATTTGTAGTCGAGGCCGTCACAACTATATCACATCTGGTGAGCTATCTCCTCATCTTTTGAAGGCTTAGAAGAATAAAGTTAGGAGCAATGCTAAGTATTATATATGGGACGACCCATACTTATGGAAACTCTTCTCTGACTAGGTTATCAAGCATTGTGTTTCTCAGACTGAGAGTCACTCCATCTTGGCTTTTCACATACTTACGGATGTGGTAGCCACTACGGTCTTTGTTGGACTACTAGGAAAGTTCTTGAGGTGGGTTTTACTGGCCCACTATTTTTCGTGATTCATACATGTTTACCAAGACTTGTCCTAACTATTAGAAAATAATAACCTTTGTCATCGGGACAAAATGTCACTTACCTTGATTCATATTTGTGAGATATTTGATAAATAAGGTATATACTTCATGGGACCGTTTCCAGTGTCATTTAATAATGTTTACATACTTTAGGTGATGGACTACGTGTCTAAGTGGATGGAAGCTAAAGCTACCTGCACTAATGACTCTAAAATGGTATGTGAATTCCTCAAATCGAGGATTTTTACAACATTTGGTACCCTATGTACCCTGATCAGTGATAGAGTCACTCACTTCTGCAATCGTATTATTGAAAGTCTTCTGATGAGGTACAATGTCACTCATAGAACATCTACTGCATATCATCCCCAAACGAATGGCCATGCAGAGGTCTCCAATAGGGAGATCAAATCCATATTGGGAAAGATGGTGAATCCTACTCGTAAAGATTGGAGTACATGTCTTGATGATGTGGTATGGGCTTACTGAGCGGCGTTTAAAAGGCTAATTGGAATGTCCCCTACCGCCTTGTGTTTGGTAAAGCTTGCCACCTACCAGTTGAACTTGACCATAAATCCTACTAGGCTATGAAACAGCTTAATATGAAGCTCTATGTAACAGGAAAAGAGAGAAAGCTCATTTTCCAAGAATTGGTGGAAATAAGGAACACCGCATATAAAAATACATAGATTTACAAGGAAAAGACCAAGCGTTCCATGATCGCAATCTCTAAAGGAAATCTTTTCGCGTTGGTCAGAAAGTGCTTTTATTTCAATGACGACTTAAGATTTTTGCAAGTAAGCTGAGATCAAGGGGGATAGGACCTATGTGGTGATTACAGTGTATGATCACGGTGTAGTGGAGATTTAGAGTTTGGAGACTGGTTGTGACGACCCCTCTTCTAAATAGGGCACCGTCCAGCCTAATCCCATAATCAAGCCTCAATTTTAACCGCGTAAGATTAATTACGTATTAGTCAGCCTGTTGTCCCTATATTATTCGATTCACGTGCCTAGATATTATTAGGCATCAAAGTTAATTTAAACTTTACATCATTAATAATATCACATAGTTTAAAGGTTATGCGGAAGCTCTTATTATTCAAAAATCCTAAGTGTAGAAAACCAGGAATAATAACATCACATATATGTATATATCATAAAGATAATAACACAATATGATATATGAGTCTCAAAACTGGGAACTATACGCTCAACCCAATATACAACCCAAAATGTACAGTAAATATATAAACATAATAATACAGCAAAAGCTGAGTCATACAAAAAACGATAGGAGAGTCGCCGAAATGCTAAAGGAAAGTCGCCGATCTTCTCCTTCCTCGGTCTGTCATTGCTCGACGGACCTACACCCACATTTACAAACTAGATGGTGAGTATATTGATATTTAAGTAATAACTAGAGAATTATATGCCACATTTCCAAAATATAAGAAAGGTATTTAAAAGAATAAGGTAACGAAAAAGCTGTTGAATCAAGTAATGCAAGTAAACAGCACAGTTAAAAATGTATAGACTGGCATAGGAAAAGTCGAGATGATCTACGTCTGGTTAGCAATGAGAACTATCACCTAACCTTTTCTACTACTATATGGGGTTGTGCTCAACAAATTCCATACAAATAGTGGAGTTGCGCTCTACGCATATAAATCATCTATCTCATTCTCGCTGACCACCAAAAGTCCCATACCTCGTGTGCCACGCAGGTGCAATGGTGAGTGTTGGAGCCCTGGTAGACCCATGTCTCTGTGAACTGCGCATTTCTTGTGTAATGGACATTAGATAATCCCTACTTTATTTTTCAAAGATCAATAGTTCCAAGTCTCTAGGATTTCAAAGCTAGTTAAGCTACAAAGCCGAAGGAAATAGAATACAAATATAATCCATTCCAACTTATCCCAATTTCATGCTTTTGATCAATTATTTATCAAGAATATCATCAAAAGTAGAAATTTGAATCAATGAAATATTTCACAAGACATTATGTCAACAATATTCAAACATGAATAGAAACAAGAACAACATGATGTGAGATTTCGAGTAGCACTGTCTACTCCCGAAATCTCCCTTTAGTTCTCTAGAGTCGATTGATAGGTTTTAGAGTGGGTTTGGACCTCTACTTAGAGTTTCAAACCATTTATAGTGTTTAAGCTATTTTTAAAAATCGCTGATTTTTGTACTGTCAGGGCAATTAGCGCGCTAATTCTGAAATTAGCGGGCAAATTTTAACTTAGCGCACTAATAAGCCACATCTAGTGCGCTAATTAATATTACAGCGCTAGATTTCCTACCTAGCGTGCTATGCGCAGCAGAACCCAAAATTCTACAATCAGAGTTCCAAGTTTTCTCTACACATAGGCCATGTTGATGCCTTGGGAGCCCTCATACACATTACTAGAGTTCCCGAACATCAACAATAACATAAAACAACAACCTCTATAGTCTAATTCATGAATTCATTGAATTGACCAGGCTATGTTAATGGAGTGGTGAAGTTACCTAACATGATGAACTTGATCTTCTTATTTACCAAACCTTCAACAAGCTCCTCTCCTCCACCAAGATCACCTCAGCACACCCTCTATTCCTTGACAAATCAATGAAATGAGAAGAAACTTAGTTGCTTAGTTTGATTTATGACTTTTTATGGGAATCGATATGGTTGAACCATAACCACACATCTATTTCCACGTACGTATCTCGAGACTCAACTAGTGGCCCCCTTCACACATTTATCCTACAAGTCAAGCTTAAGTGAGACCAATAGTTGACTCTATTGGCCTTTAGATTGGTCAATACGTGTCACGATGCACATCATGTGGCTATTTGATTTATTTCACTAACTTAGGCTCACTAATTTAACATCAAACATTGCCACATTAAAGATACTATAAAACCATAGTTAGCTCACATTAAACTTACATCATAAATCTCTACATCGGTCCCTCGTCGACACGCAACTCGAGGTATGTCTCCGTTCGTCTTGATACTTATATACCTGTATGAATGACTTAATAGTCTACACATATATAATATACTAGGCATGCATCACAACAATTATAAAATATACCTCGACCCTCTTGCCTCGACCAATGAACATATCACGATTTAGGTCCCACAGTACGGGTCGATGATCCAGTTTAAGGAATTAAACACAATTAAAAATTTTGGGCCATTAAAACTCTTCCCAACTAATGGAAATTTCATCATCGAAATTAAAATTTGAACTAGGACTCATCCCTAACTTAACAAGTACGGAAACCTATCTCACACATAGTCCTCCCATTCCCAAGTGAGTTTCATATCATCATGAAACTAGCACTTGAAGAGTACTTTTGGGTTAGACTTTCCTTTCAAGTTCTATACCAATCGATAAAAAATTGGCATAGGCTTCTCCTCATATGAAATACCCTCACTCAGGTCTATCTGACTTACACTCGGACGATCACTTGCTCTCGACTCGACTAATCGAAGCATGGAGATATGAAAGACTGGATGAACTCCTAACATTTATGGAGGTAGCTCAAGCTCATATGCAACCTTCCTGACCCATTTCTTAATCCTAAAAGGTCTGATAAACCTTGGTGCAAGTTTACCTTTCACTCCGAACCTTTGAAGACACTTCCGAGGGGAAACCTTTAAATATACAAAAGCTCCCTTAGTGTACACGAGATCAGCGCGATATCTATCCACATACTTTTGTTGTTTATCCTGGGCTCCCTTGAGTTTCTGACAAATCAGTCATACCTTCTCCATGTGATCAATAACAATCTTAGGCCCCACGATCTCTTGGTCCTCTATCTCAAACCAACACGATGGGGAGCAACATGATCTACCATATAAAGCCTCAAAAGCCGCCATCTCAATACTAGCCTGATAACTATTGTTATAAGAAAACTCACACAACGGTAGATACTCCTTCTATGATTCGCCAAAATCCAATACACAAGCCCGCAACATATCCTCGAGAACCTGAATCAATATCTTAGTCTGCCCATCAGTCTGAGGATGAAAAGTCATACTAAACTATAGGCGCGTACCATACTGCTCCTGCATACTCCGCTACATCCCAGACACATAACATCTCTGTCTGACGTAAAATTCACTGGTACCTCATGCAGCTTAATAATCTCTCGCTCGAACAGTATACTCAATTGATCAAACTTGTAATATACGACCACTGATAGAAAATGAGCAGACTTTGTAAGTCTGATAACAATAACCCTTATGGAATCATGTCTCCGGCCGGTTCTCGACAATCCTCTCACAAAATCCATGTAAATGTCCTCCCACTTCCATCATGGAATGGGAAAAGGTTGTAGCAATCCTCTATGTCTGGGATGTTCAACCTTCTTTTGCTGACAATCCCCACAGTTCCTAATAAAATTAGACACATCCGCCTTCATCCCAGGCCACCAAAAGTGCCTCTTCATGTTGTGGTACATTTTGCTCCTTCATGGATGAACGGTGAATCGGGAATAGTGTGACTCTTGAAGAATCTCCTCTCTCAGCTCTGATAATGACGGTATCTACAGTCTGCCTTTAAATCTCAAACACTAGTCAGATGTCTCCATCCAATCAACACAATCTACACTCTACGCCAACTCACTAAACCTCGAGTACAACCTATCTGTCCTCTGACCCTTTGCCACTCTCTGTGTAGACACGGTCCGTACACTCACTAAGCATAAATCTCAATCCTAGTTCCGGTAGGAATCTCTGCATCTCCGATAGGTATCCTACTTATCACATATGTGACTATGTTTGCTTTTTCCATATGATACTCCAAGGAAATGTCGTAATCCTTCAGAAACTCTAACCATCAGCGTTGTCTCCATCCGAAAAGATACTTCAAACTCTTATGATCAGTAAAGAGTATAAATTTCTCTCCATACAGATAATATCTCCATATCTTCAGTGCAAACACTACTGCTACCAATTCTAAATCATATGTCAGATAATTCTTCTCATGTACCTTCAACTTTCTGGATGCATAAGCTATGGTTCCAATAACCTACATCAACACATATCCCAGACCTATATGAGAAGCATCAGTATATATTGAAAATCCTTATCTAACCTATGGTAATACTAATATTTGCGCAGTAGTCAATAATCTTTTCAACTGAGGAAATGCTTCCTTACATTCCTCACATCACTCAAATCTAAAATCTTTATGGGTCAATCTAGTAATCGGTGAAGCGATCTTCGAGAAATCCTTCACAAATCGACGATAATACCCTGCCAAACCATGAAAACTCCTGATCATAGTTACTGAAATCAGTGTTGGCCAATCCATAATTGCCTGAACATTGGCTGAATCCACTACTATCCCTGCTCCTCTGACAACATGCCTTAGAAACTTGACCTTTGAGAGCCTGAACTCACATTTGCTGAATTTAGCATAAAGTCTATGCTCCCTCAACGTCTGCAACATCTCTGTGAGATATTTCTTGTGATCCTCTATAGACCTCGAGTATATCAATATATCATTGATGAGGACTATCACGAAACGGTCTGAAAACTCGATGAATCAGATCAACAAACACTACAGGAGCATTGGTCAGCCTAAATGGCATGATTATGAACTGAAAATGTCCATATATCATGCTAAAAGCTGATATGGACCTATCCCCATCCCTGATCTTAAGCTGATGATACCCTAATTGCAGGTCTATCTTGGAGAAAACTGTGCTCCCCTTAACTGATCAAATAAATCATCAATCCTTGGGAGTAGATATTTGTTCCTAATGATGAATTTATTCAACTATCTCTAGCAGATACAAAGTCTCAGAGTACTATCCTTCTTCTTCACAAAAAGGACAGGCCCTCCCCAAGGTGACATAGAAGGTTTGATGAATCCCTTATGTCCCAAATCTTGAAGCTGAGTCTTCAACTCCTCTAACTCTTGTGGTGCCATACGGTACGGTGGTATGAAAATCGATTTAGTGCCTGGTACTAACTCAATAATAAAATCAACCTCTCACGATAGCAGTAAACCAGGTAAATCCTCTGAAAATACATTAAGAAACTCTCTAACAATCGGTATATCTTCCAGCCTAGGTCCCCGACTTTTTGGTATAGTGTATAGTGAAATCAATGACTCTCTCTCCTCACTAGTTGTAGTTCGACCTCTCATACCTACTGTCCTAGCTGAACTACCACTATAGGTGAGTATCAGATGCCTTAGGATATCAAATATCACTGTCTTACTGAAATAGTCGATATGAGCATGTTATGCTGCTAACCATTCCATCCATAAAATCACGTCGAATTTAAAAAATTTGAGGACTCTAAAATCAGCTGGTAACTGAACTAAGACTTGTTATTATGTTGATGCTTTTATTTGAAAATGAACTCGATGGTAGGAAACATCTTGTTGGGATCGAGATGTTTGTTATGTTTGGAGTTAGTAGTTAGGTAAGGAAGAAGATGAATAGTAACATCATTGAATGGAGATTTAGTATTCATTGCTTAGGTTTAAGCTCGTTGTGTGCAATATGACGAAATGATAGTTTAAGCATGTTGATACTATTATGGTTCTATTTAGGTATGTTTTTTGCACTTTTCTAGGATTTAATGAAGATTTTGGGGGAATTTGAAAGGTAGAGCCAAGACTAAATCTAGTTATGCAACTAGGGCTTGCTCAAGTAGTTTTTTTAGCATGCTCAATAATATCGAGACAGTGAGAAGTGTTACGCTGGCTCAAAGTGATTTCGAGTTTGACCAATAGTATTAAGTCCACTCTAAGTTTTTGAGTTTACTCGATCAGTTTAAGACAAATTTAATTAAGTTTTGAGTTTGCTCAAAGTCCAATCGATATCAACGAGAGCATGTCTAACATAATAAATATACCAAACTTATTAATATCTAACATGCTTAAACTACTTTAAATTGATATCAGGGACCTAGATCTTAATAATGTCGAGTATCAAGGATTGGCTTAGAGATATGTGAGAGCCATGTGAGCGCATTTGTGCATAGATTTGAGGTAAGCAAAACCAACTAAGAAGTGCGCAGTAGTTCATTTGAGCTTATATTTTATTGTTAATGCATTATGTCCCATTCTTGGAGTTTCCACCCTTGTATGAGTGTCCAATGGCCAAGTGAGTCATGAGAGTGTCTCTAATGGAGTGGTCACTGACTTGCAACTGGGACCATGACCTCGAGCCACCAAATTGTTTGCTCTAAATGAGATGTGTTTTATCAGGGGCACCGTTGATATCCTTCATTCGCGATGGTCTAGGTACAGCAAGCACTGTCACGTCCTAGGACTCGAGTCTGCTTAGCTTTGCCACAACTCTATGACCCCAACCCAGTGGCACCTACACTTGGTGGTCTTAGAATATTTGGGCACCTCTCTATTATTTCTTTAGACACTCATTTCTCATTGTACTTATATTTTATAGTTTTATTATCATGCATTCCTTATAGCTTTCTTTCTTTCTATGTGAGTTTTAGACTGCTTTATTTATTTTGAATTACTAGTAAGATCCTATTGGCTTTTACTTACTTGGCTCGGCATTCTTGTGTTTGACCGAGTGCATATGCACGGCCGAGCAAGGGCAAGGCGCTGATACTTGGCAATCTACTTTGAGGATATCGGAGCGCCCCTTCCTTATTCACTTTTGTAGGTTTTTAGCTTTTTGTATTACTTATATATGTTATTTTATCACACTTGGGATACTCAGTTAGGTTGAGAGATTCACATGACTTGTATATCATTTTGTATACACTCTACATGGTCATTTGATATTTATGCTTGTTTATATATAGGGTTCCACACATAGGTTGTTCGACTCCTTATTTTCTTACATGCTGAGTTATTTAAGTTATTAATTATTTCTGCTAACTTATAAAACTTGCAAAATACTAATTACTCATTTTAAAATTGTGAATTTACTTATATTGATGGATACGAAGGCTGACTGGGCCTGCGTTGACTTTGCAAGGCCGATTAGAGACACGTAGGCTTAGGCTGGGCGAGGTCCAATTCCTACAGAGCTTGGGCCATCACATAAAACTAGGGTCAATTACCCATTAAAACTATTAATGTGATTGCTAGACCAACACATTGGTCGATGTGTTGTCTAGCGAATCCATTAATGTCTAATTGTTCTATCCTAAACCCTCTAGTGAATATGTAACCCACGGAACCTATCTAACTGAGGAGGAGTTATATATAGGACAACAGATCAACTTCGCATCTTATATGACTTGATCTCAGTTCTAGGAGTTACTCTCGTGGATCACATTAGGCACCATTTTTCGTTTATTAAAAACATCATAGTGTGCAATGTCCCCCATTTCAATCCATAAACTATATGAACTACATATACTAACATATTCAAGGAACATTGACAAATAAGCGGATCCATACTTACCTCGGTTTAGGTTTAGGTTTATGTTAACAAATCCCCAAACTTTTTAGGTCACTCACACTTTCCCAACAATCCAACACCTATCACAAACTATTTTTGATCAATATAGGTCTAATGCCTTATATTTAGAACCTTTAAGTTAATTCCTAAAATCTTAGAAAATTCTAACTAAAACTTAGCATAGTCGTTGTTTTTAGGGGAGCACGACCCCTCAGTTGGTGGGGTGCGCACCACTAACTGGGTTCGTCCTAATTGATGAAGGGTGTGCGTTCATTTACTATGTGGAGCGCTCTCCTGTCTCGGCAGTACACAGAGCAGCAACCACTATTCCATCCACAAATTGTTACAATAACAATAATCACTTCCAAAATACATTAGGGAGGACCTCAAATGAGGTAACAACCTATTTCCAGAGATCAAACACAACAATATACAGAGAAATCATTACTAATTATCAAATTTGACTTAAAACTAAAAACTAAACTCACCAATAGTGATGATATCTGATTTTTAGTTATTTAAACTCCTCGATTCATGTTGCAAATCTCTCATCCGAATCGATTCCTTAAGATCAAAACACCAAACCCTTAGCTTCTATCTCTTACTCACTCTCTCAATCGATTGGTTAAGATAAACATGAAGGTTTTAGTTAAAATATATAGATTTTCTTCGAGATACGCATCACGCTATCTCAAGGCTGATCAAATGATTGATGTGCTAACATGACACTCCTAAAGTGACACACATGTTGATACCATCAACACTCACGATCATCTTGAGGCGATTCGACGATGCATAGAATTCAAACTAAACTCATAGTTTTTAATATGTATTTATATATCAAATATATATAAAAATATATATACTTCTTGTATTTTCTCTCTAATAAATTCACTAGACATGCTTATGAGTATTCTTAGGTATGCACATTCATTTCACAACCCTCTCGTCGCACTTCGTGTACCGACTATTTATTATTTAATTATGTATTTTCTAATTATAGGCTTGTACATAAATTCTCTTTTATACTACAATGTAAAAAAACTCATTAAACATTCCAAACAAATACAAACCATCATACCCACTTACAAGCTAATCAAGGTATGTGGAACTTAACCACTAGTCTAAGTCAGTTAATTAGGATATGGATTAACACTAATCACTAGCTCAAGATAATGGGTCATTACATATTATAAAGTTAAAAAGTGCAATGGTTAAAATTTATGTTGATTTTGAGCATAATGTTACGAACACCTTGATCATGTGTTTGTTGATATTAGGTTTTAGAAGTTATCATGATCATTTAAACTTTAAAGCTGGATATGAATGGTACAACTATAAAATACATAACGTGGATAGATAATTATTGATTAAGGAGGCACGGATAGAAAAGTTAATTGGTTATGAATCTAAAGATTTAGAACTTAAAGTAATGTGAAGCTTAAGTTATTCACACCGATAAGTGGAGTTCTAGTTTGCACATTAGAATATGTTATGTCACAACAGTGGGGTGAAGTAGATTTGAAAGAAATCTACCTACTCTAATTAGGAATTGCACACACATAATAAAAATGAGAAAGTGAGTTGAAAAGAATAGTATTTCATCACTTAGGTAAAGTTGTGAACTAAGATATTCTTAATATAAGAGTTTAAAAGTAATTTACATTGTTTCATTAGATTAGATTAGTTTAGTTATAAAACCAAAATAAAAAGACTTCCTAGCATTAGAGGAATTTTGACTAGGTAATATTGTGTGCATACACCTTTCCCTGAGGATGATATCCGTAATCAACGTAAGTTGGTCACACTAGTACTACAATCGAGCTGTAACACTTGCAACCATGATTAATACTTCAAATAGATCCTAGCCACTAATCTATCCTATTGTGTGCATCTCTAACAAAATTTAGGGACTCTTATTAACCCCAACACTCAACTTACTCTTCCTCTCTAACACCAATTTACATTTGATCATAAAATCCCACCAATGCACATTCTCAAGGAAATATCTATGGTGTATAATTTAAAGTGTTTAACTTAGGTCCTTTTATTTGATTAAATTTATACCATAGGTTAAATAAATTGGTTAATTGACCCATGTACACATTAAAATTAAAACTTATCATATCACTCTGGGACTTGCGCACGTCTCGAGATGTGTTTCTGTTCATGACTCGACGCCTATAAATAGATACATAATATTATTTTAATTAATTTACACACATAAATTGATAATTATATATTTACGCACAAATTTTATGTGTAAAAGTTATATCGATCTTGATTTGCCAAAGTCTCCAAAATTGGTTCCTAATTATTTGTTTTTGTTTGTTTATAAGTATTAGGCTTTGTTTGATTAAAAAAAGTGGGGTTCTTTTGAAGTGTTTTGGTGTTCACCTAAAAAAAGCGAGCTAATATGCATCTTAAGACATTCTCTAAGTAAATGTGGTAAAGAGGGGTAGAATAGGAGCCTTTCATTAGCATTGAGATTCACATTGGAGATTAGATCATAGAAGAATGGTGAAAAAAGTAACACATAAGCTTCTGGAATCATAGAGATCTGCCTCGCAATACTAAAAAAGGCATCAAGCGATGAATTTGAAACACTTAGATCTCTCTCCCGTGTCACGTAACTAAGTGCAACATTTTGTATGGCGTTGATTAACTAGTCTGCCTAACTTGCCAACCTTTCCTTAAATGCACCTCGAATGATTTACTAGCCTTGATTTCCAATGCTTCAGACTGTCAATGTTCCTCGATGTATCTCGTGTGCCATTTCACCTCATTTGGATCAATAAATATGGAGGCAAAAATGTAAAATCACATCACAGTAGGGTTTCGACTCAAGTGGACCATGTTTGACAAACCCGACAACACACTTGGTGGCCCCTTTATAATGGATTAGGGGAGAAATCAATAAATAACAACAAAACGAAAATACAGGGACTCCTTCCCCAAGTTTTTGATCCTCTCTTTATCTATCTCTCTTTCCCTCTCTCTCTCCCCTCTATTAGCTATTCACACCACCATTTGTCTCTCTCCCTTCTATATTATATTATTCTCTTTCTCATTATTATCTTTTTCATCCATTATTAGGGCCATGAGGCACTAACCCTCATGGCCCAGAATTGGGGATTTTCAAGGAAGATTCTACATCTACTTCGGATTTATTAGATTTTACCTACTTTAAATTCAAGCTTAGTTTATGTTTTGATATACCTATTGTTATTGTTTGATTACATGACTTGGATTATAGTTTGTGTAGTTGCAAATAAATATTCTTCGATTTTGAGTCTATTAATTCGTAATGCAAATTAAGAATACCGCTAAACTCTTCGTGAAGGGAGTTAAATCCTGCAATTTCCCAGGTTTTGAAAATGCTACTATATGTTTTCTTCATCTATATTATAAATATGGCTTACTCAATATAATACATCATTAAGTCATTCAACCATTCATCACCCATCTTATTTCGCAATCTTATCTTGATAAGATTAATTGCCAAGAAAACTAGCTCTTTCAACCGTTATAGTTGCCAATGGTAAGATCAATGCTAACTCGATTACGGGGTAAACCAATAAAAAATTAAATGCTTTTAAGTTTGGACCATTTTGACGACACTATATTCTTTAGATTGCACTGTACAATATAAAATTGGCACGATAAAATTGTAACGGCCAAGATTTCTAACCCTCGATTTATCCGTTATCAGGATCACTAACCCATGACGTGGGACTCACTGATCGATACGAGATTTGACCTTCGTAGGAGACTGAGGTATATTTAAATTTGTTTGGTGTATTCCTAGTGTGTGTGTGTGTGTGTATGTATATATATGTAGATTATTAAATCCCAATTTTGATTATTGTTTATAGGCATCGAGACACGAAGGGACACGCTTCGTGATGCGTACAGGCATAGGAACCGAGTAGAGAGTGATTTGGTGAGTTTTTATGAAGGCGTACACACATCAATGGGAATAAGTTATGTGAATTAAGTAATTTGGTATATAGTATGATAAGTTAAATCAAATCAAACACCTAAGTTGTGAAAATAAAACATAAATCATGGATATACCTCGAGATACGCATTTGAATGTAATCCATGAGATTTGAGTCAAGCATTGATGTTAGAATGAGTGTGAAAGCAGAGACGATAGGGTGATTTGGAGCCATTACATTTACATGTAGATACACAATCGAAATGAGATGAATGACTAGAAATAAATCACAAGATGATGTATATATGTATATGGTTGATCTTCATTTTCATGCAAACTCAAGATAAAATTTTGAGGTGAAAACACTTGCTCAAATTGAGAATTCAAGGGTTCAAGATAGTTTAATTCATTAACATTAGGATCTACAACAACAAGACTTGAATATCAAGATCCTAGGAGAGTAAACCCACTACTATGCCATCATTTTCATTCATGCATGTGAGATTTAAGTCATGAGTCATAAGGCTTTTGTTAAGAAAAGGAAATTGAAGTCATTTCATGTTAGGTTTTATCAATTTAAAGACACAATTGAAGTTTTAAGTTTAAATTTTAAGCTTTTAAGATTTTGGTCAAAATTAGGGTTGCTACATGACTTGAATATCTGAAATTCTTATCTAATCAAAGTCCTTATTTTCATAAACTAACTTGATATTCAGATGCTTCATGAAATTTTACTCAATTTACTATATTGAATTTTTAGTTTTTGGTAAGGAATGAATTTGTTATGAATTTTGCAAGTTCATAAAGTTCTTGAAAACGAAACTAAAATTTTGCTTGTTCCTATTCCGAACTAGTCTCTGTAATTTGGACATAACTTTTTTATTTTTTGATCTCAAGCATCATGTGAAGATTTGGACTCCTTCCTATTCAAAAATGGTCTACGCCTTTAATGTTAAATCTGAAATTTTCGGGTTTCACAATTTTTATAATGTCTTGATGTTTTGATAATAACTTCCTCATTTCTTATTCGATTGATCTCATCTTTTAGTATGACATTACTGGGTATGTTTGCAGTCTCGGTAAAAAGAATTATAATTTTCGAAGCTATGGTTTATGATAAATGAATTTCTCAAGTTTACTGATCAGAATATAAAACTATTTTTAGTGATTGTGGTAAAATTTTCGTATCTTTCTCGTTTCTTATCGAAATCACACATAACTTATAGTCTCAAAAAGCTAAGACATAACTCTAAAATTTCTATTTGAACTATAATACATAATTTAAATGTTTTGATAATTTAAATCAAGTCACAAAATATTGCACAAAAAATGTTTATATTTTAATAAACTAGGTTTCAACATAAACAAATTATGAAGGGTCGATACTAAAATTTTGTATTTAAAACCACTTAACCAATATAAAACATGTTAAATTCAATTTTTTAGGACACCTCAGGAGCTTACAGAGAACTTACAAGGTGTAGAACGCGAGTATGGAGTGGTCAAGAGCCGGTTTAGGCTAGGAATTGTGTGTATTTGAGGTAAGTAAACCAGTCTGACATTCATTTCCATTTCTGTTCCAATTTTCTTTTGAAATACAATCACTTGGACTGACTTTCCTATTCTTGAATTCTTGATTCCATGATACTACTTTGGGTGCTGCATATATTTAGTTTAAGTAACTAAAAATCTATGTTTGATTGGGTTCATGGCAATTTGTTTTATTTGGTATCTTATCTTGATTTGGACTCTTGAATGTTGTTGATATTCGAACTGGTATGTTATGAAACAACATGTTGTTATACTATCATCTGGTGATTTACCTCTATGTTTCATATGTTGGTCTTATTTGGGATTACGAGGTAGGTTAGTTTATAGTGGTTGTAAGGCAGTCCACATATTTGCGTTCCCTATTTCTGATTTTTACAATTGAGTGTAACACAAAGGATTAAAGTCACTGGGGATGTCGGCACTCTTGAATGGATTATGTGATGTAGCTCAGGCTTATCGAATCTCCATCTGTGTGACTATCATGTCTATTTTTTTAGCATACCTAGTGTATGTTTGCATACATTCCCTTTAGCTTTTCTTTTGTAGCTATCGTGTGCTTTCAATTACTATTTCTTGTATAGTTAGAAATGTGAATGAATGGCCACAAGATTTACTCACTAGAATTTTCATCTTTGGTGACAATTGCATATCCCTCGAGTAGCAGATTGGGGATGGAAAAAATCCGTGAGTACCTCTGACCCCTCGCTACTATCTGCTACAATCTTTTATGGGTTTCACTTATTTATATTATTACATATGTCTTTTATATGTTTTGGGTTGTATATTGGTTTGAGACACTAGACTCCCTAACTGATGCATGACGTTTCACTGTTGCTCGCCACTTTTGATATACATATATATGATATATTTCCTGGTTTCCATATATAGGTGCTTTATAATTTCTTTCATAATATTATTAAAAATTCTGCTAATTTGTTAAAATTTATAAAAGATTTTACTAACTTTAAAAATCATGAATAACGAGAAACAAATAATACTTATCCTGAACACGAGCTACGAGGAGAATAAAACAAAAAGGCTGACAACTATGTTGTTAAGTCCTATGAGGCTTGGATTAGGGCTTAATTGTAACGACTCTAAATTTTTTACATGTGCCACATGGCATTTCAGGACCATAACCTGAACCTAGCGTGACGTGGCATACTTAGTCAACCCTCAAGAGTTGACACTGAGGTATATTATATTTCTTTGGTGATTGTATTGTCTAGTTAAATATAAAATGTTCAATTTAATAAATTTAAAACATTTATTTATTCTAATTGTCGATTCGCGAGTGAGGTTCATCTAGGCATTCGTGTACGATGGGTAAATGGTAAGTGGTACATTAATAGAACCTAGGCTAATGCGAATCTTCATTGTCGATCCATAGTTTAAGTTGTGAATTCCTTTTGTTTTGGCATGGTGTAAAAGGTTAGATAAACTATTTGGTTAATAGCCTAAGCCTAAAAATTTAATGAGACATCTAAGTGTAATAATACATATAGCCTAAACTTAAGTTATGGAATATTATAAGACACACAAAATATCAAGTTTAGACATTGATTTAATGATGGAGTAAGACTAACATTAATCTCATTGTTCTTAATAGCCTATGTTTGTGGAATCTCATTTATTTTGCTAAGTCTTGAATTAATTTAATATCATAGGTCGAAACTAAAAGTATTTGGTATAATGATTTAAATGGGTGTGACCTAAGTAAAAAAATGAGGAATAGTTTAAGAAATTATTTTATTTATATAACCTAAGTCTCTACATTACTCAATAAAACAATGTCACGCCTAGAGATGAGATAAATGAGAAACTCTAGGATAATGTAGGGGAAATCTAAGGTTGCATGAATTAGATGAAAAACAACCCATGAATTGGCCTAGAGATAGTCACACATTTAAATCAAATGATAGGATAAATAGTTGGAGACTTGTATATATTGGACACTTAGAATCCATTAAGTGTCAAAAATGCTCCAAAAGCTTATTTGAAGATAAAAGCTTGAGAAAGAAGAAATTGTTAGGGTTTTAGTTTGGAAGAAAAAAATAAGGGGAGTAAGAATTTTTGGTGGAGCATCTAAGTCTCCAAGGTGAAGTAAACCTAGGTATGCAAATTTAATCATCCCTTTAGTAATTCATAATTAGGGCTTTTTGGGGTTCCTTGCAATTCAATGCATATGTGAAATTTAGTGTTTTTTTATTACAAATTGCTTATCTATATTCTGAATTTCTAAAAGTTGTGAGTTTACCAAGAAGATTTTAAATGTCTTGAAATTTCTATAGTTTTATGTGTTCATGAATGCAATTTGATCTTTATGGATGTTAAAAAGTGGGTATTAATGTTGATTTGGGTTAATTAGGAGTCATTGGTGTCAAATCAATGAGCGAGAATTGCTTGGTTTGGATCAAGATTTAGTGTTGAAGCTTAGGTCATTTTCGTGTACGTTAGGCTATTAGAGAAGATGATGAATAATGTATGTGGTCACAGAGGGACGTATGTGCCCACATAATATATATACCACAATGAGTTTGTGGTCACAGGGGACACCTATACCCACAGAGGATATATGTACCATAGGAACGTGTGTACCCACAGAGGATATGTAATGATCCATTATCTTTAGTAGCTGATTAGCATTAATCCAACTTCTAATTAACCTGAGTTAGGCTTGTGGTTACGCCCAACTTGTCTCGATTATTATGTATGTGGATTTGTGTGTCGTTTGTTGTTTGTATAAATTGTATTATTAATTATAGAAATAATTGGATTTATTGGCCTATAATTGAATAATTGACAAATAATGGGACGCATAATACCGAGTGTGGGTCAGGGGTAACGCATATGAGTAGTGGGGTAACATGTTGGGGCCCACGATGAAGTCATAGGCACGTTAATATAGACTTATATATTTATATATAAATTGTATATATAAATATATATATTGAAAATAAATAAATGATTAATAATTGGTGGGCACCTTGTGACACGTAGAGGTCGAGATTGACAGGTGTAAGATGTACAATAGTGTACAGGTCCGAGGGTGGTCGTTAGCGCGCATAATGAATTTATAGGAGTGAAATACAAGTTATCTATATATTTATATATAATTATATATATATATATATATATATAAATGAATCCTAAATTTTAAATAAAATTAAAGTATACATTGGATTCACCTCGAGATACGTGTTACGCCTTTATATGGGTGTGATATCATCTTAATGAAAATCAATGTGCATGGATATGCACATGTTAATTTGGTGTCACATTAAGGAATGTGACTTTATTTCCTTTTTTGGATCGTTCTCGAGATTTGTATTGTGCATACAAATCTCGAGAATACTTCTATTTAATCTTATGTAAGTCAATTAAGAGGAGATGGGTTGGTTGGTACCCACAAAACTGACCTCAAGATATGCAACACGTATCTCTAGAAAGATCAATATAAAATGAAAACAACTAAACCATCTTATCTGCTTTGAGATTCATGTGATGCGAATCTCGAGGAAAGTTGGTATTTATCCCAATCAAAACACCGCCTTACCCTTATTGTCAAATCAAACTAGAGAAGAAAAGTAGAGAAATTTGAGAGAGAGGGAGAAGAATGAAATCGATAGAGGCAAATGAGGATTGGAGAGAAGAGATTGATGAAGGGTAAGGTTGTTGTTGTTGTGCGTTTAGAAGTTTTTGTTGGGTCATCTGTTGTTGTTGTTGTTGTTGTTGTTGTTGTTGTTGTTGTTGTTGTCGTTGCATTGTTGTTCTAAGAGATGAGTTGGGATGGAGGCTCAAACGAACTGATGTGCTGCTCATCTGAGGAAGGAGACGGCATGGGAGCTATCTCCCCTCCAAAAAGTGTCTTGGCTAGTGATTAAATGAGAAATATAAAGACAAAATGATTTTCAATCAACAGAGACAGAGAAGTCTCGATGAGGAAGAAAGGTGTAAGCCCCTGAACCGGGCCGGTTCAACTCGGTTAAGCCGAACCCAGTTCGGCTAGGTTCAGGCAAATCCACTTGCCAAAATATAATAAACAAATGAGAGAAAAAATTGAAAAAAAAAGAAATTCCAAAAAATATGAAAAAAATTCTGGAAAATAATATTTTTCCACATAAATAGAAATTGATAACTTTCTATGAAAAATGAAGAAATCAGTATTCGTATGGGACTTTATATCGTGGGTTTTACCTTAAAAAATATGAAATGGTTATATTTACCTAAAAAGTTGTAAATTGATTATGGATTCAAATGGGACCAATTTAGGAGTTGTAATTAATGAGTATTAGACTCAAATTGATGATAACCAATCTATTTTAGGTTCTTGGTCGAGGAGGAAAGGTGTATAGATCTTATGAGTTGAGTAAATCGGTATAAAGTTAGGAAAGCTCAACACAGGTAAGTGGGACTCATATTCGTATCAACTATGCAACATAATTAGTATATTTAGTTCATATAGCATTATGGACTAGGAATGGGGCAATGTACCGTGACTTGAATATATTTTTTTTAAAATGTGAAAAATCCTCGATAGTGTCGATAAGGCGGATTGGGACTGAGGGATGTGAATGTTAGCTTATAAATGAATTTCGCCGTTTATCTTAATACAGGAAAATGTTAGGCAGGAAATGAGTTGTGCTCCTTCATCCTTAGTAGACCGGAGTTTTACCTTATTCGTTCACTGTCCATTTACGGTTGGTAGCTCATCTACACTTGAATACATTAACAAATCACATGATGACTAACATGGGGGTTCTGTGGATCAAATTCTTGGGGTAAGGTGGGAGTATGATTTTTCAGTTATTAAAAGTTAATAGCTCAATTACATTTGAATCCACTAGCAGAACCCCATGTCGGTCAACATGTGGATTTTGCAAACGTATTCTTGTGTAAGGCGAGAGTATGACTCTAAAATGAAAAAATAAAATACAAGTCACTAGTATAGTTGCAATTGACCTTTGAACTTGCATTCCGTTATCTATTGTTATATCATTCTGAATACCTGAATTGATATGTTTTGG
Organism: Stephania yunnanensis; assembly: GCA_039657365.1. NCBI lineage: Eukaryota > Viridiplantae > Streptophyta > Magnoliopsida > Ranunculales > Menispermaceae > Stephania > Stephania yunnanensis. Next base: position 22,529,247 of record CM077581.1, on the reverse strand, counting down.
ATTCATATAGTTATTCATTAGTTCATTAATACTAGTTGATAATTGATATGTTTATGAGCATCACTTACTAAGCAAGTTGGAGTGCTCATTCCCCAATTAACATTTCAAGTTAATGACGTGCGCTTCCACTCAGGAACAGAGAAAATTAGGAGTTTATAGTCTTCTCTATGTTGAATGGATTTCCCTACTGTTTATATATTGTATTGAATTGCTACTTGGTAATAAACAGGGTTGGGATATGATTTTACAATCGAGGTTTATGCCAACTTTTGTATATCTTGTGTTTTATCGAAAAAGTTTTAAATTCTATTGCATTTTGTTTTAATTATTATTTCAATTATCGAGATATACAGGTTATGTTTATCGGTAATGGAGAAGAGGTTGCTCGCTCTAGTTAAGTCTGGTTGGTGTGTACCAGGACTTAATTAAGGTTTCAGGATAAGTATCGCCCCAATCGGGATAGGAGATGTTGCAAGATGTATGTGCTCACATAAGGGCATCTATGACCACAGAGGACATTTGTACCCATCAGGGGTGTATGTGTTCAAAGGGGATGTTTGTACCCACGAGGGGTTGTCACATATCACAAGTCTTGTGACCACAAGATATGTAACAACATTATTTTCAATAATGCAATAGAAAGAATCTCTAACATGCATAAACAACAACAACAACAACAACAACAACAACATAGCCTCAGTCCCAAATTAACTGAGGTCGGCTACATAGATCAAACTTTTTCATTGTACTCGATTAAGTGCAATTGATGGTGAGCTTTGCAAACCATTCAAATCCCTCCTAATTAATGCATCCCATATTAATCTTGGTCGGCCCCTACCTCGTCAAATTTCTACAGTTAATATTGAGTCAAGTTTTCTAGTTGGAGCATTTGTAGTCCGTCTTTGCAGGTGACCAAACTATCACAACCGCCCTTCCCTAATCTTTGTATCAATTAGTGTTACTCCTACTTGTTTTTGAATTTCTATATTTCTTATTCTATCTTTACGATTATACCACACATCCACCTAAGCATCCTCATTTTTGCTACGTTAATTTTATGTAATTGTTGTTGCTTTACCGCCTAACATTCACTTCCATAGAGCATAGCAGGCCTAATTGCGGTCCTAAAAAATTCTCCTTTTAATTTAGTAGGAGCATTTCAATCACAAATCACCCATGTTGCACTCCGCAATTTTTTCCATCCAGTTTGAGTTTTATGTGTGACATCATTCTCAATGTTACCATCATTTTGTATGATTGATCCTAGGTATCTAAAGTGGTTGACCTTAGGAACTTCTATTTCCCCTAATTTTACCACTCCGTCATCTCGATGTCCAGTGTTTCTAAACTCACAGTGCATGTATTCGGTTTTCGTCCTACTTAACTTAAAGCCTTTAGATTCTAATGTATTCCTCCAGAGTTATAATTTCCTATTCACTCCATCTTTAGTTTCATCCACTAAGACAATATCATCTGCAAATAGCATACACCATGGTATATCCTCTTGAATATGTCTAGTTAGTTCATCCATAACTAAAGTAAATAGATATGGGCTTAAAGCCGATCCTTGATGTAGTCCTATCGTAATGGGAAATTCTTTTGTACCTCCTCCAAATGTCTTTATACTCGTTACTACTCCATCATACATATCTTTAATAGTGTATATGTATCTAGCATACACTCTTTTTCTTTCTAGAACCCATCAAAGAACATCTCTAGGGACCATATCATATGTTTTTTCTAAATCTACGAATACTATATGAAGATCTTTTTTTCTTTTCTCTATATTTTTCTAAAAATCGTGTTATAAGGAAAATCGCCTCCATAGTTGACCTCCCAGGCATGAAACCAAATTGGTTCTCTAATATTGTTGTTTCTCTCCTTAGCCTATTGTCAATTATCCTCTCCCACAGTTGCATAGTGTGACTCATAAGTTTAATTCCCCGGTAGTTCGAACAATTTTGAATGTCTCTTTTATTTTTGAAGATTGACACAAGCGTGCTTCTTCTCCAATCCATTGACATCTGTTTTGATTTTAAAATTTTATTGAAAAGTTTTGTTAACCAAGTCAATCCAATTTCTCCTAAGCATTTCCAAACCTCTATGGGTATTTCATCTAGGCCACATGCTTTCCCTATTTTCATTATTTTCAATGCCTTTTTAACTTCTACAATCCTAATATTGCGTGTATAGTTTATATTTCTTTCTTGGTGTGGGTTTTCATCTATTATAGTAACAACTTGGTCATCATTAAATAAATTATTGAAGTAACTTATCCATCTCTCCTTAATATCCTCGTCGCGCGTTAAATTAATACCAAGTAGCTAATAGACTTATATTAGGTTTCGGGGTTTGACTGAGACGCGTGTCGGTAGCCGTAAGGGTGTGTTTTCAACGTAGTTGAAGTAAGCAAACTAATAAGGATCTTCATAGCAATTCATGTTTGTTTCTTCATTCTTTAAATTGTGAATTAGTTTTTCCTTGGACCCCTACTCCTATTATGAGTGTTCGAGGGCCAAGTGAGTCACGATGGTGTCTTCGACTTGCAACCGGGACCACTAGCCCGATCCACTGGATTTTTTTGGAATGAGATGTGTTTTATCTGAGGCACCATTAATATCTCTCATTCGCGATGGTCTAGGTTCAGCAGGCGTCGACGCATTTTAGGACCCAAGTCTGCCCAGTGCTGTCACGACTCTATGACCCCCGCCTTATGGCACCCGCACTTAGTGGTTTGGACTACTTAAGCACCTCTCTTTTTTAGTTTCTTTTACACTCATTTCTCGCAGTTGTAACTTCTAGTCATATTATAATGCATTTTACTTATTTACTGCTTTCTTTTTCTCCTGCATGATTGTTGGACTGTTTATTATTATTCATGTATTAATGTTGATATCCTTCCAATTTTACTCAATGGACTTGTCTTCTTTGGTGACAATTTCGTATCTGCAGACGAGCAATAGCAAGGCATCAGTAATTGGTGACTTAATATGAGACATCAGAGCAGCCCTCCCTTTTACCATTTTGTAGGTTTTTTTGTATTGTATTTACTTATATACTTGATATTTTGTACATTTGGGATACATTATGGGTATTGAGAGATACTTATGACTTATATATCACTTGTTTACTTTCCACACTTGGTCACTAAATATATAAGTTTATATATATACACATAGGTTGCTCGACTCTTTCTTTTACTTGCTGAGTTATCTAATTTGATAAATTGCTTTGGCTAAATCCTTAAATGTTGCAAAATAATAATAACTCAACGTAAGCTTATGAATTTACTAAAAATGATGGATCAGAAAGCTAACTAAGCATGCATTAACCTTGCACAAGCTGACTCAGAGGTTAAGGAGGGCTTAGGCAGGGCAGGCCCAGTTTGTGAGGAATTGAGGTCGCCACACTAATATCAAGATTAGGCTAGGCTTTGCACTAATTAGAGATTCAGGCCATCACAGTTGGTATTAAAGCATAGTTCTCGATAAGTATTGAAACAAACTTGAATAAAACACAAACTTTAAGGTGGAAGCTAGTTGATCCTAACTTAAAAACCATTAGTTGGGAAGCTAAGCGAAAGTGAGGTTGGGGATGACTATACGTATATGTTATGATTATATAAGTTGATCCTAACTTAGAAGCCATTAGCTGGGAAGTTGAACGAAAGTGTTAGGGATGACTATATATACATATACAGTACTTGTATAGTAGTTGATTTCTATTTGCGATCAACTTACAAACATTGATGATAGACCCACGCAAGAAGAAAAATGCTAGCACCAACGGTAGTCAGCCTCCTACTATGGCAGATGACTTTCAGAGGCTATTAGATTGAGTTACTACTCAAGGATAATAGTTGACTGAGCTCCTTGCTTTGATGCTAGCATATTTGGCAAAACCAGCCACTCCTACTACCTCTTCTACTACTACCGCAATGCTTCTAACACTTGATACACCCACTGCACCAGCCACCACTACCGTAGGGCTATATGTACCTATACCGCCAGTACCATTGCTACTAGTAGAGCCAAAAGTACCTCATCCACTAGGATTACTGATTGTGACCATACTGACAAAGGATGCTACCAAGACCATTCCTACACCTACCACCACTAGCTCAATCCTGACCAAGGACGCTAAGCTAGTGAAAGAGTTCATCAAACTCATACCAGTATACTTCTCGAGGAAGAGGGATCTCCAAAAAATAGAGAAGTGTGTATTGTCACAAGAGAAACTACACTACTACTAGGATTCGAGGACAGATTGTAGTCATTACTTTTCTACTACACTTTGTCGAAGGGTACAGATGTTTAGTGGCACATGTCAGTGGCCAGTCATGGCAGTTTCACTTCTTAAAAGTTTTACAAGCAATGCATTACAACTTCGATGATGAAGAAGTTGAATAAAGAGTTCAAGAGTTTAAGACAAGCTAAGGGAGAGTCGGTGATGTCGTATAAGGACAAATACGGCTATTTTAGGTAGTTCCCTAAACATTTGGTTTCAGATGATGTAGATGATGGTTTCTATTTAAGGGATGGATTGAGACCAGATATAGTTAGATATGTTATAAGCATTGGCGCCCAATCCTTACAGGAGATGTATGATTGACCACTTGCCCTTGAGACATATGAGTTAGGTCAAATAGCTGAGAGACCACAAAATGCCACAGACTAGAGTTTTGAGTATAAGAGGAAGTGAAAAGGCAAAAGATAGAAGAGATGGGATAGGGGATCCCATAGGGGCACAGCATCGGCAGCACTGATATCTCAATGCCCTATGCAACCACCCTGCTCCTACACAAAGTAAAGTGGGGCAGAGCACCTTTGCCACCTCCCACCAAACTAACACTTTTGGCACTGCATGCACCATGACAGATGCAGTAGGGTAGCTGAGGCTGAGGCCGAGATGGGCTCAGACAGGGTTAGAGAGAGGCTTAGAGTCAAACTCAACAGTTTACTCCATGCATGCATATCACCTATTATAGATGTGGCCAGACCGTTCGTATGGTTAGGGAGTGTATATTGCCTACAGATGTTTACCTACAGCAGGGTCGAGAGGGAGCCTACAGCTAGCACAGTTTTATCCTGAGGCAACACGTGGACTTATAAAGGGTACAGTTTGCATTAGAGATATGCATGTTTTATTTGATTCTAGATCTTCTATTTTGTTCACTGTTGGTCGTATGATAGGCAACTTAGGATTGACACCTATCTGGGTTAGTGTACATTTGATATTGAGTGTTGTAGCTAGGGATATAGTCTACCTAAACTTGTTTGTGAGGGATGTTCGATAGTAATTAGCAGGGTAGAGTTACCAATAAATTTCATGATACTAAAGTCTTTAAAGTTCAACGCGATGTAAGGGATGGATTTGTTGGCACCATGTCACTTGCACTTCAACTATTTTCGCAAGACAGTGATTTTTCAGATCCTTGGGCATCGGACAGTTATATTTATAAGTAGCTCATCAATGATCGTTGGCACGAAAAGTCAACTTGCAACTAGTAAAGAGATAGAGACTATGTCAGCATTATATAGTGTGATAGAGACTAGGGGACCCAGACTTGAGGATTTTTAGTAGTGTGCGAGTTTACATATGTGTTTTGGAGGATTTACCTAGGTTACCACCACCACAAGAGGTAGAATTCATCATTGATTTGGTACTGGGCACTAGATCAATTTTGATACTACTATACCGCATGGCTCCAAAAGAGTTTGAGGAGTTGAGAATTTAACTTGAGGACTTGGGCAAAAAAGGATTCATTACACCTTCAATGTCGTTGTGGGGTACATTAGTCCTTTTCGTTAAAAAGAAATTAAATAAGGTTAATGTTAGGAATAAGTACCCATTTCTACGGATCGATGATTTGTTTGATCAACTTAGGGGAGCGCAGTTCTTCTCTAAGATAGGCCTCATGTCAGGATATCATCATCTACGAATCAAGGATAAAAATGTAGATAAGACTTCGTTTAGTACCAGAAATGGACATTACCTAGTCAAGGTCATGCCGTTTGGGCTAACCAATGCACCCGCCATGTTTATGGACTTTACGCACTAGGTGTCGATATTGTTTCTAGACTACTTTGTGATTGTCTTTATTGATGACATACTTATCTAATCGAGGACTCGAGCAGATCACGATCATTACCTCAAAGAGACACTTCAAGCTTTGAAGGAGCACAGGCTTTATGTTAAGTTTAGCAAGTGCGAGTTTGGGTTGACTGAGGTCAAGTTTTTGGGTCACGTCATCGGAGTTGCAAGAGTATCTATAGATCTATCTAAGATAAATGCATTTATAGATTGGCTAGCGCTAATATTAGTGACAGAGATCGGGAGCATCCTTAAATTGGCCGGTTACTACTACCATTTTCTAAAGGGTTTTTCAAAAATTGCTTCACCAATCACCAAGTTGACCTAGAAGGAAGTCAGATTTGAATGGTATGAGGAATACGAGCATACATTTATGGACCTGAAGAGAATATTGACCACTGCTCTAGTGTTAGTGTTATTGGAGACTGGCCAAGAGTTTAACGTGAACACAAATGCTTCTCATCGAGGTCTAGGTTGCGTGTTGATGTAGAACCGAGGAGTTGTAGCGTATGCCTTTAGACAACTGAAGACACATGAGAAGAATTATCCTACACGTGATTTGGATTTAGCGATAATAGCGTTTGCGCTGAAAGTTTTCAGATATCATATGACGCACGAGTACGTGTTACTTGAGGCATCGAAGATAGAGTCAGTCTGAGATTCTTACTAATTTTGAGTTGATGATTTGCACACAGATGAGAGTACAGATTGTGTCTACACAAATAGTGTTAGAGGGTTAGAGGATTGACAGGTTGTACCCGAGATTCATTGAGTTAGCGCAAAGTGTAGACTGTACAAACTGGAACTAGACAGGAGACTAATGTCTAAGATATAGAGGTAGATTATGAAAATCATTGGAAGCAGAGTTGAGATATTAGATTCTTTAAGATTTACACTATTCCAGATTCATTGTTCATTCAGGAAGGACCAAAATGTACCATGATATGAAGATACATTTTTGATGGCTTGGGATGAAGGTGGACCTGACTCACTTTATCAAAAACTGTAGAGTTTGCCAGTAGGTGAAGGCTGAGCATCGGAGACCTAGAGGATTACTTCAACCACTTCCCATTCCACAATGGAAATGGGAAGACATCGCCATGGATTTTGTTATAGGATTGTCGAGGACTGCCAAAAAGCGCAATTTCATTTGGGTGATTATGGAAGACTGATAAAGTCTACTCATTTCCTACCGTGCAAACTCATTATACATTTGACCAGTTAAGTATATTATTTAGGAGAGAGATCATTAGGATGCACAGTGTATCGTTGACTATCACATCAATTAAAGATGATATGTATACGACTAAGATATGGTGGAGTATGCAGGAGCAATATGGTATGCGCATAGAGTTCAACAATGCTTTTAAACCTCAAACTGACAGACAGACTGGGAAGTTGATTTGGGTTCTCGAGGATATACTTCAGGTCAGTTTGTTGGATTTTAGAGGATTTAAGGACGGATATCTACGATTATGTGAGTTTGCATACAACAATAGTCATCAAGCTAGCATTGAGATAGTGTCTTTTGAGGCTTTATAAGGCAGGTCGTATCGCTCCTCATCGTGTTGGGCTGAGCTAAAGGACTGGGAAACGTTAGGCCTGAAATTGTTGTTAATCATATAGAGAAAGTGAGGCATGTTCATTAGTGACTTTGAGCTGCTCATGAGAGGTAGAATAAGTACATAAACATATCGGGGTGATCTCGAGTATGACAAGGGAGCTTATTATATTTGAAAGTTTATCCTTAGAGGGGTGAACAAATGTTTGGGTTGAAAAGCAAGCTTGTGCAGAGATTCATCGGGCCTTTTAGCATTAAGAAACGGGTTGGAAAGTCATATATGAACTCGAGCTTCCACCGCAGATATCAGGAATTCATTCAGTATTTCATATCTTTATGCTTTGACTAGCCTAGTCGAAGGTAGGCATGGGGTCGATAGCGGACTTGAGTCTGATTGATTTGTGCGAAGATATATCTTATGAGGTATAGCTAATCTAGATCCCAAACCGAAAGGTACAGTAACGGAGGAAAAAACAATCCCGCTTGTGTTCATCAAGTGGCGGTTCCATATCGATTCAGAACTCACTTGGGAGCGGGAAACCTATATGCAAGAATCATTTCCTTACCTATTCGAGTCAGGTAGATTTTTTACTTAAGTTTAATTTGGAGGATGAAGTCTTCATAAGTTTGGAAGATTTGTAACAACCTAAGTTTTCCTTAATTAGGATCACCAACCTGTGATATGGGACCCACTAACCGATACAAGATCGGACCTTGGTGGGGACTGAGGTGTACTTTATATTTGTTTGGTGTATTCCTAGAGCGTGCATATGTGTAGATTATTAAATCCTAAATTCAATTGTTGTTTATAGGCATCGAAACGTAAGCGAAAACACGCCTCAAGATGCGTACAGGCTTAGGAATCGAGTAGTGTGAATTAAGTAATTTTGACTATAGGATGATAAATTAAATTAAATCAAACACCTAAGTTGTGAAAATAAAACATAGGCCATGGTTATACCTCGAGATACACATTTGAATGTAACTCATGAGATTTAAGTCAAGCATTGTCGTTAGAATGAGTATGAAAGTGGAGCTGGTTTGGTGATTTGGAGCCATTACATTTACATCTAGATACATAATCAAATAGAGATGAATGGATAGAAATAAATCATGGGATGATATACATGTATATATATGGTTGATCTTCATTTTCATTCAAACTTAAGATAAATTCCATGGTGAAAACACTTGCTAGAATTTGAGAATTCAATGGTTAAAGATAGCTGAATTCATCAACATTAGGATCTACAACAACAAGACTTGAAGATCAAGAACCAAGGTAAGCAAACCCACTACTATACCCTCATTCTCATTCATGCATACGAGATTTAAGTCATGAATCATAGGGCTTTTGATAAGAAAAGGAAATTATGTCATTTCATGTTAGTTTTATCAATTTGAAGACACAATTGAAGTTTCAAGTTTAAGTTTTAAGCTTTTAAGATTTTGGTCAAAATTAGGGTTTCTACATGACTTGAAGATCTGAAATTCTTAAATAATTAAATTCTTTATTTTCATAAACTAATTTGATATTTAGATTTTTCATGAAATTTTACTTAATTTTTGTTTTTGGGTAAGGAATGAGTTTGTTATGAATTTTACAAGTTTATAAAGTTCTTGAAAATAAAAATTGGAATTTTATATGTTCCTATTTCGAACCAATCTCTGTAATTTGGTCATAAATTTCTCATTTTAAATCTAAACTGACTAATTCTGGTGGCATTAAAAAGTTTAGCTATAATGCTAAAACTTTGATCCCATGCGAGGATTTGGACTCCTTCTTATTAAGAAATTATCTGCAACTTTGATGTTGAATATGAAATTTCTTGGTTTCACAGTTTTCATAATGTCCTGATATTTTGAGAATAACTCCTTCATTTATTATTGGATTGAGCTCATATTTTACTATGACATTTTTGGGTAAGTTTGTAGTCTTCAGTAAGAAAAAATCATGATTCTTAAAGCCATGATTTAGTATAGTTGGTGTGAAATCCGAGAACTTCATAAACTTGATTGACGACTAATTAAGCATTTTTGGATTTTAATTAGAGTTTTGGTATCCGAGGTGGAACCTACGCATTACGGACATGATATCATAATGTAAAACATTATTTTCTTCAATGATGAATTCTTAGTGTGTGTATTATATAGTATTTTGTCGTGAAGTAATGGTGTGTCAAGGTGTATCCTCAATTTTTCATAATCGGGGTTGTAAGTGTGTGTCTGAAGGGCACGAATGAAAAATTGCTCGAAAACTAGTAAACAGGTATTAAGTAGCATGCAAGGACTTTGTCACGGTTTACGTACAAGATGGGATCAATGGTATTGTAAAATGAGAATGAAGTTGGTGCAAGACTTTGCCTCGAGTTTCGTATCAGTTGATAGTGGTCGCGGTTGAGATTGGGTCTAAATTGGTGTAAGTTTAATTTAGTATGGCAAGAAAATAGGTTTATAACGATTTAGTATGGCAAGGATAAAGTTAAGATTTTTGGGGTTTTGGTGTGACCAAAATTAGTTTTATGGACATTTTATAAATATGGACTATTTTTTCATGAGTTTGGTTCGATTTAGTGAAAACCTGGATCGAAAATGAGCACCTGAAGTCAAAACATGTCAAAATAGGGATTTGGGGAATTAATAAATAAAAAGAAATTAAGATGTTGACAAGCAGCTGAGGGTTTAATACATAAACAAAAAAATGATCAAATGAAACATTCACTCAGCAGAGAATGAAAACAAATTTCTTTCTTTAAACCCTCTCACTTAGGTTTTCACTTAGCAAGCTCCCTATGTTCGATTTTTGCCCGATTTCTTTATGCAAAATTGTAGAACATTGCAAGATGGTCAGTTCGAGCTAAGTTTCCATGGTGGAGACGAGGTATTCAGCCCTCATTTTGGTAAATACTTAATGCTAGGCATTTTCCACAATTCAATTTGAATTCTCGTGATTTTTCATTTTCTTTCGCAGGGTTTTAATAGAAACTAGTAGAAATCATTCTGAATTGGTATATTAGGTTTATTTAGATCAATTTGGAATAAATCCCATTGGTATGGTTTAGGGTTTTCATAAATTGAGCTAATGTGATTCAGTTGATAACTATTTTGGAGATGTTTTATAGTTGATATTGATTTAAATTGGGATTCGGGATGAATTGATTATTTGTTTTGATCCAATCTGACTCCATGGGTTGTGAAAATATTTTGTTGTTGGTATCGAATGGTTTTTTGGTGTTTTTTGTCAAGTTTTGAGGATTTATTAGCAAAAAGATTGATTCAGAGAAGTTTTTCAGTTCAAAATAAATAAAGTTTGCCTAGTTGACAGGACGTATTAGAAAATAATAACTACTTCGTTAGTGATCTAATTTGAGTGTTCTTGGAGTTTGTGGAAAGTAGGACATGAGTACTACAAGTTCCTTTAAAGTCATCATGATAAATATTGTGATTTTTAAATTCAAAAAGTTGCCCCAAGGTGGCTAGTTGAAACCTAATTGATACAGTTACATTTATATATATTAATATTTTTGAAAAATGTTCTCAAACGTACTGTGGCTACAGTTTTTATTGAGTTTCGTGATTTGGTTTCACTTGAAGCTTGGCCCATACCATAACTGGGTTTGCAGGAAAGGTATTGGAACCATTTTCACTGAAATTTGACGCTCCGAGAACCCCGAGAAGTTAGCTCAGAGTTGGTTGGTTGTAAGTAAACCCAACAGTGGTTTTTACTATTTATGAAATTTATCTTTCTACCTACATTTGTGCTTAGTCTGCATTACATTTTGCATCATTCTTGATCATGCATACATGAAATTCGAAAAGAGTTTCCTCTGCTTTAGTCGTAAAAGTGTAAGGTGCTCCACTTTAGACTAGACGTACTGCAGGCGTCTAAGGCGGGTAATGTCAACTCTGGGGTAGCATGTATTGAACTCATAAGACAATTCTAGGTTCATCATGATTGGGTCCACTTGTTATAAGCTTAGAACAAGAAATGAGGGATCCACGTTGTTATATAAATTTGTTGTTATTTGAAAATGCAGTTACATGTCTCTATGTATTCAGAATAATAATTCTAGGAGTACATAGCAATCTAGGAGTTTACTTACTTGACATCCTGAAGTTGTTTTTTATGATGGCAAATTCTCGGTGAAGATAAAAAACAAATAAGACTCGAAGACCTTTGGTGAATGTCTTCATGTTTTAAAGTTTAATTCTCATTGTATTTATGTTATATATATTACCGTTTTGGGTTTCGGGGTGAACGTAGGTCATGAAATACTTTTAAATAGGTTATAAGAGTCTCCTATTATAGTTTGAAGTAAGTTAAGAGGTGTGTGATTCCAATTTGTTTTATTTTGGGATTATAAATTTGTAACTAAGGTATCAGAGACTTTAAGTCAGTACTTAAAGTTTGAATTTAATATATATTGTGAGCTGCGGGGAGTTGCGAGTCCTTCTAGGCCTTTCCCCAACTTTGTTGTCTATTAGGTGAAAGTTTTCCGATGGTCATTTTTAAGGGAAGTGCTGCAAAATTTTTTGTATAAAATATGGATATTTGCTCCAATTAAACAAATCATGAATTTTGTTTGAATGAGGATATAAATTTAGTTTTGGAGCATTATTAAGGATTCAAAAAAATTATTTTGAGGTTGAAGTTAATTGAATGAATTAGATACCTAATTAGGTGAATTAGGTTAAGTCAAGACTTAGTGAGACGGATCTTGACAGAGTTGGTATCAGAGCTATAATTAAGCTTAATCAAGGAAATGTAAGAAATATTAATGTTAAGTTTAGGACTAAGTCGATCAGGAAGTTAGGGTTAAGGCTCTTAGATTACATTAACTTACATGAACTTAAGTGATGATCTTGAGGAACAAGGTTCACTAATGGGGTCACGATTAGTTGGGGTTGGGGGTACATTTTTATTATGATATTTTTGTTGTATATTATTATATTATCGCTAGATATGTGATAAGAAGTTTATTCTCATGGTTTGTTTGGTACTTAACTCGTATGAAATGATGAGTAAAGTTATGAAAAGAGAGTAAAAGAGAGAATAGACTTATGAAATAAAACTGAGAGTCATTATAAGTGAATTAGACTCGGGAAGTCTAAATTCACAAGGGAGTGTTGTAAGTAGTTTAGTACTAATATAACTAAGAGAAGTAGTCAGTTATAAAAGCCAAAAGAAAATTGGTTGAGCAAGAAGTCTATATGATTCAGGAGCCTATGTACTGAAAATAGATTTCTTGGAGAACGAATGTATCAAACTATTACAATTATAAAACGCTCAGTAAAGAACCAAAAGAGACGTAAAATAAGTCTCAAATAATTAAGAATCTTTTGTATACATGAAAAAATGAAATTGAGACTTTTGGAAAGCACAAGATATGAATATCTTGAGTTTAAAATGAGGTTAGTAACAATTAAGTTGGTAACTCGGGAAGACCTATTCTATAAAGCATTGCTTTAATTTATAACCAAATGCAGGTTGCTTCCAAAAATAATCTTAATAACATAAAAGGAGGCATGTGGTTTTGAAGATAGAAATTGATTAGACAAATTGAATCTTGACTTAAAAATCACAATGAGATTGTGATAAGTCTAGTTAAGTTCTCTAAGTCGGTTTCTACGAAAGTAAAATGATTTGAGGAAAAGTATTATCTCCTTTCTGAAATAAACATAAAGTGATTATATGGCCAAATAATGAAATAATAAAATGAATGGAAAATACACGAGTAAAAAGTAATATTTGTTAACACCAGATTAGGTGTAGTTATAAAACAAAAATCAGTGGAATTCCTAGCTTGAAAATGAAAGATGTAATGATAAGATCAACGTGTTAAATGTTGAGATTGGGGAATCGGTATGAAAATAGCTAGGATTAGCTATTAAGCAAACCACGAATAATTGTGTTTTAAGATTAAAAGTAGCAATAGTTATGTCTAACCAAATTAAGTTATGATATCTATCACTATAACTTAAAATATAACAAAAGAAGAGATAGATGTATTGATTAAGAATCAATAAGTGATTTTTATAGGAAGTCAATAAGAACTCTTATATAGTGAGAAAGTAATTTTTATACGAAGTAAGTAAGAACTCCAAAATAGTGAGGATTTCCATTGATAAGATCTAAAGGATTAAAATAGCATCATTTGAAAGTTTGATTAATTGTTAAGTTGTTTGAGGTAATGAAAATTCAAATTATTCTATCTTTTCAACTGAACAATAATGGAAAGTGAGTTCGTTAAAAGAAAAGTGATGAATAGTAAGATACAAAGTTATCTTACACGGTTTCTTGAAAAGTACCAAATTTCTTTTTGAGAAAACAAAAGTCAAGAAATACAAGACGAATGTAAACAACTTAAGGCAACTATTTGACTACAAAATTTCTCTGTTTCAAATCGGGTTAGCCATAGAAGACTTCAATTAATTGAATGATCTTAAAAAACTATGTTATCCTTAGCTAATTTTTTGAAAAGAGAAGACATATAAATTGTATTTCTAAGTCAAGATTAAGGAGCTATAAGTGGTTTGGTTATTGAGTGAAAATTGTGGTAAGTTTATAAATGGACTAAGATTCCGATTTATGTGAGAATAGTTAAGATTGACAAAAACCGAATGGAATGGACAATATGTATACACTAAAATTAGATGTAGAGATGACTTGTGACCGATAGAAGTGACACGAATAGACTCCTTTAGTCAAGACTAGATACTGGAATAGTTATGCATGACTAAAAGTTTGAGTAATTTCGTTTCAAAATCATGATTCATTCACAGAGTAGAAGACTGATGTGATGCATCCACTTGTCTTTGAATAATTGAATGAATCAGTGCAGTTTGGTATAAAAGAGTATATGAAGTTTCGTTGAAGTCAATTGAAAGCTAAGTATATCCAAATAAATGGTCAAAATACTCTCACGTTCCCATGAAAGTGAAAATTTTAGGTGAACGAGTCCCGATAAGACTTAGAATATCAAACTATAAGTTTGATGGAATTTAACATATTTTCACAAGGATCTTACAAGGGATCAAATTCCAAAGTTTAAAGTGTTGAACCAAAGTAATATATCACTAGTATTAGTGAATACATTGTATATTGATTCAAATGTTGTGTTACACCACGTGATTAGTCAGTGGTGAAATTTGAAGCACGGTTGTTTTAAATTGGAGTTTATATAAGATATCTGAATGACGGTGAAGATTCTAGTGAAATGAAAATAGATGCACAACTAACAGTTTAGTTAGTTAGTATTAATCTCTTTGGTTGGAAATATTGAATAGAGTATAGTGTATCTGGCTTAACATGTTTGAAGATTTTAATATTCTTCCACTGTAATTTTAGAAAAGTCATAATTATAAAATTAAATAAAGCCAAAAGCATGTATTGAGTAGTGGTGAAAGAGATAACATATTCAATACTTATATGAGATACAATTTAAAAGTTATACCATGAGAGTATACTCATGGAATATGTTGAGCTCTTTTAAAATGCATAAATCTACTCAAAATAAAGATAATTGTCTCTATTCAAGCAATAAAAGAAGTTCGTGAACAGTAAGTGATTAAAATATGAGAATGTAAAATCTCAGAAATTGGAGAAATGGTGAATAACTGAGTAGTGATCAAGCCAATCTAGAAGTGATTGGTAGTTAAGCAAATGTAATGAGATTATTGGTGAACTCATGAATAGAGAATGATTTGACAAAGTTAGAAAAGTCGTGAATTTTTAACTAGTCAAATGGAAAGTTAAGTGAATTGGATGAAGAGTTGGAATTAGTAATTGCTTTCTGGTCCACAACCTAAATAATATTGTGAGTAGATATTTAGAGAATGAGTGAGAGTTGCACAATGTGTCAGATTTCATTTTTTGATCAGATTGTAATTTGAGATCTCTTGTCATGGGGTGACAAATTTAATTAGAGATCTATAGTAATGGGATGGCTTATGTAATTCTAACTTTTTGTTAAAAAATGTTGGAATTGTGATTGATCAAATAGACGCCAACTCTACTTAGTATTTAATGTTGTGCTCAAATATTATTTGTATTACGATATAATTTGAGACTAATAATAGTATAAAAATTGATTGGTCGATGATTCTAAAGAAAATATGATCAGTGATGAGAAAGTTAATTGGGATGTGTATACCAGAGTTTGGTGGATAGAAAAAGAATTATCAACGATTTGTGGAATTGTTATCACTTAAGAATGAGTAGTACCATATGAAAAGCCAGATATGCTAGACTTTGCTAAATATTGATGCTTGAATGGATTCAAGGCATGAAATGAGTAATGAAGAAAAGTAAGGCTATTGGATATACCACAAATTTGATCGTTTAACTCGTAAGAAATTCACAAATTGTAAGAATTGACAAAGAAACGGAGATAACTTTTCATTAAACCAAGGAGTTGGAAATGAAAAGTTGAAATATTTATGATCTCTACCACTGAGTTGTTGATTACAATGAAAGTGATTGGGTCCACTTAATGGTTTCATCTTGAAAATGGTTTTTACAAGTTCGCATTAAAAGAGTTGTATACGAAGGATCATATTCTCATATCTCTTTTGGTTCAGTAACTTGTAAGTTTAAATTCAATGACAAGATTTCTAATTAGTTGGGAAGAATTATGAAATTCAAGAATTTCATAAACTTGATTAGACAATTAATTAAATATTATCGAATTTTAATTATAGTTTTGGTACCTGACGTAGAATCCATGCATTACGAACCCGATATCATAATGTAAAATCTTATTTTTTCGATGATGAATGCCTAATGTGTCTATTATATGCTATTTTTTCATGAAGTCGGGGTGTGTTGAGGTGTATCCTCAATTTCTCATAATCAGGGATATAAGTGTCTATGTGAAGGGCACGAATGAAAATAAATTATTAGTTACTTAGTTTACCTGCAAGATGGGATCAATTGTATTGTAAAATGAGAATGAAGTTTGTGTAAGACTTTGCCTCGAGTTTTGTATCAATTGGTGGTGGTCGCGGTTGAGATTAGATCAAAATTGGTGTAAATTTAAATTAGTATGGAAAGAAAATTGGTTTATAACGATTCAGTATGTCATGGAAAAAGTTAAGATTTTGGGGTTTTGTTGTGACCAAAACTAGTTCTATAGACATTTTATGAAGATAGACTATTTTGTCAAGCTTTTAGTTCAATTTAGTGAAAAACTAGATCGAAAACGAGCACTAAAAGCCAAAACACGTCAAAATAGGGATTTTGGGAATTAATAAATAAAAAGAAATTAAGCTGCATATAAGCAACTAAGGGTTTAATATAAAACATAATAAAATGATCAAATGAAATGTTTGTTTCATTTCATTTAACATAGAACAAAAAAAAATTCACTCTCTAAACCCTCTCACTTGGATTTTCACTCCACGAGCTCCATACGTTCGATTTTTGCGCTGTTTCTTTTCGCAAAAATTTATAGCATCACGAGACAATAAGTTTTAGCTAAGTTTCCGTAGCAGAGATTAGGTATTCGGCCCAATGTTGTGTATTTTTCTCAATTCAATTCGAATTCTCGCTATTTCTCATTTTCTTTCCCGAGGTTTTAATAGAAATCATTGTGAATTGGTGTATTGGGTTTATTTGGATCAATTTGGAATAAATCCTACTAGCGTGGGTTAGGGTTTTAATAAATTGAACTAATGTGATTCAATTGATAACTATTTGGGAGATGTTTTTATAGTTGATATTGATTTACATTGGGATTCGGGATGAATTGATTATTGGTTTTGATCCAATCTGACTACACGAGCTGTGGAAATATTTTGATGTTGGCATCGAGTGGTTTCGTAGTGTTTGTTTTTTAGTTTTGGGGATTTAAGTGCAAAAAGATTGATTTGGAGATTTTTCTGTTCAAAATAAATAAAGTTTGCCTAGTTGACAAGCTGTTTTGGAAAATTCAGAACTTCTCCATTAGTGATTCGATTTGAGTGTTCTTGAAGTCAATGGAAAGTAAGACATGAGTACTACAAGCTCCTTTCAGGTCATCACGAAAAATATTATGGTTTTTAAGATTAAAAAGCTAGTTGAAACAGTTATATAAATTAATATTTTTGAAAACTGTTCTCAAGAATATTTTGGCTGCAATTTTCATTAGTGTTTTGTGATATGGTTTCACTTGAAGCTTAACCCGTAATATAATCGGGCAAGCGGTGAAGGTATTGGAACTATTTTCAAGGTAATATGACGCTCCGAGAACCCCAAGAAGTTAGCTTAAAGTTAGTTAGTTGTAAGTAAACCCTACAGTGGTCTTTACTATTTATGGAATTTATCTTTATACCTGAAAAAATGCTTAGTCTGCATTGTATTTCACATCATTCTTGATCATGCATACATAGTATTTGGATATAGTTGCCCCTACTTCGGTTGTCAGAATGTGAGGTGTTGCACTCCAGTCTAGAGTGCAACGTTGCCCCTATTTGGACATTACATTTAAGGCTAGTAATGTCAACTCTAGGGTAGCACGCATTGAACTCATATGACTGTTCTAGGTTCATCGTGAGTGGGCCCTCATGTTATAAGCTTAGAATAGGAAATGAGGGATCAACGTTGTTATATAAATTTGTTGTTATTTGAAAATACAATTACATGTCTCAATGTATTAAGACTAACAATTGCAGGAGTACAGAGCAATGTAGGAGTTTACTTACCTGATATCCTCGAGTTGTTTTGATGATGTCAGATTCTTGGTGAAGACAAGAAATAACAAACAAGACTCGAAGAACCTTAGTGAATGTTTTCATGTTTTAAAGTATAATTGTCGTTATATTTATGTCACATATATTATTGTTTTAGGTTCCTGGTTGATTTTAGGTCGTGAAATACTTTTGAATAGTTTCTGAGAGTTTCCTATTATAGTTTGAAGTAAGTTAGAGGTTTGTGATTTAGATTTGGTTTATTTTGAGATTATAAAGTTGTAAATAAGGTATCGCAGACTTTAAGTCAATACTTAAAGTTTGAATTTATATATATTGTGAACTGGGGGAGTTGTGAGTCATTTTAGGCATCTCCCTAACTCTGTTGTCTATTAGGTGAAAGTCTTCTGGCTACCATTTTTAGGGGAGGCGCTACCGAAATTTTTACAAAATATAAATATTTTCTCCAATTAAACAAATTATGAATTGAGTTTCAATGGGGATATAAATTTAGTCTTGGAGCATTATTAGGGATTGAAATAAAAATTATTTCGAGGTTGAAGTTAATTGAATTAATCAGATACCTAATTAGGGGAATTAGGCTAAGTCAGGACTTAGTGAGAAGGGTCTTGACAGTTGGTACCTACTTGCATACGTTTCTTTTAGCTTTTTTTCGTAGATATCATATGCTTTCAGTTACCATTTCTTGTATATTTGGAAATGTGAATGAATGGTTGCAGAATTTACTCACTGGAACTGTCATCTTTAGTGAAAATTGCATATCAATCGAATAGCAAACCGAGAAGGAGAAGATCGACAATTACCTTTGACCCCTCGACCACTATCTGCTACCATCTTCTGTAGGTTTCACTTATTTATATTTATTACTATGTCTTTTATGTCGTTTGGATTGTATATTGGGTTGAGAGACTGGAGTCCTCAACTGATGTATGATGTTACGCTGTTGCTCGCCACTTTTGATATACATACTTGTAATATATTTCTTGGTTTCTATATATAGGTGTTTTATAATTGCTTCCGCAATATTATTAAGACTTCCACTAATTTATTAAAATGTATAAAAACTTTTATTAACTATGAAAATCATGAATAACGAGAAACAAGTAGTACTTATCTTAAACAAGAGTTATGAGGAGAATAAGACAAAATTCTTACTAATATGTTGTTATGTCCTGCATGGCTAGGACTAGGTCTTAATATCTGGATTAGGTTGGGCAGTGCACTAATTAGAGACTAAGGCCATCACAAATTATACACTCAAGACATCCCAAATACATCATATTAGCAACTTCACATACTATATTTATAATATATCAAAAAGGTGTGTCGACCATAACAGTAGGGGCAGGGGCAGGGGCGACATAAAAATATGTAGGTGTAGGGGGAGCATGACTGTGTTAGGCGCATGGTCTCAAGTTCGATTTCCCATAACAGATAAAGATCGGGCAATTGGTAGCTTTTTCTGCAATCTTATGGCTAGTGAGACTATAGTAAGACATGGCTAAATATAGGGA
This sequence comes from Stephania yunnanensis, assembly GCA_039657365.1. Taxonomy (NCBI): domain Eukaryota; kingdom Viridiplantae; phylum Streptophyta; class Magnoliopsida; order Ranunculales; family Menispermaceae; genus Stephania; species Stephania yunnanensis. The sequence goes on along the minus strand of CM077581.1, from coordinate 22,509,393 downwards.
CGGACACATGTATATGTTTTTTTTTCTTTTTCAAGGCGAGGGGAGGGGAGGGGGACGTTGTGTACATATCCTAATTGTCTCCCTACCCACTTAATCAATTCATCAATTAGCCCCTCAAAAATGATTTTTGATTTTCTATTTTATTCAACCTAATCCTCATCTCTTATCCCGTCCTACCACGTCATCTTTAAACGCACACGTATATCTCTATTATTACAGGGCTTCCATGATTATGTGAATAAGTTTACTATTATTTATGTACAAATAATAAGTTTATAATCAGAATTCTATTTTCGCGCACTATTTTTTTTTTGTGCATAAACTTTACCTTTGCCTTTTTTTTTCTTCTCAATAACTATAAGTTCTCATCATTGTTTATTGCTTTCTCTATGATTTTTGCACTTGATTATTTGAGAGTCATTCCACAAAGTATCCACCGACCATGGTGATCGAAAGCTTTTTCTTTTCTTCAAGGTATTTTGACTTTTTTTCCTTTTAATTTATTTTATAAATTAATCACATAATATTATTTTTTTATCTTTAGCATATTATCAATGTTGATTATTATACAATGAAAAGTAAGAATGCAATCCACCTGTTAACACTTCGGATTTATCTTTAATTAAATTTATTTAATATTAATAAATATTGACTATATTTTTATAGAGTTGAAATTAAAACAAAACTATAATTTTTAAAAAATAATTAAGTCGTTAATCTTCGAATAGTTAAAATAAAGAATTCTATAAACGTTTGATTTTTCTAGAGTATTTTCACAATCTAAAGAAATATTCTCGCCCATCTTGAGTCAGAGGCTGCATCCGCCCCTTGGCCACGTATGTATATTAAGATGCATGCCTAATATCACTTTTTGAGTCTTAAAAAAAACATCGATGTCTAATTTTCTAATCAATGATGAACTGCATAGCTAATAAATACGAGAAGCATAACATTTTTCATTTGTTTGCTTTCCAAGCATGATGCCAATATGATATTGGCAAGTTCGTGATCTCAAATTGTTAGCCCCTTAGAAGGGTGGCCTCCAAACATAGTCTCATCCATCTACGAAACTTATACTCAAGATCTTTCTTAAGAAAACCAACCCTTCAACATGTAAGTCGGATGAGATCAACAAGTTGTTTTGAACTAAAAATTTAAGCACATATATATATATATATATATGTCTTCCGTACCCTCCTAGTTACCTGTTGTGGAAATGACACCTCGATATTGATTCTCGATATCGAAGACGCGGCCCCCCGTTACCTTGTAATGGGATCACTCCTAATAAATCCCAGAGTGGAGGCCTCCGGGGAAAATAATTTGATGCATCAATCAGTAAAATCTTAAAGGGATACCTTTTTTAAGAATTTTGTACGTACCTCTTGTTTGAGTCAATTTCACTATTTATTATTGTGTGATCACAACGTATATCAGATTTGAGATAACAAGATATCTCAAATACCAACTCCCCTTAGATTGTCTTTATCGTTATTAGTTTATAATTCTATCTCATATAAGATAATTTACAACAACCTTCATGCCTTATCCAGGCTTACTCAACAATGAGTTGTAATATTTATCAAGATCATAAGTTTATTCTTTGTTTATTTAATTGATGCATATATCGAGGCATAATAGTGATATACTATATCACATGCCCCTACTCCTCCGTAAATTTATTTGTAGAGTAAATAACACTACTAGGATATCGATCCATTTACGCATATCTAGAGGCACGATGGTACTATACCACATATGTACAATTATTTAGGGTGTCTACTAGGATATTGATCGTTGTTGTCAATAAAAACTAAAATCATGATTTGTACATGGTCTACCATGAATGCTCATTAATACTAATTGAAGTGACTACTCATTAATGCAAAATCCAAAACTATAAGCCACAAATCCATAACTTATTGGCCAGCTCAAAATCATACAGGTTGTTTTTTTTTAAAGGGTGTTGAGATGCAGCTTTATTATTATAGTTATTGTTTGTTGTGATACTAAAGGGAAAGGAAAGTAGGTGTCTACTAGCATTCATTGGTCGTCCCATATAGAAGTGACTACACATCAATACTAGCATCTCAAGTTTTCTAGGCAGTTAACTAGTTAACAAATTAATCTTATTTAATACGTTCCCCCCTCTATCTTATTTTGAATTTTAGATTTAAATTGAAAATCAAACTTTGAAACCAAACTTGAAATACCTTTTTGTGCTTGGGTTTCATTATAAAAAATGGGAGAAATGTCTTCTCTCTTGTCTCATCTTCTATAGCTTATTCTTTTTCACTTTTTTGCTTCTACAATGCTTTTTTGTTATATACTCTTTGCCTTGTGTTTGATCCATCTCTTATAGAAGTTGTTCAAGGCATCATTTTCAACATCATGCGATGATGAATCCTGACAAAGGTACTTCTAGTGAGCTATCTTTTACGTATATATCTCATTTTTTAGATGTTTGTTGTCATCAAACATTATTTGATACCATAAGTTATGCTCAACATGTTAGTAACTATACCAAATTAGAGGCATATGACCTTATTTCTTCTTTCTTAGAACAAAAAATATAGATGACCTTGCCTTTTTATATGGTATTGCAAAACTAGAATATTTTGTGAGGCTGATAGCCCTTTTATCCGATCCTATCATGTAGACTCTAGACTTTGTGTATTCGAAAGTGCTTGAGTGGTTAGCTTAAGATTCCTACAGGATCCATTTATCACCAAACTTCTTTTTAGTTACAAACTCAGTACTACTCAAATAGTTCTTAACTCTTGGCGTTAGTGCATTGTAACCAACTTAGATTTCCTCTCTTGGTAAATTTGTTCAAAAATATCTTATAAGTAAGAAATAGTGATGCAACATATGCATGATAGATTATTTTTTTATCACTGAAGGCCTATCATACCCATTGTACACACCTTTTCATTTCGTCAGTCGAAGCGTAACTGGAAAAATAAATCTTTTTATGTTAAATGGAATGATGGTTCATGACACACCATTTTTCCCCATAAGTTGGTCACAACCTTAGATCTTCCTCTTAAAGAATATCCTCTCATAAAAAAAAGGAAAAAAAGATGAAAAAAAGCACTCTGTTGTGAAGAGCATGCCCAAACTATGGATGTTGATCTATTAAGAGAGCCAATACTGGTTGATCTTGGCCTTAGCCCTGTTAGAGGAAAGGGTATATATTTTTCTCTCTTTTGTTTTTCTTTTCTTTTTTTCTTTTTTCTCTTTTATGTTTTTGATCATCTTTTGCCCTTTTCTTGAAGCATTGGAGATCCAGAGACCCAGATAGCATAGAGGAAAAAGAAGAGTCAAACTACTGGTTAGAAAAATATATGACAGGAGAATGTAGGATCTTGTTCCTAAGAAATTAAGTTTGGAGTGGTACCTTAACCTCCTTCTGCACCTCTACAAACAAATGTGAATCGGTATGATGAAAGCCATGTTCCCTCTTGGGGAGTTAAAACTTCTGATAACGTTGTTAACTGTGACATTATTGAAGTGGAAATGTGTTACAAAGCTTGCACCCCGTATAATCAAGCTTGAGCAACTATACTGAGTCAGGAGTCTCTTGATAGCCATTTTTATCTGGCTAGTGCACAGGTAAGTAAACCATTTTTTTGTTCTAAATTCCCCTCATTTTTTTAGATTATGTTGTATTTGAATGAGACTTGTGATCGATCAAATAAGACTTTCAAGCTGAATCAAGAGCTCCAATCTTCCTTAATGGAAGAGAATGTTGAAAATGTCGGTTTAAGGGGGAGTGTGAAAAACTGAAGGAGGAGAACACCATACTGAGAGACACTCATGAAATGGAGATTGACAAAGGCATCTTGGCACATAAAGCTTCTCCTAATTATTGTACTATGTTGAAGGACTTCATGATTGAGAATGGTGATTTTCTGATTACCAACGGATGGAATAAATGTGTTACATATCTGAAAGATAAATATCATATTATCGACGAGGAAGCTAAAAATCTTGATTCATTAGATCTGGAGGAGGATGTTGGCACCTAAACCACCATTCAGGGTGAAGATCAACTTCCTTGATGTGTTCGTGACACTCCATCTTGGGATTCTTTTTGCTAATCAACTCTTTCATTCTGGCTTCTAGGTCTTTTTTATAATGCAAACATATATTGGTTATTATCTTAGCCTTTTTAGGCCTTAAATTTTATGATTTTTCCAAGCTTTAACTTTTATGCCTTTTTTGGCTTTAAATTTTATGCCTCTAGGCTTTAACTTTTATGCCCTTTTAGGCTAGAACTTTTATGAATTTTCAGGCCTCTTTTATAAGATAACCATTTATTAGTTGTCTATAAGCCTTTAACCCTTTTTTGCACAAGCCTTCTTAGGACCTTTTTTATGTATTCATTACATGGCTTTTTATATGTCGAACACTCAATCATTTTTAAGAACGAGTGTTATATGTCGAACACTCTGTTTTTTTTAAGACTTAGTGTTCTATGTTGAACACTCAATTTCTATGTCCAACACTCAGTTTTTTCTTAAAGCCTTAGTGTTTATGTTGAACACTCAATTTTTTTCAAAGATTGAGCGTTCAATGTTGAACGCTCAATTTTTTAAAAAATACTAGTGTTTCGAGTCCAATACTCCATTTTTTTCTTAAATATTGAATGTTCTATGTTGAACACTCAGTGTAACGTACATAATTTTTCAAATATATAATATAGTCCCAACATAAAAATAAATTAATAGATATGCATAGTATTTGTGTATTGGTGTGACTAATGCGTGTATTATATGATACCTAGTTACTTAGAGGTGGAATTAGCCTAAGTGAAAAGAAAAGGAATTATTAAATGATGTAAATAAAGAATAATGGCAAGGATTGTAAATATACATGAGGGCATATATGTAAAAGACAAAAAAAATGAACTTAATGTGAGCTCTATGATCATCCCATCTTGATGAGATGAAGGGTTGGTCTTAGTTCACTAAACCCCATCTTCTCTAACAAGCTATACAAACCACTTTTATGGCTTCTAGCCACTTTTATTTGAATAAACTACGGGAGAACTTGAAAAGAGAACCCTAGGAAGCTTTGGTGGTGGATTTAGTGGAAGAGAGGGAACTCACATCAAGTGCACACAAAGCGAGGTAAATCATTATTCTTCCTTCTCTAATCTTCCACTCTTTGATTTATTTTTTTCGTAAGGTTTAAGGTAGGAGATGAATCATGATATTTGGGTTTTAAGTATGTATTCTCAGATGTGTGTTGTATCAAATGTTTTCAAGTGGATTTACAAGAGTTTTATTTTTCAACTGTTGTTCTTCACGTTCCCAATGGTTGTATATGTGGATTAGGAGCCTTCCTTGATGAATTGATGCAAATATGTGGCGAACACAAGGTTTAATGATGGGTATGTGTTGAATCTGATATTGGTGGTGATTGTGGCTATGGCTTTGATAGATGAGTACTTTGATTTTTTTATTTGACAAATCCTTGATGGTTTGGTAAAAAAAAAAATTCAAGTTTTCAAGAAGAACAATTAATAGATTTGAGCCTTGATGTTTTGATATCAAATCGATGCTTTTGTTGTTAGAAAATGTGTTTTGGGACCATATTTACTAAGTTTTGAGACAAGGGAACACCGGGGAAGGTCCGAGGGAGTTTTGGAGATCGTCGAGACTCAATCGGAGAGTCGGAGGGCAAACAGCCCGCACAACGTCGCGGTTGTCGTCCTTGCAAAATCCCAGTTTTTACCTCGACATTAAACAACCACAACTTCTTCTTTTTAACTCCGATTTTGACGTTTCGAAAATCGTTGGAAAGCTTATGGAAAGCTTAACAACATGAGATTAATAAACCATTAAAATTAGTTTTTAAGTTATTTGAAAATGTGTTGGAAGTTAAGAGCACCATTAAGGTTTTAAATGCGAGTTCGGGTACAAACTCCGAGTACAGGCCTACCCATGGTCCTGAATTCTTAATAAACTTATCCTAAAGTATTGTGAGCCTAATAAAGTGTGTATAAGATGTAGATACTCGAGGAACACCATGGGAACTCATAGAAGTTTCGAAATTAAGATTTAGCAGTTCTCGAGGTAAGTAGGGTTTGCTCTATAGTCAAACAAGCCATGGTAGTATATATGCTAAGGTTTCATTTCAGTAATTGGTCTATGAATTACTTGGAATCTGCTTGATATCTTTCATTGATATGTTGCTTATCATGTCCCTTTTTGTTACTCTATCTCTTGGATGCCTGTGGAATTGATATACATTGAATGAATATACTTGGTACTGCAGTCGAAAGGGTTGGAGGCATATGGTCCCTCTCCCGATATGACTCTATAGTGTTTTGCTAGACAATTGAGCCCAGTGTAGTCTGATCTATAGTATTGTGGGAAGGATAAGCTATGCAAGGTCAATAGGTCTTCAGACTTTTGAACCTCATGTTGTCTAAACTGCATCATTGGGGGAAGTATAAGTTAAGACCTACTACATGATGAGACTATTGACATTCAAACTTGTGAACCTCTTATTGCCTAAACCACAACATTGGAGGAAGGATAAGCTATTGCCCATTGCCCAGTTGGAAATATCAGTTGCCACTTCTTCTGACTCTTAAGGCATTCGATATCATCGTTATCCTTGTTGAAGTATCAGTTGGGCATTGTTGTTCTTTTATCTTGCTTTATTATTATGCTTGATTATATATGTTTTTAATGCCTAGAAAGTGATAATGGATCTTATGATCTGAACTATTGAAATCTAGTTTAATTTTATTACTAGGTATTACTTGGATGATTGATGGTAGAGCAGGCTTCTGCTATACTAAGCCCGTTGATATATTTTACTTACCCCACTACTTCTCCTCCTCGGGTATCTCGTTTGCTACTCAAAAAATAGGGAAAGGGCAAAGCCTTAGCCTAGAAGCTCTTTCCTTGTTTGCAAGGTTTAATAATAATTATCTATTTGATTTCATACCTTATGTAATAAACAAGGGATTTATTTAGGTAGATGTTTGAACCCATAGTACCTGATTCAGTTCATGCTTAATTTGGTATGCAAGAATTCTACATTTAGTTCTGCATATTATTAGACAATAAAGTTTTTGTTATATTCAGCACATATTAGTCTGGTTTAGTATATTTTGTAGAATGTCATGGTTTATTTTTGTAGGTTAATGATGACTTAATCATCACCCGACATTACTAGGTTATCTTGAGGGGTTTTGCGATGGTTTAGGCTGAGCAGTCCAGGCCCACCAGGGTTTGGGTCGTCTCAGTTGGTATCAAAGAGTAGGTTAAGCAAACCTAGAAACAAAGTTGGTTAAGGTTATCCAATTTTATAAGTAACACCACAGTTAGTATCAAGCATGGGCATTTGAACCTAGGGAAAATCACATATAGTATAATATCTTTAAGTAATGGCGCATATAGGGAAATGTGTAGTTCTATCTAAAAATTGGGAATAGGACTTACAGTTGAGATCATAATCGGAACCAAAGTGGTTCTACACAAGTTATCTTAAAACCTAAGGAAGTGTTAAACCTAAGAAAGGTTGGTCAAGATTAAGTGATGAAATCATTTGTATGGGCATTTGATTTGCATCGACTAAATAATTACAAGTGCCAAAACTTAAGCTGGGAAGGGTTTGAAAATGAACCATTATATGTCTCCTATTTATATCGTTTAAATATAATGCTCATTTCATTTTGCCTCCTATTTAATATGATTGAAACTAACTCTCTTGAAATACTCACAATGCATAATGAGTACTAGAGGAGGAAGTTCCTATGCTCCCCGAGATACTAGGAGTATCACGGAGACTGATGATGGGCAGTGGCATGCTCGGTGAAGCAACATATAGCTGAGATGACTGAGAATCATTGTAAGCAGCTTGAGGACATGAATGCGACGCATGAACATAGGATTGCTGAACTAATGGATGTTATCAGATGACACCAGGTGCAGCTGGCACCACAGGCACCGCGTGTACCATTACAACCACTACTACCACTGGAACCTATTGGAGAGAATGTTCAAGTAGATGAAATCGCTGACTCGATAGTTGCCGTAATTCTGGTACCAGTGGTAAGGCATGATGATGAGACATTGAGGATGCTTAAGACCCAAAAGGAGTTCATCATATACAATGAACCAAAATCTTTTGGGACTCTAAAGAGTAGAGTTGCTAAGGCATGGATCATGAAACTTGAATAGAGGATGAAACTTATGAAGATTGACGATGATATTATGGTACAGTTAGCTTCCTTATTGCTGGAGGAAAGTGCTGAGAAATGGTGGAAATCTACACATAATACTGAGGGACCAGTGGAGACTTGGTCACGATTCAAGGTATTGTTATATTCGAAGTACTTTCAAAAGACATTAGAGATGCTAAGAGATGGGAGTTTCTTGATTTGAAATAGGGAACCATGAGGGTCAGAGAATATGATCTGAAGTTCCTATAATTGTCTAAGTTTGCTACTAAGTACGTATCCACTGAGTCAGAAAAGGTTACCAGATTCATTGAGGGACTGAAGGGTGACGTTTAGTACACTATAGTCACTGTTAGGCTGCAGACTTACAATGAAGCAGTGAACACAGCCGTAGAGTGTAAGGCGGCTGTGATAAGGATGAGGAAAATACCGAGCACGTCGCATAAGACTGTGTCAGCATATTCTATTCAAAGGTTTGGCAAGAATAAGTCGGAAGGGTACCATAATGACATGTTCAATAAGAAGTTCAAGGGAACGAGATATTTAGGTGGGAATGCACCATCCAGAGTGGACTCGCGAGCACCACATACCTCAGCGGGGATTTCCCACACTCCTACCCCCTCGGCTACTCATGGTTATGTGTATAAGCCACCACTTCCACCTCGACAGTCAAAGAACCCTCAGAGTAAGAGTAAGGAATTAGTAGGGTCGAAGGCAAAAAATTCAGCAAGGCCATCATTTGTGTCATTTCAGAGGCCTAGTGGATTGTGTTTTTTCTGTAAACAGCCGAGACATTACAAGGAAAATTGTACTAAGAGGCCGGAAGTGTCAGAAGCTAGTGTAGCCCAACCTGTCAAGAGATAAGTGAATGCAGTTATAAAGCCAAATGATGTAGCCACTCATCATTTGGTGGCATGTATGGTTTACATTAGTGATAGAGGCATGCATGCCTTATTTGGTTCTGGGTTTTCTGTTTCATTTATGTCTAGTAAAATGGTAAATGAGATTGGACTAAAGCCGGTTCGAGCTAGTACCAATTCGATTTTGAGTACCGCTACTAATGAGCAAGTTTATCCTAATATGGTGTACGAAGGGTGTATTATTAAAATTGGGAATCATGTTTTATCTTATGATTTGCGAGTGTTAAGAGTACTTAAAGTACGATGCCTTGTTAGGGATGGATTGGTTGGGAGCTTACCATGCCAATATTGATTATTTTCGCAAGACAATTACTTTTTGAATCTCCGGTATACCATCATTTAGATACAAAAATCAAGCACCGAAACGAGTTGTTGTTGGGTTTTGGGTTCATACGCAGCGGAGATTACAAAACAATTTTGACAAAAACCCCAATAGGATCCGAATCTAATTCCATTAAAAAACGTTTAAACCATGAAAACTTAATCTTACCTAAGTCGCAATATACCTTTCTGAAGGTTGATCGATCTCTAAGGCGCTGCCAACGATGAACGCCCTCTATCAGCAGTCCACACACGAACGGCGGTCGAGATTCGAAGTGCTAGCTTCGAGAGAATACCAAACCTTTTGTTTCTCTCCAAAACGATCCAGAGCATACCAAAAACCCTAAATCGTTTCTAAAACGAAAATAGAGTTTCGACCTTTTTTTCTTTCGTACGTGTATTGTAACTTAAAGCGTCTATTTATACAACCCTTGTATATAGACGGTTAAGTAAATTACAAATATACCCCTACTTAAAGAAGTATAAGTGTAATACACCACAAGGACGTTTTCGTCATGAATTTTATCACATAAAATTCATTTTTCTGAACCATCTTAAAATCTCGCAAAACCATTCTTAGTGTATGACCCAATAGGCTCATACAACGTTGGCAGTGTACCAAAACACATTTTGGTATACAAGTCACAAGTGGCCTCTAGCAAGACATTATGACTACCCAAGTTGTACAAATATCAAATCGAAACAACCTAATCAATAGTGTATATAACATCCTTTTGTCACACGATATCCTTTTGATCAAACATAAGGCATGGAATTGTCATCCAACATGTTCAATCGTACTAGTCTCGATCTCCAGGTAGACTGAAAACATCCAAGTGACATTGATCAATATCAATTCACTTATACTATGCCTTTTAATAGTCTAACACATCGAGGGATCCACTAGATATCTCTCTTTATATGAGAGGGACAAATTCTATCTCGATTACACAACTTCATCACATTGCTCACACAGTAACCAATCACAACCTTTATAATCGTCCGATTAAAGACAACGTTTGATTGTGTCTAATCACTGTGTTCCTAATGTTGAAGTCTCTGGTAATCTCAAGTCATAGGACTGGAATATATACCTATCATGAGAAACAACTATGACTTAATCCATGTGATGTTCTCATAGCGGGTCGGTCCAGTACTTTGTTCCCTAACAAGTACTCGTGATCTTGATTCGTATCCCTATACGTATAATCATCATATGATCATCAATCAAGACTCACACTAGTCTCAATTCATTATAGTTCCCAGACATTTAGGATATTTATGTAAATACCCATGGATCTTATTATAATGTAAACATGCAAAATAATTATAATAAACAAGAAATGAAATCCTCTATTTTATTAACTAAAAGTATTCATAAAGACAGCTTAATGGATTGACCTAGGGCACATGCCCCAACATCTCCCACTTGCACTAGGGCCAATCATACATGCATCTAATGCCTAATGATCTAACATGACCAACATGTTTTGCTTGTGGAAGAGCTTTTGTCAATGGATCCGCAACGTTGTCTTCGATGGTACTCTGCAAATCTTTACGTCTCCCCTCTCAATGATTTCTCCGATGAGATGAAAACGTCTCGAGTATATGTTTGGATCTGTGGTGTGATCTAGGTTCCTTGGCTCAGCTATTACCCCGTTATTGTCACAATACAAACAAACGGGGTTAGAATACTTGGAACCACACCTAGTTCGAAATGAACTTTTTAATCCAAACGCCTCCTTTCTTTGCATCGGACGCCGCAATATACTCGGCTTCATTGTAGAATCTGCCATAGTCTCTTGCTTCGAACTTTTCCAGCTTAATGCACCCCCATTCAAAGTAAACACATATCCAGACCGCGATCTAAAATCATCTATATCAGTTTGAAAACTTGCATCTGTGTAACCATTTACAACTAGATCATTTTCAAAACCTCCATAGACCAAGAACACTTCCTTAGTCCTTCTTAAGTACTTAAGGATGTTCTTTACTGCTATCCAGTGACTTTCACCTGGATCTAACTGATATCTGCTTGTAATGCTCAAAGCATATGATACATCGGGTCGAGTGCATAACATGGCATACATGATAGATCCAATAGCTTATGCATATGGAATCTTATTCATACGGTCTCGCTCATTATTTGTCTTAGGACATTGAGTCTTGCTGAGACTTATTCCATTAGACATTGGCAACAATCCTCTTTTAGAGTCTTGCAAACTGAACCTATTCAGCACCTTGTCTATGTAAGCACTCTGACTTAGACCGATTAGCCTCTTAGATCTATTAGCCTCTTAGATCTATCCCTATAGATCTTTATCCCTATGATATAGGTTGCATCTCCTAAGTCTTTCATTGAGAAACACTTCCCTAACCAAGACTTGACATTCTGCAATATTGGGATGCCATTTCCAATGAGTAATATATCATCAACATACAGTACCAAAAAATAACTACACTCCCACTGACCTTCTTGTATACACAAGGCTCATCTTCGTTCTTAATAAAACCAAAATCCTTGATCGCTTCATCAAAACGAAGATTCCAACTCCTAGAAGCTTGCTTTAATCCATAAATGGATCTTTGAAGCTTGCATACCTTCCTAAAATTCTCAGGATGTACAAAACCTTCAGGTTGTGTCATATACACGTCCTCAAGCAGACTTTCCATTAAGAAATATTGTTTTTACATCCATTTGCCACATTTCATAGTCATAATATGCAAAGAATGGCAATTAAAATTCTTATGGATTTAAGCATGGCTACTCGGCGAAAAAGTTTCATCATAATCAACACCTTGAGTCTGCTGAAACCTTTTGCTACAAGTCTTGCTTTAAAAGTATGCACTTTGCCATCCATGTCAGTTTTCTTCTTGAAAACCCATTTACATCCAATGGTCTTACCACCTTCAGGTAAATCAACCAAGTTCCAAACTTGGTTATCATACATGGATTGCATCTCGAGTTCATGGCACTTAGCCATTTATCGAGTCCAGTCCAGACATAGCCTCTGATAAGTGGTGGGCTCATTTTGGTCTATAAGCAACACATCACGACTATCAGTAATGAGAAATCCGAATCTCTCTGGCTCATGTCTTACCCTACTAGATTTACGTGGGCCTTGTGTCACTTGTGGAGGTTCAACTGGTTCGGAACGTTGTTGAACTTCCAGTAGTGGTTCAGTGTTTACCTATGATTCTTGAACTTCTTCAAGATTTATTTCTCTCCCACTAGTGTCTTTTGAGATAAACTATTTTTCCATAAAGGCACCATACCGAGCAACAAACACTTTGTTCTCGGCGGGATTATAAAAGTAATATCCTTTTGTTTCCTTAGCATACCTCACAAATAAACACTTGTTAGATTTAGGTGCTAGTTTTTATGAGACTTGTTGCTTTACGTAAGCCTCACAACCCCAAATCTTAAGAAAAGACAAACTAGGTCTCTTCCCGTACCATATCTCATATGGTGTTTTATCAACCGCTTTAGAAGGAACTCGATTTAGAGTGAAAGCTGTAGTTTGTAATGCATAACCCCAAAAGGATAATGGAAGATCTGCATGACTAATCATAGATCGAACCATATCTAATAAGGTTCGATTTCTCCATTCAGAAACTCCATTCCATTGTGGAGTTGCTGGTGGAGTCAATTGGGAGAAAATCCCACAATTTCTAAGATGATCATCAAATTCTTGGCTTAAATACTCACCACCTCGATCGATCGAAGTGTTTTGATAGTTTTACCAAGTTGATTATGCACTTCATTTTGAAACCTTTGAAACATCTCAAATGACTCAGACTTTATGTTTCATAAGATATACATAACCATATCTCTTGAAATCATCGATAAATGTAATGAAGTACTGATAACCTCCTCTAGCCATTGTGTTTATAGGACCGCATACATCAGTATGTATTAGACCGAATAAATCACTTGCCCTTTCACTGTGTCTAGTAAAGGAACTTTTAGTCATCTTGCCCAGTAAACAAGATACGCACGTTTCATATGTTTCTAAATCAAATGAATCTAGAAGTCCATCTTTATGGAGCTTCGTTATGCGTTTCTCATTTATGTGCCCGAGACGACAATGCCAAAGATAGGTTTGATTCAAATCATTTGACTTGAATCTCTTTGTATTTATGTTAAAGACTGGAGTATCAGTGGACCTTTTCATGTTTAGAATATAAAGACCATCATACAAATCAGTATTTGCATAAAATACGTCTTTACGAGAAATGGAACATCTATTATTTGCAATAATAAAATCAAAACCATCCATATCCAAACATGAAATAGAAATGATGTTTCGCTCAAAGCGAGCACAAAATAACAATTATTTAAAGTTAAAATAAGTCCACTAGATAAAACTAAGTCATATGATCCAACGGCCCGAGTGACAACTCTTGCTCCATTCCTACGCGGAGGATGACTTCTCATTTCTTCAATTTTCTACTTCAGGTGAGTCCCTGCACATTTATACAAATGTGAGATCCACATCCGTATCTAATACCCAGGAATCACTAGTAGATAAATTAATTTCAATAACATAAATACATGTAGTGGTAGTCGCACTACCCTTTTTCTTCCTTAGATCTTCCAGAGATAGAGTTTGCAATTTCGAACCAATGTCCAGGTGCATGACGTGAAATGACAATTTCCTTCTTTTTCTTTTGGGTGTTTTGAAGCGAGAATAGGTGAGGCTTGACTTGTTCCACGAGCTTTGCGACAGTGCGAATGACCTTGGCAACTCTTGCCTTGCCTTTGCCTTTCTTCTTCATTCCCTTTCCTTTTGGACCATCAACACATTACTAGAAGGTTTCTTGATATTTTGTTCAGCGAGTTTTGAGCATCAAATGCAACTCGAAATTGATTTCTCCATATTATTCATACTTGTAGTTCATCACAAATTGTGAGTAACTCTCTGTAATGAATTCAAGATCAAATCCGTAGCCAACTCTTGGCTTATGGGGAATCCGAGTCTATCAAGTCGGTCAACATAGCCCTTCATCTTCGAACATGAGGACTAACCGACGCACCCTCAATCATCTTGCAAGAATAGGTTTTTGACTGTCTCGAACCTTTCTTGCGTAGCTTCTTTGTTGGAACATTTCCTTCAGCGTTATAGCCATGTCGTAGGCTTCCATTAGTTCCATGTCCTTCGAAGTTCGGGAACCATAGTTGCCGAATAATACATGCAACATCGGTAGAATCGTTGACATGCTTACTATGCGCATCCTTCACGACTTTCGTAGCATTGGTGGTGGGTCCTCGGGGATTGGAGCATCCAGGACATACAACTTACGTTCATGCTTAAGAACAATTCTCAAGTTTCGAACCGATCAAGAAAGTTAGTCCCGAGATAGCTTATCCTTCTCAAGGATGGATCGCATGATGACAGGGATTATTGTTACTTGAAGAGGCCATTGATCTACAATAAAGATTATGCAAAGTTTATTTTAGTATAGAGGAATAGACTTCCACTAAATTAACAACCCTCCTAAAACATACTGTTTATTTAGGGGACTAAAATCCATGTTTCACATAATTCTATGACAGCTATGGCATGTAACATAGAACTAGATTATTTAGGTAGGTAACAGTTACCAATTACATCTTATGTAATTTTTAGATCATTTTATGAGATACGGGACATCTTATGTCTTAGCATGTTTTTATCTCATCATTTGCCTAAAGCTCAAAACTATTTTGATGGCTTTATTAAGTCGGACTATTTTAAACATTTAGGTAACTCTTACCCAACTTGTCTCACCAAGATAACACAATACACCCAGCTATGGCTGAAACTATACCAAGATAACACAATACACCCAGCTATGGCTGAAACTATATTAGTGTGATCGAGGCCTTTGACAAGTGTTTAAAATGGATGACATGAGACTTAAAATTTAATAGAGGGATTTTATTTCAGTTTTAGTGATTTTTATGTAAACAATGAAATATCATATATTCTATTGATTTGTTCAATCACTAAACAATTTGGAAATTTTTATACTATTCACTAATAAAAGAATTTCCGTGCGCTAGGATTAGTTAGACGCGGTCTCTGAGCCGATCAATGGCAGCGGTCCCATTATGGGTTAGTGGTTGGTGGTTCCATTGGCCGGTCAATGACGAGTATAAATAAGTCAATTTGCGCCCCGTTTTTTTTTTTTTTTTTTTTTAGAAGACGAATCTCAATTCCGAAAATTGAAATTCGCTATAGAAAATCATATTTTTCGTTGATTTTACTATACTAGATTTACCCCTTAATTTATCCAAAATTAAATCAATTAAAACATTTTTAATTAACTCGGGCCCACATCTAACTAATCATTTTATCCTAATTCAATTAGGACTTTAGATATTTGAATCCTAGCATATCACCAATAACAAAATTCTTGATATTTATCTCTTATCCAATAGGGATAACGAAATCAATTTTGATTATATCTCCTAATCTAATTTGTTATCTATCTTTATCAAATAGAAAGTTCATAACAAAATAGATATAACGAGATAAATAAACAATTTCAAAAATTAATTATTTACAATTTCGGTCCTCATCCAGATAATCACAAATATGTCATTGACTCATGAACTACTATCCCAATCGAACATAATCATATTAGTTTCGAATTAATATTCAGCCTTATACAATTCAAGAAACGTAAGATAATGTAACCTAAATATGCATACTTGAATTACAGAGATTTCATCCATGCATCAATACACGAAAAATAAAGATTATACCTAATGGTGTCATGGATCACAGAACACGAAATTCAATTCATTGAAATTATTTGAATTAACCTGACATGGTTACTAGCATGTAAGAAACTGATTTTAATTAAATCACGAATATATGTATCATATACACAAAACATGATAATAATTCTCACAGGAAACTTATGTATATCACATATACATCAACTATTAACATGCTTTCAATCATATATCATGTATATATCAGATGAAAACATGCAATGAATTTAATGGAATCAAACTCGAAGGCTCTGATACCACTTTGTTGGGTTTTGGGGTGAAGGTCACCCAAGAGGGGGTGAATTGGGTTACCGAGTAGTTATTGCAAGAAGTTGTTTAAACACACAACAAAATGATCTTCAAATCAAATACACAAAATATGTAGATTAAGCACAAGTAAGATTGTAGATCTAGAAATTTCTTACAACCAAAAGAATGACAAGAGATCAGCTCTGGAGTGATTCTTGAACTCCTTTTGAAAGCCTCAAATGTCTTTGGATTTGTGAGCTAAAGAACACCTCAAAGATCTCTCTTTTGCTTCTACACAAAATCAGATTTCTTCTATGTAGATCTTTGGTTTTGAGTGTAGATCTTCTTCTTGTTTTAAAACCAAGTTTGTGGTGGTTTTATAGTGGTAGGAATTCCAATATGACCGTTTATAGCCGTTCTAGGAATCCAGGAAATCAAAAATTCAAATTTAAAGCTTGATTTCCAAAAGTCAAAAATTGCAGGCGAGTGCAATTAGCGCGCTAATCTTGTGAGTTAGCGCGCTAACACTGTCTTAGCACGCTAATGACATTATTAGCGCGCTAATCATGAGGACTTCAGAATAATTATTCTCGTCCTTTGTGTTAGCGACCCTTAAACTTGTCCTGGACCTAACCAACCCTTATATAACATGTTATACATGTTTATTATGAGTCATTAAGCTTACTTGGGTGGTCCGGATAATTTTATAAACCCCGAAAACGGAAATTCAAAGTTTCACAACTTATTAGGGGCTTTCCTGCAAATTTTCAGTTTTCTTTTTAAATACATTTCAAAAATGAGTTTTCCTTTTTCAAAAACATTTATAATGATCTTCTAATATGTAAATGACCATTCACACAAGGTTTCACATTGTCTAACCTCATTTACCTAGTTAAGTGTTTAAAATCCACTTTTAAACATTGAAATACACTTATGACTTTGAGAAATGATTTCGAAAACTTGATGTATGCATGAACTAATGCATTTGGCTTGCGTGAAAGAATTTGTATACCTTACATTGATTTTACAAATTGGGGTTTGGACTTTTCTTCTTCATTTCTTCATTTATGCCGAGTCTTGTTTCCATCAAAATCTCGGTCGGAATGTGAGTGACTAACATTAGTCCAACATGGGGTTCATACGTGGAGATTACAAAACAATTTTGACAAAAACCCCAACAGGATCCGAATCTAATTCCATTAAAAAACGTTTAAACCATGAAAACTTAATCTTACCTCAGTCGCAATATACCTTTCTGAAGGTTGGTCGATCTCTAAGGCGCCGCTAACGACGAACGCCTCTCTATCAATGATCCACACACGAATCGTACGAGATTCGAAGTGCTAGCTTCGAGAGAATACCAAACCTTTTGTTTCTCTCCAAAACGATCCAGAGCATACCAAAAACCCTAAATCGTTTCTAAAACGAAAATAAGGTTTCGGCATTTTTTCTTTCGTACATGTATTGTAACTTAAAGTGTCTATTTATACAACCCTTGTATATAGACGATTAAGTAAATTACAAATATACCCCTACTTAAAGAAGTATAAGTGTAATACACCACAAGGACGTTTCTGTCATGAATTTTATCACATAAAATTCATTTTTCTAAACCATCTTAAAAATCTCACAAAACCATTCTTAGTGTGCGACCCAATAGGCTCATACAACGTTGGCAGTGTACCAAAACACATTTTGGTATACAAGTCATAAGCGGCCTATAGCAAGACATTATGACTACCCAAGTTGTACGAATATCAAATCGAAACAACCTAATCAATAGTGTATATAACATCCTTTTGTCACACGATATCCTTTTGATCAAACATAAGGCATGGAATTGTCATCCAACATGTTCAATCGTACTAGTCTCGATCTCTAGGTAGATTGAAAACATCCAAGTGACATTGATCAATATCAATTCACTTTGACTAGGCCTTTTAACAGTCTAACACATCGAGGGATCCACTAGATATCTCTCTTTATATGAGAGGGACAAATTCTATCTCGATTACACAACTTCATCACATTGCTCACACAGTAACCAATCACAACCTTTATAATCTTTCGGTTAAAGACAACGTTTGATTGTGTCAAATCACTGTGTTCCTAATGTTGAAGTCTCTGGTAATCTCAAGTCAGAGGACTGGAATATATACCTATCATGAGAAACAACTATGACTTAATCCATGTGATGTTCTCATAGCGGGTCGGTCCAGTACTTTGTTCCCTAACAAGTACTCGTGATCTTGATTCGTATCCTTATATGTATAATCATCATATGATCATCAATCAAGACTCACACTAGTCTTAATTCATTATAGTTCCCAGTATAATGATCGACTAGGGACATTTAGGATATTTATGTAAATACCCATGGATCTTATTATAATGTAAACATGCAAATTAATTATAATAAACAGCGAATGAAATCCTCTATTTTATTAACTAAAAGTATTCATAAAGACAGTTAATGGAGTGACCTAGAGCACATGCCCCAACAGTTGCCACTCGTGGGAAGGTAGCAACTGATAATGAGTTAAGAAATGTTATGACTCTCACGATTATGGAGGAAGATGGTCATGAAATTGAACAAATTTTGGTGGTTAGAGAATTCTTGAAAGTTTTTCCCTCAGATTTACATGGAATCCCTCTACCCCGGGACATTAATTTTATTATTGACCTTGTTCTTCGTATGAAACCCAAGTTTATACCACCTTATAGAATGGCACCTAAGGAGTTAGCAAAGTTAAGGAATCAGTTGGATGATATGCTAGAGAAAGGTTTTTTCCACCTAAGCATGTCGCCTTGGGGAGCCCCAATATTGTTTATGAAGAAGGATAGCAGTTTGTGAATGTGTATCAACTATAGTTAGTTGAATTAGGTGACCATTAGGAACAAATATCCACTCCTTAGGATCGATGACTTATTTGATCAGTTAAAGGGAGCGAAGTTCTTTTCAAAGATTGACTTGAGATTAGGGTACCATCAGTTAAGAATACGGGAAGAAGACATAAAGAACACAACTTTTCGCACCAGATATGGACACTATGAATTTACGGTGATGCCATTCGAACTTACGAATGCACCGACACCGTTTATGGACCTTATGCACAAAGTCTTCAAGACTTACTTTGACAAGTTTGTCATTGTATTCATCAATGATATCATGATTTATTTTAAGACCCTAGAAACGCACGAGAGACATCTCAGGGTCACTTTGTAGACTTTGAAGGATCACCAGTTGTATATTAAGTTTAGCAAGTGCAAGTTTTGGGTTTCAGAGGTGAAGTTCTTAGGTCACGTGGTTAATGCAAAAGGAGTTTTCGTACATCCAGCTAAAGTTGATGTCATCATGAAATGGCCACAACCAACCACGGTGATGGAGATTAGAAGTTTTTTGGGATTAGCGGGTTACTATCGAAGGTTCGTAAAGGATTTCTCAATGATTGCAGCACCAATGACAAGGCTAGCTCGGAAGAATGTGCAATTTAAGTGGACTGAAAAATGGCAGAATGCTTTCGAAGAACTACGATATAGGTTGACATTAGCTTCTGTATTAGTACTTCCGGAGGCAGGGAAGGAGTTAGTTCTTTACACTGATGCGTTAGAGATTGGGTTAAGACGTGTATTGATGTAAGAGGGGAAAGTTATAGCTTATGCTTCTAGGCAACTGAAGACGCATGAAATGAACTATCCAACTCATTATTTGGAGTTAGCAGTCATTATGTTTGCTCTGAAATTGTGGAGGCATTACTTGTATGGCTAAAAGTTCACAGTGTTCTCAGAGCACAAGAGTTTGAAGTACTTGTTTACTGAAAGCGAACTTAATATGCTACAAAGGCGATGGATCAAGTTCTTGAAAGATTTTAACTTCACTTTTTATCATTCTAGAAAGGCAAATGTTGTGGCTTATGTTATGAGTCGTGTGAGGAAAGAAACAAGAGATGCTGGCATAATGATGACAAAGGAGAATAAGTTACTCGAGGAAGCTTCGGTGATGTATATTCATGAAGTCAATTAGAATGAGTCAAGCACTTCAGGTTCCTCAACATGGGTTTAGATGATAGCAGGGCCAAAGGCTATTTTCAGAATTATAGACTTTCAAATGGTTGATTTCGAGTATGGCAAGTACAGATCACAGGCTGATAGTGAGGAGTTTCTAAATTGGAAGCTTTCATCAGACAGAGCATTAAGGTTTAATGATAGGCTATGAATTCCATCGCATACGCAGTTGCGAGAGGATTTACTTCAGGAGTCACATCAATCGCGCTATACTATTCATCCGGGGAGCACTAAGATATACCATGATATGAAACAAATGTACTTGTGGTCAAGGATGAAAGTGGATATCGCGAGGTATATTCAAGATCGTGTTACTTGTAAGGAAGTGAAAGGAGATCATCAGAAACCCAGAGAGAAGTTGCAACCTTTACCCATTCCTGAGTGGAAGTGGGAACATATAGCCATAGACTTTGCGACCAGATTGCCGACGACTAGGAAGAAACATGATGTGGTTTAGGTTATCGTAGATCATTTGACTTAAGTCTGCATAATTTATTCCGATTTTCATGGGGGATCCAATAGACAAACTTAATGGGAAATATCTTGATGAGATATTGAGGCTACATGGTGTCCCTGTGTCTATTGTGTCAGATTGAGATCCACGTTTTACTTCCAGGTTTTTGAAGAGTTTACAGACTAGGATGAGAACTAAGCTCAATCTTAGCATTGCATTTCATCCTCAGTCAAATGGCCAGACTGAAAGACTTATTCAGATACTTGAGGATATGCTCAGGGCATGTGTGTTGGATTTCTATGGGAGTTGGGAGGATTATTTGTTGTTGTATGAGTTTGCATACAACAACTTTTAAGCGAGCATTGGTATGGCACCATTTGAGTCACTTTATGAGAGGCCTTGCAGGTATTTGGTATGTTGGGCAAGGTTGGTGACACGATGTTTATTACACCAGAGATTGTGCAAGATCACACCAAAAGGATTAACCGGATTAGGCAACGACTATGTACCGCATAAAACAAGCAAAAGAATCATGCGGATAGGGGTCATCGAGAGGTTCTTATCAAGGAAAAAGATCACGTGTTGCTTAAAGTTTCACCAATAAAGGGACATTATAGATTTGGTCTTAAAAGGAAACTTGCTCTAAGGTATATTGGACCATTTGAAGTGATCTAACAAGTGGGTCCAGTTGCCTATAGATTGACTTTGCCACCTCAATTAGCGGGAGTTCATGATGTGTTCCACATTTCAATGTTGCGAAAAATGTTGACTAAGCGTACCCTAGCAGTCGATTGGAGTCAATTGGACTTGAGGGAGGATGTGTCATATGAAGAACAACCGATGCAAATCCTTGACAGGAAAGTTCGAAAACTTCGCAACAAGGAAACCCCACTTGTTAAGGTACGGTGGCAATTCCATGGAAATGAAGAACTAACTTGGGAACGAGGGGATTATATGGCAAAGCATTTCCCATATCTCTTTGAATCTTAAGGTATGACTTCCTTTTAGTTTTGAGGACAAAAATTCCTAAAATTGGGAATATTGTAACGCCCCTAATTCTCCAAATCTATAATATAATCCTGACGGAAAATAAATTAATTGATATGCATAGTATTTGTGTATTAGTGTGACTAATGCATGTATTATATGATACCTAGTTACTTAGAGGTGGAATTAGCCTAAATGAAATGAAAAGGGAATTATTAAATGATGTAAATAAAGAATAATGACAAGGGTTGTAAATATACATGAGGGCATATATGTAAAAGACATAAAAAATGGACTTAATATGAGCTCTAGGATCATCCTAGTATTTAAGCTCATCTTGATGAGATGAATGGTTGGACTTAGTCCACCAAACCTTAACTTCTCTAACAAGCTATACAAACTACTTTTAGGGCTTCTAGCCATGTTTATTTGAATAAGCTACGGGAGAACTTGAGAAGAGAACCCTAGGAAGCTTTGTTGGTGGATTTAGTGGAGGAAAGGGAACTCACTTCAAGTACACACAAAGCTAGGTAAATCATTCATCTTCCTTCTCTAATCTTGCACTCTTTGATTTGCTTTTTTTCATAAAGTTTAAAGTAGGAGATGAATCATGATATTTGGGTTTTGATTATGTATTTTTGGATTTGTGTTGTATTAAATGTTTTCAAGTGGATTTACAAGAGTTTTCATGTTCAAATGTTGATTTTCACGTTCCCAATGGTTGTATATGTGGATTGGGAGCATTCCTTGATGAATTAATGCAAATATGTGTGGATTGGGGGCATTCCTTGATGAGTTAATGCAAATATGTGACGAACGCATGGCTTTTCATGATGGGTATGTGTTGAACCCGAGATTGGTGGTGGTTGTGACTATAGTTTTGATTGTGGAGTACTTTGATTTCCCAATTTGATGAATCCTTGATGGTTTGGTAAAGTTTTTGTTTTCAAGTTTTCAATAAAAACAATTAATATATTTGAGCCTTGATGTTTTGATATCAAATCGATGGTTTTGTTGTTAGAAAATATGTTGAGATCTTATTTACTAAATTCTGAGCTAAAGGAATGTCGGGGAAGGTCTGGGGGAGTTTCGGGGTTGTTGGGACTCAATCGAAGAGTCGAGGGCAAATAGCCTACACAGGGCTATGACTGCTGTCCTTGCAAAATCCCGATTTTTACCTCGATTTTAAATGGCCATAACTTCTTCGTTTTAACTCCAATTTTGACGTTTTGAAAACTATTGGAAAGCTTATAGAAAGCTTAACAACATGAGATTGATAAAACACTCAAAATGAGTTTAACTTATTCAAAAATATGTTGGAAGTTAAGAGCACCATTCAGGTCTAAAATGCGAGTTCGAGTACAAACTATGTACGAGCCTACCCATGGTCCAGAATTCTCAATAAACTTATCCAAGAGTGTTGTGAACCTAATAAAGTGTGTATAAAATGTAGATACTCGATGAACACTGTGGGAACTCATAAAAGGTTCGGAATTAGGATTTAGCAGCGCTTGAAGTAAGTAGGGTTTGCTCTATTATCAATCATGTCATGGTAGTAGATATGCTAGGATTTTATTTCAATAATTGGTTTATGAATTACTTGGAATCTGCTTGATATCTTTCATTGATATGTTTCTTATCATGTCCTTTTTTGTTACTTTATCTCTTGGATGCTTGTGGAACTAATATACGTCGAATGAATATACTTGGTACAGCAGTTGGAATGTCATAAGCATCTGGTCTCTTCTCCGATATGACTTTGCGGAGTTTTGCTAGACATGTGAACCCCATGTTATCTGATCCGTAGTGTTGTGGGAAGGATAAGCTATGCAAGGTCAATAGGTCTTTAGACTTGTGAACCTCGTGTGTCTAAACTACACCATTGGAGGAAGGATAAGCTAAGACCTTCTGCACGATAGGACTATTGGCATTCAGACTTGTGAACCTCTTGTTGCCTAAACCACAACATTGGGGGAAAGATAAGCTATTACCCATTGTCCAGTTGGATATATCAGTTGCCACTTCTTCTAACTCTAAAGGTATTCGGTATCATTGCTATCCTTGTTCAAGTATCAGTTGGGCATTGTTGTTCATTTATCTCGCTATATTATTATGCTTGGTTTTGTATGTCTTTAATGCCTGGAAAATGATAATGGATCTTATGATCTTAACTGTTGAAATCCGGTTTGATTTTATTTCCAGGTATTACTTGGATGATTGATGGTAGAGCAGGCTTCTACTTTACTAAGCCCGTTGATATATTTTACTCACCCCACTACTTTCATCCTCCCCCAGTACCTCAGCTACTGCTCAGGACAAATGAAAGGGCAAATCTTTAGCCCAAAAGCTCTTTTCTTGTTTGAAGGTTTAATAATAATTATCTACTTGCTTTCAAATTTTATATAATAAACGTGGGATTTATTTGGGTGTTTCAACCCATAGTAGCTGATTCAGTTTATGTTTAATTTGGTATGCAAGACTTCTACATTTAGTTATGTATTTTATTAAGCAATAAAGGCTCTGTCATATTCCGCACCTATTAACCTGGTTTAGTTTATTTTGTAAAATGTCATGGTTTATTTTCGCATGTTAAAGCTAATTAAGTCATCACCTAATATCACTGAGTCATCTCGAGGGGTTTAGCAATGGTTTAGGCCGGGCGGTCTGGACCCACCGGGGTTTAGGTCGTCTCACTTTTTTTTTACAAGTGTTTTATGTCCAACACTTAATTGTTTTTTAAAAGATTGAGTGTTCTATGTTGAACACTAAGTTTTTTTCTTAAATACAAGTGTTCGATGTCCAACACTCAGCTTTTTTTTAAAGATTGAGTATTCTATATTAAACACTCAATTTTTTTTTAAAATACGAGTTATCTATGTCTAACACTCAGTTTTTTCTTAAAGACTGAGTGTTCTATGTTGAACACTCAACTTTTTAAATAAAAAGGTCGAATACTTAGTGTTTTATGCTATAGAAGATTTGATTGAAACACAAATATGAATGAAGTTCTACCTTCTAGCAAGGCATTTTTATTCAAAACTAAAAACAAAATTCAAACACTGTATGAATCAATAATTAAGAATTGCAATTAATTCTTAAAGAAAAACTTCTTACTAGCCTACTGGTAGTACTTGTGTAAATTGATGATACTCCACGACCTTAGAATTTCTTGTCCTTCTAATGTCTCAAGCCAATAAGATATGGGCCTAGTTACTTTCTTGACCCTATATGGCCCTTTCCAGTTAGTTGACAACTTTCTTCTTGACAAGGGGTCCGAGACTTCAGTTTTTCTCAAGACATAATCTTTGTGTTTAAAGGCTCAACCTTTATCTTTTACATCATAGTACTTGTCCACCCTGTTATTGAATGCAACCACCCTTATTGCAACTTGGTCTCGAGCTTCATCTAAAAGACCTAAGCTATGCCTCAGACCTTGCTGGTTTGATTGCCCATCAAGATTTTGGATTCTAAAGGACTACATCCCGATTTCAACAAGTATTACAGCTTCTGCCCCATAGGCAAGTTGGATAGATGTTTCTCCTATTGTTGTCTTGTTAATTGTCCCATATGCCCATAAGACACTATGCAACTCATATTGCCTAAGTCGATTGGCACCATCCAACCTTTTCTTCAAACCATCCAGGATAATTCTATTTGTCAATTTAGTTTGCCCATTAGCTTGTGGATGGGCAACTAAAGTAAACCTCTGCTCAATCTGTAACTCTTTACAATAGTCACGAAACTTGGCATTAACAAATTGCTTTCCATAGTCAATCATCAGGACTTGAGGAATCTCATATCTACATATGATTGATAACCAAAAGAATTTATGAATTGTTTGCTTTGTAATAGTGGCTAATGCTTCCACTTCCACCTACTTTGTGAAATAATCAATATTTATCACCACAAATTTTCTCTAACCAGATGCTAGTGGGAGTGGCCCTAAAATATCCATTCCTCGTGTTGCAAATGGCAAGGATGATGTAACATGCATTATGTACTTTGCAGGTGGGTGGTGTAACAGTGCATACCTCTGACACTAATTGTATTTTTGGCAAACTTTATCAAGTCTTTTTGCATGGTCGGTTAATAAAATCCCTGACGAAGTACTTTATGGGTCAATTCTTGTCCTCCCAAATGTTGTCCACATATTCCTTCATGGACCTCATGCAATGTATAATTTGCCTCCATTAATTAAAAACATCTCTAGCAACGGCAAAGTGTATGATCGTTTGTACAAGATTCCTTCAGGGATTGTATATTGTGCTATTCTCATCATTTTTTTTGCTTCTTGTGGATTTTCAGGCAACAACCATTGCTCTAAGTAATCTTTAACTGTGGACATCCAACACTCTTCATTATCCACGACAACGGCTTCTTTAGCTTTGATACTAGGCTTGAGAAGACTCTCAAAGTCTACAGTATCATATTTTTTCCTTCAAGGAAAGCTAGCTTTGACAACTCATTTTCCTTTGTATTATTTTCTCGAACAACACGGTAAACTTGACAATAAATAAAATAACTATTGCCACTCTCACAAGATCATAATATTGCATCAACTTTAGATCTTTGACTCTATATTCTCCTTGTAACTACATGACTACTAACTGGGAATCACTATTAAGATTTCAATGTTTAACACAAAGAGCTTTAGCTAACCCCAGTCAGGCCAACACAGCTTCATATTCTGCCTCACTATTTCTGATTGGAAAATCTAACTTTACAGCATACTTGGCTTCGAACCCATCAAGGCTTGTGAGGATCATGCCCACACCATTTCTCATATTGTTGCATGATCTATTGATGTACAACGTCCAGTACTCTTTGTTATCACCTTCTATTTTATTTGAACTTTCTTATTCCCCACGAAGAGTACATTCAATGATGAAATCAGCCAAAGCTTGTTCTTTAATAGAAACCTTTGGTTTGTAGGTGATATCATATTCACCTAATTCCACAGCCTAATTTATCATTCTTCCGTTGAATTATGGACTATGTATATATCCTTCTCAGCGGCTAGTTTGTCAAGACCACAATTTAATGGGACTGAAAATAAAGGCGTAATTTCCTTGCCGCCATCACTAATGCCAACACGAGTTTCTCTGCTTGTTTATATCTATTTTATGCTCATTGTAATACCTTACTAATATAAAAACTAGTTGTTGTGTACTGGTTTCTTCTCTCGCAAGAACGGCACTCAGTGTTACTTCAAAAAAGGCTAGATAAAGAAATAACACCTCTCACATTCAGGACTTGGCCAGTGGAGGCAAGCTTGATAAGTATTTCTTCAAGTCTTCAAAAGAGTTTTAACAAGTTGAATTCCACTTGAAGTGTTTAGGATTCTTTAAAGTATTAAAAAACAGAACACATCTGTCAGCCGACTTTGATATGAATCTCCCAAGAGCCACTACTCTTCCTGTGAGTTTTTGCACTTGCTTAACATTCTTTGGAGCCTTCATATTGACTATCACCTTAACATTATCGCGAGTAGCTACAATGCCTCTCTTAGACACCATCAAACCTAGAAACTTTCCTAAAGCAACTCTAAAAGCATATTTAAGGGGATTCAACTTCATGTTGTATCTTTTGAGAACATCAAAGACTTGTCGTAAGTCTTCAACATAATCTTCTTGCTTCAGACTCTTCACAAGCATGCAATCAACATATACTTCCATGTTCTTTCCAATCAGTGGTTTGAACATTTTATTAACCAGGCTTTGATAGGTTACGCCATCATTCTTACAATCCAAAGAGCATTATTCTATATCAATAAAGATCATGCTTTGTAATAAATGATACCTTTAGTTTATCTGACTCCAACATTTGAATCTGGTTGTAACCATCGAATGCATCCATGAAGCTGAGAAAGTCGTGACTCACGGTTGCATCAACAAGTATATCAATTCATGGTAATGGAAAGAAGTCTTTGGGATAAGCATCATTCAAGTCAGTGAAGTAAATACACAACCGTCATTTTCCATTAGACTTCTTTACCATTACTGGGTCTGCTAACCATTCTGGGTATAGAATTTCTTCAATAATCTGGGCCTTTAATAGCTTCTAAACTTCTTCAGTAATTGTTTTTTGCCTTTCTTGAGCAAATACCTTTTTTCTTTTGTCTTACTAGTTTTCTAGTTGGATCAACATTCAAATGATGAGCGATTACTTCTGCATCAATACCAATCATATCACTTGGTGTCCATGCAAAAACACATTTATTGTCATGCAAAAAATTTCCACTTCAACTCTAACCATTGGGTTCAAACTAGAACCTACAAAGGTCAACTTTTTTGAATCATCCTTGTATATGACAACTTGGATTAATTTTTTAGCTGATTTTGATCTTCTTTTTCTTTCATCATTAACATCAAGTGAATCTATAGGCAAAACGTACCCCCAAGGACCATTAGGTCTAACAGCCATCAAGTAGCAACTTATGGCCATCTTTTGATCTCCTCTCACTTCTCCTACGCCATTAGGGTTTGGGAACTTCATCTTCAAATGATATGTTGAAGGATCCACCTTAAACTTATTAAGTGTTATCCTTCCAAAAAATTATATTATATGCTCAGGGTGCCTTAGCAACTAAAACATTCACTATGTTGGTTACCTTTCTTAACGCCTCCCTAACAGTAACTGGAAGAAAGATGGAGCCTTCAACCTTAACTTCGTCCCTGTGGAAGCTATATAAAGGTGTTGAAAATTGAGTAAGTTGGCTATCAACATATCCCATGTCAGATAAAGCTTTATGGTATAAAACATCCACATAACTTCCATTATCAACAAGCGTACGTTTAACAGTAAAGTTTCATACCATGATCTCAATTACTAAAGGATCAGCAAGGGGGAGCTTAATTCCTTACAAATCATCATCGGTAAAGCTAATGTTGCATTCCAATCGTGCCTTCTTGGGCGGTATCTCAACCATGAGAGACATTCTTGCTTATGCCTTTCTAGATGGTGAAGTTATTCCTAAGGTTGTTGGTCTTCTACATGTGACATTGATCACACCTCCAGGTTGTGTTTGCCTTCCTCCTTTATTTTTATCTTTTCTAAAATCAGCATTCCTTCCTCCTCTATAATCGTCATGTTTTCTAGCATCCTTATTTTGCACAAACTAGTTAAAATGGTCTTTTCGGATCAAGAACTATATTTCTTCCTTTAAATGCTTACAATCCTCAGTGTCATGACCATGATCTTTATGAAATTTGTAATACATATATTTATCTTTGGCTGCTGCATCAGCTTTCCTTAGTTTTAGCCAGGACTCAACCTCAATCTTCAATAAAATTTGTCCACTTGAACGGTTCAAAGGGGTAAAAGTCAAAAACCTATTTAGCACTATTCGGTGAGATTCCAGGGTTCGATGTGAACCTTGTTTTCTTATTGGAATCACGATTGATGTTGTTTGCTCCATTCCTCTTTCTATCATCTCCTCTATCATTCTCTGGTTCTGTTGTCTCTTCAGCCACCATGTACTTTCTTACCTTCTTTTGCAGCTCGACTATTGTGGTAGGCGGGTTTTTAGCTAAAGAAATCTTGAGGTGTTTATTGGTCGTCCCATTAGTAAAGGCCACCACAGTACCAGACCGGTCCAAATTAGGTACCTTTAGAGCCTTCTTTGTGAATCTCTTTAAGTAGTCTCTAAGTGTTTCATTATATCTTTGTATGATGCTCATCAAAGAAGCATAACTCCTAGCATGAGATTTACCATCTATGAATTGGTTTACAAACAACTCACTCAATTAGTCAAACGAATGAATAAAGGCTGGAGCAAGTTGCATGTACCAATTTTGTACTGGACCCTTCAAGGTTTAAGGAAAAGCTTTACACTTTACTGGATCAGATACTCCATGTAAAAGCAACACATTATCAAAATTCAAAATGCGCTCTGTAGAATCTCGTATCCCATCATACTTATCAACAGTTGGCATATTAAATCCCTTTAGTAATGGTTCGTCAAGAAAATCTTGAACAAATGGAAGCGAACCGGCCTAATATATATATTACCAAATGCGTATTAACTTGAGGACGAGGGCCAGGGCATTCCAACACCCGTCGCACCACCTACCTCTTTATCCTTTCAACATGATCATATATATTATGACCTAATCTAGAAGAGCCACCAAATATTTCTCTTTAAGGTAAATTGCGATCTGTTCCACTCGAAACTTCTACTTACTCTTGTAACCCGCTTACTTGCTTCCTTAGCTAGTCACTTTGTTTTCAGCAGGTGCTTCTCTAACTTTTCCTTTTCCTCGTTCAATCCTTCATCTTTCTAACTCCTATCTAAGATCATTCTCTCCCCTATCAGAGGTATTATGGGTTTCTTCTCTTGACTGTGATCTTGGTGGAGGAGGTGTATGGTGTGATTGTCGGTCTTCTTTGGCTGGTCTCAACCGACGATCGCACCTTGTTATTACGAGTGTTCTGAATAGTGAATGCTATAAGATATGGAGATGCATGTTCTATGTTGAAACTCTTTTTTCTCAAAAAACGAGTGTTTTATGTCGAACGCTTAGTTTTCTTTCAAAGAATGAGTGTTTTTTGTCGAACACTCTGTTATTCTAAGAACTAAGTGTTCTATGCCGAATACTCAATTTTTCCAAAGAATTGGGTGTTCTATGTCGAACACTCGATTTTTTTAAAAAGCAGCTCTCCTTCTAGCACTAAAAATGTTGTGGAAACAACACCTCAACCTCCATCCTTGATATCAGAGACGCGGATCGCCGCGACCTTGTGATGGGATCACTCCTTGTCGAAGAAACAAGTCCCAGAGTGGGGGCTTTCGCGGAAAACACTCTGACGTTCTAGTCGGTAAAATCTCGAAGGGATACCTTTTTTTAGAATTTCGTATGTACCTCTTGTTTGAGTCGGATTCCCTATCTATTGTTGTGTGATCACAACATATCTTGGATTTGAGATAACAACATATATCAAATCCTAACTCCCCTTGGATTGTCTTATCATTATTAGTTTAGAAGTCTATCTCATATAGGATAATTTACAACAACCTTCGTATCTTATCCAGGCTGACTCAACAATGAGCTGTAATATTTATCAAGATCACAAGTTTATTCTTTGTTGATCTAAGTGATGCATATCTCGAGGCACAACAATACTACACCATATCACTACTTTAGAACGAAACTATGTACAATAATTAATCTCTGGCAGTTAATATGATTCATAGACATTACCAACCAATTGGGTGACTTAATAATTTGGTATGAGATTTAAGAGTAAGATGTCATGGGTTCGAATTCCAGTGGAGTTAGTCGTTTCTTCCTTTTAAAAAAAATATGATTCATAAAATTTCACCAACTTTTAAAGCAACTCCACTGTCATATGGGTCAAGACAAGACGATAGAAGCGCAACCTAACAAACACCAAAAGCATCGATCGTCTGTTTTTAGTGAGTTGGCCGCCGATTCCATCAAGTTAATTCACTTTTCCTTCTACAAAGCCAATGGCCCTTTCGCTGTGGAGATATAGATGTGGTGCCACCTATAGATATGCATATTATGTTGGTCCCCTACGTACATGTCACATTACGTTAACATATATGCATTACATTTGTAGTACAAATGATTCTAAACAAGTGGTGGGCATGTAGCATGATTATTTCAGCGAAAGAACATTGGCATTATAATGGACTCTATTTGATAAACACAAATTAACTTATCAGCTAGATGATAAGTTAATTTATAAGTTATTTTACTAAATAATTAAGTTACGTTTGATTAGTAACTTATTTTTTAAATAAACTAGATTAAAATTCCAATCTCTAAACGCCATCGTTTTTATCAAATTATGTCAGTATGATGTATTTTTTCTTTCAGTTTTACCGTTTGTCCAATCTTTTTGAACATGTGTGGGAAAAAATTTGCACAAATTGTCATCATCAAAAATTGGCACGAGAATCCATTCGAAATGTCAATGCGTAGCACTGCTTGCGGTGCTCGTGCTACCTATTCTCATCACACCAAATCTTCTCTATTCTACTTATAAAAATACTTTTTTTCTAATTACATAGAAAAATCAATATTGTGAAAGGTACGAATGAATTACAGCAATTGTGAATGATGGCATTCATTCAATTAAATATTTATCCTTAAAATATTAATAAATTATTTATTTATGTATTTATTTATTTATGAAGCCTAATTTATTTATTTTTAACAACAGTCAATTATATATTTGTTTAAATAAATTAAATATTCATATATTTGTGTAGGTTGTACATTCAATTAAAAATATGTGTTCTTTTATGTCATTTGACATATGTAAGTTACTCCATCAGCTAGTTTTTGTAAACGAGTTTTATTGATTAGCTAGATTATTAGTTATTAGTTATCAACTACTAGATTATCAGTTATCAGTTAGATTATCAACTTTCAGCTAAATTATCAGTTAGTTATGACAAATAGAACTCATGTGTTTAAAAACGTTAAAAGTAGCTTGTGTGATCAGAAGAACCTTTTAAGCGGAGGACCCATGCTCATCAAGTGCACAAGTCCATCTGGGAAATTGACATTTATTAATTCAGTTCTTTCACTAGTGCTGGAAATATATTAGTCATGCTTCATGAATAGATGTACATGCACTTTTGCTGTTAAATGGCGAATTGCGCTACAAGAAAACATAACAAATTCTTCCCAATTAGTTGATTTTTCGAATACACGAGTTAAAGGAAACCCTTGTTTTTTTCCTTCTCTCTTTCTTTCTTTTTAGCAAGTAAAGAAAAAGAATCGTTTCTTTATCAATGTTTACCCTAATATAATAAAACGCAAATAACCCAAAAGAGAATTATCTCAATTCTCGCTAACCACAAAACACAATTTTATTCATAAAAATCAACAAAATATCAACAACCAAATAGTATAAATAAAAAAGCTACTAATACAGCAAGCAGGCTCCTACAACAAATATACATCTACTTGGATGATAATAAAGCTTCTATTTAGATACAATTAAATCTCTTACTTTTAATCAGACTCCATTTAACTTTTTTTCTAAAATATAACACTTAAAATATGAATAATTAAATAAATAAATTTAAAATAAAAATTAAATCTTCTACATATAGAAAGAAACTGTTTTCGTGAGAAGCACTCACAAATTGACACGTGGCATGATGATGTTACTGTTTCAATTTTGATTAGGACACGTGTTACGGTACCTATTCTAATCTCAATATATTTTTTTGATCGCCTATTTGTTTTTTAAAAACTTATTTTCTCGTTAAATTTGATTTTACCTACTATATTAATTTTCGATCTTGCCCCTGCGAAATGAGGTATGCCGACTAGTTTAAAATAGAACTAAATTGACGTTATTCATTATTCACTCTTGGTTGAGAAAAACTGACCCGAATTTTGGTCTTTTCCTAACACTTGCCATGCAGATCAATTATGTCCTTGCGACTTATTATTACTACAAAATAAGACACAGAGTATCCTCAATTGAAAATCTGAAATGATGCTTTGATGATTAGAGCATCTCCAATGGGATCATGGATTGGAGTAGAAATGTATCCACCTATGATATAATCCACATCCAACCCAAAAAATTGCTCTTCAATGGAATCATGGATTGATAATGTCTATCATATGTGGCATGAAATCAAAATGGATGGTGTCTACCACAATGTCTGCTTCTAGACATTGTGCTAGACTGCCACATCATACAAATGATTTTTTTTTATTTTTTTTGAAGTTGTTAATTTTCTTCAGCCTTTATTAATATAATGAAAATTGAAAGTAAAAGTGCAACTCATCAATTCATAGTCTAAATCTATTATCCATTAGAGACCATTTTGAGAGGTGAATGTCTATCTAATGCCACATATGATAGACATCATCTCCATATCTATGATGTAATCTATGGTCTAAATCCACATTACTATTCTTACGACATCTTGCAAAAAATCACCAACCAATTAGTGTCTTCGGTCGACAAATAAGAGTGTTTCGTTGCAACCTTAAAATTTTGTGCTTTAAATGGTACTACTACTAATAGAGTATTCATCCACGTATTTTAAATGATAATAATGGATTACTCGTTGACGGCACCATAACCAGTCATTATTTCAAGCACTAGTGGACTTGTAGATTACAGAATAATTTCGACGACAAAACCTTCATCTTCGAATACCACATTGCCTTCGACGAAGTCTTGGTCATTATGGTCGAATTTTGGCACCTCCACAAAGTTGTTTAATCAGTGAAAGAAAATTAGATCTATTTCTCCATCATCATAAAGAATACTAGTACATCTTCCACTTCATATTCAACGCCTTCTTGTACTCTTCCTTAGACTCTGCTATTTTTTCGCCTAATGTCTAGTCCCGTATTATTTTATAAAAAAATGCGTCCAATCCAATATTTTATGGGATTGGTCACATTCAGACAAAGGGGAGCAGACGCACTCATATAGGATAGCAAGTGGGTCGAAGAACCCCATTCCCTGCAGGGCCTCACCACGGTAGGGCAGCGATTCCCCCCTTTTTTCCTCTTAGCGGGGCAAAATTATGCTCCACCATGCAGGGCTAAGGTGATGACGAAAATTATTCTCATCACGCAAGGATTTCCTTTATAAGGTCCATGTATTTTTTAATATTTTGTTAAAAATTATGTGATTTTTAACAAAAAAAAACACATGTAATGTATAGAATAGAACTCAAGATCTCCAACCATAAAATCCATTTTTACCATTAAAGTAATCCTACTAAGTATATTGTATCATAAAAATATATAAAATTATAAGGAGCGGCTAAACGAACCCCAATTTTGCTTAAAGGAACCTCAACCTAGTAAAATTACTCAACTACCCCTCCATATAAAAGGGTTTTTACTGACCCATACTACACCAACCCCACTCACCTATAACCCAATCACCTCTCTATCAAATCGCATTCTCACCGCCAACCCAAATTTGACAAAATCAGAGAAAAATCACGTCGATTTGTTGTCGTTGGTGCATTCCACATCTCTTTAAGTGTCGATTTTGAGGGTTTTTTTAATTTCTTTACTTCTGAGTCGATATTGTTTGTAAGATTGTTGTGGAGTTTAGGGCTTCAATTTGGAGGTTGAGGCTTGCATTTTGGGTGCAAAGTTTCAATAGAATCACAAATATTAAGCGATTACGAGCAAAACAAACTATTTTTTGGTCATTTCCTCATATTTTTTAAGAGTTTTGAAATTTTTTGTTTGTTCTTATGCCCCGCAGGTGTCGTACACATAGAGTCGACACCTCTGAAGAAGTGTCGGACACACAGGAACGACACCTCTAAAGAGATCTCGGACATATAAGTTCGACACCTCTAAAGAGGTCTTTGTCGAGTTCCTCCATCACCTACTAAGACCTAGTTCTTTTTGCAGTCTTAGTCAGGGTTAATCGTTACCTCTTTAGAGGTATCGGCCCTTTGTGACATCTCTTCAGAGGTGTCGGCCTTGTGTGTTCGACACCCGCGGGCAACAATTCTTCACTTCTTCAGACATGTCAGCTCTATGTGTCCGACACCAGCGGGCGACACTTCTTCACTTCCAGTACACAGTGCAACCACACATCCGACCTTGTTCAACGAGAAAAAAAAATCCTACAACACTTGGTGACCTAGTACAAGTTCTCTACAATGACTAAAATCGAGAAATGAAAATGATTGACGAGTGTTGGGGTGAGGATTATGGTAACGGAATGAGCATAGGAATGCAGGTAGGGTGGGGAATCCCCATTCCCCACCGGGATCTGCCCTGATGGGGAGGAGATTTTCCACCAACTAGCTCCCACGGGGCCGAAGACAGGGGCAATTTCATATTCACCATATGGGGGTGAGGCGGGGGCGATATTACCCCTCCCCACTAGGGGATGGGGATTCCCTACAAGAATTTGAATATTTTTATGTAGGAATTGCATCAAAATCATTAAATCTTATATTTCTTTTTTTGTATGGTGAATGTTTCACATAAAGTTTGAAAATCGACCTACAATTGCCCAAAAAAAAAAAAAACTTTTAATGATTTTAATTTCAGATCTAATATGAATTTGATCTCTTTTTTTTTAGATATTATGTAAGCAAATTATGGGGGTGAGAATCCCCGACGGGTAGGGAATGTGGGTCAAAATTTCTCAAGTGGAGAATTTCAAGTAGGGAATCTCCGCCCATCATAAGTGGGGATGGGGATGGAGATTGCATCCCGCCCCCAAAAATGAAACCTTAAACTCATCGTCAACTCTTATCCCACTCACTACATTTACATTCTCCTCTTCTTCTTAATTTTCACTTTTATATCTCACCCAAATTAAACCATAGACTCATCTCATTTTCTTTTATACTTTCTAATCTCAATACCAAGTCTAATCTTTTTGTCCATACACTTAATAATTCTATCAATTCACCATCAAATACAACATCTTAATTATAGTATTTGGTTGAAATTTGATTCGTATTTTTAATTGTTAGTGTGGCGGCCCCGAATCCCGAGATCGCCACGTGGGGAAGCGCTGCCCCAGCGGTCCTGTCTGATCCTTGACCCACTGGGTCCCACGCGCCACTGACGCCATTTCCTACATCACAACTCCTCGATATGCGTGTTAACTCCCTTCGTTAAGCAATTTAGTTCGACAGTTTAATCATTAAAACAACAGCGGAAGTCTTAAATTTAAAACAAGTAAGACAATTAAATTTGTTATCGTATAAAACACCATTTTAAGAGCAACACCTATTGTGAAAAACTCGGGGAAAGTAGTTCGTACATATGCGACAATATTAAACAGTAATATATACAAGTACGGTATCTATTCAGTCTCTCATTTCCCAAAAGTAAGCAAAATATCAAAATCGCACGTACTAGTAGGTCCTTGACCGCAGGCAGTCAGATAAAGTCGTCCAAAATCTCCTTGCCCCTACTAGCAGGGTCTGCACTCGACCATCACAAAAAGGAAGATGGGGAGTACAGTTAGTAAGATTCCAACAAAGTACACCGAGCATTTATAGGAGCATAAACAAATATCAATAACCATTAACCATGTCAATTAATCATGCGGAAACTAAACATGCAACTGTGCTAAGATCATCACATGAATAAATAACACGAGAGAAGCAAACCGTGTACTCCTCCCGGTCACACTAAACTGTACGTCGAACCCCCAGGATCCTTTCGGTGGGTGCCCGATTTCCTTTCACCTGGTTTTCATACCCCAGGATCCTTTCAGTGGATTCCCCCACTTCCTTTCACCTGGTTTTCCCGCGTACAGTCTAGTGTGCCATAAGTACACAACGAATATCAAGTGTCTCGACCCCCAACCCAAAATTTATCATAGAAAAGCATACAATAACAAGGAATAGGGGGAATAGCATCCAATAACCACGAATAGGAAATTAATGATAGAAAAGTAAACTCTCAGCGACTTTTAGATGGAATCTTACGTACCTCAAAAACGCACTCGCTCGCATCTCGATATGCGCACCCGACACCTGACTATAGAATCATAAGTCCCTGGTGTCCATTTGTACCTTTAGCTACTAAATCATGTAAATCACAATTAAAATTAGGTGAAATACACCTCACATCCATCACGTCGTCGACATTCGTCGATTCGCACCCCTCGTCGAGGAGCGATCGGTCCAACAACGCCATCGCGTCGTTCACCGCACCGTTGCCGCTGCCGCCGTCGTCCCTGCGCCGCTGCCGGCACCACCAAATCGCGCCACCACCTGCCACTCGCCGGCACCGCCAACTCCACGGCCGGCCACCGCCCGACTCCGCCGTCGGCCGCTGCTGCCCTCGTCTCCACGCGCGCCGCCGCGTAGTCCCGCCGCGCAGCCACCGCTCCGAGCCTGCTTCTCGTCAGATAAAGTCGTCCAAAATCTCCTTGCCCCTACTAGCAGGGTCTGCACTCGACCATCATAAAAAGGAAGATGAGGAGTACAGTTAGTAAGATTCCAACAAAGTACACCGAGCATTTATAGGAGCATAAACAGATATCAATAACCATTAACCATGTCAATTAATCATGCGGAAACTAAACATGCAACTGTGCTAAGATCATCACATGAATAAATAACACGAGAGAAACAAACCGTGTACTCCTCCCGGTCACACTAAACTGTACGTCGAACCCCCAGGATCCTTTCGGTGGGTGCCCCATTTCCTTGCACCTGGTTTCCATACCCCCGGGATCCTTTCAGTGGATGCCCCCACTTCCTTTCACCTGGTTTTCCCGCGTACAGTCTAGTGTGCCATAAGTACACAACGAATATCAAGTGTCTCGACCCCCAACCCAATGTGTCACAGAAAAGCATACAATAACAAGGAATAGGGGGAATAGCATCCAATAACCACGAATAGGAAATCAATGATAGAAAAGTAAACCCTCAGTGACTTTTAGATGGAATCTTACATACCTTAAAAATGCATTCGCTCGCATCTCGATATGCGCACCCGACTCCTGACTATAGAATCATAAGTATCTGGTGTCCATTTGTACCTTTAGCTACTAAATCACGCAAATCACAATTAAAATTAGGTGAAATACACCTCGCCTTCATCGCATCGTCGACATTCGTCGATTCGCACCCCTCGTCGAGGAGTGATCGGTCCAACAACGCCATCAAGTCGTTCACTGCACCGTTGCCACTGCCGAGCCGAAGTCGCTGCCGCGCCGACGCTTAGCCGTCGTTCTTCTGCTGCTTGCGCGCCGCCAACTCATTGTCGGCCGCTGCCGCCCTCGTCTCCACCGTGCCGTCGCGCGACCACCGCCGCGCGCCGCTTTCTCGTCAAGCCGTTGGCCGCCGCTGCTTCTGCTCACGCGCGCCGGCCGCCGCTGCTATTGCGCCGTCCGGTCTCCTCGCTGATCGCTGCCATTGCCATTCTTGGGCCGCTGAGACGCCTCCCGTGCGTAGCTGCTTGTCCGCGCTGCGCAGGCCTCCGTCATCGCGAGCGCCGCTACCGTCGTGGCTCCGATCTCGTCGTCCGCCATCTCCGCCCATCGCGCTGTCGATCGGCCGCGAGCCGCCGTCCGCGACCTCCCGCACGCCACGCCGCCGCCTCACCGCTTCGCAATCGTCGCCTTCGCTAGCTCCCCTGCGCGCGCGCGGCTGCTGCCGCTGCGCCGGCCGTCACCGCGACCTCTTTGGATCGCGTCGTCGTCGCTCATTGTCGTCGTCGTCGTCGTAGTCACTCTCGCCGCGTCGCCGCTCCCGTCCTTCCTTCTTCCTCTCTTTTCTCTTTTTTCTCTCTCGCTTAGATCCTTTTTTCTTCTTCTTCATTTCTCTTTATATCTTATATACTTTCATCTCTCAATAATTATACCAAGTTTAGATCTCTTTTTTATTGAATTCTCTCTCTTGTCATTTCTTATGTAAATATATATATATACTAGTTCATGGGCACGCACTATGCGATGTCGGGCCGCTCGACGATGAGGCGTAAACAATAATTATACCAAGAAACATTTATGAAATTTAATATTTAAATATTGTCTTAATGATCTTTATAATGTATTGAATTTCTATTTAGATGAAAAAATGTGTGTCAAAATTAGCTTTAAATAAAAGTGGTCAAAATTTTTTGTTAGGTCTAAACATTTTTTTTGGGTGAAATTAAATATTTGCAGTGCTAATGAATTTAGAGTATATGATGAAAGATACATACAAATATTTATTGTGATAAGTATTTAGACAATTTTATAAATATCGTTTTGATTAATTTAATTTTACGAAATTAATTTTAACATGATCCCGATCCATAACATTTTTAAAAATATACCATTTTCAAAAAAAACATTTTAAAATAGTTTGACAATGAAAAGAAAAGAAAAAAATAGATAAACATATTGCATATATAACATCATCCAACCAAAAAAATGCAACAATAATTTTTTTTTTTTAGAATAGTAGGTATGCTCATGGAAGATATTATAACCGAAAGAATGTATGTACATGGAAGAGAGCATGTTTTTCCGAATTTGAGACACACAAGATCACTTTGTACAAAAGAAAATCAAATGTACAACTCAATTGGCAAACACCAAAAATAGAGTCAAAGCTCACAACCACTTAACTCATCCTAGCGCAATAACAACACCAGTGATATAGAACTAAACGAGATAAATGGATAAGCTAGTAAAGACATGTGGAGTACAAACTCTGTCAAGTCATTGCCTCAAGCCATTAACACTATCATCCACATTGCAACTAGATGTGGAGTAGGCAAGACCTTACAAAATATAGAAATGAAGACAATGCCAGCAACAACAATGACGATTTTTCAAAAACGGGCAGTAAACCTCTCTCGTATAGGGGCACTGACCAGCCGAAATTTTGTAGCTCCAAATGAAGACGCAATCAAAACAACTTCCTATGACCATGTAAGATCCCAAGTAGTGATGTTCAAAATGCATCAATAATAAACCCTTTCAACCACACCAAGGTAGTGAGTTCATCTCTGTAGTAAAAACGAAGTCATTGCGCAAACACCAACTACGAAAACTTACGAAGTATGTAAAGTACGACGCCTATGTCAAAATGTTTTTGACGCCGCTGCCACTACATCTTAAAAGAAAAACCTCACCACCGTGTATATTAGAGTTCATCAAAATATTATAAGGAATATGAAATAAAAATAAATAATTTAAAAATTATCAAAAACAATTTCATCATTTAATTTGTTTTCAAATAACAAATAATACATTTAACAATATAATTATTGAAGATGAACTAAAGTACATTTAACAACATAATTAAAGAAGATGAACTAAAAAATTTAATTATTGAATTATTGGGTACATTTAACAACATAATTAAACAAGATGAAGTAAAATTCAATCATTGGGTACATTTAACAACATAATTATTGAAGATGAAAAAAAAATTAATTAAAATTTAATATTTAATTAAAGATTAATTTAATATTTAATTATTAAAAAATTATAAATGTAAATAAAATGAGAACATTATGTTATTGAATATAAAGTGATTTAGTTTACATTTTATTTACGAATTTAATATGTGCTTTGCATGATGAACTAAAAAATTCAATTATTGAGTACATTTAACAACATAATTAAAGAAGATAGAACTAAAAAATTCAATTATTGAATTATTGGGTACATTTAACGACATAATTAAAGAAGATGAACAAAAAAATTTAATTATCGGGTACATTTAACAACATAATTATTGAAGATGAACTAAAAAATTCAATTATTGGGTACATTTAACAACATAATTAAAGAAGATAATCAACCCAAATATGTGCTTTGCATGATGATGAAGAATTATTAAAGAATTAAAGAAGATAATCAACCCAATGAGAAAAAATAAATTTTACACTTACCTCACCTATTGTAGCGTCATAGAGAATGTTGAGTGGATATTGAATAGAGTAGAGTATGGCTGTATATATAAAAAAAATGAAAAAGTATAAGAGGAGAAGAAATAAAATATTGAAGAGAGTAGAGTATGGTCGTGTATATAAAAAGAAACGAAAAAGTATAAGAGGAGAAGAAGATACAATGCTTATATGAGAATAAGTAACCGATCCTACAAAAGTGGATCTAAAATGGAGAAACGTTTGGGTGAATGGATACAAAAAACAGTTTTAGAAACTACCAATTAAAATTGCGAGGATTGACATTATAAAAAAAAACGTCAATAGAGTGGAGAGAGAGAATTGAGGAGGGGAGAGAGAAACGTGGAGGGGAGAGAGAGAAAGAGAGAAACAAACCTAGAGGATAGAGAGAAAGAGAGAGAAGTAAAGGAGAGAGATTTTGTTAATAGTTGATTAACAAAATTGTCAACCGCCGATTAAATTAGATTTAATGATTCAATTACCAAATTGTCCTTATTTTGAATTGTTGTGATTTAAGTAAATAAGGGCATACTTGGGAGATTTTGGCAAAAAGGCTTCACGGTTAACCGCTTTGGGTTTGCTATTATAATAGTATACATATATACATTTTCTTTTTTATTTCAAAATCAAAAGTGTTATCGAGATTCGTGCAACACGAATATCGAGGCAAACTCAATAATTTCACCTCTTTGTCTACCTCCTCTATGCTTGACCAAAATTTGTCCGAGCAACGCGCATCTCAAGGGACCAACCCGCCTCATTTCCAAAATTTTGATACTCGCGCTACACGCATCACGGGACGTATCCAATGTACACATTAAAACCACATAACGTGACTATATCGGTCCCATGTTGGCAAGCGACTCGAGACGTGTCCCTGTTCGTGTTTCGTCTCACCGAATTCTCCGCTTATACGTTTTTCAACCATTAGCATCTCCACTTGAGGCTCGGACATACGCATTTCGGCAAGTGGGTCCCATATACGACCCTAAAATGACACGTGACACGAGTCGAATTTTCGGGCCGTTACAGTCTTCCCAACTAAAAGAAATTTCGCCCCGAAATTTAACTGTAACCCAAATCTCGTACTAGAGAATAGCTGAGGGTAACGTGTCCTTATCGTCGACTCGAGCTCCCAGGTGAGTCCCTTCGTCCTAGGATGCGGCCAACGACTAAGACCTTCGCGAGTTCCCTGTTCCGAAGAATCCGTACCCGAAGGTCGACAATCTCTATCGATCTCTCCTCATAGGTCACGTCAGACTGTATCTTCACCATTCCCAACTCAATCGTCGATCTCAGCCAGCGAGTCTTAACATTGAAATGTGAAATGTCGGATGAACCCCATCAAACTTTTCTGGCAAGTCCAATCTGTAAACCACACTGCCAACTCATGCTACGACTCTAAACGGTCTTATGTATCTCAACGCCAATTTGAAAAATCTAGACTCTGTGCCATGTCCTTGAACCTCTTATACATCACCTCGGCTCTTCGACACTCCAACACACGCGAAATGGATATTGTCGGTACTCTCATTTGTCTATAAATAAGTGTCTCTGCTGCATCTGGAACCTCTGAGAACTCATAGTTGTTGCCGCCTCGAGTAAACAAAACTCGTATGTCATCTGGCGAACTACTATCTCACTATTCGGTCCCTCTCATGAGTCCTCAACTAACGCAATAAATAAACTATCACTTTGTCTCCCTGCATCAATACGCATTCCAATCCGGTGCCACAAGCATCCGTATGAAGAACTGGTCGTCCATCCATGTCAAATCTTCAAATCGCGAACAAGCCGCAAATCAGCGTCGTAATACGTATACATAAATATTACAATCAACATATACAACTATAAGTCATGGTACTACCTGCTCACTTTGCTTCCCAACTAAAAGTTTTAAGACAAATATATCGGGTTTCTACATTTAAAATTTTTGAAATTTTAAGTCTTATGCTCTTTCAGTTAATTTCCCGAGGTTCCTCGAACTCTCGCTCTGATATCACTTGTAGCGTGGTATCAGTTTAAGGACACCTACGCTTTCTCCGACGGAGTCGATCATGCTTTGATACCACTTGTGACGTGGTATCACAATGTCTTAAGCCATTAAACTTTCCCCTAAGTTCACTTGAACCTAAGCTCTGATACCACTTGTGGCGACCCAAATCCCGAGGTCGCCACGTGGGGAGGCGCTGCCCGAGCGGTCCCGTCTGATCCTTGACCTACTGGGTCCCACACGCCACTGACGTCATTTCCTACATCACGACTCCTCGATATGCGTGTTAACTCCCTTCGTAAAGCAATTTAGTTCGACAGTTTAATCATTAAAACAACAGCGGAAGTCTTAAATTTAAAACAAGTAAAACAATTAAATTTATTATCGTATAAAACACAATTTTAAGAGCAACACCTATTGTGAAAAACCCGGGGAAAGTACTTTGTACATATGCGACAATATTAAACAGTAATATATACAAGTACAATATCTATCCAGTCTCCCATTTCCCAAAAGTAACCAAAATATCAAAATCGCACGTGCTAGTAGGTCCTTGACCGCAGGCAGTCAGATAAAGTCGTCCAAAATCTCCTTGCCCCTACTAGCAGGGTCTGCACTCGACCATTACAAAAAAGAAGATGGAGAGTACAGTTAGTAAGATTCCAACAAATTACACCGAGTATTTATAGGAGCATAAACAAATATCAATAACCATTAACCATGTCAATTAATCATGCGGAAACTAAACATGCAACTGTGCTAAGATCATCACATGAATAAATAACACGAGAAAAACAAACCGTGTACTCCTCCCGGTCACACTAAACTGTACGTCGAACCCCCAAGATCCTTTCGGCGGGTGCCCCACTTCCTTTCACCTAGTTTCCATACCCCCATGATCCTTTCAAAGGATGCCCCCACTTCCTTTCGCCTGGTTTTCCCGCTTACAGTCTAGTGTGCCATAAGTACACAACGAATATCAAGTGTCTCGACCTCCAACCCAAATGTGTCACGAAAAAGTATACAATAACAAGGAATATGGGGGAATAGCATCCAATAACCACGAATAGGAAATCAATAATAGAAAAGTAAACCCTCAGTGACTTTTAGATGGAATCTTACGTACCTAAAAAACGCACTCGCTTGCATCTCGAAATGCACACCCGACACCTGACTATAGAATCTTAAGTCCCTGGTGTCCATTTGTACATTTAGCTACTAAATCATGTAAATCACAATTAAAATTAGTTGAAATACACCTCACCTCCATCGCATCGTCGACATTCGTCGATTCGCACCCCTCGTCGAGGAGCAATCTGTGACGGCCCCAATTCTCCACGCGTTGAGCCCCGCCCGGCCTAAGCCCACGTGGACACCCGAGCCAGTCTCGCAAGGTCAACGAGAGCCTAGTCAGCCTTCAAATCCATCATTTTCAGTACATTCAACATTTAACAGTTGAGTTATTATGTTTTGCAAGATTTTAAAAAAATTTAGCGGAAGCAACTAATACATGAAATAACTCAACAAAAA
This sequence comes from Stephania yunnanensis, assembly GCA_039657365.1. Classification (NCBI taxonomy): domain Eukaryota; kingdom Viridiplantae; phylum Streptophyta; class Magnoliopsida; order Ranunculales; family Menispermaceae; genus Stephania; species Stephania yunnanensis. Next base: position 22,464,553 of record CM077581.1, on the reverse strand, counting down.
GATCAGGATGTTATTCAACCTAATTGTGGAACCCAGTAAATATCATCGGAGGAGAGTATTTATAAAATATACAAAATAATTCACCTAGCTATGAAGTCTTCCATTCGCTACTCATCCGCGGTGCTGCACTCAATCAAACATAAGAATGACGAGCCCGGGTAAGTAAATCCAGTAGGACATATACACAACATTTCACAATATCCAAAACAACAGTTCACGATATCCAAAGCAGTCGAATTCATGCAAATAAAACGAAAGGAATCAAGAATCGAATGAATATAAAAGACCGTAACCAATCCTTCGATGAGTGATGCCCAATAACAAGGAGTCCCGACCAAAACTCGTTGAGTCGCGGTATAAGCCCAGCGGACTTGGGTTTAGGACGATCCCCTGCCTCCCAGTCCTAACCCATGCGACTATGAGACACTCATAGACCCGATCTAGGACGAGACCCCCTCTCCTCCCCTGCCCAGCCGTGACAACTATGAACCATCCATGGACTCCGCCGTCGCCGCCCGCGCCCCTCGTCTCCACCGTGCCGTCGCGCGACCACCGCCGCGCGCTCGCTTCTCGTCCAAGCCGTTGCCGCCGCTGCTGCTTCTCGCTCACACGCGGCCCTGCACGCAGTGCGCTGTCCGGTCTCCTCGTCGATCGCCGCCGCCGCTGCCAGTGCTGAGACGCCTCCCGCTGCGCTGCAGTTCTTCCGTCGCGCCTGCAGGGCCTCCGTCATCGCGAGCGCCGCTACCGTCGTGGCTCCGATCTCGTCGTCCGCCGTCTCCGCCCATCGCGTTGTCGATCGGCCGCGAGCCGCCGTCCGCGACCTCCTCGCACGCCACGCCGCCGCCCCTCACCGCTTCGCAATCGTCGCCTTCGCTAGCTCCCTAGCTCGCGCGCGGCTATTGCTGGCTGCGCCGGCCGTCACCGCGACCTACTGGATCGCGTCGTCGTCGCTCCGCTGTCGTCGTCGTCGTCGTAGTCACTCTCGCCGCGTCGCCCGCTCCCGGATCCCTTCCTTCTTCCTCTCTTTTCTCTTCTTTTCTCTCTCGTTTAGATCTCTTTTTTTTTCTTCTCTCTCTTGTCATTTCTTATGTACATATATATATATACTAGTTCATGGGCACGCACTATGCGAGTGAGGCGTAAACAATAATTATACCAAGAAACATTTATGAAATTTAATATTTAAATATTGTCTTAATGATCTTTATAATGTATTGAATTTCTATTTAGATGAAAAAATGTGTGTCAAAATTAGCTTTAAATAAAAGTGGTCAAAATTTTTTGTTAGGTCTAAACATTTTTTTTGGGTGAAATTAAATATTTGCAGTGCTAATGAATTTAGAGTATATGATGAAAGATACATACAAATATTTATTGTGATAAGTATTTAGACAATTTTATAAATATCGTTTTGATTAATTTAATTTTACGAAATTAATTTTAACATGATCCTGATCCATAACATTTTTAAAAATATACCATTTTCAAAAAAAACATTTTAAAATAGTTTGACAATGAAAAGAAAAGAAAAAAAAATAGATAAACATATTGCATATATAACATCATCCAACCAAAAAAATGCAACAATAATTTTTTTTTTTTAGAATAGTAGGTATGCTCATGGAAGATATTATAACTGAAAGAATGTATGTACATGGAAGAGAGCATGTTTTTCCGAATTTGAGACACACAAGATCACTGTACAAAAGAAAATCAAATGTACAACTCAATTGGCAAACAGCCAAAAATAGAGTCAAAGCTCACAACCACTTAACTCATCCTAGCGCAATAACAACACCAGTGATATAGAACTAAACAGATAAATGGATAAGCTAGTAAAGACATGTGGAGTACAAACTCCTGTCAAGTCATTGCCTCAAGCCATTAACACTATCATCCACATTGCAACTAGATGTGGAGTAGGCAAGACCTTACAAAATATAGAAATGAAGACAATGCCAGCAACAACAATGACGATTTTTCAAAAACGGGCAGTAAACCTCTCTCGTATAGGGGCACTGACCAGCCGAAATTTGTAGCTCCAAATGAAGACGCAATCAAAACAACTTCCTATGACCATGTAAGATCCCAAGTAGTGATGTTCAAAATGCATCAATAATAAACCCTTTCAACCACACCAAGGTAGTGAGTTCATCTCTGTAGTAAAAACGAAGTCATTGCGCAAACACCAACTACGAAAACTTACGAAGTATGTAAAGTACGACGCCTATGTCAAAATGTTTTTGACGCCGCTGCCACTACATCTTAAAAGAAAAACCTCACCACCGTGTATATTAGAGTTCATCAAAATATTATAAGGAATATGAAATAAAAATAAATAATTTAAAAATTATCAAAAACAATTTCATCATTTAATTTGTTTTCAAATAACAAATAATACATTTAACAATATAATTATTGAAGATGAACTAAAGTACATTTAACAACATAATTAAAGAAGATGAACTAAAAAATTTAATTATTGAATTATTGGGTACATTTAACAACATAATTAAACAAGATGAAGTAAAATTCAATCATTGGGTACATTTAACAACATAATTATTGAAGATGAAAAAAAAAATTAATTAAAATTTAATATTTAATTAAAGATTAATTTAATATTTAATTATTAAAAAATTATAAATGTAAATAAAATGAGAACATTATGTTATTGAATATAAAGTGATTTAGTTTACATTTTATTTACGAATTTAATATGTGCTTTGCATGATGAACTAAAAAATTCAATTATTGAGTACATTTAACAACATAATTAAAGAAGATAGAACTAAAAAATTCAATTATTGAATTATTGGGTACATTTAACGACATAATTAAAGAAGATGAACAAAAAATTTAATTATCGGGTACATTTAACAACATAATTATTGAAGATGAACTAAAAAATTCAATTATTGGGTACATTTAACAACATAATTAAAGAAGATAATCAACCCAAATATGTGCTTTGCATGATGATGAAGAATTATTAAAGAATTAAAGAAGATAATCAACCCAATGAGAAAAAATAAATTTTACACTTACCTCACCTATTGTAGCGTCATAGAGAATGTTGAGTGGATATTGAATAGAGTAGAGTATGGCTGTATATATAAAAAAAATGAAAAAGTATAAGAGGAGAAGAAATAAAATATTGAAGAGAGTAGAGTATGGTCGTGTATATAAAAAGAAACGAAAAAGTATAAGAGGAGAAGAAGATACAATGCTTATATGAGAATAAGTAACCGATCCTACAAAAGTGGATCTAAAATGGAGAAACGTTTGGGTGAATGGATACAAAAAACAGCTTTTAGAAACTACCAATTAAAATTGCGAGGATTGACATTATAAAAAAAAACGTCAATAGAGTGGAGAGAGAGAATTGAGGAGGGGAGAGAGAGAAAGAGAGAAACAAACCTAGAGGATAGAGAGAAAGAGAGAGAAGTAAAGGAGAGAGATTTTGTTAATAGTTGATTAACAAAATTGTCAACCGCCGATTAAATTAGATTTAATGATTCAATTACCAAATTGTCCTTATTTTGAATTGTTGTGATTTAAGTAAATAAGGGCATACTTGGGAGATTTTGGCAAAAGGCTTCACGGTTAACCGCTTTGGGTTTGCTATTATAATAGTATACATATATACATTTTCTTTTTTATTTCAAAATCAAAAGTGTTATCGAGATTCGTGCAACACGAATATCGAGGCAAACTCAATAATTTCACCTCTTTGTCTACCTCCTCTATGCTTGACCAAAATTTGTCCGAGCAACGCGCATCTCAAGGGACCAACCCGCCTCATTTCCAAAATTTTGATACTCGCGCTACACGCATCACGGGACGTATCCAATGTACACATTAAAACCACATAACGTGACTATATCGGTCCCATGTTGGCAAGCGACTCGAGACGTGTCCCTGTTCGTGTTTCGTCTCACCGAATTCTCCGCTTATACGTTTTTCAACCATTAGCATCTCCACTTGAGGCTCGGACATACGCATTTCGGCAAGTGGGTCCCATATACGACCCTAAAATGACACGTGACACGAGTCGAATTTTCGGGCCGTTACGATCTTCCCAACTAAAAAATTTCGCCCCGAAATTTAATCAGTAACCCAAATCTCGTACTAGAGAATAGCTGAGGGTAACGTGTCCTTATCGTCGACTCGAGCTCCCAGGTGAGTCCCTTCGTCCTAGGATGCTGCCAACGACTAAGACCTTCGCGAGTTCCCTGTTCCGAAGAATCCGTACCCGAAGGTCGACAATCTCTATCGATCTCTCCTCATAGGTCACGTCAGACTGTATCTTCACCATTCCCAACTCAATCGTCGATCTCAGCCAGCGAGTCTTAACATTGAAATGTGAAATGTCGGATGAACCCCATCAAACTTTTCTGGCAAGTCCAATCTGTAAACCACACTGCCAACTCATGCTACGACTCTAAACGGTCTTATGTATCTCAACGCCAATTTGAAAAATCTAGACTCTGTGCCATGTCCTTGAACCTCTGATACATCACCTCGGCTCTTCGACACTCCAACACACGCGAAATGGATATTGTCGGTACTCTCATTTGTCTATAAATAAGTGTCTCTGCTGCATCTGGAACCTCTGAGAACTCATAGTTGTTGCCGCCTCGAGTAAACAAAACTCGTATGTCATCTGGCGAACTACTATCTCACTATTCGGTCCCTCTCATGAGTCCTCAACTAACGCAATAAATAAACTATCACTTTGTCTCCCGCATCAATACGCATTCCAATCCGGTGCCACAAGCATCCGTATGAAGAACTGTCGTCCATCCATGTCAAATCTTCAAATCGCGAACAAGCCGCAAATCGGCGTCGTAATACGTATACATAAATATTAAAATCAACATATACAACTATAAGTCATGGTACTACCTCGCTCACTTTGCTTCCCAACTAAAAGTTTTAAGACAAATATATCGGGTTTCTACATTTAAAATTTTTGAAATTTTAAGTCTTATGCTCTTTCAGTTAATTTCCCGAGGTTCCTCGAACTCTCGCTCTGATATCACTTGTAGCGTGGTATCAGTTTAAGGACACCTACGCTTTCTCCGACGGAGTCGATCATGCTTTGATACCACTTGTGACGTGGTATCACAATGTCTTAAGCCATTAAACTTTCCCCTAAGTTCACTTGAACCTAAGCTCTGATACCACTTGTGGCGACCCAAATCCCGAGGTCGCCACGTAGGGAGGCGCTGCCCGAGTGGTCCCGTCTGATCCTTGACCTACTGGGTCCCACACGCCACTGACGTCATTTCCTACATCACGACTCCTCGATATGCGTGTTAACTCCCTTCGTAAAGCAATTTAGTTCGACAGTTTAATCATTAAAACAACAACGGAAGTCTTAAATTTAAAACAAGTAAAACAATTAAATTTATTATCGTATAAAACACAATTTTAAGAGCAACACCTATTGTGAAAAACCCGGGGAAAGTACTTTGTACATATGCGACAATATTAAACAGTAATATATACAAGTACAATATCTATCCAGTCTCCCATTTCCCAAAAGTAACCAAAATATCAAAATCGCACGTGCTAGTAGGTCCTTGACCGAGAGCGATCGATAAAGTCGTCCAAAATCTCCTTGCCCCTACTAGCAGGGTCTGCACTCGACCATTACAAAAAAGAAGATGGAGAGTACAGTTAGTAAGATTCCAACAAATTACACCGAGTATTTATAGGAGCATAAACAAATATCAATAACCATTAACCATGTCAATTAATCATGCGGAAACTAAACATGCAACGTGCTAAGATCATCACATGAATAAATAACACGAGAAAAACAAACCGTGTACTCCTCCCGGTCACACTAAACTGTACGTCGAACCCCCAAGATCCTTTCGGCGGGTGCCCCACTTCCTTTCACCTAGTTTCCATACCCCATGATCCTTTCAAAGGATGCCCCCACTTCCTTTCGCCTGGTTTTCCCGCTTACAGTCTAGTGTGCCATAAGTACACAACGAATATCAAGTGTCTCGACCTCCAACCCAAATGTGTCACGAAAAAGTATACAATAACAAGGAATATGGGGGAATAGCATCCAATAACCACGAATAGGAAATCAATAATAGAAAAGTAAACCCTCAGTGACTTTTAGATGGAATCTTACGTACCTAAAAAACGCACTCGCTTGCATCTCGAAATGCACACCCGACACCTGACTATAGAATCTTAAGTCCCTGGTGTCCATTTGTACATTTAGCTACTAAATCATGTAAATCACAATTAAAATTAGTTGAAATACACCTCACCTCCATCGCATCGTCGACATTCGTCGATTCGCACCCCTCGTCGAGGAGCAATCTGTGACGGCCCCAATTCTCCACGCGTTGAGCCCCGCCCGGCCTAAGCCCACGTGGACACCCGAGCCAGTCTCGCAAGGTCAACGAGAGCCTAGTCAGCCTTCAAATCCATCATTTTCAAGTACATTCAACATTTAACAAATGAGTTATTATGTTTTGCAAGATTTTAAAAAAATTTAGCGGAAGCAACTAATACATGAAATAACTCAACAAAAAGATCAGGATGTTATTCAACCTAATTGTGGAACCCAATAAATATCATCGGAGGAGAGTATTTATAAAATATACAAAATAATTCACTTAGCTATGAAGTCTTCCATTCGCTACTCATCATCGCGTGCTTTGCACTCAATCAAACATAAGAATGACGAGCCCGGTAAGTAAATCCAGTAGGACATATACACAACATTTCACAATATCCAAAACAACAGTTCACGATATCCAAAGCAGTCGAATTCATGCAAATAAAACGAAAGGAATCAAGAATCGAATGAATATAAAAGACCGTAACCAATCCTTCGATGAGTGATGCCCAATAACAAGGAGTCCCGACCAAAACTCGTTGAGTCGCGGTATAAGCCCAGCAGACTTGGGTTTAGGACGATCCCCTGCCTCCCAGTCCTAACCCATGCGACTATGAGACACTCATAGACCCGGATCTAGGACGAGACCCCTGCCTCCCAGCCCTAGCCCGTGACAACTATGAACCATCCATGGACTCAGATAATATCGACGGACGACTATGAAAGATATCAGATTCAGGATGAGACCCCTGCCTTCCAGCCCTAACCCTCTAATATCGCAGATAAACAGTAACCATGACTCACTTGCCAATGGACTGACTCAATCGACAACAATTCAACGATAGCTATCATCACAAAGCAGTGAACAACAATAAAGCTATCACATAACAGTAAACAACAACAACCAATGGAGAGACATGAAATACTGTATAAATCCCTAGCTGGTTTACTTACCTCGAGAATTCGCGAACCTCAAAATGTCTTGCTCGCGCCTCGATTTGCGCACCCGACTCCTAAGTCTCTGGTGTCCATTTAAACATTTGAGGGGCTAATTTACTTCAAATCATACAAATCACAGCCAAATAAGGTGAATAAACATCACCTCCATCGCGTCGTCGCGATTTCATCGAAATTGCGCATCCGACCGGTCGATAACGCGCCACCGCGCCGTTCACCGCGTAGCGCTACCGCGTCGTTGCCTCTGCCTCGCCGGCGCGCTGCTCACTCCCGCTGTTTCACTCGCGTTGTCGCTGCTCTCGCCACCGCATTGCCACAGCTGCGGCTGCGGCGTCGCTTGCCCGCCTCGCGCGCCGCAGTCGTCGCGTATGTGCTTGACCGCCACGTCTGCGATCTCCGGTCCGAGAGCCGATCGGCGCTCGCTCGCGTCTCCGCGTTGACCACCACCGCGATGGCGCAGCCACCGCCTGTCGCGGCTTTGCCGGATCCTCCGCCACTGCACCAGCAGCCATCGTCGCCGGATCCCTCTCTCCTCTTCCCGTACTCGCCCTCTCCGTCGTCTCTCTTTCTTTCCCTCCCGATCTCTTTTTCTCTCTCCTCTCTGTTTTTCTTCTTTTCTCTCTTCTTATCCAAATCAACTTTTTTTTCTTTATATATATATATTATATATACATTTTCTTTTTGATTTCAAATCATAAGTGTCCTCGAGATTCGTGCAACACGCTTCTCGAGGCAAACTCAACAACCGAGCATCGCGCATCTCGTGGCACCAACCCGCCTTGTTTTCAAACTCTCGATACTCGCGCTACACGCGTCACGATGTGTATCCCTCGTCGGCACGCGACTCGAGGCGCGTCCTCGTTCGTGTTTCGATTTCTCGAATTCCTCGCATAGTTAGCATTATCATCTCAAATTGAATTCGGATATACGTATTTCGACGAGTAGGTCCCACATACGACCTTGACTTAACACGTGGCACAAGTCAAATTTTCGATCGTTACAGTCTTCCCAACGAATTAGAATTTCGTCCTCGAAATTGAAACAAGTATCACAGGACAATGGTGTTTTATGAATAAAGACTTAAGGCCATACCCGCCCAAGGCCATACTCGCCCAAGGCCATACCCCCATCTTACTCCATAGGGCTGGGCTCCTCCGCGACAAGCTGGGCTCCTCCGCGACGAGCTGGGCTCCTCCGCGACCTCCAAGCAAAGAACACACCATCTGTCTCTTCCCATCAATATAAGTCAGGGCAACATCCTCGCAACATATAATGGAATACAAATGAACATTTTAATTTCATGATCCACCGTCACTAACATACGTATATCTGATGTATGCCTGCGAGATCGTTGTCCCTGTCTGTGCACTCGACTGGATCTCTTACCCTGTCTCTGACCACTGTCTCCTTATGCTAAGGACCTGACAGTGCTAGCTGCCGAACTACACTAGCGTACTCTGCGTTGGTCCATTTAACACTGGCGCCATACACGCCGCACATGGTGGAAACGCACAACGTTATCTCTTTGTCACGACCGTCAACCCTCGTTTTTCATCTAATCAATTACAGACCCTCGCACTGAATGTGACGAGGCCGAGAATGCGACTGGTACTCCGATGCGTGTACTCCCACGCTCTCACTCACCATAACATCGACTGCACCCAAGAGCGTCCACCTCGATGCCACCGTAGTGCACAACTAGACATCGGCCTCGCTGAACAACGAAACTGATACGATGCTCGACCTCATATGATCTGGTGTGGCCAAGACGTCATGAATATTTGCTGCTCCGAGATTCGTACCACCGTGAAACTTTTTCGAGTGATGCCGCTAAAGCTCGTGAGACTGCCTTGCCTGAGTCGTCACTCCATTCCCGTATCAGTTGGCGCGGTCAACATCTCCTCATATAAGTACCGAGTTTAACACGTTCACTCGAACACTTTCACTTTTTTACTTTCAAAGTAAATGTGTCTTCGACATTCGTGCGACACGCATCTCGAGACACCACCTGCCTCGAATCTCGCAAATTACGCATCTCGAGGTCGCGCGATCATCAGCCCTCGCAAACCACGAACCTACAGCCTCACGATCATCTTTCCGAAACGGCGTCGCGTTTTCCAAAGCCTCGAATCTTCGATATCGTATATATATTACAACACAACAAATATACAATATCGAATACACATTTTTTTTTTTTTTTTTTTTACAACATGCACTTCTTACACGAAAATTTTCTTTCAGTGCGTTTACTAATGCATCTAAACAAATTTTAGCATGTGAGGATCCTTGAGATATTCCCAAATACGCCACAATCACCCACATTGTTACATTCGATCCGTGCATGAAGACAATGCAATACGACCTCATATCAGATGGAAATATAACCCTTAAACCTTTTCCTTCTTTGTTGTCTGCAGTCTGCACCATCTCAAAAGCCTAGTAAAGGATTATCAAGCAAAGACAAGATCATCATCGCAGCCTCGTTTAAGTGAAACAGGTTGTCATTCTACCATTTTCCACTTTTTCCAAAATGTTCCAAACAACTGGAAAAAGCTGTTGATTAACCAAACATGAAATCAAGTAGGCCAATGAAACATCAATCACCAACTGATTCCATTTAATTTTTATCCACTTAAATTAAGTTACTCATCGTGTCTCACGCGATACACAAGAGTGAACATCGTATATATATCGATAGTTGTATAATACAACACATCAAATAGTTCATATATTCTCAACTCTCCTCACTTCCCAACGAAGACTTAAGTCGAGATCACAGAGTTTCACTCTAAGTTCAAGGTTCCTAACTTCCGCAGGTTTATGTATTAATGGCTTGTGATTTAAATCAAGAGTCGAGTATTTACAACCTCGGCTCTGATACCAACTGTGAAGGCCCCAATTCTCCACGCATTGGGCCCCGCCCGGCCTAAGCCCACGTGGACCCCCGAGCCAATCTCACAAGGTCAACGAGAGCCTAGTCAGCCTTCAATCCATCATTTTCAGTACATTCAACATTTAGCAATTGAGTTATTATGTTTTGGAAGATTTTAAAAAAATTTAGCGGAAGTGACTAATACATGAAATAACTCAACAAAAAGATCAGGAAGTTATGCAACCTAATTGTGGAACCCAGTAAATATCATCAGAGGAGAGTATTTATAAAATATACAAAAAAAATTCACCTAGCTATGAAGCCTTCCCTTCGCTACTCGTCCGCGGCGCTGCACTCAGTCAAACATAAGAATGACGAGCCCAGGTAACCAAATCCAGTAGGACATATACACAACATTTCACAATATCCAAAACAACAGTTCACGATATCCAAAACAGTCGAATTCATGCAAATAGAATGAAAGCAATCAAAAAACGCATGAATATAAAAGACTGTAACCAATCCTTCGATGAGTGATGCCCAATAACAAGGAGTCCCGACCAAAAGTCGTTGAGTCGCGGTATAAGCCCAGCAGACTCGGGTTTAGGACAAGACCCCTGCCTCCCAGCCCTAACCCATGCGACTATGAGACATTCATAGACCCGCATCTAGGATGAGACCCTTGCCTCCCAGCCCTAACCCGTGACAACTATGAACCATCCATGGACCCGGATAATATCGACGGACGACCATGAAAGACATCAGATTCAGGACGAGACCCCTGCCTTCCAGCCCTAACCCTCTAATATCGCAGATAAACAGTAACCATGACTCACTTGCCAATGGACTGACTCAATCGACAACAATTCAACGATAGCTATCATCACAAAGCAATGAACAACAATAAAGCTATCACATAACAGTAAACAACAACAACCAATGGAGAGACATGAAATACTGTATAAATCCCTAGCTGGTTTACTTACCTCGAGAAATCGCGAACCTCAAATGTCTTGCTCGCGTCTCGATTTGCGCACCCGTCACCCGACTTCTAAGTCTCTAGTGTCCATTTAAACATTCGAGGGCTAATTTACTTCAAATCATACAAATCACAGCCAAATAAGGTGAATAAACATCACCTCCATCGCGTCGTCGCGATTTCATTGAAATCGCGCATCCGACCGGTCGATAACGCGCCACCGCGCCGTTCACCGCGTCATTGCCAGCGCTGTTGCCTCGCCAACCGCCGCCGCCGCGGCCGGCGGCATTGGCGCTGCGTTGCTCACTCCCGTCGTTTCACTTGCGTTGTCGCTCTCTCGCCACCGCTACTCCTGCTACCGCTGGCCGTCTTTGCCAGCCGCTCTCATGCGCTTGCCGTCGTCGCGTAGAAGCTGCGACCACCCAGCATCATGCGATCTCCGGTCCCGAGAGCGATCGCCGCTCGCTCGTCTCGCGTTTACCACCACCGCGATGGCGCGACCACCGCTGTCGCGCTTTGCTTGGATCCTCCGCCATCGCACTCCGAACCATCGTCGCCGGATCCCTCTCTCCTCTTCCCGTTCTCGCCTCTCCGTCGTCTCTTTTTCTTTCCCTCCCGATCTCTTTTTCTCTCTCCACTGTGTTTTTCTTCTTTTCTCTCTTCTTATCCAAATCAACTTTTTTTCTTTATATATATATATATATATATACATTTTCTTTTTGATTTCAAATCAAAAGTGTCCTCGAGATTCGTGCAACACGAATCTCGAAGCAAACTCAACAACCGAGCAACGCGCATCGCGAGGCACCAACTCGCCTCGTTTTCAAACGTGTATCCCTCGTCGGCACGCGAATCGAGGCGCGTCCCCGTTCGTGTTTCGATTTCTCGAATTCCTCGCATAGTTAGCATTATCATCTCAAATTGAATTCGGATATACGTATTTCGACGAGTGGGTCCCACATACGACCTTACTTGACACGTGGCACAAGTCAAATTTTCGGGCCGTTACAGATCGGTTCAACAACGCCATCGCGTCGTTCACCGCACCGTTGTCGCTGCCGCCGCCGCGCCGCTGCCGTGTCCATCGCCAGCTGCCATTGCCGCGCACTGCCGCGCACTGCTGCCACTCGCGCCGCTAACTCCGCCGCTGCGCTTTCGTCTCCACTGCGCGCAGCAAAGATCCACGCTTCTTGCTTCTCGTCCCTCGCTGGCTTGCTTCGCTGCTCACGCTACCGCCTTGCCGCCATCGCTTTGTTACTTCTCGCTCTCCGCGCATAATCGCCGCCGCCGGCCGCTGAGACGCTTCTTGCTGCATTCTTGTCCGCACATCGCTAACCTCCTCCGTCATCACGAGCGCCGCCGCTGCTCGTGGCTCCGATCTCGTCGTCCGCCGTCTCAGCCACACGCGCGCCGATCGGTCGCGAGCCGCGTCCGACCTCCTGCGCGCCGCGCGCTCGTCCACTCACCGCTTCGCAATCGTCGCCTCCGCAGCTCCCTGAGCGCGTGTCGCTTGCTGGTTGCGCCGGCCGCCGTCACTGCGACTGGATCGCGCGTGTCGTCACTCATTGTCGTCGTCGTCGCTGCTTGCTGCTTTCTTCGCCGCTTCGCCGCTCCCGGATCCCTTCCTTCTTCCTCTCTTTTCTTTCTTTTCTCTTCTTTTCTCTCTAGTTCAGATTTTTTTTTTCTTCTTTTTTTTTCATTTCTTATATAAATATATATATATATACATTTTCTTTTTGATTTCAAAATTAAAAGTGTCATCGAGATTCGTGCAACACGAATATCGAGGCAAACTCGATAATTTCACCTCTTTGTCCACCGCTTCTATGCTTGACCAAACTTTGTCCGAGCAACGCACATCTCGAGGCACCAACCCACCTCATTTCCAAAATCTCGATACTCGCGCTACACGCATCACGGGACGTATCCAATGTACACATTAAAACCACATAATGTGACTATCTCGATCCCACGTTGGCACGCGACTCGAGACGCGTCTCCGTTCGTGTTTCGGCTCACCGAATTCTCCGCGTATACGTTTTTCAACCATTAGCATCTCCACTCGAGATTCGGACATACGCATTTCGGCAAGTGGGTCCCATATACAACCCTAAAATGACACGTGGCACGAGTCGAATTTTCGGGCCGTTACAGTTAGAATCTTGTATTTGTGTTGAATCTTAGCTTTTAAAGATCAAAGAATCAATTTTGAAATGCATATGAAAGAAATTGAGTTGAGGGAGAGAAAAAGATCATGTTCAACAAGGGGTTGGAAGTTGATGATCACAAAGATGAAAATATGGCCTTCTTTAGGGAGAAAGGGAGACGAATATAAATTAAAGGTACAATGGAGTTTATGAACAATTAAGAAGCATGAACTAACTTATCGGGGGTTACAAATAACATTAAAATAAATAAGGGGTTGATATAACATATAGGGGTGCTGGTAGCAACTCCCTTTTAAAGTATTGAAGTGGCAAAACGGTCAAGAAGCCAAGAGCAAAATAGGCATTTTCACAAAATCGATGGGGCACGAGGATTACCCGCCCCGCAGGAATCTCCGCGGAGAATTTGCAAGAATAAATCCCCGTCCCACGCCCCGCGGGGACAGTAACTTCAATCCCTACCCCGCCCTGCCCCATTTGCAGCCCTACACCTAGAGGAACGGAACCGAACTGCTAAAAATAAACCTTTACAAAACAAACCCCATTACTTTCAAAATCCGAGTCAAAAAGAAATAGCCGCCAACAATGAGGGAAGCTAATACGATACCACAATCAGAAGTAACAATGTTATTAGTTTCCATCTCTTTCTACTCGGATAGATCGCTTAACTATATAAAGTGATTAAATGAATCCCAATTCAATATTACCTGTTCGAGATGTTTCAAACAGGTTAATACTAATTATGAAACTCATTTTATTAAGATCTTATCCTACAGCAGAATGCCACATGGCTGTCCAAACTAACCTGAAGTCCTATCACCACCAAATGCGTTCTCGAGAAATCCAGTTTCACTCAGATGACTTGTATCATTCCATGTTTTAATTAACCAATCCTCCTCATTAGATACGTGAAGCACGCTTACTGATGTATTACCTATCTTTCCAGGAGATTTTCCGTTCGGAACAGCCTTTTCATATAGTGTTCTGACAACACCTCCGTGAGTAACAACCACAACACATTCTCCTGCAGCTCAAATTCAAGAAGAAAATTATCATTCTACTGATGAAAGGAAGCAACAAATTCATACATACTACGAAATTATTATAAATGTTAAGTTTCAAGACAATTTAATAGTCAGTTCCAAAGGATGTTATATTGCTTGAGAAATAATTTGAGATAAGAAATTCAATAACAGCATATGGTATTATAGAAAACATTGTTGGCTTTGATGCACAAATCATGCCTGGAACCTGCAACGTTTCATTTTAGTTCAAGAATTTATATATAGCTTTAAAAAAAGTGATGCTCGAAGCATTTGATTAGCTCCTTTCATTCAAGAAAATATACCCGATTACATTTTGAACACCGACATTAATGTCAGTTGGAGGACCAAATACTTGACAAGAATCTTTTTGATATGTGATTGTGATTATTTGTCACGTTACTTAGTTGACCGTTGGGGATAGCAAACATTTAAATCCTACTACTGGAATGTGTTCCCTACACGGAATTCTAAAGGCTATAACAAAAGCAAGCTTTCAGCATAGGAAAACAATTCGCTGAAACCACAGTGACGCATTTTAGTGGGTGGACATGATCATGTGCGCGACATAGCCGGTCCCAAGTCCGGATAAAAGAGGAGGACTCTGACGCCCATTTTTTCATACCGAAAAATGGGTAAGGGAGGTCCCAAACTCACTTTTCATACCCGAAAAGTGAGGGAGGGAGGCTCCAAGCTCATTTTCCATTCTTGGGAAATGGAGGAGGGTTGCGATAGGTTGACAGCCAGCGTAAAACTTTTGTCACTTTTCATGAAATGGATCAAACATATATAAACGTTGGGGCATTCCCACCTAGCGACGCGCTGCATCGGAGCCCGGGTGTAGTGAGAAATGAGCAAGGGTGTGTTTCACATCGCCGCCTGGGTGTGAAGAAAAATGAGCAAGGGTTCCCACACATAGGACGTGTGTGGGTAAAGAAGCTAGTCCCTTCACATCGTCGCCGGATGTGAAGAAAAATGAGCAAGGGTTCCCACACAAAGGACGGGTGTGGGTAAAGAAGCTAGTTCAAAACAAAAACAAAAACGAAAACAAAAAAAAACAAAATCATAGATACGAACACTAGATCTTTTAGACAAAATAGAAATAGAAAAGAAAAACAAATACAAAGGGGAGAAAAATTCGTTTAGGAACATGGAACATAGGAACACTTACGGGGAAGTCAATAGAACTAGTAGATACCATGATTAGAAAGAGAGTCAATATTGCTTGCCTCCAAGAGACAAAATGGGTAGGAGAAAAGAGTAGAGAAATAGGAAGCACAGGGTTTAAATTGTGGTACACTGGTATAGATAGAAAATGCAATGGAGTAGGAATTGTAGTGGATAATGATTATAAGGATAAGGTCGTAGAGGTTAAAAGAATGGGGGATAGATTGATTCTAGTTAAATTAATTATTGGAGACGAAAAACTGAACATACTTAGCGCATATGCACCACAAGTAGGATTAAGCGAGAGCATCAAACGCAAGTTTTGGGATGATATGGATGGATTTATGCAGAGTATACCATTAGATGAAAAGGTTTTTATTGGAGGAGATTTAAATGGGCATGTCGGGGTAAGTAACGATGAGTTTGAGAGAGTTCATGGAGGTTTTGGTTACGGTAATAGAAATGAAGAAGGAGAATCAATTTTAGAATTTGCTTCAGCATATGATCTTGTCTTAGCAAATACTAGTTTTAGGAAGAGGGAGTCGCATATAATTACTTTTAGTAGTGGTCATAACAAGAGTCAAATAGATTTTCTTTTAACAAGAAAAATAGATAGAAAACTATGTAGAGACTCAAAAAAGTAATACCTGGTGAAGCACTTACTACCCAACATAAGTTAGTAGTACTTGATATTAAGCTAACACAACGGCATAAAATGAATAAAAGAGTTAGCGACCCTAGAATAAAGTGGTGGAACCTAAAACATAGTAAACAAGTAGAGTTTAGAGAAAAACTACTAAAGGAAAATGTTTGGAATCTTGACTTAGATGCTAATACGATGTGGCTAGAAATAAGTAGTTGCATAAGGAGGGTGGGATCAAACATATTAGGTATATCTAAGGGCTCGGGACCTCCAAAGAAGGAAACATGGTGGTGGAACGAGGATGTCCAACGAGCAATTAAGACTAAAAGAGAGATGTATAGGAAAATACCTAAGTGTCAAGATGAAGATGCGTACAATCAATATAGAGAAGCTAGAAAACAAGCTAAAAAAGTAGTTAGTCAAGCTAAAACAAATTTCATGGAAGATCTATATACAAGGTTAGGTAATAGACATGGCGAAAAATATATATATAGGCTAGCCAAATTAAGAGATAAAAAGAAACAAGACCTAAGTCATGTAAGATGCATTAAGGACGAAAATCAAAATGTTTTAACGCGCGAGGAGGATATTAAGGAGAGATGGAGAAGTTACTTCGATAGTTTATTTAATGATGGCCAAGTTGATACCATAATAGATGAAAACCCACACCAAGAAAGAAATGTAAACTATACACGCAATATTAGAATTGTAGAAGTTAAAGAGGCATTGAAAAGAATGAAAATAGGGAAAGCATGTGGCCCAGATGAAATACCCATAGAGGTTTGGAAATGCTTAGGAGAAATCGGATTGACTTGGTTAACAAAACTTTTCAATAAAATTTTAAAATCAAAACGGATGCCAATGGATTGGAGAAGAAGCACGCTTGTGTGTCAATCTTCAAAAACAAATGAGACATTCAAAGTTGCTCAAACTACCGGGGAATTAAACTTATGAGCACACTATGAAACTGTGGGAGAGAATAATTGACAATAGGCTAAGGAGAGAAACAACAATATCCAGAGAACCAATTTGGTTTCATGCCTGGGAGGTCAACTATGGAGGCGATTTTCCTTGTAAGACGATTGTTAGAAAAATATAGAGAAAAGAAAAAAGATATTCATATGGTATTCGTAAATTTAGAAAAAGCATATGATAGGGTCCCTAGAGATGTTCTTTGGTGGGTTCTAGAAAGAAAAAGAGTGCATGCTAGATACATAGACACTATTAAGGATATGTATGATGGAGTAGGAACGAGTATAAAGACATTTGGAGGAGCTACAAAAGAATTTCCCATTACGATAGGACTACAACAAGGATCGGCTTTAAGCCCATATCTATTTACTTTAGTTATGGATGAACTAACTAGACATATTCAAGAGGATATACCATGATGTATGTTATTTGCAGATGATATTGTCTTAGTGGATGAAACCAAAGATGGAGTGAATAGGAAATTAGAACTCTGGAGGAATACATTAGAATCTAAAGGCTTTAAGTTGAGTAGGACGAAAACTCGAATACATGCACTTGTGAGTTTGGAAACACTAGACATCGAGATGACGGAGTGATAAAATTAGGGAAGTAGAAGTTCCTAAGGTAAACCACTTTAGATACCTAGGATCAATCATACAAAATGATGGTAACATTGAAAATGATGTCACACATAGAATTCAAGCCGGATGGAAGAAATGGCGGAGTGCAACAGGGGTGATTTGTGATCGACACGTCCCTACTAAGTTAAAAGGAAAATTTTATAGGACCGCAATTAGACCAGCTATGCTCTATGGAAGTGAATGTTGGGCGGTAAAGCAACAACAATTACATAAAGTGAACGTAGCAGAAATGAGGATGCTTAAGTGGATGTGTGGTAAAACTCGTAAAGATAGAATAAGAAATATAGAAATTCAAAGACAAGTAGGAGTAGCACCAATTGATACAAAGATTAGGGAAGGGCGGTTGCGATGGTTTGGTCACCTGCAAAGACGGCCTACAAATGCCCCAACTAGAAAACTTGACTCAATAGAAACTGTAGAAATTCGACGAAGTAGAGGCAGACCAAAGTTAACATGGGATACATTAATTAAAAGGGATTTGAATGGTTTGCAAAGCTCACCATCAATTGCACTTAATCGAGCACAATGGAAAAGTTTGATTCATGTAGCCGACCCCGGTTAATTTGGGACTGAGGCTATGTTGTTGTTGTTGTTGTTGTTGTTGTTGTTGTTGTTGTTGTTGTTGTTGTTGTTGTTGTTTCTTTTGGCAATATAGCAAACAATTTTCTTTCTTTTAAATAATGAAGAGGATATCCTGATAATTAATCAAAAGTTCTCCCATGCCAAAAACACAAAAAGATCAACCACTATTCAACCATAAACTCCATAATCTAGAGACTAATTCACCAAAACCAATTTGAATTAACCACCCAAAAGGAAATCAAGCTTAAAACGATTCCCACACACTAAACCAATTAAAAACTGTGCCTTTGAACAACCACCTCGTTCCTAACCAAACTAATCATAATGAAGCAAATATAACATTCTATTAAGTTTTGAGTCATTTTAGACACAGCAGAAAAAGATTGATATTGAACATTATCGTCATTAATGGGTAGGATGTCTTGCTACCCAAAAGTATAAGTGACCAAATTATACAATAATTTTCCAGCAAAATTCTATCTCAAAAAAGATATACTCAACCTGTCAGCTTCTCAATACATAAAAGTCCACCGAGGAGAAAACTCTCTAGGGGGATTCTTCTTTTGTAATGCCACAACCACAAGCCTCCCAATAACTTCGAACTTCTAGGAAATCAAGCCTCTCCAAATACACACGACGTGCAGAAAGGGAATAATATATATGCAGATAGAAAAGAAGAACGACTACAATAGAACAATTGTGAAGGATCTAATTAATGACCATGACATGATCTCTAAAAGAAATGAAGATACACAAATTCTATCTAATCAAAATGACATGATCTCTGGAAGAAATGAAGATACGCAAATTCTATCTAATCAAAATAAGAAGGCTCCAAAATTTCTCTACTTGCAAGAGGTCTAGGGAAAAGGAAACCTCACCAGGAAAAGAAAGAGGAATCAAGTCTAGAGTTCGTATTTCGTAATAAGGCCAGCAATAGGATGCTAGAGCACAGAAAGATTAAAGGAATGGGAAGGAAGGTATCAAGCAAGAGCCACTACACTCCTTACCCCTGCCCACTTTCAAGGAAGCAGGAGAGAAGTGAAGTGAATCAAAGATATCAAACAACCATGAATCGCACACAAATGGAGAAAGTAGATAATAAACGTGGCGAGAGAGAGAGAGAGAGAGAGAGAGAGAGAGAGACCTGTAATCTTTCCTTGTTCTGTTGAACAAAACAATTTGGACTGGTAACCACATTGAGACAAGGAACTAAAACCAGGTTCTTTTTTTTCACTCGACAAAACCAAGCTCAAGAAAAATGAAATATAAAAACCAGAGGTAAGAGATAATATTGGTTTAGGCCTCAAATAAATATTGAGAATCTCCAATACAAGAAAGTAGAAGGAATCGACCAAGAAAAACAAAGCCTCGACCTTAAATTAGTTGGGGTCAGCTACATGGATCAAACTCTTCCATTGTGCTCAATTTAGTGCAATAAACCAAGAAAAACAAAGAAATTCAATGGGAAGGATAGAGGGCTCTCCTACGACTCAAACTATACAAAAAAGAGAGGAAACTATATCATAATAAAAAAACACAGTCCACTAGAAAATTTTCCATTGATGCACATGATTGCCTTGGCCATGGCATATCTCATCACTTTAGTAATCCTTTGGGGCTCCTGACATTATTGCCCAAATGATTTCGAAGGGAATTGATTTGTCACATATATGATAAGTTAAATAACAGTAAATCAAAGACGTTGACTACTACAGTACAACATCAAGATTACAGCGTTTTATAACTCTAGGGAACCAATGTCAGGACTGCTAGCAAAAACCCACAAAATTTTCTGCTATCTGAAGGGAAAAAATTAAGAAATATAAAAACTATGTCATTGAATGTATGTGAATCACATAACAATGTTCTCGATTATTGGAACCAAAAACCATTAAACGTGAAACAAATAAAGTGCAATCAATTATGATATGATAAAAAATTAAGACGCAAGAGCAATCCACTTTGGACACCCACTTTGGGAACCTAGTGGGCCCAATGGGTGTCCAGCCGTATGATACACCTTGAGGTGTGCGCATAACACCTCGAGAACCTCGAGGTGTATCACATGAAGGAACATCCACTTGGCCCCACTAAGTGCCAAAGTGGGTTACAAAAGCATTTTCCAAAAATTGAATAATGTCCAACCAACAATATAATTCCCACACACAAAACTTAAATATCAACGGTAAATTGAAAGAGAAGAAATAATAGACAGAAATAAGAATTGACATACATAGACTACAACTCAAAATTAACCTTTCCTACCTTGATGTCTGTCGCCAATTCTTTGCAATGCAGATCTACATCGCTCATAAAGCTGATCAAGACTCTCTCCTCCACCCTAAATGACAAAAAGGAAGAAGAGTGAACTCAAGTAATGGTTTCTTTGATTTATTTATTTATTTGAGAAGAAACTCTTTCAGGAGGGATTTCTAGAATCAATAAGTATTCTCGAGTATCCAATTGCAAAGAACTCCAACTTTCAAAGTCAAAACCTAGAAATACTGAAAAGGAATCCAATCATCAAAGACGATTGCTAGCTGCTATACACATCCCTTTGCCCCCACAATTGAGAGAAGAACTTTAACAATAACACATTCCATTGATTCTCTTCTAATTCCAAAGGGAGAAATGTTGGAGAAAATGGAAGAGAAGAAAGATTGAACAGAGGAGAGGAGACAATAAGAACCGGAAAAAGCAAGGAACCGAAATTGGCCACACAATTTTAATTTTTATGTTGACTGCATTTCAATGATATGGCATGTTTTAAATGCACTCAAATAAGTTGAGATAGAATAAAATACTTATCCTATGAAATAGCAACATACATTCTAATCTATTTAACTAATCAACAACTAAAAGATAACTTATAAAACAAAATAAAATATATAACCATGAAAAGATAAAATCTAAATCTCCAAATCTGAAGCAGCACAGAAGCAACTTCAACACTCTGTTAGCATCAGGGGCAGACCCCAAATCACTACGGTGTATGTTAAGGAAGAATAAAAAGACCACCAGATCGCCACTCCTTCCAGATGGGTCTTCAGTTGCAGTGCTGGACCCCACCATTTAGAGAAATTGGAAAAAGTTGTAAGTGCGTGTGTGTGTTTGTGTGTATGAGTGTGAGTGTTTGTGATGTGGCACAAATGGGACTGAGCACGAGCATGTGTGCGTGAGTCAATACTTATAGGGTACTGTTCACAGTAGGGGATCATATCTTGTGAATTGTAGTAGACATTGTCATAACCACCATCGAGCTTGTGAAATTACTGAAAAATAGGGTAAATCAGGATTCACTTACAGGGATCTCTTGGTCTGTCCTATGAGATAAAAAAGCTTTATAAGCCTTGTGCTCAAGTTTGACTGCTTCACGGAATACTAGACCTTGCAGATCACCTAGATGCCTTTCTCTTAGATCTGAGTCCTTGATAACCTGAAATTCATTATTACTTCACTGTTAAATACCAAGAACTTCAAACTTAAGGTCACGAAAGCATAGAAACAAATAAATATATAAATCCTTGTAACATAAGAATTGAGTCTTTAATTTTCGTAAACCAAACAATAAACACAAAAAAATTACACAAGTACAACAGAAATTACTTTAAATGAGCAAAACAAGTGTGGATTTTTTTTTATTCTTGATATAAGCTATATTGCCGCTATCATGGGAGGAAAAGTTTCGGCCTACGTGGATACATGAATAGCGCTTTTCAAAAGGCGCTATTCATGTGTCCAATCCACGTTGGACAAATAACAATATTCGTGTTATTTGGATATATCAATCCACGTAGACATTCACGTGGATTGATTGGAGCCGATTTATACGAATAGCGCATTCTCCAAATGCGCTATTCGTGTAAATAGTATAGGGTGTCCACGTGGGATAGACAAACAAGCATAGCGCATTTTCAAAAGACGTTATTCTTGTATCCCCGGTACAAGTGGATGTCCACTTGGGAAAGAGCACACGAGATACGCGCGTGATACGTGCGTGACGTTTGGATGATTTGCATGGACTGCAGGTTACTATGGGTTGCACGGGTTGTCCGCCTCGCGATATGTGCATGACGTTTGCATGGATTGTCCACCTCGAGATACGTGTATGTCGTTTGCATTAGTTATCCACCTCGAGTTGCGTGCATGACGTTTGGATGGTTTGCATGGACTGCAGCAGGTTGCATGAGTTGTCTACCTCGAAATCCGTGCTTCACATTCGCATGGTTTGCATGGATTGCACGAGATTGCATGAGTTGTCCACACCTCGAGATATTTGTGTGAAGTTTGAATAGTTTGCACGAAGATGTATGACTCGCCCACCTCGACATACATGCATCGCCTTTTCATGTGTTGTCAACCACGAGATACGTGTGTGACGTTTGCATTGGCTTTACCACCTCAAGACACGTGCGAGTCATTTGCATGATTTACTTGGATTTCACGAGGTTATATGGGGTGTCCACCTCGAAATACGTGCATGACCTTTGCATCGTTTGCATTGATTAGATGAGGTTGTATGAGTGTCCACCTCGAGATACGTGCGTGGTGTTTGCATGGATTGCAACAGGTTGCATGAATTGCATCCCTTGAGATACGTGCGTGACGTTTGCATGAATTGCACAAGGTTGCATGGGTCCCCACCTCGACAAACGTGTCTGGCATTTGCGTGAATTCTCCATCTCAACATACATACGTGGCGTTTGCATGGGTTGTCCACATCGATATGCGTGCGTGTCGTTTACATGGGTTGTCTACCTCGAGATACGCTAGTGATGCGGGTTGTCCATCTCGATACGCGCGTGTCGTTTGCATGGGTTCTCCACCTCGATGTGCGATATTTGAGTTGAACAAATAGCTCATTTTCAAAAGGAGACATTCATAGAGTTTAGTATTTTGTATAAATAGCTCTTTTTCAAAAGGAGCTATTCATACAAGTGCCTTCCACCTCACCAACGATGCATGCTACCTCATCATGAATAGCTCATTTTGAAAAGGAATTATACATTAGTTTTGAAATTTTAAAGTAAGCCCCACTATTTGGTGAATAAAAAAGTAAAGCCACATTATTTCATGAAAAACACCCAATAAACACAGTCACAAGCAGAATATCAACTTCTCCTCACCTCAACCCAAAAACTTTTAGAGACTTCTAATTTTTGTTGGTTCCCTTATTCAATAAGGACTTCATTGTTCATAATGTATTTTCTTATCAATTGTTTTTATCAACTTCTCCAATCACTCAACAACTTGTGAATTTCATTGCTCACTCATTATATTCTAATGTTTATGTTGATGAAAATGAAAATGATGTCGTTATTAACAAGATCTCATTTTTGCATCATTGTACATTTTATAGGATTTTTTTACAAAGAAGTTTTGTTTATTAAGTGTATAATTATAATCTCAAAAAATGTAATATTATTATTTTTGGAGAAATCGTGTATTTTTTTTTCAAATGCAAGAAGTGCATTTTAAAAATTTTAAACTATCATTCTTAAAGAAAAAGATATAAGTTTTTTTTACTTAAGTAAAAAAAAGTGCAAAATTTTTACAAGCAATGATCTTACACGGTTCTTTTTTGCCACTAAAAAATTATTCATTTGCATATTCGTTTTGTTGATATTTATTTACTTATTTATTATGTTACTATCTTGATAGTCGTAATTCGTTACTATGTCTATATGATTTTTTATTAAAATATAAAATACTTTTAAAAAATTAATAATAGTTCTTAAGAAAAAGAAATATAATTATTCGTCTTTTTTATAATAAAGTGCAAAATATTTGTTTCAATATTAAAATTACGAAAATCTACTAGTATCAATCAAAATCATATTTAAGAAGTTCACAAAAGTCACTAAAAATCTTAAATGTTGATAAAATTCATCAAAAAGAAGTTTACTTCAAAGTTTATCAAAGTCTTTAAAAATCTACGAAAATCTACAAACTTTAAAAAAGTCATCCACTTATAAAAGTAACCAAAAGTCTATTAAAATCTCAATTGAATACACCCCCATAAATCTACAATTCATTGCAAAAGAGAAGTTGTCCATTTAACTTCGAGAAAATAATATAAATTTGAGAACTGATATGTACTTTGCAAAATTAAGCTTTTCTTGATCAAGTGTATGCTTCTAGGAAGGCACACTGGTTGGCTAATGACAACGAGCAATAAGAAAAGAGAAACAACATCTTCTATACATTTCCCATGCTTCAATTAAGAACGCCATTCATGCGTTTCTAAATTATGTTCCACTTCTTTTTAAACACCATACAATGTCTTCATCAAACTTAACCTATTTTCATCATATTTATTCTTTATTCCTAATGTATTTCGACTCAGCCCTACGAGACTTGGACAGTAGTTCCTTTAACGGTTACATTCAATTTAATTAATTCAACAGGCAAGTAGGCTAACCAATATTTCAATTCAGTTTCTCACTTGGAAACCATTAATAATTATGAAGTACAGTATTAGTTACACAAATGCATGCATACAGGAGCTTCACATATTTTAGTTGGACTAGATACAAAAAGAATAGAACATAAAGAGAGATGAAACTTATAGAAGATTAGTTTGCTTTATAGATCTAGTGATGAACGTATGTAGCTACAATTTATAGATCTCATTAAGATAAATCATATCTTTCACCTCAGCTACCTCCAAACTATAATAAATATGCAGTAAATGCGTTTAGGAAGCACAATGTACACATGATATTGACAGGAAAAAACAAGTAGGCTTACTTCGTGATAGTCATACCTGAAGAGAACCACAGCTACTTGCAATTATATGTGCTGTTTCAAATGCTCGTTTTAAATCAGACGAGTACACCGTAGAAATCTTGGTTTCTTTAGACAGTCGGTTAGCCACCTTAAAAAGAGGCACATTCGTGACAAGCTTTTCCAAGGGATAGTCCATTCATGCATACAAGGAATAAAAGGTCATAATACTCACCGCAGCAGCTTGCCGCCTCCCGACTTCATTTAGTTCAACATCTAAGTGCCCCTAATAAATAGAAGCAAATTAGTAAAAATCAGTATAAATAATATAAAAAGTTATTAGACATATGATTCATCATAAAATATAGCATTTGAAAATAGCCTAATACAGACTTCTAAGAATTTTGCAAAGTGCAATCCTTAATGCAGAACTAAAAGGTATATGCTGTTTTTCGGAATCCACTTTGATTCTTTAATTGTGGATTGAAAATACTATTATAAGATGCCAAACTGACTGCAATGAAGTTCATTCATCAGGCAGAGTGCGTGCATTCAATTCAAGATAGCTACAGCCTACATTATATTCTGTTAGTTTTTCTAGGGTTATGGGGTTAGGGCGCCTAACTAACTCCCACGAGAATATGGAATTAGTCAAACCAAAGTAAGGAAGGGATAAAAAAGGTTCAGATACCCATGGCTATCACAAAATCAAAAAAAAAAAAAAAAAAAAAGAAAACATTGTTTGATCAATAATGAAGAATTACAAAGAACTTGAACAATTTGATAGACTTTGGAGGGGTCTCTCTCTCCCAGAACCCTCTGAACAAAGAATTTTCATAAACAAATTGCAAGACAATCGCAATACATTTTTCCCTCTTACAACAACATCGCCTCAATCTCAAATTAGTTAGGGTAGGCTACCTGGATCAAACTCTTCCATTACACTCGATTTAGTGCAATTGATGGTGTGCTTTTCAAATCATTTAAATCCCTCCTAATCAATGTATCCCGAGTTAGCTTCGGTCTACCCCTACCCCATCCAATTTCTTCGGTTTCTATTAAGTTGAGTTTTTCTAGTGGAGGCAATTGTAGGTATCGAAACCACCGAAACCGTCCTTCCCTAATCTTTGTGTCAATTAGTGTAACTCCTACTTCTCTTTGAATTTTTGTATTTCTTCTTCTATCTTTACAAGTTGTACCACACATCCACGTAAACATCCTCATTTTTACTACGTGCATTTTGTATACTTGTTTCTTCGCCGCCCAACATTCACTTCCATAAAGCACAACTTGTCTAATTGCGGTCCTATAAAATTTTCATTAAAACTTGGTAGGAATATTTTGATCCCATATCACACTTGTTGCATTCATCGATTTTTTCCATCCAACGTGAATTCTATGTATGACATCATTCTCAATATTACCGGCATTTTCTACGATTGATCTTAGATGTCTAATGTGGTTCACCTTAGTAACTTCTACCTCCCGTATTTTTTACCACCTTACTTGTACTCCATCTTGAATTCTACTATTTCTAAACTGTAAAGGCATAATAGAATGAATTAGAATTACTATTGTATCACGAGACCACAATATGAACTCTATTATTTTCTTTGATACCTGTCAATTACATAGTAAGCAATTTATGGTACCTTGACGAGGCTTCCATATTTCATTAGCAATAAGGGCCATGTGCTTTAAATGTGCCTCTTTTCCTTAGCTTAATGTTCAATGTGCCTCTTTTCCTTAGCATATCATTTAATGTGCCTATTTTCTCTAACTGATTATAGCATTCTACTGCATCATCAACAATGAAAACAGGTAGCATCGCTTTTTTAGAAGCTATATCGCAATGGATCCAAAATGATTTAGCTTTGAACTAATGTTATAAACATATACGATCAATGAAACGAACGACACCTGAATTCTTCCATCTGCATTCCACTCAGTTTCGCCGTGACGAACAATGATGACCTCCGCGTATCCAGAATTAGCCGATGTGTTTTCAGATTGGACATTGCAATCAGACTGCAAGCAAGCACTGACCAAGAAAAAGCATACACAGGTTTTATTAGATTAGGATGAATATAACACGGTGATTACTGTGATTTGGCAATTGGGTTTGGGAACAATACCTGGATTCTGCTACTGCTAACCCTGATTCGGCCATTTTAGCTTACGCAGTTCTTCCCTATTTTCCGCTTAGACCTCCTTTTTAATCGAGAACCCAATTGGCGTGGCGTTAACGCCAAAGAAATTACCGAGCTTCACAATACCAAGCACATTCTCGCTTGATGGTGTTCCAAATCAAAATCTGCTTGATGGTATTTTGTTAGAGCATCTTCGATGCTAAATGTCAATTGTGGGCCTGGATTCCCACCTGGTTCAAATTGATCTTAAACTTCAAATAGTTGAATGGCAGATGTGAATTTGTGCGGTATTTCTTGTTGTAATTTTATTAATTAAAATGTGAAAATAAAAATGTAAATAAAATAAATAAATACTTTAAAAAAATTTATTATCCAACGCGATGTCCATTCAAATATCAAGAAATGACATTCAAAATAGACTGTCTTTATCGACATCATCTTGACATTCAAAATGTACATTCCATTGAAGAGATTTTTTTCACTCCAATATCTATTTAGTCATAAGTAGCACACATTGATATTCAATCCACATTCAATTGGAGATGCTCTTAAGGTCCCTTGGATACACATGAAAATATGTCAGTTGACACATCTTGATGTTATACTGAAAAGGACGGAACAAAATACGGTACAGGATTTTTGTTTTTTTAATTTTTTTATTTTGGGAGCGACTATTAGCAACCATATACCTTATATCAGACCCCATTTAATTTAGAGTCACACTATAGACACTCAACCTATCATAAGGGCACCTTATTTTTTTGAATTAGTTTCTATTCTCTGTTTACCCTTGATGCAAGGGGCGGTGCGTTATACAAAGAGGTATGATTTTATAGTTTTTGGTGTTTTTTTTTTTTTTTCTCATTTATGGTTTTCAAATATGGACGTGATTGTCTCAACCATACAACCGACCCCAATTAATTTGGGACTGAGGCTATGTTGTTGTTGTTGTATTGTCTCAACCATACAGGATTGAGACATAGGTTATAGTGTCGGTTGATGCCAATCGACACTACACTTAAGGTCTCAGTTTGGAGTGGACCGAACCTATGGTGACTTCGTGAAATATCAAACCGTTGTTCACCAAATCGAATGGCATTTTAGGATTTTCTATAAATTTACACCCCAAAACCTTAAACCTATTACTGCGGTTAGTAAATCTTATTTGAACTTGACACATGTCGAACGTGTATAATAAGTTTCTCGTATATCCTTATTATTTTAGTATTGATAACCGGGATTGTCTCCATAGAGATTTATCAAACTTCTCAAGGAAAAATCTTTCAATGGTTTTTATTATATTTTTATTTTAATTTAATTAATTTAATTAAAACGAGAATTAAAATCAATAATTCAAATTATAAAACTATAATGATTAACTAAAGTAATTAAACTAACTTGATTAACTTAATTAAATAATTAACTTAAATAACACAATTCAAATTCACTAATATTCAAAATAAATTCAACTCAATAATAAATAAATATCTAAACAAACATATATAACAATGAAATAATAATCCTTTTTGCATCCAACATGTAACTCAAATCATATAGTCATTAGCATACTTTATAAAGTATTCTAGATCATTAAACTCTAATAATAAGTAAGTAAAAGCTTTTATCAAGCCATGAGTTCTTTTTTATCCTGGTGGAAAAGCCACGCTCTAATTTTATTGAATTAACCCTTTGAATATACAAAGAAATTAACTTTAAACAATAAAATCGCATTTACACTTTGTGAAAACTTCGAACACTAAATCTAATACATTCAAAAAGTCACTTCAATATTAAGCTTAGATCTCAATTTACCTAGGACATATAAATGGTAATAGACATTTTAAACCATCTTAGTTACTACTTTAAACTAGATATTAAACCTAGATATCACAATATATATTCTAGACTATGCATGCAATACAAGGTTCCATGATTAAAATTCGTAAATAATAATCTATTAAATCAGTAAATAAAAAAATATGATTGGTCTAAAGCATTAAACACAAAAATTATATCATCATGACTACAAGACAAAACGGATCAAGTTCATGTTCATTTGGATTAATAAACTACTCACTAATATTCATAAATAACATTGCAATAAGGTAAATAAATGACATAGATAAATACCTCTGAATAAATACTTTGAGTCTTCAAATCGTCTCCAAAAGCAATGAACAATAAAGCAATAAACAATAAACAATAAACAATAAACAATAGCTCCAAGAGCAATGAAATATTGATATACGTACTCAAGGGTAATTGGTTTTGAAGCCCTATGATGATATATATAGTATTCTAGATAATACACATCCCAAACTAACTTAAACGTCTCGTGGTTATCTAAAATTCTAGAAATTGAACCCAACGATTCCTCAGCGATTCCCCTGATTATTCAAATCGCTGGGAAAATCTTTGAAAAACTGCCTCTGTGCTCCATCAATCTAACTAGCGATTCCTAATGTAATTCCCAAATCGTTGAGGATTCGTTGTCAGTAAATCCCAGTTCTCTTCTGATTCGCAGTTGATTATTTATATATTCTTTCCACTCGATCAAATCCTTCATATTCTTATCTTTTTACTCCATTTCTTCACATATTCCAATTATAACTTGAAATAATAAAAACAAGAGAAAGCCTTATGTAATATAGTCTTTTACATCTAAAATCACCTTAAAATACAGTATAAAACACTATCTAATTACTGACTTATCAAATACCCCCAAACTTAGAACTTTGTTGTCCTAAACAAAGGAATACTCTCAATTATTTCTCTTTTCTTCCCCGTTTTGATTTCATAATTATATATTCTTATTCTTAAACAGAAGTTATCATTAAATAAAAACATATTACCTTCACAAAAATGAAAATTATGACAGAATAAAAAGATTGAAAAAACCACCCTTATTTAACAATTCAGCATTCTAGTTATGCAATATACCTCATAATTCAAAGTTAAATCAATCACCAAGGCAAAACCATTATATAAGTTTTCTCAATCTCCTCTGGCAAGCATCAAGCTTGCGATAACTAATATAAAATCTTAAGATACAAAAATGATAACTTAATCTCATTTTCAAATAATATTTAAAAAATATTACCAAAATCAAAGTCGATATAAATTATTTAGTCACCAATAATCATCATTTTATATCCGTTTATTAAATGTTGGAATAAAAAGATATATTTCACTCAACTTAGCTATAAACACTTGATGAGTCATTATGTATGCACTTTTTATAAGTGTGACCTGCTATGAGAACACCACATAGATTAAGTCATAGGTGTTACTCATGATAAATATATCATTTAATCATTCGATTTGAGATTACCATAGACTTCAATATTATGAGTATGTTAATTTGACACAATGTAACATTGTCTTTAACCAAACGATTATAAAGATTATGATTAGTTATCATGCGAATACTATGGTAATTTGTGTAATCAAGATAGAATTTGTCTCTTTCGTATAGAAAGATATATCAGTGGATCTCTCGATATATTAGACTAGTAAATGGTCAAGTCTAAGTGAATTGATATGATCAAGGTTGCTTGGACGTTTTTAATCTACGTAAAGATCGAGCCTAGCGATTGAACATTAAGGGTGACTTTCCATGCATTATATTTAATCAAAGGATATCGCACGACAAAAGGATATGATATATATTATTCATTATGTTGTATTGATTTTGATATTCATGCTATTTGGGTAGTCATAATGTATTACTGGAGACCACTTATGACTTGTATATCAAAATGGTTTTGGTTCACTACCAACGCTGCATAAACCTATTAGGTCACACACAAAGAATGACTTTGCGTAATTTCAATTGTTCTAGAGTAATGAATTTTATATAATAAAGCTCATGACAAAAAATCCCTTATGATTCATTATATGATAACTTACTAATATGGGTGTTTGTGTAATTTGTTGAATTGCTTAAATACAATAGTTGTATTACAAATAGGTTTTTTAAGTGAACTTATATACACATATAAATAGAGTTTGAAACCGTAAAATGAAATAAAAATCTCATTTTTGCTATTTTCAAGTTCTTTGGATTTCGAGAGATAAAGAAACAACATTTTCCATCTCTTTTGGGGCTAGCATTCCAAATCATGGTCACTATTTGTCTATGGATTTTCAATAGAGGACGCGTGCTTGAATGTCTTAGAGATCAAATAATCAGATAAATAAATCATAAATTAAGGCATTGTTTACTTTTGTAGATCTAGTTTAATGGACCTTATTTTTGATCTTCTTGGGGTTTTTCAAAATTATTTTGAATTTTTTCGCTGCTTATGAACCCCAAAACCTAACGACAAAGTTGGGGATGAAGCTCTCTAGCTAATAGTAGATTTGTTTTCATGTCTTTTTAAGGTTTTCTTTAATAATAGTGTTTTGTTTCTGTTCTCTATCTTTATGTTATGGTTTTTAACGATGTCTCAATAGTAGTTTATGTTGGGTTTTTGGGTTCAAACACATCGAAAAATTCAAAAAAAAATTTGAAAATAAAAGGATCGAAAATAAGTTCCATTAAACTAAATCTACGAAAGCAAATCATACTGTGACGGCCCCAAACTCCGAGACAAACCGGGTACCGCCACGTCGCCAGACACGTCACCAAGCATGCCACGTCACCGCACACTTAATTTTGATTGCCTGCGACCTACACCTTTATACGTACCTTATTCACCTTAACTTAGTATTTATGAAAACTTTTATGGATATTCACGTTAAATTGACTAAGTTAAGTTGTTCACGATTTACCAAATTATTATAAATTAACATTTAAGCGGAAGTCTTTGAAGCATGCAAACACGATAGAATTAAAAAGTTTACATGACATGATTAACCCTATAGTGTGGAAACCCGACAATAGATACCATGTACATCGAGAGCAACAAAGGTACTAAAGATGAACATGTACATGTATCAGGTATACAAGTCCTTCCCAAAAAGTTCATAAAATAGTAAGTAGATAAATATAACACCTACGCAAATGATGGGTTCTCCTAACTCAGTCGTAGATGCCCGAGATGCCCTTGCCTCGCTCGTCGCAAGATCTGCGATTTGTCACTAAAAACAATGAAAAATCCCAAGTGAGTAAATCCCTGAGAACGTTAGCTAATATTCACGAATTCCAGTGAAATGGCTACAGTCCATGCAATTTAAATAAAGGACAAGAATAAAATAATCGCATGAAAATAAGTCGTTAAGAAGTCAAATTTGGACACGAGTGTAGCGTGACAGAGAACCCTGGTCGACATGCGGGAATCTTCGTAGCTAAACCGAGAGGAACCATTGACGACCACCTAGCCAAACATCTCACGGTCGAATGAGAGGAACCATTGAAAGGTAGAACCCCATCCAAACATCTCTCGAGAGGAACCATTGACGTAGACTTAGGACTACGTCAAACATCTCTCAACCTACGGGTTTCGCGAGAATAGTCACTGCATAGCCCTGACATGGCCAATTACTCGAACAGCGCGGGGTAGCGAGCCCCGGGGTGTGAGTCCGTGCCATGCCCGACCCCGTTGACAAACACACATACACACGTTGGAGTGGATGAACAGTAAATGAACAACAATGGAAAGCACGATGGAATAATTTAGAATGCAAAATAAATTAAGTGTCATAAAAGAATTTTAACTAATTTTCTCGCGGGATTACTTACTTCAAGCAATCGCAATTATCTCTCCAAAATATCTCGCACACGCCTCAAAATACGCACCCGACACCCGACTATAGCCTCCTAAGTCCCTGGCGTCCATTTATACCATTTTTTTTTTTATCATTTTAGCTATGTTACTTAAATCATTCAAATCACCATTAAATTAGGTGAAGTAACATCACCTCCATCACGTCGTCAAATTTCGTCGAAGTCACGCCTTTGATCAGTCGACAACGCGCCACCGCACCGTTGTTCCACGCCGTTCACCACCATTCCTACTGTGTCACGCGTCGCCGCCGCGCCGCGGCCGCGTACTGTCGTGTCGACGTCGCTGTCGATCCGACCATTGCCTAGCTGCTGATCGGCTACCGGCTTTCTTGTGTCATTGTCGTCGTCGCGCCACTACCGCCGTCGTTCTTCTTCTGCCGCCCGCACTGCGTCGCGCCCTGCGAGATCGCCGCGCTCTTGTCATCCGCGTGCCCGCGCCGCCACTTTGAGACACCGGCGCTTCCGGGTCCTACCGTATACAGCTGCGATCGCCACACGCACTGCTGCTATCGGCAGCTCGTCTGTCAGAATTGCTTCTCATGCGCGTCTGTTGGTCCGCCGTGGGGGAGCTCCGCCGTCTGCTCGCGCTGCTGCTGCGCCCACTCGCTACTACGCCGCCGCTTTGCGTCGGCTGCTGCACGGGGGAGCTCTTCCTCTACTCTACCGCCATCTCTCTTCTCTTCTCTCTCTCTCTCTCCTCCCTCTTCCTTTCTTTTTCACTCTCTCCCTCCTCTTTCTCTCTCTTCCAGCTTGCTCTTTCTCTCTCTCTCTCTCTCTCTATTATTTTCTCTTTTCTTTCTCTCTCCTATCCGTTTTTAAATGAGGATTTTTATTTTATTTTATTTTTTTGAAGAAAGGACAAAATGAATAATGAGGGTTGGGTTTGATGTGATGTGTTATGTGATGGGATGGGTGATGTGACAACTCAATCCCATACTACCCCGTACACCCGCGTTACGCGCACTCCACAACGTCGTACACTCTCGTCACTACACGCGCACAACGCGACCAAGCGTAATTCAATTAACGCGACCAACTATTAAATAATAGTAAGATAATCACTTAAAATAATATATTTCACCCATGTCGTAGATTTTTCCGCGACGTCCACGTGGGTCTGAACTTATATTCTTAATTTGTAATGAGCCAGTTAATCGGGATCTATTAAAACGGGCAGTTACACATACCTTATTTTGTGATTTCCTTTTAATTGTTCGATTTTCAAGACGTTCAAGTGTGCGTCCTCTATCAGAAATCCACACAAGAATAGTTACCACAATTTGGAGTGCTAACTCCAAGAGAGATTGAAAAACAATTTTTCTTTCTCTCCTTAAATCTAGAGAACTCGAAAAATTGTAAAACAAAATCTTCTAACATTTTTAGGGATCCACCCTTTATTTATATATGTAGATAAGCCCCCGCTTAAAATCTTATTCATAATACAACTGTTGTATTTACGTAGTTTAAGCAAATTACACATACGCCCCTATTAATAAGTTATCATATAACAAATCGTAAGGGGTTTTATATCATGAATTTTATCATATAAAATTTATTACTCCAGACCAATTGAAATTGTGCAAAGCCATTCTTTATGTGCGACCCAATAGGTTCATGCGACGTTGGCAGTGAACCAAAAACCATTTTGGTACACAAGTCATAAGCGGTCTCTGGCAAGACATTCTAACTACTCAAGTCGCATGAATATCAACATCGATACAACCTAATTAATAATGTATATCATATTATTTTGTCGTGCGATATCCTTTGATTAAACATAAGGCATGAAAAGTCACCCTTAATATTCAATTGTAGTAGTCTCGATCTTTAGGTAAATTGAAAAACATCCAAGTGACATTAATCATATCAATTCACATGGACTTGGTCATTATCAGTCTATCTT
The DNA here is from genome assembly GCA_039657365.1 of Stephania yunnanensis. Classification (NCBI taxonomy): domain Eukaryota; kingdom Viridiplantae; phylum Streptophyta; class Magnoliopsida; order Ranunculales; family Menispermaceae; genus Stephania; species Stephania yunnanensis. Next base: position 22,429,652 of record CM077581.1, on the reverse strand, counting down.
ATCGAAGGATTTACTTATATATCTCTCTATACGAGAGTGAAAAATTCTATCTTGATTACACACCTTCACATATTATACACACGGTAACCAATCACAATCTTTATAATTGTCCGGTTAAAGACAACATTTGATTGTGTCAAATTATCATGCTCATAATATTGAAGTCTATGGTGATCTCAAGTCGAAGGACTAAATGATATACCTATCATGAGTAACACCTATGACTTAATCCATATGGTGTTCTCATAGCGGGTCGGTTTGGTATCTTATTCCATAATAAGTACTCATGATCTTGATTCGTATCCTTATACGTACGATCATCACATGATCATCAATCAAGATTCACACTAGTCTTAATTCATTATAGTTCTCAGTATAATGACCTACTAGGGATATTTAGGATATTTCAATAAATACCCATGGATCTTACTATAAGGTAAACATGCAATCACTTATAATAAAAAAGCAAATAAAACTTCTATTTTATTAACTAAAATTATAAGTTAAACAATGTTTGTAGATTGACCTAGGGCACATGCCCTAACATCTCCCACTTGCACTAGGGCCAATCATTCATGTATCTAATACCTAATGACCTAACATGACCATCATGTTTCGCTTGTGGAAGAGTCTTCGTCAAAGGATCTGCGACATTGTCTTCTGTATGAACTCTACAAATCTTCACGTCTCCCCTCTCAATGATTTCTCGAATGAGATGAAAACGTCTAAGTATAAGTTTGGATCGGTGGTGTGATTTTGGTTCCTTGGCCTGTGCTTTCGCCCCGTTGTTGTCACAATACAAGCAAATGACCAGCTATACTCGGAACCACACCAAGTTCTAAAATGAACTTTTTGATCCAAACTGCCTCCTCAGCTGCATCAGACGCTGCAATATATTCAGTTTCTATTGTAGAATTTGTAGCAGTTTCTTGCTTCGAACTTTCCAGCTCTCTACGCCTCCATTCAAAGTAAATACTTATCCAGATTGCGATCTAAAGTCATCTATATTAGTTTGCATCTATGTAACCACTTACAATAAGCTCGTCTTCCAAACTTCCATAGACAAAGAACACTTCTTTAGTCATTCTCAAGTACTTAAGAATGTTCTTTATTATTATCCAGTGACTCTCATCAGGATCAGACTGATATCCGCTTGTTGCGCTTAAAGTATATGATACATCAGGTCGAGTGCATAACATGTCACGTATGATAGATCCAATAGCCGATGCATATGGAATCGTATTCATACGCTCTCGCTCATCATTAGTCTACGGACATCGAGTCTTACTGAGATTTATACCATGAACATTAGCAATGAACCTATTTCAGAGTCTTGCATATTGAACATATTCAATACCTTATCAATACAAGCACTCTAACTTAGACCGGTCAACCCTTTTAGATCTATCCCTATAAATCTTATTCCCAAGGATGTAGGTTGCATCTCCTAAGTCCTTAATTGAGAAACTCTTCCCTAACCAAGACTTGACACTCTGCAAGGTTGGGATGTCATTTTCAATGAGTAATTTATCATCGACATACAACACCATGAAAACAACCACGCTCCCACTGACCTTCTTGTATACACAAGTCTCATCTTCATTTTTAACGAAACCAAATTCCTTAATTGCTTCATCAAAACGAAGATTTCAACTCTGAGAAGCTTGATTTAATCCATAAATAGATCTTTGAGCTTGCACACCTTCCTAAAAGTCTCAGGATGAATAAGCCATTCAGGTTGTATCATATACACGTCCTCGATTAAATTTACATTTAGAAAAGCTTTTTTGACATCCATTTGCCCTATCTCATAGTCGTAATATGCGGCTATAGAAATTAGAGTTCTAATAGATTTAAGCATGGCTACAGGAGAAAAAGTTTCATCATAATAAACACCTTGAGTCCGTTTGAAACCTTTTGCTACTAGTTGTGCTTTATAAGTAAGCACATTTCCATCCATGTCAGTTTTCTTCTTGAAAACTTATTTACATCCAATGGTCTTACCACCTTTAGGTAAATCAACCAAGTTCCAAACTTGGTTATCATACATGAATTTCATCTCAGAATTCAAAGCACTTAGCCATTTATCTGCCTCAGGGCTAGAAACAGCCTCCTGATAACTAGTAGGTTCATTTTGATCTATAAGCAATAACTCACTACTATCAGTAATAAGAAATCCAAATCTCTCATGCTGATGTCTTACCCTATCTGACCTATGATGGCCTTGTGATACTTGTGGAAGATCAATTAGTTCAAGACTTAGTTGATCTCCCACTTGCGGTTGAGTGTTTATTTGTGGTTCTTGAATTTCGTCAAGACTTACTTTATTCCCACTATTGTCTTTTGAAATAAACTCTTTTTCCTTAAAGACACCATTCCGAGCAACAAACACTTTGTTCTCAGTGAGATTATAAAAGTAGTATCCTCTAGTTTCTTCAGCATAACTAACGAATACATACATGGTAGATTTGGTTGATATTATTTTTTGAGATTTGTCGTCGTACGAAAACCTCATAGCCCTAAATCTTAAGGAAAGACAAACTTAGTCTTTTCCCAAACCACATCTTATGTGGTTTTTTATCAACCGCTTTAGAAGGAACACGATTTAGTGTAAACGTTGTAGTTTCTAAGGCATAACCCCAAAAGGAAATATGAAGATCTGCATGACTCATCATAGATCGAACCATATCCAATAAAGTCTGATTTCTCCTCTCAGAAACATCATTCTATTATGGAGTTACTGGAGGAGTTAACTGTGAGACAATCCCACAGTTTCTACAATGATCATCAAACTCTTGGCTCAAATATTCACCACTTCGATCTGATCGAAGTGCTTTAATATTTTTACTAAGTTAATTTTGCACTTCGTTCTGAAATGCTCGAAACATCTCAAAATATTCACCTTTATATTTCATGAGATATACGTAACCATATCTACTGAAATCATCAATGAATGTAATGAAGTATTGATAACCACCTCTAGTCATTGTGTTTATAGGAGCGCATACATCAGTATGTATTGGATCCAATAAATCACTTGTCCTTTCACTGTGTCTAGTAAAATGACTCTTTGTCATCTTACCTAGTAAACAAGATACACAAGTTTCATATGATTCGAAATCAAATGAATTTAAAATCCCATTTTTATGGAGTTTAGAAATGTGTTTCTCATTAATGTGTCTAAGGCGACAATGCCAAAGGTAGGTTTGATTCAAATCATTTGACTTGAATCTCTTTTTATTTACGTTAAGAACAAGAGTATGTGTGGACCTTTTCATGTTTAGAATATAAAGACCATCACACAAATCAGCATTCGCATATAAAATGTCTTTACAAGAAATGAAGCATTTATTATTCGCAATAATGAAATTAAAACCATCCAAATCCAAATATGATATCAAAATGATGTTTCTGCTCAAAGCAGGGACATAATAACAATTATCTAAAACTAAAATAAGTCCATTAGGTAAAATTAATTCATAGCATCATGCGGCCAATGCAGCAATCTTTGCTCCATTTCCAACTCGTAGGATGACTTCTCCTTTCTTTAGCTTTCTACTTTTGGTGACACCCTGCACATTAATACAAATGTGAGATCCACATCCGGTATCCAATACCAAGAAATCATTAGTAGACAAGTTGACTTTAATAACGTAAATACCTGAAGCGGTAGTCGCACTACTCTTCTTTTTCTTTAGATCTTCAAGATAGAGCTTGCAATTTTTGAACCAATGTCCAGGTGCATGGCATAAATGACAATTTCCTTCTTTTTCCTCCTTCTGGGACTATGAAGTAGAAGCAGCATGAGGCTTGACTTGTTCCATAGGCTTTGTGAAAGTCACAACATCCTTGGCAACTTTAGCCTTGCCTTTGCCCTTTTTCTTCAAAGCATTTCCTTTATAAACCATCAACACATTAGCAATGGGTTTCCTGACATTCTGCTTAGCAGTTTTAAGCATCAAATGCAACTCTGAGATAGACTTCTCCATGTTATTCATGTTATAATTCATCATAAATTATGAATAACTATCAGACAATGAATTCAGGATCAAATATGTAGCTAACTCTTGGCTTATGGGAAATCCAACTCTATCAAAATGGTCACTATAGCCCTTCATTTTCAGAAGATGATAACTACCTGACGCACCCTCAGCCATTTTGCAAGAATGAAGGTTCTTGACTGCCTTGAACCTTTCTTTCCTAGCATACTGTTGGAACATTTCCTTTAGCGTCGTAGCCATGTCGTAAGCTTCCATGTGTTCCATGTCCTTTTGAAGTTCAGGAACCATGGTTGCCAACATAATGCATGTAACATCAGTTGAGTCGTTGACATGCTTAGTATGTGCATCCTTCACGGCTCTTAAACCATTGGCTGGTGGTTTCTCAAGAATAGGATCATCCGGGACATACAACTTGCGTTCATGCTTAAGAATAATTCTCAAGTTTCTGAACTAGTCAATAAAGTTTATCCCAAACAACTTATCATTCTCAAGGTTGAATCGCAGTGACACGGGATTAATGTGATTTGAAGAGACCATAGATCTACGACAAAGATTATGCGAAAGTTCATTTTAGTATAGAGGAATAAACTCCCACTAAATTAGCAATCCTCCTTAAAAATACTATGTTAATCTAAGGGACTAAAACCCATGTTTTACCTAATTCTAAGACAACTAAGGCATGACACTTCGAATTAGGTTATTTAGGTAGGTACCAATTACCAATTACATCATATGTAGCTTTTAGTTATTTTATGATATTATGACATCTTATGTCTTAGCATGTTTTATCTCATCTAGTGCATAAAGCCCAAAATCGTTTTGATAGCTTTATTAAGTCTAACCATTTCAAACAATAGAGTAACCGTTACTCAACTTGCCTCACCATGATAACAAAATACACTCTGCAAAGGCATACCCATATTGATATGATCGAAGCCTTGACAAGTGTTTAAGAATGGATGACGCTTGACATAAAATTTGAAAGAGGGATTTTTGTTTGTTTTAGTGATTATAATTAAACAAGATAAATATCATATATCTCGATGCGTGAATAATCACTAAAAAGTTAGGAAATCATACAAATATTGACCATTGTATGAATTTTTGGACAATACGAACAGTTAACAGTTGTCCTGCTAGCCGGTCAGCAAGCGGTGGTTCTGCTGACTGGTCAGCGAACTGGTCTAGAAAATAAATTTCAATTGTGAAAATTGAAAATCGCCTAAAACTTTTAATAATTTTAATCAATCCAATCAACCAAAATTGCCCGTTATTTTAATTTTGAAAATATTAATTAAAATATTTTTAATTATCTCAAGCCCACCATTAACTTAATATCTTATCCTAATACAATTAGAATTTAAGATACTTTGAATCCTAATCCAATTAGAATTTGTTTTATATCGTACCTATCTTATATGATTTGTAATTCTAATCCAATTACAAGTCTATATCCTATCTTATAGGAATATACTACGGATTACTACAATGAGATATATGATAAAATCAATTTCGAGATATTAATCATACATTCAACATTAGTATCATAGTAAATTAATCATATTAACCTAATCATGATCTCTATCACGTAGACATACATAATTATTGAACAAAACGAAATATGTGTTTACGATCAGAATCAAATTAACCTAAACATGAAGTCTACCATGAACATACAAAATTCACATCGCTCAATATAAAATATATGTTAATCAAAATATTCTAAACATGAATACTATTATTGAATCATATCATGTAATGTATCAATATATATGAATTAACAACATGCTTTAAAAAAAGTCTTGATAACAATTATCACAAAATCTATATGTATATCATATATACATTAATCTATGTTTTCACACATATATCATTCAAAACATGAAAACATTTAATACAATCGAGCCTAATGCTTTGATACCACTGTTGGATTTTTGGGATTCATACGCAGCGGAAAATTCAAAACAAATTTTGAAAAACCATGACAGGATCGAAGATAAGTTCCATTAAACAAAATCGACAAAAGTAAATCATACCTTATTTGGTGATTTCTTTTTGATTGCTCAATTTTCAAGACGTTGAAGTGCGCGTCCTCTATCAGAAATCCATACATGAACGGTGACCACAATTTGGAGTGCTAGCCCCAAGAGAGATTGAAAAAAAATTGTTCTTTCTCTCCCTAAATCAAGAGAACTCGAAAAATTGTAAAACGAAATCCTCTGACGTTTTTAAGGATCCACCCTTTATTTATATGTGTAGATAAGCCCTCACTTAAAATCCTATTTGTAATACAATTACTGTATTTACGTAGTTTAAGCAAATTACACATACGCCCCTATTAATAAGTTATCATATAACAAATCGTAAGGGCTTTTATATCATGAATCTTATCATATAAAATTCATTACTCTGGACCAATTGAAATTGTACAAAGCCATTCTTTGTGTGTGACCCAATAGGTTCATGCAACGTTGACAGTGAACCAAAAACCATTTTGGTACACAAGTCATAAGCGGTCTCTAGCAAGGCATTATGACTACCCAAGTAGCATGAATATCAATATCGATACAACCTAACTAATAATGTATATCATATCCTTTTGTCATGCGATACCCTTTGATTAAACATAAGGCATGAAAAATCACCCTTAATATTCAATTGTACTAGTCTCGATCTTTAAGTAAATTGAAAAACATCCAAGTGACATTAATCATATTAATTCACATGGACTTGGTCATTATCAGTCTATCTTATCGAGGGATCTACTTATATATCTCTGTACGAGAGTGACAAATTCTATCTTGATTACACACCTTTAGGGGTAGGTGTTCCTACTGAGCTTTTAACGTTGCTCATGTTCTAAATTTTGAAAGCGGTTGCCCAAGGCTCCACGATGGAGTAAGAAAAATATTTCGCGAGCTCTATCTATCGAGAATAGGGGAACTAGGGTAATGGTGACCCTAACACCTATAGCCTATCTAGGGAAACTAATTTAAAACTATCTTTCAAAACCGATGATGCAAGATATGGAAACAACAAAGGGCTAGATTATGGATTCTTAAACTTATGTGTGCTTTACTATTTATGAGTTTCAATTATTTATTTCTTGTTTAATAGAACTTTAGGATAAAACTCTTTCAAAAACCCCCAAATTTATTATTCTATTTTTTGAACTCATTTTAACTGAATCCTGTGGATTCGACCCCGTGCTTGCCTCTACTATATTCAGTAGGATTGGTAACCTTTTACGTGTTACATTTGATAAGCGCGACACATGATCAACACTTGAGCTAAATCTTTTATTTGAAGAGTTTTCACAAACATCCTTCCATTTTATATATCTCTCATTATTTCTTTCTTCTTTCTACAATTATTATTATTATTACACTACAAAAAAACAGCAAATCAGAAACGGAATTTTCCGTCTCTGATTTGCCTAAATTCCATCTCTAATTTAAATCAGAAACGGAACAGAAACGGAATTAATTCCGTCTCGAAATCGTCGTTGCTAATTCAATCGAAACGAATTTGATTCCGTTTCTAATCGAAACGGATTAGAGACGGAATAAATTCCGTTTCGATTAGAGAGATTTAGAGACGGAAATTAGAAACGAACAGAGACGAACGAAAATGGAATTTTTTTCAAAATTGTACATTTGTAATTGGATTCCGTCTCGATTCCGTTTCTAATCAAACGAATCGAGAGACGGAAATAATAAATTCATGAATTCGTCTCGATTAGTTGCTAATCGAAACGGAATCGAGACGAATTTTTGCATTCCGTCTCTCGATCCGTCTCGATTAGCAACGGATCGAGACGAATTCTTCATTCCATCTCTCGATTCCGTTCTTTGATTAATGATATTTTCTGAAAAATTAGAGACGGAATAGCAACTAATGTCGTATTCCGTTGCTAATCCGTCTCTAATTTTCCTTTTTGTTTAATTTACAAACATAAATATAATCCAATTGGTTTTCCAACCTATAACTTGAAATTACAACCATAGAACCTACTCCATCGCTTTGCACCCCCTCCAACAACTCCTTGGGGGGTGCTAACATCCCCCAAAAAGCAAAACTTGACATTCATACATCGACAAAATATATCAACAAATATTCAAATGAGAGAAAAAAAAATGTAAAATTCAAAATTTGAAAAAGCTTTATATATCCACGACAAATTGTCTAGTATAACAAATGCTCCAGATTTCTAAGTATTTACAAAAACCATCAATCCTATTGTTCAACAACCACAAAAAAAACTTACAATCCTCTAAATATGCACAAAAAGAATTATCAATCTAAAAGTCATATAAACAACTATAAAGTTACAACATATGTTTTTATTTCCTCATATCTCACTTGGAAACCAGATTATGGCGGGTATTGTCACGGGGATATGGGCAATCAATGGCACTAACTCCCACTCGATCGAAGAACCAAATCACCTATTGATAAGGTCACGCTCTGCAAATATTGCAAAATAGATCAAACTCATGATAAAAAATACAAAAGCGCAAAAAAACTATCTCCATTTACATAAGAATATGCATGCATAAACTTCAACATGTAATCTAATTTAATCCAAGTAACCCAATCTTCTAAACTGAATTTTTCTTACAATTAGTCAATCGCCTAGTCTTCAAGTTGCACGGTATGGCACATGCTTAATGCAGATGTGCGAGAATAATATTATATATATATATATATATATAAGCCATGATTGTCACAGCTAGCCCATGTTGTCCAAGCAATAAATCCATGTTGATAAAGCATCGAAACTAGATATCATCACAAATGGAAGAAGCGAGTGTCCAATTGAGAGAGAAACCAAGTTATGAGTCATTACAAATTTACACTACAAATCATGCAGAGGACAAGTAATAGCATCATCTCTATGAGGGATGAAAGGATTATCATCCGCCGACAGGGATAGTTGACAAACACCAACAAATCAATAAAAACGAATGCAAGAGCATAATGCTTTGGTTTGAGAAAAGCTTATCTGCGTACTTGGGATAAGTATTTTTTTTTTCGATTTAGCAACAGCTCTAAGTTTATCTCTGCAGTTATTGCAAGTACTTCACAAGGACATAGCAGTTGCTTTGGTAAGAAAAAGGAACAAAGTTTTAGACAAGAATTCCAAGTTAAAGATCTATTCTTGAATTGTCCCATAGATTAGAAAAACGACAAGCAAAAAAAAAAAAAAAAAAAAAAAAAAAGCAGAAAAAAAAAAAACAAAAAAAAAACCAAAACAACATGATTCGATTATATAATTAAGTAATAACAAAGCAAAGGCTAGCATTTAGGTGAACAAATGGTGAAATTCAAGAAGTAACAAACATTTCATAAAGTCATCTTCATATATTTCGACTAATAACAATGATTTCAATAAAGATGATTAAGAAGGCCCTTCAGCACGTAGGAGGTTTTCCAAAGGATTTGAAAGAAAAATATGGCAAAATAAAAAGACTTTCAAATAGATATATGATAGAATATGAAGAGGAGAAACATGAAACCGTATTCATTCAAAAACAAAGTGCAAAAACAAAATGAAGATGGAATTGTTAAAAACAAACAACACAAAATAAAAAGACAATAACAACGACATGCAACATTATTTCAGCTTCATGTACGTCAAAAGAAAGTTAAAAAAAAATGCAAGTTAATAGTTAAAAGATGACTTCTCCATATTAGCAATGTTTCTTATCCATGCTTTTCAAATTACTCATTTTGCAACATGTATAGAAGAAACGAATGGGATGGGATGAGTGACAAGTGATATAGAAAATAGAGTGACAAACAGAGACTGTTGTTTGAAATGGAATTAATATGATAATCATGAGCATGAGCATACATTCTTCGACATCTTGGTACCAAGTTTGTATCATGGCTGACAATCTGCTTGAAAAAAAAATTAATGTAGAGTCATGGTCCATAGTAGTTTTCATGTCATTCTCACATTAAAAATTAATAATACTATTAAAAACTAAATTTACTTATTTATGAATGTAAATTGTTTCTACATAAATGTTCCTCCTTTGACAAAAAAAAAAAATTTCCTCATTGAGTGCGCACAAGTATGCGGATATCTAAAATGCGATATACATGCTAACTCTATATTTATACAAGTGTAATAAGTTCAATCAAATTTTATTTTGATTTGAATTGATCTATACACAAGTATTGATTCCACATGCATAAAAAGATTCAACAGATATGCCCCTTTGGTGATAGGTAAAAGCAAAATAAATTGTACAATCAATGAAAGGAAACGATGTGATTTCCAAGTACGCGATAAAAACAAAATAATTATAGACGTGTTACCAACTTTGTTTGGCTTTTAATAGAAAAAGCAAGAATGGCCAACCTTGAGAGACACTAGTGCAAATTATGCAACCTTTTTGCAAAATAGAAGGGATTAGGTGTAGAAGTCCTAATTAAGTTCATATAATGTCCCCATCTCAAATCAATACCATATTAAAACATTCAACTAGGATAGATAGCAACAATTATCTTACCAACTTTGTTTGGCTTTTAATAGAAAAAGCAAGAATGGCCAACCTGAACAAAGAAAGCAAAGTACCCCTATCGGAAAAAAACAAAAAACGAAGGAAAGAAACAAAATCGGTTTACACGCATCATGGGGAAAGAAAATTCATTAGCAAATACAAACTAAGTCATTCGTAGACATCACAAAAAAAGTGTGCAATGTGCAATAGGCCGTAGGGAACACATTCATTAAACATCTTGCAAGGATCCTTATATTTACAACTTCTAAATCACAGGCCTTCTCCTTCGCTTGACAGTCACTCACATCAGGAACACATTCCTTGATTACTTTTCATGACAAATCCACATTTCCACAAATAATAGACTATGAGCGGTGATCTGGAAAACCACAAAGGACCAGCGATCTATAGCACTAAAAACAGGGATCCAGCTGTGATATTAGCAAGAAATCGCCTCCAAATAGATCTAGCTAGACAAAGGTGTGAGCAAATGCACTATAGCATTGGGATATCATAGCCTAACAATCCAACAAGTCAACAAAGAAAGATCGAAGAAAACAAGACGAACTCCACGCGGACAACCTCTCAAATCATTCAAATCTCACATTTTTAACAAACAAATGAAACAAATCTCATTTACCTAAAAGTAACACTGAATTCCCTAAGAAGATCAAAACAACCCAAAAACCGAACCTTTGAATGCGAATCTTTGCGCGAGCTTAAGCTTGAGCCCCATCACCCGACCCAAAACCGAAATCCTCCAAAGAGAAATACACATCATCGCCATGTAATCGCAAATCTGCAAAGCCAAAACACCTCACAAACTCACAAATCAAAAAACCCCAAAACCAACCAAAACACACCAAAAAAAAAAAAAAAAAACCCTAAAAACCGAAAAACTCGTACATGCGGAATTGAGGTTCGAAGCGACGAGAATCAACAGACGAAGCCGCCGGCGGACGAAGACGAAGAAGATCGGAGAAAGAGAGAGACACGGCCTTGTCGAAGAGCGAGCTCGAACCCTAAGCGGAGCCGAGTCCGAGCCCTAGATTTGGAGTCGTCGGTCCCCATGAACGATCCCAAGACGATTGCGAGGGCGGGAAGGCCGCGAAGGCGGCGTAGGCCGGAGTCGCCGAGCCACGCGAGCCACACTCCGCAGTCTCGAGCCGAGAGCGAGAGCGAGACGAGAAGGGATTTGGGGGTTTTGGTCGCAGGAAAGGCCGCGAAGGCGGCGTAGGCCGGGAGTTCTTGAGCCACGCGCGCCACACTCCGCAGTCTCGAGCCGGAGAGCGAGAGAGCGAGACGAGAAGGGATTTGGGGGTTTTGGTCGCAGAAGGCCGCGAAGGCGGCGTAGGCCGGAGTCGCCGAGCCACGCGCGCCACACTCCGCAGTCTCGGCGGAGAGCGAGAGCGAGCGAGACGAGAAGGGATTTGGGGGTTTTGGTCGCGGAAGGCCGCGAAGGCGGCGTAGGCCGGAGTCGCCGACGCGCGCCACACTCCGCGGGTCTCGAGCCCGAGAGCAGAGAGCGAGACGAGAAGGGATTTGGGGTTTTGGGGAGACCGAGAACTGTGGGATTTGGGGTTGTTGGGGGGGGGATACTTATCAAATCTCGAGATTTGATGCACAAATCTCGAGATTTGATGAACGGTCAAAAGAAACGAGATTTTGGTGGGAATGTTGGCGCGTTTTTTAGAGACGAATTTAATTCCGTCTCTATTTCGATCTCTATTTCCGTCTCGATCCGTCTCAATTCCGTCTCTAATTTAATCCGTCTCAATTCCGTCTCTAATTTTTTTTTTTAGCAACGGAACTTATTTCCTTTCTAATTCCGTTTCGATTTGCAACGGAAATTATTTCCTTTCTAATTCCGTTTCTGATTTGCTGTTTTTTTGTAGTGTTATTCTCTTCTTCATATTATATTCCTACAGTTTCCTGCTTACCACTAGATTACCTGCTCCATTTCCTTTAGAATTTGTGGGTCTCTCTATTTTTTCTTTCATAAACTCTTGTTAGTTCTTCTCACTTTCACTATAGTCGAGGAAACATTCTTTCACACTAAGTAAAGCTTATTGGCTGATTTCCTATTTTTCCTTTAATTGTGGCATAAACGTTTTTCATTATATATAATGCTTGATCAATAATCTTTGTATAACAAGATTCTTAGAAATCCATCTTGTTTATCTTGCACCATTGTTTCAATCTTCTACCCATTATAATGTCGAACACAAAGCAATCAATCCCCTCTAAACTCTTCTAGTGTATACACAATCTAGGTTAAGTCAAATAGGCATATCTATCATAATTTTTTCTATTTTCATGGGTAATAATAATATATCACTTCTATTTAAATCCAAATTATATTCAATTCATGTTCCTAACTAAAATAAAGTAAAACGAAAAAATATTACCTGAATTGTGGAAATTTTGAAATTTTTTCAATGTTCAATTTATTCATTGTTCAAAAAGATTCTACTTCTCGTTTCTTCTATACTTCACTTCTTCATACTTCACTTCACCTAAATACTCCTAAATTCATTATAAACCTTGTCCTCAAGATTTAAAAATTAAGTTGGGTTTCCATTAAAACAAAAATAACTCGTAAAGCATAAATGAATAAAATAATAAACGATGAAATAAATATCATAAGAATAAATTTCATAATTGAAGAAAACATGATAAATTGTAAAATTTCTAGTATTATTGTCATAGAGGATAACACATCAAACCAATGTATGATGTAAACCACTCCAAAGCAATAGTATCACATTAGCACACCATATCACATATATCATCATGTCATATTACAAACCAAGACCTCACACAAAATCACTCAAAGATAGGCTAATCAAAGAAGAATGAGTAGATTAGAACTGCCGTCTAGAAGTCACATCGTCTCCACCACCCCTTGTTCATACTGTTGAGACTAGTAGCTCGTCGCACGATCATAAAGCTTGTAGTCCATTCCCGCCACCTGAGTACTTTCTGAAAAAACTCCCTAATTGGGCATTCTCAGTTGGGTAGATGGTATCAGGATTTCAGCTCCCCTGCGCATTCTCCTGGCCATACGTCTCTCGAACCCGTGCGCACTCCTTTCGATTTCGCGCTAGTTGTGAAACATGAACTCTTGATTATTAGAGTTTACATTTGGTTCTATAAGATTGACCCCATCATGTCCATCTCCGTCTCCTTAGCGTACACACCAGTAAAATATTCAACAGGTAGCTCTGAGCTTTAGTTAATCCTCTCATTATACGCTGCAGATTGCATCTCATATAAGACTCTCATGTTCTCTACCTGTATTTTTCTTCCTTCTATGCTTTCTCTTCTAAGTTTTTCATTTCTTTCATGCTCTTCCTCTGAATCCACATAGCTTGACACCTGTTTGGTGCTTTCTATGATTTCATCGATGATGGACTTATCAGGGTAAACATCTAATCTTAGACCTATTATTAGAACATGGTTTATTTGTAAAACTCAGTGATCATCAAGGGAAAAGGTAATCCTTTATTTTTATTTGTAGTCATGAAATTCCTAATTGAATCATAAATGATTTTGCCAAAGTCAAAGAATCATATCCTTCAGACAATATGGTAAAACAATGGTGCCTTGTAGTTCATAGTCTCGTAGTACTGCAAACTTGGCTATAGGCTCCCATTGATAAATTAATTTCATGCTTTTGTGATTTTCTTAAAATTTTCAGTTTGAATATGTTTCAGGTACCCATCCTTATCAAAAATAAAGCTATATCCTAGAATTGCTTCTAACCATTCCTGATGGTTTCATGGGGAAATCCATGTTTATATCCATATTCAAGTTTTAGTTACTCATTATTTTCTCTCCTATGAAATCTCAATAAATCGAAGTACCAGTTTATCCTCTTAAGTGAACAGTCTACTGGTCTTCCTCAAACCATGGCTACCGTGTTATCATCATCTCCATACCCATTTGCATAAAACTCTTGCACAAATATCTCACAACCCATCTCTATATAAGACCCACATCATTGTCGAAATTGTAATCTCTAGTCAACAATCCCCAATTCCTCTCCCTTATTGTGTTCAAAATCCTAGGCCCATACTTTATTTCATTCTTGACATTAAAACCCCTGTCCGAAATAGTTTTCCTATTTTTGCTAATATAGCTCTTCATCCTAGCGAGAGCTTTGACATTTATTAAATTGTGTGCTAAAAAAGGAATCCTATGAGTCTCCTCAACTTCTTCCTCTCTCTTCGACTCATCACTAGAATCTAGGGGCGGAGAAGCTTCTCTTGGTGTTCAAACTTTAGGGTTATTTATTGAAATCCTTGTTGGCCTAATAGGTGTGGGTGGAACTTTGAATTTTGTTTTGGGTTTTTTCACTAAAGCTCCATTTCCCTTCTCCTCTCTTGAGATTCTACCCTTACCACTTTCAATCATTTTGAAAATCAAAAGATTCACAAGTTCGAATAACAATTAAACTTGTAGATAATAAATGTAACGTTTGTCAGAAATAATTCAGTATAATTCAAAACATTATTTAAAAGGATAAACTCATTGGAAAAGCTAACTTGAAACTCATCAAAAACTTAAAATAAAATCGGTATCAAAGTTTTAAATTCAATTATAAACTTTAAAATTAGTTTTCTAAATAATGTAAAATAATTGTATGATAAATTCTAGTTTTTCATAAAAGTGAAACAAAACAAATCAAACCAAACCCCTAAACTCATTTTAAAATCAATTTTTAAACCAATTGAAAATAAGTTTAAATATAACAAGATTTTAAAATTCTTGAATTTGTAAAACAATGATCATTGTATCGCAATGTCTGATCTATTGGAATCAATGGAATCATTTGTTCAAGGTAATAGAACGAATTACAATAAAAAAGTTTCAAAAAATCAATGAAAATTTGCTAAAATCCTTCAAACCAAAAATTTGTTAAAATAAAGAGTTAGGGTTATCACAATTACCTTCTTGAGAGTGAATCTTTCCAGATATAAGCTCTTGAGCTCCTCTATATTGAATTTCAAAGCTCTAAGGCGAAATCCTTTAAACCCCAATTCGGTCCTACTCTCCCAAATTCAAAAATCTTTAAGTTGAATGGAACTAAGTTAAGGTGAGAATCACTTAAATACACTAAGATTGAGCTTAGGAAGATTTAATTTAGGCACAAATAGAATATGTGGGTGAAGAGGTGCAACAATTTTTGTATGTGGAATGAATGTGTATGCGACAATTTGGGGTTTTATTTTAAAAAAAACTCAAAATCGTGCCCAGCGAGTTGTGTGTTAAGTAGAATTGCTAGGAAATCGTTAGGAAAATCGGTGAACTGAGGTACATTGACCACCGATTTAAGCAGCAATTTGTGTTGAATAGTCTAATCATTGGAGATTCGCGAACCTAAGTTTTCACTTAATTTTTTGGTTTATGTCACTGATTTAGCCAGCGATTCCTAGTGTTAATTCACGTCGCTGGGGAATTGTCAGGCTTAATTAACTATTTTTCAATTTATTTCATAATTAACATTTATATCATTCATTAAAACTTATATAAAGGTAAAATAAATAGAAAACCCGAAAGTTTGATTAGAATATGTAACTAACTTAATATTTTTATTAATTAAATAAATAAAAAACAAGCAAGTGAATAATGCAAATTTGCATAAAGGCCATATAAACAAAAACAACTTAATCACTCCCTCTTAATCGAAATTACCTTGGAACTTAAATTCTAAAAATATTTTCAATATAAGAGTAAAAAAGTGAGGAATTGTAATATTCTTCCCATTCTATGATTGTTTAACTCTCCATTCTTGAGTTATTTTCTTTTCTTTTGAAATGTCTTCAACTTGTTATTTTTTTAGAACTTCTTTATCAGTTTCCATGGCTACTGTATGAATTATATAAATTTCAGCATTAAGGTTATCATAATATTTTAATTCTAAGAAATCACTATCATCAATTTCGTTATCGAATGATTCATCATATTCATCATAGTTATGTTCATTATTAATTTTGAATTTAAAAATTTTGCCATCAAATCCTATAGACATTGTTCCTTCAGAAATATCTAACTTAGTTATAGCTGTCTTAAAAAAAGGTCTACCAAATAGTATGTAAAGGATTAGGTGATATTGAATCTCTCATTTCCATAACATAGAAGTCGTCTGAAAACACTAAGTCATGTACATGTACAAAAATGTCTTCTAATAATCCATATGATTTAATAATTGTACTGTCTGCTAAAGTAAAGTTAATAGACATATTAGTTAATGATCATATTTTTAATGATTCATAAAGTTTAAGTAACATTACATTAATTGATGCTCCGAGGTCACACATAACAGTTTCAATAGAAGAATTTTCTATTATGATGGGTATGAAAAACATTCCAATATCATAATATTTCTCAGGCGTTTTCTTCCTTATTAAAAATGACACCTTTTATTCTAAGTTTTCATTAGATTCTTCTAAAACTTCGTCTTTGAATTCAGATAATTCTTTAGTAACTTCATCATGATTTGAGTGTATTAAAGGTTCAGTATTCTTGTTTTCTTAAATGATTCAGAAATGTTTTTTTTTAGTTTCTTTCTTCCTACCATTTGTTAGTCGTTATGGAATGGGAGAAATAGAATGCATATCTTCGTTCAATTCATAAATATTATTATTTGCTTTCTCTTGATTAATTAATTCTGAATTTTGTAAATATTTTTCATAAGCTTCAACTCTGGCTAAACACCACGTGTATAGCCTTTCGAGAAAATGAGTATATTTTAATTGTTCAGCTATCCATTCCTTAGTGGGAATAATATTTTCTATCATATTTTCTTTTTCTTATTTTATTGTCTTATGTACTTTGTGTTTCTTTTAACTTCTCTTAGGTATCGTTTCTTGTGTGTGCATTTCTTTTTCATTATCGTAAAATAAATATGAACTTGTGCTTGATTATTAGTATTTTTAGTTTGAGTAGGGCCTTAAGTCTGATTACTTAACTTATTAGTCTGCAGATTCATTTGATTTAATTGATTTTCCAACTCATTAATAGACGTATCTATTTTAATTTGATTTTCACAAATTTGCATAAAGTTTTGATATCTTTGAGTCATAAATATGTAATATTTATTTTAAATTTGATTGCATAGGTTTGCATTGGTGTAGATTGTATTGGTGCTCTTGCTCTATAAGTGGTATAGCTTTGATTTTCTGGACCGTAGCTAAGACTTGAATTTGGCTTTTTTAGTGTAGTAATTATTGTTATTATATTGATTTCTTGGAGGACCAGAATATTAGTTCATAATTGCGTTGACTTCTTCAACATTATCTTCTTGTAATGTAGAACACACAACCATGGGATGTGTAACTTCATTGCAAAATCCACATGGTTTCACTTGGTTTGATTTTTCTCTTAATAGCATTTTGACCATCTTAGATAATTCATTAACTTTTTCATCAAATGTATCACTTTTTATTATTAACATCATAAAGTTTCTATATTGATGTGTCAGTCTTTTCACCAGATTGTTTAGATTGTTTAGCCATTTTGTTTATAGTTTCTTTTGCTTAAGTTAGTGTAATATCGAATAATGATCCACCATATAGGGTATCTAATAGTCTTTGCTTAAAATAATTAAGTCATTTCATAAAAGTATTCTAATAAAGCTCTTTGGGTATATCCATGTTGTGGAGAAGATGAAATTAATCTTTAATATCTATCCTAAAATCCATTAAAATCTGCATCAAGTTTTGTTTTCACAACTATAATTTGTCTTTTTTAAGTATTAATTTTTCTTGTAGGCATATATTAATTTAGAAAAGCTACTAACATTTAAGCTCATTTGATTGTCGAATCTTAAGGAAGATAAAACAACCAATCTTGTACTTGATCTTTCAATATAAACGAAAAAGTTTTAATTTTGACTTTATCTAATTTACCGTCTTTAAGTTTTATCCCATTGACTTTATGTTGGTATTCCGTTATAAATTTATAGAGGTCTACATTGTCTTTACCATTGAAGTTAGGTAGAGCACTCATGAATCAAAATCACAGTTCAAATTAAGGAAATCTCTCAGGATAGACAATATGCATCGGTTCAAAAGCAGTGATATTTTGATTGGCTTGCCTAAAAGTAAGTTATATATTATCATTATTATTAGTATTATGAAGGTTATTATTAGCTTCCTTTGTGGTAGCTTGGTGTTCTCTATGTTATTGTTGTCTTAAATTACGATTGAAAGTCCTATCTACTTCAGGATCAAATGAACGTAAAGATCCCGTGAAATTAGAATGACGAAGTGGGTAGACCATACAACTTTTAATACCCCTAAAAAACTATGAAGAAAATCCTCCATAACAGTGCCAAAAATTAACGCCTGTCGAGCGTGTGTAATAAGTTTTTTGGTATATCCTTATTATTTGTAGTAGTAATAAGTGGGATTGTCTACACGCGGATTTATCAAACTTTTCTAAGAAAAAGCTTTTCAATGGGTTTTATTATTATTTTTACTGTAATTTAATTAAAATGAGAATTATAATCACTAATTCAAAATATAAAACTATAATAATTAACTAAACTAATTAAACTAACTTAATTAACTTAAATAACACAATTCAAATTGACTAATATTCAAATAAACTCAATTCAATAATAAATAAATATCTAAACAAATATCCAACACAATGAAACAATAATCTGTTTTGCATCCAAACATGTTACTCAAATCAATAGTCATAAACATACTTTATAAAGTATTATAGATCATTAAACTCTAATAATAAGTATGTAAAAAACCTTTAGCAAACCATTAGTTCTCCTTATACTGGTGAAAAAATCATGTTCTAGTTTTATTAAATTAACCCTTTAAATACATAAATAAATTAACTTTAAGCAATAAAACCGCATCACAATTTGTGAAAACTTTGAACTACTAAATCTAATACCTTCAGAAAGCCACCTTCAATATTAAACTTAGATCTCAATTCACCTAAAACATCTAAACGGTAATAGACCATTTAAACCATCCTAGTTACTACTTTAAACTAGATATTAAATCCAAATATCACAATACACATTTTACATTATGCATGCAATACAAGGTTCCGTGATTAAGATCCGTAAATAATAATCTATTGAATCGATGAATTAAAAAATATGATTGGTCTAAAGCATAAAGCACAAAATCATCTCATCATAACTATATCACAAAATGGATCAAGTTCATGTTTGGACTTTGTTAAATTAATAAACTACTCACTCTTATTCATAAATAACATTACAATAAGGTAAACAAAAGACATAGATAAATACCTATAACTAAGTACATGGAATATTCAAATCGTCTCTAAAAATAATGAACAATAAAACAAGAAACTAAAACAATAAACAATTGTCCAAAAATAATGAAATATTGATCTAAGTACTCAAGGACAACTGATTTCATAGCCCTATGGTCATATATATAGTATTCTAGGTAGTATACACATTTAAACTAGCTCAAACGTCACGTGGTTATCTAAAATTCTCGAACTCAAACCTAATAATTCCTTAGCCATTCCACTTATTACTCAAATTGCTAGGAAATCCTTGGAAAGCTGCCTTAGTGCTCCACCGATCTAAGTAGCGATTCCTAGTACAAATCTCAAATTACTAATGATTCGTTGGCTTTAAATCCTAGTTGTCTTCTAACTTGCTGATGATTCTTTGTATACTCTTTACATTTGATCAAATCCTTCATATTTTTCCTTTTTACTCAATTTCTTCACATATTCCAATTATTATCTAAAATGACAAAAATAAGAGAAAACCTTGGGTACTATATTCTTTTACATCTAAAATCACCCTAAAATACACTATAAAACATTGTCTATTTATTGACTCATCAAAATTTTTATTTATTATTAAGTTCTTACCAAGTTGATTATTATTTTATTTCTAATTGTTATTTTATTGTATGAATAAAGAATGAGATTGGATCTTAGAATGGAATGAAGTTGAAGTCATTCCATGTTGTTTTAACTTTTAAAATTAACGTAGGCTTATAATTTTGTTTCATTATAACGACCCAAATCATTAATAGTAGATTTATGCTTAATTAAAGGTCATCGACCCGTGATGTGGCCTAACGATGGTTACATAATCCGACACTCGGCTCGTAGATTGATATATAATTTTATTTTGTATGATGGTTAGCTAGTGTAGTGTATGTGTGTACATTATAGCAAAATTTTATTTAGGTAATCCATTAATTTGGAGAGAAGGGGGAAGTCATGCCTCAAGATGCGTGCGAGCGTTGGACTCGAGTAAAGAATGATATGGTGGGTGTCTTAGATAGATTTATGGTTAAATGCACTACAAAAAACGACGGATTTAGCAATGGGATTTTTCGTTACTAAACCTTTGTTTTTCCGTTGCTAATCCACCTAGCAATGAATTAGCGATAGAATTAATTTTGTCATTAATTGTTTAGCAATAGAATACCCAATCTGTCACTAGGTTAGTAATAGAAATTTGCTTTGCTAAACATCATTAAGATCCTTTTCTGGCTTGTTGTTTAATTGTGACAGACTGCGTTCCGTTGCTATTTAGCAACGGATTAGAAATGGACAATTATTTATTTTTCTTAAAAAAATTTATTTGATTTATATGTTTTGTTGGTAATCTGTTGTTAATCAATTACTAAATAGCAGAGGATTACTAACGAAAAATTATTTATATTTTAAAAAATATTTGATTAATATGTTTCCCTGGAAATCCATTGCTATTTTGCAAGAAATAATATCATTTAATAATTTTTTTAAAATTATTAAAAAAATATTACAACATTAAAGTAAATTGTTAAAAGTAGATATATTTATAAAAACGACAAATTTACAATAACAGTCCTTGAAAAAGTTTCTTTCAAACTAAATACTAACTATAACCGGTCTAAGTCATCGTCGTCGCAAACCTGTGTGAAGAAGCTCTGAATATGATCATCACCATAACCGTCATGATTCGTCATGCCTCATGGTGGGGCTTGAGAAGGTGGGGCTTGAGAAGGCAGGGCATCAGCAAGTGGGGCCTGATGAGATGAGGCCTTATAGGTGCTAGCCGCGGGATGGCCAAAGTCCACTCAGGGTGTTGTCGCCTTAAAAATGCCAAGAGGTGACTCATTATCTCATCTTGCTTCTGTTGCCCCTCTCTAAGTGTAACAATGTGTTTTTGCGAACTCTATGAACTCTTTATCAATTTCTTATTATGTTAAATGTAACAATGAGTTTTTGCAAACTTTACGAACTCTTTAACCTTAACCGCAAACTCACGACATACAAACCTATTTTGGACATGAGTACACATCCATTCCTTATTTAGGTTAAACATATCCTAAGAAAAACAAGTTCATTTTTAATTAAACTCAAGGGTCAAAAGTCGAGGGCAATCATTTCAATTTTTGAATATATACACGAATTTGCTTGATTACAACATGCATAACCAACTCAATTAGAGTCATCTTAAAGATAATCGCTCTAACAATTAAAATTCTCATCATATCTAAAAGGCAAAACTCATCTTTTAGTCCTTGAACTTTCAATTTTTTTTATGCTTTTATGCCTGAACTTTCAAAATTACATATTCGGTCCCTCAACTTTCTAATTATTACACATTTGATCCTTCTATTGTATGGACAATTAAGTGTAATGACTTGGCTAATGGAACCGGCCACGTGACTTATTATTTGTTAAACCAATGGTTCAACTGTGAAAAAAACTAAAATTTTAAAAAACTAAAAATCTCCCTAAAACCTCAACTATTTCTCTCTTTGTTCTACAAACCCTCGCCTCCCTCACTCACTTTGTCAATCTCGCATGAATGCCTCTCTCTCTCTCTCTCTCTCTCTCTCTCTCTCTCTCTCTCTCTCTCTCTCTCTTACTTCCACTCTTGAGGCATATCCTCGCGCATTCTCTCCACCATTTGTATGTGACGAGCCCAGTTGGTCCAGTCACCACCAACTAGGCCCCTCTCGGCACTAGACCTATATGGACCCCAGTCGACTCTCTTCAAGTCAATGCATGCCTAGTGTGTAATGACCCAAATCAATTAAACTAGGATTAAAAACTAGGATTAACATTAATCTCGGATATTAACGATCGTAATTTAGGTGTTACGTGGACAACTCGGTTGACTCGGACACGAGAATCGATGAAATATGTTATTTATGGATGGTGGTGGCATATATGTGGTGTTTAAGATTATTATTATTATTATTATTATTATTATTATTATTATTATTATTATTATTATTATTATTATTATATTATACTGCATGTGTGTATGTTTCTACCGAGCAAGTTGGTGTGATGGGTGTTTGCCTCGAAAGGTGTGTCAATGCTGGTGTAGGGTAGGCGAACTACGGGTATGCTAGGAAACTCGACTAATCCATGTCAAGATAAATAGTAAATCAATTAAATGGATAATGTGACCATAGGCTAAGTTAATTCAAATTAAAACAATAGGCTATGACGTGCTTCAAAATGCATGTTGAGACGCACGGCACCGGGTAGTCGAAGGTTAGTGGGACCATAAGTTGGTTATTTTTTATAAATAAAACACAACCATATGTATTAAATGGACCTAAGCTAGTGCAATTAAATTAAAATAAATCAAGGCCTATAGTTTAGTTAATTAATTGAGAACTATAGGGTTTTTCTATTGATGCACATTAGCACATCTAGAAGCTATAAAAGTACAAAATTTGTGTCACACGGACTGAGTGAGTTGGAGTGAGTGAGATAAGTAGCTAGAGGTGAACCATTAGAAAAACCTCGAAATACATAAACACATTGAGATCGAGGGCTAGAAATCAATCCCATCGTAGTAAATAAGGATAGTTTGATCAATACATGCAAATGAAATCAAATTTCATTATGGGATTTAAAGAGAAAGAAAGGAGATTTAGGAATCAAAATACAACACTTTGGAGGCCAATTTGAGGATTAAACCTATGTAATCATCATCTCTGTCTTCTACTCTTTTCAATAAATCCAATTTTGAGTGTTTTTGTTAAAATTCAAATTGGAAGGGTTGGTCACTAGTTTTGGGGTGTTATTTTGATTAAATTTATGTGTAGAGTGTGTTAGATAGGCTTAGGTAGCCAAATTGGAGGGGAAATACAAAATTCTCAACTTAAGAATTATGTCCCGGAGGCTTGGTAGAGCGCTACCTAGAACAGTTAGCACGCTAATCATTTTGGGCTTCCAACTTTCTTCAAGATGAATATTAGTAGTGTGCTACATCACTTCCATAGCGTGCTACTGTTACATATCATGCTACACCATTCCCAAAGCGCACCAACGACATACAAAAACTGAATTTAAAGGGCTGGTTTGAGATTCTTGACTTAAAACATATCCTAAACACCTATAAATGTATTAAATATATAAAATTGGACTTCATGGACTTAGGGGACCATAGCTCGTGTATCGGGGAGCTAGTCAGGTCGAATACGAGAGTCCGGGGAAGTCGAAGTGCAGATTGAGGTATGTAAACCCATTGAGAATGCTTCACATAATTCATGGTTTTGATTTATTGATATTTCATTTCATGTGTGACTGCTGGTGGGCACACATGGAGTTTCTCTCCTATTTCGATTTGCGTATATATTGGTTGTGGTTAAATCGCTTGCATGGGTTACCTGTGATTAGTGCTCATGTCGATGGCACTAGAATATATTTACGACTGTCCTGAAGGATTTAGGGTGTTCCCTTGACTTGAAATAGCGTCCGGAGGAGTTCATTCGGTAACGAAAGTTGGGTTTAGTCACTATAATCCTGTAAGTATTTAAGTGGTTCCTAGTCGATTTATCGATTACTAGCTGGCATAGGTTAGGGTTTTCTCGTGATGTTTACTAATTTGTGCTTTATTTGTGAACTGTTTGAGTTAGTATATGTTGTTTATTCATTTTACGCTACTGCTTTTGCTTATCGTGTGCTGCCTACATTCAAGGGAATATGTACTTATTGCCGGGTGTTATATTCGCATGTCTCAAAGTTTATCAATTTTATCTCATGAATATTGTGAAGACTTTTATTGGGATTTTACTCACTAGGCTCGTCACTGTATTTGTTAGGTGACCGAGTGCAGACCCTTCGGCAATCAAGGGCAAGGGCAAGGAGATACTGGGCGACTACCTCTGAGATTGTGGAGCCAACTCGTGTATGATATCAATATGTATTTATTTTACTTTGGTAGGGTTTTGGGACCATAGAACACTGATTGTGTGTATATGGAACTTTTGTTATACTTATATTGCCTTGATATATACATGATATCTTTTGTCGGGTTTTCCACTACTTAGGATTGTTAAATATTGCATAAGTTACTCATTAACAGACTTCCACTATAAAATTATAATATAACTTGATAAATTGAGTAACTGGCTAACTTAATTATTAATATTTATGGAAAGGTTAGTTAGCATAACTAGGGTTAGCTAGAAAAGTGTAATCAACTTATTAGGTCGCGAGGCGTGAAGGAGAAACGGGATAGGATATGACTAGGTTAGTTGACGTGGGACAAGACATGGCGGGTAGCAAGGCGGTTTGGAATTTGGGGCCACCACACAGCCAACCTCTATTTCAAATTATTCATCCATTGGTTGCTTATTAAGTTTGTTAATTAGTTTAACAAGTTTTGATATTCATTACGAAGCGGAAAGTAATTTAAAGCAACAAATAAAAGTTAATTGAATTCGGGACAAGTCCTAGGCGTGGAAATCCTGTAAACGATGTGATATCATGCATATAACTGGTGATAAAGAGTACAACAAACATATACATGTATCGTCAAGTGTATCTCACATCCCCAAGTACCCAAAAGCATCAAATCATCATGAATATGTAATCATATATATATATATATAGCAAAATGAAAAAAGAACATAAGAAGTAAGAGTAATGGAGCTAACTCTGAAGGTAGCTCAGAGAAAATCATCAAGTATAAGCTCCTTTCCCTTACTGCTCGAGGGACCTACAATTGTCACCAATGACAAAGGCAATTCCGGTGAGTTAAGCTAGAAGCAATTCAACAGTATTTCTGTGTAATAAATTACAATAATCTTTAAATAAACATATAAATAAAATGACAAAGTGCATGATAAAATAGACTAATCAAATAAGCAGCAAAAATCAAGTGACAAGGAAGTAAAAGATAGGTGACTAGGTAATCTGGTCAAAATTGTGGGTCTTTAGACCATAACACAACTTGAAGTCGACACAGTGAGCCAAAGGCCACTTCCAACTGCCTCGACATAATTTTCTAAGCACTTCGGACTCATCGAGTCACTTCCAACAGCCTTTTAACTATCAAGCTATGCCACGGTGACCTCAGATGCGTTATCCTTGAATAGTCCTCGACGAGAAGCCACAGTGACTTCAAATGCTTAACCCGTTAGATGACATAACGAGTTGACTACCTAGACCCTATGCTACTTGAAATAAGAATGGAATATGAGTATGGCATGCTTTTCAAGAGATTCATAATGAGAAGTTGAAAAGAAATCATGTAAACGCTATTACTAGTTTACTTACCTCGAAATGCAATAATATCTGAGATAAACCTAGCTCCTACATGTCCATGCTACACTCCCGATACCTGACATTGACGCTCCATGACCCTGATACCTACTAGTTCATTTTATACGTTAGAGTCTATTTGTTATGAATTATTTCATTTCATTTGCAAAACAACTCATTTTGGTATTTTATTATGTTTCTAATATTTACTTAGACTTAACTTTATCGTTTTAAGCCTTTTTAAGGGTCTCACATTCTTCCCTTAGGCTCGCGGACTCTGACACTAGGTATCACTATAGGTTCAGCTCAAGAAGACCCAGAGAGAGTCCTTTTTTGCTTGTTTTTATTGTCTAAGTTCTTATTGTATCATTCATGAAGTTTTCAAGTAAGCTTAGTAAGAAATTTTCACCAAACTTTCTTAACAAATGACTATTAAAGTCTCAATAATCTCATCCATTACTTGATCAAACCAAGTTTCTAAATATTAAGGAACCTTCAATAGATAATCTCTATCTATTTATAATATTCTTAAGTTATTCGACAAGAAAAACCTCAAAGAAACATTCAAACATCTAAACGTGAAACTTATGGGAAAAATAGTGCAGTCTTAATTTCGGGCCTCCTTCCCGATCCCAAAAATATAATAAAAAATCTCCAAATTAAAATCTGATTTTTATGGGTCAAGTTTGATATATAAACATCAAAACCTATCTAAAATTTTTGTTTGAAAACATTCATTTGTTTACTCAAAACTGATACCCAAGTTGGCCAAAAACAAGACTGCATAACTGTTTTTGTTCACAAAATCAATTCAATGCCAATTGACCAACAAAACCTTATTGAAACCCCAAACTAATTTTCATGGTCCAAATTGGAAATATGAGCATTGAATTCTACAAAAAAACCCAACCTTAAGACACTCATTTGATGGGTCGAAACCATTATCCAACTTAGCATGATCATAGTATTTCATTGCTTTTTAGACCATCATAAACTCCAAATCATCAAAGATACTTAGCTGTAAGCCTTTCACTCTATGTCTTCTCTATTCCAAAAAGGTATGGTTTGTAAAATTATGATTTAAAATGATGGAGATATCAAAGATTTACAAAGACAGTTTGAATTAGAGTCACAATATGACCAACAAGTTTATAAAATTCATTTCTCTAAATTTAAAAATCCTTATTTTTGGTCACAAATCACCTAACATAGCTAACAAAAACATAATAAAAGATGAGCTCCATCCAATAAGAATTGAGAGAGCTTTGCCTTGTTAAATTTTATTTGCAAAATCCTGTAATAGCATTTTAATATCCCAATTACAAGGCATTTTTTAGTTAGAAAGAATTGAGATTTTGAAATTTCCCTAGAGACAAAATTTGTAGATCTCAAAGTTAGCTTTCCAATGGAGTATCATTCGACCCCTTTTCGAGTTTTTATGAAAAACTTATGCTTAATTTACAGAGGTTGGGTCAAAACTTAGCATTCATGCATCAAGAGACTTCAAACACACAATGCATTTGAAGAATTAGCTTCAAATCCTTAAATTGGTAAATGCAATGAACTCTACATTCATGAAGAGACATAAAAATCATTGAGTAAACTTAGAAATTTGTTTTTGAATGAAAACCATATTTTTAAAGTTCATTTTCAAGAACTTTGATGAAGGAAGTGATTGAGAGGTCCTTGTGGAGGTCTACCGGTGTAGTTTGGTGCTCGAGTCGGTGCGGCGGCAAAAGTAGGTACTACCGGTGATGACTATGCAACCGAGGCTACACTATGTGCTCTGCTAGCTTTGTGGTCCTGATGACAGTTCCTTCTTCTCTTCTGACCTAACTGGCCCTGTTCAACCCGTGTGCTCCCTGTTGAACGTATCCTGTCTCCGGGTAAGTCTTTAGGTATGCATCCCTCGCAAAACTGCTGTCATAGGCATCCTAGAGAGTAGGTGGTAAAGCGGTGACCACTGTTCCTCCAATAGCTGGTACTATCTATGAAATAGTGGACCCTATCCTTGACTCTATCAGCTATGCCATCAACAAAAGTTAGAAGATATTGGTATCTCCCCATGTAAGCCATGACTGACTCTCCTAGTCCCTGCTTGATGTGCATGAACTCCTCTCTCTTAGCTATTAAGAGTGATGGCAGGCAATATTTCTAGTGGAAGTGTCTCTTACAGTCCATCCATGAAGTGAGATCTCCATGCGTGGCAGTCAGATTAGTCTACCACATGTAAGCATCTCCAACCAATGAGAATGCAATTAAAGTGAGCTTCCAACTGTCCTCGATTCTTAGTAGATTGTGGATCTTCCCATGACTGAGAATGTAGTCATCTGCCTCATCCCAATTTGAACCACCACTGAACTTTTTAGGCCAGTACTTCTCATACTCTCTAGTCCTCCTAGGTTCTGCAGTCAAGTGTACATCACTACCATCGTGAGTTGGTGCCACTACTACGGCTTGAACTAGAACCACTATTGTGATCGAAGGTACGAGTACTATGCTCACAGTGGGAGCCGATGGAGTGGCCTGAGGCATGGCTGCACTCGCATCAGTAGTAGGTGTCACTGTTGACGTAGGTGGAGATAGCGTCGGTGCAACTTGGCCTCGAAGTAAAGCAAGTAACTTGTCCATCTGTCTCCCATGAGACTCTATCCTCTGAGTCCAAGCCTGAAAATCTGTCGATGTGACATAGCATGGATCTTTGGCTCCACCTTAGTCACCGACATCTGACTGATCATCCATCACGATCTACAATAGAAATTGGTGAGTTTCAATCAGTCATAGTTAACGATATAATATAATACATATTAAAATTAACATATATAAACCATATATACTTTCCCCAACTCACCTCACTTTCCAACTAATACTCTAAGTTAGCTTTATAGGATTTCCACATTAAGTTCTATTTGTCCTAACTGTAAGTAAGCTTCTTGGTTAAGTTTTGGCTTATCAAAAGTTAAGGAAAGAACCTTGCGCTATGATATCAACTACGATAGCCTCAGTAGACCTACGTGGGCCTCGCCCGACATTAGACCTACGTGGACACCCAGTCGATTTCCATCAAGTTAACGCGTGCCTAGTCAGCCTTTATTTCAAATTATTCAAATATTAGTTGCTTATTAAGTTCGTTAATTAGTTTAACAAGTCATGTTATTCATTACGCAGCGAAAGTAATTTAAAGCAACAAATAAAAGTTAATTGAATTCGGGATAAGTCCTAGACGTGGAAATCCTGCAAATGATGTGATATCATGCATATAACTAGTGATAAAGAGTATAATACGTATATACATGTATCATCAAGTGTATCTTACATCCCCAAGTACCCAAAAGCATAAAAACATCTTGATACATAGTCATATATATAGCAATGACAAAAGAACCCATGAAGTAAGAGTAATAGAGCTAACTCTGAGGGTAGCTAAGAGAAAATCACCAAGTACAAGCTCATTTCCCTTATTGCTCGAGGGACCTGCAATTGTCACCAATGACGGAGACAATTCCAATAAGTAAAGCCAAAAGAGACTCAACAATATTTCTAAGTAATAAATTACAAAAGTCTTTAAATCATGCGAATATTTAAATAAAGATATAAATAAAATGACAAGGTGCGTGATAAAACAGACTAATCAAATAAGCAATGAAAATCAAGTGACAAGGATGCAAAAGATAGGTGAATAGGTAATTCGGTTCAAACTATGGGTCTTTAAACCATAACACAGCTTGAAGTCGACACAGTTGGCACAAGGCCACTTCCAATTGCCCCGACATCATTTTCTAGGCACTCCGGACTCATCGAGTCACTTCCAACAACTCCTTAACTATCAAGGTAAGCCACGGTGACCCCGGATGATTTATCCCTTGAATAGTCCTCAAGAAGAAGCCACGGTGACTCCATATGCTTAACCCGCAAGATGACACAACGAGTGGACTACTTAGACCCTATGCCACTCGAAACAAGAATAGAATACAAGTATGACATGCTTTTCAAGAGATTCATAATAAGAAGTTGAAAAGAAATCATGTTGACGCTCTTACTGGTTTACTTACCTCAAAATGCAATAATATCCGAGATATACCTAGCTCTCACATGTCCGTGCTGCACTCTCGATACCTGGCATTGACGCTCCATGTCCCCGACCTACTAGAGTTCATTTTATGTGTTAGAGTCCATTTATTATGAACTATTTCATTTCATTTGCAAAACAACTCATTTTGGTATTTTATTATGTTTCCAATATTTACTTTGATTTAACTTTGTCGTTTTAAGCCTTTTTAAAGGTCCCACATTCTTCCCCTAGGCTCGCAGACTCTAACACTAGGTATTACTTTAGGTTCAGAGCAAGAAGACCCTGAGAGAGTCCTTTTTTACTTGCTTTTATGGTCTAAGTTCTTATTGTGTCATTCATGAGGTTTTCAAGTAGGCTTAGTAAAAATTTTCTACCAAACTTTCTTTACAAATGACTATTAAAGTCTTAATAATCTCAGCTATTACTTGATCAAACAAAGTCTCTAAATATTAAGGAACCTTCAATAGATAATTTCTATTTATTTATAATATTATTAAGTCATTCGACAAGAAAAACCTCGAAGAAACATTCAAACATCTATATGTGAAACTTGTTGGAAAAGTAGTGCAGTTTTAATTTCAGGCCTCCTTCCCGATCCCAAAAATATAATCAAAACATCTCCAAATTAAAATCTGATTTTTATGGGTCAAGTTAGATATATAAACATCAAAACCTATCAAAAGTTTTGTTTGAAAACATTCATTTGATTGCTCAAAATCGATACCCAAATTGGCCAAAAACAAAACTGCATAACTGTTTTTGTTCACAAAAATGCAATCAATTCAATGCCAATTGACCTACGAAATCTTCTTGAAACCCTAAACTGATTTTCATGGTCCAAATTGGATATATGAGCATTGAATTCTATAAAAAAATCTAACCTTAAGACCTTCGTTTGATTGGTTGAAACCATTACCCAACTTAGCATGACTATAGTATTACATTGCATTTTAAACCATCATAAACTCCAAATCATCAAATATACTTAATTGTAAACCTTTTACTCTATGTCTTAGCTTTCTGAAAAGGTATGGTTTGCTAAATTATGATTGAAAATGAAAGAGGTATCAAAGATTTACAAAGACAGTTTGAATCAGAATCAAAATATGACCATCAAGTTTGTAAAAATTATTACTATAAATCTTTAGCTCGTAAAATACTCTTTTAGTCATAAATCAGCTAACATACCTAACAACAATATAATAAAAGATGAGCTCCATCCAATAAGAATTGAGAAAGTTATGTTTTGTCAAAACTCATTTGCAAAATCCCTTGATAACATTTTAACAACCTGATTGCTATGCATTTTTGAGCTAGAAAGAATTGAAATTTTGAAATCTCTCCGAGATAAAAGTTGTAGATCTCGAAGTTAGCTTTCCAACGGCATATTATCCAGAAAAAGTTATGCTCAATTTACAAAGGTTGGATCAAAAATTAACATTCATGCATCAAGAGACTTCAAAAACACAATCCATTTGAAGAATTAGCTTCGAATCCTTAAATTGGTAAACACAATGAACTCTCCATTCTTAAAGTGACACAAAAATTAGTGAGTAAATTTAGAAATTCATTTTTAAATCAAAACCATGTTTTTAGAGTTCATTTTCAAGAACTTTGATGAAGGAAGTGATGGAGAGGATGATTACCTAGCTTTGATTCCTCAATTTTCTTGATCCCCAACTTTAGATCTAAAAAAATCCAACCTTTAAAACTCTTGTTAATTCTGAATTTTTCTTGTTTGTGGTTTCAAGAATATGCAAATGAAACTCAAATATTCTAAGTGTGGTTTTTATTCCACTTGATCTCATCAAGTTGTATCTACAATCTCTACACTCATTAATGGCTCACACTTGATCCTACTAATCCATCCAAAGGTCCTAATTAGATCTATCACTACTAACCCACTCTAAATGATACACAAAGATTACATGCATGGACCTTAATACGTATTTCGAAGCATATCTAATGGCGGTTTATTTTTAACCAAACTTTAAGTTACAACTTAATGTACATATGTGTATTCAACTATAGGCACATTAAATTAGTTTATTTATCACAATTAAGAAATTATGACTTATCATATCACACTTTATCTTGATCCCACATCGACATGCATCATGAAGTCGCTCTCTCACTCGCTTGAATTTGCGATATAAACCTACATTCGTGTGCACACTTATATAGTTAGTTATAAATAATACACAACATCAAACAAAAGTAAAATTAATTTAAATTATTAATTTACCTCGGTGACGACACTCGAGTGTTGACCGAGATCGTTACGTGGGATTCGCCAACAGGTCACGATTTTACACGACACACAACTAGGATTAGATTATTCGGGTCGTTACATTTCAGCCTTCAAATGTTGGATATGCATATCCAAGAAGAACACTAAATTCCAAAAATCAAGGGCTTAAATAAAGAAATCAGCTATGCTAATATGATGTGATTTGATTTCATTCTTATGAGACAATTGCTTCGAACTCAAATCTTGATTCTCTCTTTTTCATTGATTCAAATATTACCATGAAATCAAGGCTACTTATTAAAAGGTAATTAGCTCAAACACTAATGATGGATTCCGCAAGCAGAGTGATAGAAGAACATGCGCGAGGGTTTTGGAGATGAAATCCACAATCATCTTAATCTTTAGCCCTAAAAAACCTAAACACCACAATCTACCAATGATACTTTCAACATAAAGTAAAGAATGCATGAGTGAGAGAGAAATAGACAGATGTCGGGAGAACGAAGGGGGAGAGAAATTCGTGCATGATTTTTATTTTTTTGTTGGGTTTGGGAAAATCTTTTGTTTGTTTAAATTTTGGTATGGTTCAATGCCGATAGTTCAAAAAAAATGGCCACGTGGCTGGTTTTGTTAGCCACGTCACTGGACTCAGCTGTCCATATAACTGAAGGACCAAATGTGAACTAATTACAAAGTTGAGGGACTAAATATTTAGTTTTAAAAGTTCATGGACCAAAAACATAAAAATTTGGAAGTTCAAGAACTAAAAGATGGGTTTTGCCTATCTAAAAAGTAACAAATGTTTATCATTTACTGCTGATTGTGCTTTATAACTCGAGTTTCGATAGTTGATTGAGTTTTTGTCGCCTAAGTTTAACTGTAATCGATTTTTAAGAGAATAATCACATATTTATTAAACTTATAAATCATTATTTCGATTTACCTAAACAAGATAGTAAAAAAAGCTAATTGATTACTAATTAACAATCATTTAATTGCATGCATTAACAATGATTATGCATTTTAAACTTATTAACATAATATTATTTTAAACTTATTGACATAATATTATGACCATTTTCTTTTGCATCAAGATGCGTGCGCACAATCAACAACATATACGAATTTTATTGAAACCTGAAATGTAATACATATTTATATTTTGTAGACAACCCTATTTATAAAATTAATTCATTTTTAAAGTACAAGTTTTATTTTAATTTACTTATAATTAAATAAATACTTTATTTATTTAATTTTTAAGTGTGTGCACAACAACCACCACAACAACAAAAATTCCATTTAAGACATTCATAATAAAATAACTTCTTTTTTTTTAATTACTTATGATTAAATAAATAATTTCTTTATTTTATAATTAAATATCGATTGATTTCACTTTTTCTCTACAGTAAATCATTAATCACAAAATAACACAATATTTACAATTGTTTTTTAATTCTTAAGTTAAGAAGAATTGTATAAATTTATTCAACAAAAATAATTCAAAAAATCTTTTAAAAAATAATATTAATACCTCTAAACGCAATTACTACCAATCCATCCTCAACGGGTGGTGACGGCGACCACAATACTAATAATAAAACTCCATAAACAACAATATATAATCAACCAATAATTCTCACAAACTATCACAAAAACACAAATAAACAAATAAAAACAATAAATAACATAAATATAGAAAATAAAAATAGTAAATAAATATAATAAATAAACAAATAAATAAACAATAAATACAATTTCAAAAAATAGTCCTAAAAACTACCTTAGTAATTCGGCAGCGGTGATGTCGTGTGGCGAGGCAGCGACGGTGGCGACGACGAGGCAGCGAGGCAGGGGCGACCGTCGAAGGGTTACGGATGAAGGAGGGTGGCGATGGACAGCAAGGAGGCGGAGATGAGTGAGATAGAGCGGCAGACGAAGTGTAGCGGTGAGGACGGCAGGACGGCAAAGGGTTACGGCAGACAGTGGCAGGGAGGCGGCAAACAGCAAAGAGAGAGAGAGAGAGAGAGAGAGAGAGAGAGAGAGAGAGAGAGGGAGAGAGGTGGGAGAAGTGGCAAGGAGGTGGAGGGCGGTGAGGCATGGAGGTGGTGATGGTCAACTAAAGCAGAGTAAATAGGGGAGAAGATGAGATTTTGGTTTTTATTTTGGATCGAGCAATAAATTTAATTCCGTAGCTAATCCATTGTTAATTCTAATTGGCAACGGATTAGCAACAAAATAGGTAGTTTATTGTGGCCACAATTATAACGGCTCAATTGTAGTAATAATGTGATCAACTTACTTCGATTGGGGATATCATCCTCAGGGAAAGGTATATCGCATTCAGTATACTTAATCAGGTTTAGTCTATTGCTAAGGAAATTTTTTTAATTGATTTTAAACTAAACTATTCTATTCTAACAAAACAATGCAAATACTTGTAATCTTATATTAAGAAGATCTTAGTTCATAACTTCACATAGGTAATGAATTCCTTCAAAACCATTCCTGATAGTTTCATTGGGAAACCCATGTCTATATCCATATTCAAGTATTGGTTACTCATTGTTTTCTCTCTTATGAGATTTCGATAAATTGAAGTATCGGTTTATTCTCTCAGGTGAACAATCCACTAGTCTTCATCGACCATGACTACAGTCTTATTATCATCTCTATGCCTATTCGCATAAAATTCTTGCACAAATATCTCACAACCCATCTCTACAGAGGACCCCGCATTGTTGTCGACATTGTAATTCTTAGTCAACAATCCTCAATTCCTCCCCCTTATTATGTTCAAAATTCTAGGCCCGTACTTTATTTCATTATTGATATTAAAACCCCTATCCGAAATAGTTTTCCAATTTTTGCTAATATCGCTCTTCATCCTAGCGAGAGCCTTGGCATTTATTAAATTGTGTGTTGAAAAAGGAATCCTAAGAGTTTCCTCAACTTCTTCCTCTATCTTCGACTCATCGCTAAAATCTAGGGGTAGAGAAGGTTCTCTTGGTGTTCTAACTCTATGGTTATTTATTGAAATCCTTGTTGGCCTAATACGTGTGGGTGAAACTTTGAATTTTATTTTGGGTTTTTTTCACTAAAGCTCCCTTTCCTTTCTCCTCTCTTGAACTTCTACCCTTAACACTTCTGCCCATTTTTAAAATCAAAAGATTCACAAGTCCGAATAACAATTAAACATGTCGATCATAAAAGTAACGTTTGTTGAAAATAATTCGGTACAATTCAAAACATTATTTAAAAGGAGAAACTCATTTGAAAAACTAACTTGAAATTCATCGAAAACTTAAAATAAAATCGGCATTAAAGTCTTAAATTCAATTATGAACTTTTAAATAGGTTTTCTAAATAATGTAAAATAATTGTCTGATAAATTCTAGTTTTTTTTTAAAGTGAAACAAAACAATCAAACCAAACCACCAAACTTATTTTAAACTCAATTTTCAAACCAATTAAAAATAAGTTTAAATATACCAAGATTTCAAAAATTTTGAATTTGTAAACCAATGATTATTGTATCACAATGCCTGATTTATTGGAATCAATGAAATCATTTGTTCAAGGTAATAGAACGAATTACAATAAAACAATTTCTTAAATCATTGAAAAACTTGCAAAAATCTTTCAAGCCAAAAATTTGTTAAAACAAAGAGTTAGGGTTATCGTAATTACCTTCTTGAGAGTGAATCTCTCTAGATATAAGCTTTTAAACTCCTATAGATTGAGTTTCAAAGCTCTAAGGTGAAATCCTTTAAACCCTAGTTCGGCTCTACTCTCCTAAATTCAAAAATCTTTAGGTTGAATGGAATCAGGATGAGGTGAGAATCACTCAAATATATTAAGATTGAGCTTAGGAAGGTTGAATATAGGCAAGAAATTGAATGTGCGGGTGAAGGGGTGCAACGATTTGTGTATATGGAGTGAATGTGTTTGTGGCAATTTGGGGTTTTTGTTTTTTAAAAACTCAAAATCGTGCCTAACGATTTGTGTGCTAAGTTGAATTGCTGGGAAATCGCTAGGAAAATTGGTGAAATGAGGTAGATTAACCACTGATCTGAGCAACAATTTGTGTTGAATGGTCGAATCACTAGAGATTCACCAAAACTAAGTTCACTTAAAATTTTGGTTTATGTCACCGATTTAGCCAGTGATTCCTAGTGTTAATTCACATTACTGGGAAATCACTAGGCTTAATTAATTATTTTTTTAATTTATTTCATAATTAAAATATATATCATTCATTAAAACTTATATAAAGGTAGAATTAACTCAAAACCCAAGAGTTTGATTAGAATATGTAACTAACTAAATAATTTTATTAATTAAATAAAAAAAGCAAGCGAATAATGCAAACTTGCATAAAGGCCATATAAACAAAACAACTTGATCACTCCCCCTTAATTGGAATTACCTCAGAATTTAAATTCAGAAAATATTTCCAATATAAGTGCAAAAAAGTGAGTGAATAAAAACATATTATACTAAACTAAACTAAATTACTAATAAAATTAAATAAACATAGAATATGGGCTACCTTCCCATACTACACTTTTGTTTACTATCGTTGGCTTGACTAATCCCTTCTAAAATTAAGGTGGATCTCTAAACTCGAATTTAAGATTATCCATTCTAGTGCCATTCCAGAAAATGATTGCTCCGCCATTAATTGTCAGGGTGATTGTTTTGTTCAATATATCCATAACAGCTTAAGTAGTGGCTAAGAAAAGGTCATCCAAAAATTAAAGGAGGATCTTCATTAATGAAGTGTGACATGAACAAAAAGTCTGTAGGCACAAAGTATTTGACCAGTAGAACTAGTACATTTGTGACCACTCTTATTGGTTGAATTGAAGTACCATTTCGTAATGAAACTCGTCCAAAAGCAAGTGAATCCAACTCCAATTGAGTGTGTTGAAAGAAATGTATAGGCATGAGATTTGCATTAGAACCCGTATCACACTAAGCTCTGAAGTATCAAACCCATTTAATTTTAATGTGCAAATGTATAACTCCATGATCATTATGCTTCACAAGACTTAAATTTGACTTTTTCTTGTTCTTATTCTTTTCTTCTTGGACTTGAAGTCTCCTGGCTTGTAATATTCTTCCCATTCTCCGGTTATTTAACTCTTCATTCTTGATTTGCTTTCTTTTATTTGGAAGTGTCTTAAACTTGTTCTTTCTTTGCAACTTCTTTATTAGTTTCCATTGTTACTACGTGAATTGCATAAAATTTAGCATTAAGGTTATCATAATATTTTAATTCTAAAAAATCACTATCATCAATTTTGTTATCGAATAATTCATCATATTCATCATAGTTATGTTCATTATTAATTTTGAATTTAAAAATTTTGTCATCAAATTCTATAGACATTGTTCCTTCAGAAATATCTAACTCAGTTATAGTTGTCTTAAAAAAAAAGTCTACCTAATAGTATAGGTAAAGGATTAGGCGATATTGAATCTCTCATTTCCATAACATAGAAGTCGGCTGAAAATACTAAGTCATGTACTTGTACAAAAATGTCTTCTAATAATCCATACGGCTTAATAATTGTACTGTATGCTTAAGGTTAATAGACATATTAGTTAACGATCCTATTTTCAATGATTCATAAAGTTTAAGTGACATTACATTAATTGATGCTCTGAGGTCACACATAACAGGTTTAATAGAAGAATTTTCTATTGTGATGGGTATGAAAAACATTTCAAGATCGAAGCATTTCTTAGGCATTTTCTTCCCTATTAAAGATGACACGTTTTATCCTAATTTTTCATTAGATTCTTCTAAAAACTTGTCTTTGAATTTAGATAATTCTTTAGTAACTTCATAATGATTTGAGTCCATTAAAGGTTCATTATTTTTACTTTTTAAATGATTCAAAAATGTCTTTTTTAGTTTCTTCCTTCCTAGCATTTGCTAATCATTGTGGAACGAGAGAAATAGAATGCATATATTCATTCAATTCATAAATATCGTTATTTGCTTTCTCTTCATTAACTAATTCAGAATGTTGTAAAGATATTTCGTAAGCTTCAACTCTTGCTAAATACCATGGGTATAACCTTTCGAGAAAATGTGTATATTTCAATTGTTCAGCCATCCATTCCCTAGTGGGAATAATATTTTTCATCATCTCTTCTTCTTGTTTTATTGTCTTATGTACTTTATATTTTTTTAACTTCTCTTAGGTATCTTTTCTTGTGGGTGCGTTTCTTTTTCATTATCGCAAAATAAATATTAACTTGTGCTTGATTTTTAGTATTTGTAGTTTAAGGAGGTCTTTTAGTTTGATTACTTAACTAATTAGTCTGTAAATTCATTTGATTTAATTGATTTTTCAACTCATTAATAGACGTATCAGTTTTAATTTGATTTTAAGAAATTTGCATAAATTTTTGATGACTTTGAGTCATAAATTTATGTAATATTTGTTCTAATTTTGGTTGCGTAAGTTGAACAATTTGTTAAGGTTGTTGCATTGGCGTAGATTGTATTAGTGCTCTTGGTCTATAAGTGATTTAGCTTTGATTTTATGGACCGTAGCTGAGATTTGAATTTGTCTTTCTAATGTAGTAATTATTGTTATTATATTGATTTCTTGGAGGACTAGAATATTAGTTCATAATCACGTTGACTTCTTAATATTATCTTCTTGTAATGTAGAACACACATCTATAGGATGTGTGACTTCATTATAAAATCCACATGGTTTCACTTGGTTTGATTTTTCTTTTAATAGTATTTTGACCATGTTAGATAATTCATCAACTTTTTCATCAAATGTATCACTTTTTTGTTATCAACATCATAAAGTTTCTATCTTGATATGTAGATTTTCTCACCACATTGTTTAAATTTTTTAGCCATTTTGTTTCTAGTTTCTTTTGCTTAAGTTGGTGCAATATCAAATAATGATCCACCATATAGGGAAT
The DNA here is from genome assembly GCA_039657365.1 of Stephania yunnanensis. Taxonomy (NCBI): domain Eukaryota; kingdom Viridiplantae; phylum Streptophyta; class Magnoliopsida; order Ranunculales; family Menispermaceae; genus Stephania; species Stephania yunnanensis. Next base: position 22,390,325 of record CM077581.1, on the reverse strand, counting down.
CTAATAGTTTTTGCTTAAAATAATTAAGTCCTTTCATAAAAGTATTCTAATAAAGCTCTTTGGGTATATCCATGTTGTGGAAAAGATGAAATTAATCTTTAATATCTATCCTAAAATTCATTAAAATTTTCATCAACTTTCCTTTTCACGACTATGATTTGTCTTTTTTAAGTATTAATTTTTCTTGTAGGCATATATTGATCTAGAAAAGTTTCTAACATTTAAGCCCATTTGGTTATTGAATCTTAAAGAAGATAAAACAACTAATCTTGCGCTTGATCTTTCAATTTAAAAGAAAAAGCTTTAATTTTGACTTTTTTCCAATGTACCGTCTTTAAGTTTCATTCCATTGACTTTGTGTTTGTATTCCCTTATAAATTTATAGAAGCCTACATTGTCTTTACCATTGAAGTTAGGTATAGCACTCATGAATCCAAATCGTAGTTCAAATTCAGGAAATCTCTCAAGATATGCAATATGCATTGGTTCATAAGCAGTGATATTTTGATTCGTTTGCCTAAAAGTAAGTTATATATTATAATTATTATTAATATTATCAAGGTTATTATTAGTTTCCGTTATGGTAGTATGGTGTTCTCTACATTGTTGTTGTCTTAAATTACGATTGAAGCCTTATCTACTTCAGGATCAAACGAATGTAAAGATCCCGTGGAATTAGAACGATGAAGTGGGTATACCATTCAATTTTTCAAACTCCTAAAAAATCTCTGATAACGGTGTAAAAAATTGACATGTGTCAAGTGTATACAATAAGTTTTCGGTATATCCTTATTATTTGTAGTAATGATAAGTGGGATCTTTTCCACGTGGATTTATCAAACTTTTCTAAGAAAAGCTTTTTCAATAGATTACTATTTTTACTTTAATTTAATTAAAATGAGAATTAAAATCACTAATTCAAAATATAAAACAATAATAATTAACTAAACTAATTAAACTAACTTAATTAACTTAAATAATTGAACTCAAAGTCACTAATATTCAAATAAACTCAATTCAATAATAAATAAATATTTAAACAAACATCCAGAACAATGAAACAATAATCCATTTTTGCATTCAAACATGTTATTCAAATCATATAGTCATAAGCATACTTTGTAATGTATTATAGATCATTAAACTCTAATAATAAGTAAGTAAACAATCCTTATCAAACCATTAGTTCTCCTTATACTGGTGGAAAAACCACGTTCTAATTTCATTAAATTAACCCTTTGAATACATAAAGAAATTAACTTTAAGCAATAAAACCGCATCACACTTTGTGAAAACTTCGAACTACTAAATCTAATACCTTCGAAAAGCCACCTTCAATATAAACTTAGATCTCAATTCACCTAAGACATCTAAATGGTAATGACCTTTTAAACCATCGTAGTTACTACTTTAAACTAGATATTAAATCCTAATATCACAATACACATTTTACATTATGCATGCAATACAAGGTTCCATGATTAAGATTCGTAAATAATAATCTATTGAATCGGTGAATTAAAGAATATGATTGGTTTAAAACATTAAACACAAAATCATCTAATCATAACTACATCACAAAATGGATCAAGTTCATGTTTGGACTTTGTTGGATTAATAAACTACTCACTGTTATTCATAAATAGCATTGCAATAAGGTAAATAAAAGGCATAAATACATACCTCTGAATAAATACATTGAATATTCAAATCGTCTCAAAAAATAATGAACAATAAAGCAATAAACTAAACAATAAACAATGGCTCCAAAAATAATGAAATATTGATCTAAATATTCAAGGGCAACTGATTTCATAGCCCTTTTGTCATATATATAGTATTCTAGGTAGTACACATCCCAAACTAACTCATACATCTCGTGGTTATCTAAAATTCTCGAATTTGAACCTAATAATTTCTCAGCGATTCCACTTATTACTCAAATTGCTAGGGAAATCCTTAGAAAACTGCTCAAGTGCTCCACCGATTTGAGTAGCGATTCCTAGTACAAATCTCAAATTGTTGATGACTCGCTGGCTTTAAATCTCGGTTGTCTTTTAACTTGCTAATGATTCTTTATATACTCTTCACATTCGATCAAATCTTTCATGTTTTTTCCTTTTTACTCTATTTATTCATATATTCTAATTATTACCTTAAATGACAAAAGAAAGAGAAAATCTCGTGTAATATATTCTTTTACATCTAAAATCACCCTAAAATACACTATAAAACACTATCTATTTATTGACTCACCAGAAATTTTATTTATTATTAAGTTCTTACCATGTTGATAATTATTTTATTTCTAATTGTTATTTTATTGTATAAATAAAGAATGAAATCAGACCTTGGAATGAAATGAAGTTGAAGTCATTCCATGTTGTTTTAACTTTTAAAATGAACTTAGACTTATAATTTTGATTGAGTTTGTGTGTTTCATTGTAACGACCTAAATAACTAATAATGGGTTTGTGCTTAATTAATGGTCACCGACCTGTTATGTGGTGCAACGACAATTACATAATCCAACACTCAGCTCGTAGACTGATATATAATTTTATTTTTTTATGATAGTTAGCTAGTGTAATGTAAGTGTGTTGACACTATTGGTTCACTTTTCTTCTCTTCTTGGTTCTCCATGCTTTGCCCTCGCTATCTAGTCATCTCTTACGACGTCAAGCATTCTTACCACGACGACAATCATATTTTATGTATTATATCCTCGTTTCATCCTAAAATCACTGTATTATCTCCTTTATACCTTGTATACTTGAAAATATATAAATAGTATCAATTAGAGCTTATTCAGTGATATTTATACCAAATATACTATTAAACTAGTGCTATATATAAGTCTAAATAATCGCTTATCAAATACCCTCAAACTTAAGATTTTGCACATCCCGAAAAAGTGTATTCTACTAAGTATTCTTACTACTACTTAAGTTCATATTTATTTCACATCGTTCATGGAGTATCCTTTAATTCAAATAAGTTCAAGTTAATAATCAACTCAAGAGCTTTTCTTTGCAAAACTTATACTTTCAAAAACATGTAGCTTTAACAACACATACAATTCATTTTTGAAACACCAAAGTAGTTCACAATCAAAACCATCACTACTCACAAATTTATTTCACCTTGACCCTCAAGTAGCAAGTATACAATCTCATGATTTCTCATTAAGCTAAAGAAGTTAAAAATAAGCATAAATCATACTAGCTTTTTAGACTTTAGCACTTCAAGATTCTATAGGACTTAATATAGTTAAAAAGAAAACTTAACTCAACTAAGCTACTTATACTTGAGCTAAATCTTTTATCTGAAGTGTTTTAATCTAACTTCCGCCTTTTCTTTTCATTATTTTTGTCTATCTCTTTTTCTTTTTTCTCCTCATATTTTCTAGTTGCACGGTCCCTCGCTTATTTTCCTATGGGTTTCGTTAGTCTCTCTTTTTCTAACCATCAAGTTCTTTGCTCCTTTTCCTTTGGAACTTGTGGGACTCTCTATTTTATTCAAAACTCTTATTAGCACTTCTCACTTTCACTTTATCAAGCAAGTCTTAATTCCAACTTTTTCATTAAAAACCATGCCTATCTCTTCCCCTATTAGCACTAAGTCCTAATTTACTTTTTATACTCAAGTAAGATCCATATTTGTTATAGAATTCCTTAAAGATCTAGCTTTTTCCACAAGAAATGTTATAATATTCTTCTTATTTTTGTTTCAAGTTCAAGGTCTTCCCTAACTCTATTATTTTAATCATGAAATCATAGCGTTGTTTGCTACATTTCTTATTTTCTTCAAAAAAAAAATTGTAACACTCTCTTGAGTTTTATATCAATAAGACACTTGTATTCTTACTCATCCTCAATTAAAGGCATTAAATTTGCAAATGAATTACTTATTCATTACATATTACCATACATAACCTAATTTATAGTACTTAAACACATTCAAATAATAAGTAAAATGAAAAAATACACTACATTGCTTTCCTCTTTAACTACTTCAAAAATAAAATTTTATGATCATACCTGCAGTGTTTATCCTTATTTCATCATTTCTTACTATTGTCATTGTGTAGTGTTAATGCCCACAAACTTAAACCAAACCTTATCCATAAGGTTTAAAAATAAGCCTGAAAATTGAAACCACTCAAGGTTTAAAAATGCCACAAACATATAACAACACAATACCGTAAGAACACATAAACCTAAAACTTAAACAAATTGACAAAATATCCCTCTAACTCCTTCATGCTTTATAAATATGCCGCATATGTTGAGACTTTTTCATTCCAATGAAATGTCACTCGGCAAATGGTCTTTCCTATGAATTTAACACAAACTTTCAAAAGTTAGAAAACTAAAACGTTTGGATTGTTCTAATTAAACTAAATAAATAACTAATTAACTGAAATTCAAAAACTTGAAATAAAAATGCCCCAGCTGCGTCCTAATAGCTTAGTTTAACGTCATTAGCTTGACACCTTTTCACTCATTTAGTTTGAGTCTAAATCGAGATACTCCATTTGTACGTTAGAGATAACTATATCTCTTCCTTTTAGATGTACTTCTTGCACTTCGACAAAGATAATCTTCCCGACATCATCATCCTCCTCAATACTCATTGTGATCATTTTCTTCCTTGTGTGCAAGACCGTATTGGCAGTATTTAAGAATGGTCGCCGAAGAATCATTGACACATTAACATTTATATCATGATCCATAATCTCAAAATCCATGATGATTGTGAATCTACCCACTTTAACATGCACAATCAAGACTCTCTCAATAATTAGACATGTTTTATAATGTAATTTAGGTTAATTTTAGATGAAAACGATGATATTATATTGGGTATTCTCTTATTTTATGATTTCAGGACTTAATAAGGAAAATAAAAGAAAAGGAAGAAAATGGGATTAAAAGAGAATAATTTGGTTAAGGGCAGAAAAAGTGTAGCAAAAGGTGCAGTATAGTGCAGCAAAAATATTTAGCAATTTCTCAACAAATCTAAAATACACAAGATTTGCTGGCTAAATCAATGAAGCACAAAAATAGTTTTTCATTGATTTTCTCACCGATTTAAGCACAAAATGGATTCGCGAAGAATTCACCGAGGTCGTGACAAATTTTTTAGATAAGAACAAGGAGTTTGAGTTTATCTGTGCTATGTACACATTAGGAAACTATAAATAGGACCCTAGGGCTTTAAAATTAAGTGCCCTATATTAGCCATTATTAGTTTTAAAGACTTTTCAATTAGGTTTTAGTTTAGTTCATTGTTCATTGCTTTTGGAGACTCTTTGTAGATTCAAGACTTATTTAATTGAGGTGTTTTACATTAATGTCTTTCAATTATTTGTTTATTGCAATGTTTATTATTAATTTATGTGAGTAGTTTGTTAATCTAAACAAAAACTCTAAACATGAATTAAACTGGATTGCACGTTAGTTATAATTATGGAATACAATGCTTGATGCTTTAAACCAATCATATACATCAATTACGATTTTAGCAAGTTGATTTTACGTATTACAACTAAAGATTCTTGTATTGTATGCATAGTTGCGAATATGTATTGTGATACATTGATTCCGATTCTACTATAATTATTGATGACAATTATATAGAAGTAGTAACTAAGATTAATCTAGATGTTCTAGGTAATTGTGTTCTAAGTTATTTATTAACTAGCATATTCTAGTTTTTTTATTTGGTTTAGATTAGGTATGATTTTCATGGAGTGTTAATGCTATCATAATTTCAATTTTATTGCGTTTTATCCAATAAGTAGAATTACAATGATAAGAATATGGCTTTTTTCATTGAATATAAAAAACCGGTGGCTGGCTAAAGGTTATCCACTTATTATGATAATGGGTTTAATGAACTAAAGATTCCATGATATAATCATAACTTGTATGGTATTTGTTAAGTTAAGTTTGAATGTTTAGAGGCAATCCAGTTTAATTTCATTGTTTAAGAGGTTTCGTTTAGATGTTTATCTTATATTGGTTACTTTATTTGAATTGTGTTAGTTTAATAAGTTTAATTAAATTATTTTATTTACATAGTTTAACTAGATAGAGTTTAGTTCCCATTTTAATTATATTAATTAAAGTAAAATAAACAAAATAATAAAAACCCACTTTCTTGAGAAGTTTGCAAAATCCCTATGGAGACGATATCTTGCTTATCACTATTGCAACTTATAAATATACGATAAATTTATTGTGCACGCTCGACATGTGTCAACTTTTTGCGCCGCTGCCGAGGATTTTAATATATTTTTTAGGAATATTTCTTATTGTTTAATATGATGAAAGAAGACCAATAACTTATTTTTAGGCAATTGATAAAAATGTAGCGGCTTATGAACCAATGTGCATTGCTTTTCTTGTAGAATTCCCCGACTTTGAATTAAAGTTTTGACTCATCAAATCTTTATCATACTTTCTCGGTAAAGATGATGAAGATACATAAACATTTGTTAGGGATTATATATAAAGTAAAAATGATGAAACTTAAGGATGTAGAACTTGAGTATGTTAAATTGAAAGCTTTTCCTTCTTCATTAAAAGGTCAAGCTCTTGATTGGATTTTCTATCTTCCTCCAAATCCTATAACCATTTGGTCCAAAATGTTACAAGCTTTTATAGATAAATAAGTCTCAACACATAAAATTAGTTTACAAAGACAAAGAACTAGTAATGCTAGGATGAAAACAGATGAGGCCTTTGGTAAGTTTTGGGGTAGGTATCTAAGATTGATCTCATTATGTCAACAAAATGGATTTACAAAAAACCTTTAGTGCAATATTTCTAAGAATGATTAATCTATGTAGAATGAAGATTTTTAGACACAGTATGTAGAAGATCTTTATTCGAACTAACACCAACTTTAGCTATAGAAGATATTAACAACATAGCTAAAAAATCTAAGCAATATGATGAAGAGAATAGACCCATAAAGGAGATAATTTATCAAGAGAAGAAAAGAAAATTGAGCATATCAGATGATGAAATTGATGAATTAAAAAGCATGGTTAAGCTATTATTAAAAGATAGATCTATCCAAGTGAAACTTTGTGTTTTTTGTAATAATAATAATCATCTCGATAATGAATGCCCTTTAATGCAAGAAGACAAAATTGAAGAAGCTATTGTGATGATGAACCGTTATGGTGGATTCACTAAACTAATTATAACTCTAACGACTATACAAATCATCTACAACCAAATATAGGAAATTGTCTAAATGACAAAAGTTATCGAAGGCTTAGGTGACCTACGTGGATTGAAAGAACCATTCCATTGAGAAATTCAAACAAGGAGCAAGATCAAATAATCCAAGTCTTATAAGGCAATATTAATGAATTGAAAAATCAATCAAGTAAAATGAACCAATAACTTAATATATCCATTGATCAAACTAAAACACCTACATAAATTGTTCATACTAGTCAAGCACAAGGTAATGTTGTATTCAATGATGGAAAAGACACACTTATAAATGGAAAGATACTTAAACAACGTAACAAAAGGAAAATACATAAAAATATTTAAGAAAATGAAGAAATGATGGCTAATGTCATTCATACTAGAGAATTGATGGCTGAACAATTGAAATGTACACATTTTCATGAAAAGCTATACCTATGGTATTTAGCTAGAGTTGAAGCTTATGAAAAATCAGTACAAAAGCTTGAAATAACTAATGACGAGAAAAATGATAAGATTCCTTATAACTTGAATGAAGATATATATTTGGATTTTATCATTCCATAACAATTAGCTTATGCTAAGAAGAAAGAAAACAATGAAGACATACTTATAGCATTTAAGAAAATAAAAATCAATAAACCACTGATGGGATCAATTAAACAATTTTCTAACTACGATAATGTTTTGAAAGAATTCTCTAAATCTAAGAAAAATCTAAAGAAAAATCTAAAGAAAATTTAGGACAAAAGGTGTCTCTTTTAATAAAAAAAAAATACTTGAGAAATGTTCTGATCAAGGAATGTTTGGAATACCTATTACCATAGGAACTTCTTTTATATACTTTGCTATGTGTGATTTTGGAGCATCAATTAATGTGATGTCCCTTAAACACTACGAATCATTGAAAATATGTTCGTTTACTAATATAACTATTAGTCTTACTTTGGCTGATAACACAGTGTTTAAGCCTTATGGTTTATTAGAAGATATTTTAGTAAAAGTAGATGACTTAGTATTCCTGCCGATTTTTATGTCATGGAAATGTGAGATTCAATATCATCTAATTCTCTATCTATACTATTAGGTAGACTTTTTTTAAAAAAAAAACTGCTAAGGCTAAGTTAGATATCTTTGAAAGAACTATGTCTGCGTAATTCGAATACCAAATTGTTACTTTCAAATTCAATAATTAGGATAACTATAATGATTCTAATGAATTTCTTAGCAAAGAAGTTAAAGATCATGATTCTTTAGAATTAAATCCTTATAATAGTCTACATACCGAAGTATATGCAATCAATGCAATAAAGATGAAAATTGAAAATGATATTTCAAAGAAGGAAGAAGTTGAAGACACTCCTAATGATAAGAAAATAACTCAAGAATGGAGAGTTCAACAATCGGAAAACAAGAAAAATACTATCAAGCCAGAAGATTCAAGTGTTTAAAAGGATGTTAAAAAATGTTAAGTTCAAATTTTGTAACGTTACATGATCTTAGAGGGGTCGGTATAAATACTAAGATAGTAAAGGGATTGAATTCTATCAATTCATTCTTTATGACGGAACCAAAAGAAATAACTAATAAGAATAAAAATGATAAGTCAAGAAACATAATAATCTCTATTGTTATTAATAGTAAGAAATTTGAGAATGTCAAATATGACTCAAACGCATCATATAACACCCTATCTTTCTATTATCTTTTAGAACACAATCTTTGCAGTAGGAAATGTGATAAAAATCATAATATTATAGTTTCTTTTGCTGATGGATCTATAATAGAGAATAAGGGTATACTTAGATATGTGTAAGTTAAAATTGAAAATTTTACTTTCACGTTAGATTTCATTATTTAAGATCATAAACCAGAGGATGATGTAAGTATTACATTAAGAGAACCTTTCCTAAGAACTACTAATGCAACACTTGATGTAGCTCTAGAAACTATCAAAATAAAAGTTAGGAATGAGGAAATTGATTTTAAACGTGGTATAGAAGAACAATTTCTTAATTTAGAACCAGATTAGGACTGTGTAGTTCAGTCGAGCCAACGACAATAAACAAAATTGCTCTATGGAAAGCAACCTATAATCTATCTTTAATTTATGTTTTACTATTAAAATTAGTTAGTTGTTTTTATATTATCTCAACTTTTGACTGTTATTTTGAAAATATTTTAAGAATTTCGATTCCAGAATAATTTCATGTAAGGGGTTGATTAAACCAATGTCTTTCTGTATATCGTCTTATGAATTGTATATTAATTGGCTATTTCATTTATATAGTAATGAAATTATTGTTTAATGCATACCATAATCAAATTCGGATAATTTTGGAAAAATCTTCTTTATTATTGATGTTTATAAGTGAAATATGTGAAAGATGATCAATTAAATTGAAAAAAAATAGTCAGACATATCTAGTGAATTCTGAGCGACATGAATTAATATTGGAATCAATTAGAGAATCAGTAATAGATTATAGAATTTATAGTGAAAAATTCAAGTTAGGGATTGATAAGCGATTATTTATATGTATATATAAGGTTAGTTTAGTAGTATATTCAGTAGAAATATCCTCGAATGAATGCTAATTCATGGTATTATGGCATTTTCAAGGAATTAAGATGTATTGGAAGGAATCAAGGAAAAATGAGAAGAAACAGAGTAAAAATACACAAATTTAGAGTTGGCACTGTGGGAGCATGTATTGACGCTTATGGGGAGACAAAACATGGCTTGGGGATAAAAGGCATGACGTGGGAGAGAAGAAAGAAATGAAGAAAATCAACTCTGGTGGTTTGGCTCAATGGCTGCACCGTGGCACACAAGGGACAGTGTCGAGACACATAAGGAATGGTGCCAAGGCTCCAAGAGCTCAAAAACACACATTGAAGCTATGGCGGAGTGGTGGCGCCGTGACTTAATACACGGCGTCGGGGCAATAAGTGACAGTGCCAACTTCGTAGAAATTAGAAAATGAAGCTTTAGTTTGGGATAAATTGTAATTTAGGGTTTGTAATTTTATTGGGGGAGTATAAATAGGTATTAGGATGTGGTAAACTAAAAGGAGACAACCAAATAGAATGATATTAGCCTCCATTAGAGTAATTTAGCTTTGAGCTAGAGTATTAAAGAGTTTTTATTGGAGAAACGTTGAAAACTCCACGTTTGCAATCAATATTTGGTTTCATTGATTAATGCAAGGTAATACCTATATTCGTCTTTGTTTTGCAATGAATTATATATTGCGTTATGATGTGTGTGTTTCAATGATGTGCGAGTATTCTATTTATCTTAAGGATTAATGGATCTTATGGTATGAATGTTATGCTTTGAAAAGGAATAAAAAGTAATAATAAAAAGTGCAATGGTTAGGATTTTTATTGATTATGAGCGTAATGCTTTAGACATCTTGATCACATATCTAATGAACTTAGGCTTTAGGAGCTATCATGGCCATTGAAGTTTCTAATTCGGGCATGAATGGTACAATCATAAAACACACAACATCGAGTGATAGTTGTTGATTAGAGAGGCGCGGATAATAAAATTAGTTGGTTATGAATCCAATGATTTAAGACTTAAAGCAATGTAGAATTTACGTTATTCACACCGATAGGTAGAGTTCTAGTTTGCACATTAGAATTTTCTCCATCACGACTGTGGATTGAAGTGGATTTCAAGGAATTATGTCTATTTTAATTAGAATTGCATAAAATATATTGACATGTAATTATGTGTACAAAGCATAGTATTAAATTACCAAGGTGAGGTTGTGAACTAAGATATCCTTAATATAAGAAGTCAACTTAAATTTGAAAGTGAATTGTTAGATAGTTTAGATTAGTATAAAACAAATTAAAAGTGAATCCTTTAACAATAATTCAAGTTAAGTAGGTAATACACAAATATTGCAAAAACCTTTTCCTAAGGACGATATCCGTGATCAACGTAAGTTGATTGCACTATATCTACAAGCGAGCCATTATACTTGTGGCTCGTGTCAGCAATTCAACAGTGAATCCACTTTATGACTGAAAATTGTAGAGCACATTGGTGGGTTACATAGCCTTGTTTTCACTGATTTAGGTAGTGAATAGTCATTGATTCCACAGAAACTCATGATTCGCTGAGCCATAATTCGAATTTTAATAGTAAAACCTCAAATTTCAAAGCACATAACTCATTTCATATACATAACCATTACAAACACATTTGATTAGAAAACCAAAATTTTGTATAGATCAAACCTTCTTAACTTAGATTATAGTATGATTGAGTGATTCATTCCTCAATTTTGACCGTTAAATGCAAGACAAGTTGAGTTTGAGAATGGATATTTATGTTTTAAACTATTAAAACTTGAATATGGAATCTCGAATAAAATAATAGAAAATGAATACAAACACTTTTACTATACATATAAAAGTTGTGGAAATTATGGTTTTGAGTTATCAATTCAATGATTTAATACGCAATTGGTTTGATTATGAGTTTGAAATGAGTTTGGAAATATTTTAAGTGAACTTCAATTCGATTAGTCTATGATGTTTAATAACTTGGAATTGTAATTTGTTATGTGATACTTTAACAATTGTTTTTTGTTTCATGATGATGATGTTTGAATATTATATTTATCATTTAACTTTTCTTTACAAGAATTTTATTTATATATTCAAGTGTAATTTACATTAGATTTAAACATATAAATTTGTTTACGCTTCACGAGGTATATTTGTTTTATTGAAAACATGACTTAATTTTTAAACCTTGATGATAAGGTTTGAAATGAGTTTGGGGGTATTTTAGGCGAAGCATAGCAATAGCAATAGCAAGGAAAGAAAGAAAGGTAGAAAATAAGTTTAGAATTGATCTAAAGTTCAAAAATCTTGATCTGATATTCAAGAGAGTTAATGAAAATTTTCAAATTTCTTCCGAAATTCAAGCAAGTATGAATTTAATAAAAATGAATATATATATATAATACATTTTGAATGAAAGTGATATTTTTATTACCCAAGTAAATTCTATGATAAAAGGAATCAATTTTTATACCCCTTTGAACTTTACTAGTTGATGTATGCACTGGATGAGTTTAAAGGGATTAATTGCTTCATGTTAGGCATGAGAATAGGCAGAAGATCGAAATAATATTATAAGACGAACAAGACAAATCTCTACGAATGTTGTGATATAAAGGCTATTGATTAAATATTTTTATAGTATATATATAGAAAATCATTATGCCACAATTGAATGAAGAAATGGGTTGAAAACCAATGAATTTCTATAAGTTAGAAAGAATACTTTCTTCAACTTTAATGGACACTAAGAAGTGCTAACTAGAGTTTATAAATATATATAGAAAATCCTATAGATTCATTAGGAAATGGAGTAGAGAATCTATAGTGGAAAAATGTGAGAATGTCCACAAAAAATGGAACAAGGACGTAAAAGTCAAATGAAAAATATTTTTAAAAAGAAAAATTAGGATGAAGTAAAAAAAATGAGAGATGAAAAATACAGATGTTCTTAAACTCTTCAAAGAAAAGATTTAGCTCGAGTGCTTGAAGATAGGGTTGGTGAATTATTTTTTAATCTAATACGTTTTAAATGATATATTCATTGGTATCTTGACAAAATTTCTATTGATTTTGATTGTGATGCTATTATAAAGTATTTTGTAAAATTAAGATTAATCTAATAGTTTTATGTTTTGAGATTGTACACTAGTCATCGTAAGATTGATGCTTGTCAGTGGAGATTGAAAAAACCTATAATGTGTACTAGCCTTGGTATTGATTGAACTTTATATTCTAAGGGTTATTGCATTGGGTTGTTGAGTTATCATTAAGAGATGATTCGTTCTTTCTAAATCATTATATTCTATCATAACTTCTATTTACTTGAGGGGTAATATGTTTCCATTTGAAGATCAAATCATATCTATTTAAAACTTCTATTATTTAAAGTTAAGGTGAATTAGATTGAAATCGGTATATAAAGAATGAAAAAAGAATATGATTGAGAGTATTCCTTTGCTCGAGACAACAAAGTACAGAGTTTGGAGGTATTCAATAAATAAATAATTAGACATATTTTACAGTGTAATTTAAGTTGATTTTAGATGAAAATGTTGCTATTACGCTGGTTATTCTCTTGTTTTATATTTCAGTATTTAATAAGGAAAAGTAAATAAATGGAAGAAAATGAGATTAAAAGTGAAGAATTTGGTTAAGTGCAGGGAAAAAAGCAGTGCTTTCCAGCAAAAATAGCTAGCGATTTCCAACTGAATCCAAAATACACAAGATTCGTAGGCTGAATCGATAAAGCAATGAAATAGTTTTTTTGTGATTTTCTAATCGATTTGAGCAAAAGTGGATTCACGAAGGTCAGTGACGAGTTTTGTAGATAAGAACAAAGAATTTGAGTTTATCTATGATATATACACATTAGGAAACTATAAATAAGACCCTAGAGCTTCGAAATTAAGTGCCCTCTATTAGCAATTATTAGTTTTAAAGTCTTTTCATTTAGGTTTTAGTTTAATTCATTGTTCATTGCTTTTGGAGACTTTTTTAGAGATTCAAGACTAATTTAATAAAGGTATTTACATTAATGTCTTTCAATTACTTATTTATTGTGATGTTTATTATTGATATGTGTGAGTAGTTCGTTAATCTAAACAAAAATTCTAAATATGAATTAAACCAGTTTGCATGCTAGTTATAATTATGGAATGCAATACTTAATACTTTAAACTAATCATATACATCAATCATGGTTTTAACAAGTTGTTTTTGCATTTTACAACTACTGATTCTTGTATTGCATGCATAGTTGCAAATATGTATTGTGATATTTTGATTCTGATTCTACTATAATTATTGACAATAATTATATATAAGTAGTAACTAGGATTAATCTATAGGGCCAAGTTACTCTAGTGGATGTTCTAGGTGATTGTGTTTTAAGTTATTTATGGACTAGCACATTCTAGTTTTTATTTGTTCTAGATTAGGCATGATTTTCAGGAAGTGTTAATGCTATCATAATTTCTAGTTTATTACGTTTTATCCAATAAGTAGAATTACAATGATAAGAATATGAATTTTTCCACTGAATATAAAAAAATTGGTGGCTGGCTAAAGGCTATCAACCTATTATGATATCAGGTTTAATGTATTAAAGATTCCATGATATAATTATAACAAGTATGCTATGTTTGTTAAGTTAAGTTTAAGTTTGAATATTCAAAGGTAACTCGATTTAATTTCATTGTTTAAGAGGTTTTCTTTAGATTTTTATCTTATATTGGTTACTTGACTTGAATTGTGTTAGTTTAGTTAGTTTAACTAGTTTAATTAAGTTAGTTTATTTACATAGTTTAATTACATAGAGTTTGATACCCATTTTAATTAAATTAATTAAAGTAAAATAAACAAAATAATAAAACACACTTTACTGAGAAGTTTGCAAAATTCATAAGGGACAATATCCCGCTTATCACTACTACAAGTTATAAATATACGAAAAATTTATTGTGCACGGTTGACATTTGTCACTTACCAAGTTACCATCAACTACTTGCAACTTCGTTGTATTGGGATAATTGATATTCAAATTAGCTTGTAACATGTCCTTTATAGGCATCACATTGATTGAGGCTCCCGTATCACACAAGATGTTTCTAAATTGGTGCCATTAATGTTTAATGATATGCATGCATCTCTAAGATCTTTCCTTTTGACTAGTTGGAGTCTCGATGTGAACTTAAATTTTGGTTCCGACTAATTGGGAACAACCTAGATACTATTTACTTTAAGTACGTCATCTAAAGGTCATTCATCTTCTTGTTTAGCTCTCTATTGTTTCTTCCACTTCTTGTTATTCTTCAAAACATTAATCTTTTGTTGCTTGAATCCTTCTAGTTCATCTTGTTCCACTTCTGTTGTATAAAACAACTAAACCCTTTGGGCATTTACTTTAAACATTTTATCACTATTACTCCTTAACTCTACCACCCCATAAGAACATTTAGCAACAACCTTGAATGGTCCTGACTATCGTGATCTTAATTTACACGAAAATAGTCTCAGTATTGAATTATATAACAAAACTAGTTGTCCTGGCTCAAAAGACCAGTGTTCAATTCTTTTGTCATGCTATTGCCTTGATTTCTCTTTGTATAACTTAGCATTTTCATATGCATCCTACCTAAACTCATCGAGCTCCATATGGTTAAATAATCTAGCTTTCCCTATGGCTTGAAGATTCATGTTAAGTTTTTTTATAGCCCAGTTTGCTTTATGCTCTAACTCTACTAGTAAGTGATATACTTTTTCATACCCTGACCATACGGAGATATGCTAATTGGTATTTTGATTGTCGTTCTGTATGCCCATAATATTTCTTCAAAATGGAATGCTCAATCTTTTCTTTTCATGTTAATTGTTTTTTCTAAGATCTGCTTCACTTCTCTGTTACTTACTTCAGTTTGTCCATTTGTTTTAGGATGTTATGTAAGTAAGGTTTTACGCCTAACCTTTTATTTTTTATGATATGACCCAAACCTTAGTGGGCCTGGACCACTCGGCTTAAACTATTGCCAAACCCCTCGAGATAATCCAGTGACGTCAGATGATGATTTGGTCAGTTTTAACCTACGAAAATAAACCATGACATTCTACAAAATAGATTAAACCAGGCTAATAGGTGCAGAATATAACAAAGCCTTTATTATCTAATAAAATGCAGAACTAAATGTAGAAGTTTTACATACCAAATTAAACATAAACTGAGTAAGGTAACAAGGCTTCAAACATCCGGCCAAACAAATCCCCTATTTATTACATAAAGTCTAAAAGCAAATAAATAATTATTATCGAGCCTTGCAAACAAGAAATTAGCTTCTATGCTAAGGCTTTGCCATTTTCTTTGTCCTGAGTAGCAGCTGAGGTACTTGGAGGAGAAGTAGTGGGTTGAGAAAAATATATCAACGGGCTCAGTAAAGTAGAAACCTGCTCTACTATCAATCATCCAAATAATACCTAATAATAAAATCAAACTAGATTTCAATAGTTCAGATAATAAGATCCATTATCATTTTCCGAGCATTAAAGACATACATAATCAAGCATAATAATATTGCGAGATTAAACAACAATAATGCCCAACCAAAACTTTAACAAGGATAACAATGATATTGAATGCCTTTAGAGTCATAAGAAGTGGCAATTGATGTATCCAACTGGACAATAGGCAATAGCTTATCCTTCCACCAATGTTGTGGTTTAAGCAACAAGAAGTTCATATGTTTGAATGTCAATAGTCATATCATGCAGTAGGTCTTAGCTTATCCTCCCTGCAATGGTGGGGTTTAGACAATATGAGGTTCACAAGTCTAAAGACCTATTCACCTTGCATAGCTTATCCTTCCCCCAATAAAGCGAATCAGGCAATATGGGATTGACAAGTCTAGCAAAACTCCATAGAGTCATATCATAGGAGGGACCAGATTCCTCCGATCCTTCAACTGCGGCACCAAGTATATTCATTCAACGTATATCAGTTCCACAGGTATACAAGAGATAGAGTAACAAAAAGGGACATGATAAGCAACATATCAATGAAAGATATCAAGTAGATTCCAAGTAATTCATAGACCAATTACTGAAATAAAATTCTAGTATATCTACTAGCATGGCATGATTGATAATATAGCAAACCCCATTTACCTCAAGCGCTGCTAAATCCTAATTTTGAATCTTCTATGAGTCCCACATTTATCCTTTAGTATCTATATTTTATACATACTTGGATAAGTTTATTAAGAACTTTGGACCATGGGTAGGCACATACTCGAAGTTTGTACTCGAACTCGCATTTAAGACCTTATTGTTGCTCCTAACTTCCAACATATTTTTGAATAAGTCAAAAAATCATTTTGAGTGGTTTATAAATCTCATGTTGTTAAGCTTCCAATAGGCTTTCTAACGGTATTTGAAACGTCAAAATTGGAGTTAAAACGAAAAAGTTATGGCCGTTGAAAATCGAGGTAAAAATTGGGATTTTTTAGAATTTTGCAAGAGTGGCAGCCACAGTGCTGTGCAGGTTGTTTGCCCTTTGACTCTCTGATTGAGTCTCGATAACCCCCGAAACTCCCCCGGAGCTTCCCCGACATTCCCTTGGCTCAAAATTTAGTAAATAAGGTCCCAAAACATATTTTCTAACAACAAAACCACCAATTTGATATCAAAACATCAAGGCTCAAATCTATTAATTTTTCTTGTTGAAAACTTGAAAAAAACTTTATTAAACCATTATGGATTTGTCCAATCCAGAAATCAAAGAACTCCATAATCAAAACCAAAGCCACAATCACCACCAATCTCGGATTCAACACATACCTATCATGAAAACCCATGTGTTCATCACATATTAGCATCAATTCATTAAGGAAGGCTCCCAATCCACATATACAACCATTGGTAACGTGAAGAAAAATAGTTGAAAAATAAAACCTTTGTAAATCCACTTGAAAACATTGGATACAACACAAATTCGAGAATACATACTCAAAACCCAAATATCATGATTCATCTCCTACCTTAACCTTCTAAAAAAAACAAATCAAAGAGTGAAAGATTAGAGAAAGAAGATGAATGATTTACCTTGCTTTGTGTGCACTTGATGTGAGTTCCCTCTCCTCCTCTAAATCCACCAACAAAGCTTCATAGGGTTCTCTTCTCAAGTTCTCCAGTAGCTTATTCAAAGAAAAGTGGCTAGAAGCCCTAATAGTGGTTTGTATAACTTGTTAGAGAAACTAGGGTTTGGTGGACTAAGTCCAACACTTCATCTCATCAAGATGAGCTTAAGTGCTAGGATTATCCTAGACTCAACAAGTATAGGCTCCACTTGTGTTTTTGACCCCACATATACAACCATTGGGAACGTGAAGAATAACATTTGAACATTAAAACCCTTGTAAATCCACTTGAAAACATTGGATACAACACAAATTTGAGCATACATACTCAAAACCAACATTTTCTTTTGAGGTTTATGATTTTGGTTGTAAGATTTACCTTAGATGGTCCTCTTTAAGCTTTGGAGAGTTGTAATGGCCTCATAACACTCCAACTTCTCTTTATCACACTAAGCCCTAGCCTCCACTTGTGTTTTTGACCAAATAGCTATAACATAAGTTTGTAGCTACTATTTATTTGTACAACCCATCTAATGTTTGAGGTGACCAATCTCAACCCTTGATTTAAATCTTGTGCCCACTAGTTCTAGGATTATCAAGTGTCTCTCATTTAAGCTATACCATATGGATTTTAACCACTTTACCCTTGCATGCTCTACAAGTAATGTCTTAGTAATAGATACTAATACACATATTTAGGCACGTACACACACCATATCATATTTAATAGTTCTAAATCACCTACAGTATCTATTAAATTGGATTTAAGAAATTTGGGGTGTTACATTTTAAGCAATGCATCGAAAGCTTTATTACAGAAATGCGACCCTTCGTCACTGACTAATGCTCTAGGTGTTCCGAACTAACAAAAGATATTTTTCTTTATGAATTCAATGACCACTTTTACATCATTGGTTGCGATTGCTTTGGCTTCCACCCATTTGAAGGCATAATCCACTACTAATAATATACATTGTTTTCCATTTAATGTAGGGAATGCCATGAAATCTATTCCCTATACCTCAAATAGCTCAACTTCTTGAAAAATGGCTTGTGGAAACTCTTGTCTTCTAGAAATATTTCCTATTCTTTGTCATTCGTTGCAAGTTTTCATTAAAATATATTAATCTTTACAGAGATTTGGCCAGTAGAATCCGAATTGTAACACTTTAGTTGTCATCCTTTATGCTCCAAATGTCCCTCATATGGTGATGAGTGAAATCTTTCCAAAATGCTTGCAAATTCCTCATCTGCTACACATTGTCAAATTAACCTATCATTGCATCTTTCGAATAGATATGGCTCGTCCCAAAAGTATGACTTCACATCACTCAAGAACTTCTTTCTTGTTGCATTTATTAAATCTGGAGGAAATACACCACATGCTAAATAATTGACATAGTCTGTGAACCATGGTGCCTCTTTCTAAACCATTGCCTTTTGTACTTTTTATGATTTCTTTATCTTCTTAACAGCCATAACATTAACCGTTTATGGCTTGTACATCACTTGCTCTTGTATTGGCTCATTCATTATCGTAATGATCATCAGGTGGATAGCACTAACATTTTCCTTGGGATTTGTGACAGTGTTACTCAAAAACTGCCTTTCCTTCCTTGAATTCAAAGCAACAGCTGACTGGCCAATCTGTCGCTCTAGGTTCTTGACGGATTATGATCTTTCATCATCCATCCTCTTCATAGCTTGCTTTACATTTTTCATCTTTTTCTCATACTTTTCATGTCGTTCTATATTGCTCATGTCGATAACGTGTAAGAATTTCTCAATTGACTTTAATGAAGTCATTTCCACGCTCTACCCTAGCTTCCCTTGTTAGACTTATTGATCAAAGATTAGAGGTAACTTTAGTGCATTATCAGGATTTCCATATGGAAAGTTGGGGTTGTTATATCCTTGATAAATCCTTTCAGGAGCCATTCCTTTTGACCTGAAGTTGTTTCCATATGTATAATTGTTCATGAAGTTGATCTCCTTAAGTTCCATTCCTAGTTGCATGTCCATTTGATTAACCACTGTAGCTTGGTGATTAATGGGTTGTTGTATAGCTTGCACTTGTGGACTTTGTTATTCCATTTGAAGCCTTGCAGTTTGACTACTTAGTTTGGATAGTTGTGACATAATCGTTGCTTGCGAATCAATCTCATTTATGCATACTGTTTTACTAATTTTGGAATGAGTTCCAACTGTGGAGTTCTTGGACATAAGATCTATAAGATCCAATGCTCCATCCTCATCCTTGGTTAGTAGAGAACCACCTACTGCGACATCTACTAGTGTTCTAGTGTTGTGATTCATTCCATAGTAGAAAATCTTTAATTGTGCCCATTTCACATTTTCATGTCCTAGACATCTCCTCAGCATCTTCCTGAATCTTTCTCAAGCCTAGCTAAGAAACTCTGCATCCTTTTGCTTGAATTAATCGATTTCCAGTTTCCTTTCACTGACCTTCACTAGGGGACATAAATTGTCTATAAATCTTTTATTGATTTCTGCCCATCAAATCATACACCCTGCATTCAGCTCTTAGGACTAGGATTTGAATTTTCCTCCCAATGAGAATGGGAGAATTCTCATCCTAATCACCTCCTTTGTAACTCCGGTAATGTGCATGGTGTCGCACTTCTCCATGAAATTCTCTACATATGCAATTGGATCTTCATTTTCTAGCCCATCGAATAGGCTATTCTACACCATGTTGATGAGAGACAGTCTTGGTTCGAACTCGATGGTGTTGGCTTGAAGCCTCATCGCTCTATTATAAGTTTCTCAAACTTTTGGTTTAAAGTAGTTACGAAGACTTGTCTATACTTGCACTCTGTCCTGCACTACCAAATCACCGTCGGGTTGGTTATTCCTTTGACTCTATTGTTATTTCATGCTTGATCCTCCACCATCTTGATTTCATTCTTTTACCTTCCTTTATTGGTTTTGTTAATCTCATGTTCGTAAGGAATTAAGTCGTTTTCTCCTTTACTATAAATGCACTAATTCTCACTGAAAAGAAAACACAAAAGATCAAGTGCAGATTGTCAAACTTGAAACTTAAACCTTCTATTTTTTTTTATGAACTAGAAAGTAAATTACTTAAAATAAAACTTAACAATTTTTTAAACTAACTATACTAGAGTGGCTACCTATCCATAATAATAGTGCCAAAAAAATAGATCGTGGCCACAAGTATAATGGCTCGATTATAGTAATAATGTGATCAACTTACATTGATTACGGATATCTTCCTCAGAGAAAGGTGTAGTGCACTCAATATACTTAGTCAGGATTACTCTATTGCTAAGGAAATTCCTTTTTTAATTGATTTTAAACTAAACTATTCTATTCTAACAAAACAATGTAAATACTTGTACTATTATATTAAGAAGATCTTAGTTCATAACTTCTCCTAGGTAATGAATAACTGTGCTTTCAACGCAGTCCTTTCATCTTCATTATGCGTGTGCAATGCTTAATTAGAATAGACAGATTTCTTTCAAATCCACTTCAATCCACTGTCGTGATGGAAGAAACTCTAATGTGCGAACAAGAACTCTACCTATCGGTGTTAATAATGTTAGTTCTGCATTGCTTCAAGTTCCAAATATTTAGATTCATAACCAATTAAGTTTACTATTCATGCCTATCTATCGATGTTATATATTTTACTGTTATATCATCCAAATCCGACTTAAAAGCTCCAATGGCATTGGTAACTACTAAAACTCATAATAAAAAAACATGTGATCAAGATGTTCATAGCATAACGTCTAGAATCATTACAAATTCTGACCATTGCACTTTCTAACTTTACAATCCATTCAAACTACTTTAGCATAGCATTCATACCTTTAGGATCCATTAATCACTAAGATTAATGAACTACTCACACATCATTGAAATAAATATATAAATTATGATATTCATTGCAATTAAAGATTAAATGAAATAACTTCAATTAAATCAAGAAAATAATATCGAATAGCTACACGTGAGTCTTCAATGTCTTCTCTTCCAAACTTTTCTTAATACTCAAGAACAAGGTAAAACTATATTAAACTATAATAATTAGTTGCTCTAATGGATACTTATACTCCTAAGACACTTTATAATACAATTAGATAGACAATTCTAAACAAAATAGAACTCTAAAATTTCTATTTTCTATGTCTCAATATTGTCTATAAGTAATCCTACGCTATCTGTATAAAGCCATGATGCCGCCATAGATTTGTCCTCTTTGTATGCATTTTCCTCACTAAGTAGTGTCGGCGCCTTGAGCAGACCACCTCGATGTCATCCCTTATGCACTCACAGCGCCTCCATTACGTCGGCACTGCTATCTTCCCTTTCTTCTCTTCTTTGTTCTCCATGCCTTTCCTATGCTGTCTAGTCATCTCCCACGGCGTCAAACATCCTTATCATGACGTTAATCATGTTTTTGTGCATTTTATCCTCGTTTAATCCCGAAATCACTCCATTTTCTCCTTTATACCTTATATACTTGAAAATACATAAATACCATCTATTAGAGCTCGTTCTGTGATATTTATACCAAATATAATGTTAAACTAGTGCTATATATAAGTTTAAATAATTACTTATCATTAGTTCTTTGCTAATTCGTTGCCAAATGGATTAAGTAACAGATTACTTATGCCATCGTTATTTCATTGCTAACCCTATTGCATGTGTGCATTCCATTCCATTGTTATTCTATCGCTACGTGTTACCGATAAATAAGTGACAAAATATTAGGCGAGAAAATTAGGCACCAAATTTATCAACTGAATAGAGACGAAATATTTTAAGAGGAAATGGGTGCCAACTTTACCAACAGAATAGCAATGGAACAAGTTCTATTGCTATTCTATTGCTAATCTATCGCTAAACCCTAAACTTATTTGACAACGCTAATTCATCGTTGTTCTGTTGCTATTTACTGATGACATCAATTACGTTGGTAACTTTCATTGCTATTTTTGCCTTTTTGTTGTAGTGATGCAAACCAATTACTTAGGTTACTTGGTTTACAAAATAATAATCCAACCAAAATGGCTAAATTACATAAATAAAATCTTCCATGGATCTTTCCTCGAAATCCTCACTCCACCATTATACTAGGTTGATGTATGTGATGGCCCCTATGCGCGATACAAACCGGGAACTGCCACGTCTCTGTACACGTTACTAAGCCCTGCCATGTCTGACATGCCTATCAATGGTGGTTTTTAAATAAACTAAACTTAACCAGTTATTCATCATTTAGTAATTAAATGAACCATGTATTCTCTTATTTTTGTGATTTCGGGATTTAATTAGAAAAATGAAGAAATGGAAGAAAAGAAAAAGAAGAATAAAATAGTCAACTGAAGATCAGTGCCAGCAAATAACTAGTGATACAAGAATACACTAGGAATCGTCATCTAAATCGATTGTAGAGAAGAGCCAACGAATTATAAGCCAATTGAGAAATATACTAGAAATCGCTAGTTGAATCGGTGAAGCATAGATACCAATTTTTAGATTACTACGAAGGATTTGAGTTTATCTATTATATGTATACTTAAGAAAGTATAAATAGGACATCTGAGCTTCGAGATTGAGATCTCTCTTAGCCATCTGCCCTCAAAAGTTTAGTTTTATTGAGTTTATGTTTGAAGCTACATTGGAGTTTTTATTTATTTCAATAAGAGGTATTTATTTAATTATATTATTGTGTTATTTATTTTCAACATGAGTGAATAGTTTATTAATCTAAACCAACCCTAGACATGTATAAAGATTAGATTGTTATATAGTTTTAAGGAATCATGAATTTAATGCTTTGAATCTAATCATATAAAACAATCACGGTTTTAATAAGTTATTTTTGCATATTACAACTAATGAATATTGATATTGTATACATAGTTGCAAATATATATTATGATCTATAATTTTCTAAATCTATGTCTATGATTATTGACAACAATTATAGAAGTAATACCTAGGATTAATCTATAAGGTAGTATTACCCGAGTGAATATTCTAGGTGATTGAGTTTTAAGTTATTTATTAATTAGCATATTTTGATTAATGTTTGGTTTAGATTAGGCATGATTTTCATTGAGTGTTAATGCTATCATATTTTTATTTTATTGTGTTTTATCTAATAGGTAGATTTACAATGATAAAGATATGGCTTATTTTCTATTGAATATAGAAAAATAGATAGTTTGATAAAGGCTATCAACATATTATGAATTAAGATTTAATGATAGCAAGATTTCATGTGATATGATTATAACTATGTTATGAACCGACATTATGTTCTAGTGTTTTAATGCAATCCAAGTATAATACATTATTTAGTGGGGGTTTGTTTATATGTTTATTTATATATTTACATTATATTGAATTTAAATCTTATTCAATTATGCATTGAATTGTTTAAATTAGTTTAGTTAATTAGGTTAATTAAGTAAGTTGTTATAGTTTTCAGTTATTTGGTATTTTAATTTCTATATAATTAGATTAACTAAATTAAGAAAAACAAGAAAAAATACTTCCCTTAGAAGTTTGCAAAATCCCTGTGTAGACGATTTCTCATTTACCACTACTACAAATAATAGAAAAATACAATAGATTATTGTGCATGCTCGACACATGTCAATTTTTGACGCCATTGCCGAAGATTTTTAAATAATTTATTAGGATTGTAGACGTTGTATGGTCTACACACTTCATTGTGTTAATTCTACAGGATCTTTACATCCGTTTGATCCTGAAATAGATATAACCTTTAATCAAATTTTAAGACAACAATAACTTAAGGAAAATTTAGTTAAAAGGATGGAAGATAACAACAATGATATTAATGACAATGTCATTAATAATAATAATGATAATAGAATTATCAATAATAATAACAACAATAATAGAGAACTCACTTTTAGATAAGTAAATCAAAATGTTACATTACATGAGCCTATGTGCATAGCATATCCCGATGGATTTTTTAAACTTAAATCTAGATTTATTAATGCTTTACCTAACCTTTATGGTAAAGACAATGAAGACCTACGAAAATTCATAAGGTAGTATCAACCTAAAGTTAACGGGAAGAAACTGAAAGAAGCTACCCTAGAACAAGCCAAACTTAATGCTTTTTCTTTTGTATTGAAAAATCAAGCACAAGATTGGTTGTTCTATCTCCCCCAAGATTCAATAAGTACATGAAAGTAAATGTTAGAAGCTTTCCTAGATGAATATATGCCTGCTACAAAAATTAGTTATTATAAAAAGAAAATCACGGTTGCAAAGATGAAAGGTGATGAACGTTTTTATGAATTCAGGGATAGATGTCAAAGATTAATTTCTTATTATCCACATCATGGATATACTCAAAGAGTTTTATTAAAATATTTTAATGAAAGACTCGATCACTTTGAGCAAAGGTTATTAGACAAAATATATGGTGGATCTTTATTTGAAACAACACCTACTTTGGCAAAGGAAGCAATTAATAAAATGGAAAACAATCTAAACAATATGGTGAAAATGTGGAATCCACAGGAAAAAGACTTTACGAAGTTGATAATAAAAGATATAATACGTCTCATGTTAAAATTGATGAGTTATCTAATATGGTTAAGTTGTTAATATTGGGTTTTGGGGTTCATACGCAGCGGAGATTACAAAACAATTTTGATAAAAACCCCAACAAGATCCGAATCTAATTCCATTAAAACGTTTAAACCAAGAAATTTTAATCATACCTCGGTCGCAAAATACCTTTCTGAAAGTTGATCGATCTCTAAGGCGCTGCCAACGACGAACACCCTCTACCAGCAGTCCACACACGAACGACGGCCGAGATTCGAAACGCTAGCTTCAAGAGAATACCAAACCTTTTGTTTCTCTCCAAAATGATCCAGAGCGTACCGGAAAACCCTAAGTCGTTTCTAAAATGAAAATAGATTTTTGGCCCTTAATATTTCGTGTGTGTGTTCTAACTTAAAGCGTCTATTTATACAACTCTTGTATATAGACGGTTAAGTAAATTACACATATACCCCTACTTAAAGAATTATAAGTGTAATACACCACAAGGACGTTTCAGTCATGAATTTTATCATATAAAATTCATTTTTTTGAACCATCTTAAAATCTCGCAAAATCATTCTTGGTGTGCGACCCAATAGGCTCATACAACGTTGGCAGTGTACCAAAACACATTTTGGTATACAAGTCATAAGCGGCCTCTAGCAAGACGTTATGACTACCCAAGTTGTACGAATATCAAATTGATACAACCTAATCAATAGTGTATATAACATCCTTTTGACACACGATATCTTTTTGAACAAACATAAGGCATGGAATTGTCATCTAACATGTTCAATCATACTAGTCTAGATCTCTAGGTAGACTGAAAACATCCAAGTGACATTGATCAATATCAATTCACTTAGACTAGGCCTCTTAACAGTCTAACACATCGAGGGATCCACTGGATATCTATCTTTATATGAGAGGGACAAATTCTATCTCGATTATACAACTTCATCACATTACTCACGAAGTAACCAATCACAACCTTTATAATTGTCTGGTTAAAGACGGCGTTTGATTGTGTCAAATCATTGTGTTCCTAATGTTGAAGTCTCTGGTAATCTCAAATCAGATGACTGAAAAAATATACCTATCGTGAGAAACAACTATGACTTAATCCATGTGATGTTCTCATAGCGGGTCGGTCCAGTACTTTGTTCCCTAACAAGTACTCGTGATCTTGATTCGTATCCCTATATGTATAATCAGCATATGATCATCAATCAAGACTCACACTAGTCTTAATTCATTATAGTTCTCAGTATAATGATCGACTAGGGACATTTAGGATATTTCTGTAAATACCCATGGATCTTATTATAATGTAAACATGCAAATTAATTATAATAATCAACAAATGAAATCATTTATTTTATTAACTAAAAGTATTCATAAAGATAGTTAATCGATTGGCCTAGGGCACATGCCCCAACAATTAATTAATGATAGACCTAATCAAGTTAAAGAGTGTGGATTCTGTAATGAGGTTACACATCCTACGGATGCGTGTCCTACTCTATATGAAAATAATATTGATGAGGTTAATGCAATGATTTATCAAGTTTTTGGTCCCCCAAGAAATTCATATAATAACAATACTTATTATCCTGAAGACCAAACCCAAATCTTAGTTATGGTCCTCTAAATAAAAATTACAATATGTATATACCAAGAGCTTAGATGCAATCTGCACCTAATCAACAACATTAACAAAATGCCCAACCTACGAATCCAAACTTTGAGCAAATCTTGCATAATTTTATGAACCAAAGTTTTCAAAACTTTACACAAGTTTCTCAAAAACAAACTCAGATTGATATTACTATTAATGAATTGAAAAATAAATTAAGTCAAATGAATTTACAAATAAATAGGTTAAGTACTCAATAGAGTAACCAAGCTAAAGGACCTACTCAAGCTATTGTTTCTCCTACTAATCAAGCATAAGTTAATGATTTATTCAGTGATGAGAAAGATATACCTATAACTTTAAAGATATTTAAACAAGGTAATAGAAAAACATATAAAACTATTAAAGAAGAAGAATAATAAATGATGGCTAACGTCATTCATACTAGAGAATAGATTGTTGAACAATTGAATATACACTTTTACCTAAAAGGTTATACCCATAGTGTTTAGCCAAAGTTGAAGCACACAAAAAAACTTTACAAAAGTCTAAAAAATTGATAAGGATGAAATGATAGGATTTCTGACAGTTTGAATGAAGATATGTATTCATATTCTACAATTCCACAACGATTAGCTGATGCTAGGAAGGAAGAAAATAATGAAGACATTCTTGAACTATTTAGGGAAATAGAAATTAATAAACCATCGATGTAATCAATTATGCAATTTTTTAATTATGATGAAGTTTTAAAAGAATTCTCTGAAGCTGAGGATAATATTTTAGAGGAATCTAAAGAAAACTTATGACAAAAGGTGTTTTAATTAAAAAGAAAATACGTGAGAAATGTTTCGATCCATGAATGTTTGGAATTCCTATTACATCAAGAATTTCTTTATAGATTTTTGCTATGTGTGATCTTGGAGCATCAATTAATGTTATGTCACTTAAACTATATGAGTCATTAAAAATAGATCCATTGACTAATACACATATTAATCTAACTTTAGCTGACAACATAGTTATTAAACCTTATGGTTAACTAGAAGATGTCTTAGTAAAAGTAAATGACTTAGGCCACATTTGGTTCATTTTTACCAACTTATTGTGTGAGCGGAGATAACTCCTTGAAGTTAACTCACAGTGTAAGTTCATATTTCACGTTTGCTTCAACTTTGAACTTACAATGAAATTGCTAACTTTCAAAACAATAAAACATGAGGAATTGACATAAATACCCTTCAAACATATTTTTTAAATAAAAAAATGCGTTGTTATTTTCACCACATGCACTACTATTTATTTAATTACTCATAAATAAAAAAAACTTGAACTAAATACCAAGCATATAAATTATTTACACAACTTTAAGTTATTATAAATATTTTCATGATTTTATTGAAATAATATTTTAATAATTATAAATAATAAACATAATAAAATACAACTAATGATAACTTTTAAAAAATATTTCTCTTAGTTGAAAAATACTTTCGTTTATGAGTTATTTATTTAATCTTTATATTCATGGATTGATAAGAAGCATTTGAATTCTTCTACAATGAATAAAATATGTTAAGGGTTAAAAAAGAATAAAACATATTAAAAACATATTACTTCAAAAAACATATTAAAAACAATAAATAACTAATTTCTTCTAAGAAAATATTACCCTACCTTGTTTTTTGGCTAAAGAAATCATTGGGTACACATTTATTTATAAAATATCAAAAAACTTTAACTATGTCATAGAATATCATAATATTTGTCATCATACATATATCATAATGCACTTGATCATAATGTCGTACTAGTGCATTAATCTGAAAAGTGGGGATTTGTGAGAGGTAGTTTTGTCGATATTTTTCAGGGAGATAACTGCTATGGGGTGGGGAGGTATCTCACACCTTTGAGTGTGACTTGGGAGATAACTCATAGGCAAATTGGGCAACCAAACAAAATTAGTTTCAACTCGTGTCCAAATTATCTCGAGAGAGTTAACTTCACTTCTAACCAAACAAGGCCTTAGTATTTTCAGCTGACTTCTATGTCATGAAAATGGGAGACTTAGTATTATCTAAATCTCCGCCTATACTAATAGGAAGATCATTTCTTAAAACCGTTAAAAAAAAGTTGATGTTTTTGAAGGAACAATGTCTACAGAATTTGAAAACAAAATTGTCACTTTTTATTTTAATGATGAAGATGTCTATGATAATTCGGATGAATCTAATAATGAACATACTAATGATAATGAATCTTTAGAATTGAATCATCACAATTTAAAAGCTAAAGTGCATATTATTAATGCAGTGCCAATGGAAGATGAAAATGGTATGACAAAAAATAAGCAAGTTGAAGATACTTCAAATCAAAAGACAATAACCCAAGAATGGACGGTTAAGCAACCGAACAATGTTGAGAATGATCTTAATATGGAGGATTTTAAAATTAAGAAAATAAGAAAATAAAAAGAAGAATTTAGCAATTGTCAAGCTCAATGATCCAGGAGATATATACATAAACATAAAAGTTAAATGGGATTGGTATTTTAAAGCTAATTGTGATACATGTTCTAGAGCAAACTACGTGCCAATTCACTTCTTTCTTCATACTCAACTGGAGTTGGATGTACTTGCTTTAGAAAAAATTATTCTACCAAACGGTTATTCAGTGAAACCAATCGGAGTGGTTACTAATGTACCGGTTCAAATTAACAAGTATATTATTCTCATAGACTTTTTGATTATGCCACACTTCATCAATGAATATCCTCAATTAATCTTAGAACGACCTTTCTTAGCCACTTCGCAAGCTGTCATGGATAATCTGAACAAGACAATTTCTTTTAGGGTGCGTGGCCAAGCAATCACTTTCTGGAATGGCACTAGAGTAGACAATCCTACTCTTAAGTTTATAGAACCAGTTAGAACTGTGTGGTTCAATCGAGCTAAAGACAGTAAATAAAAACGCTATATGGGAAGCAGCACATTCTCTATCTTTACTTTCAACTTTAGTATTAGGATTAGTTAGTTGTTTTAATATTCTCTCAACTTTTGACTCTTATAATATGGATATTTTAGAAATTTGATTCCGAAGTAATTTCATGTAAGGGGGTTGATCGAGCCAATTTCTTTCCGTATTATATTGACTTTACGCATTAGTTTTTGTGTTAGTCGGGATTTATAGTAATAAAATTATTTTTTAGTTCAAATAATAGTCTGATTTTGATAATTTTGAGTAATTGTACCTTTTTATTGGACATATATGTGATAAATTCATGAGAATCAATTAAATAGGTTAGCAATTTCCCATCGATTCCATTTTGTACTAGAATTTACTAAGAAAATTAGCAGCGGTATGCAGCAATCTCAATGTAATTTCAGGTCAGCGATTTGTCATTGACTTACACTTATAACTAAGATTCGCTGAACTAATCTTGAGCCGTCGAGGCTCATTCTCAGCAATTTAGGCAACAATTTCCTAGCGAAACCACTTAAACCTTAATTCATAGAGAACAAACACATGTTTTCAAAAATAGATATCCAAAATCTCCATATTTATCCATTTCACACTTACAAACCATTGCGACTTTTCAATTAATAGACCAATTTTTTATTAGATTCAACCTTCCAAAGCTAGATTTTAGTGTATTTAAGTAACTCCCACCTCAATCTTCGCACATTCAAACAAAAATTTAGTAAGTTTTGAGAGTGTTGTGTCAATTAGGGCCTGAGCAAAGGAATTCAAAGTTGGAGCTTAGAGGTTGGAG
Organism: Stephania yunnanensis; assembly: GCA_039657365.1. Taxonomy (NCBI): domain Eukaryota; kingdom Viridiplantae; phylum Streptophyta; class Magnoliopsida; order Ranunculales; family Menispermaceae; genus Stephania; species Stephania yunnanensis. Next base: position 22,359,371 of record CM077581.1, on the reverse strand, counting down.
GAGTGTTCTATAGGAGTTTAGAGTTCCAATCTTGAAAGATTCACTTTCGAGTAGGTAATCAATGAAAACTCTAACTTTTCATTGAATATATTTTTTTATTTTTCATCAATTTTTGGATTTTTATTTAAGTTAGAAGCTAAATTTCGAGTTTTTACTCTAAATTGGTTTCAATAACGAATGTTTTCAATTATAAAACTAGTATGAGAATGGTGTGATCATTTTTTTATTGATATCGAGTTTTTGAACTATTTTTAATATATGATGAATAAATTGAATTCTATAATACTAGTATGGGTTTTTGTGTGTGTCTATCGCATGACTTGAATTACTTACGAATGATTATTTTTATCAATAACTCTCGATTTATAAACGAGTTTTCTGATAAATTTCTCCTCATTAGATAAGTAAGTTGAGTTTTACCAACACTTTTCTATTAATTTGGGTTTAAATGGTTTGATAGGTTCATTCCTTTATTTGAACTTATTCAAATGGCCAAAAGTGGAAAAGGTAGAAACTCGAGGGAGGAGAAAGGAAAGGGGAACTTAGTAGATAGAGCCAAGGATAACTCCAAAGTTACCCCAATTAGACCCACGTCAATTTATTTCAACACCTAGAACTAGACTACAAAGAGAGCATACTCCATATTTATCATTTAGCTATCCTTTTGATGAAGAATATAAGGATAAAGAGGAGGAAATAGAACATAAAATACAGACAGTGGCGAAAAAGTATGTTCTTAGGAAGGAAAACTTTATCAATGAAAATGTCTTTACTAAATTTAAAAATGATTTAGTGAAAGAAAGGAAGTTGATCCAGGAGATGGGATTCAATATGATAAACAAAATGAAATATAGGTGTAGGAGCTTAGATATCATTGAGGCGAGAAACATGGGATTATTAACTATGGGTTGTAACCATTTAGACCTATATGATGTTCCTAGTAAGACAGGATGTGATATCTTGGTGCGAGAGTTTTACTCGAATGCATATGGAAGTGACAGTAAGACAGAGTCACGAGTTAGAGGAAAAACATAGTAGATTATTCCATTGCAAGAATAAATCGAAATTTTGGTTAGCTGGAATTTTACAAAAGAGGAAATGATGAGTACCCAAAGCCTAAATACTCGATTAAGTACCACTACCCCTCCGAGACAATTAGGGGAAGATTAGAAGCAATCTATGGTAATGATTCATTTTTTTATATTGAGGGGTACCCGAAGCACATAAATACCAAATTTTTTAAGAAGATCACTAAAGCATGGTGTTATTTCATCAACGCCAGCTTACAGCCAAGCCTACAATATTATGAGATAATGAACTACAAAGCAGTCTTACTTTACCACATTGTCATGGGATTGTGATAGTTTAATGTTGGTAAGATTATCTACGAGTCGATAAGGAGTGCCATCACCATGAAGAAGAATGACGAACTGCTTTTTCTTTTGATGATCACGAATTTTTGCAGAGCATAGCAAGTAAACATGGCAGGGGTTGAAATGGATGTTTTACTGGAGAAGCCATCACGGATGAAGTTATAGAGAGATATGAAAATATTGATGGTTAAGAAGACACCGAAGACGAGAAAGAGAAGGCTGAGATAGCCAGAAGAAAGACATAGCAGAGAAGAAAAATCAAAGATGACACGAGAAGAGTTTTGGAAGAAATGTTGAGAGCTGGAAATGATCCGAATGTGGAGGAGCCTACTATGGATTATAATGGACCATACATGGAAGAGTCAGAGTTGGCCTTTATAGGTAGAATTATGTGCAATCAAATGCAAACTTTGAGGAATCAAGAACTAGTGTTCGAGAACCAGAAGGCCTTATCGATGAGCATTCAATGATGGAGATAGCGATGTTTAGAAGACACATAAGACAAGGAGGCGCAGAGGTTTCTATATTGTCCACACATATGAGGCTACCGATCAACATTAGTTTTAATGTTCCAATACTGCTAGTTCAAAATTACCACCTCTATGACCCCAGTGCGAGTTACCAGTCCTATAGGATTAATCCAGTGGTGGATGATGATTATGCGACTTTCGGACGACGACAATGATTTCTTTATTCTATTTATCTTTTTCGTCTCTAAGAAATATTATGTGAGGTCCTACTTGTATCTCTGGTGCTATACTTCGTGATCTCTATGGTGAAATACTATTTTTGATTTGTGATTGGTGATATGAATTCTTGTGCTAAATTTTATAAAGTACTTTGGTGATACATTTGATGCTACATTTGTTACATTGGTGATGTTTATTCTAATTTTTATGTACTTTATTTGATGAAATTTATATATTGAGTTTATTCTTATCTTGATTGTCCTATTTATGATTATATTTATTTCCTTATACTTCACGAGATATATTTATTTTGTTGGAAACTCAACTTCATTGAAAACTTTAAGAAAAGCTTTGAAATGAGTTTGGGGGTATTTTAGGTGAAGTATAGCAAAGATAGCAAAGAAAGCAAAGAAAGAAAAGAAAGGTAGAAGACAAGTTCAAATTAATGCAAAGTTTAAATTCTTGTTCAAATGGGTTGATGAAATTTTTCAAATTTCTTCCGAATTCAAGTAAATATGAATTTCAATTTACTTTATTTTTAGTTAGGAATAAAATGGAATTAAAATATAATAAATTTTGAATGGAAGTGATATTTTTATACCTAAGTGAATTCTATTATAGGAGTCAATTTGTATACCTTTTTTATTAATCTTACTAGTTGATGTACACGCCAAATTGAATGTCTTGTGTTAGTCATAAGAATGAGTAGAAGATCGAAACAATAGTGCAAGATAAACAAGACAGATTTCTAAGAATCTTGTGATACAAGGCTATTGATTAAGTATTTTATAGTATATATATAAAAAGTTATTATGCCACGAATGAAAGAATCAATGGGTTAGAAACCAATGAATTCTATAAGTTGGAAAGCATATTTTCTTCCGCTTTTATGGATAGTGAGAAGTATTAACAAGAATTTACAAATATATAGAGAATCATAAAGATTCCATAGGAAATGGAGCAGAGAATGTATGGTAAGAAAAATGTGAGAATGTCCAAAGAAAATGGAGTAAGGACTCAAAAAGCAAAAGAAATACAGAAAGAAAAAATAATTAGTAAGAAGTAGAAAAAAAAAGAAATGAAAAGGTGGATGTTCTTAAACTCTTCAAAGAAAAGATTTAGCTCGAGTGCTTGATGCTAGGGTTGAGTGAAGTATTTCTTAAGCTAACAAGTTTTAAATAACATATTCATTGGTATCTTGAAAAAATCTTATTGATTTTGATTGTGGTGCTATTATAAAGTATTTTGTAAAATCAAGATTAATCTAGTGATTTTTGTGTTTTGAGATTCTACACAAGCCATCGTAAGCTTGATGCTTATCAATGGAGATTGAGAAAACTTATATTATATACTGGTCTTGGTAATGAACTTTAAGTTCTAAATGTTGTTGCATTAGGTGGTTGAGTTATTATTAAGGGATGTTTTGTTTGTCTAAATCATTTTATTCTATCATAACTTCTATTTACTTGTGGGTAATATTATTTGAAGATCACTTTTATTTTAAAATTCCTATTATTTAAAGTTAAGATGAATTGGATTGAAATCAATTTATAAAGAATGAAAGGTGAATATGATTGAAAGTATTCCTTTGATTGGGACAACAAAGTGTTGAATTTTGGGGTATTTGATAAGTCAATAATTAGACATATTTTATAGCGTAATTTAGGTTAATTTTAGATATAAATGATGATATTACACTAGGTATTCTTTTGTTTTTGTGTTTCAGGATTTAATCAAGAAAATGAAACGATGAAGAAAATATAAAGAAGTGCAAAATAGTCAACTGAATATCAGTGTCATTGATTAGCCAACTATACAAGAATACACTTGTAATCGCCATCTAAATCGGCAGCAGAGAAGAGCCAGCGAATCATCAACGAATTGAGAAATATATGAGAAATCCTCAGCTGAATAGGTGGTGCACAAAGACCAATTTTTAGTGATTAACTCAGTGAATTTGTACAAATTAGGAATTGCTAACAAATCACTAAGGTCGATTATGGTCTTTTTAGATTACTACGAAGGATTTGATTTTGTCTATGATATGTATACTTAGGAAAATATAAATAGGACCTCATAGCTTCGAAATTGAAATCTCTCTCTTGGCCTTCGGCCCTCATAACTTTAGCTTTATCGAGTTTATGTTTTAAGTTACATTTGAGCTTTAATTTATTTCATTAAAAGGTATTTATTTAATTATGTCTTTTAATTTTATTATTATGTTATTTATTTCCAGCATAAGTGAGTAGTTTATTAATCTAAACCAACCCTATACATGTATATAATTTGGATTGTTATATAGTCGTAATTAAGGAATCTTGAATTTAATGTTTTGAATCTAATCATACGCAACAATCATGATTTCAATAAGTTGTTTTTGCGTATTACAACTATTGAAGATTGATATCGCATGCATAGTTGCAAATATGTATTGTGATAAATGATTTGCTGAATCTATATCTATGATTATTGACAACAATTATAGAAGTAGTAACTATGATTAATCTATAGAAAACTTTGCACCCCCATGTAAGACTTTAGTCTCCACTCGGCCCTCTTCACTCTTAGTGGCATGCTTTACTCTTCACCTTTTGGGGTTGAAGTTATTCTCCTTCAGCTGCTTCCAGTAATAGGAAGACATACGCTTCCTTTCAAGTTGCAGAGCCTTTGCTCGGGAGACTACAGTATTGGTAGCCGCAACTGGATTCGGTGTTGTGAAGGATGGTTTCGCCGGACATTTTTTGTTTTGCCTGCCCATACCTAAACATAAAAGAAAATGGTTGTATTGTCCTAACAAGCAATTCAATTTCCTAAATGTCGATTGAACAGAAGCAAGAGCAATTACTCGGGTATCGATGGAAAGGGACCAATAGTTCTTAATTGGTATCGATTTGTATCGACCAATGCCTTCGAAAGCATGTCAATTAAGTTGTGCCGCTAACATTTGAACCCTAATGGTGTCTCTAAAACCCTTTGAAAGGTCTCAGTTCTATGCGACCGTTCGTTTTGATACCCCAACTGGAAACCTATCAAACCTTAAACTATATTTCCAGCAAGCAAAGGACACAAAAACATAGCAAAAACACTCAAAAACTCTTAAGGAACATAACCCATAAGATTTTAGGGCGAAAACTTACCCAATACACCGAGACCATACGAAGAAATAGATGAAGCTTCTACACTTCCTCGACCACTGACGACTGCTAATGTCGCAAGGATCTAATCAGTAAAATACTCGAACTACACTGGGTACCCATAACGAGGGTTTTGTAAGGTCGGAATAACGAATACACGATGGTGGTAACGACTTTGGTTATGGGGTACACGTTTCGAATGTGGGTAGAAGATGAGTAACATCCGTTGAGGGTGTGGTCGTTGTGGAATAATTTACAAAAAAAAGTATCGTAAACACAGCAAAAAAAAAAAAAAAATCAAATGGAGTATATGTAGCAAAAAGTGGGGTGCAAATAACTGACTTCTATATTTGTCACCAAAAAAAACAAAAAAACAAAAAGAAACATGTAAGATAAAGGCAGTCGAACTTTCATTTTAATTTTAGTTTTTTTTTTTTTTTTGGCACTCAAAAGATTCCTCAAATGCACTAGCTTCAAAAATACAAGGAATCATGGCGCCGCAATGGAAACTCCAAAGAAACGAGATTTTTTTTTTTTTTTTCTTCAGAAAAATAAGGAGATTGATATCTACAAGACTAGCATTTTACATATATAATATAAATAACAGTTTGTTCAGTAGAAAACCATGAGATTTCTCTCGTCATACAGATGGCTTTCGCACAAAAAACACCATTAGAGCACAAGAGGAGATATCTATACACCAACGGGATCTAGACAACACCAGGATTAGCGTGAAAGACGAGCGAAACAATCAAGTATTTTTTTCCAAGCACACTAGTTCCCACAGAAGTGAGTTGCACAGATTCACGGCCTCGAATCTTTTAGTAAACCACCCTTTTCAAGCTCACTGACTAGGTCCCTTAAGGACGGAACTTTCATCGCCAGAGTTCTGTACAGTCTAGAATAGCGGGCTCGTGTACCATCAGGAGTTCTAGCCAGAGCCAGCAAACTAATTGCCTCCGGAAGTTGAGCAAATACATTTTTCATATCCTCCAAGCTCATGTTAGCCAGAACAGTGGGTCTTGGTACAACTCTGATAATCTCTCCTCCTTTAGGATCGTGCACTCGACCATCTGCTTTGATGACAAGTTCTGAATTGGAATTTGCTCCACACTTGATGATAAAAGGACTTGTTGAACCCGTATTGAACTGCAAAACGTTCCATTGAGTCACATCAGTCTCTGCACCATTGGATCCCCACTCTGCGGTTGGTATGAGCCCTAGTACGTCTTGTTGGTGGTCAACTTGCTCGGGGACATTCTATGGAGAAGAATAATTGTTTATCAGTAAAAAGAGAACGAATGTCCACATATAAAACAGAAAAGGAAAATGTTAGGGTGCATACTTTTTCTGCATACATTTGCTACATAGTTTGTTTGCTTTTCATGCTTACATCAAGGGGGGTGTGCAAATAACAAAGTTTATCCAAATAACTCAACCTTGTAGCAAATATATGTAGCAAAACACGTCACCCAATCACTGTTCCATTCAGGAGGAAATTATGAAGTCATATTAACGAAACTACTCAGAAATAACAGTATGGAAGACACTAGATGCAAAGGAAGTTTGACAGACAAGTCAAACTATCAAAAACTCAATTCTTCTTTCATTCCTTGTATGCATACAAAATATAGAATCCAACTAAATTCCTATGCTCCAAATACATATTACCATCTGACTATCCAACCACTTGTTAGGATTTAGAACATAAGTTTGGATTAAGGACTTCGCAAATGTCAGCCAGCGGCGACAAGCTTATAAACACATTGGTTGGTGACATGTTTCCAACTATCAGGCCAATGTGTCACAATTACTAGCTAACTCTGATACTAGACATGATAAATAAAAATGTTGATAAGCGGTCAGGAAGTTGAAATCCATCCCAACACAAATCACTGCTCTAGACTCAGGAAATCAGCATACATTTGATTTGACACAGAATATCCATTCGTAGGTATACTATCCAAGAAGCTGAATAATTATTTCCAAGCCATGGTTATGTTCTCAAATATTTTAAATTTTCAAGTTATTGAAGCAACATTTAAATACTGCCTCTAATTTGGCTTAGGAAACAGAAATAATTTCAACTGCATAATTTTTACTACAAAGGATTAACTATTTGAAGATTTCATAACTTAAAATAGAAATTCACAAAACTACAAACTTAAAGAATAAAGTTTTAAAAACTTAAGTTTGGTCTGTCTAGATTTTGTTTCTGTTTTTTGCTTTTTGTTTCATTTTATTTATTTTTATTTTTATTTTTTATTTTTTATAGAGGTTTGATCTGTCAAGTTTGTTGGTTTGAAGAGCAAGAAAAGATAAGAACAATTGAAAAATTATGCAAGGAGAGAAATCAACAATGGAGACCAAAAATCTTTGTTTTGGTTCACCTAAAAAATCAGCCCATAAAACAATAGACCATAAAAACTGAATTTGATTCTCTTAATTTCACTAAAACAGTGGTACATCATATATAGTTAAAAACAAAAACGAATTATAGAAAGTCCTAAATAACTCTACTTCTAATTCTAATCTACACACCAAAAAATTAGCAACTTCCAATAGAATAGGACAACTAAAAAAACTCTTGGGCACAAATAGAAACTCCTAAAATCTAAGACTAGAAAATTAGAATGTGCACTAAATAAAACTAAATAATAAAAATAGAAACTATTGTGTAGACTAAAGCACTAATTTCAACACTCTTTGCTTTAGGATCCACAAACTTCACTATCATTGAGGAGCTCGAACTTGTCGATTTGAATTATATCAGGAGGATGACTCAACCAATCTGAATATAACATTGAAACTTCCACATTGATTTGTGGAGAATGTACCAATGAATCTTGAACTATAGGATAACCACCAATTTTTATATCTCCTCCTTTAATTGAACCACCAATCTTTCTTTTAGAAGGAACATCCAATGTGTTAATTTTTCCAACTCCATTAACACATCTTGTAAGAACACTGGGTACAAAAGAACTGGTAACATCATGAACTTGAGAATTTCTTTCGTTGAAATTAAGCTTCCTTATTTTCAGTGGAGTATCAACAAAGTGCCTCACATTATGAAACATCTTCGGTTGGAGCTTAAATACTAATGGCTTTCTTCCATGCAATGATTGCCTTCTTTGAGGTCTTGCAACATCTTTCTTCTTTGTATTCAAAATTTTTGGAAGGTGACAAGCATCAAGTTTTTTGTGCTCGAGTTCTGCGGAATTGATTTCATTATTGTCAGTCTTCCGCTCCAATTCCATTGGATCGAATGAGAAGCTTTTGACTCTCATTTTAGCCCTCAAAATCTCATGACCAATAGCATCAAAAATAGCACAACGCAAATCTATAAAGGATACTTTATATCCTTTTTCAATCAATTGCCCCACACTAAGTAAATTCTGATCAATATCAGGTATGTAAAGAACATCCGAAATTCATTTTGTATCCGAACTTGTTGTGATTGTAACGGTGCATTTTCCTTTTGCTAGGATTTGACCGTCGTTTCCAATTCTGACTTTCTTGACTTCAATTGGCTTCAAGTATCTAAAGAAATTTTTGTCGTGACAGTTTGTGCAACCACTATCAATCAACCAACTTTTGTTGGAATCTTCAATTAAATCACAACTTGCAACAAAAATTCGATCTTCATCATATAGATCAACAACTTTGGCCTCAACTTCATTATTTTGAGACTCACTTTAGCAAATCTCAGCTTCATGTCCAAGCTTATCACACTTGGTGCACTTTGCATCCGGTTTTTGCCAACACTTGTATGGTGGATGACTTTTTTTCCCACAGTGATGACATGGTGGATAGTTTCTCCAAAAGTTTTTACCCATGTTTTCTCCACTTGTTGTTGGACCTTATTTGTAAAATTTCTTGTGATCTTCATGCATGGCTTGTGGAGCACCTTCAACAACACGATCTTCCCTCATAAATCTTCATTGGTCTTGTGCTTGCATGGCATTCAACAACTTCGCCAACGTGATCTTGGAAAGTTCTTTCGTGTTCTACAAACTAGTGATAGATGCTTCAAATCTTTCTGACACTGTGACGAGGATCTTTTCTACAATTCTTGAATAGGGAAAATCCATGCCAAGTAGCCGCACTTTGTTGACAACAATTAGTAATCTATCTGAGTACTCTTTGACGGTCTCAGATTCTTTCATATTTTCCATTTGGAATTCTCGAATTAGATTGAGAACTTGCATGCCTCGAATCTTTTCGTCTCCTTCATACTCTTTCTTCAAGTAATACCAAATCTCTTTCGCGGATTTGAGCGACATAATTCTTGTGAATAGGGTCGTTGAGACGGCAGCAAACAAATAAGACTTTGCCTTTGAATTCTTGGTTTTTCTTTCTTTATGGCTCTTGATTTGAGTCATTGTAGGATTATGTGGCAACGGAGGGATTTCATAATCTTCTTCTACCGCTTCCCACAAATCCAAAGCTTCCAAGTAAGTCTCCATCTTCACCGCCCAAAGTTGGTAGTTTTCTCCATTAAAGATTGGAGGAGCAACTTTGTCAAAACTATTTTCAGAATCCATTCCACAGATCCCTTAAGATGTAAGCTCTGATACCAATTGTTGGTTTTAAAGACCAAGAAAAGATAAAAGGAACAATTAAAAATTATGCAAGGAGAGATATCAACAATGGAGACCAACAATCTTTGTTTTGGTTCACCTCAAAAATCAGCCCATAAAACAATAGACCACAAAAACTGAATTTGATTCTCTTAATTTCACTAAAACAGTGGTACATCATATATAGTTAAAAAAAAAGTGAATTATAGAAATTCCTAAAAAACTCTACTTCTAATAGAAACTCCTAAAATCTAGGACTAAAATTAGCAACTTCCAATAGAATAGGACAACTAAAAAAACTAATGCACACATAAATAGAAACTCCTAAAATCTAGGACTAGAAAATTAGAATGTGCACTAAATAAAACTAAATAATAAAAATAGAAACTATTGTGTAGACTAAAGCACTAATTTCAACATGGTTGATTAACTCACTTGTTATCCAAGAAGTGTCCAATTGTGAAGAGAAATATTCTGTATGGAAATAAAGTAATCCATTTCACACAGGTGACCACTGGAAATGCACCAAATAAAATCCAAGATTCATATATTACGCTCGCCTAACCGCAAGACAAGTTCTAGTTTAAAACACATTAAAAAGCATCTGAGTGTTTTACTCTGGAAGAAAATGTAAATAGGCTATTATTATCCCACTACCTAGATATGCCACATGGAAAGTGTTTAAGCTTTCCATGAAAAGAGAAAGCAAGAAGGATTGGTACAAACAACTTCATCTATAACTGGAAGACAAGAAAAATAGAAGTCACAATCAGTGAATTACAAATCCACAACGCAAATGAGGGATGTAGACAGAAATCAAAACAAGAGAATGTAACCTTAATGATAAGAGGGTTTACACACACACAAAAAAAAAAACTCTCAAATGCAATTGAAAATGTGCATTTATTGAGTAAGGTCAATTGTTCAAATGTATGGACTCTCCAGAAATCATATTTAACTTCTAGCTAAATAGATCACACAGGTATAAAACTATATTATTATATACTATAAAGCTTGACTTCAAGCATTCAAACTAATCTGTACATTGAACCAAGCATTCTAGCTAATCTTTCCTACACCACAGTAGTTTTCAAAAAATAAAAGAAGAAACAAGCCAAAAGAATAACAGCAGGAATGCAGTTCTAAACTTCTAATGAAATTAATTAAAGTAGCAAACATCGACATTCTGCTTCCAAAACAACCCATAGCATTCAATTGAGACAGCCCTGCATAATAGCTATACCCTTAAGACTAATAATTTTCATCATCTTATCCAACCACATTAAATAATTTGTCTGAAATCCTACATTCAAGAAAAAGCCGCGTTCTATGACTGTCCACAGTTTCCAATATAAACCTTTAAAAATGACAATTGATTTTCACAGTGCCATTTGAAGGTCAAACATTCATATTGTGGCCACAATTTTCTGAAATCTCAAATCCTTTCGGGACCATACATATAAATCAGGTGCTACATCACCAATTTCAGGATGTAGGAGTACCTCTATCACAGTGCGGGCATCTGCTATCTGCCTTTGAGCACAGGGTTGATCGACATCAAGAAGAGATGGCATTCTTTCCATTTGCTCATCCAGGGATGCCAAAATCAATTGTTTCTTACACCTAGGCAACGAGCTAACAGAAGCTTGTTTCATTATATCCTGGCAAAATAAGAAGTATAAACTATATCACTTGTCGTTAACTCCACAAAAACTGAAACATGTGTAATTTTCAGAAAATACCTTGACTTGTTTCATTATGCCATCCAGAGAAATAAGAGATGCCAAACGTGCATCCTCTACTGCTGTTGAAGGATTCCGAATAGGTGAACCGCCTTGTTCTACCGTTAATAAAGCCGTATCATTTCGCATTTGTCGCATGATCTGAAATAACATTTATAAAATAAGCAAATTTTCAAAATAGCAAAATACACTATATGCCAAACGAGCTAAATACTCCAATAATTTGCTTAATGGACTAACAATATTTCATAATTTGTCACAAAAGGAGCTAGTCATCAACACAATGATTTCAGCAACTATGTAATGATACTAATGAACAAGGATTAAAGTTTGACATAGTTTAGATATAGATTAGAATAATACAAGGATTGCAAGGCAACACTTAGCTGTAGGCCATTACCTAAGCAATTTAAGCACATAGCAAGGCGGCCTCGTAGGCAGCCACTAGGCTAGAAAATGGTTTTTAAAACAGTCAAGGGCTTAAAAACAATTAGTAGATTGATGTTTCAGACACTGTAATGAATTATCTTGTAATTTCGTAATAATGAATGAGCTTTCATACTTGGATTGAAGAGTACAACTCCCTTGGTAGACGTCATTTGGGGGAAAATGAAGATGGAATGAGTGGGAGGAATGGATTGAAGGAGCAAGGAGAGGAGGATGGAAGGAGCAAGGAGAGGGGAAAGGGGTTTTGACGTTAAGAATTTGGGGGGGGGGGGGGAGTTTGTGAGGTGCAGAAATTGGGTCAAGGGTATGTTGCGAAATACTTGAAAATTAGCGGGATGCACTCATAGAATGTTTAAAATGAGTGGGGATTGTAATAAGGTGGGGGCTGAGATAAAGGAGTAGGGGGCATATAGCAGCTCCTTAATATATATATTTTTTAAGAAAGTTCCTTAAATACACTAAATCGAGCACGGTAGAAGAGTTTTATCTATGTAGCCAACCCAAATTAATTTGGAACTGAGGCTATGTTATTGTAAAGTTCCCAGAATAAATATTAATTTTCAATAGGTCTATAAATAAATACAAGTCATGTTGCCTATACACTGATTCAGATCTAGATATAATTTTAACACTTATATTTTTTGAAATTCACTTGTAATAATATTCATTTAGTACCGAAAGTATCTTTTATATCCACAATTAGTTATTATGAGGGGCTCTAATAGGATAGTCCTTAAAGAACACCTAGAAATACAATACTTAAGTTTTTAAACAAAAACAAATTGGGTAAAACAGGAATTATCTTTTGTACCATGAAAAGACATATAAAAAAATATCAAGTTTTATTGCTCATAGTAGATTGTTTAATGTTAAAATAATCATGAAAAATCCCAGCAAAGTTATTGATCTGCTGATTTGGCATTTTCTAGCATCTTTTAGAGGTTGAGTCATTCCTTGAAGGGTCATGGGAATGAAAGTGATGAGAATTGGGACGAGTTAGATTTCGAGGCGGCGAGTGTCATAAGACTCAATTCGGCAAAGAATGTTCTTTCGAACATGAGGAATATTTCTTTGGCGAAAGGTCTTTGGGAGAAATTGGAGACTGTATGTGACGAAAAAGCATGTCTAATCGTTTCTACCTAAATGAGTGATACCATCACTTGAAGATGGATGAAGGTACAAGTATTACGGATCATTTTAGTGCTCTTAACGAGATTGTCTTGGAACTCAGGAGTTGGGAGAGCAAGTAAGTGTTGAGGATCAGGCGCTCAAGCTCATCTGGTCACTTCCACCTTCGATTAAGCACATGAAGCTAACACTAATGTACGCGAAGGAAACCATCAGTTTAGCAAAGGTCACTACCATGTTAATATTTAAAGAGAAGTTGATGAAGGGTGGAGATAACGGTTCATTTGAGAACTCTAGTTTGGTAGTTGTTGGGAAGGGTTTCAAAAAGTAAAGTGGTATGTTGGAGATGCAGTCAACAAGGAAATCTCAAGAGTGACTGCGAGAATAGGAAAGGAAAAGGAGCAAGTTCGAGCAAAAGCTCCAGTTCAACAAAGGGGGATTCTGATGTTGATGGTGATGAAGCTGACAATTTTTTAGTTCTCAATATTGATTGTAATTATCCTATGTGTCCAACAAAGAATAAGATTGGCGATCAGAAGGGAGAATGGGTAATTAACAGCGGGACCGCATGACATGTGTGCGTATATAGGGGCATGGATCGGTAATAATGCAAGTTGTATAGGTGGCAAAGTTAGGTCGATGGCTGACGGCTCTCTGCAACCGATATTGGGAGTCGGTGAAGTTCAGCTGAAGTCGTTTGACGAACGCGTCATAACAATCCGGGACGTTCGACATGTGCCGAGTTGTACTCGAAATCTAATTTCTCTTTCCAAATTAAACTCTGAGGGTTACAGGTACTCCGAGCGCGGTGGAGTGTTAAAAATATTTCGGAAGTCTTCTTTGGTAAGTCCAAACAAGCTGGATTGGACTTGGTTCATTCTTGGTGTTGAGGATGGTGACTCGGAAGGGCTAGTGGCAAGATCAAGGTCGTGAATTTTCGTCAAGGTGAAGATTTGTTAGATGATGGCTTCAAATTCCTTGTTAGAGTTGGAGATGAAGATAAAGTCTTAATGTGACACGTATCCATTATAGTTGGTTTTCAATAAGGACTATGCATGTGCATCATATTGGACCTATATTTTAGTTAGAGTTTGTGTTGGACTCTAATTAAAGTCTTAAACCAACTTTATGTAACATATGTATAAATATAGCAATGTATGTGTGGTTAGAGAGATATAGTGTTGCGTGAGTTGTTTTGAGAGCCTAGAGTTGTGTCATAGTGTAAGGCCTGCAAGCGGCTACGCAACACTGTGAAATTAAATCTTCTAGGGGTTTCTATATGGGTTTAGATGGAGTAAGTTTTTCTTGTGTACTAAACTATTGATAGTGTGTTCCCTTGTTTCTTGCTTGTGGTTTTTTCCCTGATTTTCGGGTTTTCCACGTAAATTCATGTGTTCATCTTCTCTATGTGGTTTGTTTATATTTGGATGTATTCATGTGACTACAATCTTAGGCATTCTGCAATGATTCATCACATCAACTATGAATTAAAAACCAAATTAATTAAGATATTTGAGCTACTAAAGGGTTGATAAGGATATTCAAAATTCAAAAATGTTCTAGACAGACATTGAGTGCAATTATTTTAGTTGCATTCATTATTCACAGGAGGCTTCATTAGATTGAACATATAACTGGAAACCATAAGCACGACTGCGTTAGTTCTGAATACCTTATTTAGGAAATTCAAAAAGTGAAAAACACTGGATAGTATAAAAAAATAAACATCACTACCTTCCTTCTCTTGTGATCAACGGACTCCAGTGCAGACCGCAACTTTGATACTTGAGCAGAGTCCTCTGCCTCTTCCATCGCCAATGTACCAGCAATATCCTAATTCAACAATGAGATCCATTGAGCTAGCAGCAGTAGTAGGAAAAAAAAATCTACATCAAGAGCATATGAAGTATATTGGAATAAATTAAAGCAATAATTCACTTTACGAAAGTGTATAATTACGAGTGGTTTATGTAATTCTAGAATCAATTTGAATAATCTTAACGCAACCATTAAAACACAAAATTGTACAAATCATCTCCATGTGATATTGCAATCATTAAATTAGTCCCGCAATTACATTTAGCTAAATTTAAGTCAAACAAAAAATTCAAATCCTTAAAAACACAGTATGATTAATTCAGAAAACGAAAACAAAATATGTTTATTGCAAAGTTCTGTACCCACAATGTGGCAATAAAAATAGCATAGTTAAGGCAGAATTAAAATAAAACTATAAATTTCGGTAAAACATTTAAGCTACAAAAGAGTAGTTTAAGGGAGAAAACAACTACAAGTGGCAGCTAAACTGGCAACATCAATAAAGAGTCCGTACAAGAAAAACTTTAGCTAATGACGCAAGTCAAATGCTAGAATGATAAGTTTTTAATGACGAAAAAAATTTTCAATGTGAACTGATGATATCCCCAAGAAATTGAATACATAGCTAAGAGCACTTTAAGTAGAAAGTCCTCAAAGTAACAGAGACCTATTGAGCACAACTAATAGCACCTATGCATAAACTACATAGATTCGAACATTAATTTTCCTCCCAACATTAGGTAAACCAATTCTTAGACGAAACAAACGTCTGATTTTGTCAAAACGATGCAACGTTGTGCAGAAACAATGGACTGGAAATCAACAGGACGCAACAAACAAACAAAAAAAAGGAGAAGAAACCCACTCCAAGCTGGCAACAAGGAAAAGACATGACACAGAAACAAACAAAACATCTGCAATTTCATGGCCATCGAGCAACACCATAATCAGCTGCAAACATTCTGGTTGGTGTGGCCAAAATTACGTGAACTGCTAACAAAGAGAATCCAAAAAAACTTCCCCCACTTTTTTCCATTTTTGCCTCTAATCATTAATTATTTCTTTCTTCAAGGATCTCCCACAAGACAACAAGAAGCACCACAGATAAACCATACACAAGCTTAGTTGGTCTACCTATTCTGAACTCTCTTCCTTCAATAATTAATAAGAAACACCTAAAAGTATAACAACTTGTTGGCAAAAGTCAAGATAACTAATGATCCAGTACTGAGCCCCACTTCACTGCAATTATGATAAACCACATTATAAGGGGTAAACTTTCAGTTCAATTCTATCAGAAAATTAGGCATCCATACGCGCTATACACACCCCACGCTTTAAGTAAGGCAAGCCAATGAAATTAAATGGTGTTTTTTTTTCCAAAAACACCATAGAGGAAAATGATATTTTTGCTCCCCCACAAAGGATCAAATTCCTCTTTTGCATCTTGCAACCGTGCACCCCAGGCTCGTCAAACACCAAGTACGCCACCCTCCCTCGTTGGTGTTCAACCGTACACCCCTGGCTTCATGTGGTTTGGACTTGTGGTTTTTGTTTCGCAGGGTTTATGTTCGGATGATTTGAGGGTATTTTTTAGGTTGAAATGGCACAAGAACAATCACTGGAAATGAATGCACAACACCGAGATGTAGTTTTTCATCATTTTTGTGTTTTTGTGTGTGTGTGTGTGTGTGTTTTTGTTGCATATAGGGTGTCAAAGTTGTGAACACTCGGTTCATGAGTAGGTCGGCCACACAGGGCTGAAACCCATGTGTATGTCTAGTTCGATGTTCGATGTTCGTGTGTGTGTGTGTGTGTGTGTGTGTGTGTGGGGGGGGGGGGGGGGGGCATGTGTATGTCTAGTGTTTGTTGCAGCCAAACATGACTCAACCATGTCCAATCGAGACTGAAGTGAGTTGTCTCAGTACCCAACCACCGAGACTCTCATATCGCTCTCGGCCTTTTGTGGCCAACCATCACGGGAATCCCAAAAACCAAGTAAACGAGACAAAAACAATGAATTTGGGGGGTGGTGGTCCGGATCTAGGGTTAATGTGGCGCAATGAGAGGGGTCGTTTTGTTGTTTCGATTGGTGGGGTGCCTCGGTTCACAAAAAGGGCATTGCATAAAAAAAACATGGTGCACTCATCAATTCAACGTTTGACTCGTAGTGCCCTCAAAATCGACTTGCCGTACATAAAGTGTGGGGTGCCTATAGTGTGACACTATTTTAAAGGTTTAGTGTTTTTGACGCGATAAAAGGAAGACAATATTAAGCTTGTAGGATCAACATTGAGTCATTGAGAACGAGTAATGGCGAAACAAGCGGAATGATTTTATATCATAGTCTTCTGAGGGTGTTGCACTTATATTTAGACTTCATGGGTCAAGGCTAAGAGCACATGAGTTTACATATGCATGAGTTTACATATGCATGTAAGCACCGCATTGAGAATTAGTAACTTGTCAATGGCATGTAGTCAATGCCTTGAAGTTCAAGTCTAAAGTTTTAATAGCAATTTGGTGCCCAAACTCGCCAATTTGAAGAATCAAGATCAAAATGGAGCATGGTACTTATGATTAAACTCGGTGGATCGAGAACCAGGAAATCGCGAATTAGGAGGAATGACTAATTCTTCCTACATCAATCATTTCCTAAGTAACAAGTATGGGGCGCAATAATGCATTGCATATGAATTAGGGTTTAGGGTATAGGAGTTAGTAAGGCGCCCAACCCCATAATATGGGAGAAACCAAAGGGATATAATGAAGCTAGTCCTCATGTTGCACTCCTTGTCCTTTGTTTTGATATCATGTTATTTTTTACTACCATGAAATCTCTTAAACACTTTTAAGATAATTCACATGTGGAACGGTGTGCTTGTGATGCCATTGTTAGTGAGAGGTTTGGATAGGGCTCAAATAGGGGAACAATATGATTCCTTGAAATCATTTGAGAGATATTTTATGATGTAGTTCACGCACATGCATTGCCATAGATGGTAAAGATGACTCTCTTATACTGTTCTCCATTAACAATTCATTCATTGCAGCAGTTTTACGAATAAATATTTCAAACCCATTAAGAGAGTACCTTCAAGTGCTGCAATTGAGAACTGTAGACCCGCTTAGAATACTCAGACAAAAGTTGTCCAAGAGCATCGGTGTTGGGTGGGAATGCAGCTCCGAGGCCGGCCATCCATCCATCCATAATAGCTGTTGAAAGAAGCTCTAACTGCCCAGTTGTTCCTCCTACGGCATCACCTCCAGTAACAGAAAGAAAGTCAAAACTCTCAGCAAGCCATGATTTGATTTGACGCTGCAGTTCACCAGCTGGAGTATGAACAAAAAGGGCTGCAAGAGACTTGTTTCCAATTGCAAAGCTTTTTGCTTCTTCTGTTATTTCTCTAAGCTTTCCTCCAGTCACATGCTGCTTCCAACTATCCTGAACAGATTAATTGAGAGATTCAAAAGAAATACAAAGACACCATGGTAGATTAGCAAAATTTGTCACATATCTAACTGATTCAGAAAATGGAAACATAAAATTAGATCAATACCAAATACTAGTCAGGCATTTGTAAAGGGAAAATAAGCTGTGGGGAGAAATGCTTCACAGTCAAACAGTATCTAATGGACATTTAAACAGCACCTGATCAATTCCACGCATTTTTAAGACTATATATGAAAATTTGGACTTCTTTTCTTGTTTTATGTTCACTTTAAATCCCTGTATGTGCTCATCAACCAGGGACATCCTTGTGCTGTGATCGTAATGATGTGGAGACCTTCCAGGACTGTTACTCCTGCTGGAGCTCCTGCTGCGGCCTGTATTAGCCTTCTCTAAGAATCGCTCAACAGGAGAAACCTTCAAGTTTAGAGTCAAAAGCGGATCACTAACAAAAAAGAAGAGGAAAACAATATTTACTTAGAATTAAAGTTTAAAGAATAGATAGCAGTGAACGTTGAATTACCTTAATTGACTGAAGCTCAGGGGATTTAGCAAGTAATGATCTAATATATAAAATCCTTACACGAGAAACAAGCATTGTATCCATCACTCTCTTAGGCTCCATTTTACGAATAAATGAGAAGACTGCATCTTTTATTTCAGCTAGTATTTCATGCTCTCTTGCAGCCCCCGCTTTTATGACAGCAGCCAATACCTGTTTAAATGATTAGTAAGCAAAAGAATCAAACGACATATTGCACCTAAAAAAATAAAAAATCAAATTCAACCGTAAATGATATGCATGTATGCACAAACAATGAAATGTAAAGAACCACGACTATAGGTGGAAAAAATGGAAATGCCAGAGGTGCCTCTGGAGTAAATGCTAATGAAACCCTCCCCTCTCCCCTCCCGGAGGAGGAGAGTCGTTCGACGAAAAAAGTAAAAAATAGAGAGGCTGAGTCGATTGGAGCAGAAGGTGACGAGGGCTTTGCCCTCTCCTTCAGAGAAACTTTAATGCGGATAGAAGAACGACCCCTCTTAAAGTTAGACATTGATGAAATTATTGTCCATCCCAATGAAGTGGATAGATCTTTGGTGAACAACATTGTGCACATTAACTTCCCTGACCGAGTAAGGAATTTAATGGTGCAATCATTGAAATATGCAGTTATTGTCAAGTGTTGGTCACTCAGTGGGGTTTGAAGTTCTCTCCAACAGGCTTAGGGTGCTAAGGAGACACCTGGGGAGCTTCAAGATCATTGACCTGGAAAAGGATTCTTTACGATCCGCTTCTCCTCGCTCAGGGATTACCATTGCGCACTATTGGAGGGGCCGTGGATAATCTTCGGCAATTACCTACAAGTACAGCCCTAGTCACCTATGTTTGACCCTTGTGAGGAGAACCTCACCTCTGTTGCAACCTGGATCAGATTCTCGGGCCTTCCTTTCAAGTACTATCATAAGAACATGTTAAGGGAGCTGGCTGAATCGGTGGGGGAGTTCATCAAAATAGACTACAAAACCCAATTGGGAAAGAGAGGTCAGTTCGCCTGCATGGCAGTTCTGCTGGACCTTACCGAGCTGCTGATATCGTCGATCATGGTTAATGGATATAATCGAAGAATCGAGTACGAGAACCTGCCCCTTGTCTGCTACAGATGCGCAACATATGGACATATGGTCGACCAGTGTCTGCTGTCCAAAATGAAGGCTAGTGACGCCGAGAAAGTCTCCTCATCGACCATCGACAGAGGAGGTTCGCCAGAGATCCTAGTCTCCAAGGACCTTACGAGCCCTTGGAATCATGCCCCAAGGAGACCGAGACGTGTTAAGGCCGTATCAACTACTGCCTAGGATAATCATCAGGTCACCAATAGCCCGACTCTGATGTCTGACGGATATGGTGTACTGGTCTCACAAGAGGAAGATCCTATACAGGAGAGGAGCCCCTCAATCGTTCCACATCAAAGGAAACCTCAGGCACCTAATGGAAAGAAGGGAGCCCCCCTTGGCCCTATCACTGAGCCCAACACTGAAGCCCATAAGCCCGGCTAAGCCACAAGCGCCAAAGAAACAACCTACAGTACAAAACAAGAAGGCTCATGAGCCATCCAACCATGCTCATCCTACACAAAAGGAAAACGAAAACCTGAACGCCCCTAACCAAATACACACCCTGCCCTAACACAAGGAGCCTGACCAGTCTGAGGAAGCCTTGATGTGCGTGGACGAAGCCCCCTATGATGCCTCCCAGAAACCCGGTGATGCTGAAATGGAAGAAGAACAAGTAATTGATCCCAATGACCATACAATGGTCAAGTTTGCTGACAAAGACTCTAATCCATCCCCCCACCACGGCGCATGGGAGTCTGACCACCAAATGCTCGCGACTAGACGGACAACCACTGGGGGCCGCCCGTCGGATAAATAAAAAAGGATTCATTTGAAGAATGATCCCAAATTCAAGTCCCGACCCTCAAAAGGCAAATTGAGTCTCCCAGAATCAGCCCTTGCTGAGCTATCGGTGGCACTTGATTGTGAAATTAACACGTTGGAAGTGGGAGAGGAACCCTTCCGCATTCCATCTAGCCCTCTCCACTATCCTTAGCTATCACCCACCTTTTGATGTAATTAGTTATCCATAACTAGTGTGAATCTCGATTGATCATCATGCGATGATCATACGTATAGGGATACGAACTGAGATCATGAGTACTTGTTAGGGAACAAGGTACTGGACCGACCCTCTACGAGAACACCACATGGATTAAGTCTTAAATGTTATTCATGATAGGTATATCATTTAGTCTTTCGACTTGAGACTACCATAGACTTCAATATTAGAAGCATGACAATTTGACACAATCAAACATTGTCTTTAACCGGACGATTACAAAGATAATGATTGGTTACCATGTGAATAATATGTGAAGGTGTGTAATTAAGATAGAATTTGTTATTCTCGTATAGAGAGTATAGAGAGAGATATCAGTGGATCCATCGACATGATAGACTGATAATGGCCAAGTCCATGTGAATTAATATGATCAATGTCACTTGGATGTTTTCAGTTTACCTAAAGATCGAGACTAGTACGATTGAACATTAAAAGTGACTTTTCATACCTTATGTTTAGTCAAAGAATATCGAACGACAAAAGGATAAGATATATGTTATTCATTAGGTTGTATCGATTTTTATATTCATGCTACTTGGTTAGTCATAATGTCTTGCTAGAGACCGCTTATTACTTATGTACCAAAATGGTTCGCTCACAAAGAATGGCTTTGCACAATTTTAATTGGTCCAGACTAATGAATTTTATATGATAAAATTCATGACATAAAAACCCTTACGATTTGTTATAAGATAAGTTATTAATAGGGCGTATGTGTAATTTTCTTAAACTTCTTAAATACAATAGTTGTATTACGAATAGGATTTTAAGTGATGGCTTATATACACATATAAATAAAGGGTGAAACCCTAAAACGAAATAAGATTTTCGTTTTTGCAAATTTCGAGTTCTCTGGATTTTTAGGGAGAAAGAAAAACGTTTTCAATCTCTCTTGGGGCTAGCACTTCAAATTGTGGTCACCATTCGTGTGTGGATTTTCGATAGAGGACGCGCGCTTGAACGTTTTGAAGATCGAACAATCACAGAAGAAAATCACGGATTAAGGTATGGTTTACTTTTAGATCTAGTTTAATGGAATTTGTTTTCGATCCTGTCGGAGTTTTTCAAAAATCGTTTTGAATTTTTTGCTACGTATGAACCCGAAAAACCCAAGAAACGACACACCTGCTTGTATAGAATTGTCAAGGGGTTGAGGACAGGAAGTTCCAAAAGTACCTTAGATCGCTTTGTTCCATGCATCAAGTGAAAATAATTGTCCTTGTGAGTCGGCCGCAGGCAGATCCGGTGATAAAAAATTGGGATTTCCTAGGTCACATCGTGTTGAAGCTATGGGTTTCTCTAGAGGAATTTGGGTACTGTGGAGGCACGATGTGAACGTTACTCGACTTATGAATCACTGGCAATTCGTCCACCTCGTAGTCCAAATTGGTTCGTCTAACTCCTTGTTGTTCACAGGCGTTTATGGCAGTCCTAACCCGACAATCCGAAGGAGCCTCTGGCATATCTTGGAGGACATTGCATTAAATACCAACTCTCCATGGCTCATTGCAGGTGACTTTAATGCAATTATGAAGTTTGCTAATATGAGAGGCGGCTCGAGGCCGGCGAGGCTGTGCAAAAAATATGCCTCGTGGTAATCCAACTCTGGGCTTGTAGAACCAAAGACGTCGGGGCATGGCCTTAACATGGTCCAGAGGACTTATCTATGAGCGCCTCGATAGAGCTTTCTCAAACTCTGAGTGGGCAACTCACTTTCATCCTCTCAAGGTGGACCATTTAGCGCAAGTATTCTCTGATCATTGCCCACTTTTACTTGTTGTGAACTCATTATCTAGTGGCAGGTGCCCTAGTAAGAGATTTCGCTACATGGCAGCGTGGGAGTCCCATACCCAATGGCCGAAGTTTGTGAAATCCAACTGGCAAGTGGGGGTAACAATTGATAAAGCCGTGTCGAAGTTCTCTACTCTAGCTAATGGCTAGAACAAGAACTGCTTTGGAAAACCACACAACGAAGAACCAACAAAACCACACTACGAAGAACCTGCAAAACTTGGATAGATCCTTGAGGGAAAAACTTGAAGCGGTCCTAACACGGGAGGAAATAGTCTAGCAACAAAGGGCTAACGCAAACCTGATCTATCTTGGCGATAGGAACTCGTCCTCTTTCCATGCGCGGGTGAATCGAGGGGCGAGAAAACAAGTAATTTCCAAACATAAACTCTCTAACGATCTCTGGTGTTGTTATCAGGAGATTGTGAGGAGGGAAGCCTTTTTCTTTCTTTAAGGAAGTTTACTCAAGTGATTCCTCCAATGGGCTGATCCCCCCACTGTGCAAACAGTTCCCACCTGTTCTAGTTTCTATCTCGATTACACAACTTCATCACATTGCTCACGCAGTAACCAATCACAACCTTTATAATCGTCCGGTTAAAGACAACGTTTGATTGTGTCAAATCATTGTGTTCCAAACGTTGAAGTCTCTGGTAATCTCAAGTCAAAGGACTGAAAAATATACCTATCATGAGAAACAACTATGACTTAATCCATATGATGTTCTCATAGCGGGTCGGTCCAGTACTTTGTTCCCTAACAAGTACTCGCGATCTTGATTCGTATCCCTATACGTATAATCATCATATGATCATCAATCAAGACTCACACTAGTCTTAATTCATTATAGTTCCCAGTATAATGATCGACTATGGATATTTAGGATATTTCTGTAAATACCCATAGATCGTATTATAATGTAAACATGCAAATTAATTATAATAAACAGCAAATGAAATTCTCTATTTTATAAACTAAAAGTATTCATAAAGATAGTTAATGGATTGACCTAGGCCACATGCCCCAACATATCCCACTTGCACAAGGACCAATCATACATGCATCTAATGCCTAATGATCTAACATGACCATCATGTTTTGCTTGTGGAAGAGCTTTTGTCAATGGATCCGCAACGTTGTCTTCAGCAGGTACTCTGCAAATCTTTACGTCTCCCCTCTCAATAATTTCTCAGATGAGATGAAAACGCACGAGTATATGTTTGGATCTGTGGTGTGATCTAGGTTCCTTGGCCTGTGCTATTGCCCCGTTATTGTAACAATACAAACAAACAGGGTTAGCAATACTTGGAACCACACCTAGTTCGAAATGAACTTTTTGATCCAAATCGCCTCCTTTCTTTCGCATCGACGACGCCGCAATATACTCACTTTCGTTGTAGAATCTTGCCACGCTCTTGCTTCGAACTTTTCCACCTTCGCACCCTCATTCAAAGTAAACACATATCCAGATCATGCGATCTAAAATCATCTATATCGGTTGAAAAACTTGCATCTGTATAACCATTCACAACTAGATCATTTTCAAAACCTTCATAAACCAAGAACACTTCCTTACTCCTTCTTAAGTATTTAAGAATGTTCTTTACTCGCTATCCAAAGTGACTCTCACCAGGATCCGACGATATCTCGCTTGTAGTGCTCAAAACATATGATACATCAGGTCGAGTGCATAACATGGCATACATGATAGATCCAATAGTTGATGCATAAGGAATATTATTCATACGGTCTCGCTCATCATTTGTCTTAGGACATTGAATTTTGCTGAGACTCATGCCATGAGACATTGGCAACAATCCTCTTTTAGAGTCTTGCAAACTGAACCTATTCAGCACCTTGTCTATGTAAGCACTCTGACTTAAACCGATTAGCCTCTTATATCTATCCCTATAGATCCTTATCCCTAGGATATAGGCTGCATCTCCTAAGTCTTTTATTGAGAAACACTTCCCTAACCAAGACTTGACATTCTACAATGTTGGGATGTCATTTCCAATGAGTAGTATATCATCAACATACAGTACCAGAAAAACAACTACACTCCCACTGACCTTCTTGTATACACAAAGCTAATCTTCGTTCTTAATAACACCAAAATCCTTGATTGCTTCATCAAAACGAAGATTCCAACTCCGAGAAGCTTGCTTTAATCCATAAATGGATCTTTGAAGCTTGCATACCTTCCTAGAATTCTCAGGATGTACAAAACCTTCAGGTTGTGTCATAAACGTCCTTAAGCAACTTTCCATTAAGAAATGTTGTTTTTACATTCATTTGTCATATCTCATAGTCATAATACGCAGCAATGGCAATTAAAATTCTTATGGATTTAAGAATGGCTATTGGCTAAAAAGTTTCATCATAATCAACACCTTGAGTTTGCCTGAAACCATTTGCTACAAGTCTTGCTTTAAAAGTATGCACTTTGCCATCCATATCAGTTTTCTTCTTGAAAACCCATTAACATCCAATGGTCTTACCACCTTCAGGTAAATCAACCAAGTTCCAAACTTGGTTATCATACATGGATTGCATCTCAGAGTTCATGGCACTTTGCCATTTATCCGAGTCTAGTCCAGACATAGCCTCCTGATAAGTGGTGGACTCATTTTGATCCATAAGCAACACATCACAACTATCGGTAATGAGAAATCCGAATCACTCTGGCTCATGTCTTACCCTACTAGATTTACGTGGGCCTTGTGTCACTTATGGACATTCAACTGGTTCAGAATGTTGTTGAATTCCTAGTAGCGATTCAGTGTTTATCTGTGATTCTTGAACTTCTTCAAGATTTATTTCTCTTCCACTAGTGTCTTTTGAAACAAACTGTTTTTCCATAAATGCACCATACCGAGCATCAAACACTTTGTTCTCAGCGGGATTATAAAAGTAATATCATTTTGTTTCCTTAGGATACCCCACAAATAAACAGTTGTCAGATTTATGTGCTAGTTTTTTCTGAGACTTATCGTTTTACGTAAGCCTCACAACCCCAAACCTTAAGGAGGTGAAGAAGGGGTCCTATATCTGGAGGTGGGTTTAACATACCTGGGGTGAACTCTTTAAGGGGTTGTGATGGTCAGTAGGTAGAGGGGATAGAGTTCGGTTTTGGAAGGATGTGTGGCTCCGGCCGAACTCCCCGCCGATTGACGTCTGCATCTTAAGAATCCCTGTTGACAGAGTTGATGTTGTCATGGCGGATTATGTACTGGAAAGTGGGGAAAGGAATTTGGGGGATCTTCAACACCTGTTGCCTTAGGACATCCTCCTCCTCATAGCCACTACTCCTCCCTCCTGTGGGGATGGATCCAAAGATGTGTGTTTCTAGAAGCACTCGGCTAATGGATCCTTCTCCATTTCCTCGTCGTACTCGCATTAGTGGCAGTGGACACCTTGAGTCGAGAAGAGGATTGGCCTCTATCCTGGAAATGGCAAGGACCCGAACGCATTAGGACCTTCTTCTGGCTCGTACTACATGATGCCTTGCTGACCAATGAGACGAGACGGAGGGCAGAGAGCGCCAATTGCGAGATATGTGGCGCTACTGATGAAACTCTTTCCCTCGTGTTGCGTAACTATGTGTATGCCCAGTTGGTGTGGAACAAGGTGTATGGCCAATCATTATCGCTAACCTTCTTCCACCTCCCCTTTAAATAATGGCTAGCTTCCTACTTAAGGATAGTAGAACCGTGAACGAGACCCGAGGATCTGTTATCTTCGCAACAGGGTGTTGTTGTCTCTGGATAGCCCAAAGCAATACTTTACTGGGGGAGGAAGACTATAGTTTGCTAGTGTTACCCAAAAGATCAAGGTGAATGCAAGGGAATTTCAGAGGGTCAGTGCTCTCGGCCTCTAGGTTAAACATCAGGCTATACTTCGCCAGGAACAGCTAATTGGGTGGCTCCCGCAGCCTAATGGGTGGGTGAAGGTTAATTATGATGGTGCAATGAGATCGGGGTAAATCTGGCAACGGCGGGATGCACATTGAGGAATCATTGCTGCGACTGGCTTGGCAGTGTAGTGGCTAAACTTGGCACCTATACAGCCTCCGAAGTAAAGCTATGGGGTTCCTTCCATGGTTTGTGACACGCATGGGAGGCAAGCTATCGACAGGTTATCCTAGAAATTGATAACAAACTAGTGGTGGACTACATTCGAGAAGGTAAGGAGGTTATGTGTGGCTACGTCCAACTCTTAAGTAGGATCCTTAAGTTACTAAGGGGACCGTGGCATGTAGAGGTATCCCATGTTTATAAAGAAGGGAATCGTGCAGCAGATTGGATGGCAAACCATGTCGTTGAATTGTCCTGGGGCACGCATGTTGTTGAGGCACCGTCCCCTGGTTTGCTAACCATTCTGTCTAGTGACATAGCAGGTTTTAAATTCCCTGGAATATATGCATTGTAAATGTAACACTGGGTTTCTATACCCCCTTTTGATTAAAAAAAAAAAAAAAAAAAGAACCAAGACTATATATTCACATATAATAACAAACAATATCATAAGACCGTGTCTTGAACTAGCTGCTTGTGATGTGTGACGCACTGCATGCAATGATACAACTAGAAACATAACCAAATAAGCTTAAAGTAAATGTGTGAATTAACAAACTAGAATATTAGATGGCAAAGTTCAAAAATGTTCAGCAAAAGTAAATTATTGAAAGTTATATTCTTTAGAAATGGTATATTTGACTCAATTTGACGCAGTTAACATGGGAACAAAGCTCACCATCAATTGCACTCGAATCGAGCAAAAAAGTTTGATCCATGTGGGACATTACTTTTGGCATTCATTACATTCTGATTAGAATGTTACTGGTCAAATATTCCAAAAATAAAATGCTAAACACCATTAGAATACAATAAGAAAATACTGGAAAGAACAATAATAATCTAAAACAGGTTATGATTTACGAACATATTAATGGAAAGACGTTGACAGAGAGTGCTTCACAATGAAATCAAAACATGAATCGTATGACGACCATAATGATGGTTGCGATACATTAATCATGGCTAATAGACTGAAACTAAATTCCTTCAGCAAGTTCAATTTAGGCTGAAAAATGATCATTACAAGGAAGAGTGATTGGCTAAAAATACCAGCATCAATAGTTTGTTCGCTCCATCAGCAATGGCTGCAATACTATCAAACTGTTCAGGATCGAAGTCCATCAGGGCAGCAGTCAGGTATTCTCCGGCTGGAGTTGTCTTTACTTTCTCAGAACCTGATTTAACCACAGCAACTGTGCCATCAGTCTTATCTGAAACAGCAGACAAAGGAAGTGCATCTACTGAATGTCCTCCGTTATGATCATTCCTGCCCAGGAAACACAAAAAGCAATTAAAGCAACATGAAATGGTAAAATAAGACATAAGGAATGGAAAACAACTGAGAACATCCAAGATTTGGGAAACATTAAATTGTTACCTAGCCATGTCTTGACTTTGAGAATTAATCAACCTTCTTGCAGATGGGCTTGTTATCTACAGGAGATAAACATGCAAAGAAGGATATCAAAACCTAAGTACATCCTCAAGTATAAAAGTCTTTGCTCATCCACATAAAAGTTTGTCGTCTATGAAAGAATTTCTGGAACCTGAGCACCTAAAATCAAAGGTAATCAATAATAACGTAGTATGTTGCAATAGTCCAGGTATATAATGCATAAGAAACAATTGGAAAAGAAGAGAACAAACTTACTCTTGAGTTTGGAGCAGTCCTAACCACAACTGCAACTCAACAGCGTATACATATGTTGATTTAGTGTGACATTCATGAAGTATGAGAAATATGACCATTGCCATTTGTTACAGCCGTAAATTGCTATTAGTAGGGATTGCTCATTCACGAACCATGGACACTCATATCGAGTGTCATTTTGATGCAGATTGGGAAGGATCTAAGGTTGATATAAGATCAACTTCAGGATGTTGTGTCTTTTTCGGAGGGAATCTGGCTCATGGAGAAGTAAGAAGCAAAATGTGGTTTCAACATTGAGCGCAGATTCAAAATATTGAGCTATGGCACAATCCGTTTGTGAAATCATGTGGTTAAGTTAGCTTTTAACTGTTAGCTTTTAACTAAAGTTGGTCATAGACCTTGTGTGCCAACAAAATTATGGTATGACAATCAAGCTGCTCTCCGTATTGCCTCTAATCCTGCTTTTCATGAACACATCAAACATATAGAAATTGCCACTTTGAATTTGTTCGAGAAAGATACAACTAAGTTTGACCTCTATAGAGTACCAGTGATTCATGGGGGATACCGGATGCGGATCTCACATTTGTATAAATGTGTAGGGTCTCACCAAAAGTAGAAAGCTAAAGAAAGGAGAAGTCATCTTACGAGTTGCAAATGAAGCAAAGGTTGATGCGTTGGCTGTAGGATGCTATGAGTTAATTTTACCTAGTGGACTTGTTTAGTTTTAAATAATCGTTATTATTTGGATGGATCTAATTCGTAGGGATTGCTTATTCAGAGGGATGTGACTAGAGTAGTTTTCTTTCCTATAATAAGACTCTGAAACTTGTATATATATGTGTACATTCAGACTTTGAAACTATCACTTAGCAAAGAAAACATTGCCGTCTGAAATATCATAAGAATGCCAGGACTTCATTATTGTCAAGCCACTTATAGAAAAATACAAGGAAGAACTTTGCCAATAGGAGATGTGAGAACCATGATGACCTCAGGTAGTGAACTTTCCACGACCCATTTTTAAATTCAGTAAAGAATATGATCCAAATGCTAATCCTTTCATAGAGTACATACCATTAATCCAAAAATTGCAGGAATAGAATTAATAGCCTCAGGAAATTCCTGAACGAAACAGGGTCTTCCCAACATTAAAATAAGGTTATAAATCATTTTTTACCATCGATCTCAAATGGTCTGTTTCATCAAATTAAAGGATAACCAACCTTTGGCGTTCCACTGATTGAAGCTTTCTCTGTAAGTCTGTCAAACAGCTTCTCATTTTCTTCATGCAACCTCTGCAGAGGCAACATGAACAAGTTTCACTTCAATCAAACTATGAATCATAATCACTAAAGAACGAAAAATTAAATATGTACTTCGATAATTGATCAAGCAATGGATAAAGCATGAGAGAACCAACAGACAGGGAACCATGCGTAACTTATTAGCTTCCACTGATGCATAACCCTGTTCTTTTGAATTTTGCAGATTTTCTTGACACGTTAGAAACTCCCAGGTTCATTTACCAAATCAAAAGGATGAGAATGCACCATCATATTCTCCCAGCACTTAAGAGACATGAAGCATTATTTAATGATATAGGTTGTAGCTCACACTCCATAAGCATCACAACACTTGAATCTTTTATTTGATATAACATGAACTCAAGTTGCTAGTGTTTAAATCACTCCTAATCTTCTAGCCGACAGGAAAACGTTAGGTCAGGTTGCTAAGTTGTAATCAGATCAAGCTGTTTGGTTTAATCATTTCTATATTTAAGGGCGTCCAAAAATTCTCTTTTGTCTCTTTTTGTGTTCTGCTAGATGTTTATAGTTCAGCCGCCCTAATCAACATAAATGGGAAATGAAACCAAGACCAACCCCACTAAGCTTCTCAAAAATATTCTCCAAGAAGACCTAATGGCTACTTCTTCCGCTACTTCTGTCTGTATTGGCCATTCTTCTATAAAGCAGAACTTTCATCATGAGTTCGTGGGGAAAATTATGTGTACTGATCTGAATAAGGATTTGCACTCATCGAAGGCATATCATCTTTTTTATTTAACAGAAAGAAATCAAAGCAGAATCAGAAAAGCTACCTCAGACACGAACTAAAGAACTACAAATGGTGATTTGGCAGATCAATTTGAAGGAGCTTCACATGGAACATAATTATGTTAACAAACAGTACTTTGGACAAAACAATGTTAAGTATATGGACTTTGGAAGTGGCTATCAACTCTTTAAATTATGTGAAATTACTCAGTGCCAGTTTGTGGTAGGACTATAAATTGATCCTGCCTAGTAATACAGTAAAACATATCCAGAAATCAGAATCTTGAGGAACGAAGGATTTTGATTTCCATCGTGACCTCGAAAAGTATTTCAATATATTTTGCCACATATGTCAGGCTTTCTAGTGAAGTTGCAGAAGAAATCAGGAACAAATGATGATATAAAGGGAGATGCATCCAATTCTAGAAAATTTGATACAAAACTAAGAAACTTTGACAAAAAAGTAATTCTGCAGGCAACATGAAATATATACAACCATTTTCGTGCAAACTACTAGACCTAGCAAGAAAAACAAGTCAATTGGAGACAGAGAAGAAAAAAGGTGATGGGCGATCAAACCAAGCCATGTTGAATGAAATCTCTCAACAGCTCAACTTCATCAGAAGGATGCAAAACTTGAAACCAATGTCAAGTAAGAAAAATGATCTTCAACGGATTTCTAAATAAAAACAAAAGTAACAAGCATATCGACTAAAACTATTAAAATCAAACTTAAGAAAATGTGGTATAGAGTATAAAAGGGGAAGGACAAAATACATCATAGACAACGTGCTTCTTTTATATGTCGTGGCAAAACTTGTATCTCACTGATACTTTTATTATGTTATTTATGCTTCTCTATAATCATTTACAAAACTCCAAGCATCTGATGTGACTTAGATAGCCCTCCAGCCACCAAGGTTTAATAAAGGCAGCGAAAGGCGAGAGTTGCGGCAGGGATGAGTGGTGAAAGCCCAGATCAGCCCTTACAGTCAGAGAATGTGGGGACCAATGCAGGACTGCAAGATTAAGCTAAGAGTTGCCAGAATGCTACAAGATTTGTTCATGCGTGAGTTCTAATTTGGAAGCAGAGGCATAAATAGCTAATGGCTGATTGAGTGAGGGTATCTAATAAATATATTGTTTTATTGGGAGGAG
Source organism: Stephania yunnanensis (assembly GCA_039657365.1). NCBI lineage: Eukaryota > Viridiplantae > Streptophyta > Magnoliopsida > Ranunculales > Menispermaceae > Stephania > Stephania yunnanensis. The sequence continues at coordinate 22,327,590 of CM077581.1, read as the reverse complement.
ATTCTGGTGACTCTCTGGGCTTTGGGCAATTTGTTCCACTTCTTTGGAGTTTCTCTTGTCTGTCACTTGTGTTCAATACGAGTTCAGGTAATTTGTTTACGTTTTTGTTAATCTGTGAATTCCAATTCAATAACAATTTGAATTCAATCAAACTTCTCAGAAATAATTCAACATTTAAAGTAATTGAAGTCTAACGAAAAGACAAATATTTTATCCTTTCAAGTGAAATACAATTAAAAATACTTAAAAATGAAACTGAGTAAAACCATAAGAGATTGTCCTCCCATAATACATCAAGATTTTCATTACTGCAAATCAGATTATATTTATCATAGAAAACATCTTCCTCAAGCTACTATACTGTGTCTAGGGTAATTTGATGACTTGGCCAAGCAAGAAACAATTATTGATGCTTGAAGCAATATAATTAATGTCAACATGTATAAGAAGATGCAAATAAAAAATAAAAACAAAACAAAAAACAAAACAAACTCTTGCATGAGAATTGAAAAATGAATTCAAGAAATCGGAAAGAAACAAATATGTATCTAAATTCCAAAGTGTTAAATTGAACTAGAATTTAAAAGAATGGCATAATATAATATTAAATGGGAAAATTATGAATCGCCCCTCAAAATATGTACTCTAGTTAGCCCCACCTATATTTTCAAAAATATTTACTCAAGTTGCAACGCTCCTAATTTCCAAATTTAGTAATTAGTCCTAATATCAAGGGTATTTTGGTAAATATGCACGATACTTGTGCACTGGTGTGCTTATTGTGTGTATTATATGATATTAAGTGCACTTAAGGTGGTTAAGTAAACCTAAGTAAGCATAAATAACTTAAGTGGCTTGTTAAGTGGTATAAATAACATAGTGACATTTTGGTAATTAAATTGAAAGAACAAAAGATTTCCAATGAGGACCCCTGTGATGGACTGTTAGGGATCTAGCCAAACCAAGAAGGAGAAAGAGGACGATGCCTCGATTTGTTTATTGATAGGGGAATTAAACACCCAAAGAGGAAATACAAACACGAGGAACGAGTCGTACCCAAAGCTACCTAGAGGTGGAGATGCAACTCCTCTCACCCAGACCTAAGTCTACTTAAAATGACAAGATGAATCGATGGCCGTATGTGTGAACAGCACCCCTATAAGTACTGACAACACCTAACCACACACACACACCTATTGCTCAATCCCTTTTGTGCACACATCATACTCACACCTACACACACTTACACTCCTGGACACCCATGCTACCTAAACGGATGGCCCCACTACACGATCAAAAGAACATTCAGGAGGAGGGATTGATCCGATAGTCCTCTTAGCTTTCCTCACATACACCTTAGTGGTAGGGGGTCGACCCACAATACGAACATTACTCCCCTCCTGAACAGCCACCTTGTCCTCAAGGTGGAAAAAAGGGAAAGCTCGGCGGATGTGTTTAACCAATTCCCAAGTGGCATCAGACGCCGAAAGGTCAGCCCATTTAGTCAACACTTCCAAACCTGCGACTAGGTGGCGATAAGCAAGCACATCCTCCTGAACAGCTGAAATAACAATAGAATCTGAGGGCAATGGGGGAAGCTCCGAGGAATGAGGGAAAGAACCCAACACACGCCGCAATTATTGGTAATGAAAACCGGGGATGGATTGAAAAACTTAGTGGAAGCTCCAAACGATAAGCCACCACTCCAAGGCGCTCCAGCACAAGGTAAGGGCCCGGAATCGAGGGCTCAATTTATTGTTGGAGCGACGAGCCACAGATTGCTAGCAGTAAGGGCAAAGCTTAACATAAGCAAGGTCACCCACAACAAAAGAGATCTCACGACGATGAAGGTCTAAGTATTGTTTCATATGATTCTTAGAAAGTGTCAATTGTTCCCTCAATTCGCTCAGCGTCAGATCGCGAGTAGCAAACAAAACAGCCAAATCGGGAAGGGCAGTGCATGGGGCAGTTTCTAAATGGACTAGCGGAAGGGGGTCGCGACCATAGACAATCTTGAAAGGAGAACACTTGATGGCAGAATGGAAATAAGTGTTATAGAAGTATTCAGCCCAATGGAGCCATGACGACCACTCCTTAGGACGTTGATGGATAAAGCAATGAAAATACGTCTCCACACAACGATTCGCCACCTCGGATTGACAGTCGGACTGAGGATGATTAGCGGAACTGCAGCGCAAGTGAGTGCGTTGCAGCTTAAACAATTCAGTCCAAAAACGGCTAATGAAGATCTTGTCCCTGTCGGAGACAATGGTATTGGGAAACCCATGAAGATGCACTATCTCTTCAATAAACATTTCAGTCACCACCTTGGCAGAATAGGGGTGCGTGACGGGTATAAAGTGCGGGAATTTACTGAGGCGATTAACCACCATAAAGATAGAATTGAAACCCCGAGAAAACGGCAATCCATCAATGAAATCAATTGAGATATCTTCCCACACCGCTGTTGGAATGGGTAAATGTTTCGTACTTGTTTTGCTGGCAAGTATCACAGCCACGGGAAGCAACAAAGTCTTTCACATCCAACTGCATGCCCATCCAATAGAATTCCGCTCCCAATCTCTTATAAGTCTTCAAGAAACCCCCATGACTACTCATCGGACTATTATGGAACTTAGAAAGTAACTTAGCAGTGAGGGGACAAGGCAGACACTGCCAAACGATTGTGAAAATGCAATTGACCTCGGCATATGGACCAGCCAAGCTTAGAATATCGACCAGCTAACAAATATTCTTGAATGGAGGAGAGTTGGGGATCAGTCTTGATGCCTTCATCGATGGTTACAGGATCAGCAACGGAAAAGAACGGCATAGAGAGCAGTTCAGCAGTGAATGGGAACCTTGAAAGGGCATCAGCAACAATGTTGGAAACCCCGGGCTTGTATTGAATATCAAAAGTGAACCCCATAGCTTAATGAGCCAACGCTAGTATTCTGACGCGACCACTCGTTGTTCCAACAAGAATTTCAAACTGCGTTGATCAATGCGGACTAAGAATTTGCGCCCCAATAAGTAATGCCGCCACTTCTGCACAGCTAACACAATTGCCATAAGCTCACGCTCGTATGCCAACTTATTACGAGCGTGGGGGGAGAGAGCTTGGCTGAAAAAGGTGATCGGGCAGTCAAACTGAGACAAAACGACACCCACTCCGGCCCTAGAAGCATCTGCCTCCAAGACAAATAAAGCATCGAAATCCGGCAAAGGCAAGCACAAGCACCTCTTTCATGGATTGTTTCAGTTGATGGACTCCCCATGTAGCTTCATCCGTCCAGATGAAAGCCTCATTTAATAACAATTGGGTCGGTGGAGCAACAAGCTTCCCACAATCTCGTACAAACCAACGATAGTACCCAGTTAGACCAAGGAAGCCACGCAACTCCTTGGAGAGGAAGGCAGAGGGCACGCATCCATCGCCCATACCATCTCGGGATCCGCTTGCACACCATCTCCTGAAATGATGTGGCTAAGGTATTCAAGGCTGCGTTTAGCAATGCAAACATTTCTTCAAGTTAATGAAAAAGGAATGGAGTTTAAGAATAGAGAGCATCTGGTGCAAATGAACACAATGATCTTAGATGGAGGTACAGTAGACTAAGATGTCATCAAAGAAAACCAATACACGAATTCATCAAGGATTGGAACATGGACGGTGCGTTGGACAATCCAAAAGGCATCACTAAAAACCCGTAATGACCCTCGAGGGTGCGGAAAGTTGTCTTGTGGACATCCCCACCTTGCACTCGGATCTGATGGTAGCCGAAACAAAGGTCAAGCTCGGAAAAAATGCAAGCCCCGTGTAGTTCATCCAACAATTCGTCGATGTTGGGAATGGGGAACTTATCTGGAATTGTTGCCTTATTCAAAGCCCGGTAATTGACGCAAAGCGCCAAATGCCATTTTTTTTCTTAACCAGGAGGACTAGACTGGAGAAAGGGTTGTTGCTTGGTTGTATGATACCTGAAGTTAAACATTTCGTTCACCATTTTTCGATTTCAAATTTTTTGGATATGGGGGTACCTATAAGGGCGTATGCGCACCGGATCAGTCCTATTCTTCAGGACAATGGCGTGATCACAATCTCTGGGTGGTGGCAGAGCAACTAGAAGTTGGAAAAGCGAGGGAAATCGTCCAAGGCACTTTGGACACAAGGCTCAACTTGTTCAATAGTACCAATCGATGTCACAGGCTCAACACCATAGCATTCGATGAGGAAACGGTCGAAAACAGAATCTAAGGCTCGCTGTATTGACTTGCAGGAAACAAGAGCACGATGAAGAGTAGGGTCGCCAATTACCTTAATCCACTTCCTTTGATACAAGAAAGACAATGAGAGATTTGTCCAATCAGCTGTAGTTACCCCAATCGACTTAAGCCAAGAGACATGCCCAGAATTAATCATGATTCGTCATTGCAAGAGGATAAAAGTCAGCTTGCACTATATACCCTTGGAAAGAGACTTGGACATCACAGCAGATCTTTGAACCAGGGAGCTTGGCACCACTTCCCACATAAACGCCATAATCAAGCGTAGGTGAGAAAGGAAAGTTCAGAGCCTCGACAAGAGAAGGGGAGATGAAATTGTAGGAAGCCCTGCAATCAATGAGAATTACCACCTCCTTGTCTTATACCTGCCCTTTGACTTTGATGGTGTGGGGATCGGGTGAGCCATCCAGTCCGTGTGCAAACAACTCCAACGACAACAACTCAGCATGCTCGTCAGAAGGATCTAGAGCCGACTCTGTTGGCTCGTCGTTTGGTTCATCCCCAACTAAAAGAACGTTCAATACCTTCTTTGCACATCGATGCCCAACAAACCACTAGTCGTCACAGCTGTAGCACAGGCCCTGTTTTCGCCGTTGTTGAGCCTCGGTCTCTGTTAAACGCTTGTCTTTGGGTGGTGAGATATTCGATGTCACTCCACGAAATGAAGAGGGGCTAGAAGAGCTCGAAGAGGCTGGGCTGGCCTTTCTAGTTTGGCTTCCTGAGGAGCTGGACTTGGTTGGGGTAAGTTACTGGTCACGTGCGAGCTCAGAAACCACGTGTGATACCCAACTGCTGGGCCAGGACTCAGAACGTAAGGAGGAGCCCGTGGTACTGGATTGGGCTTTGGAGCTCAACCCAAAGCGCAGGCCCAAAACATCGCCTTCTGCAAATTTCTTCTCCAGCCTGATCGCCTCCACCACCACCGCCTTCAGTGTTGACGGAGGATCTGCCATCAACTCCACTCGCAGCCGGTCCTTCTGGCCATTGATGAATACGACAATCTTCTGCTGCTTAGATAAACCCTCTTGATGAAGTAGCAGCAACTCAAAACGTTCCCCATACTCATTGACTGTTGCTTCTTGCTTAATAGCAAAAAAATTGCAAAGCCAAATGGAGTGGATCTGCCTTCGTGAAACAGAGGGACAAGTGTGTCTTCAAATCCTCCCAGCTCTCGAAAGGTTGAGCTCATTCCTCAAACTGGAGCCAAATTTGGGCAGGGCCGACGAGGCAAATCCAGGCTGCTCGGAGCTTGGAGATCTCAGACATTTCATGAAGAGAGAAGTAAGATTCGGTTTGATTCAACCAAACAATGAGTTTCGCACCATTGCATGTAGGCAACTTGCTTTTCCGCACCTCTGGGCCCGATCTGTAAAGGATAGCCCTCAGATCTGCTCTCTCTAAAGTCGTTTAGGTCATTATTATTCCAGGATCTACAAGATCTGGCGGTTTCCCGTTGTGCTCACCCATCGTTGATCTTTGTTAACCACAAATGGACTCCAAATTTTGCACATCATAACTCATGCATCGAGATCTCTATTTTCTTCAACTCCGCCTCAATCACCTCCATACGAGAATCGCCTTTGGGAGCCATGGACATCGCCTTTGCACCATCGCCTTTGGGATCTAATTATACCAAGAAGAAGAAAGAGGACAATGCATCGGTTTGTTTATAGATAGGGGAATTAAACACCCAAAGAGTAAATACAAACGCAAGGGACGAGCCGTACCCAAAGCTACCTAGAGATGGAGATGCAACTCCTCTCACCCAAACCTAAGTCTATCCAAAATGACAAGATGAATCGATGGCCATCAGTGTGAATAGTACCCCAATAAGTACTGACAACACCCAACCACACACACAACTATTGCTCAATCCCTTTTGTGAACACATCATACTCAAACCTACACACACTTACACTACTGGACACTCATACTGCCTAAACGGATGGCCCCGCTGCCCGATCAGAAGAACATTATGGAGGAGGGATTGATCTGATAGTCCTCTTACCTTTCCTCACATACACCTTAGTAATAGGGGCCAGACCCACAATACTAACATTGACTTAGAACTTATCATCTTAACTGGATGGAGCAAAGATATGTAGATAGGATTGATGCTCCTAAAAACCTTAGATCTCAGCCTAGGTATAAAAGGGCCTAATAAGCATTGTTGCCCTCTTTTGTTCTAACAACACAACAAGGAGAGGTGAAGAACCCAAGCAAGCTTTGGTGGTGGAAGTTGGTGTAGAAAGGGACTACATCAACAAGGACCACAAATCTGGGTAATAACTTTCCTCTCTTTTCACTAATCTCACTCTTTAAACCAAATTCTTGTTGCTCTACATGAATAGCATGGTTTTTGGTAAAGAAATTGGTTTTAAAGGTGGTTTTGAGGATAGAGGTGGCTTCCTTGCATTTGTGGTTGTTTTGGGATGCTTACAACTCCCTCTTGTGATTTCCAAACAAGATAGGTGTTTTGAATGTTCATTTTCATGGATTTGAACTCATCTTTGTCAAAAGTTAGGTTTCCTAGATGAAATGGTGTTTTGGTTTCAAATTGATGTTAAATGGAGTTGAATTCATGGATTTGGGGTATTTCTAGTGAATTCGGATGTTTTGGAAACCAAGGGGACCGACCCTTGTGAATTTGGAATGTTTTTAATTTTTAGTGGATTTTGGAGTTTGGGGAACTGCTGTCATGACCCAGCGATTTCCCAGAGTCGCCCATTTGAAGTGGAATCATTACGAAAATTGAAGGGAAATTGCAGAATTTTCTCAGTTTATGCCTAGAGTTTCGCTTGTTAATCGACATTGTTGACTAAATCGCTAGAAAATTCTCTGCAACGTTTTGCCCAGTGCTGTCAACGCTGGCAAAATCGCTAGCCCACTGACAGATTTTCACAATTTTAGGCTTTGCTCAAACGCCCGTAACTTGTTTTTTTTTTTACTCTGATTTCGACATTCTTTATACAGTAAGAAAGCTAAAAGAGAGTTTTACTACATGGAATCAAGAAATCTTCATAATCAAGTAATTTGCTAATTAAAAAGTGAATGAGAAGATTGAGACCAAAATGGAATAAGTAACTTATCTCAAATAAGCAAGCTAACGATGATGTACAAACCTAAACCAATGTGGACCGCTCGGGAAGGACAAGAAAGGAACTACTTAGGATAGGATTGGATTAGGATAGCAACGCTTTGAGGCATGTGGAGGGTGCTCTACTTTCAATCATACCTTGATACTAGGTACGCTAGGATTCACTTTAGAGATTGTTGATGCTTTATTTTGGAATCTACCTCAACAATCTTCATTGACTATTGCTTATTGTATCATCTTGAATTCTTTTGATTGAACGCATGTGAAACTGATATACTTGGAATGATGATTGCATGCTTGTACTTTTAGTTGAAGGGTCAGCGGCCACCGACACCTTCGCCCATGGTTTTTATGTTATCTTGATTGTTGTGCTGAATCACCGCGGAATACCCAAGATTGCAGTCATACGAATACGCCCAAAGATAAACAAACCACAGAAAAAATAAGAACACAAGAATTTACATGGAAAACCCCAAAATCAGGGTAAAAAATCACGGGCAAGAAACAAGGCAATCCACTATCAATAGTTTAGTACACAAAGGAAAACTCTCCTCCATCTAAACCCCATAGTCCATAGATACCCCAACAAGATTCAATCTTACAGCCAAGTGTGCCACGTACATACCTATAAACACACTCGTAAGCACGACCCTCACTGTTCCTCTCGGCTCCTCAACAAGCACCTCGCTTGACAAAGCCCGTACGCTAAACACTCGAATACTATGTCCTTTCACTTAACCATACTGACATATTTATAGGTGTTACATGCACCAACACAAATATTAACTCCTAATTGGAATACAACACATTAACGTAGTTTTTATCTAATTACTAATTAATCTCATGTGTAATCACCGTGTATGCATGAATTCATGTAGGACACTAATTTGAGTCCAATTCAAATTACAAATTTGAGCCACTGTTTTATTGATGAATATATATATATATAACGGTTCGGGATCATGCACGACCCTTGATATCCATATATTGGTTCAGATTTCATAAGTGATGCTTTGATGTTCTACATAGTGGTTCAAGATTTCCTTGATAGCTACATAAGTAGTTCGGACTCACGTTAGTTGAAATATCTGGTTTTCACTTCTCTCAACTCTATGGCATTCATGTATCCTTGTTTACTTTTGATGAATTATCATGCTTGGGTTATGTTTATCCCATCTTGCATGTTATTGTATGTTTTGCTTACGATATCTTGAGTATGCCCAAAATTGATAATAGAATTCTTAAATGAGCTCTAGTTGCATGTTAGTTATACATGCATTAGGTATTACTTGGATGGTTGACGATAGAGCAGATCCTGCTTTACTGAGCCCGTTGATTAATTACTCACCCCACTTCTCTTCTCCAGCTACTTCGACGTCTGATCTAAAGAAAGGAAAGAGCAAGATCATCGCTTAGGAGCTCTTTTCCTTTTTCATGAGTTTGGAACTATATTATCTATTTCATTTTGAACAATGATGAATTAAAACAGGGTTTATTTGAGTACATATTTTGGTACCCATGGTACTTGGTTTTAAGTTGTAAGACGATCTACCATTTGTTTTTCCGCGCTTGATAGACATATGGAAGGCTTTTTATTCCGCTCTTGTTGCCTTAGCATTGTCTTTTAGATTGTCTTGTTATTGTATTCCGCAGATTAAGGATTACGTGGTGGTCTAGGCAAGGCGACTCAGGTCCGTGGGGATTCTGATCGTCACAGAAGTTCCTTTAGTAAATTGTTTGTGACGTGTTGCGTTGTTTCTTGTCACTCAAATTGCATACCTTTTAGAAATTTTAGAACCCAATAAAAGTTAAAATATGTATATTGCAGTTGAATATATGATATTTGAGGTTCATTTTCAAATCAGTGCATCCCTACAATTGCCAAAAAATGTCTTAGAAGAACTACGGCGCATATTATGGTAAACCTCAAGAGGCGATAAGTTATCGTAAAGACAAATAAATTTAATCAACTCATTCGAATCGAACACATATGTAGAGATTAAAAGTATTGGGGTAGCTTATTGCCCAAAAAATTAGACATCAATCGTATCCACAATAAATCTTCTCTTGAACCATTATATTGCATGATCTAATGAAATCGATAGAAAACAACAATAAGCAAAAACCAAAAAAAAAAAAAGTCGCACTATGTATACCCCACTGATTACTCAAGCACCCCATTTATTTTGTTTCCAATGTGAAAGACACATTTGCCCCTCCCAACCCAACGATTAACCAAGCACCCCATTCGTGCTATGGTGTTGTCTCAGTTGCTGATAGCTGAGACTTCAATAGCGGGTGGGTACTAATCTCATACATACCATCTTGATGAGACCCGGGTGGCGTCAACCGAGGCAAGGGCTAATGTCTCGGTGATAAGTCACCGAGACCAAATGTGCAGTCTCGCTGGTACACAATGATCTCAATAATGAATGACCGAGACCACAACACAACTCAAGGCTATATGTAGCCGAGAGAGGAGTAAGGCAAGACGAGAGCGGAGCAGGGTTTGGTATACGAGAGAGTAGGACACAACGAGGGTTTGGACGATTTTATAGGTTTCACGCGATTTTATTTTTATTTGGTGGTGGGGTGGGATGCGATGCTTGAGAAAGAAAGGGCATTTTGGTCCAATACTCAGGTGCCCTGAGAAAAATGTTGGGTGCTCTTGTAAACAGGTGCTCTAAGTAATCGATGGCGTGCACATAGCGCAACTCTAAAAAAAAACTTTAATCTCAAGTTAGTTGGGGTTCAGCTGCATGGATCAAATTCTTGTACTCGCTCGATTTAATGGCTTCCCTAATCTATTGTAGTTAAAGGTGCTTTCTTAGTAAGCATCAAGAAAGAATGGATTCTCATCTCATTTGAACAAAGTCGCCAATATGTTTCTACATCGTTGAAATATATATATATATATATATATATATTTTTTAAAAGGAACTTCCTAAACTTGTTTTTGGTTTTCAAATAACTAAAGTACCAAGTGATTAAAATCCTTGATCCTCGCATGAATGACTTGAAGAGGTAGTTTAAATCGTTGGGGTTGTTCATTAAGGATAGGGAAGGCTAAAATCTTTCACGAGCATGACATAAAAACATAATTTCAAAGGAACCACTAAATCATTGCCCGTTATATTCATCAGCTAGTATATTGACACTTCGCAATATATATAATGTGGTATCACTTTATTTCTATTTCAATAAAAGCTAAAGCTTGAAATTCTCAATCCTTGAATAAAGGATAGAATAAATATTTCCATCAGCTAGTTTATTGACATTTCATAGTAGATAAAATGTGGCACTTTATTTCTATTTCTATAAAAACTGAAGCTTGAGATTCTCAATCCTTGAATAAAGGATAGAATAAATATTTCCATTGAGTCATTTCATTGATTTTCTTTTTTGCTCAATATTTTATTTTCACCCGACGAAATGTTCCTACTAAGTTAAGGAAAATTTTATCGAACCACAATTAGACCAGCTATGCTCTATGGAAGTGAATATTGGGCGGTAAAGCAACAACAATTACATAAAATGAACATAGCAGAAATGAGGATGATTAGGTGGATGTGCGGTAAAACTCATAAAGATAGAATAAGAAATATAGAAATTCAAAGACAAGTAGGAGTAGCACCAATTGATACAAAATTAGGGAAGGGCGGTTGCGGTGGTTAGGTCACCTGCAAAGACGGCCTACAAATGCCCCACTAGAAAACTTGACTCAATAGAAACTGTAGAAATTCAACGAGGTAGGGGTAGAACAAAGTTATCACGGGATGCATTAATTAGGAGGGATTTGAATGGCTTGGAAAGCTCGCCATCAATTGCACTTAATCAATCACAATGGAAAAGTTTGATCCATGTAGCCGACCCTAATTTTTTGGGACCGAGGCTATGTTGTTGTTGTTGTTGTTGTTGTTGTATTTTATTTTCACCCAGAAAAATATTTGTAAATTTACTAATTTAGTCATATAGTCCGAAATAGAAGATTTGCACCATTTATTCCCATTATAATTAACATAGTCTATTAGGACCGGGTCTGCCAAAAATTTTCACTTAGGCCTCGATGTTTTATTTACCCAACATCATCATTGTCAATTTTAAAGCAGACTGACAACCGAATAAAAAACAATGAGCATTATGCATATTGTCGCAAACCATAAGTATAAACAACAAATTCAAGTATACAAAAAACCTACTAGCATCTTTAAGCCCAAAAGAATTATCATTGTGCCAACAACAAAAACAAAACACCACTAGATTCTTACAATGTAAACCATTAATTTGTGTCCTTCAATGAAAAAGTTATCAAGGACAAAAAAAAACTAATCTAACATTTCACACAGAAAAATTGCAACTTCAAAGTCCTTAACAACAAAAATCTAAAATAAACTAAGGTAATTATACTTCACAAAATTCACATGACACACAAAACTTTTAACTTGGTGTAAGCATATTTTAGCACATGTAGACATATACAGAATTGAAATATTTTTCACTGACCTGAATAAGTGCATCACGTTTTGCGAGCTCTTCTTCTAGCTTTTTGGCAACCGTAGAAGAATCCACACCATTTGCCGTTGAAGTTGAAAAAACCCCGATAGACCCAGTCTCTGAACCACCAATGGACTTAGCATTGGTAGAATTGAAGGCTTCATTGACTTGGGATTCAATGCTCTTAATTTTGACCTGCATATCGAAATTTCAAGAAGAAATGTAATTTGTTGCGTAAAGGAGTTATAATTTTTTCTTACTTCCTCTTATAATGATGTATTTTTCAAAGCATCAAAATGAGAATTACAAGTATAGGAAGCCTTAGAGAAATTCCAATATTCAGAAAATAAGACAAAATTCTACCAATGTTCCAATGCTAATACAAAGAAAAAAAGTATTGGCAATGTAATTTTTTAAGAAGATCCAAGTATAAGATTATAAATGAAATGCAATATTATAGGCAACTATGAAAATTTGGGAAATGATAATTAACAATAGGCTAAGAAGAGAGACAACAATTTCAAAGAATCAACTTAGCTTCATGCCAAGAAGATCCACTATGGAGGTGATTTTCCTAATAAACAGATTTATGGAAAAATATGGAGAAAAGAAAAAGGGTCTTAATTTGATATTTGTAGATTTACAAAAAAGTATGATATGGTTCCTAGACATGTTCTTGGTGGGATCTGAAAAGAAAAGGAGCGCATGTTAAATAAATTGACAACGTAAATGATATGGAAAAAATAGTAACAAGTATAAAGACATTTGGAGGAACCACGAAATAATTTTCTATTACAATAGGACTACATCAAGGATCGGCTTTGATCCCGTACCGCTTTACTTCATTTATAGATGAACTAACAAGGCTTATTGAAGAGGACACACCATGGTCTATGTTATTTGCAAATGAAATTGTCCTAGTGGACCAAACAAAAACGGAGAGAATGGAAATTAGAACATTGAAGGAATACATTAGAATCTAAAGGCTTAAAGTTGAGTCGAAAGAAGACCGAATACATGCATTGTGAGATTAGAATATAAATTGCGAGATCGAATGATTTTGGCCCAAATTCAAATGAAGCAGCAAACTGATAAAGGTCGTCTTGAGATTGACTTCAAGGTGGGAGATTTGGAGGTTGTGAACCTTCGCCCTTTAAGCCAACACTCTCTGGCCCGAGGTACCAATATGAAGTTAAGTTCCAAATTTTTTGTCCCCAATGCAATTCTAGAACGAACTGGGAAAGTAGCTTATAAGTTAGATATGCCTGCATGAGCCGCCTGGTGTTTCATGTGTCCCAACTGCGAAGCGTCATTGGTGACAGGTTCTCTTCCCATTCGCTTCCTCCTTACTCACTCTGCCAGTTGAGCCATAAAGTGTATTGCTCTATGGTACTAATGTTGTTGGACCTGCTGTCCTCATTAAACAGGTGTCTCTAACCGAGTCTAAGGCTACATGGGAGCTAGTAAAGCCTGTCCGAAAGTCTTTCCTGTCATTCCACCTTGAGGACAATGTGGCTCTTCATGACGGGGAGTCACAATCCAGGGGAGGCCACATGTATCAAAGTTTTATCATAGAAAGAAGAAGGGGAGTAGAGGATCATAATTAAGGGGTCCAGCTGAGTCAGCAGAGGGAGTTGACAATTAGTAGAGCAAGTGTTGTAAGTGGGTTTGTTAGTGTGGTCCCATATGTGTAAGCATTGTAAGTGTGTGGGGTGGAGTCGGTGAGTGAGAGTCTTGTGAGGGAGATATAGAAATAGGTGTCAATTGGGTATTGTTCATCTTTTGTATTTTGAGTAAATTGGTGGGACCTTTGGTCTGATGAGAGCTAGCTCTCTGGTCTTTGTATCTTTTAAGGTTTTCATCAAAAAAACTCTCCAAGGTTTCGTCCACTTTCCTCTAAAGTTCGTGCATGTGCCATCACTTTCCTATGTAATAAATAAAGTAGAGAAAAATGCTAATCCTTGACCAGCACGACTTAAGAATCCAAGTTGACGCTATTCACACAAGACTAATAATAGCCATAGCCATTTTCTGAAAGAATTAAAAAAATTAAAATAAAGAAAAAAGCAGATACTACAATAATTGAAGACCAAATGAAGAAACATTAATGCAATAAGAATATGTTGCATTTTCGTAAAGAGAAAATGCTTTAATTCGAATTACCCTATCCAGTGCGTTGCCTAGGTAATGAGAATTACCAATATAAGGAACCTTCGTATTACACGGGCCACACGCCATGCTCACCAGGAATCAAATTAAAGTTGAAACGGGTTTTGGAAACCTCAAATCAGAAGGCACATTAGACTTCAAATATTTGAGTCACACCATGAAAATGTTACACATAACACTATTTCGGAAAATCGTATAACCTAAAAAGCATAAAGACGTACAGCTATAAAAAAATTCAAAAGGTTTTAGCTCAAACACTACCTTAAGCGTCTGAATTATTGATTCTTGTTGTTCTATATGCATCTTTTGTTCTTGCTCTAATTGCAAAAGAAGAGCAACTTGGTTTCTGAGTTGAGCATTCTGATCCTTCTCAATTCTGTACTTTTCCATCAACTCTATGTTCTCGGACTGCATATTGTAAGGACAGCTTTATTTCTCGTATCCAAAAAAAAAGTGATATAGGAAAACAGCTTAAAGGCATGTGCAGCAACAGTCTTGGAAAAGCAAATTTCAACGTCCATACAAAAAAACAATTTCAGATATTGGAACTTATTTGATACTTAAAAGCAGGAGATAATCCAAACTGTACTAAAACCTATAGAACATCCACATGAATTATAATAATTCCATAATGAAAGTCAAATTAGATGTTGATTCCAATATATTTAACATTGGACTCCAGTACAATTGGTTAAAATAAATGCACGACAAATATGATAACAAGTATAGATTCCCTATTAAAAACTCAGAAAGGTGCTTGCAATCTGAAAAAACATGTCGGCTTTTAACTGCGACATAAAATTGCACTCCATCCTTTGAAAAATATCAAGTAATAGAAAAGCAAATACATTCATGCAAGACAACTAATTTATGAGCTTCCCGTTCTAGTTTCCAATTTTATAGAAGTTACGCTAAGTGAAGAAAAGTGTCATGCCAACACGGAAGATCATCAACTCATCTGAAATACTTCCAAGTTTGAGAAGTTTGACCTTTCTAAATTAAGTAACCAACAATAGCAACTACAAACAAATAAGAAGCAAGTTCCAATGACACAAAGTCAATCCCAAATTAGTTAAGTCAGCTACATGGATCAAACTACTCGACTCTGCTTGACTTAATGTACTTGATGGTGCGTTTTCATAATTCTATAAACCGACTCAATTAATGCATCTCAAGTTCTCTAAGGTCTACCCCTACACCGTCGAGTTTGTTCAGTCCCTATTATGTCTAGATTTCTAATTAGGGGTTCGCATGACGTCTATGGATTTAGCCAAACCACCACAACCGTCCTTCCTTAATAATTGCATCGATTAGTGGTACTTCAAATTTTATTTAAATCTCCATATTTCTTAGTCTATCTTTACGACATTCAAGATGAAGGCATTAGCTTATTGGAATATTGTTGGTTAAAACAATCAAGAAGTTGTAAAAATAAAATAGAAATATGTAATGCTGGAGAAATCCTAGTTAATGAATTGGATGATTGTGGAGTCACTTGATTTTCGGAAACTAAGAATTCAACCGTATCAACGAAATATAGAACTTTTGGCATAATTGTTTTAAATTGAATAGTTGTGGTTGTATTTTGGCTTCGATAACATTAAGACATCCATAGAATTTCTAACAAATTTAACTTTTTCAAGGATCGAATAAGGAACAGAAAGGCAGGAAAAATGTGCATGGAGAAGTTGTAGTGGGCACAACATTAATGTTCTAACGCACGGAGGAATGCTACAACACCATAAAAATTCAATTATATTGCTACTTCACCTTCACGCAATGATATAGTTGTGAAATAATACAAAACATCATAACACAAGACAAACCAAATTCACAACATTCGCAAAACCCTCAAAACAAAACAAAAGTGAGATTTTTGTGAGTCTTAATTTATATTATTAGTAAGTAAACATTGAGTTTAGAAGGTGTCTTAGAGTAACAAATATTTTAGAGTTTTTCAGTAATTTATTATTTTAAAGTTAGGGTTTGAGAGTCCCATACCCCCATGTCATTATCAGTGACTTGAAGAATATGTGAAATTTGTCTACGAATGTGCGGCATCCTACAAGAACTTATCAAACAAATTCTTGTTGGTGGTGATTTTTACAACGAGTGTGCTTTTTACAACGAGTGCATCAAGAGATCCATGTTCGTGGTGCTCCAATCAAGGTTTGAAAAATCGACAAACTTCACCGAACTTCAATGGAAGTTTGTTCATAATGAAAATGGAGAAGCGAAACTATGTAGCAATGTAAAACTTGCAAAGTTTTGCCTGAAACTTCGACATGTTTCGTCGAACTTCGATCAACTTTGATGTTTTCCATCGAAACCATTAAAAAAGAGACAAAAATGCAAGAATTCGAAGAAATCAACGAAGTTTTTGGGAAGTTATCGAAGTTACCCCTAATAAAATAAAATAAAATAAAATTTGAAACTTAACTTCTTTTCACATCAAGTAGCAAATAAGGTTAAAATTTATCATATAAAGCAATATAAAAACAAATATTAATGTCACATGTGTTGTGAATTGGGTATTTTATTGCAAAATAACTATTTTAAACAATTGTATTGTGATTATTATGCATTATTGTTGTATGATTAAGTATATTTCTAACATCTTCAAGAAGAGATTTTAGTTTTCTAGCATTTAAAGTGAGATTTCCTAAACTTCCATACACCGGCAAATTTTTGTAAAACTTCCTCATCAAAGTTAACTTCCTCGACTTACTTCGAATTTTAAGTGAGTGAAGCTTAAGGCGAAGTCGAAGTTTCAAACCTTGGCTCCAATTCCTTTGTCCTCTTCTTTTTTGACATAAGCAATGCAATGCACCTTCCATTTATTTATGAAATTTTTGGACATCTTAAAAAAAAAAAAAAAAAAAAAAAAAAAACTAACTATTAAGTTAGAAGCAAATAATTATAATATCCTCCCTTTGGATGCAAATAAAAGCATGGGAGCATATCGACTACGCAAATAATATATCAGCTATCAATTTGAGTAGGGTAGTAATTGTTACCTACTTTTGTCTTTTCTAGTAACAAACAACTTATAGCATTTACAAAAGATACGTACAAGTAATAATAGCAAATTTCATTGAATGGCATTATACAATTAATTTTTTTATATGAAGATTGGGAGGAATTATTATATCCAACATCTAATATTGAGGTTTTTTTTCATCTATATAATATGTTTCTCCTACAACTAATGAGGGCCGCTAAGGGCACCCCACCAATTCATGAAGGCACCCACTTATTGAGGGCACAAATCAAATTACCAAGGGCACCCAAAAATTAGGCCCGAAATCCCGAAAATACCCCTCGTGCAAAACAAAGGCACCCCACCACCGTCCTCTTGAGGCACCCCACCACCGTCTTCTTGCTTGACTTGCCCTACTTCTCGTCAACGAACCAGCTAGCAATCTCGAATCTCAGTTGTCTTCGTTCCTCTCCGTCTCTCTCCGCTGTTGTAGGACATTTTTCGAGTTTGAAGGCTCCGAGTTTTGGTCGATTTCGTCTCCATATTAGAGCTCGGTTTAAGTTTTTCATTCACACACTCAAGTCGTGAAATCGATCGTTTGAAGGTACGTTGATAGTCTAAGTAAGTTGCATTTGGTAGAGTAGTTGTTATGTTTGTGTGGCGGTGCATTCAATGGTGCATTTATTGGAAAGTCGTGGTTCTCGGCCACACAGGCCAGAGATTTTGTTTACAGTCTCGGCCAAGCATGGCCGAGACTGAGGGGAAACTTTTGGAAACTCGTGGTTCTCGACCAGACAGACCAGTACAGTTTACACAGTCTCGGTAACAAATGGCCGAGAGTTATATTATTATCTCGGTCACCACTTCGCGAGAGCAACCATTAGTGTATAGTTTATGTTCTGTCGGTGTTGTACAACCGAGAGTGTAAGATAGATCTTGGTTGTCCATGACCGAGACTTTTATTGTCGTCTCGGTCACGACATCACGAGAGTAAGTCGAAGTGTATAGTTTATGTCATGTCGGTGATGTACAACCGAGAACGTAGCATTTCTCTCGGTTGTCCATTACCGAGACTTTTATTCTTTTCTCGGTGGATGTTGACCGAGACGTTTGCATAACTCTCGGTCATGCGAGGCCGAATCAATCGCGTCCCTAAGAAACCCTATGTTGACAAACAAAATCATCAATTTCACAGTTTTTTATCCAAAAAATAGTTCCTTCAAAGCTTCATATGGTTGTCAAACATTGTTACTTCGCTGTCGGATGATGTCAAGACGCAAGAATCGATACACGCTCGGCAAACACAATTGTGGCTTTAGGTTTCACTTGTGATCCAAGGTGGTGGGGTGCCCCAGTTTTGCATTGAAATGATTTGTGAGGTTTGAGTGAGTATATATGAAGGGGGCAAAATAGACATTTACATTTTAGATGGGAAAATGAGAAAAAATATGGGTGCCTTCATGAATTGGTGGGGTGCCCATAGCGGGCCTCCAACTAATTCATAACTAATCTTGTGCTCAATTTACCTTTCTTTGCTAACAAAAGTTAAAGCTTGAAAGGTTTATTTGGGGAGTAGCAAAAAACTTAATGTCAATTAAGCATTACCGACTAGTGTCTCCTCCCCTATAGCATAATCATATTTTAGAATTTTTAGTAACTTACTTAAGTCCTCTTTTAGCAAATAAGATAATTTGAGGTGCATCCAGAGAAACTTCTCAAATTTTATAAACGACAAAAAACTTCTTTACTGGCTCTTAACTCTCAAGCCATTATGGAACAATTGTTTTATTTGATACTTGAATAAGGGCAAAATGTGTAGTTCTACTCTTTTAATTCACCCTTTTATTTGGAACTTTAAAAAAATAATAATAATAAGAAGGCACAAATTGCAATATTATATTCAAACTTTAAGACCCTATCACCCTAATATCTGAAGTGGATCTCAAGCACAAAAAGTTACAGAAGCCCAAGTTAGAGTTATTGAACCTTCAAATCTGACTGTAATGTCAAAGAAACTTTCCAAGCCTTCTGTACTTCATAGAATAGCAGGACACATTGATCATTGGACTCTTTAAGAGCTTTTCTTAGCTCTAATGCCTCTTGCTTCAACTCATGGATTTCCTTTGCTTTTTCACTTACTTCCTTTCGAGCATCATTTGCCTACATCAAAGATATAACTTATCAAACGCCATAAGTTCACTAGTTACAGATATCCTCAAAGTAACATCTGACATGATCAGACAAGTTGGAAGTTCAATTAGCCAAGTCCGTAAACGAAGAATAGACGAGACTGACCAATCGGTAGTATTACTACCACACATAAAGGCCAAATCATTACCTTAATCAAAAAAATAAAGTTATCCAGCAAATAACAATACCACAATGTAGCAAAAAAAAAAAACAAATGATCATCACAGCAATTTTGATGATTGGAAATGCCAAGGTTCAAAAACAAAGGAATGTAAAAAAGGAATTTGGGACTTACGATATCCCTCCATTTCTTAATCGTATCTCTGCTTCCAAGGCTTAGTTCAGCATTTCGAGCTCTTGCACAAAAGTTGAGGGCTGATACTGTTTCAGATAGGTTTGAAACATTTGGACATATATTTAAAATCAACAATGTTTTGGAGTTTCCACCTGTAAAAGATTGATATTTTATAAATTTCTTGGTCATCTAAAGTCAACATTACAGAACTTATTTACTTGTAGAGAAAAGCGAATGCTAAAGAAAGAAACTACAGCCACTCATACAGTCATACAGAAAAAGTACACCATAGAACAAATTTCAAGAACAATAATTGGATACACTCATCATATACTGCACTAGATGCAAACCTTCTCCTACCCAATTCGACACTAATTATATTCCGTAAAATGTGTTCACCTAATATATATAAAATATGAAACCTAGTAGAAAGAGGTTTGGAAGGGTAACACAAGGGACAAAATCAGATAGGTCCGAAATCTACTTCACTAGATGCAAACCCCTCTCCCTCTTGTGCCTTTACCTTAACTTCAATTGTATGGTGCTATTCCTTGCAATCGGAAAACATTTAGAGTCCAAGTGTCTCCCAGAAGCTCGAATCAAGCAACAAGTCCTGCTTCTGGATGATCAATTAAAATTTGTTTCCCAAAAGATATAGAAATTGCAGTTTTAAACAATGGACAATGTACCATCCAAATACCTTCGACTTGCTTTCAAGCAGCCCACTGATTGTCTATAGAAGCTTTTAGGAACTGAGTAAGAAGATTTACAACAAAAGTGAAGTCTCGTCTGGAATTAGCATGATATTGAAGGGCCACAATTGTCCTAATGTAAAATGTAGGATTGGTGGCTTCAAAAAATAAAAATGTAGGATCGGTAGATGGAGTACCATGAGTGACAGACAATTTTTTACTAGAAGAAAAAGGTGTAGAAAAACGTTTTCGAATCAAGCATCCCTATTCTAGATAATAAGTAAAAAACAAGTTTTGGTTCAAGTAAAGACCATTTGATTCCTAGGAACCTAAAAATGGAGAAAGAAATCTGCTTGACCAAGTTTCATTAGAGCTAAATTAGAGTTCAACTACCTCATCAAATTTCTATGTTATGCAAATAGCATGCAATGGTAGATCTATATATGAAGGCAGGTTCTTCTAATCAGTGTTTGCAAGACAGCAAGGTGGGGCCTAGGCAGACAAATAATTTTTAGTTAGACCCCAAAAC
Organism: Stephania yunnanensis; assembly: GCA_039657365.1. NCBI lineage: Eukaryota > Viridiplantae > Streptophyta > Magnoliopsida > Ranunculales > Menispermaceae > Stephania > Stephania yunnanensis. The sequence continues at coordinate 22,306,857 of CM077581.1, read as the reverse complement.
AAACAATATAATTAATTTAGAGACCGCTCAACAACAAGGCGCATGTTTCACCAACATATTTACACCCACATAATTTTGCATACTACCGCAAACATTTTCACCCGCATATTTTAAAAAGAAAATGGAACTTAAACACCAACAAATTAAGGAACATAATGAGATTTGCATCATCATATAAAACGTATATAGAGTGAATGCATCAATAATCGAACATGCGATAATTTAGAGAAAGTTTAGATGAGATAAAATAGATTTAGAGATACATTAAAATTAATCTAAGATACCTAGGTTATTGCAATAATTTAATAACTCTGATGAGAGAGAGAATCGACAAGAAAGGGGACCTTGCGATGAGAGAAAGAGAGAGTTGTAGGGGTTCAAACGGTCAAGGGAGGTTCGCAAGTCAAGAACGCCCTACCACTCAATCGCAAAAGGTAGCTACCCCTGCACAAAATTTGCAGGGGGCTCAAACCTAGTGCGAAATCAAAGAACCTCAATCGCAAGGGGGTTGATCCCCCTAGACTCAGAAGTTCATCGAACTTGGTGTTGGGAGTCGGTGGAAGTTAGGGCATTGTAGAGTTGATGGAGTCAAGCTTTAGCTTGGTATGCTTTTATGTCAACCTTTTTGTAGATTATAAAGAAACCCTACAACTTTTATTTATTAGTTAGAGGAACACACTTGCCTTATTAATAAAGTAATGGCCCAAGAAATTGGCCTCCAAGTTGCCTTGGCAACGAGCACTACTTCTAATGCGTTTGACATATCGAGATTCAGATCAACAAGATGTTGCATATGCGCCAACCACCTTGAGAATGGTAAACTTTAAACTAAGTGTAAACTCCTTGACAAACACAGACAATCATAGCTATAACAACTACATGATGCTCAATTTCTTGGATAACATGTCAAGCTAAGTGAATAACAAAACAAGACAACAACAACAACAACAACAACATAGCCTCAGTTCCAAATTAATTGGGGCCGGCTACATGGATCAAACTCTTACACTGATCAAACTCTTCCATTGTCTGATGAATAACAAAACAAAAGATTAAGTAAATACGAAACTAGAACTATGGAGGTATACACTACAGTCTAAAGGTTTTAAATTAAGTATTGAGTATGACAATGACCATATATTAGCGTCGTAAGTTCACAATTAATACAAATCAAAATAATGAAACGCTTGCACTCCAAGGGCTAGCACTCTACTAAAGTTCTAGCACTCCACCAAGTGCTAGAATTTGGAGTGATAGCACTCCTCCGAAGTGCTAGGACTTCACCACGTGCTAGCACTTTATCAATTGCTCGCATTCTGAAATCAAACACTCTACGAAAGTGCTAGCACTATACCAAAATGCTAGCACTCTACGAAGGTGCTAACACTCCATTGAAATGCACGCTCATCCGCGCTCATTCCTCAATGACCATTAAAAAGAAGAAAAAACAGAAAAGACAACAACCACAAAAGAAATAATAAAAAGGCCACTCACCACCGCTCCAAGAAAGTGTCTGTCAACAAAAATTCAATTAAGATCTTAATACGCATGTCAACATGTTTATATTGAAGTCAATGTCGAAGAAATCATGTCTCTCTCTTAACATTTTTATCATATGCATGTTAACTTATCTGATTCAATTAATATTGTCATGGCAACCGACCCCATTGGCAAGACAAACCTCCTTGCAATCAACACTCAACTTCGGAAAAATTTTCATTAGCGTAGTTAACTTTGGCATCAAAAATCAAGGCATGACGACCCCTATATGCGAGGGTTTGGTAATTTAGTAAACCTAAATTCTTAGGTCTTATAATCACCACTGTTATAAATTGAAAAAAGATAATGAAAGTAAAGTCAAAATTTGCAGTGCCAAAGGATCTCTATGAAAGGTCAATCGGCCGCTAAAAGAGTAATGTAGTTGGGGCATTTGTTTGGATAATGTCTTTGACACAATAAATTAATACATTTTTAGAATTAATGCCTACTAATTAAAAGCCCAAATTGGGCCCATGAGATTCGACCAATTCAAACTCGATAACATACATGGTGATAAATATGACAAATCACATATCCCTAATCTAACAGAACACGTCTCAAATCCAACAAACAATGTTGCATCTCTGCTCGACATTCACGAGAACCTCAGCTATAAATAGACACTTCTGCTCTCATTTCATTTGGCTAGATAACACAATTTAATTCTTGTCTGGATTTACTCACCGCAACCAACTCACTAACTTAAGCATCGGAGTGTATTTGGTTGAAAAAACAATAGTGTCTACTCAAGCTGCTAATGCGTTATTGTACTTTTAGGTTGGGTTGAGCTTGCCCGAGCACAGAAGACGATCACACTACACGTGCCTTGTGCCGTGGGGGACTGACCAACTATGAATACATCTTACTTACGAGTAATAGTAGGAACATCTATTAGTCCGTATAGTGGGTCTACTTGTTACAAAACCTTCTCTGAGTTAAAATCTAGTTGGACCACTTTTAATCTAAACATAAACCTTCCATAGAGCTGTGGATTTAGAGTACCTATTTTCCTACTCTTTCACCTGATAGAATGTCACGTTAAAATATGTTGTTTCTTACAAATAAAAATAAACAAAGAGATAAACAAAAAGTCAGGATTTGTAATGACAAATCAACATGAATAGGCCATTACTACGACTCTTTAGCATGAAGATTTGACACCACTACAGAAATAAGATCATTGAGATCAGCAAAATGAATTCATTTCAATCAAAACAATAGATACAACTATAACTTCGCAAGGAACTGATTACCAAGGGAATCTGATAGTATATGTGTAAGCCTTGAATTTCCATATGGTATAACCTCTTTCTTCGAAGTCAAGGAAGACAAGACATCTCCCAACCTATAAGCACAAAACAAAATATAGAAATATAAATCTTAGACATGTCTCCAATTAGAACTAATTGTTGCAAGGAAAACTCACCATTGCATAAAACAAATTGCATCATTTTAGAGAAACAAATCAAAATAAGGTCAATGAAAAAGCTTAAGGGAGTAAGGCCTAAATTAGGATGGCTTAACGACATTCATTCATATCAGTATCAATCAACTTTGAATGCTAGTTTTAGATATTTTATTAACACCATAGCCAATTCAATTTCAAAAAAATATATATACATATATATATTTATATATATCGAGTTTATAAATGTAACCTACCAAGAACAGAAAGAAAAAAGGAAAAAAAAAATTGCAAGAACAACCAAGCCTAAACCACAAAGTAGTGGAGATCTGCTACATGAAGTGAATGCCTCCACTAAGTTCGATTTAAAGCAGTTGACAATGTGCTTTCATGATCCTTTAAGTATTTCATGAAAAAAATAATCCTTTAAGTCCATCCTAGCTGATGCATCCCATGTTATGTTTGGCCTACCCCTATGCTGTTGAGTTTTTTGTTGAGTGCTCTAATTGGGGCATTTGTTAGTCATATTTGAATCCCCATACCACCACAATCGACCTTCCCTAACTTTTGTATCTATTGGTGGTACACCTACTTTTCTTCAACCTTTGTATTTTCATTTTATCTTTACGAGTTTTGTTACACTCACACATCCACCTAAACAACCTCATTTCCAATTCATCCACTTTATAAATGTATTGTATATTTACCACCAAATATTCTTTGTCGTAATGCATAGCTGGCCTAATTGCAGTCTTCTAGCATTTTCCTTTAAGTTTAATAGGAATACTTCAGTCACAAGGCATATATGTTGCACTCTTTCAATTCTTTCATCTAGCTTGAATTTTATGTCTAATGTCATCCTCGATATGACCATCCTTTTGTATGAATGATCCAAAATATTTAAATGATACACATAGAGGAATGGAAGAGTTTGATCCATGTAGTCAACCCCAAGTAATATGTAGGGATGGCAATTGGACCCATGGGTATGGGTACCCAACCGATGTACATTGGGTAAAGGTATGGGTTTATGAATGAAATGATGGGGCATGTGCCCTAGGTCAATCCATTAACTGTCTTTATGAATACTTTTAGTTAATAAAAATAGAGGATTTCATTTGCTGTTTATTATAATTAATTTGCATGTTTACATTATAATAAGATCCATGGGTATTTACATAAATATCCTAAATGTCCCTAGTCGATCATTATACTCGGGAACTATAATGAATTACTAGTGTGAGTCTTGATTGATGATCATATGATGATTATACGTATAGGGATACGAATCAAGATCACGAGTACTTGTTAGGGAACAAAGTACTGACCGACCCGCTATGAGAACATAACATGGATTAAGTCATAGTTGTTTCTCATGATAGGTATATATTCCAGTCCTCCGACTTGAGATTACCGTAGAGACTTCAACATTAGGAACACAAGTGATTTGACACAATCAAACGTTGTCTTTAACCGACGATTATAAAGGTTGTGATTGGTTACTATGTGAGCAATGTGATGAAGTTGTGTAATCGAGATAGAATTTGTCCCTCTCATATAAAGAGAGATATCTAGTGGATCCCTCGATGTGTTAGACTCGTTAAAAGGCCTAGTCTAAGTGAATTGATATTGATCAATGTCACTTGGATGTTTTCAACTACCTAGAGATCGAGACTAGTACGATTGAACATGTTGGATGACAATTCCATGCCTTATGTTTGATCAAAAGGATATCGTGTGACAAAAGGATGTTATATACATTATTGATTAGGTTGTATCGATTTGATATTCGTACGACTTGGGTAGTCATAATGTCTTGCTAGAGGCCGCTTATGACTTGTATACCAAAATGTGTTTTGGTACACTGCCAACGTTGTATGAGCCTATTGGGTCGCACACTAAGAATGGTTTTGCGAGATTTTAAGACGATTCGTAAAAACAAATTTTATGTGATAAAATTCATGACATAAACGTCCTTGTGGTGTATTACACTTATACTTCTTTAAGTAAGGGTATATGTGTAATTTACTTAAACGTCTATATACAAGAGTTGTATAAATAGACGCTTTAAGTTAGAATACACTAACAAAAAGATCAAAAGGCCAAAACTCCTTTTTCGTTTAAGAAACGACTTAGGGTTTTTGGTATGCTCGATCGTTTTGGAGAGATTCAAAAGGTTTGACATTCTCTCGACGCTAGCACTTCGAATCTCTACCGCCGTTCGTGTGTGGATCGCCGATAGAGGGCGTTCGTCGTTGTGGCGCGCTTAGAGATCGATCAACCTTCCGAAAGGTATATTGCGATTGAGGTATGATTAAGTTTTTCATGGTTTAAACGTTTTTAATGGAATTAGATTCGATCCTCGTTGGGGTTTTTGTCAAAATTGTTTTGTAATCTCCGCCGCGTATGAACCCCAAAACCCAACAAGGGTATCGTAGCCATCGAGTTCGATTCCATTAAATTCATTGCATGTTTTCTTCGATATATACATGATATATGATCGAAAGCATGTTGATAATTGATGTATATGTGATATACATAAGTTTTCTTTGAGATTTATTATCACGTTTGTGTATATGATACACATATTTGTGATTTAATTGAAATCATTAGGTATAATCGTTATTCTTTGTGCATTGATGCATGGATGAAATCTCTCAGTAATTCAATATGCATATTTAGGTTACATTGTTTTACGTTTCTTGAATTGTATAAGGTTGAATATTAATTCAAACTAATATGATTAGATTCGATTGGGATAGTAGTTCATGATTCAATGACATATTTGTGATTATCTAGATGAGGACCGAAATTGCAAATAACTAATTTTCGAAATTATTTATTTATAATTAATTAATTTTCGAAATTAATTATTTATATTGTTATATCTATTTTGTTATGAAGTTTCTATTTTATAAAGATAGATAACAAATTAGAATATGAGATAAATATCAAGAATCTTGTTATTGGTGATATAATAGGATTAGGATAAGATTAGTCCTAATTGGATTAGGATAAGATAAGTCCTAATTGGATTAGGATAAGATTAGTCCTAATTGGATTAGGATAAGATAAGTCCTAATTGGATTAGGATTAGTCCTAATTGGATTAGGATAAGATAAGTCCTAATTGGATTAGGATAAGATTAGTCCTAATTGGATTAGGATAAGATGATTAGTTAGATGTGGGCCCTAAGTTAATTAAAAATGTTTTAATTGACTTAATTTGGATAAATTAAGGGGTAAATTTAGTATAGTAAAATCAACGAAAAATATGATTTTCTATAGCGAATTTCAATTTTCTAATTGAGATCCGTCTTCTAAAAAAAAAAAAACGGGCGCGTTTCAGACTTCATTGTCAATTCTGACCACGTTCACCGCTCTTGACCGGCCAATGGACCTGCCTCTAACTAATCCTAGCGCAAGGAAATTCTTTTATTGGAGAATAATATAGAAATTTCCAAATTGTTTAGTGATTGAACAAATCAATAGAATATATGATATTTTATTGTTTACATAAAAATCACTAAACACAGAATAAAATCCCTCTATTAAATTTTAAGTCTCATGTCATCCATTTTTAAACACTTGTCAAGGCCTCGATCACACTAATACAGCTTTCAAATGCCATAGTTGGGTGTATTGTGTTATCTTGGTGAGACAAGTTGGGTAAGAGTTACCTAAATGTTTAAAATGGTCCGACTTAATAAAGCCATCAAAATAGTTTTGAGCTTTAGGCAAATGATGAGATAAAACATGCTAAGACATAAGATGTCCCGTATCTCATAAAAGGATCTAAAAATTACATAAGATGTAATTGGTAACTCATTACCTACCTAAATAATCTAGTTCTGTGTTTCATGCCATAGTCACATAGAATTAGGTGAAATATGGATTTTAGTCCCCTAAATAAACAAGACGCTTTAGGAGGGTTGTTAATTTAGTGGGAGTCTATTCCTCTATACTAAAATAAACTTTGCATAATCTTTATTGTAGATCAATGGCCTCTTCAAGTAACAATAATCCCCTGTCATCGCGATCCATCCTTGAGAAGGATAAACTATCCGGGACTAACTTTCTTGACTCGGTTCGTAAACTTGAGAATTGTTCTTAAGCATGAACGCAAGTTGTATGTCCCGGATGCTCCAATCCCCGAGGACCCACCACCAATGCTACGAAAGTCGTGAAGGATGCGCATAGTAAGCATGTCAACGATTCTACCGATGTTGCATGTATTATGCCGGCAACTATGGTTCCCGAACTTCGAAGGACATGGAACTAATGGAAGCCTACGACATGGCTATAACGCCGAAGGAAATGTTCCAACAAAGAAGCTAGGCAAGAAAGGTTCGAGACAAATAAAAAACCTACATTCTTGCAAGATGACCGAGGGTGCGTCGCTTAGTCCTCATGTTCTCAAGATGAAGGGCTATGTTGACCACTTGATAGACTCTGATTCCCCATAAGCCAAGAGTTGGCTACGGATTTGATCTTGAATTCATTACCGTGAGAGTTACTCACAATTTGTGATGAACTACAATATGAATAATATGGAGAAATCAATTTCAGTTTGCATTTGATGCTCAAAACTCGCTGAACAAAATATCAAGAAACCCTCTAGTAATGTGTTGATGGTCCAAAAGGGAAAGGGAATGAAGAAGAAAGGCAAAGGCAAGGCTAAAGTTGCCAAGGCAAGGCCGCCGCACTGCGCAAAGCCTCGTGGAACAAGTCAAGCCCCACTGCTTTCTACTTCAAAACACCCAAAAGAAAAGGAAGGAAATTGTCATTTCTCATGCACTGACATTGGTTCGTAAATTGCAAACTCTATCTCGAAGATCTAAGGAAGAAAAAGGGTAGTGCGACTACCACTACAGTATTTATGTTATTGAAATTAATTTATCTACTAGTGATTCCCGGGTATTAGATACCGGATGTGGATCTCACATTTGTATAAATGTGCAGGGACTCACCAGTAAGTAGAAAGTTGAAGAAAGGAGAAGTCATCCTCCGCGTAGGAATGGAGCAAGAGTTGTCGCCCTGGTCGTTGGATCATATGACTTAGTTTTATCTAGTGGACTTATTTTAACTTTAAATAATTGTTATTTTGTGCTCATTTTGAGCGTAAAAACATCATTTCTGTTTCATGTTTGGATATGGATGGTTTTGATTTTATTATTGCTAATAATAGATGTTCCATTTTTCGTAAAGGCATATTTTATGCAAATGCTGATTTGTATGATGGTCTTTATATTCTAAGCATGAAAAAGTCCACTGATACTCCAGCTTTAACATAAATACAAAGAGGTTCAAGTCAAATGATTTGAATCAAACCTATCTTTGGCATTGTCGTCTCGCACATAAATGAGAAACGCATAACGAAGCTCCATAAAGATGGACTTCTAGATTCATTTGATTTAGAAACATATGAAACGTGCGTATCTTGTTTACTAGGCAAGATGACTAAAAGTCCCTTTACGACACAAGTGAAAGGGCAAGTGATTTATCGGGTCTAATACATACCGATGTATGCGGTCCTATAAACACAATGGCTAGAGGAGGTTATCAAGATTTCATTACATTTATCGATGATTTCAAGAGATATGGTTATGTATATCTTATGAAACATAAAGTCAATCATTTGAGATGTTTCAACGTTTCAAAATGAAGTGCGAATCAACTTGGTAAAACTATCAAAACACTTCGATCAGATCGAGGTGGTGAGTATTTAAGCCAAGAATTTGATGATCATCTTAGAAATTGTGGGATTGTCTCCCAATTGACTCCACCAAAGAACTCCACAATGGAATGGAGTTTCGAAAGGAGAAATCGAACCTTATTAGATATGGTTCGATCTATGATGAGTCATGCAGATCTTCCATTATCCTTTTGGGGTTATGCATTACAAACCGCAGCCTTCACTCTAAATCGAGTTCCTTCTAAAGCTGTTGATAAAACACCATATGAGATATGGTACGGAAGAGACCTAGTTTGTCTTTTCTTAAGATTTGGGGTTGTGAGGCTTACGTAAAGCGACAAGTCTCGTAAAAACTAGCACCTAAATCGACAAGTGTTTATTTGTGGGGTATCCTAAGGAAACAAAAGGATATTACTTTTATAATCCCGCCGAGAACAAAGTGTTTGTTGTTCTCGGATGGTGCCTTTATGGAAAAACAGCTTTATTTCAAAAGACACTAGTGGGAAAGAAATAAATCTTGAAGAAGTTCAAGAATCACAGTAAACACTCGAACCGCTTCGGAAGTTCAACAACGTTCCGAACCAGCTTGAACCTCCACAAGTGACACAAGGCCCACGTAAATCTAGTAGGGTAAGACATGAGCCGAGAGATTCGGATTTCTCATTACCGATAGTCGTGATGTGTTGCTTATAGACCAAAATGAGCCCACCACTTATCGAGGCTATGTCTGACCAGACTCGATAAATGGCTAAGTGCCATGAACTCGAGATGCAATCCATGTATGATAACCAAGTTTGGAACTTGGTTGATTTACCCGAAGGTGGTAAGACCATTGATGTAAATGGGTTTTCAAGAAGAAAACTCGACATGGATGGCAAAGTGCATACTTTTAAAGCAAGACTTGTAGCAAAAGGTTTCAGCAGACTCAAGGTGTTGATTATGATGAAACTTTTTCGCCAAAGAGCCATGCTTAAATCCATAAGAATTTTAATTGCCATTGCCGCATATTATGACTATGAAATATGGCAAATGGATGTAAAAACAAAGATTTCTTAATGGAAAGTCATTGAGGACGTGTATATGACACAACCTCGAAGGTTTTGTACATCCCGAGAATTCTAGGAAGGTATGCAAGCTTCAAAGATCCATTTATGGATTAAAGCAAGCTTCTGAGTTGGAATCTTCGTTTTGATGAAGCAATCAAGGATTTTGGTTTTATTAAGAATGAAGATGAGCCTTGTGTATACAAGAAGGTCAAGTGGGAGTGTAGTTATTTTTCTCGGGTACCGTATGTTGATGATATATTACTCATTGGAAATGACATCCCAACATTGCGTAATGTCAAGTCTTGGTTAGGGAAGTGTTTCTCAATGAAAGACTTAGGAGATGCACCTATATCCTAGGGATAAAGATCTATAGGGATAGATCTAAAAGGCTAATCTGGCCTAAGTCGAGTGCTTACATAGACAAGGTGTCGAATAGGTTCAGCTTTGCAAGACTCTAAAAGAGGATTGTTGCCAATGTCTCATGGGATAAGTCTCAAGAAGACTCAATGTCCTAAGACAAATGATGAGCGAGACCGTATGAATAAGATTCCATATGCATCAGCTATTGGATCTATCATGTATGCCATGTTATGCACTCGACCCGATGTATCATATGCTTTGAGCACTACAAGCAGATATCACTCGTATCCAGTGAGAGTCACCGGATAGCAAGAAAGAACATCCTTAAGTACTTAAGAAGGACTAAGGAAGTGTTCTTGGTCTATGGAGGTTTTGAAAATGATCTAGTTGTAAATGGTTACACAGATGCGAGTTTTCAAACCGATATAGATGATTTTAGATCGCAATGATATGTGTTTACTTTGAATGGGGTGCAAAAGTCGAAAAGTTCGAAGCAAGAGATCATGTGCAGATTCTACAACATGTAGCCGAGTATATTGCAAATGTCCGATGCAAAGAAAGGAGGCAGCTTTGATCAAAAAGTTCATTTCTCGAACTAGGTGTGGTTCCAGTATTGCTAACCCTCGTTTGTTTGTATTGTGACAATAACGGGGCAATAGCACAGCCAAGGAACCTAGATCACACCACAGATCCAAACATATACTCAGCGTTTTCATCTCATCGAGAAATTATTGAGAGGGGAGACGTAAAGATTTGCAGAGTACCTATCAAGACAACGTTATGATCCATTGACAAAAGCTCTTCCACAAGCAAAACATGATGGTCATGTTAGATCATTAGGCATTAGATGCATGTATGATTGGCCCTAAAGTGCAAGTGGGAGATGATGGGGCATGTGCCCTAGGTCAATCCATTAACCTGCCTTTATGAATACTTTTAGTTAATAAAAATAGAGGATTTCATTTGTCGCTTATTATAATTAATTTGCATGTTTACATTATAATAAGATCCATGGGTATTTACATAAATATCCTAAATGTCCCTAGTCGATCATTATACTCGGGAACTATAATGAATTAAGACTAGTGTGAGTCTTGATTGATGATCATATGATGATTATACGTATAGGGATACGAATCAAGATCACGAGTACTTGTTAGGGAACAAAGTACTCGACCGACCCGCTATGAGAACATAACATGGATTAAGTCATAGTTGTTTCTCATGATAGGTATATATTCCAGCCCTTCCGACTTGAGATTACCAGAGACTTCAACATTAGGAACACAAGTGATTTGACACAATCAAACGTTGTCTTTAACCTGACGATTATAAAGGTTGTGATTGGTTACTATGTGAGCAATGTGATGAAGTTGTGTAATCGAGATAGAATTTGTCCCTCTCATATAAAGAGAGATATCTAGTGGATCCCTCGATGTGTTAGACTCGTTAAAAGGCCTAGTCTAAGTGAATTGATATTGATCAATGTCACTTGGATGTTTTCACCTACCTAGAGATCGAGACTAGTACGATTGAACATGTTGGATGACAATTCCATGCCTTATGTTTGATCAAAAGGATATCGTGTGACAAAAGGATGTTATATACATTATTGATTAGGTTGTATCGATTTGATATTCGTACGACTTGGGTAGTCATAATGTCTTGCTAGAGGCCGCTTATGACTTGTATACCAAAATGTGTTTTGGTACACTGCCAACGTTGTATGAGCCTATTGGGTCGCACACTAAGAATGGTTTTGCGAGATTTTAAGACGATTCAGAAAAACGAATTTTATGTGATAAAATTCATGACAGAAACGTCCTTGTGGTGTATTACACTTATACTTCTTTAAGTAAGGGTATATGTGTAATTTACTTAAACGTCTATATACAAGAGTTGTATAAATAGACGCTTTAAGTTAGAATACACTAACGAAAGATCAAAAGGCCAAAACTCCTTTTTCGTTTAAGAAACGACTTAGGGTTTTTGGTATGCTCTGATCGTTTTGGAGAGATTCAAAAGGTTTGGTATTCTCTCGACGCTAGCACTTCAATCTCGCCGCTCGTTCGTGTGTGGATCATTGATAGAGGGCGTTCGTCATTGCATGCGCGCCTTTAGAGATCGATCAACCTTCCGAAAGGTATATTGCGATTGAGGTATGATTAAGTTTTTCATGGTTTAAACGTTTTTAATGGAATTAGATTCGATCCCGTCAGGGTTTTTGTCAAAATTGTTTTGTAATCTCCGCCGCGTATGAACCCCAAAACCCAACAATTTTACTCCTTTTAATTTTAAATTTTTTTATATCATATTAATTAATAATGAGTATGGATACCCACGGGTACCCTGCTACCCAAATGAATAATACACATACCTGCCCCATCAAAAACTAAGGTAAAAGGGTAGGGTATGGGTAGGACACTCATAAGATGGGGCGGGTATGGGTATGGCGTACCTGCCCCATACCCTACCCATTGACATCCCTAGTAATATTGGATTGAGGCTTTGTTATTGTTGTTGATCTTAAGATGTGCATATTAGCGACTTCCACTTTTAGTTTTACGACTCCATAATCTTGATATCAACTATTCGTGAATTCACAATGTATATATTCCATTTTAGTCTTACTCAAAGCCTTATAACTCTAATGCATTCCTCCAAAGTCTAATTTTCTATCAATGTTATCTAAGGCGAGAGGCGCAATTGAGGCGATGGTCGCCTAAAATGCATGAGGCGCAAGGCGAGGCGAAGCCAATTATACTTAATTATTAACGTACAATAAAAACAAATTATGCATATATTTTGAATAATATTGCATATTATCAAAGTTATGAACTACTAAAAATTTATAAAAGAAAAAAAACAACCAACAAATATGAAAAATCAATGTATCAAACATTATATAAAAATAAGATATAAGAACATTACGATAGACAAAGAAAATCATGACAATAGCATTTCATTTTGATTAGTAATTTTCTTTCCTCGTTCTTACTTTTTTCTTTGAGATTGAGGCTGTCGTTGTTGTTTCTTTTTCCTTTATACAGACTTTCCTTCTTCAATGGATTTTGGAATCCTCACACTTTTTTCCTTCTTCTGTGTGCAAACTTTCCATCTTCTTTTTAAGTAGTTCTTGGGGAAATTGTCTAATAAACTTTCTCCCTCCCTTTTTTTCTATTTCTTTTTCTTTTAAATTTTTATCCAATAAGGCAAATCCATGGTTCCCGCAATTGAATTAACATAAAAAAAACCCAAACAAAAAAGCAAATAAAAGTGATTTAATGGGTCAGCAGCGGGCCTCAGTGCACCTTGGAACTGCTCCCATGTGCGGTGATGCATGCGCCTCGGTGCGCCTTGTTGAAGTCTAATTGCCTTAGTGATGTTGAGGCGTAGAAGTTGCGCCTCAGGCACGCGCCACACTGCGCCTCAATAACATTGTTTCCTATTCACTCAATCTCTTGTTTTGTTTACTAAAACAGAAACCTTTTATTTTAAGAAGATAAGTCTGAATTTAATGAACAAAATAAAAAACAATCAAGCAAATCTACAAATAGAAATAAAGAAACGACCAGCACACTAGTTGTAATGACCCTAACAAATCTAATCATATTCATTTGCCTAATAGGCCCATGATGTAGCGGCTAATCCTACGTGGCGACTCAGTTAAGTCTCGAGTGTTCACCTCGAAGTAAAAACAATATTCTACTTATGTTTGATACTTGTAATACACTCATCTATATTTATGTAGCGCAAAAATATTGAATTTAAATGTTGATCCTGTGAGCGAGAGTCGTTTTGAGTTGTGTGCGCACACGACGTTGGTTAGATCGATGTATTGGTGGGGCTTAGGTTAGTTTATCTTAGGTTGTATTTTAATAAAATAAAAAAATTATGGAGTGCCTAAATTACTAAATGAGAATTTAATTAACTAATCTAAGTTAATGGACCTTAATTTAGTAAAATAACCTAATTCATTGGATGGGAGAAAATGATGGGTCATATTTGATGCACTTGGCATTTTGGTCAATTCAAATAAAAAGTTAGAATTCTATAATGGGACTTTGAGGTGTCACTTATTGGTGGAGCTCTTTAAGGATAAAAGCAAATATCTATAAATTAGATAAGTAGATAACTGGAAGAATTAATGTGGTGGTAGACGCTTACTTGTGGAGTAAGAGAAAAAAGAGAGGGGTGTGTAACTAGGTGGCATAGTTGTTATTGTGTGGTTGGGAGTTAAGAACGTGGGAGAGGAGGGACAAGTGAGAGTCTTTAATTCTCTTAGCAAGATTGGTAGATATTTTCAAGGTCCTAGAGGAGTTAAAAGGCTTTAATGGCTTGCTAATGATTTTCCCTTTTACTCCCTTGTTATTCTTTTAGAGTTAATGTTTTATGTTTTATCTATAATCTTCTATGTAGCTTAATTAAAGCTTGGCGCCATAGAGAATATCCAACATTATTAGTCAATCTAAAGTATCATTTTGAGTAGTAGTAGTAGTAGCGTAACAACAACATAGCCTCCGTCCCAAATTAATTGGGGTTGAGTAGTAGTAGCATATTCATACAAATTCATGGATCTATAAAAGTGCATGCACATCTATATAAGTTAAAAGCAAAGGATCTAATTAGCATGCATGCAAGTTGCACTAGAGGTATATAAATTTCCAACGCATAGTTGATCTTTATATATATCCGTAGTTGTATTAGTAGGCATTTTGCTAAGTTATGGAACTCATCTAAGCATTGTCATGGGCCAAAATCTCCAACTTTGGTGATTTTTTCTTGAATTATTTAAAGTAGGTAGAAACAATTATGAAGTTCACCCATGGATTGCAAAAATATGTGGCTTTTGCAATATTCTATTATCTTTTATTAACATTGGAACTAAAAGTGATTTAAAATTGCTAATGGAAATCATATCCTAATTCTCTAAAACTTCTAAGCGGTTAGTTTAGATTTTTATTTTTTTTTATAGTTGCCAAAAAGCTAAGTTTTTAAATAAAAAAACTCAAGGTGGATTTTTTTGAAAACTTAGACCAAAATGAACCAAAAGGGGGTTCTCCTGGGGTTTCCTCGCACCAAATCTTCGTTATATCAAGGAATGGTAACTAGGGACCTCGGAGAAAGATTGGAAACCCATATAGACGGACTTGAAGTCGAATTTAAGGATCGATTTAGGTTAAGTCCAAATTGAAATAATGGAGTCTAGTTTAAGAAATCAAATAGGCTCTAACACATGTAAAATGAACTCGAAATGATGCCAAGAGCCTAAAGTGTTAGTGTTGGGTGTCGGGAGAGGCCTACGGACGTGTGGGAGCCGCTATTGGTAGGATTTGTATTGTTTTTTTAGGTAAGTAAATCAGTAAAAAATTCAATGTTAATTCTTTTTTTTCCTTGCTTTATTTGATGAAATGATTGTTGTTATTGGACTCTACTTCCCTACCGAGTGACCTAGGGTCTAAGTGGCAAGGTCTAGTCGTTGTCCACTCGTGGGTTGAGCAGCCGACTAGCTCTCGTGGCTAACCGACGGGCATGATTTATCTGAGTGAGCATCCGCCACAAGTCGTGGCTCCTCTCGAGTATTCAAATTCCAATACGACTAAGCATACGGTTAAGTTTGTGGCTCCCTTTGGAATTTTCTCGGACTGCGGCTCAAGCGAGTTGACAGTGTCAAACGGATTAGATGCGATCGAAGCAGCTTTGATCCGCCGCATCAGTTTTAGACACTTACACATTTTAAGTGGCTTTAAGCCCAAGTGTAGAGTATCAAGACCACTTACTCCCTATCCTTTGCTTTCGGGTCACTTGGTCCCTACCGTTGATCATTGTACACTGTCTATCATGCGTTTTATTGTTTTTTCTCAGCACTTTATTTCTTTCCAACATGATTTATGGACTTGTTTGTTGTTTATCTTGAGAAATAAGTTGAAATTTTGGATTTACTCAATGGAATTGCCTTCGTTTTGGTGACAATTGCAGGTCTCTCTAGTAGCGGGTGCAAGGAGCCCGTGATCGGTGACTTCCTCTAGGCTTCCCTCAAAGTCAGCTCCTCTCTATTACTACAGTAGGTTTATTTTTTGATATTTTGGAATGTACATATATTATATACTGATTTTTTGGTTACTTTGGGGTTCATACTGGGTTGTGAGACGTTTGATACATGTATATGATACTTCTTCACACTATTTGTCACCAAATATATATAAATATATGAGATTGACTTTTGCAGGATTTCCACAGCTAGGATTGTCCTGACTATCGTTTACTTATTTAAGATGCTTTAAATGTTTTTAAATTATGTTGCAAGAACATTAAGACTCGTTAAACTACATAACAAACCTAATAAGCAACTAATGATTGAATAACTTGGATAAGAGGCTGACTAGGCATGTGTTGACTTTGCAGGAGTTGACCGAGGGTCCACGCAGGTTTAGGTAAGGCAGGACCCATTTTGTGGGCTCTAGGGCCATCACACTAGTAAATTACTAGATCATAAAATCCCAATTAAGAATAAATAAAAGAACTGAATTTTAAAACTAGATCAGATTTGTCCTGTTTGAAAAAATAAAATAAAGTAAAATAATATATATATATATATATATTCATTCTAGGCTTATCCTGTCAAACACGTTAAATAGACCTTATCAATGAACTAAGAAAATAGAACAAGTCCCATCTCCTTTAGTTTCAGTAGTTTTACTCTCTTATTAAAGGAAACAATCAACATCAAGGTGGAAGTGCGTAAGAACAATGTGACAACATTTTTTATCCCAAATCCAAACTAACTTCAAATTTTGCAACAAGACTCTAGCCCCATACTAATTTTACACATGGACGCCACATCGAATTTTATTCCAAATGAACGTATTTAGGTAATACAAGTAAACGCTCTTTGCCACCCATAATACAATATCATTGTGATGTAATCTCAATCCATTCTTCTTATGCTTATTTTGCAAATTCATCGTTGTTTGTCAACCAAGTTCAAAAATATAGAAGCATTAGAATGTGCAAGTCAAATGTGCATGTACAAGAAGGAAACTCTAAGAAAGTATCAAAGACAAGTACAAGAAGGAAACTCCTAAGAAAGTATCAAAGACAACATTAACAAGCTCCATATATTGAATATAAAACAATGAAGCAAATTATTACTTAATTCATGGTGAGGTTGCGGTGACAAAGGATAGGCCAACAAAATGAAATGTTTCAAGAGATGTATATTATTACAGATCTTAAATAGAAACAAAAGCATAAGATTTTCAAAGAGTTACTGCCTAATGCAAAGAGGTAACCAATAATGAAGCATTTAGTGTACAAAATATCCTCAAATAATTGTGCATTGATATGTGCAAAAAGGACAAGAAAAATGCAGAAAACTTACGCGGAAAGTGATTTCATCACATGTAGCAAATCTGTCACTCGCTCCCCACTAGCATCTTCCACAAACACACCTTCACTTCCAGCCAAATCAACAAGAGAAATCTTGCTGTACAACTTTTCCCCAGTAATCTGATTGTTATAGTGGATATGGACTGTTACAACCCTGGAAATCGGTTAAAACATAAGAGAAAATTCGAGAAGTACCTAAGGTAAGGGTTATACACATAAATTCATATGCAAGAAGCATTCTTCATTGTTTCAAAATCATAAATAGAAGATGAGCAAAAAAAACCTCAAGTCAATGCTCAAAATCAGCAGACAACTTTCTTAAAATTTATGAGCACTGTAAAGAAAAGGATCATTATTTTGCAGCTCCCTAAACCAGGGAATTCTTCTCCAATTCTGTATTACTTTTGGTGGT
Source organism: Stephania yunnanensis (assembly GCA_039657365.1). Lineage (NCBI taxonomy): Eukaryota > Viridiplantae > Streptophyta > Magnoliopsida > Ranunculales > Menispermaceae > Stephania > Stephania yunnanensis. The sequence goes on along the minus strand of CM077581.1, from coordinate 22,289,012 downwards.
TCCAATTCTGCATTTCTAACAACAATAGAGAAAGGAAATTGATATCTACTACCACAACCACTAGTTCAAAGCTGAAGTTTTATTACTATGGAGATTGAAGATAAACATCAGTTTATCTTGAGCAAAGTTATGAGAAGTAATATCATTTCATCATCATAAAGAACTGCTGTGGTAACAAATTGCACATTTCCAATGACATGGGTGAAACAAGACAATACATGCTTTTCCAAGAGAAGACGCCGGAAGTGAATGTATATAAAATTGGACATAAACAGAAAGAAAAGGCAGAGACCAACAAAATCAAGTAATAGGTCCATACAAATGAGAAATTTTATATTTTGATTTGTCAGTTTCCCGACTCCGCAACCCTGCTTGTAGGACATTCAAAAAATGCAAGGGATTTTGAACTTTCTCCTGCACAAGCTCTGCAAGATATTCCGGGGATCCCATGTGAACTTTTAGGACATTATTTTGCGATTCAGATAATAGATCCTTCACCTATGAACATGAGAAACAGGTTAGAAGCCACTATATCAAATGCTATAACATTATAATCATAGATATGCATTGAGATTGAGACTTTGTTATTGTATGCAATGAGATAATGAGAAAATATGTTTAGCAGAGAAATAACAATGGATGAAGCAATAACCTGTTCGTTATACAATTCAAATGCTGTAACATAGAAATCGAATCTAGAAGAAAATGTTGTGTCTGAATTTGATAAATCAAATAGTTCCTCAAAGCATCGCACATACAAGCCACGCTCATGACTAGATCCTTCCTGCAGAACATAAGAACAAGTAAGAACCTAAGCTAGCTACTTCAACAAACACAGGAAAGGAAACACTTGAAACCTATCAAGTAAGCAAATAAAAAATGAACAAGTTCAACTACATTATATGCGAAAACCTACAAAAGCTGTTTGAGATTTTAGTCAGAGCTAAGTTGAGCTTCTATATCATTGGTCTGAGCTAAGTTAAGTTAGGATAAGCTACTTCTGAACTGGAGAAAAAGTAATGAAAGAAACTTAGCAGCAAATCAAAACGTCTGGTTATCCAGGCCAAAATATCAGAAGATACACCCATTGAACTTAAAGACACATAAGAAAGAGAGTGATGCTATATAGATCAAGGAAAAATCACAAGGACAACATTTTGACTGACACACTCCGTAACAAAAAAACAAAAGAACCAGAATGGGTGAATTTTGAGGCAGAATATTTGAAGTTGAGACAATGACAGTAAGACATAAGACAGAAGCAACAACAAAACAGAAAGTATAGATAAATTCTGAAGTTACAAGAGTTTGTTATTGACCAGAAAAGAAACATGAATTGATGCCATCAGAAACTCAAGCAAGGGTTTTCATCCTGCCAATTAACTCGAGTAACTTGAAACGCTTATTTGGTTTGATTGGATTGAGTTGGGTACACGAAAGTGCAACTTCAACTCATTTTTCTTAGCCCGAGATTTAGGATGGGAAAATCGGAGTAACGTGACTAAGCTCTATGCATTAATAGATAATTGGTAACTTGGTTTATGAAATCATTTATTTCTATATTTTTAAACAAATAAAAATAATCCGTTATTGCACAAAAAATTAAGACTTATAACTTCTCACCATTTACAAAGCTATTAAGAATAATCTTTCCTCATTGCACAATGTTATAGATAATCATGATACTTTAACCACTTTTTTGGATTATTATTATCTTTATTGGATCATCTAAGAATTATAATAATATTTTTCTGAACTTCTATAAATTATATTAACCCGCCAAAGCCAGCTTGAAATTATAGGATTGATTCAACAGATCTTGTGATGGGCTGAGTGGTCAGGCGTCTGACATTTTACATACGAACAAACACACAATCAATTGCTAGCCAGTGCAAAAGTGGTTGCTTTTCCAACGCTATGACATTTGAACAGAACTAGGAAAAGTTCATGCAAAGCTAGTCATGCAGCTGCTATATAATGTAAAAGTGGAACGAAGCAGTTCTAAAGGCGGATGTGAGGCTGCAAAAACATAAAATGGAGTGCAGCAACCTTGCTTTATTACTAATAATATCAAACATCATCCACAAGAACTCCTCACACATGCCCTTTTTCTCCACCTCAGTCTCTCTCTCGTTATTTATCTCCAACAAGAATAAATAAATAAATGTACAGCGGCTGTATAAAAGCATTAATGGCAATGAGCAAAGTTTGAAGGGGGCTAAAAGCTTGGTTGAGCTTGGAACGACAATATGATAGAACCCTGAACTTTAATTGAACTGAACTAACAAAGAAAAGATAGGAACAAGAGAATTGAGAAAGAAGCAGAAGATATATTGCTGAACTGAACCACAGAACAAGCAATCCCACAGGGCCACAGCATTCAAGAGGCTGGACTCTCCAATAACTCTAAAGAGTTCCTCCAATTACAACCAAAACAACAAGAAACCCTTCTCTACCTCTTACTATCTATTTATACACATATTGTTCCCACCCAAACTAACTAACTAAGATCATGCTTGAGGCATTGTTGGTGTGGTCCCACTTCCCAATGTGTTGTCTTAGCATGAAAAGGCATTTTAACACAATATTAGCGTAATGTATTATGTTAAAATTATGTAAGCAGCGCACGTATGTGGGTCCCACTATTAAGAAACTCTCATATGTTATTGACATGTGTCAACTAGCCACGCAACCGTTTTCATGAAAGAGTTTCTTAAGTTTAAAAATTAAAATAGAGTCACAAGTTTTGGTCTCGAACCCTATTATTCTACTCACTAAATAAACATCATCTTGTTCAAGTTTTAAGGGTTTGAAGATCAAGGACTTGAAGTTTCTTCAATAAAGATTCTTGCAAAACAACAATGGTTGGATGTGAGATTTTATTAACGTTTTGTTTCTGCATATAGTTGTGTGATCTTTGTGTTACTTGTGTTTCAACATGAAAATCACCAATTGACTATAGTTTTACAACATTTAGAAAGCTTTTAGATCTGTTTTCATGATTCTCGACTGAACGCTGTTGTACAGTACAAAGAGCAGCAGCAAAAACTTGGCATAAAAAATCTCAGTGTTCTGTGGCAGTATTTCTTCAATCCCAGTGGCAATATGTAACTCACAGTAAGACTGTCCGTAGCAGAAAAAAAAAAGAGTTGGATTTGGGGAATTGAATTGTGTTTTATTTGAGACAATTCCCAATGGGCAAACTAGGAGATTGGTGGAAAGAAAGACTGTAAACTTGCTTCATTTGGGCTCAAATTTCCACAAAATGGTAGTGCTCAATAGGTGTTTTTTCTTCATGATTATGCAACATGATTTTAAGGGAAACCAATTGAATAAGTTGACTTTGTACCTCGAGGTTTAAGGAGACTAATTGCTCAAAATTTAAAAAGTCTTCTCAACATATTAAGATCTTGGATAATTTTCCAGTATGTAGAATATTTGGTTTCAACAATGGAACTGGTTTCATAAACTACAAACTAGCCACTTTGACAAATTAGTTCAAGAGTCGGCTCTTCAGAGTCCTACTCTTTATATATTTGTGTGTACAAGTCAGATTCATGAGTTACTTGTTTCGAAAATAAAAAATTTGATGTATCAAGAAAAATTAGTTTTGTTAGTACTAACACTTAAATTCGATCATCCACTAGAATGTTGCAACGAATACTATACATTTAGTGAATATTCTGCTTTAAGTTCACTGAATAATTAAACTGTGCATGCCATAACAAAGTTCCTGGGAAATGCATGTCACTGAACTAAATACAGAGTTGATATCTTCACATATTACCAAATAATAATTCTGTCGACCAACAAAAATGAAGAACTTGTAAAATTATATAGTAACAAAATGTAAAAACCATTGTCTGGTCCCTGAAATTTTAGTTGATTCTTGATTTGGTCTCCAAACTTTTATTAGTTGACATTTGGTCCTTAAACTTCTATTTGGGTTCACACTTGGTCCTCCTATCAAATTGGGTACTAATGGTGGCTTACATGGCTGACGGTATGATCCACGTCATCAATAAAGTGCACCATGAGCGGTTCAAAGGTGATTCATGAGCATTCAACCAGTTCAACAAAAACCCACAGCCAAGCCCATGCTAAAGGTGTATCATAGGAAGCGAGTGGGTCCCTTAGTAGGGTCTAGAATAGTCCACACTTGTGTCCTTATGTGATATGACGTAAGAGAGCAATAGGGGGTTGAGTGAGGAGGATATGAGGTGAGTCAGCTCATCTTATATGCATGCTGAGTTTTACTGTAATTTGGGGAAAACCTTCTGGTTTTGGGGAGAAGAGTGTGTTACTCTTTCTCATTGGGTTCTTAGAGTTCTCTATACGTTTGTAGTTTGTTTCCATCTTTTATCAATAAAATCACGGGCGACCCCCTCCTTTCTCATCTACGAAATCGGATCCTCATCATTAGTATCAGAGCACCCTAACCATGGCGCCAAAGGTGGATTCTCGAGTTGATTTTTTTGAAGCAAAAATGAAGAAGAACGAGATCTCTAAGGGAGAGTAAGATCTACAATAGAGACTCAACGATCTACCATGGCCTCTCAGTTTCATGCCTTCTCACAGAAGATGGAGGCTTTGTTTCAACAACAGATGTTGAGTTGGGGCGAGTCTAACCAGATCGGTGAGACCAATGGCACAAAAGGGCCAAATCCACCGGATCCCGAGGTGGGAATAGGCGCTGTCTGGGAGGAAATATCTACTCAGGGCAAAAACCCTTATAGATTGGGCCCAGACGTCAGGAAAATCAAGATGTCGACGTGTGATGGTAAGGAACTCTTGGTTTGGTTGAATCAAATGGAGCATTATTTTGCATTGCACGAGATGAAGGAGGTCTCGAAGCTCGCTTCTCGCATCTGTATGGTCGACGTCGCTCATATTTGGTTGCAAGGTCGTTTGAAAGCTGGTCTGATCTACGAGCACGACTGTGTAGATGATTCACGAAGGCAAACCCCCTGTATCTTCACCAACAATTCTTTGCAATTAAGCAGGAGAAGACGATGGCAGAGTACCACAAGCGGTTTAAGCCCTTATCCCTACACACAAAATGGTTGTTGGAGCCGTTCAGGATATTTGTGTTCATTAATGGCCTACAGGATCGCATCCGTCTTGAGATGTTGGTGGATCCTCCGACGGCGTTGCAGGCGGTGATCGAACGAGCAGAGCAGATCAAGAAAAATTTTCTCAAGGAGATGGTCTCGGCATATGGACAGCACTTGGGCCCAACAGTTCGCTAGGCCCAGGCCAGTCCAGCAAATCAGATGGGCGCACAGCCAAATGGGTCTCTCACACTATTTCTAGATCCACTAAGAGTCCACGATCAACACCAACTCGGCCCACTTCCTCGATAAGCTCAACTGCCAAGTCCAGCCCAACTTCTTCAGGGTCCTCTAGTCCAACGTATTCCTCGCCAGCCACGCCCAGGGTGCCTCCCCCGAGGTTCAAATGCCTAACTGAGATAGAGGCTCAAGCTCGACGGAAGTTAGGGTTATGCTACCGTTGCGATGAGAAGTGGCATGCGCACATCGTTGTAAACCCAAGGTGTTGAATTTGATGCTGGTAAATGACGATATTGGTGACGAGCTGGGCGATTCCCCACCCGACAGTCCAAGTGAGCAGGGGGGGAGTGCACAATCATGGAACTCAGTCCAAGTGAGCAAGGGGAGTGCACATCGAGCGGGTGCCTGATCCTCGCACGATTAAGGTACGCGAAGTCCAACAAGGTAAAGAGGTCATTGTCTTGATCGACTATGGGGCCTTTCACAATTTCATCGCCCCAGCGTTGGTGGAGTCTTTGTCTCTTCCAGTTACTCCCACGACAACATATGGGGTGGATGTGGGGGAGGAGCACAGATCTCTTGATCTGGGTGTGCAAAGGCGTGAAGCTTTCCTTCCAGGATCTATCTATGATGGTGGACTTATACCCCATTGGGATGAGAAACTCTTATCTTATTTTGGGCACGACATGGTTGAAGTCCTTGGGAGTGACCACCATCGATTGGCCAAACATGACCATGTATTTCGATATGGATGGTAAGCCAGTGGTGGTGCGTGGTGACCCAACCCTTCATCAAGCTGTGGTTCCTTGTAAATCAGTCCAACGATCAATGGATGACATGCTGGGATGTTTTTGGTTGAATGTTGTAGTGTGGCAGCTCCAGCACCTCCTGAGGTTGAGCTTGGTGTTGAACCGTGTGTTCAAGCCATCTTGGACTCCTTTCTAACTATTTTACTCAGCCGTCAACCCTGCCACCTCCCCATGACTATGATCATTCGATCACATTGAAAGAGGGCTCGGATCCGTTCCGAGTGCGACCCTACCATTACCCACACATTCATAAGTCTGAAATTGAGAAAATGGTATTTGAAATGCTGGAGACAGTCATCATTCAACCTAGCAACAGCCTTTTCTCGAGTCTCGTCTTGTTGGTTAAAAAAAGATAGGAGCTAGAGGTTCTGCGTCGATTATAGAGCTCTTAACAAGAATACAATTTTCCTATCCCCAATATCGATGAACTGTCGGATTAACTCCATGGGGCAACATTCTTTTCCAAGTTAGACTTGCGATCCAGCTATCACCAAATTAGGGTCAAGGCCGAGGACATCCACAAAATAGCGTTCAGAACTCACGAAGAACACTACGAATTTTGAGTCATGCCGTTTAGGTAATCCAACGCTCCGGCCACTTTCCAAGCCTTGATGAATTCGATCTTCAAGGGGCTGCTACGCAAATCGGTCCTGGTCTTCTTCGACGACATATTGGTGTATAAGACCATGAGTGACCACTGCGATCACTTATCCCGGGTTCTCTCTATCCTTAAGTCGAATTCCTTGTTTATCAACTTAAAGAAATGTTATTTTGCTAGGTCTCGGTTGGAGTATTTGGGCCATATCATTTCTAAGGAATGGGTCACTGCCGATTCAGAGAAGGTTAAGGCAATGGATATATGGCGACTGCCAACGTCTCCCAAGGAGTTGCGTGGGTTTCTAGGGCTCACTGGGTATTATAGGCGCTTTGTGCGTGACTATGGAAAGATCGCTACCCCCTTTGACGCACATGTTACGCAAGGACGCCTTCGAATGGATTGCCGAGGCTTTTTTCACATTTTCCAAGCTCAAACAAGCTATGAAGGAAGTCATAACCTTGGCCTTACCCAGTTTCGAGGGTCTTTTGTGATTGAAATGGATGCCTTTGGTGTGGGTGTTGGGGCTGTTCTGTCTCAGTTGGAGCGTCTCATTGCCTTCTTTAGTCAAGCCTATCCCCCCGTGCTCGCGACAAGTCCGCCTACGAAAGAGAGTTGATGGCGATCGCCTTGGCAATACAAAAGTGGAGACGCTATCTTCTCGGCCGTCACTTTGTTGTCAGGACTGATCAAAAGAGCCTCAAGTTCTTGTTAGATAGCGAGAGGTTGCACCGAAATACCAACGTTGGTTGATCGAATTATCGGGGTTTCACTTTGACATCCAGTACAGATCGGGGCGTTCTAATGTGGTGGCAGATCCGTTGTCTTGCTACCCAGTTGACGCATCATTGTACTCGGTTTCAGTCATCTCTTTTGGCAATGATTCAGTTCTTTTAACAAAGGTACAGAACGACCTTTATTTGGGCCCAATTTTTCAAGCCGTTGCTGCTAATCCTTCAGCCCAAGCCCAATGGGCTATTGTTCAGGGTCCATTACACTATACAGACCGAGTGGCGTTGTCGTCGTCTTCATCCTTGAAACAGCGGATTCTCCAGGAATTTCATTCCAGCCATGTTAGTGGCCACGGGGGATTTTTGAAAACCTATAGGCGCATTTTAGCTGAGCTTTATTGACAGGTAATGAAGCAAGATATAAAGGCCTTTCTGGCATCATGTGAAGTCTGTCAATGAAGCAAGTACGAATCCTTGGCACCGAGGGGATTGTTGCAGCCCCTACCTATCCCTATCGACATTTGAGAGGATATTTCCATGGATTTTGTGGAAGGACTACTAAGCTCGCGTGGGTTTAATGCAATATTAGTAGTGGTGGATCGTCTCAGTAAGTTCGAGCACTTTCTCCCTCTCAAATACCTGTTCTCTGCTAGGACAGTTGCCGAGACCTTCATTAAGGTTGTGCTGAAACTTCATGGTTTTCCTAAGAGCATCATCTCGGATAGGGATAAGGTCTTTCTAAGCCATTTCTAGCGTGAATTATTTCGTTTAAAGCACACGCAACTCAATCGCAGCACGACCTACCATCTGCAAAGTGATAGGCAAACGAAAGTTGTCAACCGTTGCCTCGAGACTTACCTTCAATGTTTCATCTCTCAAAGACCGAAAGAATGGTTAGAATGGCTTCACTGGGTGGAATATTGGTATAACACTTCCTTCAACACGTCTTTGAACTGTTCACCCTTTAAAGTGGTGTATGGTCGATATCCAACCCCTTTGCTACACCATGGTTCCTCTTCTTCCACCTCTATCTCCGACTTGGCATTATTGTTGCAGGCCCGAGACCGAGTGCTAGTGGAACTGAGGGACCGACTCCTGCTAGTCCAGAACAGGATGAATCAACTCGCTGAAGCCAAACGCCGAGACATATCTTTCGAAGTGGGTGATTTGGTGTTCCTCAAATTAAGACCCTATCGCCAGTTATCCTTGTCTCGGGGGTTCTATTCCAAGCTAACCCCAAAGTTTTTTAGTCCATATAAGGTGTTGAACTGTGTGGGGGCAGTGGCATATAAGTTGGAGGTACCAGCGTCGTCTTCTTTGCACCCAGTATTCCATGTTTTACAGCTGAAACGTGCAGTGGGAAATGTCTCAGTTTCAAGTGACTTACCTCTTTTCCAGCCAGACTCTGTTGTCGCCTTAGTGGAGCATAAGTTAGTCTTTTCCTATCGTTGTTCGGTGGCGGGCCCTGATGTTCTTATCAAGTGGACCACGCTCCCTCCAGCTGACGCGTCATGGGAGCTCGTTAAACACATCAAGAAGTCATCCCAGCCTTTCACCTTGATGACAAGGTGATAGTTCCGCGGGGGGGCAGCCAAGCCCATGCTAAAGGTGTATCACAGGAAGCGATTGGAGAGCACGGGATCAGCCCAAGTACGCAGGGCTCAGAGTTAGTTAGGTGGGTCCCTTAGCAGAGTATAAAATAGTCCACACGTGTATTCGTATGTGGTATGGCATAAAAGAGCAATAGGAGGTTGAGTGAGGAGTATATGAGGTGAGCATGTTCATCTTATATGCATGCTGAGTTTTACTGTAATTTGAGGAAGACCTTCTGGTCTTAGGGAGAATAGTGTGTTACTCTTTCTCACTGGGTTCTTAGAGCTCTTTATACGTTTGTAGTTCGTTTCCTTCTTTTATCAATAAAATCACGAGGTGACCCCCTCCTTTCTCATCTACAAAATCGGATTCTCATCGCAACCCTCCTCACCTAACACATTAATGCTCTTCCATTCGCATAAAATCAAACACCCTCATCACCCGATTTTCCATTCCTTCAATTTTAAAAAATTCTCATCACCTCGAACTCATTTGGTCACCAGAGCAGTCGATTCAAGCCAACCAATTTTGCCCACTACTTATGCACCCACGTCAACAACACCCACTAACAAAAATGTTATTTCAAACAATGGATTTTCTTTGACCAAGTTTTCCTTTAATGTAGGCGATGGGGACCTCAACAAAGAAGGGTTCAATTTTGTACAATCTTTAGAGCCCTAAGTCGTCAGAGGAATAATTAGGAGTTCCAGATTTTTTTGTTTGTATCGTAGGGTCTTTGTTGAACTAGTTGAAACGCCTCTGAATTGCTCAAGATGCACTTCACTGATGACGTGGCGAACACCACCAATCACCCTTAAGGACTATTCTCTTTAACAGGTATTCGAGCACGCGAATACGGTCTCCTCACGCTAGCTGTAATGAGGCCCCTTTTTGCATTAAAGGAAACGTTGAATTTTTGTTAGCTGGATAAACCTACCCCTACTAATATTGAATGAATTGCCATAAATGTCACCATTAACTTACTCACCCACCACGAAATCACACCCCATTCTTCACGTCCTATATCTTAGACTCACCCTCTTCGTGCATTTGATTGCCTCTCTTCGCGATTCACTCTCAAGTACTCAATCTGCACTATTCGCCTTCACCTCTTCTCGTTCTGCACCAAATCACAGTAATGCATACAACTTTTTAACATGCTCTTCCAAGACATAGAATTATCACTGAGCTCATTGGCTTTGGTAGGGATAAATGGATAGCACAAGCAGGTGATCTTTCTTTTGAAGAAAATTAGAATAACAATTATAATATACAAAATCCTAAACCCAAAACACTATCAATTTATTAAAAAAAAAAAAACCCAAATCACTAAAACAAACACACACCCAAATAAACGCACAATCGTGTAATCCCCAAAGGCTCTAAACCCAAATTTAGTCATATTTAACAAACGTGGAAGAAAAAAATTGCAGTACCTAAGCGTTCAGAAGAAACCCAAACTTTGGTTGAGATTTCGTGCGCTTCGAAAGAGGGGGCAGAGAGGAATGGCTACGAGAGCGCGAGTGAGAAATCTGGGTTGAGATGTGCTGAGGTTGAGGGAGGTGAGTTGCGCGAGAGAGTTGTCGATCGAGAGAGTAATTTTGTGTGTTGAGTGATTTAGTATTTTCGTCAAATACCCCTCATGCATCATCAAAGACAGTAGGAGGCTGTATTTAGCGAAGCCTTATTCTACCGCCTTCGTGAAGCATGAATTCTTGGCGACCGTGCAATACAAAAGCATGTATATACGAGGCTCTTTAGCTTCAAATAATGTTTTTTGCCTAAAAAGAAATGCAAACTTAAAGTACTTGTACGATTTGCGATAAAACAAGATTCTACAAAAGATCAGTCGCATTTCATTATAATGTCGCATTCTTGGCGACCGTGCAATACAAAAGATCAGTCGCATTTTATTAGAAGCTTGTTTTAGATTAACAAAGAAAAAATTTACACACAAAGACAGAATCTAGAGAAATATGTGGAGAATCCTCTACAAATATTTTTTGTTTTCAGAAACTGTAGATTGTTGAAGATTATAGTGATGGAAAACAACTGTCATATACAAAAAAAATGAATTAGAGAACCAGCATAGAAAACAAAATAAGAACAGCCCTTTGCAGAACAAAATTGATTTTAGATATGAAAATTAAATGTATTAGAAAACGGCATTATCATGTTCAATGGTTAAATTACATGCTGAAACTACTAGGTATACAATTTATAAACACATAGTAAAATAAACCCAGACTTGGAAGCCTTGTTAGGATTGCCTTTATTGCCAGCACACAACTTATGTTAATAAAGTTGAGTTGAAATGTTATAATATATGCTGGCTATACTTGTTGAAGTTCTGGTGTAATATTACTGAATCTTGAATCTTGACTTGTAATTTGGCCCACTTTGACAAAAGAAGTTGACACAGTGAATAAAGCGTGAAAAACAAGCATTACATTAGATTAAGCCTTAAGAATAGATAAACTAGTTTCAACACTGAAACTTAACACCCAAAACTTAGTGTTAAACTCTCCCGGCCATGCCCACACACGTGTGCGAGCTCGTGGATCTCCGCCAACACCGATACTATCTCCAACTTAACCATCTTCAACTCTTAGGTGTGGGGTTTTAACTCAAAAGGCCTTGGTACTATTAGGAGGGAGATAATCACTTTTATACTTCATTACGAAGTTTCACTTAATCGATGTGGGACTATGGTTTCGGTCCACACATCTCCAACACTTAGTAATAGAGAGAGAGAGAGAGAGAGAGAGAGAGAGAGAGAGAGAGACAAATGACAATACTTAGTTCTCGATTCATTGAGTACAACTGTGGAAAGGGTTACATATTTACAAAGTGTTATAATCACACTAAATAGAAATAACAACAAACATAGAAAACTTTGAATAATAACAAAATCAATGAATAAGATTATGAAACTCCTAAAATAGTAGTAATCTAATAAGGAAAGAAATCCTAAATAATAAAGAAAAGAGAAGCAAGCATAATTTAGAAAGTTTAAAATAAGAAACACTAAAATATAGCAGTTTTCTACTTAGAATTTTTGGGCTTTCTTCTAGGTTTTTGCAGTTTAGCCCTATGCATAAACTCCTCTGCTACACGTTCCTTCCATGTCAGAAGTCAATTGCTTGAGTTCGCTTTTAGCAATTTCCTTATAATTAAATAAAAAAAAAACCATAAAACCTGGTAGAATTTGGGCATTTCGATGAAATAAAGCAATTGCTTGAATTGACTTAGAGCAATTTCCTTGCTATAAGAAACATGAAAACACATGAACCACTTGACATTTGACCCAAATGGCCAAGATTGAAGGATGGCAGAGATTTTTTTCAATCAAGAATTTTGAAGTCAAGCTATTAATCTACATTGAAAGATGGAATAGGTTATAATTGATACAAACTTCAAAGTGAATAGCAACGACCTATAGTAAAGGGTGGTATGAATTAAGGAATGCTCAAAATCAGTTGGCCGTTAATGATGACATATGATGTCTTCACAAGGTCATAGATAGGTAATAAAAACCAAAGGATGCAAGCAATTAAGCAGGATTACAAAAAAATAAAGAGAGAGAGAGAGATAAAGAGAGAAAATAGACCATGCTGTGTGTTTTGCCGGAATGACTTTGCCCATATGCAAATACAGAAACATTATATCCGTCCAATGCTGACTGTACAAACGGCTGGACATCATGAAAAAGCTCGCCTGCACAAACAATTTACAAATGGGCATTATGAATTATGAAATCACCTAAGAAATGCAACAGGAAATCATGATAATTCAAATCCTCGGACCTTTAGCAAAATTAAGGATACCGAAATAAGAGAAGTAGAGAATATGGATAGAGAAACACTGGATTAACAGTAGAAAGAAACCCAAACTTTCTCTAAACACAGCTTAAAGCAATTCAGGATGCTAAAATCTCCCAAATTCACTTAAAGGGTGCAAGATGACAAACTGATTTCTGAATGCTTTTTACAACTTAATGACATCTATTTATATCCTAACGCATGTAACTAACCCATTGGTTATGCACAAAATACGCTTGGGATCTATCAGAAACAGAATACAACAATAGAAGCAGACCAAGAAAAAAAAATACAGAGGCAGATCTTGCCATGGCTTTTACGGGTTCGCACCACCTATGCAATAAACCATAACCTTGCTGTGAGCCATACGGTAATGAAATCGCAGTAGGTGGGAAACGGTTCCGATAATTGGTTTCAAAAAGCGGGACGTCTTCGGACAGAAAAATTCTAGCAGAGGCAGACCTTAACAATGGGGATCAAAGCAGAGGTTCAGGAATGGTTGTGCAGATGTGTGACAGAACAACATCAATAGAGAAATTGAACTTTTAAGAGCATCTCCAATGGTAAATGTGGATTGTAGTTGCACTTCATCAATGTGGAGGGGATGTACACTCTATCTGGCAGAAATACACATGCAATGTTAATCTCCAATGAATGATGTGGTGGATTGCAACCTCTATTGATGACGTGGCAAGTTTTAAAAAACAAAATTATACTTTGTCGATAAAAAGTGATAAAATGAGATAAAATATTGCAAAGCAAGTGATAATATATATTAATCTGATAGGTATGAATAACATTGGCTATTTTTTCAATTTTTGCATTCGTTTTTCCTTCCTTTTTCTCCCTTCTTTTTGAGTTTCCGTTTTTTTTTTTCATTTTTTCATTTGGTTTTTTAAGGACGTGGAGTAGAGCACATTGTCTATTGCACCCTTAAGAAATGGATGGTGCGGTAGAAAGTGTCTACCTTTTTTTATGCCAAATCACCCGCACATTCTCAATCCACACCCTCATTGGAGAAGATTTTTTCTCCCCAACATCCATCCAATCCAACGTGGCGCACATCCACTCCCAATCCACAACCCTCTTGGAGATAATCTAAGACTCCTAAGTCCTGACTCCTAAGAAAGCTTCATCTTTTACATATGTTGTGGAGACATTTACCAACAGTAGGGGGAGTTTCCTCAAGCTATTGAAAAATCATTTTTTTGACTCTTACATGCCATTTTTATACCAAAAGAGCATTCACCATGTGCATGACAGGAATTCATATCACGTATTAGGATTTAGGCAGAGCATCTCTAGTAGGGATGCAAATGGGGAGGGAGGGATGGGGACCCTATCTCCATCCCCTTCTCCACTTAAGAATCCATCCTACATCTCCATACCCATCCCCATCCCCATCTAGTCCCCGCGAGCCCGCGGGGATTTTCATAGGGAAATATTTCGCCCTACTTAATCTTTTTAAAAAAAGAATTATAAAAAGTAAGGTGTCAAAACACTTACATATGTATGTGTATTGATATTTTTAAATGGTATCTATACACATAATATACATATGTCTATTGCTAGGCATATAGTTAAACGTAGTTTGGTAATTTGTAAAATAAGGTGTTGCAATTTTTTCATTTGATTCTAAATTTGTAAAATGTAAATATAATTGCAAACAATTCAAAACAAAACATACAATTAATGTAGTTTGGTAATGAAAATATTTTATTTATTTAACAAATTATGTTACAGTAGAAATTCGACGAGGTAAGGGTAAACCAAAGTTAACATGGGATGCATTAATTATGAGGAATTTGAATGGTCTGAAAAGCTCACCATCAATTGCACTTAATCGAGCACAATGGAAAGGTTTGATCTATGTAGCTTACCCCAATTAATTTGGGACCGAGGCTATGTTGTTGTTGTTGTATTTAACTAATTAAGTTAAAATTATAAATTTCTTTTAGAGTTTGTTTGTTATGTGTATGAATCACTAGTGTTTTGGGATGGAAACCATGAAATATTAATATATATACCTATACATAATATATCACATGGCATACAAAATTGATATATGGGGATCCCCGTGGATACCATGTATACATATATAAAATTGATATATGGGGACCCCCGTGGATCTCCTCCAATGGGGATACCCGCGGGGATTACCAATGGGGATTCCCCATAGGGATCCCCGCGGATATATTTTTTTTCTCATCCCCATGCGGGCCATACCCATACCCGCGCATGTATGAGATTTTTCCCCATCCCCATTTAAAACTCCTCGTATCCGTCCCCTTTGCGGGGATTCCACGTCCCCCACGGGGATTCCCCACCCTGCTTGCATCCCTAATATATAGCATCCAACGAGGACACCAGCTATTCATCCCTCATGAGAAACAGTTGCTAGGACGACTTTAAACAATACAAAACTTGCCGTCTCAAAGCTCAATGTGAATGTAAGATGAGAGTCTACAACAGAACATATTTCAATAGGGGAATAATTTCATTGTAGCAGTGAGCAATGATGACCAAGGTAGAGTGTGGTGCAAAGACCTTGCTCAGAAATATTCCATCATGAATCAAAAGATTCGAAAGCTAGGGTTTTGGACAGGAAAAATAGATATACTCTAAAACACAGCCATCGTTGGGTCGGGATCAAGGGAGTTCTACCATACATTTGGAGTGTCAATCATTGTAAAGGTACGCGGAGGTCCTCAAATCCAAAAAAAAGCAAATAAAAGGATTAACCACTACGTCAATTTGGCATATTTAACAGCATCCCACCAATATTGTTATTGCGTGTCATCCAACGAGGATGCGCACATTGGAGATACACTAGGCTCGATGAAAGCAACGCACTAATATTACACTAAACTATATAAATATTTAAAATTATTTGGAAAAATCCCAAAACTTCTCCAATTTGATGATATGGTTTCTAAAGAAAATAGTGTCCAAGACCTTACAACTTACACTTTTAAGTTACTAAAACTTATTTTGATCAGATGCAACTTTTTCATGCATGGTTAAATAGTCAAATCTCGCCTTCTCTAACTAAAAAGAAACACACTTGGTGTTTTTTTTAATCAACCTCGTGAATCATATGGCCCACGTCACGAAATTGGCTAAATTTCAAATAAGCGTCTTTTCTAATGATCGAAAAGAAACCAATAAATTAAATGTTTTCTAAATTGAAGATTGTGCACATGTAAGCCCATATAAAGGAAGTAATTAATTTGCCTTCATAAAGACGGTAGCAAAAACTTAAAATGCCTACTTCACTACAGACCCACTATTACTTATTTATTGAGAATTTAATAAATTTCAATGGAAAATTCTGGCTAAACGGACAACTAGTAAGAAGATAGACTGACTGATGCAATTTAAGTTCACTTACCTTGCCCAACATGAGGTCCATAAACCCTGTCAAACTCAAAATCCCTCTTTGGGTTGGAAATTAAATTATCACCAGTAGTAATGCGGATGGTGAAATCATCAGGAAACTCAACAGCGGAGACGCCCTCATCTTCAAATAGCGGTCTCACGCGACAAAAAACCTTTATGTTTCCTGAAGTAAACATATGATAGTTCTTGTTCAAGCTGAATAACTTGAAAAAAATAAATAAATAAATAAGTAAAGAAGCTATTATCAATAAAAAAGCAAGCAAATAACAAAAGATACCTTTTGCTGTCAACAATTCATTGTACAATCTCTTCTTCTCAGCAATAAGTGGAGATATTATAGCCTCAGTTTCCAGGGAAACCTGATCTGAATGTCAAATAATATGCATTCATTATTCAGTGCATGTGTAGTTAAATTTAAACATGCCTTATTAATTTCAAAAGGTGCACACTTTGCTTACATACAAACTTTTAAAAGGTGCACACTGTTAAATTTAAACATGCCTAAGTTTCCGGGGAGATATTATAGCCTCAATTTCCAGGGACTCAGCAAACTTTTAAAAGGTACGCACTTTGCTTACATACAAAAGCAAAACGCATCATGTGCAGTGAGATTTTTTAATTTCAATTCATGGATATTGATGATAGCTGACATATTCATGCTAGGGTATGTGAGGCAATATAGGACATGTCGCTCAATAAGTAATGTAGTTACTGAATAATACATGGTTATGCCCCATTTTATTTTTAACCACAAAAATATTACAATAATTATTTTTTCTGGCTCATCAGAATCCATCCCTCATACATTATCATAGATTAACCAAAAGAAAATGAAGAAAATCCAATCACTTACCAAGTTTTCTTGCCCTGTCAGCAAGGGCACCGAGATATCGTGTAACTCGATCTATTTTTGCTTTAGAGTACTCCTGCAAGTCACTAGCTTCTCGTCTCAACTCCAAGTATTCTTCTTTTGCATGCTACAAATAGGGTATAGAGAGGTTTTTAAGACGTGACATGGTTCAGCAATGCATACCCCTCATCTATCTATGGAGTTATATCATAAATCCATATGAGAAAGCATCAAACTGAATGTAATTATTTTCAAAAAGTTTCTAAGCTGCTACACTTTTTAGTTCCAAGGGATTCAAGGAAACAACAACATAGCCTCGGTCCCAAATTAATTGGAGTCGGCTACATGGATCAAACTTTTTCCATTGTGCTCGATTAAGTGCGGATTCAAGGAAAAACTAAAAAAAAAATGGTTACCATTTCCACAGACAACTCGAGAAAATACAATCCAAATCATGATTGCTAGATTTCGAAAGATCTTCATATACCATGCATTTAACACGTAAGTGATTGATGGCTTCAAAAAAAAAAAAAAAAAAAACATTGAAGTGATTGATTATGGTTTCAACCAAAGTACAAAAACAAACAAGACCGTTTCCAACTGGAATGCAAATCCTATATCAAAGTAGTTAGAAATCCAATGGGGAGACCAAGGAAACGGATTCAAAGTTACTCAATCGTTCACAAATTTCAGCATCATCCATTTGAATTGATTGATAGCCTTTATTTTATTTTTTTGGTACATGATAGCCTTTATTTTTTGCTATTTCAATATAAGTTTTAAGTTTATAAATAATCCCTAACCCCCCCCCCCCCCCCCCCGATACCTAAAGTACTATCGCAAACTCAATTAAGCTGATAGGACATGTAACGACAGTTGGTCAAAGACAAGCATTTGGCGAGAAATTAGAAAGAGCTTCAATTAGTAATTCCTACATAAAGAATGTAAATAGTGAAGTGTACATAAATAATGATTTTCATTTGCGGATTGTAAGAAAGAAATTAGAGCGATAGGCCTCTCAAACAATCTATCAATAAAAATTCTACTCCTCTCTCCATTTGGATCAAAACTTTAATTCTTTGTAGCTCTTCACCTTCCTCTCCTCTTTTTTTTTTTTTGGCTGGAACCTTCCTCTCCTCTTCAAATAGCTTAAAACCAATTTGGTGTTCCATCAGAATATAACAAATGGGACCAAGGGAGCAAACTCCACATCATAATTGATCCAAAAAAAAAAAAAAATGGTGCATAAACAAATCCTATTTTACTCCTGCAACGAAGCTTGTTACTTTCCTTTTCCTTATTTCTTCAAATGAAGCTTGTTAGTCTCTTAGCCAAATATACTCTCTGAATAGACTGATTTATTAATTAATATCACCCTTCAATTAGAATTAGCAAAAGTGTTGGACATATAAGAATAGTCCCACATCAGCTACTTGAGAAAAAAGGCAATGGCTTGTAACTTAGGAATAGGAACTCTAACTTTCTATGGTATTTTGGATAACTCACCCACTCTCAAACTAAAGCCTACTAATACAACTAGCATCTCCACACTACCTCTCATGACTTGGACTGAGCCTACACATACAAAACTTAACATGGCCTAACAGGACATGAAAGATCCTAGGTCCAAGCATTTAAAGTCCAAAAAAATAGAGGCTAAAAAAAGGATGGGCTAACAAAATAAATGATAAAGCTAAACCCAATAATCCAAGATGGAAAACATATGGCCTTTGAGGTTCAAAAGAGTACAAGCCCAAGAAGAAAAAGAGGCCTCCAAAACTCAAAAAAACACATATGACACACCCAGGCTAACAAAAACAAGACCTCCAAATTCTTGACTAAAAAGACATGTCACAACTAGGCAGATCAATTGGACTTGAGGGGGATTGTTGGAGATATAAATTGTTGGAGATATAAAATAATTCTCACATCAACTAGTTGAGAAAAAGGAAGATGGCTTATAAGTTTGAAGGCTACATTGACTTGCCATGGCATTTTGGAGAACTCACCTACTCTCAAACTAAAGCCTACTAATACAACTAGTGCCCACACGCTCTCTCATGACTTCGAACGGGCCTGCATATACAAAACTTAACAAAAGCAATGCCTCCTAGCCTAATATGAATTCCAAATATTTATAATTTGTAGGTGATTGAGTCAAATTATTTATACCTTGTCTATTAGTTACTATCCCTCCAGGTATTGTGACGGATGCTCCACTAGAAATACATTTGCTATTGCTTCTCATATTCAACTCCCTTTTACTGAGAAGCTGGTATATCAATATCAGCATAGTTAGTAAGTTGTAGAAAGTCTTCAGCAAATATCATCTATAATATGTCACAATAAATTCTCGTTGATCACATAACACTCCAAATGCATGCCTCCATTAAATCAAAGACAATTTTACTCTATTCCCACAATAGGCATAACATTTTATGTGTGCCTTTTCTTGAACTATTACGTAAATAACAAAACTTTCTCTTAATATTTTACTTGATTTGGAAAGCAAAGGGTATTTTCAATATGCAGTTACCAACCAAGCCTCCCTCATAAAAAATATATCTTATCAAATAACAATGATTTATTTTAATTTGACATCCATATACTTAGCACGAATAATGGTGGAGATCAAAAGAATAGTTTGCACTGTGCACGTCCTAGAAAATAAAATTTCACTAATAATGGAATTTTTTATCAAAGTTCGTGTACCTCCCCAACAAAATGAAGTAGTGAAGAGAGAAAACCGTCACTTATTAGAAGTTGCCCAATCAATCATGCATGAAAATTTTGTACATCATCATTTTAGGTTAGTCTATGCTAACTACTTATTTGAATAATAGGGTTCCATCAAAAACTCTAAATTTCCAAGCTTCTCATAGTTGTCCCCAACAAAACCCCCATGTGAAATTATTCACTTCTCTTAGTCCAAAAGTATCTAGATGTTTAATTCGTATACATAAAACTGATCCTTCTTGAGGTAAATTTGATTCAAATACCATTAAATGCATTTGCATAGAATATTGTCTTGCTCAAAAGCGCTATAAATGTGATAATCTATACATTCAAAAATTATATGCCACTTATGATATGACGACTCAAAATCCAAGTGACCCAACCTAGGGGCAATCAAGTAATTTTCTCCAAACCCTATATTAAATTAGCCCTAATATAAAATAAACTAAATTGTAAACCCTAGCCACCGCAATTTATTTACAAACCCTAGATCAAAAAAAGGGAGGAGAAACAACAAGAAGAGGGAGATCTAGGAGGTTTTTAGAGATCAAGACAAAAGAATCCACAAACAAAGTATTCCTCATCTTTTTTTTTGACCTTGATTTGATTAATTCTAAAAAAATAAATAAATAAAAGTGACGTGAATGGGAAGAACACGAAGAGAGCGGTGGTACCGCAGCGACAACGAGGTCGTCGCCGCCGGCGACGGTAGGCGGGGCCCACTAAGAAACCCCACTGCAGCGAGGAAGAAGACAAGGGGTGGCGCCCAAAGCCACCCTTCTCGCGGCGGCTACCGACGACGCCACCGGTCGAAGCGCTCTCGCGCCTCTAGCCATTCGCGGCGGACGTCGCTGGCCGGCGACAGGGGGGGAGGGGGGAGCCCCATGGTTGACACCCCTGAACCCGGTCAACAGTTGACTGATCTAGTGTCAGTTGACAGGTCAACACAAAAAATTAATAAATAAAAATATAATAAAATAAAATAATATATATAGATATATTATAAATAAACATAATAATAATATGTTTTCAAATGGGTTGCGGTGGGACCCCACACACGACCCTCTCACGAGCGACAGGGAACCTGCGGGACCACCAAAGTGGGCCTCGGCCCGAAGTAATTGAATAATAATTAATTTAAGATTTCGAATCGTCGAATAATGCGATTGTTATTTAAATTGTCTAGATTCGCAAAGAGGTTCACATGAATCCCGAGCGCGCAAGGATCAGGAAAGGATAACGCGGCGAATCGAGGTAACTGGGGAGCTTGCTCAATTATCAAACATGACATGCTATTAGATATTATTAGATCATACAATTTTAATTCAAGACTTGGGAAATGCGTTGCGACTTATCATTGACTTGAATGTGACTATCTATGAATTGTGAATGTGTTGTCATTTGCTCATGTTGTCTTTATCTCTCCTTCGTAGTTGTCGCCACTATTTGACTACTTCGTGGTTATCGTCGATATTGGATATTTGTGTGGTCGTCGCCAGTACTTGAGTATTTTATGGTCGTCGTCATTACTCAAGTTATACTTTGAAATCGATGCATGAGATTAGCGCACACATCGGTGATGGCTTTGGACGAACCTATTGTGGACTTGATGGGGCTAGTTAGGGGGCATAAAGGCCTTTATGTCAACTAATGGTTTGCATCACTTCGAGAGTAAGTGAATCGGTCACCGGATTCTTGTCAATATATAGTACTCATTGAATGGGACCCGACTTACTATATTATTATGTTTTTATGATATTTCTCTTGAATTCAACCTTACATGATGATTTGATCTATAAATGCTTTTTATGTTCTTTATACGATGCTTTATAAAGTTGAATATGGATCTTCGTGAAATACTTTTTTTCTCTATTTTTACTTTCAATTCATGATAGACTAGCATGATTAGTAAGTATTACTTGTATGTTTGATGGTTGAGCGGGTTTTCCGCATTACTGAGCTCCGTTGGTTCTTTTAGCGCACCCCACTTACTCTCCAAGTCCGTCTTCATCGATACCAATGTGGGATAAAGAAAAGGCGATAATGTAGAGCTTTGCCTTTAATGTGAACTTTGCATGCTATTTATATTATCGATATTCAAAACATCTAAACATGGGTTGTGTTTGGTACTTAATGAGATAGATTCTAATCCCCGAGACTGTTGACTTAGTACCTTGGTAGCATACGCTTGCAGTCACTTAGGGATACTTGAACACCTTTGTTTGGAATTATTTGTTTAACATATGAAACCTTTAATTTTAAATTCCGCAATTATTGTTTCATATGTATAGTAGTGTAGTTCTGCAGGTTGAATTAGGCATGCCAAGTCGTTATTTGGGCCTGATTCAGGTATCGGGCTTGGGTAACGATTTGGGCCGGGCGATAAGGGTCGTCACAGTTGGTATCATAGCATAGGTATTACAACCTTGAGAAAACAGTTAGGTTAGTGAAACCTAAGTTGTAAAGCCTTTAAGTTAAAGGTCAAGTTTAAGTCAGACAAATCAATGGTATGGGACATTGGTTCGAGTTGACTTAATGAGCATAAATGACCATTCCTAGGATGGGAAGGGATTGAAAACTTGAATAAAACACTTGAATAATGTTATTTGTATTATGTTATGATATCTATCGCTTTTAGATATTTTATTTACTCTTTTAACTTGCAGGATTAATTCGCTATTGTTTGCTCTGCAGTTGCGTTACGAGCAATAAAGGCGGAAACTCCTATAATCTGAAGGAAACTCAAGAAAGAGAGGAGAGAAACTAGCGCGCTCAAATGGAGCAACGCATGAGTACTATGGCCGAGGCATATCAGAAGGCCATTCACGACATGACTTCGTTCAAGACCAGAGATTGGCAGACCTAGCGCAATCGCAATAGAGGAACATGACCCGCATACTAGAGCTGCTACAGCAGGGAAACACAAGGGTGGCAGAGCGAGAGCGAGCACCCATGAGGTAGGGGCCTAACCCTCCCTTAGCACCTATACGCGAGGATCATCCTGTAGAGGAGGGGATCGATTCTGCTACAACTGTAGCTGTAGCGGCCGTACCGGTAGTGGACGAAAATCCGGAGGCTTGCCGGATAGGCAAGATACAAAAAGAATTTATGAAATACGAAGTACGACACTTTTACAGGGAGCAGGATCCTATTGAGGCTGAGGCATGGATACTAAACATGGATAAGAGGATGAAGACTTTGAATATTGATGAGTGGACCATAGTAACGCTGGTGGTTTTTTTGTTGGAACACAAGGCACATAAGTGGTAGATGGCTATCGAGAGAACAAGGGGTACCAATATGAATTGGCCACAGTTCAAGAATGGTTTCCAGAGCCAGTGAAGGATGCAAAGATTCGACAGTTCCTTGTCTTAGTAATGTGCAATATGTCAGTGGCTGAGTATGCATCAAGGTAGAGAAAATTTGTAAGAGGAGATTTATTGATGGACTAAGGCCGGATATTAGTGCTATCGTAGCGGCGTCCAGATCCGAGACATATCACCAAGCATACCATCGAGCTTGAGTGTGAGGCATCACTTCGTGGGGGTTTCATGCAGTTTCAATCGAGATCTGATCGGTATGATTAGGGAAAGCGTAGCTTTGGGGGTTATCAATACAGTTTAGGCGACAGCTTAAAGAAACGCCGATTTGCAGGATCTTAGGGTGGTCATGCACTCTCTGGTGTAGATCGAGGGCACCACCTACCTTGATAGGGACCACCACACACTCACATGTCCCTGCACCCTCGATTATAGAGAGTGTGGCGTATGGACTGCCACCTCCACTACAACAGTCAACGCGGACATCTCAAACACCACGACCAACATGTTTCAATTGCAGACAGTTGGGCCATTTAAGAGGAAGTGCCCGGAGTTACGAACACGTCTCGAGGGTAAAGTGACACGACAACAAGGAGTGGAGTGCACACGGCGGTTGAGCTTGATTTGGGACCAACTGAAGGGTTTATAACAGGAAACATTTATATTTCTTAGTCGCGATATGTGCATTTTTAAGTCATTCGAACCTATTGATCCTTTTGTGTGATGGCTATGTTATAAAAATTGGGGATAGAAAAAAAAATGAAAATTTTCTTACGAGACAAATGAACGTCTTACATTGAACACGAAACATAAGTAAAGCATATATATTTTGAAGAGTTCCTCAGAGTAAGTGAAATCATAATGAATCAAATGATAAGAGAATCATTAGCATTAGGGACACCCAAATAAAGGAATGCCTATAGAGGTATTATTCGAACCTAGACAGGTGAATTATGTAATATTTGACAGATTTGAGTGGCACCAAAGGGTTGATTTGGAGTAGAGAAAAAGACCACATTGAACTTTAAACGAAAACACAATTGTATTGAGGTCTCGAAACGTTAAGATTAAGGTATTGGTAGTCGCCAATACTGCAAGATTAAAGGTTACTCCATCGAGATACATGAATGAATGCGAATGCAAAGCCCGAGGTACTTGGAGAGCTAAGTCGGTCGTCGCCGCACAAAGGACATGACAACTATAGTCACAAGAGTAATTACACATTTTCATTAAAATAATGAGAATAATAATAATAATAATAAGGGTGTCGTGTTAGTTGTTGCTGACACGAAAGAAATTAATAATTTGTGGTCGTCGCCACGAAGGGATATTGTAATTGTAGTCACGACAGTCATGATATATCTTTGCTAAGGGGTTAGTCATCGCTAACACAAAAAGAAAATGACTGATGTGGCAATCGTCGCTTAAAGATCGATGCTACATTAAAGTTGCAACGGACAAGTTATGAAATGGTACAGACAAGGTAAAAATAATAATGACAATAATAATAATATAAATAAATAAATAAATTTGATGGCGAGCATTCTTATATCTAGATCTACGAGCATACCATTCTACTTACTTTCGAGAACGAAAGTTCTTTAAAATTGAGGATGTTGTGACGACCCAAAATCTAAGGGACCCACCCTAAAGGCAATTTAGTAATTTTCCCCAAACCATAGATTAAATTAGCCCTAATATAAAATAAACCAAATTGTAAACCCTAGCCACCACAATTTATTTACTAATCCAATATCAAAAAAAGGGAGGAGAAAGAACAAGAAGAGGGACATCTAGGAGGTTCATAGAGATCAATGCGAAAGAATCCACAAACAAGGTATTCATCATCTTTTCTTTTTTATCTTGATTTGATTAATTCTGATAAAAAAAAAAAAAGTGACTTGAATGGGAAGAACACCAAAAGAATGGTGGTATCGCGGCGACACTGCATATGAGGGTTGTTGGGGCATGTGCCCTAGGTCAATCCATTAACTGCCTTTATGAATACTTTTAGTTAATAAAATAGAGGATTTCATTTGTTGTTTATTATAATTAATTTGCATGTTCACATTATAATAAGATCCATGGGTATTTACAGAAATATCCTAAATGTCCCTAGTCGATCATTATATTGAGAACTATAATGAATTAAGACTAGTGTGAGTCTTGATTGATGATCATATGATGATTATACGTATAAGGATACGAATCAAGATCACGAGTACTTGTTAGGGAACAAAGTACTGGAATGACTCGCTATGAGAACATCACATGGATTAAGTCATAGTTGTTTCTCATAATAGGTATATTTTTCAGTCCTCTGACTTGAGATTACCAGAGCCTTCAACATTAGGAACACAGTGATTTGACACAATCAAACGTTGTCTTTAACCGGATGATTATAAAGGTTGTGATTGGTTATTGTGTGAGCAATGTGATGACGTTGTGTAGTCGAGATAGAATTTGTCCCTCTCATATAAATAGAGATATCCAGTGGATCCCTCGATGTGTTAGACTGTTAAAAGGCCTAGTCTAAGTGAATTGATATTGATCAATGTCGCTTGGATGTTTTCAGTCTACCTAGAGATCGAGACTAGTACGATTGAACATGTTGGATGATAATTTCATGCCTTATGTTTGATCAAAAGGATATCGTGCGACAAATGGATTTTATATACATTATTGATTAGGTTGTATCGATTTGATATTCGTACAACTTAGGTAGTCATAATGTCTTGCAATAATGTCTTGCAAGAGGCCAATTATGACTTGTATACCAAAATGTGTTTTGGTACACTGTCAACGTTGTATGAGCCTATTGGGTCGCACACTAAGAATGGTTTTGCGAGATTTTAAGATGGTTCGATTTTATATGATAAAATTCATGAATTTTGTGGTGTATTACACTTATATTTCTTTAAGTAGAGGTATATGTGTAATTTACTTAACCGTGGGTTGTATAAATAGACAAGTTAGAACACAGTACAAAAGATTAAGGGCCTTTGGTATTCTCTTGAAGCTAGCACTTCGAATCTCGTTTGTGTGTGGACTCGCCGGTAGAGGGCGTTCGTTGTTGGCAGCGCCTTAGAGATCGATCAACCTTCAGAAATGTAATTTGCGACCGAGGTATGATTAAGTTTTCTTGGTTTAAACGTTTTAATGGAATTAAATTCGGATCCTTTTTTTTGTCAAAATTGTTTTGTAATCTCCGCTGCGTATGAACCCCAAAACCCAACAGTGGTATCAGAGCCTTCGAGTTCGATTCCATTAAAAACATTGCATGTTTTCTTCTGATATATACATGATATATGATTGAAAACATGTTAATAGTTGATTTATATGTGATATACATAAATTTTCTGTGAGATTTATTATCATGTTTTGTGTATATGATACATATATTCGTGATTTAATTGAAATCAGTTTCGTACATCCTAGTAACCATGTTAGGTTAATTCGAATAATTTTAATGAATTAAATTTCGAGTTCTGTGATCCATGACACCATTAGATATAATCTTTATTTTTCGTGTATTGATGCATTGATGAAATCTCGGTAATTCAGTTTGCATATTTAGGTTACATTGTTTTACGTTTCTTAAATTGTATAAGTCTGAATGTTAATTCGAAACTAATATGATAAAGTTCGATTGGGATAGTAGTTCATGATTCAATGACATGTTTGTAATTATTTGGATGAGGACCGAAATTGCAAATAATTAATCTTCGAAATTGTTTGTTTATCTCTTTATATCTATTTTGTTATGAAAATTCTATTTGATAAGAGATAGATACAAATTAGATTAATAGATATTAGCAAAATCTGTTTCGTTATCCCTATTGGATAGGAGATAAATATGGAGAATTTTGTTATTGGTGATATGCTAGGATTCAAATATCTTAAGTCCTAATTGGATTAGGATAAGATGATTAGTTAAATGTGGGCCCGGATTAATTAAAAAGTTTTAATTGACTTAATTTCAAATAAATTAAGGGGTTAATTTATGATAATAAAATCAGCAAAAAATATGATTTTCTATAGGGAGTTTTAATTTTCGAAATTGAAATTCATCTCTTAAAAAAAACGAGGAGTCACTCTCCTGTTCCCTCGTCCGTTGACCGGTTTATGAACCACCGCTCATTGATCGGCCAATGGACCGCTGCTAACTAATCCTAGCGCACGAAAATTCTTTTATAAGTGAACAGTATAAAAATCTCCAAATTGTTTAGTGATTTAACAAATCAATAAAATATATGATATTTCATTGTTTACATAAAAATCACTAAAACTGAATAAAATCCCTCTATTAAATTTAAGTCACATGTCATCCATTTTAAACACTTGTCAAGGTCTCGATCACACTAATACAGTTTCAGCCATAGCTGGGTGTATTGTGTTATCTTGGTGAGAAAAGTTGGGTAAGAGTTACCTAAATGTTTAAAATGGTCCGACTTAATAAAGCTATCAAAATAGTTTTGAGCTTTAGGCACATGATGAGATAAAAAAACATGCTAAGACATAAAATGTCACGTATCTCATAAAAGTATCTAAAATTACATAAGATGTAATTAGTAACTGTTGCCTACCTAAATAATCTAGTTCTGTGTTTCATGCCATAGCTGTCATAAAATTAGGTGAAATGTGGATTTTAGTCCCCTAAATAAACAGTATGTTTTAGGAGGGTTGTTAATTTAGTGGAGTCCATTCCTCTATACTAAAATAAACTTTGCATAATCTTTATTGTAGATCAATGGCCTCTTCAAGTAACAATAATCCCCAGTCACCGTGATCCATCCTTGAGAATGATAAGCTATCTAAGACTAACTTTCTTGACTGGTTCTGAAACTTGAGAATTGTTCTTAAGCATGAACGCAAGTTGTATGTCCTGGATGCTCCAATCCCTGAGGACCCACCAGCCAATGCTACGAAAGCTGTGAATAATGCGCATAATAAGCATGTCAACGATTCTACCGATGTTGCATGTATTATGCTGGCATCTATGGTTCCTGAACTTCAAAAGAACATGGAACTAATGGAAGCCAACGACATGGCTATAACGCTCGAAGGAAATGTTCCAACAAAGAAGCTAGGCAAGAAAGGTTCGAGACAGTCAAAAACTTGCATTCTTGCAAGATGACTGAGGGTGCGTCACTTAGTCCTCATGTTCTGAAGATGAAGGGCTATGTTGACCAGCTTGATAGACTCAGATTTCCCATAAGCCAAGAGTTGGCTACGGATTTGATCCTGAATTCATTACCAAGAAAGTTACTCACAATTTGTGATGAACTACAATATGAATAATATGGAGAAATCAATTTCGGAGTTGCATTTGATGCTCAAAACTGTTGAACAAAATATCAAGAAACCCTCTAGTAATGTGTTGATGGTCCAAAGGGGAAAGGAAATGAAGAAGAAAGGCAAAGGCAAGGCTAAAGTCGTCAAGGCTGCTGCTGCACCTGTCGCAAAGCCTATGGAACAAGTCAAGGCCCAGCCTATTCCTGCTTCAAAACACCCAAAAGAAAAGGAAGGAAATTGTCATTTCTGTCATGCACCTGGACATTGGTTCAGAAATTGCAAACTCTATCTGAAAGAAGAAGAAAAAGGGTAGTGCGACTACCACTACAGGTATTTATGTTATTGAAATTAATTTATCTACTAGTGATTCCTGTGTATTAGATACCGGATGTGGATCTCACATTTGTATAAATGTGCAGGGACTCACCAGAAGTAGAAAGTTGAAGAAAGGAGAAGTCATCCTCCACGTAGGGAATGGAGCAAGAGTTGTTGCCCTGGCTGTTGGATCATATGACTTAGTCTTACCTAGTGGACTTATTTTAACGTTAAATAATTGTTATTTTGTGCCTGCCTTAAGAAGAAACATCATTTCTGTTTCATGTTTGGATATGGATGGTTTTGATTTTATTATTGCGAATAATAGATGTTCCATTTCTCGTAAAGGTATATTTTATGCAAATGCTGATTTGTGTGATGATCTTTATATTCTAAACACAAAAAGGTTCACTGATACTCCAGTCTTTAACATAAATACAAAGAGATTCAAGTCAAATGATTTGAATAAAACCTATCTTTGACATTGTCGTCTCGGGCACATAAACGAGAAACGCATAACGAAGCTCCATAAAGATGGACTTTTAGATTCATTTGATTTAGAAACATATGAAAAGTGTGTATCTTGTTTACTAGGCAAAATGACTAAAAGTTCCTTTACTGGACACATTGAAAGGGCAAGTGATTTATTGGGTCTAATACATACTGATGTATGCGGTCCTATAAACACAATGGCTAGAGGAGGTTATCAGTACTTCATTACATTTACTCGATGATTTCAGCAGATATGGTTATGTATATCTAATGAAACATAAAGCTGAATCATTTGAGATGTTTCGAACGTTTCAAAATGAAGTGCAGAATCAACTTAGTAAAACTATCAAAACACTTCGGCCAGATCAAGGTGGTGAATATTTGAGCCAAGAATTTGATGATCATCTTAGAAATTGTGGGATTGTCTCCCAATTGACTCCACCAGCAACTCCACAGTGGAATGGAGTTTTTGAAAGGAGAAATTGAACCTTATTAGATATTGTTCGATCTATGATGAGTCATGCAGATCTTCCATTATCCTTTTGGGGTTATGCATTACAAGCTGCAGCTTTCACTCTAAATCGAGTTCCTTCTAAAGCGATTGATAAAACACCATATGAGATATGGTACGTGAAGAGACCTAGTTTGTATTTCCTTAAGATTTGGGGTTGTGAGGCTTACGTAAAATGACGAGTCTCAGAAAAACTAGCACCTAAAACTGACAAGTGTTTATTTGTGGGGTATCCTAAGGAAAACAAAAATATTACTTTTATAATCCCGCTGAGAACAAAGTGTTTGTTGCTCGGTATGGTGCCTTTATGGAAAAACAGTTTATTTCAAAAGACACTAGTGGGAGAGAAATAAATCTTGAAGAAGTTCAAGAATCATAGATAAACACTGAACCGCTACTGGAAGTTCAACAACGTTCCGAACCAGTTGAACCTCCACAAGTGACACTAGGCCCACGTAAATCTGGTAGGGTAAGACATGAGCCAGAGAGATTCGGATTTCTCATTACTGATAGTCGTGATGTGTTGCTTATGGATCAAAATGAGCCCACCACTTATCAGGAGGCTACGTCTGGACCAGACTCAGATAAATGGCTAAGTGCCATGAACTCTGAGATGCAATCCATGCAAGATAACCAAGTTTGGAACTTGGTTGATTTACCTGAAGGTGGTAAGACCATTGGATGTAAATGGGTTTTCAAGAAGAAAACTGACATGGATGGTAAAGTGCATACTTTTAAAGCAAGACTTGTACCAAAAGGTTTCAGGCAGACTCAAGGTGTTGATTATGATAAAACTTTTTCGCCAGTAGTCATGCTTAAATCCATAAGAATTTTAATTGTCATTGCTGCATATTATGACTATGAGATATGGCAAATGGAGGTAAAAACAACATTTCTTAACTAAAGTCATTGAGGACGTGTATATGACACAACCTCGAAGGTTTTGTACATCCCGAGAATTCTATGAAGGTATGCAAGCATCAAAGATCCATTTATGGATTAAAGCAAGCTTCTCGAGTTGGAATCTTCGTTTTGATGAAGCAATCAAAGATTTTGGTTTTATTAAGAACGAAGATGAGCCTTGTGTATACGAGAAGGTCAGTGGGAGTGTAGTTGTTTTTCTGGTACTGTATGTTGATGATTAGGGCTGGCAAAAATACGGGAACGGACGAAAACGGGACTGGACACCCATTTCGAAAATGTTTAAATTTAGTGTCCGGTCCCGGTCCCGTTTTTGAAACGGGCACGGTTTTTTTTGTCCAGTCCCGTATGTTTGTAAAACATACGGGACCGATTTTGCCCGTTTTTTTTTTAAAATATGATTCAATATTTTATTTATCAATTATCTAAAAAAAACCCCTCAACTACAAGTCTCTACAACTACAAGAAAAACAGCGCTGGCGAGGGCCGTGAGCAGCAGTAGTGAGGCAGCGAAACGGCGAGAGCCGCGAGAGGGCTGCCTGTGCGAGAGCCGCGAGAGAGCAGCCCTGCGAGCGCTGGGCGAGGGCCGTGAGCAGGGGCAGAGCAGCGCTGGCGAGAGCCGCGAGAGGGCTGCCTATGCGAGAGCCGCGAGAGAGCAGCGCTGGCGAGAGCCGCGAGAGGGCGGCCTGTGCGAGAGCCGCGAGAGAGCAACGCTTGCGAGCGCCGCGAGAGGGGCGAGCGGCTGTCGAGAGAGCCGCGAGAGGGCCGCCCAATGCGTCGTGTGCGAGAGCCGCGAGAGAGAGCAGGCTGTGCGAGCACGCGCACGCGCGAGGGTGATGACCGTGAGCGGCGTGAGGGCGAGCCGTGCTTGCAGTGCGTGAGAGGCGGACGGAGGGAGATGCACCAAGCGCGTCAGCTTAGGGTTGTTTCCTTGTTTGTTGAGTGAACTGTGAGAGAGGAGAACGAGATGGCATTGGATTGGGTGATTCGATTTTGACAATGAAGAGTAGAAATTACTTATATGCCCTTCAAATTAATCACAAACGGGTACCCGTTTTGGTGAAATTTTTGCCCAAACCCGGTCCCGTATTTTAAAACGGACAAAAAAAAATGTCCAGTCCCGTATGTTTTTTACAAAAATTTTGCCCGATCCCGTTTAAAACGGGTCCCGACACAACCGGACAAACGGGACCGGGCAACTATTGCCAGCCCTATTGATGATATATTACTCATTGGAAATGACATCCCAACATTGCGGAATGTCAAGTCTTGGTTAGGGAAATGTTTCTCAATGAAAGACTTAGGAGATGCAGCCTATATCCTAGGGATAAGGATCTATAGGGATAGATCTAAGAGGCTAATCAGTCTAAGTCAGAGTGTTTACATAGACAAGGTGCTGAATAGGTTCAGTTTGCAAGACTCTAAAAGATGATTGTTGCCAATGTCTCATGGCATAAGTCTCAGCAAGATTCAATGTCATAAGACAAATGATGAGCGAGACCGTATGAATAAGATTCCATATGCATCGGCTATTGGATCTGTCATGTATGCCATGTTATGCACTCTACCTGATGTATCATATGCTTTAAGCACTACAAGCAGATATCGGTCAGATCCTGGTGAGAGTCACTGGATAGCAGTAAAGAACATTCTTAAATACTTAAGAAGGACTAAGGAAGTGTTCTTGGTCTATGGAGGTTTTGCAAATTATCTAGTTGTAAATGGTTACACAGATGCAATTTTTCAAACTGATATAGATGATTTTAGATCGCAGTCTAGATATGTGCTCACTTTGAATGGGGTGCGAAACTGGAAAAGTTCGAAGCAAGAGATCGTGGCGATTCTACAACGAAGTTGAGTATATTGCGGCGTCCGATGCAAAGAAAGGAGGCGCTTTGGATCAAAAAGTTCATTTCGAACTAGGTGTGGTTCCAAGTATTGCTAACCATGTTTGTTTGTATTGTGACAATAACGGGGCAATAGCACAGGCCAAGGAACCTAGATCACACCACAGATCCAAACATATACTCAGGCATTTTCATCTCATCAAAGAAATTATTAAGAGGGGAGACGTGAAGATTTGCAAAGTACCTACTGAAGACAACGTTGCGGATCCATTGACAAAACCTCTTCCACAAGCAAAACATGATGGTCATGTTAGATCATTAGGCATTAGATGCATGTATGATTGGCCCTAGTGCAAGTGGGAGATGTTGGGGCATGTGTCTTAGGCCAATCCATTAACTGTCTTTATGAATACTTTTAGTTAATAAAATAGAGGAATTTATTTGCTGTTTATTATAATTAATTTGCATGTTTACATTATAATAAGATCTATGGGTATTTACGGAAATATCATAAATGTCCCTAGTCGATCATTATACTGAGAACTATAATGAATTAAGACTAGTGTGAGTCTTCATTGATGATCATATGATGATTATACGTATAGGGATACGAATCAAGATCACGAGTACTTATTAGGGAACAAAGTACTGGAAAGACCCGCTATGAGAACATCACATGGATTAAGTCATAGTTGTTTTTCATGATAAGTATATTTTTCAGTCCTCTGACTTGAGACTACCTGAGACTTCAACAATAGGAACACAGTGATTTGACACAATCAAACGTTGTCTTTAACCGGACGATTATAAAGGTTGTGATTGGTTATTGTGTGAGCGATGTGATGAAGTTGTGTAATCGAGATAGAATTCGTCCCTCTCATATAAAGAGAGATATCTAATAGATCCCTCAATGTGTTAGACTGTTAAAAGGCATAGTCTAAGTGAATTGATATTGATCAATGTCACTTGGATGTTTTCAGTCTACCTAAAGATCGAGACTAGTACGATTGAACATGTTGGATGACAATTTCATGCCTTATGTTTGATCAAAAGGATATCGTGCGACAAATGAATGTTATATACATTATTGATTAGGTTGTATCGATTTGATATTCGTACAACTTAGGTAGTTATAATGTCTTGCTAGAGGCCAATTATGACTTGTATACCAAAATGTGTTTTGGTACACTACCAACGTTGTATGAGCCTATTGGGTCGCACACTAAGAATGGTTTTGCGAGATTTTAAGATGGTTCAGAAAACGAATTTTATATGATAAAATTCATGACAGAAACGTCTTTGTGGTGTATTACACTTATACTTCTTTAAGTAGGGGTATATATGTAATTTACTTAACCGTCTATATACAAGGGTTGTATAAATAGACGCTTTAAGTTAGAACATAGGTACAAAAGATTAAGGGCCGAAACTCTATTTTCATTTAAAAATGAATTAGGGTTTTCTGGTACGCTCTGGATCGTTTTGGAGAGAAGGAAAAATGTTTGGTATTCTCTTGAAGCTAGCCCTTCGAATCTCGGTCGCCGTTCGTGTGTGGACTGCTGGTAGAGGGTTTTCGTCGTTGGCAGCGCCTTAGAGATCGATCAACCTTTAGAAAGGTATTTTGCGACCGATGTAGGATTAAGTTTTCTTGGTTTAAACGTTTTAATGGAATTAGATTCGGATCCTATTGGGGTTTTTGTCAAAATTGTTTTGAAATCTCGCTGCGTATGAACCCCAAAACCCAACAAGGGAGGCGACGACGCCATGGCCGCCGCCGCCGACGACAGTAGGTAGGGCCCCACTAGGAAACCCCACCGTCAAGAGGAAGAAGACAAGGGGTGGCGCCCAAAGTCACCCCTCCCGCAGCGGCTGTCGGAGCCGCGACTGGCCAGAGGGCTCTCAAGCCCCTAGCCAGTCGCCTGTAGGAGCAGTTGCTCCACCCCTCCCCTCCCCCATGGTTGACGAACCAGGAGCTATGCTCCTGGTTCGGTCAACACCTGAACCCGGTCAACAACAACAAGAATAATTGACCGGTCAACACAAAAAAAAACAACTAAAAATAAAAATAAAATACAATAAAATAATATAATATATATAAATATATTATAAATAAACATAATAATAATAATATGTTTTCAAATGGGTCGGGGTGAGCCCCCGACACTCGATCCTTTCACGGGCGACGAGGGACCCGCGAGACCACCCTAGTGGGTTCCACCACGAAGTAATTGAATAATAACTAATTTTGAATTTTGAACCGTCGAATATTACGACTGTTGTTTAAATTGTCTAGATTCGCAAAGAGGAGAACCCCAAGCACGTAAGGACCGGGAAAGAATATCGCAGTGAATCGAGGTAAGTGGGGAGCTTGCTCAAATATCAAACATGACATGCTATTAGATATTATTAGGTCTCTCGATTTTAATTCATGACTTGGGTAATGGGTTGCGACTTATAATTGACTTGAATGTGACTATCTATGGATTGTGAATGTGTTGCCCTTTGCTCCTGTTGTCTTTATCTCACCTTCGTGGTTGTCGCCACTATTTGACTACTTCGTGGTTGTCGTCACTATTGGATATTTGTGCTGGTCGTCGCAACTACTTGAGTATTTTATGGTCGTCGCCATTACTCGAGTTATACTTTGAGATCGATGAATGAGATTGGCGCGCACATCGATAATGGCTTTGGACGAACCTACTGTGGACTTGATAGGGCTAGTTAGGGGGCATAAAGGCCTTTATGTCAACTAATGGTTTGCATCACTTCGAGAGTAGGTGAATCGGTCACCGGATTCTTATCAATAACTAGTACTCATTGAATGGGACCCGACTTACGATATTATTATGCTTTTATGATATTTCTCTTGAATTCAACCTTAAATGATGATTTGATCTATAAATACTTCTATGTTCTTTATACGATGCTTTATAAAGTTGACTATGGATATTCGTGAAATACTCTGTCTCTATCTTTACTTTCAATTCATGATAGACTCGCATGATTAGTAGGTATTACTTGTATGTTTGATGGTTGAGCGGGTTTTCCGCATTACTGAGCTCCGTTGGTTCTTTTAGCTCACCCGCTTACTCTCTAGGTCCGTCTTCATCGATACCAGTGTGGGATAAAGAAAAGGCGATAGTGTAGAGCTTTGCCTTTGATGTGAACTTTGCATGCTATTTATATTATCGATATTCAAAACATCTAAACATGGGTTGTATTTGGTACTTAGTAGGGTAGATTCTAATCCCCGAGACTTGTTGACTTAGTACCTTGGTAATATACGCTTGCAGTCACTTAGGGATACTTAAACACCTTTGTTTCGAATTATTTGTTTAATATATGAAACCTTTTAGTTTTAAATTCCGCAATTATTGTTTCATATGTACAGTAATGTAGTTCCACAGGTTGAATTAGGCGTGCCAAGTTGTTATTTGGGCCTAGTTCAGGTATTAGGCTTGGGTAACGATTTGGGCTGGACGACCCAACCCTAGGACGGGGGAGGTTTGTCATATATGATGTCAAATTTCTTGAAAATTGAAATCAACCTTTCTAATTACATGCTTCTGTTCAGGGGGAGAATTAAGGAGGAGGTAACCCTTCTATCTCTTGTCCTTTCGTTTGCCCATTCCATCATACCAGCCTCCACTACCGGCCTTACAACACACATCCATAAGTGACTAAAATCATGGGAGAGAACAACATTAATAAACTCAACAAGGTCAAGGTCAACCACTAGCTAACTCAAGGAGACCATGGATTGCTCAACAAAACAAAGCATCCAAGCCATTAGAGAATCCACCAAGAAAACGTGCGCTTGAAGGTGCTGGCACAATAGATGACCTAGACATTTCCATTGCACTCAAAAGAGGGTTAAGTAAGATATTGTACTCAACATTACATAAAGAGCGAAAAAAACACACTACATCGGCATAAACAGTTCACAAATTGTAAGATATCATACTCATGGGAGAGAACCACATTAACAAACTCAACAAGGTGAATCACTATCTTACTCAAGTGCCAAGTGTCAAGTCACTACAACTATTTTACAGAAATTCCACAAAAACCTCAAAACACGCTGCATAAACTGTTCGCAAATTGTAATTTTTTACCTTTATCGACATGCCAATCTTAATTATATCTAGGTTCATAGGTTTTCTCCATGTACCCACCCAACTGTAGGAAAATAAAATATGGTTATGTTTTGGACGCTTGGTATGGTGGGTGCTCGGAGCGCCCATACCAAGCGCCCAATCGAAACAATGCAACTCTTCACAAAATCACGATTTTGTTTTGAATGCCTAATAGGCACTCAGTGCGCCCGCACCAAGCGCCCAAAACTAAACATGATTTTCATTTCTGTTTTGGGCGCCTAGTGGACGCTCACCCGCACCAGCGCCGACGCATTGAGCGCCCAAAACTGAACATGATTTTCATCTGTTTTTTTAGCCGTTTACATGCACCCATTGGCACCAAAAGTCACATCTTTATGGATAGACACTACGTCCTTTAGTTTTCTATAAAATAAAGAGTCCAATAACGTATTAAACACTTTGAAACACAAAAGGTTTTTGAATCAAAGTGTGTTCTTGATTTCTTAGTATCATTCTCTCAAAATATACTACAAGAGTTTTCTTGAGTTGTGTCACACACACATCATCCGACAACCATTAGATACTTGATTGTATCCTGAAGGCAAGTTTTGATTATCCCAATGTTTATTCGCGGTTTTGATCGGAAGGGAGAAAGTATGTCTAAAAGAAAGCAATTACACGCTTCAAGTCTTTGTTTCGTATTTCATTCTCTTCTTGTTTTTCCTATCCGAAGTAAATTTGTCCCAATAATTTTTAGACGAGATTTCTCATCAATGGATTCTTCGACTTTGGACGGAATTGCACAAACGAATGGGAATGATGGTTCTTCGTTGCCCTCCAAACTCAATTCTATCGTCTGGTTCGTCCCTCATTTAACACAAATCATGAATCATGATTTAACCCGCCTTGAATGGTTTGACGGCAACAATTTCACTCAATGGCAAGAGAAAGTGATGTTCTTCCTCACATCTCTCAAGTTGGCGTACATCCTTGATGATGCACTTGAGGCCCTCCCTGAACCAACTCAGAATGATTCAAACAAAGTGGTGGATCGACATGTCACAAGGAAGGCGGATGACTATCTTTGCTCGGGCTACATTCTTAATGTACTCTCCGACAATGTTTATGCGGCGCATTGAACCATTGAATCGGCGAAGGAGTTGTGGACTGCGATGGACACCAAATACCGAATCGAGGAGTCTAACAATCGTAAATTTTTAATTTCAAATTATCTAGATTTTAAGATGGCCAATAAAAGATAAAAGAGACAATTGAGAGAACCAATATGAAGAAATCTTCACAGTTATCTTACTGATAATAGAGGATTTGTTTATATAGACTTGTACAACTTAAATCAGTTCCTAAAATCAAGGGATATTAATTCTTAGCATTAAGGATCTAAATATACTATTGCCTAAATGCATAGTTGCCTAAATACATGCTATTTACAACATAATTACAGCTAATTAGTTAATGTTTTCTTACACTCCCCCCTCAAGCTTGACGGTACAAGTTAAACAGTCCAAGCTCAGCACGTAATCTTTCAAAGTAAGGTTTTCATAAACTCTTAGTCAAGATATCTGCTGCTTGACTTTTGGTTGGAACATACTCAATGCATATGGTTCCATCTTCAACTTTTTCTTTGATAAAATGGCGATCTACCTCAACATGCTTGGTTCTATCATGATGAACAGGGTTATGAGCTATGCTGATTGTTGCTTTGTCATCACAAAATAGTTTCAATGAGTCTTGTACAGGCATCTAAAATTTCATGAGTAAATTCCTTAGCCACAATGTTTCACATAAACCATGAGCAAGTGATCGTAATTCTGCTTATGCACTACTTCTCGCCACTACCGCTTGTTTCTTTACTTCTCCAAGTAACCAAGTTACCCCAAACAAAGGAATAATACCCGAGGTTGATCATCTATCAATTACAGATCCCGCCTAATCTGCGTCTGTAAATGCATCAACTTTACGGTTAGAGGTCTTCTTAAAAAATAATCCTCTATCCGGAGTTCCTTTAAGATACCTTAGTACTATATTTGCAGCTATCATATGTTCCTCTGTTGGAGCATGCATGAATTGACTAATGCAGTGTACTGCAAAAGCAATGTCTGGTTTAGTATGTGATAGATAAATCAGCTTACCTACCAACCTTTGAAACCTTCCTCGATCCACCGGATTGCTTGTGGTTGTGTTCCTAACTTCAAATTAGGATCCATGGGAATTTCAGCTAGATTACAGCCTGACATACCAATTTCTTGCAATAGGCCGAGCAAATATTTTCTTTGAGAGACTGAAATTCTTGTATTACTTCTTGCAACTTTCATCCCTAAAAAATATCGAAGTTTCCCCAACTCTTCCATCTCAAATTCTGCAGCTAATCTTTTTTTACTCGTGCCATCTCCTCCAAGTCACCCCCTGTAAGAACAATATCATCTACATACACGATTAGAATAGTTATCTTACCTTCCTTATGTCGAAAAAATAAGGTGTGATCAGATTGCGCTTGCACATATTGTTGTTTCTTAATTGCCTTCATGAACCTATCAAACCATGCACGAGGAGACTATTTTAGCCCGTACAAAGACTTTCGTAGCTTGCATACCTTTCCAATACAGCCTTGTTCAAATCCAAGGGGAAGTTCCATATTCAAGATTCAAAAAGGCATTCTTTACATCTAGTTGATATAATGGCCAATCCAAGTTGGCAGCCAAGGATAAGAGAACCTGTATAGTGTTTATTTTTGCTACAAGTGCAAACGTTTCTTGGTAGTCAACCCCATAAGTCTGAGTGTATCCTTTAGCCACGAGTCTGGCCTTATACCTTTGCAAAGACCCATCAGAATTGTATTTGACTATGAAAACCCATTTACGACCGACTGTAGTTTTATCTCTCGGTCTCTCAATTATCTCCCAAGTTTCATTCCTTTTTAAAGCATGAATTTCCTCCATGATGGACGCCTCCCATTCTGGTTTTTGCATGGCTTCAGTTATTGTTTTCAAAATTTCTACCCCAAACATGTTGGCTATGAATTTCTTCATTTGTTTAGAGAGGTGGCTATAAAAAGTAACTTTAGAGATTGGATGGTTTGTGCATGATCAGATTCCTTTCCTTAGAGCAATAGGGGCATCTAAGTCATAATCTTCTGAACTTGATTCCGAGTTGGACTCTTGGGATGGAGTAGGTTCAATTTCCTCCACCGGCTTTAGTTGTTTCTTATGGAAATAAGTAAGAAGTTCTTTGGCCTTAGAAATATTTTGGGACTGTGTTGGACGAGTGTTGAGATTAGAGGAAAGATTTATTGGCTCATTAGTGGTTGACTTCTCTTGGACAGAATTGCACTCTAGATTTCCAAATCAGGTGACTCATTTGTTTCCTTAACTGATTGAGATTCTAAATTTGTGTTTCTTTTAGAAGATATCGTAATTAAAGGACAAGGATCCCAAAAACCTGTCTTTTATGGCTAGAATAAATATCCAGATTTGAATATCTCAAATCCAAACCATTTAAGGAAGGATTTTGATTTTTTAGATAATGTTGGTCACTTGATATCTCCCCCTTAAACAAATTAGGAGTGAAATAGGCCTGATTTTCAAAGAATGTCACATCAATGGTCGTGAAATATTTTCTTTTTTCAGGGCTGTAGCATCGGCATCCCTTCTTTGATGCCGAATAACCAAGGAAGATACATTTGTGAGATCTAGGATCAAGTTTGGATCGACCTAGGCTAGGTGTATGAACAAATGACACACACCCAAATACACGTGCTTCAAGGGAGGAGAAAGTTCTATAATTGGGGAACATTGCGGAGAAAAAGGCAAGTGGAGTTTTGAAGTTAAAAACCTTTGTTGGCATTTTGTTTATTAAATAACATGCAGTAAGGATTGCATCCCCCCAAAAATATTTTGGAACATTTGTAGTGAATAAAAGAGACCTGGCCACGTCAAGTAAATGACGATTTTTTCGTGTAGCTATACCATTTTGTTTAGGAGTGTCAACACATAAGCTTTGATGTAAAATCCCATTGTTTCTAAGGAACTCTCCAAGAATTGAATTAAAATACTCTGTACCATTGTCAGTTCGAAGCATTTTAATTCATTCATTGAATTGGGTATTAACCATCTAATAAAATATTTTAAAAATATTTGCAACATCAGATTTATCTTTTAGGAGATATACCCATGACACTCGTGTGTGGTCATCAATAAAAGTGATAAACCATCTTTGAGTTGTGAGAGTATTAATACGAGAGGGACCCCAAATGTCACTATGGATCAAGGTAAAAGGTTTAGAGGGGCGATATGCTTGAGATGGTAATGAAGTCCTTGTATGTTTAGCCATTTGACACACATCACATTGAAAACATTAACTTTTATTTCGAAATAGAGAAGGAAACAAATGTTTCATGTAGGCAAAACTTGGGTATCCTAGACGGTAATGGAATACTATAAGTTGATTAACACTAAAAAGTAAAAACTGAAGAGAGGCCTAATGTATGAGGTGTGTTAGAAACAACCAAAAGATAGTAGAGTCCATTGAACATCCTAGCACTGCCAATCATCTTCCCCGTTTTCAAGTCCTGAAATGCACAACCAGATTTTGAGAAATTAGCAACACATGCAAGATCATTTGTTAACTTGCAAATTGATACTAGATAATAGGATAGACTAGGGACATGCAACACATTTTCTAATAGAATATCAGGGCTGATCTGAACAGCCCCTGTCCCTGCCACTACTAAAGATTTGTCATCTGCCACTTGGACTTTCCTCATGCTTGAACATGGAAAATATGTTTGAAAAAAACATGCATTACCAGTCACGTGATCAGTTGCACTTGAGTCCACTATCCATTGTTCATCTGAATCATGATTCTTGGAACTTGGTTGTTCAGTAATACCTGACTTAGCCTAGCCATAAGGGCACTGCTGGTTGTTGAGGCTGAAAGGAGACTGTCTAAGTGATCCAGTTGTGTCTTCGAGAAATTGGCAGAATCAGGAAGAGAGATAGAGGAAACACTTTTGAAGTAGAGATTCTTTTTCTGAATTTCTTAGGCACCCAATCAGCAGGTTTTCCATGAAGCTCCTAGCAGCTATCCTGAATGTGAAATGATTTACGGCAGTGATCACACCAAGTAGTCTTCTTCAGTGATGTTGACCGACTCGATTAAAAGTTTTGTGCGATCAAAGCAGATGATTATGGTATATCTAAAGGATTACCAAGCATCACACGCCGTCGATATTCTTCACGACGAACCTCAGCAAAGACCTCTTCGATTGAAGGTAAAAGATTACGACCCAACAATCACCCACGAACTTCATCTAGTTCTTTATTCAGACCAGCAAGGAAATCATAGACGCGATCCTTATCACCCATCCTTCTGAAGAGTTCACCATCTCTGGGATCTTTCCAAGGAACAATATTGAAAAGATCCACTTCTTGCCAAAGATTCCGCAAAATGTTAAAATACTGAGTAACATCAAGATTATTCTAACAGAAGTCTTTTACCTTATTTTGCAACTCAAATAGTTGAGAGGAATTTTCAAAATCTGAGTATGCCAATTTGACAGCATCCCATATTTCTTTTGTTGTGGCGAAGAAAAGATAAGTATCTCCAATAATGTCTTCCATTGAGTGGATAAGCCATGCCATCACA
Organism: Stephania yunnanensis; assembly: GCA_039657365.1. Taxonomy (NCBI): domain Eukaryota; kingdom Viridiplantae; phylum Streptophyta; class Magnoliopsida; order Ranunculales; family Menispermaceae; genus Stephania; species Stephania yunnanensis. The sequence continues at coordinate 22,246,728 of CM077581.1, read as the reverse complement.
ATAGAATTGTTAGAGTCCCATGTTGCGTAATAAGGATCATCTAAAGGAGGCCGTGACGTTGATCCATCCAAAGAAACTATATTTTCCCTTTCCACGAATCACCATAGTAGCTAATCTAGACCATGAAGGTAATTTTTTCCGTTCAGCTTTTCAGTTGTGATTTGGAGGGCAGTAGAAGAGTTTTCAACAATAGTAGGAGAAACAATGGTAGATCTGGACTTAGGAGGGATAGAGCTTCCTTCCAAATCGATGTCTCCACTTTTTCCCGACATGTTTATCTATTTCTATGTCTAAAGAAACACTCTCTTCTCTGATACCATAAAAGATAAAAGATACAATTGAGAGAACCAATATGAAGAAATCTTCACAGTTGTCTTACTGATTATAGAGGAGTTGTTTATATAGGCTTATACAACCTAAATCAGATCCTAAAATCAAGGGAAATTAATTCCTAGCATTAAGGATCTAAATATACTATTTCCTAAATACATAGTTGCCTAAATACAAGCTATTTACAGCGTAATTACAGCTAATTAATTAATGTTTTCCTACAGCCAACGACAAGTCTCTACTCACTCAAGTTCGTGACTTGCAAAAGATTGTTGGTGATTTTAAGATGCCTGGAATTTCTCTTAAAGAAGAATTCCAAGTTGCTTACAAATTGGAATAATTACAAGAAAAAACTCATTCATGAGGAGAAGAGTTATACTCTTAAATCCCTCCAACGTCAACTTCGAATTGAGAAGACTCTTGAAAAAGAGAGAGAGAAAGAGAGAGAGAGAGAGAGAGAGAGAGAGAGAGAGGGGGGGGGGGGGGGGTTAGGGTCCTTGAGGATGACTTAAATCTTGAATCCGGTTCAAAGAAAAATTTAGTGGAATCTCACCATTCCAAGAAATTTAAGGCCAAGAACAATTTAAAATTCAAGGGTATTCCCGATAAAAACACTTCAAGCAAGAAAGTGAAGTTTAACTATTGTGACAAATCGGGACACTATGCACGAGATTGTCATTCCAAGAAGAAATTCTTGAAGAATAAGTGATCAAGGAGAGTCGCAATGTGGAGAACATGGAACTCATAGCAACGGTTTGTCAAGCCAATTCGGTTGCAAATGAAGTTGCGTGGTGGCTGGATACCGAAACAACCATACACATTTGCAAGGTCCGTAGTCTTTTCAAAACATATGAAGATATTGCCACTAGTGAAGAAGCACACATGGCGAACAACAATCGCACCAAGGTGGTTGGCAAAGGAATGGTGGATATCAAGCTTACTTCGGGAAAAATTATATATTTGATTAATGTTTATTATGTACCTGAAATGTATAAGAATCTTGTATCCGGTGACCTCCTTAATAAGAGAGGTTTTCGCCTTGTTTATAAGTCGGATAGGTTTATCTTGTCCAATGGAGGTGTTCCTATTGGCAAAGGGTGCTCATGTAATGGTATGATTAAGTTGAATGCAATAACAGTGAATTATTCTTCTTATATGGTTGACACTTGTTCTTTACGGCATGGTAGATTAGACCATATTACTTTTCGTTGTATTAGAAATATCAAATATGCATAACTTAGGCCTAAAAACTGATCGTAAAATTGATCATGATACTAAGTGTGAGATGTGTGCACAAACAAAGAAAACAAACATCACAAGGCAATCACACAAATCGGTTCAAAGATCTTTTGAAATTCTTGATTTGATACATAATGACATAAGTGATTTGAAAAATCATGTCACATTAGGATGAACAAGTATTTTCTTACTTTTATCAATGATTTTTCAAAATACTCGTATGCTTATCTTTTGAAAAGCAAAGATGAATTTTATGAAAATTGAAACAAATATTTTCTTACTTTTATCAATGATTTTTCAAAAAACTCATATGTTTATCTTTTGAAAAGCAAAAATGAGTTTTATGAAAATTTTCTTGTTTTCAAATCGACAATTGAAAATCAACATAACAAGAAAATCAAGGCTTTAAGATTCGATAGAGGTGGTGAGTTTTGTTCCAAGGAGTTCACAAAATTTTGTGAGACTAATGGAATTATATATCAAGTCACAGCACTTTATACACCACACCAAAATGGTGTGACGAAAAGGAAGAATAGAACTTTAGTAGAGATGGTTAATTCTATGCTACTTAGTTCTAACTTTTCTTTGAATTTATAGGAGGAAGCCATTCTTTCAGCTTGTTTCATTTTAAATAGAGTTCTATTAAAAAAAAACTAATTTAACCTCATATGAATTATGATTCAAGCGACAACTAAGTTTTAAGAGACTTAAAGTTTGGGGTTGTTTAGCTTATGTAAAGAATTCGGATCCAAAGAGACCTAAATTGGGAAATAAAACTTATAAATGTGCATTTTTTGGTTATTAAAAGCATAGTGTGACATTGATTCTTGAATTTGGAAACTAATGAAATAATTGAATCTATAGATGTATAATTCTTTGAACATTTAAATAAAACAAATGACATGCTTTCACATCCGAATCTTAGGAATATAGAGGAGTTGTCTCAAAAATCTACTAATGAAAATAATCATGGAAATCTAGAAGATTTGCTTTAAAATTCTATTAATGAACAAGAGAAACCTCCTAATAACGATGGTGAGAACGTTGAAGTAGAAGTAAAAGGCAAAGGATTGATAAATCTTTTGGCCCGGATTTCATAACTTAGTTGAAGGAAATAGATGTTAAAATTAAGGAACAACAAAAATTTGTCCTTAATGTTGATAATGATCCTATTTCGTTTCAACAAGCAATTACATCAAGGGATACTTCATTTTGGAAAGAAGCGATCAATGATGAAATAAATTCGATATTATTGAATCAAACTTGGGTGTTTTCTGGTCTTCCAAAAGGATCAAAAAGTAATTGGGTGCAGGTGAGTATTTGAAAGGAAATTAAATATCGATGCACTAGTTGCAAGAATAGCATCTGTTTGGGTGTTGATATTTATTGCTTCTATTCACCACTTAGTTATTCATCAAATGGATGTAAAAACAGCTTTTCTAAATGGTGATCTAGAGGAAGAAATATATATGGAACAACCGAAAGGTTTTGATCTGCCAGGCCAAGAGAAGAAAAGTTGCAAATTGGTTAAATCTTTTTATGGCTTGAAGCGAACTCGTATGCAATGGCATGGGAAGTTTGACATGATTGTGCAATTTTTTGGATTCAAAATCAATGATGCTGATAAATGTATTTACAACAAGTTTGACAATGATGTTCGTGTCATCATATGTTTATATGTCGATTATATGCTTATATTTGGGAATTCACTAGCCTTAGTTGAAGAAACTAAGCGATTCATGTCTACTAGTTTTGACATGAAGGACTTAGGAGAAGCTGACTTAATTTTGAGAATCAAAATCTTACGTATATTATCTCAATCTCATTATATTGAAAAGATTCAGAAGAAATTTGGTCATTTTGATCAAAAGTCATTTTGTACTCCTATCGAGCCTCATTTAAAACTAGTAAAGAACATCGGTAGGTGTTTAACGCAACTAGAATATTCTAATGTGATTGGAAGTCCTATGTATGCTATGCGTTGCAGAAAACCCGACATAGCTGTTCGTATGCTATGTCGGTTCACTACTAACCCAAGTAAACAACACTGGGATGCGGTTATCATGATCTTTAGATACCTGAAGGGGACTTTGAATTATGATCTACATTTTAATGGATATCCCCAGTTTTGGAAGTTTATAGTGATGCTAGTTGGAATAATATGAAGTCAAATTCCAAATCAACTAGTGGTTAGGTTTTTGCTCTAGGAGGAGAGGATGTTTCTTTGAGCTCAAAGAAACAGACATGTATTTCTTATTCAACAATGACATCAGAAATAATTGCTCTAGCGGATGCAAGTAAGGAAGTGGAATGGCTCACGAATTTGTTAATGGAAATACTATTATAGAACAAGCCATGTCCGGCTATTTTGATTATTGTGATAACAAGGTCACTCTTTATAAGGTCGCGAGCAAGTATAATAATGAAAAGTCTAGACATATAAGTCTAAGACGTAATTTTTATAGACGATTACTCAAAATGGGGTTGTCGTAGTTGATTACGTGGAATCTAACAAAAATTTAGCGGATCTATTAACAAAGAGTCTTGTTAGAAATGTTGTGTCTAAGACATCTAAAGTAATGGGATTTAGGTTTACCTAAATCGATCATTACTTGATGAGAACTCAACTTAATTCTTGAAAATACATAATAAGTTCAATGTGGTACCAACAAGTCAAGTGAATACTATGGAACACCAGAAATTTATATAAAGAGGCCCCTTCCTGGATCTAGTGTTGGTTTCTGCATGACGAAAGTTGACAATTGAGTCTTAATAAGTCGAATAGAGTGACTCGCAGAATCAATTAAGTAGACTTACCTATAAGGGTGTAAATGTGCGACCGCTTCTTATGAGCCTAACCTACTCTATAGCACTCAAGAAAGTCAGGATTTGCACAAGACCAGTTTCATCATAAGGGTCATGGGTTCAAGATCCGTTCACTATAGCACCTGATGAAACTTTGAAGTATTTGCACTAACGGAAAGTACAAGTCCAAAAATACACTTCTCATTTATGTACAGATTTCAGAATGATGTTGTGAGTAGTTTTTGTCCTATTTTTTCCTATTTAATGTGATTTTCAATTTATATATCCATATAGTTCAAAAATGGGGGAAATTCAAAAATGGGGGAAATTGTAGGAAAAAAAATTTGGTTCTGTTTTGGACGCTTGGTGGGCGCTCGAAGCGCCCGAACCAAGCACCAAATCAAAACAATGTGACTTTTTACAAAATCACAGTTTTGTTTTAAGCGCCCAAAATTGGACATGATTTTCTTCCATTTTTTAGCCGTTTACTCACACCCATTGGCACCAAAAGTCACCTCTTTATGGATAGACATTATGTCCTTTAGTTTTCTATAAAATAAAGAATCCAAGAACTTATTAAACACATTAAAACACAAAAGGTTTTTGAATTAAAGTGTGTTCTTGATTTCTTAGCATCATTCTCTCAAAATATACTATAAGAGTGTTCTTGGTTGGAGTTGTGTTACACGCGCATCATCCAACAATCATTAGAGACATGATTGTATCCTGAAGGCCAGTTTCGATTATCCCATTGTATTCGATGTTTCGCCCAGAAGGGGCTCGATTACGTGCCTCAAGTCTTTGTTTTCACATAAAAAGTTCTCATGTCTCTGCCATTTGAAACAGTGAGCAACTGTAGAAGGTCGCTAAAAATATCTTCATTTCACAATGTCACCAGTCTGGTTATGCCCTATTTGGAAAATGCATAGAGAAGTACAAGTCGGTGTCTCCAAAACTACATCTAGATTTAAATGTGAAACATTTTTTCTCATACAACAGCAGATGATGAAGAATCCGAAGAAATCAGCTCAAGAATATGTTCTTTCAAAACATAGGAAGGGTCATTGTGAATACCTTAACTTTACTTGCCAAATTTAGAACTTTTACAGCCAAAGCTTGCTTCGACTGTTCAGAGCGCGGAAGAACAGAAGACGTTGAGATGGAGTATCTCCGGAGCAACGCCCCGGATTTTTGTTCATCTTCGAATGATGTCCTCGGTTCGAACCCAGGGACCTCCCAGTTCCACCTGTTGTTCTTCTGCTCCGCCATGAATGCTCGCCCTCCAAACCCTAGATCTCCTTCAACAGCTTCAGATAAAAGAGTGTCTAACTCTGGTGGATCCCTCACACGTCTCCTTCTCTGTTTTCTTTATTTTCATTTAAACTGAGACACGCCTCGCTTTTCCGCTCACACAAATTTTGGTTGTGCACTCTTCTGCTCACGTAAATTTTGCGCACAGTATTGTTTTAGGCCTCGCTCTCGCCACGTCACTCTTGAGGATGAGGCACTTGAGAATTCACTATTCACTCCCTGGTCCACGCTCACACAGCTCCACTCAAAATCAAATTTTAAAAGTAAATGAGAAAAGTTGTGCGTGTTTTTTCTTGAGGGCCGCTAAGGGCACCCCCACCTTTTAATGAAGGCACCCAAATTATTTATAAAAATTTCAGAAAAATTGGAAAAGACCCTTTTGCCCTTGTATATATGATGATTCAAACCCCACAAATCATTTTGACAAAGAAAAATGGCACCCCACCACAAGGTTGAACCACAAAGCCACATTGCGTTTGTCGAGCGTTTATCGATTCTTGCGGATTGACATCATCCGACAGCGAGTAACAATGTTTGACAACCATATGATGGTTTATTAGAACTGTTTAGTTGTGAAAAACTGTGAAAATAATGATTTGTTTGTCAACGTAGGGTTTGATAATTTCCTCAAATCCGAACTTGTTTCCACTATATAATGGAGGATTGTACTGCTACGGTGCAAGAGGAGGTCGAACTTGAGGTAATTTTGCAAGTTTATTGTGTTTTTTTTGCGTTATCCGAAGTTTCTGTAGATGTGCGCGATTGTATCGGCCTCGCAGGACCGAGATGTATGGTGATGTCTCGATCATAGAGGACCAAGAGGTGTACTTAGATCACGGTATGGTACGACCGAGAGTACTTTGTAACTCTCGGTCGTATGTGAGCGATACGCGGAAGAAAGTATCGGACCTGTACAACCGAGAACTTGTTTTTGGGTTTTTTTTTTGTGATTGCGCTGTACATTTTGGTTGATTATAATGTTACACAGTTTGTATTGCGGGTAATGCAGGTTTCTACCCTATTTCCAGATTACAAGGACACGTTTACACCTTGTAGGTCATTCCCCTCTAGAAAGCGGTTGTTTCATGGCTTCAAATGATAGGTCGTGAGAACACGTTCGTGCTAGTGACAAAGCACTCTGACGTCGGGGGCATTAAGCGCAGGGGAAGGGTGAAACTTGTATGTGAGAGGTCTGGGACATATAGGGGAATGTCTCAGAGAGTAGGGAAGGGGAAAGCGGCCAAAATATCTTTGAAATCAAGAAATGATGAAGAAGAGGAAAAGGCGAGGACTCAAACTGGTACGAAGAAATGTGGATGCCCTTTCCTTATCAACGTAAAGAAAAATGTTGACTCCTTGTGGTATATAATTGTTATATGTGGGAGGCACAATCACGAGCCCGCAAAAAACTTGGACGGCCATTCATTTGCAGGAAAATTGGATAAGGGGGAGCAGAAGTTGTGGTGCAAATGACAAAGGGGAATGTGAAGCCAAGAGACATCCTAAAGACGTTGAAGCAAAGAGATGTTAGAAACGTATCGACAATGGGGACAATATATAATGCAAGACAAAGAGTCTGAAATGAGGATGCGGGTGGGAGGACTCAAATGCAACAAATGTTGCACATATTGGAGAAGAATAAGTGGATGTCATGGCATAGGAAGCATCCCGTTACGAATGTTGTCACCGACTTATTTTGGTCACATCCCGACTCAATAAAGTTGCTAAGGTGTTTTTCATCGGTAATTTTGATGGATTGCACGTACGAGACAAATAGGTATCGAATGCCTTTGTTGGAGATTGTTGGCATCACTTCTACGCACTTGACGTTCTCCGTTGGGTTTGCATTCATATCATCAGAGAGTCATTATAATTATGTTTGGGCACTTGAGAACTTGAGATCCATATTGGATGGGTGGCCTAAACCTGACGTGTTTGTTACCGATATGGACTTAACCCTTATTAGTGCCATAGAAGAAGTTTTTCCGTCATCGTCTCACCTCCTTTGCTTTTGGCACATTAATAAAGTAGTATTGGCCAAGACTAAGAAGATGTTTGGGGAGAACGATGGTTTTGCGCATTTTATAGATAGGTGGTCGAGCGTGATGTATGCCAACTCGAGGCCTTATTTGAAGTTAGGATGAATGACCTGCGTTGTGAGTTTGAGAATGTCAAGGGTCTTACTGAGTACTTGGACAACACATGGTTAAAGAACTACAAGGAGAAATTTGTCTCCGCTTGGACAAATAGAATTATGCACTTTGGGGAAACGACAACGCAGAGGGTGGAGTCTCGCATTTCCATTCGGAAGCTACACCTTGGGAACAGTCATGCCAATTTTGAGACTTTGTGGAATGTGGTTGATGGCCTCCTTAGAATCCAACACAACAATATCAAGGCATCGTTTGAGCTAAGTTTGAATGTGGTCCAACATGAGTACATTAATGAGTTGTATCGACAATTGCGTGGTTATGTCTCTCAACGGGCGTTTAGGCTAATTAGAGATGAATTGACACGTGGAGAGGATGTTGGTCACGACTCCACTCATTGTGGTTGCGAGATACGCACCACACATGGCCTTCCTTGTGCACATGAGTTAAACCATCATATATTTGCTCGGTCGCCCATCCCTCTCGAGGACATTCATGTTTACTGGCGAAAGTTGAGTATGATACCTGAGAATCCAGTGGACCCGTCTGGGTACAACGTGCACGATGAGATTGAACGGGTGTTGGAAAAGTTTCATGCTTGCACTGATGAGGACGATCGACTTAGGATTATTCAGCAGCTCAGGGAGATTAGTCGACCTTCGTCTACACCGGGTGTTGTGCCGCCAACGAAAATTAAGACAAAGGGAAGGACACCGGGGTCTTCAATCAGAGGCAAGGCAGTATCGAAGAGAAAACACGATGATGTCGATTCTTCGACGAGACGGTTGCCGAGCGGATTTGAGTACGTGTTATCCACAAAGGAGGCCTCCACTTCTAGGCAGAAGAAAAGTAAAGTTGTTCCTAAAATGCGTCGTGTCGGTCGACGCACGCAAAATGCAACTAACATGGCTTACGGTCATTACGTAGAAATGGATTGGTTGCCACAAGTCGAGGGCATTATCGATGTGGTTGCTGATGGAAATTGTGGATATCGGTGTGTTGTGTCTGGGCTTGGACTGCCGATGTAGACGAGTGGAGGATTGTTTGTACAAGGATGTATGATGAGATTATCGGGTATGAAAACCTTTGGCGGGAAGTGTTTGGCTCGAGTTACGGGAATGTCAAGATTGCGGTGCATTGCCCAGAGAATCAAGTTTGTGCATCTTTCAAAGAATGATTGACACTTTCAGACATGGGATTGTTAGTATCCACTGCATTCAATGTCATTCTTGTCAACCTCTCGCATGGGAGTGCCTCCACATTTCTACCTCTACGTAGTGCTCCACCGTCGTCGTTGCACAACAGACTTGTCATTGTCATCATAAATGACAGGAATATCCATTGGGTTAGGGTAAGTGCTATGAATTTTGTTGAATTGTTATGTTTTCCCCCTTAGCGGGGTTGTGACAATATCTTTATGTTATATTGTTCACTTTGACAGGTGAAGTTGCATGTGAATGCACCGTTGCCATCCTTATATCCTTCGTGGGACCGGTATGTTGAGGATTGCGCGAAAGGTTGGCGAGATGGATTCGTATTTCGAGACATCGCGCCCATTGCAACTGTTGATTAAGCCACCATATCCGTTGTAGATTTAGGTATACCGTAGTGTTAAAATTGTTCCTAGCAATCTTGATGGTTGTACATTTAGCAATTTTGAAAGTTACTTCGAATGTTGTATGCATATACAATGAGTTAAATATCGTACCAGCTTTGGGGGTATTATTGTACATTTTGATTCTTGTATAGTGACTTTGAATGTTATATTGATTTATAATTAATTATGTTTTGGTTCATACTGTCGTGAGAACATTTTCATTCGTGTAAAGTTAGTTGGAAAGTTAGTTGTATAGTTAGTTGGAAATGTTCGCTGGAACAGACGTGTCGGCCCTGAATGACCGAGACATACGATATAGTCTCGGCCATAGACCACCGAGAACTAACGTTAAGTTTTGGTCGCACAATGCCGAAATTGCCTCTTCTCATCGAGCAGTTGTCGAACTCCCTCGTACGATGTCAGTGACGAGTCACCGACAGTCTTCGAAAGGATTCGGCCTTCAGTGACCGACACATATTTAAATAAAGGAACCAGCGACATTCTCTGCCGGGTAACACTGTGAATCCTGCATTTGTGTCGGTTGTTCAATACCGACAATCTCACATGAGTTTCGGCCCTGCTTGACCGAGACAGACTCAGAATCAAAATAAAGAAGTACCCTAGAACAAAATAAGACCAAAATACAACATATACGCGCAATGTAAAACAACAACTAAAGTAGCACAATGGCCGAACAGTGACAAGTACTCATAAAGAATCATAAACCAATCATGAACCAACAAGTACTCATCAACCAACATGTAGTCATCAACCAACAAGTACGCATAAAACATTACAAAATGTCATAAAACTGTCTCCGCAAACATCGTAAAACTCATACAGAATGTCTATGTTCCCCATCCCCGCTTGGTCATTGCTTCGGTTTCTTCAAATTCTTCCTTTGATACTCCTTCCCAAGCATTCTCTTCGAAGGGCGAGCATCGACCGTGGTGGGCTAAGCTGTGATCGGGGTGGAGTGTGTGGAAGTGCTACCATGCTGGGACTACCGCGGGCCTGCTTCGGTAGGGCCAGATGTGGCGGTTGTGCCGGTTGCGGTCGCCGGAGTTGTACTGGTAGTGGTGGGACCTAGACTCCTCCCCGAAAGAAAATTGACAATGTCACTCGCCATTGTCCTCGCAGACTCAATCGTACACAACTCCGGCGGGAGGTCCATCCATCGCAATGCCGCTTCCAACGCACGCCTATTACACTGATGAAATAATCGGGTTAGTGTTAATGTAAAACATATCGGGATGAATAGGACATGCATAATACATATATACCTCCAGTAGCTCGTTGTCTGCGATGGTTGTGGCGAGCATGTCTTCGTCCTCATGGCTCGGATTGGTGATCACGGGATGAGACACTTTGAGGAACCAAGGCAGGTAGTCTAGTGTAGCAAAAAACTCAAATTCTGTCTTGTCGCCACGAACTTCAGGAGCCAACAAATGGTTCATCCAGCGACTCCCAATTGTCTTGCTGGAACCCATACTTGAGCGAGTACTTGTTCGCAGATGGGCCTCGGTGTGCTTCCAATGGACGGGATGGAGGATCTGGTATAGATTGCACATGACCAAACTATCTCGGAATCCTCTCTGGGTGGTAGGGCTCTACCACATCCATGTACTTGATCGTCCCACTATAAAAGGCCATCTCGTGCACAACTCTATTTTCCCTGATATTCACATATGGGTCCCAAGTGACCTAATCAAAAAACAACAACCATTGTTAGGAAAAAAAATTACTAAAACATCAATCATCAGAGGATATGGATAACCATTTCACCTCACTTGGGCGCAACCTATCCAAGGTTCTCCTAATGGACCCGAGCTTGTCAACATTCGCCAGCGTCTCGTGCTTTTGAATCCATCTGCAGACACGAGGTTGCACGTAGTCCATGTACTTCGCATTGGGTGTGGCGAGACCAAGTTTGAAATGGTCGTACACCCATCCCTGCAAATACATACAATGTTAGTTAGTCCACAATTGCAAGTTGCCCTAATTATTATACAAAAAGAAAATTAAGTCTAATTTATAACAAACCTCAAGCAATGTGAGGTAAAGAATACGAGACACTTGCACTCTCGTGGCGGACCCCAAGTGTCGATACAAGTAGACCAACGTAGCCGCGCCCCATGCGTATTTTCCTACGTCGTCAAAGTCCTCAAGAAGCTTCAGTAGCGCGATCGACACCCGAGACCCGCTCTTATAAGTAAATAGAGTGCAGGACAAAAGGTACAACAGGTACGCTCGGGCGGGGCATTCCACAGAAAGATAATTTCTGGGTCTCGAACCAGCTTTGGGGCACCAGCGACTCTTCAACCAACATTTGCGCACTGTTGCTGATATTCACCTCCTCCTCGGCCTTCTCGACGCTAACCCCAAGTAGGTTCGAGACCATCTTAATAGCGTCCGAGTGAGATTCCTCCGTGTGCCTCGCAAAGTTCTCCACTGCCACAACTTTGCCCGTCACAGGAATCTTCAGGAGGAAGCTCACATCCTCTAATGAGATAGACATTTCACCAAAAGGTAGGTGAAATGTATTCGTCTCGGCCGCCACCGCTCCACAAATGCAGGGATCACCTCCTTGTTGGCCTTGCGGTATGAGCAGTCTATCAGTGTATTCAACCCGAAACGCTGAATAATCCTCTGAAGTCTCGCCGTGTCCGGGTGGCATGACTGTAAATCCCATTCTTGTATCTGAGCTCTGTGATTGATACACTTGAGAACGGGACGCTCCTGCAACAAATAAATACATCTCGTCATTTTGCGAAAATCATGAGTATTAAGTTACTCCGTTCAATGAATTTGAAATTACCTCATTGCTACAAATCGCTTTCGCGACATGATCCTTGAATCTCTTCAACAACGCCCCGTCTATAGGACCACCGGGGAATGGAGCACACGCTTCAACGGGCACTTCTGGCTCTCCTTCATTATGGTCGGCTCCACCAGTACTACTCCCGCCCACATTACAATCAGTTTCTGTGGTGTTCCCCACCTCTGAAGAGTCACTGCTACTCGACTTCGATGCATTCCCCACCTCTTCCCCTCGGGCAACAACAAGATCATCGGTGTCGTCCAACATCGATGTTCGAACCCTCATCGTGCAAATGTAACCTTCCACGATGACCATCTACCTTGGCATTTCCCTTAACATCCTCATTATCCTTCTCTTTCTCTTTCCGGTACGACGCTGTCGGGGGTCTCCAGCCACCTCGCCCCCGGTTAGGCCTCAGCACCTCAATACCAGCCTCCTCCCTAGTCACCGCTACCTTCGGATGAGCCATACCTTAAAACAGTACAACATATAAGCGCATGGAACAGAACCCAAAAAAAATTTACAAAAAAAATGTTCAAATTCATCCATTTCTGATGTCTCGGTCAAGCAGGTTCGTAAACAACCCATATTTTCGGTCACCCATGATCGACAGGGCCTCCAATATATCGGCAGTGTACAACCGAGTCCAATAGAAAGGTCTCGGTTGTATACCACCGAGATGGATTGACCATTTCAATTCGCCTTACTCTCGTCCTATCACGACCGAGCCTAGTGTAACCCTCTCGCCAGTGTAAAATCGAGAGTATGAGCAAATTCTCGGTTGTACACCACCGACACCACATTACCTAGCACTAATTATAGCTCTCGTCATGTCTCGGCCGAGATAACTGAAGTATTCTCGGCCATGCGTAACCGAGACACTGTGAACTCTTCCGGCCTTTGTGGCCGAGACTTCGAGTTCCTAAAAATTTAACTTCTGTCTCGGCCATGCTCGAAAGAACAATTAGCACAGTCTCTGGCCTGTGTGGCCGAGAACCGCGAATTCCCATTTTTTTAACCATTCAACAAATCACCACACACACATTACAACTACTCTACCAAATGTAACTTAAGTATACTAAAAACGTACCTTCAAACGATCGATTTCGCGTAAAATATGTGTGTTCGACGATCTTCAACCGAGCCCTAACTTGGAGACGAAATCGGCTCACACCCCGACCCTACGAACTGCAAAAAACTCGTACAACGAAGGAGAAACACAAGGGGAGACACGATTTCGGGGATTCCTCTCACAGCTCGGTTCAAAATAAATGGATTCTTCACAAGATTTCGGTGAAGGTGGTAGTGGGGGTGGTGGGTGCGAGAGGTTTGCACGAGGGGTATTTTGGGTATTTCGGGTCTAATTTTTGGGTGCCCTAGGTAAATTGATTTGTGCCCACATTAACTAGGTGCCTTCATGAAAAGGTGGGGTGCCCTTAGCGGCCCTCTTTTTCTTTTAAGAGAAACATGAACCACTATTCACTCCCAAATGGACATGTTCATCGGTCGGACTTGGGCAGAGCTCAGTCTATAAACTCTAGCCTAAGCTCACTCCACCATATATACATTGGCCTATGCATAGGCCTAAGCTAAGTCCAAGCACGGCCCGAGTAAAAAATACAAATCTCAAACTCAGCCTATCAAGCTCATTCATAAATATTTTAATATTTAAAATATAAAAAATAAATTGTTTATTTTTTTAATAAAGTTTTTATGGACCTTTTCAATACTATATGTATTTCTATGTATATTATATATTCATTTGTCATGCAAAAAGGTGAAGTTGCTCAAATGATAAACACCACTTAATGTGAGCATTAGGTCCAATGATTAAATCACACCTACTCCACTGACTATTTTAAAATATATTAGTAAATTAACTTATATTTAGGTCGAGACTAGGTTGGGCTTGGCTTTTAAGGTGGCCCAAGCTCTGCCATTTTAAAGCGGACCAATTGGGCTCGGGCCAGTGCCAAGCTTTTTCTTAAAATGGACTGCCCAAGCTCAAATATTTGTTCACGAGCTTGGGCAGGCCAGGCAAGTACAAGCCCATAATTAGGTCTACTTCCAAATATTTGAAGGAAGTGGCTAAATTGACCTCATTTTTTTGCTTAGCGTACCACATTACTCGAGCATACCCTGGTTTTGCTTCTTACCCCCACTTTTTTTTAGATTCTAGAAATACCCTTGCTCACCCCCATTACCTTCACCACATCACCCTTCAATTTTCTTCATTTCTCGATTTTGTCATTGTAAAGCACTCATACTAAGTCAGAAGTGGCGTACGAGTGTTGTTTTCATTAAATAAGATTGGATATAGTCTTGTCGGGGTCTTATAAGTGAGTAAATGTTGCTTGTAAGTTTCGGACGCACAAGGTTGAGAACTTTTTAAAGGTGTTGGCTAACTCCTACAAAAACATTTAAAGAGGTCTTGATTGCCTCCCTTTGGAGGAAACTCTCTAAAACTTCTAAATAAGTCTCGATAGGAGTTAGTCGATACCTCTTTAAAGGGTCTCAATGAGAGCCAACCAAGACCTCTAAAAAGGTCTCTTCTTCATGTGTCTGAATCCACGATCGACAAGAATGAATACGAAACTCTCAAAACTCCGAAAAAAATACATAAAAACAATTAAGAAATTAATGGGTTTTACTCAGAATCACTAAATATTCTCAATTCCATCGTCATGTTTTATGCCCAAAATGCAAAATTCAAGCCCTAAATCAAAACCCTAAACACAATAATAACATTATAAAACACCGACTCAGAAGAATAGGAAAAAACCTAAAAAAACCAAAACTTGACACAAAAGGGGGGAATGCACGTTTCAAATGTAAAGCCGAATCATTTGAAATGTTTCGAATGTTTCAAAATGAGGTGCAAAATCAACTTTGCAAAACCGTAAAAGCACTTTGATCGGATAGAGGTGGAGAATATTTGAGCCAAGAGTTTGATGATCATCTTAGAAATTGTGTTATCATCTCACAGTTAATTCCACCAACATCTCCAAAATGGAATTATGTTTCTGATAAAAGACGTCAAACTTTATTAGATATATATGGTTCCATATATGATGAGTCATGCAAATATTCTCATTTCCTTTTTGGGCTATGCCTTGGATATTGTTGCGTTTATACTAAATCGCATTCCTTCTAAAGCGATTGATAAAATATCATATAAGATATAATTTAGGAAGAGACCTAGTTTGTCTTTCCTAAAGATTTATGGCTGCAAGTTTTTCGTCCAACACGAATCTCAAAAAAATTAGCAGTCAAATCTGGCAAGTGTTTGCTTATAGGTTATCCTTAGGAAATAAAAGGATACTATTTTTACAGTCTCACTTAGAACAAAGTTTTTGTTGCTCGGAATGATGTCTTTATAGGAAAAGAGTTTATTTCAAAAAATGCCAATTTGAATAAAGTAAGTCTTGAAGAAGTTCAAATACCACAGATAAACACTAAACTGCAAGTGGAAGATCAACAAAATTTTGAACTAGTGGAGCCTCCACATATATCACAAGTCCCACGTAGGTTTGATAAGGTAAGACATGAACCTGAGATATGTGGATTTCTCGTTACTGATAGTAGTAAGGTATTGCTTACGGATCAAAATGAGCCTAATACTTATTAGGAGGCCATGTCTGGCTCTGAGTTATGTAAATGGCTTAGTGCCATGAACTTCGAGATGCAATCAATGTATGATAACTAAGTCTGAAACCTGGTTGATTTACCTGAAGGTGTAAGACTATTGGAAGTAAATGGATTCTTAAGAAGAAAACAGACATGGATGACAAAGCGCATACTTATAAAGCACGACTAGTAGCAAAAGGTTTCTAACGGACTCAAGGTGTTATTATGATGGACTTTTTCCCCTGTAGCGATGCTTAAATCCATTAGAATTATAATTGTCAATTTTGCATATTATGACTATGAGATATGACAAATGGATGTCAAAATAGCTTTTCTTAATGGAAAGTTACTTGAGGACGTGTATATGATACAACCTGAAGGGTTTGTCCATCTGGAGAATTATAAGAAGGTATGCAAGCTTCAAAGATATATTTATGGATTAAAACGAGCTTCTAGGAGTTGGAATGTTCGTTTTGATGAAACAATTAAGGAATTCGGTTTCATTAAGAATAAAGATGAGCCTTATGTATACAAGAAGGTCAGTGAAAGCGTAATCATTTTTTGGTATTGTATGTTGATGACATATTACTCATCGCAAATGACATCACAACCTCACAAAATGTCAAATCTTAGTTAGGGAGGTGTTTCTCAATGAAAGATTTAGTAAATGTAGCTTATGTCCATGGGATTAATATATATAAGGATAGATCTAAGAGACTGATCGATCTAAGTCAAAGTGCTTATACAAACAAGGTGTTGAATAGATTCAATATGGAAGAATCTAAAAAAGTCTCAGCAAGAATCAATGTCCTAAGATTAATGATGAGCGAGAACGCATGAATACGATTTTGTATGCATCAAATATTTGATCCATGATGTATGCCAAGTTATTTATTCGATCTGGTGTATCTTATGCTTTAAGTGCAACTAGTAGATATCAGTCAGATCCCGATGAGATTTACTAAATAGCAGTTTAGAACATTCTTTAGTACTTAAGACGAACTAAAGAAGTTTTCTTTATCTATGAAAGTTTGGAAGATGAGCTTGTTGTAACTGGTTACACATACACAAGTTCTTCAAACTGACATAGATGACTTCAGATTGCAATCCAGATGTGTTTACTTTGAACACAAGTGCAGTAAGCTGGAAAAGTTCAAAGTAAGAGGCTGTGGCATATTTTACAAAGGAAGTTGAGTACATTGCACAGTTTGATGCACCTAAGAAGACAGTTTGGATCAAAAAGTTCATCTCTAAAACTGGGTGTGGTTTCGAGTATTGCTAACCACATTTGCTTATATTGTGATAACTATGGAGCAATAATACATGCCAGGAACCAAGGTCACAAGATAGATCCAACATTTACTTAAACATCTCCATTTCATTAGAGAAATCACTAAGAGAAGAGACGTGAAGATTTGTAGAGTTTCTACATAAGATAATATTGCAGATCCATTGACAAAGGCTCTTCCAAAAGCAAAACATGATGGTCATGTTAGGTCATTAGATATTAAATACATGAATGATCGGCCCGAGTGCAAGTGAGAGATGTTGGAGCATTATTTCTATTACTATTTTGGTTAATAAAATAGAGGATTTCATTTGTTGTTCATTATTATACTTGATTTGCATGGTTACATTATAATAGGATCCATGGATGTTTACTGAAACATCTTAAATGTCCCTAGTCAGTTATTATACTGAGAACTATAATGAATTAAGACTAATGTGAGTCCTTTGATTGATGGTCATTTGTCAGCCCCCTCGTAATTATGACAACTAACTAGCCTAGATTACCTTAATCCCCCGATAATATAGTTAGCCTATCCATTCTTTTAACTTTGACATCAAAACAGTTTTCATTAAAATTCTTAACAAAGCTCCAAAACTAAATTTATATCCTCAATGAAACTCCATTCAAGATTTTTTCAATTGGAGCAAATTAGGAAATCGGACGGATTATTCTTAGTATTTTGTAATAATTTTGGCAGCACTTTCGCTAAAAGTAGCCTGTCGAAAAACTTTCACAAAATAGACAACAAAATTAGGAAGAGACTTAGAAGGACTCACAACTCCGCACGTTTCACAATATATATTAAATTCAAATTTATAAACTAACTTAAAGTCTTCAATATCTTAATTAAAAATTTACAGACCCAAACAAACCAAAATTGGAAAAAATTTCCAACACACTCTGAAACTCCCGGACACTGCATATACACTTCAATTTGACCTTATTTCGCATCGAATAGAGTATAATATACCAATTAGTCATCCAGTTGACAAAAATAATATTTAGACTTATGACGTTCAGTCCGTAAAGCGTGGGTTTCATCTCAAATACTTAAATCCTAAATTAAATCTAAGAATATTTAATAGCGTCCTAATCAAGTTTATGAAATTATCGGATTTCACAATCTTCCTAACTAATTCAAAACTTTGTCTCAAAATTTAAACTTACAGGTTACTGAACCAAAAAGATATATGAGAAAATGATCCTTTATATACAACTCTTTCAATCCAAACTTGTAAAAATCATTTCCAATGTGAAATCGTTAAGTGGATCCAATTCATTTTCATTGTAATTAACAACTCAGTGGTAAAAATCACAATCATTTAAACTTTTCATTTTCAAATTCTTGGTTTAATGAAAAGTTAGCAATTTGTGAATTTTTGACGAGTTAAATAATTAACTTTATAGAAGATCCAATAACCTTAGTTTACTTCATATTTTATGTCTTGAATCTTACTCAAGCATCAATACATAGCAAGATCTAGTCTATCTTGCTTTTCAATAAAACCATTTTTATTCTTAACAGGATAACAATTCCACAAACCCGTTGATAATTCTTTTCCTATCCACCAAACTCTAGTACACATTAAGTTTACTTTCTTATCACTCATCATTCCTTTTATCAGAAATGTCGATCGATCAATTATTAGACTATTATCAATCTAAACATAAGTGGTGCAAATAATATTTGAGCACAACATTAGATATAAAGTAGAGTTGCGTGTGTATCTAATCTGTTACCATTCCAATGTTTCTCAATAGAAACTTGAAATTCTATTAGTCATTCCATGACTATAGATCTCTAAATATATCTATCATCCCATGACAAAAGATCTCAATTTTTCAATCCGATCAGAAAATGCAACCAGACACATCGTGCAATTCTCTCATTATCTAAATGTCTACTCACCATATTATTTAATTTGTGGACTAGAAAGCAATTACCAATTTCTACCCGTCAGCCAATTCACTTAACTTTTTCTTTAACTGGTTAGAAAATTAACTAATTTTCTAACTTCGTCAAACTAATATATATTCATGAGTTCAACAAGAACCTCATTTCATTCACTTAACTGTCAATCTCTTCAAGATTGCATTTATCATTACTTCGTTATTCATTGTTTCTCTAATTACTGAGATTTCACTTCTCAATTATTACTGTATAACAAACTTTTTTCATCACTTCAATAGAGACGGTTATCCTTAATTTGAGTAGATGCATGATTCTAAATAGAGATATCGACATATTCAATGATTATACTATGGCGACCTCGGTCCCTACTGTAATGATCTTAAAAATCTACCTCGCGTCACCTGTCATTTCAGGATGGTACGTGGGACCCACTTATTGTGATACATATGTTCAAAGTGTTGGGGAATGTGCCCTAGGTCAATCCATTAACTATATTTATGAATACTTTTAGTTAATAAAATAGAGGATTTCATTTGTTGTTTATTATAATTAATTTGCATGTTTACATTATAATAAGATCCATGAGTATTTACAGAAATATCATAAATGTCCCTAGTCGATCATTATATTGGGAACTGTAATGAATTAAAACTAGTGTGAGTATTGATTGATGATCATATGATAATTATACGTATAGGGATACGAATCAAGATCACGAATACTTGTTAGGGAACACAGTACTGGACCGACCCGCTATGATAACATCATATGGATTAAGTCATAGTTGTTTCTCATGATATGAATATTTTTCGGTCCTCTGACTTGAGATTACCAGAGACTTCAACATTAGGAACATAATGATTTGACACAATCAAACATTGTCTTTAACCGGACGATTATAAAGGTTGTGATTGGTTACTGTGTGAGCAATGTGATGAGTTGTGTAATCGAGATAGAATTTGTCTCTCTCAATATAAAGAGAGATATCTAG
Organism: Stephania yunnanensis; assembly: GCA_039657365.1. Classification (NCBI taxonomy): domain Eukaryota; kingdom Viridiplantae; phylum Streptophyta; class Magnoliopsida; order Ranunculales; family Menispermaceae; genus Stephania; species Stephania yunnanensis. The sequence goes on along the minus strand of CM077581.1, from coordinate 22,226,654 downwards.
TGGATCCCTTGATGTGTTAGACTGTTAAAAGGCCTAGTCTAAGTGAATTGATATTGATCAATGTCGCTTTGATGTTTTCAGTCTACCTAGAGATCGAGACTAGTACGAGTGAACATGTTGGATGACAATTCCATGTCTTATGTTTGATCAAAAGGATATCGTGAGACAAAATGACGTTATATACACTATTGATTAGGTTGTATCGATTTGATATTCGTACAACTTGGGTAGTCATAATGTCTTGCTAGAGGCCGCTAATGACTTGTATACCAAAATGTGTTTTGGTACACTGCCAACGTTGATGAGCCTATTACACTGAGAATGGTTTTGCGAGATTTTAAGATGGTTCAGAAAAATGAATTTTATATGATAAAATTCATGACAGAAACATCCTTGTGGTGTATTACACTTATACTTCTTTAAGTAGGGGTATATGTGTAATTTACTTAACCGTCTATATACAAAGGTTGTATAAATAGACGCTTTAAGTTAGAATACACGTACAAAAGATTAAAAGGCCGAAACTCTATTTTTTTTAGAAACGACTTAGGGTTTTTGGTATGCTCTGGATCGTTTTGGAGAGAAGCAAAAATGTTTGGTATTCTCTCGAAGCTAGCACTTCGAATCTCGGCCGCCGTTCATGTATGGACTACTGGTAGAGGGCGTTCGTCGTTGGCAGCGCCTTAGAGATCGATCAACCTTCAGAAAGGTATATTGTGACTGAGGTATGATTAAGTTTTTCATGGTTTAAATGTTTTTAATGGAATTAGATTCGGATCCTGTTGAGGTTTTTGTCAAAATTGTTTTGTAATCTCCGCTGCGCATGAACCCCAAAACCCAACAGTGGTATCAGAGCCTTCGAGTTCGATTCCATTAAATTCATTGCATGTTTTCTTCTGATATATACGTGATATATGATTGAAAGCATGTTAATAGTTGATGTATATGTGATATACATAAGTTTTCTGTGAGATCTATTATCATGTTTTGTGTATATGATACATATATTCGTGATTTAATTGAAATAAGTTTTGTACATGCTAGTAACCATGTTAGGTTAATTCGAATAATTTTAATGAATTGAGTTTCGTGTTTTGTGATCCATGACACCATTAGGTTCGATTGGGATAGTAGTTCATGATTCAATTACATGTTTGTGATTATTTGGATTAGGACCGAAATTGTAAATAATTAATTTTTAAAATTATTTATTTATCTTGTTATATCTATTCTGTTATGAAGTTTGTATTTGATAAAAATAGATAACAAATTAGATTAAGAGATATAAGCAAAATCGGTTTCGTTATCCCTATTGGATAGTGTTGGGTTTTGGGGTTCATACGCAGCGGAGATTACAAAACAATTTTGACAAAAACCCCAACAGGATCCGAATCTAATTCCATTAAAAACGTTTAAACCATGAAAAACTTAATCATACCTTAATCGCAATATACCTTTCGAAGGTTGATCGATCTCTAAGGCGCCGCTAACGACGAACGCCTCTATCGGCGATCCACACACACGAACGCGCGTACGAGATTCGAAGTGCTAGCGTCGAGAGAATGCCAAACCTTTTGAATCTCTCCAAAACGATCCATACCAAAAACCCTAAGTCGTTTCTTAAACGAAAAGGAGTTTTGGCCTTTTGATCTTTCGTATGTGTGTTCTAACTTAAAGCGTCTATTTATACAACCTCTTGTATATAGACGGTTAAGTAAATTACACATATACCCTTACTTAAAGAAGTATAAGTGTAATACACCACAAGGACGTTTCATCATGAATTTTATCACATAAAATTCGTTTTTCAATCGTCTTAAAATCTCGCAAAACCATTCTTAGTGTGCGACCCAATAGGCTCATACAACGTTGGCGTGTACCAAAACACATTTTGGTATACAAGTCATAAGCGCCTCTAGCAAGACATTATGACTACCCAAGTTGTACGAATATCAAATCGATACAACCTAATCAATAGTGTATATAACATCCTTTTGTCACACGATATCCTTTTGATCAAACATAAGGCATGGAATTGTCATCCAACATGTTCAATCGTACTAGTCTCGACACACAACTTCATCACATTGCTCACACAAGAACCAATCACAACCTTTATAATCGTCCGGTTAAAGACAACGTTTGATTGTGTCAAATCACCGTGTTCCTAATGTTGAAGTCTCTGTAAGCTCAAGTCGAGGACTGGAATATATACCTATCATGAGAAACAACTATGACTTAATCCATGTTATGTTCTCATAGCGGCCTCGGTCAAGACTTTGTTCCCTAACAAGTACTTGTGATCTTGATTCGTATCCCTATACGTATAATCATCATATGATCATCAATCAAGACTCACACTAGTCTTAATTCATTATAGTTCCCAGTATAATGATCGACTATGGACATTTAGGATATTTATGTAAATACCCATGGATCTTATTATAATGTAAACATGCAAATTAATTATAATAAACAACAAATGAAATCCTCTATTTTTATTAACTAAAATTATTCATAAAGACGGTTAATGGATTGACCTAGGGCACATGCCCCATCATCTCCCACTTGCACTAGGGCCAATCATACATGCATCTAATGCCTAATGATCTAACATGACCATCATGTTTTGCTTGTGGAAGAGCTTTTGTCAATGGATCCGCAACGTTGTCTTCAGTAGGTACTCTGCAAATCTTTACGTCTCCCTCTCAATAATTTCTCTGATGAGATGAAAACGCCTGAGTATATGTTTGGATCTGTGGTGTGATCTAGGTTCCTTGGCCTGTGCTATTGCCCCGTTATTGTCACAATACAAACAAACAGGGTTAGCAATACTCGGAACCACACCTAGTTCGAAATGAACTTTTTGATCCAAACTCGCCTCCTTTGTCACAGCATCGGACGCCGCAATATACTCGCTTCATTGTAGAATCTCGCCACGCCTCTTGCTTCGAACTTTTCCACTTTCATCGCACCCCCATTCAAAGTAAACACATATCCAGATCATGCGATCTAAAATCATCTATATCGCTTTGAAAACTTGCATCCGTGTAACCATTTACAACTAGATCATTTTCAAAACCTCCATAGACCAAGAACACTTCCTTAGTCCTTCTTAAGTACTTAAGGATGTTCTTTACTTGCTATCCAGTGACTCTCACCGGATCTCGATCGATATCTACTTGTAGTGCTCAAAGCATATGATACATCGTGTCGAGTGCATAACATGGCATACATGATAGATCCAATAGCCGATGCATATGGAATCTTATTCATACGGTCTCGCTCATCATTTGTCTTAGGACATTGAGTCTTGCTTTGAGACTTATCCCATGAGACATTGGCAACAATCCTCTTTTAGAGTCTTGCAAACCGAACCTATTCAAGACTTGTCTATGTAAGCACTCGACTTTTAGACCGATTAGCCTTTTAGATCTATCCCTATAGATCTTTATCCCTAGGATATAGGTCGCATCTCCTAAGTCTTTCATTGAGAAACACTTCCCTAACCAAGACTTGACATTCTCGCAATGTTGGGATGTCATTTCCAATGAGTAATATATCATCTACATACGATGCACTTAAAAATAACTACACTCCCACCGACCTTCTTGTATACACAAGGCTCATCTTCATTCTTAATAAAACCAAAATCCTTGATTGCTTCATCAAAACGAAGATTCCAACTCCGAGAAGCTTGCTTTAATCCATAAATGGATCTTTGAAGCTTGCATACCTTCCTAGAATTCTCGGGATGTACAAAACCTTCAGGTTGTGTCATATACACGTCCTCAAGCGCCTTTCCATTAAGAAATGCTTTGTTTTTACATCCATTTGCCATATTTCATAGTCATAATATGCAAAGAATGGCAATTAAAATTCTTATGGATTTAAGCATGGCTACGATGAAAAAAAGTTTCATCATAATCAACACCTTGAGTCCGCTGAAACCTTTTGCTACAAGTCTTGCTTTAAAAGTATGCACTTTGCCATCCATGTCGCTTTCTTCTTGAAAACCCATTTACATCCAATGGTCTTACCACCTTCAGTAAATTAACCAAGTTCCAAACTTGGTTATCATACATGGATTGCATCTCGAGTTCATGGCACTTAGCCATTTATCCGAGTCTGGTCCGTACATAGCCTCCGATAAGTGGTGGGCTCATTTTGGTCTATAAGCAACACATCACGACTATCGAATGAGAAATCCGAATCTCTCTCGCTCATGTCTTACCCTACTAGATTTACGTGGGCCTTGTGTCACTTGTGGAGGTTCAACTGGTTCGGAACGTTGTTGAACTTCCAAGAGCGATTCAGTGTTTACCCGTGATTCTTGAACTTCTTCAAGATTTATTTCTTTCCCACTAGTGTCTTTTGAAATAAACTGTTTTTCCATAAAGGCACCATACCGAGCAACAAACACTTTGTTCTCACGGGATTATAAAAGTAATATCCTTTTGTTTCCTTAGATACCCCACAAATAAACATTTGTCGATATTTAGGTGCTAGTTTTTCCGAGACTTGTCGCTTTACGTAAGCCTCACAACCCCAAATCTTAAGAAAAGACAAACTAGGTCTCTTCCCGTACCATATCTCATATGGTGTTTTATCAACCGCTTTAGAAGGAACTCGATTTAGAGTGAAAGCCGCAGGTTGTAATGCATAACCCCAAAAGGATAATGGAAGATCTCGCTCGACTCATCATAGATCGAACCATATCTAATAAGGTTCGATTTCTCCTTTCGAAAACTCCATTCCATTGTGGAGTTGTTGGTGGAGTCAATTGGGAGACAATCCCACAATTTCTAAGATGATCATCAAATTCTTGGCTTAAATACTCACCACCTCGATCTGATCGAAGTGTTTTGATAGTTTTACCAAGTTGATTCGCACTTCATTTTGAAACGTTCGAAACATCTCAAATGATTCAACTTTATGTTTCATAAGATATACATAACCATATCTCATTGAAATCATCGTAAATGTAATGAAGTACTTGATAACCTCCTCTAGCCATTGTGTTTATAGGACCGCATACATCGGTATGTATTAGACCCAATAAATCACTTGCCCTTTCACTGTGTCCAAGAAAAGGGACTTTTAGTCATCTTGCCCAAGAAACAAGATACGCACGTTTCATATGTTTCTAAATCAAATGAATCTAGAAGTCCATCTTTATGGAGCTTCGTTATGCGTTTCTCATTTATGTGCCCGAGACGACAATGCCAAAGATAGGTTTGATTCAAATCATTTGACTTGAACCTCTTTGTATTTATGTTAAAGACTCGGAGTATCAGGTGGACGTTTTCATGCTTAGAATATAAAGACCATCATACAAATCAAGCATTTGCATAAAATATGCCTTTACGAGAAATGGAACATCTATTATTAGCAATAATAAAATCAAAACCATCCATATCCAAACATGAAACAGAAATGATGTTTCGCTAAGCGTGCACAAAATAACAATTATTTAAAGTTAAAATAAGTCCACTAGATAAAACTAAGTCATATGATCCAACAAACAGAGTAAGCGAGAACTCTTGCTCCATTCCTACTACGCGAGGATGACTTCTCCTTTCTTCAACTTTCTACTTCAGTGAGTCCCCGCACATTTATACAAATGTGAGATCCACATCCCAGATCTAATACCCAGAATCACTAGTAGATAAATTAATTTCAATAACATAAATACCCGTAGTGGTAGTCGCACTACCCTTTTTCTTCCTTAGATCTTCCAGATAGAGTTTGCAATTTCTCGAACCAATGTCCAGTGCATGACGAAATGGCAATTTCCTTCCTTTTCTTTTGGGTGTTTTGAAGTAGAAACAGTCGGGGCTTGACTTGTTCCATAGGCTTTGCGACAGTGCGAAAGAATGCCAGCCTTGGCAACTTTAGCCTTGCCTTTACCTTTCTTCTTCATTCCCTTTCCCTTTTGGACCATCAACACATTACTGTAGAGGTTTCTTGATATTTTGTTCGGCTGAGTTTTGAGCATCAAATGCAACTCGAAATTGATTTCTCCATATTATTCATATTGTAGTTCATCACAAATTGTGAGTAACTCTCTGTAATGAATTCAAGATCAAATCCGTAGCCAACTCTTGGCTTATGGGAATCCGAGTCTATCAAGTTGGTCAACATAGCCCTTCATCTTCGAACATGAGGACTAACGACGCACCTCGGTCATCTTGCAAGAATGTAGGTTTTTGACCGTCTCGAACCTTTCTTGCCTAGCTTGTCGTTGGAACATTTCCTTCAGCGTTATAGCCATGTCGTAGGCTTCCATTAGTTCCATGTCCTTCGAAGTTCAGAACCATAGTTGCCGACATAATACATGCAACATCGGTAGAATCGTTGACATGCTTACTATGCGCATCCTTCACAAACTTTCGTAGCATTGGGCGGTGGGTCCTCGGGATTGGAGCATCCAGGACATACAACTTGCGTTCATGCTTAAGAACAATTCTTAAGTTTCGAACCAATCAAGAAAGTTAGTCCCCGATAGCTTATCCTTCTCAAGGATGGATCGCAGTGACAGGGGATTATTGTTATTTGAAGAGGCCATTGATCTACAATAAAGATTATGCAAAGTTTATTTTAGTATAGAGGATTAGACTCCCACTAAATTAACAACCCTCCTAAAACGTACTGTTTATTTATGGGACTAAAATCCATATTTCACCTAATTCTATGACAATTATGGCATGAAACACGAACTAGATTATTTAGGTAGGTAATGCTTACCAATTACATCTTATGTAATTTTTAGATCCTTTTATGAGATACGGGACATCTTATGTCTTAGCATGTTTTTATCTCATCATTTGCTTAAAGCTCAAAACTATTTTGATGGCTTTATTAAGTCTGGACCATTTTAAACATTTAGGTAACTCTTACCTAACTTGTCTCACCAAGATAACACAATACACCCAAATATGGTTTGAAACTATATTAGTGTGATCGAGGCCTTGACAAGTGTTTAAAATGGATGGCAGGAGACTTAAAATTTAATAGAGGGATTTTATTCAGTTTTAGTGATTTTTATGTAAACAATGAAATATCATATATTTTATTGATTTGTTCAATCACTAAACAATTTGGAAATTTTTATACTATTCACTAATAAAAGAATTTCCGTGCGCTAGGATTCGCTATAAAAAATCATTATTTTCGCTGATTTTATTATCATAAATTAAGCCCTTAATTTATCCGAAATTAAGTCAATTAAAACATTTTTAATTAATCCGGCCCACATCTAACTAATCATCTTATCCTAATCCAATTAGGACTAATCTTATCATAATCCAATTAGGACTTATCTTATCCTAATCCAATTAGGACTAATCTTATCCTAATCCTATTAGGACTAATCTTATCCTAATCCAATTAGGACTTATCTTATTTGAATCCTAGTATATCACCAATAACAAGATTCTTGATATTTATCTTCTATTCTAATTTGTTATCTATCTTTATCAAATAGAAACTTCATAACAAAATAGAAATAACAAGATAAATAATTAATTTCGAAAATTAATTAATTATAAATAAATAATTTCGAAAATTAATTATTTATTTTGGATTTAAGATATTTGAATCCTAGTATATCACCAATAACAAGATTCTAGATATTTATCTCATATTCTAATTTGTTATCTATCTTTATAAAATAGAAACTTCATAACAAAATAGAAATAACAAGATAAATAATTAATTTCGAAAATTAATTATTTTCAAATAAATAATTTCGAAAATTAATTATTTATAAATAAATAATTTCGAAAATTAATTATTTATATATAAATAATTTCAAAATTAATTATTTGCAATTTCGATCTTCATCCAAATAATCACAAACATGTAATTGAATCATGAACTACTATCCCAATCGAACCTAATGGTATCATGGATCATAGAACACGAAACTAATTTCAATTAAATCAAGAATATATGTATCATATACACAAAACATGATAATAAATCTCACAGAAAACTCATGTATATCACATATACATCAACTATTAACATGCTTTCAATCATATATCATGTATATATCAGAAGAAAACATGCAATGAGTTTAATGGAATCGAATTCGATGGCTCGATACCACTGTTGTTGGGTTTGGGGTTCATACGCAATGAGATTACAAAACAATTTTGACAAAAACCCCAACAGATCCGAATCTAATTCCATTAAAAACGTTTAAACCATGAAAAACTTAATCATACCTTAATCGCAATATACCTTTCAGAAGGTTGATCGATCTCTAAGGCGCTGCCAACGACGAACGCCTCTCTATCGCATCCACACACGAACGGCGGCCGAGATTCGAAGTGCTAGCGTCGAGAGAATGCCAAACCTTTTGAATCTCTCCAAAACGATCCAGCATACCAAAAACCCTAAGTCGTTTCTTAAACGAAAAAGGAGTTTTGGCCTTTTGATCTTTCGTATGTGTGTTCTAACTTAAAGCGTCTATTTATACAACCTTGTATATAGACGGTTAAGTAAATTACACATATACCCTTACTTAAAGAAGTATAAGTGTAATACACCACAAGGACGTTTACGTCATGAATTTTATCACATAAAATTCGTTTTTCTGAATCGTCTTAAAATCTCGCAAAACCATTCTTAGTGTGCGACCCAATAGGCTCATACAACGTTGCGTGTACCAAAACACATTTTGGTATACAAGTCATAAGCGCCTCTAGCAAGACATTATGACTACCCAAGTTGTACGAATATCAAATCGATACAACCTAATCAATAGTGTATATAACATCCTTTTGTCACACGATATCCTTTTGATCAAACATAAGGCATGGAATTGTCATCCAACATGTTCAATCGTACTAGTCTCGATTACACAACTTCATCACATTGCTCACACAGTAACCAATCACAACCTTTATAATCGTCCTCGGTTAAAGACAACGTTTGATTGTGTCAAATCACCGTGTTCCTAATGTTGAAGTCTCTCGTAATCTCAAGTCGAGGACTGAATATATACCTATCATGAGAAACAACTATGACTTAATCCATGTTATGTTCTCATAGCGGGTCCCAAAGACTTTGTTCCCTAACAAGTACTTGTGATCTTGATTCGTATCCCTATACGTATAATCATCATATGATCATCAATCAAGACTCACACTAGTCTTAATTCATTATAGTTCCCAAGATAATGATCGACTATGGACATTTAGGATATTTATGTAAATACCCATGGATCTATAAACAAAGAATGAAATCCTCTATTTTTATTAACTAAAATTATTCATAAAGACGGTTAATGGATTGACCTAGGGCACATGCCCCATCAGATAGGAGATAAATATGGAGAAGTTCGTTATTAGTGATATGCTACGATTCAAATATCTTAAGTCCTAATTGGATTAGGATAAGATGATTAGTTAGATGTGGGCCCAGGTTAATTAAAAGTGTTTTAATTGACATTATTTCGGATAAATTAAGGGGTAAATTTAGGATAATAAAATTAGCGAAAAATATGATTTTCTATAGCGAATGTCAATTTTTGGAATTGAGATTCGTTTTCTAAAAAAAAAAAAAAAGGGCGCTGCCCCTTGTACCCCTCATCCGCGCCAACTGACCGGCCAACTGGATCGCCGTCTAACTAATCCTAGCGCACATAAATTCTTTTATTAGTGAACAGTATAAAAATCTCCAAATTGTTTAGTGATTTAACAAATCAATAAAATAATATGATATTTCATTGTTTACATAAAATCACTAAAACTGAATAAAATATCTCTATTAAATTTTAAGTCTCACGCCATCCATTTTAAACACTTGTCAAGGCCTCGATCACACTAATACAGTTTCAGCCATAGCTGGGTGTATTGTGTTATTTTGGTGAGACAAGTTGGATAAGAGTTACCTAAATGTTTAAAATGGTCCGACTTAATAAAGCTATCAAAATAGTTTTATGTTTCATGCCATAGCTGTCATAGAATTAGGTGAAATATAGATTTTAGTCCCCTAAATAAACAGTGTGTTTTAAGAGGGTTGTTAATTTAGTGGGAGTCTATTCCTCTATACTAAAATAAACTTTGCATAATTTTTATTGTAGATCAATGGCCTCTTCAAGTAACAATAATCCCCTCGTCATCGCGATCCATCCTTGAGAAGGATAAGCTATCTCGGGACTAACTTTCTTGACTGGTTCAGAAACTTAAGAATTGTTCTTAAGTATGAACGCGAGTTGTATGTCCTGGATGCTCCAATTTCTGAGGACCCACCAGCCAATGCTACGAAAGGTGTGAAGGATGCGCATAATAAGCATGTCAACGATTCTACTGATGTTGCATGTATTATCCTGACAACTATAGTTCCTGAACTTCAAGTGAAATCCAAATTCATTCGGATAAGAATGAGTTGTTGGTGACCTGGAATGAATAATTGATAGTGTTGAATTTTATAAAGAAATATGAGATATATTTGTAGGTTGAAACTGAGTGATATTAACCTGAAGGGTCATATTTTTCTTGCCTGATATGAATGAGATTTCATGCTCAGAAACCCATTATGGATTTGTGAGGACAACTGAAGGTCATTGATGGTGTAATTATAGAACTGATAGAGTCTATAAACTTCTTGCCAGTATTGTGTTTTAAATTTTGATGAAATAGTAAATGGAATATATGTAATGGCCCATTTTATTAATGTCTCTTAAATTTACGGACGTGGACGCCAGCTCTGATTTATGTGGACGTTGCGGTACGCTAGGACACACGGGGTTTTGGGTATGGTAGTTATTGTGTGTTGGATGTTTATTTGCGGTGAAATGTATTGAAATACGTACATCACATGTGTGTATGTTGAAAAATATTACGTGTGAGGGTGTGAACAATATTTGCCTCGATATACGTGTCAACGCGGGTATCGAGTAGGCGACGGGAACGACTATCGTGTCGAAAAAATGAAAACACGCAAATTAAATAAAAATTTGTCACGTAACGAATATGAAAAATATATTGGGCTACGAACGACGCGGTGGAGTGCGGATATCACGGTTCGGACGCGAAACCAGGCGTCGAAATGCCCGAAAACACGAGCGAGTGTCGTAGCGGTGTCACGAACAGGTGTCACACTTATCCTACCCAAGACACATTTGTCCATTTTCCCTCACTACGTGGCTTTCCACCCATTTCCACTTACATCAAACCACCATACATCACACACAAAACTCCCGCACACACACGGTTAACACACACCACAGATGAGCTGAGGAAGAAGAACGAAGGAAAGGAGGAGGAGGAGAACTAGTGATGCGCCGGAAAGGACCGAGGTGAGTCGTTGTGGTTGTTGATTGTTTCGGGTGGTTGACAGTAGGGTGGAGAGTGGGGTTCGGCCTCCACGGTGGGGTGGAGAGTGGGGTTCGGCCTCCACGGTGGGGTGGAGAGTGGGGTTCGACCATGGAGGTCAAACCCCATGGCCGAGGTGGTATTCCACCGGGGTTGGGGTGGAGAGACACCTCAACCCATCACCGGAGGAGAGAAGAACACAAAAAAAAACTACTCCCGATCGATACAGTCGATCAAGAGAAAAAAGGTGCACACACGCGGGCCCAGAACGGGCCAGGCTTGGCCCATGGGCCGAGCCTAGACCTGTTATGGTCCAAGGCTGGGTCGAGTCCGACCCGTTTGGGTCGAACCGCCCCAAACCAAAACAGAAAAAAATAAGAAAAAAGGAAAGAAAAATGAAAGAAAATTTGGAAAAATTCCGAAAAAATTGGGAAAATTCCGAAAAAAATATAGTTCAACCAAATAAATATAAATTGATAAAATTATATGAAAAGAAAATACGGGAGAATGTCGGACGCGACTTTTGCGTGGTTTTACCTCGAAAAACCTTAAATGGGCAATTTGGCCTAAAAATGTTATAAAATTATTGTAAATTAGTATGCTAACCTAAGTTATTCGTAAATGGACATAGGTTGACACAGTGATCAATTGGTGACCAAGGACTCAGTAGACTTAGACCTAGGGATTGATTACGGGGTAGTGGAGCGTGTTGTGAGGTTCGTAAAATCCAAAGGGAAAACTCTCTAGTATTTATTTTGTTTCGTCTTTCCATTCATTTCCAGTATTCTTCGTGATTTTACTTACATTCATATCTTATCATCTTTTGGACAGTTGGTTGAGTTACTCCCACCGGATGTTTTGTTGTGTGTCTATGCATTCTAAACCATATCATGTGTATCATGAGTGCTCAGTGGATAACGACCCGAGGGAACTGCTACATGTGTCGATGCGTCGTAGGTCTACACCGTCCACCGAGAGGGATCGGGTGATAGCTAGTTGGGTGAGCCCACTAGTGGGATCCTGGAAGGAAATCATGAAGTCTGGTTTAGTCTGACTAGAACAGACACACATATTTGAGCTTTATTGTTATTTATGCATGCGATGCCCTACTTACAGTTGCCTGTTTACATTCCGCATGTTTATTTAACAGTATTTATTGACTTCCACTTGTTTATATGAATGGTCGGATGAGTTCCTTGGGATTTTACTGACTAAACTCGTCATCCATTTTCTTATGTGATGATTGAGTGCGGATCCGAGTACAAGTAAAGGCAAGACGTTAGGCGACTACCTCTGATTGCCAACCCTTGAGGAGTACTTGTACGTGTGATTATTTTGATATTTTGATTCTTTTGGGAACTAGGGAGTGATATGACCATGTACATGTTTAGTTATATATGGTACAACTGTTTACTTCGAAATTTATAGGATTTTTCCACGTTAGGTTTTGTTTAATTATTTCATGAAATTTTTTGCATTTAAAATACGACTTTCGTTGAATATCTTAAGCTACACAAGTAGATATGAAACTCGAGACAGAATAGGATGGGTAGGTGTAGTACACGTGTAGTTGGGCCAGCTGGCGAGGAGTACACGGAGACACGTCACCCCGGGGCGGCGAGGGCCACCACAATATATGTGTGTAGAAAGAGTTAAGAGTTATGGAAAACCACTTCGGTGAGGAACCGGAGCTTTGCTTCCCAGCGGAGAAGAGATGTATAATAGTTGGGGGGAACCTTTCTCAATCTTAACACAATATATCTGCAACTAATCTTAGTTCTAGAAAATATAATTTTTGAGCTTGTGACTTGGAAAACTTTAGTTACTGGAAGATATATTTTACTATGTGAGTTCTCTGGTATTGATATAATCAAGCTATATATGACGTTGATTTGTTTACCTTAAAAATTTAAATGCCTTAATTTGTCCTCAATTGGTGTAGAACGAGAAGTCGAGACTCAAGTTAATTTGAGCCTAGTAATTTTGAACTACATAGAATAATGTTAACAGACTTTCAGTATGCAATTACAACTCATATATATGGAGAAATGTAGTTACAGCTAGTGGTTTTTTGTTTAAACTTCTCGAGGAAGCATCTATGATGACGATGATTATGTAAGTTTAGCTGACACATCATCAACTAAGAGAGTTAATTTTAGAGCTACTAATCTCATCTTTCGTGTTCATATTCAGACTAAATTAGCGATGATTCAGTGGGGATTGGTTGTCAGAAAGCTAATCAGGATTATATAGTGCGTCAGAGATTAACGACTAATGTAGATTATCCTGATTAATCAGTTTTTGATGATGGTGCGTTATGATTCAGGGATAGATTTTATTTCTAGTCTATCTCTGAGTCAACATAAGCACGATGTTTTATGGGTTATAGTTAACAGGTCGATGAAGTCTATGCATTTCTTTCTAGTTTTCATGTGAGTTCCTCTTGACCAATTATCCGAAATGCACATACATGAGGTGTGAGACTTCATGGAGTCCAGTGTCGATTATTTCGGATAAAGATTTGAAATTCACATCCAGACTATGGAGTGAATTACAAAGACAATTGGGAATTGTTCTTAACCTCAATATGATATGCTACAGACAGACTGAGGTGTAGCTTGAGCGGTTGATTTTGGTGCTATAAGATATGCTTCGAGCTTGTGTCTTGGAGTTTGGTGGTAACTGAAAGAAATACATTTCTCTTTGTGAGTTGATTCATAACTACACAGAGGGAATTTAGCAGATTCGCCAGCGTTTGACTACGACACAACTAAGACGTAAGATATTCGCCAATAAATATCATATGTTGTTGGTGTTTTCAATGGATGAGCTCATTCTGTTGAATGTCTCACCTATGAAAGGATTGTAGAAATTTGGATTACAAGGCAAGCTAGCTCCAAGGTACACCGGGCCGTTCAGAGTATATAAAAGGATTGGTCTTACTTCTTAAAGGTTAAAGTTACCTCCTTAGCTAGTCAAAATTCATAACGTCTTCCATGTGTCAATGCTTCGCAGAATGAATTTGATCTTTGGGAAGACTTTTTACGACGAGTAACCAATTCAGATACTCGATCGTAAGGTTTAGAGACTAGAACCAAAAATATTTTTTTGGTTAAAGTGAAATGGCAATTTCACTGAGAAGACGAGGAACTAACCTGGGAGCAAAAATCCTATATAAGGGAGTAATTTCTATTTCTCTTCGAAACTACTGATAATTTTACGTTTACTTTAATTTCGAGAATGAAATTGCTTTAAACTAGGGTGATTGTAACGACTTGTTACCTTAAGCTATTGATTCTATTAATCTAAATCCTAATTAACTCGAGTTAGGCTCGTGGTTAAGTCTAGCATACATCAATTAGTATGCACGTGTAATTGCATGATGAATTGTGCTTGTTCTGAAGGCTTAATGAATTTTGTACGTTGTGGGATTAATAGAAGATTAAAACAAATCTATAATTGGAAGATACATAATAAACAATAAGTTGCCGGTATACCAAGTGCGAAGAGGGTGTCATGAAATGAACGTGCATGGCCGAGAACGCTAGTAGGCATGTCCGGTGAATTTATTGGCGAGAAAATACATAAGATATATATATATATATATTTATATATGTTGGATATATAAATATATATAAATATATATTAGAAATTAAAAAATTGGTTTGAATTATAAGGATCGTTCGATTAGCCTCGAGATTAGCGTAGCGTTTGATGGTGTTAAGATTTTTGTCACCTTAAAGAGTGTCATTTTAACACATTAATCACTAGATCAGTATCGAGAGAGCACGATATGTATCTCGAGAAAAAATCATATATATATATATATAAATCAAAATCTTCATTGTTATCTCATTCGATCTTTTGAGAGAGTGGGAGAGGAGACAACTGAGGGTTTGAGAGATTGATGAGTGGATCAGAAGTGATTTCCAATAGAAATCGAGAAGCTTAAACTACTAAGGATCAAAGATCATCATATTGGAGAGTTTAGTTTTTTAGTTTGAAGTTAAATTCATAATTGGGTGATGATTCCTTTGTTAATTATGTTGCTTGATGATTGAAAATGGTTTGTTAGCTTACTAGAGGTCCCCCCTGATGGTTTGGGGGAGTATTTGAGGCTGTGGTGATGATTTGTAAAAAGACATAGTGGCTGCTGCCTATTTACTGTCGAGGCAGTGCAGGGTGGAGCGTGCTCCATCAAGCAGAGGAGCGCGCTCCTTTCATCAATTGGGACGAATCTAGTTGGTGGAGCACGCTCCCACCCTTGAAAAATAACAACTATGTTGTATTTTATTTAGAATTTCTTGAGGTCTTAGGGATTATTTTACTTAGGGTTTCCAAACATAAGGTAGTAGACCTATATTGATTACAAATGATTGGTGATAGGTTGAGGAATACCAGGAAAGCATGGGATAATCGGAAAGTTAGGGAACTTGGTAACGTAAACTTAACCCGAGGTAAGTACGGATTAGCTTATTTATCAATGTTGCATGGCTATCTTAATATATATAGTTCATATAGTTATTGGACTGAAATAGGGGACTATATACACTGCGATAGTTTTAATAAAGGGAAAATGGTCTTTAATGTGATTCACGAGAGTAAGTTCCTGGAATCGAGACTAGGTTAAATAGGAGATGAGTTACCTTCCTGGCCTATATGTAACTCCCTACTCAGTTTATAGCTTGCGTGGATTACATACTCACTATAGGATTTTAGATAGAACCATTGAGCATTAATGGATTGACTAAATAGCATATCGACCTATATGTAGGTCTAGTAATCGCATTAATGGCGTTGGTGGTTAATCGATAGTTTTATAAATCAAATGGGAATCATGGTGTATTAGTCAATGATAGTTTGATTTGCTTCAGTTATGTATTGAATTATATGTTTTCCATATTCTTGTTAGTTAACATTGGTGCATATTGTTATTGCATAATGTTCTTGATTATTATATGGAATGTTGATGGCTATGTGAATCCTTACTTATTGAGCAAGTTGGAGCGATCATCTCAATTAACGTTTTAGGAAAAAACTACAAGTTCTACGACTACGGGATATAGAAGATATAAGATTCTTGATCTACTCTTCGATGTAATAAGTCTTCCTTTGTCTTATATATTTGTATTGAATTACAATTTTGTAATATCATAAGAGATAGGGGATTTATACAACCGAGGTTTATTCTAGTTTGACTTTGTACTATATATCATATTTTGATTATCAAAAAAGTTTTAAGTTTTTGTTGCATTTATTATTGTTTTATGATTTTCATCAGGTGTAATAGGAGAGGTTGTTGGCTCCAGTTAAGTTTAGCGGGTTGATGAGGCTTAATTAGGGTTTAAGGTTGGGTATCGCCCTAATCAGGTTAGGAGATGTTACATTTACAAATACAAACAAAGCATCGACTTTATGCTAAGTTTTGCAAATGTGAGTTTTGGTTGTTAAGGTCAGATTTTTAAGGCATGTAGTTGGAGTTAATTGAGTATCAGTGGAGCCCTTGAAGGTTAAGTTAGTGATGGATTGGCGTACCCCATAGTCAGTGACACACATTCACAGTTTTCCGGGTCAAGCATGATATTACTGGAGATTCGTGTGTGATTTCTCTTAGATTGCGGCACCGTTAACGAGGTTGACTCAGGAGGATGTCAGGTTTGAGTGGGATGAGGAATGTGATGAGGCTTTTATGACACTAAAACAGAGATTGATGAATACCGATGTTAGTACTGCCAGAAGTAGGAAAAGGCATGGTTGTGAATACCGATTCGTTACAGGTCAGATTAGGGTGTGTTCTGATATAGGGGGATGATGTGATTGCTTACGCGTCTCGACAGCTGAAGATTTATGAGACGAACTCCTCGGTGCATGACTTAAAGTTAGCGGCAATGATATTTTCTTCGAAGATTTGGTGGCACTACCTGTATGACAAAAGATTTATTTTATTCATTTACTAGTAGAGTTTAAAATATGTATTTATGCAGAAAGACCTGAATTTGAGACAACGCAGATGGCCAGAGTTCCTTAAAGATAGTGACTTCTCCTTGGACTACCACCCTAAAAGGCGAATGTAGTGGCAGATACATTGAATCGTAAAAAAACCAGATGTAGAGGTTGTTATTTATTAGATGACACATGAGTTTGCACTCCTCGAGGTGGCCTATATGATGGGTTAAGTTGATATTTTGACTACTACAAAGGCACACATTTGTAGACAGGTGAGGACTCAGGTTGTCTCTATTCATAGGGTTTAAAGGGTCAGCAGGCTGATAAACAGGTCATAAGGTTTCTCGAGTAGGCATAGAGTTCAAATCATCTAGAGTGGAGTCAGTCGACGGACTCATGCTTGAGATATAGGGGACGACTTTGGATTGTATCAATGGTTGAGTTACGTACCGAAATACTTTAGGGGCTCACCATTCATGTTATACCATTCATTCGGGCGGGATTTAAATGTATCATGATATGAAACATCTATTTTGGTGGCCGAGGATGAAGACAAACGTAGGGGATTACGTCAGGCATTGCTAATAAGTTAAGGTTGAACATCGAAGGCCTAGAGGATTGTTACAACTGTTGAGTTTTGGGGTTCATACGCAACGAAAATTACAAAACAATTTTGACAAAAACCCCAACTGGATCCGAATCTAATTCCATTAAAAACGTTTAAACTATAAAAACGTAATCATACCTCGGTCGCAATATACCTTTCTGAAGGTTGATCAATCTCTAAAGTGCTGCCAACGACGAACGCCCACTACTAGCAGTCCACACACGAATGACGGTGGAGATTCGAAGTGCTAGCTTCGAGATAGTATCAAACCTTTTTTTGTTTATCTCCAAAACGATCCAGAGCGTACTAAAAAACCCTAATTCGTTTCTGAAACAAAAATAGAGTTTCGACCCTTAATTTTTTATACGTGTATTCAAACTTAAAACATCTATTTATACAACCTTTGTATATAGACAGTTAAATAAATTACACATATACAACTACTTAAAGAAGTATAAGTGTAATACACCACAAGGACGTTTCTGTTATGAATTTTATCATATAAAATTTGTTTTTCCGAACCATCTTAAAATCTCGCAAAACCATTCTTATTGTGCGATCCAATAGGCTCATACAACGTTGGTAGTGTACCAAAACACATTTTGGTATACAAGTCATAAGCGGTCTCTAGCAAGACATTATGACTACCCAAGTTGTACGAATATCAAATCGATACAACCAGATCAATAGTGTATATAACATCCTTTTGTCACACTATATCATTTTGATCAAACATAAGACATGAAATTGTCATCCAACATGTTCAATCGTTCTAGTCTCGATCTCTAGGTAGACTAAAAACATTCAAGTGACATTGATCAATATCAATTCACTTAGACTATGCAATTTAATAGTCTAACACGTCGAGGGATACATTGGATATCTCTCTTTATATGAGAGGGACAAATTCTATCTCGATTACATGACTTCATCAGATTGCTCACACAGTAACCAATCACAACCTTTATAATCATCTAGTTAAAGTCAACGTTTGATTGTGTCAAGTCATTGTGTTCCTAATGTTGAAGTCTCTGGTAATCTCAAGTCAGATGACTAAAAAATATACCTATCATGAGAAACAACTATGACTTAATCCATGTTTCGTTCTCATAGCGGGTCGGTCCAATACTTTGTTCCCTAACAAGTACTCGTGATCTTGATTCGTATCCCTATATGTATAATCATCATATGATCATTAATCAAGACTCACACTAGTCTTAATTCATTATAGTTCCCAATATAATAATCGACTAGGGACATTTATGATATTTCTTTAAATACCCATGGATCTTATTATAATGTAAACATGTAAATTAATTATATTAAACAACAAATGAAACCCTATGTTTATTAACTAAAAGTATTCACAAAGACAGTTAATGGATTGACCTAGGGCACATGCCCCAACATCTCCCACTTGCACTAGGGCCAATCATACATGCATTTAATGCCTAATGGTCTAACATGACCATCATGTTTTGCTTGTGGAAGAACTTTTGTCAATGGATCCGCAACGTTGTCTTCAGTATATACTCTGGAAATCTTCACGTCTCCCCTCTCAATAATTTCTCCGATGAGATGAAAATGCCTAAGTATATGTTTGGATATGTGGTTTGATCTAGGTTCCTTGGCTTGTGCTATTGCCCCGTTATTGTCACAATACAAACAAACTGGGTTAGCAATACTTGGAATCACACCTAGTTCAAAAATGAACTTTTTGATCCAAACTGCCTCCTTTGCGGCATCAAACTCTTCAATATACTCAGCTTCTGTTGTAGAATCTGCCACAATCTCTTACTTCGAACTCTTCCAGCTTACTGCACCCCCATTCAAAGTAAACACATATCCATACTGTGATCTAAAATCATCTATATCAGTTTGAAAACTTGCATCTGTGTAACCAATTACAACTAGATCATTTTCAAAACCTCTATAAACCAAGAACACTTCCTTACTTCTTCTTAAGTATTTAAGAATATTCTTTAATGCTATCTAGTGACTCTCACCAGGATCTTATCGATATCTGTTTGTAGTGCTCAAAGCATAAGATACATCAGGTCTAGTGCATAACATGACATACATGATAGATCCAATAGCTGATGCATATGAAATCTTATTCATACGATCTCGTTCATCATTTGTCTTAGGACATTGAATCTTGCTGAGACTTATGCCATGAGACATTGGCAACAATCCTCTTTTAGAGTCTTACAAATTGAACCCATTCAGCACCTCGTCTATGTAAGCACTATGACTTACACCGATTAGCCTCTTAGATCTATTCATATAGATCCTTATCCCTAGGATATAGGCCGCATCTCCTAAGTCTTTCATTGAGAAACATTTCCTTAACTAAGACTTGTCATTCTGTAATGTTGGGATGTCATTTCCAATGAGTAATATATCATCAACATACAATACCAGAAGAACAACTACACTCCCACTGACCTTCTTGTATCCACAAGGCTCATCTTCATTCTTAATAAAACCAAAATGCTTGATTGCTTCATCAAAATGAAAATTCTAACTCCGAGAAGCTTGCTTTAATCCATAAATGGATCTTTGAAGCTTGCATACCTTCCTAAAATTCTCAGGATGTACAAAACCTTCAGATTGTGTCATATACACGTCCTTAAGCAACTTTCCATTAAGAAATGTTGTTTTTACATCCATTTGCCATATCTCATAGTCATAATATGCAGCAATGACAATTAAAACTCTTATGGATTTAAGAATGACTACTGGCGAAAAAGTTTCATCATAATCAACACCTTGAGTCTGCCTGAGACCTTTTGCTACAAGTCTTGCTTTAAAAGTATGCACTTTGCCATCCATGCCAGTTTTCTTCTTTAAAACCCATTAACATCCAATGGTCTTACTACCTTCAGGTAAATCAACCAAGTTCCAAACTTGCTTATCATACATGGATTGCATCTCAGAGTTCATGGCACTTAGCCATTTATCCGAGTCTGGTCCAGACATAGCCTCCAGTAAGTGGTGGGATCATTTTGATCCATAAGCAACACATCACGACTATCAGTAATGAGAAATTCGAATCATTCTGGCTCATGTCTTACCTTACCAGATTTACGTGGGCCTTTTGTCACTTGTGGAGGTTCAACTGGTTCATAACCTTGTTGAACTTCCAGTAGCGGTTCAGTGTTTATCTGTGATTCTTGAACTTCTTCAAGAATTATTTCTCTTCGACTAGTGTCTTTTGAAATAAACTATTTTTTCATAAAGGCACCATACCGAGCAACAAACACTTTGTTCTCAACGGGATTATAAAAGTACTATCATTTTATTTCCTTAGGATACCCCACAAATAAACACTCGTCAGATTTAGGTGCTAGTTTTTCTGAGACTTGTCGCTTTACGTAAGCCTCATAACCCAAATCTTAAGGAAAGACAAACTAGGTCTCTTCACGTACCATATCTCATATGGTGTTTTATCAACCACTTTTGAAGGAACTCGAAGTAGAGTGAAAGCCGCAGTTTGTAATGCATAACCCCAAAAGGATAATGGAAGATCTGCATGACTCATCATAGATCGAACCATATCTAATAAGGTTCGATTTCTCTTTTAAGAAACTCCATTCCATTGTGGAGTTGCTGGTGGAGTCAATTGGGAGACAATCCAAAAAATCATAAGTTGATCATCAAACTTTTGGCTCAAATATTCACCACCTCGATCCGAACGAAATGTTTTAATAGTTTTACCAAGTTGATTCTGCACTTCATTTTGAAACGTTCGAAACACCTCAAATGATTCAGCTTTATGTTAAATATAATATACATAAACATATCTGTTGAAATAATCAGTAAATGTAGTGAAGTACTGATAACCTCCTTTAGTCATTGTGTTTATAGGACCGCATACATCAGTATGTATTAGACCCAATAAATCACTTGCCCTTTCATTGTGTCCAATAAAGGGACTTTTAGTCATCTTGCCTAGTAAACAAGATATGCACGTTTCATATGTTTCTAAATCAAATGAATCTAGAAGTCCATCTTCATGGAGCTTCGTTATGCGTTTCTCATTTATGTGCCCGAGACGACAATGCCAATGATAGGTTCGATTCAAATCATTTGACTTTAATCTCTTTGTATTTATATTAAAGACTGGAGTATTAGTGGACCTTTTCATGCTTAGAATATAAAGACCATCACACAAATCAACATTTGCATAAAATATGCCTTTACGAGAAATGGAACATCTATTAGTTGCAATAATAAAATCAAAACCATCCATATCCAAATATGAAACATAAATGATGTTTCCGCTCAAGGCATGCACAAAATAACATTTATTTGAAGTTAAAACAAGTCCACTAGGTAAGACTAAATCATATGACACAACAGCCAGAGCGACAACTCTTTCTTTATTCCTTACACGGAGGATGACTTCTCTTTTCTTCAACTTTCTACTTCTGGTGAGTCCCTACACATTTATACAAATGTGAGATCTCATTCGGTATCTAATACCCAGGAATCACTAGTAGATAAATTAATTTCAATAACATAAATACCTGTAGTGGTAGTCGCACTACCCTTTTTCTTCTTCTTTCAGATAGAGTTTACAATTTCTGAACCAATGTCCAAGTGCATGGCATAAATGACAATTTCCTTCCTTTTCTTTTGGGTGTTTTGAAGCAGAAACATGCTGGGGCTTGACTTGTTCCATAGGCTTTGCGACAGGTGCGGCAGCAGCCTTAGCAACTTTCGCCTTGCCTTTGCCTTTCTTCTTCATTCCCTTTCCCTTTTAGACTATCAACACATTACTAGAGGGTTTCTTGATATTTTGCTCAACAGTTTTGACCATCAAATGCAACTCTGAAATTGATTTCTCCATTTTATTCATATTGTAGTTCATCACAAATTGTGAGTAACTCTCCGGTAATGAATTCAGGATCAAATCCGTAGCCAACTCTTGGCCTATGGGAAACTTGAGTCTATCAAGCTAGTCGACATAACCCTTCATCTTCAGAACATGGGGACTAACTGACGCACCCTCATTTATCTTGCTAAGATGTAGGTTCTTGACTGTCTTGAACTTTTCTTGCTTAGCTTGCTGTTGGAACATTTCCTTCAGAGTTACAGCCATGTCATAGGCTTCCATTAGTTCCATGTTCTTCTGAAGTTCAAAAACCATAGTTGCCGGCATAATACATGCAACATCAGTAAAATCGTTGACATGCTTATTATGCGCATCTTTCACAGCTTTCGTTGTATTGGCTGGTGGGTCCTCAGGGATTGGAGCCTCCAAGACATACAACTTTCGTTTATGTTTGAGAACGATTCTCAAGTTTCTGAACCAGTCAAGAAAGTTAGTCCCAGATAGCTTATCCTTCTCAAAGATGGATCGCGGTGACATGGGATTATTGTTACTTGAAGAGGCCATTGATCTACAATAAAGATTATGCAAAGTTTATTTTAGTATAAAGGAATAGACTCCCACTAAATTAACAACCCTCCTAAAACATACCGTTTATTTAGGGGACTAAAATCCATATTTCACCTAATTCTACGACAGCTATGGCATGAAACACATAATTAGATTATTTAGGTAGGTAACAGTTACCAATTACATCTTATGTAATTTTAGATACTTTTATGAGATATGGTACATCTTATGTCTTAGCATGTTTTTTTATCTCATCATGTGCCTAACGCTCAAAACTATTTTGATAGCTTTATTAAGTCAGACAATTTTAAGAATTTAAGTAACTCTTACCCAATTTGTCTCACCATGTTAACACAATACACCCAGCTATGGCTAAAACTATATTAATGTGATCGAGGCCTTGACAAGTGTTTAAAATGGATGGCACGAGACTTAAAATTTAATAGAGGGACTTTATTCAGTTTTAGTGATTTTATGTAAACAATGAAATATCATATATTTATTGATTTGTTAAATCACTAAACAATTTGGAAATTTTTATACCGTTCACTAATAAAAGAATTTTCATGCGCTAGGATTAGTTAGACGGTGGTCCCGCTGGCGGTTAGCGGTTAGCGGACGGGGGAATAGGGGGCAGCGCCCTTTTTTTTTAAGAGACGAACTTCAATTCCGAAAATTAAAATTCGCTATAGAAAATCATATTTTTTGCTGATTTTATTATACTAAATTAACCCCTTTAATTTATTTGAAATTAAGTCAATTAAAACTTTTTAATTAACCCGGGCCCACATCTAACTAATCATCTTATCCTAATCCAATTAGGACTTAAGATATTTGAATCCTAGTATATCACCTATAACAAAATTCTAGATATTTATCTCCTATCCGATAGGGATAACGAAACCGATTTTGCTAATATGTCCTAATCTAATTTGTTATCTATCTCTTATCAAATAGAAATTTCATAACAGAATAGATATAACGAGATCAACAACAACAACATTTTTCTTCACACTCAGGCGGTGATGTGAAACACACACTTGCTCATTTCTCACTACACCCGGGCTCCGATGCAGCGCGTCGCTAGGTGGGAATGCCCCAACGTTTATATATGTTTGATCCATTTCATGAAAAGTGACAAAAGTTTTACGCTGGCTGTCAACCTATCGCAACCCTCCTCTATTTCCCAAGAATGGAAAATGAGCTTGGGGCCTCCCTCCCTCACTTTTCGGGTATGAAAAGTGAGTTTGGGACCTCCCTTACCCATTTCTCGGTATGAAAAAATGGGCGTCAGAGTCCTCCTCATTTATCCGGACTTGGGACCGGCTATGTAGCGCACATAGTGTACAACATAGGTGGAGTTAGAATAGATATAACGAGATAAATGAATAATTTCAAAAAATAATTATTTGCAATTTCGGTCCTCATCCAAATAATCACGAACATGTAATATAATCATGAACTATTATCCCAATCGAATCTAATCATATTAGTTTTGAATTAATATTAAGACTTATACAATTTTAGAAACTTAAAACAATGTAACCTAAATATGCATAATGAATTATCGAGATTTCATCCATGCATCAATATGCGAAAAATAAAGATTATACCTAATGGTGTCATGGATCACAGAACACGAAATTCAATTCATTAAAATTATTCAATTAACCTAACATGGTTACTAGCATGTACGAAACCGATTTCAATTAAATCACGAATATATATATATATATATATATATATCATATACACAAAACATAATAATAAATCTCACTGAAAACTTATGTATATCACATATACATCAACTATTAACATGCTTTCAATCATATATCATGTATATATCAGAAGAAAACATGCAATGAATTTAATGGAATCGAACTCGAAAGCTCCGATATCACTATTAAGTTTTGGGGTTCATACGCAGCGAAAATTACAAAACAATTTTGACAAAAACCCAAACATGATCTGAATCTAATTCCATTAGAAACGTTTAAACCATAAAAACTTAATCATACCTCGGTCGCAATATAATTATCTGAAGGTTGATCGATCTCTAAGGCGCTGCCAATGACGAATGCCCTTTACTAGCAGTCCACACACGAACGACGGCCGAGATTCGAAGTGCTAGTTTCGAGAGAATACCAAACATTTTTGTTTATCTCCAAAACGATCCAGAGCGTACCAGAAAACCCTAATTCGTTTCTCAAAGGAAAATAGAGTTTCGGCCCTTAGTCTTTCATACGTGTGTTCTGACTTAAAGTGTCTATTATACAACCCATGTATATAGACGGTTAAACAAATTACATATATACGCCTACTTAAAGAAGTATAAATGTAATACACCTTAATGACGTTTCTGTTATGAATTTTATCATATAAAATTCATTTTTCTGAACCATCTTAAAATCTCGCAAAACCATTCTTAGTGTGCGATCCAATAGGCTCATACAACGTTTGCAGTATACCAAAACACATTTTGGTATACAAGTCATAAGCGTCTCTAGCAAGACATTATGACTACCCAAGTTGTATGAATATCAAATCGATACAACCCGACCAATATAGTATATAACATCCTTTTGATCAAACATGAGGCATGGAATTGTCATCCAACATGTTCAATCGTACTAGTCTCGATCTCTAGGTAGACTGAAAACATCCAAGTGACATTGATCAATATCAATTCACTTAGACTATGCCTTTTAACAGTCTAACACATTGAGGGATCTATTATATATCTCTCTTTATATGGGAGGACAAATTCTATCTCGATTACACAACTTCATCACATTGCTCACACAGTAACCAATCATAACATTTATAATCGTTTGGTTAAAGATAATATTTGATTGTGTCAAATCACTGTGTTCCTAATGTTGAAGTCTCTGGTAATCTCAAGTCTGAGGACTGAGAAATATACCTATCATGAGAAACAACTATGAGTTAATCCATGTTTCGTTCTCATAGCGGGTCGGTCCAGTACTTTGTTCCCTAACGGGTACTCGTGATCTTGATTCATATCCCTATACGTATAATCTTCATATAATCATCAATCAAGACTCACACTAGTCTTAATTCATTATAGTTCCCAGTATAATGATCGACTATGAACATTTAAGATATTTTTGTAAATACCTATGGATCTTATTATAATGTAAACATGCAAATTAATTATAATAAATAGTAAATGAAATCCTTTATTTTATTAACTAAAAGTATTCATAAACAGTTAATGGATTGACCTAGGGCACATGCCCCAACAACAACCACTTCCCAATACTGAATGGAAGTAGGAACATATTGTTATGGATCTAGTTAGTGGTTTACCTCAATCTTTGCGCAAGCATAATAGTATCTGAGTGATTGTTGATAGACTAACCAAATCTGCACACTTTTTGTCAATTTTTACCAAATATAAGTTCGAGTAGCTGAACGTCCTTTATAAGAGAGAGATTGTCAGACTTCACGAAGTACCATTATATATTGTGTTAAATAGAGGATCACAATTTGCATCCATGTTGTGGAAGAGCATACAAGTACAATTTGCACATGTTTAGCACAAAATACGACAGCCTTAGACTTTTCAGGTGTTAGAGGACATGCTAAGAGCTTGTATGTTGGAGTACGGTAGGTTATGAGAGGAATATTTACTGTTATGTGAATTTTCCTACAATAATAGTTACTAGGCTAGTATATGGATGACACCGTTTGAGGCACTTTACGATATGCTGTGTAGATCACTAGCATGTTGGCGAGAGCCCAAGGATGTAGTTGCGGTTGGGCCAGAGATTGTGGTAGATTCTACATATAAGATACAACTGATATGTCAACATTTTCGAAAAGCTTAAGAGAGACGAAAGAAATATGCTGACAGGTACTGAGATGGGTTAGAGTACAATGTGAGAAACTTTGTCTTTCTAAAAGTTTCATCACTAAAGGGTCAAAAACTATTCAAAATCAAAGGAAAGCTTGCGCTGAGGTTAAAAGTCCTTTCAGAATCACAGAGAGAGTTGGCGAGGTTGCATATAAGATTGAGCTACCACCGCAGTTGGCTGGCATTCATCCAATGGTCCATATATTGATGCTGAGATTGAACAGGTGGAGAGAAGGAGACAGACCGATAGTGGACTTGACTCAGATTGACCTAGTTGAGGATATTACTTACGAGGATTAGCCTATACAAATTTTAGAATGCAAGGTGCAGAGTTTGAGGAACAAGGACATTCCGTTCGTCCTAGTCAAGTGGCATCATCACGGAGACGAGAAATTGACTTGGGAGTGGTAGTCCTATATGCGCGAAAGTTTCCCATTTCTCTTTTAATTTCGATAAGTAATTTTGTTTTACAAATTTCAATTTCGATGATGAAACTCATATTAAATGGAAAGACTGTAACGACCTTAATAAATTTAATCCTAATCATTTGCCTAATATGACCGTGACATGGAGGCAAACTCGATGTGGCGACTCGATCATAACTCGGGCATCGACACTGAGGTAATAATTCAATAACTTTTCTTATGTGTGATGCCTTTAAATATTTTATATTTATTTATGTGTGCATGCACAACTTTATTTATGTTATTGTCTAATTAACAAGTGATCGTAGTCTTCGAGATGTGTGTGTGGGGCTCGGGTAGGTCGACGAGATTGATGGAATTTATGTTCTAACAAAATTTATTAATTTAAATATCTAGGCTAAATGGTGAGAATATCTTGATTACTAAAATAATCGAAGTTAATGTTTTTGTTCTAATTAAATGTATCTACGTCCCTATAAAAATATAATTGATGTGGCTTAGTAAGAACCACAAGTTATGGATTTTTAAAGGCCACAGATTTGGGTTGGTGTGTGTTCCTAAGTAAGTGTAAGAGTATAAAATAGACCATTTGCATATAATTTCATTAGGTAATAGGTTGTGTAGAAGTGGTATGGAAGAAGGAAGATCATTTTCTATTTGATGATCTTGATTAAGCCAAGTAAGTTAACACTTAATTTTATTTAATTTTGATGCTTATAGGTTAAATACATGGTAAATTTAATTAATTCATTGTTGGTAGTTTGATTTTGGTGGAGTTGATTTTTAATTGGGCTGATTAAAAAGAAAAGACAATATTGTTGTTGATCGTTTTGAAGAAAGAATGGAAGAAAGAAATAAAGAAAAATAATAATAAAGAAAAAAACAAAAAATAAAAAAGAGGAGAGAAAATGTCTCTATTGGCTCCCTTTTCATTTGTGAAATGAAAGGGGAGGGAAAGATCGCACGCTCGTGCGTACGATCCCTACCGAGCTTGAACCTGTTCAATAGGGGCTGAATCGAACCCGGTTAAGCCCAAACCCGATTTAGGGGCCCAAAACCCCCATTTTAAATATATATTTATATATGTCAATAAAAATCATAGAAAATAATAGAGAATTCGTAAAAATCCAATAAAATTAAGAAAAATTAGAAAAGGTGAGAAAACTTTTAGGAAAGTGAGTTTGGAGATTTTTTGGGGAATTAGACATCTAGATTTTCTTGAAAAACATGTCACCACTATAAATTCTATATTTTGGATCATCTTAGGATTTAAAAAATCTAAATTTTATTAAATAGGCTCAAACATACCTAATTCATTGTAAATTGATACCAAGAGCCTAGAATACTAGTTCTAGTAACGGGTACGTATTTTGAGGTGTGTGAGAGCCGCGATTTCCTTGGTACTTTACATATTGAGGTAAATAAATCGGTAAGAAATTTAATATTAATTCTTGTCCATTTTCTTGCTTTATTTGATGTGATGATTTCTATTATTAGACTCTACTCCATATCCTTTGCTTTTCGATCACTTGATCCCTATTGTTGATCATTGTAGTCTATCTATCATGTGTTTTATTGTTCTTTCTCAGCATTTTACTTCTTTCCAGCATGATCTATAGACTTTTTTATTGTTTGATCTGAGTTAGAGTTGGAATTCTTCTGGATTTACTCAATAGAATTGTTCTCGCTTTTGGTGACAATTGGAGGTCCCTTTAGTAGCAGTAGCAAGGAACCCGTGATCGGTGACTTCCTCTTAGCTTCCTTCAGAGTCGGATCCTTTATGTTACTGTCACGACCCTAATTCCTCATCCTAATTTAATTCCAAAAGCATGATCATTTACACATAACGTGGGTCCTGCATCGAGATACATGCATTGATTGTGGCAATGTATGCAAGGTATATGTTAGATTTGTTAGGATGTATGCCTAGTGTATTGTATAGGTGTAGACTAATAAGTCACTCCTACTCATATTTAGGTGTCTAGACGTGAGCAGGGGACGCGCCTCGAGATGCGTGCCAGTGTGGGACTGAGGTAGACAGTGATGTGGTAAATTAATTTAAGCTTAGTGTAGCTTAAATAGTAGTATTAATGTGGCAATAGTTGATTTTATATTAAATGTAACCTAAGTTAGCAAGTTAAAACATTAGTCATTGATACTTCTATAGATATGTGTTGGCACATTAGGAGACCAATTAAGTTTTCAATTAGTGTTAGTTAGAGGAAGTTAGTTGAGAGTTAATGGAATTGTGTTAATATGTAGGCCATTAGATTAGTCTCGAGATACATTTGTATATAAAGATCAATGGCTATCAATCAACCTTTTCTTATTGTATAAGATTGAATAGATTAACCCATGCAATTCATTTCGTTTCATTTGAAGACTTAGGAACTAAGGAAGGTCTGTTGGAAATGAAGAATCAGAGGAGATTAGCAAGAGTTTCTTTGCGAATTTAATGTAGGAGTAGATCAAATTATTGGTGTTCATCAATTAGGTAATTCTACATACACTAGTAAATTAGTTTAATTTGGTGAATTCATGAAAAATATGAAGTGTGGTTGTTCATATGTTATGATGGGTGTCTTGGGCCTCTGAAAGTGTGGTACAAGAGAGCCCAAGGTGTTAGAAATGACCATGTGTGGAGAAAACTCAAATCCAAAGCGCAGAATTTTGGGTTTTCCTGCACATAGCATGCTAGATGTGCTATCTAGTGCGCTATCACGTGTAGCGCACTAATAAAGTTGACATGTGCGCTAGTGAGGTCACTAGCGCGCTAAACAAGTCACCCAGTGCGCTAGGTGCTTTGGCAGAGTAAAATTTGCATTTTCAAATTTAACTTTAAACACCTTAAATAAGCTCAATACCCTAATTAAAGGTCCAAACACACTAAAAAAATGTTAAATGACATCAGGAACCTAATGAAAAGTTTTGGGGGTTCGGGAATGAGTTTCGAGATGTCAGGAGGCCAGAGTAGCTAGAAAATTGCGTAGATTGTAAGTAAACTAATTGAGATATTTAGTTGCATTTTATTCATGTTTTGTTATTCATTTTCAATTATTTGAATTGAATTATTCTTTGTACTATACATGCCATGACTTGTTGTTTCTTTTCATTTTATGAGTTTATCATGACATTGGTTTTTGATTAAATGGTTTCATTGACTCTAAATCATGTGTTGTGCCATTCTTGATTGTGAAGATATCTAGTCCAATAAAATAGCATGCTATTAGGTAGGTGTGTGATTGTATTGTAATATATTTTCCTTTGTGCATTAGATATGCAATTACATTTGTTGGATTCTTAAACCATACCATTTATTGGGTTATGAAAGTAGTTTTGTCTAGGACCATGATATGATAGAGACGTGTGCGACACACAGGGTCACTAAACTTCCGAGGTTGTCGGGATCTCACTACTAGCTTGTGCAGCTCATAGAGTATGGGACCCGAGGTCGTTGGCAAATATACATCACATGTGAGGGACACTTGTGAGTATTTAATATGGAAAGGGCATTTATAATGATGCGAAGGCATCTTAAAAGAATTGTATATGCCCTAATTGGTGAAAAAATGTTGATGTGATGTAACTCACGACCGACTGGCCCTAGATTATTACTACTTATCCGAATGTCAGTTTCATTTTACTTAACTGTAGTATCTTATGACATGATTTCCTTTTAGCATAGTTGCTATTGTTATGCTTTTAGATACTTGATGTATAGATGGAAATGTGAACAAATGTTTCTCAGTCTTACTTTCTACTTTTTTGTACTCACCATCCTTTTTATGACGGTGAGTGCAAACCCATCGAGTAGAAGACCGAGCAAGGAGAAGATCAACGACTACCTGTGAGCCAGTAGAGTGCTGCTACGTATAATTTTGTTGGTTTTTTTTATTTGTTTTATGGCTTTTATGTATGTCTTAATACACTCTTAGGGATGTGTACCATGGATTGAGAGATAGTTACTCGACCAAACACTCGTTGAT
The DNA here is from genome assembly GCA_039657365.1 of Stephania yunnanensis. Lineage (NCBI taxonomy): Eukaryota > Viridiplantae > Streptophyta > Magnoliopsida > Ranunculales > Menispermaceae > Stephania > Stephania yunnanensis. Next base: position 22,195,079 of record CM077581.1, on the reverse strand, counting down.
ATATAGTTATCGCCGTTTGTTATATATATGCATGTGATCTTTGTTTCCTGACTTTCCACATACTAGGGTTTGATATGAATGGCTTCCCCTAATTTATCAAGATTTCAGCTGAATAATCTTTAAATTGTGTAAAATTTTATTTACTCTGAAATACTATTAAGTTTAAGAAATGTTGTAAGGCTTATTAAAAAAGTAGTTATTGCGGTAAGTGTGTTAGAAAGGCAAGCTAATACATTGTTAAGTCCTACGTGGTGGAGGTTAAAAGCTTAATGACGTGATTAGGTCGGGCGGTGCCCTAATTTGAGAAAGGGTCATCACAGTTGATATCAGAGCCTAGGCAATTAGAGTGTAGTTTATTTTAATAAAGTGATACCAACATCACCGTTGATATCAGAGACCGACTTTTCTAATAATCAACCTATGAATTTCCATAAAATAAAACAAATTTAGATATGGAAATCAAATGATCTTTGCCTATAAACCATTAGTTGGGAAGTGAGTGAAAGTGAGATGGGGATTTTTTATATGCACATGTTAGTTTCTATATGTATATATATATGCATTATTTACATAGTAGCTTATTCGTGTTTTCTATCTACATGCATACATCGATGGTTGATTTACTCGATAGCTGGGATGTAGGTGCTAGTGACAACACGTTTTGCTCCACTAGTACAGGCACTAGCCCCTACTACTACTACTACTACTACTACTACTACTACTACTACTACTACTACTACTACTACTACTACTACTACTACTACTACTACTACTACTACTACTACTACTACTACTACTACTACTACTACTACTACTACTACTACTACTACTACTACTACTACTACTACTACTACTATTATCAAGACAGTTTATACATCATCTTTCACTCCTACATCTTCTAGCTCGACAACAAAAGACTACTACTTCCACATTATCGACACCAAAGCTTCCTACTATTACACCAGCAACTTCGGCAGTACAGGCTGTACCAGTAGTGACATCATCCGCTATAAAGACAGTTTATACATCATCTTTCACTCCTACATCTTCTAGCTCGACAACAAAAGACTACTACTTCCACATTACCGCACCAAAGCTTCCTACTATTACACCAAGAAATTTTCTCTCGATGACGGGGCATACTCAAGAGTGACATCACCCGCTATAAAGACAGTTTATACATCATTTTTCACTCCTACTTCTTCTAGCTCGACAACAAAAGACTACTACTTCCACATTACTGACACCAAATCTTCCTACTATTACACCAACAGCTTCGGCAGTTCAGGCTGTACCAGTAGTGACATCACCCGCTATAAAGACAGTTTATACATCATCTTTCACTCCTACATCTTCTAGCTCGACAACAAAAGGTTCAGTTAGTGAAGGAATTTATCAAACTGAAGCTAGTTTACTTTAATGGTCAGTGAAAGTTATAGAAGATTGAGAATATGGTATTATCTTATGAGAAGCTGCATAGAGTCTTGAGGATTCAATATAGACTTCAGGTTGAGATTTCATCGTATACACTATAGAGAAACACCAATGTTTGGTGGCATTCAATGATAACTTATGATGGATGTTTTAAGTCGTGGGATGCCTTCAAGAGAAAGTTTTATCAATAGTACTTCCTACCTTCAATAATGAAGAGGTTGAGGAAGGAGTTCATGAACCTGAGACAGGAAGTCGGTGATGAGTTACAGAGACAGTTACGACTATCTGAGGCAGTTTGCTGGGGATTTAGTAAGATATGATTTAGAGGATGTATATCATTTTGAAAATGGACCAAGGCCAATGTAGGGTTTATGTGCTCAGTTCAAGTGTTAGGACTTTTGGTGAGATTTATGAGCGTGCATTTTCTCACTAGACCTACTATTTGAGTAGAGTTGCTAATGGGACACTGTTAGGACCAACGTTGACACTAGATCAGAGTGCAAAGTTTGAGATGATGGGACAGAAGAGCAAGGCACAGAGGTGATAAGAGAGAGGTTATCAGGGATCAGGGACAACTACCATAATTGTGCCCTATATATCTTCTCCTACGCCATTGCAAAGTATAGTTGGTAGACCTCATTTACCACCATTAGTCATACCTATGTTACTAGCTCCTACTACTTTTCCGGCCTTCCAGCACCACCAGCGCCACGTCAGTAAGAGTAGAGTGGCAAAGGCCGAGGCAAAGGTAGAAGTAGACGTAGAGGCTGATATGGTTCCCCACTAGGACAAGGATAACGATAGGCCCTGGATCAGACATAGAGTTATTGTAAATCGATTACTTTCTATAGATGTGGCAAGTTTAGGCATATGATTAGAGATTGTCCATACCGGGCATTAAGATTACCATTACAGAGTCACGAAGGGTACACATGGTAGCATCGCCAGATGCCGACTCTATACAAGGACTCATTGAGGGTATGTTTTTTATTTATGGTATAAATTTATATGTTTTGTTTGATTTGAGTTCTACGGTATCTTTGATTTCTAGTCGCATGATACGCATCTTAGGGTTGTCACCTGTTAGGGTTAACGTACATTTGATTTAGAGTACCGCAACTGGGGATAAGTTTTACCATATTTGTCCTGTTGTGGGATGTCCGGTAGAGATAGGCGGGGTAGAGTTACCCGCAGACTTCAGGGTATTTGAGTTGCCGCTAATTTTAATTCACCGACCTAACTTTATACAAGAGTTTTATAAATAGATGTGTTAATTGAATTCATACTACGAGAGAAGTAAGGTTGTAATCTAATTTTCCTTTTTAGAAAATGAGTTAGGTTTCTCAACCATTCTGGGTTTTTAAGGGAGAACAAAAAATTGTTTTTATGTTCTCTTTCGAGTTAGAACTAGGAATCTCGGCCGTCGTTCATGTGTGGACTTCTGAAAGAGGATATACATCTCAGCCAATGTCTTAACATCAATCAACACAGAAAATCAAACTTGCGCTTAATTTACAATTTACTTTTGTTAATCAGTTCAACTGAATTCAAATTAGATCTTGTTTGGGTTTTAAAAATAATATTTTTAAAATTTTCGATGTGTTTTGAACCTTAAGACCTAATTGAATATGTGTAATGACCCGTTACCTTAAGCTGATGATAAATGTTAACCCGAATCCTAATTAACCCAAGTTTGGCTCATAGTTAAGTTCATCGTACCTCGATTAGTGCATGTGGGTTTGTATAACGTTTGGTGTTTGTGAGGCATGTTTAATGAATTTATAGGTTATTGAAACTATATAAGCCTTTAATTGGAAAATAAATGATCAATTAATAAATTCTTGGTACACCAAGTGCGACGAGGGGCTCGTGAAATGAATGTGAACACCTAATATTACTCGTAGGTGTGTCCGGTGAGTTTATAAATGATAAAATACACAAAATATATGTATATTTGTATATAATTGATATATAAATATATATAAATAAAACTATAAGTTTGATTTGATTATTATAGATCGCCTCGAGATGAGCATAAGTGAAAGATGTGTTAAAATGTGTGTCATTTTAAGGCTGTGTCACTTTAACATAATGTTCATTTGATATGCTTCTAGATAGTGCGATGCGTATCTCGAGAAGAATTCATATATATATATATATATATTTGTATAATTAACTGAAACTTATTACTATTGAAATTGATATAGAGTAGTGTAGCAACTGAGCGTTTGATAAATGTTTCAAAAGGTAATCAGAGAGATTGAAAGTGAATTTGAACTGATCAAAGAGCGACAAAGTCATTGTTAATCTCAAGATTTGTCACATTTGGTAAGTTGAGTTTGGTTTTCAAATTGAATTTGTGAATTAGTGATGAGTTCTTTGTTAATTGCAGCTGTAGTTGTTTGGAAATGGTGAAAGACTTCATTAGAGGCCCTCTCTGATGTTGTGGGGATGTTTTGGATTTTGTTATGATGATTGGTGATTAAACAGGGGCTACTGCCATATTCTCTGTCGAGAGGCTCGACGATGGAGCCCGTTCCTGATAAGTGATTATTTATACTTATATATAGAGTTAGTTTAGCATTATTATTGCATTTTCAAGGAATTAAGATGTAAAGGAAGAAATTGAGCTAAAATGAGAAGAAACGAAGCAAAAACCCAAGAAAATATGATTGGCACCATGGTCACACTTGATGATGCTGTGGGAAGGAAAGGCACGGTGTGGGAGAGATAAGAAAGTGAAGAAAATAAAATCTGGAGTATCGACACAGTGGCGGGGCTGTGTTACAAAGGGAACGGCATCGGTCAAGTAAGTAATAGCGTCGAGGCACCAGGAGAGAAATATATGTGCATGCAGTTGTGGCCCCTTGGCTTAACACTTGGGCTATAGTGACAACACCAAACATGCAGAAAATAAAAAGTTGGAGTTTTTCTCGAGTTAAACTGTAAAGTAGGGTTTCTAATTATTATTAGGAAGTATAAATAGGTATTATGACCGTGTAAACTAACCATATACCAACTATTAGTCACAATTAGATTGATTTAGCATATAATTTAGCAATTCAAGTTTACTTTCATTGGGTTAATTAAAGGTAAGATTTATATTCATCTCTTATTTGTAATGATTTCTACGATGCATTGAGATATATGTGTTTCAATTAAGTGTGAGTAGTTTATTTATCTTAGGGATCAATGCATCCTATAGTATGAATGTTGCAGTATCCCATATCCCAATTAGGGCGATACTCAGCCAGATACCCTAATTAAGCCATAGTAACATAACCATACTTAACTAGAGCCAACAACCTCTTCATCTCTGATAAATTCAACCTGTATATCGATATAGCATAAATAGTTTAAAATATACACAGAAAAATTAAGATTTTTTCAATAATTAATATACATAAATACAAAATTTATCAAAACCTAAAACCTCTTTTGTAAACCTCCTAACCTTGTTTATATAAAACAAAATAACTCAAATAGTGTATATGTATACTGGAGAGCTCATTACATCGTAGAGACAATATTAAGACTCATAAATCTTCTCTTTTCAATCCATCGGTGAAGCGCTAGATTGTGAACCTTAAATATTAAGTTTGGGTGGGCACTCCAACTTGCTCAGAAAGTAAGGATTCACAAAGCCATCAACATTCCATATAATAATTAAGAACATTATGCAATAACAATATGCACCAATGTTAACTAACAGGATTATGAAAAACATACATTTCAATAAACGACATATGCAAGTCTGACTGTCAATGACTAACTACACTTTGATTCTCATTTTATTTATTAAATTAGGGTCGATTACCTACCAACACCATTAATGCGATTGCTAGACCAACACATTGATCGATGTGTTGTCTAGTTAATCCATTAATGTCTAATAGTTCTTTCCTAAACCCTATAGTGAGTATACAATCCATGCAACCTATCTAACTGGGTAGGAGTTACTTATAAGTCGGTAAGGTAACGCATCTCCTATATAACCTATTCTCAGTTCCAGGAGTTACTCCCGTGAATCACATTAAACATCTTTTTCCATTTATTTAAAACATCACAGTGTACATAGTCCCTTCTTTCAGTCTATAAACTACATGAACTATATATACTAAAATAGCCTGGCAAACATTGATAAATAAGCGAATCCATACTTACCTCGGTTTAGTTTTTTATTAACAAATTCCCTAACTTTCCAGGTCACTCACGCTTTCTCGGACCCAAAACCTATCATAAACCATTTGTGATCAATATAGGTCTAATACCCTATATTTAGAACCACTAAATTAGTCCCTAAGACCTAATAAAATTATAATCAATGTACAACAAAGTTTTTTTCTGAGGTATGAGCGTGTTTCCTCAATTGGTAGGGCGCTCCACCAACTGTGTTTGTCCCAATTGATGAAAGGAGCGCACCCCTCTGCTAGGTGGAGCGCACTCCATCCTGTACTGTCTCAACAGTAAACAGGGCGGCAGCCACCGTTCCATCCATAAATCATTAAAACAACATTCGACACTCCCAAATTACAACAGGGAGGACCTCTAGTAATGACTTCCAATGATCAAACACAACAATTCATAGAGAAATCATCACTAATTATTGAATTCAACTTAAAACTCAAAATTAAACTCACCAACAATGATGATATCTGATTTCCAATCATTTAAAATCCTCAATTCACATTGCAAGTCTCCCTTAAATTAGAATGCCAAAACCCTCACCTGCTTATTCCTCTCACTCGTACACTCTCCCTCACTCGATCGATTAATGAAGATAAGTTCGAAGTTTAAGTTTAAATATATATAAATTTTTCTCAGATACCCATCATGCTATCTTGAGGCGGATCAAGTGATTGATGTGCTAACAGACACCCTTAAAGTGACACTCATGCTAACACCGTCAACACTTACGCTCATCTCGTGGCAATCTAACGCTCCATATAATTCAAACTAAATTTATAATTTTAATATTTATATTTATATATTAATTATATAAATATATATATATATATATACTTCGTGTTTTTTCTCACCAATAAATTCACCGGACATACCTTCGAGCATTCTCGAATGTGCATATTCATTTCACAATCCCCTCATCGCACTTAGTGTCCTGGCTATCTATTATATAATTACTTATTTTCTGATTATAGGCTTGTATATAAATTCCCTTTATATAATACAACCTATAAAATTCATTAAACATTTCAAACAAACATAAACCGTCAACACAAACCTACACAAATGATAATCGAGGTACGCCAGACTAATCATGAGCCTAACTCGGGTTAATTAGGATTTGAATTAACACTAAACACCAGCTTAAGGTGACGAGTCGTTACAAATGTTATGCATTGAATATGAATAAAAAAATGATTATGAAAAGTGCAATAGTTAGAATTTGTATCGATTATGAGCATAATGTTTTAGACATCTTGATCACGTGTTTAATGAACTTAGACTTTAAAAGTTATCATGACAATTGAAGCTTTTAATCCGCACATGAATGTTACAACTATAAAATACACAACATTGATAGATTGTTGTTGATTAGGAAGGCATAAATAGTAAACTTAGTTGGTTATGAATCCAAATATTTGGGTCTTAGCAATGTGAAATTTACGTTATTCACACCGATAGGTAGAGTTCTAGTTTGCACATTAGAATATTTCCTATCACGATAGTGGGTTGAAATGGGTTTGAAAGAAGTTCGTCTATTCTAATTAGGCATTGCACAGTACATATCGAGATGTAAAAATGGTTGAAAAGCATAGTATTAAATTACTTAGGTGAAGTTGTGAACTAAAATATCCTTAATATAATAGTTCAAGTAAAGTTTAAATTGAATTGTTAGATTGGTTTAGTTAGTATAAAAACAATTAAAAATGGATTTCCTTAATGGCAGTTTAAACTTAAATATGTAATTAACTAGTGCAAAAACCTTTCCCTATTGACGATATATGTGATCAATGTAATTTGATTGAACAATTACTACAAGTTAGCCATTTTACTTACATCACACATCATGTTTTTGGCACCGTTGCCGGGGATAGGAAGCCATTTAGTATTACTTAGTTAGTTTGAAAATTTACTAAGTTTTGTTTTTAGTATTTTACTTTTAAGTTTCAAGTTTGACTTTATGCACTTGAGATTTTGTGTATTCTTTTTAGGGATAATTATTGCATGTGTAGCAAAGGAGAGAAGGACCTAGCACCTTACGAGTCGGAGATCGAAAGAACAAATAAAGGGAAATAAATAAATAAATCAAGATGGCCGAGGAACAAGCTAGAAACCAACAACGGGGCAGCGGGAATAACCAACTCGCGGATGATCTGGTAGTGTAGGATAAATTGAGAGGACAGAGATGCCTTCGTGATTATTTTAAGCCAAAGGTTTAGGAGACTTACAATGGAGTGTTGAGGCTTCCAATCAACACCACCAAATTCAAACTGAGACCGACTTTAATAAACATGGTAAAAATAATATGTTCAACGGGCTATCCGACGAAGATCCAGTTGCACATGTTGTGAATTTTTTGTAGAAGCGCGACACCGTGCACATCACTGGAGTTACAAATGAGGTGATCAGGATGCGAATTTCTCCATTCTCATTGGGTGGAAAAGCTGAATCCTGGTTCCAAAGGCTAAATGCAAGGAGTACGACCTCATGGGCGGGAATCAATGAAAGATCTCTTGATAAGTTCTTTCTCCAATAAAGGTCAGTTAAAAAAGACTTGAGATTAATCAGTTCAAGCAAGAAGATAGTGAGACTCTAGGCGAGGCTTGGGAAAGATTCAAAGAGATGTTGACGAGATGTTTGGGACACGGATACGTGATATGGGCACTACTCCAAATTTTATACTATGGGATGAACCACAACACGAGAACACTCGTAGATGTTGCATCAGGTGTCTCTCTACTTACCAAGGATGAGGATGGAGCATTGGATATCCTTAATCTTATGTCTCAAAATTCTATTGCTGGTACTCGTTCAACAATAAAGAAACCAACAGAGGTATATGAGATTGACTTGCAAGCTATAATTATGGCACAACTATCAAATTTGAGCAGTCTAACTGTGAAACTTCAAATGGGAAACCAAGGTCCACAAGTAGCATAACGACCTATTAATCACCATGGTATGGTGGTTAACTAAATGGATATATAGAAGGGAATGGAGTATAAGGACAACAACTTCGTGAACAACCAAGGCTATGGGAACAACTTCAGGCCAAGCGTAATGGCTCCCCAATGGTTTTATCAAGGATTAAATAAAAAAAACCTAAAATTCTCTTATGGAAGTCCTGATAATGCATTAAAGTTACCTTAAGAGTTCAAACAACAAGTCCAATAAGGGAAGTTGGGGTAGAGTGAAGATATGACTTCATTGAAGTCAATTGAGAAGTACTGGACAAGCCATGGAAATGAGCAATAGGGAACGCCATGAAAAACATGATAAATATATGAAAGGAAAAAAACAAGCTATGAAAAGGATGGATAACGAGCAATCACAATCCATCAAAAATTTAGAGAGACAAATTAGTAAGCTTGTGTTGAGTTTTGGGGTTCATATGCAGCGAAAATTACAAAACAATTTTGACGAAAGCCCAACAGGATCCGAATCTAATTCCATTAAAAACATTTAAACCATGAAAACTTAATCATACCTCGGTCACAATATACCTTTCTGAAGGTTGATCGATCTCTAAGGCGCTGCCAACGACGAACACCCTCTACCAGCAGTCCACACACGAACAGCGGCCGAGATTCGAAGTGCTAGCTTCGAGAGAATACTAAAACCTTTTTGTTTATCTCTAAAACGATTCAGAGCGTACCAAAAAACCCTAATTTGTTTCTGAAACGAAAAATAGAGTTTCAGCCCTTACTCTTTCATACGTGTGTTCTAACTTAAAGCGTCTATTTATACAACCCTTGTATATAGACGGTTAAGTAAATTACACATATACACCTACTTAAAGAAGTATAAGTGTAATACACCACAAGGATATTTCTATCATGAATTTTATCATATAAAGTTCATTTTTCTGAACCATTTTAAAATCTCGCAAAACCATTCTTAGTGTGCGATCCGATAGGCTCATACAACGTTGGTAGTGTACCAAAACACATTTTGGTATACAAGTCATAAGTGCCATCTAGCTAGACATTATGACTACCCAAGTTGTACAAATATCAAATCGATACAACCTAATCAATAGTGTATATATCATCCTTTTGTCACACGATATCCTTTTGATCAAACATAATGCATGGAATTGTCATCCAACATGTTCAATCGTACTAGTTTCGATCTCTAGGTAGACTGAAAACATCAAAGCGACATTGATCAATATCAATTCACTTAGACTAGGCCTTTTAACAGTCTAAAACATCAAAGGATCCACTGGATATCTCTCTTTGTATGAGAGGGACAAATTTTATCTTGATTACACAACTTCATGACATTACTCACACACTAACCAATCACAACCTTTATAATCGTTCGGCTAAAGATAACGTTTGATTGTGTTAAATCACTGTGTTCCTAATGTTGAAGTCTCTGGTAATCTCAAGTCAGAGGACTAAAAAATATACATATCATGAGAAACAACTATGACTTAATCCATGTGATGTTCTCATAGCGGGTCGGTCCAGTACTGTGTTCCCTAACAAGTATTCGTGATCTTGATTCGTATCCCTATACGTATAATCATGATATGATCATCAATCAAGACTCACACTAGTCTTAATTGATTACAGTTCCCAGTATAATGATCGACTAGGGACATTTATGATATTTCTGTAAATACTCATAGATCTTATTATAATGTAAACATGCAAATAAATTATAATAAACTACAAATGAAATTCTCTATCTTATTAACTAAAAGTATTTATAAAGACAGTTAATGGATTGACCTAGGGCACATGCCCTAATAGCTTGTTATAGCCTTGAACTCGAGGAAAGAATGACAACTTCCTAGCAAGATTGTCACCAATCCCAAGGAGAACGTGGGTATTATTTGCATGATGAGCACTACGACAACAAAAGAGCCTAGATAAGAACAAATGATGTATAAGCTACAAAAGTCAACACTTTGGCTATGATGAAGCATGAAGAAAGTCATGATCACAAAATAGAAGTGAGGCAAGACGAGATTGATGGTTTCAAGAAACAAATAATCAATGCCTTGAAGAAATAGAAAGGGAAGCAACAATGGAAGGCCAAGAAAGAAAAATAAGGGACCTTTTGAAGACCCACAAGGCAATGACATCAAGTTGGTTTCGATCAAACTAAAGCTTAAGTTCATCCCATAACTTTAACATATCAAAAAGAGAGATCCTTGAGAGATAAGCATACTGATAAACATCAACAGACACTAGTTTTTAAATGTTTTATGCGATATGGGAGCCTCGGTCAATATCATGCCTCTAATACACATATTACATGCCGACTTGAAGATCAATTGTCCCGCATAACGAATTTGCAAGTAATCGATGATAATTTGATACCTCCTATAGGAAAAGTTTTGAACGTGTATGTGAAAGTGGGTAGATTCACATTCATCATGGATTTTGAGGTCATGAACAACAATATGGATGACGATGATGTGTCTATTATACATAAGGCGGTCATTCTGGAATAGTGGCAAAGCAAGTTTGTACACAAGAGAGAGGAAGATCGCGATTAGTATTGATGAGGGTGATGATGTTGAGAAGGTTGTCGTTGTCGATGGTGAAAAAGCATATTCGAACGAGAATAACATCATAATCTCCTATTTGCAGATAGAGCCTCTCAATTTAGACTTAGACTAAATGAATGAAAAGGCGTCAAGCTAATGACGTTAAATTAAGCGCTACCGGGAAGCAGCCCGGGTTTTAGATTTTAAGTTTTTAAAATTTTAGTTAGTAGTTAGTTATTTATTTTAATAATTATAATTAATAAGTTTTAGTTCTAACTTTTGAAAATTTATGTCGAATGTGCAGGAAAGACCATTCACCGGGTCATGATTCATCGAAATGGAAATGTCTCGCGAACTCATTTAAAAAGTGAAAAATAGCAAAGGAGTTCAAAGTGGTGAAGATAAGGTGTATGGGCAAATAAAAGGTAAAATTTATTAATTTTATATTTTCATGAATCTCATGTGGTCACGACACCTCGTCTGAGTGATACACAAATTCGGATGACTACCGAAGAAGAATTGACAAAAAATTAACGTGGAGTACGTTGCAGATGGGTCGATGTCGTTGGTATTGCCCTTAGCGCCATGGAAGATAGGCCACTGTGCCGAGAGGGCATTAAAAATAGACCCCACCGCATCATTGACGAGTGGTAGCGTTGTGACGACACCGTGCATATAAAGCACAGCACGAGTCGATTTAAGGGGTTTAAACCCCATTTTTATATCATTATTCACACTTGCACTAAAACTCCACTACAACCGCTGAGCATACATCCCTCTAGAGCCAATGTTTGATCACTTCTAAGTAAGATTAGTGAGTTCCTGGTGATTGAGAGTGAAAAAGGTAAGTGCATTGTGGATTTGCACAATTTGGAGAGCTAGACTTGGATTTTTGGATTTTCAGTTCAAGGAGATCTAGGGTCTAGTTGGTGAGAAATGTGAGAAGGCTTGGATTAAAAAGACTTTGAAGAGTGTTCTTCACCGAAAATAAATCCAGCATTGAGGTACATTTCCAATTTCATCTAGTTATGCTTTAGATTTTTAAAATTTTGATGATACGGTATGAAGTTGTAAATTTGAGGTTGTAGGATAAGTTTTGCAAGATTATCTGAATGTTGAGCATTAATGTTACCCATGAAGACTTAGTTTATATTTTTGAAATTATTTTGTGTAAGCATGATTCGTGTGATATAAATTTTGGGTTTTAGGTGTTTTGAAAATTGAGTTGCATTGCATTGTTGCTTAGTTGTTTGAAATTTGAAGAAATGGCAAGAACAAGGAAACAAGTTAGCTAAAATACAACAAATGATTTTTAGGCATCTACCTCAAGAAATCCCAATGAAGAAAAGTCTAGACTTTTTAAATTCAAATTTTTCATGTGTAGAGAGGCCAAGGATCGATATTAGAAAATAATACGTATGGAGTTCATTAGTGAAAATGGATTAATTTTCTAGCCAAGTACGATAAAAAGTGAATAATTTCATTAGGCGATGAATTGGGAGCAACTCACTCAAGATTATGGAAATAATAATGTTAAAGGGGTGAGTGGGAGTGTTTTTGAATTTTATGCTAAGTTCACGGCTAAGGATGAGCCAATTAAGGTGAGATGGATTTTTGTTCCCTTTAATATACTTGAGATCAATACTTTCTAAGGGTTGTAGGAATTAAGCTTGTATGGATCCGAAAAAACTTTCATGAAAAAGTTATATGAGAAACCCTATATCCTATACCATTTTAGAGCTTTAGAGAATGCATTGGTTGTCCCAGGACAACAAGGCTAGGTCATGGGAGCTGAGAATGTGCCGAAGCACATTAAAAAATGGGGTTTTAAAATTTTTTGTAGAATGTGGCAGCATTTCCTTGTTGCATCGTTATACCCCACTTCTTAGCTAGGCGAGATTAATAAGTCGAAAGCGGCTTGTCTTTATGAGATTACACAGAAAAGGTAAATCAATATTAGAGAGATCATCTACAACAGTCTGAGGGAGTCAATCATGTCTAAAAGAGACAACAAATTGTTGTTTCCTATATTGATTAGTGAAATGTGCTTAAGGGCTATAGAGAGACTGAGAAATGACGAAGAATTTTATATAGAGGCCTAACCAACGATGGAAGAAGCTTTCATGCTCACACTGAATCACCACCTGGTTATTAAGACTCATAAGAAGAGAGAGCGAGTAGTAGGAGCTAGACTTTAGGCCAAGTTGTTGACCAAACGGTAAGAGGATTAGGCGGCAACAGTAGAACTAGTCCAAGTGCTAGAAAAGGATGGATATGGAGAAGAGAAGGAGCAACATAGAAGGGATTTGCTGTGGGCTACGAGTTTATAGACCTAGAGATAAGAGTGTAGGATTTAGATGGTCTTGAGGTCTTTCTCCACCACATGCACCAAAACCACCATTAGAGGATTTGACTCCACGATAATAGAGGTTGTGGATAGCACAGATGAAGAGACAATACTTAGAGGATAAGGCGCATTACCATGCAGTCGTGGTGATATATGAGTAAGATATGGAGAGGAGAGAGCAACATAGACAGAACGTGTAACAAAATTTCGTGTTGTTTATTAATCATTAGTGATACTTAGCTAGGTATGAGAGGAGCATATGTATGAAACCCACTGATACGTCATTTGGCTTTCCAACAGCATCAGGTTATGTGTTTGATCCAGATTTGGTGCAGAGCAAGAGGGTGGAGCATCCATTGACACTATCATATGCTGGAGCTGATGATGCAAATGATGACGATGATGGTGACACGCAGTCTTGAAGTCAGTGTATTAGAAATTCTTTAGACCTGGGGAGTTGTGAGTGATATTGATACCATTTATTTTTAGACTTAGAGATATTTTGTTAGCTATTTAGTTGTTTCAATTTTATTATAACTTGTGTTACTATATATGTTTGTGTTTTTTAGTGTTTTCATGTTTCAGGTTTACTTTTAAACCTTGATGACAAGGTTTGGTTTAAGTAAGGGGGCATCAACACTACACTACATTATAGGAAGTGGTAAGATAGGTTGAGAATTAAGGATAAACACTGCAAATATGATCGTTTTAATTTTAATTTGAAGCAGTTAAGGAGGAAAGCATGATACTGTATAAATTTTTCATGTTTTCTAACTAAATGAATGTTTAAGTAGTATAGATTAGATTATATATAGTAATATGTAATGAATTTCATTTACATGTTCATGCCTTTAATTGTGGATTAGTAGATTACAAATTATCTTGTTGACATGAAACTCAATAGAGTATTTTTAAATTTTCAAGAAAAAATTTAAAAGTTAGAGTTAGAAACCTAAAGTTAGGGAATACCTTGAACTTGAAATAAAAGTTAAAAATTATAACACTTCTTGTGGAAAAACGTTAGATTTCTAAGGATATTATAATAAGTGTGAATCTTACTTGAAAATATAAAGTAAATAAATACTTAGTGCAAAGAGGGGAAAATTTGGCATTATAAATTTAAAGTTGGAGTTAACTGATTTGATTTAGTGAAAGTGAGAAGTACTACAGACTTTTAAAAATAAAAGAAAAAATTGAGAGAATCCCACAAGTTCTATAGGGAATGGAACAGAGAACTTGATGGTTAGAAAAAGTGAGTATGAATGGAGTCCATAGGAAAAGAGCAAGGACTATAAAAATAAAAATGAAATGAAGAAAAATAAGTGAAAAAGTAAAGAAAAATAGAGAAAAGAAGGCGAAAGTAAACTAAAACTTTTCAAATAGAAGATTTAGCTCGAGTATGAGTAATTAATTGAGTTGAGTTTCCATTCAAACTATGTTAAGCCCTATAGACTCTCGAAGTGCTAAAGTCTACCAAAGATGCATGAGTTTGATTTACGCTTATTTGTGAATTCCTAAACTTAATGAGAAATCATGAGATTGTATACTTGCTAATTGAGTGTTGAGATGAAACAAACTTATGAGGAATAATGGTTTTTTATTGTGACTACTTTAGTATTTTGAAAGTAAAATTATATATGTTGTTAAAGCTACATATCTTACGATAACAAGTTTTTGCAAAAGAAAAACTATTGAGTGGATAATTAACTTGAAACTTAGTGAATTAAAAGATACTCCATGAACAGTGTAAATTGAATGAGAATTAGTTATTAGAAGACTTAGTAGAATACCCCTTTGCTCGGGATGCGCAAAATCCTAAGTTTGAGGTACTTGATAAGTGATTATTTATACTTATATATAGGGTTAGTGTAGCAGTTTATTTAGTATAAATATCCCTAAATGAGCTTTAGATCATGGTATTATTGCTTTTTCAGGGAATTAAGGTGTAAAGGAAGGAATTGAGAATAAACGAGAAGAAACGGAGCAAACACCCATGAAAATATGGTAGGCATTGTAGTCACACTTAGTGACGCTGTGGGAAGGAAAGGCACAACTTGGGAAGGAGATGCATGGCGTGAAAGAGATGAGAAGGTGAAGAAAACCAAGTTTGGAGGTCCGATGCAGTGGCGGCGTTGTGGTACAAAGGGAATGGCACCACACAAGTGAGTGACAGTGCTGAGGCACCAGGAGAGAAAAATATGTGCATGCAATGGCGACACCATGGCTTTAGTGACAACGCCAAACATGCAGAAAATAGAAAGTTGGAGTTTTATTTTGAGTTAAATTGTAAAGTAGGGTTTCTAATTGTTATTAAGAAATATAAATAGGTATTACGACGTGGTAAACAAATCATATACCATCTATTAGCCACCATTAGAGTAACTTAACTTTGTTTTACTTTGAGATTAAGTATTAAAGAATTTGTGTGGAGAAAACGTTGAAGACTCCATGTTTGCAATTCAAGTTTGTTTCATTGGATTAATTAAAAGTAATATTTATGTTCATCTCTGATTTGCAATGATTTCCATGATGAATTGTGATATGTATGTTTCAATGATGTGTAAGTAGTCTATTTATCTTAGGGATCAATAGATCCTATGGTATAAATGTTATACTTTGAATATGAATAAAAAATAATTATAAAAAGTGTAATAGTTAGAATTTGTATTGATTATGAGCGTAATGCTTTAGACATCTTGATCACGTGTTTAATGAACTTATGCTTTAGAAGTTATCATGGCCATTGATGCTTTAATCTAGACATGAATGGTACAATCATAAAATATGCAACATCGATAGATAGTTGTTGATTAAGAAGGCGCATATAATAAACTTAGTTGGTTATGAATCCAAAGATTTGGGACTTAAAGCAATATGGAACTTACGTTATTAACACCGACATGTGGAGTTCTAGTTTGCACATTATAATTTTTTTTCATGACAGTGGGTTGAAATGGATTTGAAGGAAATCTGTATATTCTAATTAGGCATTGCACGCAACATATTGAGATGTAAAAGTGGTCGAAAAACATATTATTAAATTACATAGGTGAAGTTGTGAACTAATATATTCTTAATATAAGAGTTCAAGTAAAGTTTAAATTGAATTGTTAGATTAGTTTAGTTAGTATAAAAACAATTAAAAAGGGATTTCCTTAGCAATAGTTCAAATTTATATAGGAAATTAACCAGTGCAAAAACTGTTCCCTAAGGATGATATTCAAGATCGAAGTAAGTTGATTGCACTATTACTACAAGCTAACTGTTATAGTTGGTGTATGCATCAACTTCTTGTAATAGGGAAGCGCGCTCCCATTAAGAATTGTGAGGAACCTAGTTGGTAGAGCGCGCTCCCACCTCAAAAAATAGCAATTTCACTGATTAATTCATGAATTTTCTAAAGGCTTAAGGACTAATTTATGGGTTCTAAATGTAGGGTGTTAAACCTTTATTTACATCAAATGGTTTGTAATAAGTTCTCTAACACCAGGAAAAGTTAAGTGACCCGAAAAGTTAGGAAATTGAAAATGAGACCTAACCGAGGTAAGTACGGATTCGCTTATTTATCAAAATTACCTGGTTATCATAGTATATATAGTTTATATAGTTTATGGACCCAAAGGGGGGATTATGCACACTATGATATGTTTAATAAAATGAAAAATGGTGTATGATATGGTATGTGAGAGTAAATCCTGGAGTTGAGAATATGTTGTATAGAATATGAGTTTGGTCCCGACCTATATGTTGAATATTACTAATCTAATAAGTTGCACGGATTACACATTCACAAGAGGGTTTAGGATAGAACCATTGAACATTAATGGATTGGCTAGACGATGCATCGGCCATTGTGTTGGTCCAGCAATCGCATTAATGGTATCGGTGGGTGATCAACCCTAATTTTACAAATGAAATGAGAATCACGGTGTAATAGTCATTGACTGTTTGACTTGCATCCGTTTATTTATTGAATTATATGTTTTTCATAATCTGGTTAGCTATGTTTGGTTCCTATTGTTATTACATATCACTGTTGATTATTATATGGAATGTTGATAATATATGAGTCCTTACTTACTGAATAGGTTGGAGCGCTCACCCCAAGTTAATATTTCAGGTTCTTAGCCTGACTCTTCATCAAAAGGAAAAAAGAAGATTTAGGAGTTTTTAGTGTCTTCTCTTTGATGTAACGAGCCTTCATGTATATATATTGTTTGAATTACATTGTTGTAATATAAAAAGGTTGGGAGCTTTTGTAATTATGTTTTGGTTTTGATAAACTCTAGATTCGTGTATATCGTTTATACTATCGAAAAAGTTTTAATTTTTCACAGCGTAAACTTTGATTTTAATTTAGATATCAATATATTGGTTGAGTTTATCAAAAATGGAATGACTGACTGCTGCTCTAGTTAAGTTTGGCTAGCATACCGAGGCTTAATTAGCATTTTAAGCTGGGTATCGCTCTAATCTGGATAGGGGATGCTACAATCTCCCTACTTCAAAGTAATGAATTCATTTTTTTTTTGTTACTGACTGATTTAAGAGAATTTTGCTTATAGAGGATGGTCCTGAGCTCAGGCCATGTGTTAACTATCTTTCCCTGTCTTTCAAAAGAGTCTCATCGCTTCCTAGTAGAGTCAATCAACGAAAATATGACCAGATAAACCTTAAACCGGTCCTCAACCTCAACAACCATAAAACTTAGCTTTATCTCTAATATCCAAGCTTTTGCAATACCGTCCTGTATCTTACCATTGTGTCGGGGCGTGCGCCTTAGGTCAATCTTATGAACATTGTTATTTTTAGTTAACAAAATATATTTCATTTGTTGTTTATTATTACAATCGGTTCGTATGTTTATATTATAATACGATCCATGGATGTTTACTAAAACATCCCAAATGTCCTTACTTGGTCATTATACTGGGAACTATAATTAATTAAGACTAGTGTGAGTCTTGATTGATTGTCATATGATGATAATGCGTATAAGGATCTGAATAAAGATCATTAGTACATGCTAGGGAATAAGGTACCGGACCGACACGGTTATGAGAACGCCACATGGACTAAGTCATAGGTGTTTCTCATGATAGGTATATTAGTTAGTCATCAGAGTTAAGATTACCAAAACTTCAACATAAGGATCATAGTGATTTGATACATTTTCTTTAACCGAACGATTATAAAGGTTGTGATTGGTTACTATGTGAATAATGTGTGGAGGTATGTAATTGAGATAGAATTTTTAGCTCTCGTTTAAAAAGAAATATAAAAGGATCCTTCAATATGTTAGAATAAATATGGCTAAGTCGAAGCGAATTGATATAATCAATGTCACTTTGATGTTTTCAGTCTACCTAGATATTAAGCTAGTACGATTGAACATTAAGGGTGACTTTTCTGTGCCTTATGTTTAATCAAAGGATATCATACGACAAAAGGATATAAGATATACTACTAATTAGGTTGTATCAATTTTGATCTTTGTGCAACTTAGGTAGTCATAATGCCTTGCTATAGATCGCTTATGACTCGTATAACAAATTGGTTTTGGTTCACTGCTAATATTGCATGAACCTATTGGGTTTCACACAAAAAATAGTTTTGCGAGATTTTAAATGACTCAAAACAATGAATTTTATATGATAAAATTCATAACATACAAATCCCTAAGATATGTCATATTAATATCACTTTAAGTAGGGGTATATTGATAATTCCCTTACCCCGCTTTATATAAGGGTTGTATAAATAAGTATGTTTAGTGAATTCACATTACGAGAAAAATTATAGTTGAAACCTAATTTTTGTTTTTAGGAAACAAATCAAATTTCTCAGTCTTTCTAGAGTTTTTAGGGAGAACAAAATTGTTTTCGTGTTCTATTTCGGATGATAAGTGTATAATTAGACATTGTAATATAGTGTTTAGTGTGATTTTGAACCATAAGTCTCTATTTAATGGTAACAATCTATTATTTGTGTGATTTACAGGTGTTAGGACTCAAAATGAAGAATTGATGCGACTATTAGAAGAATCGATCATGGTGATTAAGGGAGAGAAGAAAATAGAATTCTAAGTCATGGCTCAAGCCGCATTTATTGGTCGTGGCTTAGGTTTCACAAATTTCAGGCCACGACCTCACTCACAGCCTCACCCGCGGCCTGAAATTGGAAACCCATTTTTTAATTCGAGTTTTTAAGAACTTTATTTTGGAATAGATTTTTTAGGTTTTGTATAAATATTAACTCGGGAAATCATTGTTCACAACCTTTGTTTATGAAATAACATAAAGAATTTGAGGTTTTCCATCTACATTTTCGGTTAATCTCATCAATCTAAACTGGAGGTGGATCAAACAACTCATTTGGCATCAAACCTTGTGAGATCTAATTCAATTTAGTTTAATTACTTTACATTGGTATTTTACTCTCTTTGTTATCGCATGATTAATTAGGGTTAAACTTCGATTTAAACCTTGATTTATTGCTAGTGAGTCGTATGCATCCGTACTTATACAAGAAGACCACACAAGTGGCAATTGATCATACCGATTGACTCGACCCTTTTGGGACCTGTCAATTACCTTATGTATCTAGTTTATATCGAACACACTAGTGATCCAATTGTCAAGGTATAGTGCCTTCACGAAGCCCCATGTAATCAACGCATTAAACCCAATTCGCTTGAGTCTAGGGTTGTGTGTTTGATTAGGGAAGTAGTCATTGTTGTACCTTAACTATTGAGAATAGGAAGAACGAGGAACCATGTATGTTACTGGGTCTATAACTACTTTAAAACACCTTTGAATTGCATGTTTTATATAGATCGACGACCATAGGGTTGGTTGTGTTAATTGAGGAAGTTTGAGATATCGAAAGTCTAAGTTGCATTCCTATTATTTTCGTTACAAAGTATTTCCAATTCCATGTCTTTTTGAATTCTCTCAACATTCGCTCTCAAACCCTCATTATACTTTTCTTTTAAAACCTTAGAAAGATTACCAATCCCCATGAGATTAACCCTTTGGCACTATCTACAAAATAGTTGGTTTAGGAAATATATTTATTGACGTGTTCGATACTTGTTAATTGTTAGTGCCATTGTCGGGGACCAAGTCCTTTTTACTTAGTTTTTTCTTTTTCCTTTTGTTTGTTCACCTTTATGCCCAAAAGTCTTCATAGGTCGAATTCCACTGGATCACTACTTCCTTTTGATCTGGAGATTGAAAAGACTTGTCATCAGAACTAGAAAGAAACAAAGCAGAGGAGACAATCCTCTAGAGTTCAACTGAGCGAGGAGCAACCCCCTCCAATAGCTGACAAAGATGGAAACCCGCCACTTGAGGGGCAGTAGGAACATCGAGTTTTTCATCCCCAACAGTTTGAAGCACCTATTGTGCCACACGCATTAGTGGCGCTACAAAGGTATTTGTACCTTAATACCAACCACTCAATCAAAAAATGGTCGATCCCACTCCATAAAGGCCACAAACGCAACCTTGGGTCGATCATCGCATTAACATAAGGATAGAAAATGATGAGATACATGATCTCCTGGCTCATCAACCACGCTACATCGCATTCCCAACTCATAGGGGTAATTTTAAGCTCAAATCTGGTTTCATAAATCTTATCCCTGTTTTCCATGGATTAGATCCTTGATGGGGCATGTGCCCTAGGTCAATCCATTAACTGTCTTTATGAATACTTTTAGTTAATAGAATAGAGGATTTCATTTGCTGTTTATTATAATTAATTTGCATGTTTACATTATAATAAGATCCATGGGTATTTACATAAATATCCTAAATGTCCCTAGTCGATCATTATACTGGGAACTATAATGAATTAAGACTAGTGTGAGTCTTGATTGATGATCATATGATGATTATACGTATAGGGATACGAATCAAGATCACGAGTACTTGTTAGGGAACAAAGTACTTGGACCGACCATATGAGAGCATCACATGGATTAAGTCATAGTTGTTTCTCATGATAAGTATATATTCTAGTCCTCTCGACTTGAGATTACTGAGACTTCAACATTAGGAACACAAGATTTGACACAATCAAACGTTGTCTTTAACCGGATGATTATAAAGGTTGTGATTGGTTACTGTGTGAGCAATGTGATGAAGTTGAGTAATCGAGATAGAATTTGTCCCTCTCATATAAAGAGAGATATCCAGTGGATCCCTCGATGTGTTAGACTGTTAAAAGGCCTAGTCTAAGTGAATTGATATTGATCAAGTGTCACTTGGATGTTTTCAGATCTACCTAGAGATCGAGACTAGTACGATTGAACATGTTGGATGACAATTCCATGCCTTATGTTTGATCAAAAGGATATCGTGTGACAAAAGGATGTTATATACATTATTGATTAGGTTGTATCGATTTGATATTCGTATGACTTGGGTAGTCATAATGTCTTGCTAGAGGCCACTTATGACTTGTATACCAAAATGTGTTTTGGTACACTTTACAACGTTGTATGAGCCTATTGGGTCGCACACTAAGAATGGTTTTGCGAGATTTTAAGATGGTTCAGAAAAATGAATTTTATATGATAAAATTCATGACGGAAACGTCCTTGTGGTGTATTACACTTATACTTCTTTAAGTAGGGGTATATTTGTAATTTACTTAACCGTCTATATACAAGAGTTGTATAAATAGACGCTTTAAGTTAGAATACACTAACGAAAGATCAAAAGGCCAAAACTCCTTTTTCGTTTAAGAAACGACTTAGGGTTTTTGGTATGCTCTGGATCGTTTTGGAGAGATTCAAAAGGTTTGGCATTCTCTCGACGCTAGCACTTCGAATCTCTACGCCGCGTGTGTGATCTTGCGATAGAGGCGTTCGTCGTTGGCGCGCTTAGAGATCGATCAACCTTCTGAAAGGTATATTGCGATTGAGGTATGATTAAGTTTTTCATGGTTTAAACGTTTTTAATGGAACCTTGCTCTGATACCACTGTTGGGTTTTGGGGTTCATACGCAGCGGAGATTACAAAACAATTTTGACAAAAACCCCAACAGGATCCGAACCCCAAAACCCAACATTGGTATCAGAGCCATCGAGTTCGATTCCATTAAACTCATTGCATGTTTTCTTCTGATATATACATGATATATGATTGAAAGCATGTTAATAGTTGATGTATATTTGATATACATAAGTTTTCTGTGAGATTTATTATCATGTTTTGTGTATATGATACATATATTTGTGATTTAATTGAAATTAGTTTCGTGTTCTATGATCCATGATACCATTAGGTTCGATTGGGATAGTAGTTCATGATTCAATTACATGTTTGTGATTATTTGGATGAAGACCTAAAATTGCAAATAATTAATTTTCGAAATTATTTATTTATAAATAATTAATTTTCGAAATTATTTATTTGAAAATAATTAATTTTTGAAATTATTTATTTATCTTGTTATATCTATTTTGTTATGAAGTTTCTATTTTATAAAGATAGATAACAAATTAGAATAGGAGATAAATATCAAGAATCTTGTTATTGGTGATATACTAGGATTCAAATATCTTAAATCCAAAATAAATAATTAATTTTCGAAATTACTTATTTATAATTAATTAATTTTCGAAATTATTTATTTATCTTGTTATATCTATTTTGTTATGAAGTTTCTATTTTATAAAGATAGATAACAAATTAGAATATGAGATAAATATCAAGAATCTTGTTATTGGTGATATAATAGGATTAGGATAAGATAAGTCTTAATTGGATTAGGATAAGATTAGTCCTAATTGGATTAGGATAAGATAAGTCCTAATTGGATTAGGATAAGATTAGTTCTAATTGGATTAGGATAAGATAAGTCCTAATTGGATTAGGATAAGATAAGTCCTAATTGGATTAGGATAAGATTAGTCCTAATTGGATTAGGATAAGATAAGTCCTACTTGGATTAGGATAAGATTAGTCCTAATTGGATTAGGATAAGATGATTAGTTAGATGTGGGCCCTAAGTTAATTAAAAATGTTTTAATTGACTTAATTTCGGATAAATTTAGGGGTAAATTTAGTATAGTAAAATCAGCGAAAAATATGATTTTCTATAGCGAATTTCAATTTTCGAATTGAGATTCGTCTTCTAAAAATAATAATAAAAAAAAAAAAAGGCGCTGCCAATTTCATTACCCCGCTATTTGACGGGCAATGGACCGCCGTCTAACTAATCCTAGCGCACGGAAATTCTTTTATTAGTGAATAGTATAAAAATTTCCAAATTGTTTAGTGATTGAACAAATCAATAAAATATATGATATTTCATTGTTTACATAAAAATCACTAAAACTGAGTAAAATCCCTCTATTAAATTTTAAGTCTCGTGCCATCCATTTTAAACACTTGTCAAGGCCTCGATCATACTAATATAGTTTCAGCCATAGTTGGGTGTATTGTGTTATCTTGGTGAGACAAGTTGGGTAAGAGTTACCTAAATGTTTAAAATGGTCCGACTTAATAAAGCCATCAAAATAGTTTTGAGCTTTAGGCAAATGATGAGATAAAACATGCTAAGACATAAGATGTCCCATATCTCATAAAATGATCTAAAAATTACATAAGATGTAATTGGTAATTGTTACCTACCTAAATAATCTAGTTCTCGTGTTTCATGCCATAGTGTCATAGAATTAGGTGAAATATGGATTTTAGTCCCCTAAATAAACAAAAGACGTTTTAGGAGGGTTGTTAATTTAGTGGGAGTCTATTCCTCTATACTAAAATAAACTTTGCATAATCTTTATTGTAGATCAATGGCCTCTTCAAGTAATAATAATCCCCTGTCATCGCGATCCATCCTTGAGAAGGATAAACTATCTCTGGGACTAACTTTCTCGACTGGTTTCATAAACTTGAGAATTGTTCTTAAGCATGAACGCAAGTCGTATGTCCTGGATGCTCCAATCCCCGAGGACCCACCACCAATGCTACAAAAGTCGTGAAGGATGCGTATAGTAAACATGTCAACGATTCTACTTGATGTTGCATGTATTATGCTTGGCAACTATGGTTCCTTAACTTCGAAGGACATGGAACTAATGGAAGCCTACGACATGGCTATAACGCTCGAAGGAAATGTTCCAACAACAAGCTAGGCAAGAAAGGTTCGAGATAGTCAAGAACCTACATTCTTGCAAGATGACCGAGGGTGTGTCGCTTAGTCCTCATGTTCTTAAGATGAAGGGCTATGTTGACCAAACTGATAGA
This sequence comes from Stephania yunnanensis, assembly GCA_039657365.1. Taxonomy (NCBI): domain Eukaryota; kingdom Viridiplantae; phylum Streptophyta; class Magnoliopsida; order Ranunculales; family Menispermaceae; genus Stephania; species Stephania yunnanensis. The sequence goes on along the minus strand of CM077581.1, from coordinate 22,170,343 downwards.
CTCGGATTTCCCATAAGCCAAGAGTTGGCTACGGATTTGATCCTAAATTCATTACCGGAAAGTTACTCACAATTTGTGATGAACTACAATATGAATAATATGGAGAAATCAATTTCAGAGTTGCATTTGATGCTCAAAACTGCTGAACAAAATATCAAGAAACCCTCTAGCAATATGTTGATGGTCTAAAAGGGAAAGGGAATGAAAAAGAAAAGCAAAGAAAAGGCTAGAGTTGCCAAGGCTGTTGCTGCACATGCGCAAAGCCCATGAAACAAGTCAAGCCCCAGCCTGTTCTCTCGCTTCAAAACACCCAAAAGAAAAGGAAGAAGATTGTCATTTCGTAATCAAACCTATCTTTGGCATTGTCGTCTCGGACACATAAACGAGAAACGCATAACGAAGCTCCATAAAGATGGGCTTCTTGATTCATTTGATTTAGAAACATATGAATCATGCATATCTTGTTTACTAGGCAAGATGACTAAAAGTCCCTTTATCGGACACAAGGTGAAAGGGCAAGTGATTTATTGGGTCTAATACATACCGATGTATGCGGTCCTATAAACACAATTGCTAGAGGAGGTTATCGACTTCATTACATTTACTCGATGATTTCAAAGAGATATGGTTATGTATATCTTATGAAACATAAAGCTGAATCATTTGAGATGTTTCGAACGTTTCAAAATGAAGTGCATAATTAACTTGGTAAAACTATCAAAACATTTCGATCAGATCGAGGTGGTGAGTATTTAAGCCAAGAATTTGATGATCATCTTAGAAATTGTGGGATTGTCTCCCAATTGACTCCACCAGCAACTCCACAATGGAATGGAGTTTTCGAAAGGAGAAATCAAACCTTATTAGATATGGTTCGATCTATGATGAGTCATGCAGATATTCCATTATCCTTTTGGGGTCATGCATTACAAACTGCAGCTTTCACTCTAAATCGAGTTCCTTCTAAAGCGGTTGATAAAACACCATATGAGATATGGTACGGGAAGAGACCTAGTTTGTCTTTTCTTAAGATTTGGGGTTGTGAGGCTTACGTAAAGCGACAAGTCTCAGAAAAACTAGCACCTAAATCGACAAGTGTTTATTTGTGGGGTATCCTAAGGAAACAAAAGGATATTACTTTTATAATCCCGCTGAGAACAAAGTGTTTGTTGCAAGGTATGGTGCCTTTATGGAAAAACGGTTTATTTCAAAAGACACTAGTGGGAGATAAATAAATCTTGAAGAAGTTCAAGAATCACAGGTAAACACTAAACCGCTATCGGAAGTTCAACAACGTTCAACCGAACCGATTGAACCTCCGCAAGTGACACAAGGCCCACGTAAATCTAGTAGGGTAAGACATGAGCCGAGAGAGATTCGATTTTCATTACCGATAGTCGTGATGTGTTGCTTATGGATCAAAATGAGCCCACCACTTATCGGAGGCTATGTCTGGACCAGACTCAGATAAATGGCTAAGTGCCATGAATTCCGATATGCAATCCATGTATGATAACCAAGTTTGGAACTTGGTTGATTTACCTGAAGGTGGTGAGACCATTGGATGTAAATGGATTTTCAAGAAGAAAACTGACATGGATGGCAAAGTGCATACTTTTAAAGCAAGACTTGTAACAAAAGGTTTCAGGCAGACTCAAGGTGTTGATTATGATGAAACTTTTTCGCCGGTCGCCATGCTTAAATCCATAAGAATTTTAATTGCCATTACTGCATATTATGACTATGAAATATGGCAAATGGATGTAAAAACAACATTTCTTAATGGAAAGTCTGCTTGAGGACGTGTATATGACACAACTCGAAAGTTTTATACATCCCGAGAATTCTAGGAAGGTATGCAAGCTTCAAAGATCCATTTATGGATTAAAGCAAGCTTCTCGGAGTTGGAATCTTCGTTTTGATGAAGCAATCAAGGATTTTGGTTTTATTAAGAACGAAGATGAGCCTTGTGTATACAAGAAGGTCGGTGGGAGTGTAGTTGTTTTTCCGTACTTGTATGTTGATGATATATTACTCATTGGAAATGACATCCCAACATTGCGAATGTCAAGTCTTGGTTAGGGAAGTGTTTCTCAATGAAAGACTTAGGAGATGCACCTATATCCTAGGGATAAAGATCTATAGGGATAGATCTAAGAGGCTAATCGGTCTAAGTCGAGTGCTTACATAGACAAGGTGTTTGAATAGGTTCAGGTTTGCAAGACTCTAAAAGAGGATTGTTGCCAATGTCTCATGGGATAAGTCTCAAGAAGACTCAATGTCCTAAGACAAATGATGAGCGAGACCGTATGAATAAGATTCCATATGCATCAGCTATTGGATCTATCATGTATGCCATGTTATGCACTCGACTCCGATGTATCATATGCTTTGAGCACTACAAGCAGATATCGCCGATCCAGGTGAGAGTCACTGGATAGCAAGAAAGAACATTCTTAAGTACTTAAGAAGGACTAAGGAAGTGTTCTTGGTCTATGGAGGTTTTGAAAATGATCTAGTTGTAAATGGTTACACGATGCAAGTTTTCAAACCGACATAGATGATTTTAGATCGCAACTGGATATGTGTTTATTTTGAATGGAGGTGCAATAAGTCGAAAAAGTTCGAAGCAAGAGATCAGATTCTACAACAGTAAGTTGAGTATATTGCAGCGTCCGATGCAAAGAAAGGAGGCGCTTTGGATCAAAAAGTTCATTTCGAACTAGGTATGGTTCCAAGTATTGTCGACCCCGTTTGTTTGTATTGTGACAATAACGGGGCAATAGCACAGAGCCAAGGAACCTAGATCACACCACAGATCCAAACATATACTCAAGCGTTTTCATCTCATCAGAGAAATTATTGAGATGGGAGACGTAAAGATTTGCAGAGTACCTACTAAAGACAACGTTGTGGATCCATTGACAAAACTCTTCCACAAGCAAAACATGATGGTCATGTTAGATCATTAGGCATTGGATGCATGTATGATTGGCCCTAGTGCAAGTGGGAGATGATGGGGCATGTGCCCTAGGTCAATCCATTAACTGTCTTTATGAATACTTTTAGTTAATAGAATAGAGGATTTCATTTGCTGTTTATTATAATTAATTTGCATGTTTACATTATAATAAGATCCATGGGTATTTACATAAATATCATAAATGTCCCTAGTCGATCATTATACTGGGAACTATAATGAATTAAGACTAGTGTGAGTCTTGATTGATGATCATATGATGATTATACGTATAGGGATACGAATCAAGATCACGAGTACTTGTTAGGGAACAAAGTATTGGACCGACCCGCTATGAGAGCATCACATGGATTAAGTCATAGTTGTTTCTCATGATAAGTATATATTCTAGTCCTCTGACTTGAGATTACCAGAGACTTCAACATTAGGAACACAGTGATTTGACACAATCAAACGTTGTCTTTAACCGGATGATTATAAAGGTTGTGATTGGTTACTGTGTGAGCAATGTGATGAAGTTGAGTAATCGAGATAGAATTTGTCCCTCTCATATAAAGAGAGATATCCAGTGGATCCCTCGATGTGTTAGACTGTTAAAAGGCCTAGTCTAAGTGAATTGATATTGATCAATGTCACTTGGATGTTTTCAGTCTACCTAGAGATCGAGACTAGTACGATTGAACATGTTGGATGACAATTCCATGCCTTATGTTTGATCAAAAGGATATCGTGTGACAAAAGGATGTTATATACATTATTGATTAGGTTGTATCGATTTGATATTCGTATGACTTGGGTAGTCATAATGTCTTGCTAGAGGCCACTTATGACTTGTATACCAAAATGTGTTTTGGTACACTGCCAACGTTGTATGAGCCTATTGGGTCGCACACTAAGAATGGTTTTGCGAGATTTTAAGATGGTTCAAAAAATGAATTTTATATGATAAAATTCATGACGAAACGTCCTTGTGGTGTATTACACTTATACTTCTTTAAGTAGGGGTATATTTGTAATTTACTTAACCGTCTATATACAAGAGTTGTATAAATAGACGCTTTAAGTTAGAATACACTAACGAAAGATCAAAAGGCCAAAACTCCTTTTTCGTTTAAGAAACGACTTAGGGTTTTTGGTATGCTCGGATCGTTTTGGAGAGATTCAAAAGGTTTGGCATTCTCTCGACGCTAGCACTTCGAATCTCGGCGCGTTCGTGTGTGGACCGGCCGATAGAGGGCGTTCGTCGTTAGCGCGCCTTAGAGATCGATCAACCTTCGAAAGGTATATTGCGATTGAGGTATGATTAAGTTTTTCATGGTTTAAACGTTTTTAATGGAATTAGATTCGGATCCTGTTGGGGTTTTTGTCAAAATTGTTTTGTAATCTCCGCTGCGTATGAACCCCAAAACCCAACAATCCTAAGGATCCAATTACCTTTATCAAAGATTTCCACTCTATGTTTAGGACCATGATTCCCCCGAGAGTCAATGAAGACGAAGTTAAACTCTCTTCTTTTCTTTTTTGCCTTAAGGACAAAGCCCAAGACTGGCTCTTCTATCTCACCACTGGTTCCATAACAAACTAGAACGATGCGCCCCTCAAAGAACTCTTCCCTAAATCTAGATCTTCCCAACTCATTAGGGAAATATGCAGTATCAAAATGAAACTAACCGGATCCTTTGGCGACTATTGGGGTCGTCATAAGTGCTTACTTGCTCAATGACCCCAACATGGCCAAAATAACCTCTTCATTGTCTATTTCTTCTATATGGGACTTACACCCTTGAGAAATGCATGATTGAAGATGTTTGCGAAGGCGATTATGGATGTAAGACAACTCAAAAGATGCTTGATTTGTATGAATCTATAGCAAGTCAATCATGTCATTACATTGATGATGAGGAAGAGGGACTTTCACAAAATCTTTTGGATAGAGTAGGGTCAAATCCAACCAATAGCAAGCTTGACAAACTCACTAATCTCATAGAGCGATCATTACTTTCGAAAAAAACTAAAGTCAAAGCTTGCGGCTTCTGCTCAGCCCATGATCATTCCACTAATTCTTGTCCCACCTTGTTTGAGAATGAACAAGCAAACGCTATCGGTGGTGTATTCCAAGTACTACCGAGGAATCAATACAACAGCAACAAACAACAACATAGCCTTAGTCCCAAATTAATTGGGTTTGTCTACATGGATCAAACCACAGAGGAATCAATATGGCAACAATCTTAGTAATACTTATAATCATGCCGTCAAAAGCCTTATTAGAGCTATGGACCTCAGAATCATAACTATCTCCAATATGTTCCGAATGGACAACCATTTCCTCAACAATCCTAGCCCACTTAGAATTTGGGATCTTTAGAAGAGATGGTAAGAACCCTCGTCGCTAGTCAAGACATACTCTTTAAAGAATTAACACAGTTTAAAATCGAGTCAACCGCGAGTCATGTCGCGAGCATTAAAAACCTCGAGGTTCAAGTAGGGCAACTTGTCTTACGATTAGGGCACATCGAAAAATAAGGGAATTTACCATCAAAATCAGTTCCAAACCCGAGGACATGTAAATGTTATATCAAGGCGGAACAAAACTGAGTCGAAGGAGCTTAAGGTTGACAAAAGTGAACATCAATTAAGCAAGATGAGACTTTGTTATTAAGACGACAGTGTGAGATAAAAATTAGGGCCCCTTTTCTACAAAGACTTTACCTGAAGAGGTGCAAACACTTGGAAAAAATTGAGAAAGTGATAGAGAGTCCTCAACACAAGCTCGGAGTGAAGGAGTTAGATTAAAAGAAGCGTGAAGTGGTGGGAGATTTAGAGCCCGAAGAAGTATGAAAGAAAAGCTTGCGAATAAAGAAAAGGTAAGTGCGGGAAGGGCGTCTTAATTATGATTCAGAAAAAGATACCCCTTAAATGCCAAGGCCTTGGCATGTTTGCGACTCATGCAAGATAGGTGACACTTTTATTAAGAATGACGTGTGCGATTTGGGTGCTTCCATTAATATTGCCCCTCTTTCTCTCCCCCTCTTTCTATCTCTCTCTCTCTCTGCTTAAATCCTTTGATGAAGATCTATTGAAAGACACACAGGTTTTTGCCCATCTTGCAGATAGGCCGATTTTACCCCTAATTGATGCCTTAATAAATGTTTAGGAATTAGTTTTTCCTGAAGACTTTTATGTTATAGACATCGGGGATAAACCTTCTCATTACTTACCCTAAATTTTGCTAGGTCTATTTCTGACTGCTCGAACAAAGTCAACATCTTTGAGGGTACTTCGTCTACGGAGTTTAATAGGGAGATTGTAAAATTCACTATTTTTGATACCATGAATCCTCTTACTAATAAATATTGCTTATTTGCAGAGCATGTTTCTAACTATCTATTGCAAGACAAACTTAGGTTAGAAACGTAGGACGGTCGTCAAGTACCAAAAGTTGATGATATTCTTTCATCGCTGGTTTTGAATTAAGGGTTACTCACTATCTTTATAGAGATGCACATATGAAAACCACTCGGGATCTGACCGAATGGGACAACGTCACTTAGGACGCATACATCAAAGTCTAGCCAAAGACTTAAAAGAAAGGCGTTTGTTGGGAGGCAATCCATTTTTATTTCTTTTATTTCTGTTCTAGTTTAGTTTTTGTTTTTGTATATATGTTTAATAAAACCCTTACTTGGTTTCTTAGATTTTTGCATGTGTTATGAATGTTTGATGAGCACCAGAGGCACTAGAGCACCCCGAGTTCCTCTAAGTTTGATTTTGGATTACTTACTTAGAATAATTTGAGAATTTTAAGGGAGTTAACGTATTATTAGGATTTTATGTGTTTTGAGACTTAGTTGGGACATAAACCAACTTAAGTCGTTGCATTAGTGGCAAGTCTTTAAGTAGACCCAAAACCTTAGACTTCATTCCACCATCTTGTTGTTCTCACCCTTAGTTGAAAGATTTCAAGCTCACAAGATTCGGTGGGAATTATTTAAATTAACTCCTTTGGTTATTAGTTCTTGCTCTTATTATAAGGTTTTTTATTGTTTCCTTAGTCACTTAAACATGAGAGAATTTTTCTTATCTTATGATGTAATTTGCAAGATTAGGTTCAACTTCATACTTTGCAGTACTTGGGTGTGTTATTTCTCACCTACTCACTCTTATTTTCACTCTATATATATATATATATTCCATTTTCTCTTTCACCCGCTTTCTATTCTTTGTTCATACTCACTTCCCGCTTGTACCGAACCTTGGTGACAAGGTTTTGGAATAAGTTTAGGGGTGGCTTTCAGGTATTGAGGATCAGTTTTGGTTGTTATGTTAGGAATTGCGCAATATGACAGGTATAACAGTTACATTTTTTTTGTTGCGTATTCCGTGGGATTGACTGGTATGGTATGGTTGTGTATCTCCCCTTATTCTTTCCTCTTTCTATCAACTTTTCATCTATTTCCATTATTTTTGTTCATGCACCATCTTATTATAATATTTTATATAGTATTTTATTTATGTCCATGGTACTTTTTCTCACTACATGTGTGCTCATGCATACTTTAGTTTACGGTTAGGACTATCTAGTTGAGTTTAGAATCACCTAAAACCTTATCGAGTGTCTTTGTGTGGATAAGTTACTTAAGCGAGACTTGAACTTTGCTGAGAATTAGGAGACACTCAATCTTGAGTGTTATTCGTCATTGTTGAGATTGCATGTTTAGGGAGCTAGTATGAGGTTGAGACTTTGTGCTACATACAAAAGAGAGTAGGTGGTCATAACTGTGCAAGTGGAAAAAGTCAGATTTCTAGGGTGCTAGAACGAGGGTGTAACCCGCTCGAGGCGAAATCCCATTATTGAAACACTTTTTTTTTGGGGGAGGGGGAGGGGGAAGTAGGCATTTTTTGATTTAAACCCTTAACAGCCTACCCATCATTTTACAGCTAGTTAGCCCATTTGAGCTGATTTAAACTTGATTTTTTTTAATACCTATCATTAAACCCCTAGCCATTAGCCTTACATCATTTTACCTAGTTGGAAAGTTCCATCAACCGTATTGAAAGTGAGAAAGAGCAAGTTTTGGAATGAAATGTACAAAACTCTAAGTTTAGGGGTGGTTTTTAGTGAAATAAATTCCCACCGACTTCAAAGAAAAGAAATATGAATTCAGCTTTGAATTCAATGATAAATTCATCATTTTGAGACAAGAAATTCAAAAAGAATGGGCCAAATTGAAGATTCAGTGGTTGGAAAAATAGGATGAATACAATTTGATAATGTTATGTTTATCCATGTAAACTCCTTGTGTGCGTTAGCTATCAGTGCTTATAATGAGCTTGATTTGATCTTTTCCAACATTTGCATTTTTCTTATATTTTTCCTTGACACATTAAATCGGCCCTATTACAACCTACTTTAAAGACCTATTGACACCTAACTGTGCTAAATCTACATTAGTGGAGAACGTAGTTGCATTTCTTGCATATGGTACCCTCTTGAGTGTTGAAGCACTAATTTTTTCAGAAATTGTAAACTTGTGTGCTTAAATGTATATGCCCAGAAAATTGTTGAGTAGTAGACGGTCTTTATCTTAACTGAGTCTAGTTTTTTCAAGTGTGGTTTCTATTGATGTTTGAACTTTGTTTCTAGAAAAATCTTAACTCCATACTTCTTTAAGGGGATGGTTGAAGTTTGGAATTAGGTATCGGGTGGGTCAGTTGTTATTTAGCTAATGAAGTTATTAGGAGTCTAGTTTGTTTAGTAGTAAGGCGTGTTGTCATGCATTCCTTTGCTCGAGACGTGAAAAGTCTAAGTTTAGGGGCGTTTGATAAGTGTATAATTAGACATTATAATATATAGTGTTTAGTGTGATTTTTAATCATAAATCTCTATTTAGTAGTAATAATTTCTCATTTGTGTAATTTATAATTATTAGGACTCAAAATGAAGATTTGGTGCTAATATTAGAAGAATCACTCATGGTGATCAAGGGAGAGAAGAAAAAAAGAATTCTAGATCGTGGCTTAAGTTGTATTTATAGGTCATGGCTTAGGTTTCACGAATTTCAGGCCACGGCCTGACACACATCATGGAATTGGAACCCCACTTTTTAATCCGAATTTTTAGGAACTTCATTTTGGAATAGATTTTTTTAGGTTTTATATAAATAGTAACTTGGGAAATCATTGTTAACAACCTTTGTTTACGAAAGAATATAAAGAATTTGAGGTTTTCCATCAACATGTCCGACTAATCTCATCAATCTAGATCAGAGGTGGATCAAATAACTCATTTGACATCAAACCTATTTGAGATCTGATTCAAATCAATTTAGTTGCTTTACATTGGTATTTTATTATCTTTGTTATTGCATGATTGATTAAGGTTAAACTTTGATTTAAACCTTGATTTATTGCTAGTGAGTTGTACATATTCGTACTTATGCAAGAAGACCACACAAGTAGCAATTGGCCATACCGATTGATTCGACTGGGACCAATCAATTACCTTAATGATCTAGGCTAAATCGGACACACTAGTGATCAGATTTTTAAGGTGTAGTGCCTTCATGAAGCCCTATGCAATCAACATATTAAACCAAATTCACTTGAGTCTAGGGTTGTGTGTTTGATTAGTGAAGTAGTTAATGTCATACCTTGACTACCGAGAATAGGAAGAGTGAGGAACTATGTACATTACCAGGTCATTATAGCTTCTCTAAAACACCTTTGAATTGCATGTTTTATATAGATCGATGACCATAGGGTTTATTGTGCTAGTTGAGGAAGTTTGAGATACCGAAAGTCTAGGTTGCTTTCCTATTATTTTTGTTACAAAGTATTTCCAATTCCATGTCATTTTGAATTATCTCAACATTCGCTCTCAAACCATCGTTTTCCCTTTCTTTTAGAACCCCAGAAAGATTACTAATCTTTGTGAGATCAACCCTTTGCCACTATCTACAAAATAGTTGGTTTAGGAAATATATTTTATTGATACGTTCGACGTGCGTCTCGGGCTAACACTCGGATTCTTAGTCATCTTTTATGTATGGATTTCTAATAGAGGATTTTCATTTAATGCGACTTCTTAAATATCTATAGAAGCGAATTAGCGATTCATGTACGGTTTACTTTTGTTAATCACTTCAATGGAATTCGAATTTGATTTTGTTGTAATAAAATTTTAAATTTTGTTGTGTTTTAAACCCAAAAAATCTAACACATTGTACATCATAATGTCGTATTTCTTGAACTCCTTCCTAGTCATAAGATACGCAGCCTTCTCAGAATCCATTGGCCAGGCTAGTACTTCCTTGAAAGCATGTGCCCGTACCATAATCTGTTCTATTATAGCCACAACAGTCTCAGCTACTCCCTCTACCTACTAAACTCAGGACTAGCTGCAGGTTGAGCCTAAAGCTATGGCTCTGGTGGTGCCATCTGCCCAATCATCATAGCCATAAGTCCTACGATTCTAGTATATCTCTCATTTGCTATTTCATCTTAGTTTTTCCACTATTTTTCCTTATTTGAATTACCCTGAGGTCCAAGTCTCCATGAGCCTTCTCTTTGCTCAGCCATCGTATTCTGTGACACAAAGGAGAGATAAGACCATTAATGTAATGTTCAAAGAAGACAATTAAATCATATTTATTCAATAGATAACAATAAATTAGTAATGACCCTTAAACTCTAACTCATGACACTTGTCATTTTTAGGACCTTGACGTGACTTAGCGGCCAATTCTACGTAGTGTACTCGGTCAGTACTCAGGCGTCGACACCAAGGTAATAATTAAATAATTTTACTTGTGTTTGATGCCTATATTATAATAATATATTTGCATGTGCAATTTTAAATATCTTACTATCGGTATTTGCGAGCTAGAACGGTATCGAGTGGAAATGCGTGCGCGAGATGATTAGGTAGATCGAAAAATCTAGACATGAGTTTAAAACTTAGCTATATTATTTAGGTTCTATCTAGACATCTAAGAATGTGGTGAGCCTAAACAAAAGATAATATAAAATAGTTATTAATTCTATGCATCTTGTACGGCTTAAAGTCTAGTTAAATTGGTATAAAAAGCCTAAATAGGGACACTTATAAAGACTTGTATGGGGACCATAAAATTGGTCAATGGATCAACCTAGTGACCAAACCAAGTAGGATCTAGTGGAAACATAATGGAGTCCTACGACTTTCATGTCTCAATTAATTTGAGATGCTAGATGGACCTAAAGATAAGTTAGAAAAAATGATGCTAGGTCCATCTAAAAAGCTCATATACAAACAAAAAAGATTATATATAAGGGACTTAGCGTTTTTGTGCATATGAAGGAAAAATTCAACACATCTAAGAAGAAAAGGGCTTGCTAGAGTTTCATGCTAGAAAGCCCAAGAATGAGAGGATTTGGCTTCTATTGGAGTTGAGGATTCAAAGCTTTGAAGTATCAAACCCTAGGAAACCTCTACTCATAACTCTATTTGTTAATGACATGGATTTCCAACAATGCATTGAAGGTTTTCAATAAATATTTCAGTGTTGGATTTTTATGAGTTTTGTCCCTCATTATTTGATGAGATTTTGGCAAAAAGTTTTAAGGTTTAAAGGCTTTCAAAGAATTTTATTCCTCTACTTCAGATTTAGGGATCCTATGTCACATAAATTGGGTTTTTTGATGGTTTTGATGAAAATGAAAACATAAGGCTGAAATGTCATCCAATATAGTTTTAAGACCTTGTTTATGAAGATTGTGTGGATGATGAAATGGGTTGCAAATTAATGTTATTGTGGTTATTGTTGTTGTTTTGAGGAGAATGCCCCATTTGATCATGTGTTAGGAATAAAAAAAACTACTTTCAACAAATTGCATCTCAAATGTTTGAAAAAATGACATAAAAATGGGACAATTTTGGGTAGATTTTTGGCAAGACTTTACGACCTTTTTCGGGGGTCTCAACTAGTCCAAAAATCACCAAGATCTACAGCGAATATCAACATACTATAAGTTTGATTTACTAATATTTTCATTCAATTCCGTTATGTTTCGAATCGTTTTCAAAAATAGTTTTGAAATAGGAAAATACGAGCTTTTAATTGAGCCGAAATGAGTTTAAGCACATTCCGAGCATCTAACTGTGCCGGAATTAGGCCAAGATTTTCATGTTATATAACTACATTGTAGGAAAGCTTTCCACCAAGTTTAGTGATTTTTCGAGTTGTTTTGATTGGTTTTCCAAATGGATCTTGAAATAGACGAAATGTACTTACTTAATGAGATGATTTTTGACTTAAAGTATTTCAAGCATCAAATGATATCGGAGTTTCACCAAAATTCTCAGAATGTGTTATTAAATCATATTAGTGTTTCCACCAAGTTTCGTTATTTTTCAGCGTGTCTAACGTAGTTTTTTAATCACTCTTCAACTAAGAATTTAATATTTACAAGTAAGAACTTAGAATTTCACTTAAAGTTGTGAATTGGGTTTTAGGACTTTTAAATATGATTTTATCACTCAAGAACCTTGGGTTCAATTATTAGGACTTCACATAACCAACCTCAAGAATTTTGAAATTTTCTTTTTATTTTTAAGCCATGTTTCAAGTTGAAGAAAAACTAACTTTCGAATATTTATTTTGAAGTCCCTAGCGGACTATCATGCAAACTAGTGTTGTGCACCCATTTGAAATGATTTCTAATGATCTTAAATAGTTCAATAACACCCAAAAATAATAGATAAAGTGTGTTGAACAATATTAAGCAAGTCCAGACACTTTTGGGCGAGCTAAGTGTCCAATGAGGATTTAAAATAATAGAAAGGAATCATTAGACCACCCAAATTGACTTGGAATGATTTGTATGACTCTACATGGGATTCTTTAGCACCAATACGTCAAGTTACCTTGCTCACATAATAACATCCCTTAGTAGCTTAATACCAAGAACACAACGAGTGTTAAGTTACAAATAGTCAAGTTAGATTACAATTGAACTACATTAGCAACAACGATGGTAAATGCAACTTAATGACTCTAACACATATACAAATAATCAAATGGGACACCAAGTACCTAGGTAGATAGAGTCGGGCATCATGGTTTGACTAGGACGTGTGTTGGGAGCCACGATGGCATATTTTTCGTGTAATTTAAGGTAAGTAAACCAACAAGGATCTCCATTGTAATTCATTTTCGTTTATTCATTCTTTAAATAATGAATTAGCTTTTCCATGGACTCTCACTCCTATTATGAGTGTTTGAGGGCCAAGTAAGTCAGGAAGGTTTCTCCGGGATGTGGTTGCCGACTTGCAATCAAGACTACAACCCCAATTCATTGGATTTTATCTGAATGAGATTGTGACGGCCCCAACTACAAATATGGGCACCACCCGGCCTAATCCGTTAATTAAGCCCTAATCTCCCCTATAGGACGTAACAAGGAATTAGTCAGCCTTAGTTAAACACTTACACACCTACTATTTATGATACCACCTGCAGTTAACTTACCTATTTTAGTAACTAACCTATGGTTGTCTATAAATCAGAGTTACAAAATTTTTTTCTAACAGAATTTTCAGCGGAAGTCTTTTTAGTTACTAGTGGAAATGAAATCCTAAAGCCTAAACTATTGTGGAAAAACCAGGAAACAGTGATCACATGCATATATAAACAAAATGGTGATATATATCGTGTGTCTAGTCCTATAGTCCTATTACTCAACCCAAAAGGCAAAAGAACGTGTACATAAAAATGTAATACAAAAGAATACAAAATGTACGAAGGTGTGTCGTAGCAGTCCTCCACCGGCTCAGAGGTAGTCACCAATCTTCTCTTTGCCTGATCTGCTACTCGGTTGATATGCACCCACCGTCACAAACTAGACCGTGAGTACATGAAGTTATTTAAGTAATACTGAGAGACATCGATCCATATTCCCAAATAGGCAACAAGTATCAAATTGTATTTTTTAAATAGAAACTATGCTGAAAGAAACATCATGAAAAGAGATACTTAAGTTAATCAAATATGAAACTGACTTAAGGTTAAGTAATAATGGATTAGGGTCGGTCGGCCGCGATCTTCATCACATCAGCCTGTCCACTACAATTTGAGCTCTACTCTATATCATTTTATTACAACTTGAGCTCTATATCATAATTTCAAAAGGTCGTACGTACGATACGCCTTTTCTATTCCAAGTGAATTAGTCGTCACCAGAATGTATACTTGCTGACATACCCGAGTTTTAAAACTCGTCATGTTCACCCAAGTTATTCTTGTGCCAACAAACCCCGAGGTCCGGTTACCCCGTTCGAGGCACGTTACCTCGTGTGTCATGCAAGGTAGTGGAGAAATTCCCTAACATCCCGGCAAGTCTAGTGACCCTCGTATGAAAGCTGAATTTCTATCATCAAATGACCCTAACCACAAGAACCACTTTCATATTAAAAATGACACAACATTGGAATCCAAGATATGTAATAGCATACTAATGCACAAAGGATTTGAGTCAAAATAAACAAACTATCCTAATAGCATGCTATATCACTGACTTTCATACACAACACTCAACATGCCAAATTATAGGAATTAGAATCAATGATATACAAAACAGAGTATGCTGTGAATAACATAAAATGAGCAACTGAACAAGTCATAGCATATGGATTTCAAAGGCAATTCAGTTCGAATAACTGAGAATAAATAAATAAATGGAATCAAATGTAAATAAATGTCTCAAATCAGTTTACTTACATACACACAACAATTCCTAAGCTATCCGGCTTCCGTCGCGTCGATGTACGCACCCAAACCCCGTAATCGCTCCTCTAGGATCCTAACAGTTGAAAATGTATCAATTTAAATCCCAGTTTAATGATTTAACATCCCTAAATTGGTCGAAATCGGTCACAATTGAGTTTGACATCAATTTGTCGATTTCGCGTTTGTCGAGGTAAACCCCCGGTATAACGCCTCGACCGACTCCCGAATTCTTCACTTTTATAGGAACATTGAAGTTTTATTGATTTGGGTGACAAATATATTTTTTCCTATTTTTCTAAGATTTTCATGAGTTTTTTTCATAATTTTATCTCTTTTCAGGAATTTATTATATATTAAAAATTGTTTAATTTAATTAAATCATTAAATATATATATATAATTAAATATATATTATATATATTGAGGTGGGTCTAGGTCGACCCGACCCGATCTCCATTGGGTCAGGGTCGTTCCGACCTGATCCACATGGGTTCGGGTCGACCCGGCCCGATCCCCTCTTCTTCCTTTTCTTCGCGAAGCCTTTGGTGGTTTTTTTTTCCTTTGCGAGGCGTTGGGGTTGGCTCCCAACTCCAACCCCAATGGGTTTTGATGGCAAGGGAGATCCTTTTGCCATCTCTCTCGTTCCTCTCTCGGTCGGCCATGGAGGTTCGGCCCTCCATGGCCACGACACCAAAAGTAACAACAACAGCCGACACACAACAGCAACAACCGCAACAATGGAAATCAACAACTCACCTTGGAGCTCGATATCTCGGTATCTCTCTATGTTTCTCTCGGTCTCTCTCTCCCGATCTCTATTTCTTATTCCCGGCTCTTCTTTCTTCTTCACCACTTTTTTTCTCTCTCTCTCATTTTTTAAAAAAAATCAAAATGGACAAAGTGATGATGTATATATATATTTATATATATATATATATATATGTGTGTGTGTGTGTGTGTGTGTGTGTGTGTGTGTGTGTGTGTGTGTGTGTGTGTGTGTGTGTGTGTGTGTGTGTGTGTGTGTGTGTGTGTGTGTGTGTGTGATGTATAAATGAGGTGATGTGGCCTCATCACCACCACTTGCTTCTACTTTTTTTTTCTTTCATTTTATGCAATAAATTGAACTTGCTACACTTACCCCACGAGCTGCTACCTCGGGCTCACGTCGACACGTGACTCGAGGCGCGTTCCCGCTCGTCTCGGCATCTGCATACCCGTAAATGACCTAGTAGTCTACAAAAATACATTACATTAGGCATACAACACATAAATATAACATTTACCTCGGCTACCGTGCCTCGGTAGTGACACGTATCGCGCTGCGGGTCCCACGTCACGGGTCATTGTATCATAATTAACGAATTGAACGTGTATTAATTATTAGGTCGTGACAATACTTCCCAAGTAATAGGAAGTTCATCCTCGAACTTAAACTAAACGAATATTAAAATATACCTGACTCGAAAAGGTACGGAAATCTATATCGCATATAGTCTTCAAGTTCCCAAGTGAGTTCTGAATCTCCATGAAATTGCCACTTGACTAACACCTTCGGGATAGACTTGTTTCTTAACTGTTGTACCCTTCGGTCAAGAATCTGAACTGGTTGCTCTTCATATGAGACATCATCACTCAAATCAATCTTACTTAAACCCATTGTCGGTCTCTCGCCTGCCTTTGACTTAGCTAGTCGAAGCATTGATATATGAAACACCTGATAAATTCCTGACATCTGTGGAGGTAACTCTAACTCATAAGCAACTTTTCTAACCCGCTTCTTGATTTTGAAAGGTCCGATGAATCTCGGTGCTAATTTGCCCTTCAAATTAAATCAATGATGACCCTTACGAGGAGAAACCTTTAGATAAACTAAAGCTCCCTTATCGTACGTCGAGATTGTTGCGATACATGTCTGCATACCTCTTTTGCCTCTCCTGGGTTCCCTTAAGTTTCCGGCGAATCTGTCTTACCTTTTTTGTGTGATCGACAACAATTTCAGGCCCTAACAAGGTCCGGTCTTTTGACTCAGCCCAACAAGATGGTGAACGACACGGTCTGCCATATAACGCATTAAATGGCGCCATTCCAATGCTTTCCTGATAACTATTGTTGTATGCAAATTCACACAACGGTAAGTACTCTTCCCACGATTCGCCAAACTCAAGTACACACGCCCTGGCATATCTTCGAGAGTTTGTATCAACCTATCAGTCTGCCCATCAGTCTGAGGATGAAAGGTTGTGTTAAACCGTAAATGTGTACCATATTGCTCCTGCATACTCCGCCACATCCTGGACGTATACATAGCATCTCTGTCTGACGTAATAGTCAAAGGTATTCCATCCAGCCTGATAATCTCTCTCTCGAACAATACACTCAGCTGGTCACATGTGTAATGAGTTGCAACTAGTATGAAATGGGCGATTTCGTCAATCTGTCCACAATCACCCATATGGAATCATGTCTATGAACAGTCCTCGGCAGTCCTCGAACGAAATCCGTAGCTATGTCTTCCCACTTCCATTATGGAATTGGAAGTGGTTGTCATAATCCTCCAGGTCTACGATGCTCTGCCTTCACCTGCTGGCAAATCCCACAGTTCCTGATATACTCTGATATGTCCGCTTTCATCCCAGACCACCAAAAATGTCTTTTCATATCATGATACATTTTGGTCCTTCCTGGATGAACAGTGAATCGGGAACGATGTGAATCTTGAAGAATCTCATCTATCAGTTCTACTACTGCCGGTACCCACAATCTGCCTCAAAATCTGAGACACTGATCTGTTGTTTCAGTCCGATCGGTACACTTGGAACTCTGCTCTAACTTACTGAATCTCGGATAAAGTATGTCAGCTTTCTGATCCTCTGACGCTCCTGAGTCGACACTGCCTGAAGTCTCACTTGAGCACAAATCAGTACCTTCGTGTCATTAGCAATATCTGACTAACTCAGCCTTGTCGTCGCCTCGAGTAAACCATACTCGTGCGTTATATGACATCGAACAGTCTCAGCATCTCCAGTCGGGATTCTACTTAGCGCATCAGCAATGACATTTGCTTTTCCTGGATGATATTACAGAGAAAAGTCATAGTCTTTCAAAAACTCTAACCATCTGCGTTGTCTCATGTTCAACTTTCTCTGTGTGAAGAGATATTTCAAACTCTTATGGTCAGTATAGAGTGTGAACTTCTCTCCATACAGATAATGTCTCCATGTCTTCAAAGCAAACACTACTGTCGCCAATTCTAAGTCATGAGTTGGGTAGTTCTTCTCATGTATCTTCAGTTGTCCTGAAGCATAGGCCACCGTACCCTTCTCTTACATCAATACACAACCTAAACCCATACGAGAAGCATCTGTGTACACCATGAAACTCTTTCCAGCCTCTGGCAATATCAACACTGGTGCAGTAGTCAACAAGTTCTTCAGTTGAGCAAATGACTCCTCGCATTCTTTTGACCACTGAGACTTCACATATTTCTGGGTCAACTTGGTTATTGGTGAAGCGATTTTCGAAAAATCCTTCACAAACCTTCGGTAATAACCTGCTAACCCAGAAAACTCCGAAATAAGTTACTCACGTCGGCACTGGCCAATCCAAAATCGCCTGAATCTTTGTTGGATCTACAACAATCCCTACTGCTCCAATTATATGACCCAAAAATTTGACCTCAGACAACCAAAATTCACACTTACTAAATTTGACATATAATATGTGATCCCTCAAAGTCTGCAACGTCTCCCTGAGGTGTTGTTCGTGATCTTCTCGAGTTTTCGAGTACACCAATATATCATCAATAAATACAATCACAAAACGATCAAGATAAGGTCTCATTACTCGATGCATCAAATCCATAAACATGGCAGGAGCATTAGTCAAACCAAACGGCATGACTGTGAACTGATAGTGTCCATACCTCGTACTAAACGCTGTTATGTATTTATAATCCTCCCTGATCCTTAGCTGATGATATCTTGATCGTAGATCTATCTTGGAGAAAAATTGCTCTCCTCTCAACTGATCGAATAAATCATCGATACGCGGTAATGTATATTTGTTCTTGATTGTGACCTTGTTCAATCGTCAGTAATCAATGCAGAATCTCAAGGTACTGTCCTTTTTCTTCACTACAGGACCGGTGCTCCCTTGGTGATATCGAAGGTGTAATGAATCCCTTCTCACTCAATTCTTGCAACTGTTTCCTTAATTCTTCCAATTCCCGTGGAGCTATGCGATATGGTGGTATGGATATCGGTTTCGTACCTGGCACCAACTCAATAATAAAATCGATCTCCCTCGGTGGTGGTAATCCAGGTAAGTCTTCTGAAAACACGTCCGGAAACTCGCACACAACCAGAATCTCTGCAAGTTTCAGCTCATGACTCTCTGCAACGGTATATACCGATACCAAAGTCTCCATCTCCCCACTGGTCGCAAGTCGACCTCGAGTGCCCTCGGCTCTCGGTGTACTACTATTATATATGAACACTGAACGCCCTGGAATTTCAAATATCATTGTTTTTGCAAAATAGTCGATATGAGCATAATATGATGCTAGCCAATCCATCCCTAGCAACGTATTGAATTCCATAAACTTAAGCACTCTGAAATCTGCAGGTAACTCGACCTCGTCGATCTCTACTATGCATTTCTCCACCAAAGAATTAGGGTACACTCTATCTCTGGCTGCCGTACTCAAAATCAAATGGACTCCGACACTGACTGGTTTCAACCCTAACATGCTGACTATGCGACCAGAAGTGAAAAAAACTGTAGAACCTGAATCAAATAAAACATAAGTGTGATGACCACAAATGGAAATCATACCCTCAATGAGTTTCTGTGTAGCGTTTGCATCAGGCTGTGCAATCGTATGGACGACCTCTCGACGTTGTGGTGGAATCACTGTCGCTGGTTGTGGACACTGTCGACTGATATGTCCCACCTGACCACATCGATAACAAGTGACTGCTCTATGCTGACCCTGTGTCCGATCCTGGGCCTGTGTCGATACTTGTCTCTGCCTTGGTCTGAAATTGTCTCGTCCTCGTCATCTACCTCTACTTTTGCCTCTACTACCATGCTGCTGACGTGGGGCTGGTGGTGCTGGTAAGGCTGGTAAAGTAGACGTAACGGGAGCTGGCAATGCAGGTCTGACTGGTAGTGGTACACGAGGTCTACCCACAATCGTATGTAAAGGTATAGGAGGTGCTACAAAAGGCACAATCGCCCCTTGAATACCCCTATCCCAACTCCTCGGTCATTTGCCTTTTTGTCTCCTCCGCTCATACTCTGTAATTTGATCAGGTGTCATCACAGGTACTAAGAGTGTCTCGTCAGCCACACGGCTTATATAATAAGTCTCGTGAGCCAGTGCCTGCTCGAAAATCTCTCCCAATGTCCTGGCACCTGAATTGACCACATAAAACCTAATATCTTGCCTCAATCCGTCGCCAAAATGATACACATCATCGACATCCTCCTTCACAAGATCTCCGGCAAACTGCCTCAGATAGTCGTATCTGTCTCGGTATCTCATCACTGTCTCGTCGGCTCCCTGTCTCAAGTTCATGAACTACTTCCTCAACCGCTTCATCACTGCAGGTGGGAAGTATTGCTGATATAACTTAGTCTTGAAAGCATCTCAAGACTCAAACTATCCCTCAGCAGCTATCGTCACACGCCACCACACATCGGCATCTCGCCGCAAGGTGTACGACGAGATCTCCGCTCTGAGTCTATCATCAATCTACAAGACTCTGTGTAACTTCTCCTGTGACAAGACCCACTTCTCATCCTTCTCAAAATCTCACTGACCGTCGAAATATACCGATTTAATTCTGATGAAATCTTTCACCAGCTGAACTACCGATGTCGAACCAGCTAATGGGGGTATGGACGATGGTGTCGGCACTGTCTCCACTGCTGGAGTTGCTAGTATTTGTGTCGCATGTACAGTCAGCACTACGATCGGTATTGTAGTCGCAGTAGGACATGATGTCTGAGCTAGAGGTGCTGGTGGGGCAAAGCAGGAAGTCATCAGTGCAATGAGATCCACCAGCTGCCGACCCTGAGCAGCTACTCGATCTGAAAGCCTCTGGAATCCTCTGCTGATGGTATCGAAGGCTGGCTACCGCTCGCACCGACATCATCTCTATCGCGTGAATCCGCTATCTCCGACTGCAAATGGAGAACGAACGCGAATCAGCTACTACGTGAATAACGCATATATACACATAACAAAAATTAACATGTATATCATAGATATATCAAATCCTCAAATCACTTTCACTCACTTCCCAACTAATAGTTTCTAGGCGAGGATCATCTAGTTTTTCAAATCTAACTAAAGTTTTCTAACTTCTACAATTTTTTTTTAAATCTTTTAGTTGTTTCTGGCTGAACAAGGTACGCCGTTCACTACATATTGTAGTTGTGGTATCGTATTGTAGAAACTCCATATTCTACAATCCGGTAGCCATGTTTTATCACAATCATGGCGCTGATATCAACTGTGTTGGTATCATATAGCCTAGAACCATATAAGTAAGCCAAGTTTTATAAACCTTGGCTCTGATACCAACTGTGGTGGTATCATATGGCCTTAAACCATCGCGGTCTCTAAACTATGGCTCTGATACAACCTGTGACGGCCCAACTACAAATATGGGCACCGCCCGGCCTAATCCCTTAATTAAGCCCTAATCTCCCCTATAGGACGTAACAAGGAATTAGTCAGCCTTAGTTAAACACCTACACACCTACCATTTATGATACCACCTACACTTAACTTACCTATTCTAGTGACTAACCTATGGTTTTCTATAAATTAGAGTTACTAAACTTTTTTTTTCTAACAAAATTTTCAGCGGAAGTCTTATTTAGTTACTAGTGGAAATGAAATCCTAAAGCCTAAACTATTGTGGAAAAACCAGAAACAATGATCACATGCATATATAAACAAAATGGTGATATATATCGTGTGTCTAGTCCTATAGTCCTATTACTCAACCCAAAAGGCAAAAGAACGTGTACATAAAAATGTAATACAAAAGAATACAAAACGTACGAAGGTGTGTCGTAGCAGTCCTCCACCGGCTCAGAGGTTGTCACCAATCTTCTCTTTGCCTGGTCTGCTACTCGGTTGATATGCACCCACCGTCACAAACTAGACCGTGAGTACATGAAGTTATTTAAGTAATACTGAGAGACATCGATCCATATTCCCAAATAGGCAACAAGTATCAAATTGCATTTTTTAAATAGAAACTATGCTGAAAGAAACATCATGCAAAGAGATACTTAAGTTAATCAAATATGAAACTGACTTAAGGTTAAGTAATAATGGATTAGAGTCGGTCGGCCGCGATCTTCATCACATCAGCCTGTCCACTACAATTTGAGCTCTGCTCTATATCATTTTATTACAACTTGAGCTCTATATCATAATTTCAAAAGGTCGTACGTACGATACGCCTTTTCTATTCCAAGTGAATTAGTCATCACCAGAATGTATACTTGCTGACATACCCGAGTTTTAAAACTCGTCATGTTCACCCAAGTTAAAAAATGACACAACACTCAACATGACAAATTATAGGAATTAGAATCAATGATATACAAAATAGAGTATGCTGTGAATAACATAAAATGATCAACTGAACAAGTCATAGCATATGGATTTCAAAGGCAATTCAGTTCGAATAATTGAGAATAAATAAATAAATGGAATGAAATGTAAATAAATGTCTCAAATCAGTTTACTTACATATACACAGCAATTCTTAAGCTATCCGGCTTTCGTCGCGTCGATGTACGCATCCAAACCCCGTAATAGCTCCTCTAGGATCCTAACAGTTAAAAATGTATCAATTTAGATTCCAGTTTAATGTTTTATAAATTGGTCAAAATCAGTCACAATTGAGTTCGACACCAATTTGCCAATTTCGCGTTTGTCGAGGTAAAACCCCGGTATAACGCCTCGACCGACTCCCGAATTCTTCACTTTTTATAGGAACATTGAAGTTTTATTGATTTGGGTCACAAATATAATTTTTTCCTATTTTTCCGAGATTTTCATGAATTTTTTTTCATAATTTTGTCTCTTTTCAGGATTTTATTATATATTAAAAACTGTTTAATTTAATTAAATCATTAAATATATATATATATAATTAAATATATATTATATATATTGAGATGGGTCCGGGTCGACCCGACCCGGTCCAACAGGATCCGGGTCGGTTTGACTCGGTCTCCATCGGGTCAAGGTCAGTTCGACCCGACCCACATGGGTTCGGGTCGACCCGACCCGATCCCCTCTTCTTCTTCTTCTTCGCGAAGCCTCTGCTGGTTTTTTTTTTTTTAATCAATATGAACAAAGTGATGATGTATATATATATATATATATGTGATGTATAAATGAGGCTATGTGGCCTCATCACCACCACTCACTTCTACTTTTTTTTTCTTTCATTTTATGCAATAAATCGAACTAGCTACACTTACCCCACGAGTTGCTACCTCGGGCCCACGTCAACACGCGACTCGAGACACGTTTCCGCTCGTCTCGGTATCTGCATATCCGTAAATGACTTAGTAGTCTACACAAATACATTACACTAGGCATACAACACATAAATATAACATTTACCTCGGCCACCGTGCCTCGGTAGTGACACGTATCGCGTTGCGGGTCCCACGTCAAGGCTCATTGTATCCTAATTAACGAATTGAACATGTATTAATTATTGGGTCATGACATAGATGTGTTTTATTCGAGGCACCGTTGATATCCTTTATATGTGATTATCGAGGTTTAGTAAGCGTTGCCGCATCCTAAAACCCGAGTCTGCATGGCGCTACCGCGACTCTATGACCCCGACCCTGTGGCACCCGTACTCGTTGGTCTGGACTACTCGGGCATTTTTTTTAGTTTCCTTTACATTCATTTCTCGTAGTTGTAACTTTCGGTCTTATTATCAGGCATTTTACTTATTTACTGCTTTATTTATCTCTCGTATGATTCTTCGACTGTTTGTTATTATTCATGCATTAATGTCGGTATCCTTCTGGCTTTACTCACTAGAGTTCTTTGGTGACAATTGCGGATTTGCAAGCGAGCAAGGGCAATGTGTCAGTAATTGGTGACTTACTCTGAGACATCAGAGCAGCCCTCCCATTTGCCATTTTGTAGGTTTCTTTTTGTATTATATTTACTTATAGACCTGATATTTTGTACACCTGGGGGAAACACCTATGACTTGTATATCACTTGTTTACTTTCCGCACTTGGTCACCAGATATACAGGTTTATATATATATATATTATATATATATATATATATATATATATATATATATGGTTCCACATATAGGTTGTCTCACTCTTTCTTTTACTTATCGAGTCATTTAATTTGATAAATTGCTTTCGCTAAATCATTAAATCTCGCAAAACATTAATAACTCGACTTAAAATTATGAATTTACTGAAAATGATTGATCAAAAGGCTAACTATGCTTGCATTGACCTCGCGATAATAGTGTTTTCATTTTCATTCCCCCCCCTAAAATCACAATTAAATCATTTATCGTATTCTAAGTTCCTTCATAACTCAAGATAACTCTCAAAGTTAGTGAACTTAGGCTCTGATACCAAATTGCAGCATCCTCTATCCTTATTAGGACGATACCCACACTAAAACCCTAATTAAGCTTCAGTACACCAGTCAAACTTAACTAGGCAAGAAGCCTTATCTTCGGTATATGATAATCACAACCTGTATATCGAATATCGAAATAAGATACAAGAAAAACGCGACGAGAAATTAAAATGTTTTTGAAATATTACACGATACACAAAATCATAGTAAACCAACTTAAACCTCATTTATTAAAACACATCCCAGCCCCTCTTATATTATAAAACTGTGTCACCAACTGTATAATATATATAAAAGATGGTTCATTATATAAAGAGAAGACTACAAGACTCTTATGCCTTCTCATTTCCTTTAGCTAATGCAATAAGCTGAGAATCAGAAATGTTAAGATGAGTGAGCGCTCAAACTTGCTCAGTAAGTGACTCGCAATTACATATAAAAAGTCTATTAATAACCAAGGATCAATGAATAACAATACGAATCCAAACAATATCTAATTAGTGCATGGAAAAATATAACGATAGAGAACAGATACAATTCAATAGTTCAACAACAAATGTACTAGTGACGACACTTTTCAATTCAGTTATAAGAGTCGTCTCTCGGTTACTCATAAATACCACTAATAAAATTCATACATCGACCAATGTGCAATTTCATCAGTGCATTAGAGACTAGCCGAGTCTCTGCACTTTTTAGGATAATAAGTAAAAGATGTTTGTAATGACAGTTTTCCTGCTGAACTGTTGCAGACTATTTTTTAGCATATAAACATCTAAATTTGACAAACACACCCTATAGAAAAGTTGAAACTCTACTTCTTAGCTTTTTGAAAAATGTAAGATTTTTGTTCAATTCCAACTAGAAATGAAGGCGTTACACCCACAATAAACAACCAAAAATTGTGATTTTCGGTAAGAAGTTACCTAACATATCGATCAACAACATATCCAGATAGCATCTAATTTAGATACGTATATAAAAAGTTATGCAATTTGTCCTACCGCTGCAATATGAACTTGATTCTTGAAATTGAATTGTCAAATGAACACAACTACATGATTGTATTTAAATGATAGCAGGAACAGTCCTTTAAACCTCTCAAATGGGTCATAAGTAAACGTAATAACCACATAAAAATTTTCTGAACTGATCCCTATATCAGCCCATCATCATTCCATAATATCCAATAACAATTATCATCGCATAAACTTGTCTTTCCATCAAACCAACAACTTATTTGACAACAAAGTTGTTGTGAAACTTCCTTCTCCTACTAGTTTGTTCTAGTGAACCTTACAGCTTCCCAAACCTAAACCCTCACTAGTGGTCATAACCCTCATGATCATCGCTCGCCAATCCCTTGTTGAAACCTAATGAACTTAAAGAGGAAACTTACCTCAATGATCCAATGGTTTGTACTCCCTATTGACTAGGAGTATGCACCATACGATGACGAGATCACAATGACAATGATGGTATGGTGACAATAATGGTGAAGCGAAGGTGGTGGCTGTGGTGGAGCTACGATGAAGAAGTACTGGAGAAGATGAAGACGGTGATGGTGATGAGAATGAGATCATTCTCATCTCAATCTCATTCTTATCCTCTAATCAAACCACCTCATCCTTCCACTTCATGCTTCTTATTCATCTACTTGGTAATCGTCTAGATCATTCTACATGGATCTCGAGGCACATCTAAGAGATCAAAACTTAAAATGACAAGGTCATTATCGTGACACTAATTGTGACACATAACGCTCTCGAGGCTTAACCAACAGTTTCCTTAACTTATTAAATTTGAATAAATTTATAAACACGTCACACAAACACCAAACAACACGTAAATCCACGCATACGTTAATCAAGGTAGGTCAGACTTAACCACAAGCCTAACTCGGGTTAATTAGGATGTGGGTTAACGCTAATCACTTAATTAAGGTAACGGGTCGTTACAATATGACTAGTTGTTGTTGATTTCTATTCTTCAATGGCTTTCTGTTAGCATGTTATGTTGTATAATCTTTTGTTGTGTTTATATAATATGAAAATCCCTTATTCTTTAATATTACTTCCTCCAGTAAAAAATATAAGACTTTTTGCTCAAAACAAACATTAAGAAAAAACATTAATTATGAGTTTATATTACATTCTTACCCACATTTAATTCTTTATTTCATCAAATGAAAGAAAGGCAAGTATTTAATTAAAATTAAATGTTTGAGTTAAAAGAGGGGTAAAATAGGTACAAGAGGTACAAAGTTCTCTCAAATTTCGAAAATGTCATATATTTTTTGAAGCCAAAAAATCTCAAAATATCATATATTTTTACTGAAGAGAGTATTTGTAAAGCATTCTTTCTTTTGAATTTATTGTCCATCATATTTCTAAGTCATAATAGAGTAGTCTATGAGTCTAGATTCCCAGGATACATGGACATTAGCGCGTCATGCGGGGTTAAATTCCCTAAGGATGTTGGCACTCTGCATAATTTGTGTGACATATTAGCCTTACAACTCAAGTTATACCCATAATGGGTAGACCGGGCTTGTTGCGTACGTGCGCCCCTCCCCTCCCCATTTTCTTTCTTTTTCAACAACAGATAGTTGTCTATATTTTTGTTTCTTTTTTCAACAAATAAAAAAACAACAATACTTCAACAACTAAAACAACATCAACACAACTACATCATGAACAACCCAACACCATTAATACCTAATTTCTCCAACATTCAACAACAATCAACTATCACCATTAAAACCCCATTGAAGCTTCATATTAATGGAAAATTGAAGGAAAGTAGAGATGCTCAACTTGATCACGTGTTTGCTTGATCAACTCACTTCCAAAAACTCCAATGATGGCATAAAATCTCTCTCTCAATCGATCAACTCATCCAAGAATTTTTTTACTATTTTATGTGTTGAAGAGAGGGAAAGAAAGCAAACGTGAGAAAATGAGAATGAGTGGTGAACCTCATTTTGGGGTGTTAGGTGTAAAGGTGGCATGTTCCCATTTGCTCCTCATTTGACACCAAATTTTCCAGCTTGTTCAATTACCTTCAATCACACGGTGTCTTATACCCGACACGCATAACGAGGCACACCAAAGTCACCGATTTCGATCAATTGGCATGACTGTATTTATCATTAATATTTGTCACTTTTAGTTTATTTGATTATCCAATTTATTTTTCCGACCTAGTGTACCCACATTTCACTTGCTCATTACCCGTATTGACACATTTTTCGAGGCAAACGCTAGTTACACTATCTCACTCGATTCAACGATATAAATACACGCATGCGATGCAAGGTAAGATAATTTAATATACGTCATCGCAAATAGGAAAACATCACGTAAAATCACTATTTACCTAGTCAGACATGCCCTAATATATCTGCGGCATCCACGCGGATCTGAGCTAGCGTTTGAGTCTAAAAATAGTCAATAATAACGGCGAAATGAAAATTAGGCCATTACAACTCTTCCCAACTAGAAAATAAATTTCATCCTGAAATTTTAAATAACATGAAGTGTCGTACCATGAAATTGTTGGGTTTTGTGGTTCATACGCATCGAAATTACAAAACAATTTTGATAAAAACCCCAATAGGATCGAATCTAATTCCATTCAAAACGTTTAAACCAAGAAAACTTAATCATACCTCGGTCGCAAAATACCTTTCTGAAGGTTGATCGATCTCTAAGGCACTACTAACGACGAATGCCCTCTACCAGCAGTCCACACACGAACGGCGACCGAGATTCGAAGTGCTAGCTTCGAGAGAATACCAAACTTTTATTTCTCTCCAAAACGATCCAAAGCGTACCGAAAAACCTAAGTCGCTTCTAAAACGAAAATAGAGTTTCGACCCTTAATTTTCGTACGTGTGTTCTAACTTAAAGCTCTATTTATACAACCCTTGTATATAGACGGTTAAGTAAATTACACATATACCCTTACTTAAAGAAGTATAAGTGTAATATACCACAAGGATGTTTCTGTCATGAATTTTATCATATAAAATTCATTTTTCTAAACCATCTTAAAATCTCGCAAAACCATTCTTAGTGTGCGACCCAATAGGCTCATACAACGTTAGCAGTGTACCAAAACACATTTTGGTATACAAGTCATAAGAGGCCTCTAGCAAGACCTTATAACTACCCAAGTTGTACGAATATCAAATCGATACAACCTAATCAATAGTGTATACAACATCCTTTTGTCACACGATATCCTTTTGATCAAACATAAGGCATGGAATTGTCATCCAACATGTTCAATCGTACTAGTCTCGATCTCTAGGTAGACTGAAAACATTCAAGTGACATTGATCAATATCAATTCACTTAGACTAGGCCTTTTAATAGTCTAACACATCGAGGGATCCACTGGATATTTCTCTTTATATGAGAAGGACAAATTCTATCTCGATTACACAACTTCATCACATTGCTCACACAATAACCAATCACAACCTTTATAATCGTCCGGTTCAAGACAACATTTGATTGTGTCAAATCACTGTGTTCCTAATGTTGAAGTCTCTGGTAATCTTTAGTAAGAGGACTGAAAAATATACCTATCATGAGAAACAACTATGACTTAATCCATGTGATGTTCTCATAACGGGTCATTCCAGTACTTTGTTCCCTAATAAGTACTCGTGATCTTGATTCGTATCCATATACATATAATCATCATATGATCATCAATCAAGACTCACACTAGTCTTAATTCATTATAGTTCCCAGTATAATGATCGACTAGGGACATTTAGGATATTTCTGCAAATACCCATGGATCTTATTATAATGTAAACATGTAAATTAATTATAATAAACAGCAAATGAAATCCTCTATTTTATTAACTAAAAGTATTCATAAAGACAGTTAATGGATTGACCTAGGGCACATGCCCCAACAGAAATAGCTTAGGGTAACGCTCCCGCATAGTAGACTCGAGCTCCCAAGTAAGTCCCTCAGTACCATGATACTGCCAACGAACCAACACCTTAGGGATCTCCCTGTTCCTAAGTGTTTGAATCGCGCAATCCATAATCGCTATCGGTCGCTCCTCATATGTCGCGTCAGGCCGAACCTTGATTTGTCTCGAGTCAACCATCGGTCTCGATCTTGACCTAGCCAGCCTCTACATCGAGATGTGAAACTTAGGATGAACTCCTGCTAACTCCGCTGACAAGTCCAATCTGTAAGCCACACTGCCAACTCATGCTGCGACTCTGAACGGTTTTATGTATCTCGATGCCAGTTTCCCTTTAATCCCAAATCTCTGCTGACATTTCCAAGGGAAAACCTTCAGATAAAACACATTGCCCTTTTCATAGCTTAGACCCTCATGATACCTATCCATATATTTCTTCAGTCTGTCATTTGCCACCTGAAGTCTTTGTCGAATCTACCTAATCTTCTCTATGTGGTCAACAACTATCTCTGGCCCAATCGCCACTATATCCTCAGACGCTGCCCAATACGCAGGTGATCTGCACGGGCCTGCCATACAACACCTCAAACAGAGGCATCCCAATACTCGCCTAATAGCTGTTATGTAAGCAAACTCACACAGCGGTAGATAATCTTCCTACAAACCTTCGAACTGCAAAATAAAAACCCTGAGCATATCCTCTAGAATTTGTATCAATCTCTCATAGTATCCATCTATCTAAGAATGGTAAGCCATACTAAACTGGAACCTGGTTCCAAACTATTCCTGCATTGCCTCCCAGAATTTTCAAGTCAACCTAGGATCTCAATCATATATAATAGACACTAGCACCTCATGCAATCTAACGATCTCCCTCTCAAAGATAATGCTCATCTGTGGGAACGAATGTCATAGAAATATGAATAAAATGTGTCAATTTTGTTAGTCTGTCAATCATAACCCAAATCGCATTGTGTGTCCTCGATGTCTACAGTAACCAACTGACAAAATACATAGTGACGTGCTCCCATTTACACTGTGGAATTGGTAGTGGTCGTAATAAATCGTCTGGTCTTATGTGCTCAGTCTTAACCAGCTGGCAAATATGACAACTCCTGACTACTCGCCAACGTCAGCCTTCATCCCTAGCCACCATAACAATCACCTCAAATCATTATACATCTTGGTCCGGTTATGATGAACTGTGTAGCGAGACCTATGGGCGTCCTCCAAAATTTTGTCCCGTATCTCCGGAACTATAGGTATCCATAACCTCACTTGGTGTCTCAAACACTGATTCGTTGACTCTGCCCAATCCATACACTCCGGATCCTAAGCCGGACAATTGAACCGCTCATAGAGCCCATCGGTCCTCCGAAACTTGGCAACCCGCTCAATAAATACAGTCGAAACTCTCATCTGACAACAAATATACGGCTCAGTCGTGGTAAACACCTTTTTCATGGACATAACTGACGCCGCCTGTAATAATCCACGTTCATGTGTCATGCGTCGCACTACGGTCTGAATGTCAATACCACTCATGCTCAATGTGTTAGCTACAACGTTCGCTTTCCCTCGGGGATACTCAATAGCGAAGTCGTAATCCTTCAGTAACTCAAGCCATCTCCGCTGATGTATGTTCATATCTCTCGAGTGAAAATGCATCTCACACTCTGATGATCGGTGCAGAGTACAAACTGCTCTTCGTAGAGATAATGTCTTCAAGCCTTTAGTGCAAAAACAATTGCTACAAGCTCCAAGTTATGCACTGGATAGTTTCCCTCGTGGGGTATCAACCGTCGGGACAAGTAAGCTACTGGTCTACCCTCCTACATTAAAAAACATCCAAGTCTAATGTCTGATGCATCCGTATACACTGAGGAGCTTTTGCCCGGCTATGGCAATGTCAACACTGGTGTAGAAGTCAATCTCCTCCTTAGCTCCTAGAAAGCTTGTTCACACTACTCTGACCAATCAAGTCTAATATCCTTCTTGGTCAGTCTAGTCATGGGTGCTGCAATCGAGGAGAATTACGTACGAATGACAGTAATACCCTTCTAGCCCTAAGAAACTTTGAATATCGACAACAGACTCAGGTGTCTTCCAGTCGATGATAGCCCTAATTTTCTTTGAATCCACATATATACCCTTGTCACTGATGACATGTCCCAAAAATATCATTGCACTCAGCTAAAAATCGCACTTGCTGAATTTTGCGTATAGTCTATGCTCTCTCAATGTCGTCAAAACCGCTCTGAGATAACTTGTGTGTTCCTCACGAGTCATGTTGTAAATCAAGATGTCTTCGATAAAGACGATAACATATATATCCAAAATGGTCTCGAGGCCCTATGCATCAAGTCCATGAAGATCACCGGGGCGTTAGGCAGCCCAAAAGGCATGATTGTAAACTCAAATAACTCATATCTTGTACTGAAAGCGGTCTTCTAGATGTCCTCTTCTCAAATCATCAACTAATGATAGCCTGAACGCAGATAAATCTTTGAGAAAAATATGGCGCCTGCCAACTAATCGAAAAGATCATTGATCCTGGAGAATGGGTAACAGTTTTTTACTGTCACCTGGTTCAACTTCTTGTATTCCACACACATCATCATTGAACCATTCTTCTTCTTCACAAATAATACTGGAGCTCCCCAACGTGACATGCTAGGGTGAATAAAACCTAACTGCCTCCTGACCTTCTCGTGCTTTCACATTGACGTCCAGTAAGGCCTGTTAGAGATCGGCTGAGTCCCTGGTATCAGCTTAATGATGAACTTAATCGCTCGTGGCGGTGGCAATCTAGGTAAATCATCTGGAAATACGTCAATAAAGTCTCGGACTACTGGAACATCATCAATCATGACTTCAGTCCTAACCTCTGACTCAACTATCGCTTCAAATGCCTCTATCTCCTGAGCCGTAGCTAGTCAACCTCTAGTAATGGGTAGTGCGGTCGTGACTCCAATAAATGTGAACTTTGGAATCCTCGAAACTTGAAACATGACGGTCTTATGGAAGCAATCCAACTGTGCATGATATGTCGCCAACAAGTCCATCCCTAAAAATGCGTCAAACTCGAGGTACTCTAGGACTCATAATTCTATCGGTAACTGATGCCCCTCTACCTCTATCGTGCAATCTCGACATATCCACCTAGGGTATATCTTATGCCCAGCTGGGCGTACTGAGGATAAGGTGTGTGTCTAGCGTCTATGATGCTAACCCTAACTCTCCTACCACGTGTCCACCAATTAATAATAATGTGCTACCATAATCTATCATAACATGCATTGGTTTACCCATAATAGATAACATATCCTCGACGAGCTGTCAGGTCGCATCTTAGTCTGGATGCACGACCGCATGCGCTATTTCCTTAGCTTGACCCTGCTGTGCTCCAGGTAATGTCGGTTGTGCCCTGTAGTCAGCCTTCAAGTGCCCTTTCTGACCACAACGATGACATTGACGTTTCTCCTGCCTGTCTCCAAATATTTGACCCTGACCCTAATCTCTCTAACCCCTATCACGGCCTCCCTGATCCCTATTTTGACGGTACTGTTGTGGTTGATGTCACTCCTGCTTTGTGGGTGCAGGTGTTGAGACGTGCTTCTGCTGCCTATTCTCGTACTATAACTGGTCATCCATGTGATCACCCCTACGGTCACTATCTCGTCGATCATCTCGGCGACCCCTGTCAGAATGATTTCTCTTTGATCACCAATCCGATGGAGAACCCTAACCCGCCTGTACCGCAGAGCCTGTCGTACGCTTGCATTCTCTCTCCATGAGTAGTGTCTTATAAAATAACGCTCGATCATACACCTCTTGAAAAGTAGTAACCCCTGTCGAGACTATCGCGTCAGCAATCCGTTCATCAAAACCATAGATGAAATAGTAAATCTAAAGCCTCTCTGTGCCTGCAACATCCATCGAGAACAGTAATAGGTATCGGTACCGCTCCGTGTACTGCATCAATTAGCGATTACCCTATCGGAGAGCTACAAAATCCTCCCTCAACCTCAGCCTCACCTACATGGGAATGAACTTGTCGTAGAACAACTCTCGAAAGTCCGCCCATATCGCTAGCTCTAGGTGGGTATCCAAATAAGTCATCCACCAGACCGCTATATGACCTCTTAGACAGGCTCCAGATAAATGTGTCTGAATGTTGTCATCGTTCTGCATTAGTTTATGGAAACGCTGATGCGAGACTATCCACTTCCTTGCCACCTTAGGGTCTCCACCTCCGTAAAAAGATCTTTGCTGAAACTTCATAAAATTTCTAACAAGTTTCGTATCTAGGGTCAAGACGAATACGGAAGTAGCAGCAACTGTAGTAGTGACCGGCAGTTTGGTGGTCATAGGTCGGGACATAATAGTCAAAGTCTCTAATAATATCACAATCGTCGGTGAAACTCCCTTAGCCCATGTCTCTAAGACTGTTATATTAATAGGCATCTGTGGTGTAGCCGGGCGACGGCTGTTTTTACAGTAGGTGCGACAAGAACTGTGGGAGCTATTGCTACTGCTGTGGCGGCTGTCGTAGCTTGAGACCTAAGTAACTGGAGGATATGCGCCAACTGGGCATCGTGGGCGACGAGTCGGTCCTTTATGCTTTGAGTCGATGCAGTAGTAGTAATGGTGTCCTTATTAGGATCACTAGTTTGTCCTATCTCAAGCTGTGTAGAGGGTTGTCTGTCCATCATGATCTGCATCGAGAAATGTGTGTCGCATCAGCCTCGATACATATATGCGTATAATATATCATTTACGGTAAAACATAACATGTATATAAACATTAACTCTACCAGTCTCACCATCATTTCCCAACTAGAACCTAAGGCAAGTACATCGGGATTCCACATCTAAGGTTTTTTTTTTAAGTTTTATGCTCTTTCATTAAATTTCCCGAGGTTCCTAGAACTCTCGCTCTGATACCACCAGTGATAACCCCAAATCCCGAGGTCGCCACGTAGAGTGTCGCAGCCCCGCAGTCTTGTCAGGTCATTAACCCATTGGGTCTCATGCGCCACTAACGTCCTTTGCTACATCACGACTCCTCGATATACGTGTTAACTAATTTGGTTAATCATTTTAGTTAGATAGTTGAATCACTTTTAGCATTAAAACAGCGGAAGTCTTAAATTCAAAGTAAGTAAAACAATTAGATTCATCATCATATAAAACATCATTTATAAGAGCAAGTCCTACTGCGGAAAACCCGGGAAAGTAATCTTTATATAGGCGACAATACTAATAAGCAATAATATATACAAGTGCAATGTCTATTCAGTCTCCCAATACCCCAAAATTAAAGCAAAATATTAAAATAACACATACTAGTGGTCCTCAACCGCGGCAATCAGATGAAGTCGCCAAGAATCCCCTTGCCCTTACTAGTATTGGGATCTGCACTCACCATCACAAAAAGCCAGATTGAGAGTATAGTCAATAAGATTCCAAACGAAGTACACCGAGCATTTATAAGAAGTAAATAGATATCAATAATCATGTTAAATGATCACGCAAAAACTAAACAGACAACTGTGTTACGATTATCACCTGAATAAATAACACGAAAGAAACAAAGTGTGTACTCGTCCCGATCATACTAAACTGTAGGTGGGTGCCCCCACTTCCTTTCACATGGTTCCTCGCAATGTGTTTCCAACACGTGCACCTTTAATGCAACTCAGGTTACAATTCACCGAGTATTTAATCACACATACTACAGCCTAATGTGCCATAAGTACACTACGAATATCAGGTGTGAGTAACTCAACCACCAACCCAAATGTATCACGGAATAGAATACAATAACAATGTCTACAAGATTTATTATCTTCCAAGAAACCTTTTCGTTGGTTGCCTGTACATACTACTGCAGTTCAACTTATTAAACAAAAGGTCCATTCCTTACCATGTCTCCATCTGGCCATCCCACAATATTTTAAAATTGTCCAAACTGATGCATCTAACATTGGTTATGGTGGCATCCTTTTGCAACAAAAACCATCGGGCCAAGAGCAATTAGTTTGCTTCACTTCCAAAACCTGGAAAGGTGCCCAAATTAATTATTCAACATTCCAAAAAGAAGTTCTTGCCATTGTTTTGTGTGTTCAAAAATTCCAAGCTGATTTGCTAAATCAAAAGTTTTTAATTCGTGTTGATTGTCAATCTGCAAAAACTATATTTTTCAAAGATGTTAAAAATCTTCTTGTGCAAAACAGATTTTTTGCTCATTGGCAAGCTATATTAAGTATCTTTGATTTTGATATAAAATATATACTGTGTACTACCAATTCTCTTCCGACTTTTTGTCTAGAGAATTTCTTACTACCCCTCTGTGCATTATTTACGATGTCCAAAAAGGTCGCCTCCGCTCGCCTAACAGATTCAAACCACTTGACCAAATTGAACCCAATCATGTGCTTATATCACCATCGACCAAAATTTAATATGTCCTCTGGACAAACCATTAGCTAGCAAGTCTCTTGCTACCCAAATTGCTTGCACACTCCCTCCAGGCCTTCATTTTCTTCCAGATCGTCCATATTCTACAATCCAATTTTATGAATCCATCCTCACATCCACCCAGTCTATCCATTTTGATCATAAATCCAGAGAAAACTCTGTCGAGGTTGACTTTTCAAAGCTTAAAATCTTAAGGGTTTTATCTGCTGATGATTGGTGTGAACATTTTAAATTTATCACCAAGACTCCATTTGCCTATAAAGATATTAGTATTAATAAAGACAAACCTGCTGTAGCCATAAGTTATAAAGACTATATAGCTGCATGGACCAATATTTTATTTTACAAGGATCCTGATCACCATTCCTGGTATCTATCCTTTGCTCCAACTTGCCCAAAATCTTTTCCCCAATGGTGGATTATCAATTGGTGGACAAAATTTGGACCCCATGAATTCATCTTTCCAAAACAAGTCCAACAACAATTTACCACGGATAATCTTCCAATGCTTCAATTTTTATGCAAATATAATATTCCATGGATTTTAAAATGGGAATATGAAACTGCTTCAGTTTCCATTTATGAACCAAAAAACACCACCAACACCAATAAGGTCACTTATCTCTCCCAATCAATTGCGTCTAAATGGTGGAACAAGTTTAATTATACCGCCGCTCTAGCCGCTCCTTCCATCGCTCCACCAACTCCTGCCAAAACTGCCAAATTACCATCTGCGTCAACATCCTACAAAGATGTTGTGTCCAAACCGTCTTCTGAAATGGCTCTTATTCTCGCCAAACTTCAACAAATTGAAGATGACAATAAAGCTTTAAAACAAAAAATCCATGAAGATAACCAACAGCTTCGTCATGAAATTGAACAGGTTACTTCCCGGTGTTCATCTTCTCCATCAGTTCGTAGCGTTAATCTCTCCGATGACGACGCCTAGCCAAATCTCTCAAGAATTTATCCAACCAATTGTTGATTATCTCCTGTATTTGGTTTATCCCAATGGAGTAGATATTCAATACTCTTCTCAACCATTTTGTGGATGTTTACGTTGCCTACAAAGTAGACGTCCTTACTCCATGACCATTCATTTGGCTTCCATTTGTTTCGCTTGACAACCAAGATACAAATTACATCCTTGCAATTTGGTATCTTTTAAATTGTCCCCATATCACCATTTTTGTTGATTTTCCACCATTTTTCGTTTTCCCAACTATGTGTTCGCCCTCTTTGGAATTTTATCCATAATTCTCCGATTACAAGATTTTGCCATATCATTTATTCTCGTGGTGATCCCGACGCCTTATTTGCTTTGCTTTAAGCCACGAACTTAATTACTATCAAGATGATTAAGTTCTCTTGGACGAGTCCAGCCAACAGGCCCATGCCATTTCCAGTTTCAAGCTCAGGCTTCCTGTTGTAAATTCCATTGGTTTTTATGACAGCCGTCTTCCATCTCCAGGATTTGTAATCCATCTTTTGATCTTTGATCAATCTTGCCTTGCCACGTTGCAATGTCTATGCCCCGCTACTTTATGAAAAGTTAAGCTACCCCTGTTTTTGTGAAAGGTCGTGTCCTGTAGAGACCTTTAATGTTTGCTTTTTCCAAAGGTCGTTTTCTGTAGACCTTTAATGCTTGCTTTTTCCAAAGGTCGTTTACTGTAGACCTTTGTTATTTACTTTTTCGAAGAGTTGTTTGTAGGATTGCTTTTACAGAAGCAATGCGTCTATAAATAAGGATGTATGTTATGTATTAAGGCAGAGCTAGATAAGAGTTTTAAGAGTCTTCTGCTTTGTTAAGTCTGTATCTCTCTTGAGTTGCTCTCTTTCGTTTATAAAAATAGAGTCGTATTATTATTTGTACCCTGCATCTTATCTATATGCTACTACCTCTCGAGTTTCTTCGAGTTTCTTCATACGTCGAAGGCCGTATCAAATCGAGCCATAGATCGTGCTCGCTTTCAGCCATCCACTGTAAGTATATGTTTTTATCAATATCAAACTTCTTAATAGTTTGCCTTCTTTTTGTTTTCTCCGAAGAACTTTTTCTTGTGTTTCTTTTACTTGGATTTTCGTATGAGCTTTTCTTGATTATAACTTATTTGATACTTGTCGTTTTTATCGTCGCGTTGTCAGACTCGCTAAAGGAACGTAAACGAGCAGTAAATCGTTGACTGGAAATCGATTTGTTTTCAACATTTTATTATCATGAGTTCTCTGCGAAGATCTTTATCTAAAGTACTTTCTTTCACCTCTTCGGACAGTAATGATGCGTCAGTTCAACTTCTCCTTTACCTGAGTCTATCATACAATTACATAAAAAATCAAAAACAAAAAATATTCATGAAATAGTCTATACTAATATAGATCAAGCTTTGCAAAATTGGACCATTCCACAGGTTCAACCCTCCATGGTTTATACCAAAGGCAATTTTTCACCAAAACAAAATTATATCATCAAACTTGTTGAAGATACTATTTCTGTAGATGAAGATGGACAAGAAATAGTTATCCTTTCTCCTGAAAAAATCGCCAATCATGCATCCACTCATAAATTTCTCCATCTTGGATTAATTCAAGTAGCACTTAAACCACTAGTTGCTTTAGGTGTTAATGCTGATGCAATGGTCTCTGTTCGAGACAAAAGACATCTCAATTTCAAAGATTCAATCTTAGGCATCATTGAAGGTAGCCTTTCAAAAGAACCTTTATATTTTGAATGTGCTCCAAATTTCTCAATAAATCTCCATAATCCACCAGAACTGGTTTCAAGAGCTCTTGTTCTTGGAATTTCTACCAAAGGTTTTACCTTATCCAAAACAATCTCAAATGTTGCGGTTGTTTATCGATTTTTTTATAAAGTCATGCATACAATTATTCCAGATATCGCTTATGATAAGCTTCAACAAAAAATCCCATCTACCATTTTTCTTACGAATGTTAAAAATACTGTCATTGATAGAAAGCAATTAATCTCCAACGAAATTGCTCTTCCTCACCAATGGACTATCACTGATTCCAACAAAGAAGAACAGCAAAAACTAAACAGACAACTGTGTTACGATTATCACCTGAATAAATAACACGAAAGAAACAAAGTGTGTACTCGTCCCGATCATACTAAACTGTAGGTGGGTGCCCCCACTTCCTTTCACATGGTTCCTCGCAATGTGTTTCCAACACGTGCACCTTTAATGCAACTCAGGTTACAATTCACCGAGTATTTAATCACACATACTACAGCCTAATGTGCCATAAGTACACTACGAATATCAGGTGTGAGTAACTCAACCACCAACCCAAATGTATCACGGAATAGAATACAATAACAAGGAATAGAAAATCAACAATGGAAAAGTAAACCCTCAGTGACTTTCAAATGGATTCTTACATACCTCAAAACGCACTCTGAAGTCCCGCTTACATCTCGAGATACGTGTCCGACTCCCGATTATAGTCTCCTAAATTCATGATGTCCAATTAAACCATTTTAACTATTTTAGAGTCAAATTAATTGAATTTATAACGTGTAGCCAAAAATATTGAAATCTTATTCCAAAAAGTTTGGTTTGACATACTTTTCGAGTTGTACTGAAGTGCCAAATGCACGAGAAATTCTCGAATACTATTTTTTTATCTTTTTCTCTTTTTTTATATTTTTCCTGATTTTTATGGATTTTCCCATAATTTTCTACCTATTTTTCTTATTTTTGTAATTTATTTAATTTAAAATTGTTTTTAAATTATTTTTTAATATTTATATTATTTAATTAAATGGGGTGTGTCCCTGGACCGGGTTTGACCCAGTCCAATCGGGTCGGCTTGACCGGTCCCAAAACAACCAGGTTCAAAAAGAACCTACGGCTCGGCTTGTTGAGTGCGTGCGCCCCTTCCCTCCCCATTTTCTTTCATCTTTAACAACAGAGAGTTGTCTCTGTTTTTGTTTCTTTTTTTTTCAACAAATCAAACAACAACAATACTTCAACAACTAAAACATCAATACAACTACATCATTAACAACCCAACACTATTAATACCTAATTTCTCCAACATTCAACCACAATAAACTATCGCCATTAAAATCCCATTAAAGCTTCATTTTAATGAAAAATTGAAGGAAAGTAGAGATGCTCACCTTGATCACTTGTTTGCTTGATCAAATCATTTCCAAAGACTCCAAGGATGCCATAAAATCTAACACTCTCAATCAATCAACTCCTCCGAGAATTTTTATTATTTTATGTATTGAAAAGTGGGAAAGAGAATAAACGTGAAAATGAATGAGAATGAGTGGTGAACCTCATTTTGGGGGTGTTAAGTGTATAGGTGGCATGTTCCCATTTGCTCCTTAGTTGACACCAAATTTTTAGTCTTGTTCAATTACCTTTGGTCACCCGGTGTCCCGCACCTCGTCACACATAACGAAATGCGTCATAGTCGTCAATTTCGATCAATTGACCTAGAATATATTTATCATTGATACTTGTCACATTTAATTTATTTGATTATCCAATTTATTTTCATGATCTATTGTACCTACATTTCGCTCGCTTAGTACATTTATTGACACGTTTTTCGAAGCGAACGCTCGTTACACTATCTCGCTCGATTCAACGATATAAATACACACATGCGATGTTAGGTAAGATAATTTAATATACGCTATTGCAAATAGGCAAACATCACACAAAATCACTATTTACCTAGTTAGACATGCCCTGATCTATCTGCAACATCCACGCGGATCTGAGCTGGATTTCGAGTATGAAAATAGTCAATAATAATGCCAAAATTAAAATTGGGCCGTTGCATTTACCCCATTTTTTGTAAATTATTCCAAAACTACCTTACCCTCAACAAATGTTTACATTATCTCCCACCTTCATCTCAACACCCATCAATCATCTCCATTTCTCGATTTTAGTCATTATAGAGCACTTGTACTTGGTCACCAAGTGTCGTATGAGTGTTTTTTCGTTGAATAAGGTTGGATGTCACATTGTGTCCAAGAAGTGAAGAAGTGTTGCTTGCGGGGTTTGGCCGACTCCGACTGATACCTCTAAAGAGGTAACAGCCAACTCCTACCAATACCTTTTTAGAGGTATTAGCCGTCTCCGACCATAATGCGAAGTGAACTCAGTTTTAATTGGTCACGGAGGGATCCGGCCGATACCTCTAAAGAGGTGTCAGCCATGTGTAGCTGAGACCTTTTTAGAGGTGTTGGCCTTGTGTTTCTGACATGTCTTCAGAGTTGTCGGTCCTAGGTGGGCGACACCCGTGGGTAACAAGAAGGAACAAAAGAATCTTAAAACTCCTAAAAACTACATGATAATGACCAAAATATAGTGGGTTTTGCTCGAAATCACTTGATATTTTCGATTTCATCGAGGCTTTGTACCGAAAATGCAAGATTTAACCCCCAAATCGAAGCCCTAAATTCAACAACAAAATCACAAACAATATCGACTCAAAAAACTCCAAAAAACCTCAAAATCGACACTAAAAGAGATGATGAATGCGCTTATGGCGTCGAATCGATGTGGCTTTGTTCAATTTTTTGGGTTCATACGCAGCGAAAAACTCAAAACAGTTTTTGAAAAATCCCAACATGATCGAAAATAGGTTTCATTATACTAGATCTAAAAAGTAAATCATACCTTAATTCATGATTTTCTTCCGCGATTGTTCGATCGTCGAGATATTCAAGGTGTGTCCTCTATCAGAAGTCCACACACGAATGGTGACCGCAATTTGGAGTGCTAGCCCCAAAAGAGATTGAAAAAGTTTTCTTTCTCTCCCAAAATCCAGAGAACTTGAAATTTTCAAAAAAGAAAATCTTATTTCGTTTTGGGGTTTCACCCTTTATTTATATGTGTAGATAAGCCTTCACTTAAAATTCTATTCGTAATACAATTACTGTATTTATGCAGTTTAAGCAAATTACACACGCCCCTATTAATAAGTTATCATATAACAAATCATAATGGCTTTATGTCATGAATTTTATCATATAAAACTCATTACTTTAGACCAATTGAAATTGCGCAATATCATTATTTGTGTGGGACCCTATAGGTTCATGCGACGTTGACAATGAACCAAAATCATTTTGGTACACAAGTCATAAGCGGTCTCTAGTAAGACTTTATGGTTACTCAAGTAGCATGAATATCAAAATTAATACGACCTAATAAATAACATATATCATATCCTTTTATCATGCAATATCCTTTGACTAAATAGAAGGCATGGAAAGACACCCTTAATGTTCAATCGTACTAGTCTTGATCTTTATGTAAACTGAAAACATCCAAGTGACATTGATCATATCAATTTATATGGATTTGGCCATTATCAGTCTATTATATCGAGGGATCCACTAATATCTCTCTCTATACGAGAGTGACAAATTATATCTTAGTTACACACATTCACATATTATTCACATGGTAACCAATTACAATTTTTATAATCGCCCGATTAAAGACATTTGATTGTGTCAAATTATCATGCTCATAATCTTAAAGTCTATGGTAATCTCGAATCGGATGACTAAATGATATACATATCATGAATACACATCTATAACTTAAATCCGTGTAGTGTTCTTATAGCAGGTCGATCCAATACCTTGTTCCTTGACAAATACTCATGATCTCGATTTATATCCCTGTACGCATGATTATCACGTGATCATCGATTAAGATTCACACTAGTCTTAATTCATTATAGTTCATAGTATAATGATCGGCTAAAGACATTTATGATATTTCATTAAATACACATGGATCTTACTATAATGTAAACATACAATCACTTGTAATAAAACAGTAGATAAAAACCTCCATTTTATTAACTAAAATTATAAGATAAACAATGTTTGTTGATTGACCTATGGCACACGCCCCAACAGGTTTTTTGAAAGAAGCGTGACAGGGGTATGCGTGAGTGAGGTGAGCAGGGTATGGGTGAGTAAAAACTTTTATATGAAGAGGTAGTTGAATCGTTTCACTAGGAGTTGAAAAAATTTCAAAAACAAGATAAAACGAGTAAAAAGTAGGGTCTGAATAGCTTGAGCCAATAAAGATTTAGAGTTGTAGAAGCTTCAAATAGAGCATCTCCAATGGTAATGTAGATTTAAACCATAGATTAGTGTCACATTATAGATGTGGAGATGATGTCTATTATATGTGGTACTAGATAGACATTCATCTTTCAAAATGATCTTCAATAGACTGATGAGTTGACACTTATTTTTAATTTTTATAATATTAATGAAGGTCTTAAAAAATAAAAAACTTTAACAAAATAAAAAAACTATATTTGTATGACATGGCAGTCTACCACAATATCTAGAAGTAGACATTATAATAGACACCTTCACTTTGATTCTATGCTACATAAAATAAACATTATCTCTCAATGATACCTTTGGAAAACATTTTTTATCAATTCATTGTCTCATTGAGATCCTTGCATCCCGAGCATTTCCAGCGTCCACTCCGTTCCCCCAAATTCCCAAACCAAACTGCAGCAGCAACATG
Organism: Stephania yunnanensis; assembly: GCA_039657365.1. NCBI lineage: Eukaryota > Viridiplantae > Streptophyta > Magnoliopsida > Ranunculales > Menispermaceae > Stephania > Stephania yunnanensis. The sequence continues at coordinate 22,126,938 of CM077581.1, read as the reverse complement.
GTCGCATCTTCGAAGAATGTCCGAACGATCTCGCAAGAAGCCTTCGATGGACTAGTGAAGGAGAACATGGAGGATCTCGGCATGGATCCTGCCGAGGCCCTCCGGGACGCCATCGAAGCCCTCACTCTCCAAGGCGTCGACCTCTCCGGTCACTCTCTCTCCATCCATATGCTTCAACTCCGGATCTCGAACCCTAACCTGATTGCAAGTTTTCGTGATTCATTTCAGGGATTGTCGCTTGCATTCCTGGCGTCTCCAGCATCAGTGATGATTCTGTCATTCAGAGCTTAGATCGGTTGAAAGAGTTCGATTCCAAGTTAGGAAGTCGAGAATCGCCGTCGACGAGTGAAGAAGATTTTGAAGAAATTGCTAACATTTTGGATAGACTTTGGAGTTTATGCTCTGTCGAGGAATCTGGAAATGCTTCTATTGCAACGAGAAATGGAGGATTGGATCTGGTCATTTCTATATGCTCTACGATAGACCCTCAATGTGGTCGGGCTCTCAATTCAGTGTTGAAGGCGATGTCTTCTTTGATTCACAGTATGAGTTTGTGAATTGAATTACTTTCAAAAATTGCGAGGTTTCAGATTTTCTTATATATATAACTACAAAAATAGGAACCTCATTTACAATTATTGAATTCTAATCCAACACATTAATCTATGAGTCATAAATGCACAAAATATCCAATGCACAAAACATTTTGAGGGTTTTTCATGGCGTGGGTATATATTTGGACTCCATTATATATATATATATGATGAACCAAACATGAGTCGAACCCGAACTTTGACTTTGGCAAGTGATGCGTCATCCATCTCACTGTAGATGCTTGGGCGCGGTTTCCAAACTTCAAATATCTGGTTTTAGCTAGGGCTGGCAATAGTTGCCCGGTCCCGTTTGTCCGGTTGTGTCCGGACCTGTTTTAAGAGGGATCGGGCAAAATTTTTGTAAAAAACATACGGGACTGGACACTTTTTTTTGTCCGTTTTAAAATACGGGACCGGGTTTGGGCAAAAATTTAAAAAAACGGGACCCGTTTGTGATTAATTTGAAGGGCATATTAGTAATTTCACTGTAAAAAGGGTACCCTAAACCTAATTTCACTCACTGCCTCACTCGACTCACTCACGCGCACTCAAATCTCATCTCTCACTCTCACTCACGCTCACGCTCTCTCTCGTCTCAGACTCTCACGCTCTCTCTCTCTTAGTCTCAGACTCTCACGCTCTCTCTCTCTCACGCTCTCTCTCTCTCACATCGCCGGCTCCTCCTCCACCGCTTCGGCTCCCATTTCTCCCCAACTCCCACAGCTCGACGGCGCCAAGCAATTCCTCTGAAACGCCCTCCTCTCCGACTTCCCTCGGCGCGACGCCATCGCCACCACTCCTTCGCCTCCTTGTCCTCCACCTCGCCAACGCCCGGATGCGCCTCCAAACCCCTCCCGACCCCATCGACTCCCTCAACCCCTCCATTCTCGCGATTCTCGATTGCGCGTCTGTGGTTTGCGTTTTCGCTTGTTTGGGAGGCTTGCGAGCGATGGACGGTCCGATCAATGGAGGAATGTTGTACTATGAGGTTCGGGAGTTGAAGCTCGCGCGGTCCATTGCGTCAACACGGTGTTGCGGGGTCCGTTCTTCTCCGAGTTTGATTTTGCGGCTCTGGCTTCTGATCTCGATCGGACGGAGCGCCAGATGATGATCCAGAGCTCCGGCGATTTCGCACGGTTTGGCGGTGCCGCGGACGAGTCGCACAATGTCTCCATGGGCGGTGATTTCGATATTCAGTCTCACGATTTATTTGATGTTCTTGGATTTGGTTATATGCTGCTGCTGATGATGTTTTTGATTGCGTTTGAATTCGCGAAGGTTGTTGTCGTTGTAGATTTTTAACAATAAAAAGCGGACAAAACGGGTCCCGTATGTTTGTAAAACATACGGGACTGGACGAAAAAAAATTTGCCCGTTTCAAAAACGGGACCGGGTCTGGGCACCAAATTTAATAATTTTAGAAATGGGTGTCCAGTCCCGTTTATGTCCGTTCCCGGATTTTTGCCAGCCCTAGTTTTAGCCATCTAATGTAATACTTGCCTGGTTTTTGTTGTATAGCTGTGAAGATATTATTTGTTGTTGAATGGAACTTGTTTAGGTACTTGCCTAAATGAACAAACAACAACAACATAGCCTCAGTCCCAACTTAATTGGGGTCGGCTACATGGATCAAACTTTTCCATTGTGCTTGATTAAGTGCAATGAGATGGACAATGCATAAAAAATGTCATGTTCCAATGAGATGGAACTTAAGAAATTTAGCTTTTCAGTGAGAAAATTAGGTTTTTGTTGTTGAGACATTTTATCTATGTGTCCTTTTAGTAGCTTGCACGTTGTTAGGATTAATCTGCATAAGGAGTGTGAGGATGTCTGTTTACATATTAGGGAGTCGTTTTGAGGAATTATGTTTGAAGTTGCACGCGCCATGGCTCTTGTGCAGATGTTCAGACCACAGAGATTTTTTGGAGGCATCATGGACCTAAACTTGTTATGGATATCTTGACTAGTTGCAATCAAAACACTAGCATCTTGGACAATGGTTTCTTAGTTGTCGCTGCAGCTGCAACTGGTAATGAGTTGGTGAAGGAGTCATTCATGGAATTGAAAATTGATGAGTTTCTTCTCCATCTGTTGAGGGGGAAGAATAAAGGACACAGCCATAGTTTTTATGATGTTATCCATGCCTTGTTGACCCCTGATGATGGTCGTGTTGTGGCTTCTCAAGTAAGTGTATTCTCGAGATCTTCGATTTAAACCTTCTTAGCAAATAACCATATTATTTTATATAGAATATTTATGGTTGATGGAATTTGCTTCATTTTGTTTGTGTTACTCATGGACAAATGGTTAAGAAAAAGCTCGTGTTAGTTTACTGTATTTGACTTTCTGCTCTTCCAAATTTAGCATTTCAACATTTACTTGATTCATGAAAACTATAGGTTTATGGTTATGCCCGAAGGTTTGCAGAGATTGGAATTGCACAAGAACTTGTGGATGAGTTTCATGAAGAGCTCAGTTCAGTCAACCTAGTATCAGCATGCACTGCTTTGAAGACCATTGCTGTCAATGTGAGTTTGCGCATTTGCTCATACTCCAATCATTCTGGATTAAAGGGCATTTCTTTGACCTTTTTCTTTATTGTCATTTCTGATTTGATTCTTTGTTTTCTATAGTTTTGCTTTTTAGCTACTGGTTTTTTTTAGGTCATTTCGGGGCAGCCATAAATCATTACAGATGCAACCGAACCATGAATTTATCATATGTTTTTCTTTGCATCTTTGACTACTTGATACCGTGTTGTTGTAGTTTGCATGTATACGCTCATTATTTTGTACCTGCTATAGCACTAGCTATAAGAACCAAATTGACAACATTGTTGCATTTCTTAGTCTCCAAAAACGATGGAATTTTTAAAACAGTATTACTTATGGTGATCTATAGCTTGAAGTTTTCGAGATGCTGAAATCAGGCTAATCATCTCATATAAGTCATGTTTTGATGGAAATTTGCTTACCGAATGTTGTTGGAAAAAGTTTTGGTACCATTCTTTCTAAGTTAAGGATTTTTTGTAAAAGCTATTTTTTAAAGCTTTCCTATAAACAATAGAGGCCCTATTAGATTATGTTATATGAGATTTCTACTTCAATGGATAATTTAGGTTAGAATTTTGGTATAAGCAAGGTTTAAAAAATCGACAAACTTCGTCGAACTTCGGGCAAAGTTTGTCGATGTGGAGGTGAGTGAAGCGAAATTGACAGATAGTAGAAAATATGCAAAACTTCGGACCAACTTCGGCTAACTTCAATTGAAGTTCGAAAGCTTCGGTCGAAGCTGATGAAACGTGAAGTAAAAATGTTATGTTTCGGCAAAGTTGAGGCAAATTCGACATTGGAATAAGAAAAAGCTGGAAACGTACCCGATAAGTGAGTTGCGACGAGGCTTTTGTGCAGTTTCACATCTTCATTGGCTTTGCCCCTTTTACCAGAACTCAGAAACCCTAGAACTTTAAATGAAGAAGAGACAGTCTTGACCTAAAAACGCCTGGCTCTTACATCTTCATTAACTCAGTCAGTCTTTCACTTCTTCTCTTCTTAAAAACCCCCATGTGAAGAGGTAGGAACTAGGGTTTTTTGTGTTTTGAGAGTAGGCTCACAGAGACAGACGAGAGAAACGACAGAGTCACAGACAAAGAAGAAGAGACGAGAGAGAGAGAGAGAGAGAGAGAGAGAGAGGGCTCGGATAGGGGAGATAGGGCTTATAAAGAGAGAGAAACAACAGACGAAGAAGAAGAAGAAGAAGAGACGAGAGAGAGGGCTGACAGAGAGAGCAACAACGGAGAAGAAGGAGAGACGACTCAAACGAGAGAGAGGGCTTGGAGCCTCGGACAAGGACAGGGAGAGCAACAAAGAAGAAGAAGGGGTAGGTTGACTGGTGCTCTGTGAAAGGAGAGCAACAGAGTGTTTTTTGTTGTGTTTAGGGCTTTGGCCGTGGGCTTTGAGGGCATTTTATTTGGGACCTAACTAAAGGCTTTTGGTGACTTCATTGTCTCCACATGTTTGTACACTAGAGTTTAAGTGCCTTGGATTGTGCATTGTGATTTGTGTTTATAAATCCGAGTTTTCTAGCATTTAAAGTGAACTTCCGTAAACTTCGGTACACAGACGAATTTTTGTCAAACTTCCATTATCGAAGTTAACTTCCTCGAATTTTAAGTGAGCGAAGTTATAGGCGAAGTCGAAGTTTCGAACCTTGGGTATAAGTATGCAAGCTACTACAATGTTGTCTAATGTTATAGGGAGTTCTACTTTAATTATTAATTTAGGTGAGATTTTCATTTGATTTCAGTATGACCGCCTACTATAACCCTGAAGAAGAGAATAGAGACTGCAAAGCTTATAAAATCATGGCGTATACCTCAAAACTAACATAACGATTTTATGTGATTCAATAACTTTGACTATGTCCTTGACTTGTGGTTACGTGTTAAAAGCCTTTTGCACCCCATCCAAACTCAAGATGAGTGACTTTCAATTGTTAGCCTTCTCATACACATCGGGAGAATAGTTGGATCCTCATAATTGTATCACCTTTCCAATTGCTTAGGCAAGGAACATTTATCCTTGGTCACATTTACAAATTTCTAAAGTATATGTGAAAAGTTAGTTCACTCGCACCGATGGTAAATTCCCAAAACTTCCATAGATTAATTAGATTTTCTCAAAAACTGAAGCTTGAATTATATGTAAATGAAATTTTACAAAAAAACTCTATTGAAGTAAGGGAAAAAAATGTAATGATTTGCAAATTTTAATCCTAAGTTCCTACCTGGTGAGAAAAGTAAAGTTTTTGACTAATGTCAATTTCTTAGAAGGTACCCCTGCAATAGATCAATATATTATGCGAGTAAAAAACTAGAAATTTATGTCGAGCATTGGGAATCAATTATAGCTAATTGTTAAAGAAAAGAGATGAACTAGAAGGATCAAATCCAATTATTTATTAATTATTATACTTTAAAAAATTACACATTAGGGTATAATTAGAGAAAGGACAAGAAACATAATAAGCAACATGCTTTTTCTTATCTTGTTAGCTCTTGGATTAAGGTATTTATACTTTTCCATATCATTGAAATAAACCAACATTCTCTACTTCGAATTAGACTTTCTCGAATTACTTCCAATTTACTAGTGACATAAGTTGAAGGTGAAGCCAAATTTCGATCCTCGTTTACATCCAAATAGCTTGAAAACGGAAAATGGCAGTTGCAATGCTCAATACCATGATGAAAAATAAGGAAGAACAATGTTGAAGCTTGCAAAACAAATCATTCTTGTTTACTAATATCTCGAAGTAGTTTACAATTTAGTGTTGTCAAATTGAATCATTCACGATTGGCTCATAAACAACAAATGTTGATATTCGAATCTAAATTTTGAACTGCTTTTTACCACATCATGACATTAAGTTCAATATGTACGAACTTTAAGATTCAAATTTAGAATGTATGAAACATCTTTTTAAATTCTCCATTATATGTATTTTAATTGTTTTGAAGAAGGGTTTAGACAACATTTTGGTTATTGTTTCATTGGAGAAGAGGATAAAAATTATTTTCTTACACTTGTAATGGAGTGGTTTATGGGAATGAATGGTGGGAGATAAATTATTTGCTTGAGCAAAAACTTCTACTAGACATGCTCAAGTAACAAAACTAATCTTTGAGCACAAACAAATGCTATCAAACATTATTATCTTGTAAAGCTGTTAAGTAAAATAAAAACATACTAGATATTCATTAGGATTTGAGGAAAATTATAAAGATGACTCACTTTTTATCCACTGCTACATGTTAGGAATGCTGTTAGGCATAAGCAAGTTAAAGAATGGAACGAATGAGGAGAATTGAGAACGAGATTTAGATAATAAAATTGTTGCGGTTCCTCTGTAATTGACAAGAATTCACCAAATTCCATTAGTCACAACCGAAAGTTCTTCCTTTCATTACTTTGTTTCATAAATGAAGTCATTGAATTTGTTTTAATTCTATATTGCTTCTTTTTTTTTCCTACTTTGTTACTACCTCTAGAGATACAATTTTTTAATGAACTGTTGATTTACATAAAATTCTTATCCTTTTAATGCCACTCCAACTGCCCTCGATCTTGAACTTTGATGGTCAGTATTTCTTTTCCACCTAGGCATTGCATCTAATCTCTTGCTTGTCTTTACCTTGTTAATCTCAATTTTGGGCTTATTCAATCTTTAGGCATGTGATGCTCTAGTTGAATGTGCCATATTCCCATATTCTTTCTTCTATTTCATAATTATTGTTTGATATGAATCTAAGGAGGTGTTTGTTTTCTAGGAATTAGAGGGTGGGGAGTGGGATTAATTATTTTCCCATATTTGGTATTGGTACGTTGGAATATGGATGGAAACTTTAAAATTGTGGAATTTTTGTGTTTGTTACAAATAGCGGAATTTGACTATGGTTAGAATTTAAATTCCTGAGCGATTCAAATCCCATGTATCCAGTTATTCCAGTCACCTCCCAAATCTTCAGTATTTTGAAATCCAAATATGATGAACTCTTACTTGATAACTTTAATGTAATGAAATGTTTGCTTTTTGGTCTTTTTTTTTCTTTACATATGAGTTTTCAGTTCTTATCACCCTAATTTTTTTTTTTTTTTTTTTTTTTTCAATTTTCTAGAACACACGTATTGATCGTTATCTAATAAATTTTTGTACTTGATTAGCTTGTGTTGGTCAACTAGGCAATCTAACTAATCACTTAAAGATTTCAAGTCTTTTTTTTTTTTCAAATTACGACCACTTGTAGTTATATGAAAAGTATGTATTTCTTTAATATTTGTTTTTGATTTGTATTTAATGTTACGTTTGAATTTTTCTTTTTCTACCTTTTAATAGTTATGGATGAACTAACTAGGCATATTTAGGAGGATATACCATGGTGTATAATGTATATTATTTGCAAATGATATTGTCCTAGTGGACGAAACAAGAGATGGAGTGAATGGGAAATTATAGCTTTGGATACATTAGAATCTAAAAACTTTAAGTTGAGTAGGACGAAGATCGAATACATAAATGTGAGTTTAGAAATACTAGACGTCGAGATGGAGTGGTAAAATTAGGGGATGTAGAAGTTCCTAAGGTTAACCACGTTAGATATCTAGGATCAATCATACAAAAAGATGACAATATTGAGAATGATGTCACATATAGAATTTAAGCTGGATGGAAGAAATGGAGTAGTTCATCAGGTGTAATCTGTGATTTAAATATTCCTACAAAGTTTAAAGAAAAATTTTATAGGACTGCAATTTGGCCAGCTATGCTCTATGAAAGTGAATGTTGGGAGGTAAAACAACAACAATTACATAAAACGAAGGTAGCAGAAATGATGATGCTTAGTGAAGGGCGGTTGCGGTGGTTTGGACACCTGCAAAGACGACATTCAAATGCCCCACTAGAAACCTTTGCGCAATAGAAACTAAAGAAATTCGACGAGGTAGGGGTAGACCGAAGTTAACTTGGGACACATTAAAGAAAACTCAAGTTATATGTTTTCCTTAAATTTTAGAAATTGTTTGTCTAACAATTATACATAAAGTGAACGTAACAGAAATGAGGATGCTTAGGTGGATGTGTGGTAAAACTCGTAAAGATAGAATAAGAAATATAGAAATTCAAAGACAAGTAGGAGTAGCACCAATTGATACAAAGATTAGGGAAGGGCGGTTGCGATGGTTTGGTCACCTGCAAAGACGGCCTACAAATGCCCCAACTAGAAAACTTGACTCAATAGAAACTGTAGAAATTCGACGAGGTAGGGGGCAGACCAAAGTTAACATGGGATGCATTAATTAAAAGGGATTTGAATGGTTCGCAAAGCTCACCATCAATTGCACTTAATCGAGCACAATGAAAAAGTTTGATCCATGTAGCCGACCCCAGTTAATTTGGGACTGAGGCTATGTTGTTGTTGTTGTTGTTTGTCTAACAGTTATGGTTTATGAAACCACACCCAAGAGGAGGTGAATTGGGTGTACCGAGAAGTTATCATCTTTTTGAAAACTTTTAGTGAATAACAATGCTCAACACATACACAAGTAATAAATAACAATGTAATGCAATGGTGAAGGAGGTAGAGGAGATGGAAATGAGGCACAACATTTATGGTGGTTCGATCCATTCGATCTACATCCACTGCCTAACCTCCCCGATTAGGATTTTCAACCACACTTATATTACCAACAAGTGTTACAACCTAAGCTTACAAGCCTAGAATGCCTAAATACAAATTAGATCTTCCCACCTAGCCTCAACTAGGGTTTTTGCCTAGCCTCAACTAGGGCTTCCCTTGACTTAGATCCCACTAAGTCTTACAATCAACAACTTTTAATGATAATTGATGAATACAATGAAAATTGGCTTTACAAAGTAAAGTGGTAATAAGTCCAATTACTTATAAGCCTCTTAGAGCCTAACCATTCTTATACATGCAAGTATGAACGTGACTAAGATGACCATGAAGCTGCTGATTTAACACCAATCTTAGTCTAGAAATTGACAAATCAAAATCGATTAAAACGAAGGCAATTTCTATGCAAATGAACAAGTAGTTTCGTAGAAAGCCAAGATTAAGACCAAATCTTGTTTAAATCAGTTCTAGGGTTTAGGAATTCAGGTTTAAGCACAAAAACCAAAACAAAAGAGTTCAAAAACACTACAAATGATTTCCACACACCAATCTAACCAAAAGATATAATTTAAGCACAAATAAATTAGGAAATCAAAGTTTCTTACAACCCCAAGTAAGAGTCACCAAAATCAGTTATGGAGTGTGAGTTGCAAGCCTTATAACACCTCTATAGCACAAACTTCGAGATCAAATCAATTGCCTTAAAAGACACCAAGTGATTGTATGCGCAAAACTTGTCAAATCGAAGTGAAAACTTGAATTTTAGGGAGTATTAGAGCTTGAGATGGCAATTGTGTGTTCTAAATGGTTTGTGAGTGTTCTCCAATCCTTTTCGACTGTTTTCGGCCGTTGTAGGGATCCAAGGGTCCAAAACCATCCGCATATTCAAATTAAAGGTGGAGATGGAAGCTTTTTAAAAAGCTGTCAGGAGACTAGTTAGCACGCTAACTAGGATCATTATCGCGCTAACCGCAGGTAACACACTAATGATCCTTATTAGCGCGCTAACCAGCACGGACTAGAGAATAAATATTTTTTGGTTTTGCATAGCGACTCCCTAACTGACCTACGACTCTACTAAACCTCTGGAAACACATTAAACATGCTTATTAGGAGTCATAAAACCTGTTTGGACATCCCGAATGATTTCATAAACCTTGAAAATCAAAAGTTCCAATTTCATGAAACACATGGGGGCTTTTCTGCAAATGTTTTGATAATTGATCAAAAAACTATCCAAACTAATACCGGTGCATTCAAAATTAATCCCAACAATTTTTACACCTCAAATACATGCTGAAGAACGCGTTTGCATGACTTGAAAACATTTGCTACTCACGAGATTGAAATTCTTATAATTCAAAACTTGGAGTTATTTGAAAACTTGAAATTCATGAAATGCATTTGGCTTGTGTAATTAAACTTATATACCCTACATAAGTTGTACAAATGGTGGTAGTAGCTTTCTGATGCCTTTCCTTGTCCCAATCCATTCTCGAGCTTTTTTTATCTCATTTCTTCCAATTCCACGTGAACTTGTAAAGTTTGGCTTCCTTTGAACTTGCAAATACTTGACAAACTTGTTAATACAATTTCACATTATTTGTAAACATCAAAATCTCGGGCGGAGTCTGAGTGATAGAACATTTAGTCCAATAGTTGACTTTACCAAAAAAATTGTCTAGCTCTTTTTTTTTAAGCTATGCTAGAAGCAAGGCTTATACTAAATTTTTTGATTTGGTGTTCAACATCGTTATTTAGTATATTATTTAATTAGTTAATCCTTATAAAGATTTTTGAGATTTAGGTATTTTATTTAATAATTGCACTAAATTGAGCTGAATGGAAGAGTTTGATCCATGTAGCCGACCCCAACTAATTTGGGATTGAGGCTTTGTTGTTGTATTTAATAACTAGTCGACATCCAGTGATTCGTATGCGGGCAAAACCAATTATCAATATATTAGATAACAATAAATTTGATGAGAAAAAAGTGAGAAGAAAGAACTTATTATGTATAATCTTCAATGGGCTCGAAGCCAAGAACAATACCATACAATTTCCCTATAAAAATGAGAATGTATACATCTCAAAGATAAATTTTTACATATATAATATAAAATTAATTTGATAAGGAAAAGAAAAGTGAAAACATTATCATCCATTTTTTTGTAAAAAGATAAAAAAGAGAATATTTAACTTAAAAATTTATCAAACTAAAATGAAAGTGAAAAAAAAAAGGAACTTATTTATCAAACTAAAATAAAAGTGAAAAAAAGAACTTACTATGTAACCTTTAATGGTTTCGAACTACAATCTTATCCTAATTGTGTTTCAATTAAGGGTGGCAATTTGGGTTATGACACGATAACACGACACGTGCACAACACATAATAAACGGGTTATGGGTTTGCCATAAATGGGTCAGGGTCATAAATAGGTTAACATGTTTATACACGGTTAATAAACGAGTCATTAACATGTTAACCTGCTTAACTCATTTATGACTTGCTCAACATGATTCACATTGCTATCTTATAAGTTACGTACAAATTTTATATAATTCTCAAAACGAAAAGGTATATACAATTTATTAATTTTGCTATGAGTCATTTGTAAAAAAAAGATATATATGCAACTATTAAATATTAATACAAGCCATACATGTGTTGTTCGTCTTGTGTAAAAACTAAATACGACCCGCTTATTAAACGTGTTAAACATGTCGTATAGAGGTCACATGTTTATTAAACACGTGGTGTCCGTGTTTAGGGTAATCGTGTCGTGACCCGTACACGACACGTTTACGACTCGTCGACGTGAATGATCACCCCTAGTTTCAATCCTAATAATTTGTGTAATTTTTTTTCCTAATTTTGTTACAATATCCTAATTTTGTATACTGATTCTATCCTAATTGTGTTCGAATACTAGTTGTGTTATGACTGCAATCGCTCCTAATTGTGTTTGGATAAATTGTTTTTCATTATTTTTTTAAGTTCGATAATTGTGTTATAATACAATCTGCAAGTTTTTATAGGTCTAATTTAAGTACTAAATTGTCATTTTATTTGAAACTCTAATTGTATTTGTGTGGATGAGGTTAATCAAATCATAATTGTATTCAAGTCGTCAAGCTTGTCAAAGCTGTATTTTAGTACAACTCAAATTTTTATTATTCTTATGATTTAGTGTTTGTTTGTGATTTCAATTTTTAGTGATTAAATACTCGAAAAAATGGAATATATATTTTGCCTAATTAATTGGTCCTAATGAAATATCTAATGACTGAGTTTATGTTGTGTTACACAACTTATTAATCGAAAGAAGACCCAAAAATAGCTGTTAATAGCTAAGAAAAAAATCAAAATAAACCTAAAAAATATGTGCTAATAGCAAATATAACATCCGACTAGTTGCCACGTGTCACTTCCTCATTACTCCTTTTGGATGATCTTCCTTTATATACATAGGAAATGGGAAATTCTAGAGTGAGAAGCAAAATAAGTTCCCATGTTAAGGATACTTTGTGTCTTGACCATTGATCCAATGGTCAGTGATGTTGTGCATTTAATGCGCTATGCATTAAATGCATTCAAACTTTGAACTAAAAAAGTAGTTTCCATGCCATGGGAACCTTTTTTAGTTCCCATGGTAGTACTACACAACAACATAGCCTCAATCCCAAATTAATCGAGGTTCGCTACATGGATCAAAATCTTCCATTGTGCTACATTAAGTGGAGCGTGCCGCCAGGTAGGAACCCCCCAACATTTATGCGTTTGATCCATTTCGTGAAGAGTGACAAAAGTTTTATGCTGGCTGTCAACCTATCGCAACCCTCCCATTTTTCAAGAATGTAAATGAGGTTGGGGCTTTCCTCCCCTATTTTTCGAGTATGAAAAATGGGCGTTAGAGTCTTCCTTATCCGGACTTGAGACCAACTATGTAGCGCACATAGTGTTTTACATAGGTGGAGTTATGATAGTACTACACACACACACACACACACACACACACACACACACTCCTTTTGCCCTGTAATAGTTGTCGCATTTTGGAACATTTTTTTTCCAATAAATGTCTAATTAGGAAATGAAGGAAGCATTAATTGCTTCATTTCCAATTTTAACTCCTTTCAAATTAGTCAATGACAACATTAATCATTTTTTTTTCACAACACCTATCATAAATTGATGCGGAAAGGGATGTGAATTGCCAGGACGCCAAGTTCAAATAATCAAAAACAAAAAGAAGCCAAGAAAAAGGGGTAGAATGAGCACGACAAACAAGATGTTTGATAAGCTCTATAGATTTAGATCGCCACAAGCAACGATTGCTTGATAAGATCTCAAACGTCACAACCCAACAAAAGGATTGATAAGTTTTCACCACAGAAATCTCTCACAGAGAAAACCTCAATCACTCATAACTCAACTCCACCTTTATTGAAAGTAAGCTTATGCCTTTTATAGGCTACACGAAACTCAAAACCTTAATCTAAAAAAAATAGTAAAATAATAATTTTCGCAATAAATAAAATTAGCCTAATTTATAATTTTCGAAAAATACATAATGGATATTGATGTGCCAACACTTTACGTTATTAGAGAATTTTGTGATCTAACAATGTAATTACATAACATATTTTTATCACACCTTCTAGCCGCAAAGTACGTGTTAATCTCGAATTGCCATCGAACTCCTCAATCTTCTGATTGGATCGTATCATTCCCCCTTTCTTTATGATGATTCGTCCTCGAATCATAGCCTTTATTCTTTAAGAAGACGCGACCTAGAATCTTTATACTTTGGGTATTTGCAATTGATCGACCAATAAGATGAATGTACCAACATAACCGTGAAGAATAGAAAGATTTTTGAATTGGTTGAAAGGATGATTGAGTAGCAAATATGATCTTCATACTGCAAAGTGTTGAATATGAATTTTCTTTCAAGAAACAAACCCATAAGTTCATGGTTAACTTCCTCATTATGATCTTTGTTAGTTGACAACTCCATACCATGCTCGACCTCGTCAAATTCTTGATCAACTAGTTATTCAAAAATATCAATCTCTAGTGCACCGTTATGAAAATCACCAAAAATCTCTTGAGGCTCAAATTTGCTTTCTTCCTCTGGGCATGAAGACCGATGTTTCTTGACTAAATCAATAAGAAGACTAATCATTTCCCATAGCGATGATAAAAAAAAAAAATCTTGTTTCAAAGTAAATATATTTTTATTGATTGAAGCATATTTGGATTGGTACCGATCTTTACCTCTTCTACGATCTTCGTTGCGCAATCTGTCTTTGTGATTTTTCTTGATGACCAACTAGATTGATAATCTTCATACTCACAATAACTTTCATCCTCATAATCGTATGAAGAATGCCCTCGAACACTCATATACATTTTTCTCGAACTTGAAAAACTTGTGCTCTGATATCACTTGATGTGGAACGGAATCTCCAAGTTCAATCGACTTAAATCAAAAGAGAAAAGATAAGAAAAAGGATATAAGGTGTGTCACGAACAAGGATGTTTGATAAGCTGCTTGTATAAATCGCCACAAGCAAGAATTGCTTGATAAGATCTGGAACGCCACAAATCCCAACGAATTTGATAAGTTCAAACCACCATTAATGGTGCAAAATTTCTCTCTTAGAGAAAACTCAAACTCAAAACTCAACTCCTCCTTTATTCAATATAAGCTATGCCTTTTATAGGCTAGATAAAACTCAAAACATTAATGTAAAAAAAATAATTAAGTAATAATTTTCGCAATAAATAAAATTAGCCTAATTTCTAATTTTTGGAAAATACAGAATGGATATTGATGTGCCAACACTTTACGTTATTAAAGAATTATGTGATCTAACAACGTAATTACATAACACATTTTTATCAAACCTTCTAGCCGCAAAGTACGTGTTAATCTTGAACTGCCATCGAACTCCTCGATCTTCTAATTAAATCGTATCATAAATAAAGTCATTTATAGAATACGAAGCTTTTATGGTGAATCAATCATTTTCTTGATTCATGTGCCAAGGCCAAAATGCGACAACTATTATGGGACGGAAGGAGTATATTTAGATTTTAAACCAAATATTTCAAGTAATTACTTTTAAAATTTCTAATGTGAATTTCCAAACATAAACATTATGGACTTGCCCAAGCATTGGTATTTTTTACCCTACATTTGTCAACTATTTCATCTTTGTTAAGGTTTACAAGATAAAGAACATATATTTAGAATTAAGAATATCAATTAAAATTTTTAAGTAATTGTTGAAAAAATCTAATATGAATTTTCAATCTTAACTTCACTTCGTTCAATCAAACATTGTTATTTTGAATCCCAACAACTTTAATTCCTTGGAGTTGAATTCCCCTGTTTTATATTAGCAGGAATTGAATTCCCCCGAGTTTTCCATCCTTCGTAGTTTGTGGAAAGCCATCTCTCCTCTCTATTCCATTATACCACCTCTTACTTCTGTAAAGCCAGGTAATAGGAGGCATTTTCGGGTTTGAGAAGATGCTTGGTGTGGGGGCTTCTTATCTTGCAAACGACTTCACTTCACTTCATTCTCTTCCCACTAGTCATAACTTTCCTTTTGCTGATTTTATATTCAACTATCAACTCGACTACTTTTCACCATTTTGGGATTTCCATTTTCGTAGGGCCTTGAGAAAAAAAGAAGAGCGAGTTCGATGCTTTTCTTTTGCACCTTGCTAACGTTCACATCGTAGCTTTTAGAGAGGATAAAGTCTCTTGGAGTGTTGATTTGTCGGGTCATTTCTCATGCAAGTCTCCTTTTTTGCATTCATTGACGATCCATCTTTGTGTTCTTTTTCATATGCCGACTTTATCTGGAAAGCCCACAACCCTATACTAAGGAGAAACCCATATATGTATTTATCTCTACAATGTCAAAGCCTATGCATGGTAATAATGTTGAGATGGATGCCTCATCCATCTCAATAGAGATTCTTTGGCAAGTGATGACTCAAAATCGTGTTGTTTTTGGGACAGTGGGGTCTTTTGTTTATAGTGAACTAATGGTTCCCATTGTTTACCTATTTTATTTATCAATATGTTACATAGTTTTTTTCTTAAAAAAAAAAGAAAAAAGAAAAAAGAAAAACTTCCTGTCCAATGTTATTGAGGTGTAGAGAGGTGCGTCTTGAGGCGAGGTGCAGCCTTCGTGCCTCAACAACACTAAGGCGATGAGACGTCAACAAGGCGCACTGAGGCCCACACCTCACTGAGCCTAGGAGCAACTCCAAGTCACACACCTGACTCATGAAATCACTTTTATTTGCTTTTTTGGTTTGGATTTTTTTATGTTAATTCAGTTTTGGAGACAATGGATTTACCTTATTGGATGAAAATTTAAAAGAAAAAGAAATAAAAAAAGGAAGGGAGAAAGTTGATTAGAATTTATAGAGAAGATGAAAAGTTTGCATAAAGAAGGAAAAAAGGGTGAGGATTTTAAAAGTCCATAAAAGAAGGAAAGTTTGCATAAAGAAAAATAAACTACAACATAGCCTCAATACCAAAGAAAAAAAAAAAGAATGAAGAAAGACAATTACTAATCACAATGATATGCTGTTGTCATGATTTTCTTTTCCTATCAAATTGTTCTTATAATTTTTTTTTTACATAACGTTTGATACTTTGATTTTTCATGTTTGTTGGTCTTTTTTTCTCTTATAAATTTTTAGCAGTTCCTAACTTTGATAAGATGCAATATTATACAAAACTAGTTGGCATCCGCGCTTCGTGCGCGGCAAGACCAGAGTACTAATATACTGAGTAAAAATAAAATTTTAAATTTAGATGAAAATAAATTTGATGAGAAAAAGGAAATTTTTAAAAAGCTTATTGTGTAATGTCCAATAGATTGGAAGCCGATAGCAATATCATCTAATTTCCCTCAGGAAAAAAAAAGGGACATACACCTCAAGATATAATTTTTTTTATATATACCTACTGAGTCAGTGTTTAGAGAAATTCAATTTCCTCTTAAAGACCATTATTGCTTCGATCACCTTCAAAACTATGAGAAACATAAAAATAGTAATTAATAGCACACAATTAATTAGAAGAAAATGTTGAATTGCTTCAACTTGGGATTTTCTTGCATTTCTTGTTTCTTGTATGATTCCTGAAGCATAGCAGAAAAAATGTCACTGATGTGTAAAATGTTGAATCAAACAAAAGAAGCCTATAATTTTATTAGCAATTTAGGCATTCGGCACTTTACAGATACTATGAAAGGTAATTGGCTGGTTTTGGAGCTGTAGTTGTTACTGGATTGCCCATTGGTTTGACAGTTAGACTGAAATTGAAGTGCTTTTTAATATAAGAAATCTAGCGAAAGCCAGGTGAATTTATTTTGATTTTTATAAGGACCGTACAAACTGAAACGTAGTTGAAATGAAACAAGTAACCTGGTATATGCTAGACATTGATGGAGATTTCCTGTTTGAGAGTTTTTCATAAATTGTTCATGTTTTTGCAAGTTTGATATTTGAGTTTGAGATTCTAGTTAATTACGTGAACAACATCAAAACACAAGTTCATGGTATCTTCCTTTTGCTCTCTTGTTTCAAGATTCAACTTTCAACTAACATGATATTTAATCTCGGATTGGTATGCAGGACGAAATTTGCAGATTAATTGCTCAGAGTGGTGGCATTGATGCAGTTCTCCAATGTATTGATGACAGTGGTGCACATGGCAATAAAGCAGTTTCCAGGTCTTTCTGCTCTTTGCTATCGAAGGTTTGAGTTGTCCAATTTTGTTTTTCTCTCCTCTTTATATCATTCCTTCAGTGGTACTTATCAGATTCATTACACTTACTCTGCATCTACGAGTAAATGTTTTTGGGTTCAGTACATGTCCAGGTATATTAGCAATCAATCTTATTTTTTTCCCTGTTCGATTAGTTGGCAGGAAGTGATTCCAACAAGAGTGACATTGTGCAGAAAGGTGGGATTAATAGGCTAATGAAACTTTCATCACAATTTTCTGAAGACCCTTCTGTTTTGCAAGAGGTATGTGCGGACCAACTCATGCATCAATACACACAGAAAACAAAAAGCCTATAGTGGCTGGATTTCTACCATCTAGTTAAATGAACGATCCAAGTTTTTGTTAGGATGCGATTGTCTCGAGCTGTAGAACTGCTGTCATTGCAAAAATATACTCTTAACTTGATTGCCATTTTGCGGAGTCATTTTCTTGTGGTTATTTGAAAATAATTCTCCCCTGCAATTTAGGAAAGTTTTTTTCTCCATGCAAAACACTTCATGCTCATAATGTGTGCAAATACTTACTTGGATCAATGGATTCAACTGTCAATCAACATTTTGCATTAGCATCATTGCATGCTGATTAAATAGGCAGTATAATTTGATGCACAAAGAGGAGAGATGAAGCACTTTTTAATTTATCCAATTACTTTGTTAGGATGGCAGACAATATCACAGTATCCTCGAGGGGCATCCTCTTGGAAAATAGAACACACTTAAATGGCCCGTGCATTTTACATGACCTTTATTTTTGTCGATTTATTTATTAGTGGAAGAATGAATACTAGAGTTATGCCATTGATTAGACGTCTTGCTCGCATTCTTTATTTATGCATTGAGAGTTTTATCTTTGACCATATGCTTTCATGGTGCCAGATTATGGCTATTATAACCGTTTTATCCTTGAGGTCCCCGGCCAATGCTGCCTGTGCAATGGAAGCTGGTGTTGGAGATTTAGCAATTGAGGCTATGAAGAAATTTCCTCATGCTTATCAAATGCAAAGGCAATCCTGTCTTATGATCCGCAATCTTGTGGTCAGGAACCCAGAAAACAGGTCAGTTTTCATGACCATAACACGTGTGGTTCAAAACTTATTTTTCTGATATAGTTTCTGTAAGTCCTTCACTGTAATCTGAAGGTAATCAGTGTACATCATAAATATATCCAGTGTCAGTTTCAATTAAACAGCTTGACTCCTTACTTTCTGCGTTCATTTGAATGAATAGAGCAATTCTTCTTGGTAATGGCATTGAGAAGATCATAAGGAAGGCCAAGGAAAGCCATGAGAGTTGCAGAGTCGCGGCTTCTGCAGCTTTGAGGGACTTGGTACTTGATAATTACAACTCCTAGCCAGTATGCCGTTTCTGACGACTATTGTGGTTTCTTTCTCATTTCAATTTTGATTATTCAGTTTCTCCTTGGGTATCCGAATTCAGTTTCATCTTTTTTTATCAGCAAGTGTATGACGCAGACAATGATGTAAACACATGTAACTAAGTATTCGCCTCAGCCCATATATCTTCACCCGCTCTTGTAAAAATTGATACACTCGTATGTGTGAGAAAATATAGTATTCCTGATATGTTGATTTTGTTTTGAAATTTGAAACGAAGGGGAGCTTACAAAATTCTAGTGCTGCAAAAAAAAAAAAAAAAAAAAAAAAAAACTGCTATTTGAACCCATCCATCTCATCTCCCGGCCCAATTATTTTTGAATACCCTCTAAACCCACCCAACAACAATTAGACAATTCATGGACTAACCTCACACGGCCCTCCCTCTTTTGCTTTGGACGCGCACTCTTCTTTTCAATGTCCAATCGAGTCGACTCCTTACCTCATCCACTGAATGAATAACATGAGATAGAGAGATTTTCCCTACATCTGTTTGGCGCTTATTTTGTGTGTGTTGTTGATCAAATTGATAAATTAGCACAGTTGTGTTTTTTTTTTTTGGGTAATGTTTCAAGACTTTTTTGATTGGTGTTTAAGCGACCAAAGGTCAAATTATTTATCAACAACCTAAGAAGAACCAATCACCTCCATTTATGACTCAATTGGTCTTAGAGAGAAAATGTAGCTAGAACAACCCTATCTATGGATTTTATGCAGATAACGAATCCCTCATAAAACACTCTAATCGACCATAATATTCCTTGTTCTCGCGACACTTAAGCAAAGACAAAGCACGACGTTTCTTAGACAACAAATAAACCATAGTTGAACGGAGACAGAAGAACGTTGGTATGAGGGGGAGGTGGGTTCGGTATTGTGATTGACTGTCATTGTATTTTGGTCAAAAATATTTATTTTTTAAATTAGGTGGAAAGAGAGTGTTGGCAAGTTGAAATGGCGGCCGTAAAAAAAAAATGACCGACCAACTCTTGCCTTTGGTGCTGTTCTTCACCAAGGCCACCTGAAAGTCGCAGGTTTGTATCTTCTAACTGTTTTAAGCACTCATCTTGTGAGATTGGGGTGTAAGTGTAATCCTAAAAACCACAAAATACCGAGAGAGAAATGACTCGTAAAACTCCATTCATATCCCAAAAATTAGATTCAGCTGTGCTGGGTCAAAATATTTCTAAAATTTCATGTTAGAAGCTAGTACTTCATTCATGGAGAATAAAGAATGAATTATGCTCCACATTTGCGATATACTGTAAAATAGAAAATTGGATTATAGTTTAAGTTTATTTTTTGAGACTACGTTAAGGGAGAATTTTGAAGAAGCATTAATTCAAAGATTTGAATTAAGAAAGAAGAGTTGAAGAACCTACATACAAATAAAACAACAATAAGGAAGAACTAATGAGCGTGAATAAAAGAGTTGCCTCTCTTTTTTCTCCAAAACCCTAAAAGTCTTCTTCTTGATTCACATATGTGATTTTTATTTTTGAATCACTGTCGATAGTTGCCTATCCCCATCTACGATCGGCGATGATTCCAATCAAATCCTTTTTACATTTTGTTTGTACAATCAGATCTAATTAAATTTGTGGAGATTGATCCACCTTATTGCGGTGCATCTTCATCAACAGTATTGCGAAGATTTGTGCGGTGCTAGATTGATCTTGCCTTTAGTTTTATTTTATAGTTAGTCGTCTTTACTAGTTGGAAGTCTTTCATTTGCTTTCTCCTTGTTGGAAAGTTTTGGTATTCGTTTTGTGGTTCTAGTTATTTTGTGTATTGTCATGAGTTTCAACACTATAGAAAGCAATCCCTAATTATCAAATATTTCAATTTCACATTTACAGCCAAATTAATGGATGTTTATTTGAACAAATCGGATTAGCGGATCAATGTACTTGATTCTATGTCTGGTTCTGCATTGAGCCATGAATGATTAATGAAATTTCTCTTTAAAAAAAAAAACAATATGAAAAATGATTTTTTTCACATTCTCTTGGTACATACATTTGTTGCACAATTATGTAGATTCTCTTAGAATTCGGGCGGCACACATCCCAATCAAATCTACACCATTATATAGCAAATATGTCTCATAGAATGTTAGATTATCATCTTCTTAAAAACAAAATTGAAGATTAAACCATATTCTTCTCATAATATTTTCCAATATAGCAAGCAAAGCTCGTTTCTCGAGTTATATTTATAGCAGTTCAAGAGTTAAAAGGACTTCCAACTCATGTACTAGTCTTACTTTGCGCGGGACTACGGGACTGACCCTGCTAATAGATTAGTTCATACTTTTTTTTATACTATAATGGCCTGTTTGGTTCGTGGTATTAGCCCGGATTAGCTACACTGGACTAGTTAATCCGCTGTTTGCTTGGAGGATTAACTAGTCCAAATGACTAGTTTAGAGGCATGGTAGTGGATTAAATAATACCACCATTTTTGGTGGGATTAACTAATCCTTAGTGGGTGGTGGAGGAGATTACCACTTTACCCCTCCCATTAACACAAACACCAAACAACAATTCTCACCATGCTCATCTTCTTCGCGAGACGCCCTCCCCGTTCATCTTCTTCGCGAGACGCCCTCTCGTTCATCTTCTTCGCGAGACGCCCTTGTTCATCTTCTTCGCGAGACGGAATCCCGGCGGGAAGACAACAACAAGAGCACACAAAAACCGAGCGCACACACACACAAACCCAAAACCTAGAAATTGGAGAAGACGATGATGCATCGACTTGCGACGAGAACGCCGGTGGCTACGCTCCCCGTTGGCGCCCTCTCGCCCTTCTCTTCTCGCTCGCCCTTATCCCATTCTCCCTCTCGCTTCCCCCGCCCCATCATCTCTCTCTCTCTCTCTCTCTCTCTCTCTCTCTCTCTCTCTCTCTCTCTCGCTTAATCTACTCGTTTGCATTTGAAGCTTTGGATTTCGCTTTTAAATTTCATGAATGAACATGTTGAATATGTTGTAGTTGATTTAAGTTCAAAGGGGAATTGCGGAAGAGGGTTTTATTCCTTTCGACTTTGAAGCTTGAAAGAAATGCACGGTTGATTCCTTTCGGTGGCTATCAATGAAGGAAATCAAACAAAAACATGCAATGAATAACACTGGCAGCAGCACCGATATCTTCACGAGGAGCAACAACTCGATTTTCAGGGGCAAAGAGATGATAAATGAGTGAAATGGGGGTTTTGGTGTTTTTCACTAAAGGGTACTTTAGTAAATGTACATGGACAACTTCATTTAATCCCAACCTTAACACTCCCAACCAAACAAGATACACAAATGGGACTAAACTATCTAAACCCATGTGTTAGTCCCATCACTAATTAATCCCATGAGTTTGGATTCACTAATATGTGAACCAAACAGGCCATAAGACAATTAGGAATTTAGAGTTTTATATTCTTTTTACCAATTAAGGGTACAACAATGCCCTCTGTAATTGTCCTACAATTGTAAATTAGGATCAGCTTTCTAATGTAGAAAATACATATCATCCTCACCAATCGAGGGGTACAACTAGGGGCGTCGATTTTTTGTCCGCCCCGCCGGCCCGAATAGAAAGGGTTTAGATAGTAATTTTTATAATCAGAGTCAGGTCTAGGCAAGGCTTTGATGTGCAAATTGAAGTTCAGGCCGGGTAATAGCAACAAGATGAGTAAACTTTACACTATCTAACACACTTACTAATAGAAACATGATAATATAGAATAATCATAAAGCAAAGGAATTGAAGAAATAAATATACGACTATGCAATCCACTCCGTTTCTGTTTCCTAACTATTATCAAATGTCGACTTCCAAAAATAGTATGGAAACAATAGTAAGAGCTTATGAAATGCAAAGATAACTTGTCAGCGCTTCGGAACTAGTCTCACTAGTCGGCGTAGAGGTAGGGTTGAAATCTCATTTCAAGCAAACCAAACTCCGAAACAAGCTTATCCCTTTCACTCTCTCTGTGCATGCATGACCAATAATAAGCGCAATTCATGCAAATAGATAAACCATACCAATGTGAGAATCACCGTAAAGTTTACTTACAACTAAACCAACGTAAAGGTGGTTTCAAAGCCTCACGCAACGTTTCCCGGCTTTTATGTACTTCCAAGTTGCCTATCAAACCAATTCAAAACTCTATTTGAATACTTAAAAATTCATATTACAACTTACAATGAGATTAAAACCCATTTTCAATCTCGTAACGGAGTTCAACCTACTATAAACTCCGACAACTTCCTTCAAAGTTCCCAAATACTTTTCATAATTTTTTTTTCATGTTATTGAACTTCCAATAAGTCCTAAACTATTTAATATACTTCAAATAGGGTCTTAAACACCTATTTAGCTCCGTATTAACCAACTACTTGTTTATGCATTTCCAAATTGGGATATGTTGCCAAATTGCCAAATCTAGCCTATCGCTATTCCAAACCTCGATTAGAAACTTTTAACGAGTTTCAATTGAACTCAATTCACCAACCAAAACTTAACCTTAAACAAGGTTTAAAATCTAACCAATCCTTGATAAAATTATATTGAGGGTTAAGTATTTTAAACTCCTAAAAGTCCTAATACTTAAACAATAATCGACTAGAAATGGATCAAAACTTATCGCATATCATCAATTAGTTTCAAAACATAATATTAAACCCTTAAAACAACAAAATCTCACCTTCAACTCCATTAATCAATACAATAGCAACTCAAATCATTATACCCAACCTCTAACCAGAATACCTATTGATTTAAATAACGACAATTACAACCACCTCAATTCCCTTAATCATTCAATCATGATTAAATAACTTAATCGTTTCAAAAATCCATTTGTAGCACTTTTCAAACCCCTATTTGAGATTTTAACTCAATTGGTAACTTTCCCCTTCCTTCTAATAATCCGTTACCAACAATTAAACAACAACAACTAAACACAACATACAACAATTTCGCATCGTTATTACCTTTCCTCTACCCCTCTCAACCCACCAAGATGCATCACAACAACAATAACAAATAGATGCATCATCGACCCTCTTCCCCATTCACCGAACCAATATTAACATAAAAGTTAAATTGAAAACCACCAAAATCCGTTGATTAATCAATTGAACCAAAAATAATAATAGAAATCACATCAACTCAGTGGTCTAATCCTTTGTTTCACCGTCACCATGCTCTCTGACTTCACTGCTCATCAACGTTCCCAATTCTCAAAGAGAAATAGAGAGAGAGAGCTATTACTGAGAGATCGATCGTGAAGGAGCCACATAACAGAGCAGAGAGAGAGAGAGAGAGAGAGGGAGTGATGAAGGGTCGAGCAAGAGAGGAATTGCAATGATGGTGAGCATCGACCAAGAGAGGAAAGAGAGAAACTTGGTAGAAATCGAGAGGGAAACGAAGGTAATGAGGAAGAGGAAGGTACGGGTAGTCGATGAAGATGAAGATGAAGATGAAGAGAAGGGTATCTCGTTTTCATTGTTTAGAAGTGTTGGGGCAAATGACAATGCTGCCCCTCAATAATTATTTACTCTTTTATAAAACTAATACCCTTCATTGTCATTCTCTATTTTTATTTATTTCATGTTTATCTCTTTAAACCAATTTAACCCCTGAAAAATACCCCACTTTCGTCAAAAGTTGGAAAAATTTCCAACGCACTCTGAAACACACGGACATCGCTCGATTCCTCAACTTAACCATATTTCGTGTCGAATAGAGTATAATACATGTACTAGCAAACAACACGTAAAAATAATATTTTGATTTATGACATCTGGTCCGTAATGCTTGGATCCCACATCAGATACTTAAATCTCAAATTAAATTTGAAAATACTTAATTAGTATCCTAATCAAGTTTATGAAATTTTCGGATGTTACAATTCTTCTCAACTAATTAAAAGTTTCGTCTTTGAAATTTAAACTTTCAGGTTACCGAACCAAAATAGATATGAGAAAATGATCATTCCTATTCAACTCTTTTAATCCAAACCTGTAAAACTATTCCCGAGGGGAAACCGTTAATTTGACCCAACCGCCATCGTCATATACAACAACTTGATGGTAGAGATAATAAACACTTGAACTTTTCATTTCCAATTCATTGGTTTGATGAAAAGTTATCTCTGTTACTTTGTCAATCCTGACAATTTGTGAATTTCTGACGAGTTAAATAATCAAATTTGTGAAATATCTGATAACCTTACATTTCATCAAATTTCATGCCTTGAATCTTATTCAATTATCAACACTTAGCAAGATCTAGTCAATATTGCTTTTAATATAGCACTACTCATTCTTAACTCATGAAGATTCCGCAAAACGTTGATTATTCTTTCCCTATCCACCAAACTTTGTTATACACATACCAGTTTGTTTTCTCATCACTGGCCATCTTTTTATTTGAATTGTCGATCGATCAGTTCTTAAACTATCATCAAGTCTAAATAAGTAAAGTGATGAAATTAATATTTGAGAACAACATTAGATACTAAAGTAGAGTTACGTGTCTATTTGATCCATCATCCTTCCAGCGTTTCTCAATAGAAACTTAGAATTTCACAAGTCATCCCATGACTATAAATCTCTAATTTCATCTATCATCCCATGACAAGCTATCTTAAATTTTAATTCGATCAAAAAATGAAACCGGACACATCCTGCAACTCCTATTCATTCTCTAAATGTCCACTTACAATATTATTTATATTGTAGACTAGAAAGCAATTACCAATTTCAAATCGTCGGCCAATTCATTTAACTTTCTATTTGACTGGTTAGAAAATTAACGCATTTTCTAACTTCATCAAATCATTTTCAATCAATGAGTTCACCAAGAACCTCATTTCATTCACTTACTGAGATCTCTCATAATCTCACGTCTTAATCACTAACTATCACCAACTTCTCTCTTTACCTGAATAGAGACATTTCTCCTTAACTTGAGTAGACATACATTTCTACACAGATATAGCGCATTTTTCATGATTATACTCTCATAGTAGAAGTTATAAATATGATATTTCTCTTTGCCTCTACTCAATATAGTGAAGGAATATTCAATTTCTTTATACATACCAAGTCAGATACACTGTCATCTATAGGACATTTTCAACTAATACAGATAATATTGACTAATTGAGTTGTAAGTCACACATATCTTTTCATTTCATTTATACCTTCGCCATCATCTTACATTAATTCCAACTTAAGATAACATAGTGCTTCAAACTCCACCATTGACTAGTCACGTGGTGTAGCACTATATTTGAACCAATATACAACATATTCACTGATATTAGTTGTATATTGTTTTGGTTCCACATTTTCAACTTTTGGAGCTTGACTCCCAGTAAGATCCTTGTGAAGATCTATTAAGTTTCATAAAACTTATAGTTCGATATCCTAAGTCTTATTGAGACTCGTTGACCTGAGATTCCCTTTTTCATATTAATGTGAGAATATCTTGACCATTTGTTTGCCTATACTTAAGCTTCCAATTAACTCTGACGAAACTTCATAGACTATTTTATACCGAACCTCACAATTCCTTCGTTTATTCAAAGATGGGTGGGGCCTTCACACCGATCTTCCATGTTGTGAATAAGTCGTAATTACGATACATAGTTTACTTGGTTCTATTTTTGTCAATCTTAGCTATTCTCACATTTATCTCATTCTTAGTCCTTTTACAAACTTACTATGACTTTGTTCAACACCTAGGCCACTTACAACTCCTTAATCTTGACTTACAAAGACGATTTAGATTTCTTCTCTTTTCGAAATACATAGCTAAGGGTGATGCAACTTCTCATGGTCATTCAATGAATCGAAGTCTTCTTTAGCTATTCTTTGTTCGAAATAGAGAAATTCCTAACTCAAACAGACTAACTGTTTGTTATTGCCTTAGTTGTTTTAATGAGTCTCTTGTTTTCCAGTTTTTCTTTTTCTCAAAAAGAAATTTGGTACTTTTCAAAGAACTGTATAAGATATCAAAGTATCTTATTTATCATCAATTTACTTTTTAATGATTTCACTTATCTGTTATTGTTTGACCAAAGAGATAAAAGAATTTGAATTTCCAAACTATTGATCAACTTAACGACTAATCGAACTCTTAAAGGATGTTATTTCCATTTGTTTTATCATTTCTTTATTTGACTCATATAAGCACAATACTCAACGTCGCTTACGAATAAGCAACTTGAATAATAAACAATAAAAAATTTCAGTATTTTTGTATAAGTCGTTTGATTGTGTTAAACCATGGCTCTATTCCAATTCTACTTTTTGTTTTGTTTCAGAAAAGAGACAATACTTTACTTCAAAGTATTTTACTTTAATAGAAACCAACTTTAGACAATTTTATTTGATCCTATCAAAATCTTATTTTGATTTTTCACTCAAGTTCGATTTGTCTAATCAATTTCTATTTTTGAAACCACGTGACTCATTTTTCCTCTCATTTGAGACTCTTTCAAAAACAACTCTCAATTGGTTATGAATCAAACCAATATTTCATAGAATAGGTCTTACCGAGTTACTAGTTCCACTGGTCTTAACCTTATTCTAAATTTCAAGATATTCACATCTTGTGTTTCCACAAGTCTCAATTCCATTTTCGTATTTACTCAAACCACTTTCAATTGTTTGAACTTTATTTAAGTCTATTTGAACATTTTCCTGAGCATTAAATCATTGTAATAGTTCGATACTTTCGATTTTCAAAAAAATTCATGTTCAATACTTATGTATTTGAGTTATTTGGACTTCCTTTTCAACCAATTTTCTATTAGTTTCATAACTGATACTTTCATCACTTATATTAGTAACCGAACTACATACAAACCTTTGTGATTTTTTACTTTAGAAGTTTATTTTACATCCAGTCAAATCAATTTCATTTCATAATTCTATTCTCTCTTTTAATTTTTCGTTTCTAGTCTTACTATATGCTAGCTCACGGTCACTTCTCAACTAATCGCGCTCAATCACTCTTTTGTTCTCAACCAAAGTTTATCCTCAAATTGAGCCAAACCTAGGTTCTAATACCAACTTTGTCAACCCCCTCGTCATTAAGACGACTGGCCGACCTAAATTATCTTAATCCCCTTATAATCTAGTCAGACTAATCCATTCTTTTAATTTTGACATCAAAACTATTTTTATTTCGATCCTTAATAAGGCTCAAAAATTAAATTTATATCATCGACTGATTCAGTTCTAAACTTATTTTATTGGAGTAAATTAGAAAATTATATCTGTATTTTGTAAAAAATTTGGCAACGCTCCCTTAAAAGTGGCCTGCTAAAAAATTCACCTAATAGATAGCAGAATTGAGAGAAGCCTGTAACTCACGACTCCCCGCAGTTCACAATATATATATATATATATATATATCAATTTAAAATTTATAAATGTACTTAAGTTTCCAATACTTCTATTAATATATATATATATATATATATCAATTTAACTTTATAAATGTACTTAAGTTTCCAATACTTCTATTACAACTTTACACTTTCCAAAATAGATCAAAATCAAAACATAAACCTCTCAACTTATTTTATACTAACTTAGGATACTTTCATAATCTATTAAAGAGAGTATTTCACGTCCTACACTTAACCCAAAGCCCGAAATAACATACATAAACAATTTACAACAAGAAAATTAAACCTAGAACATGAAAATAATCACCAAAGATCTTCGAGCTTCTACTTTCCATTGTTAGTGCGAGATAACCCTGTCACTATTACAACAAATAATGATGTCAGATAAGTAAACTTTACACTGTCTAACACACTTGGTAATAGCAATATGATAATATGGAATAATCATAAAGCAAAGGAATTAAAGAAATAAATATACAACTATGCAATCCACTTCGTTTCTGTTTCCTAACTATTATCAGATGTCGACTTCCAAAAGAGTATGGAAACAATATTAAGAGCTAATGAATGCGAAGATAACTTGTCGGCGTTAAACTTCGGAACTAGTCTCACTAGCCAGCGTAGAGGTAGGATTGAAATCCCATTTAAAGCAAACCAGACTCTGAAACGAGCTTATCCCACTCACTCTCTCTATGTATGCATGACCAATAATAAATGCAATTCATGCAAATAGATAAACCATATAAATGCGAGAGTCACTGTGAAGTTTACTTACAACCAAACCAACTTAAAGGTGGTTTCAAAGCCTCACACAACGTTTCCCGACTTTTATGTACTTCCAAGTTGCCTATCAAACCAAGAATTCAAAACTCTATTTGAATACTTAAAAATTCATATTACAACTTACAATGAGATTAAAACTCATTTTCAATCTCATAACGGAGTTCAACCTACTATAAACTCCGACAACTTCCTTCAAAGTTCCCAAATACTTTTCATGATTTTTTTTATGTTATTGAACTTCCAATAAGTCCTAAACCATTTATTATACTTCAAATATGATCTTAAACACCTATTTAGCTTTATACTAACCAACTACTTGTTTATGCATTTCCAAATTGGGATATGTTGTCAAATTGCCAAATCTAGGCTATGGCTATTCCAAACCTTGATTAGAAACCTTTAATGAGTTTCAATTGAACTCATTTCACCAACCAAAAATTAACTTTAAACAAGGTTTAAAATCCAACCAATACTTGATAAAATTATATTCAAGGTTAAGTATTTTAAACTCCTAAAAGTCCCAATACTTAAACAATAATCGATTAGAAATGGATCAAAACTTATCCCACATCGTCAATTAGTTTCAAAACATAATATTAAACCCATAAAACATTGAAACCTCACCTTCAACTCCATTAATCCATACAATAGCAACTCAAATCATTCTACCCAATCTCTAACCACAATACCTATTGATTTAAATGACGACAAATACACCCACCTCAATTCACTTAATCACTCAAATCATGATTAAAATAATTTAATCGTTTCAAAAATCCATTTGTAGCACTTCTCAAACCCCTATTTTAGGATTTTAAGGCTCAATTGGCAACTTTCCCCTTCCTTCTATTAATCCGTTACCAACAATTAAACAACAACAACTAAACACAACATACAACAATTCCGCATCGTTATTACCTTTCCTCTATTCCTCTCAACCCACCAAGATGCATCACAACAACAATAACAAATAGTTGCATCATCGACCCTCTTCCCCATTCACCGAACCAATATTAACAAAAAACTTAAATTGAAAACTACCAAAATCCATTGATTAATCAACTGAACCAAAAATAATAATAGAAATCACCTCAACTCAGTGGTCCAATTTTTTGTTTCACCGTCACCATGCTCTCTGACTTCACTGCTCATCAACGTTCCCTATTTTCAAAGAGAGATAGAGAGAGCTATTACTGAGAGATCGATCGTGAAGGAGCCACATAGCAGAGAGAGAGAGAGAGAGAGAGAGAGAGAGAGAGAGAGAGAGAGAAAAGGGTTTAACGATATCACATCTCATTTTCATTTGTTTAGAAGTGTTAGGGACAAATGACAATCTTGTCCCTAAATAATTATCTACTTCTTTACAAAACTAGTACCCTTCCTTGTCATTTGCTATGTTTTATTTATTTCACGTTTATCTCTAGTTTTTAAACCAATTTAACCCCTGAAAAATACACTAATTTCATTAAAAACTAGAAAAATTACCAACGAGCTCCAAAATATGTGGACATCCTATCTATGCCTCAACTTGACTTTATTTCGTATCGAATAGAATATAATACATCCACTAGTCAAACGACACATAAAAATAATATTTTGATTTATGACCTCCTAATGTGTGGGTCCCACTTTAGATACTTAGATCCAAAATTAAATTCAAAATACTTAATAGTATCCTGATCAAGTTTATTAAATTCTCGGAAGTCACGTTTTATTGGTGGGTGACTATTGATATTGAGTATTTTCTTTCATTGATAAAACAAAAAGTTTTATTCTTTTATTTACAGGGGTGTATTCAATTGAGATTTTAATAGACTTTTGGTTACTTTTATAAGTGGATGACTTTTATTAAGTTTGTAGATTTTCGTAGACTTTTAATGACTTTGATAAACTTTTATGTAAACTTTATTTTGATGACTTTTATTAACTTTGCGATTTTTACAGGGGTGTATTCAATTGATATTTTAATTGACTTTTGATTACTTTTAATGACTAAAAAAGTTTAAGTGTATTCAATTAAAACTTTTAGAGAGTTTATACAAATAAGGTGTATTCAATGTGAACTTTTATAGACTTTTAAAAATTCTATAAAAATTTTAGGGTATTTAATTTAAACGTTGGGGCGTTCCCACCTAGTGACACGCTGCATCGGAGCCCGGGTGTAGTAAGAAATGAGCAAGGGTGTGTTTCACATCGCTGCCTGGGTGTGAAGAAAAATGAGCAATGGTTCCTACACATAGGACGTGTGTGGGTAAATAAGCTAGTCCTTTCACATCGTCGCCCGGATGTGAAGAAAAATGAGCAAGTGTTCCCACACAAAGGACGGGTGTGGGTAAATAAGCTAGTTCAAAACAAAAACAAAAATAAAAACAAAAACACAATCATAGATTCGAACACCAGATCTTTTAGACAAAATAGAAATAGAAAAGAAAAACAAATACAAAGGGGAGAAAAAATTCGTTTAGGAACATGGAACATAGGAACACTTACTGGGAAGTCAATAGAACTAATAGATACCATGATTAGAAGGAGAGTCAATATTGCTTGCCTCCAAGAGACAAAATAGGTAGGAGAAAAGAGTAGAGAAATAGGAAGCACATGGTTTAAATTGTGGTACACTGGTATAGATAGAAAATGCAATGGAGTAGGAATTGTGGTGGATAATGATTATAAGGATAAGGTCGTAGAGGTTAAAAGAATGGGGGGATAGATTGATTCTAGTTAAATTAATTATTGGAGACGAAAAACCGAACATACTTAGCGCATATGCACCACAAGTAGGATTAAGCGAGAGCATCAAACGCAAGTTTTGGGATGATATAGATGGATTTATGCAGAGTATACCATTAGATGAAAAGGTTTTTATTGGAGGAGATTTAAATGGGCATGTCGGGGTAAGTAACGATGGGTTTGAGAGAGTTCATGGAGGTTTTTGTTACGGTAATAGAAATGAAGAAGAAGAATCAATTTTAGATTTTGCTTCAGCATATGATCTTGTCTTAGCAAATACTAGTTTTAGAAAGAGGGAGTCGCATATAATTACTTTTAGTAGCGGTCATAACAAGAGTCAAATAGATTTTCTTTTAACAAGAAAAATAGATAAAAAACTATGTAGAGACTGCAAAATAATACCTGGTGAAGCACTTACTACCCAACATAAGTTAGTAGTACTTGATATTAAGCTAACACAACGAAATAATATGAATAAACAAGTTAGCGACCCTAGAATAAAGTGGTGGAACCTAAAACATAGTAAACAAGTAGAGTTTAGAGAAAAACTACTAAAGGAAAATGTTTGGAATCTTGACTTAGATGCTAATACTGTTGGGGCATGTGCCCTAGGTCAATCCATTAACTGTCTTTATGAATACTTTTAGTTAATAAAACAGAGGATTTCATTTGCTGTTTATTATAATTAATTTGCATGTTTACATTATAATAAGATCCATTGGTATTTACAGAAATATCCTAAATGTCCCTAGTCGATCATTATACTGGGAACTATAATGAATTAAGACTAGTGTGAGTCTTGATTGATGATCATATGATGATTATACGTATAGGGATACGAATCAAGATCACAAGTACTTGTTAGGGAACAAAGTACTGGACCGACCCGCTATGAGAACATCACATGGATTAAGTCATAGTTGTTTCTCATGATAGGTATATTTTTAAGTCCTCTGACTTGAGATTACCAGAGACTTCAACATTAGGAACATAGTGATTTGACACTATCAAACGTTGTCTTTAATCGGACGATTATAAAAGTTGTGATTGTTTACTGTGTGAGCAATGTGATGAAGTTGTGTAATCGAGATAGAATTTGTCCCTCTCATATAAAGAGAGATATCTAGTGGATCCCTCGATGTGTTAGACTATTAAAAGGCCTAATAAAAGTGAATTGATATTGATCAATGTCATTTGGATGTTTTCAGTCTACCTAGAGATCGAGAATAGTACGATTGAACATGTTAGATGACAATTCCATGTCTTATGTTTGATCAAAAGGATATCGTGTGACAAAATGGATGTTATATACACTATTGATTAGGTTGTATCGATTTGATATTCATACAACTTGTGTAGTTATAATGTCTTGCTAAAGGCTGCTTATGACTAGTATACCAAAATGTATTTTGGTACACTGCCAACGTTGTATGAGCCTATTGGGTCGCACACTAAGAATGGTTTTGCAAGATTTTAAGGTGGTTCAGAAAAACAAATTTTATATGATAAAATTCATGACAGAAACGTCCTTGTGGTGTATTACACTTATACTTCTTTAAGTAGGGGTATATGTATAATTTACTTAACCGTGTATATACTATGGTGATATAAATAGACGCTTTAAGTTAGAATACACGTACGAAAGATTAAAATGTCGAAACTCTATTTTCGTTTTAGAAACGACTTAGGGTTTTTGGTATGCTCTAGATCGTTTTGGAGAGAAACAAAAGGTTTGGTATTTTCTCAAAGTTAGCACTTCGAATCTCGGCCGCCGTTCGTGTGTGGACTACTTGTAGAGGGCATTCGTCGTTGCCAGCGCCTTAGAGATTGATCAACCTTCAGAAAGGTATATTGCGACTGAGGTATGATTAAGCTTTTCATGGTTTAAACGTTTTTAATGGAATTAGATTCAGATCATGTTGGAGTTTTTGTCAAAAATTGTTTTGTAATCTCGCTCGCAATGAACCCCAAAACCCAACAAATACAATGTGGCTAGAAATGAGTAGTTGGATAAGGAGGGTGAGATCAAACATATTAGGCATATCTAAGGGCTTGGGACCTCCAAAGAAGGAAACATGGTGGTGGAACGAGGATGTCCAACGAGCAATTAAGACTAAAAGAGAGATGAATATGAAAATACCTAAGTGTCAAGATGAAGATGTGTACAATCAATATAGAGAAGCTAGAAAACAAGCTAAAAAGTAGTTAGTTAAGCTAAAACAAATTTCATGAAAGATCTATATACTAGGTTAGGTAATAGAGATGACGAAAAATATAAATATAGGCTAGCCAAATTAAGAGATATATAAAAAGAAACAAGACCTAAGTCATGTAAGATGTATTAAGGACGAAAATCAAAATGTTTTAACGCGCGAGGAGGATATTAAGGAGAGATAGAGAAGTTACTTCGATAGTTTATTTAATGATGGCCAAGTTGATACTGTAATAGATAAAAACCCACACCAAGAAAGAAATGTAAACTATACACGCAATATTAGAATTGTAGAAGTTAAAGAGGCATTGAAAAGAATGAAAATAGGGAAATCATGTGGCCCAGATGAAATACCCATAGAGGTTTGGAAATGCTTAGGAGAAATCGGATTGACTTGGTTAACAAAACTTTTCAATAAAATTTTAAAATCAAAACGAATGCCGATGGATTGGAGAAGAAGCACGCTTGTGCCAATCTTCAAAAACAAAGGAGACATTCAAAGTTGCTCAAACTACCGGAGAATTAAACTTATGAGTCACACTATGAAACTGTGGGAAAAAATATTTGACAATAGGCTAAGAAGAGAAACAACAATATCAGAGAACCAATTTGGTTTCATGCCTGAGAGGTCAACTATGGAGGCGATTTTTCTTGTAAGACGATTGTTAGAAAAATATAGAGAAAAGAAAAAAGATCTTCATATGGTATTCGTAGATTTAGAAAAAACATATGATAGGGTCCCCAGAGATGTTCTTTGGTGGGTTCGAGAAAGAAAAAGAGTGCATGCTAGATCCATAGACACTATTAAGGATATGTATGATGGAGTAGTAACGAGTATAAAGACATTTGGAGGAGCTACAAAAGAATTTCTCATTACGATAGGACTACATCAAGGATTGGCTTTAAGCCCATATCTATTTACTTTAATTATGGATGAACTAACTAGATATATTCAAGAGGATATACCATGGTGTATGCTATTTGCAGATGATATTGTCTTAGTGGATGAAACTAAAGATGGAGTGAATAGGAAATTAGAACTCTGGAGGAATACATTAGAATCTAAAGGCTTTAAGTTGAGTAGAACGAAAAGTGAATACATGCACTGTGTGTTTGGAAACACTAGACATCGAGATGACGGAGTAGTAAAATTAGGGGAAGTAGAAGTTCATAAGGTAAACCACTTTAGATACATAGGATCAATCATACAAAATGATGGTAACATTGAAAATGATGTCACACATAGAATTCAAGCTGGATGGAAGAAATGGCGGAGTGCAACATGGGTGATTTGTAATCGACATGTTCCCACTTATTTAAAAGGAAAATTTTATAGGACCGCAATTAGGCCAGCTATGCTCTATGGAAGTGAATGTTAGGCGGTAAAGCAACAACAATTACATAAAGTGAACGTAGCAGAAATGAGGATGCTTAGGTGGATGTGTGGTAAAACTCGTAAAGATAGAATAAGAAATATAGAAATTCAAAGACAAGTAGGTGTAGCACCAATTGATACAAAGATTAGGGAAGGGCGGTTGCGATGGTTTGGTCACCTGCAAAGACGGCCTACAAATGCCCCAACTAGAAAACTTGACTCAATAGAAACTGTAGAAATTCGACGAGGTAAAGGGCACCAAAGTTAACATGTGATGCATTAATTAAAAGGGATTTGAATGGTTTGCAAAGCTCACCATCAATTGTACTTAATCGAGCAAAATGGAAAAGTTTGATCCATGTAGCCGACTCCAGTTAATTTGGGACTGAGGCTATGTTGTTGTTGTTGTTGTTGTTGTTGTTGTTGTTGTTGTTGTTGTTGTTGTTGTAATTTAAACTTTTAGAGAGTTTATAAGAGTAAGGTGTATTCAATTTATATGTGACTTTTGTGGATTGGTTACAAATCTCGACTTTTATAGACTTTTTGTATAATATACATAAAGAAATCTTGAACTTCTCCTCATCTTAACCTAGAAAACTTCTAAAGACTTCTAATTTTTGTTAGTTCCATTCTTCAAAAAGAACTTCATTGTTCAAAAGATCTTTTCTAATCAATTGTTTTTATCAACTTATCCAATCACTCCACAACTCATGAACTTCATTGTTCACTCATTATACTATAATGTCTATATTGATGAAGATGGAAATGATGACATTATTAAGAAGATCTCATTCTTGCTTCACTATACATTTTTGATGAGTTTTTTTTAACAATGAGGTTTCATTTATTAGTGTATTATTAGAATCTCAAAAAGTATAATATTATTCTTTTTGGAGAAAATAATTGTATTTTTTAAAATACAAAAAGTGCATTTTCAAAAACTTAAACTATTATTCTTAAAGAAAAAAATATAATGTTTTTTTTTTTCTAAAGTGCAAAGTTTTTACACTAACATTTGCTATGATTTTATTTGGTTCTTTTGTGCCATTATAAGATGATTTACTTACCTATTTATTATGTTGATATTTATTTACTTATTTTTTATCCTACTACCTTGATCGTAATTCATTAATACATCTATATGTTTTTTTATTTAAAAAAATTAGTAATAGTTCTTAAGAAAAAAAATATAATTATTTATCTAATTTTTTTATAATAAAGTGCTAAATATTTGTTTCATTATAAAAATCACGAAAAATTGCTAATGTCAATCAAAATCATGTTTGAGAAGTTCACTAAAGTAACTGAAAATCTTAAATGTTGATAAAAGTCATCAAAATGAAGTCTGTATAAAGTTTATCAAAGTCTATAAAAGTCTACCAAAATCTATAAGCTTCAGAAAAGTCATCCACTTATAAAAGTGACCAAAAGTTTATTAAAATCTCAATTGAATACTTGTATTTCTTTTTTCTTAAACATGATTTTGATTGATACTAGTAAATTTTTGTGATTTTTTATATTGAAACAAATATTTTGCACTTTATTATAAAAAATAGATGAATACTTATATTTCTTTTTTCTTAAGAACTATTATTGATTTTTTTTAAATATTGTATATTAATAAAAAAATCATATATATATATATATTAATGAATTACTATCAAGATAGTAACATAACAAATAAGCAAATAAATATCAACAAACTAAATAGGTAAATGAATCATCTTTTAGTGGTATAAAAGAACCAAGTAAGATCATTGTGTAAAAACTTTGCACTTTTTTTTTTTACTTAAATTAAAAAAAACTTATATTTTTTCCTCAAGAATGAAAGTTTAAATTTCTTAAAATGCACTTCTTGCATTAGAGAAAAAATATATACGATTATTTTCTCCAAAAATAATAATATTACACTTTTGATATTATAATTATACATTTAATAAACGAAACTTCTTTGTAAAAAAATCTTATAAGAAATGTACAATGATGCAAGAATGAGATATTGTTAATAACGACATCATTTTCATTTTCATCAACATATACATTAGAATATAATGAGTGAGCAATGAAATCCATGAGTTGTGGAGTGATTGGAGAAGTTGATAAAAGTAATTAATAAGAAAATACCTTATGAACAATTAAGTCCTTATAGAATAAGGGAACCAACAAAAATTAAAAGTCTCTAAAAGTTTTTGGATTGAGGTAAGGAGAAGTTAAAGATTTCTTTATGTGTATTTTTATACAAAAAGTCTATAAAAGTCGAGATTTGTAACCAAACCACAAAAGTAACCAAAAAATTAAATACACGTCACTTTTATAAACTCTCTAAAAGTTTAAATTTAATACCTCGAAACTTTTATAAACTTTTAAAAAGTCTATAAAAGTTCACATTGAATACACCTTACTTTTATAAACTCTCTAAAAGCTTTAATTGAATACACTTAAACTTTTTTAGTAATTAAAAGTAACCAAAAGTCTACTAAAATCTCAATTGAATACACCCATATTAAAGAAGTTCTTGTGTTGATAATTCTCTTTGGTGTTTGTGATTATTATCGCGATCACCGATTTGCATTAGTTGATATCAGAGCATCAAGGTTCTATAGTCTTCCGCAATGCAGCTGAAAAGACAAGCCTGATGTGAAGACTATGTAGATGAGGTTCCTCCAAAAGATGATACAACACATATCGATCGAATAATAGATCAACCAATGAGTTTCATTGAAAATCTAGCACTTCAAGTGCAACAATTGTATTTGAATCGAGCGCAATAGTTGTAGCAGCAGAGGCAGTTGCAACAACCTCGTTAACAATGTCAACAATTGTTTGAGGACAAAGTGTCTACCGAGGGGTTTGAGCCAGAAAAGGAATATTCTAGTTCCGATGACGATTTTATTGCCTAGAAAGAAGAAGATGGAGTCCTTTTTCTTTACGATGATGATGAAGTAGATTCGATCTTCTTCGAAGATGACTCCGACAACTTTGACAATGCGCCAAAGTTTGATGATGATGGGCACGACTTCGTGGATGACAAGCTAGTCTTTGGAGACAACGACTTTGTCGTCGAGGTGATTTCTCATTCGAAAAGCCTCAGGTGCTTGAAGAGGTGGTTGTTGATGGTGTCATCAACAATTAACTACTCAGTCAAAAAAGTTGTGGAGACAAAAATGAAGTTCGCGACGACCAAACACTTTTGTTCATTAACTGATGATATGGATGATGAGTTAGCTATTAACGTTTTTCAAGACTTTCATAGTGGTGTGTTTGTTAATAACATGGATTTTTCGATTGAAGTTCTTAATATTGATCATAAAAAACATGTTCCAACAAGTGGTGTTGATTGCATTCAGATTGTGTTCCAGCAAGAGTTGTCGGTGTTTGAAGACTTTATTGCTCACATCTCAAGTCATGAATGGACTAACATAGTGGACAAGTTTTTCGAGCTGAGGGAGAATGATGAAAATGAAGACCATATAAGTCATGTGCGGGAGAATGATTCAAGCATCAAATTGGAGGATGAATAAAATGAATGATGCAAATCAGAGTTCATGTTATTATGATTTTTTATTTATTAAATTAGATTGTTAGAGTTCGTGTCAAAGTTGAGGTCATAATTAGATTAATTTGGATTTGTTTTTAGTATATGACTTTATAGTAGTTGGAGTTTATATTGGACTCTATGTTATTCCATAATAAAACCCATATATAAAGGTTGATTGTATTTTATTGGTGGGTGATTATTGATATTGAATATTTCTTTGATTAATAAAACAAACAGATTTATTCTTTATTTAGAGAAGTTATTGTGTTGAGAATTCCCTTTGGTGTTTGTGATTATTCTCGTGATCACCGATCTACATCAAAATCCTAATTGGAATCGAAAAAAATTAATTAAAATATATATAAAAAAACTAATACAACTCCTATATGTGTACTACTAACTAATGTATATGTACTTGATAAAAAAAAAAAAAAAAACAAATGTATATGTACATCATAATATATAGTGTATGTCTATTTATGTTTTTTTAAGTTTTTCATAAAAAAATGCTCTATAGTTTTTTGAGGGTTGAAATAGCAGCCCTAAAAAAAAATGATTGACCAACTCCTGCAATTGGTGTTGTTCTTCACCAAGGCAACCTAGAAGTTGCGGGTTTGTATCTACGAGGGACTCATATTGTGAGATTGGGGTGTGGGGCAATCCTAAACATCACATGATACCCAGAGAGAAATGACTCGCAAAACTCCATTCATATCCCCAAATTAGATTCAGCTGTGCTAAGTCAAAATATTTCTAAAATTTCGTGTTAGAAGCTAGTACTTCATTCATGGAGAATAAATAATGAATTTTGCTCCACATTTGCTATATACTGTAAGATACTCCCTTCGCTAAAAAATAAAAGGCATTCTACAAAATCCTTCTAAAAAATATAAGATGCTTTTGAAATTTAGGGGAACTTTGCATCTTCTATACCTATTATACCCCTCTTTTTAGCTCAAACATTTAATGAGAATTAAACACTTGTCTTTCTTTTATTAGATAAAATAAAAAATTAAATGTAGTTTACCACGTAATTAAATCACTTTCTCTCTATTTGTGTTAATGGGCAAAAATGTTATACGAGTGCATAATTAATACTTTTCTTAATGTGTGTTTTGGAAAAAAAAACGTCTTATATTTTTTACTAGAAGGAATAGAAAATTGGATTGTATTGTAATTAAATTTTGAGTCTCTAACGTTAAAGGAGAATTTTGTACAACAAATTTTTGATTCAAAAAATTGAATGAAGAATGAGTTGAAGAACCTATAAACATAAAAATAAAATAAAATATAACCAATTGGCTAACTCAATTGTTTGGTGCGGAATTTAAAAGTAAGAGGTTATAAGTTCGAAGCAAGCAAAGCTCAGTTTGCGAGTTATATTTATAGCACTTCAAGGGTTAAAGGACTTCCAATAGATTAGAACATAGCTTTTTTTTTTTTTTCCCTATTTAGTGCATTACTTTTTCAATTTGGTACAATAGAGCTTAACTTTAACTGTTATAACAACTCAGCAACCTCCAACTGATTTTTCTTAAAACAATTCCTGTATAATATAACTTCTGAAGTGTCCACTTAACAATCTACTACGATTATTTGCACCTACAGTTATGCCATCTGCCCCTAGTTGACCACTTCACAATATTCTACGATGTCTGAGCTTGACTTCAAATGTTAACTCAAGCGTCCCAGAGTTTTAATTAGGAAATTTTGTTTGGCATGATCATCGCGTCACTTGTATTAGAATGCATGCTATGCAAAAACACGTGTCTTTCAGTCCAATGTATCCATCTACGCATCCAACGGGAACCATGAAATCCCTTGTATACTTTATTGCTAATTTTCTATTCAAAAGACAAGACATTAATCTCATTTTCAAAAAAAAAATACAACCACATTTTTTCATACAATTTGATTTCTCACATCCATTTCATTGGCTCCAAACTACTTTTCAGTGAAAAGCACCAAATTTTTCATGCAAGACCCCTTTCATTTTGCTATGCTCCAACTATAAAGTTTCCTAGATATCTGCTCCACCACTTTATTGCTCATAAATTAAGAACGAAAGCTATGTAGTAACAGGATCAATAAAGCTTTCACCTTTGTAGAACACAACTTTTTGGCTATAGTTGACTTTTATTGTATCTTCGATGACACCAACCTGGTCAAAATCAACTGAAAAACTAATGCTTGTGATGCCTTCTTTGCCTGTTTCATAATCCTGCTTGACATCTTCGACTCCAAAAAAATGTATCTGCCAAACAACAATATTTTTCACATTCATGTAATTGTAAGTGAGGTAAAGTGATAGATTTCAAAAAATAATCTAAGAATATTGCATAATGTGGGCAAATTGAGTACAATATGGTGTTCTTATTTATAGAGATGAACAAATCATAAAATAAGAAAAGTTACCAAAACTACCTAAATATCAAAATATAAAAACTTCCTAAATACCTAAACTACGAAATATAGCAACTACTATAATTTCCGTAACACCCTCCCTCAAACTCAAGTTGGTTCAACTTGAGGTTGTCAATCGAATCAGTAACCTGACAAATCTAAAGTTCGTTGTGGAGAAGATCAACTACCACCCATGATGACAAGTCTAAGGTTCGTTGCGAAACAGATCAACGACCACCAAAGACGACAAATCTAAAGTTCGTTGCGGAGGAGATCAACGACCATCTAAGACGGTAATAAACAGATTCTGATGTGGCAGAGTCAGAATAATGGAACTGTAGAACAACGGATATCATAGTCGACGGAGTCGACGACGAACAGATAACGAAGTCAACGTAGTCGACGACATATAAACAACGAAATCGGCAACAGGCAGAAAACGAAATCGACGTAGTCGACAACAGGCAAACAGAGCAAGCAGAGCAGTGAACATCACAAAGAAATCACAAAGGAAAAAAAATCAAGGACAAAAAAAAAACTGAAACGAGCATCAATGGAAGCAACAACAAGTGAACGTGAACGGAAGCATGAAAGCAAACACCACGAATCGATCGTCGACTCGAAGGTCGACCGACCTAGTACTAGAAACCAAGCTCTGATACCATGATAGAAGAATCTAAGAATATTGCATTAATGTGGGCAAATTGAGTACAATATGGTGCTCTTATTTATAGAGCTGAACAAATCATAAAATAAGGAAAGTTACCAAAATTACATAGATATCAAAATATAGAAACTTCATAAATACCTAAATTACGAAATATAGCAACTACTATAATTTCCTTAACATAAAGCAAGCACATTCTTAAACCAACACTACTTTTCATATCGAATACAAGTACTTCAAAGCTGCATATTGCTATTAAATTTATGTTTATACCAACATTTGTACAAGTGGGATAACTAGATAAATTGGTATAACATATTTGATAGAAGACATCAGCATAGTGACAACATAATAATGCAATTTACACTCTCTGGATCTAAACATGACCAAAAAAAGACCAGGAGGCGAGAAGGTGAAGTCCTTGAAAACTCAATAATTCTCAATCCAAGACTTCTGTTACCGCTAAATTTTAGAGGCTAACAAAATAATGTCAATTACAACTACAGGAGCAACAAAGCCCCAATCCCAAATTACAATACAACCTGCTTTTCAATTTCGTGAGGCCTTTCTAGCACATAATAGAAACTAAACTTTAAAAACTTCCAAATAATAACCATAGCCAACATGAAAATTAATTTTCAACAAAATCGAGTAAACCATGGACGTGTAAATTGAACATATACTAGTGTTTCTTCCCAATGTTAGAGTTTTTAGCATATATGATATAAACATTCTTTTTACTCCATGTTTTAGGGTTATATAGCCTACTTTATTTTCCACTTTTTGTAACAAAAAAGTAAGCATTCTATTCAAATACGGGAATGACTCGATGCAAACCCCGATCAGACGTCTTGGGAGAATTCTTCATGCAGAAATTTAATATCTTTCACTTTCCTTGATAGAAAGAATTCTTTAGTTATTACATAGTAGAAATCCTCGTTAATTTTTTTTAGGGTTTAGCATTGACCAAAGTTGTACTTGTATCAACTCAAGCAAGCCAAATATTATAAGATGCTTGGCTCATGTTTCATGCGGTTCTCATGATTGCAAGAAAATCAAAATATTGTTTTTGACTTGAAAAAATTCTGTACTGTGTTGAAGATTTCCATCCTAATACTCAATTGTTAGGCTCCATTAGATGAATTTGGCTAATTGAACAGCATTAAGTTTCTGCATGACAATCAGGTCAAACTTGCACCGAAAGGAAAATACAAGAGAATCATTCCTATACTAACTTCTGAATGACTTCATATTCTTACCTTGAAAAGTTATTAATCCTCTTGTTACTGTAGTTGGATAAACTAGATTACACCCTCCCAAACCCTAATGAAACTGCCAACTTGCATCTTTGGTCAAAAGTGTTTGCCAAAACCAGAAAGATGGGAAGATATAAACTTCTTCCAAGAACATTATGAGTTGATCCAGACGC
Organism: Stephania yunnanensis; assembly: GCA_039657365.1. NCBI lineage: Eukaryota > Viridiplantae > Streptophyta > Magnoliopsida > Ranunculales > Menispermaceae > Stephania > Stephania yunnanensis. The sequence goes on along the minus strand of CM077581.1, from coordinate 22,083,377 downwards.
CCATCGATCTGCTTATGATCATACGGTGAAAACGTCCAGATGGCATGGATTGACTACAGTTTTTGTGGTTTTTATTATGTCTAAATCTCCAATTACTCACATAAATAAGACATTAGCACAACTCTCCAACAAATATTGCTCATATTGAACCTCTATGATGATAGCATATTACTTGGTAGATTAAAAATTACCTGATGGTATAAAGCCCCTATCAAATCATATGGAACCTCTATAACAATGGGGACCTGAAATGAAGCATAAAAATTGAAGACAGTAAGAGAACATTGCTTAGTTATGAATGGTTAAATAAACTGTGTCCCATCAACATCGCCTCAATCCCAAATTAGTTGGGGTTGGCTACAACCTATCATTGCCTAACCCAAATCAATCAAAAAGAAAAAGTTTGGGCATTACTTTTGGTTTCACAAGGCATGTTGGCGCATTTTTTAGACACTCAGAGGCAAAACCACCGTAAGCTCTGACCAAACCAGTTGCCCCTAATTTGATGCCTCCAAAGTACCTAAGTGTGTACACCAACATAATTTCCAAATTTCAGGTAATCATTCTTGATACAATTCAGGTGATAGATACAATGAGCAACAGAAATACATTAACCTGATCACAACCACCATCACCCTATCCAATCTGGACGTAGAAATCGCCGAGTATATCGGTCTGCCGGCCGTGCCGGAGGGCTCCCCGTCATCGCTGCACCGATACTGGTCTCCAATCTAAGAAATTGAACTCAAATTGGGTATATCTGCCATGAAAACAAACACACAGAAATCGAAAAATTCGAGGTTTCACTCACTTTATAAGCCCAACAATTGTGATCGGCACGTTGATCGCTGACCTAGAACCCACGTACGTTCCATGAATCACTTGACAATTAGAGAACGAAAAACACAATAAAATTGTAATAAGTAAAAGGAGGAGATAAATACCTCCGCCAAGAAAGAACGAGCGGAGTGTTCGTCGGGGATGGAGGCAGCAACCACGATGAATTTGCTCTTTTTGATTTCGATTACAAGGGTGGTTCTGTGCTTGATTGTTGTGTAGGAAGAATGAGAAGATTGTGCGGAGACTGCCATGCTTGTTGTTATGGTTGCTTTGTTTCTCTTTGCCGCGGCTCCAAGGGTCCCTGGTTTTAATAGGCGGGAAGGTGTTAGTCTCAATGCCATTGTGTGCTGGGAATAGAGGTGGACATTGGAAAGGCAAAGCAAACGTATTGGGAATTTGGAAAGCTAGCTGGCGTGGCATGCGGGGAAGGTAAAATCTGCAAAGAAAAAATGGTCAAAGAGTCCAAACACATTTTTTGTTATAAGTAATCCAACAAAAACTATTTGTAAAAAAATTTAATAGGGGCGTATTTAATTAAAATTTTAATAAATTTTTTATTACTTTATTTTTTTCCTTAATTCATGTTTTTAGCAAAAACAATTTAAATTATTTATTGGAGGGAGTATAATAAATTAATAATGCATGTCAATGGATACATTACAGAGCGGGTATGCCTCACCCACTACGCGTCCCATCGTATGGGTGTCATACTCATATTGTACTCTTTTACTTTATTTTTTAATTAGGGTGGGTTTGGGTATTATTCATTTGGGTAGCTAGGTACATGCAGATATCCATACCATTATTAATTAAAATTAAATAAAAATATAAAACCTAAAAAACAATAAAATCAAACTTTACTACTACAAACTACTACTACAAATGAGAAGAGAAGAAATGAAATAGTTGGAATGAGAAGTTTTCATTCAACTTGATGTGTTTTTACAATGAGGTTGGCACCCTTTATAAAGGCCATTTGGTTGATGATGATAAATGTACTTTTATACAATGTGTACAAGTAACACATACACCCCATGTCATACAACACATTACAAGTAATTTGACAATACATGGAAGAGTTGGTGTACATTGGAAATGGTTACAAGTAACATGACAATACATAGACAAGTGGAGGTACTATTAAGTGAGAAATACAAGTTACATGACTACACAATATGTTGGTGTACATGTATGGTCATCTATATTCCACAACACTCCTCCTTGGATGACACTTGCTTAGAGATTGTGCCTCGTTAAAACTTTTACTAAGAAAAACCCTGTGGGAAAAAAATATAGTAAAAGAAAAAGAGTACACTATTCTCATAAATATTAAGACGAGCGTAATATTATTAATATTGCCTCATTAAAAACCTTGCTAAGAAAACCCAATAAGATAAAACCATAGCTAAGGGAAAAAGAGTGCAATACACTAATCAATAACTCCCCCTCATGTGAACATGGGTGAAACTTGTTCAGTTTCTTTACTCGCGATGTCTTTAAGTTTACGCAAGCCAATACCATATGTAAGCCTTTTAAATGTCGTAGTTGGTAAGGATTTCGTGAATAAATCAGCAAGATTATCACTCGATCGGATTTGCTTGACATCAATTTCACCATTCTTCTGAAGCTCATGCGCATAAAAGAATTTTGGTGAAATACGTTTTGTTTTGTCCCCTTTTATGAATCCTTCACTTAATTGTGCAATACATGCTGCATTATCTTCATATAATATGGTTGGAGAATCTTTTATTGAAGGCAATCCACATGATTCTTGAATATGTTCAATCATGTTTCTCAACCAAACGCATTCACAACTTGCTTCATGAATTGCAAGTACTTCAGAATGATTGGAAGAAGTAGCAACCATAGTTTGTTTTACTGACTTCCATGATACAGCAGTATTACCACATGTGAATACATATCCCGTTTGAGAACATGCCTCGTGGGGATCAAATAAAAACCCAGCATCAGCATAACTTTGGAGATTTAATTTTACCCCTATCGAGTAGAATAAACCCATGTCACTTGTTCCTCGAAGATATCAAAAAATATGTTTAACACCATTCCAATGTCTTCGAGTTGGTGAAGAGCTGTATCTTGCAAGTAGGTTTACAGCAAAAGCAATGTCAAGTCTTGTACAATTTGCAAGATACATAAGTGCACCAATTGCACTTAAATATGGTACCTCCGGACCAATTAGCTCTTCATCACTTTCATGAGGTCGAAATGGATCCTTATTCACTTCAAGTGATCTGACAACTATTGGAGAACTCGATGGATGTGCTTTGTCCATATAAAATCTTTTTAATATTTTTTCAATATAATTTGATTGATGGACAAGTACTCCACTTGAAAAATGTTCAATTTGCAAACCAAGACAAAGTCTTGTTTTTCCAAGTTCTTTCATCTCGAATTCTTTTTTCAAGTATTCGGATGTTCTAACGATGTCGTCGTGGTTTCCCACTATATTTAAATCATCAACATATACAACAATAATCACAAATCCTGTTGATGATCTTTTAATGAAGACAAATGGACAAAACGGATTATTTACATATCCTTCTTTCAGTAAAGAATCACTAAGACGTTTGTACCACATTTGTCCGGATCGTTTCAACCCGTACAAAGACCTTTGTAATTTTATAGAATGCATGTTATGAGGTTTTGATTTTATTTCATCGGATATTACAAATCCATAAGGGATTTTCATATATATCTCACTGTTTAGGGATCCGTACAGATATGCTGTAACGACATCCATTAAATGCATATCAAACCCTTCAAAGACTGCAAGGCTTATCAAGAACCGAAATGTGATTGCATCTATAACAGGATAATATGTTTCCTCATAATCGATGCCAGGTCTTTGTGAGAAACCTTGAGCTACAAGTCTTGCTTTGTACCTTGTAACTTCATTTTTTTCGTTTCTCTTTCGTACAAATACCCATTTATATCCAACAGGTTTTACGCCATCTGACGTTTGGACAATCGGTCCAAAAACCTCTCATTTCCTAAACGAGTTTAGCTCTGCTTGGATAACATCTTTCCATTTTTGCCAATCAAGCCTTTTTTGACATTCGCCCCACTAATCTGTTGGGTTTTGGGGTTTATACGTAGCGAAAATTACAAAACAATTTTGACAAAAAACCCAATAGGATCCGAATCTAATTCCATTAAAAACGTTTAAACCATAAAAAACTTAATCATACCTCAGTTGCAATATACCTTTATGAAGGTTGATCGATCTCTAAGGCGCTGCCAATGACGAACGCCCTCTACTAGTAGTCCACACACGAACGGCGGACGAGATTTGAAGTGCTAGCTTTGAGAGAATACCAGATTTTCTTGTTTCTCTCCAAAACGATCCAAAGCATACCAAAAACCCTAAGTCGTTTCTTAAACGAAAATAGAGTTTCGGCCTTTTGATCTTTCGTTTTTTTGTATTCTAACTTAAAGCGTCTATTTATACAACCCTTGTATATAGACGGTTAAGTAAATTACACATATACCCCTACTTAAAGAAGTATAAGTGTAATACACCACAAGGACGTTTCCGTCATGAATTTTATCATATAAAATTCATTTTTCTGAACCATCTTAAAATCTCGCAAAACCATTCTTAGTGTGCGACCCAATAGGCTCATATAACGTTGGCAGTGTACCAAAATACATTTTGGTATACAAGTCATAAGCGGCCTCTAGCAAGACATTATGACTACCCAAGTTGTACTAATATCAAATCGATACAACCTAATCAATAGTGTATATAACATCCTTTTGTCACATGATATCCTTTTGATCAAACGTAAGGCATGGAATTGTCATCCAACATGTTCAATCGTACTAGTCTCGATCTCTAGGTAGACTGAGAACATCCAAGTGACATTGATCAACATCAATTCACTTAGACTAGACCTTTTAACAGTCTAACACATCGAGGGATCCACTGGATATCTCTCTTTATATGAGAGGGACAAATTCTATCTTGATTACACAACTTCATCACATTGCTCACATAGTAACCAATCATAACCTTTATAATCGTCCGGTTAAAGACAACGTTTGATAGTGTCAAATCACTATGTTCCTAATGTTGAAGTCTCTAATAATCTCAAGTCAGAGGACTGAAAAAAATACTTATCATGAGAAACAACTATGACTTAATCCATGTGATGTTCTCATAGCGGGTCGGTTTAGTACTTTGTTCCCTAACAAGTACGCGTGATCTTGATTCGTATCCCTATACGTATTATCATCATATGATCATCAATCAAGACTCACACTAGTCTTAATTCATTATAGTTCCCAGTATAATGATCGACTAGGGACATTTATGATATTTCTGTAAATACCCATGGATCTTATTATAATGTAAACATGCAAATTAATTATAATAAACAAGAAATGAAATCCTCTATTTTATTAACTAAAAGTATTCATAAAGACAAGTTAATGGATTGACCTAGGGCACATGCCCCAACATCTCCCACTTGCACTAGGGCCAATCATATATGCATCTAATGCCTAATGATCTAACATGACCATCATGTTTTACTTGTGGAAGAGCTTTTGTCAATGGATCCACAACGTTATCTTCGATAGGTACTCGCAAATCTTTACGTCTCCCCTCTCAATAATTTCTCGATGAGATGAAAACGCCCGAGTATATGTTTGGATCTGTGGTGTGATCTAGGTTCCTTGGCTCGTGCTATTGCCCCGTTATTGTCACAATACAAACAAACAGGTTAGCAATACTTGGAACCACACCTAGTTCGAAATGAACTTTTTGATCCAAACTACCTCTTTTCGCATCGGACGCCGCAATATACTCACTTCATTGTAGAATCTCGCCACGCCTCTTGCTTTGAACTTTTCCATCTTACTTTGCACCCCATTTAAAGTAAACACATATCCATATTGCGATCTAAAATCATCTATATCAGTTTGAAAAATTGCATCCGTGTAACCATTTACAACTAGATCATTTTCAAAACCTCCATAGACCAAGAACATTTCCTTAGTCCTTCTTAAGTATTTAAGGATGTTCTTTATCGCTATCCAAAGGACTCTCACCAGATCCGACGATATCTCGCTTGTAGTGCTAAAAACATATGATACATCAGGTCGAGTGCATAGCATGGCATACATGATAGATCCAATTACTGATGCATATGGAATCTTATTCATACAATGTCGCTCATCATTTGTCCTAGGACATTGATTCTTGTTGAGACTTATGCCATAAGACATTGGCAACAATCCTCTTTTAGAGTCTTGCAAACTGAATCTATTCAACACCTTGTCTATGTAAGCACTCTGACTTAGACCGATTAGCCTCTTAGATCTATCCATATAGATCCTTATCCCTAGGATATAGGCCGCATCTCCTAAGTCGTTCATTGAGAAACACTTCCCCAACCAAGACTTGACATTCTGCAATGTGGGGATGTCATTTCCAATGAGTAATATATCATCAACATACAAGCACTACCGTAAAAACAACTACACTCCCACCGACCTTCTTGTATATATAAGGCTCATCTTCGTTCTTAAAAAAACCAAAATCCTTGATTGCTTCATCAAAACGAATATTCCAACTCCGAGAAGCTTGCTTTAATCCATAAATGGATCTTTGAAGCTTGCATACCTTCCTAAAATTCTCAGGATGTACAAAACCTTCAGGTTGTGTCATATACACGTCCTCAAGCAGCTTTCCATTAAGAAATGTTATTTTTACATCCATTTGCCATATTTCATAGTCATAATATGATGCAATGACAATTAAAATTCTTATGGATTTAAGCATGGCTACTGGCGAAAAAGTTTCATCATAATCAACGCCTTGATTCTGCCTGAAACCTTTTGCTACAAGTCTTGCTTTAAAAGTATGCACTTTGCCATCCATGTCAGTTTTCTTCTTGAAAACCCATTTACATCCAATGGTCTTACTACCTTCAGGTAAATCAACCAAGTTCCAAACTTGGTTATCATACATGGATTGCATCTCAGAGTTCATGGCACTTAGCCATTTATCCGAGTCCGGTCCAGACATAGCCTCCGATAAGTGGTGGGCTCATTTTAGTCTATAAGCAACACATCACGACTATCGCAATGAGAAATCCGAATCTCTCTCGGCTCATGTCTTACCCTACTAGATTTACGTGGGCCTTGTGTCACTTGTGGAGGTTCAACTGGTTCAGAACGTTGTTGAACTTCTAGTAGTGGTTCAGTGTTTACCTGTGATTCTTGAACTTCTTCAAGATTTATTTCTCTCCCACTAGTGTCTTTCGAAATAAACTATTTTTCCATAAAGGCACCATACCGAACAACAAACACTTTGTTCTCAGTGGGATTATAAAAGTAATATCCTTTTGTTTCCTTAGGATACCCCACAAATAAACACTTGTCAGATTTAGGTGCTAGTTTTTCCGAGACTTGTCGCTTTACGTAAGCCTCACAACCCCATCTTAAGAAAAGACAAACTAGGTCTCTTCCCGTACCATATCTCATATGGTGTTTTATCAACCGCTTTAGAAGGAACTCGATTTAGAGTGAAAACCGCAGTTTGTAATGCATAACCCCAAAAGGATAATGGAAGATCTCGCATGACTCATCATAGATCGAACCATATCTAATAAGGTTCGATTTCTCCTTTCGAAACTCCATTCCATTGTGGAGTTGCTTTGGTGGAGTCAATTGGGAGACAATCCCATAATTTCTAAGATGATCATCAAATTCTTGGCTTAAATACTCACCACCTAGATCCGATCGAAGTGTTTTGATAGTTTTACCAAGTTGATTCTCGCACTTCATTTTGAAACGTTCGAAACATCTCAAATGATTCAACTTTATGTTTCATAAGATATACATAACCATATCTCGCTTTGAAATCATCGAAATGTAATGAAGTACTTGATAACCTCCTCTAGCCATTGTGTTTATAGGACCGCATACATCGGTATGTATTAGACCCAATAAATCACTTGCCCTTTCACTGTGTCCAATAAAGGGACTTTTAGTCATCTTGCCTAGTAAACAAGATACGCATGTTTCATATGTTTCTAAATCAAATGAATCTAGAAGCCCATCTTTATGGAGCTTCGTTATGCGTTTCTCGTTTATGTGTCCGAGACGACAATGCCAAAGATAGGTTTGATTACAGAAATTACAATTTTTTTCCTTTTCTTTCGGGTGTTTTGAAGCAGGAACAGGTCGAGTCTTGACTTGTTCTATAGGCTTTGCGACAGGTGCAACAATAGCCTTGGCAACTCTAGCCTTGCCTTTGCCTTTCTTCTTCATTCCCTTTCCCTTTTAGACCATCAACACATTACTAGAGGGTTTCTTGATATTTTTTGTTCAGCAGTTTTGAGCATCAAATGCAACTCCGAAATTGATTTCTCCATATTATTCATATTGTAGTTCATCACAAATTGTGAGTAACTTTCTGGTAATGAATTCAGGATCAAATCCATAGCCAACTCTTGGCTTTTGGGAATTCCGAGTCTATCAAGCTGTTCAACATAGCCCATCATCTTCAAAACATGAGGACTAACTGACGCACCCTCGGTCATCTTGCAAGAATGTAGGTTTTTGACTGTCTCGAACCTTTCTTGCCTAGCTTGCTGTTGGAACATTTCCTCAGCTTTATAGCCATGTTGTAGGCTTCCATTAGTTCCATGTCTTTCTGAAGTTCAGAACCATAGTTGCCGGATAATACATGCAACATCGGTATAATCGTTGACATGTTTATTATGCGCATCCTTCACACTTTCGTAGCATTGGTGGTGGGTCCTCGAGAGATTGGAGCATCCAGGACATACAACTTGCGTTCATGCTTAAGAACAATTCTCAAGTTTCAACCACCAAGAAAGTTAGTCCCAGATAGCTTATCCTTCTCAAGGATGGATCGCAGTGATAGAGGATTATTGTTACTTGAAGAGGTCATTGATCTACAATAAAGATTATGCAAAGTTTATTTTAGTATATAGGAATAGACTCCCACTAAATTAACAACCCTCCTAAAACGTATTGTTTATTTAGGGGACTAAAATCCATATTTCACCTAATTCTATGACAACTATGGCATGAAACACAAAACTAGATTATTTAGGTAGGTAACAGTTACCAATTACATCTTATGTAATTTTTAGATCCTTTTATGAGATACGGGACATCTTATGTCTTAGCATGTTTTTATCTCATCATTTGCCTAGAGCTCAAAACTATTTTGATGGCTTTATTGAGTCGGACCATTTTAAACATTTAGGTAACTCTTACCCAACTTGTCTCACCAAGATAACACAATACACCCAACTATGGCTGAAACTATATTAGTGTGATCGAGGCCTTTGACAAGTGTTTAAAATGGATGACATGAGACTTAAAATTTAATAGAGGGATTTTATTCAGTTTTAGTGATTTTTATGTAAACAATGAAATATCATATATTCTATTGATTTGTTCAATCACTAAACAATTTGGAAATTTTTATACTATTCACTAATAAAAGAATTTCCGTGGCTAGGATTAGTTAGACGGCGGTCCCGTTGGCCGGTCACGGGGGTTTTTTTTTTTTTTTTTTTAGAAGACGAATCTCAATTCCGAAAATTAAAATTCGCTATAGAAAATCATAATTTTTCGCTGATTTTATTATCATAAATTAACCCTTTAATTTATCCGAAATTAAGTCAATAAAACATTTTTAATTAAGCCGGGCCCACATCTAACTAATCATCTTATCCTAATCCAATTAGGATTTAAGATATTTGAATCCTAGTATATCACCAATAACAAGATTCTTGATATTTATCTCCTATTCTAATTTGTTATCTATCTTTATCAAATAGAAACTTCATAACAAAATAGATATAACAAGTTAAATAATTAATTTCAAAATTAGTTATTTATTTTGGATTTAAGATATTTGAATCCTAGTATATCACCAATAACAAGATTCTTGATATTTATCTCTTATTCTAATTTGTTATCTATCTTTATCAAATAGAAACTTCATAACAAAATAGATATAACAAGATAAATAAATAATTTCGAAAATTGATTATTTATTTTGGATTTAAGATATTTGAATCCTAGTATATCACCAATAACAAGATTCTTGATATTTATCTCATATTCTAATTTGTTATCTATCTTTATCAAATAGAAACTTCATAACAAAATAGATATAATATAAAATAAATTTCTCATTTCTTTTATGTAAAAAACATAACATGTGATTAAGTATATGTTCATAACTTGATTCATTAATAATTAAATGTAATATTCGTATGAGTTGGTGGGACAACCTCCAGGTTGGATGGCGAGACAAAGTCTGCTTAATGCCATGCCTCCTCGAATGGGATAACCCGTCTCCCTTGCAATGTTTAGCTTTACCGGGGACAAAGCTTACCCACTATCAACTCAAACTTATAGCATCATTTGTATTATAAAATCAAGAATTGAACGATAATTAATCCTTCGTAGTTTTAAGAGAAAACTAGTTATGTCACATATTGACTTTTGATTTCCGATGTAGAAGATCGTACAAGACGCAACTACAGAGCATACTTTCGCAATCGGTGACGTTATAATGTATAGTATATGAATAAAATATGCATATAGAAGTGATGCATGTAATAAAAGGAAGCAACCATGATAATATATAAATAAATTAAACTTATTTAAATAACAAAAGTTATACCTTCATAGCTTTATCTCCTTAACAAGCCTTCTTGAACTTCAAAATCTACTTAATGCTAGAGCAAGCTCGTGCTGATAACGTGTTGTAAATTGAATTGGAACTTGCTAAGAACTAGAGAAGGAAATAGAAGACTAAGAACTTCTACTACTACAAACTACTACTACAAATGAGAAGAGAAGAAATGAAATAGTTGGAATGAGAAGTTTTCATTCAACTTGGTGTGTTTTTACAATGAGGTTGGAACCCTTTATATAGGCCATTTGGTGATGATGATAAATGTAGTTTATACAATGTGTACAAGTAACACATACACCCCATGTCATACAACACATTACAAGTAATTTGACAATACATGGAAGAGTTGGTGTATATTGGAAATGGTTACAAGTAACATGACAATACATAGACAAGTGGAGGTACTATTAAGTGAGAAATACAAGTTACATGACTACACAATATGTTGGTGTACATGTATGGTCATCCATATTCCACAACAATCCGATCGTTTTTATAAGTAATCCAATAAAAACTATTCGTAAAATTTTTTAATAGGGGTGTATTTAATTAAAATTTTAATAAATTTTTGATTACTTTATTTTTTTCCTTAATTCATGTTTTGAGCAAAAACAATTTATATTATTTATTGGAGGGAGTATAATAATGTATGTCAATGGATACATTATAGAGCGGGTATGCCTCACCCACTACGCGTCCCATCGTATGGGTGTCATACTCATATTGTACTCTTTTACTTTATTTTTTGTTAGGGTGGGTTTGGGTATTATTCATTTGGGTAGCAAGGTACCTGCAGATATCCATACCATTATTAATTAAAATTAAATAAAAATTAAAAACCTAAAAAACAATAAAATCAAACTTTTTGAGCACAAAATGATAATAGAAACCATGTTTCGATGATTATTACAATCTCTAGTAATTATTCTAAAATTAAACATATCAATATGCATTTGAGCAAAAAAATATAAATTGAGCCAAAAAAAAGTCTAGAGTTTGGTTAAAACAAACCCTATTTATGTTGTAACAATCTCTACTGATAAGTTCACCCCAATTGTTTTTTTTTTAAAGTTGATATACTACCTTACAAATAATACAATTTTTTTATTATTAGCACTAAGGCGTACGGGAGGAGGACGTCAGGAATGAGTAATTTAGAAAGATTGTAAATTCAATTTTTTTTAAAATAAGTGGGGTGATCTTATAATAGGAGTTGTTACAATACAAATAAGGTTTGTTTTAACCAGACACTTTTAGAAATTGGAAGAATGCACCTTTAATCTTCTATACAAATGATGCGCATTGTTGGAATAATGACACATAATTAGTGACCATATATGTACTATATGAATGACAAATTGCAATAGTTAGAGTGCATATATTTATTATTAATATATATATATATATATATATATATTGTAAATTGAGTTGGAACTTGCTAAGAACTAGAGAAGGAAATAGAAGACTAATAACTTCTACTACTACAAACTACTACTACAAAGGAGAAGAAAAGAAATGGGATAGTTGGAATGAGAAGTTTTTATTCAACTTGGTGTATTTTTACAATGAGGTTGACACCTTTTATATAGGCCATTTGGTGATGATGATAAATGTACTTTATACAATGTGTACAAGTAACACATACACCCCATGTCATACAACACATTACAAGTAATTTGACAATACATGGAAGAGTTGGTGTACATTGGAAATTGTTACAAGTAACATGACAATACATAGACAAGTGGAGGTACTATTAAGTGAGAAATACAAGTTACATGACTACACAATATGTTGGTGTGCATGTATGGTCATCCATATTCCACAACACTCCCCCTTGGATGACACTTGCTTAGAGATTGTGCCTCGTTAAAACTTCTACTAAGAAAAACCTTATGGGAAAAAAATATAGTAAAAGAAAAAGAGTACACTATTCTCATAAATATTATGATGAATATAATATTATTAAGATTGCCTCATTAAAAACCTTGCTAGGAAATCCCAATAGGATAAAACCATAACTAAGGGAAAAAGAGTGCAATACACTAATCAATAACTCCCCCTCATGTGAACACGGGTGAAACTTGTTCAGTTTCTTTACTTGCAATGTCTTTAAGTTTACGCAAGACAATACCATATGTAAGCCTTTTAAATGTCGTAGTTGGTAAGGCTTTTGTGAATAAATCAGCAAGATTATCACTCGATCGGATTTGCTTGACATCAATTTCACCATTCTTCTGAAGCTCATGCGCATAAAAGAATTTTGGTGAAATATGTTTTGTTCTGTCCCCTTTTATGAATCCTTCACTTAATTGTGCAATACATGCTGCATTATCTTCATATAATATGGTTAGAGAATCTTTTATTGAAGGCAATCCACATGATTTTTGAATATGTTCAATCATGTTTCTCGACCAAACGCATTCGCGACTTGCTTCATGAATTGCAAGTACTTCAGAATGATTGAAAGAAGTAGCAACCATAGTTTGTTTTACTGACTTCCATGATACAACAGTATTACCACATGTGAATACATATCCCGTTTGAGAATAGGCCTTGTGGGGATCAGATAAAAATCCAGCATCAGCATAACCTTGGAGATTCAATTTTACCCCTCTCGAGTAAAATAAACACATTTCACTTGTTCCTTGAAGATATCGAAAAACATGTTTAACACCATTTCAATGTCTTCGAGTTGGCGAAGAGCTGTATCTTGCAAGTAGGTTGACAACAAAAGCAATGTCAGGTCTTGTACAATTTGCAAGATACATAAGTGCACCAATTGCACTTAAATATGGTACCTCCAGACCAATTAGCTCTTCATCACTTTCATGAGGTCGAAATGGATCCTTATCCACTTCAAGTGATCTGACAACCATTTGAGAGCTCAATAGATGTGCCTTGTCCATATAAAGTCTTTTTAATATTTTTTCAATATAATTTGATTGATGGACAAGTACTCTACTTGAAAAATGTTCAATTTGCAAACCAAGACCAAGTCTCGTTTTTCCAAGTTCTTTCATCTCGAATTCTTTTTTCAAGTATTCGGATGTTCTAACGATGTCTTCGTGGTTTCCCACTATATTTAAATCATCAACATATACTGCAATAATCACAAATCCCGTTGATGATCTTTTAATGAAGATACATGGGCAAAGCGGATTATTTACGTATCCTTTTTTCAGTAAATAATCACCGAGACGTTTGTACCACATTCGTCCATATTGTTTCACTCCATACAAAGACCTTTGTAATTTTATAGAATGCATGTTATGAGGTTTTGATTTTATTTCTTTGGATATTACAAATCCTTCGGGGATTCTCATATATATATCTCACTGTCCAGGGATCCGTACAGAAATGTTGTAACAACATCCATTAAATGCATATCAAGCCCTTCAAAAACTGCAAGGCTTATCAACAACTAAAATGTGATTGCACCTATAACAGGAGAATATGTTTCCTCATAATCGATGTCAGGTCTTTGTGAGAAACCTTGAGCTACAAGTCTTGCTTTGTACCTTGTAATTTCATTTTTTTTCGTTTCTCTTTCGTACAAATACCCATTTATATCCAATAGGTTTTACGTCTTCTGGCGTTTAGACAATCGGTCCAAAAACCTCTCATTTCCTTAACGAGTTTAGCTCAGCTTGGATAGCATCTTGCCATTTTTGCCAATCAGGTCTTTTTTGACATTCGTCCACTGATCGTGATTCGGGATCATCATCATTTTCACATATTTCAAAGGACACATTGAAAGCAAATATATCATCAGAAACAATTTCATTTTGATCCCAAATCTTACCAGAGTTTTAAATAATTTATTGATATTTCATTATTTTCATCTTTTTCCTTTTTTTCTAGAGGCAGTTGTTCCTCGTCGGAATCAGCTTTTTCTGACAAATCTTTATCAAAGGATTCATGTGCTTTCTCAGGAGTATTTTGATTTGTATTTATTTTTACTCTCGTTTTCCTCTTTCGAGAAATTGTATCCTTTGAACCAACTGGTCTTCCACGCTTTAAGCGTTTTGTTGGTTCTTGTGCATTTTGTTGCACAGAGACATCAATTCTTGTAGGAGCATTTACAGCTGGAATATGTGATTTTATTACTTGTTTTGCATAATTAAATGCATCAGGAAATTGATTTGTGATTTGTTGCAAATGAATGATCTTTTGAACTTCAAGTTCACACTGATTTGTGCGTGGATCATAATGTGATAAAGTTGATGCATTCCAAGCAATTTCGTGCCATTCCTTTTGAATTGGCTTCTTATCTCCCTCTAATGGTGGGAAAATTGTTTCATCAAAGTGACAATTAGCAAAACATGCAGTAAATAAATCCCATATTAAGGGCTCAAGGTATCTTATAATGGACGATGAGTTAAATCCAACATAAATCCCAAGTTTTCGTTGTGGACCCATCTTAGTTCTATTGGGAGGTGGTATAGGAACATACATTGCACAACAAAAAACTTCTTAAGTGTGAAATAGTTGGTTGTTGACCTAAAATGAGTTGCATGGGGGAATGTTCATGGTATGCAGTAGGCCTATAACGAACGATAGATGCTGCATGAAGGACTGCATGTCCCCAAACTGAAGTTGATAACTTAGTTCTCATGATTAAAGGTTTGGCAAGTAATTGAATGCGTTTAATCAGAGATTCTGCCAAACCATTATGGGTATGCACGTGTGGAACAGAATGTCCAATGGTAATTCCTATAGACATGCAATAATTTTTAAATGCTTGAGATTGAAATTCTCCGGCATTATTAAGACGGATGGTCTTGATTGGGTTGTCAGGGAATTGTGCTATTAACTTAATGATTTGTGCTAAAAGTCTAGCAAATGCAACATTGCGGGTTGAAAGCAAACAAACATGTGACAACCTAGTTGATGCATCTATCAAAACCATGAAATATCTAAATGGTCCACAGTGAGGATGAATAGGTCCACATATGTCTCCCTGAATGGGTTATAAGAAAACTGGGGATTCCACAACAATTTTACTTGGGGATGGTTTAACTATCAATTTACCTTGAGAACAACTAGCACAATTATAATCACCTACCGAAAATATTTTGTGACTCCTTAAAAGATGTCAATGCGAATTATTAATTATTCTCCACATAATTGATGATCATGGATGACCAAGCCGGTCATGCCATAAAATAAATGTCTTTGGATCATTAATTTTCTTATTTAAGACGACATTCGTTTCGACATGCCTTATATGAGTAAAATATAATTCAGAGGATAAAGCTGTGAATTTTGCTAACACTTCTTTTTTCCCATTTGAAACCAATGTGACATAGAGAAATTCTCTATTATTTTTGTTCACGGTTTCAATGTGATATCCATTTTGTCGAATATATTTAAAGCTGAGTAAATTTCTTTTGGATTTCTCAGAGTATAAGGCATTGTCAACATGAATTGTTGTTCCCCCATGCAACATAATATTTGTTCTTTCAGAGCCATTAATCAAATTGGAGATGCCAGATATTGTTTGAACATTAGCCTCGGCTAAGTTCAAATTGGAAAAATATTCTCTGTTTTTACGGATTGTGTGCGTAGTAGCACAATCAGCAAGACATATATCGCTCTTATTTGATTCATGATTTGAACACATGATTTGTTGATCCATCTGGACAAATAATGTTTGACAAATTAGAAAAGAGTTATATTTCATTGATAAAATTCATAATATTTTGCCTTTGATTTTGAAGGCATGGTAAATGTCACAAAAATATTCGGGTATATATATGACAATATTTAGGCAAAATAGCCTTTCATATATGACCAAAATAATGTCACAATTATGAGCACTCATTGTCAATAATTATTTACCCTTTGTAGTGGTGCACCACTTTTGTTCCAATTTTTGGTGGAATTGTCAATACGACATTTACCTGATATTTTCACATTTTCCACGTCCATAAATTTATCATTATGATCATGATCATTATATGCAACATATGCTTCTTAATTTGAAGCTGAACTAATTGGACGGGAGCGATATTATATTTATAATATCTCATTATTTTACTCAGCTACCATGAAATAAGAAATCAATCCTTAATATTTATTGGATTGATGTGCGCACTCGATATTTGTTGCAGCAATAAATCGCGGCGGGCCACGTGACCTTATTTTTATTGTCTCATCAGTCATATTTCCACGTAGCCTCAATATAGAGGTAATTAAAATTGTGAAATTATAATTAATATTTGACTGATTAAATTTTGTAGCTTGAGATCAACCGCACTTTTTGAGCTTTTGGAGTATTACATTTTTTTGGTATTTATATTTATAACTCCATAGGGTGAAAAGATATATGAAATATTCACTTTTCAAATCTCTAAAAAGATATTGGCAAATTATTGTGTACAACATACAGCCTTGCATAGATGCAAGCTTTATTCATAATTTGTAATATCTAATTATCATGACAAGAATTATAATAAAGTAACAAATTCAACTATGATTGATTAATATTTTGAAAGTAAATATAATATAAAATAATTTTCTCTTTTCTTTTATGTAAAAAAAATATAACATATGATTAAGTATATGTTCACAACTTGATTCGTTAATAATCAAATGTACTATTCGTATGAGTTGGTGGGACAACCTCCAGGTTGGGTGGCGAGACAAAGTCTGCTTAATTCCATGCCTCCTCGAACGGGATAACCCGCCTCCCTTTCAATGTTTAGCTTTACCGGGGACAAGGTTTACCCACTATCAACTCAAACTTATAGCATTATTTATATTATAAAATCAAGAATAGAACAATAACTAATCGTTTGTAGTTTTAAGAGAAAACTAGTTATGTCACATATCGACTTTTGATTTCTGATGTAGAAGATCGTACAAGACGCAACTATAGAGCATGCTTTCGCAATCGGTGACGTTATAATGTATAGTACATGAATAAAGTATGCATATAGAAATGATGCATGTAATAAAAGGAAGCAACCATGATAATATATAAATAAATTGAACTTATTTAAATAACAAAAGTTATACCTTCCTAGCTTTATCTCCTTAACAAGTCTTCTTGAACTTCAAGATCTCCTTTAGCAAGCTCGTGCTGATAACATGTTGTAAATCGAGTTGGAACTTGCTAAGAACTAGAGAAGGAAATAGAAGACTAAGAACTTCTACTACTACAAGCTACTACTACAAAGGAGAAGAGAAGAAATATGATAGTTGGAATGAGAAGTTTTCATTCAACTTGGTGTATTTTTACAATGAGGTTGGCACCTTTTTTATAGGCCATTTGGTGATAAAGATAAATGTACTTTATACAATGTGTACAAGTAACACATACTCCCCATGTCATACAACACATTACAAGTAATTAGACAATACATGGAAGAGTTAGTGTACATTGAAAATGGTTACAAGTAACATGACAATACATAGATAAGTGGAGGTATTATTAAGTGAGAAATACAAGTTACATGACTACACAATATGTTGGTGTGGATGTATGGTCATCCATATTCCACAACATATATATATATATATATATATTACACTTATACAAAGGGCTTAAACAATTGCTTTGAATGTCAACGCTCACCACAGTTGAAATTCACGTGGTAATTGCGTTGATTGGGTTTCTCTTTCAATGGCCTAATCAGATGCGTTGTTTTGATTCGTTATTCTTGTCTATCTCTTTCGCCGCCATCCTCTCATCTTTCTCTTCGTTTTCACTCTATTAACTCCTGTCTCTCGTTCTATGTGTGTTAGCCATCTCTTCGTCTTTTTCTTGTTCTCAATATGCGAGGCTTCACCGGCATGGCTGCGGTAGAGGAGAAAAACGTATGTACTGCCACTCTCTTCCTAACTATTCTCTTCCCAAGTTTGAAACCCTTTCTCTTTGCAAGTCCCAAGTTTGTAGCCTTCTACGTCGACATCTAAATTCAAAGCCCTCTCTGTGTCGGCGTCTTTGTAACTCTCCGACATGTAGTTCATCATCTGTACATCTTAGGGTTTCATATTTCTCATTGTCTCCTAAGGATTGTACGTTGTCCATAGAAATTCTTGGGAGTCTTTGTGTTCTTCATCGATTTGTTAGCCCTGGTTATTCGAGGATTCTATAATCTTACTATATTGTTTCAATTGTCATGTATATATTGTGTTCATCTTTTTTTTTCTTATTAATGTTCATTGTTATTGTTTTTGGGTTTGTAGTTTCTGAATTGATTGTGCTCTAATTAATGTTCTCAATGCTTGATAGTGCTCGTTTTGCTTTTTCCCTTGTGGTGTAGTCCACCTTTGCTTTGAACTATGTTAGTATGATTTTTGCTCATTGCTTACTTTCTTTTGGCTTTACTATTAACTTTTTCCCTACATTGTAGTTGCTAAATGTGACTAAATCCTTTATTCTTAATAGTCTTATATTTGACATTAGATCATAATTTAGATCTACTTAAATTGTATGCTTTGGTATTTTCATTGAAAGTTGGAACTGTAAATAATGAACTTAATTTAAACATACCTCATTTGAATGAGATGAGTGGCATCTGTTTCTTTCCTTCATAATTTTAATTGGACCATTATCGTAACTAATTGAGCTGAGGTTGGCATGACTTCCTGTCTTTTTTTTTTTTATAAAAGATAGATTCTTAAATGCATTTCTAATCTATTTCCCTACAATGTTCAATCTTTTAAAGCCGTAGGCTTGTATATTTACGAAATGCACTGCTTAATGCTTAATGTAGGACTTGCCCTGTCTAATGTCGCCTTGTTGTTTTTATCTATTTTATCATTAGTTATGAATTAAGTGAACACATATTGTTGTATTGACTTAAGTGAACACATACCATTGGAAATCTCATCGATGTTCTTTTTGGTGTGATAGTTGTTCTTTTTATGTGCTAGATAAGCTATTAAAACATGGTTAATGGGTGTTACAATCATGCTTTCTTTCTTTCTATATATTTTTTTCTTAAAAACTACAGAAACAATGTGTTTTTTTGGGAATGTATAAAGAAGATGGTTCAAATTGCAGAGGAATAACTAGTTTGTCATCAACAATTCAAAAGTTCAAAATTTGTATTCTACAAATCATACTAACAGTAAATCCAAATACTGCTTTGTGGTTTTTATATAAGACCTATATCACAGATTGAGCAAATGAACTTGTTTTGCTAACCATATATTTTTGTTAGCACTTCACTATAGTGGAGTTGGGGCCGCACATAGAGGATCAATAATAATGCAATGATACCATAGTGCTTTGAGTAATCTTTAGTGGCTTGGTCATTTGGAAACTAAATAAACTTTACTAAACTTTTAAGTTTTTTGTTTTCTGATTCAGCTTCTTCCTCACCTTGATATACTTGTGGTAAGATTACACGCTGAAAACTTTATTGCTGTCTAGGATGACAATCTTATGAAATTTGTCATTCTTGTGGGGATCATTTTTATTGAATGGACTATGAAAGATTTGGTCAATTAATCAAACGAAAACTAATTCTGACATAGTAAACCTATCAGACCTCACTTAACTAGGGCATCTGACTGGCATAGATTACCTTAATCCCTTGATAATCTAGTAACCTTCACCTCTCTCTCAACAAACAATTAAGATTAAGATCTTTAAATCATAAAATTATAAAACTTTATTAACCACAAAGGATTTTAAAATGAATCTTAAACCTCAAAGTTTGTGTAGATGAATTAAATAATCCTCAAAATTTCGTAACAATTTTTCGACAGCACTTCCTTTATTTTTAAGCCTACACCGAAAATTCTGGTCTTCAAAAATATTCAACAAAATCTACTCAGCTTTGATGGAAATGCTGAAGGACTTACAATCTACCTCATAATAGTATATATTACATTCACAAAAATTATTTACTCATTCTAACCTATCTCAAATTTTCCAAACCCTTAAACTATCTTTACTTTAGCTCCGCAACATTCCAATCCGTCCAAAAATCATTATAACAATTTCAAAAGAGATCTTACTCGTACAACAACAACAACAACAACAACATAGCCTCAGTCCCAAATTAACTGGGGTCGGCTACATGAATCAAACTTTTCCATTGTGCTCGATTAAGTGCAATTGATGGTGAGCTTTACAAACCATTCAAATCCCTCCTAATTAATGCATCCATATTAACTTTGGTCTGCCCCTACCTCATCGAGTTCCTACAGTTTCTATTGAGTCAAGTTTTCTAGTTGGAGCATTTGTAGGCCGTCTTTGCAGTGACCAAACCATCGCAACCGCCATTCCCTAATCTTTGTATCAATGGTGCTACTCCTACTTGTCTTTGAATTTCTATATCTATCTTTACGAGTTTTACCACACATCCACCTAAGCATCCTCATTTCTGCTACGTTCATTTTATGTAATTGTTGTTGCTTTACCGCCTAACATTCACTTCCATAGAGCATAGCTGGCCTAATTGCGGTCCTATAAAATTCTCCTTTTAACTTAGTAAGAACATTTCGATCACAAATCACCCCTGTTGCACTCCTCCATTTTTTCATCCAACTTGAATTCTATGTGTGACATCATTCTCAATGTTACCGTCATTTTGTATGATTGATCATAGGTATTTAAAGTGATTTACCTTAGGAACTTCTATTTCCCCTAATTTTACCACTTCGTCATCTCGATGTCTAGTATTTCTAAACTCATAGTGCATGCATTCGATTTTCATCCTACTCAACTTAAAGCCTTTAGATTCTAATGTATTCCTCCAGAGTTCTAATTTCCTATTCACTCCATCTTTAGTTTCATCCACTAAGACAATATCATATGCAAATAGCATATACCATGGTATATCCTCTTGAATATGTCTAGTTAGTTTATCCATAACTAAAGTAAATAGATATGGGCTTAGAGCCGATCCTTGATGTAGTCCTATCGTAATGAGAAATTCTTTTGTAGCTCATCCAAATGTCTTTATACTCGTTACTACTCCATCATACATATCATTACTAGTGTCTATGTATCGCGCATGCACTCTTTTTCTTTCTAGAACCCACCAAAGAACATCTCTAGGGATCCTATCATATGCTTTTTGTAAATCTACGAATACCATATGAAGATCTTTTTTCTTTTCTCTATATTTTTCTAACAATTGTCTTACAAGGAAAATCGCCTCCATAGTTGACCTCCCAGGCATGAAACCAAATTGGTTATCTGATATTGTTGTTTCTCAATATCCTATCCCAAAGTTTTATAGTGTGACTCATAAGTTTAATTCCCCGGTAGTTTGAGCAACTTTGAATGTCTCCTTTGTTTTTGAAGATTGGCACAAACGTGTTTCTTCTCCAATCCATTGGCATCAGTTTTGATTTTAAAATTTTATTGAAAAGTTTTGTTAACCAAGTCAATCCAATTTCTCCTAAGCATTTCCAAACCTCTATGGGTATTTCGTCTAGGCCACATACTTTTCCTATTTTCATTCTTTTCAATGCCTCTTTAACTTCTACAATTCTAATATTGCGTGTATAGTTTAAATTTTTTTTCTTGGTGTGGGTTTTCATCTATTATATTATCAACTTGACCATCATTAAATAAACTATCGAAGTAACTTCTCTATCTCTCCTTAATATCCTCCTCGCGCGTTAAAACATTTTGATTTTTGTCCTTAATACATCTTACATGACTTAGGTCTTGTTTCTTTTTATATCTCTTAATTTGGCTAGCCTATATATATATATATTTTCGCCATCTCTATTACCTAACCTTGTATATAGATCTTCCATGAAATTTATTTTAGCTTGACTAACTACTTTTTTAGCTTGTTTTTTAGCTTCTCTATATTGATTGTATACAGCTTCATCTTGACACTTATGTATTTTTCTATACATCTATCTTTTAGTGTTAATTGCTCGTTGGACGTCCTCGTTCCACCACCATGTTTCCTTCTTTGGAGGTCCCAAGCCCTTAGATATACCTAATACGTTTGATCCCACTTTCCTTATGCAACTACTCATTTCTAGCCACATTGTATTAGTATCTAAATCAAGATTCCAAACATTTTTCTATAGTAATTTTTCTCTAAACTCTACTTGTTTACTATGTTTTAGGTTCCACCACTTTATTCTAGGGTCGTTAACTCTTTTATTAATATTATGTCATTGTGTTAGCTTAATATCAAGTACTACTAACTTATGTTGGGTAGTAAGTGCTTCACCAGGTATTACTTTGCAGTCTCTACATATTTTTCTATCTATTTTTCTTGTTAAAAGAAAATCTATTTGACTCTTGTTATGACCACTACTAAAAGTAATTGTATGCGACTCCCTCTTCCTAAAACTAGTATTTGCTAGGACAAGATCGTATGCTGAAGCAAATTCTAAGATTAATTCTCCTTCTTCATTTCTATTACCGTAACCAAAACCTCCATGAACTCTCTTAAATCCATCATTACTTGCCCCGACATGCCCATTTAAATCTCCTCCAATAAAAACCTTTTCATCTAATGATATACTTTGCATAAATCCATTCATATCGTCCCAAAACTTGCGTTTGATGCTCTCGTTTAATCCTACTTGTGGTGCATAGGCGCTAAGTATGTTAATTTTTTAATCTCCAATAATTAATTTAACTAGAATCAATCTATCCCCTATTCTTTTAACCTCTACGACCTTATCCTTATAATCATTATCCACCACAATTCCTACTTTATTGCATTTTCTATCTATACCAGTGTACCAAAATTTAAACCCTGTGCTTCCTATTTTTCTACTCTTTTCTCCTACCCATTTTGTCTCTTGGAGGCAAGCAATATTGACTCTCCTTCTAAAATCATAATATCTACTAGTTCTATTGACTTTCCGTAAGTGTTCCTATGTTCCATGTTCCTAAACGAATTTTTTCTCCCATTTGTATTTGTTTTCCCATTCTATTTCTATTTTGTCTAAAAGATCTAGTGTCTGTATCTATGATTTTGTTTTTGTTTTCGTGATTGTTTTGAATTAGCTTCTTTACCCACACCCGTCCTTTGTGTGAGAACCCTTGCTCATTTTTCTTCACATCCGGGCGACGATGTAATATTTTATATTAAAAAATAATACATACATAGATAAAAGAACTAAGTAAGTCACATACAGTCGGAAAGCTTTCTTTTTCCCTTGTTGCTGCTAGAACCTGTCATTATCCAATTATAAAAATTCGACAATGTCAGATAAGTAAATCCTACACTATTCAGTACACCTATAATAATGAAATGCATAATAATCTAAGATATTAAACTAAGAATATAATCCAAGAAATTTAAATACAATCGTGAATCCATCCTCTTTTGGATATCCGACCACAATCAGAAAACGTTATTCGAAAGTGGTAAGTAAATAATAGTAAGGACTCATGCTCCCAGAGGATAACCAAACGAGTCTCGTTCCTCTAGACTACGAGAGTATGATATGCTTCAACGCGATCTCGTGATAACCACGTGATGCAAAGTATCAGTGACTTAAGCCCTTCAAACATAATATAATGTTATATAACCACGGTATAATATACATTATAAGAAGACTCGAAACGCCTTACCCTCTCTACCCGTATATGCATGTACAACAATAAAGCAATATCCATGATCCATGTAATTTATACGAAATTATCATTATACCATGTAAATGTTACTATGAGATTTACTTCACCTTACAAACGCGATATCACAACTCCCTTGCACTCCGAGTCAATAAACTAGTCTACACGAGGCTTCAACCGCGATCCTATAATTTATTTATACGTCCTATAAGTTTTCATAACAATTCTATAATTTTCCCAATTAGTTGCTGTTTAATAGACCCACTCGTGTCTTGAAACCCCTAAAATACTTCTAAAATAAATTATCCGATGCCCGAATTTTATTTTTGACTCAAAATTATTGTTCGACATAAAAAATTGCATTGTCTAGGCTTAAATATATATTTTTTATTTTTATATATTTATCTGTCCTACCCCGACTCGAAAACATTGAAATCACTCTAAATCAACTCCTCAGATATCCGAAACCCAATATTGACTCCAAGTTATAATTCAAAATAAAAAATTAACCTAAACTATGCTTTAAAATAATTTCTAAATTTTGGGCATTTTCGGGTATTGTAGCATGCTTTACGAGGAAAAATGGTATAAATCCTCGAGAAAATCTCAAATTTTTTTTTTTTTTAAAAATCCACGATTTCAATTTAATTTGGCTCAAATATATGTTTTTTTTTCTAAATTTTTCTATTTTTTTGGATTTTTATGATTTCCTAGCATTTTTATTATCATAATTTGGGTAGTTTGACCTGAACCAGTCTGGTCCGTCAGTTCAGTTAAACCGGACCCGGTTCATTCCACTTCAAGTCAAACCCTCATTCTTCCTCCTCTAGCAGTCTGTTACACAACTATCAGTTTTTTTATTTTGATTTTTTTCATAAGGGTTGGGTTTGGCCCCAACCCCAAGGTGTTTGGGCAAGGGAGGGAGACGGCTTCCTAACCGTTTCCTTCCTCGGACCAAACCTCCCCAACTCCATCTACTTTAACCTCAACTAACAAACCAACAACACAATATACACCAACGACCAACATCCAACAAATTTCAACAACACAACTCACTTTATCCTCGTCTCTTATCGTTGATCTCCTTTCTCCATCTCTCTCATGATCTACCTCCATCCTTCTTCATCTTGGTCTCCCATCTCCAAATTTTGATTTCGTAATCAAAATTGAAACACATAGGAGAAGATTCTGGTTTTGTTAGGAAATTTATATTAGATTTCTTAGAGATTCGCATCACGCAAATCTCGAGACAAATCTAATGATTTCATTTCATGATATCAATTTGGTTTTTCTCGAGATACATACCACATATCTCGAAGTCAATCTTTGGCTCAAAACGAATTGATGAGGCAGTGCATGTTCTGTTTGGGATATATATTTGAATTTCTCAAGATACGCATCGCACGAATCTCGAGGTAAATTTGTAGCTATCTGTTAGGGCATATGCCTTAGGTCAATCTACAAACATTGTTTATCTTATAATTTTAGTTAATAAAATAGAGGTTTTATTTGATGTTTTATTATAAGTGATTGCATGTTTACCTTATAGCAAGATCCATTGGTATTTGTTGAAATATCATAAATGTCCATAGTCGGTCATTATACTGAAAATTATAATGAATTAAGACTAGTGTGAATCTTGATTGATGGTCATGCGATGATCATGCGTATAAGGATACAAATTAAGATCATGAGTACTTATTATAGAATAAGATACAAGACCGACCCGCTATGAGAACACTACATGGATTAAGTCATAGGTGTTTCTCATGATAGGTATATCATTTAGTCATTTGACTTGATATTACTATATACTTCAATATTAGGAGCATGATAATTTGACACAATCAAACGTTGTCTTTAACCGGACAATTATAAAGATTGTGATTGGTTACCGTGTGAACAATATGTGAAAGTGTATAATCAAGATAGAATTTGTTACTCTCGTATAGAGAGAGATATCAGTGGATCCCTCAATAAGATTGACTGATAATGGCCAAGTCCATATGAATTGATATGATCAATGTCACTTGGATGTTTTTCAGTTTACTTAAAGATCGAGACTAGCACGATTGAACATTAAGGGTAACTTTCCATGTCTTATGTTTAATCAAAGAATATCGCACGACAAAAAGATATGATATATGTTATTAATTAGGTTGTATCGATGTTGATATTCATGCTACTTGGGTAGTCATAATGTCTTGCCAGAGACCGCTTATGACTTATGTACCAAAATGGTTTTTGGTTCACTGTCAACATCGCATGAACCTATTGGGTCGCACACAAAGAACGACTTTGCAAAATTTCAATTGGTCCGAGTAATGAATTTTATATGATAAAATTCATGACAAAAAAGCCCTTACGATTTGTTATATGATAACTTATTAATAAGGGCGTATGTGTAATTTGCTTAAACTACCTAAATACTATAGTCGTATTATGAATATGATTTTAAGTGAGGGCTTATTTGCACATATAAATAAAGGATGAAACTCTAAAAAAGAAATAAAATTTTCTCGTTTTACAATTTTTGAGTTCTCTGGATTTATGGGAAAAAGAAAAACTATTTTCAATATCTTTTCGGTCTAGCACTCCAAATTGTGGTCACCGTTAGTGTGTGGATTTCTGATAGAGGACGCGCACTTGAACGTCTTGAAAATCGAACAATTAAAAGGAAATCACATAATAAGGTATGATTTACTTTCGTAGATTTAGTCTAATGGAACTTACTTTTGATCCTGTTGGAGTTTTTCAAAATTTGTTTTAAATTTTCCGCTGCGTATGAACCCCAAAAACCCAACACTATCAACAAGATAATTACCACCTATTGATCGACTTACTAGTGATTAATTATTTTGATCTCCTCGAGATATGTGACGCAAATATCAAGGTAGATCTTATGTTTTAATATCTCTACACCACTTGATTCTCTTTGAGATTGGACAACACATATCTCGAGGTGTGAACACATCTCACCACACAGCAACGTTAAACCATTTCACTTCCTCTATGATCATGCTATACGTATCTTGAAGCAAATCTAATGCATACTTTTATTTGACTTAAACTATACGATTGATTTATATATTTATATATATAAATCATATTATATATATAAAATATATAAGCACTTATGTATTTTTGCAGCTATAAATTCGCCACGCATGCCAACGACCAACCTCGGGTGTACACACTATTGTCCATCCCACGCGTGTCACCCTCGACCCCTCATGTCACTAGGCGCCAACCAATTTATCAATTATTTTATTTAAATTTTGTGATTATCTCTTTAGTTTATATCCAAATTAAATTTTGAAAAATACCCAAAAATTATCAAAAATTGAAAAAAATCACGCTCCGGAACTCACAAACACCTCGTATACACTCTACTTGATCTTATTTCGCATCGAAATAGTGTATAATACATCAAATAAACACACGACACACACAAAATAATATTAAAACTTGTGATCTCCGATCTGTAATACGTGGGTCCCATCTTAGATACTTAAATCCTAAATTAAATCCTAAATTAAATCTGAAAATAAATAATTAGCCGCCTAATCAAGTTTATAAAATTATCAGATGTCACAAAATTATTGAGCTACCACTTGGTTGGTTGGTAGATTTGGTCAATTTTAAAATCTAAAAATCAAAGCGGGTATTTGTTGCTTTAGTATTCAGAAGTATCTTACCATATGTAGGATATTGTGCTGCAGATTTTTCTTTTTTCTTTTCTAATTAAGTCAATAGCCAAGAACACTTTTGTATTTATATACATATATAGTTATTCTTGATGTTTTTTCTTCTTAATTATGTCTTTACAAAAGAACTAAACTGATCAAGAGACTTTGGAAATCATGCAAATACTCTTTGTAGTTTTCGTTCCTTCTTATTTGATCTCACTCTTCAAGAAATCATTTCACAGAATATGCATATACTAACTAATCGGAGTCTGCACATGAACTTATAAAACTTGCATATTTTGACAAACATTGAGTTCCACGCTTTTCGCATATTGTCCTAATCCCTTATCACATAGAAGTTTTCTGCTTTTAAATGTTGTAGAGAAACAAATTATTAAATTTCTCTCTATTTTTTTCGTAGCAGTCCTTTATATTTTCATTTCTTATTAGTTTTTTATTCATCGCCCTGGCATGTTAACTTATAATTTTATCGAACTATTTTTCAATTTATCTTTCGCATTGCTATATATTTGTCATGGTCATGGCAGGTCGTTGCGGCATCCCTCAGTTTGCAATGAAATTGAACCAAGTTACAGATAACTTAAAAAGCTTTGCATCTAATTGTATACAAAAAATTATTGCCTCTAAGTGTAGCTAGTTAACATTTAGATTATGTATTGTTGACTGTTAAGAAATCTTATGCATTTTTTTGTGACTGCGAAACTATGTGTTATAAGCATACACTTTTATCTAAGTGTGCACTTTTAGATATAAAATCTTATTTTATTAGTTCTTGTAATTTTATTTTATCAGTTCTTGTGCAGTTTGTACTCTAGTGTTAAAGTATCTGATTTATGATCATTAAGTGAAATCTCAATATTCTACCTCATTTAAAAACCTATGCTAAACAATTTTTTTTTTCAAGTGTATCAATATGATACTAAATAAAAATTATTACTAATGTTTCAGCCCTTCTATAATAGGTTTGCATGTATTAATATTATTTATTTCTTCAATTAAATCCTCGCAAGCAAAACAAGCAAACTCAGTCGTGCGTAGCATGATTTTAAAACTAGTATATATTTGTGCCTAAAACTAGTATCTTAAAACTAGTATATATATGTGCCTAAAACTAGTATATATATATCTATCTGTGCATGTGTGTGCATGCGTGCGTGTGTGTTGATCGCATGTTATACATGAACATGACGTTATATGTGGTATATGGTTAACTAAATTTGGTTATAAATCGTCAAACAATGTGTAGATATATACATGCATGCTTATAAGGCAATTTGGATATGCATGAATCATGCTATGTATGTGAATCTATCCTATGTAAATGGATATACATGAATCATGCATGCTATGTAGTATGTATGCATGAATTTAGGAAGCGATAGGTACGTACATGATTGGCTAATGCATATGGATGTTTTTAAAGCATCTGAATCAATGTTTTGGCGATTAATACAAAATAGATTTGATGGCTATTAATTTAACTTTACATTCTTGAAACATCATCAAAGCCATTAATTGTTAATGAATTATTGTTTTGTCTCCAATGCAGTTGGGTCAAGTCATGTGAATAGTGATGTGCATGCCGCAAGTATAACAACTCGCTTATAGTAATAGTGTAACCAACTTACGTTGATCACTGATATCGTCCTCAGGAAAAAGTTTTTGCATTAGTTATATATTACCTATTTTACTTGAATTATTGCTAAGGGATTCACTTTTTAATTGGTTTCTATACTAAACTAAACTATTCTAACAAATCAAATTTACTTTATTTGAACTCTTATATTAAGGATATTTTAGTCCATAGCTTCACCTAAATAATTTAATACTATGCTTTGTATTCACTTTTATATCTTAGTATGTTGTGTCTAATGCCTAATTAGAATAGACAAATTTAACTCAAATCCACTTCAACCTACTGTCGTGATGAAGAAGATTCTAATGTGAACTCCACCTATCAGTGTGAATAACATAAGCTCCACATTGCTTTAAGTCTCAAATCAATGGATTCAGAACCAACTAAGTTTACTATCCGCGCCTCCCTAATCAACAACTATCACTCGATGTTTTGTATTTTATAATTGTACCATTCATACTCGCACTTAAAGCTTCAATGGTTATGATAACTCATAAAACCTAAGTTCGTTAAACACGTGATTAAGATGTTTAAAACATTACGCTCATAATCAATGCAAGTTCAAACCATTGCATTTTTTATTATCACTTTTTATTCCTATTTATTGCGTAGCATTCATATCATAGGATCCATTGATCCTTAAGATAAATAAACTACTCACACATCATTGAAACACACACACAATTAAATATGGAAATCATTACAAATCAGAGATGAATATAAATATTATCTTGAATTTAATTAATGAAACTAAATATTGATTGCAAACGTGGAGTCTTCAATGTTTTCTCTAACAAAAACTCCTTAATACTCAAACTCAATGCTAAATTACTTTAATGGTGGCTAATCTCCTTCTATGTATTGATATTCTCTGAGTTTACCACGTCCTAATACCTATTTATACTCCTTAATAATAATTAGAAACCTTAAATTACAACTTAAATCAAATTAAAACTCCATTTTTTATTTCCCTCGTGGTTGGCGCTATCACTTACTACCCCGACATCGTGTGTGTTAAGCCACAGCGCAGCCACTGAGCCACTGCTTCATTATGTAATTTTTAATTCTTAGAGTCTTGACGCTGTACCTTGCTTGTCTCGGCGTCGTCCCTTGTGTGCCACGGCGCCGGACCTCTATAGTTGATTTTCTTTATTTTTCTTCTTTCCCACGCCGTGCTTGTATTACTACAACATCAACACATGTACCCACACTGCCAACTGTGATTTTGTGGATTTTTCACTCTGCTTCTTCTCATTTTTTCTCATTTCATTCCATTACATCTTAATTCCCTGAAAATGTAATAATGCCATAAATTAGAACTCATTTAGAGATATTTATTCTAAATATATGAATAAATTAACCCTATATATACGTATAAATGATCATTTATCAAATATCCCCAAATCTAGGATTTTGCGCGTCTCGAGCAAATGTCCATTTTACTAAGTCTCATAATAACTAATTCTCATTCAATTCACATTGTTCATGGAGCCTCCTTTAATTTACTAAGTTTCAAGTTAATAATCCATTTAAGAGTTTTTCTTTGCAAAACTTATATTCTTAAGACATGTAGCTTTAACAACATATATAACTTCACTTTCAAAACTCTAAAGTAGATCTCAACCAAAAACCATCACTACTCACAAGTTTGTTTCGTTTCAACACTCAAGTAGCAAGTATACAATCTCATGATTTCTCATTAAGCTTAGCAATTCATAAATAAGCATAGATCGAACTCATCTTTGATAGACTTAAGCATTTCAAGAGTCTATAGGGCTTTACATAGTTGGAATAGAAACTTATCTCAATTAGCCACTCGTACTCGAGCTAAATCTTTAATTTGAAGAGTTTTAGTTTAATTCCGTCTTCTTTACTTTATTTTTATTTTTTCCCATTCTTTCTTCTTCTTTTCATTTCATTTTTAACAGTCCATACTCTTTTTCATATGGACTTTATTCTTCCTCCCTTTTTTCAACCATCAAGTTCTCCGCTCCATTTCCTGTAGAACTTGTGAGATTCTCTCATCTTTCTTAATTTTTAAAACTCTTGTTAACACTTCTCACTTTGAATAAATCAAGTAAGTTTTTTTTTTGAAATCACTAAATCTAGTAAGTTAACTCCAACTTTTACTATACAATGCCTATTTCTTCCTTTTTTGGCACTAAGTTTTTATTTGCTTTGCATTATCCGGTAAGATTCACACTTATAATAGAATCCTTACAGCTCTGACTTTTTCCACAAGAAGTGTTATAGTTTCTTGCTTTTGTTTCAAGTTCAAATTTTCCTTAACTCTAGGTTTTAATCATGAAATCACACTATTGTTTGCTACATTTATTGTTTCTTCTTTCAAAATTTAAAAGCATTCTCTTGAGTTTCCTATTAACAAGATAATTATAACTTACTCATCCACAATTAAATGCATAAACATGCAAATGTACTTATTCATTACATATTACTATATATAACATAATCTATACTAAAACATTCATATAATAAGAAAACAAAAAATTTATACACTGCTATGCTTTCCTCCTTAATTGCTTCAAAATCAAATTTAAACGATCATACCTACAATGTTTATCTTTATTTCTCAACCTATCTTACCATTTTCTATAGTGTGGTGTAGTGTCGATGCCTCCAAACTTAAAACCAAACCTTGTTCTCAAGGTTTTAAAGTAGGCCTGAATCATGAAAATACTAAAATACACAAACATATGTAATAACACAAGTTATGATAAACTAACTAAACATATAATTGAAATAACTAAATAATTAACAAAATATCCCAAATAAAAAAGTAAATGGTATCAATGTGACTCTAAACTCCCTAAGTCTAAATGATTCCTATAACACTAACTTTAAGACCGCACGTTATCTTCATATGCATTATCAGCTCCAGCAGTCAATGGTGTCAATGGATGCTCCACCGTTTTGCCCAAACACATATGCTGGTGATGCTGCAAAGCCTAATGACCTATCAGTAGGTCTCATTCGTATGCTCTTCTCATATCTAGATATGGCTATATGATGATTAACAAACAACATGACATTGCACAACCCATTTCGTTGGTGTTCTCTCTTCTTTATATCCTGCTAATATCTCAGCTTGACTGCCTGGTATTGCGCCCTATCCTCATGGTACTGTCTCATCATTTCTCCTATCTATAACCTCTGCTGCCGTAAAGTCAAATCCTCAGGTGGTGGTACGGGTGCTTGTGGTGGACGAGGTGGTGGAAATACTTCATGACCATCTAAGTCCTGCTCTCCTATCTCTGGGTCTACAAACTCGTAGCCCTCACCAAATCTTTGCTATTGTTGCTCTTTTTCTTCTTCATTTTTTCATCTTCTAGCTCTTAGGCTAGTTCTGCCGATGTTGTTGCTTCTGCTATTGCCTGCTCCTCTTGACTTTTTGGCCAACAACTCGGCCTTGAGTTTAGCTCATCGAACCTCTCTCTTTCATCCTCAGAGTTTTAGTAACCAGGTGGTGATTTCAACGTGAGCATAAAAGCTTCATCCATGGTTGATTGTGCCTCTATATCGAGTTTTTCACCATCTCTCCGTCTTACTCCGACCCTCAAACACATCTGAGTAATCAATATAGAAAAAAATAAACTAATTGTCCCTTTCCGGCTTGATGGACTCCCTCAAATTGGTGTATATGATGTCCTCTATGTTGATCTCCCCGTATTGTGTAATCTCATAAAGACAAGCCACTTTAGCTTGTTGATCTCACCTTGCTGAGAAGTGGGGTATAATGATGCAACAAGAAAATGTTGCTACTTATTGTGAACCTTTCTAATACTCCCCTTCTTAATGTGCTTCGACACATTCTCAGCTCTCATTACCCATCATTGTTGTCCTGGGACAACTAATACGTTGTCTACAGCTCTAAAATGATATAGGTTATAAGGTCTCTTATATAATCTGGTCAGGAAAGTTGATGCAGATTCATATAAGCTTAGTTTCTCCAACCCATAGACATTATTAATATCACGTCTATTGAATATAACTAAAACCTTCTCACTTTCACTGGCTCATCCTTAGCCGTGAACTTTGCATTAGCATAAAACTCAAAAATAATCTTACTGACTCCTTTTACTTTATTCTCCCTATAATCTTGAGTAAGTTGCTTGCAATTTTAGTGCATAATGAAAATTATTTACTTTTTTTTTATCATGCTTGGCCGAAAAATTAATTCCCTTTTTGTAAATGAAGTCCCTACTTAGGATTTTCTCATATCGGTCCCTAGCTTCTCTACAAATGAAAATTTTAGATTTAAAAGGTTTAGGCTCTTCGTCATCTGGGTTTCTAGAGGTGGATGCCTCAAAATCATTCACTTTAGTTTGGCTAACTTATTTCCTTGTTCTTGCCATTTCTTCCAATTTCAAGCTACTAACACAACAATGCAACGCAACTCGATCTTCAAATCACTAAAAAAAAATCAGAATTCATATAATATGGATCATGCATACACAAAATAATCCAAATATATCAACTAAGTCTCCGTGGATAATATTAATGCTTAAATTCACACAATCCTGCATAACCTACCCTACAACCTTAAATTCACAATTTCATACAATATCATCAAATTTTTTGAAATTCAATGCTTAACTAGATGAAATTGTAAATATACCTTAATCTCGAATTAATCTCCAATGTAGATCACTCCTCCAAGTCTTCTTCA
This sequence comes from Stephania yunnanensis, assembly GCA_039657365.1. Taxonomy (NCBI): domain Eukaryota; kingdom Viridiplantae; phylum Streptophyta; class Magnoliopsida; order Ranunculales; family Menispermaceae; genus Stephania; species Stephania yunnanensis. The sequence continues at coordinate 22,049,267 of CM077581.1, read as the reverse complement.
ATCCAAGCCCTCTAACTTTTCTCACCAACTAGAACCTTAGCTCTTTTTGGAATCAAATTCTACACATCCAAGCCCTAGCTCTCCAAATTGTGCAATACCATAATGTACTTGTTTCATTACTCCAAATCATTAATCTCACTTGAAAATGATCAAACTTTGGCTCAAAAGGAATGTATGCTTGGTGGTTGGGGTGGGGTTTTAGTGCAAGTGTGAAGAATGATGTGAAAATGGGGTTAAAAACTTAACTTTGACCTCGACACCGTGCCTTATAGGCACGACACCGTGATAGCACCATCACTGCATCAACAATGCGGTAAGGCATTTTCTTAATTTTTCTTTCTACCACCTTGATACTGTGGCCTACACTCACGACGCCGTGGGTAATACCCATAGCGTCGACTCTACAACCTATATCGTTGTATATGATTTTTTGCTAATTCTCATAAAGCGCTCCTCCAACTTTATGTATAACTCACACAAGGTGTCATGACCACATAAAATCCATGAAAATATAAAAATTAACAAATTTTATCTTTTGATTCGCCCATGCACCTTACTTTCACCGCTTTGAACTTATTCGCTAATTTTTTGCTCTTTTAATGAGTTCGCGAGACATTTCCATTCCGATGGATTATCACCCGACGAATGGTCTTTCCTGTACGTTTGAAAGAAACTTTCAAAAGTTAGAACTAGAACTTGTTAATTGTAATTATTAAATTAAATAACTAACTACTAACTAAAATTTAAAAACTCAAATTTAATACCTTGGGCTGCTTCCCAGTAGTGATTAATTTATCATCATTAGCTTGACGCCTTTTCACTTGTCTAGTCCTAGTTTAAATCGAGAAGCTCCATTTGCAAATAAGAGATTATGATGTCATTCTTGTTCAGATGTACTTTTTACCATTGACAAATACAACCTTCTCAGTATCATTGCACTCATTGATACTCATCATGATCTTCCTCCCTCTTGTGTACAAATTTCCTTTAGTGGTATTTAAAAATGGCCGCCCAAGTATGATATATACATCATCTTCCATATCGTGGTTCATCACCTTAAAATCCGTAATGAATGTGAATCTATCCATTTTCACTTGCTCATTCAAAACTCTTCCTATAATAGGTATCAAGTTACCATTAGCTACTTGCAAATTCATCGTATTCAGACAATTGATCTTTAAGTCGGCATATATCATGTCCATCAGTGCCGTTACATTGATTAAAGTTCCCATATCACACAAGACGTTTCTAAAATGGTGCTCGTTAATGTTTATTGGTATGCTTATCTATTAAATTGTTGGGTTTTGGGATTCATGCGCAGCGAAAAACTCAAAACAATTTTGAAAAACCCCAAAAGGATTGTAAATAAGTTCCATTAAACTAAATTTACAAAAGTAAAACTTACCTTATTCCGTGATTTCTTTATCTGATTGTTTGATCTTTAAGACGTTCAAGCGTCCGTCCTCTATCAAAAATCCACATACGAATGATGACCACAATTTGGAGTGCTAGCCTCAAGAGAGTTTGAAAACAACTTTCTTCTCTCCAAAATTCTAGAGAACTTGAAATTTACAAAAATGAAAATCTTATTTCGTTTTAGGGTTTCACCTTTTATTTATAGGTGTGGATAAACCCTCATTTAAAATCCTAATCATAATACAATTATTGTATTTAGACAGTTTAAGCAAATTACACATACGTATCTATTAAGAAGTTATCATATAGCAAATTGTAAGGGCTTTTATGTAATGAATTTTATAAGATAAGATTCATTACTTTGGACCAACTGAAATTGTGTAAAGCCATTCTTTGTGCGTGACCCAAGAGGTTTATGCAACGTTGGCAGTAAACAAAAATCATTTTGGTGCACTTGTCATAAGCGGTCTTAATAAGACCTTATGATTACCCGAGTAGCATAAATATCAAAATCGATACAACCTAATAAATACCATATATCATATCATTTTGTCGTGCGATATCCTTTGATTAAACATAAGACATGAAAAGTCACCCTTAATGTTCAATCGTACTAGTCCCGATCTTTAGGTAAACAGGAAACATCCAAGTGACATTGATCATATCAATTCATATGGACTTGACCATTATCAGTCTATCATATCGAGGGATCCATTGATATCTTTATGTATACGAGAGTGACAAATTCTATTTTGATTGCACACCTTCACAAATTATTCACATGATAACTAATCACAATCTTTATAATTGTTCGATTAAAGATAATGTTTGATTGTGTTAAATTATCATGCTCATAATATTAAAGTCTATGGTAATCTCAAGTCGAAAGACTAAATGATGTACCTATCATGAGTAACACCTATGAATTAATCCATGTAGTGTTCTCATAGCGTGTCGGTCCAGTACCTTATTCCCTAACAAGTACTTATGATCTTTATTCGTATCCTTATACATATGATCATCACATGACCATCAATCAAGATTCACACCAGTTTTAATTCATTAAAGTTCCCAATATAATGACTGACTTGAGATATTTAGGATATTTTAACAAATACCCATGGATCTTATTATAAAGTAAACATGCAATCACTTATAATAAAATAGTAAATGAAAACCTTAATTTTATTAACTAAAATTATTAGATCAACAATGTTAGTGAATTGACCTAGGGCATATGCCCTAACACCAGGATCTTTCCTTTTGATTGGTTGAAGTCGTGGGATGAACTTGAGCTTTGGTTTCGATTTCTTCAGAAACAACTTGATGTCATTGCCTTATGGGTTTTCGTCGGTAGGTGCTTCATCTTTTTTTTTTGGCTTTCCATTGTTGCTTCCATTTATTTTTCTTCAAGGCATCGATTCTTTGCTTCTTGAAACCATCAAGCTCATCTTACCTCACCTATGTGTTGTGCTCATGCATCTCTTCATACTTGTACAATACTTGGTCTTGTCTTGGCTCCTTTATTGCGGTAGTGCTCTTCATGCAACTGGCACTCACGTTTTTCTTGGGGTTGGTGACTGTGTTGCTAGGAAACTGTCCTTTTTTCTCGAGTTTAATGCTATAACAAGTTGATCAATTTGCATTTCTAAGTTCTTTATGGATTGTGATTGCTCATTATCCATCCTTTTCATGGTTTGCTTTATTACTTCCAACTTTTGCGCGTGTTTCTCATGGCGCTATGTATCTATCACTTCCATGGCTTGTAAGTACATCTCAATTGACTTCAATAAAGTCATATCTTCGCTCTACCCCAGCTTCCCTTATTGGACTTGTTGTTTGAAGCCTTAAGGTAACTTCAGTGCATTATCAAGATTTCTATAAGAAAATCTCGGGTTGTTGTTGTTGTTGTTGTGTCCTTGAAAAACCATTGAGGAGCTACTCCTCTCGGCCCGAAGTTGTTCTCGTAGCCTTGGTTGTTCATGAAGTTGATGTCGTCACACTCCATTCCCTGCTATATGTCCATTTGGCTAACCACCATATGATTTATGGGTTGCTGTGCTATTTGTAGACCTTGGTGTCTCATCTGAAGTCTTACCGTCTGATTGCTCAAATTTGATAGCTGTACCATAATTTCTGCTTGCAAGTTAATCTTGTAGAGGCTTCTCGGTTTCCTTACTGTGGAATGAGTACTGGGGGTAGAATCTTGAGACATAAGATCAAATAGATCTAATGCTCCATTTTCATCCTTGGTAAGTAGAGAGCTATTTGATGCAGCGTCTATTAGCATTCTCATGTTGTGGTTAATCACATAGTAGAAAATATGGAGCCTCAGTTGATGTCATGCCACTAATGGAAATGTTACACGCCAACTTGAAGATCAACTGTCCCGATATGACGATTTTGCAAGTAGCGAATGGTAACTTGATACCTACTATAGGAAGAGTTTAGAATGTGCATGTGAAGGTGGGTAAATTCACACCATCATAGATTTTAAGGTCATGAACCATAATATGAATGATGATGTGTCTATGATACTTGGGCGGCCATTCTTGAACACTGCTAAAGCAAATTTGTACATAAGAGAAATGAAGATCACGATGAGTATCGATGAGGGTGATGATGCTGAGAAGGTTGTTTTTGTCGATGGTGAAGAAGTACATCCGAACGGGTAGATGAAGCTTCTCTATTTAGACTTGGACTAAATGAGTGAAAATGCTTTAGGCTAATGATGTTAAATTAAGCGCTAGTGGGAGGCAGCCCAGGGGTCTTTAGATTTCAAGTTTTTAAATTTTAATGAGTAACTAGTTATTTAGTTTAATAATTACAATAAACACAATTTAGTTCTAACTTTCGAAAAGGTTATGTCGAATTTGCAGGAAATACCATTTGCCGAGCGATGATTAATTGAAATAGATATGTCTCGCGAACTTATTTAAAGAGCGAAAAGAGCGAAGGGGTTTAAAGCAGTGAAGGTAAGGTGCATTGGCGAATAAAAGGTAAAATTTATTAATTTTTATATTTTCATAGATTTCATGTGGTCACAACACCTCGGTGAGTGATACACAAAGTTGGATGAGTGTTGAAAAAAAATTGGCAAAAAATATACGCAGAGTACATTGGCAGATGGATCGACACCGTGGGTATTACCCATGACACTGTGGGATAGGCCACAGAGCCGAGATGGCAGCATGGCACGAAAATAACAACACCCCACTCCATCGTAAACAAAGTAGTGGCGCTGTGCCTATAAGTTACGGCGTCAGGGTCGATTTAAGGGATTTAAACCCCATTTTTACACCATTCTTCACATTTGCACTAAAAACCCACCACAACCACCAAGCATGCTTTTCTATAGAGCTTAAATTTGATCATTTTCAAGTGAGATTAGATAGTTCCTAGTGATCGAGAGTGAAGGAAAAAAACTCATTGTGGACTAGGGCTAGGATTTTTAGATTTTGATTTAAAGGTGAGGTAGTATTCTAGTTGGTGAGAAAAGTAAGAGTGCTTGGATTGAAAAAGACTTGGAGGATTGATCTACACTGGAAATTAATCTGGCATTGAGGTAAATTTATAATTTCATCTAGTTATGCTTTGATTTTTTGAAATTTTTGATAAAATTGTGGATTTGGGTTACAGGATAGGTTTTGCAAGATTGTATGAATGTTGAGCATTAATGTTACCCATTGAGATTTAGTTGATGTTTTTACATTATTTGGCGTATGCATGATCTGTGTGATATGAATTTTGATTTTTAGGTTATTTACAGACTGAATTGCACTGCATTGTTATTGCTTAGTTATTTGAAATTGGAAGAAATGACAAGATCAAGGAAACAAGTTAGCTAAACTAGAGCAAATGATTTTGAGGCATCTACCTCAAGAGATTCCAATGAAGAGGAGCATAAACCTTTAAATCCAAGATTTTCATTTGTAGAGAGGCCAAGTATCGATATAAGAAAATCCTGTGTAGGGAGTTCATTTGTGAAAGAGAGATTAATTTGCAGGCCAAATATGATAAAAAAGTGAATAATTTCATTTAGCGACGAAATTGGAATCAACTCACTCAAGATTATAGAAAGAATGATGTTAAAGAAGCGAGTGTGATTATTTTTCAATTTTATGCTAATGCGAAGCTCATGGCTAAGGATAAGCCAGTGAAAATGGGAAGGTTTTTATTCCCTTTAATATACATTAGATCAATACTTTCTATGGGTTGGAGGAATTAAGCTTGTATGGGTTCGAAGTGACTTTCCCAAAAAAGTTATATGAGATACCTTATAACCTATACCTTTTTAGAGCTGTAGAGAACACATTAGTTGTCATATGATAACAAGGATGGGTCATGGAAGTTGAGAATATGCTGAAGCACATAAAGAAAGGGAGTGTTAGAAAAGCTTATAGAATGTGACAACATTTCCTTATTGCATCGCTATATCCCACTTCTCAGCAGGGTAAGATTAACGAGCCAAAAATGACTTGTCTTTACGAAATTACAAAGAACATGGAGGTTAACATTTGAGAGATCATTTACAACAATCTGAGGGAATCAATCATGTCAGAAAGAGACAACAAATTATTATTTCCTATCTTGATTACTCAGATGTGCTTAAAGGCCGAAGTGAGATTGAGAAAAAATGAAAAATCCGATATATTGGGTTTTTGGGGTTCATACGCAGGAAAAATTTAAAACAGATTTTGGAAAAACCCCAACAGGATAAAAAATAAGTTTCGTTTAACTATATCTAAAAAGTAAACCATATCTTAATCCATGATTTTCTTCGGTGATTGTTCGGTCTCCAAGACGTTTAAGCGCGCTTCCTCTGTCAGAAATCCACATACGAATGATGACCACAATTTGGAGTGCTAGCCCCAAGAGATATTGAAAACATTTTTCTTTCTCACCCAAAATCTAGAGAACTCGAAATTTACAAAAATGAAAATCTTATTTCGTCTTAGGGTTTCACCTTTTATTTATATATGTAGATAAGACCTCACTTAAAATCCTATTCGTAATACAACTATTGTATTCAAGCAGTTTAAGAAATTACACATACGCCACTATTAATAAGTTATCATATAACAAATCATAAGGGCTTTTATGTCATGAATTTTATCATATAAAATCCATTACTTTGGACTAATTGAAATTGCAGAAAGCCATTTTTTGTGTGGACCCAATAGGTTCTTGCGACGTTGGTAATGAACCAAAACCATTTTTGTACACAAGTCATAAGCGGCCTCTAGTAAGGCATTATGACTACCCAAGTGGCATGAATATCAAAATTGATACAACTTAATAATTAACATATATCATATCCTTTTATTGTGCGATATCCTTTGATTAAACATAAAACATAGAAAGTCACCCTTAATGTTAAGTCATACTAGTTTCGTATTTAGGTAAACTGAAAACATCCAAGTGATATTGATCATATCAATTCACATGAACTTGGTTATTATCAGTCTATCATATTGAGGGATCCATTGATATCTCTCTATACGAGAGTAACATATTCTATCTTGATTACACACCTTCACATATTATTCACATGGTAACTAATCACAATCTTTATAATTGTCAGGTTAAAGACAAGGTTTGATTGTGTCAAATTACCATGCTCCTAATATTGAAGTCTATGGTAATTTCAAGTTGAATGACTAAATGATATACCTATCATGAGTAACACATTTGACTTAATCCATGTGGTGTTCTTATAGCGGGTCGGTCCAGTACCTTGTTCCCTAACAAGTACTCATGATCTCGATTCGTATCACTATACTCATAATCATCGCATGACCATCAATCAAGATTCACATCAGTCTTAATTAATTATAGTTTCCAGTATAATAATTGACTAGGGACATCTAGGATATTACAACAAATACTCATAGATCTTTCTATAAGGTAAACATGCAATCAATTATAATAAAATAGCGAATGAAAACCTCAATTTTATTAACTAAAGTTATAAGATAAACAATGTTTGTAGATTGACCTAGGGCACATGCCCCAACACGATATAAAGGCCCAACCAACCATGGATGAAACTTTCATGCTCACACTGAAATCATCACCTGGTTATCAAGACTCCGAGAAGGATAGAGAGGGCCGAGGGAGCTAGACTCGAGGTCGAGTTGTTGGCTAAGAGGAAAGATGATCAAGTAGTAGTAGCACAACTTGCCCAAAAGCTAGAAGAAGAAGGATATGGAGAAGATAAGGAGCAACATCAACAAGGATTTGCTGAGGGTTGCGATTTTGTAGACTCAGAGATTGGAGGGCAGCACTTAAATGATCCTGAGGTCTTTCTACCACCTCCTCTACTACATGCACCAGTACCACCACCATAGGACGTGACTCCACGGTAGTAGAGGAGACAGTACCAAGTGGACATGGCACATTACTGCGCAACTGTGTTAGGATATGAGCAGGATATGGAGAGGAGAGAGCAACATAGACAAAACGGGTAGCTTAATTTATATTGTTTGTCGATCATCAGAGAGACTTAGTAAGGTATGAGAGGAGTAGCCAGATAAGACTTACTGATAGCTCATTAGGCTTTCCAACATCATCGAACCGTGTGCTCAATTCATATTTGGTGTAGAGTAGGAGGGTGGAGCATCCATTGACACTATCTTATACTAGAGTTGATGATGTAGATGATGATGACGATGCGCATTCCAAAAGTCAGTGTATTAGGAATCCTTTAGACTTGGAGAGTTGAGAGTGACAATGATACCATTTATTTTTAAAATTGAGATATTTTGTTAACTATGTAGTTATTTCAATTCTATGTTTAGTTTAGTTTATTATATAACTTGTGTTATTATATACGTTTGTAAGTTTTAATATTTTCATGTTTCGGGCATACTTTTAAACCTTGAGGACAAGGTTTGGTTTAAATTTGAGGGCATCGATACTATACTACACTATGAGGAAGTGGTAAGATTGATTGAGAACTATAGATAAACATTACATGTATGATCGTTTAAATCTTAATTTGAAGTATTTAAAGAGGAAAGTGTAGTAGTGTATAAATGTTTCATTTTTCTTACTATTTGAATGTTAAGTAGTATAAATTAGGTTATGTATAGTAATATGTACTGAATAAGTAGTTTATTTGCATGTTCATGCCTTTAATTATGGATGAGTAGATTACAAGTATCTTGTTGATATGAAACACAAGAGAACGTTTTAAATCTTGAAGAAGAAAAAATGAAATGTAGCAAACAACGGTGTGATTTCATGATTAGAAACCTAGAGTTATGGAATACCTTGAACTTGAAACAAAAGTAAGAAACTTTAGCACTTCTTGTGGAAAAAGTTAGATCTATAAAGATTCTATAATAAGTGTGAATCTTACTTGATAATACAAAATAAATAAAGACTTATTACAAAGAGGGGGAAGAAATATGTATTGTAAATTAAAAGTTAGAGTTAACTTATTTCATTAAGTGAAAGTGAGAAGTGCTAATAAGAGTTTTAGAAATATAAAAAAAATAAAATAAAAAAATCCCACAAGTTCTACAAGAAATGGAGTAGAAAACTTGATGGTTGGAAAAAAATGAGGAAGAATGGAGTCTATAGGAAAAGAGCATGGACTCGTGAAAAATAAAAAATGAAAAGAAGAAAAGAGAAGAGAGAAGAAAAATAAAGAAAAGAAGGCAGAAGTGAAATAAAACTCTTCAAATAAAAGATTTAGCTGGAGTACGAGTAGCTAGTTGAGTTAAGTTTCTATTCGAAATATGTCAAGTCTTATAGACTCTCGAAATACTAAAGTCTATCAAAGATGAGTTTGATCTGCCACCTAATTAGGGCATCTGACCAGCCTAGATTACCTTAATCATTCGATAATCTAGCAACCATAACCTTTTCATCAATTAATAATTAAGATTAAGATCTTGTACTAATTAATTATAAAACTTTATTAACTACAAAAGATTATAAAGTGAATCTTAAACCTCAGTTTCTCGTAAAAATTAATTATATAATCCTCAAAGTTTATTTATATTAACTACATTATCCTCAAAATCTCGTAAAAATTCTTCGACAGCACCTTATCTATTTCTAAGTCTACACCGAAAATCCCAGACTTCAAAAATCTTTAACAAAATCAGCTCAGCTTTGGTGGAAACGCTGAAGGACTCACAATCCATCCCATAAAAATATATACTGTATTCATAAAAATTACTTATTCATTCTAACTTGATTCAAGGAATTAATCAAGTCACAGCTAATCCGACAGCTTTCCATTTCCTTTGTCGCCACTCGCACCTGTCATTACCTAATTATAAAAATTCAATAATATCAGATAAGTAAATCCCACACCATTTAATACACTTGTAATAATCAAATGCATTGTATTCCAAGAACTTAAACAAAAAATAATATTGCAACTATCATAAATATACAAGTATCTGTTGACCGACTACAATCAAAAGACTTCTTTCCAAAAGTGGTGGGTAAACATTAATAAAGATTTATGAGTTTGGGAGGAAGTCCTTTGAGAAGCCACGCTCTCGACTCTCCATGGAGTATGATCTTGATCAACATCATAAAAATAACCTATCCTAAACAAGTGTCTACAATGATCAGTGACTCTAGTCACAAAACACCACATTATTCATCCTACCACACATATAGCCAATGAACATAATGGGACTCTCAAAGGCCTCCTTCCTCTCATGTCCGTGAATACATGACCAATAAATATGCAACGATAAACCGTGCATACAATTATAATCAAGAAATACTAATACAACGTAAATATTACTATGTGATTTACTTAACCTTAAAAACGCGAAACCAAAATCCCTTTGAGTTCCGAGTCAGTAAGCTAGTCTGCACGAAATCCTAATTGCTGTCCTACAATTAATCTGTAAGTCCGGTAAGTTTTCATAACATTTCTATAATTTTTCTAATTAGTCGTAGCTTAATTGACTCAATTGCATCTCGAAACCCTTAAAATACTTTCAAAATAAATTATCTGATGCCCAAATTTCATTTTTGACTCAAAATTATTTTTCTACATCGAAAATTATGTTGTCTAGGCTTTAATATAATTTTTCCAATTTATTAAATATTTATCGGTCCTACCTTGACCAGAAAACTCCAAATCACTCCAAATCGTATCTTCAGATGTTCGAATCCCAATTTTGATTCCGAATTGGGGTTTAGAATAAAAAATTAATCTAGACTAGGATTTAAATAATTTTCACAATTTTGAACAATTTCGGGTATCGTAACACGCATACGATGCAAAACCTCGACATAAATCCTCAAGAAAATCTCGAAATCCTCATTTCTAATAAAAACCCTCAATTTTGACCTACTTGTCCAAAAATCCTATTTTCTAAACTTTCCCTAATTTTTAGGAAATTATTTAATTGTTTTTCAATTTTTAAACCAATTCTTTTTAAAACAAATAAGGAGGGATGGGTTTTAACCCGAACTGGGTCCGGTTCGGCTCCGCTAAGCCGAACCCGGTTCATGGGTCATCCCCTTCCTCCTCCTTTAAGATCGAAATATAGAAACTTTCAAAACTATTTTGTTTTGTTCTTTTTTTCATCAATTCCCTCATCCTCCTCTTCCTTACAATCAACAACAACAACACCCTTATCACAACCTTTCTATCAACTCCAAATCATATAAAACAGTCCTAATATCGAGATTCACAATTCATAAAAATCAATAATTGATTTGAAGCCATTAAACCTTACATTCGTCCCGTCACCTCAGCAACCCCAATTTAATCTTCAATTTTAGTAATGAGAGAAAAAGAGAGAGAGTAAAAGAGAGAGAGAGACATATAAGCTATTGTCACACACCACCAAGCATCAACATCTCTCTATAGTATATTCGGCGAAATCTCAGCCTGAAGTCTATCCTCAATCCTTAAAACTCAATGAAACTTCTCCTGAGACAATATCCACTTCTTAATTTTCTCAAAGTCTCATTTTTTGTCAAAATAAGCTAGCTTTAGTCTGATGAAATCGTTCACCAACTGAACCGCTGCTGATGTATTGGAAGACGTAGGAGTGGCAGACGGTGTATCAATTGTCTCTGCTGCTTGTACTGACATAATTGGAATAGTCTATACCATTGGAGCTACCGCAATCTCTGATCTTACATCGATTCGCCATCGTGCTCTTCAAGTTGATGACATTTGCGACACTAGTTGGTACGTGGATAACGTGCATATATATACATATAGAAACTAACATGTACATATAAAAAAATCCTCAACTCGCTTTCACTTGCTTCCCAACTAATGGTTTCTAGGCAAAGACCATATGGTTTCCTCAACTAAAATTTGTGTTTTATTCAAATTTATTTGTTGCTTATAAGAAAAAGTTAGCTCTGATATCAACTATGACGACCCCTTCTCAAAAAAAGGGGCATCGTTTAGCCTAATCCCATCATTAAGCCTTAATCTCAGCAACATAGACTTATCAATGTATTAGTCAGCCTTGTCAAACTTTTCTTCTAACTAGCTAACTTTAAAATAAGCAACCTATCGTTATTTTGTTAATCAATTTTTTGGAGTTAATTAAAATTTTTATAACTTAACCTAATTCAGCGGAAATATTAACAAATTAGCAGAATCTATTAAAAAAAATCCTAAATATTTGAAAACCCAGGAAACAAAGATCACATGCATATATATAACAAAATGGTGATTGTAATATATCAACATGTGTATGGTCGGAAAATTATCTCTTAACCCATATATACAACACTAAAAGCATATAAAAGACATATAAATATATATAAGTCATACAACAAAATCAAGAACCTGCAGTATTAGAGGTAGCATTAATCTAATGGCTTAGAGGTAATTGCCGATCTTCTCCTTGCTCGGTCTGCTACTCAATGGATCACCCACCATCATAAAAAAGATGGTGAGTACATAAAAGTAGAAAGTAACACTAAGAGACATTTATCCATATTTTCAAATATACAACAAGTATCTGAAAGCATAACAATAACAACTATGTGAAAATGAATCATGCTATAAAATACTTTTTAGGTAAACAATATGAAATTGACACTCAACTAAGCAATAATGATCTACGGTCAGTCGACCCTGAGTTACATCATGTCAGCCTTATTCCACTATTTAGGGCATAATCAATCTCATGAATGCCTTCACATCCTTACTAATGCCCAGTACATATATATAAATACTCACAAATGCCCATTACATATGTAGTATACTTGTCAATAACCCCGGGTCCAATACCTCATGTGGTGCACAAGCTAGTGGTGAAATGCCGACAACCCTAAAAATCTTGTGACCCCGTGTGTCGCGCTCATCTCTATCATATCATAGTCCTAAATACTAGAACTACTTTAATAATCTAAGGAATGACATAGTTTAGGAACCCAACAATGTAATTGCATAATTAATGCACAAATAAAAGTGGATTCTCAAAACCATAAATCACCTTCCTAATAGCATGCTATTTCATCTAACTAAAACTCTTTAACAACTAAAAATGACAAAGCACATGATATAGAATCAATGAAACCATTAAACATCAAACAATTCCATGATAACAAACTCATGAAAATGACATAGAACAACCAAGTCATGGCATTTAGAGTACAATAGGTAAATCAGTCCAAATGATTGTAAATGAAAAGCATAATAGAAAAGAAATGAAAATAAATATCTCAATCAACTTACTTACAATCCACACAAAGTTCTTAGGCTAATTCGGCCTCCCGACACCCCTAAATTTATGAGGTTAGTTAGGGTATTTTAAGACTTATATAAAATATCAAAGTTAGATTAAATCAATTAGAAAAACTCTAAACTTATAGCTTTCGCTAAACAAATCTACTAAGTACGCCTACAATTTCAAAATGCCTTAACTTTGTTAATTCAAATCGAAATCCGGATTTTCTTTATAGCAAATTTATTGGTTTTTCGCGAGGAATCCAAATCTATAAACTAATTTAGAAAATGATTTCATTTAACCTCAAAAATTATGAAAAAAACCAGAACTGAAATAAAAATCTAATTTTTAACAAACTTTTACAAAATGATAATGTACACTAGCTTACCTAGTTGTAGAACATACCAACTTGATCAATCCTTCTCAAACTCACCAAAATCTCCGTACAATTCTTTGATTTCCTTTTCTTGATCTTCTTCTCTCTCCTTTAGATCAAATGAATTGTTTGCATGTTAATCCCATTCAATCTTATATATGTATATTAAGTTAATTTAGATTTTTAGCCTTTGATCTTATGTACATCACCTATCTCTAGATTAATCTAATGGCCTTAATCGTGACCCCACAATCCATTAACTATCCACTAACTATTCCTTGATAACATATAATGCAACACAATTGGTCTTGTGATAATTCACGCCTATCTCGAGGAACATCTATAACTAATTTTTTATTTTTTAACTTTAGGCTTCATTCAATGTAAATCAAACCATACCCGCATCACATTTACTATATGAGCTACATTTATCTTAAATTAAATTTACCACATCACTCACTACCCCTATCCCGCGCTGACATGCATTTCGAGGCGCGTCCTCGTTCATGTCTCGACATCTAAGCACAAGTATGAGTGACTTAGTAGTCTACACATATACAATACACTAGAAATACATCAAAATAAATCTAGCATATACCTTGAGTACTTTGCCTCAGTCAGTGCATGTATCTCGATGCGGCTCCACATTATGGGCTAATGATTTTGATTTAGGAAATTAATTTAAGATTGAGAATTTGGGCCGTGACAGACTCACATGACACTTAATAAAGTACATATCTTGGTTTTGCCTCATGCATAACTAGTGTGACACCCTTAGCCCCCGCGGACCCGGTCGCCCGATCCAAGACATCATCGAACCCCTCGAGATAACCCAACGAGTAGGACGATGATGTGGTTAACATTAACCTGTAGAATATAATAAGACAATCTACAAATAGACAACTAAGGTGAACGTATTGAGTGTATACAATAAGTTACCATTTTTATTTTCTACTATTAATTTTGTCGTAGTAGTAATTGGGATTGTCTCCATAAGAATTTAGTGATCACTTAGGAGATTTAAGGGTTTTCTTAACTAACTAAACTACTAAACTCAAAAGCAACAATTAAAAGCAAGCAATAAACTAAACTATAGCAATTAAATAACTTTAAAATAACTCAAATATAAACAAACATAAATCAAGATATGAAACATCTCCAATTGCATTCAACCTAACCAAAGATCAACACAAGCATAATCATAGACATAGTTTAATAATGAGTCTTAAAAGATTCATTAAATACCTAGTTTTTATTTGATCAATTGTAGATTCATTAATCATATTCCTTTAAAAGATTCATTAAACCAAAAAATAATTTATTTAACCAAAAAAAAGCAGAGACAAGACTTTTTTTCCAAAAAGCCTAAGGGACCAAGTTTGCTTAACCAATCTATCTCACGCAAAAAATATAAGATATATAACCTATCAATCATAATACACATTGACCACTATGCATGAAAAATATAGTTCATGGATTGTAATTCAAGAAACCAATCTATTAAGATAATAAATTTAAGAATATAATAAAAAGTTACAGCATTAAGAACATAACCTCATAAACTATGACATGCAATTGATTTAGTTCATCCCATTGGTTTAGATTAATAAACTACTCACACATATACATTTATAGAAAGCATTATAACACAATTAAAAGATATTAATGAAAATACCTCTATTATTAACTTCAACTCTCTGACGAGTTCTACAAAACAATGACAACGTAAAATAATGATAAAGTGAATAAAGGGTGAACATGGTGTTTATTTCGAAATCCTAACCTCATATTTATAACACTTAATTAATACAAATCCTAATCAAACTCAAATTCCTAGTCTTTATCTAAAAAATTCGTCATCGACCTCAGCATTTTGCTAACGATTTTAGTTTATATTATATATCGCTAATTAAATTGCAGAGCCTTCTAAAAAAGTCATTTGTTTTCCAGTGAATCAGTCAACGATTTTAGTTTATTCTTCACTTTGCTACCATAGTGATGATTTCATTTATCGTGATTTGTCCATCGATTTTTGTGTACTCTCATAATTGTTGGTACTTAGCTAGGCTTTTTCCAGAGTTGATTAAATTCTTCTATTTTTTTCTCTAAACTCTCCATTTCATCAATTTTTCTTAATTATACTTGAAATCACATAAAAAAGAGTAAACATAGTGTAATATAGTTCTTTATACTCAAAATAACCCTAAAATATACTATAAAACACTATTTAATTATTGACTTGTCAAATACCCCCACACTCAATACTTTGCACTCCTGATCAAATGAATACTCATAATTTATTTTCTCTTATTATCTTTCCATGATTTTAGAATAACTTAACTTAAACAAAATTGATTATAAATAGAAATTAATTATCCACATGAAAATAAAAACTTAGTTCGACTTAAAGAGAAATTAAAGAATAACCTTCAATCATATGACTTAACATCCTCATGCAATACATCATAACTTAAAGTTCAATCAAAATCAAGGCTAGCAATTTGTATAGGCTTTCTCACTCTCCATGCACAAGCTCCAAGCTTACGATGTCTTATAAATGAGAGCAATTTCATGATATATAGAATCTCTTAGGTAAGAATTACTAAATCAATCTTTACTATTGAAAACTTAACCACAACCAAAGTTAATTTGACTTTTCTTTAGATTATAACTTGGCTTGGTTAGGCTACGAACAAAAAGACGTATCACAAATTCAAAATATTGGAATAAACCATAACTTAGACCTTCTTAACTTTATTCATTCAATTTAAAGAATAGAGATAAGAGAACTTTCAAAATAAGGATTCTTGCACGAAATAAAATATTTTTCAACAATGCTTTTCTTACATTTTTCCAATTACTCGACTCCCTTCTCTATTTTTAAAAGAAATTTTGCATGTCATCAGATACCATTTTAGGTTGAACTTTCTATTCATGAATATATTTTATACGCTCTATTCATGAATTCGTTCTCCATTTCTTCTTTAAATTTATATATATATATTTATATATATATATATATATATATATATGATAAGTTGGTAATAGTAATATATTTTATGTTTTTATTTTATGTGTTTTTAGATCTCAAAGTATTTAATTATTTATTAATTCTCTTTTATTTATATTTTCAGTGTTTGATGTGAGTTGGTCGAATTTGGTGAAAATTAGAAGGAGATAGATGGATGGTTCTGAGTTAGCTTGAAAAGCGCATTGCACGCATCTCGAGGCAACCGTGGGACCTTTAAAGACTAATGGACTGATTTGCATGGGCCATGCTAGATTAGATGACGAACATGAATCAATATGATGTGCATGCATGCGTTCTCTCATGCTAGGAAAAAAATGAATAAGTGGATGGCGATATCACCATGATGTCATGACTAAAATGTGTGAAGAAAAAATAGTAACATGTTTTAGTTATGGATGTGCATGCGTGGGGCCAAGTGAAAAGTTGAAGAAAATAAGAAGTATAGAAGAAAATGGAGACAGAGAATTTTTATTTGATTTAGATAAGAAATTTATTATAATATATCTAATATCTATTATTTAGTATAAGATATACATAGATAAATACACATATATTGGAGAAGGGTTATTGCAAGTGAAGTGGAGAGGGAGATCAATTTTTTGGGCATTAGCAAAGAAACTCCAAATTTCTCTGTTTTTCAAGAATATGTTTGGCTAATTATTCTAATTCTAGGTTGGAGGCAAAACAAGCCCGAATCTTAGTAAATAGCATGACTCGTGAGATATCTTATTTATAATTGAATTTATTTTAATTTCTCTTCTTTTATTCGTTGTCGTTTCTATGATTATGGTCCAAGCTTAGGGTATTTATATGGCCATTGCATGCTTTTAGGGGGAAGACCAATAGTTAGTCGGGACAATCTTTATCCATAACTGTACGATTTGACTGATACAAGTGACAAATACTTCCCCAATTGATCCAAAACCCTTTGGTTCTTAAGTGTTTAATAAATAAATCAACGTTAAATTGGGAGCGACGCGATCCAGTTATCAAGGATTAGTATTCCCACCAATTTTTATGCGATTGACTATTTAAACCTTATTGGAGCATGACTAGGGTTATGTGTTAACTAGGGAAGTAGTTAGTGGCGGACGTCCTATCTATCGGGAATAGGGGAACTAGAGATTTTTGGCGGATGTCGATTTCTTATAGCTAATATAGGAGGAATTGAATTAATAATATTTTGGAAAAGATCAAAGACCATAACATGCTATTGAATCTTGACTTGAACTTGTAGAACCATAGACCTAGGTACTTTCTCTCATTGAACTCATTTTTGCAAGTTTTAATTTCAAGTAGTTTTGATTAATTATTTCCTTAAAATAAAGTTTCCTTTTTAATGTAGTTAAAATCAGATTAACCCAAGTCCTCGTGATCGACCTCATATTTACTGCTACTATAAATCATTATAGGTTTTGGCACGCCCGAGTGATCAAATCTCGGCACCATTGCCAGAGACTCGGTCTTAGGTTTGAGTTTTTTTATTTCATTTTGCATTTTCTTGTTTATTCCCAATAGCACCTCTCGATCAAAGTGGTTTGGTTCATTGTTACCATTCGACCCCGAAAATGAGGGGACATTTAAAAGGCTGAATAAAGAAGCTCAACTTCCTAAGAAATAAAGTTGAAATTCAATTTTACATTCCCTTACACATTTTACCATAGGTGACGGCGATCGCTATGCTAGTAACTGTTAGGCCATGTGCCCTAGGTCTATTCATTAACTGTCTTTATGAATACTTTTAGTTAATAAAATAGAAGATTTCATTTGTTGTTTGTTATAATTAATTTGCATGTTTACATTATAATAAGATCTATGGGTATTTGCAGAAATATCCTAAATGTCCCTAGTCGATCATAATACTGGGAACTATAATGAATTAAGACTAGTGTGAGTCTTGATTGATGATCATATGATGATTATACGTATAGGGATACGAATCAAGATCACAAGTACTTGTTAAGGAACAAAGTACTAGACCGACCCGCTATGAGAACATCACATGGATTAAGTCATAGTTGTTTCTCAAGATAGGTATATTTTCCAGTCCTCTGACTTGAGATTACCAAAGACTTCAACATTATGAACACAGTGATTTGACACAATTAAACGTTATTTTTAACCGGACGATTATAAAGGTTGTGATTGGTTACTGTGTGAGCAATGTGATGAAGTTGTGTAATCGAGATAAAATTTGTCCCCGTCATATAAAGAGAGATATCCAGTGGATCTTTCGATGTGTTAAACTGTCAAAAGGCCTAGTCTAAGTGAATTGATATTGATCAATATCACTTGGATCTTTTCAGTCTACCTAGAGATCGAGACTAGTACGATTGAACATGTTGGATGACAATTCCATGCCTTATGTTTGATCAATCGTGTGCCAAAAGGATGTTATATACACTATTGACTAGGTTTTATCGATTTGATATTCGTAGAACTTGGGTAGTCATAATGTCTTGCTAGAGGCCGCTTATGGCTTGTATACCAAAATATGTTTTGGTACACTACCAACGTCGTATGAACCTATTGGGTTGCACACTAAGAATGGTTTTGCGAGATTTTAAGATGGTTCAGAAAAATGAATTTTATATGATAAAATTCATGACAGAAACGTCCTTGTGGTGTATTACACTTATACTTCTTTAAGTAGGGGTATATGTGTAATTTACTTAACTGTCTATATACAAGGGTTGTATAAATAGACGCTTTAAGTTAGAACACACGAATGAAATTTTAGGGCCGAAACTCTATTTTCATTTAAAAACAAATTAGGGTTTTCTGGTACGATCTAGATCATTTTGGAGAGAAACAAAAATGTTTGGTATTCTCTTGAAGCTAGCATTTTGAATCTCGGCCTCTGTTCGTGTGTGGACTGCTTGTAGAGGGCGTTCGTCATTGGCAGCGCCTTAGGGATCGATCAAACTTTAGAAATGTATTTTGCGACCGAGGTATGATTTAGTTTTTTTGGTTTAAACGTTTTTAATGGAATTAGATTCGGATCCTGTCGGGGTTTTTGTCAAAATTGTTTTGTAATCTCCACTGCGTATGAACCGCAAAACCCAACAGTGGTATCATAGCCATCGAGTTCGATTCCATTAAACTCATTGCATGTTTGCTTCTGATATATACATGATATATTATTAAAAGCATGTTAATAGTTGATGTATATGTGATATACATAAGTTTTCTGTGAGATTTATTGTCATGTTTTGTGTATATGATACATATATTCGTGATTTAATTGAAATCAGTTTCGTACATGCAAGTAATCATGTTTGGTTAATTCGAATAATTTTAATGAATTGAATTTCATGTTTTGTGATCCATGACACCATTAGATATAATCTTTATTTTTCGTGTATTGATGCATGGATGAAATCTCTGTAATTTAGTATGCATATTTAGGTTACATTGTTTTAAGTTTCTTAAATTGTATAAGTCTTAATATTAATGCGAAACTAATATAATTGGGTTCGATTGTGATAGTAGTTCATGATTCAATTACATGTTTGTGATTATTTGGATGAGGACCGAAATTGCAAACAATTATTTTTTGAAATTATTTATTTATCTCGTTATATCTATTTTGTTATAAAGTTTCTATTTGATAAGAGATAGATAACAAAATTAGATTAGGAGATATTAGCAAAATCAGTTTCATTATCCCTATTGGATATGAGATAAATATCGAGAATTTTGTTATTGGTGATATGCTAGGACTCAAATATCTTAAGTCTTAATTGGATTAGGATAAGATGATTAGTTAGATGTTGGCCCGGGTTAATTAAAATGTTTCAGTTGACTTAATTTCGGATAAATTAAGGAGTTAATTTTGGATAATAAAATCACCGAAAAATATGATTTTCTATAGCGAATTTTAATTTTCGGAATTGAAATTCGTATCCTAAAAAAAATAAAAATCGGGACCGCCGTCTAACTAATCCTAGCGCACGAAAATTCTTTTATTAGTGAATAGTATAAATATTCTCAAATTGTTTAGTGATTTAACAAATCAATAAAATATATGATATGTCATTGCTTACATAAAATCACTAAAACTGAATAAAATCCCTCTATTAAATTTTAAGTCTCATGCCATCCATTTTAAACACTTGTTAAGGCCTCGAACACACTAATACAGTTTCAGCCATAGCTGGGTGTATTGTGTTATCTTGGCGAGACAAGTTGGATAAAAGTTACCTAAATGTTTAAAATGGTCTGACTTAATAAAGCTATCTAAATAGTTTTGAGCTTTAGGCACATGCTGAGATAAAAACATGATAAGACATAAGATGTCCCATATCTCATAAAAGTATCTAAAATTACATAAGATGTAATTTCTAACTGTTACCTACCTAAATAATCTAGTTCTGTGTTTCATGCCATAACTGTCATAGAATTATGTGAAATATGGATTTTAGCCCCCTAAATAAACAATATATTTTTGGAGGGTTGTTAATTTAGTGGGAGTCTATTCCTCTATACTAAAATAAACTTTGCATAATCTTTATTGTAGATCAATGGCCTCTTCAAGTAATAATAATCCCCTGTCACTGCGATCCATCCTTGAGAAGGATAATCTATTTGGGACTAACTTTCTTGACTGGTTCAGAAACTTGAGAATTATTTTTAAGCATGAACGCAAGTTGTATGTCCTGGATGCTCCAATCCTTGAGGACCCACAAGTCAATGCTACAAAAGCTGTGAAGGATGTGCTTAATAAACATGTCAACGATTCTACTGATGTTGCATGTATTATGCTGGCAACTATGGTTCCTGAACTTTAGAAGGACATGGAACTAATGGAAGCCTACGCATGGCTATAACGCTAAAGGAAATGTTCCAACAACAAGCTAGGCAAGAATGGTTCGAGACAGTCAAAAAACTACATTTTTCCAAGATGACTGATGGTGCGTCAGTTGGTCCTCACGTTTTGAAGATGAAGGGTTATATTGAGTAGCTTAATAGACTCAAATTTCCATAAGCCAAGAGTTGGCTACGAATTTGATCTTGAATTCATTACCAGAGTGTTACTCACAATTTGTGATGAACTACAATATGAATAATATGGAGAAATCAATTTCAGAGTTGCATTTGATGCTCAAAACTGCTATACAAAATATCAAGAAACCCTCTAGTAATGTGTTGATGGTCCAAAAGGGAATGAAGAAGAAAGGCAAAGGCAAGGCTAAAGTTGTCAAGGTTGTTGCTGCACCTGTCACAAAGCCTGTGGAACAAGTCTAGCCTCAGCCTGTTCCTCCTTCAAAACACCCAAAATAAAAAGAAGGAAACTGTCATTTCTGTCATGAACCTGGACATTGGTTCAGAAATTACAAACTCTATCTGGAAGATCTAAAGAAGAAAAAGGGTAGTGCGACTATTACTACAGGTATTTATGTTATTGAAATTAATTTATCTACTAGTGATTCCTAGGTATTAGATACTGGATGTGGACCTCACATTTGTATAAATGTGCAGGGACTCACCAGAAGTAGAAAATTGAAGAAAGGAGAAGTCATCCTCTGCGTAGGGAATGGAGCAAGAGTTGCTGCCCTAACCGTTGGATCATATGACTTAGTCTTACCTAGTGGACTTATTTTAACTTTAAATAACTGTTATTTTGTGTTTTCCTTGAGCAAAAACATCATTTCTGTTTCATGTTTGGATATGGATGGTTTTGATATTATTATTGTTAATAATATATGTTCCATTTCTCGTAAAGGCATATTTTATGCAAATGCTGATTTGTGTGATGGTCTTTATATTCTAAGCATGAAAAGGTCCGCTGATACTTCAGTCTTTAACATAAATATAAAGAGATTCAAGTCAAATGATTTGAATCAAACCTATTTTTGGCATTGTTGTCTCGGGCACATAAACAAGAAACGCATAACGAAGCTCCATAAAGATGGACTTCTAGATTCATTTGATTTAGAAACATATGAAACGTGCGTATCTTGTTTACTAGGCAAGATGACTAAAAGTCCCTTTACTGGACACAGTGAAAAAGCAAGTGATTTATTGGGTCTAATACATACTGATGTATGCGGTCCTATAAACACAATGGCTAGAGGAGGTTATCGGTACTTCATTACATTTATCGATGATTTCAACAGATATGGTTATGTATATCTAATGAAACATAAAGCTGAATCATTTGAGATGTTTCGAACGTTTCAAAATGAAGTGCAGAATCAACTTGGTAAAACTATCAAAACACTTCGGTCAGATCGAGATGGTGAATATTCGAGCCAAGAATTTGATGATCATCTTAGAAATTATGGGATTGTCTCCCAATTGACTCCACTAGCAACTCCACAGTGGAATGGAGTTTCTAAAAGGAGAAATCAAACCTTATTAGATATGGTTCGATCTATGATGAGTCATGCAGATCTTCCATTATCCTTTTGGGGTAATGCATTACAAACTGCAGTTTTCACTCTAAATCGAGTTCCTTCTAAAGCGGTTAATAAAACACCATATGAGAAATGGTATGGGAAGATATCTAGTTTATCATTCCTGAATATTTTGGGTTGTGAGGCTTACGTAAAGCGACAAGTCTCAGAAAAACTAGCACCCAAATCTGACTAGCGTTTATTTCTGGGGTTTCCTAAGGAAACAAAAGGATATTACTTTTATAATCCCGTTGAGAACAAAGTCTTTGTTGGTCGGTATGGTGCCTTTATGGAAAAATAGTTTATTTCAAAAGACACTAGTGTGAGAGAAATAAATCTTGAAGAAGTTCAAGAGTCACAGATAAACCCTGAACCGCTACTAGAAGTTCAATAATGTTATGAACCAGTTGAACCTCCAATAGTGGCACAAGGCCCACGTAAATCTGGTAGGGTAAGACATGAGCCAGAGAGATTCAGATTTCTCATTACTGATAGTCTAGATGTGTTGATTATAGATCAAAATGAGCCCACCACCTATTAGGAGGCTATGTCTGGACCAGACTCAAATAAATGGCTAAGTGCCATGAACTCTGAGATGCAATCCATTTATGATAACCAAGTTTGGAACTTGGTTGATTTACTTGAAGGTAGTAAGACCATTGGATGTAAATGAGTTTTCAAGAAGAAAACTGACATGGATGGCAAAGTGCATACTTTTAAAACAAGACTTGTAGCAAAGGTTTCAGGCAGACTCAAGGTGTTGATTATGATGAACCTTTTTTGCCGGTAGCCATGCTTAAATCCATAAGAATTTTAATTGCCATTGCTGCATATTATGACTATGAGATATTGCAAATGGATGTAAAAACAACATTTCTTAACGGAAAACTTCTTGAGGACGTGTTTATGACACAACCTGAAGGTTTTGTTCATCCTGAGAATTCTAGTAAGGTATGCAAGCTTCAAAGATCCATTTATGGATTAAAGCAAGCTTCTCGGAGTTGGAATCTTCATTTTGATGAAGCAGTCAAAGATTTTGGTTTTATTAAGAACGAAGATGAGCCTTGTGTATACAAGAAAGTCAGTGGGAGTGTAGTTATTTTTCTGGTACTGTATATTGATGATATATTACAAATTGGAAATGACATCCTAACATCGCGGAATGTCAAGTCTTGGTTAGGGAAGTGTTTCTCAATGAAAGACTTATGAGATGTAGCCTATATCCTGGGGAAAAAAATCTATAGGGATATATCTAAGAGGCTAATCGGTCTAGGTCAGAGTGCTTACATAGATAAGCTGCTAAATAGGTTTAGTTTGCATGACTCTAAAAGAGGATTGTTGCCAATGTCTCATGGCATAAGTCTCAGCAAGATTCAATGCCCTAAGATAAATGATTAGTAAGACCGTATGAACAAGATTCCATATGCATCGGCTATTGGATCTGGCATGTATGCCATGTTATGCACTCTACCTGATGTATCATATGGTTTAAGCACTACAAGTAGATATCAGTCAGATCCTGGTGAGAGTAACTGGATAGCAGTAAAGAACATTCTTAAATACTCAAGAAGGACTAAGGAAGTGTTCTTGGTCTATGAAGGTTTTGAAAATGATCTAGTTGTAAATGGTTACACAGATGCAAGTTTTCAAACTGATATAGATGATTTTAGATCGCAGTCTGGATATGTGTTTACTTTGAATGGGGGTGCAGTAAGCTGGAAAAGTTTGAAGCAAAGATCGTGGTAGATTCTACAATAGAAGTTGAGTATATTGCAGCGTCCGATGTAGCAAAGGAGGCAGTTTGGGTCAAAAAGTCCATTTCTGAACTAGGTGTGGTTCCAAATATTGCTAACCTTGTTTGTTTTTATTGTGACAATAACGGGGCAATAAAACAGGCCAAGGAACCTATATCACACCACAAATCCAAACATATACTCAGATGTTTTCATCTCATCAGAGAAATTATTGAGAAGGGAGATGTGAAGATTTGCAGAGTACCTACTGAAGACAACGTTGCGGATCTATTGACAAAAGCTCTTCCACAAGCAAAACATGATGGTCATGTTAGATTATTAGGCATTAGATGCATGTATGATTGGCCCTAGTGGAAGTGGGAGATGTTGGGGCATGTGCCCTAGGTCAATCCATTAACTTTCTTTATGAATACTTTTAGTTAATAAAATTGAGGATTTCATTTGCTGTTTGTTATAATTAATTTGCATGTTTACATTATAATAAAGATCCATGGGTATTTGCAGAAATATCTTAAATGTCCCTAGTCGATCATTATACTGGGAACTATAATGAATTAAGACTAGTGTGAGTCTTGATTGATGATCATATGATGATTATACGTATAGGGATACGAATCAAGATCACGAGTACTTTTTAGGGAACAAAGTACTGGACCGACCCGCTATGAGAACATCACATGGATTAAGTCATAGTTGTTTCTCATGATAGTAATATTTTTCGGTCCTCTGACTTGAAATTACCAGAGACTTCAACATTAGGAACACAATGATTTGACACAATCAAACGTTGTCTTTAATCTGACGATTATAAAGGTTGTGATTGGTTACTGTGTGAGCAATGTAATGATGTTGTGTAATCGAGATAGAATTTGTACTTCTCTTATAAACAGAGATATCCAATGGATCACTCGATGTGTTAGACTGTTAAAATGCCTAGTCTAAGTGAATTGATATTGATCAATGTCACTTGGATGTTTTCAGTCTACCTAGAGATCGAGACTAGTACGATTGAACATGTTGGATGACAATTCCATGCCTTATGTTTGATCAAAAGGATATCGTGTGACAAAAGGATGTTATATACACTATTGATTAGGTTGTATCAATTTGATATTCGTATGACTTGGGTAGTCATATTGTCTTGCTAGAGGCTGCTTATGGCTTGTATACCAAAATGTGTTTTGGTACACTGCCAACGTTGTATGAGCCTATTGGGTCGCACACTAAGAATGGTTTTGCGAGATTTTAAGATGGTTTAGAAAAATGAATTTTATATGATAAAACTCATGATAAAAATGTCCTTGTGGTGTATTACACTTATACTTCTTTAAGTAGGGGTATATGTGTAATTTACTTTACTGTCGATATACAAGGGTTATATAAATAGATGCTTTAAGTTAGAACACATGGATGAAATTTTAGGGCCGAAACTCTATTTTCATTTAAAAATGAATTAGGGTTTTGTGGTACACTCAGGATCGTTTTGGAGAGAAACAAAAAGGTTTGGTATTATCTTGAAGCTAGCACTTCGAATCTCGGCGCGCCGTTCGTGTGTGAACTGCTTGTAGAGGGCATTCGTCATTGCCAGCGCCTTAGGGATCGATCAACGTTCAGAAAGGCATTTTGCGACCGATGTATGATTAAGTTTTCTTGGATTAAATGTTTTTAATGGAATTAGATTCGGATCCTGTTAGGGTTTTTGTCTAAATTGTTTTGTAATCTCCGCTGCGTATGAACCCCAAAACCCAATATTAACGAGCAACAGATTAATACGGGGCACATTAGTGTAGACATCCAAAATCTTCTTACGCAACAATCCTTGTGCATTAACTACTTACCAAATGGAGGAGCTTTCGAGCTCAAGTCCGGCTTTATTCATTTGCTGCCCACTTTCCATGGCATGGAGAATGTAGAATCGGTGGCATTTCTGAAAAGTTTCAGACTAATAATTAGTCTATGAAACCTCATAATGCGGAATAGAGCGCTTTTAAACTTCTTTTTCCCATTCTATTTAAAAAATAAAGCTAAGCGATGGCTTTTTGATCTCCACCCTGGCCGCAAAAACTGATGGCATGATATGATAGATGAGTTTTTAAGGGAGTAGTTTCTTGAGGATATAGTTGCAAAACTCATCAAGGAAATATGCGGCATTAAGATGAACCCTAGCGTGCATTTGGTGACTACTAGCATTTTTATTTGCGATTAATCACCAATTTTCCACAACAAGGACAAACTTAAAGGGCTATTGTTCATTTTCCTATATTGGCACGACTCCTATAGAGCGACATATAATTGTGAGGTCACATTCGCGACAAAACTTTGGTGCAAATGAAGCAACTCTATGAGGACATTGCGTATTAGTCCCGACTATGCGGTACATATACTAATATAGCCCCAAAGTGGTTCCATAAACTATATGAACTACATATACTAACATATCAAGGAAACAATGATAAATAAGCGAATCCATACTTACCTCGGTTTAAGTTTTCGTTTCCAATTTTCTGAACTTTTCGGATCACTCACGCTTTCCTGGTGTTCCAACACTTATCACAAACCATTTGTGGTTAATATAGGCCTAACACCTATGTTTAGAACCCTTTAGTCAGTCCTCGATACATTAGGAAATTCTAAGTAAAACACAACACAATTGCTATTTTCTGAGAGGGGAGTGCGCTCCACCAACTAGGTTCATCCTAATCGATAAAGGGAGCTCGCTCCTCTGCTAGATGGAGCTCATTCCACTCTGCAATGTCTCGACAATGAATAGGGCAGCAACCACTAATCACTTACAAAATCACCAAAATAACAACAATTACTCTCCCAAAACATCAGGGAAGATGTCTAGTGAGGTATACATCCATTTCTAATCATCAACAACAATTCACGGAGAATTCATCACTTACTATTGAATTCATCTTCAAACTCAAAAACTCAACTTACCAACTATGATCTCTGATGTAGATGTGGCTTGATCACTTTAAACCCACTGAGTTCCTTCTTAGATTGATAACTTCAAAATCAAACCCTCAACTGCTTAGTTTTTCACTATCTCAGTTGATCAAATTAACAGTGAGGATAAGTCTGAAGGTTTTGATTTAAATATATAGATTTTCTCGAGATACACATCACATTATATCGAGGCTGATTAAGTGAATAATGTGTTAAAATGACAAAGTCTAAAGTGATACACATTTTGACACCATTAACACTTACGCTCATCTCGAGGCGATCCAAATAATAATCCAAACCAAACTTATAGTTTAATTATATATAAATATATATATACTTCATGTATTTTCTCACCAATAAATTCTTCGAACATGCATTCAAATGTTCTTGGGTGTGCACATTCATTTTACAACCCCCTCGTCGCATTTGGTGTACCTGCTGTTCATTGTTTAATTATTTATTTCCTGATAATAGGCTTGTATATAAATTCCATTTTTATACTACAACCTATAAAATCACCAAGCATTTCAAACAAACACAAATCATCATACAAAACCATATACACACTAATTGAGCTACGCCGAATTTAATTACAAGCTTAACTCAAGTTAATTAAGATTTGGTTTAACACTAATCACCAGCTTAAGGTAACGGGTCATTACAATCTCCCTAATTTAAAGCAATTTCATCCTCAAAATTAGAGTAAACGTAAAATTACTTATAGTTTTGAAGAAAAATGGAAACTGCTCCTTCATATAAGACTCCCATTCCCAAGTTAGTTTCTCATATCCGTTAAATTGCCATTTCACATTAACCAAAGGAATCTCTTTGGTTCTTAACATCTGAATCTTGCGATCAAGAATATGAATCGACTACTTGTCTTAAGATAAGTCTTTCTGAAGATCAAATTCATTCTAATCAATCCTTGGATTGATCTGAGTCTCCGTTTTGTGAAGTATAGACATGTGGAAGACATTATGAAATCCAGCTAACCGAGGAGGTAACTTTAACTTGTAAGTAATAGGTCCAACTCTTTCTTGCACTCTGAATGATCGAATATACCTTAGAGCTAGCTTACCTCGCAATTTAGACCTGTACAATCTTTTCATTGGTAAGACTTTCAATTGAATGTAATTGTCCTTTGAAAACCCCAAAAAACTATGATGTTTATCGGTGTATCTGTATTGTCTTAACCGTGTCGTAGTCAAATGCTGGCGAATCTACTAATTTTTCTTTGTATAGTCTTGAATAAACTCCAGCCCTAATAAAATTGTATCTCCAACCTTTGTTCTACATGCAGGTGAACAACAAGGTCGACCATACAAAGCTTCAAAAGGAGAAATTCAAATGCTAGCCTGATAGCTATTATTATAAGAGAACTCACACAGAGGAATGTATTTCTTCTAGTTACCACTAAACTTCAAGAAACAAGCTCGAAGCATATCCTGTAGCACCAAAATCAACCGCTCAGTCTGATCATCAGTCAGTGGGTGGTGTAACGACTTGTTACTTTAAGATGGTGATTAGTACTAATCGAAATAGTAATTAACCTGAGTTAGGCTCAGGGTTTAGATCGCCGTACCTCGATTAGTGTGTGTGTGCGTTTATTTGATGTTTGGTGTTTGTATGGATTGCGAAATTGAAATATAAATAGGCCGTGTATAATATCAGGTTATATACAAACCTATAATTAATAAAATAACTATAAGCCATGAATTACTGGTACACTATGTGTGATGAGGGAGTCATGACATGAATGTGTATGCTCGTGGCTGCACGTAGGCATGTCTGGTAGATTTATTGTCGAAGAAATACGTGAGTTATATATATATATTTATATATAAGGATATATATAAATATATATCTACTTAAATTAAAAAGAAAAATGAAATTATATGGATTGTTTGATCTTCTTGAACGAAGCGGAAGTACATGATGTGTCAAAATTAGTGTCATAATAAGACATGTCACTTTAACACATCAACTACTCGATAAATCTTGAGATGATGCGATATGTATCTCGAGGAAATCTATATATATATATAAACCAAAAAGTTGATGTTTATTAACTAAACATGATTGATCGAAACAAAAATGAAAGTTAGAGGTTTGAAATCGTTCGAGACAAGTTCTCCGAGGTATGGAATAAAGCTTAGTTGAGGAGATTAATCAATTAAATAACTTGTGAGCATCATATATGTATAATTAGTTTCAGTTTTTATCAGATTCGGAATTGATGGTGATCTAGGTCAATCCATTAACTGTGGTTATGAATACTTTTAGTTAATAAAATAGAGGATTTCATTTGCTATATATTATAATTAATTTACATGTTTACATTATAATAAGATTCATAGGTATTTGCAGAAATATCCTAAATGTCCCTAGTCGATCTTTATACTGGGAACTATAATGAATTAAGACTAGTGTGAGTCTTGATTGATGATCATATGATGATTATACGTATAGGGATACGAATCAAGATCACGAGTACTTGTTAGGGAATAAAGTACTAGAATGACCCGTTATGAGAACATCACATGGATTAAGTCATAGTTATTTCTTATGATAGGTATATTTTTCAGTCCTCTGACTTGAGATTTCTAGAGACTTCAACATTAGGAACACAGTGATCTGACACAATCAAACATTGTCTTTAACCGGTTGATTATAAAGGTTGTGATTGGTTATTGTGTGAGCAATGTGATGAAGTTGTGTAATCGAGATTGAATTTGTCCCTCTCATATAAAGAGAGATATCTAGTGGATCCCTCGATGTGTTAGACTCGTTAAAAGGCATAGTCTAAGTGAATTGATATTGATCAATGTCACTTGGATGTTTTCAGTCTACTTAGAGATCGAGACTAGTACGATTGAACATGTTGGATGACAATTCCATGCTTTATGTTTGATCAAAAAGATATCATGCGATAAAAGGATGTTATATACACTATTGATTAGGTTGTATCGATTTGATATTCGTACAACTTGGGTAGTCATAATGTCTTGCTAGAGGCCGCTAGGGCTTGTATACCAAAATGTGTTTTGGTATACTGCTAACGTTATATGAGCCTATTGGGTCACACACTAAGAATGGTTTTGTGAGATTTTAAGATGGTTCCGAAAAATGAATTTTATATGATAAAATTCATGACAGAAACATCTTGTCGTGTATTACATTTATACTTCTTTAAGTAGGGGTATATGTGTAATTTACTTAACCGTCTATATACAAGGGTTGTATAAATAGACGCTTTAAGTTAGAACAGATGGATGAGATTTTTAGGGCCGAAACTCTATTTTCATTTAGAAACGAATTAGGGTTGTCTGGTACGCACTAGATCATTTTGGAGAGAAACAAAAAGTTTTGTATTCTCTTGAAGCTAGCACTTCGACTCTCGGCCTCCATTCATGTGTGGACTGCCGGTAGAGGGCGTTCGTCGTTGGCAGCGCCTTAGAGATCGATAAACCTTCAGAAAGGTATTTTGCGACCGAGGTATGATTAAGTTTTCTTGGTTAAACATTTTAATGGAATTAGATTCGGATCCTGTTGGGGTTTTTGTCAAAATTGTTTTGTAATCTCCGCTGCGTATGAACCCTAAAACCCAACAGATGCTAGGATTGTTGTTCTTTAAGCAGTTTGTTGATCAATTATGGTCTCTCACCTCATTAGAGGTTTTTCTCAATCAGTTTTGATCTATTTTTTTACTGTTTATAATCTTTTAGATGTGGTTTGGGTCAAGTTTGGACCAGTCAAAGTGTGCTGGTGTTGCAGGTCTGGTGCACATAGCACGCTAGGCATAGGCCATATCGTGCTATGCGTACTGGGGAAGATGATTGACATATGGATAACGCGCTATCCATGTTAGGTAGTGCGCTGTCAGACCCCAGAAGTGTGTATGAAGTTCAGTAGTGCGAATAACGTGCTAGCTTCGTGACATAGCACGCTATCCATACTCAGATCAATACAAAGCTGATTGGATTTGAGTGGTTTGTATAGAGCTTTAGGTTTAGGGGCTCTAATTAGAGTATAATGGACCTATATTAACTATAAATGGTCTATGATAGGTGTTGATTAATCGAGAAAGAGTTATAGACCTAAAAGTTAGGAAATTGGATGTGGACTCAGACCGAGGTAAGTACGGATTCACTTATTTATCAATATTGCCTGACTGTTTAGGATATATAGCTCATATATTTGTTAGAATGGAATGGGGGACTATTTATACTGTGATTATTTTTAATAAAAGGAAAAAGTGTTTACTTTGATTCACGAGAGTAAGATCTTGGAATTGAGATGAGGTGATATAGGAGATGGGTTAGCATCCCGGCCTATATGTAACATCCTACTCAGTTCATAGGTGGTTTGGGTTACATTTACATTTACATTAGTGAATGGGCTAGAGAGGATATCTGCCAATATGTTGGTCTAGCAATCTCATTAATGGCATCTGTGGGTAATCGACCCTAGTCTTACAAAAAAATGGGGATCACAGTGTAATAGTCCAATTTACTTGCTTTGCATCTGATTATGTATTGAATCTATATGCTTTGCATATTCTTGTTAGATATCTTGGTTGCATGTTGTTATTGCATGATATCCTTGTTTACTATATGGAATGTTGATGATTAGTGTGGATCCTTACTTACTGAGCAAGTTGGAGCGCTCACCTAAATTAACTATTTCAGGTACGCAACCAGGCGCTTCGACCAAGGAGAAAGAGAAGATTTAGGAGTTTCGTGTCTTCTCTTTGATGTAATGAACCTTCTTGTATTTATATATCTGTTTGACTTACTTCGATGTATATAAACAAGGTTAGGGTGATTTATATATGGGTTCAGGTTTTGATAAACTCTGTATTTCCGTATGTTTATGTATATAAAAAAAGTTCTAAATTTTTCGCTGCGTAATACTTTGATTTATTATTTCGATATGAATAATCAGGTTGAGTTTATCAGGTATAGATGGAGAGGGTGCTGGCTCTAGTTAAGTCTTTCAGGATTAGTGAGCTTGATTAGGGTTTTAGGCTGGGTTTTTTCTCTAATCGGGATAGGGGATGTCACAAGTAGTATACCATACTTAGGTTAAGAACAGTTCCCAATTGTCTATGCAATTCATTCAACAATCTATACGTGAATCTCAGATCTCTATCCAAAGTAATCAATAATAGAACTCCATGAAATCTTAACACCTCACGTATGCACACCTCACATAGTCGGTCAAGAGGATCTTACATGGAAACTGGCAAGAAATGTGCAAATTTCGTTTAACTGTCAACTATAACCCATACTGTATCATGCTTACACTAACTCAAATTTAGACTAAAAACAAGATCCATCGATATATGTTCCCATTTCCACTTTTGAATAGGCAGAGAATGCAATAACCCTCCAGGCTTCCTATGCTCAGCCTTCACTTGCTGATATATCTCACATCTCTTTACAAACTCATCAATATGAGTCTTCATCTAGGTCACCAATAAACACGCCTCATATTACGATACATTTTTTGTTACCTGGATAAATAGAGTAAAGAAATCCACAAAATTCCCACATTAATTCCTACCTTAACTAATCCTGAGCTAGAACTCACAATCTATCCCTGAAACGTAACACACCATTATCAAATATTGACCAATCAGGATGATCTACATTAGCCAAAAACCACCGATGCGCTATATAATCATGATTAGCTTCTTGATAATCAATCACCCATCGTATCATCTTTTGTTCAGCCCGAATCTGAGCATAAAAGAATATATTAGTAGTTTTAAAACTAGCTCTCTCAGTTTTTGAGGTGTCAGTTGAACTTTCACGAATCATCATCACAGATGCTTCCTCAAGAAGTCTAAACTGAGAAGCTCTAGCAATAGTTACATTTTGTATGTCCGTTCTTCTCCAACTCAAGGCATCCGCAATCATATTTACTTTACTTGGGTGATACTCGAGAGTGAAGTCGTAGTTCTTGAGAGACTCAAGGCATTTACGTTCCTTCATATATCTTTTGAATATTTCAACATCCAATGATGCTTGTCAATATATTCTTTTTATTTATTTGTGTTGTAATTGCATACCGAGAGTCTGTTAACATTTTTCTATCTAGTTCTAAAGTACTCATGCTCCAATTAACTTGCATATTTACTTCTCGTCCCACATTAATTGATGATGAAGCTCAACGTACAACCTTTTAATGGAAACATACCAATGTTAAAGCATGATTATATCAACACAAGAGAACTCACACAACAAAATATTTCTCCTAGTAACTACCACTTTCCAAGTTACAAGCTTGGAAATTATAATCTATAGAACTACGATTCGATGCAGATATATTATGTTAAGATTGAGAAAGGTCCCTCCCAACTATTATACATTTCTTCCTAGCTGGGAAGCAAACTTTCGGTTCCTTATCAAAATAATAGTCCTGGTTTCGCATAAACTCTCAACTCTTTCTACACACATATATCTCGCTTACTCTTCCATAAGAATAAACTACGATACTGGCAAGAAACTTACATCAGTTCTACTATCACAGCATCAACAACCTTCAGTTGTTACTACAACTTAAATTAATCCATCATAAATTTTTGAGCATGATTTATCATTCATTTAGGGCAAAAATAATATAACCCTTAAGGTTAATAACACTCAGCTTCCAATTGCTGCTATATATCATATTTCATTAAAAATTGACATCATAAATTTTCATTTAAGGTCACCAACAATTCATTCTTATCATAATGATTTTAGATTTCGCCTAAATGAATATTTTAAAGGAATCCATGAGATTCTCATAACATTCTTCCCTGACTTCCATGAACTTTCTTTACATGTACTTTTTTTTTTGATATGAGATTATCCATATAAATACTAATAACTAGTAGTTAAACCTTGACCTACCGATAATCTTAATATCAATTTCTACAATAATTCATTACTCAATCAATCATCATTAGCTCGACTCCAATATGAGCTCCAAAGAATAGATTTGTAATTACCAATTTAGACAACTCAGCTAATGTCATGCCTGCGCAAGACTTCAATTGTTCATCATTACACATCTCATTTAAGAGATATTACTGACCAACTTTTATCGCAACTACGTCCATTGTCTTTTTCCTATTCAAGGCATTGTCAACACAATCACCTTAATGAGTGATGCTTCTGAGTGAATTCCTAACATTTGAGAAATTCAAGGTATCAATCTTATATTCCATTTCTATTACTCTGATCATTACACTTTTCAAACTTCTATAGTTTGAAACTCATTACTTTAATTTTATACCAATCCACTAGTTTTTACAAGTGATGCCTTTTCATATTTCGTATAAATACTAAAATAGCTATCTCGAGATTATCCATCCCCAATAGTTCTTTTCATATGTCTCGAACTATATATATAGATAAAAGTATAAACTACAATCTTCTTTATTATGTCAACACATATATTTACCTGAATAAGAAGTTTTAAGATGAACTTCTAACTTCTTCCATAATTTAGGTATCATCAAGCATACGTTGTAGTCAAACTATAATTTAACTTTCCTCCGAAACATCCTTATATCTAATTTTAATTTACAACAATCCTTATACTTGAGTTAATTGAATAAATTACACAACGATACCAAAGATCCCTGGATCAATCTTTTGTATTATTCTATTATTATAAGATTACTTTACTCTTTTGCCTTTGTGTTGAATATAGGACAATCCTAAACTATCTCAATCCTAATCAAATCCTCTGATTTGCTGTCAATATTCAACAATCATACAAGTAATTTACCTTTGAAACTTAGCACAAACACTTGCAAAATCTAGCATGAACCAACTTACTGTCACGATTTGTAACTCTTAATGGTAATGCTCGTGCACCTTCTAAGTCTTCAAAGACTCCATCTCATTATTGATAACACAATAAAAATTTGACTAAAATAGGGTTTCTAAATTTAACACCTTTTATTCATGAACATAATATGAGTTCTAATAAGTTCTAGTGGTTTCCACCATCTACTTAAAGTGATCCAACAACTGCCTGAAATTATGTTTATATATATCATTAACTTTGATCATACCATAATGAAAACTAGATCAACTAACTCTTGAGAACAATTGATTTCACCTTATTATCAGAATGAGTTATCAATCTTAGGCAATGAATATTCATTCCCATTATCGTACATTATTCTTTAACTTCTCATATTCCTTGATAACTCATTCTCCCCAATTTAGACTATACCAGTCTAAAACATCAGACTAGGATATCTTACTAACTCAGTGATATGTTCTAGATTAAACTATCTTCCAATTTCACAAGTTTTAAGTTTTCGATTTCACCTTTCATTATCCACAAATTGCTTGATATTCTAATATGAATTTACATAATAACTGGAATTCCCAACTTCATAACAACTTATGAAGTATAAATACAATAGTGGTTTCTAACTTAAAATAGGATTTTATCATTAACCACTAATTTAATTACTAAATAAATTACATTAGTTCTCATCTAGTCTTAATACTAATATTAAATCACATCTAAAAATGGTCTATCATCTTTGGGCTCCACTTAAAGTTATTCGGTATTCCATTGTTTCATAAATTCTATTATCTTTGATCCATTAGATACTTCTTCACTGACTATTATTTGTCTAGTAATATTAGCGAGAAAAAGACCATTGAAAAAAGTTAATAAGAGAAGAGTTTAATTTAATCTTTATAAGTTTTTCTTATGTCTTTCATTTTTCAATCTCCTTGAGGTTAATATTCTCCTGAACTCTTACCTTCAACACTTTCTCATATCTTGAGTAATCGATGGACGTAAACCATCTTATTTTCATTTAAGAAAGACATAACATATCTCAGTCTTTTATCTTTTGGTTACCCTCCAAAATCATGATAAAACCATTTATTATGTCCTAAACTTCTTTGTAACTCGAGACAACTCTCAGAGTTAGAAAACTTAGGTTTAGGTACCAAAGTATATCAGAGTTAATAACCTTAAACTTTGATACCAAACTGTATTGTGTTATCACTTGTTTCCAAGTAATAAAGTTATTCTCTGAAGTAGACTCTAACACCAAATTGTATAAGAGTTAGTCACCATAAGCTTTAAGTAGGCTCTGATACCAAGCTGTAGCATCCCCTAACCTGATTAGGGTGATAGTTGGCCTGAAACCCTAATTAATCCTTGATAATCCCTCTAGACTTAACTAGAGCCAACAACCTCTCCTTCCATCTCTTAATAAACACAATTGTATATCGAATATCGACGTAAAACAAATATTAAACGTAGCAAAAATTAAAATTTTTTGGCGATAGTAAACATGATATACAAAACCAAATCCAATCGGAATAAACCTCGGCTATACAAAATCTCCCATCTCTTGTGATATAACAAAACATTAATTCAATAAAAATTATGAAATAATAATATGCACCAATGATAACTAAAAAAATTACGAAAATAATATAATCCAATAAATAACGGATGCTAGTCAAACTGTCAATGATATTACACTATGATTACTATTTTATTAGTAAAACAAGGGTCGATTACCCACTGACAATATTAATGCGATTGCTAGACTAACACATTGGCCGACGTGCTGTCTAACCAATCCATTAATGTCTAATGGTTCTATCCCAAACCCTCTAGTGAATGTGTAATCCAACCAACCTATCTAACTGAGTAAGAGTTACATATATGCCAGAAAGGCAACCCATATCCTATATACCCTAATCTCATTTCCAGGAGTTACTCTCGCGGATCACATTAGACACCATTTTCCATTTAGTAAATACATAACAGTGTACATAGTCTCCCATTCAGTTCATAAACTATATGAACTACAAATACTAACATATCTAGGCAACAATGATAAATAAGCGAATCCATACTTACCTCGGTTTATGTTTCCATTTCCAAATCTCCTAAATTTCTAGGTCACTCACACTTTTTCGGTGTTCCAACACCTATCACAAACCATTTGTGATTAATTTAGGCCTACCACCCTATGTTTAAAGCCCTTAAGTCAGTCCCTATGACCTCAAGAAATTCTAAGTAAAACACATAATAGTTACTATTTTATGGGTGGGAGCGTGCTCCATGCGCTCTACCAACTTGGTTCATCCTAATTGATGAAGGCAGATAGCTGCTTTACTAGATGGAGCACGCTCCACCCTGCACTGTCTTGATAGTGAATAGGGTAGCAATCACTAATCACTTAAAAAATCACCAAAACAACAATAATTACTCCCCTAAAACATCAGAGAGGACCTCTAGTGAGGTATAAATCAATTTCTAGTCATCAATAGCAATAACTCACAAAACAATCATTGCCTATTATTGAATTCAACTTCAAACTCAAAAACTCAACTTACCAACTGATGATCTTTGTTCTAGCTATGGTTTGATCACTTCAAACCCAATGAATTCCTTCCTAGATTGATCACCTCAAAATCAAACCCTCAGCTGCTTGGTTTTCACTCACTTACTCATTCTTTTTTTTCTCTCTCTCTCTCTCGATTGATCGAATTAATAGTGAGGATAAGTTTTAAGGTTTCGATTTAAATATATGAATTTTTCTCGAAATACGCATCACACTATTTTAAGGCTGATCACGTGAATGATGTGTTAAAATGACACACTTTAAAGTGACACATTTTGACCCCATTAATACTTACGCTCATCTCGAGGTGATCCAACGATCCATATAATTCAAACCAAACTTATAGTTTAATTATTTGTATTTATATATCAATTATATATATACTTCATGTATTTTCTTGCCTTCACCGGACATGCCTACGAGTGTTCTTGGGTGTGCACATTCATTTTACAACCCCTTTATCGCACTTAGTGTTCTTGCTATTCATTGTTTAATTATTTATTTTCCAATTATATATTTGTATATAAATTCTATTTTTATACTACAACCTATAAATTCACCAAACATTCCAAACAAATACAAATCATCATACAATCCCATGCACATGCTTATCGAGCTACGCATGACTTAACCATGCACGTAACTTAAGTTAATTGAGATTCAAGTTAACACTAATCACCCGTTTAAGGTAACAGGTCCTTATATAGAGGGCGAGCAAATATTCAATGGGCTCAATAATGTAGAACCCCGCTTTACTCTCAACTATCCAAGTAATGCCTAGTGCAATAATAACTAACATGCAACAAAGGATTTTAAGGAAACCTATTATCATATTGGGCATGAAACAAGTACATAAGCAAAAGTACTATAAAATGCAAGATAGAAAAAACAGTGCCCAAATATGATAATCCAACAAGTTTGCAGTGATACATGAATGCCATAGAATTAAAAGAAAGTAGAAACTAGATATTTCAACAGATATAAGCCGAATATCATACATAGCACATCGAAGGAGACCCTGAATCGACTAATAAGGACATCAATCTAAGCATATGCATGGACATTGACACGATTCATCAAAGGAAAACCATGAATCGGTCATGGAGGACATCAAAGGCTTTTCTTATGAAATCCGAACTGTTATTAACCTCAAGATATCATAACAACCGTGGAAGAAGATACCGATGACTGTCGACCGTCCAACCCAAAATGTAAGCATGCATTCATCAATACCAATATACTACTTCTATAACCATTCATATTAAGAGAATCCAAACGAAATAGCAAGCAAGATCAATAAGAGTGTAAAGATAGATTCCAATGAACTTCAAAATTTGATACATGATTCCTGTCATAACTAATATCAAGGGATGATTGAGAATAAAACAAACCCTACTTACCTCGAAGCGCTGCTATCTTATCCAATCCTAGCTAGGAAGTTCCTATCTAGTTCTCCTTGTGTCTATATTGGTATAGGTTCATGTTCTTATTATAATTATGTTTGTTTGACGTAAGTTTACTCACTTCACTTTAATATCTTCAAAATGATATGAAAAACTTTTCAAAAATAATGTCATGCCTTCGCCGTGGCAACGCCACAATGACAAACGTTTTTAAGGCTAGTTACTATTGCCTTGTACTTTTTCCTGAAATATACTTTGAAAAAAACTTAGTAATTTTTAAAAAGAAAGAACGTCCAAATTTTACTTTATAAAAACACACTACGCCTTTTCCAGTACAATGGGTTTACCCACAAAGTGCTGGGGCAAAACAGCTGGCCCTGAATAAAAAACCCAAAAGTAGGTTTAGCAATCTGCCTACACTCTATGTAATACACCACAACGCTAGGGATTGCTAGATCGAATACCAAAATTCCCTGTAGCGCCATGGCCAGCGCCGTACCGCCTATGAGTGAGGCGCCGGCACGACGTTAGGCATGAACCCATAATTCTAGATCCAAACTCGATTTTCCAAATTCTCCAACAACCCCAATGGTCCAAATCCAATTAAAACAATAATGAACACCTCATTTGAAGCCCAAAGACCATATACATTCAATTAAGAACGTATCTAAACCACAAATCCACCATTAATACGTAGATTTTGCCACTCCAATTGAATAGACCAAATAAGATGTGATAAAGATGACCTAAATCAAGAATCAAAATATGGTTCATCTTCCATCTTAAAACTTCAAAAAAGATCATGATTTTAACTGAAAATCGAATATGCAAATCGAATAGATGAAATTAAGGAAGATGAAGCAAGTATTTTACCTTGCTTTGTAAGATCTTGATGAGGCTTCGCTCTTCTCCACCAAATCTACAAACTAGTATTCTACGATTCCTCTTTAATCTATTTACGTAGTGATTTCAAACCAAAAGTGGTTTTGAGCCCTAATTCTGGTTTAAATACTTAGTTAATGAAATTAAGGTTATGTTGAGCAATCACAACTTTGCATCTCATTTCGATGGGTTTAAGTACTAGGATTATCCTAGAGTCCACCTTAAATCCAGGGTTGCTTGAATTTTACATAAACACCCTTATGATTGTTTAATTATCAATTTCCCCTTTTTCTTTGCTATATTTATTTTGAAAGTCCTTAAGGCTTATTCTCATTTACATGCATTGCCTACTCTAAAGAATTTCCCAAATTTAAACTAAAACATGGATTCATTAACGCCTTACATAACTTATATGGTAAAATAATGAAAACCCCTAAAAATTTATTAGGGAATATCAACACAAAGTCAATAGGACGAAACCTAAAGACAATACTTTAGAACAAGTTAAACTTAAGGCTTTTCCTTTCGCACAGAAAGATCAACCACAAGATTGGTTGTTTTATCTTCCTCAAGATGTAATAACTATATGGGCCGTGATGCTATAATCTTTCTTCGATCAATACATGCCTGCAAGAAATATTAGTTCCTATAGGAGACAAATCATAGTTGAAAAGATGAAATATGATGAGAACTTTAATGAGTTTTGGAATAGATTTCAAAGATTAACTTCTTCTTGCCCACAACATGGATATAATGAAAAGTTTTATTGGAATATTTTTATGAAGGACTCAATAATTTTGAACAAAGGTTATTAGACATCGTAAGTGGTAGATCTTTATTCACTGTAACACCAACTTTAGCAAAAGAGAATATTAATAAAATGGCTAAACAATCAAAGCAATATGGTGAAAAGAATGACACATCAAGGAAAAAAACATCATGAAGTTAATAATAAAAGAAGTATTACAATTGATGAAAGATCTGATGAGTTAGCTAACATGGTTAAGTTGTTATTAAAAGATAGATCAAACTAAGTGAAACCATGTGGATTCTGTAATTAAATTACACATCCTATGGATGCGTTCCCTACTTTGTATGAAGATAATACTAAAGAAGTTAATTATGATGACCCCTTCTCAAATTAGGGCACCGCCAGGCCTAACCTATCATTAAGCCCTAATATCTACCACAAAGGACTTAACAACGTATTGGTCAACCTTTCCAATCTTATTTCCTCATTAGCTACTTTCAAAATAAGCAACCTATAATTCTCTTGCTAATAAATGTTTCAGAGTTAATTAAAATTTAAGAAACTTAAAG
The DNA here is from genome assembly GCA_039657365.1 of Stephania yunnanensis. Lineage (NCBI taxonomy): Eukaryota > Viridiplantae > Streptophyta > Magnoliopsida > Ranunculales > Menispermaceae > Stephania > Stephania yunnanensis. Next base: position 22,007,667 of record CM077581.1, on the reverse strand, counting down.
ACTTTTTAGTGAAAGACTTAATAAGATTAGCAGAAGCATTTATAAAAACACATACTATGAAAAGTAGGAAATAACGATCACATGCATATATATAAAAAACAAAGATAATAATATATCAACATATGCCTGGTCAGATAACTATCTCACAACCCATAATACACAACTCCAGTGGCTCAGAGGCAGTCGTCGATCTTCTCTTTGCTTGGTCAACTACTCGATGAATCTGCACCTATTATCATAAAAAGGACGGTGAGTAGAAGAAAGTAGAAAGTAACACTGAGAGACATTTACCTACATTTCCAAATGTATAAAAAGTATCGAAAAGCATAACAGCAACAACTATGCTAAAAAATGCATGCTATAAGAGACCTCAGTTAAACAATAAAATTGATACTTAACTAAGCAGTAATAATCTATGGACTATTCGGCTGTGAGTTACATTACATCAGATTTTTTCACTATTTAGGGCGTAATATATATTATAGATTCCTTCACATTATTACAAATGCCTATCACAGAAATAATTTTCTCACAAGTTCCCCTCATATGAGGAAGTCTCGGCCCGAAGTCTATCCTTAATCCTCAATACTCTATGTAGCTTTTCCCGAGACAATATCCACTTCTCTACCTTCTTAAAGTCTCTCCGCGTATCAAAGTAAACTAGCTTTAGTCTAATGAAATCCTTCACCAATTGAACCTCTTCCGTCAGATGTAGGAGTAGGAGACGATGTATATCTGCAGTTAAAACTGTCAATACCGGTATAGTCTATACTACCGGAGGTGCTTGTATAGCAGTAGGAAGCTCTGGTGCTAGTAACATAGTAGTAGTAGTAGTAGTAGTAGTAGTAGTAGTAGTAGTAGTAGTAGTAGTAGTAGTAGTAGTAGTAGTAGTAGTAGTAGTAGTAGTAGTAGTAGAAGTAGTAGTAGCAGTAGCAGTAGTAATTGTAGTAGCAGTAGCAGTAGCACCAATAGTAGCAGTAGTAGACGTAGCGGTAGCAACAACAATAGCAGCAATAGTAGTAGTAGTGCAAAACTAGCTGTCATCATGGCGATAAAGTCAAATAACTACTTGTTGGGTTTTGAGGTTGACAAGCAACAAAAAACTCAAAACAATTTTTGAAAAACCTTAAAGGGACCGAAAATAAGTTCCATTAAACTGTTCTACAAAAAGTAAACCATACCTTAATCCATTATTTCCTTATCTGATTGTTCAATTTCGAAAACGTTCAAGTGTGCGTTTTCTACTAGAAATCCACACGCGAATGGTAACCAAGATTGGGAGTGCTAGCCCCAAGAAAGATTGAAAATGTTTTTTTTTCTCCCAAAACCCAGAGAAATCGAAATTTGCAAAACAAAAATCTTATTTTGTTTAGGGTTTCAACCTCTATTTATATGTGTAGATAAGCCCTCACTTAAAATCCTATTTGTAATATAATTATTGTATTTAGGCAATTAAAGCGAATTCCACATATGTCCCTATTAGTAAGTTATCATATAAAATTTTTTTAGGGGCTTTTATGCCATGAATTTTATCATATAAAAATTCATTACTTTGGACCAATTGAAATTGCGCAAAGCCATTCTTTGTGTGCGACCCTATAGGCTCATGCGACGATGGCAGTGAACCAAAACCATTTTGGTACACAAGTCATAAGCGGTCTTTTACAAGGCATTATGGCTACCCAAGTAGCATGAATATCAAAATCGATACAACCTAATGAATAACATATATAATATCATTTTGTCGTGCGATAACATAAAGCATGGAAAGTCACCCTTAATATTCAATCATACTAGTCTCGATCGTTAGGTAAACTGAAAAAATCCAAGGACATTGATCATAACAATTCACATGGATTTGGCCATTACTAGTCTATCATATCGAGGGATCCACTGATATCTCTCTATATGAGAGCGACAAATTCTATCTTGATAACACACCATAAAAATATTATTCTCATGGTAACCTATCACAATCTTTATAATCGTCTGGTTAAAGACAATATTTGATTGTGTCAAAATACCGTGCTCCTAATATTGAAGTCTATGGTAATATCAAGTCGAAGGACTAAATGATATACCTATCATGAGTAACACCTATGAATTAATCAAAATAGTGTTCTCATATCGGGTCATTCCAGTACCTTGTTCCCTAATAAGTACTCATGATCTCGATTCATATCCATATATGCATGATCATCAGTATAATGACTGACTACAGACATTTAGGATATTTCAACAAATACCCATAGATCTTACTATAAAGTAAACATGCAATCGCTTATAATAAAACAACGAACGAAAACCTCTATTTTATTAAATAAAACTATAAAATAAATAATGTTCATTGATTAACCTAGGGCACATTCCCAACATCCCCCGTTTGCACTAGAGCCAATCATTCATGTATCTAATACTTAATGACCTAACATGACCATAATGTTTCGCTCGTGGAAGAGCCATCGCCAAAAGATCTACAACATTGTTTTTTGTAGGAACTCTGTAAATCTTTACGTCTCCCCTTTCAATCATTTCTCGAATGAAATGAAAACGTCTAAGTATATGTTTGGATCGGTGGTGTGATCTTGTTTCCTTAGCCTGTACTATCGCGTTGTTGTTGTTACAATACAATCAAATGGGGTTAGCTATACTGTAACCATACTAAGTTCAGAGATGAGCTTTTTGATCTAAATCGCCTCCTTAGCTACATTGCACGCTGTAAAATACTCAGCTTCTATTATAGAATCTGCCACATTATCTTGCTTCGAACTTTCCTATATAGATTCTGATCTGAAGTCATATATATCATTTTGAAAATTTGCACCTGTATAACCATTTACAATAAGCTTATTTTCCAAACTTCCATAGACCAAGAACATTTCTTTAGTTCTTCTTAAGTACTTAAGAATGTTCTTTGCTGCTATCCAATGACTATCACCGGGACCAAATTAATAATTGCTTGTTGCGCTCAAAGCATATGATACATCAAGTCAAATGCATAACATGACATACAAAATAGATATAATAACTGATGCATATGGAATCGTATTTATGCGTTCTCGCTCATCATTAGTCTTAGGAACTTGAGTCTCAACCATTTTTTAGAGTCGTGGATACTGAACCGATTATATACCTTGTCAATATAAGCACTCTGACTTAGACCAATCAGTCTTTTAGATTTATCCATATAGATCTTAATCCCAAGGATGTAGGCCGCATTTCATCCTTCATTGCGAAACACTTCCCTAACAAAGACTTGACACTTTGTAAGGTTGGGATGTCATTTCCAATGAGTAATATATCATCAACATACAGTACCAGGAAAACAAACACGCTCCCATTGACCTTCTTGTATACACAAGGCTCATATTCATTTTTAATGAAACCAAATTCCTTAATTGCTTCATTAAAACGAAGATTCCAACTCGGAGAAGCTTGCTTCACTCCATAAATTGATATTTGAATTTTGCACATCTTCCTTGAATTCTCAGGATGAACAAACCGTTCAAGTTGTATCATATACGTGTCCTCATTTAGCTTTCCATTTAGAAAAGTTATTTTGACATCCATTTTCCATATCTCTTAGTCATAATATGCGGCTATAACAATTAGAATTCTAATGGATTTAAGCATAGCTACAGGAGAAAAAGTCTCATCATAATTAACACCTTGAGCTTGTTTGAAACCTTTTGCTACTAGCTGTGCTTTATGAGTATGAACATTGCCATCCATATTAGTTTTCTTCTTGAAAACCCATTTACACCCAATGGTCTTACCACTTAAAGGTAAAATAACTAAGTTCCAATCTTAGTTATCATATATGGATTGCATATCAGAATTCATGTCACTTAGCCACTTATCTACATCAGGGTTAGACACAACCTCCTTATAAGTAGTAGACTCATTTTGATCCATAAGAAACACCTTACTACTCTCAGTAATAAGAAATCCAAATCTCTCAGGCTGATGTCTTACCCTATCAGACTTACGCGGGCTTTATGACACCTGTGGAGGCTCAACTAGTTCAAGATGTTATTGATCTCCCATTAGGGGCTGAGTGTTTATTTGTGGTTCTTGAGTTTCTTTAAGACTTACTTTATTCCTATTTTTATCTTTTGAAATAAATTCCTTTTCCATAAAGACACCATTTCGAGCAACAAACACTTTGTTCTCAGTAGGATTATAAAGGTAGTATCCTCTAATTTCTTTAGGAAAACCAATAAATACACACTTGGTATATTTAGTGATTTTCTTGAGATTTGTAGTTTTACGAAAACCTCACAACCTCAAATCTCAAGGAAAGACAAAGTTGGCCTTTTCCCAAACCACAATTCATATGGTGTTTTATCAACCGCTTTAGAAGGAACACAATTTAGTGTAAATTTACCAGTTTCTAAGGCACAACCCCAAAAAGAAATAGAAAGATCTACATGACCCATCATAAATCAAACCATATCCAATAAAGTCCAATTCCTCCTCTCAGAAACACCATTCCATTGTGGAGCTGCTGGAGAAGTTAACTATAAGACAATTCCACGGTTTTTAAGACGATCATCAAACTTTAGGATCAGATATTCACCATCTCGATCTGACCAAAGCGTTTTTACCAAGTCGATTTTGCACTTTATTTTGAAATGTTCAAAACAACTCAAAAGATTCACCTTTATGTTTCATGAGATATACGTAACAATATCAGCTAAAATCATCGGTAAAAGTAATGAAGTCTGATAACCACCTCTAGCCATTGTGTTTATAGGACCACATACATCAGTACATATTAGACCCAATAAATCACTTGCCATTTAACTGTATCCAGTGAAGGGACTCTTTGTCATCTTGCCTAGTAAAAAAGATACACATGTTTCATATGATTCAATATCAAATTAATCTAAAATTCCATCTTTATGGAGTTTAGAAATGCGTTTCTCATTTATGTGGCCAAAACGACAATGCCAAAGGTAGGTTTAACTCAAATCATTTACTTGAATCTCTTTGTAGTTACATTAAGAATATGAGTATCTGTGGACCTTTTCATGTTTAAAATATAAATACCATTACATAAATCAACATTCACATAGAAAACATCTTTACTTGAAATGAAGCATTTATTATTCGCAATAATGAAATTAAAAACATCTAAATCCAAACATGAAACTGAAATGATGTTTCTGCTCTAGGCAGGGACATAATAACAATTATTTAAAATTAAAACAAGCTCACTAGATAAAATTAACTCATAGCATCCTACAATCAACGCAACAACCTTTGCTCCATTTCCAACTCGTAAGATGAATTCTTCTTTCTTTAGCTTTCTACTTTTTGTCATATTAATATAAATGTGAGATCCGCATTCGGTATCCAATACCCATGAATCACAAGTAGATAAGTTAACTTCAATAACATAAATACCTGAAGCAGTAGTCATGCTACTCTTTTTTTTCTTTAAATCTTCAAGATTGGGTTTTCAATTTCTGAACCAATGCCCAGGTGCATGGCATAAATGACAATTTCCTTCTTTTTCCTTTTCCTTTTGGGACTATGAAGTAGAAGCAGCCTTAGGCTTGACTTGTTCCACAGGTTTTGTGACAGTCACAATAGCCTTAACACTTTAGCCTTGCCTTTACCCTTTTTCTTTAAAGCCTTTTCTTTATGAACCATCAACACATTAGCAATGAGTTTCTTGACATTCTGCTCAATAGTCTTAAGCATCAAATGCAACTTTGAGATAAACTTCTCTATGTTATTCATGTTATAGTTCATAAAAAATTGTGAATAACTATTAGGCAATGAATTTAGGATCAAATCCATAGCCAACTCATGGATTATGAGAAATCCAAGTTTGTTAAGATGGTCAATGTAGCCCTTCTTTCTCAGAATATGAGGACTAATTGATGCACTTTCAACCATTTTGCAAGAATGAAGGTTCTTGAATGTCTCAAACCTTTCTTGCCTGACCCTGTGTTGGAACATCTCCTTCAACATCAAAGCCATGTTGTAAGCTTCCATGTGTTCCATGTCCTTCTGAAGTTTAAGAACAATTGTTGCCAACATAATGCATCCAACATCAGTTGAGCCGTTGACATGCTTACTATGTGCATCCTTCACGGCTATTAAAGCATTAGATGACGATTCTTTAGGAATAGGATTATCCTGGACATACAACTTGGGTTCATTCTTAAGAACAATTCTCAAGTGTCTGAATTAGTCAAGAAAGTTTGTACTAAGCAACCTATCCTTCTCAAGGATAGATCGTAGTGACAAGGGATTAGTGTGATTTGAAGAGGCTATAGATCTACAACAAATATAATTCAAAAATTCATTTTAGTATAGAGGTACAAACTCCTACTAAATTAACAACTCTCCTTAAAACACATTGATAATTTAAGGGACTAAAATTCATGTTTTACCTAGTTTGAAGAAAGATGAGGCATGAAACTTTAAATTAGGTTATTTAGGTAGGTTCCAATTACTAATTACATTATATGTAACTTTTAGTTATTTATATGAGATTATGACATCTCATGTCGTAGCATGTTTTATCTCATCTTGTTCCTAAAGCCCAAAACCATTTCATAGCTTTTTCAAGTCTAACCATTTCAAATAATAGAACAATCATTACTCAACTTGCCTCACCAAGATAACACAATACACTATACGAAGGGAGACCTATATTGATGTGATCGAAGCCTTGACAAGTGTTTGAGAATGGATAACACTTGACTTAAAATTTGGAATAGTGATTTTTATTTCTTTTAATGATCATAATTCAAACAAGACAAATATCATATATTATAATGCATGAACAATCACTAAACAAGTTAAACAACAGATTCCAGTTTTAAAAATGGAAAATTGCCTAAATTTTTTCATTATTTTAGTAAATCCAATTGACAAAAACTGCCTATTATTTTAATTCCAAAACATATTAATTAAAATATTTTTAATTAACTCGGGCCTACCTCTAGCTTAATGTCTTATCCTAATCCGATTAGAATTTAAGATACTTTGAATTCTTATCCAATAGAATATAAGATACTTTGAATCCTTACCTAATTAGAATTTGTTATATATCTCACCTATCTTATAGGAATTGTAATTCTTATCTAATTAAAGCTTATCTCTTATCTCATAGAAATATACTAACAGATAACCACAATGAGATATACGATCAAAATCAATTTCAATTCTTATTCATACGAAACAAGTAATTGAATCAAGAAACAAAATATTAATCATGGATTCAACACCAGAATCATATTAAATTAATTATATTAGCCTAATCTTGATTTCTATCATAGAGACATATATAATTATTGGAGAAAATGAACTATGTATCCAACACAAGAATTACATTAACCTAAACATGAATTCTACAATGTGAACATAAAAAAATTTACATCGTTCAATATTATAACATATGTTAATTGAAATATTCTAAATATGAATTCTAGCTTTCATTCAAATCATGCGTATGTACCAAATAGATGAATTAACAACATGCTTTAATACTAATTCTAAATAACAATTATCACATAACCCATATGCACATCACATATATACATTAATCGAGATCATGTTTTCACACATATATCATATAAATATTAGAGAAAACATGTAAACATTTAGTAGAACATAGCCTAAGACTTTGATACCACCATTAGTTTTTGAGGTTCAAACGCAACGAAAATTCAAAACAATTTTTGAAAAACCCCAACATAACCGAAAATAAGTTCCATTAAACTAGATCTACAAAAAGTAAACCATACCTTAATTTGTGATTTCCTTATCTGATTGTTCGATTTCCAATACATTCAAGTGCACGTCCTCCATTAAAAACCCTCGCATAAACGTAACCACATTTTGGAGTGTTAGCTCTAAGAGAGATTGAAAAAGTTTTTCATTCTCTCTAAAAATTGAGAGAACTCAAAACTTGCAAAAATGAAAATCTTATTTCGTTTTAGGGTTTCAACTTATATTTATGTGTAGATAAGCCCTTACTTAAAATCCTAGTCATAATATAACTATTGTATTTAGGCAGTTTAAGTAAATTACACATGCGCCCTTATTAGTAAGTTATCATATAACAAATTGCAAGGACTTTCACGTCATGAATTTTATCGTATAAAAACTCATTACTCTGAACTAGTTGAAATTGCGTAATGCCATTCTTTGTGTGCAACCCAATAGGTTCATGCAACATTTGTAGTGAACCAAAATCATTTTGGTACACAAGTAATAAGCGGTCTTTTGTAAGGCATTATGACTACCCAAGTGGCATGAATATCAAAATCGTTATAACTTAATGAATATCATATATCATATTCTTTTGTCGTGCGTTATCTTTTGATTAAACATAAAGCATGGAAAGTCACCCTTAATGTTTTATCATACTAGTCTCAATCTTTAGGTAAACTGAAAACATCCAAGTAACATTGATCATATCAATTCACATGGACTTGGCCATTACCAGTCTATCATATCAAGGGATCCACTAATATCTTTCTCTTTATACGAGAGCGACAAATTCTATTTCGATTACACAACTTCACATGTTATTCACATGTTAACCAATCACAATATTTATAATCGTCCAATTAAAGACAACTTTTGATTGTGTCAAATTACCATGCTCCTAATATTGAAGTCTATAGTAATCTCAAGTCGAAGGACTCAATGATATACCTATAATGAGTAACACCTATGACTTAATCCATGTGGTGTTCTCATAGCAAGTTGGTACATCACCTTGTTCCCTAACAAATGCTCATGATCCGATTCGTATCCCTATACACATTATCATTACATGACCATCAAATAAGATTTACACTAGTCTTAAATCATTATAGTTCCCAACATAATGACCAAATAGGAACATTTAGGATATTTCAATAAATACCCATGGATCTTACTATATGGTAAACATGCAATCACTTATAATAAAAAAACAAATGAAAACCTCTATTTTATTAACTAAAATTATAAAATAAACAATGTTTATAGATTGACCTAGGGCACATTCCCTAACACTAATATCCCTGAGCTGAAACTCGATCAGACAACATCTGATAGTCATCACAAGATGGAATTGGAGACTGGCTGCCTCTAGCACTTGCATCCCCGCCAAAGCGTGAATTAGCCTTTGGTGTTTGCAAGTTGATGCCAAACATGAATCAGCTACTACGAAGATATCACATATATTTACATATAGAAACTAACATGGACATATAAGAAATCCCCATTCTCACTTTCACTCACTTCCCAACTAATGGTTTCTCGGCAAGGTTGACCTAGTTTCCATAACTTAAATTTGTGTTTTACTCAAATTTATTTGTTGCTTATTGGAAAAGTTGGCTCTGATACCAACTGGGATGACCCTTTCTCAAATTAGGCACCACCGACCTAATACTATCATTAAGCCCTAAAATCTACCACATATGACTTAACAACATATTATTGATCCTTTCCAATCATCTCTCCTCATTAACTACTTACAAAATAAGCAACCTATCTTTCTCTTGCCAATCAATGTTTTAGAGTGAATTAAAATTTTAGAAACTTAAAGATTTCTCAGTGAAAGACTTAACAAGATTAGTAGAAACATTTATAAAAAAATCTATTGTAGAAACCATGAAACAACAATCAAATGTTTATATATATAATAGAACAATGATAATAATATATCAACATGTGTCTAGTCAGGTAACTATCTCAGAACTCGTTGTATATAACCCAAAAGGAATGTAAAGACCCACACACACATATACATATAAGTCATACAAAAAAACTAAAAACTTACAATGTCAGATTTAGCAACACTCCAGTGACTTAGAGGTAGTCGTCGATCTTGTATTTGCCTAGTCTGCTACTCGATGAATCTGCAGCCATAGTCATTAAAAGGATGGTGAGTAGAAAAAAGTAAAAAGTAACACTTAGGGACATTTATCCACATTTCCAAATGTACAAAAGGTATATGAAAACATAACAATAACAACTATGCTGCAAAAGAATCATGCTATAAGAGACCTTAGTTCAATAATATGAAACTAACACTCAGCTAAGCAGTAATGATCTAGGGCAGTTCGGCTGTGAGTTACATCACGTCGACTTTTTATTATTATTTAGGGCGCAATCTATCTTATAGATGCCTTTACATCATTACAAATGCCCATTACATAAATAATTTTTTCATTAGTATCATTCACATGTGATGCATACTTATCACCAACTCCAGGTCCCATATCCTGTGTGCTGCACAAGCTAGTGGTGAGATCCTGACAACCCTACAAATCTAGTGACCTATGTGCCGCACTTGTCTCTATCATATTATGGTCCTAGATACAAGAACTACTTTCATAACTCATACCCGAACCCCAAAAACACTTCCTTAGGTTCTTGGTATGATTACACATGTTTTAAAGTGTGTTTAGACCTTTGATTAGGGTATTAGGTTTGTTTAAGGCATTTGAGTCTAAGTTAAGGAAATGCAAAACTTTTACTGTCTAGAGCTCCTAGTGCGTTTGAGACCCTATCACGTTACCCATACTCATTAGCACACTACACACAAGTAGCACGCTAGCAAGCCCGCCTAGCATGCTAAACACAAGAAATCCTAGAAATTTTGCATTTGCATTTATAGGTTTCCTCCTTCAAATGTCCATTACCATCGCCTTAGATCTCTGTTACCTTCCACTAGTGACCCAATACATCCTCCACAACCATAACAACAACCTAAACTTCATAATTATCACTAATTTATTAATTTGTATAAACTAAAGGTATATATCAAAATATAAATAAAATAGCCAAATTAAGAGACAAAAAGAAACAAGACCTAAGTCATGTAAGATGTATTAAGGATGATAATCAAAATGTTTTAATGTGCGAGGATGATATTAAGGAGAGATGGAGAAGTTATTTCAATAGTTTATTTAATGATGGCCAAGTTGATACTATAATAGATGAAAACCTACACCAAGAAAGAAATGTAAAATATACATGCAATATTAGAATTATAGAAGTTAAAGAGGCATTGAAAAGAACGAAAATAGGGAAAGCATGTGGCCCAGATGAAATACCCATAGAGGTTTGGAAATAAATAGGAGAAATTGGATTGACTTGGTTAACAAAAATCCTCAATAAGATTTTAAAATCAAAACGGATGCAAATGGATTGGAGAAGAAGCACGCTTGTGCCAATCTTCAAAAATAAAGGATACATTCTAAGTTGCTCAAACTATTAGGGAATTAAACTTATAAGTCACACTATGAAACTTTGGTAGAGGATAATTGACAATAGGCTAAGGAGATAAACAATAATATCAGAGAACCAATTTGGCTTCATGCCTGGGAGGACAACTATGGAGGCGATTTTCCTTGTAAGATAATTGTTAGAAAAATATAGAGAAAAGAAAAAAGATCTTCATATGATATTTGTAGATTTAGAAAAAGCTTATGATAAGGTCCCCATAGATGTTCTTTGGCGGGTGTTAGAAAGAAAGGGAGTTCATGCTAGATACGTAGACACTATTAAGGATATGCATGATGGAGTTGTAACAAGTATAAAGACATTTGGAAGAGCCACAAAAGAATTCCCCATTACGATAGGACTGCATCAAAGATCAGCTTTAAGTCCATATCTATTTACTTTAGTTATAGATGAACTAACTAGGCATATTCAAAAGGATATACCATGGTGTATGCTATTTGCAGATGATATTGTCTTAGTGGATGAAACAAAAGATGGAGTGGATAGGAAACTAGCACTCTGGAGGAATACATTAGAATCTAAAGGCTTTAAGTTGAGTAGGACAAAAATTGAATACATGAATATTGAGTTTAGAAACACTAGACATCGAGATGATGGAGTGGTAAAATTAGGGGAATTAGAAATTTCTAAGGTAAACCACTTTAGATATTTAGGATCAATCATACAAATTGATAGGAATATTGAGAATGATGTCACACATAGAATTCAAGTTGGATGGAAGAAATGACGGAGTGCAACAGGGGTGTTTTGTGATTGAAATGTTCCTACTAAGTTAAAAGAAAAATCTTATAAGACCACAATTAGGCTAGCTATGCTCTATGGTAATGAATGTTGGGCGGTAAAGCAACAACAATTACATAAAATGAACGTAGTAGAAATGAAGATGCTTAGGTGGATGTGTGGTAAAACTCGTAAAGATAGAATAAGAAATGTAGAAATTTAAAGACAAGTTGGAGTAGCACCAATTGATACAAAGATTAGGGAAGGGCGGTTCTGATGGTTTGGTCACTTGCAAAGACGACCTACAAATCCCCCCACTAGAAAACTTGAATTAATAGAAATCGTAGAAATTCGACGAGGTAGGTTAAACACATGGGATGCATTATTTAGGAGGGATTCGAATGGTTTGGAAATCTCACCATCAATTGCACTTAATCGAACAAAATGGAAAAGTTTGATCCATGTGGCCGACCCCAATTGATTTCTGGACTGAAGCTGTGTTGTTGTTGTTGTAAAGGTATATATCACTTACAAGTTATGCAACACCTTCCTTTCAAATCAAGTGATCTTCTTCTCTAGATCTCTATCTCTCTTCATATTCCTTCTATTCTAAAGTAGTAAATGAGATCATTTGCATGCTTATATCATCTTATACATATATATAGTAACGTTAAACTATAACCATTGATCTTAATATATACATGTACCTCGAGACTAATCTAATGGCTCACTTCTTAATTTGAAATCCACTAACTCTCCACTAACTTAACATTGATACACAAATTTATAACTCAATTTGCCTTGTGATATGTCCATACATATCTCGAGAATCATCAATGACTAAGGTTTTTATTTAGCGAACTTAGGTTTCATTTTATATAAATCAACCATAACCACATCAAATCAATTATATAAGCCATACTAACTTCAATTAAACTTACCACATCACTCTCTACCTGGTCTTACATCGATACGTATATCAAGATGCATCCCTGCTCATGTTTCAATATCTAAACATAAGTAAGAGTGACTTAGTAGTTTACATATATACAACACACTAGGCATACATTACAACAAATATAACATATATCTCAGCCACATTATCTTGGTCAGTGCACGTATCTCGATGCAGGTCCTACATCATGGATCCGGGATACTGTTTAAGAAAACTAATCTATGATTATGAATTTGGTCCGTGACATTAATGCAGTTATTAACTACTTTTTTGGTCCTCCTAGGAATCAATATATTAACAACAATTACTATTTTGGAAACCACTTTCAAATCTTAGCTTTGGTCCAAAAAAATTTATACCACTTATAGATCTAGAGCAAAGATACAATCTGCACCAATTCAACAATCTCAACAAATGGTTCAATCTATGCAACCAAATTTAGAGCAAATCTTGCATAATCATATGACTCTTAAGTCATTAAAACTTTACACTGATTTCTCAAAATCAAGTTAAGACTGATACATCTATTAATGAGTTGAAAAATCAATCAAGTCAGATGACATACAAAGTAATAAATGATGTAATTAAATTAAAGCATCTACTCAAGTACTACTCCTACTAATCATTCACTGGTTAGTGCTTTATTTCATGATAATGAAAAAAAGACACATATACGAAAAAATATATGTAAGAGGGGTATGAAGAAAAAGAAAATGCAGAAAATAATAGAAGATGAAGAAGAAGAGATGATGGTTAATGTCATTCCTACTAGAGAATGGATAGTTGAACAATTGAAATATACACCTTTTCCTGAAAGGTTGTACCCATGATATTTAGCTAGAGTTAAAGCTTATGAAAAGTCTTTCCAAACTAATGAAATAATTAACAAAGAAAAAGATGATAAGACTCCTGGTAAATTAAATGAAGATATGTATTTTATTTCTCCCGTTCCATAATGATTACCAGATGCTAGCAAAGAAGAAATTAATGAAGACATTCTTGAAACATTTAGGAAAATAGAAATTAATAAACCTTTGATGGAATCGATTATGCAATTATCAAATTATAGTGAAGTTTTGAAAGAATTCTCTGAATCTAAAGATAAAATCTTAGAGGAATCTAATAAAAACTTGGGGCAAAAGGTGTAAGCTTTAATAAAAAAGAAAATACTTGAGAAATGTTTCGATCTAGGAATTTTTGGAATACGTATCATAATAGGAATTTTTATATTAAATTTGCGATGTGTGATCTAGAAGCATCAATTAATGTGATGTCACTTAAATTATATGAATCATTAAAAATAGGATAGTTGACTAATACACCTATTAATTTTACTTTAACTGATAATACAATTATTAAACCATATGGACTATTATTAGAAGACATTTTAGTGAAAGTAAATGACTTAGTATTTTCAGTTGACCTTTATTTCATGGAGATGGGAGATTCAATATCACCTAATTCTCTACCTATTTTATTAGGTTGACCTTTTCTTAAAACAACTAAAACTAAGTTAGATATCGTTGAAGGGACGATGTCTATGGAATTTGAAGACAAAATTATCGCGTCCAAATTCATTAGTGAGGATAGTTATAATGATTTTGACGAATTACTTGATAAAGAAATTAATGATAATGATTCTTTAGAATTAAATCATTATGATAATCTAAGCGCTCAAGTATATGCAATCAATGCAGTAATAATGGAAAATAAAAAAGACGTTTCAAAGAAAGAACAAGTTGAAGATACTTCAAATAAAAAGAAAATAACTTAGGAATGAAAAGTTAAGCCACCGAAAATGGGAAGAGTATTAATAAGTTGGAATATTTTAAAGTTAAGAAGAAAAAGCTAAGTTTAGGTCATGTAAAACTGAATGATCATAGAGATATATATTTGAATATAAAATCAAGTGTGATACAGGTTCTAATGTAAATCTCGTGTCAATATACTTCTTTCTACATACTCAATTAAAGTTTGATGAACTTGCTTTTAAACGAGTTCCTTTACTAAATGGTTCTTCACTTAAACCAACAACGATAGTTACAAATGTACCAGTTCAAGTAGAAAAATATATTTTACCTACATACTTTTTAGTTATGCCACATTTTGTTAATGAAGATCCTCCTTTAATTTTAAGACGCCCTTTCTTAGCCACCTCTCAAGCTATCATGGATATTCTTAATAAAAAAACCACTTTAAGAGTGAATGGCACTAGATTGAAAAATTCTTAATTCAAGTTTATAGATCCGATTTAGTATTGGAGTGGTTCAGTCGAGCATACAACACTAAGTGAAAGCTCTCTGTGGGAGGCAACCCATATTCTATTTTATTTCCATTTTATTAATATAATGTGTTTTTAATCTCTCACCTTTTAACTCTCGCTTTGGAAATATTTTTAGAATTTAAGCTCTGAATTTGCTTCAAATGAGGGGGGATGATTGAGTTGTTATGTCCTTCTTGCAAATATATTATGTCTTTTATGCAATTTTTATTATTTATCTATTTATCCAACAAATAAAGTAGTAAAATTATTAGTTAGTTACACATCCTACGAAATTCTCAAATTCTTAGTGAATTCTACCTTTATATTGATTATTATAAGTGATATATATGATAATTATGAACTTAATTAGATAAACAATAATTATTGTCTAGCGAAGCATGAGGGATGTGATTTTATACTGTAAATTGTTGGCCAAATCGGCATAAATGAGCATAAATTTTTAGTGAAATTCAAATATAGCGATTCAACAACGAATCAACATTATAACTAAAAATCGGTGAGTAAATCATAGGGGCACATAACCTTATTTCCACTGATTTAAATAGCGAATCACCACTGAATCCACTTAAGACCTTGCATATATCCAAGTTTTTAAAACAACCCTAATTCGCCACATATAAATCGTTTCACACACAACAACCATTATACCCACTAGATTCAAAGACCAGATTTTTGCCTAGATTCAACCTTACTAAGCTAGATTTAGGTGTATTTAAGTGATTTTGACCTTAATTTTGTTTCATTGAACCTAAAAGAGGGTGAGTTTGAGAGTGTAAATCCATACTAGGCTTGAGCAAGGAAATCTCGAGTAGAAGCTTGAAAGTGATATTTAAAGGATTTCAAGTTTTTATAACTTGAGGGATTCACTCTTAAGAAGATAATCACAGAAAAGCCCTAGCTTTTTAAATTGAGAATTTTTGGTTTTGATAAACTTTTTGGAAATTGTTGATGAAGAATTGATTTTAAAAATTGTTTATTGGAATTCATTTTACTACCATTGATAAATAATCTCATTTATTTCAATATAATAGAAATAGTGAATATGATAATACTTAATTTACGAAGCGATTTTTTTTGAAATTTTGGTATTTCTCGATTCTAAGATTTTTCTATGCAATTGGTTTGAAATTAAGTTTTAAATGAATTTGGGGGTGCGTTAATTTTGTTTAAGAAAGATTTGAGTTTATCATGATTTATGTTTGATGTGATGCTGATATATTATTATTATTATTATTGATGATGATGATGCTTGATAATTTACTTTTATCATGATCTCTTTGTTTTTGAAGATTTTTTTTTCATATGATAATTTGTTCATTAATTTTTTATATTTTATATAGTTTGTTTATGCTACACACGGTATATTTATTTTGTTGTAAATCCAACTTAATTATGAAACCTTAAGGACAAGGCTTGGAATGAGTTTGTGGGTATTTAGGTGAAGTGAAGTATAAAGAAGTGAAATATAGAAGATTTGAGAGGTAGAATCTATTTATTCAATATTTAAAGTTGACTAAATTATCAAATTTTTGATGAAGATACGTATAATATTTTTTCCTTTTATTTTATTTAGTTAGGAAACTATGAATTGGATATAATTTGGATTTAAATAGAAGTGATATTTTTATTACCCATAAAATATAAATTTTATGATAGAAAAGAATCAATTGTTATACTCTATTGATTTGACTTACCTAGATTGTGTATGCACTAGAAGAGTTTAGAGGGATTGATTGCTTTGTGTTAGACATGAAAATGGGTAGAAGATCAAACAAAAGTGTAAGATAAACAAGATAGATCTCTAAGAATCTTGTTATACAAAGATTATTGGTTAAGTACACACACAGAGAGGTGTCGTTGGATTCCTCCATCCATCATAGAATCTTAGTTCTTTTCGTAGTTTCGGTCGGACTCAACCGTTACCTCTTTAGAGGTGACGGCTCTATGTGTCCGATATCCGCGGTGTAACAATAACAAACAAAAAAACTCCAAAACTCATAAAAAATACATGAAAATGACCTAAAAAAGTATTGGGTTTCGCTCGAAATCGCTTAATATCTTTGATTCCATTGAAATCTTGCACCCAAAACATAATGGCTCAATATTTATTGAAGTCATTATTTAGGTTGTTTTTAGACTCGAACGCCAGCTCATACCCACATGGATGCCCGGATAGGCTAGGACACACCCGACTGGGCTTGAATAATTATTTTTGTCTGTTGGTTCCTTATTTGCGATGTTAATTATTATCTTATTTAGTTGCATCGCATGTGTGAGTCTATATTGACATGTCTTTTGAGCTTGTATGATGGGTATTCGCCTAAAAAAATGTGTTGGTGCGGGTATCTGGTTGGTGAAGTATGGGTACATTGAATATAGCTTATGCTAAATAAACTAATGTGAATATAGTCAAAGTAAATGTGACATTTAATGATAATAAAACTATAATTCAAGCCAATTAAACTAAGAGCGCAAGAATTGACACGACTCGAGATGTATGCCGAAACGCGTGGCACGAGGTGTCGGGTAGTCGAGGGTTAGCGTGGCTATGCATACTAGTAATAGACTCTATGCGGACTATGTAAATAGACCAAATCATATTAATATTCCAAGTATCAACATTTTCGTATAGTTTGGACAATTAACAATCGCATCCCAAAACCCTTAAAACACTTCCAAAATAAATTCTTCGATGCTCGGTTTTCGTTTTTAAATCAAAATTATTGTTTGGCATCGAAAATTATGTTGTTTAGACTTAAATATAATTTTTTCAATTTATTATATATTTATTGGTTCTGCCTCAACTCGAAAACCCTGAAATCAATCCAAACCAAATCCTCAAATGTCTGGATCTTGAAAATTAGAAGTAGTAATATGAGTTTTTAAATGAAAAATAGAGAGACCCATAAGTTCCAATGTAAATGAAGTAGGGAATCTAGTGGTGGTAAAAATGTGATAAAGAATTCTTGTAAAATAATAACAATATCTTAAGGAAATGGAGCAGAAAACCATATGATTGAAAAAATAAATATATGGGAAGAAAAAAGATAGAGATATATATAGAAAAATGGAATAACGTTTATAAAAAACTTTTAAAATAAAATATTTAACTTGAGTGCTTATATCTAAGTTGAGTGAAGTATATCTTTTTCCATCATTCCAACAATTGAACGTGATAATAATATTTATATGTGATATTATGATTCTGAACCTATGTCTATAGTTATTGACAAAAATTATAGAAATAGTAACTAAGATTAATCTACAGGGCATTTCCCGAGTGGATGTTCTAGGTGATTGAGTTCTAATTTGTTTATTATGCGGCTTCGGTAATATTGACTTAGATTAAGCATTATTTTCATTGAACTTAATGCTATCGTATTTCTATGACGTTGCGTTTTATCCAATGGGTAGATTTACAATGATAAGAATGTGTCATATCTATTGATTTGAGGAAATTGGTGGTTGGCTAAAGACTATCAACCTATTATGAAGTAGGGCTTAATGATTCTAAGATTCCATGTTTTGTGGTTATAACTATAGTATAAAGTGATGTTATGTTCTAGTTTTGAAAGTAATCCAAATATATATTATATTGTTTAGTGGGGGTTCGTTTAGATGTTTGTTTATTTATATTGAATTGAATTTGAATATTGTTTAGTTTAGTTTGAATTTGAATTGTTTAGATTACTTTAGTTAGTTTGGTTATTTAAGTTAGTAATCATAGTTGTTAGTTATTTAATATTTTAATTTCCGTTTAATTAGTTTAACAAAATTCATAAAAACAAGAAAAAAATTACTTTTCTTTGAGATTTCAAATATCCCTGGGGAGACGATATCCCATTTACCACTACTAAAAGTTAATAGTAAAATATAAGAAAGTATTGTGCACATTCGACACTTGTCAATTTTTTAGCGTCATTGTCAGGGACTTTTAGGTAATTTTAAGGGATTCTAGAGGTTGTATGGTCTACACACTTCGTCGTGTTAATTCAACATGATCTTTACATTCGTTTGATCTTGAAATCAATAGAACTTTTAATCGTGGTTTAAGACAACAATGACAACTTAGGGAAAATTTAGCTAATAGGATGAAAGATGATAATAGTGATATTAATGACAACACAATAATAATGATAATAGAGTTATCAATAATAATAGGGAATTCACTTTTAGACAAGCAAATAAAAATGTTACAACAAATGAGCCTATATGTATAACATACCTCGATGGATTTTTGAAATTTGAACTTAGATTTGAATTTATTAGTGTTTGACCTTACTTCTATGGTAAAGACAATGAGGACCCACAAAAACTCATAAGGGAGTATCAACATAAACTTAATGGAATGAAACTAAAGAATGAACTTTTTAGCAATTCAAACTTAAAGCTTTTCCTTTTGCATTAAAAGATCAAGCACAAGACTGGTTGTTCTATCTTCTATATGATTCGATAACTACATAGACTCAAATGTTAGAAGCTTTCCTGGATGAATATATGCATGCTAGAAAAACTAGTTCCTATAGAAAGCAAATCACAATCGTGAAGGTGAAAGATGATAAAAACTTTAATGAATTTTAGGATAGATTCCAAAGACTAATTTTTTCTTGTCCACATCATGGATATACTCAAATAGCTATATTAAAATATTTTTAAGGACTCAATCACTTTGAACAAAGACTACTAGACACAGTATGTGGTGGATCTTTATTTGCAACAACATCTACTCTAGTGAAAGAAACAATTAATAAATGGCAAAAAAATCCAAACAATATGGTGAAAAAGCTGAGTCGTCAAGAAAGAAACTCTATAAAGTGGGTAGTAAGAAATATAATGCAACCAAAAATAAAATTGATGAATTATATAAGGTGGTTAAGCTGTTAGTTAACAATAGACTTAATCAAGTTAAGGCTTGCGAATTTTGTAATGAGGTTACACATCCTAGGATGTGTATCCTACTCTATAGGAAAAAAAAGTTGAAGAGATTAATGCAATGATGAATCAATTTTCTTGTCCACCAAGAAATCAATATAATAATAATACTTATCATCCTAGAAGACCTAATCTAAATCTTAGTTATGGTATTAAAAATCAGAATTATAACACTTATAGACCAAAAGCTCATATTCGACCTACACCCAATCATCAACCACAACAAATGCTCAACATGTAAATCCAAACTTAGAGCAAATTTTGCATAATTTCATGAATCAAAGTCATCGAAACTTTACACTAATTTATCAAAATCAGATTAAGACTGATACAACTACTAATGAACAAAAAAACCAGTTAATTCAAATGAATTTACAAATAAAAAGGATAAATACTTAATAGAGTAATCATGCTAAAGCACCTAATTAAGCTACTGTTGCTCATACTAATCAAGCACAAGTTCATGTTTTATTTAGTGATGAAAAAGACACCTATAACTGAAAAGATATTTATATAAGGTAATTAAAAGAAAGCACATAAAACTATTGAAAAGAAGAAGAAGAAGAAGAAGAAGAAGAAGAAGAAGAAGAAGAAGAAGAAGAAGAAGAAATGATGGCTAATGTTATTCCTACTAGAGAATGGATGGCTTAACAATTGAAATATACACATTTTCTTAAAAGGTTATACCAGCGGTATTTAGCCAGAGTTGAAGCATATAAAAAATTTCTAAAAAAGTCTGAATTAATTGATAAGGATAAAAATGATAAGATTTCTGATAATTCGAATGAATAAAGGTGTTCATATTCTATCGTTCTACAATGATTAACTGATGCTAGGGAGGAAGAAATCAATGAAGAATTCTTAAATCATTTAGAAAAATAGAAATCAATAAACCATTGATAAAATCAATTATGCAATTTCTTAATTATGATGAAGTTTTGAAAGAATTCTCTAAATAAAAAAATAGATTTTAAGAAGATTCTAAGGAAAACTTAAGACAAAAAGTATCTGCTTTAATTAAAAAGAAAATACATGAGAAATGTTCCGACATAGGGAGGTTTGGAATTCCTGTCATAATAGGAACTTCTTTAATAGATTTTGCAATGTTTGATCTTGGAGCATCAATAAACATTATGTCACTCAAGTTATAAAGTCGATGAAAATAGGTTCATTGACTAGTGCACTTATTAACCTTACTTTAGCGGACAATAATGTTATCAAACCCAACAGCTTACGAGAAGATGTCTTAGTAAAAGTAAATGACTTAATATTTTCTATTGGCTTCTATGTCATGGAAATGGGAGACTCAATATCAACTAAGTCCCCTTCTATACTTTTAGGAAGACCATTCCTTAAAACAGCCAAAACAAAGCTAGATATCTTTGAAGGAACAATATCTATGGAGTTTGAAAATAAAATTTTTACTTTTCATTTTAACGATAAAGATATCTATGGAAAATCTGATGAATTTGCTAATGAATAAATTAAAGATAATAAATCCTTAGAATTAAATCATCATGAAGCTAAAATATACGCTATTAATGCAGTAACAATGGAAGATGGAAATGCTAAGACTATGAACAAGCAAGGTGAAGATACTTATAATCAACATACAATAAACTAAGAATGGAGGGTTAAGCAATCAAACAATGTTGAGAATAATAACATGGAGGAACCTAAATCTACGAAAAATAAGAAGAAGAAAAAGAAGAATCCTATAATTATCAAGCTTGATGATCCAGAAGATATATACATAAAACTAAAGGTCAAATGGGCTTGGTACTTTAAAGCTATATGTGATATGGGTTCTAAAGCAAACTAAATGTCGATTCATTTTTCCTTCATACTCAATTAGAATTGGATGTGCTTGCCTCCGAAAAAATTGCTCTACCTAATAGATATTCAGTAAAACGATAGGTGTGATTACTAATGTACCAGTTCAAATTGACAAGTATATTATTTCCACACGCGTTTTGATTATGCCACACTTCTTCAATGAAGATCCTTCAAAAATAACAGGATGACCTTTCTTAGCCATTTCGCAAGCTGTCATAGATACTCTAAATAACACGATTACTTTTCGAGTGCATTGTCAAGCAATCACTTTCTGGAATAGCATAAGAGTGGATAATCCTAAATTTAATTTTATAGAACTAGTCTAGAATTGTGTTATTCATTCGAGCCAACGACAGTAAACAAAAGCGCTTATGGGAGGCAGCCCACACTCTACTTAATTTTAGTTTTAGTATTAGGATTAGTTAGTTGTTTTTTATTCTCTCAACTTTTTGCTCTTATAATAGGGATATTTTAGGAATTCAATTCCATAATAGTTTCATATAAGGAGGGTTGATCGAGCCAATTTATTTCTCCACTATATTGTTTTATGCATTAAATTTATGTTAATTAGTTATTCATAGCAATAAAATAGATTATTTAATACATTTCATAGTTAAACTCTGAAAATTTTGAATATTTCTACCTTTATTGAATATATATATGATAATTAAATGGGAAAATAGATTTAATAGGAAAAACAATAAAAATAAAGCTAGTGATTTCTTAGCAATTCTAGTTTGTATTGGAAATCGCTAAGAAAATTGGCAGCAGTATGCTGAATTTTCTGTACAATTTTGAGTCGGCGATTTCTCACTGAATCAAGTTTACAACTAGAAAAATTGTATTTTATTAATTAAAATTATAAGATAAACAATGTTTATAGATTAACCTAGGGCACATGCCCCAACATCTCCCACTTGCACTACAACCAATCATTCATGTATCTAAAACCTCATGACCTAACATGACCAATATGTCTCGCTTATGGAAGAGCCTTCATGAAAGGATTTGCAACATTGTCTTATGTAGGAACTCTGCAAATCTTCACGTCTCCCTTCTCAATGATTTATCTAATGAGATGAAAACTTTTATGTATATTTTTAGATTGGTTGTATGATATTGGCTCCTTGGCCTATGCTATTGCCCCATTGTTGTCACAATGCAAATAAATGAGGTAAGCTATACTAGGAACCACACCAAGTTCAGAGATGAATTTTTTGACCCAAATTTCCTCCTTAGCTGAATTGGAGTTGCAATACACTCTGCTTCTCTTGTAGAATCTGCCATAGTGTTTTGCTTTGAACTTTTCCAGCTAACTACGCCTCCTTTCAAAGTAAACACATATCTAGACTATAATCTAAAGTCATCTATATCACTTTGAAAACTTGCATTTGTATAACCATTTACAACAAGCTCGATTTCCAAACTTCCATAGACCAAGCACGCTTATTTAGTCCTTCTAAAGTACTTAAGAATGTTTTTTACTACTATCTAGTGACTCTCACTGGGATCAAATTGATATTTGCTAATTGCGCTCAAAGCATATGATACATCGAGTCGAGTGTATAACATGGCATACATAATAGATCTAATAGCTGATGCATATGGAAGCGTATGAATGCGTTCTCGCTCATCATTATTCTTTGCAAATTGAGTTTTACTAAGACTTATACCATGAAACATTGGCAACAAACCTTTTTTAGAGTCTCACATACTGAACCTATTCAGTACCTTATCTATATTCAGTATCTTATCTATATAAGCACTATGACTTAGATTTATCACCTTTTTAGATCTATCCTTTTAGATCTTCATCCGAAGGATGTAGGTAACCAAGACTTGATACTCAACAAGGTTGAGATGTCATTTCCAATTAGTAATATATCATCTACATATAGTACCAAGAAAACAACCATGCTATCACCGACCTTCTCGTATACACAAGGCTCATCTTCATTTTTAATGAAACCAAATTCCTTAATTGCTTCATTAAAATAAAGACTCAAACTCCGAGATGCTTGCTTTAATCCATAAATAGATATTTGAATCTTGTACACCTTCTTAGAATTCTCAGGATGAACAAACCCTTCAGGTTGTATCATACACACGTCCTCAAGTAAATTTCCATTTAGAAAAGTTATTTTGACATCCATTTGCCATATCTAATAATCATAATACGTGGTTATGGCAATTAGAACACTAATGAATTTTAAGCATCGCTACAGGAGAAAAAATATCTCATTATAATCAACAACTTAAGTCTATCTAAAACCTTTGGTACTAGCAGTGCTTTATAAGTATGCATGTTGTCACCCATAATAATTTTTTCATGAAAATTTACATATAATGGTCTTACCACCTTTAGGTAAATCAACTAGGTTCTAAACTTGGTTATCATACATGGATTGTATCTCAGAATTCATGGCACTAAGCCATTTATCTGCCTTATGGCTAGACACAACTTCCTGATAAGTAGTAGGCTCATTTTAATCTATAACCAACACCTCACTACTATCAGTAATAAGAAATCCAAATCTCTCAAGTTGATGTCTTACCTTATCAGACCTACGGTGGCCTTGTGATCCCTATGGACGTTCAATTAATTCAAGACTTTACTGACCTCCCACTAGTAGTTGAGTTTTTATTTGTAGTTCTTGAACTGTACTTTATTCTCATTGCTGTCTTTTAAAATAAACTTTTTTTCCATAAAGATACTAATCCGAGCAACAAACATTTTGTTCTTAATAGGATTCTAAAAGTAGTATCCTCTAGTTTCTTTATGATAACCAACAACTACACAGTTGATGGATTTACCTGATAACTTTTTTGAGATTTGTCATTGTACAAAACCTCACAGACCTAAATCTTAAGGAAATACAAACTTGGCCTTTTTCTAAACCACATCTCATATGGTGTTTTATCAACCGCTTTAGAAGGAACATGATTCAGTGTAAACACAGTAGTTTCTAAGGCATAACCCTAAAAGGGAATAGGAAGATCTGCATGACTCATCATAGATTGAACCATGTCCAATAAAATCTGATTTCTCTTCTTAGATACACCATTCCATTGTGGAGTTGTTGGAGGAGTTATATACGAGACAATCCCAACGTTTCTAAGATGATCATAAGACTCTTGGCTCAAATATTCATCACCTCAATCTGATCTAAGTGTTTTAATAGTTTTACCAAGTTGCTTTTGCACATCATTCTGAAATATTTAAAACATCTAAAGAGATTCACCTTTCTATTTCATAAGATACAAGCAACCATATCTATTAAAAGCATTGGCGAAAGTAATGAAGTACTGATAACCACCTCTAACAATTATGTTTATAGGATTGTATACATTAGTATGTATTAGACCTAATAAATCACTTGCCCTTTCACGATGTTCAGTAAAATGATTCTTTGTCATCTTGTTTAGTAAACAAGATACACATGTTTCATATGATTCAAAATTAAATGAATATGAAAGTCCTTCTTTGTAGAGTTTAGAGATGCATTTCCAATTAATGTGGCAAGGGCGATAATGCCAAAGGTAGGTTTGACTCGAATCATTTGACTTGATTTTTTTTGTATTTTCATTACGAATAGGAGTATCAATGGACCTTTTGATGTTTAGAATATAAAGACCATTACAGAAATAAGCTTTCGCATAGAAAACGTCTTTACGAGAAATGGAGCATTTATTATTCACAATAATGAAATTAAAACCATTAAAATCCAAACATCAAACTGAAATGATGTTTCAGCTCAAGGCAAGGACATAATAACAATTATTTAAAACTAAAACAAGTCCACTAGGTAAAATTAACTCATAACATCCTACTGCTAATGCAACAACCTTTGCTCCACTTTCAACTCGTAGAATGACTTCTCCTTTCTTTAGCTTTCTACTTTTGGTGAGACTCTGCACATTAATACAAATGTGAGATCTAAACCTAGTATTAAATGCCCAAGAATCACTAGAAGACAAGTTAACTTTAATAATGCAAATACCTAAAATAATAGTTGCACTACTTTTTTTTCTTTAAATCTTCAAGATAGAGCTTGCAATTTATGAACCAATGCCTAGGTGCATGGCAGAAATGAAAATTTCCTTCCTTTTCCTTTCCCTTCTAGGACTATGAAATAGAAGAAGCCTTAGGCTTGACTTGTTCCATAAGTTTTGTGATAGTTACAATAGCCTTGGCAACTTTAGCCTTGCCTTTGGCCTTTTTCTTCATAGCATTTACTTTTTGAACCATCAACACATTAGCAATGGGTTTCATGACATTCTACTCAGCAGTTTTAAGCATCAAATGCAACTATGAGATAGATTTCTCTATATTATTCATGTTATAGTTCGTCACAAATTGCGAATAACTATCAGGCAATGAATTAAGGATCAAATCTGTAGCTAACTTTTGGCTTATAAGAAATTCAAGTCTGTCAAGATGGCAAATATAACCCTTCATTTTCACAACATAAGACTAACTGGCACACCCTCAGCCATTTAGCAAGAATGGGTTTCATAACATTCTGCTCAGCAGTTTTAAGCATCAAATGCAACTACGAGATAAAGTTCTTTATATTATTCATGTTATAGTTCATCACAAATTGCGAATAACTATCTCGCAATGAATTAAGGATCAAATCTGTAGCTAACTTTAGCTTATAAGAAATTCAAGTCTGTCAAGATGGCCAATATAACCCTTCATTTTTACAACACAAGGACTAACTGACACACCATAAGCCATTTAGCAAGAATGAAGGTGCTTGACTATCTCGAACCTTTTTTGTCTAGCTTGCTGTCGGAACATTTCCTTCAACATCGTAGCTATGTCGTAAACTTCCATATGTTCCATGTCCTTTTAAAGTTCAAGAACCATGGTTGCCAACATAATGCATGCAACATTAGTTGAGTCGTTGACACGCTTAATATGTGCATCCTTCATGGCTCTTAAGCATTGGCTGGTGGTTCCTCATAAATAGGATCATCCAAGACATGCAACTTGCGTTGATGCTTAAGAACAATTCTTAAATTTCTGAACCAATTAAGAAAGTTCGTCTTAGACAACTTATCCTTCTCAAGGATGGATAGCAGTAACAATGGATTATTATGATTTGAAAAGGCCATATATCTACAACAAATATTTCCAAAAGTTTATTTTAATATAGAACAATAGACTCCCACTAAATTAACAACCATCCTAAAACCACTATGTTAATTTAAGGGACTAAAATCCTTGTTTCACCTAACTTCAAGACAACAAAGGCATGCCACTTTGAATTAGGTTATTTAGGTAGGTACCTTTTACAAATTTCATCATATGTAACATGTAGTTGTTTTTATAAGATTATGACGTCATATGTCTTAGCATGTTTTATCTCATTTAATGCCTAAAGGCTAAAATCGCTTTAATAGCTTTATCAAGTCTAACCATTTCAAACAATAATGTAACTGTTACTCAACTTGCCTTACCAAGATAACACAATATTGATGTAATCGAAGCCTTTACAAGTGTTTGAGAATGGATGACACTTGACTTAAAACTTAAAAAGGGATTTTATTTGTTTTAGTGATTATAATTTAAAAAATATAAATATCATATATTACAATGCGTGCAATCACTAAATAAGTTAGAAATTTTTACTAGTATTAACTATTATATGAATTCTCATGCACTACGAACAGTTAGTAGATAGGGTTATAGGGGCAACACCCCTTTTTGTTAGACAACAAATTTCAGTTCCGAAAATTGAGAATCACCTAAAATTTATCATTATTTTAGTTAATCCAATTGACCAAAATTGCCCCTTTTTAATACTATAAATATTAATTAAAACATTTTTAATTAACTTGGGCTAACCTCTAACTTAATATCTTATCCCAATCTTATTAGAATTAAAGATACTTTGACGCCTTATCCGATACAAATTTGTTATATATCTCACCTATCTTATAGGATTTGTAATTCTTACCCAATTACAAGTTTATCTCATATAAAATAGGAATATACTAGCAGTCGATCAAGATCATATTTTCACATAAATATCATATATACATAAGAGAAAACATGCAAACGTTTAATATAACCGAGCCTAAGGCTCTGATACCATTATCGGGTTTAAGGGTTCATTCGGAGTGAAAAATTCAATTTTTTTTAAAAATACAATAGGTTCGAAAACGAGTTCCATTAAACTACATCTACAAAATTAAACCATACCTTAATCCATGATTTCTTTCTCTGACTGTTCGATTTTCAAGAAGTTCATGTGCGCGTCCTCTATCAAAAAATCTATATGAACGGTGACCAATATTTGGAGTTTTAGCCCCAAGAGAGATTGAAAATGTTTTTCTTTCTCTCCTAAAATCCGGGGAACTTAAAAAAACTAAAAAGGAAAATCTTATTTCGTTTTAGGATTTGAACCTCTATTTATATGTGTAGATAAACTCTCTTTAAAAACCTATTCACAATATAACTATTGTATTTAGGAAATTCAAGCAAATTACACATACGCCCTATTAATAAGTTATCATATAACAAATTGTGAAGGCTTTTATGTCAGTAATTTTATTATAGAAAATTTATTAGTTTTAACCAATTGAGATTGCGCAAAGTCATTCTTTGTGTGTGACCCAATAGGTTCATACGACGTTGGCAGTGAACTAAAACCATTTTAGTACATAAGTCATAAGCGGTCTCTAGCAAGGCATTATGACTACCCAAATAGTATGAATATCAAAAATTGATACAACCTAATGAATAATATATATTATATCCTTTTGTTGTACGATATCCTTTGATTAAACATAAGGCATGTAAAGTTATCCTTAATGTTCAATCGTACTAGTCTCGATCTTTAGGTAGACTGAAAACACCCGAGTGATATTGATCATATTAACTCACTTGGACTTGGCCATTTAACAGTCTAACATATTGATGGATCCACTGATATCTCTCTCTATACGAGAGGGAAAAATTCTATCTTGATTATATACCTTCACATATTAATCGCGTGTAACCAATCACAATCCTTTTAATCGTTCGATTAAAGAAAGCGTTTAATTGTATCAAATTACCATGCTCATAATATTGAAGTCTATGATAATCTCAAGTCGAAAGATCAAAAGATAAACCTATCATAAATAACATCTATGACTTAATCCATGTGTTATTCATATAGCGGGATCGGTCCAGTACCTTGTTCCTTAACAAGTACTCATAATTTCGATTCATATTCCTATATGCATTATCATCTAACCATCCATTAAGATTCACATTAGTCTTAGCTTATTATAGTTTCCAATATACTTACCGACTAGAGACATTTAGAATATTTCAACAAATACATATGGATCTTATTATAAGGTAAACATGCAATCACTTATAATAAAACAACAAATGAAAGCCTCCATTTTATTAACTAAACTATAATATAAACCATGTTTAAAGATTGATCTGGGGCACATGCCCTAACATTATTAAGATAGGAACTCAATTTCAAATTTTTAATTTTAAATTGTTTTGATATTGAACAATTTCTTTTATACTAATAGTATGAAATTGATATGATGATTCATTTATTACAATCGGATTTTTGAACTATTTTCATATAAAGTTTGTTTTTCCTAATGATATGTTATCAATAACTTTCATACAAATTTCAAACTCTCAATTTCAAAATTCTTTTCCCGATAATTTCTTATTCTCAATGGATAAGTTGAATTTCATCGAATCCTTTTCTGACAAATTTGGTTCTAAATGATTTTATAGGTTAAATCTTTTACTTACAATATTTCAAATGGCTAAAGGTAGCAAAGGCCGAAATACATGAGAAGAGAAAGGGAAGGGAAAGTTAATAGAGAAATCGAAAACAAAATCCTAAAATTCTCAAATCTAACCCACATAAATATCTTTCAACACACCTAGGATTAGACCGTGAAGAGAACCTACTCCACTTTCTTCATTTAATTACAACTATGAGGATGATTACGGGATGAGGAGGGTATAAAGGAAGTTGAACGAGAGATACCGATAGGGAGAACAACTAGGAACTGAAGAAAGAAAATTTTGTTAATGAAAAGACCTATGAAAACTTTAGAAATGATGTAATTAAGGATATGAAGTTGATCCCGGGGAGAGGATTTAATATGAAGAAAGAATTGAAGTATAGGCATAGGATCCTATATATCATAGAGTTAAGAAACTTGAGCTTACCGAATAAGGATTACAACCACCTGGACTTAGAGGATGTTCCTAGTGAATGGAGTTGTGAAGCCTTAGTGAAGGAATTCTACGCTAATGCATATGGAAGTAAAATTAAGATCGATTCCTGAGTTCGTGGAAGGACAGTGAAATATTCCACAACAAGAATAAATTGGTATTTTGGATTACTGAATTTTTACCAAAAATAAAACGATGAGTACCCCAAACTCGAGTACGGAATTAAGTACAATTTCCCTACCAAGGGGAGGTTAAAGACAATTTATGGATATAGATTTATTTTTTATATAGAGGTGTATCCCAAACACATAACCAAAATCTTTTTTAAGCTTGGTGTTATTTCATTAATGCCAGCTTACAGTCAAGCCTGTAGTATTATGAGATAGTAAACTATAAGGCCACCCTACTTTACCATATTGTTATTGGAATATGATACTTGGATGTTTGAAAAATTATTTATGAGTCCATTAGGAGTGCCATCACCTCTAAAAAGAATGATGAAATTCCTTTCCCCTTGATGATTACAACTTTTTGTAAGATGGACCAAGTGAACAAGGCAGGCCTCGACATAGATGTTTTACATGAGAAGACCATCACTGATGAGGTTATAGAAAGATATAGAAGAGTGAATGGTTATAAAGAAATAGAAGATGAGAGAGAAAAGGCTGAGATAGTCAAAATAGAAATCGAGCAGAGAAGGAAGATCAGAGATGACACTATGAGAATCTTGGAAGAGATGTCATAAGCTAGAAATGACCCAAACGTGGAGCAACCTACTAGGGATTATGACAGATTATACATGGAAGAATTGGAGTTGGCTTTCATAGGCACAATATTGCGCAATCACATAACCACTCTCTGTAATCAAGAGCTGGTGTTTGAGAACTTGAGAGCCTTAGCAAGGAACATCCATAGAACGGAGCTTACGATGTCTAGAAGAAACAGATGTCAAGGAGGCATAAAGATTCATGTACCATCCACATAGATGAAATCACCACTAAGCAATAATCCTGTACCATCCACATAGATGAGATTATCACTTATCAATAATTTTGATGTTCCGACATTGCCAGATCAGGAATACTATCTTTACGACCCCGTCGTGAGCTATCAGTCCCCAAGGATTGATCCAGTGGAGGATGATGATGACGTAACTTCCTGACGCCGACATTGATTCCCTTATTCCATTTTATTTTCTTTGTCTCTGAGTGATACTATGAGAATTCCTCTATGTAATGCCGGTAGTGGTTATATACTTTGTGTTTCTTAATGATACTTTGTGTTTATGGCAATATATTATATGGTATATTCTACTCAGTGTTTGGTTATAACAATTAATTCACTTGTTATATAATGGTGATGTTTATTCATTAAATTTTTATGCACTTTGTCTTATTATAATTTTAAATTAAATTAATTCTTAATTACCAAATTTATGATTTTATCAATTCTTTTGTACTTCACGTGGTATGTTTGTTATGTTGAAAATCGGACTTCATTTTTAAACCTTGAGGATAAAACTTAGAATGAGTTGGGGGTATTCTATGTGAAGTATGACATTGATGGTAATGAAACGAAAGAAAGGTAGAAGAAAAGTTCGAATTACTTTTGTTCCAATATTCAAGATAGTTGATGAAATATTTCAAATTTCTTCCGAAATCAAGTGAGTATGAATTTCATTTTTCTTTACTTTTAGTTAGGAAAAGAATGAAAATGAATATATAATAGATTTTGAATTTAAGTGATATTTTACTACCCAAGTGAATTATATGTCAAAAGGAAGCAATTTTATACCTTTTTTTGTTAATTTTACTAGTTTATTAGACATTAAATTGAATGTCATGTGTTAATCATGATAATGGGTTGAAGATCGAAATAACAAAGCAAGATGAGCCAGATAGATTTCTAAAAATCTTATGATACAAAAGCTATTGATTAAGTATTTTTATAGTATAAAGCTATTATGCCACAATTGAAAGAAGAAATGAGTTAGAAACCGATGAATTCTTTTATGTTAGAAAGAATGCTTTCTTCGATTTTAATGGACAATGAGAAGTGTTAACAAGAGTTTATAAATATATATATATATATATATATATATATATATATAGAGTCCTATAGATTCCAAAGGAAACGGAGCATGGAATCTTTAGTGGGATAAAGGTGAGAATGTCCAAAGGAAATGGAGCAGAGACTCAAAAGTTGAAGTAAAAGTAAAAGAATTATGTTAAAAAATAATAATTAGAATGGAGTACAAAGAAAAAAGAATGAACGACGAAAAAGATTGACGTTCTTAAACTCTTCAAAAGAAAAGATTTAACTCGAGAACTTGAAGCTAGAGTTGAATGAAATACCTTTTTAATCTAATATGTGTCAAAAAACATATTCATTTGTATTTGGCAAAA
This sequence comes from Stephania yunnanensis, assembly GCA_039657365.1. Lineage (NCBI taxonomy): Eukaryota > Viridiplantae > Streptophyta > Magnoliopsida > Ranunculales > Menispermaceae > Stephania > Stephania yunnanensis. The sequence goes on along the minus strand of CM077581.1, from coordinate 21,975,058 downwards.
CGCCTATTGATTTTTATTGTGGTACTATTATAAAGTATTTTCTAAAGTTAAGACTAATCTATTAGTTTTTGTATTTTGAGATTCTATATTAGTAGCTTGATGCTTGTCAGTGGAGATTAAGAAAACCTATATTGTGCACTAGCCTTGGCAATGAACTTTAAATTCTAAAGAGTGTTATATTAAGATGTTGAGTTATCATTAAAAGATGGTCTGATTCGACTAAATCATTTTATTCTATTATCACTTTCATTTACTTATGAGTAATATATATATTTTCATTTGAAAATCACTTCTACTTTAAAATTTATTTAAAATTAAGATAAATTAGATTGAAGTTAATATATAAGAATGAAAGAGAACATGATTACAAGTATTCCTTTGCCAGGACAACAAAGAACCGAGTTTGAGGTATTTGACAAGTCAATAATTAGACATGTTTTATAGCGTAATTTAGGGTTATTTTAGATATAAATGGTGATATTACACTAGATATTCTCTTATTTTTGTGATTTAAGGATTTAATTAGAAAAATGAAGAAATGGAAGAGAAGAGAAAGAAAAGCAAAACAATCAATTGGAAAAATATGCTAGCGATTAGCCAACGATTTGAAATAACACTAGGAATTGCCATCTAAATAGGCAGCAAAAAAGGACAACAAATCCACAACAAATTGGAGAATGAGCTATAAATCACCAACTAAATGGATGGAGCACTGAGAGCTAAACTCAGTGATTTACTTAGCGATTTGTGTATGAGTTAGGAATCACTAAGAAATTGTTGAGGTTGTTCACGAGTTTTTTAGATTAGTGTGAAGAATTTGAGTTTATCTAAGATATGCATATGTAGGGAGACTATAAAAAAGATAGAGAGCTATGAAATAACTCTCCTTATTTTTTCTTTTTGCACTATATTAGTTTTATAGTCTAAGTTTGAAGATACTTTAGAGCATTGATTTATATTAAGGTATTTATTTATTTATTTATTTATTTATTATGTCTTTTAATTATATTTATGCATTGTTTACTTTTAGTTTGAGTGAATAGTCTATCAATCTAAACAAACCCTAGAAAATGTAATATATTTTGGATTGCTAGATAGTTATAATTAAAATCATGTGCTTAATGCTTGAAATCTATTCATGCACGTCAATCACAAATTTAACAAGTTGTTTTTGTGTATTAAAACTAATGGAGATTAGTATTGCATGCATAGTTGCAAATGTGTTATGTGATATTATGATTCTGAATCTATGTCTATAGTTATTGACAACGGTTATAGAAGTATTAACTAGAATTAATCTATATGGCATTTTTCGAGTGGATGTTCTAAGTGATTGTGTTCTAAGTTATTTATTATGAGGCTTAAATAATATTGGCTTAGATTAGGCATGATTTTCATCGAACTTAATGCTATCGTATTTCTATAGTGTTGTGTTTTATCTAATGGGTAGATTTACAATGGTAAGAATGTGGACTTTTTATTGAATTAAGAAAAATTTGTGGCTGGCTAAAGGCTATCGACCTATTATGAAATAGGATTTAATGATTCTAAGATTCCATGTTTTGTGATTATAACTATAGTATGAAGTGATGTTATATTCTAATGTTTGAAAGTAATCGAAATATATTATATTGTTTAGTAGGAGTTTGTTTAGATTTTTGTTTATTTATATTGAATTGAGTTTGAATATTGTTTAGTTAAGTTCGAATTTGAATTGTTTAGATTAATTTAGTTAGTTTGGTTATTTAAGTTAGTAGTCATAGTTGTTAGTTATTTAATATTGTAATTCTCATTTAATTAGATTAACTAAATTAATAAAAACAAAAAATAAATTATTTTCATTTGAGATTTCAAAAATCCATGTGGAGACGATATCCCATTTACCACTATTACAAGTTAATAATTAGATAGAAGAAACTATTTTGCATGCTCGACACGTGCCACGACTCAGCTGAGCTGAACCCATTTAAGTCTGATTCAGGCCCAAACCAGTTTACAAATAAAAAAGGGAAAATTGCTAGAAATTCAAGAAAAATTCTGGAAAATAAGAAATTAATCTAGAAAAATAATATTTTGACCAAATAAATAGAAATTGATGAATTTTTATAAAAAATGAAGTATTTGCGATTCTTTCAGGACTTTATACTGCGGTTTTTACCTCAAAAAACATGAAACATTCATAATGTCTTAAAAGTGACGAATTGGTTGCAAATTCAAGTGAGACCAGTTCAAGGTTTTTAAATAATTAGTATTAGATTGAATTTGATGTTAATCAACCTATTTTAGGTTATTGATCGATGCGGAAAGGTGTATGGATCTTAGGAATCGTGTAAGTCGGTATAAAGTTAAGAAAGCTCGATATAGGTAAGTGAAATTCGTATTCTTATCAACTATGCAACATAATTATTATATTTATTTCAGATAGTATTTATGGGTTGAGAATGGAGAAATGTTCCGTGAATTAACTCTATTTGTTTTTAAATATGAAAATCCTTATAAGTGTCAATAAATCGGACTGAGACTGAAGGATGTGAAGGTTAGCCTAGAAATGAACCTCACCTTTTCTCCTAATAAAAGGAAAAAAGTTAGTCTGAAAATGAATTCTACCCTTACATCCTCAATAGGCCAGAGTTTTACCTTAGTCGTTCACTATCCATTCAGGCTTGGTAGCTTAGTTAAACTTGAATACACCGACTGAATCACATGATGACCAATATAGAGGATCTATGGATCGTATTCTTAGGGTAAGATGAGAGTACAACTCTTTAGTTATTAAGAGTTGATACCTCGATTGGATTTGAATCCACTGGCAGAACCCCATATCGTTCAACATGTGGATTATGCAAACGTATTCTTATTTAAGGCGAGAGTATGACTCTAAAATGAAAAAAAAATTATGAGTCATGAGTACAGTTGCAATTTACCTATGAACTTGCATTGCATTATCTATTGTTATATCGTTTTTAATGCCTGAATAGTTATGTTTTAGATTCATATTGTTATTCATTTATTTATTGATAGTAATTGATAATTGATATGTTTACGTGCATCACTTACTAAGTAAGTAGGAGTGCTCATTCCTTAATTAACATTTCAGGTTGTCGACGTGAGCTTTGACTTAGGAACGAAGAAGATTAGGATTTTATAATCTTATTTATGGTGAATTTATTTCCCTACTATCTATATATTGTATTGAATTACTATTTTCTATTAATCATAGTTGGGATATGATTTTACGACTGAGATTTATGTCAATTTTCGTATATCATATATTTTATCAAAAAGATTTTAATTCCGCTATGTTATCAATTTTTTACTCGATACAAGATATAATTTAATTTGATTATTAGGTATGAAGGACGGTTGCTCAGTTACTCTAATTGAGTCTAACTAGTGTACCGATGCTTAATTAGGGTTTCAGTTCGGGTATCACCCTAATTGGGATAGGGGATGCTACAAATCCTATATTGAGTTTATTCATATATCGATTGTCCAATTTATGATTATATCAATTCTTTTTTACTTCATGAGGTATATTTGTTTTTTTAAGAACCCGACTTCATTTTAAAACTTTAGAACAAGGTTTGGAATAAGTTTAGGGGTATTTTAGGTAAAGTATGACAATAATAGTAAAGGAAGCAAGGAAAAGAAAGAAAGGTAGAAGATATTCTAAGAATTGATGCAAAGTTCAAATTTTTGATCCGATATTCAAGTAAGTTGATGAAATTTCTCCAATTTCTTTCAAAATCAAGTATGGGCTTTATTTTACTTTATTTTTAGTTAGGAAAAGAATGATAATGAAAATGAATATACAATAAATTTTGAATGGAAGTCATATTTTTATTACCCATGTAAACTCTATGATAGAAGGAATCAAATTTTATACATTTTTTTATATTAATTTTACTAGTTGATGTATACACCAAATTGATTGCCTTGTATTAGTCATGAGAATGGGTAGAAGATCGAAACAATAGTGCAAGATGAAAAAGACAAATCTCTAAGAATCTTGCAATACAAAGGCTATTGATTAAATATTTTTATAGTATATACATAGAAAGCTATCACGCAACAACTGAAAGAAAAAATGGTTTTGAAACCGATGAGTTTCTATGAGTTAGAAAGAATACTTTCTTCAACCGTATTGGATAGTGAGAAGTGTTAACAAGAGTTTATAAATATATAGAGAGAGTCCTATAGATTAAATAAGAAATAGAGCAGAAAACCTATAGTGAGAAAAACATGAGAATGTCCATAAGAAATGGAGCAGCGACTTAAAAACAAAGCAAAAGAAATATGTAATAAAGAAATAATTTGGATGAAGTAAAAAATAATGAAAAATGAAAAATATGGATGTTCTTCGACTCTTCAAGGAAAAGATTTAGCTCGAGTGCTTGAAGTTAGAGTTCAGTGAAATATTTCTTAATCTAACACATTTTAAACAATATATTTTTTAGTATCTTGGCAAAATTTATATTGATTTTGATTGTGGTGCTATTATAAAGTATTTTCTAAAATTAAGATTAGTTTAATGGTTTTTGTGTTTTGAGATTCTATACTAGTCATCGTAAGCTTCATGCTTGTTAATGGAGAATAAGAAAACTTATATAATGTCCTGGCCTTGGTAATGAACTTTAAGTTCTAAAGGTTTTTGCATTGGGTGGTTGAGTTATCATTAAGGAGTGTTTCGTTTTGTCTAAATCATTCCATCCTATCATAATTCAATTTACATTTAGGTAATATATTTCCATTTGAAAATCATTTTTATTTTAAAACTTCTATTACTTAAAGTTAAGATGAACTAGATTGAAATCAGTTTATAAAGAATGAAAAAAGAATATATTTAATAGTATTCATTTGCTCGGGACAAAAAAATGCTGAGTTAGACGGTATTTGAGAAGTTAATAATTAGTCATATTTATAGTGTAATTTATGTTTATTTCAGATATATTTGGTGATATTACACTAGATATTCTCTTTTTTTATGATTTAAGGATTTAATTAGGAAAATGAAGAAAAGGAAGAAATAAAAGGAAGAAGAGCAAAATAGTCAACTGAAGATCAGTGCCATCGATTAGCCAACGAAACAAAAATACACTACGAATTGTTGTCAAAATCGACAATAGTGAAGAGCTAATAAATCATCAGCGAATCAGAAAATATACTAGAAATCGCTAGCGGAATTAATGGAGCACAAAGACCAATTTTCAGTAATTAACTTAGCGATTTGAGTACAACTTAGGAATGGCTGAAAATTTGTTGAGGTCAGTTGCAGGTTTCTTAGATTAATAGAAAGTATTTAATTTTACTTATGATATGTATACTAAGGAAACTATAAATATGACCTCAGGGCTTTGAAATTACTATCCTCTCATTGTCCTCTAAATAAGTGACTATTCAAATTTACATATAGATTTAGTTTAGTAGTATATTTAGTATAATATCCCGAAATGGGCTTTAATTAATGGTGTTTATGCATTTTCAGGTAAATAGAGCATAAAGGAAGAAAATGAGTGAAAACGAGAATAAATAGAGCTAAAAAACACTAAAGTGTGGTTGACATTGTGGCTCATGGGCAAATCTTGGTTCTAAGGACTGAATGCAAGGAGTATGACCTCATGGGAAAAAAACCAATGAAAACTTATAGATAAGTTCTTCCCCCCAGTGAAGGTTAGCGAAAGGAAGCTAAAAATCAATCAATTCGAACAAGAAGATGTCGAGTCTTTTGGAGAGTCTTGGGAAAGATTCAAAGAGATGGTGAAGAGATTCCTAAGACATTGATACATAAAATGGCACAACTCTAAATCTTCTACAATGGAATGAACCACAACATGAGAATACTCGTAGATGCTGCAGCGGGTGGTTCTCTACTAACCAAGGATGAAGATGGAACATGAGATCTCCTAGAGCTTATGTCTCAAAACTCTATAGGTGGTACTCGATCCATAGTAAGGAAATTAGTGGGCGTAGATGAGATTGATTTGTAAACTGTAATAATGGGCCAACTATCAAATTTGAGCAATCAAATGGCAAAGCTTCAAATGGGATAACAAGGTCCATAAGTGTAGGCGATACATCAACCATTAATCACCAAGTTATAGTGGTTAACCAAATGGACGTGCAACATGGAATGGAATATGAAGAAGTGAACATCATGAACAACCATGGCTATGGAAACAACTTCGAGAGATGAAATGTCTCCTCCAAGGTTTTATCAGGGATACAACAATAACAACCCCAATTTCTCGTACGAAAATCCTGATAATGGACTAAAGTTACCTCCAAGCTTCAATTAACAAGTCCAATAGGGGAAGCTAGGATAGAGTGAAAAGATGACTTCATTGAAGTCAATTGAGAAATTATTACACACCATGAAAATCAGCAATATGAACGACATGAGAAGCACGAGAAAGAGATGGAAGGAGTGAAGCAAGCCATGAAGAGAATGGATGATGAGAGATCACAATCCATCAAGAATTTAGAAAGATAGATTGGGCAGTTAGCCATTACCTTGAACTCAAGGAAGGAAGGATAGTTTTGAGTAACACGATCACCAATCTTAAAGAGAATGTTAGTGCTATTCACATGATGAGCACTACGGCAATGAATGAGCCAAGGCAAGAGCACATGATGTACAAGCCAGAAAATGTTAAGACAATGACATTCAAGAATCCAAAGAAGATAAAAAAATGTAAAAAGTAAATGTTCAGAAAGATGCACCATGGTTCACAGACTATGTTAACTATTTGGCATAAGGAATGTTTCCTCCAGATTTAACAAGTGCAGCGAGAAAAAAATTCCTACATGATGTGAAGTCATAATTTCTGGGATGAGCCATGTATATTCAAAAGATGCAATGATGGGTTAATTCGACGATGTGTACTAAAGGAGGAATTTGCAGGCATCCTAGAAGGATGTCATTTGTCACCCTATAGGGGACACCTTGGAGCACAAAAGACGTCTGCAAAGGTGTTGCAATGTAGATTCTATTGGCTAAAACTATATAAGGATTCATTTATTTTTTGTGAAAACTTGCAATGAATGGCAACGAACAAGAAATATTTCTAGAAGGCAAGAGTTTCCAAAAATCACTTTTCAAGAAGTTGAGCTCTTTGACTGATGGGGAATAGATTTTATGGCACCATTCCCTACTTCAAACGGGAAACAATATATTTTATTAGCAATGGATTATGTATCCAAATGGGTGGAAGTCATGGCAACCGCAACCAATGATGCAAAAGCGGTCATTAAATTCATAAAGAAAAACATCTTTTGCCAGTTCAAAACACCTAGAGTTTTAGTCAGTAATGAGGGATCACATTTTTGCAATAAAGCCTAAGACATGTTGTTAAAGAAATATGTGGTTAGGCATAAGACTTCACTTTCTTATCATCCTCAAACAAATTGACAAGTTAAAGTAAGCAACAGAGAAGTAAGACAAATCTTGGAAAAAGCTATTAACACCAAGAGAAAAGATCGGGCATTCCATCTTAATGAAGCATTGTGGGCATACAGGATGACATTCAAAACACCAATTGGTATGTCTCCATATTGGTTGGTCTATAGAAAAGCATGTCACTTACCATTATAGTTGGAGCATAAAGCATACTGGGCTATTAAAAGGTTCAACATAGATCTCTAAGCTGCGGGAAAGGCCAGATTAATTTAATTAATGGAACTGCATGAGTTTAGACTAGATGTGTACGAAAATGCTAAGTTATATAAAGAGAAATAAAGAAAATGGCACGATGAGAGGATTAAATATCGATCCTTTAATCTAGGACAATTGGTCTTGCTATCTATTCAAGACTGTAATTGTTTCTAGGCAAATTGAGATCATGATGGTCAGAGACATTCAAGGCCATTTCTACTTGGCCTTATGGAGTAGTAGAGCTAATAACCAAAGGTGGTAAGATGTTTAAAGTAAATGCCCAAAGGAAAAAAAATATGAACTCTAAGAAAAACAAAGGTGAAGAAATAATTGAAAGCCAAGCAAAAAGATGAAATACCTTGTGAAGAAGCACCAAAAGGCAATAAGGTAGTTCTAAGGAAGTTGGAACCAAAGTTCAAGTTTATCCTGAGACTTCAACCAATCAAAAGGAGAGATGCGAGAGAAATATGCATACCAATAAGCATTGATGGGTACCAGTTTAGAAATGTGTTATGTAATGCGGGAGCCTTAGTTAATATCATGCCAATAATGGACATGTTGTGCGCTGATTTGAAGATCAATTGTCCCGATACAACAAATTTACAAGTAATTGATGGCAAGTTTATACCAACTATAGGAAAAGTCTTGAATGTGCATGTAAAAATTGGCAAATTCACATTCATTGTGGATTTTGAGGTTATGAATCGCAATATGGATGATGATGTGTCTATGATAATTAGGAGGCCATTCTTGAACACTACCAATGCAAACTTGTACATAAGAAAGAATAAAATTATAGTAAGTATCAATGAGGATGATGATGCAGAAAAGATAGTCTTTGTTGATGGAGAATAAGTGCATCCAAATGGGAACAATATAATTATCTCCGATTTACAATTGGAGTATCTCGATTTAGATTCAAATTAAATGAGCAAAAAAGCGTCAGCCTAATGACATTAAACTAAGCTCTACTGGGAGGCAGCCTAAGGGTTTTTAAATTTAAGTTAGTTATTTAGTTAGTTTAATAAGTGCAATTAACATGTTTTAGTTTCTAACTTTCAAAAATTTTATGTCAAATGTGTAGGTAAGGCCATTTGTTAGGTAATAATTAATCGGAAAGGAAATGTCTCGCCAAACTCATTAAAGAGCGTAAAAGAGCAAAGGAGTTCAAACGACAAAGGTAAGGTACATGGAAAAATCACAAGTACGTTTTTTTTGAGATTTTTATATTTCAATGGATTTCTTGCAATTACAATATCTTGTGTAAGAGATACACAAAACCGAAGAATCGCCAAATTAGAATAAACAAAAACTATATGCGAAACACGTGGACAGACTACTCAACGTCGTTGGTTTGAGTCACGACACTAGCAGGGCATAGAGATGAGCATAACAAAATGTGGCAGCTTCCTTGACGATGTCATGAGGCAGTCATGATGCCATTCCTTATAGGCATGACGTTAGTGTCGATGAGGAGTTTTACACCCCATGTTCATTACTTCTTGCACACATGCATCCAAAACCCAACTACAACCACCAAGTATACATGCCTCTAGAGCCCAATTTTAATCATTTCTTAGTGAGATAAGAGAGTTCCTAGTGATTGGGAGTGAAAGAAGCAAGTGCATTGTGGATTTGCAAAAGGTGAAGAATTAGGGCTTGAATTTGATTTCAAGAGCGCTAAGGTTCTAAGTTGGTAGTGAAGTGTGAGGGCTTTGATTTTTAAAGACTTGGAGAAGTGTTCTATACCAGAAAGTAGTCCAGCACTGAGGTAAAATTTAGAATTTCATTAGTTATGCTTTGGAATTTTGAAAAAATTTGATGAAATTGCATGAATAGTGGATTTGAGGTTATTGGATAGGATTTTCAAGTTTTGTGCATATTGAGCATCAATAAGATTCATGGAGACCTAGTATATATTTTTGCATTATTTGGCACATGAATGATCCTTGTCACATAAATTATGATTTTCAGGCGATTTCAAGACCAGAATTGCTAATTGCATTATTGTGTTGTTATTTGAATTTGAGAAAATCCTGAGAAGAAGGAAACAAGTTAGCCAAATGAAAACAAATGAATTTGTGAGAAAGGTATAAATTTGCGAGACCAAGTACTTCATTAGTAGCTAGACCAATGATAAATATGAGGATATTCATCAGAGGGAGTTCATTTGTGAGAAATGTATAAATTTGCTAGATAAGTATGAAAAATGAGCGAACGACTTCATTAGGCAACAAAATAGGAAACATTTCACACAAGAGTATATGGAAAACAAGGTTAAAGGAATGAGTGAGATTGTTTACAAATTTTATGCCAATGCGAAGTTCACGAGGAAGAATGAGCCAGTAAAGGTGAGGGTGCTTGTCCCCTTTAATGAGCGTGAAATTAGTAACATCTATGGATTGGAAAATCTCAGTATAGGTTGGAGCCAAACAAAGTCTCCTAGATGATTTATATTAGAAACCTTATAACTTATACCTTTTTAGAGCCATAAATGGAACGTTAGTTGTCCAAGGACAACCCGACTGGATAATGGGAACTACGAATTTGTTGAAGCATATTAAGTAGGGGAGTGTTAGCAAGGTCTACCAAATGTGGCAACATTTCCTTGTTGCTTCTATATACACCACCACTCAACAGGGATAGATCAACGAGCTAAATGTGGCTTGTTTATATGAGATTATGAAGAAAAGGGATATCGATGTCGGCAAGATAATCTACACCAATATGAGGGAGTCCATTATGTCAGAGTGAGACAACAAATTGTTGTTTCCTATATTGATCACTCAGTTATGCTTGAGGTTAGACTGCGACTGCTTAGAGATGAAGAATTTGATATTGAGGCCTAAGCAACCATGGATGAAGCTTTCATGCTCACACTGAAGTCATCGAATGGTTATCAAGACTCCGATGATGAGAAAGAAAGAGCCGAGGGAGCTAGACTTGAGGCAGAGTTGTTGGCCAAATAGCAAGAGCATAATGCAGCAATAACATGAGCAATTACAATAGAGTTAGCACGGGAGTTCGAATATGAAGGATATGGAGAAGAGGAGGAGCACTAGCAGGGGTTCGCTGAATACTACGAGTTCGTAGACCCGCTGATTATTGAGTAGGAGTTAGATAGTCCCAATGTTTTTCCACCACCTTCTCCAACACAACTACCGGTACCACCACTAAAGGACTTGACTCTATAGCAATATAGGCTTTGGATTGCCGAAATGGGAAAATAGTACCAAGATGACAGGGCTCATTATCATGAAGCTTGAGGAAATATGAATAAGATAGATGGAATGAGTAGCAGAACATCATGTTGTTTGTCGACCATAAGAGGAACATAGCTAGGTATGAGAGGAGCAAACAAATGAGACGAACATATATGTGTTTTGGCTTTCTAGCAACACTAGCTTATGTGTTTGATCTGAATATGGTGTAGGGCAAAGGGGTAAAGCATCGGTTAACACCATCTTACTTTAGAGCTGATGAGGCAGATGATGATGATGATGATGATGATGATGATGATGATGTGCAGTCTGATATCAATGTCTGTTGCGGTATGTGCCCTATGTCAATCTACAAACATTGTTTATTTTATAATTTTAGATAATAAAATAGAGGTTTTCATTTGCTTTTTTTTATAAATGATTCCATGTTTACCTTATAATAAGATCAATAGGTATTTGTCGAAATATCTTAAATGTCCTTAATCAATCATTATACTGGGAACTATAATGAATAAAAAATATCGTGAATCTTGATTGATGGTCAAATGATGATCATGCGTATAGTGATACCAATCGAGATCATAAGTACTTGTTAGGGAACAAGGGACACGTTTGACTCGCTATGAGAACACCACATAGATTAAGTCAAAGGTGTTACTCATGATAGGTATATCATTTAGTCCTTCGACTTGATATTACCATAGACTTCAATATTAAGAGCATGGTGATATGAGACAATCAAACGTTGTATTTAACCAGATGATTATAAAGATTATGATTGGTTACCATGTGAATAATGTGTGAAGGTGCGTAATCGAGATAGAATTTGTCCGTTTCGTATATATAGAGATATCAATTGATCCTCCAATATGTTTGACGGCTAAATGAGCTAGTCTAAGTGAATTGATATGATTTATGTCACTTGGATGTTTTCAATCTACCTAAAGATCGAGACTAGTATGATTGAACATTAAGGGTAGTTTTTCATGCCTTATATTTAATCAAAGGATATGATGTATGTTATTCATTAGGTTGTATCGATTTTGATATTCATGCTACTTGGGTAGTCATACTGCCTTGCTAGAGACCGTTTATGACTTGTGTATGAAAATGATTTGGTTTACTGTTAACGTTGCATGAACCTATTGGGTCGTACACAATAAAATTAATGACATTAAAGCCCTTATGTTTTGTTATATGATAACTTATTAATAGGGGCGTTTGTGTAATTTGCTTGAATTGCCTAAATACAATAGTAGTATTATGAATAAGCTTTTAAAGAAAGCTTATCTACACATATAAATAGAGGTCGAAACCCTAAAAATGAATAAGATTTTCGTTTTTGCTATTTTTGAGTTCTTTGGATTTAATGAGAGAAAGAAAAATGTTTTCTATCTATCTTAGGGCTAGCACTCCAAATTGTGGTCACTGTTCGTGTGTGGATTTTCGATACAGGACGCGCACTTGAACGACTTAGAGATCGAATAATTTGAGAAGGAAATCACAGATTAAGGTATTTACTTTTGTAGATTTAGTTTAATGAAACTTGTTTTCGATCATGTTGGGGCTTTTTAAAAAAAATATTTTGAATTTTTTGCTGCGTATGAACCCTAAACCTAATAGTGGTATCAGAGCCATAGACTCGGTTCTACTAAAAGTATGTATGTTTTCTTTGATTTATATATGATATATGTGTGAAAATGATCTTGGTTAATGTATAAATGATGTACATATAAGTTTTGTTATAATTGTTATCAAGAATTGGTTTTAAAGCATATTGTTAATTCATGTATTTGATACATACACATGATTTGGTTAATTGATAAAACTCATGTTTAGAATATTTTGACTAACATATGTTTTTAATATCGAACGATGTGAATTTTTTATGTTCATGGAAGAAATCATGATTAGGTTGATATGATTAATTTAATATGATTTTGGCGTTGAATGCATGATTAATATTTCGTTTCTTAATTCTATTGCTTGTTTTGTATGAATAAGAATCGAAACTTGTTTTGATCATATATCTCATTGTGGTTATCTCTTAGAATATTACTATTAGATAGGAGATAAAATTGTAATCGAATAAGAATTATAAATCTTATAAGTTAGGTGTGATACATAACAAATTCTTATTGGATAAGGATTCAAAGTATCTTAGATTCTAATTGGATTAGGATAAGACATTAAGTTAGAAGTGGGCGCAAGTTAATTAAAAACGCTTTAATTAATATTTTTCGAAATTAAAATAAGGGACAGTTTTGGTCAATTGAATTGACTAAAATAATGAGAAACTTTATGAGATTTTTAATTTTCAAAAATTAAATTTGTTTTCATGAAATTAAGTGGCCCGTAGGATTGCTGCTAACTATTCGTAGCATAAGAATATTCGCACAATAGTCAATATTAATAAAATCTCCTAATTGTTTAGTGATTATACATGCATTGCAATATATGATATTTATCTTTTTTAATTTTTGATCACTAAAACAAATAAAAAAACTCTCTTCCAAATTTTAAGTCAAGTGTCATCCATTCTCAAACACTTGTCAAGGCTTCGATCACATCGATATGGGTTAGCATCCATAGAGTGTATTGTGTTGTCTTGGTAAGACAGGTTGGGTAACAATTACTCTATTATTTGAAATGGCTAGACTTGATGATGCTATCAAAAAGGTTTTGGCTTTAGGCACAAGATGAGATAAAACATGCTAAGACATGAGATGTTATAATTTCATAAAAACAACTTAAAGTTATATATGATGTAATTGATAAAAAAGTAACTTCCTAAATAACACAATTCAAATTGTCATGCCTCAGTTGTCTTAGAATTAGGTGAAACATAGATTTTAGTCCCTTAAATTAAAATAGTATTTTTAGGAGGTTGTCAATTTAATAGAAGTCTATTCCTTTATACTAAAATGAGATTTTATGTAATCTTTGTTGTAGAGCTACAACCTCTTCAAATCACACTAATCCTTTGTCACTGCTATCCATCCTTGAGAAGGATAAGTTTTTTGGGACAAACTTGACCAGTTTAGAAACTTGAGAATTTTTCTTAAGCATGAACGCAAGTCGTATGTCCTTGATGATCCTATTTATGAGGAACCACTAACCAATGCTTTAAGAGCTATGAAGGATGCACATACCAAACATGTCAATGACTCAACTGATATTGCATGCATTATATTGGAAACCATGGTTCATGAACTTTAGAATGACATAAAACACATGGAAACTTACGACATGGCTACGATATTAAAAGAAATGCTCTAACAGCTGGCGAAGCAAGAAAGATTCGAGACAATCAAGAACCTTATTCTTGCAAAATGGCTGAGGGTGCGTAAGTTAGTCATCATGTTTTAAAAATAAAGGGCTATATTGACCATCTTAACAAACTTGGATTTCCCAAAAGCCAAGAGTTGGGTACGAATTTGATCCTAAATTCATTATCTCATAGTTATTGTAGGGTTTTTGGGTTCATACGCAACGAAAAATTCAAAATAAAATTTGAAAAACCATAATAGGATCGAAAATAAGTTCCATTATACTAAATCTACGAAAGTAAATCATACCTTATTCCGTGATTTCCTTTTGATTGCTCAATTTTTAAGATGTTCAAGTGCGCGTCCTCTATAAGAAATCTACACACGAATGGTGACCACAATTTGGAGTGCTAGCCCCAAGAGAGATTGAAAAACGATTTTTCTTTCTCTCCTTAAATCCAGAGAACTCAAAAAATCATAAAACAAAGTCTTATTACATTTTTTAGGGATCCACTATTTATTTATATGTGTAGATAAGCCATCACTTAAAATCCTATTCATAATACAACTATTGTATTTACATAGTTTAAGCGAATTACACATACGCCCTTATTAATAAGTTATCATATAACAAATTGTAAGGGCTTTTATGTCATGAGTTTTATCATATAAAATTCATTACTCTGTACCAACTGAAATTGTGGAAAGCCCCTCTTTGTGTGCGACCCAATAGGTTCATGTGACGTTGGCAGTGAACTAAAAATAATTTTGGTACATAAATCATAAGTGGTCTCTAGCAAGGCATTACGACAACCCCAGTAGCATGAATATCAACATCGATACAACCTAATTAATAATGTATATCGTATCCTTTTGTCGTGCGATATCCTTTGATTAAACATAAGACATGAAAAGTCATCCTTAATGTTCAATCGTACTAGTCTCGATCTTTAGGTAAACTGAAAAACATCCAAGTGACATTGATCATATCAATTCACATGGACTTGGCCAATATAAGTCTATCTTATCGAGGGATCCACTGATATCTCTCTCTATATGAGAGTGAAAAATTCTATCTTGATTACACAACTTCACATATTATTCACACGGTAACCAATCACAATCTTTATAATTGTCCAGTAAAAGACGACATTTGATTGTGTCAAATTATCATGCTCCTAATATTGAAGTCTATGGTAATATCAAGTCGAAGGACTAAATGATATACCTATCGTGAGAAACACTTATGACTTAATCCATGTGGTGTTCTCATAGCGGTTCGGTCTTGTATCTTATTCCATAATAAGTACTCATGATCTTGATTCGTCTCCTTATACATCAATCAAGATTCACACTAGTCTTAATTCATTATAGTTCCCAGTATAATGACCGACTAGGGACATTTAAGATATTTCAACAAATACCCATGAATCTTACTATAAGGTAAACATGCAATCACTTATAATAAAACAACAGATGAAACCTCTATTTTATTAACTAAAATTATAAGATAAATAATGTTTGTAGATTGACCTAGGGCACATGCCCTGACAATTATTCACAATTTTCATTGAACTATAACATGAATAATATAGAGATGTTTATCTCAGAGTTGTATTTGATGCTTAAAACTGTTGAGCAGAATGTCGAGAAACACATTGCTAATGTACTGATGGTTCAGAAAGGAAAGGCTTTGAAGAAGAAGCGCGAATACAAGGCTAAAGTTGCCAAGGCTGTTGTCGCTATTATAAAACCTATGGAACAAGTCAAGCCTAAGGTTTCTTCTACTTAACAGTCTCAAAAGAAAAAGGAAAAAGAATGAAATTTCCATTTCTGCCATACTTTTGGGTGTTAGTTTAGAAATTTCCATCTCTATCTTGAAGTTCTAAAGAAGAAGAAGAGTAGTGCGACTACCGCTTCATGTATTTAAATTATTGAAGTTAACTTGTCTACTAGTGATTCACGGGTATTAGATACCAGATGTGGATCTCACATTTGTATTAATGTGCAGGGTCTCACCAAAAGTAGAAAGCTAAAGAATGGAGAAGTCATCTTACGAGTTAGAAATGGAGTAAAAATGTTGCTTTGGCCATAAGATGCTATGAGTTAATTTTACCAAATGGACTTGTTCTAGTTTTAGATAAATGTTATTACGTCCATACCTTGAGCAGAAACATAATTTCAGGTTCGTGTTCGAATTTGGAGGGTTTTGATTTCATTATTGTGAATAATAAATGCACCATTTCTCATAAAGATATTTTGTATGTAAATATTTGTGTAATGGACTTTATATTCTAAACACAAAAAGGTCCATATATACTCCTATTCGTAAGGTAAATACAAAGAGATTCAAGTTAAGTGATTTGAATCAGTTTTAGCATTGTCTTCTTGACCACATAAATAAGAAACACATTTCTAAACTCCATAGAGATGGACTTTTAGATTCATTTGATTTTGAATCGTATGAAACATGTGTATCTTGTTTACTGGGCAAGATCACGAATAGTCTCTTTACTAGACACAAAAAAGGGAAAGTGATTTATTGGGTCTAATAAATACTTATGTTTGCAGTCTTATAAACACAATGGCTAGATGTGGTTATCAATACTTTATTACTTTCAATGTTAATTTAAGCAAATATGGTTACGTGTATCTTATGAAGCATAAAGCGAATATTTTGAGACGTTTCAAGAATTTTAGAATGAACTGCAAAATCAACTTGGTAAAACTATTAAAATACTTTGATCGGATGGAGGCAGTGAATATCTGAGATAAGAGTTTGATGATTATTTTAGAAACTGTGGGATTGTCTTACTGTTAACTCCTCCACCAACTCCACAATAGAATTATGTTTTTGAGAAGAGAAATTGAATTTTATTGGATATGATTCAATCTATGATGAGTTAAGCAATTCTTCTTATTTCTTTTTGATGTTATACCTTAGAAATTGCTGCATTTACACTGAATCGTATTCCTTTTAAAGCGGTTGATCAAACAACATGTGAGAAGTGGTTTGGAAAAGATGAAGTTTTTATTTTCTTAAGATTTAGGGCTATGAGGTTTATGTATGACGAAAAATCTCAAAAACACTATTAGCTAATCCTACCAAGTATTTATTTATTGTTTCCTAAAGAAACTAGAATTTACTACTTTTATAATCCCTTTTAGAGCAAAATGTCTATTTCTCGGAATGGTGTCTTTATGGACAAAGATCTTATTTCAAAAGACAAAAATGAGAATAAAGTAAGTCTTGAAGAAGTTCAAGAACCACAAATAAACACTCAACCGCCAGTGCGAGATAAAAAAGTCTTGAACTAGTTGAACCTCCACAGGTATTATAAGGCCCGCGTAGGTCTAGTAAGATAAGAGATCAACCTAAAGATTTGAATTCCTTATTACTAATAATAGTGAAATGTTGCTTATAGATCAAACTGAGCTTACTATTTATCAGGAGGTTGTGTTTAGCCATGAGGCAGATAAATGGCTTAGTGACATGAATTCTATCATGCAATATATGTATGATAACCAAGTTTAGAACCTGGTTGACTTACCTGAAAGTGGTAAAACAATTAGATGTAAATGGATTTTCTAGAAGAAAATTGGCATGGATGGCAGTGTGCATACTTATAAAGCACGACTAGTAGAAAAAGGTTTCAGACAGACTCAAAGTGTTGATTATGATGAAACTTTTTCTCCTTTAGCCATGCTTAAATCCATTAGAATCTAGTTTCCATAGTCGCATATTATGACTATTAGATATGGCAAATGGGTGTCAAAATAGTTTTTCTAAATAAAAAGTTACTTGAGGTCATATATATGATATAACCTAAAAGGTTTGTTAATCCTGAGAATTCTAGAAGGTGTTCAAGCCTCAAAGATATATTTATGGATTAAAGCAAGCATCTCTTTGTTGGAATCTTCATTTTGATGAAACGTCTAAGGAATTTGGTTTCATTAAAAATGAAAATGAGCCTTGTGTATACAAGAAGGTCAGTGGGAACGTGGTTGTTTTTCTAGTATAGTATGTTGACGACATATTACTCAATAGAAATGGTATCCCAACCTTGTAGAGTGTCAAGTCTATTGGGTTTTGGGGTTCATACGCAGCGGAGATTACAAAACAATTTTAACAAAAACCCCAACAAGATCCGAATATAATTCCATTAAAAACGTTTAAACCATGAAAAACTTAATCATACCTCAATCACAATATACCTTTCTGAAGGTTGATCGATCTCTAAGGCGCTGCCAACGACGAACGCCCTCTATCAGCAGTCCACACACGAACGGCGGCCGAGATTTGAAGTGCTAGCTTCAAGAGAATACCAAACCTTTTTGTTTCTCTCCAAAACGATCCAGAGCATACCAAAAACCCTAAGTCGTTTCTAAAACGAAAAAAGAGTTTCGGCCATTTTCTTTCGTTAGCGTATTCTAACTTAAAGAGTCTATTTATACAACCCTTGTATATAGACGGTTAAGTAAATTACACATATACCCCTACTTAAAGAAGTATAAGTGTAATACACCACAAGGACGTTTCCGTCATGAATTTTATCATATAAAATTCATTTTTCTGAACCATCTTAAAATCTCGCAAAACCATTCTTAGTGTGCGACCCAATAGGCTCATACAACGTTGGCAGTGTACCAAAACACGTTTTGGTATACAAGTCATAAGCGGCCTCTAGCAAGACATTATGACTACCCAAGTTGTACGAATATCAAATAGATACAACCTAATCAATAGTGTATATAACATCCTTTTGTCACATGATATCCTTTTGATCAAACATAAGGCATGGAATTATCATCCAACATGTTCAATCGTAGTAGTCTCGATATCTAGGTAGACTGAAAACATCCAAGTGACATTGATCAATATCAATTCACTTAGACTAGGCCTTTTAACAGTCTAACACATCGAGGGATCCACTAGATATATCTCTTTATATGAGAGGGACAAATTCTATCTTGATTACACAACTTCATCACATTGCTCACACAGTAACTAATCACAACCTTTATAATCGTCCAGTTAAAGACAACGTTTGATAGTGTCAAATCACTGTGTTCCTAATGTTGAATTCTCTGGTAATCTCAAGTCAGAGGACTGAGAAATATACCTATCATGAGAAATAACTATGACTTAATCCATGTGATGTTCTCATAGCGGGTCGGTCTAGTACTTTGTTCCCTAACAAGTACTCGTGATCTTGATTCGTATCCCTATATGTATAATCATCATATGATCATGAATCAAGACTCACACTAGTCTTAATTCATTATAGTTCCCAGTATAATAATCGACTAGAGACATTTAGGATATTTCTGTAAATACCCATGGATCTTATTATAATTTAAACATGCAAATTAATTATAATAAACACCAAATGAAATCCTCTATTTTATTAACTAAAAGTATTCATAAAGACAGTTAATGGATTGACCTAGGGCACATGCCCCAACATCTCTCCCACTTGCACTAGGGTCAATCATATATGCATCTAATGCCTAATAATCTAACATGACCATCATGTTTTGCTTGTGGAAGAGCTTTTGTCAATGGATCCACAACATTGTCTTCAGTAGGTACTCTGCAAATCTTTACGTCTCCCCTCTCAATAATTACTCTGATGAGAAGAAAACACCTGAGTATATGTTTGGATCTGTGGTGTGATCTAGGTTCCTTGGCCTGTGCTATTGCCCCGTTATTGTCACAATACAAACAAACAGGGTTAGCAATACTTGGAACCACACCTAGTTCGGAAATGAACTTTTTGATCCAAATCGCCTCCTTTCTTTGCATCGGACGGACGTTTATGCAATATACTCAACTTCATGTTGTAGAATCTGCTACGCTCTTGCTTCGAACTTTTCCAAATTTACGCACCCTCATTCAAAGTAAACACATATCCAGACTGCGATCTAAAATCATCTATATCAGTTGAAAAACTTGCATCTGTATAACCATTCACAACTAGATCATTTTCAAAACCTTCATAGACCAAGAACACTTCCTTACACCTTCTTAAGTATTTAAGAATGTTCTTTACTACTATCCAATGACTCTCACCAGGATCTGACTGATATCTACTTGTAGTGCTCAAAGCATATGATACATCAGGTCGAGTGCATAACATGGCATACATGATAGATCCAATAGTTGATGCATAAGGAATATTATTCATACGGTCTCGCTCATCATTTGTCTTAGGACATTGAATTTTGCTGAGACTTAGGCCATGAGACATTGGCAACAATCCTCATTTAGAGTCTTGCAAACTGAACCTATTCAGCACCTTGTCTATGTAAGCACTCTGACTTAGACCGATTAGCCTCTTATATCTATCCCTATAGATCCTTATCCCTAGGATATAGGCTGCATCTCCTAAGTCTTTTATTGAGAAACACTTCCCTAACCAAGACTTGACATTCTACAATGTTGGGATGTCATTTCCAATGAGTAGTATATCATCAACATACGATACAGAGAAAAACAACTACACTCCCACTGACCTTCTTGTATACACAAGGCTCATCTTCGTTCTTAATAAAACCAAAATCCTTGATTGCTTCATTAAAACGAAGATTCCAACTTCGAGAAGCTTGCTTTAATCCATAAATGGATCTTTGAAGCTTGCATACCTTCCTAGAATTCTCAGGATGTACAAAACCTTCAGGTTGTGTCATATACATGTCCTCAAGCAGCTTTCCATTAAGAAATGTTGTTTTTACATCCATTTGCCATATCTCATAGTCATAATATGCTGCAATGGCAATTAAAATTTTTATGGATTTAAGCATGGCTACCGGCGAAAAAGTTTCATCATAATCAACACCTTGAGTCTTCCTGAAACCTTTTGCTACAAGTCTTGCTTTAAAAGTATGCACTTTGCCATCCATGTCAGTTTTCTTCTTGAAAACCCATTTACACCCAATGGCCTTACCACCTTCAGGTAAATCAACCAAGTTCCAAACTTGGTTATCATACATGGATTGCATCTCAGAGTTCATGGCACTTAGCCATTTATTTGAGTCTGGTCGAGACATAGCCTCCTGATAAGTGGTGGGCTCATTTTGGTCTATAAGAAACACATCACGACTATCAGTAATGAGAAATCCAAATCTCTCTGGCTCATTTCTTACCCTACTAGATTTACGTGGGCCTTGTGTCACTTGTGGAGGTTCAACTGGTTCAGAACGTTGTTGAACTTCCAGTAGCGGTTCAGTGTTTACCTGTGATTCTCGAACTTCTTCAAGATTTATTTCTCTCCCACTAGTGTCTTTTGAAATAAACTATTTTTCCATAAAGGCACCATACCGAGCAACAAACACTTTGTTCTCAGTGGGATTCTAAAAGTAATATCCTTTTGTTTCCTTAGGATACCCCACAAATAAACACTTGTCAGATTTAGGTGCTAGTTTTTCTGAAACTTGTCGCTTTACGTAAGCCTCACAACCCCAAATCTTAAGAAAAGATAAACTAGGTCTCTTCCCGTACCATATCTCATATGGTGTTTTATCAACCACTTTAGAAGGAACTCGATTTAGAGTGAAAGCTGCAGTTTGTAATGCATAACCCCAAAAGGATAATGGAAGATCTGCATGACTCATCATAGATCGAACCATATCTAATAAGGTTAGATTTCTCCTTTCGGAAACTCCATTCCATTGTGAAGTTGCTGGTGGAGTCAATTGGGAGACAATCCCACAATTTCTAAGATGATCATCAAATTCTTGGCTTAAATACTCACCACTTCGATCTGATCGAAGTGTTTTGATAGTTTTACCAAGTTGATTACGCACTTCATTTTGAAACGTTCGAAACATCTCAAATGATTTTGCTTTATGTTTCATTAGATATACATAACCATATCTCATTTGAAATCATCAATAAATGTAATGAAGTACTTGATAACCTCCTCTAGCCATTGTGTTTATAGGACCGCATACATAAGTATGTATTAGACCCAATAAATCACTTGCCCTTTCATGTCCAAGAAAGGGATTTTAGTCATCTTGCCCAATAAACAAAATACCCAATATGTTTCTAAATCAAATGAATCTAGAAGTCTATCTTTATGGAGCTTCGCATTTCTCATTTATGTGCAGACGACAATGCCAAAGATAGGTTTGATTCAAATCATTTGACTTGAATCTCTTTGTATTTATGTCTTTTCATGCTTAGAATATAAATACCATCATACAAATCAACATTTGCATAAAATATGCCTTTACGAGAAATGGAACATCTATTATTTGCAATAATAAAATCAAAACCATCCATATCCAAACATGAAACATAAATGATGTTTCTCAAGTGCAGAGCACAAAATAACAATTATTTAAAGTTAAAATAAGTTAACTAGATAAAACTAAGTCATATGATCCAACAGCCAAGGCAGCAACTCTTGCTCCATTCCCTACGCGGAGGATGACTTCTCCTTTCTTCAACTTTCTACTTCTGGTGAGTCCCTGCACATTTATACAAATGTGAGATCCACATCCGGTATCTAATACCCTTGAATCACTAGTAGATAAATTAATTTCAATAACATAAATACCTGTAGTGGTAGTCGCACTACCCTTTTTCTTCCTTAGATCTTCCAGATAGAGTTTGTAATTTTTGAACCAATGTCCAGGTGCATGACAAAAATGACAATTTCCTTCTTTTTCTTTTGGGTGTTTTGAAGCAGGAACAGGCTGGGGCTTGACTTGTTCCATAGGTTTTGCGACAAAAAACGTGCCTTGGCAACTCTAGCCTTGCCTTTGCCTTTCTTCTTCATTCCCTTTCCTTTTGGACCATCAACACATTACTAGAGGGTTTCTTGATATTTTGTTCAGCAGTTTTAAGCATCAAATGCAACTCTGAAATTGATTTCTCCATATTATTCATATTGTAGTTCATCACAAATTGTGAATAACTCTCTAGTAATGAATTCAAGATCAAATCCGTCGCCAACTCTTGGCTTATGGGGAATCCGAGTCTATCAAGCTGGTCAACATAGCCCTTCATCTTCAGAACATGAGGACTAACTGACGCACCCTCAGTCATCTTGCAAGAATGTAGATTTTTGACTATCTCAAACCTTTCTTGCATAGCTTGCTGTTGGAACATTTCCTTCGAGTTATAGCCATGTCGTAGGCTTCCATTAGTTCCATGTCCTTCGAAGTTCAGGAACCATAGTTGCCGAAGATAATACATGCAACATCGGTAGAATCGTTGACATGCTTACTATGCGCATCCTTCACAGATTTCGTAGCATTGGCTGGTGGGTCCTTAAGGAATGGAGCATCCAGGACATACAACTTGCTTTCATGCTTAAGAACAATTCACAAGTTTCTGAACCAGTCAAGAAAGTTAGTCCCAGATAGCTTATCCTTCTCAAGGATGGATCGCAGTGACAGGGGATTATTGTCACTTGAAGAGGCCATCGATCTACAATAAAGATTATGCAAAGTTTATTTTAGTATAGAGGAATAGACTCCCACTAAATTAACAACCCTCCTAAAACATATTATTTATTTAGGGGACTAAAATCCATATTTCACCTAATTCTATGACAAATGGCATGACACACATAACTAGATTATTTAGGTAGGTAATGATTACCAATTACATCTTATGTAATTTTTAGATCCTTTTATAAGATACGGGACATCTTATGTCTTAGCATGTTTTTATCTCATCATTTGCCTAAAGCTCAAAACTATTTTGATGACTTTATTAAGTCGGACCATTTTAAACATTTAGGTAACTCTTACCCAACTTGTCTCACCAAGATAACACAATACACCTGTATATATGGTGAAACTATATTACTGTGATCGAGGCCTTTGACAAGTGTTTAAAATGGATGACATGAGGCTTAAAATTTAATAGAGGGATTTTATTCAGTTTTAGTGATTTTATGTAAATAATGAAATATCATATATTTTATTGATTTGTTCAATCACTAAACAATTTGGAAATTTCTTTTATACTTTTCACTAACAAAAGAATTTTCATACGCTAGGATTAGTTAGACGGCGGTCCCACCGGCCGTCAATGAAGCGATGAATTCCACTGACCGATCAATGACAGGTACGAGGGGCAACGCCCCCATTTTTTTTTTAGAAGACGAATCTCAATTCCGAAAATTAAAATTCGCTATAGAAAATCATAATTTTTGCTGATTTTATTATCATAAATTAACCCTTTAATTTATTAGAAATTAAGTCAATTAAAACATTTTAATTAACCCGGGCCCACATCTAACTAATCTTCTTATCCTAATCGAATTAGGATTTAAGATATTTGAATCCTAGTATATTACCAATAACAAGATTCTTGATATTTATCTCCTATTATAATTTGTTATCTATCTTTATCAAATAGAAACTTCATAACAAAATAGATATAACAAAATAAAAAAATTAATTTCAAAAATTAATTATTTATTTTGGATTTAAGATATTTGAATCCTAGTATATCACCAATAACAAGATTCTTGATATTTATCTCTTATTCTAATTTGTTATCTATCTTTATCAAATAGAAACTTCATAACAAAATAGATATAACAAGATAAATAAATAATTTCGAAAATTAATTAATTATAAATAAATAATTTCGAAAATTAATTATTTATAAATAAATAATTTCGAAAATTAATTATTTGCAATTTCGGTCCTCATCCAAATAATCACAAACATGTAATTGAATCACGACCTACTATCCCAATCGAACCTAATGGTGTCATGGATCACAAAACACGAAATTCAATTCATTAAAATTATTTGAATTAACCAAACATGGTTACTAGCATGTACGAAACTGATTTTAATTAAATCACGAATATGTGTATCATATACACAAAACATGATAATAAATCTCAAAGACAACTTATGTATATCACATATACATCAACTATTAACATGCTTTCAATCATATATCATGTATATATCGGAGAAAAAACATGCAATGAATTTAATGGAATCGAACTCGAAGGCTCGATACCACTATTGGGTTTTGGGGTTCATACACAAATGGAGATTACAAAACAGTTTTGACAAAAACCCCAACAGGATCCGAATCTAATTCCATTAAAAACGTTTAAACCATGAAAAACTTAATCATACCTCTATCGCAATATACCTTTCTGAAGGTTGATCGATCTCTAAGGCGTTGCCAACGATGAACGCCCTCTATCAGTAGTCCACACACGAACGGCGGCCGAGATTTGAAGTGCTAGCTTCAAGAGAATACCAAACCTTTTTGTTTCTCTCCAAAACGATCCAAAGCATACCATAAACCCTAAGTCATTTCTAAAACGAAAATAGAGTTTCGGCCTTTTTCTTTCGTTAGTGTATTCTAACTTAAAGCGTCTATTTATACAACCCTTGTATATAGACGGTTAAGTAAATTACACATATACCCCTACTTAAAGAAGTATAAGTGTAATACACCACAATGACGTTTCCGTCATGAATTTTATCATATAAAATTCATTTTTCTAAACCATCTTAAAATCTCGCAAAATAATTCTTAGTGTGCGACCCAATAGGCTCATACAACGTTGGCAGTGTACCAAAACACATTTTGGTATACAAGTCATAAGCGGCCTCTAGCAAGACATTATGACTACCCAAGTTGTACGAATATCAAATCGATACAACCTAATCAATAGTGTATAAAACATCCTTTTGTCACACGATATCCTTTTGATCAAACATAAGACATGGAATTGTCATCCAACATGTTCAATCGTACTAGTCTCGATCTCTAGGTAGACTGAAAACATCCAAGTGACATTGATCAATATCAATTCACTTAAACTAGGCCTTTTAACGGTCTAACACATCGAGGGATCCACTGGATATCTCTCTTTGTATGAGAGGGACAAGTTCTATCTTGATTACTCAACTTCATCACATTGCTCACACAGTAACCAATCACAACCTTTATAATCGTCCGGTTAAAGACAACGTTTGATAGTGTCAAATCACTGTGTTCCTAATGTTGAAGTCTCTGGTAATCTCAAGTCAGAGGACTGAGAAATATACCTATCATGAGAAATAACTATGACTTAATCCATGTGATGTTCTCATAGCGGGTCGGTCCAGTACTTTGTTCCCTAACAAGTACTCATGATCTTGATTCGTATCCCTATACGTATAATCATCATATGATCATCAATCAAGACTCATACTAGTCTTAATTCATTATAGTTCCCGATAATGATCGACTAGGGACATTTAGGATATTTCTCAGTAAATACCCATGGATCTTATTATAATGTAAACATGCAAATTAATTATAATAAACAACAAATGAAATCCTCTATTTTATTAACTAAAAGTATTCATAAAGACAGTTAATGGATTGACCTAGGGCACATGCCCCAACAAAGTCTTAGTTAGAGAAGTGTTTCTTAATGAAGGATTTAGGTGATGCAGCCTAAATCCTTGGGATTATGATCTATAAGGATAGATATAAAAGGCTGATTGGTTTAAGTCAAAATGCTTATATTAACAAGGTACTGAATAGGTTCTGTATGCAAGATTCTAAAAGAGGGTCGTTGCTAATGTTTCAAAGTATAAGTCTCAGAAAGACTCAATGTGTGAAGGCTAATCATAAGCGAGAGTGCATGAATACGATTCCATATGCAGTAACTATTAGATATATAATATATGCCATGTTATGCACCTAACTCGGTGTATCATATGCTTTGAGTGCAGTAAGCAGATATCAGTCTAATCCCAGTGAGAGTCACTAGATAGCAGTAGAGAACATTTTTAAGTACTTGAGAAGGACTACAAAAGTTTTTTTGGTCTATGGGAGTTTGGAAGACGAGCTTCAAATCGCAATATGGAAATGTGTTTACATTGAATGGAGGCGCACTAAGCTGGAAAATTTCAAAGCAAGATATTGTTGCAGCTATAATAGAAGTTAAGTACATTGTAGTGTCCGATGCAGCTAAGAAGGCAGTTTGGGTAAAAATGTTCATATCTGAACTTGGTATGATTCCGAGTATAGCTAACTCCATCTGCTTGTATTGTGACAACAACAGGGTGATAGCAGAAGCCAAGGAACCAAGATCACACCATCGATTCAAAAATATGCTTAGACGTTTTCATCTTATTCGAGAAATCATTGAGATATGAGATGTGAAGATTTGAAGAGTTCCCATAGAAGACGATGTTGTAGATCCTTTGACGTAGGCTCTTCCACAAATGAAACATGATGGTCATGTTAGGTCATTAGGTATTAGATACATGAATAATTTTCCCTAGTGCAAGTAAGAGATATTAGAGCATGTGCCCTAGGTCAATCTACAAACATTATTTTTCTGATAATTTTAGATAATAAAATAAAGGTTTTTGTTTGATATGTTATTTTAAGTGATTGCATGTTTACTTTATATTAAGATCCAAGTATACTTGTTGAAATATTCTAAATACCCTTAATCAGTGTGAACTATAATGAATTAAGACTAGTGTGAATCTTGATTGATGGTCACCTTTCGTGTGTTGATTTCCAATATAAGACATGAACTTGAACGCCTTTGAGGTCGAATAATCAGAGAAGGAAATCATGGATTAAAGTATTGTTTACTTTTGTAGATATAGTTTAATGGAACTTATTTTTGATCCTGTTGGGGGTTTTCAAAAATTATTTTGAGTTCTCCATTGCATATAAACCCCAAAACCGATCAGCGTTTTAGGATTTGTTTAGACATTGGGAGTTGAGAGATACATCGATACCATGTTGTTTTAATTTTTGGATTTTTTTGTTAACTATTTAGTTGTTTAAATTCTATGTTTAGATTAGTTTATGATTTTATATCTTGTGTTATTATACATGTTTGTGTATTTTAGTGTTTTCATGTTTCAGGCTTATTTTAAAACTTGAGGACAAGGTTTGATTTCAGTTTGAGGGCATCAACACTACACTACCTTATGGGAAGTGGTAAGAAGGTTGAGATAAGGATAAACATTGCGGGTATGATCATTTAAATTTTATTTTTGAAGCAGTCAAAGAGGAAAACATGCAAGTATATAATTTGTTTCACTTACTTACCATTTGAATGCTTAATTAATATAGATTAGGTTATATATAATGATGTGTAATGAATAAGTCGTTCATTTGCATGTTCATGCCTTTAATTTGAGGTTGAGTAAAAATACAAGTGTTTTGTTGATATGAAACTCAAGAGAATATTTTTTAAATTTTTGTAGAAAACAATGAATTGTAGCAACAATAGTATGATTTCATGATTAGAAACCTAGAGTTAGGTAAGGCCATGAACTTGAAACAAAAGCAATAAATTACTAAAATATTTCTTGTGGATAAAGTTAGATCTCTAAAGAATTCTATAAAAGTGTGAATCTTAACTGAATAATATAAAGTAAATAAAGACTTAGTACAAAGAGGGAAATAAATAAGAATATTAAATGAAAAGTTGGAGTTAACTTGCTTGATTAAGTGAAAGTGAGAAGTGTTAACAAGATTTTTAGGACAGAAATGATAGAAAGTCCCACAAGTTCTATAGGAAATGGAGGAGTGAACTTGATGGTTGGACAAAATAAGAAAAAAATGGAGTCTATAGGAAAAGGAGCAGGGAGCGTGAGAAGAAAAGAAATGAGAGTTAAAAAATAAAGAAAAGAAGGCAAAAGTTAAAATAAAACTTTTCAAATAAAATATTTAGCTCGAGTGCTGGTAGCTTAATTGAGTTAAGTTATCTTTCCTACTATGTTAAGTCCTATGGACTCTTGAAATGCTAAAATCTACCAAAATATGTTTTGTATATGCTTATTTGTGAACTCTTGAGCTTAATGAGAAATTATCAGATTGTTCACTTGCTACTTGAGTGCCGAGGTGAAACAAGCTTGTGAGTAGTGATGGTTTTGGTTTTGGTCTACTTTGGTGTTTCGAAAGTGAGTTGTATGTGCTGTTTGAGTATTTTGAAAAAAATAAGTTTTTACCAAAAAAAACTCTTGAGTGGATTATTAACTTGAAGAAAAATTCTACTATGGAGCCTAAATACATACTCTATGAAAAATGTAAAATGAATGAGAACTAGAGTAATAATATTTAGGACACTTATTAAAATACGCTTTTGTTCGGGACGCACAAAATCTTAAATTTAGGGGTATTTGATAAGTGATTATTTAGACTTATATATAGAATTAGTTAAGTAGTATATTCAATATAAAATATCTAAATGGGTTCTAATAAATAATGTTTATTCATTTTTAGGTAAATAAGGTATAAAGGAAGAAAAAGAGTGAAACGAAAAGAAAAATAGACCTAAAATACAGCAAAGTGTGGTTGACACCTTGGCTTATAGGTGCATCGCTATGAGGGCACAAGGCACAGCGTTGGATGACCCAGACACAGTGTGGGAGAAAATACGAGTGAAGAAAATAAGACGGTAAGCTTGACGCAGTGGCAACATCGTGGAGATTGAAGGGAAGACCAAATAGACAACGCCAAGGTCATTAAATAGAGGAAATGCATATAAAAGTGGTGGCACTGTGGCATTACACACACAACACTAAGGTTAAGTGACAGCTCTGAGACAGAAGAAAATAAAAAGTTAGAGTTCTATTTCGTGTTAAATTGTAAAATATGATTTGTAATTGTTTAAAAACATGATTATAGCGTGTAAATAGATAGGAAACCAAGGTAATAATATAACATACAATAGATTAGTCACTATTAACATAGTTTAGCATAGGTTTTACTTATTCTTGAGTATTAAGAAAATTTGTGGAGAGAAGACATTGAAGACTCACGTGTGGTAATTTGGGTATTGTGTTTATTGATTTAATTAAAGTTATTTCATTATATCTTTGATTTCAACGAATACCACTACGTGCATGTTTGTTTCAATGAAGAGTGAGTAGAATATTAATCTTAAGGATCAATGGATCCTATGGTATGAATGTTATGCTATTAAAATGAGTAGAATCAAAATATAAAAAGTGTAGTGGTTAGAATTTATATTGATTCTGAGCATAATGTTATGTACATTTTGATCACATATTTGTTGAAATTAGGTTTTAGAAGTTATCGTGGCCATTGAAGCTTTTAAGTCATTTGGATGGCACAACCATAAAAAACACAACATCGAGCGATAGTTGTTGATTAGGGAGGCACAGATAGTAAACTTAATTGGTTATGAATGTAAAAATCTGGAACATCGAAGAAATGTGGAGCTTACATTATTCACAACGATAGGTGGAGTTCTAGTTTGCACATTAGAATCTTTTCCATCACGATAATGGTTAAAGTAGATTTGGAAAAAATATGTTTATTCTAATTTGACATTGCACGCACGTAATAAATATGATAAAGTGAGTTGAAAATTATAATATTCCATTACCTATGTGAAGTTGTGAACTAAGATAGTCTTAATATAACAATTTACATAATTTGCATTGATTTGTTATTATAGATTAGTTTAGTTTAGTTATAAAACCAATTAAAAGGATTTCCTTAGCAATAGATTAATTGTAACTATGTATGTAGTGAGTGCACACACCTTTCCTTAGGGACGATATCCGTAGTCAACATAAGTTAGTTACGCTATTACTACAAGCGAGCAGTTATACTTGCGACACTCGAACCACCTCACCATTATAAGTTCAGTTTTATTGAGTATATGTTTGAAGCTACATTGGAGCTTTCATTTATTGAAGAAGTATTTATTTATTTAATTATGTCTTTCAATTTTATTATTGTGTTGTTTATTGCCAGCATGAATGAATAGTTTATTAATCTAAATAAACCCTAAACACGTATATACTTTGGATTTCTATATAGTTATAATTAAAGAATCATGAACTTAAAGCTATATATATATTCATACACAACAATCACAATTTTAATAAGTTGTTTTTGCATATTACAACTAATAAAGATTGATATTGCATGCATAGTTCCAAATATGTATTGTGGTATTTTGATTATGACTCTATATCTATGATTATTTAAAGAATTATAAAAGTAGTAACTAGAAATAACCTATAGGAAAATATTTCCCGAGCGGATGTTCTAAATGATCATTTTCTGAGTTATTTATTAATTATAATTTTTTGATTAGTATTTGATTTAAATTAGTCATGATTCTCATTGAGTGTTAATGCTATCATATTTCTATTTTATTGTGTTTTATCCAATAGGTCAAGCTACAATGATAAGGGTATGACTTATTTTTCATTGAATATAGGAAAATCGATGATTTTCTAAAGGTTATGAACCTATTATGAATTAGGATTTAATGATTCTAAGATTCCATGTGATATGATTATAACTAGGTTATGAAATGATGTTATACTTTATTGCTTGAATGTAATATAAGTATATTACATTGTTTAGAGGGGGTTTGTTTAAATGTTTGTTCAGATATTTACATTATATTGAATTTAAATTTCATTTAGTTTAGTTTGCATTGAATCGTTTGAATTAGTTTAGTTAGTTTGGTTAATTAAGTTAGTAGTCATAGTTTCAATTGTTTGGTATTTTAATTCTTGTTATCCCATTTACAACTACTACAAATAATAAGAAAATACGGGAAACTATTATGCACGTTCGACATGTGTCAATATACATATTTATATAAACCTACCATATACTATAATCTTAGGCACATTAATTATTTGCTTAGTTAGTGGATGATATTTGAATGAAACTTCAATGTCTAACTTAGCTTCTCGCTACTCGACTGCCTGATGCCTCGTGTCAATGTGCATCTCGAGGCGCGCCCTAAGTATTATTTGATTTTATTTTTATTTAATGACTTAGGTTCAATAGATTATTTCTTCAACATAGCTTAGGAAGCATTTGTAAGGACAAATTAATTCACTAAGCTCAACAAACAAGCTTTCTCTAAGTTATAACCATCTCATACCTACATTACTCGCATTCCAAAACATCTCACGCTTTCAACACACTTACGCATAATGTGGTAATGAAACTTAATTAGTGCAACGGGATTTAAATATTAATACAACAATTATCTATGGCATCACACAAAATTAACTTCTGAACCTTCGATTCTTACACCTGAGGTTTTACCTGAGATTTACACGTTGACTGTAATAATGGTTTACTAATCCTAGTGATCAGAGCATACACATTGTTTAATTAAATTCGAGCCATCACAATTTTTCCAACTAAAAGAAATTTCAACTCGAAATTAAAATTTAAGGAGATGTGTCCAATCAAATTAAGAATTAACATACTCGCTTACACACGAAGTCCTTCACAGTCTAATTTAATCAGTTATCTAGTTCTCGATTTCAAATCTCCTTAAAGATTAAACCTATGTTGGCCATAAAGTGGTGAGAATCTTCCACACAACTAGGTTTGCGATCCCATAATTTCAACTTCAATCGAGTTTCATCAAAAGTCATTCAGTATTACATTATTTTATAA
Organism: Stephania yunnanensis; assembly: GCA_039657365.1. NCBI lineage: Eukaryota > Viridiplantae > Streptophyta > Magnoliopsida > Ranunculales > Menispermaceae > Stephania > Stephania yunnanensis. Next base: position 21,942,493 of record CM077581.1, on the reverse strand, counting down.
TGTCCATTCTCCTAATACACACCTTAAGATCTTGATCTAATCGATACTTATTCACTAACTATTATTTATCCAATAATATCAGTAAGAAGAAATACCATTGAAAATGTTACTTGGATAAGAGTTTTATTTCATCTTTGTAACTTTTCTTATGTCTTTCCTTTTTGTCTCCCTGAGGTTAAGACCTTTGGAGCTCTTACCTTAATGCTTTCTCATACAATGAGAAATTCACTTTGAACACCATTGAAAAGTGAATGTATGGTCAGAGCCTTGTCCGTGATACCCAACTGCATCACTGTTACCATTTTATCCCTAAAAGTGATAAATCATAAACTCTTGCACCACACTGTATCAGAGTTATTCCTTAATTCTAATAAATCATTATTTCGAGATTTATAAATCATTATAAACCTTAGCTAACCCAAGCTTTAAAACCTACGACTTTGATACCAAACCGTATCAGAGCTATTCCTTGATTCGAATAAATCTCAGAATAATGAAACCAAGCTTTATAAACCTTAGCTTTGATATGAAACTATAGCATCCCCTAACATGATTAGGGCAATACCTATCTTAAAACCCTAATTAAACCCAGATTACCCTTACCGGACTCAACTAGAGCTAGTAGCCTTTCCACTTACACCTGATAAACACTACTGTATATCGATTATCAAAATAAAACCAATTATATATGCAGTGGAAATTTAAAACCTTTTTCAATAACCAAAATAATATATATTGTATTAAAAACAAACTGGAATAAACCTCGGTTATATAAATCACCCATCCCATGTGATATTACAAAATTGTATTCAACACCAATATAAAAGACCAGAGGAAGTCATTACATCAAAGAGAAGTTCAAGACTCCTATAACTTCTCCATCGAGTAGTTGTAGCACTCGTTGGATCTACCTATAATGTTAATTGGGGTGAGCGCTCCAACTTGCTCAGTAAGTAGGGATTCACACTAATCATCAACATTCCATATAATGTTCAAGGATATCATGCAATAAGAACATGCTAACTGTGATATCTAACAAGAATATGGAAATCAAATAAATTCAATACATAAACAGATGCAAAGCAAATGTCTTTTGACTATTACGTTGTGATCCCCATTTTTTATTTTTAAAACTAGGTCTGATTACCCATTGGCGCCATTAATGCGATTGCTAGACCAACACATCGCGCTTATGTGCTCTATAGCCTATCCATTAATGCCTAATGGTTTTATCCTAAACCCTTTAGTGTAAATGTAACCCATGCCACCTAAAAACTGAGTAGGATGTTTCAATAGGTCGGGAAGCTAACCCATCTCTTATATCACCTCGCCTCGATTCCAAGATCTTATACTCATAAATAACGGTAAACATCATTTTCCTTTTATTAAAAATGATCACATTATAAATAGTCCACCATTCCATTCTAACAACAATATGAGCTATATATACTAAATAGCCAGCCAATATTGATAAAAAATCGAATCCGTACTTACCACGGTCTAAGTCTTTGTTTCTCAAACTTCCTAATTTTTCGGTCATCTCACTTTTCCTCGGTGTTCCTCAACCTATCATCAATCATTTGGGATCAATATAGGTTCAATACACTATATTTAGAACCCCTAGACCAGTCCCTAAGTCCATTGGAAATCATTCATAAAACACAACATAGCTGCTGGTTTCAAGGTTTGGTAGCGCACTACTTGACATGGATAGCGCGTCATCCATAAGTCAGTCATCTTCCCCAGTACGTATAGCTCGCTATGACCACTGCCTAGCGCATTATGCAAACCAGACCTATAATAGCAACATACCTTTGCTAATCCAAATCGATCCAAAACACTTCCAAACTCAACAATTACACTACCAAATGATCAAGAAAGAATTCTAATGAGTTTATAAACCATTTATAATCAACAACAACCTCAATTCAACAAGTCTTGATCATCACCACTGCATTTAACTTTAAAAAACATAAGAACAAATCATACCTAAACGGTGATCTCGTGTTGTTTATTCGATTAAGCTCATCAATTCGCGTTAATTCAATTCCCTGGATCGTCCCCTTAGATCCGAAATCGAAACCGACCTCCCGAAACCTATTGTGTGGTTGATGCGTTAAAGCAACACTCCTTAAAGTGACACAAAATTTGGAACATCAAGCACTTATGCTTCGTTTGAGACGATCCAATAATCAAAATATTTCTAATATTCTTTTATTTTTCAATATATATTTATATATTTCAAAACATATAAATATATTTATCGCGTACTACTCACCAATAAACTCACCGGACATGCCTACAAGTGTCCTTGAGCGTTCACACCCTTGCAACGATTCCCTCGTCACACTTGGTGTCCCGGTAAATAATTGTTATTGTGTATTTTTTGTTTTATAGGCTTATGTATAGTTTTCATATTATACGACAACCTTTATATAAATTGAATTAAGAATCCAAACAAGCACCATACATCATGCAAATGCATGCACACACTATTTGAGGTACGCCGAACTTAATCACGAGCCTAACTCGGCTTTATTAGGATTTTGATTAGTACTAATCACTAGCTTAAGGTAATGGGTTGTTACAAATCTCCCCAACTTAAATCAATTTTGTCCTTGAAATTAAAGTAATCTGAGATTTCTTGCAGTTTCGAAAAGAATTGGAAACTGTTTCTCATACTTCCGCTTTCAGGTTAGTTCCTCATTTTCGCGAAATCCCCATTTCACTTTAATAAAAAAAATCGCTTTGGTTCTCAGCTTTTTAAAATCTTACGATCAAGTAACTCACTTGACTGCTCTCTATAAGATACGTCTTCCCGAAAATCATATTATTTCCAACCAATCCTTGGAATGAACCGAGTCTCCATTTTATTAACGTAGACTTATGGAAGACTTTAATAACTCCGACTAGTTGAGGAGTCAACTTTAACCTGTAAGTACTAGGATTAATCCGATCATGTACTTTGAATGACTCAATACACCTTGAAGCTAGTTTACCTCATAGTCCAAACTTATACAACTCCCTTTCATAGTTAAGATTTTCAACAAAACTTAATTGTCCTTTGAAGAATCTAACCACCTATGATATTTATCAAAGTATCTCTTCTATTTTAGTTGTGTTGTAGTCAAATGCTGGCGAATTTGCTACATCTTCTCTGTGTAGTTCTAAATCAATTCCACCTCCAATAAACTTACATCTTAACCCCTGTCCAGACAATCTAGTGAATGACATGGTTGACCATACATAGTTTCAAAGGAGCATTCCATTCTACCTTGGCAGTTGTTTTTACAAATGAACTCATACAAAAAAGTATATATTCCAGTTATTATTAAACTTTAAGATACAAGCTTAAAGTATATCCTCTAACACCAAACTTTACTACTCCGGCCACCTAACGGTTTGACGGTAATATATCATACTGAGGTCAAGAATAGTTCCCCAATTGTCACAATAACTCACTCCATCCTCTAGATGTGAATCTCGAATCTCTATCCGAAATAGTCAACACTGAAGCACCCTAAAATCTAACATCTAGTTTGTGTATATTTCGCATAAACAGTCAAGAGCATTTCACACAGAAACTGGCAAGAAATGTGCATACTCCATCAACTGTTAACTACAATTTTTTTACCATATTGTGCTTATGATAACTCAGATATAAACTGGAAACAAAATCCACCAATCTATGTTCCCATTTCCATTCAGGAGTAGGCAGCAAATGCAATAAACCTTCGAGTTTCTTATGCTCAGCACTCACTTGCTAACATATCTCATATCTCTTTATTATTCCTACAACGTTATTTTCATACCAGATTAATAATACATAAAGGCGCCTCATTTCATGATATTCTTTACTGCTATCTGGATGAATGCAGTAAAAAGATCTATGTGATATTCATGGCACTTCCTGCTTCACCTGATCCTAAACTAAAATCCATAATCTATCCTTGAACCGTAACGCAACATATTCAGATACTAACCAATCAGGATAATCTATACTAGTCGTTAACCTCTAACGCTCCATTTAACCCTGATTAGCTTTCTAACAAATAATTACCACTGAATCTTTTCCAATTTAGTTTGAATCTAAACTCAAAAGATTAGATTAGTTGCTCCAACATTAGCTCTCTCTCGATTGATGATGTGTCAACTAAACTTACACAAATCATCATCACAATCACTTCCTCATAAAGTCTAAACTGAGAAGATCTATTAATAGCTATATTTTCTCCATATACCTGAGTTGCAATCGTATACTAGCAGCCTGATAACACCTCTCTGTGTAGTTCTAAATTACTTAGGCTCTAACTAATTTGTATTATTAGTTCTCCTCCTACTAATAATCAACGAAGTAAAACATGCAAATTTTTAAGGTAAATACCTCAACTCCATATTTAGCATGGTAACATCCATACCAGAGAACTCACGGTAAATATTTCTTCTAGTAATTCATACTTTCCAAGTCACAAGCTTGGAAACTATATTCTCTAGAAACCATGGTCAACTTTAGATATATTATGTTAAGATTGAGAAAGGTCTTTCCCAGTTATTATATATCTCTTCCCCCATGAGAAAAAGATTTTTGGTTTCTTACCGAAATAATAATATTGGTTCTCCACAACTCTCAGCTTTTCCTCACACATACATCTCGATTACTTTTCCACAAGGATTTAAACTACAATAGTGGCAAGAAATCTCCAAACTCTATCAGTTTTACAACTATATAAATAACCTTTAGTTTTCACCACAACTTAGGTTAATTCATCATTAATTTCTGAGCATGAAATATCATTCATATAAGTAAGAACAATATAACCACTCAGGTTAAAATTACTCAGCTTCTATCTATTGATATATCTCATATTTCCTTATAAAATTGATACCATCAATTTTCTTTTTCATTTCAGGTCACCAACTATTCATTTTCATCACAATGAATTTTGGACTTCATTTTAATAAATGTATTAAAGAAATCAATGAGATTCTCACAACATTCTTGCCCCACTCTTTGTTTCAAGTTCTAAGAACTTTCCTTACATGCTCAATGCTTTGATCTAATATCATCCTTTCCAACATAAATAATTAGTAGTCATCCTTAACCTACTTAATAATCTCAATTAATCTCCTTCAATAATACTTCACTTTGGCAATCGTTATTAGCCAACTCCAAACTGAGCTATAAGAAAAGACTTATAGTTAATGATCCATTCAACTCAGTTGATCATATGCCTGCGCAAAACTTCCATTTGGTCATCAATAAATATCTCACCTAAGAGATGTTACTGAACAACTTTTATTATAACTATAGCCTCTATCCCTTTCTTTTCAAGGCATTGTCAACATAACTACCTTGATGAGTGATGTTTCAAAGTAAATTCCTAACTCTTAGGAAAATTTTAAGGTAATTTTCTTAACTTCTATTTCTATTACTCTGACAATTCCACTTTTCAAACTTCCACAATTTGAAATTTGTTACTTACTCTTACACCAGTCCACTGGTGTTATATTCTCAGGTTGCCTTTTAATGATTCCTCTAAAATTCTTATTAATCTCAAAGAATGATTAAAAGAATTCTCTACAACCTTTCTTTTCATTTAGAAGTGATGCCTCCCAGGAGCGGAATGATTATCCCTGCCCGATGGGTCTACATCCATCCTTCCATTCTGGTGGTTCTTCCTTCTAAACCATTGCATCAAACGGGAAGGGAATGAATGGGGAAGAGAGGGCAAGGTCCTTGTTGGTTTCTTAACCTATCACCAATCATTTGGGATTAATATAAGTTCAATACACTATGTTTTGAACCCCTAGAATAGTCCCTAAGTCTCCCATAAATTATTCATAAAACATAACACAGTTGCTAGTTTAAAGGGTTTGGTAGCACACTACATGACATGGATAGCGCATTATCCATAAGTCGGTCATCTTACCCAATACGCGTAGCGCGCTATGTCCAGTGCCTCGCACGTTATGCGCGCCAGACCTACAAAAGTATAATACCTCTGCTCATCTAAATCGATCCAAAACACCTCTAAACTTAACAATTACACTCCCAAATGATCAGGGAAGACCTCTAATGAGTTTATAAACTATTAATCAACAACAACCTCAATTCAACAAGTTTTGATTATCACCACTAAATTTAACTTCAACAAACAAAAGAACAAATCATACCTAAACTTTGATCTCGTGTTGTTGATTCGATTAAGCTCCTCAATTCAATTAAGCGCTATCTCGAGACCGATCGCATGGTTGATGCGTTAAAGTGATACTCATTAAAGTGACATAAAATTTGACACCTCAAGCACTTACGCTTCGTTCGAGATGATCCAATAATCCATATATTTCTAATATTCTTTTATTCTCCAATATATATTTATATATTTAAAAACATATAAATATATATCACGTATTACGTACCAATAAACTCATTGGACATGCCTTCAAGTGTCCTTGCGCGTGCGCACTCTTCCCATGACTCCCTCGTCACACTTAGTGTCCGGTAAACCATTATTTATCATGTATTTTTCATTTTTCAGGCTTGTGTATAATTTCCATATTATATGACAACCTATATATAAATTTAATTAACAATCCAAACAAACACCATATATCATGTAAACGCATTAACACGCTATTTAAGGTACGTCGAATTTAATCACGAGCCTAACTCGGGTTAATTGGAACTTGGATTAGTTATAATCACCAACTTAAGGTGAGGGGTCGCAGCCTCTACCCGAAGCTAACCCTGTCCATTTACCCTACAGACCCTTTTCCTCTACCCCTCTGGTCTTGATTATGGTTCCATATCTACGGCTATGCCTATGGAACTACCAAAAGCTGCAAGTGGTTGTGGGTACATCTGTATAGGTAACGACTGCATAACAATTGTCATATATATGCCTTCAACTATCCTAATCCCTTTGGTGTTAGCTCTTATTACCTCCTTCTCAAACCTACTTTGTCCAAATTGTCCCTCTGATGCTGAAGTAGGATTGGTGTCACAAGTCATTAGATATGTCTCGAGTGCCAACGCCTTCTCATATATTAATATAAACTCCAATCTAAAGTAGACACTACAATACTTGCTATCTCTTGCATGAGTCGTCTAGCGAAGTAATGGACATGTAGTAACTATTACATTTTGGGGTTCATACGTAGCGACAAATTCAAAATGATTTTTCAAAAATCGCAACAAGATAGAAAATAAGTTCCATTAAAAAAGAATGAAAATAGTAAACTATATCTTAATCCTTGATTACCTTATTCGATTGTTCGACTTCCAAGGTGTTCAAGTGCGTGTCCTCTATCGAAAATCTACAAACGAATGGTGACCACAAATTGGAGTGCTAACCCTAAGAGAGATCGAAAACATTTTTATTTCTCTCCCAAAATCAAGAAAACTCGAAAATACCAAAAAAAGGGATCTTATTCATTTTTAGGGTTTCAACCTCTATTTATGCGTAGATAAGCTCTCTAAAAAACCTATTCGTAATATAATTATTGTATTTAGGAAATTCAAGCAAATTACACAAACACCCCTATTAATAAGTTATCATATAACAAATTATAATGGTTTATGCTATTAATCTTATCATATAAAATTTATTACTCTGGACCAATTAAAATTGCACAAAGCCATTCTTTATGTGTAACCTAATAAGTTCTTGCGACGTTGGCAGTGAACCAAAATCATTTTGGTACACAAGTCATAAACGGTCTCTAGCAAAGCATTATAACTACCCATATAGTATGAATATCAAAATCGATATAACCTAATGAATAACATATATCATATTCATTTGTCATGCGATATCCTTTGATTAAACATTAGATATGGAAAGTCACCCTTAATATTCAATCGTACTAGTCTCGATCTTTAGGTAAACTAAAAATATCCCAAGTGACATTGATAATATAAATTCATTTGGACTTAGCCATTTAACAACCTAAGATATCGAAGGATCCACTAATATCTTTTTCTATATGAGAATGAAAAATTCTATAATGATTACACACCTTCACATATTATTCACATGGTAACCTTTCACAATCTTCATAATCGTCTAGTAAAAAAACATTTGATTGTGTCAAATTACCATTCTCCAAATACTGAAGTCTATGGTAATCTCAAGTTGAATGACTAGATTATATTGTTGAGGCATATGCCTTAGGTCAATCTACAAACATTATTTATCTTATAATTTTAGTTAATAAAATTGAGGTTTTCGTTTGTTGTTTTATTATAAGTGATTGTGTGTTTACCTTATAGTAAGATCCATAGGTATTTGTTATAATATTCTAAATGTCCCTAGTCAGTCATTATATTGGGAACTATAATGAATTAAGGCTAGTGTGAATCTTGATTGATGGTCATTTGATGATCATGCATATAGGGATACGAATTGAGATCATGACTATTTGTTAGGGAACAAAGTACTGGACTATCCCGCTATAAGAACACGACATGAATTAGGTCATAGGTGTTACTCATAATAGGTATATCATTTAGTCCTTCAACTTGAGATTACCATTAACTTCAATATTAGGAGAATGTGATTTGACATAATCAAATATTTTCTTTAATTGGACGATTATAAAGATTGTGATTGATTACCATGTGAAATAATATGTGAAGGTGCGTAATCAAAATATAATTTGTCACTCTCGTATAGAGAGATATCAATGGATCCCTCGATATGATGGACTGATAATGGCCAAGTCCGTGTGAATTAGGATGATCAATGTCACTTGAATATTTTCAATTTACCTAAAAACTGAGACTAGGACGATTAAACATTAAGAGTGACTTTCCATGCCTTATGTTTAATCAAAGGATATCACATGGCAAAATGATATGATATATGTTACTCATTAGGTTGTATCGATTTTATTATTCTTGCTACTTGGGTAGTCGTAATGCCTTACTAGAGACCGCTTATGACTTGTATACCAAAATGATTTTGGTTAACTACCAACGTCATATGAACCTATTGGATCACACACAAAGAATAGCTTCGCGCAATTTAAATTAGTTCAAAGTAATGAATTTCTAATGATAAAATTTATGATATAGGAGCCCATACAATTTGTTATATGATAACTTATTAATACGGGCGTATCTATAATTTGATTAAACTACCTAAATACAATATTTGTATTACGAATAGGTTTTCTTAAGTGAGGGCTTATCTACACATATAAATTGAGGTTGAAACCCTAAAACAAAATAAGATTTTTCTTGTTACAAATTTTAAGTTCTCTGGATTTTAGGAGAGAAAGAAAAAAAATTTCAATCTCTCTTGGGGCTAGTACTCCAAATTATGGTCATCATTTGTGTCTAAATTTCTGATAGAGGCCGCGCACTTAAACTTCTTTAAAATCGAATCAGATAAGGAAATCACAAATTATGATATGATTTACTTTTATAGACCTAGTTTAATGGAACTTATTTTCAGTCACGTTCAGGTTTTTCAAAAATTATTTTGAATTTTACGTTGCGTATGCCAAAACCTAACAGTGGTATCCAAGCCATAGGCTCAGTTCTATTAAATTTTTGCATGTTTTCTCTGACGTTTATATGATATATGTATGAAATCCATTATCTTGATTAATGTATATGTGATGTACATATAGGTTCTGTGATAATTGTTATCAAGAATTGATTTTAAAATATGTTGATTTTAAAATATGTTGTTAATTCATGTTTAAAATATTTTTACTAACATATGTTTTTTAATATGGAATGATAAGAATTTTGTATATTCATGGTAGAAGTCATGTTTAGGTTAATGTGATTATAGTGTTGAATACATATTTCATTTGTGTTTAATAATTATGTATGTCTACATGATAGAAATCATGATTAGGTTATTATGATTAATTTAACATGATATATATTTTGTTTCTTTATTCTGTTGTTGGTTTTGTATGAATAAGAATCGAAACTGGTTTTGATCATATATGTCATAGTGGTTATTTGTTAGTATATTCCTATTAGATAGGAGATAACTCGTAATCGAATAAGAATTACAAATCTTATAAGATAGGTGAGTTGTATAACAAGTTCATATTGGATAAGGATTCAAAGTATCTTAAATTCTAATTGAATTAGGATAAGATATTAAGTTAGAAGTTTGTCGAGATAATTAAAAATGCTTTAATTAATATTTCTTGGAATTAAAATAAGCGGAACCATCGCTCAATGACTAGCAAGCAAGACTGCCACTAACTATTCGTTGCACAAGAAAATTAGTATAATTGTCGTTATTAGTAAAAAAATTTAACTTGTTTAGTGATTGTACATGCATTGTAATATATGATATTTATCTTGTTTAATTTATGATCACTAAAACAAATAAAAAAATTTCTATTCTAAATTTTAACTCATGTGTCATCCATTCTCAAACACTTGTCAAGTCTTTAGTCACATCAAATATTGGTCGGCCTCCGAAGAGTGTATTATGTTATCATGGAGAGACAAATCGAGTAACGACTACTCTATTGTTTGAAATGGTTAGACTTGATAAAGCTATCAAAAAGGTTTTGGATTTTATGCACAAGATGAGATAAAACATTATAAGACATAATATGTCATAATCTCATAAAAATAACTAAAAGTTATATATGATGTAATTGATAAAAAGGCACCTACCTAAATAACCCAATTCAAAGTGTCATGCCTAAGTTGTCATGGAATTAGGCGAAACATGTCTTTTACTCCCTTAAATTAACATAGTGTTTTAAGAAGGGTTGTTAATTTAATGGGAGTCTATTCCTCTATACGAAAATGAAATTTTGCGTAATTTTTTTGTAGATATATGGCCTCTTCAAATCACTCTAATCCCTTGTCACTACATTCCATCCATGAGAAGGATACGTTGCCTAGAACAAAATTTCTTGATTGGTTTAGAAACTTGAGAATTGTTTTTAAGCATGAATGCAAAATGTATGTATTGGATGATCAGTTCCTAAGGAACCACCATCCAATGCTTTAAGAGTCATGAAGGATGCACATACTAAGCATGTCAATGACTCAACTGATGTTGCATGCCTTATGTTAGTAACCATGGTTCCTAAACTTTAGAAGGACATGAAACACATGGAAGCTTACGATATGGCTATGATAAAAGAAATGTTCCAACAGTAGGCTTGGCCAAAAAGGTGATATGTAGCATGATTTTCGGTGTGTTAAAAAAGATTTAATTAATTATTTAGAAAAATAAATGATGATTTGAGGCTTATTTAGTGCATTTTTGGGTGTATTAGGTTTAGGAGACATCGAGACTGTACAGCAGGCTGGGTGAAATGAAGGCAAGAAGAGCGAAGTTAGAGAGTGAGGAAGAAAAGAAAAAAATGAGTAGCTACTATACTTGGTGCTGTGGCGCCAAGTCCAGGGACCCATTTAGTATAGGACGTTACCCTGGCGGCATGGCGCTTGACCTGGCCGCTGTGGCGCTCAACACATTGCCACCCCCAACGCCATGACACCAAGTCAAAATCATGACCCAAATTTGGGCATTGAGGAGGGTGCCATGGCACCACCTCAGTGCCATAGTCAGTAAGGCCTAATTTAGGTGATTTTTAGGGTTCTGTACCCAATTTTGTTGGACCAAAATACCCCTTTATATATATGGCCAAGAATTATAGAGAGGATGATTTTTGGCTTTTGGTGAACTAGAGAAGAACTGATGAAGACTTGAGAATTGTGTTCTAAATCTTGGGATCATCTTAAGTTTAGGTTTGAATTCATGTTCTCTTGTTTTCTTATCATGTCTTTTGTTGAATTGAGCCCACTTATGGGGTAATCCCTTTTATTCTAGGGGTATTTGGATGCCAAATTGGATTATTTAATATTTCAATATGATTATAGTTGTTTTTTCTATTCAATGTTTTGACTTGTATGTTCTTGTATGCTATGCTATACTTACCTTTATCAAGTAGGTGTAGATTCAAGGGTTTCAAAGTCACTATGACCATTATGGCTTTTGGACCCGGATTTGGGGAAACATAACCTTAGAACATATGGTGCATCGACCGATGGTCATCGATTAGGGAGGCAATTGAATTTGATGTTTAATGCGATATCCCACTTACGCTATTCACGCCAACCGGCAGAGTTCGAGTGACACACTAGAATCTCCATCACCGAGACCTCGGGATGGAGTGGATTTTAGGAGATTCGCCTATCATTCCACGAATTGGGAAGTGTTAGTTAGTCCTCATGTTTTAAAACAAAGGGCTACATTGACCATCTTGACAGACATGTATTTCCAAAAATCGAGGGTTGGCTATGAATCTGGTCTTGAATTCATTAACTGATAGTTATTCACAATTTGCAATGAATTATAACATCAATAATATGGAGAATTCTATCTCAGAGTTGCATTTGATGCTTAAAACAATTAAAAATAGTGTCGAGAAACTCATTGTTAATGTGTTAATGGTTCAGAAAAGAAAAGCTATGAAGAAGAAAGCGAAAGGCAAGGCTAAAGTCGTCGATGCTGTTATGACTGTCACAAAGCCTATGGAACAAGACAAGCTTAAAGCTACTTCTACCACACAGTCCTAGAAGGAAGAGGAAAAAGAAGGAATTCATTTATGCTATACAACTGGGCATTGATTTAGAAATTACAAGCTCTATCTTAAAGATCTAAAGAAAAGAAGAGTAGTGCAACTACTGTTTCAGGTATTTACATTATTGAAGTTTACTTGTCTATTAGTGATTCCTTGATATTGGATACCAAATGTGGATCTCATATTTGTATTAATGTGCGGGGTCTCACCAAAAGTAGAAAGGAGAAGTCATCTTATGAGTTGGAAATGGAGCAAAGGTCATTGCATTAGCTGTAGAATGCTATGAGTTAATTTTACCTAATGGACTTGTTTTAGTTTTAAATAATGTTTATTAGGTCCCAGCGTTGAGCAAAAAAATCATTTCCATTTCATGTTTGGATTTGGATGGTTTTAATTTCATTATTGCGAATAATAAATGCTCTATTTCTTGTAAAGAAATTTTTATGCGAATATTGATTTGTGTGATAGTCTTTATATTCTAAACATGAAAAGGTCCACAAATACTCCTGTTCATTAAAATGATTTGAGTCAAACCTTCCTTTGGCATTATCGACTTGGCCACTTTTATGAAAAAAACATTTCTAAACTCTATAAAAATGGAAACACGTGTATCTTGTTTACTAGGCAAAGTGATAAAAAGTCCCTTTACTGGGCATAGTGAAAGGGCAAGTGATTTATTGGGTCTAATACATACTGATGTATACGATCCTAGAAGCACAATGGCTAGAGGTGGTTATCAGTACTTCATTACTTTCACCTATGATTTTAGCAGATTATGGTTACGTGTATCTTATGAAACATAAAATTGAATCTTTTTAGATGTTTCGAACATTTCAAAATGAAGTGGAAAATCAACTTAGTAAAACTATTAAAACATTTTTATCAGATCTAGGTCGTGAATATTCGAACCAATAGTTTAATGATCAACTTAGGAATTAAGGGATTATCACACAGTTAACTCCTCTAGTAACTCGACGATAGAGTGGTGTTTTTTAGAGGAGATATCAAACTTCATTTGATATGGCTTGATCTATAATGAGTCATGCGAAGCTTCCTGTTTCCTTTTGAGAAGAGATATCATACTTTATCAGACTTTATTTGATATGGTTGGACCTGTTGTGTTTGTAATGAATCGTATTCCTTATAAAGCGGTTGATAAAACACCATATGGGATGTGGTTTAGGAAAATACCAAGTTTTTCTTTGTTTAAGACTTGGTTGTGATTATTTCTTACAATGAAAAATTTCCAAAAAATATCAGCCAAATCTACAAAGTGTGTATTTGTTAGTTATCTTAAAGAAACTAGAGGATAATATTTTTATAATCCCACTGAGAACATTGTGTTCATAGCTTGAAATGGTGTTTTTATTGAAAAAGGTTTTATTTCAAAAGACAAAAATTAGAATAAAATCTTGAAGAAGTTCAAGAACCACATATAGACACTCAACCTCTAATGAGAAATCAACATAGTCTTCAACTAGTTAAACCTCCACAGGTATCATAAGGCCCACGTAGGTTTGATAGGGTAAGACATCAACTTGAGAGATTTGAGTTTCTTATTACTGATAGTAGTGAGGTGTTGCTTATGGATCAAAATGATCCTACTACTTATTAGGAATTCCAGAAGAAAACCAAGTTTGGTTCCTAGTTGATTTACGTGAAGGTGGTAAGACCATTGAATGTAAATAGGAGTTCAAGAAGAAAATTGACATAGATGGAAATGTGCATACTTATAAACCATGGCTAGTAGCAAAAGGTTTTAGGCATACTCAAGGTGTTTATTATGATGATACATTTTCTACAGTAGCCATGCTTAAACCCATTAGAATTCTAATTGCCATATCCACATAATATGACTATGAGATATGAAAAATGAATGTCAAAATAGCTTTTCTAAATGGAAAGTTACTTGAGGATGTGTATATGATACAACTTAAAGGGTTTGTTCATCCTAAGAATCCTAGGAAGGTGTTCAAGCTTCAAAGATCTATTTATTGATTAAAGCAAGCTTCTTTAAGTTGGAATCTTCGTTTCGATGAAGCACTCAAGGAATTTCGTTTCATTATAAATGAAGATGAGCCTTGTGTATACGAGAAGGTCGGTGGGAGCGTGGTTGTTTTCTTTGTATTGTATGTTTAAAATATATTACTCATTGGAAATGACATCCTAACCTTGTAGAGTGTCAAGTTTTAGTTAAGGAAGTGTTTTTTAATGAAGGACTTAGGAGATGCAGCCTACATCCTTTAAGATCTATAATGATAGATCTAAAAGGATGATTAGTTTAAGTCAAAGTGCTTACATTGACAAGGAACTGAAGAGGTTCAGTATGCACGACTCTTAAAGTGGGTCGAAGCCAATTTCTCATGGTATAAGTCTCGGCAAGACAATTTTCTGAAGACTAATGATGAGTGAGAATACAAGAATACAATTCCATATGCATCAACTATTAGATATATTATGTTTCCATGTTATGCGCTCAACCTAATGTACTATATGCTTTGAGCGCAACAAGCAGAAATTAGTCTGATCCTAGTGAGAGTCACTGGATAACAATAAAAAAATATTCTTAAGTACTTAAGAAGGACTAAAGAATTGTTCTTGGTTTATTGAAGTTTGGAAGACAAACTTGATGTAAATGGTTACATGGATGCAAGTTTTCAAATTGATATAAATGACTTTAGATCACAGTTTAGAAATGTGTTTACTTTGAAAGGAGGCATAGTGAGCTAAAAACGTTGGAAGGAAGAAACTGTAGCAGATTCTAAAATAGAAGCTGAGTATATTGCAGCGCTCCAATCCAGCTAAGGAGGCAATTTGGATAAAAAATTTCATATCTGAACTTGGTGTAGTTCCTAGTATATCTAACCACATTTGCTTGTATTGTGACAACAACGGGGCGATAGCATTGGCTAATGAACCAAGATCACACCATCGATCCAAACATATACTTAGAAGTTTTCATCTCATTCGAGAAATCATTGAGAGGGGAGACATAAAGATTGGCGGAGTTCCTACAGGAGACAAAGATCCGTGATGAGCCCACATATCAAGTTGAGATTAGGTATTAGATACATGAATGATGAGCCCCATATCAAGTTGGAGATATTGGGGCATGTGTCCTAGGTGAATTTATAAATATTATTTTATCTTATAATTTTAATTAATAAAATAAAGGCTTTCATTTGTTGTTTTATTATGAGTGATTGCATGTTTACCTTACTATAAGTTCCATGGGTATTTGTTGAAATATCCAAATTATCCCTAGTCGATCATTATACTGAGAACTATATGAATTAATACTAGTATGAATCTTGATTGATGGTCATGTGATGATCATGCGTAAAGATATACGAATCGAAATCATGAGTACTTGTTAGGGAATTAGGTACTGGATCGGCCCGCTATGAAAACACCACATGGATTAAGTCATATGCGTTACTCATGATAGGTATATCATTTAGTTCTTCAATTTGAGATTACCATAGACTTCAATATTAGGAGCATGGTAATTTGACACAATCAAACTTTGTCTTTAACCGGACAAGTATAAAGATTGTGACTATTTATCATGTGAATAATATTTAAAGGTGTGTAATCAAGATAGAATTTGTCCCTCTCGTATAGTGAGAGATATGAATAGATCCCTCGATATGTTAGACTGTTAAATGGCTAAGTTGAAGTAACTTAAAATGATTAATGTCACTTCGATGTTTTCCAGTCTACCTAAAGATTGAGACTTGTATGATTGAACATTAAGGGTGACTTACCATGCCTTATATTTAATCAAAGAATATCCTACGATAAAATGTTATGATATATGTTATTCATTAGGTTCTATTGATTTTAATATTCAAGCTACTTGGGCAATCATAATGTCTTGCTAGAGACCGTTTATGACTTGTGTACCAAAATAGTTTTGGTTCACTACCAACGTCGCATGAACCTATTAGGTCGCACACAAAGAAAGGCTTTGCACAATTTTAATTGCTTTAGAGTAATGAGTTTTATATGATAAAATTCATGACATAAAATCCCATATGATTTGTTATATGATAACTTATTAATATGGGCATATGTGTAATTTTCTTGAATTGCCTAAATACAATTGTTGTATTATCAATAGGTTTTTTTAAATTGCTTATCTACAAATATAAATAAAGGTTGAAACCCTAAAATGTAATAAGATTCTCGTTTTTACTATTTTCGAGTCCTCTAGATTTTTGGAGAGAAAGGAAATACGTTATCAATATCTCTAGGGGCTAGCATTCCAAATTGTGGTCACTGTTCGTGTATGAATTTCTAATAGAGGATGCACATTGTCTTAAAAATCAAACTATCAGAGAAGGAAATCACGGATTAAGGTATGGTTCACTTTTATAGATCTAGTTTAATGAAACTTATTTTTGATCCTATTTGTGTTTTTTAAAATTGTTTTGAACTTTTTGCTACGTATGAACCCCAAAACCTAACACCATTGTTCTAAGGGCCAATTTAACTCATAGAACATAAATTTTTGCGCAAATTGGCTAAAGGACACCTGACAAAACATAAAGAAATTAAAGTGAAATTGAGGCGTTACCTACTTGGGAATGATTTCCCAAGAGCTCACGAGAGCTATATCAGCCAAGTAGATGCCTGAATTGGCTGAAGAACACCCGACAAGAAATCAAAAAGTCGAACTCCTAGCTCGCGACTTCTTCATGAAAGTCACCAATCTTGCGGTCTTGTTGCTCTAAATGATCTCCACTCGATGGAGAATAAAAAAATGAGCGAGAATGGGACTTGGAAACGATGGATTTGGTGCAGAGAAGTAGGTTTCAAGGGTTGGGCAGTGGTACATCGCTAGGGTTTAAGTGAGGAAGATGACAATGAGGTTTTGCCTTTTTTAAAAACTTGATTTCGAACACAGGGCCATATGTTCAAACATGACGGGGCTACCAAATCACTGGGGATTTTGAATTCTTCTCCAAATAATTTGTAGTGCCTTGCTAGTGATTTATGTTCACACCGAAATCACAAGAAAATCATGGGCTGTAAAAATTGAATAAACTAAAATGGAATATTCTCCAAGGTCTCCATATCGATTTATATATAACCCATGATGCTATGAAATCGCTGGTCTCAAAAAGTAAATTAAATCCCATAAAAATTACCAGTGTATGTGCACCTCTTTATTTATGTAGATGATGTATTAAATTAAAATGTACCTATCCTGAATTACTTCGCCAAAAGTTGTTCAGAATTTCGTGCGCATAAAACGTTCTACAAATCATTAAACAATTATCAGGTCTCTGCAAAATTAAAATATATTAGATACATATCAACTTATTCAAATCAACTTATGCAATTCAAAATCAACTTTATTTTCCTAAGTAAGTAACCCAAATTAACTTGTTAAAATCCACAGTTTATTCCTATTCAAACTAATTAAACAAAGTTCAAATAATAAACGTGGGACGCCTCCCATGAAGCGTTGGTGTTTATCGTCGATGGCTCGACGTTACACATTCTTGGACTAATCCAGGTTTAAGTTGATCAAATCAATAGGTAACTTCTTTTCCTTGGCTAGCGCGGTAGAACCTTAAGACACTTGATGATTCCCTGCTCTTCCTTTATGCACAACCTACCATTGCAATAAATCGCCTTTCTGTCACTAATTTTTAATGTAGCATTCTTGTTGTAGACATTAATGTTAGCTTTGGCTATTTATAGGAATGACATCCTAAGCAACATAGTGTTAATTTCACGAAATTCTTCATGAATAACTGAGAAGCCCACCAGAAACTCCAGGTTGCCAAGTCTCATGGGCACCTTTCTTGCAACTCTATAGATCTATGTAGGCATACCATTTGCAAGAAAACAACCTTTTCAAGGGTGCACTCAATGATTTCCAACTCTACTATATGCAGGAGTTTCATGGAAATGTTGTTCTGGAATGCTCCCGTATCGATGACTACTGCGTGTCGTCCGCCTCTCTAATAATACATGAGATATGAAAGAATGCTGGTGGTTCTGACTTTTGCCTCGTACTATGGATCTCAGGTTGGTAATTATGTGTTAACACCCAACCTTCAACTACTTTATCCCTTTTTATTGCCTTTTTCTCTTATTCTCCTGCTCTCTTTCAAAATTCTTCGAATGATCTATGAAAAATTCCATGTTATCCTACGAATTATCGTCAGTTGGGAATGAAACAACATATATAATGGAAATATTAGTGGGTAACTCCAAACAATTTGGGACATCAAAATGAACTACCCTATCATCATGCTCAAGCAAAATATTCTCACTAAATACATCTATTTTAGCTTTTAGCATTTTCATAAAAGGCCTCCCTAAAATAACTTATGTATGTAAGGACACTGAAGTGTCTCCCATGTCAATGACATGGAAATCAGAAGGAAAGTCTAGGTCTTTGACGTGAACAGTCACGTCTTCCAACATACCTATTGGTCGGATTGAAGATCCATCCGCTAAATAGATGGTAATGTCGAAATGCCTTAAAACATGTTTATGCATAGATAAGAAAAAGGACAATGACATGATGTTTATGGATGCACCTATGTCAAACATCGTTTTCTCTTCATGCAAACCTTCTATTAAGAAAGTAATACTAAATATACCTAGATCACAAAATTTTTGTAGTATGTCTATGTTTTCTGCTAGGATATTCTCCTCTTCTTGTCCAATAAGTCCTATGATACAGATTAATTGGCAAGATTTTTCTACTTCTGGATATATTTCTTTTTTTTTCTTTCAATTATGTCTTGGCTATTGCATGTTCCTCGGTTTGATAATTGATAAGGAATGGATACCTCTCTAGATACAATCTCTAAGGAAATGGTGCCCTATACTGGATGGTATTGATCCATCCACCTTGCTTGGTACTCATATAAGCTTTCTCTATCACGGTTGATCTATTGACATGTGAAATGACATTCACATGTACGTTAGGATTCAACACTGGCAGGGATGGCAACTTCCCCTACTTACTCGCTTTGCCTATCTGAGCTAACATGTCAAATACCATCGCCAGCAACTCTTTCATTGAAGCATCGTTCCTAGCGTTGTACTGCGTTATGATAGGATCAACTGCTACCTCATCCCCTCTAGAATGGATCCTTGTGGATGAGGTGGTTGGTTCTGTAGTGCTACTAAAAATTGTTGTTCTTTAGGCACAAAGTTATGTTAGGTCTGATTCCTAGCAGTACAGTTGAAGTTCAGGTTTTTGTCCCTCCCTTCATAGAAGTTATTTTGCTGCCTAAATTTCCCAGCTTGGTGGTTCCAAAAATTGACATGCTACTTTTACTACTATAGTATCCTCGCAGAGTTCGAGGACACTCGTCTGTAAAATGATTTGGCTTGGAGCAAATCCTGCAAGGTTTCGCTTTGCCCTTCTCTACGATTATTTGTTGAACCATAAACTTGAGTTCTGACAACTCGTCCTCAAATCTACTTTGCCCTGAAGATACTGTAAGTCAGTCCGTACTACTTAGCTTGTTTGGCTGCCTTTTCTAGATATCCCTTAGCCACTATAGGTGTGATATCAGATAAACTACCATTACACACTGTATCGAGAAGCCTCTTCCCATTATATGTGAGCCTTTGTGGAAGCTTTCCATCAGAGTCGCTAAGACCATGCTGAGGACATGCCGTGCACAATCTTTTGAATCTCTCCAGTACTGTGACAACAACTCATCATCTTTCATAATAATGTAGGATATTTCCATTTTAAGCTGAGTAACTTTCTTGGCTGGCATATAGTCATTCTTGAACTTCTGCGGTAGCTCATTCCAGATTCTGATGGAACCGCATGCGTAACAACCAAAATATTCTAACTTGTGCCATCTGTCACCGTAGGACTCTAATGGGGACTTTATCTGACGTGGCGTGCTTGGTCAACTCTGGGTGTCGACACCAAGGTATATTATGTTTGTTCGATGTGCGTAGTATTTATTTTATACTCAAGAAGTCAAATTAGAGTTAATTATTGGTCTGATTCTGTCTAATACAATTAAGGTTTGATGGTTGGTATGTGTTCATATTATGGGTACTCGGGTATAAGTAGGCGATAGGATAAAAATAGTTGTAGGAATATAATGCTATTTAATTAAGAAAATAACCTAAGTTGGAATTTTTATTTAAATCTCCGCATTGCTATATTATTACAATGCACATCTAAGTAACTTATGATTGTAGTGTAGAAATGAAATAAGTTATATGATGTACCTCGAGAAGCGTACTATGAAAGATTGAAATTATAGTAAATTATCCTTTATTCATATTAAGGAACCAATATTAAATCCAAAGGCCTATGGTATGTTTGGTAAATATATTAAAAAATAAGTTCACTTAATCTATGTAAATGTCTTGGTTGCATGGAAAATATATGGATGAACTAGGGCAAAATTGTCATTTTACACTTTGTAGGACACTTGCATATGTAGAAACGAGATGGAGAGCTTGGACTTATACTTAATTAAGCTAGGTTAGCTTATTTAATCCTTCACTAATGAATTTTCAGATAAACGTATAAAGGGGCAGAAGTCATTAGGTACTTAACTCAAATTCATTTCTAAGAGCTCTAGAAAGGAAATTGGAAGGAATAACATTAATGGAGTTGGAGAAAGCTTGAAGACAACAAGGAATTTAAAAATTCATATGGTTTCAAGGCATGTTCTACATCTTCTCCATAATAATTTCTCCTATTTGAATTCTAATCCATGCTTTTAATTCTTATTGATTTGTTTCTTTTTTAATGATGATATTATTCATGCAAACTTCTTCTTCATACTCTTATTTTCGTAATCTTGCTTGCACCGCCTATAATTAATCAACAACACACACATATATGTATATTGATCAGCTAAATTCATGCATGGTTTCTTTGAGTATTTTAGGTTGATCCAAATTAATTGCTACAACTCATTGTTAGGTTGGCTTAAATGTGTTGGAACATTGATATGAATATGGCTAAGAAGAACTAAAATAATAATTATAATAATCATGTGCATTAATAAAAGAAATGGTGCATAGTTGGAGGGCATATTCATTTGCTAAGATTAAATTATTTGATAAATATAAACTTGAGTACAACATTGAGTTAGCTAATAACTTAGGTATTAATTAGAAATACTTAAGTACCTAATTCAAACAAATAAAGTAAGCTAATTCTATTTATCTAATATGCCTAATTTGTGAAATAAAGTCAATTAGGCCTAAAGACAAATGAATTAATTTACTTGTATAAATTAATGAATTTTAATAAATTAATGGAATAATTACACTTGCATCATTTAAATATATTAGAGGGCTTGAATTTAATTGAAATAAAAAGCCTAAGTTGATTTTAAGACAAAAATGGGTATATAAGCTAGTTTGATGTGCCTAGGCATATTAATCAAAGAATTTACTATTGTATCTAAGTAAAAGTGGATTTTTATGTGACCAAAGATTAATCTAGTGTTAAAATAATAATAGTAATACATGATATGTGACGACCTCATTTATTAATATGAGTTTAATTCGTTAATTAGGACAAAATGACCCGTGACGTGGGACCTCAACTAGATACGTATCATTACCGAGGCGCGGTGGGCTAGGTAAATGTTTTATTTGTGTGTTGTATGCCTAGTGTCTTGTATATGTGTAGACTGGTAAGTCAATTCTACGGGTATGCAGATACCAAGATTAATGGGACGCGCCTCGAGTAGCAGGCTGACGTGGGCCCGAGATAGCAGCTCGTGGGGTAAGAGTAACTAGGTCAATTATATTGCATAAAAAAGATATTTGATTAGTGGTCCATATGTAGCTTTTCTTATTCAATGGGTCTAAGTTAAAAACAAAAACCATATATCACTAGATATACATCCAGATGCACACACACTCAGCTTTAGGAAGGGTGTCAAGTATTAGAGTCACTTAAGAGTGACTCAAGGGACAAGTGGTGTGAGCAAGACCACATGATGTGCCTCGAGATACGTTTGTGGTTTGAGATGTGTGGTTTACATTCAAGCTAACCCAATCATATAATTGAGTCAAAATTCACCCCAAAGTCTAACTTATCTCATTTTTTATCTCTCCAAAGTCAATGGACCGAAACGAAAAGAAAAAAAAACAAAGAGAAGAGAATGACCGAGAAAAGAGAAAAAAAAAAAAAAAACCGAGGAGAAGGAGAGAGAAAGAGAGAGAGAGAGAGAGAGAGAGAGCTCGAAGAAGGTGATCAAGGTTATTTTTCATTGTTGTTGTGTCGTTTATTGTTGTTGTTTGCGTCGGTTGTTGTTGTTGTTCGAGTTAGTGAACTCGGACGAACTGCCATGACAGTTCGTCCGAGCTCAAGGAAGGAAGTAGAGTAGTCTCCCATGTAGATGAAACCAAACCTGGGGTTAGGTCGAAACAGAGCAGACACACTATTTTTGGATGAAGACGACGATGTCCGAACTCGGCCGATTGGGCCCGGTTAAGGCCCTACGAAAAATGAAAAAAAGAAGAAGACAGATATAGGTTAGGTGAATCGGGCCGGTTCGAAACCGGTTCGGCCCTGTTCAACCCAAACCCATTATAAAAAAAGAGAAAAATGGAGGAGAAACTCCAAAAAATAATAAAAATTTCGAAAAAATAAATTTCGACAAAATTAATAGAAATCGATAAATTTCAAAGAAAACTAAAATATTTGAAATTTTGGACGAGACTTTATGTGGTGTTCACCTTGAAAAGCGCAAAATTGACAAATTGGTCTCGAATTCGATTTCGACCTATTTAGAAATTTTAAATAATTAATCTTGAATCTAAATTGATAAATTGTCAAATGTTAGTACCGTAAAGGAGATATTACAGGGTATTTGGTGCGTACATCGATGCGATGAAAATTCGAATAGCTTCAAAATTATTGTAGTATGTAAGTAAACTGAGTGAGACATTTAATACCATTTATTTATTCGTTCTCAGTTAGTCGAACTGAATTTACCTTTGAAATCCATATGGTATGCCTTGTTTATTTCTCATAGCATACTCTATTATTTATATACTATCATTGATTCCAATTCTTATACTTTGTCATGTTGATTGTTGTGTTTGGAAGTCAGTGATATAGCATGCTATTAGGTTAGTTTCTTTATTTTGACTCTAATCATTTGTGCATTAGCATGCAGTTACATCTCTTAGATTCTATTATCGAGTCATTCTTGAAAGTGAAAGTGGTTCTTGTGGTTATGGTCATTTGATGATAGAAATTCAGCTTTCATCACTAGACTTTTCAGGATGTTAGGGAATTTCTCCACTACCTTACATGACACACGGGGTAACGTGCCTCGAAAGAGGTAACAGAACCTTGGGGTTTGTTAGCAAAAGAATAACTTAGGTGAACATGATGAGTTTTAAAACTCGGGTATGTTAGCAAGTATACATTCCGGTGAAGACTAATTCACCTAGAATAGAAAATGTGTGATCATAAGTAAGACCTTTTGAAATTATGATATAGAGCAGAGCTCAAATTATAGTGGAAAGGTTGATGTGATGAAGATCACGATCGACTGACTCTAATCTATTACTACTTAGCCTTGAGTCAGTTTCATGTTTTGTTAACTCAAGTATCCTCTTTGCATGATGTTTCTTTCAGCTTAGTTGCTATTTAAATTATGCCATTTGATACTTGTTGCTTGCTTTGGGAATGTGGATCAATGTCTCTCGGTATTACTTAAATAATTTTATGTACTCACGGTCTAGTTTGTGACAGTGGGTGCAGATCAGCTGAGTAGCATACCAGGCAACGAGAAGATTGGTGACTACCTTTAAGCCAGAGAAGGACTGCTATGATATATTTTTGTATGTTTTGCATTCTTTTGCATTACATTTTATACATACATGATATTTTGTATTTTCGGGTTGAGTGATAGGAACATCTGACTAGACACATTTTGTATATATCACCACCTTTGTTTATATATGCATGTGATCACTATTTCCTGGTTTTTCCACAATAGGTTAGGCCTTATGCCCACCAGTAACTTAATAAGACTTTCGCAGAATAATTTATTAGATAGAAAATCTAAATTAACTCTGATTTATAGACAACCATAGGTTAGTCAGTAGAACTATCTAGTTAACTTTATGTAGTATCATAATTGGTAGATGTTTAGGTGTTTAAATAAGGCTGACTAGTTCCTTGTTAGGTCCTATATGGGAGATTAAGGTTTAATTAGGGATTAGGCCGAGCGGTGCCCTTATTTAGAGAAGGGGTCGTCACAATTGGTATCAGAGCTAGGTTTAGAGAATTATATGGCTTAAGGCGATATGATACCAACGCAATTGGTATCAGAGTCTAGGTTTAGAGACCTAGATGGTTTAAGGCAATATGATACCAACATAGTTGGTATAAAAGCCATGGTTTCAGAATTCATGACTTACCACCGAAGCTTGATAAACTTAAGATCGTAGAAACTAAAGATTCGACAATATGATACAACAACAACAATATGTAGTGAACGACCTACCTTGTTCAGCTAGAAACAATTAAAAGTTATAAGAAGATTAAAAGCTAGAAAACCTTAGTTAGATGTGGAAAACCAGATGATCCTCGCCTAGAAACTATTAGTTGGGAAGTGAGTGAAAGTGAGTTGGGGATTTGATATATATATATATATACATGTTAATTGTGTTATATGTATCTATGCATTATCCACGTAGTAGCTAATTCGCGTTTATTATCCATTTGCAGTCAGAGATAATGGAATCACGCTATATCGATAATGCCGGTGCGAGCGGTAGTGAACTTTCTATACCATCAGTAGAGGACTTTCAGAGGCTTTCTAATCGTGTAGCTGCTTAGGGTTAGTAGGTGGTGGAGTTCATTGCATTGATGACCTCCCGATTTGCTTCACCAACATAGCCAGCGCATACATCAGGTCCTACTATTACTACTATTTCCCTTGTACCGACCGTAATGCCGGTCGTACCTGTGACACCAATGATAGCAGCTCCAACAGTAGAGACAGTGTCTACACCATCTTCCACACCTCCATCATCTAGCTCGACAGTAGTGGTTCAGTTGGTGAAGGACTTCGTCAAAGTGAAACCCGTATATTTCGACGGACTGAGGTCGGATATTGGTTTTTATGTTGTCAGTTTAGGTGTCAGGACGCTAGGAGAGATTTTTGAGCGTGCACTTTCTCACAAGACATATTACTGATGGCACACCCTTAGTACCCGCGATGACACCTAATTAGATAGTTTAGTGTGAGCGGAGGAAAGAGAAGGGCAAAGGACCGAGGAGATGGGATAAAGTTGTTCAGGGGGCAATTGTGCCTTATGTAGCATCTCCTACACCTTTGCGGAAGATATTGGGCAGACCTCCCATACCACCACTAGTCAGACCTGCATTGCCAGCTCCTGCTAAGTCTAATTTACCAGCTTTACGAGCACCACTAGTTCTACGTCAGCAACACAGTGGTAGAAGCAGAGGTAAAGGTAGAGGACGAGGACGAGATAGTTCCAGACTAGGGTAGAGATAGGCACAGGCATCTACACAAGACCATGATCATACGCAGGGTCAACCTAGAGTAGTCACTTATTTTTTATGTGGCCAAGTTGGACTTGTGATTCGAGATTGTCCACAACTAGCGATAGTGATTCGACCACAGCGTCGAGAGGTCGTTCATATGGTTGCACAGCCTGATGCAGACACTACATGAAAACTCATTAAGGGTGTTGTTTCAATTTATGGTCGACAGTCTTGTGTGTTATTTGATTCGGGTTCTACAGTCTTTTTCATTTCTATTCGCATGATTAGCATATTAGGGTTGAAAGCGCTTAATATCGGAGTATATTTGAACTTGAGTACTGCAGACGAAGATAGAGTGTACCTTAATTCTCTAATGAAGAAATTCCCAATAGAGATCGACGAGGTAGAGTTACCTACGGACTTCAGAGTGCTTGAATTCTTAGAATTCGACGCGTTGCTAAGGATGGATTGGTTAGCATCATATCATGCTCATATCAACTATTTTGCAAAAAAAATGATATTTGAGATTCCAGGGTGTCCAGTATTCATGTATATATAGCAGTAGTGTTTGCTCAGAAGATATGTAAACATTATCTGTACGAAGATAATTTCACATTCTATACTGACCATAAGAGTTTGAAATATCTTTTAACACAGGAAGAGTTGAACATGAGACATTGCAGATGGTTAGAACTTCTGAAAGACTATGACTTTTCTTTGGAATATCATCTGGGAAAAGCCAATGTCGTTGCTGATGCGCTGAGTAGGATTCTAATATTCCAGGGATTATAATATCTTTTAACATTTAGTTGTCATATGACGCATGAGTATAGCTTACTCGAGGCGTCGGTGATGATGAGTTGATCAAATATCCCTAACGACATAAAGGTCCTAATTTATGCTCGAGTAAGGCTTCAGACAGTGTCAACTCAAAGAGTGTTAAATGACCAAAAAACTTACATTCATTATCCGAGATTAATTGAGTTAGCCCAGAGTCCCAAGTGTACTAACTGGACTGAGACAACAGATCAATGTCTCAGATTTCGAGGCAAATTATGGATACCGGGAGTGGCAGAGTTGAGAGATGAGATTCTTCAGGATTTACATCATTATTGATTCACTATTCATCTAGGAAGGACGAAAATGTACCATGATATGAAGAGACATTCTAGGTGGCCTGGGATGAAAGCGTACATATCAGAGTTTATCAGGAACTGTGAGATCTGCCAACAGGTGAAGGCAGAGCATCGTAGACCTGGAGGATTACTACAATTGCTTCCCATTCCACGATGGAAGTGGGAAGACATAGCCATGGATTTCATTCGAGGACTACCTAGGACTATTCATCGACATGATTCAATTTGGGTGATTGTGGACAGATTGATGAAATCTGCCCATTTCATACCAGTTGCATCTCATTACACATTCGAAAAGCTGAGTGTATTGTTCGAGAGAGATTATCAGGCTGCATGTTGTACCTTTGACAATTACGTTAGACAAATATGCTATGTATACGTCCAGGATGTGGCGAAGTATGAAGGAGCAGTATGGTATGCGCTTACGATTTAGCACAACCTTTCACCCTCAGACTGATGGGCAGATTGAAAAGTTGATTCAAACTCTCAAAGATATGCTCAAGGCGTGTGTACTTGAGTTTGGCGGATCGTATGAAAAGTATTTATCGTTGTGTGAGTTTGCATACAACAACAAATATCAGTCGAGCATTGAAATGGTGCCATTTGAGGCGTTATATGGCAGACTATGTCGCTCACTATCTCGTTGGGCCAAGCCAGAAGACCGAGATTTGTTAGGGCCTGAAATTGTTGTCGATCATATAGAAAAGGTAATACAGATTCGCCAGAACCTTAAGGGCGACCAAGAAAGGCAAAAGAAGTATACAAACACGTATCGCAGCGATCTCACGTATGATGAGGAAGCTTTAGTGTATCTAAAGGTTTCTCATCATAAGGGTTATCATCGATTTGGTTTGAAAGGCAAATTACCTCTGAGATTCATCGGGCCTTTCAAGATCAATAAATGGGTTGGAAGGGTTGCATATGAGCTAGAATTACCTCCACAGATGTTGGGAATTCATCCGGAGTTTCATATTTTGATGCTTCAACTAGCTAACTAAAAGGCAGGCGAGAGACTGACAGTGGATTTGAGTCTTATGAAGAGCAACCAATTCAGATTCTTGACCGAAGGGTACAGCAGTTATGAAACAAGTCTATCCCAAAGGTATTAGTTAAGTGGCAGTTTCATGGAGACTCAAAACTCACTTGGGAACGGGAAGACTATATGCGAGTCATATTTCCGTACCTCTTCGAGTCAAGTATAATGAAAAATTCATTTAGTTTAAGTTCGAGGATGAACTTCCTATTAGTTGGGAAATATTGTCACTGCCCAAATTATTAATATGAGTTGAATTCATTAATCAAGACAAAATGACCGGTGTTGTGGGACCCCCAACGAGATACGTGTCGTTACTAGAGGCACAGTTGGCGAGGTAAATGTTTTATTTGTATGTTGTATGCCTAGTTATTGTATATGTATAGACTACTTAGTCAGTTCTACGGGTTTGCAGAAATCGAGATTAGTGGGGACGCGTCTCGAGTCGCGGGCTGACGTGGGCCCGAGGTAGCAGCTCGTGGGGTAAGCGTAACTAGGTCAATTATATTGCATAAAAAAAGATATATGATTAGTGGTCCATCTGGATGGACACACTCATCTTTAGGAAGGGTGCAAATATTGGAGTCACTTGAGAGTGACACTAGGGATAAGTGGTGTGAGCAAGACCACATGATGTGCCTTGAGATACGTGTGTGGTTTGAGATATGTGGCTCACATTCAAGCCAACCCAATCATATAAGCGAGTCAAAATTTACCCCTAAAGTCTAACTTATCTCATTTTTTATCTCTCCAAAGTCGGTGGACTAAAATGAAAAGAAAAAACCTAGAGAGAAGAGAATGACCGAGAAGAGAGAAGAATAAGAAGAAACCGAGGAGAAGGAGAGAGAGAGAGAGAGAGAGAGAGAGAGAGAGAGAGAGAGAGAGAGAGAGAGAGAGAGAGAGAGAGAGCTCGAAGAAGGTGATTACGGTGAGTTGTCGTTGTTTTTGTGTCGTTTGTTGTTGTTGTTGTTGTTGTTGTTGTTGTTTCTGTCGATTGTTGTTGATGTTCGAGTTTGCGAACTCGGATGAATTGCCATTGCAGTTCGTTCGAGCTCAAGGAAGGCAGGGGAGTAGTCTCCCCTATAGATGAAACCCAACATGGGGCTGGGGATGGAAGCCCAACCCAAGCGAAGAAAAAAAAATCGAAACAGAGCAGGCGCTCTGTTTTCGGATGAAGACAACAATGTCCTGAACTTGGCCGGTTCAACTCGGGTGAGCTAAACCCAATTCGGCCAGTTTCAGGCCTAATATAGAAAAAAAAAAGGGAAGAGAATGAGACGGGTTGGGTGAACCAGGCTGGTTCGGCCCTGTTCAACCTGAACTCATTTAAAAAAAAAAAAAAAAAAAAAAAGGGAGGAAAAATTGGGAAAATTTCCAGAAAAATAGGAAAAAATTCCAAAAAATTATATTTCGATAAAATAAATAGAAATTGATAAATTTCTAAGAAAACTAAGATATTTAAAATTTTGGACAA
This sequence comes from Stephania yunnanensis, assembly GCA_039657365.1. Lineage (NCBI taxonomy): Eukaryota > Viridiplantae > Streptophyta > Magnoliopsida > Ranunculales > Menispermaceae > Stephania > Stephania yunnanensis. The sequence continues at coordinate 21,912,776 of CM077581.1, read as the reverse complement.
AACTTTTGTGTGGTTTTTACCTCGAAAAGCGCAAAATTGACAAATTAGTCTCGAATTCGGATTCGACCTATTAAGGAACTTTTAATAATTAATCTGGAATCTAAATTGATAAATTGTCAAACGTTAGAATCGTCAAAGAGATATTATGGGGTATTGGGTGCGTACATTAATGCGACGAAAAGCCGGATAGCTTTGGAATTGTTGTGGTATGTAAGTAAACTGAGTGAGACATTTATTTACATTTCATTCCATTTATTTATTCATTCTCAATGATTCGAACTGAATTTTCCTTTGAAATCAATATGGTACGACTCGTTTATTTCTCATTTTATGACGTTACTCATAGCATACTTTGTTGTTTATATACTATAATTGATTCCAATTCCTATACTTTGTCATGTTGATTGTTGTGTTTGGAAGTCAGTGATATAGCATGCCATTAGGTTAGTTTGTTTATTTTGACTCTAATCATTTGTACATTACTATAAAGTTACATCTCTTGGATTATATTATCGAGTTATTCTTGAAAGTGAAAGTGGTTCTTGTGGTTAGGGTCATTTGATGATAGAAATTAAGCTTTCATACGGGGTCACTAGAATTTTCTGGATGTTAGGGAATTTCTCCACTACCTTGCATGACACGGGATAACGTGCCTCGAACAGGGTAACTGGACCTCGGGGTTTGTTGGTGCAAGAATAACTTGGGTGAACATGACGAGTTTTGAAACTCGGGTATGTTAGCAAGTGTACATTCCAGTGACGACTAATTCACTTAGAGTAGAAAAGGCTAAATCGTAAGTACGACCTTTTGAAATTGTGATATAAAGCTCAATTTGTACTGAAATGCTATAGAGCATAGCTCAAATTGTAGTGGAAAGGCTGATGTGATGAAGATCAAGGCTGACCAACCCTAATCCATTACTACTTAGCCTTGAGTCAGTTTCATATTTTGTTAACTAAAGTATTTCTTTGCATGATATTTCTTTCAGCTTAGTTGCTATTTAAATTATGCCATTTGATACTTGTTGCTTGCTTTAGGAATGTGGATCAATGTCTCTCAGTATTACTTAAATAATTTCATGTACTCACCGTCTAGTTTGTGACGGTGGGTGTAGATAAGCTGAGTAGCAGACCAGGCAAAGAGTAGATTGGTGACTACCTTTGAGCCAGTGAAGGACTGCTACAACATATTTTTGTACATTTTGCATTCTTTTGTATTACATTTTATACATACATGATATTTTTTACTTTTGGGTTGAGTGATAGGAACATCTGACCAGCACATGTTGTATATATCACCACCTTTGTTTATATATACATGTGATCACTATTTCCTGGTTTTTCCACAATAGGTTAGGCCTTATGTCCACCAGTAACTTAATAAGACTTCCACAGAATAATTTATTAGAGAGAAAATCTAAATTACCTCTGATTTATAGACAACTATAGGTTAGTCAGTAGAACTATCTAGTTAACTGTAGGTGGTATCATAATTGGTAGATGTTTAGGTGTTTAAATAAGGCTGACTAGTTCCTTGTTAGGTCCTATATGGGAGATTAGGGCTTAATTAGGGATTAGGCCGAGTGGTGCCCTTATTTGGAGAAAGGATCGCACACGATAAGATTCCTAAAACAGGTTGTAGAGATCTATTAATGCATTAAGTGGTTATACATGTATATATCATACATATGTATATCTATATATATATAAGACATTAGGTGTATTTGTATAACCTCTACTCCTATGTATAATATAAGAACAATAATAAAAATCAAATCATACTATGGACTAAATTATACTTAATAGAGGATTAGTAAGACAAACGAACTTTAATATACCAAAACCAATTAAAATGATGTTAGAGATTTAGCGAGCTAGAGTCGGAAATCGGGGGTTAGTTCGAGGTCATTTTGGAGCCGCGTGAGAGCGTATTAGCGTGGATCCAAGGTACGTAAAACCAGCTAGGAAATATACAATAATTCATGGAGCTTCATATTTTATTGCTACTGCATTATCTTACCTTTCTTGGAATTTCCCATTCAAATATGAGTGTCTGAGGGCCAAGTGAGTTAGGAAGGTGTCTCTGATGGAGTAGTTTTCGGCTAGCTACCGAAGCTATGACCTCAATTCAGTAGATTATTTGGTCGAGATGAGAAGTGTTTTATCCGAACACCATTGATATCCCTCATTTGCGACGGGCTATGTACAACAAGCGTTGCCGCGTCCTAGGTCCCAACTTTGCTTTGTGTTGTCGTGACTCTATGACTCCAACTCTGTGGCACCCGTACTCGGTGATCTTGAACTACTTGGGAACCTTTCTATTGCTTCTTTTAATACTCATTTCTCGTTGTACTTTCATTATTCAGTCTTATTATCTTGCATTCCTAAGAGCTTTCTTTATATCAGCATGAATTTTAGACTATTTTATTTATGTTGAAGTACTATTTAAATCCTACTAGCTTTTACTCACTAGACTCGTCATTCTTTTGTTTGATGAATATAGATCCATAGTTGAGCAAGGGCAAGGCGGTGGGACTTGGCAATCTACTCTGTGGACATTGGAACGGTCCTCCATTACTCTATTTTATTGGTTTTTGACTATTTGTATTACATATATATGTTGTGTTATCACACTAGGGATACTTTTTGGGGTTTGAGAGACATATATCACTTGTATATCCCTTTCTCATCCACTTTACACTTATCACTTGATATACATGTTTGATATATGTACAAGGTTTCACATATAGGTTGTCTGACTCTTTTACTTTATTGTTAAGTTATTTTAATTATTAATTGCTTCCGCTAACATGTAAAAATTGCAAAATATTAATAACTCAACTTAAAATTTTGAATTAACTAATAATTATGAATTAAAAAGGTGACTAAGCTTGCGTTGACCTCGCGGAAGCAGTCTCGGGGTCCACGTATGTTTAAGCCAGATGGGGCCCAGTTGTAGGCAACTATGACCATCACAGCCTAGTAAATGGAATAACCAGGCTTGTGTAGCATCTTTAAGATAGAAAGGAAACGTCTTCAGTCTCACTAGATTAGCATCGATTGTAGTAGGCTTCATGGATTTTACCACCATCTCAAACTCTATGATAAAAATTTAAGGATCCTGATTCGCTTTCCCATGAAAGTTGAGCAATTTATGTATCAAACCTGACTTCAGCTCGAACTAACTAGTAGCAGATGGATACTCAATACATAGTGGTAATGAGCCTCCTCGGTGTTAGTTCGCTTCCTTGAAAGTAAGCTCTCTTTCCACCCTTGGTTGTTACCTTGCATTCTGCTAGTTGTTCTACCTAGCAGCCTGCACTACTGGAGGATTTTGATTTATCAAATTGTCTTTCATAGTCACCCTTGACTGTCCTGTCATTCTATGTGTTCTGTTCCTTATTTGATTAGTTTGATCAATCTTTTGATCGTAAGGAACCAATGAATCAGTTAATAGTGAATGTATGTGACTTGCAATCATATAATAAAAAATAAAAAACCTAAAAGAAAACAATTAGCACCAATCTTCAGCAACGACACCAAAATTTGATGTCGTGTCATTCAATACCAAAAATAGTCTCTTTTTTCATCGACTATAATTGATTTGTAGTGAGGCAAGTACAAGGTTGGTCCCACAGGGATTGAGAAGTTCTTTTTTAGGTTTAAGGAAAATGTGGGGTTTTAAAAACTAAAAGTAAAACCAAATGGATACAAATTAAAACACTTACAATTGAAATCAATAAATAAAGACTCTAGACCAAGGTAGGATTTGACATTCTAAGAAATTTATTTGATCGTCGGTTTATCAAATGTTTGTCCTGTTACTGATTCTTGTAGATAGGCTTATAGTGACTGTCATCACCTCATTCTCCTCATGTTTGTGAAAGTAACATGCAAGATAACCACATACTTACTAGATTTGCAAAACCACCGGATATGTCGTGGTTTTCAACAAATTAACAGCATTAGCGTAGTATTAGAACATTTTTCATAAGTGGTAACTAGCGTCGCATTGTCCACCTGTCAATAATGGAAGTTAGAATACACTACTACCCATTTCATATCCTAAATACATTGGGACACCGGTCGCCAACAGATAAGGCTCCACTCGCCACCTAACATAATCACCCTTACCGAGTGGCGATAGGATCACTGGTGATAGTTTCAAACCATGCTTGCCATGCACATGTACTTACGAAACAAAAAGGAAGTAACTTATGGTTTAAAACCTTTTAAAAAATCTTGAAATAACAATGCAAATAAGAATACAAAAATCTGTAATAACTAGTTAAGAATCGAAGCACATAAACCTCACGAATCTATGAATCCCTATAACTCAAATGCCTTGGCCTAGATGGTGAAACTTAGTCACTCATATTTGTAAATACTAATTTAAAATTTATTAAATATAAAAAACTTATAAAAAGTCTTTGTACAAAACTTCAAAAGAAAAACCTAGAACCAAAACCTCCTCTCCGGAACTCTATGGAATTCTAAATCTTAAACTCTTGGTCTCTAGCTATATATATTTTTTGTTCTGATGTCTTATATATATATTAGAAGTTGGATAGAGTTGTATCTATATCGAAATCTTTGAGAAACAACTAAGTTAAAACCAATAATATTTGGATCTTCCTACCGTCGTATCTACAAAATACTAAATAGTTGGGAAATCTATATGACATCACAGAGTTGCTCTATTTTTGCCTCGTTTCATCCCGAATTGAGCCCAATGATGTGCCAGCTCCCTATGTACATACCCAAATTGCTATGGAGGTGTTGGGGTTTTCTCCTGGATGTTCACAAGGCTTTTCCTACATTATTCTCCGTGAGCTTCCTTAAACCCATTCACATTTAGTTGAGCAATTCCTTCGCGATTTATCTTTATGATGACATCTCTGCTAATGCACTAAACCTATTTTTGGCTTTTTGACCGAATTTAAATGGAAATCACTCCTTTTTGTACAAAAGCCTATTTTTGACCTAAAAATAAAAAAATAATGATTAAACAATATAAATGATGATAAAAGTAATCAAATCAGTGGTTAAATCACCTTAAAATATAGCATAAATGATGACTAATCAAATTCCCCTAAATGTAGACAATTGCTCGTCCCGAGAAAAGGAGCATAAGAAATGAACTCTCACACACAACATACATTTTAGTTTTTCTAATGCAGAACTCTATCTTTAATGATTTCGTCCAGTTTTTGCATAAAATTTGCTAAATGGAAACAAGAACACTCAAGCGAGCCCGGTTACTTTGAATCGAGATATTTCAGTCCCTTTCCTAAGAAATACTCTACAAAATACTAGGCTTCTTCAATACTATAGCCATATATTAATCATGAGTTACCTCATAACTTTTAACAAGGCAAAAACATACAATCTATAGACAGGGCATTGAATACTAAGATTCCACTGACATATTTAAAACATTATTTAGGATTAATAGGACTTTCTTTTGTGTTATTATGTCTGGGTTAGGGTAACAAGGAAATGGATATTAAAGGATTCAAAGCATTGAAAAGAGTTACTTAATCTAGTTACAAACGTTTGAGGTAAATCTTTTAATTTGAGGATTTTCTATAGACGTTTTCCTTTATTCGTTTCACTTATAAATATTCTCTATATTGTTTTCAAATATAATTTTTAAGTATGATCCATGCTCCATTTCTAGTGGATTATGCTTTTTTCTCACTATTCTCCACCACTAGATTCCCTGCTAGTTTTCTTGTAGAACCTGTGAGACGCTCTATTTTTTATTTAAAAACTTATATTAGCACTTCTCATTTTTTTTATAATTAAGTTAATCTCCCAATGTAGGTAAAAGGATTATAAGGCTTTCAGGTTATGGGTTTCATGACAGGTGATAAAGAAATCAGGTTGGGTTGACTTAACTAGGCTAACTAGGGATAAATTATACATGGGCTAAGGCTAAAGGCTAATCAAACAATGCCTATGCCTTCCCTAAAACTCAATCTTAAAGTTAGACTCAGCTTTAAATGGATGCAAACCAATTCTAGAATCTGTAGAGATTAAGTTGACTCTTATCCTATAGTAATCTTTTACCTACTTTCGTATCTAGCATAAAAGCATTAACTCCACATGTCACAGCCCAAAATCCTAATTCGAGTTTAACTTCTTTAATCTGGATCAGTGACCCATGATGTGAGACAAGCATCGAGATACGTACCATGACTGAGGCAATGTGGCCAAGGTATATGTTATATTTGTTGTGATGTATGCCTAGTGTATTGTATATGTGTTGACTACTAAGTCACTCCTACATGTGTATAGGTGTAGAGACATGAGAGGAGATACACCTAGAGAGATGTGTCGGGGTAGGACTGGGTTAGAGTGATATGGTAACTTCATTTTAAGCTTAGTGTACCTTATATAGTTGGAATAATGTTGCTATAGTTGATTATATATTAAATGTACCTAATTAATTTAAAATAATAGTTATTTGATATTCCTCGAGATACGTGTTGACACATTTAGAAACTAATAGAGTTGAACATTGGTGTTACTTAGAGATAGTTAGTAGAGCGTAAGTGGGAAATGTTTCAAGTTAAAGACCATTAGATAAGTCTCGAGATGCGTATGTATTTAAATATCAATGGCCATTAATCAATCCAACATAATATATAAGATTGAATAAGATCAACTCACAAAATCAAACCCATTTAATTTGCAAAAGTTTGCTGGAGAAGAAGAAGATCAACAAGGTTTTGGAAGGGTTGATGAAGAATTGATCAAACTAGGTGTTCATCAAACTAGGTAATTCACTTACACTAACAACTTAGTTAATTTGGAGAATTAGATGATATGTATGGTTAATTTTATGTCGTTGTTGATGTCTTAGGAGGTGTACATGAGAGTTTCTATCATTTTAGTGAAGTCTTAAACTTCTAAATGTAGAATTCAGGGTTTTTCTACACATAGCGCGCTAGGCAGGTCAGCTAGCGCGCTAATCAAGTTACCCGGTGCGTCAGGTGCAATGATAGCATAAAAATTTGTAATTTCTTAAATTTACTTAAACACTATAAACAAGTCTAATACCATAAATAAATGCTTAAACACACTCAAAACATGTTAAATGATATCAGGAACCTAGGGAAGAGTCTTAGGGGTTCAAATACTAGTTTTGAGGTATCCGGAGGCCGAAATAGCTAAGAGATTTGCATGGATTGTAAGTAAATTGATTGAGATATTTATTTACATTTCATATCTGTCTTGTTATTCAATTCTAGTCAATTGTAATGATTTGCTTATTATACTTTATATACCATGACTTGTTTCCTTTCACAATTCATGAGTTTCTTATCATTGTATAGATTATTGGTTAAATGGTTTAATTGACTCCAAATCATGTGCTATGTCATTTTTTATTGTTAATACATATCGTCAAATGAAATAACACGCTATTAGGTAGTGGTTTGCAGTATTGTAAATTCCATTTCCATTGTGCATTTGAAATGTAATTGCTTTATTGGATTCTCAAACCAAGTTATCTCTTGAATAAGAAAGTAGTTCTTTTATGTTGGACCATGATATGATAGAGGTGTTGCGATACACGGGGATCACTAGACTTTTGTAGTGATCGAGATCTCTCCACTAACTTGGGTGACATCACGAGGTATGGGACTCGAGGATTGTGGAAAGTATTACTTGGGTGACATGACAGGGTATGGGACATGGGGTTGTTGGCAAGTATACATTGTAGGTGACTAGCACTTGGGATGATTATAAAGGCGTTGGTATAGGACTCCCGGCCGACCGGCCCTAGATCATTATTACTTAGCCGAGTGTCAGTTTCATTTTGTATAACTAGAGTATCTTATCGCATGATTTCCTTTCATCATAGTTATTTTTATTATGCTTTCTTATACTTATTGTATATTTGGAAATGTGAACAAATGTCTCTCACTGTTACTTTCTACTTTCCTGTACTCGTCCTTTTTTTATGACGGTGGTTGTTGATCCATTGAGTAGCTGACCAAGAAAAGAGAAGATCGGTGACTACCTCAAAGCCAATGGAGTGCTGCTACATCAAAATTTGTAGGTTTTGACATTGTTGTACGGATTTTATGTCTTTTAAAAGTTAACAGTGATATATAAGAAATTATTGTGCATGCTCGACACGTGGCACGACTCTGTTAAGCCAAACCCTTTTTAGTCTGGTTTAAACCCAAACCCCTTTCCAAATAAAAAAGGGGAAATTGCAAGAAATTTAAGAAAAATTCCTGAAAAGAGGAAATAAATCTAGAAAAAAAAGATATTTTGACCAAATAAATAGAAATTAATGATTTTTTTATAATATGAAGAATTTGGGATTTTTTAGGACTTTATACTAGGGTTTTTACCTAAAAAAGGTGAAATGTTTATAATGACTTAAAAAGTGACGAATTAGTTGCAAATTCAAGTGAGACTAGTTTAAGGGTTTTAAATAATTAGCATTAGACTCAAATCAATGATAATCAATCTATTTTAGGTTATTGATCGCGAGGAAAGGTGTATGGATCTCGGGAATCGTGTAAGTTGGTATAAAGTAAAGAAAGCTTAACACAGGTAAGTGGGACTCGTATTCTTATCAATTATGCAACATAATTAGTATATTTAGTTTAGATAGTATTATGGACTGGGAATGAGGAATTGTACCGTGACTTGACTCTATTTGTTTTTAAATGTGAAAATCACTGTAAGTATCAATAAAGCAGACTGGGACTGAAGGATGTGAAGGTTAGTCTAGAAATAAATTTCGCCATTTGTCCTAATAAAAGGAAATTGTTAGTCTGGAAATGAATCCCACCCTTATATCCTCAATAGGCCAGAGACTTACCTTATTCGTTCACTATCCATTTAGGTTTGGTAGCTCAGTTACACTTGAATACACCGACGGAATCACATGATGACCGACATGGGGATTCTAAGGATTATATTCTTAGGGTAAGATGAGAGTATGACTTTCTAAGAGTTGATCCCTCAATCACATTTGAATCCATTGGCAAAACCCCATGTCGTTCAACATGTGGATTACGCAGACATATTCTTATGCAAGGCGAGAGTATGACTCTAAAATGAAAATAAGAATTACGAGTCATGAGTACAACTGCAATTGACCTGTGAACTTGCATTTTATTATCTATTATTATATCATTTTTGATGCCTAAATATTTATTGTAACGGCCCGAAAATTTGACTTGTACCACGTGTCAAGTCAAGGTCGTAAGTGGGACCCACTCGTCGAAATATGTATATCCGAATTCAATTTAAAATGAAATGCTAATTATGCGAGGAATTCGGTGAGCCGAAACACGAAGTGGGACGCGCCTCGAGTCGCGTGCCGACGTGAGACCGAAATAGTGACTTTATGTGGTGTTAAAATGTGCATTGGATATGCCTCGTGTTGCGTGAAGAGCGAGTATCGAGAGTTTGAAAATGAGGCGGATTGGTGCCTCGAGATGTGTGCCGCGCGGTCGTTGAGTTGTCTCGAGATTCGTGTGATTTAAATAAAGAAAAGAAAAAGAAAATGTATATAATATATATATATATATATATATATATATATATATATATATATATATATATATATATATATATATAAAGTTGATTTGGATAAGGATTGAAAAGAATGAAAAAAAAAAAAAAAAAAAAAAAAAAAAAGGTCGGAGAGCTCGTGAGACAGAGAGGAAAAAAATGGCGGAGAGGGAGAAATCGAGCCGGGGAAGGAGAAGAAGAAGGGGTGGCCGGCTGCACCGATAGCGGCACCGGCCAGCAGTGGCGGACCGGCGGCGGCACCGGCCAGCGGTGGAGTGGCCAGCAGCGCGATCAGCAGGGACGCGATGACGCGGTAACGCGATGGCAGTGGCAGATCGGGAGGCGGCGTGGCTGCGGCCGGTAGCGGCCGTGGCTGGACGGCGGTGCGGCGGCACCGGCGAGACGACAGCGACTCCGGCATGGCAGCGGGGCGGATCGGCAGCGATGGCGTGCCAACGCGGCGACGCGACGTAACGCGGTGAGACAGCGGCAGCGGGGGTGGCCGGTGGAGGTGTCGGCGGTGGTGCCGGCGAAGTCTTGTGCGACCGGCGGGGCGCCGGCGAGGCGCGGCGCCGACTAGTCGGTGCGCGATTTCGCGAAATGTCGACGAGCGAATGAGGTGAGTTTTATTTCACCTAATGTTAGTATGATTTGTATAATTTGAAATAAAATAAGCCATCAAATGTTTAAATGGACACCAGGGACTAGGAGTCGGGTGTCGGTGCGCAAATCGAGACGCGAACGAAACATTTTGAGATTCGCGATTTATCGAGGTAAGTAAACCAGTTAGGAACTTATACAATATTTCATGTTTCTCCATTGACTATTGTTTATTGTTGTGATAGCTTTATTGTTGTTCACTGCTTTTGATGATAGCTATCGTTAAATTTTGTCGATTGAGGGGGTCCATTGGCAAGCGAGTCATGGTTACTTGTTTATCTGCGAATATGAGCTCTTATCCGTACGCCGTCGATATCTCCCAATTGAGTGTACGTTGGGGGCACTTATCCGGGTCCGTAGATATCTCATAGTCGACGGGGGTTAGGGTTGGGAGGCAAGGGGGCTCTCCCTAACCCAAGTCTGCTGGCTTTTGCCGCGACTCAACGACTTTTTGGTCGGGACTCCTTGTTATTTGGCATCACTCATCAATGGATTGTTTACAGTCTGGTATATTCATGCGCTTTTATTCCTTTCGTTATATCTGCATGAATTCGACTGCTTTGGATATTGTGAACTGTTGCTTTGGATATTGTGAAATGTTGTGTATATGTCCTACTTGATTTACTTACCTGGGCTCGTCATTCTTATGTTTGACTGAGTGCAGCGCCGCGGACGAGTAGCGAAGGGAAGGCTTCATAGCTAGGTGATTTTTGTATATTTTGTATTTACTCTCCTCGATAATATTTACTTGGGTTCCACAATTAGGTTGCCTAACTCCTTGAAATTATGGTTGAGTTATTTAATTTGTAGTAATTGCTTCCGCTAAAATTGTAAAACTCGAAAAATATTAATAACTCAACTGTAAAATGTTGAATTTGTGAAAAATAATGGATTGGAAGGCTGACTAAGCTCTCGTTGACCTTGCGAGACTAGCTCGGGGGTCCACGTGGGTTTAGGCCGGCGGGGCCCAATGTGTAGAAAATTGGGGCCGTCACATTTATGCTTTGGATTAATATTTTTATTCATTTATTTATTGATAGTAGTTGATAATTGATATGTTTACGTGCATCACTTACTGAACAAGTCAGAACACTCATTCCCCAAATAACATTTCAGGTTATGGACATGCTCTTCAACTTAAGAAGGAAGAAGATTAGGAGTTTATAGTCGTATCTACGGTGAATTTATTTCCCTACTATTAATATATTGTATTGAATTACTATTTTGTAATAAACATAGTTGGAATTGGTTTTACGACCGAAATTTATGTCGATTTTTGTATATCATAAGTTTTATCATAAAGGTTTTAATTTCGTTGTGTTTTCAATTATTTATTCGCTATAAGATATAATTTATTGTGATTATCAGGTATGAAGGACAATTGCACTATTACTCTAATTGAGTCTGACTAGTGTACTGATGCTTAATTAGGGTTTCAAGTCGGGTATCACCTTAATCAAGTAAGTATGAGTTTTATTTTACTTTATTTTTAGTTAGGAAAAAAATGATAATGAAAATGAATATATAATAGATTTTGAGAAAGTCCATAGGAAATGTAGCAGGGACTCAAAAGCAAAATCAAAAGAAATATATAATAGAGAAATAATTAGGATGAAGTAGAAAATAATGAAAGATGAAAAAGATGGATGTTATTCAACTCTTCAATGAAAAGAATTTGCTCGTATGCTCAAAGTTAGAGTTCAGTGAAGTATTTCTTAATCTAAAATGTTTTAAATGATATATTCATTGGTATCTTGGCAAAATTCCTATTGATTTTGATTGCGGTGCTATTATAAAGTATTTTCTAAAATTAAGATTAGTTTAGTGGTTTTTGTGTTTTGAGATTCTACTAGTCATTATAAGTTTCATGCTTATCAGTGGAGAATACCAAAACCTATATTATGTACTAGCCTTGTTAATGAACTTTAATGGCCCGTTCGCTTCACATTTTAGGGAGACCTAAGGTCATGGGATTATTTTGTGATGGGACTAACACATGGGTTATATGTATTAGTCCCATTTGTGTATCTTGTTCGGTTGGGAGTTTGAAGGCTGGGAGTAAATGTGGTTGTAATGGTACATTTACCAAAATACCATTTCATATAGGACTAATCTCCCGACCTTGCATCCCTTATTTCCTTCTTCCTTCTCTACTCGGTCTCCATCTCTCTGCTCGTCTGCTCGATCACCATCTCTCTGCACGTCTGCTCGGTCTCCATCTCTCTGCTCGATCTCTCTGATCGGTTGAGCAGTGGTGTGCATCTGCGGCGTCGCAGTCAACAGCTTCTTGCGTGAAGGTGTCGTCGTCAACAACGTCGTCGTCGTAACTGTGAAGAATGACACATGCAATGATTATAAGTGTAGTCATTTTCACATCATAGAAACAAGGATTGCGTAACACGGCCCAACGTTGTTTCAATGCTCCAAAGCACGTTTCAATAATGTTTCTTGCATTTGCATGACGTATGTTGAAAACTTCTTCGGGTGTTTGTATTGGATGTTTGCCAGTTGCCCACTCAGATAAGTGGTATCGTTGACCGCGAAAAGGTGCCAAAAACCCTTGACAATTAGAGTAGCCTGCGTCGACCAAATAGTAGTTTTCATTAGGAACTTTTAAACCATTGCGGCGTGATAAAGCATCCCTCTGAATTCTCCCATCGGTGGCCGACCCTTCCCAACCTGGTAGGATGTATGTACTTGGCTTAGATGGTGTACAAGTGCACATGAAGTTCATCGTTGGAAAGCCTTTCCTACACCTAAATCACGCCTTTTGATTGTTACGAACAATGATTGGTATATGCGTCACGTCAATAGCACCAAGGTATCCCTACATTGACAAAACCAATGAATTACACAAGTCATATAACGAAGGAGAATTTCTATGACTAAAGCAAAATAAACGAGGACGTTTTCCGTAATTCATACCTAAAAATAACTTCATCTCAAATCAGTTTCTTCGGGACCTATTGGCACAAGGTGGTTCAAAAGCATACGTTGCAATCGTATAAGCACGCGAATAGTTCTCCTGAAGACCTTACTTACAGTATCTCCCGACCTTTGGAACCATATTGAAATGACCCTATTGCATATGTTGTGCCCTAATATGAGGAGGGTAATGTCAAAGTGCTCATCAACAAGCATACAACGCTTATCCCTCAATTTTCCATGTTCGTACAACATATCTCTCAATTTTTCAAATGGCTTCCTTTTCATTCGAAGCATTTTGTAGCGTGTTTCATTGGATTTGTAGACGAGGTTATGGATAATTTGTCGAAGCTTGTCATAACCTAGTTCGTAAGTTTGTTCCACACTATGCCTATGACTTGCCATAACTTTAAACATATGTACCAAGAGTTCAATGAATCGCAGACAAATGTGGATGTGGTTCATTACCAAATCCCTTGGACGAGGTCGACCGCTTGATGAATTTGAATCCATAAGTGGGTAATCTATATGAAATCCAATTTCATAAAATAAATTGATGAATCTCTACCATTATAAAAGAGAGGCATAATTGCTCAACAAAATCTACTAAAAAATCCATCAAATTCGACCAAACACGCATAATTTCTTAGGCCTCCTTAACAACACAATATACGTATGAAAAAATTTGACACCTTAAATTAAAAGCTTTGCAAAAGGTTATAACACTCAACACTCTGATTTCATATACATAAATGAATCCTCACAAAGTTCATGCACCCAAACTCCTTAAGAAAAATGAGTTGTAGAACAAAAAAAAAAGCATATTTTAGAAGTTACAAGAGGTTTAGAAATGCTATGATCTAGTTCCAAATAAACAAGTTAATGATCCTACTACTGTTTTATTCTTTGAAAACATGCCATTTTTGAAGCCTCATCTTCTACATGCTTTAACAATTAAGATTCAGTATTTTACATATACACCATTGAGTAAACATTTCCAATACTCGAAAAATATAAGTTTTCATTACTTGGATTTTATCAACTTTGAACAAAGTTTTGAATTAAAAACAAATCAAGGTTCAAATTCAACTTTCAAATGTACTGAAACAAGTTCGGTTGAAATATTCAGGGAACAAAATTTTGATTTTGTTTTGAATCTAAATTTTGATGGATAAGAGAATGACACTACAACCTCATACAACCCGATACACAAACAATAGAACACCATCTTATTCAGGGAACAAAATTTCGTCTCTGTTTTGTGACCAAAGAGAACACATTCTTATTTCACAAAACTGAAACCTCAAACAGGTTATTTCAATCTATACAAAAGAGAGTGACACTACAACCTGATACACAGATAAGCACTTGGTTAACAATTCCCACTAATTCGAAACACTTAACTGATGTTGGATATGAAGGAAAATAAGGGAAAATAGCTGAGATTTCTTGGAAATAATGGAACGGCATGACACAATTGAAGAAGAAGACCAATGAACAAAGCTTACTTTCTCGCGTTTGTAGCCGACTATGCCTTCCCTCACTTAGTTGACGCTCGGTTGTTGCCTTCCTTTGCTTAGTCGACGCTCGGTTGTTGCCTTCCCTTGCTTAGTCGACGCTCGGTTGTTGGGATTAGGGTTGATCGAGAGAGAGTTGTGATGTTGGCCTTCCCTCAACGATCGACGCAGAGGATGTTCGATCCTTTCCTTCGATTTTGGGTTGATCGGTTAGTCGACAAACACGTTCTTCTTCTTGAGCGGCAGTGGTTACGATTGAATCGACTTCTTCATGAGCGACAATAGTGAATGGTGAATCAGTGATGATAGTGTGTAAATATGTAAGGGGTAAGTTGGTAATCTGTGATAACCAACCATTGGGACTAGTTAATCCCACCAAAATTGGTGGTTTTGTTTAGTCCTCTATACTGCCCATTAGCTTATCCCTTGGCCTAGTTAATCCGCGAAGCGAACACCGATTTAGCTAGTCTAATGGGGTAAATCCACCCTAAGACTGTGAAGCGAACATGCCTTAAGTTCTAAAGGTTTTTGCATTAGGTGGTCGAGTTATCATTAAGGAATGTTTCTTTTTGTCTAAATCATTCTGTCTTATCATAATTCGATTTACTTTTGGGTAACATGTTTCCATTCGAAAATCACTTCTATTTTAACACATCTATTATTTAAAGTTAAGATAAATTAGATTAATATCAATTTTATAAAGAATGAAAATAGAATATGATTAATAGTATTCCTTTGCTCGGGACAGCAAAGTGCTGAGTTTTGGGGTATTTGACAAGTCAATAATTAGACATGTTTTATAGTGTAAATTAGTTTTATTTTAGATATGATTGGTGATATTACACTAGGTATTCTCTTTATTTATGATTTAAGGATTTAATTAAGAAAATGAAGAAAAAGAAGAAAAAATGAAAAAGTGCAAAACAGTCAACTGAAGATTAGTGCCATCAATTAGCCAATGAAACAAAAATACACTAGGAATCGTTGCCTAAATTGTCAAATCAAAAAATATACTAGAAATTACCGGATGAATCGATAAAGCACAAAGACCAATTTTCAATGATTAACTTAGCGATTTGTGTATAACTTAGAAATTGTTGAAAATTTTTTGAGGTCAGTTGCATGTTTTTTAGATTAATACTAAGTATTTAAGTTTATATATGATATGTATACTAAGGAAACTATAAATATGACCTTAGGGCTTCAAAATTACTCTCCTCTCAGTCCTCTAAATAAATGATTATTCAGACTTATAAAAGGTTTATTTTAGTAGTATATTTAGTATAAATATCGCTAAATGAGCTCTAATTAATGGTGTTTATGCATTTTCAGGTAAATAGAGCATAAAGGAAGGAAATGAGTGAAAACGAGAAGAAATAGAGCTAAAACACACCAAAGTGTGGTTGGCATAGTGGCTCACAAGTGTGGCGTTGTGAGGGCACAAGGCATAGCGCAGAGGACCTAGACATGATGTTGGAGAGAAGAAAAGTGAAGAAAATTAGACAGTCAGCTCAGCGCAGTGGCGGCGCCATGAAGACTGAAGAGATGACGATGGATGCCAAATGGACAACACTGTGATCATTGAATAGAGGAAATGCATACAAAATTGGCGGTACTGTGGCATTACACACACGACACTAGGGTTAAGTGACAGCGCCGGGACAGAAGAAAATACAAAGCTAAAGTTTTATTTCATGTTAAATTGTAAAATATGGTTTCTAATTGTTTAAAAATTTGATTATGGAGTATAAATAGATAGAAAAACGTGGTAAACACATATCATATGATATATTAGCCACCATTAACATAGTTTAGCATAGGTTTTACTTATTCTTGAGTATTAAGACAATTTGTGGAGCTAAGACATTAATGGCTCACATGTGGTGATTCGGGTATTATGGTTATTGATTTAATTGAAGTTATTTCATTATATCTAAAATTCCAATGAATACCACTATATACATGATTTTTTCAATGAAGTATGAGTAGCCTATTAATCTTAGTGATCAATGGATCCTATGGTACGAATGTTATGCTTTAAACATGAGTAAAATAGAAATATAAAAAGTGCAATGGTTAGAATTTGCATTGATTCTAAGCGTAATGCTATGAACATCTTGATCACGTGTTTGTTGATATTAGGTTTTAGAATTCATCGTGGCCATTGAAGCTTTTATGCCGGATATGGATGGTACAACTGTAAAATACACAACATCAAGTGATAGTAGTTGATGAGGGAGGCACATATAGTAAACTTAATTGGTTAATGTAAATATTTGGAACATTAAAGAAATGTGGTGCTTACGTTATTCACATCGTTAGGTGGAGTTTTAGTTTGCACATTAGAATCTTTTCCATCATGATAGTAAAGTGGATTTGAAGGATAGGCATTGCACACACATAATAAGGATGATAAAGTGAAATGAAAAGCATAATACTTCATTACCTAGGTGAAGTTGTGAACTATGACAGTCTTTATATAACATTTTATATAATTTTCATTGATTTGTTAGTTTAGATTAGTTTAGTTATAAAATCAGTTAAAAAGAATTTCTTAGTAATAGACTAATTGTAGCTAAGTATGTAGTGAGTGCATACACCTTCCCTGAGGAAAATACACTCTGCCAATATAAGTTGGTGACTCTATTACTACAATCGAGTTGTTATACTTGCGACACGCGAACCAACTTTTTAGCGCCACTGCCGGGGATAGGTAGCCACTTAGACTTAGTTAGTTTGAAAAGTTGTTAAGTTTTATTTTAAGTAATTTAATTTCAAGTTCATAAAAATAAAAAGAAAAAAAATAAAAGGATTAAGTTTCAAGTTTGACTTTCTAAACTTGATTTTTTGTGTTTTCTTTTCAGGGATAACTAATGCATGTGTAGCAAATACGAGAAGGACTTAGTGCTTTATTGATATAACCAATAAAGGAAAGAAAAAGAAAGGAATCAAGATGGCTAACTATCAATTAAAAAACCAACAACAACGTCGAAGGGATAACCAACCCAAAAGTGATCTGGTAGTCCATGATAGAGTGCAAAGATAGATATGCCTTCATGACTACTTCAAGCCAAAAGTTTAACAAACTTAAAATGGAGTGATGAAGCTTCCAACCAACACCACCGAGTTCAAACTGAGACCGTATCTAATCAAGATGGTGCAAAATAGCTTGTTTAATAGACTAGCAAATGAAGATCCGGTTACATATGTAGAGGATTTCTTGGAGAAGTGCGACACCGTGCACATTGCTGGAGTTACCAAAGAAGTGATCATGATGAGAATTTTCCCATTCTTATTGGGTGGAAATTCCAAATCCTGATTCCAAGGATTGAATGCAAGGAGTATGACCTCATGGGCAAAAATTATTGAAAATTTTAGATAAGTTCTTTCTCCCAGTGAAGTTCAGTGAAAGGAAGCTGAAAACCAATCAATTCGAACAAGAAGATGTCGAGTCTTTTGGAGAGTCTTAAAAAAGATTTAAAGAGATGTTTAGGAGATGTCTAGGGCATTGATACGTGAAATAGCACAACTCCAGATTTTCTATAATGGGATGAACCACAACACCACATCACGAGAACACTAGTACATGCCGCAGCGGGTGGTTCTCTACTAACCAAGGATGAGGATGGAGCATTGCATCTCCTAAATCTTATATCTCAAAACTCTATAGTCGGTATCCATGGTGAGGAAACCAATGTCCATATATGAGATTGATTTGTAAACTATAATAGTGGCCCAACTATCAAGTATGAGCAATCAAATGGCAAAACTTCAAATGGGACGATAAGGTCCACAAGTGCAGGTGATACAACAACCCATTAATCACCAAGTTATGGTTGTTTAGCAAATGGACATGCAGCCAGGAAAGGAATATGAAGAAGTGAATATCATGAACAACCAAGGCTATGGAAACAACTTCGAACCGAGAGTAATGGCTCTTCAAAGGTTTTATCAAGGATATAACAATAACAATAACAATTTCTCGTATAGAAATCCTGATAATGCACTGAAGTTACCGCCAATCTTCAATCAACAAGTCTAATAGGGGAAGCTAGGACAGAGCAAAGATATGACTTCATTAAAGTCAATCGAGAAATTATTGCACACCATGAACATGAGCAATAGGAATGACATAAGAAGCACGAGAAAGAGATGGAATGAGTGAAGCAAGCCATGAAGAGAATGGATGATGAGAGATCACAATCCATTAATAATGTAGAGAAACAGATTAGGTAGTTAGCCATTACCTTGAACTCAAGGAAGGAAGGACTGTTTCTAAGTAACACGATCACCAATCCCAAAGAGAATGTTAGTGCTATTCACATGATGAGAACTTAAGAAGTCGAAGAAAATAGAAAAAATGCACAAGATAGAAGTTTAGAAAGATGCACTATGGTTCGCAGACTATGTTAACTATTTGGCATAAGGAATGTTTCCTCCAGATTTAACAAGTGCAGTGAGAAACTAATTCCTAAGTGATGTGAAGTCATAATTGTCGGGATGAGCCATGTATATTCAAAAGATGCAATGATGGGTTAATTCAACGATGTGTAGTAGAGGAGAAAATTGCAAGCTTCCTAGATGGATGCCATTTGTCACCGTATGGAGGATACTTTGGAGCACAAAGGATGACAGCAAAAGTGTTGCAATGTGGATTTTATTGGCCTAACCTACATAAGGATTCATATATTTTTCTGAAAACATGCAATGAATGCCAACGAACAAGAAATATTTTTAGAAGGTAAGAATTTCCAAAAATCACTTTTCAAGAAGTAGTGGTATTTGACGTATAGGGAATAGATTTTATGGCACAATTCCCTAATTCAAATGGGAAATAATATATATTATTGGTAATGGATTATGTATCTAAATGGGTGGAAGTCATGGCAACCACAACCAATGATGCAAAAGTGGTCATTGAATTCATATAGAAAAACATCTTCTTCCAGTTCAGAACACCTAAAGGTTTAGTCAGCAACGAGGGATAGCATTTCTATAATAGAGCCTTGGATACGTTGCTAAAGAAACATAAGGTTAGGCATAAGACTTCACTTGCTTATCATCCTCAAACAAATGGACAAGTTGAAGTAAGCAATAGAGAAGTAAAACAAATATCGGAAAAAACTATTAACACCAAGAGAAAATATTAGGCATTCCGTATTGATGAAGCATTTTGGGCATACAAGACGACATTCAAAACACTAATTGGCACGTCTCTGTATTGGTTGGTCTATAGATAAACGTGTCACTTACCATTAGAGTTGGAGCATAAAGCATACTGGTGACTAAAAAGTTCAACATGGATCTTCAAGCTATAAGAAAGGCTAGATTACTTCAACTAATGGAATTGGATGAGTTTAGAATAGATACGTACGAAAATGCTAAGTTATACAAAGAGAAATCAAGACAATGGCAAGATGAGAGGATTGAATATCGATCCTTTGGGCCAAGACAATTAGTCTTGCTATTCAATTCAAAACTGAAATTGTTTGTGGGCAAATTGAGATCACGATGGTCAGGACCATTTAAAGTCATTCCTACTTTTCCTTATGGAATGGTAGAGCTAATAACCAATGGTGGTAAGACGTTTAAAGTAAATGCTCAAAGGGTTAAGCTATTTTAAGAAATAGAAGTGAGGCAAGATGAACTCGAAAGATTCAGGCAATAAAGAATCAATACCTTGAAAAATAACAAGAACGTGAAGAAACAATGGAAAGATAAGCAAAAAGATGAAATGACTTGTGAAGAACACCGAAAGGAAATAGCATCAAAATAGTTCCAAGGAAGTCAGAACCAAAGTTCAAGTTTATCTTGAGACTTCAACCAATCAAAAGGAGAGATTTGAGAGAAATATGCATACCGATAAGCATCGATGGGTACCATTTTAGAAACTTCTTGTGTAATACGGGAGCCTTAGTTAATGTCATTCCAATAATGGATATGTTGCACGCCGATTTGAAGATCAATTGTCCCAATACAACAAATTTGCAAGTAGTTGATTGCAAGTTAATACCAATTATAGGAAGAGTCTTGAACGTGCATGTGAAGATTGGCAGATTCACATTTATCATGGATTTTGAGGTTATGGATTGCAATATGGATGATGATGAGTCTAAGATATTTGGGAGGCCATTCTTGAACATTGCCAATGCAAACTTGTACATAAGAAAGAAGAAAATCATAGAGAGCGTTGATGAGGATGATGATGCAGAAAAGTTAGTCTTTGTTGATGGAGAATAAGGTCATCCATATGGAAACGACATTATTATCTCTGATTTACAATTGGAGTATCTCAATTTAGACTCAGACTAAACGAGCAAAAAGGCGTCAGTCTAATGACATCAAACTAAGCTCTATTGGGAGGCAACCCAAAGGTTTTTAAAGTTTCAAGTTTTTAAATTTCAGTTAGTTATTTAGTTGGTTTAATGAGTGCAATAACATGGTTTAGTTTCTAACTTTCAAGAATTTATGTTGAATGTGCAGGTAAGGCCATTTGTTAGGTGAAAAATCATCGGAAAGAAAATGTCTCGCCAAACTTATTAAAGAGTGTAAAAAAGCAAAGGAGTTCAAACGGCAAAGGTGAGGTACATGGGAAAATCATGGGTACATTTCTATGAAATTTTCATATTTACATGGATTTCATGTAATTACAACATCTTGTGTAAGTGATACACAAAGCCTGAGAAACGCCAAGTTAGAATTAACAAAGAGTTTATGCGAAACAGTGGACAGACTACTCAACGCAGTAAGTATGAGTCACAGTGCCAGCAGGGCACTAAGAGGAGCATAACAAAATGTGGCAGTTTCCTCGATGATGTCGTGGGACTGTCATGACGTCATGCCTTATAGGCAAAACGCTAGTGTCAATGAGGGGATTTACACGTCATGTTCATCACTACCTTCACACTTGCATCGAAAACCTAACTACAGCCACTAAGTATACATCACTCTAGAGCCGAATTTTAATCATTTCTTATTGAGATAAGAGAGTTCCTAGTGATTGAGGGTGAAAAAAGCAAGTGCATTGTGGATTTGCACAAGGTGAAAAACTAGGGCTTGAATTTGGGAATTTGATTTCAAGAGCGCTAGGGTTCGAAGTTGTTAGTGAAGTGTGAGGGCTTTGATTTATAAAGACTTGGAGGAGTGTTCTACACCATAAAGTAATCTGGCATTAAGGTAAAATTTACAATTTCATTAGTTATGCTTTAGAATTTTGAGAAATTTTGATGAAATTGCATGAATAGTGGATTTGGGGTTGTTGGATAGGATTTTCAAGTTGTGTGAATATTGAGCATCAATGAGATTCATGGAGACCTAGTTTGTATTTTTGCATTATTTGGCATATGAATGATCCTTGTTACATAAATTATGATTTTCAGGTGATTTTAAGACCCGAATTGCTCATTGCATTATTGTGTTGTTGTTTGAGCATAAGAAAATCCTGAGAACAAGGAAGCAAGTTAGCCAAGTGAGAAAAAATGAATTTGATGCATCAACCTCAAGAGATCCCAATGATGAGGAGCCTAGGCCATTTAAGTCCAAGTACTTCATTAGTAGAGAGACCAAGGATTGATATGAGGAAATTCATTAGAGGGATTTCATTTGTAATAGAGGTATAAATTTGCCAGATAAGTATGACAAACAAGTGAACAACTTCATTAAGTAACAGAATTGGGAGCATTTCACATAAGACTATAAAGAAAACAAGGTTAAAGGAATGAGTGAGATTGTATAAGAATTTTATGCCAATGTGAAGTTCACTAGGAAGAATGAACCAGTGAAGGTGAGGGGTGCTTGTACCATTTAATCAGCGTGAAATTAATAGCATTTATGGATTGGAACATTTCAGTATGGTTGGAGCCAAACAAAGTTTCCCAGATGATCTATATTAAAAACCGTATAACTTATACCCTTCTAGAGCCATAGGTAGAACGGTGGTTGTCCAAGGAAAATTCAGCGGGGTAATTGGAACTGAGAATGTGTTGAAGCATATTAAGTGGGAGAGTGTTGGGAAACTCTACCGAATGTGGCAACATTTCCTTGTTGCTTCTATGTACACCAACACTCAGCAAGGATAGATCAACAAGCTAAAGGCGGCATGTTTATATGAGATTACAAAGAAAAGGGATATCGATGTCGGCAAGATCATCAACACCAATATGAGGGAGTCCATTATGTAAAAGTGAGACAACAAATTGTTGTTTCTTATATTGATCACTAAGTTATGCCTGGAGGTTATAGTGCGATTGCTTAAAGATGAAGAATTTGATATTGAGGCTTAAACAAACATGGATGAAACTTTCATGCTCATAGTGAAGTCACCGCGTGGTTATCAAAACTCTGAGGATGAGGGGGAAAGAGCCGAGGGAGCTAGACTTAAAGCCTAGTTGTTGGCCAAACCGCAAGAGGATAATGCAGCAACAGCAGGAGCAGCTAAGCAGAGTTAGCACGAGAGTTGGAAGATGAAGGATAGAGAGAAGAGGAGGAGCACCAGCAGGGATTGCTGAGGGCTTCGAGTTCGTGACCCGGTGATTGGATAGTAGGATTTGGATAGTCCTAATGTTTTCCCACCACCTCCTCCAACACAACCACCAGTACCACCACCAAAGGACTTGATTCTATGGCAGCAAAGGCTTTGGATTGCCGAGATGAGGTAACAATACCAAGATGACAGAGCTCGATATCATGAATCCTTGAGGAAATATGAGGAAGATAGATGGAGTATGTAGTGAAACTTCATGTTGTTTTTCGATCATCTAAGGAATATAGCTAGGTATAAGAGGACCAAATAGATGAGACCAACAGATAGGTCTTTTCGCTTTCCAGCGGCACTAGCTTATATGTTTGATCTGGATATGGTGTAGAGCAAAGAGGTAAAGTGTCCATTGACACCATCCTATGTTGGAGCTGATGAAGCATATGATGATGATGACGTGCAATCATGTTATCATTGTTTGTTGGGGCATGTGCCCTAGGTCAATCTAAAAATATTATTTATTTTATAATTTTATATAATAAAATAGAGGTTTTCATTAGTTATTTTATTATAAGTGATTGCATGTTTACCTTATAATAAGATCCATGGGTATTTGTTTAAACATCTTAAATATCCCTAATTAGTCATTATATTCGGAATTATAATGAATTAATACTAATATGAATCTTGATTGATGGTCATATGATGATCATGCGTATAGTGATACGAATCGATATCATAAGTACTTGTTAGGGAACACAGTACATGACTAACCCGCTTTGAGAATACCACATAGATTAAGTCATAGGTGTTACTCATGATAGGTATATCATTTATTCCTTCGACTCGAGATTGCAATAGATTTCAATATTAAGAGCATGGTAATATGACATAATCAAACGTTGTCTTTAACCAAATGATTATAATGATTCTGATTTGTTACCATGTGAATAAAATGTAAAGGTGCATAATCGAGATAGAATTTGTTCCTTTCGTATATATTAAAGATATCAATGGATCCCTCGATTTGTTAGACTATTAAATGGCCTCGTCTAAGTGAATTGATATGATCAATTTCACTTGGGTGTTTAATCAAAGGATATCGCACGACAAAAGGATATGATATATGTTGTTCATTAGGTTCTATCGATTTTGATATTCTGCTACTTAGGTAGTCATAATGTTTTGCTAGAGACCGCTTATGACTTCTATACAAAAATTACTTTAGTTCACTGCCAACGTCGCATAAACCTATTAGGTCACACACAAAAAATGGCTTTGCACAATTTTAATTGGTCCAGAGTAATGAATTTTATATTATAAAATTCATGAAATAAAAGCCCTTATGATTTGTTATATGATAACTTATTTAATTGAGTCATTTATGTAATTTGCTTGAATTGTCTAAATACAATAGTTGTATTACGAATAAGCTTTTTAGAAGTATTATCTACACATATAAATAGAGGTTGAAACATTGAGAACGAATAAGATTTTTGTTTTTGCTATTTTTGAGTTCTCTGGATTTAATGAGAAAAAGAAAAACATTTTTTATCTATTATAGGGCTAGCACTCCAAATAATGGTCACCGTTCGTGTGTGGATTTCTAATAGAGAACGCGCACTTGAACATCTTGGAGTTCAAATAATTTGAGCAGGAAATCACAGATTAAGGTGTTTACTTTTGTAGATCTAGTTTAATGAAACTTGTTTTTGATCCTATTGAGGTTTTTCAAAAAGTAATTTGAATTTTTCGCTACTTACGAACCCTAAAACCCAATAGTGGTATTAGTGCTCTAGGCAAGGTTCTATTAAGATTTTGCATGTTTTCTCTTATTTATATATAATATATGTGTGAAAACATGATATTGATTATGGTATATATGATGTACATATAAGTTATGTGATAATTGTTATCAAGAATTGGTTTTAGAGCCTATTGTTAATTGATGTATTTAATACATACATATGATTTGATTGAATGATAGAATTCATGTTTAGAATATCTTGACAAACATATGTATTTTATATTAAACGATGCTAATTCTATATGTTCACGAAAGAAATTATGATTAGGTTAATATGATTAATTTAATATGATTTTGGCGTTGAATGCGTGATTAATATTTCGTTTCTTGATTCTATTACTTATTTTGTATGAATAAGAATCAAAATTTGTTTTTATCATATATCTCATTGTGGTTATCTCTTAGAATATTCATATTAGATAGCAGATAAACTTGTAATCAGATAAGAATTATAAATCCTATAAGATAGGTGGGATATAAAAAATTCTTATTGGATAAGGATTCAAAGTATGTTAAATTCTAATTGGATTAGGATGCGATATTAAGTTAGAAGTGGGCACAAGTTAATTAAAAACGCTTTAATTAATATTTTTCAAAATTAAATTAAAGGGTAGTTTTGGTCAATTGAATTTACTAAATAATGAGAAATTTTATGAGATTTTTAATTTTCAGAACTTAAATTCGTTGTCAAAAAAAAGCGGCCAACAAGACCGATGGTAACTATTCGTCGCGTAAGAAAATTCATACAATGGTTGATATTAATAAAGTTTTCTAATTTGTTTAGTGTTTGTACATGCATTGTAATATATTATATTTATTTTTTTGATTTATGATCACTAAAAAATAAAAAAAAATCCCTATTCCAAATTTTAAGTCAAGTGTCATCCATTCTCAACACATGTTAAGGCTTCGATCACATCGATATGGATCAGTCTCTGCAGAGTGTATTATATTATCTTGGTGAGACAAGTTGAGTTACAATTACTCTATTGTTTGAAATGGTTAGACTTGATAAAGCTATCAAAAAGGTTTTATGCTTTAGGCACAATATGAGATAAAGCATGCTAAGATATAAGATGTCATAATCTCATAAAAATTACTAATAGTTACATATGATGTAATTATTAAAAAAGTAACTACCTAAATAACCTAATTCAAAGTGTGATGCCTTAGTTGTCGTAGAATTAAGTGAAAAATGGATTTTAGTCCCTTAAATTAACATAGTATTTTAGGAGGGTTGTTAATTTAGTGGGAGTCTATTCTTTTATACTAAAATGAACTTTTACTTAATCTTTGTTGTAGAGCTACAACCTCTTCAAATCACACTAATCCCTTGTCACTGTTATCCATCCTTGAGAAAGATAAGTTTTTTTGGACAAACTTGACTAGTTCAGAAACTTTAGAATTTTTCTTAACCATGAAAGCAAGTCGTATGTCCTTGATGATCCTATTCATGAGGAATCACTAACTAAAGCTTTAAGAGCTATGAAGAATGCACATCCCAAGCACGTCAATGAATCAACTGATATTGCATGCATTATATTGGCAACTATGGTTCCTGAACTTCAGAATGACATGGAACACATGGAAGCTTGCGACATGGCTATGATATTGAAGGAAATGTTCCAATAGCGGGCAAAGCCATGAAAGGTTCGAGACAGCCAATAACCTCATTCTTGCAAAATGGCCGAGGGTGTGTCAGTTAGTCATCAAGTTCTAAAAATAAATGGCTATATTGACCGTCTTGACAGACTTAGATTTCCTAAAAGCCAAAAGTTGGCTGGGAATTTCATCCTAAATTCATTGTCTAATAGTTATTCACAATTTTCATTGAACTATGTCATGAATAATATAGAGAAGTTTATCTCAGAGTTGCATTTGATGCTTAAAACTATTGAGCAGAATGTCAAGAAATATATTGCTACTATGCTTATGTTTTAGAAAGGAAAAGCTTTGAAGAAGAAGGGTGAAGGCAAGGGTAAAGTTGCTAAGGCTATTTTCACTATCATAAAACCAATGGAACAAGTCAAGCCTAAGGTTTCTTCTACTTCACAGTCCTATAAGGAAAAGGAAAAAAAAAATGAAATTGTCATTTATGCCATGCACCTGGGCATTGATTCAGAAATTGCAAGCTCTATCTTAAATATCTAAAGAAGAAAAATAGTAGTGCGACTACTGCTTCATGTATTTACATTATTGAAGTTAACTTGTCTATTAGTGATTTTTGGGTTTTTCAGCACACGCACCTGGGCATTGGTGAAGTCTATGTGTGGAGAGAACTTAAAATTCTAAGTGCAGAATTCTAGGTTTTTTTGCAAATAGAGCCTTAGGTAGGTAAGCTAGTGTGTTAACTTTGTTTAGCACACTAATCAAGTTACCTAGAGCGCTAGGTGCTATGATAGCATAAAAAATTTTAATTTCTTAAATTTACTTAAATACTATAAACAATTATTATACCCTAAGAAAAGGTCTAAACACACTTAAAAACATGTTAAATGATATCAAGAACCTAAAGAAGAGTCCCGGGGGTTCGGATACTAGTTTTGAGGTGTCGGGAGGCCTGAATAGCTAAGAAATTTGTGTGGATTGTAAGTTAACTAATTTAGATATTTATTTACATTTCATTTCTATCTTGTTATTCAATTCTAGTTAATTGATTTGCCTATTATACTCTATATATCATGACTTGTTTCCTCTCTCATTTCATGAGTTTCCTATCATGGTATAGATTATTGGTTAAATGGTTTCATTGACTCCAAATCATGTGCTATGCCATTTTTTGATTGTTTATACAAATGGTCAAATGAAATAGCATGCTATTAGGTAGTGGTTTACGGTATTGGAAATTCCATTTCCATTGTGCATTAGAAATGCAATTACTTTGTTGAATTCTCAAACCATGTTATCTCTTGAAAAAAGAAACTAGTTCTTGTATCTAGTACCATGATATGATAGAGGTGTTGTGACACACGGGGTGAGTTGACCCTCACCTGATCTAGGGTCGGGTCTCCCAGACCTAATACCCGAACCGAGCTCGAGAATGCGGCCTGACATGCCTAAAAAAACATGCTGAGTAATGCAACAAGTTCATATGGACCAAAAGTGTGGAATAAAGTAAACAAGATCCATATGACTAACCATGAAATTATATCTGGGTCCTCAATTTACCCGAAAGACCCATTTTACTACAACCTAAGTATAATAGTTTCAAAAACAAATAATATAATATAGTAATACATGGCTCACATCAAAAGATGAGGCTTCAAGTTATCGCCTCTCCATTATCTTGATCTAGTGACGATGTGCATGGTCCTGAGATGTGAGTGGGGCGAGCTAAAAGGGACAATAAGGCTTAGTAATGTTGAAAACCTGCTCAACCATCAATTACGCAAGTAATACTTAATAAGCAAGCAAGGCTAGCATGAGTTTAAATTGAATAAAGGAACATTTAAAACAAGACATCACATGGATTTATAAAGCATTTATAAATCAATTCAACAAGATAGATAAAAGCATATTCAAGTTAAAACTCATTATCATGCATAGGGATCACAAAAGAGACACTATAGGAAATAGTAATAATATAAAGTCATGGTCTCATTCAATGCATACTATTTTTGGCAAGAATCCAGTGAACGATTCACCTACCCTCGAGGTGATGGCAATCACTAGACGACACACAGACCTTATGTGTCATCTCGTTAGTCCCATCAACCCAATAGTAAGTTCCTCCAGAGCTATCACCAAGGCACGTCCCTTTATCACAAAGTACAATAGAAGGCACCTCCAACTCATGTCCCTAATTGATACTCTTATGAATTTAATTAGATATGTAAAGCCATCGGTAGCAAACTTCATGAACATCCTAAAGCAACAAATAGTAAAGCCCTCGGTGGCATCACAAACATTTTAGGGCATTCAATATTACTTGCCGATAATGTCCTCGATGGGGACTCCACAAACATCCTGGGGCAATGAATATCCTAAGAGGGGAAAAATGCACTCGCATTCTATAGGTGCGTAGATCCATGCCAATTGCATGATGCAACCCATTTCCCAAGTCTCTAGTTAAAAACATATGTTTTAACGTAACCAATATCATGTCATATTTGATAATTGAGCAAGCTCCCCACTTAACTCGACTAGCTGCAAATCTTACTTTTGATCTTCGCGCACTCGGTGTCCAATGCGAACCGCCTTAAGAATCTAAACAATTTAAGACACACTCATACCAATGAAAAATCATATTAATTCTAATTTATTTTTAAATTTATTTAGGGTTTTACTAGTGTGGGTCCCGCGGGTCCCTTGTCTTCTAATACGAGGGTCGAGGGGTGGGACTCGGCCGACCTCCCTTGGGAATGCAGCAGTGTGCCTCATTTGAAACAAGGTTTCGTTTGTCTTATTTTAATTATATATATACATCTACATACCATTTTAATCCATATATATATATATATTATTTTTATTATATACACTTTACTTTTTTATTGTTGTTTTTGTTCCAGGGGCTTGTTCAGCCCCTGGTTTTTAGTCCGGGGGCCATGCTTTTTTTTCTCCCTCCCGGGCAGAATGTTATGCCCGAGAGTGGAGATGGTGATGGGGTGGTGCCATTAGGACCACCCTTCACTTAGGGGGATGGGGTGGTTTACTGGCGCCCCCATCTCTTGTCGGCAGCGGCGGCGGTGCTGCTGCAGCCTCTCTCTCCGGCACCATCAATACTCTCTTATGGCGCTGCGATAGTGCCACTCACTCCTTTTGAGGTTTTCCAACTTGCCACATCCATCGGTTCTCCCAAATCTAACAAATTTATTTAAATATTCACAAACATGGTTACCTAATATTTAGGTGGTTGTGTTTCAAGGCCGCCATTAATGGCTTCTAAAGCACTGAATCATTAAAGAACAACATATAGGGATAGAGAAAAGTGTGATTACCTTTAATAGGGGACTTTATTAACTTCGAAGCACAACACCCAACACGAAATCACTAATAAGCTATCCTATATCATTCTCTTCAAACTTGAGGTTTTGAACCAAAATGGTTTAGGATTTATAATTAGGTTTATATAGTGGGACCAATTAGTGTAGGTTTTGTGAAATTACTAAATTTCCCATAGGGCAGTTCTTTTGGGTTTTGGGTCGACACAACATTCCCAATTTTAAAGAATTTTCATCCTCGAAAGTAAAATTAAAGTACATCCGTAGCCCGACGCATATATTCGTAATGAGTTCTTTTACGACCTTTTTTTTACTAATGGAAATCCGCACCTGCAAAATTTACTTGTACCCTACACGAAATTAAATTTTACTTTTGACTCTAACTTCTCAATAGTATTATCTTCATCCCTTAAAATTCATAGGGTCTGTCTCGTATAAGTCCCAATTAAGTCATTATACTTTAGCTACCTACCAAGTTCTTGTATCTTCACGTGTTTTTGTATTCCTTATAATCTCCGCCAACGTTGCAATGTGCACCAAAGTTGTCCACCCAACCAACCAGTAGATGGCAACATACTACGAGATCTGGTGCCTATCTGTGTCATAGAAATTTCTGTAACTATCTAGCAACAAATCCTAATCGCCAACTAGTAGTAGGAACAAAGATAGCTATCTACTATCGTATGAACACTAGTACACCATCTCAGTTACACGTATCAACGAACGACCCATTTTGTCCTTGAAACTTATCTGTAAAGGCTACAAATAAGCAGCCATAGTATTTATTTCTAGAATTATACCTTAACATCAATGTTATTACATGTTTATCAACGTTCATTCTAATAGGTTCACAATTCAAGCCAACTTTTGAACAATGCTTCACCTCGTAACTTCTCAATCGCATTTAATCGTTTGCATACATAGTAAGCTTCCACTCTAAGTAAACTGTGGAATAATCATCAACGTCGATATCCCCCTAAGAAGCTTTCAATACTCATTTTTATGCACTTTATTACATCATGATTTTTGTTCCATACCAAGGTCTCGTATCTTCATCACTCGAGTTTCCGGAGACTTGTTGCATCGCATCTTCATACCAATCAACTCTCACGATCCTGGGCGGACATTTGAATTCTTTTGACGTAGTCAAGTTTCACTTTTTATTGAATAATCGTCTCTTATCTCCTCCCGAGCTAACTCTTAGCTCTTATAGTTTATTTACAACTTCTCTCACTGAGAAATCAATTGTGGTTTAACTTTTTTATCGTTTCTTGAGAATATATAACCCAAGTCTCTGGTTTTGTCATTAAGGACTTGTAACTCACTATGATCCAATTATTTTAAGTTCATAATTCAACATCAACGTTTCTATTTGTTGCCCGTGTACGTTACTACTGTCGCATTTTTTATTTTTTCTTCAGATACTTTAAAATGAATGTACAGGATTGTGTACTTAGTACTTAGACGAGCGTAACTTTTATGTTATGCCATTTAAAACTTTGAACCAAGGGTACCACGACTTTGAAATTATGTGTTCAAAAATTTTGTTTTTCTCTGATGAAATGTTCGAGTCTACCTCCCTAACGTAATCAACTATGGTTTTAAACTCTTATATTGTCACTAATTAAGGTGTCAATCTTTAATATTTCATGTCTCTCACTACTTGTCAGTATCCTCAACACTTGGTCGTCTTTATACTCCTATGGCTTTCCTATTTAGGTTACATTTCAAGTTTTCTTACACCGTTTGGTTAGGATTTTCACTTTGGAATTTACACTTAATCCTCAAGCTCTCCAATGCAAGCAAGGCTAATAGTGTCAAATTTAGAAGATCCCATCTCCACCTAGAGATACATGTTTCATAACTAGTTTCAGATATCTTCTCATCCTTCCTAGTTATCGCATTGTACGTGTTACACAGATTAACTTTATTGATAGTCAATCCTAGCTTAGAATCCCCAATTTTAAATTGTTAACCAGTCATTGGTTTGATCTTTTATCTTTTGGTAGCATGGCTCCAAAAGTAATGTTCTTTCTTACCGAGCATTTTTGAGTTACTTTCCATAAGCAATTTTCATGATTTCTCGTTAAGTTACCTCTTCGATTTAGGATTTTAAGTTTTTGAATAGGGTAATCCCCTTGCAAATTGTGCGACTATGAAAAGCTATCATTGTAAGTGTTTTCTCTCTTGAGTTCATAATTTTCTCTCTTGAGTTCATAATTTCTCAAACCCATATTAATTTATTTGTTTCTCCACAGGTCGATCCCATCTTAGGATCCCCAATTTTAAGAATCAACTTATCATTTACTTAGGTTAGGTGGCATTAGTTGCATGATTTATTCCTCAACATTATTTTCATTCAACTACCCTTACAATTTCACTTAATCGAGCACAATGGAAAATTTTGATTTATGTAGCCGACCCCAATTAATTTGGGACTGAGGCTACATTGTTGTTGTTGTACCCTTACAATCATATTAGCTTCCATTTTGCCTCAATAGTTGTTAGTTCACGCATCCATTACCAGAAAATCATACCAATGATGTTATTTTAGATGGGTATCCCCCATTTTAATGATTCACCTATTATTAGGTTTATTATGATATTATTAACAATGGTGTACATCATTCAAATTGTACAAGTTTTGACTCAATATAAGACACTCAGTTTTAAGGCATTACTCAATTTCTCAATTTCGATACCATCATTTCGTACACCAGATTCATTTCGAGAATAATTTATCAAGTTTTGGTATCCCAAAATTTAAAAGTTAGCTCATTTCTAGTTAAGTAAGAACAATATATCTTTGAGTCAGCTGCCTTTGATTTATATTACTTTAACCTAATATCCTGAGTCCTTTCAACATTTATATACTTCTACTTGGCAACACGATCTCACTCATGACAATCTTGTCAAATACATCCCTCGACTTGGGATCCTCAATTTTGATACTCACCTTATTGATAGTTGGTTTAAATTTAACCCTTTTTGTACATGATCGATTAAAACTTCAAGAAACATCATTTAATTATAAAGTAGTAAACTTTAAATCTAGTTTTATTTAAAGTCTTCCATTTTCGTTAAAACCCCTATTTCAAAATGAAGTTAAACTCATTTTCATAAAAAAGATCTAAATCCATCATCAGGTTTTGAGTGATTATAAATGCCTTTTCGAATCAATTTGGTCAATGCAACTTAAAAGTAAATCATAGCCACACGAATGTTTTTTATTATTACTCCCACCATAAGATAAAAACTTAGGTCAAACCTATACTTAAACCTTCAAATTCATTAAAACTCTTTCATACAACCTGAACTAGGTCTAAACTTTCATAAGAAATATCATTGAAGAAATCTCAACCATGCTTGTCAAATCAAAGTAAAACCCATTTTGTAAACACTAAAGTGAAGTTACGATAAGAAATATTTGAAATATAGTCGATTCACTTCATTTTTAAAATACCAAGAAAATAACTCGTTCCCTTTTACACTTGGTTATGCATTCAAATCTTCTAAAACAAGTAAAGTTCTTCCTTGAAAATCGTTAAACATCAATTCAAAAAATCATGGTCCAATATAGTTGAAAAAGTCATTTTTAGAGAAAAATAGATTATATATAACAATAAAAGTCAAAACATAGTAATGGCTTTGAATCGAGTTAAATCATAAACCATTTATTCACATCTTTAATCAAGAGTTAGACGTTTAAGAGTACATAAGTCATTCCAATCTTGAATTAAGTTTTCAAGTTTAGCTTCCTAGCCAAAGTAACTTAATTTTGTTGTTTGAGACCAAAATTTATTTGTATCTTTACTAGGATTGATGGTCTTCCTTTATAAATAGGGCATTATGACTTTCAACTACTCAAATAGAGTCCTAAATGTCGAAGTTACTTCTTTGAAATGTAACCACATCACTACTCCCTTTTGCTTGTGTAGCTTTGTGTCTCACTGGCCTTCCAAGTCTCATGATTCTTTTTTTGAGTATTATATTTGCTACACTACTATTAAATATAGTTGCATCCCACTATGTAATTCCCAATCAAATCTTATTCGTTTTTACAGTAATAGTTGCAAATATCACTTGAAGCGCATACGGGCTTTCTCCTACAGAATTCGCTTCGATTTCCTTACACAATTCATTGTCATTCCCTCCACTGTCTCATGGAACTCATGTTTCTCATCCGCTTGCGGATACCATAAGAGATAATTAGACTAATAAGGAACATAATTATCTATA
Source organism: Stephania yunnanensis (assembly GCA_039657365.1). NCBI lineage: Eukaryota > Viridiplantae > Streptophyta > Magnoliopsida > Ranunculales > Menispermaceae > Stephania > Stephania yunnanensis. The sequence continues at coordinate 21,878,670 of CM077581.1, read as the reverse complement.
TATCTAACGATATATTTATTTATACAAGGCAACAAATAATCAACATAATAAATCTTTTATCAGATTTCTTTTATTGCATCCTATCCTAAGATTTATCATTTTTTAAAGTTAAGTTGACGTTGAACTAATGTCCCATACTATTGATTCGTCTAACTTAAAATTGACCTTTAAATCTTAAAGGCTCTAAAACTTAGGTTCCACTAATATAACGTTTCCCTAAGTTCTAATACCTATTCTATAATACCAACTAAGATGACCCTTACTTGATCGAGGGTTGGGTCACTCAACTCAAACCACCTCTCAGGCCCAATACCCAAATCGAGCTCGAGAATGCAGCCTGGGACACCTAAAACATCATGCATAATAATGCAACAAGTTTATATGGATGAAAAGTGCGGAATAAAGTAAATAAGATCCATATGACTAACCATGAAACTATATGTGATTCCTCAATTCATAAATTATTTTGAAGTCATTGATTCACTAAGAAGAAATGCAATTTAGGGGAGTGTGAGGTTCTATCTACCCGAAAGACCCATTTTACTACAACCCAAGTACAATAGTTTAAAAATAAATAATATAATATAGTAATACAAGGCTAACATCAAAAGATAAGGCTTTAAGTTATCACCTCTCCATTGTCTTAATCTAGCACCAATGTATATGGTCCTGAGATGTAAGTGGGGTGAGCTAAAAGGGACAACGAAGCTCCGTAATGCAAAAACCCACTCATCCATTAAATACGCAAGTAACACATAATAAGCATGTAAGGCTAGCATGAATTTAAATTGAATAAAGGAGCATTTAAAACAAAACATCGCATGGATTTATAAAGCATTTATAAATCAAGTCAACAAGATAGATAAAAGCATATTCAAGTCAAAACTCATTATCATGCATAGGGATCACAAGGAGAGATACTATAGGAAGTAGTAATAATATAAAGTTATGGTCTCATTCAATACATACTAGTTATTGGCAAGAATCTGGTGACCAAGTCCCCTACCCTCGAGGTGATGGGAACCATTAGACGACACACAGGTCTTATGTGTCATCTCGTTAGTCTCATCAGCCCGATAGTAAGTTTATCCAAATCTTTCACCGATGCACGTCCCTCTGTCACAAAGTACAAGAAAAGGCAACTCTAACTCATGTCCCTAATTGATACTCTTATTAATTCTATTAGACGAGTAAAGCCCTCGGTGGCAAACTCCACAAACATCCTGGGGCAACAAATAATAAGGCCCTTGGTGGCACCACAAATGTACTGGGGCATTAGATATTACTTGCTAATAATGTCCTCGGTGGGGACTGCATTAACATCCAGGGGCAATGAATATCATAAGAGGGGAAAACAAATGCACTCACATTCTATAGGTACATAAATCCAAGCCAATAGCATAATGCAACCCATTTCCCAAGACTCTAGTTAAAAACGTATGTCCTAACATAACTAATATGATGCCATATTTGATAATTGAGCAAGTTCCCCATTTACCTCAACTCGCCGTGAATCCTACTTTCGATCTTCGCGCGCTCGAGGTCCAATGTGAACCGCCTTGCGAATCTAAACAATTTAAGACACACTCACATCAATGAAAAATATATTAATTCTAATTTATTTTGGACTCTACTAGTGTGGGTCCCGCTAGTCCCCCTTCTCCCAATGCGAGGGTCGAGGGGTGGCACCCGACCGACCTCCCTCGGGGACGCAATAGTGCGCCTTATTTGAAACAAGGTTTTGTTTGCCTTTTTTTTAATTATATATACATCTATATACTATTTTTATCCATATATCATATATATATTAATATATATACTTTACTTCTTTATTGTTTTTTTGTTCTAAGGTTGTTCACCCTAGTTTTTTGTCTAGGGGCCAAACTGGCCCTTGGCTTTTTTTCTCCCTCTCGGGTAGAATGTTCTGCCTGAGAGTGGAAATGGTGATGCCTGCCCGAGAGGGGGATGGGGCGGCCTAGTGGCGCCCCTATCTCTCATCGGCAGCGGTGGCGGTGTTGTCGCCACCTCTCTCTGGCTCTGTCGTCACTCTCTTGTGGCGCTAAAGTGCCACTCCCCCTGTTTGAGGTTTTCCAACTTTCCGCATCCGTTGGTTCGCCCTAAATCTGACAAATTTATTTAAATCCTCACAAACAAGTTTACCTAATCTAATTGGACCTTTGAAACACAAATACATCATTTTTTTGGTGGTTGTGTTTCAAGACCGCCATTAATCACTTCTAAATCACTAAATCATTAAAGAACAAGATATAGGGATAGAGAAAAGTGTGATTACCTTCAACATGGGATTTTATTAACTTTGGATCACAATGCCTACCATGAAATCACTAATAAGCTCTCTTATATTCTCTTAAAACTTGGGGTTTTGAACAAAAAATGGGCTAGGGTTTATAATTAGGTTTATATAGTGGGACCAATTAGTGTAGGGTTTTGCGAAATTACCAAATTGCCCCTATAGCAGGTGTTTTGGGTTTTTGTCATCACATGGGGGTCACTAGACTTTCGGGGTGATCGCGATCTCTCCACTAACTTAGGTGACATCATGAGGTACGGGACCCAGGGTTGTTAGGAAGTATAACTTTGGTGACATCATAGGGTATGGGACCCGGGGTTGTTATAACTTTGGTGACATCATAGGGTATGGGACCCGGGGTTGTTGGGAAGTATACATCGTAAGTGACTGGCACTTGGGATGATTATAAAGGCGTAGAGCACAACTTTTACCTTCACTTATATGTAGTGCTCATTTCCATCCTTACATAGTGGAAAAGGCATTGGGATAAGACTCCCGGCCGACCGACCCTAAATCAATACTACATAGCCGATTGTCAGTTTCATTTTGTTTAACTAGAGTATCTTATAGCGTGATCCCTATTCATCATAGTTGTTTTTATTATGCTTTCATATACTTGATGTATATTTGGAAATGTGAACAAATGTCTCTCAGTGTTACTTTCTACTTTCCTGTACTCACCATCTTTTTTATGATGGTGGGTGATGATCTATCAAATAACAAACTTGGCAAGGAGAAGGTCGGTGACTACATTAGAGCCAGTGAAGAGCTGCTATATCGAATTTTATAGGTTTTGACTTTGTTGTATGACTTTTATATGTATTTCACATACTTTTAAGGTTGCATATATTATGGGTTAAGAGATAGTACCCTAACCAAATGCATGTTGATTTATTTTATTGTTGTTTCATTATATATGTATGCATGTGATCTTTACTTCCTAGTTATCCGCAAATCCAGGTATCACGTAAAAACTTCCGCTAAATTGTTGAGACTTTAGCTGAATAAACTTTAAATTGATAAAACTTAGTTAGCTCTAATTTATTAATTGACATAAGATAAGAAGATGATTATTTGAAAAATCAACTTGTAAGAATAAAGGTTTTAGAAAGGCTGACTAATTCCTTTTTAAGTCCTACATGCTGTGGTTGGGGCTTAATGACGGGATTAGGCCAAACAGTGCCCTAATTTAAGAAAGGGTTGTTTTAGATGGTATCAAAACCTAGGTTTGTAAAGCCTAGGTTTATAGAGCCTAAGTTTATAGAGCTAAGGTGGTGGGATGTAGTTATTCTACAATGTGATACCAAAGCTACATTTGGTAGTAAAGGTCTACTTTCCTAATAAGTAACAAATAAAATGTAAGAACTAAAACACAAATTTTAGTTATGGAAACCATATAATTCTTGCCTAGAAACCATTAGTTGGGAATTGAGTGAAGGTGAGATGGGGATTTCTTATATGTACATGTTAGTTTCTAATGTATATATAGGCGTTATTTATGTAGTAACTGATTCGCGTTCTCTATCAACATGCGGACACCGATGGCTGATTCATGCGATAGTGGAGATGTAGGTGCTAGTAGCAGCCAGCCTCCTATTACATCTACTAAAGATTTTTAGAGGCTATTTAACCGAGTAGTTGCTCAGACACAACAGTTAGTGGATTTCATTACCATGATGACATCACATTTTTCTCCACTAACACAAACACCGACCCCTACTACTACTACTCCTACATTTTTAACAGCAAGTCCAATAGTCCAGACTATACCAATAGTGACATTACCAGCCACAAAGAAAGTTTATATACCATATTTCACACCTACATCTTCGAGCTCATGAGTAGAGGATTAATTAGTGAAGGATTTCATCAAATCGAAGCTTGTGTACTTTAATAGTCAGCGTGATTTTGAGAAGATGAAGAAGTGGGTTTTGTCTCAGGAGAAGCTGCATAGAGTCTTAAGGATTAAGGATAGACTTTGAGCTGAGAATTCGTCATATACACTACAGAAAGACGTTGATGTTCGATGGCATGCGATGATACCTTCTTAAGGTGAGTTTGAGTCTTGGGATACTTTTAAGAAGAAGTCTTTCTAGCAGTACTTCCCATTTGCAATGAAGAAGTAGTTAAGGAAGGAATTCCCTAACTAGACAGGGAACCGACGAGTCGATGATAAGTTATAGAGACAGATACGGTTATCTGAGGCAGTTTGCTGGAGATCTTATAAGAAAAGATTCAGAGGACATATATCATTTTAGATATGCATTAAGACCAGATATAGGGTTTTATGTTATCAGTTTGGGCGACAGGACTTTAGGCGAGATTTATGACCATGCACTTTCTCATGAGACCTACTATCTGAGTAGAGTTGCCGATAGGACACCGCGAGGACCGACATTGACACCTAATCAGACTGCAAAGTTTAAGAGGACGAGATAGAGGAGTAAATGACTGATGATATGGGAGAGAGGTTCCAAAGGGTCAGGGATTTCTATAGCAGTTGTACCTAATGTATCATCCCCTACCCTAGAGTGTAGTTGGTAGACTTCCCTAGCCACTACTAGTCAGACCTGCGTTGCCATCTCCTACTACTTTACAAGCTTTATAAGCACCACTAGTGCCATATCAGTAGCAGCAGGGTGGTAGAGGTTGAGGCAAAAGTAGAGGTATAGGTCAAGATGTTACCCAATAAGGACAGAGACAGAGACAGCCACAAGCCTAGGATCAAACATAGAGTCAGGGTAGGCTAATTACTTTCTTCATATATGGTCAGGTTAGACACGTGATTCCATCGCAAAGTTAAGAGGGTGTACACATTGTAACACAGCCTTATATTGATGCAATATGAGGACTCATTGAGAGTACGATTTCCATTTATGGTAGAAACTTATGTGTCTTAGTTAATTTGGGTTCTTTAGTATCTTTCATTTCTGGTTGCATGATAGGCATCTTAAGTGGACACCGATTAGAGTTAGCGTACATTTAATTTTAAGTACCATAGTTGGGGATAAGTTTTACCCTAATTATCTTATTGAGGGATGTATAGTAGAGATAGGCGGGGTAGAGTTACTTCTAGACTTTAGAGTGCTTGAGTTTTTAGACTATGCTCATATCGACTATTTCAATAAGACAATGATATTTGAATTGTTAGGGCATTCGATGTTCACTTATAGTGTTAGTACACCAAGAGCTAAGGGCATTAGAGGTCGAGTTGCAACTAGTAGAGAGATGGAGATTCCTGTAGCATTGTATACTATGGCAGAGAGTCTGGGACCTACACTTGAGGATATTCCAGTAGTATGCGAGTTTTTAGACATTTTCAAAGGAATTACCCGGTTTACCACCACCGATAGAGATAGATTTCATCATTGCGTTTGTACCATGCACCATACCTATTTCTATATCGTCGTACCGCAGGGCTCCAAAAGAGTTGGAGGAGTTGAGGAGTTATTTACAAGATTTAGGACAGAAGGGATTTATCACACCTTCTATGTCGTCATAAGGAGCACTATCCCTATTTATAAAGTAGAAAGATGGTACTTTGAGAATGTGTATCAACTACAGATAGTTGAACAAAGTCATAGTTAGGAACAAGCATCTATTGCCACAGATTGATGATTTATTTGAATAGCTAATAGGAGCATAGTTTTTCTCCAAGATAGATCTGCGATTAGGGTATCATCAGCTTAGGATCATGGATGAAGATAGGTCCAAGATAGCGTTAAGCATGAGATATAGATAGTATCAGTTTATAGTCATGTCATTTGGTTTGACTAATGTTCATGCCATGTTTATGGATTTGATGCATCGGGTGATGAGACCATTTCGTGACCATTTCATGATAATTTTTATCAATGATATATTGATATATTTGAGGAATTTAGAGGATCACGAGTAGCACCTCAGAGAGACATTGTAGACTTTGAGGGAACGTAGGCTTAATGCCAAGTTCAGTAAGTATGAGTTTTAGCTATCAGAGGTCAAGTTTTTAGGACCTGTTGTTGAGCAGCAGGTATTGCTTTAGATCCAGCCAAGACTTAGGCTATTATGGATTGGCCAACACTGAGGTCAGTCACAGATATCAAGAGTTTTCTAGGGTTAATAGGTTATTACCGCAAATTCATGATGGGCTTCTCAAAGATAGCTTCATCAACTACCAGATTGACCCAAAAAGATATCAGATTTGATTGATTTGAGGAATGCAAGGAGGCATTTGCTTAGCTAAAGAGGTTATTGACTACCTCACCAGTGTTGGTATTGTTAGAGGTTGAACAGAGATTCAAGGTATATATAAATGCTTCTTATACTGGTCTAGGTTGCATGTTGATGCAGGATAATGGCACGGTGACATGGATCTAGACAGTTGAAAATACATGAGAAGAATTATCTCACTTATGACTTAGAGTTAGCAACAGTGGCATTTGCTCTAAAATATGGAGATATCATATAAATGGAAATAAGTTCACACTCTACACTGATCATAAGAGTATAAAATACAACTTAACATAGAAAGAGATGAACATGAGACAGAGCAGATGGTTAGAGAATCTGAAGGACTATGACTTTTCTCTGGAATATCACCCAAGAAAAGCTAACATAGTTGCTAATGCACTGATTAGGACACTAACTAGAGATGTCGAGATTGTTAGATGTCATATGACGGATGAGTATTATTACTCAAGGCAGCTACGATGAGTTGGTCAGATATTCTTACCGATACCCAAGTGATGGTTTATGCACATATGAAGCTTCAGATACTGTCTACACAGATAGTGTCAAAGGGTTAGAGACTCGATATATTGTACCCGAGGTTTATTGAGTTAGCCAAGAGTAACTATTGTACTGACTAGGCAGAGACAACGATCATTGTTTGAGATTTTAAGCCAGATTGTTGATATTGGTAGCGGCAGAACTGATAGATTAGATTTTTCAGGATTCATATTGTTCCCCATTCACTGTTCAACCAAGTAGGACCAAGATGTACCATGAAATGAAGGGACATTTTTGGTAGCTTGGGATGAAAGCGGACATATCAGAGTTTATCAGGAAATACGAAATTTGCCAACAGGTGAAGGCTAAGCATCGTACACCTGGAGGATTATTACAATCGATTCCCATTCTACGATGGAAATGGGAAGACATAACCATGGACTTTGTCATAGGATTATCAAGAACTGCCCATCGACATGATTCTATCTGGGTGATGTAGATGGATTGACAAAATTCGACCATTTCATACCAGTTGCAACTCATTGCATATTCTACCAATTGAGTAGATTGTTCGAGGGGAATATTATCAGAATGCTTGGGGTACCACTGACTATTATGTCTGACAGAGATGCTATGTATAGGTTTAGTGTGTAGTAGAGTATACAGGAATAGTATGGTACGCGCCTATAGTTTAGCATAGCTTTCCACCCTTAAATTGATGGGCAGATTGAGAGGTTCATTTAGGTACTCAAAGATACTCTCAAGGCTTGTGTACTTGAGTTTGGCGGATCATGTGAGGAGTTCATACCATTATGTGAGTTTGCATACAATAATAGTTATCAGGCTAGCATTGATATGGTGCCATTTAAAGCTTTATATGGCAGACCATGTCACTCGCCATCTTTTTGGGTTGAGCCAAAGAACTGGGAGTTAGTGGGGCCTGAAATTGTAATTGATCACACAAAGAAGATATGACAGATTCGCCATAGTCTTAAAGGAGCTCGGGAGAGGCAAAAGAAGTATGAAGACACGTATCGGAGCAATTTCACATACACCAAAGGAGCCATTGTGTATTTAAAGGTTTCTCCTCGGAAGGGTTTTCACAGGTTTGGTTTGAAAGGTAAGTTAGCAATGAGATTCATTGGGCCTTTCAAGATCAAAGGTCGGGTTGAGAAGGTTTCCTATGATCTTGAGTTAACTCTAGAGATGTCAGAGATTCATCGAGTATTCCATTTTTCTATGCATCGACTAGCTAAGTCGAAGGCAATCATACGACCGACGGTTGACTTGAGCCGAATTGACTTAAGCGAGGACAAATCTTATAAGGAGTAGCCAGTAAAGATCCTAGACCAAATGGTACAACAGTTGAGAGGCAAGTCTACCCCAAAGGTGTTATTCAAGTGGAAATTCCATGGAAACTTAGAACTCACTTGGGAGTGGGAAGACTATATGTGAGATAAGTTTATGTACCTTTTTTAGTCAGGTATAACTTCAACTAAAGTTTTATTTGAAGGATGAACTTTTCATTAGTTGGAAAGAATTGTCACGGCACGAAATCATAATCTGATATTAATTTCCTTAATTAAGATCAGTGACTCGTGACTTGGGACCCGCATCGAGGTACATGTCTTGACTAAGGCAATGAGGCCAAGGTATATATTATATTTGTTATGTAGTATGCCTAGTGTATTATATGTATAGACTAATAAGTCACTCCTACTTATGTATAGGTGTCGAGACGTGAGTGGATATGCACCTCGATATGCATGCCAACATAGGACCGAGGTAGAAAGTGATATGGTAAATTCATTTTAAGCTTACTGTAGCTTATATAGTTGGAATAATGTTGTTGTTTTTTATTATATATTAAATGAACCTAAGTTAGTAATTTAAAACAATAGCAATTTAATATTCCTCGACATAGGTGTTGACACATCTAGAAACCAATTGCGTTGGACATTGGTGTTACTTAAAGATAGTAAGTGGAAAGTAAGTGGGAAATATATCAAGTTAAAGACTATCAAATAAGTCTCAAGGTACATATGTATTTAAAGATCAATGGCTATTAATCCATCCAACATTATATATAAGATTGGATATGATCAACTCTTGCAATCAACCCATTTTATTTGCAAACATTTGCTAGAGAAGAGAAGTGATGGAGAAAAAGAAGATTAGCAAGGTCTTGGAAGGGTTGGTGAGGAATTGATCAAGCTAGGTGTTCATCAAACTAGGTAATTCACTTACACTAACAACTTATTCAATTTGGTTAATTAGATTATATGTATGGTTAATTTTATGTTGTTGTTGGCGTCTTGGGGCTCTAGAGGTGTGTATGAGAGTTTTCAAGGTGTTGTTGAAATATATGTGCGTAGAAAACTCAGAATTCTAAGGGCAGAATTCTAGGTTTCCCCGTACATAGCATTCTTGGTAGGTCAGCTATCGCCTTAACTTTGTATAGCGCGCTAGAGAAACTTAGTAGCGCACTGATGAGGCGACTAGCACACTAATCAAGTTACCTAGTGTGTTAGGTGCTATAATAGCATAAAAATCTATAATTTCTTAAATTTACATAAACACTATAAATAAGTCTAATACCCTAAGTAAATGTCTAAACACACTAAAAAACATGTTAAATGATATCAGGAACCAAGGGAAGAGTCTCAAGGCCTCAAATACGAGTCTTGAGGTGTCAGGAGGCCTAAAAAGCTAGGGAATTTGGGTGGATTTTAAGTAAACTGATTGAAATATTTATTTACATTTCATTTCTGGATTATTATTCAGTTCCAGTCAATTGGACTAATTTATCTAGTGTACTATATATACCATAACTTGTTTCATATCTCATTTCATGATTTTGCTATCACGGGATAGATTATTGGTTAAATGGTTTCATTGACTCCAAATTATGTGCTATGTCATTTTTCATTGTTAATAAATATGGTCAAATGAAATAACAAGTTATTAGGTAGGGGTTTACTGTATTGTATATTCCTTTTCCATTGTGCATTAGAAATGCAATTGTTTTGTTGGATTCTCAAACCATGTTATCTCTTGAAATATGAAAGTAGTTTTTGTATTTAGGACCATGACATGATAGAGGTGTTGTGACACATGGGGGTTACTAGACTTCCAAGGTGATTGAGATCTCTCCACTAACTTGGGTGACATCCCATGCTACGAGACTTGGGGCTATTGGTGTTAGGGCATATGCCCTAGGTCAATCTACAAACATTATTTATCTTATGATTTTAGTTAATAAAATAGAGGTTTTATTTGTTATTTTTTATAAGTGATTGCATGTTTACCTTATAGTAAGATCCATGGGTATTTGTTGAAATATCCTAAATGTCCCTTGTTAGTCATTATACTGGGAACTATAGTAAATTAAGACTAGTGTGAATCTTGATTGATGGTCATGTGATGATCATGCATATAAGGATACAAATCATGATCATGAGTACTTATTATGGAACAAAATAGCGGATAGACTCGCTGTGAGAACACCACATGGATTACGTTATAGGTGTTACTCATGATAGGTATATCATTTAGTCCTTTGATGTGAGATTACCATAGACTTGAATATTAGGAGCATGATAATTTGACACAATCAAATGTCGTCTTTAACCAGACAATTATAAAGATTGTGATTGGTTATCGTGTGAATAATATGTGAAGTTATGTAATCAAGATAGAATTTGTCACTCTCGTATAGAAAGAGAGATATCAGTGGATCCCTCAATAAGATAGACTGATAATGGCCAAGTCCATATGAATTGATATGATCAATGTCACTTAGATGTTTTTTTAAGTTTACCTAAAGATTGAGACTAATACAATTGAACATTAAAGGTAACTTTCTATGTCTTATTTTTAATCAAAGGATATCGCACGACAAAAGGATATGATATACGTTATTAATTACGTTGTATCGATGTTGATATTCATGCTATTTGGGTAGTCATAATGCCTTGCTAGATACTATTTATGACATATGTACCAAAATGATTTTTCGTTCACTGCCAATGTCGCATAAACCTATTAGGTTGGACACAAAGAATGGCTTTGCACAATTTCAATTGGTGTAGAGTAATCAATTTTATATGATAAGATTCATGACATAAAAGCCCTTACTATTTGTTATATGATAACTTATTAATAGGGGCATATGTGTAATTTGTTTAAACTGCGTAAATACAATAGTTGTATTATGAATAGGATTTTAAGTGAGGGCTTATCTACACATATAAATAGAGGGTGGATACCTAGAAAACAAAATAAGATTTCGTTTTACAATTTTTCGAGTTCTCTGGATTTAGGGAGAGAAAGAAAAATCATTTTTCAATCTCTTTAAGGGCTAGCACTCCAATTTGTGGCCACTATTCATGTGTGCATTTCTGATAGAGGACGCGCACTTGAACCTCTTGAAAATCGAACAATCAAAAGAAAATCTCAGAATAAGGTATGCTTTACTTTTGTAGATATAGTTTAATGGAACTTATTTTCGATCCTGTTGCGGTTTTTCAAATTTTGTTTTAAATTTTCCTCTGCGTATGAACCCCAAAAACTCAACAGTGGTATCAGAGCTTTAGGCTCAGTTCTATTAAACGTTCACATGTTTTCAATGATAGATATATGATATATATGTGAAAACATAATCTTGATTAATATATATGATATACATATAGATTTTGTGGTAATTGTTATCGAGAATTGGTTTTAAAACATGTTGTTAATTCATGTATATTGATACATCGCACGATATGATTCAATGATAGTATTCATGTTTAGAATATTTTGATTAACGTATATTTTATATTGAGCGATGTGAATTTCGTTGTTCATGGTAGACTTCATGTTTAGGTTAATATGATTCTGATCTTGAACTCATATTTTGTTTTGTTCAATAATTGTGTATCTCTTCATGATAGAGATCATGATTAGGTTAATATGATTAATTTTATATGATTTTGATGTTGAATGCATGATTACTATCTCTCAATATTGATTTTGACCATATATCTCATTGTAGTAATCCATTAGTATATTCCTATAAGATAGGAGATAGACTTGTAATTAGATTAGAATTACAAATCCTATAAGATAGGTGGGATATAAAACAAGTCCTAATTGGATTAGGATTCAAAGTATCTTAAATTCTAATTGGATTAGGATAAGATATTAAGTTAATGGTGGGGCCGATATAATAAAAAACTTCTTAATTAATATTTTCAGAATTAAGATAAGTTGTCTAAGAAAAATGAAGGTGTTGCCCCCTGTACCCCCGTCCGCTGATCAGCCAGAGAGACCGCCGTTAACTATTCGTAGCGTCCAAAATTTGTACAATAGTCAATATTTGTATGATTTTCTAACTTTTTAGTGATTATTCACGCATTAAAATATATGATATTTATCTTATTTGATTATGACCACTACAACAAACAAAAATCCCTCTTTCAAAATTTTAAGTCAAGTGTCATCCATTCTTAAACACTTCTCAAGGCTTCGATCACATCAATATGGGTCTGCCTTCACAGAGTGTATTGTGTTATCTTTGTGAAGCAAGTTGAGTAACGGTTACTCTATTGTTTGAAATGGTTAGACTTGATAAAGCAATCAAAACGATTTTGGGCTTTACGCACTAGATGAGATAAAATATACTAAGACATAAGATGTCATAATCTCATAAAATAACTAAAAGTTACATATGATGTAATTGGTAATTGGTAATTGGTACCTACCTAAATAACCTAATTCGAAGTGGCATGCCTTAGCTTTCTTGGAATTAGGTGAAACATGGATTTTGGTCCCTAAAATTAACGTAGTATGTTGTCAATTTAGTGGGAGTTTATTCCCATATACTAAAATGAACTTTTGCATAATCTTTGTTGTTGATTTATGGCCTCTTCAAATCACACTAATCCTTTATCACAGCATCCATCCTTAAGAAGGATAAGTTATCTGGGACAAAGTTTCTTGACTGGTTCAGAAACTTAAGAATTGTTATTAAGTCATGAACGCAAGTTGTATTCCAGGACGATCTTATTCCTGAGGAACCACCAGCTAATGCCTTAAGAGTAGTGAATGATGCACATACTAAGCATTTCAATGATTCAACTAATGTTGCATGCATTATATTGGAAACCATGGTTCCTGAACTTCAGGAGGACATGGAATACATGAAAGCTTACGACATGGCTACGGCGCTGAAGGAAATGTTATAACAGTAGGATAGGTAAGAAAGATTTGAGACAATCGAAAACCTTCATTCTTACAAAATGGCTGAAGGTGCATCGAGTTAGTCCTCTTATTCTGAAAATGAAGAGCTATATTGACCATCTTGACAATCTTGGATTTCCCATAAGCCAAGAATTAGCTACGGGTTTTATCATGAATTCATTGCTTGATATTTATTCACAATTTGTGATGAATTATAACATTAATAACATGGAGAAGTCTATCTCAGAGTTGCATTTGATGCTTAAAACTGCTGAGCAAAATGTCAAGAAACTCATTTCTAGTGTGTTGATGGTTTAGAAAAGAAAGGCTTTGAAGAAAAAGGGAAAGGCAAGGCTAAAGTTACTAAGGCTGTTGTGACCGTCACAAAGCTTATGGAACAAGTCAAACCTCATGCTGCTTCTGCTTCACAATCCCAAAAGGAAAATAAAAAAGAAAGAAATTGTCATTTCTACCATGCACCTGGACATTGGTTCAGAAATTGCAAGTTGTATCTTAAAGATCTATTGAAAAAGAAGAGTAGTGCGACTACTGCTTCAAGTATTTATGTTATTGAAGTCAACTTTTCTACTAGTGATTCTTGGGTATTGGATATCGGATATGGATCTCACGTTTGTATTAATGTGCAAGGTCTCACTAAAAGTAGAAAGCAAAAGAAAGGATAAGTCATCCTACGCGTTGGAAATGGAGCAAAGGTTGTTGCGTTGGCTGTACGATGCTATGAGTTTATTTTACATAGTGGGCTTATTTTAGTTATAAATAATTGTTATTGTTTCCCTGCCTTGAGCAGAAACATCATTTCAGTTTCATGTTTGGATTTGTATGATTTTAATTTCATTATTGCGAATAATATATGTTACATTTCTCATAAAGACATTTTCTATATGAATGGTGATTTATGTGATGATCTTTCTATTTTAAACATGAAAAGGTCCACAGATACTCCCGTTCTCAACATAAATATAAATAGATTCAAGTCAAATGATTTGAGTCAAATGATCCTTTGGCATTGTCGCCATAGCCACATTAATGAGAAACGCATTTCTAAACTCTATAAAGATGGACTTTTATATTCATTTGATTTTGAATCATATGAAACATGTGTATCTTGTTTACTAGGCAAGATGACAAAGAGTCTCTTTACTGGACATAATGAAAGGGCAAGTGATTTATAGGGTCTAATACATACTGATGTATGCGGTCCAATAAACACAATGGCTAGAGGTGGTTATCGGTAACTGATGATTTTACTAGATATGGTTACGTATATCTCATGAAACATAAAGGTGAATTTTTAAAGATGTTTCGAGCATTTCGGAACAAAGTTCAAAATCAACTTGGTAAAACTATTAAAGCACTTCGATCAGATAGAGATAGTGAATATTTGAATCAAGAGTTTGATGATAATCTTAGAAACTGTGGGATTGTCTCACAGTTAACTTCCACAGCAACTCCACAATTGAATGGTGTTTCATAAAGGAAAAATTGGACTTTATTGGATATGGTTCGATCTATGATGAGTCATGCAGATCTTCCTATTTCCTTTTGGGGTTATGCCTTAGAAAATGTTGCGTTTACACTAAATCAAATTCCTTTTAAAGCGATTGATAAAACATCATATAAGGTGTGGTTTGGGAAAAGACCAAGTTCGTCTTTCCTTAAGATTTAGAGATGTAAGGTTTTCGTACGACGATAAATATCAAAAAAATTATCAGCCAAATCTACTTAGTGTGTATTCGTTGGTTATCCCAAAGAAACTAAAAGATATTACTTTTATAATCCCGCTGAGAACAAAGTGTTTGTTGCTCGGAATGGTGTCTTTATGGAAAAATAGTTTCTTTCAAAAGACCACAGTGGGAATAAAGTAAGTCTTGAACTAATTGATCCTCTACATGTATCACAAAGCCCTTATAGGTCTGATAGGGTAATACATCAAGCTAAGAGATTTGGATTTCTTATTACTAATAGTAGTGAGGTATTACTTATGGATCAAAATGAACCTACTACTTATCAGGAGGCTGTTTCTAGCCTGAGGCAGATAAATGGCTTAGTGTCATGAATTCTGAGATGCAATCCATGTATGATAACCAAGTTTGGAATTTGGTTGATTTACCTAAAGTTTGTAAGACCATTGGATGAAAATGGGTTTTCAAGGAGAAAACTCACATGGATGGCAATGTGCATACTTATAAAGCATGGCTAGTAGCAATAGGTTTCAAACAGACTCAAGGTGTTGATTATGATGAAACTTTTTCTCCTGTAGCCATGATTAAATCCATTAGAGTTATAATTTCCATAGCAGCATATTATGACTATGAGATATGGCAAATGGATGTTAAAACAGATTTTCTAAATGGAAAGTTAGTTGAGGACTTGTATATGATATAGCCTGAAGGGTGTTCATTCTGAGACTTCTAGGAAGATGTGCAAGCTTTAAAGATCTATTTATGGATTAAAACAAGCTTCTCAGAGTTGGAATCTTCGTTTTGATGAAACAATTAAGGAATTTGGTTTCATTAAAAATGAAGATGAGCCTTGTGTATACAAGAAGGTTAGTGGGAGTGTGGTTGTTTTCTTGGTGCTGTATGTTGATGATATATTACTCATTGGAAATGACATCCCAACCTTGCAGAGTGTCAAGTCTTGGTTAGGGAAATGTTTCTCAATAAAGAACTAAGGAGATGCAGCTTACATATTTGAGATTAGGATCTATAGAGATAGATCTAAAAGGTTGATCGGTCTAAGTCAGAGTGCTTATATTGATAAGGTGCTGAATAGGTTCAATATGCAAGACTCTAAAAGGTCATTGCCAATGTCTCATGGTATAAATCTCAGCAAGAATCTATGTTCGAAGACTAATGATGAGCGAGAGCGCATGAATACGATTCCATATGCATCAACTATTAGATCTATCATGTATACCATGTTCTACACTCGACCTGATGTATCATATGCATTGAGTGCAATGAGCAGATATTAGTCTGATCCCGGTGAAACTCACTGGATAGCAGTAAAAAACATTCTTATGTACTTGAGATGGACTAAAGAAGTGTTTTTAGTCTATGAAAATTTGGAAGACTAGCTTGTAGTAAGTGGTTACACAGATACAAGTTTTCAAACTAATATAGATGACTTTAGATCGCGGTCTGGATATGTTTTTACTTTGAAGGGAGGCGTAGTGAGCTGGACAAGTTCGAAGCAAGAAACTGTCACAGATTCTACAACAGAAGCTAAATGTATTGCGCGTCTAATGCAACTAAGGAGGCAATTTGGATCAAAAATTTCGTCTCAAAACTTGGTGTGATTTCGAGTATAGCTAACCTCATTTGCTTGTATTGTGACAACAACGGGGCGACAGTACAGGCCAATAAACCAAGATCACACCACCGATCCAAACATATACTTAGACGTTTTCATCTTATTCGAGAAATCATTGAGAGGGGAGACATGAAGATTTGCAGAGTTATTACATAAAATAATGTCGCAGGTCTTTTGAGGAAAAATCTTCCACGAAGCAAACATGATGGTCATGTTAAGTCATTACGTATTATATACACAAATAGTTGGCCCTAGTGCAAGTGGGAGATGTTAGGGCATTTGCCCTAGGTCAATCTACAACATTGTTTATCTTATAATTTTAGTTAATAAAATAGAAGTTTTAATTACTGTTTTATTATAAGTGATTGCATGTTTACTTTATAGTAAGATCCATGGGTATTTGTTGAAATATTCTAAATGTCCTTAGTCGGTCATTATACTGGGAACTATAATGAATTAAGACTAACGTGAATCTCGATTGATGGTCATGTGATGATCATGTGTATATGGATACGAATCAAGAACATGAGTAATTATTATGGAATATGATATTGGACCAACTCGCTATGAGAATACTACATGGATTAAGTCATAGGTGTTACTCATGATAGGTGTATCATTTAGTCCTTCGACTTGAGATTACCATAGACTTCAATATTAGGAGCATGATAATTTGACAAAATCAAATGTTGTCTTTAACTAAACAATTATAAAGACTGTGATTGGTTACCGTGTGAATAATATGTGAAGGTGTGTAATTAAGATAAAATTTGTCACTCTCGTATATAGAGAGATATCATAATGCCTTGCTAGAGACCACTTATGACTTGTGTACCGAAATGGTTTTTGGTTCACTACCAACGTCTCATAAACCTATTGGTTCGCACACAAAGAATGGCTTTGCATAATTTCAATTGGTCCAAAGTAATGAATTTTATATGATAAGGTTCATGACATAAAAGCCCTTACGATTTGTTATATGATAACTTATTAATAGGGGCATATGTGTAATTTGCTTAAACTGCGTAAATACAATAGTTGTATTACGAATAGGATTTTAAGTGAGTGCTTATCTACACATACAAATAAAGGGTGGATCCCTAAAAAATGAAATAAGATTTCGTTTTACAATTTTTCAAATTCTCTTGATTTAGGGAGAGAAAGAAAAATCGTTTTTCAATCTCTATTGGGGCTAGCACTCCAAATTGTAGTCAACATTTGTGTGTGGATTTCTGCTAGAGGACGCGCACATGAACGTCTTAAGAATTAAACAATCAAAAGGAATTCTTGGAATAAAGTATGATTTACTTTCGTAGATTTATTTTAAAGGAACTTATTTTCGATCCTGTTAGGGTTTTCAAAATTGTTTTGAGTTTTTCGCTGTGTATGAACCCCAAAAACCAAATAGTTGGCAAGTAAAACTTGGGTGACATCGCAGGGTATGGGACAAAGGATAGTTGGCAAGTATACATCGCAGGTGACTGGCACTTGGGATGATAATAAAGTCATAGAGCACAGCTCCGATCTTCACAGAAATGTAGAGCTCAGCTCGATCCTTATATAGTGAAAAAGCATTGGATAAGATTCCCGATCGATCGGCCCTATATCATTACAACTTAACCGAGTGTTACTTTTGTTTTGTTAAACTTGAGTATCTTATAACAAAATTTCCTTTCAGCATAGTTGTTTTTATTATGCTTTTATATACTTGTATATTTGGAAATGTGAACAAATATCTCTCAGTTTTACTTTCTACTTTCTTGTACTCACCGTCCTTTTAATGTATGTCGGTGCAGATCCATCGAGTAGTAGACATTAAAGAGAAGAGTGGTGACTGCCTCTGAGCCAGTTGAGTGTTGCTACACCAAATTGTGTAGGTTTTGACTTTGTTGTATGACTTTTATATATCTTTCATATACTTTTAGGGTTTTTTATATTAAAGGTTGAGAGATAGTACCCTGACCAGATACATGTTGATATATTTTATCACCATTTCATTATATATGTATGCATGTGATCTTTACATCTTGGTTTTCCACGAATCTAAGTATACTATTAAAAGCAACCCTAAATTGTTAAGACTTCGACTTAATAAACTTTAAATTGAACTTTAAATTGATAATTTTTGTTAACTCTGATTTATTAATTGACATGATATAAGAAAATGATTATTTGAGAAAATAACTAGTAAGAATAAAGATTTTGGAAAGGCAAACTAATTCTTTGTTAAGTCCTACATTGTGAGGTTAAGGCTTAATAACGAGATTAGGCCAAGCAGTGCCCTAATTTTAGAAGGGGTCATCTCGGGTTGTATTAGAGCTTAGGTTTGTAAAGCTTAGGTTTATAGAGCCTAAGTTTATAGAGCTTAGGCAATGGAATGTGGTTATTTTACAACGTGATACCAAAGCTTATAGTTGGTAGTAAAGGCCAACTTCCCTAAAAAGTAACAAATAACATTTAAACAAGAAAACGCAAATTTTAGTAGTGGAAACCAAATGGTCCTTACCTAGAAACCATTAGTTATGAATTAAGTGAAAGTGAGATAGGGATTTCTTATATATACATATTAGTTTGTATATGTATATATGTGCATTATCTACATTGTAGCTAATTCGTATTCTCTATTAATTCACAAGCATCAATGGTTGATTCACGCGATAGCAGGGATGTTGGTGTTAGTGGCCACCACCTCCTATTCCATCCGTTAAAGATTTTTAGAGGCTATCTGACCGAGTAGGTGCTAGTGGCAGCCAACCTCCTATTTCATTGCCATGATGACATCACGTTTTGCTCCACCAGTACAGAAACTGGCCCCTACTACTACTACTACTCCAATGTTTCCAACAGTTGCTCTAGTGGTACAAACTATAAAGGTAGTGACAGCACCAGCCACAAAGAAGAAGTTTTACCAGCAGTACTTCCCACTTGTAGTAATGAAGAAGTTCAAGGAGTTTATGAACCTGAGGCAGGGAACCGATGAGTCAATGATGAGCTATAGAGACAAATACGATTATTTGAGGCAGTTTGTTGGAGGTGTTATGAAAGATGATTCAGATGATGTGTATCATTTTGGATATGGATTTAGACTAAATATAGGGTTTTATGATATTAGTTTAGGTGTCAAGACTTTGGGTAATATTTATGAGTGTGCATTTTCTCATAAGACCTACTATCTAAGTAGAGTTGCCCATGAAACACCGCTAGGATCAGCGTTGACACCTGATCAAACTACAAAGTTTGAAAGGACGAAATAGAGGGGCAAGGGACAAAGGAGATGGGAAGAGAGGTTCCCAGGGGTCAAGGACATCGACAGTAGTTGTACTTTATGTATTATCCCCTACTCCGTTATAAAGTGTAGTTGGTAGACTTCCCTTGCTTGCCAGCTTCTACTACTTTACCCGCTCTACAAGCACCACCAACGTCATGTCAATAGCAGCAGGGTAGTAAAGGTCGAGGCAAAGGTAGAGGTAGAGGTCGAGATGTTTCCCGACAGTGACAGAGATAGGCACAAGCTCAAGATTAGACACATAGTCGGCTTAGGCTGTCTATTTGCTTAAGATGTGGTCAGGTTGGACATGTGATTCGAGATTGTCTACAACCAACAGATATGGTTCTACCACAAAATCAAGAGGGTGTACGTATGGTAGCATAGCCTAATGTCGATGCTACTTGAGGACTAATTGAGGGTACGATTTCCATTTGTGGAAGAGATTTATATGTCTTGTTTGATTCGGGTTCTACAGTTTCTTTCATTTTTTATCATATGATAAACATTTTATGGTTGACAATAGTTAGAGTTGGCGTACATTTGATTTTAAGTACCGCAGTTGGGATAGGGTTTACTTTAATTGTCTTGTTGAGGGATTTCTAGTAGAGATATGCGAGTTAGAGTTACCTGCAGACTTCAGAGTGTTTGAGTTCATAGACTTCGATGCATTGTTAGGGATGGATTGGCTAGCAGCGTATCACACTCAAATCGACTATTTTTGTAAGACAATAATATTTAAGATTTCAAGGCATCCGATGTTCACATATAATGGTGGTACATCGATAGCCGAGGGCACTAGAGGTCGAGTTGCGACTGGTGGAGAAATGGAGATTCTAGTAGCATTGTATATTGTGGTAGAGAGTCAAGGACCTAGACTTGAAGAGATTCTAGTTCTGTTCGAGTTTCCAAACATGTTTTTGAAGAACTTGCCTGGTTTACCACCATCGAAAGAGATAGATTTTATTATTGAGTTGGTACTAGGCACCAGACCTATTTCTATACCATCATACCGTATGGTTCCGAGAGAGTTGGAGTAGTTAAGGAGTCAGTTATAGGATTTAGGATGTTTCCATGGGGAGCACTTGTCATGTTTTTTGAAGAAGAATTATGGTACTTCTACGTTGTGTATCGATTACAATAGTTGAACAAAGATACAATCAAGAACAAGTATCCATTACCACAGATTGATGATTTGTCTAATTAGCTGAGAACAACACAGTTTTCTCCAAGATAGACCTGCGATCGGGGTATTATCAGCTTTTGGTCAGGGATGAAGATAGGTTCAAGACAGTGTTCAGTACGAGATATGGACACTATCAGTTTACAATCATGTCATTTGGTTTGACTAATAATCCTGCCATGTTTATGGATTTGATGCATCCAATGATGAGACCATTTCTTGACCATTTTGTGATAGTTTTCATCAAATGATATATTGATATATTCGAGCACTCGAGAGGATTACGAGCAATGCCTTATAAAGACGTTGCAAACTTTGAGGGAGCATGGACTCTACACCAAGTTCAACAAGTGTGAATTTTGGCTGACAAAAGATAAGTTTTTGGGATATGTTGTTGGAGCAGCAGGTATTACTTTAGATCCATCCAAGATTTAGGCTATTATGGATTTTCCAGCACCAACATAAGTCATGGAGATCAAGAGTTTTCTGGGGTTAGCAGGGTATTATTATGGATTTGTGAAGGATTTCTTGAATATTGTTTCACCAATTACCAGATTGACCTGGAAAGATATCAGATTTGATTAGTTTGAGGAATGCGATGAGGCATTTACTCAGCTGAAGAGGTTTTTAACTACCGCACCACTATTGATATTGCCAAAGGCTAGATAAGGTTCTTGGTATATACATATGCTTCTCATATGGGTCTAGGTTATGTTTGATGCAGGATAGAGACACGGTGGCTTATAGATCCAGACAGCTGAAAATACATGAGAAGAGTCATCCCTCTCATGACTTAGAGTTGGCGGTAATGGTATTTTCTCTTAAGGTATGGAGACATCATGTGTATGGAGAGAAGTTCACACTCTACAATGATCATAAGAGTCTGAAATGCCTCTTGACACAAAAATAGTTGAATGTGAGACTGCGCAGATGGTTAGAGTTTCTAAAGGACTATAACTTTTCTTTGGAATATTACCCAGGAAAAGCTAACTTAGTTACTAATGCGCTGAGTAAGATATCGACTGGAGATGCAGAGGTTTTTAGATGTCATATGATGTATAAGTATGGATTTCTCGAGGAAGCAACAATGATGAGTCAGTTAGATATTCCTATCGAGACCTAGGTGATGTTTCACGCATAGATGAGGCTTTAGACAGTGTCTACACATAGAGTGTTAGAGAGTCGGAGAATTGATATCTTATACCTAAGGTTTTGTGAGTTATCCTAAAGTACTAATTATACTGACTGGACAGAAATGACATATTAGTGTTTGAGATTTAGAGGTAGATTATGGATATTGGTAGTGGCAGAGCTGAGAGATAAAAATTTTTAGGATTCACAATATTCCCGGTTCACTGTGTATCATCCAGGAAGGACCAAGATATACCACAACATGAAGAGACATTTTTTGTAGCCTGGGAAAAGTGGACGTATCAGAGTTTATCAGGAACTGTGGGACCTGCTAACGAGCGAAGGCTAAGGATCGTAGACTTCAAAAATAGTACAGGCGTTTCCCATTCCACGATGGAAGTGGGAAGTGGGAAGACATAGTCATGGACTTTGTTAGAGGATTGTCGAGGATTGTTTGTCGACACAATTATATTTAGGTCATTGTGGATAGATTGACGAAATTTACCCATTTTATACCAGTTGTAGCTCATTACACATTTTACTAGTTGATTATATTGTTTGAAAGGGAGATTATCAAACTTCATGGGGTATTAATGACTATTACGTCAAACAAAAATGTTATGTATACATCCAGGATGTGGCGAAGTATGTAGGAGTAGTATGGTACGCGCCTATAATTGAGCACAACTTTCACCCTCAAACTAATGAGCAGACTGAGAGATTGATTCAAGAACTTGATATATGTTCAGAGCTTGTGTACTTGAGTTTGACGGATCGTGGGAGGAGTACCTACCATTATGAGAGTTGTCATTTAACAACAGTTATAGGGCTAGCATTGAGATGGCACCATTTAAGGCTTTATATGGTAGATCATGTCACTTACCATCTTATTGGGCTAAGCTAGAGGACTAAGAGTCAGTAGGGTCCGAAATCATCGATGATCACATGGAGAAGGTACAAAAGACTCTCCAAAGACTTAAAGGAGCCCAAAAGAGGAAAAAAAATATGCAGACACGTATCACAACGATATCAGGTACACCAAGGGAGCCTTTGTGTAATTAAAGGTTTCTCCTCGAAAAGGTCTTCACAGGTTTGGCTTGAAAAGCAAGTTAGCACCTAAACTCATTGGGCCTTTCAAGATCAAAAGGCGAGTCAGGATAGTTGCTTATGAGCTTGATTTACCTTCACAGATATTGGGAATTCATCCAGTCTTCCTTATTACTATGTTTTGACTAGCTAAATCAAAGGCAGGCGAACGGCCGATGGTTGACTTGATCCAGATTGACCTGAGCGAGGACGTATCTAGCATAAATCCTTAACTCTACATGTCATTGCCCGAAATCCTAATCTGAGTTTATTTTTCTTAATCAGGATCAGTGACCCATGAAGTAGGACTCGCATCGAGATGGATGCTATGACTGAGGTAATGTGGTCGAGGTATATGTTATATTTTTTGTGATGTATGCCTACTGTATTGTATATGTGTAGAATAATAAGTAACTCCTACTTGTGTATAGGTATCAAGACATGATGCGCCTCAAGATTTGTGCTGGCTTGGGACCGAGGTAAAGAGAGTGATATGGTAAGTTCATTTTAAGCTTAGTGTAGCTTATATAGTTGGAATAATGTTGCTATAGTTGATTATATATTAAATGTAACTAAGTTAGTAACTTGAAACAATCTTGATATTCCTTGAGATACGTGTTGACACATATAGAAACCAATTGAGTTGGGCGTTGGTGTTACTTAGTTATAGTTATTGAAGAGTAAGTGGAAAATATGTCAAGTTAAAGACCATTAGATAAGTCTCGAGATACGTATGTATTTAAAGATCAATGGTTATTAATCAATACAACATAATATATAAGATTGGATAAGAACAACTCATGCAATCAAACCCATTTTATTTGCAAAAGCTTGCTTGAGAAGAATAAGATCAATAAGGTTTTGGAAAGGTTGGTGAAGAATTGATCAAGCTAGGTGTTCATCAAACTAGGTAATTCACTTACACTAACAACTTAGTTAATTTGGTGAACTAGATGATATATAGATGTGGTTGTTTTTACATTGTTGTTGATGTCTTAGGGCTCTAGAGGTGTGTATGATAATTTTCAAGGTGTTGGTGAAGTTTATGTGTGGGGAGAACTCAGAATTTTAAGTGCAGAATTCTAGGTTTTCCTGCATATAGTGCGTTAGGTAGGTCAGCTAGCGCACTAACTTTGAATAGCACGCTAAAGAAACTTGGTAGCGTACTAATGAGGTCACTAGTATGCTAGGTACTGCGAAAGCATAAAAATCTACAATTTCTTAAGTTTACTTAAACGCTGTAAATAAATCTAATACCCTAAGTAAAGGTTTAAACACATTCAAAAATATGTTAAATGGTATCAAGAACATAAGGAAGAATTTCGGGGGTTCGGATACAAGCTTTGACGCGTCGTGAGACCGGAATAGCTTGGAAATTTTCCGTGGATTATAAGTAAACTGATTGAGATATTTATTTACATTTCATTTCTTGTTTGTTATTCAATTTTAGTCAATTTGACTAATTTGCTTAGTGTATTCTATATACCATGACTTGTTTCCTCTCATTTCATGAGTTTGCTATCATGGTATAGATTATTAGTTAAATGGTTTCATTGACTCCAAATCATGTGTCACGTCATTTTAGATTGTTAATACATATGGTCCAATGAAATAGCATGCTATTAGGTAATGGTTTACGATATTGTATATTCCATTTCCATCGTGCATTAAATATGAATTTGTTTTATTGGATTCTCAAACCATGTTATCTCTTGAAATATGAAACTAGTTCTATATTTAAGACCAAGATATGATAGAGGTGTTGTGACACTTGGGGTCACTAGACTTCTAAGGTGATTGGGATCTCTCCACCTTGGGTGACATCACGGGGTATGGGACCCTGGGTTGTTGGCAAGTATACATCATAGCTGACTAACACTTGGGATGATTATAAAGGTATAGAGACTAGCTTTTACCTTCACATAGATGTAGTTCTCATTTCCATCCTTACATAGTGAAAAAGGCATTGGTATAGGACTCCTAGCCGACCGATCCTAGATCATTACTACTTAGCCAAGTGTTAGTTTTATCGTGTTTTTCTAGAGCATCTCATAACATGATTTCCTTTAAGCATAGTTGATTTTATTGTGCTTTCAGATACTTGTTGTATATTTGGAAATGTGAACAAATGTCTCTCAGTGTTACTTTCTACTTTCTCGTACTCACCGTCCTTTTTATGACGATGGGTGCAGATCCATCAAGTAGCAGACCAGGCAAAGAGAAGATCATCGACTACCTTTGAGCCAGTAGAGTGCTGCCACATTGGATTTTATATGTTTTAACTTTATTGTATGACTTTTATATGTCTTTCACATACTTTTGGGGTTGTATATATTATTGGTTGAGATATAGTACCCTGACCAGATACATGTTGATATATTTTATCGTCATTTCATTATATATGTACGCATGTGATCTTTACTTCCTGGTTTTCCATAAATCTAGGTATCATGTTAAAAGCTTCCGCTAAATTGTTAAGACTTCAGCTAAATAAACTTTAAATTGATAAATTTTAGTTAACTCTGATTTATTAGTAGACATAAGATATGAAAATGATTATTTGAAAAATTAAATAGTAAGAATAAAGATTTTGGAAAGGCTGACTAATTCCTTGTTAAGTCCTACATGGTAAGGTTAGGGCTTAATGACAGGATTATATCAAGTGGTGCCCTAATTGGAGAAGGGGTTGTCACACCACACTACAACTCATTAGTGAATACTTAGTCGTAGACCAATCACATGAACATTATGTTTCTCCTATGCTCTTCCTAAGGTCTTATCCATCATTGGCAACATTATTCGACATATGAATCCAAAAATTGTTGAACATTATTCTACACTGGAACTGGTAATTCATTTAGGCTCAAAACAAAAGGAAAAACAAAAAGTAGAAAGAATTCATAAGTTATGGAAATGTGTTCAACCTACCAATCCATCAATCCATGAAATAAATAAAACCATATTATCAGTATTTCTCTAAAATTCTGAAAAAAAAAAATTAAAATCAGAAAAATTTATTGAAAATCCTTACGATCAACCATACATTCCATTCAACTGCATACCTATGTACCCCCAAAGTTATCTTGAACCTTTTCCTCAAGGTTCAAGAAAGTAGGATAACCAATACACATTCCAAAAAATAAGAGAAATTAAATAATGGAAGATAAGAAATGGAATGGAATGTAATGTAATAAAGTACATATATAAGCTAAAAATGCATGCAAACGATGTGTTGTGTGGTAATAATACAAAAATACAACATCATCATACTATAGCTTCTGAATGTATTACAAAAAATATAAAATTTCTCAGTTGCCCTCTATACAAAAATAAAAACTCAATTCCCAGACTCGTTGGAGTTATCCTGTTGCTACGCATTAGGTTGTGGGGTCTGGAAGGGTGTCGGCATACTCTGTAAAGAATGGGGGGTGATGGTGCTTCATACTCATGTGCACGATAAACCTAGTAGCTTGGTATGATGGTGAATGGACTATCCGTTGTTAGTAGAGCTGGCTATAGAGGGTGATCATGCACATGTCTATGTAACAAGTGATCATAATATAAGAAACAGGGTGATCGCCCTCTGGTTATGGAGAATGATCTCTTTCTGGGACATCTATCCCTAGTACTCCTCCTGGTGGTGGTGGTACAGATGAGGAAGTTCTCGCTCTTAGGGCCCGTGCTCCTCTCTTCCTCCCTGTGGCTATCCTAGGCTGGGTCTCCTGTTGTTACTGATATAGTCATGTTGTTTCTCTCTCTTTCTCTCTCATGCCCGCTCCTGCTCATCCTCAAAGTCCATTTTCTCTAAACTATCATACCCAAAGATATCATCATCATAAATGGTTGGTTGGGGAGGGATGTCAAACTAGAGACCGTCAAGTGGAACTCTAGCTCATCGACATAAGTCATTGATGAGTAGAGAAAATGTAAAGCTCTCATTCTTCTTTAACTCCATCTTCTCTCGGATAACCTCGAACATGAATCTCCCGACATCGATGCGACCAACACATGCCCATAGATGGTAAAGATTACACACCGAGGCCATGTCACATCACTGTGTCGTATGATGGGGTAGAGAGATGCATCGACAAAATAGGACCATGCCTTAAGAGCTTTCCTAAAGTACGCCTTAACAAAATGTTTAGGATGCTTGGAAAAAGTGGCGTAGTCCAGTCATGGTGTGGAAAACATTTGAAAGCTTCCCTAACAACTACGAAAGGGTAGTGAGAGTCATGGGTATAGCATAGGTGAGGGATATCAGAAATCCCTAAGTCCTCAAAGGTAGGTAGGTCGTAATAGCCATTAATGGCCTAAGCACTATAGTAAATCTGGACTCCTTGGACCGAGACACTCAAGCTATGATAAGTAGCATGTCCATACGCGTAGAACTCGCAAACTGACTCCTCATATCAATGTATCAAGTTAGGGTCATGAGGTGGCCTAGTTAGTATCTGATAATCCCAGGTAAAGAACTCCTTACCCTTCTCTCTAATGATGGGCGTAACTCTCCTCTCATATTTGGGAGTCGTTATCCCAAATCTCCTCTCATATTTGGGAGCTCTAGGTAAATGGGCTCTAGGTATTAGAGGTGGTAATCGATTACCTTTCCTTATCCTACGTCCTGCAGATCCACTACACTCATCTTGCTTTAAAACACAAAAAATAAACAACACAACAAACAAACAAGCAACAAAAATCCCAGTCATGAAATTACCAACAAATCAGTCCATAACATTCAACAAACCAAAGAACATGGAGTTCAAAATGCAAAATTTTGCTCAAAATGTCTTCAGGCATTCCAAATCCAAGGCAAATAAAGTTTCGAGAAATTTTGGTAAAAAACCAATTTTGAAGTCTCGAAATCACAGGAAAGCTCAAATCAACAGAGATAGGTGCAACTATCATTTCAATCATTCCATCACTGCAATATACATGCAATATCGAAAACCTCAAACTTTGGAATATCAGTTTTTGGTAAATATCCATGCGCTCTCCCCCAAACTTAATCCTTGCGATATTGATTAATTCAAATCTATTAAAACAATCAAAATCAGAAATTAGATCCAAAATCCAATATTTTTCAAAAAAAAACATAGGCTTTCATTCGAAAAAATTAAGATTTTAAAAACAAATCAAAAATCACAATTAATCTAACCAAATCGTCTCACAAAAAAAATTCATATGGTTCTAGGGGCCAATGAACTCCTAGAACACATTTTTGCCAAAATTCACCGAAGAAGAAATTGAAAAATTAAAGTGAAATCAGGACATTACCTAATTTTGATTGAGTTCCCATGAGCTCACGGGAGCTATCTAGGCCTAGTAGACGCCTTAGGAGGTTGAAAAGTCGATCTCCTAGCTCGTGGATTCATCGTAACGCTTACCAAACTTGTAGTTTCATGGCTCAAAATGATGTCCACTCGAAGGAGAATCGAAAATGAGTCAGAATAGGCTTGGAATCGATGGATTTGATGGTGAGAAATGAGTTTTCAAGGGTTGGGGCAGTGATAAATCGCTAGGGTTTAAGCAAAGAAGATGACAATGGGGTTCTGCCCTTTTTTTCTTAGACAACAAGTTCCAATTCCAAAAATTAAAAATCGCCTAAAAGTTTGCATTATTTTAGTCAATACAATTGACCAAGACGGCCCCTTATTTTAATTCCAAAAATATTAAAAATGCTTTGAATCCTTATCCATTACAAATTTGTCATTTATCTCACCTATTTTATAGGATTTGTAATTCTTATCCGATTAAAAGTTTATCTTCTATCTAATAGGAATATACTAACATATAACCACAATTAGATATATGATCAAAACCAGTTTCAATTCTTATTCACACAAAACAAACAATTGAATCAAGAAATGAGATATTAATTATGCATTCAACACCCGAATCATATTAAATTAATCATATTAACCTAATCATGATTTCTATCATGGAGACATGCATAATTATTGATCAAAAATGAACTATGTATTCAACACCAAAATCACATTAACCTAAACATAACTTCTATCCTGTGAATATATAAAATTTGCATCGTTCAATATTAAAATATATGTTAATTGAAATATTCTAATCATAAATTCTATCATTGAGTCAGATCATGCATATTTATCAAATACATGAATTAACAGCATGCTTTAAAATCAATTCTTAATAACAATTATCATAAAACCTATATGTACATCACATATACATTAATCAAGATCATGTTTTCACACATATAATCATATATACATTAGAGAAAACATGCAAACGTTTAATAGAACCGAGCTTAAGGCTCTAATACCACTGTTGAGTTTTAGGATTCATATGCAGCGAAAAATGCAAAACTGTTTTGAAAAAACCTAACACGATCGAGAATAAGTTCCATTAAAAACGAACTACGAAAGTAAACCATACTTTAATCCATGATTTCTTTTTTTGATTGTTCGATTTCTAAGGTGTTCAAGTAAGCGTCCTCTATCAGAAATCCACACACAAACGATGACCACAATTTCTAGTGCTAGCCCCAAGAGAGATCGAAAATGTTTTTCTTTACCTCCCAAAATCCCAAGAACTCAAAAATACAAAAAATGAAAATCTTATTCATTTTTTGGGTTTCAACAGCCCAACATTCACTTCCATTTGATATAAAGATTAGGGAAGGGCGGTTGCAGTGGTTTTGTTACCCGCAAAGACAGCGTACAAATGCCCCCACTAGAAAACTTGACTCAATAGAAACTGCAAATATTCGACGATGTGGGTGTAGACTAAAGTTAACATGGGATACATTAATTAGAAGGGATTTTAATGGTTTGGAGAGCTCACTATCAATTGCACTTAATCGAGCACAATGGAAAAAGTTTGATCCATGTAGCTGACCCCAATTAATTTGGAACCGAGGCTATATTGTTCTTGTTGTTGTTGTTGTTGTTGTTGTTGTTGTTGTTGTTGTTGTTGTTGTTGTTGTTGTTGTTGTTGTTGTTGTTGTTGTTGTTGTTGTTGTTGTTGTTGTTGTTGTTGTTGTTGTTCTTGTTGTTGTTGTTGTTGTTCCCGTTGTTGTTGTTGTTGTTGTTGTTTTAGGGTTTCAACCTCTATTTATATGTTTAGATAAGCTCTTTTAAAAATTTATTCGTAATACAACTATTATACGTAGGCAATTCAAGCAAATTACACAAATGCCCATATTAATAAGTTATCATATAACAAATAGTAAGGGCTTTTATGTCATGAATTTTATTATATAAAATTCATTATTCTAAACCAATTAAAATTGCACAAAGCTATTCTTTGTTTGTGGCCCAATAGGTTCATGTGACATTGGCAGTGAACCCAAGTTATTTTGGTACATAACTCATAAACGGTCTATAACAAGGCCTTATGACTACCCAAGTAACATGAATATCAAAATCTATACAATCTAACGAATAATATCTATCACATCACTTTGTCGTGCATTATCCTTTGATATAAGGTATGGAAAGTCACCCTTAATGTTTAGTCGTACTAGTCTCGATCATTAGGTGAACTAAAAACATCCAAGTGAGATTAACCACATAAATTCACTTGGACATGGCCATCCAACAATCTAACATATCAAGGGATCCGCTGATATCTCTTTATATATGAGAGGGACAAAATCCATCTTAATTACACACCTACACATATTATTCACATGGTGACTAATCACAATCTTAATAATTGTCCGATAAAAGACAATGTTTGATTGTGTCAAATTACCATGCTCTTAATATTGAATTCTAAAGTAATCTCAAGTCGAAGGACTAGATGATATACCTATAATGAGTAACACTTATTACTCAATCCATATGGTGTTCTCATAGCAGGACGATCCAGGTACCTTGTTCCCTGATAAGTACTTATGATCTCAATTAGTATCCCTATATGCATGATCATCACATGACTAGTAATCAAGATTCACACTAGTCTTAATTCATTATAGTTCTCAGTATAATGACTGACTGGGGACATTTAGGATAATTAAACAAATACATATGGATCTTATTATATGGTAAACATATAATCACTCATAATAAAACAGCAAATGAAAACCATTATTTTATTAACTAAAATTATAATATAAACAATGTTTTTAGATTGACCTAAGGCACATTTCCTAATAGCTTCTTCATCCTTGCAACATCTAGGGCAAACTATAGTAGGTATCGAAACCTCTTCATAAATATGATGGTCCAGCTGCCCTGCATCTACTTTAGAAACTTCTCTCAACCTCAGTTGCATCTCTAGAGGGAAGCATTGATTGTAGAAGACTATAGAATTCTACCCAAGTGGTCAGCTCACCTTAGGCGGTCGTATGTGCAGTCCACTATACTGCAGCCTCTTTGCATAAAATGTAACTTGAGATCCTAGCCCTAATACTATCGTGGATCCATAACAGTTCATGGAGTTTCTCGTGTAAGAAACCCATTTCCCTGCCTCCTCTAGGTCTCCTCCCCCATAGTAGTAACCTGGTAGGAACTTAACGAATTCCTTAATGAACTTTGCCTCAGCAGATAAAGGATTTTGGAAGGCGATCCCCTAAGCCGGTGTTAGTGTTGGTGTCAATGTCGATGTCACTGTTGGTATGGTGATCTCAGTCGGTGCAGTAATCCTAGTGATAATCTCTTTAACTATAGGAGTTTAGGTAATAGTAATTGGTGCATAATTCTTCACTATCGTAACTGCATTGTCCCGAATGACCGGAGCGATTGTCATCTCCGAAGTGCTCGGTGTATGTGCAAAAATAAGGCTCAAGATCACTGTTGACTTCGTGTGGATCAATTCTGTCAACTGTGCAACCTGTAGGTTGTAAGCCTTGAATATATATGTTATACTCTGATCAGTTACGACGATAAGAGTCGGGTCGCTCGTCTAAGTTTGTTTGTTAAGTGTTAATCGAGTCCCTTAAACTTTTCCATAGATTTCCTTGAACCTAGCCTTTGATACCATTTTTGGCGGCCCTATGCCCCGAGGCAAACTAGGCATCACCGCGTCGCCAAACATGTCACCAATTCATGCCACGCTACTTACCCTTATCCATGATGACTCGCGACTTTTACCATTTCCTTTCACTTTTACAAAATCTTAGTCAGTTTCAAGTATTAATGAGATGGTTTATGAAAGTAACTTATTTCTAGAGTTTTTACAACTTAGTTAAAAATCTTGATTTAGTTGTTTTAAGTATAGAAGTCTCTAGAATGGCATGCAAATAAATGAATTATGAGTTTTGCATATATATATATAACAAACCTACGGAGTGGAAACCCGATAAAAGGATACAATATATGTGATCGTAAAGCTAACATATGTACACAAGTATATCATACATGTATCGGGTACAAACAGTCTCCCAAAATAATCCAAAAAATAGTAATTAATTACAAAACACCTACAAGTACTAGCAGTGGGGAGCTCTCTATATTAGAGGTAATCGCGAAATACCACCTTCCCCAAGCTCGATGTATTATCTGCAATTTGTCATCAAAATAATGACAAGTTCTAGTGAATAAAACCTAGAGAAAATCAGTTAGTATTCACAAAAATCTTTAATAAATCAACTACAATTCATGCAGATAATTAAAGTAAAACCAGAAAAAAAACATGAATATAAGTCGCAAATGAATAAGCAAAGTCGAAATGCATTTGTGGTGAATGTATGTCGAACCTTGGAGATCGGATTCGCTAAACCAAGAAGTCCCCGTTTACGAGGTATTTCCCACTAAATGCTTTATGGTCGAAAGAGGACCCCATAGATGTAAGTTAGACTTACGACCGACGCCTCTTAAGGAGAAACTCGTGACAGAGACAAGCCTCAATTAATAGTTCATAAACATGGACAAAACCAAAATAAATCCAATTAATAGTTCATAAACATGGATTTTCATCAACAAGTGTTGAAATCCAACAATTATGTTGACTTTTGAAAAATAAGAGTAAAAAAGACAACCATTGATTCAAATCTTAGGTTTGCAAGACATTAAATCAAGAAAATTAGTCTATATCTTCATTATCTCATAGAAAACCATTGCATGAACACCACAATTTGATGAAAACCCAAGATAGAAAGGTTAGAGATGATAATACCTAGGTTACTCATCTTCCTTTGATGTTTTAAGCTTGATTTCCTTCTAATTGATTCTCGATCTTCTTTAAAACCAGATATTTCATCTACGCCTAAATTTCTTAACAATATGAAAAATCGAGATCTTTAGTTCTTGGTTTGCATGAATAAACTAAGGCATGTTTATATAACTTTGATCTATTAATCTCGTCCTTTGATCTCCTTCACTTGGCCATCTCAAAACTCATCTAAGGTCTAGATTAGCAACACCCATGCATCCTTAGATGCCCACTAACATGTCCTAGAATTTATCAATTTTTCACATATCTAAGACATTTCATATATATATATATATATGGTATTGTTACTATGGGAACCACAAAAATACACATGCAATAGGAACCACATTTACGACTATTGAATTCTAATCCAACACATTAATCTATGAGTCATAAATGCATAAAACATTTAATGTTCAACACATTTTGAGGGGTTCTCATGGCAAGGGTATATATTTGGGCTTCGTTGTAGAATTTCTTATATATATATATATATAGGAAATTCTACAATTGTGACTTTTTTAAATCACCAGGGATTGTGATTTAAAATTCTCACCATAAGATTTATATCTAATGGTGAATATGAAAGGTACATTTATGACTTTTAAATGTGTGCACAAGTTCCAAGAAGGCGTATTTACCATTAGATCTAAATCCAATGGTAAAAATTTAAAATCACCATTCATGGTGATTTTTCTCAATCACCATGGTAAAATTATATATATAAACCTACCATAATACCATTAATAGGCAAATTAATTATTTTAATCTGCTTAGTTAGTGGATAGTGTTCAAATGAAACTTCAATGTCTAACTAAGCTTCTGACTACTTGACTGCTCAATGTCGCACGTTAATGTGCATATCGAGGCGCGCCTCTAAGTATTATTTGATTTTTTTTTTATTTAGTGATTTAGGTTCAATAGGTTATTTCAACTTAGCTTAGGAAACGTTTGTAAGGACAAATTAATTCACTAAGGCCAACAAAAAAGCTTTCTCTAAGTTAGAATCATCTCATACCCGAATTGTGTGCACTCTACAACATCTCATGCTCTTGACACACACACACACATGCATAACATGGTAATGAAAATTAAATTAGTGCGACACAATTTAAATAATAATACAAAAATTATGAATGACAACACTTAAAAATAACTTTTAAACCATCGATTCTTACGCCTAAGGTTTTACCTAAGATTTATACGTCGACTCTAATTATAGTTCGCTAATCCTAGTGATTAAAGCATAAACATAGTTTAATTAAACTTGAGTCGTCACACAAGAATCTCCTTCAATTGCCTTGAGATTTTAAATGCATTGAATGTTAATGAGTTTTCAAGACCGATTTAAAGCTAGACTTATAGATTTAGAATTACACCGAATGAATGTATATATACATATATATATATATGTGTGTGTGTGTATGTATAAAAGAATTCATAGTAGAAGCAAACTTCAGAAGTCAATATATAGACTAAAACAAACTCCCGTCAATGATATATTAAGTTAACAATACCAAAACATTCTTCGGACTTAAGAAAAATATCATCAATCAATGCATATATTTGAAGGTCAGTAGGAGCAATTTCATCATAGTTTGGTTTATACGTCATAATATTTTGCTTAACAATAGCGATCTCAGTATGCTATATAGGGTTTAAGAGTTTCTCTTTAAGAACTTTGAAATGAGTGAAATACCAGATCGAATTTCTATTTTGTTATTTGCATGTTGGGATGTTATCAAAGTGACCCTTGCATATGCCATTAGTAAGATGCAAAGAAGGGGTTTTATGATTTTATAAAGGAAAAAAAATTATATACTTACTTATAGAAAGTCTGATAATACAAATATTATTGGATATTCAGATTCATACTTTACTAGTTGTCACAACATTAGAAAGTCTACTCTTGGGTATATTTTCTTTTCATTTTTGTAGAAATCTCTTTAAAGAATGTTAAGTAGACAATTATGACTACTTTTACTATGAAAGTTGGGTTTGTAGTTGTCATACCCCACCTAGTTAAGGCATTTGGTCGTCCTAGATTACCTTAATCTCCTGATAACCCTGCAGCCTTAACCTCTCCTCCAATAAATAAATAAAAATCTATCAGATTAATTATCAAATATGATTCTAAATCAACCACAAAAGGATTCTAAAATGAATCTTGTACCTAAAAATCAGTAAAGATTAATTATAAAATCCTTAAATATTCGTAAAATAATTTTGCCAGCATCTCCTCTATTTCTAAGCCTACACCAGAAATTTTGGCCTTCATAAATCTTCAACAAACCTACTCAGGCTTGGTGGAAATGCCGAAGGACTCACAATCCACCCCATAAAAAAATATATCACATTAATAATGATTATTTATTCATTCTAACCTATCTCGGACTTTCAATATTATTAAATCATTAATACATTAACTTCTCGACATTCCAATCCATCCTAAAACCATTAAAACAATTCAAATCCTTCTTAAAACCATCTCAACGCTTTCAAAAGATATCCTAACCTCACACGAACCCAAAAACTCATTCATACAATATTTTATATTATAAAGCAATATAAAGATGGAGAGAAAGAAACTGAGCAAGTCACTAATAATCAAAAACCTTTTCCTTTCCTTTGTCGCTACTAAAACCTGTCATTATCTAATTATGAAAATTCGATAATATCGAATAAGTAAATCCCATAATATCCAGTACACACGTAGTAATCAAATGCATAATAATCCAAGGAATTTAAACGAACAATATAATCCAAGGAATTTAAATACAACTACGAATCCATATCATTTTTGTTATCCGACCACAATTAGACGACCGGTCTCCGAAAGTGGTAAGTAAACAGTAATAAGGACTCATGCGCGAGGATAATAACTAAATAAGTCTCGCTCCTCTAGACTATGGGAGTATGATCTGATTCAGTGTGATCTCATGATAACCACGTGATCCAAAGTATCAGTGACTCCAGCCCCTCAAGCATAATATAGTGTTCAATAACCTTGATATAGAAAATATAAGGATATTCCTAACGCCTTGCCCTCCCAAACCTTATATGCATGTACAACAAAAATGCAATTCAAGGATCGATGCAATTCATTTGAAATATAATCAAACAATGTAAGGTTACTATGGGATTTACTTAACCACACAAATAGCCAACTTCAAGCTTAATTTTTTAGGTTCCCAAAGTGTCGGATCACCTTGAAAATAGTTATGATAGCTTCCCAACATACTCAATTATATTATGGGTTAAGCTTCAATTGAAACGATATCACGAAGTCCAATGAAATCCACGATCAAAGTATGTTTAAGGACAGTTTCAAAAAAGATTAATTTATATAACTATTTCAACTAGCTTTCAACTAGCTAACTTGGGGTAACTTTTTAACCTTGAAAACCTCAGTATTTATCATGATGATCTTAAAGGAACTTGTAGTACTCTTGTCCTACTTTCCATAAACTCTAAGAACACCTAAATCGGATCACCAATGAAAAAGTTATGAATTTTCCCATATGGCCTGTCAACTTGACAACTTTATACATTTTGAACTAAAAAAACTTCTCCAAATTAATATTTTAGCAATTAAACCTTCAAAACTCGAAAATAAGCGCCACAAAACTACTCGATACCAACGCCAAAATATTTTACAACCTATTGAGTCAAATTAGATTACAACCAATAATCAATATCAACCATTAAAACGTCTCCAAAATAGTAATCAATTGAATTGCATTAGTTCACCTCATCAGTGGAATTTATCACAAGACACAAATCAATTCAATATACCAATAATAACAATTTCAATCAATTTATATCAAAACCCTGCGAAAGAAATCGAAAAATCGTGAGAATTCAAATTGAATTGAAGAATAATGTCTGGCATTAAGAATTTACCAAATTGCAAGTCGAATACCTCGTTTCAACTGCAGAAACTTAGCTTGAACTGATTGTCTCACGTTTCTATATGGTTTTCCAGAAAAAAACCGAGCGAAAATCGAATGTCGGGTGCTTGCAGAGCAAAAGATCAAATTGAAAGGGTTAGAAGAAAACGTTATGTTGAATATAAAAGGAATTTATTGATTTTTTTTTAATTTTTATTTTTTTTATATGTAAACCCTCGTCTGCTTGTCAGCAGCTTACAACAACAACAACAACAACAACAACAACAACAACAACAACAACAACAACATAGCCTCAGTCCCAAATTAACTAGGGTCGGTTACATGGATCAAGTTTTTCTTTATGCTCGATTAAGTGCAATTGATGGTGAGCTTTTCAAACCATTCAAATCCCTCATAATTAATGCATCACATGTTAGCTTTGGTCTGCCTCTACCTCATCGAATTTCTACAGTTTCTATTGAGTAAAGTTTTCTAGTTGGGGCATTTGTAGGTCGTCTTTGCAGGTGACCAAACCACCGCAACCACCCTTCCTTAATCTTTGTATCAATTGGTGGTACTCCTACTTGTCTTTGAATTTATATATTTCTTATTCTATCTTTACGAGTTTTACCACATCCACCTAAGCATCCTCATTTCTGCTACATTCATTTTATGTAATTGTTGTTGTTTTACCGCCCAACATTGACTTCCATATAGCATAGCTGGCCTAATTGCGGTCCTATAAATTTTTTCTTTTAACTTAGTAGGAACATTTCAATCACAAATCACCCCTGTTACACTGTGCCATTTCTTCCATCCAGCTTAAATTCTATGTGTGATATCATTCTCAATGTTACCATCATTTTGTATGATTGATCTTGGGTATCTAAAGTAGTTTAGCTTAGGAACTTCTATTTCCCCTAATTTTACCACTCCGTCGTCTCGATGTCTAGTGTTTCTAAACTCACAGTGCATGTATTTAGTTTTCATCCTACTCAACTTAAAGCCTTTAGATTCTAATGTATTCCTCTAGAGTTCTAATTTCTCGTTCACTCAATCTTTTGTCTCATCCACTAAGACAATATCATCTGCAAATAGAATACACCATGGTATATCCTCTTGAATATGTCTAGTTAGTTCATCCATAACTAAAGTAAATAGATATGGGCTTAAAGCCGATCCTTGATGTAATCCTATCGTAATGGGAGATTCTTTTGTAGCTCCTCCAAATGTCTTTATACTCGTTACTACTCTATGATACATATCTTTAATAGTGTCTATATATCTAGCATGCACTTTTTTTCTTTCTAGAACCCACCAAAGAACATCTCTAGGAACCCTATCATATATTTTTTCTAAATCTACGAATACCATATGAAGATCTATTTTCTTTTCTCTACATTTTTCTAACAATCGTCTTACAAGAAAAATTGCCTCCATAGTTGACAACCCAGGCATGAAACCAAATTGGTTCTCTGATATTGTTGTTTCTCTCCTTAGCCTATTGTAAATTATCCTCTCCTAAAGTTTCATAATGTGACTCATAAGTTTAATTTCCCTGTAGTTTGAGCAACTTTAAATGTCTACTTTGTTTTTGAAGATTGGCACGAGCGTGCTTCTTCTCTAATCCATTGGCGTCCATTTTGATTTTAAAATTTTATTGAAAAGTTTTGTTAACCAAGTCAATCCAATTTCTCCTAAGCATTTCCAAACCTCTATGGATATTTCATCTGGGCCACATACTTTCTCTATTTTCATTCTTTTCAATGCCTCTTTAACTTCTACAATTCTAATATTGCGTGTATAGTTTACATTTCTTTCTTGGCGTGGGTTTTCATCTATTATAGTATCAACTTGGACATCATTAAATAAATTATCAAAGTAACTTCTCCATTTTTCTTAATATCATCCTCGGGCGTTAAAACATTTGATTTTTTTCCTTAATACATCTTACATAATTTAAGTCTTGTTTATTTTTTATCTCTTAATTTGGCTAGCCTATATATGTACATTTTTCGCCATCTCTATTACCTAACCTTGTATATAGATCTTCCATGAAATTTGTTTTAGTTTGACTAACTACTTTTTTGGCTTGTTTTCTAGTTCTCTATATTGATTATACACATCTTCATCTTGACACTTAGGTATTTTCCTATACATCTCTTCTTTTAATCTTAATTGCTCATTGGACATCCTCGTTCCACCACCATGTTTCCTTATTT
The DNA here is from genome assembly GCA_039657365.1 of Stephania yunnanensis. Lineage (NCBI taxonomy): Eukaryota > Viridiplantae > Streptophyta > Magnoliopsida > Ranunculales > Menispermaceae > Stephania > Stephania yunnanensis. The sequence continues at coordinate 21,839,186 of CM077581.1, read as the reverse complement.
GGTGATCCCAAGCCTTTAGATATACCTAATAAGTTTGACCCCACTCTCCTTATGCAACTACTCATTTCTAGCCACATTATATTATCATCTAAGTCGATATTCCAAACATTTTCCTTTAGTAGTTTTCTCTAAATTCTACTTGTTTACTATGTTTTAGGTTCCACCACTTTATTCTAGGATTACTAACTATTTTATCCATATTATGTTATCGTGTTAGCTTAATATTAAGTACTACTAACTTATGTTGGGTAGTAAGTGCTTCACCAGGTATTACTTTGCAGTCTTTACATATTTTTCTATCCATTTTTCTTGTTAAAAGAAAATCTATTTGACTCTTGTTATGACCACTACTAAAAGTAATTATATGTGACTCTCTTCCTAAACCTAGTATTTGCAAAGACAAGATCGTATGTTAAAGAAAATTCTAAGATTGATTCTCCTTCTTCATTTCTATTACCGTAACCAAAACCTCCATGAACTCTCTCAAACCCATCGTTACTTGCCCCGACATGCCATTTAACTCTCCTCCAATAAAAACTTTTTCATCTAATGGTATACTTGGCATAAATCCATCCATATCGTCCCAAAACTTGCGTATGATGCTCTCACTTAATCCTACTTGTGGTGCATAGGCGCTAAGTATGTTAATTTTTTCGTCTCCAATAATTAATTTAACTAGAATCAATCTATCCCCCATTCTTTTAACCTTTATGACCTTATCCTTATAATTGTTATCCACCACAATTCCTACTCCATTGCATTTCTCTACTCTTTTCTCCTACCCATTTTGTCTCTTGGAGGCAAGCAATATTTACTCTCCTTCTAATCATGATATCTACTAGTTCTATTGACTTCCCCGTAAGTGTTCCTATGTTCTATGTTCCTAAACGGATTTTTTCTCCTCTTTGTATTTGTTTTCATTTTCTATTTCTATTTTGTCTAAAGGATCTAGTATCCGTATCTATGATTTTGTTTTTGTTTTCGTTTTTCTTTTGAACTAGTTTTTTACCCACACCCGTCCTTTGTGGGAACCCTTGCTCATTTCTCTTCACATCCGGGCAATGATGTGAAGGGATTAGCTTCTTTACACACCCACGTCCTATATGTGGGAACCCTTGCTCATTTTTCTTCACACCGAGGCGGCGATGTGAAACACACCTTTGCTCATTTCTCACTACACTCGGGTTCCGATGCAGCACGTCGCTAGGTGGGAATGCCCCAACGTTTATATATGTTTGATCCATTTCATGAAAAGTGACAAAAGTCTTACGATGGCCGTCAACCTATCGCAACTCTCCTCCATTTTCCAAGAATGGAAAATGAGTTTGGGGCTCCCTCCCCCACTTTTCGGGTATGAACAGTGAGTTTGGGACCTCCCTTACCCATTTTTCGGTATGGAAAAATATGCGTCAGAGTCTTCCTCCTTTATCCGGACTTGGAACAGGCTATATCAGCAGCTTAACATCTTTTTATTTATTCTTTCAGAAATCACTATTTTGAATTGATTTGACTTTCGGCACACATTTTCTAACCGACTTTTCACCAAATTGAACAAAACTCATGAACATAACACTGGTTTTGGTCACACCAAAACCCTAAAAATCTTAACTTTATCCATGACATACATAACTCTTAAGGACCACAATTCTTTTGCAATACTTATCCAAACTTGCACCTTTTTGGACCAAATCTCAACCTCAACAACCGTTAACCAACTCTAAACTCAAAACAAGATCTCACACAACTTTATCTTATTTAACACTACCTCCAATCCCGACTTACACGTAAATCGAGGCAAATCCCCATGTCAACTCGTTAAGTCCATTTAAAGTCCAAAATTCAAATTTTTAATTTAAATTCAATTATTTATCGTGAAATTTGAAACTAATATTTATGACAATATTTTGACAATCTCGACACCCGTCTCGACATGTATCTCGAGACAAAACCCCGCGAATCTTAAATTTACTCAATCACCCAAATTTTGCAAAATAAAATAATACAATATACAACACTAGTCAAACAACACGAATTAATAAAATTAATTATAAATCTCAAATACACCGGTATTTAATTCCCGACTCGGGGCCAAAACCATAATTAAACTTCTTTATTCCCAGATTAACCGTAATTACTGATTTAAAAATTTCGGGTTTCCCAACTAATAAGCGTTTCATCCTCGAAATTAGAATTTAACCAATACTACCTAAACTCAAAGAGATTCAGAAAATGCTCTCTCATACACGCCTCTCATTTTCATTTTAGCTATTCATACTACACGTTACTCTACAAATCAACTTGATTCCATTCAACTATATGATGCGAATCAGATTCTTTTCGCCTAAGCATAAATGCGTGAAATAAGTCATCAATTTCGGCTTACTGATGTGGTACTACCAATCCATACATAAACTTCCTAACCCATTTCACAATCTCAAATAACCATATAAATAAAAAAGAGCTTTCCTTTCGGTCCAAACTTGTAATGGCCTTTTGCGAGGGGAGACTTTCAAATACACCTTATTTCTTTCACTATATATCACAAACCAGTGATAGAGATTATAATAACTTTTGTATCTTTTCTAAAACGTTTTCAATCCTAGACGAAACAGCAACACAACCTCGGTGTGATCTCCAACCATCTTTGACTCTAACTCCACCTAATCCTCCAGTTCAACCCCACCGATAGGAGATCGAAAAGGTATCCCATACCATGCCTAAATTAGGGTTATTTCAATACACAATTAAGAACAATTATTATAAAAGAATACACACAAAGGTATGTATTCTTCCCATGAACCTCCAAATACTAGTACATAAGCCCTGAGAATGTCCTCCAACACATAAATCCACATTTCAGTCTTACCATCCACCCAAGGATAAAATACAAAACTGAAAATAAAATTAAATATTGAAATAATTCTTGTATGCCTTGCCACAACCCCGATGTATACTGAGCATCAAGATAAGAAAATATCATCAGCAACACTCTAAAAAAGCTAGCCACCTCTCGCCCACACAACAAGCTCAACTGTGTAAAGATATATGAAATGTACATAGAAAGAACATAGCAAACTTCACCAGTCAATCAATAATAACTCACACCACATCATGTTTCTCCCAAGAAAGAGGCAGATGAATGACAAATCTCATTACAATATGGGAAGTAGCCAACGTATCTTTAAGTTTTCGCCTATCGGCATTAACCTGTTGACAAATCTCACATTTCTCACATAATCACCCACGTAGCTTTCATCCCTGACCACCAATACAATCACGTCATATCATAACATATTCCAATTTTGCCAGAATGAATGTTAAATCTAAACCGATGAGATTCTTTCAATATCTCCTCCCGAATCTCAACCACCGATGGAATCCACATTCTGCCTTTAAACCTCAAACTTAAATCCACAAACTCAACTCAATCTGGATTATTACTATTATCAGCAAACCCCTTAAACTTTTCATAATACACATCACTTTGTTAACACTCTATCACTTCCTGAATAGAGACGAGTTGTACTCTAAATTGAGTACAAATTGGTTCATCATCAACCTCAAGAACCTCTTACAAAATCATAATAATGACTTTTTTGAGCAACTCATACTCGTAAGTCAATCGACTAGTGCACCCAATGTTTCAGCACTCCTCATGCCAAATATGTCAATAACAACATTAACTTCACTCGAATGGTATTTAAGACTAAAATTAAAGTCTTTCTAACGTTCAACTATTATATTGTCTCAAATTCAGTTTTTTTTAAGAGAACAAATAATTCAAACTCTTATGATTTAAAAAAAAATGTAAAACTTCTCCCATATCTCCACAACTTCAAAACAAACACAATCGTCGCTAATTTCAAATCATAAACAGAATAATTCTTCTTGTGAATATTTAATTAACAAGAAGCCTAAATAATCACCCTTCCATTTTGCATTAACACACAACTCAAACCTACTTTCAATGCATCAGTCTAAAATGTAAGCCTTTTCCTCACTTTAGGCAACACAAAAATTGGTGCTAAAGTCAAACGTTTGTTCAATTTCTCAAAATACAACATTGCATTCGTTTGACCAAACAATTGGAATATTTTTCTGAGTTAATTTAGTAATTGGCGCAACTATCTTTGAAAATCTTTCATAAATCGACAATAATCGCCAGGCAGACCTAGAAAACTCTCTATTTCCGTCACTTTGATAGGTTACGACTAACTAATGATAGCCTTATTCTTGGTTGTATCTACCAAAATTTATTTCATACAAACCACATCACCCAAAAACCTCACCTCAGATAACCAAAACTCGCATTGGCTAAACTTAGCATGCAGCTTATGATTTCTCAAATTTTAGATATTAACTCTAAGATATTATTCATGATCCTCGTGAGTCTTAAAGTATATCTCAATATTATCAATGAACACTATCACAAAGTGACCCAAACATAACCTCAACACTCTCTGCATCAAATCTACAACCATTGCTGAAGTTCAGTTAACCCAAATGACATAACAATAAACTCAAAGTAATTATATCCGATACTAAACGCGGTTTTCTATACATCATCTTCCCAAACTCTCGACTGATAGTAACCTTAACGAAAAGAAATATTTTAAAAGTGTTTTGATCTATTTAGTTTATCAAACAAATCATTAATTTAAGGCAATAAATATTTATTCTGAACAGTTATTATGTTTCACTATTTATAATTAATGTAGAGACTTGAATTACCATTCTTCTTTTTCACAAAAAGGATTATTGCACCCCATGGCTACTCACATCAATGAATAAACTCATTTATCCATTAACTCTTCTAACTGATACTACAACTCTTGCAATTCCTTTAGAGATATCCTATAAGATAGCATGGTTATTGATCTAGTTCCAAAACCAAATCAATCACAAAATCAATCTTTATTAGAGACAGAACTCCAGTTAATTCATCAAAATACATGTCCACGAATCCCTAACCACAAAAATCTCCTCCAATTTAATTTTAAATCTTACCTTTATACTATAGTTCTGGCAAGAATTTCAATTTTTTCCTAATGACTAGCTAATCCATTATCAACAACACCTCAAACTCCAATAACTAAAACAAACGAAATCAACAAACATCTCATGTCTGGAGATCTCAACAACATATTTCTCATACATTAAGTGAGGATAAACCCTATCCACAATTATTGTGTTAAGTAAAAGATGAATAGGGACTTACATCAGAGTTAACCCTAACTCAATCACCACTTGACCACAAACTAAAATTGAACCTTCAATAAGATTATGATTTGTATTTGAATCTCGTTTAGTCACTATCTGAACACATTCCTGGATATGTTGTCGAGCCTGTGACACACAAAATGATGCTCTCAAAAGTTATGGACACGTTTCTTGTAATGTCTTTTCTTTCTATACCCAAAACACTTAATCACACTTAGATTCTGAGAACAGTCTCAGCTAATGTGACCCTCTTTTTCATACTTAAAATATGTCATTATAGGTTTATTACTTACAAAATATTCCTATATAGGTGTCAATCTTTGATTCGAGGCCTACCCCCATGAGATCCTCGACCATTACCTTCATTCCTTTGCAACTAAGGTATACATTTTTTACCTAAATACCGAAAAGTATGTTTGTGTCATCTCAACTAATCCTCAAATCTTTCATTTTCTCTCGTAACTTAGGGTCAACCTTAAAGGAAAATTTCTCTTACCAACGAAATTTCATTCTTTTCCTGACTCTATGACTCCATAATATCATCGTGATTTGTGCTAAAAACTTGTATAATCACATAGGTATTAGCCCTATCTCGAGCCTCTCGCGGAATGTTCAGTTTAATCCTTATTATAAGGGTACCAAACTTTTCCTACTTTTCCTTCCGTGACATTCCATTATCAACGAATGTATCGGCTAAACCAAAAACTACAACAATCGATTCAACTCTCGAACATAGTGTAATGGTAGTCTACTCTTCTTAAGCGACTGAAGTGGCACGAAGAACTTCTTGGGCCACACAACCACAAATACCTTGGTTGGTAGCTTAGGTATTTATCGACTCTAACATCTTCACAGCAAAGTTCTCAAACTTGTTTGAATCCATACATTGTGGATCCCTATTATCCTCGTCAGATCGCTAATCCAGCTCTTGCTGTCCATTAATAATTTTTTGCAAAACAAATTGCAAAAAAAGTGGTTCAACAATCCCATATTCATCGATATCTATATAATATAAAACACACTTAACACAATCATAAAGTTTTTAAACTTTTTAACCCCGTTCCATTGCGTTACTTCCCAACTAATCACTCACAAAGCCTCAATTAGCAAGATTATTTTCGAATCTTAAGCTCTAATACCAACATTGTCAGACCCCACCAAGTTAGGGCACCTTACCGGCCTAAATTACCTTAGTCTCCTAATAACCTAGCGGCCTTAACCTCTCCTCTAAAAATAAATAAAAATCTATCAAAGTAATTATCAAATAAGATTCTAAATCAACCATGAAAGGATTCTAAAACGAATCTTGTACCTCAAAATCAGTAAATATTAGTTATATAATCCTTAAATATTCATAAAAGATTTTCGCCAACATCTCCTCTATTTTTAAGCCTACACCAGAAATCTCGGCCTTCATAAATCTTCAAAAAACCTGCTCAGCTTGGTGGAAATGCCGAATGACTTACAATCCATCCAATAACAAAATATATCTCATTAATAATGATTATTTATTCATTTTAACCTATTTCAAAATTTCAACATTATTAAATCATTAATACTTTAACTTCTTAGCATTCCAATCCATCCTAAAACAATTAAAACAATTTTAATTCTTCTCAAAACCATTTCAATGCTTTCAAAAGATATCTTAACCTCACATAAACCTAAAAACGCATTCATACAAATTTTATATTCTAAAGTAATACAAACATAAAGAGAAAGAAACAGAGCAAGTCACAAATAATCGAAAAGATTTTTCTTTCCTTTGTTGCCGTTAAAACTTGTCATTATCCAATTATAAAAATTTGATAAGGTCATATAAGTGAATCCCACACTATCCAATACACCTGTAATAATCAAATGCATAATAATCCAAGAAATTTAAATGATTAATATAACCCAAGGAGTTTAAATACAATCACGAATCTATCCCGTTTCTATTATCTGACCACAATCAGACGACCGATCTCAGAAAGTGGTAACAGTAATAAGGACTCATGCGCAGGGAGAATAATCAAATGTGTCTCGTTCCTCTAGACTATGGGAGTATCAGTGACTCCAGCCCCTCAAGTATAATATAATGTTCAATAACCCCGATATAGACAATATAAGGATACTCATAACACCTTACCCTCCCAAACTGTGTATGCAAGTACAACAAAAATGCAATTCACGGATTAATGCAATTCATTCGAAATATAATCATACAATGTAAAGGTTACTATGGAATATACTTAACCTTACAAACAGTCAACTTCAAGCTTAATTTTAGAGGTTTCCGATGTGTCGAATCACCTTGAAAATGGTTCTGATAGCTTCCCTGCATACTCAATTATATTATGGGTCAACGATATCACGAAGTCCAACGAAAACTGCAATCAAAGTACGTTTAAGGACAGTTTCAAAAAAATATTAATTTATATAACTATTTCAACTAGCTTTCAACTAGCTAACTTTGGGTAACTTTTTAATCTTGAAAACCTCAATATTTTTTATGACGACCTTAAAGGAACTTGTAGTACTCATATCCTACTTTTTATAGATTCCAAGAACACCCAAGTCAGATCACCAACAGAGAAGTTATGAATTTTTCCTTATGGCCTGTCGACTTGGCAACTTTATATATTTTGAAGTAAAAAAAAACTTCTCCAAATTAATATTTTCGCAATTAAATCATCAAAACTCGACAATAAACACCATGAACCCACCCGATACCAGCACTAAATACTTTTATAGCCTATGGAGTCAAATTGGATTAAAACCAATAATCAATATCAACTATTAAAACATCTCCAAAATAGTTATCAATTGAATTGCATTAGTTCACCTCATCAAAACCCTAACTCATGTCGGTGGAATTTATCCCAAATTGATGCAAATCAATTCAATATACCAATTAACAACAATTCCAACCAATTTATATTGAAACCCCGTGAAAGAAATTAAAAAATCGTGAGAATTCAAATTGAATTGATGAAAAATGTATGGCATTAAGAAATTACCAAATTACATGCTGAATACCTCGTTTCTACCGTGGAAACTTAGCTCAAACCGACCGTCTCGTGATGCTCTATGGTTTCTTTGAATGAAACGAGCGAAAATCAAATGTTAGGAGCTTATGGAGTGAAGAATCAAATTGAGAGGCTTAGGAGAAAATGTTTTGTTGAATATAAAAGGAATTAATTGATTCTTTTTATTTATATATAAACCCTCACTTTGCTTATCGCGACTCAATTTCTTTTTATTTATTAATTCCAGAAATCCTTATTTTGACGTGATTTGACTTCTGGTGCCCGTTTTCTATCCGAATTTTCACCAAATTGAACAAAACTCTCGGCAAAATAGTCCATCTTCATAAAATGTCCATAAAACTGGTTTTGGTAACACAAAAATCTCAAAAATCTTAACTTTGTCCATGACATATGGAACCCTTATGAACCAATCCTCTTGTCATACTTATCCAAATTTGCACCAGTTTGGACCAAGTCTCAACCTCGACTACAGTCAAGCAACACCAAACTCGAAACAAGACCTCACACAACTTCATCTCAATTCACACTACCTCCAATCCCGACTTAAACACAAACCGAGGCAAATCCCCACATCAGCTCTTTAAGTTCATTCGAGGTCTAAATTTTGATTTTTTAATTTAAATTCAATTATTCTTTGCAAAATTCAAAACTAATATTTATTTCAATATTTTGAATATTTCAGCACTTGTCTCGACATGTATCTCGAGTACTCAATCGCCCGAATTTCATAAAATAAAATAATATATAATACACAACACAAGGTAAACATCACATATTAATAAAATTAATTATAAATCTCAAATTCACCAGTGTTTAATTCTCAAGTTGCGGCCAAAACCATAATTAAGCTCCCTTAATCCTGAATTAAATGTAATTACCAATTTAAAGCTTTTAGGATTTGACAGTTATTTAAAGCTACAAATCATGGATTATGGTTTAGGAACTAAATTTAAGGGCTTAGTACCATTAACTCAATTTTCAAGCCATTAACAATTCAATATGACAATTTTACAGTTATAAATAACCAGTTTTAAACTTGTGTAAAATGTAAAATATTTTTAATTAAAGAAGAAGTTCAACGAAAAAGAGTGTCAATTAAAGCATTTGGCATGGATTTTATGGTCGTAGATCCCTTAACGAAAAAATTACCACTAAAGGCATTAAGAACATGCTGACATAATGAACCTTGGTTGTAATTCCTAATGATTTTAATTTGAGATTGGATTATGTTTATGCTTATTATAAGATCACATTTATTGTGTCAATTCTACTAATGTATGTACACACTTACTTATGTGTAGTGATGATTGTAAGCGAATTTAGTCTTTGACACAGACATTGTGTTTTAAGAATCATTTAAAGTGAATTAGTAATGTTCATAATACATGGAAGGGAATATGTCCTATTTTGATATATAATCGCTATGACTCTCATTGCTATTTTATTTTATAATATTTTAACAATACTAAACATATATGCGTGCTAATACGTAATCTATGTAATGTTTGGTTGTGATGTGGATCAAGTGGGGGAACTATTAAGCTATATATTACCAACATTATTGAAACATATGATGCTATGAGACAAGTAGGAGAATGTAAAACCATAATGTGTTTTTAATTCCTATTAATTTATATAATAAATAAATTATGTAACATATGCGCCTAAAGCTTTTTGAGTTCTAGTACTCTTACCAATTTAATGGAAATTGGTATTAATGTGAGAAGTTCAATGGTTCTCCATCAAGCCTATAAATAAAGCATATTATAGCTATCATATGTATGCAGTAGTTGAGGCCCATGAGGGCGATAAGGTTTTGGTATAATGCTTAAGGTATTCTAACTAGATAATCGCTTCCGCAGGTAATTCTCCAACTAATATATATTTCTTATCTTTAAAATACTAATTACATCTACCTCATCCCAAACTTAAAAACAAATTGTTTTTCAATTTTGATGGTAGGGTGTATCGGTTCGGATGAAGAGTAAGGACATTCACTCAAAAAAAAGGTCTCATTAAATAAAATTTGAATTTGTGGTGCCTTATATAGCCTAGCTAAAAAAATAATGGGAAACCAATAAAAAACCCTAAAAACCAAATCTAGCCGCCATGGGGGCGACGATGCTAAGACTTGCCTTCTCCGCCGGCCCCTTCTCTCTCCCCAAAAATCCAAGATCCCCCATCTTCTCTTTTTCCTTTTTCTCTTCTTTCTTTCTTCTACTTCATCCCTACTGTTGAATTTTAAGGTTCAATCATAGCAGAAAATTAAAAAAAAAAATTAAAAAACCCGAACATGATCAAAAATAAGTTCTGTTAAACTGGATCTACAAAATTAAACCATAGCTTAATCTGTGATTTCCTTCTTTGATTATTCGAAATCCAATACATTCAAGTGTACGTTCCTTATCGAAAATCTGCACACGAACGGTGACCAAAATTTGGAGTGCTACCCCCAAGAGAGATAGAAAACGATTTTTCTTTCCCAAAATCCAAAGAACACGAAAATAGCAAAAATGAGAAATCTTATATGTTTTGAGGGTTTCAACTTCTATTTATATGTGTAGATAAGTTCTCTTAAAAAACCTATTCATAATACCACTATTGTATTTAGGCAATTCAAGCAAAATTACACAAATTCCCCTATTAATAAGTTATTATATAACGAATCGTAAGGGCTTTTATGTCATGAATTTCATCATATAAATTTCATTACTCTAGACTAGTTGAAATTGCGTAAAGCCATCTTTGTGTGTGACCTAATAGGTTCATACGACGTTGGCAGTGAACCAAAACCATATTGATACACAAGTCATAAGCGGTTTCTAGCAAGGCCTTATGACTACCTAAATAGCATGAATATCAAAATCAATACAACTTAATGAATAACATATATCATATCCTTTTGTCGTGCGATATCCTTTGATTAAACATAAGGCATGGAAAGTCACCCTTAATGTATTATCGTACTAGTATCGATCTTTAGGTAAATCGAAAATATTTTAAGTGACATTGATCATATCAATTCACTTAGACTTGGCCATTTAACGGTATAACATATCGAAGGAGATGTTGGGGCATGTGCCCTAGGTTAATTTACAAAAATTGTTTTATCTTATAATTTTTTGTTAATAAAATAGAGGTTTTCATTTGTTGTTTTATTATAAGTGATTATGTGATGACCTTTCTTAAATTAGGGCACCGCCCAGCCTAATCCCGTCACTAAGCCCTAATCTTGCCACATAAGACTTAACAGTGAATTAGTCAGCCTTTTTCCAAAACCTTTCTCCTTACTAATTAATTTTTTAAAAGTTTAAGAATTATTTGTGAAAGTCTTAACAATTTAGCGGAAGCTTTTAACATGATACCTGAGAATTGTGGAAAACCAAGAAATAAAGATCACATGCATATATATATATATATGAAATAGTGATAATATATCATCATGTTTCTTGTCAATGTACTATCTTTCAACCCACAATATATACAACCCCAAAAGTACTACAAAACCAAAAACCTATAAAATCTAGTGTAACACCACTCCACTGGCTTAGAGGTAGTCGTTGATCATCTATTTACCTAGTCTGCTATTTGAAGGATCTGCACTAACCATCATAAAAAGGATGGTGAGTACTAGAAAGTATAAAGTAACCCTGAAAGACATTTGTTCACAATTCCGGATATACAAAAAAATATCTGAAAGCATAATAATAGCAACTATGCTGAAAAGAAATCATGCTAAAAAATATTATAGTTAAACTATATGAAACTAACACTTGGCTAAGTAGTAATGAACAAGGGTTGGTCGGTCTTGAGTCCTATCACAATGCCTTTTCCACTATATAAGGATGGAGTTGTGTTCTATATCTCTATTGAAGGTCAGAGCTGAGCTCTACGCCTTTATAATCTTTCACAAGTGTGAGTCACCTGTGATATATCTGCTTGCCAATAACCTCGGGTCCCCCGTGTATTACGCGAGATAGTAGTGAGATATTGATCACCCCGAAAGTCTGGTGACCACCGTGTATCACATCATCTCTATATGTCATGGTCCTAGATACAAGAATTACTTTCATTACCCAAGAAATGACACGGTTTAGGAATCCAACAAAGTAATTGCATATTTAATGCACAAAGGGATTTAGATGTACAATACCATCAAATATCTACCTAATAGCATGTCATTTCATTTGACCAAGTATAACAAAAATCGATAATGACATAGCACACGATTTAGAGTCAATGAAACTATTTAATCAATAATCAATCCCATGATAGCAAACTAATGAAATAAGAAGGGAAACAAGTCATGGTATCTAGATTACAATAGGAAAATCAGTCTAACTGACTGGAAATAAATAATAAATAGGAATGAAATGTAAATAATATATTAATTAGTTTACTTACAATCCATATAAGTTTCCTAGCTATTTCGGCCTCCCGACACCTCAAAACTTGTATCTGAGCCCCCGAGACTTTTCCCTAAGTTCTTAATATCATTTAACATTTTTTTGAATGTATTTAGTTCTTTAGTTAAGGTATTGGACTTATTTATAATGTTTGATTTTAAGTTAAGAAAATATGATTTTTGGGCTATCATAGCACCTAGCACGCTAGGTAACCTACCTAGCGCTCTAATGACGTCATTATAGCACGCTATCAAGTTTCTCTAACGTGTTATATGTGGTTAGCGCACTAGTTGATCATACCTAGCGTGATAGGTATATCATTTAGTTCTTTGACTTGACATTACCATAGACTTCAATATTGGAAGCATGGTAATTTGATACAATCAAACGTTATTTTTAACCGGAGAATTATAAAGATTGTGATTGGTTACCATTTGAATAATATGTGAAGGTATGTAATCAAGATAGAATTTGTCCCTCTCGTATAGAGAGAGATATCAATGGATCCCTCGATATCATAGATTGATAATGACCAAGTGCGAATTGGTATGATCAATGTCTTGGATGTTTTCAGTCTACCTAAAGATCGAGACTCGTATGATTAAACATTAAGGGCGACTTTCCATACCTTATATTAATTAAAGGATATCGCATGACAAAAGAATAAGATATATGTTATTTATTAGGTTGTATCGATTTTGATATTCATGCTACTTCGGTAGCTATAATGCCTTGCTAGAAATCACTTATAACTTGTGTACCAAAATGGTTTTAGTTTACTACCAATGTCGTATGAACATATTAGGTCACACACAAAGAATGGCTTAGTATAATTTCAATTGGTCCAAAGTAATGAATTTTAAATGATAAAATTTAAGACATAAAAGCCATTACGATTTGTTATATGATAATTTATTAATAGGGGTGTATGTGTAATTTGCTTGAATCGCCTAAATACAATAGTTGTATTACAAATAGGTTTTTTAAGTGAGCTTATCTACACATATAAATAGAGGTTGAAACCCTAAAAGGAAATAATATTTGGGTTTTAGCTATTTTCTAGTTATCTGGATTTTGGGAAAGAAAGAAAAACGTGTTCAATCTTTCTTGGGGCTAACACTCAAAATTATGGTCACCATTCATGTATGGATTTTTTATAAAGAACGCGTGCTTGAACATTTTGGAGAAAAAATAATCAGAGAAGGAAATCACAGATTAAGGTATAGTTTACTTTTGTAGATCTAATTTAATAAAACTTATTTTCAATCCTATTAGGTTTTTTAAAAAAGAAAAAAATTGAATTTTCTATTGCGTATGAACCTTAAAACCCAACAAGATCCACTTATATCTCTCTTATATGAGAGGAGAAAATTATATCTTGATTACATACATTCACATATTATTCACATGTTAACCAATCATAATCTTTATAATCATCTGGTTAAAGACAATGTTTGATTGTGTCAAATTATAATGCTCATAATATTGAAGTTTATGGTAATCTCTAGTCGAATGACTAAATGATATACTTATTATGAGTAACACCTATAACTTAATTAATCCACGTGGTGTTCTCATAACTGGTTGGTCTAGTACCTTGTTCCCTAACAATTACTCATGATCTCGATTTGTATCCCTATATGCATAATCATCACATGACCATCAATCAAGAATCACACTAATCTTAATTCATTATAGTTCCTACTATAATGACCGATTAGGGATATTTATGATATTTCAACAAAGACCCATGGATCTTATTATAAGGTAAATATGCAATCACTTATAATAAAACAGTAAGTGAAAAATCTATATTTTACTAACTAAAATTATAAGATAAACATTGTATGTAGATCGACCTAGGGCTATTGGGTTTTGGGTTTCATACGCGGCGAAGATTTCAAAATAATTTTTGATTTGTATCCATTATTTATTGAATTATATGCTTTCCATTGGGCAATAATGGATTGGCTATACAGCACGTTAGCCAATGTGTTGGTCTAACAATCACATTAATGACATCAGTAAGTAATCAACCCCTAGTTTTATAAATAAAATGGGAATTACATTGTAATAGTCATTAATAGTTTTATTTGCATTTGTTATTTATTTAATTTTATGTTTTTTATATTCTTATTAGTTAACATTAGTGCATATAGTTAGTGCATAATGTTCTTGATTATTATATGGAATGTTGATGACTATGTGAATCCGTACTTACTGAGCAAGTTGGAACGCTCACCCCAAATTAATATTTTGGGAAAATCGATGAGTACTATAGCTATGGGATAGAGAAGATTTAGGAGTCTTGATCTTCTCTTTGATGTAATGAATTTTTCCTTATCTTATATATTTGTATTGAATTACAGTTTTGTAATATCACAAAGGATGGGAGATTTTGTATCACCAAGGTTTATTCTAGATTTATTTGATATTATATATCATGTTTTAATCATCGAAACAAATTTTAATTTCCGCTTTGTTTGTTATTTTTTTTACATCAATATTCGATATACAGTGGTGTTTATCAGGGTAAAAGGAGAGGTCACTCGCTTTAGTTAAGTCTATTAGGATTAACGGGGCTTAATTAGAGTTTCGAGCTGGTATCGCCTAAATCGAGTTAGGGGATGTTGTAGCTTGGTATTAGAGCCTGAGTTTTATCACTTTCGAATTAAGTGGTAACTATGATATAACCTGGTATCAAAGACTGAGTTTAAGGGCATTGTTACATTTAACTACTCTAATATAGTTTGGTATTGGAGATTGGTCTGAGCCTACTTCAAAGTTTAAGGTAATTAACTTTGATATCGTATGATATTAGAGTTTACTTCAAAGAATGGCCATATTACTTTGAAACAAGTGATAAATTGGATACGGTTTTGTATACAAGTTTTAGTTTATTGTTTCTTATATATCTTGGTACCATACCTTAAGGTTACTAACTATGAGAGTTGTCTCGAGTTACGAAGAAGCTTAGAACGTAATAAATGGTTTTATCGTGATTTTGGGGTAACCAAAAGATAAAAGACTGAGATATGTTATTTATTGTGTTATATTATATCTAGGTGGTAGATATAAGAGTTATGACTTTCTTGAATGATGATAAAATGGTTGAAGTCTATCGATTTCTCACGATATGACAAAGCATTGAGGTAAGAGTTTAAGAGAATCTTAACCTCGAGGAGTTTAAAAAAAAAGAAAGACATAAGGAAAACTTATAAAGACGAAATTAAACTCTTCTTCTATTAATTTTTTTCATTGCTCTTTATTCTCACTGATATTATTAAACAAATAATAGTTAGTAAAAAAGTATCTACTGGATCAAGACCTTAAGACTATATTAGGAGGATGAAAATTACGAAGTAATGGAATAATGAATGACTTTAAGTGGAACTCAAAGATGGTAAGCCACTTTGAGATATGATTTAATACTTGTATTGAGAATAGTTGAGAATTAATGGAAGTTATTTAGTAAACGAATTAGTGGTTATTGATAAAAGTCTATTTGAGGTTAGGAAACCACTAATGTATTTATACTTAAGAAGTTTTTATGAAGTATAATGTCAAACAAATTGTCGAGTAATGAAAGGTAAAATTGAGAATATTAAACAGGTAAAGTTTGGAGACAGTTTAATCCGAAACATAGGAGTGAGTTGGTAAAATATCCTAGTCTGATGTTTTAGATTGATATAGTCTAAATTGGGGAGAATGAGTGGTCGATGAGTCTGAGGATTTGAGGAATCTAAAAAATAATATGTAATAGTGGGAATGAATATTCATTGCTCAGGATTGACAACTCATTTTGACAATCAGGTGAAATCATTTATTCTCAAGAATTAGTTGAGATATGGTTGTCACAATGGTATGATCAGAGTTAAGGATATATTTAAAGATGATTTCATGCGGTTACTGAATCATTTTAAATGGATGGTGAAAACCATTAGAATTTACTAGAACTAATGTTATGTTCATAAATAAAGGGTGTCAAGTTTTAAAACCCTATTTTAATTATGTTGTTATTGTGTTATCAATAATAACAAGAATGAAATCTTTGAATACTTAGAAGATGCATGAGCAATTACCATAAAGAGTTACAAACGTGACGGTAAATTGGTTCATGCAAGATTTTGTAAGTGTCAGTACTAAGTTTCAAAGTTTAATTAATTGTATGAGTGCTAAATATTAACAACAAATCAAGGGATTTGACTAGGATATAGACAATATGGGATTGTTATATATTCAACATAAAGGTAAAAGAGAAAAGTAAACTTGAAATAATTGAATATTACAAATGATTGATCCAATGATCTTTGATATCATTGTGTAATTTCTTCAGTTAACTCAAGTATGAGATTGTGGTAATTGAAATTAGATACAAGAATGTCTTAAAGGAAAGTTGAAGTATATTTCGACTATGATATTTCCTTAGTGGTACTTGAGTTGTGGAAGAAGTTAGAGGTTCATCTTAAGACTTCTTATTCAGGTAAGAAGGTGTGTTGACACAATAAAGAAGAATTGTAGCTTATACTTCTAAATATAGTTCTAGAATTGTGAAAAGAACTATTAGGATTGATAGTATCAAAGATAACTACTTGGTAATTGTACCAAATATGGAAGGCGTCACTTGTGAATAAGAGGCAAAGTTTGTTGAGAGTCTTTTAATCACTTTTAGAGATTATTGAGAATCTTAGAAAAATCATTAAAAGATAATCTAGAGATATAAAGACCAGTGGATTAGTATAAGCAATGAATTTAAAACTATAAAAGTTTGAAAAGTGGAATTTTCAAAGTGATAGAAATAGAAGGTAAGATAGATACTTTGAACTTTCCTAAACATAGGAATTCACTCTGAAACATCACTCATTAAGGTGATTGTGTTGACAATGCATTGAATAGAAAAAGACAGAGGTAATTTGTAGTAGCAATAAAAGCCTCTCAAGAATATCTCTTGAGTGAGATGTATCTTGGTGACCAATTGAAGTCCCGCATGGGCACATCATTAGCTTAGTTGTTCGGATTACTAATTACAAGTTTGTTCTTTATAGCTCATATGAGACTTGAGCTAATGATGATTAATTGAGTGATGAATTATTAAAGAAATTGATTGAGATTATCTAGTAGGTCGAGGTTTGACTATTAGTTATTAGTATTCTAAATAGATAATCTTATTTAAAAAAATTGAACATGTAAAGAAAGTTTATAGAACTTGAATCAAAAGGTGTGGCAAGAATGATATGAGAATCTCATGGATTTCTTTAAAAGATTCATTCAGACGAAAACCAAAATCATTGTGATAAGAATGAGTTGTTAGTGACCTAGAATGAAAATTGACAAGTGTCAATTTTTTTAAAGAAATTTGATATATATCGACAAGTGGAAGCTAAGTGATATTAAACTAGAAGGTTATATTATTTTTGTCCTATAAGAATGAAGTTTCATGTTCCTAAATTTATGATGATTAACCTAAGTTGTGATGATAACTAAAAGTTCTTGATGTTGTAATCGTAGAATCGATAGAGTTTGTAAGTTTATTGTCAATATTGTGGTTGAATTCTTATGGAAGAGTAAATGAGATATATGTATGTAGAAAGAGTTGAGAATTATGGAGAACCAGGATTACTATTTTGTTAAAGAACTGAAAGTTTGCTTTCTAGCGGGGGAAGAAATGTATAATAGCTGGGAGGGACCTTTCTCAATCTAAAAACAATATATCTGCAACTACTCTTAGTTCCAGAGAATATGATTTTTGAGTTTGTGACTTGGACGATGTTAGTTACTAGAAGAATTATTTTCTGTATGAGTTCTTTGGTACCGATATTATCGAGGCTATGTATGATGTTAAGTTGTTTTCCTTGAAAATTGGAATTCTTTACTTTTTCGTCAATTAATGTGGGACAAGAAGTATTGATACAAGTTAATTTGATCTTGAGTAATTTAGAACTATACAAAAAAGTGTTAACAAACTATCAGTATGCAACTACAACTCAAATAAATGGAAGGATACATGAGGAAGTGTAAATGGCTTGAGTTTCTTGAGAACTACGACTTCACTCAAAAGTGTCACCCAGGCAAGACAAATAGGGTTGCGGAATCCTTGAGTACGAGAAGAACAAACATAGAAAATGTAACTATAGCCAGAGCTTCTCAGTTTAAACTTCTTGAAGAAGTATCTATGATGATGATTTGTGAAAGTTCAGCTGACATATCATCAACGGAGAGAGCTAATTTCATAGCTATTAATCTATTATTTTGAGCTCAGACTCGCACTGAATCGGAGATGATTCAGTAGATGAATGGTTATCAAAAAGCTAATCAAGATTAAACAGTGTATTAGATATTAGCGACTAGTGTAAATTATCCTGATTGGTTAGTTTCTAATAATGGTGAGTTAAGGTTTAGAGATAGATTGTGGATTCCTGCTTAGGATTTGTTGAGACTAGAGTTGCTACATGAATATCATAGATCTCTTTACTCTATTAAACTAGGTAACGATAAGATGTATTGCAAAATAAGGCATATTTATTGGCGGCCTAGGATGAAGACTAATGTCGATGAGTTCGTAAAGAGATGTGAGATGTGTGGGCAAGGTAAGGTTGAGCATAGAATCCGGAGGGTTATGGTATTCAATGCCTATTTCGAGTGGAAATGGGAATATATATCAATGGGTTTTGTTTTAGGTCTACCTATGAGTCAATATAAGCATGATGTTTTATGGGTCGCAGTTAACAAGCTGACAAAGTTTGTGCATTTCTTGCTAGTTTCAATGCGAGATCCTCTTGACCAATTATGTGAGGTGTAAGTACGTAAGGTGTTGAGATTTCATAGAGTTCTAGTGTCTATTATTTGGGATAGAGATCCGAGATTCACGTCTAGATTATAGAGTGAATAGCAATGACAGCTAGGAACTATTCTTAACCTTTGTATAGTATACTATCCATAGATTGATGAGTAGCCTAAATGGTTGATCTGGGTGCTAGAGGATATGCTTCGAGCTTGTGTTTTGGAGTTTGGTGGTAATTAGGAGTAATACATTTCTCTCGTATGAGTAATTCAAAACAACATAGAGAGAACTCAGCAAATTCGCCAACGTTTTACTACGACAAAGCTAAGAGAATAGATACGCCAATAGACTTCATAGGTTGTTGGATTTTTCAAAGGAAGATCTTGTTCTGTTGAAAGTCTCACCTATGAAAGGATTGTATAGGTTTAGATTGCGAGGTAAGTTAGCTCTAAGGTACATTAGGTCGTTTAGAATGCAACAAATACTTAGTCATATTGCTTATAGATTAGAGTTGCCTTCTCAGTTAATTAGAATTCATAATGTCTTTCGCATTTCTAAGCTTCGTAATATAGAGACTCAATTCACTGCATAGACTGATGGGAATGAATTTGATCTTCAGGATGACTTATCTTATGTCGAGCAGCCGATTCAAATACTTAATAGTAAGATTCAGATGCTAAGAACTAAAGAGATTCCTTTGGTTAAGATAAAATGGTAATTTCACAAAAATGAGGAACTAACCTAGGAGCATGAATATTATATGAAAGAGCAGCTTCCATTTCTCTTCAAAACGGCAGGTAAATTTACGTTTACTTTAATTTTGAAGACGAAATTGCTTTAAATTAGAGAGACTGTAATGACCTATTGTTGGGGCATGTGCCCTACGTCAATCCATTAACTGTCTTTATGAATACTTTTAGTTAATAAAATAGAGGATTTCATTTGTCTTTGTTTATTATAATTAATTTGCATGTCTACATTATAATAAAATCCATGGGTATTTACGAAATATCATAAATGTCCCTAGTCGATCATTATACTGGGAACTATAATAAATTAAGACTAGTGTGAGTCTTGATTGATGATCATATGATGATTATACGTATAGGGATACGAATCAAGATCACAAGTATTTGTTAGGGAACAAAGTACTGGATCGACCCGCTATGAGGACATCACATGGATTAAGTCATAGTTGTTTCTCATGATAGGTATATTTTCTAGTCCTCTGACTTGAGATTACCAGAGACTTCAACATTAGGAACACAGTAATTTGACACAATCAAACGTTGTCTTTAACCGGATGATTATAAAGGTTGTGATTGGTTACTGTGTGAGCAATGTGATGAAGTTGCGTAATCAAGATAGAATTTTTCCCTCTCATATAAAGAGAGATATCCAGTGGATCCCTCGATGAGTTAGACTGTTAAAAGGCCTAGTCTAAGTGAATTGATATTGATCAATGTCACTTGAATGTTTTTAGTCTACCTAAAGATCGAGACTAGTACGATTGAACATGTTAGATGACAATTCGATGCCTTATGTTTGATCAAAAGGATATCGTGTGACAAAAGGATGTTATATACACTATTGATTAGGTTGTATCGATTTGATATTCGTACAACTTGGGTAGTCATAATGTCTTGCTAGAGGCCGCTTATGACTTGTATACCAAAATGTGTTTTGGTACACTGCCAACGTTGTATAAGCCTATTGGGTCGCACACTAAGAATGGTTTTGCGAGATTTTAAGATGGTTCAGAAAAATAAATTTTATATGATAAAATTCATGACGAAAACGTCCTTGTGGTGTATTACACTTATACTTCTTTAAGTAGGGGTATACGTGTAATTTACTTAACCGTCTATATACAAGGGTTGTATAACTTTAAGTTAGAACACACGTACGAAAGATCAAAAGGCCGAAACTCTTTTTTCGTTTAAGAAACGACTTAGGGTTTTTGGTATGCTCTGGATCGTTTTGGAGAGAAAAACAAAAGGTTTGGTATTCTCTGGAAGCTAGCACTTCGAATCTCGGCCGCCGTTCGTGTGTGGACTACTGGTAGAGGGCGTTCGTCATTAGCAGCGCCTTAGAGATCGATTAACCTTCAGAAAGGTACATTGCGATTGAGGTATGATTAAGTTTTCATGGTTTAAACGTTTTTAATGGAATTAGATTCGGATCCTGTTGGGGTTTTTTGTCAAAATTGTTTTGTAATCTCCGCTGCGTATGAACCCCAAAACCCAACACTATTACCTTAAGCTGGTGATTAGTGTTAATCCAAATCTTAACTAACATGAGTTATGCTCATAATTAAGTGCAGTGTACCTTAATTAGTGTGTATGTGTGGATTTGTGTGATGGTTTGTGTTTATTTGGTATGTTTACGAATTTTATAGGATGTAGTACAAAGTGGAATCTATATACAAGCCTATAATCAAAAATAAATAAAAAATAAATAAATAGCCAGTACATCAAGTTCGACGAGGGAAATGAATGTGCACACCTGAGAACACTCGTAGGCAAGTCAGGTGAATTTATTGGTGAGAAAATATGAAAAGTATATATATATATGTATATATAATTGATATATATATATATATTAACACTATAGGTTTAGTTTGAATTATATGGATCGTTTGATCAGCCTCGAGATGAGCGTAAGTGTTGATGGTGTTAAAATTAAGGTTACTTTAAGGAGTGTCATTTTAACATACTAACCACATGATCAGCCTAGGGATAGCGCGATGCCTATCTCGAGGAAAATCTATACATAAATCCAAAAACATTAAGTTTGTACTCATCTTTAATTCGATCTTTCGAGAAGTGAGATATGAAAGCATCCGAAGGTTTGATTTGGTGGGGATCAATCCAGGAGTTGATTCGGTTGGAGTTGAGGAGCTTAATTAAGTGAGAATCTAGAGATCATCATGTTGGTAAGCTTGGTTTTGAGTTTTTGAAGTTTAATCTGATGATGGGTGATGAGTTCACTGTGAATTGTTGTTATAATTTACTGGAAATGGTTTGTTACCTCACTAAATGTCCTCCTTGATGATTTAGGAAAGTATTTAATGACGTTATGATGTTTGTGGATTGGACGGTGGCCGCTGCCCTGCGTATTGTCGAGATAATGCACTGTGGAGCGCCATCCACCTAGCAGGGGAACGTGGTCCCTTCATCAATTAAGATAAACCCAGTTAATGGAGCGCACCCCACCCAATTAGGGAGTGCGTTCCCACCCCTAAAAATAACAACCGTGATGTATTTCTCTTAGGATCTCCTGTCGTCTATGGGATACTGACTTAGGGGTTCTAAATACAAAGAATTAGGTCTACATTAAACACAAACGGTTTGTGATAGGTTGTTAGATCCCTGGGAAAGAGTGAGTGATAATCGAAAAGTTAAGAATTTGGTAACGGATACCTAAACCGAGGTAAGTATGGACTCGCTTATTTATTAATGTTGCATGGCTATCCTAGTATCCATATTTCATGTAGTTTATAGACTGATTAGGGGGACTATGTACACTATGATAATTTTAATAAATGAAAAATGGTGTTTAATGTGATTCACGAGAGTAAGTTCATGAAACTAAGACTAGGTTATATAGGATGTGTTGGGTTTTTATGGTTCATACCGAGCGAAAAATTCAAAACAAATTTTGAAAAACCCTAACAGAATCGAAAAATAAGTTCCATTAAACTAAATCTATGAAAGTAAATCATAAGTTATTTTGTGATTTCCTTTTAATTGTTCAATTTTCAAGACATGCAAGTGTGCGTTCTCTATCAAAAATCAACACACGAATGGTGACCACAATTTAAAGTGCTAGCCCCAAGAGAGATTGAAAACGATTTTTCTTTCTCTCCCTAAATCAAGAGAACTCAAAATTTGTAAAATGATATCTTATTCATTTTTAGGGATCCACCCTTTATTTATATGTGTAGATAAACCCTCACTTAAAATCATATTCTTAATACAACTATTGTATTTAGGCAGTATAAGCAAATTACACATACACCCCTATTAATAAGTTATCATATTACAAATCATAAGGGCTTTTATGTCATGAGTTTTATCATATACAATTCATTTCTCTGGATCAATTGAAATTGTGCAAAGACATTCTTTGTGTGCGACCCAATAGGTTCATGCGACGTTGGCAGTGAACTAAAAACCATTTTAGTACACAAGTCATAAGCGGTCTCTAGCGAGGCATTATGACTACCTAAGTAGCATGAATATCAACATAGATACAACCTAATTAATAATGTATATCATATTCTTTTGTCGTGCGATATCCTTTGATTAAACATAAGATATGGAAAGTCACCTTAATGTTCAATCGTACTAGTCTCAACCTTTAGGTAAACTGAAAAACATCCAAGTGACATTGATCATATCAATTCACATGAACTTGGCCATTATTGCTCTATCTTATCGAGGGATCCACTAATATCTCTCTTTATACGAGAGTGACAAATTTCATCTTGATTATACACCTTCACATATTATTCATACGATAATCAATCACAATCTTTATAATTGTTCAGTTAAAAAGAATATTTGATTATGTCAAATTATCATGCTCCTAATATTGAAGTCTATGGTGATCTCAAGTCGAATGACTAAATGATATACCTATCCTGAGTAACACCTATGACTTAATGCATGTGGTGTTCTCATAGCGGTTCAGTCCAATATCTTATTCTATAATAAGTACTCATGATCTTAATTCGTATCCTTATACGCAGAATCATCACATGACCATCAATCAAGATTCACACTAGTTTTAATTCATTATAGTTCCTAGTATAATGACTGACTAGGGAAATTTATGATATTTCAACAAATACCCATGGATCTTGCTATAAGGTATATATGCAATCACTTATAATAAAATAGCAAATAAAACCTCTATTTTATTAACTAAAATTATAAGATAAATAATGTTTGTAGATTGACCTAGGGCACATGCCCTAATAGGATGCAAGGTTGATCTCCCAGACTATTTGTTACTTCCTACTCAGTTAGATAAGTTATGTGGATTACATACTCACTAAAGGGTTTCGGATAAAACCATTAGACATTAATGGATTGGCTAGATAGCACATCTGCCAATGTGTTGGTCTAGCAATCGCATTAACGTCGTCAATGAGTAATCGACTCTAGTTTTATAAATAAAATGGGAATTACAGCGTAATAGTCATTGACAGTTTGATTTGCATCCGTTATTTATTGAATTATATGCTTTCCATATTCTTGTTAGTTAACATTGGTGCATATTATTAGTGCATGATGTTCTTGATTATTATACGAAATGTTGATAGCTATGTGAATCCCTATTTACTGAGCTATTTGGAGCGCTCACCACAATATTTCAGGAAAACCGACGAGTGATACGGCTATAGGATAGAGAAGATTTACGAGTCTTGATCTTCTCTTCGATGTAACGAATCTTCCCTTGTCTTATATATTTTTATTGAATTACAATTTTGAAATATCACAAAGGATAAGAGATTTATATAACTGAGGTTTATTCCAGTTTGATTTGATATTGTATATCATGTTTTAATTATCGAAAAAGCTTTTAATTTTTGCTACATTTGTTATTTGTTTTACATCGATATTCAATATACATTGGTGTTTATCAGAATAAGAATGAGGTAGTTGGCTCTAGTTAAGTCTAGCGGGATTAACGTAGCTTAATTAGGGCTTAAGGTTTGGTATCACAGTAATCGGGTTAGGGGATGCTACACTAAACCTATTCAGTATTTTGTCAATATAAGCACTCGGACTTCGACCGATCAGCCTTTTAGATCTATCCGTATAGATTTTAATCCCAAGGATGTAGGCTGCATCTTCTAAGTCCTTCATTGAAAAACATTTCCCTAACCAAGACTTGACACTCTGTAAGGTTAAGATGTCATTTCTAATAAGTATTATGTCATCAACATTCAGTACCATGAAAACAGTTACGCTTCCACTAACCTTCTTGTATACGCAATGCTCATCTTCATTTTTAATAAAACCAAATCCCTTAATAGCTTCATCAAAATGAAGATTCCAACTACGAGAAGCTTGCTTTAATCCATAAGTTCATCTATTAAGCTTGAACACCTTTCTAGAATTCTCAGGAAGAATAAACCCTTCAGGATGTATCATATACACGTCCTCAAGTAACCTTTCATTTAGAAAAGTTATTTTGACATCCATTTGCCATATCTCATAGTCATAATATGCAATTATGGTAATTAGAATTATAATGGATTTAAACATGGCTACACAAGAAAAAGCTTCATTATAATCAAAACTTTGAGTCTGCTTGAAACCTTCGCAACTAGCCGTGCTTTATAAGTACGCACATTACTATCCATGTCAGTTTTCTTCTCGAAAACTCTTTTACATCCAATGGTCTTACCGCATTTAGGTGAATCAACCAGGTTGTGAACTTGGTCATACATGGATTACATCTCTGAATTCATGGCACTAAACCATTTATCTAACTCAAGGCTAAATATGGCCTCTTGATAAGTAGTAGACTCATTTTGATCCATAAACATCAACTCGCTATTATCAGTATTAAGAAATCTAAATCTCTCAGGCTGGCATCTTACCTTGTCAAACCTACGCTGTAACAGCCCAAATTTCGAGTAATGAATTTGGTCTGTAAATAAAGGTCACCGACCTGTGATGTAGCTTAAAAGTAGGTACATAAAACTCAATACTCGTCACAAAGACCGAGCAATGTATTATTTGTGGTATGATGAGTGCTTAGTGCATTATATATTTGTAGGCTTAGTAAGTCACTCCTACTTGTGTATAGAGGTTGAGACATGAGTAGCGACACACTTTGAGGTGCATGTCGGCATGGGATCGAGGTAGAGAGTGATGTGGCAAGCTGATTTAAGTTGATGTGGTTTAAATAGTTAAACTTGGTAAGGTTACAGTTGATTTACATTAATGAACCTAAGTTAGAAAGTTAAAAAATAACCACATGATGTTTCTCGAGATACGTGTTGACACATTAAGAGACCAATTGAGTTACAATTGGTAATTGGTGTTATTAAGGATGAGTTAGTGTATGTAAATCATGATATGAGCCATTAGATCAGTCTCAAGATACGCGTACACATTAAGATCAACGGCTAGGAATCAGCCTTATCAATATATATATATTAATGTATGGTTGTATATGCGAATCATTTACAATTCCTATCTTAAGAAAGAAAGAAAGCTTGAAGGAAAGATTAGAGAAGAAGATCAGCTGGTTTGCAGTGAAGTCTTGGAGAATTGAAGGTGTAAGATCAAGCTAGGGGTGTTTCATAACATGGTAAGTTTAGCTACACATTTAGTTTAGTATAAATTGATGATTTGATTATAGTTGATGAAGTGTTGGCTGATGTTGTTGCTATGGAGGATATGTTGGGTCCTTGGCGGAAAGCAACTAGGGTCCGTGGTATTGGTGAACCTAATTGGAGGAAAAAAACCAGAAATTTGAAACGCAAGATTTTTTAGATTTCCTACGTCTTGCATGTTAGGCGTGCTTACTAACGTGCTACCTAGCATGATATATAAACTACCCAGCGCGCTCGGTGCTCTGACAGCACAAAATCTGCAATTTCCTAACTAGAACTTAAACACCTTTAATAAGCTTAACACCTTAACTAAGGGTGTAAACACATTATAAAACGTGTATAATGGTATTAGTAGACTAGGGAAGAGTCTCAGAGGTTCGGGTATGTGTTTCGAGGTGTAGGGAGGTTGGATTAGCTAAGAAATTTGTGTAGAGGTAAGTAAACTGATTGAGATATTTCTCTCCATTTCATCTTTCAATATTGCTTGACTTAACTGCTTTGTTTGTTTAATTCTTAGTGCCATGATTTGTGTGTTCACTTAATTGTATATTGTAGTTAAACTAGAATATGTGTGTTTAGGTTAGCTGATGTGGTTTGGGGTATACACTGCACACTAGGTACAGGACTCGGGGATGTCGATATAGTTGACTATTTAATGTCATGAACTGTAACGGCTCGAAAATTTGACTTGTGCCACGTGTCAAGTCAAGGTCATATGTGGGACCCACTCGTCGAATACGTGTGTCCGAATTTTGAGTGGAGACACCGAGAGTGTTCAATTTGAGGTTTGAATGCTAATTGTTGAGTTGTTTTACAAGTTGGTATACGCGGAGAATTCTGGGCGTCGAAACACGAGCGGGGGCGCCTCGACTTGCGTGTTGATGTGGACCGAGGTAGTGGTTTAAATGTGTTCACGTTACAAAATATATATATATATATATACATTGGATGTGCCTCGTAATGCGTGTGGCGCGAGTGTCGAGGTTGTGAAATGAGGCGAGTAGTAGTGTGAATACTTTGTGGTGCCTCGAGATGCGTGTTACCCAATTTTTAAAGAAAATAGTTGAATAAATATGTTTTAATGTGCCTCGAGTTTCGTTCCGCATGAATCTCGAGGACGCATTTGATTTAAAAGGAAAAACAGAAAAAAATTTGGATAAGAATCGGATGGAGAGAAAAAAAGGGAGAGAGAAAAAGAAAAAAAGGGGAGAGAGGAGATGAGAGAGACGACCAAGAGAGAGGTGAGGGAGCTCCGGCCGACGAGGAACGGCAGCGACGTGAAGGCGCGACCGGCCAAGCGAGTAGCAGCAGCGGCATGGACGGCAAGCCGCGGAGAAGCATTGGCTCACGGACGAACGGTGGTGCGGATGACGACCGAGACGCGCGCGGCGAGCTCCAAAGCAGGGATCACCGGGGGAGCGATCGCGGCGGATCGCGAGGCGGTGCGGCGACGATCTCGAGGGACGACGAGGCGATCGCGCAAGCGCGATGGGGCGCAACGCGTTGCGCGGCGCGCGACGACTCTGGCTAGCGAGGGGCATGGCTCGTGCGACAACAATGGCAACGCGATGAGTGGCTCACAGCCAGCGGCAGCGAGTTGGCCCGGCAGCGCGGTGATCGAGCTCGCATTGACGCGCGCAGCTCTCGTAGCAACGCCGGCGAGTGACAACCAGCGGCGACGCCGCGAGGGACAAAGCGCCGGCGAGTAATGCAATGGCAGGCACGACGGTGGTGTCGTGCGGCATGGTGCGGTAACGGCGGTGGCGCTACTTCGACCTTGGCACGGTGAACGACGCGATGGCGTTGTCGGACTGATAGGATGTGCGAATCGACGAATGTCGACGACGTGATGAAGGTGAGGTGTACTTCACCTAATTTTAATTCTGATTTGCGTGATTTAGTAACTTAAATTGTATAAATTGATACCATAGACTTAGAGTCGGGTGTCGGGTGCGCAAATCGAGGCGTGAGCGGACGTCTTGAGGACGAATTACGAATTTCGAGGTAAGTAAACCAGTTAGAAAATGTACCGTAGTTCATTGAGCTTGCATGTTTGTTTGATGTTGAATCATGTCATTTTCTTGGAATTCTCACTCACTTATGAGTGTCCGAGGGCCAAATGAGTCGTATTCGTGCCTCTGATTGGAGTGGTTGCCAGCTCGCAACCGGGGCCATGACCTCGAGTCACAGTATTTGGTCGGAATGAGATGTGCTTTATCTGGTGCGCCGTGATATCCCTCATTCGTGACATTTTAGGTATGGCGATGCCGCATCATATGACCGAGTCTGCTTGGCGTTGCCGCGACTCTGCGACCCCGACCCTGTGGCACCCACATTCGGTGGTCTTAGACTACTTGGGCACCTCTTTTTATTGTTTCCTTTGACACTCATTCTCGTTGTACTTTCATTGTTTTACAGTCTCATGATCATGCATTCCGTACAGTTTTCTTTTTATCTGCATGACTTTTAGACTACTGTATTTTATCTTAAATTACTGTTTAGATTCTACTGGATTTTACTTACATGGGCACGTCAATCTCGTGTTTGACTGAGTGCAGAGCCGCAGACGAGTAGCAAAGGGAAAGCTCCATAGCTCCATAGCTACATTAATTAAAAGTGTTTTGATCTATTTAGTTTATCAAACAAATCATTAATTTAAGGCAATAAATATTTATTCCGAACAGTTATTATGTTTCACTATTTATAATTAATGTAGAGACTTGAATTACCATTCTTCTTTTTCACAAAAAGGATTATTGCACCCCACTGCTACTCACATCAATGAATAAACTCATTTATCCATTAACTCTTCTAACGATACTACAACTCTTGCAATTCCTTTAGAGATATCCTATAAGATAGCATGGTTATTGATCTAGTTCCAAAACCAAATCAATCACAAAATCAATCTTTATTAGAGACAAACTCAGCTTAATTCATCAAAATACATGTCCACGAATCCCTAACCACAAAAATCTCCTCCAATTTAATTTTAAATCTTACCTTTATACTATAGTTCTGGCAAGAATTTCAATTTTTTCCTAATGACTAGCTAATCCATTATCAACAACACCTCAAACTCCAATAACTAAAACAAACGAAATCAACAAACATCTCATGTCTGGAGATCTCAACAACATATTTCTCATACATTAAGTGAGGATAAACCCTATCCACAATTATTGTGTTAAGTAAAAGATGAATAGGGACTTACATCAGAGTTAACCCTAACTCAATCACCACTTGACCACAAACTAAAATTGAACCTTCAATAAGATTATGATTTGTATTTGAATCTCGTTTAGTCACTATCTGAACACATTCCTGGATATGTTGTTGAGCCTGTGACACACAAAATGATGCTCTCAAAAGTTATGGACACGTTTCTTGTAATGTCTTTTCTTTCTATACCCAAAACACTTAATCACACTTAGATTCTGAGAACAGTCTCAGCTGATGTGACCCTCTTTTTCATACTTAAAATATGTCATTATAGGTTTATTACTTACAAAATATTCCTATATAGGTGTCAATCTTTGATTCGAGGCCTACCCCCATGAGATCCTCGACCATTACCTTCATTCCTTTGCAACTAAGGTATACATTTTTTACCTAAATACTGAAAAGTATGTTTGTGTCATCTCAACTAATCCTCAAATCTTTCATTTTCTCTCAGAACTTAGGGTCAACCCAGAAAGGAAAATTTCTCTTACCAACGAAATTTCATTCTTTTCCTGACTCTATGACTCCATAATATCATCGTGATTTGTGCTAAAAACTTGTATAATCACATAGGTATTAGCCCTATCTCGAGCCTCTCGCGGAATGTTCAGTTTAATCCTTATTATAAGGGTACCAAACTTTTCCTACTTTTCCTTCCGTGACATTCCATTATCAACGAATGTATCAGCTAAACCAAAAACTACAACAATCGATTCAACTCTCGAACATAGTGTAATGGTAGTCTACTCTTCTTAAGCGACTGAAGTGGCACGAAGAACTTCTTGGGCCACACAACCACAAATACCTTGGTTGGTAGCTTAGGTATTTATCGACTCTAACATCTTCACAGCAAAGTTCTCAAACTTGTTTGAATCCATACATTGTGGATCCCTATTATCCTCGTCAGATCGCTAATCCAGCTCTTGCTGTCCAT
Organism: Stephania yunnanensis; assembly: GCA_039657365.1. Classification (NCBI taxonomy): domain Eukaryota; kingdom Viridiplantae; phylum Streptophyta; class Magnoliopsida; order Ranunculales; family Menispermaceae; genus Stephania; species Stephania yunnanensis. Next base: position 21,808,234 of record CM077581.1, on the reverse strand, counting down.
TAATAATTTTTTGCAAAACAAATTGCAAAAAAAGTGGTTCAACAATCCCATATTCATCGATATCTATATAATATAAAACACACTTAACACAATCATAAAGTTTTTAAACTTTTTAACCCCGTTCCATTGCGTTACTTCCCAACTAATCACTCACAAAGCCTCAATTAGCAAGATTATTTTCGAATCTTAAGCTCTAATACCAACATTGTCAGACCCCACCAAGTTAAGGCACCTTACCGGCCTAAATTACCTTAGTCTCCTAATAACCTAGCGGCCTTAACCTCTCCTCTAAAAAATAAATAAAAATCTATCAAAGTAATTATCAAATAAGATTCTAAATCAACCATGAAAGGATTCTAAAACGAATCTTGTACCTCAAAATCAGTAAATATTAGTTATATAATCCTTAAATATTCATAAAAGATTTTCGCCAACATCTCCTCTATTTTTAAGCCTACACCAGAAATCTCGGCCTTCATAAATCTTCAAAAAACCTGCTCAGCTTGGTGGAAATGCCGAATGACTTACAATCCATCCAATAACAAAATATATCTCATTAATAATGATTATTTATTCATTTTAACCTATTTCAAAATTTCAACATTATTAAATCATTAATACTTTAACTTCTTAGCATTCCAATCCATCCTAAAACAATTAAAACAATTTTAATTCTTCTCAAAACCATTTCAATGCTTTCAAAAGATATCTTAACCTCACACAAACCTAAAAACGCATTCATACAAATTTTATATTCTAAAGTAATACAAACATAAAGAGAAAGAAACAGAGCAAGTCACAAATAATCGAAAAGATTTTTCTTTCCTTTGTTGCCGTTAAAACTTGTCATTATCCAATTATAAAAATTTGATAAGGTCATATAAGTGAATCCCACACTATCCAATACACCTGTAATAATCAAATGCATAATAATCCAAGAAATTTAAATGATTAATATAACCCAAGGAGTTTAAATACAATCACGAATCTATCCCGTTTCTATTATCTGACCACAATCAGACGACCGATCTCAGAAAGTGGTAACAGTAATAAGGACTCATGCGCAGGGAGAATAATCAAATGTGTCTCGTTCCTCTAGACTATGGGAGTATCAGTGACTCCAGCCCCTCAAGTATAATATAATGTTCAATAACCCCGATATAGACAATATAAGGATACTCATAACACCTTACCCTCCCAAACTGTGTATGCAAGTACAACAAAAATGCAATTCACGGATTAATGCAATTCATTCGAAATATAATCATACAATGTAAAGGTTACTATGGAATATACTTAACCTTACAAACAGTCAACTTCAAGCTTAATTTTAGAGGTTCCCGATGTGTCGAATCACCTTGAAAATGGTTATGATAGCTTCCCTGCATACTCAATTATATTATGGGTCAAGCTTCAATTGAAACGATATCACGAAGTCCAACGAAAACTGCAATCAAAGTACGTTTAAGGACAGTTTCAAAAAAATATTAATTTATATAACTATTTCAACTAGCTTTCAACTAGCTAACTTTGGGTAACTTTTTAATCTTGAAAACCTCAATATTTTTTATGACGACCTTAAAGGAACTTGTAGTACTCATATCCTACTTTTTATAGATTCCAAGAACACCCAAGTCAGATCACCAACAGAGAAGTTATGAATTTTTCCTTATGGCCTGTCGACTTGGCAACTTTATATATTTTGAAGTAAAAAAAAACTTCTCCAAATTAATATTTTCGCAATTAAATCATCAAAACTCGACAATAAACACCATGAACCCACCCGATACCAAAGACCTTTGAAATACTTTTATAGCCTATGGAGTCAAATTGGATTAAAACCAATAATCAATATCAACTATTAAAACATCTCCAAAATAGTTATCAATTGAATTGCATTAGTTCACCTCATCAAAACCCTAACTCATGTCGGTGGAATTTATCCCAAATTGATGCAAATCAATTCAATATACCAATTAACAACAATTCCAACCAATTTATATTGAAACCCCGTGAAAGAAATTAAAAAATCGCGAGAATTCAAATTGAATTGATGAAAAATGTATGGCATTAAGAAATTACCAAATTACATGCTGAATACCTCGTTTCTACCGTGGAAACTTAGCTCAAACCGACCGTCTCGTGATGCTCTATGGTTTTGCTGAATGAAACTGAGCGAAAATCAAATGTTAGGAGCTTATGGAGTGAAGAATCAAATTGAGAGGCTTAGGAGAAAATGTTTTGTTGAATATAAAAGGAATTAATTGATTCTTTTTATTTATATATAAACCCTCAGCTGCTTATCAGCAGCTCAATTTCTTTTTATTTATTAATTCCAGAAATCCTTATTTTGACGTGATTTGACTTCTGGTGCCTGTTTTCTATCCGAATTTTCACCAAATTGAACAAAACTCTCGGCAAAATAGTCCATCTTCATAAAATGTCCATAAAACTGGTTTTGGTAACACAAAAATCTCAAAAATCTTAACTTTGTCCATGACATATGGAACCCTTATGAACCAATCCTCTTGTCATACTTATCCAAATTTGCACCAGTTTGGACCAAGTCTCAACCTCGACTACAGTCAAGCAACACCAAACTCGAAACAAGACCTCACACAACTTCATCTCAATTCACACTACCTCCAATCCCGACTTAAACACAAACCGAGGCAAATCCCCACATCAGCTCTTTAAGTTCATTCGAGGTCTAAATTTTGATTTTTTAATTTAAATTCAATTATTCTTTGCAAAATTCAAAACTAATATTTATTTCAATATTTTGAATATTTCAAGCACTTGTCTCGACATGTATCTCGAGTACTCAATCGCTCGAATTTCATAAAATAAAATAATATATAATACACAACACAAGGTAAACATCACATATTAATAAAATTAATTATAAATCTCAAATTCACCAGTGTTTAATTCTCAAGTTGCGGCCAAAACCATAATTAAGCTCCCTTAATCCTGAATTAAATGTAATTACCAATTTAAAGCTTTTAGGATTTGACAGTTATTTAAAGCTACAAATCATGGATTATGGTTTAGGAACTAAATTTAAGGGCTTAGTACCATTAACTCAATTTTCAAGCCATTAACAATTCAATATGACAATTTTACAGTTATAAATAACCAGTTTTAAACTTGTGTAAAATGTAAAATATTTTTAATTAAAGAAGAAGTTCAACGAAAAAGAGTGTCAATTAAAGCATTTGGCATGGATTTTATGGTCGTAGATCCCTTAACGAAAAAATTACCACTAAAGGCATTAAGAACATGCTGACATAATGAACCTTGGTTGTAATTCCTAATGATTTTAATTTGAGATTGGATTATGTTTATGCTTATTATAAGATCACATTTATTGTGTCAATTCTACTAATGTATGTACACACTTACTTATGTGTAGTGATGATTGTAAGCGAATTTAGTCTTTGACACAGACATTGTGTTTTAAGAATCATTTAAAGTGAATTAGTAATGTTCATAATACATGGAAGGGAATATGTCCTATTTTGATATATAATCGCTATGACTCTCATTGCTATTTTATTTTATAATATTTTAACAATACTAAAGATATATGCGTGCTAATACGTAATCTATGTAATGTTTGGTTGTGATGTGGATCAAGTGGGGGAACTATTAAGCTATATATTACCAACATTATTGAAACATATGATGCTATGAGACAAGTAGGAGAATGTAAAACCATAATGTGTTTTTAATTCCTATTAATTTATATAATAAATAAATTATGTAACATATGCGCCTAAAAGCTTTTTGAGTTCTAGTACTCTTACCAATTTAATGGAAATTGGTATTAATGTGAGAAGTTCAATGGTTCTCCATCAAGCCTATAAATAAAGCATATTATAGCTATCATATGTATGCAGTAGTTGAGGCCCATGAGGGCGATAAGGTTTTGGTATAATGCTTAAGGTATTCTAACTAGATAATCGCTTCCGCAGGTAATTCTCCAACTAATATATATTTCTTATCTTTAAAATACTAATTACATCTACCTCATCCCAAACTTAAAAACAAATTGTTTTTCAATTTTGATGGTAGGGTGTATCGGTTCGGATGAAGAGTAAGGACATTCACTCAAAAAAAAGGTCTCATTAAATAAAATTTGAATTTGTGGTGCCTTATATAGCCTAGCTAAAAAATAATGGGAAACCAATAAAAAACCCTAAAAACCAAATCTAGCCGCCATGGGGGCGACGATGCTAAGACTTGCCTTCTCCGCCGCCCTTTCTCTCCCCCAAAAATCCAAGATCCCCCATCTTCTCTTTTTCCTTTTTCTCTTCTTTCTTTCTTCTACTTCATCCCTACTGTTGAATTTTAAGGTTCAATCATAGCAGAAAATTCGAAAAAAAAATTAAAAAACCCGAACATGATCAAAAATAAGTTCTGTTAAACTGGATCTACAAAATTAAACCATACCTTAATCTGTGATTTCCTTCTTTGATTATTCGAAATCCAATACATTCAAGTGTACGTTCCTTATCGAAAATCTGCACACGAACGGTGACCAAAATTTGGAGTGCTACCCCCAAGAGAGATAGAAAACGATTTTTCTTTCCCAAAATCCAAAGAACACGAAAATAGCAAAAATGAGAAATCTTATATGTTTTGAGGGTTTCAACTTCTATTTATATGTGTAGATAAGTTCTCTTAAAAAACCTATTCATAATACCACTATTGTATTTAGGCAATTCAAGCAAAATTACACAAATTCCCCTATTAATAAGTTATTATATAACGAATCGTAAGGGCTTTTATGTCATGAATTTCATCATATAAATTTCATTACTCTAGACCAGTTGAAATTGCGTAAAGCCATCTTTGTGTGTGACCTAATAGGTTCATACGACGTTGGCAGTGAACCAAAACCATATTGATACACAAGTCATAAGCGGTTTCTAGCAAGGCCTTATGACTACCTAAATAGCATGAATATCAAAATCAATACAACTTAATGAATAACATATATCATATCCTTTTGTCGTGCGATATCCTTTGATTAAACATAAGGCATGGAAAGTCACCCTTAATGTATTATCGTACTAGTATCGATCTTTAGGTAAATCGAAAATATTTAAGTGACATTGATCATATCAATTCACTTAGACTTGGCCATTTAACGGTATAACATATCGAAGGAGATGTTGGGGCATGTGCCCTAGGTTAATTTACGAAAATTGTTTTATCTTATAATTTTTGGTTAATAAAATAGAGGTTTTCATTTGTTGTTTTATTATAAGTGATTATGTGATGACCTTTCTTAAATTAGGGCACCGCCCAGCCTAATCCCGTCACTAAGCCCTAATCTTGCCACATAAGACTTAACAGTGAATTAGTCAGCCTTTTTCCAAAACCTTTCTCCTTACTAATTAATTTTTTAAAAGTTTAAGAATTATTTGTGAAAGTCTTAACAATTAAGCGGAAGCTTTTAACATGATACCTGAGAATTGTGCAAAACCAAGAAATAAAGATCACATGCATATATATATATATATGAAATAGTGATAATATATCATCATGTTTCTTGTCAATGTACTATCTTTCAACCCACAATATATACAACCCCAAAAGTATGCGAAAGACATATAAAGTCGTACTACAAAACCAAAAACCTATAAAATCTAGTGTAACACCACTCCACTGGCTTAGAGGTAGTCGTTGATCATCTATTTACCTAGTCTGCTATTTGAAGGATCTGCACCAACCATCATAAAAAGGATGGTGAGTACTAGAAAGTATAAAGTAACCCTGAAAGACATTTGTTCACAATTCCGGATATACAAAAAAATATCTGAAAGCATAATAATAGCAACTATGCTGAAAAGAAATCATGCTAAAAAATATTATAGTTAAACTATATGAAACTAACACTTGGCTAAGTAGTAATGAACAAGGGTTGGTCGGTCTTGAGTCCTATCACAATGCCTTTTCCACTATATAAGGATGGAGTTGTGTTCTATATCTCTATTGAAGGTCAGAGCTGAGCTCTACGCCTTTATAATCTTTCACAAGTGTGAGTCACCTGTGATATATCTGCTTGCCAATAACCTCGGGTCCCCCGTGTATTACGCAAGATAGTAGTGAGATATTGATCACCCCGAAAGTCTGGTGACCACCGTGTATCACATCATCTCTATATGTCATGGTCCTAGATACAAGAATTACTTTCATTACCCAAGAAATGACACGGTTTAGGAATCCAACAAAGTAATTGCATATTTAATGCACAAAGGGATTTAGATGTACAATACCATCAAATATCTACCTAATAGCATGTCATTTCATTTGACCAAGTATAACAAAAATCGATAATGACATAGCACACGATTTAGAGTCAATGAAACTATTTAATCAATAATCAATCCCATGATAGCAAACTAATGAAATAAGAAGGAAACAAGTCATGGTATCTAGATTACAATAGGAAAATCAGTCTAACTGATCGGAAATAAATAATAAATAGGAATGAAATGTAAATAATATATTAATTAGTTTACTTACAATCCATATAAGTTTCCTAGCTATTTCGGCCTCCCGACACCTCAAAACTTGTATCTCGAGCCCCGAGACTTTTCCCTAAGTTCTTAATATCATTTAACATTTTTTTGAATGTATTTAGTTCTTTAGTTAAGGTATTGGACTTATTTATAATGTTTGATTTTAAGTTAAGAAAATATGATTTTTGGGCTATCATAGCACCTAGCACGCTAGGTAACCTACCTAGAGCTCTAATGACGTCATTATAGCACGCTATCAAGTTTCTCTAACGTGTTATATGTGGTTAGCGCACTAGTTGATCATACCTAGCGTGATAGGTATATCATTTAGTTCTTTGACTTGACATTACCATAGACTTCAATATTGGAAGCATGGTAATTTGATACAATCAAACGTTATTTTTAACCGGAGAATTATAAAGATTGTGATTGGTTACCATTTGAATAATATGTGAAGGTATGTAATCAAGATAGAATTTGTCCCTCTCGTATAGAGAGAGATATCAATGGATCCCTCGATATCATAGATTGATAATGACCAAGTGCGAATTGGTATGATCAATGTCTTGGATGTTTTCAGTCTACCTAAAGATCGAGACTCGTATGATTAAACATTAAGGGCGACTTTCCATACCTTATATTAATTAAAGGATATCGCATGACAAAAGAATAAGATATATGTTATTTATTAGGTTGTATCGATTTTGATATTCATGCTACTTCGGTAGCTATAATGCCTTGCTAGAAATCACTTATAACTTGTGTACCAAAATGGTTTTAGTTTACTACCAATGTCGTATGAACATATTAGGTCACACACAAAGAATGGCTTAGTATAATTTCAATTGGTCCAAAGTAATGAATTTTAAATGATAAAATTTAAGACATAAAAGCCATTACGATTTGTTATATGATAATTTATTAATAGGGGTGTATGTGTAATTTGCTTGAATCGCCTAAATACAATAGTTGTATTACAAATAGGTTTTTTAAGTGAGCTTATCTACACATATAAATAGAGGTTGAAACCCTAAAAGGAAATAATATTTGGGTTTTAGCTATTTTCTAGTTATCTGGATTTTGGGAAAGAAAGAAAAACGTGTTCAATCTTTCTTGGGGCTAACACTCAAAATTATGGTCACCATTCATGTATGGATTTTTTATAAAGAACGCGTGCTTGAACATTTTGGAGAAAAAATAATCAGAGAAGGAAATCACAGATTAAGGTATAGTTTACTTTTGTAGATCTAATTTAATAAAACTTATTTTCAATCCTATTAGGTTTTTTAAAAAAGAAAAAAATTGAATTTTCTATTGCGTATGAACCTTAAAACCCAACAAGATCCACTTATATCTCTCTTATATGAGAGGAGAAAATTATATCTTGATTACATACATTCACATATTATTCACATGTTAACCAATCATAATCTTTATAATCATCTGGTTAAAGACAATGTTTGATTGTGTCAAATTATAATGCTCATAATATTGAAGTTTATGGTAATCTCAAGTCGAATGACTAAATGATATACTTATTATGAGTAACACCTATAACTTAATTAATCCACGTGGTGTTCTCATAACTGGTTGGTCTAGTACCTTGTTCCCTAACAATTACTCATGATCTCGATTTGTATCCCTATATGCATAATCATCACATGACCATCAATCAAGAATCACGCTAATCTTAATTCATTATAGTTCCTACTATAATGACCGATTAGGGATATTTATGATATTTCAACAAAGACCCATGGATCTTATTATAAGGTAAATATGCAATCACTTATAATAAAACAGTAAGTGAAAAATCTATATTTTACTAACTAAAATTATAAGATAAACATTGTATGTAGATCGACCTAGGGCTATTGGGTTTTGGGTTTCATACGCGGCGAAGATTTCAAAATAATTTTTGATTTGTATCCATTATTTATTGAATTATATGCTTTCCATTGGGCAATAATGGATTGGCTATACAGCACATTAGCCAATGTGTTGGTCTAACAATCACATTAATGACATCAGTAAGTAATCAACCCCTAGTTTTATAAATAAAATGGGAATTACATTGTAATAGTCATTGATAGTTTTATTTGCATTTGTTATTTATTTAATTTTATGTTTTTTATATTCTTATTAGTTAACATTAGTGCATATAGTTAGTGCATAATGTTCTTGATTATTATATGGAATGTTGATGACTATGTGAATCCGTACTTACTGAGCAAGTTGGAACGCTCACCCCAAATTAATATTTTGGGAAAATCGATGAGTACTATAGCTATGGGATAGAGAAGATTTAGGAGTCTTGATCTTCTCTTTGATGTAATGAATTTTTCCTTATCTTATATATTTGTATTGAATTACAGTTTTGTAATATCACAAAGGATGGGAGATTTTGTATCACCAAGGTTTATTCTAGATTTATTTGATATTATATATCATGTTTTAATCATCGAAACAAATTTTAATTTCCGCTTTGTTTGTTATTTTTTTTACATCAATATTCGATATACAGTGGTGTTTATCAGGGTAAAAGGAGAGGTCACTCGCTTTAGTTAAGTCTATTAGGATTAACGGGGCTTAATTAGAGTTTCAGGCCTGGTATCTCCCTAATCGAGTTAGGGGATGTTGTAGCTTGGTATTAGAGCCTGAGTTTTATCACTTTCGAATTAAGTGGTAACTATGATATAACCTGGTATCAAAGACTGAGTTTAAGGGCATTGTTACATTTAACTACTCTAATATAGTTTGGTATTGGAGATTGGTCTGAGCCTACTTCAAAGTTTAAGGTAATTAACTTTGATATCGTATGATATTAGAGTTTACTTCAAAGAATGGCCATATTACTTTGAAACAAGTGATAAATTGGATACGGTTTTGTATACAAGTTTTAGTTTATTGTTTCTTATATATCTTGGTACCATACCTTAAGGTTACTAACTCTGAGAGTTGTCTCGAGTTACGAAGAAGCTTAGAACGTAATAAATGGTTTTATCGTGATTTTGGGGTAACCAAAAGATAAAAGACTGAGATATGTTATTTATTGTGTTATATTATATCTAGGTGGTAGATATAAGAGTTATGACTTTCTTGAATGATGATAAAATGGTTGAAGTCTATCGATTTCTCATGATATGACAAAGCATTGAGGTAAGAGTTTAAGAGAATCTTAACCTCGAGGAGTTTAAAAAAAAAGAAAGACATAAGGAAAACTTATAAAGACGAAATTAAACTCTTCTTCTATTAATTTTTTTCATTGCTCTTTATTCTCACTGATATTATTAAACAAATAATAGTTAGTAAAGAAGTATCTATTGGATCAAGACCTTAAGACTATATTAGGAGGATGAAAATTACGAAGTAATGGAATAATGAATGACTTTAAGTGGAACTCAAAGATGGTAAGCCACTTTGAGATATGATTTAATACTTGTATTGAGAATAGTTGAGAATTAATGGAAGTTATTTAGTAAACGAATTAGTGGTTATTGATAAAAGTCTATTTGAGGTTAGGAAACCACTAATGTATTTATACTTAAGAAGTTTTTATGAAGTATAATGTCAAACAAATTGTCGAGTAATGAAAGGTAAAATTGAGAATATTAAACAGGTAAAGTTTGGAGACAGTTTAATCCGAAACATAGGAGTGAGTTGGTAAAATATCCTAGTCTGATGTTTTAGATTGATATAGTCTAAATTGGGGAGAATGAGTGGTCGATGAGTCTCGAGGATTTGAGGAATCTAAAAAATAATATGTAATAGTGGGAATGAATATTCATTGCTCAGGGATTGACAACTCATTTTGACAATCGGGTGAAATCATTTATTCTCAAGAATTAGTTGAGATATGGTTGTCACAATGGTATGATCGAGTTAAGGATATATTTAAAGATGATTTCATGCGTTCTTGAATCATTTTAAATGGATGGTGAAAACCATTAGAATTTACTAGAACTAATGTTATGTTCATAAATAAAGGGTGTCAAGTTTTAAAACCCTATTTTAATTATGTTGTTATTGTGTTATCAATAATAACAAGAATGAAATCTTTGAATACTTAGAAGATGCATGAGCAATTACCATAAAGAGTTACAAACGTGACGGTAAATTGGTTCATGCAAGATTTTGTAAGTGTCGAGACTAAGTTTCAAAGTTTAATTAATTGTATGAGTGCTAAATATTAACAACAAATCAAGGGATTTGACTAGGATATAGACAATATGGGATTGTTATATATTCAACACAAAGGTAAAAGAGAAAAGTAAACTTGAAATAATTGAATATTACAAATGATTGATCCAATGATCTTTGATATCATTGTGTAATTTCTTCAGTTAACTCAAGTATGAGATTGTGGTAATTGAAATTAGATACAAGAATGTCTTAAAGGAAAGTTGAAGTATATTTCGACTATGATATTTCCTTAGTGGTACTTGAGTTGTGGAAGAAGTTAGAGGTTCATCTTAAGACTTCTTATTCAGGTAAGAAGGTGTGTTGACACAATAAAGAAGAATTGTAGCTTATACTTCTAAATATAGTTCTAGAATTGTGAAAAGAACTATTAGGATTGATAGTATCAAAGATAACTACTTGGTAATTGTACCAAATATGGAAGGCGTCACTTGTGAATAAGAGGCAAAGTTTGTTGAGAGTCTTTTAATCACTTTTAGAGATTATTGAGAATCTTAGAAAAATCATTAAAAGATAATCTAGAGATATAAAGACCAGTGGATTAGTATAAGCAATGAATTTAAAACTATAAAAGTTTGAAAAGTGGAATGTTCAAAGTGATAGAAATAGAAGGTAAGATAGATACTTTGAACTTTCCTAAACATAGGAATTCACTCTGAAACATCACTCATTAAGGTGATTGTGTTGACAATGCATTGAATAGAAAAAGACAGAGGCTGTAGTAGCAATAAAAGCCTCTCAGTAATATCTCTTGAGTGAGATGTATACTGGTGACCAATTGAAGTCCCGCATGGGCACATCATTAGCTTAGTTGTTCGGATTACTAATTACAAGTTTGTTCTTTATAGCTCATATGAGACTTGAGCTAATGATGATTAATTGAGTGATGAATTATTAAAGAAATTGATTGAGATTATCTAGTAGGTCGAGGTTTGACTATTAGTTATTAGTATTCTAAATAGATAATCTTATTTAAAAAAATTGAACATGTAAAGAAAGTTTATAGAACTTGAATCAAAAGGTGTGGCAAGAATGATATGAGAATCTCATGGATTTCTTTAAAAAGATTCATTCAGACGAAAACCAAAATCATTGTGATAAGAATGAGTTGTTAGTGACCTAGAATGAAAATTGACAGTGTCAATTTTTTTAAAGAAATTTGATATATATCAGCAAGTGGAAGCTAAGTGATATTAAACTAGAAGGTTATATTATTTTTGTCCTATAAGAATGAAGTTTCATGTTCCTAAATTTATGATGATTAACCTAAGTTGTGATGATAACTAAAAGTTCTTGATGTTGTAATCGTAGAATCGATAGAGTTTGTAAGTTTATTGTCAATATTGTGGTTGAATTCTTATGGAAGAGTAAATGAGATATATGTATGTAGAAAGAGTTGAGAATTATGGAGAACCAGGATTACTATTTTGTTAAAGAACTGAAAGTTTGCTTTCTAGCGGGGGAAGAAATGTATAATAGCTGGGAGGGACCTTTCTCAATCTAAAAACAATATATCTGCAACTACTCTTAGTTCCAGAGAATATGATTTTTGAGTTTGTGACTTGGACGATGTTAGTTACTAGAAGAATTATTTTCCTGTATGAGTTCTTTGGTACTGATATTATCAGGCTATGTATGATGTTAAGTTGTTTTCCTTGAAAATTGGAATTCTTTACTTTTTCGTCAATTAATGTGGGACAAGAAGTATTGATACAAGTTAATTTGATCTTGAGTAATTTAGAACTATACAAAAAAGTGTTAACAAACTATCAGTATGCAACTACAACTCAAATAAATGGAAGGATACATGAGGAAGTGTAAATGGCTTGAGTTTCTTGAGAACTACGACTTCACTCAAAAGTGTCACCCAGGCAAGAGAAATAGGGTTGCGGAATCCTTGAGTACGAGAAGAACAAACATAGAAAATGTAACTATAGCCAGAGCTTCTCAGTTTAAACTTCTTGAAGAAGTATCTATGATGATGATTTGTGAAAGTTCAGCTGACATATCATCAACGGAGAGAGCTAATTTCATAGCTATTAATCTATTATTTTGAGCTCAGACTCGCACTGAATCGGAGATGATTCAGTAGATGAATGGTTATCAAAAAGCTAATCAAGATTAAACAGTGTATTAGATATTAGCGACTAGTGTAAATTATCCTGATTGGTTAGTTTCTAATAATGGTGAGTTAAGGTTTAGAGATAGATTGTGGATTCCTGCTTAGGATTTGTTGAGACTAGAGTTGCTACATGAATATCATAGATCTCTTTACTCTATTAAACTAGGTAACGATAAGATGTATTGCAAAATAAGGCATATTTATTGGTGGCCTAGGATGAAGACTAATGTCGATGAGTTCGTAAAGAGATGTGAGATGTGTGGGCAAGGTAAGGTTGAGCATAGAATCCAGGAGGGTTATGGTATTCAATGCCTATTTCTGAGTGGAAATGGGAATATATATCAATGGGTTTTGTTTTAGGTCTACCTATGAGTCAATATAAGCATGATGTTTTATGGGTCGCAGTTAACAAGCTGACAAAGTTTGTGCATTTCTTGCTAGTTTCAATGCGAGATCCTCTTGACCAATTATGTGAGGTGTAAGTACGTAAGGTGTTGAGATTTCATAGAGTTCTAGTGTCTATTATTTGGGATAGAGATCCGAGATTCACGTCTAGATTATAGAGTGAATAGCAATGACAGCTAGGAACTATTCTTAACCTTTGTATAGTATACTATCCATAGATTGATGAGTAGCCTAAATGGTTGATCTGGGTGCTAGAGGATATGCTTCGAGCTTGTGTTTTGGAGTTTGGTGGTAATTAGGAGTAATACATTTCTCTGTATGAGTAATTCAAAACAACATAGAGAGAACTCAGCAAATTCGCCAACGTTTTACTACGACAAAGCTAAGAGAATAGATACGCCAATAGACTTCATAGGTTGTTGGATTTTTCAAAGGAAGATCTTGTTCTGTTGAAAGTCTCACCTATGAAAGGATTGTATAGGTTTAGATTGCGAGGTAAGTTAGCTCTAAGGTACATTAGGTCGTTTAGAATGCAACAAATACTTAGTCATATTGCTTATAGATTAGAGTTGCCTTCTCAGTTAATTAGAATTCATAATGTCTTTCGCATTTCTAAGCTTCGTAATATAGAGACTCAATTCACTGCATAGACTGATGGGAATGAATTTGATCTTCAGGATGACTTATCTTATGTCGAGCAGCCGATTCAAATACTTAATAGTAAGATTCAGATGCTAAGAACTAAAGAGATTCCTTTGGTTAAGATAAAATGGTAATTTCACAAAAATGAGGAACTAACCTAGGAGCATGAATATTATATGAAAGAGCAGCTTCCATTTCTCTTCAAAACGGCAGGTAAATTTACGTTTACTTTAATTTTGAAGACGAAATTGCTTTAAATTAGAGAGACTGTAATGACCTATTGTTGGGGCATGTGCCCTACGTCAATCCATTAACTGTCTTTATGAATACTTTTAGTTAATAAAATAGAGGATTTCATTTGCTGTTTATTATAATTAATTTGCATGTCTACATTATAATAAAATCCATGGGTATTTACAGAAATATCATAAATGTCCCTAGTCGATCATTATACTGGGAACTATAATGAATTAAGACTAGTGTGAGTCTTGATTGATGATCATATGATGATTATACGTATAGGGATACGAATCAAGATCACAAGTATTTGTTAGGGAACAAAGTACTGGATCGACCCGCTATGAGGACATCACATGGATTAAGTCATAGTTGTTTCTCATGATAGGTATATTTTCTAGTCCTCTGACTTGAGATTACCAGAGACTTCAACATTAGGAACACAGTAATTTGACACAATCAAACGTTGTCTTTAACCGGATGATTATAAAGGTTGTGATTGGTTACTGTGTGAGCAATGTGATGAAGTTGCGTAATCAAGATAGAATTTGTCCCTCTCATATAAAGAGAGATATCCAGTGGATCCCTCATGAGTTAGACTGTTAAAAGGCCTAGTCTAAGTGAATTGATATTGATCAATGTCACTTGAATGTTTTTAGTCTACCTAAAGATCGAGACTAGTACGATTGAACATGTTAGATGACAATTCCATGCCTTATGTTTGATCAAAAGGATATCGTGTGACAAAAGGATGTTATATACACTATTGATTAGGTTGTATCGATTTGATATTCGTACAACTTGGGTAGTCATAATGTCTTGCTAGAGGCCGCTTATGACTTGTATACCAAAATGTGTTTTGGTACACTGCCAACGTTGTATAAGCCTATTGGGTCGCACACTAAGAATGGTTTTGCGAGATTTTAAGATGGTTCGAAAAATAAATTTTATATGATAAAATTCATGACGAAAACGTCCTTGTGGTGTATTACACTTATACTTCTTTAAGTAGGGGTATACGTGTAATTTACTTAACCGTCTATATACAAGGTTGTATAACTTTAAGTTAGAACACACGTACGAAAGATCAAAAGGCCGAAACTCTTTTTCGTTTAAAAACGACTTAGGGTTTTTGGTATGCTCGGATCGTTTTGGAGAGAAAAACAAAAGGTTTGGTATTCTCTGGAAGCTAGCACTTCGAATCTCGGCCGCCGTTCGTGTGTGGACTACTGGTAGAGGGCGTTCGTCGTTGGCAGCGCCTTAGAGATCGATTAACCTTCAGAAAGGTACATTGCGATTGAGGTATGATTAAGTTTTCATGGTTTAAACGTTTTTAATGGAATTAGATTCGGATCCTGTTGGGGTTTTTTGTCAAAATTGTTTTGTAATCTCCGCTGCGTATGAACCCCAAAACCCAACACTATTACCTTAAGCTGGTGATTAGTGTTAATCCAAATCTTAACTAACATGAGTTATGCTCATAATTAAGTGCAGTGTACCTTAATTAGTGTGTATGTGTGGATTTGTGTGATGGTTTGTGTTTATTTGGTATGTTTACGAATTTTATAGGATGTAGTACAAAGTGGAATCTATATACAAGCCTATAATCAAAAATAAATAAAAAATAAATAAATAGCTAGTACATCAAGTTCGACGAGGGAAATGAATGTGCACACCTGAGAACACTCGTAGGCAAGTCAGGTGAATTTATTGGTGAGAAAATATGAAAAGTATATATATATATATGTATATATAATTGATATATATATATATATATTAACACTATAGGTTTAGTTTGAATTATATGGATCGTTTGATCAGCCTCGAGATGAGCGTAAGTGTTGATGGTGTTAAAATTAAGGTTACTTTAAGGAGTGTCATTTTAACATACTAACCACATGATCAGCCTAGGGATAGCGCGATGCCTATCTCGAGGAAAATCTATACATAAATCCAAAAACATTAAGTTTGTACTCATCTTTAATTCGATCTTTCGAGAAGTGAGATATGAAAGCATCCGAAGGTTTGATTTGGTGGGGATCAATCCAGGAGTTGATTCGGTTGGAGTTGAGGAGCTTAATTAAGTGAGAATCTAGAGATCATCATGTTGGTAAGCTTGGTTTTGAGTTTTTGAAGTTTAATATGATGATGGGTGATGAGTTCACTGTGAATTGTTGTTATACTTTACTGGAAATGGTTTGTTACCTCACTAAATGTCCTCCTTGATGATTTAGGAAAGTATTTAATGACGTTATGATGTTTGTGGATTGGACGGTGGCCGCTGCCCTGCGTATTGTCGAGATAATGCACTGTGGAGCGCCATCCACCTAGCAGGGGAACGTGGTCCCTTCATCAATTAAGATAAACCCAGTTAATGGAGCGCACCCCACCCAATTAGGGAGTGCGTTCCCACCCCTAAAAATAACAACCGTGATGTATTTCTCTTAGGATCTCCTGTCGTCTATGGGATACTTGACTTAGGGGTTCTAAATACAAAGAATTAGGTCTACATTAAACACAAACGGTTTGTGATAGGTTGTTAGATCCCCGGGAAAGAGTGAGTGATAATCGAAAAGTTAAGAATTTGGTAACGGATACCTAAACCGAGGTAAGTATGGACTCGCTTATTTATTAATGTTGCATGGCTATCCTAGTATCCATATTTCATGTAGTTTATAGACTGATTAGGGGGACTATGTACACTATGATAATTTTAATAAATGAAAAATGGTGTTTAATGTGATTCACGAGAGTAAGTTCATGAAACTAAGACTAGGTTATATAGGATGTGTTGGGTTTTTATGGTTCATACCCAGCGAAAAATTCAAAACAAATTTTGAAAAACCCTAACAGAATCGAAAAATAAGTTCCATTAAACTAAATCTATGAAAGTAAATCATAAGTTATTTTGTGATTTCCTTTTAATTGTTCAATTTTCAAGACATGCAAGTGTGCGTTCTCTATCAAAAATCAACACACGAATGGTGACCACAATTTAAAGTGCTAGCCCCAAGAGAGATTGAAAACGATTTTTCTTTCTCTCCCTAAATCAAGAGAACTCAAAATTTGTAAAATGATATCTTATTCATTTTTTAGGGATCCACCCTTTATTTATATGTGTAGATAAACCCTCACTTAAAATCATATTCTTAATACAACTATTGTATTTAGGCAGTATAAGCAAATTACACATACACCCCTATTAATAAGTTATCATATTACAAATCATAAGGGCTTTTATGTCATGAGTTTTATCATATACAATTCATTTCTCTGGATCAATTGAAATTGTGCAAAGACATTCTTTGTGTGCGACCCAATAGGTTCATGCGACGTTGGCAGTGAACTAAAAACCATTTTAGTACACAAGTCATAAGCGGTCTCTAGCGAGGCATTATGACTACCTAAGTAGCATGAATATCAACATAGATACAACCTAATTAATAATGTATATCATATTCTTTTGTCGTGCGATATCCTTTGATTAAACATAAGATATGGAAAGTCACCTTAATGTTCAATCGTACTAGTCTCAACCTTTAGGTAAATCGAAAAACATCCAAGTGACATTGATCATATCAATTCACATGAACTTGGCCATTATTGCTCTATCTTATCGAGGGATCCACTAATATATCTCTCTTTATACGAGAGTGACAAATTTCATCTTGATTATACACCTTCACATATTATTCATACGATAATCAATCACAATCTTTATAATTGTTCGATTAAAAAGAATATTTGATTATGTCAAATTATCATGCTCCTAATATTGAAGTCTATGGTGATCTCAAGTCGAATGACTAAATGATATACCTATCCCGAGTAACACCTATGACTTAATGCATGTGGTGTTCTCATAGCGGTTCAGATCCAATATCTTATTCTATAATAAGTACTCATGATCTTAATTCGTATCCTTATACGCGAGAATCATCACATGACCATCAATCAAGATTCACACTAGTTTTAATTCATTATAGTTCCTAGTATAATGACTCGACTAGGAAATTTATGATATTTCAACAAATACCCATGGATCTTGCTATAAGGTATATATGCAATCACTTATAATAAAATAGCAAATAAAACCTCTATTTTATTAACTAAAATTATAAGATAAATAATGTTTGTAGATTGACCTAGGGCACATGCCCTAATAGGATGCAAGGTTGATCTCCCAGACTATTTGTTACTTCCTACTCAGTTAGATAAGTTATGTGGATTACATACTCACTAAAGGGTTTCGGATAAAACCATTAGACATTAATGGATTGGCTAGATAGCACATCTGCCAATGTGTTGGTCTAGCAATCGCATTAACGTCGTCAATGAGTAATCGACTCTAGTTTTATAAATAAAATGGGAATTACAGCGTAATAGTCATCGACAGTTTGATTTGCATCCGTTATTTATTGAATTATATGCTTTCCATATTCTTGTTAGTTAACATTGGTGCATATTATTAGTGCATGATGTTCTTGATTATTATACGGAATGTTGATAGCTATGTGAATCCCTATTTACTGAGCTATTTGGAGCGCTCACCACAATATTTCAGGAAAACCGACGAGTGATACGGCTATAGGATAGAGAAGATTTACGAGTCTTGATCTTCTCTTCGATGTAACGAATCTTCCCTTGTCTTATATATTTTTATTGAATTACAATTTTGAAATATCACAAAGGATAAGAGATTTATATAACGAGGTTTATTCCAGCTTTGATTTGATATTGTATATCATGTTTTAATTATCGAAAAAGCTTTTAATTTTTGCTACATTTGTTATTTGTTTTACATCGATATTCAATATACATTGGTGTTTATCAGAATAAGAATGAGGTAGTTGGCTCTAGTTAAGTCTAGCGGGATTAACGTAGCTTAATTAGGGCTTAAGGTTTGGTATCACAGTAATCGGGTTAGGGGATGCTACACTAAACCTATTCAGTATTTTGTCAATATAAGCACTCGGACTTCGACCGATCAGCCTTTTAGATCTATCCGTATAGATTTTAATCCCAAGGATGTAGGCTGCATCTCCTAAGTCCTTCATTGAAAAACATTTCCCTAACCAAGACTTGACACTCTGTAAGGTTAAGATGTCATTTCTAATAAGTATTATGTCATCAACATTCAGTACCATGAAAACAGTTACGCTTCCACTAACCTTCTTGTATACACAATGCTCATCTTCATTTTTAATAAAACCAAATCCCTTAATAGCTTCATCAAAATGAAGATTCCAACTACGAGAAGCTTGCTTTAATCCATAAGTTCATCTATTAAGCTTGAACACCTTTCTAGAATTCTCAGGAAGAATAAACCCTTCAGGATGTATCATATACACGTCCTCAAGTAACCTTTCATTTAGAAAAGTTATTTTGACATCCATTTTCCATATCTCATAGTCATAATATGCAATTATGGTAATTATAATTATAATGGATTTAAACATGGCTACATAAGAAAAAGCTTCATTATAATCAACACTTTGAGTCTGCTTGAAACCTTCGCAACTAGCCATGCTTTATAAGTACGCACATTACTATCCATGTCAGTTTTCTTCTCGAAAACTCTTTTACATCCAATGGTCTTACCGCATTTAGGTGAATCAACCAGGTTGTGAACTTGGTTATCATACATGGATTACATCTCTGAATTCATGGCACTAAACCATTTATCTAACTCAAGGCTAAATATGGCCTCTTGATAAGTAGTAGACTCATTTTGATCCATAAACATCAACTCGCTATTATCAGTATTAAGAAATCTAAATCTCTCAGGCTGGCATCTTACCTTGTCAAACCTACGCTGTAACAGCCCAAATTTCGAGTAATGAATTTGGTCTCTAAATAAAGGTCACCGACCTGTGATGTAGCTTAAAAGTAGGTACATAAAACTCAATACTCGTCACAAAGACCGAGCAATGTATTGTTTGTGGTATGATGAGTGCTTAGTGCATTATATATGTGTAGGCTTAGTAAGTCACTCCTACTTGTGTATAGAGGTTGAGACATGAGTAGCGACACACTTTGAGGTGCATGTCGGCATGGGATCGGGGTAGAGAGTGATGTGGCAAGCTGATTTAAGTTGATGTGGTTTAAATAGTTAAACTTGGTAAGGTTATAGTTGATTTACATTAATGAACCTAAGTTAGAAAGTTAAAAAATAACCACATGATGTTTCTCGAGATATGTGTTGACACATTAAGAGACCAATTGAGTTACAATTGGTAATTGGTGTTATTAAGGATGAGTTAGTGTATGTAAATCATGATATGAGCCATTAGATCAGTCTCAAGATACGCGTACACATTAAGATCAACGGCTAGGAATCAGCCTAATCAATATATATATATATATATATATTAATGTATGGTTGTATATGCGAATCATTTACAATTCCTATCTTAAGAAAGAAAGAAAGCTTGAAGGAAAGATTAGAGAAGAAGATCAGCTGGTTTGCAGTGAAGTCTTGGAGAATTGAAGGTGTGAGATCAAGCTAGGGGTGTTTCGTAACATGGTAAGTTTAGCTACACATTTAGTTTAGTATAAATTGATGATTTGATTATAGTTGATGAAGTGTTGGTGATGTTGTTGCTATGGAGGATATGTTGGGTCCTTGGCGGAAAGCAACTAGGGTCCGTGGTATTGGTGAACCTAATTGGAGGAAAAAAACCGAAATTTGAAACGCAAGATTTTTTAGATTTCCTACGTCTTGCATGTTAGGCGTGCTTACTAACGTGCTACCTAGCATGATATATAAACTACCCAAATAGCACTAAGTGCTCGACAAAGACAAAATCTGCAATTTCCTAACTAGAACTTAAACACCTTTAATAAGCTTAACACCTTAACTAAGGGTGTAAACACATTATAAAACGTGTATAATGGTATTAGTAGACTAGGGAAGAGTCTCGAGAGGTTCGGTATGTGTTTCGAGGTGTAGGGAGGTTGGATTAGCTAAGAAATTTGTGTAGAGGTAAGTAAACTGATTGAGATATTTCTCTCCATTTCATCTTTCAATATTGCTTGACTTAACTGCTTTGTTTGTTTAATTCTTAGTGCCATGATTTGTGTGTTCACTTAATTGTATATCGTAGTTAAACTAGAATATGTGTGTTTAGGTTAGCTGATGTGGTTTGGGGTATACACTGCACACTAGGTACAGGACTCGGGGATGTCGATATAGTTGACTATTTAATGTCATGAACTGTAACGGCTCGAAAATTTGACTTGTGCCACGTGTCAAGTCAAGGTCATATGTGGGACCCACTCTTCGAATACGTGTGTCCGAATTTTGAGTGGAGACACCGAGAGTGTTCAATTTGAGGTTCGAATGCTAATTGTTGAGCTGTTTTACAAGTTGGTATACGCGGAGAATTCTGGGCGTCGAAACACGAGCGGGGGCGCCTCGAGTTGCGTGTTGATGTGGACCGAGGTAGTGGTTTAAATGTGTTCACGTTACAAAATATATATATATATATATACATTGGATGTGCCTCGTAATACGTGTGGCGCGAGTGTCGAGATTGTGAAATGAGGCGAGTAGTAGTGTGAATACTTTGTGGTGCATCGAGATGCGTGTTACCCAATTTTTAAAGAAAATAGTTGAATAAATATGTTTTAATGTGCCTCGAGTTTCGTTCCGCATGAATCTCGAGGACGCATTTGATTTGAAATCAAAAAGAGAAAAAGATTTGGATAAGAATCGGATGGAGAGAAAAAAAGGGAGAGATAAAAAGAAAAAAAGAGGAGGGGGATGAGAGAGACGACCAAGAGAGAGGTGAGGGAGCTCCGCCGACGAGAGAACGACAATGACGACGTGAAGGCGCGACCGCCAAGCGAGTAGCAGCGAATGGCATGGACGGCAAGCCGCGGAGAAGCATTGGCTCACGAACGAACGGTGGTGCGGATGACGACCAGCAGACGCGCGGCGGAGCTCCAGCAGGGATCACTGGGGAGCGATCGCGGCGGATCGCGAGCGGCGGTGCGGCGACGATCTCGAGGGACGACGAGGCGATCGCGCAAGCGCGATGGGGACGCAACGTTGCGCGGCGCGACGACTCGGCCGGCGGGGGCATGGTCGTGCGACATGCGCGGCAACGCGGGTGCGAGAGCTGGCCGGCAGCGCGGCAGAGTTGGCCAAGCAGCCAGCGGCGGTGATCGATCGCATTGGGACGGCGCGCAGCTCCCGTAGCAACGCCGGCGAGTGACAGCGGCGACACCGGCTAGGGACAAAGCAGCGCGCCGTAGCAGCAGCGGTGGCACGACGGTGGTGTCGGCAGCGGCGCGGTAACGGCGGTGGCGCTACTTCGACCTTGGCACGGTGAACGACGCCATGGCGTTGTCGGACTAATCGGATGTGCGAATCGACGAATGTCGACGACGCGATGAAGGTGAGGTGTACTTCACCTAATTTTAATTCTGATTTGCGTGATTTAGTAACTTAAATTGTATAAATTGATACCAGAGACTTAGAGTCGGGTGTCGGGTGCGCAAATCGAGGCGTGAGCAGACGTCTTGAGGACGAATTACGAATTTCGAGGTAAGTAAACCAGTTAGAAAATGTACCGTAGTTCATTGAGCTTGCATGTTTGTTTGATGTTGAATCATGTCATTTTCTTGGAATTCTCACTCACTTATGATTGTCCGAGAGCCAAATGAGTCGTATTCGTGCCTCTGATTGGAGTGGTTGCCGCCGCAACCGGGGCCATGACCTCGAGTCACGATTTGGTCGGAATGAGATGTGCTTTATCTGGTGCGCCGTGATATCCCTCATTCGTGACATTTTAGGTATGGCGATGCCGCATCATATGACCGAGTCTGCTTGGCGTTGCCGCGACTCTGCGACCCCGACCCTGTGGCACCCACATTCGGTGGTCTTAGACTACTTGGGCACCTCTTTTTATTGTTTCCTTTGACACTCATTCTCGTTGTACTTTCATTGTTTTACAGTCTCATGATCATGCATTCCGTACAGTTTTCTTTTTATCTGCATGACTTTTAGACTACTGTATTTTATCTTAAATTACTGTTTAGATTCTACTAGATTTTACTTACCTGGGCACGTCAATCTCGTGTTTGACTGAGTGCAGAGCCGCAGACGAGTAGCAAAGGGAAAGCTCCATAGCTAGGTGAAATTTTTGTTTTTTTTATGTAATCTCATCCGATGGTGATATATTTATGCTGGGTTCCACAATTAGGTTGCCTAACTCTTTGATATTATTGTTGAGTTATTTCATGTAGTATTGTTTCCGCTTAACTGTAAAACTTGAAAAAATATTAATAACTCAACTTAAAATTTTGAATTTACTTGTAATGATGGAGTGAAAGGCTGACTAGGCCTGCGTTGACCTCGCGAGACTGGCTCGGGGGTCCACGTGGGCTTAGGCCGAGCGGTGCCCAGTTTGTGGGAAATTGGGGCCGTCACAGTTGGTATCAGAGCCTAAATTTTTATATTTAGCTCTTAATTAACCCACAACCAGCATAAGACATAAACCAGCGGAAGTTAGGAACCCTGAACTTAGAGTGGAACCCTATGATCCTAACTGAAGTCTTCGTTGGGAAGTGAGGAGAGTTGGAGAAATTATATGTGATATTTGATGTGTTGTATTATACTACTATCGATAGATATACGATATTTACTCTTGTGTATCGCGTAAGACGCGATGAATAAAATTGAAAAAGATTGACGATTAATATATCGAATTCAGAGAAATTGATAGTAAAGAAGATTGATGGTAATGATTTGATCTTGAAAATAGTGTAGAAATTGGAGATTTTTACTTGATATATTTATTGGTGGATGGGGAACTACATAGTCATAATTTCTCCCTTGGTAACAACACCCTATATGTTTGATTAAATGTTTAAAGGAAATGTTGTTTTCGTATCCTTTAGAAATAGAAATGATGCGGTCAATGAAGTTTAGTTGTTCTAGTGGGTGTGAGTTATTTTAAAAGTACTCAATGGAGCCTAATGAACTGAAATTGATAAATTGAGATAAATAGCATTTTTGGTTTGGTGAAGCCAATGAAAAATGAAACAATTCATTTTGAGTAAAATGAGATAATTATGACTTTTAAGGTTTTCAATTCGAAACTTTGGCATTACAAAGGGTATGGTTTTCAATTGAAACTTAAAATGCCATTTAGGACTCAAACAAACTTGTGAATTGGTTTCAAGCCATTTAGAGGAATTTTGATTTCATTTAGGACTCGAAAGTTTATTACTGAAATTGAGGATTTCCCATAATATTGAGACTTGAAATGGAAATTTGAGTCTCTAAATGATTTTAAATTGGTAATATGGAGACCATTGAATAATTTTGAGTCTACTTGGGACTTGAAATCAATGTTTTAGAACTTAGAGAGCTTTTGGAGTTTTAAAATGCTAGAATGACAACAATACTTTAAGTGACACACCTATTTCACTTAAATGAGGCTGCGATGATGATCTCGTCTTTGCTTGATAATCCTTTACTAAGACTTTGAGATTATGTAGACAATAAAGAAAGAAAGTGTTTAGGAGTTATATCTCAATCTCCACTTGTGCACTTTGGCGAGGTAACTCAGAAAGTCCCTAAGAAGAGAGATGGACACGATGGATTTGAACAAGATGAACAAGATGGGTTTGAACATCATTTTTTTTTTCATGTTAGAAGATGATTTGCCGACAATTATGTTTTGCACTCCTGACAAGAGAAGAAAAAAAAATTAGCGAGTGACATGATAAAATGAGGGATGTGTAAAATAAAAACAAAAAAAAATTATGAGAAAAGTGGGATTACGCAGACTCTAAAGGAGCAGAGTGTTGAGATGACTTGAGAGCTAATGATTACATCATATACGGACTCCTTTAGCTTTGACGAAAGCATTGGAGTAGTATTGTTGGATCAGAAGCCCTAGTAACTCCACTGGTGACACTATACATTTATAGTCTCAGGGTTGGTGAAGTCGACAACCACCTTTAGGGACTTATAAATGAATTAAGTGTTACGAGCTGAGGTAGAGTCCGCGAATCGTTCTAACAGTTAGTGGCCATCTAAGTATAAATATTACGAGATTGTACATCTCAAGACTGCTCACATTTTAAAATTTGTTCAGATGCGTTAGTTAACGTGCTGAAAGGAATTCTCATGCAAGTAGTGCATGTTGAAAAGAACGAGCACATTTGAATAGAGTGAAAAAGTAATGGGACTTTGTAAAGTTGCTAAGACTAGCAATTCACCTATAAAAAAAAAGAAAAAAAATGTGTGTTTAAAGTTGCTAAGAAAAGAGTAGCACTTGATTCTATATGGTATATTTGTGGTGTGGTAATATATTATATACGATAGCGTAAATATACGCCGATTCGAGGAATCATAGCTATAGAAAATGCGATGACGTTTCAGACCGATTCTATGAATGATCATGCGGCTGCAGGTTCGCAGTTTGCGAGTGCTGAGGAGCTGCCTACTCAGTCAAAAAGGATTGTATTGCACGACGAACAACTGTAGGAGATCCTTTGACTGTTAAGGGCACAGGCTACACTGTTGTTGTCTGTGTCGGCAAACTAATTATTCAAGCTGAGCGTGTCACGACCCACCTGAAACATCTATAGTTCAGGTAGGGCCTACAGTGGTCGAGGAGGCACAGGTTCAGGTTGATCTCGTACTTCGTACATCTGATACACTACCTGAAGATACACCGAGCACGCCGATTGATACGGGTGTTAAGGCTACAGTTGAGGTGAGGCAGGTTCGCGAGTTTTAGAGGCAATATTGGGAAAAGTTGTACGGGGGTACTAACCTTGAAGATACATGATGTACGGGCCGTATCAGCGCAAATGCAGCCGAGTATATCATCAACTCCACTGGTCGGCGAGGTCGATGTCTGGTGGCGTACTACGGAAGTGTCGGTGGGGAACAATCCATAACCTGAAGAGTACTGAGTTTCAGACCATTGGACGGAGGACCAGGGAGTCAGTTGCAGTACATGGATCGGTATATACGCGCGATGAAGTATGCTGGGGGTGCGGCCGACACAGACCTTGACCAAGCTTACTACGTCTTCCTAGAATTTATTGGTTATGTTGGGAGACGACGGCTCCAAGCACTGTATATGAGGCTTAAGAGAGGGCTATGGCTAGCGAGAGCTTTTGGGAGCACACGCGCCGGAGTATCGGTCGCATATCGATATTGTCACATTCGGTGCGAGAGTATGGAGATGATCAGAGGAACACGAGGGTTAGACGATCGTGGCAGATATATCAACCTCATAGCGTATTGCGTTTCCACCATATGCGGCGTATATGACGCCAGTGTTAAATGGTCTAACGTAGAGTTACGCTAGTGCACTACGGTAGCCAGAACTGTCAGATCCTCAGCATTAATACCATTAGAGGGTTGATGGCAGAGTTAATGGCCGGAGACAGTGTCAAAATTCCAGTTAAGTGCAGAGATAGGAACAGAGGTCTAGTCAGGCTCGAGTACAGGGACAAGGACAACATGTTCCATTCGAATCGAGATTTCAACGTACTTGTGTAGGAGTGTGGACAGCCAGGTGACTTCACCGGTACGTGTTCACAACAGCGGCCGGCACACAGCAGAGCTAGGAGCAGATTCATGTTGTTGTCGCGCAAGGTCCGACTACTACCCATTGTAATCGGATAGAGAGTATGAGTTGGATTGGGACCCACTAGTTCAGAGAGAGACGGACGGATAGTCAAAGAGCTTTATTTACATTCTCGCAGACATACTATGGATATGAGTAGGTTATTGACGGTGGATCAGGAGACTAATATGTTCATTTGTATTCCAATATATGTTGCGAGGATGTTGCCCTGACATATATTGATGGGAGGAGCCAGATGGTGTGTTCATTGCTTGGAGGTCACGGAGGAACCCAGCTCGTCACGGAGGAGCCCAGCTCGTCACGGAGGAGCCCAGCTTGTCGCGGAGGAGCCCATCCCTACAGAGTAAGAATAGGGGTATGGCCTTGGGCGAGTATGGCCTTGGGCGAGTATGGCCTTGGGCGAATATGGCCTTGGCGGGTATGGCCTTGGGTCTTCTGTCATAACACACTATCGAATTGCATAAATTTCGAGGACAAAATTCAAATTCGTTGGGAAGATAGTAACGGCCCGAAAATTTGACTTGTGCCACGTGTCAAGTCAAGGTCATATGTGGGACCCACTCGTCGAATACGTATGTCCGAATTTTGAGTGGAGACACCGAGAGTGTTCAATTTGAGGTTTGAATGCTAATTGTTGAGCTGTTTTACGAGTTGGTATACGCGGAGAATTCGAGGAGTCGAAAAACGAGCGGGGGCGCCTCAAGTCGCGTGTCGATGTGGATCGAGGTAGTGGTTTAAATGTGGTCACGTTACGATATATATATATACATTGGATGTGCCTCGTAATGCGTGTGGCGCGAGTGTCGAGGTTGTGAAATGAGGCGGGTAGTAGTGTGAATATTTTGTGGTGCCTCGAGATGCGTGCTACCCAATTTTTAAAGAAAATAGTTGAATAAATATGTTTTAATGTGCCTCGAGTTTCGTTCCGCACGAATCTTGAGGACGCATTTGATTTGAAATCAAAAAGAGAAAAAGATGGGGATAAGAATCGGATAGAGAGAAAAAAAAGGGAGAGAGAAAAAGAAAAAATGGGGAGAGAGAGGATGAGAGAGACGACAAAGAGAGGGGTTAGGGAGCTCCGGCCGGCGAGGAACGACGGCGACGCGAAGGCGCGACCGGCTAAGCGAGAAGCAGCGGTGACACGGACGGCAAGCCGCGGACGAGCAGTGGCTCGCGGACGAACGGTGGTGCGGATGACGACCACCAGACGCGCGCGGCGGCAGGCCAGTGCGGCGACGATCTCGCGGGACGGCTACGGCGATCGCGCAAGGCAAAGGTGCGACGCAACATTGCGCGGCGCGACGACTCGGTCGACAGGGGCGTGGTCGTGCGACAGCAAGCGGCTGCGCGATGGCGAAGAGCTGGCGGCGGCGGCGGCGATCGATTGCGGTGGACGGCGCAGCTTTGGCAGCGACGCCAACAAGCGACAATGCGCGATGCTCGAGCGAGGGACAAAGCGCGCGCCGGCGAGTGTCAACGGTGGCACGACTTCGGCGTCGGCGCGGTGAACGACGCGATGGCGTTGTCGGACTTATCGGATGTGCGAATCGACGAATGTCGACGACGCGATGAAGGTGAGGTGTACTTCACCTAATTTGAATTGTGATTTGCGTGATTTAGTAACTTAAATTGTATAAATTGATACCAGAGACTTAGAGTCGGGTGTCGAGTGCGCAAATCGAGGCATGAGCGGACGTCTTGAGGACGAATTACGAATTTCGAGGTAAGTAAACTAGTTAGAAAATGTACGGTAGTTCATTGAGCTTGCATGTTTGTTTGATGTTGAATCATGTCCTTTTCTTGGAATTCTCACTCACTTATGAGTGTCCGAGGGCCAAGTGAGTCGTACTCGTGCCTCTAATTGGAGTAGTTGCCGGCTCGCAACCGGGGCCATGACCTCGAGTCACAGTATTTGGTCAGAATGAGATGTGCTTTATCCAGGGCATAGTTGATACCCCTCATTCGCGACATTTTAGGTACGGCGATGCCACATCCGATGACCGAGTCTGCTTAGCGTTGCGGCGACTCTGCGACCCCGACCCTGTGGCACCCGCATTCGGTGGTCTTAGACTACTTGGGCACCTCTCTTTATTGTTTCCTTTGACACTCATTCTCGTTGTACTTTTATTGTTTTACAGTCTCATGATCATGCATTCCGTACAGTTTTCTTTTTATCTGCATGACTTTTAGACTACTGTATTTTATCTTAAATTACTGTTTAGAGTCTACTGGATTTTACTTACCTGGGCTCGTCAATCTCGTGTTTGACTGAGTGCAGAGCCGCAGACGAGTAGAAGAGGGAAAGCTCCTTAGCTAGGTGAAATTTTTGTATATCTTTTATGTAATCTCATCCGATGGTGATATATTTATGATGGGTTCCACAATTAGGTCGCCTAACTCCTTGATATTATTGTTGAGTTATTCATGTAGTATTGCTTCCGCTTAACTGTAAAACTTGAAAAAATATTAATAACTCAACTTAAAATTTTGAATTTACTTGTAATGATGGAGTGAAAGGCTGACTAGGCCTGCGTTGACCTTGCGAGACTAGCTCGGGGGTCCACGTGGGCTTAGGCCGGGTGGTGCCCAGTTTGTGGGAAATTGGGGCCGTCACATGAACCCACCATATAAGGTTGATGAAATGAACAAGAAGTGACCAATTAGGGTAATACGAAGTACTATGTATGTCGAACTATTACATGATGTCGATAAGACGTGTTTCACGATAAACAATGATAGGATATATAAGTTATTTCCCTATGCCAATGTGTGAAATGATTAAGTGGTGACCAATTATGGCATTATCGAAGTACTATCTGTGTAGACTTATTACTTGAAGTCGATATGCCGTGTTTCACAACCAATAAGGAGAATGCCTATGTGCACAGCTAAATAAGTGACTACCCGAGGTCTTGTGATTAATAGGGTAATAACTGGGCTAAAAGTGTTGGTTAAACAATATTATATGTGTAGTTCATTTGAATAGTTTACTGATGCTACATTGTTTAGTAATGTGTTTGTGTATCAATGATTTTTGTTGTGTTTGGAAATATGGATAAATGTCTTTCAGTGTTATTTTCTACATTATTTTACTCACCATCATTTTTATGACAGTGGGTGCAGATCCATCGAGTAGCATAGCAAGCAAGGAGAAGATCAGCGACTACCTCTGAGCAAGTGGAGAGCTGGTACCTTTATTATAGGTTTTTGGTTTTGTTGTTTAACTTTATATATGTATATATATATATATATATATCTTTTACACATTTCTTGGGATGTATATTATGGGTTGTAAGATAGTTACCTGGCCAGACACGTGTTGATATATAATTATCGTCGTTTTGTTATATATATGCATGTGATCTTTATTACCTGATTTTCCACATACTTAGGTGTATATGAATGACTTCCGCTAGATAGTCAAGACTTCTACTAAATAATCTTTTAATCGTATAAAATTTTAATTTACTCCGAAATATTGTTTAGTTATGAGAATGGTGTAATGTTTATATGAAATGCCGACTAATACGTTGTTAAGTTCTACATGGATAGGATTAGGGTTTAATGACAAGATTAGACTGGGCGGTGCGTAGATAAAGGGAGGGGCCATCATATACGCTGGCCTCGTGATGCTTGTGGAGGTTCAACTAGTTCAAGACTTTATTGACCTCTCAATAGCGGTTGAGTATTTATTTGTGGTTATTGAACTTCTTCAAGACTTAATTTATTCTCATTGTTGTCTTTTGAAATAAACTCTTTTTCATAAAGACATCATTCGAGCAACAAACACATTGTTCTCGATGGGATTATAAAAGTAGTATCCTCTAGTTTCTTTAGGATAACTAACAAATACACACTTGGTAGATTTAACTGATAATTTTTCTAAGATTTATCATTGTACAAAAACTTCACAACCTCGAATCTTAAAGAAAGATAAACTTGGTCTTTTCCCAAACCACATCTCATATGGTGTTTTATCAACCGCTTTAGAAGGAATACGATTCAGTGTAAATGCAGCAGTTTCTAAGGCATAACCCTAAAAGGAAATAGGAAAATCCGCATGACTCATCATATATCAAACAATATCCAATAAAGTATGATTTCTCCTCTCAAAAACACCATTCCATTGTGGAGTTGTTGGAGGAGTTAACTGTGAGATAATCTCACGGTTTCTAAGATGATCATTAAACCTTTGGCTCAAATATTCACCACCTCGATATGATCAAAATGTTTTAATAGTTTTACCAAGTTGATTTTACATTTCATTCTGAAATGTTCGAAACATTTCAAAAGATTCGCATTTATGTTACATAAGATACACGTAACCATATTTGTCGAAATCATCAGTGAAAGTAATGAAGAATTGATAACCACCAATAGCCATTATGTTTATAGGACCGCATACATCAGTATGTATTTTACTCAATAAATCGCTTTCCCTTTCATTGTGTCCAGTGAAGGGAATTTTTGTCATCTTGCCTAATAAACAAGATACACATGTTTCATATGATTCAAAATCAAATGAATCTAAAAATCCATCTTTATGGAGTTTAGATATGTGTATCTCATTTATATGGCCAAGAAGACATTGTCAAATATAGGTTTGACTCAAATTATTTGACTTGAATCTCTTTGTATTTATGTTAAGAATAAGAGTATATGTAGACCTTTTCATGTTTAAAATATAAAAACCATCACACAAATCAGCATTTGCATAGAAAATATTTTTAAGAGAATTAGAGCATTTATTATTCGCAATAATAAAATTAAAACCATCAAAATAGAAACATGAAACTAAAATGATGTTTATGCTCAAGGCATGGACATAATAACAATTATTTAAAACTAAAACAAGTCTACTAGGTAAAATTAACTCATAGTATCCTACAACCAGTGCAGGCAGAACCTTTACTCCATTTCCAACTCGCATGATGACTTCTCCTTCATTAGTTTTCTACTTTTGGTGAGTCCCTGCACATTAATACAAATGTGGGATCCACATCCGGTATCTAATACCTAAGAATCACTAGTAGACAAGTTAACTTCAATAACTTAAATACCTAAAGCAGTAGTCACAGTACTCTTTTTTTTTTTAGATCTTCAAAATGTAGCCTGCAATTTCTAAATTAATGCTCGGGTGCATGGGACAAATGAAAATTTCCTTCTGGGACAGTGAAGTAGAGGTAGCCTTAGGCTTGGTTTGTTCCACAGGCTTTTTGACAGTCACAACAACCTTGGCAACTTTAGCCTTGCATTTGGCCTTCTTCTTCATATCCTTTCCTTTATAAATCATTAACACAGTAGCAGTGGGTTTCTAGACATTTTGCACATCAATTTTAAGCATCAAATACAACTATAAGATAGACTTCTCCATATTATTCATGTTATAGTTCATCACGAATTGTGAATAACTATTAGACAATGAATTTAAGATCAAATCTATAACCAACTCTTGGTTTATGTGAAATCTAAGTCTGTTAAGATGGTCAATGTAGCCCTTCATTCTCAGAACAGGGCTAACTAACGCACCTTAAGCCATTTTGCAAGAATGAAGGTTCTTGACTATCTCGAACCTTTCTTGCCTAATTTGCTGGTAGAACATTTCCCTCAACATTGTAGCCATGTTGTAAGCTTGCATGTTTTCCATGACCTTCATAAGTTCAGGAACCATGGTTGCCAACATAATGCATGCAACATAAGTTGAGTCATTGATATGCTTAGTATGTGCATCCTTCATGACTCTTAAAACATTGGATGGTGGTTCCTCGGGAATAGGATCATCTAGGACATACAACTTGTGTTCAAGCTTAAGAACAATTCTCAAGTTTCTGAACTAGTCAAGAAAGTTTGTCCAAGATAACTTATCCTTCTCACGGATGGATCGTAGTGACAAGGGATTAGTGTGATTTGAAGAGGCCATAGATCTACAACAAAAATTATGCAAAGTTCATTTTAGTATAGAGGAACAGGCTCCCACTAAATTAACAATCCTCCTAAAAACACTACGTTAATTTAAGGGACTAAAATTCATGTTTCACCTAATTCTAAGAAATCTAAGGCGTGACACTTTGAATTAAGTTATTTAGGTATATACCTTTTTAACTATTACATAATATGTAACATTTAGTCATTTTTATGAGATTATGACATCTTATGTCTTAGCATATTTTATTTCATCTTGTGCCTAAAGCCCAAAATCGTTTTGATAGTTTTGTCAAGTCTAACAATTTCAAACAATAGAGTAACTGTTACTCAACTTGCCTCGCCAAGATAACACAACACACTCTGCGGAGGAACATATTTGATATGATCAAATCATTGACAAGTGTTTGAGAATGGATGATACTTGACTTAAAACTTGGAATAAGAGTTTTTATTTCTTTTAGTGATTATAATTTAAACAAGATAAATATCATATATTACAATGCATGTGCAACCACTAAACAAGTTAGGAAATTTTACTAATATTGACTATTATATGAATTTCTTTGCGCTACAAATAGTAAGCGTCGGTCTTGCATATAAGGGCAGCACCCAATTTTTTAGACAACGAATTTCAATTCCGAAAATTGAAAATCGCCTAAGATTTTTCATTATTTTAGTCAATCCAATTAACTAAAACTGCTCATTATTTTAATTTCGAAAAATATTAATTAAAACATTTTTAATCAACTCGGACCCACCTCTAACTTAATATCTTGTCATAATCCAATTAGAATTTAAGATACTTTGAATCCTTATCCAATACGAACTTGTTATATATCTCACCCATCTTATATATCTAATATGAATATACTAACAGACTATGAGATATTTGATTAAAACCAATTTCAATTCTTATTCACATAAAGCTAGAAGTAAAATCAAAAAACAAAATATAAATTATGTATTCAACACCAGAATCATATTAAATTAATCATATTAACCTAATCATGATTTCTATCAAAGAGACATACATAATTATTGAATAAAACAAAATATGTATTCAACTCCAAAATCATATTAACCCAAACATGACTTCTTCCATGCGAACATCCAAAATTCGCATTGTTTAATATTAAAACATATGCTAATCGAAATATTTAAACATGAATTCTATCATTAAATCAAATCATGCGTATGTATAAAATACATGAATTAGCAACATGCTTTAAAATCAATTCTTGATAACAATTCTCACATAACCAATATGTACATCATATATACATTAATCAAGATCATGTTTTCACACATACATCATATATACATCAGAGAAAACATACAAACGTTTAATAAAACCGAGCCTAAGGCTCTGATACTATTGTTAGGTTTTGGGATTCATACGCAGCTGAATATTCAAAATAATTTTTGAAAAACCTCAAGAGGATCGAAAATAAATTCCATTAAACTTGATCTACAAAAGTAAATCATATCTTAATTCATGATTTCTTTCTTTGATTGTTCGGTCTCAAAGACATTCAAGCGAGCATCCTCTATCAAAAATTAACACACGAATGGTGACCACAATTTGGAGTGGTAGCCCTAAGAGAGATAGAAAACACTTTTTTTTCTCTTCTAAAATCCAGAGAACTAGAAATTTGCAAAAAAAAATCTTATTGGTTTTAGGGTTAACCTATTTGTATTACAACTATTGTATTTAGGCAATTCAAGCAAATTATAGATATGCCCATATTAACAAGTTATCATATAACAAATCGTAAGGTCTTTTATGTCATAAACTTTATCATATAAAATCCATTACTCTAGACCTATTGAAATTGCGCAAAATTATTATTTATGTGCGACCCAATAGGTTCATACAACATTGGCAATGAACCAAAATCATTTTCATATACAAGTCATAAGCAGTCTCTAACAAGGCGTTATGACTATCTAAGTAGCAATATCAAAATCAATACAACCTAATAAATAACATATATCATATTCTTTTGTCCTGAGATAGCCTTTGAATAACATAAGGCATGGAAAGTCACCTTTAATGTTCAATCATACTAATCTTGATCTTTAGGTAGATTGAAAACATCTAAATGACATTGATCACATCAACTCAGTTAGACTTGGTCATTTAAGAGTCTAACATATCGAGGGGCAAATTCTATCTTGATTACATACATTTACATATTATTCACATGGTAAGCAATCATAATCTTTATAATCATCTACTAAAGACAATGTTAGATTGTGTCAAATCATCATGTTCCTAATATTAAAGTCTATGGTAATCTCAAGTTAAAGGACTAAATGATATACCTATTATCAGTAACACCTATAACTTAATCAATGTGGTGTTATTATAGAGTGTCGGTCCAATACCTTGTTCCCCAATAAGTACTCATGATCTCAATTCGTATCCCTATATGCATGATAATCACATGACCATCAATCAAGATTCACACTAGTCTTAACTCATTATAGTTCCCATTATAATGACCGACTAGGGATATTTAGGATATTTCAACAAAAAACTCATGGATCTTATTATAATGTAAACATGTAATCACTTATAATAAAACAAAAAACGAAAACCTTTATTTTATTAACTAAAATTATATGATAAACAATGTTTATAGATTCACCTAGGGCACATGCCCCAACACGCACCCCACCCCCATCATTTCCTTTCGTAGATATGCACCCATCCCCATCCTTATCTCGTTTCTCATCCTTAACCTCTACCAGGTCCGCCCCACCCCCCCATACTTAGCCTCTCCAAATCTGCCCCACCTTCATCCTTATCTTTTCTTTGTCTTCTACTCCACCCCCACTCCCCTCTATGGATTTGCCCCTTCCTCTCATTTCTCTCCACCCCTCCTTCTTTTCTTCCTCCTTTTTTTGGCAGCACTAAGCTTGAAGCGTTGTTGTAGTGCTCTAGAGCAGGCTTCTACGACTTTTTAGCATTGTTGTCGGTGGCCCATCATATTTTCTTTTGCCTAGGGCTTGATCTAAATGAGTGGAAGGCGACGAGATAGATTTGAACTATTCGTTTTCATGTGAAGTAGTGCAACTGGTGGCAATGTTCAATGGTGGTGATCTTCTTTGAAGTTGCTTGGAATCCTATCAATCTCTCATTTTTTTTTCCTTGTTTATTTATGCTCTAGTGTTTTTGGTTTAGTTAGAATTAGTGTCTGCCTACGTGCAGTAGTTGTCCCCTTTATTGGGGTGGTTATCTCCGTTGTTTCGGTGGTTGTCGTGTATAAGGGTTGTTGTCCCCTACTTAGGGTGGGGGCTACACTATAGTGTACACGATTTGAAATTAGTTTCATGCTTCATTGTTGTAATATCTATTTATGATATATGCTTGTTTCATTAGACTAGGAACACATCAATATAATCTCTCTTAGACTTTGACAAAAAAAAAGAACGGGATAAAAATGTTGTGAGGCAATCCCCCAAAAGAAATATATACCAACAAAACATTCACACGTACTACTGTTAGTCCTTATCACCGCATGCACATCACAAATAGAACTACATCACAATCACACAATTTTCTTTTTTCCTTATGACAACCATTAGGATTGCGCAATAGGCTAGCAATATTGCCGCACCATGATCACGACTTGGTTAGCCGTTTCTAACACCAATGGTTGTTTTTCTAGCGGAGCAAAATTCAAGATTCATTGGTATTTGATTGGTAATCACTACACATGGTCAAAATATCAATATTTGTGGGACCTGCATCTTATGTTAATTGTACATCATGGAGAAGAGTAGGGCTAGCAAAATGTGCCCGGTCCCGTTTTAAACGGGTTCGGGCAATATTTTTGTGAAAAACATACGAGTCTGGACAATTTTTTAAGTCCGTTTAAAAATACAGGACCGGGTCTGGACGAAAATTTCAAAAAAAATGGTACCCGTTTAGTGATTAATTTAAAGGGCATATAGGTAATTTCACACTCCATAACCTAAGTCTCACACTCTCACAGTCTCTGGTCTCACTCTCACCAAATCAAACATTCAAATAGGCAAACACAGTGAACACTCAAACAGGCAAACACCATCTAGATCCGCCTCTCCCTCCAGCTTTCGCCGTCTCGCGCTCGCCTATCGCCATCATCTGGATCTGCCTCTCCCTCCAGCTCTCACCGTTTCGCGCTCACTAGTCGCCACCGCAGCACCGCCTGTAGCCTCGGCCTCACCGACTGTGCGGCCTAACCGCCTCACCCGTGTCGTCGGCCCGTCACCCTCTCCCTCCAGCTCTCACGCTCGCCAGTCGCCACCGCGCTGCCTCGCCAACTGTGCGGCATCACCGACTCACCGCCTCACCCGTCAGTGCGATCGGCGCATCGCCCTCTCCAGCTCTCGCGTTCGCCTCTACCGTCACCCCTCTCCAGTCCACCATAACTCTGCCTCTCCTCTCAGCCTCGTCGGGCATCGGCAACTGTCTCGAGCTCCACTCTCCGCAGCAACGCAGCGTACGACCAGTCGGGCGTCGGCGATGCTCGACGGCGACTACCGTCACCCCTCGCTAGTCCACCACGGCTCTGCCCACTCATCTCTCTGCTCTCAATGTAAATTTTTTCTACTCCTTCTCCATTCACATCCAATCCATGTTTCTTGTTTGATTTTTCTAAAATTTGTTTCAAATTTATTTTCTCACTTAAGCTGATTTGATGATGTTGTTGTTCAATAAACACATATTTTTTTTTTTTGTTCTGACTCAATTTTGCTGTCGGGGTTGCGGTGTTCCATTAAGTAATTACCCTTATTTGATTAGGAAAAAAATGAATGTAATGCGATTTTATTACTTTGTGTGCAACAGTGCATTCTTCATGTTTTTTTAATAAAATTAATCCACTAGATTTAGATTTGATTTTCATTTTATATTATTGCAGCGTCATGGGTGATAATATGCATAGCATTGCATCTAATCGTCCTCAAAAGAAGAGGAAAATCCATTATAAAGAGTGGGATGATTTTACTATAATTCCTCCTAGCACTTCTGAGTATCCGGATACTAGGAAGAGAGGGAAATGCAAACATTGTATGAGTGTTGTTTTGGCTGACGGTAATAATGGTACAAATGACATGAAACGACATTTATCTGGTTGTCCTAATTATAGTCATTTTGGTAATCGTGATGTGGGACAAAAGATATTAAAATCGTTAGTTACGGGGAATATGGGATTGAGGTCTATAAATTATGATTCCAGAGTTCATCATGAAAATATGGCAATGATAGTTATCATGCATGAATTACCTTTCACCTTTGTGGACTATGAATATGTTAAGTACTCTTATACCTCTCTTGTTCCTGAAATTAAGTGTGTTTCGAGAAACACAGTTAAGGCAAATATATCAAAAATCTACAAAAGGGAGAAGAGAAAACTTTTTAATTTGTTGCAATCTCTTCCAGGGAGAGCGTGTTTGACTTCTGATATGTGGACTTCTATTACATCTGATGATTATATTATTTTGGCTGCTCATTATATTGATGATGATTGGGTGTTGCAGAAAAGGATTTTAAATTTTTGTTTTATGCCACCTCCACATAGTGGTGTAGCAATTGCTGAGAAAATTTCTGCTTTGTTAGGGTCATGGAACCTAGATAAAAAGTTGTTTTCCATTACTTTAGACAATGCAAGTGCAAATGACACATTTGTTGGAATTTTAAAAAATACTTTGAGAATTAAGGATGCATTGCTAGTTGGTGGTGATTTCTTTCATATGCAATGTTGTGCACATATTTTAAATCTTATGGTCCAAGATGGTCTTAAAGAAATTGAAAAGATCCTTGACAAAGTTCGTGATAGTATCAAGTTTGTAAAAGGATCACAGTCTCGAAGGAAAAAAATTTTGGATTGTGCTACACAATTGGCATTCTATTGCAAGAAAGGATTGGTGCAAGGTGTGGTTACAAGATGTAATTCTACATACCTCATGATTGAATCCGCGTTATATTATCGTAATGCTTTTGCTCATCTTGCTTTGAGTGACACAAATTATGTATTTTGTCCCGAGTTGGAAGAGTGGAATCAAGTGGAATATGTTTTTAAGTTTTTGAAAATATTTTATGATCTAACAAATATATTTTCTGGTGCAAAATATCCGACAATAAATCTTTTCTTTCATGGAATGCGGAAAATCCAAGCTCAGTTGAAGGATGAATTGAATAACCCAAATCATTTCATTCGATCAATGGCTTCAAAAATGCAATTAAGATTTGACAAGTATTGGAAGGATTGTAATGAAATATTGGCAATTGGTGTCATTTTAGATCCTCGGTACAAAACAAAAGTGGTCGACTTTGCTTTTTCAAGGATTTATGGTGATGAAGGCAAGTTCAAGGTTGCTATGATTCGCGATAAACTTCAATTGTTGTTCGAGACATATTCTCATGAATCTAATCATTCAAGTGGAGATTTTTCATCCACTAGCAACCAAACGCCACAATTTGTTAAAGCAAATGATATAAGAGAAGATGATCTTTATGCTATGGTATGTTCTACAATTACGATTTTTTTTTAGTGTTTGATTTAGTTGTGGTTCTTACTTTATGATTATCTTATTGTTTATAATTGTGTGTTAGGGTTTTGACTTTTTTCAAGGTGATGATGTTTCTAATGAACAACAATCAGAATTGGATATTTACTTGCATGAGCTATTGCTTAATAGAAAGAAGAATTTAAACATCATAGATTTTTGGAATCTGTTCAATATCGATATCCAAAGTTGAGTATGATGACGCGTAATGTTTTAGCCATTCCTTTAACTATTGTTGCTTCCGAGTCAGCTTTTAGTATAGCAGGTAGAACACTTTACAAGTATAGAAATTCTCTTTTACCCAAAAATGTTGAAGCATTGATATGTTGTCGTGATTGGGTGAATGGAGCAAAGTTGAAGAACAAATCTGGTGAGCATTATATAATTAGTTATTTGATTGGTAAACTATAAGTCTAAATTGATTTGTTGTGTTTGATTTTTTTTTTATGTAGATGCTCGAAAGAAAGAGTTTGATGATATCAATGCCGAAATGTTGAAATTGCAAATAGATCTCAATCCCACAACAACTTTTGGGCAAGCTTCAAATGATGTGGAGGTTGAAGATGTGGGTGACGAAGATGATGAAGTTGAAAGTTTAGGTATTGTTGCTTTATTTACTTTTATGTTTAAATGATCGAGCTTTTACAATTAATGAAAACATTTTTTTCTAATGTCTTCAGATGAATGACTTGAGGGATTAGAGACGGAGTCACGGAGAGTTGAAGGATGTGAAATTGTGTGGGATGAGTTGAAGAACTACACTTATTTTTTTATTAAGTGTTTGTGTCATGAACTTTCTTATGTTGTTGTTGTTGATGCGTGAGGAGAAGATATACTTTGATAATTTGGACTATTGAGAATTTGAGATGATATCTTTTTAAAAAAAACTTTTGTGATGTTTATATTGAAAATTAAAAAATTGTGATGTTATGTATTTATTTTTTGGTAATTGGTGACTTGTAGACTTGTAGTTGAGGGTTTTTTTTAAAATAATTGATAAATAAAATATTTAATCATATTTAAAAATAAAAATCGGACAAAACGGGAGTCGTATGTTTTATAAACATACGGGACTGGACAAATAAAAAGTGCCCGTTTTAAAAACAGGACTGGGTTCGGACACCAAGTTTAATCATTATAGAAATGGGTGTTCGGTCCGTTTATGTATGGTCCTATATTTTTGCCAGCCCTAGTGAAGAGGATGTCCGGAAAAGAATTCACTTTTTAGTATTCCTTTCCTCCCAATCGGTCACCTGACAAGTTTAAATAACGATAAATAAAAAATGTTATATTCTTTCTTACTAGCCCTTAACTTTTTTAATAAAGTAAAGAAACTCAAGTAAGTTGGATGAGGCGGTACTTTTCAAGATTTAAAAGCACGGTGAGTTAAACTCAAAAAAACTTTTTAATAAATAAAAAATATTGTTGCAAGTCAATTTCCCAAAAGGCTATTATTAATTTAATAATTTGCATTTCATCAAAAAAAAATTAGTAATTTGCAAAACTGTCACAATGCGAGAAAATATCACTTTTTTATTATGACGACTGATTGCACTGTTATGTCGTTTCATTCAATTGCAACACTAACTAAAATTTTGGATAAATAAAACTCAAGTCCACAATATTAGGGAGTATTATAATGTGACTAACTCGTGATAATGCTTTTTATACACTTTTTTTTTGCAAAAACAAAATTTTGGAGAGAAAAACACCATCTGGGGGGCTCAATCAGTGGCAAGCACTTCATTCCCAATGACCAATTTGTAGAGGACCTTTTTGTGTGATGCTTTAGAACCTATTTCGTATAGATTGGCTTTGGCAGCCTCCACCTTTGATTGGATATTGCTAAATATATGGTTAACTCACTCCTCGAGCTCAACTTTCAGCTTTGAAATTTCTTCACCCATTTTTTCTTTACATAGGATTTTTTTTTCATATTACTTTCGCTTATTTCAGTGCTCCAATTTATTACTGATCGTAATGTTTTTCGTACTTAAATTTATAGAACTCTTTTCTAGCAATCATATTAAACTAGTCTTCTATTCGAAAGTAAAAGTTTGAGTCGCATCAAAATTTTACTTAAAATCATATTTGGTTCGGGAAGTCGAAGGAAATGAGTTAACTTCCAGGCAATTTGGCACTTTTCTTATTTAGTTGGTTTTTTATGTCAACCTCTATGAAAGTTGACCTCCCAAATTCCCTATTAACTCCCTCCACATTAAGGAATATAGCTTCATTTAGCAGGGGGTAAGAGAGTTATAGTATTTCTTAAGGGCATTTGCTATGGTTACATCAAAAAGGTGTATAATGGATTGTCACCTCACCAATCTACTAGAACTAAACTCTTCTCTACTACACTTATTTTCACCATAGTTAAACACTTTACTACCTACCTTATTGGACCCGCAATCACATCATACCTTACACAATTTTAACTTTTTTTATTTTTTTTACTGACTTTTTTCTTAAGAAAAATTTAAACATTTTACTACCCATCTTAGTCATCAAACTAACGAAGTGCACTTTTCGTGCTCCCGTATGGGGAACGTGATGGGTATATGTGTAGTGGATGCTATGTGGCGTCTACTACTAGATTTAAGCATCCCATCGTTAATGCTTTCAAGGGAAGTTGAGAGTTATAATCCAACTGCCACTCACTAAAAGCTCTCTCTCAGGTTATAATCCAACTGCATCTCATTGTAGAAATTAACATTGAAGGAAGTTTGGCAATTTGAACCAAATAAATGATATGAGAACAGTATAGCTACCATTTTGACATACCATAAAATTTTTGATATTGAAAAAAAAATTGGATGTTTTTTTTCTTACTAATTCTTTTAGGGTGTGTTTGATAGCAAATAAGTTTTTGATGAGAAAAAAGTATTTACTTCAGCAAATTTTCTCTAGAGAATTTTTTTGAAAAGAAGTTTCTCATTGTTGTTTGATTGCACATGATAAATTCTTTTTTTTTTTAATTTTTGTTGTTTCATAACTAATGAAATTTTTTTTTCATTTTTTTGCAGTACCATGAATTCAGACTGAAATTAAATCAAGTGGACAATTAATCAAGATTACACACCGAAATTGAATCGGCAACAACTATCTTCACAACCATTAATGAATTAAAAAAATCATTAGTTAATTAATTGATAACTAACATAAATGAAAGAAAATAATAATGTTTCAACATTCTTAAAAAAAATTATGATTTAGCTTCTAAAAGTAATCTAAAATTTCATCTGCAAATATAAAATCACCCGATCTTTCTTCAAGTATTCATCCAACTGAAAAAATATATTCGCATCCTTAACTTCACCTCCCAATAAAAGCATGACATGCATTACGTCTTCTCGACTTGGTTCAGGAATACTACAAAGCTCTTTTTGAAGACGTGCACAGTCTTTGCGCGCAAATGCATCTACTAGTCTGTTGGCAGTTGTAGTTAGTCCTTACTCGGTAGCATCAACGTTACTACTCTTCTTCTTTTTAATTCTCTGGCCATTTAATTCCATACGAGTTGCACTAGATGACGAGTGATTGATGTCATCTTTTTCTTCTTTAATTGGGAGTGACTTCTCTACATTGCCTACAAAAAATAATAACACTAATTATACGACATGGACAATTTCTTCTAAAAATGCACAATTTGTTTATTTACTACAAAAAATAATAACACTAATTATATATAAGACATGGATTATTTCTATTAGAATATCACAAATTGGGCTTGATAGTAACCAGAATTCCAGAACATAATAGTTGAGTTTCTTATAGTGCACTTTTTTCAAATTGAATCTAATTGTTTACATCAAACTCTACAAAAGAATTAATCATTCAAAGTTTATAATAGAGATATACAATGAAAAGAAATGTACAATGAAAAAGTGTAATATTATATAATCAATTACCTATTCTACA
Organism: Stephania yunnanensis; assembly: GCA_039657365.1. Taxonomy (NCBI): domain Eukaryota; kingdom Viridiplantae; phylum Streptophyta; class Magnoliopsida; order Ranunculales; family Menispermaceae; genus Stephania; species Stephania yunnanensis. Next base: position 21,765,074 of record CM077581.1, on the reverse strand, counting down.
AAATTTACTCACCCATTTCTTCCAAAGAAGGCAATTCTATGTTTGCCTCGTTACCAGTCATTGCATTCCCTCCAATAGCTTGATCATCTCCAAATATGACAGATAGTTCATCGTAGTATGGCACACACTTCCTGCGATATGATTCTTTTTCTGGATGTTTCTATTACATACAAACATACACACCAACACACAAAGATATATAATTAGTTTGTATACATCACTAATACAATTTTATATTCCAAATAAAACCTAATATGTACCTGAAGATATTCTTTCCATGTTAAAACATCTGTTGTGGCAAGCTGTGTATTTGGATCTCATCCGAACTCACTTTGAGATATTACCTCCCTTGCAGAGAAATAATTGGCTTTCAATGTTTTGATTCTAGCCTTCAAATTAGCTGGGTGTACTTAATGTTTTAATTACTTTAGCAACTCTAGGCAAACTCGAGTATACACCTCAGGTTTCTATGAATTACCTGAAGTGTTGCCAAATCCATACTCTTCCAAAATAATTTCAAGCATAATCTTATCCATACGGCCATTCCATCCCACTTGCCCCTTTGACACTACTTTCATGCTCCCAATTGATTCTTCCATCTATGTTTTTATACGATACTATAGTTGTATATATTTGTCACGAAAAAAATAGTAAATTATATATTATGACATAACATAAGACAACATATGACAATGCATTAATTAAGAAAAGTTTCAAAGAAATCGGATTTAAAGTCATAAAAAATTCATACAAACTATGTACCAACTCATATGCTCAACATTATATATCATTTCATGTAAAACTGGTCAGTAAGCTTGTATAGGCTAGTGGTACTCATTCAACATTAACTCGGCCAATGCATCTCGTTTAGCTATCCAAATTGTAGATTGATGTATGGAAATATTATCTTCTTGTGGGCTATCATCATCATCTTCATCTTCATAAATATCTTCATCATCTTTACATAGATCTTCAAGATCTTCTTCTCTTAAAACATTGTGTATCGCGCAACATGCTAAAATGACATTTGATTGAGTTTTAACGACATAAAATGGTTCGTGCCTCAAAAATGCAAATCGTTTCTTTAGAAGATCTATTGTTTTTTCTACTACGTTACGCAAGGACGAATGTCGAAAGTTGAACAACTCCCTTCCATTTCTAGGTGTACGACCAACTTGATCTTTTAAGTGATACTTTGTACCGTGATAAAAACTTTGGGAGAGGATAATTGACAATAGGCTAAGGAGAGAAACAACAATATCATAGAACCAATTTGGTTTCATGCCTGGAGGTCAACTATGGAGGCGATTTTCATTGTAAGATGATTGTTAGAAAAATATAGAGAAAAGAAAAAAGATCTTTATATGGTATTCGTAGATTTAGAAAAAACGTATGATAAGGTCCCTAGAGATGTTCTTTGGTGGGTTCTAGAAAGAAAAAGAGTGCATGCTAGATACATAGACACTATTAAGGATATGTATGATGGAGTAGTAATGAGTATAAAGACATTTGGAGGAGCTGCAAAAGAATTTCCCATTACGATAGGATTACATCAAGGATCGGCTTTAAGCCCATATCTATTTACTTTAGTTATGGATGAACTAACTAGACATATTTAAGAGGATATATCATGGTGTGTGCTATTTGCAGATGATATTGTCTTAGTAGATAAAACTAAAGATTGAGTGAATAGGAAATTAGAACTCTAGAGGAATACATTAGAATCTAAAGGCTTTAAGTTGAGTAGGACGAAAATCGAATACATGCACTGTGAGTTTAGAAACACTAGACATCGAGATGACGGAGTGGTAAAATTAGGGGAAATAGAAGTTTCTAAGGTAAACCACTTTAGATACCTAAGATTAATCATACAAAATGATGGTAACATTGAGAATGATGCACACATAGAATTCAAGCTGGATGGAAAAAATGGCGGAGTGCAACAGGGGTGATTTATGATCGAAATGTTCCTACTAACTTAAAAGAAAAATTTCATATGACCGTAATTAGGCCAGCTATGCTCTATGGAAGTGAATGTTGGGCGGTAAAGCAACAATCATTACATAAAATGAACAAAGCAGAAATGAAGATGCTTAGGTGGATGTGTGGTAAAACTCGTAAAGATAGAATAAGAAATATAGAAATTCAAAGACAAGTAGGAGTAGCACCAATTGATACAAAGATTAGGGAAGGGCGGTTATGATGGTTTGGTCACCTACAAAGATGGCTACAAATTCTCCAACTAGAAAACTTGATTCAATAGAAACTGTAGAAATTCGACGACCAAAGTTAACATGGGATGCATTAATTATGAGGGATTTGAATGGTTTGCAAAGCTCACCATCAATTGCACTTAATCGAGCACAATGGAAAAAGTTTGATCCATGTAGCCAACCCCAGTTAATTTGGGACTGAGGCTATGTTGTTGTTGTTGTTGTTGTTTGTACCACGATAAGGTGCTAAAAATTCAGGAACATTAGGGAACCCGCCATCAACCAAATAATATTCTCCTACATTAAAATGATACCATAGTAGTTGTAATTAGTTGACATAATCACGACAACAAAAAATAACAATAATACTTATACAAATGTTATACAAAATGTATATAACCTGGTGGTATAGTTAGTGTATCCACTCGAGTTTGCCTAACAACATCTCTTAATATACGACCATCGTGAGCCGAGCCCTCCTAACCAATAAGTACGTATGTAAATCTCATGTCAAATGTACATGCCATTAAGACATTTTGGGAAGTAAAAACTTTTCCATTACGGTACTTTCATTGCTCTTCAATTGCTACCGTGCATAAGAAACAAGTTCCATCTAATGCTCCGACCGCATCCTAATATTTAATATATATTTAGTTTATATCCACGAATTATTATAATTTATTATTATGCTATTTATAGGACAAACTTTAAAAAACATCTTAAACAAGTTTATTACCTTAAAATAGTGATACCAAACACTTGGGTTCGATTCTTTGTCTTGTGGAGGATTATATATATTTGTAGGCTTGACTACGCCTTTGTACATACTGATGAGAGCTCTTGTAACAACATGGAAGTAATGGCTAACTGTCTCACCGGAACAAATAAATTCAAAATTTATTAGTCTATTTCGATTATCGTGTCCAACTATCAACAAAAACATAGCTACTTGTTCTTTTACTTTTACACTGCGTCCGTCAACTAGCCCATGCGTACGAAGGATTCTGCAAAGCTTTTTGAATGGCCCTCGTTTCAATCGAAACTGTTCCTTACAGTTTTTGTTAGATTATTTGTAAAAACGCTTTAATATTTGTTTCCTTTCTTCATTTCTATAGACTGGAGGTTGTATGTTTAACGAGTTACGACGTTGTATGTAATCGAGCAGTAAGATCATCATCATTATAGCTACTACTTTTTCCTATCTTCTTCAGTAGGCATCTAAGTAAATGCATGTAAACTTAATCAATGAGTAAATGATAGTAAATCAATCTTTAAAACAAACTTTAAATATAAGCTCCCTAAGAAGGTTTAAGCATCATTTTGGTATTGCTACCTATATATGGATCTAACTTAAACTCAAAAAGTTTGATTGAAGTATTTGTACATCTAAAGTTATCCACTTAATTAAACTATACAAACCTTACTAAAAAAAATAATCTAGCTAATTAATGATTAAATGAGTTATGTAGTAACTTGGAATGAGCAAGGATAATTACTATATTTTTAACGGGACTTAATTTGGTCATTGTACTATGAACATCACATGAGAAAGCTATGCAAGTACACAAACTTCAGCGAAACATCTTATTTGAACAAGACAAAACGATGCAATAAAAGCATTATAGACACAAAATCCAATAAACGGAGCGGATAATAAATCGATCTAATTCTTAATTTACAAAAGTTTCATGAAAATATTGCCACAACAAACTTTCAAGCAATGAAGTAAAAACTAAAAACACAAAGCACGAACTTCACATACATCATCTCGAAGGCAAAGCAACCAGGAATTGAGCAGAAAAATAAAGTTTTTGTGAATTGCACAAATTCTTAGGCTTGTTGCCAACCTGATAAAAAGTAAAAAAGCTTCTATTCGCTCTCAAGTTATGTTCAGTTATAATAACATTTAGACTAAACTAGTATCAAGAGCAACAAGTTTTTGCTGGCAGGGGTTTCACATCCATGAACTTCACATACATCATCTCGAAGGCAAAGCAACTAGAAATTGAGCAGAGAAATAAAGTTTTTTGAATTGCACAAATTCTTAGTAGTTCAAAAATTAATATTGTTAGGTAATAATTCACGAACCAACAACAAATTAAGAAAGACTTCTTAGACATAGAGTAGTGTATGTTTTTGCCTTGAAAATAAATATTTTCTCATTTGAAATCAAAGTCCAGATTAAGTGGTTGTAATCACTTGCCATTCAAATTTAAGTTCACATTCTTTGATCACTCTAGTCTTAAACTGCACAAGTTTTTTTTAACAAAAACAAGCTTATCAATAAATGTTTTTAGACCTAATGTACACACCTTGTACACATATAAAATACCATTTATAGCAGTAAATGTTTCATATATGATATGAACTTATATTAATTTGTTTCATGCAAGTCTGCATATGTATGCATGACCACATCGTATGCACGCGCATATGTAAGTGCAGAATTGCATAATATAATTTGAGTAACCTGCATTATCCAAGTTTTTTTCTTTTTTTCTCTTTCGTCAATTTCAGGTTTTAATTGCCACGTTCTGGTTGAAGTATTTTTGTAAGCATATGCTCCCAGAGGATATTGAACACTCTTGCCTCCCTTCCTTCCTATTTACCCTTCTTCAGGTTTGAAAACAACAAGTTCTTGGAATCACATGGATGAGCTTGTCATCTATAGGAACTGTTTTTCCTAATGCGAGCAGCAACCGTAGTTTTATTTTTTTAGATGGAGGACATCCATTTTTCTTTCCCTCAATTTTTCGATATCAACTCTTCGACCAAGGGTTCTAATGTTTTTATTTTGTCACGACACTTCATATATAATTCACTACAAAAGATGATTAAATGAAAACAAGGATTATTTCTGGGTACCCTTATGATCTATATATGTTCAAGGAGTTCATTAAATAGTTCAAGATCTTTATTTCTTATTCCATACCATGTTTGGCTTTCGGCAAGTGTTGCTCATCATTCACTTGAATGTGCTTGTACTATTTTTTCAAGCATTAAAATTGATGCAGTCAATCAGCTTTTTTGGTCATTTTTGAGAAGTTTTTGTTTATTTGTTAGAAGAATCATAAAACCAGTTTTCTCTAAGAGAAAGAATATGATCACACCCCGGCATTACCTTTGTGGGCAAATTTTTTTATAGACAACATTGTTAAAGAAACATTTAAACAAACACATCATGTACAAGACTTTACAACATCAAAAAAAATTCATAAGAAAAACCTGAGCAGTAGCATCACAATAAAAAATCTCATAAACTAAAATGAAGAAACATATGTTGTTCGCAAAATCACAATAAATAGAAGAATGTTACCTCTACACACTTTCAAATTCTTCTAAGTTGGTTTAGCAATTACACCAACAGCAACGGCAAGACCGAAAGCGTTGAGAATCTCGAGTTCTTTAGTTAGGAGGAGATCGTTGAGAAGGAATTGAACACAAAAATCATCAAAAAAATCACGCACACACAATCAAAGAAACGAATAATCCCCCAAAACCCCAAATTTCAGCAACAGATACAGAATTCAATGAAGAACTCCATGGACCCAAAAAAGGATTTTCAAACAACATGAATGAGGACAGAGAGATTCATACCTTATCCCTAATTTTTATGGCTTGAGGAATGGCCAGATTGACAGTGTGCAGCGAAGGTTGAGACTTTGAAGAGTAGAAGCGCCAGAGCAAATGGGAGGGGAAGATTGGGAGACGAGATTGAGAGAGGAACAGTTTGGAGAGGAGGAGATCCGTAGAGGAAAAAGTGAGCATTGAGAGGAGTATCGTTGGTATTTATAAATGTAAAGATTTAAGAGGAGATTATAGCTAAGGTGGAAGAGTTCTTGTAGGAGAAAGAGTCCGAGTTTCTGTCAAAAATGGATTCGTTAGGCATCAAAAATCTCGAATTTAGACACCGAAACAAGAGAAAAGAAATGAGGAAAAATAGGATGGTGGATTTTTTTCTATGCGGTTATAAATTTGTAAAAATGGTTTCTTGAAAAAAAATAATTTTTCACAATTTTTTTTTTTTCATTTTTTTATTATCAAACACACCTTTAAGATTTTTTTTGTTTTTTTTTTAGATTTCCTTTTTTTCGGAGGAAATTTGTGACTTACTAATTAGTAGTAATTATTATTAAGGGTGTATTTGATAGGAAAAAAATTCTTCAATGAGAAAAAAAAATTTTGTTAGCAAATCTTCTTGAGAGAATTTTATAAAGGAAATTTTCTCATAGTTGTTTAATTGCACGAGAAAGAATTTTCTTATATGGTTCAATCCGTATGCGCATCTAAATCATCGTCGATGTCGGACGACTCGACTATGATGTTGGTGACGAAGTTGGAGACGAAGAGAGAAAGAAAAAATATATATCCACGAAAGAGTAGCAGATATGCCAAGTTTGTTTGTTAGAAGAAATAATCAATTCGTGAGAGAAGATAGAGAGATTTTTAATTTTTCACGCTAAAAGTTGAGAAAATAAATAACGAAAATAGGGAATGTAGTTTTTTTTTTCTCAGTGCAGTTACAAAGCTATTAAACAATGAAAAAAATGGTTACACAAAAAAAGTAAAAAAAATTTTATAATTTTTTTTTTTTTTTTTTATCAAACACACCTTACGAGATGAGTCTGATGGCTGCTCGTACGTTCCTATTCTTCTCTCTCCATTATTTTTATTTTTTACATCTAATCTAAAAACCGTACAAACCTCGATCTCAAAGGCATGAACAACCGATAATCCTGTCGCCACTCTAACCACTGCCCTTTTTGCATCTCCAAGCGTCACTCTTCTTCTCATTCCTTCCTCTCCTCTAACCTTTTCTTTCTATTCTCTAATCTCATACGGTCGTCCAGTCCTCTGCGTTGATCGCACGGAACTTAATTTGCTTTGTTCCTTCGAATCTACCGATCGATCGGCCCTGCGAGAGCGTGGTTGCCACCACAGCGTGCTCGATGCGTAGTGCGACGGGGGAATTCAGGTGCGTGGTGGTTGGGGCCGATTATTAAATGCTGGTTCCCGGGGATCTAGGGTTTCCGGGCTTGGTCTTCGTCTTCCTGTTCTTCGTCGGACCCATTTTCGGCTTTGCAATTCGGTTGAAATGGAGGAAGGCGGTAGGTCGAAAGAGGGAGGTGATGCGGCTCGTGGCTATGGCGTCGGAGGAGGCGGCAAGGGCCGAGCTTGAAGCTGCCGCGGAGCTAGGTGCGGTTGCTGTTGCTCGGCAGACGCAGTGCGCCGTCTGTTACCGTCCGACTACTACTCGATGTTCTCGATGCAAGGCTGTTCATTACTGGTATAACAAACCTTGCTTCCGAATTTTCGTCATGTTTTGGTTTGAATTGTTCGGCTTTGATGGTTCTATCTGTGTATTCCTATTTAGGTATGGTTTTGATTCCGATTCATATGTGAATTCAGTGTTTTTTTTTTTTTTTGCTCAATTTGTGAAGAGGAATTGATATTGGGTGGCTTTGGGAGTTGCAATTTTATGAAAACATGACTGCATGAACCTGTGAAATGTCATTTTTTGTGGTTGAAGAAATTTTGGGTTTACGTTTGGCTTTGGTAAGTGAATGAATGTATCAAATGTTAGGGGATTCAGAACTGAGGGACAGGTTCCATGTTGTTGCGTTCTATTCAGTTTCATTATTTTGTGGTTTGATATTAGATTTGTTTATATAAGGTTTAGCAACTATTGCTCATACCCTTTACACAAAATGGGAAAATGCTGTTGGCCAGTGCTTGAGGAAGTGCCTTCGATTTTTAGACTATTTGTTGTATACCACACCAGAGAAGTTGTAATGTCCATATGGTGTGCACTCAGATAAGTGGTTCTCAATTGAGTGAAAATTACAAGGATAGAGCCCATTGTAACTCAGGAATGTAAGCAAAATCAAGTCTTTGATTGAGTTAGTCATTTGAAGGTAAACAAAAGTTTCCAATTGAGGTTTAAAAGTGATTACTGAAGAGGATGCCTGATGATTTGATAAAGAGTAGTTTGTAAGTGTATATGAAATAAAGCAGATATCCAAGATTTTGTGAATCAAGGTTTGAAAAATTGACAAACTTCGGCGAACTTCAGCCGAAGTTTGTTGATAATGAAAATGGGAAGTGAAACTATATGCCGATGTAAAACTTGCAAAGTTTCGCCTGAAACTTCGACATGTTTCACCAAACTTTAATTGACTTCGATGGTTTCTATTGAAACCATTAAAAAGAGACAAAAAAAAATGCAAGAATTCGAGGAAGTCAATGAAGTTTTGGGGAAGTTACCAAAGATATTCCTGAATAAAATAAAATTTGAAAATTAACTTCTTTTCACACCAAGTATCAACTAAGGTCAAAAGTTATTATATAAAGCAATATAAAAACAAATACTAATATCACGTGTGTTGTTGATTGTGTGTTTATTGCAAATTAACTATTAAAAACAAGTGTATTGTGATTATTATGTATTATTGTTGTATAATTAAGTATATTTCTAACATCTTTAAGGAGAATTTGAGTTTTCTAGCTTTTAAAGGTCGCCTTTATCTTTACTTCCTCGAATTACTTCCGAATTTTAAGTGAGTGAAGTGTAAGGCGTGATCGAAGTTTCAAACCTTGTTGTGAACTATTAAAATATAAAATTGACGAGCCATAGGTCAAACTTGCGGCGAGGGCCAACGAGAACTAAGTGATAAGATAAAGGCGAAACCTATCATTTGGTCTTTGAACTTAGTGTTTTTTGTGCTTTTGGTCCTTAAACTTTTAATTCTACACATTCTGTCGCTGAACTTTCATAAATATGTACATTTGGTCCTTTCACATTTTAAGGTGTTAAATCCCAGTGAAGTGGCGGTGGCTAACATAAGTGTCATGTGACTAGCCAAGAAGAGTAAAGAGATTTATATTATTGATCCGAGCTGCACACTTCAACCAATAAAAATAAAAATAAAAATCAATTTCCCCATAAGTGTAAAAAACTCGAAGTTCGAGGTCAAAAGCATAAAAAACTTAAAAAATTCTTGGACCAAATGAACACCAATGAAAATTCAAGGGCCAAATGTACACTAATGAAAGTTTAGGGACCAAATGTACACTAATGAAAGTTCAGGGACCAAAAGCATAAAAAACTCAATGTTTGAGGACCAAAAGGTATGTTTTGTGTCAAACATACATGTTACATCCATTAACGTTTTTATATGTATGTAAAAGTATAAAAAAACTAAAAAATTTAGGGACCAAATGAACAACAATGAAAGTTCAAGGGCTAAATGTACACTAATGAAAGTTCAAGGACGAAATGTACACTAGTGATAGTTCATGTACGGAATGTACGCTCATGAAAGTTCATGGACCAAAAGCATAAAAAACTCAATGTTTAAGGACCAAAAGGTATGTCACATCCATTAACCTTTTTATATGTATGTAAAAGTGTAAAAAAACTCAAAAATTCGTGGACCAAATGAACACCAATGAAAGTTCAGGGGCCCAATGTACACTAATGAAAGTTTATGGACCAAATGTATACTAATGAAAGTTCAGGGACCAGAAACATAAAAAACTCAATGTTTAAGGAACAAAAGGTATGTTTTGCATCAAGCATACATGTTACATCCATTAACCTTTTTATATGTATGTATGTATATGTATTCTAGTTTCAGGACTCGTGACGCTCGCGGGAATTTAATTAATCTAATAATCTATTTTTATATTTCAAAAATTATACTACTTCATTTTTACTCTGACTTTTTTAACAACTAATTATAACTATTTGGATTTAATAGCTGGAAGACCCTTAATTAAGGGTAGAATAGTAAATTTAAGTGAAGGTTAAAAGCCTTAATCAAGGGTAAAATAGTAAATTCAAGTGACGGTTGAAAGATTGATTATGCCCGTAATTAAGGGTAAGATAGTAAATTTAAGTGACGGTTGAAAGACTTAATTAAGGGTAGAATAGTAAATTCAAGTGACGCTGCTTATTAAGTATATTAGATATATGTATATGTTGGGCTTCACTCGGGCTTGCGCCTTGCGTTGCCTTGCGCCTTGCGCCTTGCGCCTCAGGCATTTTAGACAGCCATCGCCTCATGTGCGCCTTTTGCCTTCGATAACACTGGTTTTACCTAAAATAAACTAGATTGTTACTGAATCAATTTGGATTTAAGGTAGGAGGATCTATATGGAGAAAAGAAAGATATCTATTGATGATTTATACTAAACTATAAAATCATAAGATTGAATGCTTAGAGATACTATGTGGTGGATCTTTACTTGTTTAGTGTGAAAAAAAGGTTCACAAATATATAGTTTGATAATGATATTATAGAAGACAAGTATGACATTGTAATAATTATTGTCAAACCAATGGTGATTAAATTAGTCCGTTAGTTTAGTTAGTAGGCTTACACAATGGATTACCATCAGACCATCTTTGGGCACTAATTTTCTAGTGGTTATTTTCATAACACACGAGTAAATCTCCCTTCAACCCCAACACGTAGGACTCTCATTTGACAACTAAAGTGAGCTCTTCTTCGTTGAGTCATGATGTGGTTCCTTCTTGAAATCTTTAATGAACACCACACAATTGACTCTCGAGTCTTCCACTTTCCATAATTTTTCTACTCCATTGTCTTGATATCTAATGTTTTAAAACTTACAATGCATGTATTATGTTTTAATCCTACCCAATTGAATGCCTTGCATTCTAGCGTCCTCCTTAAAAGTTCTAATTTCTTATTTTCCCCTTTTGTTTGGACAGCTAAAATAATATCAGATGTAGTATCAGATGTAGCCAAACCCAATCTTTGAAGTGTTTGTTTGAGTACTAATATTGAATTAAATGAAGAATGCCTCTTTCGAGTCAACTCTGTAAACCGAACTATAAAACTGCTGAGAAGGAATCCAATCCATGAGTTTGGTCTCTATCTGGATTTAAAATTGGAATATTGAAGCTACTGATGAAAAGCCAGAACCCCTTTTGTGTCTTTCTTTGCTACAATGTTTCTTCTCATCTTCTGAGGAAATTGACCCTTGAGTTTTAAGGCAGAGTGTGATTATGCATTTAAGAATCTCTTTATTGATTGAGTGGATAGCTAATTTTCTGGTTGGATCCTAAGCTTGACTCACATCAGTCTTGCTGACTGCTACTCTGTAATTACCGAATCCCCAATTTGGAGAGATTCAGAAGTTTGTCCGTTTCTTATTATATACATATTTTCTTGCACTTTGCAGCTCAGGCAAGTGTCAAATTATTCACTGGAGACAAGGCCACAAGGATGAATGCCATCCTCCCCAATTCAATGATCTGCAAAGCAACTCAAGAATGAGGCCAGCCTGCAACATGGAAGAAATGCTTCATGTGAACCAATTGGAGTCTGAAGGGAAATTACGTGCTACATCTACTGAAATATTGAATGAAGAAAAAGTGTTTGCATCATCAAAATCCAAGGTAGAGGAGCCACAATTTCATAATATTGCTGTTAAGGAGCATGAGAAAACAGCTGTTGTAAATAGGCTGGAGGAAACTGAATCTCCATGTTCAGAGTTCATCAGTTCAGATGCTTCTGTTGGTAGTTCTCATTTAATTACCTCAAAACAAACAATCCAAAGTTCTAATGCTGAACTAGACATCTGTGGCTCAGCTAATCCTGCAGATTCAGGGGTTAATGCTGTCCATAATTGCATAGTTTCTGGGCCTCCTAAGGGCAACAAGGATTTTTGGGATGGAACTCTTGACTCAGCCTTTTCAAAAGATAAATGTGATACTTCACCAGTAAATGCTTGTTCTCCATCCCATGTGTGTGAAGATGCTAAATCTGGCTACAAAGTTCTAGCTAGTTCAACACCTTCGTTGCATTTTTCATTTGGTCGGCTTAAGCATGTTGTTCCTATTTCATGTTCAAGATGTGATGAGCCTGGAAGCACCATTTCTGGCAATGCATCTACATTGATATTGGATGAAAAAGTTTCTTATGATGCTTCTTTTTCTGAGAAGGCGCTTACCAATGCTACTTCGGACTATAATTTTCAGACCTTGAACACAGAAAAATCAGCTTATCTAGGTGATGGAAGTGGCAGTTCACAGTCCCTGAAACCAAAGAGAACAAGGTCATTCTCAGGTGCTGATTTCGATTATAACAAACTTTCCGTTAGTGGAGAGAATTCTGATTTACCTATTAAGTCTTCAGAAGTTGAAGGAGCTCACAAAGTACCCCCTGCATCATTAGAGATTGCTAACTCTGTTCCTTATGCTAGTAATAGTGTGAAAACTTCAGTGAGAAAAGTTGTTCAACAGTCTAAAGCCTATAAACTTTCAAAACACTGCTCGCCGGGTTTTACTGATATTTCCAATAGATATAATCACAAGGTTGTCTCTAATATCCTTTGTTTAGTTTCTTTAACGATAGGGTGTGCCTTTCAGTGCCGTTATGTTTTTTACTCATTTTTTCTTCTCATTGTACATTGTCAGATGCTCTTCCCATATGAAGTTTTCATCAAACTTTATAATTGGAACAAAGTCAATTTGCATCCTTGTGGTCTTCTAAACTGTGGCAACAGGTAAATTCATGGTGGTTCGAAAGCATTATAACTATTTGCACCTAAAAAACCATGTTTGACTACGGGATTAGTTCAAAATATTTAATCAAGTTCTAGATCGAAGAATCATTCGACCTAGGGAGGATAGATCTTTTCCAATAGACAGATTTATTGTGAGTTTTGTATATTTTATTTGAATGCAACAAAATTGGATTTTGGTTTGTGCATTTTTGTTGTCATATCATACTATGTTATGATGTTATAAATGGATCTTCATGAGGTCCGGTTTTTTTCGCCACTGGTGCGTGCTTATGTGGAGGATTAGTTCTAGGATATCCACATGAAGAAGTAAAGTAGGACAAGTGATGGGGCACAAAAACTTGTTGGTTTAGTGAATGGGTGGTATATTGGGTTGAATGGCATCCTTGCCGTGATGACTATCATTCCAATAATTCTTATCCTATCAATTGTCACAAATTGCTGGTGTCACTAATGATGCAAATGCTATCCAAAATTTTTCTACTTGTGAAGGTGAGATGTAAAGACCTTACAAAGAACTGTAGTTACCTCATTTTTAAAGAGGGAAACTTCTTTTATTTTTATCATGATTGAAATTTGAAACCACTTCGGAAAAAAATGTAATTATTGTCTTGTTTGTATGGGTCAAGTTTTCCTTTCCTGATGTACCTACTTGTTTCTATGCATTTGCTTTTGATATTGAGTTCCTTCACTTATGGTTTTGCTGTACATCAAATTGTAATCACATGGTAGAAAAGAGATGTCTTCGGTTGATTTACTTGAAGAAGTGCTTTAACATGTATACTAGACAATTTCAGTATGATATACCATAAATGTTCTTAGTGATAAAGTTGAATTTTATCCATTTCTATTCTGATGCACTGTTCTTATATTCAATAAAAATTTGACATCAATGGTCTAAATTATAAATAAAGAATCTATTGGGAACTTTTATAAAAGTTTGGATACATGGCTTCTTATGTTTCCATTTTCTTTGTCTTTCAATGAATTGTATTTTGACACATCTCCATGGAGAGATGAACGTCTCACTTCTCTTTCTGATTTCATGTGTCTTTGTATGTGTTCAGACTTTAGAATTTTTATTTTTCATAGATTCTAGCATAGCATGTGAGAGCCTACTTGTATTAGTTGCCGCGCAATATCTCATTCAAGGTTTGAAACTTCGACTTCGCCTATGACTTGCTCACTTAAAATTTGGAATTAATTCAAGGAAATTAACTTCGACGATGGAAGTTTGACAAAAACTCGCTGGTGTACGGAAGTTTATGGAATTTCACTTTGAATGCTAGAAAACTCAAGTTTCTTCTTAGAGATGCTAGAACTATGTTTTATTTAAATTTAACCGAAGTTTTAGTATATTTCTAGCATAGTCGAAGTTTCGGTCGAAGTTTCGGTCGAAGTTTCATTCGAAGTTTGCTCAACTTCCACGAAATATGACAATTTTACTTCATGTTTTATTAACTTGCATCGATGTTTTCGAAGTTCGATCGAAGTTAGCCGAAGTTAAGTCGAAGTTTTGCAATTTTTCTACTGCCTATGAACTTCGCTTCGCTCACCTCAAAATCGACAAACTTCGCTCGAACTTCGTTGAAGTTTGTCGATTTTTTAAACCTCGATCTCATTTGATTGTTGGCAAACGGCATGGAATATCTCTTAAGCATCCTGTTGCAGGACCATCATAGTGTAGCATACTAAACCGCTTCACCTATTCTAGATTGTATGTGATGCCTTCTTGTTATACTTCTATTTCTCTCGATAAGACACTGAAATAACCAACGTAATACTGTTGCTGCTTGTATCTCTAGAGGTTTATTATGTAGTTTGATTGAAATATCACTATTTATGTATTTTTTATTTTTTATTTTTCTTTTGCAGTTGCTATGCTAATGTTGTGCTGCAGTGCCTGGCATTTACTCGGCCTCTTACTTCTTATCTTCTTCAAAGACTTCATTCTAAAACATGCAAGTGTTTTCTCCTAACTGCCTTTGTGAATTTGTATTTTTTCTATTTTTGGTGAATTGTATGATTGTAGTTTATCTCTTTCTCTATTTTTATCTTTTACGTTCTTCTATTATTCAGGTCTTAAAAAAGAATGGTGTTTTACTTGTGAGTTTGAAAGTCTAGTTTTGAAAGCTAAAGAAGAGAAGTCTCCAATATCTCCTGCTGGGATACTCTCCCATTTGGAAACCATTGGGAGCCATCTTGGTCATGGGAGAGAAGAAGATGCTCATGAGTTTTTAAGGTGGGATGCTGTTTTCTGCGTGATTAATTATCATGCATTTATTAATTTCTTATTAAACTTATTTTCCTGAATTCAATTTCTCTATTGTTTTTGCAGATATGCTATAGATACATTGCAGTCTGTTTGCCTTAAAGAAGCTGGAGAAACTGCAGTAGGTTCTTTGGCCGAAGAAACAACTTTAATCGGCCTAATGTTTGGTGGCTATCTTAAATCTAAGGTTCATTGCATAGTTTTATGACCAGTTTTGTTTTTTCAAAGCATGTCACAGGCTACCCACTATTTTCCTATCACATATCATCATGTTCTCTTCACATGTTTGATCTGGTCTAACGTACATCAGATGTAAGATCTTTGCTTTATAGTCCTGTCAACAACTGATCAACGTCATAACTGTGACCTGCAGATAAAGTGTGTGAAGTGCCATGGAAAATCTGAACACCATGAAAGAATGATGGATCTAACTGTGGAGATACAAGGGGACATTGGCACTCTCGATGATGCGTTGGGACAATTTACAGCTCATGAAGTCCTGGATGGAGAGAACAAGTACTATTGTAGCAGGTCGGTTGTGTTTCTTGATTTCATTTCTTAGTTTTCCTTGATTTTTTTTTAATTATTTTGTTCCTTTCTTGATCTTTATAATTTTGGTTGGAAAGAAAATTATGGAAGGCGCTAGTATTTCCAATATCTCCATTTTATTTTAAGATAACTTTGAAATTTAACGTCGATAAAGTTCTGATATAATATGTTGCAAAGTTTTCAGATATTGTTTGTGATATCCTGTTAAAAATGGCCTAAGCTTCTCATATTCTTATTTTTTTCTTGATAAGAAAGAAACCACAACTTACCAACTACGAGGCTAGTTTCTCTTATTTTTATTACTATAATTTCCTTTATATAATTTACATTTATGGGAATCCATTCAAGTAATATACTTGAGCACACCGTGCACATGCAAATTGCTGAAAGCGTTCATCATTATCCACACTTTAATGTGACGTTTTTTATGACGTGTATAGCTTTACACGATAAACATAACCTTTTCAGGTTGATGTCTCACTTGATTGTTTTTATCACATCACATGATTGGAGAAAGGGTTCTCTTTCTTTAAGCCTAGTTGTAGGAGTGTAATAACATAGATATATGAATTGTTGTCTTAGTTTCAATTTCTTTGTTCTAATTGATTTCGTTGCCTAAGTTGATGTTGTACGAGATACATTTACAATATTCGAATTAACTCGGACAAAAAGAAGATAAACATTTTCAATGCTTATTTTTATTACTGATACTCTGGAGGGATACATTAGAATCTAAAGTCTTTAAGTTGAGTAGGACAAAAATCGAATACACGCACTGTGAGTTTAGAAACACTAGACATCGAGATGACGGAGTGGTAAAATTAGGGGAAGTAGAAGTTCCTAAGGTAAACCACTTTAGATACCTAGGATTAATCATACGAAATGATGGTAACATTGAGAATGATGGCACACATAGAATTCAAGTTGGATGGAAGAAATGGCGGAGTGCAACATGGGTGATTTGTGATCGAAATGCTCCTACTAAGTTAAAAGGAAAATTTTATAGGACCGCAATTAGGCCAGCTATGTTCTATGGAAGTGAATGTTGGGCGGTAAAGCAACAACAATTACATAAAATGAACGTAGCAGGAATGATAATGCTTAGGTGGATGTGTGGTAAAACTCGTAAAGATAGAATAAGAAATATAGAAATTCAAAGACAAGTATGAGTAGCACCATTTGATACAAAGATTAGGGAAGGGCGGTTGCGATGGTTTGGTCACCTGCAACGACGGCCTACAAATGCCCCAACTAGAAAACTTGACTCAATATAAACTGTAGAAATTCGACGAGGTAGGGGCAAACCAAAGTTAACATGGGATGCATTAATTAGGAGAGATTTGAATGGTTTGCAAAGCTCACCATCAATTGCACTTAATCGAGCACAATGAAAAAGTTTGATCCTTGTAGCCCGCCCCAGTTAATTTGGGACTGAGGCAGTTAATTTGGGACTAAGGCTATGTTGTTGTTGTTGTATACAATATTTAAAAAACTCTGTTGAAAGGGAATATTAGGTTTATCTCTAGGGAAAAAAAACAAATAATTTTAGTACAACCTTTTTTTGTAACTTAAAGCAAGTAAAGAAGCAATTATAGGATGAGGCATTGTTGAAGATTTTTCGTTTTAAAAAAGTTGTGTACTTGTGTTCAAAGAGAATAATAGATAATCCATTTGAAAAAAAATGAATAATACTTATATGTATGTCCTTTTGTGGCTTTAAGAACATAAACAAAATAAAATGATTGGGAGGCCCAGTTTGCGCACCGTCCTACTTAGTCGCTGTGTGATACACCTCGAGATGCGTGTGCGCATGTCTCGAAGTGTATCACACAGTGACCGAGTGGGTAAGTGTCCAAACCCGGTGCAATTTAGTAGGGTCCCAAACAAAAATGTCATATGGATGAGGTTTTATTGAAGGTTTTTTTTAGTGGATTAATCATTTGGGAACGTGATCAATGTTTAAAAAACTGCACTGAAGTGCACCTCACTGAATCGGTTTATTTTTTGTTCTCATGGTTAAATTGTGAAATAGTGCATTAAACGAGCCGCCTTTCAATTTACAAAATTTTTTCTTACATTAGTTCATTGCTAAATTAAATCTTGAGTTGTGATGCAATTTGAACTACAATCTTTAGTTTATGATATTTCTAATAAAAAATAGTTCATGATAGACGTGTGACTTCTAGCAAAGTTTGTGATCTATTATTTTATTTCAAAATTAATAATTAAGTTATTGATTTTATTTTAATGAGCTGTTTTTTTATTTTTAACAATTTATTTATGAATTAATAATTAAGTTATTGATTTGCAATTTTTAATAATCAATTATTTGCTTTTAGATTTCTTAAAACTTTACAAAGTAAAGACTTCTACTTGAATAAGAGTAAACAAATACTACTTATTTGGTTTTGGTGGATGAAATACTACTTATTTACTCGGTTACTTTATTACAATGGATGAGGGAGTTTAATACTTTGGTCAACTTCGGCACCGATCTGCAATTGCAGAAATTTCATTTTAATGTACCAAAATGGTAGTGTGGATTATGGTAATGGTTTCAAGTTACATTCTACCATTCATTGTTTTTTATTCAACCCTTGAATTCTAAAGTGCCAAGCACCCATTTTTTATTGGTTAGCGCTAACCTAAATAAGTGATTGCTTTCCCTTTTGAGTTTACCAATATTTAGGGATGGGAGCTCCCTAAATTGCTTCAAGGGGAAAACTTGGTGAGAATTTATAATCCCTAATTAGTTGGGAGAATATATAATACCTCCTGTGATGAAAAAGAAGCATGCTTTGTTGATCTATTCTAGATTAGCCACTTCATTGTTGGTAGTCATTCTTAATTATTCTAATAATAATAGATTCAACTGTCCTGGCTACTTTTTTTTGTTTTTTCTTTTACTTTATTGTGAACAGAATATTGTACTACAGGTAAAGTTGGATAACTCATGCTTCTTCCTTGATTACGATTGCTTATCAATTGGAATTTATGAAACGGATTCGTTATAGGATATGTGATGACGAGGCGTGGGATTCATTTTAGGAAAAGTGATTGGGTGACGTAGAATGTTAGTGTCCTTTGGATAATCAAAATGTATGCAGCACATCTTGATGCACAACGCAGTAGAGAACAAAAACTATGCAGTGAATGTTTGTATCACAAACATGTCACTCCAATATTTTCCTTTATTTTAACTTGCTGCTGCTACTAGATGGTTGGCAGCCATTTTTACGGATGCGTGTGTAGGTCGGATAGAGCGATCTTCAACTTTGGAAAAATTCATGACAGTTTTGTCGTGTTTGATCTGCTTTGTGAGTTTCATCATGTTAGTTGGATCCATTTCATCTTTTTAAAGAGTCCTGGGTTTTTGGCAATGAAATTCGTTCTTGTTTTATTTTGCAACAGGTAAAAAAAGGTAAATGCATGTCTTTTCTGTTGCCGCAGGCCTTTTTGCAATCTTTGTAATTTACTTTTCAGTACTCAGTTATGTATTTTCTAAATGTAGTCCTTTCTTTTTATCAGATGTAAATCCTATGAGAAAGCCAAAAAGAAGTTAACTGTGTTGGAGGCGCCTAATATCTTGACAATTGCCTTAAAGAGATTTCAGGTAGTTATCTAAATTTAGCATTTTATTCATCACAAAACAAATCTTGTGCATATTTTAAATATTTCTCCTCTGTCTTTTATTATTCTGATTCTTAATATGATGCATTACAGACTGGGAAGTTTGGGAAACTCAACAAATCGGTGCACTTCCCTGAGATCTTGAACATGGCCCCATATATAAGTGGAACAAATGACAAATCCCCTATATACAGGCTTTACGCTGTGATAGTTCATGTGGATGTCATGAATGCTACTTTTTCTGGACACTATGTTTGTTTCGTGAGGAACATTCAGGGGAACTGGTTCAAGCTTGATGACAGTACGGTTAGTTCGTGTTATCAAAACATTCTCTAGTTGGTTTTCATTCCTTTACTTGTCCCCTTTTCTCGGGGATAATGCATGCTTGTTTATTTCCTTGTAATTCAGTCTCAGATAATTCCTGGGATAAACTTTTAGCATCAGTTCAACACAGTTTGATTTGCTTTGCTTTGCTTTTTGGAAACAGCTATCATTAAAAAAGAAAGCAAAATACCATTTAGAAACTAGGGATATGTTTGGTTGCTCAAATTTGAATGTGTATTTTTTTTTGGCAAAACTCATCATTTGGTCCCTGAACTTTGTGTTTTTTATGCTTTTGGTCCCCGAACTTTTATTACTACACATTTGGTCCTTGAACTTTCATAAAGATCTATATTTAATCTTTCCACCATTTAAAGTGTTAAATTCCAGCGATGTTGATAACAGAAGTGTCGCGTGACTAGTCAAGAAGAGTAAAGTGGTTTACATTACTGAACCGAACGACTGACATCCACCAACAAATTTCGAAAAAAAAAATATTTTCCCTAAAAACATAAAAAACTCAAAGTTCAGGGACCAAAAACTTTAAAAACTCAAAAGTTCAGGGACCAAATGTATAACAATGAAAGTTCATGGACCAAATATACACTAATGAAAGTTTAGGGACTAAAAGTATAAAAGACACAAAGTTCAAGGACCTAAAAATATGTTTTGCTTATTTTTTTTGGGGAAACTAGGGATATGTTGTTTGTTTACTCAAATTTGAATATGGATTCTGATTTTTTTTTTTCTATTTTGTTTTATTTTCACTTCTTTTTCATACTGATAAAAAGGGTTTTTCTACAATATCTTATTTTATATTATTTGGTCAACTCACTGAGTTAAGCAAGGCGTTATCCACAGAAGATGATTTACATGCATCACGAACATTGCTTAGAACTTTGTTTTGATTGGAGATTCTTACATTAAATGTTATGTTCTTCGAAGTAACCACTTAAATAAGAAATGTTTGAATTTCGGACTGTCTGACTGACATGGCCACTAAATGCTTTTATGTTGTATATGATGTTGCATTTACTGTTGACCCTGAAAAAGAATTTCCAGATAGTTGCGGCTTTTTATCTTCCATCTTGTTTCGTGTAATATTGAATGAGTGAAACATTTTTCTTTTTATCCGCATAAATATTTTGATCAACTTGCCCTTGTATTTATAGGTTGAACCTGTGGAACTTGAGAATGTGTTATCTAGGGAGGCATACATGCTATTTTATGCAAGGTAATAACACATTCGGCTCCTTGTCTTCAAATCTTTTATTAAAATTTTGGTTTATTTAGTATAACAAAGTATTTACTACCTGATTTTTAGGTGCTCTCCAAGGGCTCCTGGTTTGATTCGTAATTCGATCTTGTGCAACGATGTTAAATGCAAGAGCAGCAGAAGATGTTTGGAAACCAATCACAATAGAAAGAGTACTCTTCCTTGTGCTAGACCTGGCATTGTACATCCAAAGAGTGGCATTTGCAGTGAACTTAGAAGGCCTGAAGATCTCTCCAACTGGGCATCTTTCGATGGTCACCGTAGATACGAGTCCCTTGATTCATTTGAAAGGATGTTTCATTCAATGAACAGAATTCATAAAGTGGATTCATCGAGTGACAATTCTTCTCTCCTAAGTTGCTCTGATGAAGGGTCATGCAGCACGGAGAGCACTAGGGACTCGAGCAGCACGGATGACTTCTCTGAATATGTAGTTGTGGAAGCTGTTCGTACTTCTAACAGTCCTTTAAGGGATTTTGATGTTTCATCATCCCCCTTGTCAGCAAGACCTCCCCAATTTGCTGCCTCAGAAACGCCTCAAGATTACCCTGGAACAAGCGGATATTCAATGTGTGGCGGTGAAGTAGATGGCATCTTAACTGGGGAATCTAATGAAGGCAGGCACCCAATAATTATGCAAAACAAGGAAAGTCTACCCATTTTGTGTTCTGACAGATCTAAACACTTTGGAAAGTTGACAGGGATCTTTAGTTATAATAATAGTTATAGGGAAACTGACGTACAAAAATTAGAGCAATGTAAAGCTTTGAACGTGAAATCAGGTGTACATCTCAGGAGATCCACAAATGATCGAACAGCTGAGACATTTTATTAATTGATATATAAGTTGTAATATATGAGTATAGGTTGTATCACTTTTTGACGCATCAATGAAGAAAGAGTCCATATTTTCTTTGTTTAATTGGGACTTTTTTAAATTTGTAATGCTATTCATTTTTTAATGTTCCAGTGTGCCAGGCCATAGTTTTAGCGTTTTACAACGTCGAAGAAGAGGGCCACTAAGGGCACCTCACCATTTAATGAAGGCACCCAGTTAATGTGGGCACAAACCTATTTACATGGGGCACCCAAAAATTAGACCCGAAATACCTAAACTACCCCTCGTGGAAATCCATCTGCACCCCACCACCTTCGTGCAAACCCCTGAGCACCCCACCACCCCCACCACCACCTTCACCGAACTCCTTGTGGAAGAATCCATTTGTTTTGAACCGACCAGTGAGAGGAATCCCCGAAATCGTGTTCTCCGTCCCTCGCCGTGTGTTTCTCCTTCGTTGTTCGAGGTTTTTGCATTTTGTAGGGTCCGGTGTGTGAGCCGATTTCGTCTCCAAATTAGGGCTCGGTTGAAGATCGTCGAATTAAGTTACATTTGGTAGAGTAGTTGTAATGTGTGTGTGGCGGTTTGTTCAATTGTAAAAAAATTGGGAAATCGCGGTTCTCGGCCACACAGGCCAGAGACGGTGTCAACTGTCTCGGCCAAGCATGGCCGAGACATATGCTAATATTTTTGGGAACTCGCAGTCTCGGCAACGTAGACCGGAAGAGTTGACAGCGTATCGGTTACGCATGTCCGAGAATACCGCCGTTATCTCGGCCGTGACATGACGAGAGCTACAATTAGATATAGGTAATGTGGCGTCGGTGGTGTACAACCGGTAATTTTGTCCTACACTCGGTTGTCCGCTTCCGAGAGGGTCTCAGTAGGCTCGGTCGTCATAGGATGAGAGTAAGGCAAATTGAAATGGTCAATCCATCTCGGTGGTGTATAACCGAGAACTTGCTATTGGACTCGGTTGTAAACAGCCAATATTGTACTACTTGTCGGTCATGGGTGACCGAAAATATGGGTTGTTTCACGAAACTGCTTGACCGAGACATCAGAAATGGATGAATTTGAACATTACTTTTTGTAAAAAATTTTGTGGTATGTCAAACTAACAATACAAGATTGAAAATCCAGCACGACAATTTGCACCGAAACTTAATTAATTATAAATTTCCGTAACATTCAAACTGACTCTAAAAAGGGTCCATCCATAAGTAAACAACAATCAAAATACAACACAACATTTGCATATACATAGAACATTCGGAGGAATTGGCAAAATTTCTAAATGTTTAGCCATCAAGGTTTCTAGGTACAAGCTTTAACCTACGGTGTATCTAAATCTACAACAAGTATGGTGGCTTCATCATCAGCAGTTGCAATGGGCGCGATGTCTCGAAAAATGAATCCATCTCGCCAACCTTTGGCGCAGTCCTCAACGTACCGATCCCACGATGGATATAAGGATGGCAGCGGTGCATTCACACGCAACCGCACCTGTCAAAGTGAACAATAGAACATAGAAGATATTGTCACAAACCCGATTAAGGGGGAAACAAACCAATTCACAAAAAATCATAGAACTTACCATAACCCAATGTATATTCCTTTCATTTGCCATTGCAATGATAAGGCTATTGTGCAATGACGACGGTGGAGTACTACGTAGAGGTAGGAATGTGGAGGCACTCCCACGCGAGAGGTTGACGAGAATGACATTGAATGCGGTGGATACTAACAATCCCATGTCTGTAAGTGTCAACCATTCTTTGAAAGATGCCCCATTTTGCTTCTCTGGGTAATGCACCGCATTCTTGATAGGCTCGAAACTCGAGCCAAACACTTCCCGCCAAAGGTCTTCATACCCGATAATCTCATTGTACATCCTTCTACGCACAATCCTCCACCCGTCTACGTCGGCAAGTCCAAGCCCAGAGGCTATACACCGATATCCACAATTTCCATCGGAAACCACATCGATAATGGCCTCAACATGTGGCAACCAATCCGGTTCTAAGCAATGACCATAAGCCATGTTAGATCCACTTTGCGTGCGTCGACTGACACGACGCATTTGTGGAACAACCTTGCCTTTCTTCTGCCTAGAAGTGGAGGCCTCTTTTGTGGAGTGGGAGGACTCAAATCCGCCCTCAACTTCCTGCTCGCACTCCACAAAAGACGAAGGTGGACTAATCTCCCTGAGCTGCTCACTTTCAGTCCTCCCCCCCGCGTCCTTAACTTCCTCCTCCCCCTTATCCAATCTTCTTGCGGTGTCGTGATTGTGCCTCCCACAAATCACAGTGACATACCATAAGGAGTCAGCATTTTACTTGACGTTAATTTGGAAAGGGCATCCACATTTCTTCGTACTAGTGTGAGTCCTCGCCTTTTCATCATTCCTTGATTTCTTTAAAAAATTTGCCGCTTTCCCCTTCCCTACTCTCTGAGCCAGTCCCCTATATGTCCCAGACCTCTCACAGGCAAGTTTCACCATTCCCCTCCGCTTAATGCCCTTGGCATCTGAGCGCTTCGTTACTAACACAAACTTGTTCTCACCACTAATCATTTGAAGCCATATCGTGGCCGCTTCTCGAGAGGGGAGTGGCTTAGAAGGTGTAAAAGTGTCCTTGTAGTCTGGAAAATTACTAGATAACGGCATTACCTGCAATACAAGCAGTGTAACATTATAATCAACCAAAATGTACAGCACAATCACAAAAAAACCAAAAAAAATAGGTTTTCGGTTGTACAGGTCCGAAACTTTCTTCAGAGTTTCGCTCATGTACTGCCGAGAGTTACTCAGTACTCTCGGTCGTACCAGTCCGTGACCTACGTGAAACCTCTCGGTCCTCTATGACCGAGACATTACTACACATCTCGGTCTTGCGAGGCCGAAACAATCGCGCACCTAGACCGAAACTTCTCCCAACCGCATAAAAAACACAAAACATTTGCAAAATTACCTCAAGGACGACCTCCTCTGGCACCGAAGCATTACAATCCTCCATTATATAGTGGAAACAACTTCGGATTTGAAGAAATTACCAAACCCTACGTTGACAAACAAATCATCATTTTCACGGCTATACAAAACTAAACAGTTCTAAAAAACCCGAATATGGTTGTCAAACATTGTTACCTCGCTGTCGGACGATGTCAATCTGCAAGAATCGATCAGCTCTTCGCCAAACGGAATGTGGCTGTGGCTTTGTGGTTTAAGCTTGCCGGTGGGGTGCCCTAACTCCTTGTCAAAATGGTTTGTGGGGTTTGAACCATTATATATATACAGGGGCAAAATGGTCTTTTCCATTTTTGCTGGAATTTTACAAATAGGTTGGGTGCCTTCATGAAAAGGTGGGGTGCCCTTAGCAGCCCTCTTGAAGAATTGGAAAACAGCCTTGAACTTAATAACCCTGGGGCACACTTGCATTATTCCTCTAAGCGGTCTGACAATTGAAAAACGAAAATTTATGCAACTAACAAAATAATAGAAAATGAAAGAAAACGAACCACAACGCCAAATATGTTGACGCAGTTCAGTCCACAACCTGCATCTACGAGGCAACGCTCAGATGTGAAAATTTACTAAGTTGAAAACTTAGACTTACACAAGTCCCATTTCTAGTGACTCCCTCACTATCTTGAGGCACTAGCTTTCACACTTACAATATATTTTCACCCAAGTACCCTTGGTGTGTTGAGCTCCCCTTGACTGGAATACCCAAGATCCCCTTGGTGATAATTGAAAATACAAAGAAAAATAAATGAATACAAGTTCAGAACCTGTTCTCGCATCATTGTACAATGTGAAATGATGTGAGAACATTTACAAATGATAACTCAACTTAAAGCTACATTTTTAATCGAATGGGATATGAAACTCTGATGTGCCTTGATTAATATAGCATGTCTTCTAGTTGCTTCAGATCATAATAAATCTCATCTTGATAACCTCCAAGATCCAGTCAACCACCTTTAACTGATTTTGTTCCATCTCTAAATGAACTCTGCTACAATTAAAATGATTTATCTTCTGTTCCAACAATCAATATCTGTAGTTCGGTTGCCAAATGAGTCTTCAGCAGAACCAATAATTCAGATAAGGATGAAGAAATAACTTCCCAGATATGGATTGTGTGTTGTTACCAAAATAATCATGCTCTGTTGTAACAGATACGACATATGTGCTGTTGTAACAAGATGCGATTTTTGTCTACTATCACTGTCAATAAAATCAACCAACAAATCTTCATATCAAATCTCAACAAATTAGTTGGCTTCAAATAACTTTGTGGCAACTGTTAAGATGTTCATTCTATTGCCATAATTATCATCGTTGTCTACTGCCACAACATTTACCATTCAAACAACTTTCATATAATGAGTATTTAACCTCCATATCTAGAATCTTCAACAAACAAGAGATATATACCAATAATGGCAACTATGCACTTGTAAAATATGACTCTAACAATCTCCCCCTTAGTCATTATTTGTCAGAATATATAAAAGGTAGAGAGCATCACTTATAAGCATAGAAGACAACAGATAGACATGCAGAACATTGTGACTACAAATCACAAATAATTATCCACAAATCAAATGCTCCATAAACCAACTTTTATTATATATATATACAAATAATGACAATCATGCACAAGTGAAATGTGAATTTAATAATCTCCCCCTTTGTCATTATTTGTCACAAGATAAAGAGCATCACATTGTGGATAAGAACCAAATCATTGATATACCTTCTGACCACATATCAGTTTAACCTCGTACCAACATCAATCATTTAGTGTTGTGGTCATAACATGCGATTTGCAGAGTAACCACAACATACACTCTTGTCATGTGGTTTCAGCATGCGACAAATTGAGTAACCACAACGTATATCTCATGTCACCATATTAAAAAATAAGACAATCACCAAAGTAACTAACCATCATAATCTGCAGTTACCAAATAAAGAAAATGCCTTGAAAATATGATGTCACATCAACTCAACTGCTACTAGCTTACTCCCCTCAGCAACTCAGCTCTCACAAGTTCTCCCCCTTTGTGACATAATATGACAATGGGCATTTAAGGAAAAATAAATAAACAAACCTACGAAGAGAGAGAAATCATTCGGGTCAGTGAGAGCCATCTTATGCATGCTTCTTATCAAAAACCCTCAGTGCAAAGTGGAGGGTTTTCCCCTGTGGCATGCCACATCAACAAAATCAGGGGCCGTGGTAACCGAGTGTAAAAGAGGCACTGTGCCAAAAAAAAAAAACTAACTGCTGTAACAGCGTACGAAGAAGGCACTGTGGTAACAGAGACAAACTAAAGACTGTAGCAGCAGAGTACAAATGAGGCGTTGTGGTAACATAAACCAAACCAATGACTGTGGAAACAGTGTAAATGAGGCGCGTGATAACTGAGACATAACCAATGACTGTGGGAACAGAGTGCAAATACGGTGTTATGGTAATAAAGACATAATCAATGACCGTGGTGGAAACCCTTCCGATTGAGCCGAGTGGAATTGTTGAGCATAGATTTCCTGGATCTCACTAACTTTGTAAACAAGGAATTAGTAGTGCCCGCAATGATAACAAATTAAAAAACGGAAATCTATGAAACTAAAAAAACAATGGAAAATGAAAGGAAACTAACCACAACACCAAATATGTTGACGCATTTCGGTCCACGACCTACATTTGCGAGGCTACACCTAGATGTGAAAATCCACTGAGTTGAAAACTTAGACTTACAAAAGACCCTTTTCTAGTGACTCCCTCACCATCTTGAGGCACTCTCTTTCACACTTACAATAGATTTTCACCCAAATCCCCTTGGTGTGTCGAGCTCCCTTCGACTGGACTACCTCCCTGGTGCGGGTCGAGCTCCCCTCGACTGGAATACCCAAGATCCCCTTGGTGATAATTGAGAAATACATAGAATAATAAATGAGCGCAGGTTCAGAACTTGTTCTCACATCATTGTACAATGTGAAATGATGTGAGAATAGTTACAAATGATAACTAAACTCAAAGCTACATTTTAATTGAATGGGATACGAAACTTTGATGTGCCTTGATTATTATATAGCATGTCTTCCAGTTGCTTCAGATCATAATAAATCTCATCTTGATTACCTCCAAGATCCAGCCAACTACCTTAAACTGATTTAGTTTTATATCCAAATGAACTCTGTTGCAACTAAAATGATTTATCTTATGTTCGGACTGTCATTATATGTAGTTCGGTTGCCACATGAGTCTTCAGCAAAACCAATCCTTCAGAAAATGATGAAGAAATAACTTCCCAGACAGGGATTGTGTGTTGTTACCAAAATAATCATGCTCTGTTGTAACATATACGACTTGTGTGCTGTTGCAACAGGATGCTATTTTTGTCTACTGCCACAGCCAACAAAATCAACCAACAAATCTTCATATCAAATCTCGACAAATTAGTTGGCTTCAGATAACTTTTGTGGCAACTGTTAAGATGTTCATTCTATTGCCATAATTATCATCGTTGTCTACTGCCACAACATTTACCATTCAAACAACTTTCATATAATGAGTATTTACCCTCCCTATTTAGAATCTTCAACAAACAAGAGATAAATACAAATAATGACAATTGTGCACTTGTAAAATGTGACTCTAATAACAATAATCCTACAAAACCTTTTAATAACCCTAAGCTGTAGTTCATACCACGAAGTGAACTTCTTTCTAAATTTCTTACATCATTCTGTATTATAAAAAAGGTGATTTTTTTGGTGATATATAAAAGGTTATATTTGTAAACAATTCAATACTCTCCAAATGAAATAGGAGAATATTAATTAACACTTCGATAACTGCCAAACAATCGATTCCAACGGTCGGGCGATGGCCGGGTCTTAATGTATAGACCTCCCTGTGCCCACCACCCTTGTTCAGCCGATTTGTGACCAACATAGTTGTCACCTAACGTTGTCAACAATTGCGACATCTATGTGCAAGCGACCTTGAACAACGGAGCAATGCCTCGTTGAATTTTATTTTTCTTTATTCATGTTAACCTATTTTTCTTCCCTTCTCTTTGTTTCTCATATATAGAGGTATCTTATGAGATCTAGGGCTTTTCAAAGAGATAGCGGTAGATGGGGTGTAGTGAGGGTGGAAGAAAGTGAGATCAGGCGATGATGAGGATGAAAGATTTTGGAGTTTGTGAAGAGTGTTTAGGGTCGTTGATGGCCCTCGACTGTGTGCAAGCAATGGTGAGTGCGGGTTGCTGCAACACATGCAAACTCTTGGCAGTGGTGGTACGGTCAGTAGCAGAACCAGAAAAATCTTGTTAAAAGGTGAATTTTAACCTTAATTTTTTTTCCAAACAAAAAAAAATAGTATGAAAAATTAAGCATAATTTTTTTTTTTGGACAATACGTAAGGTTACTATAAGGAAACTCTGGATTTAGAGGGGGCGGCCGTATGAAAACTAAGCATAACAATTTTTTTTTACAATACGTAGGGGTACTATAAGGGGTTTGGGGGCTAGGTAGAGCGACCAGCCCCCTGCTCCCAAGATCCACCAATGGGTACTGTGGCGGGGTTTCGTTTGCGAAGTGGTTAACAACCTATTTTTGGCAAAGTATATGGGGAATCTCTTTCTTTATGTAATTATTCTTACATTAGGATTTAATTTTTGTTTTGTTTAAAGTTTAGTCATGTTTTGTTTTAGGTTTTGTCTCCTCGTGCGAATGATTTGCCAAATTGAGGTAGTTGTATCATCCCTCTTAGTAGGGCGGTT
This sequence comes from Stephania yunnanensis, assembly GCA_039657365.1. Lineage (NCBI taxonomy): Eukaryota > Viridiplantae > Streptophyta > Magnoliopsida > Ranunculales > Menispermaceae > Stephania > Stephania yunnanensis. Next base: position 21,735,618 of record CM077581.1, on the reverse strand, counting down.
TAGTTGTCGCTATTTTAATTAGGGTAGCTCCAAGATTGCAGTATGTAATAATATAATATTTATTCCATTTCACTCAATAAAATGTTATATTAGGATGTTTACCCTCTCGGGGTTGGGAACGCTAAATGTAGTGTTTAATTAGGCTTAAAAAAAGTATTACTTTTAAGTCTAAAAAGTCACATTGATCATTCTTAACTCAAGAGGGTAAGTCAACCTATTACTATATTTCAACAAGTGAAATGAAATAGATACTACGTCGTACATCATATATACGAAAGACCGGAACTACTTTAATTCAAATAGGGAGAACTACCCCCACAAAAGAGGACAACTACCTCAATTTGGTAAAAAACAAATATTAGCATGAAGAGACGAAACCTAAAATAAAGCATAAACTAAACCTATAAGAAAATAAAAATTAAATTCTAACGGAAGAGAATTTATATAAAGAAGGAGACTGCTCCAAGCACTTTGCCATAATTGATAGTCAATTGCCTAACAAAAGAAACCCTGCCACCGTAACATCGTTGTCAAGACTCTGTCTGCTTTGTTGCTACCTGCACTCACTGTTGCCCATGCACCATCGAGAGTCATCGATAACTTTAAACACCTTATAAAACCCTAAAATCTTTCATATTCGTCATCTCGATCGATCTTACCTTCTTCCACCATTACTATATCATTTAATTTGCTTCTAATATATTTTTAAAAAGCTCTAAATCTAAGAAGGTACGTCTAGATTTAAAAAAACAAGGAGATTAAGGAGGAATAGGAAAACATGAACACATGAAGAAAAATAAAGAACAAAAGCAACCTAGACATTGCTCTATTGATAAGATTGGTTGCACATAGATGTTACTACTATTGAGAAGGTTGCCCGACGACCACAATGGTCGCCAACCGAACAAGAGTAGGGAAATGGGATAAGAACTAGTTTTAGGTTTTTTTTATGATATATATATATATAACTTATTTCATAAAAAAAAAGAAAAATCCATAAGTATATATATTTTATTGAAACCTAGATTTTTTTTTTGATAAAAACCTTAGATCTTAATATAGTATATAAATAAATATAAATATTGAAACACTTCTCTAATTTCGTACTTCTAATTAATATAGGAGTTCGTAGCTTAATAAATTCTTCATTGGCATTTGGTCCCTGAACTTTCACACTTTTCTTAATTTTGACCTCAAATTTTAATAATTTCGCTTTTAGTCATTGGATTTTCATTTCTGTTTACTTTTGCTCTTTTTGCTAAGTTGGAGTCTAATAGTCATCCCTGACGAAAAGGTTCACGAGTAGTTCGATCACGATCGATTTTTGGGTCGATGAATCGATTGTGAACTGCCTTTGAACTTAACCTAGATTTTTTTTGCCAGCGACCATCACTCTCAAACTTATAAAGGAAAAAAATTGGAGAGAAATGAAAGTTTAAAGACTAAAAGTGAACCGATAAAAGTTTGAGGATAAAATTAAGAAAAATGTGAAAATTCAGGACCAAAAAAAATATTCATGTTGTAAATTGGATGACCCTTTAACCAAGCTTATGAATGATCACATAGTCAAGCATGACACTCACATTGAATTATAACATTAAGCGTGACTTCTACATTGAATGTAACTTGTACACTCTACATAACTTGTATTCAACTCTAATGTATAATAACTTATCCATGTATTGTCATGTAACCTGTAATCTTGTATGATACAAGACTTTGGTGTAACATGCACACTTTGTTCAAGTACTTATTCTCATCATGACTAAGGGCCTATATAAGGGGTTCCTTCACTTGTAAAGAACACACTAATGTATGATTGAAATCTCTACATTCTCATCTCTAGCTCTCTTCTCTCTTGTCTCCTCTTCTCTACTTGTTCTAGTAGTTCTTAGTTTATGCATTATATGCTTAAGTCTCTAGCAAATCCAACTTAAGTTATAGTTGGCTTACAACATAGTTTACAACAATTCAAATTTGGTACTTTGTGACTTTCAGCTGTGTACGCACGTACTATATGATTTAAGTAATAATAGGGCAAGGCTACAACAGACCTCAAAATCCACGCCTACTTGGTTCTTAATTTAGAAGTTAGTGTCACAGATGCACTAGAACAAATTCAGCTTTTGATTGAGGTTTTGAACCTCTATGAAAGACTTTTCATAGAGGTTTTTGACCTATATGAAAAACGTTATCTTTTAAGGCGTTATCGTATCTTCAAAGCTTACATAGGGGTTTCAAACCTTTACCAAATCGTGCTATTTCATAGGGGTTTGAAACCTCTATAATATCTTCAGAGGCTTACATAGGGGTTTCAAACCCCTATCAATTGTAGTGATTTCATAGGGGTTTGAAACCTCTATACTATCATCAAAGGCTTACACAGGGGTAAAAAACCCCTATCAAATGTAATTTAAAAAAATAATAGCTGAAAATGCCCAGAATTAATTCCCATTTCCATTTTCAATTGAAAACATAACAAATCTACATGCCACATGCAATATTATTATTCCATCAAGAAATTCGCAGTGTTCTACAACCAATCAACAAAACAACAAATCGATAGCCACACATTTCACGAAACCCGCTAAAATGATCGAAAATCAAACAAATATTGAATCTTGAACAACATCGATTCCTTCAACAAAAAGGGAAGCAGGAACCTCAAGAACATAAGTGATTCCTTCGACAGTAACAACACCAGCATATCTGGAAACAAGAACAATGGAAGAACATTAGTGATTCCTTCAACATAAAATGTACTTGTTTAGTAAGTTTGAATACCAACGCTATAATCTACAATGCTTCTGACTGTATGATTAAAAATTATTTCAAGTTATATTGTTGAGACAATAGAGGTTTTTAAATTCAAAGAAACTCTAATTAAGTCATAAAGTTAAACACTAAAAGCAAAAATTCAAGGAATTCCGCAATGAGAGTTCTTAGGGTGGCAGGACCAGTATCGCAAAATTAAATCTAAGCCCAATATCAAGTAATCTCTTACAAAATATTGGCCTTTACTAATAGAGAATGGACAATGCAAAACTACGTTGGACGATCCTGGAAAGTTAGCAACTGAAACCAAGATCCAAAGTGAGGAAAATACTATTTGACAGTGACGCCACTCAAATTCCAACAGAAAGTGAACTCGTCATATAAAGCTCAATTGACAACAAAATAGGCAACGAAAACTCGACAAAATAAAACCTTGTTCATAATGGGCTCGTTCAACTAGACTTTGCTGAAAGAGTTTGTAGCGTTAACCAAAATTTTATTATTATTATTTAAAAAAAAAAACTATCACAACCCATTTAAATCTCTCCAATCGATCCCTAATAACCCCATTAACACAAAACAATGCATCGTATATGAAACTTCAAGTAGATAATAAACAATCACCAAACTACATCTAATATTAATAAAACAAATCGTAAAAAAAATAACCAAAACAAACTCACATCATGGTGCTTAAGCAACTCCAGAATCGCCAGCACAATGTCATTGACATAGAAAAACCCCGATGCCTCGCATTTCTTGGCGTGGTGCAGTCTGCCAGGCCAATTAATGGCGATGTCACACAGGCCATGGTTCAATTAGAGAGAATGCATCAGATGCTTCAAAATGTCTTCATTTTTCCTAAAAATAACTCCAATCTGCTAAAAGAAAAAAAATAATGATCGCGTTTTAAATGTACGCCAAAAATAAGATGTTGCACATATACAAACCACAAAAGTTGTAGCGTTATCCAACCAAAACATTTAGTTATTGCAATACCAGGCTTTCCACCAGAAAGTATGTTGCTCTCAATTGGCTCCACACCAATAACCTGTTCATCAATTCAGAATCATGACTTTAACAATCATAAACCTATTTATTTTGATTAGAATCTGGCTCATGAAGGGGGCAACAACATGCGAAATACATAATTATTATCTGGATGGAACAACTTCATATGGACATTCCACAAAACCATTACCAGCCTAAAAGACATGTCAAAATCAAAAGTTTTACTCATTGTTCAAAATTAGATTACATACCTTAACTTTAGGATTTTGCTTTTTAAGGAACCGACCTACACCAGAAATAGTTCCACCAGTTCCAATCCGAATAACGAATATACCCACTTTGCCTCTAGTATCCTCCCGAATCTCTGGACCAGTTGTCTCATAGTGTATTTGCTTAAAGCACATGAACATAAATGTAGAACAGACGAAAAAAAGAGGAAATAACTGAAGTTGATTCCACACAAGGAAATTGACCAGCATATGATTTGAATAACTTTATTGGTTTGTATATCCTCGCTCCACAACAATCTGTTCCCAAACACCCCCCTTGTCAACCATAAAATCAACGAACTTGAAACTCTCGTAAAAGACCATACTATTTTTCTCAAAGCCAAACTTTTTAGCCAAAGCTGGCCATGTCTACTTCCATGTAAAGCAAGTGCCATTAACAACATTGAAAGCTTTGCCATTGTGATCATCAATAAAAAAAAAAATGAAAACTTAAAAAACAAAGGGGGCAAATACTACCTTTCAGAATAGTGAGCTTCAAACAAATATGCTCCAAACAATTCTCCTCCGCATAGTGAGCTTTATTCGCCGCAGCCTGTTCAACAAAATCATAATGAGTCTGAATTTTAAAAAGCCTAATCGCCTAATACATAGGGGTTACTTAAAACCTCTATGAATTAGGTGTTATTAAAAGCGTAATCGCCTAATACATAGAGGCTAAATTTTCGCAACATTTCTCAACTCCTAATTGATTGTAATACACAATCACGAAAATAGTATTGTGCACAAAAGTCACAAAACACAAACAAGTGCATAGTACAATAATAGATTATAAAAATAATCTCAACTTGACACCCAAATTAATTAATTTGAATCATGGTCACTATCTACAATAACTTAATTTATATACAATATATTATTAGGCAAGCTAGATGTGAGGTCATGAATTCAAATATGAAAAGTATACCTATATATAATCATATGAGAGAAATTAAAAACAAATGCTAATTAAATAGAAAACCTAGAGAATCTTTTGCAAAGATTGTACATACATGATAGGTACTGATGATCAAGTCCTTTTAATATGCATTGGACACATAGGATTTGCAAAAGCTGAGATAAAGCTTGTGAGCACTGATTCAAAGAACATTGTTCAAACAAATTACCAATACGCCTTGCGAAGTAAAACTCACAATTTGCCATCAAAATTCTACATTGAATTAAAGTGGAAAAGGACTTGAGAAATCTCTCTTTAATTTCATTCTTCCAAACATATGAACATTGACAGACATAAAAATCAATCTAAAAAGACGAAAAGTCTTGCCTAGATAGATATTACAACCACAATGAAAAACATAAACATATCACACACAATGAGAGAAACAAATTAATGGTACAAACTCTAGAATGCAATCAACAATTTCAAAAAAATAATCAGAGACTAAGAGCACATATAATAAGAGCAAATTAACATTAATTCACAATCATAAAAAAACTAATTCACAACATGAGACCTTAACTAAAACTTGACTTGGGTTCCTGTAATCTTGTCCTACTTTCCTTCTTCCGTAAGCACCTTAATCTTGAATAGCGGAACGACAAGAATGAAATCTTGTCTACATATATAGGAGCATATATGTTTGTACTAAAAAGGCTAAATGACTATTCCTTTATACTTCTTGGATTCCAATTTTTTTTAAAAGAAGATGTATAGAAGATCTAACCGGATGTAGCTAAATTATAAGGAAAAAAAACTATTTGTTAAGCGGCTCCAACATGAGTCGGATCTGGGACCTCACCTAACCTTGCTTTTTAGTAAGTGATGCCTCATCCATCTCACTAGAGATATTTGACATGAATTTAATTAATATTACATATTATTAAGTAAATTTTACTTTATGATCCTTTCTTAATTAAAAAATCTGATTAATTTAGTTTTAGTTCATACATAACTCAATAGATGCATATGTGATTTGATGAAATATATGTGATCAATCTGATAGGCGTAACTCTTAGAAAGCAAACATATAAGCGAGGAATCCAAGTTATAAAGTAAACAACAATAACTAATAAAAGCCGTACGCAAAAAAAAATCACTAACAAAATGGAGCAAACATTAAGCTGTTGTATCATGGTTGGTTCTTTAATCATAGCAAACATTAAGATATCAATCAAACAAACCATGATACAAATTCTATAAGAAATAAAATTGAATAAGTCAATAAAACAAGTGCTATTTTAGGAAGAAGTTTGCAGATCATGGTTGATTTCTTTAGTCAATAATTCTTCATTTTTACTTCAATTCAACAGGGAATAATCACTCACTCATAAGGGTAGCATACACTCACTATGCTACCCTTATGAGTGAGTTGAAATCGAGGCTTTACCTAAGGAGAACCAAATCCCCCTTGAACTAATCGATCGTTTGTATGATGGGAAGAAGAAATTAGGTGTTGGCTTCACGGGGTCTACAATTCCACTTTGTACTTGGAGCAAAGCCATTGTACATGAATAGATGCTCCCAGAAGAGAGATCACATCGCTTGCAAAGCTGATTAAGATTTTATGATAACCACAGCATTAATAAGTAATGACCTATAATGGCATATTTAGTCACTTCCAATATCAGACGTGATTGAATAAGGTAAGATTTCGACAACTCTTGTACACCATGGAACAATACGAAAAGGAATTATATATTTGCTAGAACATAGACTAATTTGATTAAACAAACAAGTATATACAACAACGACATAGCTCCAAAAAACATAAGTGAGCCAATATGGTCTGCAACTCAAGGCAAACCCGGAGTAGTCGGATAGTCCAGATACCCGAAGGTTCTAACTCCCATAATTTTACTGGTATTCTAAAGCTTCTTTCAAGATTTCCTACAATAAACAAGGGTCCTCTCCCTTAACGCTATGTAGAAATCAAAAGTAGTGCAATCTTACTAATTGGACCAGCATTCTTCATGGAATAGTAATAAACCCATTGTTGTTATAGATAGATAAAACATATAAACCTGAAATGAAATAGCAACGACTGCAATTGTGATCGATATCACTCCAACATTTGAACATAAATCTACTTTTCTTCCTAAGAGAGTACATAGATTAGGAGTCTGCTAAATATTTAATTAGATGCGAATACCCTGAAGCAAAACATGTTATGCAACATATGAAGGATACATACTTTTTTTATTACAAGTTGTTGAAATCGGTTAACTCCACCTATGTTGTACACTATGTGTGCTACATAGTTGGTCCCAAGTCTGGATAAATGAGGAGGACTCTGACGCCCATTTTTCATACCGAAAAATGGGTAAGGGAGGTCCCAAACTCACTTTTCATACCCGAAAAGTGAGGGAGGGAGGCCCCAAGCTCGTTTTCCATGCTTGGGAAATGGAGGAGGGTTGCGATAGGTTGATAGCCAGCGTAAACCTTTTGTCACTTTTCATGAAATGGATCAAACATATATAAACGTTGGGGCATTCCCACCTAGCGACGCCCTGCATCGGAGCCCGGGTGTAGTGAGAAATGAGCAAGGGTGTGTTTCACATCGCCGCCTGGGTGTGAAGAAAAATGAGCAAGGGTTCCCACACATTGGACGTGTGTGGGTAAATAAGCTAGTCCATTCACATCGTCGCCCGGATATGAAGAAAAATGAGCAAGGGTTCCCACACAAAGGACGGGTGTGGGTAAAGAAGCTAGTTCAAAACAAAAATGAAAACAAAAGCAAAATCATAGATACGAACACTAGAGCTTTTAGACAAAATAGAAATAGAAAAGAAAAACAAATACAAAAGGGAGAAAAAATTCTTTTAGGAACATGGAACATAGGAACACTTACGGGGAAGTCAATAGAACTAGTAGATACCATGATTAGAAGGAGAGTCAATATTGCTTGCTTCCAAGAGACAAAATGGGTAGGAGAAAAGAATAGAGAAATAGGAAGCACAGGGTTTAAATTGTGGTACACTGGGATAGATAGAAAATGCAATGAAGTAGGAATTGTGGTGGATAATTATTATAAGGATAAGGTCGTAGAGGTTAAAAGAATGGGGGATAGATTGATTCTAGTTAAATTAATTATTGGAGACGACAAAATTAACATACTTAGCGCATATGCACCACAAGTAGGATTAAGCGAGAGTATCAAACGCAAGTTTTGGGATGATATGGATGGATTTATGCAGAGTATATCATTAGATGAAAAGGTTTTTATTGGAGGAGATTTAAATGGGCATGTCGGGGTAAGTAACGATGGGTTTGAGAGAGTTCATGGAGGTTTTGGTTACGATAATAGAAATGAAGAAGGAGAATCAATTTTAGAATTTGCTTCAGATATGATCTTGACTTAGAAAATACTAGTTTTAGGAAAAGGGAGTCACATATAATTACTTGTAGTAGTGGTCATAACAAGAGTCAAATAGATTTTCTTTTAACAAGAAAAATAGATAGAAAACTATGTAGAGACTGCAAAGTAATACCTGGTGAAGCACTTACTACCCAACATAAGTTAGTAGTACTTGATATTAAGCTAACACAACGGAATAATATGAATAAAAGAGTTAGCGACCCTAGAATAAAGTGGTGGAACCTAAAACATAGTAAACAAGTAGAGTTTAGACAAAAATTACTAAAGGAAAATGTTTGGAATCTTGACTTAGATGCTAATACAATGTGGCTAGAAATGAGTAGTTGCATAAGGAGGGTGGGATCAAACATATTAGGTATATCTAAGGGCTTGGGACCTTCAAAGAAGGAAACATGGTGGTGGAACGAGGATGTCCAATGAGCAATTAAGACTAAAAGAGAGATGTATATGAAAATACCTAAGTGTAGAGAAGCTAGAAAACAAGCTAAAAAAGTAGTTAGTCAAGCTAAAATAAATTTCATGGAAGATTTATATACAAGGTTGGGTAATAGAGATGGAGAAAAATATATATATAGGCTAGCCAAATTAAGAGATAAAAAGAAACAAGACCTAAGTCATGTAAGATGTATTAAGGACGAAAATCAAAACGTTTTAACGCGCGAGGAGGATATTAAGGAGAGATGGAGAAGTTACTTCGATAGTATATTTAATGATGTCCAAGTTGATACTATAATAGATGAAAACCAACACCAAGAAAGAAATGTAAACTATACACGCAATATTAGAATTGTAGAAGTTAAAGAGGCATTGAAAAGAATGAAAATAGGGAAAGCATGTGGCCTAGATGAAAAACAAAGGAGACATTCAAAGCTGCTCAAACTACCGGGGAATTAAACTTTGAGTCACACTATGAAACTGTGGGAGAGGATAATTGACAATAGGCTAAGGAGAGAAACCACAATATCAGAGAACCAATTTGGTTTCGTGCCTGGGAGGTCAACTATGGAGGCGATTTTCCTTGTAAGACGATTGTTAGAAAAATATAGAGAAAAGAAAAAAGATCTTCATATGGTATTCGTAGATTTAGAAAAAGCATATGATAGGGGTCCCTAGAGATGTTCTTTGGTGGGTTCTAGAAAGAAAAAGAGTGCATGCTAGATACATAGACACTATTAAGGATATGTATGATGGAGTAGTAATGAGTATAAAGACATTTGGAGGAGCTACAAAAGAATTTTCCATTACGATAGGACTACATCAAGGATCGACTTTAAGCCCATATCTATTTACTTTAGTTATGGATGAAGTAACTAGACATATTCAAGATGATATACCATGGTGTATGTTATTTGTAGATGATATTGTCTTAGTGGATGAAACTAAAGATGGAGTGAATAGGAAATTAGAGCTCTGGAGGAATACATTTGAATCTAAATGCTTTAAGTTGAGTAGGACGAAAACTGAATACATGCACTGTGAGTTTGGAAACACTAGACATCGAGATGACGAAGTGGTAAAATTAGGGGAAGTAGAAGTTTCTAAGGTAAACCACTTTAGATACCTAGGATCAATCATACAAAATGATGGTAACATTGAGAATGATGTCACACATAGAATTCAAGCTGGATGGAAAAAATGGCGGAGTGCAACAGGGGTGATTTATGATCGAAATGTTCCTACTAAGTTAAAAGGAAAATTTCATATGACCGTAATTAGGCCAACTATGCTCTATGGAAGTGAATGTTGGGCGGTAAAGCAACAATCATTACATAAAATGAACATAGCAGAAATGAAGATGCTTAGGTGGATGGGTGGTAAAACTCGTAAAGATAGAATAAGAAATATAAAAATTCAAAGACAAGTAGGAGTAGCACCAATTGATACAAAGACTAGGGAAGGGCGGTTATGATGGTTTGGTCACCTGCAAAGACGGCTACAAATGCTCCAACTAGAAAACTTGACTCAATAGAAACTGTAGAAATTAGACGAGGTAGGGGCAGACTAAAGTTAACATGGGATGCATTAATTAAGATGGATTTGAATGGTTTGCAAAGCTCACCATCAATTGCACTTAATCGAGCATAATGGAAAAGTTTGATCCATGTAGCCGACCCCAGTTAATTTGGGACTGAGGCTATGTTGTTGTTGTTGTTGTTGTTGAAATCGGTTGGATTATGCATTGGATTTGTGTTTGCACAATTCGATGTGTATCATTGGATTTCAACAACTGTGTAGCTATAACTAATGAATTGTGAATGCATCGAAAGTACATTAACGGCCACTTCCTAACTAGGAAAAAATTGGGTGAGGTTCAGTGTAACGACCCGCTCTAATTAATCCCAATTAACTTACAAATTTCAAATTTAGACCCTAAGCTCAGACCCACGTGGACGTCGCAGAAAAGTTCGGGGCACGCCTAATGAGGTAAAATTTATTATTTTTATGTGTGAGTGTTTATTTAATTTACTAATATTAAATAATAAGCGTCGCATTATTTGATATTTTATTGGTCGCATTGTGCGCGTGTAGTGATGAGAGTGTGCGACGTCGCGGTGTGCGCGTAACGCGGGTGTATGGGGTAGTATGGGATTTAGTTGTCACATCACACATCACATCACATCACCTTATCAATCATCACTCATCATTACCCCCTCTCCATCACTAATCATTACTCGCTCTCCTCTCTAAATAATTAAAAAAAAAACTTCTTTACATCGGGAGAAAGAGAGAAGGAATGGAGGAGAAAGAGAGAGGGAGAAAGAGGAGAAAGGAGGAGAAAGAAAGAGAAGGAGAGAGAGGGTGAACGAACGGAGAAAGAGGGCGAGGTCAGGTACAGCTCCTGACAGAGCTCACCAGCAGCGCCGGTGGACTCCGACAGCGGCGTCGGCAGCAACGACGTTTGCAAAGACCTCCATTGATCAAGGTGAGTGAAATTTGTAGTTGTTAGATTGTTGATGTTGGTGTTGTTGTTATGGTTGGATTTGTTGTAGTTGTTGTAAAAAAAAAAAAAGGGTTGAATCGTCTCTGCAATGCAGAGACGATTGGGGAAGACGAGCCAGCAGGACTGGGCCTGCTGGCCCGCCCTGTGGGCCCTAAGCAGCCAGGACCATAGGGGCTTAGGCTACCATAGTCAGGTGTCAGGTACGTATCTCAAGGCGAGTGCGGGGCATTTCGAAGGGGTTTTGCGATTTGTTTAAGGTAAGTAATCCTACGAGAAAATTAGTTAAAATTCTTGTATGACACTTACTTTATTTTGCATTCTAAATTATTCCATTGTGCTTTCCATTGCTGTTCATTTACTATTCATCCACTCCCACTTGTGTATGTGTGTTTGTCGACGGCATCGGGCATGGCATAGACTCACACCCCGGCTAGCTACCCCACGTTGTTCAAGTAATTGGCCATGTTAGGGCTACGTGGTGACTATTCTTCACGAAACCCGCAGGTTGAGAGATGTTTGACGAAGACTTAAGTCTACATCTATGGTTCCTCTCGAGAGATGTTTGGATGGGGTTTCTTCCGTTCAATGGTTCCTGTCATTCTACCGTGGATGTTTGGCGAGGTGGTCATCAATGGTTCCTCTCGGTTTAGCTACGACGAATCCCGGATGTCGACCAGGTTTCTTTGTCACGCTACACTCATGTCCAAATTTGACTTCTTAACGACTTATTTTCATGCAATTATTTTATTCTTATCCTTTATTTGAATTGCATGGATTGTAGTCATTTCATTGGAATTCGTGAATATTAGCTAACGTTATCTGGGATTTACTCACCAGGGATGTGTCATTGTTTTTGGCGACAAATTGCAGATCCTGCGACAAGCCGAGGCAAGGGCGTCTTAGGCGACTACGTCTAAGTTAGGAGAGCCGTCACTTTTTGCGTAAGTGGTTGTATGTATCTATTTACTGTTTTATGAAATTTTTAGGAAGGACTTGTACACCTGATACATGTATATGCTCACCTTTTGTACTTTTGTTGCTTTTGATATACATGGTATCAAATGTCGGGTTTCCACACTATAGGGTTAATCGTACCATGCAAACTTTTTATCTCTACCGTGTTGCATGCTTCAAAGACTTTCGCTTAAATGTTAATTTATAATAATTTGATGAATCGTGAACAACTTAACTTAGTCAATTTAAGGTGAACATACATAAAATTTTCCATAAATACTAAGTTAAGATGAATAGGGTACGTATAAAGGTGTAGGTCGCAGGCAGTCAAAATTAAGTGTGCGGTGACATGGCATCCTTAGTGACGTGTCTCGCAACGTGGCGATACCTGGTTTGCTTTGGAGTTTGGGGCCGTCACATTTAGGTACTTGATTAAATTACATGTAGTTGCTTCACTATACTAATAAGGCATGTAAATCTAACATAAAACCATATAATTCATAATCCACATTTTGAGACGAAGAAGAAACCATGCCTCCAAAAACAAATCAAATGAAGATTACAAAATCCAAAAAAATAGAGACCAGATTCAATTGACAAAGGAAAGTAAAGTTTTTAGGTTGAATGTGATCAAACACCTCCTATCGCCACTCATGGTTTTCACCAAATCCGTCACAACCACCCCGCTCGCAAAACCTTCAAATCTAAGACAAAACCAATCACAGAAAAATGACGAATCGTCGATCCACAACCAAGTAATAAAACCACTCAATCGATACAAGAAAACCATAAAGAACCAAAATTCCAATCGCCAGCAATACCAATCGAATAAGAAAGTTATTTGGAAACCTAAAAAGACAAATCAAAACATGAATTCAGTTGCGAGTAGCGCTCACCATTCCTTGAACCACTTGACGGCAGGAGCCTTGGCCGGACGATCGGACGCCTATCGAACAAGTGCAACTCCATTGTCGCATCTATTAAATTGGACAAGCCTTTATCGACGAGAACTGGTGCAATGGTTGGGGCCAGGGTTAGGGTTTGGTGACCGAGAAAACAAAGAAGATGAAGAGAGAAAAAGGAGGAGATGTAGAGAGAGAAATTTAGATGGGAATCAGAGTACCTGGAGAGTGAATCGTTGGTTGGAGAGATTGATCGCTCACGCGAAAGAGAGAGGAATCGAGAGAAATGGTTTTGAGTCGATGAGAGTCGATGAAAGTAAGTCGATTAAGAGTGGTTTTGAGTTTTAATAGCCTAATACATAGAGGTTACTAAAAACCCTATAAATTAGGTGCTATAAAAACCCGAATTGCTTAATACATGGGGGTTACTTAAAAACCTCTATCAATTAAGTGTTATAGAAAGCTTAATCGCTTAATACATAGGGGTTACTTAAAAACCTCTATCAATTAGGTGTTATAAAAAGCCTAAATTGTTCTAGTGTGACGATGTGTTTCCACAAATCTCGCTATGCATCGGACGTACAGCATGAGGATGATAACCTCTAGTGTGAGTTTAGGGTGCACGTTGTTATCATGTTTCGGTGTTCAATATGATTTCCCAATCCAAAATAGAAAGATAATATACTGCTAATAAAATAAGTCCAACTGCGCGTGGATATATATGGAGTAGGGCAGCGCCCAAAATTTGAATCCTTCTTGGGGTCGGGGAATCCACACCCTATCCTTTCTGCCCCCATCCTATATTCTCTCTTTCAACTTTGGAAAGTAAGGCGGTGTAACCATAAAGGAAAGTTACATCTCTTCCTTATTTGTAACCTCGAACCCCACCTCACACTCTCCATAATTTAATTAATTTCCAAGCCCAACCTCAACCACAAACCATCCCACCCCTTGACGTCCTCACTCAATCTCCCACAACTAATTTATCATATATTGTATTTTAATATTTTCTACTAATTATTTTTTATGAGGCCCGCTATGGTCACCCCACCAATTCATGAAGGCACCCTCTTATTGAGGGCACAAAGCAAATTACGAAGGGTACCCAAAATTCAGGCCCGAAATCCCAAAAATACCTATGCCACCAAAGTGGAGGCACCCACCAGCCCACCAGCCCACCATCATGCATATGAACCCTAGAGTTTGAGATCAATCCATTGAAAGCAACCTATGAACCCCAAATTTGTCTTCGTTCCTCTACTCTATCCTCTGTTGTAGGTGGATTTTGGCTGTGCCGTTCGAGTTTGGAGGCTCACCGAATTGATAGAGTTGGTGTCGACATTAGGGCTTGGATTCGTCGTTGTTCTCGAGCTCAAGCTGTGAAATCGATCGATTGAAGGTACATTGATAGTCTAATTAAGTTGCTTTTGGTCGATTATTTGTTATGTTTGTGTAGCGGTGCATTCAATGGTACGTGCAAATGCGAATTCTTGGTTGTCGGCCACACAGGCCAGAAAAAACTAGCTTAGTCTCGGCCAAGCATGATCGAGACGTGGGGGAAGTTTATGGGGACTCGTGGTTCTCGGCTAGAGAGGAGACACTATAGTCTCTGCAATGAGTGGCCGAGACTGATTCGGGTATATCGGTCACACGTCGCCGAAATTGTACTTGTGTTATTATGTTAGGTAGCGTAACGCTGTGAGTGCTCTTGGGTACCATCTCACGAGAGTAATTCGAAGTGTGTAGTAGATGTCATGTCGGTGATGTACAACCGAGAAATTATAAATTGTCTCGGTTGTGCATGACCGAGATTGATATTGATTTCTCGGTCATGTGTCACCGAGATTTTTATTTGTTTCTCGGACCCGTTTGACCGAGACTATGGAAATGGAAGATTTTACTCCTTTTTTATATTCCTCTTCTGTTTGTGCAGCAGACGCTTACATGTTGTAGTTTTCTCAGGTATGGCTCATTCGAAAGCCCCGGTGACTAGGGAGGAGGTTGGTATAAAGGTGTCGAGGGGTAACCGTGGGCGAGGCGGACGGAGACCCCCGACGGTATCTTATCGAAAAGAGAAACAGCAAGAGAAGGTGGATTTGAAGGGAAATGGTAAGATTGGTGGAGGACGTGCGAAGAAATTAGAATTGCACGATGAGGGTTCAAACATTGACGCGCAGCGACACTCAGATCTTATCGTTGCCCGAGGTGAAGATGAGGCTTATGCATCAGAGTCTAGTAGTAGTGACTCATCAGCACCGACGGATACCACAAGTAGTGATCGTAATGTGGGTGGGAGTACTAGTGGTGGAGGTGCCCATAATGAGGGAGAGTCACATGGGCAGAGGGAAATGTGTGCTCCTTTCCTCGGTGGTCCCGAAGATGGATCGCTGTTGAAGAGCTTTAAAGATCACGTCGCATTAGCGATTTGAGCAATGAGGTACATACGTTTCTCCTTGTATGGAGTAGTTTAAAACCTTGGGTTTTCACGAAGTTGACGGAATGTTTTTTGTTGTTGCAGGATCGTCCGACACTCAAGTGTATCAATCACGGTGCTAAGATCCAAGAATGGGACTTACTGTCGTGCCACTCTGACACTGCGGGCCTTCAGAAGATTATTCAGTGCTCTGGGTTGAATACGGTGATAGACTACTCATACCATAAGGCTAACAAGGAGGTTATCACTGCCTTTGTGGAGCGGTGGCAGCCGGAGACGAACACATTTCACTTACCATTCGATGAAATGTCGATCTCCTTGGAGGATGCGAGCATGGTCCTGAAGATTCCTGTCACGGGCAAGGTGGTGGCAGTTGAGAACTTTGCGAGGTACACCGACGAATCTCGCTCAAATGCAATTAAGCTAGCGTCGAAACTACTTTGGGTTAGCATTGAAGATGCTGAGGAGGAAGTGAACATCAGCAAGGGGCTGATAGTGGGAAAAGGTTGGCCGAAGAGTCGATGGTGCCCCAAAGCGGGATCGAGGAACACAAACTATCCTCCTGTGGCATGCACAGCCCGGGCATACTTGTTGTACCACTTTCTTGCACCCTTTTTGCGGATAAAAGTGGATCTCGGGTATCCATTGCGTTGTTGAAGCTTCTTGAAGATGTAGATGACGTGGGAAACTATGCATGGGGTGCAGCTGCATTAGCGTACTTGTACCAACACTTGGGGTCTGCCACCAGATTACAAGTTTCTCAAATTGCCGACTACCTCACATTACTTGAGGTTTTTTACTAAATCGACTAGACTTCTTTTCTGAGTAATTACTATTTATTTTTGCATTTTTTCTCTAACTAGTGTTGTATCTATTTGCAGGGATGGGTGTACGAGCATTTCAAGCTTGGGCTCGCCACACCTAATGCAAAATACATGGACTACGTGTAACCTCGTGTCTGCAGATGGGTTCAAAAGCACGAGACCGTGATGAATCTTGACAAGGTTGGGTCCATTAGGTGAACATTGGACGGGTTGCGCCCAAGTGAAGTGAGATACTACACCCTTCTTGAAACTAAATGTTGCATTTAGTTTATGGTTACTAATTATGGTTGTCTACGTTTTATTAGGTTACTTGGGATCTATATGTTAATCACCAGGAGAATGGAGTTGTGCACGCGATGGCCTTCTACAGTGGCACACTGAAGTACATAGATGTGGTGGAGCCCTACCATCCAGAGAGGATTCTAAGGAAGTTTGGCCATGTGCAATCTATACCAGATCCTTTGTACCGGCCATTGGAAGCACATCGAGGCCCTTCTGCACTCAAATACTCAGTCAAGTATGATTTCCAAGTAGACGATTGGGAACGTTGACACAACCATTTGTTGGCCCCCGAAGTGTGCGATGAGAAGGCAGAGTTCGAGTTTCGGTTGATCGTAAGTTTTGCATAAGGAAAGTGGTCTCGGTCGTTCAGGACCGAAACCATGGTAAACTTCCGGGCCCTGCACAATCGACATATCCTGATACGTCTCGGCCTTTTCCCGCCGACATCTTCACCTGATACTCGTTGACTTATAACTGAGAGTAATGTAGACCCCGAAACCTCATTTACTTTCGGCTTTTGCATACTGAGAAGTTTATATGGTTTTCGATTGCAGAATACAGAGAACTTCTCATGTTTTTCAGTTGGTGCATGCCGAGAGTGATATAGACCCCAAACAGAGACCAATTTCGGCTTTGTCATACCGAATGACAACCATAACATGATACCCACCTCACTTTACAAACCATAACATAGTACCAACATAAATTTAGATACATAACATAAATTATTGACAACATGACTTTACATAGTCAGAGTTAATAATATTTACACGCTTGTGGTATTTCGTCAAACACATTTCGATCGCTAAGGAGTATCTAAATCTACCAAGGGTAGAACTCCTTCTTCAGAAGGTACGACTAGCACAATTTCACAAATGACAAATCTATCACGCCATCCTTTAGCGCACTCCTCAACATATCGTTCCCACGATGGATATAAGGATGGCAACGATTCATTAACAGTCAACTTCACCTGTCAAAGGAAAAAGTACAACAGAGAACCCATTGTCACATACCCGATTAAGAAGAAAAATGACCCAATTCACAAAAAAGTCTAGGAACTTACCTTAACCCAATGGATGTTCCTTTCATTAATCATGACAATGACAAGTCTGCTATGTAACGACGCCACAATGACAAGTCTGCTATGTAACGACGTCGGTGGAGCATTACGTAGAGGAAAAAATGTCGAGGTACTACCATGTGAGATGTTTACTAGAATGACATTAAAGGCAGTTGATATTAATAATCCCATATCTGGAAGTGTCAACCATTCTTCGAAAGAGGCACCAACGTTATTATTTGGACAATGCACGACAGTCTTGACATTCTCGTAACTCGTTCCAAGCACTTCCCACCAAAGGTTTTCATGCCCAATTATCTCATCAAACATTTTTCTACGTACTATCATCCAACCGTCTACATCGGGAAGTCCTAGCCCAGAGGCAACACACCGATATCCACAATTTTCATCGCCTACCACATCGATAGTGCTCTCAACATATGGCAACCAATCCGGTTCTATGCAATGAGAGTAAGCCATGTTAGATGCACTTTGGGTGCGTCGACTTGTACGACACATTTTAGGCCCAACATTACTTTATTTGTTCCTCGAACTATAAGCCTCTTCTATTGATAGTACGTACTCAAATCCGCTAGGCAATCTTGTCGTCGAAGAATCGTCTTCATCGTGCTTTGTCTTTGATCCTGTCTTACTTCCCTTTTCAACATACACCCGATTGAAGACCCCGGTGTCCTTCCCTTTGTCTTTATTTTCGTAGGTGGCACCACTCCCGGTGTAGATGAAGGTTGACTAATCTCCCTGAGCTGCTGAATAATCCTGATACGATCATCCTCTTTAGTGCAAGCATGAAGCTTTTGCATGACTCTTTCAATCTCATCGTGCACATTGTACCCAGACCGATCCACAGGATTCTCAGGTATCATAATTAACTTTCGCCAGTACACATGAATGTCCTTAAGAGGGATGGGTGACCCAGCAAATTTATGGAAATTTAGCTTGTGGGCACAAGGAAGGTCGTGTGTGGTACGTATCTCGCAACCACAACGAGTTGAGTCATGTCCAACATCCTCTCCACGTTCCAATTCATCTCGAATTAACTTTTGCGCCCGTTGAGAGACATAACCACGCAATCGGCGATATAACTCATCCAAATATTCATGTTGGACCACATTCAAGCTGAGCTCAAATGATGCCTTGATGTTGTTGTGTTGGATCCTAAGGATGCCATCAACCACATTCCACAAAGTTTCAAAATTTGCCTGATTGTTGCCAAGATGTAGCTTCAGAGTGGAATGCGCAGACTCAACCCTCTGTGTTGTTGTTTCCCCAAAATGCATAATTCGATTTATCGAGGCCGGTACGAATTTCTCCTATACGTCTTTACCCATGTGTTCTCCAAGTAATCAAGAAGACCCTTCACATTCCCGAACTCACAACGCAAGTCATTCATCCTAACTTCAAATAAGGCCTCGGACTTAGCATACATCACGCTCATCCACCTATCCATGAAACGAGCAAAGCCTTCGTTATCCCCAAACATCTTCTTAGTCTTGGCCAATACTACTTTGTTGACGTGCCAAGAGCAAAGAAGGTGAGACGATGATGGGAATACTTATTCGATGGCACTAATAAGGCCTAAGTCTCGATCCGTAACACACACGTCAGGTTTAGGCCACCCATCCAATATGGATCTCAAGTTGTTAAGTGCCCAAACATAATTTGCATGACTCTCTGATGATATGAAAGCAAACCCAACGGAGAACGTCAAATGCATTGAGTGATGCCAACTATCTCTAACAAAGACATTCGATACCTATTTGTTTTGTAAGCGCAATCCATCAAAATTACTGATGAGAAACACCTTAGCAAATTGATTGAATCCGGATGTGACCAAAAAAATCAGTGAAGATATTCGTATCGGGATGCTTCCTATGCCACGACATCCACTTATTCTTCTCCAATATGTGCAATAGTTGTTGCATTTGAGTCCTCCCACCCGCATCCTCAATTCGAACTTTTTATCTTTGCATTATATATTGTCCGCATTGTCGATGCGTTTGTAACATCTTTTTGCTTCAATGTATTGAGGATGTCTATTGGTTTCACATTACCCTTTGTCATCTGCACCACAACCTCCTACTCCCCCTTATCCAATCTTCCGACATATGAGTGGGCATCCAAGTTTTTCGCGGGGTCGTGATTGTGCCTCCCACATATGACAGTGACATATCACAAAGAGTCAGCATTTTTCTTGATGTTAATAAGGAAAGGGCATCCACATTTCTACATACTGGTTTGAGTACTCCCCGTTTCCTCTTCTTATTCATTTCTTGCTTTCAAAGCAATTTTGGCCGCTTTACCCTTCCCAACTCTTTGTGACATTCCCCTATATGTACCAGACCTCTCACACGCAAGTTTTACCCTTCCCCTGCGCTTAATCCCTCTAGCATAAGAGTGCTTCGTCACTAACACAAACTTGTTCTCCCGGCCTATCATTTGAAGCCATGAAATTGGCGCTTTTCTAAATGGGAATGACCTACATGGTGTAAATGAATCTTGTAGTATGGAAATAAAGTAGAAATCGGAATTACCTGCAATACAAACATTATAACATTATGATCAACCGAAATGCACAATAAACTCACCAAAAACCTAAAAAACCACGTTTTAGGTTGTACAGGTCCGAGAATCTAAGCATAGTTTCGTTCATGTCCAACTAAGACCTATAAAATTGTCTCGGTCGTTCCATACCGAGATTATGACTTCGTGTCGTTCACAGCATGATGTGAACTACGAAGAAGTCACGGTGGACGTCAACCGAGATGTTTGTACAACTCTTGTTCTACCTCCTCTTGCACCAATACAGTACAATCTTCCATTTTATAGTGCAAACAAACTCGGATTGCTCGAATTTACAAAACCCTACGTTGGCGAACCAAACCATCAATTTCATAGTTTTTGATCCAAATAACAGTTCCTACAAAGCATCATTAGGTTGCCAAACATTGTTACCTCGCTGTCGGATGATGTCAAGACGCAACAATCGATATACGCTCGACAAACACAATTGTGGCTTTAGGTTTCGCTTGTGATCCAAGGTGGTGGGGTGCCCCATTTTTGTTTTAAAAAATGGTTTGTGGGGTTTGAGTGACTATATATGAAGGGGCAAAATAGTCATTTCCATTTTAGTTGGGAGAATTACAAAAAAATATGGGTGCCTTCATGAATTGGTGGGGTGCCCATAGCGGCCCTTTTTTATTCAGTAATAAGTAATGAAGGGAGATCCTAGTTTTGATATTGTAAAGCACCCAACTATTAATTTAAACGATTTTATGTTTGTGAGACTATTGCAATAGGAGGGGTCTAAGGAAGGAGAAAGTCGAATTAGTTCGGCCAAGAATAGCAGCAAGACCTGCAGTGCAGGTTTTGATGAAGGCACGATTGAAGTAGGAAGGCATAGGCGAGGCCGTCCCCTGGGGTCAAAGAACAAGCCCAAGCCCTCTCCCCACCTTGCAATCCGAGACCCCGATCAGTGCTCAATAATGTAGCCGTTCGTCCTCAAATTCCTAGGGGCACCGACGTTGTGAATGCCGTCTTTGGATTCGCTAAACATAAGAATGTCGGCCTTTGCGTTCTCACTGCATCCGGGACCATTACTAATGTCTCTCTACGTCAACCTTCCTTTACTCCAGAAGGTGGAGGAGCCGTCATCAACTTCCATGGCCGCTTTGATCTTCTTTTGATTTCGGCTACCTTTATTCCTCCATTGTCATCCACAAACTCGTTCACAATCTCCCTTGCAGGCCCTCAAGGTCAAATCATCGGTGGATCGGTGGTGGGTGCATTAGCTGCAGTTGGCACCATTTTCCTTGTTACTGCGTCGTTTGATGCCAATTCATATTACCGTTTGCCTATTGAAGAAGAAATGCTAGATGCGGTAGTATCTCCGATAGTTGTATCTGGTGCCAGTGATGAGAGCCACAACCACCACAACCGCCATAGTAGCAATGTAAGGTCAGATCAGTATCGCAGGATGTGTCACGCGGTCGTTAAGTGAGGGGTTTACCCTAGGGAAGTTTTTCTCGCTCAACCCAACCCGTGGTGACAAGAGCCATCTTAGTTCAACACTACCAATACTTTATTCGAATGAACAACAAGTAATGGCACCAAGGAAATGTTTTACTAACACTACAAGAAAATGGTTAATTAGAAACGGAATTAGCAATGGAATTTATTTTCATTTCTACGAATAAATAATTAGAGACTGATTTGAGAAGGAATCATTCAGAGACGGAATAGAGAGAGATCAGAGATGGAAAAAGACAAAGAATAGAGATGAAATTAAATTCCATCTCAAAATAATGGCGCCAAGGTCCCCACCAAAAGATAAATTTCATGTAACCGTCCGTTATGTCTCGAGATTCGTGCGTGCTTGAATGCGAATATTTGTAAACAGGGGATGGATGTCTCACTTCTCTTGCTCAACCTGCCATTCTCACCATTCTCTCCCTCCTCAAATCTCTCTCTCAACCCGCCATTCTCACCACTCTCTCCCTCCTTTGTCTCTTTCTCTCTCGCGACCATCAACTCTATCTCTCTCTCTCGATTCTCCGTTAAGGCTGAGTCTCTCTCTCCCCGAAATCTGCCTCCCAAACCCTGAAATCACTGTCGTTTGTTGGAGTTGGGGCCTCTCTGCCGCTCTGCGAGTGGATGTCGCGTCTACCGGAGGTGGCGCCAATCGCTAGTCCTTGCTCAAATCCGCCCCGTAGTTGGTCGCCGCTGTTCGTCGCCACATTGGAAACCAAGTTTGGCCCTCTGCTGTTGGTGGCTGTGCAGCCCCCGCTGCCGTTCGCCGCTATTCGACGTGCTGGCTTAAGGCTTCTGCCGCTTTTGGCTGTGCAGCCCCCGCCGTTGTTCGCCGATCTGCGTCGCTTGCCGTGGAACGCTCTTCGTCGCTGCCTCAGAAATTATCGCCATCGCCTTTGATAAGTTGGTATTTATAGGTATTTAATAGTCTATTTTAATATATTTAATTATTAAAAGTATTTAAAATATATATTTAATTATATTTTTTGGTCATTTTTAGGTGAAACAGAGTAAGCGATTGAATTCGTGGCGGAAAAATACTCGAAATGGAGTATTTACTTGAAGTGATCGAATGCCGACAGTTTGCCTCGAAATACGCGTTGCGCGGTGGGTCGAATAGCGGACATGGTTTTCCAGCCAATCAAAGCATGCCACGTCAGCGAGAAAAGTACCTCGGGACCATTCAGATGCCGTCATATGGGCATTCAAAGCCAACAACACGTCAACACGCCAGCGCGACCAATCGGGTGTCGCCACGTCAGCCGTCTCCAGTTGCCGCAACCAATCCTGCGTTGCCACGCGATACCACGTCAGCAGCGAAGCCATGTCACACCGCAAGCAATCTTCTTCACGTTTCAGCCTTCGCCGATATGCCTCGGGAAGCGCGACAGCACAGACTCCCAGTTATTCGCGCGAGTTGCGATTTTCTTCTCTGAGCCACGTGTGCCGCGTGGCGGTGTCTCATTGGCCCAGACATGTCAATATAAGGGGTTCAGCCAATCCGGAAGCGACACGCGGCGCTGAGTCATCACTCGCACAATGGAACGCACAGTTTCTCCTCGAATCACGCGGCGACAAATCAACGCGGTGACAGGGACAAACGAATCACAGCGGGACACGTGGCGGCGACGCAGAAATTCAGCGAATCACGCTGTGACACATGGCATAGTCGGTTTTCCAAGCCAAAAACATCCCTACGATGCTCCTCGACGCACGAGTCACGTACCTAACCCCTAAAATTAGTATCCGAGACCAATTTGGAGTATTTTTATATATTAGGAACCTAGGTATTATTAGGAAATGAAATAATTAGTATAATTTTAGATTAGTTTTTAGTATAGATTTTTGAAGATGATGTCCGGCTAATCAATTTCTTGCCTAAGTCGAAGGGGAAGCAAGTCGGGATCATGGATTCAAAGCATATTTTGTGAGATCTTTTTATTTTATTATTTAATTTAATTTAATTTCTCCTATTTCATTGTTGTTGATTTACTGATTATGATTTAGATCTATGGTATGTATGAGGCCTGTGCATGCTTTTAGATTGACAATCTATAGTTATTTGGAATATTAGTATCCGTGTAATTGTGCTTTTAGACCAATAAAGTAACAAACATTCACCCGTTTGCCGTAAAACCATTTCGGTGTTTGAATGTGCAACAATTGAATCTAGGTTAAATCGGGAGCGGACGCGATCCGGTTATCTAGGATTAGTGTTCCCATAGATCTATATTACTGCGGTTAGTGTGTTAAACCTGATTGGCGGATGTCTAGGGTTATACATTAATTAGGGAAGTAGTTAGTGGCGGACGTCCTGGCTATCGAGATTAGGGGAACTAGGAATTTCTGGCGGTTGTCGATTTTCTATAGCTAATCTAGGAGAAATTAAATTAATAACTTTTTGGGAAAGATTGAAGACCATTGAATGCTATTGAATCTTGATTATGATTTGTGGAACTGGAGATTTGGGTGAACTTTTCATTATTGATATTAATTTGTATGAACTTTTTATTATTGTTTGTTTAATGAATTGTTTTATTGATTTCCCCATATTTAGTTAACTTGGGGTAAATTCACGTCTATGTGGGATCGACCTCGTATTTACCACTACTACACCCTTGTGGTTGGTAACTCTTTTACGGGTTATATTTGGCACGAACGACACGCGTCAAATTTTGGCGCCGTTGTCGGGGACTTTGTCTTTACTCTGAGTTTAGGTGTTATTTAGTTATATTAGTTTAGTTAATCCATTTATCTTGATTAGTTTGTTTTAGATAGATTAGTAAGTAATTAGTTACGTTTTGTTTTAATCTGGTTATATTAATTAATTAATTATGTTTTGTTTTTTCTTACGTTTTACTTTTCGTCACGTTTTTTTTTTTTTTTTAGTTAGTTTTTTTAGTTTTCAATGTTTTACTTTTTATTTTTTACTTTTTAATTTTATTTTTTATTTAACTATTCTACTAGTTTATTTACTTTTTTTATTTTTTTATTACTTTACTATTTTACTTTGTTAGTTAGATTAGTAACTATTATTTTTTTCTTTATTAGTTTACTTTGTTTATTTATTTATTTATTTTTCTTATTTTATTTTGTCTGTCTAGTCCCTTGCTCTTAACATGTATGCAGGCAATATGTCGAGTTCCACCGACCAGAAACTTGATCGACTACTCTCCATCATGGAACACTTCTTCTCCTCTTGTAAAGTGCAAGTCAACCCTGACATGGACTCCTCCTACCTCCATAATTATGGTTGATACAAAGATTCACATTATTATAATGTGAATGGGGTAGGTATGCCACAAAATAGATATCAAAGTATTAACATGAATTCTTTTGTGCAACAAGCCGAGGTTTGCGAAATTTGTGGAGATTATTCTCATTCCGCACATAATTGTCCATATCATCCACAGTATAAGAATTATCACTATTCTAACTATGCATCGTCACAACCCGGCTTCTCTGGATTCATGTCACACACACAAGCTCCTCAACATGAACGAAATCAACGGTGTCATCAAAGCCTCTCCTTGAACGATATGATGATGCAAGTGATGGAAATTTTGCCTGAAAATTGGCGAACTCGCAATGAGATTCAAAATATCGATTTCAGTTTGCCAGCCTTGACGGACGTGCAAACTTCCTTCACTTTTACCCCAGAGGAGGATGTGAGTGATGATACGTTGACAAATCTTGAGGTGAGAGAGGATATACAGCCGGAAGACTATGTGATGGAAATATCGAAAGAATGTGAAGTCTTTCAAATTGAGCCCGAGATTGTCATTGCCTTAAATGAGGAAGAAAATGAGATGAAAATTGATGTCGATTCAGACAAGCCGGAGATGCAGCAGATAGAGAGCAAGGAAGACCAACCTCTGGTGTTGGTACGACCACCCACCCTCCCATACACATATGGTACACCTTATAAGGGGTGGAAGTAAGGGAGCGTTTGCCAGATCTTCTACACTGCCGACACCTTTGAGTTGGACGATCCTGATACGATTGATTCATTCGTTTTGGAAGTTCCGGATGAGCTCCTAAATCTGAAAGAGGGCGTGCATGCTTCATTGCCCAATTACGTAGATGCGTCATTCGTTGTCGACATCTCTAAAGGAGAGGGCATCATGTGATCCATCATTCTAAGTCTACCCAAAGACTTAAAAGAAAGGCGGCTCGTTGGGAGGCAGCCCAACTTTATTTTTATTTTATTTTATTTATTTCTTGCATTTAATTTCGTTTTAGTTTTTTTTTATTTTTTATTATTATTTTTAATAGCACTCTAATTTGGTTCCTTTATTTTTACAGGTGATAGAGGGTGGGAGCGTTAAGTTTTGTAGGTTTGACTTTGGATTACATTTTTAACATAATTTGAGCATTTTTATTTTTTAGGAATTAACATGTTTATAGGATTTTAGGTGTTTTGAGACTTGGTTGGATATACCTAACTTAAGTCGCTGCATCTGTGGCAGGTTTTTGACTAGACCCAAAACCCTAAATTTCATTCCATCATCTTGTTGATTTCACCCTTAGTTGACAGACTTCGGGCTCGCAAGACTTGATTGGAATCTTTTGAGTTAACTCCTATGTTTACTAATTCTTGCTCTTGTTATGATTGTTATTTTAAAGTTTCCTTAGTCACCCACATATGAGAGGTTTTGTGCATTCACAAGTTTTTTTGATACTTTCTATTATGCATGCATTTGTATCATTTTCTAATCCTTTCTTCTTCACGACTGTCATTTTCTTTTTGTCATATGGTTGTCTTGACTTGTTTTGAACCTTGAGGACAAGGTCCTGAATAAGTTTGGGGGTGTTTTAAGGATTGTGGATTGCTTTGGATGGATTCTTTTGCGAAAGACCGCAGGTGAGATCGTTTAAGTTTTTTTTTTATGCGGTTATATGCAGATATTTGGATGGTAATGGTGGTGTTTTATATCATTTCTTCCATTTCTTTCATTTCTTGTCCATTCATATTCTTTTCTCATTTCATTAGGAATTGATACACTTTCATGTATATATTTAGTATGTTATTATTTATTTAGAGTCACCTGAAACTTTGTTCATGACTTTGGTTGTGGATGAGTAAATTACAGTTGCCTTTTTAACTTGAAACTTGGAAAAAATCAGGAGAAACATTTAATCAAGTATGTAGCTCAATATTTTTATGATTTCATGATTAGAGAATGAGATGATGGTTAAACTTAGTGCTAGATAACGAAAATGAGTAGAAGGTCTAATTTATGCAAGTTGTATTGTTTTAACCCACATTGGGGGATTTGCTTGATTATAGTGAAAGTGAGAAGTACTAACAAGAGTTTTATTAGTGTAGAGTGTCCTACAAGTTTCCACAGGAAATGGAGCAGGGAAACTTGTGGTGGGAAAAAGTGAGAAAAGCGGTCCGCAGGAAATGGAGCAGGGATCGTACTACTTGAAAAAAGAAAAACAAATTTGGAGAAGAAAAAAAAATAATAAAAAAGAAAATAAAAATGAATGAAGGCGGAAGTTGTGAAACACCTCAAATAAAAGATTTAGTTCGAGTGCTTTCACTATATTAAGTAAGAAATTTGAACTTGCGTGCTTAAATGTATAGACTAATAAAACTTATGATTAGTTGATGGCCTTTGTTTTGACCGAGTTTATGTTTTAAAAGTGAGATCTCAATTGTGTTTGGGTTGCGGGGCTTGGCATATCATAACTCTGAAATTTTCTGAGTTACTTGTTAATTTGGTGACTATTTAAATCAAAGGAACTCCATGAATTTGGGTCGGGTATAGGATTAGTTGAGTCATTGCATTATTATATTAGAAGTCTAGTTTATTTGTGTTGTCATTTACACCTTTACTCGGGACGTGCAAAGTCTTAAGTTTGGGGGTATTTGATAAGTTGGTATTTATAGGTATTTAATAGTCTATTTTAGTATATTTAATTATTAAAAGTATTTAAAATATATATTTAATTATATTTTTTGGTCATTTTTAGGTGAAACGGAGTGAGCGGTTGAATTCGTGGCGGAAAAATACTCAAAATGGAGTATTTACTTGAAGTGATCGGATGCCGGACAGTTTGCCTCGAAATACGCGTTGCGCGGTGGGTCAAATAGTGGACATGGTTTTCCAGCCAATCAAAGCATGCCACGTCAGCGAGAAAAGTACCTCAGGACCAATCAGACGCTGCCACGTTGGCATTCAAAGCCAACAGCACGTCAACACGCCAGCGCGACCAATTGGGTGTCGCCACGTCAGTCGTCTCCAATTGCTGTAACCAATCCTGCGTTGCCATGCGATACCACATCAGCAGCGAATCCATGTCACACCGCAAGCAATCTTCTTCACGTTTCAGCCTTCGTCGATATGCCTCGGGATGTGCGACGGTACAGACTCCCAGTTATTCGCGCGAGTTGCGATTTTCTTCTCTGAGCCACGTGGGTGCCACGTGGCGGTGTCTCATTGGCCCAGACATGTCAATATAAGGGGTTCAGCCAATCCGAAAGCGACACGCGGTGCTGAGTCATCACTCACACAACGAAAAGCACAGTTTCTCCGCGAATCACGCGACGACAAATCAATGCGGTGACAGGGACGGACGAATCATAGCGGGACACGTGGCGGCGACGCAGAAATTCAGCGAATCACGCTGTGACACATGGCATAGTCGGTTTTCCAAGCCAAAAACATCCCTACGATGCTCCTCGACGCACGAGTCTCGTACCTAACCCCTAAAATTAGTATCCGAGACCAATTTGGAGTATTTTTATATATTAGGAACCTAGGTATTATTAGGAAATGAAATAATTAGTATAATTTTTTATTAGTTTTTAGTATAGATTTTTGAAGATGATGTCCGGCTAATCAATTTCTTGCCTAAGTCGAAGGGGAAGCAAGTCGGGATCATTGATTCAAAGCATATTTTGTGAGATCTTTTTATTTTATTATTTAATTTAATTTAATTTCTCCTATTTCATTGTTGTTGATTTACTGATTATGATTTAGATCTATGGTATGTATGAGGCCTGTGCATGCTTTTAGATTGACAATCTATAGTTATTTGGAATATTAGTATCCGTGTAATTGTGCTTTTAGACCAATAAAGTAACAAACATTCACCCGTTTGCCGTAAAACCATTTCGGTGTTTGAATGTGCAACAATTGAATCTAGGTTAAATCGGGAGCGGACGCGATCCGGTTATCTAGGATTAGTGTTCCCATAGATCTATATTACTGCGGTTAGTGTGTTAAACCTGATTGGCAGATGTCTAGGGTTATACATTAATTAGGGAAGTAGTTAGTGGCGGACGTCCTGGCTATCGAGATTAGGGGAACTAGGAATTTCTGGCGGTTGTCGATTTTCTATAGCTAATCTAGGAGAAATTAAATTAATAACTTTTTGGGAAAGATTGAAGACCATTGAATGCTATTGAATCTTGATTATGATTTGTGGAACTGGAGATTTGGGTGAACTTTTCATTATTGATATTAATTTGTATGAACTTTTTATTATTGTTTGTTTAATTAATTATTTTATTGATTTTCTTAAAAACCACCATATTTAGTTAACTTGGAGTAAATTCACGTCTTTGTGGGATCGACCCCGTATTTACCACTACTACACCCTTGTGGTTGGTAACTCTTTTATGAGTTATATTTGGCACGAACGACACGCGTCGCCTTCTGCCGTCGCTGCCTGTAACCATCGCCACTGGTCGCCGTTGTTTGTCGCTGCCTCAGAAACCATCGCCATTGGTGGGCCCTCTCGCTCGTTACTGTTGCACGCCCAGCCCCCGCCTGTCGCCATTGTCGCCGCTCTTCGTCGCTGCTTCGGCAACCATCGCCGCTGGTTGGGCCCTCTGCCGCCTCTGCTTGTGTAGCCCCCGCCACTGGTCGCCGCTGTTCATCGCTGCCAGGTGAGGTAATATTTCCATTGATATACCCTTTTCGATCAATTTCACAAATAATAGAAATCAAAATAAGATCAGTTTTTCCAATTTGAAGTTCTAGCATAACCTTCAATGCCTTAAAGAAGTGGATTTTGAATCATGAAATGAACTATAAAGAGACTACATGTTTGGAGCTACGATTTAGTATTGAAAACCACTTGACCAACCTAAAAAAAGTTAAAATTAAATTTGTTAGGACACTGTTGGAGCTTGAAAAGGACTTACAAGGTGTGGAACGCGAGTTTGAAGTGGCCGAGAGCCGGTATAGGCTACGAATTGTGTCCATTTAAAGTAAGTAAACCTTTGAGGCAATTCTCTTTATTTCATTTCCATTTCTAAGTTGACTTTAAATTATTTGGTTTTTTTGACTACCGATATAATATTGGTAATGTCATGAATTGAATCCTAATATATAACTAATAGCAAGATTCTTGATATTTATCTCCTATCTAATAGGGATAACGAAACCGATTTTGATTATATCTCCTAATCTAATTTGTTATCTATCTTTATCAAATAGAAAGTTCATAACAAAACAGATATAACGAGATAAATAAACAATTTCAAAAATTAATTATTTGCAATTTCGGTCCTCATCCAGATAATCACAAATATGTCATTGAATCATGAACTACTATCCCAATCGAACCTAATCATATTAGTTTCGAATTAATATTCAGCCTTATACAATTCAAGAAACGTAAGACAATGTAACCTAAATATGCATACTGAATTACAGAGATTTCATCCATGCATCAATACACGAAAAATAAAGATTATACCTAATGGTGTCATGGATCACAGAACACGAAATTCAATTCATTGAAATTATTTGAATTAACCTAACATGGTTACTAGCATGTAAGAAACTGATTTTAATTAAATCACGAATATATATATCATATACACAAAACATGATAATAAATCTCACATGAAACTTATGTATATCACATATATATCAACTATTAACATGCTTTCAATCATATATCATGTATATATCAAAAGAAAACATGCAATGGATTTAATGGAATCAAACTCGAAGGCTTTGGTACCACTGTTGGGTTTTGGGGTTCATACGGAGCGGAGATTACAAAACAATTTTGACAAAAACCCCAACAGGATTTGAATCTAATTCCATTAAAAACGTTTAAACCATGAAAACTTAATCTTACCTCAGTCGCAATATACCTTTCTGAAGGTTGATCGATCTCTAAGGCGCTGCCAACGACGAACGCCCTCTATCAGCAGTCCACACACAAACGGTGGCCGAGATTCGAAGTGTTAGCTTCGAGAGGATACCAAACCTTTTTTTGTTTCTCTCCAAAACAATTCAGAGCATACCAGAAAACCCTAGTTCGTTTTAGAACGAAAATAGAGTTTCGGCCCTAAACGTTTTACGTGTGTTATAACTTAAAGCGTCTATTTATACAACCCTTGTATATAGACGGTTAAGTAAATTACACATATACCCTTACTTAAAGAAGTATAAGTGTAATACACCACAAGGACATTTCTTTCACGAATTTTATCACATAAAATTCATTTTTCTGAATCATCTTAAAATCTCGCAAAACCATTCTTAGTGTGCGACCTAATAGGCTCATACAACGTTGGCAGTATACCAAAACACATTTTGGTATACAAGTCATAAGCGGACTCTAACAAGACATTATGACTACCCAAGTCGTACGAATATCAAATCGATACAACCTAATCAATAGTGTATATAACATCCTTTTTGTCACATGATATCTTTTTGATCAAACATAAGGCATAGAATTGTCATCCAACATGTTCAATCGTACTAGTCTCGATCTCTAGGTAGACTGAAAACATCCAAATGACATTGATCAATATCAATTCACTTAAACTAGGCCTTTTAACAGTCTAACTCATCGAGGGATCCACTGGATATCTCTCTTTATATGAGAGGAACAAATTTTGTCTTGATTACACAACTTCATGACATCGCTCACACAATAACCAATCACAACCTTTATAATCGTCCGTTAAAGACAACATTTGATTGTGTCAAATCACTGTGTTCCTAATGTTGAAGTCTCTAGTAATCTCAAGTCAGAGGACTGGAATATATACCTATCATGAGAAACAACAATGACTTAATCCATGTGATGTTCTCATAGCGGGTCGGTCCAGTACTTTGTTCCCTAACAAGTACTCGTGATCTTGATTCGTATCCATATACGTATAATCATCATATGATCATCAATCAAGACTCACGCTAGTCTTAATTCAATATAGTTCCCAGTATAATGATCGACTAGGGACATTTAGGATATTTTGTAAATACCCATGTATCTTATTATAACGTAAACATGCAAATTAATTATAATAAACAACAAATGAAATCCTCTATTTTATTAACTAAAAGTATTCATAAAGACTATTAATAGATTGACCTAGGGCACATGCCCCAACATCTCCCACTTGCATTAGGGCCAATCATACATGCATCTAATGCCCACTGATCTAACATGACCATCATGTTTTTCTTGTGGAAGAGCTTTTGTCAATGGATCCGCAACGTTGTCTTCAGTAGGTACTCTGCAAATCTTTACGTCTCCCCTCTAAATGATTTCTCTGATGAGATGAAAACGCCCGAGTATATGTTTGGATCTGTGGTGTGATCTAGGTCCCTTGGCATGTGCTATTGCCTCGTTATTGTCACAATACAAACAAACAGGGTTAGCAATACTTGGAACCACGCCTAGTTCAGAAATGAACTTTTTAATCCAAATCGCCTCCTTTCTTTGCATCGGACGCCGTAATATACTCACTTCGTTGTAGAATCTGCCACACTCTCTTTTCGAACTTTTCCAACTTCTTTGCACCCCCATTCAAAGTAAACACATATCTAGACTACGATCTAAAATTATCTATATCAGTTTGAAAACTTGCATCTGTGTAACCATTTACAACTAGATCATTTTCTAAACCTCCATAGACCAAGAACACTTCCTTAGTCCTTTTTAGTACTTGAGGATGTTCTTTATTTGCTATCTAGTGACTCTCACTGGATCTCGATCGATATCTCGCTTGTAGTGCTCAAAGCATATGATACATTAGGTCGAGTGCATAACATGGCATACATGATAGATCCAATAGCTGATGCGTATGGAATCTTATTCATACGGTCTCGCTCATCATTTGTCTTAGAACATTGAGTCTTGCTAAGACTTATGCCATGAGACATTGGCAACAATCCTCTTTTAGAGTCTTGCAAACTGAACCTATTCTGCACCTTATCTATGTAAGCACTCTGACTTAGACCGATTAGCCTCTTAGATGATCCATATAGATTTTTATCCCTAGGATATAGGCTGCATCTCCTAAGTCTTTCATTGAGAAACACTTCCCTAACCAAGACTTGACATTCTGCAATGTTGGGATGTCATTTCCAATGAGTAATATATCATCAACATACGAGTACACGGAAAAACAACTACACTCCCACTCGACCTTCTTGTATACACAAGGCTCATCTTCGTTCTTAATAAAACCAAAATCCTTGATTGCTTCATCAAAACGAAGATTCCAACTCCGAGAAGCGTGCTTTAATCCATAAATGGATCTTTGAAGCTTGCATACCTTCCTAGAATTCTCGGGATGTACAAAACCTTCGAGTTGTGTCATATACACGTCCTCAAGCAGCTTTCCATTAAGAAATGCTATTTTTACATCCATTTGCCATATTTCATAGTCATAATATGCAGCATTGGCAATTAAAATTCTTATGGATTTAAGCATGGCTACTGGCGAAAACGTTTCATCATAATCAACACCTTGAGTCCGCTTTTTTGAAACCTTTTGCTACAAGTCTTGATTTAAAAGTATGCACTTTGCCATCCATGTCAGTTTTCTTCTTGAAAACCCATTTACATCCAATGGTCTTACCACTTTCAGGTAAATCAACCAAGTTCCAAACTTGGTTATCATACATTGATTGCATCTCAGAGTTCATGGCACTTAGCCATTTATATGAGTCTGGTCCAGACATAGCCTCCTGATAAGTGGTGGGCTCATTTTGGTTTATAAGCAACACATCACTACTATCCGTAATGAGACATTCGAATCTCTCTGGCTCATGTCTTACCCTACTAGATTTACGTGGGCCTTGTGTCACTTGTGGAGGTTCAACTGGTTCGGAACGTTGTTAAACTTCCAGTAGCGGTTCATTGTTTACCTGTGATTCTTGAACTTCTTCAAGATTTATTTCTCTCCCACTAGTGTCTTTTGAAATAAACAGTTTTTCCATAAAGATACCATACCGAGCAACAAACACTTTGTTCTCGGCGGGATTATAAAAGTAATATCTTTTTATTTCATTAGGATACCCCACAAATAAACACTTGTCAGATTTAGGTGCTAGTTTTTCTGAGACTTGTCGCTTTACGTAAGCCTCAAAACCCCAAATCTTAAGAAAAGACAAACTAGGTCTCTTCCCGTACCATATCTCATATGTTGTTTTATCAACCGCTTTAGAAGGAACTCGATTTAGAGTGAAAGCTGCAGTTTGTAATGCATAACCCCAAAAGGATAATGGAAGATCTGCATGACTCATCATAGATCGAACCATATCTAATAAGGTTCGATTTCTCCTTTCGTAAACTCCATTCCATTGTGGAGTTGCTTTGGTGGAGTCAATTCGGAGACAACCCCACAATTTCTAAGATGATCATCAAATTTTTGGCTTAAATACTCACCACCTCGATCCGATCAAAGTGTTTTGATAGTTTTACCAAGTTGATTCTCGCACTTCATTTTGAAACGTTCGAAACATCTCAAATGATTCACTTTATGTTTCATAAGATATACATAACCATATCTCACTGAAATCATCGGTAAATGTAATGAAGTACGATAACCTCCTCTAGCCATTATGTTTATAGGACCGCATACATCGGTATGTATTAGACCAAATAAATCACTTTCTCTTTCACCGTGTCCAAGAAAGGGACTTTTAGTCATCTTGCCCAAGTAAACAAGATACACACGTTTCATATGTTTCTAAATCAAATGAATCTAGAAGTCCATCTTTATGGAGCTTCGTTATGCATTTCTTGTTTATGTGCCCGAGATGACAATGCCAAAATAGGTTTGATTCAAATCATTTGACTTGAATCTCTTTGTATTTATGTTAAAGACTGAAGTATCGTGGACTTTTTCATGCTTAGAATATAAAAACCATCATACAAATCAGCATTTGCATAAAATATGCCTTTACGAGAAATGGAACATATATTATTTGCAATAATAAAATCAAAACCATCCATATCCAAACATGAAACAAAATGATGTTTTTGCTCAAGGAAAACACAAAATAACAATTATTTAAAGTTAAAATAAGTCCACTAGATAAAACTCAAGTCATATGATCCAACGGTTAGGGCAAAGAACTCTTGCTCCATTCCCTACGCGGAGGATGACTTCTCCTTTCTTCAACTTTCTACTTCTGGTGAGTCCCTGCACATTTATACAAATGTGAGATCCACATCCGGTATCTAATACCCAAAAATCAATAGTAGATAAATTAATTTCAATAACATAAATACCTGTAGTGGTAGTCGAACTACCCTTTTTCTTCCTTAGATCTTCCAGATAGAGTTTGCAATTTTTGAACCAATGTCCAGGTGCATGACGTAAATGACAATTTCCTTCTTTTTCTTTTGGGTGTTTTGAAGCAAGAACAGGCTGGGGCTTGACTTGTTCCACAGGCTTTGCGACAGGTGCGGCAACAGCCTTGGCAACTCTAGCCTTGCCTTTGCCTTTCTTCTTCATTCCCTTTCCCTTTTGGACCATCAACACATTACTAGAGGGTTTCTTGATATTTTGTTCAGCGAGCTTTGAGCATCAAATGCAACTCGAAATTGATTTCTCCATATTATTCATATTGTAGTTCATCACAAATTGTGAGTAACTCTCTGGTAATGAATTCAAGATCAAATCCGTAGCCAACTCTTGGCTTATGGGAAATCCGAGTCTATCAAGCTGGTCAACATAGCCCTTCATCTTCCGAACATGAGGACTAACTGACGCACCCTCAGTCATCTTGTAAGAATGTAGGTTTTTGACTGTCTTGAACCTTTCTTGCCTAGCTTGTTTGTTGGAACATTTCCTTCGAGTGTTATAGCCATGTCGTAGGCTTCCATTAGTTCCATGTCCTTCGAAGTTCAGAACCATAGTTGCCACATAATACATGCAACATCAGTAGAATCGTTGACATGCTTACTATGCGCATCCTTCACAGCTTTCGTAGCATTGGCTGGTGGGTCCTTAGGGATTGGAGCATCGAGGACATACAACTTGCATTCATGCTTAAGAACAATTCTCAATTTTCTGAACCAGTCAAGAAAGTTAGTCCCAGATAGCTTATCCTTCTCAAGGATGGATCGCTGTGACAGGGGATTATTGTTACTTGAAGAGGCCATCGATCTACAATAAAGATTATGCAAAGTTTATTTTAGTATAGAGGAATAGACTCCCACTAAATTAACAACCATCCTAAAACATACTCTTGTTTATTTAGGGGACTAAAATCCATATTTCACCTAATTCTATGACAACTATGGCATGAAACACGAACTAGATTATTTAGGTAGGTAATGATTACCAATTACATCTTATGTAATTTTTAGATCCTTTTATGAGATATGGGACATCTTATGTCTTAGCATGTTTTTATCTCATCATTTGCCTAAAGCTCAAAACTATTTTGATGGCTTTATTAAGTCGGACCATTTTAAACATTTAGGTAACTCTTACCCAACTTGTCTCACCAAGATAACACAATACACCCAGCTATGACTGAAACTATATTAGTGTGATCGAGGCCTTGAGAAGTGTTTAAAATGGATGGCACGAGAATTAAAATTTAATAGAGGGATTTTATTCAGTTTTAGTGATTTTATGTAAATAATGAAATATCATATATTCTATTGATTTGTTCAATCACTAAACAATTTGGAAATTTTTATACTATTCACTAATAAAAGAATTTTCGTGAGCTAGGATTAGTTAGACGACGGTCCCGCTGGCCGGTCAGCGGACGGGGGTACGGGGGGCAACCCTTTTTTTTTTTTATTTTTTTAGAAGACGAATCTCAATTCCGAAAATTAAAATTCGCTATATAAAATCATAATTTTCTCTGATTTTATTATCCTAAAAATACCCTCTTAATTTATCCGAAATTAAGTCAATTAAAACTTTTTAATTAATCCGGGCCCACATCTAACTAATCATCTTATCCTAATCCAATTAGGATTTAAGATATTTGAATCCTAGTATATCACTAATAGCAAGATTCTTGATATTTATCTCCTATCTAATAGGGATAACGAAACCGATTTTGATTATATCTCCTAATCTAATTTGTTATCTATCTTTATCAAATAGAAAGTTCATAACAAAACATATATAACGAGATAAATAAACAATTTCGAAAATTAATTATTTGCAATTTCGGTCCTCATCCAGATAATCACAAATATGTCATTGAATCATGAACTACTATCCCAATCGAACCTAATCATATTAGTTTCGAATTAATATTCAGCCTTATACAATTCAAGAAACGTAAGAATTGAGTAACCTAAATATGCATACTGAATTACAGAGATTTCATCCATGCATAAATACACGAAAAATAAAGATTATACCTAATGGTGTCATGGATCACAGAACACGAAATTTAATTCATTGAAATTATTTGAATTAACCTAACATGGTTACTAGCATGTAAGAAACTGATTTTAATTAAATCACGAATATATATATCATATACACAAAACATGATAATAAATCTCACAGGAAACTTATGTCTATCACATATACATCAACTATTAACATGCTTTCAATCATATATCATGTATATATTAGAAGAAAACATGCAATGAATTTAATGGAATCAAACTCGAAGGCTTTGATACCACTGTTGGGTTTTGGGGTTCATACGCAGTGGAGATTACAAAACAATTTTGACAAAAACCCCAACAGGATTTGAACCTAATTCCATTAAAAATGTCTAAACCATGAAAACTTAATCTTACCTCAGTCGCAATATACCTTTCTGAAGGTTGATCGATCTCTAAGGCGCGGCCAAAGACGAACGCCCTCTATTAGCAGTCCACACACGAACGGCGGCCGAGATTCGAAGTGCTAGCTTCGAGAGAATACCAAACCTTTTTTTATTTCTCTCCAAAACGATTCAGAGCGTACCGGAAAACCCTAGTTCGTTTTAGAACGAAAATAGAGTTTCGACCCTAAACTTTTTATTTGTGTTCTAACTTAAAACGTCTATTTATACAACCCTTGTATATAGACGGTTAAGTAAATTATACATATACCCTTACTTAAAGAAGTATAAGTGTAATACACCACAAGGAAGTTTCTGTCATGAATTTTATCACGTAAAATTCATTTTTCTGAATCATCTTAAAATCTCGCAAAACCATTCTTAGTGTGCGACCCAAGAGGCTCATACAACGTTGGCAGTGTACCAAAACACATTTTGGTATACAAGTCATAAGCGGCCTCTAGCAAGACATTATGACTACCCAAGTCGTACGAATATCAAATCGATACAACCTAATCAATAGTGTATATAACATCCTTTTTGTCACATGATATCTTTTTGATCAAACATAAGGCATAGAATTGTCATCCAACATGTTCAATCGTACTAGTCTCGATCTCTAGGTAGACTGAAAACATCAAAGTGACATTGATCAATATCAACTCACTTAAACTAGGCCTTTTAACAGTCTAACACATCGAGGGATCCATTGGATATCTCTCTTTATATGAGAGGGACAAATTCTATCTTGATTACACAACTTCATCACATTGCTCACACAGTAACCAATCACAACCTTTATAATCGTCCGGTTATAGACAACGTTTGAATGTGTCAAATCACAGTGTTCCTAATGTTGAAGTCTCTGGTAATCTCAAGTCAGAGGACTGGAATATATACCTATCATGAGAAACAACAATGACTTAATCCATGTGATGTTCTCATAGCGGGTCGGTCCAGTACTTTGTTCCCTAACAAGTACTCGTGATCATGATTCGTATCCATATTCGTATAATCATCATATGATCATCAATCAAGACTCACGCTAGTCTTAATTCATTATAGTTTCCCAGATAATGATCGACTAGGGACATTTAGGATATTTTTGTAAATACCCATGTATCTTATTATAACGTAAACATGCAAATTAATTATAATAAACAGTAAATGAAATCCTCTATTTTATTAACTAAAAGTATTCATAAAGACAATTAATAGATTGACCTAAGGCACTTGCCCCAACATGATTTCTTTGGCTAAAATAATCATTGTAAAAATTGTCGCATAGCATTCTTTGTCTTGACTTCGTTCTATGGCTCGCATTCCTTTAATGTCATTGATCTATGAGATATTGAATTTCTTTCTAAATAACATACTATGATTTGTGTTAGTGTATTTATTGGTGAATGTACACACATATGTCAATATGTTTATGGTGTGATGCTTGTTTGTAAATTCTAAAACATGAAGTCTTCGATAGGAATGATTTAAGGAGCCAACCTTTATACTTGCCCTTACTTAATGAGTTGCGGTGTGTTATGGCTGATAGTAATGTAGGTACATCTATTCATGATTTAAAGCTTATGAAAGACAAAGAAGATAGGCGTGATCTTGCTGAACACCAACTTTCTAACCTTAATCTACTGCACATTGATGAAAAGGAGAAAAAAACTCGTAATTGATATGCCCCATGCTATTTGTTGGATGTTTCATTCTTTACTGTGCATGAACCAAATCTATATGATCCATATTTGTATAAATGGCATGTGAAATTCTTGCAACAAATTGAGATTGTGAACATCTGCATTTTACTGTTTGGGTGCTATCATTTTAGTCAAAATGCATTTCTATTATTCAATGTCTCTTGATTATGTTGGTTGTCTTATCTATTGGTTATGTTTTATAGTATGATTCAGTTTCATGTTTCATAACTAGTTAAATACCTATATTTTGTTGTTTAAGTGATCGTGTAGATTGGGCTTTGGCCAACGGTTGCCTATGGTAGAAAACTATAATGGAATTATTTAATTGAGTGATGCCATTGATCATTTGTAAGCTTCACATGTCAACAGCCACTCGAGTTGCTATCTAGTAACTTAATTATTTTGGACTGTTTGTACTGCAATGCCTCTCTAAGGGTCACACGGGCATTCCTCAAATCTTTATTTCTTTTTCCTTGCGCATTTATGAATTTTTTTGTAAGTAATTACTTATACCTTTGATCTTTCTATGCAGGAAGACGTATATCAAAAGTAGAGTTATTGAAATCACGAAAATGAGCATTAAAGCTTAAGGTACCCCTACTTAAGAAAAAAAATTAATGCTACTATTATATTGTTACAATTACGTGTGTTTGTGTGTTTTTCTTTTCTTTTCAATATTGGTAGTGAATTAATGTAAAAGACAACAAATACCATCAACTCATGGTAACAATAGTGGAAAAGAAGACTTAAATAATGTGAATAGATGTAATCTAAGCTATAACTGATTTGAATGTTTTTGAGGGCTCGTAGATATGCGTAGGAGAGAATTGTTTCAACTTGTGTAAATTGTGAAATCTATGGTAGCCGCCATTGTTTGATCTTACAAGCATATCATTTTAGTTGCTTATTGTTGATCCATGCAGGCTAAGATCCAAAGGAGACGTCAGGAGCTGACCCAGACTACACTGGACCAACCAGTGGATGATAAGGCGGTGTAGTACAAGGTGGCGGGTGAGTGTCCCAAAGGACGTGTCTACAGTCTCGGGTCGTTAGGGAGAAAGAAGAGAAGATACACAGATGCTGATACTAGCACATCCCAGGTGCTAGCACAACGAGGGATGGACAACTTTATGATACTTAGGTATTTTTATGGTTGTTGTAGAACAATGAGAATTGTAGTCTTTTTGTGGATACTTTGGTATCTTAGACATTTATTATACTTGACTAAGTTTCGTGATAAATATATAAATCTTTTTTAATATCGAATTGTATGTTTTTTCTCATTTGAGTCTTTGTTGTTGATATATATTATTGATTAGTATATGCATGTGAAATTTTGCTTTTTTGGGGATGTTAGCACCCTAAGGAGTTGTTGGAGGGGGTGCAGGTGATGGAGCAGATCCTGTTGTTATTTTTAGTTTTAGAAGTTTTGGAGAACCAATATGATTCTCGTGAATATTTTTTTTTAAAAAAATTAGGCATAGAAACGGAATAGAGACGGATTAGCAACATAATTTATAAATTCTGTTGCTAATCCGTCTCTAATTTGTGAAGAAATAGAATGAAAAAACTGGGTAAACAGAGTCTAGAAACGGAATAGAGACGGATTAGCAACGGAATTCATAAAGTCCGATGCTAATCTGTCTCTAATTAGCAACGAAATTTATGAATCTCGTTGTTAATCCATCTCTAATTTGCAACAGATTAGCAACGAAATTTATAAGTTATGTTGCTAATCTGTTGCAAATTAGAGACGAATTAGCAACAGAATGCAAGTAAAACCATTCACCTTGGAAGAATGTGCATTTTTATTCCGTCTCTTTCGTTTCTAAATTCCGTATCTAATCCGTCTCTAATCAACAACGGAAACACATTTCCATTGCCGACTATATTAGCGACGATAATCTTAGAGATGGAATAGATTCCGTCTCTGTTCCGTTGCATAATTGAATTAGAGATGGAATTTATGCTAATCAGCAACGAAAATTCCCATTTCTGATCGGCGATTTTTTTATAGTGTAAGCTCTCAATGGGAATACAACTCTGGTA
Source organism: Stephania yunnanensis (assembly GCA_039657365.1). Classification (NCBI taxonomy): domain Eukaryota; kingdom Viridiplantae; phylum Streptophyta; class Magnoliopsida; order Ranunculales; family Menispermaceae; genus Stephania; species Stephania yunnanensis. The sequence goes on along the minus strand of CM077581.1, from coordinate 21,694,005 downwards.
GTCTATGCTTTCCTAAGCCTAGAGCCATTGGCTTTATAGATCAACCAACAATTAGTTACATAACCGTCTAGGACACCTGTCCTAATTACATTAATCCATAGACTAAGTAAAACCCCACTCCCTTGTAGTCAAGGCAGTTACCCAACTGCCTTGTTCTCTTGTTGCCACCTGGTTCCATAACCGCCTCAACTGCGTGGTCAATTAACACATGCTCCATGTATTCAGGACATTCTTGGACGTGCCTTGGTCATGCCAGTGGCCATGACCAAGGTAGTTACCCAACCGCTTGGATCCACCTTGACTTGGTCCATCCACGCCTGAAGGGACGTGGCCCATGCTTCTCTAAGGGACCGGGACTGCTCGGTGGTGCCTGGCTGCGCCAAGACACTTCGGGTGCTAACCGGGGCTCGGTGGGGTCCCACCGGCTCGGGGTGGTCGACCATGGGTCCAAGGGTCTTGCCTTGGCATGGTGCCCAAGGCAGCTCGAGGGGTCCTCCTTGCTACTGTGCCCATGCCGCCTTTAGGAGAGAACACACCTCCCCATATAGTAGATGTTAAGCCGTTTCCTCAGCTCTAATAGGAAACATCAAGAAATGAGACCAAGCTTACTTTGACTTTGTCAATGACCAAGTCAATATTTGTCAACCCGTTCCCAAGGTATGCCTTGCCTGTGCCAAGGCGCGGCCTTGTCCATGCTAAGGCGCTCCCTTGCTCGTGCCAAAGGAATTTGCCAAGGTATCGCCTTGCTCGTGCCCAAGGAACCTGCCAAGGTGCGACCTTGCTCCTGCCAAGGCGCGACCTTGCTCATGCCAAAGGAATCTGCCAAGGCTCGGTCTTGCTCGTGCCTAAAGAACTTGCCAGGGCGTAGCCTTGCTTGTGCCAAGGCACCGCCTTGCCCGTGCTAAGGGAATCTTCCAAGGATTGCCCGTGCCTGTGCCAAGGGACGTGCCAAGGCACGGGCCAAGGCGCAACCTCGTACGCGCCAAGGAGCAACCTCGTCCATGCCTGAGCGCTACCTCATCCGTCTCGCATGCAACCAAACTTCATGGAACCACCCAAGTCCTCCAGAACTCGATTATTTGCTAGGTTTCTTGCTACTTAGCCCAGAGTACTCGGGTCACGCTATTTAGGGGCTGACAAACATCCCCCCGTCGAAATGTTCGATGCCCTCATCAAACCGTTCGGTTGCTGCCGCTTCTGGTAGTCTGTTATCTCCTTCTCAAACTGTGATAGAGTAGTGTCACGCTCCCAAGTAGGTTCCTTAACATCAACCCACTTGATCAAGTAAAAAGTTCGCCTATTTTTCTTACTTTGGCCATGAGTCTCGTGGCTCAGAATCTGCTCAATTTCTCTTGCAAACTCCTTTCGTACTAAGGGTGGATCTCGTCTCACTATGCTCCTCCCTGGATCTATCTCATCAGAGTGGAAAGGTTTGAGATAGCTGACATGAAATGTAGGATGTATCTTCAACATTTTTTGGTAGCTCTAGGCAATAAGACATCCTCCCAACTCGCTTGACCACCTCAAATGGTCCTTCGTAACGCTGAACCAAGCCCTTGTGCATCTCTTTCTTGTTGAACTTCTTCGAAATCTGAGGAGTTAGCTTCAACAAGACTAAGTCTCCTTCCTGGAACTCTAAGGGTCTTATGTTCTGGTCGACATACTTCTTCATCCTCCGGACAGCTTTGGCCAAACTATCTTGAGCTGCCTCCCTTAGCTCTTGCTTGTTTCTCGCAAAGCGATAAGCCGCTGGGCTCGACCCCATCGACTTTGATTTGGCTACCTCATGTGGAGTAGCCTGTTGTTGTCTCGTCGCCACCTCGAATGGACTCAGCTCCGTAGCCAAGCTTTTATGAAGATTGTAGCAAAACCGGGCTATATCAAGTAAATCCACCAAGTTGTACTAACTTGTATTGACATATTGTTTGAGGTAGTACTCCAACAACGCATTGATTCTCTCCATCTGCCCATCCGTTTAAGGATGATTTGCTGTGGAAAACTTTAGCTCCGAGCCCATTAGGTTGAATAGGGCAATCAAAACCTTCCAGTGAACCGAGCGTCTCGATCACTGATAATATCCTCTAGTATCCCCAAATATTTTGCCATATGCTTCAGGATCAACTCCGCCGTTAAGTCTGCATCATAATTCTTTGGAGCAGCTATGAATGTATCTTACTTTGAGAATCGATCTACCACCACCAGCACGCTAGTCATTCCCCGCACTTTAGGAAGACTAGTGATGAAATCCATATATATGCTCTGAAAGGGACTTTTGTTTTCTTGCTTACCTTAGTCTTCACCACGGCTGCTAGGTATGTTGGTTCACCCTTCTTGAGGCCATCTTTCACTTGAATGGCTGAAAGATGAGACAACTTTGCACTCTCTTTCCCTGGAATTATGTTAGCTGTAGGAACAAAGTAAGGATGTGACTTGTTCATCACAAACAATCCCCTTAAGAATGACATCTAGGCAATGCTCCCCAACAGTAGAAAGTCATTCCCTACGATGACATCAAAATCATCCAAGGGAATTGCCATGAGGTTGGTTTTTCCCTCCCAATATCCAACCTTAAGATTTACATTAGATGCCATACCTTGAATTCACTTTGCTTCCAAATTCACAGCTTTCATTCGACTAGAATTCTCAACAAGATCCAGTCCCAGCTTTTTCACCATGTGGTCCACCACAAATGAATGTGTTGCTCTCGAATCCACCATTGCCAAAACTAATTTATGGTTCACCTCCGCATCAACGTACATCAGCCCCTCCGAAGGGCTTGTCTTGGCTTGTAGAATGGCATTCAACAACTATAGTGGGTTCATCCGGGTTTGGCCATCATTTTCTGCGATCAAGGCCGGGATTTTCTCTTTCTTTGGGCAGTATCATGCCCTGTGAGGGCCATTACAAATGAAATAGCCTTTGTGTGAGGAACTTGATGAGGGCTTTGCATCTACTTTCGGGTCTGGCTTCGAGCTCGCTTGCTTAGGAGGGAAGGGCTTCTTCTCGCCCTTCTTGTGGTGATCCTTTAACGGCTTCTTCTCCTTGTTCTTCCCTTCGCTCGTGGAAGAACTAGTCTTGAAGTCCACAAGACTATCAGCTGCAACAATCGCCCTAGGCAAGTCCTTCACCCCTTGCCTCCTTAGCTCAGATTGAGCCTATGACTGCAATCCAGTATTAAAGTTAAAGAGTTTTTCCTCCTCTAACATGTTTTTGATGTCCAACAAGAGAGAGAAAATTTCCTTAACGTAATCTCGAACCGATCTTATCTGTTGATCTTGCGCAAGGCTTCCCGCGCTTGCCAAGTAACATTAGTAGGAAGGAATTGATCCTTAAACTCCCTCTTTAGCACCTCCCAATCCACGATCTTGGATATACCCGCAGCCACATCATCTTCTACTCTGGTTCTCCACCAGAGTTTAACATCACCTTCTAGGTACATGGAGGTCAAGATGACTTTTTGGTTCTCCTCCATCCGGACGGTAGCAAAGTATTGCTCCATGTCCCAAAAGAAGTTCTCAACCTCCTTTGCGCTCCACTTGCTTGAGAATTTCTTTGGCTCCAACACCTTGGTTCTAGGCTTTACCGCACCTGCAACCTCCAAGGATCCACCAACGGCTCGTTTTAGTAAGCTCACCTTCGTAGCCGTTGTCGCAGCTGTTTCGATAGTAAGTTCTCCCACAGAACGCACATCTGCTACAAGCTCTCAAATTTGGATTCCCACGCAGCTATCATGGCCTCCTCTGACTCTCCTCTAGTCACCAGGGAAGCCACCAACATCTCCAATCCTTAAATGCACTGTGCTGACATTTAGGATTCTGCCGTCAGTATTGGGACAATCATCGTTTCCATCATTTGTTCCAAGTGAGCCACCCTCTCATTTAGATCACTTACCGCTCTGGTTGCCATCGTCTCCGAAACGGGGCTCTGATACCAATTGTCATGAGGCCGTTAAGTGAGGGGTTTAACCAAAGAAAAATTTTCTCACCCAACCAAACCCATGGTTCCAAAGGGCCACCTTAGTTCAGCACTACCAATACTCAATTCGAATGAACAACAAGCAATGGCACTAATGAAACATTTTACTAAACTCTTAATGAGAATACAACTCTGGTACTCTATGCTTCCCCAAGCCTAGGGCCCCTGGCTTTATAGATCAGCCAATAATTAGTTACGTAACCATCTAGGACACCCGCCCTGATTACATTAATCTATAGACTAAGTAAAACCCCACTCCCTTGGGGTCAAGGCAGTTACCCAACTACCTTGTTCCCTTGCTGCCACTAGTTCCATAACCGCCTCAACTGCTTGGTCAATTAGCACATGCTCCATGTATTCGGGACATTCTTGGACGTGCTTTGGTCATGCCAGTGGCCATGACCAAGGTAGTTACCCAACCACTTGGAACCGCCTTGACTTGGTCTATCCACGCCTCAAGCGACGTGGCCTATGCTTCTCTAAAGGGACAGGGACTGCTCAGTGGTGCCTGGTTGCGCCCATACACTTTTGGTGCTAGCCGGGGCTAGGTCAAGTCCCACCAGCTTAGGGTGGCCGAACCATGGGTCCGATGGTCTTGCCTTGGCATGGTGCCCAAGGCACGCTCGAGGGTCCTCCTTGCTACTGTGCCCATGCCGCCCCTAGGAGAGAACACACCTTCCCTTATAGTAGATGCTAAACAATTTCCTTAGCTCTAATAGGAAACATCAAGAAATGAGACCAAGCGTACTTTAACTTGGTCAACACCCAAGTCAAGATTTGTTAAACCTTTGCCAAGGTATGCCTTGCCCATGCCAAGGCGGGGCCTTGTCCATGCCAATGCGCGGCCTTGCTTGTGCCAATGCATGACCTTGCTCGTGCCAAAGGAATCTGCCAAGGTATCGCTTTGCTCGTGCCCAAGGAACCTGCTAAGGAGCGAACTTGCTCGTGCCAAAGGAATCTGCTAAGGCGCGGTCTTGCTCGTGTCCAGGTTCATGCAAAGGAATCTGCCAAGGCGCGGTCTTGCTCCTGCCAGGGCGAGAACCTTACTCGTGCCAAGGCGCCGCCTTGCCTATGCCAAAGGAATTTGCCAAAGGCATGACCTTTCTCGTGCCAAGGAATCTGCCAAGGTGCGACATTGCTCGTGCCAAGGCGCTACCTTGTCCGTTCCAATGGAATCTGCCAAGGCTTGCCCGGGCTTGTGCCAAGGGATGCGCCAAGGCACGTTCCAAGGCGCAACCTCGTATTCGCCCAGGCACCGTGCTTTGGCGCGCGCCAAGGCGCAACCTCGTCCATGCCTGTGCGCTGCCTCTTCCATCCTACATGCAACCAAACATCATGGAACCACCCAAGTCCTCAAGAACTCGGTCATTTGCTAGGTTTCTCGCTGCCTAGCCCAGCCTACTCGGGTCACGTTATTGAGGGACTGACGGGATGTTTGCTTATAGTTGCCAGCTTCCATCGGATATCAATTGGGCATCCACATCCCCTTTGTGATTTAATATTTAATACTGTATTAAACCCGTGAATCTAATGCAGTAGTTATAGTTTTTTATTTTTTTTGATGAAACCAATTTCATTCATAGCTTCAAAATTACTACAAATGTTGAATACATAATGGAGCTATGTCCCATAGCTTAGGAGTTATAGTTTATTTTTTTGTTTATTTTTGTTTTTTTAAGCCAAACTGTTGTTGGTTTTGGTATGTCATTTAATTTGTATTTGTTTTCACTTTTCAGGATAGCTTTTGGGTAATAGATGTATCATTACTACAAAACAATATGCATTTAAAGACATTATAATCTTTTCCATTAGACGTTTCTATGTCTCTAAGTTTTGCCACTTGAGTTGCCTATTTGTGGGACCCAAACATTATTTAAGGACACATGCAAATTATGTGTCCCCAACTTAGGGTTGAGACACTTATTCTTGCAACGCTTAAGAGCAAATCCCAATCCTAATTAGGGATGCAGTTGGAGCGGGGAATCTCTATTCCCCAAGGGAATTCGCTCCGATGGGATTGGGATTCCCCACTAATTAGGCCCCACCGGGCAGGGGACAGGGGGAATTTCATCTCCACCACACAGGGCGGGGCATGGATGGTATTTCCCCTCCCAACCTCGTGGGGACTCCTAGCCCCGCCCTGCCAGATTCTCCACGGGGATCCCTGAATATTCTATGTAGGAACTGCTCATTCCCGTTGGGATTTCCACGGTGGGAATTATTTGATATATTTGTATAATGTAGTATACTATTTGGTGGGGAATTAGCTGCGTTAATATATGTATATCTCTAATTAATGCAACTAAGTTTATTATAAATAATGTAGTATATTATTTAATATATTTGTATAGATTCAACAATGAAACTATGCTTTTAATGATTTGATTTTTTATCGATGATGTATTTGATCTCTTTTATTAAGATATTATGTGAAAAAGTGATGAGGGTGGGGAATCCTCGTGGAGGTGGGGATCCCCGCAGACGGTTCATCCGCTTGGTGGAAATAGGGGTCAAGATTTCTCCAATGGAGAATTTCAAGCAGGGAATCCTCATCCGCCATAAATAAGGATGGAGATGGGGATTGCATTCCTTGCCCCAAACTCGCCACCTGCATCCCTATCCCCAATGCTACACCTACTTAGTCAACGCACTCACTTAACCACACCTACCTGTGAGTTAAAGTCTTATGCATCTCGGGACGCGTAACCCCACATCGCAAGGATTGTCACATATATATATAGGTGACTGTGAAATCCCTAATTTCAGTAAACATGCATTAGGATCTAATTACGAGATGAATGAGTCTTAATAACGACATATGTTACGGATTAAGACTTAGATATGTGAAAATGAAATGACTAGGTCAATATAATTTTTCATTGGTGAATGCCTATTGTGTGTATTATATGGGATTTAGTCGTGAAGTCAGAGTGAGTTGAGGTGTATCCTCACTTTTTGTCATAATTAGGGTTGCAATCGCGTGTCTGAAAGGCATGAATGAAAATAAAAATTATTAGTTGCTCCAAAACTAGTAAATCAAGTATCATGCAGGACTTTTACCTAAGTTTATGTGCAAGTCAGAATTGGTGGTACTATAAAATAAAAATGAAGTTGCTGCGAGACCTTGCCTCGAGTTACGTGTTAATAGACGATGATCAAGGTTGGAAATGGGTCCAAATTTGTGCAATTCTGGTTAAGTATATATGACGAGAGAATTGGTCTATAAGAGTTTGATATGTCAGAGAGAAAGTAAAGATTTTTGGGGTTCTATTATGACCAAAACTTGTGTTATGGACATTTTATGGATTTATATTGTTTCATCGAGAACTTGGCTCAATTTGGTGAAAAACTGAATCCAAAATGAGCTCCGGATGTCAAAACATGTTAAAATTGGTATTTAGATCACAGTTTGCTCATTTATGACAAGCAAAAATTTGTTGCTAAATGCAGTCTACAACAATAAAATTTGTAGTCATCACTATATAGTTAGGTTTAGCAACAACTGGTTAGCAATGAATTTAATCATCACCAAATAACACATTTAGTTATAAAGGTTTTAACAATAAGTAATAATTGTTTGTAAATGTAGACTATAGTGAGAGGAATACTTTTTATCGCTAAAAAACTATCTTTAGCAACTACTTATTAACAAGAGTTTCAGTTCATCACTAAAATGTTGATTTAGTACCAACAATCGGTTGACCCAAGTAGTAAAAGGCTTGGTCACTTTAAGAAAGGCTTTAAGGTCGAGTCTCATGAAAGGAAAAAAACTGAGTTGAGAGAGTCGCCTCATATGAAGTCTGATAGTGTCTGAACAAGAAATAAGTGTTGCGGTTTGCTCTGGACAACACATGAAAAACTATCAATAAAACAAAATTAAGAAAATTAAAAATAGCACATACCTAAATGTTGCTAAATGTAACTATAAAAATAAGATTAACCTTTTAGCTTAATATTTAGCAATAAAAATAAGTTTATCTTACTAACTTTTTTTTCTTGAAAGAATCTTTCTTACTAGCTTAATAATATTAAACAAGAGTTTTTCAATATGAGAATGTCTAAAAATAAAATTCTCTTACTACAGCTAAAGGCTCTCTTGTTACACCACAACCGTGAATCAACAGTTTGACTAGCCTGAACCGATCTCTGATTCCCCACTTGGGAAATATAATCGAAGTACGACTCAATTTATGCCTTAATTTATGTACCCTATCAATTTAGACTAACAATCTGGACAATCATTTTAGGACATTCATAACTTTCCAAAACATAAAGTATTAAACTGTTCAGGTCCCAATCTAAACATGATTTCGAGTGCGGAAGTAGTGTGCATGCCATATATAATCAAAAGGGAACTATAGTGAAAAAATCAAAACTTGGATATATAGTCATCCATACGTCGAAGAGCATTTAAAACCCAAAATATAAACCAATGTATACAAAATTAGATACATACAAAACCTAAAATAATGATAGTGGCGCGACTCTCTTGGTCGTTGCATGTCAGTCTCGAGCCTTACCCTTTCCTTTGTCACTACTAGACGAATCTGGTCCCACCAAAGGAGTGACGTGGTGAGTGAACAGCTAGGGAGTATATAAGTTCATCTCATAAAAGTAAAAGAAAGGAAATATACATCAAGACAGAATGAAGTAAACATGCAACGAGTCTAAAACCCACATGGGGGATTCCCGTGAACTCCCTAATGTAAAAATATTTCAAAGTGCGTATCAAGACCTTTTAAAACCCATATCCACATCAAGATTCAATGAAATAACTAAGTCCTTAGAATTTCACTAAGTATTGTAAAAACATTTTGTCCTAGACTTGTGCTCCATTTATATCATAAAAAACTTAAAACCTCTAGAGACTCTATAATCAAAAGTTGGTCTATAAACCAACTTTCCAAAAAGTTAAACAATTATCGATTTGGATAGAATTTGAAAAAGTTATGCATTTTAGACCGAAGCATGTTTATCATCTCCAAATCTCATCTGGCAATTTTATTTTCCAAATTGTAGAGCATTTTTGGCTATGAAAATGTTTGATTTCGAAAAACACTTAGTAGGACAAAGTTGTTTATTTCAAAGTTAAATTTCTAATGGCATTGGAATTGATCCGTTTGGATCTAAAATGAAAGAGATATGATGTAAATACCATTTCTGGTCCAACTAAAACTTCTAGTTTACAAGTCCAAGTTGCAAAGCCATTTCGAAGAGGATAACATTTAAATCTCAGAAATGTTCATTAGGACAAAGTTGAAGGGCTTTAAGTTAAGTTTTATATGCCATCAGATTTAGTCAATCTGGATTTCAAATAAGAGAGATATGTCCATTTTACTAATAGTAAGTAACACTATTTGTATTCAAATCAAGCCACCAAATTATTTCCATTTGAATAAACATCTCATTACCTTATCTATCACAAATGAGGGAGTTCTAGCTGTTCCCAAGAATTGTGCTTGCACTCATGCATGCGTCCTAGCCTTGCGTCGCACTAGTAATGATCTCCTGGTTTGGCTTCCTATAGAGATTTCTACTCACCATGTTTCTTTCTGTCATCTCAAGTCCTTGAAAGATTGGAAGTTATGAATTCTAATTTTTTGTTCAACTAGGAGACCCTTACACACCTTAATTAGAATGTAATTAAACTAATTAATCATATCCTAATTATCCAATCATCATCATTGCATATTTGACAAACGAAAGCTAGTGTAAAACACTTTTCATTGTTCCATTCCCCTCCCACATGCATCTTGCCACCTCATGCTTGTGTTGGCCACTTGATAGCCACCAAATAGGCGTCGAGATACGTATTATAGGATGATCTAACTATTAATAAAAATTAAACTATTTTGCACCTTTTATTAAATTGCTGTGGTCACATTGTATTTATTCAACCATAGGCTCCCAACTTTATCAATTTCCAACCTTACCTATTTAAGTAATTTATCCAACTCAGTATATTTTCAGCCTTAGTATAGTCACATTACCCATTACGATTAATGCATATTTCTAGGTGATCACATTACATTCATGCATAATTATTTATAAAATATAATACACCCTACACGTATATAACATATATACTTATCTACAGGTCGGCACTGTCTAACACGACCATTTCACCCCGATTAAACTAGTTTGGGCCTTTGGTCCGATCAAAACAGGTTGTGTTTGGTCTAGTCCTTGATGGGATGTCACAACCTTCCTAACTAATTCGAATTTCTCCCTTGAAATTTAATTTATACCAGAGTCAAAATAGATCTGGAAAGTGCTCATGCATATAATCCCCACGCTCCCAGGTGAACACCTAGTCATCATGGAACTGGCATTTGACTTTCACTAGGGGTATCTACTTCCGCCTGAGCTTATGTACCTTCCTGTCTAATATCTGAATCTGTCGCTCCTTATACATCACATTGGGTCTCATATCAAACCACTCCCAATCCACTATACCTTTGCTAGTCCCTTCACATTTCCTCAACATAGAGATGAAATGCATCATGAACTGTGGACAACTACGGCGGCAATGCCAACCTATATGCGACTTTCCCGATCCTTTCAATAACCTCAAATGGCCCAGTGTACCTTGGAGCAAGTTTCCCATTAAACCCAAACATATAATGCCCTTTTAGTAGTGACACCTTTAGGCAAGCAAAATCTCCTATTTGGAACTCAATGGCTCGACGTTTCAGATTAGCTTATCTCTTTTGCATTTCCTTGCCTGTAGCCGTTGATGAATCAGCTACACCTTCTTTGTGTGATCTTGTAACATAACCAACCTAACTGCCATTGTATCCGCTACCTCTGCCTAACAAGACGGTGTCCTACATGGTTGATAAATGATTATTTAAACTTATATATAGGACTAGTTTAGTAGTATATTTGGTATAAATATCGTGGAATGAGCTCCAATTGATGGTATTTATGCATTTTCATGTATACAAGGTACAAAGGACACAAAGGAGTGATTTCAAGATAAAAAAGGAAAAAAAATGCACAAAACTTCATTTGACGCCGTGGGAAGAGTGTACACAGCATGGGCAAGGTGTGAAGAAGGAAAGAAGAAAAAAAAAGGTGTAGTATTGTTGGCGCAGTGGTGGCACAATGGGTGCATAGGGAAGGTACTGGGGTGGACTACACAAGGCAACGTGCCTACTGTGAAGGAAAAACACACATAAAAGGCTAAAGTTGTGGAGGCACCGTGGCTTTACACAAACAATGCCATACCACTTATGGACATCACTAGGAAATAGAAAATAGAAAGTTTAGAGTTCTAGTTCGTTTAAAATTGTCTCTTAGGGTTTCTAATTGTATTCTAAAGTGTCTTAGGGGTATAAATAGGTTTTAGAACATGGTAAACACACATTATCATATATTTCCACCGATTATCACAAAATAGCATAGTTTTACATTGTTCTTGAGTGTTAAGAAGAATTTTGGAGGAGAAGATATTGAATACTCTACTTGTGGTTATTCAATAATGTTTTCTTGATTTAATTGAAGTTATTTAATTCAATCTTTGATTGCAATGAATACCATAATGTGTATGTTTATTTCAATGATGAGTGAGTAATTCATTAATCTTAGGGATCAATGGATCTTATTGTATGAATGCTATGCTAAAGAAATTATAATTGGATTAAAAGTGCAATAATTAGAATTTGTATTGATGCTATACGTAATGCTACGAACATCTTGATCACATGTTTGTTGATTAGAGGTTTTAGGAGTTGCCATGGCCATTGGAGCTTTTAAGCCGGATGTGAATGATACATTCATAAAGTATATAACACTGATAAATAGTTATTGATTAGAGAGACACATATAGTAAACTTAAGTGGTTATGAATCTAAAGATTCGAAACTTAAAGTAATGTGGAACTTTTGTTATTCACACTGATAGGTGGAGTTCTAGTTTGCACATTAGAATCTTTTTTGCTACGACAATGGGTTGAAGTGAATATTGAGAAAATCTATCTATTCTATTTGAGCTTTGCACACACATAATGAAGATGAAGGAAGTGAGTTGAAAAGCATAGTTATTATTTCATAGGTGAAGTTGTGAACTAAGATCTTCTTGATATAAGAGTACAAGTATTTACATTATTTTGTTAGAATAGAGTAGTTTAGTTAAAACAAATTAAAAAGAGATTTTCTTAGCAATAGAGTAAATTTGACTAAGTAAACTATGTGCAATACACCTTTCACTAAGGACGATATCCATAATCAGCACTAGTTGATCACATTATTACTACAATTTAGTTGTTAAACTTATGACTGAGATCGAGTTTTTGGCACCGTTGCCAGGGATAAGTAGCCACACACTAGTTTAGTTAGTTTACAAAATTGTTAAGTTTTACTTTCAGTTATTTACTTTCAAGTTTGTAAAAAAAGAGTTTATGTTTCAAGTTTGACGATCTACACTTAATCTTTTATGTTTTCTTTTTTAGTGATAACTAGTGCATGCATAGTAAAGGAGAGAAGGACTTAGTGCCTTACTATCTCGAGATTAACAGAACCAATAAGGGATAAGGAAAGGACTCAAGATGGCGGAGGATCAAGCGCGAAACCAATAATAGGGCCAAGAGAATAACCAACCCAAAAGTGATCTAGTAGTGTAAGATAAAGTTCGGGGATAAAGATGTCTTTGTGACTGCTTCAGACCAGAAGTTCAAGAGACTTACAATGGAGTAATGAGGCTTCCAGCCAACACCACCGAGTTCGAATTGAGACCATCTCTAATCTACATGGTGTATAATAGCCTATTCAATGGGTAAGATAATGAAGATCCAGTTGCACAAGTAGATAAGTTTTGGAGAAGCGTGCCACCGTGCACATTATCAAAGTTACAAAAAAGGTGATAAGGATGAGACTTTTCCCATTCTCGTTAGGTGAAAAATCCAAATTTTGGTTGCAAGGACTAAACAAAGGGAGTATAACTTCATAGGTGGAAATCAATGAAAAGTTTCTAGACAAGTTCGTTTCCCCTAATGAAGGTCAGCGAAAGGAAACTGGAAATTAACCAAGTCAAGGAAGAGGATACCGAGTCTCTTGGTGAGGCATGAGAAAGATTCAAAGAGCTACTGCGTAGGACATGGACACGTGAAATGGGCATAAATACATATTTTCTATTATGGAATTAATCACAACACTAGAATACTAGTGGATGCCGCAACAGGTGGTTCTTTACTAACCAAGAATGAAAATGGAGCATTAGATCTTCTAGATCTTATGTCTCAAAACTCTACAACCGGTACTCATTCCACATTTAGAAAGCCAACAAGCATATATGAGATTGATTCGCAAGCCGCGATCATGACATAACTATCCAGCCTGAGCATTCAGATGGTGAAGCTATAAATGGGACAATAAAGTCCCCAAGTGCAAGTAATACAACAACTCATAAATGACCAAGACATGGTGGTTAATTCAATGGACATGCAGCAAGGAATGCAGTTTGAAGATATCAACTTCATGAACAACCAGAGCTATGAAAACAACTTCAGGTCGAGAGAAATGGCTTTTTATTATCATGGATACAATAACCCAAACTTCTCTTACAAAAACCTTGATAACGCACTGAAGTTCTGATCAACAAGTCTAGCAAGGGAAGTTAAGCCGAGTGAGTAAATGACTTTATTGAAGTCAATTGAGGAATTCTTGCTTGCAATTGACATGAAAAATAAGGAATTCCATGAGAAGCATGAAAAAGAGATGAAAAATGTGATGTAAGCTCTATAGAGGATGGAAGATGAGAGATCACAATCCATCAAGAACGGAAAGATAGATTGGTCAACAGACTATTACTTGAATTTAAGGAAAGAAGGACAGTGTTTGAGTAACACTATCACAAATCCTAAAGAGAATGTTAATGCTATTCACATGATAAGCACTACGATAACGAATGAGCCAATATAAGAGCAAGTGATTTACAAGCTAGAAAGAGTCAACACTTAGGCTATGAGAAAACATGAAGTAATGCATGAGAATGGAATGAAAGTGAGGCAAGATGAACTCAAACGACTCAAGCTACAAAGGATTAATGCCTTGGAGAATAAGAAGAAGGGGAAGAAAAAATGGAGAGCTAAGTAAGTGGATAAAGAACCTTCTGAAGAAGCATCAAAAGGAAATAACATCAAGGTTGTTCCAAAGAATTCGGAACCAAAATTCAAGTTCACACTGAGACTTCAACCAATAAAGAGGAGAGATCCTGGAGATATATGCATACCATTAAGCATTTATGGGCACCGATTTAGAGACATCTCGTGTGACACGGAAGCCTTAGTCAATGTAATGCCTATCATGACAAGTTATAAGCATATTTGAAGATCAATTGTCCCGATTAAACAAACTTGCAAGTAGCAGGTGGTAACATTGGTACCAACAATATGGAGAGTCTTGAATGTGCATGTGAAAATGGGTAGATTCATATTTATCACTAATTTTAAGATTATGGATCATGATATAGATGATGATGTGTCTATGATACTTGGGCAGCCATTCTTGAACATCGATAATGCGATCTTGCACATAAGGAAGAAAATGATCAAAATGAGTATCAAAGAGGATGATGATGCCGAAAAGATTGTCTTTGTTGAAGGGCAAGAAGTACATCTTAATGGGAGATATATCGTTATCTCCGACATATAAATAGAGTATTTCGATGGACTAAACGAGCAAAAAGGCATCGGGCTAATGACGTTAAATGAAACGCTAATGGGAAGCAGCCCAGGGGCTTTTAATTTCAATTTTTAAAATTTAGTTAGTTATTTATTTAGTTTAGTTAGAATAATCTAAACATTTAAGTAATTTTCTAACTTTTGAAAGTTTCGTGCTAATTGTGCAGGAGAGACCATTTGTAGGGTGACGTTTCATCCAAATGAAAAAGTCTCGACTAACATAATAAAAAGCATAAAAGAGCAAAAGAGCTAAAGATGTAAAGGTACGGTACATTAACAAATCGCAGATAAGTTTTTATGGAACTTTATTATACACGATATTTAATGTTGTCACGACGCCTTTTGTAGTAATACAAAAGCCGAGAGAGTGCCAATAGGGATTTAATGTGAAATTCGCAAAATCATGGAGAGATACTGGTTGACATCGTATGTGTACACATATGGCGCCGTGGGAAAACAAGGACAACACCAAGATGTGAGCAAAAATGCTCATAGCAACCTCGATGCCGTGGCCATACTATAGCGGCGGCGTGCCCTATAAGGGACGACGCCAACGTCGAGGTAGGAATTTTAAACCCCTTTCAACCCATATTCTCAATACTTGAAACCTATTCATACACAATCAACCAATCATTCATCCATCTAGAACCTAATTTTGGTCAATTTTAAGTGAGAAAAAAATGTTTCTAGTGATCGATAGTGAAAAAAGAGAGTGCATTGTGAATTTGGACAAGGAGAGCTAGAGCATTGATTTGAAGATTTGATTCAAGAGAGCAATATGGTTTGAGTATATGAGCAAAATGAAAGAGCTTTGATTGATGGAAGCTTGGAGGAATATTATATACCGAAAATTAGTCCGACATTGAGATAAATTTACAATTTCATTAGTTATGCTTTGAAATTTTTGGAAGTTATTGATGGAATTGCATGAATTGTGGAAATGAGATTGTTGGATAAGAATTCTGGTTCAATGGATTTAGAGCATCAATGTGGTTATGGTAAATTAGTCTGTCTTTTGCATTACTTGGCATGTGAATAACCTTTCTGGATTAAAATTTTGATTTTAGGTGATTTGAAGACTCGTGTTGTGAATTGTTGTGTTATGTGAATTTTTGAAAATGCTAAGAATAAGGAGGCAAACAAGTCAAAGTAGGGAAGCAAGGGCAAATGATTATAAGGTATCATTCTATAAAGATCCGAATGATGATGAACTGAGACCTTTTTAAGTCTAAACACTATATTAGTAGAGAGGTTAAGGAGAGATATTAGGTTATTGAGAATTTGAAACTTATTTGTGAGAGAGGTATAAATATACTGGCTAAGTATGACATGAGAGTAAACAATTTCATTAGGAAACAAGGTTGGGAGCAATTCACTCAAAACTATAGAGAGAACAATGTTAAAGGAGTGAGTGAAATTGTTTATGAATTTTACGCCAATGCAAAGTTTACTAAGAAAGGTGACCCAATGAAGGTGAGAGGAGTGTTTGTCCCCTTTAATGAGTGATACATAAGTGATATATATGAGTTAGAGCACTTGTGCATGGTTAGAAAACCATAGACCTTCCTGGATGACTTGTATGAGAGACCCTATAACCTATACCCTTTTAGAGTCATTGAGAAAGCATCGGTTGTCCAAGGACAACAATGATGGGTACTAGGAGCTGAGAATGTGTCGAAGCACATCAAAAAGAGGAGTGTGAGGAAAGTTTTGAGAATGTGGCAAAATTTTCTAGTTAGTTCATTATACCCTACCATTCAGCAGGGTGAGATCAAGAAGCCTAAGACAACTTGTTCGTATGAGATTCTGAAGAACATTAGGATCAATGTGGGAGAAATCATCTATAAGAATATAAGGGAGTCTATCATGACTGAGAGAGACAACATTTTGTTGTTTCCAATCCAAATCACCCAAATGTGGTTGAAAGCTAGAGTGCAATTGATTCAGGATGAAGAATTTGATATTGAGGCCTTAACAACTATAAATGAAGTGTTTATGCTCACCTTAAAATCACCAATAGGATACCAATTACTCTAAGGACGAGAGAAAGAGAGAGCCAAGAGGGACATACTTGAGGTCGAGTTGTTAGCCAAAGAGCAAGAGGACCACGCAATAGCAAACAACAACAAGCAGAGTTGGCCTAAGAGTTGCAAAACGAAGAATATGGAGAGGATAAGGATCACCAATAGGGATTTGTTAAGGGATACAAGTTTTTAGTTCCACTTAGAGGAGAGCAAGACTTGGATGATCCTGAGGTTTTTCCACCACCTCCATCATCACATGCACCAGTACCACCACCTGAGGACTTGACTCCGTGGCAACAAAGGCTATGGATTGCTGAGATGAGGAGACAATATAGAGAGGACAGGGCATAATATCTTGAAGCCTTGGTGAGATATGAGCAAGAACAACTGAACGAACAATGTAATTTCATGTTATTTGCATGTCATAAGAGGGACATAACTACATATGAGAGGAGCATATGGATGAGACCTACTGATAGGTCTGTTAGCTTTCTAGCAGCACAAACTACTTGTTTGATCTGGATGTGGTGCCTAGCATAAGGGTGGAGCGTCCTTTGACACCATCTTTTGCAGGAGCTGATGATGATGATGATGTTGATGATGATGCGCAGTCCTAGAGTTTGAGTCTTAGGATTTCTTTAGACCTTGGGGAGATGAGCGATACATCTATACTGATTATCTTTTACATTTTGGATATTTTGACACTTTAATTAGTTGTTTAAATTTTATGTTTATGCATTATTATGTGTTATTACTATTATTATGTTTGTGTGTCTAGTGTTTTTATGTTTCAACCTCATTTTTAAATATTGAGGACAAGGTTTAATTTAAGTTTGGGGGTATCAACACTACACTATGGGAAGTGGCAAGAAAGGATGAAATAAGGATAAAGACTGCATGTATGATCATAAAATTTTATTTTTTAAGTAGTTAAAGAGGAAGCATGGTAGTGTGTTATTCATATACTTATTATTTGAATGTGTTTAGATAGTATAGATTATGTTATATTTAGTAATATGTAATGAATAAGTAAATCATTTACAAAGTTCATGCCTTTAATTGACGATAAGTAAGAATACAAGTATCTTGTTGGTATGAAACTCAAGAGAGTTACTAAATTTTTGAAGAAAATAAGAATTTGTAGCAAACAATGGTATAATCAAATGATTAGAAACCTAAAGTTAGGGAAGAACATGAATTTGAAATAAAAGCAAGAAAGAATACTATAACACTTCTTGTGGAAAAAGTTAGATCTCTAAGGATTTCTATAATAAGTATGAATCTTATTTGAATATAAAGTAAATAAAGACTTAATACTAAGAGGGGAAGAGATATGCATGATGTTTCATAAAAAGTTGAAGTTAAAACTTGTTTGATAAAGTAAACGTGAGAAGTGCTAACAAGAGTTTTAAACATAAAAAATAGAGATTCCCCTAAGTTTTATAGGAAAAGGACCAGAGAACTTGATGATGGAAAAAAGAGAGAAAAAATGGGATCCATAGGAAAAGGAGCAGGGATCGTGCAACTAGAAAATAAGAGGAGAAAAGAAATGAAATATATAAAAATAAAGAAAGAAAGGCAGAAGTTAATTTAAAACTTTTCAAATAAAAGATTTAGCTCGAGTACAAGTAACTTAGTTCAGTTGAGTTTTCTTTCCAATGATATTAAGTCCTATGGACTTTTAAAGTACTAACGTCTACAAAACCAGTATAATCTATGCTTATTTATGAATTCTTAAGCTTAATGAGAAATTACGATATTGTACACTTGCTACTTGAGTGTCGAGGTAATAGAAACTTGTAAGTAGTGATCGTTTTAGTGTGAACTACTTTTGAGTTTCGAAAGTGAGTTATATGTGTTACTAAAGCTATGTTTTTTGAAAGTATAAGTTTTTGCAAAGAAAAGATTTTGAGTGAATTATTAACTTGAACTTATTTGAATTAAAGGATACTCCATGAATAATGTAAAATGAATATGAACTGAATTAGTAATAGTAAGAATACTTAGTAGAATACACTTGTTCGGGATGTGCAAAATCTAAGTTTGGGGGTATTTGATAAGTGCTTATTTAAACTTATATATAGGACTAGTTTAGTAGTATATTTGGTATAAATATCCTTGAATGAGCTTTAATTGACAGTATTTAAGCATTTTTAGGTATACAAGGTACAAAGGAGACAAAATGAGTAATTTCATGATGAAAAGAGCATAAAATGCACAAACTACATTTGATGACGTGGCTAGTATGCTTGACGCCGTGGAAGAGTGTGCATAGAGTGAGCAAGGCGTGGAGAAGGAAATAAGTGAAGAAAAGAGGTGATGCAGTGTTGGCGTAGTGGCGGCACCGTGGGTACATAGCGATAACATTAGGGTGGACTACACATAGAGCTGAACCTACTATGAAAGGAAAATACACATAGAAAGGTCAAATCTATGGTTGCAATGGCTTTACACAAACATCGCCATATACTTATGAACAACACTAGGAAGTAGAAAATAGAGAGTTTAAAGTTTTAGTTAGTTTTGAATTGTCTACTAGGGTTGCTAATTGTATTCTAAAGTGTCTTAGGGGTATAAATAGGTATTAGAACGTGGTAAACATACACATTATCATATATTACCACCAATTATCATAAAGTAGCATAGTTTTACGTTGTTCCTAAGTGTTAAGAAGAGTTTCAGAAGAGAAGACATTGAAGACTCCACTTGTTGTTATTTGATATTGTTTCTCGATTTAATTGAAATTACTTAATTCAATCTTTGATTGTAATGAATACCATGATGTGTATGTTTATTTTAATGATGAGCGAGTAGTTCATTAATCTTAGGGATCAATGGATCCTATGGTATGAATGCTTTGCTAAAGTAATGAATAAGTCATCAATCCTAGATAACGAATACTTATTTCAGATTGTGACTTTGTTCAACTCTCTATAGTTGAGACACAACTGCAGATTCCCATATTTCTTCTTCGTAAGCAAGAATGGTGTGCCCCAGAGTGAAATATTTGGTGGTACAAAGCCTTTCTTAGACAATTTCTCAAGTTGCTTCTTCAATTCTTGCAACTTCTGTCTGGTCATCCTGTATGGTGCTTTTGAGATAGGGGTTGTACCTTCTCGGACCTCAATGATGAAATGTATCCCCACTGTGGAGGTAAGCCCAACAACTCATTAGAAAATAATTAGGAAAATCACAAACTGTCAAAACGTCCTCCACCTTGGCCTTGCTATCAGAAACACCATATAGTCTCATGAACTCATCAATCTTTCTACAAGTCGCGACTTGGCTTGCAGTGCTACTCATGGCTGATACTAAGCCTCAAAACTCAAATACAACTAGTCCCAAAATATGAAAGGTCACTACCTTTTGATGACAGTCCACAAAAGCGCAGTATGCAGCCAGCCAATCTATCCCCAAGAGTGCTTTAAACTCTAAGAACTCTAACACTTGTAGGTTTATGGGTAGATCATTACCCTTAATCATCACAATGCTCCTTTAACAAATGAGGTTTGGGTAAATTCTTTCTCCCGCTTTGGTACTAAGGATACGGTATGTATCCGCTCTAATTGTGTCAAATTTAGTATCTCTATCACCCATCCTAATATGAATGAGATCGTAGACCATAAATATATCAATCCATGCATGCGCTGTCTACAAATGTAAATAATACATGTAATAAGGTCTATGGTGGCCTAACTTTTAGGTGCAGCCACAGTATGAACCTGCTCCCTATGCTCCACATAATGCACTACATAGGTTGCATGACAATCTTCATAGAAGTGTTCGAGCTACCCATAACCCTAGCAACGAACATCTCACCTATGCTGAGTACTAACTGATCTGGACTACATCAACCTCTATCCTTTGCCACGAACTCCATTAGATTTTTGCTATCCTTTACCAAACTATGGCATTGGAGGTTGATTGTCACCTTTCGGCACTGGTTATTCGATCGATCCTACATTAGATGGTGTTAAGGATCTAACCCTGTCATCTCTGTACCTTTTCGCATGATCCTTCATGTTTTTGCTATTGTTTCTTTTCCTAGAGACATTACTCGATGAACCTCGCTAGAATGATGGTCTAGTGTCGTTCGCACGGAACTCCTCATCGGAATTAAAGGCTATACCTCTATCAACAACCTCATCAAAAGTTGCGACTCTTGAGGTGTTCACTGACCTGTTGATGTATGGTCGAAGATAAATAATAAATCTATACATGAAGTCTGCCTCAATTGCCAATGGTTCCTCGACCATCACTAACAATCTAGAATACTAGTCTACAAAATCTGAAATTTCCATATTACCCTGTCATAGGGCAAAGAACTCCTCTCGCTTCCTATTCATCATAGTGGCGGCGAAGAAATGCTGAAAGAAGAGTCTCCTAAACTTGGCCCAAGTCTACAAAGGGCCCTTCTTAGTACATATTCCCTGCCACCACTCATCGGGGCTCCCTTTAGCTGTAGCATGGACAAATATACTAGAATATCCACATTAGCCCCAATTGCCGTATGGATTTTTTCTTGATTCCAAATCCATTTATTGGCCTTCTCCATATTTTGGTTGCCATAAAACTTCAATGTCTTGCACCTATTAAAATCCTTGTGAAGCCTAGAAAATCTAGTTGCACGACTCTCGACAACTGCCCACTCAACAGGGGGTACTATCACCATCAGCTCGTCATATCTCCTGTGTGCTATGTTACTCTCCAACTTACTCGGGACTATAACTGGAGGTGTCTTACTCTGCTGAGTACGGAGCGAGTCTACTAGATGGGCTACGACCTTTATAAAACCCCTAGTTGTCTCCATTAACTAGCGGATAATCTCCTGCTACACAATAGTCTTGGTTGCAGGTCTATCCTCATGCAGCCCTGACGATCAGTGTCTCGCACCGTTCTAGTCCATATTAATAGTATTTTGCAATTCAAGATGGATAATCATTATTTTATGATTTTCACGCGATATATAATACATGAAAATATAACCTAGTACGTCAACATAACAATACAAATCCCTTTTTCCCTAATTTCTTCCCCACTAACTTCCTCGATTAGGGTTCCATTTTTCTAAGTTCTAGTGAGTCAGATTATTCAATTTCTTTATGAGTCCTAGGCTTTTCCTAAACCTAGGCATTGATACCAAGTTATCACAGCCGACCCTAAACCGATAGCTTGACTAACTTAAACCGTTCTTCGATTCTCCAACTTGGGAAAGAGAACCGAAGTACGACATGGTTTATGCCTTAATTCATCTTCCATATCAATTTAGCCTAAAAATTTGTACAATTATTTTGAAACATTTATAACTTTCCAAAACATAAAGTATTAAACATATCATTAACTGTTTAGGTCCCAACCAAACCATGATTTCGAATGCAGAAGTAGTTTGCATGCCAAATACATAATCAAAAGGGAACAACAATGGAAAATCCAAAAGCTGGACATATAGTTATTAACACATCGAAGAACATTTAAAACCAAAAATATAAATCAACGTATACGAAATCTGATATACACGTAAAACATTCATTAATGATAGTGGCATAGCTCATCTCGTCATCTCACGTTAGTCTCGAGCCTTGCCCTTTCCTATATTATTACCATATGAATCTGGTCCCACCAAAGGAGTGTCCTAGTGAGTGAACAACGGGAATATACAAGTTCATCGCATAAAAGTAAAGGAAAAGAAATATAGAACAAGATAGAATAAAGTAAACATGCAATGAGTCTAAACATCATCGTGGAGAATTATCGTAAACTCCCTAATGTAAATGACCTGGCCTGTACCATCAGCCTGATGGTAACTCACACCAAATGAGTTAATGTGGCCTCGTCATAACCGACCAATACTAACTCTACCAATAGGACGTTCTAGTCAAGTCTCTACTCACATGAGGTCCTAACAATAATATGCTCGTAGCTCCTTAGGAAAGGTCCTAGTCGTGTACCTTTCTTTTTGTCTACTTCTCGATGTAGGAGGTTCCTAAACATGTACGCTCTCTACTTTCTGGCACATAAACTTTTCATACTTATTGTTAGAGTCGGCCCCTAAGGTCTCGTGTCTATCATATGCATGACCACTGGTAAAGTATGATGCAATGCAGTAAAAATGTTAAGACAATTCATAAAAGTGTATATTTGTCTAGTGTTCACTTACAATTTATCGCATTCCAGTACCGTTTAGCCTTGAGTCCTATTATGAATTAACAGTCATTTTCCTTTCTATAGATTACTTACGAAAACACCTCAAAATGCGTGTCAAGGCCTTCTAAAATCCATATCCACATCAAGCTTCAAAGAAATGACTAAGTCCTTGGAATTTCGCTAAGTTTTATAAAAATAGTTTATGTTCTCAACTTGCGCTCCTTCTTTATCATCAAGAAACTAAAATCTTTAGAACTCTATAAACAAAAGTTGTTGGTTTATAAACCAGCTTTCCAAAAAGATAAACAAATCTTAATTTGGATAGAAATTGAAACAGTAACGCCTCTTAGACCGAAACATGTTTATCATCTCAAAATCTCGTTTGACAATTTTATTTTGACATATTGCAAAGCGTTTTTGGCTATGAAAACATTTGATTTTGAAAAGAACTTTGTCAAAAAAGTTGTTTATCACGAAGTTAAATTTTAAAAGCCGTTGGAATAAATTTTTTGGATCTAAAATGAAAGAAATATGATGGAAATATCATTGCTGGTCCAACTAAAACTCCTCGTTTATAGGTCCAAGTTGTAGAGCGATTTTGAATGGGATAACATCCAAATCTAAAAAATGTTCAGTAGGATCAAGTTGAAGGGCTTTAAGTGAAGTCTCAAAAGGCATTGGAATCACTCAATTTGGATTCCAAACCAGAGAGATATGTTCAAATCACTAATAGTGAGTAACATAATTTGTATTCAAATAAAGTCAACACCAAATTATTTCCATTTGAATAGACAACTCATTACCTAATTTATCACAAATGAGGGATTTTTAGCTGTTCCCAAGCATTGTGCTTGCACTCTTACATCTGTCCTAGCCTTGCATCGCACTAGTGTTAATCTCCTTGCTCGACTTCCCTTAGATTTCAACTCATCATGTTTCTCTCTATTCTCAAGTCCTTGAAAGATTTGAAGTTATGGATTCTGGGTTTTTTGTTCAACTAGGAGACAGTTAATCTTATCCTAACCTTCCAATAATCACCATTGTACATTTGACTAATGAAAGTTAGTGTAGGACATTTTTCATTGTTTCATTCCCCCTACATGCATTTGGCCACCTAATGCATATGTTGGCCACTTGATAGCCACTGGATGAGCCTCGAGATACATTCTCTAGGATGATCTAATGATTAATAAAAATCAAACTATTTTGCACCTCTATTAATCTTGCGTGGTCACATTGTGTTTATTTAACCATAGGCTCCCAACTGTATCAATTTCAAGCCTTAGCCACTTAAAGAATTTATCCAACTTAATATATTTTCAGCTTTTATAGCACCCCCTATCCGGATTAGAGCAATACTCGGCCTAAAACCCTAATTAAGCCTTAATTATCCAGCCAAACTTAGTAGAGCCAACAACCTCTCTTCTTACACCTACTAAACACCACTATACATCGAATATCGATGTAAAACAAATATTGAACCCATCATAAATGAAAATCCTTTGATAATTAAAACATAATTTATAGTATCATATCAAACAAAAATAAACCTCATTATATAAAATCTTCCATCCATTGTGATATTACAAAACTATAATTCAATTCAAATATATCAGAAAAGGGAAAATTCATTACATCAAAGAGAAGATCAAGACTTCTAAATCTTCTCTATCCCATAGCCGTAGTGGTTGTCGATTTTCCTGAAATATTAACTTGGGGCGAGCGCTCCAACTTGATCAGTAAGTATGGATTCACAAAGCCATCAAGATTCCATATAATAATCAAGGACAATATGCACTAACAATACGCACCAATGTTAACTAACAAGAATATGGAAATCATATAATTCAATAAATAATGAATGCAAATCAAATTGTCAATGACTATTACAATGTGATTCCCATTTTATTTATGAAATTAGGGTCGATTACCAACTGACACCATTAATGTGATTGGTAGACCAACATATTAGCTGATGTGCTGTCTAGCCAATCCATTAATGCCTAATGGTTCCATCCGAAACTCTCTAATGAGTATGTAATCTACGCAACCTATCTAACTAAGTAGGAAGTTACATATAGTCCGGGAAATCAACCCTGCATCCTATATAACTCGATCTCAGTCTGAGGAAATTACTCTTGGGAATCACAATAAACACAATTTTCCATTTATTAAGATGCTCACAGTGTACATAGTCTCACCATTCAATCCGTAAACTACTACATACACTAAGATAGCAATGCAACATTGATAAATAAGTGAATCCATACTTATTTTGGCTTAGGTTTTTGTTCTAATTTCCCTAAACGTTCGGGTCACTCATGTTTTCCCGTTATTCCACAACCTATCATAACTATTTGTGATCAATATAGGTCTAATTCCATATGTTTAGAACCCCTTAAGTCAGTTACTTAGGAGATTCTATGTAAAACACATCACAATTGCTATTTTTGGAGTGGGAGAATGCTCCTTCACTTGGTGGGGCATGCTCCACCAACTAGGTTCATCCCAACTGATGAGGCGAGTGCGCTCCTCTGGTAGGTGGAACACGCTACACATTGTACTATCTAAACAGTAAATAGGGCAACAACCATTATCCAATGAACAAACCATCATAACATCATCAAACACTCTCCCAAATCATCAGGGAGGATCTCCAATGAGCTAACAACCCATTTCCAGTCATAAAATACCATAACTCATAGAGAAATCATTACTAATTCTCGACTTCAACTTGAAACTAAAAACTTAACTCACCAGTGATGATCTCTACTCCACAATTGTTTAAGCTCCTCAATTCACGTTGTAACTCCTCTTCCGATCGAATCTCACTGGATCAATTCATCATAACCCTCACTCTCTCAGTTTCTCGAATGATCTGATGAAATGAGGATAAAATTGAAGCTTTTTGATTTAAATATATGGATTTTTTTGAGATATGCATCACTCTATCTCGAGGCCGATGAAGTGGTTGATGTGTTAAAATGACACTCTCTAAAATGACACGAACTGTAACACCATCAACACTTACGCTCATCTAAAGGCTGATCCACCGATCCATATAATTCAAACCAAATTTATAATTTTATTATATATATTTATATATCAATTATATATAAATATATATACACTTTGCATATTTTCTCACTAATAAATTCACCGAACATGCCTACAAGTGTTCTCGGGTGCGCACATTCATTTCACGACCCTTTTATTGCATTTAGTGTATGGAAAATTTATTGTTAGTTACTTATTTCCTTATTATAGGCTTGTATATAAATCCCCTTTTATACTATAGTCTATAAAATCCATTAAACATACCAAACAAGCACAAATCATCATACAAACCCATGCATACACTAACTAAGGTACACTAGACTTAACTATGAGTCTAACTCAGGTTAATTTTGATTTGGATTAATACTAGTCACTAACTTAAGATAACAAGTCTTTATAGTCTCCCCGATTTAAAGCAATTTCGTCCTCGAAATTAAAATAAAAGTAAAATTACCTGTAGTTTCGATGAGAAATGGAAATTGCTCCTTCATATATGATTTCCGCTCCCATGTTAGTTCTCATCTCCGTGAAACTGCCATTTCACCTTAACCAAATGAGTCTCTTTCGTTTCTAGCCTCTGAATCTTATGGTCAAGTATCTGAACCGGCTGCTCGTTGAATGATAAGTCTTCATGAAGATCAAATTCATTCCAATCAATCTTTGGAGTGAACCGAGTCTTCATCTTGCGAAGCATAGACACGTTGAAGACATTATGAACTCGGGCTAGCTGTGGTAGCAACTCTAACCTATAAGCAACATGACCAATCCTTTCCTATACTCTGAACGACCCAATATACCTTGGAGCTAGCTTACCTTGCAATCCAAACCTATAAAATCCTTTAATAGTTAAAACTTTCAATAAGACAAGACCATCCCTTGAAAACTTTAACAACCTATGATGTTTATTAGTGTATATCTTGTCTCAGTTGTACTATAGTCAAACGCTAGCCAATCTGTTGAATTCTCTTTGTGTAGTTCTGAATTACTCACAAAGAGAAATATATTTTTTCTAGTTACAACAAACTCTAAGACACAAGCTTAAAACATATCCTCTAACACCAATATCAACCGCTCAAGTTCCTCATTAGTCTTTCGATGGTATACCGCACTGAGGTTAAGAACAATTCTTAGTTGTCTCTACGACCCATTCCACACTCTGGACATGAATCTTGAATCTCTATCTCAAGTAATTGACATTAGAACTCCATGAAATCATAACACCTCACCTACAAACACCTTACATAATTGGTCAAGAGGATCTCGCATAGAAACTGGCAAGAAATGTGCATACTTCATCAACTTGTTGACTACAACCCATATAAAATTGTGCTTACTTTGACTCAGAGGTAGACGGAAAATAAAATCCATCGATATATGTTCCCATTTCCACTCAAGAACAGGTAGTGAATATAATAACTTTTTAGGTTTTCTATGCTTAGCCTTAACTTGCTGAGATATCTCACATCTCATTATAAACACATCAATATCAGTCTTCATCCCAGGCTACTAATATATATGCCTTATATCGCAATACATCTTGGTGTCACCTAGATGAATAGAGTAAAGAGATTAATGAGATTCTTGTAGCAACTCCTGCTTCAACTTATCATGAGCTAGAATCTATAGCTTATCCCTAAACCGTAACGCACCATTGTTAGAAACCAACAAATCAAGATGATTTGCACTAGTTACTAATCTCTGACGCACTATATAATCTTGATTATCTTTTTGATAACCAATCACCCACTGACTCATCTTCGGTTCAGTTTGAATTTGAGCTATTGAGAAGCTCAGGCAATAGCTACATCTTCTATGCTTTTTCTTCTCATACTCATGACATCCGTAACCCTATTTGCCTTGTTTAGGTGACACTATAGAGTGAAGTCATAGTTCTAAAAAAACTTAAGCCATCTACACTTTCTCATATATCTTTCCATTTATTTGAGTTTTAATTGTATACTAACAGTTTGTTAACACCTTTGTGTACAGTTCTAAATTACTCATGCTCCAATTTGCTTGTATCTTTACTTATCGTCCTTATTAATTGACAACAAAGTAAAACATACAAATTTTAAGGAAAACACATTAACATTTATTGCCTGAAAAATCTTAATACTAGAGAACTCACACACCAAATTATTTTTTCTAATAACTATCACCTTCCAAGTCACAAGCTTGAAAATTATATTCTCTAGAACTAAGATTAGTTGCAGATATATTGTGTTAAAATTGAGGAAGGTCCCTCCCAGGTATTATACATTTTTTCCCCCACCAAGAAGCTAAATTTTGGTTCCATACCGAAATAATAATCTTGGTTCTCCATAACTCTAAAATCTTTCTACATACATATATCTCGCTTACTCTTCCACCAAAATTAAACCATATTACTAGCAAGAAATTTATAGACACTATCAATCCTATAAGTACAACATCAATAACCTTCGGTTGTCATCACAACTTAGGTTAATCTATCATAAATCTCTGAGCATGAAATTTCATTCATATAGGGCAAGAATAATATAACCCTCCACGTTAATAAAACTCGGCTTCCACTTGCTGATATATCTCATATTTCTTTATAAAATTAACACTATCAATTTTCATTCTAGGTTACCAACAACTCATTCTTATCACAATGATTTTGGATTTCACCTAAATGAATATTTTAAAGAAATCCATGAGACTTTCATTGCATTCTTGCCTCACTTTTTATTTGAGTTCCAAAAACTTTCTTTACATACTCAATATTCTGATATAAGATTATCCATATAGAATACCAATAACTAGTAGTCAGCCCTTGACATACTAGATAATCTCAATCAATTTCCCAATAATTCATCACTTAAATAATTATCATTAGCTCAGCTCCCATCTAAGCTCCAAAGTACATACTTGTTACCAATCCAGAAAACTCAACTGATGATGTGCCTACATAGGACTTGAATTGTTCATCATTGCACTTCTCATTCAAGAGATATTATGGAGTAGCTTTTATTGAAACTACATCCTCTATCATTTTTCTATTCAAGGCATTATCAACACAAACCTAATGAGTGTTTTTTCTATTCAAGGTATCAATCCCACCTTCTATTTCTATCACTTTGACAATTCCAATTTTCAAACTTATACAGTTTGAAATTCACTGCTTATACCTATTCACTGGTCTTTATACCTCCAGATTTTCTCTTAGTGATTCTTCTAAGACTTAATAATCTCAAAGAATGATTAAAAGACTTTCAACTAACATTTCCTTTTATTTACAAGTGATGCATTCCATATTTGGTACAATTACCAAATAGTTATCTTGAGATTATTAATCACAATAGTTCTTCTTACAATTCTGGAACTATATTTAGAAGTATAAGCTACAATATTTTTGCTTTATTCTGTCAACTCACATTCTTGCATGAATAAGAAGTCTTACAATGAACCTCTTAGGTATTATCAAGCAAACATTGCAATCAAACTATACTTCAACATTCTTCTAAGGCATCCTTGTATCTAATTTCAATTTACATTAACCTTATACTTAAGTTAACTGAATAAATCGCACAACGATACTAGAGATCCTTGGATTAATCATTTGTAATATTCAATAATTTCAAGCTTACTTTTCTCTTTGACCTTTGTGTTGAATATATGATAATCTTATATTGGCTCACTCCCACTCAAATCCCTCGATTTGCTATTAATATTCAAAACTCATACAATTAACTATCTTTTAAACTTAGTACTAGTACTTGTAAAATCTGGCATGAACCAATTTACCGTCACATTTGTAACTCTTTACAGTAATGCTCGTGCATCTTCTAAGATTTCAAAGATTCCATTCTTGTTATTATTGATAACACAATAACAACTTAATTAAAATAGGGTTTTAAAACTCATCACCCTTTATTTAAGAACATAGCATGAAAAATAGTAAGTTCTAATAGTTTTCACCAGTTACTTAAAATGATTCAGCAACCGCTTGAAATCATCTTTAAATATATCCTAAATTCTAATTATACTATCGTGGCAAATGGATCTCAAATAACTCTTTAGAATAACTAATTTAACCTTATTATCAGAATGAGGTTTCAATCCTTGGTAATGAATATTCATTCCCATTATCAAATATTATTCTTTTGATTCCTCAAATCCTCATAGTCATTGACCACTCATTCTCCTCAATGTAGATTATAACAGTCTAAAACATCAAACTAGGATATCTTACCAACTCATTGCCATGTTTTGGATTAAACTATCATCAAATTTTACCAGTTTAATATTCTGAATTTTAGTTTCATTACTTGACAATTTGTTTGTCATTCCAATATGGATTTACACCATAACTAGAATTTGCACTTCATAACAACTTACGAAGTATAAATGCACTAAAAACTTCCTAACCTCAAATAGACTTTTATCAATAACCACTAATTTATTTACTGAGTAACTTCCATTAATTCTCAACTAGTCTCAATACTAGTATTAAATCATATCTCAAAGTGGCTTACCATATTTGAGTTCCACTTAAAATCATTCAGTATTCCATCGCTTCATAAATTCCATTCTCCTAGCACACGTCTCAAGGTCATGATCCAATAGATACTTCTTCACTAACTATTATTTGTCTAATAATATCAGTGAGTGTAAAGACAACCAAAGACAGTTACTTGAAGAATGAATTATATTTTTATCTTTGTAAATTTTCCCTATAACATTCTTTTTTCAAACTCCTCAAGGTTAAAGTTCTCTTGAACTATTACCTTCAATGTTTTCTCATATCATGAGAAATTAATGGACTTCAACCATCTCATCATCATTCAGGAAAGACATAACTCTTATATTTACCATGTAGATATAGTAAAGCATAACAAATAACATATCTTAGTCTTTTATCTTTTGGCTATCCCACAAAATAACGATAAAACCATTTATTACATCTTAAGCTTCTTCATAACTCAAGACAACTCTCAGAGTTAGTAAACTTAAGGTGTGATACCAAGGTATACCAGAAGCAATAATCTTAAACTTTGATACCAACCCGTATCTGAGTTATCACTTGTTTCCAAGTAGTAAGGTTATTCTTTGAAGTAAACTCTAATACCACACTGTATCAAAGTTAATTACCTTAAGCTTTAGAAGTAAACTCTAATACCACACTGTATCAAAGTAAACTCTGATACCTAACCGTAGCATCTCCTATCCGGATTAGGGTGATACAAGGCCCGAAACACTAATTAAGCCCCAATTACCCAACCATACTTAACTAGAACAAGCAACCTTTCCTTTTACACCTGATGAACACCACTGTATATCAAATATCGATGTAAAACAAATATTGAATGCAGCGGAAATTAAAAACTTTTTTGATAATTAAAACACGATATACATTATCAAATTAAACTGGAATAAACCTCGATTATATAAAATCTCCCATCCCTTATGATATTACAAAACTATAATTCAATACAAATATAAGATAAGGGAAAACTCATTACATCAAAGAGAAGATCAAGACTTCTAAATCTTCTATATCCCATAGCCGTAACGCTCGTTGGTTTTCCAAAAATATTAATTTGGGGTGAGCACTCGAACTTGCTCAGTAAGTAGGGATTCACAAAACCATCAACATTCCATATAATAATCAAGAACATTATGCACTAATAATATGCACTAATGTTAACTAACAAGAATATGAAAAACATATAATTCAATAAATAATAGACACAAATCAAATTGTTAATGACTATTACACTGTGATTCTCATTTTATTTATAAAACCAAAATTTATTACCCACCGACACAACTAATGTGATTGCTAGAATAACACATTAGCCGATGTGCTATCTAGCAAATCCATTAATGCACAATGATTCAATCCGAAGCCCTCAGTGAGCATGTAATCCATCCAACCTATCTAACTGAGTAGGATGTTGCATATAGTCCAAGAAATCAGCCCCGCATCCTATATAACTGGTCTTAGTCTAAGGAACTTACTTTCGTGAATCACATTAAACACCATTTTCCATTTATTAAAACCCTCACACTGTATATAGTCCCCCATTCAATCCATAAACTACATGAACTTCATATACTAAGATAGCCATGTAACAATGATGAATAAGCGAATCCATACATATCTCGATTTAGGTTTTCATTCCAATTTCCCTAACTTTTCAGGTTACTCATGTTTTCTCGTTATTCAACAACCTATAAACCATTTGTGATCAATATAGGTCTAATTCCATGTGTTTAGAACCCCTAAGTAAGACCTTAAGAACTTAAGAAATTCTATGTAAAACACAACACAATTGTCGTTTTCTGGGGTGGGTCATTTTCCCTTACTTGGTGGGGTGCGCTCCACCAACCGGGTTCATCCCAACTGATGAAAGGAGCGCGCTCCTATGATAGTGATGATCACTACTCCATAGAGAAATAATTACTAATTTTTGGATTCTACTTGAAACTCAAAATTCAACTCACCAACAGTGATGATCACTACTCCACAAATGTTTAAGCTCCTCAATTGATGTTGTAATTCCTCTTCTGATCAACTTTCACCAGATCGAATCATTAGAACCCTTAGTCTATCTCACTTTCTCAAATGATCTGATGAAATGAAGATAAGAATGAAGGTTTTTTTATTTAAATATATGGATTTTCCTCTAGATACACATCGCAATTAAATGGTTGATGTGTTAAAATGACACTCCCTACAGTGACAAATTCTAATACCATCAACACTTACACTCATCTTGAGGCTAATCCAACGATCCATATAATTCAAACCAAACTTATAATTTTATTATATATATTTATATATCAATTATATAGAAATATATTGACACTTTACATATTTTCTCACCAACAAATTCATCAGACATGCCTACGAGTGTTCTCAGGTGTGCACATTCATTTCATGACCCCCTCATCGCATTTAATGCACCAGTAATTTATTGTTTAACTACTTATTTTCCTATTATAGGCTTGTATATAAATTCCCTTTTATACTACAACCTATAAACTTATTAAATATTCTAAACAAACATAAATCATCGTACAAACCCACGAGAACCCTAATCGAGGTACGTCGAACTTAACCACGAGCCTAACTCAAGTTGATTTGAATTTGGATTAACACTAATCACCGGCTTAAGGTAATAGGTCATTACCTTTTTAGTCTAGTCACACTACTCGTTACAAATAACACGTATTTTTAGGTAATACTAAGGTGATTATTCGTTACATTACATTCATGCATAAGTATTTATATAATATAATACACCTAATGCATATCTAACGATATACTTATCCATAAGTTAGCACTACGTCGAGCATGACCATTTTACCCCGGTTTAACTGGTTTGTGCCACTTGTCTGATCGGACCAAGCTATGTCCAGTCTAGTTGGTGACGTGATGTCAAATCTCCAACCCAAATCCTTCTCATTTTCTCTTGTTGTGTGTGCTCAATCGAAAGCTCTCCAAGTTGTGCTCACTCTTGCTTACACCTTCTTGCTTTCTAACTCAAATCACTCTCGCTAGGGTTTCATCATTCATTATTTTATAGCATAAGAATGGTGGTTGTGGAGATGAGATGCGCGATTAGATCCAAAAACTTGTGAGGGAAATCCCATTGTAAGAGAGATTCCAATGAATTAGAGATTCAATTGGTTGAAATTGTGAATCTTGCCTTTTCATTTCTCTTAAGCTCTGTATTTCCTCTTCAGCGAGGTTTAGTTGATCACAGAGTGAAATTGTTGGTAGTGTTATGTTCGGATCTTTGATACTGAGTTGGATTTATTCAGGTAATATAAAAAAATAAGGCTAGTTAGAGACAAATTTAATTCCATTGCTAATCAGAGACGAATTTAAGACGAAATAGAGTGTTACCCCATTTTGACCATTAAGCAATGGATTTGCAACGGAATAGAGACAATACATTTTCGCGCTAAATACTCCCACATTAAGGTCCATTGCCAATCCCTAGCTAAAAAAAGCGCCAAGTACTCCTACCATATAATCTGTTGTTGATCCCTCTCTAACAGGTTGAGACAGATCAAAAATGGATCATTGGGACATAATAACACTATTAGGTAACACTATTAGAGAGAGATCAGCAATGGAAAGAAAGGGACACATGACGTGGCATGCATTGATAGCCTCGTGTCCCTCAAGAATCGTTGTTGATCCCTCTCTACCTCACAGAGAGGGATTAATGATGGACGAGCCAATAACAATTATAGATCCCTCTCTGGAAGTTGGAGAGGTATTTGCAACGTATTGGTGGGGATATATGTATACAAGTCAAAAATTATATATGTTTTTATAGTATGATTTTGGTTGATTTTAGATATAAATGATTATATTACCTGAGGTATTCTCTTATTTTTATGATTTCAAGATTTAATTAGGCATAATTAAGAAATGGAAAAAAAAGGAAAAAGAACAAAATGGTCAACTAGAGAACATAATAAGCAATACAAAATTACAAAGGAAGCATTGTCTAAATTGGCAGCAGAGAAGAGCCAGTGAATCATCAGCGAATTGGAGTTTATATAGCGAATCGCCAAATGAATCAATGGAGCATAGAAACCAATTTTTAGTGATTAACTCAATGATTTATGTACAACTTAGGAATTGCTGACAAATCATTGAGGTCGATTATAAGGTTTTTAGATAACAAGGAATTTGAGTTTTTTTAGGATTTGTATACTTAGGAAACTATAAATAGGATCTTAGGGCTTCAAAATTAAGACTCTAGAAGAACATTCTCTAAGCCTCTATTAGCCATTAGTTAGTTTTTATTATGTTTATGTTTGAACCCACATTGGAGCTTTGTTTATTTCATTAAGAGGTGTTTCTTTAATTATGTCTTTCGATTATATTATTCTGTTATTTATTTCCAGCATGAATGAGTAGTTTATTCATTTAAACAAACCCTGGACATGTATATACTTTGGATTACTATATAGTTATAATTAAGGAATCTTGTACTTAATGCTTTAAATCTAATCATACACAACAATCACGGTTTTAATAAGTTGTTTTAGTGTATTACAACTAATAATTCTTATATTGCATGCATAGTTGCAAATATATATTATGATATTTGATTTTCTGAATCTATGTCTATGATTATTGACAACAATTATAGTAGTAATTAGGATTAATCCATAGGGCCATATTACTCGAGTGGATTTTCTAAGTAATTTTGTTCTAAGTTATTTATTGATTAGAATATTTTGATTAATATTTGATTTAGATTTGGTATAATTTTGATTGAGTGATAATGCTATCGTATTTCTATTTTATTGCGTTTTATCCAATAGATAGATTTTAGATGATATAGATATGACTTATTTTCCAACAAATATAGGCAAATCAATGGTTTGCTAAAGGCTGTAAACCTATTATGAATTAGGATTTAATGATTCTAAGATTCTATATGATGATATAGTTATAACTAGGTTATGAGGTGATGTTATGTTCTAGTGTTTGAATGCAATCCAAATATACTACATTATTTAGTGAAGGTTTGTTTAGATGTAGATATTTATATTATATTATATTATCTTGAATTTGAATTTTGTTTAATCAAGTTTACATTGAATTGTTTGAATTAGTTTAGTTAGTATGGTTAATTAAGTTAGTAGTTATAGTTTTTAGTTATTTAGTATTTCAATTCCCGTTGAATTAGATTAACTAAATTGAAAAAAACAAGAAAAAATGCTTTCCTTAAAAGTTTGCAAAATCCCCGTGTAGACAATCTCCCATTTACCAATACTACAAATAATAGAAAAATACGGGAAACTATTATGTATGCTTGACATGTGTCAATCTTAAGCTCAGTTACCAGGGATTTTAAATAATCTTTTAGGATTTTAGACATTATTTTCTACACAATTCGTCGCTCAAATCCGATAGGGTCTTTACATATGATCAATCCTGAAATAGATAAACATTTAATCGAAGTTTAAGACAACGACAACTTAGGGAGAATTTAGTCGATAGGATGGAGGATAACAATAACAACAATAATGATGATGTCATTGATAATAATAATAATGATAATAAAGTTATCAATACTAATAATAAAAATAAAAAAATACTTACTTTTAGACAAGCAAATCAAAATGTTACACATAAGAGCCTATGTGCATAGCATAATGAATTTCTTGAATTTCAATATTGATCTGAATTTATTAGTGCCTTAACTAACTTCTATGGTAAAGACAATGAAGACCCACAAAAATTCATAAGATAATATCAACATAAAGTTACAGGATGAAACCGAAAGAAAGTACCCTAAAACAAGTCAAACTTAAATATTTTCCTTTTGCATATCAAGCACAAGATGGGTTGTTCTATCTCCCCTCAGATTCAATAACTACATGGACTTAAATGTTAGAAGCTTTACTAGATGAAAATATGCTTGCTAGAAAAACTAGTTCCTATAGAAAGCAAATCACATTTGCAAAGATGAAAGATAATGAAAATCTTAACGATTTCTGGAATAGATTCTAAAGATCATTTTCTTCTTATCCACAACATGGATATAATCAAAGAGCTTTACTAAGAATATTTTTATGAAGGACTTAGTTACTTTGAACAAAAGTTATTAGACATATTATATAGTGTCTTTATTTGAAACAACACCTACTTTAGCTAAGGAATCAATTAATAAAATGACCAAACAATCTAAGTAATATGGTGAAAAGGTTGAATCATCAAGAAAGAAACTTTTAAGAAGTTGATAATATAAGAAATAATATGTTTAACAAAAAAATTGATGAATTATTTAATATGGTTAAGCTGTTAATTAAAGATAAACTTAATCAAGTTAAAGCTTGTGGATTCTATAATGAGGGTACACATCTTATGGATGCATTTCAAAATCTACATGAAAAGAATACTGAAGCGGTTAATGCAATTATGAACTAATTTTCTGATTCTCTAAGAATTCAATATAATAACAAAACTTATCATCCTGGAAGACAACATCCAAATGTTGGTTATGGCTCAAAATCAAAATTATAATACTCAATTGCAATCTGCACCTAATCAATAACCTAAGAAATGCTCAATTTATGAATCCAAATTTAGAGCAAATCTTGCATAATTTTATGAACTAAAGGCTTCAAAACTTTACACAGATTTCTCAAAATCAGATTAAAACTGACACTACTATTAATGAAGTGAAAAATTAGTTAAGTCATATGAACTTAAAAATAAATTGGTTAAGTATATAGGAGAGTAATCAAAATAAAATTGACCTACTCCAGCTGCTGTTACTCCTACTAATCAAGTATAAGTTAATGCTTTAGTTAATGATGAGAAAGACACGCCTATAATAAGAAATATAATTAAACAAGGCAATAAAAAGAAAACACAAAAAACTATTGAAGAAGAAGAAGAAATGATGGCTAATGTCATTCTTACTAGAGAATAGATGGCTTAACAATTGAAATACACATATTTTCCTGAAAGGCTATACCCATGGTATTTAGCTAGAATTGAAGCATACGAAGAAAATCTTTACAAAATTGAAATAATTGATAAGGATGAAAATTATAAGATTTTTGATAATTTAAATAAAGATATTTATTGATATTCTACCATTCCACAACGATTACTCTTGATGTTAGGAAGGAAGAAAATAATGAAAACATACTTGAAGCTTTTTGGAAAATAGAAAATAATAAACCATTGATGGAATCAATTATGCAATTTTTTAATTATGATAAAGTTTTGAAAGAATTCTCTGAATGTAAAGATAATCTTTTATAAGAATTTAAGGAAATTTAGGACAAAAGGTGTCTATTTTAATTAAAAAAAACCCTGACAAATGTTCTGATCAGGAATGTTTAGAATTCCTACTACATTAGGAACTGTCATGGTCCAAATTTCTAATTCTAGTTTAAACTCCTTAATCAGGATCATTGACCCATGACATAGGACCCGCATTAAGATACGTACATTGACCAAAGCGATGTGGCTGAGGTATATGTTAGATTTGTTATGATATATGCATAGTGTATTGTAAATGTGTAGGCTATTAAGTCACTAATACTTGTATTTAGGTGTTGAGACGTGAGCGAGGATGTGCTTTGAGATGCTTGTTGGCTTGTGATGCGAGTAGATAGTGATGTGGTAAGCTAAATTTAGTTATTATAGCTCAATTAGTTTTACTTGATATGGCTATAGTTGAATTTATATTAAATATACCTAAGTTATCAAGTTAAAACATTAGGCATTGATATTCTTCGAGATACGTGTTGACACATCAAGAGACCAATTAAGTTTTTAATTGGTGTTAATTAGAGGAAGTTAGTAGAGATTTAGTGAAATTGTGTCAGGATGTATGCCATTAGATTAGTCTCAGGATACGTGTGTATATAAAGATCAAGGGCTATTAATCAATCTAATTATATATATAAGATTGAATAGGTGAAAGTCATGCAAACATTTCATTCTCAATCATTAACTTAGATATTAAGTAAAGTTGGAGAAGAAGATAAGAGAGATCAACAAGGGAGTAAGGAGAAGATTTGTTTATTTGGTGTAGGAGTTGACCAAGTTAATGGCGTACAACAATTAGGTAATTCTATTTACATCATTAAATTAGTTTAATTTGATGAATTCATGATATAAATGAGAGTGGGATATTCTTATGATCATGGTTGACGTATAGGGTCTCTGGTTGGTTAGAACTGGGATCTTAAGGTGTTGGAAATGACCATGTGTAGAGAAAACTTAGAATTCAAGTGCATAATTTTGGATTTTCTTGCACATAGCACGCTAGACGTGCAAGCTATCGTGCTACCCACGTGTAATGCGCTAATCAGGTTTACTATAGTGGTAATGAGGTCATTAGCATGCTAGACATTCAACCTAACATGTTTAGTGCTATGACAACACAAAATCTGCTATTTCCTAAATATAAATTAAATAATTTAAACAAGTCCAAAACATTATTTAAAGGTCTAAACACACTCTAAAACATATGAGATGATACTAGGAGTCTACAGAAGAGTCTTGAGGGCTTGGATACATGTTTTAAAGTGTCGGGAGGGAGGATTAGCTAGGAATTTGTGTGAATCATAAGTAAACTAATTAAGATATTTATTTACATTTCATTCCTATTTTGTTATTCATTTTCAGTTATTTGAACTGAATTATCCTTTGTACTTTGCATGCCATGACTTTTTGTCTCTTCTCACTTTATGGGTTTGCTATCATTACGTTGGTTTTTAATTAAATAGTTTCATTGACTCTAAATCAGGTGCTATGTCATTCTTGATTGTTGAGATATCTAGTAAAATGAAATACCATGCTATTAGGTAGGTGTTTGATGGTATTATAAATCTAATTTTTTTGTGGATTAGATATGCGACTATTAGATTCCTAAACCATGTCATTTCTTGGGTTATGAAAGTTTTTATTATCTTGGACCATAATTTATAGAGATAGCATGACATATGTGGTCACTAGAATTTTAGGGATGTCGGGATCTCATCACTATCTTTTGCAACACACGGGGTATGGGACCCAAGGTTGTTGACAAGTATACATCACATGAGAGTGGCACTTGTGAGTATTTATATATGAGATGAGGATTGATAAGGATATGAAGGTTCATGATATTGTTTACACCCTCAATAGTGGAATAAGATTGATGTGATGTAACTCACGGCTGATCGACCCTAAATCATTACTACTTATCCGAGTGTCAGTTTATCTTAATTAACTAAAGTATCTTATAGCATGATTTTTTAACATAGTTGCTATTGTTATACTTTCAGATACTTGTTGGATATTTGGAAATGTGAACAAATGTCTCTCACTGTTACTTTCTACTTTCCTATACTCACCGTCCTTTTTACGATGATTAATGCAGATCCATCGAGTAGCAGACTGGGAAATGAGAAGATCAACGACTACCTCCGAGCCAGTGAAGTGCTGTTACACCTGATTTTGTAGGTTTTCGATTTTGTTGTATGACTTATGTATATATCTTTTAAACACTTTTGAGGATGTATACATTAGGTTGTGATATAGTTACCTGAATGGACACGTGTTGATATATAGTTATCATTTTTTCCTATAGATATGCATGTAATATTTGTTACCTGATTTTCTACATACTTAGGTTTTATATGAATGGCTTTTGCTAATTTGTCAAGACTTCTGTAGAATAATCTTTAAATTGTATAAATTCTAATTTACAAATACTATTAAGTTTAAGAATGATGTAAGGTTTATTAGCAAAGTAGCTAATATGGTAAATGCATTAGAAAGGTTGACTAGCACATTGTCTAGTCTTAAATGGAGAAGGTTATGACTTAATTACGAGATTAGACTGGGCAGTGCCCTAATTTGAGAAGGGGTCGTCACATGAAATTCTTTTATAGATTTTTCTTTGTGTGATCTTGGAGCATCAATTAATGTTATGTCATTTAAATAATACGAGTCATTGAAAATAGGTTCATTGACTATTACACCTATTAATCTTACTTTAGCTAACAATATAGTTACTAAGCCTTATGGGTTGCTAAAAGATATCTTAGTAAAAGTAAATGATTTAGTATTTCTAGCTAACTTATATGGCATTAAAATGGGAGACTCAATATTATCTAAATGTCCACCTATACTTTTATGAAGACCATTTCTAAAAACATCTAAAACTAAGCTAAATATCTTTAAAGGAATAATGTTTATGGAATTTGAAAATAAAATTGCCACTTTTCATTTTAATAATGAAATGCCTATGATAATTTTGATGAATCTAATAATAAACAAACTAATGATAATGAATTTTTAGAATTAAGTAATAATTTAAAAACTAAAGTATATGTTATTAATGCAGTAACAATGGAAGAAGAAAATATTATGACAAAGAATGAATGAGTTAACGATACTATAAATGCAAAGGTAATAACTTAAGAATTGAGGGTTAAGCAATCGAAAAATGTTGAGAATGATTTGAAAATGAAGGAATTTAAAGTTACGAAGAATAAGAAGAAGAAAAAGAAGAATCTAGCAATTGTCAAGCTCAATGATCCAAGAGATATATACATAAACATAAAAGTGAAATGGGCTTCATATTTTAAAACTATTTGTGATACAGGTTCTAAAACAAACTATATTCCAATTCACTTCTTTCTTCATACTCAACTAAAGTTGGATGTACTAGCTTCTAAAAAAATTACTATACCAAACTGTTATTCAGTTACACTAATAGGAATGGTTACAAATTTACTAGTTCAAATTGACAAGCACATTATTTCCACAGACTTTTCGGCTATGCCACACTTTATTAATGAAGATCATCCATTAATTTTAGGAAGAACTTTCTTAGCTACTTCGCAAGCTGTTATGAATACTCTGAACAAGACAATTACTTTTAGGGTGCATGGCCGAGCAATCACTTCCTAGAATGGCAGTAGATTGGGCAATCATACATTTAAGTTTATAGAACCAGTTTAGAACTGCGTGGTTCAATCGAGCTAACGACTGTAAATAAAAGCACTCTATGGGAAGCATCCCATACTCTATATTTACTTTCGGTTTTAGTATTAAGATTAGTTAGTTGTTTATATATTCATTCAACTTTTGATTCTTATAATGGGGATATTTTATGAATTTAATTCAAGAATAGTTTCATGTAAGGGGAGTTGATCGAACCAATTTCATTCCGTATTATGTTGTCTTTATGCATTAGTTTTATGTTAGTCGGTTATTTATAGTAATGAAATTATAGTTTAGTACAAATCATAGTCGAATTCAGATAATTTTGAATAATTCTACCTTTTTATTGGATATATATGTGATAAACATAAAAGAAAATCAATTAAATTGCGAAAAGAATAAAAATAGGGCAGCGATTTCCCAACGAATCCAGTTTGTACTGCAATTAGCTGACAAAATCAGCAGCAGTTTGCAAAAAAATTTAGTGTAATTTTAGGTCAGCGATTTGTCACTGATTTGCACTTATAACTAGGATTTGCTGAACTAGTCGCTGAGCCACTGAGGCTCATTTTCATCGATTTAAGAAACTAAATTTGCCACATTCATTCACTTCACACTTACAAACTATTGCAACTTTAAAACCCAAAAACTAAGTTTTTGATTAGATTCAACATTAAAAAACTAGATTTTAGTGTGTTTAAGTGATTCCCACCTTAATCCTTACACATTGAAACTAAAACTCGGTAAGTTTTAAGAGTGTAGAGCCAACAAGGGCTTAAGCAAGGGGAGTTCAAAGTTAGAGTTCGGACGAGTGTTCTAGAGGAGTTTAAAATCCCAAACTCGAAAGATTCACTTTTAAGAAGGTAACCAATGAAAACCTTAGCCTTTATCAATTATATTTTCAATTTTTCATGGATTTTTGGGTTTTTATTCATGTTAGAAGCTAAATTTCGAATGTTTTACTCTTAATTGGTTTTGATGTCGAATGTTTTCAATTATAATACTAGTATGGGAGCGGTGTGATAATTTTTTTATTGATATTGAGTTTTCAAACCATATTCTTAGTATATGGCGAATGAAAAGAATTTTATGTGCAAACTAAGTTGAGACTAAGTTTCAAATGAATTGAATTACATATGAACGATTATTTTTATCAATGATGTTTTATCAATAAATTTCATATGAATTTAAAACTCTCAATTTATAAATGATTTTTCTGATGAATTTCTCTTTATTTGATAGATAAGTTGAATTTTACCGAACATTTTTTCAATAATTCAGTTTAAATAGTTTTACGGGCTTGTTCTTTTGCTTGCACCTATTAAAATGATTGAAAGCGGAAGAGGTAGAAATTCGAAGGAGGAGAAAGGAAATGGGAAGTTAGTAGAAAAATCAAGGATAAATCCAAATTTTCCCCAATTACCCCACGACAATTTCTTTCAATATACTTAGGATTAGACCATAAAGAGAGCCTACCCTGCCATTATTGTTTAGCTATGACTCTAAGCAAGAATATGAAGATGGCGATAAGAGAGTAGACAAAGAGAAATCGAAGGGAGTGAAGAATTATATTCTTAGGAAAGAAAAATTTATCAATGAGAAGGCCTTTGACTAGTTTAAGAAAGATATAGAGAGAGAAAGAAAGTTGATCCTAGAGAGGGTATTAAAAATGAATAATAAGTTGAAATATATACCTAGATCTTACATATCATTGATGCGAGAAATAGGGGGTTATTGATTAGGGACATAACCATTTACACCTTGAGGATGTTCCTAGTGAGAAGGGATGCGATATTTTAGTAAGTGCGTTTTATGCAAATACTTATGGAAAATACAATAAGACAAAGTCACAAGTTAGAAAAA
The DNA here is from genome assembly GCA_039657365.1 of Stephania yunnanensis. Classification (NCBI taxonomy): domain Eukaryota; kingdom Viridiplantae; phylum Streptophyta; class Magnoliopsida; order Ranunculales; family Menispermaceae; genus Stephania; species Stephania yunnanensis. The sequence goes on along the minus strand of CM077581.1, from coordinate 21,650,804 downwards.
AAATGATGATTTATTCTGCTGCAAGAACAAACTGGTATTTTGGTTTATCGGAAGTTCACCAAAGAGAAAACGATGAGTACCCAAAACATGAATATGCAATTAAGTACTACTACCCTACCGAGGCAATTAGGGGACGATTAGAGACAATCCATGGTAATAGATTTAATTCAGACATAGAGGGGAACCCGATGCACATCAATACTAAATTTTTTAGGAAGATCACTAAAGCATGGTGTTATTTCATTAATGCTAGCTTACTGCCTAGTCTACAATATTACGAGATAGTGAGCTATAAATCCATTTAGCTTTACCATATTGTGTGGGGATAGGGATATAAGGATGTTGCCAAGATTATCAATAAGGCAATAAGGAGTGCCATCACAATAAATCAAAATGAAAGATTACCATTTTCTTTGATAAGCATAACTTTTTATGGAGGAGATCGAGTAAACATGGCAAGACTTAAGATGAATGGTTTACCAGAGAAGACCATCACGGATGAAGTAATATAGAGATATGGAAAAAATTAATAGATATGAAGACTCTGAAAATGAAAGAGATAAGGCTAAGATAGCCGGTAGAGAGGCGGAGCAAAGAAGAAAGATTATAGATGACACAAGAAAGTTTGGGAAGAAATGTCGATAGCTAGAAATGATCTAAATGTGGAGCAACCTACTATGGACTACAATAGACTTTAAGTGAAAGAGTCAAAGTTAGCCTTTATGGGTATAATTCTGTTCAACAAAAAGAACTCTGAGGAATCAATAACCAGTGTTCGAGAATTAGAGGGCCTTAGCAAGGAGCATTTACGTGATGGAGAGGACAATGTCTAGAAGACATAAAAGACAGGGAGGCGTAGAGGTTCCTATATCGTCTACCCAAATGCAACTACTGAGAAGTCATAATCTTAATGATAAACTACAGACATGTTAGGACTACACCCTCTATGATCCCGCGTTGAGTTACCAGTCCCCGAAGATTGATCCAGTGGCAGATGATGATGATCCGACCCTAGGATAACGACATTAGTATTTTTACTCTACTTTATCTTCTTTGTCTTTGAGTGATAAAGTGTGAGGTCTTATATGTAACTCTGTTGATGATATTATATATGATATATGATTAGCGATTTGATACATTTGATACCATATTACTACATGTAATATTATGTGATGGTGATGATGTTACCACATTTAATATATTGGGAATGGTTTATTGTAATTTTTATGCATTCTATTTGATAAAATTTATATATTGAGTTTATTCTTATATTTTTTATCCAATTTAGGATTATATTAATTCTTTTATACTTCACGAGGTATATTTATTTTGTTGGAAACTCGACTTTATTTTTAAAGCTTGAGGTTTGGAATAAGTTTGTGGGTATTTTTAGTGAAGTATGCCGAAGATATCAAAGAAAGGAAAGAAATGAAAAGTAAAAGATAAGTTCAGAATTGATGCAAAGTTGAAACTTTTGATCCGATATTCAAGTGAGTTAATGAAAAGTTTTAAATTTCTTACGAATTCAAGAAAGTATGAATTTCATTTTACTTTAGTTTTAGTTAGGAATATAATAGAATGAATATATAATAGGTTTTTGAATGGAATTGATATTTTTATTACCTAAGAGAATTTCATGATAGAAGGAATCAATATTTATACCCTTTTGATTAACTTTACTAGTTGATGTATGCACTAGTTTGCCTTCAGTTAGTCATGAGAATAAGTAGAAGATCGAAACAATAGTGCAAGATGAATAAGACATATTTCTAAGAATCTTATGATACAAAGGATATTGATTAAGTATTTTTACAATATATATACATAGGAAATTATTATGCCACAATTGAAAGACGAAATGAGTTAGAAATCGATGAATTTCATAGGTTAGAAAGAAAGCTTTTTTCAACTTTAGTGGACATTGTGAGTGCTAACAAGATTTTACAAATATATAGAAGGTCCTATTGTTGGTGCAAGTGCTTTAGGTCAATCTATAAACATTTTTATTTTATAATTTTAGATAATAAAATAGAGGTTTTCGTTTGTTGTTTTATTATATGTGATTACATGTTTACCTTATAATAAGATCCATGTGTATTTGTTGAAATATCCTAAATGTCCCTAGTCGATCACTATACTAGGATCTATAATGAGTTAAGACTAGTGTGAATCTTAATTTATGGTCATGTGGTGATCATGTGTATAGGGATACGAACCGAGATCATAAGTACTTGTTAGGGAACAAGGTAATAGACCGACCTGCTATTAGAACACTACATGTTACTCATGACAGGTATATCATTTATTCCTTCAACTTAAGATTACAATAGACTTCAATATTAGGAACATGCTAATTTGATACAACCAAATGCTCTCTTTAATTGAATGATTATAAAGATTGTGATTGGTTACTATGTGAATAATATGTGAAGGTGTGCAATCAAGATAAGATTTTCCCTTCTCGACTAGATATAGATATTAGTGGTCCCTTGTATGTTAGACTGTTAAATGACCAAGTCCAAGTGAATAAATATGATCAATGTCATTTTGATGTTTTCAGTCTACCTAAAGATTGATACTAGTATGATAGAACTTTAAGGGTGACTTTCCATGCCTTATGTTTAATCAAAAGATATCGCAAGACAAAATGATATGATATATGCTATTTATTAGGTTGTAAATGTGACGGCCCCAAATTCCAAGGCAAACCGGGTACCGCCACGTCGCTAGACACGTCACCAAGCATGCCACGTCACCGCACACTTATTTTGACTGTCCGCGACCTGAACCCTTGTACATAACTTATTCGCCTTTAACTTAGTAATTATGTGTATTTTATGAATTTTAAGTTATTCATGATTTAGTAATTTAATATAAATCATACATTGTTGCGGAAGTCTTAAGGCATGCATATACCGTAAAAGTGAAAAGTTTGCATTTTTATGAACAACCCTACAGTGTGGAAACCCGGCATTAGATACCATGTATATCAAAAGCGAAAAAAGTACAAAAACGAGCATATACATGTATCGGGTATACAAGTCATCCCAAAATATCAAAAAGTAGCTAATAAATACATACAACTACCTACGCAAAAAGTGGTGGCCTCTCTCTACTTAGATGTAGTCGCCTAAGACTCCTTTGCCGCGGCTCGTCGTAGGATCTGCGATTTGTCACCAAAAACAATGACAAATCCCAGGTGAGTAAATCCCAGAGAACGTTAGCTAATATTCACGAATTCCAAAGAAACGACTACAATTCATGCAATTTAATAAAGGACAACAATAAGGAAATTTGCATGAAAATAAGTCATTGAGAAGTCAAATTTGGACACGAGTGTAGTGTGACAGAAAACCCTGGTCGACATCCGGGAATCTTCGTAGCTAAACCGAGAGGAACCATTGACGACAACCTCGCCAAACATCTCACGGTCAAACGAGAGGAACCATTGAACGGAAGACTCCGTCCAAACATCTCTCGAGAGGAACCATTGACGTAGACTTAAGACTACGTCAAACATCTCTCAACCTACGGGTTTTCACAAGAATAGTCACCGCGTAGCCCTACCATGGCCAATTACTCGAACAGCGCGGGGTAGCTAGCCCCGGGGTGTGAGTCCGTGCCATGCCGACCCCGTCGACAAACACACATACACACGTGGGAGTGGATGAACAATAATTGAACAACGATAAATAGCGCAATAGAATAATTTAGAATGCACGATAAAGCAAATGCAATAAAGAATTTTAACTAATTTTCTCGTGGGATCACTTACCTCAAACGAATCGCAAAACGCTTCCGAAACGCCCCTCACTCGCCTCGAGATACGCGCCCGACACCCAACTATGGTAGGCTAAATTCCTGGTGTCATAGCAAAACATTTTTTATATTTTTCCTGGTTTTTCTGGGTTTTTCCCATAATTTTTCACTTATTTTTCTTATTTTTTATGTAATTTATTTAATTTAAAACTGTTTTTAAATTAAAAATGTATTTTATATGTTATGGGCCGGGTCGATCCAGACGGGTCGGACCCGACCCGTCCGGCCCGGTCCGATTTTGAATTGGGTCGGCCGACCCAAACGGGTCGGGCCCGACTCCGCCTCTGCTGATCCCAATGGCCCGACCATGGACCAAGAAGGCCCCCAGTGCACACACAGTCGCGCACAGCGCGCGTGTGCACCTCGCTTCTTCTTCTTCCCCGGCTTCGGTTCTTTTTTTTTTTTTTTTTTTTTTTTTTTTTTTTTTTAATACAACATCAACAATTCCAACAACAACAACAACAACAAAACAACCCCATCAACAACAACAACATTAACCACTCACTTGATTAATGGAGGTCCGAGCTCGCGCCGTCGTTGCCCCGCCGAGCTCCCCGCCTCTGCCCGCCGAAGCTCGCCGCCGTTGCTGTCGAGCTCCTCGCCGGATCTTCCCTTCGGTTGTCACTCTCCTCTCTTCTCTCTTCCTTCTCTTTCTCTCTCTCCCTTCCTTCTCTTTCTCTCTTCTCTCCCTTCCTTCTCTTTCTCCTCTCTTCCTTTTTGTCCGTTTTTTTTTTCTCTATAAATACGGATTTTTTTTTTTTTTTGAGAGAAAGGACAAAAGAAATGATGAGGAATAGTTGATGTGACATTTGATGTGATGTGACACTTAGTCTGATACAACCCCGTACACCCGCGTTACGCGTACACCGCGATGACACACACTCTCCTCACTACATGCGCACAACGCGACAAAGCGTAATTAACACAACGCGAACTATTAAAAATAGTAAAATAATTAAATATTCGCCACACAAAAATAATATATTTCCCAATTAGGCGTGTCACGGACTTTCCCACGACGTCCACGTGAGTCTGAGCTTATGATATTAATCTGTGATTAGCCGATTAATCGGGATTAATTAAAGCGGGCCGTTACAATCTTCCCAACTAAAGGGAATTTCATCCCGAAATTCAGACTCAATCTCGATCTTTACCTTGAAACAAGTGGAGTATCGTCTTCGCACGGTAGACTCTTTCTCCGCAATGAGGCCCTTTAAGGGAAAAACCTTCAAGTTTATCAAATCATTCACTTCATAACTCATCCTGTTGCGGTATTTGTTCGCGTACGTCTTTTGTCTGTCTAAAGTAGTCGGTAACTATTCACGAATCAGCAAAATCTTCTTCGTGCGATCTATAACAATCTCAGACCCAATGAAAGCTATGTTCACGGGCTCTGCCCAGCAAGCTGGTACTTGGGGTGCACATACTGCGACCTCCCCACACCGATATTAGGTCGCACAGGCAGTGTGGGTGTACGAGCTGCGACCTCCCACAAATTGCGAATGTAACGGCCCAGCCCTGATACCTGGGGTGCACATACTGCGACCTCCCCACACCGATATTAGGTCGCACAACGAGCTGCGACCTCCCACAAATTGCGAATGTAACGGCCCAGCCCTGATACTTGGGTGCACATACTCCGACCTCCCCACACCGGTACTGGATCGAACAAGCAGTGCGGGTGCATGAGCTTCGACCTCCCACAAATCGCGAATGTAACGGCCCAGCCCTGATACTTGGGGTGCACATACTGCGACCTCCCCACACCGGTACTGGGTCGCACAAGCAATGCGGGTGCACGAACTGCGACCTCCCACACCATTTATGTCCCCCCCTCATGAGCCTGACACCACCCGTACTCGCCACGAGGCGCCGGACACGTGAGTTATAGTTTTTCGCCTCAAAAGTCTCGAAACCGCACCCTTGAGGCAATGTGTACCTGGAGTTGTGAGCCTCCTGCAAAATCTGAACGTGTTACCCTACCATTGCCAGAACCCACAATCTACTTAGGTGTATCTACCGCCCATCAACGGACTCGCGCCCATCTAGTAACCTAGACTCTATGTCACGCCCATGAACCTCTGATACATCACATCAGCTCTCTGACATTCCAAGACGCCTAGAATAGATATTGTCGGTCCTCGCATCTACCCGCAAATATGTGCATCTGCAGTATTTGGAACCTCTGACATACTAATAGCTGCTGCGAGCTTCGGGTTGTGCGTTGGACAACTCCTCACATTAGTCCCCAATTAACGCGATAAATAAGCTATTACTTGTCTCCCTGCATCAGTACGCATACCGGTCTGGTGCCACCAGCATCGTAAGGATAGTTAAGTCTTTGGCCGGCTCGAGCAACATCAACAACGGTGTAGAAGTTAATTTCTTCTTCGACTCGGTGAAGGCCACTTCGCATTCACTAGACTAATGGGAGATCATAACCTTTTTGGTCAATCTAGTCATCGACGCTGCTATTTTGGAGAAGTCCCGTACGAAGCGTCGATAATATTCTGCCGATCCTAAAAGCTCCTGATGTCTTGTCACGCACTCTGGTGTAGGCCAGTCGATGATAGCGTGAATATTACTCGGTCCACTGAAGTACTTCTATCACGAATCACGTGTCCCAAGGGCTTCACCTCCGTATGCCAAAACTCGCACTCACTGGACTTGGCGTACAATCTGCGCTCCTTATGCCTTAGTTGTAGCGTATGCCTAACTAGGTCATACCTCTCATATACAAGGGTTTAAAAAATGCAATAACTCAAATAGTAAGGTCAACCTTTGCTTCTCTTGATTCTCTAAAGAGTCGTGCATGGATAGATTTTAGATCTATAGACAATCTGCTTCTTCTATTTCCTACCAGGATGTCAGAGCTAATATTTACAACAATCGTTAACCTACTAACTCCAACTTCTTCTCTTGGACTTCCAGAGTTAAACTTAACTCTCCATCTTTAACGCGAACCTAGAATCTTTTGTTTCCCTGTTTGAGAATCTAGTCATAATACATCACCTAAATCTCTCTTGTTTCGCCACACAACATTTTTTTTTCTCGAAACTAATGACTCGCACGCGCTTAGTTCCATTTAAATCACTGAGCTTTCAAGGTTTTCCATGTCCCTTAAAGGCATTATCCCTAACGTTCTGTGGGTTGGGTCGGACTAATCACAAGTGTGAAATCTATTACGATTGAGTCAATTCTGGATTCGTGAGAACTTCGGAACGACTCGTTCCTTAGGTTGGCTTGAGGTCATTTCGACCTTACATATACTTGCAAACTCTATTTCGGCTCGTATTCCTGACTTGTTCCCAATCCAATAAGTGGCAGTGTGGCCCCACTGACCTCACGGACCGCGAACAAATCATGGCACAATAGTGGAGTTACTCGAACTGCTATTTCTGCAAGACTACTCCAGCGCTCTGGCCGAAGCTAAAGGAGTCCGTACTTGCTTTCATGTAGTTCCGAGTCATCTCGACACTATATGCTTCCATAGAGTTTACTAAAAACTTATCTGTCCCACGTCTTACACATGTTCCTAATCGTCGATCTGACGATCACTAGAGTGGACTGTGTAGCGTAAGCTAGATTTTTTTTTTTTTATAGCTATCATGAATGATTTTCAATAAGCTATACCTCACTCATAATGTCAACTATTGTACTACACACCTTATACGTGTCAACTCAGAAAGAGGTCATTCCTATCTTGCATATGTCATTTCCCTAAATGATTCCAACCAATAGGATTTCTTAACTCACAACCTGCGGTATGCATGAAGTAATCGTCAAAATTTTTAATCCCGACGGGTCACCAAGGTGTGATAATATTCATTTTTATTAATAATTTAACTTCGCATTAGACTACCCTTCCTTACTTGTTGCAATAGTCAAATTGGTGGCGCTCCGACCTAGAAAGTCATGGCTTACGTAAACATTCTCGGCAATTATCGTTCGCCAACCTAAAATAGGCATCCAATGCCAATTTGGTTATGGTAACATCTTACCTTCGGCTGCCATGCCGAGAATAACGTATGTGTTGGCTCAACTCACCTATCATGTGGCTAGGTTTAAAATAATATAACGTCACCCTTTCCAAACATTTATTATTTGAACTAATAATTAAATTTTGTGAAGGCCCAGTCCTACCTCGCCGGTCTCACTCCGACCTCGCAGGTCGCTTGAGCCCCCAGATAGAGTGGGTCAAGACCACCCACTTCATCCACACTCCCCACGCGCGTGATTTTCTGCCCCCAATATCTGGTCGGAGTCCTCGAATAAAATAGTGGACCTGAAGTCGCTCGGTCCCAGCTACGTCCATCACGAAAGTAAGCAGGTATGTGAATCTCTCCATGTATTGCGATACCGTCCGGTCACCCTGCCTTAGCATCAAGAATTTCTCCCTCAGTCTCAGCTGATTCTCGATCGGCCTATATAAATCATTGAAGAATTTCTTGAACTTAGCCTAAGTATTCGGCTCTCCATGGGCGGCTGTGTGGGCGATTTACCATACCGCAGCATCTCCCCTGAGCATAAATCCGGAAGTTCTAGCCCGTATGTCATCGTGAATCCTCAAAGGTCCGTGACATTGCTCGTGTGAACGGATCCACTTCCTCGCCACCTCTGGGTCTTTGCCTCTATGATAGCGGCATGACTGGACACGAACGAACACCTTGATCAACTTCATCTCAACTGATAAAAAGGTCTCGAATGTGATCTTCAAAGGTGGAATCAACGTCGGTGCCACGGTCGACGTAGTCAATGGTGTAGTGACCGCCGACAGTATCTCGGTAGTAGCGGTCGTAAGCGAAGTTGCCGGAACAGTCGGTGCGACAACTGTCTGCTCTACGGTAGTGGTGGCGGCGAGTGTAGCAGGGGCCGGTATTGCCGCTGCCTACGCTCGAAGCAATCGAACATCTCCTCGAACTCCAAACTATGAAGTGCGACCGTGTCGCGCAAGGTCTGATCCGAGTCGGCAGGTGTCGAGACGCTCGGCTGGCCTCCATCGTACATATGAAGAACCGATCGTCCATCCACGTCGAATTTTCAAATCGCGAACGTGCCGCAAATCCATCGTCCGTATGGAAACGCGTCGTCTATCCATGTCGAATTTTCAAATCACGAACGTGCCGCAAATCAGCGTCATATACGCATATATACTATTACAAATCAAAATATATAACGTATAAACTTTGACACTACCCGTCCCATGTTCGCTTCCCAACTAAAGTTCTAAGTTAGGATCTTCGGGTTTCCACATCTAATGTTTGTTGTTAAGTTTTATTCGGTTGCATTAAACTTTCCCCTAGGTTCGCCTGAACCTAAGCTTTAATACCAACTGTGACGGCCCCAAATTCCAAGGCAAATCGGGTACCGCCACGTCGCCGACACGTCACCAAGCATGCCACGTCACCGCACACTTATTTTGACTATCCGCGACCTGAACCCTTGTACATAACTTATTCGCCTTTAACTTAGTAATTATGTGTATTTTATGAATTTTAAGTTATTCATGATTTAGTAATTTAATATAAATCATACATTGTTGCGGAAGTCTTAAGGCATGCATATACCGTAAAAGTGAAAAGTTTGCATTTTTATGAACAACCCTACAGTGTGGAAACCCGACATTAGATACCATGTATATCAAAAGAGACAAAAGGACAAAAACGAGCATATACATGTATCGGGTATACAAGTCATCCCAAAATATCAAAAAGTAGCTAATAGATACATACAACTACCTACGCAAAAAGTGGCGGCCTCTTTCTACTTAGACGTAGTCGCCTAAGACTCCTTTGCCGCGGCACGTCGTAGGATCTGCGATTTGTCACCAAAAACAATGACAAATCCCAGGTGAGTAAATCCCAGAGAACGTTAGCTAATATTCACGAATTCCAATGAAACGACTACAATTTATGCAATTTAATAAAGGACAACAATAAGGAAATTCGCATGAAAATAAGTCATTGAGAAGTCAAATTTGGACACAAGTGTAGTGTGACAGAAAACCCTTGTCGACATCCGGGAATCTTCGTAGCTAAACCGAGAGGAACCATTGACGACAACCTCGCCAAACATCTCACGGTCGAACGAGAGGAACCATTGAACGGAAGACCCCGTCCAAACTTCTTTCGAGAGGAACCATTGACGTAGACTTAAGACTACGTCAAACATCTCTCAACCTACGGGTTTTCGCGAGAATAGTCACCGCGTAGCCCTACCATGGCCAATTACTCGAACAACGCGGGGTAGCTAGCCCCGGGGTGTGAGTCCGTGCCATGCCGACCCCGTCGACAAACACACATACACACGTGGGAGTGGATGAACAATAATTGAACAACGATAAATAGCGCAATAGAATAATTTAGAATGCACAATAAAGCAAATGCAATAAAGAATTTTAACTAATTTTCTCGTGGGATCACTTACCTCAAAGAATCGCAAAACGCTTCCGAAACGCCCTGCACTCGCCTCGAGATACGCGCCCGACTATGGTAGCCTAAATTCCTGGTGTCATAGCAAAACATTTTTTATATTTTTCCTGGTTTTTCTGGGTTTTTCCCATAATTTTTCACTTATTTTTCTTATTTTTTCTGTAATTTATTTAATTTAAAAATGTTTTTAAATTAAAAATGATATTATATGTTTTGGGCCGGGTCGATCCAGACGGGTCGGACCCGACCCGTCCGGCCCGGTCCGAGTTTTGAATTGGGTCGGGCCGACCCAACGGGTCGGGCCCGACCCGCCTGCGGTCCGGCGGCCGACCCGCCCGACCGGACCAGCCCGACCCAGTGCACACACGCGCGCGCACGCGCGCGCGTGTGCACTCTTTCTTCTTCTTCCCGGCTTCGGTTCTCTTTATTTATTTATTTATTTTTTTTAATACAACATCAACAATTCCAACAACAACAAGCAACAACAAAAAACAACCCCATCAACAACAACAACATTAACCACTCACTTGATTAATGGAGGTCCGAGCTCGCGCCGTGTCGCCCCGTCGAGCTCGCCATCACTTTTCGCCGAAGCTCGCTCGCCGCGCTCGTTGCTGTCGAGCTCCTCGCCGGATCTTCCCCTTCTAGTTGTCACTCTCCCTCTCTTCTCTCCCTTCCTTCTCTTTCTCTCTTCTCTCCTTCCTTCTCTTTCTCTCTTCTCTCCCTTCCTTCTCTTTCTCCCTCTCTTCCTCTCTGTCCGTTTTTTTTTTTTCTCTTTAAATACGGATTTTTTTTTTTTTTGAGAGAAAGGACAAAAGAAATGATGAGGAATAGTTGATGTGACATTTGATGTGATGTGACACTCAGTCTGATACAACCCCGTACACCCGCGTTACGCGTACACCGCGACGACACACACTCTCCTCACTACATGCGCACAACGCGACAAAGCGTAATTAACACAACGCGAACTATTAAAAATAGTAAAATAATTAAATATTCGCTACACAAAAATAATATATTTCCCGATTAGGCGTGTCACGGACTTTCCCACGACGTCTACGTGAGTCTGAGCTTATGATATTAATCTGTGATTAGCCGATTAATCGGGATTAATTAAAGCAGGCCGTTACAGTAAAATTTTTGATATTAATGCTAATTGGGTAGTCATAATGCCTCGCTATCCGTTTACGATTTGTGTACCAAAATGGTTTTGTTCACTGCCAATGTCGCATGAACCTATTGGGTCGCATACAAATAGTGGCTTTGTGTATGAACCTATTGGGTCCAAAGTAATGAGTTTTATATGATAAATTTATGACATAAAAGCCCTTATGATTTGTTATATGATAACATTAATAGGGGCGTTTATGCAATTTACTTGAATTACATAAATTAATATTTGTATTACAAATATATAAGTGAGGTTATCTACATGTATAAATAGAGGTTGAAACTCTGAAACGAAATAACATCTTCATTTATACTATTTTTGAGTTCTCTAGATTTTGGGAGAGAAAGGAAAAACGTATTCGATATATCTTAGTGCTAGTACTCCAAATTGTGTTCACCATTCCTGTGTGGATTTTCGATAGAGGACGTGTGCTTGAACGTCTTAGAGATCTAATAATCAGAGAAGGAAATCACGGATCTAGGTATGGTTTACGTTCATAGATTTAGTTTAATGGAACTTATTTTTTATCTTATTGGGGGTTTTCAAAAATTGTTTTGAGTTTTTCTCTGCATATGAACCCTAAAACCCAACACCTATAGATTCTATAAGAAATAGATTAAAGAATCTACAATGAAAAAATGAGAGAATGTCCACAGGAAATGGAGCAGAGACTCAAAAGTCAAATGAAAAGTATAAATAATGAAGAAAATAATTAGGATGAAGTAGAAAGAAAAATGAGAGATGAAAAAGATAAATGTTCTTAAACTTTTCATATAAAAGATTTAGCTCGAGTGCTTGAAACTGGGGTTGAGTGATTTATTTCTTAATCTAACACATTTTAAACGATATATTCATTGGTATCTTGTCAAAATTCCTATTGATTTTAATTGTGTTACTATTTATTAATGTGTTAGATTATTTGAGCTAAATCTTTAAATGTATACTAATTTGAATCTAATTCATCTTAACTTTAAATAATAAAAAGCTTAAATGGAAGTGATCTTTAAATAAAAATATATTACCCCATAACTTCAAAACGAGTCATCCCCTAACGACAACACAACCACATAAAGCAACACCCCTTAGAATTTAAAGTTCAATACCAATGCCAGTACATAATCGAGAGTATTCCTTTGCTCATGATAGCTAAGTGCTGAGTTTGGGGGTATTTGACAAATCGATAATTAGACATGTTTTTTATAGTGTAATTTGGGTTAATTTTATATATAAGTGATTATATTACACTAGGTATTCTATTATTTTTTATGATTTTAAGATTTAATTAGAAAATTTGAAGAAATGAAAGAAAAATAGGAAAAAGAGCAAAACAGTCAACTGGAGAACGAAGCCAACAATACGAGACTATAAAGGAATCTCTACCTAAATCGATAGCAGAGAAGAGCCAGCGAATCATCAACGAATTGGAGTTTACACTGGGAATCGCCAGATGAATCGATGGAGCACAAAGACCAATTTCCAATGATTAACTCATCAATTTATGTAAAACTTAGGAATCACCGAAAAATCTTTTGTGGTCGATTACTATTTTTTAGATAAGAAAAAGGAACTTGAGTTTATCTAGGAATTGTATACTTAGGAAACTATAAATATGTCCTTTAGGCTTTGAAATTAAGATTCTGGAAACACATTTTGTATGCCTCTATTAACCATTAGTTAGTTTTTATTGAGTTTATGTTCGAAGCCACATTGGAGCTTTGTTTATTTCATTAAGTGGAATTTATTTAATTATGTCTTTGAATTATATTAGTGTGTTATTTATTTCCAACATGAGTGAGTAATTTATTAATCTAAACAAACCCTAGACATGTATATACTTTGGATTGCTATATAGTTATAATTAAGGAATCCTATACTTAATTCTTTAAGTCTAATCATACACAACAATCATGGTTTCAATAAGGTTTTTTTTGCGTATTACAACTAATGATTCTTTTATTACATGCATAGTTGCGAATATGTATAGTGATAGTTGATTTTCTGAATCTGTTCTTATGATTATTGACAATAATTATTTGTGTTGGGGAATGTGCCCTAGGTCAATCTATAAACATTTTTAATCTTATAACTTTTCTTAATAAAATAGAGGTTTTCATTTGTTGTTTTATTATAAGTGATTGAATGTTTACCATATAGTAAGATCATATGTATTTGTTGAAATATCCTAAATGTCCTTAGTCAGTCATTATACTGGGAACTACATTGAATTAAGACTAGTGTAAATCTTGATTAATGGTCTTGTAATGATCATCCGTAAGGGATACAAATCAAGATTATGAGTACTTGTTAGGGAATAAGGTACCGGACTGACCCGCTATGATAACACCACATGGATTAAGTCATATGTGCTACTCATGATATGTATATCATTTAGTCTTTCAAATTGAGATTACCAAAGACTTCAATATTAGGAGCATGGTAATTTAAAACAATCAAATGTTGTCTTTAATCAGACGATTATAAAAATTGTGATTAGTTACTATGTGAATAATATGTGAAGGCGTTTAATTAAGATAGAATTTGTCACTCCCGAATAGAGAGAGATATCAGTAGATCCTTTGATATGATAGACTGATAATGGCCAAGTCCATGTAAATTGATATGATCAATATCACTTGGATAATTTCAGTTTACCTAAAGACTGAGACTAGGACGATTGAACATTAAGGATGACTTGCCATGCCTTCTGTTTAATCAAAGGATATCGAACGACAAAAAGATATGATATCTGTTATTCATTTGGTTCTATCAATTTTGATATTCATGCTATTTGAGTAGTCACAATCCTTGCTAGAGACTTCTTATGAATTGTGTACCAAAATAGTGTTAGTTCACTACTAACGTTGCATGAACCTATTGGGTCGCACACAAAAATGGCTTTGCACAATTTTAATTGTTCTAAAGTAATGAATTTTTACATGATAAAATTCATGAAATCAAAGCCATACAATTTGTTATGAGATAACTTATTAATATGTGTGTATGAGTAATTTGCTTAAATTGCCTAAATACAATAATTGTATTACGAATAAGATTTTAAGTGAGCACTTATCTACACATAAATAGAGGTTACAACCCTAAAACAAAACAAGATTTTCATTTTTTCCTTTTTCGAGTTCTCTGGATTTTAGGAGAGAAAGAAAAATATTTTATCTCACTTGAGGCTAGCACTCCAAATTATGGTCACCATTCGTGTGTGGATTTTTGATAGAGGACGGACACTTAAACGTCTTAGAGATCGAAATATAAGAAAAGGAAAACATGGATTAAGGTATGTTTTTACTTTTGTAGATCTAGTTTAATAGAACCTATTTTGATCCTATTAGGCTTTTTCAAAATTATTTTGAATTTTCCGCTGCATATGTACCAAAAAATCGAGTAGTGGTATCAGAGCCACGGGCTCGATTCTATTAAACTTTTGCATGTTTTCTCTGATGTATATTTGATATATGTGTGAAAACATGATCTTGATTAATGTATATAGAATGTACATAGAGGTTCTATGATAATTGTTATGAAGAATTGGTTTTAAAGCATGTCGTTAATTCGTGTTTATTAATACATGCACATGATTTAATTCAATGATAGAATTCATGTTTAGACTATTTTGATTAACATATGTTTTAATATTGAATGATCTAAATTTTGTATGTTCACATGGTAGAAGTCATGTTTAGGTTAATGTGATTCAATTGTTAAATAAATATTTCAATTTTGTTCAATAATTATGTATGTCTCTATGATAGAAATTATAATTAGGTTAATATGATTAATTTAATATGATTCTGGTGTTGAATGCATGATTAATATTTCGCTTCTTGATTGAATTGATTATTTTGTATGAATAAGAATCAAAATTGATTTTGATCATACATCTCACTGTGGTTATCTATTAGTATATTCCTATTAGATAGGGGATAAACTTGTAATCGGATAAGAATTACAAATCTTATAAGAAAGATGAGATATATAACAAATTCTAATTGGATAAAGGCCCAAAATATCTTAAATTGCAATTAGATTATGACAAGATATTAAGTTAGAAGTGGGTATGTGTTAATTAAAAGTGTTTTAATTAATATTTTCAAAATTAAAATTAGGGACAATCTTGATCAATTGGATTGACTAAAATAATAAGAAAATTTTGGCGATTCTCAATTTTCAAAATTTGAATTCATTATCTAAAAATATGAGGGCGCTGCCCCCTGTTCCCCCGTCTGCTGACTGGTTAGTCGAATTGTCGCTCGCTGACAGGCCAATGAGATCTCTGATAACTGTCCGTAATGCAAGGAAATTCGTATGATAGTCGATATTAGTAAAATTTTATAACTCGTTTAGTGATTGTACATGCATTGTAATGAATGATAATTATCTTATTTAATTTTTATCTCTAAAACAAATAAAAAAACTCCCTATTCAAGATTTTAAGTCAAGTGCTATCCATTTCTAAACAATTGTCAAACTACATCAATATGGGTCTACCTCCGCAGAGTGTATTACGTTATCTTGGTGATGCAAGTTGAGTAATGGTTACTCTACTATTTGAAATGGTTAGACTTGATAAAGCTATCAAAATAATTTTGGGCTTTAGGCATTAGATGAGATAAAACATAATAAGAAATAAGATGTCGTAATCTCATAAAAATAACTAAAAGTTACATATGATGTAATTGGTAATTAGTAATTACCTAAATAACCTAATTTAAAATGTTATGCCTTAGCTGTTTTGGAATTAAGTGAAACATGGATTTTAGTCCCTTAAATTAACATAATGTTTTTAAGAGGGCTTTAAATTAGTGGGAGTCCATTCCTCTATACTAAAATGAACTTTTGCATAATCTTTGTTATAGATATATGGCCTCTTCAAATCACACTAATCCTTTGTCACTACGATCCATCCTTGAGAAGGATACATTGTTTGGGACAAACTTTTTTGACTAGTTCAAAAACTTGAGAATTATTCTTAAGCATGAATGCAAGTTGTATGTCTTGGATGGTCTTGTTCTTGAGGAACCACTAACTAATGCTTTAAGAGTCATGAAGGATGCACATACAAAGCATGTCAATGACTCAACTGATGTTGCATGTATTATGTTGGAAACCATGGTTCCTGAACTTCAAAAGGATATGGGACATATGGAAGCTTACAACAAGGCTTTGATGCTGAAGGAAATGTTCCAATAATATGTTAGGCAAGAAGGGTTTGAGACAGTCAAGAACCTTCATTCTTGAAAAATGGTTGAGGGTGCATCAGTTAGTCCTCATGTTCCAAAAATGAAGGGCTATATTAACCATATTGAATCACTTGGATTTCCCAGAAGCCAAGAGTTGGCTACGGATTTGATTATGAATTCATTGCTTGACAGTTATTCACAATTTGTGATGAATTATAACATGAATAACATGGAGAAGTCTATCTTAGACTCACATTTAATGCTTAAAATTGCTGAGCAGAATGTTAAGAAACCTATTGCCAATATGTTGATGGTTTAGAAAGGAAAGGCTTGGAAGAAAAAAGGGCAAAGGGAAGGCTAAAGTTGCCAAGGCTAATGCGAGTGTCACAAAACCTATGGAATAAGTCAAGCCTGAAGCTGTTTCAACCTCATAGTCTTAAAATGAAAAAGAAAAAAAAAGGAAATCTTCATATCTGCCATGCACTTGGGTATTGGTTCAGAAATTGCAAGCTCTATCTTGAAGATATAAAGAAATAGAAGAGTAGTGCGACTACTACTTCAGGTATTTACGTTATTAAATTTAACTTGTCTTCTAATGGTTCTTGGGTATTGGATATAGTATGTGGATTTCACATTTGTATTAATATGCAAGGTCTCACAAAAAGTAGAAAGCTAAAGAGATGAGAAGTCATCCTATATGCGGGAAATGGAGCAAAGGTTGTTGCGTTGGCTATAGGATGCTATGAGTTAATTTGACCAAATGGACTACATTTAGTTTTAAATAATTGTTATTATGTCCCTGCCTTGAGCATAAACACCATTTCAATTTCATGTTTGGATTTTGATGGCTTTAATTTCATTATTATGAATAATAAATGCTCCATTTCTTGTAAAGACGTTTCTATGCGAATACGGATTTATGTGATGATCTTCATATTCTATACATGAAAAGGTTCATATATACTCATCTTCTTAACGTAAACACAAAGAGATTCAAGTCAAATGACTTGAATCAAACCTACCTTTAACATTGTCGTCTTGGCCACATAAATGAGAAACGTATTTCTAAACTCCATAAAATGGACTTTTAGGTTCTTTTGATTTTGAATCATATGAAATATGTGCATATTGTTTGGTAGGCAAGATGGGAAAAATTCCTTTTATTGGTAGGCAAGATGAGAAACTAAGAGGGCAAGTGATTTGTTGGTTCTGATACATACTGATGTATGTGGTCCTATAAACACAATGGTTGGAGGTGGTTATCAGTACTTCATTACCTTCATCGATGATTTTAGCTAATATGGTTATGTGTATCTCAAGAAACATAAAGGCGAATCTTTTGAGATGTTTCTAACTTTTTAGAATGAAGTGAAAAAAAACTTGGTAAAACTATAAAAGCAATTCGATTAGATCGAGGTGGTAAATATTGGAGCCAAAAGTTTGATGATCATCAGAGAAACTGTGGGATTGTCTCATAGTTAACTCCTCCAATAACTTCACAAAGGAACGGTGTTTCTAAGATGAGAAATCAGACTTTATTGGATATGGTTCGATCTATGATGAGTCATGTAGATCTTCTTATTTTCTTTCGGGGTTATGCCTTAGAAACAATAATATCAGAGAACCAATTTGGTTTCATGCCTGGGAGGTCAATTATGGAGGCGATTTTCCTTGTAAGACGATTGTTAGAAAAATATAGAGAAAAGAAAAAAGATCTTCATATGGTATTCGTAGATTTAGAAAAAGCATATGATAGGGTCCCTAGAGATGTTCTTTGGTGGGTTCTAGAAAGAAAAAAAGTGCATGCTAGATACATAGACACTATTAAGGATATGTATGATGGAGTAGTAACGAGTATAAAGACATTTGGAGGAGCTATAAAAGAATTTCCTTTTACGATAGGACTACATCAAGGATCGGCTTTAAGCCCATATCTATTTACTTTAGTTATGGATGAACTAACTAGACATATTCAAGAGGATATACCATGGTGTATACTATTTGCAGATGATATTGTCTTAGTGGATTAAACTAAAGATGGAGTGAATAGGAAATTAGAACTCTGGAGGAATACATTAGAATCTAAAGGCTTTAAGTTGAGTAGGACGAAAACTGAATACATGCACTATGAGTTTGGAAACACTAGACATCGAGATGACGGAGTGGTAAAATTAGGGGAAGTAGAAGTTCCTAAGGTAAACCACTTTAGATACCTAGGATCAATCATACAAAATGATGGTAACATTGAAAATGATGTCACACATAGAATTCAAGCTAGATGGAAAAATGGCGAAGTGCAACAGGGGTGATTTGTATGATCGAAATGTTCCTACTAAGTTAAAAGAAAAAATTTCATATGACCACAATTAGGCCAGCTATACTCTATGGAAGTGAATGTTGGGCGGTAAAGCAACAATCATTACATAAAATGAACAAAGCAGAAATGAGGATGCTTAGGTGGATGTGTGGTAAAACTCGTAAAGATAGAATAAGAAATATAGAAATTCAAAGACAAGTAGGAGTAACACCAATTGATACAAAGATTAGGGAAGAGCGGTTGCGATGGTTTGGTCACCTGTAAAGACGGCCTACAAATGCCCCAACTAGAAAACTTGACTCAATAGAAACTATAGAAATTCGACGAGGTAGGTGCAGACCAAAGTTAACATGGGATGCATTAATTAAAAGGGATTTGAATGGTTTGCAAAGCTCACCATCAATTGCACTTAATCGAGCATAAGCAAAAGTTTGATTCATGCAGCCGACCCCAGTTAATTTAGGACTGAGGCTATGTTGTTGTTGTTGTTGTTGTTGTTGGTTATGCCTTAGAAACCGATATGTTTACACTGAATCTAGTTCCATTTAAAGTGGTTGATTAAACATCATATGAGATGTGGTTTGGGAAAAGACCAATTTTGTCTTTCTTTAAGATTTAGGGCTGTGAGGTTTTCGTATGACATCAAATCTAAGAAAAATTATCAACCAAATCTAACTAGTGTATATTTGTTGGTATCTTAAAGAAACTAGAGGGTACTACTTTTATAATCCCACTGAGAACAAATTGTATGATGCTCGGAATGGTGTCTTTATGGAAAAGAGTTTTTTGAAAGACAACAACAAAAATGAAGTAATTCTTGAAGAAGTTTAAGAACCACAAATAAACACTCAACCACTAGTGGGAGATCAACAAAGTCATGAACTAGTTGAACCTGCATAGGTATTAGAAGGCCCGCGTAGATCTGATAGAGTAAGACACCAGCCTAAGAGATTTCAGTTTCTTATTATTGATAGTAGTGAGGTAGTAAGACCATTGAATCAAAAGGAGCCTACTACTTATCAGGAGACTGTATCTAGCCCTAATGTAGATAAATGGCTTAGTGCCATGTATTTTGAGATGCAATCCATGTATGATAACCAAGTTTGAAACCTGGTTGATTTACTTGAAGGTAGTAAGATCATTAGATGTAAATGGGTTTTCAAGAAGAAACATGACATGGATTAGTTTCATTAAAAATGACGACGAGCCTTATATATACGAGAAGGTCAGTGAGAGATTGGTTGTTTTCATGGTACTGTATGTTGATGATATATTACTTATTGGAAATGACATTCCAACTTTGCAAAGTGTCAAGTCTTAGTTAAGGAAGTGTTTCTCAATGAAAGTATTAGGAGATACAACCGACATCCTTGGGATTAAGATCTAAATGGATGGATCTAAAAAGGCTGACCAGTCTAAGTCAGAGTGCTTAAATTGACAAGGTACTGAATAGGTTTAGTATGTAAGACTTTAAAAAAGGATCATTGCCAATGTCTTATGGTATAAGTCTCCGCAAGATTCAATGTCAAAAGACTAATGATGAGTGAGAGCGCATGAATATGATTCCATATGCATTAACTATTAGATCTATCATGTATATTATGTTATGTACCTAAACTAATGAGCACAATAAGCAGATATTAGTCTGATCCTGATGAGAGTCACTGGATAGCAGTAAAGAACATTGTTAAGTACTTGAGAATGACTAAAGAAGTGTTCTTGGTCTATTGAAGTTTGGAACACGAGCTTCTTGTAAATGATTACACAAATGCAAGTTTTCAAACTGATGTAGATGATTTTAGATCGCAGTCTGAATATACGTTTACTTTGAATGGAAGCACAATGAGCTAGAAAAGTTTGAAGTAAGAAATTGTGGAAGATTCCACAATAGAAGTTGAGTATATTGCAGCGTCCGATGCAGTTAAGGAGGCAGTTTAGATTAAAAATTTCATATCTAAACTTGGTGTAGTTCCTAGTATAGCTAATCCCACTTGCTTGTATTGTGACAACAACAGGGCGATAACACAGGCCAAGGAACCAAGATCACACCATCAATCCAAACATATACATAAACGTTTCCATTTTATTCAAGAAATCATTGAGAGGGGAGACGTGAAGTTTTGCAGAGTTCCTACAGAAGATAATGTTGCAAATACTTTAATGAAGGCTTTTCCGCAAGCAAAACATGATGGTCATGTTAGTTCATTAGGTATTAGATACATGAATGATTGGCGCTAGTGCAAGTGGGAGATGTTAGGGAATGTGCCCTAGGTTAATTTATAAACATTGTTTATCTTATGATTTTAGTTAATAAAATAAAGGTTTTCATTTACTGTTTTATTAGAAGTGACTGCATGTTTACCTTATAGTAAGATCCATATATATATTTTGAAATATCCTAAATGTCCCTAGTCGGTCATTAAGACTAATGTGACTCTTGATTGATGGTCGTGATCATGCGTATATGGATATGAATCGAGATCATGAGTACTTGCTAGGGAACAAGGTACTGGACCAACTCACAACGAGAACACCATATGGATTAAGTCATAAATGTTACTCATGATAGATATATCATTTAGTCATTCGACCTGAGATTACAATAGACTTCAATATTATGAGCATGGTAATTTGACGCAAACAAACTTTGTCTTTAACTGCATGATTATAAGAATTGTGATTGCTTACCATGTGAATAATATGTGAAGGTGTGTAATCAAGATAGAATTTGTCACTCTCTTATAGAGAGAGATATCAGTGGATCCCTTGCTATGATAGACTGATAATGGCCAAGTCTATGTGAATTGACAAAATCAATGTCACTTAGATGTTTTCAGTTTACCTAAGGAGTGAGACTAGTACGATTGAACATTAAGGGTGGCTTTCCATGCCTTATTTTTAATCAAAGGATATCGCATGACAAAATGTTATGATATATTTTATTCAATAGGTTGTATCGATTTTGATATTCATGCTAATTGGGTATTCATAATGTTTTGCTATAGATTGATTATGACTCGTGTACTAAAATGGTGTTGGTTCACTGCCAACGTCGCATGAATCTATTAGGTACCACACAAAGAAAGGCTTTGTGCAATTTTAATTGGTCCAAAGTAATGAATTTTTTTATGTTAAAATTCATGACATAAAAGCCTTTACAATTTGTTATATGATAACTTATTAATAGGGGCGTATATGTACTTTGCTTAAACTGCCAAAGTACAATAGATATATTATGAATATGATTTTAAGTGAGAGCTTATCTATACATATAAATAGAGGTTGAAACCCTAAAATGAAACAACATTTTTATTTTTGTTATTTCAGGTTCTTTGGATTTTGGGAGAGAAAGAAAAATATTTTCTATTTTTTTTAGGGCTAGCATTCCAAATCGTGGTCACAATTGGTGTGTGGATTTGCAGTAGAGGATAAGTACTTAATCATCTTAGAGGTCGAACAATCAAAGAAGGAAAACACATATTAAGGTATGGTTTTACTTTTGTAGATCTAGTTTAATGAAACTTATTTTTGATTCTATTAGAGTTTTTCAAAAGTATTTTAAATTTCCCACTGCGTATGAACCCCAAAACCTAACAATTTATCAATTAGCATATTTTGATTAATATTTGATTTAAATTAGGCATGATTTTCATTGAGTATTAATGCTATCATATTTCTATTTTGTTGCATTGTATCCAATAGGTAGATTTACAATGATAAGGATATGGCTTGTTTTCCATTGAATATAGAAAAATCGATGGTTTGCTAAAGGCTATCAACCTATTTTAAATTATGATTTAATGATTCCAGAATTTCATGTGATATAGTTATAACTAAGTTATTAGGTGATGGTATGTTCTAGTGTTTGAATGCAATCCAAGTATATTATATTGTTTAGGGGAGGTATGGTTAGATGTTTGTTTATATATTTATATTATATTGAATTCGAATTTTTTTAATTAAGTTTGCATTGAATTATTTGAATAAGTTTAGTTAGTTTGGTTAATTAAGTTAGTATTTATAGTCTTTAGTTATTTAGTATTTCGCGTTTTGTTTAATTAGATTAACTAAATCAAGAAAAACAAGAAAAAAAATACTTTCTTTAGAAGTTTGCAAAATCTACGTGGAGAAGGTTTTCCATTTACCACTACTAGAAATGATAAGAAAATATGAGAAACAATTGTGCGTGCTCCACACGTGTTCAGTCATAAAGGGCTTTGGGCTCTAGGGTCCCCTCGAAATCTATTACTGATCCCTCTCTACTTGTCAGAGAGGGATCAACGATGGTCTATGTTTTTCCATACACGTATATAGCCCGGCCCCATTTCAATCAAGAAAGACTTGTGAATCGATACCAACATCTCGATCCCTAGCTACCCTCTATCTTTTCATGTCAATCAAAAAAATTTGAATTGATACCCTATTTTCATCTCAATCTCCCATATTTTGATCCCTAGCTACCCTCTATATCCTCATGTCGATAAAAAAAATTGTGAAATCGATACCCCATTTCCATCTCAATCTCCCCCATTTCGATCCTTAGTTACCCCCCATTTTCCTCTTCGCCTCTGCCTACCTCTCATTACCATATCGCCACCTCTAACCTTGAGAGCACCACCACAACTGTCCCAAGAGAGCACCACCGCCCCTTCCCCTGGAGAACACCATTTCTTCCACTTCGATATGCCCTTAATTCTTCATTGTCCCCCATTTACATCATCATCAAAGAAAACTTTTCGTAGGGTGAAAAAAATAATCTAAAAAGTTGTATGATTTGTTCAGTAGTCACATTTCAAACTATGGTTTCTAATTGAATTGGTCGTCATTTGGATTTTGTTCTCACTAATTGTATGTCCATTTGAAATTTTGTATGGGTTTTTTAGGTGGAATATTCATTAAAATCGGAATGAAGCGACAATTGAATAATTTTAGGATTCGATTCATGAAGGAGAGAATGAGATTGGATAAGTGAACACTAAGGAAATGTGTGAATGACATGAAAATATGGACAGAGAATGCCGAGGCCTTAGATTTGAAGACAACTTTTATGATGGTAACTGTGACTCACAACCACTGAAGATAAACACAGAGTACTCTGTGACAATAATTTGTGTATGTACTGTAGACAATGTAAATACATACATACACTTGAGATATACATGAGAGAGTTTGTTAAGTTTGCTATGTATCATAAGTTTGTGATCCTACACGTGTATGCTAGAGATGTAACACTGAGCTGTATAAATACATTTCATCTTCTCTAATTCAGTAGAGAATAAGTTTCTTCATTGCGTGTTGTTTTGAGTTTTTTTGTTGTCAATATGGTATCGCTATTGATGAAGATTGTGAATTGCAAAGGTTCACCAATCACTATGGAAATTCTGATTATAGAGAGTCTTCATAATCACAAACACCTCTCGCAAGTCCAACACCTATCATAAGGAACTCATCATCATTTTCAAATCCATTGATTGCACCTTTTGATAACTCTCTAAACCAAATCATATCGATTAAGTTGAATGGCACAAAATTTTTGTTCTTGAAATTGATTGTTGTACCTTTGATTAAAGGATGTGATTTAGATGGTATTCTTTTTGGTACTACATCTTATCCTCCTAAGTTTCTTGCAAATGGAGAACCTAATCTTGATTATCTTGATTGGTTTCATTGTGATCAAGTTCTATATGGATGGTTGTTATGTTCTTTAAAACCTGATTTTGGTTCGTTGATTATTGTTGAACCTAGTGAGTCCACTGGTAGAAGAACCGTACATGATTTATGGATTGCAATTTGTGAATAGTATGTTACTGATAATAAGGCATAGATCCAATTCTTGAAGATTGCAATTAGGACTACTATGAAAGGAAATATGAAAATGAATGAATATTTGAAGAAGATGAAAGGATTTTCTCAAAATTTAGCCTTAGCTGGGGCTCCTGTAACAATTGCTGAATTGATCTCATGTACATTGACTGGTTTAGATGGAAAGTATTTGTCAATTACATTTATTCTTGAACACAAAAAATTTGACATGGCATTCTCCTCAATCTACCTTATTGAGCTTTGAAGCAAAGCTGGAACAAATTCAAGCTCTAAATGGAATGAACTCACTAAATATTTAGAGTTCTAATCAAGTAAATTCAGCTGGAGTGAAACATGGATAAACTCAGCCTTGGAATAATTCAAAACAGCACAATGGTGGTGGTGGTACTAATGGCAGAGGTAACGTTCAGAGAGGGAGAGGTGGCAGATTAAATAGTGGAAGAGGTGGTTTTAGATACCCAAACAATAATAGACTAACTGGTCAAATATGTAACAAAATGGGACATACATCAGCAGTTGGTTACTATAGTGCTGATGTGAGCTATGTTAGTGCACAATAGTTTAATGGAGGAGGACATCAATTTCAAGGGGGTTATAACAATCAAGGTGGATTACTCAGAATGGAATGAGAAATGGATCTCAAGAAGTTCCTACTACAATTTTTTGGGCTATTCATAGAATTTTGCTGGGTCACAAAATCATGGTGTTTTTTCTTCTAATTAATCAGTGTTAGATAATGCTTGATATGCTGATAGTGGTGCAACATCACATGTTACTCCTGATCTATCACAGCTATCAAACTATTCTCCCTACACAAGTACTTCATTACTAATTGTAGGGAATGGTCACTCTTTACCTATTTCATGTGTAAGTTTTACAGTGTTATCTAATGCTAAATCGTTTTTACATTTTTTCCAATACATTGCGTGTTTTTTATATCAAAAAGAACTTGTTGTTGTTGTTGTCGAATTCAGTAACAAAAAATATTTGATGAAGGATTCAATAACTAAAGAAGTTTTGCTGAAAGGGTTTTTGAAAGATGGACTCTATCAGTTCTCTCCTTCAACTATACCAACAAAGGCATTTCTGGCATCTCACACATCTTCTACCTCTTTGTGGCATCTGAGGCTTGGTCATCCTACTCTTCATACCGTTCAATAGATAATGAGACATAATTTAAACCTTCTATGTTCTGATGTTAAGTTTTATTCTATCTATCCACTTGGTAAACATCACGCTATTCCATTTTCAGTTTCAAATAATATGGGCAATCACGTACTTGAGTTGATATATACAGATATATGGGGACCATCATCAATTACCTCATCTGATGGTCTTAATTACTATATCTCCTTTATAGATGATTGTACAAGATTCACATGGATATATCCCTTAAAGAATAAATAAGAGGCTTTGAAAATATTTCAATTGTTTAAATTGAAAGTTGAAAATTTGTTCTCTACGAACATTAAGACAGTATAATCAGACTGAGGTGGTGAATATAGAGTGTTCAAACCATTTCTTGATGCTCATGGTATATCTTTTCAGCTTCCATGTCCATATACACGCGAGCAAAATGGAAGAGTGGAACACGAGCATAAACATATTGTAGAAACAAGTCTCACATTATTAGCTCAAGCCGCATTACCTTATCAATTTTTTGGGCTATTTGTGAAGCTCCAGTGTTTATTATTAATAGATTACCAACAAGGGTATTGCAGGGCATTTCTCCATACTAAAAACTATTTCAAATATGTACTAATTATCAAATTTTGAAACCATTTGGCTATGCCTGCTTTCCTTACACCAAAACTTGTAACTCTCAAAGTATCAATTCATATATGAGAAATGTGTGTTTTTGGGCTACAGTTCTGATCATAAAGGCTACAAATGCATGAACTCAGTAGGGAGGGTTTATATTTTAAGACGTGTAATATTCAATGAAAAAGAGTCTCCCTATGGTTCGATGGTTTTTCCTCAGCATTTTTTCCAAACTATTACTCCTACTACTGGACCACTGATTTCTGTTCTTCCTAGAAGTTCTTCAGCGGTTAATCGAATGCCTATTTCTCCTACAACTGCAGTTCTTTTTCTCCATCTATGCCAAGTCCTGTTACTGATTGTACATCCTATTCTTTTACCAGTTCTGCTCCACTTCTACAGTTAGCTCCATCTAATACTGGATCTTCTAACCTTCATCCAATGGTTCAAGGGCCAAAAATGGCATTTTCGTTAAGAAGGCCTTTGTTGCTACTCAGTCAATAGATACTAACATAATTCCTAAGGATGTTAAACAAGCTTTATTGATTCAACATTCGAAACATGCAATGGAGAATGAATATCAGGCATTAATGAAAAACAATATGTGGCAGTTGGTTCATTCTTCTCCTCATTAAAAATATTGTAGGCAACAAATAGACCTTTACTATTAAAAAGAATATTGATGGCACTATTAATCGATATAAAGCTCTTTTGGTGGTCAAAGGGTTTAAGCAAGTTCCATGTGTGGACTTTTCGGAGACTTATAGTCCAGTTGTAAAAGCTTCAACAATTTGAGTTATTCGTTCCATTGCAGTTACATTTGGCTGGCAGATTTGGCAAATTGACATTAACAATGCCTTTCTTAATAGGATTTCAAATGAAGATTTTAATACTAATAAACCAATAGGATTCATTGATGGTAAAAATGCTGGTATGGATTGTAAACTTCAAAAAGCCCTCTATGGTTTGAGATAAGCACTAAGAGCATGGTTTGAAAAATTAAAACATTAATTACTCAAATGGGGATTCAAGAATTCAGTATATGATAACTCTTTGTTCACTTTGAAATGTAAAGGTACTATGCTATATTTTCTTGTCTATGTTGATGATATTATCATCACTGGTGCAAATTCTCATCTATTTCAATAGTTCATTACTTGTTTGAATGATACATTTGCCCTGAAAGATATCGGAGATCTTAATATGTTTATGGGGTTTGAGGTTCATATAGATGCATCTGGACGCTATCTAACTCAAACCAGTTCTATCAATTCTTTACTTCAGAAGGTAGGAATGAGCTTTACCAAAGTTGTTGATACTCTAGTTGTAATAGGCAAAGTGTTATATAAAGAATATGATCCTCTTTTTACTGATCCAACCTTGTATAAAAGCATTCTTGGAGGACTTCAATATGTTGCAAACACTCAACTTGACATTGCATTCATTATCAATAGACTCTGTCAATTCCAGCAAACTCTACCACTTCACATTGGCAGGCACTAAAATATGTCTTGATATATCTGAAAGGGTTTATTCATTGTGGTTTATGTTTTAAACTTGGGTGTCTCAATTGCTTCTCAATGCCAACTCAAATGCATACTGGGCTTCATCGTTTGAAGATAGGAAGTTTATTGCAGGATACACAATTTATTTTGGTTGCAATCTCATATCTTGGCAATCTAAGAAACATGGAGTTATGGCTAGATCTAACACTGAGTATGAACTATTGTGTATTAGCCCATGTTGAAACTGAGATTAGTTGGTTAAATTCTCTTTTATCTGAGGTTCAGTTTCCTTTTCGTCACCATCCTATGGTGTGGAGTGACAACATGAGTGCTATTGCTCTAGCTCGTGATCCAGTCTTTCAAGCTAGAATGAAACATATTGAGATTGATGTTCATTTTATCTAAAATAAGTGATAAAGGGGGTTCTTACAAGTTCAGCATGTACCATCTCTTGATCAAGTGGTTGATTGTTTTACTAACGTTTTGTCTACCTCTAGGTCCTATTATCTTCGAGACAAACTCAGTATAGTTGCACTTCCCCTACTTTTGAGGGGGGATGTGAGTCATAACCACTAAAGATAAACATAAAGTAATCTGTGACAGTAATCTATGATGTATTGTAGACAATGTAAATACACACACTTGAGAGATGCACGGGAGAGTTTGTTAAGTTTCTTATGTATCATAAGTTTGTGATCCTACACGTATATGCTGGAGATGTAATATTGAGCTGTATAAATACATCTCATATTCTCTTATTCAGTAGTGAAGAAGTTTCTTCATTGTGTGTTGTTTTGAGTTTCTCTGTCATCGTCAATAGTAAATAACTCAGAATTATCTTAATAATGAGTTATGAATTCATGAACAAGTCAAGCCCTTTTTACGAGCAATATCTATTTGGCTACTGACATGTTTCTTTGAATATGACATAAAGCTACATTATTCCTAGGCCCCCAATCATCAGAGCCATTACAACATATCAACATTTTTTAGATTATTTTCACTTAATAGAGACGAGAGATAACTACATTAACATATATTTAAGATTCCTACACTGGAGAAATAACATTTCTCTTGTAGTACTTAACCCCTTATTTTAGTGATGGTCGATTGTAGTACCTTCTAATTAAGTAGAAATTCGCGGTTGCATTCATGCTAGAGATATACCAGAGTTTGAATTCTATTGATTCTATATATGGCGATAAATAGAGTTAAGAAGTCCCATTATTCTGCTTAAATAGGAATTAGTCTATCTTCCTTTGGCCTCTTAAAAATATTACAGATGTGCCTTAGTTGTTTTGAACGTCTATCATGTTCATATTTCTAGTAATCCCACTAATAATTTCAATTATAAAATTCTTTCTCTCCAGCAATTGATGGTCTTGCTGAATTTATGGGTTTTTGCTAAGCGGACTAGATAGTTCTAGGTTTAGTTTTATTTCTAAATTTCATAATATCAAGTAATTGACGAGTTTAGTTGATGCTTCTTTACTCAAACTAAACAAGTTGAACAACTGATAAGATTAAAAGTTACTAAAATGATAGTGATCAATTGAACATTATGAAGATGTTGAATCAATTTAGTGTGGTTTAGTTTGATTAAAGAAATTTATATAGTTTTTCATCTTGTTCAATTTGAACACAACTGCACTAGAGAGTACTTTACCATTGTTTTGATTGAGTTTAGTGTTAATGGTGGAGGATGAAGTTCAGTACTTTGAAAAATAGATGTAGTTGTTGGCTATTTGGAGTAGTTTGATGAAGTTTATAAATTTTGTGTATGTTATTTATTTTAAACATTATTCATAGTGAAATTATATTTGCTAATTAGCGAAATTAATCAAATTCGAGAAAAAAAAATCCATTACAACACAAATTTTGAAATTAAAATCACTATAGAATTATATTATATACTTATTTATGGAACAATTAATACATAAGTTTTTTGAAATACAATTAATACATAAATTGTCTTACAATACAATTAGTCATGCTAGCCAAGGAAAAAAGTAAAACATTTATTAATGAAAGACACAATTAATATATATCCATGAATTAGATGATATACAACACATTCAATTACTTATCTTAGACTATAAATTAACTATATATTGTCAAAAAACATTCAATTATTTATGAATTGGACAATATACCAGCAGGTGATGTATGAGCGACAGATTGCCCAGCTCCAACAGATATCGATGCAATCCTTGAATCGAGGAGACCTTGGCGTGAGCACGTCCGAGATAACACATCAGCCACCACCTCCAGCCCCCATCGACACACTTCGACTTAGGTGTAGATTCTATGTTCACTATGCCATCATCTGATATCGGTCAAGGCACCTTTTGAAGAGATGATTGGGATATTGGAGATATGGATGAAGATTGGTTGTATGACCGTGGGACGGGCAAACATTAGTAGGCACTGTAGTAGTTGAGATAGTGTTGGTTTTTTTTGGTTTTTGTAATTTATTTTGTAGTACTTTGGTTATTTGAAACATTAATACTTTTGGCCTTTTGAAAGCTTAATATTTTTGGTTATATATAAATATTTTCGAATAACCTATTTATTTGACATTTTCTTTTAAAATGGATTTATTTTAGTTTTTATAATATTTTTTAAAATTAATAATATATATATTCAACAACGGATCTATACTTGCTCAAAGATAGAATGTGGATTCTCAAAAACTACAACCAACTTGAGATCCATCTCTATTTGAGACAGATCAGGGACATAATTTGTTAAGCACGCGATGCAAATGTGCACGATAACATGTACGATCAGTTTCTAGTCCGTCTTTCATCCATCTCCATTTGCGATGGACTAGAGACGGAACATGACAGACCCGTGACAAAAACATGTGCAATTCGACTTGAATCCATCCTTGATATGTCTCTATTTGAGACGAATCAGAGATGGATTATGCATGTCGAACATCAAATCTCTAGCACAACCCGTCTCTGATCTGTTGCAATGTAAGACAAATCAATGACGGATTATCCGTTCTAATTTAGTGATGTAATAGAAATCGATCTTTGACCGATTTTGCAACGGAATTTACCCTATTTTGAGATAGATTTTTCAATCTCTATACTATTTTATTCTTGTAGTGTAAATGTAAATCTGCCATTTCATTGTGATTGATTGCTTGATTTGGCAATTTTGAGCATGTTTTAGGTTAACAATTATCTTTGTATGAGTTCGTTAAATTTTTTATATTTCGTTGTCAATCGTAATGAAGAATGTCTTTTTTGTAATTGGTTTTGTAAGGTTTTTCATGGATTTGATCTATCTAGGTTGTGTTGGATGATTGGCCTTCAATTTGTCTCTATTTGGTATGGAATCGCATTCTGAGTGATGATATTTGTGAATGAGTAACTTCTTAATCAAGTTCGATCTGGCATGTAATTGTTTTCTAAGTCTAATGATGGTGAAAAAGGGATTGAAAAACTGGGTTTTTATAGCATCCCTATCCTGATCAGGGTGATACTCGGTTTGAAACCTTGATTAAGCCCCGACCTCAGCTAGACTTAACTAGAGCCAACATTGTCACCTTTTGTACTGAATAAATATAACATGTATATCTCGAAATACCAAATAAAAAGAAATAGAATATGCATTGAAATTACAACTTTTTTGGTAAATCTACAAGATATAGAAATATACAAATTCACCTGAATAAACCTCTGTTGCAATACTGTATCCTTACCCTTTTATATTACACAAAATATAGTTTAGACAATATAGAGATACAAAATAGTTCATTACATCAAAAAGAATAACCAAAACTCTTATATCTTATCTTTGCACTTTCGTGAAGCACCTTGCCATGTACTCGAAATATTTAAAAAGGCGAGCGCTCCAACTTGGTCAATAAGTGATGCTCGTATACTTACGAACTATCTATTAATAGCCAATAAGATAAATGAATAATAATATGAACCAATGACACATGTCGGGTGTGTACAATAAATTTCCCTCTATATTATACTTTTAATATTTTGTAGTAGTGATAAGTGGAAATCATTTCCAGAGAGATTTATCAAACTTTACTAGGAAAAATGATTTTAAAGGTTTTTATTATTTTTACTTTACTTTGATTAATTAATTAAAAATAATAATTAAACTAATTAATTCACTCTATAATTATTATAATAATTGACTAATTACGTTAACTTCATTAACACAATTCAAATTCAATATCAATCAAATAGATTCAATTCAATAATAAATAAATATCTAAATAAACATCCAAACATGTTACTTCAATCAATATAGTTATGAGAATACTTCATAAAATATCATAAATCATTAAACTCTAATCATAAGTAAGTAAACATCCTTTAGCTAGCCATTTGTTCTCCTTATACTGTTGGAAAAGCCACGTTCTAATTTTAATATGCTAACACATTTGAATGCACAAAGACATTAACTTCACACAACAAAACCACATCACACTTTATGAAAACTTCGAACTACTAAATCTAACGTTTTCGGAATTCTACTTCAACATCAGATTTGGATCTCAAATTCACCTTGGACATCTAAACGGTATATCCTTTCAAACAATCCATGTTACTAAGTCAAATAGATAATGAACCCAAATATCACAAACCATATTCTAGACTATGCAAGCATTACAAAGATCATGATTAAGATCAATAGATAATAACTTATTAAATCATTGCATCAAAGAATATGATTAACTTAAAACATTAAGCACATAATCTTCTCAACATAACTACATAGAAAAACGGATCTAGTTCATGTTTAGACTTTGTTTAGATTAACTAAATACTCGCTCATGATCATAAATAACATTGCAATAATATAAATAAAAAACATATATAAATACCTCTGGAATAAAAACTTTAAATCTTCAAAATTTTTTAAAAGAAATGAACAATAAAGTAATAAAATATGAAACCAAACAAGGACTCCTAGAGCAATGGAATTTTGATCTAAGTACTCAGGGGCAACTAATTCTGTAACTGTAGGGCTACATTTATAGTATTTTAGGTAGTAAACATCCTCAAACCAACTCAAAAACTCATAGTTACCTTAAATTCACAAAATCTACTGTAGCGATTCCTCAAGGATTCATGTGTAAATGGAATCGGTAGGTAAATCCGTGATACTGAAGTCCATTTTTCAAGCGATTCGACTGGCGATTCTGTGTCCTTGAGAATCGTCGAAAATCGTTAGGCTTGTGAACAAGTTCATCCATGATTTCTTGGTGATGATTCTTTGCATACTCTTTTCATTTGACTAATTCCTTCATAATCTTCTCTTTTTAGTTCGTTTCTTCATATATTCCTTTTATTACTTGGAATAACAAAAACAAGAGAAAAACCTGTGTAATATAGTCTTTTACATCTAAAATCGTCCTAAAATGAACTATAAAATATGTCTAATTATTGACTTGTCAACCAATAATACCAAGTCAATGCAATAAAAATATATAATAAAATACAAGTCATTCAGTGCATTGGACTAGTATTGTGACCCTTTTATTTCAATTTGAGTGAAAACTAGAGTCTTTTCCTCCTCTATAGAGAAATGCAACCTACGGAGTCCACATATTGGCCGATGTGATATCCCATAAAGTATATTTAAATATAGCTGAGATCCCAACTCTAATAGGATAATGAATGAATAGGGTTCTAACCATCTTTTTTTATTAGAGGATGGTAGAGGTTGGTACTTATCCACCTTCCTCATTACATTCAACAAGGGTTGGTACTGACCACTTTCCTCGTTGTTCTAAATAGATATATGTACTTGTCCATTTATCTTGTATTATTTTCATTACAAAACCCTCTCCATTTCACTTATGAGATTTAGTTTTAAAAACCATAAAAACATTAAGTCACAGTACAGTGCCCCAAACCTTGTCCATAAACTACATGAACTATTAATACTAAATTACATAGTGCAATTGTTAAATATACAAGTCTCACTTATTTTAGTGATTACATGTCGCACATGTCAAATATAACCCGTACAAGGTTACCAATCTTTTTGGAATGGAGTAGTGGCAATCACGAGGTCAAATCCATAGGTTTCAGTCAAATTGAGATTAACGAACAAAAACTTAAATCAGGGGGTTTTTGAAAGAGTTTTATCCTAAAGGTCCACTAAACAAGTAAGTAAATAAGTTGTAAATCAAAGAATAGAAATATACCTAAGTCTAGGAATCCACAATCTAGCCTTATGTTGTTTCCATGTCTTGTATCATCGATTTATAAAGATGGGTTTTAAAATAGTTTCCATAGATCGACTATATAGTTCCCCTATTATCGATAGATAGGACAACCGCTCTCTAAATGCTTCACTTACTCTGTCATACAACCTTGGGCAACCACTTTCAAGACTTAGCATGAGAGCAACACTTAGCGCTATAATGACCCGTTACCTTTAGTAGGTGATTAGCATTAATTTGAGTTCTAATTAACGTGAGTTGGATTCATGGTTAAGCCTGGCTTGTCTTAATTAGTGTGTGCATGGACTTGCATATTGTTTGGTGTTTGTATGGATTGTATTATGAATTATTGATATAATTGTATTAATTAGCCTATAATTGAATAAGTGATAAATTATGCGACACCTAATACCTTGTGTAGGTCAAGGGTAGCGTACATGGGTTGAGGTGTAGCATGAACGCCCAAGTGAACTTGTTGGCGTGCACGACAAAATGATAAAGACATTAATATAAGTGTATATATATTTATATATAGTATGTCTATATATATTGAAAATAATGAATAAATTGGTGGGAGCCTAGTGACATACGGGGTTGAGGGTGACAAGCGGTGGTTGTACAATAGTATGCAGCCCGAGGGTGATCGTTGGCGTGCACGCTTAATTTATTGGCTTAAAATATATAGTTATCTATATATTTATATATATATATATAGTTATATATAAATATATTTATATATGAATCCTATAGTTTAAATCAAATAAAATTATACAATGGATTCATGTGTGTAAACACATCTCCATGACAATCGAGTAGTGCATGGAGGTGATTATGAGTAACTACAAGATCTACCTCAAGATACCCAATACGTATGCCAAGGAGATCAACATTTAATCAAAATAAGCCCGTTAGTATGGATGGAGGTTATATTGATTTGCTAATAGCAACAAGATTGATCTTTAGATATGCAACACGTATCTCGAGAAATATCAAAATATATATGAAAAGGAGTGAACCATTATATTTGCCTCAATATTCATGCAATGGAAATCTTGAGGAAATCTCATATTTATTTTCAAACCAAAACACAACTTCCATATTAGCAAAAACTAGAGAGTTCGAAAGGGAAAGAAATCGAAAGATAGGAGAAACTGAATGAACTGTGGAAAGGAGATGAAAACCTATGGAGAAACGATGAATGTAAGGTTGGTGTGTTGTAGATGTTATGTTGGCTACTATTGTCGTTAGTTGAGGATGTTGTTATTATGTCGTGTGTTGTGGTGGAGATGAAACTGGGCAGGGAGAGCAAGAGAGTCGTCTTCTCTCCCTAAAGTGTGTTGCCACCAAAGAAAAAAAATTGAAATCGATGATGCGGTAAAACATAGCTACTAGAAGAAAAAGAAATGGGGTTCGAAATGGGTCTGGTTTGGAGATCAAACCACCCTTTTATAAATAAAAAATAAAAAGAAAAATGGTAGAAATAGGAAAAAATTCCAAAAAGAAGGAAAATTCCAAAAAATTATATTTGTGAACCAAATAATTAGAAATTATGGCTTTTGATGAAAAATAAGAAATTTGGAACTTTATTTTGGGTTTTTACCTCAAAAAATGTGAAATGATTAAATTGACCTTAAATTTACAAATTGGTTAGGAATTCAAGTGGGAATAGTTAAAAGGTTATAATTAATGAGTATTTGACTCAAATTGATGATAATCAATCTATTTTGAGTTTTTGGTAAACGGGGAAAGGTTTGAGGTTTCCAGTAATCGTACATGTTGATATAAAGTTAGGAAAGCTCGACACGGGTAAGTGAGACTCGTATTCTTATCAACTATGCAACGTAATTAGTATATTTAGTTCATATAACATTATGGACTAGGAATGGGGTAATGTACTGTGACTTTAATGTATTTGTTTTTTAAATATAAAAATCCTCAGAAGTGTCGATAAGGCGGATCGAGACTGAGGGATGTGAAGGTTGGCCTGGAAATGAATTTCACCCTTTATCGTAATAAAAAGAAAATTTTAGCATAGAAATGGATTCCGCCCTTTCAGCCTCAATAGGCGAGAGCTTTACCTTAGTTGTTCACTGTCATTTTGGGATGGTAGATCAGTTCCAATTGAGTGCACCGACGTAATCACATGATGACCAACATGGGGGTTTTATGGATCATTTTCGTGGAGTAAGGTGAGAGTATGAATCTAAAGTTATTAAGAGTTAATAGCTCGATTATATTTGAATCCACTTGCCATGTCGGTCAACATGTAGATTCTGGAGACATATTCTTATGTAAGGCAAATGCAAAACTCTAAAACGAAAATCAAAATTACAAGCATCACTTAGGATATGGATGTTACAGTTGGTATCAAAGCTAGTTTATGGAGCGAGTTTCCTTATTCTTGAATTGTCTGAGAATTAAGGAATAGCTCTGATATAGGTTAGTATTGGAACTCTCACTCACTTACGAGCATCACTTACTGAGCAAGTTGGAGCGCTCATTCCCCAATTAACATTTCGGGTTATCGACGTATGCTTCAACTCAGGAACAGAGAAAATTGGGAGTTTATAGTCTTCTTTATGATAAATTGATTTTCTATTGTTTATATGTTGTATTGAACTATTGTTTTATAATAAATATGGTTGAGATATGGTTTTACATCCAAGGTTTATGCCAATTTTTTATATCCTATGTTTGATCAAAAAGGTTTTAATTTCGCTGCATTTTCACTTATTTATTTGATATATGATATATTGTATTGTAATTATCAAGTATAAAGGACGGCGCTACTGTTACTCTAATTGAGTCTGACTGGTATACTGGGGTTTAAGTAGGGTTTAAGGCTGGGTATCACTCAATTAGGATATGGATGTTACAGTTGGTATCAAAGCTAGTTTATGGAGCGAGTTTCCTTATTCTTGAATTGTCTGAGAATTAAGGAATGGCTCTGATATAGGTTAGTATTGGAACTTGAATTCATTAAATGTAATCTGAATAGAAGTCTAAGTTCACTTACTTGGAGATTGATTCTCAAGTTACTGATAACCTAAGACTTAATAAACGATCTTTATCGATATTTTAGGGGTAATCAAAGACAAAAGACTGAGTAATGTTATTTGTGTGATGTATTGTATCGATACGATAGGTACAAATGCTATGTCTTTTCAGAATGAAATAAAGATGTTTTATGTCCATAAATATCGTAGGAGTTGAGAAAGCATTGAGGTTTAGGGTTTATAAAAACCCTAAACTTACAATGAGAAAAGTCAACTTTTCTCCTATTGAATGTTCTTTAATAGTCTTTATTCTCACTAATATGGTTTGATTAATGATAGGCAGTGAAGAAGGATACATTGGACTTGGACTTTGAGACATAAAATAGGAAAACTGACATTAAGAAGTGAATGAAACAAGGAAGTGATTTCTAATGAGACTCAAAGGTGATGATTTACTTTGAGTAGAATATATATACTAGTATTGAGACTGGTCAAATAAAATTAAATGTTATTCAATGAGAAAGTAATTGTAAATGATGATAAAAAGTTTGGTGGTTGAATAACCACTAACGTATGCATACTTCATCAGCTATTATGAAGTATAAGGTTCCTAATATGGTGCTAGCAAATATTGGAATAATGAGAAGAAACTTATCAGTATAATAGCGGTGGAACCGCACATATTGAAGGTGAAAATTTAAAAGTTAATTAGTATTTTTGTAGTGTTACCGCACCCATTAATAAAATGATTAAAGAAAAGAGTGACGTTATGGTGGATTCGCAGGTACAAAAAGGAAACTTAGGGAAAAGTTAAGATTTAAAAACTTGTAAAAACGTATATGGTTTGAGTTAAAATACGACAGTGAGCTAGTGAGATGTCCTAGTCTGATCTTTTAGATTGGCATAGGCCAAATTGAAAATGAGTTGTTAATGAATCTGAGGACTTTAAGAATCCAAAGAATACTTTTATGATACTGGGAATGAAAAGGTAAGTAGTATATCAAGAGGTTAGTACTAACTGCTACTTTAAACTTAAAATTGTATAAATCTCAAATCTTATACAAATGATGATTCATATAAATAAAGTTATCACTCGAGGTTCAAATGGCTCAAATTGGTAGGAGAATATTAGTAGGTTCTTTATGGGGACTCGAGCTTGATGAACAAAAGTGGTGATTCCAAAGGTTTCAAGGAATGTTTTTAGATTCTCTTGGAATTTTATCACAATTTGAGACTAAATTCATCAATTACTTGATTTCTAATGTTAAACTAATGATCATTTCAATTCTACTTTTGTGTATTATGAAAATTTTATGAGTTTGAAAACTCAACTCGAGTGATGTGTTGATTTCTAGTAAATCAAGAATAAATATTCATTGCCCATGATCGATAACTCATTTGTTCTATTAAAGAAACCAGTTGTTCTCAAAGATTGGCTAAGGTCTGGTTTTCATTAAGTTATGGTAAGAATTAGGAGTATGTGAAAATAAAGTTAGGCAATGGCTTGTTCATATTGAAAATCATGGTGGAAACCATGAAAACTCACTAGAACTCATGCTATGTTCATAAATAAAAAAATAGAGTTATTGAACTCTATTGAAGTAAGATTATCATTGTGTTATCAATGATAATATAAAAAAGGTTAAAGACTTAGCAAAGACACAAACAATATCGTAGAGTTATGAAAACTTTAATGATAACTTGGTTTATGCCAAAATATTGCAAGTGCAAATACTAAGCTTCAAATGTAACTCACTTAGACATGCATTGAATGTGAATTGTGAGTCAATGGACTTGATAATGATTGAGACAATAAGAGAATTGTCTTATATTCAACATAGAATTAGAAGGGTTGTGTTATCTTCGAATGATTGAATGATACAAACAACGTATAAAAGATTTGTAGTACTTTTGTATTGTATGTTCAATTGACCAAAAAGTGGGAACGAGATAGGCCAGAAAGATGCAAAGATATCTTGAAAGGAAATTGAAATATGGCTTAACTACAATAATTGCTTAGTTATATCTGAAATATGTAAAAAGTTCAAGGTTTAGCCTGATACTTTATTTCAGGTAGTTATGTGTTAACACAACGAAGCAAGAGATTGTAGTTTATACTATTATATAGTTCAAGAAAGGTTAATGAGAACTATAATGGAATAGCTATTTTAATAGTCGTACCAAACAGTTCGAGGCATCACTTGTAGAATAAAAACTTGAAATGTATTTCAAACGATGAATGAAATGAATTGCAAAGATTAGTCCTAGAGCCAAGAATTAAGGTTATAAGATATGGATGTGAATCCCAACTTATTTATTAATCCATTAAAATGGATAGGTTGCGCAGATTCATTCATTCATTATAGGTTTGAAATATGGATATACCTATATGAAAGTCTTTTGTCATACTTAAGATTAGAGAATCTTAGAGGAAACTCTAGACGACGGATGAGAAGTAGGAAAACCAATGACTTGGTTCAATATGAGATGGAAATATTCAAGCTATAAGAGTTTGAAGAGTAGAGTTGACAGAGTGAAAGGAATAATTGGTGAAGTGAGTAACCTAAATTCATGATTATAATAGATTTACTTCGAGAAATCACAAACACAAAATGATTGATGTGATTAATACTTTGAATAAAGAAAATAACACAAAGTAAAATTGTAATAAGAACATTTCAGTACTATCTATTGAAAAAGTTGCTTGATAATGATGATAGAATAAAGTCTTGTGCAGACATATCATCATCAATTGAGTTGTAGGAATTAGTAATTACAAATTTGTTATATGAAGCTCAGATTGGGTCCGAACCAAGAGTTTGATTAATTGGGTAGCATGGTGATTTAAAAGTCTAATTGGATCACGTTGATATACACCAGGACTTGGCTATTAATGGTAATTATCCATATTAAATTTTCTAATGAAATTATGTTGTATGCATTAGATTCTGAAATGAAAATCCCAATTTAGAAAAGATATTAGTTAAGAATCATTTTGAGAATCACATATATCTCATTATATTATTTTGTCTAGGCAATATCATATCGTATTGAAGTATACGATGAAAAATGTGAATTATCTGAGATGATGATCTATGTTATAAAATTTATAAAGAGACATGAGATCTATTCAGTAAGTTAAGACAAAATTTTGAGAACCCGAAGTGTTATGTGATTTCTTGTCTATATTTCATGGTAAAAAGAAAACATAATTGTAAGTTATGAAACAAGATTAGTCATATCTTTGAGTCAGTATAATGATTTATGAGTTGTAGTTGACAGATTGACCAAAGTCTACATTTTCTTGTCAATGTCAATAGTTTATCTGAAATGCTCTGAAGTGGGATGTGGTAAAGCAGATTGGGTCTGGATGAGGAAAATGTTAGCCAGAAGGGAAACTCTACCCTTTATCATCAGTAACCCTGAATCACCCTAAACATTCACTGTCCATTCAGAACCTAAATTTCTAAGCTTGTGTCTTGAAAATGTATGACATCTGAAAGAAAATTTATTTCTTTGTGTGAGCTCTTTAATATTAAAGGTAATTGGATGGATTACATCATTGGATGATAAAGTTGAATATGCTCAATCTTATCTTACATTAAGGTACAGAACTAAGATTGGAGTTATAATTTTTATGGAAAATTAAATAATTAAGAGCTACACAGAGAAGGTATGTCAGATTAGGTGATTTATAACTATAACTGAGTTAAGATAAAACATTGATGAGATAAGCATGATATATTGTTGGAGAGTTCAAAAGACAATTTTGGTTGTAGTTTTGAATGTCTCATTTATGAAAGGGCTTTGTAGGTTCAGATTAAGGGAAAATAGTAGTTTCATAAAAATGAAAAGGTAACTTTGGAATGAGAGTTATAACTGGAAGAGCAATTTCCATTTCATCAGAACTACTGGTAACTTGTACGTTTCCTTGAATTTCGATGACGAAATTGTCTTAAACCGGAGAAACTATAATGACCCGTTACTTTAAGCACGTGATTAGCATTAATCTTAATTCTAATTAACTTAAGTTATGCTCATGGTTAAGCCCTACTTATATTAATAAGCATGTACATGGATTTGTAGGTCGTTTAATGTTTGTATGGATTGTATTATGAATTATGAAAATAATTGTATTAATCGTCCTATAATTGAATAAGTGAAAAATTATAAGACACCTAATAATGTGTATGGGTCATGGATAATGCACATGGGTCGAGGGATAGCGTGCACGCTCGACTGAACTCGTTGGCGCACACGAAGAAATGATAAACGCATTAATACAAGTGTATATATATTTATATATAGTTTGTATATAAATATATATATTGAAAATAATTAATAAAGTGGTGGGCTCCTAGTGACATGCGGGGTCGAGGGTGACACGCGGTGGATGTACAATAGTGTGTACGCTCGAAGGTGATCGTTGGCACGTACGGTGAATTTATGGGCGCGAAATATATTGTTATCTATATATTTGTATATATAGTTATATATATTAGTGAATCCAATAGTTTAAACCAAATAAAATTATAAACTGGATTCTCCTCAAGAAATGCAAAGCGTGAGCATCGAGGAGGTAAATAGCAGATGGTCGGTAGTTATAGAGGGATTAGTCATGCCTTGAGATGTGTTTAAACACATCACCATGACAATTAAGTGGTGCATGAAGGTGATCATGGATAACCACAATATCTACCTCGAGATACATGATACATATCTCGAGGAGATCAACATTTGATTAAATAAGTCGGTCAATATATGATGGAAGTTATATTGATTTGCTACTAGCCACAAGATCGATTTGGAGATACGTAACACGTATCTCGAGAAAGATCGAAATTTAAATGAAAAGTAATGAACCATTAGGTTCGCATCGAGATTGGTGCAATGTGAATCTCGATGAAATCTCATATTTATCTTCAAACCAAAACACGACTACCGCATACATATAAACTAGAGAGTTCAAAAGAGAAAGAAATCGAGAGAGATGAGAAATCGAATGAAACTGTGGAGAGGAGATTGAAACCCATGGAGGAATTATTAAGGTAAGGTTGGTGTGCTGTTGATGTTGCGTCGGTTGCTGTTATCGTTGGTTGTAGATGTTGTTGTTATGTCGTTGGTTGTTGTGGAGATGGAACTAGGTAGGGAGGCTTGAACGAACTGCTGTGTAGTTCGTTCGATGAGTGAGACGACAAAGAGAGCTATCTCCCATCCCAAAAGTGTCCTGCTAGTAAAAAGAAAAAAAATTGAAATCGATGATGCAAGAGAATAGAGCTACTGGAGGAAGAAGAAATGGAGTTCGATCACCCGATCCGAGTCCATTTCAGGGATTAAACCACCCTTTTATAAATCAAAATAAAAAGAAAAATGTTGGAAATAGGAAAAAATTCCCGAAAAATAAGGAAAAATCCAATTTTTTTTTGACCAAATAAATAGAAAACATGGATTTTATGAGAAATAAGAAATTCAAGACTTTATACCGGAGTTTTTACCTTGAAAAACATGAAATTGTCATATTGACCAAAATTGACAAATTGGTTCCAAATTCAAGCAAGAACCGTCAAAGGGTTATAATTAATGAGTATAAGACTCAAGTTGATGATAATCAATCTATTTTAGGTTCTTGGTTGATGGGGGAAGGTTTGAGGATTGCATGAATTGTGTAAGTTGGTATAAAGTTAGAAAGACTCGACATAGGTAAGTGAGACTCATATTCTTATCAACTATGCAATGTAATTAGTATATTTAGTTCATATGAAATTATAGACCGGCAATGGAGTAGTATACCGTGACTTGAATGTACTTATTTTTAAATGTGAAAATTCTCGGAAGTGTCGAGAAGGCGGACTAGGACTGACGAATGTGAAGGTTAGCCTGGAAATGACGTCCGCTCTTTGTCCTAATAAAATGAAAAAGTAATGGCCCAAATTAATTAAACTCGGATTAGTGTTAATCTCGGGGATTAACGGTCGTAATTTGGATGTTTCGTGGATAACTCGGTTGGCTTGGACACGAGAACCGAGGAAATATGTTATTTATGAATGATGGTTGTATATATATGGTGTTTAACTTCATTTTATTATATTGCACTACATGTGTGTATGTTACTATCGGGCGAGTTTGTGTGACGGGTGTTTGACTCGAAAAGCGTATCAATGTGGGTGTCGAGTAGGCGAATTATGGGTACACTAGAAAACTTGACGAATTCACATAAGAATGACTAGTTAATCAATTTAAAATAGGAAATGTAACCATAGGCTAAGTTGATTCAATTAAAACAATAGGTTATTGCGTACCTTTGAATGCATACCAAGAAGCGGGGCACTGAGTGCTGGGTAATTGAGAGCTAGTGGGACCATAAGTTGATAATTGTTGGTCACTAAAAACACTAATCATAGGCATTATGATGGGCCTAAGCTAAGGTGAATGTATGCAATAAATCAATGCCTATAGTTGAAAAAAATTAAATGGAAAGTATAGGATTGGTCTAGAGATACACATTGGCACATCTAGGAACTAGGTGAGTAATGAAATTGTGTCACTTGAGGTTGATTTAGTGGGATACATGGCAAGAGGTGGACCATTAGATAGTTTTCAAGATACATAAATCCATAGAGATCAAGGGCTAGGAAGGAAC
Organism: Stephania yunnanensis; assembly: GCA_039657365.1. Taxonomy (NCBI): domain Eukaryota; kingdom Viridiplantae; phylum Streptophyta; class Magnoliopsida; order Ranunculales; family Menispermaceae; genus Stephania; species Stephania yunnanensis. Next base: position 21,606,938 of record CM077581.1, on the reverse strand, counting down.
ATCACCTTAATATATAACATTAGTGATCAAACAACATGCAAACCAAATTATTCATTCATTTTTCTGGAGAAGAAGAAGGAATTGCTGGAGAGGACTGAATCATCAAGTTGTTGAAGGAATCCATGGGAGTTGGTGAGAAATTCTCAAGCTACTGTGTTACATCAACTAGGTACGCATATTTCTAGTCAAATTTGAGACAAGTTTTGGTCTTATAATGATTTCAGAAGGTAGATGATTTAGTATTTTCAATTGGATTATATATTTGGGTTTTTCATTTCAAGCTGATAATCCAGCTATATTGAATTTCTTAATTTGGTTTTGAAATCATAAAGATATGTATTTTTAAGTTGCAACACCAAAACTAGAATTCTACATGTTGTATTAGGAATCAACCTGGGCAATTTGGTCATAACTTGCTCATTTTAGATCCAAATTTATCCAAACTAGTGCCATTTGAAAGCTTATGTAAAGCGGAATAACTTTGCTTAGCTAAAGATTTTTTTATTCAAATGTTTTTATATCTAAACATGTTAAGGGCATAACTCCTTAATTACTTACCCAACTGAGTTGATCATGTAGTATGTTGTATTTGGGTATGGTTGCTTCCTTGTAACCAAAAGTCACATTTTTAGGAGCTATAGATTGGAAGAAATAGATTTTCTAAGTCCACTGGTCGGATTAGATTCCAATTAGACCTATGTTTAGTAAAATCAAGATATATCTTTCATTTTAAATCGGGGTTTTGCACACTAAACCTTTCTGAAAAGCTAAGAAAGAGACCAACAATAACTTTACTAATGGAGGATTTTCGATATTTAAACCATTTCATGTCTAAAAGTGCGTTAAAATGTACTACTGAAATTGAGACTTAATTTAGTCTTTAGGGGTTGATTTAGGATGATTGATTTAAAGTATATTAAACCAATTTGAATACACAATAAGCATACTTAATTAACTTCAGGGACTTAGGGGACCATGGCTCGGTGTCGAGGAGCATGTTGGGTTGGACACGAGATTCCAAAAAAATTGGAATGCGGATTGAGGTGCATAAACCCAATGAGAATGCTTCACAAAATTCATGTTTTAGTTTTATCGATATCGTATTTCATGTGTAACTACTGGTGGGCACACATGGGTTTTTACTCCTATTCGGTTTCCGTATATATTGGTTACGGCTAAATCACTTGCACGAGTTACTAGTGTTTAGTGCTCGTGTCGAAGATAGTAGAATGTATCTACGACTGTTGGGTGGGAATTAAGGTGTTCTATTGACTTAAAATAACGTCTAGAGGGGTTCATGCGGTAACTGAAGTTGGAGTTTATTCACTGTAAGCCTGTAAGTATATTCATGGTTCCTATTTGATTTATCGATTAATGGTTGGCGTAGGTCGGGGTTTTCTCGTTATTAGACAAATGTTTTCTGATTATTGCTTTATTTCCAAGCTTATTTAATTGGTACATGCTGCTTATTTACTTCACGCTATTACTTTTGTCATATGTTGCCTACATTCATGGAAATATAACATATTATTGCCAGGAGTTATATTTGCATGTCTCATAGTTTATCAGTTTTATTTCATGAATATTGTATGTAATTCTCTTGGGATTTTACTCACTAGATTCGTCATTGTATTTGTTGGATGATTGAGTGCAGATCCTTCGACGAGCAAGGGCAATGGCAAGGAGGTATTGGGCGACTACCTCTGAGATTACAGAGCTAGCTCGTGTGTGATTACAATATGTATTGATTTTACTTTCACTGGGTTTTGGGGATTGTAGAACATTGATTACATGTATATGAAACTTTTGTTATACTTATTTCGCTTTGATATATACATGCCTCTTCCTTCTTTGCCCGCCTCAGAATATCCCATCCTTTTTGACTAGTAGGCTGCAGAGGAACAATGGGAAATTAGATCTCATAGAGTTCAATTCCCGTTCTTCACCCATTTATCTTTTGCCATGTTTTCCAGTACTTATGATTGTTAAATACTGCATAAGTTACTCATTAAAAGATTTATGCTATAAAATTATCATATAACCTGATAAATTGAGTAATTGGCTAACTAAATAATTAATACTTGTGTAAAGGTTAGTTAGCATAACTAAGGTTAGCTGGAAGAGTGTAAGCAACTAGTTAGGTCGCGAAGTGTCAAGGATAAGTGGGTAATGACGTGGTACGACTTGGTGATGTGGGATACGACGTTGAAAGATCTCAGGGTGGCTTGGAATTCAGGGCCGCCACAATATGGTATCAGAGTGAGGCTTCGAGGAAGCCTCGTAATAAGTTTAATGGAATTGAATAAAACTTAAATAAACAAAATTAGATGTGGAAACCCGATGATCCTAACTTAGAACCTTAGTTGGGAAGCAACTTGAGATGGGTAGTGATGGGGTTATATATGTGTTATGTTTTATCACATCTATTATATACGTGTTTATGGAAGGTGATCCGATGCATGATTTTTTATGCACATTACGATGGATGGCCAGCCGACTCCACCGACTATAGATGATGGTCAGACGACCGATTAGAGTAGAGATGAGGGTTTGGATTCGGCAGTAGCTGCATGGCTAGCTTCTCATGATAGGCAGTTCGAGCTATTGATGGATATGTTGCGCACACAAATAACAACGATTGCATCACTGACTGCCGTAAGAGTACATAGCACGATTGAGATGACGGTTGTTTCACCGATGATTGCATCGACTATCCGGACCATACCGATGTCGGCAGTGGTGCATGAGACTTTGGCGATAGTTGTTACACCGACTGTGGCACAGGTCGAGACCCCGCTTACTACACAAACACTGGTATACATGTTTGAGACTTCGGTGATAGTAGTGGACAAGTTGATACGAGAGTATATCAAGTTTGATCCTAGATATTTTTATGGAGGCGAATACCCAGAGGCAGCCTGGAAGTGGTTGATTGCACATCAGAGATTACACAAGCAACTGTGGATTCCGGAGAGCATACATGACAGGATATCAGGGCATATGTTGAGAGAGGATGCTGATGTATGGTGGACAGCGTATACTTATACTCACCCAGAGCCGACGACATGGGGAGAGTTCAGAGAGTTATTTTATGATTAGTATATACCCATAGAGGTGAGGTTGGGGCTGAGAGAGGAGTTTTTGGCTTTGAGACTGGGTAGCCGATCACTATTACAATGCATGGATATATACCGGTACTTGATACGATTTTCCATGGACATCATTGGCACCGAGAGATTGTAGATTTATTAATTCATCCGAAGGTTGATTGAGGACATAGCTGACGTCATAGTTTCATTTGGAGCACAGATGTTGCAGGAAATGTATGATAGAGCACTTACCTATGAGAGACATTTCATGTAGAGAGTTGACATACGTTCATCTACTAAGTCAGAGAGACAAACTGGACATAGTTCTGGCCAGAATAGACCGAGATATCCAGACGACAAAGACAACAGAATGTATGGTCGAGGCCATATAGATGATGATCGGGCAAGTAGAGCGTATGCTGTACCAACACTACCTGCACTGTCGGAAAGACAGACTCAAGACCAGGGAGGCCGGGATTGGAGATCATAGGGTCAGGGTCAATAGTTAGGGAGTCAACAAGCAAGATAGGAACGGAGGATCACGTGTAGGCGATGTGCACGGGAGTCAAATCAGGAAGGACTATACGTAAAGATCAATGACTCCAGTAGTGGTGACATCGGTGCAGACTTGAGAGTCGGTGCACATGGTGTTTGAGCCAGGTCGAGAGATGTCCCTGCAATAAGTTCAAGGTAGGTGATTTTAAAGTTATGAACAATTCCAGATAAATTTTATGCATGCATCATGGTACTATGATGGTAGATTTAATGGTACAATGGTAGATGATTGTGTTATGACATGGGACTGTTATAGGTCATGGTATGACATGGGATTTTCATGGTGCGTAAGGATAAGTCGTGGTTTTTGGGGCATGTGCCCTAGATCAATCCTTTAACTATCTTTATGAATACTTTTAGTTAATAAAATAGAGGATTTCATTTGTTGTTTATTATAATTAATTTACATGTTTACATTGTAATAAGATCCATGGGTATATGCAGAAATATCCTAAATGTCCCTAGTCGATCATTATACTGGAACTATAACGAATTAAGACTAGTGTGAGTCTTGATTGATGATCATATGATGATTTTACGTATAAGGATACGAATCAAGATCACGAGTACTTTTTAGGGAACAAAGTACTGGAATGACCTGCTATGAGAACATCACATGGATTAAGTCATAGTTGTTTCTCATGATAGGTATATTTTTCGGTCCTTTGACTTAAGACTACCAGAGACATCAACATTAGGAACATAGTGATTTGACACAATCAAACATTGTCTTTAATCAAACGATTATAAAGGTTGTGATTGGTTATTGTGTGAGCAATGTGATGAAGTTGTGTAATCGAGATAGAATTTGTCCCTCTCATATAAAGAGTGATATCCAGTGGATCCCTCGATGTGTTAGACTATTAAAAGGCCTAGTCTAAGTGAATTGATATTGATCAATGTCACTTGGATGTTTTCACTCTACCTAGAGATCGAGACTATTACGATTGAACATGTTGGATGACAATTCCATGCCTTATGTTTGATCAAAAGGATATCGTGTGACAAAAAGATGTTGTATACACTATTGATTAGGTTGTATCAATTTGATATTCGTACAACTTAGGCAGTCATAATGTCTTGCTAGAGGCCGGTTATGACTTGTATACCAAAATGTGTTTTGGTACACTACCAACGTTGTATGAGCCTATTGGGTTGCACACTAAGAATGGTTTTGCGAGATTTTAATATTGTTTAGAAAAACGAATTTTATAAGCCAAAATTCATGACAGAAACATCCTTGTTGCGTATTACACTTATACTTCTTTAAGTAGGGGTATATGTGTAATTTACTTAACCGTCTATATACAAGGGTTGTACAAATAGACGCTTTAAGTTAGAACATACGGATGAAATTTTAGGGCCGAAACTTTATTTTTGTTTAGAAACGAATTAGGGTTTTCTGGTATGCTCTGGATCATTTTGGAAAGAAACAAAAAGGTTTGGTATTCTTTTGAAGCTAGCACTTCGAATCTCGGCCGCCATTCATGTGCGGACTCCTAAAAGAGGGCGTTCGTTATTGGCAGCGCCTTTGAGATCGATCAACCTTCAGAAACGTATTTTGCGACCGAGGTATGATTAAGTTTTCTTGGTTTAAACGTTTTAATGGAATTAGATTCGGATCCTGTTGGGGTTTTTGTCAAAATTGTTTTTGTAATCTCCCATGCGTACAAAACCCAACAATGGTATGACATGGGATTGTCATAATGAGTAAAGGAAGGTTGTAGCATGGCATGTGATTGTTATAGTATTAATGGTTGGTTAGGACTATCATGTTTGGATACATGATAGGAGAGGTTTACAGTTATTGGTGTTAGGTAACTGGGATTAGAGAAACTTGAACATGAAAACTGAATTGAGAGTAAGTTGCGGAGATGTTGGAAGAGAGTGGATGATCTTGACTACCTCGGCGACATGTGCCTATGTCTCAGAGTAACTCTACTTTCCCTGCTATAGGGGTATTAGGGTATTCAAGGGACTATAGAAAGGACTATGAAGGTGTGAGGAGTCATCACGCGGGGATAGGATAGTGGCACTAGTGTCTACTAGAGATTTAAATTTTGAGGACAAAATTCTCGTAGTTGGGAAGAATTGTAACGACCCAAATTAATTAAACTAGGATTAGCGTTAATCTCGGGGATTAACAGTCATAATTCAGCATTCCGTGGACAACTGGGTTGGTTCAGACACAAGAACTGAGGAAATATGTTATTTATGAATGGTGGTTGTATATATGTGGTGTTTAACTTCATTTTATTTTTATTGCAAAGCATTCGTGTATGCTACTATCAGGCAAGTTAGTGTGACTGGTGTTTGCCTCAAAAGGTGTGTCGACGTGGGTGTCGAGTAGGCAAATTACAGATACACTAGGAAAATTGAGGAATTCACGTTAGAATGACTAGTTAATCAATTTAAAATTGGTAATGTAACCGTAGGCTAAGATTGATTCAATTAAAATAATAGGCTACTGCGTACCTTGAAATGTATGGCGAGATGCGGGGCACTGAGTGCCGGGTAATTGAGAGTTAGTAGGAGCACAAGTTGATAATTGTTGGTCTCTAAAAACACTAATTATAGGCATTATGATGGGCCTAAGCTAAGGTGAATAAATGCAATAAATCAAGGCCTATAGTTGAGTAAATTAAATGGAAAGCATAGGATTGGTCTAGAGATACACATTGACACATCTAGGAACTAGGTGAGTAATGAAATGGTGTCACTTGAGGTTGAGTCAATGGGTGTTAGTGGGATATATGGCAAGAGGTTGACCATTAGATAGTCCTTGGGATACATAAATCTATGGAGATCAAGGGCTAAGAAGGAACATTAGCTTAATATATAACATTAGTGATCAAACAACATGCAAACGAAATCATTCATTCATTTTGCTAGAGAAGAAGAAGGAACTGCTAGAGAGGAGTGAATCATCAATGTGTTGAAGCAATTCATGGGAGTTGGTGAGAAATTCTAAAGCTAGAGTGTTACATCAACTAGGTACGCATATTTCTAGTTGAATTTGAAATAAGTTTTGGTTTTATGCTGATAGATGATTGAATTTTGCAAATGGATTATATATTTGGATTCCTCATTTCAAGCTGATAATCTAGCTATATTGAAGTTCTTAATTTGGTTTTGAAATCATAAAGATATGAATTTTTGAAGTTGCAACACCAAAAATAAAATTCTGCATGTTATATTAGGAATCAACCTGGTTAATTTGGTAATAATTTGCTCATTTTAGATCCAAATTGATCCAAACTAGTCGAATTTGAAATATTATTTAAAAGAGAATAACTTTGCTTAACTAAAGATATTTTACTTAAATGTGTTTACATCCAAACATGCTCTACAAATAGGTGCTAGAATTCAAAAGGAAAATTTTGAAACTAAACTTGTTAGGGCATGACTCCCTTACTACTCATCCAAATGCGTTGATCTTGTAGTATGTTGTTTTTGATTATTTTTGCTACCTTGTGAACAACAATCACATTTTCGAGAACTATAGATTAAGAGAAATAAACTCCACCTATGTTGTACACTATGTGCGCTACATAGCCAGTCTCAAGTCCGATAAAGGAGGAGGACTCTGACGCCCATTTTTTCATGCCGAAAAATGGGTAAGGGAGGTCCAAAACTCACTTTTCATACCCGAAAAGTGAGGGAGGGAGGCCCTAAGCTCATTTTCCATTCTTGGGAAATGGAAAAGGGTTGCGATAGGTTGACAGCCAACGTAAAACTTTTGTCACTTTTCGTGAAATGGATCAAACAAATATAAACGTTGGGGCGTTCCCAACTAGCGACGAGCTGCATCAGAGCCCGGGTGTAGTGAGAAATGAGCAAGGGTGTGTTTCACATTGCCGCCTGGGTGTGAAGAAAAATGAGCAAGGGTTCCCACACATAGGACGTGTGTGGGTAAAGAAGCTAGTCCCTTCACATCGTCGCCCGGATGTCAAGAAAAATGAGCAAGGGTTCCCACACGAAGGACGGGTGTGGGTAAAAAAGCTAGTTCAAAACAAAAACAGAAACGAAAACAAAAAGAAAATCATAGATACGAACGCTAGATCTTTTAGACAAAATAGAAATAGAAAAGAAAAACAAATACAAAGGGGAGAAAAAAATCATTTAGGAATATGGAACATAGGAACACTTATGGGGAAGTCAATAGAACTAGTAGATACCATGATTAGAAGGAGAGTCAATATTGCTTGCCTCCAAGAGACAAAATGGGTAGGAGAAAATAGTAGAGAAATAGGAAGCACAGGGTTTAAATTGTGGTACACTGGTATAGATAGAAAATGCAATGGAGTAGGAATTGTGGTAGATAATGATTATAAGGATAAGGTCGTAGAGGTGAAAAGAATGGGGGATAGATTGATTCTAGTTAAATTAATTATTGGAGACGAAAAACTGAACCTACTTAGCGCATATGCACCACAAGTAGGATTAAGCGAGAGCATCAAACGCAAGTTTTGGGATGATATGGATGGATTTATGCAAAGTATACCATTAGATGAAAAGGTTTTTATTGGAGGAGATTTAAATGGGCATGTCGGGGTAAGTAATGATGGGTTTGAGAGAGTTCATGGAGGTTTTGGTTAGGATAATAAAAATGAAGAAGGAGAATCAATTTTAGAATTTGCTTCAGCATATGATCTTAATTTAGCAAATACTAGTTTTAGGAAGAGGGAGTCGCATATAATTACTTTTAGTAGTGGTCATAACAAGAGTCAAATAGATTTTCTTTTAACAAGAAAAATAGATAGAAAACTATATAGAGACTGCAAAGTAATACCTGTTGAAGCACTTACTACCCAACATAAGTTAGTAGTACTTGATATTAAGCTAACACAACGGAATAATATGAATAAAAGAGTTAGCGACCCTAGAATAAAGTGGTGGAACCTAAAACATAGTAAACAAGTAGAGTTTAGAGAAAAACTACTAAAGGAAAATGTTGGGAATCTTGACTTAGATGCTAATACAATGTGGCTAGAAATGAGTAGTTGCATAAGGAGGGTGGGATCAAACGTATTAAGTATATCTAAGGGCTTGGGACCTCCAAAGAAGGAAACATGGTGGTGGAACGAGGATGTCCAATGAGCAATTAAGACTAAAAGAGAGATGTATAGGAAAATACCTAAGTGTCAAGATGAAGATGCGTACAATCAATACAGAGAAGCTAGAAAACAAGCTAAAAAAGTAGTTAGTCAAGCTAAAACAAATTTCATGGTAGATCTATATACAAGGTTAGGTAATAGAGATGGCGAAAAATATATATACAGGCTAGCCAAATTAAGAGATAAAAAGAATCAAGATCTAAGTCATGTAAGATGTATTAAGGACGAAAATCAAAATGTTTTAACGCGCGAGGAGGATATTAAGGAGAGATGGAGAAGTTACTTCGATAGTTTATTTAATGATGGCCAAGTTGATACTATAATAGATGAAAACCCACACCAAGAAAGAAATGTAAACTATACACACAATATTAGAATTGTAGAAGTTAAAGAGGCATTGAAAAGAATGAAAATAGGGAAAGCATGTCGCCCAGATGAAATACCATAGAGGTTTGGAAATGCTTAGGAGAAATCGGATTGACTTCGTTAACAAAACTTTTCAATAAAATTTTAAAATCAAAACGGATGCCAATGGATTGGAGAAAAAGCATGCTTGTGCCAATCTTCAAAAACAAAGGAGACATTCAAAGTTGCTCGAACTACCGCGGAATTAAACTTATGAGTCGCACTATGAAACTGCGGGAGAGAATAATTGACAATAGGCTAAGGAGAGAAACAACAATATCAGAGAACCAATTTGGTTTCATGCCTGGTAGGTCAACTATGGAGGCGATTTTCCTTGTAAGACGATTGTTAGAAAAATATAGAGAAAAGAAAAAAGATCTTCATTTGGTATTCGTAGATTTAGAAAAAGCATATGATAGGGTCCCTAGAGATATTCTTTGGTGGGTTCTAGAAAGAAAAAGAGTGCATGCTAGATACATAGACACTATTAAGGATATGTTTGATGGAGTAGTAACGAGTATAAAGACATTTGGAGAAGATACAAAAGAATTTCCCTTTACGATAGGACTACATCAAGGATCGGCTTTAAGCCCATATCTATTTACTTTAGTTATGGATGAACTAACTAGACATATTCAAGAGGATATACCATGGTGTATGTTATTTGCAGATGAAATTGTCTTAGTGGATGAAACCAAAGATGGAGTAAATAGGAGATTAGAACTCTGGAAGAATACATTAGAATCTAAAGGCTTTAAGTTGAGTAGGACGAAAACTGAATACATGCACTGTGAGTTTGGAAATACTAGACATCGAGATGACGAAGTGGTAAAATTAGGGGAAGTTGAAGTTCCTAAGGTAAACCACTTTAGATACCTAGGATCAATCATACAAAACGATGGTAACATTGAAAATGATGTCACACATAGAATTCAAGCTGGTTGGAAGAAATGGCGGAGTGCAACAGGGGTGATTTGTGATTGACATGTTCCTACTAAGTTAAAAGGAAAATGTTATAGGACCGCAATTAGGCCAGCTATGCTCTATGAAAGTAATGTTGGGCAGTAAAGCAACAACAATTTCATAAAGTGAACGTAGCAGAAATGAGGATGCTTAGGTGGATGTGTGGTAAAATTCATAAAGATAGAATAAGAAATATAGAAATTCAAAGACCAGTAGGAGTAGCACCAATTGATACAAAGATTAGGGAAGGGCAGTTGCGATGGTTTGGGCACCGTCAAAGACGGCCTACAAATGCCCCAACTAGAAAACTTGACTCAATAGAAATTGTAGAAATTCGAAGAGGTTGGGGCAGACCAAAGTTAACATGGGATGCATTAATTAAAAGGGATTTGAATGGTTTGCAAAGCTCACCATCAATTGCACTTAATCGAGCACAATGGAAAATTTGATCCATGTAGCCGACCCCAGTTAATTTGGGACAAAGGCTATGTTGTTGTTGTATAGATTGGGAGAAATAGATTTTCTAAGTCCAATGGTCGGATTAGATTCCAATTACACCTATGTTTAGTAAAATCATGATATCTCTTTCATTTTAATCTGAGTTTCGCAAACTAAACCTTTCCTGAAAGCTATGCGAGAGAAAAAAAATAATTGTACTAATGGAGGATTTCGATATTTTAACCATTTTATAACTAAAAGTGCGTAAAAATGTAGGACTGAAATTGAGACTTAATTTAGTCTTTAGGGCTGATTTATAAAGATTGACTTAAAGTCTATTGAACCAATTTGAATACACAATAAACATAGTTAATTGACTAGGGACTTAAGGGACCATAGCTCAGTGTTGGGGAGCTTGTCAAGTCAAATACAAGAGTCCGAAGAAGTTGTAGCACATATTGAGGTGCGAAAACCCTACGCGAATGCTTCATAGAATTCTTGGTTTTGGTTTTATCAATATCGCATTTTATGTGTGATTGTTGGTGGGCACACATGGGTTTTCACTCCTATTCGGTTTGCATATATATTGGTTGTGGCTAAATCGCTTGCATGAGTTACTTGAATTTAGTGCTCGTGTCGATGGAAGTAGAATATATCTAGGACTGTCGAGAGGGATTTAGGGTGTTCCCTTGACTTGAGATAGCATCTGGAGCGATTCATTTGGTAACTGAAATTGGGGTTTATTGACTATAAGTCTGTAAGTATATACGTGGTCCTTATTTGATTTATCAATTACTGGCAGGTTTAGGTCAGGGTTTTCTCTTGATTAGTCGAATGTTTTCTGAGTATTGCTTTATTTCCAAGCTTATTTAATTGGTACATGCTGCTTATTTACTTCACGGTACTGCTTTTGTTTGTTGTTTGTTGCCCACATTCATGGGAATATAACATATTATTGCCAGGAGTTATATTTGAATGTCTCGTAGTTCATCAATTTTTTTTTCATAAATATCAAGTGGAATTCTCTTGGGGTTTTACTCACTGGACTCGTCACTGTATTTATTGGGTGACCAAGTGCAGATCTTTCGATTAGCAAGGGCAAGGCAAGGAGGTATTGGATGACCACCTCTGAGATTGCAGATCCACCTCGTGTGTGACTACAGTATGTATTGATTTTACTTTTTTTTTGGGTTTTGGGGACTGTAGAAACCTGATTACATGTATATGGAACTTTTGTTATATTTATTTCGCCTTGATATATACGTGGTATCTTGTGCCAGGTTTCCCAATACTTAGGATTGTTAAATACTGCATAAGTTACTCATTAAAAAACTTTCATTGTAAATTTATCATATAACCTGATAAATTGAGTAACTGGCTAACTAAATTATTAATACTTGTGTAAAGGTTAGTTAGCATAACTAGTGTTAGTTGTAAGTGTGTAAGCAACTAGTTAGGTCGTGAGGCGTCAAGTTTAAGTGGGCCATGATGTGGCATGGCTTGGTGATGTAGGATGCGACTTGGATATATCTATAGGAAGCCTGGAATTTGGGGCTACATCCATAGCTTGATATGCTATCTATTTTGGTGGCTACTTTGTGTCATGGAAATCGAAGAAATAAGCTGTAGTTGCTAGATCTAATAATGAATCTGAATACATGGCTATTGCTTATGTAGCTTCTGAGATCACTTGGTTAAAGTCATTGCTATCTAAGTTGAAGTTTCATCTTCCTCATCCACTCTGGTATGGTGTGACAACATGAGTGCCACTACTTTAGCAAGAAATCCAGTTTTTCATGCTAGAACAAAACACATTGAGATCGATGTCCACTACATTAGAGATCAGGTGCTCAAACAGCTTCTATCTGTTCATTATGTTCCCTATCATGATCAGATACCTGATTGTTTCACTAAACCTTTCTCCTACTCTCGATTCTGTTATCTAAGAGACAAACTTGGTGTTCATGTACTCCCCCTTTGTTTAAGGGGGGGTGTAAATTAGAACCATTGAACTATAGTATACGAAGTGTTTAAGTTTCACTATGAAAATAATTTACATTAGGGGATAGATTGAAAGTGTTACTGTAACTGTAAATGTAGGAGAAGAGTGATTGATAGAGAGGTGAAATTCACTAATGTACTAAAATAGAGGAATGTTCTAGATAGTCTAAGTATTTGCCATTCTTTTACATTGTAAATCATCTATTAATACCCTCTTACACTCTTACAGAATTCTGTTAGAATATTGAGAAAATGAGTTCTTGAACTTTCTCAATAGTACTTAGAATGACTTACATATTTGACTAGATGGAATGCTAAACTACTAAATTACTAATGCATGCAAGCTGATTATATTAATTTCTAAATGGAGTGGTTGAGATGGAAGATAAGAAATGGAAAGAAAAGCAAAACATACCACCATGATTCCATTGAAATTGTAAAAATTAATTTTTTTTTAAGATCATACCTCCGAGTCTTTAACTGAAAATCTCGTACAATGGTCCACTTAACTAAACACCCTAAAACTTATTCCAAACTGTGCAAGTAAAAATGGATATATTGTAGAATGAAATTAATATAGGAGTTGTGCATGATTAGAAAATATAAAAGCTAAACTAAAAACATACCGTAGATAAAGCATAAATAAAATAGAAAGTTAAATAATAAAAACTTAGTTTGAAAATCTCTCTCTAACTAGTTATGGGCATTCATCATACACGGTTCTTGATCCAAAATCTCCATTATAAGAAGGTGTAATTGGCTACCTCCTTTGCTCCTTAATGCACCATATCTTTCTACTAAATCTATGTTTCCTTGTCAAGCCCTAGTGGCCCAAATCACTCTGTAATCCTTAAATCTTTTTGATTAAGCTAGGGTTTTGGTTTTGAGTCAAATTAGGTTTTCAATGAATTGACAATTGGATTTAGCCTTCGTGGGAGTGGAAAATCTTGAAAGTTAGGGTTCAATCTCGTGAAAATGATCCCTACATATATAGTCTCAAAGTTGGCGTCGTGCGTGTATTCCCATGACGTGAACATGGCACCATAAACGATCGTCGTGCAAAATATAATTTTCTTCCTTGTTTGCTAAGACACCCCTGCCACGCCTTATGGTTAGGCTTAACGTCGTGCGTTAGAATGCACAGCGTGGGTAATGCTTCAAACACCATAGCTATTAGTCAAAATTGAGAGATAAGATTAATAAACTAATGAAAAATAAAAATAAAAAATAAAAAAATGGCTGCCTCCGCTAGTGTTTGAAGTCTATGACCCAACTTGGCATGATAGATCAAGTGATACCCACTTGTTTAGAGAAGTCATGAATAAACGACATCCCTGCTGTTTTGGGTAATGAGACATGCATGCCTTTCTTTTTGGCTTTGGAATCATTTGCGACCTCCATTACATAAGATTCTACTTCGTTATGACTATCTAACACAAAATTGTCGGTAGTGCATAAGATCTCCAAATGCCCTTTCTCCACCTTCCCTATTTCTAACTTAGCTAATATTCGTGGCTAGACATGTGGTTTGAATAATACCAGGGGTTGGTCTCCCTTGTTCTCTTCATCTGGTTCCTTTGGTCTTTCCAAAGTGACTTCAATTTTCATCTCAGCTTTTTCTTCATGAAAATTTGCCATTATAATATCCATTTTGAATGGAGGAGCTTCAAAACTTCCTTTGCTTCACTCCAACATTCATGTTCCTTAACACCTCTAAATGTAATACCACTTACATTCTCTCTTGATCACAATGTACATGCATAACGTGTTGGGGCATGTGCCCTAGGTCAATCCATAAATGTCTTTATGAATACTTTTAGTTAATAAAATAGAGGATATCATTTGTTGTTTATTATAATTAATTTGCATGTTTACATTATAATAAGATCCATGGGTATTTACAGAAATATCCTAAAAGTCCCTAGTCGATCATTATACTGGGAACTATAATGAGTTAAGACTAGTGCGAGTCTTGATTGATGATCATATGATGATTATACGTATAGGGATACGAATCAAGATCACAAGTACTAGTTAGGGAACAAAGTACTGGACCGACCCACTATGAGAACATCACATGGATTAAGTCATAGTTGTTTCTCATGATAGGTATATTTTTCAGTCCTCTGACTTGAGATTGCCAGAGACTTCAACATTAGGAACACAGTAATTTGACACAATCAAACGTTGTCTTTAACCGGACGATTATAAAGGTTGTGATTGGTTACTGTGTGAGCCATGTGATGAAGTTGTGTAATCGAGATAGAATTTGTCCCTCTCATATAAAGAGAGATATCTAGCGGATCCCTCGATGTGTTAGACTGTTAAAAGGCCTAGTCTAAGTGAATTGATATTGATCAATGTCACTTGGATGTTTTCAGTCTACCTAGAGATCGAGACTAGTACGATTGAACATGTTGGATGACAATTCCATGCCTTATGTTTGATCAAAAGGATATCGTGTGACAAAAGGATGTGATATACATTATTGATTAGGTTGTATCGATTTAATATTCGTACAACTTGGGTAGTGATAATGTCTTGCTAGAGGCCGCTTATGACTTGTATACCAAAATGTGTTTTGGTACACTGCCAACAGTGTATGAGCCTATTGGGTCGCACACTAAGAATGGTTTTGCGAGATTTTAAGATGATTCAGAAAAATGAATTTTATGTGATAAAATTCATGACAGAAACGTCATTGTGGTGTATTACACTTGTACTTCTTTAAGTAAGGGTATATGTGTAATTTACTTAACCGTCTATATACAAGGGTTGTATAAATAGACGCTTTAAGTTAAAACACATGTACGAAAGAAAAAGGCCGAAACTCTATTTTCGTTTTAGAAACGACTTAGGGTTTTTGGTATGCTCTGGATCATTTTGGAGAGAAACAAAAAGGTTTGGTATTCTCTCGAAGCTAGCACTTCAAATATCGATCGCCGTTCGTGTGTGGACTGCTTATAGAGGGCGTTCGTCGTTGGCATCGCCTTAGAGATCGATTAACCTTCAGAAAGGTATATTGCGATTGAGGTATGATTAAGTTTTTCATGGTTTAAACGTTTTTAATGGAATTAGATTCGGATCCTGTTGGGGTTTTTGTCAAAACTGTTTTGTAATCTCCGCTACGTATGAACCCCAAAACCCAACAGTGGTATCAGAGCCTTCGAGTTTGATTCCATCAAACTCATTGCATGTTTTCTTCTGATATATACATGATATATGATTGAAAGCATGTTAATAGTTGATGTATATGTGATATACATAAGTTTTCTGTGAGATTTATTATCATGTTTTGTGTATATGATACATATATTCGTGATTTAATTGAAATTAGTTTCGTACATGCTAGTAACCACGTTAGGTTAATTTGAATAATTTTAATGAATTGAGTTTCGTGTTCTATGATCCATGACACCATTAGGTTCAATTAGGATAGTAGTTCATGATTCAATTAAATGTTTGTGATTATTTGGATGAAGACCGAAATTGCAAATAATTAATTTTCGAAATTATTTATTTATAAATAATTAATTTTCGAAATTATTTATTTATAAATAATTAATTTTCGAAATTATTTATTTATCTTGTTATATCTATTTTGTTATGAAGTTTCTATTTAATAAAGATAGATAACAAATTAGAATATGAGATAAATATCAAGAATCTTGTTATTGGTGATATACTAGGATTCAAATATCTTAAATCCAAAATAAATAATTAATTTTCAAAATTAATTATTTATCTTGTTATATCTATTTTGTTATGAAGTTTCTATTTGATAAAGATAGATAACAAATTAGAATAGGAGATAAATATCAAGAATCTTGTTATTGGTGATATACTAGGATTCAAATATCTTAAATCCGAATTGGATTAGGATAAGATGATTAGTTAGATGTGGGCCCGGGTTAATTAAAATGTATTAATTGACTTAATTTCGGATAAATTAAGGGGTTAATTTATGATAATAAAATCAGCAAAAATTATGATTTTCTATAGCGAATTTTAATTTTCTGAATTGAGATTCTTCTTCTAAAATTTTTTTTTTCCAAATTGTTTAGTGATTGAACAAATCAATAAAATATATGATATTTCATTGTTTACATAAAATCACTAAAACTGAATAAAATCCCTCTATTAAATTTTAAGTCTCGTGCCATCCATTTTAAACACTTGTCAAGGCCTCGATCACACCAATATAGTTTCAGCCATAGCTGGGTGTATTGTGTTATCTTGGTGAGACAAGTTGGGTAAGAGTTACCTTAATGTTTAAAATGGTCCGAGTTAATAAAGCCATCAAAATAGTTTTGAGCTTTAGGCAAATGATGAGATAAAAACATGCTAAGACATAAGATGTCTCATATCTCATAAAAGGATCTAAAAATTACATAAGATGTAATTGGTAACCGTTACCTACCTAAATAATCTAGTTCTGTGTTTCATGTCATAGCTGTCACAGAATTAGGTGAAATATGGATTTTAGTCCCCTAAATAAACTAGTACGTTTTAGGAGGGTTGTTAATTTAGTGGGAGTCTATTCCTCTATACTAAAATAAACTTTGCATAATCTTTATTGTAGATCAATGGCCTCTTCAAGTAACAATAATCCTCTCGTCATCGCGATCCATCCTTGAGAAGGATAAGCTATCTCTGGGACTAACTTTCTTGACTCGTTCGAAAATTGATAATTGTTCTTAAGCATGAACGCAAGTTGTATGTCCCGGATGCTCCAATCCCCGAGGACCCACCACCAATGCTACGAAAGTCGTGAAAGATGCGCATAGTAAGCATGTCAACGATTCTACCGATGTTGCATGTATTATGCTTGGCAACTATGGTTCCCGAACTTCGAAGGACATGGAACTAATGGAAGCCTACGACATGGCTATAACGCTCGAAGAAATGTTCCAACAAAGACAGCTAGGCAAGAAAGGTTTGAGACAGTCAAAAACCTACATTCTTGCAAGATGACTGAGGGTGCATCAGTTAGTCCTCATGTTCTGAAGATGAAGGGCTATGTTGACCAGCTTGATAGACTTGGATTCCCCATAAGCCAAGAGTTGGCTACGGATTTGATCTTGCATTGATTACCAGAGAGTTACTCACAATTTGTGATGAACTACAATATGAATAATATGGAGAAATCAATTTCAGAGTTGCATTTGATGCTCAAAACTGTTGAAAAAAATATCAAGAAACCCTCTAGTAATGTGTCGATGGTCCAAAATGGAAAGGGAATGAAGAAGAAAGGCAAAGGCAAGGCTAGAGTTGCCAAGGCTGTTGCTGCACCTGTCGCAAAGCCTGTGGAACAAGTCTAGCCCTAGCCTGTTCCTGCTTCAAAACACCCAAAAGAAAAAGAAGGAAATTGTCATTTTTGTCATGAACCTAGACATTGGTTCAGAAATTGCAAACTTATCTGGAAGATCTAAGGAAGAAAAAGGGTAGTGCGACTACCACTACAGGTATTTATGTTATTGAAATTAATTTATCTACTAGTGATTCATGGGTATTAGATACCGGATGTGGATCTCACATTTGTATAAATGTGCAGGGACTCACCAGAAGTAGAAAGTTGAAGAAAGGAGAAGTCATCCTCCGCGTAGGGAATGGAGCAAGAGTTGTTTATCTGGTCATTGGATCATATGACTTAGTTTTATCTAGTGGACTTATTTTAACTTTAAATAATTGTTATTTTGTGCTCGCACTTGAGCGAAACATCATTTCTGTTTCATGTTTGGATATGGATGGTTTTGATTTTATTATTGCAAATAATAGATGTTCCATTTCTTGTGAAGGCATATTTTATGCAAATGCTGATTTGTATGATGGTTTTTATATTCTAAGCATGAAAAAGTCCACTGA
The DNA here is from genome assembly GCA_039657365.1 of Stephania yunnanensis. NCBI lineage: Eukaryota > Viridiplantae > Streptophyta > Magnoliopsida > Ranunculales > Menispermaceae > Stephania > Stephania yunnanensis. The sequence goes on along the minus strand of CM077581.1, from coordinate 21,588,505 downwards.
TACTCCAGTCTTTAACATAAATACAAAGAGATTCAAGCCAAATGATTTGAATCAAACCTATCTTTGGCATTGTCGTCTCGGGCACATAAATGAGAAATGCATAACGAAGCTCCATAAAGATGGACTTCTAGATTCATTTGATTTAGAAACATATCAAACGTGCGTATCTTGTTTACTAGGCAAGATGACTAAAAGTCCCTTTACTGGACATAGTGAAAGGGCAAGTGATTTATTGGGTCTAATACATACTGATGTATGCGGTCCTTTAAACACAATGGCTAGAGGAGGTTATCGGTACTTCATTACATTTACTGATGATTTCACCATATATGGTTATGTATATCTTATGAAACATAAAGCTAAATCATTTGAGATGTTTCGAACGTTTCAAAATGAAGTGCAGAACCAACTTGGTAAAACTATCAAAACACTTCGACCAGATCGAGGTGGTGAGTATTTAAGCCAAGAATTTGATGATCATCTTAGAAATTGTGGGATTGTCTCTCAATTGACTCCACCAGCAACTCCACAATGGAATGGAGTTTCTAAAAGGAAAAATTGAACTTTATTAGATATGGTTCGATCTATGATGAGTCATGCAGATCTTCCATTATCCTTTTGGGGTTATGCATTACAAACTGCAGCTTTCACTCTAAATCGAGTTCCTTCTAAAGCGGTTGATAAAACACCATATGAGATATAGTACGGGAAGAGACCTAGTTTGTCTTCTCTTAAGATTTGGGTTGTGAGACTTACGTAAAGCAACAAGTCTCAGAAAAACTAGCACCTAAATCTGACAAGTGTTTATTTGTGGGGTATCCTTAGGAAACAAAAGGTTATTACTTTTATAATCCCGCCGAGAACAAAGTGTTTGTTGCTCTCGTATGGTGCCTTTATGGAAAAATAGTTTATTTCAAAAGACACTAGTAGGAGAGAAATAAATCTTGAAGAAGTTCAAGAATCACAGGTAAACACTGAATCTTACTGGAAGTTCAACAACGTTCCAACCAGTTGAACCTCCACAAGTGACACAAGGCCCACGTAAATCTAGTAGGGTAAGACATAAGCCGAGAGAGATTCGATTTCTCATTACCGATAGTCGTGATGTGTTGCTTATAGACCAAAATGATCCCACCACTTATCGGAGGCTATGTCCGGACCAGGACTCGATAAATGGCTAAGTGCTATGAACTCGAGATGCAATCCATGTATGATAACCAAGTTTGGAACTTGGTTGATTTACTCCGAAGGTGGTAAGACCATTGGATGTAAATGGGTTTTCAAGAAGAAAACCGACATGGATGGCAAAGTGCATACTTTTAAAGCAAGACTTGTAGGAAAAGGTTTCAGCAGACTCAAGGTGTTGATTATGATGAAACTTTTTCGCGATAGCCATGCTTAAATCCATAAAATTTTAATTGCCATTGCTTTGCATATTATGACTATGAGATATGGCAAATGGATGTAAAAACAACATTTCTTAATGGAAAGCTGCTTGAGGACGTGTATATGACATAACCTGAAGGTATTGTGCATCCTGAGAATTCTAGGAAGGTACGCAAGCTTCAAAGATCCATTTATGGATTAAAGCAAGCTTCTCAGAGTTGGAATCTTCATTTTGATGAAGCAATCAAGGATTTTGGTCTTATTAAGAACGAACATAAGCCTTGTGTATACAAGAAGGTCAGTGGGAGTGTAGTTATTTTTCTGGTACTGTATGTTGATGATATATTACTCATTGGAAATGACATCCCAACATTGCAGAGTGTCAAGTCTTGGTTAGGGAAGTTTTCTCAATGAAAGACTTAGGAGATGCAACCTATATCCTAGGGATAAGGATCTATAGGGATTGATCTAAGAGGCTAATCGGTCTAAGTCAGAGTGCTTACATAGACAAGGTGTTGAATAGGTTCAGTTTGCAAGACTCAAAAGAGGATTGTTGTCAATGTCTCACGGCATAAGTCTCAGCAAGATTCAATGTCCTAAGACAAATGATGAGCGAGACCGTATGAATAAGATTCCATATGCATCAGCTATTGGATCTATCATATATGCCATGCTATGTACTCGACCTGATGTATCATATGCTTTGAGCACTACAAGCGATATATCGGTCGATCCTGGTGAGAGTCACTTTGGATAGCAAGAAAAGAACATCCTTAAATACTTAAGAAGGACTAAGGAAATGTTCTTAGTTATGGAGGTTTTGAAAATGTTCTAGTTGTAAATGGTTACACAGATGCAAGTTTTCAAACTGATATAGATGATTTTAGATCGCAATCTGGATATGTGTTTACTTTGAATGGGGGTGCGTAAGTTGGAAAAGTTCGAATCAAGAGATCGTGGCGATTCTACAATGAAGGCTGAGTATATTACAAAGATTCGATGCAAAGAAAGGAGGCGATTCGGATCAAAAAGTTCATTTCTCAACTAGGTGTGGTTCCAAGTATTGCTACCCTGTTTGTTTGTATTGTGACAATAACGGGGCAATAGCACAGCCAAGGAACCTAGATCACACCACAGATCCAAACATATACTCAGGCGTTTTCATCTCATCAGAGAAATTATTGAGAGGGGAGACATAAAGATTTGCAGAGTACCTACTGAAGAAAACATCGTTGATCCATTGACAAAAGTCTTCCACAAGCAAAACATGATGGTCATGTTAGATCATTAGGCATTAGATGCATGTATGATTGGCCCTAGTGCAAGTGGGAGATGTTGGGGCATGTGCCCTAGGTCAATCCATAAATGTCTTTATGAATACTTTTAGTTAATAAAATAGAGGATATCATTTGCAGTTTATTATAATTAATTTGCATGTTTACATTATAATAAGATCCATGGGTATTTCCAGAAATATCCTAAATGTCCCTAGTCGATCATTATACTGGGAACTATAATGAGTTAAGACTAGTGTGAGTCTTGATTGATGATCATATGATGATTATACGTATGGGAAACGAATCAAGATCACAAGTACTTGTTAGGGAACAAAGTACTGGACCGACCCGCTATGAGAACATCACATGGATTAAGTCATAGTTGAGATTGCCAGAGACTTCAACATTAGGAACACAGTAATTTGACACAATCAAACGTTTTCTTTAACCGGATGGTTATAAAGGTTGTGATTGGTTACTGTGTGAGCAATGTGATGAAGTTGTGTAACCGAGATAGAATTTGTCCCTCTCATATAAAGAGAGATATCTAGTGGATCCCTCGATGTGTTAGACTGTTAAAAGGCCTAGTCTAAGTGAATTGATATTGATCAATGTCACTTGGATGTTTTCAGTCTACCTAGAGATCGAGACTAGTACGATTGAACATGTTGGATGACAATTCCATGCCTTATGTTTGATCAAAAGGATATCGTGTGACAAAAGTATGTTATATACATTATTGATTAGGTTGTATCGATTTAATATTCGTACAACTTGGGTAGTCATAATGTCTTGCTAGAGGTCGCTTATGACTTATATAACAAAATGTGTTTTGGTACACTACCAACGTTGTATGAGCCTGTCGTACAGTAAGAATGGTTTTGCGAGATTTTAAGATGATTCAAAAAAATGAATTTTATGTGATAAAATTCATGACAGAAACGTCCTTGTGGTGTATTACACTTATACTTCTTTAAGTAAGGGTATATGTGTAATTTACTTAACCGTCTATATACAAGGGTTGTATAAATACACGCTTTAAGTTAGAACACAGGTATGAAAGAAAAAGGCCGAAACTCTATTTTCGTTTTAGAAAGGACTTTGGGTTTTCGGTATGCTCTGGATCGTTTTGGAGAGAAACAAAAAGGTTTGGTATTCTCTCGAAGCTAGCACTTCAAATATCGGTCGTTGTTCGTGTGTGGACTGCTGATAGAGGGCGTTCGTCGTTGGCAGCGCCTTAGAGATCGATTAACCTTCAGAAATGTATATTGCGATTGAGGTATGATTACGTTTTTCATGGTTTAAACGTTTTTAATGGAATTAGATTCGGATCCTGTTGGGGTTTTTGTCAAAACTGTTTTGTAATCTCCGCTGCGTATGAACCCCAAAACCCAACATAACGAACTCTTCTTCATTAATCAAATTCTCGAGGTTAACATTGATTTGACCAATTAGAGTTCCCATATTTTAAAATCTTGACTTCATCTCTCGCCGATGTTAATCCATCTTTTCTTCACAGTGTATATTGTCATGATGGAACTATTAATTGTCTGAGGCTAGGTCTTTCAAAATTTCTTCAAGAAAATACTCTTCTTGTCGAGGAATCTGTGGACTTGGCATGAACTCGTAGAAGTTGGGCCTTGGTGATGCATAGCTTCACTCCGGATAATTTTCATATTCTTAGTAGTAATGACAAGCATCAGTGGGATTGGAGACATCCGCATAAATTTCATAACCTTCCATATTACCTTGTTGCTCAATAGAAGGCTACTTAAAAAATTCATGTCCAAGATTTGACGTACTCACCCCATTCATACTATAATAGTATGAGTTATTGTAACAACCACAATTTGGGGCATAAAAGGGCATCATTGAGTTACTAGCAAAATATATGCTAGAGACAATGGTCTAAATACAGAAATAGATATAACAAAAACAAATGAAAAAGAAAACTAAACTTAATTTGGAACCGAATCCCTGGTAACGACTCTAAAACTTGATCAAGTGTCGCGCATGTCAAATATAACCCGTACAAGATTACTAATCCTATTGTGATGTAGTGGTGGCAAGCATGACGTCAAATATATAAGAATCAATCAAAATGAGTTCAACAAACAAAAAAGTAAATATGAGGGTTTTTGAAAGAGTTTTATCCTAAAGGTCTACCATACAAGAAATTAAATAAGTTGTAAATCAGAGAATAAAAATATACCTAAGTCTAGGAACAATCTAGCCCTATGTTGTTACCATGTGATATATCATTGATATAGATAAATGGGTTTTAATGTTGTTTCCTTAGATCAGCTGTAGGTGTTGGGGTCGCCAACACCCTAGTTCCCTTATTCTCAATAGATAGGGCAACCACTCTCTAAATACTTCCCTTATTCCACCATACAACCTTAGGTAACTACTATCAAGATTTAGCATGTGAGCGGTACTTAACACTTTGTGGGAACACAGACCCCTAGATAACCTCAGGCAATCACTCACAAGATTTAACCTAGTTCTCGACGTTACTCACTTAGAACAATAGGTGTGTAAGATCTCTTATGAATAGTCAATAATCAGACACATTTTATAGTGCAATTTAGGTTAATTTTACGCATAAATGAGGATATTACACTAGACATTCTCTTCTTTTTGGTATTTCAGGTTTTAAATAGGAAAATGATGAAATGAAAGAAAAAAGAAAGAAAAGCAAAATAGTCAAATGGAAAAATACATGATTGATTAGCTAGCGATTTGAGATAACACTAGGAGTCACCATCTAAATTGGCACTAGAAGAAGACCCGCAAATCTACAACGAATTGGAGAATGAACTATAAACTGCCAACTAAATTGGTGGAACACTAAGAGCTAAACTAAGGGATTTGCTCAACGATTTGAGTATAAGTTAGGAATCATTGAGAAATCGCTGAGGTCGGTTACTTATTTTTTTTATATTAGTTTGTAGAACTTGAATTTATCTAAGATATGTATACGTAGGGAGGCTATAAAAATGCTAGAGAGCTTCAAAATAACTTTCCTACATATTTCTTTTTGCTTTCCTTTTGCTCTATATTAGTTTTATTATCTATGTTTGAAGATACTTTGGAGCTTTGATTTATATTAACATATTTATTCATTCATTATGTTTTTTAATTATATTTATGCATTGTTCATTTCTGGTATGAGTAAGTAGTCTATCAATCTAAACAAATCCTAGACATTGTAGCATTTTTTGGATTGCTAGATAATTATAATTAAGGAATGATGTGTTTAATGCTTTAAATCTATTCATACACGTCAATCACGGAATTAGCAAGTTATTTTTGCGTATTACAACTAAAGGAGATTAGTATTGCATGCATAGTTGTAAATGTGTTATGTGGTATTAAGATTCTGAATCTATGTCTATAGTTATTGACAACAATTCTAGAAGTAGTAACTAGAATTAATCTATATAGCATTTCCCGAGTGGATATTATAGGTGATTGTGTTCTAAGTGTTTATTATGCGGTTTCGGTAATATTGGCTTAGATTAGACATGATTTTCATTGAACTTAATGCTATTGTATTTCTATGGTGTTGTGTTTTATCAAACGGGTAGATTTATAATGATAAAAATGTGACATTTCCATGGAATTATAGAAAATCGGTGGCTAGCTAAAGGCTGTTAACCTATTATGTAGTAGGGTTTAATAATTCCAAAATTCCATATGTTTTATGACCATAACTATAATATGAAATAATACTATGTTCTAATGTTTGAAAGTGATCCAAATATATTATATTATTTAGTGGAGGTTTCTTTATATGTTTGTTTATTTATATTGAACTGAATTTTGATATTGTTTAATTTAGTTTGAATTAAAGTTGTTTAGATTAATTTTCTTAGTTTGGTTATTTAAGTTGGTAATCGTAATTGTTAGTTATTGAATATTCTAATTATTGTTTAACAAGATTATTTTAATTAATAAAAACAAGAAAAAATCACTTTCCTTTGATATTTAAAAAATCTTTATGAAGACATATCCCATTTACCACTACTATAAGTTAATAATAAGATATAGGAAATTATTGTGCACGCTCAACATGTGTCAATTTTTGACGCCGTTGTCGGGGGTTTTTAGATAATTCTAAAGGATTATAGACATAGTATGGTCTACATACTTCGTCTTGGTTATTTAACATGACCTTTCTATTCGTTTGATCCTGAAATTGATAGAACTCTTAATCGAAGTTTAAGACAACAACAACTTTGGGAAGATTTAGTTAATAGGATGAAAGGCAATAGTAATGATATTAATGATAATTTCATTGATAATAATAATGATAATAGAGTTATCAATAATAATAGAAAATTCAATTTTAGACAAGCAAATCAAAATGTTACAGCATATGAGCCTATGTGTATAGCATACCCTGATTAATTTCTTGAATTTGAACTCAGATCTGGATTTATTAGTGCCTTGCCTAACTTCTACATTAAAGATAGTGAAGACCCACATAAAATCATAGGGGAGTATAAACATAAAGTTAACTGAATGAAACTAAAACAAGGAACTTTAAAACAAGTCAAACTTAAGGCTTTTCCTTTTGCATTGAAAGATCAAGCACAAGACTGGTTGTTTTATCTTCCACAAGATTTGATATCTACATAGGCTTAAATGTTTGAAGCTTTCCCCGATGAATATATGCTTGCTAGAAAAATTAGTACCTATAAAAAGCAAATCACAGTTGCGAAATAAAAGATGATAAAGACTTTAATGAGTTTTGGAATAGATTTTAAAGATTAATTTCTTCTTGCCCACAACATGGATATACTTAAAGAGCTTTGTTAGACTATTTTTATGAAGGACTCAATCACTTTGAACAAAGACTACAAGACACTATATGCGGTGGATCTTTATTTAAAACAACACCTAATTTAGCAAAAGAAGTAATTAAGAAAATGGCAAAACAATCTAAGCAATATGGTGAATAGGTTGAATCGTCAAGAAAGAAACTTTTTGAAGTGGATAGTAAGAAAAATAATGCAATCGAAGATAAAATTGATGAATTATCTAAGATAGTTAAGCTGTTAGTTAATGATAAATCTAATCAAGTTAAGGCTTACAGATTCTGTAATTAGGTTACACATATTACTGAATCGTGTCCTACTATACTGGAAGAAAATAGTGAAGAGGTTAATGAAATGATGAATCAATTTTCTGGTTCCCTAAAAAATCAATAGAATAATAATACTTATTATCTTGGAAGATCGAATCCAAAGCTTAGTTATGGTCCTCAAAATCGTAATTATAACACTAATAGACCAAAAGCTCAAATACAACATGCATTTAATCAACAGCCTCAACAAAATACTTAACCTATAAAACCAAATTTATAGCAAATACTGCATAACATTATGAGTCAAGAGTCATCAAAAAATTACATTAATTTCTCCAAATCATATTAAGACTAACACTACCATTAATGAATTGAAAAATTAATTAAGTGAAATGAATTTACAAATAAATTATTTAAATACTCAATAGAGTAGTCAAGCTAAAGCACCTATTCAAGCCAATGTTGCTCCTACTAATCAAGTGCAAGTTAATGCCATATTCAATAATAAAAATGACACAACTATAATTGGTAAGACACCTAAACAAAGCAATAAAAAAAGGTTTACAAGACTATTGAAGGAGAAGAAGAAGAAGAAGAAGAAGAAGAAGAAATGATGGCTAATGTCATCCTTATTAGAGAATGGATTGCTGAACAATTGAAACATACACATTTTCCTAGAAGGTTGTACCTATGATATTTCGTCAGAGATGAGGCATATGAGAAATCGTTACAAAAGTCTAAATTAATTAATAAGGATAAAATTGATAATATTTTTGATAATTTGAATGAAGATATGGGTTCATATTCTATCGTTCCACAAAGATTAACTAATGTTAGGATGGAAGAAATCAATGAAAATATTCTTGAATCATTTAGGGAAATAGAAATCAATAAACCATTGATGGAATCAATTGTGCAATTTTCTAATTATGATGAAGTTTTGAAATTATTCTCATAATCAAAAGACAAATTTTTAGAAAAATCTAAGGAAAACTTAGGATAAAAGTGTCTGTTTTAATTAAAAAGAAAATACCAGAGAAATGTTCCAACCCAAGGATAATTGAAATTCTTATCATAATTGGAACTTCTTTAATAGATTTTGCTCTGTGTGACCTCGGAGCATTATTAAACATCATGTCACCCAAGTTGTATGAGTCAATGAAAATAGGTTCATTGAATAATACACCTATTGACCTTAATTTAGCGGGCAATATCATTATTGAACCTATGGTTTACAAGAAGATGTTTTAGTCAAAGCAAATGACTTAATATTTTTCGTTGACTTCTTTGTCATGGAAATGAGAGACTCAATATTAGCTAAGTCCCCATATTACGTTTTGGAAGACCATTCCTTAAAATAGCTAAAACGATGCTAGATGTCTTTAAAGGAACAATGTTTATGGAGTTTGAAAATAAAACTGTAACTTTTCATTTTAATGATGAAAATATCTTTGGAAACTGTGATAAATTTGATAATGAACAAATAAAGATAATGAATCTTTAGAAGTAAATGATCATGAAGTTGAAATATATGCTATTTATGCAGTAAAAATAAATGATGGAAATGTTAAGTCCACGAACAAGCAAGGTGAAGATACTTCTAATAAACATACAATAATCCATGAATGAAGGGTCAATCAATTAAACAATGTTGAGAATAATAATATGGAGGAACTCAAACCTATGAAAAATAAGAAGAAGAAAAAGACAAATCCAACAATTGTCAAACTCGATGATCCAGAAGAGATATATAAACATAAATGTCAAATGGGCTTAGCACTTTAAAGCTATATATGATACATGTTCTAGAGCAAACTACATGTCGATTCATTTTTTCATTCATATTCAATTAGAATTAGATATACTTGCCTCCAAAAAAGTTTCTCTACCTAATGGATATTAATTAAAACTAATTGGTGTGGTTACTAATGTACCAACTCAAATTGAAAAGTATAATATGTCTACAAACTTTTTATTTATACCACATTTCATTAATAAAGATCCTCAATTAATTTTAGGACGACCTTTCCTAGCCACTTCGCAAGCTGTCACGGATACTCTAAACAAGACGATTACTTTTCGAGTGCATGGCCGAGCAATCACTTTATAGAATAGCACTAGGGTGGATAATCCTACATTTAAGTTCGCAGAACCATCCTAGAACAACGTAGTTTAGTCGAGCTAACAACAATAAACAAAAGCGTTTTATGGGAGGCAGCCTATACTCCATATTTATTTTCTATTTTAGTGTTAGGATTAGTTAGTTATTTTTTACATTCTCTCACCTTTTGATTCTTATAATGAGGATATTTTAGGAACTAAATTTTGGAATAGTTTTATGTAAGGGGGATTGATCAAGCTAATTTATTTCCGTATTATATTGTTTTATGCATTAGGTTAATATTAATTAGTTATTTATGACAATGAAATAGTTTACTTAATAAATAACTTAACTAAATTCTAGAATTTTGAATATTTCTAACTTTATTTAATATATATGTGATAATAAAAAAGGAAAATTGATCTAATTGGAAGAAACAATAAAACTACGCTAGCGATATCTCAGTGATTCCAGTTTGTATTGGAAATTGATGAGTAAATCGTCAGAAGCTTGCAAAATCTTCAGTGTAAATTCAATGTCAACAATTTCACACTAAATCAAGTTTACAACTAGAAATCGTTGGGCAAATTGCGGAGTCATTAAGGCTCATTTTCAGCGAGTTCATCAATGATTCCTCAGCGAATCCACTTATTTGCTGAGAACAAATTCAAAATTTTAAAAATAGAAACCTCTAATCACCACATTTAAACCCTTTACATTCATAAACCATTGCACCTTTCAGCGAAAAAGACTAATTTCCCATATATTCAACCTTTTAAAGCTTAATTTTAGTGTATTTAAGTGATTCCTACCTCGGTCTTCATAAATTCAACTAAAAATGTAGTGATTTTTTAGAGTGTAGAGCCACTTAGGGCTTGAGCTAGGGAGCTTGAATACGAGCTTGAGAGAGTTCTAGAGAAGCGATCTTAAGTTAAATACTTCAAATAATCACTTTCAAGAATGTAATCAACTAAAACCCGAACCTCTTATAGATTAAATATTAAGTTTTTAGTCGATTTTAAATTGTTTCTTAAGATAGGAGCTCGATTTTGAAAATTCTTATTTTTAATATGGTTTTGATATCAAATGCTTTCTATTATAATACTAGTATGGGAGTGATGCGATGATTCGTTTATCACTATAGATTTTTTGAACTATTTTTTTATATATATTAGATTGAATTTTATAAGCAAACTAATTTAAGACTAAGTTTCAAATGAGTTTGAAGGGGGTTCTTTGTGCATATTTATCGATTGATTTGAATTACATATATAGTTTATTTTTCCTAATATTATTTTATCAGCAACTTTCATAAAAATTTCAAAAGGCTTTTTTTGATGGTTTCTTATTCTTGATAGAAAGTCGAACTTTATCGAATACTTTTCTGACAAATTTGGTCCCAAATGATACATGTTCATTTTTTTACGTAAAATATTCTAAATGGCTAGAGGTGGTAAAGGCAAAGAGAAGGGGAAGGGAAAATTAGTAGAGAAATCAAAAATAAAATCAAATGTTTCTCAAATTCAACCCACATCAATATCTTTCAACATACCTAAGATTAGACTGCAAAGAGAACCTACTATACCTTTTTTATTTAGTTATAATATCGAGGATGATTATGTGGAAGAGGAGGACATAGAAAAAGTTAAACTAGAGATATCGATGGAAGAGAAAAACCATGAATTGAGGAAAGAAGATTTTGTTAATGACAAGGCTTATAAAAATTTAAGAATGATGTAATCAAGGTTATGAAGTTGATCCCAGAGAGGGGATTTAATATGAAGAATGAATTGAAGTATACGCCTAGGATCCTAGAAAACATAAAGATAAGAAACTAGGGTTTACTGACTAGAGATTACAACCACCTAGACCCAGAGGATGTCCCTACTGAATGGGGTTATGAAGCTCTAGTGAGAGAATTTTATGCCAATGCATATGGAAGTGAATGTAATACTGAGTCTTGAGTTAGAGGAAGGACAATGAACTATTCCACTACTCAGTTAAACCAATATTTTGGGTTACTAGATTTTTCACAAAAAAAATGACGAGTACCCCAAACCCGAATATTGACTTAAGTACCACTTCCCCAGCAAGATATTAAAGGGAGGTTTAGAAGTAATCCATGGAGATGATTAATTTTTGATATGAAGGGATATCCTATACACTTAACCACCAAATTTTCTTGAAAGACCACTAAAGCTTGGTGTAATTTTATCAACACCAACTTACAATCGAGCTTGCAATACTATGAAATAGTGAATTACAAGGCCGCCCTACTTTACCACATTATCATGGGATTAGGATACTTGTATCTCAGCAAAATTATTTATGATTCCATTATGAGTGCCATCCCCACATAAAAGAACGATGGACTTCCTTTTCCATTAACGATTATGATTTTATGTAGGATGGACCAAAAGAAAATGGCAGGCCTTGAAATGTATGTTTTACTGGAGAAGACCATCATTGAGAGTTACAGAGAGATATGATAGAGTGAATGGTTATAAAGACACAAAGGATGAGAGAGAAAGGGATGAGATAGCCAAAAGAAAAATTGGGCAAAGAAAAAAATTAGAGATGACACAAGGAGAATCTTGGAAGAGATGTCAAAAGCTAGAAAGGATCCAAACATGGAGCAACTTGCTAGAGATTATGACAGATTATACATGGAAGAATCATAGTTTTCTTTCATGGATGCAATTTTGCTTAATCAAATGCCTACTCTCCGTAGTTAAGAACTGGTGTTTGAGAATCAAACAACATTAACAAGGAACATCCGCAGAATGGAGTTTACGATGTCCTGGAGAAATAGACGTCAAAGAGGCACATTGGTTCTTGTACCTTCTACAAAGATAAGATTACCACTTAGCAGTAACCTTGATGTTTTGACAATATTGCCAGGACATGAATACCATCTCTAAGACCCAGTTGTAAGCTACCAGTCCCAAAAGATTGACTTAGTGGAGAATAATGACGATGCGAATTCTAGACGATGGACGTCAATTCCCTTATTCCATTTTATTTTCTCTATCTCTGAGTTATGCAGTGAGAACTCCTCTATGTAATTTTGGTAGTGGTGATATAATTTATGTTTCTTGATGATACTTTGTGTTAATGGTGGTATACTATGTGATACATTCTATTCGGTGCTTGCTTATGATATTTAATTCACTTGTTTTATAATGAAGATGTTTGTTCATTAGATTTTTATGCACTATGTTTTATTATGATTTTAAATTAACTTAATTTCTTGATTGCCATATTTATTTTATCAATTCTTTTATACTTCACTTTGTATGTTTGATATGATAAAAACCAAACTTCATTGTTAAACTTCGAGGACAAGGTTTAGAATTAGTTTAGGGGTATTTTAGTTGAAGTGTGATATTGATGGCAATATAAGGAAAGAAAGGTAGAAGAAAACTTCAGAATTACTTTCAATCAGATATTCGAGTAAGTTGACGAAATTTCTCAAATTTCTTCCAAAACCAAGTAAATATGAATTTCATTTTTTCTTCATTTTTAGTTAGGAAAAGAATGAAAATGAAAAAAATATGTAATAGATTTTAAAAGGAAGTGAAATTTTTATTACCTAAATGAATTTTATGATAGAAGAAATTAATTCAAAGTCTTTTTGATTAGCATTGCTACTTGATAAGAACACCAAATTTAATGCCTTGTGTTAGTCATGATAATAGTTAGAAGATCAAAATAATAGTGCAAGATGAACAAGATAGATTTCTATGAGTCTTATGATAAAAACGCAGTTGATTAAATATTTTTTATAGTGTATATATAAAGCTATTATGCCATAATTCAAAAAAAAAAGGTTAGGAACTTATGAATTTATATAAGTTAGAAAGAATACTTTCTTCAATTTTAGTGGATAGTGAGAAGTGTTGACAAGAGTTTATGAAATTGAGTAAAAAGAGAGTCCCATAGATTCTAAAGAAAATGGAGTAGGGAATCTATATTGGGAGAAAAGGTGAGAATGTCCAAAAGAATTGGTGCAGGGACTCAAAAGTTAAAGTGAAAGTAAAAGAAATATGTTAAAAAAAATAATTAGAATGGAGTAGAAAAAAATAATGAGAGATGAAAAATATCAACGTCCTTAAGCACTTCAATTAAAAAGACTTAACTTTAGTACATGAAGCTAGAGTAGAATGAAGTATTTCATAATCTACCATGTTTTAAAAGACATATTCATTAGTAACTTGGGGAAATCCCTATTGATCTTGATTGTTGTACTATCATAAAGTATTTTCTAAAATTAAAATTAATCTTGTGGTTTTTGTATTTTGAGATTCTATATTAGTTATCATAAGCTTGATGCTTGTAAGTGGAGATTAAAAAAACCTATGTTGTGCACTAGCCTTGGCAAAAAATTTTAAATTCTAAAGAATTTTTATATTACATTGTCGAGTTATCGTTAAGGGATTTTTAGACTTGATCAAATCATTCTATTCTATCATGAATTTCATTTACTTGTTGGTAGTATGCTTCTATTTAAAAATCACTTCTATTTTTGAAATTTATATTATTCAAAATTAAAATGTATAAGATTAAAATCAGTATAAAAAGAATGAAAAGAGAATATGATTGAGAGTATTCCTTTGCTCGGGACGAAAAAGTGCCGAGTTTGGAGGTATTTGACAAGTCAATAATTAGACACATTTAATAGTGTAATTTAAGTTTATTTTATGTATAAATGATGATATTACACTAGGTATTCTCTTATTTTTGTGATTTCAAGTTTTAAATAGGAAAATAAAGAAATGAAAGAAAAGAGAAAGAAAAGCAAAATAGTCAACTGAAAAAATACACAAGCGATTAACCAACAATTTGAAATAACATTAGGAATCGCTATCTAAACTGACAACAGAAGAAGGCCAAGGAATCCACAATGAATTGGAGAATGAACTACAAATTGCCAGCTAAATCGGTAGAGCACAGAAAGCTAAACTCAGTGATTTGCTCAGCGATTTGTGTATAAGTTAGAAATCGCTAAGAAATTGTTGTGGTCAGTTATGGGGTTTTTAGATTAGTATGAAGAATTTGAGTTTATCTAAGATATGTATACGTAGCGAGGCTATAAAAAATGCCAGAGAGCTTCAAAATAACTCTCCTACTTCTTTCTTCTTACTTTTCTTTTGCTCTATATTAGTTTTATTGTGTATGTTTGAAGATACTTTGGAACTTTGATTTAGATTAAGGTATTTATTCATTCATTATGTCTTTTGATTATATTCATGCTTTATTTATTTCTAGCATGAGTGAGTAGTCTATCAATCTAAACAAACCTTAGACAATTTTGTATATTTTGAATTGCTAGATAATTATAATTAAGGAATCATATGCATAATGCTTTAAATCTATTCATACACGTCAATCACATAATTAACATGTTGGTTTTGTGTATTACAACTAAATGAGATAAATATTGCATGCATAGGTGCAAATATGTTATGTGGTATTAAGATTCTGAATCTATGTCTACATTTATTGACAACAATTATAAAAGTAGTAACTAGGATTAATCTATAGGGCATTTCTCGAGTGGATGTTCTTGGTGATTGTATTCTAAGTTGTTAATTATGCAGATTAAGTAATATTGGTTTAGATGAAGCATGATTTTCATTAAACTTAATGCTATCATATTTCTATGATGTTCAGTTTTATCAAAGTGGTAGATTTACAATGATAAGAATGTGATATTTCCATTGAATTAAGGAAAATCAATGGCTAGCTAAAGGCTAAAAACCTATTGTGAAGTGGAGTTTAATGATTCCAAGATTTCACATGTTTTGTTATTATAACTAAAATATGAAGAGATATTGCGTTCTAGTGTTTGAAAGTAATCTAAATATATTATATTTTTTTAGTAGGGTTTGTTTAGATGTTTGTTTATTTATATTGAATTGAACTTGAATGTTGTTTAATTTAGTTGAATTACAATTGTTTAAATTAATTTAATTAGTTTGGTTATTTAAGTCAGTAATCATAATTGTTAGTTATTTCATTTTTTAATTTTCGTTTAACTAGATTAATTAAATTAATAAAAACAATAAAAAATTAATTTCTTTAAGATTTTGAAAATCCCTGTGGAGATGATATTTTATTTAACACTACTGCAAGTTAATAGTAAGATACAAAAAATTATTGTGCATGCTCTAAACTTGTCATCTTGGTGTAAGTGATCACCACTTCTCTACTTGGTTGGTATCACAGATTTAACTTAATTGATAGCATGCCAATGGGCTTATGCCTAGAGATTTGCAATGATTATACAAACTCTAAACTACTATTGAGACATTGTGAAAAACAATAACATAAAAATAAAAAACCGAATCAAAACACTATTATAATAGGAAATCTCAACAAGACATAGAAAACAACAAACTAATGGCTAGAGAGCTTCATCCCCGACCTGAGTATTAAAAAACCTAGCTGGTCATTGCTACTCTACCTTTCTCTACTTCTAAAACACTCTGAATACAATGTTTTTTCATCTATTAAGGTGCCTCCTTTATTTAGGTGTGCTTGGGGTACAAGAATATGTGCTTAGTACAATAATAGCAACTCCCAAAAATAAGAAACTTCTAAAAAGTCTCAAAACTTCTATTCTGTGAGTTTGGCGCCATCATTGACGCCACATTTAATGAGGGACGACTTTAGTGACGGTATGGGATGAAAATAGCAAGTCCGTGGTTCAAGTTGGTAAAACTCAGATGTGGTGCCGTAGGTAACACCTTCTGCACAAAATCTAGCATTGTATATTAATTTCTGGCACCCTGTGTGTATTTTCATGCACGTCTCCAAATGACATTTAGATTTAAGCTTGACATTTCTCCCAAAATTGTCTGAAACACTCATATTCCTTCAAATGACTTATAAAACTCAAAAGTACGTATTTAAGACCATAAAAGAGAGGTTTCAATCCATCTCCATGATAAACTCACTATATAGAAGTGCATAAATAAAGACTTATTACTTAGTTTGAGTTTCTCTAGAGTTTATTCCTCTAAACTCACACTCGGAGTACCTTAAGTCCATCCTTCTCGATCAAGAACTTAAAATAGACCAGTTGCTATCAATTTGAGTATACTAGAATAAGCTGAGAACTCAAAATAAATCCCTAAACCCTTGTCAAAACTCGTAGAGAATACAACAACATTGTTGATTCTTGAATGGGGAGCACGATGCTCCTTTTGAGTTCATCAATATTTTTGAGGGAGCACTGTAACAACCTGTTACTTTAAGCTGAAGATTAGTGTTAAACTAAATCTTAATTAACCTGAGTGATGATCGTGGTTAAATTTGGAGTGCATCAATTAGCGTGTGTGTGGGCTTATGGGATGTTTGGTGTTTGGGAATAATTGAAAATTAATATAAGCCTATAACTGAGAAATAAATAATTAAATAATAAATTTCCTATATACTAAGAGCAACGAAGGGGTCGTGGAATGAATATGCACGCCTGAGAATACTCGTAGACACGTTCGGTGAATTTATTGGTGATAAAATATATAGGAATATATATATTTATATATAATTGATATATAAATACATAAATAAACCTATATTTGACTTGATTAATATAAATCATTAGATCACCTCGAGAAGAGTGTAAGTGAAGGATGTGTTAAGATATTTATGTCTTTATAGGTTGTGCTTTTTAACATTATCTCCATTAGACCAGCCTCAAAATAATGCAATATGTATCTCAAAGAAAATTCATATATATATAAATCAAAACCAAATCAAAATCATCTCACTATCGCATTCGATCGAGAGAAACAAGTTAGGGTTTGACTTAAGGGTATGAGTAATGTAGGAAAGGATTTTCGAGTGATTTGGGAGTGATAAAAAGGAATCAAACAACTATTGAGCTAGTGATCATCACAGTTAGTAAGTTACAATTTGTTCTATAATTGAATTCATGAATTTAGGATTGAAACCTCATTAATTATGTTGTGATGACTGAAAATGGTGTAAGACCTCATTAGAGGTCGTCTTTGTGGTTGTGGAGAGGTGTTAATTGATTTGGTGATGAATTGGTGATCGATAGGGTTGTTGCCCTATTCTCTGTAGACACGCTCGATGGTGGAGCACACTCTTTAAAGCTGGGGAAACGTGCTCCCTTAAAGAACATTGATGAACCCAGTTGGTGGAGCGTGTCCAACCAAATCAAGGAGCCTACTCCCACCTTATAAAACAGTAATACTACTGAGTTTTACATGATAAATTTTGAGGTTTAATGTAGCATCCTCGATCCCAATTAGGGCCGTACCTTGCACGAAACCCTAATTAAGCCCCGGTACACGAACCGGATTCAACTAGAGCCAGCAGCCTCACCTTCAACACTTGATAAATACAATTGTATACCGAATAATGAAAATAAAATCAACTAATAATCGTAATAGAAACTAAAAATTCTCTTGATATTAAACACGATATAAAAAAAATATTAAACTGGAATAAACCTCGGTTATATTAAACCTCCCAACCCTTGTGATACTATAAAACTATAATTCAATACAACTATGTAAACAATGGAAGAATCATTACATCGAAGAGAAGATTACGACTCTTAAAACTTCTTGATTTCATAGTTATAATACTCATCGGTATTCCTGAAATCTTAATTGGGATAAGTGCTCCAACTTCCTTAATAAGTACAAATTCAAAAAATCATCAACAATCTGTATAGTAATCAAGAATAAAATGCAATAGCAATAGGACCAATCATAGCTAGTACAGAAAGTCATATAATCTAATAGATAAACAAATGCAATTCATACAGTTAACATCTATTACACTGTGATTTTCCCTATTTTATAAAATTAGGTTCGATTACCCATTAGCTATAGTGACACCATAACTTGACTAGCACATTGCGCATACGTGCTGCCTAACAACTTGTCACTATCCAAATGGTTCTATTATAAACCATCTTAGTGAATACGTAATTCTCGCACTCTATTTCTCTATGTAGGATTTAACATATAGGCCGGGAAGTAAACCCATTTTCTATACAACCTATTCTCATCTTTAGGGTTTACTCTAACTGATCACATCATACAATGGTTTCCTTTTTCGTAAAACATATCATAGTGTACATAGCCCCCATTCAAGTCCATAAACTATATGAACTAAATACACTACATAACAAGCAAAGTTGATAAATAAATGAACCCATACTTACCTCAGTTATGTTTCATATGAAATTCCTAACTTTTTGGGTAATTCAATCTTTCTCGATGTTTGAGAACCTATCACAAATCATTTGAGGTCATTACACGTTTTTCAAAGTGAATTCCCTGAACATGACTGGGGGGATCAAACCCCCTTCTTCCCCAATGCATGATACTTTGTTTTACAAATCAATCAGTTTTTTTTCATTTTGTGGGGTTGGGTTTTGCCCAAGCCAAAGACGAGTTATAGTAGGGGAGACGACTCCCCTGCCATTTCATACCTTGGACTACAATTCATCCAAACCTCATATCTCACTTCCTTCGTTAACAACCAAAACAAGAACAAAAAATAACAACTCAACGATAATGAAACAATAACACCTTACTTTCTAATCGATCTCTATTTTTTCTCGTTCTTGAGATCTCTCTTTCTTACCATTAGTCTCAATTCCTGCGTCTCTCTCTTCTATTTGAATTCTCTTACTAACAAAACAATGAATCCATGAGGCAGTGTTGTTATGTGCATTTCGTTTGGGATAAAGAAAAACTTTCCTCAAGATTCGCATGCACGAATCTTGATGACAATCCAAAGAATAGGGAAAAAAGGAACATTCGTTAAACTAATACCAAGTTTAACATATGCATAACACTTGCAGATTAATTATTCTGAAGATGGGGTTACACACATCTTGAGGCATGGATAGTCTTTCCAAAATAATGATCCCACACCTCCTTGCACTATTTACTTTCTCGATGCTCACACTTTGTGTAACTGCTTAATATTTATTGACTCTGTTATTGTTGGGGCATGTGCCCTAGGTAAATCTATAAAAAAATTGTTTATCTTATAATTTTAGTTAAAAAAATAGAGGCTTTCGTTTGCTATTTTATTTTAAATGATTGCATTTTTACTTTATGATATGATCTATGGGTATTTGTTAAAACATCTTAAATGTCCTTAATTGGACATTATATTGGGAAATATAATAAATTAGGACTAGTGTAAATCTTGATTGATAGTCAAATCATGATCATGCGTATAGGGATACGAATCGAGATCATTATTACTTATTAGGGAACAATGTAACGGACCAACCCGCTATGAGAACACTACATGTATTAAGTCATAGGTGTTACTCATAATAGGTATATCATTTAGTCCTTCGACTTGAGATTACCATAAAATTCTGTATTTAAAGCATAGTAATTTGAAAGAACCAAACATTGTCTTTAACCAGATGATTATAAAGATTGTGATTGGTTATCATATGATGATATGGGAAAGTGTGTCAAGATAGAATTAGTCCATCTTATATAGAGAGATATCAGTGGATCCCTTGATATGTTAGACTATTAAATGGCCGAAATCCAAGTGCTTTTATATGATCAATGTCACTTAGATATTTTTAGTATACCTAAAGATGGAGACTAGTACGATTAAGCATTAAGGGTGATTTTTCATGCCTTATGTTTAATCAAGGATATCGCACGATAAAAGGATATGATGTATGTTAGTCATTAGGTTTTATCAATTTTGATATTCATGCGACTTGGGTAGTCATAATGTCTTGCTAGAGACCGCTTATGACTTGTGTAGCAAATTAGTTTTGGTTCACTACCAACGTCGCATGACCTATAGAGTTGCACATAAGAATGGCTTTGCGCAATTTCAATTAGTCCAGAGTAGTGGATTTTATATAATAAAACTCATGACATAAAAGCCCTTATGACTT
Source organism: Stephania yunnanensis (assembly GCA_039657365.1). Taxonomy (NCBI): domain Eukaryota; kingdom Viridiplantae; phylum Streptophyta; class Magnoliopsida; order Ranunculales; family Menispermaceae; genus Stephania; species Stephania yunnanensis. The sequence continues at coordinate 21,567,722 of CM077581.1, read as the reverse complement.
GTTATATGATAACTTATTAATATGAGCATTTGTGTAATATGCTTGAATTGCCTTAATGCAATAGTTGTATAACAAATAGGTTGTTGAAGAGAGCTTATCTACACACATAAATAGAGGTTGAAACCATAATATAAAATAAGATTTTCATTTTTACTATTTTTGATTTCTCTAGATTTTGGGAGAGAAAGAAAAACGTATTCTATCTCTCTTGGGGCTAGCACTCAAATTATGGTCACCGTTCGTGTGTGGATTTCCGATAGAGGACACACGCTTGAACATCTTAGAAATTGAACAATCAGAGAAGGAAATAGTAGATTGAGGTATGGTTTACTTTTGTCAATCTAGTAATAGAACTTATTTTCCATCCTGTTGGTGTTTTCCAAAAATTGTTTTGAAATTTCCTTTGCGTATGAACCACTATATCCAATAGTGGTATCAGAGCTAAAGGCTTGATTCTATTAAATGTTTGTATGTTTTCTCCAAATTATATATGATATATGTGTGAAAATGTGATATTGGTTAATGTATATATGATGTACATATAAGTTATGTGATAATTGTTAGCAAGACTTGGTTTGAAAGCATATTGTTAATTCATGTTATGGATACATACGCATGAATTGATTCAATGATAAAATTTATGCTTAGAATATTTTGATTAACATATGTTTTCAATATTGAACGATGTGAATTTTGTATGTTCATGGAAGAAATCATAATTAGGTTTATATGATTAATTTAATATGATTCTAGTATTGAATGCATGATTAATATATCATTTCTTAATTCAATTGCTTGTTTTGTATGAATAAGAATCAAAATTAATTTTTATCGTATATCTCATCATGGTTTTCTGTTAGTATATTCCTATTAGATATGAGATAAACTTGTAATCAGATAAGAATTACAAATTCTAAAAGATAGGTGAGATATATAACAAATTTGCATTGGATAAAGATTCAAAATATATTAATTTCAATTGAATTAGGATAAGATATTAAGTTAGAGGTGGGCCCAAATTAATTAAAAATGTTTTAATTAATATTTTTTAAAATTAAAATAAGGGGCAATTTTTGTCATCTGAACCACCACTAACTATTTGTCGCACAAGGAAATTCGTATAATAGTAAATATTAATAAAGTTACCTTACTTGTTTAGTGATAGTACTTGCATTGTAATACATGATATTTATCTTGGTTAAATTATGATCACTAAAATAAATAAAAAATCCCTCTTCTAAATTTGAAGTCAAGTGCCATCAATTCTTAAACACTTTTCAAGGCATCAATCACATCATATGGGTTTACCTACAAATAATGTATTCTATCATCTTGGTGAGGCAAGTTGAGTAACGGTTACTCTATTGTTTGAAATGGTTAGACTTGATAAAACTATCAAAATGGTTTTTGGGTTTAGGCATAAGATGAAATAGAACATGCTAAGACACAAGATGTCATAATATCATAAAACAACTAAAAGTTTTATATGATGTAAGTGGTAAATTGTACTACCTAAATAACATAATTTAATTTGTCATGCCTTAGCTGTCTTGGAATTAGGTGAAACATGGATTTTAGTCCTTTTAAATTAACATAGTGCTTTTAGTAGGGTTATTAATATAGTGGGAGTCTATTCCTCTATTCTAAAATGAACTTTTGTGTAATATTCATTGTAGAACTGTGGCCCCTTCAAATTACACTAATCCCTTATTACTGCAATCGAAGCTTGAGACTGATAAGTTGTCTGGGACAAACTTTCTCGACTGGTTCAGAAACTTGAGAACTGTTCTTAAGCATGAACACAATATGTATGTCCCGAATGATCCTATTCTTGAAGAACCACCAAATAATGCTTTAGGAGCCATGAAGGATGCACATACTAAGTTTGTCAATGACTTTACAGATGTTGCATGCATTATGTTGGCAACCATGATTCCTGAACTTGAAAAGGACATGGAACACATGAAAGCTTACAATAATACTACGATGCTGAAGGAAATATTCCAACAACAGGCTAAGCAAGTAAGGTTTGAGATATTCAAGAACCTTTCTTCTTGCAAAATGGTTGAGGATGCATCAGTTAGTTCTCATGTTTTGAAAATGAAGGCTTATATTAACCATCTTGACAGAATTAGATTTCCCATAGGCCAAGAGTTGGCTATGAATTTGATCCTGAATTCAATGCCTAATAGTTATTCACAATTTGTGATTAACTATAACATAAATAACATGGAGAAGTCTATCTCAAAGTTGCATTTGATTCTTAAAACTTCTGAGCGGAATGTCAAGAAACCCATTGCTAATGTGTAGATGGTTCAGAAAGGAAAGGCTACGAATAATAAGGCCATATGTAAGGTTAAAGTTGCTAAGGTTGTTGTGATCATTACAAAGTCTATGGAACAAGTCAAGCCTAAGTTGCTTCTACTTTACAATCCCATAATGAAAAGGAAAAGAAGGAAATTCTCATTTCTGCCATGAACCTAGGCATTGGTTTAGAAATTGCAAGCTTTATCTTGAAGATCTAAATAAAAAGAAGAGTAGCCCAACTACTGCTTTAGGTATTAACGTTGTTGAAGTTAATTTGTCTACTTGGATATCGAATGTGGATCTCACATTTGTATTAATGTACAGGGGTCTCACCAAAATAGAAAGCTAAAAAAAGGAGAAGTCAACCTGCGAGTTAGAAATAGAGCAAGGTTGCTGCGTTGGCCGTAGGATGCTGAGTTAATTTTACCTAGTGGACTTGTTTTAGTTTTAAATAATTGTTATTATGTCCTTTCCTTCAACAGAAGCATCATTTCAGTTTCATGTTTGGATTTAGATGATTTTAATTTCATTATTGGAAATAATAAATGCTCCATTTCTCGCAAAGACGTTTTCTATGCAAATGTTGATTCGTGTGATGGTTTTTATATTCTAAACATGAAAAAGTCCATAGATACTCCTATTCTTAATGTAAATACAAAGAGATTCAAGTCAAATGATTTGAGTCAAACCTACCATTGGCATTAACGTCTTGGCCACATAAATGTGAAACACATATTTAAACTCCATAAAACTGGAATTCTAGATTCATTTAATTTTGAATCATATAAAATATGTGTATCTTGTTTACTAGGCAAGATGATAAAGAGTCCTTTTACTAGACACTGTGAAGGGGCAAATGATTTATTGGGTCTAATACGTACTGATGTATGCGGTCCTATAAAAAAATGACTAGAGGTGGTTATTAATAATTCATTACTTTTATCTATGATTTCAACAGATATTGTTACTTGTATCTCATGAAACATGAAAGCGAGTCTTTTGAGATGTTCCAAACATTTATGAATGAAGTGTAAAATTAACTTGGTAATATTAAAGCACTCTGATCAAATTGAGGTGGTGAATATTTGAGCCAAGAGTTTGATGATTATCTTAGAAACTGTGGGATTATCTTATAGTTAACTCCTCCAGTAACTCCGTAACGGAATGATATTTATGAGAGGAGAAATCAAACTTTATCCGATATGGTTCAATCTATGATGAGTCATGCAGATCTTCTTATTTCCTTTTGGGGTTATGCCTTAGAAACTGTTGCATTTACACTTACTCGTGTTCCTTCTAAAGTGATTAATAAAACATCATATAAGATATGATTTGGGAAAAGACCAAGTTTGTCTTTCCTTAAGACTTGAGGCTGTAAGGTTTTTGTAAGATGAAAAATCTCAAAAAAATTATCAGCCAAATCAACCAAGTGTATATTTGTTGGTTATCATAAATAAACTAGAGGATACTATTTTATAATCTCACTGAGAACCAAGTGTTTGTTGATCGAAATGGTGTCTTTATGGAAAAAGAGTTTAATTAAAAAATACAAAATGAGAATAAAGTAAGTCTTAAAGAAGTTTAATTCCATAAATGAACACTGAACCACCAGCTGCGAGATCAACAAAGTCTTGAACTAGTTAAACCTCTACAGGTATCACAAGGCCAGCGTAGGTCTGATAAGGTAAGACATCAGCCTGAGAGATTTGGATTCCTTATTACTGATAATAGCGAGGTATTGCTTACGGATCAAAATGAGTCTACTATTTATCAGGAGGTTGTGTTTAGTCCTAAGGAAGATAAATGGCTTAGTGCCATGAATTCTAAGATGCAATCTGTGTATGATAACCAAGTTTGGAAGTTAGTTAATTTACCTCAAGATGGTAAGACAATTGGATGTAAATGAATTTTAAAGAATAAAATTGACATGGATGGCTATGTGCATACTTATAAATCATGACTAGTAGCAAAAGGTTTTAGCAGACTCGAGGTATTGATTATGATGAGACTTTTTCTCTTGTAGCCATGCATAAATTCATTAGAATTCTCTTTGCTATAGCCTCATATTATAACTATGATATTTGGCTAATGGATGTCAAAATAGCTTTTCTAAATGGAAAGTTAGTTGAGGGCGTGTATATGATACAGCCGAAAGAGTTCGTTCTTCCTAAGAATTCTCGGGAGGTGTACAAGCTTCAAAGATCTATTTATGGATTAAAGCAGGCATGTCGAAGTTAAAATCTTCATTTTGTTGAAGCAATTAAGGAATTTGGTTTCATTAAAAATGAAGATGAGAATTGTGTGTATAAGAAGGTCAGTGGAAGCGTGATTATTTTCCTCGTATATGTTGATGATATATTACATATTGGAAATGACATCCCAACCTTGCATAGTACTAAGTCTTGGTTAGGGAAGTGTTTCTCAATGAAGGACTTATAAGATGCAGCTTTCATCCTTGGGATTAAGATCAATATGGATAAATCTAAAAGGTTGATCGGTTTATGTCAGAGTGCTTATTGATAAAGTATTGAACAAGTTTGGTATGTAAGACTCTAAAAGAGGGTTGTTGCAATTGTATCATGGTATAAGTCTTAGCAATACTCAATGTCCGAAGACCAATGATAAGCAAGAGTGTATCAATACGATTCCACATACATCAACTATTAGATCTATCACACATGCCATATTATGCACTCGATTAGATGTTTCATATGCTTTTAGCACAACAAGCACATATCAGTCAGATCCTAGTGAGAGTAAATAGATATTAGTAAAGGGCATTATTAAGTACAGAAGAAAGACTAAAGAAGTGTTTTTAATCTATGGAAGTTTGGAAAATGAGCTGTTGTAAATGGTTATATAAATGCAAGTTTTCAAATTGATATAAATGGCTTTAGATCGCAATTTGGATATATGTTTTCTTTGAATGGAGATGCGGTGAGCTAAAAAAGTTGGAAGCAAGAAACAATGGCAAATTCTATAACTGAAGCTTTGTATATTACATTGTCTGATGCCATTAAGGAGGTAGTTTAGATCAAAATGTTTATATTTAAACTTGGTGTGGTTCCGAGTATAGCTAACCCTGTTTGCTTATATTGTGATAATAATGGGGCAGTAGCACAAGCCAAGGAACCAAGATAACACCATCGATCCAAAAATATACTTAGACGTTTTCATATCATTCGAGAATTTATTGAGAGGGAGACTTAAAGATTTGAAGAGTTCTTACAGGAAGACAATGTTGCAGATCCTTTGACGAAGGGTCTTCCACAAACATAATATGATTGTCATGTTAGGTCATTAAGTATTAGATACATGAATGATTGGCCCCACTACAAGTGGGAGATGTTGGGGCATGCTACTTGGTAGTAATAAAGCGTTGTTAGGGACAACTTATGACTTGTGTACCAAAATGGTTTTTGTTCACTATCAAAGTCACATGAACCTATTGGGCCGCACACAAATAATGGTTTTGCGCAATTTTAATTGGTCCAAAGTAATGAATTTTATATAATAAAATTCATTACACAAAAGCCGTATATTAAATTCAATACACAAAAGCCCTTAAAATTTGTTATATAATAACTTATTAATATGGGCATTTGTGTAATTTGCTTGAACTGCCTAAATACCATAGTTGTATTATGAATATGTTTTTTAAGAAAGCTTATCTATATAAATGAATAGAAGTAGATACCTAAAATGAAATAAGATTTTTGTTTTTACTATTTTCAATTTATGTGGATTTTAGGGGAGAAAGAAAAATGTTTTCTATCTCTGTTGGGGCTATATAGCACTCCAAATTGTGTTCACCATTCGTGTGTGGGTTTTCGGCAGAGGATACGCGCTTGAACGTCTTGGAGATTGAACAATTAGAGAAGGAAATCATAGATTATGGTATGGTTTATATTTGTAGATCTGCTTTAATATAACTTATTTTTGATCTTGTTGGGGTTTTTTAAGTTTTTAAATGTTCTGCTGCATAAGAATTGAAAAACCAACAATTATTTAGATGATTTTCAAACCTGAACACTAGCTCAAGCCCATATGGATGCCCTGAATAGGCTAAAATATGCTTGATTAGGCCGAAATCGTTGTTGGTGTCTGTTGGTTGCATAATTGCAATGTTAATTATTATTTATTTCATAACTTATTGCATGTATGTATTTATATTACCATACCATGTGAAACTGTGTGATGGGTAAATGCCTCGTAAAGTGTGTTGACATGGGTATCGGGTATACGTAGTACAAGTACACTAAGTGTTATAATGCTAACCTAAATAAAATGACTAGAACAAGGGTGCATGTGGCACAAAACAAATAATCAGGCTTTAGGCTCATTCATAATAATTGGGTATTTCAAGGATTGGCTCACCTTGAGACGCGTGCTGAGAAGCGAGGCACTAGGTGCTAGGTAATTGGGTACTAAGGTAAGTCGTAGTACGCCAATTTAAGACACTAAATAGCCTACATATGTATAAAAGAGCATAACTTAATTTAATTGAACTAATTGATTACAAATGCCTATAGTTGGATGGAAAAATTGTTGTCATAGATTTGCCTCGAGATTCTTACTAGAATGAAATCTTAAGAGATTTGAGTTAGGAATTGGTGTCAACAAGATGGAAGTTAGTGAAGTAGGAGTTAACAAGGACCATTAGATAGACATCGAGACACGTGAACATAATTGATTGTCACATAACCTATATATAGCTAAGTTAATGGGAAATCTCTTTATGCAACAATACAAAGATTTTTCTTGGGCTGAAAGGCTTGAAAATTTAGTAAGAAATTGGAGATATTGAGGCCATCTACTAGAGGAATCAAGCTAGAAAGATCAAATCTAAGAGTTCATAATCTAGGCATAAAAACCAACTATTTAATTGCTTAAATTCATCAAAATGTGTACATGGAAACTAAAGTTTTGGGGGTTTTGTGCAAAAATGAATTTCAAAGATTATTCTACTATTTTTCTTGCTTAAATTAGAGTTTTAAACTAATTTCGATGATCAATAATAGTTTCAAACTAGTTTTAGCAAGAAATTGGGGTTTCATGTGTTCGTGATACATGCATGTCAATTCTTAGTAAAGTTGTTGTTCTAACCTCTGTAAATTAAGCGTAATTCCCTCACATGAATCCAAATAGGCGGATCAAATATTGTTGGAAAGCTTACTCAAAGATCTACAAGCTTTTTCTTTGGAGAAAATTCAAAAATTCGAACTCATTCTAGCTAAAAAATGCTCTATAATTAGGCAGTTGAAATGTTATTAAGAGATTTTTATAGTGAACTTTGACAAGGCATAACTCTTTCAATTCTTATCGAATTGAGCTCATATTTTAGTATGTTGTTGTTAGGTATGTTAGCAGGCTTGTAACCAACAATTATAATTTTGGAACTATAAATTTAGAGAAATAACTGTTACAACTTGCTGGTTAGACTTTGATTCTAATTCAAGCTGTCTTCGTAAATCTATGATATCTCCTTCGTATTATATCTAAACTTGGCACACCATACCATTCCAGAAAGCTAAGAACTAGACCTAAGACTTTCTCCTTATATGTTTTCAATGATTTTTAATGTATCATTGTTTAATTTACACTACAAAAGTGAGTATCAAATTGATGTTTTGCTAACATTTAAGGGGCTAGTTCAGGAAAGACTTTTTGAAACTAAATTAAAATTATTGTAATCTATCTAAAAACACCTATAACTGATCTTAGAGGACTCGGGGACTATAGTACGATAGTCGAGGGTTTAACGGGGTCAGATCAGGATGTTTGGGATTAGAGAGCGTGTTTGAAGTGTGTGAAAACCAATTGAACGTCATTTAAGTAATTAATTCCATTCCTTAGTGTTTTTACTCTATTTCATTTTAGTCATCTTTGTTAGTATTGTTGTTCATTTACATATTATATCATTGATTTAGTTTGATTGAATGGGTTTAGTTTACTCATGCCGAGTATTTTGTTGTTTGTTTATGACAGACCATAACATGTGTATCAGGAGTCCTCGGAGAATGATGACCCAAACTACTTTATTGGTATATGTGTCGGTGCATCGTAGGTCTACTAATGTGCGTGCCACAAGTATAATAGCTCGCTTGTAGTAATAGTGTAAACAACTTACGTTGATCATGGATATCGTCATCAGGGAAAGGTTTTTGCACTAGTTGTATATTACCTACTTAACTTGAACTATTGCTAAGGAATTCAATTTTTAATTGGTTTTTTATAAATAAACTAAACCACTGTAATAAATCAATTTAAACTTTACTTGAATTCTTATATTAAGGATATATTAGTTCACAAACTTCACCTAGGTAATTTAATACTATATTTTGTATTCACTTTCACATCTTAATATATTGTGTGCAATGCTTAATTAAAATAGATAGATTTCCCTCAAATCCACTTCAACCCATTGTCATGATAGAGAAGATTCTAATGCACAATCTAGAAGTCCACCTATTGGTGTGAATAACGTAAACTTTACATTGTTTTAAGTTTCAAATCATTAGATTCATAACCAATTAAGTTTACTATCTGGGCATCCCTAATTAGCGACTATCTATCAATGTTATGTACTTTAAGGTTGTACCATTCATATTCGGATTAAAAGTTTCATTGACCATGATAAATTTTAAAGCCTAAGTTCATTAAACGTGTGATCAAGATGTCTAAAGCATTACGCTTGATATCACTAAAAATTCTAATCATTGCACTTTTTATTATGACTTTTTGTTCCTATTCAAAGCATAACATTCATACCATAAGATCCATTGATCCCTAAAATAAATAAACCGCTCACACTTCATTGAAACGCATACATCAAAATTCATTATGGAAATCATTGCAAATCAGAGATGAATATAAATATTACCTTGAATTTAATCAATGAAACCAAACTTGAATTGCAAAAGTGAAGTCTTCAATGTTTTCTTCACATAAACTCCTTAATACTCAAACTCAATGTAAAATCTATGCTAAATGACTCTAATGGTGGCTAATAGTTGGTAGGTGTCGATATTTTATGAGTTTACTATGCCCTAATACCTATTTATACTCCTTAATAACATATAAGAACCTTAAATTACAATTTAACTCGAATTAAAACTCCACTTTCTATTTTCGGCGTAGTTGGCACTGTTACATACTTCTCTGGCATTGTGTATGTTAAGATACGGCGCAGCCACTACACCACTACTTCATTGTGTAATTTTTAACTCTTGAAGTCTCGGTGCCATTCCTTTCTTGTCCTGGCACCGTGCCTTATATGCCACTTGCCGCCACCACGTCGGATATATTGTTTTTCATTTTTCTTCTTTTCTACGTCACGACTTGTATTACCACAGCATCAACACATGTAACCAGGACACCAACTCTGATTTTGAGGGTTTTTGCTCTGTTTTTCCTTTTTTTTTCCTTAATTCATTCCATTACACCTTAATTCCCCAAAAATGCAATAATACCATGAATTAGAACACATTTATGGATATTTATACTAAATATACGACTAAACTAACTCTATATATGTATAAATAATCACTTATCATCTAGATGGACACGAAGAGGACTAGGTGAAAGAATAGTAGGTGCGCCCACTAGTGGGATCCTGGGAAGGAATCCAAAGTACTGTCTAGTTTGACCAAGACAGGCACACCCATTTGCACTTTATTGTTAGTTATGCATGCGATGATCCATTTACAATTGCCTGTTTAATTTTCACATGTTTATTTAACGTTTCGTTTGACTTCTCTATTTATTTAAATGCTCAGTGAACTTCCTCGGGATTTTACTCACTAGACTCGTCATCTGTTTTGTTGTGATAAGTGAGTGATGATCCTTCTATGAGTAAGGGAAAGAGGATTCTCTGCTACTATCTCTAAGCTCATACACTATGCGACACATTACTCCTAGGTATTTATTTACATATATTGTTATATATTTTGGGTTTATGGGAGACTTATAGGACGCCTGTATTTATATATATTTACTTTTGTCTCCTTATATACAATGTACTTTATTCTGTATTTTCCACATTAGGGCTGATGCTCTATATCACTTAAAATTTAATAAAAATTCAGGTTTATTCTCACTTAAAGATTTTCGCTGTACATTATAGGTTATCTACTTGCAACTCTGTAAAACACAAGCCATACTTTGTAAATGGTTAATTCGAACTAAAAAATTGTAAATTTTAACAAATAGTATAGAGAATCCAATGACTAGCATGCACATCGAGGAATGTTGATGTGACATTAACATTGGCAAGGCTGCGAGATCCGGGTAGCAGTTCACCTGATGGCCTCTGATCATGGGATTTTCAAAGTATGCGTATCTCAAGGGAATCCAATGGTTTAAACAATTCAAATCAGAACTATAGGTTATATATCAATTATATACAAATATATACACATATATATTTTCACACCTATATATTCACTGCGAGCGCTAACGACCACCGTTGGGCTTGTACACTATTGTACATCACACGTGTGTCACCCTTGACCTCACATGTCACAAACACCCACTAATTTATTAATTATGTTCAATATATATGCCTATATTCATGCCATTATAATTTTCATTGTGTGCGCCAACGAGTACACTCGGGTGTGCACGCTACCCTACGACTCATGTGCGTCACCTTTGACCCACAAATAGTATTGAGCATCCCTTAATTTCCTTATTATTCAATTTTAGGCCAATTACTTCAATTATTTTCATATTTAATAATATAATCCATACAAACACCAAACGACACGCAAATATGTGCATACACTAATCGAGACAAGTCGGATTAATCATGAGCTAAACTTGAGTTAATTAACTTTTAGATTAATGTTAATCACCATGTAAAGGATATGAGTCGTTACAATTTAGAAACAGGTTTAGGGGTTCTAAACTTGGGATATTAGGCATATAAAGACCTCAAAGGGTTTGTGATAAGTTCTCAAACAGCAAGAAAGGTCAAGCAACTCGAATGTTAGGAATTTGAAAACGAAACTTAACTAAAGTAACTCAGACTCATATTCTTATCAACTATGCTTCGCAATTTAGCATATTTAATTTATATAGAATTATGGATTGGGAATGGGGCAACGTAATTAACACGTGTCGAGTGTGTATAATAATTTATTCTTATATCCTTATTATTTGTATTAGTAATAAGTGAGATCGTCTCCACATGGATTTTGCCAACTTCTTAAGAAAAAACCTTTCAATGGTTTTTATTGTTTTACTTTACTTTAATTAATTTAATTACAATGAGAATTAAAATTATCTAATCAACTTAGAACAATCAATTAAACCAATTAAACTAACTTAACTAAATTAACTAACCAAATTCAAATTCACTATTATTAAAAATCAAATCAATATAAAATAAATATCTAAAATATATCCAGGATAATGAAACACTGACCCATTTTCAATTCAAACATATTACGTGAATCATAGTCATAATCATACTTTTGTTATATTATTAAGTATTCTTGGATCATTAAACTTAAATCATAAGATTGATATAGCCTTTATCAAGCAACAAGTTTTTCTTAAATCAATGAAAAAGCCACATCCTAATTTTACTATCGATAATTCTTCGAAAGCTGAAAGATTATTAATAGAAATAAAACAATATTAAGTTATATGAAAACTTTTTATTACTTAGCCAATATTATTGGAAAAGCCATATCAATATCAAACTTAGAACACAACCCAACTAAGAAATCTAAATGATAATAGACCATTTAAATTAATCTTAGTTACTGCTTCATATTAGATATAAAACCTAAATATCACAATACAGATTTTGAACTATGCATGTAATACAAAGTTTCCTAATTTGTAATAGGCAAAAACAAATCTATTAAAACTATGAATTGACATATACGATGAAGTTTAAAACATTAAGTGTAAATCCTTTTTAATTATGACTATATTGAAAAACATATTAAGTTCATGTTCGAACTTTGTTTAGATTAATAAAATAATAACACATTCATAATAAATATCGAAACAAAATTAATAAAGGACGTTAATATATACTTCTTATTGATCACTTGAATCTCCAACAGGTCTTCAAAAGCAATGAACAATAAACTAAATGAAACTAAATAAAACTTATTAATAATGTTTCATAATAGCTTAAAACTAATCATAAGTAATCAAAGGCACTTGATTTCGAAGCCTAAGATTCTCATAAAAAGTATTTTAAGTAGTACATATCTAGTCAAACTGAAATTCAGATATTTACTCCCCAATTCTTGAAATCGACTCCAACAATTGTTGACCAAATCTTGTATCCATCCGGATTCACTATGTAAATCAATGGAAAATGTCTATGTTGTTCACCAATTTTGGGTATCAATTCCTCTATTTCGTAGATTAACTACTGATTTGGTGGTAATGAATCCTAGTTCATTTCCTAATTCACTCTTGCTTCGCGGTGCATTTTCTCCTCTTAACGAAATTCTTTATTTTTCTTCCATTTTTCTTCCATTTATTTCTTCACATGACCTTAATAACCAGAAATCACAAAATAAAGAAAAATCCAGTGTAATATACCATTTTACATCTAAACTCACCCAAAAATATACTATAAAACACTTTCTAATTATTGACTTATCAAATACCCGCTAATTCAGGACTTTGTTTTCTCGAGCAAAGGAATCCTCCCAATTATATTCACTTTTCATTCCTTATTTCGATTTAATAATTACTTACTCTTATTCTTAAAATGAAGCGATCATCAAATAAAAACATATCACCCTTATAAAAATAAAAATTATGATCAAATATAAAGATTTTAAAGAACAACCCTTATTTGACAACTCAACTTTGTTATGCGTTACACTTTAGAATTCAAAGTTCAATCTATACGAAGGCCAGACCACTATATAAGTTTTCTCAATCTCATTGAAAAGCATCAAACTTACGATGACTAATATAGAATCTCAAGATATAAAAATTACTAAATCAATTTCAATTTTAAATAATATTTAAAAATACAACCACAGTCAAAGTCGATCAAAATTTTAAGACACCAATAATTATCATTATCATGTTCATTTGTTGGAATGTTAGAAAAAGAAAACACTTCACTCAACTAAGCTATAAGCACGAGCTATATTTTTTATTTTATAGTTTTTAACTATTCTTTTATTTTTCTATATATATATATATATATCTTTTTTTCTTTCTTTCTTCCATATGTTTTCTTCTTGTCATTCCTATGAATCTCTGCTCCATTTCCTTTGGATACCGTTATTCTTTCTATAAGAATTCTTTCCCACAGTTTACCACCACTAGATTCCCTACTCCATTTCCTTTGAAATTTGTGGGTTTTTGTTTCTCAATTTTTTTTTATAAATTTCTTGTTAGCACTTCTCACTTTCACTATAGTTAAGGAAATATTATTTTCAACTAAGTAAATGTTAATTGGTTAATTTCCTATTTCTTCCCTTAATTGTGGCATATCTTCTTTTCTTATAAATATATAAATATAAAATACTCGATGAATAATCTTTGAATAACAAGATTCTTAGAAACTTTGTCTTGTTTATCTTACACTTATGTTTCGATTTTCTACCCATTATAATGTCTAACACAAAAAAATCAATTTGTCTAAACTCATCTAGTGCATACACAATCTTGGTAGGTCAAATAAGGTGTAAAAATTCTTCTATATCATAAAATTTATATTTTCATGGGTAATAAAAAATCTATCACTTTTATTTAAATTCAAATTAAATTAAATTCATATTTTTCTAAGTAAAAAAAGTTAAAAAAAGAAATATTACCTATAGATTCATCAGAAATTTGAAAAAACTTGGTCAATTTTGAATATTGAATAAATATATTTTATTGTTCAAGTCTTCCATACTTTGCTTCTTTATACTCCACATCATCTAAATTACCACTAAACTCATTCGAAACCTTGTCTTCATAGTTTAAAAATTAAGTTGGGTTTCCTACAAAACAAAAATATATCTCATGAAGCATAAACAAAATATATAAAATAAAAAAAAATCATCACATGAATGAATTTCTTTCATAAACGAAGAAAACATGTCAATAATAAAGTACCGAGCATCATAAATAACAAATAATGTATCACAATCACTACATAATTAATTACAAAGCATCATAAATAACAAATAATGTATCACAATCACTACATAATTAATTACAAAACATGGTATCACAATATCATATATCACATATCATAATATCACATTACATATCAATGCCTCACATAACGTCACTCAGAGATAAATAAAATAGAGACAAAAATGGATCAGAGTCACCTTCCAGAAGTCGCATAATCACCACCATCCCTTAATCATTTTGTTCAAATTGAAAACTCGCTACAGGATTATAGAGGATATAGTCCACTTCAATCTCTATAATTCTATCTTAAAAAAGTTCTTCATTCAGTAATTAAACTTGATAGATTGTACATGAATATATGTTCCTCTTCTTTGAATTCTTCTAGCTATTATTCTTTCTAAACCATGCAAGCTCCTTACTATTTCTCGTTGGTTCTGAAAAATATATTCTTGATTCCTTAGAGTTGTCATCTAGTTTCCCCGAGTTGATCCCATCATGGCCAGCGCTCTCTCATCTATGAATATGCCATTATAATCTTCATCAGGTAATTTTGAGCTCTGATCTATTCTTTCATTATACATAACAACTTGCATTTCTTCTAAAACTCTTCTATTCTCTACTCATATTTGTCTTTTCTTATTAGTCTATCTTCTAAGTATCTCAGCTCTCCCTCTTTCTTCTTTTGAATCCACATAGTTTTTCACCTATTTGGGGCTATAAGTGTAGGCATCAATGATAGTCTTGTAAGGAAAAACATCCATCTCAAGATTTATCATATGAACTCAACCTTATCTACAAAATTAGGTGATCATCAAGGAAAAATGTAATTCTTCATTCATCTTTGTAGTCATGGCATTTCTAATCACATCATAAATGACTTTGCCAACATCTATATAACCTAACCCTTGAGCAATATGATACAACAAAATTGCCTTGTATTTCATAACTTGATAACATTGAAAACTCGATTGCAGGCTTAAATTGGTAAAATAATTCCATGCCTAGCATACCCATCCTTATTCAAAATAAAACCATCCTTCGAGATTGCTTCTTATTCACTCTTAATTCTTTCTTTAGGAAATCCATGCTTAAATCCATACTTCAGTTTCAGGTAATCATTATTTTCTATTCTGAGAAATTTCAGTAGTTCGAAATATTAGTTTATTCTTTCAGGCGAATAATTTACGTGTCTTCCTCTAACCATGGATACAATTTTATTCACTCTCATGCCAATGAGCGTAAATTCTCTAACTAAAATTTCATAACCCATTTCCCTAGGAATATCTTTGTAATCATCATGATTATAATTTGCAGTCAACAATCCCCAGTTCCTATCCTTTATTATATTCAAAATCCTAGGCACATACCTCAATTCTTTCTTCACATTGAATCCCTTCTCCGAGATCAATTTTTTATTTTTCCTAATGTCGCTCTTCATTCTAGCAAGAGCTTTAACATTAACTAAATTATCCATATTATAAATAACTTGTGGATTCTCCTCAACTTCCTCTCCTTCTAAATTATCACTATTTTCTATTGGTGGAGTAGGTTCTCATTGCGATCTGACTATTCAATTATTAATTGAAATTCATGTTGGTCTAACTAGTGTAGGTGAAACTTTGGATTTGGTTTTGGGTGTTTCTATCATTACTGTATTTTCTTTCTCCACTCTCGAACTTCTACCTCTTCCGCTTTCAACCATTATTCCCAAATCAAATAACACGAGTCCAAATAAAAGTTAAAACCTGTAAATCATTAAAAAATATTTATCAGAAATAATTTCGTAGAATTCAAAACTCTACTTATAAGTAAAAATTCATTTAAAAAGCTAGTTTGAAAATCAATCGAAAACTTAAATAAAAGAATTTGCATTGAAGTTCTTACTCAATATAAACGTATACTAAGTTTTTTTAAAACCTTTGTACATGAAAACAATGTTGTGATAAATTCAAGTATTTCTAAAACAAAACATACCAAACTCATTTGAAACTTAATTTCAAACCAATTGCATATAAAAATCATTAAAATGCTAAATACCAAAATCTCAAAAAATTTTCTTTGTAAAATAAAAATCACCATATTCATTATTTCTATTATGTCCAAATTTATCAGGGATAAAATGAATTCTAATAAAATAATTTTCAAAATCAATTAAAAATTTCAAAAAATTCATGACAAACAAAAAATTTTAAATTTTAAAACCTAGGGTTTGATAATGATTACCTTCTTGGGAGTGAATCCCTCAAGATACAAACTCTCATACTCCTCTAAATCTCTCTTCCAAGCTTCTACTAAAAACTCCTTGCTCAATCCCTTGTATGACTCTACATTGTCAAACTCGCTCTATTTTTTAAGTTGAACAAAAAAAGATTAAGGTGGGAATCACATAAATACACTAAAATCTAGCTTAAAAAGGTTGAATCTAGGAAAAATTTGTCTTTGAATTGAGTGGGTGCAATGGTTGGTGTTTATGAAATTATTTATGGTATGGAAAATTAGGATTTTATTATAAAAACTTGAAATCGGGCACAGTGAATCAAGGTTGTAAGAAAATTAGCTAGTGATTCACTACTTAAATTGATAAAAATGAGATTAAGTGCCTCTCAGACTTTCCCAATGATATATATTATAAGGTTGATTCCTATTGAATCGCTACACTTGAATTTCACATAAAATGTCTTTTAACTATCCCCGATTTTCATAACGATTTGTATTGTAAACTTACATCGCTGAGAATTCGTTGGTGATTAAATAATGTTTTTCCAAATTTAATTCACAATTGTTATATATATATATTACTCATAGTAATCAACATAAATATAGAATGCTTTAGAAATTCTAAAATCTATGTAGGATATTGAAACTAACTAATAATTTTATTACCGAAATAAATAAATACAAAATGTAAATTGCTTAAAGGCCATAATTTATTTGCAAAAAGAACATAACAACTCGATCGCCCCCACATTTGAAGCTACTTTAGAGTTTAAATTTCAAAAATATTTTCAATACGAGAGTCAAAAGGTGAGATAATAAAAACATACTATACTAATATCGACATAAAAATGAAGATAGGATATGGGTTATCTCCCATATAGCACTTTTGTAACTGTCGTCGGCTCAACTGAAACATTCCAGAAATAAACCAGATCTCTAAACTTGAATATAGTATTGTCCACTCTAGTGTCACTCCAGAAAGTAATTGCTTGACCATTCGGTCTCAAAGTGATTTTTAATTCACAATACTAATTATAGCTTGAGAAGTGGTTAAGAAAGGGCGTCGTAAAATTAAATGAGGATCTTCATTGACAAAATGCAGCATAACCAAAAAGTTTTTTGGTAAAATATGTTTATCTACTTGAACTGGCACATTCTAACAACCCTTATTAGTTCAATTGAAGAACCATTTGGTAAATGAACTTGTTTAGAAACAAGCTCATCCAACTCTAATTAAGTATGTAGAAAGAAATGTATTAGCAGAGATTTTCGTTAGAACTTGTATCCTATTAAGCTTTAAAGTACTAAACCTATTTAATTCTATATTTAAATGTATATCCCAAGATCATTTAGCTTTTCCACACCTAAACTCAAATCTTTTTTCTTTTTATTCTCCTTAACGTTAAAATCTTCTGACTTATTAATACTCTTCCCATTCTCCAATTGCTTAAATCGTCATTCCTGAGTTACTTTCTTTTCATTTGAAGTATTTTCGATTTGTTCTTTATTTGAAACATTATTTTCAGTTTCCATTGTTACTACGTTAATTACATATACTTTAATGCTTAGATTATCATAATGATTTAATTATAAAGAATCTTTATTATTAATTTCTTTTTCTAGTAATTCAAATGAATCACCACAGTTATCCTCATCATTGAATTTTAACATGACAATTTTATCATCAAATTCCACAATCATTGTCCCTTCAAAAATATCTAACTTAGTTTTAGATATTTTAAGAAATGGTCTACCTTTTGATCGAAGAAGTTCCTATTTTGATAGGTATTCCAAACATTCATGCATCGGATATTTCTTAAGTATTTTCATTTTTATTAAAGCTGACACCTTTTGCCTTAAGTTTTCTTTAGACTCTTCTAAAAACTTCTTTTTAGATTCGAAAAATTCTTTCAAAAATTCATCATAATTTGATAATTGCATAATCGATTCCTTCAAAAGTTTATTAATTTCTAATTTTCAAATTAATTCTAAAATGTCTTCATTAATTTCTTACTTCCCAACACCCGTTAATTTTGCTTGAACGGGAGAAATATAATAAATATCTTCATTTAGTTTATTAGGAATCTTGTCATCTTTTTCTTGATTAACTATTTCAAAAGTTTGTAAAGACTTTTCATAAGCTTCAACTATATCTAAATACCATGGGTACAACATTTTAGGAAAAGGTGTATATTTTAATTGTTCAGTGATCCAATCTCAAGTAGGAATGACATTGGCCATCATTTCTTCTTATTCGTCTTCCATTGTTTATGTATTTTCTTTTTCTATATACCTCTCTTAGCTATCTTTTCTGGTATATGCTTCTCTTTTGCATTATCACAAAATAAAGCATTATGTTGTGCATGATTAGTAGGAGTAGTAGCATGAGTAGATGCTTTAGTTTAATTAATGGGTCTATTAATTAGTAATTGTTAGGTTTTAGGGTTCATACGCAGTGGAGAATCCAAAACAAATTTTGAAAAACCCCAACAGGACCAAAAATATGATAGATGAAACCAGATCTACAAAAAGCAAACCATACCTTAATCCATGATTTCCTTATCTGATTGATTGACCTCCAAGACGTTTAAGCCCGCGTACTCTATTGGAAATACACACATAAATGATGACCACAATTTGGAGTGCTAGCCCCAATAGAGATATAAACTATTTTTTGGTTTTCACCTAAAATCTAGAGAACTAAAAATTTGCTAAAACAAAACTATAATTATGTTTTAGAGTTTCAACCTCTATTTATATGTATAGATATGCCCTCACTTAAAATCCTATTCATAATACAACTATAGTATTTAGGTAGCGTAAGCAAATTACGCACATAACTCCACCTATGTTGAACACCATGTGCGCTACATAGCCGATCGCAAGCTCGGACAAAGGAGGAGGACTCTGATGTTCATTCTTCATATCGAAAATGGGTAAGGGAGTTCTCGAACACATTTTTCATACCCAAAAAGTGTTGGAGGGAGGCCCCAAGCCCATTTTTCATTCTTGAGAAATAGAGGAGGGTTGTGATAGGTTGATAGCCAGCATAAAACTTTTATCACTCTTCATGAAATGGATTGAACACATATAAACGTTGAGGCGTTCTCACCTAATGACGCGCTATATCAGAGTATGTTTCACATCGCCGCATGGGTGTGAAGAAAAATGAGCAAGGGTTCTTTACATATAGGACATGTGTGGGTAAAAAAGCTATCCCTTCACATCATCGCCCAGATGTGAAGAAAAATGTACAAGGGCTCCCACTTTGAGGACGAGTGCTCGTAAAGAAGCTAGTTCAAAACAAACATGAAAACAAAAACAAAATCATAGATATAAATACTAGATCTTTTAAATAATATAGAAATAGAAAAAGAAAATAAACACAAAGGGGAGAAAAAACTCATTTCGGAACAAGGAACATAGGAACACTTATAAGGAAGTCAATATAACTAGTAGATACTATGATTAGAAGGAGAGTCAATATTGCTTGCCTCTAAGAGACAAAATGGATAGGAGAAAAAAGTAAAGAATAGGAAGCACAGGGTTTAAATTATGGTACATTGGTATAAATAAAAAATGCAATGGAGTAGGAATTCTAGTGGATAATTATTATGAGGATAAGGTCGTAGAGGTTAAGAGAATGGAGGATAAATCAATTCTAGTTAAATTAATTATTGGAGATGAAAAAATTAATATACTTAACGCCTATGCACCATAGGTAGGATTAAACAAGAGCATCAAATGTAAATTTTGGGACGATATGGAAGGATTTATGCAAAGTATACCATTAGATGAAAAGGTTTTTATTGGAGGAGATTTAAATGGGCATGTCGGGGCAAGTAATGATAGGTTTGAGAGAGTTCATAGAAGTTTTGATTACGGTAATAGAAATAAAAAAAGAGAATCAATCTTAGAATTTGCTACAACATACGATCTTGTCTTAGCAAATACTAGTTTTGGAAAAGGGAGTCGCACATAATTAATTTTAGTAGCGGTCATAACATGAGTCAAATTGATTTTTTTTAACAAAAAAATAGATAGAAAAATATGTACAGACTACAAAGTAATATCTGGTGAAGCGGTTACTATCCAACATAAGTTTGTAGTACTTGATATTAGCTAAAATAATGACTTAATAGAAATAAAAGAGTAAGCGACCCTAGAATAAAGTGAAAAAAACCTAAAAAATAGTAAACAAGTAGAGTTTAGAGAAAAACTACTAAAAGAAAATGTTTGGAATCTTGACTTAGATGCTAACACAATATGGCTCGAAATGAGTAGTTGTATAAGGAGAGTAAGCTCAAACATATTAGGTATATCTAAAGGCTTGGAAACGCCAAAGAAGGAAACATGGTGGTGGAACGATGAACGAGAAATTAAGACTAAAAGAGAGATGTACAGAAAAATACCTAAGTGTCAAGATGAAGATGCTTACAATCAATATAGAGAGGATAGAAAACAAGCTAAAAGTAGTTAGTCAAGCTAAAATCTTTTTTATGGAAGATATATATATATATATAAGGTTAGGTAATAGAGATGGCGAAAAAAAATATATGCTAGCTAAATTAAGAGAGAAAAAGAAGCAAGACCTAAGTCATGTAAGATGTATTAAAGACGAAAATCGAAATATTTTAACGCGCGAGGATGATATGAAGGAGAGATGGAGAGGTTACTTCGATAGTTTATTTAATAATGACAAATTTGATACTATAGTAGATGAAAACCTACACCAAGAAAGTAATGTAAATTATACACGCAATATTAGAATTCTAGAAGTTAGAGAGGCATTGAAAAGAATGAAAATAGAGAAAGCATGTGGCCCAGATGAAATGATCATAGAGGTTTGAAAATGCTTAAGAGAAATTGGTGTGTCTTAGTTAACAAAAAACTTTTCAATAAAATTCTAAAATCTAAGAAGATGCCAATGAATTGGAGAAAAAGCAGTTTGTGCCAATCTTTAAAAATAAAAGAGACATTCAATGTTGCTCAAACTACTGGGCAATTAAACTTATGAGTCACACTATGAAACTTTGGGAGAGGATAATTGACAATAGGCTAAGGAGAGAAATAATTATATCAAAGAACCAATTTGGCTTCATGGCTAGGAGGTCAACTATGGAAGCGATTTTCCTTGCAAGACAATCGCTATAAAAATATAAAGAAAAGAAAGGAAAATCCTCATATGGTATTCGTACATTTAGAAAAAGCATATGATAGGGTTGCTAGAGATATTCTTTTGTAGATTCTAGAAAGAAAAGTAGTTCATGCTAGATAATTATATATTATTAAGGATATCTATGATGCGGTAGTAACGACTATAAAGACATATGGAAGAGCTATAAAAGAATTTCCCTTTAAAATAGGACTACATCAAGGATCAACTTTAAGCCCATATCTATTTACTTTACTTATGAATGAACTAACTAGGCATATTCAAGAGGAAATACCATGTTGTATGCTATTTGCAGATGCTATTATCTCAGTGGATGAAACAAAAGATGAAGTGAATAGGAAATTAGAACTTTGGAGGAATACATTAGAATCTAAAGGCTTTAAGGTGAGTAGGATGAAGACCGAATATATACACTATGAGTTTAGATACCTAGGATTAGTCATACAAGATGATAGTAATATTGAGAATGATGTTATATATAAAATTCAAGCTGGATGGAAGAAATGGCTGAGTGCAACAGGAGTGATTCGTGACCAAAATATTCCTACTAAGTTAAAAAGAAAATTTTATGGGACTGCGATTAGGCCGGCTATGCTTTATGGAATTGAATGTTGGGTGGTAAAGCAACAACAATTACATAAAATGAACATATCAGAAATGCGGATACTTAGGTAGATGTGTTGTAAAACTCGTAAAGATAAAATAAAAAATATAGAAATTCAAAGACAAGTAAGGCGGTCGCGGTGGCTTGGTCACCTGCAAAGACGGCCTACAAACGTCCCCACTAGAAAACTTAACTCAATAGAAACTGTAGAAATTCAACGAGGTAGGGTTAAACCAAAATTATCATGGGATGTATTAATTATGAGGGATTTGAATGGTCCTAAAAGCTCACCATCAATTGCACTTAATCGAGCATAATGGAAAAGTTTGATACATGTAGCCGACCCCAATTAAGTTAGGACTGAGGCTATGTTGTTTTTGTTGTTGTAAGAAAATTACACATATGCCCCTTTTAATAAGTTATCATATACCAAATTTTAAGGGATTTTATGTCATGAATTTTATCATATAAAATTCATTACTCTGGACAAATTGAAATTGGTAAAATTATTCTTTGTGTGCGACCTAATAGGTTCATGCTACATTAGTAGTGAACCAAAACCATTTTAGTACACAAGTCACGATATAAAAATCGATACAACTTAATGAATAACATATATCATATCATTTTGTCGTGCGATATCCTTTGATAAAATATAAGGCATGAAAAGTCACCCTTAATATTCAATCATACTAGTCTCTCTATTCAGGTAGACTAAAAACATCCAAATGAAATTATTCATATCAATTTACTTGGACTTGGCAATTTAATAGTCTAACATATCAAGGGATGTAATGATATATCTCCATACGAGAGGAACAAATTCTTTCTTGCTTGCACACCTTCACATATTATTCAAATGGTAACTAATCACAATCTTTATAATCATTCAGTTAAAGAAAATGTTTGATATGTAAAATTACCATGCTCCTAATATTGAAGTCTATGGTAATCTCAAGTTGAAAGACTAATGATATACCTCTCATGAGTAACACCTATGACATAATCCATGTGTTCTTATAATGTGTCAAGCCAATACCTTGTTCCCGTAACAAGTACTAATGATCTTGATTCGTATCCCTATATGCATGATCATCACATAACTATCGATTAAGATTCACAATAGCCTTAATTCATTGTAGTTCTCAGTATAATGATTGACTAGAAACATTTAGGATATTTCAAAAAAATACCCATAGACCTTACTATAAGGTAAACTTGCAACCACTTACAATAGAACAACAAATGAAAACCTCTATTTTATTTATTAAAATTATAAGATAAACAATGTTTGTAGATTAACCTAGTGCACATGCCCCAACAGTAGGTTCATCTGACTTAATTGATTTTTCAACTTATTAATAGATGTATTAGTTCTAACTTGATTATGGGAAATATGTGTTAAATTTTGATGGCTTTGAGTCATAAAATCAAGCATGATTTGCTCTAAATTTGGTGCATAAGTTGAACCATTTGTTGAGATTGTTGAATTTGTGTAGATTGTATCTATACTATTGGTCTATAAGTTGTATAATCTTAGTTTTATGGACCATAGCTAAGACTTGAATTTATATTCTATTATAGTAACTATTGTTATTATATTGATTCCAGAGAGGAACAACTTAACTCTACTAGATAACTTGTCAATCTTTTCGTCAAACGTAATAATTTAATTATTAATTTCATAAAGTTTTGTTCTTGATGTTTCATTATTTTCAACATATTGTTTTGATTGTTTAGCCATTTTATTAATAGTTTTTTGCTAAAGTTGGCGTTACATCGAATCAAGATCCATTACATACAGTGTCTAATAATCTTTATTCCAAAATGATTGAGTCATTCATAAAAGTATTCTAATAAAGCTCTTTATATATATCAATGTTGTTGACAAGAAGAAATTAATATTTGAAATCCATCCTAAAATTCATTAAAGTTTTCATATTCTTTCATCTTTGCAACTGAGATTTGTCTTCTATAAGAACTGATTTTTCTTGTAGGTATATATTAATCTAGGAGAGCTTTTAGCATCTAAGCCCATGTTGTTATTCATTCTTGGGGTCTTCATTATCTTTACCATGGAAGTTAGATAAGATACTGACGAATCGAGATCTTTGTTTAAATTTAGGAAATCCTTCAGGATAGGCAATACACATTGGCTCGTAAGCTCTAACATTTTAATTAGCTAGTTTCCAAATAAGTTCTCTATTATCATTATTACTATTGACATTATTGATATTATTAATGGCTTCCATTGTCATTGCTTAATGTTCCACATGTTGTTGTTATCTTAAATCATAATTGATAGTCCTATCTACCTCAAGAACGAACAGATGGAAAGATTCTAGGTAATTAGAACGACAAAGTGTGTAGACCATAAAATATCTAAATCTCTTAAGAAACTATGCAAATATCCCCATCAACTACGCCAAAAGATGACATATATCAAGTGTGTACAATAAGTTTCATTTATATCTTTACTATTTGTAGTAGTGATAAGTGAGATCCTCTTTACCAGAATTTCGTAAACGGCTAAAGAAAAAGTATTTCAATTGTTTTTATTGTGTTACTATAATTTAACTAATTTAATTAGAACGTGAATTACAATTATCTAATCATTTTATAATAATCAATTAAACCAATTAAACTAACTTAACTAACACAATTCAAATTAACCAATGTTAAATTCATATAAAATCAAATCAATATAAAATAAACATTTAAACAAATTTCCCGATAAAAGAAACATTAACCAGTTTGAATCCAAACATACTATGTAAATCATAGTCCTAATCACATTCTATCATATCATAAATTATTTTTAGATCACTAAACCTAAGTCATAAGTAAAATTTATAGCCTTTATTAAGCCACCAGTTTTCCTTACATTAATGGAAAAGCCATATCCTAATTTAACTATCATTAATCCTCTAAGACCTCAAAGATTATTAATCGAAATAAAACATCATTAAGTTATATGAAAACTTATCATTACTAAGCCAATATTATTGAAAAAGCCATATCAATATCAAACTTAAAACACAATTAACCTAGAACATCTAAATGGTAATAGACCTCTTTAATTAATCTTAGTTACTACTTTATATTAGATATAAAACCTTACTATAACGATACACATCGTAGACTATGCATACAATATAAATTTTCTTGATTTGTGACATACAAAAACAAATATATTAAAATCGTGAATTGTCATATATGATTAAGTTTTAACCATTAAGTACAAATCCTTCTTTATTATGACTACATTGAAAAACGGATTAAGTTCATGTTTGAATTTTGTTTAAATTAATAAACTACTCACACATATTCATAATAGAAATTGCAATAAAATAAATAAAAGATATGAAAAAATACCTCTTATTTTATACTTGAATCTCCAACAAGTCTTCAAAAAAATGAACAATAAAACTAAACCAAACTTAATACAACTAATTAATAGTGGTTGATATTGGCCTTAAACTAATCAAAGGTAATTAAAGGCACATAATTTCGAAGTCTAAGGTTCATATTTATAGTATTATAAGTACTACACATCCAATCAAACCGAAACTCCTTGATTTACTCCCAAATTCTTGAAATCAACTCCAGCCATTCCGAACTGAATCATGTATCCATCATAATTTGCTATGTAAATCGGTTGAAAGTTCCTCTTAAGTTCACCGATTTGGATAGCAATTATTATATTTCCCTGATTCACTACTAATTCACTAGTAGTGAATCCTGGTTTACTTATTGATTCCTTATGCATTTTCTCCAATTGACTGAATTCTTCATTTTTCCTCATTTTTTCACGTAAACTTAATATAACCTGAAATCACAAAAATAAGAAAAACCCAATGTAATATATCCTTTTAATCTAAAATCACCCTGAAATACGCTATAAAACACGGTTTAATTATGGACTTATTAGTATTGTGATTTTCTTTAGTCGTCATTGTCTAGTTGGAGTTTGTAGCTTAGTCAATCTTGAACAAATCAGCAGCATCCCTTGTCGACAATCATACTATGTGGTTCTATTATTGAGTAAATGAAAGTATGACTCCATAACTAAAGTCAAATCACAAATCACATGTACGGATGCATATTACCAAGAGAGAGAAGGGAGGACTGTGATTACTTGGCCACAGTTTCAAGATATATTCTACATGTACGTTCTGAAATTAGTTCAGGAACAAGAAGAATAATGAGTTCATACAGTTGAAATAGGGAGATATGTTTGTAAGGGAATACTAGTGAAGGTCATAGAGGTGAGTGAGTTTGCTCCAAAGATGGTGGAATTGGGTGAGAACAAGATAAACATGTTTCTCAATAAGCTATACTTTGAAATACATGTGGTAGTTTTGCTTCACCTTCACACTAGCTATGCATTTATCTTTAAGATTGTGAAAGAGGTGTAAACAACCATGTTAGTCCGACCACCAGGGATGTTGATAGTTCAACCACCAGTTCTTTATTATTTAGGCAATTAGAAGGCATGGGAGTTAGTCCATATTTAGCCGACTCAATCATCTAGGAGTAAGGGGAGTCAAGATTTTATGCGACATTAAAGGAATAGTAGTACATTAGACTTTTATTTTATTTTATTTTATTTTATTTTATGTGGCTCTAATTAAGTTAGTTCAACAATGAGCTATTTATGTTAGCATAAAGATTGGTGCACCATCTATTTCATAGCCTTCGATGGAAAAACCACCTTTACCACCACCAACTCTATTAGGAGGTAAAGGCAGAGTTAAGGGCCATACGTATCCCAGACTAAGCCATTTAGGGTAGTTTACTTAGCCCAGTGGTCTGCTAGGCCATATTTAGAGGAACTATACTAAACCCCAAGCTTCTTTAGTAGGCATTATTATGCATATTGCTAATCAGTCTCATATAGCGGCTAATGCAGATTGTAACGACCCAAATCGCTAATAGTGAATTTGTCCTAAATTAAGGGTTACTGACCTATGATGTGGCTCGACGATTAGTAAATAGTTTGACACCCGGCATGGAGGCTAAGATATATTTTATATTTGGGCGATGGTATTCCTAGTATGTGTACATGAGTAGATTGTTAAATCACATTTCCATTTATTTTTTTTGGCGTCGAGACGCGAGGGGGGACACGCCTCGAGATACGTGTAGGTGATAAATAATTATTTACCTATATATTTAGGGTTAGTTTAGTCATATATTTAGTATAAATATCCCTAAATGAGTTTTAATTCAAGATATTATTGCATTTTCAAGAAATTAAGGAAGAGACAAAAGAGAAGAAACAAAGAAAAAATGAAGAAAGTCGACTACATGTGTTGAGACTGTGGGAATACAAGTCACGACAAGGGTTAAAAGTCACACAGCGTAAGAAAGAAAAAAATGAAGAAAGTCGACTCTGGAGGTCCGGCGTAGTGGTGGCATTGTGGCACATAAGGGACAGCGCTAGGAAACACAAGGGATGACGCTGAGACTCCATGAGCTAGAAATTACACAATGAAGCAATGGTGTAGTGGAGGCGTTGTGGCTTAACACTCATAGTGCTAGGGTAGTAAGTGATAGTGCCAATCACACAGGAAATGGAAAATGGAGTTTTAATTCGGGTTAAATTGTAATATAGGGTTTCTAATTGTTATTAAGGAGTATAAACATGTATTAGGACGTGGTAAATATATAGAATATCACAACATAGCAACTATTACCACCATTGGAGTAATTTAGCATAGGTATTACATTATGTTTGAGTATTAAGGAGTTTATGTAAAGAAAACATTGAATTCTTCACGTTTGCAATTCAAGTATGATTTCGTTGATTAATTCAAGGTAATATTAATATTCATCTCTGATTTCCAATAATTTCCATTATGAATTTTGATATGTATGTTTCAATAAAGTGTAAGTCGCCTATTTATCTTAATGATTAAAGGATTTTATGGTATGAGTGCTATTTTTTGAATAAGAATAAAAAGTGATAGTAAAAAGTGCAAAGGTTAAAGTTTATATTGATTTTGAGCGTAATACTTTAGACATCTCGATCACGTATTTAATGAACTTAGGCTTTATGAATTATCATCGCCATTGAAGCTTTTAATCCGGATATAAATGGTACAATCGTAAAATACGTAACATAAACAGATTGTTGTTGCTTTAAGAGGCGTGGATAGTAAAATTAGTTTAATATGAATCCAATGATTAAAGATTTAAACTAACGTGGAGCTGACATTATTCACACTGATTGGTGGAGTTTTAGTTTGCACATTAGAATATTCTCCCTCATGAAAGTGGTTTGAAGTGGATTTGAAGGAAATCTATCTATTCTTAGTAGGCATTGCACATAACTTATTAAGATGTAAAAGTGAACGCAAAGCATAGTATTAAATTACCTAGGTGAAGTCGCAAACTTATATATCTTTAATATAAGAGTTCAAGTAAAGTTTAAATTAATTTGTTAGAATAGTTTAGTTTAGTATAAAACAAATTAAAAAGTGAGTTCCTTAGCTATAGTTCATGTTAAGTAGGTAATATATGACTAGTGCAGAAACCTTTCACTGAGGATGATATCCATATTCAACGTAAGTTGATTACATTATTACTATAAGAGAGATGTTATACTTGCGGCGCACACATCAGTAGGCGTGGGAACTAGGTAGATAGTGATTTGGTGAGTTTTTTAATTAAAATGTGCAGACATTAGTGAATTTAAATCCTATGAATCAGTTTAAATATGGATTATAGTAGAAAAGTTAAATCAATACATCAAACACCTAACTTACGAAAATAAAACATAGACCATGGATATACATACATATATATATATATATATATATTTTGAGATAAGCATTTGAATGTAATCAATGAGATTTGAGTCAAATGTTGGTGTTAGAATGAGTGTGAAAGCAGATATAATGGGATGATTATGGGTCATATATTTACAAAGAGATGAACCGCCAAGTAGAGATGTAAGATTGATATGATAAGCTCAAACCTGTAAAGAACTTGTTAATCGAAGCTTGGAAGTAACTTTAGTGTGTTATCTGGATTTCCATATGAGAAGTTAGGGTTGTTGTTGTTGTGTCCTTAAAAAAACCTTTGGGGAGCCATTCCTCTCATCTGAAGTTGTTTTAATGGCCTTGGTTGTTCATGAAGTTAAATTCCTTATACTCTATTCCTTGCTGCTTGCATGGCTTGGTGATTATTGGGTTGTTGTATCACCTGAACTTGTAGATTTTGTCATCCCATTTGAAGCTTCACCGTATTACTACTCAAGTTGGATAGTTGTGCCATGATAACAACTTGCGAATCAGTCTCGTATAGGCCCGTTGTTTCCCTCATTATGGAACGATTACCATCTGAAGATTTCTGAGACATAAGATCTAGGAGATCCAGTGCTCCATCCTAATCCTTGGTAAGTAGAGAACCACTGCCTGCGCCATCTACAAAATGTTCTCATGTTGTGGTTCATCCCATAATAAAAAATCTAGAGTTGTGCCCATGTCACATATCCATGTCCTTGACATCTCTTCGGTGTCTCCTCGAATGTTTCCCAAGCCTCAACAAGAGACTCGACATCTTCCTGCTTGAATTGATTTATTTCTAGTTTCTTTTTGCTGGCCTTCATTGGGGGAAAGAACTTATCTAGATGTATTTCATTTCTTTTTGTCCATGAGGTCATACTCCTTGCGTTCATCCCTTGGAACAAAGATATGGATTTGACACCAATGAAAATTTAAAATGTGTCATCTTGTTCTACTCTTTTGTTACTCCGGTAATGTGCACGGTATCACACTTCTCCAATAAATTCTTTATATGCACAACTAAATCTTCAATAGTTAGTGTGTTGAATAAGCTATTTTGCACCTTGTTGATTAAAGATCGTTTTAGTTCGAACTCGGTGGTGTAGACTAGAAGCCTCTTCACTTCGTTATAAGTCTCTTGAACTTTTGGTTTGAAATAGTCACGAAGACATCTCTGTCCTCGCACTTTGTCCTGCAGTAGCTTGGTCCTATTCAAGTTTTCGTGCTTGATCCTCAACCATCTTGTTTCCTTTTTTTCTTTCCCTTGTTGGTTATGTCAATCTCAGGGTTGTAAGGCACTAAGTCCTTCTCTCATTTGTTATGCATGCACCAATTATCTTTGAAAAGAAAACAAAGAGATCAAGTGCAGATGTCAAACTTGAAACTCAAACTGTTCATTTTTATAAACTTGAAAATAAATTACTTAAAATAAAACTTGGCATCTTTTAAAACTATCTAAGTCTAAGAAGCTACCAATCCCCAACAATGGAGCCAAAAACTTTATTGTGGGGTGCAAATATAAAGGCTTGATTGTAATAATATTGTGACCAATTTAAGTTGATTACGGATATCATCCTCAGGGAAAGGTGAATGCACTAAGTGTTACCTAGTTAGAATTACTCTATTCCAAAGGAAATCCCCTTTATTTTGTTTTTATAACTAAATTAATCTAATCTAACAAATCAGTTTAAATTACTTTTAAACTATTAAGTTAAAAATATTTTAGTGCACAACTTCACCTAGGTAATGAAATACTATATTTTTCAACACTTTTTATTCATCTTTATTATATGTGTGGAATGCCTAATTAGAATAGACATATTTCCTTGAAATCCACATCAACCTATTGTCGTAATGGAAAAAATTCTAATATGCAAAGTAGAACTCCACCTATCAGAGTGTATAACATAAGCTCCACATTGCTTAAATGTTCCAAATCTTTAGATTCATAACCAATTAAGTTTACTATCTTGCCTCCCTAATTAATAATTATTTATCGATGTTATATACTTTACTGTTGTACCATCCATATCCGACATAAAAGCTTCAATGGCCACGATAACTTCTAAAACCTAACATCTACAATCGTGTGATCAAGATGTTCATAATATTACACTTAGAATAATAAAAAATTCTTACCATTGCACTTTTTATCTTAACAATCTATTCATGTTTATAGCATATCATTCATACCATAAGATCCATTAATCCCTAAGATTAATGAACTACTCACATTTCATTGAAAGAAACATGCATATAGTGTTATTCATTGAAATATGAGATATAATTAAATAACTTCAATGAAATCAATAAAAGGAATACCCGAATCACCATACATAAGTCCTCAATGTCTTCTCTTCCATAAATCTTCTTAATACTCTAGAATAAAGTAAACTTATGCTACTCTATAATATTGGTTGCTAATAGGTGGTAATTGATGAGTTTACTAGGTTTTAGTATCAACTTATACTCCTAAGACATGTTCGAAAACAATTAGAAACCTTACTAAATAAGTTCATAGGAAATAGAGCTCTAACTTTTTATTTTCTTCTATCTTGGCATTGTTTGTAAATGGACCGATGCTGTGTGTACAAAGCCATAACGTTGTGATAGGTTCAGCCACTTTGTGCATTTTGTCCTCCTTTAGTAGGCTTCACACGTTGCGTTTCTTTCCTCGCCGTCGTCCCTTATTCTCAACGGTGCGGCCACTACACTGTTCATCCTGTCCATTTTTTCCACTTTGGTTTACTCTCCCACGTCGTGCCTTCATGTTCCACGTTGTGCCTTCATCTATTTATAGCATCACACATCCTTTTCACCATGCCAAACTCTATTTAATGTATTTTATAACTGTTTCTTTGCAAATTCACTTGTTTATCCCTTTTACGCCTTTTGTACTTGAACATACATCAATCTCATCAATTAGAGCTCATTTCAGACCATTTATACTAAATATACTACTGAACTAATAGTATATAAGTCTAAATAATCATTTATCAATGACATGTTGAATGAAATTTATAGGTATTTGGGATTAATTGAAAATTAGTATAAACCTATAATTGAAAAATAAATAATAATTGGTAAATTGTTGTTACACAAAGTACGATGAGGGATCGTGGAATGAATGCGCACGTGAGAGAATACTCATAAGTGCGTCTGTTGAATTTATTGGCAATAAAATATTTAAGAATATATATATATATATATATTATAAATAATTGATATGTAAATATACATAAATAAAACCTATAGTTTCACTTGATTAATATGGATCATTGGACAACCTTGAGATGAGGACTAGTGGAGGATGTGTCAATGTATGTGTTGCTTTATGGCCATGTCACTTTAATAAATCTCTGTTAGATTAGCCTCGATATAGTGCGATGTGTATCTTGAAGAAAATATATATTTATATAAATCAAAACAAACTAAAATTTATCTCACTGTTGCACTCGATCGAGGGAAACAAGTGAAGGTTTGATTTGAAAGTAGGAGCGATATTCAAGAAGGTGTTTTCAAGAGATTTGGGAGGGATCAAGTAGAATCTAACAACTACTGAGCAAGTGATCATCACAATTGGTGAGTTTAAGTTTTGTTCTTAAGTCGAATAAGAGAATTAAGGATTGAGACCTCGTTAATTACGTTCTTAATGACAGTAAATGGTGTAAGACCTTATTAGAGGCTGAACCTAAGGTCGTGGGGAGGTGTTCATTGATTTCATGAGGAATTGGTAATCGAATAGGGGGTGCTGCCCTACTCTCCCTAGAGACACTCGATGGTGGAACGCGTTCCCTGTAGGAGAGAAGCGTATTCTCTTCATGAACTTTGATGAGCCCAGTTGGTGGAGCGCACCCCACTACAGCAGGGTGCGCGCTCCCACCTCAAAAAACAATAATACTACTAAGTTTTACGTGGCAAATTTTGAGGGTTTAGGGATTATTTTAAGGGTTCTAAACTTGGTATATTAGACATATAATGACCTCAATTAGTTTGTGATAGGTTCTCAAACACCGAAAGAAGTAAAGTGACCCGAAAATTAGGAATTTGAAAATGAAACCTAATTAAGGCAAGTAGGACTCTTATTTTTATTAATTATGCTTTGTAATTTAGTATATTTAGGTCATATAGCATTATGGACTAAGAATGGGGCAACGTACTATGATTTAACTATTTTATATGTAAGAATTCTGAAAATGGTCAATTAGGCAGATCAGGACTGAGGACTGAAAAGGTTAGCCTAGAAATGGATTCCACCTTTTGTCCTAATGAATGGAAAAGGTTAGCTTGGAAATTTTTTTTGCGTTTTTATCCTCAGTTAGCAAAAGCTTTCCCTTAGTCGTCATCATCTAATTATATTTGGCAGCTCAGTCAAGCTTGAATAAACTAGTAGATTGTTTATCATCATATATGTGCATTTTTTGGTTGTGTTCTCGAGTGTCATGAGAGTGCGACTCCATTAGTAAACTGTAATTAGAAATTGAAAATACTGCAGCATTTTACTTAATTTACTTACATTCAGTTATTTTTTACTTATATCAATGCCTGATTACATATGTTTTGGATTCATATTGCTATTCATTGGTTCATTGATATTAGTTGATAACTGATACCTTTACAAGCATCACTGACTATTGAAGTTGGAGGGCTCACACCCTTTCACATTTCATGTTCACAAGTCCACGTTTTAGTGGAAGGGACAGAGAAGGCATTTGAGTTTTATTATCTTCTCTGTGATGTAATGTGCGTTCCTTGTATATATATAGTGTCTGAATTACATTTTTGCAATATAATAGGGTGGGGTTGTTTTGTAATTGTGTTTTGGCTTTTATAAACTCTGAATTTCTTTATATCATTTATATTACCAAAAATGTTTTTAGTTTTTCGCTACGTATAATTTGATTTATATTTTGATATCGATATACATATAGAGTTTATTAAGTGTGAAAGAGAGGCTACTGGCTCCAGGTAAGTCTTAATGGTGTATCAAAGCTTAATTAAGGTTTTAGGATGAGTATCATCCAAATCGGGATAGGGGATGCTACAAGCATGCTTCCTTTTAATAGGAAGCGCACTCCATTATCGAGAAATTGAAGAAATGAACAAATAGTAATCCCTGTTTGACCCTTAAACCATCCCAAAGCACTCCCAAATTCCTTCAAACATCAAGGAGAGCCTCCAATGAGGTCTTACATAAATTCGCATTTCTAGAAACAATAACTAACACAAAATTTCGTAATCAATTTAAATTGAAACTTCAAGAAAATAAAATGAAGGAGATCAGAAGCTTACCAAGTAACTCAAGTAACTGATCAAACGGTCTTAATCTCCTTCACTGACCCTTCTACTCACTTTATCAATCACTCCAACAAACCATCTGAAGCTCATATCTTCTCTCGATTTTGATCAAATAATGATAAGGATCAGTTGAGCTTTAGTTGATATATTGAATTTTCTCGATATTCGCATTACACGAATCTCAAAATTAATATGATGGATCAATTTCTAAAGTGACATGAATCAAAACTCCATCTCTTATTCATTAGGATTTCGAGAAAATCTATTGGTTCAAAAAGATTTAAATCAAAACTAAAAGTTATTTATATATATATTTATATATCAATTATATATAAAAATATTTACCTATACATTCAACACCTAAAGTATTTATAGGGCGCGCCAATGAGTCACTTAAGCGTGCATACTCATTTCACGCCCCCCACGTCACACTAGGTGTACCGAAAACTTATTAATTAATTAGTTTTGCTCCAGTTATAGGCTTCTATTAATTTATAATAATAGCATATAGTATATTTAATTCATTATCAAACCAACCAAATATAATACAATCATGTCGACACACTCACACACTAATCGAGACACACCCAACTTAATTACAAGCCTAACTCAGATTAATTAGCATTCGAATAATGGTAAATCACTTGTTTAGTTACATATGTCATTGCAATTTCCCAATTTAAAGGAATTTCATCCTCGAGAGTAAGAGTAAATTCATAAACTATCTTTAGCTTCGCAGATATAGGTGAAATTGGTTTTTACATAATCCCAATCTATAAAGCCCGTTCATATGTGTGATCTTTAAAAGCATAATATAGTTTTTTGAATTCTCATAACCTACTATCTTTGTTTTGTAAGTATATATTATCAAGTCTAGAAAATCTTATCTGTATCTTTCTAAACCATCACAACTAGAGAAGTTTCTTTTTAGTGTCATTAATCTTTTTAGTAATAGCTTACAAATTATTCTCTTAAATTTTGCATCTTTCACTCAATTACTTATCCAGTTGAGGTATGCATTCTTTCATTCAACCACTTATTTGGCTTAGCGCATCATATTGTGTTAAGATTGAGATCTTTATCTGGAACATTAGATAAGTAAAACATATACAAAACTTTTAGAGGTAGAGACTAGAACCAATTCCAGTTTAATGCTCCTACAAATGTACCATCTCTATTCACTTTCTCTAAATAACCCTCAAATCTCTCTGCACAATTATCTTATTTTTTATATTTAAGAGAGTAACAAATCGACACTGACATGAATAAACGTAATTGATAAATACATTCACTAAAATACTTACCTTTATTATGTCACTAAACTCATATTATCCAACTCAGCTCCTATTTGAGTACCAAAAGAACAATTCCACTATGACTATACTATACAACTGAGATGATGACATGTTGAAAAACATTATAAACCATAATTATTCTTTTTATAAGAAGATAACACTAAGAAGCTCTCATAGTAATATTAATCATTTTTTCCTATTCTTTTCTTATACAAAACATAACCAATAAAATTCTCTTCATCAGGGTGTTTTTTCAAAGCGTAAATTATAATCTTTTAGAATCAATATATCTACGTATCATTAAACTTCATTCACTTTGAAAAACAAATATTTTAGACTCTTACAGCCAAAACTTCATAAATCTTTTCACAACTCTTAAGTTAATTGAAAATATAGATTACAACCTTGTTTTTTTGTGATACACACAATGTTATCTGAATAAGAAGCACTAGTTGAAACCATTGACTTTTTATTTGAATTTAGAAAAAGTAAAACAATTGTTATAGTCAACTATATTTCAGTATCTTTGAAGACATCCTTTCATTTTCATATCTAACCTAACTTTAATACTGCGATGTGTATATTAAGTTCAAATTTCGTGCAGTTTTTATCTATTCAAAAAGCCATTACTCTCCCTAATTTAGATTGAAACACATCACAAATTTAGTTAGGATTCATTTATAGCTTATAACTAATCTTTTGAGATTATCATAGAAGTGACATAAATTCATCAAGTAATTTAGAGTTGACTTACATTATAGATTTCTCATAATCTATTGACATGTGTCAAGCATCTACAATAAGTTTCTCGTATATCCTTATTATTTCTAGTTATAGCAAGTGGGATCGACTCCACAGGGATTTTGCAAACTTCTTAAGAAAAAAGGTTTTCTAAGGGTTTTTGTTATTTCACTTTATTTTAATTAAAACGAGAATGAAAATTATCTGATCAAACAAAAACAATTAAAGCAATTAATAAAACTAATTAAACTTAAATAGTTCAAATTCATTAATATTCTAAATTTAATTCAATTCAAATCAATATAAAACAAATATTTAAAAAATATCTAGAACAATAAAGCATAAACCATTTTGAATCTGAACATACATATTAAAGTATAGTCATAATCATACTATCATCAAATTATCAAGTATTCATTAATCATTAACCTTAAATCATAAACAAAATTGATAGCCTTTATCAAGCCATCAATTTCCCTATATCAATAGAAAAGTCATATTCTAATTTTATAACCATTAGTAGATCGACCATCAGTTTTATGTATTGGTTGAACAAAGAAGAGAATTTGTTGGAAAAATGATTTCTGATACGTAAGGAGAGTTTTGCTTTTATCTGCCATGATCTGTATGGAATGAATTTATTGTGTTAGGAGAAATTCTCTAGATAAAAAGTTTGGAAGAGAATTATTTTCTCTGTTAATATATTTAATATCAAAATAAGAAATACTTAGAATTACTTGCCATCTGGAAAATATTTGTTTTAAAACTAGATTTTTTTTATCTTTAAAAGTATTTCAGTTGCAGATTTACAATCCACTTGCATCAAAAAATTTTGATTCAAAATATCTTATTAAAAGTTTTGAACTGACAATACAATTGCTAATACTTCTTTTTTGACAATAGCATAGTTTTTTTGGGTGTTATTCTAAAGTTTTTAGCTATTAAATAGTAATTGCTCATTTCCTTGGGGTTTTTTGGAGGATATTCCTTAACCTAAATTAGAGGCTTCTGTTTGAATTATTTTTTGGAGAAATTGGATTGGTAAAGTGAAGACGTGGAAGAGACTTGACTTTAGACTTCATAAGTTAAATAGCCTTAGTATGTGCTGGAAACCATTGAGATCTTACAATTTTCTAAGAAGGTTTTGTAGTAATTTTTTATCTTGAGCAGAATCCTTGTAAAAATCTGACCGATAATTGAGATAACCTAATCGCTACAATTGTTTTTTTGTCTATAAGTTGATAAGGAGATTTATCTCAAAACTTTATAATTCTATTAACGGGGGTTATGGTTTGGTTTATAATTTTGAATCCTAAAGAAATTATTGAAGTTTGAAAAAGTTTTATTTTTTCTTTAAGATAATGATAAAACATTAGTTATTGTAATATTTTGAAATGTATGTAAATGTTGTTGATCAAATGATTTAGAAAAAATGAGGATATCATCAATATAATGTAGAATATATTCATGATGGGGATGAAAAACTTCATTCATCATTTTTTGAAATTTAGATGGAGCATGTTATTAAATCAAAAGGAATAACATTTCATTGGTATTGACCAAAAAGAGTGTTAAATGTCGTTTCGCATCTATCTTCTTTCTTAATTTGTAAGTGGAATAATCTCCGCAAGGATTTTGCAAACTTCCCAAGAAAAAGGGCTTTCTAAGGGTTTTCATTATTTTACTTTAATTAAATTAAATTGGGAATTAAAATTATCTTATCAAACCAAAACAATTAAAGCAACTAATAAGACTAATTAAACTAAAATAATTCAAATTCACTAATTCTAAATATTCTAGATTCAATTCAAATCAAATCAATATAAAACAAACATTTAAAAAAAATATCCAAAACGATAAATCATAAAACATTTTGAATATGAACATATAAATTAAAGTTCAGTCATAATCATACTATCATCATATTATGAAGTATTCTTGAATCATTAAACCTAAATCATAAGCAAGATTGATAAAATTTATCAAGCCATCAATTTTTCTCATATCAATGGAAAACCCATATTCAAATTTTATCACCATTAGTTCTTCGAGAGCTTGAAGATAACTAATAGAAACAGAAAAACATTTCTCTATTAAAACTTCTAACTATTGAACCAATATTATCTGAATTAGCCATATAAATATCAAACTTAGAACACAATTAACCTAAGACATCTAAACGGTAAAATACCTTTTAAATTAATTCTAGTTACTACTTTACATTAGATTTAGGACCTAAATATCAAAATGCATATTGAACACTGTCCATTAGACACAAAGTTTTTTTATTATATTACGCAAAAAAATCTATTGAAGCCATTAATTAACATATGCGATTAATTTTAAAGCATTAAGGATAAATTCTTCTTCATTATGACTATAATGCAAAATCTTATGTTCGGACTTTTTTTAGATTGATAAACTACTCAAACATATTCAAAATAAAAATTGAAATAAAATAAATAAAAGAAATTAATGAAAAAGACATTTTATTGAATACTTGAATCTCTAAAGAGTCTTTAGAAGCAAAGATAATAAAACTAAACTAAACTCAATTGAAAATAGTCTAAAACTAACTAGAAGGTCTCAATGGAAATCAAGGGCACTTAATTTTGAATCCTTAGAGTCATATGTACATAGCATTCTAAGTAGTAAATATCCTAACCGAACTCAAATTCCTTGTTGTACTCCAAAATCCTTTTGGCCGAAATAGTGAATATTGAACGAATCCTCTTTCTTACCTAAATCGTTAGGAAAATTTGTGAAAAAATGACTCTATGGTTCACTGTTTTATGTAGCGAATCCTAGTTGGTTTCCTAAATTGCTAATGAATCATTAGTATTCTCTACTACTATATTATGTAGCAAATCCTCGTTTATATTTTGAACTGTTGGCAATTTTCTTCAGTTGACTGAATTTTTTAATTTCTTTGAAGAAAGTAGTGATATTATCGATCAAGAAATGGAGGATCCAGGCCCTATTGAGATTCCTGTGAGAATCAATAAAGAAACTTTTAAGAAGGAACTTCAGGATATAGGTGCTAAAATTAATGTCATACCCTTATCATTCTTCAAGAGGGCCAAAATTCTATCCATGAACAATGAGAATTTGGAAATCACCTTAGGAAATTGGAAGACCATCACAGCGGTTAAGATAACTAAGGACGTCTGCATGTATGCTACTCAATTCATTTATGCGGTGGAATTTGACATTTTTGACACTCTGGATTCGATGGAGCATGCGATGATACTTAGGAGGCCTTTCATGCATTCTGCTAAGATGTTGATTGACGAGGAGATCAAGGTCGTCTTAATGATATGGTACGAGGACATAACTTTGATGGGAGATAGTAAAGTTATCACTTTTCCTGAAGGGTATGACTCAATGCCGACACCCGTGGTGCCATATTTTGATAACCTGAGTTCCCAATGATTGAATTCATAGGTGTTGATATATCACCCTGTTAGGAATAAAGGTTGGAAAAATCAAGCCATTGACGTTAAACACCAGCGCTCCTAGGAGACAACCCAAAGATTTAGTTTAGGATTAGGTTTAGTTATTTAATGATTTAATAAGTGGTGGATGCCATAGTTGGAAACATTTGGGTTAGATTTGAGAAATTTGGCATATTCACTTACTGGCTAACTATTAATCAGAGTGCACTAATGATGATTGTTATTCATCTTTTGATTAAGGAGCTCATGTTTTTGTTTCATAGCAATTCCCTATTTTTAGCTACAACTTTCACCAATACATTGCATTTCATTTCTTACCTTCCATTATCATAT
Organism: Stephania yunnanensis; assembly: GCA_039657365.1. Taxonomy (NCBI): domain Eukaryota; kingdom Viridiplantae; phylum Streptophyta; class Magnoliopsida; order Ranunculales; family Menispermaceae; genus Stephania; species Stephania yunnanensis. Next base: position 21,527,391 of record CM077581.1, on the reverse strand, counting down.
TTCATTTGTTCTTTTGGAATGTTTATGTTTATCCGACTTTCTTAAAGCTTGATGACAATGTTCAAGATAAGTCTAGATATGCAAGTAAGTAGGTTGGATGGGATGCATGGATGAACTGTAAGGATTTTGGTAAAAGTATTTTGATTTCAGAATCTTTTCAAAAATTTTATTGAAATGCAGGTAATAGAATTTCATTTTATTCATTAGATTGATGGATTGGTATATTTTGTACACTTTTCGTACTTGTCGATTCTTTCTCTTTTTTGTTTTTATCCATTTTTTTTTTGGAAAATGGTTGACAATTCTTAAGATTCCTATGTCAAATGATGTTGCTAATGATGGATATGACCTTAGGTAGGTCATAGGTGAAATATAATGTTCTTGAGATTGGTCTACTAACTAAGTCTACACCAAAGAGTGCTAGTGTTGAGTTAAGGCTCTACGCAAGAAATAAAAGTAGGTAGAAGGTCGCAATAGAACAAAAGTCAACATAATCTGTATAGAATCCAAATTAGGTTTACATCTATTAGAAACTGAGTGTAACTTAAGAATAAGTTAGGGGGATGAAGTAGGTATTGTTTGTTTAGCCCTTAGCCTTAGCCCACCTACAATTTATTCCTAGTTTGCCCAGTTGAGCCAAACCCACCTGATTTCTTCATCACCTATTGTGAAACGTATAGCCATTAGCATGGAAATCCTTTTACCTACATTTGAAAGCTAGCTTAATCATGATGAAAGTAAGAAGTGCTAACATGATTTTTTAAATAAAAATATTTAAAAATGATAAGTATTTGGAAAAAAATGATAGAGAATATATATAAGTTAATTTAATAAAGACATAAGTCTAGAAAACCTCCTTAAGAAATTTAGCTTGAGTACTTGTAGCTAGATTGAGTAAGTCTTTCAAATGACTTAAAACCTTTAATATCCTTTCTTTGTTATCTTAAACCAACCATAACAACCCAAAAAAAAGTTCTATTAACTCCAAATGATATTTTGATTTTGTCAGTGAAATGGTTGTATAAGTTTCTATTTGTGGAATCTTGGTATTCAATGCTCTATTTAAAGATTAAAGATTTTTGGTTTGTTAAAATCTATGATGTAACTCGTGATTAATTAATGGTTTTAGTTTCTACAAGCCTAGTGTTTTGTAAAGTATTCTTAGGGAAGATGGCCAAATACTTTTACTCATAGTAACCAATTTTGCTCGAGTGTTCTTGTCTCCTATTTGACAAAATTTTGTGAAAAATTGGACGATACTATATAAGTTAGAGTTGGGCATTAGTGGAGTTGATTTTAATTTGTCTATGCAAGTTGATTGTCTCATACTCCCTTACTCGAAATGTGCAATTATCTAAGTTTGGAGGTATTTGATAAGTCGTCAAATAAGTTATGTTTTTGTACACTTTGGCCATGAAATTTGATACTTTTATCCTCATTTATACTAATAAGTTTTTATTTTTGTGTTTTCAGGGCTAAAATAGGCTATTGGATGAAAAGGAGAGATTTTCCATGAGAATCAGTTAAATAATCCAAGAGAAGGTTCAACGCCTTCACAGCCCTCCAGTTAGTTAGATATCTCCATGAATCGCTGGGCTTAACTTATGTGTATCGAAAACTTGACACTAAACTTGGACTAGGAAGAACCTTATGAAGACCCAGTAGAAAATTGTTAGTCAAAAAGTCAAGACATACCCAACACCTTAGCATCACCTTGGAGTGTACATTTGACCCTATGATGGCACTGGACTTGATTTGGAACAAATCGAACAAAAAAAGAGCATCACATCTATTTCGTTGCTATTCTTTAGTGATGTGTCTGCTCAACGTATGATTGTGAACACATTTATGGATTTTAATTCTCAAATTCAGTAGATTTCTTTGATTCGGTGAATCTATGTCGTTGTATTTCCAACACATATAAATACTTAGGGTTGGACGTGCAAAAGGCATCTCATCTTATCCTTTCTCTAATTTTTAAGTTTTAACGAGAGGAACTCTTAAAAGTTTCGATTTTCCTATTTTTGGGTGTTCATTCTTCACTTTTATGGTTGTATTTAAATTTTTTTATTGCAGTAATTAGTTTATATGTGTACTAGTAACTAAGTTCTCACTAGATTGAGAGTTTTCTACTATTTCAAGAACGATGGTATGAGTTCTTGATCTTTAAAGTCAATTTTCCTTTAAATGGAATCTTGTAACTTTGATTGTATTGATGATAAATCTACTAGTTTTTCGTTAGATTATATTGAATTTACCTTGCTTGTGTAGTGTCCAATGCATAGGTGGGTGTAGGAGATTTAGGTAAGTGAACCTACTGCCACTCAATAAAGGGGTTTACGTTAGGTAACAAATAGAGCCTTCTCTATTAGCAATCAATATGCTCTTGTACATTCAAAGTATAAGCTGGGTAACAGTTCACATAAGTGACCACTTAGGGTAAGTGTTTTCATTGAACGTTAAGGATGCTAGCTCATCGAAAGCCTAAGATATATCTGATTTTTTGTGAGTCCAGTTAGTATATGGTAGTTTCACTCATTCCTACCATTGACCCTGGAAAACAGCGTATCTACACTCGATAATGCTTATGAGAATCCAATAGGATGAATATCTTTTGTAACCAATTATTAAATGAATTACTTGTCAATTATGAAAATACTCTCACTTTAGGCTTTTATTATATTTGTTTGAATTATTGTTTTTAGTTGTCTATGCATGCTTCCGTTGTTTTAGTGTAAGTTGTTAAGTATATCTCTTTCTAGATTAGGTTGATTAGAAATTTCCCCTATTTCCTTTAAGTTGTAGCCTAGGAATCCTTTTTAGCCTCTATGGGTTCAACCCCATACTTACCTAACTTCATATCTAAGTAGTCGGTAAATCGGGACTATCATTAGTACTTTACGACGTGGCATGACTTTCCCACCAAATACATATACCTTGGGAAGCATAAACGAACTATATAAAATAATTTATTTTCAAAATGTATAAAATATTCAAATGAAGAATTCATAAATAATAGCATTGGCATAATCAAATATATCTAGCATTTCACATTAATAACTAAAGCAAGATTCACATGCTCTCATTCAAGCAAAATTTAGAAAGACAAAAAATTATGACGTCTAGAAGTAACATCATTATAAGCATAATCGGTCGCTTGTGAAACGTAGCTATTAGCGAGTTTATAAACTCCCGATGGAAAGTGCAACTGCAACAATGGAATATCATTGCTCCTTGGATTTTGCAAGCATTCAAAAAATATTTTTTTCATAGTGGAATAATGATGTGCCAAAATTCTTTCATTCTCCTCTTGCATCCCCTAATTTCTCAAAATTTATTTCTTAATACGCATAAAAGCCAAAAATAAGTATCAAAACATCATTTCCTTTTAGCTCTCAGTTGTGATGTGGGACTATCTTCCATGTTTGGAACATTCACTTGAGTCGTTATACTCGTCACTCTTCTTGCATTTTCTAATGTTAAAAAAGCTATGATAAGGCTTTGAAGAGTTAAATCTAGCCAATAATTTGATTTCCTAATCGAAGGGGTGGAAGGGTTTCTTAGTGTGAAATAAGTTATGTCTAGCGATTTGGGATTTTTGTTTTAAAAACACGGATTCAGACCCATCGAATCAACGGTTTAAGTGTATTTACTTATAAATTGATATGTAAATAGGTGAAAATAAAGTTTTGTTGACAACTGATTTACCCATCGAATCCAAGTTATAGGGTCAATTCGCTGCTAAATCGCTACACTTCATTTTTCACATAAACGTTTTGCTCATTGTTACCAACTTTCCAGCAATTTATAGTGTAAATCCACATCTCTCAAGATTAAGTGGACAATAAATACTAATTTTCAATTTTATTCATATTAATTCATATATATATCACATATATCACATATAACGATCATTATAAAGGTAGAATTCACTAGGAATTTGAAAATTTGAGTAGGATTGGTAACTAACTAATAAGTTATTTTATTAAATAATGTAAATTGCTAGATGGACATAATATATGGCAATCAGGACATAACAACTAGATGATCCCCCCTCCATTTGAATCTAATCAAGAGCTTAAGTTTCAAAAATATTTTCAAAAGAAAGTAAAAAGGGAGAGAATAAAAACATACTAAAATTAATGCTCAACTTTTACTTATATTAAAGCACAAATAAATATAGAATACGGGTTACCTCTGATATAGATTGCTTTTGTTTACTTTCGTTTGTTTGACTAATAGAATAATCAATCCACTTTTAGGTCAATTATTAAACCTTCTCTTCAATTGATCTTTAGTAACTTCATTTTCCTCAGCATCATGAAAACGTCATTCATCATTATTTTCATAATAATCATTCTTATCTTCATAACCATCCTAGAAATGTTCTCCTTCATAACCATCACATAGTTTAACCCCATATTGGAGTAACATTTCATCAACACCCATTTTATGTGTAACTAAATGGTCACATACATAAATAATAGCTCCAACAAGTGAGAGAAAAGGTATTCCCCATAATGTGATATCATCATAGTCAGTCAATGGCATTACCAAAAAATATGTATTAAAAGTAGATTTTCCTACTCTCAATGGCATATTCTTTGATAGATCTAATGGGATGGTAAATATACCATTTGATCTATATACGTAGATAGGAGGCTTGCTATAAATTTGCAATTTGGTCATATAAAACCAATAGTCACGAAAAATATTCATATCAGCACACGTATCAAATTTGTCAGAGGATGACTGAATCTTCCAGATGGATATGTTTCAAACATCGGTGGAAGCATATACCTGAACAAATTGAGGATGTTCAAAATTAAAAGCCACAATTGCAAGGTCTTCGAAGAGAGGTTGAATCTTATTGCATTTTGTGAACTATTAGAAGATAAGATGTAGCCGGAAATTAGTTAGTTAAACGTATTCTTTTAAGACTTGACCTATAAGAATTTTAATATGATGAAAATTAAATTGATACTCTAACATCCCTAAAATTTTGCGTAAGTTGGGGCAAATCTTTCCAATGAGTTTTTTTACCCTTTGAAACATTTTCCAATACACTTGGCATATGAGGCTCGTCTCATTGGGCGTGTGAAACTCTAACGGATGTGCCCATTTGAGAAGTAACTTTCTTAAAGGTTAAATGTTTAATTAAATGCTTAGGAGTATGTTGATACATAAATTAATTAGGTTGCTTGCAAATCTCATCTTATTATGTACGTATATTAAACAGTTGAGAAATATTGTTACGAACAAGGCTAAAGAGGAAGAATCCATTTGTAATACATACTAAGTTGAGGATTCAACTTTGTTTTGTTCCTTCTACTTCGATGATCATATCAACACTTCACATTTACGGGGTGCAACACAATGATGATGGTGGAATCGAATCGATGAGTAATTATGTTACTATATTTTTTATCTTTATACATCCAGGACAATCACCAAGCAAATCGAAGAAACAACAACTCACCAGGAAGAGTATGATGCAACTCATCAATAAATTTTATTCAATTCCCAGAAATATCTCCTTATGTTAGGTAACTTAGTTTTACTTATAGAGAATTTAATTGCAAAAATCAAAGAGTTTGATTAAAAGTTCGATATCATATTATTACCATTTTCGTATCCACTATACGTGCACAAGAGCTTGACATCACCGATCTTAATATCGAGGCTACGGTTGAAACACAATATGGGCGGTGGTTTAACCAATATGTACGTATCTAAAGTTGTGTCTAATCCTTAAACTTATACGAATATATTTATTTCAATCTTGATGTTAATTCAGGATGTCTTATGGTATTTAAATCTTGGGTACTCCGTAGGCTTGTGAAAATGTTATAAATTACACATTTAGGTCGCTTTTGTATAGACCATTGCGTTTACGTCATACATACAAAGCATACTTTGTGAATAGATACAAATCTCACACGGTGTCATGCAGGAGGAACATGGTAATGCAAAACAACTCTACTGCATTCAACATGGGCATGACTACTATTGGGTACACAAGAAGTAATTCAAATTGAATATCATGGTTCACTCCATACAGAGTTGTTCAAATGTAATTGGCATGATCCTACGCCGAACATTGGTATGCAAGTTCATCGCAAGTTGAATACAGTTAAATTTGACAAAAATAATCAGTTTAATAAGCACAAGCCTTTCATTTTATTGATGCAAGCATGTCGGGTATACTATCTCCCTTACCCCTCAACCTAGAGGAGGGAACAATCAATTATAACCTTAAAATTTTAAACAAATAATTATGGATACCAAGGATTAACAACTCTTAATTTTGGTTTAAGTGGCAAGTTGGGAGCTAGGGACCGGTGAAATGAAGATTTACAGGTAATCTTATTGTTATTCGATGTGTGCCTTGTGTTATGTAAAGAATTATGATGTTATTTTTGGAAACTTCAAGTTAACAGAGCAAATTTGAGATTTACAAGGTTTTATCTCGAGTCCATTGTCGAAATAGGGTCAAATTGAAGTTTACACGTGTCGTCCAATAGTTTTAGAGTGCGTTGGTATTTTTTATGATTCTTGGTAAAATTACAGTATTTCTCGGGGTTTAATTTAGGGTTTCAATCAAGAGAAAAACATGAAAATAAAAAAAAATATGAAATGACCAAGAAAGGGTATTGAACCATATAAGAAATGAATAAAAATTAAAAGGCAAAATGGACATTTGGTTATGGACCCTTTAAAACTCAAAACTTAAATAGAAGGGATCAATTTGTTCGTCTCCTTCATAATTTGGCATTCTTCTTCACCTCTCGTTCTTCTCTCTCCCTCTCACTTTTTTGTTTAAGTCCCTCTCACCTCATTTTATAGCCCGAAATATTTTATTTTTGTTTGATTATCTGTATTATCTATCTATCTAAATACACGAGTTACTTTTTTTTCGCTTATTTTGCAAGCGAGGCTCTTAATGATGTTTGTGACATGTGGGTGTAAGTGATAAACCAATATCTTAACTAGACTTGGGATTTATTTACAGATTTAAGTAAAACTTAAAAGTTATGTTAACTCATGTCTTATAAGGCATGAAATATATCATGAGCCTAAGTTAGATTAGTTAGATTAAGTCTCCTAAACTAATAAAAAATAACCTAAGCCAAGTAATATCCCATGCAGGAAATCTAAGTGAGTCCATAAAAATGGATATTTTTGAATATACCTAATAGATAAGAATGCCTAACTCAAATAATTATGAATAATTTTATGCTCTAACTTAATACAAAAACTATCCATTTGGAGCCCTACCTAAGTTAATAGAATCTATTCAAATTACTCGAAAGCCAAAGTTAATTATTAAATGTTATGTACATAAGTCTCGAGCTAAAATTGTAAGCATAAATAAAAATGCCTAAGTTAATTATAATTGAGTCTTAAGCCTAAGTTATGAAAAATGTTATCATAAACCCCAAGTATGGGATTATTTTATGAGTCTATGTGCTACAAAATTATTTTAGTGATTATGAGAAATTATATGATAAATTAGTGGGCATCAAGAGAAGTGGTGAGAAGAGATTAATGACCTTTGATTTTTCTAGAGATCGAACATCCAATGTGATCAAATTGCAGAAAATAAAAGACATAAGTTATAAAGTGGACTTCTTCTCTACAACATGCAGAAAAAAAACATTGAACATGGAATAGAAGAAGAGTTTGTACATGAAGTGTCGTCTATGGAGGATTGAATACTGAATATGGGTTTCTAGAAATAAATCATTATAAGGAGAAACAAGCAAGAACAAGAGAGCAACAAGGAATAGCACTTTTACTTTGTTTTCATTATTCTAAATTTGAGAAATTGGGGTATCTTTACGAATGCTTTGAGATTATGGGATGTTGGATTCGTTTCACTCTTAAAATGATGTTCAATTATGAAATTAGAGATAGTTTGGTGATTCAAACATTATTGTTGAGTTTTAATTTGAGTGTTTTCTTGTTTATGCCAATTTTTTATCAAATTTGAGGTTTTTTTGCACATAAAATATTTGGATGAATTATTATCAAAAAGATCTTAAAACTTTTATTTTTGCACTCTTAAATCATGATATATAGTAGACTTCAATGTTGGACAAGGTCGAGTATAATTGGGTTCATGTCAATGATGTTTATGTTCTTAAAGTTTTAAGGTTTTTGAATATCTTTTTGAGATCAATGTGGGTCACTCAAGGGACTTTAATAATCTTATAAAATCTTTCCTAACTTTGTTTTGACACATATTTTTTGGTCTATTGTATTGATATCTCAAATAGGCCCAAATTCCCATGTTTTAAAGTGCCCAAAAGGGTTTTACAAGGTTCCATGGGAAAACAAGAACAAATGGGAAACAAACTAATTTTTTTCTAAGTCTATGCACTATCCCACATGGACAGAGCGCGACGTGCAATCTTGGTGAAATAAACATAACTATCTCATTTAAACTCCGTTTTTTATGTTCTTTATATCATTCAGAAGCTAAGATAGAGATCTAACACATAAAATTATTAGTTAGCAAAAATAAATCATATTCTTTATCAAAAATGGACTGAAAGACATGGTTAATCTGTAAGGATATTCCTTCTTAAGTGTTTAGGTGTTGAGACCTTTTTTAGGGGTCTTTACTAGTCCAAAAATGACTAAAACCTCCAGAATGACATGAAATAATATTAATAAGGTTATGCGAGAGTTACAAGTTATTTTAAGGTGTTTGAATTGTTTTCAAAATGGGTTTTGAAATATGAGAAATTTACATACTTAAAGAGCTGATTTTCTACTTGAGATTTTTCGAGCATAAAATGATGTTGAAATTAAACCAAGATTTCTAGAAAGTATTATCAGATCATATTAAATGTGGCCACTGAGTTTCATATTTTTCTGGCACGTGTAACTTAGTTTTGAAGTCATGTTTCGAATAAGAAATAGACATTTACAAATAAGGACATAATGTTTTACTTAAAGCCTAAAATTTGTTTTGCTTATATAATGAGTTCTTATTCCTCAAAAACCTTGGCTTTAAGTTAATAAACTTCACGGAATCAACCCTAATAATTTTAGAAATTTGTATAGTGTTTAAAGCTATTTTCAAGTTGAAGAAAAACTAACTTTGAATATTTATTTAAAGGTCCCTAAGGGGTTTTTTGCAAACTAGTATTGTACTCCAACTTGAAATGAGTTATAATAATCCTAATTAGGTCAATAACATCTAGAAATAATAGATAGTGTGTTGAACAATGTTAAGCAAGTCTGAGCACTTTTAGCAGAGCTTAGTACCCAATAAGGACATGAAATAATAAAAAGAATCATTGGACATTAAAGTAACTTGGAATGTGGGACTCTTCATGGGATTGTTACGCACCAATATGTCAAGTTATATTGCTCACATAATAAGCACACTTAGTAACTTAATACTAAGAACAAAATATAGTATTTATGTTATAAATAGTTGAGTCAATTACAAATTGAACTATGAGAGAAATAATGATTGTAATTGTAACTCAATGAGCTCTAATTATAACAGCCCGAAATTTATTAATAGTAAATTAGTCTCTAATTAGACTTATCGACTCGTAACGTGACGCGATAGTGGATACATGATTCCAATACTCGATGTGAGGACCAAGAAATATATTACTTTTGAGTGATGAATGCCTAGTGTGATGTATTTGTGTACATTAAACTGGGGAATATTATTTATTGTTGTATTTTTTAAACCAGGTGTGTGAATGGAGACACGCCTTAAGATGCTTGTAAGCGTGGGACTAGGGTAAGAGTAATATGGTAGGTCGTAATTTATTTAACGAGATTTAAAATAGCTAATTTAATGTGCCTATATTTGAATTTATTTTAATCTAGTCCTAGTAAGAAAAATTAAACTATAAGCATTGATATAATATGCATCGGGACATATGTTATCACCATCAAAAGGTAATTTAAGCATAAATGTGACTTAGCATAGACGAATATGTGGATTGTGGGACCAAGTAATAAGCTATCAGATTGTTCTAGAGATGAGTGTTTAAAACAAGATCAATGGCCAAAATTAGATCCTACTACTATATAAATAGTTGGTAGTGGGATTTTCATGCAAATCATTCCATTTTCATTTACACAAAGAGAGGGAGAGTTCCGGAGTGATGAATTAAAGACTTTGTCAGAAAATTCTAGTGAATTGATGGATGATTGATCAAGATTAAGGAAGTCACATCAATAGGTAAGCTAATCTACACAACTACTTTGTAAAGGTTATAAAAAATTGGAGTTTTCGTTTAGTTCTAGTTTTTCTACAATTTTAGTAGACAAATGACTTTGTTTTCAAAATCTTATTTAATATTTGGACTCCTTATGAAATTCCACTAGCTTTACTATAAAGAAGTTTTGGATTTAGATTTGTTTTCATTAAGTTGTGAATTTTTTAAATTGTAAGATAATAGAAAATTCTGCATGTTATTCTTGTGATCAAGCCTCTATAATTTTGTCATAACTTCCTCATTTTAAATCGAAATGGACCCATTCTAGTGTTTTTTGAAGGCTAACTCAAAGAAGAACAAATTTTGCCACATAAATATTCTGAAATTTTAATGTTTGATGTCTAAGACTCCTCTGCATCTTTTATAATGAATCTTAAATTTCTGGTTCACAATTTCGCTAATGTCCTCTTGTTTTGAGTATAACTCCCTCATTTCTTAATGGATTGAGCTTATCTCTTAGTATTGTGTTTTAGGATATTTTTTAGGCTTCACTAAAAATATCATGAGTTTTGAAGCTGTGGCTTAAAAGGAATGAAATTTACGAAATTGTTGGTTAGAATTTAAAAGTGTTTAGAGTCGTCATGGTAAAACTTCCATATTTCCTTCGACTCTTATCAAAATGGTGCAAACCTTATAGTAATAGAAAACATAGTGCTAAGAATTTCTCTTTATACTACAATTCATAATTTTAAAATTTTAGTAATTGAAATCAACTCATAAGCTGTTGCACCAAAACTATCTTCATTTATTAAAGTAGATTTCAACATAAACAAAGTATTAAACAGGTAAACTATGAAACATTAGAATTTAAGACCATTTAAAAAACCTAAAAAAAGTTATATTAAATTTTTAAGGTTATCACATGAGCTTAGAGAGGACTTACAGGGTTTCGAGTGCGAGTTTGGAGTGGTCGAGAGTTGATATAGACTAGGAATTACATATATTTAAGGTAAGAAAACCTGTTGAGGCAATTGCTTTCATTTCATTTCTATTTTTGAGTTGATATTAAGTCATTTTGGACTATTTTACTACTGATCTTATATTCATAATACCATGCCTTGTGTATACTTTCATGTCTATGATTTCTTTGGCTAAAATCATTGTGTAATAAATTATACCATGAAATTCCTTGTCTTGACTTCATTTTATGGTTGGAGTCCTTTAATGTTGTTGATATCTAAGCTATTGAACTATTTTCTAAATAGCATGCTATGACTTGTTTGTCTTTCTTATTTGTGTATGTACACACCCATGTCAATATGTTTGTTATGTGATACGTGTTTGTATAAAGTACAACATGAACTCTTTGATAGGCATGACATGAGGAGCCCACCTTTATAGGTTCTTGAATTTATGAGTTGCACGATACATGGGGTTAGAGTCCCCGGAGATGTTAGCACTCCACCTAGCTGATATATTTCTATGCAAGGAAATTCGCAATTCATGGGGTTAGAGTCCCTATGGATATCGGCAGTCCACGTAGCTGATGTTATTAGTGTGACATATGTGGTTAGAGTCCATGGGGATGTTGGCTGACCAAACCTAAATTTACATGATCATTTTGTCTATCACTCCTTGTAGAATCTTGGCAACTGTTTGCATACTTTCCTTTCAGTTTCTTCTTATTTATAACTATTTTATGCTTTCAGTTATCGTTCTTTGTATATCTTGGAAATGTAGATGAATAGCCTTCTAGTTTTACTTTCTACTTTACTATACCCATCATCCTTTTTATGACAGTAGGTGCAAATCTAAAGAGTAGCAAACTGGGGAAATAGAAGATCGACAAATACCTCGAATCCCTCGGCATGTAGGTTTGCTACTTTTGTACGTGATCATTTCGTATTTATTAGCTACATCTTTTTGGTATTATTTATGGTTGTATAACGGGTTGAGAGAATAGATTCTTAACTGATGCATGTATTACTTGGTTTGATTTCATGTGATCATCCATTTTACCTGGTTTCCATAGTAGGTGTTTTGATAATGCTTCTATTAATTTTATTAAGTCTTCCATTGGTAATATTGAAATGATAAAAAGTTCTAATGAACTCTAAAGTCATGAATAAGGAATAAATGAATAATACTTATTCTAAACACATATAACAAGCTAAATGAGACTAAAAGCTGTTTATTATGTTGTCAAGTCCTATATGGCGTAGATTAGGGCTTAATGATGGGATTAGGCTAGGCAGTATACCATTTGAGAAATGAGCCGTCTCACTAATAAAAATAAAAAAAAATCAAAATGATACCAAGGACTAAAGAGACTAGTGTCGAGTATTGGGAGAGTGTTACAGGGCATTTGTGAACTACTGTAGCGCGACTTTTATTGCATTTTTAGGCAAGTAAACAAGCATGGGCCTCCATAGTAATTCATTTCGCTTATTTGAATTATTTCTTTGTAAGTGAACTAGTAGGATGCTCAATTTGATCTCGTTACCTTTTCCTTCTGATAAATTTATGAATTAAACTTTATTTGAATTTTCATCCTCGTTTATGCAAGTGTCTCGGGATCTGAGTGTGATAGGAAGGTACTCATTAGTGCAGTATTCGACTAACTACCATTTACACCTTTGTGTTTATTGGATATTTGAGTGTAGCCAAAGGTGAAGTGTTCAGGTATACCGTTTGCACCCCTTTAGACTACTCTTCATTTTAAACTCACAAATATAGTCCACAGTTCTAGGAATTCAATTTTATGATCGTGGGCTCGTCCCTTTATGTATTTGGACCGCTTAGAAACCCCCTCTTCTTTCCTTGGCACTAACTCATCATTATTATTTCTTTAGTCTGTTTATCATGCACTTAGTTCATTTCATGTTTATTTACATTCCCACATGATCTTCCAGCTTATTTGATGGAATTCATGAAATACAGTTGAGACTCATCTGGCTTTACTCACTAAAATTGTTGTTTTTTTGACAACAATTGCAGGTCTTTCATTTGGCAAGGTGAAGGAGCTGGTGCTCGATGACTACCTTAATAGGTTTTTATGTATTTACTATTATCACGATTTTCTAAAACTAGGTTTATTTTGTGATATTGAGAGCTATACTAGATGCATGTATGTGATTTCCTTTCTTGTTACGTGATATATACAATATCCATTTTATGGGATTTTAATATTTAGGTTTGTCATGACTTTAAATTGTTGAAAATTAGTTGCCTTGACTATTTAACTACTTTTCCTGCACCATGGTAAATTAAGACATGCAAATCTTGATAACTCTAATAAGTGATCAAATAATACTTAAATAAAAAAAAAAGTTGAGTAGGCTTACGTTGACCTTGCAGTGGTTAACCTAGGGTCCACATAGGTCTAAGCCAGACGGGGAATAGTTTGTAGGAACTGGGCTGATCGTGACCACAAGTATAATAGCTCGATTATAGTAATAATGTAACCAACTAACGTTGATTACAAATATCATACTAAGGAAAAAGTGTATTCACCCAGTATTACCTAGTAAAAATTACTATATTGTTGAGGAAATCCTTTTTAATTTGTTTATAAACTAAACTAATCTAACGAACAAATCAGTGTAAATTACTTTTAAACTCTTATATTTAAAATATCTTATTCACAACTTCACCTAGGTAATGAAATACTATACTTTTCAACTCACTTTCTTATCTTTATTATGTATGAGCAATGCATAATTAGAATGTACTTATTTCTTTTAAATCCACTTGAACCCACTGTCATAACGGAAAAGATTTTAATATGCAAACTAGAACTCCACCTATTGGTGTGAAGAACGTAAGCTCCAAATTGCTACGAGTTCCAAATCTTTATATTTATAACCAACTAAGCTTACTATCCGTGCCTCTTTAATCAATGACTTTCTCTTTATGTTATGTATTTTACAATTGCATCGTCCATATCTAGCTTAACAACTTCAATGGCCATGATAACTTTTAAAATCTTATATTAACAAACACGTGATCAAGATGCGCATATATTGCGCTCTGAATCAATACAAATTCTTACCATTGCATTTTTTAATTTTATAATATATTCGTATTTATAGCATATCATTCATATCATAGGATCCATTGATCCCTAAGATTAATGAACGATTCACACTTTATTGAAAAAAAATGAACATAGTGGTATTCATGGCAATGAAAGATTTACTCACATAATTTCAATTAAATCAATAAAAACAATACTCCAATCAAAACATGTAAGTCTTCATGTCTCCTCTTCCACAAATCTCCTTAAACTCAAGAATAAAATAAACCTATCGATAATTCATTAATATTAATATATTAAATTATTATTTATGTGTTTTAGGATCTCAATGCTTGGTGTAATTAACTAATTCTCTTTTGTTTTTATTTTATGTGGTTTTGTGGAAATTTGGTTAAATAGAGATAATTCAGGGGTTTTTGAAGTGTTCTTAGTATTTGGCAATGAAATGCAAGCTTACAAGCTCTTCGAGATAGTTTGGTGGGACCCATATTGGTACGTGTTGATGCTATGATGGTTTAAAAGATGTTTGGCGATGCATTAGTTGAGAAAAGCTTAAAAAATAACAAAGTATAAGTCATTCCTGCAGTGTGAACAGTTATTGTAGGATCTCCCTCAAGACACATATTGCACAAATGATCAAGAGAGAGAGTAGCAGTCGAGTGGCGCACAATAGGAAAACATTTATCATACAGCGTCTTCAGAGCCCTTCAATCGAAGCCTCAAGATCAACATGACATAAAGCATTAGATATAAAACAAAAAAACTTGATGTTACCTTGAGATTTATGCATGCACACACTCCCAGATCGACATTGTTTCTCCTTATCAATTTCTTTCAATTATAGAGCTTTTGATCTTCTTCATGATTCCATTCAGTGCAGGCTCCCACATGTTCATCGAGTCTTTAACGAGCGTTCTCTTCATTTCACCAGCCATCAATTAGTTTCTGAATACGTGCCTCATGTCTCCTATATCATCGACGATTCCTCTCCACCTTTTGTCTTTATCACCTGCCTTTAATCTGCCTCGAGATGTAAAATAACACCAACTCTTGCCTTGTCAAGCTCCTATTCGTCCACCACTTTAACAAATCAGCCTATAGCTAATCACATCTCGCCACGTCATCAAACCACAATAGAAAAACCAGTCGGAACATTACACGTGTTCGAGACCCAAATAACAAACTTACCACAGCCATCTAATTTTCCTAAGTGGCTGACACGCCAATTAACCCACAATTTCCACTTTCTCTCTTCAAGATACCAAAATTAAGGGTTTAATATAAAGACTTTTGGGTTTTGTTTAGGATTTTCTCTTCTCTATACCTATCAATCTATTTTTCTTTTATTGTTTTCAATGGATTTCATCAAGACGATATCTGGTTAAGCAATCTTGACCTAGGTCGAAGGCGAAACAAGTCCAGACTCACAGTTATGTAGCTTGACATGTCAGATCTATTTATTTGAAATTTATTTTAGTTTAATTCTTTCTATTTTATTTGTTGTTGATTTCATGACTATAGTGGGGGTATATATATGGTCATTGCATGCTTTTAGGTGGAAGACCTATAGTTAATTTAAACTTTCTTATTCGTAATTGAATGACTGGACTGATACAAGTGACAATCACTCACCCATTTACCATAAAAACCTTTTAGTTCTTAAGTGTACAAAAAGTAAATCTAGGTTGTGGTGGAAACGAACGTGATCCGATTATCAAGGATTAGTATTCTTACGAAACTTTATGCAGTTAATTTATTAAACTTGATTGGCAAATGTCTAGGGTTGTGTGTTAATTGCAAAAGTAGTTTGTGGCGAATGTCTTGGCTATCGAGACTAGGGGAATTAGGAATTTCTTGCAGATGTCAATTTCATATAGCTAATCTAGGAGGAATTGAATGAATAATCTTTTGAAAAGATTGAAGACCATGACATGTTATTATACTTTGATTTGGATTTATGGAACTGTAGACCTAGGTATTTTCTGTTATTGAATTTACTTTTGCAAGTTTTAATTGTACTTTTAATTAGTCAATTAATTTCATTTCATGAATTATATGTGCTTAATTAGTTTAAATTAGTTAATTAATTGTTTTCTTAAAATCTATAAAAAAAACCATTGAATTTCCCTTTTTAGTTACCTCAGAGTAAAACCTAAGTCTTGTGGAATCGACCCTGTATTTTCCACTATTAAACTCTTGTAGGATTGTTAACTGAAGTACGAGTTATATTTAGCACGAACGATGCATGCACAAATTTTTGTGTTGTTGTCAGGGACCTAATCATTTATATTGAGTATAGTTTAGTCACCTTTTCTTTTTCTTAGTTTTATGATCCTTAGGTTAACTTGGTCAAAATTGACAGGTTCATTGTTGACTTTCTATCCTAAACTCGAAAGAACATTCCAAAGGTTGAATAGAGATCCCAAGTTTAGGAAACAATAAGGCTGAAATCATTTAGACATGGCGTAAACTAAAAATCGCCAAGTCATTATGTGCCACATAAATCAAGACCTTCAAATTGTTTTAGCACAATAACACCTCCACATCAATTATCTGGAGAATCTTGGGAAATTTAAGTTGAGGTCTTAGTTTACACTTCTCCTACCTTCCTTTCATGGAAGAGAGAATGAGGACCAAGTCACTTTTCTAAAAAGATTTCAAACTAACTGCAAGAACATGAAACACTCTGCAGTGGATGAGGACATGATTAAGCTTGGTGTTTTCCATTTTGTCTTAAAGACAAAACCAATGAATGGCATTCTAATTGTAGAGGCCCTCGCCGCCTCATGTTGACGTGTCTCCATGTACTCCTTGCCTGCTAGCCCAATAACAAGTGTACGGCACCTGCCCGTCCTTACTCTATCTCGAAATGTATCCACTTATGTGTACAATGTGTAAATAACATATTCAGTGGAAGAGGTATTTAAATGCAAAAATTTTCAATCCTAGTCTGGAAAAACCCTGAAAAGTACGAGGTAAACAACTGTACCATATAAAACTAAGCATGTACAAGGTCATGTCACTCCCCGGTTCCCAAAAGAATCAAAATATCAAAATAATCGCACGTATAAGTACTCCTTAAAAGTAGGCAGTCAGAGTTAGTCTGCTAAGATCCCCGTGCCTTTACTTGTACTCAGATCTGCACTCAATCATCACAGAAGAAAATGGATTACGAGTCCAGTAAATAAAATCCCAAGGAACTCCTTCGAGCACTCATATATATAAGTGCAAGTCAATAAATACTGTTAAATAAACATGCGGAATGTAAACAGACAACTGTAAGTAGGGCATCGCATGCATAGATAACAATAAAGCTCAAATGAGTGTGCCTGTTCCAGTCAGACTAAATAATACTTCGGGATTCCCTTCCAGGATCCCACTAGTGGGCGCACCCAACTAGCTATCTCCTGATCCCTCTCGGTGGCCGGTGTAGACCTACGACGTACCAACACATGCAGCAGTTTAATAGCTCAGATCGTTATTCACCACGTGTCCACCACCCCACCTACACCTATACATCACACATACTACATGCACACACATACAAAGAACTGATCGGGCCGAGAGAGGAAGAAGAAGAAAAGGAGAAGAGGACGAGAAAAAGGAATGCGCCGAGAAGGAGAGGAGAAGGTGGAGATTTCAAAATTGAAAGAAGTCCTTGTTGTTGTTGTGGGTTCGATGGTTGGCGGTAGGGTGGCCGAGAGTGAGGTTCAGCCATGGATGCCTAACCCCATGGCCGAATTGGGCCGAGGTGGAAATGGCAAGGGTGTCTCCCCTGCCATCGATTCCACCGGGGTTGGGGTGGAGAGCAACCCCAACCCATCACCGGAAAAAAAAAACAAAAATTTCCTCCCGATCGAATCAGAGGTTCGATCATGGAAGAAGACCCCCTGTTGGGCCGGCCAAGAACGGGCTAGGCTCGGCCTATGGGCTGAGCCTAGACCTGTTGTAGTCAAGGGCCGAGTTGGGTCTGACCCAGTTGGACCCGACCCAAACAAAATTAAAAATAAAAGAGAAGAGAGAGAGAAGAAAAATGAATGAAAAGAATTTGGAAAAATTTCAAAAAAATTAGGAAAAATTATATTTCTAAAAAATAAACATAAATTGATATACGGAGTTTCCTTGGACTGGCCGGATACTACTGACGATTTGTGCAAGGTTCTCCTCGATCGCAGCGCCGATGATGAGACTAACTAAGAATGACGTCAGATTTGACTGGTCAGAGGAGTGTGAGTAGGCTTTTTGTGAATTGAAGCGGAGGTTGATATCTGCACCAGTATTGACAGTACCGGAGCCGAGCAAGACCTCGATAGTATATACAAATGCGTCGGGTATTGGTCTTGGATATGTGTCGATGCAGGATGGTAAACCAATTGCCCATCTTTCTAGACGGTTGAGACCCCTCGAGGGGAATTATCCAGTGCATGATTTGGAGCTTGCAGCGGTCGTTTTTGCACTAAGGGCTTGGAGACACTATCTCTATGGACTGTGATTTTTATTGTACACAGATCACCGAGTTTACGTTACATCTTCACTCAAAGGGATCTGAATATGCGCCAGCGGAAATGGTTGGAGTTGCAGAAAGACTATGACTTCACTATTGAATATCACCCTGGCAAAGCAAACATTGTAGTAGACACATCGAGCAGGAGTGGACTCGACAGTCAGATTGTTCTCCAGCAGATGACACCTGAGCACGACTTATTACATGCAGCATCAGTTATGTGCATGGCCGAGTTATCGACTACAGCGGAACATCACATTTGTTGTCAGTTGAGGACACCGACCATATCGATTGAATGGGTTCTCGAGTGTCAGAGGACTCATGGGCTCTATGAGCAGGTCAGTGGTCTGTCATGGATTCCGAATGCACTGATTGGGCAGAAACCACAGATCGGTGTTTGAGATACCAAGGAAGATTTTGGATACCTGCGGATCAGGAGATATGGTACGGGATTTTGGACGAGGCACTGTGTGGAAAGCCCTGTAGATCACCTGCTTGTTGGGCAAAGCCGGAAGATACAATGACGGTAGGGCCTGAGATAGTTATTGATAACACAAAAAATTTGATAAATTCATCTTAAACTGCGAGTTGTACAAAATATAGAGAAGAAACACACGGATAGGTATCGCGACGGTCTGAGCTATGACGAGGGTGATATGGTGGATTCGAAGGTTTCTCCTTAGAAAAGTCAATAAAGATTTGGCATTTAAGGGAAAACTGGCGCCGAGATACATTGGGCCATACCAGATTGCACATAGAGTAGGCAATGTTACATATCGATTAGAGTTACCTACCGAGTTTGCTGAGGGTTACTCGATCTTTCACATTTCCATGTTGAGACTCGCTATGTCAAGGTCGAGACCGACGATTGAGTTGGCACAGGTGGAGATACAACCTGACATGCCTTTTCAGGAGAGACCGATAGAGATTATTGGCCGTCGAGTATAAATTCTTAGAACAGGGAACTCGCAAAGGTCCTAGTTCGTTGGCAGCATCATAAGACGGAAGGACTCACTTGAGAGCTCAAGTCGACGATGTGGACACTATGCCCTAAACTATTCTCTAGTATGGGACTTTAGTTACTGTTAAATTTTGAGATGAAATTTTATTTAGTTGGGAAGAATGGTAATGACCCATTTTATTAATGTCTATTAAATTTACAAATGTGGACGCCAGCTCGGATCTACGTGGACGCCGCGGTAGGCAAGGCACACGGGGACTTAGGTATGGAAGTTTATGGTATGTTGGTTGCTTATTTGCGGTGTAAGTTATTCAAATACATCGCATGTGTGTATAATGCAAAATAATATGGAAACTACTAACGATTCGAGGCAAAACCCCGCAAAAGGTCGCGTCCGACATTCCCACATATGTTCTTTTCATAGAACTTTATCAATTTCTATTTGTTTTATGGAAATATAATTTTTCCCAATTTTTCTGGAATTTTTCCAAGTTTTTTCTTTCATTTTTCTTCTCTTTCTCTCTTAATTTTCTTTTTATTTTTGTTTGGGCCGGGTCGACCTAACAGGTTCGGACTCGACTCGCCCCTGGACCAGAACAACAAGGGGTCTGATTCGATCGGGAGGAGATTTTATTTTTTTTTTCTGGTGATGGGTTGGGTTGCACTCCACCCTAACCCTGGTGGAATCGATGGCAGTGGAGACACCCCTGCCATCTCCACCTCGGCCCAGTTCGGCCATAGGGTTCGGCCTCCATGGCTGAACCCTACTATCGGCCACCCCACCGTCTACCACAGAACCCATAAAACAACGAGGACTCACATCGATTTTGACGTCTCCACCTTCTCTCTGTCTTTCCCGACGCATTCCTTCTTTTCCTCCTCTTCTCATTTTCTTCTTCTTCCCCTTTCGGCTCGATCGGTTCTATGTTTGTGTGTGTGTGCATGGTGTGTGTGTGTGAGGTGTAGGTGTAGGTGGGGTGGTGGACAAGTGGTGTTAAATTGGATAAGTGTTGTTGTGTTTGTACAAGTGACACCTAACCATGACACAATTAAGACACTCGCCTGTGTTTTCGGACGTTTCGACGCTCGGTTTCGCGTCCGAACCGTGATATCCGCGTACCACCGCGTCGCTAGTCACCTAATATATATTCCATATTATTTACTTGACAAATTTTTATTTAATTTGTGTGTTTTCGTTTCTCCGACGTAATATTCGGTCCGTCAATTACCCGATACCCTCATCAACACGTATTTCGAGGCAAATATAGTTCATACAATCACGTTGTGTGTTAGTTTCCTTGTCCTAATATTCGATCCCGTCAACTACTCGGTACCCGCGTCGATACGCATATCGAGAGAATACAATTCACACTCCCTCACGCGTATTATTTTGCAACATACACACATGCGATGTATTTAAATAACTTACACCGCAATTAAGCAAACAACACACCATAAACTTTCATACCTAAGTCCCCGTTTGTCCTACCCTACCGCGGCGTCCACGCTGATCTGAGCTGGCGTCCACGTCTGTAAATTTAATAGACATTAATAAAATGGGTCGTTACACTAATCTTCCGCCTTGTTGCATTAACTCCTTGAATGAGATGACAAATGAGTTTCTAAAACAGTATTTCTAGAGGATAAAATTTCTCAGCTCATCAAGAGCATATGCAACATCAAAATGAAAGAGGGAGAATAAATTGGTGTAGAGCCAATTTATGATGAAAGCTCTTATGGCACACTGGAGCCAATATAAGAGAGATATTGCTAAATAAAAAGCTAACATTGATAAATCCATCCATGATACCAATGCAATGATCTGCAACCTTGAAATTAAAGTGGGCTAAATAACACAAAAATTGTGACATCTTGAAAATTGAGGGAAGTTTCCATCACAACTAATCCCAAATCCAAGGGCTCATGTGAATGCTAAATTATTCAGAAGCAGGATCGTGGAAAAGATCCTAAAACTTATAAAGAAAATGGTACCTTATGAAAACAATGGCAGCACGAGATAAAATTAGGCCACCTTTCCCATAAAAACTATATCCAGAGAATTACAAGCATTTAGGACAAACTGAGAAGGTGGTGGATACCCCTCAAAATTAACTTGAAGCTCAAGAATTCAAGACCCAAGAGTAGAAGCAAAAGCAGAAAGTTGAAATGTCATTAGAAGTGCTAATACCTGAGCAGATGAAGAATGATCCACCTCAAGAACTAATACTTCCACCTCCATTTCTACAACAGTTAGTGAACGTATAAGAGGTAAAGGACGGGAATGAGATCTTAGAAATGTTTCAAAAGGTAGAGATTAAAACTATGTTACCGGATGCGATTAAATAGGGGCCTCATTAAGCTAAACTGCTAAAAGAGTTATGCACATATAAGGGCAAGTTTATAGGAACATAAAAGGTAAGTTTAGGGGAGTGTGACTCAACTACGATTCAAAAGAAGATTCCCCCTAAGTGTCTAGACCTTGTTATTTTTGCTATTCTTTGTAAAATAGGTAATACTATTGTTAAGAGTGGCTTGTGTGCTTTAGATGACTCTATTAATCTCATTTATCTCTCCTTATATAAATAATTGCATGTTGGTCCAACTTTGGACACACAGGTTACTATCCACCTTGCTGATAGGTCGATTGTACACCTTGTAGGGGTTTTAGCTAATGTCTTGTTAAAGGTCTGGGAATTGGCCTTTCCTATAGACTTTTATGTGATAGACATGAGGGATGAACCTTTCCATTGCTTACCTCACATTTTGTTAGGTCGACCTTTTCTTCAGAGTGCTCAAACCAAAGTTGACGTCTTTGAGGGTAGTTTGTCAATGGAGTTTGATGGTGAGATTATTAAACTTAATATTTTTGACACTATGAAACCTCCTACTAATATATCTTCCTTGTTTGCGATGCATATTTCTAACCCCATATTGCAAGATAGGATTAGGTTAGATAAGTAGGACGGTCATTAAGTGTCAAAAGCTAATGAGATTCTTTCACCCATGATAATGAAATAAGAGGTTACTCTCCTTATGGAGTCATCTGGATGAGAACCTCTCGTGACCAAATCGAGTAAGACAACATCACTAAGGTCATGCATTTCTTAGTCGAGCAAAAGATTGTAAATAAAGGCACTATTGAGCAACAGCCCGGATTTCAATTTATCTTCTTGTTTTTATTTGTTTAAGTACTCTAATTACCATGCATAAACTCGTATCATTTCATAAATTTATATCAATCATGTTCTTTAACCCTCTTTTTTGTTTCTTCGTGTGAACCTTTTGACTTTGTTTGAATCCTAAGGAAAAGGTTTATAATAAGTTTGGGGGTATTTTAGAGATTGTGTTAGACGGTTTTAGGGTTCATACATAGCAAAAAATTGAAAACAATTTTGAAAAATCCCAACTAGATCGAAAATAATTTCAATTAAATAAGATCAACAAAATTAAACTATACCTTAATCCATGATTTTCATCTCTGATTATTTGATTTCCAAGATGCTCAAGTGTGCGTCCTCTATAAAAAATCTCTACGCGAATGGTAAACAGAATTCGGAGTGCTAGCCCAAAGAGAGATTAAAAATGTTTTTCTTTCTCTCCATAAATCCATAGAACCGAAAATTTGCAAAAAATAAAAATCTTATTTCATTTTTAGGTTTCAACTTTTATTTATATATGTAGATAAGACCTCACTTAAAATTCTATTCGTAATAAAACTATTATATTTTAGGAGGTTAAGCAAATTGTACATACATGCCTATATTAATATGCTATCATATAACAAATTGTAAAGGCTTTTATGTCATGAATTTATCATATATAATTTGTTACTCATGAATTAATGTAATTGTGTAAAGCCATTTTTTGTGTGCGACCTCATAGGTTCATGCTACGTTGGCAGTGAACCAAAACCATTTCAGTACACAAGTCAAAAGCAGTCTCTAGCAAGGCATTATGACTACCCAAGGAGCATGAATATCAAAATCGATACAACATAATGAATAAAATATATCATATCCTTTAGTCGTGCAATATCCTTTGATTAAGTGTAAGATAAGGAAAGTCACCATTAATGCCCAATCATACTAGTCTCCTTATTTAGGTAAACCGAAAACATCCAAGTGACATTTATCATATCAATTCACATGGACTTAGCCATTATTAGTCTATCATGTCGAGGGATCCACTGATATTTATCCCTATCCGAGAGTCACAAATTATGTGTTAATTCCACACCCTCACATATTATTCACATGGTAATCTTTGTAATTGCCTGATTAAAGACAACATTTGATTGTGTCAAGTTATCATCCTCCTAATATTGTAGTCTATGGTTATCTCAAATTCGAGGACTAAATGATATACCTATTATGAGTAAAAATAATGACTTAATCTATGTGGTGTTCTCATAGCAAGTTGGTCCAGTACCTTGTTCCCTTAGAAGTACTCATGATCTCGATTTGTATGTTATACGTAGAATCATCACATGACCATCACTCAAGATTCACGGTAGTCTTAATTTAATATAGATCACAGTTTAATGAATGACTATGGACATTTAGGATATTTAAACGAATAACCATGGATATTATTATAAGGTAAACATACAATCACTTATAATAAAATAGCAAATTAAAACCTCAATTTTATTAACATCTCCCACTTGCACTAAGGCCAATCATTCATCTATCTAATACCTACTCACCTAACATGACCATCATGTTTCGCTTGTAGAAGAGTCTTCGTTAAAGGATCGACAACATTGTCTTCTGTAGAAACTTTGCAAATCTTTACATCTTCCCTATTAATGATTTCTCAAATGAGATGAAAACGTCTATGTATATTCTTGGATCAATGGTGTGATCAAGGTTCCATTGCTTATGTTATAACCCCATTTTTGGCATAATACATGCAAATTGGGTTAACTGTACTCGAGACCACACCAAGTTCAAAGATGAAATTTTTTATCCGAACTGCATCCTTAGCCGCGTAGGAAGCTGCAATATATTCAAGTTTTATTATAAAATCTACTACAGTTTCTTGCTTTAAATTTTTCCAGTACACTACGCCTCCATTCAAAGTAAACACATATGCGGACTACGATTTGAAGTAATCTATATCGATTTGAAAACTTTCACTTGTGTAACTATTCACAACAAGCTTGTCTTCCAAACTTCCATAGACCAAAAACACGTGTTTTGTACTTCTAAAGTTCTTCAGAATGTCATTTATAGCTATCCAGTGAATCTCGCAAGAATCAGTTCGATATTCGCTTCTTTCACTCAAAGCAATTGATATATCAAGTCGAGTGCATATCATGGCATACATGATAGATCCAATAACTGATTCATATGGAATCGTATTTGTATGTTCTCCCTTATCATAGTCT
Source organism: Stephania yunnanensis (assembly GCA_039657365.1). Lineage (NCBI taxonomy): Eukaryota > Viridiplantae > Streptophyta > Magnoliopsida > Ranunculales > Menispermaceae > Stephania > Stephania yunnanensis. Next base: position 21,502,308 of record CM077581.1, on the reverse strand, counting down.
TCAGACGTTGAGTCTTACTGAAACTTATACCATGAGACATTTGTAGTTACCTTATTTTAGAGTCTTGCATACTAAACCTATTCAATACCTTGTCAACAAAAGCACTCTGACTTAGACTATAGGTTTTTTAGATCTATCTTTATAGATCTTAATCCATTGAGAAATACTTCCCTAACTAAGACTTAATACTCCACAAGGCTGGGATGCCATTTCCAATGAGTAATATATCATAAACAAATAGTACCAATAAAATAACCATGCTCCCACTCTTCTTGTATACATAAAGCTCGTTTTCGTTTATAATGAACCCGAATTCCTTAAGTGCTTCATCAAAATGAAGATTCCAACTCTGAGAAGATTGTTTTAATCCATAAATGGATCTTTGAAGCTTGCACACAACCTAAAATTCTCAGGATGAATAAACCCTTTAGGATGTATCATATACACGTCCTCAAGTAACTTTCCATTTAGATAAGATTTTTTGACATCCATTTGTCTCGTCTCACAGTCATAATATGTGGCTATGAAAATTAGAATTCTAATGGATTTAAGCATGGCTATAAGAGAAAATGTCTTATCATAACCTTTTACTACTAGTCGTGGTTTATAATTATGCACTTTGCCATACATGTTCAATTTCTTCTTGAAAATCCAATTACATCCAATGGTCTTTCCACCTTAAGGTAAATCAACCATGTTCTAAACTCGGTTTTCATACATGAATTGCATATCAAAATTCATGAAACTAAGCTATTTATATTAATCAGTGCTAGACACAGACTCTTGATAAGTAGTAGGCTCATTTTGATCCATAAGCAAAACCACACTACTATGAGTAATTAGAAATACAAATCTCTCAGGCTGATGTCTTATCCTATTAGACCTATATGGGCCTTGTGATACCTATGGAGGTTCAACTAGTTCAAGACTTTATTGATCTCCCACTATCAGTTGGATGTTTATTTGTGGTTCTTAAACTACTTCAAGACTTACTTTATTCCCATGGTTGTCTTTTGAAATAAACTCTTTTTCCATACATACACCATTGCGAGGAACAAACACTTTGTTCTTAGTAGGATTATAAAAGTAGTATCTTATAATTTCTTTAGGATAACAAACAAATACACACTTGGTAGATTTAGCTGATAAATTTTCTAAGATTTATCCTCATATGAAAACCTTACAACAAATGTTAAAGAAAGACACACTTGGTCTTTTTCCAAACCTTATCTCATATGATGTTTTATCAATTTCTTTAGAAGGAACATGATTTAGTGTAAACACAATAGTTTCTAAAGCATAACCCCTACAGAGAATAGGAAGATATGACGGCTCATCATAGATCAAACTATATCCAAGAAAGTTTGACTTCTCATCTTATAAAAACCACTCCATTGTGGAGTTGCTGGAGGAGTTAAATGTGAGACAATCCCAAAGTTACTAAGATGATCATCAAACTATTGGCTCAAATTTTCACCATCTCGATCTGATTGAAATTCTTTAATAGTTTTATCAAGTTGATTTAGCTCATATTTTATGAAATGTACGAGACATCTCAAAAGATTCGAATTTATGTTTCATGAGATACATGTAACCACATCTACTGAAATCATCAGTGAAAGTAATGAAGTACTAATAACCACCTCTAGCCATTAAATTTATAGGACCGCATACATTAGTATGTATTAGACCCAATAAATCCCTTGCCCTTTCCCTGTAGCCAGTAAAGGGACATTTTACCATCGATCCTAGTAAACAAGATACATATGTTTCATATGAATAAAAAATAAATGAATCTAGAAGTCCCTCTTTATTGAATTTAGCAATGCATTTTTCATTTATGTGGCCAAGACAATAATGTCATAAGTAGGTTTAACTCAAATCATATGATTTGAATCTTTTTTAATTTATGTAAAGAAAAGGAGTATTTGTGGACCCTTTAATTTAAGAATATAAAGACTACCACAAAAATAACCATTCACGTAGAAAACGTCTTTACGAGAAATAAAGCATTTATTATTCGCAATAATGATATTAAAACCATTCAAATCCTATTATGAAACTGAAATGATTTTTGCACTCAAGGCAAGGACATAATAACAATTATTTAAAACTAAAACAAGTCCACTAAGTAAAATTAACTCATAGCATCCTACAACCAATGTAGCAACCTTTGCTTCATTTCCAACTCGTAGGATGACTTCTCCTTTCTTCATCTTTCTACTTTTCGTGAGACCCTGCATATTAATACAAATGCGAGATCCATATCAGGTATCCAATACCCAGGAATCCCTAATAGAGAAGTTACCTACAATAATGTAAATACCTGAAGCAATAGTCGCACTACTCTTTTTTTCCTTAGATTTACAAAATAGAGCTTGCAATTTCTAAACCAATGCCCATGTGCATGGCGGAAAATGATAATTTTCTTATTTTTCCTTATCCTTCTTGGATTGTGAAGTATAAAAAACCTTAGCCATGACTTGTTCTATAGTTTTTTTGATAGTGACACTAGCCTTGGCAACTTTAGCCTTGCCTTTGGCCTTCTTCTTCATAGCCTTTCCTTTCTAAACCATAAACTGATTAGCATTTGGTTTCTTTACATTCTGCTCAGCAGTTTTATGCATCAAATGCAACTTTGAGATAAACTTCTTCATATTATTCATGTTATAGTTCATCACAAATTGTGAACAACTATCATGTATTGAATTTTAGGATCAAATTTATAGATAACTCTTGGCTTACGGGAAACTCAAGTGTGTCAAGATGGTTAATATAGCCCTTCATTTTTGAACATGAGGACTAACTAATGCACCTTAAGCCATTTTGCAAGAATAATGGTTCTTGACTATCTCGAACCTTTCTTACCTAGCCTGTTATTTGAAAATTTCTTTCAGCATCGTAGCCATGTCGTAGGCTTCCACGTCTTTCATTTCCTTCTGAAGTTTAGGAACCATGGTTGCCAACATAATGCTTGCAATATTAGTTGAGTCATTGTTATGCTTAGTATTTACGTCCTTTACGAATCTTAAAGCACTGGCTGGTGGTTCCTTATAAATACGATCCTCCTGGACATACAACAAGTGTTCATGCTTAAGAATAATTCTCAAGTTTCTGAACCAGTAAAGAAAGTTTGTCCCATACAACTTATTATTCTTATGAATAGATCACAGTAACAAGAGATTATTATGATTTGAAGAGGCCATATATCTACAACAAAGATTATGCAAAAGTTCTTTTTAGTATAAAGGAATAGACTCCCACTAAATTAACAACCCTCCTAAAACAATGTTAATTTAAGTGACTAAAATCCATGTTTCACCTAATTCCAAGATAGATAAGTATGACACTTTGAATTAAGTTATTTACGAAGTTATCAATGAGCAATTACATCATATATAACTTTTAGTTATTTTTATGAGATTATGACATCTTATGTCTTACAATGTTTTATCTCTTCTACATCCTAAAGCTCAAAACTGTTTTGATAGCTTATCAAGTCTAGCCATTTCAAATAATAGAGCAACCGTTACTCAAATTACCTTACCAAGATAACACAATATACCATACGGAAGGAGACCCATATTGACGTGATCGAAGCCTTGACAAGTATTGGAGAATGGATGAAACTTTACTTAAAATTTGGTAAAGGGATTTTTTTTATTTGTTTTAGTGATCATAATCTAAACGAGGTAAATATCATATATTACAATGCTTGTACTATCATTAAACAAGTTAGGAAATCTTACTAGTATCAACTATTGTAAGAATTTCCTTCCGCTATGAATAGTTAGCGGCGGTCCGACTGGATGGTCAGTGAAAGTGCCCCCATTTTTTTTAGACAACGAATTTCAGTTATGAAAAAGAAAATTCGCCTAAAATTTCTCATTATTTTATTCAATCTAATGGACCAAATCTGCCCCTTATTTTAATTCTAAAAAATATTAATTAAAACATTTTTAATTACTTAATCCTACCTTTAACTTAATATCTTATCCTAGTCCAATTAGAATTTAAGATACTTTGAATCCTTATCCAACTATAATTTAAGATACTTTGAATCTTTATCCAATTAGAATTTGTTATATGTTTCACCGAACTTATAGGATTTGTAATTCATATTTGATTACAAGTTTATCTCTAATCTAATAGGAATATACTAACAGATAACCACAATGAGATATATGATCAAAATCAATTTCAATTCATATTCATACGAAATAAGCAATTGAGTCAAGATATGCAATATTAATCATGCATGCTACACTAGAGTTATATTTAATTAATTATATTAACTTAATCATGATTTCTATTCTGGAGACATACACAATTATTGAACAAAACGAACAATGTACCAACACCAAAATAACATTAATCTAAATATGACTTCTACCATATGAACAAACAAAATTTCCATCGTTCAATATTAAACATATGTTAATCAAAATATTTTAAACATGAATTCTTTCATTGAATCAAATCTTGCTTATGTATTAAATATGTGACCTAACAACATGCTTTAAAATCAATTATTGATAACAATTATCACAAAACATATATGTACATCATATATGCATTTATCAAGATCATGTTTTCACATATGTATCATATAAAATTAGAGAAAACATGCAAATATTTAATAAAAGTGAGCTTATTGTTCTAATACAATTGCTTGTTTTTGTGGTTCAAATGCTGCAAAAAATTCAAAACAATTTTGAAAAACCCCAACAGGACCAAAAATAAGTTCCATTAAATTAGATCTACAAAAAGTAAACCAAACTTTAATCCGTGATTTCATTCTTTGATTGTTTGATTTCCAAGACATTCTAGTGCGCGTCCTTCATAAAAAATTCATACATGAACGGTGACCAAAATTTGAAGTGCAAGCCCCAAAAGAGATTCAAAACATTTTTCTTTCTCTCCTAAAATCTAGAGAACTCAAAATTTGAAAAAAAGAAATCAAATTTTATTTTAGGGTTTCAACCTCTATTTATATGTATAGATAAGCCCTCAATTAAAATCCTATTCGTCATACAATTATTGTATTTTTACATTTTAAGAAAATTACAGAATTGCGCAAAGCCATTGTTGATGAATAACATATATCATATTCTTTAGCAAGGAATTATGACGGCCCAAGTAGCATGAATATCGAAATCGATACAACTTGATGAATAACATATATCATATTCTTTTTTCACGCGATATTTTTTGATTAAACATAAAGCATGAAAAGTTACCCTTAATGTTCAATTGTACTAGTCTCGATCTTTTGGTAAACTAAAAACATCCATGTGACAATTGATCATATCAATTCACATAGACTTGACCATTATCAGTCTATCATATCGAGGGACCCATAATATCTCTCTATATCAGAGTGAAAATTCTATCTTGATTACACACCTTCACATATTATTCACATGGTAACCAGTCACAATCTTTATAATCGTCCGATTAAGCACAGCGTTTGATTGTGTCTAATTAGCGTGCTCATAATATTAAACTATATGGTAATCTCAAGTTGAAGGACTAACTAATATACATATCATGAGGAACACCTATTACTTAGTCCATGAGTAACACCTATGACTTAGTCCATGTGGTGTACTCATAGTGGGTCAGTCCAGTACCTTGTTCTTTAACAAGTACTCATAATCTTAATTTGTATCCCTATATGATAATCGTCAATGAAGACCCACCTTAGTCTTAAATCATTATAGTTCCTAGTATAATGACTAACTATAGACATTTAGGATATTTCAACATGCAGGTATGATAGTTAAATTTTTTAAATTATGCGGTTGAATGTATGGTAATGGTGGTGTTATCTATCTTTTTTCTTATTTTTTCATTCACACTTCTATCTTCCAATATTTTAATAGGATATGATACATTTTCATGCAAGTATTTATTATAGTTATTATTATTATTATTATTATTATTATTATTTGTAGTAACCTAAAACTTTGCTTCATGCCTTTAATTGTGGATGAGTACAATATGGTTGCCTTTTGACTTGAAACTTTAGAAAAATTAGGAAAAATATCTACTTTGGCCAATAGCCCGACATTTTTATAAATTCATATTGGGGACTTAGTATGAGGGTTATGCCTTGTGTTAGATAATAAAGGGGGCAGATGGTCATAAGTGTGCAAGTGGAAAAAAGTAAGATTTTTAGGGTGTTAAAATGTGGATGTAACCCACTCGAGGTTGTATTCCTATGACTAAACCAATTTTGTGGAAATGATTTAGGTCATTTTTAAATGAAAACTTTTAACATTAAGCCTACCTAAAGTAATTTCCCGATATAACCCATTTTGAGCCAACCCAACCTTTAATTCTTTCATACCTAATGTTAAGCCTATAACCATAGCTCGATATAATCCTTTACCTAGTTGGAAGCTAATAATAGACTTGAAATCCTTAAAAAGAGTCATGAAGATAAAAAGAATAGATTAGAGAGAAGAAATAAATCTTTTATATACCCCAAAATAAGGAGAAAGTAATTATGATGCAAAAATCAAGTTATGATCAGAGAGTCCTACCTAAAACGATATCCCCAAGAAATGGAGTAGAGAGACAGGTGGTTGGAAAAAGGTGTAAACTGCACATATTAAAAGAAAATTGAACTTAAGTGCAGTATAAGCTACTTTCGTGTTCTCAAAAAATCTTTGATGGTTAAAGTTCTAGTTTTCCAATGTTTTGCATTTCCTTTATTTCATTACATTTGGTACCCTATCCTAGAAACGTTATAACCTACTTAAAGTCCTATTTATCACTTATGGTACATTTTAAGCGTTAATGCACTAGTATTATAGAAATTGTAAACTTGCTTGCTTTAGTATATAGACCAAGAAAACTCGTAAGTAGTTGATAGCCTTTGTACTGACCTAATGTATGTCTTCAACGTATGATCTTAATTGTGTTTGGATTGCAGTTCTAGCATATCATATCATAACTCTGAAACTTCATTAGTGGATTGTTGACTTGTTGATTATGTAAACTAAAGGAACTCCATGAACTTGGAATCGGATATATGATTAGTTAAGTTAGTTCAAAACCATATTAGGAATCAAGTTTACTTTTGTGTCGTCAATTATACCTATGCTCGAGACATACAAAGTCCTAAGTTTGGGGGCATTTGATAAATCATTTATATTAACATATTCAAGTATTTATTTTTTGTATTTTCATATCTCAATGCATCATATAATTAACTAATTCTATTTTGTTTATATTTTCATTGGTTTGGTAGAAATTTGGTGAAATAGAGATAATTCAGGGTATTTTAAAGGGTTCTTAGCATTTTGCATTTAAAAGCGAACTTACACGCACTTCGAGATAGTATGGTGGAACTTACATTTGTCCGAGTTGATGCTACGAAAGTCTTGATGATGTTTGGTAATCCATTTGTTGAGAAAAGCCTAAAAATGACCAAGCCACGAGATTAAAATGACATAAAGCATCAGTTGAGAAAAAAGGAACTTGATGTTATCTCGAGATTTGTGCACGCAGACTCCCAGATTGACGTCTTCTATCCCCATCGAGGTCTCTTCACTCCAGGCCCTTTGATCTTCCTCGTGATTCATATCATCCCAGGCTCCCACATGTTACCGAGTCTTCATGGAGTGTTCTCTTCGTTTCAGTAGTTATGATTTTTTTCTCGAGATATGTGCCTTAATGTCTCCCACATCTTCGTTGATTCCTCTACACTTTTTCTCTCCATTAACGGTTTTTGTTCTTCCTCAATATGTGGAACAACACCAACTCCCAGGAATTCGATGATTCATTGAACGCCTCTTCCCCAACCTCTTTCGTGCTACGTGTTAAGCTCTATTCATCCATCACGTCAACACAACTGCCTATAGCCAATCACGTCTCACCACATCATCTTAGTACATCAGAACAACCAATTTGAACGTGACATATGATTAAGACCCAACAACAAACTTATCATCAGCTATCAAATTGTGTTAGGTAAATGAGACACTAATAAACCTTTAATCTCCATTTTCTCACTCTTCTAGGGACCTAAATTAAGGATTTTATATATACACTTTAGGGTTTTATTTAGGATTTTCTCTTCTCTCGACCAATTAAACTACTTTTCTTTTATTATTTTTAACGGAGTTCATCAAGACGATGTCAGGCTAAGAAATCTTAGTCTATGTGGGAGGCGAAAGAAGTCCTAACTCATGGTTTTGTAGCTTGACATGTGAGATCTATTTATTCATAATTAAATTAATTTTAATTTCTTGTATTTTATTAGTTGTCAATTTCATGATTATGGTGCAAACTTAGGGTACGTATATTTCCATTGCATGCTTTTAGGTGGAAGAGCTATAGTTAATCTGAACTTTCATATCTGTAATTGTATAATTAGTTTAACACTAGTGAAAATCACTCACCCGTTTGCCCTAAAAACCTTTCAGTCTCGAGTTTACGATAAATAAATCTAGGTTAAATTGGAAGCATATGTGATCCGGTTATCTAGGATTAGTATTCCCATGGAACTTTATGGGGTTAATATATTAAAACTAATTGGTGGATGTCCATGGTTGTGTGCACATTACAAAAGTATTAAGTGGCAGACGTCCAAGCTATCAAGACTAGTGGAATTATGGATTTCTAGCAGATGTTAATTTTCTATAGCTAATCTAGGAAGCATTGAATTAATAATTTTTAAAAAAGATTGAAGATCATGACATGTTATTATATTTTGATTTGGTTTCGCGGAACCGAAGACCTATGTATTTTATCTTATTGAATTCACTTTTGCAAGTTTTAATTTATAAGTAGTTTTAATTAGTTAATCAATTTTTTTTATAAGTTGTAAAAACAATCCCAAATTTCCCTTTTTAGTTCACTCAGAATAAATCTTAATTCATGTGGACTCGACCCCATATTTACCACTACTACAACCATGTGAGTTTGGTAACTCGAGTACAGGTTATATTTAATACGAAAGACACGTGAACATATATGCTAATCTATGATAGTGGTAGGTAATGGGTGGTATTGGGTGAGTTTACCATGTTCTAATACCTATTTATACTCCTAAAACACTTCAGAAAAGAGTTAAAAAACATTAGTAAAAACTTTCACTTGAAATAGAACTTTAACTTTTTATTTTCCTTAGCCTCGACGTTGTTACTTATGATTTGGCTCTTTGTGTGTAATGCCACGGTGCCATGAAGCTTTAGCCACTTTTTGTTCTTTTTTCTCATTCAATAGACTTGGTGCCCTACGTATCCTGTCCAGGCAAAATCCGTTATCACACACGGCGCCGCCACTGCACCAGCTATGCTGGCTTGTTTTTCTCCATTTCATGGTCGCCCATGATGTGCCTTCATCTCCGATGCTGTCCACCTTTCTTCCCATAGAGTCGACCATCTTAGCCACTGCATCACACCAACTTTTGTATATTTTAGCCTTCTTTCTTCACCAATTCACTCATTTGTCTCTTTTATGCCTTCTTTGCATGAAATATATAAATACCATCAATTAGAGTTCATTTATTGATATTTAGGCTAATTATTCTACTAAACTAATACTATATATAAGTCTAAATAACACTTATCTAATAACACCAAACATAAAATTTTGCATGTCCCGAGCAAAATTGTATTTTACTAGGTATTCTAATTACTATTACTACCATTTGGGTTCACATTCATTTTACATCATTCATGGAGTATCTTTTAATTCAAATAAGTTCAAGTTAATAATCCAATCAAGAGTTTTTCATCTGCAAATACTTATGTTTTTAAGACATGTAGCATTAACAACATATACAATTCACTTTCAAAACTCAAGAGTATATTACAACCAAAACCATCAATACTCACACGTTTACTTCACCTCGACACTTAAATAGCAAGTTTACAATCTCATAATTTCTCATTAAGCTCATAAATTCACAAATAAGCATATATCAAGCTAATTTTGCTAGACTTTAGCACATCAAAAGTCTATAGAACTTAATATAGTTGGAAAGAAAACTTAACTCGATTAAGCTACAAGTACTAGAACTAAATCTTCTATTTGAAAAGTTTTATTCTAACTTCCACCTTTATTTTTTATTTTTATCTCTCTTTTCTTTTCTTCTTCTCTTTGTATTTTCTAACTGCGTTGTCCTTGCTCTTTTTTCCTTTAGATTCTATTTTTTCCTTTCTTTTTCGACCATCAAGTTCTCTGCTCTATTTCCATTAGACTTATGGGAATCTCTATTTTTTAAAACACTTGTTAGCACTTCTCACTTTTACTCTATCAAGAAAGTTTTAACTCTAACTTTTTCATCAAAAATCATGTCTATTTCTTCCCCTCAGAGTACTAAGTCTTTATTTACTTTTTACTATCAAGTAAGATTCACACTCAGAATGGAAATCCTTAGAGATCTAACCTTTTCCACAAGAACTGTTCTAGTATTCTTCTTGCTTTTGGTTCAAGTTCATGGTCTTCCCTAACTCTAGTATTCTAATCATGAAATGACACCATTGTTGCTACATTTCATATTTTCTTCAAAAATCTAAAAACACTCTCTTGAGTGTCATATCAATAAGACAGTTGTTGTCTTACTCATATTCAATTATAGGCATAAAATTTGCATATGAATTACATATTCATTACGTATTACTACTAACATAATCTATATTATCTAAACGCATTCAAATACTGTGTAAATAAATTAGAAATACACTACCATGCTTCCTTTCTAACTGCTTCAAAAATAGAATCTTAATGATCATATGTTCAATGTTTATCCTAATTTCATACTTTCGTACTGTTGGGTTTTGGGGCTCATATGCATTGAAAAATTTAAAACAATTTCAAAAAACCTTAACAGGATTGAATATAAGTTCAATTAAACTTGATCTACAAAAATAAACCATACCTTAATCCGTGACTTCCTTCTTTGATTGATCAATCTCCAAGACGTTTAAGCACGTATCCTCTATCTGAAAATCCATAAACGAATGATGATCGCAATTTGGAGTATAGCCCTAAGAGAGATAGAAAACATTTTTCTTTCTCTCCAAAAATCCAGAGAACTTGAAAATAGCAAAAACAAAAATCTTATTTCATTTTAGGGTTTTTGTCTCTATTTATATGGGTGATAAGCCCCCACTTAACATCCTATTCATAATACAACGATAGTATTTAGGCAGTTTAAGTAAATTATACATACACACCTATTAATAAGTTATCATATAACAAATTGTAAGGCTTTATTTCAGGAGTTTTGTCAAATAAAAACTCAATACTCTAGACTTATTAAAGTTAAGCAAATCCATTCTTTATGTTCGACCTAATAGGTTCATGCGACGTTGGTAGTGAACGAAAACCATTTTGGTCTAAAAGTCATGAGCGGTCTATAGTAAGGGATTATGACTACTTAAGTAACATGAATATGAAAATCGATACAACCTAATGAATAACATATATCATATCATTTTATCGTGTGATATCCTTTAATAAGACTCAAGGCATGAAAAGTCACCTTTCATATTGAATCGTAGTAGTCTCAATCTTTAGGTAAATTGAAAACATCCAAATGACATTGATCATATCAACTAACATGAACTTGGTCATTATCAGTCTATCATATCAAGATTTCCATTGAGATCTCTCTCTATAAGAGAATGACAAATTCTATCTTGATTAGATACCTTATTCCTAACAAGTACTCATGATCTTGATTTTATACGCATATTTTTCACACGGTAAACCAATCACAATCATTATAATCATCCAATTAAAGACAACGTTTGATTTTGTCAAATTACCATCATCATAATATTGAAGTCTATAGTTATCTCAAGTTGAAAGACTAAATGATATATCTATCTTGTGTAACACGTATGACTTAATCCATATGATGTTTTCATAGTGGGTCTGTCCAGTACCTTATTCCTAACAAGTACTCTTGATTTTGATTTTATACGCATGATCATCACGTGACCATAAATCAAGATTCACTCTAGTCTTAATTCATTATAGTTCCCTGTATAATGACCAACTAGGGACATTTAGGATATTTCAACAAATACCTATGGATCTTACTATAAGATAAACATGCAATCACTTTTAATAAAATAGCAAATTAAAACATTAATTTTATTAAGTAAAATTATAAGTTAAACAATGTTTAAAGATCGACCTACGGCACATGCTCCAACACTTATGACTTCCTACAGGGTATTGTTGAGGCTCTCAAACTTAAACAAAACCTTTTCCTGATGGTTTAAAAATAAACCTAAAGTATGAAAACAATAAAACACAAACATATAATAATACAAGATACGTAATAATAAACTTAAAAATGAATTTTAATAACTAAATAAGTGACAAAAATATCCCAAATGTAAAGATAATCAATATCAATGAATCTCTCATCTCCCTAAGGTCTAAACAAATTTTAAGACTCTAATTCTAGGACTGCCCATCATCATTATCATCATCATCATCATTAGCATCAACTTCACTATAGGATGATGTCAAAGGACGCTCTACACTTCTGCTCTGCACCACATCTTGAACATATGCATAGTTTCGTACTGCAGGAAAGTGGATAGACCTATCAATAGGTCTTGTCCATTTACTTCTCCATATCTAAGTATGTCCTTATGATGATATGCAAATAAAATAAAGTTTCACAATCAGACTCTCTCCCATTCATCTTCGAAGTCTTGGTAACTTGTTGGTGATTTAAGTGTAAGCATAAACTCCTCATCTATGGTTGGTTGGGCCTCAATTTCAAACTCTTCATCATGAAGCAATTCCACTCCAGCCTTCAAGCACATATGAGTAATTAAAATTTGAAGCAACGGTTTGTTGTCTCTTTAGGACATAATAGAATCCCTCAGGTTCTTATAGATGATCTCGACCACATTAATGTCCCTATACTTTGTAATCTCAAACAAACAAGTCGCGTTGGACTTATTAATCTCACCCTACTGAGTGGTCGGGTATTATGAAGCAACAAGAAAGTGTTGCCATATTGTATAGAATTTTCTTATGCTCCCCATCTTATTATGCTTCGGCACGTTTGCAGCACCAATTACCGATCTTTATGAACCTCGAACAACGAATGCTCCCTCTATGGCTCTAAAAGGGTATAGGTTATAGGGTTTTTCATACAGATTATTAGAGAAACTATATTTGACTTCGATCACACTCATATGATCTAACCTATAGATTTTATTAATTCCATGGTCATTAAAGGGGACTAACCCCCATATCACCTTTTTTGGATCACCTTTCTTAGTAAACTTTGCTTTGGCATAAAATTCTTACACAATTCACCCACCTCTTTAACTTTGTTTTCTCTATAGTCTTAAATGAATTGCTCAATACCTTGTTGCATCTAGAATCAGCACTGTAACACTTTTTGTCATTCTTTGTGCTCTAAAATGTCACCTATATGGTGATGAGTGACATCTTTCTAGAATGCCTACAAATTCCTCCTCTGCTACAAATCATCGAATTAACCCATTATTGTATCTTTCGAATAGATATGGCTCATCCCAAAAGTGTGACTTCAAATTACTTAGGAATTTATTTCTTTGTCAACACTTGTTAAATTTGGAGGAAACATACTCCACGCCAAGTAATTAAAGTAGTCTGCGAACCATGGTGCATCTTTCTGAACTGCTATCTTTTGTACTTCATCTAGTTTTCTTGTCTTCTTAACTACCATCATGTTCATGTTTTTTTAGCTTGTAAAACAGTTGCTCTTATCTTTGCTCATTCGTTGCATAGTGGTTATTATATGAATAACACTAACATTTTTTTGGGAATTTGTGATAATGTTACTCGAAACCTGTCCTTCTTTCCTTAAACTCAATGTAATGGCTAACTGACCAATATATCCTTCCAGGTTCTCGATGGGTCGTGATCTCTTATCATCCATTCTCTTCATAGTTTGCTTCACATTTTCTAATTTTTTTCATGCTTCTCATGGCATTTTATATTGCTCATGTCAATAGTGTGTAAGCATTTCTGAATTGACTTCAATTAAGTCATCTTTTTGGTTTTCCCTAGCTTCCATTATTGGACTTATTGATCAAAGCCTGGGGGTAAGTTCGGTACATTATCACGATTTCCATATGAGAAGTTGGGGTGGTTGTTTTTATATCCTTAATAAAACCATTGAGGAGCTACTCCTCTGGGTCTAAAGTTGTTTCTATAGCATTAGTTGTTCATGAAGTTGGTCTCCTCATACTCCATTCCCTACTGCATGTCCAATTGATTTACCACCATGGCTTGGTGATTAATGGGTTGTTGTATCCCATGCACTTATGGACCTCGTTGTCCCATTTGTATTTTAGCCATTTGATTGCACGGGTTGGATATTTGTGCCCTGATCGCAGCTTGCGAATCACTTTCATCTATGCTTGCTAGTTTCCTCACTGTGGAACAAGTGCCATCTGCAGAATTTTAAGACATAGGATCTAGGTGATCCAATGCTCCATCCTCATCATTTGTTAGTAGAGAACCACTTGCCTTTCCATCGACTAGTGTTCTTGTGCTGTAGTTCATCCCATAGTAGAAAATCTAGAGTTGTGCAAACTTTGCATATTTATGTCCTGGACATGTCCTTAGCATCTCCTTAAATTTTTCTCAAGCCTCGCCAAGAGACTCGACATCCTCTTGCTTGAATTGATTGTTGTCCAGTTTCCTTTAACTTACCTTTACTATAGGAAAGAACTTATCTAGAAAAATTTCATTGATTTTCGCCCATGAGGTAATACTCCCCACATTCAGCCCTTAGAACTAGAATTTTGCTTTCCCAACCAATGAGAATGGGAAAATTCTGATTTCGATCACCTCCTTTTTATCTTTGGTAATATGCATAGTGTTGCACTTTTCTAAGAAATTCTCTACATGTGCAACTAATCTTCATTCGTTAGCCCATCAAACAATTTATTTTGCACCATGATGATAAAAGACTATCTCAATTTAAACTCAGTGAATTTTGCTAAAAGCCTCATCACTCTATTTTAAGTCTTTTGAAATTCAAGCTTGAAGTAGTCACGAAGGCATCTCTGTCCTTACACTCAGTCCCGCACTACCATAATACTTTTGGGTTGGTTATTCCCTCAACCCTATTGTAGATTTTTCTCTTGATCATTAGCCATCTTAATTCATTTCTTTTTTTCCTTTGTTGGTTTTGTCAATCTCGTGTTTGTAAGGCACTAAGTCCTTCACTCCTTTCCTACACATGCATTAATTCTCCCCAAAAAGAAAACACAAAAGATCAAGTGCAAATTTCAAACTTGAAACTTAATCCTTTTATATTTTTGTTTTTGTTTTTATAAACTTGGAAGTAAAGTATTTCTAATAAAACCTAATACTTTTTCAAACTAAATTTAAGTGGCTACATATCATCGGTAGCAGTACAAAAACTTAATCGTGGCTGCAAGTATAAAAGCTTTATTATAGTAATAGTGAAACCAACTTACCTTGATTATGAACATCATCCTTAGGGAAAGGTGTATGCACTCAGTATTACCTAGTGAAAATTACTCTATTGCTAAAGAAATCTTTTTTAATTTGTTTTTAAACTAAACTAATTTAATCTAACAAATCAGTGTAAATTGATTTTAAACTCTTATATTTAGAATATCTTAATTCACAACTTCACCTACGTAATGAAATACTATGCTTTTCAACTTAATTTCTCAACTTTATTATGTGTATGCAATGCCTAATTAGATTATATAGATTATCTTTCAATCCACTTCAACCCACAGTCGTAACGGATAAGATTCTAATGTGCGAACTAGAACTCCACCTGTTGTTGTGAATTACATAAGCTCCACATTATTTTAATGTTCCAAATCATTAGATTCATACCCAATTAAGTTTACTATCAGTGCCTCCATAATCAGCAACTATCGCTTGATGTTGTATATTTCACGGTTATACTGTCCATATCAGGCTTAAAAGCTTCAATAGCCATGATAACTTCTAAAACCTAATATCAACAAACACGTGATCAAGATGTTCATAGCATTATGCTCAAAATCAATAAAAATTCCAACTATTGCAATTTTCTTTCAATCTAATATATTTATGTTTGTAGTATAACATTTAAACCATAGGATCCTAAGATTAGTGAACAACTCACACTTTATTGGAAGAAACATGCACATAGTGGTATTCATTGAAATCAGAACTATTACATAAATGAAAACAATACCTAAATCACCACAAGTGAGTCTTCTATGTCTTCTCTCCAAAAATCTTCTTAATACTTAGAAATAAAGTAAACCTATTCTAAGCTATGTTAATAGTTGCTAATCTATGGAAATTGGTGTGTTTACCATGTTCTCCTTTCGATTTATACTCCCTAAAAATATTAGAAAACAATTAGAAACCTTGACAATTTCACCTGTAATAGAACTGTACTTTCTATTTTTTCTCATCTCCATGTTTTCATTTACGATCTTGTGCTATGTGTGTAATGCCATGACACCGTGATAGCTTCGGTCATTTTGTGTACTTTTTCCTCATTTTTTTTGATTCGCCACCTAGTGTATCGTAGCCCAGCACCGTCCCTTATAACCTACGAAATGGCTTATGTGTCGGCCACGCCGACTTGTTTTTCTCCTCTTCTTGGTGTCCCATCTTTTGCCTTCATCTTCCATGTTGTCCATCTTTCTTTCTACAACGTCAACAATCTTTTCCATAGAGTTAAACCACTTTTGTGTATTTCAACATCATTTCTTCACGAATTCACTCATTTGTCTCCTTTATGCCTTATATACCTGAAAATACATAAATACCATCAATTAGAGTGCATTTTAGGATATTTAAGCTAATTATACTACTAAACAAATACTATATATTAGTTGAAATAATCACTTATAAACTAATAATCACTTATCATGGGGCCATCACAGTTAGTACCAAAGCGCAAGTTTTTGCCTTAAGTTATAGATGAACCTACAAATCAACTAAAATACGAATTTAGAGTTTGGACACGAATGAAATTAGTATGGAAATCCTATGATCCTGACTTACAGTCTTAGTTAGGTAGTAAGTGAGTCGAGAAAATCTAAAACTTTAATTATACATATGAAATTTTGATATGAATTATATTATATAGGTACACAAAAAGAGTTATCGAAACTTGCTATTTGCTATTACAAACATCAATGGTCGATCAGCTAGATTTCGGTGACCAGAGTAGAGGCAGAGACTCGCGTTAAGTTTTGGCCTGGGACTTTCACGCTTTGGCATTAGATTTCTAGACTTGAACTCAGAGGGTCAAGACTCAAGGCAGACGGATGGATGAGCTCCTTCATATTTTAGAGGACCTACACCGCAACTACCATCACCATCTATATCCATTATAGCTCCAACTCAAGATGTGAGTGCAGCCATGCCTCAGGCCACTTAATCAGGTCCTACATCTAGTACAACACCCGGAACACCAATCTCCACATTGGTCCTTTTACGGCCATAATTCTGGCACTAGCCAATAATGATAGTGACATGCGCTTGACGGCAGAGGCCACGTGGAACCAAAAGTATGATAAATATTGACCTAAGAAAATTAGTGGTGGTCTTGAGTTCAATGAGGAAAAGTAATACATCTAGACTTATGAGAAGATTTATAGGCTTATAAGGATTGAGGATAGCAGGAGCTTGGTTTTGCCACATTCTCATTACAGGATGACACAGATATGTAGTAGACTAACCTGATAGCCACACATAGATAGCATACGACATTGTTAGATTTCCAAAAACACTTCAATTAAAAGCACCTCCCACCTTTACAGATGATAGCCATGAGGAAAGTTTATGAATATCTGACACACACATGGAGAGTTAGTGAAGGCATATTTAGGTAGGTATCAACATTTGCTTCTATTTACCGATGGTGCGGCTGATAAAGACCCAAATCAAGATGGACAATGGTCAATACTTTGCCACTCCTATTACAGGATGCATTTGACCATAACCAGGAAAGAGAGCCTTACCTTTGCACTCACCCTGAGGATGGTTATGCTCTACCAAACGTGACATTGTCCAAACAACTCCATTATGGCATGATAAGAAGTGGAAGAGGAGCTAGCATCATAGAAAACATAATAGTATAGCTCAGAGTGTGGGATCAGTGGTGCCATCTACACAACAATCATACACATCTTTGGTCCCTCATTCCCTAGCTACGAGCTACGCTATTCAACCACTTGTGACAACACAATCAATCTTGCAGCTGCTTTGAGTAGTGGACACATAGGTAGAGAATTGTAATTTAAGGACCATGGCCATAAATATCTTGCTTTGAGTGCAGACAGTCAGGGACCTTTATAGACAAGTGTCCATAGCTTAGTAGATCACAATCATAAGCCAGAGAAAGAGCCCATGTTGCGTAAGAGTCATTCGAAGGCAACACGCAACCAAACAAAGGGTATGACATTTATTTATTTTTGCATCATGCATATGAAAAATGTTTCAAAATGCTATGAGTGATTGCCTTTGGAGTCTTATTACGATCGTCAATGCTCGACGAATATGATGAGTTGTCTAAAGCAAGTTAGTCAAGTTCATAATTCATGATTAAGCAGTTTTACCTAATAGATATGGTTGTAGCCTGCTACAGTTGATAGACCTGCTCTCATGCTATTTTAAAGTAACTGGACTAAGTCGATACCTCAATATGGAAGTCAAGCTGTCGCCAAGACCCGCAATTTGACGGACTTGAAAGTTAAGCTGTAATTAAGACTTGCAGCTTGATGGTTTAAGATACTTAACTAATTTAAGCGACTCTCCGTAATTTTACGGTTTATGTCCAATGTTGAATTGTCTAAAACGACTTTGATAAGTCCTCAGTTCGATAGGACATTTTTGGAGCAATTCCCTTTTCTTGTTCAAATTTTTGATAAGGAATTCACTCGAGTTTAAATTAATTTCAAGAGTGAGATTCATATTGCTTGGGAAGGCTGTAATGGTCCAAAATTTTTTATTTTTCTTTATTTATTGCATTGTTTATCTAACTAAAATACATAAATTATTTATTTTATTTCTTCAATTTTGTGAGCGAGGTTCTTCGAGATGCGTGTGACACGTGGGTGTATGTGATAAATCAGTATGTTAACTAGACTTAGATTTATTTATAGGTGTAAGTAAAACTGAAAAAGTTATGTTAACTGATGACTTATAAGGCACGAAATATGTCATGAGCCTAAGCTAGATTAAATCTCCTAAACTAAAAAAAAAACTTAAGTGAAATGTCATCCCATGCAAGAAACCTAAGTGTGTCCATAAAAAAGGATATTTATGCATATAAACAATAGATAAGAATGCCTAACTTGAAAAATTGGGACTTAGGCTATGTTCTAACCTAACACAAAAACTATTCATTTGGAACCCTACCTAAGTTAATGGAATCCATTCAAATTACGAGAAAGCCTTAGATAATTATTACTTGATATGTATCTAAGTCTTGAATTAATATTTTAAGCATGAATAAAATTGCCTAAGTGAATTATAATTGAAGATTAAGCCTAAGTTATGAAAAAATGTCATCATAAAGGTTAAGTATGGGACTTTTTTATGAGCCTATGTTCAACAAAAATATTTTAGTGACTATGAGGAATCAAATGATCAATTAGTAGGTATCAAGGGAAGTGGTGAGAAGATATCAATGTCCTCGGATTTGTCTAGAGATTTAACATATAAAGTGATCAAATGATGAAAGATAAAAAACATGAGCTATAAAAGGGATTTCTTCACTACAACATGTAAAAAAAGAGCTTTGAACATAGAAGAGAAGAACTGTTTGTACATGAAGTGCTTTCCATAGTGGATTAAAGGCTCAATGGGGGTTTCTAGGACTAAATCTCTACAAATAGAAAAAGCAAGAACAAGAGAGCAACTAGGTTATGTACTTTTACTTTCTTTTCATTGTTCTAAATTTGAAAAATCAGGGTTTCCATGTGAATGCTTTGAGATTATAGGGTTTTGGATTTGTTTCACTCTAAAAATGATGTTCAATTCTAAAATTCAAGCTACTTGCTAATTAAAACATTTTTGTCGACTATCGATTTGAGTTCTTTCTTGTCATGCTAATTCTTTATCAAATTTGGGGGTTTTGTGCACATAAACATATGAGAATAAATTATTGTCAAAAGGATCTTAAGACTCTTATTTTTGCATTCTTAAATCATGATTTATAGTGGCCTTGAATGCTGGACAAGGTCAAGTATAATTTGGTTCATGTCAATGATGTTTAAGTTCATGAACTTTTAGGGTATTTGAATGTCTTTTTGAGGTCAATGTCAAATTAATATTTGTCGATGATATACTTTGATGTCGATGAAGTTTTTAAGCCTAAATTCCCATGTCTTGACGTGACCAAAAGGATTACAAACTCCAATGGGAAAACAAGAAAAATGTAGGGGACGGACTAAATTTTTTCAAAGTTTGTGCAATATCTTGCATGGGAAACGAACTTTGTGCACTTTAAGTAAAATATGCATAACTCTCTTATTGTAAATTTGTTTATGATGTTCTTTATATCTTTAGAAAGCTAAGATAGAGATATAACATATAAAATCAATAGTTAGTAAAAATAAATTATGTTCCTTTTCTAAAATGGACTGAAAGACAAGGTTTGTCTATAATGTTATTCTATTTTGAGTGTTTGGCTGTCAAGACCTCTTCTGAGGTCTCCACTAGTACAAAAATGACCAAAACTTCAAGAATGACTTAAGATAATATTAATAAGGTTGTGTCAGAGTTGGAATTTGTTCTGAGGTATTTTGAATGATTTTCATAAGGGGATTTGAATGGTTGTCAAAATTGGTTTCGAAATATGCAAAATTTAGTTACTTAATGAGCCAATTTTTTGCTTAACAAGTTCCAGAATCAAACGATGTCGAAATTAAACCAAGATTTTTAAAAGGTATCATTGGATCATAGTAAAGGTGGCCATTGAGTTTCATGATTTTCCGGCATGTCTAACTCAGTTTTCTAGTCATGCTTCGAATGGGATATCAACATTTACAAATAAAGACTTAAGTTTTAGTCGAGTTTCAAATTTGGTTTTTGATCACATTAATGAGATCTTATTCATCAAACACGTTGGTTTTAAGTTAATAGACTTCACGGAACTAACCCCGAGAGTTTTAGAAATTTATATAGTGTTTTAAACTATTTCTCAAGTTGAAGAAATACTAACTTTCTAATATTTTTTTAAAGATCGCCAAGAGACTATTTTGCAAACTACTGTTGTACACCAACTATAAATGAGTTCTAATGATTCTAGTTAGTTCAATAACTTTTAGAAACAATAGATAAGTTTATTGAACAACGTGAAGCAAGTCCGAGCACTTTAAGCCAAGCTAAGTACCCAATATGGACTTGAAATAATATAAAGGATCCATTAGACACAAATTGACTTGGAATGATTTGTGGGACACTTCATTGGATTTTTAAGCACAAATATGTCAAATGACATTGCTCATATAATAACAACCCTTAGTAGCTTAATATCAAGAGCATAATAGAGTGTTAAAGTTGTAAATAGTCAAGTCATTTACAAATTGAACTATACGGACAAAATAATTGTAAATGCAATTTAATGAGCTCTAACACACATAAAAAACCTTAAATAATACCAGGGACCTAAGAGACTAGTGTCGAGTATAGGGAGAGTGTTGCAAGACATGTGGGAACTATTGGTGCGCGACTTTTATTGCATTTTGAGCTAAGTAAACGAACATGGGCCTCCATAGTAATTCATTTCACTTATTCGACTTATTTCTTTATAAGTAAACCAGTAAGATGGTCAATTTGAATTTGTTACCTCTTTTCCTTGTAATAAGTTTATGAATTAAACTTTGTTTGAATTTCCATTCTCTTTTACGTGAGTTTCTCAGGATCTAAGTGTGTAAGGAAGGTACTTATTGGTGCAGTGTTGGTCTTGCTATCGTTTACACATTTGTGTTTATTGGGTTTTTAGGTGTACTCTTGGGTGCGATGTGTGGTCTACCATCTACTCTAAACTTGCAAACTTTGTCTACAGTTCTAGGAAGTCGAGTTTACTGTTGCGAGCTCACAGTTTGCTGGATTTGGAATGCCTAGACACCTTCCTCTTGTTTCCTTGTCACTTATTCATCATTGTTATTTCGTTAATCTTTTTATCATGCAATTATGTCATTTCATGTTTATTTAGATTCTCGCATGATCTTCCGGCTTATTTACTAGAATTCATTAAATACTATTAAGACTCCTCCGACTTTACTCACTGGAATTGTTGCTTTCTTTGCAAAAATTGCAGGTCTGTCATCGAGCAAAGGGAAAGACCTGATGGTTCGTTATGAACCTTTGAGCTATCATTGGAGCATGTTTTTTCTCTTTTGACTTATAAGGTTCTCTTATGTATTTGATATTCTCATGATTTTATAAAAGAAGGTTTTCTTTTTGATTTGTGAGATACACTGGATACATGTATACGATTTCCGTTTTTGTTACATGATATAGATGAGATCACTTTTGCAGGATTTCCACATTTAGGTGTGGCCCGACTTTAAATTCTTTAAAATTACTTGCTTTAATTATTTCACTAGTTACGCAGTACCATACTAAATTAAAACATGAAAATCTTGATAACACTAATAAGTGATCAAAAGATACTTAATAAAAAAAAGGCTGAATAGGCTTGCATTAACCTTGCGGGGGTTAACTAAAGGTCTACGAGTTTGATTTTTGGGTTCATATGCAGTGAGAAATTCAAAAAATTTGAAAAACCCCAACATGATAAAAAATAAGTTCCATTAAACTAGATCTATAAAAGTAAACCGTAGCTTAATCGGTAATTTTCTTCCTCTTTGTTCAATTTCAAAGACATTCAAGTGCGCGTCCTCTATCAAAAATCTACACATGAACACTAACATCAATTTGGATTGCTAGCCTTAAAAGAGATACAAAACATTTTTCCTTTCTCTCCCAAAATCCAGAAAACTTCAAATTTGCAAAAAAGAAATCTAATTTTGTTTTACATTTTCAACCTCTATTTATATGAGCAGATAAGCTTACTATAAAACCTATTCGTGGCAATTCAAGCAAATTACACATACGTTCCAATTAATAAGTTATCACATACCAAATCGTAAGGCATTTATATCATGAATCTCTTCATATAAAAATCATTACTCTGGATTAATTGAAATTTTGCAAAGCCTTTCTCTGTGTCCGACCCGATAGCTTTATGCGACATTGGCAGTGAACCAAAATCATTTTGGTACATAAGTCATAAGCGATTTATAGCAAGCCATTATGACTACCTACTTAGCATGAATATTAAAATTGATGCAAGCTAATGAATAACATATACATATCCTTTTATCATGCGATATCTTTCGTTAAACATAATCCATGAAAAATCACCCTTAATGTTTAATCGTACAAGTCTCGATCTTTAGATAGAGTGAAAACATCCAAGTGACATTGATCATAGTAATTCAATTGGACTTGGTTATTTAATAGTCTAACATATCTAGGGCTCCAATGATATCTCTCTCTATACGATAGGGACAAGTTTTATTTTGATTACATGCCTTCAAATATTATTCACATGGTAACCAATCACAATCTTTAAAATCATCTTATTAAAGAAAATGTTTAATTCTATCAAATTACTATGCTTCTAATATTGAAGTCTATGGTAATGTCAAGTTGAAAGACTAAATGATATAGTTATCATGAGTAACACCTATGACTTCTCATAGCGGGTCGGTCTAGTACCTTGTTCCCTAGCAAGTACTCATGATCTCGATTCATATATATATGCATGATCATCACATGAAAATTAATCAAGATTCACACTAGTCTTAACTCATTATAGTCCCAGTATAATGACCAACTAGGGACATTTAGAATATTTCAACAAATACCATTGGATCTTATTATAAGGTAAACATGCAATCACTTATAATAAAACATCAAACAAAAACCTCTATTTTATTAACTAAAATTATAAGATAAACAATGTTTATTAGATTGACCTAGGGCATATTCTCGAATATATTCCACATGCACTACAACCAATCATTCATGTATCTTAGACCTAATGACCTAATATCATCACGTTTTACTTATGGAAGAGCCTTCGTTAAAGTATCTGCAACATTGTCTTCTCTAGGAACTCTGCAAATCTTCACATCTCCCCTCTTAATGTTTTCTCAAATAAGATGAAAACGTCTAATTATATGTTTGGATTAATGGTATGATATTGGTCCCTTGG
Source organism: Stephania yunnanensis (assembly GCA_039657365.1). Taxonomy (NCBI): domain Eukaryota; kingdom Viridiplantae; phylum Streptophyta; class Magnoliopsida; order Ranunculales; family Menispermaceae; genus Stephania; species Stephania yunnanensis. Next base: position 21,478,043 of record CM077581.1, on the reverse strand, counting down.
CCTATGCTATCACCTGGTTATTTTTACAATACGAGCAAATGAGGTTAGCGATACTAGGAACCATACCAAGTTTAGAGATGAAGCTTTTGATTCAAACTGCCTCCTAAGTTGCATCGAACACTGCAATATACTCAACTTCTATTGTAGAATCTTTTATAGTTTCTTGTTCCAAATTTTTCGCCTCACTACAACATTAGTAAAATTAAACACATATGTAGACTGGGATCTAAACTCATCTAAATCAGTTTGAAAACTTGCATCTATGTAACCATTTACAACAAGCTCATCTTCCAAGCTTCCATAAACCAAGAACATTTCTTTAGTAATTGTTAAGTACTTAAGAATGTTCCTTACTATTGTCCAGGTCACTCTCATTAGGATCAGACTAGTATCTACTTGTTACGCTTAATGCATATGATACATTAGGTCAAATGCATAATATGGCAAATATGATAGATCCAACAGCTAATGATTATGAAATTGTATTGATGCACTCTTACTCATCATTAGTCTTCGAAAATTGAGTCTTACTAAGACTAATACCATGAGACATTAGTAACGACCCTTTTTTAGAGTTTTCATACTGAACCTATTTAGTACTTTATCAATATAAGCACTCTGACTTAGACCGATAAGCCTTTTAGATCTATCCCTATAGATCTTAATCCCAAGTATGTAGGTTGCATCTCTAAATCCCTTCAATGAGAAAACACTTCCCTAACTAAGACTTTACAGTCTGCAAGGTTGGGATGTCATTTCTAGTAAGTAATATACCATTAACATATAGAATCAGAAAAGAACCACGGTCCCACTGACCTTCTTGTATAGGCAAGGCTCATCTTCATTTTTTAATGAAACTAAATTCCTTAATTGTTTCATCAAAGCAAAGAATCCAACTTTGAGAAGCTTGCTTTAATCCATATATAGATTTTTGAAGCTTTTCCTTCCTCCTAGAATTTTCAAGATGAACAATGCTTTTAGGTTATATCATATATATATATATGTGTGTGTGTGTATATATCCTCAAGTAGCTTTCCAATTAGAACAACTATTTTTTGACATCCATTTACCATGTCTCATAGTCATAATATGTTGCTATGGCAATTAGAATGCTAATGGATTTAAGAATGGCTACAGGAGAAAGGGTTTCATTATAATCGACACCTTGAGTTTCTTTGAAACCATTTTCTATTAGTCGTGGTCTATAAGTGTGCACATTGCCATTTATGCACTTTTCTTTTGTAAAACCCATTTATATCTAATGGTCTTACAACATTCAGGTAAATCAACCAAGTTCCGAACTTGGTTCTCATACTTGGATTGCAACTTAGAATTCATGTCAAACTTCCACTGGTGGTTGAGTGTTTATTTTTGGTTCTTGAACTTCTTTAAGACTTACTTGATTCCTATTGTAGCCATTTGAAATAAACTTATTTTCCATAAAGACACCATTTCGAGCACCAAACATTTTGTTCTCAATGGGATTATAAAAGTTGCATCCTCTAATTTCTCTAGGATAACCAATAATTACAAACTTGGTAGATTTGGCAAATAATTATTTTTGAGATTTTTCTATGTACGAAAACCTTACAGCCCCTAATTGCAATGAAAGACGAACTTGGTCTTTTCCCAAACTACATCTCATATTGTGTTTTATCAACCGCTTTAGAAGGAAATAGGAAGATCTGCATGACTCATCATATATCAAACCATATCCAATAAAGTATGATTTCTCCTTTTAGAAACACCATTCCACTGTGGAGTTGCCGGAGGAGTTAGCTATGAGACAATTTTATAGTTTTTAAGATGATCATTAAAATCTTGGCTCAAATATTCACCACCTCGATCCGATTAACTATTTTAATAGTTTTACTAAGTTAATTTTGCACTTCATTCTGAAATGTCAGAAATGTCTCAAAAGATTCATCTTTACATTTAACGAGATAGACGTAATCATATCAGCTTAAATCAAATCATCAGTGAAAGTAATGAAGTACTTATAACCACATCTAGCTATTATGTTTATAGGATTACATACATTAGTATATATTAGACCTAATAAATCACTTGCCTTTTCACTATTTCCTATAAAGGGACTATTTGTCATCTTGCCTAGTAAACAAAATATACACGTTTAATATTATTCAAAATCAAATAAATCTAAAAGTTAATCTTTATGGAGTTTAGAAATGCGTTTCTTATTTATGTGACCAAGACGACAATGCCAAAAGTAGGCTCGATTTAATTCATTTGACTTGAATCTCTTTATATTTTTGTTAAGAATAGGAGTATATATGGATCTTTTCATATTTTGAATATAAATACCATCACACAAATCAGCATTCGCATAGAAAACCTTTTATGAGAAATAGAGAATTTATTAGTCGTAATAATGAAATTAAAACCATCCAAATCCAAACATGAGACGGAAATGATGTTTCTGCTCTAAGACAAACAAAATAACAATTTTTTAAAACTAAAACAAGCACAGTGGGTAAAATTAACTCATAGCATCCTACAACGAAACAACAACCTTTGCTCCATTTCCAACTCGTAGGATGGCTTATCCTTTCTTTAGCTTTCTACTTTGGGTGAGCAATTGCGCATTAATATAAATTTGAGATTCACATCTAGAATTCAATACCCACGAATCACTAGTAGACAATTTAACTTCAATAATGTAAATACCAAAAATAGTAGTCACACTAATCTTCTTTTTCTTTAGGTCATGAAGATAAAGCTAACAATTTCTAAACCAATGCCCAAGTGCATGCGAAAATGATAATTTTCTTCTTTTTCCTTTTCCTTCTAGGATTGCGAAGTAGAAGCAACCTTAGGCTTGAGATGTTCCATAGGCTTTGAAATAGTCACAACAACCTTGGACATTCTAGCCTTGCTTTTTGCTTTTTTCCTTATGGCCTTTCATTTCAGAACCATCAACACATTAGTAATAGGTTTCTTGACATTTTGTTTAGCAGTTTTAATCTTTAAACGCAACTCTGAGATAGACTTCTCCATATTATTCATGTTATAGTTCATCATAACTTAGGAATAACTATTTGCCAATGAATTCAGGATCAAATCTGTAGCCAACTCTTTGCTTATGGGAAACCCAAGTCTATCATGACGGTCAATATAGCCCTTCATTTTAGAAGATGAGGACTAACTACCACACCATCAGCCATTTTGCAAGAGTGAAGGTTCTTGACAGTTTGAAACTTTTCTTGCCTAGCCTGCTATTAGAACATTTCCTTCAACATCTTAGCCATGTCGTAAGGTTCCATGTGTTCAATGTCCTACTGAAGTTCAGGAACCATGGTTGCCAACATAATGCATGCAATATCAGTTGAGTCGTTGACATGCTTAGTATGTGCATCCTTCGTGACTCTTAAAACATTGGTTGTTGGTTCCTTAGGAATAGGATTATTTATGACATATAACTTGCGTTCATGCTCAAGAACATTTCTCAAGATTCTGAACCACTCAAGAAAATTTTTCTCAAACAACTTATCCTTCTCGAGGATGGATCATACAGACAATGGATTATGTGATTTGAAGAGGCCATATATCTAGAGCAAAAATTACACAAAAGTTTGTTTTAGTCTAAGAAATAGACTCATACTAAATTAACAACCCTCCTTAAAACACTATGTTAAGTTAAAGTACTAAACTCTATGTTTCACCCAATTCCAAGATAGCTAAGGCTTGGTACTTTGATTTAGGTTATTTAGGTAGATATCTATTACCAATTATATTATTGTAACTTTTATTTATTTTTTACAACATTATGACATCTTTATGTCTTAGCATGTTTTTTCTCATGTTGTGCCTAAAGCCTTAAACTATTTTGATAGCTTATCAAGCCTAACCATTTCAAACAATAGAGTAATCATTACTCAACTTGCCTGACCACAATACACTCAGCGTAGGCATAGCCATATTGATGTGATCGAAGCATTTACATGTGTTCGAGAATGGATGGCACTTGATTTATAATTTGGAAGAGGGGTTTTTTTATTTGTTTTAGTTATCATAACTTGAACAAGATAAATATCATATCTTGGAATGCATGTCCAATCACTAAAAAAGTTAGGAAATCTTACTAATATTAATAATAAAAAAAAATTTATGCGCTACGAATAGTTAGTGGCGGTCCCGCTAACTGGTTATCAGACGAGGGTACATCTGGCAGCGCCCCTATTTTTTTTACAAAACAAATTCCAATTCTGAAAATCGAAAATCAACAAACATTTCTCATTATTTTAGCCAATCCAATTGACCAAAACTCCCCCTTATTTTAATTTCAAAAAATATTAACTAAAACATTTTATAATTAAGCCGAGTCCACCTCTTTCTTAATATCTTAGCATAATCCTAATCCAATTAGAATTTAAGATACTTTCAATCTTTATCAAATACGAGTTTGTTATTTTTCTCGCATGTCTTATATGATTTGTAATTCTTATTTAATTAAAAGTTTATCTCGTATTTAATAGGAATATACTGTCAGATAACCACAATGAGATATATGATCGATACTAATTTTATTCTTATCAATATAATACAATCAATTGAATCAAGAAACGAAAAATTAGTCATGCATTCAACATTAGAATCATACTAAATTAATCATATTAACCTAAACATGATTTCTACTATGGAGACATACATAGTTATTGAACAAAAATGAACTATGTATTCAATACTAGAATCACATTAACCTAAAAATGACTTCTACCATGTGAACATACGAAATTCACATCATTCAATATTAAACCATATGTTACTCGAGATATTCCAAATATGAATTCTACCATTGCATCAAATCATGTATATTTATCCAATACATGAATTAACAACATACTTTAAAATATATTATTGATAGCAATTATCATATAACCTATACGTATAGCATATATACATTAATCAAGATCATGTTTTCACATATATATCACATATAAATCAGAGAAAACATGCAAAAGTTTAATAAAACCTAGCCTAATGCTCTGATACCCCTGTTAGGTTTTTAGGTTTCATAAGACGTGAAAAATTCAAGACAATTTTAAAAAACCCTAACAGGATTAAAAATAAGTTCCATTAAATGTGATCTACGAAATTAAACCTTACATTAATCTGTGATTTCCTTCTTTAATTGTTCGATTTCCAAGATGTTCAAGTGTGTTTCCTATATTGAAAATCCACACACAAAGGTTGACTATAATTTGGAGTGCTAGCTCGAAGAGAGATAGAAAACATTTTTCCTTTCTCTCTCTAAGTTCAGAGATCTCAATATTTGCAAAGAAGAAATATAATTTCATTTTTGTTTTTGAACCTCTATTTATATATGTAGATAAGCTTACTTAAAAAACATATTCATAATACAACTATTTTTATTAGGCAGTTAGAGCAAATTACACATAACCCCTATTAATATGTTATTATATAACAAATTGTAAGGGCTTTGTGTCATGAATTTTCTCCTTTAAAAATTATTAGTTTGAATTAATTGAAATTTTGCAAAGCCATTTTTGTGTGCGATGCAATAAGTTAATGCGACGTTGGTAGTGAACCAAAATCATTTTGGTACACAACTCATATGTGGTCTCTAGCAAGGCATTATGACTACCCAAGTAGCATCAATATCAAAATCAATATAACCTAATGAATAACATATATCATATCCTTTTGATGTGTGATATCGTTTGATCAAACATAAGGCATGGAAAGTCACCCTTAATGTTCAATTGTACTAGTCTCGATCTTTAGGTAGACTAAAAACACCCAAGTGACATTGATCATATCAATTCACTTGGACTCGACCATTTAATAGTCTAACATATTGAGGGATTCATTAATATCCCTCTCTATACAAGAGGGACAAATGTTATCTTCATTACACACATTTACATATTACTAACATGGTAACCAATCATAATACTTATAAATCGTTCAGTTAAAGACAACATTTGATTGTATCAAATTACCATGCTCCTAATATTAAAGTCTACGGTAATCTCATGTCGAAGGACTAAATGATATTGTTATCATGAGTAACAACTATGACTTAATCCCTTTGGTGTTCACATAGCGGGTCGGTCCAGTATCTTATTCCCTAACAAACACTCATGCTCTCGGTTCATATCCCTATACGGATGATCATCACATAACCATCAATCAAGAATTGCGCTAGACTTAACTCATTATAGTTCCCAGTATAATGACTGACTAGGGAAATTTAAGATATTTTAACAAATGCCCATGGATCATATTATAAGGTAAACATACAATCACATATAATAAAACAAGAACCAAAAACCTCTATTTTACTAACTAAAATTATAAGATTAACAATGTTTGTAGATTGACTTAGGGTACATTCCCCAACACCACTTAGGTCTTGGTGGGGCAATACGACAGTCCCTGTCAAAAAATTAGGCCCCACTCAGCAATAGACCTTTGTGGACCCCCGATCAACTTCCATTGAGTCAACGCAAGCCTAGTCAACTTCTATTTCAAAATCTTTTTCCTTAAAGTCCTTATTAGGTTTATAAATTTCATGATGATAACTTTAATGTCGATTACAACAATGTTGTTGAAATTGTTTTAAATAACTTCCAGTGTTGTTATAGACATTAAAGTTATCATCATGAGCTTTATCACCCTAATAAGGATAATGAGGAAATTTATTTGAAAATAGAGACTGACTTGGCGTGCTTGACTTGATGAAAGTCGATTGGGGGTCCACGTAGGTCTAGTTCCTGACGTGGCCATGTTTGTAGTGAAAAGGGTCGTCATAGTTTGTATTAGAGCGAAAGGTTTTTACCCTAACTCTTGATAAGCAACAACTCAACTAAAATGCAAACTTAGAGTTAGGAAAATTAAACTTAGTGTGGAAATCCTATGAATGTAACTGAGAGTCTTACTTGGGAAATGAGGTGAGTCCAGGAAAGGATATATGGTTTATCATGTTAATTTTGATATGTATTATAATATATCTTTAACTATGGCTAATTGAAACTCGCCATTTGCTATTGCAAATCGTGATAGCTGATCATCCAGATGCCAGTAAACATGGTGGAGCCGGGATCCACGCCCTGTCACATCAAAAGATTTTTAGGTTTGGACTCAGAGGATATAGTCGTATGGGAGATGAATGGATGAGTTAATTGTTTTACTTCGAGGCCAGTTTGCGTTGAAGTCATCTCCATCTATACATAAAGTGGCACTTATTACTTATGCGAGTGCAACCATGCCTCAAGCTACTCCGTCAACTCCCACTGAGAGCACAAACTAGCAGTCCCAATTACCACATTAATTAAAATGCAGCCAATAGTAGTGGTACCAACTCACGATGACAATGATGTACACTTGAATGTATAGGCTAGGTCGACTAGAGAGTATGAAAAGTGCAGGCCTAAGAAGTCTAGTGGTAGTCATGATTTAGATGAGGCAGTGGTTACATTCTAAGTCATGAGAAGATCGAGAAGCTCCTAAGGATATAGGACATTAGGAAGCTCACTTTAGCTGCATTATCGTTAATTGGAGATGCTTACATTTGGTTAACTAATCTAAATATTACTCACGAAGATACAACTTCATTGATGGACTTCAAAAGACACTTCCACTAGAATTATTTCTTTCCATCACTCAAGATAACTAAAAGAGAGGAGTTCATGCACATAAGGTAGGGAATAGGAAAGTCAGTTATGGCTTACATGGGAATATACCATAATCTGCTACCTTTTACTGATGGCATAGCCGATAGAGACATAGACCAGATCCACTACTTTATAGAGGGCTTGACGCCAGCTATCAGAGGGACTGTGTTCGCCACTCGCCACCCACGCTAAATGATGCATATGATCGAAGCTTAGTAAGGCATATCTTTGGATACACCCTGACGAAGGTTATGTTCAACTAAGTGAGGCACAGGCTGATCAGAGCCGATCAGAGCAGAAGTGGAAAAAGAATCGCCAGCAAATACAATGATCTAGCAGACCATAGAGTGTGGTTTAAGTTATGTAGCCAACATTGCCAATACTTACTTTTGCCACTACACCGACTCAGGCACCAAGCTACACCAATAGACCTCCACAAGCACTTTAGGCATAGTAGGCTAGAGAGCTGCAGATGGGGGGCGATGGCAAAGATGGTGGAGGGGGCGATGGCAAAGATGATGGTGGAGGCAATGATCATCAGGGCATAAGACATGTTTTGAATAAGGCAAATATGATCATTTAGTGTAGAGGCCATTAACGGTGTGTATCGAGTTTGGACAGGTTGGGCATTTGATGCAATTGATGATTGACTTTACTTTGACTTTTTCCTTTATTTATAGTCGTATAGTTGACGTGTTAACGTTGAGACCAATTACACGTACCTCCCACTTTACCTTTAGCACTGCTGCTGGGGCAAGATCTACCCTAACATGTTATGTGAGCATTGTATAGTCAAGATAGAGGGACACGAGTTACCGAAAGGCCTTAGGGTATTATACTTTTTAAATTTTGTGCGTTGTTAGGTATGGACTAGTTGGCTACTTAAAATGCACATATTGATTGTTTTAGTAAGACGACCAATTCTCCGATCCTTGAACAGTTGGAATTTAGCTTTCGTAGTGATGTGACAGAGTTTTCCACCACCACAGGTAAAGCGGCTATTAGCCAAGAGATGGAGGTCTTTTCTAGCATTCTTAGCATTGAAAAGAGATCAGTTGTAAGTATTTAGGAGATTCTTACAGTTCATGAGTTCTCAGATGTGTTCCTCTAGGAATTACTTGGGATACCACCGCTAAGGGAGATTAATTTCATTATAGATTTGGTCCTAGGGATAGACTAATATTGATACCGCCGTACATGATGGCTTCTAGGAGTTAGAAGAGTTAAGGTACTAGCTAAAAGAGTTATTACATCTATGATTCATTCATCGCGATATGTCGCAGTGGGACGCACCAATGCTATTTGTGAATAAGAAAGATCGGAGCTTGAGACTATGCATCGACTATATGAAGTTGAATTGTGTTACAGTCAAGAACAAGTATTTGTCTCCCCGTATATAAGATTTATTTGTTCAGCTGAGAGATGCATTATGGTTTTCTAAGATTGATTTGAGATCATGATACCATCAACTCAGGATCAAGGATCAAGACAAAAAGAAGTCTTTCTTCAGTACACTATATGGTCACTTTGAGTACACCATCATGTCGTTTTGTTTGACCAATGTTCCAATGATGTTCATGGACTTAATGCATCAAATATAAAGACAATACCTTGATTAGTTTGTGATAGTATTCATAGATGACATCTTGATCTACACCAAAACTCGTAATGATCAGAAATGACATCTTAGGATGATTCTGTAGACACTGAGAGAGCGCCAACTATATGCTAAATTTAGCAAATGCGAGTTCAGTCTATTTTAGGTCAAATTAATAGGAAACATACTTGGAGCTAGTAAAGTTAAAGTAGACCCTACAAAAATTAAAGCTGTGATAGGTTAGCCCATACTAGAGATAGTTACTAACATTCGTAGCTTTTTGGGCTTAGTAGGTCATTACCACAGATTTCTGCAAGTTTTCTCAAAAATTAAGGCGCAAATGAAAAAATTGACCCAGAAGAATGTTAATTTTGACTTGGATAACAAGTGTCAGCATGCCTTTTGACTTTGAAAAAGAAGTTGACCTCACCTCAAGTCTTGGTGTTACCAAAGGCAGGGCAAGACATGGTGGTGAACGGTGATGGATTGTAAGTTAGTTCGTGATGTGTTCTCATGCTGGGAGATGATGTTATAGCTTATGCTTGGAGAAAACTCAAGACTCATAAGAAGAACTACCCAGTTCACGACTTAGAGTTGGTAGTAGTAGTTTTTGCTCTTTTATTTTGCTACACTATCTCTATAGAGAAAGGTTCACCCTGTTCATTGACCATAAGAGTTTGAATACTTATTTACTTAGAAATATATTAATATGAAGTAGAGGAGATGGTTGGAGTTCGTTAAAGACTATGACTTTACATTTGAATACCACCCAAGGAAGTCAAATGTAGTGGTAAATGCATCGAGTAGGAAGAGGTCAAACATAGGGGTAGTAGTTTGTCAGATGACATGTACGTATGCGGTACTTGACGCTGCAGACTTGGTTAGTTCACTGGATGTTCCGGATATAATAGAGGACTATATTTTTGTAGTTGAGGACACAACTAGTCTTTAGTCAAAGGGGTTTAGTGGATCATCAGACAGACTCGCGATTTTATAGATTCAATGAGTTGGCCTATAGTTTATATTACCTCAAATTGAGATAGTTAGCAGACTCTTGCTTAAGATATAGAGGACACCTATAAATTCCAATAGTGGCTGAGTTACGTATAGAGATTATTTAGGAGTTGCACCACTTTCGACAAGTCATTCATCTAAGAAGGACTAAGATGTATCATGACATGAGACATCTATTTTGGTGGTCGAAAAAGAACGTGAACATAGGAGATTACATAAGGAGTTTCGAGATATAGTAGCGTGTCAAGGCTTAGCATAAGAGACCATAAGGATTGCTACAGCCACTACCAATTCCCGAGTGGAAGTGGGAGCACATAGCTATGGATTTCATTAGTGGTTTGTTTATGTCTCAGCGTAACCATGCTAGCATTTGGGTGATCATGGATAGGTTGACGAAATCGGCACAATTCTTACCGGTCTCCAAAAAGTACAAGTTTGAGGAAAGGAGCTGTCTATAAGAGAGGGAGATAGTATGGCTACATGGAATTTTAATTTTGGTTGTATCAGATATTGTATCTCATTTTACATCGAAGCTGCGGGAAAGCATGTGGAAGCAAATTGGCACACAACTTTAGTTCAATACGGCATATAACACTTAAACTGACAGCCAATCAAAGAGATTGAAAGAAAAAAAGCTTTAGGTAAGAACATCTCCACTCATATGCTCAATTGAATGCATTGCTCCTCTGATGATTTAAAAAAAAACTCAATCAATGTTGCTAAATTTTTATTGTATTGTATAAGTTTAAGTTCAAAAATTGGGGTTTCGAGTTAATTACAATTAAAGTTATCTAAGTAAATTACATGGGTTTTGATGTATCTAGTATTTCTAGCTATAATGTTATCTCAATTAAAGGCACCAAATCATCCAATTTACTAATTTCGACTAAATAAAATTCATGACAGAAATTCTATCTATTTTTATACTCCACTTAGGTCCTAGTGAAATTTCAAATCAACAAAATAGTCCAAATAATTATAAAAGAAAAATTTTCAATATTTTCAACCTATACATATTATGAAACCATAACACAATTTATTTTTTTCAAACAAAACATACCAATATGCTATGGAAACACATAACTGACTATCCTTATCAAAACTTAGTTTTCAAGTCATGCTTCTAATAAGAGATTGATATTTACAAATAAGGACTTAAAGTTTTACTTAGAGTGTCAAATATGGTTATTGATCATTATAATGAGATTTTATTACTGTTCAATCTTTGTATTAAGTTTGTAGACTTCAAAGAACCAATGCTGAGAATTTTAGAAATTGTTTTGAGTATTTTAGCCGCATCTCAAGTTGTATAGAACCAAGTTTTTGGAAATTATTTTAAGGTCCATAAGAGATTGTTTTACAATGAACTAAAATAATCAAACTTAAATAAGCTCTAATAGATAAAAAATAAACTCTAATAAGTACCAAGGACATAGAGAGTCAGTGCCTAGTATCGGCAGTGCATACGAACATGTGGGAGCCACGTTTTTCTTGGATATTACTGCATTATGAGGTAAGTAAGACAGTAAGAGCGTCAACATGATTTCTTTTAAACTTCTTATTATTAATCTCTTGAAAAGCATTCCATTCTTTTATTTCATTCTTTTCTCAAGTGGCATAGTGTATAGATAGTGCACTAGTAGTGTCATCTCACATGATAAGCATCCGAAGTCAGCACGGCTTCTCGTTGAGGACTATTAAAGGAATAAATCATCCTTCTTCACTGCGTACTTGATTAGTCTTTTTACCATGCACTTTCTCATTTTATTTATAACTTCCTTTAAATATTTCCATGATTTAGAGACTATTGTAATTTATTACTGAGAAATACTATTGAATCTCTTTTGGTTTACTCACTGGAATGGTCTCTGTTGTTGATGACAATTGTAGGTCCTTTAAGCAGTAAAAAGAAATAGCATGTACTTGGTAATTACCTACAAGCTACCCATGGAGTCAGCTCCATTAATTATACTTTGTAGGTTTTTTTCTCATTTTATTATAAATATGACTATGTATTCAAGAAGTTTTGATTCTTTTTGGAACTTGGGGATGTGAGATACACTTGATGATAGTTGCATATGCGTATTGTTGTCTTTATCACTAGTTATAAGCATGATATTACACTATTTGTGGAATTTCCACACATAGGTTGTCCCCACATTAATTCTAATTATCAATAATATTGTTTAAGTTGTTTTAAATTGCTTTCGCTGTTGTAATTGACATTAAAGTTATCATCATGAACATTATAACCCTAATAAGGACAATAAGAAAAATTAATTTGAAATAGTGGCTGACTAGGCATACGTTGACTTCATGGAAGTTGGCGAAGGTCCACGTAATTCTAGTGTTGGGTCGAGCCTAGTTTGTGGCAACTGGGGCTATAACATGTAGGGCCAATTAGTGGGAACTGGGGCCGTCAAACTTTATTTTGCTTCTCTAGATTCTGGAATCGAGATCTGATAGCTATGTTGGGTTGTTACTGTGGTAATGAAGGTGAGTAATGGAGTTTATTTTTCATTTCAATCATATAGGGATTGTGTTAATCGTGTATAAGGGATGGTTGTGATTGTTTTCTTGTTGTGATTGATTGTTGAGGGAGAGAAGAGATGAAAAGAGGGATTGAGTTTGATTTGAAAAAATAATGATGCTTGGACGATTGGAATTAAAGTTGGTCCGCAGAACGAGATGACCCAGAGTAGTCGTCTCCTCTTTATCCATGCCTATAGGGGCAAGGCTTAAAAGTGCGTTAAGGCCATACTCCAAATCTCCAAATCGAGTGAAAAAAAAATAACTATCTTTTTCATTTTTGTCAAGGAAAAAAAGGATTGATCCCTGGACCATGCCAAACTATGCTTGGTTTAAGGATAAACTCCTCTTCATTTAAATATAAAAAGGTTTTAAATTCTAAAATAAAACAAAAATCCCTGCAAAATTAAGAAAAACTCAGAAAAACCGAATTTTTGGACAAAGAAATAGAAAGTATGGATTTCAATGAAAAATGAAAATTTGAGATATTTTCAAGACTTTATACGGGGATTTTCCCTCATAAACTGTGCTATGACACCTAAGAAGGCATGAAATGTGACAAATTATGTTAAAGCCTAGTAAAGCTAATTTTTAATCGTGAATAATAATTTATAGTTGAAATTATGATTTGAACATCAGAGGATTTATTTGAGAGTGTTTTTCAGGGTTTTCAGGACTCGGCAGTACCAATTAAAGTTTAATAACTTGGAAATAAATTGTGGAACTATTATGAAAACTTACAAGACCTATAAATGAATTGTAGGACCGCAATTGGAACCTTGTGGTTACTAATCCAGAGTGTAAGAAATTCATTGTGTTGTGTTTATACAGTAAGTAAATTCCATTGTAACTTTTACATTGTATGACTATAAATTTCATATATATTGCATTGATTATTTGTTTTGCATTATTTATTGTACATGCATACAAGAGTGGCAAATAGGGTCGATTAGAATCTCCTTATAGTGATTACTATACTTAGGTTATAGAGAACATTATATTTTGTTTGAGGGGTTAAAGTCATTGATCATTTGCATCACATAGTTATCATGAGATCAAATCGAACTAGATCATACTCCTATAGTTTAGAGAATTAAGACTAGTTTGGCTATCCTCTTACGACATGAGTCATTATTAATGTTCACTTACCACTTTTGAAAGATATCATCTGATTATGGTCGGATAATATAAATGGGATGAATTCACGATTATATTTAAATTCTCTTGGAATATACAATTTCTTTTAATCTAATTAATTATGATCCATTTAATTATTACATGTGTACTTGACAGTGTGGAATTTACTTATATGGGATTTATTTACTTTATGGTTGGTAATCACAAGTTCTAGTAACGACAAGGGAAAGTGAAGCTTCCAGACTTTTAGTGACTCTTTCAACTTCATTTTCTTTATAAATGAATTGTTTTTGGTATAATAGATTGTGTAAATGGATTTTTATGTTCATGCGTGGTTAGGATCTCTTTTAGACTATTGTAATAGTTTTGGGTAGGATTGGGATAATTATGTGAATTGTGTTAGTTTGAAGATGAAAATGATTTTGATCTTTTAAAATAGGTTACAATGAATATATGTCTAGTTGATGAAGTATATACTGTTAAGAGGTGGATTGTGAGTCATTCGACATTTCCACTACGTTGAGCTAGTTTTGTCTCAAAAGTCTTGAAGTCCGAATTTTTTAGGTTAACGCTTAGAAATAGCGGGGGTGTTGTCAAATTTGTTTAAGTAATTTTGAGGTTAATTTAATTAATCTAAAAAAAACTTTGAGTTTGAAATTAACTTTTAGGATCCTATAAGCTTGATAAAGTTTGTATTGGGTGACTTGAAGGCTTATGGTTTTTATTTACTATATAAAAATTAAGGCTGACTAGATTATCGGAAGATTAAGGTAATCTAGGCCGGTTAGACACCTAAATTAGGTGGGGTCTAACAAAGTTGGTATCAGAGCCTAGGATTTTAAGAGAATCTCATTGATTGAGTTTCAGTTAGTGATTAGTTGGGAAGTAAAGCAATGGAAAAGAGTAAAAAGTTAAAAAATCTTATGATTCTATTATTTGTGTTTCATATTATCGTTATATCAATGAATATAATTATGCCAAACAACTTTTCTTGCAGAACATTATTAGTGGACAACAAGAGATGGATCAGAGATCTAGCAAGGGCAATAGGATCCGCAACATGTGGATTCAAATGTGTTTTAGAACTTGGCTCGGCACATGTCCGAGTTGCTGAATATTTTACGAGCATAAGTGGCAACTCCTTAGGAACTTATGGTTCCTTCTATTCATGATGTTCCTACTGCCACTTTGGCCTCTCAATAGTTGTAAGCTACCTCTATAGTTTGTCTTAGAGTTGAACCGGTTGTTGCAGTTTTAGTTCAAGGCGATACAATCATTATTAGTGGAATGTCACTAGAGGAAAGATAGAGGAGACAGTATAGGAAGTACGACCCTATATACTTCTTTAGTGAATTAGACTTGAGGAGTGTAGATACATTAGTTCTTAATTATGAGAAGCTTAATCATTTGTTAGGTAATGACGAACATTTGAAGGGTTAGATATCTTCATAATATTTTCATGCCGATGTTGAGATGTGGTGGAGATCTCTACATGACGGGCATCTTGTATTTAATACTTCGGCTAATTTTCTAGAGGACGTCAGTGAGCATTACTTTCATAAAAGCATGATTGTATATAAAATACTACAGTTTCATCATCTAGTTCAAGGATACATGTCACTGGCTCGGTACGACTTACACTTTAATTATCAATGTAGATTTGACGGAGAGTCAAGAGTGAAAGAGAAAAAAAAAGATGCGTAAGTAGATGTGCAGGTTGTAGGAGGAGCTTGACACCACCATATCGACAAACACTCTGTGAGAGGTTTGAGATAGGGCCAGAGCTTATGTGACTAAACAAACTTTTTGCCAGAATTTCCAAGATATCAAGGTGTAGTGGATTCAAGACAGAGCTCAGGTTCAAAGAGTAAAAAACAATTTCATCTAGAATTGCTATGAAGTTTCAGAAGAAAGGGAAGAGTGGAGGACCACCATTCACATACACGACACCTGTTGTCTCATCATACGTACATCATAATATTTATCCGATCATAGCCAATAGACTATTGTAGTTGTCCAACCCCACCAAATTATGGCATCTAACCGGCATCAATTACCTTAATCCCTTGATAATCTAGCAGTCATAACCTCTCTATTACTAATAAAACTCAGGCGTGAGGAGAATGATGAAATGAGTCTCGTTTCTCTAGATTATAGGAGTATGATATGGTTCAACGCAATCATAAGATAACCAAGAGATGCAAAGTATCCGTGACTCCAGCCTCTCAAGCAAAATATAGTATTCTATAATCACACTATAGTCTATACAGTAAGGAGACTTGAACCGCCTTATCTTCCTAAGTAGTGTATACATGTACAACAAAAATGCAAAATCAAGGATTAATACAATTTATATAGAATTATAATCATACAATGTAAAGATTACTATGAGATTTACTTAACCTTACAAATGCGATATCACAACTCCCTTGTGCTCCGAGTTGGTAAACTAGTCCATACGGGCTCCAATCTCAGTCCTACAATTCATTAATACGTCAAGTATGCTTCCATAATAACACCATTTTTCCAAATATGTGCAATTTAATTGACCTAATCATGTCCCAAAACCTCTCAAATCCTTCCAAAATAAATTCTCCAATCTCCAGACTTCATTTTTCACTCAAAATTATTGTTCGGCATAAAAAATTATGTTATCAAGGCTGAAATAATTTTTTTGTAATTTTTTATATATTTATCGGTCTTACTCGTCCCTAAAACCTCAGAATTCCTCCAAATCCACTCCTCGAATGTTCGTATCCCAATTTTGATTCCAAATTATGATTCGAAGTCAAAAATTACCCTTGACTAGGCTTTTAATTAATTTTTCAAATTTTGGACATTTTCATGTATCGTAGCATTCTTTACGAGAAAAAACCCCAGCATAAATACTCGAGAAAATCTCAGAATTCTCATTTTTCTTACAAATCCATATAAATAAATTTTTCTAAAAATATAATTTTTTTCCTTTTTTGGATTTTCTTTCTATTTTATGTAGTTTTTCTTTTTAATTGGGGTTTGATCCCCCGAAAAGGACCTGGTTTGATCTGGTATAAGGTCAAACCCCATCTTCTTCTTCCTCATGAAAACAACCCATGTTTTTATGTTTTCTTACTTGATTTGTTTTATTAGAGTTGGGTTTCACCCCAACCCTAAAGATATTTGGGCAAGGGAGACTGCTAGGAAGTCGTCTCCTTCCTCGGACTGAGCCTCCCTCTTATTCCCAACTTCTATTAATACACCTCACAAAAACCTCCAACAAACCCAACAACAACAAACAACACACACACACTCACCTCGGGTCTCAATAACCTCGTGATCTCTCTCTGTTAGTCTCCTTTCATTCACTCTCTCGATCTCCTTCTATCGTTTTCTTTGTTTTTCTCTTTGATTTTGAAATCGAAATCACATATAGACGTGGTCATCTATTTTTAAACCATATATATTAGATTTCATCGAGATAAGCATCATGCGAATCTCGAGAAAATCTAATGATTCATTTTTATAATATAAATTCGAATTTCCTCAAGATAAGTAATACGTATCTCAAAGTCAGTCTTTATTTCAAAACGACATTTAAATCAGGCAGTGGTGATTTGAATATACATTAGAATCTTCTCGAGATTCACATCGCACAAATCTCTAGGCAAATATAATATTTCCCTTATTTATAATTTTAATTTCTTAGAAAAAGGTGTTGCGTATGTCGAGGTCGCAGTTCTGGCTTTCAACTACATAAGTACCATCTCTTGAATGAATAACTATGGAATCAATTATTTTGATCTCCTCGATATATGTATAGCGTACCTCGAGGTAAATCAACTAGTTTTATATACAGAACAAACACTTTTGATTTTCATTAATATTGAACAAAACGCATCTTGAGGCATGGACAAATCATCTCATAAACATCAACGTTCTACCATTTCTCTTTCTCGACACTCAAGCCATGCGTATCTTGAGGCAAATCCAAGTTATAGTTTAATATAATTCAAACTATAGGATTTGTTTACATATATTTATATATATAAATATATATGTTCCTATGTATTTTTGTGGCTATAAATTCGCTACGTGCACCAACAACCAATCTCGGGTGTGCACACTGTTATAAACCCTATGCGTGTCACCCTAGACCTTGCGTGTCGCTAGGCTTCCACCAATTTATGAATTATTTCATTTGATTTCATGATTATTTCTTCAATTTACATCCAAATTAAATTCTAAAAATACCAAAAAATTTTGGAATATTAGAAAGAATTCCCCAACGCGCTCTAGGAATTCACGAACACTGTGTATACACTTCAACTTGACCCTGTGTCACGTCAAAATAATGTAAAAACATCAAATAGGCTCTTGACACATAAGTGTAATATTAGATTTATGATCTCCAATCTGTAACACATGGGTTCCACTTTGGATACCTAAACCTCAAATTAAAATAAAAAATAATTAATTAGCCACCTAATCAAGTTTATAAAATTCTCAGATGTCACCGAAGTTGACATGGACAACCTCAAGACATGCACGATCATAGTCTTTTTAGCCTTTAAGTCTTAGCGGTGCACCTCAATCACAAAGGAATGGCGATAAAGGTTGAGGATTTTAATGACAAAGTGTGATTCAAAGATAAGACCCTAGTCGGGCATCTTCTTTGGACAGTAAACCTATGATTTCTTATTTTATCTTTGAGCAATAAGGTCACTATAGTCGAGAATGTCCAAATTATCACGGTTCGACTACTTGTTATAAGTTTGGGAAGAAGGGACTTATTCAGAAAAATTGTCCTTAACTTTTGGTGTTGTCTTCTATAATGTCACAGTCTCAGCAGCAGACTGGGAATGTCTATAGATGATAGTAGAACCAGACTCTTCGGCGAACTGTAATCTTATAGAAAGTACTATCTCCGTTTACAATCGTCCTATGCATGTTTTAATTGAGTTTGGTTCTACAATTTCTTTTATATCTGGTCGTATGGTGATTAAGTTAGGGTTAACTCTGGTGCAAGTCCCTATTCAACTTGTCCTCAACCCTGTAATTGGGTATAATGTGTATCTTCACTTTATGTTTAAGAAGTGTGTTATCGAGATCTTTGAACTCGAGACGGCCATTGATCAACATGTGGAGTTTTTGGAGTTTGATGTGTCGCTAGGAATGAATTTGCTAGCAGCCTATCATATAAATTTCGATTGTTTCCGTAAGATGATGTTGTTTTATGACACGTATAGAATGTGTATAATAAGTTTCCTAGATATCCTTACCATTTGTAGTAGTGATAAGTGGGATCATCTCCTCAAAGATTTTGCAAACTTCTTTAGGAAAAGGTTTTTCGAAAGGTTTTATTATTTTTACTTCAATTTAATTAAAACGTGAATAAAAAATATCTAATAAAACTATATTCAATTAATTAAATGAACTTAACTAACTTAACTAACTCAAATCAAATTTACTAAAACTAAATTTGAATCAAATCAATTCAATTCAAACCAGTACAATATAATACACACATCTAAAAATATCACAACAATGAAACATTAATCCATTTTGTGTCCAAACATACTACTCAAATCATAATAATAGTCATACTTTCATTATTTTATAAGTTTTTTTCAAATCAATAAACTTGAATCATAAGTAAGTTGATAGCCCTTATCAAGCCACTAGTTTTCTTTAAATCATTGGAAGAGCCACATCCTAATTTTATTGAATCAATCATTCAAAAGCCTAAAGAAGTTAATTAGATGAGAAAACGACATTAAATTTAGTGACAACTTCAAACTACTAATCTTAATACCTTTGGAAATACACTTCAATATTAAACTTAAATCTCAATTCAAGGAGGACACCTAATGGTAATAGAACTATTAAACAATCCTAGTTACTGCTTTAAATTAGATATATAATCCAAATATAAAAATAAGCATTCTACACTATGCATGCAATGCAAAGCTTCATGATTGTAATATGCAAATAACAACCTATTAAATCAATGAAGTGAAGAATACCATTAAGTTTCAAGCTTTAAGTACAAATCAATCTTCATTATGACATTACAAAATGGATCAAGTTCATATTCGTACATTGTTTAGATTAATAAATTACTCACTTATGTTCATAATAAACAATAAAGTAAATAAAAGACATTAATAAATACCTCTCAATTGAATACTTTGAATATTCAAATCGTCTCCAAAAGTATGAACAATAAAACTAAACTAAAACTTAATAAATATAATTAGTATGACTCCAAAAGCAATGAAATATGTTCTAGGATAATTAGGTGCACTAAATCTCGAAGCCCAAGGTTCATATATTTATTATTCTAAGTGGTACATATCCAATCAAAACAAAATTTCTTAATTTTCTCCTAAAAGCTCAAAACTTAGCGAATCATAACAAAATCCTCTATTAATGCTCATTCGGTGGGCACCTCGGTGAAAATGTGTCCTTGTCCTTCATCAATTAAATTGGAGAATCATATATTAAACTTGATTCACTAATGAATCCCTAGCTCTTTTTTTTCAAAATTGATTGAATTCTTTATTTTCTTCCATTTCCTTGCATAATCTAAACATAACTTGGAATCATAAAAAACAAGAGAAAACCTAGTATAATTAACACATGTCGAACGTGTACAAAAAAAATTTCACCTTTATTATAATATTTGATTTTATAGTAGTGGTAAGTGGGAATCGTCTCTACAGGGATTTTGCAAAATTCTTAATTAAAGAATTTTTATTATTTTTTATTCTCAATTTAAGTTAATAAGAATTAGAATTTAAATTAATATTTTTTAAATATAAAAATTAACTAAACCAACTAAACTTACATAAATAAAATAAATCAAGATCAATAAATTAAAAGCAACTCAATTAAATAAAACACAATAATAAATACACATCTAAACAAACCTCTTACAAAGTGAAACTTCAATTTATTTTTCATCCAAACATTTTACTTTAATAACATAGTCACGAACATAGTTTCTAAAGTATCCTAGATCATTAAACCCTAATCATGAGTAAGTAAATAGCCTTTAGCCTTCCATTTATTCTCCTTATACCGCTGAGAAAGTCATGTTCTATTTTTATTGAGCTAACCCATTTTGAATACACAAAGACATTAACTTCATGCAATAAAACTGTGATGACCCACCCCCGACCTAAGGTCGAGTCGCTTGGCCCAAACCGTTACCGAAGCTCAATACTTGAACCAGGCCAACATAATGACTTGGCACACCTAATTCAACTTGCAAAACTACACAAATGTACGTATGAAATAATAATTACAGAATTTAAAACTAGAAGGTTTCATATGTTAAAGAATAATTCTAAATAAAGGTGTTTAAGTATCCCTAAGTAACTACAAATGTTTACTACCAAGGTACTAAGTCAACAGGTCTCAAGGATTAGAATCTAACCATTAATTACTTAATACAACCCATGTTTAGATGTTTTGAATATCAATAATATAAATAGCATGCAAATTTCATATCAAAGGCAAAGCTCTACGTTATCACCTTCCCTTTATCCCGTGCTAGTGTCGAAGAAAACTTACCTGAAAAGAAAGTCGGGTGACCCAAAAGAAACAAAAGAAGCTTAGTAATGTGGAAAACTCGCACAACCATCAAACATACAAGTAACACTACTAATAATGTGAGTCTATCATGAATTGAAAGTAACGGCAGAGAAAAGATTAATTTCACGAATATCCTTAGTCAACTTCATAAAGCATCATATAGGGAACATAATAGCAATTATAGATAGAATCATGCAAAGCTGATTCAAGAGAGATATCATAATAGCATAATAACATAATAAGTCAAGTCCCATTCTATGCGTACTAATTACTAACAAGAGTCCGATAACTAATTACCTTACTCTCAAAGTGATGCAAACCATTAGTTCATATAAAGGCCTTTATGCCCCCTAACTTTTCCCATCAAGTCCATAATAGGGTCATCCAAAACCATTACCAATGTGTGCAATAATCTCATGTATCAATCTCATAGTATGACTCAAATAATGGTGATGACCATGAAATACTCATATGGTGGAGACAACCACGAATATGAGATAAAAACAACATGAGCAAAAAGCAACACACTCATATTCCATAGATAGTCACATTCAAGTAAAAATTAAGTCGCAACCCATTCTCAAAGTCTTGAATTAAAACTATTAGACCTAATAATATCTAATAGTATGTCAGGTTTGATGATTGAGCTATCTCGCCACTTACCCCTCGACTTACCAAACAAGACTCTATTGGCCCTTATTCGTTTGGTGTCCTTTGTGAACTTCCTTTTGTATCGAGACATCTAAAACATCACATTAACATGACAATTCAATTGTACACTTAAAGTTTTCCTTTTTATTTTCATTGGGGTCCACTAGTGTGGACCTCGTGGGTCAAATGTTGCCTGATACAAGGTCTTTGGGGGTGGGGTGCACTAATTTAGGTCTCTGCCAGCGCCATTACATGTCGCCTTATTTTTAAAGAAAATTTAATTTTAAATAAAAAGAAGACCATTGGCATATAAGCCTCTCCTTTTTGGTGAAGGGCCAGAAGGCCCC
Organism: Stephania yunnanensis; assembly: GCA_039657365.1. Taxonomy (NCBI): domain Eukaryota; kingdom Viridiplantae; phylum Streptophyta; class Magnoliopsida; order Ranunculales; family Menispermaceae; genus Stephania; species Stephania yunnanensis. Next base: position 21,455,535 of record CM077581.1, on the reverse strand, counting down.
CAGTTTGAGTCTAGGGGATGTCTAGCACCTGATCATCTCGGTCGACAGGCTTGTCGGCACCTGGGTCATCCAGGAGGCGATCCAACCAATACAGTAAGGGGCCTTGGGCCCCTAATAAGTGCTCAAGTACCAACATGGTACATACTCATGTAACGCGCATGAGAAGGGGAACATTTACTCCCCTTCCTTCCTCACCCAATTAGGCATTTTAGCCGAGAGTTGGTAGGGGGTCTTTGTAGGGCCCCACTATGGGGCCCCTCCCCTTCTCAAACAGTGGTGCACGGGCAACATTAGTAGTGCCATTGCCACCTATCACTGACGGTGACGCCTTGGCTGACGTCGCTTCGTGGCACAATTTCGTGTGCAAAAATTCTTCGATCCCCTTGCAAGGAGTTCCAAAGTTGATTTGGGTTCTTATAGCACAAGCCCACCATTAGTTGGTGGTTGTGCTCCAAGATACACCGCTAATGATTATCAAAAAATAAAAAATGTGGTATTCACCATTAATGGATGCTAGAAAAAATAAAAGCTTACCTACTTGCCATTCATTCAAGTATACGTGCTCCTTTTCCCATCGAATCCTCTTAAAGATCTCCCTCTAACTCCCTAGTCGATTTGTGTTAAGATAATTAATGTATTAGGGTTGCTCATTAGATTATGACAAGTTAATATATCTATGTTTCAGATAAATAAAATTTGTAATTTTACCAAAATACCATCGATGTGGGTATTTTGAGTTTTTGGGATGTTACAATATCCTTAGTTTTAAGAACTTTTGCCTCTAAAGTAAGAAAAACAGTTTGCTCATAGATCTAGGTGTAGGAATGCTCGCCATCAAATTTTTTTTTTCTGACCTTGTACATACCATTTCATAACTTGTCCGTTGCAACTTTAATGTTGCATCGATTCTTGAGTAAAGATCGTCAAATCAATCACTTTTTTTGTGTTAGCGACGACTATCTTTTTGGGGAGATGTTTCATGACTTCTATGACTACAATTTCAATATCTTTTCTTGGCGACGACCACAAAGTACTAAATTCTTTTGTGCTAGCAACAACTAACATGACACCCTATTATTATTATTATTATTATTACTATTATTATTATTATTATTATTATTATTATTTTAATGAATATGTCTAATTACTCCAGCGACTACGGTTGTCATGTCCTTACGTGGCGATGACCTTAAAGGCCATTAAGTCTCTCATGTTAGCAACTACTACTTTAGTGACATGGATGGACCATGACTCTCATGACAATAGTTGTTTCTTCCTCATGCGGTAATAATTGATGTAGCTCTCCGAATACATCGGGCTTTGTATTCACATTCATTCATATGTCTCAATGGAGTAACCTTTGCTCTTGCAATATTAGCAACTACTAATATTTCGATCATTACATTTTGAGGCCTTAATATAATTACGTTTTCATTTAAAGTTCAATGTGATTTTTCTCTCTACCCCAAACCAACCCTTTGGTATCATTAGCTATGTCGAAAATTACATGTTTAGGTTTGAATAATAATTCTAAAGACATTTCTTTATATGCCTTGTGCTCTTACAAAAATTCCACTAGCAATATTATGGTCCATTCATTAATATTCAAGGTTTTCTTCCTTTTATCCGTATTTAGTATCCACGTCTTAGCCTTAATGGGGTCCTACTCCCCTTAAAATGTTGTATGTTATATTTCATAAATTCTTTATGTATCTTGCCTCTCTATCGAGCCTTTATATCTCTGTCCACTATAGGTACAGTCGCAGCAACTACAGCCATAGCAAAATCGACCCCCTCCTCCACAGGATGATCCTCGCGTATAGTCGCCAAGGGAGGGTAAGGTCCCTACCTCACATGTGCACACTTTGCCACCCTTGTGTTTCCTTGCTATATCAGCTCTAGTATGTAAGCCATGTTTTTTTCTTGCTATTGTGTAAGGTTTACAAATCTCTAATTTTGAGTGGATGTAATATCATGAATAGCCTTCTTGTGTGTCTCAGCCAAAGTATTCATGTGCTGCTTCATTTGAGCACGCCAATTTCTCCTATCGCTCCCATGAGTTTCCCTCTAATTGTAAGACTATTTGCCCTGATTACTCAAAATGCATCTATGGAGCAAATAAGAGCAAATTAATCCTACAAATTAAGAACGTAAATAAAAAATCTAAATGCAATAGATATTATAACATAAGGCAAGTAGCATTATTCAAGGGTTTTATTTAAGTTTTTAGTCCCATCCGATCATAGGATTGGTCGTGTATGCTCATTAAGTCAACTTGAACCAATGTTCCATTCCATTGATTTGTCTAACTTAAACTTGACCTTTAACTTAAAAGTTCTACAACTTATATTTCACTAACCTAACCATTTTCCCTAGTTTCTAATACCTATTCTCTAATACTAACTATGACGACCCTTCCCAGACCTAGGGTTGGGTTGCTCCACCCAAACTGTTACCCAAGCTCGATACTTGAACCAGGTCTAAATAATGGCTTTGCATGCCTAATATGAGCTGCGGAACTACACAAATCTATATATGAAAAAATAATTGCTAAATTTAAAACTAATAGGTTTCATATGGTAGGCAATAATTTGAAATAAAGGTTTTCAAGTGTCCCTAAGTAATTGCAAATGTATACTACCAAAGTGCTAAGTCAACAAGTCTCAAGGATTAGAATCTACCACATTAAGTACTTAATACAATCCATGATTAGATGTTTTGAATATCAATAATACAAATAGCATGCTAATTTCACATCAATGGCAAAGCTCTATGCTTTCTCCTTCCCCTTATCTGGCGCTGGTGTTGATGAAAACAAACCTTAAGAGTAAGCCTGGTGAGCTAAAATAACAAATGGAGCTCAGTAATGGAAAAAACCCGCTCAACCATCAAACATACAAGTAATACCTAGTAATCATGTGAGTTTATTATAAATTAAAAGTAAAGATAGAGAAAATAGTATTTTCATGAATATCCTAAGTCAAATTCATAAAGCATTGCATAGGAAACATAAAAGCACTTATATATCATCTCATCATGCAAATGTGATTCAAGAGAGGTATCATAAAAGCATAATAATATAATAAGTCGAGTTACATGCAATACGTACTAATTATTTGCAAGAATCAGGTGACCGATTCCCCTACTCTCGAAGTGTTGCAAAACATGAACTGACATAAAGTCCTTTTTGCCCCTTAACTAGTCCCATCAAGTCCATAATAGATTCATCCAAAACCATCAATGATGGGTGCATCAATCTCATCTATCGATCTCATTGTATGAATCGAGTAATAGCAATGACCATACAATACTTAATCTTTGGCAAAGACCACACAATTGTGTTAGAGTTAATATAATGGTGGCGACAACCACATGATAGGTCAAATTTTAGCGAAATCCACGAATATAAGATAAATACAACATGAGCAAATGGAAAGACACTCACATTATATAGATAGTCACATTCAAGTAAATAATATGTCTTAATACAGTCTCCAAGTCTTGAATAAAAATCATGAGACTTAATAATACTAATAGCTTGTCATGTTGGATGATTATGCAAGCCTCTCACATACTTTGAATCGCCGAACTAGACTCTCTCAGTCCTCACACGCTAGAAGTCCTTTGTAAACTTCAATACATATCTAGACATTTAAAACATCACATTAACATGACAACTCGTTTGTACAATTAAAGTTCTACTTTTTATTTGCTTTGGGGTCAACTAGTTTGGGCCCCATAGGTCCCATGTCACATGGTTTGAGATCTTCGAAGGTGGGGCCCACCTATTAAGTCTTCGGGGAGCCTTTGCATGCCCCTTATTTAAAAGAATTTTTTTTAATTTTAAATAAAAAAGGGCCAGGGGATATAAGCCTTTGGTTTTTGGTGAAGGGGCTAAACAGGCCCCAGGTTTGAGTCCACCGGTGTCTCACCCTTGGTCATCCCAGCTGAGGGGTTAGTTGGCCCTTAGGTGGTCTAGGGGCTAATCTGACCCCATAGATAAGTGGCCATTACACCTTGGTATGTGTGCACATACTAATGTGGTATTTGTGCATGGAACATATGGGTAGGGGAGCATTTTCTCCCCCACTTACCCTCTTGGATGTTCTACTCGAGAGTTGGTGGAAGGGTCTTTGGGGTGGGGCCCACTATGGGGCCCTTCCCCTTCTTCGGCAATGGCACACCGACGATGGCGGTAGTGCCAATGCCGCCCTTCACTGAGGTCAAGGTTCTGGGCAAGATTTTGTATGCCGAAATCCTTTAATCCCTTCAAAAGGAGTTCCAAACTCGATTAGCCGTTAGTTGGTGGTTGTCCTCCACGATACACTACTATTGATTCTTAAAACTTAGGAAAACGTGATGTTCACCATTAATGGATGCTAGGAAATATAGAATATTACCTACTTGGCGTTCTTTCGAGTACATGTGTTTTTTTCCCTTCTAATCCTCTTGAAGATCTCCCTTTAAGTTTATGGTTAATTTGTGTTGAGATAATTAGAGTATTAGGGTGGCTCACTAGATTATTACAAGTTGATATATCTAGGGTTTTACACAAATAAAATTTTTAAATATACCAAAATACCCCCTGATGTAGGTATTTTAATTTTTTGGGTCATTACAAAAACCTCATTAAACTTTATGAAAACTTCGAACTGCAAAATCTAACTGTTTCAAAAAAGCCACTTCAACATTTGGTTAAGATCTCAAATCACCTTGGACATCTAAAAGATCATACCTTTCAAACGATCCTAGTTAATACTTTAAATTAGATATTGAATCAAACATCACACACATATTGGCCACATTGCACATAAAACTTAAATCAACGATTGCAATCAGTAAATAAAAATTTATATAACCAACTAATGAAAGAATATGATTCGTTTAAAGCATTAGTCACACATTCATTTCATCATGACTACATTCCAAAATGGATTTAGTTCATGTTTGGAATTTTGTTTAGATTAACAATCTACTCACTGATAAGTGATTATTTATATGTATATATAGGGTTAATTTAGTCGTATATTAGTATAAATATCCTAAAATGAGCTCTAATTCATGGTATTATTGCACTTTCAGGGAATTAAGGTGTAAAGGAATAAATTGAGGAAAAATGTGAAGAAATGGAGAAAAATCCACAAAGGCACACTTGGCGTTGTTGATATATGTGTTGACGTTGTGGGCATATAAGGAACATTATTAGAAGAAAGGCACTGTGTGAGAGAGAAGAAAAAGTGAAGAAAACTAACTCTAAAGGTCCAACGCAGTGGAGGCACTGTGGAGCATAAGGGACGGTGCTAATGAAGCAGGTGACAGTGCCGAGGCACAAGAAACAAGGAAACATGAATGCAATGTTGACGCAGTGGGATACTAGGCACAACGACGACAGTAAGTGATAACGCCAGATACCACGAGAAATAGAAAGTTAAAGTTTTAATTCTAGTTAAATTGTAAAATAGGGTTTCTAATTGTTATTATGGTGTATAAAGAGGTATTAAGACGTGGTAAATTCATAACATACCAACTATTAGCAACAATTTAACTAATATAGCATATGTTTTACTTTGAGTTTGAGTATTAAGGAGTTTATATGATGAAAACATTGAAGACTTTACTTTTGCAGTTCATGTTTTGTTTCGTGGATTAAATTAAAGGTAATATTTATATTTTTTTCTAATTTGCAATGATTTCCATTATGAATTGTGATTTGTGTGTTTCAATGAAGTGCTATTAGTCTATTTATCTTATTAATCAATGGATCCTATGGTACGAAAGCTACGCTCTGAATAGGAGTAAATAAAAATAATAATAAAATGTGCAATGGCTAGAATTTATATTGATTCTGAATGTAATGTTTTACACATTTTGATTATGTGTTTAATAAACTTTGGTTTTAGGAGTTGTCATGCCCATTGAAGCTTTTAATATAGATAAAAAACGTACAGTAAAAAAATACATAAAACTCGAAATATAGGTGTTGATTAGGGAAACGCAGATAGTAAACTTGGTTAGTTATGAATCTAATGATTCGACACTTAAAGCAATGTCGAGCTTACTGGGTTGGCAAATTAATTTCCATTTCATAAATGAGTGGGAACTTTTATGAGTTTTACGCCAATGCAAAGTTTAGAGCCGAGGATTAGCAAGTAAGGTGAAAGGGATTTGTGTTCCTGTTAATGTGTGTAAGATTAATATGATCAATTGATTGGTGAGCTTGAGTTTAATAGAACTACAACCAAATTTCTCGGCTAGCATATATAAGAAGCCCTATAACCTATACATTTTTAAAGCTATAGAGAGATCATTGGTTATCCACAGACAATAAGAAATGGTAATGGGGGCTGAGAATGTGCTCAAGCACATTAGGAAAGGGAGTATTAGGAAAGTGTACTGAATATGGCAACATTTCCTTGTTGCATCATTATTTTCCACCTCTCAGAAAGGTGAGATAAACAAGCCGAAAATTTATTGTATTTATGAGATTGCACAACGTGGGGAGATCAATTCGAGAAGATAATGTAGAACAATCGTAGGGAGTCAATCATATCAGAGAGAGTCAACAAGTTGATTTTTGCTATCTTGATTACTTATTTGTGTTTGAAGGCTAAAATGCTATTGAGAGATGATGAAGAACTCAATATAGAGGCCAACCAACCATGGATGAAGCTTTCATGCTTACATAAAAATCACCACCTAGTTATTAAGACTCTAAGGAGGAGAGAGAAGGCTGAGGAGTTAGACTTGAGGTTAATGTGTTAGCTAAGAGGTAATATGATCACGTAGCAGTAGAAGGAGCAGTAGTAGAAGTAGCCAATTATCTAGAAGATGAGGAAAATGAAGAAGATGAAGAACAATAGCAACAAGGATTTCTTGAGAGCTACAAGTTTGTGGACTCAGAGTTCGGAGAGCTGGACTCGGACAGTCCTGAAGTCTTTCCACCTCCTTTTTCACCATAGACTTTGTACTACAATAAAAGGATTTGATTCCAAGACATCAGAGGCTGTGAAAAATAGAGATGAGGAGATAATAGTAGAAGGATAGGGTGCAATATAAGGCAACCATGCTGAAATATGAGCAAGATATTGAGAGGAGAGAGTAGCACCGACGGAATGGGCAAAATTTGATCATCATCAAGACAAAGCTAAATATGATAGTAGCATACAAGTAAGACCCACTGATAGGTTATTTTGTTTTCTAGCAGCACCCGCATCTATGTTTGATTAAGATTTCATGTAGAGCTGGAGGGTGGAGAGTCCATTGATACAATCCTAAGCTAGAGTTGATGATGCAGATGACGATGATGACGTGCAGTCCTAAAGTCAGTGTAATAGGAATCCTTTAGACTAAGGGATTTGAGGTTAAATTTGATGCCATTTAATTTTTAACATTTGAGATATTTTGTTAACGATTTACTTGTTTTAACTCTATTTTTAGTTTAGTTTATCGTAACTTGTTATTATATAAATTTATAAGTTTTATTGTTTTCATGTTTCATGCCTACTTTTAAACCTTGAGGACAACGTTTGGTTTAAATTTGGGGGCATCCACACTACACTGTACTATGGGAAGTGGTAAGATAGGCTGATAAATAACGATAAACATTGCAAGTATGATCGTTTAAATTTTAATTTGAAATAGTTAAGGAGAAAATAATGGTAGTGTATAAATTTTTCATTTTATTTACTATTTGAGAGTTTAAGTAGTATAGCATAAGTTATACCTAGTAGAATGTAATGAATAAGTAGTTTATTTGCATGTTCAAGCCTTAAATTGTCGATGAGTAGATTACAAGTATCTTGTTGATATGAAACTCGAGAAAAATTTTTAGATTTTGAAGAAAAAAATAAGGAATTGTAGCAAACAACAGTGTGATTTCATAATTAGAAACTTAAAGTTAGGGAAGACCTTGAACTTGAAACAAAAGCATGGAACTATAAAACTTCTTGTAGAAAAAGATTGATCTCTAAAGATTCTACAATAAGTGTGAATCTTACTTATAAATAAAAAGCAAATAAAGACTTAGTGCAAGAGGGGATGAAATAAGTATTGTACATGAAACGTTGGTGTTAACTTACTTCACTTATTGAAAGTGAGAAGTGGTAACAAGAGTTTTAGAAATAGAGAAAAAATGAGAGAATCCAACAAGTACTACAAGAAATGGAGCAGAGAACTTAATGGTTAGAAAAATGTGAAAAGAATGAAGTCTATAGGAAAAGGATCTGGGACTATTAAAACTAAAAAAATGATAATAAGAAGAATAAGAAATAAGTGAAAAAAAAAATAAAGAAAAGAAGGCGAAAGTAAACTAAAACCCTTCAAATAAAAGATTTTGTCCAGTACAAGTAGCTTGTTGACTTAAGTTTCAATTCAAACTATGTAAAGTCCTATAGACTCTTGAATTGCTAATGTCTACCAAAAATGAATTTGATCTATGCTTATTTTTGAATTCCTGAGCTCAATGAGAAATTATGAGATTTTATAATTGTTACTTGAGTGTTGAAATAAAACAAACTTGTGAGTTGTAAAGGTTTCTAGTTGTGATCTACTTTGGTGTTTTAAAAGTTAAGTTATATGATTGTTAAAGCTACATGCCTTAAAAATATTTGTTTTTGCAAAGAAAAACTCTTAATTGAATTTTTAACTTGAAACTTAGTGAATTGAAGGATACTCTATTAATAATGTAAATTGAATGAGAACTAGTTATTAGGAGATTCAATAAGATACACCTTTGCTCGAGACTCACAAAATCCTATGTTTTGGGTATTTAATAAGTGATTATATATTTAAAAAGGGTTAGTTTAGTTGTATATTTAGTACAAATATCCTTAAATGAGCCTTAATTATTGGTATTAATGTATTTTCAAGGAATTAAGGTGTAAATGAAGGAATTTTAGAAGAAGTAGAAGAAATGGAGCAAAATCCACAAAAATACACTTGATGTCGTGACTATATGTGCTGACACGATAGGCACACAAGGCGGAGCGTGGGAAGGAAAGGTACGATGTGGAAAGAGATGAAAAAGTGAAGGAAAGTAACTCTAGAGGTCCAGAAGAGTGGCGACATTGTGGATCATAAGGAACAACACTGGCGAAGCAGGAGACAGCGCCAAGGCACCAAGGAGCAAGGAACCATGCATGTAGTGTTGGCACAGTAGCGGCGTAATGGGCTATAAGGCATGGTGATTACAATAACTAATAGCACCACATGTGTAAAAAATAGAAAGTTAAAGTTTTAATTCGAGTTAAATTGTAAATTAGCTTTTCTAATTGTTATTAGGGTGTATAAACAGGTATTAGGACATGGTAAACTCATAACATACCAATTATTAGCCACAATTAAAGTAATTTAGCATATGGTTTATATTGAGAATGAGTATTAAGGAGTTTATGTGAAGAAAACATTGAAGACTTCACCTTTGCAATTCATGTTTGGATTCGTTGACTAAGTTCAAGGTAATTTTTATATTCTTTTCTGTTTTCCAATAATTTCCATTATGAATTTGATATATGTTTGTTTCAATGAAGTGTGAGTAGTCTATTTATCTTAGGGATCAATGAACCATATGGTATGAACGATATTCTTTAAATATGAGTAAAAAGTGATAATAAGAAGTGCAATAGTTAGAATTTGTATTGATTCTTAGTGTAATGCTTTAGAAATCATGATCACTGTTTAATGAACTTAGGTTTTAGGAGTTGTCATGGCTATTAATGCATTTAATCAGGACATGTAAGGTACAACAGTAAAATATAGAACATCGAGAGATAGTTGTTGATTAAGGAGGCGCAAATAGTAAACTTAGTTGGTTTTGAATCCAATGATGGACTTAAAACAATATGAAGCTTATATTATCCACACCGACAGATGGAGTTCTATTTTGCATATTAAAATCTTCTCCATCACGACAGTAGGTTGAAGTGGATTTGAATGAAATATGTCTATTATAATTAGGTATTGCACAAAATGTATTGAGATGTAAACATGAATATAAAGCATAGTATTAAATTACCTAGCTAAAGTTGTGAACTAAGATATAAATATAAGAGTTCAAGTAAAGTTTAAATTGATTTGTTATATAGTTTAGTTTAGCGTAAAACACTTAAAAAGTGAATTCCCTAGCAATAGTACAAATTAAATAGGTACTTAACAACTAGTGCAAAAATATTTCCCTGAGAACGATATAAGTGACCAAAGTAAGTAACGTAAGGTGATTGCACAATTACTACAAGCTAGTCATTATACTTATACCACACATCACTCACTCACGATAATAAATAACACCATAAAATCAAAATTAAAAGACATAATTAAAAATACACTAATGATAACTTGAATCTTCAATCTTCTTCAAATGCAAAATAATAAAAAATGACCTCGAAATTAAAGCAAAAAGTATAAAACTATAAAAAGGCTCCTAATTTCATATTTTAGGGTTTCTATTTATAGTTTATTAGGTAATTCATATCCTAAGCTGACTCAAACTGCTTGTTTTAATCTAAAATCCTTGAGATCATAAACATCAATTCTTATTTAAGTGGAATCCCTAAGTAAATCCATAATATTGATGTCCTTGTTTTCACTGATCTGTGTAACGATTCTGGGTTTTATAGGAATTACTAGAAAATTGTTGGGTATAAAATCTAAGTTTAACTAGATTCCTTGGTGAATATTCATGCAATCTTTTTACTATATCAATTCCTTCATTTTCATTTCCTTTTTTCATCCATTTCTTCAAAATATTTCAATTATCACCCGAAATATCAAAAACAAGAGAAAACTCCGTATAATGTAGTATTTTACTTCAAAAACCATCCTAAAATGTACTATAAAAAACTTGTCTAATATTGACTTTTCTAGTACCCCAAACTCTGAACCTTGTTGTCATTAGCAAAGGAATACTCTCAATCAAATTCTCTTTTCTTCCCTCATTTATATTTCACAATTATGTACTTCTATTTTTAAACAGAAATGGCCCTTAAATAAAAATATATTACCTTCACAAAAATAAAAATTATGAAATAATAAAAAGAATTAATGAACAACCTCTTTTTTTTACATTTCAACCTCCTAATTGTGCCATACACTTCAGAATTTAAAGTTAAACCAATCACCAAGGTCAAACCATAATATACGTTTTCTCAATCTCCACTTACAAGCATCAAGCTTAAGATAACTAACATAGAATCTCAACATACAATAATCATCAAATAAATCTTTTTTCAAACAATATTTAAAATATCACCACAATCAAAGTCGATAGGAAATCGTTTTCACCAATAATCATCGTTTCATATCCATTTGTTGGAATGTTGGAATAAGAGATACTTCACTCAACTTAACTTAAACCACTGGAGCTAAATCTTTTGTTTCATGAGTTTTTCATAAACATCTTTTTAATTTTCTATATCTCTTTTTCTTTATTCATATAAATATATTATTGTTCTTCATAATTTATTTGTATAATTCCCTGCTCCATTTCCTTTGGATACCATTATTTTAATTTTTTTTAAGAATAGTTCTCTTATTTTTTCCACCATTAGAATCTCCACTCCATTTTCTTTAGAATCTATGGGCCATTCGCTTTTCTTTAAAAAATAATTTTGGCTTTTCTCACTTTCACTATAGTCAAGGTAGTATTTTTTTTTCCAACTTTGCAAACAAGATTTGCAATTTCCTATTTTTCTCCTCAATTGTGGCAAAAACTCTTTTCAATATATATATATATATAATACTAGACCAATAACTTTTGTATAAAATGATTCTTAGAAATTTGTTTTGTTTATCTTGCACTATTATTTCAATCTTCAACCTATTATAATGTCTAACGGAAAGCAATCAATCTCATCTAAACTCCTCTAGTGCATACACAACCTATGTTAAGTTAAATAGTGTATAACTATTCCTTTCTATCATAAAATTTATATTTTCATGGGTAATGGTAATACATCACTTCTTTTTAAATCCTAGTTACATTTAATTCACATTTCTAACTAAATCAATAAAAATGAAGCAATATTACCTGAATTGTGAAAAATTTGAAAATTTTCAGTCAAAGAAATTCTACATTTCGGATCTTCTTCCATGCTCGCCTTTTTTATAGTTTACTTCACTTACATACCCTAAACTCTTTCCAACTCTTATCCTCAAGGTTTAAAAATAAATTCAGGTTATTCAATAAAAATATATACCACATGCAACATAAAAGAATTGATTGTGAAACATAAATTGCTTTTCCAAATTAAACTAATAAAGGTCTTATAAAAGTGATACACCATGAAGTAAAATGTTCATTTCTCATTAAGTTTCAAACAAAGTCTACATTCCATACAGACAAGCAAATACTTTAAAAAACTATAATGTACTCTAGTCAAAAGTAAATTCATCGATGGTGCTTTCAACTTCGTCTTTATTCCTTGCTACAGTAGGTTATGAAGTGTAGTTATCAGTGGGTTTATAAACTCATCAATGTAATCTCAACTATATCGAGGGAATATAAATGTGTCTTCTAAGATGTAGTAAACATTCCATCTTCCTCCTTTCCAACATAGAATAGTGGCGTGCTAGAGTTCTTTCATTCTTGTCTAACATCTCGTGATTTTTCAAAATTTGTTTCTCGTTTCGCCAAAAAACTAAAAATAAGGATTTGAAAAATCCTTTACTTTAATTCTTATTGGAGATGAAGAAGCAAACCCTATTCCTAGAAATGTACTTAAGCCATTAGACTCACTGCTCATTTTGCTCTTCTTCTATGCTTTTGCGCATTCTTTGCTAAATAGTCCAATCTTCAATTATGGACTTCTTTGTTTCATTGATCTCCATCTCTTCTTCTAAATCATTATATCTATTGACAACTTTCATCATCTTAAATGTAGTGTATGTGATAGTCCTCTAAGGTAGCACATTAAGTTTAATCTCAAGGAAACAAATATTGGCCTTCATACACTGCTGAGTGATTAAAATTAGGAATGGTAAGCCTTCATGCTTCATATTCCTTATTTCTTGTCTCATCGAATCATGAATTACGTATCTAATGTTGATATACCTAATCTTCGTAACAATGTAGTCGAGTAGAGTTGTTATATGGTTCTTCACTTCAAAATGTTGCTTAGTGGGGTATAAGCAGGCGTCTATGAAGTAGCTCCAACATTTGGTGATTATCTTAAAATTGGTGATTTTGATGAACCTTAGGTGAACGTATAGATCGAGAGTAAGTCCCCATCCGAGAATTACTTCTAAGGCTCCTTGAATTTGTTTGGATAGATAAACTTCCTTAGGGTTGTAATGTGTTGGGATAGTCAGAATCATGTCTAACTCTTAAATCTCGAAATCCATAAAGTATGTTCAGTGTCTTAGGTGAAATATCATTCTAATTTCCTTGAACGATCACTTTTTTATGATTTTCCACTCACATATCCATTCACGTAGAATTGGTAAACTGATTGTGAGCATCCTCTCTCTAATCTATTTTTGAAATCCCTAAGAAGGTGCTCCCATTCTTTTTCTCATTTGATGCTCACAATTTTATCTTCGTATTTACTCATATTTTGGATTCGGAGTCCTCTTTAAGGTATGATAAGTTTTTCATGTCGCAAAGTTTCTATTTTATGATTTGGGACTAACAAATCTCATGTGGTCATCGAGGACTTGTGTATTTGTGTCTAGGTAGTCCGTGGGTTGAATGGACATTTATTGGCTCAGATGGTTTTTCTTGAATTTTTCTATCATAACCCATTTTCCTTTCTCTTGTGCACTACTCGTACATCTTCTTATATCTTGTTCTGTCATAATGATTGAATAACCGTTATGAAACAGTTAACAAAAATTGTGTATTTGATAAAAAATAGAATTAAGGTAGGTCATTATTTGAAAATCAAATTGCTAACAAGAAATTCGAAAAGATTATGAAGAGAAAGTTGATTATTGATAAAAACTTATTTGAAAATCAGGGGAAGTCAAGAATAAAAGATCAAGTCTAATAAATAGTCGTTCAAAAACTCAAAAATTACACCTTCGATTTGTGCGAAATTCAATTTCATAGTTTTTAAGAACACTTTCTATTTTGTGAAAACTCCAAACAATATGGGGAGTATGCTATTTATAAAACAACGATCATTGCCTTTATGATTCCAAATCAATTGGAACCAATTCATTCAATATACCAAAAAGGAATTCTAAAATATTTTCGAAATCAATTTATAAAATTTCAAAGATCCAACAAGAAATTGAAATTTCATTAAAAAATAGCCGGAGTTGCATGATTACCTTCTTGAGAGTGACTCTCAATATATGCACTCTTGAACTCTTTTAACTCGGAATTTCAAGCTCCAAGTCAGAATTCCTTACACCCTATCTTGGCTCATCTCTCTCAAATTTAATGTTTTTGATGTTTTTGGTGTTGATTGGAAAATTCAATAATTTTACAAATTTTATCGGGATCTGTATGTAACTAATAATCTTTTCAATGACATAAATAAATAAACAAACAATCAAGTTTATAATGTGAACTTGCATAAAATCCATAAAAATAAAAACAACTCTATCATCTATCACTCTATTAGAAGCTACTCCGGACCATGACTTCTAAAAGTAATTACAAAAGAGTGTCAAAAGGAAAGAGAATGAAAACAAAATATACTAAAGCTAGGTTTCCTACTAAAAACTGAAATAATTTAAAGAAATACTAGATATGGGTTGCCTCCCATAGAGCACTGTCGTTTATAGTCATTCGCTCGACTTATAGAGGAATTAATCTTCTTAAAGTGAGAGCGAATCAATCTTCGCTTCAAGTGGTTCCTCATTGAGAATGTTTTTGCTAGGGCCTAAAAAAAGTTCGTCGTCATTGTTCTCATCACCAACATTAAATTTCCGTTATTCCATATTATTGCAAAGTTCTATCCCATTTTTGAATGATACTTCTTTATCACCCATCCTTAGTGTAACTATGTGCTCACATACGTCGATGATAGCTCCGACAGTTGATAAGAACGGTCTACCCAAGAATATCTCATCATTTGGGGTAGCTATTGGCATGACTATGAAATTTGTAATGATGGTGAGCCTATCCTCTCGTATATGCACATTCTTTGATACTCCTAATGCATGTATATAACTGTCATTTGGCTTTGACACCATAATAGGAGGTTTGCAATGAATCCTCAATTTTATTAGAAACCAATATTCAAGCATAACTTTTACAAGATTGCAATTCTCTCCAAACTCATAATTTGAGTCATCCTTATCGCACTCATATGGGTCTCTGGTGGGTTATTTCTCTTTTTACGATTTCTTATCCTGCTTTCTTCTTAGTGTTTTAACTATCCATACGTTGAATGTTTCATTGGAATTAATGGTTATGATATGCTCTTCCATGGTGTTCAATTCATCTAGTGAGTTGTCCACTGAGTTAAAGTTATTGATCTCCATATCCTATCAAACAAAATTTTCATGATATGGTTTTAATTTATAACCATTAACTTTAAATATTATATTTGTTTATCTACTCTCTATCTCAACAACACCATGGGGAAGTACGTGGTGACTACAAAAGTTCATGTAAATATTGAACAAATTTTTCTAGGAAATTATTTGAGATGTTAACAAAAGAGTAGAACTTCTTATCCTACTTCAAATCTCTTAGTATTCAATTTCTTATCATGAAGTGCTTTAATTTTATTTTTATAAAAAGAAGCACTTTCATTTGCATCATTTATAAATTCTTCAAACTCTTGGATACTAAGTTTAGGTCATTTTCCTGCCTTGTCATAATTCAAATTGCATGTCTTGATTGCCCAGTATGACTTATGTTCCAACTCTACCATTAAACAACATGTTTTACCGAAAACTAGCTTATAAGGTGTCATACATATGGGTATCTTAAATTCAGTTCTACATGCCCATAATGCATATTCTACATGAAGACTCTAGTCTTTACGTGTTCGACATACCATCCTTTTTATAATTGATTTAATTTCCCTATTTGAGGTTTTGGCTTGTCTATTAGTTTGTGATGGTACGCAGTAGATGTTCTAAGGGTAACATTATACTTATGAAGTAGAATATCAACAATTCAATTGCAAAAATGTGAACCTCTATAGCTAATTAACGTTGTAGGTGCTTCAAAAATAGTAAATATCCTCGATTTTTGGAAATGAACTACTATTTTAGAATCATTAGATTTCATGGACATAGCTTCTACCCATTTAGGCACATAGTCTATGACTAACAAAATATAAATATTTCAACTATACGGTGGGAAAGGTCCAATAAAATATATTCCCCAAACATAAAATATTTGCAAAATAGAATAAAACACAAGGGCATTTGGTTCATACTCCCTAAGTTTCCACTTCTTTGACAATTTGGACAAACTTTCTTGTAAAAATAACAATCGTGGAATAAATTAGGCCAAAAGAATCTTGAGTCCAATATTTCACTGGTTGTACGATGTAGACCAAAACGTCCTCTACAAGAATAAGAATGAATAACCCATGATGGATTGCATTTTTGTTTGTAGAATACATCTTTGAATGGTTTGGTCGGAACAAAATTCCATAAGAGTCATCCCATAAATAATGTTTAGAATCGTATTTAGTCTTATTCTTTTTGGCACTTGTTAAATGAGGTGATTGCATATTAGTAGTAAGATAGCTGACTATATCAGCATACCACGGGTTACTAATAGTTATCGTATATAAGTGTTCATATGAAAATTTAGCTTTTAATGGTGTTGGGAGTTCTCCATTTTCTAGTCCATTTATATGGTATGCTACTAAGTTTTCGATACCTTTCTTGGCTTTTATAGCGAGATCGAATTCTTGTAACAATAAGATTCATCTTATTAATCTTCGTTTAAAATCTTTCTTTTCCATCAAATATCTTAATGTGGCATGATTTGAGTAAACTATTCCTTTTGTTCCTAGTAAATATGGTCTAAATTTTTCTAATGCAAACACAACTGGTAGGAGTTCTTTTTTTGTGGTTGAATAATTTATTTGGCGGTATACAAAGTTCTTGATGCATAATATATGACATGAGAATCCTTTCCTAAATTTTAAACTAGAATAGCTCCTACTATTTACGTCACACATTATTTCAAAAGGTTGTGACCATTCTGGTTAATTTATCATGGGTATGGTAATAAAAAAATCTTTTGATTTAATAAAAATGATCTAACATTCAGGTGTGAACTCTAATGTAACATTTTTTGCAAAATTTTGCATAAAGTTTGTGTTATTTTTGAAAAATCTTTCACAAAACGTCTATTGAGTTATGCATGGCCAAGAAAAGATCTTACCTCCATAAAAGAAGTGGGGTAGGTATTGTTTTTTTAACTTGAATTTTAGCAGGGTCTACCTATATTACTTTTGCCGACGCTATGTATCCTAATATAAGTCCATGATTTACCATAAAATGGCATTTTTCATAATTCAATTCTAGGTTTTTCTCTATACATCTTTTTAGTACTTTAGTTAAATGAAGTATCCATTCATCAAAAGAATTACAATATACAGTAAAGTAATCCATGAACACATTAATATGATCTTTTAAGTATTTCATGCATATTTGAATTGTAGTGGGTGCATTACATAAACTGATAGGCATACACCTGTAAGCAAATGTACCTATAAGGAAAGTAAAGGTGGTCTTTTCTTAATCTTTTGGAGTTACAAGAATTTGATGAAATCCTGAGTATCCATCTAGGCAAAAGTAATTGTTTTGTCCAACTAGTCGTTCTAACATTCGATCCATAAATGGAAATGGGTAGTGATTTTTCTATTTGCTGTGTTTAGCTTCCTACTATCTATGAACATTCTCAAACCATTTTTGATTCTAGTTGGTACTAATTCTCCTTGTTATTTTATTATAATATTGATCTATGTCTTTTTTGGGACTACTTGTACCAGGATTACCCAATTATTATGTGTTATTAGGAATATCACTCATGCGTCTAGTGATTTTAATATTTTTCTTTACTATTTCCCTTAATGGTGGGTTCAATCTCGGTTGAGCTTGTCTAGATGGTTTTGTGTCTATTTCAAGATTAAGTCTATGCATGCATGTAGCTGGTCTTATTCCTTTAATATCTGCAATTGTCAATCATATTGCTTTCTTGAATTCATTGAGAACATTCACTAATTTCTCCTCCTCCAAATTTGATAACTTATTAGAGATTATAACTAGTAAGGCATTGCTACTTTCTAAATAT
The DNA here is from genome assembly GCA_039657365.1 of Stephania yunnanensis. Lineage (NCBI taxonomy): Eukaryota > Viridiplantae > Streptophyta > Magnoliopsida > Ranunculales > Menispermaceae > Stephania > Stephania yunnanensis. The sequence goes on along the minus strand of CM077581.1, from coordinate 21,437,327 downwards.
GAGTATTTTAAATGATATGATAGAAATTTTAGATCTACGTCATGAGCTTTTAGTATAGAGGGTAAATATTTTGAATGGTTTTATGAAATCCATATAGTAAGAGAGTTCAGGGAGTGCGTTATAAGATTCTAAGGCATTAATTATCTCCCTTGTCTCTTCATCTATATCATTGTTGTCATTTAAATCCTCTGTTACTTTTTCAAGCTTGTCTGACTTATCTTTTCTAAAAGTTTTATCTATTATAAGATCCAACATAGCTAAGGTGCATACCAATGAAACATCTAAAGCATATTTCATAGCATCATGGATGCTAAAGTTTACCATTTTATTTTCTATTTCATTGTTAAAGTTCCCATTAGAAACATCCATTTTGGTTTTTGTCACTTTTAAGAACGGGCATCCTAGGATAAGATAAGTTTTATTAGAGAATTGATCTTCTTTCATGTCTATGACATAAAAATCAGCTGAAAAAGTAAGTCATTAAACCAAGCCATTAGATCCTCTAATACTCTGACATGTTGAATGGTAGATCTATATGCTAATTACACTATTACACCTGATTCTTCTTAGGGTAAGTTTGTCATTTGCAAATATATTGACAAAGGAAAAACGTTAATTAAGGGCCTAGATTACATAATGCTTTAGATATCCCTATATTTTTAATTTTGCATGTAACGAAAAACTTTTCTGGGTCAAAACATTTAAGGGTTAATTTCTTTTAGATTATTGCTGACACATGTTCTCCTAGGTTTACTCTTTCATTAGGTTTAATTTTCTTAGTGCATAAGTCTTTATAAATTTTTGATATTTGGGTATATTTTGTATGACTTCGAATAAAGGTATGTTTACTACCACTTTCTTTAAAGTGTCTAAGATTTCTTTCTCTTCTTATAATTTATTGGCGTTCTTCTTATTTTCCAAACGATGGGAAAGAGTGGTCTTACTATACTTAGTTTATTCTTTTCGAAATCACAATCATTTTCCTTTTGAATTTTGTTATCTTTAATTTCCATTTCTTTTTCTAATTTAGCCTCTAATTCTTTTTTAGAGCTAGTTGTTCTGGCATCTTTAGTTCTTCCATTTTATTACCACTTCCCAAAGTTATCATTTTTTCGTATGAACTAGAGTAAGGTTGAGATAGTAATTTTCTTTGGTTAACCCATAGACTCATTTGCACCACCATTTGAATTAGTTGATTTTTCAATTCAACTATACCATCTTGTAAGGCTTGAGTTTTTTTATCTTTCTCTTTATTTGAACTTTCTAATGCTTATTTTATCGGTTAATGCAGTTGTTATATATCTTCGAGAATTTAGACTGTCTGCATCATTGCATACATTTAATCTTAGGTAATTAGCATTGTCGCTAGATATATAAGTAGGTTGATTTGGATTATTGTAATGATTCATCACAATGTTAGCTTTTTTTATTTGATTTTGTTGCGTCAATGAACAGTCATCGTATAGATGATTGACTTCATTGCAAAAAGCACAGATTTTAATTTTAACTAATCTATCTTTTAATAATAATTTAACCACAATTTTTATTTCATCAAATTTATTATCTAATGTGTTGACTATATTCCTATTAATTTCAGAAGAATAGTTTTTCATAAATTCATTTTTCTCACAATATTGTTTTGATTGTTTCGCCATTTTATTAATAGTTTGTCTTACTAATGTTGGCATTATGTCAAATAAAGATCCTCCACATACCATGTCTAGGAATCTTTTTTCTAAGTTGTTTAGTCATTTATAAAAGTATTCTAATAATGTTCTTTTTTTTTAAATCCTTGTTGCGGACATAATGATATTAATTTTATGTATCTGTCCCAAATATTGCCAAAAGTCTCCTCAATTTTCCTCCTACCATTGCCAATTTATTTCTATCCAAACTAAATTTACGTGCTAGTACGTATTGATCTAAGAAGGTTTTTAACATTTCAGACCATGTGGTTATGGGATTTTGAGGGAGATAGAATAGCTAATTTTGAGCTTGACCTTTTAAAGAAAGAAAAGCCTTTAGCTTGACATACTTTAACTTTATGTTTTTGGGTTTTATCACACTTACTATATGCGTTTATTTCCTATTAAATTGTTGAGGATCTTCATCACCTTCACCTTGAAAGTGAGGTAAAGAAATGATGAATCTCGATTTTAACTCAAAATCATGGAAATCCATGGGAAGAGCAACAAGAAAGATTCTTAAGAAATTATGTTTAAATCCCAGTAACGGATCTAAAAATTGACATGTATTGAGCCTGTACAAAAAATTCTAACCTTTATAATACTATTAAATATTGTAGCAGTGGTAATGCGAATCGAGTCCACAAAGATTCACAAAGATTTTGCAAATATCTTAAGAAAAAAAATGTTACTATTTCTTATTTTAAATTTGAGTTAATAAAAAATAGAATTTGAATTAATACTTTTAAATATAAAAATCAACTAAACTAACTAAACTTACTTAAATAACACAAGTCAAGATTACTAAATTTAAAGCAATTCGAATAAATGAAACATAATAGTAAACAAAACATCCAAACAAACCTTATAAATAATGAAACTTCAATCCGTTTTGCATCTAAATATGTTACTTTAATCAAATAGTCATGAAGATACTTTCTTAAGTATCATAGATCATTAAACCCTAGTCATAAGTAAGTAAACATCCATTAGTCAGCCATTTATTCTCCTTATACCGGTGGAAAAGCCACATTATAATTTTATTGATCTAACCCTTTAAATACACAAACACATTAACATCACACAATAAAACTACATTACACTTTTTGAAAACTTAGAACTACTAAATCAAACACCTTCGCAAAGCCACTTCTATATTAGGTTTAGATTTCAAATTCACCTATGACATTTAAACAGTCATACTTTTCAAACAATCCTAGTTACTACTTTTAATTAAATAATGAATCAAAACATCACATACATATTGGCCGCTATGCACATAACACTTAAACCCATGATTGTAATCCATAAATAATATATATATAACGAATCAAAGAATACGATTAGTTTAAACCATTAAGTACACATCCATCTCGTTATGACTATATTGCAAAATGGATCTTGTTCATGTTTGGAGTTTTGTTTAGATTAACAAACTACTCATTCATGATAATAAATAACACCATAATATCAAAATTAAAAGACAATTAAAAACACCTTAATGATAATTCAAATCTTCAATCTTCTTGAAAATCAAAATAACAAATAATGACCTCCAAACTAAAGCAAAAAATGCAAAACTATTAAAAGGATTTTAATTTTTTAGTCTATGGTATATTATTGTAGTATATTAGGTTATATCCTAAACTAACTTAAAATCCTTTTTATAATTTAAAATTCCAAAAATCGCAACCAATGATTCCTCAACGATTCTTGTCTAAGTTGAATCGCTAAGTATATTTGTGATGGCCCCTTCCCTAATCTAGGGCATCGCCTGCCCTAATCCCATAATTAAACCCTAATCTCAGCCATGTAGGACTTAAATATTTATTAGGCAGTCTTTTATCCTATTCTCCTTGTTATACGCGTTCAGAATAAGTGATATAAATTTTAATATATTACTAGATTTCAAAGTAATTAAAAACTTTTAAGAGTTATACAGTTTAGTGGAAGTCTTAACAGATTATAGGGAAGCAAATTATTAAATCCTAACTATGAAAATCAGGAAACAACGATCACATGCATATATAAAATAAGGTGGCATATTTAAACAGTGTGATGGTCGGCATAAGTCGGGATATTAAACGCTCCACCTAATATACAATCCTAAAATGCATCAAAAGATATAATTATATTATACACAAAATATCAAAACCTACAAAACTTCGATGCAGAAGTATGCTGCTAGCTCATAAGTAGTTATCGATTTTCTCCTTGCCAGGCCTGCTCATCAATGGCTCTGCACCCACCGCCATAAAAAGGACAGTGAGTACAAAAAGTAATAATAATCCCTATTGGCATATTAATTTACATTTCCGAATGGCTAAATGGTATTTAAAAGCATAATTTTAATAAGGAAATACTATTACTAGATATATGCTAAGAAATACCATAATTAAACAAGTGAAACTAACATAGAGCTAAAACGTTATGATCTAGATCTGGTCGGCCACGAAATACATCAATGATGCCTTTAAGGCCATCGAAGGACATGCGATACATCGCATAGTCTAATATCACTAGGGACTCTAGCCCTAGTGTCACTAAGGACTATAACCTTGGTGAATCATTAACCTAGGGACCCTAACTCAGTGTGTCGCGTCATAGTGGCGAGTGCCAACACCCACAGGGATTTTAACCCCTTGTGCCGATCAACTCTAATATAGTGCTATGGGCTCTAGATTCTATAACTACTTTATAATTTCAAGAAATTGAGTTGTTAACGATTTCAAGGTTTGGCTATGGTCCAAAGCACAATTCCCAAAGAGTACGAGTCTATAAAGTCATTCACAATCTCCTAATTCCTAATAGCATGCTATTTAAATTATATTCATTGTGAAGCAGCAAAAAATGACATAAAGCACATGGATGGATTCAAAGGAATTCAATTCATCATAATATAATGAAAATCAAGCTCAATAATTTAGTAGTGTCAAATATGTTCATGATATGAAAGTACAACGCTAGACATAATAGACTACAATAAACAAGCCTAAAGTGGATATGAAATGCAAATAAAACATTCAACGGCTATACTCACCTCAAGAAATGTAAATTTCGAACGTTACCAGCCTCCCGACACCTGAAATCTCGTATCCGAACCGTTGAGACAGTTTCCTAGGTTCATGATATCATTTAAAATGTTTTTGAATGTGTTTAGACCTTTAATCAGGGTATCAGACTTGTTTCTAGTATTTAGTTTAATTTAAGAAATTGTGGATTTTGTGTTGTTAGAGCACCAAGCGAGCTAGGTGTTCTATCTAGCATGCTAGTGACCTCAATAGCGCGCTAGTAAGATTTATTAGCACGCTATTCACAGGTAGCGCGCTAGCTAGCACATCTAGCACGTTATGTAAGGAAAACTCAGAATTTTATACTTAGAATCTTGAGTTCTCTCCATATATAGACCACTCCAACTTTTAGGGATCTCTTTCCTCACCTACCAAAGACCCAACATACCCATTAACAACACAATATCGGCCATACATCATTTACTTCATAAATTTATCAAACAACACTAAATTATATGTAAAATAGCCTAGTTTGATGAACACCAACAACTTGATCTACCACCTCAAAAACCAACAAAATCTCCTTCATTCTTGTCGATCATCTTTGATTATTCTTCTTCGGCAACCTTGCTTAACTTCTAAGTTTTGAAATGAAATGAAATGGTTGCGCGAGTTGATAATTTAATCTTATATACAAATAGATAAGATTGATTAGTAGCCATTGATTTTCATATGTATCCCGAGACTTATCTAATGTCATACAACTTGACACAATTCCCCTAAGTCTCCAATAACTCCATCTCACTAATACCAATTATATATTCAATCGTTTTTTGATGTGTCAACACATACCTCAAGGATTATAAAGTGGCTATTATTTTAACTTGCTAACTTAGGTTATATTTAATATAAAATCAACTATAGCCACATTAATTCTAGTATTTAAGCATCACTAAGCTTGAACCAACATACCAAATCACTTGCTACCCTAGTCCCACATCGGCACGCATCTCGAGGCGCATCCCTAGTCACGTCTCGATATCTATACATAAGGAGGAGTGACTTAGTACTCTATACATGTACAATACACATGTCATACACCATAACATATCTAATATATACCTCGCAATCTCACCTCGGTCAGTGCATATATAACGGTGTGGGTCCTAAGTTACAGGATAGTAATCCTGATTATAGATAATAAACGAGATTAAAAATTTGGATCATGACAAATCTTCCTAACTAATGACAATTTCATCCTTGAAATTAAGAATTAGGTTATGATTAATACCCGAGTCAAAAAGGTTTGGAAATTTGTCCGTTATATAGTGTATTTGCTCCAAAGTGATTTCTTATCATCATGGGACTGCCACTTGACGAGAACCTTTAGGACACACTTGTTCCTCATTTGATGTACCTTTTGATCCATAATTTAAATGTGTTGCTCCTTATAAGTAATATCATCACTTAGGTTTATCTAAATCAAACCATGGTCGATCGAACACCTACTCTCAAATAATCTAAGTGAAGCATCGAAATATGAAAGAATGATGAATCCCTGATATCAGTGGATGCAGCTCAAGCTCATACATGACTTTCCCAACCTATCTCTTAATCATTAAATGGCCAATAAATCTCAGTGCAAAAGTGCATTCATTGCAAATCTTTGAAGAACCTTCGATGGGAAACCTTCAAATATACAAAGGCTCCCTCGGTGTACACGAGATCACCTTGATATTTGTCTACATAGTTTTTTTTGTCACTCTTGGGCCCTTTAAGTCTCTAACTAATCAGTTTGATCTTCTCCATGTGCTCAACAATAATCTCAGGCCCCACAATCTCCCAGTCCTCTAGCTCAGCAAAACATGATGACGAGTGACTCGATCTACAATACAAAGCCATAAAATGACATATCTCAATACTGGCTTGATAACTATTGTGTTAGCAAACTCATACAACAGTAGGTATTTCTCCCAATATTCGTCCAACTCTAACAAACAAGCCCGTAACATATCATCGAGGACCTGAATAAATCTCTCACTCCGCCCGTCAGTCTGAGGTTGAAAAGTCATGCTTAACAGTAGGCACGTACCATACTACTCTTGTAGACTCTGTTACATTCGGGATGTATACATAGCATCTCTGTCATATGTGATAGTCAATAGAACTCCATGTAGCCTGATAATCTATCTTGAACTTTATACTTAGCTGATCGAATGTGTAATGCGTAGCTATTAGAAGAAAATGAACAGACTTCATCAGTCTTTTTACGATCACCCAGATAGAATTATGTCTCCTGGAGGTCATCGGTAATCCCCTGACAAAATTCTCAAAGATGTCATCCCACTTCCACCTTAGAAAGGGAAGAGACTATAGCGACCTCCAAGCATGCGAAGCTCAGCCTTCATTTACTAAAAGATCCCACATTTCCTAATAAACGTAGATACATCTGCCTTCATCCCAAGCCAAGAGAAATGCCTCTTCATGTCATGGTACATTTTGGTCCTGCCTGGATGAACGATGAATCGAGAATGGTGTAACTCTTAAAGAATCTCATTTCTAAGCTTTTCCATGGATGGTATCAATACTCTGCCTATATATCTCTAACACTGATCAAACGTCTCCGTCCAATCAATCCAATATGTACTCTACGCAAACTCACTAAACCTTGGTTACAACTTTTCGGTCCTTTAACCCTATGACACTCTTTGTGTAGACACGGTTTGTACTCTCATTTGTGTGTAAATCTCAACATGAGTATCTATAGGAACCTCTGGCTAACACATCGTCACTATTACCTCAAGTAACCCATACTCATTCATTATGTGGCATCTGATAACCTCAGCATATTTAATTGGTATCTAACTCAATGCATCTACAACTACATTGGCTTTTCCTAGGTGATATTCCAAGCAAAAATCATAATCTTTCAGAAACTCTAACCATCTTCGATGTCTCATATTTAGCTCTTTTAGTGTGAAGAGATACTTCAGACTTTTGTTATCCGTAAAGAGTGTGAATTTAACTCCATAGAGATAATGTGTCCACACCTTCCGTGTAAAGATAATCGTTGCCAACTCCGAATAGTGTATGGGATAGTTCTTCTCTTCTATTTTATGTTGTCTGAAAACCTAAGCAACAACTCCTTTGTCCTACGTCAGCACATAGCCTAAAACCGTATGAAAAGCATCTGTATACACTAAAAATCTCTTCCTAACCTCTGGTAATATCAATACCGGTACAGTAGTCAAAAATCTCTTTAACTCAACTAATGCACACTCACAAGCCTTAATTGACTTAAATGCTACTTCATTTTATGTCAATCTGGTAATCAATGAAGCGATTTTTGAGAAATCCTTTACAAACCGGCAGTAATATCCTGCCAAACCTAATCTCAGTCAATAACATCGATGTCAGCCAATCCATGATAGCTCAAATCTTCACCAAATCCATTGCAATTCATGTTACTCCAATAAAATGCCCCAGAAACTTGACCTTTGAAAGCCGAAATTCACACTTGCTTAATTTGGCATAGAGTTTGTGCTCCCTCAAGGTCTGCAACGTCACCCTAAGGTGCCGCTCATGATCACCTTTGGTCCTCAAATATATCAGTATATCATTGATGAATACTATTACGAAGTGGTTAAAAAACAATCAAAAAATCAGATGCATCAAATCCATGAACACTGCGGGGCATCGGTTAGCTCGAATTACATGACTGTGAATTGATAATGTTTATATTTCGTATAAAAGCCATATTAGACCTGTCCAAAATCACAGGTGTATCTTAGAGAAATATTGTGTTCTTCCTTGCTGATCATATAAACCATCGATCTTCAGTAGTGAATATTTATCCCTGACTGTGGCCTTGTTCGACTATCTGTAGTCAATACACAGTCTCAAAATACCATCCTTCTTCTTCACAAAAAATATGGGTGCTTCTAATAGCAACATAGAGGATGTTGTGAATCCTTTATGTCCCAATTCTTGAAGCTATGTCTTCAACTCCTCTAACTTTCGTGGAGCCATATAGTATGAAGCGATAGAAATAAGCTAGGTGCCTGATAATAACTCAATGATGAAGTCAACCTCTCTCAACGGTGGTAAACAAATTAAGTCCTCCTGAAACACTTCTAAAAACTCTATAACAATTGATATATCCTCAAGTCTAGGTCCCCGACTCTCTCCCACTTTATATTGTGCAATCAATGCCTCCATCACCTTTCTAGTTACAGGTCAACCTTTCGTGCCAACTGTCCTTGCTAAACTACATCTATAGTTCAATATCACATGCCCTAGGATCTCAAATATCACTACCTCAGGAAAACATTCGATACAAGTGTGGTATGCATATAGCCAGTCCATCAAAAAAATCATGTAGAACTCTAAGAACTCAAGGACTCTAAATTCAGCAGATAACTCTACCTCACCTACCTCGATTGGACAACTCTCAATAAAACTATTAAGGTAAACCCAATCCCCTGCTGTAATACTCAAAATCAAGTTTACCTTAAGCCTAATTGGTGTCAACCTTAGGATGCCTACCATTCGACCAACAATAAGAGATATGGCAGATCCATAATTAAATAACACATATCAATCTCTAACACAGATGGAAACCGTACTCTTAATTAGAGCTTGTGTGCCTTCGACATCCGTACTAACCAAATGATATCCAATGTTGGGCCTTAGTCTGTCACTAAAGTTGATAAGCATATTCAAAATTATCTCTTACTAAGTCCCCAACAAACTTTTTTTAATAATCATATCAGTCCATATGCTTCATCACATACTCTTCTACTCCCTGTCTCAGGTTCATGAATTCCTTGCTCTACCTCTTCGTCACTAAGGGCATGAAGTATTGCTGATAAAAATTTTTCTTTAAAGCCTCTCATGTCTCAAACTCTCTATGAGCAGATACTGAAATACACCGTCAAATATCGATGTTCTCTTAAGAGTGTACGATGAGATCTCTGCTTGAAGTTTATCCTCGATCTTCAGTATCTTATTAACCTTATATTGAGATGGTACCCATTTCTCGATCTTCTCAAAGTCCCTTTCTCTATCAAAGTAGGTCGGCTTGAGTCTAATGAAGTCCTTCACAAGCTGGACCTTGACTGATGTGTTGGAAGATGTGGGTTTGGGGGAAAGTATGACATCAGTTGTCTCTACTATTGGTGCAGTCATAACTGGAAGAGTCTTTACCACTTGAGTTGTTGCATTCTCTAATATTACATCGATCTACCATCGTGTTATGCAAGTTGTTGATGTTCACGACATGAGCAGCTATTTAGATAATGCATATATATACATATCGAAACTAACATGTACATATAAGAAATACCCATCTTACTTTTGCTCGATTCCTAACTAATAGTTTCTAAGTAAGGATCGTCTAGTTTCAACATCTAAAGCTTGTGTTGTAGTCAAGTTTATGTCTTACATATCAAGAACATTGACTCTGATACCAACTGTGATGGCCCTTTCCTTAATATAGGGCACCGCCCAACTTAATTGTGTAATTAAGCCCTAATATCAGCCCTGTAGGAATTAACTACGTATTAGTAAGCCTTTTTGTCCTATTCTACTCGTAATATGCATTCAGAATAATTAATACATATGTTGGTATATTAATAGATTTAAGAGTAATTTAAAACTATTTACGAGTTATATAGTTTAGTGGAAGTATTAACAAATTATGTAGAAGCAATATATTAAATCATAAGTATAGAACCAGGAATTAACGATCACATGTATATATAAAATAAAGATTATAAATAGTGTGATGGTCATCATAAGCTGGGATACTAAATGCTCAACTCAATATACAACCCTAAAATTCATCAAAAGACAGCTGTATAATATAAAAATATCAAAATCTATAAAATGTTGATGTAGAACTACACGGCTAGCATAGAGGTAGTCGCTGATATTCTCCTTGCTGGGCCTGCTCATCGACGGCTCTACAGCCACCGTAATAAAAAGGATGGTGAGTACAAAAAGTAACAACAACCTCGTTAACATATTCATTTACATTTTCAGGACACTAAATGGTATATAAAAGCATAAGTTCAATAAATATAGACTAGAACCATAAATATGCCAAGAAATAACACAGTTAAACAAGTGAAATTGACATAAGGCTAAATAGTTATGCTCTAAATCCGATCGTCCATGACATGCATCATTTAGGCCTTTACGGCCACTAAAAGACATGCGTGACATTGCACAGTCTCCTATCAGTTGGGACTCTAACCTTAATGAGTCGACAACCTCAAGGACTCTAACCCTGTGAGTCGCGTCATAGTGGCGAGTGTTGACATCACTAGGAACTTTAACCCCCTGTGTCGATCAACTCTAACATAGTGCAATGGACTCTAGATTCTATAACTACTTTATAATTCTAAGAATTTGAGTCATTAAGGATTTCGAGGATTGGCTATGCTATAAAGCACAATTCCCAAATAGTACGAGTACATAAAGTCATTCACAATCTCCTAATTCCTAATAGCATGCTATTTACACCATATTCACTATGAAACAACAAGAAATGATATAAAGCACATAAATGGATTCAAAGGAATTCAATTCATCATAATATCATGAAAGTCAAGGTCAATAAATGAGTGGTGTGAAATAAGTTCATGATATGAAAGTACAATGCTAGAAATAGACAATATAGACTACAATAAACAAGCCTATAGTGGATAAGAAATGCAAATAAAACAATCAACGGGTATGCTCACCTCAAGCAATGTAAAGTTCAAGCTTTACCAACCACCTGACACTCCAAATCACTTATCCAAACTCTTGAGACACTTCCCTAGGGTCCTAATATCATTTAAAATGTTTTGGAATGTCTTTAGTCCTTTAACTAGGGTATTGAACTTGTTTAAAGTATTTAATTTAATTTAAAAATTCTAGATTTTGTTATGTGATATCACCAAGCACGCTAGCGCATTAATGACCTCATTTGCGCATTAGTCAGATTTATTAGAACGCTAGCTAGCTCATTTAGGGTACTATGTTTAGGAAAACCCATAATTATATACTTAGAATTCTGAGTTCTATCAACACATTGGCCACTCCAACACCTTTGGATCTCTTTTCTCACTTTCCAAAGACCCCATGATACCCATTAACACCACAAAAACAGCCACACATCTTTTACTTCATAAATTTATCAAACAACACTAAATTACTAGTGTATGTAATATTACCTTATTTGTTGAACGCCAACAAATCCATTTACCACCTCCTAAACCAACAAAATCTCTTTCAATCTTGCGGATCTTTTTTTATTCTTCTTCTCCAGCAACCTTGGTTAACTCCTAAGTTTTCAAATGAAATGAAATGGTTGCATGGGTTGATAATTCAATCTTATATACATGTAAATAAGATTGATTAATTGATCTTCATACGTATCCCGAGACTTATTTGATGACCTACAACTTGACACAATTCCCCTAACTCTCCACTAACTCCATCTCACTAACACCAATTATATACTCAATTGGTCTCATGATGTGTCAACATGTGTCTCGAGGATTATCAAATAGCTATTGTTTTAACATGCCGATTTAGGTTAAATTTACTTTAAAATCAACTATAGCCACATTAATTCTACTATTTAAGCTACACTGAGCTTAAACCAACTTACGACATGGCTCTCTACCCCAGTCCAACGTTGGCATGCATCTGGAGGCGCATTCCTACTCAAGTCTTGACACTTATACACAAGTAGGTGTGACTTTGTAGTCTAGACACATATAATACACTAAGCATAAAACAAAACAAATCTAACATATACCTTGCTCGTCAAGCCTCGGTTAGTGCACATATCATGGTGTGGGTTCCACATCACGGATCGGTAATCCCAATAATAGACAATAAACGAGATTAGAAATTTGGGTCATGACATAATTCTTGAAATTGAAGTCCTTATTTTCACCGATTTGTGTAATGATTTCGAGTGTTATAGGAATCGCTGGGTATAAAATCCAATTTTCACTTGATTGCTTGGTGAATCTTTGTACAATATTATCACTCAGTCAATCCTTCATTTTATTTCCTTTTTAATCCATTTCTTCAAATATTCCAACTATCACCTATAATATCAAATACAAGAGAAAAGCTCGTTTAATATAGTCTTTTATATCTAAATTCATCCTAAAAAGTCTTATAAAACATTTCTAATTCTTCACTTGTCACTCCAAAACACATCACTTCGCTGTACCGACTAAAGGAATATTATCAATATATTCTATTTTCATTTCTTATTTTGATTTTATAATTATTTACTTTTTTTAAATAGAAGTGATAATTAAATAAAATATATTACCCTGATTAAAATAAAAATTGTAATATAATACAAAGATTTAAAGAACAACCCCTTATTTGACAACTCAACCTTCTAGTTATGTAATTACACTTTAGAATTAAAAGTTCAATCAATTAACAAGGCCATACCACTATATAGGTTTTCTCAATCTCCACTGACAAGCGTCAAGCTTACGATAACTAATATCGAATCAGAAGATACAAAAATCACTAAATGAATCTCAATTTCAAATAATATTTAAAAACGCAATCACAATCAAACTCGATATGAATTTTTAATCACTAATAATTATCTTTAAGGGAAAGGGTACTCTTTCATTTATGGTCATAACATTTCTAATCAAATTATAGATAACCTTGCCAACATCAATATAACCCGACCCTTGAACAATATGCTATAACAAAGCTATTTTGTAATTCACAACTTCGCAATACTGAGAACTCTACAGCAAGCTTGCATTGAAAAAATAATTCCATGCTTTTGTGGTTTTTCTAAAATTCTTGATTTAAATGTGCTTTGGATACCCATCCATATCCAAAATTAATACATCCCCTGGGATTGCTTATAATCTACTTATGATGTTTTCAGGGTAAATCGATGTTTGAATCCATACTCTGGTTTGGGGTAATCAGTATTTTCTTTTCTATGAAATTTTCACAATCCATAGTACCAATTTATTCTTTTAGGTGAATAATTCACCGGTCTTCCTCTGACTATAAATATTATTTTATTCTCTTTTCCATGATCATTATCATAAAAATCTCTAACAAAAATCTTACAACCCATCTCTGTAGGAATATCTAATACATCATCAACATTATAATCCCTAGTCAACAATCCCTGTCCCCTTTATTGTATTCAAAATCTTAGGCTCGTACATCAACACAATCTTCACTTTGAACGAATATTCTGGTCCTTATAGAAACCAATATAAAAATAACTATTACAATGGAAAACCAAATTCAAACCTAAGCTACGGTCAACAAAATAAAAACAATACCACTTATAGACCTATAGCACCTACACATTGAACACCAATGCAACAACTACAACAAACTATTCAGCATATGCAAATAAATTTAGAACACATACTACATAACTTTATGACCCAAAGTCATCTATACTTTATGAAAATTTCTCAAAAGCATATTAAAACCGATACAACGAGTTGAAAATCAATTAAGTCAAATGATTCTACAAATCACCAATTTATGTAATCAAACTAAAGTAACTACTCAACCTACAATACTACTAATCAAGCATTAGTTAACACTTTATTTTTTGAAAAAAAAAACACATAATCAAGAAAAGACACCAAAAAGTGGTAAAAAGAATATTAAATTACCTAACATAATAGAACAAGAAGAATAATAGACGATGGCAAATGTCATTCCCACCAGGGAAGGGACAGCCAAACAATTGAAATACATTACTTTTCTCGTAAGGTTATATTCTTGGTATTTAGCCAATTGGAAGCCTACAAAAAATCCCTACAAAGTTGTAAATTAACTAAATAAGATAAAGTACATAATATTTATGAATCAAATCAAGATATGCATTCTAATTCCACCGTTTCACGATGAAATAGAAATTAATGAAATTTTAACAGAGTCAACTAAAGAGTAATCTGAGTTAAAAAGGAGAATGCCTTGGAAATGTTGCGACGTTTATCATACCCATCACAATAGGCAATTCTTCTATTGAATTTGCTATATGTGATCTTGGAGCATCAATTAATGTTGTCAAAGTTTAGAAATCATTGAAAATAAGATCATTAACTAATACGCCTATTAATCTTACATTAGCAAACAATACCATTAATAAACCACATGGATTATTAGAAGACAGCTAAGTACAAGTACATGATTTAATACTTCTAGCTGATTTTTATATCATAAAAATGGGAGATTCAATGCCACTTAATCTTTTGCAATTAGGTTGAATTTTCCTAAAGACAGCTAGAACTTAGTTAGATATTTTTGAACGAACAATGTCTATGGGATTTGAAGATTAGATTGTATACTTCAAAATTAATATTGAACATAACTACGATATCTACGAAGAATACAATGAATTATTTTAAAATGAAATAGGTGATAATGGCTTTTTAGAGATAAACTGTTATGATAATTTTAACACTGAAATTTATGCAACTAATGCACTAATAAAGGAAAAAGGGATTCCAAAGAAAGAATTATTTGAAGACACTTCAAAAGAAAAGAAATTAACTCAAGAATGGACAGAGTTAAGCAACCAGAGAATAGTAAAAGCATTACCAGGTTGAAAGTCTCTAGATCCAAGTATAGTAAGAAAAAGAAAAAGTCAAATTTTAGTCATATAAATCTTTATGATCTGGGAGATATACATTTGCATATTATAATTAAATGAGCTTAGTACTTCAAAGTTCAGTGTGATACAACCTCTAATGTAAATCTCATGCCTATACACTTCTTTCTAAATACTCACTTGGATTTGAATTCAATTGCTTTTAAAGGATTCCCTTTATCGGATGGTACTTCAATCCAACCAATAGCAGTGGTTACGGATGTGCTATTTCAAGTAGACAATAGCACCGTACCTATGGCCTTTTTCATAATGCCACACATTATCAATGAATATCCTCCACTAATTTTAGGATGACTTTTTTTAGCCTCTAGACATGCTATTATGGGTATTCTGAACAAAAGAATCACTTTGATAATTAATAGTCGAGCACTCACTTTTTGAAATGGCACTAGAGCGAATAATCCTAAATTCAAGTTTAGAGACCAAAATTAACTCTAGATAGGTCAAGTCGAGCCAACGATGATACACAAATGCGCTTTATGAGAGGCAGGTCATATTCTATGTTTATTTTATGTTTATTTAATTTTATTAGTAATTTAGTTTAGTTTAGTATAGTATGTTTTTCTTCTTTCACTTTTGGACTCTTGTATTGGAAATGTTTTCTGAATTTAAACTCTAAGTAATTTTTAAGGGGTATTACTCTATTTATTTTTTCTTATATGGCATTTATGCAAGTTACATTATTTACTTGCTTATTTAGATGTTTATTTATTTATTTAATTAATTAAGTTATTTAGTTAGGTACATGCCCCACTCAAACTTTCAAAATTTTAGTCGATTCTACGTTTTTATGAATTTTAATGATTGGTATATATAAGTTAAGTATGAGACAAATTTCAAAAAATAGTGAATTAGGCATAGAGCTTCGTTAGCGATTTGCAATAACACTGGAAAATGCTAGCAAAATTAGTAGTAGAACCTACAAAATTTGTGAAAATTTAGAGTATGGCGAATCCCAAGTGATTCACCTTACAAAGGAATCACAAGCAAAATCGGTATGTCCACTGCATATTACAACAACTTAAATAATACAAGTTCACATACTGATTCCTAACGATTTCACTTAAAAACAAATTGTTGGGCAAAACTTTTAGTTTTTATACAAAAATCTCAAATCGCCATATAAGCCAACTTGTTCACACCAATAAACTAGTGCACCCATTCATAAAAAACCCTAATATATTACCTAGACTCAACTATCCTAAGCTTAATCTCATAGTATTTAAGTCATTTTCACCTTAACCTAGTCTCATTCAAAAAAAAAATTGATTTTGAGGGTTTCGAACCAAACTAGGGTTTTAAAAAATTTTGACTTAAAGCTTGTAGAGAAGGTCTAGAGGAGTTCAAAAGCTTCAATCTAGAGAGAATCACTCTCTATAAGTTAATTACATCAACCCAAGCTCTTTACTTTCACAAATTTTTTATTCGAGGGGGTTTTTGGAAAATTTTCAATGTTTTTGGAAATTGGTTATTGGAATTTATTTAATTGTCTTGCACGAATGGTTCCATTGATTATAATAGACTAGGAATTGTTATTCCATTGATCGTTGATATACATATTCAACAATTTATGAATTTTTGCTATATTTAATTATATTTTCAAATAGTTTAAAAAGCGAGTTTACTATGAGCTCGGGGGTTTTGGTCATGGTTCTGTTGTACTTTAAGTTGTTATGTTTTTCAAAAGAATATGATTTATCAAAAAACTACTTTACAATATTTAGAAAACTGATTTTCAAGTTTATATTTATGTTAACACTTCTATGCCAATTTTATTTTAAATTTATAATGAATTTCAAGCTAGCTTTCCAAATGGGTTTCTCATTTTAAAATAAAGTCTTGAATTTTATTGAATTATTTCTGACAATGTTGTTATTATCATTTATAGGTTTATTCAGTTTTTGAACTTGTGATTTTTGATGTTTCGGACAATGGATGAAAGAGGTAAAGGTAGAAGATCTCGAAAAGGGAAGGGAAAGGCACAAGTAGTAGAAAAAAACCCAAGCAAAACTTTAAAGCTCCACCCACACCAATTAGGCCAATGGGGAATTTAATGAATAACCTCCGAATTAGAGTACCAAGAGAACCTTCTCCGCCTTTAATTTTTACCAATGAGTTGGAGAGAGAGGAAAAGATTAAGGAGATACCTAGAATCCAATTCTATTCCTATAACCTTGTCAATGCCAAAGCTATTAATAGGATGGAGAGCGATATTAGCGAGAATAGAAAAATAATAATAGAGAGGGATTTCAATATGAAAAGTGAAGCTAAGTATGGGCCTAGGATCTTAAACAAAATAAAGGAGGATAACTGGGGGTTGTTAACTAGGGGTTAATACGCTAATAATGACGCGTGATCCTTGGTTGAATTGGGTTATGAAATTATAGTGAGAGAGTTTTACGCAAACAAGCATAGAGATGATAATAAAACAGTAGCCATAGTTTGAGGAAGACCAGTGGACTACTCACTTGAAAGAATAAATCAATATTATGTTTTACCAAAATTTCATTTGAAATAGAATAACGAGTACCCAAAACTAGAATATATGTTTAGACATGGATCCCCCACGTGACCATTTAAAATGACTTAGAAGTGTTTCTAGGGGACGAATTTCTTTTTGAAAAGATGGGTACCCAAAACAAATTTAAGCTAAATATTTTAGGAAAACCACCAAAGCTTTGAGCTTTTTCTTAAATGTGAGCCTATAACCTAGTTTGCAACATTATAACATAGTGAACTATAGAGTAGCTCTTTGATACTACAAAGTGCATGGGATTGGCTAGATTGATTTAGGTAGAATAATCTATGATTCGATTAGGAATTTCATGACCACTAAAAAAAACAAATGATTTTCTTTTCCCTTGATGATTACTATATTTTTTAAGCAAGACCGAGTTCCTTTGAAAAGGTCTGGAGTTATATGTTTTCCAAGATATAACCATGAGCGATGAAATCATTGCAACAAACAAGAAAGTGCCTAAATATGTTGCTCAGAGGAGGAATGCAAGAAGAAGTTACTTAAAAAGAATAGCAACCATGGAGAAAATAAGAATATAGGTAAAAAGCTATAAAAATTTGGAAGAAATGTAAAATGTTGTGTGTTGAGCAAATGAACCCGAGCATAAAGCCACCTGCAGAGGACTTCACTGACACGTAGGCGAAAGAGACAAAAATGGTCATTATGGGGTTAATCTTTCAAAATTAGATGATAGATAATTCTAAGACATCAATAGTTCATGTTCTCGAATAAACGAGAGATTGGCAAGAGCAACTATGGGTCTGAGTAACTTGTGACCCGGAGGATGCAAGGCAGGGGAGCTAACTGACAAGTTCATAATTAAACATGTTTTATAGTTCATTTTTGAATGATTTTAAATGTAACAGACTATATGACATGGGGGTTTTCTCTTGTTTTTGTTAGTTTAGGTAATAAATGGAATGTAAGAAGAAATGAAGAAAAGTGGGAACATTATGAAGGAATTAATAAAGTGGAAAGAACATGCAAAGAATCATTGACAAGGAATCAAGTTAAAACTAGTTCAGAGCCTATCGATTTCCCAGTGATTCTTATGCACACAAAATCTCCACTCATAAATGGTGGAATAGAAGTGGAAACAAGGAGTTCAATTTTATGGATTTACTCAGCGATTTCACTTATACATGAATCGATATGGAATCGCTGGAGGTGATTTCAATGATTTTAGATAACAACCACTAGTTTGAGTTAGTTTTGAATTTTACTACCTAAAACTCTATAAATACAGCCTAAGAGTCCAAAAATTAGTTGCCCTTGAGTACTTAGATCAACATTTCATTGCTTTAGGAGCTAGGATTTATTGTTTTACTGTTCTTTGCTTTTGGAGAAGAATTGAAGATTTAAAGTATCTATTCCAGAGGTATTTATCTATGTCTTTTATTTATATTATTGCAATGTTATTTATGATTATGAGTGAGTAGTTGGCTTATCTAAACAAAGTCCAAATATGAACTAGATTTTTTTTTCAATGTAATTATGATGAGAAGATTATGTGCTTAATGCTTTAAACCAATCGTATTCCTCCGTTCTGCGATTTAATAGGTTAATATCTATTGATTTTAATCAGGATTTCTGTATTGCATGCAGAGTTTAGAATGTGTATTGTGAAATTTAGATTCATTATCTAATTTAAAGTTCTAACTAGGGTTGTTTGAAAAGTTTTAACCATTAATATATTCTAGGTGAATTTGAGATCCATATATGATGTTGAAGTGGATTTTCGAATGTATTAGATTTAGAAGTTCTTAGTTTCGTAAAGTGTAATGTATTTTTATTGCGTGAACTTAATTTCTTTGTATATTCAAAGGGGTTAACTCAATAAAGTTAGAACATTGCTTTTCCACCGATATAAGAAGAAATGGTTGGCTAAAGGTTCTTTACTTATGATTAAAAACTAATGACCTATGGTACTTTATAAAGTATGCTCATAACTATATTTATTGAACATGATTGGAATGCAAAACGGGTTTATGTTTCATTGCTCTGGATGTTTGTTTAGATATTTTTTATATTGAATTGAATTGAATTGAATCTATTTGATATATTGAATTACAATTGTGTTAGTTAAGTTATTATAATTAGTTAATTACTATTATATCGTAGATGGAATTGTTAGTTAGTTTAATTATTGTTTTAATTAATTAATTAAATTAAAGTAAAAAAACTATGAAATTCATTTTCCTAGAGAAATTCGATAAATCCATGTGGAGACAATTCCCATTTACCACCACTATAAAATATTGAAAGTATAATATAGAGGGAAATTTTATTGCACACGTCAGACACATGCCAATTTTTGGCGCCGTTACCGGGGATTTAAACATAACATCTTATGAGTTTTAGATGTTGTATCATATATCCACTTTGTCGTTCTAATTCCATGGGATCCTTGCATTCGTTTGATTCTGAGGTAGATAGAGCATTTAATCATAACTTAAGACAATAATAACAACAACAACAACAACAACAACAACAACAACAACAACAACAACAACAACAACAACAACGAGAATACCAAACTACCACAATGGAACCCAATAATTACTTTAATATTATTAATAATAATGATAATAGTGAACTTACTTTTAGGCAAGCTAATTAAAATGTCATTGCTTATGAACCAATATTTATTGTTTATCTTAAAGAATTTCCTAAATTTGAACTTAGATCTACATTCATTTGTGCTATGCCTAACTTCTATGGTAAGGAAAATGAAGACCCACAAAAACTTATAAGGGAATATCAACATAAAGTCAATAGGATGAAACCTGATGGTTGCACGTTAGAAGAAGTCAAACATCTAGATTTTCCTTTTCTGTTAAAAGATCAAGCGCAAGATTGGTTGTTTTATATCCATTGATATTCGATAACCACATGAGCTTAAATGTTAGAAGCTTTCCTTGATCAATATATACCTACAAGAAACATTAGTACATATAAAAGACAAATCTAAGTTATGAAAGTAAAAGATGATGAAAAATCTAATGAATTTTGGGATATATTTCAAAGTCCAATTTCAAATTTCCAGAACATGGATACACCCAAAGAGATTTATTAGAATACTTCTATAAAGGACTAAACCATTTTGAGCAATGCTATTAGATATTGTATAGGGTGGATCATTATTTGATGTTACACTAACTTTAGCAAAAGAAGCTATTAATAAGATGGCCAAACAATCTAAACAATATGGTGAGAAATCGACACATAAAGAAATGAAGTTTATGATATAAATAATAAAATAAGTAATAAATTTGATAAAAAAAAGTTTAAGAATTATTTAACATGGTTAAACTACTACTAAAAGATAAATCAAATCAAGTTAAACCATGTGGATTTTGTAATAAAGTTACACCACCAACGGATGCTTGTCCCATTTTAAAAGAATATAGTAATGAAGAAGTCAATGTAGTTATGAACTAAAATTCTGGTCCTCCTATAAACCAATATAATATTAACAATTACTACATTGGAAAACCAAATTCAAACCTTAACTATGATCCACAAAATAAAAACCATACCACTTATAGTCCGAGAGCACCTACACAATCAACACTAACGCAATAACCAAAACAAATTATTCAACTTATGAAACCTAATATAGAAAAATATCACATAAATTTATGACCCAAAATCATCAAACATTTAATCAAATTTCTTAAAATTAAATTAAAACTATGCCTATTAACGAGCAGAAAAATCAATTAAGTCAAATGATTTTACAAAAGAATAAGTTCAGTAATCAAACTAAAGTATCTACTCAACCTATAAACACTACTAATCAAGCAAAAGTTAATGCTTTATTTTATGAAAATAAGAAAACGCACACACGAGAAAAGGCACAAAAAAGAGGTAAAAAGAAAATGAAAGTACCTAAAACATAAAAGAAGAAAAATAAGGGATAATGGAAAATGTTATTCTTGTTGGATTTTTGGGGTTTATATGTAGCGGAAAATTCAAAACAAATTTTGAAAACCCCAACAGATCGAAAATAAGTTTCATTAAACTAAATTAGTGAAAGTAAATCATACCCTATTGTGTGATTTCCTATTCTAATTGTTCGATTTCCAAGACGTCTAAGCGCGCATCCTCTAACAGAAATCCACACACGAACAGTGACCACAATTTGGAGTACTAGCCCCAAGAAAGATTGAATAAGATTTTTCTTTCTCTCCCAAAATCCAGAGAACTGGAAAATTGTAAAACAAAAAACTTTATTTTTTTTTAGGGTTTCACCCTTTATTTATATGTGTCGATAAGCCCTCACTTAAAATCCTATTCGTAATACAACTATTGTATTTAGGCAGTTTAAGCAAATTACACATACACCCCTATTAAGAAGTTATCATATAACAAATCATAAGAGCTTTTATGTCATGAATTTTATCATATAAAACTCATTACTCTTGACCAATTGAAATTATGCAAAGCCATTCTTTGTGTGCGACCTAATAGGTTCTTGCGACGTTGGTAGTGAACCATAAACAATTTTATTACACAAGTCATAAGCGGTCTTTAACAAGGCATTATGACTACCCTAGTAGCATGAATATCAACATCGATACAACCTAATTAATAGCATATATCATATCCTTTGATTAAACATAAGGCATGGAAAGTCACTATTAATGTTCAATCGTACTAGTCTCGATCTTTAGGTAAATTGAAAAACAGCCAAGTGAGATTGATCATATCAATTCACACAGACTTAGCCATTATCAATCTATCTTATCAAGGGATCCATTGATATCTCTCTCTATACGAGAGTAACAAATTATATGTTGATTACACACCTTCACATATTATTCACACAGTAATTGATCACAATCTTTATAATTGTCCAGTTAAAGACAACATTTGATTATGTCAAATTATCATGCTCCTAATATTGAAGTCTTTGGTAACCTAAGTTGAAGGTCTAAATGATATACCTATCATGAGTAACACATATGACTTAATCCATATGGTGTTCTCATAGCGGGTCGGTCCAGTACCTTATTCCTTAACAAGTACTCATGATCTTGATTCGTATCCTTATAGGCATGATCATAACATGACCATCAATCAAGATTCACACTAGTCTTGATTCATTATAGTTCCCAGTATAATGATGGACTAAGGACATTAAGGATATTTCAACAAATACCCATTGATCTTACTATAAGGTAAACATGCAATCACTTATAATAAAATATAAAATAAAAACTCTATTTTATTAACTAAAATTATAAAATAAACAATATTTGTAGAATGACCTAGGGCATATGCCTTAACAATTTCCACTACGGAGCGGATGGCTGAACAATTGAAATACACATATTTTCCTAAAAGGCTATACTCATGGTATTAAGCCAAAGTTGAAGCCTATGAAAAATCTCTACAAAATTATGAATTAATTAAACGAGACAAAGTAAGCAATATTTATGAATCAAATAAAGACATACATTTTAATTATTCTAATACATAATTGTTAGCTAATGCTAGAAGGAAGAACATAAAGAAAACATATCTTAATCATTTAAGAAATTAGAAATTAATGAAAAGTTAGGCAAAAGATTTCATCTTTGTAGAGAATGCCTAAAAAATGTTCTAACCCATGAATGTTTATCATATTATCATAATAGGCAATTCTTCTATTAAATTTGCTATGTTTGATCTTGGAGCATCAATTAATGTTATGTCACTTAAACTTTATGAATCATTGAAAATAGCATTGTTAACTAATACACCTATTAACCTTACTTTAGGAAACAATACTATTATTAAACTATATGAATTATTAGAAGACATTTTAGTACAAGTACATGATTTAGTATTTCGAGCCGATTTTTATGTCATGGAAATTGGACATTCAACATCACTTTATCCTTTGCCTATACTATTAGGTAAACCTTTTCTAATAACGGCTAGAACTAAGTTTGAAGGAAAAATGTATATGAAATTTGAAGATAAGATTGTTAAATTTAAAATTAACTATGATACTTTTGAAGAATATGATGAATTATTTGATAATAGAGTTTATAATAATGAATTTTTAGACTTAAACTCCTATGATAACTATAACTCTGAAATTTATGCATTTAATGCAGTAACAATGGAAACTTACAAAGAGAATTCCAAAAAAATGATAAGTTGAACACACTTCAAAAGTAAATGAAGTAAATCAAGAATGGAGAGTTGAGCAATCGGAGAATGGTAAAAGCATTAACAAGGCAAAAGTTTCTAGGTCCTACTAGAATAAGAAAAAGAAAAAGCTGGATTTAAGTAATATAATGCTTAATGATCCTTGAGGCATACATTTGAACATTAATATCAAATGGGCTTGGTACTATAGAGCACAGTATGATACAAACTCTAATGCAAATCTCATGCCCAAACACTTATTTCTACATACTCAATTGGAGTTGAATTCACTTCTTCTGAACGATTCACTTTATAGGATGCAACTTCGATTCAACTAATAGTAATGGTCACGGATATGCCTGTTCAAGTGGTTAACAACACCGTACCCATGAACTTCTTGGTAATGCCACACTTTATCAATGAAGATACTCTATTAATTTTACGATGACCTTTCTTAGCCACTACACATGCGACCATCAATATTCTTAACAAAAAAATCACTTTGACGATTAATGGCGGAGCACTCACTTTTTTGAATGGCATTAGAGTAGAAAATCCTAGATTCAAGTTTAGAGATGCAAACTAATTCTGGAACGGTTAAGTCGAGCCAATGAGGATAAACAAAAGCGATCTATGGGAAGCAACCCATATTTTAGATTTATTTTATGTTTATTTAATTTAATCGGAAATTTAATTTAGTTTAGTTTAATATGTTTTTATTCTCTCACTTTTTTACTCTTGCATTGGAAATATTTTCGAAATTGAAACTTTGAGGTTTTTTGAATTAAAGGGGAGTGATTGAGTTGTGTATTTTTTATTTTTTTTTGCTTATATTGCTTTCACTCAAGTTGCATTATTTACTTCCTTATTTATATGTTTGTTTATCTATTTGATTAATAAAGGTATTTAGTTAGTGAAATGTCTCAGTCAAGCTTTCAGATTCTAAGTCTATTCAACTTTAATATGATATTTAATGAATAATGTATAATTTAATTATGAGATAAATTATAAAAAATAGGAAATAGGCCTAATGATTCCCCAGCGATTCATTAATACTAGGAATCGCTAGCAAAATTGGTAGCAGAACATAGGTGAATTAGTGCGAATTTGGAGTTTAGGGAATATCCAACTATTCGCCTTACTCATAAATCACTGGTAAAATTTGTAGGTCACTGCGTTTTCCAACTACTCACTTAATACGAATTCATATAGCGATTTCTAGCAATTCCACTTAAATAGGAATTGTGCGACATGAGCTTTGGTTTTTAAAACCAAAACTCTAAATCGTCACACACACCAACTCTTTCACATCAATAAACTATTGCACCCTTTCAAAAATTCCCAATGCAATCAACCATCTTAAGCTCGATTTCATAGTATTAAATTGATCCTCACCTCGACCTAGTCCCATTCAAACAAATTTTTTTGTTTTTGGGGTGTTGAGCCTGACATGTGTCAAGCGTGCACAAGATTTTCCGTATTTTACTATTAACTTATAGTAGTGGTAAATGGATATCATTTCCAGAGGGGTTTTTAAAAAAATTTCAAAAAAAGTATTTTTCTTATTTTCATTAATTCAGTTAATCTAATTAGATTGGAATTAAAATATTGAATAACTAGAAACTATGATTAATAACTTAAATAACGAAAGTAACTAAACTAATTTAAACAATTCAAATGCAATCTAAATTAAACAATATTCAACTTCAATTCAATATAAATAAATAAACATCTAAACTAACCTCCAAGAAACTATATAATATACTCGTATTTCTTTCAAACACTAGAATATAACATCACTTCATCTCACAGTTATAGTCATAACACATGAAATCTTGGAATCATTAAATCTTCATAATATGTTGATAGACTTTAGTCAGCCACTGATTTTTCTAAACTCAATGAAAATGTCACATTCTTATCATTGTAGATATACCCATTGGATACAACACAACACTATAGAAATACGATATCATTACACTAAATGAAAATCGTTCCTAATCTAAGCAAATATTACCGAAGTCGCATAATAAACAACTTAGAACACAATCACCTAAGACATCCACTTAGGAAATACCTTATAAATTATTCCTAGTTAGTACTTATATTCTTGTTGTCAATAACTAAAGACATAGAATCATAATCATAATACCTTATAGGACATTTGCAACTATACATGCAATACTAATCTCCTTCAATTTTAATAGGAAAAAACAACTTGTTAAATCCATGATTGACATGTATGAATAGGTTTAAAGCATTAAGTTCGTGATTCCATAATCATAACTATCAAGCAATCCAAAATATATTACATCTGTAAGGTTTGTTTATATACATAGACTACTCACTCATGCGGGAAAGAAACAATGCATAAATATAATAAAAAGACATAATGAATAAATAAATATCTTAATATAAATCAAAGCTCTAATGTATCTTCAAACATCAAATAGACAAAATAAATAATGTATAGCAAAATGAAAGCAAAAGGAAGAGTAAAAAGAGTGAGTTATTTCGAAGCTCTCTGGCATTTTTTTATAGTCTCCTACGTATACATATCTTAGGTAATTCAAATTCTTCATATTAATCTAAAAAAAATTGTCACTGAGCATAGCAATTTCCCAGCGATTCCTAACTTATACACAAATTGCTGAGCAAATCACTGGGTTTAGCTTTCAGTGCTCCACCAATTGAAGGGGCAATTTCTAGTTCATTTTCCAATTCCCTGTGGATTCAATGGATTTTTCTTTCTTCCGATTTAGGTGGTGATTCCTAATGTTATTTCAAATTGATGGCTATTCGATGGAACAATTTTCCAATTGATTGTTTTATTTTTCTTTCTTTTTTTTTCCATTTCTTCGTTTTCCTATTTAAATCCTAAAATCAAAAAAACAAGAGAATACATAGTGTAATATCATCATTCCATATATAAAACCAAAATACATTTCACTATAAAATGTGTCTAATTATTGACTTGTTAGAGCAAAAACTAGAGTTTTACGAAATTTTGACTTAAAGCTTAGAAAGATGATCTAAAGGACCTCAACAACTTAAATCTTGATAATTTACTCTCAAAAAGATAATTACATCAACCTAACTCTCTACTAAAGCAAAGTTTTGATTCGAGGGATTTTTGAAAAATTTTCAATGTTTTTTTCAATGTTTTGTTGAAATTTATTAAATTATCTTGCACAAATGGTTTATTGATTCTAATCCACTAGAAGTAATTATCACATCGATCGTTGATTTGCAAATTCAGCAATTTTAAATTTTTGCTATGCACACAAATAATTGCAAATGGTTTAAAAAGTGTGTTTAAACTGAGTTTGGGGATTTAGTTATGCTTTGGTTTTAATTTAGTTTTCTATGTTTTAGAAAAGACCACGATTTGTCACCTAATTGCTTCACTATATTTAGAAAATTGATTTTCATGTTTGCATTTTAGATATCACTTTCATGCCAATCATGTTTTACATTTACGATTAATTCAAACCAGCTTTCTAAATAGATTTTCCTTTTTAAAATTGTTGGGGCATGTGCCCTAGGTCAATCTATAGGAATTGTTTATCTTATAATTTTACTTAAAAATAGAGTTTTTTGTTTGACGTTTTATTATAAATGATTGCACGTTTAACTTTTAATAAGATCCATGGGTATTCATTGAAATATCCTAAATGTCCCTAGTCAGTCATTATACCAAGAACTATAATAAGTTAAGACTAGTGTGAATTTGATTGATGGTCATGTGATGGTCATGCGTATAGAGATGTGAATCGAGATCATAAGTACTTATTATGGAACAAATTACTGGACCACCATGCTATGAGAACACCATATGGAGTAAGTCATATCATTGTATCCCTCGATATGTTCGACTGTTAAAGTGTCGAGTCCAAGTGAATTGATATGATTAATGTCATTTGGATATTTTCAGTCTATCTAAAGATCAAGACTAGTACAATTGAACATTAAAGGTGACTTTCCAAGGCTTATGTATCATCAAAGGGTATCGTACGACAAAAGGAGATGATATATGTTATTCATTAGGTTGTATCAATTATTATATTCATAGTACTTAGGTAGTCATAATGTCTTGTTAGAGACTGCTTATGACTTGTGTACCAAAATAGTTTTGGTTCACCGCCAACTTCACATGAACCTATTGGATCGCATACAAAGAATGGCTTTGCGCAATTTTAATTGGTCAAGACTAATGAATTTTATATGATAAAATTCATGACATAAAAGCCCTTATAATTTGTTATATGATAACTTTCTAATAGCAACATTTGTGTACTTTACTTGAATTGCTTAAATACAATAGTTGTATTACAAATATATTTTTAAATGAGCTTATCTACACATATAAATAGAGGTTAATACCCTAAAACAAAATAAGATTTTTGTTTTTACCATTTTTGAGTTTTCAAGATTTTAGGAGAGAGGAAAAACGTTTTCAATCTCTCTTGGGGCTAGCTCTCCAAATTGTGGTCATCGTTTGTTTGTGGGTTTCCAGTAAAGGACATGCGCTTGAACATCTTGGAGATCAAACAATCGAAGAAGGCAATCAAGGATTAAGGTATGGTTTACTTCTATAAATCTTGTTTCATGGAACTTATTTTTGATCCTATTAGAGTTTTTCAAAAATTATTTTGAATTTTTCTGTTGTGTATGAACCCCAAAACCCAACAGTGGAATCAAAGCTTTATGCTCATTTCTATTGAATTTTGCATGTTTTCTCTTATGTATAAATGATATATGTGTGATTACATTTTCTTGGTTAATGAATATGTGATGTGCATATAAGTTTTGTGATAATTGTTACCAAGAATTGGTTTTAAAGCATATTGTTGATTTATGTATTTGATACATATGCTTGATTTGATTCAATGATGGAATTCATGTTTAGAATATTTCGATTAACATATGTTTTAATATTAAATGATGTGAGTTTTGTATGTTAATGGTAGAAGTCATGTTTATGTTAATGTGATTCTGATGTTGAATACATATTTAATTTTTGTTCCATAATTATGTATGTCTCCATGTAATGATTATGTTAATACGATTAATTTGATAAGATTCTGGCATTGAATAAACGATTAATATTTTTTTTCTTGATTCAATTACTTGTTTTTTTATGAATAATAATCAAAATTTATTTTGATCATATATTTCATTAAGGTTATGTATTACTATATTCAAATTTGATAGGAGATAAACTTGTAAACGAATAAGAATTACAAATCATATAAGATAGGTAAGTTATATTACAAATTCATATTAGATAAGGATTCAAAGTATCTAAAATTCTAATTGGATTAGGATAAGTTATTAAGTTTGGGCCCAAGTTAATTAAAAACATTTTAATTAGTATTTTTTGGAATTAACATAAGATGTTGTTTTGATCAATTGGAATGACTAAAATAATGAAAAAAAATTTATGATTTTCAAATTTTGAAACTGAAATTTGTTTTCTAAAAAAATGAGGGCGCTGGCTCTTGTACCCTGTCCGCTCGGCCACTGCTCGGTTATCGGGACCACCGCTAATTGTCCATAGCACAGAAAATTTGTATAATAGTCAATATTAGTAAAATTTACTAACATATTTAATGATTGTACATGCATTCTAATATATGATACTTATCTTGTTTAATTTATTATCACTAAAAAAAACATCCCTCTTTTTAAGTCAAGTGTCATCCATTCTCAAACATTTGTTAAGGCTTCGATTACATCAATATGGGTCTACCTCCGCAGAGTGTATTTTGTTATCTTAGTGAGGCAAGTTGAATAACAATTACTCTATTATTTGAAATTGTTAGACTTGATAAAGCTATCAAAACGATTTTGGGCTTCAGGCATAAGTTGAGATAAAACATGCTAAGTCATAAGATGTCATCATTTTATAAAAACAACTAAAAGTTATATATGATGTAATTGATAAAAAGGTACCTACCAAAATAACATAATTCAAACTGTCATGTCTTAGCTATCTTGGAATTAAGTGAAAAATGGATTTTGGTCCTTTAAATTAACATAATGTTTTTTGGAGGGTTGTTAATTTAGTGGCAGTTTATTCCTCTATACTAAAATGAACCTTTGCGTAATCTTTGTTGTTGATATATGGTCTCTTCTAGTCACACTAATCCCTTGTCACTATGATCCATCCTTGAGATGGATAAGTTATATAGGATAAACTTTCTTGACTAGTTAAGAAATTTGAGAATTGTTCTTAAGCATGAACGCAAGTTGTATGTCCTGGATGATCCTATTCCTAAGGAACCACCGGCCAATGCTATAAGAGTCGTGAAGGATGCACATACCAAGCATATTAAAGACTCAACTGATGTTGTGTGTATTATTATGGCAACCATGGAATACACGGAAGCTTACGACATGGCTACGATGCTGAAGGAAATGTTCCAACAGCGAGCTATGCAAGAAAATTTTGAGACAGTCAAAAGTCTTCATTCTTGCAAAATGGTTGAAGTTGCTTCAGTTAGTCCACACGTTCACAAAATGAAAGGCTATATTGACCATCTTGACAGGCTTAGATTTCGCACAAGCTAAGAGTTGGCTACGAATTTGATTGTGAATTCATTGCTTGATAGTTATTCATAATTTGCGATGAACTATAACATGAATAATATAAAGAAGTTTATCTCATAATCGCATTTGATGCTTAAAACTGCTGAACTGAATGTCAAGAAACCCATTGCTAATATTTCGATGGTTTAGAAAGGAAAAGCTCTAAAGAAGAAGGCCAATGGTAAAACCAAAGTTGCCAAGGCTATTTTGACTATCATAAAACTATGGAAGAAGTCAAGCCTTAAGCTGCTTCTACTTCATAGTCCAAGAAGGACAAGGAAAAAGAAGGAAATTATCATTTCTACCATGCACCTGGGCATTGGTTTAGAAATTGCAAGCTCTATCTTAAATATCTACAAAAAAAGAAGAGTAGTGTAACTACTACTTCAAACATTTACGTTATTGAAGTTAACTTATCTACTAGTGATTCATGGGTATTGGATATCAGATGTGGATCTCACATTTGTATTAATGTGCAGGGTCTCACTAAAAGTAGAAAACTAAAGAAATGAGAAGTCATCCTACAAGTTCGAAATGGAGTAAATGTTGTTGCGTTGGCTGTAGAAAGCTATTAGTTAATTTTACCTCGTGGACTTGTTTTAGTTTAAAATAATTTTTATTATTTCCTTGCCTTGAGCAGAAACATCATTTTAGTTTCATGTTCAGATTTGGATGGTTTACATTTCATTATTGCGAGTAATAAATGTTTCATTTCTCGTAAAGACATTTCTTATGTGAATGTTGATTTATGTGATGGTCTTTACATTCTAAACATGAAAAATCCCACATATACTCCTATTCTAAATGTAAATATAATGAGATTCAAGTCAATTGATTTGAATCTAACCTACCTTTGACATTGTCATCTTGGCAACATAAATTAGAAACGCATTTTTAAACTCCATAATGATAAACTTTTAAATTCATTTGATTTTGAATAATAAGAAAAATGTGTATCTTGTTTACTAATCACGATGAAAATGAGTCCCTTTACTAGACACAATGAAAGGGCAAGTGAATTATTAGGTCTAATACATGCTGATGTATGTGGTCCTATAAACACAATGGCTAAAGGTGATTATCAATATTTTATTACTTTCACCAATAATTTCGACAGATATGGGTACATATATCTTATAAAAGTTAAAGGTGAATCTTTTGAGATGATTAGAAAATCTCAAAAAGAAGTGCAAATTCAATTTAGTAAAAATATTAAATCACTTTGATCAGATCGAATTGGTGAATATTTAAGCCAAGAGTTTGATGATAATCTAAGAAACTATTGGATTGTCTCATAGTTAACTCCTCCAGCAACTCCAAAATGGAATGGTGTTTTTAATAGACGAAATCAAACTTTATTAGATATGGTTTGATCTATGATGAGTCATGTAGATATTCCATTTCCTTTTGAGGCTATGTGTTAGAAACTGATGGCTTAAACTGAATTGTGTTCCATCTAAAAAGATTGATAAAACACCATATGAGATGTGGTTTAAAAAAATTTCAAGTTCATCTTTCCTTAAGATTTGGGGCTATCAGGTTTTCGTACGATGACAAATCTCAAAAAAATTATCAGCTAAATTTGCCAAGTTCCTATTTGTTGGTTATCCTAAAGAAACTAGAGCATAATACTTTTATAATCCCATTAAGAACAAAGTATTTGCTGCTCAGAGTGGAGTCATTAGGGAAAAAGAGTTTGTTTCAAAAGACGACAATGAGAATAAAGTAAGTCTTGAAGAAGTTCAAGAACCACAAATAAATACTCAACCTCCAGTGGGAGTTCAACAAAGTCTTAAACTTGTTGAACCTCTAAAGGTATCACAAGATCCGCGTAGGTCTAATAGGGTAAAACATCGGCCTGAGAAAGAAATTTGGTTTCCTTATTACCTATAATAGTGAGGTGTTGCTTATGGATCAAAATGACCCTACTACTTATCTGGAGGTTGTGTCTAGCCCTGAGGTAGTTAAATGGCTTAGTGCCATGAATTATGAGATGTAATCCATGTTTGATAACCAAATTTAGAACCGGGTTGATTTACTTGAAGGTGGTAAGATCGTTGGATGTAAATGTATTTTCAAGAAGAAAACTGACATGGATGGTAATGTGCATACTTATAAAGCAATAATTTTAATATCACATATATTCCATAGATAGTATATTCATACTATTAACTAAATGCACCCAATCCTAAGTCTTTCAATATGAATGTGATATTTTTATTTATCTAATATTCTTGTCAGATTTAATGCATGAGCGAGGCTCCCTACTTACTTAGACTCGTCGGGAACCGTAATCACGATCCTCGCGGACTCAGGACTCGAAGTGAACCACCTCACGAATCTAAATAATTTGAAACAATAATTACTTTGCATATCTAAAAACGTACAAGTACAACACATTTTCTAGACACGTTCATAACTCGATTAGAGTAACCATTAAGGACCCTTCCTTGATCTCAATTAAGTTGTTTAATTCTCGACTTTAAAACCATTTTTTTAAATTAAAACCAATAGTTTTAGTAGAACGAGCATACGTTGAAGCAAAATAATAAAGATCTGATGAAACTTGACTCTCTAACATAAATTGAACGCGATCGACCAATCATAACCCGAAAGATATAAATCATCACAAAAGAGTCGAGTTCGACTCAAAATTCACAGATCATAACCTTTACTTGAATCTAAAAAGTTAATACAATAAGTTCATTCTTGAGAAAATAAATCTCGTCCATTTCTTGTGTTAGCTCAGACCAAATCCGAACTGATTATTACCAACACTACAAAAAAATAGCAAATCAGAAACGGAAATTTTCGTCTCTGATTTGCATAAATTTTGTCTCTAATTGAAATCAGCAACGGAATAGAAACGGAATATATTATGTCTCTAAAATCGTCGTCGCTGATTCAATCAGAAATGGAAATGTGATTCCGTTTCTGATTTAGAGACGGATCAGAGACGGAATAAATTTCGTTTCTTATCAGAGATGGAATTTATTTCGTCTCTAATTCCGTTTCTGATTAGAGAAGGAATAAATTCCGTTTCTGATTATTTTCGTCTCTGATCCGTTGCTAATCATAGACGGATCAGAGACGGAATTTGATCCGTTTCTGATTCATGTATCTAATCCTCGAAAATTAGAGACGAAAATAGCAACGGAATCTCTGGATTCCGTTGCTATTTTCGTCTCTAATTTTTATTTTTATTTAGGTTTTAAAGTCTTATATATATATATATATATATATATCTATCTCAATCCAAGCACATTTAACCTGCCAATATATAATACAAATCATAGCTAAATAATATATTGATATTGCGCGGTTTATATAAACTTAACATATCCTTAAAATTATCTTTTCTCAATGTACTGTACACGAAACAAAAATAACAATCTAAAAAGTTTCTATATCGTATCTTTCTACAAAAGTAAAAGGAAAAAATTGTTCTAAATGAAAAAAATATGAAGTGCTCCGAGATTATATAAAGTTGATTGTGCTTCAAATAATACTTGACTTCGTACAAAACACCTGAAAAAGATCAAAAAGAAAAAAATCACTAAATTATACAAACAATAATAGGAATATAATTAATATTATGGAAGAACTACGTATCATCGCAAGCACAAGTGTATGAGCCAAACACAACATTAATAAAGTAATAAAGAAAAAAAAAATTCATCATTATCCAGAAGGAACATGGTGTTAATTAGCAAATTATCTCTCTAAATCGTCCGTAGGTCTGCAAAATATAATAACACCAATGGCTAATAGCCACAGAGAAAAAAAATGAAAATGAATCGTAATAGCTTGAGATAGGACCAGCATCAGTGCCAACCTCAAGCCTTGTCCCAATCAATTTATGCTTAATTTGCATGATTGGTCAGTGCAATGCTAAAAACTTTATTCATCAAAGCAATCACTAATACTATAAATAGGGTTTTAACTCCATTGATGTCAGCATAGATTATCAATTTCATGAAGACAGTAAACATTTACTTAAACCAATTGCTACCTGTAATTGAACCATAAAAAAAGGCTACCTGCTCAATGAAATAAAGATGCTAGTTACTTTCAATATTGCCATGCAATTTTCGCATATTGTTTCACTAGTCTTTGCAGCTGAAACCAAGTCAGGAACAAAGCTTTGCCACTTTACCGACCACTCATGCTTTAAAATCTGCATTTTCAAAATTATACATTCAGTAGTAAGTAGACAAAACGAAACTGAAGAATGTAACCAATTAGTCGAGCATGGAGAAAGCTATCAGTCTTACTTCCTCTATGACCTATTTTTCCACAAATTCTAGTTTCAAATAAGAATCCTTCTAATCTCTATTGGGACTTTATTGTAATATAATGGCGTAGTAAACCATTTTGTACCGCAAAGATGGTAAGATAACATTAACAAAGAAAGTTCCACTAGATATATTGCATATAATGAATTTATGATGGAAACGATTCAAAACATGAAACAAAAGTTTTTTTCCGAATTCTCTCATCGACAAACTCAATCATTCAAAAGCAGATTTTTTTTTTCTTCTTGAATCCCCTTGTACATTGGGCTACTTAAAGTGGCTCCAACTCCAAGCAACAACATTGGGTCGCATTTACATTCTAACAGGAAGCATATCTTCCAGGAATAAAAAATGTGCAAATGACTCAATAAAGAAGAAACAATGGCAGTTTTCCAATCACCAGATCTAACTCAAGAATCCACAAAGATCAATAACAATTAAATAATGCTTGCAGTGAATGAAATAATGTTATGGGACGATGTAGCATAAAAAAAAATCAGCAAACTGTAAATAATCTTTAACCCCCAAAGAGATAACCAAAGCAAACTGCTCCTCATTTCCGTTGAAAAAGCGAAGCGCATGTATCACCGCATCCCTTCCAAACCCAAGCTCGGTGAGCTTTGCAACTTTTGCTTCAAAATCGGTGTCTCAATGCGAAAAATCATAATTTATACAGTGGTTTCGCAAAGCAAGTCTAGTAAATGATCACCAGAAAGAACTTTTTTTAAGTTGAAAAGCAAATGTTATGCATAATGTAATTTATCTAAGATGAAGCATATTCTCAACTGAACGAGGAAACAGAGAGGATATGACATCGGCAGTTTTGATGATATTCCTTTTTTTTTCCTTTTACCACAATAAAATTTGTTTACAATCCAAATAAAGAAATAGATGAAATGGTTATTTCACTCAATCACTTGAAATACAATTTTTATTGACACCTTTGTAACTAGAAGAGTTTTATTTAGTAAGAAAGCTAGACATTTTACCTGTGGTGTGCTCCCACGAGTTGGTCCTGCAAAAAAGAGTGCAATAGGTTTAAATAATTTGCTTATATACAGATTTCAGGTAAATTCACTACCTTCAAGTCAAATGCACAAAGAAATGATGAAACAAATATTGCCTCATTAGGCATAATGCAAAGCATTCCCTTGGTGACCCTAAAGGCTTACCTTTATTGCTGCAACATGTATACGACCTAGTATTTCTGATTGGCCAACTCCATGAGCAACGCCCTTATATCTTTCATCCAAGAGTCTCAACAATCTAAGATGCAATCCAATAATAGAAGACATGGAATCATAAGTTAATTGCCATTTTCAAATACTAGAAACCAAAATTATTGAACTCCGCAAACGAGTGCAAACTCGAACTCTAACTTCTCCACACGCGCACCTTGAAGCCTCTATATCATTGAGTTTCGAGGCAAACACAATTCTTGACTCATTACTAGTGTAAACATTTTTAACATAAAGTCTTATTTGAAAGAATTGAGATTAAGCAAAGACCTAGCTTGAGTTCTTGCTCATAGACATCCAATAAGGTACCTAAGTACACAAGACTATACAAGATAGAAAAGAGCATACCCACAACGCTCAGCACAACTTTTAGATATAATTGTTGATTGTGCCCCACTATCGACAAATGCCTGGAAATAAGAAAAAAGAGAATATTACCACAACTTGAAGCGAAACAAGTTCCCCTACCTACATTGTTGATTGTTCCGTTTTAAGTACGACTCCATGGCATATGCCAAAAATGGGACAATCAAGGCATTCTTACAACATTCCATCAAAATACATTGAAGCCTCATACTTGGAGATTATTACTTGTAAAAGAAAATTAGTAAAACGAACAAGTTAACAAAGCAAAGCATCATTATCGTTACCTTTAACGGTACTCCGTTGACTTCCATATCTACATAAAGCATTACCTGAAAAGAATGAAAAACGGAAATCCAGATAATTTTTTCCAGGTAGATGAATAATGATGAATTGAACACAAAAGGAAGGAGAAGATTCATACCACCCTTGCAAATGCCTCGGGATTGTATTCTAAAGTAGTTGCCCAGTTCTCATCGATTCTTTTATGTTTTTTATAATTGAGAGATCAGGGAAAAAAAAAAAAAAAGGAAACTGTATAGAAAACTTCATATCCAATGATTGCACAGTACAATAACTTATAGGACCAGCACAATAAAATGGTGAACCGTGATCAATTACTCATAACCCACAAATAACAAATACTCAAGAGATTGACCTGCGATAATAGTTACATAAGTCGGCACAAAGCTAAAATATTAACTATGCTAATTAAACATACTAGACCTGTACTTCAATGATTGCTTTATTAGTTCATGTATCTTCAAATATATAAGAGGAGAGAGGAATGATTATCAAGGAAGAAACCGACTGGCGGATGGCGACCTCAATTTTCCTTTGTGCTTCCACATTAAAAGGATCTCGCATACATCAAGGCCCGGGGATCACAACAACCGAAGCTGTTGGGCTAAGCAATTTGGCATTAATCGAAATCGGCTTAGACAAAAAAATCTTAAAGTTGTCTAATTTGAGATTTGATATGATGTTGTATTAGACTAGACTGTCACATGAAACTTAACAACCACCAAAGGTTTCACTGAGCTTAAATAGAAAAGATGGAAAAACAACTAATGTAAAAGCGTAAAAAAGAAATCGGCTAACAAAAAAATTCAATTGCTAAATAGTTTTCGAAAAGCCTTACAAGCTCCTCCTCTTGTCTACGCTTGTTCGATCTCTACTTATGGCGCTCCTTCAACATGGTCCTGAGTCGATTGAGGTCATTTCCAAGAAAAGCTTGTCCCAACTCAGGATCACTCTGTATATTAAAAACAAAACCACAAGGTAAACACTCAAGCAAACAATAAAGGGGTGTGCAAGACCAAAAACATCCATGCAATGACTCATTGCGGCCTCTATCTTGCTTCTACTTATGTTCTATTCATTATTTGAAGCTATCCATTTCAATAAGCACCCCACATATAGCTGAAAAAATTTCTTCCATCCGTTAGTTTTGAAAAATAAAATGAATAGCATGCTCACACTTGTTGAAACTTGAAACAACAGCTAGTCTATTCAAATTTCCCTTCCATATCTTATATCTAGTAAAATTACATTTTTTAACACTGAGCCTACACATGAAGTGCATGCCCACTACAACTGAAAAAGCGTTTGGTTAATATGTAGGAAGCGCTCATATGCTACTCAATTTATATGATTTTCAAAAGAGCATCAGAAATAGAGAAAGGGAGATACATAGAAAAATAAAGGCAATAAGGTAAAGATCCCAAGGGTTCTGAATTTGCGACTAAACTCATTCAATCAACCTCATTTTTTGTTCTTTGGGACATTCGTAACATATCAGACAAATAAGACTAAACAGTAAAGGAAGGGAATCACCTGAAGCAATTGAGCCATCAAATTAGAATCACCCCGTATCTGCTGTTGGAAAGCTTCAGGGTTCACAACGAACCATCCGGATTGAGTCACAAATTGTTGGATGATGCACTGAAGTAATTCAATTCCAAAAATTCATTATAAAACTTCATATTGTACAACAACAAAGCCTCAAATTCAATCCCATATTAGTTGGATGAAGCGCCTGTATCACTGCATCCCTTCCAAACCCAAGCTCAGTGAGCTTTGCAACTTTTGCTTCAAAATCAGGTGGCTGCAGCAAAAAACTATAATTTATACAGTGGTTTCGCAAAGCAAGTCTAGTAAATGATCACCAGAAAGAAATTTTTTTAAGTCGAAAAGCAAATGTTATGCGTAATGTAATTTATCTAAGATGAAGAGTATTCTCAACTGAATGAGGAAACTGAGAGGATATGACATTGGCGGTTGTGATGATATTCCTTTTTTTTTCCTTTTACCACAATAAAATTGAGTACAATCCATATAAAGAAATAGATGAAATGGTTATTGCACTCAATCACTTGAAATACAATTTTTATTGACACCTTAGTAACTGGAAGAGTTTTATTTAGTAAGAAAGCTAGACATTTTACCTGCGGTGTGCTCCCACGAGTTGCTCCTGCAAAAAGAAAACCCATCCTTGATTAACTTTAGTTTCAAAATTAAAAATAAAAATAAAAAAATGAGCCAACGGCCAATGTTCATGGAAAGAGAAAAGTACACTTGTGGGAATGCAAACATGCAAAAATGATACTTAGGGTATTTCTGCTGACAGTAAAACGTGTATAGTGAAAAATATGAAAGCCACAAGCAAGCATCCGATAACTACTGGAAGACTGTCACCACTTTGTTCTTTGTCATTCTTCCCTTTTGATACAGAAGTTTCCTGAATTACAAAGAAACGTGAGATTATTGAATTAAGGGTAAAAATTATACTATGAAACATTAAAAATGCAGTGGAATAAATCTACAGCGGCAAGGCTGTGACTCTGTGAAGAAGTTCTAAGGAAATAATGTAGAGCGAGATACCACAACTAATAGTATTGAACATTATCTTATACAGATACTCCGAGCTCATTCATGCAAGAACACAAAGTGTACATACTTAACAAAATCAGATAATTCAGAATTTACTTACAGGAGCTGAACCGGATTCTTTATTTAAATATAAACCAAAAAAATAAAAAAAAATAAAAATCGAAACCCTAGAAACCAAAAACAAAACTCACATCGAGAATCCCCAGCAAGTCGTCGACCGAGCTGGGGGGGTCGCCGAGGCGCGTCCCGGCTTCGTTGAGCTCGAGCTCCAGTTCCTGGTCCGTCATTTCTCCGAATCCCCGCAGCCCTTTCAAAACCCTATCGATCACGAACTCGATTTCAAACTCCACGCCTCATCAAAGAAACCCTAAAACGAAAAAAAAAACCCTAGAAACCAAGACGGAATCGGAGGGGACTAAATCCAGGGTTTGGTACACGAAATCAGGCGAACAACATGGCTATTGGTAAGAGTGAGAGCAGAGAGGTGAGAGAGAGAAAGAGCAAAGATCGGCAACGGTGAGAGAGAGAGAGAGAGCGGTGACGGTGAGAGAGAGAGAGAGACAAAGCAGAAGAAAGAACGGTGAGAGAGAGAGAAAGAGCGGTGACAAGAGAGAGAGAGAGAGAGAGAGAGCGAGAGCGGCAACGGTGAGAGAGAAAGAGAGAGAGCAAAGAGCGGCAACGGTGAGAGACGATGAGACCTTCGTTGAGAGAGAGAGAGCGGTGAGGAAGAGAGGCTTGTTGAGAGAGAGTGCGTAGAGAGATTTTAGGGAGAGAATGTGTTTTGTGGTTTGTCCCATATTTTTGAATCATCGAGATCGAAGCCGCACGAATCTCGAGACTAATGGATGGTTGTAAAAAATGAAAATTTTGGTGAGAATGTTGGCACCATTTTTTTGAGACGGAATTTAATTCCGTCTCTATTTCCGTCTCTGATTCGTCTCAATTCCGTCTCTGAATTAGTCCGTCTCAATTCCGTCTCTAACTAATTGTTTTAGCAACGGAACTTATTTTTGTTGCTAATTCCATTTCTAAATTTTATTTTTCTTGTAGTGCAATAAAGACTAAGTCCACTAGTTTAAAGAGTCCACAACTTGGTATGGGTTACAACAAAATGCCTC
The DNA here is from genome assembly GCA_039657365.1 of Stephania yunnanensis. Lineage (NCBI taxonomy): Eukaryota > Viridiplantae > Streptophyta > Magnoliopsida > Ranunculales > Menispermaceae > Stephania > Stephania yunnanensis. The sequence continues at coordinate 21,396,788 of CM077581.1, read as the reverse complement.
CATTTGAAGGTTACAATTACCACATCAAAACCATCAATAATAAACTTCAATCGTCGATAAGATTGGAAAACTATTCCTTAGATGACGTCAAACCATAACACAAATAAATCCATTGATACGATTCATTGAAATGATAGTTGACAAATATAGAACCCCTTTGAAAGCAAGATAAGATAACATGGATAATCATTAAAAATTCCCTTTCATGGATTGCAACCAAATCATAACAATTTATATCGACTCGTCGATAAACCCAAATTTGATATCAATAACTTGATTCATTCATCAAAGTAGTAACTCATGAAAGTAGAGTTTGTTTCATTAATCAACAACTTAAAATATGTTTAAGAGAAGGAATGAGAGGGTTAGAGTCTCACCATAGCCATCAATGGAGTCTTTGACTCTAGATTCCTTCGAAGGACCCAAGCCTAGTCGAGTTTTAATCACTCATAGCATTTTAAGACATGATCCCAATATTAGAATCCATGTTTGGTTATCTTTAAATCAAACCCTTTGTTTGAATCTCCATTACATCTGTCTCTTCTTTTTATGAATAACCGCCATTAACAATTAACACCTCATCCACGTTGGCACCACTGCCACTAGTGTTGTTGCTGATCCATGCTACTTTGCGCATTGTACTGTCCAGCCTTTCCGCTTCCGCCCAAGCTCCGGCCGCCCTCGACGCCGTCAACACTTCTGGTTCGAGTCTCCCTTTTCCGCACAGTCCTTGTACTGGTGTTGTTCGCCTAGCTAGACTTCTGTCTTGGTGGAACTGCTATCCACGAGCCTCCGCGCCATCACACCCTGTTGTCCACTATCACGACAGCTATCTCAGCGGAGCTCTCATCGGCCACCATCGCCTTATGCTTACTAGATCTCTTTTCAATTAGCAACATATCCCTCACTCTTCTTTTAGCCATCTCTATATATATATATATATATATATATATATATGTGTGTGTGTATGTGTGTGTCTGTTTGTTGTGTAATAGCTAGGTTTTTTTTATGTTGTAACCTAGAAATTAGGGTTTTATCCCCTTTTTATTTGGTTGAGTGACAAATTTAGGTTAGAACCTAATTTATTTGGGTCCCTTTTTCCCACACATTTGTAACTGTCCAAATTTGACATGCATTATGCATAAACCCTAGCGTTGTTCTCACTTATCCAATTTAAATAAATTGATGGTTTAAATTCTTATCATCACGCACACACTTTGTTTAAATTAACTCATGCCCAGTCGCGGTATCATATAGTACATACAGTAAGTAGTACGCTAATCACAAATAAAATAATTAAATTACCCAACTGCCCTTGAGTCGAGTTACGTAGGATTCAGGTCGTCACGATATCCCCAATTTTCATAATTTCATCCTCGAAAGTAAAAATAAGGTACACCCATTACTCAGTGCGTCCAAAGCATTTATTGCCACTTATTATTTAATTGTTGAAATACATAGTTGTGTGTTTTTTGGGTATCTTCCTTAAACGAGCACTCAAGTCGTCTAAACATCAAGTAAAGTGAAACACATAATTATGTGATTTGGTGCCTATCTGTGTCAAAATAATTTTTGCCTACCCAGTAACAAATCTATACTACCAATTAGTAGTAGGAACAAAAATAGCTATACGCTATAGGATGAACACTAGTACACCATCAATATCACTATCTCAATTATACAATTATATATAATTATGATCGACTCATTGCATCATTACGACTTATCTGTAGCAGCTACAAAGATATAATTTTTTTATTTTGAGTCAACTTTTATGACCTACAGTGACTCTTTTAAATTCTTTTAATTTAGTCCACTCCATATTTGGTGTACAAGTCCCTCTTATCACCTTCCTGAGCTTACTCTTGACTCTCGTAGCTTGTCTAAGATTTTCTCCCACTAAGAATCAAGCTTTATTTTTATTTTAACATTTCATGTTTAAAAATAAAGTTAACTTTTATCGAGAAATTTCAAGTTAATTTTCATAATTTCTTTTGATATCGTCAATATGATTAAGATTTAGGCTTTCGAGCGGTGACTTCCTTTTTCAAGTCTTAGAGGCTACTAAGAGCTATCATAGTGTTCACTGTCTCACATAGATTTTGCAATCCTTCATACTACCTATTATCCACTTGCTTTTTCATAAATCAATCTTATCTTAGGATCCCCAATTTTGAGGATTTCATTATCATTGGCTTAAGTTAGGGGCACTACTTATATCATTAATTCCTTGACATTACTTTTCATTAAACCGCCCCTTTTTGGTTAAGTTAGGTTCTACTTGACCTAATAATCATCAGCTCACGTGTCCAACAACAGACAATCATACCAATAATATACTTTTAACTGGGTATCCCCAATTTTAATGATTCACTTATCATTTAGTTCGTAAGGCTTTCCTCCATCTTCTTAATCATGGTACTCCCATCGATTGATGTATCCATTCTGGCAAAATTTATCAAGCATTGGTATTCAAAAATTTATAAGTCAACTAACTTCTGACTAAATATGACGATTTATTTATTTTATTGGTTGCCTTTGATTTGTATCACCTTAGCCTCAAATCCTGAGTGCCTATAATGTCTATAAATTTCTACTTGGCAATGCGATTTTCACGCATGGCTATTTCACTAAATATTGTCTTTGACTTGGGATCCCCAATTTTAGTAACTTGCTCATCTTCGAGTGTACTAGTCTGACATTTTGTATTCATCCAATTTTCTAATTGAGTTCCGTTTAAGGTATTCTTTAATTTTTCATTCGCTATCTCATACATCATATATTTATGTCTTGATGTTAACTCCAAGTTTAAGGTCCTTATTTTCGATACTTCATCCTATCACTAACTAATTTAGATTTAACTTCCTTTTTCACAATCTCGATCAAAACTTGAATGTTGTGATTTAATAAATTGAGTGTCAAACCTGGACCAAAACCCTTTTCAAAGTATTGAATTTTCATCAAAACCACTTTTCAAGCTGAGTGATGCTTAGTTTCATGAAAGGCATCTAAAATTTTTCTCGCATTTTCAAGCAATTTGTAAAATCTCTTTTGAATCGATTTAGTCGATGTGATTTTAAAGTAACCCATATCTACAAAATAATGTGTATGTCAACCACACCATGATAATAAGGATTCAAACGATACTTTACTTTTTCATTAAATCAAAACTTTCAAATTTCATAAAACTCTTTACGTAAGGATCAAAATTACAATGTCAAACCCTTGCAATGCGTATAAGTATACTCACTTTGTCTTTTGAACTCTAAGGAAAATAAACAGTTTCCTTCTATACTTGTTTGTGTTTCCAAAACTTTGTAAGGAAAAGTAAAACTCTTCCTTGAAACTTTCATTGAAGTATGACAAACACCAACTCAAGATAATACAAAATTATGGTCCAACAAAGTTAAAAGAATCATTTTTTTAAGAAAATAGATTACCTAAAACAACAAAATTCGTTCCATAGTTTTAACCTTCTAATCGAATATATAGACCAATGATTCACTTCTTTAATCTCGCGTTAGAGATTTTAAGAGTACACGTGTCCTCTTTATCTCAAATTAAGTTTTCAAGTTTTAGCTTCCTAAACCAAACCAACTTAAATTTTTTATAGATTGCAAAGAAGATTCCTTTGCATCTTTATTAGGATTAGTAATATCATTTTTTAAACAAGGAGTTAAGTCTCTTAACTATGTAATTAAAATCTAAAGTGTCAAAATTACTTCTCTGAAGTGTGACCTCGCCACTACTCCCTTTAACATTTATAGCGTGGCATCTCATTGTCCTTTCAAGTCTCATGACTCTTATTTAAGTGTTTATTTGCTACTCTACTATTAAGTCTAGGCACATTATACCATGTAATTTCTAATCTAAGCTTATTCATCGTTGCCGACATCATTTGAAGCGCATGTAGACTGTCACTAAGAGTTCTCTTTGATTTCCTTGTGACGTTCATTATCATTCCCTTCTCGTGGAACTCAAGTTCTTTGTCTTAGGGAAAGACAATTTATTTATATATCTAGCTATATATTTATGTGTAAGGTAGCAAATAATCATCATAATAAGTCTTTTTTCGAATTTCTTTTATCTCATCCCATTCTAGGATTAATTATTTATATATGTTAAGCTGACTTTGAATCATTGTCCTATACCATTAACTCGTCTAACTTAAACTTTTCCTTTAAACTTAAAGGCTCTACGAACTTAGGTTTCACTAACCTAACGTTTCCCTAGGTTAGAATCACTATTTTCTGATACCTACTAAGACGACACTCACATAACCTGGGGTCGGGTCCCCTGGTCCAGACCGCCTTCCAAGTCCAACAACTGAATCGGGCCCAAACAAGCAATATGGCTAGCCTAAACAACTTGCGCAATAATTATAAAGAAAATATGCAAATAAAAATGTGGAATAAAATATAGAATCAATCCATACCAAAGAACTATAAATGAGTTTTCATACTGTAGAACCATGTAAGGTCATCCCAAGACTCCCAAATAACTCAACTACAAGGAAAAGTGTTCAAACTACCCAAAAGACCTATTTAAAATAGAGCCCAAAGTTTAATAATTTCAAAAAATGAAGATATAAATAATATAATACAAGGCTCACATTAAGAGAGAAGGCTTTAAGTAATCGCCTCTCCCTTTTCTCGATCTAGTGCTGACGTAGATACCTGAGATGTAAGTGGGATGAGCTATAGAACCAATGAAGCTCAATAAGAGAGAAGACTCGCACAAGCACTAAATATACAAGTATTACCTATAAATTAAAATAGTTCTACACATGATGTAGTAAACCAAATTGTAAAGCATTTAATAAAGAGTAATAGAGACATGGTTCTTGTTCATAAAGGGGATGTAAACAAGTTCCAAGTAAAGTAAAACTTAAAGGTAAGTTTCATCATTCAGTAAACAAGAAAGTGAGCAATTTTTGAAACCACACCACGAAAGAGAATTCACAGTTCATAAATAAATTCCATATATTCATGCAATGTGGTCCAATGAGAGATTTACTATAAGACATAGTAATAATACAAGTCGGTGTTCCATTCAGCGCATTCTAGCTAATGGTATGAATTCGATGACCGAAAAACTCATCCTCGAGGTTATGTGAGCCATTGGTGGTAACAATGGCCATTGTGACCACCATCTAGTTCCATCAAACCAACAGTAACTATTTCCAAGCCATCATCGATTGTGACCAATTGTGAACTTGATATTTCGTGATGCATAACACTCACTTTTTGATGGGATCATAACAACACCACTGCAACTCGTGATGCGAACCATTCTTTTATTGTGGGCATATTGCTACAACCCCACTTCTTATGGCGTGGACCACTCCCTTTTGATGAGCATACTACCACAACTCACTTTTCGATGGGATCATAACAACACCACTGCAACTCATGATGCGAACCACTCTTTTTTTGTGGGCATATTGCTATAACCCCACTTCTTATGGCGTGGACCACTCCCTTTTAATGAGCATACTACCACATAATCCTTTTTGATTGAATAAAATAAGTATTCATATCACATACATTCCATAGATAACTATATTCATACAATTGACTAAATGCAACCTAATCCCAAGTCTTTCGATATATGATATTTCTATTAATCCAATATTACTATCACATTTCATGCATGAGTGAAGCTCCCCACTTACCTGAACTCACCGCGAGTTATAATCTCGATCCCTGCGCGCTCAGGGTTCGATGTGAACCACGTCTCAAATCTAAACAATGGGAAACAATAATTACTTTGCATATCCACAAACGTACAAGTACAACATATTGTCTAGACTCATTTATAACTTGTTTAGAGTAACTTAGATCATTAAGGACCCTTCCCTAATCTCAATTAATTGTTTAAGTCATTCTCGACTTTAAAACAATTTTTTTTAAATCAAAACCAATAATTCAAGTAAAATGAGAATACGGCGAAGAAATATAATGAAGATCTAATAAAACTTGACTCTCCAACATAACCCGAAAGATATAAATCATCACGAAAGAGTCGAGTTTCACTCAAAACTCTGAGATCACAACTTTTAGTTGAAAATCCATAAACTTAATACAATAAGTTCATTCTTGAGAAAATGAATTGAATCCCATTCATTTCTTGACATGGCTCAAACCAAATCCAAATCAATTATCACCAATAGAGATTAAGTCCACTCTTTTAAAGAGTTCATAACTTAATATTGGCAAAGCTCCTCCATTTGAAGGTTACAATTACCACATGAAAACCATCAATAATAAACTTTAATCATCAATAAGATAGGAAAACTATTCCTTGGATGACATCAAACCATAACAGAAATAAATCCATGGATATGATTCTTTGAAATGCTAGTTGACAAATATGCAAGCCTCTTTGAAAGCTAGATAAAAGAACAATGTTAATCATTGAAAAGTCCCTTTCATGTATTGGAACCAAATCATAACCATTTATATCGACTCATCGATAAACCCCAATTTGATATCAATAACTTAACTCACTCGTTAAAGTAATAACTCATGAAAGTAAAGTTTGTTTCATTAATCAACAACTTAAGATATGATTAAGAGAAGGAATGAGAGTGTTAGAGTCTCACCATACCTTTCAACGGAGTCATTGAATCCAAATGCCTTCGAGAAACCCAAGCCTAGTCAAGATCTACTCACTACTAGCATTTTAAGACAATATCCTATTATTAGAATCCATGTTTGGTTATCTTTAAATTAAACCCTTTATTTGAATCTCCATTACCTTTTCATCTTTTCTTTTCGCGAGTAACTACCATCAATAATCAACACCTCATCGGCTTTTACATCGCCAAAAGTGTTGTTGCTGACCCGTGCTACTGTGCCGCTGCACCGCCATCTAACTATTTGCGCTCGAGCTCCGTCCACCCTTGCAGAAGCAACTGGTTTGAGTATCCTTTGTTTGCGCAGTCCTTGCATCGCTGTTGTTTGCTTATCCAAACTCCAGTCTTGCTGGAGTTACTATCTACGAGTCTCTGCACCGCCGTGCCCTGCTTTCGGCTATCACGACTGCTCTCCACCTAGAGCTCTCAACAGGTGCCACTAGCTTGTGCTTCTTGGACCTCTCTTCACCTCGTGAGATTTCTCTCCCTCTTCTTTTTTTCGCTATCTCCCTCTTTCTCTTTATGTATATGTGTGTGTTTTGTTATAGCTATGGTTTTTTTGTGCTATAACCTTAAAATCATGGTTTGTATCCCTTTTTCATTTGGTTAAGTAAGAAATTTGGGTTAGGACCCAATTTATTTTGGTCCCCTATGTCCCACACACTTGTAACACTTCAAACTTGACATGCATTATGCCCAAACCCTAGCGTTGTCCCCACTTAGCCAATTTAAATAAATTGATAGTTTAAAGTCTTGTCATCGAGCGTAGACTTAGTTTAAATCTTGTCACGCTAAGTTGTGGTATCATATACTACATAAAGTAACATGGTAATCATAAATAAAATTATTAAATTACTTAGCTGACCATGTGTCGGGTTAGGTAGGATTTGGGTCGTCACAGTATGTTGTGGATCTTTATTAGAAATAGCACCTACTTTAGCAAATGAAGAAATTAATAAAATGGCTAAATAGTCTAAGAAATATGGTGAAAAGGTTGAATCCTCAAGAAAGAAACTTTATGAAGTTGATGATAGAAGAAATAATAAGTCTGATAATAAAATTGATGAATTAGCTAATTTGGTTAAGCTGTTAATTAATGATAGATCTAACCAAGTTAAAACTTGTGGATTATGTAATGAGGTTACACATCATATGGATGCGGGTCCTATTCTACATGAAGAGAATACTGAAGAGGTTAATGCAATAATAAATCAGTATTCTAGTCCTTAAAAAATCAATACAATAAAAATACTTATTATCTAGGAAGACCACACCTGAATCTTAGTTATGGTCGTCAAAATTAAGATTATAATACTTATGGACCAAGAGCTCAGATGCAATCTGCACCTAATCAACAACCTCAACAAAATGCTTAATTTGCGAATCCAAATTTAGAGTAAATCTTGCATAATTTTATGAAGCAAAGTCATCAAAACTTTATAAAGATTTCTTAAAATCAGATTAACATTGATACTAGTATTAACGAACTAAAAAATCAATTTAGTCAAATGAATTTACAAATAAATGGGTTATTTACTCAACTAAGTAATCAAACTAAAGCACCTACTAAAACTACTATTACCACTACTAATCAAACACTAGTTAATGATTTATTCAGTGATGAAAAGGACACACCTACAACTGGGAAGATATTTAAACAAGGTAATAAAAAGAAAACACAAAATTATTGAAGAAGAAGAAATGATGGCTAATATCATTCCTAATAGAGAATAGATGGTTCAAAATTTGAAATATACACCTTATCCTGAAAGGCTATAGCCCATGGTATTTAGCCGAGTAGAAGCACATGAAAAATATTTACAAAAGTCTAAAATAATTGATAAGGTTGAAACCTATATAATTAAAATGAAGATTTGTATTCATATTCTACTATTCCACAACGATTAGCTGATGCTAGGGAGGAAGAAAACAATAACGACATTCTTGAAGCATTTCGGAAAATAGAAATCAATAAACTATTGATGGAATCGATTATGCTATTTTCTAATTATGATGAAGTTTTGAAAGAATTCTATGAATCTAAAGATAAGTTTTTAAAAGAATCTAAAGAAAACTTAGGACAAAAGGATTCTACTTTAATTAAAAAGAAATTACATGAGAAATGTTTTGATCCAGGAATGTATATGATTCCTATTACATTATAAACTTCTTTTAAAGATTTTGCTTTGTGTGATCATGGAGAACCAATTAATCTTATGTCACTTAATCTATATAAGTCATTGAAAATAGGGTCATTGACTAATACACCTATTACTCTTACCTTAGCTAACAATACAATTATTAAACCTAATGGTTTCCTAGAAGATGTCATGGTAAAAGTAAATGACTTAATATTTCCAACTAACTTTTATGTCATGGAAATAGGAGACTCAGTTTCATATAAATCTCCGCCAATACTTTAGGAAAACCATTTCTCAAAATAGCTAAATTAAAATTAGATATCTTTGCAAGAACAATGTTTATGGAAATTTTAACAAAATTGTCACTTTTTATTTTAATGATGAAAATGTCTATGCTAATTCGAACGAACTCAATACTGAACAAACTAATGATAATTATTTTAGAATTGAAGCATCATGATTTAAATGATCAAGTGTATTTTATTAATGCAATAACAATGGAAGACGAAAATGTTATGAAAAAGAATAAGCGAGTTGAAGATACCTTAAATGAAAAGATAATAACCCAAGAATGGAGGTTTAAGCAACTGAACAATGTTGAGAATGATCTTCAAATGGAGTAATTAAAAGTTACAAAAAATAAGAAGAAGAAAAAAAAAAGAATCTACCAATTGTCAAGCTCGATAATCTAGGAGATATATACATAAGCATAAAAGTCAAATGGGCTTGGTATTTTAAAGCTATTTATGATATAGGTTCTAAAGCAAACTACATGCCAATTCACTTCTTTCTTCATAATCAATCAGAGTTGGATGTACTTGCATCTTAAAAAGTTATTTTACCAAATGCTTATTCAGTGAAACCAATAAGAGTGATTACTATTGTACTATTTCATATTTTCAAGTACATTATTCCCGCAGACTTTTGGTTATGCCACATTTCATCAATGAAGATCCTCCATTAATCTTAGGATGGCCTTTCCCACTTTACAAGCTTTCATGAATAATCTGAACAAGACAATCACTTTTAAGATGCATGGCCGAGCAATCACTTTCTAAAATGGAACTAGAGTTGACAACCCTACACTTAAGCTTATAGAACCAGTTTAGAATTTTGTGATTCAGTCGAGCCAAAGATAGTAAGCAATAGCACTCTATGGAAGGCAGCTCATATCCTATTTTTACTTTCAATTTTAGTTTTAGGATTAGTTAGTGATTTTTATATTCTCTCAACTATTGACTCTTATAATGGAGATTTTTTAGAAGTTTAATTTCAAAATAATTCCATGTAGGGGGGTTGATCGAGTCAATTTCTTTCCATATTATATTGTGTTTACACAATAGTTTTTATGTTGGTCGATTATTTATAGTAATAAGATTATTATTTAGTTTAAATCATAGTTACAATTTAATAATTTTTAATAAGTCTAACTTTTAATTGGAAATATATGTGATTGATTTTCGGGAAAATCAATTAAATTGAAAAAACTTATAAAATAGGCTAGCGATTCGAATATATACTAGAATTCACTAAAAAATCGGTAACTGTATGTAGAAACTTCATTGTAATTCCAAGTCAGCGATTTTTCATTGATTTGCGCTTATATCTAAGATTCATTGAACAAATCCTAAAGCCACTCGAGGCTCATTATTGAGGCAGCAATTTCCTAGCGAACCCACTTAAACAATGATTTAACGAGAATGAATAAATGTTTTTAAAAAATAGAAACCCATAATTGCCACATTTATACATTTCAAACTTTCAAACCATTGCAACTTTCAATCAAGAGACAAATTTTCAATTAAATTCAATCTTGTAAAGCTATATTTTAGTGTATATAAGTGATTCCCACCTCAATCTTCGCATATTCAACTTAAAACTTGGTGAGTTTTGAGAGTGTAGAGCCACACTACAAAAAAATAGCAGATCAGAAACACAAATTTCCATATCTGATTAGCATAAATTTCATCTCTAATTCGATTCTGCATCGGAACAGAGACAGAATGGAAAGATTATCTCAAGACAACGCCATTTCTTTTTTGTGAATTGTTTTATCCAATGTCTTAGCTTACAAATTTACTTTTCCATTCTACTTAATGAAACTGAAATCAAAGCCAAATTACAAGCTCCATCAAAAATGCCTTATACAATCTATAGCAACAGTGCCAAGATAACACCTTTACATGAAATTCAATATCATATATAAGTAAACAGATAATGTACATAGTTACTTAGTTAACTCAAAAGGGATAGCAAAAGAGGGGGAACACAACCATATATTAAGTCGGTTGCAGCTTTACAATGAGATTTATGCACTAATGGATTTGGGATTACCATTTCCACTCAGCGAATGAGATTGATCCCCAGAGCTTGATATAAAGATACCCTAGAAAAAGAAAAGAATAAGAAAACTGAGATGGACAGTATATGACGAGGTCAATACCCAATAGAAAATACTGCCACATCTACAAGAGGAAACAGTGTGGAATTCAATAAAGTGAAAACCTGCTGCCTAGCTCACTGAAGCTCCAGCTCAAGTTGGGTTAGCTTTACTCGGCTACTCTCAAGCTGTTGCACATATGCCTTTATGATAAAAGTGTTAAATGAGTGAAGTCTGTGTCAGAGAACATGTAGACAGGTAAATTATGCATTAATATACATGTATACATAGTCACTGCTTCCTATTTTTCGTGCAACAAGTTTTTAATTCATGGTTTGAAAAATTGACAAAGTTCCCCAAATTATGTCAATTTTCATAAGAGGGAAACGAAACTCATATGAATGGAAAAAATGTCAAATTTCCCCTCAATTTTTTTTTTCATATTTCGTAGAAGTTCAACATGATTTCGGGGAAGTCCTCTAAATAGGGGCAAAAACCGCAAAACTTCCATGACTAAGTAGAAGTTTCGGGGAAGTTTGTAGAAGTTTATGGAATTTCAAAGAAATTATGCATATGGTATGAAAACTCACAAACAAATTTTACGAGTTGCCTAAACATTTAACTCACAAACAAATTTTACTACTTGGGTACATTTTTATGTTTTAAAATTTATAATTTACAAAACTAAAAAAACATATTATGTCCTTTACAGAGTATAAAAGTAAGATAAAGCATAATCTAGTTTCAAGACAAAGCTTCCTCTCCAAAGTCCAAACTCAAAAAGGATAGCAAAAGAGGGGGAACACAACCATATATCATGTCGGGTGTAGCTTTACAATGAGATATATACACTAATGGATTCGGGATTATCACTTCCAATCCTCTAAATATGCTCAAAAAGAAGTATCAATCTAAAAGTCATGTGAACAACTGCAAAAGTTATCTACAAAAGCAAAAGTATAATCTCAAAAATAACACAAATAACAAACAACAAGAAAAATACCTAAGTATCACCAAGCTGCTCATATCTCGTAAGCCAATCTTGCATCTCTCGCTCAACATTGTCCTGTCGTTGTGGTGGATCGGTGGGATCTATTTGCGGTGGCGGTTGCTGGTCATGAGGTGGTGGTGGTGGTGGTGGTGGTGGTTGTGGCTGACATAGGCCTGCTCCGTCCATGGTCATCCCGAATTGCTGATGCATAAACGCCATAACCTTTCGTAATTGCTCGACAACGATATCGAACTCTGCACATGGCACCATCTCCGGCATCTGGGATGTGCTAGCACCAGGATCTGCATATCTCCTCTTCTTTCTCCCTAAAGACCCGAGAGCGTAGACACGTCCTTTGGGACACCCACCCGCTACACTGAGGTACACCGCCTCATCATCCACCACCTGGTCCGGTGTAGCCTGGGTCAGCTTCAGACGTCTCCTCTGGAGCTTAGCCTACATGGATCAACAATAAACAACTTACATGATATCCTTCAAAGTAAACTTAACACTATATAAGATTTCACTTCTATACTTACATAGAACCACTTTGATCTAGTATCGATGAATGTCACCCAGTCGTTATTTACGGTGCAGAGATGCAAATACAATTCATTCACGGTAAGTGGCGTCTCGGATGTATTAGTCTACATACAGGACCGGTTATAAAAATGTTCAATATGTCATTTAGTAGTAGGTCGGCGAGCTCGTTGTTCACCAAACACAAATCAATTGTATAGAGAACATGTGTCTAAATGTAAAAAAAAAAAACTTGAGTGTAAAAAACACTTACCAATCTTTCATTGGTAGTCATAAAGACACCGAACCACCACCGTGTTTTGAGGGTCCAGTCCCAGGTCATTCGACCTCGGTGTTCCTATTCGTTGATGCTTGCCTAGACTTGGCAAGAAAGTCCTCGCTCTCCCGGTACTCCAAGTATCTGCTCCATGCCTCATCTCTAACAAAGTTTGGTTGAACACAATTCTTCTTAACTTGCGCATCAATGCGGTGTACCTTATGCCTGCATGCGTGAGATCCTCGTGAATCACGTCATCCCATCTAAAATATACCTATAAAATTGCGATTGCAATTGTTACGAGACATTAAAACACTATTATAAATCTTAAGACAATTATTAGTCCTGCGTACCTTCCGTTGGCGCCAGTAGTGGTCTTTATGATGATTCGGTACCGACTTCCGACGATACCCTTCTGAAATCATCCATCTTTTGAAAACTTTTGTCATCCTCCGTGCACAAGAATGAGATGGATGCAACTCCCTGTGTTTGATGAAAATGCATAACATCTTAAAAGATTTTTTTAATAATTTACATCGATAATTAGAAGTACATATATGAGTCAAATACAAACTTACGTATTATTGGCAATCAATGTGATCGGGATCCGTTGCACGGGAGGGGGCTCAATCCCTGTCCTCTGAGGTGCCCGCGGAGGGCCTGTCACCTGCAAGCCTGCTCTGTCGTCATAAGATGGGAATGTTGCTGGTGATGCGGTGGCTGGAGGCGCAGGCCTCATCAGTACAGGAGTGTCATGTCTCGATATTGGCGATGGTGACTGCAACGGGCAATTTGGTATAGTTCTAGATGATGATGTTGATGGTATAGGCGACGCAAACAGTATGGAAGGTGAAGGTGACGCTGAATGTAACTGATGCTCGAGTGAACGAGAAGTCAGAATCGATAATACAGGAATCGACCCACGACCTCGACCACCACGACCTCTTTGACCCCCTCGTGTATCCTTACCATGAGGCCCAGTCGGTATTTCGGTTCTAGAGGTCTGTGTTGCACCTCTTACGAGTGGACGATGTCCCCCTAAAGGTATCCTTCGACTGCCTTGAGGTAATGTGCGCCCTCGAAGTGGGGGTGATCACTGCCCACCATGAAACCTAATAAAATACCAATAAAAGTGTAGAGACCAAATGCATACCAATAAATGCATGAACAATAAACTCAAGAATCGTATGGTTTTCTTTACTTTCATGTTTCTTGACAACTTTTCTTTTTGGTGGTATGTGCTCAGTATTCCAAGGCTTTAGTTCAAGTGTCAATAAATGATTGTTAGGCCGATTGAATTTCTGAGTGGTTCAAAGACCATGTGATCTTCTTAAGTTTCACTTTTCAAGTAGAAAAGCATGCAATTGTAACAACAAAATGTGGAAGAGATTCAACTAGTAAATAACTATGAGAGTATAACAGAAGATATGAGCAGTTAGCTATAATGCGGGCTTGAGCATTTTAAAGGATAGAACCTTTTGATGAATTTTGCTGGATGTTGCCAACTTGCCATATAGTTTTAAATTGAAGAATGGAAACTAGGAAAGCATGTTTAATAGATTATATGTTGTCTCAAACTCATGAGAGTGAATCAACCAAGGAAAACTATCTTCTCCTTTCACCTTAATACAGAACCTTGCCATTTAAGTTATCTTGGAACACAGAAAAAAAAACCAACTGTGCATTTTCTTGTTAATTATGTTTAATGCTAGGGAACAAGAAGTTTCTTTTAACTAATAAGAAGAGAGAACAAGAGTGTTTTTTACAAAAGTATTACATGATTTGGTATCCATGGAAAATAATAATATACCAACGCCATAACAAACTTGTATCCGTCAATAACATTTACGAACATCCTACAATCCAAGGATTCCTAAATCTATCATAAATATAAACATGACCTCTAAGTTCCAGGTCAACGAAGCCATCCAATTCCCAGTGGTAGTACCATTCAATGAAATTGTCAACTCCCTAATTTAAGTATTGAGTCACTTTAAGGAAATGGAAACTTGCATGTGCATGTTAATTTTCTGAAGTAATGCTTTGATACTATTTCGTATTTTGAATACTTGAAATGGTTTTGAATTCCAATATTTAGTCATCGAAGCTTAGTTGTCCTTATACACTACCACTCAACCAACATTAAATTACTCAACCAACATTAAATTGAAAACATTCCAACAAAAATTTGTCAACATAAGTTTGGTCTCTAACAAACATTACTTTCCCATTGTTGCTGGCATGTTTGCTTTGTCTAAATGTTAATGGAAATTGGCATGATTATGAGTAGAGGAGATGTTTATTCTTTATGTTAGTATTCCTTATAATGACTATTGTGATAAGTGATATAAACATAATTCTCCATCGCTGTTGTATGACTGAATATATTTTATAAGTTAAGGTCGTCGTGCTCATTGGTTCATTTGATGATATAATGACACATATGCTTTACTATATTTGGCTGTACTTTTATATGCATTTATTCAATCGAGCAAAAACTTCATCCTTCCTTAGATGCAGATATTCGATATTATCAACTTTGTTAATAGAATGAACTGATTTCCATGTCTATTATTGCGTAAATCTCGTATTCCAGCTTTAATTTATTTTGAAACCTCTTGCTAGGAAAGAAATTAATCTAGCACCGCCTTTTTGTTTGTTTGTTTATACTTATTTGGTATTACTAGGCCTGACTAATCCAAGCTTGAGTTGGGTCAATCCATAAAAGATAAGTAAAGCTCTCCCAGTGGAAACGGCTCCATTCATATGAATTACTCAAACCAACTTTGTCAGTATCTAGGATGGCATTCCGTTACTTCCTTAATTTTCTAAGGGACCTACAGTTATATGGCTTCCTTAATTTCATCAATGTCATTGGGAGTCTAAATTTTGTTGAGCAATGAAGCTCTCTGCTCCATCTCTTCAATTCATTAAACAAGTCTGACCCTCATTTATGCATGCATAGGTAGTCCCTATCATGCATGCCATACAGATAAATTCCAACTTTCCGTAATATATATGCATCACATTTTTGCCCTCTAAATCTTATTTTTCGTCCTGTCTAGTTGACGAGCACTTTCATTTTACAGATTACTCACTGAAATATTAAGTGGAAATCTCGTTATCAAAATGATTATAAGCATTTGAAGATATCAAGCAAACTCTGAATGTTGTTGGCTAGTCTTAGCATAAAATTTTCTGAATTTTATCATTTTTGTGGCAGTCCAGTCTTTGTATATATTAAATTATGCCATTCACACTGATTCACATCAACAACTTAAGAATGCCTGTAAATGATTGGCAGCCGTATGAGGATGAGCTTGATAACTTTGGTCTACAAGTTACGGAAATTGATTCTCTTTATAACATGACAATGGCATCTGACAAAGCTGGCTTACAGGTTCATGTCATGTTATTGCAATTCTGGGTTTTTCCTTCTGTTCCTTTTCAAATAAAGTTATAGTATGTGGTCTCACTTCGAAATTATCACCGCTTGCTATTCATGCTACAGGTGACAGCGCAAATGATTTAATAGTAGATTTGTATAAATCAGTTGCCTCTTAAGATGGAAATAAAGATAGAAGGTTCATGGTAGGGTCATCCGTTATTGTTAAAATATGGAAATGTTTAATTTTCACATATGAAGGTGCTCTATCTTTTTTAATGTTTCTCTATGTGATTCTGTTGGGGATTTGAAGATGGTATAACTGGCCTTTTACATATGAAGGTGGTCTGTCTTTTTTTATTTTTATTATTTGTGAAATTTGTTTTTTTGGTGAAAATGAAGATGGTTTCACTAATTCACTCATTTTGCCTGAAATTTCATATACATTATACATGTCAAATTAATACCTAAATAAATACTGTATATGTTGGAAAAAACCTCACAAGTGTTTATTCCATTCATCAAAACTTCTCAAAATTTATATGTATAGAAACTAATCTATGAGTCCTTATATACACACCAAACTTACTAATTTAACCGAAACACATGAATAGACATTGTCCAAAAAATAATTGTAAACGAGGTTACTGTTGATATCTTCCAATCTTAAACAATTGTAAGAAAGGTGTAGAAAATTCACGTAACATCGATCAAACGTTCACATAACATAGTTTATTCCATTCATCAAAACTTCTTAAAATTTTGCTATCATCCGTTTCAAATTCACTCTCATGACTAAAAGTTGATGGTTCTTCTTCTGAATCATCTCCACTATCGACAATGAAGTCATTGTTTTCTTCACATGGACCCGCTTTAACAATGACTTAAGTCCCATTAGGATCATCCAGATTGTTGAAATCCTGAATTGCATCCTCGACTAGGCACGTGGTGGGTAGGCCATCTTGGAATGCAATCTCTGCCGAGCCTTGGTCATTATCGTCTTTGGTCGTTTCCTCGTCAGCGAATTTCGGTTGACAGTAACAAACTGCTAGCCATTCTTGTCGTTCGTTCCTCAAAGAAGGGTGCGAAAGGTAGTACACTTGAGTGGCTTGCATTGCAAGGACAAATGGCTCATAGTTGTTAAATCGTTGACTTCGATGAAGCTCAACCAATTGAAGTGTTGGGTGAGTCCTCACACCATGATTCGGTGTAGGATCATACCATTCACACTTAAACAAGACCACACGCTTGAGGCCGGTATATTCAATCTCTACAACCTCTTCTAGTACTCCATAATAGTTATGGGAAACATCAGCGTAGTTAGAACCCTTCACCAAAACACCGCTACTCTGCGTCAATCTATTAACATCATATGTTGCGGAGTGGAACTTATACCCATTCACTAGACAACTAGGGTAGACAGTACAAGATCGATTAGGACCAACCGAAAGATCAACGAGCGTCTCGTCTATGATAGAATTCTGAGCCTATTTACAAAAAACTAAAAATGTAAGACACATTACTTATGAAAGAAATTTATGAAGCGATAACCTACGACAGTAATAACTTTACATATGTTTGAAACCGTATGAGAAAGTTATGCTCTAGACTAGTATCGACTTCCGACTCCCCCATTGCTTGAGTGATTTCATCGACGAAGATCCTAGAAGAAACGAACATGTAAATATCATGTCTTAGTAAAAGATGAATAATGAATGTACTGCATTATTGAATGAAAGTGACAGACATACTGGATGTAAGGAGCGATCTCTGGAAAATCGAGCAGTATGTACGAATGAGTGGCATTATACTCCTGCTCTGTTAAGTACCGCTCCTTTGACTTGCCAATGGGTCACCAGGATAAGTGAAAATTGAGAAATTGCCCACAAAATGCGATGTGGGCCCGACACCGCCATCATCGTTTCGTTGCACTTTTTCATGCAATGCAAAGACATGATCTTCGAAGTAGTAAGAACAAAACGCTGCGACTTCTTCGACAAAATAAGCATTACACATCGAGCCCTCTACCTTCGCTTTGTTCCGAACATTGTTTTTCAAATGTTTAAGGTACCTATCGAAGTATAGGAAATGTTAATTAAAAACTTATTGAATGGGGGAAAAATTCAAGGGCTCAAGATATATTACCTCTCAAATGGATACATCCATCGAAATTGAACAGGACCGGCCAAACGGGCCTCGTAGGCCAAGTGGATTGGTAGGTGTTCCATAGAGTCGAAGAAGCTTGAAGGGAATATTTTCTCCAACTTGCAAATGATTTTTGGTATTTTAGACTTTAAGACCTCCATATCTTTGACACTGACACTTTTCACAGTTAGGGATCGAAAAAAAGGCTCAGTTCGCTAATTGCAACCCAAATAGGGTTTGGGAGGAGTTCTCTGAATGCAATTGGTATCAACCGTTGCATGAAAATATGACAATCATGACTCTTCATGCTGAACATTCGCAATTTATTTGGATCCACACATCGACCAAAATTCGAAGCATAACCATCAGGAAAACACAACTTTTCAACCCACTCGCGCAATTTTTGTTTTCTTAATGTATCAAGTGCATAGCATCCAAGGATGTAAGTATTTGTCGCTCAATCGATGTGTAGAGAAGGTCGATGACAATATTCACGAATATCTTGTCTCGCTTTTGCATTGTCCTTACTCTTGTCCGCTACACACATAATAGTGTTGAATATGTTGTCAAAAACATTTTTCTCGATGTGCATGACGTCTAAGTTGTGGCGGATCAAGTTTGTCTTCCAATACGGCAAGTCCTAGAAAATGCTTTTTTTTCTCCATCCCGAATTCTTAGCTATCCGCCCATTCACAGAATCAGCTCCAATTTCTGTCACCTTCATCAAGCCTAACGATTCAATGTCTGCCGAAATTTCTTCACCAGAACGCAAAGCGGGCGGTTCGTCATTTATGACCATTTTGCCTCTAAGAAATTTTTTTTTGTCTTTCCTTATTTGTGATGCCTTCGGCAAGAAACGACTGTGACAGTCGAACCACGATGTATTTCCACTATTTCGCAATTGAAATGCATTTGTATCCTCCATACAATATGGACAAGCCATCTTACCGCGTGTGCTCCAACCGGACAACATGCTATACGCAGGGAAATCACTAACAGTCCATAAAAGGGCCACTCGCATAAGAAAATTCATCTTTGTGGACACATCGTAAGTAATCACCCCATTGCTGCATAAATCTTGCAACTCTTTCACAAGCGGCTGAAGGAACACGTCGATTTTCTGTTTTAGGTTGGTCGATCCAGGAACGATAACCGTTAAGAACATAAACTCAGATTTCATGCACATCGACGGTGGTAGATTGTACGGAGTCAAAATTATGGGCCATGAAGAGTACGATTTTCCTGAAATCCTAAATACTTGAAAACCATCAGTGCAAAATCCTAAACGAACATTTCGAAACTCGGTGGCAAAGTCTATGTTGACATCATTAAAATGTCTCCAATCTTTCGAATCAGAACAGTGTTGCATAAATTTTTGGCGAGGATTGTTCTCCATGTCATCGCATATGTTTTGCCATTGACTCGGACGCATACAATCGTTGCAATCGAGGGCCTAAAGGGAAGAGTACATTTTTTTGCAATGGCATTTTTGGTGTTCCGGCCACGACCTAGTCGCTGCGCAATGTAGCGTGATTTCCCACACAATTTACATGATGTCAACTCATAGTCCACTTCCCAGTAAATCATAAATTGGTCCTCACAAAAATCTATTTTCTCAACAGGTAGACCTAGACCTTGCATTAATCTTTTAGTGGCATAAAAATTTTCAACCAATGAATTCTCATTTGGCAAAGAATCATTCATGAATTTTATGATTTCATTATACACTTGTTCAGATATATGATGTTCCGACTTGATCACAAGTAATCTTGCCATTGCGGACAAAGTTGTCATGGTTTCGCAACGCAGCCACAATTTTTCGCTACTAGCCTCTATCATGTCATATAGTTGGCGTGCTTGGGGGTTTGGTGATTCTTCCACGTGATTCCAATTGAAACTTGGACCTGCCACATTATGTAGCATCTTGCGGTAAGTTGTCGGATCAAAACCTCCCACATCAGCAGCATCAATATGGTTATCTATTTGGTAGAAGTTTTGCGGGCGTTCATCTCCGTTCTCACCATGTTCGTTCCAACAGTAATATCCCGAAACAAATCCATACCTACATATGTGGTACTCAACCATTTCGACGTCCAGGTACGGTATAAGTCGACATTTCTTATAATTGCACGAACATCTAATCTTCATTTCACTTTGATATGTAGGACAATGTTGCTTAGCAAATGCCATGAATTCTTTAACCTTCGCCGCGAATTAAATTCATTGAATAAATGTGGTTGGAAACAACTTTCATAAGACATAGCTCGGTACATGACTGATACCAAACAGAGTATGATATTTGGTCGTAAAAATAAAAGCAACAAGGAGTTAAAAAAAATCATAAATCATGAGTTATAAGCGGCATACAAATACCACACCGTATCAAAGCTCCTAGTACTTGTTCACTCGTACCTCCTTAAGGTTAGAGGTTTATTCAATTCTCTTGACATTTTATGTGAAATAGCAACATTAACTCAAAGAGTAATCATAGTTTTTTTAACCCTACCTAGTAGTAGAAAATATATAATTATAGGTACTATTCATCTATACCTACTCTATTGGTAGCTTTATCTACACACATGCATATACACACAAGTGAATCAAATATAGTAGAAAATACATGAAAAAATGTGGCATAACAATATAAAAGAATGTAAATTAAAAAATAAAATATAGCACAAAACCTTACCTCTCCAGAGCAATAAGAGCAGTATAACGCAATCCAGACAAAGCACGTTGCACTTCGACTACGAATGATTTCTGGCTTCCGTATAGCTCAGCCACTTCCCTAACGCTACTCTTCATCAAAACCAAAACCCAAAACCAAAATAATTCAACGTCCTTGGCGCAACAGAAATAGCATGCTATGTGCCCATTGTTTCACTAAAATTAAATTTCGAGAACACACAGCCATAAAAGAATATATGCATTTCAGGAAACATATAACCTCATAAGCATGGAATAAATGCTCAATCAGATCACATGTTCCAACAGATACAAATACTCTCTGTAGTCGATTTTTTAACGCATTATGATGTGCCCGCATATATCTTATTTCCTAGCCGAAGGGCTCCAACGATCGTCTAGCGAATGCATATATCAAAAAGTATATTATCCTATCTCTACCATCCTTTTGTTATTCAAATATAGCTAAACAACAAAAACGTAGATAAACTTAGAAAATTTAGGTACTTCAAGAAATTGAAATCTAGAATATATGATTTCTTGATGGACAAATAAAGGCATCGACAATTCAGAGATTGAAATTGAGGACCACCAGCACATAAAAAAGCAAGTGAAATTGAAAGTTGTACTCATGAATGATAGACCACACAAATTCCAGGATACCAGTGGCATCAAGTGTCTTTATTATAAAAGTTTAAAGACAAAGCAATCAGTCATAGACTCACAAAAGAGTTATCCTAATCACAAGGGGAAAGAAAATTTTATCTTCTCTTCAAGCCGAGATACAAAAAACTGAGAATTGAAAGGCATAAGAGCAACCCCCTTTTCAATCATATTTCCTTATCATGCATTTTTATATTTTCGTTTCGTTCTTTTATACTCTATTTTCCTTTTTTTATAAATTTTTCATTGATGAAACTCATTCGACCTCATGTGGTTGTGCAAATCGCCCCCATAGTCATCCCCTCCGATACGTGCCTCCAAACTCCTTCCGGAATTGTCAATATAAATGAATTATGGGAATAAAAAACACGCAAAAATGAACTAAAAACAAATTGTGGCCGCTTACAGTATTGGCAGCTCGAAAACCAATGAATGCCTGTTGCTTAATGGCAACCAAAGCTCCCTGAACAATTTTCGAAACATATCTCCAGCATGACATCTAAAATTGTGCATAGTTGCAAACAAACTCCGCTAAACGATCTGCATTTCAAATCAAATCAAACCAATTTAATAATGTAAGACCAATCTTCTGGAAAAAAAAAGAAAACAAGGTAATCACATAGAAACCTAATGAACAAAAAATGGTTTTTTTTTCTTCAATCAGTCCTATTCCTACATAGTATCAAAATCTGAACTAATAAACCTATCATTCAATCCAAATTGAGTTTTATCATTTTTGTTTTCTAAATCAGTCATATATAGTATCAAAATCTGAACTAATAAACCTACCATTCAATCCAAATTGTAACACCCATTCAAAAAAAGGACTAACAGCTTTGGGTGTTAGCTTGACTAGTTCGGCGATGGCTTAGGGTGGGGCATAGGTCGGCGACGACTTAGGGCTTCGGAGGCTCCAATCTTTGGCAGCTGTGATGGAAGAACCGACGGCCTCGTCGCAGCCGCAATCACAGCGACGGCAGAGATTTAGGGTTTAGGAGAGAGATTTCGGTGAGAGAGAGAGCAAGGAAACGTCGATCCGAGAGTGGTGAGAGAGGGAGAGAACGTCCTCAATGAGCAGAGAGCGGTGAGAGAGAGAGAGCGGAGAGCCGTGAGCGGAGATGACCGATGAGAGAGCAGTGACCGGTGAGAGCAGGGAGCGATGACCGATCACCGGAGAGATAGCAGAGAGCCGTGAGCAGCCGGTTAGCGGTGAGAGCGAGAGACCAGCGCGCCAACAGAGAGAGAGTTGAGAGAAAGAGATTTGGTCTTCGTTTCGGACGATTGACTTTTTGGGGGGGCCTAGATCGAAGCACGCACGAATCTTGAGATTTGATGAACAATTATAAATAATGAAAGTTTTGGTGGGAAGTTGGCGCCATTATTTAGAGACGAAATTTAATTCCGTCTCTATTTCCATCTCTATTTCTGTTTCTGATCTCTCTCTATTCTGTCTCTGAATTAGTCCGTCTCAATTCCGTCTCTAACCACTTTTTCTTGGCAACGAAACTTAATTCCATTGCTAATTCCATTTCTAAATATCATTTTTCTTGTAGTGCCAACTAGGGCTTAAGCAAGGGAAAATCGAAATTACAGCTTGGAGGATTGTTCTAGAGGAGTTTGGAATTTCAATCTTTAAATATTTACTTTCAACTAGGTAATCAGTGAAAATCTTGAACTT
Organism: Stephania yunnanensis; assembly: GCA_039657365.1. Classification (NCBI taxonomy): domain Eukaryota; kingdom Viridiplantae; phylum Streptophyta; class Magnoliopsida; order Ranunculales; family Menispermaceae; genus Stephania; species Stephania yunnanensis. Next base: position 21,373,287 of record CM077581.1, on the reverse strand, counting down.
TTATTGAGTATATTTTCATTTTTCATCGATTTTTGGATATTTACATAGGTTAGAAGCTAAATCTTGAGTTGTTTACTCGAAATTGGTTTCTATATCGAATGTTGTCACTTATAATACTAGTATGGTAATGGTTTAATAGTTCGTTTATTGATATCAACTTTTTGAACAAATTTTAATAGATTGCGAATAGATTGAATTTTATATGCAAATTAATTTGGGACTAAGTTTCAAATGAGTTTGGGGTTTTTGTGTTTGTTTATCGCATGACTTGAATTATTTATGAACAACTATTTTTATTAATGATGTTTCAACGGTAAATTTCAAACTTTTGATTTATAAATGGTTTTTTCCGATGCATTTCTCTGTATTAGATAAATAAATTAAATTTTACCGAACATTTTTCTTACAATTTAGGTTTATATGGTTTTACAAGCTCATTCCTTTACTTAAATTAATTCAAATGGCTAGAGGTGGAAAGGGTAGAAACTCAAAGGTGGAAAAAGGAAAGGGTAAGATATTATAGAAACTCAAGGATAAATCCAAAATTAACCCAATTGGAGCCACTTTAATTTCTACCAACACACTTAAGATTAGACCAGAAATAAAGCCTACTCCACCGTTATCGTTTAGCTATAATTATGAGGAAGAATATGAGGATGTGGTGGAGGAAGTAAAACACGAGTGTGAAAAATTATGTTATTAGGAAGGAAAACTTTACCAATGAGAAGGCCTTTACCAAATTTAAGAATAATTTAATGAAAGAAAGGAAGTTGATCCCTAATAGGGATTCAATTTGAAAAAAAAATTAAAGTATAGGCTTAGGAGCTTAAATATCATTAAGGTGAGAAACTAGGGATTATTGACTAGGTACTATAACCATTTAGCCCAAGATGATACTCCTAGTGAGAAAGGATGTGATATTTTGGTGCGAGAGTTTTACACAAATGAATATGGAATTGACTCTTAGACAGTGTCATGAGTTAGAGGAAGAATAGTGGATTATTTCGCTGCAAGAGTAAACCAGTAGTTTGATTCACCGAAATTTCACCAAAGAGAAAACTAAGAGTACCAAAGACCGAATACTTTATTAAGTACCACTGCCTCACTGAAAAATTAGGGGAGGATTAAAGGCAATCCAGGCTGATAGATTCACTTTTGATATGGTGGGGTACTCGAAGCACATTATTACAAATTTTTTTAGGAAGATCACAAAAGCATGGTGTTATTTCATCAACTTGAGCTTACAATCAAGCCTTCAATTTTATGAGATTGTTAACCACAAAGCCGCCATACTTTGCCATATTGTCATAAGATTATGATATTTAGATGGGTGCATGATTATTTACGAGTCGATAAGGAGTGCAATTATGACATAAAAGAATGACGGAGTACATTTTCCTTTGATGATTACAGCTTTTTGTAGAGCAGATTAAGTAAACACGAAAGGGCTTGAGATGGATGTTTTATTAGAGAAGATCATCACATACGAGTTTATAAAGAGATATGGAAAATGTGATAGTAATGAAGAATCTGAAGATGAGAGAGAGATGGCCGAGATAACCAGAAGAGAAATACATCAAAGAATAAATATTAGAGATGACGAGGAGAGTTTTGGGATAAATGTCAATAGCCAAAAATGATCTGAATGTGGAGCAACCTAATAAGGACTATGATGTACTATACATGGAAGAGTTATAGTTGGCCTTTATGGGTACAAATCTGCGCGATCAAATGAGAACTGAAAGGAATCAAGGAGTAGTGTTCGAGAACTAAAGGGCCTTTGCAAGGAGCATTCACAATATGGAAAGAACAATGTTTGGAAGACATAAACGACAAGTAGGCGACAAGGTTCTTGCATCGTCTACACAAATGAGGCTTTTGATTGATAGTAGTCTCAATATTCCACTACTACCAGGTCAGGACTACCTCCTCTATGTTGGGTTTTGGGGTTCATACGCAGCGAAAATTACAAAACAATTTTGACAAAAACCCCAACAGGATCCGAATCTAATTCCATTAAAAGCGTTTAAACCATGAAAAACTTAATCATACCTCAGTCGCAATGTACCTTTCTGAAGGTTAATTGATCTCTAAGGCGCTGCCAACGACGAACGCCCTCTATCAGCAGTCCACACATGAACGACGACCGAGATTTGAAGTGCTAGCATCAAGAGAATACCAAACCTTTTGTTTCTCTCCAAAACGATTCAAAGCGTACCAGAAAACCCTAGTTCGTTTTAAAACGAAAATAGAGTTTCGGCCCTTAATCTTTCATACGTGTGTTCTAACTTAAAGCGTCTATTTATACAACCATTGTATATAGACGGTTAAGTAAATTACACATATACCCCTACTTAAAGAAGTATAAGTGTAATACACCACAAGGACGTTTTCGTCATGAATTTTATCATATAAAATTCATTTTTCTGAACCATCTTAAAATCTCGCAAAACAATTCTTAGTGTGCGACCCAATAGGCTCATACAACGTTGGCAGTGTACCAAAACACATTTTGGTATACAAGTCATAAGCGGCTTCTAGCAAGACATTATGACTACCCAAGTTGTACGAATATCAAATCGATACAACCTAATCAATAGTGTATATAACATCCTTTTGTCACACGATATCCTTTTGATCAAACATAAGGCATGAAATTGTCATCCAACATGTTCAATCATACTAGTCTCGATCTCTAGGTAGACTGAAAACATCCAAATGACATTAATCAATATCAATTCACCTAGATTAGGCCTTTTAACAGTCTAACACATCGAGGGATCCACTGGATATCTCTCTTTATATGAGAGGGACAAATTCTATCTTGATTACACAACTTCATCACATTGCTCACATAGTAACCAATCACAACCTTTATAATTGCCCGATTAAAGACAACGTTTGATAGTGTCAAATCACTGTGTTCCTAATGTTGAAGTATCTGGTAATCTCAAGTCAGAGGACTGAAAAATATACCTATCATGAGAAACAACTATGACTTAATCCATGTGATGTTCTCATAGAGGGTCGGTCCAATACTTTGTTCCCTAGCAAGTACTCGTGATTTTGATTTGTATCTCTATATGTACAATCATCATATGATCATCACTCAAAACTCACACTAGTCTTAATTCTTTATAGTTCCCAGTATAATGATCGACTATGGACATTTAGGATATTTCTTTAAATACCCATGGATCTTATTATAATGTAAAACATGCAAATTAATTATAATAAACAGCAACTGAAATCCTCTATTTTATTAACTAAAAGTATTCATAAAGACATTTATGGATTAACCTAGGGCACATGCCCCAACATCTCCCACTTGCACTAGGGCCAATCATACGTGCATCTAATGCCTAATGATCTAACATGACCATCATGTTTTGCTAGTGGAAGAGCTTTTGTCAATGGTTCCACAACGTTGTCTTCAGTAGGTACTCTGCAAATCTTTACGTCTCCCCTCTCGATAATTTCTCTTATGAGATGAAAACGCCTGAGTATATGTTTGGATCTGTGGTGTGATCTAGGTTCCTTGGCCCGTGCTATTGCCCCGTTATTGTCACAATACAAACATACAAGGTTAGCAATACTTGGAACCACACCTAGTTCAGAAATGAACTTTTTGATCCAAACTGCCTCCTTTGTTGCATCGGACGCCGCAATATACTCAAACTTTTCATTATAGAATCTTGCCACGATCTCTTGCTTCGAATTTTTCACTTCACGCACCCCCATTCAAAGTAAACACATATCCAGATTGCGATCTAAAATCATCTATATTAGTTTGAAAACTTGCATCTATGTAACCATTTACAATTAGATCATTTTCAAAACCTCCATAGACCAAGAACATTTACTTAGTCCTTCTTAAGTATTTAAGGATTTTCTTTACTGCTATCCAATGACTCTCACCAGGATCTGACTGATATCTGCTTGTAGTGCTCAAAGCATATGATACATCAGGTCGAGTCCATAACATTGCATACATGATAGATCCAATAGCCGATGCATATGGAATCTTATTCATACGGTCTCGCTTATCATTTGTCCTAGGACATTGGTTCTTGCTGAGACTTATGCCATGAGACATTGGCTACAATCCCCTTTTAGAGTCTTGCAAACTGAACCTATTCAGCACCTTGTCTATGTAAACACTCTGACTTAGACCGATTAGCCTCTTAGATCTATCCCTATAGATTCTTATCCCTAGGATATAGGTGCATCTCCTAAGTCTTTCATTGAGAAACACTTCCCTAACCAAGACTTGACATTCTTGCAATGTTGGGATGTCATTTCCAATGAGTAATATATGATCAACATACAGTACCAGAAAAACAACACTCCCACTGACCTTCTTATATACACAAGGCTCATCTTCGTTCTTAATAAAACCAAAATCCTTGATTGCTTCATCAAAATGAATATTCCAACTCCGAGAAGCTCGCTTTAATCCATAAATGGATCTTTGAAGCTTGCATACCTTCCTAGAATTATCAAGATGTACAAAACCTTCAGGTCGTGTCATATACACATCCTCAAGCAGCTTTCCATTAAGATATGTTGTTTTTACATCCATTTGCCATATTTCATAGTCATAATATGCAGCAATGGCAATTAAAATTCTTATGGATTTAAGCATAGCTACTGGCGAAAAAGTTTCATAATAATCAACACCTTGAATCTGCCTGAAACCTTTTGCTACAAGTTTTGCTTTAAAAGTATGCACATTTCCATCCATGTGAGTTTTCTTCTTGTAAACTCAATTACATCCAATGGTCTTACCACCTTCAGGTAAATCAACTAAGTACCAAACTTGGTTCTCATACATGGATTGCATATCAGAATTCATGGCACTTAGCCATTTATCTGAGTCTGGTCCAGACATAGCCTCCCGATAAGTGGTGGGCTCATTTTGATCTATAAGCAACACATCACGACTATCAGTAATGAGAAATCCGAATCTCTCTGGCTCATGTCTTACCCTACCAGATTTACGTGGGCCTTATGTCACTTGCGGAGGTTCAACTGGTTCAGAACGTTGTTGAACTTCCAATAGCGGTTCAGGGTTATCTGTGATTCTTGAACTTCTTCAAGATTTATTTCTCTCCCACTAGTGTCTTTTCAAATAAACTATTTTTTTCCATAAAGGCACCATACCGAGCAACAAACATTTTGTTCTTAGCGGGATTACAAAAGTAATATCCTTTTGTTTCCTTAGGATACCCCACAAATAAACACTTATCAGATTTAGGTGCTAGTTTTTCTGAGACTTGTCGCTTTACGTAAGCCTCACAACCCCAAATCTTAAAAAAAAGACAAACTAGGTCTCTTCCCATTCCATATCTCATATGGTGTTTTATCAACCGCTTTAGAAGGAACTCAATTTAGAGTGAAAGCTGCAGTTTGTAATGCATAACCCCAAAAGAATAATGGAAGATCTGCATGACTCATCATAGATCGAACCATATCTAATAAGGTTCGATTTCTCCTTTCAGAAACTCAATTCCATTGTGGAGTTGCTGGTGGAGTCAATTGGGAGACAATCCCACAATTTCTAAGATGATCATCAAATTCTTGGCTTAAATATTCACCACCTCGATCTGATCGAAGTTCTTTTGATAGTTTTACCAAGTTGATTCTGCACTTCATTTTGAAATGTTCGAAACATCTCAAATGATTCAGTTTTATGTTTCATTAGATATACATAAACATATCTCTACTGAAATCATCAGTAAATGTAATGAAGTACGATAACCTCCTCTAGCCATTGTGTTTATAAGACCGCATACATCAGTATGTATTAGACCCAATAAATCACTTGCCCTTTCACTGTGTCCAGTAAAGGAACTTTTAGTCATCTTGCCTAGTAAACAAGATACGCACGTTTCATATGTTTCTAAATCAAATGAATCTAGAAGCCCATCTTTGTGGAGCTTCGTTATGCGTTTCTCGTTTATGTGCCCGAGACGACAATGCCAAAGATAAGTTTGATTATAGAAATGACAATTTTCTTCCTTTTCTTTTGGGTGTTTTGAAGCAGGAACAGGACGGGGCTTGACTTTTGCGACAGGTGCGGCAACAGCCTTGGCAACTCTAGCCTTGCCTTTGCCTTTCTTCTTCATTCCCTTTCCCTTTTAGACCATCAACATATTACTAGAGGTTTCTTGATATTTTGTTCAGTAGTTTTGAGCATCAAATGCAACTCCGAAATTGATTTCTCCATATTATTCATATTGTAGTTCATCACAAATTGTGAGTAACTCTCCGTAATGAATTTATGATCAAATCCGTAGCCAACTCTCCGGTAATGAATTTATGATCAAATCCGTAGCCAACTCTTGGCTTGTGGGAAATCCGAGTCTATCAAGCTGGTCAACATAGCCCTTCATCTTCAGAACATGAGGACTAACTAACGCATCCTTAGTCATCTTGCAAGAATGTAGGTTCTTGACTGTCTCGAACCTTTATTGCCTAGCTTGCTGTTAGAACATTTCCTTCAGCGTTATAGCCATGTTGTAGGTTTCCATTAGTTCCATGTCCTTCTGAAGTTCAGGAACCATAGTTGCCAACATAATACATGCAACATCAGTAGAATCGTTGACATGCTTATTATGCTCATCCTTCACAGCTTTCGTAGCATTGGCTGGTGGGTCCTCAGGGATTGGAGCATCTAGGACATACAACTTGCGTTCATGCTTTAGAACAATTCTCAAGTTTCTGAACCAGTCAAGAAAGTTAGTCGCAGATAGCTTATCCTTCTCAAGGATGGATCGCAGTGACAGGGGATTATTGTTACTTGAAGAGGCCATTGATCTACAATAAAGATTATGCAAAGTTTATTTTAGTATAGAGGAATAGACTCCCACTAAATTAGCAACCCTCCTAAAACATACTGTTTAATTAGGGGACTAAAATCCATATTTCACCTAATTCTATGACAGCTATGGCATGAAACACAAAACTAGATTATTTACGTAGGTAACAGTTACCAATTACATCTTATGTAATTTTTAGATCCTTTTATGAGATATGGGACATCTTATGTCTTAGCATGTTTTTATCTCATCATTTGCCTAAAATTTAAGGTAACTCTAACCCAACTTGTCTCACCAAGATAACACAATACACCCAACTATGGCTGAAACTATATTAGTGTGATCGAGGCCTTGACAAGTGTTTAAAATGGATGGCACGAGACTTAAAATTTAATAGAGGGATTTTATTAAGTTTTAGTGATTTTATGTAAACAATGAAATATCATATATTTTATTGATTTGTTCAATCACTAAACAATTTGGAATTTTTTTTTTATATACTTTTCAATAACAAAAGAATTTCCATACGCTAGAATTAGTTAGACAGCGGTCCTGCTGGCCGGTCAGCTTGCGGCGGTCCCGCTGGCCGGTCAGTGCCACTATTGGGTTTTGGGGTTCATACTCAGCGGAAATTACAAAACAATTTTTACAAAAACCCCAAAAGGATCCGAATATAATTCCATTAAAAACGTTTAAACCGTGAAAAACTTAATCAGACCTCAGTCGCAATGTACATTTCTGAAGGTTAATTGATCTCTAAGGCACTGCCAACGACGAACGCCTTTTATCAGCAGTACACACACGAACGGCGGACGAGATTTGAAGTGCTAGCTTGAAGAGAATACCAAACCTTTTGTTTCTCTCCAAAACGATTCAGATCATACCAGAAAACCCTAGTTCGTTTTAAAATGAAAATAGAGTTTCGGCCCTTAATATTTCATACGTGTGTTCTAACTTAAAGCGTCTATTTATACAACCCTTGTATATAGACGGTTAAGTAAATTACACATATACCCCTACTTAAAGAAGTATAAGTGTAATACACCACAAGGACGTTTACGTCACGAATTTTATCATATAAAATTCATTTTTCTGAACCATCTTAAAATCTCGCAAAACCATTCTTAGTGTGCGACCGAATAGGCTCATACAACGTTGGCAGTGTACAATAACACATTTTGGTATACAAGTCATAAGCGACCTCTAGCAAGACATTATGACTACCCAAGTTGTACAAATATCAAATCGATACAACCTAATCAATAGTGTATATAACATCCTTTTGTCACACGATATCCTTTTGATCAAACATAAGGCATGGAATTGTCATCCAACATGTTCAATCGTACTAGTCTCGATCTCTAGGTAGACTGAAAACATCCAAGTGACATCAATCAATATCAATTCACTTAGACTAGGCCTTTTAACAGTCTAACACATCGAGGGATCCACTGGATATCTCTCTTTATATGAGAGGGATAAATTCTATCTTGACTACACAACTTCATCACATTGCTCACATAGTAACCAATCACAACCTTTATAATTGTCCGATTAAAGACAACGTTTCATAGTGTCAAATCACTATGTTCCTAATGTTGAAGTCTCTGGTAATCTCAAGTCAGAGGACTGAGAAATATACCTATCATGAGAAACAACTATGACTTAATCCATGTGATGTTCTCATAGCGGGTCGGTGCAGTACTTTGTTCCCTAACAAGTACTCGTGATTTTGATTCGCATCCCTATATGTATAATCATCATATGATCAGCAATCAAAACTTACACTAGTCTTAATTCATTATAGTTTCCAGTATAATGATCGACTATGGACATTTAGGATATTTCTGTAAATACCCATGGATCTTATGATAATGTAAAACATGCAAATTAATTATAATAAACAACAAATGAAATCTTCTATTTTATTAACTAAAATTATTCATAAAGGCATTTATGGATTGACCTAGGGCATATGCCCCAACAGTCTATGATCGCGCTATGAGTTACCGGTCCCAAAAGACTGATCTAATAGAGAATGGTGAGGATGAAACTTCCAAGCGAAGACAATGATTTCTTTACTCTAGTTTATCTTCCTTGTCTCTGGGTGATAATGTGTGAGGTCTTACTTTTAACTATGGTGATATACTTTGTGATCAATGATGGTGATATACTAAATGTGATATGTGCTTAGTAACGTGATACATTTGATATGGCACTTTGGTGATACATTTGATGCAACATTTGTTGCATTGGTGATGATTATTCATATATTTTTTACACTCTCTATTTGATGAAATTTATATATTAAGTTTAATTTGATATATTGATTATCCAATTTATTATTATATCAATTCATTTATACTTCACGAGGTATATTTGTTTTGTTGGAAACTCGACTTAATTTTTAAACCTTTAGGATAAGGTTTCGAATTAGTTTTGGGGTATTTTAGGTGAAGTATGAAGATGATAGGAAAGAAATCAAGGAAAGGAAAGAAAGGTGGAAGATAAGTCTAGAATAGAACCAAAAAGTTCGACATTTAAGTAATTTGATGAAATTTTTAAAATTTCTTCCGAATTCTAGTAAGTATGAATTTCATTTTACTATAGATTTAATTAGGAAAAGAATGATAATGAATATGAATAAATAATTGATTTTAAAAAGAAGTGATATTTTTAATACCCAAATGAATTCTGTGATAGAAGGAATCAGTTTTTATACCCTTTTTTATTAACTTTAATAGTTGATCTATACAGTAGATTGATTACCTTATGTTAGTCATGAGAATAACTAGAAGATCAAAATAATAGTGTAAGAAGAACAAGATGGATTTCTAAGAATCTTGTGATAAAAAGCTATTGATTAAGAACTTTTATAGTATATATATAAAGTTGTTATGCCACAATTGAAAGAATAAATGAGTTAGAAACCAATGAGTTTCTATAAGTTAAAAAGAATGTTTTATTCAACTTTAGTGGATAGTGAGAAGTGTTAACAAGAATTAACAAATATACATAGAGTCTTATAGATTGCATAGGAAATTGAGCAAGGAATCTATAGTAGGCAATTGTGAGAATGTCTATAGGAAATGGAGCAAGGTCTTAAAAGAAAATATATATAAAGAAAAAATAAGCAGGATAAAGTAGAAAAAAATGGGAAATGAAAAGGTGGGTGTTCTTAAATTGTTCAAACAAAAGATTTAGCTCGAGTGTTTGATGCTAGGGTTGAGTGAAGTATTTCTTAATCTAACAATTTTTAAATGATATATTCATTGGTCCTTGGCAAAAGTCATATTGATTTTGATTGTGGTGCTATTATAAAATATTTTCTAAAATTAAGATTAATCTAGTAGTTTTTGTGTTTTGAGATTCTATACTAGTCATCATAAGCTTCATGTTTATCAATGGAGATTGAGAAAACTTATATTTTGCATTGACCTTGGTATTGAAATTAATATTCTAAAGGATGTTGCATTGGGTGGTTGAGTTATCATTAAAGGATGTTTTGTTTCGTCTAAATCATTCTTTTCTATCATAACTTTCATTTACTTATGGGTAATATATTTCCACTTGAAAATTACTTCTATTTGAAATTTCTATTATTTAAAGTTAAATTGAATTAAATTGAAATCAGTTTGTACAAAATGAAAATAGAATGTGATTAAGAGTATTTCTTTGCTTGGGATAGCAAAGTGTTGAGTTTGGGGCAATTTGACATGTCAATAATTAGACATATTTTATAGTGTAACTTAGGTTGATTTCAGGTAAAAATGACGATATTACACTAGGTATTCTCTTGTTTTATGATTTCATGATTTAATTAGAAAAATGAAGAATGTGAATAAAAAGAGAAAAATAGCAAAATAGTCAACTAGAGAAGAGATCTAGCGATTAGCTAATGATACAAGAATAAACTAAGAATCACCACCTAAATCAACAGTGGAGAAGAGCCAATAAATCATCAGCGAATCAGGAAATATACTAAAATCACTAGTTGAATAGGTGGAGCACAGAGACAGAATTCCAGCGATTAACTCAGCAACTTGTATACAAATTATGAATCACTAACAAATCCATGAGGTCGATTATGAGTTTTTTAGATTACCACAAAGGATTTGAGTTTATCCATGATATGTATAACTTATGATACTATAAATAAGACTTTAAGGCTTCGAAATCAAGCTCTCTCCTAACTCTCCTATCTCTCCCACAATCTCTTTTAGTATTTTATTTATAGTAAGTTAGTTATGTTTGAAGCAACATTGGAGCTTTGTTTATTTCATAAAGAGTTCTTGATTTAATTATGACTTTTTATTATATTATGTATTATTTATTTCCAGCATGTGTGAAAAGTTCATTAATCTAAACAAACTCTAAACATGTATATACTTTGGATTGCTATATAGTTATAATTAAGGAATTAAGAACTTAATGCTTTAAATCTATTCATACACAACAATCACGATTTCGATAAGTTGTTTTTACGTATTACAACTAATAAGGATTGAAGTTGCATGCATAGTTGCAAATATTTATTTGGTATTGTGATTATGAATCTATGTCTATGATTATTGACAACAATTATGGAAGTAGTAACTAAGATTAATCTATAGAGAAATATTACCTAAGTGGGTGTTCTAGGTGATTATTTTCTAAGTTATTTATTGATTAGCATATTCTAAATAATATTTGATTTAGATTAGGTATGATTCTTATTGAGCGTTAATGCTATTGTAATTTTTATTTTATTGTGTTTTATCTAATTGATAGATTTACAATAATAAGATTATAGCTTATTTTCCATTGAATATAGAAAAATAAATGGTTTGCTAAAGTATATCAACTTATTATGAATTAGTATTTAATGATTCCAAGATTCCATGTGATACGATTATGACTAAGTTAAGAAGTGATGTTATGTTTTACTTTCTGAATGCAATCCAAGTATATTACATTGTTTAATTGAGGTTTGTTTAGATGTTTTTCTAGATATTTATATTAAATTGAATTTGATTTTTGTTTAATTAAGTTTGCATTGAATTATTTGAATTAATTTAATTAGTTTGATTAATTAAGTCATTAGTTATAATTTTTAGTTATTTAGTATTTTAATTCTCATTTAATTAAATTAACTAAATTAAGAAAAACAAGAAAAAATATTTTCCTTAGAAGTTTGCAAAATACCTGTGGAGACAATATCCCATTTACCATTACTACTAATAATAGAAAAATACAAGAAACTATTGTGCACACTTGATACAGGTTTGAAATCAGTGTTGGAGTGAATTGATTTGTTGTTGCTTGAGTGGCAAAGATGGATTAAAGAAAATAGAACCATCATCATCATTTTCTCCAACTAGCTATGAAGGTATAACTTTGTTAAGTTGATAATGTGTCCAAACTTGGGATTTTTTAGCTCAAATCTTAGTGAATGCTTCTATTGATTTCTTGATCTTCATACATGTTTTAAAAACCTCAATTGAATCATATTTGAACTCTGCAATTGGATTAAAATTACTTATGTTTTGCTAAAATTTTTTTAAAAATAGGTTTTCAAGATTTTTAATATTTTAATGGTAACTTGCTTAATTCTCAACTAATTTTCACGGGCAAATACTGTTTCGTGAAGTAAATTTTGTCACAATTCAAAAGAAGTGTTCTTACTTATTTCTTATTGTTTGAGTTGTCAAAACTCAAATTTATAGCTTCAATAAGTTAAGCTCGAGCAGAGCCCTAGCGCTCCAGACCCCCAACCACTGGGTGGCTGACCTCGCATAAATGAATTAAGTATTAATATAAGAATTATAAAGGGATTTGATGATACGAATGTGGACTTAGCATGAATCACGAGGAGGCCGACGTAGGGTCGAGGAACCGAAATGCGAATAAGTTTAAAGCGAATAATAGGAATTTATAAACTTTTAGTGCGCACTATATATTTGTTGCACTCTTGCATTACATTCATGAATTTCCATTAGCCATAAATACATTTGGACCTTCAGGGACTGATTCCAACTTTTAAACGCATTCGATGGAGTCTTATTTGAGCCAACCAGCCTTATCCACTACTTTGACTTTCCTGAGCAGAGTTAGAGTACATCAATGATGTTGAGGACCACTAATTCATGTGACGAGACATCCCCTTCACCTCTGAATGTCGAGACTACCAGGCTTGTGGTATTATGGTTAGGTTCTGCATCTTTGGGACTCACAAGGAATCACCATGTTCATATAATAGATAAGTTTTCAACATGTTTACTTTATTTCTTATCAATATATCTCCTTCAATTGTTTATTATGTGCTACACTTTTATGAAATCTATCTATTCACTCCCTCAGGGCTTTGAAACCAAGATTTGTTATTGAATCAGTTAGACTTGCAAAGGTTGCATAAAGCGCAAGGCACTATAGTGGTCCATGGAGGAGATGAGTGTGTTTATCCACAATTTCGGTAATATATTAGTTGAATTGGTTTTAGTTATGTATTTGTTAATAAGACTTGTTAATTAGACTTTGACTCTACTCTTATGGATTACCGTATGATATAATTGATGCTTCTACTTTAGGTTCCCTGGTCGCTTTACATGCTTCCTCGCTTCACACACCACGTGCGCGATACACAACTTGGCCTTTCAATACAATATAGCATTTTTTAAAAAACTAATTCAGAAAATGGAAATAATAATAAAAGAAGGCGGGTTCGAAATGTCTTTTGGGGTCGGAATTGTGAACGAATACCTCGGGAGATGGTTCGGGCCGATCGGAGCGTCCTTTCGCAGTATAGGTGCCGATACAAAGTGTCGTATTTGATGAGGTTGGGCCTAATTTCTCGACAAACTCTAGTCTCCCAAGTGTCTTTAGTTTTGTTGACTTGGTATTTAATGGAATCAAAGGATTCACAGTTTAGTTAAAATTAGGGCTTAGGGTCATTTAGTTTGTATGTAATTGTGTTTTCAATACACTTGTTGTATTTGTAACTATATTTTGAGTCCATATATTTGCATAAGTTAGGAGTCTAGTTTAGTTTGCATTAGTTGTTTAGAGTTTAGTTTAATAAATATTTTCTCAGGATATGCAAAACAATAAGCTTAGGGGTATTTTGTAACCCATTTTAATATATATTTATATTATTTTAATGCGCTAAAATCTCTAATATTTAGATAATAAATACTTATATTTGTTTGTCTTGTGTTTTAGGCTACATTTGATGATAAAAAATAAAAGCAAGGCTCTTTTGAAGTATTTTTGATGATTTATCTCAAAAAGCGTTCTAGCACGCATCTGGAAACAATTGCATGGGACCTACATTGGTCAATGTTAAAGGTTAGGTGGTTTGGAAGAAGCTTGAGGTGCCAAGGTCAACGAAAATGAAGGTAAATTAGGCAAATTTACAATCTACGCTAAGGTGGTTCGACAGCCATAAGATCTTCCTTGAGTTACGCATCAAACTTGACGAGAGTCGCAAAGAGACATTTACGATAATGCAAATAGACAACACATAATATCCACAAGCATCCAATAAGCCCCAGGATTCGCATCAAAGCTAAGATCGAATGAAGAGATCTTTACTCCCCAGCGCTATCTCTCCTAAATGGCAACCCCTACTCAAGCTTCCCCGTGATCTGCCTTGAACGACGCATGCTTCCATCCTACATCAATTAGCAGCCCTCGATCCTCATAGGCGCACGAGCCAGTGTCTTTAGGCACAATTCGTGATCTATCCAATGCATGCATCCATTCCAGCCCCACGATTTGCCTCGAACCGTGCATCAGTACTCTTTACATCAATTAGATCCATAAGATCGTCCTCAGTGGCCAGATTCTTCATTACTTCTTCATCAAATCAGTTGAAATGGGGGGCATAACTAGGAATACATATGAGAATGAGGGTTTCTATCAACCCTCTTCAAACGCAACACTTGGCGACTCCCTTATCTTATCCCTTTCATTTATTCGCCACTCTTTTCTCTCTCCTAGAAAGAGCAAAAACGTAATCAAAGCTCTCCCATTTCGATTTTGGTTTTTCAAACAAACCCTATCCACACACTCACTTTCTCTCTCTCTTCCCCTTAATCTCTTTTTCCTTCTTTCTCTCTCTTTTTCCTTAATTATAACTATTTACTCACCAACTTTTATCTCTCCTTCTCTCTATTATTAAAGCTTTGTAATGGAATTTTTAAGGGATTGTTATAAGGGATGCTCAATATCACAATGAGATTTGTGAGGTTCTATCACTACAAAAAAATCGCAAATCGAAAGCGAATTTTCCGTTTCGATTTCTAAAAATTCCGTCTCTCGAATGAAATCGAAACGAATTCGTCTCAAAACGTCGTCGATACCGATACGATCGAAACGAAAATGGATTCCGTTTCGATTAGAGATTTTAATAGAGATTTTAAATTATCCGTTTCGATTGAGACGGATTTAGAAACGAAATTAGAAACGAACGAAAATGAAAATGGATTTTATTTCGAAATGGTACATTTGTAATTGCATTCGTCGATTCGATTCGTTTGATTAGCAACGAATCGAGAGACGGAATTAATAAATTTATGAATTCGTCTCGATTCCGTTTCTAATCGCAATTAGAAACGAATCGAGACGGATTATTCCGTTTCGATTCCGTTCCGATTCCGTTGCTAATTAGAGACGGAATCGAGAGGCGGAATTAATATTTCCGTCTTTGATCCGTTTGTGATTGATAGAAATATTTACGGAAAATTAGAGACGGAATAGCAACGGAAAATTTGAATTCGTTGCTAATCCGTCTCTAATTTTCTCGTTTTGTTTAAATATGGCACGGATAAATAAGCCAATCGATTCTCCAACCTAAAAAATCAAAATACAACCCGATATGACATACTCCATCGCTGGACCCCTCCAACAACTCCTTGAGGGTGCTAACATCCCCCAAAGAAGCCAAATTGCGCATCCATACATCAAAAATATCTATCAACAAAAATTCAAAAGAGAAAGAAAAATGTGAAACTCAAAATTAGCCCAAAAATTTATATATCCACGGAAAGTTGTCATGTATTACAAAAGCTCCAAAATTTGGAAGTATACACAAAAACAACCAATCCTATCGTTCAACAAGCAAAAAAAAAAAGAACATTCACAAAAGGTCCAAAATTTGGAAGTATACACAAAAAGGACTTCATCTAATAAGTAAAACGCAACTATGAAGCATTTCGAATCTCCATCTCGAGGGCAACAACCAGGTGAGTATGCACCTGAAAGAAGTAGGCAAAGGAGAGATTAATTAGTTTGAGGTCCTCAGTTAGCGCGCTAATTCCAAAGATTAGCGCGCTAATTAGCCACGCGCAGATATTTTTGACTTTTGGAAATCAAGCTTTAAATTTGAATTTTTGATTTCCCGGATTCCTAGAACGGCTATAAACGGTCATATTGGAATTCCTATCACTATAAAACCACCACAAACTTGGTTTTAACATAAGGAAGACGAAACACATTCAAAAATGCAAGATCTACAAAGAGAAGAATGGCATAAGTGCAAGAATGCTAAAAGGGAAAAACTAAAAGTTAAGCACAAACCTATCATGTAAGTATGATTCTAGAACTCATCCTCTCACCCAATCTAAACTCTTGTGTGCTCCAAAGGCGACAAGCCATGTGTTCCTACTCAAAAAATAAAAAAAACAACCAGCTGGGATTCAAGAAAAGAAAGAAGAATGAAAAAAACCATACAATGTTGAATAAGAATGCTTCCAAAAAAAAACATGATCATCAAGCAAATGCAGTCACAGACTGAAGTTGGTGTCAATGTTGCTATTTTCCTACGCATAGGAGATGGCGAACAATGTTTCTATAAGATGGACCTATCATGTAAGTTGAGTTGTAAAACATGTATAACATGTTTTATAAGGGATGGTTAGGTCCTGGACGAGTTTAAGGGTCGCTAACACAAAGGGATAAATTAATTAGTTTGAGGTCCCTCAGCTTAGCGCGCTAATTCCAAATATTAGCGCGCTAATTAGCCACTGCCAGGGCTTTTTGACTTTTGGAAATCAAGCTTTAAATTTGAATTTTTGATTTCCTGGATTCCTAGAACGGCTATAACCGGTCATATTGGAATTCCTATCACTATAAAACCACCAATAACTTGGTTTTAACATAAGGAAGAAGAAACACATTCCAAAATTCAAGATCTACAAAAAGAAGAAATTTGATTTTTTAAAAGGAGCAATAGGAGATCACTATAAAACCACCAAAAACTTGGTTTTAACTATAATATACTAGTGTTTGAAACAAAGTAAACCACCAACAATATGTAAATCAAGTAACTTAAAAAGTCTACACGACAAACTATTGAAAGGAAGTGATTCGATCGCTAATTAAAATAGAATAGCCAAGAGAAGATTCACCTCGATAAGCACCTAAGCCACGCCCCCAAAGCCTCCATAACCCCCACCAAGCTCACCGCCTCCACTATACCCACCACGCCTACCTCCGAGACCTGGAGTCCTATAAGGACCAAAATCACCACCACCAAAAAAAGAATGAGTTTAACATGCAAATGAAACAAATCGTCTACAACATGCTCATCGTCAAAAGCAATGAACCCATTCCCTCGAGAACGATAGGAAAAACTAAAACCCGCCTTTCCGAAAACAGAAAAATAAAAATAAAGGAACTTCATCATCGGAACCTTCTACTACATCGAGGCTTCAACAAACCACCATCGTCCGCGAGTAAATTCATTGTCCATTTATCCTCTCGTATATCTTAGTTGGCTTGGGCGCCCATTGATGCATAAGTTATCATGGATTTTATTTTTAATACATTATCCTCCCCAAAATAAATTTTTTAACCTCGTTTTTACGTAAAATATACTATAAGTACCGAATGTTTGCGAGAATTAATCCATGGGAGAAGAAAACATCTTTGTGTTGTTGTGTGCAAATCTTATGCCGTTGCGGGTTCTCTCGAGTGCTATGATGAAGAAAGTGGTAGAATCGACAGGGAGCAACATCTTCATGCCATAGCAAATGAATTTGGGAAATCGATAAAGGGTCGTTTTCCGGTCATCTCAAACAGAGAACATGTAGGCTATTCTTCTTCTACGGACATGCCATAATAGAAGAAGAAGAGCCTACATGTGCAAGAATACGATGACCGAAAACGACCCTTTATCGACTTCCCAAATTCATTTGCTATTGCATGAAGATGTCGCTCCACTGTCGATTCTACCACTTTCTTCATCATAGCACTCGAGAGAACTCCGCAACGGCATAAGATTTGCACACAAATAAACAAAGATGTTTTCTTCTCCCATGGATTAATTATGCAAACATTCTAAGTACTTATAGTATATTTTACTTAAAAACAAAAAAAAGAATTGGGGGAGCAAAAGGGAAAAAAATAAAATCCACGATAAAATATGGAACATCGACCTAAAAATGCACAAAAAGAAGTGTGAATCATAAAGTAATTCGATGAATTTCTAAAGTTGTCTACACTATAAAACGTTTAATCTAAGCATTTGAAACAAACAACAAGTGAAGTACCTATGTATCACCAACCCGCTCATCTCTCGAGAGCCACGCTTACGTCTCACGCCCAACATTGTCCCTTGTTGGGGTGGATCGACCGGATCTATTTGCGGCGGCCGTTGCTGGTCATGAGGTGGCGGTGGTGGTGGCGGTGGTGGTGGTTGGTGCCGAGCTAGGTCTATTTCGTCCATGTCCATCCCAAGACGCCGTTGCATGAAGTTCATAACCTTTCGTAGTTGCTCCGCAACGACATCGAACTCTCGCCCGCGCACCACATCCGGCGTCTGCGACGTGCTAGCACCAGGAGTTCCGTATCTCCTCTTCTTTCTCCCTACGGACCCGAGTCCGTAGACACGTCCTTTGGAAGACTCACCCGCCACATTGAGGTACACCGCCTCATCATCCAACGATTGCTCCGGTGTAGCTCGGGTCGCTCCCGACGTCCGTTCGGAGCCTATCCCGCATATATGCACAACAAACAAAGTACATGATATGGGGTAAGTGAAAGACTTACTAATATTTTACATTTCATTTCTATACTTACATAGAACCGCTCGATCTAGTATCGATGAATGTGTCGTCCCGTCGTGATTAACGGTGTGGAGATGCAAGTACAAATCATTCACCGACGGTGGCGTCTGGATGAATCACTGCGTGCGGGACCAAGCATAGTGAACAAGAGTATAAATGTACAAAATATCCTAGATGTTAAAAAAAACTAACCAATCTTTCTTGGGTAGTCGCAAATGACACGGAACCACCACCGTGCTTCGAGGTCCAGGTCCAGGGCCTTCGACCTCGGTGTTCCTATTCTCCGTCGCTTGCCTAGACCTAGCCTCGGAAGTCCTCGCTCTCCCGATCGCAAGTATCTCCTCCATGCCTCATCTCGTAACATAAACCGTCGCACCCGATTCTTCTTCAACTTGTGCATCAACGCGGTGTACCTCGTGCCCGCAAGCTCGTCGTACGCCGCTCGCACGAGATCCTCGGGAAGCGCATCATCCCATCTAAAATATATCTACAAATTGGCGATTGCTATTGTTAGCACTTATTTGAGAAAATAGTATAAATCATAAGGCACATGGTAGTCTTGTTTACCTTCCATTGTCGCCGATTGGTCTTTATGATGAGGCGATACGGACTTCCAACAATACCCTTCAGAATCATCCATCGTTTAAAAACTTTTGTCATCCTCCGTGCACAAAAGTGCGAAGGATGCAACTCCCCGTGTTTCATGAACATGCATATCACCTTAACTACTTCATCAATATTTGACATCCATATTGAAATTGACATATAAAAGTCAAACGCAAACTTACGTATCATTGGCAATCGAGTGATAGGGATCCCCGCACGCGAGGGGCCTCCATCCCCGGCCTCCGAGGTGGCCGCGGAGGGCTGTCACCTCCAACCCCGCTCTTACGTCTTCCTCTCGGGATGCCGCGGTGATGCCGTGGCCGGGGGTGCAGCCTCGTGGGTAAAGGAGTCATTGATGTCTGAGAAGGTGTGGGAAGTGTGTAGTAGGCATAGTCCTTGATGACGACGAAGATGGTACATACGACCCCGACGGTATGGAAGGGGAAGGTGACGCTACGCGCCGTATCTTGCTCGAGAGACCGAGCGAGTCGAATCGATAATGCAGTATCGAACCACGACCTCGACCGCCACGACCTAGATGGACCCCTCGTGTGGCCCGACCACGAGGCCGTGGTATGTCGCCGCGCCGATGTCGGTGCCGCATCTATGCCTCCCGGACGACGCCTCCTAATGGCAAACCTCGACATCCCCTACGACCACGTTCGGCCATGATACCTAACAATATTCACGAGTAAAACATCATAAAAGAAGGGCATACAAAAAGTAGAAATTCAAATATATTATTGGACTAAATAAGAACAAAATCCATGCAAATAAAAGTAACTACATTATTGGTCGTTGACATATCATATACAAACTTTATTCGCTATCATCCGTTTCAAATTCACTCTCATGATTAGAAGGTGATGATTCTTCTTCGATTCATCTCCACTATAAACTTCATCGCTTGGACCCGCTTCAACAATGAATCGAGTCCCGATCGGAACATCCAGATTGTTGATATCGGCGTCCGCATCATCGACTACGCACGTGGTGGGCATCCCATCTTGGAAAGAAATCTCTGCTTGAGCCCTGGTCATTATCGTCTTTGCTAGTTTCCTCGTCGCCGAATTTTTGACAACAACAAACTGCTAGCCATTCTTGTCGATCGTTCCGCATAGAAGGGTACGAAAGGTAGTAGACTTGAGTGGCTTGCATTGCCGATAAATGGCTCGTAGTTGTTATATCGTCGACTTCGTTGAACCTCTACCAATTGAAGTGTTGGGTGAGTCCTCACACCATGATTCGGTGTAGGGTCATACCATTCGCACTTAAACAAGACCACACGTTTGAGGCCGGTATACTCAATCTCCACAACCTCTTGCAAGCACTCCATAATAGTTATGGGAAACATCAGCGTAGTTTGAACCCTTCACCAAAACACCGCCGCTTCTGCGTCGATCTATTAACGTCATATGTTGCGGAGTGGAACTTATACCCATTAACAAGGTAACCAGGGTAGACAGTACATGATCGACTAGGACCAACAGAAGATCAACGAGCGTCTCGTCAACTATAGAATTCCGAGCCTATTCGTCAAAATTAGAGATGCAATATGACACATTAGTTATGGGAGAAACATTTGAATCTATAACGTACAAAAGTAATGCCCTTACATATGTTTGAAACCAAATGGGGAAGTTGTGCTCTAGACTACTATCAACTTGCGACTCCCCCATTGCTTGAGTGATTTCATCGACGAATATCCTAGAAGAAACGAACGTGTAAGTCGGATGTATTTATAATGTATGAACAATGAATGTACTTGCATTAATGAAAGAAAGTGATGGACATACGAACGTAAGGAGCGATCTCTGGACAATTGAGCGGATGTACGAATGAGCGGCATTATACTCCCGCTCTCGTTAAGTACCGCTCCTTCGACTTGCCCATGGGTCGACCAGGATAAGTGAAAATTGAGAAATTGCCAACGAAGTTCGGTGTGGGCCCGAGACCGCCATCGTCGTTACGTGGCACTTTGTCATGCAACGTAAAGACGTGATCTTCGAAGTAGTAAGAACAAAAGGATGTGACCTCTTCGACCAAATAAGCATTACACATGGAGCCCTCAACCTTCGCTTTGTTTCGCACATTGTTCTTCAAATGTTTAAGGTACCTATATGAATGTTATAGGAAATGTTGATATAAAACCTATTGAATGGGAAAATAATATCAAGGGCTCAAGATAGTACCTCTCAAATGGATACATCCATCGAAATTGAACGCGACCGAGCCGACGGGCCTCGTGGGCCAAGTGGATTGGTAGGTGTTCCATAGAGTCAAATAAGCTTGAGGAAAATTTTTTCCAACTTGCAAATGATTTTTGGAATTTCGACTCTAAGACCTCCATATCTTGATACGACACATTTCGCATGTAGGGACCTAAAAATAGGCTTAATTCGCTAATTGCAACCCAAACCGGGTTAGGGAGAAGTTCTCTCAATGCAATTGGTATCAACCGTTGCATGAATATATGACAATCATGGCTCTTCATGCCGAACATTCGCAGCTTTCTTTGGATCTACACATCGACCAAGATTCGATGCGTAACCATCGAAAACGCAACTTTTCAACCCACTCGCACAATTTTTGTCTTCTTGATGTATCAAGAGCATAGCACCCAAGGACGTAAGTATTTGTCGCCGAATCAATGTGTAGAGAAGGTCGGTGACAATATTCACGAATATCTTGCCTCGATTTTGCATTGTCCTTACTCTTGCCCTAAGTACACACATAATAGTGTTGAAAATGTTGTCAAAAACATTTTTTTCGATGTGCATGACATCTAAGTTGTGGCGGATCAAGTTTGTCTTCCAATACGGCAAGTCCCGAATATGCTTTTCTTCCTCCATCCCGAATTCTTAGCTATCCGCCCATTCACGATTCGCCGCCGATTTCCGTCACCTTCATCAAGCCAAACGATTCAATTTCGCCAAAATTTCTTCACCAGACCGCAAAGCGGGCGGATCATCGATTATGACCATTTTGCCTCTAATGAAATTTTTTTGTCTTTCCTTAATGGTGATGACTTATCCAAGAAACGACGATGACAAATCAAACCACGATGTCTTACCTCCATTTCGCAATTGAAATGCATTTGTATCCTTCATACAATATGGACAAGCGTACTTACCGTGTGTGCTCCAACCGACAACATGCTATATGCAGGGAAATCACTAACAAATCCATAAAAGGGCAACTCGCATGACAAAATTTGTCTTGGTAGAAACGTCGTATGTAACCACCCCATTGTTCCATAAATCTTGCAACTCTTTCACAAGCGGTGAAGGAACACGTCGATTTTCTCGCTTTGGGCTGGTCTGGTCGAGGAACGATAACCGTTAAGAACATAAACTCAGATTTCATGCACATCGACGGTGGAAGGTTGTAAGGAGTCAAAATCACGGCCACGAAGAGTACGATTTCCTGAAATCCCAAATACTTGAAAACCATCGGTGCACAATCCTAAACGAACATTCCGAACCTCGAGGCAAAGTCTTTATTGACGTCATTAAAATGTCTCCAAGCAATCGAATCGAACGTTGTTGCATAACATCTTCAGCGATGAATGATCTCCATGCCATCGCATATGTTTTGCATGCGGTTGACTCGTACGCATACAATCGTTGCAACCGAGGGCCCAAAGGGAAGTAGTACATTCTTTTGCAAGGGCGGTTTTTTGTGTTCCACCACGACCTCGTCGATGTGCAACGTATCGTGATTTCCCGCAAAATTTACATGACGTCAACTCGTAGTCCACTCCCCAATAAATCATACATTGGTCCTCACAACAATCTATTTTCTCAACCTAGGTAGACCTAGACCTCGCATTAGTCTTTTAGTGGCATAAAAATTCTCAACCATTGAGTTGTCATTTGGCAAACAATCCTTCATGAGTTTAATGATTTCATTATACCCTCGTTCGATATATGATGTTCGACTTGATCGCAAGTAATCTTGCCATTGCGGACAACGTTGTCATGGTTTCGCAACCAGGCCACAATTGTTCCCTACTTGCATCAATCATGTCATATAGTTGGCGTGCTTAGGGTTTGGTGATTCTTCCACGACATTCCAATTGAAACTTGGACCCGCCACGTTGTGTAGCATCTCGCGGTAAGGTGTCTGGATCGTAGCCTCGAACATCAAGCATCATCAATATGGCAATCCATTGCGTGAAAATTTTGCGGCCCTTCATCTCCGTTCTCACCATGTTCGTACCAACCGTGATATCCCCGACAAATCCATACCTACATAGGTGGTGCTCAACCGTTTCGACGTCCGGTGTACGGAACAAGTCGACATTTCTTAAAATTGCACGGACATCTAATCTTTCGTTCACTTTGGTATGTAGGACAATGTTGTTTTGCAAATGATATGAATTCTTTAACCTTCGCCGCGAATTCAATTCGAACATAACCGTTGTCGAGCCGGTTGTACATCCATCTGCTTTGTAGACGACATTCCTAGTCGAACGTAACCCTTTGTCGAGCTAGTTGTCTATTCAAGTAATGAAATAATAATGATTAAGATGATAAGAAGCCTCCAAAATGGAGAATATTGTAAATCGGAAATGCGATCTACACCATCGAAAGAGAAGAAATTGATAGCTAAGTGAAAGAACGAGGTTCGCACATTAAACTCATGAATAGAGAATAAATTGACAAAGTTAGGAAGTCATTAATGAGTCATCACAATCTAAAGAGAAGGAATTGATTGAGTTATGTTGTTTATGTAAGAAGCTTGGGCATTATCAAAAGGATTGTTGTAAATGACTCATAATAAACATGTATAACATGTATTATAAGGGTTGGTTAGGTCCTGGACGAGTTTAAGGGTCGCTAACACAAAGGGATAAAATAATTTTTTTGAGTTCCCTGCAGCTTAGCGCGCTAACTCCAAAGATTAGCGCGCTAATTAGCCACTGCCATATATTTTTGACTTTTGGAAATCAAGCTTTACATTGGAATTTTTGATTTCCTGGATTCCTAACACGGCTATAAACGGTCATATTGGAATTCCTATCATGATAAAACCACCATAAACTTGGTTGTAACATAAGGAGAAGAAACACATTTCAAAATTCAAGATCTACAAAGAGAAGAAATTTGATTTTTTAGAAGGAGCAATAGGAGATCTTTGTGGGTTTGTTCTTAAGTCCTCAAATCCAGCACCTTTGAGGCTTTCAAAGGAATATAAGAGTCTACACCATCGAAAGAGAAGAAATTGATAGCTAAGTGAAAGAACGAGGTTCGCACATTAAACTCATGAATAGAGAATAAATTGACAAAGTTAGGAAGTCATTAATGAGTCATCACAATCTAAAGAGAAGGAATTCATTGAGTTATGTTGTTTATGTAAGAAGCTTGGGCATTATCAAAAGGATTGTTGTAAATGACTCATAATAAACATGTATAACATGTATTATAAGGGTTGGTTAGGTCCTGGACGAGTTTAAGGGTCGCTAACACAAAGGGATAAAATAATTTTTTTGAGTTCCTCAGCTAGCGCGCTAATTCCAAAGATTAGCGCGCTAATTAGCCACTTGCCATATATTTTTGACTTTTGGAAATCAAGCTTTACATTTGAATTTTTTATTTCCTGGATTCCTAACACGGCTATAAACGGTCATATTGGAATTCCTATCATGATAAAACCACCACAAACTTGGTTGTAACATAAGGGAGAAGAAACACATTTCAAAATTCAAGATCTACAAAGAGAAGATATTTGATTTTTTAGAAGGAGCAATAGGAGATCTTTGTGGCTGTTCTTAAGTCCTCAAATCCAGCACCTTTGAGGCTTTCAAAGGAATATAAGAGTCTACACCATCGAAAGAGAAGAAATTGATAGCTAAGTGAAAGAACGAGGTTCGCACATTAAACTCATGAATAGAGAATAAATTGACAAAGTTAGGAAGTCATTAATGAGTCATCACAATCTAAAGAGAAGGAATTGATTGAGTTATGTTGTTTATGTAAGAAGCTTGGGCATTATCAAAAGGATTGTTGTAAATGACTCATAATAAACATGTATAACATGTATTATAAGGGTTGGTTAGGTCCTGGACGAGTTTAAGGGTCGCTAACACAAAGGGATAAAATAATTTTTTTGAGTTCCTGCAGCTTAGCGCGCTAATTCCAAAGATTAGCGCGCTAATTAGCCACTCGCCATATATTTTTGACTTTTGGAAATCAAGCTTTACATTTGAATTTTTTATTTCCTGGATTCCTAACACGGCTATAAACGGTCATATTGGAATTCCTATCATGATAAAACCACCACAAACTTGGTTGTAACATAAGGGAGAAGAAACACATTTCAAAATTCAAGATCTACAAAGAGAAGAAATTTGATTTTTTAGAAGGAGCAATAGGAGATCTTTGTGGCTGTTCTTAAGTCCTCAAATCCAGCACCTTTGAGGCTTTCAAAGGAATATAAGAGTCTACACCATCGAAAGAGAAGAAATTGATAGCTATATCGATATCAGAGGCATACAAATACCACATAGTATCAACACGTCTACTACTTGTTCACTCATACGTCCTTAAGGTTATAGGTTTATTCCATTCTCTAGAAATGTAATGTGAAACAGCAACATTCACTAAAAGAGTAATCCTAGTGTTTCTAACCCTAACTAGTAGTAGAAATTAAGTAATTATAGGTATTATTCAATCGTAACCAACAACACCTAACTAATCAATCATCCATAGCAAGTGCATGAATATGAAATTACTAACAACTATAACATCAAACGACAAAGTAATTACCTCAAGACATGATTCTAATGTATTATAATGACTCTCATGACATGCTTTACCGATAAAATAAACATGGAATAACAACCAAATACGGATGACATGCTTTACCGATAAAATAAACATGGAATAACAACCAAATACGGAATCAATATAAATCTTGAATTGCTCAATTAAAAGGTTGAAATGAAATAGTACATATTAATAAACCTAAAAATAGAACAAGCATAACCTCAAAAACTATGCATGTAAGAGAAGAAAGCGTAACAAAAACTTCTAAACCAAACAAAAGACACAACATTAACTTAATAGATCAAGTGAAGAACACCAACTAATGAACAATCAACCAAGGAACAAATCAAATCACTCAAGAACAGCTAAAATAAAACCTCATAAAGTAATAACAATTATAAGAACTGAACTCTTAAAATATGTCACCTGATCAAGAGTTTGTTCCTTCACAGCTTCATAAACAATAAGGTAGTACTATAACAACACGGCCAATTGCCAAGACGAATTTACAAAAATAAAATGGATTCCATGACCATAATAGCTAAGACCTTTCAAGAAAATAAATTTTTTATTTAAATCCATTTATTCGACTAGTATAGTTTGAGCCGCTAAGAAAACCTAGTATACACAATGGTCACCACATTATGTTCATTTCCTATATTTGAACATCAAGGCATATATATGACTCGCTTTCCTAGCGATATAGCTTCAGCTTCAAGTGAAAATCTATAACATATTTCATTCATGAGCATAATATTTGCAATGCTAACAAGTATTACGACTTTAATATTCCCTGGATGCCGCATATAATGTACGTAGGAACACCTGGACACCCCAAATATTTATTGATAGATGGAAATTTATGAAGTCTCGCATGCTTAATTTAAATTGGAAAATCTTTCTAGATAAAATAGCTTCTTGCCTTCAACTCCGATGTTTACTAGAAGATCGAACTATCAAATGAACCATAGCGGAAACTTAAATAATTCTCATGTCACCCGACGGATTATTCCATAAATTTTTTAAATTAGATAAACAAGGGGACTAGAACGCCAACCCGACAGACGAAAATTTTTAGCGAAAACACCCAAGTCGTTTCAAGATTTCCTCAAAACCGTCACAATGTGAATGATCTCTATGAAAGTCAAGAGCTCTTGATCATGAGTGTTGCCGCATTATAAAGAACAATAAAAAACAAATAAGAAATGAAGATTGTAGTAAGACTCCAAAACTACAAATTCCTTGCTAACCGATCCGAATCGAGAGACCGAGAGAGAGCGAGAGATATCGGCGATGACGGAGACCGGCGCGACGAGACGGAGAGACCGAGAGAGACGGCGAGACCAGAGACAAGCAAGGTGCGACCAGGTAGCACGACCAGACGGAGAAACGGAGACCACCGCGAACGTACGGCCAAAGCGAGCACCGAGAGAGACCACTCGCACGATCAGACGGAGAGACGAGACGATCGAACGGGATGGACGTCTGGGGACGAGACGATCGACCGCGCGACGAGACGGAGAGACGGATTTAGGTTTTTGGGGTTTTTTCGTGGGAATGATTTGGGGATTTGTCTTTGTTTTGTTGCGGGGGGGTGGGGTGCGGGAAGGAGAAGAGGTCGCCAGATCGACAAAATACAAATCTCGAGGAATGATGAACGGCCATAAGAAATGAAGAATTTGGCGGGAATGGTGGCGCCAAATTTCTACTTTAATTTCAAACTTGATTTATTTATTTTTTCATCCCTCTTATTATTTTTTGATTATCATGGATTTGATAATTGATTGTGTAGTTGTAAATGCATTCTCTTTTATTTAAATCTATTTCTAGTTTGATTTGTTTGTATCCATAATTGTTTAGAGCATTGAACACCAAGTGGCCAGTGGATAACCGGATTGTTATGCTCCCTTTTGGTCTATCTCAGATAACAAGATAGTCTATTTATGACTTGGTTGTCTAGGGCTACTGGTTTCACAAATCTTTAATGAGACAAGTGTGTCAAATCCAATGGCCGCTCTACCTAGGTTATACATTTGTTAGAGAGACTTTTACCAAAAATAAAAAAAACTGAGGAGTGATAGTTGCTCTCTAAAGCTCTACAACTAGTCTATTTGAACTAAACCAAATAATTCCTTGTAGAATCGATGACCATTTCCTTGATGTTGAGTTGAATTTGATTTTATCAACCTAGAAATTTATATAACTTGTCTTAAGTTACTTTCATGTGATTAGATTAATTATTTCACTATTTCCTTATCGTTATAGTAAGTTTATTATTAGTCCTCTTGCAATTTACGTTAGTTAGTGTAGTTAATTAGCTAATATCTCTTCTTAAACCTTGTCCCTCACCAAATGAGAACAAAGAGTTGGTTAAGGGTTGTTTACTTACTTTCTGATTAGTGTTTAATGATCTATTATACTTTATAAAGTATTCTCATAACTATATGGAAATAATTACATGTTTGGAATATAAAACGGGTTTATGTCTCTTTGTTCTGGATGTTTTTAAGCTATTTATTTATTATTAAACTGAATCTATTTCATTGATTGTGAATTTGGATTGTGTTTGTTAAGATAACATATAGTTAGTTATGTATTATTATATTATACTTAGTTATTAGTTAGTTTAATTATTGTTTTAAAATAAGTAAAGTTAAAGTAAAAAATAATAAAAACCTTTAAGAGTCCATTTTCCTATGAAGTTTGATAAATCCCTTTGAAAATGATTCTCACTTATCACTACTATAAAATATTTAAAGTACAATATAAAGGGGAAATTATTGTACATGCCCGACACGTGTTAGTTTTTTGTGCCATTGCCAAGGATTTATAAATAATTTCTAAGGAGTTTTAGACATTGCATGGTCTTTCCACTTCGTCCTTCTAATTCCACGAGAT
Source organism: Stephania yunnanensis (assembly GCA_039657365.1). NCBI lineage: Eukaryota > Viridiplantae > Streptophyta > Magnoliopsida > Ranunculales > Menispermaceae > Stephania > Stephania yunnanensis. The sequence goes on along the minus strand of CM077581.1, from coordinate 21,344,148 downwards.
CTTTACATTCATTTGATCTTGAGCTAGATATGACATTTAATCATAATTTAAGACAACAACAATGTAGGGAACTTCAACCTACCATAATGGAAGCTAATAATAACTTTAATATTAATAATAATAATGATAATAGAGATCTTACTTTTAGGCAAGCTAATCAAAATGTGACTGCTTATGAACCAATGTGCATTGTCTATCCTGAAGGATTTCCCGAATTTGAACTTAGATCTGGATTCATTAGTGCTCTACCTAGCATTTATCGTAAATACAATAAAGACTAACAAAAAATTATAAGGGAATATCATCACAAAGTCAATGGGATGAAATCTAGAATGCACATTAGAAGTCAAACTTTAAGATTTTCCCATTAGTATTAAAAGATCAAGCACAAGAATCATTGTTTAAGCTTCCTCAAGATTTGATAAGCACATCGGATCAAGTGTTAAAAGCTTTCCTAGATCAATTTATCCATGAAAGAATAATTAGTACTTATAGAAGACAAGTTACAGTCGTGAAAATGAAAAATGATGAAAATTTTAATGAATTTACGGATAAATTTTAAAGATTAATTTCATCTTGCCCACAACATGTATAAACTCAAAGAGCCTTATTAGAATAATTCAATGAAGGACTTAGTCATTTTGAAAAAAGACTATTAAAGACTGTATATGGTGGATCATTATTCATATTATACTAACTCTATCAAAAGAAGCCATTAATAAGATGGCGAAATGATCTAAACAATATGGTGAAAAGACCGATACATAAAAAAAGAAACTTTATGAGGTTAGTAATAGAATAAGTAATAAATTTTATGAAAAAGTTGAATTATTTAACTTGGTTATGCTACTATCAGAAGATAGATCAAACTAAGTTAAACCATGTCAATTTTGTAATGAAGTTACTCGTCTTACGGATGCGCATCCTACTTTACAATAAGAAAACAACGTACAAGTTAACGTTGTTATGAACTAATATTCTGGTCATCCTAGAAACCAATATAATAACAATAATTATTACACCAAAAAATCAAATTCAAATCTTAGCTATGATCCACAAAATCAAAATTATATCATTTATAGATCGAGAGGACCAACACAACCTACACCAATGTAACAACATCAACAAATTACACAAGCTATGCAACCAATAAATATTAGACAACTTTATTACCCAAGGCATCAAAACTTTACTCAAATCTCTCAAGATTAAATTAAAATTGATACGTCTATTAACAAGGTGAAAAATCAATTAAGTCAAATGAATTTAAAAATCAACAAAGTAAGCAATCAAACTAAAGTAACTACTCAACCAAAAAACACAACTAACGAAGCACCAGCTTAAGGTTTTATCTTGTGAAAATGAAAAAGAAACCGATATGCAAAAAAAGACACAAAAAAAGATAAAAAGAAAACAAAAATACATAAGACAATAGAACAAGAAGAAGAAAATATGATTGTCAGACCCTACCTAATTAGGGCATCTGACCAGCCTAAATTACCTTAATCCCTTGATAATCTAGAAGCCTTAACCTTTTCATCAATAAACAATTAAGATTAATATATTGTAATCATCGATTATAAGAAATTTATCAATCACTAAAGATTCTAAACTGAATCTTAAACCTTAAATCACGTTTAAATGAACTAAAGTAATCCTCAAAGTTCATTTAGATTGGTCACATAAATTTTTCGACTGAATCTCCACCATTTTTATGCCTACACTGAAATCATGGCCTTTAAAAATCTTCAACAAAACCCTCTAAGCTTTGGTAGAAGTGTTGAAGGACTCACAATCCACCCACAACAATATATATATTGCATTCACAAAAATTATTTATTAATTCTAACCTATCTCATATTTTCAAAATCCTTAAACTATCATTACCGTAACTCCAAAATTTATTTCAATTCATCTTAAATTGTTCCAGCCATTCCAAAGGACATCCTAATCACACTCAAACCCATAAACCCACTTATTCAATATAATATATTCAAAAATCAATACATACATAGAGAAAGGAACTAAACAAGTCACATACAGTTGGAAAGCTTTTCTTTTCTTTATTGCCGGTATAACCTGTCGTTATCTAATTATAACAATTTGATAATGTCAGATAAGTAAATCTCACACTATCTAGTACACCTATAATAATCTAAGAGATTAAACGAAGAATATAATTCAATGAATTTAAATACAACTGTGAATCCTTCCCATTTTTGTTATTTGACCACTATCGTATAATGTTCTTCGAAAGTGGTAATAAACAATAATAAGGACTCATGCGTGGAGAGAATAACCAATCGAGTCTCTTACCTCGAGTCTATCAAAGTATGATCTGGTTCAATGTGATCTCATGATTATCACATGATGCAAAGTATCAACGACTCTATCCCCTCAAGCATACTATAATTCTACCATGTACATAATCATGTAGACACTATAAGTTCTACCATGTAATACATCGTTAGGTAGCTTAATATACCCTGTTCACACTGTCAAGTAGACACTAAGTAGTTCTACCCTGTAATACAGTCAGGCAGACACTATAAGGAGACAAGAATTGCCTTATCCTTTTAAAACAAAAATGCAATATTAAGGATCAATGCAATTTATGCGAAATTATAATCATACAATGTAAAGGTTACTATGAGATTTACTTAACCTTACAAATGCGATATCGCTACTCATTTGCACTTCGAGTCGGTAAACTACTCCACACTAAGCTCTAATCGCCATCTTAAAATTCATTAATACTTCATGTAAGCCATCACAAAAACTTCACCATGTTTTCAATTATTTGCAATTTAAACCCAATTGCTTCTCAAAACCCTTCAAATCCTTCCAAAATAAATTCACCGAAGCCCACATTTCATTTTTAACTTAAAATTATTGTTTGGTGTCAAAAATATGTTGTCTAGTCTTAAATATAATTTTTTCAATTTTTTATATATTTATCGATCTTACTTGACCCGAAAACACATGAATCCCTCTAAATCAACTCCTCGGACGTTTGGATCCCAATTTTGACTCCAAATTGGCTTAAATATATTTTTTCTTAGTTTTTATGAATTTCTAGCATTTTTTCCTCTTTTCTTTTTAATTGGGGTTTAACCCCTGAACCTGACCCAATTCGGTCCAATCTGGGTCAAACCCCATCTTCTTCTTCCTCTTAAAACAACCATTGTTTCAGCAGTAAAAACATATTTTTTTTGTTAATAGGGATTGGGTGTAACCCAACACCAAGATGAGTTTGGGCAGGGGAGAAGACCCCCTATCATCTCCCTCTTGATCCCATCCCATCTCATCTCAATTAACCATAACCCCAACTACCTAACAACCAGGGTGGCAACAATCAATGACAACCACACTAAAACTCAACTTGTATAGAGACCCCTCTCAATCTCTCTCGGTCTCCTCTCGTTCTCTCTCCCTCCCTTTCGATCTCTCGATTCCCTCACTATCATTCTCTTTTGTACGTGAAATGGAAATGGGGAAGAAGCAATTGTTGTATTTGCAAATTATATATTATATTTTCTCGAGATTTGCATCATGCAAATATCAAGACAAATCTAATGATTTTCATTCTATAATATAAATTTTTTACCTTTCTCGAGATATTACGTATCTCGAGGTCAATCTTTGTTTCAAAACAAAGTTGAAGAGGCTGTGTATCTTGTTTGGATAAATATAAGATTTCCTTGATATTTGCATCGCATGAATCTCGAGGACAATCTAAAGATTTAAGTATTTACTATACTATATGTTGATCTTCCTCGAGATTGGCCAACATGCATCTCAAGGTATGTACATATCATTTAACTGACATCACATTCCATCATTTCTCTTCCTCGACACTCACGCTATGCGTACCTTGAAGCGCATCTAATGTATATTTTTATTTATTTCAAACTATAGGATTGATTTATATATTTAAAGATGTAAACTATAGCATGTATAGAAATACATATACACATATACATTCGCGGCTATAAATTCGCCATGCACGCCAACAACCACCCTTGGGCGTGCACACTATTGTGCATCCTACGCGTGTCACCCTTGACCCCACGTGTCACTAGGTGCCTACAATTTTATTTAATATTTTATTTAATTTTGCGATTATTTTTTGTAAATTTACAACCAAATAAATCCCCAAAAATACTCAAATTTTGCCAAAAGTTAGAGAATTTACTAAATCGCTCCGAAACTTCCAAACAATTGGTCTTGCATGCAAATTGAGGTGTGGGGCCCACATCGACTCATTAGGTTTATTTAAAGTCCAAAATTTGGGTTTTCAAAACTTGTAAATATTTTCGTGAAACTCAAAACAGTTGCTTAGGTCGACTTTTAAACTTCTATGAAACTCGTGTCGACAGGTATTTTAAGAAAATACATCCAAATTAGAAAAATTGGAGAAAATTATCCAACGTGCTCAGAAACTCACAGGAACAGCGTAAACACTCCACTTAACCCTATTTCGCATCGAAATAGTGTGTAATACATCAAATAGGCATACAACACACCAAAAATAATATTGAGATTTATGATCATCGATCCGTAACATGCGGTCCCACCTCGGGTGCCTATATCCCAAATCAAATATGAAAATATTTAATTAGCCGCATTATCAAGTTTATAAAATTCTCGGATGTGACAATTTTCCCAACTAATAAAAATTTCGACCTCGAAATTTAAACTTACTGGTTACTGAACCAAAAGTGGTATGAGAAAATAATTCTTCATATATAATTCATTTAATCCAAACTTGTAAAACTATTTTCAAGGTGAACCGTTAATTGGACCAAATCACTTTTGTTATATTCAACAACTTGGTGGTAGAGATCATAAACACTTCAACTTATTATTTCCAAATCATTGATTTAATGAAAAGTTATCTCCATTACTTTGCCAATCTAGGCAATTATGAATTTCTGACAAGTTGAAAATTAATTTTGTGGAATATTCGATAACCTTACTTTATTTTTCATCTCGTACCTTGAATTGCAATCAAGTATCAAGAAATCTCGAATTCCCAATCCGATCATAAATAGAAACCTTAGACATCATGAAACTCTCACTCATTCTCTAAATGTCTACTCACAATATTATTTATGTTAAGGTATTACGGCCCCAAAGTTCCAGGCCGTCTTACTACCCGCCAAGTCGCATCCTACGTCACCCAGCCTTGCCACATCATGGCCTACTTCTCCTTGACGCCTCACGACCTAATGAGTTGCTTACACGTTTCTAGTATCCTAACTATTCTTTACATAAGTATTAATAATTTGGTTAGCCAATTACTCAATTTATCGAGTTATATTATAATTTTACAGTTGAAGTTTTTTAATGAATGACTTATGCAATATTTAACAATCCTAAGTAGTAGAAAACTCGGTAAAATATACCATTTATATATCAAAGGAGAGATAAGAAAAAGATTCATCTACATGTAATCCGTTTTCTATAGTCCCCAAAACCTAAAAATAAAATAAACACATACCGATATCACGCACAAGATGGCTCCACAATCTCAAAGGTAGTCGCCCAGTACATCCTTACACATGCTCTTGCTTGTCGAAGGATCTGCACTTAGTCACCCAACAAATAAAATGACGATTCCAGTGAGTAAAATTCCAAGAGAAGTCTACACAATATTCATGAAATAAAACTGATAAACTACGAGACATGCGAAGATAACACCTGGTAATAGTACGTCATATTCCCAAGGATATAGGCAACATACGACAAGCAAAAGCAGTAGCATGAAATAAATAAACATCCTATACCGCTAAACTAGCTCAAAAATAAAACATTAACCAGTAAACATCTATATAATCATGAGAAATTACCTACACCAGCGAGTAATCGATAAATCAAATAGGAACCACGTATATACTTATAGGCTTATAGTGACTAAACCACAACTTCAGTTACCGGATGAACCCCTCCAAATACTATTTCAAGTCAAGGAACACCCTAAATCCCTCCTGACAGTCGTAGATGTATTCTACTGCCATCAACATGAGCACTAAACACAAGTAACCCGAGCAAGCAATTTAGCCACGACTAACTTATACGCGAATCGAAATAGGAGTGAAACCCCACGTGTACCCACTAGTAGTTACACATGTAATCCAATATCGATAAAACCTAAACCATGAATTATGTGAAGCATTCTCAATGGTTTTACATGCCTCAATCCGTGCTCTGACATCCCTAGATTCCTGTATCTGACTCGACTAGCTCCCCAATACCCAAACTATGGTCCCCTAAGTCCCTGAAGTCTAATTTTACATATTTAGTATGTTTATTGGTGTTTGACATATATATATTAAGTCAAAAATCCCAAAACAACACTTTTGTTCAGTTTAAGTCTGTTGTTAGGGCTATGGATTAGTTTAGCGCGTGGTGGTAGTGTGTTATGGATAGGATGTAGCGCGTTACTGTTCTTTATCCTAAAGAACAATAGGAGACCCAGAAAGATCAGTGCACTAATCGTTCTAGGTAGCACGCTACCTAAGCTTATAGGAGATAATTCTCAAGTCGAGAACTATGTATTACCCTTCCAATTTTCCTACCTAAACCTACCTAACACTCACTCCATATCCAATTAACATCAAACAACATCTAACACAACCTAAGAACCTCCTTTTACACTAATTTGATAAAAATCATCAAAAAATGGATTCATTAAATAGAGGAGATTATTACCAAGGGTTTGATTCCTCAACTTTGATGATCTGTAGCTCCATCGTCTAGCTCTCTTTCTTCTTTTTATGATTTCCCAACAAATTCAGTTTAACATGTTCTGGTTGCATGGTTTGATCAATCTTTCATATATATATATATATATATATATATATATATCAATATGAGATGTGTTTCTAACCCTTGATCCCCGTGCATTTACGTATCCCGAGAATCATCTAAGGGTTTTTATCTTGCCACATTTCCCACTTATACTCCTCCAAGTAAAACTAAGTGACACCACATTGTTACTCCCTTAGTCTCTACATATGCTAATGTGTATCTCCAAACAAATCCTATATTTTTCATCTAATTGACTAAACTATAGGCCTTTATTTATTCTATTTTGACCACACTAACATAGGATCGTTCTACTAAATATGGTTAATGTTTCGTTTATCAAAATTAGCCAACTTGTGGTCCCACTAACCTTTGGTGACTACACGATACCAAGTGCCCCGCGTCTCGACACGCATTTTAAGGCACGTCATGGCTTATTGTTTAAATTTGAATTAACGTGGCCTATGGTCACATGAACCACATGTGTGTAGTTCGCCTACCCGACACTCGCATTGACATGCCTTTCGATGCAAACACCCGTCACACAAACTTGCCCGATAGCAATGTACACACATGTGGTGCAATATAACCATAATAGTTTTAAACACCACATATATACAACCACCATCCATAAAAAATATATTTACTCGATTCACGTGTCTAACTCAACCAAGTTGTCCACATAACGCCTGATTACGACCATTAATCTCCAAGATTAACGATAATCTTAGTTTAATTAATTTGGGTCGTTACATATGGACTAGAAAGCAATAATCAATTCCAACTTGTTAGCCACTTCATTTAACTTCTTCTTTGATTGGTTAGAAAATTATCGAATTTTCTAACTTCGTCAAATCATTCTCTAATGATGAGTTCATAAAGATCTTCATTCATTTCACTTAATTGAGACCTCCCACAAACCTAAATCTTAATCACTTACTCTTCACCAACTTCTCTCATTACCTGAATATAGACAATTATCCTTAATTTGAGTAGATATACATTTCTAAACAGAGATATTAACATATTCAATGATTATACTCTTATAGAATAACTTTTAAACTCGTATTTCATACAAGTTTATAAATATGTTATCTCTTTTGCATTTCTACTCAATTACAGTTGAAGAATATTCGAATCTTCAAACATATCAAGTCAGATACACTGTACTCTATTCAATATTTTCAACCTAACGGATAACAAAACTAACCGACTAAGCTGTAAGTCACATATTTTTCTTCATTTCCTTACATCTTCACTAACATACAAGCATCTTACCCCATCTACAGTTTACAATAACTAGTGCTTTAAAATCACCACTAACTAATCAGGAGGCGTAGCACTACAATTGAGCCAATGTACAACATATTTACTAATATTAGTTGTATATTACTTTGGATCAAACTTCATCATCCGATGTTTGACTCTTTATAAGATCCTTGTAAAGTTACATTAGGTTTTATCAAACTCATAGTTTTATACTATGAGTCTTATCAAGACTTGTTCACCTGAAACTTCCATTTTTCATACTCATGTAAGAATTTGTAAACATATACTTAAGCTTCCAATTGACTTTAACAAAACTTCATAGACTCTTTTATTCCAACTATCATCAATTCATTCTATTATTCAAAGAAAGGTGGGCGCTACACACAAGTCTTCTATGTTGTGAATTAATTGTGATTACGAAACGGAGTTACTTAGACTTTTGGTCATGCATAACTACTTCAGTGCCTTACCTTGACTAAAGGAGTCCGTCCATGTCATTTCCAGCAATCACAAGTCATCTCAACATCTCATTTTATTTTATGCATTTAGTCTATTCCATTTAATTTTTTTCAATCTTAGCTATTTAAATTGATCTCAATTTTTGTCCCTAAATAAACTTACAAAGCCTTTTGATCAACAACCAGGCCACTTACAACTTGACCTAGAAAGGCGATTTATATATGTTCTCTTTTTAAAAATATAGCTAATGATAGTGTGACTTCTTATTATCATTTACTGAATCGAAGTCTTCCTTAGCTAATCTTAATTCGAAACAGAGAGTTTTCACTACCTAAATAGTTAAATTGTTTGTTACTGCCTTACATTATTTCCATTAATCTCAAATATCTTGACTTTACTTTTTCTCAAAAAGAAATTTGGTACTTTTCATGAAATTGTGCAAGATAACTTTGTATGTTATAATCCACTGAAGAGATAGAAGAATTTGAATTTCCTAACTTCGATTAACTTAATGACTAATTAAATTATTTAAGGATGCTATTTCAATCCTTTAAGTTTTATCAATAGATGTTTTCGCAATATAGAATCTCAGACTAACTTCCTATACAACTTACTTACTGATATTCAATTAGTATATCTATTTCTTCATTGGTTATATTTTAAGTTATACTGATAGACATCATTACTTAATTTAATTAAAAGTGACTATTGGCTACTTTGAATCTCAAAACATAATCATTTATGTTGATGTTTAATAGTTAACCCAAGCTATTATTATATTGTTTTCCCCAACACCTTAACTTCTAACACGTTGATCTTAGCACTACATTTTTTTTTCATTTTCAAGTTAGAAATTTCAATGATCTTTGTTCCATAACAACACATAATCTGGTGTTAATAAAGATTACTTCTACCTCGTGTATTTCCATTTATTTTATCAGTATTTTATTCGATTCGTAGAACCTATATACTCAACGTCTTTTATGGATTAGTAACTTGAGTAATAAACAATCAAAGTTTTAATTACTTCTACATAGAAGTCGTTTGATTGTCTTACAATATGGTTTTGTTCCATTTTTCACTTGACATTTTGTTTCAAAAAGGAGACAATACATTATTTCAAAGTATTTTATTTTCATAGAAACTGACTTAGACAACTTGACTAATCATATCACAATCTCATTGTGATTCCAAGTCAAGATTTAAATTGTCTAATCAATTTCCATTATACATTTTCAGTAACCACAATGTCTCATTTTTCCTTACATTTGAGACTCGTTCAAAAGTGTGAGTGTAACGCAATAAATACATTCTATTACATGTATATGTAAGTGAGAAAAGCAATTGTGAGATAAAGGGAAGATGTCATGTGAGATATAATATGCTATGTAAAGTTTGTAATTCAGTTACAAGATGTAATATAAATAAACACAGTAAAGCAGTGTGATCCTCATGGAAGATACAGAGAGATATTTTCATATGTTCCTTGTCTTCTTGATCAAGTTATATATTCTCTAATGCTATCAGAGCCCAAGAAGCTTCCATCGCCATGGAAGACGATCCTTCTCTGGCTAATATGAACTAAATAATGTCAGAGTCTTCTACAGGAGCAACCGCAAACTTTGGATTTGCTGGAACAACACATATTAAGTGTATGGAGTTTAAGATGCTGAAATTGGGGGTTTTGGAGCTGTAATGGCATCTCAACACATCAATGGTTTGGGAATGATAGGTCCGTCTATTATAATTGCTCCCTTTGGTCATTCTTTAAGTCAATCTATATTTGTCAATATAGATGAATCAAATTATTTGATGCTGAAAACTTTCTTGATGCCCCTACAATTAGAGGTTATAACCTTGATGTAATCTTATTGGGGGAGATACCTTGTCCACCTAAATTTGATCCAAATACCGGAGTGTTTAATCCAAGTAATCAATATTGAAACTCTAAAGATCAATTACGGATACATATTATCTTGAATTCGATTTCACTATCCATTACATCTCAAATCTTGAAAGTTGCATCTTCTTCTGCTCATAAGGTTTGGCAAGCAAAAGCTGACCTATGTGAAGCACAAAATAAATCATGAATTCAAGTATGTAGGAACATTATATTGGCAGCAAGAAAAAGGATTAAAGACTATGATTCATTATTTACAAGGTTTGAAAAAGAAATGTTGATAGTCTAACCTCAGTTAGTGCATCGATGAATGAATCAAACTTGATTTGCAAGTGCTATTGTTGGTCTAGACACTGACTACATGACCTATGCAAAAATTTTATAAGAACGAACATCATTGACATGACCTGAGATGTATGCAACACTTCTAAGCTTCGAAGCAAGACTTCAACAAGTTCATAGTGTTATTGTGAATCTTGGAAACACAAGTGTGACACCGTTAGTAAATGTTGCTTTTATTAGAATTAAAAATGGCCAAAATGGTAATATATGGCAAGAACAATCTGGAAAGTTTTATACTTGAGGAAGACGAAATGGATACAGAGGAGGATTCAATGGTGGTAGAGGACAAAGGGATCGTGGAAGAGGTTGATATAATGGTGGAAATAGGCATGTGTGTCAAATATGTAAGAAAACATGACATGAGGCATTGATTTGCTATTATAGGGCTGATCTCTCATATAGTTCAGGAACTCATCATCATTCTACTGCTTCTCGTAATGTCAATTAAAAATTCCTAAATCAGTTTGTCTCTCACTTCAAGCCACCACCACTTCCTGCTCCTAATGTGTTCTATACAACAACAAATACCAATCAGTGTTTTGCATCACCTAAACCTGATACAAATCAAGCTTGTATGCTGATAGTGGAGCTTCATCCCATATAACAAATTATGTGAATCAACTATATAATAGATCATTATATGCATGTACTAATTCTCTTACTATGGGGAATGGTACCTTGCTTCATATTTATTTAGTTAGACTATTAAATCTGACAAATTATCTCCTTATCTACATTTGAATAATACTCTATATGTGCCTCATATAAGCTAAAAATCTTATCAGTGTATCTCAAATTACTAATGATAATCATGTGTTAGTGGATTTTCACTTCAAACATTGCTTTATAAAGGACCCTTAGTCCAAGGTGATTATACTCAAAGGGACCCTTAAAGATGGATTGTACAAGTTCAAATCAAAAATGGAATCAAGTTCAATTACTCCTCTTTTCAATCCTGAAGTACTGATGTCAATTGTGAAGTCATTTTCATCTTCTGTTTGGTATGCTAGATTGGCACACATTTCAACTCAAGTGTTAAGTCAAGTGTTGAGAAGTTACAGTGCAACTGTACTCAAGGATCAACTGTCAAATTTTTGTGAAGAATGTAAGCTTGGTAAAATTCACTCTTTACCATTTTCTAGATCATTGTCTCATATTACTAGCTTTTTGTCACTTGTACACACTGATGTTTGGGGCCTTGCGCTAATCAAATCAAATAATGGTTTCATCTACTATATACATTTTATTGATGACTACTTGGGTTTATCCTATGAAAGTAAAGAATGAGGCATTGTCAATATTTGTTAAGTTAAAAAATCTTGTTCAAAATTAGTTTTCAATAAAGATAAAATCTGTACAATTGAGTTGTGGAGGTAAGTATAGATCCTTTGAGAAATATTTTGCTGATAATGGCATTTAGTTTCAGCGTCCTTGCCCATATACACACCAGCAAAATGGCAGAGCTAACCCTAAGCACAGACATCTAGTTGAGACTACACTTACTCTTATAGCTCAAGCTCATTTTCCATGTTCATTTTGGTGGGATGCTTGTACATCAGCTACCTTTGTAATCAATTATTACCTACTTTAATGTTATGTAGTATGAAAGTTTATCAAGTTATATAGCAGTCTGCTCCAAAGTATTACATTCTTAATGTGTTTGGTCGTGCTTGCTTCCTTATTTGATGCCTTATAACAATCATAAGTTTCAATTCGGATCAAAAAAATACTTGTTCATTGGGTACAGTCTTAGCCATAAAGGTTACAAATGTTTGAGTTCCAGTGGAAGACTTCACATTTGCAGGAATGTCTTGTTCAATGAAGTAGACTTCCCTTATCATAAATTATTTCCTGAGTACAAAAGGTCTACTTTACCAGATAACTCTTAGCTAAAGTCTCATCTTACTATTACACTAACCCCAAGAGATAACGCAAAAGACTATTCTGCTCCAGTGCATACTTCCTCATCTACTTCTGTATCTTCTTATGTCCGTTTTCGTACTTCTAGTCCTCTATCAATGTTCAAATGAAGTTATATGTCTTCTAGTGCCTAGTTTTCAACATCGAGGGACTTCATCTCCTGTTATTTACTCCACATCATCTTCATTACCTATGCCACCTGCTATTGTACCTGCACCAACTCCTGTCACTCAATCTATGCACCCTATAATTTACTAAGTCAAAACAAGGTATTTTCAAGCTAAAAGTTTGACAACTGTTGTTGATAACACTAATTCTAAACCTAGGAACACTAAAGAACCTTTACAAAGTCCTTACTGGTCAAAAGATATGGAGGTATCGTTTGCTGCACTATAGAAAAATCACATTTGGGATTTAGTTCCCCTTCTAAAGACAAGACTTTATTAGGCAATAAGTGGTTATTCAAGGTCAAGAAGAACACTGATGGAACTCTGAATCAACATAAAGCTGGTTTAATTGCTAAAGGATTCACATAAATACCTGGAATGGGTTTCACTACCACATACAGTCCACTAATAAAATCTTCCACCATCTGGGTCGTGCTTACATTAGCACCTTCGTTTTATTGGAGTGTCGAGCAGTTAGACATCAACAACGTGTTTCTTCATGGTTAGCTTACCGAGACTGTATATATGCCTCAACCAGAGGTTTTATGGATGCTCACAAACCTTATCATGTATGTCAGTTAGTGAAAGCCATCTATGGTTTAAGATAGTCTCCCTGAGTTTAGTTTGATAGAATGAAGTCGACATTGTTTCAATGGCATTTTATCAACTCTGAGGCTAACACTTCCTTATTTATTTACAAACAAGGCATGTCTATAGTTTATATCCTTATCTATGTGGATGATATTTTCATTACAAGAAACGCATTTATGTTTGTTCAGCAATTCATAAATTAGTTGAACAATGTATTTCCCTTAAAGACTTAAGTGAATTAAGTCTTTTTTTAAGCATTGAAGTCGCTCGTGATTCTTCTAGTTTTTACTTCAATCAAGCATCATTAGCTCAACAGCTTATTCACAAGGCTGGTTTCATAAATCTCAAGCTAGCTTCCACCCCCTACAGTTACCGCCAAGCAATTATACAAGGATAATAGTTATTTTCTAATGTCACTCAGTATCAAAGTAATATCGGGGTTTTCAATTTCTAGTTCACACAAGACCAGATATTGCCTATATAGTGAACAAGCTGAGTCAGTACCAACAATCTCCTACCATGGCTTATTGGAAAGATATCAAACATGCATTTTCTTCAGGGTACTGCTTTCTCATCCATACACATTCGAGCCTCTAAGACACTAGGTATCACTAGTTTTGTTGATGCAAATTAGGACTCCTCTCCTGATGATCGTCATTATATATCGGGATATAGCATCTTCTTTGGAGGGTCTTTGGTGTCTTGGCAGTCGAAAAAATAATAGGTTGTTTCTCGTTCATCTACTGAAGCAGAATACAAAGCTCTAGGTCATGCAACTCCTGAAGTTTCCTACCTAAAGTCTCATCTTGGAGAGTTGCAATTCACTCTTTCCACTGTTCTTGTTTTTTGGTCTGATAATATGGGAGCTGGAGCATTGACCTTTAATCCTGTTTTTCATTCTAGAACCAAGCACATAGAGATTGATGTGCACTTCATTATAGATAAGGTCTTAAATCATTCTCTGAAGGTTTGTTATGTTCCTACAATAGACCAAATTGTTGATTGCCTTACTAAGCCACTTGCTTAACAATGATTTTCCTTTCTTAAATCCAAGTTGGGTGTAATTGATTTATCCGCCAACTTGAAGGGGATGTGAAAGTACACACTAAATACATTCTGTTACATGTATATGTGAGTGAGAAAAACAAGTTAGATTGAAAAAGAGGATGTCACATGAGATATCATGTGCTATGTAAAGTTTGTTATTCAGTTACAAGATGTACTATAAATAAACACAGTAAAGCAATGTGATCCTCATCGAAGAAACATACGGATATTTTCATCTATTCTTCATCTTCTTAATCAAGTTACATATTCTTTCAGAAAGCAATTCTCTATTGGTTATAAATTAAACCAATATTTTATAGAATAGGTCTTCCGGAGTTAACCTTGTAACTGTACTAACCTTATTCTAAAACCCAAGATATTCATATCTTATGATTCCTAAAAGTCCAATTTTTATATTATGTTTTTTCAACGATTCTCAGTCGTTTTAGATTTAATTTAACTTTATTCCAATGTTTTTCTTAGCATTTAAAAATCGCATTAGTTCGATACTTTCAATTTTTTAAAAAAAAAAAGCCATGTTTAGTACTTCCGTACATGAATCATTTGGACTTCCCTTTCAACCAATTTTCTATTGGTTTCATAACTGATACTTTCATCAGTATATCAGTACCAAACTACTTACAACACTTTTGTGAATTAAAACTTCACAAGTCTATTTTACATGTAAACACGCTCAATTTCATTTCATAAGTTTATTCTCACATATAATTATCTGTTTCTAAACTTACTCGTCATATTTTATGAGTTAAGTATGGAACTGACAAGAAAAATAAACTTCATATCGCATATCTAGCGATAATAAATATATACAACACAAATATAACATAATAATAAAGTTTTTAACAATTTTTAACCATTCTATTGCGTTACTTCCCAATTAATCACACTCAATCACCCTTTGCTTCTCAACCAAAATTTTGTCCTCAATTGAGCCAAACCTAGGCTCTAATACCAACATAGTCAGACCCCAACTAATAAGGGCATCTGACCGGCGTAGATTACCTTAATCCCTTCATAATCTAGCAGCCTTAACCTCTTCATCAATAAACAATTGAGATTAAGATATTTTAATCATCAATTATAAAATTTTATCAATCACTTAAGATTCTAAACTGAATCTTAAACCTCAAATTATGTCTAAATGAATTCAATAATCCTCAAAGTTCATTTAGATTGATCATATTATCCTCAAATATTCCTAAAAACTTTTAAACTGCATCTCCTTTATTTTTAAGCCTACATCACAATCCCGACCTTCAAAAATCTTCAACAAAACCTGCTTAGCCTTGGTGAAAATGTTGAAAAACTCACAATCCACCTATAACAATATACACTTGAACCCATAAACTCATTTACACAATATAATATATTCAAAAACCAATTTATACATAAACAAAATAACTAAACAACTCACATACAGTCGGAAAGCATTTCCTTTCCTTTATCACTGCAAGAATAAATCATTATCCAATTATAACAATTTGATAACGTCAGATAAGTAAATCCCACACTATCCAGTAGACGAGTAATAATCAAATGCGTAATAATCCAATAGATTCAATGAAGAATGTAATCCATGTTATTTAAATACAATCGTGAATCGATCCCATTTTTGTTATCCAACCACAATTAGATAACTTTCTTCGAAAGTGGTAAGTAAACAATAATGAAGACTCATACGCGGAGAAAATAACCAATCAAGTTTCATACCTAAAATATATAAAAATATGATCAAGTTCAACATGAATTCATTATAATCATGTGATGCAAAGTATCAATAACTCTAGCCCCTTAAGCATAATATAATTCTACCATGTACACAGTCAGGTAGACACTATAGGTTCTACCCTATAATACGCAGTCGGGTAGCTTAATATACCCTGTGCACACAGTCTATACCCTATAATATAGTCAGGTAGACACTATAAAGAGATTCGAATTGCCTTATCCTCTAAACCTATGTATGCATGTACAACAAAAAGGCAATATTAAGGATCGATGCAATTTACACAAGATTATAATCATATAATGTAAAGGTTACTATGGGATTTAAGTAACCTTACACACCTGATATTGCAACTCCTTTATGCTCCGAGCCAGTAAACTAGTCCACAGAAGGCTCTAATTCCGGTTCTATTATTCATTAATACTTCTTGTAAACCTTCACAACAACTTGAAACCCTTTAAATCCTTCCAAAATAAATTTTTTGATGCCCAGACTTCATTTTTCACTGAAAATTATTATTCGTCATCGAAAATTATGTTGTTTAGGCTTAAATATAATTTTTCCATTTTTTTTATATTTATCGATACTACTTAGAGCCGAAACCTCTGAATCCCTCCAAATCAACTCCTCAGATGTTCGGATCCAGATTTTGCTTCAAATTTTGGTTTGAAATAAAAAATTACCCTTGAATAAGCTCTAAAATAAATTTCCAACTTTCAGACATTTTCAGGCACTGTAGCATGTATTACAAGGAAAACACCCATAATAAATCCTCGATAAAATTCCAAATTCTTTATTTTTCTTAGAAATACACAATTTCAATTTATTTGGCTCAGATACAGTTTTTCAAAAATTTTCTTATCTTTTCTGAGTTTTTATTAATTTCCTTCCCTCGTGATGTCTTGATCCTCTCATTGTCAATCTTTATTATGCGTGAAAATGATATATTAGGTTTTCCCGAGATCACATCATGTGCATCTTGAAAAGAATTTAATGATTTTCATTCTACAATGTAAATTTTGATATTTCTCGAGATACGTACTACGTATCTTGAGGTCAATCCTTGATTCAAAATAATGTTGGAAGGGTCGTGTATCTTGTTTCGATAATAATAGATTTCCTTGAGATTTGCTTCGCATAAATCTCGAGGACAACCTAAAGATTTAAGTATTTGCTATACTATATGTTGATCTTCCTCGAGATTTGCTAACACACATCTCAAGACATCTACAAATCATTTCACCAACATCATGTTCAATCATTTTTCTTCCTCGACACTTACGTTATGCGTACCTCGAGGAGCATCCAATTTATACTCTTTATTTAATTCAAACTATAGGATTGATTTATGTCTTTGCTGCTATAAATTCATCACGCGCACCAACAACCATCTTTGAGCATGCACACTATTGTGCATCCCACGCGTCTCACCCTCGACCTGCGTGTCACGAGGCGTCCACCAATTTATTTATTTTTTATTTAATTTTGTGATTATTTTTTTCAATAAATGTCCAAAAAAATCTCCAAAAATACCCTAATTTCATCAAAAGTTGGAGAATTTACCAAATCGCTCCAAATCTTCCAAACAACAGGTCTCGCATGCAAATCGAGGTGTGTGAAAAAAAACTTTATCAAAACTCGAAACAATTGCTCAGGTCGACATTTAAACTTCCATGGAACTCGTGTCGACATATATCTCGAGACAATACCCCAATATTATCAAAATTAGAGAAAATCCTCCAATGCTCTCTGAAACTCACGGACACCACTTATACATTCCACTTAACCTTATTTCGCGTTGAAATAATGTATAATACATCAAATAGGCACACGACACACCAAAAATAATATTAAAATTTATGATCTCCAATCCGTAATATGTGGGTCGCATTTAACGGCCTAAAATCCTCAATTAGTAGTTTACTTGAATTTTGAAACTTTAGTGATCTTAAGTCACAATAATGAGTCGTGGACTGGCGACGTGCTTAAAGAGTAATTAAAATAATGTTATTTGTGTTTGATGTGTTATTATTGTTATATATATTATTATCAACAGAGTTATATCGAGTTCGTGCGACGATGAGACCTTAAACTATTAATTTATTTCAAAATTGGCTAAATAAATTGGAGATTACGAAAATTTTTGACAAAAACCCCAACAGGATCCGAATCTAATTCCATTAAAAATGTTTAAACCATGAAAACTTAATCATACCTCGTCGCAATATATACTTTTCTGAAAGTTGATCGATCTTTAAGGCGCTGCCAACAACGAACGCCCTCTACCAGTAGTCCACACACGAACTGCGGCCGAGATTTGAAGTGCTAGCTTCGAGAGAATACCAAACCTTTTGTTTCTCTCCAAAACGATCCAAAGCATACCAAAAACCCTAAGTCGTTTCTAAAACGAAAATAGAGTTTCGGCCTTATGATCTTTCGTACCTGTGTTCTAACTTAAAGTGTCTATTTATACAACCTCTTGTATATAGATTTGTTAAGTAAATTACACATATACCCTTACTTAAAGAAGTATAAGTGTAATACACCACAAAGACGTTTCTGTCATGAATTTTATCACATAAAATTCATTTTTCTGAATCATCTTAAAATCTCGCAAAACCATTCTTAGTGTGCGACCCAATATGCTCATACAACGTTGGTAGTGTACCAAAACACATTTTGGTATACAAGTCATAAGCCGCTGACCGGCCAGCGGGACCGCCGTCTAACTAATCTTAGCGCACGAAAATTCGTTTATTAGTGAACAGTATAAAAATTTCCAAATTGTTTAGTGATTGAACAAATCAATGAAATATATGATATTTCATTGTTTACATAAAAATCACTAAAACTGAATAAAATCCCTCTATTAAATTTTAAGTCTCATGTCATCCATTTTAAACACTTGTCAAAGGCTCGATCACACTAATATAGTTTCAGCCATAGCTGGGTGTATTGTGTTATCTTGGTGAGACAAGTTGGGTAAAAGTTACCTAAATGTTTAAAATGGTCCGACTTAATAAAGCCATCAAAATAGTTTTGAGCTTTAGTGAAATGATGAGATAAAAACATGCTAAGACATAAGATGTCCCGTATCTCATAAAAGGATCTAAAAATTACATAAGATGTAATTGTTAACTGTTACCTACCTAAATAATCTAGTTTTGTGTTTCATGCCATAGTTGTCATAGAATTAGGTGAAATATGGATTTTAGTCCCCTAAATAAACAGTACATTTTAGGAGGTTGTTAATTTAGTGGGATTCTATTCCTCTATACTAAAATAAACTTTGCATAATCTTTATTGTAGATCAATGGCCTCTTCAAGTAACAATAATCCCCTGTCATTGCGATGCATCCTTGAGAAGGATAAGCTATCTGGGACTAACTTTCTTGATCGGTTCGAAACTTGAGAATTGTTCTTAAGCATGAACGCAAGTTGTATGTCCTGGATGCTCCAATCCCCGAGAACCCACCACCAATGCTACGAAAGTCTGTGAAGGATGCGCATAGTAAGCATGTCAACGATTCTACGATGTTGCATGTATTATGCTTTGGCAACTATGGTTCCCGAACTTCGAAGGACGTGGAACTAATGGAAGCCTACGACATGGCTATAACGCTCAAGGAAATGTTCCAACAAAGAAAGCTAGGCAAGAAAGGTTCGAGACAGTCAAAAACCTACATTCTTGCAAGATGACCGAGGGTGCGTCGCTTAGTCCTCATGTTCTGAAGATGAAGGGCTATGTTGACCAGCTTGATAGACTCGAATTTCCTTTAAGCCAAGAGTTGGCTACGGATTTGATCCTAAATTCATTACCAGAAAGTTACTCACAATTTGTGATGAACTACAATATGAATAATATGGAGAAATCAATTTCGGAGCTGCATTTGATGCTCAAAACTGCTGAACAAAATATAGCAATATGTTGATGGTCTAAAAGGGAAAGGGAATGAAGAAGAAAGGCAAAGGCAAGGCTAGAGTTGCCAAGGCTGTTGCTGCACCTGTTGCAAAGCTTGTGGAACAAGTCAAGCCCCAGCCTGTTCCTGCTTCAAAACGCCCAAAAGAAAAAGAAGGAAATTGTCATTTCTGTCATGCACCTGGACATTGGTTCGGAAATTGCAAACTCTATCTGGAAGATCTAAGGAAGAAAAAGGGTAGTGCGACTACCACTACAGGTATTTATGTTATTGAAATTAATTTATCTACTAGTGATTCTTGGGTATTAGATATCGGATGTGGATCTCACATTTGTATAAATGTGCAGGGAGTCACCAGAAGTAGAAAGTTGAAGAAAGGAGAAGTCATCCTCCGCGTAAGGAATGGAGCAAGAGTTGCTGCCCTGGCTTTTGGATCATATGACTTAGTTTTATCTAGTGGACTTATTTTAACTTTAAATAATTGTTATTTTGTGCTTCATTGAGCGAAACATCATTTATGTTTCATGTTTGGATATGGATGGTTTTGATTTTATTATTGCAAATAATAGATGTTCCATTTCTCGTAAAGGCATATTTTATTCAAATGCTGATTTATATGATGGTCTTTATATTCTAAGCATGAAAAGGTCTACTGATACTCCGGTCTTTAACATAAATACAAAGAGATTCAAGTCAAATGATTTGAATCAAACCTATCTTTGGCATTGTCGTCCCGGGCACATAAATGAGAAACGCATAACGAAGCTCCATAAAGATGGACTTATAGATTCATTTGATTTAGAAACATATGAAACATGCGTATCTTGTTTACTAGGCAAAATGACTAAAAGTCCCTTTACTCGGACACAAGGAAAGGGCAAGTGATTTATTGGGTCTAATACATACCGATGTATGCGGTCCTATAAACACAATGGCTAGAGGAGGTTATCAATACTTCATTACATTTACTGATGATTTCAATGCAGATATGGTTTTGTATATATTATGAAACATAAAGTGAATCATTTGAGATGTTTCGAACGTTTCAAAATGAAGTGCGAATCGACTTGGTAAAACTATCAAAACACTTCGATCGAGATCGAGGTGGTGAATATTTAAGCCAAAAATTTGATGATCATCTTAAAAATTGTGGGATTGTCTCCCAATTGACTCCACCAGCAACTCCACAGTGGAATGGAGTTTCTAAAAGGAGAAATCGAACCTTATTAGATATGGTTCGATCTATGATGAGTCATGCAGATCTTCCATTATCCTTTTGGGGTTATGCATTACAAATTGCAGCTTTCACTCTAAATCAAGTTCCTTCCAAAGCGGTTGATAAAACACCATATAAGATATGGTACGGGAAAAGACCTAGTTCGTCTTTCCTTAAGATTTGGGGTTGTGAGGCTTACGTAAAATGACAAGTCTCAGACAAAACTAGCACCTAAATCTGACAAGTGTTTATTTGTGGGGTATCCTAAGGAAACAAAAAGATATTACTTTTATAATCTCGTTGAGAACAAAGTGTTTGTTGCTCGGTATGGTGCCTTTATGGAAAAACAACTTGTTTCAAAAGACACTAGTGGGAGAGAAATAAATCTTGAAGAAGTTCAAGAATCACAGATAAACACTGAACCGCTACTGGAAGTTCAACAACGTTCCGAACCAGTTGAACCTTCACAAGTGACACAAGGCCCATGTAAATCTAGTAGGGTAAGACATGAGCTAGAGAGATTCGAATTTCTCATTACTGATAGTCGTGATGTGTTGCTTATAGACCAAAATGAGCCCACCACTTATCGGAGGCTATATCGGACCAGACTCGATAAATGCCTAAGTGCCATGAACTCGAGATGCAATCCATGTATGATAACCAAGTTTGGAACTTGGTTGATTTACCCGAAGGAGGTAAGACCATTGGATGTAAATGGGTTTTCAAGAAGAAAACTGACATGGATGACAAAGTGCATACTTTTAAAGCAAGACTTGTAGCAAAAGGTTTTAGGCAGACTCAAGGTGTTGATTATGATGAAACTTTTTCGACAGTAGCCATGCTTAAATCCATAAGAATTTTAATTGCCATTGCTGCATATTATGACTATGAAATATGGCAAATGGATGTAAAAATAGCATTTCTTAATGGAAAGTTGCTTGAGGACGTGTATATGACACAACCTGAAGGTTTTGTACATCCTGAGAATTCTAAGAAGGTATGCAAGCTTCAAAGATCCATTTATTGATTAAAGCAAGCTTCTCAGAGTTGGAATCTTCGTTTTGATGAAGCAATCAAGGATTTTGTTTTTATAAGAATGAAGATGAGCCTTGTGTATACAAGAAGGTCAGTGGGAGTGTAGTTGTTTTTCTCGGTACCGTATGTTGATGATATATTACTCATTGGAAATGACATCCCAACATTGCGAGAATGTCAAGTCTTGGTTAGGGAAGTGTTTCTCAATGAAAGACTTAGGAGATGCACCTATATCTTAGGGATAAAGATCTATACGGATAGATCTAAGAGGCTAATCTGGTCTAAGTCGAGTGCTTACATAGACAAAGTCTTGAATAAGTTCGGTTTGCGAGGACTCTAAAAGAGGATTGTTGCCAATGTCTCATGGCTTAAGTCTCAAGAAGACTCAATGTCCTAAGACAAATGATGAGCGAGGCTGTATGAATAAGATTCCATATGCATCGGCTATTGGATCTATCATGTATGCCATGTTATGCACTCGACCGATGTATCATATGCTTTGAGCATTACAAGCAGATATCGATCGATCCAGGTGAAAGTCACTTTGGATAGCAAGAAAGAACATCCTTAAGTACTTAAGAAGGACTAAGGAAGTGTTCTTCGCTACGGAGGTTTTGAAAATGATCTAGTTGTAAATGGTTACACGAGATGCAAGTTTTCAAACTGATATAGATGATTTTAGATCACGATCTGGATATGTGTTTACTTTGAATGGGGGTGCGATAAGTGGAAAAGTTCGAAGCAAGAGATCGTGGCGATTCTACAACAAATGAGTATATTGCGGCGTATTCGATGCAAAGAAAAGGAGGCGCTTTGGATCAAAAAGTTCATTTCTCGAACTAGGTGTGGTTCCAAGTATTGCTAACCCTGTTTGTTTGTATTGTGACAATAACAGGGCAATAGCACAGGCCAAGGAACCTAGATCACAACACAGATCCAAACATATACTCAAGCGTTTTCATCTCATCAGAGAAATTATTGAGAGGGGAGACGTAAAGATTTGCAGAGTACCTACTAAAGACAACGTTGTGGATCCATTTACAAATCTCTTCCACAAGCAAAACATGATGGTCATGTTAGATCATTAGGCATTAGATGCATGTATGATTGGTCCTAGTGCAAGTGGGAGATATTGAGGCATGTGCCCTAGGTCAATCCATAAATGTTTTTATGAATACTTTTAGTTAATAAAATAGAGGATTTCATTTGATATTTATTATAATTAATTTGCATGTTTACATTATATTAAGATCCATAGGTATTTACATAAATATCCTAAATGTCCCTAGTCGATCATTATACTGGGAACTATAATGAATTAAGACTAGTGTGAGTCTTGATTGATGATCATATGATGATTATACGTATAGGGATACGAATCAAGATCACGAGTACTTGTTAGGGAACAAAGTACTTGACCAGGCCATGCATATGAGAACATCACATGGATTACGTCATAGTTGTTTCTCATGATAGGTATATTTCTCAGTCCTCTGACTTGAGATTGCCAGAGGCTTCAACATTAGGAACACAGTAATTTGACACAATCAAACGTTGTCTTTAACTTAGGACGATTATAAAGGTTGCGATTGGTTATTGTGTGAGCAATGTGATGAAGTTGTGTAATCGAGATAGAATTTGTCCCTCTCATATAAAGAGAGATATCTAGTGGATCCTCGATGTGTTAGGCTCAAAAGGCCTAGTCTAAGTGAATTGATATTGATCAATGTCACTTGGATGTTTTCAGATCTACCTAGAGATCGAGACTAGTACGATTGAACATGTTGGATGACAATTCCATGCCTTATGTTTGATCAAAAGGATATTGTGTGACAAAAGGATGTTATATACACTATTGATTAGGTTATATCAATTTGATATTCGTACAACTTGGGTAGTCATAATGTCTTGCTAGAGACTGCTTATGACTTGTATACCAAAATGTGTGAATATCAAATCTATACAACCTAATCAATAGTTTATATAACATCCTTTTGTCACACGATATCCTTTTGATCAAATATAAGGCATGGAATTGTCATCCAACATGTTCAATCGTACTAGTCTCGATCTCTAGGTAGACTGAAAACATCCAAGTGACATTGATCAATATCAATTCACTTAGACTAGGCCTTTTAACTGCCTAACACATCGAGGATCCACTAGATATCTCTCTTATATGAGAGGACAAATTCTATCTCGATTACATAACTTCATCAAATTGCTCACACAAGAACCAATCACAACCTTTATAATCGTCCGGTTAAAGACAACGTTTGATTGTGTCAAATTAATGTGTTCCTAATGTTGAAGTCTCTGGCAATCTCAAGTCGAGGACCGAGAAATATACCTATCATGAGAAACAACTATGACTTAATCCATGTGATGTTCTCATAGCGGTCGACCCAAGATTTGTTCCCTAACAAGTACTCGTGATCTTGATTCGTATCCCTATACGTATAATCATCATATGATCATCAATCAAGACTCACACTAGTCTTAATTCATTATAGTTCCCAGTATAATGATCGACTATGGACATTTAGGATATTTCTGTAAATACCCATGGATCTTAATATAATGTAAACATGCAAATTAATTATAATAAACAGCAAATAAAATCCTCTATTTTATTAACTAAAAGTATTCATAAAGACATTTATGGATTGACCTAGGGCACATGCCCCAACATAAATGTATAAACATGGTTGTGTGGGCTAAATGTATAGATTTTTAGGTTACAAAGTGATTGGGACAAAGGACATTTAGGTATACTTCAAATTAAGTGAGTTGTGTTGACCCTTAACCGTAAGTGTCGCTTCAATCGAGGTAGGATGGAGAGATGAGATTGTATCTCCCAAAAAACAAAAAAAAGGTTTTAAACCCTATTTTCATCTCAACACATAATGCACAACACAAAGAAACTCAAAAGAGAGAAAGATGGCTATGGATGATAAGGTGTAGTGACCCATTTCATTAATACCGTTATTTATTTCGTAATTTCAGACATGGATGCCAGCTCGAATCCACGTGGAAACCACTAGTAGGCTAACGCACACATCGACCTAGGTACGCTAGTAAATTATGTGTTATGTTGTTTGATTGCGATGCATTTTATGAATTCACTTGTAAATACATCGCATGTTTATATGTTGAATAGTTATGTCATGCGAGGTTGTGTGACGGGTAGTAACCTCAAAATGCATGTCAACGCAGGTATTGAGAGATGAAGTATGGGTACACTAAAAAAACTTGACAAACCCATGGTAACATGACCAAGTAATTTAATTGAAAGGGGTAATGTAACCATAGGCTAAGTAAATTCAAATGTAATGCTATGGCGCTCCCCGAAATGCGTGTCGAGATGCGGGGCTCTGGTTATCGGTTAGCCGAAGGTTAGTGGGACCATAAGTTGGTTAATTTTGATAAATAAAACACTAATCATATGGTTTAATAAGGGTTAATGTAAGGTACATAAATAAAATAAATGAAAAGCCTATAGTTTGAATAAGTAATGAGGATCATGGATGGACCTCACGATTATCATATTGAGTAATTCTAGGAGATGAGTATGTTAGTGGAGTTATCAAACAGTGGGGGACAACATGAATTGAGACCACAAGATAATCCTTGAGATATGTACTTACACTTGATCAAGACTAAAACTATGTATAACAAGTGAGTGGGCTTTTCATTTCCACTAACTCATTTACATGAAAAGATTAGAGAAACCAAGAGATTTAGAAGTCATTCAAGCTAGGAACTCACCACCTTGGACGACAAATCTAGTGACCCAACCTAGGTAATCATGTTCCTTATCTCATACACTCTTGTGTGTTTTTTTTAAATTCAAGTTGGAGGTTAGACCCCTAGTTTTTGATATAAACTTAATGCATAATGGGTTTAATGATCATTTCTATTGAGGATTTATCACTGGTTTTGCAAGAATTGGAATTTTTGTTTATTTTGGACAAAACTAGTGAATGTTGGGATTTGAGCATTTTGACTTAATTGTTGTTTTGAGGTGATTCTAATTGATGTTTTGGAATCACTTTGATATATAGATGATTTAAACAAGGTTAGGGTAGCTAATTGAGAGGGGAAGGACATAATTCTCGACTTGAGAATTCTGTCACATAAGCCAATTAACGCGCTAACTAGGTTGGATAGCGCGCTAATCGTTCTTAGTTTCCAACTATTTTTCAAAATGAAGAACAATAGCATGTTAGACAGATCCTCTAATGCGCTAACTTCACCTAGCATGCTAGGTAGACCCATTAGCATGCTAACATTATATAGCGCGTAACGTAGACATATTGGCACGGTAACGATAGATAGCATATGAATTTAAGGGGTTGTTTTGATGATTTACAACTAAACACCTAACCAAACACTTGAAAATTATCTAAACTTATAAAATTGAACTCCAAGGACTTAGGAGACCGTAGATCGGTACCAAGGAACTTATTGGGTCGTACACGAGAGTCCAAAGAGGTCGGAGAGCGTTTTGAAGTTTGTAAAACCCAGCTAAAAAACTCTGAGTATTTGATTCTATTTTAAATTTCATTCCTGTCATTTCCTTGCCAATTTTACTATTCTATTTTGTTACTTGGACGTTGGTTGTGGTTACTCCACCAGATTTCCTGGTTCTATGTTCATGATGCACTGGACTGTAGCACATGTAACGCGGCCCTCCGTGAACGTTAACCTGAGCTTGCCCTTAGTGCATGTGTCTGTGACTCACGGATTTGTCCACCCCTATGAGGGACCAAGTGTCGAGCGAATTCGGCTTGACCACTAGTGGGAACTTGGTGATCCGAAGTACAGTCTAGTCCATATGAAGCGAGCAAACACATTTGTTAGCTTAGCTGTTATCTATTCATGCAATGAGCCAATTACAGTTGTCAGTTTTTACATTTCGCATGTTTATTTGACAATACTTCTTGCATTTCCTTGCTTTATTTACGTGAATGCTCATAATGGTTCCTTGGGATTTTACTTACTGGAATCATCATCTATTTTTTGTGATGATTTAGTGAAAATCCTACTACCAGTAGGCACAAAGGGATCCTAGGTGACTACATCTAATTGCCCGCAGTCAAGGACCTACTAATACATGCTTATTTTGATATTTTATATTATTTTGGGTATTGGGGGACTTGAGATGACATGGTACATGTATATATACCTTATTTATGGTACTATCGCTTATATACAGAGTATTTTTTGGGTTTTACACACTAGGACTTGTTGTTATAAAATAATGTTTACCATGCTAAATTACTTATTCTAATTGTATCAATTAAGGCTTCCACTGATTTATATTAGCCTGTAAGATACAACCCATTAGTATGGTTAGGCATTAGAATAAATTGCAAATTATTGAACTTAATAAACATTTAAATACTTTAAGATAATAAGTTAAGAAATACGGATAATCCACTAACTAATAGGATAAAACACATGTGGACCTGAATTTCGAGATAAGAGGAGAATGAATAGGTGTCGGACACGTGTAGTTAGGCCCACCAGGTAAGGAGTACACAAAGACACATCACTCCAAGGTGGCAGGGCTGCTAAAGTTGGTATCAAAGAAGGAGTTCTAGGAACTTAGGAATATAAAATGAAAAAACATAAGATTTTAATAAATAAACCTTAGCTGTGGAAAACTGAAGTTATTGCCTTAGAGTTTTAGTTCGGAAGTGATGTGAGGTGGGTAGAGATAGGACTTATATGCGCGTTATATTTCCATTTTATATGTATGATATACATATAAATATCGAGGTTGATCTAGAGACGCTTCTGGATGTAGATTATGGACGGATAATCGACTACGCCTCGTGAGACTGGTCAGCCTAATGATGTAGTTAGGGATTCCTCGATTATAGCTAGTATGGAGGATCGACTCTCAGCTCAAGATTCTCATATGGCCTAGGTCCTATGTTTGTTACAGGACCAGACTGTCGCACTGACGACACTTGCTACAGCGATTACCGCACCAGAGAGCCAGTAGCAGTTAATGTACCTACGAGGATAAGCATCGCCATGATTGTTCCCTAAACACATATTGAGAAGGTAGTAGCGGAGACACAATAGAGGGAGTCATTGCAGTTGTTTCACTAGAGATGTCGACTCTTAGGCCTCCACCCATGATCACGGATCAAATGACTACTATTATAACTACCTCTATTATATCAGGATTTGTCTTGGCTCTAGAGGCGAAGATATGGAGAGAGTTTATGAAGTTTCGACTTGGCTTTTTTTACGGAGGTGGTGACCTCGATGCTATGTGAAGAAGTGGATTATGTCTCATTAGCATTTTCATAAGCTAATCAGGAATGATGAGATCGTTCAGGCATGGTTATTCAGGGCATGCTTAAGAGGCCACTCTGTAGTAAGGTGGACCACATATTAGGATACCCATCCAGAATCAACGATATTGGATGAGTTTAGGGAGTTTTTCTATGATCAGTAGTTACCCATGCATGTGAGATTGAGATTGAGATAGGAGTTTTTGATCCTGAAACAGGGACCGGACTTTGCTGCAGTATATGGAGAGATTCTGGTACTTACTCCAGTTCTCGATGCACGTTGTTGGGATGGAGCGTCTACAGATATATTATTTCAGCAGAGGAGTTGAGGATAAGATTACATCATCAGTGGTATCATTTAAGGCACCCAATTTGCAGGACATATTTGATAAAGCTTTGGCGCATGAGACTTACCTGATGCAAAGAGATGGTAGACATGTTACTGAGACAAAGGTACAGATAGAGTATATTTCTCAGCCGGACTGGAGGCCGAAAAGATAGAGGGATCATTAGGATAGAGGTCGGAGGGATGACAAATGGGACAGGGGCTTTAGGGATAATCACTAGGGCTGTCAATTCCAATATGAAGAGAGAAGACCGATTCATGCCATCGCATCGGCATCAATAAATCAGCGTAGGCCACTACCACAGATGTAACATCAAGTTCGAGATCAGATGGAGACATGACATGGGTCAAAGAAACCAGAGTCAGGGTCAGGGTCTGAGATCTTGAGATGGACAAGCTAGTAGGCAGGACAACCACTAATGTGAAAGGTGTGGTCAAAGAGGACATTTAAGGATAGACTACAGGACACCACAGTCACCACGTCGAGAGCTAGACCAGGCCAGAGAGAGAGCCCATGCAGTGGCGCAGCTGGATGGCGGGCAACTAGACAGCTCGTCGAAAGTATGTTATACATTTTTGGTAGGCCTATGCATGTTATGTTTGATTTGGGTAGTACTTTATCATTTATTGTTGGGCATATTATTGGAGAGTTAAGGTTAGTTACACAGACACTAGACACGACCTTGTTCTTAGTGCGACCACTGAGGACAAGATATACCCTAATTGGATATGTGGATATGTGATGAAAGAGGTTGAGGGACATCTGTAATCGATATATCTTTGAGTGTTAATGTACCTAGAGTTTGACACACTTCTCGGGATGGATTGGTTGTTACCCTATCATGCACGTATAGATTGTTATGGTGAGAGGATTGATTTTTGTGTTCCTAGGATACCGGAGTTCCCACTAGTTAGATCAGCGACAGACTTACCTATCACTAAAGTTTGACTAGCTAAAATGCAAGAGATTGAGGCATTTGCAACGATAGTAGAGCCAAAGGTTAAGACAAAGGTTAGGACTGAGGACGTTCCAGTAATTAGAGATTTTGTTGACTTATTTTTGAATGATCCACCAGGGTTGCAACTGCCACAAGCTGTTGAGTTTATCATTGAGTTGATACCAGGAACGTAGCCAATCACTAGTACACCTCATAAAATGTCACTATCGGAGCAGGAGGAGGTTAGATGACAAATAGATAAGTTATTGAAGAAGGGTTTTATTCACCCTAGTATGTCACCTTGAGGAGCTCCAGTGTTGTTTGTAAAGAAGAAGGTTGCATCGATGAGGATGTACATAGACTATAGGAAGCTGGATCATGTGACAATTAGAAATCGTTACCCACTTCCTAGGATAGATGATTTGCTCGATCAGTTGGCAGGCGCCAGATTGTTCAAAAAGATTGATTTTCGCTCAGTTTATCATCAGTTGAGGATTTGAGATGAGGATATCCAGAAGACCGCTTTAACCACGAGGTACGGGATATTCGAGTTCACAGTCATGCCATTTGGGCTGACTAACTCTCCAACGATTTTCATGGTTTTGATGCATAGGGCCTTGAGATTTTATTTGGATAGATTTGTCATAGTTTTCATCGATGACATATTGATCAATAATAGGATTTGTGAAAATCATGAGAGACACCTCAGGGTAGTTTTGATGCCACTGAGAGAGCATAGATTGTACGCCAAGTTTAGAAAGTGTTACTTCTGGCTGAATGCGGTAAGATTTTTAGGACGTGACATTAGTGATCAAGGTATCTCTATTGATTGAGAGAAGGTTTAGGCTATTATTTATTGGAGGACACCTGAGTCTTTTATCGATATTTAGAGTATTCCTAGAATGGCAGGGTACTACCTATTATTCATCTAGGACTTCTCTTCCATTGTAGCACCGATGAAGAGACTGAACAAGAAGGACATTAAATTTGATTGGTCAGAGAAGTATGAGTAGACTTTTTGTAAGCTGAAGAGAAAATTGACTTTCGCACTAATATTGACATTACCGAAGCCAGGCAAGGCTTTGACAATTTATACGGATGCGTTGGCCATTAGTCTTGGATGTGTATTGATGTGGACGGGTAGACCAGTTGCATATTTTTCCTGACGATTGAGATGCCATGAGGGGAATTATCCAGTGCACGACTTAGAGCTTATAGCAGTTGTCATTACATCGAAGGCCTGAAGGCACTATCTTAATATAGATAGGTTCATATTGTATACAGATCACTAGAGTTTACGATATATTTTCACTTAGAGGGGCATGAATATGTGACAGAAGAGATGGTTTAAGCTACTGAAGGATCATGACTTTGCTATTGAGTATAACCCTAGAAAAGCGAATGTCGTAACAGACGAATTGAGCAGGAGCAGGATTGATAATAAGACTATTTTACAACATATGACATACGAGCATGGCTTGTTACAATCAGCAAAAGTTATGTGCTTGATAGAGGTTTTGACTATGGATGAGCATCACATTTGTTATCGATATAGAGTTCCGACTATATCGATTGAGCGAGTTACCGAGTGTCAGAGGGTCGATGGGATTTATGAGCAGTTCGGTGGTCTGCTCAGGACCCGAAGTGCACTGATTGTGCAGAGACCACAGATCGATGTTTGAGACACCAAGGGAGATTAAGGATACCTGTGGATCGGGAGATATGGGATAGGATTCTAGAGGATGCACACCGATCTTGCTACATTGTTCATCCTGGTCATACCAAGATGTACCATGACTTGAGGTGACTATTTTGATGGCCAAGGATGAAGGTTGACGTAGGAGCATACGTTGGGAGTTGTCGCATATGCCAGCAGGTGAAGGCTGAGAACAAGAGGCCAGGTAAACTGATACAGCCGTTACATATTCTACTGTGCAAATGAGAACACATCACCATGGTTTTCATTAGTGGACATTTGCACACATCAAGGCGTCATGCTATAGTTTGGGTTGCGATCGACAGACTGATGAAATCCGCTCATTTCATTTTGGTGTTTATGAGATACACGTTCCCATAGCTAAGCATATTATTTGAGCGGGAAATTATTAGATACAATTGGGTGCCGATTTCTATTATGTCAGTTAAAGATTTCAGGTTGACTTCGACACTTTGGGATGCTATGCAGAAGAAGTTTGGCACTAGGTTGTAGTTTAGTATGACTTATCATCCTCAGATTGACGGATAGTCAGAGCGACTGATACAAATTTTGGAAGATATGCTCAGGGCTTGTATATTGTAGTTTAGGGGTTTGTGGGAAGGTTATTTTCCTTTGTGTGAGTCTGCATATAATAACGACGATTATGTAAGTATTGTTATGCCACCATTTGGGGCATTATATGGGAGGCCATGTAGATCACTTGCATGTTGCGCAGAGCTGGAAGATACAGCTGACCGTTAGGCATGAGGTAGTTTTTGATCAAACATAAAATATCAGATACATTCTTTAGAGGCTACAAGCTGCACAAGATAGATAGAAAAAATACGCGGATTAGTAACATGAGGGTCTGAGCTATGAGGAGGGCAACATAGCATACCAGAAGGTTTCCCCTTGGAAGGATCAACAGAAGTTTTGTATTAAGGGGAAACTATCATTGAGATTTATTGGACCATTCAAGATCACAGAAAGAGTATGTAGTGTTGCTTATCTCCCAGAGTTACTTGCTGAATAAGATGAGGTTCATCCGAAATTTCACGTTTCGATGTTGAGATTAGCTAGATCAGGGCCAAGATCGATGATTGATTTGGGGAAAATTAAAGTTCAGCTTGACGTGACTTACAAGGAGAGAAAGATCGTCGATCATAGAGTTCTAATTTCAAGAAGAGGGAGTTCTCTAAGGTCTCATGGGACAGAGGGACTTACCTGGGAGCTTAATTCGAAGGTGCGGGAACGATAATCTTAGTTATTTCATAGTACGATATTCAGTTATGTAAAATTTTACGATGAAATTATATTTAGTCGGTAAGAACTATAATGGCCCATTTCATTAACTCCGTTACTTATTTTATAATTTCAAACATGGACACAAGTTCGAATCTACATGGAAGCCGCGGGTAGGTTAGGAAATACGTCAACCTAGCTACACCAGTAAATTGTGTGTTATGTTGTTTAATTGCGATGCATTTGACGAATTTACTTATAAATACATCGCATGTGTGTATGTTGAATAGTTATGTCGTGCGAGGTTGTATGATGGGTAGTTGCCTCGAAATGAGTGTCAATGCGGGTATCGAGAGGCAAAGTACGAGTACATTATATAAACTCAAATAACTCATGTAAACATGAATAAGTAATTCAATTGAAAGGGGTAATGTAACCATAGGCTAAGTAAATTCAAATTTAAACAATAGGTTTTGGCACACCCCAAAATGTATGTCGAGATGTGGGGCACCAGATATTTGGTAGCCAAAGGTTAGTGGGACCACAAATTGGCTAATTTTGATAAATAAAACACTAATCATATGGCTTAAAAAGGCTTAATGTAAGGTACATAAATCAAGTAAATGAAATGCCTATAGTTTGACTAAGTAATGAGGATCATGGATGGACCTCAAGATGATCATATTGAGTAATTCTAGGATATGAATGTATCAGTGGAGTTATCAAGTGGTATGGGACAGCATGAAATGAGGCAAAAAAATAAACCTCGAGATACGTACGCACAATTGATCAATACCAAAACTATATATAACAAGTGAGTGGGATGTTCATTTCCACTAAATCATTCACATGTAAAGATCAACGAAAACCAAAGATTTAGAAGGTCATTTAAGAAGGGAATTCAACACCTTGGAGCACAAATCAAGTGATTCAGCCTAGGTAATCATCTACCTCATCTCATACACTTTTCAATGAACCGATTTTTGTTTGTTTTTGGTAAAACTCAAGTTAGAGGGTTAGATCCCTAGTTTTTGGTGGAAACTTAATGCATTATGGGTTTAATGATCATTTCTATTTAGAACTTATCACTCGTTTTGCATAAATTGGGATTTTTTGTTTAATTTGGACAATACTAGTGAATGTTGGGATTTGAGGATTTTGACTTAATTGTTGTTTCGAGGTTAGTGTAACAGATGTTTTGGAGTCACTTTAATATGGAGAGAATGTAAACTAGGTTAAGGTAGCTAATTGAGATGAGAATGACATAATTCTTGACTTGAGAATTCTGTTACATATGGCAATTAGCGCATTAACTGGGTTGGTTAGCGCGCTAATCGTCCTGGGTTTCCAACTGATTTTCAAAATAAAGAATAGTAACACGCTAAACAGATTCCCTAGCACGCTAACTTCACCTAGCGCGCTAGGTAGACCATTAACGTGCTAATGATAGATAACATATGAATTTAAGGGGTTGTTTTAATTATTTAAAACTAATCACCTAACCAAAAACTTGAAAATAGTCTAAACCTATAAAACCGAGTTCCAAGGACTTTGGAGATCGTAGCTCGATACCAGGAAACTTGTCGGGTCGGATATGGGAGTTTGGGAGGTCAGAGAGCAGTTTGAGTTTTGTAAAACCCAACTGAAGAACTTTGAGTATTTGATTTTGTTTTAAATTTCATTCCTATCTTTTCCTTGTCAATTTTACCATTCTACTATGTTACTTGGACGTTGGTTGAGGTTACTCCCCCGGATTTCCTGGTTGTGCGTTCATGATCCACAGACTGTAGCACGTGTGACCTAACCCTCAGTGAACGTTAACTTGAGCTTGCCTTTGGTGCACATGTCTGTTACTCAATAAATTTGGCCACCCCCGAGGGACCAAGTGTCGGGCGAGTTGGACGTGACCACTAGGGAACTTGGTGACCCGAAGTATAGTCTAGTCCATCTGGAGCGAGCACACACATTTATTCGCTTAGCCATTATCAATTCATGCGATGAGCAAATCACAGTTGTCTGTCTTTACATTCTGCATGTTTATTTGATAGTACTTCTTGCATTTCCTTACTTTATTTAGGGATACAAATTTTTTGTAGTCACAATTTACTTCATAAATCACATCGAACAAATCAGTTGATTTGTACAGGATTTTGCGATTGCCGAAATGCAAGGAAGGCATAATTTGTTTCCTTGAGAAAGATAAGATTTGAAAAAATCTAAATTTAAATTAAATTCCTGATAAAAGAAATACATTTCTTAAGTTTTGATCGATCTTGTACAAAGGAAAGTTAAATCTAAATAAGTTAATAATAGGTATATTATTAAAATTGGGGATCCCAACTTAAGATTTTACCTGGATATAAATGGTTCGTACCAGATGATTGGTATGACACTTAAGGAAATTAATGATATCCTAACCTATTTATAATCAATCGGATGATTAAATACAAGAATGCAAAGTGATTATCATGTTAGATTCACTTAATTAAATGATAATAGGTAAACAATTAAAATTGGGGATCCTAAATAAATTATGAATGACATTTGACAAAATTTATCTGAGTAATAGTTTTAGTATGACAACTGAAGTTGTAAGAGAATGAAAATTTTGTATAGATACATGAGTTGAAAAACAAATTGGGCTCTTTTTAGTAAGATTATTCAAGAAGGCTTTATGAAAGTAAATCATAAATTCCGTGATAGTAATGAAACCTTCCAAAGGATATTTAAGAGAGAGTTGTCTAGAGTTACTCGAGATTGGTCAAAAATAATACTAATGATGAAAAAGTAAAGAACTAGTTTAACCTCATGAATATCCTATCGTATAAGACAACAAGAAAGGGCTACAAATTAGCTCAAATGTGTAAATAAGGTCATGTAAATTATGTGGTTCAACCTTAGAAAAATTTTAATTCCAAGAATTTATGATTTTGAAAGTATTGTATTACGAGAATGCATAGTGAAAATGAATCTGAAAATGTCATTTTAAATGAGTAAAAGTCATTTTAAAGCTTAAGACAATGAGAATTTGTTACGACAATGGGGTACAAGCACTCCAAGAAGTTATTGGGATGAAAAGTGTACACAAATTCTATAGGAAATCTCATTGCGTGTTTAAGCAGAAGACAAGCAAAAGATATGTTGAGAACCATAAATTGCTAAAGGTTGACATGGATTTAAGGGAGGTAGGGAACATAACACAGCAAGAACGAACTCCACAAGGTGAAGGGATTCATCGACGGTGAATAGAGTTGTAGGAATAGTTTTCTAAGTCTGCTTACTTTTTCAACTTTACTGAGGAGACTCGCAATACAAATTGAGCGGTTTACATATATGTAGTTAGGGTTGTGGGGACAGATGGTGTGCTAGTGTTCATTTTTTTTGGATCGCGATTCGGCTATTGCTGTCATGCGATGACATGATTATTTACCACCATGTTGTGGTAGGGGTTACAAACATGGATCGGGTACCATGTTGTACATCGATATGGATTTTTAATCTAATATTTAGGCTATGCGTTTGATCTTTGATTTGGGGATATGCTCAAGTTTGTTATACGACTTCGACGATAAGTTGCAAAGAATTATCAAATTTAGAGCGTGATTGCATATAACGCTAGCTTTTCAGCATAAATGCTATGATTCAGAATGGAACACTTTGGGATAGGCTTGAAAAAAATTTATAGGTTAAACCATGGTAACAACATCCAATTGATAGGATCAACAAACTACTTACTACTTGCATAAGAAAGGACAAGTACATCAGACAACGGGCTGAGTAACAAAAACAAACTGAAGGGGACATGTGGACTGCCATAAGAGAACACAAAAAATAAAGATTGAGGACACTATAGGTTTATGGTTGATAGAAGTATTATCCAGAATCTTCCTTAACTAAGAACGTAATTCTTTTGAGTTTCGAGGATGAAATTTTCTAAAATTAGAGATATTGTAATGACCCAAAATCCAAAATTAGTAATTTACTTGAGTTTTGAACCTTTAGTGATCATAAGTCGCAATAAGGAATCGTGGACTTGCGACATGCTCAAAGAGTAAATAAAATAATCTTATTTGTGTTTCGTGTCTTACTGTGTGTTATTTATATTATCACGAATAGATCAACTGAATTATATCGAGTTCACATAGCGACGAGACCTTAAACTATTAAATTATTTGAAATTTTCTAAATAAAGGTCTAGAAAAGGTTGTGTCATCTAGACATGTAGATTTTGGGGTCACAAATCGAGATGAAAAAGGACCTTTACATCAAGTTCTAAGTGAGTTGTGTTGACCCTTGATCTTAAGTGTTGCTTCAATCGAGATAGGATGGAGAGATGAGATTCTATCTCATAAAAAATAAAAATAATAAAGGGTTTTAAACCCAATTTTCTTCTCAACCAAAGTTGCACAACACAAAGAAAATGCAAGGGAGAGAAATGCGGCCATAGATGACAAGGTCATAGCCAGCAAGCGTGGTTGATAGCAACGGACTACTCCAGCGAGAGCAGACACGGCGCTGCTGTGGCCGGCTCGGCTCAAGCAAGTGAACGGCTCTAGCGCGAGGCTTGGAGGGACAATGCGGATAGCAGGCTGCACACCAGCAAGATGATGAGCCAGTTAGGGCAGCGACTCCAGGGAGACTACAACACGAACGACCAGCAGCGGCAATGGCGGGAACCAGCGGCAGCGATAGTGGCACGGACGACCAGCGAGCCATTAAGAGATCAGCAACAGGGGCGCAGTGAACGGCATCGTGCGAGAACGATTGCTCACAATGAAAAGGAAAAGAAGGAAGGAAAGAGAGAAGGAGAGACTCCTTGTAAGACTTTTGATCTCAAATAGGAATTAGAGTTGATGACTCCATTGAATGCATGGTGAGGTTCTAGATCAAATTCAATTCAAATACAAGTTCAATCTTTAAATCTGTAGTCGTTGATGGTTGATTTGATTTAATTAGAAGTTTTGATTCATGGTTTTCATTGGAAATGGTTTTATAAACAACTCAAGTGATTTTGCTAACTTGAGATTAATGTACACAACGAAAAGGAAAAAAAGGAAGGAAATAGAGAAGGAGAGACTCCTTGTAAGACTTTTGATCTCAAAAAGGAATTGGAGTTGATGACTCCATTGAATGCATGGTGAGGTTCTAAATCAAATTCAATTCAAATACAAGTTCAATCTTTAAATCTGTAGTCGTTGATGGTTGATTTGATTTAATTAGAAGGTTTGATTCATGGTTTTCATTGGAAATGGTTTTATGAACAACTCAAGTGATTTTGCTAACTTGAGATTAATGTAGGTTGAATTAAGGAAAACCTTTACTATTGTACACCAAGTGTTTGTCGAAATGCACAAAAGAGACCCTACACATTCCAAAAAAGCTTTGAAATGAGGAATTGTGATTTTAATAGCAAACTTGGATTTCTAATTCACTTCCATGTATTCTTAAGCAAAGTAAAGAGTTGTAGGACTTAAATAGAGTTCTATGAACTCTAGTTTTGTTTAAAACTCATGGTTGACCAATTTAGTTATAAAAAGAATGCTTTGCATGTTTTAAACGAGCCTTTTTGGCTATTTTGCTCTATTTTTATCATAATAACTAAATAGGATGGAACCTTGTGTATTTCAAATCGATGTTAAGATTTTCGAGTTAAACTTATTCGTGGTGAGATATATTATTTTAAATAAGCTTGACTTGACTTTTAGATTTTTAAACCATGTTACTAAGATCAACTCTTTAAAAAGCGATTTTGATCCATTGAAATGTGTTTTAGTTGCATTTATCAAAAGTGGTCGTGATTCATCATTTTGAATGAAATTCGAATCTTTGTTGAGACACGAAAGAGACTTTGATTTATTTCTTGAAAAACAAACTTATTCGATTAAGCCATGGATTTTTTGACTAAATATTATGATTTGGGAATCCTAAGTCGAACTTGACTTTTATGAGGTGATTTATATCTCTTTGGTCGTGATTAGTTGATCGCATTTGTCTTTTGTTGGAAAACCAAGGTTTACGAGATTTTCCTTGTTTTCTTCACTGCATGCTTGTTTTTGTTGAATCGTCCTTCTATATTTAAAGGAATTGTTATTAAAGTCAAGAAAGACTTACTTGACAAAATTAGGAATGTGAATGAGTTACTCATCATCTAAGTTATCTTAAACAAGTTTTAAATGAGTTTAAACAATATTTATTATCGTTACACACTTGTAGATACGCAACGAGGATTTAGCTAAGAAATTCGAAATAAGAATTAGTTTAAGTAGACGCGACAAATTAGGTAAGTGGGGTTTGCTCTATTATCAATAATGTCATGCTAGTAGATATGCTAGGATTTTATTTTAATAATTAGTCTATGAATTACTTGGAATATGCTTGATATCTTTAATTGGTATGTTGCCTATCATGTCCCTTTTGTTACTCAATCTCTTCGATGCCTGTGGAACTAATATACTTTGAATAAATATACTTGGTAGGTCGAAGGCATCCAGTCCTCCTCCTATATGACTCTACAGAGTTATGCTAGACTTGTGAACCCCAGGCTATCT
Source organism: Stephania yunnanensis (assembly GCA_039657365.1). NCBI lineage: Eukaryota > Viridiplantae > Streptophyta > Magnoliopsida > Ranunculales > Menispermaceae > Stephania > Stephania yunnanensis. Next base: position 21,304,644 of record CM077581.1, on the reverse strand, counting down.
AATCCGCAGTGTTGGGGGAAGAATAAGCTATACAAAGTCAATAGGTCTTTAGAGTCGTGAACCTCACGTTGTCTAAACCGCGCCATTGGGGGAATGATAAGCTATGACCTACTACATGATATGACTATTGGCATTTAGAGTTGTTAACCTCTCGTTGCATAAACCACAACATTAGGGGAAGGATAAGCTATTTCACATTGTCCAGTTGGATATATCAGTTGCCATTTCTTCTGACTCTAAAGGCATTCGATATCATCATTATTGTTGTTGAAGTATTGGTTGGACATTGTTGTTTTTTTTTTTATCTTGCTATATTATTATGCATGATTATGTATTTCTTTAATGCCTGAATAATGATAATGGATCTTATGATCTAAACTGTTGAAATCTAGTTTGATTTTAATACTAGGTATTACTTAAATGATTGATGGTAGAGCAGGTTTCCGCTTTACTGAGCCCGTTGATATATTTTGCTCACCCCACTATTCACCCAGGTACCTGAGTTGCTGCGATAGTCTTAGAACCAAATGTTAGTTTTATAAATTGTGCATGTGAATGAATGGATCATATTTCATATGAATATGTTAACCACGGGTTCTGGAATAAATTTGTATGTATTTAAGACTTTTGGGTAGCTCAAAATACAAAGTAGACTTTGCTAAAATTTTGTTAGAAATACTTAGTTCGATTATTTGAAGTTATAAGTTGACTTAATAGGCCTAATACTAATTTCGCAATAAATTTAAGTTGGCTTAGAAAATCGTTAGTCAATATTGGTAGTTATTCCGTAGGTTAAGGTTACTAGATCATCGCCTGACTTGTTAGGTTATCTCGAGGGGTTTGGCGATGGTTTAGGTCGCAATCCCGACCAACTGGCGTTTGGGTCTTCTCATCCCACCTCCTATATTTAAATCCCAAATTAAATTCAAAATTACTTAATTAGCTGTCTAATCAAGTTTATAAAATTCTCGGATGTCACAATGATGGTGAATGCCATTCCCACTATGGAATGGATGGTCGAGTAGCCGAAATATAAACTTTTTTTGAAAGGCTAAAGTCATGGTATTTAGCTAAATTGAAAATATGATCATTAACTAATTCACCTATTAACCTTAACTTAGTGAATAATACCATTATTAAATTGTATGGATTATTAGAAGATGACATAGTATAAGTACATGATTTAGTATCTCCAGCTGATTTTTACGTAATGGAAATAGGAGATTCTACATCACCCAATCTTTTTCCTATACTATTAGGTAGACCTTTCTCTAAAGACAACTAGAACTAAGTTAGATACTTCTTAAGGAACAATGTCTATGGAATTCAAGATTACTAACGAACACAACTATGACACCTATAAGGAATAAGATGAATTATTTAATAATGAACTAGGTGATAATGAATTTATGGACTTAAACTATTATAATAATTTTAACGCTTAAATTTATGCAATTAGTGCAACAACAATAGAAACTGATAAAGGGATTTCAAAGAAAGAATCAGCTAAAGATACTTCGAAAGAAAAGATAACTCAAGAATGAAGAGTTAAGAAACTGGAGAATGGAAAAAGCATTAATAAGACAAAAGTTTCTAGATCTAAGACAAAAGTTTCTAGATCCTAGTACAATAAGAAAAAAAGAAAAAGCCGGACTTGAATCATGTAAAGCTTAATGATCCGGGAGGCATATACTTGTACATTAAAATCAAGTGGGATTGGAACTTCATAGCTCAATGTGATACAAACTCTAATGCAAATCTCAAGCCCATAGATTTCTTTATACATACTTAATTAAACTTTAATTCACTTGCTTCTGAATGATTCTCTTTACTAGATGGAACTTCAATTCAACTATTGGGAGTGGTCATAGATGTGCCAGTTCGAGTGGACAAAAATACTATACCCAAAAACTTCTTGATAATGCCAAACTTTATCAATGATTATCCTCCTTGAGTACTAAGATGACCTTTTTTTATGCACTATTCAAGCTACTATGTTTATTCTGAACAAAATAATAACACTGATAATTAATGGGCGAGCACCACTTTTTGAAATACCAATAGAGTAGAAAATCATATATACAAATTTAGAGGTCCAAGCTAATTCTAGAAGGGTTAAGTAAAGCCAATGGCGGTAAATGAAAGCGCTCTATAGGAAGTAGCCCATATTCTATATTTATTCGATATTTATTTATTTTTATTAGGAATTTAGTTTCGTTTCATTTATTTTAGTATGTTTTTATTCTCTCACTTTTTGATTCTTGTATTGGAAATATTTTCGGAATTTAAACTTCGAGATTATTTCAATTGAGGGGAAGTGATCGAGTTATTTTTTCTTATATGGCCTTTACGCAAGTCCAATTATTTACTTATATATATTTATTTATTTAAACAATAAAAGTATTTAGTTAGTTACACTTCCCACTCAAAGTTTTGGATTTTTAGTCAATTCTACCATCATATTTATTTTTACGAATGATGCATAAGTTAATTATAAGATAAATTGCAAAAAACAATAAAAATAAGCCTAGCAATTCCTAACGATTTGGAATAACACTAGGAATTACTGGTGAAATCAGTATCAGTACACAGCAAAATTCAAGTGCAAATTTGGAGTTTAGCGATTCCCAGCGATTTGCCTATACATGAGAATCGCTAGCAAAATCGTTGAAAATAGTAACTCACATCGACAAATTTACATAGCTATTCCTAGTGATTCCAATTACATTGGAATGCTAGGCACGATTTTTTATTTTTAAAATAAAAACCCTAAATCGGTACACACACTAGTTTCTTTTCAAAAAATTCTAATTTCTTGCTTAGATTCAACCATTCTAAGCTTAATCTCATAGTATTTAAGTAATTCCCACCTCAACCTAGTCTCACTCAAACAAAAATTCAAAGCTCTACCCAAACAAATTATGTTTAAGGGAATTTCGAAGAATAACCCTTGAACTAAAGTACTTGTGGAGCCTTCTCCACCTTTAAGTTTTAACTATGATTCGGAGGGAGAGAAAGAGATTGAGGAGATACCCATTATTGCCTTCCATGCCATAACTTCATTAATGACAAAGCTACTGCTAGGATGAGTAGTGATATTAGCAAGAATATAAAGATTATATTGGGTAGGGGTTTCAACATGAAAAATGAAGTCAAGTAGGGGCTTAGAACCCTAAACATAATAATGGAGAGGAACTAGGGATTGTTAACTAGGGATTACTATGCTAATACCTGCAAGAGGTCCTAAGTTGAAAAGTGGTATGCCATACTAATGAGAGAATTCTATGCAAACATGCATGAAGATGAAAATAAAATAGTATCCATAGTCCGAGGAAGTCCAGAAGACTACAAACCTGAGAGAATAAACGAGTATTATGGTTTATCGGAAGTTCATTTGAGGAAAAATAATGAGTATCTTAAACCTGAATACATGTATAGACATTGATTTCCCGACGATACCATTAAGAACACATTAGAATCTATTCTAGGGGATGGTTTCCATTTTGATTCTGACGAGTACCCGAAACACAAACCAAATATTTTAGAAAAACAACCAAAACTTGAAAATTTTTCTTTAATGCAATCTACAGCCAAGTTTACAACACTACGACATAGTGAATGATAGGGAGACTCTTTTATACTACATAGTCTAAGGGATCGGGTGTATTGATGTTAACAAGATAATTTATGAATTGATTAGGAATGAGATGACCACTAAGAAAAATAAAGGACTGCCTTTTCCCTTAATGATGATAGAGTTTTGCAAATAAGACTGAGTTTTGATGAGAGAACTTGAGTGACATGTATTCCTGAATAAAGCCATAACCAACAATGCCATTAAGAAACTCAATAAGAGGATGGGATATGTTGACTCGAAGGAGGAATGAGACAGAGGCAACATACAAAAGAGAGAGATAATGGAGTGAAGAAGATTACGAGCGAAAAACCAAAGAAATATGGAAGAAATATAAAAGTCATGTACAATGAGCAAACAAACCAATGCTCATAGCCACCTATAGAGGACTTCACTTGCATGTATGCGGATGAAATGAAAATGGCCCTAATGGGGTCAATCTTGCATAATCAAATGGGAACTTTGAGACATCTAGAGTTCATCTTCTAAAACCATTGAGAGATTGCTAGAAGCATTTATAGATCCGAACGACTCAGGACCAGGAGGATTTAAGGCAGTGGAGCCAACATTCACATTCCATCACTTAAATTGAGAATGCCTTAGCAGGGAATCTTTAAAATAGATAACCCGGTGGAGGGAGTAGACTATACACTATATGAGTTTGAAGCGAGCTACCTGTTATAGTATGTGCCCTAGGCCAATTCTTTAAACATTGTTTAACTATTATAAGTAGATGTATGTGTTTTTTTATAATAATATCCATGAATAATTACTATATTATTTTAAATGTCCCCAATCAGTTATCATTAAGTGAACAATAATAAATTAAGACTAGTTTGAGTCTTGATTGATGATCATGTGATGATTATGCATATTTGGATACAGATCAAGACCATGGGTATCTATTGGGAATAGATGCTAGATTAACCCGCTATGAAAATGCTAGTCAATGTCATAAGTATTTCTCATGATAGTTACATCATTTAGTCCATTGACTTAAGATCACCAGAGACTCTGACATTATGAGCATAATGATTTGACATAATTAAACGTCATATTTAACAAGATGATTATAAAAGTTGTTATTGGTCATTGTCTTACTAATATGTGGATGTCATGTGATTAAGATGGACTTCTTACATTTCTTTTATAGAGAGATATCTATTGGGCCCCTTGATATGTTAGACTGATAAATAGTCATGTCTAGTGAATTGATTGGATCAATGTTACTTAACAATTTCATTATACTCAAAGATCAAGACTAGTAAATTGAATATAAAGGTGACATTCCGCGTCTTATGTTAAATCAAAAGATATCTCATGACAAAAGGATATGATATACATTGTCTATTTAGTTGTATTAATTTATTGATCTTTGTGCAACTTGGGTAGTCATAATGTCTTGCTAGAGGTCGCTTATGATATGTGTACGAAAAAGGGTTTTGGTTCACTGCTAACATTGCATGAAACTATTTGGTTACACACAAAGAATGAATTCGCGCGATTTAATATCGTATAGGTTGATGAACTTATATTTGATAAAATTCTTTTTGAAGATTCTCATTAAGTGTCCTAGTTTGATTAGGATTTGAAACTATCATACATTTTTAGAATGACTAGAGATTTTGTCTTTTGTTAAATCCTATTTTGAATATGACTCTAATTGGCATTATAGTATGACTTTAAATTCTTATTTGAGTTTTAGAAAAATTACAACTCTTGTTGGATTAGTAATTGTAGACTATATATGACTCTATCCTTTTAGAGTTGGACTTTATCAAAACATACTGCAATACATGTCCGGATAAATGGATAGAGTCATACTCAGAATAGTCTTAGATAAAGTCCAACTCTAATTTTCAATCATTAATCGAATATATATGATGTATCCATATGTATTTGATTAATGATTGGAAAATTAAGACTCTATCCTTACTGACTAATTTTCATATTTTAATTGGAAAATTAATAAATGTTATCACCCATAAAAACAAGGTTGTATGTCTTAGATTAATGATTCCTTTTAAACTACTATCTATTAGTACAAGAATTACATGTCATGTTAGCAAATATAAAATCGAATTTTAGGAAAGATTTAGGACTGTGGAAGCTAATGACATGACAGTGATACTAAAGGAAATGTTCCAATAGTAAGTCATATGGGAAAGGGTATAACATTACAAAATTCTTAGATTCTTTTAAAATAGTTGAGAACCGATTATTATGTTTTTGTGATTAGAACATGAAAGGACTATATTAATTATCTAAAAGGCTTTAATCTTCATGTGCCAAAAGTTGGAAGTAGATTTAATCTATAATCCATTAAAATAGTTTTGAACTATATATTATGATTGACATGGAGAAATAAGTTTACAATTGCATTTGATATTTAAAACTTTAAGATAGAATGTAAAAAAAGGGGGCCTCAGACATATATTTGATGGTTCGTAACATAAAGGAACTTAATAAAGTAAGATAAATGAAAGGTAAAAACTACCAATGGTGTTTGTGTTGGACACAGAAACCCTATTTGTGAGTTAAACATTGCCCAGTTCTAAAGATAAGCCTTAAAGAATGGATTTAGTTATTTATATAATGGAATTGTTCATTTTATAATGAATTACAAATCCTATCAGGAAAGCATAATTTTGAATTGCAACGTACATTTCAAAATGAGCATTAATCAAATCCATTGGCAAACTATTAACATACTTTGATGAGTTCATGATGTATAACATTTGAGCCAAGAGTTTAAATGACCATCTTTGAAATTATGGGATAGTCTTGGAGTTAACTCCACTAGAACGTCATTTGAAAAATGATGTTTTGAGTGGAAAAATCCAACTATATAGAATATAATTGGATTTATGATGTATCACACAAACCTTCCTAAGATATCCTATTGAGGTTATACTTTTGAAACCACTACACTTCGTACTAAACCGTGTTTTCTATAAATTGGTTGATAAAACTCTATATACTATATGGAATAAAAAGACCTAGTTTGTCTTTGACTTGTGATTTGAGGCGGCGATACTTGCTTGAGATGCTAACTCACATAAAGTTTGATGTCTAAGTCATTTGTGTCTAATTGTGGTTGAACGTTATGGTACTTTTATGCAATTGAAAACAAATTATTTGTTGCCCAAAATGATGTCTTTCTAAATAAAGATTTTATTTCAAATACACTCTTGTGAATAAAATAAATATTCAAATGTTCAAGAACCACAAATGAGAAATGAACCACTTTAGAATGCTCAACAAAGTTTTGAGCTAGTGGAGTATACACATATCATATATCTCTTGAAAATATAGAACAATAATAAATTGTCCAAAAAATCTAGAATTTCTTATTATTGACAGCTGTGATATATTTTTGATACTGGATCAGAATGAATCATTATTTATCTAGAGACATGCCTCGTCTAGATTGGATGAAGAAACTAAGTGTTAATGAACTAAAAAATTTTATTCACGCATGTTATTCAAGTTTAGAACTTTATTTATTTACTTGAAAGTGGTATAATCATTGGATGTAATTGATTTAAAATGACATGAAAAAGGTGCGTACGAAAAACCACGGCTTATAAAAAATTTCAATCAAAATCAAGGTGTTGATTCTGATAAAAACTTTCAGTGGTAGCTAAGCTCATGTAATAGAATTATAATTTTCATTACTTTATAGTTTGAATATAAGATATGACAAACGTGTGTCAAAATAGCATTGCTTTTTGCTCCTTAAAGATGTTTATGACACAACTAAAAGGTTTTGATTATCTTGAGAATTTTAGAAAGGTATGTAAGCTTAAAGGACCCATTTATGGATTATAGTAACCTTATCAGAGTTGTGATTTTTATTTTGATGAAATAAATAATGAATTATATTCATTCAATACTGTGTATATACAAAATATTAGCGGGAGTGCAATTATCTGAATCTATATGTTGATGATATAATTCTCATTAAAAATAAAGTCCTAACCTTGCTAAATGTCAAGTTTTAGTTAAGGAAACATTTCTCATGAATTTCTTAGATAATTAGGCCTATATGTTTTTTATATAGATCTATAGAGATAGATCAAAGAGGGTAATCAGACTAAATTAGAGTGCTTATTTTGATGAATAACCGAAAAGTTTTCAGTGTGTGAGATTCTTAAAAGAATTTGTACTTATGTCTTATAACATAAGTCTCTGCAAGACTCAAATTGTTAGTACAAATGATGTGCGAGACAATGTAAATATGATTCCATCGCATTAGCTCTGATAATCATCACATATGTTATACTTTGTATTCAACTCGATATGTCATATACTTTAGGCAAAACATCCATATATCTCATAAATTCTAGTGAAGGTCATTAGATAGTTATTGATAACATTCTTAAGTACTTTGGAAGCAATTGAGAAATATTATTGGATTTGTAGAGGTTTAAAAGATATAAGTCTTGTAAATGGTTACAAGATGCAAACATTCAAGCTAATATAAATGAGTAATAATCCCAAAATGAATATGTGTTAACTTCTTAGGAAGATGTAGTGAGTTGAAATTGTTCTAAACTCACTTTAACTAGTTTATAACATAAATTGAGTTTTAGCGGCATTTGATGCAGCCAAAAAAGAAATTTGTTTAGTTCATAATATTCATGATTAAATAAAGTGCGATTCTAAGTATTGGAAAAAACTTTGGCTTTTATTAAAACCAATGGACAAATTTAGGTTATGGAACCTAAATCACAGTATAGATCTAAACAATCACTTTGAGCATTTTTGTCTCTTTAGAGAATAAACGTGAAGATTTACTAAACATCAATATTAAGCAACGTAGCAAATACATAAATAAACTTTAGTATTGTATCGTACAGAATTGGACCTTGTGCAAGGCCCTAGGCTAATTCAATAAACGTTGTTTAACTATTATAAGTAAATGCATATTTCTTTTATTATAGTATCCATGAGTCATTACTATATTATTCTAAACGTCCCTAGTCAATTTTCATTGTGGGAATAATAATAAATTAAGACTAATATGAGTCTTGATTGATAAATTATGTGATGATTATACGTATACAGATACGGATCAAGATCATGGGTATCTATTGGGAATAAATGTTGGACCGACCCGCTATGAGAACGCTATATGGTCAATATCATAAGTATTTCTCATGATAGTTATATCATTTAGTTCTTTGAATTGAGGTCACCAAAAACTCTAACATTAAGAGCACAATAATTTGACATAATCAAATGTCGTATGTAATAGGATGATTATAAAAGTCATGATTGGTCATTATCCGACTAATTTGTAGATGTTCTGTGATCAAGATAGAATTTATCCCTCTATTTTAGAGAGAGATATCTATTAGGCCGTCGATATGTTAAACTGATAAATGACCATGTCTAAATAAATTGATTGGATCAATGTCACTAGACAATTTTAGTCTACTTGAAGATCTAGACTAGTAGATTGAACATAAGGGTAACATTTCATGTCTTACGTTCAATCAAAAGATATCGCGTGACAAATGGATATGATATACATTATCCATAAGGTTGTACCAATTTATTAATCTTCGTGCAACTTGGGTAGTCATAATATATTGCTAGATGTCGTTTATGATTTGTGTGCCAAAAAGGGTTTTGGTTCACTACCAACGTTACATGAACCTATTGGGTCGTAAACAAAGAACAAATTTGCAAGATTTAATATTGTCTAGGTCGATGAATTTTTATTTCATAAAATTCATTTTGAAGATTCTCATTAAATTTCCTAGTTTGACCAGGATTAAAAACTCTCATACATTTCTAATGTGACTAAAAATTTTCTCTTTGTAAATCCTCTTTTCAATAGGACTCTAATTGGAATTACAGTATGACTATAATTTTATATTTGATTTTTAGATAAATTACAACTATTGTTGGATTAGTAATTGTAACTTATCTATGACTCTATCCTTTTAGAGTTGGACTTTATCTAAAACTCTATTTGGACTGAGGCTACCAAATTGAGTTCTTTTACAACTCGACTTATGGTTTTATAAATAAGACATTAGTGTCACAGTTGTAGTAGAGATTTTTGTAGAGAGTTTTGTGAGAACCTTTTCCCTAGAAATTTTGGAGATAGCACTCTGGATCGTGACCATCCATTCATGTGTGGATTCCAATAGAGGACATTCATCTCTAGCAGAATCTTTAAGGAATCAATCAACAACGAACAAAATAGGCATAGAGTTCTTCTTATTAAGGTCTAGTTTTCTCTGTATTAGTACATCAGTTTAATTGAATCGATATGATCTTAGTTCGAGGATATTAAAAAAGGTTTCGAAAAATTTCGTTGCGCTTGATTCCTGAAACCCAATACTACCATTCTCAACAGCTTAATCTTGGTGATGATGATGATGATGCGACATATGGACGGTGGTTCTGAAATTTTTATTCTTCTTTGTGTAATCTTTTCCTCGGTGTTATTCATGATAGATCTTATTTTGTAATTTTATTATATAAGAATGATTTGGTATGTGAATTTATGAAGCATTTGCTTTGGTGTGTTCCTATATTGTATACACTAGTTTGATATACTCAATTTAAATCCTATGATGCTTATCAAATTTATCAATTTATTAAAAATTTTAATTACTTATGTAATTCATTTATATGTTAGTTAGTAATTATTTAATTTAATCATTTATGCTTCACGATGTATTTTTATTTTTACTGGAATCTCGACTTAAATTTTTAAACCTTGAGTACAAGATTTGGAATGAGTTTGGGGGTATTAGGTGAAGTAAATTATGAAGATTCAAAGTATGGAAGAAACGAGAAGTAGAATCTAGTTAAATATTGTGAATTTTTTTTTTAAATCTTCTACAATAAAGGTAATATTTTCCCATTTCATTTTACTTTATTTAGTTATGAATAAGGAATTGAATATGACTTGGATTTAAACATAAATGATATATTATTATCACCCATGAAAATATAAATTTTATGATGAAAAGAATTGTTATACCCTATTTGAATTCACCTATATTTTGTATGCACAACAGGAGTGTAGAGGGAATTGATTACTCTGTGTTAAATATTATAATTGGTAGAAAATAGAAACAATAGTGCAAGATAAATAAGATAGATTTCTAAGAATCTTGTTATATAAAGATTATTGAACAAGTGTATAAATATATGTATATATGTATATATATATATATGTGTAATGAAAAGAGTTTTATGCCACAATTGAGGAGAAAAATTGGAAATTAACTAATAAACTTTACTTTGTTTGAAAAAGTATTTCCTTGACTATAGTGAAAGTGAGAAAAACTAATAAGAGTTTTTAAAGGAAAAATAGATAGACCCATAAATTCCAAATGGAATGAAGCTAGGGATTTAGTGGTGAAAAAATGAGAGGAATAATTCATATAAAAAGAATAACAAATTCTAAAGGAAATGGAGCATGGAATTGTAGGAATATAACAAAACAAATAAGAAAATGAATATTTATATAATTGGAGAAGATATAAAGAGAGATATAAAAAAATGAAGGAAGTTAATGAAAAAATCTTCAAATATAAGATTTAGCTCGAATGCTTATAGCTAAGTGAAGTATATCTTTTTATTCCAACAAATAAATATGAAATAAAGATTATTGGTGAATAAAAGTTCGTATCAACTTTAATTGTGGTAATATGTTAAAATAATGTTTGAAAATGAGATTTATAAAGTGACTCTTGTATGTTGAAATTTTATATTAGTTATTGTAAGCTTGATGCTTGTCAGTTGAGTTTGATAAAACATATGTAGTCCCTTGACCTTGATGTTTGGTTCAACTTTGTAATTTGAGATGTATCACTCAATTAGGAGGTTGAAATGTTACATAATGATTCTTATTTTTATGAAGGTACTATGTTTTTATTTTAAATATTATTTTTGTTTAAGAATAAGAGTATATATTTATTAAATTAAAACGAGGGAATAAAAAGAATATGATTAAGATTATTCATTTGTTTGGGACAGCAAAGTGTTGAGTTTGAGAGTATTTGGCAAGTCAATTGTTAGACATGTTTTATTGTTTATTTTAGAATGATTTTATATGTAAAAGACTATATCACATTTGATTTTCTCATATTTTTGTTTTTTAGGTAGTAAATGGAGAATATGTAGAAATGAACGAAAAAATGGACATTCATTTCTAAATTATTCAATATGAAAGAGTATGTGAAGAATCATCACCAAAGCAATAAGGAAGAACTGGATATTTGTACTAGCCATTTAAGGGACTCTAAATTGCTAGCAAATCAGTGAAACCAGAGACTTCAAAGTTACAGAGTTTTCTAGCGATTCTACTTACACACAAATCGCTAGGAATCATTGGAGAAGATTTTGAGAATTTATGATAACTGCGAGTTAATTGAGTTTATTTGGGATGTTTACTAGCCTGAATACTATAAATACAACTCTAGGGTTACGAATTAGTTGCCCTTGAGTACTTAGATCAATATTCCATATTTTTTTATTTTTCTAGGTATTGCTTTATTATTTTTTACTTTTGGAGAAGATTTGAAGATTTAAAGTATTTATTCAAGAGATATTATTATTGCAATGTTATTTATTATTAAAAGTAGGTAGTTATTTTATTTAAACAAATTCCGAAAGTGAACTAGATCGATTTTGCAATGTAGTTATAATGAGAATATTATATGCTTCATGTTTTAAACTAATTTTATTCTTTGATTCAATGATTTAATAGGTTATCATCTATTGATTTTAATCATGAACTTTGTATTGCATTCATAGATGCAAATGTGTGTGGTGATATTTAGTTTCCTTATCTATTTGAAGTAGTAACTAAGATTGTTTAAAAGGCAAACACTGCTTAGATGTCCTAGGTAAATTTTAGATCTAAATCTTATGTTGAAGTGAATTTCTGAAGATATAAAATTTAATAGCTCGAAGTTCTCATGAAATGTAATGTGGTTTTATTGCGTAAAGGTAATGTCTTTGTGTATTCAAAGGGGTTAGCTCAATAAAATTAGAATGTGACTTTTCCACCGGTATAAGGAAAATAAATGACTGATTGTTTACTTACTTAAAATTAGAGTTTAATAACCTATGATACTTTATCAAGTATGCACAAAACTATATGATAAAAGTTACATATTTGGAGTGTAAAACAGGTTTATATTTCATTGTTCTGGATATTTTTTTAGATATTTATTATCGAATTGTGTGTATTTGATTTATTGTGAATTTGGATTGTGTAAGTTAAGATAGTATAAAGTTAGTTAAGCATTATTATATTGTAGTTAATTATTAGTTAGTTTAATTATTGTTTTAAATTAAGTACCGTAAAAGATAAAAATAATAAAAACTTTAAAAGTCCATTTTCCTAGAGAAGTTTGATAATCCATGTGTAGACAATTTCCACTTATCACTACTACAAAATATTTAAAATATAATATAAAAGAAAAATTATTATACACGCCCAACACGTGTCAGTTATTAGTGCGTTCGGGCAAGCCACATACCAAAATTGTACTGCCTCCCCAACTTCTTTTGTAGGCAGTGTGAAGTAAATCACAGATCAATCTTACGTAGTGGTTGAGGCAGATCTTACGCTTATGAGGATGCTTGTGAAAGGTATTTTGAATATTTGTGGTCGATATATGCATGCATTAACTGATGTTGTATCTAAAGCTTCATTTATTGTTAGTGCAATAGTAGATAGGTTGAAATTGATACCTTTGTGAGCAAGTACTTTGTTGATTTTGAGCACAACAGTAAGTAAGAAGTTTATCTAACCTAATCCGTGAGAGATATGTAGTCAAAATTGGGGAGAATGAACTCCCAATTGTTCTAAGAGTAATAGATTTCCTTGAATTTAATTCACTACTAGGGATGGATTGGTTAGTAGCATATCATGCCAGTATTTAGTATTTTTATAAGAAGGTAGTGTTTCAAATTCTTAACCTTTCTCAAATTATAGTTTATATATGTTATAACCATTCACGACTTGCAACTTATAGAAGGGAAGCTACTATTTGAGACTTACATGTTATGGCAGGGGTGATTACATTCGACGAGCCTAGTTACGAACTTAAGGTTGATAATGTACCAATGGTTTGTGAATTTTCAGAAGTCTTTCCATTTGACTTGCCTTGACTTCCACCACCACTTGTCATTGACTTGATCATTGATTTTATTCTTAGCACCAAACCTATATCTGTTTCTCCGTAACATATGGCACCGAAGGAATTATAAGAGTTGCATACCCTAATCGAGGAATTGTTATAGCAAGGGTTTATCCATCTTAGTATGTCACCATGAGGAGCACCAGTTCTTTTTTTGAAGAAGGATAAAGCCCTACGTATGTACATTGATTAGAGACAACTTAATTGGGTGATTATCTTGAAAAAGATATCCATTGCCCAAGATCAATGACTTGTTTGATCTATTGAAGGGTACTAGATATTTCTTGAAGATTGATTTAAGGTCTGGCTATCATCAATTGAGGATTAAGGATGAGGATATCTCGAATACGGCTTTTAGTACTCATTAAGGGTACTTCAAGTTTACAGTGATGTCGTTTGGGTTACTAATGCTCATACTATGTTCATGAATTTGAAACACATGGTGTTTATATATTGACCAGTTAATCATCATGTTTATTGATGATATTCTGATTTATTCAAAGACTCATGAGGAGCATTCACACGACCTCAAAGTTAAATTTTTTACTCTAAGGACAATTAGTTGTATGCCAAGTTTATTAAGTGTGACTTCTAGTTTTTGAAGGTCAAATCTCTCGTATACGTGGTTATTGCTGAGGGCATATTTGTTGCCCGGTGAAGGTTGAGGCAATCAAAAATTGGCTACTCCTACCACTATGTCAGAGTTACGAAGTTTTCTAGGGTTAGCGGGTTATTACATGCGATTTATTGATGGTTTCTCTCGTATTGCTCTACCAATGAATTAGTTAACATACAAAGATGTGGAAATTGATTGGTCTGATGAGTGCAGGGATGCCTTCGAAGATTTAAAAAGTAGTTTGCCTACAATGCTTATTCTCACATTACCTGAATCGGGGAAGGAGTAAGTGATTTATACTGACACTTCTCGTTTAGGCTTGTGTTGTGTGCTGGTAAAATAAGGTAGGGTTGCTTATGTTTCAATGCAACTAAAGATTCATGAAAGAGATTATCCAGTTTATGATCTTGAGCTAGCTATAGTTATGTTTTCTTTGAAGATTTGGAGGCACTACGTGTACAGTTAGAAATTCACAATATTTTCATTTCATAAGAGTATGAAATACTTGTTTACTTTGAGTGAACTAAAAATGAGGCAACGTAGATGGCTTGAGTTCCTCAGCATTATGATTTCACTCTAGAGTACCTCCCGGGCATGGCAAATGTGGTTGTTGATGCTTTGAGTAGGAGAAGAACATGCACAGAGAATGTAGCTACCGCCAGAGTTTCTCAGTTTACACATTTTGAGGAAGCTTCAGTAATAATGATTCATGAAAGCAGCTGGCACATAATCAACTTTGAGAGCTAGTTCTAAAGCAACTAATATGTTCTTCTGTACTCAAATTCATGCTAAATTGGAAATTATTCAATGGGTGGTTAATTGTCAAAAAGCTGATCAGGATTACGTAGCACGTTAGAGATTAGATGCTAATGTGGATCATCCTGACTTGTCAGTTTGTGGTGATGGCGCATTATGGTTCGGGAAAGATTATGGATTCTCTCTTTGGATCGGTTGAGGCAAGAGTTGTTATAGGAATCTCATAGATCTCTTTGCTTTATTCATCCATGTAACACTCAGATGTATCGCAATATGAGGAGTATTTATTAGTAGCTTAAGATGAAGACTGACATTATTGAGTTTTTTAAAAAATGTGAGATATGTCAGCAAGTTAGGGATGAGTAAAGCAAGTTGGAGGGTTATTACATTCTCTACCGATTCCTAAGTGGAATGGGAGCATATACAAATGAATTTTATTTTCGCTTTACCTTTGAGTTAGCATAAGCCCAATGCAGTATGGGTTGTAGTTAATAAGTTAACGAAGTCTGTGCATTTTTTGATAGATTATGTGAGATATACGTGCAATAGGTGTTTTGATTTCATGGAGTTCCAATGTCGATTACTTCAGATAGAGATCCAAGATTCACATCCAAATTGTGGAATGAATTATAGAGACAAGTGGGAACTGTTATGAACCTTAGTACAACTTGTCATTCATGGAATGATAGGCAGACTGAGAGCCTGATCTTAGTGCTAGAGTATATGCTTCGAACTTGTGTCTTGAAGTTTGGTGGTAACTGGGAGAAATACATTCCTCTTTGGAGTTTTCTTATAATAATTGCTATAAGGCTAGAATTGGTATGGCTCCCTTTGAAGCTTTGTATGGTTGTCCTTGTCGCTCATTTACGTGTTCGGTAGTGGTTGGAGATACAGTTTTGTTAGGGGCGGAGTTGATACAGCACTACATAAAGAGAATTTAGTAGATACGCTAGCGTTTGACTATAGCACAACTAAGATAGAAAAGATATGCCAATAAACATTTTAGGTTCTTAAAGTTTCTAAAGGACAATTATGTTTTATTAAAAGTCTCACCTATTAAAGGGTTATATGGACTCAGATTGCGGGTTAAGCAAGCTCCTAGGTATATTGGGTCGTTCAGAGTGAATGAAAGAGTTGGTTCTATTGCTTATAGGTTAATGTTACCTCTTTAGCTAGCTCGAGTTCATAATGTCTTCCATGTGTCTATGCTTCACAAAATAGAGACTCATTTCACTCCAAGGATTGATTGGAATGAATTTGATATTTAGGAAGACTTATCTTACGATGAGCAGCCAATTCAGTTCTTCATCATAAGATTCAAAGGCTGATAACCAAATAGGTTTCTTTGGTTAAATTAAATGACAATTTCACGGAAATGAAAAGGTAACCTGGGAACGAGAATCTTATATGAAGGAGCAGTTTCCTTTTCTTTTCATAACTATATTTAGAGCATGGGATTTTTTAATATTGGTGACACCATAATGACCCGTTACCTTAAGCCGGTGATTAGTGGTAAATGAGATTATAGGTTTATGTGATGGTTTGTGTTTGTGTGGCAGGTTTAAATGAGATTATAGGGTATAGTATAAAAGGAAAATTTACATACAAACCTATAAATTTGGAATAAATAATTAATTAATAAATTGCTGGTGCACAAAGTGTGATGAGAGTATCGTGAAATGAATGTGCACGCCCGACAATACTCGTAGGCATGTCCGGTGAATTTATTGTCGAGAAAACACATGACATATATATTTATATAATTAATATATAAATATATAATTAAAACTATATGTCTGATTTGAATAATATAGATAGCTGGATCGTTTCGAGATGAGCATAAGAAAAGATTGTATTAAGATATGTGTCATGATAGGCCATGTCACTTTAACATAATGCTCACTTAATCAGCTTTGAGATAGTGTCGTGCATATCTCTAGGAAAGTACATATATATAAATAAAAAACATTTTATGTTTATCAGTGTTTGATCAAGTTTGAGATAGGAGAGCAGCTGATGGTTTTTTCTTGTAGAAGAGTTTATTTAGGAGAGGTTTCTCAATGAATTGGAAGTGATCAAGCCACTATAATCCATATATTCATCACTGTGGAAAGTTTAGTTTTAGGTGTTTAAGTTGAATTCAATGGTAGGTTATAAATTCTTTCTTTATTGTTGTTGTTGATCATTGGGAATAAGTTAAAACCTTATTATAGGTCCTCCTTGATGTTGTGGGGAATGTTATGATGGTTTTGTTGTGGGGTTGAACATGGGTTGCTGCCCTATTCACTGTCGAGAATGTCAAGGGTTAAGAACGTTCCCTTCATGAATTGTCAAAGAACCTTGTTAGTAGAGTACACCCCACCAAGTGAAGGAACGTGCTCCCACATCGAAAAACAGCAATAATGTTGATTTTCCTATAGAGTTGTGGATGTCTTAGGGACTAACTTAAGTGTTTCAAATTTAAACCAATATCAACCTCAAATGATTCGTGATAGGTTTTGAGACACCGAGAAAGATCGAGGGACCCGAAAAAGTTAAAAAAATTTGACGAGACCTAATCAAGGTAAGATGGACTCATATTCTTATCAATTATCCATTGTAAATTAGTATATTTAGTTCACATAACATTATGGACTAGGATTAGGGGCAACATACTTTGATTTGAATGTTCTTATATGTGGAGAATCTCGAAAGTAGTTGATAAGACAAAACGTGACTAAGGATTGAAAAGGTATATTGGGAAATGGATTCTGCCATTTGTTCTAATGAATGGAAAGGTTTGTCTAAAAATGAATTTTTCCATTTTATCCTCAGTTAGCCAGAATTCTACCTTAGTTGTCATTGTCCATTTAGGGTTGGTAGCTTAGTCAAGCTGGAATAAACAAGCAGAATTCGTTATCAGCTAACATGTGGATTTCGTGGTTGTATTTTTGACTGATTGGAGAGGACTACTCTGTAATCAAATGCAAATTACAAATCACGAGTATGGTTGCATGTTACCTATAAAAATTGCATTTAGTTATTTATTATTTATATCAATTTCATTGCTTAAATAGATATGTCTTGGATTCATATTGCTATTCGTTGACTTTTTTATATTAGTTGATAATTGATGCATTTACGAGCATCACTTAGTAAGCAAGTTGTTGCGCTTACTCCCCTTAATATTTTAGGTTCACATGTAGGCACTTCGGCTAAAGGTAAGGTAAAGATTTATGATTGTTACTATATTCTCTACAATTTAATAGACCTTCCTTATATATATGGATATTATTTGAGATTACATTGTTGTAATATAATAGGGTTGGGTGGTTTACCATATGCTTCAGTTTTGCTAAACTCTGGATTAGTGTATATCATTTTGATTAACGAAAAGTTTTAAATTTTCTGCTGCATTTACTTTGGTTTTTGTTTAGATATTAGATATATAGGTTGCGTTTATCAGGTATTGAAAGAGTGGCTGCTGACTTTAGTTAAGTCTAGCTAGTGTATCGGGGCTTAATTAGGGTTTCAAGCCGAATATTCCTAATCGCTATAGGAGATGTTGCGGCTTGGTATTAAAGCCTATTTCAGACCATAACCTTATTACATTAAAATAAGTAATAACTCGGATACAATTTGGTATTGTGGCTTAAGGTTATTAGCTCAAATATACTTTAGTACTAGAAACTTTAGTTTACTAACTATAAGAGTTGTTTCGAGTTAAGAGTAAGCTTATTGTATGATAAACAATTTTATCGTAAGTTTGGGTAGGAGAATGAAAATGAAAACATTATTATATGTTATTTGCTACACTTATTGTTATCTGTTGTATATATATGATGTCCTTGTCTTCTTCTAATGTTTCCTTAATGGTAATCAGGAAAATGAGGCTAAATGGAAATCTAAAATGGAGGAGCAAATGCGGGAACTTATGGAATCTCAGGCCAAGTTCGTAGCAATGTTGGTGGCTTAGATGGGACCACCAGCTCAGCAACGTAAGATTTAGCCTACAGCTAGTCCCGAGGTTAGTAGGACTAAGGGAGGAGCTGATACAATAGCAGCTTCAATACAACCAATAGTTGCACATGTTCAGGTGCCAAAGATAGCTGCCATAATGCCAAGTGCTTCTTAGAAAGTCGATATTCTCATAACTCGGAAGGAGTTTATGAAATACAATATTATGATGTTCAATGGCATTATGGAGGATGAATTAGCTATGCTTGGATACTAGAGATGGAGAAACGATTTCTGGCTATGGATGTTGAGGACCGATTTATTGTTAAATTGGTCAGATTTTTATTGATAGAATGTACATGTAAGTGGTGGAATTCCCTAGAGAGAAAGGAAGACTATAACTGTCACGACCTAAATCTCTAATTTGACTTTAATCTTTTAATCAGGGACAAATGACCCATGACATGGGATCTACTTAGATATACGTGTCGCGGCCGAGGCTAGATGGCCGAGGTAAATATTATATTTGTAATGATGTACGCCTAGTCTATTATATATGTGTAGACTACTAAGTCATTCTTACTTGTGAATAGGTGTCGAGAAGTATGTGGGAACGTGCCTCGAGTTGCGTGTCAACGTGGGACTGAGGTAGAGAACAATATGGTGAGTTGGTATAAGCTTTACATTACTTTTATAAGTGAGATAAGTGGGGCTATTGTAATTAAGTTTCAAATGCACTTAAGTTAGTAAGTTAAAACAGTAGCCACTTGATATTTCTCGAGGCATGTTGACCCATTTCAACACCAATTGAGTCACTTATTAGTGTCATTTGGCATGAGTAAATGGGGCATGTGTTAATAGGCATACCATTAGATAGGTCTCGAGATACGTATACACATTAGGATCAATGGCTATCAATCAACCATATCTAATTCATGTTTATAAAGCTTTTGGTCAACTCAAGCAACTCAACATTTACATTTTCATTTGCTTAAAAGGGAGGCAAAGTTGTTGGAGAAGGAGGAGCTGCTGGAGAAGGAGAAGATCAACAAAAACTTGTTGGTTTAGTGAGGGATAGATTAAGTATAGCTAGTGTTCATCAAGTTAGGTAACTCCTCTACACCATTGAGTAAGCTTAATCCAATGAATTCATGAATTTGATGTTGTAGGTTGTTTTATGTTGTGGTTGATGTCATGGAACTCTAGTAGTGTGTATGGAGGTTCTTTAGTCATTAACATGGCCTATATGTAGAGAAAATTGGGAATTCTGATTGCAGAATTCCGTGTTTTACTACACGTATAGCGTTTGGTGAATCAGCTAGCGCACTAGCTTGGATTGGCGCGCTAGGTCAAGATTGGTAGTTGCGCTAACCAGGCATTAACGCACTAGGTCTATGACAAAATAAAAATTGTAATTTTCAAAATTTCCTTAAACTCTATAAAAGAGTCTAATACCCTAAGTAAAGGTCAAAACACACTCAAAAACCTATAATATGATATAAGGAAACTATGAAAGTTTTTCGGAGATTCAAATACGAGTTTCGAGGTGTTGGGAGACTGGAGTAGCTTACAAAATTGTGTAGATTATAATTAAATTTATTGAGATATTTCTTTACATTTGATTCCTATTTATATGTTCATTCTCGGTCATTTAGATTGAATTGCCTTTGTACTCCATATGTCATGACTTGTTGTTCTTTCTCATTACATGAGGTTGCTTTAATGGTATAGTTTGTTGATAAAATGATTTCATTGACTCTAATTCATGTGCTATGTCATTATTGATTGTTAATAAATGTGGTCAGTGAAATAGCATGCTATTAGGTAGGTGTTACACAGTATTGTAGTATATTTCCTTTGTGCAATAGTATGCAATGGTTTTGTTGTATTCTATTACTGTATTGTTCTTGAATATAAAAATAGTTCTCGTATCTAGGGTCGTTACATGATAAAAATTTGGCAGACATATGAGGCTCACAAGACTTTTCAGGGTGATCGAGATTTGTCCAATATTTTGCGCAGCATACGGGAAATGAGTCTCGAGGTTGTTGGAAAGCATAACTTACGGAACAAACGGGGTCTGGGACCGAGGGTTGTTGGAAATTATATATCATTGGTGATTGGCACCAGCGAAAGGTTATAAAGGCAAGAGCAATGATCAGACCTTCATATCGATGTAAAGCTCAGCTCTATCCTCATATAATGGAAAGGTTGATGTGTTGAAGATCATAACCAACCAGCCTTAGATTATTACTACTTAGAGATGTACCAGTTTCATGTTGTTTGGTTGAAGTATCTATTTGCATGTTCTCTTTACAACATAGTTGCTTATTATTATTCTTTTAGATACTTTTTGCATAATTGGGAATGTGAACAAATGTCTCTCAATATTACTTTCTACTTTCTTGTACTCACTGTTTAGTTTGTGATGGTGGGTGCAGATCCATCGAGTAGCAAACCAGATAAAAAGAAGATTGATGATTACCTCTGAGCCTGTAGAGCACTACTACACTTGATTTTGTAGGTGTCATTTTTGATGTATTACTTTTATATGTATATGATATACTTTTGGAGTTGTATATTATGGGTTGAGTAAGTAGTATCTTAACGAGACACATGATATTATATATCATCATTTTTTTCATATACATGCATGTGATCTTTACTCGCTAGTTTTTCCACAATTGTTAGGACTCATGTTATAAGTTTTCGCTAGATTGTTAAGACTTCCGCTGAATAAACTTTTACGTAAGAAAAATTTAAATTAACTCTAATTTATGAATTGACATAGGATAAGTATAGGTTTATATTCATTTAAAAATAATAATAAGTAGGTAAATGGTTTTGGATAGGCTGACTAGTTCCTTGTTAGGTTCTATATGGTGCGATTAGGGCTTAATAACGGGATTAGGCCGAGTGGCACCGTAATTTGAGAAGGGGTTGTCACAGTTGGTATCAGAGCCTAAGTTTATAAAGCTTAGCAGAGCCTATGTTTATAAGGCTTAGATTGTTGAATATGGTTATTCTACAATGTGATACCAAAGCTAAAATTTGTATCAAAAGGCCTAACGTTTCCAATAAATAAATAAATAATAAATCATAGTTGTGGAAAACCAGATGATCATTGCTTAGAAACTTTTAGTCGGGAAATGAGTGAAAGTGAGATGAGGATGTCTTATATGTATACATTTTAGTTTTCTATATGTATATACGCGTTATCTATGTAGTAGCTGATTCGTGTTCACTATCAACCTGCAGATATTAATGGTTGATTCACGTAAAAGCAGGGATGCATGTGCGAGTGGCAGCCAGCCCTCTATACCATCAGCAGGTGATTTTTAGAGGTTATCCGATCGAGTAGCTGCTCAGGGACAGCAGTTGGTAGAGTTCATTACCATGATGACTTCACGTTTCGCTCCACCAGCAGAGACACCAACACCTACTACTACGCTACTTCCATGGTACCAAAAGTATTGCCAGTAGTACAGACTATACTGACAGTGACACCTCCAATCGTTGAGACAATTTTTACACTTTCTTGTACACCTCCATCTTCTAATTCGTAGCAAAGGTTCAGCTGGTGAAGGATTTCATCAAACTCAAGCCATTCTACTTTGAAGGACAATGAGAATTTGAGAAGATCAATAAGTGGGTATTGTCTCAGGAAAAGTTTCACTGAGTCTTGAGGATTGAGGATAGACTTTGAGTTGAGATTTCATCATACACTCAATAGAGAGATGATAATGTATGGTAGCGTACGATAATAGCTTCTTAGGGAGATTTTGAGTCATGGGATGCCTTCAAGATGAAGTTTTACTAGCAATATTTCTCACCTATAGTGATGAAAAGGTTGAGGAAGGAATTCATGAACCTGAAATACGGAGCTAATGAGTCAGTGATAAGCTATAGAAATAGATACGACTATCTTAGACAGTTAGCTGGGGACTTAGTGAGAGAGGATTCGGATGATATGTGCCATATCAGGGATGGACTGAGACTAGATATTGGATTTTATGTGGTCAGTTTAGGTACCAAGACTTTGGGTGAGGTTTACAAGCGAACACTCTTTAACTACACATTATTTATGCAAAGTTGTTGATGCGACACTGCTAGTACCAGCTTTGACACTTGAGTAGGTTGTGGATTTTAAGAGGAGGATAGAGAGGGGAAAGGGACCGAGGAGATATGATAGAGGTAACAAGGGGTCAGGGATATCTACAACAGTTGCACCCTTTGTACCATCCCCTACACCATTGCAGACCAAAGTTGGTAGACCTCCCTTTCCACCACCATTTAAACCTGCAGTACCAGCTACTACTACTTTGCCAGCTCTACCAACACCACTAACATTACGTCAGTAGCAGCAAGGTGGTAAAGGTCGAGTAGTTCTCGATAGGAGCAGAGACATGCAGAGGCTCAAGATCAGATTCAAGGTCAGCGTAGACCTATCACATTTTATAAGTGTGGTCAGGTTGGGCACGAGATTAGAGATTATCCATAGCAAGCAGCCATGTTCCCACTGTAGAGTCGAGACGGTGTACACATGGTAGCACAGCTCGATGCAGATGCCACACAGAGACTCATTGAGGGTATGATTTTCATTGTGGTAGAAAGTCATATATTTTCTTTGATTTGGGTTCCACGGTATCTTTCATTTTAGGTCGCTTGATAGGTATCTTAGGGTTGACACCAGTTAGAGTTAGCGTACATTTGATTATGCATACTGCAGCTAGGGATAGGGTTTACCCTAACTGTCTTGTTGAGAGATGTCCAGCAAATATAGGTGGGGTAGAGTTACCTACAGACTTTAAAGTCCTCGAGTTCTTAGATTTCGACGATTGTTCAGGATGGATTGGCTAGTAGCGTGTCATGCACATATCGATTTTTTTAGTAAGACAGTGATATTAGAGATCTCAAGGCGCCCGATGCTTACGTATAATGGTTGTACATGGAGAGCCGAGGAGTTTAGAAGTCGACTTGCGACTAGTGGAGAGATAGAGACTCTGGTGTCATTATACACCATAGTAAAGAGTTAGAGACCCAGACTTGAGGACATTTCGATTGTGTACGAGTTTTCGGACGTGTTTCTTGATGACTTGGTTTACCACCACTGTGAGAGATAGATTTTATCATTGAGCTAGTACCAGACACTAAACCTATATCTATACCACCATATTGCATGGCTCCAAGACAGTTGGAGGGGTTTAGGAGTTAGTTGCATGATTTGGAACAAAAAGGATTCATCACACCTTCTATGTCACTATTAGGAGTACAAGTCCTATTTATGAAGAAGAAGGATGGTACTTTGAGACTGTATATTGATTACAAACAGTTGAACATGGTCATAGTCAAAAATAAGTATCCCTAACCATGAATTGATGACTTATTTAATCAGTTAAGAGGAGCATAGTATTTCTCCAAGATAGACCTGCGATTAGGGTATCATCAGCTTAGGATCAGGGATAAGGATAGGTCTAAGACGAAGCATGAGCTATGGATATTATCAATTCACAATTATGCCATTGGGTTTGACTACTGCTGCTGCCATGTTTCTGGATTTGATGCATCGAGGTATGAGGCCATTCCTTGACCATTTTGTGATAGTTATCATCAATGATCTTGAGCAATACCTCAGAGACATGTTGTAGACTTTGAGGGAGCATCTACTCTACTCCAAGTTCAGCAAGTGTGAATTTTAGCTATCAGAAGTCAAGTTTTTGGGACATGTTGTTAAGGCAGCATGCATTGCTTTAGATCAAGCTAAGATTCAAGCTATTATGGATTGGTTTACGCCAACATCAATTATAGAGATCAAGATCTTTCTGGGGTTTGTAGGATATTACTATAGGTTCGTGAAGGATTTCTTGAAGATCATTTCACCAATGACCAGATTGACCTAGAAAGACGTTAAGTTTAATTGGTTTTAGGAATGCGAGGAGGCATTTTCTCATCTAAAGAGATTGTTGACTATCGCACTAGTGCTGATATTGCTAGAGGTTGGACAGGGATTCCTGATATATACAAATGCTTCTCATACATGTCTAGGTTATGTGTTGATGAAGGATAAAGGCACAATGGCTTATTCATCCAGATAGCTAAGGATACATGAAAAGAATTATCAGACTCATAATTTAGTGTTGGCAAAGATAGTATTTGGTTTAATGATATGGAGATATCATCTGTATGGAGAGAGGTTCATACTTTATACTGACCATAAGAGTTTGAAATACCTCTTTAGATAGAAAGAGTTGAACATGAGACAACATAGATGGTTAGAGTTTCTAAAGGACTATGAATTTTCTCTAGAATATCACCCTAGAAAAGCTAACGTAGTTGCTTATACACTGAGTAGGATACTGACTAGTGATGTCGAGGTGGTTAGATGCCATATGACACATGAGTATGGATTACTTGAGGTAGCGGCGATGATGATTTAGTCAGATATTCCTACCGATACTCGTGTTATGATTTGTGCACAGATGAAGCTTCAGATAGTGTCTACTCATAGGGTATTATAGGAACAAAAAACCAACATCTTATACCCAAGATTTAGTGAGTTAGCAAGAGTAATGATTGTACTGACTAGACAGAGATGATGTATCAGTGTTTGAGTCTCAGAGCCAGATTATGGATACCGATAGTGGTAGAGTTGAGAGATAAGATTTTTTACGGTTCTTATTGTTCTTGTTTCACTACTCATCTAAGTAGGACCAAAATGTACGATGACATGAAGAGACAGTTTTGGTGGCCTAGGATAAAAGCAGATGTATCGGAGTTTTTTAAGAATGTGGGATCTGCCAATAGGTGAAGGCAGAGCATTGTAGACCTGGAAGATTTTTATAGCCATTTCTTATTCCACGATGGAAATGGGAACACATAGCCATGGATTTTGTTAGAGGAATACAGAGAGCTACCCGTCGACACAATTTTATTTGGGTGATTTCGACAGACTGACAAAATTTGGTCATTTCATACCAGTTGTAGCTCATTACATGTTTGACTAAGTGCTTTGTTCGAGAGGGAGATCATCAGCCGCATGAGTACTATTGACTATTACATCAAAAAGAGATGCTATGTATGCATCTAGGATGTGGTGAAATATACAGGAGTAGTATGATACGCGTCTATAGTTTAGCACAGCCTTTCACCGTCAGATTGATGAACAGACTGAGAGGTTGATTCAGACTCCCGAGGATATGCTCAGGGCTTGTTTACTTGAGTTTGGTGGATCATGGGTAGAATAAGTATCGTTGTATGAGTTTGCATACAACAACAGTTGTCAAGAAAGCATTGAGATGGCGGCATTTAAGGCATTTTATGACAGACTGTGTCGCTCACCATCTTCTTGGGTTGGGCCAAGAACCGGGACATTTTAGGGTTTGAAATTGTAGTTGATCACACAGAGAAGGTATGTAGATTTGCTAGAGGCTTAAAGGAGCCTAGGAGAAGCAAAAGAAGTATTCAAACACATAGCGCAGCATTGTCACCAATGACGAGGGAGCTTTATTATATCTAAAAGTTTTTCCTCAGAATGGTCTCCACAGATTTGGTGTAAAAGGCAAGTTAGCACCGAGATTCATCGAGCCTTTTAAGATCAAGGAATGGGTTAGAAAGGTTGGTTATGAGCTGGATTTACTTTCACAGATGTCGGGGATTCATCTAGTGTTTCTTATTTATATACTTCAACTAGCCAAGTCGAAGGTAGGCGAGAAACTAGCAGTGGACTTAAGTCAGATCGACTTGAGTGAGGATGTGTCGTATGAGGAGCTATTAGTACAAATTATAGATTGTAGGGTACAACAATTAAGAGGAAAGTCTATCCCGAAGGGGTTGATCAAGTGACAGTTCCATGGAGACTCAGAACTCACTTAGGAATGGGAAGACTATATGCACGATAGGTTTCCGTACCTCTTCGAGTCTGGTATAGCTTAAGGTTAATCTTAATTTTGAGGATGAAACTTCCATTAGTTGGGAAGAATTGTCATGACCTAAATCTCTAATTTGACTTTAGTCTTTTAATCATGACTAAATGACCCATGATGTAGGACCCGCTTTGATATACGCGTCGCAAATGAGGCTAGATGGCCGAGGTTACTGTTATATTCGAAATGATGTATGCCTAGTGTATTTTATATGTGTAAACTATTAAGTCATTCCTACTTGTAAATAGGTGTCGAGACGTATGTGGGAATGTGCATCGAGTTACGTGCCGACGTGGGACCAAGGTAGAGAACAATGTGGTGAGTTGGTATAAGCTTTATATTGCTTCTTTAAGTGAGATGAGTGGGGCTATAGTTGAATAAGTATCGAATACATTTAGGTTAGTAAGTTAAAACAATAGCCACTTGATATTTCTCGAGACATGTATTGATCCATCTTAACACCAATTAACTAACTTATTGGTGTCATTTGACATGAGTTAGTGGGACATTGTTATTAAGTGTATCATTAGAAAGGTCTTGAGATACGTGTGCACATTAGGATCAATGACTATCAATTAACCATATCCAATTCATGATTATAAGGCTTTTGGTCAACTCAAGCAACTCAACTCTTTCATTTTCATTTGGTTAAGAAAGAAACAAAATTGATGGAGAAGGAAGAGCTGCTGGAGAAGAAGAAGATCAACAAGATGAAGTATAGCTAGTGTTCATCAAGTTAGGTAACTTCTCTACACAATTGAGTCAGTTTAATCCATTGAATTCATAAATTTGATGTTGTGGTTGATGTCATGGAACTCTAATAATGTATGGAGGTCCCTTAGGCATTAACATGGCCTAAGTGTAGAGAAAACTCAGAATTCTGCAAACTCAGAATTCTAATTATAGAATTCTTAGTTTTACTACACATAGCGTGCTTGGTAGATTAGCTAGCGCTTTAACTTGGATAAGCACACTAAGTCAGGATTGGTAGCATGCTAATGGTTCATTAGTATGCTAACATGCATTAGCATGCTAGGTCTATGATAGCATAAAAACTCTAATTTTGAAAAATTCGTTAAACATAATAAAAGAGTCTAATACCCTAAGTAAAGGTCCAAACACACTCAAAAACCTATATTATGATATCGGGAAACTAGAGAAGTTTTCTGGGGATTTAAATACGAGTTTCGAGTTGTCGAGAGGTCTGAGTAGCTTAGGAAATTGCATGGATTGTAAGTAAGCTTATTGAGATATTTGTTTACATTTTATTCATATTCATATGTTCATCTCCAGTAATTTGGACTGAAACTCCTTTCTACTCCATATGTCATGACTTTTTGTTCTTTGTCATTACATGAGGTTGCTTTCATGGTATAGTTTGTTGATAAAATGTTTTCATTGACCCCAATTCATGTGTTATGTCATTATTAATTGTTAGTACATGTGGTCAGTGAATTAGCATGCTATTAGGTAGTGTTTTATAATATTGTATTCTATTTCACTTGAGCATTAGTATGCAATTATTGTATTGTTCTTGAATATGAAAGTAGTTATGGTATCTAGGATTGTTACATGATAGAAATCTTGCAGACATATGAAGCTCACTAGACTTTCCAGGCTGATTGATATTTTTCCACTATCTTGCATAGCACAAGGGAAATGAGTCCCGGGGTTGTTGTCTAGGATAACTTACGCAACACACGTGGTATGAGACCTGGGGTTGTTGGAAAGTAAATATCGCAGGTGACTAGCACCTGCGAAAGGTTATTAAGGTAAGAGCACTGCTCAGACCTTCACACTGATGTAGAGCTCAACTTCATCCTTATAAAGTAGAAAGGCTGATGTGATGAAGATCACGTTGGACCAACCCTAGATCATTACTACTTAGCCAAGTGTCAGTTTCATGTTGTTTAGCTTAGTATCTCTTTGCATGTTCTCTTTACAGCATAGTTGTTATTATGATCCTTTTAGATACCTATTGTATAATTGGGAATGTGAACAAATGTCTCCTAGTACTACTTTCTACTTTCTTGTACTCACCATCTAATTTGTAATGGTGGGCGCAGATCCATCGAGTAGTAGGCTTGGAAAAGAGAAGATCGACGATTACCTCTGAGCCAGTGGAGTACTACTACACCCAATTTTATAGGTTTGATTTTTTTTGTATTACTTTTATATGTATATGATATACTTTTGTGGTTGTATATTTTATGTAGAGTGAGTAGTACCTTGACCAGACATATGATATTATATATCATCGTTTCATCATATATATGCTTGTGATCTTTATTCCCTGGTTTTTCCACAATTGTTAGGACTCATGTTATAAGTTTTTGCTAAATTGTTGAGACTTTCGCTGAATAAACTTTTTAGTAAACAAAAATTTAATTAACTCTAATTTATGAATTGATATTGGATAAGTATAAGTTTATATTCATTTAAAAAATAATAAGTAGGTTAATTATTTTAGATAGGCTGACTAGTCCCTTGTTAGGTCCTATATGGTGAGATTAGGGCTTAGTAACGGGATTAAGCCGAGCAGTGCCATAATTTGAGAAGTGTCTTCACAGTCACCACCTGGCCACATTTATGACCATATTATACAGCCAGTTCTTTTCAAAGTCAGATGGGAGTAGGAGAAAGACTGAGTTCATTCGATTGAAATATGGGGAGATGTCTGTAAGGGAATACGAGCAGAGGTTAACTAAGCAGCGTGAGTTCACTCTAGAGATGGTGGAATCAAAGGAAAATGAAATAGACCTATTTTTTTGTGGTTGTAACTATGAGATATGTGTAGTGGTTTCTTCCCATCCTTGCACTAGCTATTACTTGAATAGAGTCAGTTATCCTTATCTTGAGTAAATGTACACATTTCAATAAAG
This sequence comes from Stephania yunnanensis, assembly GCA_039657365.1. NCBI lineage: Eukaryota > Viridiplantae > Streptophyta > Magnoliopsida > Ranunculales > Menispermaceae > Stephania > Stephania yunnanensis. The sequence goes on along the minus strand of CM077581.1, from coordinate 21,274,717 downwards.
ATCAACATATTCCTTAATTATATTCTCATAGTATAACTTTTAACTTGTATCACATACAAATTAATGAATATGTTATCTTTTTTTTTCATCTCTACATAATACATACTTCTAACTTTTCTCAATTTACAGTGGAAGAATATTGAAATCTTCAAACATATCTTAGTTAGATACACTGTACTCAATTCAGAATTTCAAACCAATACGGATAATACATACTAACTATGTTGTAAGTTGTGTGTCTCTTATAATTTTCCATTTGTATCTTCATCGTCCATAAAGGCATCTTACATCAACTCTAATTTGCAGAAAGCTGGTGATTGAGATGTTCTCCATTGATTAATTACATGGGATAACACAACGTTTGAACCAATATACAACATACTCACTGATATTAGTTGTATACTACTTTGGTTCAACATTTTCAGCTTTTTGAGTTTGTTCCCTTGTAAGATCCTTTTGAAGATATAGTAAGTTTCAACAGACTTATAGTTTGAAATCCTAATTTTATAGGGACTCGTTGAACTCAAATTCTCCTTTTTCATGCGTATGTGAGATTCTCTTGACCATTTAGTTGCTTAAATATCAACTTCAAATTGACTCCCATGAAACATTATAGACTTTTTTATTCCAAATATCATCAATTCATTCAATTACTCAAAGACATGTGTCGTCACACCAGTCTTTTATGATGTGAGTGAATGATGATTATGATTCGGAGTTACTTAGACTTTTAGTCATGCACAATAACTCTAGTGCCTTACCTTGTCTAAAGGAGTCCGTTAGTGTCACTTCCAACAGTCACAAGTCATCTCAACGTCTCATTTAATTTTATATATAGAGTCTATTCCATTCAGTTTTGGTCAATGTTAGCTATTCTTACATTGATCTCGTTCTTATCACTTTATAGACTTATTACACGTCTATTCAAAATGTAGACTAGTTACAACTTGTTTACGTTAACTTAGCAATGCAATTTGTTTAATCTCTTCTATTTTCAAAATTATAGCTAAGGATGGTGCGACTTCTTATTCTCATTCAATGAATCAAAGTCTTCCTTAAGCAATCTTTATTCAAAAAGAAAATTTCCTAACTCAAATAGACTAATGTTTGTTATCGCCTTAAGTTATTTACATTAGTCTCAAATTTCTAGACTTTTTTTCTCAAAGAGAAATTCAGTACTTTTCAAGTGACTATGTAAGATAACAAAATATCTTACTTTTTATTAATTCACTTTTTGATGAATTCACTTTCTCGTTGTTGTCCATTTGAAGAGATAGAAGTTGAATTTTGAAACGCTTATTAACTTGACATCTAATTAAACTCTTAAAGTATGCTATTTCCATCATTTAAACCATATAATTGGAAATTGTTTTTGTATAGGAGTTCTTACTAAATTCCCATACAAATCACTTACGAATATTTCATCAATAAATCAATCTCTTCCTATGTCATATTTTAAGTCGTAGGATAGAAATCATAACATAATTTAGTTAGAAGCGACTATCAGGTACTATGAATTTCAAAAAAAAACTACTTGCGTTTATTTAATAGCTAATCCTAGCTATTTTCATACTATTTTCCCCAAATCTCAACTTCTAACCCGTTGATCTTCTCATTACACATTTCATTTTCTAGTTAAAAAATTTGTTAATCTTTGTTTCGTAACACCTAATCTGATATTAAGAAGGATTACATCTAACTTACGTATTTTCATTCATTTTATCATTTATTTGTATGATTTAAAGAACTACTATACTTTAGCATCACTTATAATTAAGCAACTTGAGTAATAAATAATAAAAAACAATTAGCTCATTAATTGTTTTAACTCGTTGTTTAATTCAACTTTTCACTTCGTGTTTTGTTTTAAAAAGGAGACAATACTTTATTTTAAAATATTTATATTCTCATAAAAACCGAATTAGATAACTAATTGGACTTTTCACAATTCTTTTGTGTTTTTCAAATCAAGATTCAACTTGTCTAAATAATTTTTATTTTCTCAACCACGTGTCTCAATTTTACCTTATTGAGACTATCAAAGAAGCAACTCTTCATTGGTTATGAATTAAACCAATACTTTGTAGAATAGGTCTTACCAAGCTACTAATTCAACTGGTATTAGCCTCTTTCGAAATTCCTAAATATTTATATTTAATGCTCTCCACAAATCTAAATTCAACTTTTATGTTTTCCAAACGATTCTTAATCAATTGAGACTTAATTGAAGTCTATTTTTAAGCACTTTCTTGAGAATTTCAAAATTGTAATAGTTCGGTACATTTACTTTCAAAGGAGTCCAAATTCGGTACTTGAATTCCTAAATTATTTAGACTTCTTGCTCAACCAATTTCCTATTGATTTTATAACTGACTATTTCCATTAGTTATATTGGTATCAAACTACTTACAATACCCTTTTAAATTTATACTTACTAAGTCTATTTCTCATATATCTAGTGTTTCAAAATTTTATTCTCTCTTTTATTATTTGTTTACATTATAACTCGTCAAATTTTATGAGTGAAGTATCGAACAAACTGTGAGAATAAACTTCCTATCGCATATCTAGCGATAATATAATAATATAATATAAACATATCACAATAACAAAGTATCCCCAACTCACAATCACTCATTGGTTCCCAACAAAAGTTTTCCTCATTTGAGCCAAATATAGGCTCTGATACCAACTCTGTCAAAACTCATCTCACTAATTCTTGACATATCCTAATTACTCTAATTAGGCAACTAAACCACACAATTAATTATATGCCTCAAAATAATTTCCTTTTTAATCCTAAGTAAAGGTCCAAAACTAAATTTATATCCCTAACTAAACTCAATACTTGTTTAACTTATTTGGAGCAAATTAGGAAATCATACAAATTATTCTCTGTATTTTTATAAAAGTTTCAGTAGTACCTTCCCTAAAAATGGCCTACTTTCAACTAATAGAAAGTAAAATTGGGGAAAGGCCTAAAAGGACTCATAACTCCTCGTAGTTCACAATATATATCAAATTCAAACTTTAAATACTAACTTAGAGTCTCTGATACCATACTTACAACTTTATAATCCCAAAATAAATCAAAACTGAATCATAAACCTCTTAACTTACTTCTAACTAATTTAGTGGACTCTCGTAACCTATTCAAAAGTATTTCATGACATACACTCACCTCGAAGCCCAAAACATTATATATAAAGTGATTATAACAAGAAAATTTAATTTTAAACGTAAAGCATTAATCGAAGATCTTCAAGCTTTTCTCATTGTTTTTGGTCTTCGGAGAGAACCTAACATCATCAAAAACAACTCAAAGACGTCGGGTAAGTAAACTCCTACATTGCTCTATACTCATGTAAATATTAGTCCGAATACATGGAGACATGTAATTGCATTTACAAATACCAACAAATTTATATCACAACATGGACCCCTCATTTCTTATTCTAGTCTCATAACAAACTGGTTCTCTTATGATGAACCTAGAATAGTCATATGAATTTAATGCATGCTACCCTGGAATCAACATTACCCGCCTTAGACTCATGTTGTTCGTCTAGTCTAAAGTAGAGCACATCACACTCTTACGATCGAAGCAGGGGCAATTCTATTCGGAGGCCATATATGCATGATAAGAATGATGCAAAATTCAATGTAGACTAAAAATAAATGCATGTACAAAGATATATTCCAGAAATAGTAAAGACTATTGTATGGTTTACTTACAACCAACTAAATTTGAGATGAATTATTAGGGTTCTCGGAGCTTCGGATTGCGTTGAAAATAGTTCTAATAGCTTCCTTACATATCCAATTATATTATGGGTCAAGCTTCAAGTGAAACCAAATGATGAAACCCAATGAAAAACGTGACAAAGTACGCTTGAGAACAGTTTCCAACAATATTAATTAATATAATTGCTTCAACTAACCAACTTGAGGTAGCTTTTCAACCATGTAAACCTCAATATTTGTCATGATAACGAACTTTTAGTACTCATGTCCTACTTTACTTTGACTCTAAGAACACTCAAATCAGATCGCCAACACAGAAGTTATGAGTTTCAAATATAACACGTTAACTAGGTAAATTTTATTTATTTTAAACTTAAAAAATTCTCTAAATCAATATTTGAAATTAAATCCTCTAAACTTAACACAAAACACAATGAATCCGCTTGATACCAACATTAAAATATTTCCATAGCCCTTTGGACTCAAATTAGATCAAACCAAATAATTTATTCATCTAGAAGCCTAATGTTAATCAATATCAACTATAAAATATCTCCAAAATAGTTATCAACTAAATTGCATTAGTTCAATTCATCAAAAACCTAACCCACACTAGTGCAATTTATTCGAAATAGGTGCAAATCAATGCAATATATCAATTCACAAGAATCCTTACCAATTTTTATTAAAAGCAGGTAAAACAAATCGAGAAATTGCAATAATTCAAATTGAATTGAGGAAAAGGCCATGAATTGAGTATTTATCAAATTGTAAGTTGAATACCTTATTTCAACCATGGAAACTTAGCTCAAACTAACTGTCTCGTGATGCTCGACAGTTTTATGGAAAGAAACTAAAGGAAAATCGGACCTCAAAAGATCGCTGAGTAAAAGACCGAGTTGAGAGGATTCGGTTGAAACCATTTTCAATTGATTATGCTGAATTCATTTGATTTTTCTTTTTTACTTTACATATAAACCCTCAGCTGCTCGTCAACAGCTTAACTTTTTTTTTTTTTATTAATTCTTGAAATCCCTTTTTGACATGTTTTGGCTTCTAGTACTCGTTTTGATCAAAGTTTTCACCAAATCGAGCCACCCTCTCAACAAACCAGTCCAACTCCAAAAAATGTCCATAACACTAGTTTTGTTCACGCCAAAAACCCAAAAATCTTAACTATTTCCACGACAAACCAAATACTTACGGACCACTTTTCTTGCCAAACTTAACCAAAGTTGCACCAATTAGCACCCAATCTCATCCTCGACCACCACCAACCAATACGTAACTTCATGCAAAGTCTTGTACCAACTATGTTCTAATTTTTCATTTCCACTGATCCCAACTTGTGCACAAACCGAAGCAAAATCTTTAAACACGCACGAGTTTGATAAAATAAGGAGACACGTCAACACACCACGACTTCGCAACAAAATACCATATAATACACATAATAAGCACACAACACACAAAAATAAAATATGCCTTATTATCTTTGGTCCATAATGCATTGGTCCCACCTTGGTTACTTAAACTCAAAATAAAATAAAAATCCCTTAATTAGGCTGCTAATCAAGATTATGAAATTCTCAAATTTCACACATACCTCCTCATTATCAGGGAATGTGCCCTAGGTTAATCGACAAATATTATTTATCTTATAATTTAAGTTAGTAAAATAGAATTTTTCATTTGTTGTTTTATTATAAGTGATTGCATGTTTAGCTTATAATAAGATCCAGGCATATTTGTTGAAATATCCTAAATGTTCCCAAGGGCGTATAGAGATACGAATCAAGATCATGAGTACTTATTAAGAATCATGGCACTGGATTTACTCGTTATAAGAACACCACTTGATTAAGTTATAGGTGTTACTCATGATAGCTATATCATTTATTCCTTTGATTTGAGATTATCATAGATTTTAGTATTATGCGCATGGTAATTTGACACAATTAAACATTGTCTTTAACCGAACAATTATAAAGATTGTGAAGGGTTACTATGTGAATAATATGTGATAGTGTAATGAAAATAGAATTTATCCCTCTCGTATAGAAAGAGACATCAGTGGATCCTTCGATATGTTAAACTACTAAATGGCCAAATCCAAGTGAATTGACATGATTAATATCATTTGGATGTTTTTAGTCTACCTAAATATTGAGACTAGTACGATTGAAGATTAAGGGTGACTTTCCATGCCTTTTGTTTAATCAAAGGATATTGCACGACAAAAGCATATGACGTATGTTGTTCATTAGGTTATATCATTTTCTTATATTCATGTTATTTGGGCAGTCAAAATGCGTTGCTAGAGACCTCTTATTAGTTGTGTACCCAAATGATTTTGGTTCACTACCAACGTCACATGTGCCTATTAGGTTGCAAACAAAAAATGGCTTTGCACAATTTCAATTGGTCAAGAGTAATACGTTTTATTTGATAAAACTCATGACATAAAAGCCCTTACAATTTGCTATATGACAACTTATTAATAGGGGCATATGTATATTTTACTTAAACTGCATAAACATAATAGTTATATTATTAATAAGACCTTAAGTGAGGGCTTATCTACATATATAATAAAGGTTGAAGCCCTAAAATGAAATATGATTTTTCATTTTTGATATTTTCGAATTCTCTGGATATGGAGAGAGAAAGAAAAATGTTTTCTATCTCTCTTAGGGCTAGTTCTCCAAATTGTGGTCATCGTTAGTGTGTGGATTTCTGATAGAGGGCATGCACATGAACTTCTTGGAAATCGAAAAATCATAAAAGGAAATCACGAATTAAGTTAAGCTTTACTTTTGTAGATCTAGTTTGATGAAACTTATTTTTAATTCTTTCGAGGTTTTTCAAAAAATGTTTTCAATTTTCGGCTGCACATGAACCCCAAAACTCAATAGTGGTATTAAAGCCTTAGGCTTAGTTCTATTAAAAGTTTGCATGTTTTCTATTATTTATATATCATATATGTGTGAAAACATGATCTTGATTATTTTATATATAATTTACATATAGGTTCTATGATAACTGTTATCAAGAATTGGTTTTAAAGTATATTGTTAGTTCATGTATTTGATACATATACATGATTTGATTCAATGATAGAATTTATGTTTCGAATATTTCGATTAACATTTATTTTTAATATTGAACGATGCGAATTTCATATGTTTATGGTAGAAGTCATGTTTAGGTTAATATGATTCTAGTTTTAAATACATATTCCGTTTTTGTTCAATAATAATGTATGTCTCCATGATAGAAATCATGATTAATTTAATATGATTCAAGTGTTGAATGCAAGATTAATATTTCGTTTCTTGGTTCAATTGCTTGTTTTATATAACTAAAAATAAAAATTAGTTTTGATCATATATCTCATTACGGTTATCTATTTGTATATTCCTATTGGATAAGAGATAAACTTATAATCAGATAAAAATTACAAATCATATAATATAGGTAAGACATATAACAAATTCTCATTAGATAAGGATTCAAAGTATCTTAAATTTTAATTGGATTACGATAAGATACTAAGTTAGAGGTGGGCCCAAGTTAATTAAAAAGATTTTACTTAATATTTTTTGGAATAAAAATAAGGGCACTTTTGCTTAATTCTATTGAGTAAAATAATGAGAAACTTTAGTCAATTTTCAGATTTTGGAACTGAGATTTGTTGTCTAAAAAAATTAAAATCCTTCTTCCAAGTTTTGAGTCAAGAGCCATCTATTCTTAAATACTTGTCAAGTCTTCGATCACATCAACATAGGGTTGCCTACACAGTGTGTATTGTGTAAGTTTAGTGATGCAAGTTGAGTAATTGTTACTCTATTGTTTGAAATGGTTAGACTTGATAGAGCTATCAAAATAATTTTGGGCTTTAGGCATAAGCTAAGATAAAAAAATGCTACGATATAAGATGTCATTATCTCATAAAAACAATTAAAAGTTACATATTATGTAATTAGTAAATGGTACTTACCTAAATAACCTAATTCAAAGTGTCATGCCTTAGGTGTGTTGGAGTTAGGTGAAACATGGATTTTAGTCCCTTAAACTAACATAGTGTCTTTTGGAGGGTTGTTAATTTATTAGGAGTCTATTCATCTATACTAAAATGAACTTTTGCATAATCTTTCTTATTGATCTATTGCCTCTTTAAATAACTCTAATCTCTTGTCACTAAGATCCTTCACTGAGAAACATAAGTGGTTTAGGAAAAACTTTCTTGAATGGCTCCGAAACTTAAGAATTGTTCTTAAGCATAAACACAAGTTGTATGTCCTGGATGATCATATATCTGATGAACCACCAGCCAATACTTTAAGAGCCGTGAAGGATGCACATGTTAAGCATGTCAATGAATTAACTGATGTAGCATGCATTATGTTGGCAACCATGGTTCCTGAACTTTAGAAGGAGTTGGAACACATGAAAGCGTACGACATGACTATGATGCTAAAGGAAATGTTCCAACAGCAGGCTAGACAAGAAAGGTTCGAGACAGTTAAGAACATTCATTTTTACAAAATGGCTTAGGGTGCATTAGTTAGTACTAATGTTCTGAAAATGAAGGGCTACATTAGCCGTCTTGAAAGACTTGGATTTCTTATAAGCCAAGAGCTAGCTACGGATTTAATCCTAAATTCATTGCCTAACGGTTAATCACAATTTGTGATAAACTATAACATGAATAATATGAAGAAATCTATCTCGGAGTTGCATTTGATGCTTAAAACTACAGAGCCGAATGTCTAGAAAGTCATTGTTAATGTGTTCATGGTTTAGAAAGGAAAGGCTATGAAGAAGAAGGCCAAGGGCAAAGCTAAAGTTGCCAAGGCTGTTTTGACTGTCACAAAGCCTATGGAACAAGTGAAGCCTAAGTCTGCTTCTGCATCACAGTCCCAGATGGAAAAGAAAAAATAAAGAAATTTTCATTTATGTCATGCACTTGGGCATTGGTTCAAAAATAACAAGTTCTATCTTGAAGATCTAATAAAAAAGAGAGTAATGCGACTACTGCCACAGATATTTACATTATTGAAGTTAACTTGTCTACTAGTAATTCATGTGTATTGGATACGAGATGTGGATTTCATTTGTATTAATGTGCAGGGTCTCACTAAAACTAGCAAGCTAAAGAAAGGAAAAGTCATCTTACAAGTTGGAAATGGAGCAAAGGTTGTTGCGTTGGATGTAGGATGCTATGAGTAAATTTTACCTAGTAGACTTGTTTCAGTTTTAAATAATTGTTATTATGTCCTTGTCTTGAGTAGAAACATCATTTCAGTTTCATATATGGATTTATATTGTTTTTATTTCAATATTGTGAATAATAAATGCTTCATTTCTCGTAAAGACATTTTCTATATGAATGTTGATTTGTGTGATGGTCTTTATATTTTAAACATTAAAATGTCCATAATACTCATATTGTTAACGTAAATAGAAAAAGATTCAAGTCAAATGATTTGAGTCAAACCCACCTTCGGTATTGTCATCTTGGCCAGATAAATTAGAAATGCATTTCTAAACTCCATAAAAATGGACTTTTAGATTTATTTCATTTTGAATCATATAAAACATGTGTATCTTGTTTAGTAGGTAATATGACAAAGAGTCATTTATTGCATACAGTGAACGGGTATGTGATTTATTGGGTCTAATACATACTGATTTATATGGTCCTATAAACATAATGGTTATAGGTGGTTATCAGTACTTCATTACCTTCACCGATGATTTCAACAGATATGATTACGTAAATCTCATGAAACATAAACGTGAATCATTTGAGATGTTTGGAACATTTCAGAATGAAATCTAAAATCAACTTGGTAAACTATTAAAATACTTCCATCAAATCTATGTGCTGAATATTTGAGTCAAGAATTTGATGACCATCTTAGAAATTATGGGATCGTCTAGCAGTTAACTCCTTCATTAATTGCACAATGGATTGGTGTTTCTAAGATGAGAAATAAAACTTTATTAGATATGGTTCGATCTATGATGAGGCAAGCAAATCTTCCTATTTCCTTTCAGGGCTATGCCTTAGAAATTGTTGCATTTACATTGAATCATGTTTCTTCTAAAGCTGTTGATAAAACACAATATGAGATGTGGTTCGAGAACGGACCAAGTTTGATGTTCCTTAAGATTTTGGGCTATGAGATTTTTTTTACGATGAAAAATCTTGAAAAGATTATCAGCCAAATTTAGCAAGTATGTATTTGTTTGTTATCCTTAAGAAACCAGAGGATACTACTTTTATAATCATACCGAGAACAAAGTGTTTGTTGCTCGGAATGGTGTCTTTTTAGAAAGAGAGTTTATCTTAAAAGACAACAATGGGAAGAAAGTAAGTTTTGAAGAAGTTCAAAAACCATAAATAATCACTCATCCGCCATTAGGAGATAAATAAAGTCTTAAACTAGTTGAACCTCAACATGTATCTCAAGGCTCGTGTAGGTCTGATAAAGTAAGATATCAGCTTGAGAGATTTAGATTTCTCATTACTGATAGTAGTGAGGTGTTGCTTATGGATCAAAATGAGCCTACTACTTATCAAGAGGTTGTTTTTAGCCCTAAGGTAGATAAATAGCTTAGTGACATGAATTATGAGATGCAATCCATGTATGATAACCAAGTTTGCAACATGGTTATTTTACTTCAAGGTGGTAAGAACATTGTATGTAAGTGAGTTTTCAAGAAGAAAACAAAATTGATGATAATGTGTACACTTATAAAGCACAACTAGTAGCAATAGGTTTTAAGCAAACTCAATGTGTTGATTATGATGAGACTTTTTAAACTGTAGCAATGCTTAAATCCATTAGAGTTTTGATTGCCATAACTACATATTATGACTATGAGATATGGCAAATGGATGTCAAAATAGCTTTTCTAAATGGAAAGTTACTTAAAGACGTATATATGATACAGCCTAAAGGGTTTATTCATCCTAAGAGTTCTAGGAAGGTGTGCAAGCTTCAAATTTCTATTTATGTATTAAAAAAAGCTTCCTAGAGTTGGAATCTTTGTTTTGATGAAGCAATGAAGGAACTTGGTTTCATTAAAAATGAAGATGAGCCTTGTGTATACAAGAAGGTCAATGGGAGCATGGTTGTTTTCCTGGTATTGTATGTTGATGATATATTACTCATTAGAAATGACATCCCAGCCTTACTGAGTGTCAATCCTTGGTTAGGGAAGTGTTTCTTAATGAAGGACTTCTGAGATAAAACTTACATTCTAGGTATTAAGATCTATAGAGATAGATCTAAGAGGATTATCAGTCCAAGTCAGAATACTTATATTGATAAGGTACTTAATAGGTTGAGCATGCAAAACTCTAAAAATAGGTCGTTGCCAATGTCTCATGGTATAAATCTCACCAAGACTCGATGTACGAAGACTAATGATGAACAATAACGCATGAATATGGTTCCATATTCATCAACTATTAGATCTACTAAGTATGTTATGTAATGCACTCGACGTGATGTATCATATTCTTTGAGCGCAACATGTAGATATCAGTCTAATCTCGGTGAGAGTCAATGGCTAGCAGTAAAGAACATTCTTAAGTACTTAAAAAGGACTAAAAAAGTGTTCTTGTTCTATGGAGTTTAGGACGATGAGCTTCTTGTAAAGAGTTACACAGATGCAAGGTTCCAAACTGATATAGATGACTTTAGATTATGGTCAGGATATGTGTTTACATTGAATGGAAGTGCGGTGAGCTAGAAAATTTTGAAGCAAGAAATAGTGGCTGATTCTATTATGGAAGCTAAATATATTGCATCGTCCAATGCAGCTAAGGAGGCAATTTGGATCAAAAAGTTCATCTCTGAACTTGGTTATTTCCTAGTATAGCTAACCCTGTTCGCTTGTATTATGACAACAACAGGGTGATAGCACAGGCCAAAGCAAGGTTTGAAACTTCGATTTCGCCTAAGACTTCGCTCATTTAAAATTTAGAATTAATTTAAGGAAGTCAACTTCGACAATGGAAGTTTGACAAAAATTCGACAATATATGGATGTTCACGAAAGTTCACTTTAAATGCTAGAAAACTTAAGTTTCTTTATAGAGAGGCTAGAAATATACTTAATCATACAACAAGAATGCATAAAAATATAATACAATTGTTTAAAATAGTTATTTTGCAATGAACACACAATTTGCAACATGCGTGACATTAATATTTATTTTTATATTTATTTTTATGATAAATTATGCCCTTTTTTGCTATTTGGATGTAAAAGAAGTTAATTTTCAAATTTTATTTTATTTTTATGTTGCAAGTGGAAATATTTAGGCAATGGATTTGACATAATGAAGTACTCATAAACAAGTGAAGCAGAGCTGCAGAAATGAAATGAAGTATATAAAAAATACATTATTGTTCAACACCACATACAACGATGCCCTACCTCGTCGCCCTCATCCTCATCGTTCCTCGAGTTCAACGTCATTCCTCATCAGCATCGTTTCCATCTTCTTGTCTAGGTGGTTACATTGATGATTTTGCAAGATCCACTAATTTTTCATGTACAAGCCTTTGCATTTCTTTTCTTACAGATTGTGGACAGTTAGAATATTTTTTGTATTTTTAAAACCACTCGTAAGATGTTTTTTCAAAAGTGATATTCCTCCAGGGTGGATTGCATGTCTACAAAATATGCAGCTAGATTTTTGTTGACCTCCATTGATCTTAATCCCTGTATTTCCAAGCCTAATCCAGTTTGTTATGACTCTCCATTCTAAATAAATCAAGATCATGGATAAATGTTAACAAACTCAACATTTATTTTTATCATCCAAACACTAAAAAATACAAATATATGTCCATAAAAAACACAAATAAAAAATCATTCACAATTTTCAACTCTTCATCAAGCACTAAAACTACTGCACACACATCGAAAAGCACAATCTAAGGCAAAACAAGTTTGACATAGTCAAGTATTTACAAACAAATGAAGCATAAGTGAAAAGGAAAGTTTGAATGATCTCTTTAGTCATTAAAACACTTGGACAATAAGTATCCACCACCAAGCACATAAGAGACAAGAGTTACATCTCTTTGCAACACCACATAGAGTGACGTCCTTCATCATCGCCATCGTTGCTTGAGTTTCTGCTGAAGTATCAACTTTAAATGTAATTACAATATTGATTCCAAGTCATTATAATGTAAAAAAAAGACTTGTGATCAATGATGAATTTCTCATATGCTTCATTTTCAATATTCATTAATGGTCCGAGTCTTGGGTAGGCTACATTCTTTAAATTACTCCGCCTCTCAGAGTTTGTGTAACATGTAGATGAACGATCGAATGATCGCTTGAAATAAAATTCTCACCACAGCTTTGTCCCATTGGCATTTCCCATCCAGTTGTTTGTACATTGTTATATGAATAATGAGGGGCGCTTCCACTGGCACTATGATAACATGTTGCACTAAATGAATTTGTATGGGAGTCACTCGAGTCACTCCTTCCAAAAATCATGTTACAAATCCCACCAATTCCTTTTTCCTTTGGCATTTTTCATCCAGTTGGTCGCACATAATTATATGAAAATCTTGGACGCTTTAACCATGATAAGTTGATGCAATAAATGCATTCCTATGAGAGTCACTGCTTCCAAAGCTCATGTCACTAATCCTACTTGTCAAAGAATCAACATCAAGGCTTTCCGAGCTAAGGCTTTCTGAGGTGTATGCATCTCCACGTTTTTTACTTGAATATTTTTTCGCTCGTTCTTAGGTTCCAATCTAAATTACATGAACCATGATTTGAATCTTGAGTAATACTAAGAAATATGTTCTCCATGAAAAATGGACTCATTTGTCTTTGGCTTGGAGATTAGTCCAGTCCTTGATAATAGGTTGCTCCACCTCCACCATAACTGTTGTCATGATCGTCGTCGCCACCATCACTATTATCTTTGCTACCACCCACATTATCATCGTCGCTGCCACTACCATCATCATCTCCAGGTTCTATCTCGTCATTTATATCATATCGAGGTTGGTTTGCCTGTGTTGCAAAATCATCATCACTCGCACTAATTAAAATGATTGATAAACCTCTAGCATTTGTTGCATCCTGATCTTCCATTAATGTATCCACATTAACACCCATTTCTGATGCTATGGATGTATTTCGTCTACCCCTAGCTCATCCATCAAAGACTGACCAACTTCCTTGACCCACTCATACAAAAGATTTTCATCTCCTTCTTCTAAGAAGATATTAGTTAAATCAATTGAGTCACTTAGTTTGGTTAACTCCACATCAGATTTAACATTATTAACATGAAGCCTCATATAATGTACAAACGCAAGCCTTCGAAGACTTTCATGACCTAACCAATTGCGTTGTTTGGCGTGAATTAACGCAAATGTGCTCCAATTTTCGTCACATCCAGAAGAAGAAACAGTTTGTGATAAGATCTTGACTGTAATGGTTTTGAGATTAAGAGCTGAGCTCCCATATAAATTCCACCATTCAGCTGCAAAATATTATAATATACAATATATAAATGGTTGCAAAGTTAAAAAAAATGACATAAGAAATATAATATTTAATTTACCTGGATATATATTTTTAGACCATTTTGAGCTGCTGATGAGCCAAATTATCCCATTGCATCACGAGAAAACTTAAGATATATTCGAAGTGCAATGTTATTTCATTGTATTAAGTAGAATTGTCAGTTAACACATCCAATTTGAGATATCATATAACTTACTTCATTTAAAGCAACTAATTGTTGTTTTCCGCTTGGTATTAAAGTACTAATCACTTTATGCTTCTTGTAACTGTGGATTCATAGCTACTTTGTGCTTATATTGGTACATCAGGTTCAAAAAGAATGTTGCACAAAAAAAGAATATCATGCAAGTGCATTAAATTTGTCATATTTTAAATCTCATAATAAGGAACTAATTATTAGAAATTATCAGCTTCATGAAGCGGATGACAAAGTTGAGTAGTCCATTTTTCATCAACAATCTTTAGAACCTATTTATATGATGGAGAAGTTGTTTTGATTGCTTCTCTTATCAACCTAATAGTTTCGTATAGAGACCCCACTGTAGGCTTCTTATCTCCATCTACCAGTTTCAAAACTTTACCTATAGGGTCGATCGACTGTGCAATACGCCCAGCATCATCTCAAAACTTTGAACTAGCCACTAAATCCTCAAATTTTTTTGCTTGGGAAGTTATATTATGCTCTTAATTTGCCTATTCTCTTGAAGAAAACATTTTTAAGCCTTATTTTTTCTCCAGTAAGCTTGTCAAAGCAATTTAATTCGTGGCAAATCGAGTCAATCCAAGCTGAAAAATATCACCATCGCATTTTCTCTCATCGATGCCAAAACCCAATGATGATTATAGATATAGTTTGTGATTTGATGAGCTTGTTCCATAACGACTTGAAGAGTTCTATCATTCCCTATATCTTTCAACATCAAATCAATACAATGCGCAGCATATGGTGTCCAAAAAAAATTACATTTTATCATCTTTTTTTCCTTAACTTTCTTTAATGCATATTTGTTTTCAGTAACAATTTGGACAACATTCACTTTCCCGACTTCCTTCATGACGGTCTTCATCAACTCATAAATAAATCTTGCATCTTTTATTTTATCTGATACATCACAATATATCATAAAATTTATGATAAAGTATTGGCCCTGTCTAACAATCATACATAATAGTCACACCATAATATGACCAATTTCTTTTCAATGAATCAATATAACTTTGCAGCTTATGATATTCATCATCGAGAAAACCGTGCATGAGCTTGTATCTTCAAGGTCATTTGAATCTGGGACCGGACTTTACTATCTCATCTATAGTTGATTGATAATATGGATTATCATTAGCAACATTTACTGGGATGTTGCCATACTAGAAAAACTATGAAATGACCTGATTCAAATTTTTCTTTATACTCCCGCTTGACCATGCTTCCTTCAACCTCTTTTGAGGAGAATTTGGTTTTCTGAGCATGTCAACATCTAAAGTAGGGCCTGGTGTCCGTATGCTTACTGAACGCGTCACACCAAGTGTTGATTGCGCGAATTGTCCCTAATATTATAAGTCTTTGAAACAGGTACACATCCAACATGATTGAAAGTTGATGGAACCTGACTAAGAGAGCTACCCTCTGCTTCATATGATGAACCACATGTTTCTCTCATCATATTAAATCGATATTGTTCTTCAGCTTCCCTTTGATCCACCTTGGAGTTTCTCACAAACAATCTATATTATGCTATTTCAAAGTTCATTGTACAATCCGGAGGATCTTCAATATCCTCATCTTCAACTCCATCATCCTCAAACTGTCTAGGTGGTTGAATTAATGCTTCCGTAAATGCTTGATGCCTTTTTTTCTTCCGCCCACTCCTCTAATTTCCCATATATAAGAATTTGCTTCTCTTCTCTTAAAGTTGGTAAGCAATAAGAACATTTTTTGACATTTTTGTTACCATCTGTAAGATATTTTTTCACACATGATATTCCTCCAGATTGATTTACATGTCCTCAAAACTTACAACGACCTTTTTGTCAACTTCCATCAACCATATTTGTGTAATTCCAAGCTGGACCTAGATTTCTTGGAGGTATTGCCATTCTAATCGAGATCATAGATAAATATTAACCATTATCTTTGAAACTATATTTCTACAAGATCATGTTCATGCATTTTTATAACCTAAGATGAGGTGATAAAAATAAGTAATTTAACAATTTAATGTAAAAAGAATTATTAAGTCCATGGGCCTAAATACTTTATGTTACTATAAGTCTATAACCCAAAAAATAGGTCACAGTGACAAGTCCATATGCTTAATATTTAAAAAAATAAAGAAAATGAAAGAAAAAAAATCTTAAGTTTGATAATGCATAGTTAAGAATCACAAAAGTATAATTATAAATCAAAGTTCCTTAAACAAATTATAAATCAAATACTAATCTTTTAAGCAATTTATAAATCAAATACTAATAAAAGTTTATTTTTTATAAATCTTTTGGGAGTTGCACAAAATTTCAACTAAAGCATTTTCAAAATTCTCAAACTTGATTAACCACTCAAATTTATAAACACAAATCAAAATAATAAAATACACAATCAAAGACACTTAAGATCTAGTTTAATGTACATACCTTTGCAGTATAGACAATGAAGTCACAATACAAAGGCCATTTAGCTAAGGCCTCAATTACCAAATAAAATGCCCACAAAGCCCAAGTCAAGGCCCACAACGCCCTAACACAAATATTATTTAGTTCTTCACTTCTTCTTCAATGGTCGACCTTCGCAAACACCAGAACCACAGTCGACCTCTCCTTTAGTTCTTATTCTTTGTTGCTCCCCACCCCTATCTCCTTAATTCCCCTGTCTGAGACTCCTCCAAGCCCTCTCTCTTGCCTCTTTTCTTTCTTCGTTGTTGTTCTCTCTCGTAGCCCTCTCTTTTGTCTCTTCTTCAGATCTTCTTCTTTTTCTAACCACTCTGCCTAATCCCTTATCATAGTGCTCTCTCTCATCTCTCATCTTCTTTGTCAATCTCTCTGTTAGTTAGCTCTCTCTCACTCTCTCTCTCACTCTCTCTCTCTCATTTATTATTTTTCTTCATCGTCTGTTCTCTCATATTCTATGTCTAGTGAGCCTACTCTCAAAATCCTAAAAACCCTAGTTCCTACATCTTTAGTTTTCACATAGGGGTTTCTAAGAAAAAAATAAGTGTGACTGATTGAATGAAGATGTAGAACCATGCCACGGACTCATAGCTCAACCAGGTACGTTTCTAGCATTTTTATTCCCTATAAGGGCAACTTTGAAGTTTTAGTCAAAGTTGCCCCAACTTCGCCTAAACAATACATTTTTTTTCATGATTCATCAACTTCAATCAAAGCTTTCAAACTTCAGTCAAAGTTCACCGAAGTTGGGCATTTTTCCTGTTGTCTTCCAAATTCGTTTCGCTCACCTGCACATCGACAAATTTCGCCTGAAGTTCAGTGAAGTTTGTAAATTTTTTAAACCTTGGGCCAAAGAACCAGTGTCACACCACCAATCTAAACGTATATTAGATGTTTTCTTCTCATTCAATAAATCATTAATAGGGGAGACGTGAAGATTCGCAGATTTCCCACAAAAGACAATATTGTAGATCTATTTATGAAGGCTCTTCTAAAATCAAAACATGATGGTCATGTTAGGTCATTTGGTATTAGATACATGAATGATTGGCCCTAGTGCAAGTGGGAGATTTTAGGAAATGTGCCCTAGGTCAATCTACAAACATTTTTTATCTTATAATTTTAGTTAATAAAATAAAGGTTTTCATTTGTTGTTTTATTATAAGTGATTGTATGTTTACCTTATAATAAGATCCATGGGTATTTGTTGAAATATCCTACATATCCCTAGTCAGTCATTATATTGGGAACTATAATAAATTAAGACTAGTGTGAATCTTGATTTATGGTCATGTGAATATCATATGTATAGGGACATAAATCGTAATCTTAAGAGCACCACATGATTAAGCCATTAGTGTTACTCACGATATCCATATCATTTAGTCAATCTATTTGAGATTACCATAGACTTCAATATTAGGAACATGGTAATTTGACACAATCAAATGTTGTCTTTAATCGGAAGATTATAAGAATTGTTATTAGTTACCATATGAATAATATGTGAAGGTGTGTAATCAAGATAAAATTTGACCCTCTCATATAAAGAGATATCAGTAGATCCCTTGATATGTTAGACTATTAAATGGCCAAGTCCAAATGAAATGATATGATCAATTTCACTTTGATGTTTTCAGTTTACCTAAAGATTGAGACTAGTATGATTGAAAATTAAGGGTGAATTCCCATGCCTTACGTTTAATCAAAAGATATCGCACGACAAAATGATATGATATATGTTATTAACTAGGTCGTATCAATTTTTATATTCATGCTACTTGGGTAGTCATAATGGCTTGCTAGAGATTGCTTATGACTGGTGTACTCAAATGATTTTAGTTCACTGCCAACATCGCATGAACCTATTGGGTTACATTCAAAGAATGGCTCAGCGCAATTTCAATTGGTCTTGAGTAATGAGTTTTATATGATAAAACTCATGACACAAAAAGCCCTTTCGATTTATTATATGATAACTTATTAATAAGGGCGTATGTTTAATTTGATTATCTGGCTATATACAATAGTTGCATTAAGAATAGGATTTTAAGTTAGGGCGTATCTACAAATATAAATAGAGGTTGAACCATTAAATGAAACGAGATTTTTCATATTGCTATTTTCAAATTCTCTGCATATTAGGAGAAAAAGAAATATGTTTTCTACTTTTTTGGGGTTGGCAGTCCACATTGTGGTCACCTTTCATGTGTGGAATTCTTATGGAAGACGTACACTTGAACATTTAGGCAATTGAAAAATCAGAGAAGGAAGTCACGAATTAAGGTAAGGTTTACTTTCGTGGATCTAGTTTAATGCAATTTCTTTTAGATCCTATTAGGTTTTTTTCGAAAATTGTTTTCAATTTTTTTTCTGCGTATGAACCCCAAAAGCCAACTTTCACCACCCTCCTACTCGGTACCCACCTTATTGACACCCACCTCCTAAGCACACGACTCATATGCACCCTAGACATTCCTGATTTTTTACATTACACTTCTCCCTCGCCTCACAACAAGCACTTAAAGGGTCACACTACTCATTCTTTAGTACGACCCGACCAGTTTATGATTCCATCACCTTGATCCGTGACAGGCATCGTCACTCCATATTCTAGTAGACTTACAACTAGCTTTACCATTTCATCAACTTGCATACATGCTCGTGCCCTCTGATAAGTCAATAATAAGACTAGTTTTATTGTATAATTTAAGCAGATCTTAGATGTAAAAGACTATATTACACGGGGTTTTCTCTTATTTTTGATATTTAAGGCGATAATGGAATATTTAAGGAAATGAACAATAAAAAGAAAGATTATGAAAGAATTGATCAAGTGGAAAGAGTATGCAAAGAATCCTCAACAAATGAAGGAAAAAACCAGGATTTAGTATCAGTGATACCTGAGCGATTCTCAGTTATTCCTAACCTACTCATATTGGTGGAAATAGAAACTACAATTCTACGGATTTACTCAGCGATTCCATTAACCCAAAATCAGTAAGGAATCACTAGACCCAATTTCATGGATTTTAGATAACAACGGATTGTTTGAGTTAGTTTGGGATGTTTACTACCTAAAGTACTATAAATACAACCTTAGGGTTACGAGATTAGTTTCCTTAGAAACCCTTAATTGCTCTTGGATCCATATTTACTAGTTTTGTTAAGTTTAAGTTTTGCTTTATTTTTCATTACTTTGATTGCATTTAAAGATTCAAGTATTCAATTAGGAGGTATTTTTATTTAATGTCTTGTCTTTACTTTATTGCAATGTTATTTATCATTATGAGTTAGTAGTTAGTTATTCTAAACAAAGTCCAAACATGAACTAAATCCATTTTGTAATATAGTTATGATGAGATAAATATGTAATTAATGCTTTAATAGAATCGTGTTATTTGATTCACTAATTTAATAGGTTCTTATCTATTGATTTAAATCAAGATCTTTTCATTGCATGCATACTTGCAAATGTAGATTGTGATATTTGGATTCATTATCTAGTTTAAATCAATAAATAAGATTGTTTAAAAGGCTAACACCATTTAGATGTTGATGCCGCATCATATAGCACCAAAAATAGCCTCAATTTCATCGACTACAATTAATTTATAGTGAGGCAAGTACGAGGTTGAAACCACATGGATAGAGATGTTATTTATTAGGTTCAGGGAAAAATGATGGGTTTTTTGAAAAAAAAAAGATTATGCTAAGCAATCAAATGCATGCAAAATAAAGAACTTAAAAACTAAAATTAATAAATAAAAGACTTTAAACCAAGGCATGAATTGACATTTTAAGGAACAAGTTCGATAGTCAGTTTATCAAATATTCGTCCTAAAACTAATTCTCATAGATTGGCTTATAATGACTCTCCTCACAAATATCTTCTCAAGTCGATGGAGGGAACTAGCGACACAACCACATATTAACTAGACTTGTAAAGCCACTGCATTTGCCTATGATGACCCGTTCCTTAACTTAAGGCACCTCCTGGCCTAATCCTGTTATTAAGCCTTACTCTCAACCACATGGAGCTTAACAACGTGTTAATCATCCTTTTCAATCTTATCTCCTCATTAGTTATTTTAAAATAAGTATTACACTATTACTATACTACTTAACATTTCAAAGTGAATTAAACGTTTATTAACTCAACCTTCATATTCAGTGGAAAACTAATTAAATTAGTGGAAGCCATTATATAAATCATAAATATGTGTGCAAACCAAGAAATAATGATCCTATACAAATATATGATAAAACTACGATAATAGTATATCAAACATGTGTCAAGTCCGGGAGCTATCGCTCAAAAGTATATAAAGGAAATGGATAAGTCATATAACAAAATATCATTAACCTACAAAGCAGAAGCACCAACACTCCAGTGGCTCAAAAGTAGTCACTGATCTTTTATTTGCTTGGCTTGCTACTCGATGGATCTGCTCCCACCATCATAAAAATGACGGTGAGTAAAATAATGTAGAAAGTAAAAATGAGAGACATTTATCCACATTTCCAAATATATAATAAGTATATGAAATTATAACATTAGCAACTAAATCATAAAAAGGATCATGCTTTGAAATGCTTCAATTAAATAACAAGAGACAAACACTCGACTAAGCGGTAATGATCTAAGGTCAGTCAGCTATAAGTTACATCACATCAGCCTTATTCCACTATTTAAGGGCATAAATGTTCTCACAAATGCCCATCACAAATATATATGTATATTTTTCAACTACTGCGGGTCATATACCTCTTGTGTCGCACAAGTTAGTGGTGAGATGTTGCCACTTTCAAAATTTAGTGACCTCGTCTACCGCTCACCTCTATCAAATAATGGTCTTAGATACAAAAACTACTTCAATAATTAAATGACTTAGTTTAGGAATCAAAGAATGGAATAGTTCAAATAAAACACAAAGGAAATAGATTCGCAATCCCATAAATCATCTACCTAATTGCATGAAATTACACTTGATTGAAATCTTCAACAACCAAAAATGACAAAGCACATGATTTAGGATCAATGAAACTCATTCAAACACCAAATATGCCATAAAAAACTCATGATATATGATAAGACAAAAAAGTCATAACATCAAGAGTACAATAGGTACATCAGTCTAAATGATTGTAAATAAAATGCACAAATAGGAAATTAAATTGAAAGAAATATATCAATCAATTTACTTATAATTCACACAAAGTTTATAGCTTAACCGGCTTCCCGATACCTCAAAATGCGTACTTGAACCACCGAAAATCTTCCTTAGGCTTCTAGTATCATTAACTATGTTTTAAAGTATGATCGGGTGGTCTTATTAGGTTTAGTTTAAGTTAAAGGTTTTAAAAGTCACAACCAATATTAAAGAAAATTGTGCTGCCTAGAAGACCTAGCCTGGTAAGGAGTTTATCAAGAGCGATATTCATACTCATTAGCACACTACAAAGAGGTAACGCTTTAGCGAGTACACTTAGCATGATATGCGCAAGAAACCTTAAACTATTGCCCTCGAATTTCTTAGTTTTCTCCTCCAAATGGTCATCTCCAAAGACTTGGATCCCTGTTCTCCTCCACCAGAGACCTAATAAATCCTCAATAATTACAAAATAGAGTGCACTTCATCAATTATAATCAAACTAATCTATTTTCATGTGCATTTGAGAAAATAGGTAAGTAACACATATAAACTTCAAAATTCATATCTTTTTGGTTTTAAATCCAAATTGAGAACTTCTTAATAGCTAGATTATCAGCTCAATGGATTATCAGCTTGAAATGAATAATTTGAAAAAAAAAGATTTTAAAAACAAATAACTTATCTTAGTTGAGGTTAAAAAAAATCATATTCACGACCAAAAGCACCAATTATTGCCAATAAATTTTAATTGTAAAAATTAAGGGTTGATACACATTTGAAAGCTCAAATTGAAGTAAATCAACCTTAAAAAACAAATCAAGTTCATTTTGAAAACATCCTCCTAATTCAAGATCCTATGCTCATGCATTAAGACATGTAGAGATAGTTAAACTCATTACCTAGGTGTAGTGTGTAGTTTCCTTGCTTGAATTCATCAACTTTTTTATGAATTTGGTCTCTCTCTATTACAATACTTAGAGAACTCTAGTAATCAACCTCATCCTCTTTAGATCAAGATAAGATATTTTGCATGAGAATAACTTACTACGCCTATATATATTATGTGTGATGAATTTAAGACCATAGATCGTATTTGAAACACTCATCTCCATGTATATCGTATGTCTAATAATGTATCCTACAACCCATTATCTATCCACTAACTTATCCTTGATAACGAACATTTTTTAAAATAAATTGCTTTGTGATGGTATCCACACGTATCTCGAGGAACATCAATGGCTATTGATTTATTTTTTTAACTTAGCTTATATTAATGTAAATTAAACTATAGGCACTGATAAGTCATCATTTTTGCTATATTTTAGGATGGTTTTACAACTAATTTCATGACTTTTATCATCATTTATACTCTTAAATCATTGTTTTACTACTTTCAGGTCAAAAAATAAAGAGGAGTGATTTGCATAGAAATTCAGTCAAAAAGCAAAAAATAGGCATAGTGCCTTGGCATAGATCTCCAGATAAAGCTAAATTGCTAAGGAATCGTTAGACCAAACATTACTAGATTGAAGGAAGCTAACTGGAAACGTTATAGAAAAGCTTCGTGAGACCCAGGAGAAAGATGAAGCTCATATCTCGACAAGAACCTTACCATCTTCCTAGCGATTTTGCATGTGTGTAAGGTGCTGCCACATTGGTGGGCTCGATTTGCAACAGAACTAGGTAGAATCAGAGCATCGCAGTGATGTCGTAGAGATTTCCCAAATATTTACTTTTCTGAATGTACGATGCTGGAAATACCTGAATATTGTTAGTTTTAATTTGGTTGTTTCTTAAGATTTCGGTTTCGATATAGTTCTATCCTATTGCTATTATATATATGAGACTCCAGAACATCAAAAGAGAGATCGAGAGTTCATTTATAGAATTCCATATAGACTTCCAGAGAGGAAACTTTGGTGCTAGGTTTTTCTTTTAAAGTCTTGTGCAACGAATTTTTGTAAGTTTTTATGTATTTACATTCTGATTTACAAATTTAATAAATTTCATATTTGTATTTAAAATAATGATTGCCTAGGTTCTAGGCCAAGGCGTTTGAGTTCTAGGGATTCATATATTTGGTAAGTTTATGCGCTTCAATTTTTAATTTATTTTTTATCAGTTCTCGTATTAGTATTTGCATTTTTATGTCGAGGTTTTAATTATGGTTTTAAACCTTAAGTTTCTTTCTTTTTGTTAAGTAAATGCAATGCATGGCGACTATGATTATAAACTACATTCAATGATCCTACTGCTGCTGGTAAAATTGATCACATTAGATGGTAAGTGGAACCTTGTCTGTTGGTGACCGGTGTACTCATGTGCCTTTGGGATACGATATGGGTAGTAATGTATTGTAATTTCCACACGTGATAGGTGGACAATTCGATGCCACTTACCATTCATGATATGTGTTCTCATAGAGTGCTAATGTTGCTAGTCTATTGAACACTTATGGCATATTTGGTGGCTTTGCAAATTTAGTTAGTAAGTGGTTGTTGGGTTTTGGGGCTCATACGCAGCGAAAAATTCAAAACAATTTTTGAAAATTTCCTGACATGATATAAATAAGTTTCATTAAACAAGATCTATAAAAGTAAAACTTTACCTTAATCCGGCTCTAGCCCTAACAGATACACTCTTATTAATAAGTTATCATATAAAATTAAATACTATGGACCAACTGAAACCATTTTGGTATACAAGTCACAAGCGGTATCTAGCAAAGCAATACAACTACCCAAGTAGCATAAATATCATGCAATTCCTTCGGTGCCATATGGTACGGAGGAATAGATATAGGTTTGGTACCAGGAATAAGATCAATGATGAAGCTAGTGTCACTTGGCGATGGAAATCTAGGCAAGTCAGATGGAGAAACTTTTGGGAACTCATAAACTACAGATATCTTATTAACTTTAAGTTCATGTCCAGGCTCTCCAAAGGTTACAATTCTCGCCATAACTTCAAAATCTCGAGGTGTAGCTTCTCCTTCCACGAGTTGCAAATCATGAAGGATTATAACCTTTATAGACTATAATCTCATAAAGGTTAGGAATATGAAAGATCACTAGAAATAGTCAATACTAGCATGGTACGCTAATAACCAATCCATCCCTAGTAATGAATCGAATTCTAGGAACCCATTACCCTTAAATCAACTGGAAGTTCATTCTCCCCAATTTTGACTATATATTTCTCACACATTAAGTTAGGATAAACCTTCTCACTCACTCATGTACTTAGAATCAAAAAAGTTTTGGCTCTAATAGGTTTCAATTTTAATTCATCAACCATTGCTCCAGCAATAAAAGAAATTGTAGAACCAACATCAATTGAAGTATGCATATCTCGACCACAAATATTTAATATACCCTCCACTAGTCTCCAGTTGGCCTCTGGGTATGCCTCCGCCACTATATGTGCCTATCCTCATGTAGCTGGTATGCTACTACCTACTGATGTGGCTGGCGACATAGTACATTCCCTCGTAATATGTCGTTTCTGCCCAAACCTGTAGCATATCATCGATGCCCTCCAAGATAAACTACTTGCCTAAAAAGCCTGCTCCGATCCACTCAATTTGTGTAAATACTGCGCTCTACCTTTAAATTTAGAAGGTGACAATGGTGGTTAGGCTACTGAAGCCTGAGAAACTGGCGAAATGGGTGCACTAACAAATGCCACTCCAGCAAATCCTAATGGTGTTACATCTTTGGCCTAAAAGAACCAAATTCCTAGACTCTCTGACTTTCAGGATAATGTGGTACTGGGGTGGTAGTGCAACAACTATTTCATGTGGTTTTGCTAAAATAGCTGCTTCTACCTCCATCGCACTCTCAAATATAAAAACGTAGCTAGTCCAAGAATGAGAAGAAATAACAGCGCTAATCTCATAATTTAGCCCACCTAGAAACAATTCAATCTTGTTCTCTTACAGTTCTACAATCTTTGGAGCAAACTCACTCAGCTCAATGAACCTCCATTCATACTCCCTCATAGACATCGCTCCCTATTTCAGTTGAATGAATTCAATTTTCTTCCTATTCCTGACCGATTTAGGGAAATACTGCCTGTAAATTATTTTTCAAAATCGGGGCCACGTAGTGGCAATCTTCCCTTCTCTTTCTAGGGAGTTCCACCATTTCTTTGTCGTGTCTATCAACAAAAAGGTGACCATTTTAACTTTAAACCAGCCCTTAACATCGACATCAACAAAACATTGCTCCATTTCTAATATCCAAGACTTAGCCATCCCTTCCTCCATAGCGCAATCGAACCTCATAATATCATATTTCTTGATTCCTTATGAGTTTTGACGAATTCGACCTTCTCAGAATCCTCTAGCACCTTAGCAGCTAGTTTTAGTACCTAAACCTATAGAACTATAGGCTAAACTAGAGCAGCTACTATCTTAACACCTCCCTCAGCTTTGCTAACTTCGGGACTGGTTGAAGGTCGTGCCTTAACTTTCTATATAGGTTGTCCCATCTAAGCCATAAGCATTGCCAATATCTTGGCTTAAGACTCTATTGACTGCTTCATTTACAGTTCCATTCTAGATTTCCATTGATCCTCTGTCTCCCTGTTACCCTGAGGTTTCAACCTTTATGATCCTTCCCCTTAATCCGCCATTAGATTTTATGTTCAAATGAGAGATAAGATCATCACGTAATATTTAGACAATTTAAGGAAATCATAACTATACAATATATATATATATCAATAT
Organism: Stephania yunnanensis; assembly: GCA_039657365.1. NCBI lineage: Eukaryota > Viridiplantae > Streptophyta > Magnoliopsida > Ranunculales > Menispermaceae > Stephania > Stephania yunnanensis. The sequence goes on along the minus strand of CM077581.1, from coordinate 21,247,835 downwards.
GTGCAGCAAATAACATATAATAGTTTTTTCATTTTCATTTCCCTCCAAAACACGATGAAGACCTTTTATCAAACACTAACTTTATTTGTAACTTGAGAAAAATCTCAAAGTTATTAAACTTGGGTATCAATATAACAGAATATGCTATCATTCACTTTTAAAACCATTCAAAAGTGAAATAGGATTAGAGCCTAATTCATGATACAATAATGTAACAATATTATCACTTTATCTTTAAAAATGATAAAACCTTGCTTTGATACCAAGTTGTGACATCCCTATACCGATTAGGAAAAATGTCTGGCTTGAAACCCTAATCAAGCCTGCTAATCCTACAAGACTTAACTAGAGCCAACAGCCTTTCCATCTATACCTGATAAATGTAACCTATACATTCATGTCAAAATAATAAATCAAAGTATTACACAACAGAAAATCTAAAACTTCTTTGATAATACAAATATACTTAAATATAAGTGTATTATAATTTGGTGAGCTCTCTAACATGCTCAGTAAATAAGGATCTACACTAATCATTAATAGTCCATAAGTAAACAAGAATATCATGCGATAACAACATGCACCAATGATATCTAACAGGAATATGGAAATCATTTAAAGTGAATACATAATCAGAAGCAAAAGAAGATATTTTAGACTATTAAACTGTGATTCCCTATTTTTTATTTATAAAACTAGGGTTTAGTACCTATTAGCACTAATAATATGAGTGTTAGACCAATATAATAGTCTTTATGATGTCCACCAGTCAATTAATATCCAATGGTTCTATCCTAAACCCTCTAGTGAATATGTAACCAACGCAACCTATAAATTAAGTAGGAGTTAAGTACTTTACAACTTGGTCTCAGCCCTGAGGAGTTACCCTAGTGGATCACGTTAGACATTTTTTCAGTTCATTAGAAAAATCATCACAGTGTACATAATCCCTCGTTCCATTACAATAGGTATATTAGCAAAATGTACTAAATAGCCCGGCGATATTGATAAATAAGTGAATCCGTACTTACCTCAGTCTAAGTCCTTTTCCAATTTCCTAACTTTTCGGGTCTATAACTCTCTCCTGGAAAATCAACACCTATCATTGACCAATTTAGTTAATATAAGTGTATTATAGTCTATTAAAACCCTTAAAACAATCCCTAAGCCTCTTGATAAACCAACCAACTCTAAATCAGTTCTACAATGATCTGGGTGTGGGTAGCGCGCTACTTGACATGGATAGCACGCTACCTACATGTCAGTTCTTCCTCCCACTACGAAGAGCGCGTTATAGCCAAAGCTTAGCATGCAATGCACACCAGATGTGCAATAACAGCACCATTCTGCTCATCCAAATCAATCCAAAACACCTCCAAATAATACCAACAAGCATAAATTCATCAAAATTGATCCATAACAACCTTTAGAGAGGTGGGAAACCATAATTGATCAACCAACAACTTAAACAATTATAATCCTAGCATTACCAACAATTCCAACTATGATAAATACTAAAACAAATTATACCTATAGATGATCATGAGCTGTGTGATCGATTAAGCTCCTCAATCGAGCTTGATTCTGCACCTCGGACAACTTTTCTCAATCAGAATCAAACCCCCTATATACAGATCTTCCTCGAGATACGCGTTGCATAAAATATTTTTGAGATTTATCGAGTCGTTGATATATTAAGGTGACACGTGTTAACGTGACACAAATTTTAACACATCTTGTACTTTCACGTCATTCGAGAAGATCAAACAATCTATATAATTTTGTTTTCTTTTTAATTCCAATATATATTTATATATCTTTATATATAAATATATATATATATATACTTGCACATTTCTTTGTGATAAATCCACCGAACATGCCTACGTTTAGCCACGAGCGTGTACATTCATGCCACGACTCCCTCGTCGCTCACAGTATACCGGTATTTGATGGCTTATAATGTATTTGATCAATTATAGGTTTATATATCACGTTATTATACAAAACCTCTTTATATTTCATTTTCACAATCCAAACAAACACAAAACGTCATGCAAATGCACACACATGCTAATCGAGGTATGCCGGTCTTAACCCTAAGTATAACTCGAGTAATTTCTATTTAGATTCGTACTAATCACCAGCTTAAGGTAGCAGGTCATTACAGTCTCCCCAATTTAAAGAAATTTCATCCTCAAAATTAAACATAAAATTACTTATATTCGTGAAGAGAAATGGAAATTGCTCCTTCATGTAAGATTCCCACTCCCAGGTTAGTTCTTCGTCTCCGTGAAATTTTCATTTCACTTTCACGAAAGGAATCTCTTTAGTTCTCAGCCTCTGAATCTTATGATCAAGTATTTGAATTGATTGCTCATCATTTGATAAGTCTTCCCGAATATCAAATTCATTCTAATCAAGTGAATTGAGTCTCCGTCTTGCGTAGCATAGATACATGAAAGACATTATGAACTCCGACAAGATGAAGAGGTAACTCTAACATATAAGCTACAAGACCAATCATTTCCTGTACACTCTGAACGGCTTAATATACCTTGGAGCTAGCTTACCTTGCAACCCAGATCTATATAAACCCTTCATAGGAAACACTTTCAATTCGATAAAATCTTCTTTTAAAAATTCCAAAAACCGAGGTGTTTGTTGGCGTATCTTTTTTGTCTAAGCTGTGTTGTAGTCGGATGCTGGCGAATTTGGTGTATCCTCTCTGTGTAGTCTTGAATCAACTCTGGCTCTAATAAAAATATATTTTCAACCTCTACACAACATGACAGTGATCGACAAGGTCGACCATACAGTGCCTCAAATGGAGCCATTCCGATACTAGCCTGATAACTATTTTTATAAGAGGACTCACCCCTTACCCCTAAATTCCAAAACACAAGCTCGAAGCTTATCCTTAAGCATGGAGCGTTAGATCTCCTAGATCTTATGTCTCATAACTTTATAATAGTTACTCGTTCCAAATAGAGGAAGCCTTTAGGCGTATATGAGATTGATTCGCAAGATGCGATCACGACACAACTATCCAGCCTGAGAAGTGAAATGGCAAAACTTCAAATGGGACGACAAAGTCTATAAGTGCAGGTTTAGATGAATGACTCTTTAAAACTTTTATTAAGGATATAACAACCCGAACTTCTCATATTGAAATATTGATAAGCAATTGAGTTTACATCCAAGCTTTGATAAGTCCAATAAGGGAAACTAAGCCTGCTCCAAGAGATGACTTTATTGAAGTCAATTGAGAAGTTTTTCATCACATAGACATGAGAAATAAAGAATGCCATGAGAAGCATGAGAAATAGATGGAAAATGTGAAGTGAACTATGAAGATAATGGATGATGAAAGGTCACAATTGCTAGCCATTGCTTTAAATTCAAGGAAGGAAGAGTAGTTTTCGAGTAATACTATTACAAATCCCAAGGAGATTGTTAGTGCTATCCATATGCTGAGCATTATGGCAATGAATGAGCCAAGATGAGAGCAAGTGAAGTGGAAGCCAGAAAGAGTAAACACTTTAGCAATGAGGAAGTATGAAGTGATTCATGAGAACAAAATGGAAGGCAAGATAAACTTGAAAGAATTCAAGCAATAAAGGATCAATGTCTTAAAAAATTAAAAAATGGGAATAAACAATAGAGTGTTAAGCAACAAGAAGAATGACCTTCTGAAGAAGCACTAAAAGGAAATAGTATCAAGGTTGTTCCAAAGAAGCTGGAACCAAATTTCAAGTTCACACCGAGACTTCAACCAATTAAGGGGAGAGATCTCAAAGATATATGCATACCACTAAGCATTGATGGGCACCAATTTAGAAATATCTTATCTGACATGAGAGCCTCAGTCAATGTGATGACTATAAAAAACATGTTACAAGCTTATTTGAAGATCAATTGTCCTGATAAAATGGAGTTACAAGTAGTTGATTGTAACTTAGTACCTACAATCGAAAGAATCTTAAATACACATTTGAAAGTGGATAGATTCACATTTATCATGGATTTTGAGATTATGGATCATGACGTGGATGATGATGTGACTATGATACTTGGGCGGCCATTCTTAGACACTGCCAATGTAGTCTTGCATACGAGGAAGAAAATGATCACAATAAGTATCGAGTTGGATGATGATGCCGAGAAAATTTTATTTGTTAAAGGGCAAGAAGTACATCCGAACGAGAAATATATCATTATCTTCGACCTATAAATGGGGTATGTCAATTTAGTCTCAGACTAAATGAGAGAAAAGGCATTGGGCTAATGACATTAAATGAAGCTCTACTAGGTGGCAACCCGAGGTTTTTAAATTTAAGTCAAGTTAGTTTATTAGTACAATCCAAACATTTTAGTTTTCTAGATTTTAAGAGTTTTTGCTAAATGTGTAGGAAAGACCATTTGTCGGGTGACAATTCATTAGAATGGAAAAGTCTCGAATAACTCGGTAAAGAGCGTAAAAAAGTGAATGAGTTCAAGTTGTAAAGGTCAGTCACATGGCAAAACCACGTGTAAGTGTTTATGAGATTTTTATATATACATGGTATTTTATGTGGTCATGATGCCTTATGCGGTAATACAAGAGCTAGGAGAGCGCCAATAGGGAGTCAACAAAAATACACAAATTTATGTAGACATATTGATAAGTGATTTTTTAGACTTATATATAGTATGATATTTATGTATTTTCAGGTATATAAGGAATAAAAGAGAGAAACGAGTGAATTCTTGAAGAAATAAGGCAAAAATACACAAAATTGGGATTAAGGTCATAGCTAAGATGGCTGACTATGTAGGAAGAAAAGTTAATAGCATGGGAGACCAATAAGAAGAGAAAAACAAATCGGCATGGCTAGCGTAGTGGCGGCACCGTGGGTGATAAGGGACAGGGTTGGGACAGATACACAGGGGTGCTGAGTCTACTAAATGAGGAAAAGCACACAATGTGGCTGAAGCGTCATGGCGCTGTGGCATTACACATACAATGCCGAATCATAAGTGACAACGTCAAAACTAAGGAATATAGAAAGTCAAAGTTCTATTTTAGATGAAATTAATTGTTTTCTAATGTGTTTTGAGACTATAACTAGGTATTAGAATGTGGCAAACTCACCCAATAACACCCATTACCAACCATTATCATAGATTAGCATAGGTTTACTTTATTCTTGAGTATTAAGAAGATTTGTGGAACAAGAAACATTGAAGACTCGTGTGTTGTGATTCGGGTATTATTTTTATTCATTTAATCAAAGTTATTTGATTATATCTTTGATTGCAATGAAAACCACTAAGTGCATATTTTTTCAACGAAACGTGGGTAGTTAATTAATCTTAGGGATCGATAGATCCTATGGTATGAATGATATGCTACAAATATGAATAAATTATAAAGTTGAAAAGTGTAATGTTTAGAATTTGAATCATTTTGAGCGTAATGTTATGAACGTCTTGATCATGTGTTTCTTGATATTAGGTTTTAGAAGTTATCATGACCATTAAAGCTTTTAAACTGAATATGGATGGTACAACCGTAAAATACATAACATGGAGATATGGTTATTGATTATGGAGGCAGGGATAGTAAATTTAGTTGGTTATGAACCTAATTATTTGGAACTTAAAGCAATATGGAGCATAAGTTATTCACACCGATAGGATGAGTTCTAGTTTGCACATTAGAAACTTTTCTGTCAGGACAATCGATTTTAAAGAAATTTGTCTATTCTAATTAGGCATTAGAAACACATAATAAAGATGAGAAAGTAAGTTTAGCTCAAATGGCGTTTCTTGATAGGGTTGAACTAAATTGCATTGGATTACTTGGCTATAAATTAAGGGTAAGCTAAATGTGGGGACTTGTTCCTTTGGGTTGATTAGACTTTAAGTAGTTTAGCTCAAATGGAGTTTCTACCCCTCTCCATATAAATACCCCAACATAATCTAACTCACCTCACTCGTGATCTCAAACCTCTAAAAAAGGGATCAATAATCAAGAATTGGGGCTAAACCGCATAACTCATCAAATCTCTTTGTAAGCATTTGTGCTTTCTATCGAAGAGTCAGGAAATCAACAAAAAATGCAGCCACAACCCCATGACCATAAAAGAAAGGGATGAGATATAGCCGAGCAAGAGAAGAGTAGACGCTCAATGTTTTCTATTTTATGGAGATATCGATTTCGGTTTTGAGGTGGGGAGGCCAAAAATGTTAATGAAGTATATAGTATGAATCGTTTTAAAAGAAGTGAGGGCAAAATGGGAAATAACATTTTTCTTAGGTTGGATTAGCTAGTGAGTGGGTCGAGGTTCAGTTTATTTAGGCCCACGGAGACAAGACTATATAATCCATTTCACTACCTAGTCCGCTTGAGTGAACATTGGACTAAAAGTTAATCCAAAAATTAACCTTTTAGTCATTCCAACCGAACACAACTTTAGTACTTTCAAGTTTTAGATGTGTTTTTAAACATTATGGACAAGGTTTGGTTTAAGTTTAGGGGCATCAACACTACACTATGGGAAGTGGTAAGAAAGGATGAAATAAGGATAAACGCTACGGGTATTATCTTTAAAATTTATTTTTGAAGCAATAAAAGATGAAAGCATAGTAGTTTATTTCTATTTCATTTAATTACTACTTGAATGTGTTTAGGTAGTATAGATCATGTTATATATAGTAATATGTAACGAATAAGTAATTCATTTGCAAACTTTATGACTTTAATTGAGGATGAGTAAGAAAACAAGTGTCTTGTCAAAATGAAACTCAAAAGATTATTTTTGAATTTTTGAAGAAAATATGAAATATAGCAACAGCAATATGATTTCACGATTAGAAACCTAAAGTTATGGAAGACCATGAACATGAAACAAAAGCAAGAAGAATATTAGAACACATCTTGTGAAAAAAGTTAGATCTCTAAGAAATTATATAATAATTGTGAATCTTACTTGATAGAGTGAAAGAAATAGGCATAACGCTTAATGAAAAAGTTGGAGTTAAAACTTTCTTGACTTAGTGAAAGTGAGAAATGATAACAAAAGCTTTAAAAATAAAAATAAAATAGAGAATCCCACAAGTTCTACAGGAAATGGAGCAGAGAACTTGATGGTTGAAAAAAGTGAAGAAAAAATGGAATCCATAGGAAAAAGGAGAGCAGGTACAGTGCAATTAGAAAATATAAGAAGAAGAATAAGAAGAAGAAGAGAAAAGAGAAATAAAAATAAAAAAATAAAAATGGAAGTTAGATTAAAACTCTTCAGATAAAAGATTTAGCTTGAGTACTAGTAGCTTAATTGAGTTAAGTTTTTTTCTAACTATGTTAAGTCCTACAGACTCTTAAAGTGCTAAAGTCTACTAAAATTAGTTTGATCTATGCCTATTTGTGAATTTATGACCTTAATGAGAAATCATGAGATTTTACACTTGATTTTTGAGCGTCGGGGTGAAATAAAATTGTAAGCAGTGATAGTTTTGGTTGTCATCTACTCTTGAGTGTTGAAAGTAAATTGCATATGTTGTTAATGCTTACATGTCTTGCAAAGTATAAGTTTTTGCAAAAAAAAAAACCTCTTGTGTGGATTATTAACTTGAACCAATTTGAATTAAAGGATATTCCATGACCTATGTAAAATGAAAGTGAACATAAATGGTAGTAGTAGTTATTATGACATCCCCTGTCCCGATTAAGGAAAATGCCCAACCTGATACCCTAATTAAGCCCGCCAATCCTGCAAGACTTAACTAGAGCCAGCTGGCACTCTCCATCTATACCTAATAAACTCAACCAATATATTCACATCGAAATAATAAATCAAGGTATTACGCAGTGGAAAATTTATAACTTTTTTTATATATACAAATATATGGAAATATAGAGTTTATCAAAACCTGAACCCATAGATAAATCAACCCAACCATGTTTATCTACATTACAATAAGTCAAACAGAGTATATAAATACAAGAAGGTTCATTACATTAAAGAGATGACATGAAACTCCTAAATCTTCTCTTTCCCTTTAGTCGAACCGCCTGGTTCCGAACCTGAAATAGTTAATTTGGGTAAGCGCTCTAACTTACTCAGTAAGTAAAGATCCAAACTACTTATCAACATTCCATATAGTAAACAAGAATATCATGCAATAACAACAAGCACAATAATATTTAACAAGAATATGGTAATCATATAAACTCAATACATAATCAGATGCAAGCAAGATATTTTGGACAATTACAGTATGATTCCCCATTTTTATTTACAAAACTAGTCGATTACCATCGGCACTATTAATACGAGTGCTAGACCAACATAATGGCCGTTATGATGTCTAGCCAATCGATTAATGTCAAATGGTTCTATCCTAAGCCCTCTAGTGAATTTGTAACCCACCCAACATATAAACTAAGTACGAGTTACGTATAGACTGAGAGATCAACCATAAGTACTATACAACTTGGTCTCAGCCCTGAGGAGTTACTCTTATCGATCACATTAGACATTGTTTTCTATTCATTAGAAAAACCATCACAGTGTACATAATCCCCTCATTCCATTTCAACAGTCATATGAGCTAAATATATTAAATAGCTAGGCAACATTGATAAATAAGCGAATCCATACTTACTTCAGGTTTAAGTTCCCATCCAATTTTCTAACTTTCTGATTCAATGATTCTCTCGCAGGTAACCAACACCTATCATAGAACAACCATTTATTGTCAATTTAGGTCTATTATACTCTAATTAGAACCCCTAGACCCAAAGCTTTCGATAAACCACCCAAATCCAATCAATTTTGTACTAATCTGAGTGTGGATAGCACGCTATGTCCTAGAGCTAGCGCGCTATCAGCACTACTGAACTTCATACACACTTTTGGGGTCTAATAATGAGTTACCTGACATGGATTGTGTCTTATCCGTATGTCAGTCATCTTCCCCAGTACACGTAACGCGCTATGCGCATCAGACCTGCAACACCAGCACACTTTGACTCATCTAAACTTGACCCAAACCACATCCAAAACACTATAAACAATCACAAAACTACTCAAAACTGATCGAGAACAACCTGTAGTGAGGTGAGAGACCATAATTGATCAATAAATAGTTTCAACAACAACAATCCTAGCATCACCATCAATACAAACTTTGATAAACGGTGAAACAAATTATACCTATATGATGCTCACTAGTTCTTTGATTGATTAAGCTCCTCAACTAAGCCTAATTTCGCACCTCGGATAACTTGTCTCGATCGATAGCAAACCCTTAAACCCTATGTTTCATTTGATCAAATGTGTTTAGTTGATAAACATAAACTTCTTGGTTTATATATGTACATATATGGGTTTTCCTCAAGATACATATCGCGTCATTTCGAGATTGATCGAGTAGTGGTGTATTAAAGTGACACGCCATATCATGACACAATTTTTGACACATCTTTTCCTATGCTTTGTTTAAGAAGATCAAACAATCCATATAAATTCATTTTTCTTTTTTAATTTGAATATATATATATATATATCCTTATATATAAATATATATATAACTCTCATATTTCTTCTCCAATAATTTCATCGGGCATCCCTACGTGTAGCCACTAGCGTGCACATTCATGCCATGACTCCCTCGTCGCTCACATTGTACCGGTAATTCATGGTTTATAATGTATTTTTATCAATTATAGGTTTGTATATAACCCAATATTATACACAACCTATTTATATTTCAATTTCACAATCCAAAAAAACATCAAACGTCATGCAAATGCACATACACGCTAATCGAGGTTAGTCGAACCTAACTATAAGCCTAACTTGGGTTAATTACAATTTGGATTAATACTAATCACTAGCTAAAGGTAACAGGTCGTTACGGTTTTCCCAATTTAAAGCATTTCGAGCCTTAAGACTCAAGTAAACATAAAGTTACATGTATTCTAAAAGAGAAATGGAAATTGCTTCTTTATGTAGAATTCTCGTTCCCTAGTTAGTTCCTCATCTCTGTGAAATTGTCATTTCACTTTAACCAAATGAATATCTTTGGTTCTCAGCCTCTGAATCTTACGATCAAGTATCTAAATCGGTTGCTTACCAAAAGATAAGTCTTTTTGAAGATCAAATTCATTCCAATCAATCCTTGAAATGAATTGAGTCTTCGTCTTATGTAGCATAGATACGTGAAAGACATTGTGAACCTCCGTAATTTGAGGAGGTAACTGTAACCTGTAAGCTATAGGACCAATCCTTTTCTGTACTCTGAACCGCCCAATATACCTTGGAGCTAGCTTACCTCGCAACCCAAATCTATACAAACCAATCATCGTGAAAATTTTAATTAGACAAAATCATCCTTTGAAAAATCTAAAAACCTATGATGTTTCTTGGCGTATCTCATTTGCTTGAATTGTGCCATAGTTAAAAGTTTGTTAATCTATTGTATCCTCTCTGTGTAGTCGTAAATCAACTCATGCCCTAATAAAACTATATCTCCAAGCTCTGCTCAACACGCTGGTGATCGACAAGGTCGACCATACAGTGCCTTAAATGGAGCCATTCCTGTAGTAGCTTGATATATATTATTATAAGAGGACTCATACAGAAGAGTATATTTCTCCTAGTTACCTCCAAACTCCAAGACACAACCTCGAAGCATATCCTCAAGCACAAATATCAACCGCTCAGTATATCAATTAGTTTGAGGATGGTATGTCGTATTGAGGTTAAGCACAGTTCACAACTGCCTCTGTAATTCACTCTACAACCTGGACGTGAATCTTGGATCCCTATCCAAAGTAATCGATACTGGAACCCCGTGAAATCTCAATACCTCCCGTGTGTGCATCTTGCATAAACAGTCAATAGGATATCGCATAGAAACTGGTAAAAAATGCACAGATTTTGTCAATCTATTAACTACAACCCAAATGGCATCATGTTTGCACTCAGAGGTAGATCATAAACAAAATTCATTGATATATGTTCCCATTTCCATTCAGGGATAGGTAATGAATGTAATAACCCTCTAGGTTTGCTATATTTCGCCTTAACTTGCTGACATGCCTCACATCTCTTTTGGAACTTAGTAATGTCAATCTTCATCCCGACTACCAATAAACATGTCTCATATCATGATACATCTTAGTGTTACATGGATGAATAAAGTAAAGATATCGATGAGATTCCCATGGCAATCGCTGCCTCAACTGATCCTGAGCTGGAATCCATAATCTATCCCTGAATCGCAGCGCCACGTCATCAGAAACTGACCAATCTGGATTATCTATACTTGCTGCAAACCCCGACGTGCTACATATTCCTGATCAGCTTTTTGACTATCAACCACCCGTTGAATCATCTTTGGCTCAGCTGGAATCTAAGCATAGAAGAACAAATTAGTAGCTCTGGGACTAGCTCTCTTAGTTTATGATGTGTCAGCTGGACTTTCATGAATCATCATCACTGAAGCTTCTTAAAAAACCTGAAGTGAGAAGCTCTAGCAGTACCTACGTTCTCTCTTCCTATTTTTCTCCTACTTAAGGCATCAGCAACCACATTTGCTTTGCCTGGGTGGTACTCTAGAGTGAAATCATAATCCTTAAGAAACTTAAGCCATCTATGTTGTCTCATTTTCAATTCACCCTAAGTAAGTAAGTATTTCAGACTCTTATGATCTAAAAATATTGTGAACCTCTCGTCATATAGATAGTGCCTCCAAATCTTCAAGGTAAAAACCACTACAACTAACTCATGATCATGAATTGGATAATTTCTTTGATGAATCATTAGTTTCCTCAAAGTATAAGCTACAACCCTGCCTTCCTGCAACAGCACACAGCTAAAGCTTGAATGAGAAGCATTAGTACAAATCACCAATTCCTTCCCAAACTCAGGCAATGTAAGAACAGGTGTCGTAGCCAATCTGTCTTTCAACTCCTTAAAAGCTATTATGCACTCGTCAAAGCATAGAAAATCTACATCATTTTATGTTAGCGAAGTTATTGGTAAAGCAATACAAGAGAATCTCTCAACAAATTATTTGTAATGACTCGCTAACCCTAGATAACTCAGAATCTCTAACACTATGGTAGGTGTCATCCCCTCAATAATGTGACCCAAGTAAGCTGGGTAGGGAGCGAGAAAACCTAGTAATATCTAGGTTTTGGTAGATTTGGAAGGTTTCATGGGAGTTAGTTGCTGGTTGGTGCACCACGGATGGTTCGCGGCATAGCGTTCGGAGGCTCGCGCATAGGTATGGGGAAATCGTATGTGCCATAGATGAGGTAGCGTGTATGGGCGTGGACAAGGTCAAGCCTTTGAGCTCACCTAGGCGCGGCGCCTAGGCAGGGAGCACAAAGGCGCCTTGGCACGACCTCGGCATGAGCACAATTGGGCTTTAGCATAAGCAAGGTCGCGCTTTGGTAGGTTCCTTTGGCACGTTCTTTGGCGGGAGCATAGTGGGGCCTTAGCACGGGTCTTGCCATGAGCAAGGTCGTGCCTAGATAGGTTCCTTTGGCAAAAGCAAGGCACGAGCGGGGCGATACATTGGAGATTCCCTTGGAATAAGCAAGGTCATGCCTTGGCACGAGGAAGACCGAGCCTTTGTATAGACAAGGTCATGCCTTGGCACGGGCAAGGCATACCTTGGCATGGGTTGACAAGTCTTGACTTGGGCGTTGACCCGGTCAAAGTACGCTTGGTCTCATTTCTTAATGTTTCCTATTGGAGCTGGGGAAACGACTTAACATCTACTATAAGGGGAGGTGTGTTCTCTCCTAGGGGTGGCATGGGCAAGGAAGCAAGGAAGACCCTCGAGCATGCCTTGGGCAACCATGCAAAGGCAAGACCCATAGATGGACCATGGTGTCGGCCACCCCGAGCAAGTCAAACTCGGACGGGCCGAGCTTCGGCTCGCACCTAGGGTGCCCAGGCGTGCAACTAGGCACCACCAATCAGACCATATCCCTTTAGCAAGGCAAATTATAGGCTTGGATGGGCCAAGTCAAGTGCAGTTACAAGCGGTTATGTAACTACCTTAGTCATGGCTCATGGCATGACCAAGGCACGTCCCAACAACTTTCGGGTACTATGAGCTTGTGCCTATTGACCAGGTGTTCAAGACGGTTATGGAACCAGGTGGCAGCAAAGGAAGGAAGCAGTTAGGTGGCTATTTTGAGCACTACATAGGTGTGGTGGTTTACTTATTCTCGAGTAATATACATAGGACAGGTGTCATTGGTGGTTATGTAACCAACTTGGTTGTTTTGCTATAAAGCAAATGCATAAGAGAAGGGCACGAGTTCATGCATGAGTGGCATGAGATGTATGAGATGTATGAGATGTTAGAGTTGTAATCTACTTAAACTAAGTAACAAATGTCCTTTGTGCCATTTTTGCTGTTCAATCACGTTTTCATTGGTGTGCTGAACTAAGGTGGTATTTAGGCACCACGGGTTGGATTAGGTGGAAAAAATTTTCCTTACGGTAAACCCCTCGCTTAACGGCCCCATGACAACTGGTATCAGAGCCTCGTTTCGAAGATGAAAGCGACCCGAGCAGTGAGTGATCTGAGTGAGAAGGTAGCTTACTTAAAGCATATGATGGCAACGTGGGTGTTCCAGTGGAGGCTGCGGAGTCTTCAATGACTGCGCAGTGCATTGAAGGGCTGGAGATGTTCGGGCCTTCCTTAGTGGCTAGGACAGAGTCACAAAAAGCTTTAATATCCATATGGGAGTCCAGATTCAAGGATTTAGTTGCTGATGTTCGTACAATGGGTGGACTCACCACCGAGACAGTGGATGAAATGGCTGTGGAGGTGAGACTTCTCAAGAAAGTCGTGGGAGGAACCTCGGAGGTTTCTAGTGTGGTGAAAGTAAGACCTAAGGTGTCGGAGCCAGAGAAATTCTCAGGCTAGCTGAGCGCGAAGGAGCTTGAAAACTTCCTTTGGGACATGGAGCAGTACTTTGTTACTGTCCAAACGGAACCAAAAGGTCATCCTGACTTCCATGTATTTGGAAGGAGATGCAAAACTTTGGTGGCGAACCAGAGTTGATAATGATGCAGTTGCTAGTCGAACAAGGATTGTGGAGTGGGAGGTGCTAAATTGGGAATTGAAGGATCAATTTCTTCCCATAAATGCGGCATGGCAAGCGCGGGAGGCCTTGTGCCAATTGAAGTAGAAAGGGACAGTTAGAGAATATGAGAAAGGATTATCTTCCTTACTGTTTGACATTAAAAATATGTCCGAGGAGGACAAGTTGTTTAATTTCACAGCGGGATTGCAAGGATGGGCACAATCGGAGCTGGAAAGGAAAGGTGTGAAAGACTTGTCGAGTGCAATTGCAGTAGCAGATCGAATTGTAGATTACAAGACTAGTGGTGCTTCTTCTGAATCAAAAGAAAAGAAGTACAAGGAAAAGGATCTAGCTGGTGGATCCAAGAAGGAGGAGGAGCCTTCTTCAGAATTTGATGCTAGTGTCAAAGCATCGATGTCGAAAAGGGGCTGCTTCATATGTGACGGTCCTCACCGGGCAAGGGATTGCCCAAAGAAAAAGAAGTTAAATGCGATTGTTGCGGATGAACCAAGGTTCGGATGAATCCATTGCAATTGCTTAACATGATGCAGGTGCAAAAGGTCGTGGGATCAGTCGGGCTGATGTTTGTAGAGGTTCAAGTCAACAAACAAACGGTGAAGGTGATGATAGGCTCGGGAGCCACACATTCGTTTGTAGCGGAGAACCTAGCTCGGAGGCTTGGTTTACAGCCTGCCAAAAGTGCAAGCGCGGTGAAGGCAGTTAATTCAGAACCAAAGAAGACTATGGGCATAGCCTTGGACGTGAGCATTCTAATTGACACTTGGGAGGGCAACGTAAATTTGTTGCTCCGTTAGATGATTTTAAGATCATTGCGGGAAATGATTTCTTGATGGCTGAGAAAGTCGTTGTGATTTCATCACTTCATGGCTTGCTGATCATGGATGAAAATGGGTCGTGCCTTGTTCCAGCGATGCGAGGCATGGATAAAGGCAGTACACTAAGGCTGATGGCACCGCAAGTACGGGATCAGATGGAGAAAGGTTGCTTTAATGGGCACAGTCTTGTGGACAGACAGAGTTGGGTGTTCAATGAGGGCATCGAACATTTCAGCGAGGGGATGTTTATTAGCCCTTCAATAATGTGACCCGAGTAAGCTGGCTAGGCAGCGGAAAACCTAGCAATATTTGGGTTTTGGTGGACTCGAAAGGTTTCATGGGAGTTAGTTGCTGGTTGATGCACCACAGATTGTTCGGTATGGCGTGTGAAGGCTCGCACATAGGTATGGGGAAATCGTATGTGATATAGATGAGGCAACGTGTATGGGCGTGGACAAGGTTGAGCCTTGGTGCATGCCTAGGAGCGGCGCCTAGGCGGGGAGCACAGTGGCGCCTTGGCACGACCCTTGCACGACCCTTGGCACGAGCACGGTTGGGCCTTAGCATGAGCAAGGTCGCGCTTTGCCAGGTTCCTTTAGCACGTTCCTTGGCGAGATCATAGTGGCGCCTTGGCACGAGTAAGGTCGCGCCTATGTAGGTTCTTTTGGCACGTTCCTTGGCGGGTGCACGGTGGCGCTTTAGCATGAGAAAAGCCCACCTTGGTAGGTTTCTTTGGCATGAGCAAGGTCGCACCTTGGCAGGAGCAAGGTTGCATTTTGGCAGGTTCCTTTGGCACGTTCCTTAGCGAGAGCGCATTGGTGCCTTGGCACAGGCCTTGGCAAGAGCAATGTCGTGCCTTGTCAGGTTCCTTTGGCACAAGCAAGGCACGACCAGGGCAATACCTTGAAGATTCCTTTGGCACGAGTAAAGTAATGCCTTGGTACGAGCAGGGCTGCGCCTTGGCACGGACAAGGCCGCGCCTTGGAACGGGCATGGCATACCTTGGCAAGGGTTGACAAATGTTGACTTGGGCATTGACCCGATCGAAGTACGTTTGGTCTCATTTCTTGATGTTTCCTATTAGAGATGGGGAAATGGCTTGACATCTACTATAAGGGGAGGTGTGTTCTCTTCTAGGGGTAGCATGGGCAAGCAAGCATGAAAGACCCTCAAGCATGCCTTGGGCAACCATGCCAAGGTAAGACCCGTGGACAGACCATGGTGCCGGCTACCCCGAGCCAGTGGGAATCGGACGGACCGAGCTTGGGCTAGCACCCAGGGTGCCTAGCCGCGCATCTAGGCACCACCAATCAGACCTTGTCCCTTAAGTAAGGCGAATTATAGGCTTGGACAGACCAAGTCAAGTGCAATTAATAGCGATTATGTAACTACCTTGGTCACGGCTCATGGCATAACCAAGGCACGTCTTAACAACTTCCAGGCACTGTGAGCATGTGCCTATTGACCAGGTGGTCAAGATAGTTATGGAACCAGGTTGCAGCAAAGGAAGGAAGCAGTTAAGTGGTTGTTTTTAGCACTACATGGGTGTGGTGGTTTACTTATTCTCGAGTAATGTACATAGGACAGGTGTCCTTGGTAGTTACGTAACCAACTTGGTTGTTTTGCTATAAAGCCAAGGCATAAGAGCTTGGGAGAAAGGCACGAATTCATGCATGAATGGCATGAGATGTATGAGATATTAGAGTTGTAATCTCATTGAACTAAGTAATAAACGTCCTTTGTGCCATTTTTGTTGTTCAATTACGTTTTCGTTGGTGTGCTGAACTAAGGCGGTCCTTAGGCACAACGGGTTGGGTTAGGTAGGAAAGATTTTCCTTAGGGTAAACCCTTCACTTAACGACCCCGTGACAGTAGAAATAGGCCAATCCTTGATTGCCTCAACCTTCACTGGATTAACAGATATACCTTTAACATTAACAACATTTCCAAGAAATTTGACCTATGAAGACCAAAATCTGCACTTACTAATTTTGGCATACAGTCGATTATCCTTCAGAATTTGCAATGTAACTTTAAGGTGATGCGAATGCTCTTTCTTAGTCTTCAAATAGACCAAAATATCATTGATAAACATGATGATAAATCGATTAAGATAGGGTTTAAACACCCTGTGAATTAGATCCATGAACATAGCAAGAGCATTAGTGAGCCCAAACGGCATCAATGTAAACTCGAAGTGCCCATAGTGAGTACTGAAAGCTTTCTTCGAGATATCCTTATCCGCGATTCTCAATTGATGATACCGTGACCTCAAATCAATCTTTGAGAAATATCTGGCACCCTTCAACTGCTCAAACAAATCATCAATTCTAGGCAAGGGATATTTTTTCCAGATAGTCACCCAGTTCAACTGTCTATAATCAATCCACATTAGTAGGGTTTTGTCCTTCTTTTTCACAAAAAGAACAGGTGCTCCCTTTGGTGACATGTTAGGATGGATAAAGCTTTTCTAAAGAAACTCCTTAAGCTGTGTTTGCAACTCACACAATTCCTTTTATACCATATAGTATGGAGGAATAGATATAGGTTTGGTACCAGGAATAAGATCAATGATGAAGTTAATGACAAGTGGCGGTGGTAATCCAAGCAAGTAAGATGGAAAAACTTTCAAAAACTCACAAACCAAGGGTATCTCATGAACCTTAAGTTCCTTTCTAGGCTCTCCAAAGGTAACAATTCTTGCCATAACTTCTAAATCTCGAGGTGTAGCTTCCTTTCCACAATTTGTGAATCGTGAAGGATTATAGCCTTTATATACTATAATCTTAGAAAAGTTAGGCATGCGAAAGATCATCGTGTTATGGAAATAGTCAATACTGGCATGATATGCTAATAACCAATCAATCCCTAGTAATGCATCGAATTGCAAGAACTCCATCACCTTCAAACCAATTGGAAGTTTGTTCTCCCTAATCTTGATTACACATCTCTCATATATTGGGTTAGGATAAACTTTCTCACTCACCGCTATGATCAGAATCAAAAATGTATCGACTCTAACAGGTTTCAATTTCAAATCATCAACCATTGCTCCAGTAATAAATGAAATTGTAGAACCAACATCAAATAAAGTTTGCATATCTCGACCACAAATATTTAATATACCTTCCACTAGTTTTTTGTTGGCCTCTGGATCTGCCTCTGCCACTACATGAGCATGTCCTCATGTAGGTGGTGTGGTACTACCTACCGATGTGGCTGGCGGCTTAGTACACTCCCTCGCAATATGTCGGGTCTACCCACACCTGTAGCAAATTGTGGATGCCTTCTGGGATATACTACTGGCTTAAGAAGCATGCTCCGATCCATTAGGTTTCCGTGAAGATTGCGTTCTACCTTTACCTCTACCTCTAAATCGAGATGGTGGCAATGGTGGTTTGGCTATTAAAGTTTAAGAAACTGGCGGAAGGGTTGCGCTAACAAATGTCATTCCTGTAGATCCTGACGGTATAGCTATACCAGCTATATTCCTTTATCTCTTCTTCAGCCCAAAAAATTGAATTCTGGACTCTCTGACTTCCAAGATAATGTGGTACTGGGAGCGGTAGTGCAACGACCATTCCAGGTGGTTTGCTAGAATAGTTGCTTCTACCTCCATCGCACTATCAAATACAAAAGCGTAGCTAGTGCGAGGATGAGAAGAAACAACAACCCTAATCTCATAGTTCAGCCCACCAAGAAACAAGTTAATCTTGTTCTCCTCTAGCTCTACCATCTCTGGAGCAAATTCACTAAGCTTAGTGAACCTCTGTTCATACTCCCTAACAAATATTGGTCCCTACTTCAGTTGAATGAATTCAATCTTCTTCCTGTTCCGGACTGATTTAAGGAAATACTACATGTAAAATATTGTCTGAAACTATTTCCACGTAGTGATAGTCTTCCCTTCGCTCTTTAAGTAGTTTCACCACTTCCTTGTAAAGTCTATTAACAAGAAAATGACTAGTTTAACCTTAAATCGGTCTTCAACGTCGACAACAACAAAACATTGCTCCATTTCCAATAATCGGGTATCAGCCATTCCTTCCTCTACACTGCCATCAAACATCATAATATCATATTTCATGAATTCCTTACGAGTTCTAGGAACGGGCTTCTCCGAATCATCTAGCACATCGGTAACTATTTCTGGTACCTGAACTGCTGAACTACCAGCTTGAATTGGAGTTGCTGCTATCTCAGCTCCTCCCTCAGCTTTGCTAACCTCGAGACTGGTTGTAGGCTGTGCCTCAGGTCGTTGTATTGGTGGTCTAGTCTGAGCCATCATCATTGCCATTAACTTGGCCTGAGACTCCAATAAATGTTCCATTGGCTACTTCATTCTAGATTTCCACTAATCCTTTGTATTCATGTTACCCTGAGTTTCTGACCTCTGTGATCCCTCCCCTTGATCTGCCATTAAATTATGTAGTCAAAGGAGAGATAAGATCATCAAGTAACATCTATACGATTCAAAGAAATCATAACTATAAATATATATATATATATCTCAATATATGCAGCAAATAACGTATAATAGTGTTGTCATTTTCATTTCCCCTCAAAACATGATGAAAGTTGTTTATAAAACCCTAAGTTTATTCGTAACTCGAGACAAATCTCAAAGTCAATAAATATAGGTTTCGATACGACAGATTATGCTATCATTCACTTTGAAATCATTTTAAAGCGAAATACGGTTCAGAGCCTAATTCATGATACCACACTATATCAACATTACCATTTTACTTCTAAAAGTGATAAAACTAAGGGTTTGATACCAAGCTGTGACATCCCCTATCCCGATTAGGGAAAATGCCCAACCTAAAACACTAATTAAGCCTACTAATCCTGCAAGAATTAACTAGAACCAGCAGCCTCTCCATCTATACCTAATAAACTCATCCTATATATTCATATCGAAATAATGAATCAAAGAATTACACTACAAAAAATTTAAAACTTTTTCGATATATACAAATATATGGAAATACGGAGTTTATTAAAACCTGATCCAATATATAAATCACCCTAACCCTGTTTATATACATCAAAATAAGTCAAACAGAGTATATAAATACAAGAATGGTTATTACATCAAAGAGAACACACGAAACTCCTAAATTTTCTCTTTTCCTTTAGTTGAAGCGCCTAGTCGCGAACCTGAAATAGTTAATTTGGGTGAGGGTCCAACTTGCTCAGTAAGTAAGGATCCACACTACTCATCAACATTCCATATAGTAAACAAGAATATCATAAAATAACAAAATGCACAATAATATCTAACAAGAATATGAAAATCATATAAATTCAATACATCGGCACTATTAATACGAGTGCTAGACTAACATAATGGTCGTCATACAATAACAACATGCACAATAATCAAATGAAAGCATGATATTTTGGACAATTACACTGTGATTCCCCATTTATATTTATAAAACTAGGGTTGATTACCCATCGGCACTATTAATACGAGTGCTAGACCAACATAATGGTCGTTATGATGTCTAGCCAATCGATTAATGTCTAATAGTTCTATCATAAACCCTCTACTGAATATGTAACCCACGCAACCTATAAACTGAGTAGGAGTTACGTATAGACCGAGAGATCAACTCCAAGTATTATACAACCTAGTCTCAGCCTTGAGCAGTTACTCTCATGGATTATATTAGACGCCATTTTCTATTCATTAGAAAACCATCACAGTGTACATAATCCCATCATTCCATTTCAACTGCTATATGAGCTAAATATACTAAATAGCCAGGCAATATTGATAAAAAAAGTGAATATGTACTTACATCGGGTTTAACTTTCCATCCAATTTCCTTATTTTCTGAGTCAATAATTCTCTCTCGAGTAACCAACACCTATCATAGACCAACCATTTGTTATTAATTTAGGTCTATTATACTTTAATTAGAACCCTTAGACCCAAGGCTCTCGACAAACCACCCAAATTCAATTGGTTTTGTACTGATATGAGTGTTGATAGCGCGCTATTTGCACTACTGAACTTCATACACACTTTTAGGATCTGATAGCACGCTACCTAACATGGATAGAATGTTATCCATATGTCAGTCATCTTCCCCAATATGCGTAGAGCACTATGGACAATGCCTAGCGCGCTATGCGCACCAGAACTGCAACACTAGCATACTTTGACTGAACCAAGCCACATCTAAAACATTAAACAATCATAAAACTCATCAACACTGATCAAGAACAACCTCTAGTGACTTGATATACCATAATTGATCAATAAAGAGCTTAAACAACAACAATCCTAGCATCACCATCAATTCCAACTTTTATAGACACTAAAACAAATTATATCTATATGATGCTCACAAGTTGTTTGATTGATTAAGCTCATCAATCAAGCTTGAATCTACACCTCGAACAACTTGTCTCGACCGGTAGCAAACCCCTAAACCCTCAGTTTTGTTTGATCAAATGTGTTTAGTTGATAAACATCAACTTTTTTGTTTATATAAATTTAGGATTTTCTCGAGATACATATCGCATCATTTCGAGATTGATTGAGTAGTTGATGTGTTAAAGTGACACACCTTATCATGACATAATTTTTGACACATATTTACTTACGGTTTGTTCGAGAAGATCAAACAATCCATATAATTTCATTTTTTTCTTTTTTAATATCAATATATATTTATTACATCCTTATATATAAATATATATAACTCACGTATTTCTTCGCCAATAAATTAACTGGACATGCCTACATATAGCCACGAGCGTGCACATTCATGCCACGACTCCCTCGTCACTCATAGTGTATCGGTAATTCATGGTTTATAATGTATTTTATCAATTATAGGTTTGTATATAACCCAATATTATACACAACCTATTTATATTTCAATTTCACAATCCAAACAAAAATCAAACATCATGGAAACGCACACACAAGCTAATCGAGGTACACCGAACTTAACCCCGAGCCTAACTCGAGTTAATTACTATTTGGATTAGTAATAATCACCAGCTTAAGGTAACAGGTCGTTACAGTTATAATAATTAGTAAAATACACTTTCTCGGGACATGCAAAATCTTAAGTTTGGAGGTATTGATAGGTGATTATTTAGACTTATATATAGTATTAGTTTAGTAGTATAATTAGCTTAAATATCTTGAAATGGATTATAATTGATGGTATTTATACATTTTCATGTGTACAAGGCATAAAGTAGACAAACAAGTGAATCCTTGAAGGAACAAGGCTAAAATATGTAAAAGTAAGTTTGGCGATATGGATAAGATAGTTGACAATGTAGGAAGAAAAGTGGACAGTGTAGGAGATGAAGGCACAACGTGAGAGAGCAAGAATAGGAGGAAAATAATTCATCATGGCCGACACAATGGTGGTGCCATTGGTAACAAGGGACGGTTCTAAGACTAGATACGCAGGACGTCGAGTATACTGAATGAGGAAAAAGCATACCCAATGGCCGAAGTTGTCACGGAACTGGGCATCACACATACAGCGCCAAATCATAAGTGACAGCACTGAGACTAAAGAAAATAGAAAGTTAGAGTTCTATTTCGAGTGAATTATTTATCATGGTTTCTAATTGCTTTCTAATGTGTTTTAGAAGTATAAATAAGTATTAGAACGTGGTAAACTCACCTAATACCACCCATTTGCAACCATTATCATAGATTAGCATAGGTTTTCTTTATTCTTGATTATTAAAAAGATTTGTGGAAGAGAAGACAATGAAGACTCAAGTGTGGTGATTCGGGTATTATTTTTATTGATTGAATTGAAGCTATTTGATTATGTTTTTAATTACGATGAATACCATTATGTGCATATTTGTTTCAATGAAGTGTGAGTAATTTATTAATCTTAGGGATCAGTGGATCCTATTGTGAGAATGCAATGCTATAAACATAAATAGATTATAAAGTTAAAAATTGCAATTACTAGGATTTTTATTGATTATGAGTGTAATGCTATGAACATCTTGATTAAGTGTTTGTTTTTATTAGGTTTTACAAGTTATCATAGCCATTGAAGCATTTTAGCAGCATATGGATGGTACAACTATAAAATACATAACATTAAGAGATAGTTATTAATTAGGAAGGTATGGATCGTAAACTTAGTTGGTTATGAATCCAAAGATTTGAAACTTAAAGCAATGTGGAGCTTACGTTATTAACACCGACAGGTGGAGTTCTAGTTTATACATTAGAATCTTTTCCATCGCGACTGTGGGTTGAATTGGATTTGAAGAAAAATTTTCTATTCTAATTCGGCCCAGCACACACATGATAAAGATGAGAAAGCGAGTTGAAAAGCATAGTATTTCATTACCCAATTGAAGTTGTGAACTAAGATATTCTTAATATAAGAGTTTAAAATTAATTTATATTGATTTGTTAGATTAGATTAATTTAGTTTAAAAACATATAAAAAGATTTCCTTAGCAATAGAGTAATTTTGACTAGGAAACACCGATTGCATACATCTTTCCATTAGGACGATATCCATAATCAACATAAGTTGGTTAGACTATTACTACAATTAATATGTTATACTTGCAGCCACGATCATATAATGATTAGCGATGTGTCTATAAACACACGGCATCACGGAGTTTGAGTGACGTCGCCAGCAAGGCGGCGAGTTGTAAGCAATAAAGGCTCATAACAGGTTTAGTGCAGTCACAACACAATCACGGCGTCTTGCCTTATAAGGAACGATGCCAAGGTTGAAGATAGGGGTTTTAAACCCTATTTCACCTACATCTTGCACACTTGAAACCTATTATATGCACTACCAACCAAGCATACATCCCTTTGAAAATCAAGTTTGACCAATTCTAAGTGAGAAAAAAGTTTTTCCAATGATTGAGAGTGAAAGGAGAAAGTGCATTGTGGATTTGCACAAAAATGAGAGCTAAGACATTGATTTGAAGATTTGATTCAAGAGAGCACTAAGGTTTTAATTTATGAGACAAGTGAGAGGGTTTGGATTGATAGACATTTAGAGGAGCAATCTACACCAAAAAGTAGTTAGGCATTAAGGTAAAGTTACAATTTCATTAGTTATGTTTTGAAATTTGAAATATTTTGATGAAATTGCATGAATTGTGGATATGAAGTTGTTGGATGAGAATTTGAAGTTATGTGAATGTTGAGCATCAATGTGGCTTATAGAGACCTAGTATATATCTTTTGCATTATATGGCATGTGAATGATCCTTGTGCTGTAAAATCTTAATTTTAAGTGATTTGAATATCCGTGTTCTTAGTAGTAGTGTTGTGTGAAATATTTAAAAAAATGCCAAAAATAAGAAGGTAAGCAAGTCAAGTTAGTGAAGTGAAAGCAAATGATCGTGAGGCATCATCCTCAAAAGATCCAAATGAGAAGGAACCTAGGCCTTTAAAGTCTGACTACTACATTAGTAGAAAGGCTAAGGATAGATACGAGTTATTGAGCATAAAGAATTCATTTGCGAAAAAAGGAATTAATTTATCTGCTAAGTATGACAAGAGAGTAAACAACTTCATTAGGCAACAAGGTTATGAGCAATTCATTCAAGACTATAAGGAGAACAAGGTTGAAGAAGTGAGTGAAACTATTTATGAATTTTATGCCAATACAAAATTTACTAAGACGGGTGATCCAATGAAGGTGAGATGGGTGTTTGTCCCTTTTAAAGTTTGTTACATAAATAGCATCTAAGGGTTAGAACACTTGAGTATGGTTGGAGCTTACCAAAGTTTCTCATATAATTTGTATGAGACCCTACAACTTATACCCTTTTAAAGCCATAAAGAGAACCTTAGTTATCTGAGGACAACAAAATGGGTAATGGGAGTTGAGAATGTGTCGAACTACATTAAGAAAAGAGCGTAAAAAAGTTTATAAAATGTGGCAGCATTTTTAGGTTATTTCATTGTACCCGACAACTCAATAGGGCGAGATCAATAAGCCTAAGGTGGCTTGTTTGTATGAGATTAGAAAGAATGGAGATATCAACATCAGCTAGATCATCTACAAGAACTTAAGGGAGTCCGTCATGTTAGAGAGAGACAACAAATTGTTGTTTCCAATTTTATTACTTAGATGTGCTTGAAGGCTATAGTGAAATTGCCTTAGGATGAAGAGTTTGCTATTAAGGCCCAGGCAACCATAAATAAGGATTTTATGCTCACACTGAATTCACCAACTAGTTACCAAGACTCTGAGGATGAAAAAGAGAGAGAGCCAAAGGGAACATAAGTAAGGCCGAATTATTTGCTAAAGAGTAGGAGGATCACGCAGCAGCAACAACAGCAGCAGAGTTAGCCCAGAAGTAGCAAAACAAAAGATATTGAGAGGATGAGGATCACCAATAGGGATTTGCTGAGGGCTGCGAGTTTGTTGACAAACTTATAGAAGAGCAGGACTTGGATGGTCTTGAGGTTTCTCCACCACCTCCGCTACCACAAACACAGTACAACCACTAGAGGACTTGACTCCAAGGCAGCAGAGGTTGTAGATTGCTAAGATGAGGAGACAATACAAAGAGGACATGGCTTAGTATCTCTAAACCTTGATGAGATATGAGCAAGACCGACTAAAGGGCAGCAAAACTTCATGTTATTTGCAGATCATCATAGGGACGTAGCTAGATACGAAAGGATCATACAAATTAGACATACTGATAGTTCTATTGGCTCTCCATCGGCACCAAACTATGTGTTTGATCCAGATGTGGTGCGGAGCAGAAGGGTAGAGCGTCCTTTCACACCATCCTTTGCTAGAGTTGATGATGGTGATGATGATGATGATGCACAGTCCTAGAGTCAGAGTCCTAGGATTTCTTTAGATAATGGGGATATGAGAGATACATTGATAATGATTAACCTTACATTTGGGATATTTTTTCACTTATTTAGTTATTTAAGTTTTATGCATTATTTCTATCTTGTGTAACTATTTGTTTGTGTTTTAATGTTTTTATGTTTGAGGCTTAATTTTAAACCTTGAGGACAAAGTTTGGTTTAAGCAACATTACACTATGGGAAGTGGTAAAAAAGGATAAAATAAGGATAAACATTATAGGTACGATCGTAAAATTTTATTTTTGAAGCCGTTAAAGAGGAAAGCATGGTAGTGTATTAATTTTCTTATTTACTTGCTATTTGAATATTTAAGTAGTATCAATTAGGTTATATATAGTAAGATGTAATGAATATTTAGTTCATTTGAAAAGTTCATCACTTTAATTGAGGATGAGTAAGAATACAAGTATCTTAGAGATATGAAACTTAAGAGAGTGTTATTAAATTTTTTTAAAAGAAAATGAGGTATTTAGCAACAATTGTATGATTCCATGATTAGAAACCTAGATTTAGGAAAGACCATGGGCTTGAAACAAAAGCAAGAATAATACTAGAACACTTATTGTGAAAAAGTTAGATCTCTAAGGAAATCTATTATAAGTGTGAATCTTACTTGATGATAAAAAGTAAATAAAGACTTAGTACTAAGAGGGAAAAAAATAAGCATTGTTTTTAATGAAAAAATTCAAGTTAAGACTTGCTTGATAGATTGAAAGTGAGAAGTGCTAACAATAGTTTTTTAAAAAAATAGAGAATCCCACAAGTTATAAGGGAAAATGAGCAGAGAACTTGATGATTGGAAAAAAAGAGAAAAAATAGAATCCATAAGAAAAGTAGTAGGGACCATGCAATAAAGTAATGTCTGAGGAGAAAATAAAATAAAGATAAAATATAAATGAAAATAAAGGAGGAAGTTAGATTAAAACCCTTCAAATAAAAGATTTAGCTCGAGTACAAGTAACTTAATTGAGTTAAGTTCTCTTTCCAACTATACTAAGTCCTATTAACTCTTGAAGTGCTAAAGTCTACAAAACTAGTATGATCTATGGTTATTTGTGAATTCCTAAGCTTAATGTGAAATTATGATATTCTACACTCGCTACTTGAGTGTCGAGGTGAAATAAACTTGTGAGTAGTGATGGTTTTGGTTGTAAACTACTTTGGTGCTTCAAAAGTGAATTGTATTTATTGTTAAGGCAACATATTTTGCAAATATAAGTTTTCCCAAGGAAAAGCTCTTAAGTGGGTCATTAACATGAGCTTATTTAGATTAAAGGATACTCCATGAATGATGTGAAATGAATAAGAACTTTAGTAATAGTAGTAGTAGTAAGAATACTTAGTATAATAAATTTTTGCTCAGGATGTGCAAAATCCAAAGTTTGGGGGTATTTGATAAGTAATTATTTGGACTTATATATAGGACTAGTTTAGTAGTATATTTTGTAAAAATATCCTAGAATAAGCTCTAATTGGCGGTATTTATGTATTTTTGGGTTCACGAGGTATAAAGGAGATAAACGAGTGAATTTGTGAAGAAATGAGGCTAAAATGCACAAAAGTAGGATTGACACCGTGGCTAACGTGATTGATGTCGTGGGAAGAAAGTTGGACAATGTGGGCACAGCGTGGAAGACCAAGAACAGAAGAAAATGAGGTCAATGTGGTTTTGTGGGTTACAAGGGACGACATCCGGGAGGTAAGTGCATGGTGTTAAGTCTGCTGAATAAGAGAAAAAGCACACAAAATAGCCGAAGCTGTCACCACGCCGTGACATTACACACAAAAAGTAGGATCATTAAGTGAAAACAACGAGAAGAGTGAAAATACAAAGTTAGAGTTCTATTTCGTGTAGATATATTAGGGTTTCTTAATATTTCCTGAAGTGTCTTAGGAGTATAAATAGGTATTAAAAAGTAATAAGCTAATTCAATACCACAAATTAGCATACATTAAAACCAATTAACCTATTCTTACTTTGTTCTTGAATATTAAGAAGATTTGTGAAAAGAAGATATTGAAGACTCACTTGTGGTGATTCGATATTGCTTCTTTGATTTAATTGAAGTTATTCATTTAATCATTGATTGCAATGAATACCATTTGTGCATGTCTATTTCAATGAAGTATGAGTAGTTCATTAATCTTAAAGATTAATGGATCATATGGTATGAATGTTATACTAAAGTAGTATGAGTGGATTATAAAGATAAAAAGTTGCAATGATAAGAATTTGCATCGATTCAGAGCCTAATTCTACGAACATCTTGATCACGTGTTTGTCGATTATGGATCGTAGGAGTTACCATGGCCATTGAAGCTTTTAAGCCGGATATGGACGGTACAACCATAAAATATATAACATCGATAAATAGTTATTGATAAGGGAGGCATGGATAGTAAACTTAATTGGTTATGAATCTAAAAGATTTGGAACTTAAAGCAATGTGGAGCTTACGTTATTCATACCAATAGGTGGAGTTATGGTTTGCACATTAAAAGTTTTTATGTTGCAGCAGTGACTTAAAGTGGGTTTAAAGAAAATCTCTCTATCATAATAAGGCATTGCACATACATAATGAAAATCAAATAGGTGAGATGAAAAGCATAATCATTCATTACCCAGGGAAGTTATGAACTAAGATCTTCTTAATATAATGGTTTAAAAGTAATTTACATTTCTTTGTTAGATTATATTAGTTTAGTTTAAAACCAAATTCAAAAGGATTTCCTTAGCAATAGAGTAATTCTGACTAAGTAATACTGAGGACAATACATCTTTCCCTGAGAACAATATATGTAATCAACGTAAGTTGGTCACACTATTACAGTGATCGAGCAGTTTTACTCGTGGTCTGCATTAACCAATAAGTGCCCAAATATGATAAAGCATCGCAGATTGAGGTTATGTCACGTCATCGTGATGTGTGGTAGGATAGAGAGATGCATCGACAAAGTATGGTTGTGCCTTAAGAGATTTCCTAATGTAGGCCTTAACCTGGTGTTTAAGGTGCTAAAGAAAAGAGGTGTAAGTCAAGTCATAGTGTGGGAAACAAGTGAGAGCTATCCTAACATCTGCGTAAGGGTAATGAGAGTTATGGTGTAGCGTAAGTAAGGGATATCAGAATCCCCAAGTCCTCTAAAGTAGGTGGTCGTAGTAGGCATTAATATCCTGAGCACTATAGTCAACCCGAACTCATCGGACTCTGACACTCAAGCTACAATGGGTAGCCTGTCCATTCCCGTAGAACTCATGAACTATCTCCTCACATCCCTGTATTAAGTTTGCGTCATGGGTGGTCTGGTTAATACTTGATAATCCCTAATAAGGAACTCCCAACCCTTATTTCTGATAATGGATATGACTCTTCTCTCATATTTGGGAGTGACTATCCTACGTCCCCTCTTAACTGAAGGTTTCATGTTCTTAATGTTGAAGTCATTCTCATACCTCTTTGCAGCTAACTCGCTTACAAACCCAAACTGGTCAAAAAAGTAGGGTGCTCTAAGTGGCTGGGCTTTAGGTATTATAGGTGGTAACCGACTACCTCTCCTCTGTCTAAGTCCTACAAATCCACTTCAATCATATCTTTCCATAGTATAAAAAGAACAACATAATAAACAAACTGTCCTGCAAAAATTCCAATCTTGAAATCACGTGCAAATCATTCCATCACATCCAACAATCTAAAGAACATGGAGTTCAAAATACAAAAGTTTGCTCAAAATGACTTTCCAGGCATTCAAAATCCAAGGCGAATAAAATTTTGAGAAAATTCAATTAAAAACCATTTTCAAATTCTCAAAATCACATAAATGCTCAAATAAACAAAGATAGATGCAACTAGCATTCCAATCAGTCCATCAAGTCACATATGCATGCACTATTAAACCCTGAAATTGAATGTACCCAAAGTGTCAACGGTGTCAATGAGTTTTCAACAAAAACCAAACTTTGGAAATTCAACTATTGATAAACATTCCCGCACTTTCCCACAAACTTAATCCATGCAATATTAATCAATTCAAAGCTATTAAAACACTCAAAATAAAAAAATTGGGTCCGAAATCCCAAGTTTTCCAAAAAATATAGGTTTTCCTTGAAAAATTGAACTTTTCAAAATCGACCAAAACTCATAAGTAACCCGACTGAATCACTCCAAATCACCTTACAAACAAAAGCCTTATGGTTCTAACAACCAATTTGACTCCTAGAACACAATTTTGCCTAAATTCGCCAAAGGACGATCCTATAATAATCACAAGAAATTCAAGAAATTGAGGGTTTACCTACTCAGGAAAGATTTCCCAAGAGCACAAGGGAGCTTTCTCGGCATAGTGGATGCCTTAGAAGGTCAAGAAATTGAGCTCCTAGCTCACGGCTTCATCGCGGGGCTCACCAATCTCCCGATTTCATGTCCTAAAACGATTTCCACTCAATGGAGAATCGAAAATGAGTGAGTTTGGAGCTTGGAATCGGTGGCTAGAAATAGGTCTTCAAGGCTTGGGGAGGTGGAGAATCACTACGGTTTCTCTTAGGAAAATGACAATGGGGTTCTACCCATTTTTTAAAAATAGAAGTTCAACCTCAGCGTCGTACGTATAAACCTGACGACGTTGAGGAATTGCTGGCAAAATCACTAGTGAATTTGAGAAAATTTCTAAAATACACTCTAGCGCCCTACACCCATACTCGAATCGCTGGGACATCGTTGGGCCTAAAGGTAGAATATTCTAAATTTGAGATTTTCTCTAAGTGCCACCACAGCGATTTATGTACAACACTACGGTGCTGTGACATCGCTTGCCTCAAAAAATGGATTAATTCCTAAAATTTTCCAGTGTGTGCACCTCCTTATATATGCAAATGATATAATGCAGATGTATCAGATTAAAGTATAACTGCTCTGAATTCCGTCGACAAAAGTCGTTTGGACTTCGGCGCACGCAAAACATTCCACAAATCTCCAATCAATCTTCATTTCTCTATAAGATTTAGAGGTATTATGTATATGCAACAAATTCCATCAGACTTTAACTCATTTAATTGAATTAACCTAAATCAAGATATTCAAATCCAAAGTTTATTCAAACTCAAAATAATTAAACCAAGTTCATGCAAAATAGTTAAAAAAACAAATGATTGAATGTGGGCTGCCTCCCACAAAGCGTCAGTGTTTAACGTCAATGACCTAACATTACCATACTCTTGGACTTATAGGAGTCCAAGTCAATCATATGAATTAGTGGCTTCCTTTCCTTGGCTGGTGGTGTACACATTTTCTGTCGTTTAATAGTTCCCTACTCCCTCGTCACGAACAACCTACCATTGCTATAAAGCACATTTCTATCACCACTTCTGAATGTGATATTTTTATTGTAGACATCAATGTTGGCTTTGGCTATGTAGAGGAATGTCATCCCAAGCAACATGGTGTTGATCTCACAAAGCCCTTCATCAATGACTAAGAAGTCCACTAAGAAATCCAATTCTCAAAGTCTCACAAGTTCAATCCTCGCAACTCCATAGATCTTGGAAAGTACACTAATTGCTAGAAAAGCAACCTTGTCCAAGGTGCGCTCAGTGATTTTCTACTCAACTTTCTGCAGGAGTAACGATGTTCTCGAATGCCCATGTGACAATGACCACCGAATACACCATAATGCCTACTTTCCTAAAAATGCATTAGATATGGATGGATGTTGGTGGCTCTACATTCTATTTCGCACTATAAATCTCCTTAGGTTGGTAATTTTGTGTCAAATCCCAGCCTTTAGGTACCCTGTCTCTCCTTTCATGCCTCTTTCTCTTCTTCTTTTGCTCTTTCTCACTTATCTTCTTTAAATAGTCATTAAAGAATTCCATACTATCCTGTGAATCATCATTAGTAGGGGATAAAACTGCACATATAATGGAAACATTATAGGGTAAGTCCAAACTGTCAGGAACAACAAAGTGAACTACCTTTATATCATGTTCGAGTGAAATATTACCACTAAACACATCAATTTTTGCTCTAGCCATTTTCATAGAAGGCCTCCCTAAAACAATCAAAGTAATTTGGACACCAAAGTGTCCTCCAAGTCAATGACATGGACACTAGCAGGAAAGTCTAGGTCCTCGACTAGAATAGACACATCTTCCAATGTACCAATTGGTCGGATTGAAAAACCCATTCACTAAAAGGATGGATACATTAGAACGCTTTAAAGTATGATCATGCATGGATAAGAAAATAGACGATGACATGATATTTATGGATGCACCTAAGTCAGATATACCCTTTTCAACATGCAAACCTCCTACTAAGCAAGTAATGCTAAATATACTTAGATCGCCACATTTCTATGATGTATATATGTTACCTGCTATGATATTCTCATGTTATTGTCCAAAAAGTCCTATGATGTCAAATGGCTTGCAAGATTCTTCGACCTCTAGCTGGATTTTCTCCTTCTTAATCAATTCTATTTTGGCTTCCACATATTCCTCGGATTGGACTTTGGTAATGAACGAATACCTCTTTGGATACAATCTCTGAGGAAATGGTGCCCTCTAATAAATGGTATTAATACATCCACCTCTCTTAGTACTCCTTTCAGCTTCTTTTGTCACAGATGATACATTTACATATGAAATAACATTCACATGCATGTTAGGGTTCGAGACTAGCTGGGATGGCAACTTTCATTAGTTACTTGTTTAGCCTATTTCAGCTGACATGTCGATAACTTAACTTGCAATTCCTTGGTCAAAGCTTCAGTCTAAGCTTCGTACTATTGTTGTGATAGGATCAACTACTTCATCATCCCCTCTAGGGTGGGTCCCTATGGATGAGGCGGTTGGTTTTATGGTGCTACCAACTATGGTTGTCCCCCGGGCATAAAATTCTGGTAGTTCTTATTCCTAGCAGCATAGTTAAAGTTAGGATTTCTATCATTCCCCTTATCGAAATTACTTTACTGTCCAAATTATCGTACTGGTGGTCCTAGAAACTGACCTGTTGCCTTTACCTCCAGAGTATCCTCAGAGAGTTTAGGAGACTCGTCAATAAACTAACTTAGCTCATAGCAAATCCTACAAGCTTTCAATTTTCCCTTCTCTGCCATCATTTGTTCATAAACTTAAGCTCTGATAACTCGCTCTCAAATCTACTCTGCCCTGAAGATACCATAACCCCTTGCCTCTCACTAGTTGGTCCATACTGTTTAGCTTTATTAGATACCTTTCTATATGTCCCCTAGCCACAGTAAGTATGATATTTGATAGGCTATGGTTGCACATTGTAACAAGAAGCCTCTTCTCATTGTATATGAGCCCTACATAGAAGTTTCCATCAGAGATTTTTTGCTGAGACCATGCTAAGGACATGCCCTATATAATCTTTTGAGTCTCTCCCGGTACTGTGACAATGGCTCATCATCCTTCATGATAATATGGGATATCTCCCTCTTAAGCTAAGTAATCCTTCTAACTGGCATAGAGTCATTCTAGAACTTTTGATGAAGTTAATTCTAGTTTTTGATGGAACTGACTGGTAAATGAATATTGGTCCTATGTAACATCCTTAAGATAGAAAGGAAATGCCTTTAGTCTCACTATATCAGCTTTGACCGTAGCAAGTTTCATGCCTACTACCACCATCTCAAACTCTGTGAGGAACTTATAAGGATCCTCATTCTCTTTCCCGTGGAAGTCAGGAAACTTATGTATCAATCCTGACATCAGCTTGAAGTAACCGATAGCAGTCAGATACTCAATAATAATGGAAACAAGCCTCTTCAGTGTTGGTTCACTTCCTTTAAAGTGAGATCCCTTTCATGCCTTTGTTCTTGCCCTACATTCTACAAGTTGTTCTCCCTAATAGCCTGCACAACTACAGGATTCTAATTTATCACATTGTCCTCCATAGTCACCGTTAATTATTTTCTCCTTCTATTAGTTTTGTTCCTTCTACGTTAAGTCCGATCAATTTTTGGATTATAGGGAACCGATGAATCCGTGGAAAGTGAATGTCAGTGACTTTCAAACATATAACAAAAAAACCTAAATGAAAACAATTAGCACCTATCCCTGGCAATGACACCAAAAATTGATGTCGCGTTGTACAACACCAAAAATAATCTCGATTTTACCGACCATAATTGATTTGTATTAAGGCAAGTACGATGTCGAACCTACAGGGATTGGGATATTCTTTTTTAGGTTTTGGGAAAAATGGGGGTTTTTTACAAAAAACTAAATTATGCTGGAAAATCAAATGCAAGCAAAGTAAAGCACTTAAAAATTGAAATCAATAAATAAAAGACTCTATACCAAGGGGTGAATTGACATTCTAGGGAATGGATTCGATTGTTGATTTAATGTTTTTCCTAGTACTGATTCTCGAGGACAGGCTTATAGTAACTCTTGTCACCCTGTTCTTTACATGTTAGTGGAAGGAATGTGCAATATAACCACATATTAACTAGATTTGGAAAACTACCGATTATATTGTACACTTTCAACAAACTAGCAGCATTAGCAAACCATGAGAACACCTATAATTAGTCATAACTAGTATCGAATAGTCCACCTATCACGCGTGAAAATTACAAACCACTGCCATCCATCTCATATCCCAACCGCATAGGGGCACACTGGTTACCAACAGACAAGGCCCCACTCGCCACCTAACGCGATCTTCCTTACCAAGTGATAGTAAGATCATTGGGGATTGTTTCTATCCGTAATCGCCATGTGCGTGCACTTACAAAACAAAAAGGGGAAACTTAATGTTTAAAATCGTAACTAAAAACCTCAGAACTGCAATGCAATTATGAATATTAAAATTGGTAATAAACAAATAAAGAATTGAAATGCATAAACCTCCCGAATCCTATAAATCCCTAGCACTCAAACACTTTTGCCTAAGTAGTGGAACATAGCCACTCATTATCATAAAGACCACTCTAGAATTTATTTAATCATTAAATCAGAATGTAAAATATAAGAACTAAATAAAAACTTACAAAGACCGAATGGTTGAATCCCAACAAGACATCTCCGCACAAGAATTCAAAAGTAAAACCTAACAATCAAGTGTTCCTCTATGGAATTCTATATATATTTCATTGTTTGGGGGTCTCTTATTAATATTGGCAATAGGATAGAATAAGATCTAATTGGAAATCTCAAGAAATGACTAAATTATAAACTAACAATATCAGGATCTTTCCAGTGTCGTACGTTGAAAATGCCAAATCGTTGGACAATTTTTACGACATCAATGCGACACTCTGTTTCTACCCAGTTGTGTTTTCAATCAAACCCATCGACATGTCAACGTCGTACGTACAAATGAGATTGCTATGAAGGTAGTTAGGTTTTTCTCGAGATATGAGCTATGTCTTTTTCCTGGGTCTTCACATAGCTTTACCCGCAACCTTTTTAGTTATCTTCCTTCAATCAAGCCAAGTTTATCTAACGATTCCTTGATGATTTGGCTTTGTACAGAGATTGTTGCCAAGGTGTTAGCCTATTTTCAACTCTTTGATTAAATTTCGATAGAAATCACTCATTTTTCTATAAAAGCCTATTTTTGACTTGAAAATAGAAAAATAATGATTTAAAAAAAATAAATGTTGATAAAAGTCATGAAATTAGTAGTAAAATCACCCTAAAATATAGCATAACTGAAGATTTATTAGACGTCTGGGGTGAATTTGAGATCTAAATCTAATATTGAAGTGGCTTTCGAAGGTGTAGATTTAGTAGTTTGAGGTTTTCATAAAGTGTAATGCGGTTTTATTGCGTGAAGTTAATGTCTTTATGAATTCAAAGTGGTAAGCACAATAAAATTAGAACGTGGCTTTTCCATCGTTATAAGGAGAACAAATGGATGGCTAAAAGCTGTTTACTTACTAGGATTAGAGCTTAATAATCTATCATGTTTTATAAAGTAAGCTCATAATTATATTGATTGAAGTAACATGTTTGGATGCAAAACAGATTAATGTCTAATTGTTCTATATATTTATTTAGATATTTATTTATTATTGAATTAAATTTCTTTGAATGTTAGTTACTTTGATTTGCGTTAATTCAGTTAATTATTAATTTGCAATTAGTGATAAAAGAATAATAAAAACCTTTTGACTGAAGAAGATACACAATCCCGGTGGAGACGATCCCACTTACCACTACTACAAATATTAAAAGTATAATAAATTAAGGTGGTAAATTTATTGCATACGCTCGACACACGTCAATTTTTGGTGTCGTTGCCAGGGATTGAATCTAATTTTCTTTATTTATTTTTTATTTTGTTTTATTTTATTTTATTTATCTATCTTGAGCCTTGTCTCTAGTTGTTTTTACATAATTACTTCATGACCTTCTACTCTAACTATTATGATCAATATGAAGACTCATACTATAAATGTGTGAAAGGGGTAGGTAAATCTAATGATGAACAAAGTTTTCTAATTAGTGTTTTAATGGGCAACAGGTTATGAGCCGAGTCCACCATTTCCTCCATATAAAGAATGTTTACTATCGTTACGAAATAAATTGAAATTGATTAAGGATACTTCACAACAATGTGAGACTCGAGAAAATGGTTTAGTGCTCGACTATTAGAAATATAAATGCAAGGAAAGATTGATGAATTACTCGATGAAGAGACCTCGAGTGAAGCTTCATATGAAGATATGGTTGAGCCACCATTAGCACCATTAGTAGATGATGTCCTAAGCAAAGAAAAAATGGAACCGGACGAGGAATTTGAACCAAATTGCATGTTAGATCTTCGTGATTACACGCCGAAAATGAAGTTGAAGTAGAATACATTCAAGAAAGGTCAGATCAACTATATGAATAAAGCAATGAAGATCAACCTTTAGTGTTGATGAATTCACCTCATGTTTCACACATACTTGTGAAATTTAAAACGAGAATGGAATAAAAGGGACACTTGAAAATTTTATGTGGTGTAATAACTATGTGTTAGACGGTCAAGACTTTATGGATACTTGTGTGTTAGGATTTCAAAATGAACTTAAAATGCTGAAGGAGGGCATGCCTATCTCATTGCCCAAGACTATGGTGAATCCATTTATTTATGACTACCCCAAATTAATGCGTGTTACATGATCTTTCATGCTAAGTCTAGCCGATGACTTAAAATAAAAGTGCTTGTTGGGAGGCAACTCAACTTTACTTTATTTTATTTATTTCATCCATTTATTTCTAGTTTAGTTTAGTTTAGCCTAGTAAGTTTAATTTACTTTATTTCAATTATTCAACCATTTTAGCTAATCTCGAACCCCATTTATTAGTTTTGCTAGGTTATTGAAGTCTTGAGATGAAGGAATGAGAGATTACCTTTTGTTTGGCGTTGGGTTTGACTTTCAACTAAATTTTAATTAGCATGATTTGGGTTATTATTTTTTAAGGAAGTTGATTACTTGCTAGGATTTATGTGTTTTGATACTTGGTTAGAAATAAAAAATATGACTTAAATCGCTACATTAGTGACATGTCTTTAAATAGAACTCGAAAGACTATATTCTATTTTCACCATTTAGTTGATTTAACCCTTAGTTGAAAATTTTGAGCTCGCGATATTTGGTTGAAGTTTTTAAGTCAATTACTTGATTTATCAGTTCATACTCTTACTATGTGATGGTTTCAAAGTTTTTAACGTGAAAGTCCAAAACATATATTATTCTCTCACATTTCAACTTTAGAAGGAGTTTAGTATTAGTATAGTATGTTTTTATTCTCTCACTTTTTGACTCTTGTATTGGAAATATTTTAAGAGGAGTAATCGAGTTGTTACTATTTCTATGGACTTTATGCAAGTTGCATTATTTGCTTGATTGTTTATTTATTTAATCAATATAAATATTTAGCTAGTTAGATGTTCCATTCAAACATTCGGGTTTTTAGTCAATTCTACCTTAACATGAGTGTTAATGAATGATATTTAAGTTAATTATGAGATAAAATGAAAAAATAGTGAATTAGGCTTGGCGATTCACCAATGATTTAGAATAACACTGGGAATCATTGGCAAAATTGATAGTAGTATACATCAAATTTAGTGAGAATTTGGAGTTAGGCCAATCCCTAGCGATTCGCCTTACAAAGAAATCGCTACTTAGATCGGTGGGTCACTAAACCTCAAAGACCACCAATTCACCTAGCGATTTCCCAGCGATTCCACTTACACATCGCATGACACAATTTTTAGTTTTTTAAACAAAAACCTTAAATCGCCACGCAACACCAGCTCATTCACATACCAAACTGTTGCATCCCTTCACTAAAATTTCTATTTCTTGGCTAGATTCGTTAAGCCTAAGTTCAATCTCATAGTATTTAAGTGATTCTCACCTCTACCGACTCCCATTCAAAACAAAAATTTTAATTTTGGAAGTGTTGAACTAAACTAGGGTTTTAGAGAATTGGACCTAGAGCTTGGAGAAAACGTCTAGAGAAGTTCAAGAGCTATGATTACACCGATCATTGCTTTATGTCAACATCCACCTCACTAAGTCCTGACTTAGCCTAATTACCCTAATTAGGCACCTAAATAATACTATCAACTTTTCACCTTAAAATACCTTTCATTTTAATACTTAATAACGCTACAAAATTAAATTTATATCCTTAATAGACCTCAATTCATTATTAGTTCAATTGGAGCAAATTAGGAAATCATATTGAGTATTGTCCATATTTTATAAGAGTTTCGGCAGCACCCCCCTAAAATTAGTTTGCCAAAAAACTCACCTAATAGACAGTAGAATGGTGAGAAGCCTAGAAGAAATCACAACTCCCCGCGGTTCATAATATATATAATATCAATTTATATTATTTAAATAAACTTAAGGTCTTTGATAACTTATTCATAGCTTTAGAAATCTTAAATAGACCAAAATGGGAATATAAACTTCATAACTTACTTAAACTACTTTAAGAGAATCTCACAACCTATTTTAAAGTTTTTTCACAATCTACACTCACCCCAAAGCCCAACCAATATATATATAATGAATACGATAATAAAATCAAATTGTAAACTTTAAAATATTCACCAAAAGTATTCAAGTTTTATTTGTTCTTCCCTATCCTCACAATGAAGCTGACATCATCAAAAACAACTCAAAGATTTCAGGTTAGTAAACTCCTACACTGCTCTGTACTCCTGCAAATGTTAGTGAGAATACATGGAGACATGTAATTACATTTTCAAATAAGAATAAATTTATATACCAACTTGGAGCCATCATTTCCCATTCTAAGCTTATAACAAGCAGATCCACTCACAATGAACCTAGAATATTCCTATAAGTTCAATGCATGCTACCCCGAGTCGACATTTCTCGCCTTACACACCTAAAGTACATCTAGTCTGGAGAGGGCACCTCACACTCTTACGACCGAAGCAGGGGCAACTCTATTTGGAAATGCAACGTAGACTAAACACAAATGCAGGTACAAAGATAATTCCATAAATAGTAAAGACTAATAGAGGGTTTACTTACAGTCCAACCATTTAAAAGTTGTTCATGAAGCCTCACACAATGTTCCTCGGCTTTCACGTACTTCTATGTATCCTATTAAACCATACAATTCCTTATTTAAAGAGTCGTAACTCAATCCTAACATATACAATTCATTTCTAAGTCATAATTGGATTTAAAAATCCATTTTCAAGTTAAAATTAAATTCAAACAACTCTACACTCCAACAAATTCATCTTAAGTCACAAACTTAATTCATGTCTCCAATTTTGGTCATAAACTACTTATTTGACTTCAAAAACAATTTACATATCTAATATGATTCTTAAATTGGCATTTTAACTCAATTGGCAATTTTAATCTTGTCAATTCCAAATTTCAACTTGAAAACTTCAACCAATCCTAATTTACCATTATACCAACTTTTGAAGTTATTTCCTTTGCCAAAACGCCTAAACATTTCATTGCAATGTTTAAATGAGTTTTTCATTCATATTCCAAGTCAAAACTACTCTGAAATAAGTCTTCACTAAAACTAATGCATTTCACTAAAAACCTTATTAACCATTGAAATAGGATGTACCAAGACTTAAACAAACCTATTCACAAGTGTTTTGGACATCTAGAAGGCCTTAGAATCATTCGTCAAATATGGCTACTAGCAACTGTCAAAATTATTTAACATTTTGATAGTGGCTTGCAAGCTACCTTTGCATAACTTTCTCACTACCAAAATGAATGATTGTAATTTTTACCTTTCCATTATATAAAATATGATAGACAATGGTTAAAATAAGCTTAAACCCATGTAATTTGGTTATCATTTAATACCTCAACTTATCGGCCCAACTCACTTGCTTGCAAGTAGTTTTTTATACTGAGCTAGATTTTTAGACATTTTGACAGTTCAAAACAAAGGTTCTACCTCCTATTCGAATTTCTGAAACTCCACACACATTTCCCTAACTCTAAAATCAAAAATCTCCAATAAAAGTAGGTTATATGGAGTACCAATTCACCAAAGATCATCACCCAATACCAAGAATTGAAGAAAATAATCATACCCGACTTTTCCTACCTCAACGGTTCAAGACTTTCATATTTCAAATTCAAGAACCTCAAATCCAATTCAAACTAACTAAAAAAGATCA
The DNA here is from genome assembly GCA_039657365.1 of Stephania yunnanensis. Lineage (NCBI taxonomy): Eukaryota > Viridiplantae > Streptophyta > Magnoliopsida > Ranunculales > Menispermaceae > Stephania > Stephania yunnanensis. The sequence goes on along the minus strand of CM077581.1, from coordinate 21,207,356 downwards.
ACACATTGATTTCCCATGCAGTCCATCAATTTACAGTCATCAATTGAATTCAAATAAAAACACTAGTTCATCCCCAAACTCACAAAATTCCAATTATCTCAGTCACATGAATTGATTCACCATTAATTTAAAAAAAAACATGGAAACCCACCTTAATACACTGTTCTTCAACTCTTTCTTATTATTTATTCATCTTCAATGGACTAGTAAAGTAAGAGACAAGAGTGAAAGAGACCGATGAGAGAGAGAGAGTTAGATGTGAGCTCGAGAAATCGATTTCCATAGAGAGAGGAGAGACCGTGGACAGAGATATCAGCAATTTGAGGTCGAGTATGATGGAGATCGAATTGGTGAAGGGAGAAGTCGAGTTGGAGAAGACGATGGGGGTTGGGTTCGAAATGAAATCCAGTTTCATTCTCACTATTGTTTTTTAAGGGTTTAGATTAGTAAATGACCATAATACCCTTTACTTATTATCCATCCACTGCTCCTCCAATGCTCTTTTTGGTTATTTCACATTTCCTTTTTCTTTTTTCATGTTTATCATCAATTTCTAAACCAATTTAAACCCCCAAGAAATACCCCAATTTCATCGACATTTGAGAAAAATATTCACGCTCTCCGAAGCACGGAGACACAGGGTTTCGACTTCAATCTAAGTCAATTTCGCATCGAATAGAGTATATTATATTCACTAGGAGAATTTCTGACGAGTTGAACTTATCATCCCCAAGATCTTGGTTCAATGAAAAGTTATAACCATTACTTTGCAAATCCAAACAATTAGAGAATTTCTGACGAGTTAAACGATCAACTTTGTGGAATATCTACTAAACCTAGTTGCCAATTAAGATTCAAAACTTAGCAAAATCTAGCATATCTTGATTTTCATAACATTTTTTTTCATTCTTAACTGAATACTAGTCTACGAATTGTTGATAATTATTTCCCTATCGACTAAGCTCTAGAATACCATTTAAGTTCACTTTCTCTTCGTCATCATTTTTTATTTTAACTGAGGTTAATCAATTCTTAAACTATCATCAGTCTATATATAAGTGATGTAAATAATATTTTAGCACAATATTAGACACAAAGTGGAGTTGCGTGTCAATATGATCCATCACCATTTTAGCATTCAGAAACCAGGAATTACATAAGTCATCCCATGACTATAAATCTCATAATACATCTGTCATCCCATGATAAGAGATCTCGAATTTCAGTTCGATCAGAAAATGAAACCGACACTTCTCATTCATTCTCTAAATGTCTAATCAAAATATTATTTAGGTTATGAACTAGAAATCTATTACTAATTCCAACTCATCAACAAATTTAATTAACTTTCCATTTGACCAGTTAGAAAGTTAACAACTTTTCTAACTTCGTTAAATCATTTTTTACTCATGGGTTCACTTGGAACCTCATTCCTTTCACTTAATCATATATCTTAATTAATTTTGTTCAATAAACGTCTCTCATTACGTGAATAGAGACAGTTATCTTTAACTTGAATAGTTATAAGATTAAATACAGAGTTATCGATGTATTCCATGATTATACTGTCATAGTATAACTTTTAACTTGTACCACATACAAATTATAAATATGTTATCTCTTTTTCTATCTTTACTACATACAGTGGAAGAATATTGTGTTGGGGCATGTTCCCTAGGTCAATCCATTAACTGTCTTTATGAATACTTTTAGTTAATAAAATAGAGGATTTCATTTGTTGTTTATTATAATTAATTTGCATGTTTACATTATAATAAGATCCATGGGTATTTACTGAAATATCCTAAATGTCCCTGGTCGATCATTATACTGGGAACTATAATGAGTTAAGACTAGTGTGAGTCTTGATTGATGATCATATGATGATTATACGTATAGGGATACGAATCAAGATCACGAGTACTTGTTAGGGAACAAAGTACTGGAACGACCCGCTATGAGAACATCACATGGATTAAGTCATAGTTGTTTCTCATGATAGGTATATTTTTCAGTCCTCTGACTTGAGATTACCAGAGACTTCAACATTAGGAACATAGTGATTTGACACTATCAAACGTTGTCTTTAACCGGACGATTATAAAGGTTGTGATTGGCTACTGTGTGAGCAATATGATGAAGTTGTATAATCGAGATAGAATTTATCCTTCTCATATAAAGAGAGATATCTAGTGGATCCCTCGATGTGTTAGACTGTTAAAAGGCCTAGTCTAAGTGAATTGATATTAATCAATGTCACTTGGATGTTTTCAGTCTACCTAGAGATCGAGACTAGTACGATTGAACATGTTGGATGACAATTCCATGCCTTATGTTTGATCAAAAGGATATCGTGTGACAAAAGGATGTTATATACACTATTGATTAGGTTGTATCGATTTGATATTCGTACAACTTGGGTAGTCATAATGTCTTGCTAGAGGTCGCTTATGACTTTTATACCAAAATGTGTTTTGGTACACTGCCAACGTTGTATGAGCCTATTGGGTCGCACACTAAGAATGGTTTTGAGAGATTTTAAGATGGTTCAGAAAAATGAATTTTATATGATAAGATTCATGATAGAAACGTCCTTGTGGTGTATTACACTTATACTTCTTTAAGTAGGGGTATATGTGTAATTTACTTAACCGTCTATATACAATGGTTGTATAAATAGACGCTTTAAGTTAGAATACATGTACAAAAGATTAAAAATGTCGAAACTCTATTTTCGTTTTAGAAACGACTTAGGGTTTTTTGTATGCTCTGGATCGTTTTGGAGAGAAACAAAAGGTTTGGTATTCTCTCGAGCTAGCACTTCGAATCTCCGCCACCGTTCGTGTGTGGACAACCGGTAGAGGAGGTTCGTCGTTGGCAGCACCTTAGAGATCGATCAACCTTTAGAAAGACATATTGCGACTGAGGTATGATTAAGTTTTTCATGGTTTAAAACGAAGAGACCTATGAGATATGGTACGGGAAGAGACATATTTTCTCTTTCCTTAAGATTTGGGGTTGTGAGGCTTACGTAAAATGAAGAGTCTCAGAAAAACTAGCACCTAAATCTGACAAGTGTTTATTTGTGGGGTATCCTAAGGAAACAAAAGGATATTACTTTTATAATCCCGCTGAGAACAAAGTGTTTGTTGCTCGGTATGGTGCCTTTATGGAAAAACGGTTTATTTCAAAAGACACTAGTGGGAGAGAAATAAATCTTGAAGAAGTTCAAGAATCACAGATAAACCATAAACCGCTACTGGAAGTTCAACAACGTTCTGAACCAGTTGAACCTCCGCAAGTGACACAAGGCCCATGTAAATCTGGTAGGGTAAGACATGAGCCAGAGAGATTTGGATTTCTCATTACTGATAGTCGTGATGTGTTGCTTATGGATCAAAATGAGCCCACCACTTATCAGGAGGCTATGTCTGGACCGGACTCAGATAAATGGCTAAGTGCCATGAACTCTGAGATGCAATCCATGTATGATAACCAAGTTTGGAACTTGGTTGATTTACCTAAAGGTGGTAAGACCATCGGATATAAATGGGTTTTCAAGAAGAAAACTGACATGGATGGCAATGTGCATACTTTTAAAGCAAGACTTGTAGCAAAAGTTTCAGGCAGACTCAAGGTATTGATTATGATGAAACTTTTTCGCAAGTAGCCATGCTTAAATCCATAAGAATTTTAATTGCTATTGCTGCATATTATGACTATGAGATATGGCAAATGATGTAAAAACAAAGATTTCTTAATGGAAAGTCGCTTGAGGACGTGTATATGACACAACCTCGAAGGTTTTGTACATCCTGAGAATTCTAGGAAGGTATGCAAGCTTCAAAAATCCATTTATAGATTAAAGCAAGATTCTCGGAGTTGGAATCTTCATTTTGATGAAGCAATCGAGGATTTTGGTTTTATTAAGAACGAAGATGAGCCTTGTGTATACAAGAAGGTCAGTGGGAGTGTAGTTATTTTTTTGGTACTATATGTTGATGATATATTACTCATTGGAAATGACATCCCAACATTGCAGAATGTCAAGTCATTGTTAGGGAAGTGTTTCTCAATGAAAGACTTAAGAGATGCAGCCTATATCCAAGGGATAAGAACCTATAGGGATATATCTAATAGGCTAATCGGTCTAAGTCAGAGTGCTTACATAGATAAGGTACTGAATAGGTTCGGTTTGCAAGACTCTAAAAGAGGATTGTTGCCAATGTCTCATGGCATAAGTCTCAGAAAAAATCAATGTCCTAGGACAAATGATGAGCGAGACCGTATGAATAAGATTCCATATGCATCGGCTATTGGATCTATCATGTATGCCATGCTATGCACTCGACCTGATGTATCATATGCTTTGAGCACTACAAGCAGATATCAATCAGATCCTGGTGAGAGTCACTAGATAGTAGTAAAGGACATCCTTAAATACTTAAGAAGGACTAAGGAAATGTTTTTGGTCTATGGATGTTTTGAAAATGATCTAGTTGTAAATGGTTACACAGATGCAATTTTTCAAACTGATATAGATGATTTTAGATCGCAATCTAGATATGTGTTTACTTTGAATGGGGGTGCGATGTGGAAAAGTTCGAAGCAAGACATTGTGGCGGATTCTACAACGTGTTCTAGTAGTATATGTAGCGTTTGATGCAAAGAAAAGAGGCAGTTTGGATCAAAAACTTCATTTCTGAATTAGGTGTGGTTCCTAGTATTGTTAACCCTGTTTGTTTGTATTGTGACAATAACGGGGCAATAGCACAGGCCAAGGAACCTAGATCACACCACAAATCCAAACATATACTCAGGCGTTTTAATCTCATCAGAGAAATTATTGAGAGGGGAGACGTAAAGATTTGGAAAGTACCTATTGAAGACAACGTTGCGGATCCATTGACAAAAGCTCTTCCACAAGCAAAACTTGATGGTCATGTTAGATCATTAGGCATTAGATGCATGTATGATTGGCCCTAGTGCAAGTGGGAGATGTTGGGGCATGTGCCCTAGGTCAATCCATTAACTATCTTTATGAATACTTTTAGTTAATAAAATAGAGGATTTCATTTATTGTTTACTATAATTAATTTGCATGTTTACATTATAATAAGATCCATGGGTATTTACTGAAATATCCTAAATGTCCCTAGTCGATCATTATACTGGGAACTATAATGAATTAAGACTACTGTGAGTCTTGATTGATGATCATATGATGATTATACGTATAGGGATACGAATCAAGATCATGAGTACTTATTAGGGAACAAAGTACTGGAACGACCCGCTATGAGAACATCACATGGATTAAGTCATAGTTGTTTCTCATGATAGGTATATTTTTCAGTCCTCGACTTGAGATTACCAGAGACTTCAACATTAAGAACATAGTGATTTGACACTATCAAACGTTTTCTTTAACTTAGGACGATTATAAAGGTTGTGATTGGTTACTGTGTGAGCAATGTGATGAAGTTGTGTAATCGAGATAGAATTTGTCCCTCTCATATAAAGAGAGATATCTAGTGGATCCCTCGATGTGTTAGACTGTTAAAAGGCCTAGTCTAAGTGAATTGATATTGATCAATGTCACTTGGATGTTTTCGGTCTACCTAGAGATCGAGACTAGTACGATTGAACGTGTTGGATGACAATTCCATGCCTTATGTTTGATCAAAAGGATATCGCGTGACAAAAGGATGTTATATACACTATTGATTAGGTTGTATCGATTTGATATTCGTACAACTTGGGTAGTCATAATGTCTTGCTAGAGTTCGCTTATGACTTGTATACCAAAATGTGTTTTGGTACACTGCCAACGTCGTATGAGCCTATTGGGTCGCACACTAAGAATAGTTTTGAGAAATTTTAAGATGGTTCAGAAAAATGAATTTTATATGATAAGATTCATGATAGAAACGCCCTTGTGGTGTATTACACTTATACTTCTTTAAGTAGGGGTATATGTGTAATTTACTTAACCGTCTATATACAATGGTTGTATAAATAGACGCTTTAAGTTAGAATACATGTACAAAAGATTAAAAAGATCGAAACTCTATTTTCGTTTTAGAAACGACTTAGGGTTTTTGGTATGCTCTGGATCGGTTTGGAGAGAAACAAAAGGTTTGGTATTCTCTCGAAGCTAGCACTTCGAATCTCCACCGCCGTTCGTGTGTGGACTACTGGTAGAGGGCGTTCGTCGTTGGCAGCGCCTTAGAGATCGATCAACCTTCAGAAAGGTATATTGCGACTGAGGTATGATTAAGTTTTTCATGGTTTAAACGTTTTTAATGGAATTAGATTCGGATCCTGTTGGGGTTTTTGTCAAAATTGTTTTGTAATCTCCGCTGCGCATGAACCCCAAAACCCAACATATTGAATTCTTCAAACATATCAAATCAGATACGTTGTACTCTATTCAATATTTTCAAGCAAAGAGATTAATAGTAACTAACTGAGTTGTAAATTGTGCATCTCTTCTCATTTTTTATTTGTATCTTCACCCTCTAGAAAGGCATCTTACATTAACTCCAATTTACAATAACTTAGTGATTGAGATTTTCACTACTGACTGATTACATGATGTAACACAACAATTGAGCTAATATACAACATATTCACGGATATTAGTTGTATATTACTTTGGTTAAAAAATCTCAACATTTGGAGTTTGACTCCTCGTAAGATCCTTGTAAAAATACAATAGGTTTTATGAAACTTTAGTTTGACATCATAAGTCTTATCGGACTTGTTCACCTGAAATTTTCATTTTTTTTACTAATATGAGAATGTCTTGACCATTTATATGCTTATACTTAAGTTTCCAATTGACTTCCACAAAACTTCATAGATTATTTTACTCTGAATAATACCAATTCATTCAGTTATTGAAAGACAGGTGAGGCCCTCACGCTAGTCTTCTACACTGTGAATGAATCGTGATTTTGAAACGAAGTTACTTAGACTTTGGGTCATGCACAATTACTCCAGTGTCTTGCCTTGACTAAAGGAGTTAATTCGTGTCACTTCCACCAGTGACAAGTCATTTCTACGTCTCATTTTATTTTATACCCAGTGTCTATTCCATTCGATTTTTTGTCAATCTTAGTTACTCTCACATTGATCCCAGTCTTGGTCCCTTTATTAAACTTACTACACATATGTTCAACACTTAGTTAACTTACAGCTTCTTTACCTTAACTTAGAAAGGCAATTCATATATTTTCTCTTTTCAAAACTTTAGCTAAGAACAGTTTGACTTCTTATGATCACTCAGTCAATTGTAGTCTTCCTTAGCTAATTTTTGTTCAAAACGAAGAAACTATTTATGACTTAAATAGTTGAACTATTTATTATTGCCTTAGTTTGTTTCCATTAATCTCAGATTTCCCAAATTTTCTTTTTCTCAAAAAAAAAATCGATACTCTTTAAGAGACTGTGTAAGATTACTTAATATATTTCTATCATCAATTCATTTTTGATGAATTCATCTTTTCATTATAATTCAATTGAAGAGATAGAAGAATTCTAATTTCTAAACTATTAATCAACTAAACAACTAATCAAAGTCTTAAAGGATGATGTTTCAATCATTTACTTCATATCAATGGAAATTCTAATAATATATGAGCTTATACTGGCATCCTATACCAATCATTTATTGATTATCAATTAGTGCGTCTATCTCTTCCTTAGTTATATTTTAGGTTGTAGTGATATGAATCATTACTTAATTTGCTTAAAAGTTATAATTGATATTTTGATTTTCAAAACGCAACTACTTGTGTTTTGTTTGTAATAGCTAAACCTAGCTATTTTCATACCTTTTCCCTATATTCAACTTTTAACACGTTGATCTTATCACTACGCCTTCCATTTTTAAATTAGATATTTTGTTGATTTTTTTTTCATAAAAATACCTAATCTGATGTTAACAAAGATTACTTCTAACTCGTGTTTCCATTCATTTTATCAGTACTTTGTTCAATTCATAGAACCACTATACTCAATGTCATTTATGGATAAGTAACTTGAGTAATAACCAATCAAAGACATTCAATACTTCTTTTTAGAGGTTTTTTTATTATTTTAAACCATGGTTCTATTCTAATTTCACTTGGCATTTTGACCATACTTTGCTTTTAAGTATTTTATTTTAGTAAAGACTGACTTCGACAACTTGACAGATCCATTCATAATCGTGTTTTGATTTTCAAGTCAATATTCAATTTGTCTAATTAATTTCTAATCTTAAAATCACGCATATCTTTTTATTGTCATTGAGACTATTTCGGAAGCAACTTTCAATTTGTTATAAATTAAACCAATACTTTGTAAAATTAGTTTTCCCAAGTTACTAATTCAAGTGGTACTAACCTTATTCTAAAATTTAAGATAGTCATATCTTATGCTTCCCACAAGTCTCAATTTCATTTTTCATGTTTTCGAAACAATTTCCAATCATTTGAGACTCAAATTAACTCTGTTTTAACATTTTCCTGAGTGTTTTTGTAATAGTTCGATACTTTCATTTTCAAAGTAGTTTATGTTCAATACTTACAAACTTAAATAATTTAGACTTCTTGCTCAACCAATTTCCTGTTAATATTTAACTGACTTGTACCAAACTACTTACAATATTCCCTTGCAAATTTTGACTTTACAAGTCTATCTCACATCTTATCATGCTCAGCTATTGTTTCACAAGTCTATCCTCTCTTTTAATTATATGTTTATAATCTTACTCGTCATATCTCGCGCGTTAAGTACCAAACGGACCATGAGAATAAAATTTTTATCGTATATCTAGTGATAATATAATAGTAAACAACAAACATATCACAATGACAATGTATCCTAAGTCAAAGTCACTTCCCAACTAATCGCGACCTCATTGCTGAGCCTTGTTCCTCAAGACCATTACTTAAGTTCAAGTAACTTAATGTAATCCAAGAACTTATCGATTGACTCAATCCAAAACCCAACCTCATTATCATTTTGACATTTCCTTGATTGAGATTAACCATAGCTCTGATATCAAGTTTGCTAGGGCCCATCTCGCTAAGTCCTGACTTACCCTAATTACCCTAATCAAGCACCTAAACAACACAATCAATTTTGCACCTCAAATACCTTACATTTTAATACTTAATAACACTCTGAAACTATGTTTATGTGCTCAATAACCCTCAAATCATTATTAGTTCAATTGGAGCAAATTAGGAAAATATATTGAGTATTGTTCGAATTTTAAAAGAATTTCGACAACACCTCCCCTAAAATTGGCCTGCCGAAAAATTCACCTAATACACAGCAGAATGGGGAGACGCCTAGAAGAAATAATAACTCCTCGCGGTTCACAATATATTATCAATTTATATAATTTAAACTAACTTAAGGTCTCTAATAACTTTTTTAAAGCTTTACAAATCCAAAATAGACCAAAACGGGAATATAAACTTCATAACTTACTTAAACTACACTAAGAGACTCTCATAACCTATTTGAGAGTATTTTCACAACCTACATTCACCCTAACGCCCAAGAAAAAATATATATAGTGAATATAAAAGAAAATTAAATTTTAAATTTTAAAATATTCACTAAAAGTCTTCGACTCTTGTTTGTTCTTCCTTATCCTCATAATGAACTTGACATCATCAAAAACAACTCGAAGATGTCAGGTTAATAAACTCCTACACTACCCTGTGCTCCTGTAAATGTTAGTCTGAATACATGGAGACATGTAATTACATTTTCAAATAAGAATAAACTTATATAACAACATGGAGCCATCATTTCTTGTTCTAAGCTTATAACAAGCAGACCCACTCATAATGAACCTAGAACAATCCTATGAGTTCAATGCATGCTACCTCGGAGTCGGCATTTCTCACCTTAGACACCTGAAGTACATCTAGTCTGGAGTACAGCACCTCACACTCTTACGACCAAAGCAGGGACAACTCTATTTGGAAAGGCAATGCAGACTAAACACAAATGCAAGTACAATGATAATTTGATAAATAGCAAAGACCACTATTGGGTTTACTTACAATCAAACCAACTAAAAGTTGGTCATGAAGCCTCACACAACGTTCCTTGGCTTTCACGTACTTCCATTTGTCCTATTAATTCATAGAATTCATTATTTAAAGAGTCATAACTCAATCCTAACATTTAGAATTCATTTCTAAATCACAAATGGATTTCAAAATCTATTTTCATGTTAAAATGAAATTCAAACAACTCTACACTCCAACAATTTCATCTTAAATCTCAAACTTAATTCATGTCTCCAATTTTTGTCATAAACTACTTAATTGGCTTCAAAAATAATGTACATATCTAATGTGATTCTTAAATTGGAATTTTAACTCATTATATAAACTTTTAAAGTAATTTCCTTTGCCAAAACACCTAAACATTTCATTGTAATGTTTATATGAGTCTTTCATTCATATTCCAAGTCAAAACTACTCTGAAATAAGCCTTCAACACTTAGTCAAATTATAGGTAGTGCAGATTTTTCAATATCGAGACTCTATTTTCAACATTACATTTCGACCATTTTGGACCGTTTTGGACAACCATGAGGACTTAGAATCATTCATCAAACATGGCTACTCGGAACTATCAAAATTGTTTAACATTTTGACAATGGCTTGCAGTTACCTTTGCACAACTTTCTCACTACCAAAAGAAATTATTTTAATTTTGTACATTTCCGTTATATAAAATATGATAGACAAAGGTTAAAATAAGCTTAACCCCGTGTAATATGGATACCGTTTGATACCTCAACTTATTGACTTAACTTGCTTGCTTACAAGCAGATTTTTATACTTAGCCAAATTTTTAGACATTTTCACTATTCAAAACAAAGGTTTTACCACTTATTCGAATTTCCAAAACTCCACAGACATTTTCCCAACCATAAAACTGAGAATCCCAGATAAAAATTGGTTATATGGAGTACCAATTCACCAAAGATCATCATTAAATACCAAGAATTGAAGAAAATAATCATACCCGGCTTTTCCTACATCAACAGTTCAAAACTTTAATATTTCAAATTCGAGAACCTCAAATCCGATTCGAACTAATCCAATTCGATTTCAAATCCTTAAAAAACATCAAAACCATTGATTTCCCATCCATTACATCAATTTACAGTCGTCAATTGATTTCAAACTAAAACACCAGTTCATATTCAAACTCAATAAAATTCCAATTTTCTCAGTCATATGAATTGATTCACCATTAATTTAAAGAAAAAAAATGAAAAACCACCTTAATACATTGTTCTTCAACTCTTTCTTACTATTTCTTCATCTTCAATGGACCAATGAAGTAAGAGACAGGAGTGAGTGAGACCAATGAGATAGAGAGTTAGATGTGAGCTTGAGAGATTAATTTCCATAAAGAGATGAGAGACCGTTGATAGAGATATCAACAATTTGAGGTCGAATATGATGGAGACCAAATTGGTGAAGGGAGGAGTCAAGTTGGAAAAACGAATGGGGTTAGGTTCGAAATGAAATCAAGTTTCTCACTATCATTTTTTTAAGGGTTTGAATCAATAAATGACCACAATACCCCCTACTTATTATCCATCCACTCACTCCTGCAATGCCCTTTTTAGTCATTTCACATTTCCTTTTTTTCTTTTTCCATGTTTATCTTCAATTTCTAAACCTATTGAAACCCGAAAAAATACCCCGATTTCGTCAAAAAATGGAAAAAATACTCACGCTCTTCAAAACACGCAGATACTACATTTCGACTTCAATTTAAATCCATTTCGCATTGAATAGAGTATATTATATTCACTAAGCATGCGGCGCAAAAAAATAATATTTTAAACTTAAGATCTCCTGTCCGAAATATGTGGGTCCCACCTTGGATACTTAAATCCTAAAATACTTAATTAGTCACCTAATCAAGTTTAAGAAATTCTCAAATCTCACAGTTTACAAATTTAATAAGATTTTGGTATATTTACATGCATTTGCAAATGATTTGAAAATCGAGTTTAAAATGAGTTTGGGGGTATGATTATGGTCATGGTTTACTTTAATTTTCTTCATTCTCAAAAAAAACCAAAGATTTATCATACATTTATTTTATGATATTTAGAAAACTGAATTTAAAGTTTATATTTGAGTTAATACTTCGATGCCATTTTTATTTAAAATTTACAGTGAATTTCAAGTTAGCTTTCCAAATGGATTTTTCTTTTTTAAAAAAAATGAAGTCTCGAGCTAAACTGAATTATTTTCGACAAATTTTGTTTTTATGATCTACAAGTTACGTAATTTTCGAACTTGTAAGTTTTTGAAGTTAATACAATGGCTGGTGGAGGTAGAGGTAGAAGCACAAGAGAGGAGATGGGAACGCACCATTAGTTGAAAACCCAAATAAAAATCCAAAGTTCCAACTACACAAATTAAGCCAACGCGGATTTCAATAAATAACCCCTAAACTATAGCACTTAGAGAACTTGCTCCACCTTAAAGTTTTACCAATGAGTCAGAAGGAGAGGAAAAGATTAAGGAGACACATAGAATCCAGTTCTTACCCCAACAACTTATAAATGTCAAAGCTCTTTCTAGAATACAGAGCGACAATAGTAAGAATAGGAAAATCATACCGGAGAGGGATTCGAAGTTAAGTATAGGCCTATGATGTTAAACACAATAAGGTAGAGGCTCTATGGATTGCTAACTAGGTACTGGTACACTGATAATGATGTGAGGTCATCAGTAGAGATGGATTGTGAAATTCCAATGAGAGAGTTTTATGCTAATAGCCATGAATTATAGTTGTTAAAATATAGACCCCAAATTGCAATGCACAATTTCAATCACATTACAAACACTTGCACCCATTCGACTAAAAGATCAAATTAGTGTCTAATTCAAGTACCCAACGCCTTATTATAGATTATTTAATTAATTTCCACCTCGATTAAGATTCGTTCAATCCAAAAGAAGAGAGTAAATTGAGAATATAGATCCACATTAGGGATTGGAATAAAAGGATACGTGAATAGTTTTGGAAGAGGAATCTAGGAAATTGTCAATATTCTAATATTTGAGGAATTAACATCACGAAGGTAATCCTTAAGCAAGCTTAATTTTATCAAACGTTGATTTCAAAGTTAAGGTTTTTAATAAAATTGCAATTTTTGAACAAATTTAAAATTATTCATGGTTTTAAAATTTATATGGTATATGAATAATTACTATACGGTTTTAAATTGAATGGGCAGTGATTAAAGTTGATCACTTGATATTTTGATAATTTAGAGAAATACTTAAATTTTTTACCCGAAGTGTGATTTTAAACCGAAAATTTAGATAATGAAGGATGTGCTTGAATTACTAGTGTTAAGAAAAATAAGTTTGGGGTGTGTGTTCTATTTTAGAAAGACTTTAATTTATCACACAATTGGTTCATGTTATGAGATGATGATGCTTAGTAACTTATTACTATCATGATTTCTTTGTTTACGGAAAGTTTATTCATATAATAATGTGTTCATTAATTATTGTTATTTCATATAGTTCATTTATGCTACACGAGGTATATTTGTTTTGTTGAATAACTCGACTTAATTTTTAAACCTTGAGAACAAGGTTTGGAATAAGTTTAGGGGTATAAGGTAAAGTGGGCTATAAAGAAGTGAAGTGTGGAACACTCGAGAGGTAGAATCTATTTATTCAATGTTGCTGAGAATTTTCAAATTTTTGAAGATTCGGGTAATATCTCTTCATTTTACTTTATTTAGTTAGGAATACAAATTGGATATAATTTGGATTTAAATAGAAGTGATATTTTTATTACCCATGAAAATGGAAAGTTCATGATAGAAAGGAATCTTTATACCCTATTTGACTGAACCTAGATTTTGCATATATCATAGGAGTTTAGAGGGGATTGATTGCTTTGTGTCAGACATTATTATAGGTAGAAAATTGAAACAAAAGTGCAAGATAAGCAAGACAAATTTCTAAGAATTATGTTATACAAAGATTATTGATCAAGTATTTTATATAAGTAAGTATATATGATAAAAAGAATAAACACCACAATTAAATGAAGAAATAGGAAATTTGCCAATAAAACCTTACTTAGTTGGAAAGAATATTTCTTTGACTATAGTGAAGGTGAGAAGAGCTAATAAGAGTTTTTAAATAAAAAATATAAAGACCCACGATTCCAAAGGAAATGGAGCAGGGAATCTAGTAATGGAGAAAATGAGAGGAATAATTCTTATATAAAAAGAATAATGGTATCAAAAGGAAATGGAGCAGGGAACCGTAGGAATATAAAAAAGGAAAAAATGAATATATAGAAGGAATAAGAAAGAAAGAGAGATATGTGAGAAAATATAGAAGGAAGTTTATGAAAAAAACTCTTTAAATAAAAGATTTAGCTCGATTACATACTTATAGCTAAGTTAAGTAAAGTATCTTTTTATTCCAACAAATGAATATGAAATGATGATTATTAGTGAATAAAAGATCCAATCGACTTTTATTATGGTGGTATTTTAAATATTATTTAAAAATGAGATTGATTTAGTGATTTTTGTATCTTGAGATTCTATATTAGTCATCGTAGGCTTCATGCTGTCAGTGGAGATTGAGAAAACCTATGTAGTATCTTGACCTTGGTGATTGGTTTAACTTTGAATTTTGAGTTGTATGATATAATTAGGAGCTTGAATAGTCAAACAAGGGTTTGTTCTTTGATTCTTTCGATTTTATTATGATTCTTATTTTAATGAAGGTAATATGTTTCTATTTTAAAGATCATTTATGTTTAAGAATAAAAGTATATAATTATGAAATCAAAACAAGGGAAGAAAAAAGATATAATTGAGAGTATTCCTTTGTTAGGGACAACAAAAGTGATAAGTTTGAAGGTATTTGATAAGTTAATAATTAGACTTATTTTTAGTATATTTTGGACGATTTTAGATGTACAACACTATATTACATGGTGTTTTCTTTTATTTTTTATATTTCAGGTGATGATTAGAATATTTGAAGAAATGAATGAAAAAATGAAAGATTATGAAGGAATTAATCAATTTGTAAAGAATCATCAACAACTGAAAGAAAAAACTACAATTTAGTACCAGTGATTCCTTAGCAATTCTTAACAATTCCCGAGCTATTCATATCAGTGGAAACAGAGACTTCAATTCTATGGATTTACTCAGCAATTCCACTTAACCATGAATCGATGAGGAATTGCTTCACCTAATTTCATGGATTTTAAATAACAACAAATAGTTTGAGCTAGTTTAGGATGTTTACTACCTAAAATACTATAAATACAATCTTAGAGTTACGAAATTAGTTGTCCTTGAAGCCCTTGATTGCTCTTTGAGCCATATTTACTAGTTTTGTTAAGTTTGGTTTTGTTAAATTTTAGTTTTGCTTTATTGTTGATTGCTTTTGATTGCTTTTGAAGATTCAAGTATTAAATTAATAGGTATTTTTATTTAATGCCTTGTATTTACTTTATTGCAATGTTATTTATCATTATGAGTGAGTAGTTTGTTAATTAAAACAAAGTCTGAATTTGAACTAGATCCGTTTTGCAATGTAGTTATGATGAGATTAATATATGCTTAATGCTTTAAACGAGTCGTATTCTTTAATTTACTGATTTAATAGGTTATTATCTATTGATTTTAATCATGATCTTTATATTACATGTATAGTCGCAAATGTGTATTGTGATATTTGGTATCATTATCTAGTTTAAAGTAGTAACTTGGATTGTTTGAAAGACAAATATCGTTCAAATGTCCTAGGTGAATTTGAGATCTAAATCTAATATTGAAGTGGCTTTCAAAAAGTGTTAGATGTAGATCTTAAATTTACCTAGGATATATAAACGATGTTTGCTTTTCAAACAATCTTACTTACTACTTTAAACTAATATTGAAGTGGCTTTCTGAAGGTATTAGATTTAGTAATTCAAAGTTTTCGTAAAGTGTAATGCGGTTTTATTGCATGTAGTCAATGTCTTTGTGTATTCAAAGGGGTTAGCTCAATAAAATTAGAACGTGACTTTTTCACTGGTATAAGAAGAACAAATGGCTGGCTAAATGATGTTTACTTACTTAGGATTGGAGTTTAATGATCTATCATGCTTTATAAAGTATGTTCATAACTATATTGATTGAAGTAATATGTTTGGATGTAAAATGGGTTAATGTTTCATTTGTTGGGTTTTTGGGGTTCATACGCAGCGGAAAATTCAAAACAAATTTCGAAAAACCCCAACAGGATCAAAAATAAGTTCCATTAAACTAAATCTACGAAAGTAAATCATACCTTATTTTGTGATTTCCTTTTGATGTTCGATTTTCAAGATGTTCAAGTATGCCTCCTCTATTAGAAATCTACACATGAATGGTGACCACAATTTGGAGTGCTAGCCCTAAAAGAGATTGAAAATGATTTTTCTCTCTCCCTAAATCAAGAGAACTCAAAAATCGTAAAACAAGATCTTATTTCATTTTTTAGGGATACACCCTTTATTTATATGTCTAGATAAGTCCTTACTTAAAATCTTATTCGTTATATAACTATTGTATTTACACAGTTTAAGCAAATTACACATATGCCCCTATTAATAAGTTATCATATAACAAATCATAAGGGCTTTTATGTCACGAGCTTTATCATATAAAATTCATTACTCTGGACCAATTGAAATTGTGCAAAGCAATTCTTTGTGTGCGACCCAATAGGTTCATGCTACGTTGGCAGTGAATCAAAAACCATTTTGGTACATGAGTCAAAAGCGGTCTTTAGCAAGGCATTATGACCATCCAAGTAGCATGAATATCAACATCGATACAACCAAATTAATAACGTATATCATATCCTTTTTTCTTGTGATATCCTTTGATTAAACCTAAGATATGGAAACTCACCCTTAATGTTCAATCATACTAGTCTCAATCTTTAGGTAAATTGAAAACATATGAGTGACATTGAAGATATCAATTCACATGGACTTTGCCATTATCAGTCTATCTTATCGAAGGATCCACTGATATCTCTCTTTATACGAGAGTGAAAAATTATATCTTGATTACACACCTTCACATATTATTCACACGGTAACCAATCGTAATCTTTATAATTGTCCAGTTAAATATAATATTTGATTGTGTCAAATTATCATGCTCCTAATATTGAAGTCTATGGTAATTTCAAGTCAAAAGACTAAATGATATACCTATCATGAGTAACATCTATAACTTAATCCATGTGGTGTTCTCATAGCGGGTCGGTCCAGTATCTTATTCCATAATAAGTACTCACGACCTCTATTTATATTTTTATACGTAGGATCATCACATGACCATCAATCAAGATTCACACTAGTATTAATTCATTATAGTTCCCAGTATAATGACCAACTATGGACATTTAGGATATTTTAATAAATACCCATGGATTTTACTATAAGGTAAACATGCAATCACTTATAATAAAATAGCAAATAAAACCTCTATTTTATTAACTAAAATCATAAGATAAACAGTGTTTGTAGATTGACCTAGGGCACATGCCCTAACATCATTATACTGGATATTTTTTTAGATATTTATTTATTATTGAATTGAATTTATTTGAATGTTAGTGACTTTGATATTTTTTAATTAAGTTAATTAGTAATTATTAATTAGTGACAAAAGCAAAAATAATAAAAACCTTTTGAGTGAAGAAGTCACAAAACCCTTGTGGAGACGATACCACTTACCACTACTACAAATATTAAAAGTATAATGAAGATGGAAAATTTATTGTACATACTCAACACGTGTCACCCCCTGTGCCCCCATCCTAATTCCAGATATTGACGAGATTCCACCCATTTACACGTTACTGACTGAACCTCTCCCAGACATTGATTTTTTATTCTCCTCATATTAAGAATTGCAAGTTTGTTTATCAACAAATTCATTCATTTTTAATCAATTTTTTCATTCAATTCTCTAAATAACCAATTCGCTAACTTCAATTCTAAAATGATAGGTTACACCCTTCTATTTTCGCTGCCCAAAAACATGACTGAAGCATTCAATAGTGGGTATATCAATGAAAGGTGGAAATGAGAATTTGTTCCTTAAGTGCAGTGAGATGTGTACTACCAGATGTGGAAGGTTGATGCCTTGATTAAACTCAGACTTACAAATTTGCAAAAAAAAGTAGTATAGTGCATGCTCCTCTAGCATTTATCGATGTTTGGCTTATAAATTTACAGTAACAACTAAAAGTTATTTTACATTTGCGTGATTATGTGTGTTATTTATATATTTATTGCACAAATCTCTTAATTTTATTGCCAATTTCGTAAGAGAATCGCCTGGAGATGTGTGCACTACAGGTAAGTGGGTAAATTAAGATATTATTGAAACTTCAGTTAAATGGGCATTTAGTGCAACTTAAACTATTTAATGACTTGGGATTTAATAAATTGATGTCAAAAGCTTAAGTTGAGTTAATAATAAAAATTAATTGAGTTAATGCGATCACTTTAGATTGATTTTGAGATTTGTACTTGAGAACATCGATTAATCCAAGTGATTCAAATGTATGTGTTGTGTGTTACTTGGGATATAAAGTGAAGATATAAATGATTAGTGGAGAGGTTTTGTATTTATTTTATTTGAGAAGAGTGAAAAAGGTAGAGAATGAAGAAGAGAAGAAAAAATAGGGGAAGATCCATGAAGGACTCAAGTATTGCTTCCATTATCTAGGTAACCCCTCCTTATCCTTTACATTTTAGGTGTAAATAGTTGTTTATATGGGGAGTTCAAATTTTATCAAATATCAAATGGGTTATACAACACCAACTTTGATAGATGTCCTCCATTAATACATTCTCATTGCTTTAATAGGTATAGTTAGGGATTTGATTATTGAAGCTTGTTGTTGAAATTATATTTAACGACCCAAATATTCTAACTCGTGTCATGTCTAACCGCAGAACTCTGACAGGGACTTTATTTGACGTGGCGTACTTAGTCAACCCTCAAGAGTTGACACCAAGGTATATTATTTGTGTTTGGTATGTGTAGTATTTATTTTATAACCAAAAATATCAATTTTGGATTAGTTAGTGGTCGGGTTTCACAAAAAATGCGAGTAAGGAATACCTCGAGATATGTTTGACGCGGGTACTGGACTTATTTGAATGGAATAGTTTGGATTGGCATGAATTATCAATTTATATAACAAATCCTAAGCTAATTAAATAATAAAGTTGAACCAAGTCCAATAAAACACAAATAGGTCAAAAATGAACCGACGTGCCTCAAGTTGCACGATGGCATCGAGTAGTCGATATAGGTAAGGATTTAGTCTAAATATGGAGTTGTAATTAATTATAAACATTGTACAATTCACTTAAAATTAAATTTTAAGGTACGACATCAAGTTGTGGCTAAACAGAGAAAATAAGCCTAAATTAGAAGTGTATGAACCAAACTAACATAACTGGTAAGAGTATAGTTAGAAAATAAGGCTTGTATGAATACATGGTATACTACAATAGGAATACAAGTAATAAACTATACATATATACCATTAGTGGAAATAAAGTTCATGCAAGCGGCTGCAACTAATGACTAAAACTATGTAAAGGGATACATAGCTGAATTTTTAGTTCATTCCCAAACAAAGAAATTGTAGGCATCAAGAACAAGTGAAAGGGAAAGAGAAGAAGGTGAGCTTGCTGAAATTTGTGGAGAAGTTAAGAGCAATATAAGGGAGTTAGATATCAATCTAGCCTAAAGATTTAAGAGTGGTTGATGAGTAAACCATAGGTAAGCATCCTTACTCTTATCTCCTGGGTTGATAAGTTTAATTGGGTTTTTCTTGAACAAGTGTGGGCTAAGTTTTTAAAAGGTTTGCTTTTTACTTTTTTATAGCGAGTTTAATCTTAAATGGAACAAATTTAAATTCCTTTAGAAGACCCAATTGATTGTGTAGAAAATATAGGGAGGAAAGCAATGCTTTAATGTTCAAGAACTATATATTTGGGGTTTTTGATGTCATGCAAGTATGAGGCTAGATTTTTATGTAATTTGAGTGTTGAAAGCTAGGTTTTTATCCCCTTAAGCATGTTTTTACTTGGGTTTACAATTATGAACGGAATTGAAGATGGATTGGAACAACGTGGTTGAAATTGATGCATAGTTGTGTTCATGAATGAAAATGGTTGATGAATGCATGTATTAATTTGATGATTTGTTTAAGGCTTTATTGTCCATGATTCAATATGATTCAATTAATTCTTATGAGACTCATTTATGATATATAAAGGTTCATGTAAGTTAGAGACAATCTTGTTAAATCGCATCTTATGTGTTTGATAAAATGTCAAGTCAAAAAGGTGACAATTTTGAGTATATTTTTTAATAAATTTTAGGACCTTTTTTGGGGGCCTCCACTAGTCTTAAAATCATCAAAATTTACAAAGAGGACCAACATACTACAAACTCGGTTTCCGTAAATTTTCAAGCCATTCTGATGAGTTCTAAATAGTTTTCAAAAATGATTTTGAAATAGGAAAAAGGTGATTTCCTATTTAGCTAAATTTTGTTTCAGTGCATTCCAGGTATCAAAAAAATGCCAAAATTAGATCATACTCTCCAGATAATATACTTATATTTTATGGAAGTTGTTCAGTGAGTTTCGTGATTTTCCGAGATCTTTTGAATAGTTTTCCAAATGGGTTTTAGAATAGACAAAATTTATCTACTTAATGAGCTGGTTTTTGACTTAAGGTGTTCGAGGCATCAAATGATGTTAGAATTGAACAAAATTTTCAGAATGTATTATTGTATCACAGTGAAGGTGTTCACCAAGTTTTGTGATTTTTCGATATGTCTAACTCAATTTTCAAGCAATGCTTCCAAAAAAAGATTTATATTTACAAATATGGACTTAAAGTTTTACTTAGAGTCTCAAATTTAGTTATTGATTATATTAATGAGATTTTATTACTTTAAAACCTTGATTTCCAGTATTTGGACTTCATGGGATTAAATCCCGAGAGTTTTAGAAATTTTTATTTATTTTTAAGACATTTTTCAAGTTGAATAAAAACTAACTAGTACGTATTTATTTAAAGGTCCCTAAGGGACTGTTTTGCAAATTAGTATTGTATATCAAATTGAATTGAATTTTAATGATTCTAATTAGTTCAATAACATCTAAAAATAATAAATTAAGTGTGTTGAGCAATGTTAAGTAAGTTTGGGCACTTTTAGGCAAGCTAAATGTTTAGTGAGTATTTGAAATAATAAAAAACAATCATTGATCATCAAATTGACTTGGAATGATCGGAAGGACTCTTTGTAGGGTTGTTAAGCACAAATTTTCCAAGTTATATTGCTCACACAATAACAATCCATAGTAGTTTAAAGAGAACAATAGAGGGTTTAAGTTAAAATAATGAAGTCAATTATAAAAATTGAAACATATTAGAAACAATGATTGTAAATGTAACTCAATGACTCTAACACGGGTGTAACCAATCAAAATGAGCACTAGGTACCTAGCTAACTAGATTCAGGCAATTGAGAGTTTATTGGGACGCGTGTCAGAGCCGCGAGAGAGTTGTTAGCATAATCCGAGGTAAGTAAAACCAGCTTAAAATGTATAGTAATTCATTGAGCTTTACATATTATCGTTATTGCACTCTTATCATTTCTTGGAGTTCCTATTGCGATATGAGTGCCTGATGCCAAGTGAGTTAAGAAGGTGTCTTTGATGGAGTGGTTATTGGCTAGCTACCGGAGCCACGACCTTGATTCGCTGGATTATTTGGTCAGGATGAGATGTATTTTATCAAATGCACCATTGATAACCCTCATTCACAACGGTCTAGGTGCAGCAAGCGCTGCCACGTCCTAGGACCCGAATCTGCTTGGCGTTGTTGTGACTCTATGACCCCAACCATGTGGCACCCATATTCGGTGGTCTTGGACTACTTGGCACCTCTCTATTGCTTTTTTTGACACTCATTTCTCATTGTACTCTCATTATTCATTCTTATTATCATGCATTCCTTATAGTTTTCTTTCTATTCGCATGAATTTTAGACTACTTTATTTATTTCAAAGTATTGTTTATATCCTACTGGCTTTCACTTGCTAGACTTGTCATTCTTGTGTTTGACCGAGTGTAGATCCGCAGTCGAGCAAGGGCAAGGCATCGGTACTTGGCGATTTACTCTAAGGACATCGCAGTAGCCCTCCTTACTCACTTTTGTAGATTTTTGGCTTTACGTATTCCATATACATAGTTTTTATAACACTTAGGACACTCTGATGGGTTGAGAGATACTTAGGACTTGTGTATCACTTTTGCACACTCTCTACACTACTCACTTGATATACAGGTTTGATATGTTTATAGGGTTCCACATTTAGATTGTTCGACTCATTTACTTTATTTTTGAGTTATTTACATAGTTAATTGCTTACACTAACTTGTAAAACTTGCAAAAATATTAATAACTCAAGTTAAAATAAAGCATTAACTAATAATGTTGGATCGAAAGGCTGATTAAGCTTGTGTTGACCTTGTGGAGGCTAAATCGGGGTCCACGTAGGCTTAGGCTAGGCGGGACCCCGTTTGTGGGTAACTAGGGCCATCACAGTATAAACAAGATTATTTGAAAAGAAAACAAAAGAAAAAAATAATAAAAGAAAAGGCATGTGCGTGAATACACAAAGAAGATGAAGATTGCCAAGCTAGGCCCGCTCATGGGCTTAGGCATAACCAAAACAAAAAATAAAATAAAAATAAGATCAATTAAATAGTATATATATAATACATATAAGGTATATAATATGAAACATTATACAAATAACTATATATGTAATATACATTATATATGATACATTAATGTATTTATCTATAAAGTAATATTTATATATCCTTACTTGAAAAGTAAAATAAAATGATAATAAAGGCTAAAATTGAGAAAAGTAGTCAAGTCGAGACTTGCTCGATGTAGTCCGACCCGAAATATGACCAATGTAGTTGCAACTCGAAAAATCTCAAATTTTAGAAATTTAAGGTAAATGGAAAGAAAATGAAACTAAATAAATTATTTATGAAATACGGACTCTAACACACATAATTAAATATAAATTGACACTAGAACTAGTGTCGAGTGCACGTTATGGAGTGTGAATAAGCTGGTTCGGAGCCACTTTAGTGGCATTTCAAAGTGTTACAAGTAAGGAAACAATTCGAGGCCTTAACATGATTTCATTTGTACATTTATTGGTTAAGTACCTTTTATTTAGTTGTATCCCTTATAAATCAATTGAATTGAGCTTCCATTCATTCCATCTTTGGTAAATTGGTATCCTTGCTTTATATTGTCTTCATTGTGATATTTTTATGCATTTTTTGGATTCCATAATGAGTGGCTTAGGGTTTAAGTGGGCGACTATTAGGTTTTTGGGTTTATATGCAGCCGAAAACTCAAACAATTTTTTAGAAACCCCAACTGGATCATAAATAAGTTCCACTAAACTAGATCTCCAAAAGTAAACCATACCTAATCCGTGATTTCCTTATTTCATTGTTCGATCTCCAAGATGTTTAAGAGCGCGTCCTCTATCGAAAATTCATACACAAACGGAGACCACGATTTGGAGTGCTACTCTTTCTCACCCAAAATCTAGAGAACTCGGAATTTTTAAAAATGAAAATCTTATATCGTTTATGGTTTCAACCTCTATTTATATGTGTAGATAAGCCCTCACTTAAAATCATATTCATATTACAACTATTTTATTTAGACAATTTAAGGCAAATTACATATACGCCCCTATTAATAAGTTGTCATATAACAAACCATAAGGGCTTTTATGTCATGAGTTTTATCAAAGAAAATTCATTACTCTGGACCAATTGAAATTGCGCATTATCATTCTTTGTATTCGACCTAATAGATTCATGCGATGTTAGCAGTGAACTAAAACTATTTTGGTAAACAAGCCATAAGCAGTCTATACGAAGGCATTATGACTACCCAAGTAGCATGAATATCAAAATCGATAAAACCTAATAAATAACATATACCATATCCTTTTATCGTGTGATATATTTGATTAAACATAAAGCATGGAAAGTACCTCTTAATGTTCAATCGTACTAGTCTCGATCATTAGGTAGACTGAAAACTTTCAAATGACATTGATCATATCAATTCACTTAGACTTGGTCATTTAATAGTCTAACACATCAAGGGATCCACTGATATCTCTTATATGAGATAAGCAAATTCTATCTCGATTATACACCTTTACATATTATTCACATGCTAATTTTGATGACCCATTCTCAAATTAGGGCACCGTCCAGCCTAATCTCGTTATTAAGCCCTAACCTCCACCATGTTGGACTTAACAACGTATTAGTCCACCTTACAAATAAACTCATCATATTAGTTATTTTCTAATAACCTTACATTATTCTTAAATTAGGATATAGTATTTTAGAGTAAATTAAACTTTACACAACTTAAAGATTATTTAGCGAAAATCTTGACAAATTAGCGAAAGCCATTCATGTAAAACCCTAGTATGTGGAAAACCAAGAAACAAATATTACATGCATATATATATAAAACAAATGATGATAACTAATTTTCAACACGTGACTGTTAGGATAACTATCTCTCAACCCCATATTTTACATCCCTGAGAGTATATAAAGACATATATAAAAGTCATACAACAAAATCAAAAACCTACTAAATCAGGTGTAGCAGCACTCCACTGGCTCAGAGGTAGTCGTCAATCTTCTCCTTGCCCGGTCTGCTACTCAATCGATCTGCACCCATTGTCATAAGAAGGACGATGAATATAAGAAAGTAGAATGTGACACTGAGAGACATTTGTTCACATTTTCAAATATACAACAAGTATCTGGAAGCATAATAATAGCAACTATGTTGAAAGGAAATCATGTTATAAGATACTTCAGTTAAGTAAAATGAAGTAGGCACTCGGTTAAGTACTAATAATCTAGGGATGACTTACATCATATCAACCTTTTTCCATTATTTAGGGCATAATCAACTCTTTTAAGATGCCTTCACATCATTCTAAATGCCATTCCCATATATAAATACTCACAAGTGCCCCTTACATGTGATGTATACTTACCAACAACCCCAAGTCACATGCCTCATATGCTGCACAAGCTAGTAGTAAGATCCCAACAACCCCATGTGCCATGCATCATATCATGGTCCTGGATAAGAACTATTTTCATAACCCAATAAATGACATGTTTTAGGAATCCTACAAATGTATTGCATATTTAATGTACAAAAGAAAAATAGATTACAATACCATCACGCACCTACTTAATAGCATGAAATTTCATTGGACTAAATACCTCCACAATGAAAAATGGCATATCACATGATTTATAGTCAATGAAGCTATTTAATAAAAAAACTAGTTCCATTATAGTAAACTCATAAAATGAAAAGAAACAACAAGTCATGGCATGTTGAGTACAAAGGACAACTCAGTTTAAATAACTGAAAATGAATTAGCAAAACAGGATTGAAATGTCAATAAATATCTCAATCAGTTTACTTACAATCCACGCAAATTTTCTTGCTACTTCAGCCTCCCGACACCTCAAAACACATATCGAAACCCTCGAGATTCTTTTTTAGGTTCATGATATCATTTAACTTGTTTTTGAATGTGTTTAAACCTTTACTTAAGGTATTGGACTTATTTATATTGTTTAAGTTATAATTAAAAAATTACAAATTTTGTTTTGTCAAAGCACCTAGTGCACTGGATAGCATGATTAGCGCACTAATGGTGTTATTAACGCGCTACTCAACCTTACTAGCGTGCTACATGTAGGTAGCGCGCTAGCTAGCACGTCTAGTGGGCTATGTGCAGGAAAACCTAGAATTATGCAGTTCGAATTCTGAGTTCTCTCCACACATAAACCACTCCAACACTTTGGGATCTCCTTCCTCACATACCAAAGACCCCAAGACACCCATTAACACCACAAGATTGGCCACACCTCATATATTTCGTAATTTCATCCAATTAACTAAACTAATGGTGTCAGTCAGATTACCTAGTTGATGAACACCAACAACTTGATCAACTAACTTCTAAATCAACAATAATCCATCCATAGGTGTTGATATTCTCCGACCTTTCTTCTCCAACAACCTTAGCTTCTTAGTTTTCAATTGAAATGAATTGCATGGATTGATCTCATGCTTTATATATGTAAAGGATAAGATTAATTAATGGTCATTGATCTTTATGTACACATGCATCTCAAGACTAATCTAATAGCCAACATCTTAACGCATTTCCACTAACTCACCACTAACTCCATCTAACTAACTCCAAATGGAACTCAATTGGTCTATTGATGGGTCAACACATTTAACCTGCTAACTTAGGTTACATTTAATATAAAAACAACAATAGCCACATTAATACTACTATTTAAGCTATATTAAGCATAAATTAACTTACCACATCACTATCTACCCTGGTCCCATACCGACTATCTCGAAGTGCGTCTCCACTCACGTCTCGACACCTAAATACAAAGAGAAGTGACTTAGTATTCTACATATATACAATATAATAGGCATACATCATAACAAATCTAGCATAAACCTCGGCCAAATCACCTCGGTTAGTGCACGTATCTCGATGCAGGTCTCATGTCACGAGTCTATAATCTTGATTAAGGAAATAAACCAAGATTAGGAATTCGGGCCATGAAAGTAACCAATCAAAATCTTTATAATTGTTCGGTTAAAGATAACGTTTGATTGTGTCAAATTATCATGCTCCTAATATTGAAGTTTATGGTAATCTTAAGTCGAATAACTAATAATGTACCTATCATAAGTAACACTTATGACTTAATCCATGTGGTTTTCTCATAGTTGGTCGATCCAGTACCTTGTTGAGATAACAAGAACTCATGATCTCGATTTGTATATCTGTACGCATGATCATCACATGACCATTAAACTAGATTCACACTAATCTTAATTCATTATAGTTCTTAATATAATAACCAACTAGGGACATTTAAGATATTTCAACAAATACCCTTGGATCTTACTATATGGTAAACATGCAATCACTTTAATAAAATAGCAAATAAAAACCTCTATTTTATTAACTAAAATTATAATACTTATAGATTGACCTAGGGCACATGCCCCAACAGTGACATGGTAGTTACGGGCATGGTGGAATTTACGATCTTTTCCTCCATCGTGACTATACAAGTGTTGGATTTACCTAAGCCCGTAGTATAGGATTGAGGAGAATCAAGTTGGTAGAAGTGATTGCAGTCTATTATAGTTGATGGACTCGATCTAAACTGTAAGTCAAGTGACCTAGCTAAGTTCAGTGACCGTCTTGAAAGTCAAGTTATGGTATTTTATCTCACTTGATGGACTTAAAGCGCTTCGATGCATTTGCTTTATGTACTCGGCACTCAATTATTCGTTGATATCTCTATTAAATTGAAAATCATGCTTTATTCATTATTTCATGGTAATTCTTACATGATTATTCGACTAACCATTTATCTGACATTTTAATATTATTAAGACTCTTTTGGATTTACTCACTTAAATTGTCTCCAATTTGGTGACAATTGCAGTTCCCTCTAGTAGCAATGGCAAGAAGCCGATACTTGGTCATTTCCTCCGAACTTTCCTCTGAGACGATTTCTATTTTTAGTACTCATAGGTACATTTTATGTAGATATGTATGTATCATTTTTGTTTAAAACTGGTTAATGGGTTGAGCAAACACTTGGATACATGTATATGCAATTTTCCTCATTTTTTCCACCTAATATGCACGGGATCTACTTTGTAGGGTTTCCACTTAAAGGGTTGTCTCGTCGTCATGTTAGATTAAATTAATATCATTTTAGTTTTTTTTCATTTTTCGCTGCATAATTCATTAAGACTTGTTAAACTTAATAACAACTCTAATAAATGACTAAATTGTAACCGAAATGGGAAAAAAGGCCAACTAGGCTTGCGTTGGCTCTACGAAGGTTAACCAAGGGTTTGTGTATGTTTAGACCGAGCGAGGCCTAATTTGTGGGGACTGGGGCCGTTACATTTATAGCTTTTCTACACTTGGGAGATAAGGATATCAGTTGCAATATATGCTACTTGGTGCTTGAAGGCAGCCATCCGCTACACTGATAATTTGTACAAGTTGGGTGCGAGGAAGAATGCTCCTATATATTTAACTAATGAGGTATTCTAGCATTACAAAATAATGCATGCCACTGATGAGAAGCATAAGGAAAAGTCAAAGAAAGCAAGTGAGAATAGAAAGTTTGACAAAGAGGGCCTAGTATTGGTATCTCGATTCATAGTTGTGGATCGATATATGGGGTTAATTTCACAGATGGTCACTCAACATTACAGTTCGTAACACTTTGGTCACTAAATTTACATTTGTCCCAAATATATCACTCAACTTTACAAAACGTTTCAACGAAATGACTCGGACCACTTTCCTGTCAAGAACCCACCGGGGCTGCTGACATGGCACCACGTGGGATTTCCTGGGAGGTCACTTAAGTTTTTAAGTGATGATATGGCATGCAACACACACAAGCACCCACCCACCCCCTTAGTTCACCCCACACTCATTTTACACTTTAGGTCGACCCGGCTAAGTTTCCCTCCCCTTCCAGTCGTCTTCTTCCTCGCGTCTCTCCCCCCACTCATCGTCTTCTTCCTCGCGTCTCTCCCCCAACTCGTCTTCTCACTCAAGTCTCTCCCCGTCGCCCGCTCGTGCTCTCTCCTTGTCGCTCCCTCGCCGCTCACGCTCTCTCCTTGTCACCGCTCGTCGCTCGCGCTCTCTCCCTGTCGCTCCCTCGCGCTCTCTCCCTGCGCTCCCTCATCGCTCGTGCTCTCTCCCTATCGCTCGCTCGTGTCGATCCTTGCAGCCGGCAATCAGGTACAATGTCGAGCTTGCTTATTTTTTTTAGGTCCTCTGTTCATCTCAATTGTGTACATCAAGGTGTACATCAAGGTGGAGCATGTCTATAAATAATTGTTAATCACTTGGAATTTATGATTGATTGTTTGGAGTGCAAATAAATTTAGATTGATTGTTTTTTGTTTTTAATTAAAACTATAGATCGATTGATAGTTTAGCATCAGTAGTAACTAGGATTTAGTGATTTCTTACGATTCATGTGATCACCCCAGCCGAATTAATTTGTTGAAGTCTTTTGATGACTTTGGGTTGCTTGACTGATATCCATTATATTGACATTAGTTCAATTTCACTTTGGACTGTTGTTATTGTACAAGATAGACAAAGAAGTAACTTACAGTATAATTATTAACGAGTATGGTGGTCTCCAGTCCTAACTGGATTGCTCGGATCTGATTCCACTCGCAAATGGTTTTATGTTTTTAGAAAACCTAGTTTATTGGTGAGTTATCTCTTTATGTGAAGTGAAAGAGAAGAAAAATCCGTTCTTGGTTCTATTGAGTCTGACATCTGGGAAACTTGGGATAAGGTGTTGGGGTTTAGTTGAAGGTGTGCTAAAGATCATAGCTTTATGTGAATCTTTGTAATTGATGACATCCTATGTTCACATTCTTACATACTATTACTATATATGTGGTCTTAACAATCTTAATACGTGGGGCATCAGTCGCTCCCGAAATCGTCTCTTTCGATATAGTTTGCCTTGTGAAAAACAATGCTAAATGTGTACGGTTGTGTTCATTAATTTCTAATTGCTATTTTGAACTTAACATCTTCATTAGCTAGTTCATGCCTCTATATGATGAATAGAAAGTAAGGAACATAGTAAGGAAGCCTTGTGATTTCATTCCTAATCACGCCTCTTTTGATAGGCTTATATATTGTATCCTTTTTCCTTGAAAAATTGGTTGTTACTCAGAATTTTTCTATCGTTGTTTTATTCATGACCACAGTGGTGGTATATTTTTTTGAGAACACAGAGGCGGTACATGAGAACCTAAGAACGACAAGGACTCTGCTAAAGCAATGCTCTTAAAGTCTAATAAAAATGAAAGTTGTTATAGATTGCATTGCATATTGATATTCTTAGTTGAAGCTTTGTTTGTTGTTTTTCTTGATATCATGAATGTACTTTTATTAACAATAGGATGTGTGTTTGTAGCTACATTGTTATATTTGCATCTTGGCCAGAAATCATGGAGTTCGTCAAAAGACATGAGTATTGTTATTGCGGCATGCCAGCAGTGGTGTTCACCTCGTGGACGGCTACAAATCCAAGTCAACGATTTTGTAGATGCAGGAAATACACGGTTTGTACGGAAATGTGTATATTCTATGAAATTGTTAAATTTTATTCATATGAAGGAAATTAAATGAAAATTTTCGTTATTCTGCAACATAGATGCGGATGCGAATACTTAGCTTGATCCTGAAATGACTGACAAGGTAACGATTGTTATAAATGGGTTGTTGAGGAAGTTAGATCGAATAGAAAGCGAGAAGAAGTTGCAAGACGAGCTTAATGGGCGAAGGAAACTCAACTGTTGTGCAGTTGCATGTTGGTCATGCTTGGTGGCCATTGTATTTCTGTTTGGTTTCATTATATACAAGTAAGCACAACGGTTGGAAGAGAAATGAAATAGTCATCTTCGTTTGGAATCGAAAGGAGAAGTTGTAGTGTCATTTTGTGTAAAACTTATGCCAAACCTTGTATTGTGGTTTTGTAGCTTATGAATGAAAATAGAAACTATGTGTTGAATTCATTTATATGGTTCCCCTCACCTTGTTGTTTTTTCATGATTTAATAAATGGTATCCTCAACATACATTGGTACTAAATAAGAATATATCAACTCCATTTATGTAGTTCTGATTAATAGGGGAAAATGTGAAAAAAATTGATACCGAAACTACTGATTCTCACCAAAAATAGATTGTTATTGCAAAAAATGGGTTGCAATTACACAGGCGCCAAACAATTTGTCAACCTACTACCGAAAGACAGTCTCATCCTTCGTACATCATCCAACATGGAAATTTCACCTATATATCCAAAAAAATAATCCCATTGTTTGTACATCATCTACCTCTTCCAATTATTCCACCTCTTCTGATTACTCCACCTCTTCCACCACCACGACGTCGAAAAATTGGAATCTTCGCTCTTGCTTTTGGAGAAATCCTTGGAATAGGTTGTGAAAAATCCATCATACTTGGCATTGCAGGAAGGGGTTGGGAAGCACTCGCATTTGTAGCATTTGTTGTAAAAAGGTTGCGCTGTCACAATTTAAAATACATTATTAAAAATAAGAAAGTAAAACCACACATTAATGTGGAAATCCACCAATAATTATGGAATTCAATTCCAAACCATTCCAATCCCTCCAACAATGTAACATACATACCTGCTCAAGAGGCGCCTCGCTACATGTAGAATTTCCTTCCACTTGAACTCCTTCACTCAGCCCTTTCTTTCTCTAAATATTATAAAAATACGAAGTCACATCACACAAAAATATAACAAGTGTTATAATAACATATACACTTTTATAATCAATAAAAATATATCTTGTTTTGACCCTTACTATGATGGCATTTATTATGACCTTCAACATGACAAATTTGACAAGTCATACGTATTGTGCCCTTCTTAGACATCTTTTTCTACGCGGCCGCAATCGCTATTTCCTCAGGATCCTTTCTCCTTGCCGTTACTTTTCTTCCTCTTCGTTTTTAGACTTGTGCTGGTGGTTTGACTGGTTGGACATCTTCCCCTGGTTTAGGCCATAGTTCCTCACGTTCTGTTGGGTTGATATAGTGTGAGTACACATTCATGTAAGTGCTTATATAGTAACACTCATTGATGTAATCCACTAGGTCCCCATCATTTCCCATAATAGCTGCCACCGCATGCTCGCATGGGATGCCCGAAAGCTGCCATTTCCCACAATCACAACACAAATCCATCATGTTTACCACATATGTCTTACCGTGTCCATAACATGACACGGAAGGGCCACTCGAGTACTCAACAACATAGAACATAGACTCATCTTTAAGTTTCTCAAGTTTTTTAGAATCTTAGGACATATTCGCTCTCTCCCCTTAACAATGATTCTCTGCATATCCTCATTTTTGCGCCTGAGCCTCCGCATTAACTTTACCTTTATAATCTCTAGCACGTCAATGATTCCTCTATCCCTGACATCTAAAATGTATCGATTGAAGGACTCATACAAATTATTAAGTAACATATCACACTTAGGGCGTGTTTGGAAATTGGCCCTACATCAAGATTCGATGGGAACCTCGTTCAACCATAATCTAGCGTCTCTATTAACCTTCTCTAACTCATCTAACTAAAAGATCATTCTCTCGCGATATGTGGCCTTAGCTGCACTCCACAACATTTGCTTAAGTTCCATTCCCTTAAACCTTGTTCTGAAATTTGTGTATAAGTGCCTCACACAATGTCTATGTGCCTTTACTCTCAACTTGAACCACTGCATAAGCTATGGGAAATATACAATCATTTGGGTCTATCCCTACTGCAGCAAGTAATTGTCCCTTATATTGACCCTTTAACCAACAACCATCAAGAGAAATCAAAGGCCTACATCCTGAGTTGAAAGCATTTTTCAATGGAGCAAGGCATATATATATGCCTTGAAATACCCTAGATGTTCGTCATTTTGACTGTTATGCCCGGATTTATTTTTTGCAGCTCAAGTGCATACGAATTAAGTTTCAGGTATTGGCTCTCCTCGTCTCCATTCATTATCTCCATTGCTTTCTTCTTTGCTCTCGAACCTTTCATTCGACTTATGTCGAACTTCAAGTCATCCTTAACTCTTTGTATAATACCCGATACTGACCAATTTGGGTCCACTCAAAATTGTTCAATATACTTTTCTGCAAGCCAGTCAGAAATCACGTGATAATTCTTGTTCACTTTGGTACATGAGTGGGTCAAGTTAATTGACTTGATTTGAATAGTCGCGTCATCTTTACCCATGTGAGAAGCAAAAATTTAAAACTCACAATTAATAGACTTAAAGCGCTGGCATTTATATATGCACCATTTCCTATAATTTGTAGTAAAGCGTATTTGTCGCTTATTTTGAATTCCCCAATTCCTGCATGCCAGGTTAAATGTCTTGAAAGAAGAGAATTTCATGCCTAATTCAAGCTGTGGGTCTGCAATGTATTTGAACTCATCAAACTCTAGATACCTCATCTTCTCAGATCCGTCAGAATCATGATCTGTGTGGAGCTCATCTGATGCTGCATAGTCTGAGTCTTGGTCATGCACTTCAACAATCGCAAGTGCACTACTATGAGGTGGAGCAATAACCTTAGGCCTTCCTCTTTTTCTACTGTGCAGTTGTTCGTCAACGACTTCTAAATAGTCATCATCGTCCTCAACATCATTGCCACTCTAAAAAAAAAATCATTACCTTCATCCGCTTCTAGTTCTTCATGTTGAATTGTTCCATTGTCTTGTTCTTCTGGAGGTTCCAATTCTTCTTGCTGACTAACCTCTAAGTCCATTAATTCATGCTCTCTAATATCTGGGGACCCAAAATATCTTTGTTATAAGTCAGGCTCCACTTCTTCTTAACCATCATCTCCATTATGAAAATAATTCCTGCAATGATAAGAATGTTAAAAATGTCCCTTGACATGTACAAAACCATGACAACCAAATAGTTAAATATATTCAAAAAGTCACACCCTTAAGTGGCTGTACTAATAATCAGTATCTTTATTCTGGAATAACAGCATTCTCAGGAGACGGTGGCAAATCGCGTGACCTTAAACAGCATTGCTGAATCAATGAATGGTGTCGCTGGGGTGGAAAGTACCAATTCAACTGGTATACATTCATCAGGCAAGATCTTCCACCTACCATTCTTTTGGTATATAATTATGACTAGAAACTAGAATATGATGTATACTTAGTTGCTCCTCCAGTTCTTGTAAAAATTGGTTAGCTGTTACCCTAGTCATGCCATTGACTACTCAATCTTGTAGGGCCAATTTCATTTATGTATTAGAGCAGCTGATTTTTATTGTTTCATCGGAGTTGTTTTACCTTCGAAATTTGGTTAGGGCCTAGAGAATGCGAATGCAATCTACAGTAGAGCTTGAACTTCTCCAAGTTTTCATTGTCACATAATATGATGAATAATACAATTGGTCTGATCCTTATGGTGCCTATTGAAGTAGTTAAGGTCAATGAGCAGCATTTAAGTTCACAAAAACTGCTTCAAGTTTCAAGTTTCACATTTTCATATTCATTTTTACAATTGCGATTTTAAATTTCTAATGTAAACATTGAAAAGTATATTTTTTCAATGTGTAACTTCAGTATATTGAATTTAGGATTTTTTCAATACAAATCAATTGAGATTCTCAAACCATGTTATACATCACCAATCATGCACCAATCTTAACCCGAAACTAAAACAAAAACTGCATATCTTTCTTCAGTCAATCACTGCATTAACATCACCAATCTATTCAGCATTGACATCACCAATCTATGTAAATACTCTGTTCATCAATCACTGCATATCTACCCAACAAAATTTGCCTATTAAACTCCCTGTTTGATCTATCTTCAGTCCAACAAAACTAGTGCAACTATTAACATTTACACGAAGAATAAATCTCTTACATTGAAGCTCCGCGAGCGACGGGAAAAAGCGCGAGCGGGGAGGGAGCGACAGGGAGAGAGCGCGAGCGGGGAGCGAGCGACAGGGAGAGAGCGTGAGCGGCGAGGGAGCGAGAGGGAGAGAGCGCGAGTGGGCGACAGGGAGAGACGCGAAGAAAAAGACGACGAGTGGGGGGGAGAAACGCGAGGAAGAAGACGACTGGAAGGGGAGCGGAATTTAGCCGGGTCGACTTAAAGTGTAAAATGAGTGTGGGGTGAACTAAGGGGGTGAGTAGGTGCTTATGTGTGTTGCATGTCATGTCATCACTTAAAAACTTAAGTGACCTCCCATGAAATCCCACGTGGCTCCACGTCAGCAGCGCCGGTGGGTTCTTGATCGGAAAGTGGTCTGATTCATTTTGTTGAAACGTTTTGTAAAGTTGAGTGATATATTTGGGACAAATGTAAGTTTAGTGACCAAAGTATTACGAACTGTAATGTTGAGTGACCATCTGTGAAATTAACCCTCGATATATGTGGCACAATATATGGATAATTTGGTATGTTAGCTATTGAGTAAATGATTTTTATCTTTTGCACTTCACTTTTAACGAAAAAATACTAAGTACATGTGTTTTATATATATAGGAAGTGAGTTTCAATTGGGCTTCCACAATTAATGATTTTTTTCGGCACACCCGGGACCATGACCACGAGGGCAAGACTTTCGTTGATCAAGGATCCGAAAAAATTGTGGTAAGTTAAAGTTTAAATTGTTGCAATGAATAAATTTTTTAAAGGTTTAATATGAAAAAAATCCAATAACTTGTGTAACTTAATGCAGGTTGGAATCCCACGGGGATATATTGGAGGAGTTGTCTCACACCCATGATACACCTATTAATGATGATGTGGTGTTCTTTGATGTCATAAGGCCAAAGAAGGGTCAAATCTATGAACCAAATCTATGAACTAGGGTCTCAATGTTTTAGTTGAGGCCACTCTTATGAGAGTAGTTCATCCCAAACCACCCAATCATATGAGCCACATGGGGTAAAGGATATGAAGAGGAATTGTTTCATGATGCAGCAAGCAATATTGGAATTGCGCACGTAACGAGATGTCCAACTTTGGGAGCTAACCGACCGACAACTGGAGTTGTTATGACAAAATCAAGAGTTGATGGAGCTTAACTAGAGGATGCAAAAGCGTTATGGCCATATGGAGGCATTGATGTTGCAGACTGTAGGGATCAATAGTCTACATCGTGACCACCACCATCTCAAGATGATGTTGTTGGGTTTTTAGGGTTCATACGCAACAGAAAATTCAAAAAAAATTTGAAAAAACTCCAACAGGATCAAAAATAGGTTCCATTAAACTATATCTAAAAAGTAAACAATACCTTAATCCTGGATTTTCTTCTATGATTATTCAATTTCTAAGACTTTCAAATGCGCGTCCTCTATCAGAAATCCACACACGAATGGTGAACACAATTTGGAGTGCTAGCCCTAAAAGAAATTGAAAACATTTTTTTTTCTCTCCCAAAATCCAAAGAACTCGAAACTTGCTTGTGTTGTGGCGACAACGAGGCGATAGCATAGGCTAATGAACCAAGATAACACCACTGACCCAAACATATACTTAGACGTTTTCATCTCATTTAAGAAATCATTGAGAGGGGAGATTTGAAGAGTTCCTACAAAAGACAATGTTGCAGATCATTTGATGAAGGCTCTTCCACAAGAGAAACATGATGGTCATGTTAGGTCATCAGTTATTAGATACATGAATGATTGGCCTTAATGCAAGTGGGAAATGTTGAGGAATATGCCTTAGGTCAATCTATGAACAATGTTTATCTTATAATTTTAGTTAATAAAATAGAGGTTTTCATTTGTTATTTCATTATAAGTGAGTGCATGTTCACCATATAGCAAGATCCATTAATATTTGTTAAAATATCCTAAATGTCCATAGTCAAACATTATAGTGGGAACTATAATGAATTAAAACTAATGTGAGTCTTGATTAAAGGTCATGTGACGATCACGCGTATATGGTTACGAATCGAGATCATAAGTACTTGTTAGGGAACAAGGTAATGGACCGATCCGCTATGAAAACACCACATGGATTAAGTCATATATGTTACTCATGATATGTATATCATTTAGTGCTTCAACTTGAAATTACCATATACTTCAATATTAGGCGCATGATAATTCAACACAATCAAATGTTGTCTTTAACGGGACGATTATAAAGATTGTGATTGGTTACGATGTAAATAATATGTAAAGGTGTGTAATCAAAATAGAATTTGTCACTCTCATATAGAGAGATATATGTGGATCCCTCAATTTGATAGAATGAGTCAAGTCCCTGTGAATTGATATGATCAATGTTACTTTGATGTTTTCAGTTTATCTAAAGATCGAGACTAGTACGATTAAACATTAAGGGTGACTTTCCATGTCTTACGTTTAATTAAAGGATATCACACTACAAAGGATGTGATATATGTTATTCATTAGACTATATCAATTTTGATATTCATGCTCCTTGGGTAGTCATAATGTCTTGCTAGAGACCGCTTATGACTTGTATACTAAAATAGTTTTGGTTCATTGTCAACGTTGCATGAACCTATTGGTCACACACAAATATTGGATTCACGCAATTTCAATTGGTCCAAAGTAATGAATTTTTATGTAATAAAATTCATGACATAAATGCCTTTATAATTTATTATATGATAACTTATTAATATGGGCATATGTGTAATTTGCTTAAACTACCTAAATACAATAGTTGTATTACGAATAGGATTTTAAGTGTCAGCTTATCTACACATATAAATAGATGTTGAAATCATAAAACAAAATAAGATTTTTGTTTTTACTATTTTCAAGTTCTCTATATGTTGAGAGAGAAAGAAAAAAGTTTTATACATCTCTTGGTGCTAGCATTCCAAATTATGGTCACCATTCGTGTGTAGATTTCTGATAGAGAAATGGCGCTTAAACGTTTAAGAGATTGAACAATCAAAGAATGATACAACGGAATAAGGTATGATTTTACTTTTGTAGATCTAGTTTAATGGAACTTATTTTTGATTCTGTTGGGGTTTTCCAAAAATATTTTGAATTTTTCGTTGCGCATGAACTCGAAAACCTAACATTAAGCTCCACAACCGCCTTCCCCATCATCTTATATGGGTGATAATGAGTTTATTTCTCGCTTCTTTCATTCGAATCTGCCACCACCGTTCCTGCACTAGTAACTTGACTTTTTTTTAGCTTGGTGGAACGTTTGGATATTTTGCTATACTTTTATTGTGACTTTCTAATTTTGACATCTTTTTGTTACTATTTTTACTATTTTTAATCATAAATTTTCACATTTGCTTTATAAAATTATTGTTTATTAATTTGAAAATTTACAGCTATTTATATAAAAAAAAATTATCGTTTTGTATAATTTAAATTACTTTTTACTGTTTTTCAAAGCCAATTTAATTTTTCAGGATATCTTGTTGCTAATCCATCGCTAAATGGCGCAGGTGACTAGATGTCACATCGCCATTTAGCAACAAATTTTCGATCCGTAATTTGTCGCTGAATAACTACAGGTTACCAAATCTGACACTAATATAGATTACTGACAATAAGTTTAGCAATGGCTTAGGTTTTTTGCTAAGCTGTCGCTTACTCAAACATCAACAAAATGTAGCGAACTAGCGACGGATTTTGCCTTTTGCTAATTGGCTAATTTTTTGTAGTGATGGTAGGATATTTGCAGTCTTATTGGTTCACAAGTCCTTCAATTCATTTTTTAAAGTTAACTATTATTATTTTGTTGTTGTATATGTTGAGTTTGTTTCAAAGAAAGTGTGTTATTTGATTTGTTTGATATTTAGTTCGATTGACCTTTTTTGGGCCTTGTTGGCAAAGGTGGGAATCTTTGTGGTTGAAGCCTTCGGTTCATTAGATTCTGAGAAAGACTTTTTCCAACTAAGTGAGATTCTCAGCTATCCTTCCAAGTCTTATCGCTAAGGATTTTGTTACATCCAATCTAATTTCAGTGCCAGTGAGGGGAGTCTATATCAGCTGACCGGAGAAAGGCTAAGCTTACTTTGTCGCGGGTATATCTTTTTTGGGGAAGATAAAGGACAATGAAAACCAATAAAAGGAATGAATGCAGTAAAAATATAAATTCATTAAATTAGCTCACAAACTGCCATATACATTCATCTTTATAAAGCACCTTCATTGCTTGAGTATTTACTTTAATTGTACTAGGTCTTCTCCTTAGTAGCTCCACTGCATTAGTGCACATAATGTAACTACCCATTCACACATAATTTAAGTGCCCATTACAAATTAGCAACATGGGCTTTGACTAATTAAAACATTTTAACCTATTTGAATCACATATTTTTACAGTATATAGTTGAAAATATAACGTATTTAAAGTATAAATTCATAAAACATTACTTAAAGTTAAATTATAAAGGATATGTTTATTATCTAAAATATATATTTCATTTAAATTTATTGAGTTTGATTTTTCTTTGGAGTGCGAAGCACGAGAAAAAGAAAACTCCTCGAATGTACGAAGCAAGTATCCAAAACTAATAGTGGAAAACACGTCAACAATTAGGAGGAACATGAAGACTCAATCGTCTGGCATTTTGCTTTAACCGTTGAAGGAGCTTTCCCTGATTCATATTGCTTTTTTTCTTAACCTGCAAGTTGCAAATAAATTATGCAGAATAATGGAGTTAGCTGATTAAGCACATATCAAAACGAGCTAAAATGCGTAATTGATTTGTTTAAATATTTAGAGTACTTACACGTACAAATGTTGTAGTAAGCATGCTATCTTGGTTAACCTCACTGATAGAAGAACATGTAATTTCCAAGCCTAGCATTTCTACTGTACGTTGAACTTGACTTATTGCTCCAATGGCCTTATTGCAACAAATCTCTACCACGAATCTCTCTTCGTCAAGCATTTCAGCAGTTATCTGAAATGCCATATATGTAACAATGATTTACTAGTAAAAAAGCAACAAGATATAAATAATTATTTAATACACGTATTAAAAAAGACGATTATTTTAGAGATACCATACTAGATTATATGGACAAGTTGATAAGGTCAATGTCATAACTAATTTCAAAACAGCTTTGCCGTTCCAACTAATAATTGGAGTGCCCAGTGGAGGAAATGAGACTTAATTATTCTAAGGATTGTTACTGTTGTGTTGTGTATACTATATGTTATACATTTATGAGACTTAATATGCAGTAAATGAACAGCATATATTAAGGGTGGGCAGTAGTTTCCATAAAACTGCCCAAACCATTCAAACCGCGTGGTCTGAAGTATTTTTTAAAAATCGCAGTTTGGGAGTGGTTTAGAAAACTTGAAAACCGCGATTTTGCAATTTGGTGTTGATTTTCATCTTTGAAAAATCGCAGTTCACCAAACCGCAAAACCACCCCCAAACTTGGAATTGAGTTGAAGCTAGCTTTTTAATGTTGTTTAAATTTGAAAATGAAGTAAGACTCGTAGCTTTGATTGAGTTAATGTGTTTCATTGTATTTTTGGTGGTCTATGGACATCTATATATTTTGTTGCATGTTTTGTTAATGGACATATATGGAATGTGTTGCGTTTTTTATTTTTTTTATTTTTTAAATGTGTCGCAAGAAAACTGCAAAACCAAACTAACCAAACCGCATAAACTGCGGTCGATTTAGTTTCGATTCTGAGGGTTCACGGTTTGGTGATGGTTTACGAAATGACCAAACCATAAACCCCCGATTTAGTCGCGGTTTGATGATTTGCCACCCGTACTATATATCATATAGTATATATATAATTACATTATTAACTCCTTGTCTTTAATATTTTTCAGTTTTTAAGACAATTATCCTTCATAATTATCAAGAGAGAAATCATGATATAATACTACTCCCTCCCGTCAGTTTTATAAAGCAATCTATAAAAGCTCTTTTTCTAAAATATAAGAGGTTTTAAGAGAACTTTTGCATCCGTTATGCCTATTTAAGGCAATTAAATACACTTGTTCTCTTACAATTAGAGCATCTCCAATGGTAAATGTGGACTGTGGACGTGGATTCTTGTCATGCCATCAACTTGAAAATGATGTCATCCTATATAGCTCAAATAAATATTGGACTCCAAAAACTTATCTCAAATGGTAGATGTACATAGATTGAACGTCAATTGATGATGTGTCGTTTCTTTTTATAATTTTGTTAAGTGAAATGTGAAAATAAAAATTTTAAAAAAATAAGTAATTAATATATATTGGTCTTATGTAGATGTCAATTTGAATGTCTAGAGTAACATCCGAAATTGAAAATATCAATTTGTTTATGCCACATCAACATGACATTTTAAATACACATTCCCATTAGAAACTTTTTTTTCATTTCAAGGTCAATTTAATCTTAGGTAGCGCATTGACATTTAATCAACATTCAATTGGAGATGCTCTTAGATAAAATAGAAAATTGGTTAATCAAGTCATTTATCAAAGTGCGGGCAAGAATATAATTTAGACCCACAATTAATATTTTCTTAACATGTGCGCTTTGGGTAAAAAGTCATATATCATTGAGCGAAGGGAGTAATTTTTATCATTGGTCATTATTAATTTTACATCCTCGTAAATTCTTTATTGGCTAATTTTATTTTATTTTTTATACTTCAACAAGAGTTGAAGCTATGATCATTATAAACTTTGTCTTTTGGTAAGTGATTTTTCATCCATCTCACTAAAAATGTTGAGATTGTCAAAAGTTTTATCCATCCATGAAATGAGATGAAAAAAACAATCTTTTTTGTGAAAGCCCGAAATAAAAAAAATGATAAGAGGAAAAGTGAATGGGATGGGGTAGAGTGGTTTAGGCGAAGAGGGATGTAGCAAGTTTTAAAGGGGTAATTTATTCACCAACTTAATATCATTTTGATCAATATCTTAGTTTCTTCAATTAGGTAGAGAAATGGATTGAAATAGCAACCTCCTTGTTTTTTTTTAAAAAAAAAAAACTGAATTTCTTTTTTTTAGAGAAGATAATTGAATATGTTCTTAAAAAGTATGTTGTCGGGTATTGTGAACCGGCTAGGAAGCATTTAATGAGCCCTATGACAATGCCAGGTGTACATCATAACCGATGTTGATGTGCTGAAGTACGTGTGATGCAGTTCAGAGCGTGATTCACCCCTCTCAAGATGCATCACAAACGTTTATGACGTAGGCATACCCTATTTGTCACTTTTTTTTTTTTTTTTTTTTTGTAGAAAAAGAAAAAAAAATTATAAATTAAGTGATGTTGTGGAATATGGATGACCATACATATACACCAACATATTGTGTAGTCATATAACTTTTATTTCTCACTTAATAGTACCTCCACTTATCTAATTATTGTCATGTTACTTATAACTATTTTCAATGTACACCAACTCTTCCATGTATTGTCAAATTACTTGTAATGTGTTTTGTATGACATATGGTGTATATGTTACTTGTACACATTGTATAAAGTACATTTATCATCATCACCAAATGGCATATATAAAGGGTGTCAACCTCATTGTAAAAATACACCAAGTTGAATGAAAACTTTTCATTCCAACTATCTCATTTCTTCTCTTCTCATTTATAGTAGTAGTTTGTAGTAGTAGAAGTTTTTAGTCTTTTATTTTCTTCTCTAGTTCTTAGCAAGTTCCAATTCAATTTACAACACGTTATCAGCACGAGCTTGCTCTATCATTAAGGAGATCTTGAAGTTCAAGAAGGCTTATTAAGGAGACAAAGCTAGGAAGGTATAACTTTTGTTATTTAAATAAGTTCAATTTATTTATATATTATCATTGTTGCTTCCTTTTATTACATGCATCACTTCTATATGCATACTTTATTCATATACTATACATTATAACGTCACCAATTGCTAAAGTATGCTATGTAGTTGCGTCTTTTACGATCTTCTACATCAGAAATCAAAAATCAATATCTGATATAACTAGTTTTCTCTTAAAACTACAAACGATTAGTTATTGTTCTATTATTGATTTTATAATACAAATAATGTTATAAGTTTGAGTTGACGGTGGGTAAGCCTTGTCCCCGATAAAGCTAAACATTAAAAGGGAGACGGGTTATCCCGTTCGAGGAGGCATGGTATTAAGCAGACTTTATCTCGCCACCCAACCTAGAGGTTGTCCCACCAACTCATACGAATAGTACATTTGATTATTAATAAATCAAGTTGTGAACATATATTTAATCATATGTTATGTTTTTTTACATAAAAGAAAAGAAAAATTATTTTATATTATATTTACTTTCAAAATATTAATACACATAGTTGAATTTGTTACCTTATTATAATTCTTGTCATGATAATTAAATATTACAAATTATGAATAAAGTTTGCATCTATGTAAAGATGTA
The DNA here is from genome assembly GCA_039657365.1 of Stephania yunnanensis. Taxonomy (NCBI): domain Eukaryota; kingdom Viridiplantae; phylum Streptophyta; class Magnoliopsida; order Ranunculales; family Menispermaceae; genus Stephania; species Stephania yunnanensis. The sequence continues at coordinate 21,164,064 of CM077581.1, read as the reverse complement.
TGTTGTACACAATCATTTGCCAATATCTTTTTAGATATTTGAAAAGTGAATATTTCATATATCTTTTCACCCTTTAGAGTTATAAATATATAAATACCAAAAAAGGTAATACTCCAAAAGCTCAAAATGAGCGGTTGAGTCTCAAGCTACAAAATTTAATCAGTCAAATATTAATTATAATCTCACAATTTTAATTACCTCTATGTTGAAGCTACGTGGAAATATGATTGATGAGACAATAAAAATAAGGTCATGTGACCCGTCTCGATTTTTTGCTGCACCAAATATCGAGTGCGCACATCAATCTAATAAAATATTAAGGATTGATTTCTTGTCTCATGGTAGCTGAGTAAAATAATGAGATATTATAAATATAATATCGCTAATGTCTAATTAGTTCATCTCCAAATTAAGAAGCATATGTTGCATATAATGATCATGATCACAATAATAAATTTATGGACGTGAAAAATGTGAAAATATCAGGTAAACGTCGTATTGACAATTCCACCAAAAATTGAAACAAAAGTTGTGCACAACTACAAAAGGTAAATAATTATTGACAATAATCGCTCATAATTGTGACATTTTTTTGGTAATATATGAAAGAATATTTTTTCTAAATATTGTCATATATACCCGAATATTTTTGTGACTTTTACCATGCCTTCAAAATTAAAGGCAAAATATTATAAATTTTATCAATGAAAGATGACTCTTTTCTAATTTGTCAAACATTATTTGTCCAGATGGATCAACAAATCATGTGTTAAAATCATGAATCAAATAAAAGCGATATATGTCTTGCAGATTATGCTACAACACACAATCCTTAAAAACAGAGAATATTTCTCCAATTTGAACTTAGCTGATGCTAATGTTCAAACAATAACTGACATCTCCAATTTAATTAATGGCTCTAGAAGAGCAAATATTATGTTGCCTGAAGGAACAACAATTCAAGTTGACAATGTCTTATACTCTGAGAAATCCAGAAGAAATTTACTCAACTTTAAAGATATTCGACAAAATTAATATCACATTGAAACCGTGAACAAAAATAATAGAGAATTTCTCTATGTCATATTGGTTTCAAATGGGAAAAAAAGTGTTAAAAAAATTCTCAGCTTTATCCTTCAGATTATATTTTACTCATATAAGGGATGTCGAAACGAATGTCGTTTTAAATAAGAAAATTAATTATCCAAAGATATTCATTTTATGGCATGACCGGCTTGGTCATCCAAGATCATCAATGATGCGAATTATAATTAATAATTCGCATGGACATCCTTTAAGGAGTCACAAAATATTTTCAGCTGGTGATTATAATTGTGCTAATTGTTATCAATGTAAATTGATAGTTAAACCATCCTCATGTAAAATTGTTGTGGAATCCCCAGTTTTCTTAAAACGCATTCAAGGAGATATATTTGGACCTATTTATCCTCATTGTGGACCATTTACATATTTCATGATTTTGATAGATGCGTCAATTAGGTGGTCACATGTTTTTTTGCTTTCAACTAACAATGTTGCATTTGCTAGACTTTTAGCACAAATCATTAAGTTAAGAGCACAATTCCCTAACAACTCAATCAAAACCATCCGTTTTGATAATGCCGGAGAATTTCAATCTCAAGTATTTAAAAATTATTGCATGTCTATAGGAATTACCATTGAACATTATGTTCCACATGTGCATACCCAGAATGGTTCGGCATAATCTCTAATTAAACGCATTCAATTAATTGTCAGACATTTAATCATAAGAACTAAGTTATCAACTTCAGTTTTGGGACATACAGTCCTTTATGCAGCATTTATCATTCGTTATAGGCCTACTGCATACCATTAACATTCTCACATGCAACTCATTTTAAGTCAACAATCAAATATTTCAAACTTGAGAATTTTTTGTTGTATAGTGTATATTCCTATACCACCTCCCATTAGAACTAAGATGGGTCCACAACGAAAACTTGAGATTTATATTGGATTTAACTTATCGTCCATTATAATATACCTTGAACCCTTAGCAGGGGATTTATTTATTTACTGCACGTTTTACTGATTGTCACTTTGATGAAACAATTTTTCCACCATTAAGGGGAAATAAGAAACCAATTCAAAAAGAATGACACGAAATTGCTTGGAATGCATCGACTTTATCACATTATAATCCACGCACAAATAAGTGTGAACTTTAAGTTCAAAAGATCATTTATTTGCAACAAATCGCAAATCAATTACCTGATGCATTTAATGATGCAAAACAAGTGACAAAATCACATATTTCAGCTGTAAATACTCCTGCAAAAATTGATGTCTATGTGCAACAAAATACACAAGAACCAACGAAACACTTAAAGCGTGGAAGATCGGTTGGTTCAAATGATACAATTTCTCGAAAAAGGAAAACGGGAATAAAAATAAATACAAATCAAAATACTATTAAGAAAACACAAGAATCGTTTGACAAGGAGTTTGTTAAAACAAGTTGATTCTCGACGATGAACTTCTTCTAGAAAAAGATGAAAATAATGAGAATAATAAGATCTCAATAAATTATTTAAACTCTAGTAAGATTTGGAATCGAAATGAAATTATTCTTGATGATATATTTGCTTTCAATGTATCCTTTGAAATATGTGAAAATGATGATAATCCAAAACCACGATAATTGGACGAATGTCGAAAAAAACTTAATTGTCAAAAATGGCAAGAGGATATCCAAGCTGAGCTAAATTCGTTAAGGAAACGAGAGGTTTTTGGATCGATTGTTCTAACGCCAGATGGCGTAAAACCTATTGGATATAAATAGGTATTTGTACGAAAGAGAAATGAAAAAAATGAAGTTACAAGGTAAAAAGCAAGACTTGTAGCTCAAGGTTTCTCACAAAGACCTTACATCGACTATGAGGAAACATATTCTCCTATTATAGATGCAATCACATTTCGGTTCTTAATAAGCGTTGCAGTTTCTGAAGGGCTTGATATGCATTTAATGGATATCGTTACGGCATATCTGTACGGATCCCTAGACATTGAGATATATATGAGAATCCCGAATGAATTTGTAATATCCGACGAAATAAAATCAAAATCTCATAACATGCATTCTATAAAATTACAAAGGTATTTGTACGGATTGAAACAATCCGAACAAATGTGGTACAAACATCTCAGTGATTATTTACTGAAATAAGGATATGTAAATAATCCGCTTTGCCCATTTGTCTTCATTAAAAGATCATCAACAAGATTTGTGATTATTGATGTATATGTTGATGATTTTAATATAGTGAGAAACCACGACGATATCGTTAGAACATCCTAATACTTGAAAAATGAATTTGAGATGAAAGAACTTGAAAAAATAAGACTTTGTATTGGTTTGCAAATTGAACATTTTTCAAGTGGAGTACTTATTCATCAATCAAATTATATTGAAAAAATATTAAAAAGATTTTATATGAACAAGGCACATCCATTGAGTTCTCCAATGGTTGTCAGATCACTTGAAGTGGATAAAGATCTATTTCGACCTCATGAAAGTGATGAATAGCTAATTGGTCCGGATGTACCATATTTAAATGCAATTCGTGCACTTATGTATCTTGCAAATTGTACAAGACTTGACATTACTTTCACTTTCAACCTACTTGTAAGATACAACTTCACCAACTCGAAGACATTGGAATAGTGTTAAACATGTTTTTCGATATCTTCGAGGAACAAGTGACATGGGTTTATTCTACTCGATAGGGGTAAAATTAAATCTCCAAGGTTATGCTGATGCTGGACTTCAACAATTGTATTTTAATTTAAACTTAACTGAAAAACAATTGTATTTTAATTTAAACTTAACCGAAAAACAACACCAATCTATGTGTAAAGGTATTTATGAAATCCACCAATCCGAAGCAAATCTGCAAATCCAATTTGAATTAGTCCCCTTAGCACTAATTAGTTCATAATTTAAGTTTATTAAATTGAATTAGATTGCAAAAGTTATAATCTGCATGGATTAAATTGAATTATGAGCATTGCACACCTTAATCTGCAAATTCAATTTACAATTCGACGCAATCAATAACCTTTATATATCTTACATGATACATACATATATTCTTAAAATTTTGAATTATATTTAAATGGTATTAGCATTCCCGCGCTACTATTAATTCATCTATTATTTATTGATATACACTTGAAAACTTAAATATTTGCAACTTTAAGTTAAATTTTCTTATATTCAAATACATATTTTAAACTATATCTAGTCAAATAAATATAAAAAAATGTTAAACTAGCGTTTGAATTAAAATTAACATTCAACATTTTTCTTACTAATCAATTTTTTTCCCTTTAGGAGTCGAACCAATGGCCTCCCTAAATTGTCTTTTGACAAGTGATACCTTATTTATTTCATCAGAAATGCATGACAATCATAAATTTAATTTTTACTTATAGTGATTGGCGTGATTTTTAATTTAAAATATTATAATTTCATAGTTTTATAAATATTTACTTTATAATTGTCAATCTGCATAACTTGATCCAGTCTGATCCGCATTTAGTAAATTTGATCAAGTTGGATTAACAAAATAAATAGATCGGATTGGATCACGACTTCTCAATCCACAATAATTAAATCGAGTTACAGATTGACCCTAATGGCTTGTTCGGTTCAAATTTTAACAAGACCCAATACCATAAGATTATTTTGTAATGTGACTAACACATGAGTTTATGTATTAATCTCTTTTATGGGACTTGTTCGATTAGAAGTTTTACGCTTGAGAATAAATGTGGTTCTAAAAGGTACATTTACCAAATTACCCCTCTATTTAAGATACATCTCCAACAAAATCATTAAAGACGATTTCGGCCTTCATCACTTTCGCTCATTTGGCCGAGTCCGCGATCTCGCAAGATTCATCCTCCGCATCTTTGTCATCGTGTTGTTGTGTCTGGGCATCTTCTTCATTCGAGGTAAGTCGATTTCAGATCTGAATCTCTCTCTATATATAAATAAATCGACTTTGATGTTCGTCCAGATCTAGTTTAGATAAAAAGATTGATGTTTTGGATCGCTTTGTTTCGTGGCATCTTTGATCAGAGAATAACTTTGTCCATACCATAAAAGTGAAGGACTTCTTTTGGTGCTCACCTTTGATTTTAGGTTCTAACAAAACTGAATTCAAAGAAACAGCTAAACCAACATGGACCCAAATTCTTTTATTCCAAACCGATAATCAATTCATTTGATCGATTGAGTAGGAGAGAAAAGTGTGTAAAGATGAGGGGTAATTTGGTCATCTATAATGGCCAAGCATTGGGACTAGTTAGTTCCACCAAAATTGGTGGTTTACTTTAGTCACCTCTACTGAGTATTACTTGATCTCGTGGCTTAGTTAATCCGCGAAGCGAACACTGACTTAGCCAGTCCAGTGGAGTTAATCCACCCTAAGACCATGAAGCTAACAGACAATAATTGAATTGAATCTAATCCGTATATACCCCAATCAGTTCGTACTGTGCATTTCAACGTCCAAGCATCCCAAGGTAAATAATAGGGAACAAAGACAAGTGAGTGAGGTTTTTGAGTCGCTTAATTACTAAAATATATCAATAAAATACGAAACTAATAATCTATATATATATATATATATATAAAAGTCGGATGAGAGAGAAATTTTACATGCTCTCTCCTACCACCATTTCTTTTTTAGGATTTTTTAATTTTTTATTTTAAGATATTTATTTATTTATATTATTTAATGTTTTAAGATATAGAAAAATCAAACATTAAACAACCAAACAACGGTCTAATTAATGAATGGTTTCTTCAATGCATTAAGTCCTTGTTTTGAATCTTGCACATCTCTTTAGTTACCACAACATTATTTATACTACTTAGGGCATTGAAATCACAAGTAAGTTTATTTCAATTCTTTTCTTAGTTAATGAATGTTTGTTTCAATATAAATTAATTTATTAACTTTTATCTTAAAGTTTTAATAATTCATGCCCTCTAAATTGACTAGTTAAATATATGATGTACTACCTCTGATTACCTCTGATATAGATGGGGGAGACGCACAACGTTCATAAAGGGGTACTGGCTTCAAGGGTGGAGAGTCTTCAGATTCTACAAAAGATGACAATTCACTGCAAGGCGACTTTAAAGACTGATCCGAAGACTGCCCGCTTCTTTTCGTTTCTTCGTCTATCTTTTGGAGTAGGATTTGTAGATAGGCCAGTGCGTCGGCTAGAATAGATCGCTTGTCCATCTGTCACGACAGAGTCAGTGAGGTTAAAACAGCTTTTTTTAAAACACAATAAATGTGGGTCGAACTTAATCATATTGAGTAAACAATTAATATCGTTATCAATTTTTGTTTACCAACTCTTCTTCTCCTACAGATCTTCTAATAATTAAGGGACCCATTAAAGAAAAATAATCGGTTCAGATTAGGCCACATGGATATAACAATGTGTGGAGGGGGTAATTAAATTAAAATATGAGTAAAACAACAAGCCTCATATGATCTAAATCTTAAATCAGCTCCACACAACGAAAATGCAGTATACACAATAATTTGAACACACCACACTTAAATTTTCAGCTCCCAAATATATATAGTAAGGGTGTGCTTAACTTACAAATAAAAATGAAACATACGCACACTAGGGCGGAGCCTGGGTTAATTTTTGGTCCCGACCCAGAGCTAGAATTGATAGTGATTTTTTTAATCTTCGTTTAAATAAAACTAGGTATAAAAGTCAAATTAACTATAGTGTTTAAGTGCACAATATACTAAAAATTAAAACTACCATCTACCAAAAAAGAAAAAAAAATCATTTGACAAAAAAAAACACCATGAAAGTATCAATCACATATTTCATCGATTAAACAATAACTATTCACAAAAATTAAGAAAAGTTTGGGAATTGAAGATTTTATTTCATTTTGTACTTTTATAAATTCTTAAAACATAAGTTATTTTTTTTTTTTAAATCCACCTTTTTAGGATATGGCAAATATTTTTGGAGATTCAACGAATTTAGAAAAGTTTGGGAATTGAAGATTTTATTTCATTTTATACTTATATATATTCTTAAACATTAGTTATTTCAAAAAAAAAATCCACTTTTTTAGGATATGGCAAATATTTTTGGAGATTCAACAAATTTAGGTGATATATCTTAGGCCATAATGTGTTCAATTCTAAAAAAAAAACATGTTTTGAATTTAAAGTCACGTATGTTGAAAATGTGTTGAAAGTTTATGTGATACGAGTTCAAATTTTGATAGATGCAAAAATTATTTTTTTTATTAAAAAAAAAACAATGTGATATATCTTGAGATATGGGGATACAAAATAATGTGTCACCCCGTGTGAGACATTGCGCGTGATGCGGTATTTGACGACTTTGTGTCAAGATATATAACTAGAACAATTTTAATATTTAATAAAAGTTTTTAAACCCTTATTAAATGACACTTAATTGATAAGAGTTTTAAAAACTTTTATATAATATATGTATTAAAAATTAAAACAAAACACATTTTCACATGACATTTAATAACACTCTATTTAATATGGATTTTAAAACTTTATTAAAGGCAAAAAATATCTTAATGATAGCATTTTACCTTTTTAAAAATCGTTCCGGTATAGTTTTCTTTTTTCAGGATTGGGTTGTGATCATTTTTTATTTTTTATTTTTTTTTTCAGAGGGTTGTGATCATTTTCTTGGGCTCCGCTTAGCCCAAATTTGGAACAAATTATATGTAAAGATCGTTTTTTTTTTCTCGATCAAGGTGCATATCCCATCATCACAAAAGTAAAATGTTCTTATTTTAACAATATACCATTGACGTAGAAGTGTGTAGAAGTGTGGCTATGAAAATGCTTTAATGACATTTTCTTAACACCGCCTTTAGGCACCGAGTTGTGTGTTAATTTGCTGTCCGATGCACGCACATATATATATATATATATATGCATCACGAGGTATATCAGACAGAGCACACGATGCCCAGAGCCAGTGTGAAAACTCGATCACCCTAGCATCGTCCAATATTACAATTAATTTTTGTAATAAAAAACCGACTTTTAACTCTAAACTTAAAAGACTTGAACCTTTAACTTCTTCCGTGGGTGTGGCTACATTATTAAACTACCATTAACTTGGCCGGAATTATTTTGATTAATCAATTGATAAGTTGCACATCTCTTAATGACTGGTGTCGCGTCACTTTGAGCTGTGTTAGGATGGACATCCACATACACGCTAATGGACTTGAATTGACCAAATTTGTCACTTCTAATTAGTAATGTTACGAACTCATGCCTATACTGTTAAGAAAAATATTATAATGAAAATAATAATATCACATTATAAAACATATTTACTCACGAAAACCTTTTATACAATCTTGATTCGTATGCGTCTTGCAGTTCATTCGAGCACTTCTTTTTCTATTAATTGTATATTTACCTTTGTGATGTTCGGGACGAGAGATCTTAAAGTATAGAGTTGTTGATTGAGGCGTTTCCTCCGATTGCGCTCCGACAGTAGATTCTTACTATCTGGTTTCCGATGATCATCGCTCTCCGTATCATCTTCTTGTTCCAAGTACTCATTCAGTTGCGGTGGCGCCCTTTGCTTATCTCCAGTCGTCTCAATGAATTGACGATAATACCCCTCACCATCATCCAAAACCTGAGCGGGCCCTTCATCCTCCCACCAGTTCTCCATATTAAAACAGTGCTCATTGCTCCCCAACGACACATTTTGAAGCCAAACGTCGATGCTCTCCTCTTCCTCCAAGAAAAGCCCCTTCAACTCCTCCATATTTCACAACTACCCAAGCACTGATTAAATGATTAGTACTTACTAGAACCAGAAGCAATACTTGTAGAGTCTAAAACGCTGCAACATGTACGCTCCATACAAGACAAAGACACCGCCTTCTATAATGGTCATCGATCTTGGTAAAATCTCGAGTAGTTGTCACAACAAAAAATTCATTATTAGCACGTGCTATACGCTCTGTGCGTCGTTTATGGGCATTGCCCATTGGGCAAGCAGAGGACACGTATAAAACTTAGGAAAGGGATCCGGTGACATTATTAGAATAATTTATGCGTGCATTAATTTGTTACACATTGTTCGAGTTGTTAGAAACGCATTGATTATTTGTGAATGCATATCTCCATGAAAAATTAAGAGGGCCACTAAGGGCACCCCACCTATTAATGAAGGCACCTAAATTTTTTATAAAAATTTCAACAAAACTGGAAAAGACCCTTTTGCCCCTGTATACACTACAAAAAAACAGCAAATCAGAAACGGAATTAGAAACAGAAATAAGTTTCGTTTCTAAATCAGAAACGGAATTAGAAACGGAATAAGTTCCGTTTCTAAATTAAAAAGTTAGCGACGGAATTGAGACGGAAACATTCAGAGACGGATTTGAGACGGATCAGAGACGGAATTAGAGACGAAATTATCCTCAAAAATGGCGCAAATTCCCACTTTATTTTGTTATACCCGTTCATCAAATCTCGAGATTTGTGACAACAAATCTCGAGATTTCTCTTTACCCCCTCCAAACCCCCCCCTCGTCTCGTCCTCCCCACCACCGAAAGCCACCGAAAGCCCTAACCAAGCAAATCGACCGCGCGATTCGATCTCATCGTCTTCTCCGTCTCTCCTCTATACTCTCTCTCTCTCTCTCGGTCGCGCCGTCTCTCCGGTCCACCGGCCCCAGAATCTCCAACCCCCACAAATCCGGCGTCTCTGTTCGTTGCTCTCAACTCTCTCTCTCTCGGTCTCTCCGTCTCTCCGCCACCGCCCCCAAATCTCCAACCCCCAACAAGTCGTCATCGCACTACATTGCTCCCTGGTAGCGCTACCTCGCTCGGTCTGTTCGGTTGTCTTGCACCATTTCAGTCCGCGCCTCTGCTCCTATCGGGTCTCACTTCGTGCTCTCATTCAGTCCCCTGTTCGATCTCTCGTTCGGTGGTATTGTGCTCTCATTCATTCCGCGCCTCGCTGTGCTTGATTGGTGAGTTCTCTCTCTTTCATCTCGAACCATTGTTTTTTGTGAATTGGCAGTGACATGTTATGTAGGTGTTCCTTGCTATTTTATCATACCTTGATATTGGTTTACCTATTTAAATGTATAATTTAAATAAATTTGATTTGGTTGTAACTTTACCAGTATGTCTCCCTTGCTATTGTATGATATCTTAATGTGTATAACTATTCAGCTATCATAAGTGATATATTGATGTCTTTGTTATATGTTCGGTGTCTCTCTTGATGTGTTATGTAGGTGTTCAACTAACATTTATAAAAAGAACAAGTTTCCACTTCCTTTCAGTCTAATGAAATCAAGAATTTTAGTTCAGTATTTTTGTTCAAATTTATCATGTTAGGCATTATTTTTTATTCCTTGCTATTTTATTATGTTTGGTTATGCTATTCTGAAATGCCAAAAAATTGATAATAGGTGCAATGATCTGAAATACGAAAATCTAATTTTGAATATACTAGGTATTACTTTGATCATAGTTCTTTGCATGATTCTTGATCTCATTCAAGAGCTTAGTGAACGAAGTGATGGTTGTGGCTATGTCTTCATGGGAGCCAACTCTAAAAGTCTCATAGTGCCCCTCGATTATCAACTTTTTTTCTTCCATTGATGTTTACCTTTATAATGTACCATAAGCTTCTCCTTCACTTCCTTAGTTGTTTGACAAGCCCTAACTCTGTTAAATTTGTTCTCATAAAGCGAGGAAAAAAAATTATTCATGGCTTGATCATTGGAGAGCTCAATCTTGGTCTCCTCAATGATGTATTCTCTCATGGCCCTGTTCGGTGGACTGTACCTATTCTCAATTGACTCCCACAAAAGTCTAATTTTCACCCTAATGTAGAACTTCATCCTTACTTTCCAATGAGCATAGTTGGTATAGATAAAAAACACTTTGAATTTTCAACTCCCTATCCTTAGTTCAATGAAAAGTTAAAACAATTACTTTCTAATCAAGGCATCTTACATATTTATGATGAGGTAAATATTCCAGTTAGAGGAATATCGAATAAATGTTGTTGTACTTTGCATTTCGTGCCTCGAATTGCATTCAAACATTAATACTTAACAAGATAATAATTAAGGACAACATTAGATATTAAAGTAAATTTGATCTATCACCATTCTAGCATTTCTTAATAAAACCTATAATTATATAAGTCATTCCATGACTAGAGTGATCTAATTACATCTATCATCATATGAAAAGAGACATTACATTACAATACGATCATAAATGAAACCTGAGACATCGTGTAACGCATTGACTAGTTAGAAAATTAATGACTTTCTAACTTTGTCAATTTATTCTCTATTCATGAGTTCAACAAGAACCTCGTTCTTTCACTTAGCTATCAATTTCTTCTAGATTGTCTTGATCGCTATTCCGATTTACATTATTCTCCAATTAGTGAGATTTCCTATCATCTTAATCATTATTATTTCATTACTTGAATAGACAACCTACTCGACAACGGTTACGTTCGAATAGGAATGTCGTCTACAAATAGAGACTGGATGTACAACCGGCTCGACAACGGTTACGTTCGAATTGAATTCGCGGCGAAGGTTAAAGAATTCATATCATTTGCCAAACAAGATTGTCCTACATACCAAAGTGAAAGGAAGATTAGATGTCCGTGCAATTTTAAGAAATGTCGACTTGTACCGTACCTGGACGTCGAAACGGTTGAGTACCACATATGTAGGTATGGATTTGTCCCGGGATATCACTGTTGGTACGAACATGGTGAGAACGGAGATGAAGGCCCGCAAAACTTTTACGAAATGGATAGCCATATTGATGATGCTTGATGTGGGAGGATACGATCCGACACCTCCGCGAGATGCTACACAACGTGGCAGTCCAAGTTTCAATTGGAATGACGTGGAAGAATCACCAAACCCCAAGCACGCCAACTATATGACATGATTGATGCAAGTAGGGAACAATTGTGGCCTGGTTGCGAAACCATGACAACGTTGTCCGCAATGGCAAGATTACTTGCGATCAAGTCTGAACATCATATATCTGAACGAGGGTATAATGAAATCATTAAACTCATGAAGGATTGTTTGCCAAATGACAACTCATTGGTTGAAAATTTTTATGCCACTAAAAGACTAATGCGAGGTCTAGGTCTACCCTGTTGAGAAAATAGATTGTTGTGAGAACCAATGTATGATTTATTGGGGAGTGGACTCGAGTTGACGTCATGTAAATTTTGTGGGAAATCACGATACATTGCACATCGACGAGGTCGTGGTCGGAACACAAAAAATCGCCCTTGCAAAAGAATGTACTACTTCCCTTTGGGCCCTCGGTTGCAACGATTGTATGCGTTTGAGTCAACCGCAAAACATATGCGATGGCATGGAGATCATTTATCGCCAGAAGATGTTATGCAACACTGTTCTGATTTGATTGCTTGGAGACATTTTAATGACGTCAATAGAGACTTCGCCGCTGAGGTTCGGAATGTTCGTTTAGGATTGTGCACTGATAGTTTTCAAATATTTGGGCTTTCCGGGAAATCGTACTCTTCGTGGCCCGTGATTTTGACTCCTTACAACCTTCCACGGTCGATGTGCATGAAATCGGAGTTTATGTTCTTAACGGTTATCGTTCCTGGACCGACCAGCCCAAAGCAGAAAATCGACGTGTTCCTTCAGCCGCTTGTGAAAGAGTTGTAAGATTTATTGAACAATGGGGTGATTACATACGACGTCTCCACCAAGACAAATTTTCTCATGCGAGTTGCCCTTTTATGGACTGTTAGTGATTTCCCTGCATATAGCATGTTATCCGGTTGGAGCACACACGGTAAGTACGCTTGTCCATATGGTATGGAGGATACAAATGCATTTCAATTGCGAAATGGTGGTAAGACATCGTGGTTCGACTGTCACCGTCGTTTCTTGGCGAAGTCATCACCATTAAGGAAAGACAAAAAAAATTTCATTAGAGGCAAAATGGTCATAAATGATGATCCGCCCCGCTTTGCTTCTGGTGAAGAAATTTTGCCAGAAATTGAATCTTTTGGCTTGATGAAGGTGACAGAAATCGGAGCTGAATCTGTGAATGGGCGGATAGCTTAGAATTCGGGATGGAGGAAGAAAAGCATATTTTGGGACTTGCCGTATTAGAAGACAAACTTGATCCGCCACAACTTAGATGTCATGCACATTGAGAAAAATATTTTTGACAACATATTCAACACTATTATGTGTGTACTGGGAAAGAGTAAGGACAATGCAAAATCGAGGCAAGATATTCGTGAATATTGTCACCGACCTTCTCTACACATTGATTCGGCGACAAATACTTACGTCCTTTGGTGCTATGCTCTAGATACATAAAAAAAAACAAAAATTGTGCGAGTGGGTTGAAAAGTTGCGTTTTCCTGATGGTTACGCATCGAATCTTGGTCGATGTGTAGATCCAAAGAAACTGCGAATGTTCGGCACGAAGAGCCATGATTGTCATATATTCATGCAACGGTTGATACCAATTGCATTCAGAGAACTCCTCCCAAACCCGGTTTGGGTTGCGATTAGCGAATTAAGCCTTTTTTCCGATCCCTAATCTGCGAAATGTGTCGATTCCAAGATATGGAGGTCTTAGAGTCTCGAAATACCAAAAATCATTTGCAAGTTGGAAAAAATATTCCCTCCAAGCTTATTTGACTCTATGGAACACCTACCAATCCACTTGGCCTACGAGGCCCGTCTGGCCGGTCCCGTTCAATTTCGATGGATGTATCCATTTGAGAGGTACTATCTTGAGCCCTTGAAATTATTTTCCCATTCAATAGATTTTATATCAACATTTCCTATAACATTCATATAGGTACCTTAAACATTTGAAGAACAATGTGCGAAACAAAGCGAAGGTTGAGGGGTCCATATGTAATGCTTATTTAGTCGAAGAGGTCACATCCTTTTGTTCTTACTACTTCGAAGATCACGTCTTTACGTTGCATGACAAAGTGCCACGTAACGACGATGGCGGTCTAGGGCCCACACCGAACTTCGTCGGCAATTTCTCAATTTTCACTTATCCTGGTCGACCCATGGGCAAGTCGAAGGAGTGGTACTTAACAGAGCAGAAGTATAATGCCGCTCATTCGTACATACTGCTCAATTGTCCATAGATCGCTCCTTACGTTTAGTATGTCCGTCACTTTCATTCAATAATGCAGTACATTCATTGTTCATATTTTAGTAAGACAACCTACTTACATGTTCGTTTCTTCTAGGATATTCGTCGATGAAATCACTCGAGCAATGGGGGAGTCGAAAGTTGATAGTAGTCTAGAGCACAACTTCCCCATTTGATTTCAAACATATGTAAGGTCATTACTTTCGTACGTTATAGATTCATAAATTTCTTCCATAAGTAATGTGTTATATTGCATTTCTAATTTTTTTTGAATAGGTTCGGAATTCTATAGTTGACGAGACGCTCGTTGATCTTTCTGTTGGTCCTAGTCGATCATGTACTGTCTACCCTGGTTACCTTGTTAATGGGTATAAGTTCCACTCTGCAACATATGACGTTAATAGATCGACGCAGAGTAGCGGTGTTTTGGTGAAGGGTTCAAACTACACCGATGTTTCCCATAACTATTATGGAGTACTGCAAGAGGTTGTGGAGATTGAGTATACCGGCCTCAAGCGTGTGGTCTTGTTTAAGTGTGAATGGTATGACCCTACACCGAATCATGGTGTGAGGACTCACCCAACACTTCAATTGGTAGAGGTTCATCGAAGTCGACGATATAACAACTACGAGCCATTTGTACTAGCAATGCAAGCCACTCAAGTCTACTACCTTTCGTACCCTTCTATGAGGAACGACCGACAAGAATGGCTAGTTTGTTTGTTCTTTGTCGCCTAAAATTCGCCGACGAGGAAACTAGCAAAGACGATAATGACCAGGGCTCGGCAGAGATTGCTTTCCAAGATGGGATGCCCACCATGTGCATAGTCGATGATGCAATCGACGATATCAACAATCTGGATGATCCGACTGGGACTCGATTCATTGTTGAAGCGGGTCCAAGTGAAGAAGTTTATAGTGGAGATGATTCAGAAGAAGAATCCTCACCTTCTACTCATGAGAGTGAATTTGAAACGGATGATAGCGAATGATGTATGTATATGATATGTCAACGTCCAATAATGTAGTTACTTTTATTAGCATGGACCCTGTATTATTAAGTCCAATCATTTAGACTTAATTTCTAATTTTTGTATGCCCTCCTTCTCTGATGTTTTATTGCTATTTTGTTAGGTTTCATGGCCGAAGGTGGTCATCCCCCACGTCGAGGTTTCCCATTAGGAGGACATCGTCCAGGCGGAAGAGGTGCGGCACCGACCTCTGGCCGCGAAATACCAACTGGGCCTCATGTCAGGCCACACGAGGGGTCCATAGAGGTCGTGGCGGTCGAGGTCGTGGGTCGATACCTGAATTATCGATTCCGACTTCTCGGTCTCTCGAGCACGATACAGCCGCAGCGTCACCTTCCCCTTCCATACCGTCGGCGTCGTCTGTACCATCATCGTCGTCATCAAGGACTATACCAAATATGCACTTCCAGGTCACCATCTCCGACATCAAGGACTCCTTTACCCACGAGGCTGCACCCCGCCCACAAGATCACCGGCATCCCCACAAGAAGACGTAAGAGCAGGGTTGGAGGTGACAGGCCCTCCGCGGCCACCTCAGAGG
Source organism: Stephania yunnanensis (assembly GCA_039657365.1). Classification (NCBI taxonomy): domain Eukaryota; kingdom Viridiplantae; phylum Streptophyta; class Magnoliopsida; order Ranunculales; family Menispermaceae; genus Stephania; species Stephania yunnanensis. The sequence goes on along the minus strand of CM077581.1, from coordinate 21,148,213 downwards.
ACAGGGATGGAGCCCTCTCGCGTGTAGGGGATCCCTATTAGACTGATTGCCAATGATACGTAAGTTTGTGTTTGACTCTTATATGTCGTTTTAAATATGGATGTCAATTATTGAAGAAGTAGTTAAGGTGATATGCATGTTCATGAAACACAGGAGTTGCATCCTTCGCATTTTTGTGCACGGAGGATGACAAAAGTTTTCAAACGATGGATGATTCCCGAAGGGTATTGTTGGAAGTCGGTACCGCCTCATCATAAAGACCAATACTGGCGCCAATGGAAGGTAAACAAGACTACTAAATGCCTTACGATTTATACTATTTTCTCAATGTCTCGTAACAATAGCAATCGCCAATTTGTAGGTATTTTTTAGATGGGATGACGCGATTCCCAAGGATCTCGTGCGAGCGGCGTACGACAGGCTCGCAGGCATAAGGTACACCGCATTGATGCACAAGTTAAAGAAGAGTCGTGTGCAGCCAGTTTTTGTTACAGATGAGGCATGGAGGAGATACTTTGAGTACTGGGAGAGCGAGGACTTCCAGGCCAGGTCTAGGCAAGCGACGGAGAATAGGAACACCGAGGTCGAAGGCCCCAGGACCGGACCCTCGAAGCACGGTGGTGGTTCCGTGTCTTTTGTGACTACCCAAGAAAGATTGGTAAGTTTTTTGTAACATCTTGGATATTTTTTACATTTATACACTTGTTCACTATGTTTGGTCTGCGCACGCAGACCGATTCATCCGAGACGCCACCGATCGTGAATGACTTGTATTTGCATCTCCACACCGTAAATCACGACAGGATGACATTCATCGATACTAGATCAGAGCGGTTCTATGTAAGTATAGAAATTATATGTAAAATAGTATTAAGTTTACTTTAACCCATATCATGTATTTTGTTTGTTGTTCATATTCGCGGGATAGGCTCCAGAGCAGACGTCAGGAGCTAACCCAGGCTACACCGGACCAATCGGTGGATGATGAGGCGGTGTACCTCAATGTAGCGGGTGAGTGTTCCAAAGGACGTGTCTACGGACTCGGGTCCTTAGGGAGAAAGAAGAGGAGATACGGAGATCCCGGTGCTAGCACGTCGGAGATGCGGATGTGGTGCCATGGCGAGTTCAATGTCGTTGCGGAGCAATTACGAAAGGTTATGGAGTTCATGCAACAGCAATCTCGGGATGAACATGGACGAAGCAGGCCTAGCTCAGCAACAACCACCACCACCACCGCCACCACCACCGCCACCGCCACCTCATGACCAGCAACAGTTGCCGCAAATAGATCCGGTCGATCCACCACAACAAGGGGACAATGTTGAGCGTGAGACGTAAGCGTGACTCTTAAGAGATGAACAGGTTGGTGATACATAGGTATTTCACTTGTTGTTTGTGTAAATTCTTAGATTAAACGTTTGCCTTTGTAGACAACTTTAGCAATTCTTCAAATTACTTAATGATTGACACTTCTTTTTGTGCACATTTAGATTGATATTCCATAATTTATCGTGGATTTTACTTTTTTGACCTTTTCCTCCCCAAATTTTTTTTTATGTCAAGTAAAATATACTATAACTACAGAATGTTTGCATAATCCATGGGAGAAGAAAACATGCTGGCTGTTATGTGCAAGTCTTATGGCGTTGCAGGTTATCTCGAGTGCTATGATGAAGAAAGTGGTAGAATTGATAGGGAACAACATTTTCATGCAATAGCAAATGAATTTGGGAAATCGATAAAGGCTCGTTTTTCGTTCATCTGTGTTGAGAACATGTAGGCTCTTGTTCTTCTATTATCGCATGTCCCTAGAAGAATAAGAGCCTACATGTTCTCAACACAGATGACCGAAAAACGACCCTTTATCGATTTCCCAAATTCATTTGCTATGGCATGAAGATGTTGCTCACTGTCAATTCTACCACTTTCTTCATCATAGCACTCGAGAGAACCTGCAACGGCATAAGATTTGCACACAACAACCAGCATGTTTTCTTCTCCCATGGATTCTGCGAACATTCTGTACTTATAGTATATTTTACTTAACATAAAAAAAAATTTGGGGAGGAAAAGGTATAAAAAATAAAATCCATGATAACTTATGCATGAACTGGGCTTCCAAGGCAACTAAGATATACAGAGGATAAAGGAAGAACACATTTACCTGCAATTCATGGTGGTTTGTTGAAGCCTGATGTAGTGGAGGGTACTGATGATGAAGTTCCTTAGTTCGTTTTTTGCAGTTTTCAACATGTTGCTATTTGTTAGTTGTTGAGCTACCTATCTCATGTTGTAACAGAGAGTTTGGAGTTTGCATTGCTGGGACCTCACTGAGACAAGCAAGAGAGATGATGGCATTGATCTTTTGAAAGACAATCAAGCTCTTCAGCGCCTCACTGGGACTGCTGAGAAAACTAAGATGGACCTTTCATCTTTGACTCAAACCAACATTAGGTATTATATTTTTTCTTTATGCTGCCTTCTTCTTCATTTTGTTTTTCTTTTCGACAAATTGTACTTAATAATTTATTTATTGTTCATATATTTGACAGTTTGATCCATGTAGTCGACCCCAACTAATTTGGGATTGGGGCTATGTTGTTGTAGACTGTAGTACCTATTGTTGTTGTTGCATATAGTGATAGTCGAATGGCCTTTTCTGCACCTCATCTTACTCGGCTAAATTAGATTAGGTTTCTAGAAAGTTGATTTTTTGAATCAACTATATGTGTTTTAATTTGTTTGGTTTTTGTGCTAATTGTTTTGTTATTGGGCTAAATCCCATTCAAGAAAATCTAATTCAAAAACTCAACTCATTGACAAAGATGCCTATTTTAAAACTCATATTATTGTAAGTAGAGTCTTTGGGGTTCTATGATTAAGAATATATGTTATGATATAATATGATTGCAATGCCATGGGATATTCGAACTCGCGTACTAATTAGGACATTTCCATTTAGTCTTATTTTTTGTCTAGCCAAGTGGATATAGGGGATTTCTTGAATCTCAGTTGTGTCAAACAAACCAGTTCAATGATTAGCGGTGGTGGCTTTTCTGTAGGAGGCAAGGAGCTTCATTTATGCTTCTTTTACTTTGGATTTCATTGGGTTTTGTGTATGCAAATCTTTCAACTAAAAGAAATGCCCTTCCTGATCCCAAAATATAGTGATTGTGGCTTGATCGAGGAAGTTGGCCCGTGTGATGCGAAGGCCAATCTATGTCTTTTCTATATAGCATAGATCCAATCTCAACTTTAATGTCTCCTAAACAAGTTTATACTAAGTCCACATAGTCTCAAATTGCTCATTGTTACTATATACGAAGGCTTGATGCGAAGGAATAAACCCGAGAGGCGTCTTTTACTCATTTTAAATACCCTATTGATACTTAACTTAGCACAAATGTCCAAACTTGGTGTTACAAGTTTGTAGACACTTTCCCTATTGTTTTTAAGTATTATTGAATAATTAAAGAACCATTGGAAGTCATTTCAAGTTAGTTTAAGGCAATGGTTTGTAAGACAATCCCTTATGGAAAATAATTTCTTAAAACTTGGTTTTTGTGAAACTTGAATTGCGTCAAAACAATCATAGAAGTTTTCAAAATTTTCGACTTTTTTTCATTCAAGTCTATTAACTTTAAACTGAGGTTGTTGAGTGATAAAATCTCATTGATATGTTCAAAAATAAAATTTGAAACTCAAAGTAAAACTTTAAGTTGGTAAATATTCTTGGTTTTAAAGCCAATAAAAGATAGAAATTACAATTGTAAATATTATACACATAGGAGAGAATGAACAAAGGAGTCCAAAATACAATGTTTTCGTTCTCCTTAAACACTGTTGCACACACAACTTGAAAAGTAATTTTGGTCTCTTTATTTAATGAAAAATAGTTGCACGTAATAAATAGTTTAGAAAACTAAACCAAAAAAGTAACTCCTAAAATACATAAACTCATAAATCTTATAACTTTCCTAGACAAAACACTTTAAGAATAGAAACTTATTAAACCTTAAATAAGTTCATCTGAACTAAACTAAACACCTAAGAAGTATGAGTTTCCCCAATTTACAAAAGAAATAGGAAGTTTCTAAATCTTGGACTGCACACATCATAATTAAATAAATAACATAAATAGAAACTATGTAGGCTAAAGCACTAATTTTAACACTCTTATTTGCTTTTGGTGTTCTTTGGTGAAATGGTAGGATGGTGGAAGTGATCTGGTGAGCTTTTGGTGTTCTTTGGTGAAATGTTTGTTTGGATCCGGCATGAAAGGCAGTTGATCCTCTCTCTTCTGTTTCAAATGGAATCAATGAGTAACTCTCTTCAATTTTGATAATTTTAGCTAGGATTATGGATATAACTTGGAGAAATAATAGCTACTTGTGACACCCCAAAGTCACAACAACAACAAAACTTCAGATCCTAAATCGGTTACTTTGCTTTGCTCCTACTTTTTTTTTTGAAGCTTTCTTATTCTATTTGTATAGATTTTTTTTTCTTCACTGCAGGAGAGGACCTCAGCTGATTTTTTTTTTTTTGAGTAGGAACACATGGCTGGTTCAGTCTAATGGAGCACACAGTAGTGTTGGTGGATGAGATGATGACTTCCTATCAAGATTGATGGATGTGAATCTTGCTTTGATAAAGGTTTGTGCTTAACTTTCAGTTTTTACCATTTAGCATTCTTGCACTTCACCATTATCATATACATGTTGAAATGCATGCCTTACAAAGCTTGATAAATAATCCAACTCAACTTAATGACCCATTTAACCCTGACGGAGAGGCTGGGAAAATAGAGGGCATTGTGAGGGCTGTTTATCATCTCTGTTCTGCTATGTTTTTTATTTAAATGCAGCAGATCAAGGAAGAGGTGCATCCATCAATGTACGTATACTATCTTCAAATGAGTTTTTTTTTCTTCACTACAGGAGAGGACCTCAGCTGGTTGTTTTTTTTTTTTTTTTGAGTAGGAACACATGGCTGGTTCAGTCTAATGGAGCACACAACAAGTGTTGGTGGATGAGATGATGACTTCCTATCAAGATTGATGGATGTGAATCTTGCTTTGATAAAGGTTTGTGCTTAACTTTCAGTTTTTACCTTTTAGCATTCTTGCACTTCACCATTATCATATACATGTTGAAATGCATGCCTTACAAAGCTTGATAAATAATCCAACTCAACTTAATGACCCATTTAACCCTGACGGAGAGGCTGGGAAAATAGAGGGCATTATGAGGGTTGTTTATCATCTCTGTTCTGCTATGTTTTTTATTTAAATGCAGCAGATCAAGGAAGAGGTGCATCCATCAATGTACGTATACTATCTTCAAATGAGTTTTTTTTTTCTTCACTACAGGAGAGGACCTCAGTTTTTTTTTTTTTTTTTGAGTAGGAACACATGGTGGTATTGTAAGGGAGCACACAACAGGTGTTGGTGGATGAGATGATGACTTCCTATCAAGATTGATGGATGTGAATCTTGCTTTGATAAAGGTTTGTGCTTAACTTTCAGTTTTTACCTTTTAGCATTCTTGCACTTCACCATTATCAAATACATGTTGAAATGCATGCCTTACAAAGCTTGATAATTAATCCAACTCAAGCGAAGGAGTTCAATTCTTCTTGTTTTAATGCTAAAAGCTCCATGTTATTCTCATTGCACCTATTACAATCCCCATAATGTTGTTAATGCTTTCATCTTAATTTTCAAAGAACTAAATCAAAGTCAACAATGTGCGTGTTGTTTCTACTTTGTTTCGGTGTTTTATTACGACTTGTTGTCGTTGTTGTCTTCTTTTGAATTGAATGAAAATTGGGTCTCCCTAAGGAACTTCATGTATTGACTATGGTGTTGTATTTAATGTTTAATATGAGTTAATTTTCTTTCATGTTCCTTATTAACTCTAGTACTCTCTACCTACATATGTGTTGAATTGACAAAAGACCAAAGCAAACTCAATCGTAAAGAAATTAAAAAATAGGTTCGAAGCCTACTTTTTATGTATGATTATTATTAATTTCTATGTTTATTCAAATCCACCATTTTTCTCATTCGCTTCCAATGTACATCCTTAGTTCAATAATCTCTCCTTTGCCTACTTTTTTCAGGTGCATAATCACTGGTTGTTGTCCTCAGATGGAGAATCAGAAATGCTTCAAAGCTGCGTTATAGTTATTATATGAAGTCCTTTTTGCTATTATTATTCTGACCAGTCATGTTGGAGTGTTGGTGATTGGATGTGTTGAACATTAGATGGATTTTGTTCTTGGTTATTAAACTTAATTCTTTATGTGCATATTTATAGGATTGTAAGTGTTCTTTTTTTTTGGTTGTTGAACAATTGGATTGGTGGTTTTTGTGTATACTTCCAAATTTGGAGCTTTTGTAATACATGACAATTTTCCGTGGATATATAAATTTTTTTGCAAATTTTGAGTTTCACATTTTTTCTTTCTCTTTTGAATATTTGTTGATATATATTGTCGATGTATGAATGTGCAATTTGGCTTTTTTGTGGGATGTTAGCACCCCCAAGGAGTTGTTGGAGGGGGTGCAGGCGATGGAGTAGGTCATATGGTTGTAATTTGAATTTTTAGGTTGGAGAACCAATTGGATTATGTTTTTGCGTCATAATTAAACAAAACAGAAAATTAGAGACGGATTAGCAACGGAAGTCAAACATTCCGTTGCTATTCTGTCTCTAATTTTCCAGAAATATATGTATGAATCACAAACGGATCAGAGACGGAAATAAGAATTTCTCTCTCGATTCGTCGCTAATCGAAACGGATTCGAGACGGAATCGAAACGGAAAAATTCGTCTCGATTCCGTTTCGATTAGCGACGGAATCGAGACGAGTATTTGCATTCCTCTCGATTCGATCTCTCGATTCCGTTGTTGATTAGAAATGGAATCGAGACGAATTCATAAATTTATTAATTCCGTCTCTCGATTCCGTTGCTAATCAAGAACGGAATCGAGACGAATGCAATTACGAATGTACCATTTCGAAATAAATTCCATTTCGTTCGTCTCTCGTTCGTTTCTAATTTCCGTTTCTAAATCCGTCTCTAATCGAAACGGATTTTTTCGTCTCTATTAAGTCTCTAATCAGAAACGGAATCAATTTTCCGTTTCTGATCGAATCAGCGACGACGTTTTCAGAAACGGAACTGATTCCGTCTCTGTTCCATTTTTGATTGCAATTAGAGACGGAATTTTGGCAAATCAGAGACCGAAAATTCCGTTTCTGATTTGCTGTTTTTTTGTAGTGTATAATGATTCAAATCCCACAAATTATTTTGACAAAGAAAAAGGGCACCCCACCACAAGGTTGAACCACAAATCCAGGTTGCGTTTGTCGGCTTTTTATCGATTCTTGCGAATTGACATCATCAGACAGCGAGTTAACAATGTTTGACAACCATATGATAGTTTATTAGAACTGTTTAGTTGTGGAAAACAGTGAGAATGATGATTTGTTTGTCAACGTAGGGTTTGGTAATTTGCTCAAATCCAAACTTGTTTCCACTATATAATGGAGGATTGTACTGCTACGGTGCAAGAGGAGGTCTAAGTTGAGGTAATTTTGCAAATTTATTGTGTTTTTTTTGCGGTTATCCGAAGTTTCTGTCAATGTGCGCGCGATTGTATCGGCCTCGCAGGACCGAGATGTATGGTGATGTCTCGGTCTTAAAGGACCGAGAGGTGTACTTAGGTCACGGTATGGTACGCCAGTGTACAACCGAGAGTATGAGCACATTCTCGGTTGTACACCACCGACACCACATTACCTACCACTAATTGAGCTCTCGTCATGTCTCGGCCGAGAGAACTAGAGTACTCTCGACCATGCGTAACCGAGACACTGTGAACTCTTTCGACCTTTGTGGCCGAGACTTTGAGTTCCCAAAAACGTAGCTTCTGTCTCGGCCATGCGAGGCCGAGACAGTTAGCACAGTCTCTGGCCTGTGTGTGGCCGAGAACCGCGAATTCCCATTTCTTTAACTATTCAACCGAACCCTAACTTGGTGACGAAATCGGCTCACACCACGACCCTACGAACTGCAAAAAAGCCGTAAACCGAAGGAGAAACACAAGGCGAGACACGGGAAACACGATTTCGAGGATTCCTCTCACTTTGGTCGGTTCAAACCAAATGGGTTCTTGCACAACGCCTCGGTGAAGGTGGTGGTGGGGGGTGGTGGGGTGCGGGGTTCTGGTGAAGGTGGTGGTGGGGGTGGTGAAGGTGGTGGTGGGGGTGGTGGGTGCGAGGGTTTTTTGCACGAGGGGTATTTTCGGTATTTTGGGTTTAATTTATGGGTGCCCCAGGTAAATCGATTTGCGCCCACATTAACTGGGTGCCTTCATTAATAGGTGGGGTGCCCTTAGCGGCCCTAGGACTAGAGCAATTAGTATTTAAGAAACAATATAAAAAAAAACAACAACTACAACATAGCCTCGGTCCCAAATTAACTAGGGTCGCTACATGAATCAAACTTTTTCATTGTTCTCGATTAAGTGCAATTGATGGTGAGCTTTGCAAACCATAAATAAAAAGACTCAATTACTCTAACCTCTAAAATCAATACAACCACTTTTACCCCTTCTACTGCCACTTCTCCACCACTTTCACCGCCATAGCCATCGCTGACTGCCACCGCTGATCGCCGCCACCGACTACGGTTACATCCCAAATATATATGTGATTAAAACTGAAAAACACAAAAGCCCACAACACATTTCGTGTTGTTGTTGTCAAGGACTCTTCACCTATTTTGCTAAATTGTTTTTTTCTTTCTTTCTAAAAGTATTCTAAAGTATCTCATGGAAGATGAGACATGGAGAAGAAAGAACAGAGCAACTGTGAGAGAGGAATGTTTGGGGTTCGGAGAAAAGACAACTCAAATACAAAATGCGTATGAAGAAAGGTACATATACTTCACCTCCTCTGCTCTGTAGCCTTGTAGAGAAATCAAATCATTCACCAAAACAGAGAGAGATAAAACAATTTCACACACAAAGAGAGTAGTTTTTTTTATATAAGAACGTTATATATATCAAAAAGAATTATGTACGGAGATATAGGGTGATGTACCCATATATCAATTATCTACAAAACCATGTGCACTAATTGGCACTCAAAAAAACAAGAAGACATGTGAACTGTTGCAAAGACAAAAATAATAGCCAAGATAACCCCTGGTGCATTAGTTGATCCTCAAGAAAACGAAACAGTAAAATATGTCGACCCAACAGCTACCCGGTTTCCTGGCCTTCCAACTAGTCATTCTCCTACCATAGCATCGAATAAGCACCCTGCTAAACCCCTTTTCCACGCCTGCCTACTAGAGCATACACACAAAGAGATCAGTAATTAGAAACTCTCATTCTCTTCCGGCCACATCTGGCCGAGAGAGGGGGAGGCTGGCGGAAAGAGGAGGGTGGTCGGTGGTGGTGGTGGATGATGATGATGGAGGTGCTATCGGTGGCCGGTGGTCACAGCGGTGTTGGTGGGGATAGTAGTCATAGAGTCAAAGGCAACTATATATGGGCTCTGTTTGGTAAGCACAAACTAGCTTATCAGCTAGCTGATAAGCTAGTTTATTTGTTAAGCTGTGTTTGGTTTGTAGCTTATTTTAAAAATAATCTAGATGATAAGCTCCCAATTGAAACGCTACTCATAATAGCGTTTGAACCGAAAATTCTTTCGTTTGGATTTTTTCTCACGATATACCCTTAGTTTTACGATATTAATAAATTAATGCCCTTTCAAATTAGTGGAAACAAAATACGCAAATACTTAAACAAAACCAGCGAATATTAGTAGTCTGCCAAATTAGAAACCAAATAGGGATAAATACAAATAAATTAATGCCCTTACTTTTTTTTTTCTTTGGGAGTTAGATATCTCTCAATCGTTCAACGTTGTTTTTTTTCTTTGTTAATGAAAAAAATAGTGATTAATAATTAACTAAATATTATAAAACAAAGAATTTCACTAAAATTAAAAATCATTACACATTAATTTCTTAATTATAGATAATCTTGTTAGATGTTTATTACATATTAAATAAGTTTTAACGTCGAGTATAAAAATATTTTTAGATGCTATAAAAATATTTTTTAATGTAGTGTTCGAATGATAGGCTATGCTACATATTTTTTAAAAATATTCTTCTCTAGAAATGAAGAATATTCGCAATAACATTGCTTCTCAATTATGGATGATGTGTTAGGTATATGTATAGTTATCCAAGTCGTTTATTGTATTTTATTTAGATGTGTTTATTTTTTCCGAATTCTTATAAATTAATATAGAGTTATTTTCATGTAATCATTTATGGACACACATAATTTAGTTTTCTAAATAATATAAATTATTTTATGGTATTAATTTGTATTTTGTAAATAAAATACATATTTATTTATAACAATTATATGATTATATAATTAATAAACTTAATTGTGTCATATGTCCTTTATTGTCATTTTGCATTTATCAGCTAATCAATCAGCTATCATTCCAAACAATTTTTAGTTGATCAGCTAGATTATCAGCTTTCTGCTACCAGCTAGTAGATTATCAGCTATCGGCTAGTTTATCAGCTAGCCTTGCCAAACAGAGCCAAGATAGATGGTCAAAAATATAATAAATTAATACAAAGGGTATTTAAGTCATTTTAGTTGTTTAAATCCGACTCTTTGAGTCCATCTAGCACTACCCAATAAATCTACTTGAACTCATCAAATTAAATGAAATGGATATTTGTCGTGCATGATGGTTCCCTAAAAATCTCGTGAAGCTCATGAGGAGAAAGTCCTGGTCAACTTGTACATTGTATAACAGTGACAGTGTGTGAACGAGAAATTCTTACAAAAGTACATATCAAATTACTTTTTATGAGGGAAATGGGGTGAAAATGGTTTTTTTTTTTCAGAAAATAGGCAATAACGCCTAATCAAAAGGTGTTATCAAATTGGCGCACACGTGGTGATGATGTGGACACATGGATAGCGCATTTTCAAAAGGCGTTATCCATGTATCAAGGCGAGGTGGCAACATGACACTGATAGCACCTTCGTAGAAGGCGCTATCAGTGTACATGTCCACGTCGGCATGGCCACGTGGACCGACGTGGACAAAATTACACTGATAGCGCCTTCTGTGAAGGCGCTATCAGTGTACATGTCCACGTCAGCAAGGCCACGTAGCCCGACGTGGACAAAATTACATTGATAGCGCATTCGCAGAAGACGCTATCAGTGTACATGTTCAAGTCGGCAAGGCCACGTGGACCAACGTGGACAAATCTAAACTGATAGCGCCTTCTCAGAAGGCGCTATCTATACAATTCGCCGCCACGTCAACGCCACCTCACCAACTTCAAAACCAATAACGCCTTTTCAAAAGGCGTTATTGGTTAATTTTGTTATTTCAAAGTACACTACCCTATTTTGTGAAATAAATTGTAAAACCCCCTTACTTTTGGAAAAACACCTGTGAACGATATAGTGGATTCATGGGGTACTATCATTTTACGTCGAAATCATTAAAGGTGCGGTGGACGCTTCTACCAAAAAACTCGTGGAGCTTACCACGAATAGCAAGTTTTCGTCAATTATATAGGGATGGTTAATTTGACGTGATCATCACTGATCATTACAACCGACAACATTAACTTGGGATATCTCTTTTGGGTGAGAACCACGGGTTGAAAAGTGAACGTACCTATCTTATTGGACATTTAGGGTTTACAGTTCTACAACAGTTTGCACAATTTTTTTTAGCGACAAGATAATTTTGTCGCTAAATGTCAATACAACAAAAAATGATTTTAGCAACGAAAGCTTTTGTTGCCAAAAGCACTGATTTCGTTGCTGAAGCTTCTTAGCAACAAAATTATTTTGTTGCTGAGTTTGTTGCCTATAGTCCGTATCTAATAGTTCTCAGCAACGAATTAGTTTGTAGCTGAAAACTTTTTACTCGTTGCTGGGATTCTTTACTATAACAAATTCTAAACATGTTGTAACAAATAGTTTTAATGCTAAATTATACTAAAGCATAAAAAAAAAATTGTTCCACCAACAATTGCCTTCCGAAAGAACACTTGTTGTTGAATATATAATTAAAATTTAAATGAAATAGAATTACATATGAAAATTAAATTGTTGATATTACAATACACAAATTACAAACAAATTAAAATTTAATTATAATTAAATGTCTAAATCAATAAATAACGGAGACAAAAGGAAAAACAAATCAAAATGTCTAAATCAATACTAGAATACAGTAATCCCTTATTTCCAATGTTGGCTGAGGAGTGGCTAAGGATCTACAAAAGAAAAAACAAATCGAAGTGTCAGATAAATGGTATGTCTAACATTGAGAAGCAAAACACGGACTTTTTGCCTGATTAATAGAATTTAGAGAAAAAATTCAAAAAAAAACCTATCTTCTGAAATAATTCCCAATATAACACACTTAGTGCCACGTAGGGTGCCACATCGGACGCGAGCAAGTGACTGGGATGGTGGAAAACGTGAGTGGAAATCACGTTTTGTGCAAGTCGTGATTTCCACTCACGATTTGCCTATAGTGGAAGTCGTGACTTGCAGTCACGACTTCCCTTCAATGGAAGTCGTGACTGCAAGTCACGACTTACCTTCAAAGGGAAAAAAAAAAAAGTGGCCCAGAATACACCCAGAAAACAGGAGGAAATGTTAAAAGAGCAACAATTACAACAATTAGTTTAAATACACTTGGACATAATCTTTTATGAATGAAAATGGCTATGTAAAATCACTTAACATTATCAAAATCAAAGGCCAAGTTAATAACTAAACAATTAATGAAATGTAAATTGGAAAAATCAGTTTGGAGTGTTTAAACCGAAAAAAAAAATTTATTTCAAACAATGCAACAAAGGAAAAAAAAACCATTCATCAAATGGCTTTCAAGAAGATCAATGCTAAAAGGCGATCAACTAATCTAACGTTAGTTATTGGTTTAGTCATTGGTTTTGTTAATGTTGGCTATTCTTAGATAGAATCTAAAAAAAAAAAAAAAAAATCTTACGGATTGTATATTGTGAAAATGAGGTCAAGAATAGACGAAAGGATATCAATGCTAAAAAGTAAAAGTCGATGTACTAAAACAAGCATTGCATCTTATGTAAAAAAACATGAAAAAATAAAAATAGAAGTACAAACTACATCTTTGAACCATAGAGGATACACATAACCTCAACAAAGAATATTTTTACCATAATAATTTCAAGAATTTATAAGCATGAGTACTTGTTTTGGCATTGTTTTGGCATAGGCAAAATGCCTTAGTTTTGGCATAGGCTTTAGTTTTTCAAGTGCCATGTTTGATCGCTAATTGTAAATGACGTTTGTAAGCATGAGTACATACATACATCCAAACATAACATCAATACATAAAATTGCAAGGTGTTTGAGTACAAAGCAATAATAAAAGAAGTCTTGTTATTGTTACACACAAGTCCTACTCCAACCCCAAATAATGACTTCCAATCCCACAACGTGTTCTCTTTACAACTCGAACATTACGATTTAACGCTAATGGGACATTCGACTGGCCCATATCACTAGGATTTTGAGCATCTTCTCTCTGAATATCATCGATATCACGCATTCCACCTTCATGCGTACTTGTACTCTCAGAGAAATTCATCATTATTGGAGTTGTATTGAAATGGCGCGAAGATGGAACGACTTCCGTAGGCTCGAATGCCATGTAGGGAGGAACGGATGGAGTATATTGAGTGTCACGCTCATTGAGAGTTATTGATGACGTATACACTGGAGTGTCATGCCTCGAACGCGTATCATCGTGAGAAGTATGATGAGAGGCTTCAAATGATGTGGGCACATTATGCATGCGATAATCTGCTCATACTGCAGTCAAAGTCGATGCAGCTACATCTCTAATGCGTGCAATCGACACGTCATCACCCAATGTCAATTGATGGATCGATGTCATTCCATGTGCCTACATAAAAAATATGTAAGAACTTGTATGTGAAAGTAAAATGAAAACAACTATATGAAACTTCATGAATGGAAAAAATGAAATTGCACTTACCAATGCCTCATCAATAGCTCCACGACGAGACATGAATCGACGTGTAATGCGACGATACCATTGCATATACGGGTCGTAAAAGTCCAAAGGCTCGTCCAATATTTCAAAGCAGCTGCTATGTTGGAAGCACGTTCGTTCCACAAGCAAACATAAGCACTATGTTCTGGCACTCCAATCCTTATTCGTTTTCCTCTCAAGTCAATCTTATGTAGTTCCATACTTGTGCTATGTAAATTAGGTATCCTTTGTTTCATACCGAATTGTCGCATTACTCTATCGAGGATTGTGCGCTTTGACAACGCAGAAGAAAAGCAAAGGTGCCCTCGTTCGCAAATTGCTCGACCACCTTTGCTACAATATGCAAAAGTGCGTCACTTATCAATGTTTCCTGGATACGGTTCCCAAACAACTCGTACCATAAAAAATAACATTAATTGAATGAAACGGTGTCATCAACAAGATGTCGACATAAGCACTTGTTGGAGAGAATGATTAAGTATATTTATTACTTCATCCGGTCCTTGCATGTCAATCATTTCTCTCGTATTTCGTCGGACGTGCATCGATGTTCTGTGGTCTCCAACGCATGTCTCCACCTTTCCAAATGAACCAAACAAAACAGAGCATGCATGAAAAATGGGTTGTACATATACTCAAATTGAAATTGTAATGTTAAAAAATAATAATTACCTATGACCAAATGGAGGAGGTGGAAATAATTCTTCGTTGTCTATCATATCATCTCTAATGTGGTTTCCCATAATTGGTGCGAGAAAAGGCAACCTATCCCATGCCCACAATTGCAATAAAATGACCGGTCCTGCTATCTCTGCTCCATCAATGTCACCTGCAAGACATAACTGTCTATATAGGTGAGCCAGAGTTGCACTACCCCAACTGTATTGTCCCGCCGCCTCAAAGTCTTCCAAAAATTGCAAATACGTGATGTGCACGAGGTTGTTAGACTTGTCAGCAAATAAAGTTCCGCCAAGAAGTTGTAGGATGTACGCTCTTGCGTAGCGTTGCACGTCCACATCATCAGCATCCTGTGAAAGGTTTGGAAACCATCTTGACAGTTGGCGAATTTGAATCCGGCCACCGGTCCTGTTATTTTCTGGGAATGGAAACCCCAATTGTGTCAAGCATAAGGCATTGTAATCTTGCTCAACACGACTAGTGATAGGTAATCCATCGACGGGCAACCCTAAGATAATTTGTACATCTTGAAGGGTAATAGTCATCTCGCCAACAGGAAAATGGAACGTGTGAGTTTCTGGTCTCCACCTCTCTACAAGGGCAGTGATTAGATGCCAATCAATTGAGATGAAACCTACTCGCGCCGTCCCGTAAAAGCCACCACGTGGAGATGCTCGACGATTCGTTCATCCCGTTGGACCAACCGATGTAGTGCAAATTAATTCCGTCGGATAGTCAATATACCAGGCTCCTATGAAAATACAAGTTATAAGTTACATTATTTAAAATATATACACGCTGATATAACGGTGTAGTGCAAATCGGCAAGAAGTCCTACCGGTCCGTTCCATACTCGGGTAGATCTATGGAGAGCTTGCGAACTCAAAACCGAGTCATCTATAGGTCCAGGATCCATATCGCGCTTCAAACCCAAATCATTACCAATGAAGGAACATGAGAAGTAGCAAACTACCAATAAAGTCAACATTAATAAGTAGGAAAGGTTTAACAAATTTATGGAGATAATTCATCAAGTAAATTAACGCTACTCATGAAAATATATCAAATTTCAGTTACAATCATGACCCTCAACAGACAGGAGGCATAGCTAGCTTAACTAAATGTGAGTATGCTTGAATGAGCCTGTCACTATGAAGCACTCGGTGGTTGTTGTTGCTGACGACGAGAGCAAGTGCGTCCATTGTGTCCATCCTGCTTACACAAACTACATCGCAGCGTGGTTGGGGTTTCTCTCCATTCATTCTCACGCTGCATATGATGTGGCTGTTTCTGGTTGCTTCTCCAATCCATCACTGTGCGTAGACGTCGTTGTTGAGGGCGACCTTTTTTTACTCGCTTTCGAGATGGATCAGCCAGTAACGAGTATGGAAGTCTGGCGCTTGGCCAATAATTTTCGTGGGGAATGGGATTGAAATTCGCAGCATAACATTGACTGTACACAACCAATCTGTAGTATTCCTCAATGTATTGATGAGCATCCATGGCAACACTGGCGCAGACTGCTTGAACATGAGAACATGGAATGTCAAAACACTGCCATTTCATACAAGTGCATCTACGAGCCTGCAATTTAACTATTTGCTTGTTAGACCCTTTTCGCAAATGATGGCCACGTGGCGCAGTGACGACTTCAAATGTACCATTATCGCGATTCACTAATGTCACATTGTGCCCGCCAGAAGACTTTGCCCAATTTGACAACTTCTTCAACGCGTAACTTGTGTACACTTCGCCCCTTCCTAAGGCTGCACCTATTTCGTCTCGCCTTTTGTTGAAGAACTCCAAGACACGATAGAATGTCACTTGCAATGCCTCACTACTCAATTCCATAAATGCAGGAGAAGGTACGACAAATTCACGTACACCCACGGGCGCACCATCAATTCCAGCAGCCTCTTCGTCGAAAAAATCATCGTTCCCAACCTCGCTCGAAATTGAGGACAAGATTATGAGCCATCATCGGCAATGACTCGATTTAATGTGTATCGAATCATGCCATCATCAACATGATGAGCATCAACCCCTTCATCATCTGTATCATTATCGCTACTCTCTTCACTAGTACCTTCGTCACTACCGCAATAGTCTCCGTCTTCACTAGTGTTCAACTCATCACAGGAACGAGGATCCTCGTCCATCTCGGGATTTGCAGTCATCAAGGGCGATGCACAATGACTATGTTCCATATTTGGTTGAGTGCTAGGTCCAGCCACAGAATCTAACGCCATATTACGCTTTTTACTATTATACGAATCTCTCGTTCTCAAATCGATATAAAGCTCCATGCATTTCGTGGTAATTCTGCCACAATCTCCCAAACATCTTTGAGACTCGCCTCATCATCTATTCGCACAGGGACGTAGTTGGCAGTACCACTACCAATGTACGCTGGATATCGATATGTGATGGTCAATATCATCTTTTCATTATCTATCTCCAAAGAATTATAGACAAAACTCATAAATTCCTCGTACCCTAAACCCATGTTCGCTCTAAGATGTCGAACAAGCGGTTTAGTGTATGAAATTCCTGATGGTCCATCGACCATGTCCCCATTCATATAGCACAACAAACTTACTCTTCGATCAGCCATTATTGATTCTATATATGTAGAATACAAAGCATGATCAATAGAAGTGAATGCAACAATATCAACATTTAAAAAAGAGTATTGGTTCATACTAAAAACAGTTACGAGTAAAGTTAAAGAAGGATCCATCCCCAAAGTAATCAATTCCGACTTTGTCCAATGGAAGGTAAAAAACAAAAATACATAACTAATGGGAACAATTCAAATTTGATGTACAGAATTTATATTAGGACATTATATGTAGGAAGTTGATATTTTTAACTAATCTATAACCAAAGTCACTCAACAAGGTTTTAGGCGACTCTAAACTAAACTAGATGGTCATAACAATTGAACTAAAGAATGCATGAACATACATGTAGTCACAGAACGTACCATGGGCAAAAATTAATGGAAATAGATCGAAAGGTCATAGAAATGAGGAAAGAAAATAAGTGAAGTTACATAACCATACCATATCAATCAATACCACGGAATATGCCACAAACAAAAATGTAACTGCTATACATGTCGTCTTGCGCAATTCCTAGCATTCCAACTAAAATTATCCTTAATACCTAAAAGCCACGTCAAAACTTATTTCAAATCATCACATTTTTTTAATTTATTGCAGATTTACTTTCAATTTACATTATCATTGTTCAATCCTTGCACTTAGACTACAACTAATTCAAGACTAAATTAGAATTGGTTGTCGCTGCCAATTGTAACCTCATTTCTAAGTATTTACATGCAAACTCAACTCTCAATAACACCCTCAACATTTAGGGCAACAGTTCATGGGAAAAAATTACAAAACATCTATGGATTTTATGGTCATGCTATGTACATTGAGTTAATGAGGGTTAAAACATATCTAGATAGGGTGCCATCATATGAAAAGGGCATAAGATCAACTATCATATATAAGCAATAACTATAAAAAAAAAATTGATACAAAAAAAAAAAAAATACCGTGGGAAATTGAGTAGTGATCGGCGAGGGACTGCTGCGAACGAACGCAGCGGGCAGGGACAGTGGAGGCGAGGACGGCGGGTGGGAGGGCAGCAGGGAAGTAGGGACGGTGGAGGCAGGGAGGCTGGGACGGCGGCAGGGAGGCAGGGCCGCCGGAAGGGAGGTAGGGACGGCGGCAGGGAGGCAGGGAGGCAGGGACAACGGCAGGAAACTCCGGCGGGGACGGTGGAGGCAGGGACAGTCAGTCAACCACACCTGCGCGAGGGACGGTGGAGGCCGCACCTAGGCGAGATGGCCAGGAGGGGAGGTGGGCGAGGGCGGGGAGCCGGCGGGGATGGTCGGATCGCAGATGTCGGTGAGCAGAGGCGATGGGGAAGAAAAGCAAACAGGGACGAGGGTTTTGGGTGGTTTAAAGTAGCTTGGAAGTCGTGACCCCGGGGTCACGACTTCCATTTGTATGGAGGTCGTGACCCTGGGTCACGACATTCGGTGACCCCGGGTCACGACTTACATGCGAACACATTGGCTCGCCACATGGCGCTAAATGTGTTATATTAGGAATTATTTCAAAAGATATGTTTTTTTGGTTATTTTTTTCCTTAATTATATTATTCAAGTAAAAACTCCAGCAAAACACCATTAAAGTTCTCGAATCATATGGAACAACCTCAAAGTTTTCAGTAGTAAACTTATTGTCTGAGTTGAAAGAAATTTGCCTTAATTGGTGTGAATACGCGCAGTACTCGACATCATATTTGCCAAAAACATCTCAAGCACAACTGCAGATCAAGTTTCAACATTGTGAAAAAATTAAATGTCATCAAGAGCTGTCATGCCCACTTAAACAATTAACATTAATATTTAAATGTCAAGACCTTCTATGAACCTTCTTTTTCTTTTTCCTGGTTTAGTGCTACAATTCTATCATCCTCAGCAGAAAATTGTAGAACATCATGCCTTACAAATATAGAAGAATCCATGTGAACATGGGATGTGACTCTTCGGTGACATCTGATAAAAAAATGTGAACATGGGCTATTGAAGCATAGCATTCACATTCATTCAGAGAGATCAAAACAAGGGGGTTCTGCAGAGAAGAAACAATAAAGTTGTAGTCCATTAGAACCTTGATAAACAATTTGGCCCAAACACGAAAAAATAATAGTTTAAGAATACCTGATGAGTGCCTCTTGAATCAACATAATTTGCACAATTTACTGCCATGAGCTAGGTGAGAATTATATTTTCATAGAGTGGAAAGATGAAAGATGGCGAAGTACACACTTCAAGAATTTATTTGAAGGAGTGTCATGCATTACAACCTTCCCGTTTTCCATGTAAACGACACCATCTGCGTACTCTAGTTCTTCCAAGAATTTCATTAATTATCTTTACTGCTAGTCGAAAAAATCAGATAGCATAATGTATTCATTTAGAGCATTTCTCGACTCATCGAATATAGCGTCATTTTAAGTTTTAACAATTGAATTTCTTACATAAATGAATCAAATGTATAAAAAAAATGATAGAAGAGTTATTAGTTAATTGGAGAAAAAGTTAAAGGTTCAAGACTTTGAGCTTGATATGAAAGCTAGGACTAGGAGAATCAACTCGACTCGCACTCAATTACCCATCAACGAATCTGCTTATACCACAACATTTTTTCATAAAAAATATCAGAAAAAATTTAAGAACTTGGGAGGAGGGGAAAAAGTTGTGAGAATCAGTAAAAAACATTGAATAATGCAGAACTATCAACTACTACAAGTTTTAAAGTATGGTTACTACTATAAACAACATTAATCCCAAGAGTTGAGAGGTCTGAGAAGATTATTTATCCCAATTTTTGAAAGCTTTGATGCATCGTCGACCATTCCCCATAATTGAAGTTACGAATAGACAAGCTAAGATCCCAAACAAGCTAATGTCTGGAATACACTGCACAAGACAACCTGATGGTTGAAGAATAATTTTATACGTACTTGTTAAGATTAGATGCAGTTGCAGGAAGAGCATCGCATGATGGACTGCTTGACTACCCACCCTACAGGAATAAAATAAATTGCAACTAAGAAAATTATATACAAAAATAATTACATTCATAAAAAGAAAATGTAACACAAAAGTATGTCTTCACAAGCCTTGAAATCAATGAATATCAGGGAAAAAATGACAAGGAAGAGTGGATTGAATATCGTGATGTTATTGTCCTTGGACATTCTCAAAGGTCATAGAGAATGCACTTTCGATCAATACTGACTCTAAATTCACAACTGATACATAACTCTCCCGAAACAGAATTCAAGCGTCGACATGTATCTTCTTGCCTTTCCTTTGTATGCAATAGCTCCCTAATTGGTCAATGAAGAAATCTAAAGAAAGAAGAGAATTGAAGTGACTATACACACACGCGAGCATTCATGCATGAACCATTTGAAAAGGGTTCAACTTTGGCTTGAATATAGATTAAAGCAACATACATCATTTTTGTGGAGGCCCAAATGACATAGCTGTGGTAACATTTTATCAAGGAAATGCTAAAGTGACCAATTTTTGACACCTACGTACATTTGACACAATCATATTTAAGTACTTGTTGTGGAAACAACACTTTGAACCTCGATACTAGAGACGCGAATCCCCGCGACCTTGCGATCGAACCAATCTTTGACGTAGTCAGCAAAACAAATACCGAAGTGGGAGCCTCCGGGGAAAATTCTTCGATGCTCAAGTCAATAAAAACTTAGAAGGGTCTTTTTCAGGAATTTCGTACGTTCCTCAATCTCTGAGCCAGTTTCCCTTTTATCTATGTTACTTAGCCTCAAGATAAGCATGTATCTCCAGTATCAAATCTGGTTAGATTGTTGTTATCTCGACCAGATTTTATGGGATAATCCATATCCATACTGGACTGAGTTGTACTCCAAACAGGATAAGCATAATTGTACATTACGTAGTTCGTATCTCGAGGCACAAATTATTTGCCTCATTTAGGGCAGACGCCCATTTTTTCATACCGAAAAATGGGTAAAGGAAGTCCCAAACTCACTTTTCATACTCGAAAAGTGAGGGAGGGAGGCCCCAAGCTCATTTTCCATTCTTGGGAAATGGAGGAGGGTTGCGATAGGTTGACAGCCAGCGTAAAACTTTTGTCACTTTTCATGAAATGGATCAAACATATATAAACGTTGGGGCGCTCCCACCTCGCGACGCGCTGCATCGGAGCCCGGGTGTAGTGAGAAATGAGCAAGGGTGTGTTTCACATCGCCAATCTTAATCGAGCACAATGGAAAAGTTTGATCCATGTAGCCGACCCCAGTTAATTTGGGACTGAGGCTATGTTGTTGTTGTTGTTGTATTTAGGGCTGACGCAGCATAAATAGTGTCCTATCTGGACTTGAATACAACATAATGCATACCTCGAGGTACGAATGTACTGCCTCCATATCACTAACCCCCATAAAATTGTTAAGATTTAATGATATCTACAAATGACCATGGAATGACTATACTTTGCATTTTATGTTCCAGTAGTCATGGAATGACCATGAAATGACTGTACTTTGTACTTCATGATTAACTTTACTACCTCCAAAACTCCCCTTTTTTTCTCATAAAAGGTGGTCAACCATTGAATGACCATGGAGTGGCTATGACATGGCTATGAAATGACCATGGAGTGGCTATGAATTTCAAAATTCAAATTTTGTAAAGTTTAAAATCCGAATTTTTAAAATTACCTCCAAAACTCCCCTCTCTTTCTCCTAACCTATTAAATAAATCTCAGTTACTACTCTAAATTAGATATAGAATCTAAATATCATAATACAAATCCTAGACTACGCATGCAATATAAAGTTTCATGAATGTAATCCGCAAATAACAATCTATTAAAATAGAGAATTGACTAATAGAATTAAGTTTAAAGTATTAAGTATATGACGCGCGATGAATGCGTCAATAAAGTAAAGTTCCTAAACCAACTATTTTGTAGAATAGTGGCAAAGGGTGATCCTACAGAGATTGGTAGTTTTTCTTAGGTCAAAAACAACAAAAAAGGAAAATCGAGGGTTTTCAGATAAATTAATTTAACTAACTAATCTAACTAAACTAAATAAATAAAAAAATAACTAATCTAATTTTCAAAACAATTAACTAATACCTAAGTAACACCAAAGTCTTAGTTCCACAAATTAGGATCAAGATTCAATTGCAATCATGGTCTTCAGTCTTTCCCAAAAAGTGATTAATTCAATTTCTCCTAGATTAGCTATAGAAAATCGACATCCGCCAGAAATTCCTTGTTCCCCTAATTTCGATAGCCAGGACGTTAGCCACTAACTACTTCCCTAATTAATGTATAACCCTAGACATCCGCCAATCAGATTTAACACACTAACTGCATTAATTTGGATATGTGGGAACACTAATCCTAAATAATTGGATCGCATCCGCTCCCGATTTAACCTAGATTCAATTGTTGCACACTCAAGAACCGAAATGGTTTGACGAAACGGGTGAGTGTTTATTCTTTTTTGGTTCAAAAGTACAATTACACGAATACTAATAGTTCAAATAACTACAGATTGTCCACCTAAAAATATGCACTGGCCATATACATACCCTATATCTAAATCATATTCATTAAAATCAACAACAATGAAATAGGAGAAATTAAATTAAATTAAATTAAATAAAAAAATAATAGATCTCACATAATACGCTATGAATCCATCATCCCGACTTGCGTCTCCTTCAACCTAGGCAAAAATTTGATTAGCCAATCATCATCGTCGAAGAAAGTCGATGCTAAAAAATAATAGTCGATCATCTTCTCAATAATATCTAACTTCCTAATATATAAAACTACTAAAAATTGGTCTCGAGAGGTGAGAGAAACTAATTTTAGGGGTTGGGGAGGTGACTCATGTGCCGAGGAGCTTCATAGGGCTATTTTTGGCTTTAAAATAGGTGTTCACCACGTGTCAAAATGCTATTGGATTGCCTGCTATCGCACAGACGACGTGGCGCAACTGGATTGGATAAGAGAGCTTGTGATGACAACGTGTAGATGGCTGAGAAAGCCACGTGTCGACTTTTGAATGGTGGAGACCCCTGCTGATGACGCATCCGCTGGGTGAGAACATGCCACGTGGTGCACGATGTGGAAAGGAAATCGCGCGAAAGTGAGGCTAAAAGCTGGGAATCTGCACTGACATGCATCCTGAGGCAAATGGATTTACGGCTGTAGCAAGGAGAAGATTGCTGTGTGTGACATGTACTGTGTTGTGCTGACATGGCGACTGTTGATTGGAGGAATTGGTGTGTTGAGGCGACGTGGCGAGACAAGATTGGAGGAGCTGGTGTGTTGATTGCAAGCTGGCAGTTTTGATGCGTGGCGCTGATGCGTCATCACCTGATTGGTTGAACACTGACATGGCAGCTCCCCATTGGTTGAAATATGTTGTCTCCTATTCTACCTACCGCACAATGAGTAATTAGAGGCAAACTGTTCGGCATCCAATCACTGCATGTAAATACTATATTTTTTAAATATTTTTCTGCCACGAATTCAACCGCGCACTCTGTTTCACTTAAAAATGACCAAAAAATATAATTAAATATATATTTTAAATACTTTACATAATTAAATATACTAAACTAAACTACTAAATATATATAAATACTGACTTATCAATATAAATCAATCTTCATTATGGTTACATTTTAAAACGGGTTAAGTTCATGTTCGGACTTTGTTTATATGAATAAACTACTAACACATATTCATAATAAACATCTTAATAAAGTAAATAAAAGACATTAATAAATACATCTTATTGAAAACATTAATCTCCTACAAGTCTTCAAGAGTAATGAACAATAAAACACTAAAATTATTAATGATGGCTCTTAAGGGAAACTGAGGGCACTTAATTTCGAACCCTATGGTTCATATGTATAGTATTATAAGTATTACAAATCCGATCAAATCAAAATTTCTTGATTTTCTCTAAAATTCTTGAAGCCGACTCTACCGATTCCTGGCCAAATATTCTATCAATCCTAACTCGCTGAGAAAATTAGTGGAAATTTGCCTTTGTGGCTCATCGATTTAGCTGGCGGTTCTTGTATCCAACCTGATTCACTATTGAAACTTTGGTAGTGAATCCTAGTTCATTCCTTAATTCGCTTTTCATTTGTTATGCACTTTCTCCACTTGACTAATTCTTAATTTTCTTCATTTTTCTTCAATTTCTTCACATTACCTTAATACCTGATATAACAAAATTAAGAGAAACATAGGGTAATATAGTCTTTTATATCCATAATCACCCTTAAAAATACTATAAAATATTGTCTAATTATTGATTTAGCATGAAAATTATTGGAGTGGTTTCATTTTCCCTTACATATGCATATTTAAGATGACAAAGAAGTTCTTTAAGCTCCTGCTAAGGTGTGTTTTGAGTAAAGGAAAAAGTGTGGAATCATAAGCATGTAATTCTATAGGAGACATAAGTTTAAGATGGAGATGAGATGGTTTCAATTCCATTACCACATCCTCGACATCAATGTCGAGTGCACAGAAAGAATCCAAATCTTTAAGGGTTAAACTATGACTAATGGCAGAATACGATGTATCACTTGTAGACCAATCAAAATTAGTCTGCATAAGAGGGTCTATCACATCCATAGTACACAAGGAGGAGACATTAGCAGGATGATTCATGGTGTCAAAAATATTGAACTTTGCGACTTTACCAATAAAATCTATAGTCAAAGATCAACTAGCAATGTCGATGTTTGCTTGTGTCGCCTTTATGAAAAGGCGTCGTTAGAGAATTGAAGAGGAGTTAGGGAACAATTCTACTTTCATGTTTAAGACATAGAAACCAACTAGAAAAATTAACTCATTCGCTTTCACTAACATATCTTCTAATACTCCTAATAGATATACCACAGACCTATCTGCTAGATGAATCACTATTCTTGTATCTATAAGTGGTCCAACTTTAAGAGACTCATAGACTGACGTTGACATAACATTTATGGAAGCTCACAAGTCTAACATTGTCCTAGAAAAATATGAGTTACTAATGGTGATTGGAAAAGAAACCATGTTAGGGTCTTTACGTTTGGGATGAAGCTTCTACTGAAAGATTACAAAGATAGTTTCACTCGTGGTAACCTTCTTGTTTCCTTGCAATTTTGACTTATTGTGCTCAAATGCTTCAATATTTTGGCACATCAAGGCATTTGAGTAATGGATACAACAAATGGAATGTTAAGTTTATCTTTCCTTAATGTGTCAAGGATTCCTCGATCTTAATTCTTTTTCTTGGACTTTATAAGATGTTGAGGGAATGGGGGGCGAATAACAATGAACTTCTTTATTGGTTTTGCCTTTGGTGGTGGTTCCTCAAGTGGTGTTGCAATGACCTCCTTTTTATCATGTTCTCACTCCCTTTCAACGCCTTGATGGATCTAGTTACATAGGCCCTTCGAGTTCAATCTCATTGCTTAAGGTGAGATTTTTTACATCCACTTACTGTTGTATTATTTGGTTCTCTTGTTCGCTTTTGTGCTTTTGATTCATGAATTGCTCAATTTTCCTTTTCATCTTACTAAGACTAGAATCATGTTGTTGTTTTTGAGTGGTAATCAATTTCCTCATCTCTTCAAGTAAAGTTTCTTCATACAATGCCTGCGATTATGGGGGTGGTGTTGTCCATGTGGAACAAATAAATTTAATCATTACTATGGGAACCATAATTATGCACAAGACTATATATCCCACGGCTTGCAAAACAACCTGACTTATTCACATACTGCTCTTCCAGCTGACCCCAAAAATTGCTCAAGCTTGTTAACTTGATGACCATCCTTAAGAAATAGATGCAATCATCTGTAATATTCATTTATTCAGAGCAAAAACCACATTCTTGAGCCTTTCTTGGTCCTTGCAGGAATTGTTTCATCTTTGACTTCAATTCATACATCTCATTCTCCAATCTACTTTCTTACGAAGCTGATCCAACTTGACTCTTGAATGTCTTGTCCATCATATTATATTGCCTAGATTGATTTGCATATTTTTATGGTATATCTTGCTTATGTCATCATAACTTCCAATCCACTACCTTTCCATACCGTGTTCAACCAACATTTCTCATTATAGGTTAGTCCTTCATAGAATTATTCTAATAATGACTTTTACATGAAACCTTGTTATGGACAAGCATGACAAAGCCTTTTAGATCTCTCCTAATATTCAAAGAAAGACTCGTCATCCTTCATATATTTGGTGGAGAGTTTTCTTTTGCAAAGACTGGTTTTACTTGTTGGCATATAGTTGTCCTGAAATATTAATGTAGATCATTATATGATTGGATAAATCTCGAGGGGTAGGTAGAACAACCATTCTTGCACACCATCTTTCAAACAAAATGGAAAATATTTGAGCTTAACCATATTAGTTGAGGCATGGCTGATCGTAACTGCAAGTATAATTGTTCAATTATAGTAATAATGTGATCAACAAAGGCTGATTACAGATATCGTTCATCTGGGAAAGGTATATATCGACATAATTCATTGGTCAAGTTAACTATATTGTTAAGAAGGTATCTTTTTCGTTCAATTTCAAACTAAAACTAATCTAATCTATAAAAACAATGTAAATCAAGTTGTATTCTTATATTGAGAAAATTCTTGGTTCATAACTTCACCTATGTAATTATTTACTATCTTCTCCTATCAAACTTCCTTCATCTTATGTGTGTGCAACACATAATTAGAATAAATAGATTTTCTTAATATTCACTTCAGCCTACTATTGTGGTGAAAAAGATTCTAATGTGCAAACTAGAACTCAACATATCGGTATGAATAACGTAAATCTCACAAAGCATTAAGTACTAAATATTAGACTCATAAACATTTAAGTTTACTATCTATGCCTCCCTAATCAACAACTATCTATCGATGTTATATATTTTACAGTTTGTTTTTTTATATCTAGCTTAAAAGATCTAAGGCCATCGTAACTTCTAAGACCCCTAATCGATAAACATGTGATCAATTTTTTCATAGCTTTAAGCATTGAATCAAATACAAATTCTAATCATTGCACATCTAAAACATTATAATCAATTCATAAATTTGCATAATATTCATCCCATAGGATCCATTTATCCATAAGATAAATGGATTAGTCACTCACCATTAAAATCAACAACATACGATTCATAAACATCATTTAAATTAGAGATCTTATTAAATAATACATCTAATTAAATCATTGAAACAAAGATTGAATTGCAAAATAGGAGTCTTCAATGTCTTCTCCTACGAAAGCTCATCCTAATACTCAAATAAGACTTTTTAAAACTCAAAACTACGCTGGCTGGTTATGGTGTATGAGTTTACCACGTCCTAATATATATTTATACTATTTACACTACTAAAAGAACAATTAGAAATCCTAAATAACAATTCTAAATGAAGTAGAAGTCCAAAACTTTTTACTTTTATGTCTTGACAATGCCTGTAAGTGATCCACGTCGTCTATGTTAAGTGATTAGGTTGTGACTACGCTAACTTTTCCTGTGTATTTTTCCTTTCAATGGACTTGATAGTGCCCGTATTACATCCCGACGTCGTTTATGTTAAGCGCACAACGTTAAAGTTATATACACATTGTCAGGTTTCCTGCACCTCATTCTTTGATCCCCACATCTTGTGTTCATTTCCCACAATGTCAAACATTTTCTCCATGGCATTAAATCTGAGTGTTTTTTCTTCTCATTTTATCATGAAATCACTCTTTTGTCTCTTTTATGCCTTGTAGACCTGAAAACACATAAATACCATTACTTATAGCTCATTTCGTGATATTTAGACTAATTATACAACTAAACTAGTCCTATATAAAAGTCTAATTAAGTACTTATCAAATACCCCCAAACTTAAGATTTTGCACTTCTTGAAGAAAAGTGTATTCTACTAAGAATGCATACTAGTACTACTTATAGTCCTTTACTCATTTTACATATTTTATGGAGTATCCAATAATTTAAATAAGTTTCAAGTTAATAATCCACTCAAGAGTTTTTCTTCATAAAAACTATAACTTTTAAAACTAGTAGCTTTAACAACGAATGTAATTCACTTTCGAAACTCAAAGTAGTTCACAACCTAGACCATAACTACTTACATGTTTATTTTTTGCTCGACACTCAAGCAACAAGTGTACAACCTCATGATATCTCATTAAGCTCATGAATTCACAAATAAGCATTGACCATACTATTTTTGTAGAATTTAATACTTCAAGAGTCCATAGGACTTTATATAGTTAGAAGGAAAACTTAACTAAACCAAGTTACTTGTACTCGAGCTAAATCTTTTTATTTGAAGAGTTTTTATTTGATTTTTGCCTTTCTTTCTTTATATCTATTTTTTTTCCTTTTCTCCTTATATTTTTTCAGTTGTACGGTCCCTGCTCCTTTTCCTATAGATTCCATTTTTATTTCACTTTTTTCAACCATCAAGTTCTCTATTTTTTTTCCTGTAGAACTTGTGGGACTCTCGAGTTTTTGTTTAAAACTTTTATTAGCACTTCTTACTTTCACTTTTTCTTAAGCAAGTTTTAATTCCAGCTTTTCATTATACACCATGCCTATATCTTTCCCTTTTAGTACCAAGTCTATTTACTTTATACTCAAGTAAGATTCATACTTATTATAGAATTCTTTAGAGATCTGATTTTTTCCTCAAGAAGTGTTACAACATTCTTCTTGCTTTTGTTTCTAGTTCATGGTCTTCCCTAACTCTAAGCATCTAATCATGAAATTATATTGTTGTTTGCTACAATTCTTATTTTCTTCAAAAATAATAACGTTCTCTTGAGTTTCATATCAACAAGATATTTGTATTCTAACTTATCCTAAATTAAAGACATGAACTTTGCAAATGAATTACTTTATTCATTTATTACTGTACTACTATATATAATCTAATATGTACTACCTATATTTATTTAAAAAATATTTAAATGAAAAATAATTAAACAAAATACACTACCATTTTCCTCTTTAACTACTTGAAAAAAAAGAATTTACGATCGTACCTACAGTGTTTAGCCTTAATTCATTATTTCTTACCATTTTCCATAGTGTTGATGCCTCTAAACGTAAAGCAAACCTTGTCCTCAAGATTCAAAAATAAGCCTGAAACAAAAAATCACTAAACATGCAAGTATATGCAATATAATTTGATAACTACATAATAATAAACATAAAAATAAAGCTAAAATAACTACTAAAGTGTCAAATATCATAAATTAAAATATCAGTATTAATGTATCTCTTATCTCCTCAAGATTTAGAGAAATCCAGAGACTCAGACTTTAGGACTGCGAATCATCATCATCAGCATCATCATCATCATCAGCTCGAGCAAAAGGTGGTGTTAAAGAACGTTCCACTCTTCCATTCTACATCACTTCAGGATCAAAAACATAGTTCAGTGCCTCCGGAAATCTGATAGGCTTGTCAGTAGATCTCATGTTTCTAGTCATTTGATATCTCGCTACATCCCTCTGATGATCTGCAAATAACATAAAATTCATGTCCATTCAGTCGGTCTTGCATCATTCTCTGCCTTTGTTGCTCACACCTTAACATAGCTTCATGATATTGAGCTCCATCCTATTTATATTGCCTCCTCATTTTAACAAACCACAAACTTTACTATCATGGAGTCAAATCCTATAGTGGTGGTATAGGTTCCTATAGTGGTGGAAGTGGTGGAGAAAATATTTCAAGACCATCCAAAGTCCCACTCTTCTATCAAAGGGTCTACAAACTAGTAGCCCTCACTATATCCTTACTAGTTATCCTCCTCCTCTCTATATCTTTCATTCCTCTTCCTTGGGCAAACTTTCTTGCTGTTGTTTCTGTTGTTGCTTGGTCCTCTGCTTCCTTGGCTAACATTTTGGCACCAAGTCTATCCTTTCGGTTATCTCTCTTATCTTCAAAGTCTTTTTATCCATTGGGTGATTTTTTTGTCAACATAAACTCCTTATCAATTACTTCTCTAGCTTTTATATTAGATTCTTCATCTCAGATAAATCGCACTCTAGCCTTCAAGCACATCTAGGTTATGAGGATTATAAATAATAACTTGTTCTCTCTTTCAGTCAAGATTGACTCCCTCAAATTCTTGTAAATGATTTCCCCTACACTGATCCTCCCATTCTTTGTAATCTTCTATAAACAAACTACCTTGGGAAGGCTTATCTCACCCTAGTGAGTAGTCTGGTATAATGAAGCAATCATTAAATGCTGCAACATTGTTTAAACTTTCTGTATACTCCTTTTTTAATGTGTTTTGGCACATTCTTAGCTCCCATTATCCATCCTTATTGTCCAAGTATAATTAATGATCTATGGTTCTAAAAGGATATAGGTTATAAGGTCTCTCCTATAAATCAATTGGGAAAGTCTGTTGGTCTCCATCCCTATTCAAGTAGTTTAACCCATAAAAATTGTTTATGTAATGTTCATTAATTGGGACATTTACTTCTCTCACTCTTACTAGACCTCCTTTCTTTGAAACTTGGCATTTGAATAGGATTTATACACAATTTCACACACATCACAAACCTTATTATCCTTATACTCTTGTGTAAGTTGCTCCCATCCCCATTGCCTAATGAAATTGTTGGCTCTCACATCATACTTGGCCAAGATTTTGATTCCTCTTTCATAAATAAACTCTTCATTTTATATAGCCTCGGACATCTCCTTGGCCTCCTCACTAATGTAAAACTTTGATTTAAATAGCCTTGGAGCATCCTCATTATAAGCTCCCGAATGAGATGCCTCATCATTATTTCCTCTAGCTTCATTAGCTTGACTATCTTGTTTCCTTGTTATTGTCATTTCAAAAGCTTTGCAACAACTTAACAACAATGGGCCTCAAATAACCTAAAAATAACAATTTCATTCACAAGGGTCATTCACATGTCATGATATGCATAAGGACTAACACTAATCCATAATAATCTACATTACGCTCTAAATAGTAACAACTTCAAGTTCCTATCCAGAAACGTAAAGTTCCATAATCCAATACAATTTCATATATAATATCAAAATTCAAAACATAAAAAATGAAATTGAGATTTTACTTCAATGTCGGACTACTTTTCGGTGTATAATACTTCTCCAAGATTCTATCAATCAAAGCCCTCTCCTTTTCGCACAAACTACGTCCTCATTGCTCTCTTGGTTCACTTTTCAAAATTGATGCCCTAGCTCTCCAACTTGTGAAAAACCACAATATGACTTCACTCTTTACTCTTAAATACTAGAGGCATGTATGCTCAGTTGGTGGTGGTTGGAATAAGGTTCAAGTGTGTTGGTTTCGGTTGGAAAGGGTATTAAAAACCTTTTTTGACATCGGCACAGTCCATTATAGGGCACGACGCCACCATAGCGTGAGCACGACATCCAGTGTGCTAAGAGCTTAAATTCTCTCTCAGATCGCGCAGCCTGTGTTGGCTCACGCTGCAATGTGTATTACAGTGTCATGTGTTAATACACACAACGTCAAACTATAATTTTTAATGATTCTCAAGATTTTCATTTAACTCCCAATTGACACTATCTCAACGTTGTGTATTACTATTCAAGGCATTGGGACAGAGTGAAAAAATTTCCTAAAAACTTACCCGTGATTTGTCAATTTACCTGACCTTTACCACTATAACTCTTTCGCTCACTTATGCTCGTTATTGAGATTGTTGAGACTCATCCATTTTGATGAAAATTCACACGACAAACGGTATTTCCTACAAAGTTTGCATAACCAATACCGATTTGATTGAGAATGAGAGGACCCGACCTTTTAGCTATTAACTAGTATTAACTCCTTGGATCATATAAAGATTCATCAAAGTTAGAAAAATACTACTACAATGTTTGGATTCTTATACTAATTACTTAATAGTAAAAACTAAATTAAAATTGAATTTAAAAACTTCTAGGCTGCCTACTAGTAGCGCTTCTTTTAACGTCCTTAACCAGAGGCCTTTTCACTCGTTTTAATCAGAGTTGATCAAGCAATTCCATCTTCAAGTCCAAGATGATGGTGTCTCGCCCATTAGGATGGACTTCTCACTTTCCTTAATTGTCAATACTCATGGTCATCTTTCTCTTTTCAACTTCTATGATCACATTTGCCATAGTCAAGAATGGTCGTCCAAGTACCATAGATATATCATCCATCAATTTATGGTCCATGACTTCAAAATCAACAATGAATGTGAATCTCCCCCTTTGACATGTACATTTGAGATACGCCCGATTGTTACTACCAAATTACTATCTACCATTTGCAATTGTGTGCCCTCTAGACAAGTAATCGTCAAATCCCCTATCATGAAATGAAGTGGCATCACATTCACATAAGCTCTTGAATCACATAGAACATCCTTGAATATTGTTCTTTTAATTTTGATTGGGATACATACATCAACCTTCTTTAGTGCCACCTTGATCAGATTTTCCTTGAATGATTCAACAAAGGCTCTTTCATAAGGTTGCTTAGCCATCCATTATTTCTTTCCCTTGTTTTTACTTCTCACAGTGTTGATCTTTGGTTGCTTAAGCCCTTCAAGTTCTTCATTTCTCACTTCTATTCCATAAAACAACTTAACCCTTCAAGATCTTTGAATGTTCCTAACCATCGTGATCTCAATTTACCTGGAAATAGTTTAAGTCTTAAATTGTATAACAAGACTAGATGTCTTGGTTCAAAAGATCAATATTCAATCATTTTTGTCATGCCATTGCCTTGACTTCTCTTTGTAAATCTTGGCATTTCATATGTATCCAATGTAAACTCATCCAACTCCATCATTTGAAGTAATCTAGCTTTTCCTACAGCTTGAAGATTTATGTTGATCTTTTTTGTAGCCAAGTATGCTTTATGCTCTAATTCTACTAGTAATTGACATGTTTTCCATATACCAACCAATACAAATTTGTGCCAATTGGAGTTTTGAGTGTCATACTATATGCCCACAATGCTTCTTCAAGATGGAATGCCTGATCTTTTCTCTTGGTATTAATTGTTTTTTTCCAATATCTGCTTCACTTTTATGTTACTTAACTCAGCTTGTCCATTTGTTCGAGGATGATATGCAAGTGAGGTTTTATATGTAACCCCATATTTTGAAAGCAATGTGTCCACGACTTTGTTACAGAAATGTGACCCCTCGTCACAGACTGATGCTCTAGGTGTTCTGAATCGATAAAAATTATTTTTCTTTATGAATTTTGTGACTACTTGTGCATCATTCGTTGTGGTTGCTATGGCTTCCACCCATTTAGAGACAATTGTCCAATGAAATCTATTCCCCACACGTCGAATAGGTCAACTTAAAATGGTTTATGAAAATGGGAATTAAAAATAACTAATTAAACTATGCAAATCAATTAAATTGATTAAACTAATTTAACTAACTCAACTAATAAAAATCAAATTTACTAAAAATAAATTTAAATAAAATCAAATCAATTTAATTCAATTCAATATAATATAAAACAAACATCTAAATAAATATCCAAAACAATAAAACATTAATCCATTTTGTATCTAAACATATTACTTAAATCATAATCATAATCATACTTTAATCAAATTATAAAGTATTGATGGATCAATAAACCTAAATCGATCATAAGTAAGTTTATAGCCTTTATTAAGTCACTTATTTTCCTTATATCAATAGAAAATACACATCTTAATTTTATTACATTAATCCTTCAAAAGCTTAAAGATAACTAATTAGAAAACAATACAGCATTAAGTTCCGTGAAAACATCATACTACTAAGCCTAATATTATCGCAAAGTTGTATCAATAACAAACTTGGAACTCAATTCACCTAGGATATCTAATAGTAATAAACCTATTAAACAAATCCCAGTTACTATTCAAAATTCGATATAAAATCTAAATATCACAATACACATTCTAGAGTATGTATGCAATATAAAGTTTCATGATTGTAATTCGTAAATAACAATCTATCAAAATAGTGAATTGACGAATACGATTATCTTTAAAGCTTTAAGGACAAATCAATCTTCGTTATGACTATATTTCAAAATGGATTATGTTCATGTTTGGATTTTGTTTAGATTAATAAACTACACACACATATTCATAATAAACATCTCAATAAATTAAATAAAAGACATCAATAAATACCTGTTATTGAATACTTGAATCTCCAACAAGTCTTCAAAAGTAATGAACAATAAAACAAAACTAAAATTATTAACGATGGCTCTAAAGGGAAATTAAGGGAACTTAATTTTGAAGCCTAGGGTTCATATGTATAGTATTTTAAGTAGTACATATCCAATCAAACTGAAATTTTTTTATTTGTTCCAAAATCCTCGAAATCAACTCTAGCAGTTCTTGGCCGAATTCTCTATCAATCCTAATTTGCTGGGAAAATCGATGGAAATTTGCCTTTGTGGCTCACCGATTTAGCTGGTGATTCATGTATCCAACCTGATTCACTACTAAATCTTTGGTAGTGAATCCAAGTTCATTTGTTAATTCATTTTTGATTCGCTGTGCGCTTTCTACACTTAACTAAATTCTTTGTTTTCTTCTTTTTTTCTTCAATTTCTTCACATCACCTTAAGGTCACCTTAAATCACATAATTGAGAGAAAACAAGGTGTAATATAGCCATTTAAATCAATAAGCACCCTTAAATATACTATAAAACACTATTTAATTATTGACATATCATGAAAATTACTAGAATGGTTTCATTTTCACCTAAATATGCATACTTAAAGTGATCAAAAAAGTTCTTTCAACTCTTGTTAAGGTTTTTTCAAGTAAGGGAAGAAGTTTGTAATCATAAGTATGTAGTTCCACATGAGAAAGAAGTTTAGGATGACGATGAGATGGTTTCAACTCCATTACCACATCCTCGACATTAGTGTCGAGTGCACAGATAGAATCCATATCTTCAGGGGTTAAACTATGACAAATGGCGGAATGTGATGCATCACTTATAGATCAATCAAAATTAATCTGTATAAGAGGATCTATCACATCCATAGTACACAAGGAGACATAGGAAGGATGCTTCATGGTGGCATAAATATTGAACTTTTCGACTTCTCCAAAAAAACCCATAGTCAAAGATCAGCCAGCAATGTCGATATTTGCTTATGTCTCCTTTATAAAAAAAATGACATAATAGAATTGAAAATGAGTTGGGGAACAGTTCTAATTTCATGTTTAAGACATAGAAATCAACTAGAAAAACCAACTTATTCACTTTCACTAACACTTTTCTAATACTCCTAAAGGATATACCACAGACCTATTTGTTAGCTGAGTCACTATTCTTGTATCTGTAAGTGGTCCAACTTTAGGAGACTCGTAGACTGACAATGAAATGACATTTATGGAAGCTCATAAGTCTGACATTGACATAGAGAAATATGAGTTACCAATGATGATTGGTAAAGAAACCATATTAAGGTCTTTACGCTTGGGAGGAAGCTTCTTTTGAAGGATTGCAAAGATAGTTTCACCCATATTGACCTTCTCAGTTCCTTGGGATTTTAACTTATTGTTCCACAAATCGTTCAAGATTTTGGCAAATCAAGGTATTTGAGTAATGGATACAACAAATGGAATGTTAGGTTCAACTTTCTTCAGTGTGTCAAGGATTCCTTGATCTTAATCCTCTTTCTTGGACTTTATAAGATGTTGAGGGAATGAGGGAGGAATAACATTGGACTTCTTGATTAGTTTTTCCTTGGTGGTGGTTCCTCTGGTGGTATTGCAGTGACCTCTTTTTTTATTATGTTTTTACTCCCATTGGATTCCTTGACGGATCCAGTTGCTTAGTCCTTTTAGTTCAATCCCACTCCTCAAGGTAATCTTTTTAACATCCACTTACTATTGTATTATTTGATTCTCTTGTTCGCTTTCCTGATTTTGATTTATGAACTTTCCAATTTTCTTTTTCATCTTACTGAGACTAAAATCATATTATTGCTTTTGAATGGTAGTCAATTTCCTTATCTCTTTAAGGGAAGTGTTTTCATGCCATACATGCGATTGTGGGGGCTGATGTTTTCCATGTGGAATAAATGATGGTAAGCATTACAATGGAAAACGTAATTTAACTCAAGATTGTATCTCCTATGGCTTGTATAGCAACCTCGTTTATTCACATATCACTCATGTGGTGACCCAAAAAATTGCTCAACCTCGTTAACTTGATGACTTTCCTTAAGAATTGGAGTGCACTCATCTGTAATATGCGTATATTTGAAGCAAAAACCACATGCTTGAGCCTTTCCTGATCCTTGCAAGAACTACTTCATCATTTACTTCAATTCATACAACTCATTCTCCAATCTACTTTCTCACAAAGATGAACAAACTTGACTCTTGAATGTCTTGTCCATCATACCGTATTGCCTAGATTGATTTGACATATTTTGTAGTATTTCTTGCTTCAGTCGACATAACTTCCAACACACTACCTTTGCATATCATATCAAACCACCATTTCTCATCATAGTTTAGTCTTTGAAAAGGACTTTTGAATGAAACCATGTTGTGGACAAGAATAACAAAGCCTTTTAGATGTCTCCTAATACTTAAAGAAAGACTTGTCAACCTTCATGTATATGGTGGGAATTCATCTTTTGTAAAGACTTGTTTTATTTGTTGGCATATAGTTTTCCTAAAATTTTACCATAGATTATTCAATGATTGGATGGATCTTGGGGGGTACGTGGAATAACCATTCTTGCACAACACCTTTCTAACAAAATAGAAAAGAATCGAGCTTAGTTTTGGTACAGCTGATCATAACCACAAGTATAACAGTTCAATTTTAGTAATAATGTGATCAACATAGGTTGATACGGATATCGTTCCTCTGGAAAAGGTGTATGATAAGTTCGTATTTTTACATATTTATTAGTATATTTTAGTATATTTAATTATTAAAAGTATTTAAAATAAATATTTAATAATATTATTTGGTCATTTTTAGGTGAAACGGAGTGCGCGGGTGAATTCGTGGCGGAAAAATACTCAAAATGGAGTATTTACTTGTAGTAATCGGACACCGACAGTTTGCCTCGAAATACGCGTTGCGCGTATGTCGAAGCAGAAAAGGGCGTTCCAGCCAATCAGAGGATGACACGTGGCGCGTTTTCAGTGGAGTAGACTGTTCGGTCCAATCAGAGAGCGACACGTGGGCAGTGACGCACACAATGACGTACACATATCGCCAGCAGGGACCAATCAGAAAGCGCCACGTCAGCCACTACAGAACAGCTGGACCAATCACGTGACGCCACGTCAGCTCAAGCGCACACACGGCACACAAGCATTTCCTCTCTTCGTTCAGTAGCTCTTGGATTTGCCTCGGGATTCGTGCTCGTACAAACTCCCAGATTTTCGCACGAGTCGCGCGGCTTTTCCTTCGCCACGTCATGCCACGTGGCATCCTCCCATTGGTCCTGACGCGTCACCACCGTCCGCTCAGCCAATCACACGCCGCCACGTGGCCACTTCCACTACCTTTTCTCGCCAGCTCGTCCACAACGCCAGCACCACCGCCTCTTGCACCAATCAGAGTGCGCCACGTGGCATGCACTTCCGACACGCCAGCGCACTCTCCCGCCACGTCAGCAAACCGCCCCTCTCGTCCAATCACACGCCGCCACGTGGCACGCACTTCCAAACACTCCAGCCCACACCCACATGCTTTCCAACCCATTCCGCCACGTGGCATCGCACCAACAATCACAGTGCGCCACGTGGCATCGCACTCACCAGCCCACCAATGGCAGCCTGACACGTGGCAGAATTACAACTCATCAACACACCCTATAAATAGGGGTCCAATACGTAAGTTTGAGAAGAAGAGTTTTTGGTGAGGTATTTTTGGGAGTTTTTAGTGTAGTTTTTGTGTATTTTTAGAGTGGTTTTGAGTTTTTACTCATTTTTACTTTCAAAAATACAAAAATATTGTCTTACAGTCGCAATGGCCGGCTAAGTCCATCAATGAGCTTCTAGCGGCGTGGCGGATCAAATCACCTATTTTGGCACAAATATATATGTGAGATCTGTGTGTTTATTTATCTTGTGTTTCATTAATGTTTTATTTTCTTTGGTATTATTTTAATAATTAAGATTAAATATTGATTTAATTCTTAATTTACCAGCCAGTGTGTTGTAAGCACCCGTACTTGTGCGATAAGACCACACCAAGTGGCGCTGACCCTACCAATTGATTCGACCCTTTTGGGACCTAAGGTTAAATACCTTAGAAATCACAAAATCGGACACACGAGTGATCCGGTTGTCTAGGTGTAGCGCCTTCACGAAACCCATTGCGGTCAACACACTAAATCCAATTCACTTGAATTCGTGGTTGTGTGTTTGACTAGGGAAATAACCACTGTCGTACCTTGGTTATCGAAATTTGGAGCGCAAGGACCCGCGTGCGTCACCGGTCTATAGTTACACTAAAATATTATGAATCATACATTTTGATCGAGGACCATATATAAAATTGTGCCAAATTGCGGAGATTTGTGATGCCAAAGGTTTAGATTGTCACCTTTATTTTGATTAAGTTATTTGTTTACTGTTTATTTTAATTTGTTCAGCATTAATCGATTAAGAATACAAAATTTTCAACACCCCCGAGTTATTTTCAATTTCATAGTCTAAGTTAAAAAGAAAGTTGGTCTTCGTGGTTCGACCCCGTGCTTGCCACTACTGCAGTTCTTGTGGTTATTGGTAACCTCATCGGGTATAAATATATTTTGACGCATTCGACAAGCGTCAGTGTATATGGATACAGTTACTTAATCAAGTTCACCATATTATTAAGGACTCTTTTTTGTTCAATTTAAACTAAAACTAATCTAATCTATAAAAAATAATGTAAATCAAGTTATATTATTATATTGAGAAAACTCTTTGTTAACAGCTTCACCTAGGTAATAAATTACTATGCTTCCCATATCAAACTTCTTCATCTTTTTTTATGTATGTGCAATGCATAATTACAATAAATAAATTTTCTTAATATTCACTTCAGCCCACTCTCATGGTGAAAAAGATCCTAATGTTCAAGCTAGAACTCCACCTATTGGAGTAAATAATGTAAGTCTCACAAGGAGTTATGTACCAACTCTTTAGACTTAGAAACAATTAAGTTCACTATCCTTGTTTCCCTAATCAAGAACTATCTATCGATGTTATATATTTTACGGTTGTATTTTTCATATTCGGCTTACAAGCTCCTAGGCCATGGTAACTTCTAAAACCCCTAATGATTAAATATGTGATTAAGATGTTCATAGCATAAAGCATAGAATCAAACACAATTTATAATCATTGCACATCTAAAACATTATAATCAATTCATAACTTTGCATAATATTCATACCATAGAATCCATTAATCCCTAAGATAAATAGACTATTAACTCGTCATTGAAATCAACATCATGCAATTCATAAACATCATTTAAATAAGATATTAAATTAAATAATACCTTTAAATAAATCAATGAAACAATTATTGAATTGCAAAGTGGAGTCTTTAATGTCTTCTCTTTCAAAAGCTCTTCTCAGTACTAAAATCAAACTTTCTAAAACTCAAAACTATGGTGGTTGGTTATAGTGTATGATTTCTCCATGTCCTAATACCTATTTAGACTCCATAGACTACTTAAAGTACAATTAGTGTAATGGCCCAAATTAATTAAACTAAGATTAGCATTAATGTCGAGGATTAATGGCCGTGATTTAGGCGTTACGTGGTCAACTCGGTTGACTCAAACATGAGAATCAAGGGTATATTTTATTTATGGATGATGGTTCCTTTATAACGAGGTGTTTAAAATCATTGTATTATTGCATTGCATCATATGTGTGTATGTTTCCATGGTGTGACGGGTAGGTACATTGGGAAACGTGTCGACTTGGGTATCAGGTCAAAGTTACTCGGGGATGTTAGACTAATCTAAATAGTATGATATTGTTTCTAATTATTACTATAGCCTAATTTAGTTCCTTCAAAAAAGTAAAATACTGCGTACCTCGGGATGCATGTCGAGGTGCGAGGCATCGGTGTCTTGGGTAATCAGGAGTTAGTGTGACTGTTTAAATAAATGACTAAACACACTAGCCATAAATAATTATGCGCCTAGGTGAGTTAATTTGATTTAAGATAAAATAAAGTCCAATAGTTGAATAGGAAGTAATTGAACCCTTGATTGACCTAGTGATGATCCTAGAATACATATAACAAGGCGAGATGAGTGGCTTTCATGTGGGATAAGTGGCTTTATGTGGGGCAAGTGGTTTCATTTGGAGACAAGTGGCATTGAGGGAGGACGCATGTCCTAGTAATTAACAAATAGTAAATCAAAGATTTGGTTAATTAATCCACTTACTAATATAAGTATATAAGGCATATACTTAGTGGAGGAGCTCAACATATACATTTGAGCCAAAAAATCACAGGAATTGAGGAGGATCTTGGCTAAAAATTCAGGGAGATCATGGATATTAGAGCTTAAATCAAAGTATCATCAACCCTAGGTACACATATCTCTATGTCAAGTTTGAAATCAGTTATGAGTTTTGGTCATTTTTAGAGAGTAGATGCTTATGTCTTTGAAATTAGCTTATATATTTGGATTCATCATTTCAAGCTAATGATTTAGCTATTATGAAGATCTTAATTTGGTTTTGAAATAAAAAAGATATGAATTTTTGAAATTGTAAGATCAAAATTGAAATTATGCATGTTGTATTATGAACTAGCATATTATTTGGTCATAACTTCCTCATTTTAAATCAAAATGGACCCAATCTAGTGGCATTCGAAAGCTAACTAAAAGTGAAGAACTTTTTCTACTAAGAATCTTTTAATTTGAATGTTTTCATGTCCAAAAATGCTTTACAAATAGGTTATTGAATGCATTACG
The DNA here is from genome assembly GCA_039657365.1 of Stephania yunnanensis. Classification (NCBI taxonomy): domain Eukaryota; kingdom Viridiplantae; phylum Streptophyta; class Magnoliopsida; order Ranunculales; family Menispermaceae; genus Stephania; species Stephania yunnanensis. The sequence continues at coordinate 21,106,737 of CM077581.1, read as the reverse complement.
AGATTTTTTAAACTAAAATTTTAAAAGGCATAACTCCCTAATTACTTATACAAATTAGCTGAACTTTTAGTATGTTGTTATTTGGTATGTTACCTGCCTTGTGACCAAAAATCACAATATTTGAAATTGTTCCAATTTGAGCCATTTTTTGTAAAATTGTGATCTCTTTCTTTTAAAATTCGAATTTTGCAAACCGAGATTTTCGCGAAATCTAAGATAGAGACCAAAAACTTTGTACTAAAGGGGTTTTTTGAGATTTGGACAATTTCATGCCTAAAATGCGTTGCGACACAGGACCAATATTAAAACTTTACTTAGTTTTTAGAGGCAAATTTAGGAAAATCAATTTAAAACATATTCAACCAACTTAAATACATAATAAACACACTTAATTGACTTCAATGACTAAGGCGACCAAGCTCGGGTACCAAGGAGATAAGCGGGGTCAGATTCGAGAGTCCAGGGAAGTTGGAGCATTTATTGAGGTACGTAAACCCATTGGAATGCCTCGTAGAACTCATAGTTTTATTTTATCGATATCCCCTAACATGTGTGATTGTTGGTGGGCACACATGGTGTTTCACTCTAATTCAGTTGTGTATATATTAGTTGTGGCTAAGTCACTTGCACGAGTTTACTTGTTTTAAGTGTTCATGTTAATGATAGTAGAATGTATCTACAACTATCGAGAGAGATGTAATATGTTCTTTTGACTTGAAATAGCATCTGAAGGGGTTCATTTGTTAATTGTAGTTGGGGGTTTAGTCATTGTAAGGCTACGGGTATATCCAAGGTTCATGTCTTGTTTTATCAATTATCATCTAGTTTAGGTTAGGGTTTCCAATATTAGTCGCTTGATTATTTATTCATTGTTGCTTTATTGCCAATTCTGCTTTATTGGTATGTGTTGTTACATTTATTCGCTGCTATTTTTGCTTGTCGTATGTCACCTACATTCATTGGAATGTAATTTACTGTTGTCATATGCTATATTCGTATGTCTCATAGTTTACCAGTTTTTTTTTCATTAGTATTGTGTAGAGTTCTCTTGGAGTTTTACTCACTCGACTTGTCACTGTATTTTTTGGGTGATCGAGTGCAAATCCTTTAACGAGCAAGGGTAAAAGGCAAGGAGGTATTAGGCGACTATCTCTAAAATGGTGACACCAGCTCATGTTTGATTACAACATGTATGTATTTACTTTTTGTTAGGTTTTGGGGAATGTAGAACACTGAATATATATATATATATATATGGATCTTTTGTTGTACTTGTTTTGCCTTTGATATATACATGATATCTTTTTGCTAGGTTTTCATCTACTTAGGATTGTTAAATATTGCATAATTAATTCACTTAAGGACTTCCGCTGTAAAATTGTATTAATACTTTATAAACTAATTAATCATCTAATTTAAATAGCTAATAATTATATGAAGATTAATTAGCTAAGTAAGAGTTAATGGACGACTTGTAAGCAATTAGTTAGGTCGTGAGGTGTCGTAGATAAGCAGGCCACTACGTGGTAAGGCTTGTTGACGTGTAATGCGAAATGGTAGATCCCAGGGTGACCTAAGAGTTTGAAGTCACCACAATTAAAAACCCTAAATAACAATTCCAAACGAAGTAGAAGTCCAAAACCTTCTATTTTTATGTTCTAACAGTGTTTGCAACTGATCCACGTTGTCTGTCTTAAGTGAATGAACCGTGACTACACCAACTTTTCCTGTGTATTTTTCCTTTCAGCGGACTTGACGCGGCCTATATTGCATCTCGGCACCGTCTCTGTTAAGCCCATAATGTCAAGTGTATATACACATTATCAGGTTGTCTAAACCTCATTTTTTGATCTCCACATTGTCTCTACGCCTTTTGTTCATTTCCCACAACGTTAAGTGTAATCTTCACGGCATCAACTCTTATTTTGTGTTTTTCCTTCTCTTTTTTTATCATGAAATCACTCTTTTGTCTTTTTATGCCATGTAGACCTGAAAACACATGAAAACCAACAATTAGAGCTCATTCTAGATATTTAGACCAATTATACAACCAAACTAGTCCTATATATAAGTTTAATTAAGTACTTATCAATAGCAGGTTTCATACCTACAACTACCATTTTGGACTCCTCCGGAAATTTCTATGGGTCCTCATTTTCTTCCCTAAAAAGATTTGAAGGTTTTGAATGAGTCCGAACTTAAGTATGAATGTTCCAGCTTTGAGCAGGAAATTTAATACAAAGGGGTTAGAAACCTTCTCGAAGTTGGTTGGCTTCTTTAAGAGTAAGTTCTCTCTATCTCCCTAATCCATTAGAAAAGTAACTTTAACTTTAAAATTCTACTACAGAGTCCCTGATAACGTCGCCAAGAATTGATGTGATATCGAATGCACCAATAATAATCCCAAATACTAGACAACGATGGATTTGCAGTAGTGGTAAGCAAGGTCAAATCCACGGGGACAGCGATGAATTTTTAGGTCAAATAAGGGGGTATATAAATAAAATAAACCAATTTCTAACTAATTAAACTATAGAAAAAATGTGAAAACAAGGATGTCATATAACTTAGGAACCTTAAATAAGTTATACAATAGCTAACTAAGCACTGCTTACTTAACATGTAGTTTAAAAACACTTAGGAATTCTAAAAAGCGAACAATCCGCTATCTTTGTTACTATCAGTGGATTCTCCCTCACCATGCAATGGTAAGAATACTACATATGGTCTCTAACAAAATTGCGGGCATGGCCACTACACAACAAAAATGTAAAATACCTAGACTCTAATGCAAGCAAAGAATCTTATAAATCCATGAAGTCAAAGTTCCAAGAATCGAAGAAAAAGTTTTTTAATCAAAAAAATCTCATAAAGCCATCAACACACATTTAATACTTAATCTAGAACAAATATCTAGCAAATAATGGCCATAAGAATAGAAATACTAGTAGATAACCTCTTACAGAGACAAATCCATAAGTCTTGAAGAAAAGTTGAAAGGGAAGGAAGAACAATTGAAATTAGAAATGTGAAACCCCACTCATATTTATTCTAATATAAGATAGAGTAGAATTCGGTATCCGAATCCAATCAAATCACAAAATCTGATCTTAAATCTTTGCCATTGACCTAGTATCGTATGTTCATCTTATCAAGGTGTTGGAAATCATTGAGCAAGGCGATGTAGTGTTCTACTTTTTGTCGTTCCAAGATCTGCACTAGCGATGTTCAGCGACATAACTTCATCTTCAAGGGATTGGGAATCACTGGACACTAATTAATTTGGCTATTTTGATTGATTTTTAACTGGTTTCAGCTCTTTTTCTCCAAATAGTCTATTTAGAGGCTGTAATCATAAAAATAGATAAATGATGTAAATGTAAGATATAATATAGTAAAATACATCAAATTTAGTCCAAAACATAGCATATCTATGGACTTATCACTATTGGAGCCAGATTTAAGGTGATGTGACGATTTGAGAACCCCAAGAATTTAGCTCTAAGTTAATTGGTCGTAAGTAAATCCTATAGTGATTTTTACTATTTATTACAATATCTTGGTACTTGTAATTGCATTATGGAGCGTGCTAGGTTCACCCACTTAAGGCATCGAGATAGCCGCACCTACCAAGTGGGCATCGCACAATGTACCTCAATATATGAATCATGTCGGCATTAAATGGTGTTGTCCCCACCTTATGGGTGCAGTGTGAGATTCGAGGATTTCATAAACTTTATTTGTGGGTGCGGAGTGAAATTCGAGAATTTGCTAAACTTGATTAAGCGACCAATTAACAATTTTCGGATTTTATTTTATGAATAAGAATCTGAGCTGAGACCCATGTATTATGGATTAGAGAACATAAAACAATATTTTAGTTTTTTTTATCGTGTGCCTACTATATGTATTATAATCTATTCATTGTGAAATTGGGTTAGGTTGAAGTTTTGACCCATTGTCCGAGTGTTTCAGAGGTCGTTGGCATTTTCTCCAATTTTTCGTGGAATTTGGATATTTATCAAGGTTTAACTATGGTTTAAATTAAGTTAAAAAGTGTTGGTTTTTGGGGTTCACGAAAAATTCAAAAACAATTTTGAAAAACTCTAATAGGATCGAAAATAAAATCTATTCAACTAGATCTATAAAAGTAAACAATACCTTAATCTATCATTTTCTTTTTTAATTGTTTGATTTTCAAGACATTTAAGCGTGCGTCCTCTATCAAAAATTCAAACATGAATGGTGACCTTAATTTGAAGTGCTAGCCCTAAGAGAGATATAAAACATTTTTCTCTCTCTCTAAATCAAGAGAACTCAAAAATAGTAAAAACAATAATCTTATTTCATTTTTAGGGATTCAGCCTCTTTTTATATGTGTAGATAAACTTACTTAAAAAACCTATTCGTAATACAACTATTGTATTTAGGCAATTCAAGCAAATTACATATACGCCCCTATTAATAAGTTATCATATAATGAATCGTAAGGGCTTTTATGTCATACAACTATTGTATTTAGGCAATTCAAGCAAATTACACATACGCCCCTATTAATAGGGATTCAGCCTCTTTTTATATGTGTAGATAAACTTACTTAAAAAACCTATTCGTAATACAACTATTGTATTTAGGCAATTCAAGCAAATTACACATACGCCCATACTAATAAGTTATCATATAACAAATCGTAAGGGATTTGTGTCTTGAATTTTATCATATAAGATTCATAACTCTAGGCCAATTTAAATTGCGGAAAGTCATTCTTTGTGTGCGACCCAATAGGTTCATGCGATGTTGGCAGTGAGCTAAATATATTTTGGTACACAAGTCATAAATGGTCTCTAGCAAGGCATTATGGCAACTCAACTAGTTTGAATATCAAAATTAATACAACCTAATGAATAACATATATCATATCCTTTTGTCGTGTGATATCGTTTGATTAAACATAAGGATTGGAAAGTCACCATTAATGTTCAATCTTACTAGTTTCGATCTTTAGGTAGACTGAAAACATCCAAGTGACATTGATCATATCAATTCACTTGGACTTGGCCATTTCTTCATTTTCAATTTCTCTCACCCTAACACAAAAACCATCTCCCTCTCTGTCGAACTCTTTCAACTTGTCACAACTCTCTCACTCGCTTATCATCTCACGGGTCCTCTCCCTCTCTCTTTAAACTATAAGAGAAAAATAAAGAGAAGAAGAAACGGAAGAAATGAAAGGAAAGGAAAGGAACAGGTGAAGTGACAAACTAGTGAGGTGAGTTTTAATTGGTGTTTTGTTAAAAAGTTATTGGTGGAAATTAAGGGTTTTGCAGGATTCATGATTGTGATGGAGAGTTGAGGAGTTATGGATCAATGGATTCATAGGTTCAGTTGGGAGTCGATGAATGATTGAAGTGATGGTGATGAAGCAGTGAGGCTATTATGGGATGCTATGGAGGGGTCGGTACACTGCCAGGGCATCCCTACCATGGAAAGGCAGAGCATTTCCAATGACTGTTTAGGAAAAGTATAATCTTAAGAGTAGGGCATAGCCCTACTAAGCCTTAGGAAGGCATGGGCTTTGCCCAGGCTATTCCCTGGAACTACTCAAAGATTGCCCTGGGTCTCTCCAATGTCATGATTGCTAGGCGAGGCTAAGCTTTGGCTTAGCCAACGTCATGGCACTCGGGGAGGAAACAATTCAAATAAAATAAGAAAAAAATTCTAGAAAATGACAACACCTAATTGGAGACAATCACATGATTGGCGCAAGATGATGACTTACTGAGTCGTTGATGCACATGAAGATGGCGATGTGTCACAATTAAATCAAAGGAAAATAGTAAGTTTAGTTTGAAGTTTGACTCAAGCTCTAACTGTAGATAACATGTTTGATTACAACATGAAGATTGTGTACATGTATGGTCTCATCATCATTACATCTATATATAGATGTGTACGAGTATTATGTAGAGCATAGTGTTGTGTGCAATTAAGCATAGTGTTCCATGAGTTGTTTGAGAGTCGAGAGATATTGTGTTATAGCGTACGGGTCGGGCCTACGAGCAGGTACATGACACCGTAAGATTAAATCATATTGGTTTTTTCCTTTGTGTACTAAGCTATTGATAGTAGATTGCCTTGTTTCTTGCACGTGGTTTTTCCCTGATTTTAGGGTTTCCACATAGATTCGCATTTTCATTTTTTTTTTTTTGGTTTTATCTTTGGGTGTATTCGTGTAACTACAATCTTGGGTATTCCGCAGTGATTCGTCACAACATTCAAACAAGTACATTTTGGCTTTTGTGATCATAGAAAAAAAATATTTTATTAGCTTTGTAGTTTTTAAATTCAGAATTAGGGAAACGAGTCAAATAAATTGACATAAGAACTGAAAGAAAATAAAATAAATGATGACTATATAAGAAAAGACAAGACTTTACAACAGGTAAAGAGAAAGAATCGGGAAGTTGGCAAAGTGAAATGCTAAAAATAAACAATATACGAATTTCACATTGAATCTTCATGATGGACGCAAATAAAAATAATCTTCTTCTTTTTCCTTCACATTTCTCGTTGTACAGCTAATCTCTTGCGTAAAATCTCATCAACAAGGATTTCAATTTCATTCTCAAAGCAACAGTATATTGATCTTTCTATGGGCCTCATTATATCTCTATAGAATAACGTATAAAATAATTTGATGGGATGACATCATTGGTATTGAATTTCTACTTTTACAATAGTTGCATTCAATTGTACCTTTTAAATAAATTGAAGGTATTTTATGTCTATATAGGTGACGTTAGCAGATTTCATATTGTGTTGCAGGCCGATAATTGTCCTACAAGATGATTCTTTGCTTCATGAGCCTAATGGATCTCAATTGGTACGTATGCTATATTTAATCTCCCAATGATTTTTTAAAGTTTATTAAATATTTGTTCTTAGCTCTTCATTACGTCAAGTTTTTTTTTTTATCTTATCTTTAATATTCGAAAAAGTAACTTTTAGTATTTAAAAGTTTTAAATTTATGGATCCTCATGAAGGTTATTAGAGGAGTTGATAGTTATTCCTTTGGGTTCTTCAGTAGTGTTTATCAATTATTAGCTTCCGCAATACATTTTTGTATTTGTATTTATCATTAAACAATATGTTTCGATTCAATATAATAGCTTCACTGTATATTTCTTTTCTAAGAGATTGTTTTCGTAAATAATAGTGTCATGATTTCTCAAAAAAGCTAATAATATAATAGTGTGTCATGATGCTTTTGTTATTAAACATTTCTCATCAGTACTGATCCTTAAGACCTTATCGAGAAAAACAACTCCACATGACATGTGTCATGATGCTTTTGAACCCTCACTAAGCTTGGAGGAATTTGATTAATCTAATAATTTATTTTTATATTTTAATAAGTATAATACATTATTTTTATTTTGACTTTTTTGACAATTAATTATAATTATTTAGATTTATAGCTAGAAGACCCTTAATTAAAGGCATAATAGTAAATTAAAGTGAAGGTTGAAAGACTTAATTAAAGATAAAATAGTAAATTTAAGTGATGGTTGAACGATTGATTATGCCTTTAATTAATTAAGAGGTATGATAATAAATTTAAGTGACGGGTGAAATACTTAATTAAGAGTATAATAGTAAATTCAAGCGACGGTTGAAAGATTGATTATTCGTGTTTTATTATTATTATTATTATTATTATTATTATTATTATTATTATTATTATATATATATTATTATTATTATTATATATATATATAATAGTTCTTATAAGCGTGCTACGCACTTTGGAGCCTGCTCGCTACGCTAGCGGAAGAAATTTAATATTCATGTGTATAAAAGTCCAAAATTCATTGAGATAGGATCGTTAAGTCCCATTATTTTTTAAATAAAAACTAATTAAATAAAAGATTGAGTCTGTAAAAATATAAAAAGAAATGATAAAATATATACAAGAGAGTAAAAATAGGAAAGGGAGTTGAAAATATATTTAGTTTCAGAAGAAATAATTAAAAATAAAAATAAGAAGGGTAGTATTGTAATTTCAAGTAACGAATGAATCTTTCAACATTGATGCTTATTATATATATTACTTAGATATATATATATATATATTTAAAATAATTAATTGTATTCCATTCAAAAATATTATTTAAGAATGGCTTAAAAATTTGTTCAGAAGAATGTAAGAATAATTTCAAAAAGAAATACTAAGGTTTCTCCAAATTATATTTGAAAGTTTAGAGTTTAATTTAAAACCAAGCCAATTATATTATCTACTCAAAAAGTGAAACATTGATTTAATGTAATAATCAAGGATAAAAAAATAAAAATATGACCTCACTTGAAAGAAGAAATTTTATTTTAACTATATCAAATTTTCTTGTTACAAAAAATATATAAGTTAAAGATTGAAGACTTCAAACATAAAAAAGCGTGTTTCAGAATTGACTAACTAAAATACGAATAAAACAAACTCTTAAAACCAAATAATTAACTTGCTACAAAAGTATTAAAGATAGACTAGTTGTATTTTATATCAACAAATATTATATACTTTTATTATACAACTCAAACATTTAGTAAGTTAGTAGTAGCCTATTACATGGATCCACATTTTTTCACTCCACCCAATTTTATGCACTTGATGGTGTGTATTTATAATCATTTGCTACATTACTAACTAATGAATCCTAAGTTATCTGAGGTTTACTATGATACAATTAATCGAGTTTTTTAAATTTATTTTCTCTAGTTTTTTAGACAGTCATTTGTATATCATCTTTAGATGTGCCTAGTCCACCAAATCCATTATTCCCTAAATGTTGGATTAATTAGTGTTACTCTGACTTTGCTTCCAAGTCTTCGTATTTTTTATGAAAAATACTAAAATGACAACAACAATATACATCAAAAGACACATTAGCTCACAAATGTCTTTCATGCAATCTCGGCAATCTCGACCCGCATGGTAAATGCATTGGGATTTGTGCATGCCAGCATCTTAAGGAGTACATGAATAGTTCTTGTGACCTAATGTGTCTTGTGGTATGACATGGTGTTGTCATTCTAGCACTTCTCATTTTGTTAGTATATCATCACAAGTTTTACCGCATATATATCAACCTAAAATTCATCATTTCTACTATACTCATTTTATTTATATATTATCTCCTTATTGATATAGCAGGCAATTCGAAAATTTTCTAGCTCCAAAGAAAGAACGTATTTTCTTCATTATTCATTGATTATATGAATACCCAAATTTATATATATATATCTATATACTAGTTTCGAGACATGCTACGCACGATTCCCCTGCTCGCTTCGCTCGCGGGAATTAATTTCTAAGAATTTATTAATAAAATTTAAAATTGTAATTAAAATCTAAAAATTAGAAATACAAGTACATTTTAACTTATCAATATTCTCTAATGTGATTGAGATAAGATGTGAATGAAAAAACAAGTTAGTCATGTTAGGACATTACTTCTTCAAAAAAAAAGTGTATTGGATTGATGAAAATGAATTCATGATTGATTTGGAGATAAAGAAAAAAAAAACGTATAGTGGATTGATAAAGAGTTGGAGTTTGATTTGGATACAAAAAAAAAAAAAGGTTGATTTGGAGATGAAAAAAAGAAGTATGAGCAAATAAGTAAATTTTATTACCACACAAAAATTTGTGATTCGTGCTTTTATATATATGATATATATATATAAACCATTTCTTCACAGCTGTTTACCTCAAACACTTCGATACAAGAAACCCAAAGAACTCAAAAGAGAATTAATCAAATTATTACAAAAAATGAAACTCTGGTTTCAATAATGAAGACATATTGTACTCTTAACTATGTTATCAACTCCAACTAAAACTCTACTCATTAATTAAAAGCCTGACTTAAACTTAAATTCCTAATTGATAAAATCGACACTTGATTGGATTCTAATGTAACTTTATTTAATTTGAAAATACTAATGGTGATTTAATGATAAAACCAACCATGACAAGTTTTTTGCCAATACTAATTAATAGAAAAAATGAACGTCAACAAACTAAAACATGTACAAATGTCTTAATTATCTCAACCTTGGTCACTCTCCGCCAATTTGAGAAATTTTGTCCCGAATTTTAGTCTTCGTCTTTTCTCTTGCTAGCTTTCATAACGAAATCTTTAGACAAAAATCACTATCTGAAACACGATCTCGATTCTCGACAAACTCATCACCATTTGAATAAAAAAAATTGAGGAACAATATCTAGCACTTCAGCTATGACAACCCCTGTCTCGCACAGGTGTCGCGTGACTTAAGATGCTGACTAACAAACTGGACATCAAACTTTCCAAGCCAACGCCTTGGTAACTCTTCGTACATGATAGACAACAATCTGTGTATCTTGAAAATCAATAAAATAAAATTTAATAGAAAACAATGGAAGATTTGTATCAACTTCCCAAAAAGAATTTCCACAATTCCGGCAAACCATCGATATTAAAACATTCCAATCCCATATACATATAAGGTTTGTACAAAATTACAAAATGTAGATAATAACTTGTTAAAGGGTGAGAAACAAACGGGCTCAATAACTTGAGTATTCCCCCTTATCCACCAATAATCTACATTGTAACCACAACGCAAGAGATAATCACATGAAATAATAATATCGAAATATGGTGATAGATTTCAAAGAAGAGATTAAGAATTGTATTAATGTATGCTTACTGAATTCAATATGATGCTTTTATTTATAGAGCTGAACAAAGTATAAAATAAGGAAAGTTTCATAATACTACTTAAATACCAAAATATAAAAACTACTTAAATACTTAAACTACAGAAATATAACAACTACTATAATTTTCTTAACACGTGACATCAAGGAAAATATATAAACGAGAAAGTGGCATGCAATTATTCAATCTACGACATATGCACTGACTCATTTCATAATAAAACCCGCTGATCGATTACCTGTTGGGCCTTCAGTGCCACCCACTACACCAACACCTGACCAAGGTTCTCTCCAATAAAGTCCACTATGTGTACTTGATTCTTTCTATAGTAACCATAATGAAGTCATGGTTATCTTATGAAAAATATTTTACCTAGTAGAATCAGGGTATAGTCATTAATCGAGAATACTTGTGATCAAAGGTACTATGATCAAGATTTAGTTACCTTATATACATGATTCTACGACCACATTTCATTATTTAATTTTTCAAAACAAATACATTTTGAGGTCACAGCACATGACCCGATTCGGCGTTTCCCCAAATCTATAGTCAACATGAGACTAAATATAGTTAATGATTTTTTACGCCATTTTCATACACCCATTTGATACAGTGCTAATGTGGATAGATAATATGTTGATGTGGACGGGGTGCAACACTCAGCAAACAAAAAGGCTTCCAAATTTACTCTTTTTGTCCTTTTTTGTTTTATTAAAATAAAGAAAATGAGTAATTTACCCGGCCTCCCCCACACCAATGCCACCACCGCCTTCTTCGGCCCGCCCCAATCGCCACCACCCTCCTCGGCCCGTTGCCGATCACCAGCAACCTCATCTCTACCGACCTCCCTCCGACCCCTCCTTCACCACCACCCCCTTCCTTTTCATCCACTGCCGACTCCCCTTCCTCCCCCGTCACTTGCCTCTCCTCCCGCCCCCTCCACTACCGTCCCTTCTCTCCCTTGTCATCTAATCTCCCCAACCACTACTGCCGAGTCCCATCACGTACCACCCTCCCCCCTAACCCAACCCTCCTCCAGTCCCTTTACCATATCTCCTACGGCGACGGCTCCTATACCGTCGGTGATTAGGGTGATCGGCAGGATGCGGCGACAACGGGTATGGGGGAGGTGGTGGTAAATTAGTCATTTTGTTGATTTTATTAAAAACAAAAAGAAAAAAAAAGGTAAATTTGAAAAAGTTTTTTGTTTGTAGTGTTTTCTTTTCTGATCTATATAACACTTTTGATTCAATCATAAATCATAAAATATAAACATACCTCCTTCCATTGCCAATAAACTTAAAGATTGTTTTTCCCCTCTCTGCCTTCTTCCGTAATACCACTTGTTCTTGATGACGAGATCTCAATGCGGTTTTAAAATAAATCATATCCCAATAACTGTTTTACAGTTATTGGGGTCCGTTTAATTTGAAGAGAGAGGGGAGGGAATTAAAACCCCGTACTCAAAACAATTATGCCCAAACTACCATCAAGTTGTGGGCCCAAAATATGAAGTACGTAATAACATAATATGGGTCACATATAATAGAGATTAATTAGGAAAAGATAATCTAACAATCTCCCACTTGACCCATGTTATAACTTGATGATTCAAAATAAAATATAATTGCGCACTTTTACTGAATCTATCAAATCACTTTTCCACTGAATTAAAATGATTAGATCATGGCGGTTACAAGTCATTTAATCGACATGATTCCTTCCATGTATCACAACCAACTCAACCAAGTATAACGTAATAAGGACAATTCAACCTCTAACTATAATGTTATCTCTCTCGAAATATAATGAAGATAACAAGTACATAAGCAAAAACAAAGCTTTAATAGAATTCACAAGTGTCATGACAATAATATGAGCAATACAATTATAAATGTATGTATATATACCACAATATTATGTTAACAAGGACTTGTCTATAATGCCCATACGTTCAACATGGCCAATAAACGTTTTGGGCGGTAATCCCTTAGTTAACGGATCCGCTATCATCATATCAGTACCAATATGTTCAATCGACACTCTTTGTTTTTGTACTTCTTCTTTGACAGACAAGTACTTCAAATCCATGTGTTTTGCACCTTTTGAATACTTGTCATTCTTCGAAAAGAAAACTGCTGCGGAATTATCACAGTATAGCCTTATAGGTTTAGCTATACTATCAATTATAGCGAGTCCTGACACAAAATTCCGCAACCATAATGAATGAATAGTGGCCTCAAAGCATGCCACGAATTCAGCCTCCATAGTGGAAGTAGCAATTACAGTCTGCTTCGCACTCTTCCATGAAACTGCTCCTCCAGCCAATAGGAACAAGTAACCGAATGTAGATTTCCTTGAGTCCACACATCCGGCATAGTCTGAATCAGAATACCCAATCACTTCGAGATGACTCGACCGTTTGTAGATCAACATGTAATCTTTGGTGCCTTGTAAGTACCTAAGTACTTTCTTTGCGGCTTTCCAATGATCCATTCCAGGATTACTTTGATATCGACCCAACATTCCAACAGCAAAACTGATATCCGATCGAGTACACGTCTGGGCATACATTAAGCTCCCAACTAATGATGCATAAGGAATGCATTGCATTTCCTGACGTTCCAAATCATTATGAGGACATTGCATTAAACTGAATTTGTCCCCTTTCTGAATTGGAACTATTCCTGCAGAGCACTTGTCCATTTGAAATCTCTCTAATACTTTATTGATATATCCTTTCTGAGACAAACCTAACAATCCTTGCGATCTATCACGGAATATTTCTATTCCTATCACATAGGATGCCTCACCCATATCTTTCATTTCAAAGTTTATAGAGAGAAATCTCTTTACATCATGTAACAAAGCAACATCATTCGCAGCAAGAAGAATGTCATCAACATATAAGACCAATATAATAAACTTGCTCCCACTGATCTTCATATATATACACCTATCAACAGTGTTTTCTATAAAACCATAAGATGTAATGGTATTATTGAACTTAATATACCATTGTCTGGAAGCTCGTTTCAATCCATATATTGACTTCTTCAACTTACACACCAAGTTTTCTTTTCCTGTGGTCAAGAAACCTTCGGGTTGGTCCATGTAAACTTCCTCTTCTAAGTCTCCATTCAGAAAGGCGGTTTTCACATCCATTTGGTGAAGCTCGAGATCATAATGAGCTACCAAAGCCATTATAATTCTTAAAGAGTCCTTCTTTGAAACTGGAGAGAAGGTCTCCTTATAGTCAATGCCATCCTTTTGATTGTAACCTTTGGCGACAAGTCTGGCTTTATGTCTTTCAATATTGCCATGTGAGTCTCTTTTAGTTTTGAAGACCCATTTGCAACCAACTTGCTTTGCACCTTCAGGCAACTCGACTAATTCCCAGACTTTGTTGTCATCCATTGATTTCAACTCATCTTTCATGGCACTGAACCATTTTTCAGAATCATCACATTTCATGGCTTGTTTGAACGAGACTGGATCTTTGTCAATGCTCAAATCACATTCATGTTCAAGTGAATAAACCACATAGTCATTTGAAATTGCTGGTCTTCTTGTCCTTACAGACCTTTGTAATGCTATTTCTTGTGGTTCTACTTGATCATTTACAACTTGTGCATCATTAACTGGTTCATTAACAATAAGTTCATTTTCCTCATTAGGAACAATGATTTGTTGTCCGGATTTATTGCGTAACCTTGATACAACAAGAGGAACAACAATTTGAGGAGAAATGCTAGATGTAGGAGTTTTCAATTGAATTTCATGAATATCCACATTTCGTGGTTCTTCACTCCCACTTTGTTTTGGTCATTCTCAATGAACCGAGCATTACCGACTCAACTATTCTCGTACTATGGTTAGGGCAATAAAATATGTACCCTTTAGACTTTTCAGGGTAACCAATGAAGTAACCACTAATAGTCCTTGCATCAAGTTTCTTTTCATGTGGATTATATATCCGTACTTCTGCTTGACATCCCCAAACATGAAGATGTGTCAAACTAGGTTTCCTACCAGTCCAAAGTTCATAAGGAGTCTTAGGAACTGATTTACTAGGAACCCTATTCAGCAGATATGCAGCAGTCTTTAAGGCATGCATCCACAATGATGAAGATATAGCGTTACAACTTAACATACTCCTAACCATATCCATAAGAGTACGGTTCCGCCTTTCAGCTACACCATTTTGTTGAGGTGTACCAGGCATTGTGTATTGTGCACAAATACCTCGACTTTTAAGGAAATTTGCAAATGGACCTGGACATTGTCCACTTTCATCATACTTTCCAAAGTATTCGCCACCTCTATCAGATCTCACCACTTTTACCTTTCTATCAAGTTGCCTTTCTACCTCATTAATGAACACTTCTAAAATGTCCACTGACTGAGACTTTTCATGCAACAAGTATAGATAACAATATCGTGAGTAATCATCAATAAAGGTGATAAAATACTTTTGACCACTCCAAGATGGAGCATCAAAAGGACCACAAATATCGGTGTGTATCAATTCAAGAGGCTCACTGCTTCTTGTGGCAGGATGTTTTGATATATGTTTGGTTTGCTTTCCCTTAATGCAATCCACACATACATCCCAAATAACAAAATCCAATTGAGGTAAGATATTACTTTTCACTAACCTCTTTACTCTTTCTTTGGATATGTGACCTAATCTTTGATGCCAAAGAAAAGCAGAGCACTCATCATGTGCACTACGTTTATTTCCAATAACATGCTCAACATTAAACAAGGATTCAACAAACATACTATCAAGATTGAAACGATATAAGTTGTCAATTAAAATACCGTAACCATAATAGTATTTTTGTTTAAATAAACTAAAACAACTGTTTCCAATCTTTAAATTAAAACCTACACAATCCAATCTTGATACAGAAACAAGGTTCCTTGAACATTCAGGAACATAAAGACACTTTTCTAAATCCAAAAAGTATCCGGTATCCAGGATTAATCTGTAAGTCCCGATCCCTTCTATGCGTGCCTTCATTCTTGTTCCCCATAAATAAGAACTTTTCAGTTCCGCTTATGGGATGGATTGAAAGGAATCCTGCATAATATGTGAAACATGAGTAGTTGCACCAATATCAAGCCACCAGGTATTATTAGGCACTTCAATTAAGTTTGATTCAAAACATACAGAAATGTAATGTATACCTTTCTTCTCAAACCATGCCTTTCGTTTCGGACAGTCTTTCTTGAAGTGTCCACTCTTCCTACAGAAGTGACACCTCAGCTCCTTATGGATTCGACCCTCATGGACTTTCATTGGGGCTTTGTCCTTCTTTCTGTCCTTCCTTCCTGGGATAGCTTTGCTGCTGCTAACTCCATCATGCATAGTGAGATGAACCGAGTGACCCTTCAGTTTCCTTAATCTCCCTTCCTCCTGTACGAGCATGGCCTTGATTTCTTGCAAGTTCCGTTTTTCTTTTATGGTGTTGTAATTCACCTGGAACTGACCAAACTCAGGGGGAAGGGAATTAATAATGAACTGAACCAGAAATGATTCACTCACGTCCATACCCATTGCTTTGAGCTTCGCTGCCAAATTAGACATACTAGTCACATGATCATGGATGGGTTGTGACCACTCAAATTTCTTAGTGGTCAACTCACTCATCAAGCTTCCCACAATGGACTTGTCGCCAATGTCCGATTGTGAGTACTCTTTTAGTTGGATCATGAATTCCTTTGCATCGCTTGTCTTGGGCATAGATGGTTTGACATTTTCTCGCAATCGTCATTCGCATCAAATTCAAACTTAGCCTATTAGACCGCTCCCAAGCCTCATATAAAGACTTTTCCTCTTCTGGAGTGGCCTCGCAATGGCCGCGGGCTTTTCGTCTACAATGATTGCCGTGTCAAGGTCCGTTACACCCGTTGAAACTGGATCTGTTTCGACCAATCATTGTAGTTAAGCCCATTGAACTTAACCATCATATTACCCAAGGCAAACATATTAGAGGACGCTGCAAATATAACAAAATTATTCACATTAATGCTTTGAGTTAAATCTAATAGATTCAGACATACAATACTTTTATTATGTATTTAAGTTCACCTTTGGGTGATACTTTAATACATAATTCATGCTATATCAAATTCTCAATATGCATACTTTCATAGACAATCAATCATACTTAAGAAAATAAGTAAGATATCTTTGGATAAAACATACCTATTTTAATTAAGTATGAAGATAAATCTCTTAAGTTTCATTAATTATAAGCAATGGTCCACCTTTGGGTGACCTCCTAGCCCTATAATTAATTGGTCTTAATTAAATATTTATCATCTATTCAAGCTAGGCCACTTTGGTGACTAACAAGCTTTTCATTAAATAAATATTTAATTAAGCATACTTTAATTTTATTATTATTATTTTAATCAAGATATACATGCCAATCATATGCATACATGCATGACAATAAATTAATCAATTAATAATGTGACATACATTAATATGCATATATTAAATAGTATATATACATATATAACAAATTGCAATTGATATCAAATAATATGTATACTTACTGTACATATCCACAGACTCTAATCATATGCAATATGTATACATACTCTGCATATCATATAATTTGTATAATTTGCATATCATATAATTTGTATACATACTCTGAATATGTATACTATCAATATGATACGCGGCCAGCAACAAACTGGTACGTTAATTTATATACATATTCATTGCCTAACTGTTTTAATTCCAAAAGTCAAACGTGACAATAGCATTCTCAACGTGAATAATTACTTTAACAAGGAATAAACAAACTGTCATGTTAATCAACACTAACAAATAGGAAAGATTAGGTCATGCACCTATTTTGTAGGAAATAATTTGTACCGAAAGAAACAAATAGCAAACTACGCATACATATCAATAAAACCCAAATTTTAATTCATTGATACCACTATAAACAAGTAAGCCATTCAACGAAAAATTAATAATAATATTAATATTAACGAAAATTTGGCAAGTTTGCCGAAATCCAAAATTAACAATTTCGGCACCGGAATAGGTAAAACTTAAAATATATAAATTACCTTTTATACCCTTTTAAACAATCGACTTCAAGAATTATTTTCAATAATGTCGATCCAAATTAAAACAATAATGCGGAAACTATTATCAAGAATAAAAGTGTTCAACCATGCTCTGATACCAATGTTTTCTTTTCTGATCTATATAACACTTTTGATTCAATCATAAATCATAAAATATAAACATACCTCCTTCCATTGCCAATAAACTTAAAGATTGTTTTTCCCCTCTCTGCCTTCTTCCGTAATACCACTTGTTCTTGATGACGAGATCTCAATGCGGTTTTAAAATAAATCATATCCCAATAACTGTTTTACAGTTATTGGGGTCCGTTTAATTTGAAGAGAGAGGGGAGGGAATTAAAACCCCGTACTCAAAACAATTATGCCCAAACTACCATCAAGTTGTGGGCCCAAAATATGAAGTACGTAATAACATAATATGGGTCACATATAATAGAGATTAATTAGGAAAAGATAATCTAACAATATCCCGCACTCTCTCCACATCAATTGTGTATCAAAAGGCTTTAAAATAATGGCCTGTTCGCTTCACAAATACAATAGTCTAGTGTGTAAGGGATTAATTTATACATGGGATTGTGGCTTGGATTAAGTGATTAGTCCCTATTGGGTCACTTGTTCGGTTGAGCGTATTAAGATTGGGATTGAATTTTTGGAGGTTGGTCGAATGACCAACATGCCTCTCAATTCAGATTGGATTAAATTTTTGGAGGCTAGTGGTCATGTCGACGAGGGTGGCGCTGGGGCGGAGGGTGGAGAGGGTGCCGGTGGAGGTGGACGGAGCGGTCATCAGAGGGGTAGCCGACGATGGAGAAGACGACATCGAATTGGGCGGCGAGGGCGGCGGGGGAAGGGGCGAAGTGCGCGCCGAGGTCGATAAGGAGCTGGGCTTTGGATTGGGTGCGGGTAAAGATGGTGAGGGAGTAATCGGCGGGGATCAGGTGAGAGCACATGGACCGACCCATCACGCTTGTGCCGATCTACCCCACGCAGGTGGTGGAAGGGGTGAAGGGCTCGGTGGTGGCGACGCGGTGGCGGTGGACATGGTGCAGTTGAGGAGGGAGAGTGTGATGGCTAGATTGGAGACACACGGATGAGGAGGGAGAGTGTGATGGCTAGATTGACTAGTGAGGAGGGAGAGTGTGGTGGCGGTGGACATGGTGCAGTTGATGAGGGAGAGATGAGTGATTCGAGTGCGAGTTTGTGAAATATGTGAGGGGTAAATTGGTAATATGTGATAACCAACCATATGGATTAGTTAATCCCACCAAAATTAGTGGTTTTGTTTAGTCCCCTATACAGCTCATTAACTAATCCCGTGGCCTAGTTAATCTGCGAAGCGAACACCGGCTTAAACAATCCAATGGAGTTAATCCACCCTAAAACTGTGAAGCGAATAGGCCATAAGAGTGTTAGATTATCAGCCCCCATATACTAAGATATTATAACATTAAAGATAATTACGGCAATCTCACATATCTTGTTTGTGCGGGTTTTTAATTTTGAGCGACCTTTCGAACTAGCTCCTTACGGGTCAATAACACGAGTATCTGCATTAACATAATTTAAATTAAGTTAATCACACTCTTATGTAGATCTATTAAGAAGTCCATGACCCTCAAACCTCAACCCAAAACCTGGGGTGAGTTAAAACACAATCACATGAAGTCAAGGAAAGTGGTAGCTGGAGCATATATATCAAATAAATTAGCAAAAGAAATTTATGGCAACTCTGATGTCCTACTGTTTTTTCTTCAAAAAAAAAATAGAAAAGTAGTGCATGGATTTAAAATTAGTAAAAGAAATTCAACAATTTTAGGTAAGTTAAACCACATATGCATTCTCTAAAATATGATAGGAAGTCAAGGAAAGTGGTAACACACACACACACACATACATATATATATATATCAAAGTTGGTGAGATAACTACCAAAACAATAAAAAAGGCATAGTACAAGGTGCAAAATCAAAAGTAATGTATACCATAGCTTTACTTGTGAGTGTTGAACGAGAGGTTCAACAATGGAAAACCCTAGTTGGCGCTACACAACGGAGAGAATGAACTAAAGAAGCAAGAATTGCTTCTCAGGTGATTACAGTTTCATTTATATACCATGTGAGTATACAATGTGAACCATATAATCAAACATACAACGACCGTTCACTAGAACAATTTCGGTATTTAATAGAAGTTTTTAAACCCCTATTAAAAGGGGTGTTATTAAATAACACCTAATTGATATGAGTTTTAAAAAACCTTTATGTTATACATGTATTAAAAATTAAAACATAACACATTTTCACATGACATTTAATAACACTCTATTTAATAGGGGTTTTAAAACCTCTATTAAAGACCAAAAATGTTCTAGTGGTTTGATCTCAAACATACTAACACACATTACACCCACAATACAGACTATCATACTTACACAATTGGCACACAAGTTACCATTAGTAACTAACATATTTACCACAGTAAAACCAACCTAATGATTTATTCTCACATCCTCAAACGAAGGGGGAAGGAAACAACCCCAAGTTTGCTTCTGAGAAATGGAAAACGCCAAGCAACAAAGGCTTTGGTGAAGAAATCAGCGTCCTGGTCATGACTCAGGACATGTTGCACCAACAACTGCCTCACCAACACGTTAGCACTCACATAATGAATATTCAATTATATATAGTTTACCTGAGCATGATAGACTGGATTATAAGCCAAAACATGTGCATTGATGTTAACTCACCAAATTACTGGAGAAGCAGGCACCGAGACATGTAACTTAGAAAACAAGGATTAAACCCAAGATGTCTCAACAGCAACCTGGGCCAATGTTCGATATTCAGACTCCGTGCTAGACTGAGCCACCACCTATTGTTTCTTTGACTGCCATGAAATGAGATTGGAGCCAAGAAACACTAGAAAATAAGGAAAAAAATGTATATCGTCCATTGAAACTACCTAGTCCGCATCAAAGAAACCCGTCACAAATAAGTGAGAACTAGGCTGAAACCAAACACCTCATTTAGAAGTACCATTCAAATACCTTAAGACTCATTTGAGAGCTTGCTAACGAGTGACAGTAGGACATCCCTTATTTTGACTCAATCGGTTAACAATAAAAGCAACATTTGGGTAAGTGTGTACCAAGTCTTGAAGACCCCCAAGAAAGCTTTGATACAAAGTAACATCAAAAAACGGTGGTGACGTATAAGAAAAGAGAGGTTTGCCAACTAACGCAGGTGTATCAATAGCTTTAGCCTAGAGCATACCCCCTTTTTGAAGTAATTGCTTAATATAAGTTATTTGAGTAAGAAACCGACTAGTAGAATCTCTCCTGGCCTCCATACCCAAAAACATGTTTAAATCACCAATATCTTTTAGTGCAAAATAGTCATTCAATTTTGACATAAAACTGTGAATCTGTTTAGTGTGTGAGCCAGTGACAATAATATCATCCACATAAACCAACACATATAAACCATTGACTGTCGAAGATAGATGAAAAGAGAATTATCAGCTTTTGAATTCAAAAATCCCCAAGAAATTAGAGTAGTTTTTAATATGTCAAACAAGCTTGAGGAGCTTGTCGCAGACCACAGAGGTCGAATGCAACTTGTAGAACATGATTAGAAAATCTACTGTCCATAAACCCTCGAGATTGATTTATATATCAATCAAACATCCATTCAAAAAGGCGTTATTAATATCAAGCTGACGAATCGACCAACCAAACTGAATGACTAGAGACAGAATAATACGGATAGTTAAGGCTTTAACTAATGGACTAAATTTCTCATTAAAATTGATACCAGGCATTTATTTGAAACCCTTAGCCATTAATCTAGTTTCTATCGACTAATGGAGCCATCAGAATTCTTTTAACAGTAGAAATCCATGTATTATCAACAACATTCTGAGAAGATGAGGCAGATACCAAAGACCATGTTCCAATCTTGATGAGAGCCTTATACTATTTCTCCATAGCCTCTCACCATTGAGGGTCCTTAAGAGCCTTCTCAACTGACTTAAGAATCTCATCTGTTAACCCAGAAGTACTGACTAGAAACACCTTTTTCATTGAAATACCATTCTTAGCTCGAGTGATCATTGGATGAGTGTTATAAGGTACTTTAGATATAGAAACAATCTCTAGAGTAACAAACCTTGAAGCAGATACAAAATGTGAATCCCAGCCTCAGGTCGAATTGGATCATGAAACACTAAAGCAAAAGAACCCTGAGGTGACACAGGACTAGGGAGAGAAGTAGACATTAAAGTCGATGGAGGGGAAGACACCAACTGTCCTACAGTAGACTAAGAAAACCAAGGAATACACTCCTAGTATGAAGGCTCAAACCATCAAAAGAAGCTAGAAATAAATATTCGTAAAGAAACTCATCGTCATTAAACAAAACATGATATGTGATGTGCACCCTTCCAGATTTATGGAGACATTTGTATCCCTTATATATGAGAAGAATTGTAACTTAAGAAGAGAAACTTCTCTTATCGAGACTAATATTTATGAACATTCTAGGGACGAATATGTAGATAATATGTGCGCCCAAAAAATCTTTAAGATAGAGTAATCTAGGGATCGACCAAATAACTTCTTATAAGGAGATAGACCCTGTAACACTCTAGTAGATAAACTATTGATGAGAATGACTAATGTCTCATAAGCATCCCACCATAATTTATATGGTAAATGACAATGAGCTAAAAGCACTAGACTTATTTCAATGGTGTGTATGTGTTTACGTTCAGCATGTCCATTCTGTTCATGAACATGAGGACAAGAATGCTGAAACCTAAAGTCATGTGAATCAAGAAAGGGTTTAAAGGACTTATACTCACCACCCCAATTAGACTGAACTCTTTCGATGCAAGTGAAAAACCAATTCTCAACAAATTTCTTAAAATGAGCAAAAGCAGCAAAAGCTTCTGACTTTTATTTCAATGGATAAGTCCAAGTAAATCTCTTACAATCATCCATGAAATAAACATACTAATTGTACCCTTCAGTTGATTTAACTGGAGAGGGACCCCACAAATCAATATGAATGAGGTCTGAAACATGAGAAGACTGACTTACATAAGACTGAAATGGCGATGCATGACTTTTTCCTAGTGGACAACTAGAGCAAAATTTAATAGGATGATTATTCACATTTACCAACTGTAACACCTTATGTAATGTATGTTGTACAGGATGTCCCAGATCGAAATGTTATAATGTAGGCAAATTCTTATTAAATGCAACACATGTTGAATGCTTGAGAGAAAGAGAAATGGAGATGACCCAGTGAAGTGATACAGACTATTGTGAAGTGTCCCATATAGGAGAAACTCTTTAGTTCTAATATCCTTCACAAAGCAATCATAAGCATGAAACTTTATTAGCACATCATTCTTTTTAATCAACCGAAGACATTGAGAATATTTTTCTTAATTTGAGGTATCCATAGAGTGTTCCTAAATGATAACCTCGAGCCAGAAGAAGGTAAAGATAGAGAACTAACGCTTGAAATAGAAAGTGATTGTCCATTATCAACAATTAGCGACTGATTACTTTGACATGGTACACATATGGTCAACCGAGAAACATCAGCAGTTATATGTGAAGACGCACCACTGTCAGCATACCATGACATAGCATACCCTAGTTCAGAAGCAGCATATAATATATTCTATTGTGGTGGAGGAGATTGAGGAGTAAAACACATTTGTTGTGGTGAAGATGAGGTATACTGATGTTGAGTCGTACCAGTTGAAACATTTATGTACTTCATGTAACCTCTAAAATAACATACAGCTGCTGAGTGACTAAGTTTTTCA
The DNA here is from genome assembly GCA_039657365.1 of Stephania yunnanensis. Lineage (NCBI taxonomy): Eukaryota > Viridiplantae > Streptophyta > Magnoliopsida > Ranunculales > Menispermaceae > Stephania > Stephania yunnanensis. The sequence continues at coordinate 21,083,010 of CM077581.1, read as the reverse complement.
CAAATCTTATAAGTTAGTATAGTGTTATTCTGACCGACTTCTAAAATGACCTCTTCTTCCACAATTATTCTGATTACGACCACCATAATTATGTTCTTGGCCATTCATTTGTCCTGACTGAAATAATATTAGATTCTCATTGTTATTCTTCACTTTGGATGAGTTGGCTGAATGATTGTTATCTTGAAGAACTAGAGAATTCAAGCCTTGAATGTTCTTGATCTGACTCAAAGTAGTCTAAAAACTCATTAAAGTTGTTTCAGACTATGTCCAACGTAGTGATTCCATATCTTGCAAAGATTGGAAGATATACCCATTCTAAACCAGTTAGAGTATTTGAGATCAAGTCTTCATCAGAGATTGGTGCTCCAACTATGGCCAAATTAAAATCCTTCATCTTCTATAAGAACTCAGAGATCGTCTATGAACCCTTCTTGGTGTTCTGGATCTTACGACGATAGACTTGGATCTGAGCTTTACTGTGAGAACCATAATGTTCTTCGATTCGCTTCCATGCTTCACAAGCAGTTTTAGCCCCAACAACAACAGGTGCCACTCCTTTGAACATGGCATTAATAAGCTAACCTAAATAAAATTGATCCTTACCATACCAACTATGATACGCTAGATTTAGTGTACTTGAAGCATCCAAGAACTTCAGTGGACATGTGGTGATACCAAGTAGATGACCATTAAGATGGCATCCACGAAAGAATGGAAGAGTCATTGCATTCTAAACCAAAAGATTTGTATGATCTAACTTCAAAGTAACTATTTGATTCAAAGAATTACCAAATGGTATTAGTAATTGTATCTGTGATGTAGATCCAATGCTAACTATTGAAGATCCAACGTTTAAAGAGGTACCATCTGTGCTCTAGATCTAGTGATTTCTGGGCCAGATCTACCAAACACTAGCTACCATTTTTTGTGCCGAAACCTCTGCTACATACACCATCATCAACGATGGGTCTTTGAGAGTAGATCTCTCACCAGGAATCTTAATGACATTATCCATTAGAGCTATAATATTATGTCGAATGAGATATTGACAATGGTGGCAAACCCCAGTCGTCGCTACACAACAGAGAGAATGAACTGAAGAAGCAAGAATTGATTCTCAGGTGATTCATTTATATATCATGTGAGTGTACAATGTGAACCATACGATCAAAGATACAATGATTGTTTGATCTCAAACATACTAACACACCCACAATACTGACTTACATACATACATAACTGACACACAAGTTACCATTAGTAACTAACATATTTACTATAATAAAACCAACCTAATGATTTATTCTCACAATGAGCTATAACAACCATTTTCTATCAATGTGAACCAATTGGCGAGGTATATATACCAATTTCTACAAATTTATTAATTCACTTGAATAAACAAGCTATTCTAGCCACTTTTTGAAGTACCCCTAAAAGAGGTGAATCGGGTGTGATAGACAATTATCACTTTTTTCACTAACTTATCGATCACCTAAATCACTTGTTAACTTGAATTAATTAAATGAGCACGAATATGAGTGATCACCTACAATAGTATGTGAGAATGATCGAAATAAGATACACACTACATAACATGAAAAAAGGTAGAAAAATAGAAGTACATAATCAATATATAGTGGTTCGATCTCTCATATCCACATCTACTACTTAACCTCTCAAATTAAGACTTTTAACCCCCGCTTATACTCTAATACAACCTAAGCCCATTTGTGTGTCTAGCCTCATTTACGTCTTTTACACCAGCCTAACTTCAACTAGGACTTACACTAGCCTTACTGCAATAATGACTTTGATTCACCTAACCTCAACTAGTATTTAGACTTGCCTAGATGTAAACTAGGACTTCACCAACCTATTCTCTAATAACCTTACAATGATTACAAGTGAATGTAACTTACCGTTTACAACAAGTAAATTGATAAAGAAGGGTAAGTGAAACTTTGCGAAATGAGATGCTTTATAAATCATTTTTTATAGGTCAACTCTCAATATTGAAAATAACAAAGAAGAGTAAATATTATACTCAACTTGGTTCCAATAAATGGCTAATCGATGCACTTATGAATAATACAAGTTTAAGCTCAGATTGTGCAGCCAAAATCTCAAGTTTAAAATAAATTAATATTTAGCATAAAACCATTTTTAATATGTTGTCAAAAAAGGCATATAAAGCAGCAATACTATAGTATAGATTAAGCTCCGGTGAGTTTCAAACAAATGTCATACACTTTATGAAATTTGAGATTAAAATGGAGTAGTGCAATATAATGGATAAAGTTTATGAAAATATAATTTTAAGCACAAAACCTTTAAGTAGTGTTGTCAAAGCAACACAAAAATTAAACCACAAAACTAACTTTAGGTTAAGCGTGATTTAATTTAGTTTCTCTCCAATGCAATGCAATATATGAAGATCAAGTTTAAGCTCAAGTAGTGCAACCTAGTTTTTAGAATTGATAAAAACTTAGTTTAAAACCAAAACCTTTTAGCTAATTAATGTTGTTGAAACCAAAGAAAACTGAAATAACCGAATGCGGTTACAACCGAATACAGCATTGGTTATAACTGGGAAACATAAATTAATGCAAATACTTAAAGGTAAAGTAAACAGTAAAATAAATCAAACCAGGACACCAGATGTATTATCGCATTTCAGTCAAGACCTACGTCTATAAGGCCACGCCCAGATGTAAACTCCACTAGTATGAAGAATCGAACTACATAACTCATTCTCGTGACTCCCTCACTAAGCTCCTCCTAGTGCACTCTCATACACTCCTCTGTGGACCTTACACACACGAGATCCATTTTTGTGTGTGAGGCTCCCCTTCACTAGAACACCCAAGTCCCTTTGGGGTTTTACAACTCAATAATGAAATGAACAGAACAGGTCCACAACACAAAGTAAACTGAATAACTTATGTACAAAACTCAAATACTTCGACAAATTTATAAAACAATGTAGATTACACAATTTTAACTAAACTAGCAAGATCTGAACAATCTCCATATTTAAATAACCACATTCCTCCATGATTAAAATGTGGTGATAAATCTTCTAAATCGCAATCTTCAAACTCTTCATAATCTTCGGTTAACCATCGACCGATCGAGATAAAATCAAATCTTCAACTACCTGGTCCAAAAATCCTATTGCAATTGCTTCGACCCACTAGTTGCAATCGTATATCTTTATCCAAATCTCCAACTATTTTGGATCTGATTTTGTGCACATGTATCATGTGTTAGATTTTTGATAACTCATTTACCGATAATGTCGACTGTAACAACTATAGTGATAAACTTAAATAGTCGATATGATCACGACACTAACAATCTCCCACATTATCATTATGTTGTTACAATTAGTAAAATGAGTTTAGGAGCAAAAATATAATCAAGAATCATCTAACATTCTGCTCCATCATAAAGAGTCACATGATTCTTCGATAATGTTCAGTGCTCTTCCAAAATTTATGAAAGTAAAAAGATAAAGATATTGTTGTTACATACATGTAACAACACCTTCCATGGTGGTTACAACCGCATCAACTATTTGGTTGCACCACACTGCCACATTTCCAAATGATCTTCAATAGAAACCCAGATATAAATAGAATACTAGTAGAAGTGTCTGCACACCAATAGTATCTCTAAAAGATTAAATGAACTCCTTCCCAACTGTCAAAATAACATTTATTTCCCCTTTTGTGATAACACAAGGACAAATTAACTAGAGAGAACCATACCATCTGCTACTTCAAGGAGTTGTAGGAGTAATAAGCTTCAAAAACTCAAATAACATTCGGAACAGATTATCTGGTAAGGCTCAAATGGTTGTCATCAACTCCATCTCTTGCTCTTTTCTTGGATCCAAGAAGTCCCTTTCATCTAGCTATGAGCCAAAAATGAGCTCATGAAACTGGTGAATATTGAGTAGGTACAGAGGAAGTGGTTGCATCAGCTGTAGTCTGAGTCTTCTTATTCTTCTTCTTCTTAATTCAGGATGGGCTAACTTTTGTACCATCAATTGGAACTAGAACGCGACTCTGTTGCAACAGTTATGATGGTGAGGTGGCCAACTAATTCGATAGTGTCTAGCCATTGAAATATGAAGAACCTTCCTTCTTGATCTTGTTGGAGATGCCTCTGACTTTAGCGGAACACCAAGAATCCTAATTGTCCTTTGGCACTTCTTGAAAACAAGTTCTCTACTTCATAGTCTTTCTTGTGGAGATAACTCTCAGCATGGTATTTCTTGCCTTTGAGACCCTCAAATCTAGCCTCAACTTCCTCATTAATCATTCGGCATGACATGCATTTGTGATTTTCCTGCTTCACTTTGGGTTATTCTGCCTCAGTATCAGAATTTGGAATTTTGTTCCTTAGATATAGTGCTTTAGAATCAGATCTAATAAAGAATCCTTCCTCAGGTTTTCTTCGGTTGCAACCGACTTCCTGGTTCTCCGATTGTAACTGGCAACGTAACTTTGGCCTTTTTGGCCTTCTTCTTTGAACCTTTCTTCTTCAATTTCCTTATAAGATAAGACAATAGAATAGACTCGTCATCGCCATTATCATCTCTTTCTGGAACCTTAAGCTCTTCACGAATTACCCCCAAATCATCAAAGGTTTCCTAATGTGATGGCCCCAAGTTTCCATAAATTAGGCCCTGCCCGGCCTAAACCTACGTGGACCCCCGAGCCAGTCTCGCAAGGTCAACGCAGGCCTAGTCAGCCTTCCAATTATACGTAAATTCACATTTTACAGTTGAGTTATTAATATTTTTTCGAGTTTTACAATTTTATAGCGAAAGCAACTAATACATTCAATAACTCAACGAAAGATCAGGGAGTTAGGCAACCTAAATGTGGAACCCACTAAATATCATCAGAGGAGAGTAAATACAAAATATACAAAAATTCACCTAGCTATGAAGTCTTCCTCTCGCTACTCTCGTCATGGATCTCGCACTCGACAAATATAAAAATGACGAGCCCAGGTAAGTAAATCCAGTAGGACATACACACAACATTTCACGATATCCGAAACAACAGATCACAATATCCAAAGCAGTCGAATTCATGCAAATATATCGAAAGGAATAAAGAACGCATGAATATACAAGACTGTAAACAATCCATCGATGAGTGATGCCAAATAACAAGGAGTCCCGACCAAAAAGTCGTTGAGTCGCGGCAAAAGCCAGCAGACTAGGGTTTAGGGCGAGCCTCATGCCTCCCAACCCTAACCCCTGCCGACTATGAGAAATCTACGGACCCGGATAAGTGCCCCCAACGTACACTCAATTGGGAGATATCAACAGCGTCCGGATAAGAGCTCATATCGCGGATACATAGTAACCATGACTCGCTTGCCAATGGACCCCCTCAATCGACAACAATTTAACGATAGATATCATCACAAGCAATGAACAACAATAACAATAGTCAATGGAGAAACATGAAATACTGTATAAGTTCCTAACTGGTTTACTTACCTCGAGAAATCGCGAATCTCAAAATGTTTCGTTCGCGTCTCGATTTGCGCATCGACACCCGACTCCTAGTCCCTGGTGTCCATTTAAACATTTGATGGCTTATTTTATTTCAAATTATTCACATCAAACTGAAATTTGGTGAAATAAATCTCACATCCACCGCGTCGTCGCGATTTCGTCGAAATCGCGCATCCGACCGGTCGATAACGCGCCACCGCGCCGTTCACCGAGTCGCGGCTGCCGCCGCATCGCTGCCGTTGCCTCGTCGGCGCCGCTGCCCGCTTGCCGGCGAGCCGCCGCTCTCCGGTCGTCCGCGCCGCCACCCGCTGGCCGTCGTCCCTCACCGGAATCGCATCGCGTCTCGTCGCGTCGTATCGTCGCTGCCGATTTTGCTGGCCGCCGTTCTCGCAGCCGATCCGCCGGTCCGCAAGCTGTCGCCGCCGCCACCGTCCAGCTACTGACGAGCTCGCCGGCGTCCGCGTCCAACTCCCGGAACCACCGCCTAGCTTCCCGCGTAGCCACCGCCACTGCTGGTCCGCCCCTGTTCATCTATCGCGGCCTCCGCGTGGACCACCACCGTGACTACGCCGATCTCGCCGAGCCGGGAGCCGCCGTCGCCGATCTCCTCCTCTCACCGCTCCTCCCTCTCTCCTTTCTTCCTCTCTTTCGAGCTCTCTGATCTTTTTTTTTTATTTCTTTTCTCAATCCTTATCTCATCTTTATCTTATCCCATTATATATAAATAATATATATATATCCGTATATATATATATATATATTTTCTTTTCTTCTTACATTTCAAATCAAAGCGTCCTCGAGATTCGTGCAACACAAATTTCGAGACAACTCAACAACCGAGTAACGCGCATCTCGAGACACCAACCCGCTTCATTTCAAAATCTCAAAAATTGCGCTACATGCATAACGAGACATATTCAATGTACATTTTAAACCATATAGAGCCACTATTTGGGTCCCACGTCGGCACGCGACTCGAGGCGAGTCCTCGTTCATGTTTCGGCTCACCGAATTCCTCGCATAGTTAGCATTATCATCTCAAATTGGATTCGGATATACGTATTTCGACGAGTGGGTCTCACATACGACCTTGACTTGACACGTGGCACAAGTCAAATTTTCGGGCCGTTACACCTAATCTTGAGTGTTTTTCAGACCAGGAGTTTCAAAGGCTTCATGCACATGCTCTAATTGTTATGTCTCAAGAAGGTCTGCACTTTCTTAAGCGGTTATGGTTAGAGCAGAAGTGTCCATGGATTGATTAGGAGTCTCCTGCTCTGTGGTATCCATGGGCTCCTCAGAAATTGGTTACTCAATAGTGGGTTATTTAAGAGTGGATTCATCAAGGATGGCCTTAGAACCACCTTCGGTAGACTCGGTGGTGGTCTTTAGAACATTTTCTTCTAACTGGTTTGACGTTATGTAACAATCGATGATGATGCCCTTGGTTGTATATGTCATGCATTATTTTTTCATCAATCTCTTTTTTTGGAGGAGGTTGATTAGTCATAGGGGTGACATGCACGCTCTCTATTTGAGCAGATGACGCTCGAAGTTCATAGTGTTTAAGGTGGTCTAACTCTGCTGATGATGATGAAGGTAGGTTGACTACTCGTGTAGGCTTTTTCTTCAACAATGGCGGAATGCCTTTTGATGAGGATTGAGATTTCTCATGGATTGGAGATAATGGTGGGATAATGTCGAGTGAGGTTATGTTCAGAACCTTCCTCTACTTTTTAACTGGTTTCTTCCTTTTTAGTTGTGTTGGCGCCTTAGATGCGGTCTCCTTCGTAGAGCTTCGAGTTCGAACCATGGTGCTGGTCTTGTTACAACTGCTGAAACAAAACGTGGAGACAAAGATCAAGGGGCCCAAATCGATATAAATGATGAGGCGTTAGTTTGAAAACAATGAAAAAGATCAAGAGAAATAACAAAGGCTTCAGTTTTGGTTACCTTAATGCTTATCTACCCCTTTAAACTCTCACCAACCCCTAATTAATAGGATTAATGATAATTGCACATAAAAATTAAATCAAAGCAAGTTAAAACAGAATTAATTCAATGTTAATATGACTGTTAGTGTTCAACCCAAAAAAATCCTAATCTACATACAAATCACACAAATCATTACTCCCCTTTATTTCATTGTTATTAAAAAATATTAAAATCAAAATGGGAGAGTTACGACTGTGAATTACACAAGGCTAAAACACAACCCAATAGCCCATCTCAAAAATTCAAACCTATAAGCATCAAGGGCTTTAGTAAATATATCAACTAATTGTTTTTCAGCGTGAAGATATTTAATAGAGATTACCTTCCTTTCCACCAAATCATGGATAAAGTGATACCTCAACTCGATGTGCTTAGTTCTAGAATGCTAAACAAGATTTTTTGATATGTCAATTGCACTTTAGTTGTCACATAATACAACAAGCAATTGCAACTAAATGTTATAATTACTTAACATTTTTTTCATCCAAAGCAATTGTGTGCAACAGCTTCCAACTGTAATGTACTCTACTTCAGTTTTTAAAAGTAAGATTGAGTTATGTTTCTTGCTGAACCAAGACAACATATTTGCTCTAGCAAAGAAATAACCTCCAGAGGCACTCTTCCAATCATCAGCACTACCTACCCAATCACCATCATAATAACCAGCTAGATAAATGTTAGAGTTAGATGAATACCATAGTCTCAAATTGGATGACCTTGCCACTTACCAAATAATCCTCTCGACAGTTGTCAAATGAGATTCCTTTGATATAGCTTGATAGCGTGCACATAATCCCACGCCGAATGAGATATCTGGTCTGTTTGCTGTGAGGTAGAGAAGACTTCTGTAAATTGATGGATGTACTAGTTTGCCATGTTCATCTTGGTCAGCTTATCGTTAGTACCCATTGGTGTACATGCATGTTTAGCCTATTTTAAACCAAATCGTTTAACTAAAGAGCAAGAGTACATATGTTGGGATAGAAACATACCTTTGCTAGTCTAGTGAACTTGTAGACCAAAGAAATAAGAGAGTTCTCCTATCATGCTCATTTTAAATTCCTTTTGCATATTGTCGATAAATTCTTCTACCAATCCTTTTGTAGTAGCCCAAAAGATTATATCATCAACATATATTTGTGCGATAAGAACTGATGAAGATTTCCGTTTGACAAATAGTGTCTCGTCTACACTCCCCTGACTGTAGACATGATTTAGCAGGAACTTGGCAAGTGGGTCGTATTAGACACGCAGAGCCTATTTCAACCCATATAGTGCTTTCTTCAATTGATAGACATGGTTTGGGAAGGATGGATCTTTGAATCATTTGGGTTGTTCAACATACATTTCTTTATTGATTGTGTAATTCAGAAACGCACTTTTAATATCCATCTGATAGAGCTTGAAATCAAGAGAGCATGCTATACCAAGAAATAGATGAATAGATTCTAATCTAGCAACAGGTGCAAATTTTTCATCAAAATATATTCCTTCTGCCTAATTGAAATCTTAAGCAACTAGATGAGTCTTGTTTCTGACCACATCTCCTTGTGCATCAGATTTGTTTTTGAAGATCCACTTGTGCCTATTACATTGGCATATTGTGGTCTTGACACCAAAGTCTACGTGATTAATCTCTGAAATTGATTCAATTCTTCCTGCATTACTATGGTCCAGTACTCATCTTGTTATGCATCAGACACATTTTTAGGCTCGATATTTGAGAGATAATAGACATAACCGACTAACCTCCGGTAGTTTATTCTTGTTGTATCTCTGGTCATTATGCCTTCTTCTTTCTCTCCAATAATGTTGTCTGGTGGATGGTTTTTCTGAATTCTGCTTGAAGGTTCTCGAGTAATAGTAGATAGATCAGACTCATTTCTATGTGAGGTTTGTGGAGCATCTGTTTCAGGTGAAGCATCTACTCTGGTTGCAACTGCGATACTAGAGGTGGTTACAACTAGTAATGGTTCATCTTCTTTGTTGTTAGGTTGTCATGCTTGTTGTTCTAATGAAGTATCATCAAAGGACACATTGATTGATTCCATTACTCTATGAGAGCGCTGATTTAGAACTTTATATACCTTGTTATTTGTGGAGTAACCGACGAAGATGACTTCATCACTTCTTGAGTCAAACTTTTTTAGCACCTCCCTATCATTTTGCACAAAACACTTGCTTCCAAAGATTTAGAAGTAAGCAAGATTAGATTTTTTTACCTTTCCAAAGCTTGTAGGGTGTCTTGTGGGTGAAAAGATGAAGATAGGTTTTGTTGATGTTGTAGCGCGCCGTGTTTACAGCCTCTGCCCAAAGTTTTGTGGGGAAATTCTTAGATGTGAGTATGACTGTGGCCATTTCTTAAACATGTATGTTCTTTCTTTCGAGTACCTCATTTTGTTAGGGTGTAATTAGAATTGAGAATTCCTTATGAATAGTCGAGGCCCTACAAAAGTCTTGGGATTTAAAGTTTTCAAACTCTTTCCCATGATCATTCCTGATCCTCACAATATGTTCTTCGAAGGCTGTCTTTTCATTCATCAACTTCAAACACAAATCACTAAAATTTCAAAAGCATCTAATTTTTCTTTCAAGAAGAGAACCCAAGTGAAAAGTGAAAAATCATTTACACAAACCAGAATATATCTCTTTCCTTACAGACTTGTCACCTGATTAAGTTCAACTAGGTTGATATGCAAGAGCTCGAAGATTGTTGAGGTGTTGCATCTATCCACATATCGGTGGCTTTCTCTTTTTTGCTTACTAAGTTGACAGGTTTTGCAGATCTTGATGGTGGAGGGACTGAACTTTGGTAGTCCACGTAGTACTTCTAAGTTTGACAGCTTCCTCAAGTGTCTAAAGTGGATGTATCCCAGTCGTTGATGCCAAAGTTCAGTGATGTCTGTTGTTGAGTTGTAACAAGACCTGCTAAGCTATTGCAACAGGTAGTAATTGTTAGATGACCTTTCTCTAGTCATGATATGTTCTTCTTTTACATCATATACATCACAACTGTTTTTGGTGAAATCTAAATAGAAATTTTGACCACGTAGCTGGCTAATACTAAGTAAATTTCCTTTTAGATCTTCCACATGAAGAACTCCTTCTAAAATAGGTAGACCAGGAACCTCCAGAGTTCTTTTTCCAATGACTTGGCTTTGCATACCATCTCCAAACGTGACACATCCCCCTAAATGAGATTGACACTTAATGAGAAGACCCTTATAACTAATCATATGCTTCGAGCAACCACAGTCAAAGTATCAATTAAAGGATGACATAGACTTTAGTGATATATGTGCTACATAACTTACATCCTTTTTAGGAACCCATCATTTCTGATGATTGTGTTTATGGATTTTTTATTCTTGAGCAGCTTTTTGAGTGATCTTATGTTGCTTTCGTGTCATTTCTCGAATCATTTTGTAGCACCTAAGACGTATGTGTCCCTTGATCCTACAGTAGTAGCATGTAGGTCTGAACCTTCTTCTTTATTATTTATTAGGCCCATTTTTTTCTTTAACGAACATCACAGGTTCTATGGTGGAAGATTTGGAAGATGGTCCTTTAATGAAGCTAAAACCTTTGTGATCTCTATATACTCTTCCATGCTGCGGTAGATCATCGAGCTTAACTTTTCCTTTGTTCATCTTACTAATAGTGCTCTCTGCATATCCCAGCTTGCTTTTGCATTCGTTCAACTCCTTATTCTTTTTTAAGGAGGTGTTCAAGTGCTTGATTGCATGCTATTGTTTCTTCCCATTTTGCGATCATTTCAATATAATTCCTGTTCATCTCTGCATGAGTACGGTGATTTGGTAAATCATAATTAGAATCATTTGAATCACTTACTTCATGTTTAGATTTTGCAGAGTTATGTTTCATGGTCGCAACTGTTGGCTGAAGGGTGGTGATTGTACCCCATGCACAACAATTAAGGCAATGTGTTGATTTACATGATCTCCTTCATTTTCTAATTCTGAGTCACTTCAAGTGCTGGTCAGCAACTTCTCCTTTCTTCTGGATGGACATTCTACCTGGAAGTGTCATAATCTTTCGCATTCCCTGCACGTGAGTTTGCTTTTATCAACTGGCTTTGTTTCGAGCTTCTTTCTTTAAGGATTCACCTTTGCCACTGGTATTCATACCCTGAAACTTTCAAAATAGTTTATTATACTACTTGATTGGTAATGCAAGGTTATTTACTTCGTGAGTAACATCTTTCTCTGGATTGAAATACAGAGATGCTGCTTTCAAGGCTAATTCTCTGGAGTTCTTTTATTGATTCAGATGTATCTCATAGGTGATAAGGACCATGAGCTCTTCGACCATCAAATCTTTGATACCTCAATTCTCTTGAATAACATCAACTTTTACATTGTATTTGGTAGGAAAACTTCGGATTACTTTTTGGACCAATTTTTTGTTTGAGTATTTCCTCCCTAATTGTTGAGCTTAGTTGGCAATGTCTTTAAGCTTGGTAGTGTATTCAACAAATGTTTCTTCATTTCCCATTCTCATCATTTCAAATTGAGAAGCTAGCAGCACAGTTTTTTATTCACGAACTTCTGCATTACCTTTAAAAAAGTTTTTGAGAATCTGTCATGCCTCCTTTGCCACTCTATATGAGGAGATGAGCTTGAGGTGCTCTTGGTTGACAGCACTGAAGATAGCGTTCAATCTTTGGCATTGGCTAACAAAAGCTTCTCCTCATCAGCTGTCCAGTCATCTGGATTCTTTGGTTCTCCATCAACTTCAGGTGGCTTGTACCCTTTCTCAATCGCCCTCCAAGCTTTGACGTCGATGGAAAGAATGTATCATTCCATGCGAGCTTTTCAGTACGTATAACTCGTATAGGTTAGTAGTGGTGGTCTCGTGTTTGAGACGCCTTCAGGCTGGTCTGATTGGTTTCCTTGAGACGTTGTGGTTAGTACAAATCTCATTTGTCTTTGTAAATAAAGACTCCATAGTGTCTGTTCCAATTGAAATAATCGAACGTGGTTACAAACGAATACAGAGTTGGTTGTAACTAGGAAACAGAAAGTAATGCAAATACTTAAACGTAAATTAAGCAGTAAAATAAATCAAACCAGGATACCAGATGTGTTATCACAGTTCAATCCAAGCCCTATGATGTGGGGCCATGCCCAAATGTAAACTCCACTAGTATGAAGAATCGAACTACATGACTCCTTCTCATAACTCTCTTACCGAGCTCCTCCTAACACACTCTCATACATTCCTCTATGGAATTTACATACATAAGATCCCTCTTATGTGCGAGGCTCCCCCTCATTAGAACACCCAAGTCCCCTTGGGGTTTCGCAACTCGATAATGAAGTGAAGAGATCAGGTTCACAATACAAAGTAAAATCACTTTGACAAATATATATACCAATGTAGATTACACAATCTTAATTAAACTAGTAAGATATGAACAATCTCTATCTCTAAATAACCACGTTCCTCCATGATTAACACGTGGTGATAAATCTTCTAAATAGTGATCTTTAACCTCTTCATAAACTTCAATTAACCATCATTCGGTTGGGATAAGATCAAATCTTCAACTACCTGATCCAGAAATCCTGTTGCAACCGCTTCGACCCACCGGTTGCAACCGCATATTTGTATCCAAATCTCCAACTATTTTGGATATGATTTTGCGAACATGTATCATGTGTTAGGTTTTGGATAACTCATTTACTGATAATGTCGATCTGACAACTATAGTGATAAATCTAAACTGTCGATATGATCACGACACTAACAAAAACGAGTATAGATTAGGCTTTGTTTGGTTTCTTCCTATTGTAATGCACTATATAAATCAAAGATTAGGCTCAATAAGTGTAAATCTTACCTAGCTAAGGTTTTATGAAAATTGATTTTAAATGTACAACCCTAGCTAAGTGTGTTGCTTAACACCATACTTAGTTCCCACACAAGAACCCAACAATAAGATGAAGATTAAACTCAAAAATTGTGAAAAAAAAAAAAGAAATCTTATAATCTAAATGAGAGAGATCTCAAATCAACTTGGAATGAGAGTTGCAAGCTTTGAAACACCTCTTAAAACTCACTTAATATGTATAACAGTAAGCCCAATAGCTCATGAAGGTGAAAATATTGATTTTCAAATCAAATGAGTGCATGAGAGTATAACACATTTTTAATCGTGTTCTAAGTGGTTTGAGAATGTTCTCTAACCAATTGTATCCATTTAATTCCGTTAGGCAAGATCGAGGGTCCAAAAAACTCAAGAATTCAAATTAAAGGCCAAGATTTAAGCTTTATAAAAAGTTGTCAGGTGATCAGGGAGCACGCTTCCTAGCCACGGAGCACGTTAGCTTACCCCAGAAAAACAGCTTCCTAGACTGAGGCCTGTAAAAAATTATTTTTATAACTCTGAAAACCCCTAGCTAGGTTATGACTATACTTAAACCTTTATAAACATTTCAAACAAGCTCAGTACTCACCATAAAACACATTTACATGGTCTGAATGATTTTACAAAGATCGAAATGAAAATAAAAAAACTATACAAATCATTCAACTTGGAAGGGCTTTTCTGTAAATATTTTATAAATGTTCCAAAAAGTCTCTAAATCAATGCTTGTGCAACCAATAATCAGTTTGAACATATGACGTCATGTGCGTGATGCAACCATTTTGTATGACAAGTTGATTGAGTCGTGCTAAAGGCACCCCGACCATACATAAAGACAACTCAGTGATTTAATTTTTTTGAACCCTCCTTAAAAATGACTCATATGCATTTCATTAAATATATACGTTGGCTTGCTCTTTATACACTGGTGGAGTGCCTTTAGCTCGTCTCAGATGATAAACAATCCGATCAGTTTTGTTGAAAAAAATAATAAATAATCCAATCAACCAGGATTAGGGGAGGGGGTACTATAAATCAGTTATCGCTATCCACTAACACTTCAATAGTAGTATTTGAGAAGTACTATGTAGTCTCTCAACAGTAATTCCATTTAAAGATATTGTGTAACTATTTGGACCATGAAGTATTGTCATTAGTAACGACCTGTCTCGTGACTGATATTAGATAATAGCCCAAGCCAAATATACGAAACTAAAAATTAGAGGTGTTACAGCAAAATGACAACCTTTTCAATCCCAGGGAATTTATTCTCACATAAAATGAAACAAGTCTAAATATAAACGTAACACTACTGTATTTATATCTAGCTAGTATGTGATTTAATATTTGCACAAATAATCTTCGAAACAATCTTCAAAATAATCTCTTTCACACCCATTACACAAACAGTTACATGATATTTTTGGTAAATTATACACACCATCATCCAATTTTATCATTTGTAACAATTTGAACACTAAACTTATATTTATAATATAATGGTCACTCGACTCTGCAACTTGCAGACTAGTAACTGAATCTGACAATTTGTAACATGAGATTCAAATATGTGGCTTTTCGGTTAGAGGTCTGGTGAGAATGCACACGTGACGTTAGTGGTATTGCATCCTAAGTCTTTATGCGAGGGAAGTACTGGCGCCATGTATGAACTCTTGTTAGACCTCTGAACAAAAATCCATTAAATGACTTTCATGTTACAGTTTATAAAGTTTAATCACTAGTTTGTTACAACTTGAAAAGTTGAGCAATCATATTATTACAAATTATAAAAGTTTGATGACCATGGGTACAATTTACCTTAATATTTTCGTGTAACTAGAGGATATGGAAGGGTTTGAATAGGGGTAGAATAAGAACTATCGCTACACACTTATCCTAAGCTTCCGCTACTCCCAATGTCAATTAACAATGGAACTTCTTAATTCTTAGATACCATATACACTTACATATTGATAGATATTGGCAAGTTTTTGTAGCTTTTCAAAAATGTTACTAAAGTACTGGGACTAGATGAAATGCTCCATCTTAATAACTATATGATCGAGATGGAGTGTGTTATTTAAATATAATTAGGTAAGAAAGCCGCGCGTTGAAGAATGAGAGAAATTGACACTACAAGAAAATGTATTTTTTATAACTCTTGATGATGATGTTAAATATTATCTTGATTAGATTTATTTAATAAATCATTTACATTTACTAATATCCCTTATTATAAAAATATAAATCTATATCTATATATATATATATATATATATATAAAAGTCGGAGGAGAGAGAGAGTTTAAAAGTTACCTCATCTCACCATTCTATTTTTCTATTTTTCTCAATTTTCTTATTTTTTGTTATTTATTTATTTATTATTTCAAGAGATATAATTATACATTATGTCTACATTTATTAATAATTAATAGTGGTTATCTTATCATTAATAGATTGAGTACGTTGAACTTGAAATCATGGGTAAATACAAGGAATTGAGTTATTTTTTTGTTATTTATTTATTTATTATTTCAAGAGATATAATTATACATTATGTGTACATTTATTAATAATTAATAGTGGTTATCTTATCATTAATAGATTGAGTACGTTGAACTTGAAATTATGGGTAAATACAAGGAATTGACTGTAGTGCAAGTTACATTCCCCCTATAAATTTCAACTCTCATCCATTCTTCTTGCAATCGACTTAATTGGTTTTTCTTTTTTCCTTCACATTTCAAAAAATCACAAAAAAACCAATTTTATTATACCTAACCTTAGATTCCTCAAGTTCTCAACCAATTATCACCCAATAAATTCAAGATAGGATCGATGGATTTCAACGCCTTTATATTCAAAAGTTGTTCTACTTACCCATAGCTTCATGCATCCAGTGATATAACAACCATTCACAACGCTTATAAGCTAAACCACTTTTGATCGCCTTCCTTTAGGTATGTTTGCTCTATATTGGATCTAATCGTTTGACACATTTTTCATAAGTTCAAGACTGAAGTGAATCATTATATCTATAACACAAATCAATGATCACGTGACCTTTATGCTGTATTTGTTATGTTGTCTGTTGGTTTAGATTCTTCAATTTGAGTGAACATACGATATGGAAGAGTTTATATTTAACGGTTATAGTGGATCAATATACACTACTGCATGGGATTACCATTGCTTAAAGATGTTGTTCAATCCATAGAATGCTACAAAAGTTAAAGAAGGCAATATAGTATTTTGCTCTTTCTTATTATTATTGTTCTTTTATGAACCTTTCGTTTGACTCGATGAGAATAACTATGAATATATTATTTTTTATTATTATTATTATTATTATTATTATTATTATTATTATTATTATTATTATTATTATTATTATTATTATTATTATTATTATTATTATTATTATTATTATTACATCTGCGTGAAGCGCAGGAAACGACTAGTATATATATAAAAGTTGAAGGAGAGAAAAAGTTTCACAAACTCTCTCCTTTTACCATTTCATTTTTAAGATTTTCTTAATTTTTCTATTTCTTATTTTAAGATATTTATATATTTGCGTTATTTATTGTTTTAATATACATTCATCCCCCCATATTTTTGAAAAACGAAAAATAGATATTTATATATTTGTGTTCTTTTTGTTTTAAAATATAATTATCTATTATTCGTGCATTTATTAATAATTAATAATGGTTATATTATCAATGAATGGATTAATATAATTAATACATTCTACTCGAAATCATGGGCAAATACATGGAATGGAGTGTGGTAAAAGTTTTCAAAAATTATGGGTAGATACATGGAATTGAGTGTAGTGCAAGCTCTATTCCCCATATAAATTTCACCTCTCATCCATTCTTCTACTATGTAATTCTCCCGCATCTAGTTTGAATAATTTTTGGGGAGTGCTTGGCCATTATTTAAATTTTTGTTTGGGTCTCCAAGCGCACATGTTTGTAGGGGTTTTTTGGGTTTGAATGGATGCACAAGTACCATAGGTTGGCTTATGTAAAGGGTCGAGCACGCCGATTTTTATTTTTTTTATTTTTTATATGTAGTTTTTGCTTGACATATGGGTCAACTACGACACCCATCATTTTGTAACTTTCATATTTTTTTGCCCCTTTTTATACACGCAAAGCGCAGAGAAACAACTAGTTTAGTAACTAAAATTTACCAAATTCTTGATTTTCTACTATCTAATAAATCCATACATTTTGATTATTGAATTAACGCTTTTATTATGAGTTAGATATACCACTGATTGATTTTTTATTTTTTTTATAAGAAAGAAAAAAAACTTGCCCTCCTCTACTGCGATTCGAACCCTTATTCGAACCCTTGACCACGTGCTCCCAAATCTTATACCAAACCACTGGGCCACCGCCAATTGGTTTACCAATGATTAAATTTCAACAATATATGCAACTTCTTTTTTGGAGTCATAAAATGTATTTTTCTTCTAGTGCTTTATTTTTTGTATTTCTATTAATTTTTTTCTTTTTATTTGTTCCTTTACTATTTTCATTATATGTGTATATATTATGTTGTAGTTGTAGTGATATGTATGAAACTAAAGTGAATAAAATTAAAGTTGCAAATTTAATCCATCGTTTGTATGTTTTGCAATGCAGTAAGTTACAATCTTAACTCTATCTTTTGTTTGCTATATGACACAGAAACAATTTGGTTGGGAGTCTTATCGTGTTATTGATTCACCACGCAAATTTGATTGATCTATCTTGCGAATATGGATTCAGCTAAAAGTTGGTTACATAAGTTTCAACCAAGGGATAAACTAAGGTCATCAACAAGAAAAAATGACTTAACAAGTCATGCAAATGAAAGTTTATTGCCACCAACGTGTGAAGAAGGACCTTCTAGCATCACAAAACAAAAAGTTGCAGCTGCAAAGCAATATATAGAAAATCATTATAAAGAGCAAATGAAGAACCTCCAGGAAAGAAAGGAACGGTATGTCATCCATCATTTCTAACAAAAATACAGAAAGAACCTAACTAATAAGTAGGTTCCTTACTAACCATGCTTACTCATTTCTCATTTTAAGCTATACTTGCAAAAGATATCGAATAAACATAAGTTATTTCATGTTGTCATTATGTCAATAAACAAGACGATTAGGTTCAATTTTGTTCAATGTCAATATGACACAAGTATTTATTATATATCCTTTTAGGTAGACCTCTTTTATGGGACGGGCTCATGCCCGGGTCGAGCTCGTGCCCGGCTCGAACTCGTGCTCGGGCCAGAGCCAAAGAACCTTAGCTCAGGCTCAATCTACTACTTATATTTGGGCTTATACATTTGCTCAAGCCCGATCTATTTAAAAAACATAAACCCAAGCCTTGCTCATCAAACTCGCATATATTTTTTATTGATAAAAAATAATAATATTTTTAGAAAAATAAGTATTTCGGAAATGTTTCTTCCACAAAATTAAAATAAAGTGTAGTGGATTGTAGAATATTTATATATTTATATTAACATACAAGTAAATCATAAGAGATGAATGTGGCACTTTGGTAAAGAACAATGATTAATGTAAATTGTTTTGAGTTCAAAATCTTTGCTCCGACGTATATTTCTAGAAAATGAACACATTGATCATGGACTTCAGCGAGATGGGTGGGAACCCAAGGCCATGAACATTTCTACTTTTAGGTATATTTTATCTTTCCTAACTTCTAATTTAATTTTTTTAAGACTACTTGTACCACCGCATTTCTTGAAGGCTAATCGAATTAGTTTTTACTTAAGATATCTCGGAGCGAGGATCTTTCAAGCAGAATGTTTGAAATCCACAAACAAGCAGTCTAGGGCAAGAACTTAACAAAAGCTCGAAATTCATTAAATTTATCAAAAGCAACAAATTACAGCTAAAATGATGTTTTATATAGTAAACTTTAACTTTTTCCAAAAATAGTAAATGTGTAAAACTCCATAAACTATAAACTAGACGAAATAAGAAACTCAATGCTCCAAAGGGCGTCAAAAACAGAAACTCTTACTAAAAGTTAACTAAACTAAAACTTTTCAAAAATAGTAAATTTGCGATTTTGGAGGCCTAAACGAATGAATTTGACTAAAAAACATCACTCCCAACTAACCCATGTCCTCGTAACTCCAAAACTCATTATTTAGACCTTTCAAAAATGATGCAGCGGAAGTATTCCAAATTGATTAATCGAAACCCACAAAAAATCAATTCGGGGCATTGAGAATTATAACCCTAATTCTCTAAAAACAAACAACGTTCTTTATTCATCAAAAATCAACCTCCTATTACATAGTAAAAAGTCACATATATATACTAATTTTTATCCGTGCTACGCATGTTGGAGCACGCTCGTTTGCGGGAAGACAATTTATTGTTGTAAATTTTGAAAAAATTATGACAATGGAAGCTTGAAGAATATTTTTTTCTATTTATGCTATTTATTGTCGAGTAGAGCACGTGGATTAGTATAGATAAATAGTAAATCAAAATAAATTAAAATTTGGCACTTAAGTGGTACCATTATGTTGGTTATATAATAATGACTGCCAATAATAATAAAGGTATAGTGGAGATAAAAGTTTATAATTCATTATGATTTCAACAATTCTATTAAGCTTCAATGTTTTTTAAATAAAGAATTAAATTAAGAAATGAACAATAAGATATATAAGTAATACAATAGGAAGAGAGAAAAGGAAACGAATTTTTTTTTTTTTTTTTTTTTTGGTAAGTGGACCTATGCACCAATTTATTAATCAATTTATTACTCAATTAGGAAAGGAAAATAGAAATAGTAGGAAACAAAATATGAAAATTACTTTAAACAAAAAAAAAATCGGTTTCACCTCTAGAAGAATAAGCGGAAAAGGGAAATCTAGATCTAGGGAGGGAGAAGAGGATAGAAAAAGAAATGATGGAGATACAAGACAAGAAAAAAGGGTAAGAAGGAAGCTGGGACCATCGCGACGGTAGCCGCTAGATCTGGAAAACATAGTCGCGTTCTCTGGAAAGTTCTCACAACAAGTATCCGAGTCCACGACACCATCTCTGCCATTTTATCAAACAACTTCTCTGCATGGTGTAAAATGCCACATTTGAGATCGTAATCTATTGAATTTCTCTTCAACCCAATAATAGGAAGAGGCTGCCTGATAAGTCTATACTTAATGGAGATCATTGACTGAGAGTGTATTGAGTAGAGTCAATTGCTTTTAGCCTTATACCCCGTGTTGAAGCCACCATAACTTATTCTCTAGAGTCTACATCGTCCAACTTTTTTTTTTTTTTTTTTTTTGAGAAAATTAGAGATTTGGAAGCGTCTGAATTAAAACTTTCAATGCCTCGATAATGTGATAAAACCCCTGACAACCAAAGGATAGGAAGACCGCAACAACACTATTGGCCTGTTTGGTTCGTGGTATTAGCCCGGATTAGCTACACCGGACTAGTTAATCCGCCGTTTGCTTGAGGATTAACTAGTCCAATGACTAGTTTAGAGGCATGGTAGTGGATTAAATAATACCACCATTTTTGGTGGGATTAACTAATCCTTAGTGGGTGGTGGAGGAGATTACCACTTTACCCTCCCATTAACACAAACACCAAACAAAAGTAGGCACTTGTTTTGTTAAAATCGACTTCGTCCCTGTCTTCTTCATCTTCTTCGAGCCCTCTCGCCTTCTCTTCGCTCGCCCCTTATCCCATTCTCCTCTCTCGCTTCCGCCCCATCATCTCTCGTAAATCTCTCTCTCTCTCTCTCTCTCTCTCTGGCAATGGAGAGAATCAACGTGGCATGGCGCGCCTCGCCTCTCTCGGCGAAGACGCCAAGTCCAAATCCTTGGAGGATTTCGGCAACTCCATCTCCACCACCGCAAATCATACCTCCATCTCCACCACCGCCAAGTCCTGGTCCTTGTTTGGTTGGCCTCGCCTCTCTCCCGCGAAGACGCCAAGTCCAAATTCTCTCTTTTTTATTTTATTTTATTTGATTTTCGGGGCAAAGAGATGATAAATGAGCGAAATGGGGGTTTTGGTGTTTTTTACTAAAGGGTACTTTAGTAAATGTACGTGGACAACTTCATTTAATCCCAACCTTAACACTCCCAACCAAACAAGATATACAAATGGGACTAAACTATCTAAACCCATGTGTTAGTCCCATCACTAATTAATCCCATGAATTTGGATTCACTAATATGTGAACCAAACAGGCCATATAGGTATGAGTAGAGAGAAAGGATAAAAATTCAACTTCGCCTAAATACTCACTTAAAATCGTGAATTAATTAAGGTAGTTGTCATTTAATGTGAATTTTCGTAAAACTTTGACATCAAGGAGTATAAGTAACTTTATCTAAGTGGTAGAGAACATTCAAGTCTTATCAAAACACATTGGAATAGCATGTTTTTCATATTATTAAATTTCTTTTCTTAGTTCTCTCTATTGATACTTGATGTTAAGTTTTTTTAAAGTTCAAATTTTATAGAATTGATATTTTTGGTATTATTAATTTCTTTCTCCTATTTGTTTGTTATATTCCATTTCTTATAAGTGGGATTGAGTTTTGTTCTCTTTTAGCTCCTAACATGTGTTTAGTCTTTAAGATTATCTTCTAACAAAAATTAACACCAAGTATATTTCACTTTTCCTGCAATTAGCATTTAAATTCGTAAACCTATCTTTACGCTGTAACTTCGATGTTAGTCTTACAAAATTTTGTTTATAGCTAATCTTATTTAATGGTTAAAAAATTTAATTAATTCAGAGAAGTTTTTCAAGCTTTGGAGAATCTTCAAACCTTGGTTGAGAAAGACTGACACGGTGGGAATGTGACGCAGCGGAGATCTTCTAAATCAGTTGAACGAATCCACGAACAACTCGATCTAGGTCAGAACTTAAGCCAAAGTTCAAAAATTCTTTTATTTCAATCAAAAACTACGAATTACACCCAATAGATCGCTTAAATAGCGAAACCCTAAAATTTGGCAAAAATAGTAAAAAGTCCAAAAAGCCTTAAACTAAAAACTAGACGAAAAATAGAAACAAACGCCGCAAACGAAAATAAAAATGAAAATTCCTAATGAAAGTTATAAGCAAAACAAAAGTTTCCTAAAATAGCAAAATTGCCGTTTCGGAGGTCGAAACGATAGAATTTCGCCGAAAAACGTCGTAATCACAGCGCAGCTGTGAGTTGTGATCTCCACGCCGTTTTCAATAAACCCATGCCCCCGGAACGCCAAAACTCAAACGCCCAAACTTCGCCATTTGCGGAAATTACTAAAATGCCATCCTCTCATATCTTTCCATCATATTTTTCCAAGAATTTACAAGCTAATTCTTGGACTTCATCATCTCCCCATGGTTAACAGAATTCGCCCTCGAATTGTCATCATCAGACGTATCCCCATAACAGGGAACAAGATGCTTGACATTAAATACATCAGCCGTGCGAATGTGACTCGGCAACTTCAATCTGTAAGCATTAGGATTAATTTTCTCAAGAACCTCCACAGACCAATCTTCCGAACCGACAATTTGTTGTAATCACCCACGAGAACCGATCTTTAGTGAGAACCGCCCACACAAAGTCACCCACTTCAAACTCCACGTGACGCTTCTTCCGATCTCGCATATTGTTTGTACTTGTCTCAGCCTTTCTTCGCAAGTTATCTTAGACAGATTGATGAATCTCTTGCACCCACTAACAAAGTCTTCTCGCCTTGCCATGCCATCTAGTCTTACTTGGCACTGGTAACAGATCAAGAGGACCTCGAGGTAGTACTGAATACACAACCTGAAAAGACTAAACCCGGTACTTCGATTAATAGCATGGTTGTGTGCAAATTCTGCCTGGCTCAACTTGAAGTCCCAACTCCTGACATTCTCATCCACCAAGCTCCTCAAAAGATTGCTTAACGAACGGTTGACAACTTCAGTCTGCCCATCTGTTTGCGGATGATAAGCACTGCTAAATTTCACCTGTGTGTTCACCATAGCCCACAAACCGCGCCAAAAATGGCTGAGAAATATGGTGTCCCAATCCGAAACAATCGAGGTAGGAAGTCCATGCAATCTATACACCTCCCGAAAGAACAGCTGAGCCACCTTTACAGCATCTGTGGTCTTCTTGCATGGGATGAAGTGAACCATCTTGAAAAAACGGTCAACCACCACAAAAATAGAGTCATTTCCCCGCTGTGTTCTAGGCAACCCCGACACGAAATCCATGCTAATATCAACCCACGGTTGTTCTGGAATGGGCAAAGGCATATATAGACCGGCATTAGTTGCGGTACCCTTGGAAAGCTGGCAAGTCCGGCACCGCTGCACATATCTGTCCACTTCCTTGCGAATGGTAGGCCAAAAGTAAGAGGCCTGCACCAGCTGCAAAGTGCGATCACGCCCAACATGTCCCTATCCATGCAACTCTCTAATAATAAGCAATCTCAGGCTGCAATTAGGAATGCAAAGCTGGTTGCCTCGAAATAAGTAACCCTCATGGAGTGTGTAATTAGTACGCTCCCCACTCCGCACCTTCTCCACAATAGTAGCAAAGAAAGGATCGCAGTAAACAAATCGAGAGGAGGAAAACCCAGTACCTCAATGGTCATGCGGCTCAACAAACTTTTCGTCTACTCAGGGCATCAACAACTCTGTTGGTCACGCCAGACTTGTGTTTCACCACAAAAGTAAAGCGCTCCAAATAGGCCACCCAGGAAGCATGTCTGGTCGAGACCTTGTTCTGCCCATGTAAGTGTCGCAATGCCTCGTGGTCCGTAAACAACACGAACTCTCTCAGTGGAAAAGATAATGTCTCCAATGCTTCACGGCTTGTACCACTGCATAGAACTCCACATCGTATGTGCTATACCTCAATATCTCCCCAGACAGCTTCTCACTGAAATAGGCAACAGGCCTACTATTCTGACTCAAGACAGCTCCAATGCCAACCTTGGATGCATCACTATGCAACTCAAAAAGTATGTGAAAATCTGGCAACACCAGAATGGGTGCAGTAGTTAACCGCACCTTGATGAGTTGGAATGCTTCATCTGCCTCGTTGCTCCACCCAAACTTCACGCCCTTCATACAGTCTGTAATTGGGGCCATGATACTGCTGAAGTGTGGAATGAACCGCCTGTAGAAGGAAACCAACCCATGAAAGCTGCGAACCTCCGTGACGGTGGTAGGTCTAGGCCAAGTGCGGATGGCTTCTACTTTAGACTCATCAACCTGCAACCCTTCTCCAGAAACGACATAGCCTAAGAAAAGGACCTTCGGTGTCAAAAATGAGCACTTCTTCATCGCAGCATAGAACTTCTCCCTGCGCAAGATAGTCAGAACATCTCGCACGTGCTGGAGGTGTTCCTCCTCGTTAGTATTGTATATCAATATATCATCGAAATATACCACAACACACTTGCCTATCAAAAGTCTCAAGCTCTG
The DNA here is from genome assembly GCA_039657365.1 of Stephania yunnanensis. NCBI lineage: Eukaryota > Viridiplantae > Streptophyta > Magnoliopsida > Ranunculales > Menispermaceae > Stephania > Stephania yunnanensis. The sequence continues at coordinate 21,058,092 of CM077581.1, read as the reverse complement.
GTTCATGACTCTCATGAAGGTGCTAGGTGCGTTCGACAACCCAAACGACATGACTAACCACTCATACAGCCCCTCCCTGGTTTTAAAAGCAGTCTTCCACTCATCCCCAACTCTAACGCGAATCTGGTGGTACCCACTCTTCAAATCCATTTTTGTAAAAAATTTTGCTCCACTCAATTGGTCAAGTAAATCATCCAATCGAGGGATAGGAAAGAGATACCTGACAGTAATCTTGTTGATTGCTCTACTGTCCACACACATCCGCCAGAGCCATCTTTCTTTGGTGTAAGGAGGGTGATGCACGCACACGGACTTAGACTTTCACGGATGAATCCCTTCGCCGCAACTCTTCAACTCGTCTCCGCGCAACTCCTCATGCTCACTGGGACTCATTCGGTAGTGCGGTCTATTAGGTAGTGACGCACCAGGTTCAAGGTCAATCGATGCTTGAATATCACGCAATGGTGACGATCTTCGGCATCTCATCAGGGAAAACATCACAAAACTCCTTCACCATAGAAATTGCAGCTTCAGGAACATCAACATCTCTATTTACCTCCTTTCCCATCAAGATGCAAACGACCTCAGAATCCCGTAATTCATCTTCAAATCTTGCCAAAGACAAAGAACCGCTAGATTCTTTAGTAGGCTTAACTTCCTCCGGTCCTTGGCGGTACTAGCACAATCTTCACTCCTCTTGAACATAATGGTGTATTTATTTGTTCCGCCATCATGCACAACTCCCCTATCAAACCGCCAAGGACGTCCCAAAGAATAAGTGGCAAGCATCCATAGCCACAACATCACACCAGACTGAATCCTTGTAGTTAGCACCAATAGAAAAAGTCACCAAGGCGCGCTTCGACACCTTCACCTCACCACCCTTCTTCAGCCAAGCTAGCTTGTAGGGCTCGGTGTTGTTCGCTTGAAAGGCCCAACTTCGAACCGCTTCAACTGAGACGATATTCTCGCAACTGCCTGCATCAATCATGAACCCGCACACCTTGCCTAAGATGGTACACTTGGACTGAAAGATGTTATTCCACAACCACTCATCATCAGCGATAGCTCTAGGAGTCATACAAGAACGCCTTACAACTAAGGCAGTACCCACATCTCCAGTCACGACCTCCTCTTATGTGTTGTCAGAAGTATCAAACGCTGGTTCTGCAGTGATGTTGGCCTCTTCCTCGTCGTCTTCCTCTTCGTTCTCAATAAAGAGAGCCTTCTTCCCTTTACATTCTGACTTCCTGTGACCAACTTCACCACAACCGAAGCATTCAATCCCACTAGTGCTAGGTCTGTTTGTGCGACTAGCATGGTTAATTGCATTGATATTACCTCCAGTATTGGCTGTCCCAATACTAACATTACTGGAAGCATTACTCACACCCCGACGCTGTTGTTTCTCCACCAACAATGCTCGCTGGTGCGCTGCAGATAAGGAAGCCGGATCAAACATGTTGACGACATCTTGGATCTGCACCCTCACCCACCAATATATCGCGCCACTAATTGGTCGTTAGTCTCCGTGATTCGTTTCTAGCGACTAATCGATAAAACTCGCAGTAGTGTAATCATCTACTGACTTTGCCCCTTGTCTCAGATTCTGCAACCTCTGATACATAAGGCGTTGGAAATTGTAAGGCAAGAACTTTGCCCGTAAGTACTTTTTCATCTTCTCCCACGAGGTGATCTTCGCCTTTCCATTCCTATTCCGCATCAACTTCTGCAGTTGCCACCAAGGCGTGGCCCTGTTGCGGAATCTGGTCGCAACAAGTTGCACACGCTTGTCTTCGGGCACACCTTTGAATTCTAGGACTTCTTTAACTGACGCCAGCTAGTCCAAGAATTCTTCCGATCGAAGGGTGCCATGAAATTCTGGGACATCCGTCTTCAACCCAGACTCCCACCGCCTGCGATCATCCTCAACTGCACGCGGCCTGTAGCGCCTCCTCGGTGCCTCAACATACTCATCCTCCCTTTCTGTAGAAGAATCTCCTACTGGTTCATCACGAACAGGTTCCCTTCGATGGTTACGGACACGATCAATATTTTGACCCAACAACTGATCGATTCTGGCAGTTAATCGTTCTACCACCGCGTCCATGCGTTGGTCAATCAATTAGCCAATTTATCGATTCAGATTGTCACGGTCATACACCTCCTCGATACGCTCTTTGGTTCCTCTTCTACGGCATGATTTCTCCAATCGCTACCAAGGACTCGATACCAACTTACGCAGCGGAGATCTTCTAAATCAGTCGAACGAATCCACGAACAACTCGATCTAGGTCAGAACTTAATCCAAAGTTCAAAAATTCTTTTATTTCAATCAAAACTACGAATTAAACCCAATAGATCGCTTAAATAGCGAAACCCTAAAATTTGCCAAAAATAGTAAAAAGTCCAAAAAGCCCTAAACTAAAAACTAGACGAAAAATAGAAACAAACGCCGCAAAACGGCAATAAAAACGAAAATGCCTAATGAAAGTTATAAGCAAAACAAAAGTTTCCTTAAAATAGCAAAATTGCCGTTTCGGAGGTCGAAACGATGGAATTTCGCAGAAAAATGTCGTACTCACAGCATAGCTGTGAGTTGTGATCTCCACGCCGTTTCCAGTAAACCCATGCCCCCGGAACGCCAAAACTCAAACGCCCAAACTTCGCCATTTGCGGAAATTACTAAAATGTCATCCTCTCATATCTTTCCATCATATTTTTTCAAGAATTTACAAGCTAATTCTTGGACTTCATCAGAATGTGAATTAGAGTTGGTAATAGAGTTGTGAATAGTGAGTCTGATGATAGAAAGATGGTGGATATCGTATGGTCGAACCCCTTGTGTTTGGGAAAAGAGTTTGGTTGTTTGTCTTTGTAACGATTGACATCGTTAACCTAAGTGATTACTGTTAACTTGAGTTATTAGTAACCTAAGCTCGACCGACACTATGTCATGGACGAGTGAACTGGATGTTATAGGTAGATATTTTGATAATTTGGTTGCCAATTGTTGTGTCCCGATTAAAGCATGGGCGATCCTTGGGGTCGACACATGCACTCATGTTGAGGTGTATTGGATGGTACCCCATCAACTTGTGCAAAAAGCCGGTCACTAAACCATTTTCCTTGAAGAAGATAACTGGGTGGTGGCACCTAATGGTGATGCCCCTCATTTCTTTCGAATCATTGTTTACTACACTATGAACAACCTGAGTTGACAACATGTCATATCATATGGCTTTCATTGGTACTTGTTTGAGAATGGATTTGAACCGTTGATGTTTGTGGATGCTGCCCCGTCTTCCATTATGATGTCTATTTGGATGTTGAATGGTTTATTACTCTTGTGCTCATTCACAATCTTGTTTGTTGTTGTTCAGTCCTAAGTCTACCACCTTAAGGACAAGGTAACTTGTGTGAGAACAAATGTTCATGTGAGTTGTATAGTGTTCAGAGAATGAGTGGTTGGGTAGAGTAAAAATAGATACATGCAGGTAGAGAAAAGCATAATGTAGTTTGATGGTAATAAGGTTCACCCATTTGAGGGTTTGGGAAGAGTGTCGGGCGTCTCTTCTTTGTGTTGTTCTATGATTTCTATTGAGTCCCATCGAATACGATCTGTTTCTCGTTATTATTTTACTTTGCAAAATCAATAAAGTTATTTTCTATTTTTATTTTTATTTTTCAAAATTGCTCTTCCTATTGTTTTGCTTCGTAGTTTAGACTTACAAGCGTTGTAAGCTGTTATGCATGTAAGATTTTACGCACATAATATGGTGCGATTCGTGTGAATACTCCTGCATTTCTTCATGCATGCGGTCTTGTTTTGATTTGCTTTCTAAAAGCAGCACCTGCCATGAAATGATGAAATGCTACGAGGACAGTTGAAGTCATTCACTTTCTTGGTTACCGTGTGATCCACTTTAAAATTTGTATGATACATTTCAAATTATGTTGGCGCGCATTTCGAAATGTATCGTATGAATTTCAAAAAGGTGGGTGATTTCAGGTGTGTCAAAATATCGTTTTCCACAAAAAAATCATTTCCCTATTATATATATGTTAATGAAGTATATATATGTTAATGAAGCAGAGAAATACCTTTTTAGTTCTGTTTAGTATCAACAGTGTAATATCATGTTTTATAACATTTGAATTTTGTACACGGTATAACATAAGTTTATAATGTAATTTTCTTTAAACAGACGTACAATATTAGAAAGAAAATTGGCGGATGCCGATGCATCTGAGGAGGATCAGAATAACTTACTCAAGTTCTTGGAGAAAAAGGAGACAGAATACATGCGTCAGCAGAGGCATAAAATGTGGGCTAATGATTTTGAGTTTTTGACTATGATAGGAAAGGGTGCATTTGGAGAGGTATGTTTTTTCTTTAAATGCATACAGTTTGCAGGTCTAAATAGTCAAGTTAGACTATTTATACAGTAGAACAATTTTGATATTTAATAGAAATTTTAAAACCCTTATTAAAATGGGTTGTTATTAAATAACACTTAATTGATATGCGTTTTAAAACCTTTATGTAATACATGTATTAAAAATTAAAAGATAACACATTTTCAAATGACATTTAATAACACTCTAGTTAATAAATGTTTTAAAACATCTATTAAAGGCTAAAAATGTTATAGTGATATAAATAGTGTGTGACTGAATTATACTCAAACTATAATGCTGAGATATCGTTCTATTTGTCGAACACACAATTGCATGCATGCTCATATGCCATTACTTGTGCTATTATGTTTCCACAGTGCGAACTACCATGTCAAGTGTGAATTACAAATGTAACCTTAATGTATTTTTTCAATTATAATGTTGGGTGATTTCGGCGACTTGACTGGAAGAGCTTTCATTGTTTACTATTTGATAGATTTCGAAGAAGAGTTTAAGAATTGTATTAATGTGGGCGAATTAACTACAATAGAGTGTTCTTATTTATAGAGCTGAACAAATAATAAAATAAGGAAAGTTACATAAACTACCTAGATATCAAAATATAGAAACTTCATAAATAGCTAAACTACAAAATATAACAAATACTATAATTTCCTTAATACCCATCCTCAAACTCAAGTTGGTTCATGAAAACCAACTTGAGGTTGTCAAACGAATCGGTAAACCTGACAAATCTAAGGTTCGTTGCGAAGTATATCAACGATCACCGAAGATGGCAAGAAAATGATTCAGATGTGGCAGAGTCAGAACAACGAAACTGTATGTAGAACAACATATATCAAAGTTGACGACGAACAGATAGCATAGTCGACGACAGGCAAAAAACGGAGTCAACATAGTTGACGGCAGCCAGACAACAGAGTCGACGTTGTCGATGGCAGGCAGATAACGGAATCGACGTAGTCGACAACAGGCAAACAGAGCAAGCAGAGCAGTGGATATCACAAAGGAAAAGAAATCAAGGACAAGAAAAAAATTGAAACGAGCATCAATGGAAGCAACAACAAGTGAACATGAACAGAAGCATGAAAGCAAACACCACAAATCGGTCGTCGACTCGAAGGTCGACCGACCTAATATTAGAAACCAAGCTCTGATACCATGATAGATTTCAAAGAAGAGTCTAAGAATTGTATTAATGTGGGCGAATTAAGTACAATAGAGTGCTTTTATTTATAGAGTTGAACAAATCATAAAATAAGGAAAGTTACTTAAACTACCTAGATATCAAAATATAGAAACTTCATAAATATCTAAACTACAAAATATAGCAAATACTATAATTTCTTTAACACTATTGAAAGAATACAACCTTACTTATGAAAAACTCACTAGAAATTGGAGTAAAACCTGAAGTTACATGCAAAGTTATTTTGCTTTTGTTTTGTATATTGCTGGACACAAAGATTAGGGAAGGCGGTTGGGGTGGTTTGGACACCTCCAAGCACAGCCTACAAATGACCCCACTAAAAAACTCGACTGAATAGAAACTGAAAAAATTCGATGATCTAGGGGTAGACCAAAGCTAACTTGAGACATTGATTAGGAGGGAATGAGGCTTTGTTGTTATGTGTAATCTTATATTATAACTCGTGATCCAACACGAAGAGAAGGAAAAGAAAACTAGTAATAGGAAACGTCTATTTTTTGATGGTTCATGGGGAAGTCTGTATCTTGGTAGTCAAAATTGCAAAAGTGTGTTGCTTTGTCCACGACAGAGGCAGAATATATTGCTATAACTAAAGCAAGCAAATAAATGCTTTGGTTGAAGAGATTCCTTCAAGAGTTGGGGTTGAAGCAAGAAGATGGGTATGCAGCGAACTGTGATAGTCAGAGTGCTCTAGATTTGAGCAAGAATGCTACTTATCATTGCCGCACTAAGCACATTGATATCCGATACCATTGGATTCGAGAAGTTGTGAATGATCATGAGATGAGTCTGAAGAAGATTCACACTGATAAGAATCCAGCTGATATGTTGACGAAGGTGGTGACTCGTGAGAAGCATCAGTCCTGCACCAAGTTGGTGGGGCTGAGTTGTTATTGAGCATCAAATATGATTGAGATCTCCCCATGTGTTGGAGGGGGAGATTGTTGGGTTTTGTGTGGGCCCCACAAAAAAAAAATAGAAATTCCAACAGATAAAGCAACTAATTGGTTATGGAATAGGAATCTTGGACAAGAAAATAGGAAAGAAGATTGGAGTGAATTAACGAATTGGAATATACTTCTAATTAGCCAGCTTTTGGTTTTTTGGCAATTCTTTTTCTCTCTTCTACGTTGTGCGTTCAAGGCGGTGAATGCAACAACAATTTTCTCTACATTGAAGATACATCAAGATCTTGAATCAGAAGACTCGCGGCGAAGTCTTTGGTGATTTCTTGGTGATCAAGAAAGGGTACAATTTGAGGGTGGAGTTCTTCAAGATCTTGGTGTGACCATTCAAGTTCTTTGAAGGAGTTATATTCTATTTTCCTCAATTGAGATTCTTGTACTCTTTATTCATATAGTGGATTTATTCGGAGTTTGGCCCGTGGTTTTTTTCCTCTGATTTGGAGGGTTTTCCACGTTAAATCTTGTGTTCTTTGTGGTGTGATTGATTTGGTGCATTGTTCGTGGCTTAGTGGATTTTATTCATCTGTTTCTCAAGTTGAAGGGGTTACTTTCTTGTTGAGTAACCCCAACAAGTGGTATCAGAGCCGCGGTTAGTTCGTGTTCCGGAATCTTTGTGGGAATCAAGATGGTGGATGATAATGATAAATCAAGCAATATGGTCAAGTTGACGGCTACGAATTATTCAATTTGGCAACCGATGATGGAAGATCATCTTTATTGCAAGGATTTATTTGATCTAATTGAATTTGGACAAAACAAGCCAGAGAAAATATCCGATGTTAATTGGAGGAAGTTGCACCGAAAAACTGCTGGGACTATTCGAAAGTAGATCGATCTCGGTATTTATCACCATGTCGAAAGAGGTTGATGCACGGAGTTGTGGAGAAAATTGCGAATATGTGTGAGAGGAAGGGGCTCGAACAAGACTTCTCTAATTAGAAGGCTTGTTAATATGAAGTACAAAGATGGGCGGTCGATGATAGAGCACTTGAATGATTTCGAAGCATTGATCAATCAATTAAGTGCTATGAAGATTGTGCTTGAGGATGAGTTACAAACACTTTTACTCTTGAGCTCGTTGCCAGAAAGCTGGGAAACCTTGGTGGTGTCTCTAAGTAATTCTGCTCCAGGCGGTGTCTTATCTTCATCCATAGTGCGGGATAGTCTCTTTGACGAGGAGACTAGGAGAAAGGATAAAGGCATTGAAACTTCACAAGCTCTTGTTACTACTGCGGAACATAGAGGCAGAAGTCAGTTTAGAGGTCCGATGGGGGCAGAGTAAATCTAGAGGCAAGTCTCAAGGAAAAGGAAAATTCTCTTGTTATCATTGTGGCAAGGAATGACACATAAAGAAAAATTGTAGAGTGTGGAAAAGAGAACTTAATGATGAGAAAAATCAAAATAAAGCGAATGGTCGAATACTACTACCGCTATATCGATGCAATTGAAGACTTGGTTGTGCTTTCTTTGGTTGAGGATCAAGGTCATGTCACTAATACAGGGAATGGGTTGTTGATTCCGCAACATCCTTCCTTGCTACTCCGAGGAAGGATTTCTTCTCTCGTTTATCGAGCAGGGGAAATTTTGGCAAGGCAAAGATGGGGAACAACAGCTTTTGCGATATATAGTTGGCATTGGAGATGTCTTTGTGCAGACAAATATGGGTTGCACGGTAATTCGAAAGATGTGCGACATGTTCCTGATCTCGTCGAATTTGTTTTCTACTTTTGCTTTGGACCTAGATGGTTACTACAACATCTTTGGGGGCAAGGAGTGGAAACTCACCAAAGGCTCAATTGTTGTTGCTAGAGGAAAACTGAGCTATACACTTTATAAGACTCAATTGAAGACCGTCAGAGGTGACCTGAACGCAATTGAAGATGGTTCTTCACCAGATCTGTGGCATAGGCGGCTAGGTCACTTGAGTGAGAAAGGGTTGCATGTGTTGGCAAAGAGGTCTCACATTCCCTTTGCCAAAGGTAAATATTTGAACCCTTATGATGATTGCTTATTAAGTAAGCAACATAGAGTTTCTTTTTCTTCATCATCTGAAAGAAAAAGAGATTTACTTGAGTTAGTATACTCTGATGTTTGTGGTCCCATTGATGTGGAAACTATGGGAGGTGGCAGATACTTTGTTACTTTTATTGATGATGCTTCACGGAAGGTTTGGGTGTTTGTGTTGAGAACAAAATGTCAGGTTCTCGAGTACCTCAAGAAGTTTCATATGTTGGTGGAACGAGAAAAAAACGTATCTTTGAAGTGCCTTCGTAGTGATAACGGGGGAGAATACACTTCAAAGGAGTTCGAGAATTATTGCTCAGAAAATGGAATCAGACATGAGAAGACTGTTCCGGGTACTCCTCAACATAATGGTGTTGCTGAAAGAACAAACAAAACCATCTTTGATAAAGTCAGATGTATGTTAAAAATGGCTAAGTTGCCCAAGTCGTTTTGGGGTGAGGCTCTCAGTACTGCTTGCTACTTGATGAATCGATCTCCTTCAAGACACATTGGAGTTTGATGTTCCAGAGAGAGTTTGGTCTGGGAAAGATGTTACTTACTCTCACTTGAAGGTGTTTGGATGCAAGGCATTTATGCATGTGCCTAAGGAGCAGAGACAGAAACTTGATGATAGAACTGTTCCGTGTATCCTCTTGGGATTTGGAGATGCAGAGTTTGGTTATAGGTTATGGGATCCAGAGAAGAAAAAGATTGTCAGGTCCAGGGATGTGGCCTTTCATGAATATGAGACCATAACAGATTTGAAGACATCAAAGAAAATCATAGTTGATGATGATGATGTTTCTGGATTGGAGTCTTCTTCCATTACTGATGCCACACATGAGGGAGACTCATTTGAAGAACATGGGGTTGATGTGCCAGAACCAGTTGATGATGCTTGAGCGGGGGAGCAAACTCCTCCACCAACAAATTTAGTTGAACCTTCACTTAGAAGGTCTGAGAGAGGGTTGCTTCCTTCTACTAGGTACCCCAGTTCTAATTATGTTACAATTACAGAAGAGGGGGAGCCAGAGAGCTTCCAGGGAGTTTAGATTCACAAAGACAAAGCTCAATGGATGAAAGCAATGCAGGAAGAGATTTATATGGATCAACCTGAAGGATTTGAAGTAACAGGAAAAACACATTTAGTTTGCAAGTTGAAGAAGAGCTTGTATGGACTGAAACAAGCTCCAAGGCAATGGTATAAGAAATTTGACTCTTTCATGATGAGTCAAAAGTACACTAGAACAGATGCAGATCATTGTGTCTACTTCGAGAACTTTTCATATGGGAAGCTTGTGATCTTGTTGCTCTATGTTGATGATATGTTGATAGTGGGGCATGATGTTTCCTTGATTGGAAACTTGAAGAAAGAATTATCTAGTTCTTTTGATATGAAAGACCTGGGGCCGGCAAAACAGATTCTTGGCATGCAGATTATTCTTGACAGGAGATCCAAAAAGTTATGGGTGTCACAGAAAAGTATGTTGAGCAGTCTCTGAGCGATTCAATATGAAGAATGCTAGGCCAGTTAGCACACCTCTTGCTAATCACTTCACACTTAGCAAGAAATCATGTCCCTCTACTTCTATAGATATAGCAGAGATGTCAGATATTCCTTATTCCTCTACAGTTGGGAGTTTGATGTATGCGATGGTTTGCACCCGACCGGATATTGCTCACGCAGCTTGGTGTGGTCGTGATTTCTCTCAAATCCTGGAAAAGTTCATTGGGAAGCAGTGAAATGGATTTTGAGATATTTGAGAGGTACTTCGACGATGTCTTTATGTTTTGGGGGCTCGAAACCTACTTGGAGGGATATACAGATTCAGATATGGCAGGTGGCCTTGATGGCAGAAAATCTACTTCGGGTATGTGTTCACTTTTGTAGGGGGAGCTGTATCTTGGCAGTCAAAATTGCAAAATTGTGTTGCTTTGTCCACGACAGAGGCAGAATATATTGCTATAACTAAAGCAAGCAAAGAAATGTTTTGGTTGAAGAGATTCCTTCAAGAGTTGGGGTTGAAGCAAGAAGATGGGTATGCAAAGGAACCGTGATAGTCAGAGTGCTCTAGATTTGAGCAAGAATGCTACTTATCATTGCCGCACTAAGCACATTGATATCCGATACCATTGGATTCGAGAAGTTGTGAATGATCATGAGATGAGTCTGAAGAAGATTCACACCGATAAGAATCCAGCTGATATGTTGACGAAGGTGGTGACTCGTGAGAAGCATCGGTCCTGCACCAAGTTGGTGGGGCCGAGTTGTTATTGAGCATCAAATATGATTGAGATCTCCCCATGTGTTGGAGGGGGAGATTGTTGGTTTTTGTGTGGGTCCCACACACAAAAAATAGAAAGTCTAACACATAAAACAACTAATTGGTTATGGAATAGGAATCTTGGACAGAGAAAATAGGAAAGAAGATTGAAGTGAATTAACGAATTGGAATATACTTCTAATTAGTCGGCTTTTGGTTTTTTGGCAATTCTTTTTCTCTCTTCTACGTTGTGCGTTCAAGGTGGTGAATGCAACAACAATTTTCTCTACATTGAAGATACATCAAGATCTTGAATCTGAAGACTCGCGGCGAAGTCTTTGGTGATTTCATGGTGATCAAGAAAGGGTACAATTTGAGGGTGGAGTTCTTCAAGATCTTGGTGTGACCATTCAAGTTCTTTGAAGGAGTTATATTGTATTTTCCTCAATTGAGATTCTTGTACTCTTTATTCATATAGTGGATTTATTCGGAGTTTAGCCCGTGGTTTTTTCCCTTGGTTTTTCCCTCTGATTTGGAGGGTTTTCCACGTTAAACCTTGTATTATTTGTGGTGAGATTGATTTGGTGCATTGTTCGTGGCTTAGTGGATTTTATTCATCTGTTTCTCAAGTTGAAGGGGTTACTTTCTTGTTGAGTAACCCCAACAGCATTATCAACTTTTTCAGTTTATTAGGTCCTTATTCAATCATGAAATTCTTTATATTTCCCTTTTGTGTTTGCTTTAGCTCATTATTTACGAGGATTCTTTGTTCAGAATGTGTCCATTTTTCATTTTAGGTCAGAGTTTGTCGAGAAAAAACAACTGGACATGTTTATGCAATGAAGAAACTTAAGAAATCTGAGATGCTTCGCAGGGGGCAGGTATGAATTTGCTTTACTTTCCAGACTATTTGAGTTCTCATTTTCTTTTTGCGCATTTCATCTAAATTAATTTATTAGGTGGAGCATCACCGCCCATCAATTGCACTTAATCAAGTACAATGGAAAAGTTTGATCCATGTAGCTGACCCCAATTAATTTGAAACTGAGGTTATATTGTTGTTGTATATTAGGTGGAGCATGTTAAAGCTGAAAGGAATCTGCTTGCATAAGTTGATAGCAATTCTATAGTTAAGCTTTATTGTTCTTTTCAAGATGATGAGTTTTTGTATCTCATTATGGAATATTTACCTGGCGGAGACTTGATGACTTTGCTGATGAGAAAGGAGATCTTGACTGAAGATGAGGCTCGCTTTTACATTGGGGAAGCAGTTCTTGCTATTGAATCTATTCACATGCATAACTATATTCACAGGTTTACAAACAGTTTTTGTCGTTGATTTGTTGCCTTAGTAGTGTTGTTTGCTTTCTTACTTTATTTGATCACGGTAGTTCCTGTTCTTTTTTTTAAGCATCATTATCTGAGTAACAAGGTTTGAAACTTTGACTTCGCCTGTAACTTCACTCACTTAAAATTCGAAATTAATTTAAGAAAGTTAACTTCGACTAGAGATGTAAATGGAGACGGGAGGGGAAGGGATGGGGACCCATCTCCATCCCCAATCCCCGCTTAAGAATTCATCCCCAATCCCCATACCCATTCCCACGCGGGGATGAATTTTCAACCCCGCCTAATCCCCGCGGGGATAGAGAATCCCTACACTAGAACAAATTTGACTTTTGATAGAGGTTTTGAACCTCTATGAAAGACTTTTCATAGAGGTTTTTGACCTCTATGAAAAGTGTTATCTTTTAAGGTGTTATCTTATCCTCGAAGCTTACATAGGGGTTTCAAACCTCTATCAAATCTCGATTATTTCATAGGGGTTTGAAACCTCTATAATATCTTCAAAGGCTTACATAGGGGTTTCAAACCCCTATCAATTGCAGTGATTTCATAGGGGTTTGAAACCTCTATATTATCGTCAATGGATTACATAGGGGTTTCAAACCCCTATCAAATGTAATTTTTTTAAAAAAAATAACCGAAAATGCCTAGAATTAATTTTCATTTTCATTTTCAATTGAAAATATACAAATCTACATTTCACTCGCAATATTATTATTCCATCAAGAAACAAAGTAACTTATATTAAAAGAAACATTTAGCTTTTGCCAAAGAGAGGGATATTGTTCTTCCCAAAAATGGAACTCAGCCTGCCGGCATTGCCAAGCACTCAACTAAATTATTGACTTTCCTCGAGTCAAACCCAGCAAAAAGAATGAACAAGAGAAGAAAAAATAAAATTTAAGGCACAGAAAGCAAGTTAAGCAGCAGCCTCCTTGGCTATCTCCTCGGCCTTGGCGATGACTTCTTCGATTCCTCCGACCATGTAGAATGATTGCTCTGAAAGATCATCGTACTTTCCATTTAGAACACCCTGCCAAACCATCCAAACAGAATTTTGTTCAATAAAGATATGGAAAGATTATGGCACGCCAAAATCAAAGACTTGGCATCATAAACTTGGCACCATGTCGTTGCTATCATTTTTTTTTTTCAAGAGGTTGCTAGCATTTTCATTCACATATTCGTTGACATCAACAACCTCAATCCCAAAACAACAATAACAACAACAACAACAACACATATGTAAACCAGCCTCTGCTTGCTTATATGTATTGTAAAAACTAAAACCAAAACTTAAACAATAGGACTTATTTTCACAATTAATCTTCCATGTATAAGAGTGTTGATCATTTAAGATCACATTTGGAGTGGCAGAGGTTTGTACAGAGAGGGTCTTGTGCCTCTCTTTGTGTACTAATGCTCACATGATCAGTAGAAAACCAAGGAGCTGTAAACCAGCCTCTATTAGATATTGGAATATGAGGAAAAAAATAGGGAAGATCACAACAAAAACAACAATAACAACAACACCACCACCACATATGGAGAAAGGTTAAGAAAATCAATGAATACCCATATGGAGAAAGGTTAAGAAAATCAGAAACCAATGAATACCAATGAATACCCATATGGAGAAAGGTTAAAAAAAACATGATTGGAATTAGAAACCAATGAATACCCATATGGAGAAAGGTTAAGAAAATCAAAATGAAGTGTGATTACTTTGTTTTAGAGTCGCCTGCAGCCATGGCCGCATTTTTCTCTGCTTGTTTCTTTGTCTTTGCTGGTGCTCCATTGAACTTCAAATCTTCAAGCTCAACAGTTGAAGTGAAAACTGGGAGATGGCCAGGGCTTGATCAATATACAAAAGACCTTGCTTGTTAAAAAGGCCTATAGATACTAAACAATCTAAGATGCCACCACCAATCTCAATTCAAATAAGACATGTACATGAGATTGTTACCTGTGAATAAAGTGCATAACTGTTTGACCATAATCGATATGATAGTGGAAGCAAGGTTGCCGTCTCTTGGTGGAAGATGGTTAAGGTGATCAGTGAGTTCAGTCCTTCAGAGCCTCTATATTCTTAATTTAATGCCTTTGACATGCCATTGATGTTCTCTTAAGTAGTTAAGAGTGTCAAGTACATAAAATATGGCATGATTCATTCAGGTTGTAAATTTAATTATTTCTTGCCAATACAATATGAGAAGATTTTGGTAGACCATAAAGTTGTTGGAAGCAAACCTTGTGAAAAGAAAAGAGAGCTAAGGCAGCAGAAAGCAACTTGAAGATGCTCCAGCCTTTGTTCCAAATAAAATTTGATCCATTCACGTTCCTGTTGAAATTCCAAGAATACGCAACTCCCAAATTTAGTTATTTGAAATTTTAAAGATTAATCATGTTGATGAAAAGTAACAACATACCAATTTGATTAGCAATCACGAGTATCTTTCGTAGAAACTTTTATGCTTTATTGCGCATGGGCTTGTTGCTTTAGAAGGTGCTTAATTCACATGGAGATCCAACATTTAGTGACTAATAAAAAACTATAGTTAATTAAGGACCTATAAATAAATAAATAAATAATAATTCAAGGGCCTCTAACTAAATATATTTTTGGCCACTTAGGCACCACTTAGCCTAAACTAGGGAAATCGCCTCAGGATCACCTTGGCGCCTTGCGATCATTGGAATCAACCAAGGAAGGTCTGCACTGGCTTGTTGCTTTAGAAGATGCTTCCATAAGCAAGTCCGACATTTTACATCCCTCAAAGGTCCTTCCAATAAAGTTTAGACACTGATAAGAAGTTTTGCAGGACTTGTTATAGGAAATCCAATCAAGTACAAGCAACATATTGGAAGCACATTTTATTTTAGTTAGCACACCATCAATTACACTAAATTGAGTGCAATGGAAGAGTTTGATGTAACCGTCCCCAACTAATTTGGGATTGAGGCAATGTTATTGTTGTTGTTTGTTGTACGAGTTGTCAAACTTTTTATATTTTTAAATGGGAAAGAGGCTCAGTACATTAATTAGGAAAAAGAAAAAACTTGCAAACAGAACAAAAACTCCAACTTAATGTAGAGAATAGAGAAAAGAAGGTTATAGCAAACAATTTTTGTCCTCCACCAACTCATACCCGATTATTAGATTAATTTCTATTGGAAGAGAAAATAGTGAGATGAATGTTGTTGTCGTGCATGCAAAGTTTTAATCTATCAAACACTTGTTTAACTTCTTCAGTGAAAGTAAACAACCAGAACCTATAATTATAAAGAATAAAGAAGACTAGTATGGTTTCATCCAATCTCGAGCTAATCTTTCTAGGCAAATATCATTTAATTCAAGAAGAATGGATACATTCAATTCAAAGAACATACTCGATGACTATGACCCTACAATACTAAATGAGAAAAATACAAAGAAATTCGAACCCGAACTACATCCACATCAACAAAAAAAATATCAAATAGAAAATATAGCTAAATCGAATAACATGAACAAAACTGAGAACTCGCAACAACATGATGCCTACACCTTTATGTGCATTCAAACTTTGGGAGGAATTTGAGCACATCTCATCAACTAACCTTATAAAGAGAGAGGAAGTCGTCATCCTTTAACAAAATCAAAGTATCCATAAGCATGTCAAGCGGAATCTACATACAAAATAAGAAATGGTTAGCTTTCTTCAAAGTACAAAGCATGATCAACACACGGATAAACTTTATTCATCACTACTCTCTATAGCAACTTGCGAAAAACCTTGAGAACTCAAGATAATTGAGCAACAAATTAAGTTAAAAAAAAACTTTCGAGATACACTCAACCTTTGGTCCCGATCAATCACATGTTGAAACAAGTTATTGTTCGAATCTAAAAGAGTAGGAACTTCCAACCAAAAAGAAAAAATAGAAAGATTAGGAACTTTTAA
This sequence comes from Stephania yunnanensis, assembly GCA_039657365.1. Classification (NCBI taxonomy): domain Eukaryota; kingdom Viridiplantae; phylum Streptophyta; class Magnoliopsida; order Ranunculales; family Menispermaceae; genus Stephania; species Stephania yunnanensis. The sequence continues at coordinate 21,041,936 of CM077581.1, read as the reverse complement.
GCCTCTTTGAATAGACTTGTAGCTTCAATAATGTTTCCAGACGCAGGGTCCATTGTTTGACATCCTAGAAAGGTTATTCCAACAAAATCCATTCAAGTACAAGCGGCATATTGAAGGTCCAATTTATTTTAGTTGGAAAAAGACTCGATATAACTAATTACAAAAAATAAAGAGCAAAGAGCACTTCTACTTTAAGCAGATCATAGGAAAAAAGAGAAGGTTAAAATAAACATCTAAAAGTGTGTGTCCGAATTAGAATAACTCACTTGAATTGGTAAAATCAAGGATGTTTTAGGAATGATCGATACATAAAGTCGAAGTACATACATAACTGAAAAAGAACACTTTGTACTTTTATAATCAACTGGAACATTTCTTTCTGTTGGTAGTGAGGATCACAGATTCTGCGCCTTATTATGTGATCGCTAAATGAAAAAAAGGTACAACTCTATTGAAATCCTAGTAGATTACTCACGACTAAACTTGCAACAAAAATAAGATAGAAGAAAGCCTTTGGAATACTAAAAAAGAAAAGATCATGGATAAATTCTTAGAATAAAAAATATAAATTAGTCTAGATAAGCAAAAACATGTCACTTACAATTTTATCAAAGAGCTCCCTTCCAAGCTTCTGATTCCGAACAATAAAAATCTTTGTCTTACTTTCCCATCACCCGACATAAAAATCAATTTCAATCACTAGATGAGAATACCCTAACAGACCACGAAATTCAATCCACCATCATGATCTCATCAAATCATTATAAGCATAAAACCGCAAATTACTTTCAAACCAAACACCTAGATGGTGGCTTATGCGGCGCATCCCTTGATTTGATCATGGATAAATTCTTAGATAGCTCAAACTTATGATAAGGGATTTTCATTTACAAAATTGAAATATAGTTCTTGTGCCAAATTTCGGGAAACATTTAAATAAAAAAGCGTAAAAGGATTTCTCAAGAATGACAAAGGAAATCAAATCTTAAAATACACGCATACCTCATACAATTGAACCACATTTGGTTGTTTGATTAACTTCATTGTTTCTATTTCCAGCTTTATCTACACCAAAAATCACCATAAAGACAAGTTAAAAATTGTTGACAAGTTGTTTCATTATGGATGCTATAAATTGATTAAAAGGCAAAGAGATCACAAGATTCTCCAATCGGTTCAGTAAATCATATGTCTAAATATGGACCATAGTTGATTTATGAAGATCTTGAAAGATCGATAGAGATGTAGAAGGAAGTTGAAAAGAATGACAAGGAAAACCAATTCATATATATATAGAAGATTAAGATTTTTGGTTATGTAAAGGTGAGGTTTGATCTTGGTCTCACACACTACTTGCGTCAATCATTGGTTTCTCTTTTAGGGAATTTTTTTTTATTAGCTCTCCAACTAGGATCCTATAAACTCCTATATATATTCAACTCCCTTTGACATATGAGTTCATGTACATCTACTTCTTCTTCTTCAAACTAGCTAGCTAGCTAGCTATATAATTAATTAACCTCCTCTCATCTCCTCTCCTTTCCTTATCTAATTCTTATTCGCTTACTTACTTGCGATTTTTCTTGATCTCTTGTTCTTTCATTAATTACAACAACAAGCTAGTATGACGCCCATAGAGATGATCAATTATATTATTGATGATGAGGAGTCAATTAGCAAGATACTGAGTGATGAAGTAATTTGCTTGTCAAATGTTGCAAACTCGATACTCATGGAGAAAACTCTCCTTACTTCGCGGGATGGAAGGCTTACGACGAGAACCCGTATAACGAATTCGACAACCCATCGGGCGTAATTCGATGGGTCTCGCCGAGAACCACGTGTCATTTGATTTGTTGGAGCAGGGGCTCTGAGCAGGGCTCGAGCAAAGACTCATCAAAAGCAACAACCAATAATTATAATAATAATATGTCAAGCTTAAACCGAGAAGGCAACATCCCACGCTTGACTCCCATTAGAACCCCGCCAGGCTTAAATGCTTAATTGAAGAAAAATTCCATCTTCCAAAGAACAACTCTACTCGCTTAATATATCATATCTTGAACTCCAATTAAGCTTCTTAAAAATAATCCTTTAAACAATTAACAAAGACGATGTTCAAACTTCTCCCACCTACACAAGTCGCCGAATCAAACTCGCTTTCGCAATTAGTCTTATGGGATCCTTAATCAAAGATTCCACAACACGTAATGTAACTCTAATCACTAATCGTTGAATCTTGAAAGTAGAAAGTGAAACCCCTAACATTTGACATCCAAAGTCATGAAATTTCAAAACTTGGGATCAAATCAATCACTATGCACTAAAATGAACGAACAAATCGAAACAAAACGATGACCAACAACATCGATTATGAGATTGTGAGACGAGAACTGGGGCTTGGTAATGTAAATCTAATCACAAATCGTTGAATCTTGAAAGTTGAAAGTGAAACCCGACATTTGACATCCAAAGTTCGTGAAATCTCAAAACTTGGGATCGGATCACTCACCGTGTGTACTAAAATGAACTAGAAAATCGAAACAAAGCGATGATCAACATCATCGGGTTATGAGATTGCGGGACGAGAAGTAGGGTTTGGCAATGTAGGTACCTGGTGCGGCAGAGCGAGAGCGAGAGCGAAAGTGAGAGCGAGAGCGAGAGCGAGCGATACTCCTCCATCTATTCGTTTCTTGCGCAGATTGTCGTCTCGCTTGCTCTTCCTGATCTCGACGAGATCGTATTCTCTTCTTCGGCGAGCGTGGTCTCCATCGACATAGAGAGTGATTTAGGGTTGGAGATCGAAAGGGTTTTTGATGAAGGTTTTGACGAGCGAGACGAGCGAGAAGGGTTGGAGATGTTGAGTTTTAATAGCCTAATACATAGGGGTTTCTAAAACCCCCTATAAATTAGGTGTTATAAAAAGCCTAATCACTTAATACATAGAGGTTACTTAAAAACCTCTATGAATTAGGTGTTATAAAAAGTAATACATAGGGGTTATTGAAAACCTCTATGAATTAGGTGCTATAAAATGTCTAATTTGTTCTAGTGCTATGAGAAAAAACATTCTCCATTTCATTCCCCATTGGATATCCCCGCGCGGAATTTGCAAAGAATCACCGTGGGAAAATATTTTTTATCACTTAATTTTTTTCAAAAATTTATAAAAAGTATGGTACATATGCATATAATTACAATTGTTGAAAATTTCAACCAAGTAAAGTATAACATATAAATATAGTTGCAAACAATTCAAAACAAAAAATATAATCATTTAAAAAATATATAATTAACCAAACAAGTTAAAATTATAAATCACATTAGAGTTTGTTTATCATTAGCGTTTTGGGTGAAGCTTTATAATATTATATAAAATCGATATATACAATGTATATATATGTATTTGAAAAATACATGGATCTTCGTGGGGATCCCTGCGGATATTACCAATAGGGATTATATTTTTTCCCATCCTCGTACTCATACCCGCATGGTTATGAAATTTTATCCTCATCCCCGTTGCGGTAATCCCCGTCCCCCGTGAGGATTCTCCACCCCACTTGCATCCCTAACTTCGACAATGGAAGTTTGACAAAAATTTGCCGATGCATGGAAGTTTATGAAATTTCACTTTAAATGCTATAAAACTTTTTTTTCTTTGTAGAGATGCTAGAAATATGTTTCATTTGAATTTAACCGAAGTTTAAGTATATTTCTAATATAGTCGAAGTTTCAGTCGAAGTTTGTTCAACTTCCAAATTTTTCTTCATGTTTTATTAACTTTCATCGATATTTTCGAAGTTCGGTGGAAGTTAGCTATGGTTAAGTCGAAATTTTACAATTTTTCTAATGCCTATAAACTTCTCTTCGCTCACCTCAAAATCGATAAATTTTGTTCGAACTACTTTGACGATTTTTTAAACCTGGTAACTCTAACTGCTTGATCTTTTTAACAGAGACATCAAGCCTGACAATCTGCTATTAGATAGATATGGTCACGTGAAGTTGTCAGATTTTGGACTATGTAAACCCTTAGATTGCAGTAATATCTGGGAAAAGGAGTTTTCAGCAAGAAATCAGGTTTCCAGTTCTGTAAATACTGATGGAAACCCTGCTGCTCCTAAACGCACCCAACTGGAGCAATTGCAACATTGGCAAAGAAACAGGAGAGCCCTGGTAAGTTCTGCGATCATGTTTTGAGATGGTCTTATCCATGTGCAGTGTAATATCTTGTTCATTGATGCTGACGGCAGGTTCGTAAATCAATGTCTTTGTTTATTAATTATGCCTTCCAGCCCTTCCCTTAATATTCTTTTTTTTTTTTTTTTTCTATTGGCATTCATAGGCTTCTTTGCTGTTTTACTCATTATTGCCATCAAAATAATTCCTGCTAACTTTTTTCTTCTCTTGTGGTCAATATAATCATTATGTTCTGATAGTTGTGCATTGCCCTATAAATTTCTAAACCATGAGGTGATTGCATATGCATATTTTGAAAGTCATTTTTATATAAGATGCTGTATGTCTCTCTTATCCGTATCGAGTAATAACATTGACTTGTGTCTTTATTTATCAATTGTTTGCCATCTCTTCATGTTCTTTTTCTTGCATTTATTGTCATGTTGCCAATTATAGGCTTCTTGTCTATGGCACTCAATATTATCACCAAATATTTGTTACTTGTCTTGGCGATATAAATGTTATTGCTACCTCTTTCAATCTTGTGTGTATATGGAGGCTTCCTAATGGGTTCCATATGTCTATCTGATACGAAGTTTTATAGTGTGCAACAAACATAGCGTTATGATGCATTTCGCAGCAATACGGTGATAAGAAAAAGCTATCTAGTGGCATATGTTGCTCGATAATCTTATGTGTGGCAGCACTAAAAATAATTTTGTAGCATTAACAAATTTATCCAAACAAAAGTCAGCTGTTTTGCAAGTGATTTTCGAACTATTTTCTAAATTTTAGTACTTTTTTCTCTTTCTTTTAGAAAATAATTTGTTATTATTAGGTTAGGTTTATAGCGTTTTATGTAGCCTATGAAATACATTTTCTGTTGATCAAAAGAAAAATGTTGAGTTTTGAGTTTTGGTTTATTCTCTTGAGTGGGCACCATTGTTGGTGGATTAAAGAACTTATCAAATCTACGCGTAGGTTTGGCGTTCTACCAGATCTTATGAAGCAAAAATCTTACTTGTGGAGATCATTAATACAAGCTTATCAAGAAGGGCCGGTCCAAAATAATTTAGGGGTGCGGGCGAAATTCTAATTGGAGCCCCCTTACTTTTTATACCTTTCATGAGTTCCCATGCATTAGCAACAACATAGCTGTAAACAAACAAGCAACAAAATAAATCTCAAAACTTTATACCACTAATAAAATTCCTAAACAACCAACAAAAAATTCCCATCACACGAATCAAAAATAAAAAGGCAAACATTTATCCAAGAAGACAAATAAATTTATGAAACTGAAATTAATGTAGATTTAACATGATAATAAGAGCCCTCAAACTTCATGAGGATTGACAATTCTTCCCTTTTCTCATTTGAAACAAACAAAAATGGCTATAAAAAAAACAAACTTGTTATATAAATTTCCAAATCTTCAACTTTCTGTGTCTCATAAAATTTGGCGAGCTAAAAATAGATTTATTCGAAGTAAGAATTGAATAGAAAAGAGTAAAGCGCTCAGTTGAAATCGTGGTTAAGAGATATGGAAGTAAATAAATGAGGTAGGCCTAAGTTTTGAATTTTAAAATAGAATAAGTTTCTAACAATATTAATAGGATGTTATATGCGTATAAAGTAAATTTTTAATTTAAATATATGGTTCATAAAGTCATACTAAGAATATTGGAATTTATGGTTTAAATGTACACAATGCATTATATATATATATATATATATATATATATATATATATATATATTTTATATATATATATATATATATATATATAAATATATAAAGAAGGTTAAGATTTTGACGGGCCTCCCTTTAGGTCATATTTAGTAACTTATAACTTTTTGGAATTTATGGTTTAAATGTACACAATGCATTATATATATATATATATATTTTGGCGGGCCTCCCTTTAGGTCATATTTAGTAACTTATAACTTTATGTAAATGAGTTCTCAATTATGCCTTTTTTTTTTAAAAAAAAGGTAAGCATATGTAGATGTTGGTCAATAATGACGTTCATGTATATATATATATATATGTGTGTGTGTGTGTATTATATGTATATATATTTAGGATACTTTTACAATGGAAACTAAAAATACCTTGTGCATTAAATGCTCTACTCTGGTCATTAAATGTTTGACAACATTAAAAAACATAATCTCTTCGTTCATTTTTACAAGTCATCATTCAAAAACTCTTTGTTAAAAAATATAAGTAGTTTTCGAAATAGTGGAGAACTTAGGTACCTGTTTACCCATTTTATCCATAAACATTTAATTACAATTAAACACTTGTTCTCTTTTTATTGGATAAGACAGATGATTGGTGTAGTTAATTACATAATTAAAGTATAGGCAATAATGTAATTTGAACACATAATTAATGCTTTCCTTGATATTTGTGTTTTGTAAACAACTTATATTATTGAGCAAAGGGAGTAGTTCCCATCAAATGTATGTATATTTGGGCTCGATTGTATAATTGCCCTTGTATTATATATATATATATATAGCAATCCTAAAATCCCTGGGCATACTCGCCTCTTGCTCGAGACCGACACTTATATTTTGCAATCCTAATTGATGGCGCTGTTCTTCTTTCCTTATTTTCAGAAATTGAAGTTTAGGCAATATTCCGTCCCATTCTCCATCATTATTTAAAATCTTATTGTTTCGATTGGACCATTCAGACAGAATTTGGATCATATTGATGCCATTGTTAGTGTAATATCTTTATTGTTGTTGCTTTGGTTACTTCTATTGCTAATGCTATTTTGAATCAAAATCCAATTAACAACGATAGTCCTCACATTGAAGGACTCAAGTCAAATTCATGGGATGCAAGATGCACTTCTAAATTTCCCAAATGAAATTAGGATTCATGAGTAGTGACTAATAGGTTATTGTTTCTTGTCCTATTATCCACATCCTAATAGGTTTTCTCAAGTCGTGAGGCTGCTCTAGCTCCTAAGGGGTTTCGGCCAAAGGATATGTTGTCAAAAAAATGAAAGAAAGAAAGAAAGAAAAGAAAAAGGATGCATTTTCTAGTTGCATGTAAAATTCCATAAAATTGTTGATTTGAATAATCCACAACAACGACAAAGCCTCAATCTCAATTTGGTTGGCTACATGGATCAAATTCTGCCATTACACTCGATTTAGTGCGATTGACTATGTGCTTTCTAAATTTTTTAGTACATTGATCAAAATCTTCCTTTGAGCATATTGCCGTTCCAAAAAAATATATATTTTTAAATTGTGGCCGTGGGACTTGCAGGCCTATTCTACTGTTGGCACACCAGATTATATTGCCCCAGAAGTTTTGTTGAAGAAAGGATATGGAATGGAGTGTGATTGGTACGTAATTGTTAGTTTCCATTGTTTATTGTATTAAAATCATGTAGTAGATTTTTCTCAGAAAAAAAAAATCATCCACAGAAGGTATTATGATATTCTCTTTTGTAGGTGGTCCCTTGGAGCCATTATGTATGAAATGCTTGTGGGTTATCCCCCATTCTATTCAGATGAACCAATGGCAACTTGTCGAAAGGTAATCTTGTGTATCCTGACGATATTAACATTCTCATTATTCACTGTGACAATATCATGGGAAATGTGTTAATTGTGCAAAACAATGCTAAATTTATCCTAATATGTCATCTCTCAAGAAACTTTAAAGAATTTTAGATTTACATGCTTTATTATTTATCTAAAGTTATGTTTTGGTTTATAAGATCAAATGTACCTTGTGAATAGTTATGCAAAGAACGATTTGGATTGTGCATGTTGGTTTTGCAAAGACATTAATAGTCAACTCTCAAGTAATTGTTGATTCTTTCCGTGCAATACTAGGTAAAGACTTGCACATATTATGCAATTATACCATCACAGCATAAGTTTCTTTTCCATATTTTCTATGGTTTCAACTCTCCCTCTGATAAGATCCAAAACCTCAAATTCAATATAAATAATAGAAGAACAAACTTAATTATGTAATTACTAGTGATATTAGAGAGTAAATCTCTCCAAGGAACAAGAAAACTGCCCAACAACATTTGAGAGGCTGTAACTCTTCCCAAACTACTTAACAAGAGTTAAACCTAAATTCAAAATACTGTTTTATTGCTCCTATACTCATTATTTATACATTTTAGTTGTATGTTTAAACTTCATGCTTAGAGCTCACTATAACATTAAGAAATGACAAATATAAAAATTGGCAAGATGCATCTTTTAGTCCCTGAACCATGCAATTTTTATGCTTTTGATCCCTCAGCTTTTATTAGTGCACATTTGGTCCTTAAACTTTTATTAGGTTCACGTTTAGTCCTTCCACCGTTTGAGTTGTTAGGTCCCGTTGACGTGGCTAACAGTAGTACCAAAAAGAAGGCATGCATTCTTCGTAAAGTTGGCCGACACCTATGTTTTCTTCTTTGATGTACTGTGTGTGGGTTGACACCTATGTTTCCGAGCTAATAATTTCAGCCATTAATCAATTAAGCAAAAGTTAATAATTTCAGCCATTAATAAATTAACCCGAAGTAAACAATACTTTTAGATCTCTCCTGACGAAGTCCAAGAATTAGCTTGCAAATTCTTGGAAAAATATGATGGAAAGATATGACAGGATGACATTTTGGTAATTTCGGTGAAGTTCGGGCGTTTGAGTTTTGGCGTTCCGGGGGCATGGGTTGATTGGAAATGGCGTGGAGATCACGAAACTTAGCTATGCTGAGTTATTACGACGTTTTTCGGCGAAATTCCATCGTTTCGCCATTCAAAACGACAATTTTACTATTTTAGGAAAATTTTGTTTAGCTTATGACTTTCATTAGGAATTTCTGTTTTTATTGCCGTTCGCGGCATTTGTTTCTATTTTTTGTCTAGTTTCTAGTTTAGGGCTTTTAGGGCTTTTCGGACTTTTTACTATTTTTGGCAAATTTTAGGGTTTTGCTATTTAAGCGACCTATTGGATGTAATTCGGAGTTTTTGGCTGGAATAAAAGAATTTTCGAACTTTGGCTTAAGTTCTGACCTAGATCGAGTTGTTCGTGGATTCGTTCAATTGGTTTAAAAGATCTTCGCTGCGTCATCTCCACACTCCATGTCTTTATCTCATATTTGTATTGGGGAGGTAAAAAAGTCGTGTCCAACGCCAACACCGTTGCCCAAGTTCAGCCCTTGTAAAGTAAGCCCATCATGATTGTCCTTGTAAGCTAGCCAGCTCTCTTGTTTCATTAATTTATCTGGGTTCCTTAAAGTTAAAACAATCGAATTTCTAAGGACTAGTTAAAGGTGTTATTCAATCTGTAATGTCTTGGGTTAAACCAATTGAATTCCAATGCTTTCTCTTTTACCAATGCACAGAAAGTGTTCTTCAATATGTAATTCCAGCAACTAATCAAATACGAATGGAGAGAACAATGGGGTTAAAGGGAAATTTTGGCGCATGGGTTTGTTTTTTTTTTTTTTCATTGGTTTGGTTCAGTTCAAGGTGAACTGGCGGTCAAATAAAAAGAAAACGGTCACGTGACACTTCTGTTAGCCACATCAGCTAGACTTAATAGTCCAAACGGTGGAAGGACCAAATGTGCACTTAAAGGAAAGTCTTAAGGACTAAATATTCGCTAATAAAAGTTGTGGGACCAAAGATGTGTTTTGCCCAGAAATATTTGACAAACCGTTCTCTTAGAATTGTGATATTTTAACCAAACATTTGGAGATGAAACATAGCTCTGGAAGCTTTTGGAAAATGGAATGTCTTCTTAGGTACCATGTCCTTGAAAGACAATATTCTAATTTGCTAGACTTGATCACAATTATTTTTTTTCCTTATCCAAATTACCAAATAAGTAGATGTAGAAAACATGGACAGTATTTATGCAGGTTACATCCTATGTCAATTATGGTGTTGGAATATAGTTGATATGCTAAAGATTTCAGTGTTTCGTAGGATCTACTTTTTTGTTTATATGTTATTTGTATTGGTGCAGATTGTTAATTGGAGAAATCATTTGAAGTTTCCAGAAGAAGTAATATTATCTGCAGAGGCAAAAGATCTCATCTCTAAACTCTTATGCAATGCCAATAAAAGGATTGGGGCAAACGGTGCTGATGAAATAAAGGTGTTTTATACTTTATTCTATTTGTATTTTTCTTGTTTCTAGAAAGATTCTTTTGAAACAGTTTCTAGAAAAGATTTGGAACAGTATTGAGAACTTGATTACGCCTCATGTCTTATGCCAGGCTCATCCATGGTTTGAGGGGGTGGAATGGCACACATTATATCAGATGGAAGCTGCTTTTGTTCCAGAAGTCAAGGATGAGCTTGATACTCAAAACTTTGAGAAGTTTGAGGAGGTACCTACATCTGAACAGATATCTAAAAATTGCAATGTTTTCTTTATTCTCTTTACTATCATGAAGTACTTACCTTTTACTTTCTCACGTATCATTCTCACAGATTGATAGTGGTATCCAGCCTTCGCCGAAGTCAGGCCCTTGGAGAAAGGTGTGTATTTTCTCTTAAACTTCCATTAATCTCTAAATTCAATATCCACTTGTAGTATTAGTTAAATAGTAGCTTAGTTAAAGTTTGAAGCCTTCTATGCCCTTTTTTAGTGGATGAGTCACTTTGCTTTTTAACTTTCACTTAGGTTAAGAACAAGGCCCTCCTACTGTTTCATTCATCATATGAATGCTCTTTTCTCCATGTATTTGCGAAAGTGGCAAATTATGATGGTATGCGAAATTCGGTTTTTGACTTGCTCATCAAATTGCTAGGGTCAAATATAATGCAAACATAGATGAAATACTTAATGCATGCACGGAATGTTCCTTGTGCCCTTTCTCTAATGTTGCGTCTTTCGAGAAATTTGTTCATAATCTTGAATTATGTTATAATTCCAAAAGCTTTTTTTGATGCCTTGCTAATTAATGATGGGAACGAGCCATGAATTTGTAAATAGCCTTGGAAAGGAATGAAAAATTGGAATTAGTTAATCTTTTAGGCAAGACACTAGTTGGATGTATATGGGTTTAGACATTGGAATAAAAGGCAAAAGGGTCGGTAGAGTGATAAAAACAACTTTAGTACCAAAAGATATACTCTAACATATGGTGTAGTCTATTGAGAGATATGTGATCATCTAGTTGCAAAGATGAATATTATAGAGCTCTCGTGGTATTGGTACTCATTATGGCCAGGATTTACAACAATTTGATGGGAAAAAACGAATTTCTACGTGGCGATCTATAGGAAAATTTTTAAATATCGGTGGGCATGACTTGCTACCCATAATGTATGTAAATTAAAAAAGGCTCTATATAGATTGAAACAATATCTAAGGGCATGATTTGGTATATTTGCCAATTTGAAGACCAATATAGTTTTTTTTTATGTGAAAGGAGACTGGTCTCCATTTTGATTACCTTAGTAAATATGTGAAAACGTATATACATACTAGAGGGAATGAGTACCCTCTATAGACCAAAACAAAAGTATGAGTATCTAAACTAGTTTATATACACCTACCAAACCTTTTAGACTGTTGGACGAAATCGCGCGTCCCATTCAGTTTTTGGCGTGAACTGCTAGGTGCACGCGAGTGGACTCCTCGTTGTCCCCGCCCAGTGAGAGGTCTTGTCACATTCAAATTGCGAGCAAGCACTCTACGTTTTACATCTTCTCTCCCCTTTGTTATTGAAGGAGATTTCTCAACCTTGTTGTTGCAGAGTTCCATCCCCACTTCGAAGCTCTATTTGTGGATCTAATCCACGAGGTAACCTTGTGTATGACAATTTCCCATATCTCCTCTTTCGTTCTCTCCTTGTCGTGAAAGATTCTTCTGTTGCGTTTTTCCCATATTGACCATAGGAGAGCATGGACTCCATTTCTCCACATAGTCTCTCTTCTTGAGCCAAGATTCAAGAAGTTAGCGTTTACTAGGTAGTCCGTTGCCAAGATCGGTGTTGTCTACTGCATGTTCGATTCCGAGATCAGCTCTTTCCAGATCCCCCTCGCAAAGGCACATTGTAGGAATAAGTGATCGAAGGTTTCGCTTCTCTCTCAAGCATAGTGGGCACTGAGAGGCTCGATCTTGGTCTTCTCCTTTGTAATACGTCAATGGTGTTGATTTTCCTTTGGTAGAAGGTCCAAGTGAAGAATTTTACTTTGGATGGACTGCAGGTTTGCTAAATCGACTTGAAGGCTGGGGAAGGTTGTGCATTCGATAAACTATGAAGCCAAATCCTTTCAGAGTGAATGGAGTACTTGCCATCACTGGTTTATTTTCACTTTCTCGAGTTCGATTGTCTCGGGGAAAGGAAGAACCCTCCTAGGCGTTTCATCATCCGGGCTACCTCCTCTGTTTCCCTTGTCGTGCACCTTTTGCGGAACTGGAAATCCTATCCAGGTTCATTATCGGTAACTTCGGCTTATTTCCACATACCTGAAATTGAAGCATGGGGCTTGCGGGTAAGTACTTACAAGTTTGGGTAGTCCATGCTAAACCATGTTTCCCCCTTCCATGCATCTTCCCAAAACTTGATTTGTTGTCCATTCCCCACCTCTAACTTCATACCTTGTCGAAATTCATCCATGCACGATGATATGAATCTCCATGGGCTTTTCGTGCTGGCTCTTAAGCGTTTCTCGAGTCCCACTGGTTGCAGTCCCTTCCAAACCTATTTTTAATTACTTTCTCCCATAAAGCCTCTTGTTCGGTTTGTGATCTCCTAAGCCATTTCATCGCGAAGGCCTTGTTAGTCAGTTTGAGATCTTCAATCCCTGTACCCCCCAATTCTTTGGGTGGTGCTCCATGCCACTAGATAGTTAGGTTTCCCATCCCACATTGTGCTCCATAGAAATCGTTTCATCATACCTTCCACTCCTTTCACCACCCCTTTTGGGATCTCAAAGAGGGATAGGAAGTAGGTCGGTAACGCTGAGAGAACTGCCTGTAGCATTGTGAGGCGCCCTCCTCGAGACATCCAACCCCCTATCCAACTTTCGATACGGTGTCCAATTTTTTATATTATCGGGTCCCAAAATGTTTTTTTAAGCAGTAGACCCACTAGTGGCATGCCTAAATACTTCATTGGCCAACTCCCTTCGCAGCAACCAATCGATCTAGCCTTTTGTCCTACTGTTTGGTCATCCATGTCGATTCCGACTAGCAAGCATTTGTCCATGTTCAACTGAAGGCCTGAAATCACGCAGTATGTTTGTACCACCTCCATCATTCTATTTAACGAGTCATCTTGTCCAGTTGCAAATAGGAGCGAGTCATCAGCGAATTAGAGGTGTGAAATTTGAATGCGATATCGTCCCACCTTTATGCCCTTTGCAACTCCAGACTCCTTAGCCTGATCTAGCATTCTTCCTAGTATGTCCGCTACCAAGATGAAGAGAGATGAAGACAGGGGGTCACCTTGTCTTAGTCCTCTCAAAGCTTTAATTCTCCATCTTGGTTTCCCATTGATCAATATAGAGTATGTAATTGAACTGATGCACCCTCTCATCCATTGTCTCCATTTTATGCCGAATTCTTTCTTGTGCAGCATTAGATCTAAGAAGTCCCAGTTAACTCTATCATTGGCTTCCGCGAAATCTAATTTGAGTACGTAGGCCTTTGTTGCTTTTGTTCTTGCTTCATTTACCACTTCATTCGCAATTAGTGCCAAGTCTAGCATTTGTCTCCCTGGGACGAAAGTAGGTTGTTCCCTTGCGATTGTATCATTCAAAACTTCACGAATTCGTAGTGCCAATGTATTTGCTATTATCTTATACATGGATGAGATAAGGCTGATAAGGCGGTAATTTGACACTTTACACTCCTGTTTGTTTTTTGGAATTAGGCAGATTAAGGTCTCATTTGTGTTCGTGTTGACCACCCCAGTTCGATGAAAATCGTGCATTGCCCACATAACGTCGGTCTTCATGAAATCCCAACATGCTTTGATGCATTATATTGTAAAGCCGTTCACCTCAGGTGCCTTATCGATGCCACAACTTTGTATAGCACCCCACACCTCTGCTTCAGTGAATGGCCTTTTAAGATGTTGTGTCGCCTGTTGGGAAATGGCTCCCCATTCAATTCCTTCAATCTCCCATCTAGAATGATCTGGTTGGGAGAATAACTTAGTGTAGAAACCTACCACCAGTTCTCAGATGTTCTATTCTTGTTCGCAGAAGGTCCCGTCTTCACTCTGTAGGCGCCCAATGTAGTTTTTTTGTGGTGGGTACTCATAATCCGGTGGTAGTACTTAGAGTTAGTATCCTCATCCCGTATCCATTTAATTTTGGTTTTTTGTCTGATTCTCTGGCACTCATAAGCTAGGTTCTATTCAAGCTCCTCCTTAAGGAGGCCTCTTTTCATCTTCTTTGTGGCATCCTATTCTCCCCGCGCCTCGACCTTATCTAGTGATTCAATACTAGATATGATTTCTTGTTTGTGCGTCTGTAATGCCTCGAACACATTTTTGTTCCAGTGTTGCAGATGATGTTTGATAATCTTAATTTTTCTAGTCACTCGGTATGCCCCGCTCCCGCTTGAGTATGTGCTCTGCCACAACTGCCGAAACATAGGTAAAAATTGGTGATGCCTTAACTACATGTTTTTGAATCTGAATGGGGATGGACCCCATTTGATCGGGCCTGTATCCAATATAATGGGACGGTGGTTCGAAGTAATACGTGGTGTTGCTTCTTGTCTCTTGTTTAAGAAAGATTTTCCCCATTACTTTGTGAATAAAAATCTGTCGAGCCTCGCACATATTGGATTGTCTCTTAGGCTTGACCACGTATAGGGACCGTTCCGCAGTAGCAAATCAATCAATTCCAGCTCCCTTATCAATCGATCAAATCGAGCCATGCTTGTGGTGATCCGTGGGCTGTTTTGCTTCTCCCTACGAACAAAGTAGTGTTGAAATCCCCAACCACATTCTATTCTGGGCTGCATAATCCATGCAAATCCCCCGATTCCTCCAAAAACTCGTACCTATTTGATGTGGTTGCAGAGCCATAAACACCCGACAGCCACCAAGTGGAATCTTGTTCCTGAACTTGGATAGAAGCTGAGAAACATCCTGAGACACTGTTAGTCACTTTCAATCTTCGGGTATCCCAAATTACTGCTATTCCACCCTTTGCCCCAATTGATGCTAATGTCACCCATTGCTTAAAGCGACTCCCCCATACGCTCGCCACCACCCCCTATCGACTTCCATGAGTTTGGTTTCTTGGATCACTAGAATATCAGGGTTATACTTCTTAACCAGCTCTTTTCTTACCCTTCTTTTATTTATAGATCCTAGCCCGCGTACGTTCTAGAAAATAATCCTCATTGAAGACTGGTTGTGCCCTTTTGTCTTTCCCACTCTCATAATTTATTTCTAATCTTAATTTCTTGAACTCTTTTCGCACACTAGCTTTTTTATCTTGATTTTTCTTAATCCGGATTCCACATCTTTGTAGTGTGTTTGCAGACTAATTTTGGTGAGTATGCGCTTGGATTGCATTCCTCCGGCTCCACTGTGGCACCCGTATTCTCGGCGTTCGGTATGCAACCTGGTTGTTGGGGAATTGATTCACCATTCAGGATTATATGCTGATTCCTTGCGATACCGATTTGGTTGTTTGTCTCCGCCTTTACTGCATCAGATTCCATGGGTTGTGCAAAGATGTATGTCAATATGGCTTTGCCAGTGATCTCCATCACTGTGTCTTTATAGTACTGACTTTCTGGTTCTGCTGTGACCTCGACCTGTAGGGCAGGCGCGACTCGGGTTGGTTCATATTGATCGAAATCTAGCTCCGAGTCCTCGTATTCTCCAAAGTCCAATGAGTCTTGTACATTCTCATTTGGAGATGACTCTCCGTCTGATGTTGAGTCGTCACTCCTGCTTCCATTGTGTATCGAGGCCTCACTGACTGCCAGACTGCTGTCATCTTGTCGGATTACTAATGACTTGCTCACACGCACTGGATGTGGGGTGTCTCCTCTCTAGATTTGACCTTGCGATAGTGCTAATCTACCCCTCTGCAGGTCCTGGATAATGCCGTCTCAGGCTCGATCTTGAGCAGGCTTGATTTGAGTCAATTGGGCTAACGTGGGAGCTTGTCCCTCTTATGATGCCCCATCTTATCCCCTAAATTTTGAATATATGATTGGGCTATTATTAGTGAGTCTGAGCCCAAGTCAACTACTGGGGGTTCGGCTTGTAACACCTCCCTATTCGTGAGACTCGGGCCCGGCTTGTAAGACCAATATGGTTTGTAAACAAAGCGAGGGAGATTATACATTGTTTATCAAACACTCAGGTATAGGGGGAGTTATAACTCTTTTGCTACATGTAGATATCATAATTGTGATTAGAGATAATGTGAACAAGAAACAATCAAAATAATGTCTAGCTTCAAAATTTGAAACAAAGAACTGAAAAACGTTGAAGTGTTTTCTAAGAGCTGAGGTGGCACATTACATCTCAACATAAATACGTATAGTTATTTTTAAGAAAAGAAGGAAGTTAGAATTGTAGATGTGCTAGCGCGCCCATTGATCCTAATCATGAGCTTGAAGAGTGTGGAGAAACTTATATCAAATAATCAACAATAGTGATTAAGCTCTTGAAACAAGCACATAAATCACACTTATTGAAGGAGTTTGAAGATAATGACATTACACAATTGATTTGTAGTGATTTAGTCCCTCGGATCTATATCTTGCCTCCCCTATTAGAATTTTAATCCTCACTATACTTTAATAAGTGTGCAACTCCAAGACGTGCAAGCCTTGGTACCTAACCGCTTTAATTATCTACAATGCACACTTTGCCTAAAGCACCAAAAATTTTGTGAATGATTCCTCTTTTTGCTTTGAGGACATTGATGATGTCTTCCCTGCCGTCACCTGTGTTTCCATTACCTTCATTCTTATCTTGGTCTTTCTTTTAGCAGATTGCTTCTTCTCTTCTCCTTGCAAAGGCTATCTATTTTCTTTTGCATGAAAATCCCATTTATTTTTGTCTTCTTGTCACATTGATCGTCGTTGTTCAGAGCTTGAAAAGCATGAACAAGCTCTCTAAGAGAAATCTTAGTCAAGTTGTTTGAGTCTTCAAGAGATGCAATCTTGGACTCAATACTTTCAGGAAGACTCACCAAAACTTTCTTTGGTTCTCTTTGGTCTGTTAGATCTTAACCAAGAATCGAATTTTGTTGACAACTTCCATGTGCCCGTCAACATATTCTTTGATGGACTTGATGAGCTTCCTTTTTCAAATTTACAACTTTCATTTGCCCGGTTCTATCACTTTAAATATGCATCACCTTGAGCTTGTTCTAAGCTTCTTTTAGTGTTTCACAGGTCATGATCCTTGATCTGGTAAGGAGTTGGGTTATCTCTCAAAGGTGGTAATTTCGTCCTAGCTTCGACCCATTTCCACAAGCCATGGCCTCTCTAGTGAGCTTTCATCTTGACAACCCAAACTTGATAATATTTTGTCCATTGAAGATTTGAGGTGAAAGAGCTAACTTCTTGGTTGAAGCCATAGGAAGTGAAATTCGGATATCTCTTTCAATTTGATCTCTTGGAGAGGAAGCCCTTCTCGTTTTCTTCACTCACATGCCCTTAAGATCCTTAGAAGCTCTGATACCATGTATAGAGAAATGGAGAGGAGATATATTTTGTGCTTCAACATGTTACAAAAATTTTTGGTTTCTACAAAAAGAAGAATAAGTATGTTCTAATCATTCTTTCTTTTCATAGAATTTACTTCTTACACGACAAATTAGGTGAACTAGTATAATCAACTTTTCTGATTACAAAATAAGAGTTACCATACCTCTATTTTTAATACTTTTAATTCACTAAAAGATACTTTACAGTATCTGCAAAATTCTCAATTCTAACACTAATATTCCATCACGTTTAAGCTTGACAAAGAGGGGACAGTTTGAGAAGAAGATTGAGAATCCAAAAATGTTGCTTGTACCCAATTGAATATGTATTGAAGTGTAACTAATATTTAACCTATTTTTGTGTCAAGTACAAACCATATGATTGCCTCAAGATGGCCGTTGACTATCCCATTTGACCTTCCCCAACAAATTTTTTCAATTTCCTCTAAGAAAGTGGGGGTCCTAGTATTATATCCCTATCTTAACCGTAAGATTATACTAGCATAACTAAAAATTATCATTATCCCTAAACCATAGTGTGGATCCTTTTATTTACCACATTACCTTTTAAAACCATTCACCCTCCTTTCTTCCTGTGGATGTGGTTCATGAGTGCGAATTTAAAAAATGCTTGTGTCTATTTATTTATTTTTTATTTTTTTACTTTTTTGCCATATGTTAGAGATAAAAGAATCACCGACCCTCAACCAGGGATGTAGGGCGATTGCTCGTGGCCCTCTTTTTATGGGGCCCTACTTTATCAAAAGTAAAAAGTGATATGCATATATATATATATATTATGTAGATAATTAAATATTGCATGTATGCTTAGAAAGTGATTATGACATGTACGCTTAGTGAAAAGAAGATAACGTTTATATTTTGGAATCTTATAATTACATACATTAAATAGTACTTTGTTAAACACAAGCCCAAGTTGAAGACATGTGGCCTCTTAGTTTCAATGAGTGTGAAGCCCAAGAAGAGAAGGCACGTCTGAGACTCGAAAAAGAAAACATAAGCCCATGCTATAACAAATTTTTTCAAAGAAAAGAACTCCAATTTCAATTTGAAAAAGCAAGTCGTAACTGGTGATACGATCTAGTTTGAAGATTAACACGTCAATAACCGTTTTGTACCTTTCACATGGAAATTTGGCGAATTTCATTTAAAACGAAATTTATCGTTTTATTTTATTTGTAGGTTCACTAGAACAAATTCAACTTTCGATAGAGGTTTGAATCTCTATGAAAGACTTTTCATAGAGGTTTTTGATCTCTATGAAAAGAGTTATCTTTTAAGGGGTTATCGTATCTTCAAAGCTTACATAGGGGTTTCAAATCTCTATCAATTCTGACTATTTCATAGGGGTTTGAAACCTATATAATATCTTCAGAGTCTTACATAAGGGTTTCAAACCCCTATCAATTGTAGTGATTTCATAAGGGTTTGAAACCTCTATAATACCTTCAGAGGCTTACATAGGGGTTTTAAACTCCTATTAAATGTCATTTAAAAAAAAAAAAAATTAAAGAATGAATGCCCATAATTATTTATATTGAACTACAGAACAATATATCCATTCGCTAAAATGTTGAATAATCATTATATATCCATAACTTGTTCAAAGAACCTACACAAAACTTGTTCAATGAAAAACTAAATAAATAGTCCACAACTTCCTCATTTGCAAAGGAACATCGAATGCCGATGAATGCAAGCGCAATTTAAGCCAAGTGAGTGCTGGCAATGGTGGATTCACTGCAAGGGAAGCAAGATAGATCCAAGTCAGAAACTATTCAAGAGATGATGAAACTCGATACTAATTGAAATAGTGTTTGGTAATCCTCTTCTTATGTCCAAGTGAAATAGGGAAGACTCAAGCAAGTACCAAATGACAAGTAGCAATATATAAAAAAAATAGTGTTGGGCAATCCTCTTCTTATGCCCACTACAACTAAACTAAGAAATTGTAGGTTCGAAAATGAGACATTAATGATTGAAATGGAATATCATTCCCCTATAAAAAATCATATACTTGAAGTTAAAGTGCAATGGTTGAATACAAAATTTCACGCCCAAGTCCCATATCAAGCCATTCCGTTGAAAGTGAAGTGGCTCTCCTAATATCCCTATATATAATAATACAAAATTTCTCATTCTCGAACTTCTCGTGTGTCATTCTACTGAAATTGATGCCATTCTCAAATATATGTCACAATATTAAAATTGCAAATTGGATCATCTTACTGACAGATTTGTAAAGTATTCACTAATGAGTGAATACACTGATCACACAAAGAAGAACAGCAAGAACATCAACCAAAAGAGAGAAAAACGAAATTGTATTGAATGAATGAATGATTACAAGGAATGTCTTATTTATAGACATTCTTACAAACAACCTAACTGAAATAACAAACTTATAACAACCTCCTAACTGTCCTAACTAATTTACAACAACTTTACAACTCGCCATAACCACCTAACGAATCGACCTATCGAGCTTAATCAACAACTCGTTACATCGATCAAAAACTCCCCGCCTTATTTACATGAACTGATTGAACTTGTGCAATCGTGATCTTGAACTGTCTCATTAACAAGAGGAATTGAAGAACCTGTAGTAGTAGGACTTTGATCTCTAACATGCCCCCTCAAACCGAACCTGGGGAAGAAACTAGATTCAGTTTGGATGAAAGAAAATGAAATCGAGGAGTAGACAAAACCTTGGTGAACAAATCAGCAGATTGATGATCAGTTGGTATATACCGAAGCTCAACAAGACCAGCCGCAAGTTTTTCTCTTAAGAAATGAACATCAATCTCAATGTGTTTAGTTCTAGCATGAAAAACAGGATTCAAAGCCAATGCCCGAGCACTAGTATTGTCACACCAAAGAATTGGCTTGATAGAACAATTAAAACCAAGCTCACGAAGTAGAGAAGATGTCCATAATATATCAAGAACACCTAGAGCCAAAGCACGATATTCACCTCTTTAAGACTAGATCGTGCAACAACCGATTGCTTCTTAGAATACCAAGTAATAAGATTGCCACCAAGAAGAACACAAACTCCACTTGTAGAACGTCTATCATCAACATCACCACCCCAATCGAATCGCAAAGACTTCAATTGACAAAGAAGAAGCAGACGAAAAACAATGCCGCTTGCAAGAGAGGATTTCAAAAATCTAAGAACTCTTTTGACAAAGAAATTTCAATGAAGATCAAGAGGATTTTGTTGAAACCGACTAAGTTTATTAACTATGAAACTTAGATCAGGACGAGTGTAGGTAAGATACTGCAGAGCTCCCAATGTACTCCTATACAATGTAGGATCAGAAAAAGGAATGCCATCAGTGGCACTGAGTTTCACTCCAACAGAATAAGGTGAAGACATTGGTTTAGAATCCAATAAGTTTGTCCTCTTGAGAAGATCAAGAATGTACTTATGTCGAGACAAATATAATCCAGTAGAGTCTCTGTGAACTTCAAAACCAAGAAAGAAATCCACATCTCCCAAAGATTTGAGAGAAAATTTGGAATTCAACCATGTAATAAGTTGCTGAATAAGTAATGGATTGGAACCAGTAATGAGAATATCATCAACATATACTAGAAGCATAAGAACAGAAGATTCAGTCCTTTGAAAAAAGAAGCTAACATCAGCTGAACTATTTTTAAATCCCCAATCAAGCAAAGCTGTTTTTAGCTTAGAAAACCATGCTCGAGGAGCTTGCTTGAGACCATATAAGGCTTTGTTTAGTTTACAAACATAATGTGGATATTGCTTGCTAACAAAGCCTTCAGGTTGACTCATAAATACTTCTTCAGTAAGATCACCATTAAGGAAAGCATTATTCACATCAATCTGCTTGATAGGCCACTGATAAGTAACAGCAAGAGTAAACATAATACGAAGAGAGGAAGGTTTAATGACAGAGAAAAAGTATCTCCAAAATCTAGTCCAGTATCTCGATGAAACCCCTTAGCAACAAGTCTTGCCTTATATCTCTTGAATAGCACCAAGTAGGTGTAGTTTTAACTCGAAAAACCCACTTACAACCAACAATACTCATATCAGATGATGGAGGAACCAATGTCCAAGTATTGTTATTGTCCAATGCTTGTAATTCATCAGTCATAGCTGAACACCACTTTGGATCAAGAAGAGCAACTTTAACAGATGTAGGTTCATTTAGAGAATGTATCAAGGCATATGGAGAAGTAACAACTAGTGCCTTTGATTTAGAAACACCAGCTTTACTTCTAGTTAGCATATGGTGAGTGTTAGTATTAGTTCTGTAATAGAAGGTCATGGAGCAAGAGGTAATTCAAGAGGAACAAGATAAAAGAGGAGCCGAGGAAACAACAGAGTAGAGGCCGGTGGTAGACTAGAAAGAGAAGAATTTGAAGTGTCTCAAGAAGAAGAATTTGAAACAGAATGTTGTGAAGATGAGGAAACAGACAATATTGCATAACAAATAAAGGAAGACTAGAATAAGAAGAGGATGTAGTTTGATTAGACGAAAAATGTTAGAGTAAGGAAAGTCTTCTTCATCGAATATAACATCTCGTGAGATATAAATCTTGCCATTTGAATGTAAGCACTTGTAACCATGATGCCTAGGACTCAGTAACCAATAAAAACACATTTAGAAGATCGAAAATTGAACTTATGATGAGAGTAGGCGAAGATTTGGATAACAAGCACAACCAAAGGATTTAAAGTAAGAATAATCGTAGTAGTTTACAAAAACATACCTCATATGGAGACTTAAAACCAAGAACAACAGATGGTAAACTGTTTATAAGAAAAACAAAGAAGCTTATGAATTCCTCTTCCCGTAATGAAAAGGCGCTTTGAATGAGCAAGAAGAGTAAGTCCCATCTCAACAATAGACCTATGTTTTCTTTCAGGAACTCCATTTTGTTGATGTGTATATGGACAAGAGTAACGATGAATAATACCAGATGCATTGCAAAATTTCTCAATTGGTTTATATTCAAGGCCCATATCAGATTGAAAATTTTTTAACTTAGAGTTAAGTTGTAATTCAGCCTGTTTGATAAAATGTAGAAAAGCAGCATATGCATCTGATTTTAACTTGAGAGGATAGAACCAAGTAAAACGACTAAAGGCATCAACAAAAACTATGTAATACCTTGAACCTTGAGAGGACAACGCAATGGAGAAGGACCCCAAAGATCAGAGTAAACCAACTCAAGTGGTTTAGTAGCAGTTATATTGCAAGACTGAAAAGGAAGTTTGTGCATCTTTGCTATTTTACAAGAGTTACAAAAGGATATGCAAGATTTATTTATAGTATTGTCTAATGAAGATAAAACTTTTTGTAATACTGAACTAGATGGATGTCCTAGTCTGGCATGCCATACATCGTAGTAAATAACTCACAAGTGAAGTAGTACAAGATTTAGGTGAATAAGCAGGTGAAACAAGAGACAGTAAGTAGATGGAAAAGAACCAAATTTGGAAGACAATATAATCCATTATGAAGCACTCCTTGAAGCAATGTTGTCTTCAAATTCTTGTCCTTAACAGAGAAAGAAGAAGGAGTGAATTCAAGAATGACATTATTATCACAAGTAAGCTTTGAAACACTTATAAGATTCTTGGCTATTTTTGGAACAAGAAGAACATCATTTAGTTGAAGAGAAGGAAGAGAAGGAACTCGAATTTGAATGAATCACAAAGATTACCAAAAGATGAGAAATTTTCAACAACTCACCATTACCAACAATAACTAACGATTACCTTTGTATTCGCTTTATTGTGTAGAGCTGATCCATCGATGTCATGTGACTAGAAGCTCCACTTGTCCATGTACCAGCTTGGATCAACAACATTTTCAGAGTCACCATCATGCCTTGAAAATGATTGATCATTGCTTGAGGTGCTTGGTTGTTGATGGATCATTTGTTGGTTGATCATTGCTTGAGCATTCTCGAGGCATTTGATAGTGAGACTGTGTAACAGACGTCTAGATTGAGCGACTCGGCCTTGAGGACCAAAAATGATTGATCAAATCTGTGATAACACCGAAGAGCCATATGTCCATGTTTATAGCACAACCGACAAAAAACCTTTCCTCTATTTCCAAATCCTTCCTCCACGATTCTTGAAACCACCTCTAAAACCATTGTTAGATCTATTTTGAAAGTGTATAGAACTACCTTTCATACCTTGTGACTTCTTGTCACTACTCGTCAACAAAATTTGCTTTGAGAAATTGTTCATATCGCTTTGAGAACCTTGGTTTAAATCTTCTATTCTCTCGCTCATGCATCATCAACATGTATTGTGCATCTTGTAATGACATATTTTCTTTTGAGAAGCAACTAACACAACAACAGATCAAATTCATGACCAAGACCACTTAATATTGATTGAATCATATCGATTCAAGTAATCACTTGATTTATTGACTTCAATTCAACAGCCTATTGTTTTAACAAGAAGAACAAACTCGATATTGAAGATGAACCTTTTTTGATGTTGTTCATCTTCTTTTGAGTTGAAGAACTTGTGCCATAGATGATTGAGCAAACAAACTTTCCAATGTTTTCCAAATCTCAAAAGAGGACTCACATTCTCAGACATGTCCTATAACATTTTTGCTAATGTTTGAAAACAACCAAACCATGAGCAGATTATCACATCTACTTAGGACTTCATCTCGTTATAGATGAGTCTCGTTGTAATCGAAGCTCTTTTGTTTTCAATGAAAAACTCCAATCCTAGAGCTCTAATGGCAAATTTAACTTGCACTTTCCAATATACATAGTTACCTTCTTCAAGCTTCGTCGGTAAGTTGAAATTGAGAGATTTGGCTATTGCTTTGTAACATCAAGAAAGGTGCTTAGATCGCGCCGTAGTCTCCATCGATGAGCTTCCTTCCGCCATCAGTAGGTCGATCCCGCTCGATACCATGTAAAGTATTCACTAATGAGTGAATACACTGATCACACAAAGAAGAACAACAAGAACAAAGAACCAAAAGAGAGAAAAACGAAATTGTATTGAATGAATGAATGATTACAAGGAATGTCTTATTTATAGACATTCTTACAAACAACTTAACCGAAATAACAAACTTATAACAACCTCCTAACTGTCCTAACTAATTTACAACAACTTTACAACCGCCATAACCACCTAACGAATCGACCTACGAGCTTAATCAACAACTCGTTACATCGATCAAAACTCCCCGCCTTATTTACATGAACTGATTGAACTTGTGCAACTGTGATCTTGAACTGTCTCATTAACAGTAGGAATTGAAGAACCTGTAGTAGTAGGACTTTGATCTCTAACAAGATTGAACAAAAAACACACTATATTCAAACTGAATCTTCTCTTAATAAAAGGAGAGATTCACTTATTTATGCACTTCATTTTAGTAAAAAAAAAATGCACTTTATGGAAATTATTATTTACTCTCAAAATATTCATCAATCTGCATAAGTGCACTATCAATCTAGAAGTGCCCATATGCGGTATTTGTGGATTTCCAAATGATATTAAAGGAAGTTTCTGTTGACAGGTTGGGCTGACAGAACACAAACAACATGATAAAATCGACTCAAGAATTTGCAAGCAAAACAGGACGTTGCAAGGAAAAGCCTAGGTAAATCATAGAATTACAAAACAGAGGTGCTTGTGATTACAAGGTGACAATTTTAGCATTCTAAATTTCATAGCACTAGAAAATGCGAACGCATTTACAAAGGTTTCAGCGCATCATAGTTAACTATGAACGACGACTACATCAAAGGCAATTTTGAAACCTACAAGGACGATCATGTATTAATTGGTTAAGGAGAATTGAATTCATTTAACTACTCTCCTTTAGTACTTCATTCCACGAAAATCAAATTTTCAAACAGAAAACTTCAACCCTTTATAGCAATGTGTCATGCTATAAATTTTGTACATCTTACTAGTATGATAGCATGTACATAGGAACTTCAACACGGTTTATATTGTCCAACCAAAAAACATATTTCATCAAGTAAGAGAGATATAACTAAACAAGAATCTCAAAAGAGCAACCGACCTGATAATCTTCCGGACGTGTTCACAAGAGATAACTTTAGCAGTGTTCTGTTTTTCCCCATGGTTCCAACATATCGGCCAACATTAGCTATACAAAACCATAAATAGAATTTTTAGAAATCAATTCCGATAAATACCTATATATATATATATAGAAGAACTAGCAAGCCAAGGAGCACCAGTATGACTTGATAATCTTCCGGACAATTGGCATCTTAATTTATATATCACGTAGCTTTTAATGGTCAATCCATTTTTTCAAGATTTTATTCTCTTCCCCTTCTTTTTCTCCCCTATATATTAATTTTCAAATCTTCGCAATGGTAGAAGAAGATTCCAAGAATCTTCATAGAATATACTCTATAGAGTCTACACCAACTTTACATGACTTAAATAAAAGGATTTATACAAAAGCAACAATTCTTTTAAGCACAATATTTCATATGACTGTCAAATGCCAGTTATTCTTTGACAAAAAAAAAAATGAAAGAAAAGAAAAGATGCCCCTGTTATTAATTACTTCTCCTTAAATAAAGTGCAATTTGCTAAAGTGGAATGAAAATGAACTCACAACTTCAAAGTTGTGTTGGTTTCCAATCTCCAATGAAATAGAGGATTTGTGATTATGTTTGAAATGTGTTTCAGATTAAATGGACAAGGAAACTAGTTTTGGAGAACCTATTTGGAGTTGAAACACTTAGAAACTTAACAAACAAACTCAAAGTGGAAACTAGGTTTGGAGAACCTATTTGTTATATAGATGCATCGGCATTGTTATTATACAATTATTTGAAATTAGATGGAGGTGATGCCTTACTTTTAAGATGAGAATGTTGTTGCTAGATCCACTTAGATATCAAGTCCAACTAGCATATAAAACTCAATTCCTAGAGTTTTAGCATGTAGTTTTTAAAATGCAATGAGTGATAAAAAGTTTCAAGTCCTCCTCCTAAACAACCAATCAATAAGCATTGGCCCAATACCATCTCCTTCATCAAGTGACTGATCTGCTACATTCATGCGCCATTAAATTAGATCAAAACTCGAGTTCTCAACTACCTCATTAGTCAAGCATTTACACTGAACCACAACAACACATATCAAAAATGGGTGGAGCTAGGATCTCAAACACCATTAAATTAGATCAAGAGAAATTATTTTGAGTGGTCGGCTAGCGTAGATATTTTTATGAGTTACATGCAAGTTGTATAGGGCTGCAGCTCTGTAGCGTAGATATTTTCAAATTTGCTTTCATTCAAGAAGACGCATAATTCCCAAATTCCTCGCATTCGTACCAAAATCACAATCAAACACGCATAATTTAAATACTTGATTACCTCTCAGTCCTAAATGAAGTAGATGCCCTCGCTGGTCTTTCCATCTCTAACCACGTACTCATTTGGATCTACACAACACAGCCACAATTGCAATTCAACACAAAGCCTTTATGCTAAAAATGCTAAATGACTATTCCTTTATGAAATCTTGAATAATGGAACGACAAGAATGAAATCTTATCTACATATATAGGAGCATATTTGTTTGTACTAAAAATGCTAAATGACTATTCCTTTATGCTTTTTGGATTCCAATTTTTTTTTAAAAAAGAGGATGTATAGAAGATCGAACCTGATGTAGCAAAATTATTAGGAAAAAGAAAATATAGGACAAAGCAAATCCATTGGAGCTCATTTCAAGGAACGAAATCACAAAACAATTCGAATTGAAGTTGAACTGAATTACACTCAAAACAAGCATTTGCACACAAAAAGTCATCATCAACAACTAAAAACTGAATCAAATCCACAGAAACATCAAACATGAACACCAAAATTGAAGAAATTAGAGCAGAAATCGCACCAGTGGCAGGATACTGAGTCTACTACTTGTTCAAACAATCGAGAAGATCTCCAACGATGGACGAACCTTCTGGAGCTCCATCTGAAGCCTATGCATGTACGGTGAAAGAATCCTCAAATTGAGCAACAGAAGTTGAAGTGAGTGATGCGAGGAGTGCAAAATCGAAATGAGAGAGATGCATGTATAGTGAAAGAAACCTCGGTAGTAGAGGTTTTGAGAAATGGCAGAGACGAGGCGAGGCAAAACCGAAATTGAAGTCTGATTTGGAGCAGAAGAGGCGAGGCGGAGGCGGAGCGGTGGTGAGCGGTGATTCGAGAAATGGTAGAGACGATTAGAGATGAAATTGAGAGAGATGAAGAAGAGTGAATCGATTGCTCGCGCGAGACAAAGTGGAATTGAGAGAGCTGGTTGAAGCAAACCTAGAAATGGCGGAGACTAAGCAAACCGATGAGAGCAAGTTGAAGAGAGAGGTTTTGAGTTTTAATAACCTAATAGATATAGGTCATTAAAAACCACTATGAATTAGGTGCTATAAAAAATCCTAATCGTCTAATACATAGGGGTTACTTAAAAACCTCTATGAATTAGGTGCTATAAAAAGCCTAATCGCCTAATAGATAGGGGTTACTTAAAAACCTCTATGAACTAGGTGCTATTAAAAGCCTAAATTGTTCTAGTGGTTTCAGTTTCAAAAGTTTTTGCATCATATAAAAGGCATATTATTTCATTGAATAAAGGAGGTAAGTTGAGTTTTGAGTATCGAGATATCTCTATAAGAGACTTTTTGCACATGTGCGTGTGAGAGAACTTATCAAATTTGTTGGGATTTGAAGTCGAGATCTAGTCAAGTGATTCTTGCTTGTGGTGATTGTTTCAACGAGCTTATCGAATATCCTTGTTCGCGGTGCTCCTTTCTATCCCTTTTCTTCGTATTCTTGTTATTATTTTTGTTATTTAAACTTGGTGTACTGGTCATCACGCATTCCGTCTTGCAACAATTGGGCTAAATAGTTGGACTTGAGTGTTGGAAATGAATGAATAATCTCACATCAACTAGTTGAGAAGAAAGATAAAGGGTTATGAATTTGGAGTGGACCCTCTAAAATGCCTTAGTGTTTTGTAGAAACACTTACTCTCACTAACGCCCACTCATTACAACTAGTCTCTCCACAATCTTAACACTTGGACCTGGCCTAACTCACAAAAATCTCACAACTGCCACGCAGGGATAGTATAGAAAACTTAAATAGGTGCTGATTATGTTGGTTCCGTAGTTGGAAAAGGAGCAACTACTAAGAAATTGGAAACCAATATGGTTAGAGCCTCGGGCATTTGCTTATCAAATTTGTGAGCTCTTATAGTTAAAGACTATATCTAACGATCTCAAATCAACTATAATGACTCTATATACAACTATTATGATAATTAGTCTGCAGTCAACATAGCACGTAATCTAATGCAACAAGACCATACAATACTGATTGATAAATATTGAGAAATTGAATAATGAGCTCATTTGTATTCCTCATCTCTCAAGGCAAACTCATCTTGCAGACATACTTTCTCCATTTCAACAAGTATTTGCATTTAAGGAATGGTAAACCTTTATTTACCAACGTAAGGGGTATTGTTGCATAAAAAGTTGTAGATAATTCACTACTTAAGGAAAAAGGTGGTTGCTTACAATCAATTAGAATTGAGTAGTTTTATTGATATTCTTCGAAGTTTTCATGATTGTGAATGTCCTTGCAATTCTATAAATATAGAGTTCACGTAACTAGAGCATGCTTCAATGAAATCATTCCCTTTCCTTTTCTCTCGTGAATGCATGTTACAGTACTGAATCATAAAATCCTTGTTTCTCCTTTTTCGCTTTTATTTTGCATTTTCCGTATTCTCAATTTGATAAAATTCATGCAAAGTCTACTGATGGTATTGCTCATTCTCACTTGTAAATAATGTAATTACTACCAACAACTACCGGTCAGTCCAAGTGGTGGTAACTCTATTCTCCTTGAGTAAGGTCTCAAGTTTGAATCTCGTGGATGGAAAAAAATTGGGTTGGAATGGCCACCTCTTATATGGGCCCAATAGTGCCCGAACATGGATTAGTTAGTGTGGTTAACGCCAACTTAACAAGTGGGAAACCAAAAAAATAAAAAATATAAATCATAATATTGAAATTTCATATATATATATATATATATATGTATATCTATATATACGTGTACACATATAAATTAAAAGGAAGTTCTTAGTAGTCCATATCGTGAGCTTAAAAACAATTAACTTTGCTAATCAATGATCTTTATTTATATGCCTACACAATGATTGTTGCTTGCATATAAGATCTTATAGGCAGTGCACTTAATGAACTATTTGAGCATTAATTTATGATTAATGGTTATGATGTGTGTTTACTGTGTGTGATGCTATCGTAAATATTGGCAGTTCTTTTACTTTTTGCTTGCTTTCAGACGATCTCTTCAAAGGACCTCAGTTTTGTGGGTTATACATATAAGAACTTTGAAATCGTCAATGATTACCAAGCATCTGGAATTGGTATGCTCCTTTTTGGATTAAAGTTTCTTTTTTATTTTTATTTTTTAAATTCTTTTTCTTTATGACATCATATATGTGTTTTGGACTTCGACCTGATCGAATGTGTTTCACATTGGATGATCTCATGCGTTAGTACCAAAAGATGGATTATCTTTTAATTAATTTCATTTGTATTTGTCATTGATGCATCTCCCGCCAAAGTATTATGTTATTCCTACTTTTCTATGCCCTTTGTTATGGAAGATTAGACTATCAGGATCAATTTTTCAATGAAATTTGATTGACTTGGTTAACAAAACTTTTTAACAAAATTTTAAAATCAAAAGTAATGCCAATGGATTGGAGAAGTGCCCTCTTACCTATATTGAAAAACAAACAAGATATTCAAAGTTGTTCAAACTATCGAGAAATTAAATTTATGAGTCAATACTATTAACTTTGGGAGAGAATAATCTATCTATCTATCTATATATATATATATATATAAAGGAATTGTTTCTGTGAGAAAGTCTCACAAAGCGACACGTGGAATGTGAGAAGCTCTCATAACGTGACATGTGGCATTATGATGTCATAATTGATATTTTATAAGAAAAAATAAAAAATACAAGCTATTGATATTTCTCGCACTTAAGTGAGGGGTAAGATGGTAAAATCTAAATTTTTAATTTTTTTAATAGTTTTCATTTTTTTGTGATTTTTTGGGGAGTTTTTTTTTTCAATTTTTTTTGGAGAGTTTCTATTTTTCATTTTGGTTTTTTTTGATAATTTTGTTTTTTGTTTTTGTTTTTGTTTTTTTTTTTTGTCTTTTTGGGAGTTTCTAATTATAACACAAGTATTTGACAAAAAAAATTAACACAAGCATCACAATTTTTTTTTTCTTTTATCCATTACAACACAAATTCAATTATGCCCTATTTGATAAGATGGAAAATCCAGATTTTCATTGGAAAATGACATTTTTCACGTGTTTGGTAACCCATATTTTTAGATGGAAATTTTTTTCAAGTTGGTTGATTTTCCTTCCATTTCCTTCTTTTTTTTTATTCTCACCTATTATGGTGAGAAAATCATATATTTCATCGAAAAATCAAAGAATTGGCGCTAAATCAATGAGATCTTAAGGGGATCTCGCTCAACCCAATCTCTCACTCTGTCTCTCTCTCTCTAAAAAAAAGAGGAAACGTTCTTGCTTCAAATGGACACATAGCACCGGACACAAACTCCATCATCGTTGTCTTCAAATAAAAAAAACTCCATTATGTATGTTTTGGTTGGTACTTAATTATATTATAAGTATTATCTAAACTATTATTATTCTTAGAAGTAGTTGTAATGATTGGTTCTTACTTATATTATAAGTATGTTTGTTCTTTATTTGCCATTATGTATGTTTTGGTTGACATCATTTATGCGAGGCCTCATTTGATGATTTAACTATTTTATTGTTACAATATTTGAGAGTAGTATGCATGGATTATATGCTTTTTAACTCGATTTACGAGAAGCCATTTTATCTAATATGTAGATATTTATTCCTACCCGCGTGCGAAGCATGAGATGCCGACTAGTTGACAATTAACTAAGAAGAGAAACAACATTATCAGAAAATCAATTTGGCTTCATGCTAGAAAGGTTCACTATGGAGGCGATTTTCCTTCTAAGAAGATTGAAAGAAAAATATAGAGAAAAGAAAATGGATCTTCATATGATATATGTAAATTTGGAAACAACTACAACAACAACATAGCCTCAGTCCCAAATTAATTGGGGTCGGCTACATGGATCAAACTTTTCCATTGTGCTCAATTAAGTACAATTGATGGTGAGCTTTGCAAACCATTCAAATCCCTCCTAATTAATGCATCCCATGTTAACTTTGGTCTGCCCCCTACCTCGTCGAATTTCTACAGTTTCTATTGAGTCAAGTTTTCTAGTTGAAGCATTTGTAGGCCGTCTTTGTAGGTGACCAAACCATCGCAACTGCCTTTCCCTAATCTTTGTATCAATTGGTGCTACTCCTAGTTGCCTTTGAATTTCTATATTTCTTATTCTATCTTTACGAGTTTTACCACACATCCACCTAAGCATCCTCATTTCTGCTACGTTCATTTTATGTAATTGTTGTTGCTTTACCGCCCAACATTCACTTCCATAGAGCATAGCTGGCCTAATCGCGGTCCTATAAAATTTTCCTTTTAACTTAGTAGGAACATTTCGATCACATATGCAAATTTAGAAAAAGCATATGATATGATTCCTAGAGATATTCTTTGGCGAGTTCTAGAAAGAAAAAGAGTGCATGCTAGGTACATATGTACTATTAAAGAAAAGGAGTGCATGATAAGTAAATATACGCTATTAAAGATATTTACAAAGGAGTAGTAGTAAAAAGTATAAAAACATTTGGTAGAACTACAAAAGAATATGACTACATCAAGGATCGACTTTAAGCTCATATCTCTTTATTTTAGTTATGGATGAACTAACTTAGCATATTCAAGAGAATATATTGTGGTGTATGTTATTTTTAGATGATACTATACTAGTAGACAAAACAAGAGTTGAAGTGAATATGTAATTAGAACTGGTGGAATACATTAGAATATGAAGGCTTTAAGTTGAGTAGGACGAAGACTGAATACATGTGTTGTGAGATTAGACTAGACATGAAGATGATGGAGTGGTATAATTAGGGGAAGTAGAAGTTCCTCTACTGAACCACTTCAGATATTTATGATCCATCATACAAAATGATGGTAATATTGAGAACGATGTCACACATAAAACTCAAGCTGGATGGAGGAAATGGAGGAGTGCAACAAGTGTGATATGTGATCGAAATATTCATACCAAGTTAAAAGGAAAATCTATAGAACGCAATTAGGCCAGTGATACGCTACCTAGCTTCCACAACAACAAATGAACCGACTGAATGCCTTTTATTGATTGAAATGATAAAAGATAACAGTGGATACACCCCAGCAGTACAACCCAACAGTGTGGCCCAAATTCCTATAGCAAGAGAGATCCCCTTTACTCAGCCCAAACCTGAAGTCACTTACAAAATCCTCCCCCTTACTTCATGACAGTACACCCCTTATATACTACACCCCCTAATTCTCTAGACACTTCCCTCATGCGTGTTGAACCACAGCTGGGTCTACACTTGGAGTTGTCACAGCCTCTTTTGGGAGTGATCCCCTACTCCCATTTGTTCTTCTCGTATACCACTTCGTGATAGGGGGCCTAACATTACTCCCCGCCCGCAGAACCACCTTGTCCTCAAGGTGGAAGGAAGGAAAGGGCTTCCGAACATGGCGAACCAACTCCCACATGGCATCTGATTCCGACAGATTAGTCCATTTGATCAGAACCTCGGGACTCGCCGCGAGAGCACGATAAGCCAAAACAAGCTCTGGTTCAACTACCACCATCACTGAATCCGGGGAGAAGGGTGGGAAGTCGGTGGAAACGGGCACGGATCCGATCACCTTGCGTAACTGTGAGACGTGAAAGACGTTATGGATGGAGGCGGAAACAGGGAGCTCCAGTCGGTATGCCACGGGGCCAACACGGGCCAGGACTTTATAAGGGCCAAAATACCGTAGACTAAGCTTCGCATTGGAACGCCGAGCCACTGTGTGCTGACGATAAGGACGCAGTTTTAAGTAAACAAGGTCACCCACCGAGAAAGAGATGTCCCTGCGGTGCTTGTTAGCCTGTTGGCGCATACGGTTTTGAGCTAATTGCAGCTGATCACGGATCTCAGCGAGGATGAGATCGCGGGAGCGCAACAAGGAGTCCAGCTCAGGAGAGGCAGTGGTGGAGGAGAACCCATAACGGACCAGCGGTGGGGGATCGCGACCGTAGAGGACCTTGAAAGGAGAGCATTGGAGGGACGAATGGAACGACGAATTATACCAAAACTCGGCCCAATGCAGCCACTCAGACCAATCTTTTGGTTGTTGATGGATAAAACAGCGCAAATAAGTTTCAACACACCTGTTAACCACCTCAGTTTGGCCATCAATTTGAGGGTGGTAGGCGGAGCTGCGATGCCGTTGAGTATGCTGGAGACGGAATAATTCACTCCAAAAATGACTGAGGAACACCTTGTCACGGTCGGATACGATACTAAGGGGAAACCTGTGGAGCTTAACCACCCCTTTTGGCCATCAATTTGAGGGTGGTAGGCGGAGCTGCGATGCAGTTGAGTATGCTGGAGACGGAATAATTCACTCCAAAAATGACTGAGGAACACCTTGTCACGGTCGGATACGATACTAAGGGGAAACCTGTGGAGCTTAACCACCCCTTTAATGAATACATCAGCAACAACACGAGCTGTAAAAGGATGACGTAAGGGTAAGAAATGACCATATTTGTTGAAACGGTCGACCACCACCAAAATGGAGGTGAACCCTTTTGAGGGTGGCAAGCCTTCGATGAAATCCATCGAAATATCGTCGAACACGCCCGCTGGAATAGGCAAGGGCTGAAGCAACCCCTCAGGCGATAACGTCTCATACTTATTGCGTAGGCAAATGTCGCAAGAAGCCACAAAAGCTTTGACATCTTTCTTCATCTCAAGCCAAAAGAATTCCACAGACAACCGCTTGTATGTTTTGAGAAAACCACCATGGCCGCCGATAGGAGAGGAATGGAATTCGGCTAGCAAGCGCGCTTTAAGGGAAGAGGAGGCTGAGATGATAGTGCGACCCTTAAAGAGGAGGAGACCCCGCAGGATGGTCCACCCTGGTTTGTCAAGAGAGCCCTGCTGGAGACCCTGAAGAATGGGAGATAAGGTAGCATCAAGCTCAATTTCTGATGGGATGACCGAAATATCAGCAAGAGAAGAAACAGTCATAGAGTCAAGTGAGCCATCCAAAGGGAAGCGAGACAGAGCATCAACAGCCTGGTTAGAGGAGCTCGGTCGATACTGGATATCAAATTGGTAGCCAAGTAACTTTATCAACCAGCGTTGGTACTCCGGAGCAACCACCCTTTGCTCGAGTAAGAATTTCAAACTGCGCTGATCACTCCGCACCAAGAATTTGTGGCCCAAGAGGTAATGGCGCCACTTCTGTATGGCCAAGACAATTGCCATCAATTCACGTTCATAGGCTGATTTGCACTGAGCTAGTGGAGAAAGGGCTTGACTAAAAAAAGCAATAGGGCGGTCATGCTGAGAGAGGGCGACCCCTACCCCGACGCCTGAGGCATCTGTCTCGATCACGAAGAGAGCAATAAAATCAGGCAGAGACAACATAGGTACCTCCTTCATTGCTTGCTTGAGGCGTTGGACAGCAAACGTAGCCTCATCAGACCACTCAAAAGAGTCTTTGCGAAGCAGAAGAGTTAGCCGGGCGACAATTTTCCCATAATCCTTGACGAAACGCCGATAATAGCCGGTGAGGCCTAGGAAGCCGCGCAACTCCTTTGGGGATCGCGGCATCGGCCACGCATCCATGGCACCCACTATGTCCGGATCAGCCCGCACCCCCTTTCCGGAAATAATGTGACCTAAATATTCCAGGTTAGAACGGCCAAAGCAACATTTCTTAAGATTAACAAATAAGGAATGAGAGTGAAGGATAGAAAGGACTTGACGGAGATGGTCACGATGTGCAGTCATAGACGAACTATACACAAGAATATCGTTGAAGAAAACCAACACGCAACGACGGAGCAGTCCTTTGAAAATGGAATTCATACGGGATTGAAAGGTGGCCGGGGCGTTAGACAAACCAAACGGCATAACATGAAACTCGAAATGGCCGTCGTGAGTGCGAAAAGCCATCTTGGGTATGTCACCGGTTTAACTCTGATCTGGTGATAGCCAGAGCTCAAGTCCATCTTGGAAAAAATGCAGGCCCCATGTAGTTCGTCGAGCAGCTTATCGATATTAGGAATAGGGAATCTGTCGAGCACCGTCACGCTATTCAACGCTCTATAATCCACACAAAACCTCCAACTGTTGTCCTTTTTCACCAACAACACTGGACTTGAAAAAGGATTGTTACTCGGTTGAATGATTCCCGAAGCCAACATCTCAGTGACCATCCGTTCAATCTCAGCCTTCTAAACCTGGGGGTATCGATAAGGACGGACGCGAATGGGCTCGACCCCTTCCTTCAATACTATTGCGCGGTCACAGTCACGTGAAGGTGGTAAGGAAGTGGACTCTGAAACAATGAAGAAAAAGAATTCAGTAGCTGTTGGAGGCAGGGGGCAATCTCGTCGCTGAATTGAGGGGAGTCCGAGGACTCCAAACTAGAACATTCCACTAGAAAACAGCCTACGCCATTATCGACAGCACGCTGGAGGGCCTTACAAGAGACACGAACACGATGCAGAGAAGGGTCCCCGCGTAGAGTCACACGGTCGCCCGCCACCGTGAACGTGAGGGAAAGGTTCTGCCAGTCAACGGTGGTGACTCCCATAGTCGTCAACCACTTCATACCCAAAATCAAATCGTGGCCACGCATGCCAATAGGAAAGAAATCCGCCACCACCTTGAGGTTTTGGAACAACACGCATAGATCTTTGCAAACACCTGAACCTGACAAGCGATTACCTCCTCCCACAAAGACCCCATACGAGTTGTAGGTGATAAGGGAATTCGTAGAGCACTAACCAGAGTTAGCGAAATGAAATTGTGGGATGCCCCGCTGTCGATGAGCACCACCACATCCTGGTCCGCCACTCGTCCCCGTACCTTGATGGTATGTGGATCCGGGATGCCGCCCAAGGCATGAGCAGACAACTCAAGGGTAGCCGGATCAGGTTGGGACTCAGCATACTTGGTGGAAACGTCCCCCGAAGACTCCCCGTCATCGTCATCAGCAACAAGCATCACATTCAACACCTTCTTAGCACAACGATGGCCAACAAAACCATTTCTCATCACACCGGTAGCACAATCCTTGTTCGCGCCGGACCTGCGCTCCAGACTTAGTGAGTCGTTTATGTGCGGGTGGGGAGACGTTGGGTGTGACTGTTCCTGTTGGGCGAGGACTCGACGAGCCCGTCGAACCTGGGCTCAGTTTTGGAGGACAAGCCCAAGAGAAGCAATTGGCTTTTGCTCCACCAGGCCCAACTCGAACCCTCACTGTCGCTGATCTTCTTCTCCAGGCGGACGGCTCTAGCGATCACGGCCTTCAGCGACAACTGAGGATCGACCATGATCTCCACGCGGAGCCGATCACACAGGCCATTGATGAAGACGACGATCTTGTGAATTTCAGATAACCCCTGTTGATGAAGAAGAAGGAGCTCAAATCGTTCGCGATATTCACTTACAGTAGTGAGTTGCTTGATGGAGAAAAAATGTTGGCAGAGAAACAGCGGATCGGCTTCCGTAAATCGCAACTACAGTTGTTTCTTCATCTCGTCCTAACTCGAGAATGGTTGAACCTGTTCCTCCGTTTGCAGCCAGATCTGGGCCGCACCCACAAGGCAGACACGTGCTGCCTGGAGTTTCGAAACCTCCGTCATGTCATGAAGAGCGAAGTAATGTTCAGCTTGGTTGAGCCAAACCAAGAGATCCGTACCGTCGCATGTGGGCATCTTGATTTTTCGTACCTCCGGACCCGAGCGATACGGTGTCGAACCCCGATCTAGGTTGTTCGTTGCGAAAACCCCCTTCCCTGGGACCAGATCTGGTGGATCTGTCCCTTTTGAGCCGCTAGAAGAACCGATCTGAGGAGATCTGGCCAAATCGGCCCTTTGTTGTTGGAATAGCTCTTCCATGCGGGAAGATAACATCTGGATCTGGGATTGAAAATGATCCTGGAGCTCGGATCGAAGCCCCTCAATCGTTCCTTCCAGATCTTGGACTCTCCTCAACTCCAACTCCATCACTTCCAATCGCACGTCCATCTTCGGCCCCATAACAGTACTGCTCTGATACCAGATGATACGCTACCTAGCTTCCACAACATCAAATGAACCGACTGAATGCCTTTTATTGATCGAAATGATAAAAGAGAACAGTGGATACACCCCAACAGTACGTCCCCAACAGTGTTGCCCCAAATTCCCAAAGCAAGAGAGATCCCCTTTACTCAGCCCAGACTTGAAGTCACTTACAAAATCCTCCCCTTACTTCATGACAGTACACCCCTTATATACTACACCCCCCTAATTCTCTAGACACTTCCCTCCTCATGCATGTTGAACCACTGATGGGCCCACACTTGGAGTTGTCACAACCTCTTTTGGGAGTGATCCCCTACTCCCATTTGTTCTTCTCGCATACCACTTCGTGATAGGGGGCCTAACAACCAGCTATGTTTTATGAAAGTGAATGTTGAGCGGTGAAGAAAAAACAGTTACATAAAATGAACGTAGTGGATATGAGGATGCTAAGGTGGATGCGTCACAAAACTCGTAATGATATAATAAGAAAGATAAAAATTCAAAGAAAAACAGTAGTAGCAACAATTGACACAAAGATTAAGGAGGGATGGTTGCGGTGATTTTGACACTTCCAAAAGACAGCCTACAAATGCCTCCACTAGACACTTGATTCAATAGAAACTAAAGAAATATAACGAGGTAGTGGTAAATTGAAGCTAATTTGGGATGCATTAATTAGGGGGATCTAAATGATTTGGAAGGCCCACCATCAATGACACTGAATCAAGCGCAATGGAAGAGCTTGATCCATGTAGCCGAACCTTGCTAATTTCTGGATTGAGGCTATGTTGTGCTATAATTATGCAATTCTATTAGTTGTGAACGTGACAATATGCTGTTTAAGCATTTGGTATCATGCAAATTTTATTTATGCTTGATTTGGTAAGCTGATTTGTCTTTCTCAGAAGTACTACCAAAAAATAAATAAATTCAATTCTTGGTATCTATATTATATTCCCTCGGTTGCTCCTAGGTTATAGGGTTGGGGAGCCTGACTAACTCCAATGGTATTAGTCGAACCAAAGTAAGGAGGGGGTGAAAAATGTTTGAAAACCTACAGTTATTAAAAAAATACCTAAAAAACACTGATTTATATGCTTCTTTTGTTCAGCTGAAGTGAGGAAGAAGACCACTAAAAGAAATGGACCATCTATAAAGTCCTTATTTGGTAAGCTTTCTATCTTATTTATTGAAACTATAGTATCTGAATATCTTTCTGATCCAACTTTCTCCTAAGAAATAATTTTATCCATAGTTATTGAGAATTCTCTTTTAGGTGTTGTCTTTGAATTTTGCTGCCAATCAGAGTCATAGAACAAGAGCTTTGATAATAATGTTTTATGTATTGATTCATAAATTCTTCACCAGTATGGACATTAAGTGCAGCATTTGCATCAACTGCAATACTGCAAGAAAATCTTTTGAATTTCGCGTAATAAAATCCCTATCACTTAGGTTCCTAGTTAGTTCTTAGTATAGAGCCTATATATGTGTAAATGCACTAAAATTTCATGTTTCTAAATGGAAATAGTGTTTGCTCTGGACAGAAATTCTGTTAGGAATTGGTATAGTATTGGGTTTTTAGTTGGCAAATTCTATGGTTACTCTTGTTACATTAGGGACTTCTGTATTACATGCTTGTTTTACTTCGTTTATCTGGTAAGGTGTACATTCTTCACCTACTAGAGTTCGTTTTCGTTTCTGCTACTTCAACAAGGTCTTTTGTCGCTTAAAGTCAATAAATGTAAAATCCCTTTGCATCTATAATGGGCTTTACCTAACATCCGAAAAAAGAATCAAAAAAGCAATTGAAGATTAATCTTTTATTATCTATTTTTGAAGAGTTTGATCCAATTGCACTAAATTGAGCACCATGAAAGAGTTTAATCCATGTAGCCGACCCCAATCAATTGGGATTGAGGCTATGTTGTTGTAGGAGGCCTATTTATAACTGCACGTTACATGCACATAGAGATGCAACAAACTAGTTCTTTATCCTTAAAATAAAAAAATAGGCAATAGGCGTTGCTATTTCAAATTGCTACTGGCTCGTCCAATCTGTTGGTTCCCGTTTCTCACTTTTTTCTTACTTAAGAATCATATAGTCAGTCGGGCTGATCCATAAAATCAAAATTTGTGGGTCAGTTTGTGTATCATATTCGTGCAATTTGAGGGTTGCAAGATGTTCTCGTGCGTGTGGCTACTATGGACTACTATCATTTAGCATAAGTTTGAAGATGTAGAGTATGAAATGCCTTACAACATAGCAACTCTCATTGGTTCTTGTTGAATAAACGTCGTTTTTTCATATTTTCCAACATACATTCCTCATTCTAATCTGTTTTAGTCACCTGTGACAGAAGAGGAATCGTCAGATACTGCCAGTCAAAGAAGCTCTATCGAAAATTTGCCTGTCCAACAAGAAGTTTCTGACAACTTAATTCCATCTCCATAAGCTAGGAATGTGCACAGGTACTGAAACTTTCAAGAAACTTAGTTGAGTGATTTATTGGAGTAGAATCAAACTTTTGTCTCTGATTGCGCATATGTTCGTATGAAAATAATGGCGCAGATAGAGTTGTGGCATCTCTGCTTGTATATTTCTTGGCCCACTGGTTTTTTCCCTGTATGTGATCTCAATTATTTCCTTTTGTATACTCATGAAATGTTTAGGCCATAATAACAAAGTTTTGGATGCATTATGTATATTAAAAGATTGAGCTCCCCCTTGGAAATGTCATTTCTAAATTACTTATGCGTTTTTTTTTTTTGGTAATATATGTAAGCAGCCTGCCTTTTGTTCATATCCGAAAGAATTTGTTTAATCACCCTTGTTTCTCATCGAAATAAGAGAGTTGATAATCTTTCATTATTATCAAATGCTGGTAGTGTCCTAATTCTACACAACTTCAAAGCAGATCAATGCTAGTTTGGTTTTTATTAGTGTTTCCTCGACAGATCACGAAAGCCTAGGAAAAGTGATACTTCATTATGAATATGAACTTCCTAAATTTTGGGACATCTACCTAACATTGTTTTTTTGTAAATGTTCGAAACTTGTAAATTTTGGTCATGACATCTCCAGGCATCAACTGGTGTTAATGTAATTGAAATTGTATTAATTATGACAAACTGAATACAATAGGGTGCTCTTATTTATAGAGCTTACTAATGCACAAATAAGGAAAGTAGCTACGACATGAATATATATAGTAATACATAAATACTTAAGCACATAATATAATAAATTTATATACGTTGCCTAAAACTTAAATCATCAGGCTTGAATTCGGACATGAATTTGGAATAGAGTTCGGGCGGTCGCACAAGAAGACCAAGAACAGTCTTCACTTATGCACTACGGGATGAAGGCACAACCAACAAAACATCAACCATGGTGGTTGAGCGAATATGGACACGGATCGCTTGCACACCAACCATGGTGCATAACAGATGGACACAAAATATCCAAGTTGTGATAGACATGATGTGCATGAAGTAGGGATAGATGCGCATGCAGAAGCACAAAGGCATAGGACACATGAGAGAGCGTGCACGGGTATAGGCACGGATGATACAGAAATCAATTTAATTGACGATGGCCTGAAGAAAGCACAAACGCACACGGACAGATGATCCATGGACATGCATATAGACAGTCGTTGACTCGAAAGTCGACCGACCTCAAGTTTAGGCTTTGGCTTTAATACCATAATAATGTAGGATCTTCCACGTCTGCAGGGAAAGAAACAGAGTGGCGGACTGGATGACAAATCATGCTTTTATTTTTGATTTGAGCACGTACGTACTCGGGGATATTTCCCTTGATTTGCAAACCATTCTCCGAAAGGATATCTTTGATGTAATGTTCCCAAGAATTTGTGCTATCTAGCTTTGTAACTTGGGCCTTATTTATATAGTTTACTTCATCCAAAAAAAATACCATAATAATGTAATCAAAATTGTATTAATTAGGGCACACTTAATACAATAGGGCATTCTTATTTATAGAGTATACTAATGCACATATAAGGAAAGCAAGACACGAATATATATAGTAATACATAACTATCGAAATTACATAAATATAACAACTTTGTATATGTTGCTAACGAATCGGCTAGTTCAAGTGGTAAGAGACTTCTTTCTTTAAATGATGCCTCAAGTCTTAAGTATGGGTGAAAGAAATTAGGTTTTAAAGGGCCGCCAACGTATTAAGCCTGACACTGTCCAGTCCACACCAACTCCCCTTACCTTGACCCGTCTCTATAGTTATGCTAGTTTTTTGTTTCTATTAAAGTTAGTAAATCCTAATGTGAGCTAAAATAAAGGTTGAAGGATTCAAATAACCCGAATGATAGTTTTTATTTTATTTTATGTTATTTTTATTATTATTTTTTTGGAAACACCCTAATGATAATTGATGGGCTAAATTTAAGAAAACCTATTTGGTCGACACTCTT
The DNA here is from genome assembly GCA_039657365.1 of Stephania yunnanensis. Classification (NCBI taxonomy): domain Eukaryota; kingdom Viridiplantae; phylum Streptophyta; class Magnoliopsida; order Ranunculales; family Menispermaceae; genus Stephania; species Stephania yunnanensis. Next base: position 20,999,169 of record CM077581.1, on the reverse strand, counting down.
ATTTTGATAGTAAACAAAACAATTTTATTGATAAAGTAATGTCAAGGACAAGAAATCTTCCATTCATTGTCAATACAAAAATCACCTGAACTTACCCATTGACAACTTTCAAAAGAAATACAACTATATTCAATACAATGAAAACTAGCTATCAAGTGAGTTTGATTCTGTTACTCCAAAATGAACTTACTGTGCTATCCATGGCCAATGGTAAAATCAATCACTAGTTGTGTATCCTAAATTTAACCTACTGCAAGCGATCCATCTTGATGTGAATAATCTAGTAGAGTCCTATTATGCTTCAACATAATTCTTCTTGTTCTCAAATAACCTCTTGTTCCTCTCAAGCCAAATGCCCCATAGTTACGCCAATGTTGCTACACCGATGATGTGCTTTCTTCTACTTTTACATTCCAGCTTATCAAATATGGCTATCAACCCATCCAATGAGCCCGGATTGAAAATGAGGCCACCCGAATAAACACCCCACCCATTCCACACTTGACAAGCCGTAAAACATTTAAAGAAAAATGGTCCACAAAGCCGCTTTCCATCATACACATAAAACAACAATGAGGTGAGATGCTCAAATGAGGCGTTCTTTTTTGTAATTTATCAAAAGTGTTCAAACCACCATGCAATACTAGCTAATCAAAAAACTTAATTTTCATCCAAAGTCCTTTAAATACTTAGTGACCATTTGTTTTAGGACAATCAATTAAATGATTATAAAACGATTTGCAAGTGAAATAACTTGACTGGTCAAGGTCCCATAGTCTTGTATCTTCTTTATTAAGATGAATCCTAATTTGACTAAGTGCATTAGTAAGTTCATTTTTTTCATCATGAAATCTTGTTGTAAATCTATTCAGCAGGTGAATATTTCAATTATAGTGAGGAGGACTCGATCCATGCGAATAAGAAGAAAAATGAAAAATGAGGTGATTGTGATAAGATGAGTACAAATATACATTTGGAAACCAAGACTCAAATGAAGTATTCCTAGCAATTTATCTTCTCAAAAAACGTACTGAAGATCCGTCTCCTATCATTATAGAAATGTGATGATGATATGCTGTGATGATAAGAGTGAATAAATCTCCAAGGACTTTGATGAGTCACTCTAGGAGCCACTCCTGCAACATACCCATTAGGATCAATACCACGAATACTTTTAATTACCTTATGCCACAATGCCTCCCTCTCCTTTGAAAACCTACAAAACCATTTTATTATAAAAGACTGATTCCTTATTTGGAGGTTACCTAATGCTAATCCTCCATTTGCTAATGGATTCTCCTACATTCTCCACTTAATGAGACTAAGAAATTTTCTCTCATCCATTTTAATCTAAAGAAAATCTCTAAATACCTTCTCAATAACCCTTACAACCTTTCCCAACATCTTAAACATGGACATGTAGTAAGTGGTAATAGCCTCAAGCACCGATTTGATAAGACATAACTTCCCTACATTTGAAAGGTAACCCTTTTTCCAACTATCTAGTATGGTGACCCTCACTTAACCTAGGGTCGATCGTCTGACCCAGACCACCACCCAGGCCCAATACTCGAATTGGGCCGAGGCAAACAGTTTGGCACACCTAAAACAACTTGTAGATATCGAACTAGTGCATATGGATAAATAATTGCGGAACTAAATAAAGAGTAATCCATATGACGTACTATTAATCTATAATAGGATTTTTAAATCCTTAACACAACTTAAGACATTCAAATATTACCAAGTAGTTTAGACTAAAGGAGAGTAAAGTACATTCTACCAAGAAGACCTATTTAAATACAACCCAAGTTTAATAATCTCAAAATCAAATAACTAGATGATAACACTACAAGGCTCAGAACTAGAGAAAACTGCAAACAATCTTCTTTCCCTTGTCTCGATCTAGCGCCAAAGTGTATGTGTGATGGCCCGATTCTTTAATCAATGCACCACTCGGCCTAATCCTGTCATTAAGTCATAATCCTAGCTATGTAGGACTCAATAACGTAGTAGTCAACTTTTTTGTCTCATTCTCCTTGCAACTCATGTTCAGGATAAATATTTCTCGTTTCTCGTTATAAGAGATTTTCAGAGTTAATTAAAATCTTTTACACATTTTAACAAATCTAGCAGAAGTCTTAATAATATTGCGGAAGCCATCATAAAACATCTATATAGGGAAACCGGGGAATATATCACAAGTATGATATCAAAGTGACAATAAATAGTGTAACATCATGCATCAGTCAGGCAGTCTAGTCTCTCAACCCAAATGTACAACCCAAAATGTATCAAAGACATATATCGCAAATACAAACAAGTAAACACACATAAAAGAGTAGCATACAGTCACCAATGACTCAGAGATAGTAGTCGATCTTATCTTTCCTCGGTCTGCTACATGGTAGATATGCAATTGTTACTAAATATGACAATTCTAGTGAGTAAATCATGCAGACATTCATTCAATTATTCAAATATACAAGAAACGATAACTGAAAGCATACGATTAGCAAAAAAAAGAAAAGCTGAAAGGAATATATGCAAACAAATACTAATTACACTAAAAGGAACATATCAGATTGTCATACAAATCGAGGTTCGGTCAGCCGTGAGCTTAATCTTGGTAGCAAGTATAATGGCTCAATTGTAGTAATATTGTGATCAACTAATGTTGATTACAGATATTGTCCTCAGGGATAGGTGTATTGCACATAATGTACTCAGTCAAATTTATCATATTGCTAAGAAAATCCCTTTTTAATTTGTTTTAACTAAATTACTTTATTCTAACAAAACAATGTAAATACTTGTACTCTTATATTAAGAAAATCTTAGTTCACAACTTTACCTAGGTAATGAATAACTATGCTTTCATATCTCACTTCATTTATCTTCATTATGTGTGTGCAATGCTTAATTAGAATAAACATATTTCCTTCAAATCCACTTCAACCCACTGTCGTGATGGAAAAGATTCTAATGCGCAAATTAAAACTCCACTTATTGGTGTGAATAACATAAGTTCCTTATTACTTTAAGTTCTAAATCTTTAGATTCATAACCAATTAAGTTCACTATCTGTGCCTCCCTAATCAATAATTATCTATCAATGTTATATATTTTATGTTTGTATCATCTATATCCGGCTTAAAAGCTCCAATGGCGATGGTAACTCTTAAAACCTCTAATAAAAAACACGTGATCAAGATGTTCGTAGCATTACGTTTAAAATCAATACAAATTCTAACCACTGCAGTTTTTATTTTTATAAACAATTCATAACTACTTTAGCATAACATTCATACCATATGATCCATTGATGCCCAATATTAATGAATTAATCACACATCATTGAAATAAACATGCACATCATGTTATTTATTGCAATCAAATATTAAACTAAATAACTTCAATTAAATCAAGAAAACAATATCAAATCACCACACGTGAGTCTTTAATGTCTTCTCCTTCAAAACTCTTTTTAATACTCAAGAACAAAGTAAACTATGCTACTTTATGATAATTGGTTGCTCTGAACGAAAATTATTGTGTTTGCCACATTCTAATACCTATTTATATCCCCAAGAGACACTTTAGAAAACAATTAGAAACTCTAGTAGACAATTCTAGAGGAAGTAAAACTTTAAGCTTTCGATTTCTATATCTCAATGTTGTCCATAAGTGATTCGACGCTGTTTGTGTAAAGCCATGGCATCACCATAGCTTCGACATTTTTGTGTGCATTTTTCTCACTCAATATGCTTGGCACCCTGCTTCACCTATCCTGACGTCTTCCCTATGTACCCAGGGAGTCACCGCTGCGCCGACACTGCTGATCCACTTTCCTTCTCCTCACGCCTTCTCCACACCTTGCCCATGCTGAGCACACTTTCCACGACGTCAATCATGATTTTGTGCATTTTATCCCCATTTCATCATGAAATCACTTTTTTGTCTCTTTTATACCTTGTATACCTGAAAATACATAAATAACGTCAATTATAGCTCATTTCGGGATATTTATACTAGATATACTACTAAACTAGTGCTATATATAAGTCTAAATAATCACTTATCAAAGCTTCACCGCATCAACTTATATATTTGGCAGTGAGCTACGTCACATCTACTAGTAAGGAGTGCCGACATCCCCAAAGACTCTAACCCCGTGTGCCGCACTCACTCATAAAAAAAATCAAGGAACCCAAAAGTGTGGATTACCTCACAAACTATATACCATCTTATAACATGAACACAAATAAGACCAATGCGCAATCATATGAACATGTAGGTGAAAAACACCAAATGATACTATAATAGCATGTTAGTTCACAACACATAAGTAAGGAAATCAACAACAACAAAAAGCCCAAACAATAATAGGAAAATGAATGAAACAAAACGACATGAAACAATTTAAAACTATGAATTTGGTACTTATACTAAACAAAGACAATAAATTTGACCCTTGTTAAGCGTGTACAATAAATTTTCCCTTTATATTATACTTTAAATATTTTGTAGTAGCGATAAATGAGAATCGTATCCACAGGGATTTAACAAAGTTCTCTAGGAAAAATGACTTTTAAAGGTTATTATTATTATTTTTACATTACTTTAACTAATTAAAAATAATAATGACAAGTCAATAATTAGACATGTTAAAAGTTCATTTTAGGACGATTTTATATGTAAAAGACTATATTACACGATGTTTTCTCTTGTTTTTGTTATTTCAAGTAATAAATGAAGAATATGAAGAAATAAACGAGAAATGAAAGATTATGAAGGAATTAATCAAGTGGAAAGAGTATGCAAAAAATCATCACCAAGGAATAAATGAAGAACACATTTTTTACACGAGCGATTCTCATCAATTCCAAGGGTCGCTGGCCAAATCGGTGAAACCAGAAACCTCAAAATTACGGGTTTTCCTAGCAATTCTAGTTACACACAAATTGCTAGGAATTGCTGGAGTAGATTTCGTGAATTTAAGATAACTATGAGTTCTTTGAGTTGGTTTGGAATGTTTAGTACCTAGAATACTATAAATACAAAACCTAAGGTTACGAAATTAGTTGCCCTTGAGTACTTAGATCAATATTCCATTGCTTTAGGTGCTATTCTTTATTGTTTTAGTTATTGCTTTATTGTTCTTTGCTTGAGGAGAACATTTGAAGATTTAAAGTATTTTATTCCAGATGTATTTATTTATGTCTTTTATTTATATTATTGCAAGGTTATTTATGATTATGAGTGAGTAGTTATTTGTTCTAAACAAAGTCCGAACGTGAACTAGATCTGTTTTACTATGTAGTTATGATGAAAAAATTATGTGCTTAATGCTTTAAACCAATTGTATTCTTTGATTCACTGATTTAATATGTTATTATCTATTGATTTTAATCATGATCTTTGCATCGCATGCATGGTTTAGAATGTATATTGTGATATTTGGTTTCAGTATATATTTGAAGCAGTATCTAAGATTGTTTGAAAGACAAAAACCGTTTAGATATTCTAGGTGAATTTGAGATCTAAATCTAATGTTGAAGTGGCTTTCCGAAGATGTTAGATTTAGTAATTCAAAGTTTTCATAAAGTGTAATGCGATTTTATTGCATGAAGTTAATGTCTTTGTGTATTCAAAGGAGTTTGCTCAATAACATTAGAACATGGCTTTTCCATTGGTATAAGAATAATAAATGGCTAGCTAAAGACTGTTTACTTACTTATGATTAGAGTTTAATGACCTATGATACTTATAAATTATGCTCATCACTATATAGTAGAAACAACATGTTTGGAATGTGTAACGACCCATTTACCAAATGGACCACCACGAGGGCCGATGCGGGCTCACAACCTGCCCTACTAGCGCCAGCTGTGTCCCACATGCCATCTCATCCACCATTCAATCATTATTAACCTTAACGAACAACAATTTACTGTTTAAATTGTTACTGAACTCAAGTCATATACTAAGATAATTTTAAACCCAAATAAACCACAGTGAAAGTCTTTTATCATGACAATCTATAATTTTAAAACATTAATGTAATGCATTTAACTCTGATACTTAAAGTGAGAAACCCATATACCATCATAGATCAATAGTATACCTCAATGTATCAAAATATCAACAATATAAAGTCCTGAGAAATCTCACAGTCCCAACTCCCAAAATAAAACAAAGTATATATAATACAAACATACAAGCCTAGCTATATGCCTTTGAATCACAAATATTCTAGTAGCTTACCCTTGCCACGGCTCGTACTAGGATCTACACTCAAACCATCACAAGAAGGCAAATGACGATTTCAGAGTGAGTATTCCCTAGGAAATTAAGAGAGCAATACGGAATGAAAATACTAGAACTTAAACAAAACTATTAAATATACATATGGAAATAAATACAGGCTACTGTGCTCATCGCACGCATAAGTAATAATGAAAGCACAAAGTGTGTGTTCCTAGAGCCTAAGGTCATGCTAGCGCCATACTTCGGACTCCCAACAGACTACTACCGGCTAGTAGCACTCAAGCAAGGCCAATATATTGATCCGCTAGGTGGTCGGCGTGGAACCTACGACACACCCACAAGTGCCCGACACAACTCTCGGGTCGACCTATTCACCGAGATGGGACACGTGCTATGGCCTAGTGGAGGTACACATAAAAATGGCACGGAGGGAAAGCCTCAACGTTCGTCCATTATAACACACCAAGAATAGAGGAATGAAAGACAAAATATGAATTCAAAAGCAAAATAAGGTACTGCTCAAGAAATTTCAATTGAGATACTATACACCTCAAACTGTACTCCGTGTCCAGTCAATCACTCTTGGTCTGAATCTGCCTAGTCCAAAATATCTCAAATTACCGCAAAAAATGACCTATGTCCATTTATAATTGATTTTTAGTCAATTGGATGTGTTTTATATCACTTAACAAAAATAATGTCAAAACTGCAAGATCTAGCGCGTTGGGTCTGGGAATTAGCACGCTGATTCCCAAGCAGTTTTACATTCTTCATTAGGAAGAACATTAGTGTGCTAGGTGACGTCATTAGCGTGCTAATCGCGCTCTGGACATCAAAACTGCTAAAAATTTAGGGTTTCTAACAACCCCACCAACACCAATAACAACCACAACACCAACAACTCAACTGCATATCACTTCAAACCCATCAAAACAACAACTTAATTACCACCAAACAATCTACCAACACCTTTAAAACTTAGATCAAAAGGTAGAGAAAGTTAAGGTGTTTGTGATTCTCACATCGCTTTTTATGATTTCACCCCTCCAAGCTCCTTGAATCACCATATTTAACACTCCAAACCTTTGTTTCTTCTCTTCCAATTTTTGGATTATAAGATAAGGAGAGAGAAAATGTGGTGGTTTGAAGTCAAATTGACTTTATATAGGTGAATTTGGCATCTTATCTCACTTACACCTCCCAAGAAAATCTAAGGACCTCCATTAGCTCCATTTCCAACCTCTCATGACTCCAATTGTGACACTTATGGCACACTCACCCTCGTATTTAACTCAAAAAGTGGTGTTTTGGGTGTTCCGACACCCTGTTTCTCGTCCCGAACCAAGACATACGCGTACTTCCATGTCCCTAACCACCAAATATACATTACAAATTAATTATTTAACCCATTTTATTCATTTTATATGTGTATTATTTCCCCGGCTTAATATTTAGTTTTTTAGACTACTCGGTACCCCGCGTCGACATGCATATCGGGCAAATACTTAACACACGGTCTCGCACGTCAAATGTAATATAATCACACAAATTGCGATGTCATTTATTCTATTTCAATATAACATCGCAAAATTAAACAATTCAGCACATAAAATAACTATTTCCTTAGCTCCAAGCGCGCACTAGCCTAGCTGCGGGTCCCGCAAGCGTTTGAGCTGTCAGCCACGTCAGCAACCACATCATTAATAACTGAATTATTTTTAGGCCGTTACAATTCTTCCCAATTAGGTGAAATCTCATCCCAAAACTTAAATTAAATTGAAAATATGTACTGGCAAATAAGTGGGGATGTCGTCGTTGCATTGTAGACTCAAGCTCCCAAATGAGTCCCTCGGTCTTGTGATGCTGCAATCGTACCTAAACCTTTGGGGATCTCCTTACTTCTCAAAACCCAAGTCCTCCTATCCATGATTTCTATAGGCTGTTCCTCGTATGACACGTCAGGTCGCACCTCAATCTGACGTGCATCAACTATACGCCTCAGTCCCAACTTAGCCAACCTCAACATGGAAATATGAAACACTGGGTGTACCCCTGCCAACTGGGGTGGAAACTCCAGGCTGTATGCCACTCTGCCAATGCGTTCCTCAATTCTGAACGGCCGAATGAACCTTGGTGCTAGTTTTCCCTTAATGCCAAACCTATGATGACCTTCCCAGGGCGAAACCTTCAAATACACCAAGTCTCCATCCTCGTAGCTCAGACCCTTAAGGTATTTGTCCACATATTTCTTCTGCCTATCTTGCGCCGCCTGAAGTCTATGCCTGATCTGTCTTACCTTCTCAGTATGGTCAACAACAACCTCAGGTCCTATAGCCGCTGTATATTCCGGTGCCGCCTAACATACTGGTGACTTGTAGGGCCTACCATAAAGTGCCTCAAATGGTGGCATCGCGATACTCGCCTGATAGCTGTTGTTGTAGGCAAAATCACATAAGGGTAAGTAATCCTCCCACGATCCACCAAACTGTAATATACATGCCCTGAGCATATCCTCGAGAATCTGAATTAATCGCTTTGATCGTTCACCAATCTGAGGATGGTACACAATGCTAAACTGTAAATGAGTGCCAAACTGCTCCTGCATACTCTCCCAAAGTGCCGATGTAAACCTCAGACTCTGTCAGAAATAATGGAGACCGATACACCGTGCAATCTGACAATCTTTCTCTCGAAGATAATACTCAGTTGTGTAACAGAATATCTCATAGCGATTGATATGAAATGTGTTGAATTTGTCAACCTGTCGATAACCACCCGAATCGCATCGTGTTTGCTCGTCGTAAAGGGTAGGTCACCGACGAAGTCAATAGTTACGTTTTCCCACTTTCACTGAGGAATGGGCAGTAGCTGTAGCAACCCAGTTGCTCTCCTATGCTCAGCTTTCACCTGCTGGCATATATGACAACTCCTGACATATTTACCCACGTCAGCTTTCATCCTTGGCCACTAAAAAAATCTCCGTAGATCGTAATACATCTTGTTCTGACCAGGATGTATTGTATATTCCGACTGTTGTGCATCCTAAAGAATGCTGTGGTATCCACAATTGAACCCTATGTCTTAAGCATCAGTCTGACCCCTTAGACAACTCGATGCACCCCGAATCCTGAACCAAGCGACTGATCCGCAAATATCGGTCATCAGCTCTCCGCAACTCGACAACCCGCTCTAGAGACACCGTAGGAACTCGCATCTGAAAACAAATCTATAGCTCAGCAATAGCCTTTGTCAAACACAACATCGACACTACCTCAAGCAACCCGTGCTCATATGTCATATGCTGCAGTACTATTTGGCTCTTAATGCCGCTCCTGCTCAGCGCATCAGCTACGACATTCACCTCACCTAGATGATACTCAATAGCGAAGTCATAGTCCTTCAATAACTCAAGCCATCGCATGTTCAACTCCCTCTGAGTGAATAGGTACCTTAAACTCTGGTGGTCTGTATACAACACGAACCTCTCACCATACAAGTAATGCCTCCAGGCCTTTAGTGCAAACACGACCGTCGCGAGCTCCAAGTCGTGCACTGGATAGTTTACCTTGTGAGGTCTCAACGATCGAGATAAATAGGCCACCGGGTGTCCATCCTGCATTAACACGCCACCCAACCTAGTGCCTGATGCATCCGTATAAACTGAAAACCTTTACATGCTACTGGTAAAGCCAAAAATGGTGCAGAATTAAATTTCCTCTTCAACTCCAAGAAAACATCCTCACACTCTTGTGACCATTCAAATCTAACATCCTTCTTGGTCAGCCTCGTCAACAGCGCTGCAATCATTGAGAAGTCCGACACAAAATGCCTGTAATATCATGCCAAACCCAAAAAACTCAGAATGTCAGATACAAACTCTGGTGTCTTCCAATCAATAATCGCCGAATCTTGTCACCATCAATAGATATACCCTGATCACTAATGACATGGCCCCATAACCACCTCACTCAGCCAAAATGCACACTTTGTTGAATTTAGCATACGGTGTGTGCTCTCTCAGCATTGCCAACACATATTTGAGATGCCTCTTGTGTTCCATACGAGTCTTATTGTAAATCAAGATGTCGTCAATGAACACAATGACATATCGATCAAGGTATGGCCTCAACACCCTATGAATCAAAGATTGCGGGTATGTTAGTTAGCCCAAATGGCATAACTGTAAACTCAAATAGGTCGTAACACATATTAAACATAGTCTTCTCCATATCCTCTTCTCGAATCCTCAACTGATGATATCCTGATCGTAAGTTGATCTCCGAGAAGAACTTGGTCCCAACAAACTGATCAAATAAATTATCAATCATCGTAATTGGGTAACGACTTCGAATCATCACTTGATTTAACTTCCGGTAGTCCACACACATCCACATCGAACCGTCCTTCTTCTTCGCAAAAGAACTGGAGCTCCCCAACTTGACATGCTAGGGTGAATAAAACCCTTATGTAGTAGGTCCTTTAACTGGGTCCTCAACTCATCGTGCTCTGATGTTGACATCCTATACGGTCTGCTGTATATTGGCTAAGTCCCGGGATCAGTTAAATGATAAACTCGATTGCTCTTGGTGGTAGTTGAGTCCCCGAGATCGGGGAACACATCTGGAAACTTGCAGACAATAGGGACATCATCAATTTTAGCCACTTTCTTACACATCGACTGAACCATAGACCCGTACGACTCCATCTCCTGCGACGTCGCTAATCCGCCTCAAGTGAAATCTAATGCAGACACAACTTCGACAAATGTAAACCTTGGAATTCCCTCGATGTCAAATGTCACAGTCATGCTGAAATAGTCGATTTGTGTGTAATAGGATGATAACCAATCCATACCAAACATCGTTTCGAACTCCAAGTAATCTAACACTCTCAAATCAGTCAGTAGCTGATGTCCCTCAATCTCCTCAACGCAATTTCGTCAAACCCGGTTAAGGTAAATCTTATCCCCAGCTGTCGTATTGAGAACAAGATGTGTATATAAAGTCTATGCAGGTAACCCTAACTCTCCTACCATGCATCAAGAAATAAAAAATAGTGCACTACCAGAATCCATCGTAACATGCGTAAGAACACCACAAACATATAACGTACCTTGAACAAGCTGTGTGGTCACCTCCCTATCTGGCCGCGTGACCCCATATGTTGCAGTCTGGGCCCTATCTTTGGCCTGTTTCGTCCGTGGTGGTAGTGGTGTTGGTCTGGTACAATCTACCATAATATGCCCCACCTCACCACATCGGTAACATGTGCGAGTCTCTGATCTGCCAGAACTCCTCTGACTCTGCATCTGACTTTGGCCTCGACTTTGGCCTATCCGATCTCTATCCTGCCTCTACTATCTAGGCTGATCAACAGGTGTAGAAGCTATGGAATATGCCAACTAACGATAATCATGTCAATCTCTATCATCATGAAGATCACTATCTTTGCCGATCAAAGTCTCTCATTTGTCTATTCAGCCTCTGATCAGATTGAGAACCTGATGCTGGGTGACTCTGCTAACCCTGGAGCGCAACCTGAATCGCTAATCGACTAGCGCTCTGAACAAGGTATGTCTCATGTACGATGGACCTGTCGTAGATCTCAGCTAGAGTACAAGCTTTGCTAGATACCACTGTGCTCGCAATCCTCTCATCTAAACCTCGGATAAAATAGTATATCTACAATCGATATGTACCAGCTATGTCCATGGAGTACGACAACTGATATCGGTACCTCTCCATGTATACCGTGACCGACATATCACCCTGAACCAAAGACAAAAACTCATCCCTAAATTGGACTCTGACCTCCATCAGTATATATTCATCCATAAATAATTCATGGAACTCTACCCAAGTAGTCATGGTAGGATGAGTTGCAGTGTAGGTAGTCCACCATATAGTAGCATCGTCTCTCAAGCAGAAACTCGATAACCTCGACTGATCAATCTCCTCAACCCGAAGCAAGTCGTGTAGTCGCTCATGAGATAACAAACACTTCCCGGCTACCTTTGGATCTCCGACTCCATAAAAATATCCTGGCGAAAAATTAATGATGTCCCTAATCTTCTTCGCCTCAATTGACATCAGGCTACCAAAAGTAGATGCAACTGTTGGCTGCTCAGTAGTCGCAGGTGTGAGCACCATTGCAACCTCCACTGGTACAGCTGCTGGTGTAGCCCTATCTGCCAATGTCTCGGATAATGCCGTCTGTTCCTGAGCGTCGATCGTAGTAGGAGTTACGACTATCTGAGTAGTTGTTATCTGTGCGACTAAAGCTGTAGTTGGAGCTATCGTAGTCTCCTGAGCATCCCAAGCTTTCATCATCTCTATCAGCATCGCCAACCTATCATCCATAGTCCGAGCTAATGACTCCAGCATCGAAGTCGATCATGTCCGACCACTAGTATCATTGACCTCAAGCTGAATAATATCTGATGGCTGTCTGTCCATCGGTATCTACATCGAAGAACGGGCGTCCAATCAGCCTCAATACCAATATACTTGTGTCATATGTATAATACAACCAAAACATAACACGTATATCCCTGATCTCTACCCATCTCACCTCACTTCCTAACTAGAACTCTAGATAATTCCTTTAGGTTTCCACATCTAAAGTTTATTCATCAGGTTTATCCTCAAATTATACCACAATTGTAATCATATCAGAGTTAAATCTCAATTCCTCAAGGTTCACTAACCTTGCTCTAATACCAAAATGTAATGGCCCATTTTCCAAATGGACCACCACGGGGGACGATGTGGACCCACAACCTGGCCTACCAACGCCAGATGTGTCCCACATGTCATCTCTTCCACCATTCAATCATTATTAACCTCAATGAACAAAAATTTACTATTTAAATTGTTACTGAACTTAAGTCATTCGCTAAGATCATTTTAAACACATATAAACAACAACGAAAGTCTTTTATCACGATCATTTATAATTTTAGAACAATAGTTTCATACATTTAACTTTTATACCTAAAGTGAAAAATCCGTATACCATCATAGATCAATAGTCTACCTCGATGTATCAAAATATCAACAATATAAAGTCCTGAGAAATCTTACAGTCCCAAATCCCAAAATAAAACAAAGTATATATAATACAAACGTACAAGCTTTTCTATATGTCTCTGAATCACAAATATTCCGGTAGCTTGCCCTTGCCACGACTCGTACTAGGATCTATGCTCAAGCCATTAGAAGAAGGCAGATGATGAGAACATAGTGAGTATTCCCAAGGAAATTAAGTGAGCAATATGGAAAGAAATACTGGAGCTTAAACAAAACTATTAAATACACTTACACAAATAAATACAGGCTACTGTGCTCATCACATGCATAAGTAATAGTGAAAGCTCAAAGTGTGTGTTCCTCGAGCCTAGGGTCAGACTAGTGCCATACTTCGGACTCCCAACAGACTACTGCTGACGAGTAGCACTCAAGCAAGACCAATATCTTAATCCACTAGGTGGTCGATGTGGAACTTACGACGCACCCACACATGCTCGACATAACTCTCGGGTTGCCCTATTCACCGAGATGGCACACGTGGTATGACCTAGTAGACGTACACATAAAAATGGCATAGAGGGAGAGCCTCAACATCCGTCCATTATAACGCACCAAGAACTGAGTAATGAAAGACATAATATGAATTCAATAGAAAAATAAAGTACGACTCAAGAATTTCAATCGGGATACTACACACTTTAAACCGCACTCTGTGTCCTATCAATCACTCTCGGTCTGACTCCGCCTAGTACCAAATATCCCAAATTACCGCCCAAAATGACCTATGTCCATTTATAATTGATTTTTAGTCAATTGGTGTGTTTTATATTACTTAACAAAAATAATGTCAAAACTACAAGATCTAGCGTGCTAGGTCTGAGAATTAGCGCGCTAATTCCAAGCCAATCATACATTCTTCATTAAGAAGAACATTAACGTGCAAGGTGATGTCATTAGCGCGCTTATCACGTTCTGGACAACAAAACTGGTGAAAATCCTAAGTTTTTAACAACCCTACCAACACCAATAACAACCACAACACCAACAACTCAACTACATGACAACTCAAACCCATCAAAATGTTGGGGTATGTGCCTTAGGCCAATTTGTAAACGTTGTTTAACTATTATAAGTAGATGCATGTTTTTTTTATAATAGTATCCATAAATAATTATTGTATTAATCTAAATGTCCCTAGTCAGTTATTATTGTGGGAACAATAATATATTAAGACTAGTACGAGTCTTGCTTGATAGTCATGTGATGATTATGCGTATACAGATATGGATCAAGATAATGGGTATCTATTGGGAATAAAAGCTGGACTTACTCGCTATGAGAACACTAGATGGTCAATGTTATAAGTGATTCTCATGAGAGTTATATCATTTAGTCTTTTGACTTGAGATCGCCAGAGACTCCAACATTAGGAGCATAATGATTTGGTACAATCAAACATTGTCTTTAACCAGATGATTATAAAGATTGCGATTAGTCATTGTTCGACTATTGTGTGGATGTTGTGTGATCAAGATAGAATTTGTCCCTATCTTTTAGAGAGAGATATCTATTGGGCCCCTCGATATGTTAGACTGATAAATTGCCATGTCTAGTGAATTGATTGGATCAATTTCACTCGATAATTTCAGTCTACTCGGAGATCGAAACTAGTATATTGAACTACAAGGGTGACATTCCATGTCTTATGTTCAATCAAAAGATATCGCGTGACAAAGGGATATGATATGGACTGTCTATTAGGTTGTATCAATTTATTGATCTTCATGCTACTTGGGTAGTCATAATGCCTTGCTAGAGACCGCTTATGACTTGTATACCAAAATGATTTTAGTTCATTGTCAACGTTGTATGAACCTATTGGGTCGCACACAAAGAGCGAATTTGCGTGATTTAATATTATCTGGGTTAATGAATTTTATTTGATAAAATTCATTTTGAAGATTCTATTAAATGTCCTAGTTTGGCGAGGATTCAAGATTCTCATACATTTCTAGTTTGACTAGAAATTTGTCTTTTAGTAAATCCTATTTTGAATAGGACTCTAATTGGAATTATAGTATGACTTTAATTCTTATTTGAGTTTTAGATAAAATAAAACTCTTGTTGGATTAGCAATTGTAGATTATCTATGACTCTATTCTTTTTAGAGTTGGACTTTATCTAGGACCCTATTTGGAGAGTGACTAGGAGATGGAGTTCCTTACAACTCGACCTAGTGTACTATAAATAAGACATTAGGGTCACAGTTGTTGTAGGAAATTCCCGAGAGAGATTATTTCTAGAGAGTTTTTGTGAGGATATTTGTCCTAGAATTTTTGGGGCTAGAACTCCGGATGGTGATCGTCTGTTCGTGTGTGAATTTCTGATAGATGACGTTCGTATCTGGCAGCGTCTTAAAGGAATTGATCAAAACGAAACAAAGCAGACATGGACTTATGCTGGCTAAGGTATGATTTTTATTGGCACATCAATTTAATGGAATTAATAGGATCTTGGTTTGGGGATGTTAAAAAGGTTTTGAAAACTTCCGTTGCGCATGATCATTGAAACCCAACAACAAACAATAACAACTCGACAACCACCAAATAATCCACCAACGCCTCTAAAATTGAGATAATAAGATAGAGAAAGTTGAGGTGTTTGTGATTCTCACCTTGCTTTTAATTATTTTACCCCTTCAAGCTCCTTGGATCACCAAGTTTAACACGCAAAACCCTTGTTTCTTCTCTTCCAGTTTTCGGATTATAAGATGAAGAGAGAAAAAAGTGGTGGTTTGAAGTCAAATTGACTTTATATAGGTGACTTTGGCATCTCATCTCACTTACACATCCCAAGGCAGTCTAAGGATCTCCATTAGCTCCATTTCCATCCTCTTATGACTCCAATTGTGACACTGATGACACACTCACCCTCATATTTAACTCAAAAAGAAAAAGTAGTGTTTTAGGTGTTCCGACGTCCGTTTTTTCGTCCCGAACTGTGATATACGCGTACCAAATATACATTACAAATTAATTATTTAACCAATTTTATTCATTTTATATGTCTATTATATCCCCGGCCTAATATTTTATCTTTTAGATTACCCGGTACCCGCATCGACACGCATATTGAGGTGAATAATTAACACACGGTCTCGCACGTCAAATGTAATATAATTACACAAATTGCAATGCCATTGACTCTATTTCAATATAACATTGCAAATTAAACAATTCAGCACACAAAATAACTATTTCCCTAGCTCCAAACGCGCACTAGCCTAGCTGCGGGTCCCGCGAACGTCTAAGCTGTTAGCCACGTCTGCAACTACATCATTAATAACTGTGAACTAATTTCAGGTCTTTACAGAATACAAAATAGGTTTATGTTTCATTGTTCTGAATGTTTGTTTAGATATTTATTCATTATTGAATTGAATCTATTTGGCTGATCATGAATTTGAATCGTGTTAATTAAATTAATATAGTTTGATTATTATTATTATAGTTAATTATTAGTTAGTTTAGTTATTATTTTTAGGTAAAGTAAAGTAAAAATAATGAAAAACTTAAAAAGTTCTTTCTCCTAGATAAGTTTGATAAATTCCTGTGCAGACGATTCCTACTTGCTATTACTACAAAATATTTAAAGTATAATATAGATGATAAATTATTGTACACGCCTAACAGCGCCATTGTCGGGGATTTAAACATAATTTTTTAAGAGATTTAGACGTATGATCTATCCACTTCGTTGTTCTAATTCCATGGGTTCTTTACATCCATTTGATACTGAGGTAGATATAATGTAATGACTCGTGTCATTAACCTAGTGATTAATGTTAACACGAAAGTTAATTAATCCGAGTTAGACTCGTGGTTAAGCCCGACTTGTCTCGATTAGTGTAAGAGTGCAATTTGTTGTGATGTATTGTGTTTGGTTTGTGTGATAAATAATCAATGTAACTATAGGTGATTAATGTGAATTAATATAAAACCTATACTTGAAAAATAAATGACAAATAAATTGATTGTATGCCTAGAGTGACATATGTGAATCATGAGGAATTATATGAGGCTACGTGGAAGTAATGTGTACGCTTGAATGTATTCATTGGCGTACGTGGCAAACAAATAAGTCGTAAAATATATAGGTGTATATAGATTTATATATGTTGATATATAAATATGAGTGCTTCTACAATGAGGCTTAAATATATACCTTGTCATGGGTATTACATATTTTACCATTGGATTATTATAGAATTTCTATCTAATGATGATCGATGTAGTGTATTTAATGCAAAACATATTAAATGCACAATAAATGTTATATAATTGGATTTTATGGTAGAAATGCCCTGGGTGTTTCTTCAATGGAGCTCAAATATATACCAATGTCATGTAATTATATATCTCACCATTGGATTACTATAAAATCTTAATTTAATAGTGATCGATGTAGTACATTTAATACGAATGTAATAAATAATATATAATTGGCTTCGATGGCAGAAGCAATGGGATTTAAAAAGTACCATTCCATGGCTACTTTAATAATGATCGTTGGATTAATATCAACATCATATATTACACTTAATGTATTGAATGAAACACGTTGTTATTAATGAAGTATTTATGTTACATTGAAGCATGCCACAAAATTTATGATGACACGTTAGTCCACCAAATCATTTCTCTCTAGTGAATGGTACAAGAATAACACCACCATCCAATCAATTCTCATCAATAACTTGAGATAAAAAAAATACAATAAATATAAGGGTAGTGCTATTTGAATTCGTGAGTCCGGACTCAAATTTTTTTTTAATTTCAAATACATCATCGAGCAATTAATGAAACAACCATAATCACTTATAAAATTCCTATTATACCCCTTAAATATTTACAAAAACTTTTAAAAACTCCCTATGAGTCCGGACTCATGAGTCCAAGTAGATTTATTGTAAATCTAATTGGACTCATAAGTCCGAACTCATATAGAGGTTTTTAAAATTTTAGTAAATATTTAAGCGGTATCAAATGAATTTTACAAAGTGATTATGATTGCTTCATTAATTGCTCGAGGGCGTGTTTGAAATTAAAAAAAAAGTTTTGAGTCCGGACTCACTAGTTCAAATAACAATACCCAAAAAATATATATCCCAACAATAAAACACAACTTTAACTAGATTAATCGTTTGGGAATTAAAAAAAGCATATTGTATAGTAGATATATTAAATTTATTTACTGTGTTTTACAAACACATCATTTAAGATTTTCTTAAAAAACGTATTATTTGAACCAAATAAATCTAATTAGCTATTTTATTGGTTATAATAAACTTTGCATTTCAAATATGCAAATCTTACCTAACTTATTTTTTCAATATTATATATAAGTCGGATGCTCATGCTTAAATTTCCTGAGTAAATGATAATAAATGTTCTTCTCATCTACATCTATAGATTGAATATATTATAAAAATATTTAATTGTTTTAAAAAGTAAAATTTAAAATATTTTACAATACCACAATATTATTAAACTAAGGGTGTGTTTGATAGCAAAGAAAAAGAAAAAAATCATGGAAATTTGTTTTATTTTTTAGTATAACCATTTTTTTGGGTGTTTGATAAACTTGTAACCGCATAGAGAAAAAAAATCCACCCTCCTAATTTTTCTCATTTATTTTCTCTTATTTTGGGATGGAAATTTGAGATTTTTGGGGTCTAACGAATCTATTTTTGACCGAAACTTGGACTCCTTCTACAAGAACTCTTCCACCAACATACTCCTCTCAATTCATCATTAGTTCCGGCTATTCTCTCTGCGATCTCTGGTTGTTTGATCTCCCATACGATCTCCGTTCTCTGCGATCTCTCCGTTCTCTTTCGTCTCTGCGATCTCTCCGTCTCTCCTCTTTCGTCTGCGTCTCTGGTTGTTCTCTCTGCGATCTTTGGTTCTTCTCTCTGCGATCTCTGGTTCTTAGTCTGCGATCTCTGGTGCTTAGTCTGCGATCTCTGGTTCTTCGTCTGTGATCTCTGGTTCTACTGTGGGGCGTTGGAAGGTGAGTGTTTCCAATTTGATTTTCAATTTAGGGACTGTTGGGGTGTGTATATGTGACTCGAATATGAGGTTCTTGTTGTTGTTTGTTGTTGATTGTGTGACAAAGGTGATAAGGGACCGATTAATTTTCTGCTCACATCCGAGCGTGCACGCTTGATTTTGGGATCGATTTCACTGAATTCATAGAACTCCAAATACGGCTTTAGATCCACCACGAACAGCTCCATCGTGAGCTAGCTGATCTATCGATCGATCAATCCAAGCATGCAAAGCCTAGATCCACAGATACATCAATAACATAGGTTTTCGTTTCTTTGCCTCGATTAGCCGCTCCGTTCCTTATCTTCAGATCGCTTTTCATACTTACTCCTTTCAATTGATCAGGTGGTTTAGTGCTATTACCTGATCGATTGAGAGAAGAGGGAGTGGGAGGGCGCCTTTACAGATTATCAGTCGAAGCCACCCATTTCCCATCAAAAACTACAATCGTGTATTTGTTCAGGTCCAGATATTTCGATTCCTTTATATGTTGATTTCCTTGATATACTTCAATTTGCATCGAGGCATCTTCGTGGGTGTCTGTCGGTTGTAAGTTCAGGGAGTGCTTTCTTTATAGCAAATGGATTGGTGTAGACGGTGATGTCAAATTGGGGCTAATGTTCTCTTTTTCGGATTGTGGGTCTGTGGTCGACGTAGATGAACCGAGCTTATGAGGAGCATTTTTCTTTCTTTTCCCAAACTTCTTTAGTGGTGCTAGCTCACTACCATTGGTTAATTAAGTTTAATTTATTGTCGGTTTTGGATTGAGTGTTGGTAGCTGATACTTAGTAGAAATGTAGTAAAAATTTTGTTATTTTCCTTGACTGAATAATATTTATGCCGAAAAAACTTTGAATTTATTTTTTATAACAACTATCTTCTATGAATATATTGTTTGTCGTGCTGCATTTACATTGTTACCTAACTTGATGATCTTGTAGTTTATATGCAATTTAGTTAACTTTCATTCGGACTTTCTTTATATGGACTTTCTTTATATACTTTCTTGTTGTTTAAGTTTTACAGTTTCTAACAACTTTTAAGTATGTATTTGTTTTATAAAAACTGATTTACTATCATTCACTCATTCATTACGTTTACATGCATTTACTTAGATGCCTACTGAAGAAGATAGAAAAAAAAATAGCAGCTATAATGATGATGATGTTATTGCTCGATTACGTACAACGTCGTAACTCGTTTAACATACAACCTCGAGTTAATAGAAATGAAGAAAGGAAACTAATATTAAAGCGTTTTTACAAAGAATCTGAAAAAAGTAAGGAACAATTACGATTGAAACGAGGTCCATTCAAAGAGCTTTGCGAGAAATTCTTCGTACGCATGGGCTAGTTGATGGGGGCGTGTAAAAGTAAAAGAACAAGTAGCTATGTTTTTGCCGATAGTTGGACACGATAATCGAAATAGACGAACAAATTTTGAATTTATTCGTTCCTATGAGACAGCTTAGCCGCTACTTCCACGTTGTTACAAGAGCTCTAATCGGTATGTACAAAGGCGTAGTCAAGCTCAAAATATAAATAATTCTTCACAAGACAAAGAATCAAACCCAAGTGTTTGGTATCACTATTTTGAGGTAATGGATTTATTTAAGATATTTTTAAAGTTTGTCCTATAAATAGCATAATAATACATTATAAAAATTTGTGGATATAAACTAAATAAATTTTAAAATATTAGGATGCGGTCGGAGCATTAGATGGAACTCATTTCTCATGCACGGTGCATCGATTGAAGAGCGTGAAAAATACCGCAATAGAAAAGGTTTTACTTCCCAAAATGTCTTAGTGGCATGTACATTCGATATGAGATTTACATACGTACTTGCTTGGTTGGGAGGGCTCACTCACGATGGTCGTATATTAAGAGATGTTTGTTAGGCCAAATCGAGTGGATAGACTAACTATACCACCAGGTTAGAAACATTTTATGTAACATTTGTATAAGTACTATTGTTATTTTTTGTGATTATTTTAACTAATTACAACTACTATGATATCATTTTAATGTAGAAAAGTATTATTTGGTTGATGCTGGGTTCCCTAATGTTCCTGGATTTTTAGCACCTTATCGCGGTACAAAGTATCACTTAAAAGATCAAGTTGGTCGTACACCAAGAAATGGAAAAGAGTTGTTCAACTTTCGACATTCGTCCTTGCGTAACGTAGTAGAAAGAACAATAGGGCTTCTAAAGAAACGATTTGCATTTTTGCGGCACGAACCATTTTATGACGTTAAAACTCAATCAAATGTCATTTTAGCATGTTGTGCGATACACAATTTTTTGAGAGAAGAAGATCCCGTAGATCTATGTGAAGATGATGAAGATATTTATGAAGACGAAGAAGATGATGATAGCCTACAAGAAGATAATATTTCCATACATCAATCTCCAATTTGGATAGCTAAACGAGATGCATTGGCCGAGTTAATGTGGAATGAATACAACTAGCTTAGACAAGGTTACTGACTAGTTTTAGATGAAATGTTCCATAATGTTGAGCATATGAATTGGTACCTAGTTTGTATGAATTTTTTATCACTTTAAATTTGATTTCTTTGAAATTTTCCTTAATTAGTGCATTGTTATATCAAGTCTTATGTTAAATATATAGTTTTTCATTTTTTCGTTAAAAATATATACAACTTTAGTATCATGTAAAACATAGATGGAAGAATCAATTGGGAGCGTGAAAGTAGTATCAAAGGGGCAAGCGAGATGGAATGACCGCGTGGATAAGATCATGATTGAAATTATTTTGGAAGAGTACGGATTTGGCAATGCTTCAAGTAATTCATGGAAACCTGAGGTGTATACTCGAGTTTGCCTAGAGTTGCTAAAGCAATTAAAACAACAAGCACACCCAGCTAATGTGAAGGCTAGAATCAAAACATTGAAAGCCAATTACTTCTCTGCAAGGGATGTAATATCTCAAAGTGGGTTCGGATGGGATCCAGATACGCAGCTTGTCGCAGCAGATGTTTTGACATGGATGGGATCCAAGAGCAAGAGCTCGTGAAACAAGAATGGGTTCATTTTGGAGATCAATTGTGAAGTTTGGAGCGCATTCAAAATATAGAGGACCTTTTGAAAGGCTACCTTCAATGATTCCCAAAATTGAATCTTTGAAATTGAGATGTCGTTTGTCTCTGACAGAGACCATGACATCAACACCGAGAGCAACTAATGGTTTAATTGCAACCTGTATTAAACCGAGATGGAGATATTTATGAGTTGAGGCATGGGAAGCAATTTTTTCTGGAGAGAGAATAACTAATTCCTGTCCATCTTCTGTAACAGAAATAGTATCTTCAACAAGTTTGATAATGTAATTTTGCTTTGGGGAGAAATCACCTTTGGTATACACCATGAAAGGTTGGACATTTGGATGGTAAAGTTGATATTTTATTTGCCCCAAGAACATCAACTTCTACAATTTCATCTTCTCACTTTTCTTTGCAGGTACGACTTCACATTGCACCATCAAAACCAAGCTCCGACGGTATAGCTTACCCAGCTTAATATCATTGAACCTACAACAACTAATGATGATAATGTCACTTTTCGATTTCGCTGATTATCATATTAATGTTGTAACCATTGAAGATCATGTTGATGATTTCGTCATGGATTATGAAATGCTTAAGCAGCAATTCTTAACCCATCCATTTAAACCTGCTTTTTGTAAGCTGGTTCCTTTCAAATATCAATCCATTTTTAGAGAAAAATATTTTGCTTATATCACTTTACATAAGCAAAACATTTCTTTCTTTGATTGGTTAGCTCTTCAAAGTCCCAAAACTGCTGCCCAAGTGAATGTTATTTGGGAAACAACAAATGGTCGAAAATTTGATCAAACCAATCCACCTTTAGCCGCCATAAAACATAAAGATTTTAAGGCCGCTCCATTGAAAATCACTCCTGATTCAGAAGGACCCATTACCAAAAAAGATATAAACAATATCATTGAACAAAACAATTATACTAATTTATATCTTTCTACAATCAAAACCTCTACTATATCCTCCACAACAACAGTCTCGCCCAAACCAACAAAGGTTACCACAAAACCTTTCTTTCCACCATCGGCCTCTCCATCTATGCCTTCATATAAAACTCCTCTTTCCTCTGAATGTTTTGATGTCCTAACATCTAAGCTTAGCCAATTATCCATCTCCAACTCGGCATCAACCTCTAAGCCAGCTGAGCCAGCAGCGCAGCCGCCGCCTTCTCCTTCTATATCTTCCCCCTCTCGTTCTCATCCTAAAGAACCCAAAGACAAGAGTCCTGCCATCTATACTTTAGCTCCTGCTGCTAATAGTTCCTCTTCTCCGTCGACAATTGATGAGAAACAAGAGTCCAACGACTCTCAACCTGTTGACTCCTCCTCCAATTATGAATTTAATTCAGATTCTAATCTTCCTGAAATCCACAAGATTTTTCGTCGTCGCAAAAATACCAGACATCACTCAAATCATCAATTTCGTCAAAATAGATATCCATTATCCAAACAATATTACTCTCGACCATCTCCATCAGACCTGATTCTTGAAGAAAAGGTCAAACGAAATCAAAAATATGACGGAAACGCCATCTATGATTGGAGTATTGATGGACTTTCTGAATATCAAATTATTGAAGTTGTTCTCAAAATGCATATTTATGCAAAAGCCAGTATCCTCCAAAATCATACTGAACCTGATACAGCCAAAGCAATTGCTTGCGGCTTCACAGGCCAATTATATGGTTGGTGGCATTATACCATGGATGATGATGAACGCGAATCAATTCTTAATCATCTTAAAACTGATGCTTTAGACAATCCCATTATAGGGCCCAATAATGAATGGGTATATGATTCTGTCAATCAGCTCATGGCTGAATTAATCTGGCAATTTGTTGGTCATGTTAAATCTGTTAACACTAAGATACGAGATCAACTCCATAATCTTCGATGTCGTACTCTTAATGATTATCGCTGGTATAAAGATACATTTTTCACAAAATTGTATTCTTTAACCGAAAAACATGATGAAATGTTCTGGAAAGAACGATTTATTGCTGGATTACCTCCATACTTTGCATCCAAAATCAATGACTTTCTCAAAGAACATTATGACAATACTCTTGCTGAACTTTCCTATGGGGATATAACACAAGCTGTGCAAACTTGTGCCCTTTCCATTTGCAATGACATGAAACTCAATCGCCAAATTCAAAAGGAGAAATCTACCTTAAAGCATGATTTAGGTAATTTCTGTTTTGATTTCGGTCAAGATATTGATGTTTCAAAATATACTACTCCCAAACATCGGCCAAAGCATTCTAAGAAATCCAAAACTTTTCCCCACTTCTATAAACCACCATATTATTCCAAATCTACATCAAAAGTTCGCTATTCCAAACAAAAACGCCCATCTTATCTTTATCGACATAAATCAATTGATCCACATACCAAAGAAAATGTTTGTTTCAAATGTGGTCGACCTGGCCATTATGCTAACAAATGTCGTGTTACCCCAATGAAGATTGGCCATGTTGCATATTCTTCTTCGTCTTCTATTGACGAAAAATGTCATTGTGCTTCCAATCTTCCTCATACATCGTCATCGTCTTCGTCTAATCCAGAGATTAATGTTCTCACCGCCTATGAAGACCTTCTTCTTGCAATTGGTGATAATATTACTCGATCCTCGCTTTGAAGTTACAATACTTCAAAAAGATTGTTCCCAATGAAGCCTCCGCTTCAACATCCACAATTCCAAAATTGGATAAACGCAAACAAAAATTCACCGAACAATTATCCATTGATGACTCTCATCTTACTTTTTCCAATCTTATGGAAATTGTAAACAACAAAAAATCAACTAAACAACCTACCATTCAATCTCTCCAGGACCGAAATTAACCAACTTAAAAATGAGATTAAGCAATTAACATCCCGTATTGTTCGACTTGAGCAAACTGATGTTGAAACTCATTATCCATTTGATGAGAATGATATTTTCTCTCTTTCAAAACCTTCTTCCAACTTCCAAAGATGGTATACGCCTATCACTTTTACAGTTAAAGATTTCACTGTAAAATGTAATGCAATTATTGATTCAGGTGCTGACCTAAATTGCATTCGTGAAGGTTTTCTTCCTCTCAAATACTGTACCCATAGCAAAGAATTCCATAGTATTTCTGTAGCCAATGGACAAAGCACTCGAATCAAATATGAAGTTCCTATAGCTCATATTTGTAATCAAGGAATTTGTCTTCCATTAACATTTATAATTATCCCTGGTCTCAAACAAGATATGTTACTCGGCACTCCATTTTTAAGAAAAATTCAACCTTTCTCTGTTTCTGAGATTGGCATCTCAACTACCATTCAAGGAAAATCTATTCAGTTTCCTTTTTCCCAACCTCCTAATAATTCAAACATTGACCTCCTTATTCACCAAATTGAATATAAAACTATTCATATTGGTTATCTCAAAAATGAAATTTTATTATTAAAAACAGATCAGATCTTACAGTCTCCTGTTTTTAAAAGTAAACTTCAATCTTTCCAATCTAATCTTGAACAACAATGTTGTTCTGACATTCCCAATGCTTTCTGGTCTCTGAAACAGCATATTGTGCGTCTTCCTTACATTCCAGAATTTCATGAATCAAAAATTCCCACGAAAGCTAATCCATCACAAATAGATTCTCGTCTTCGTCAAATTTGTCAACAAGAAATTAAAGATCTACTCAACAAAAAGCTAATTACTTCTTCCAAATCTCCATGGAGTTGTACCGCTTTTTATGTTGAAAATGCTCTAGAACTTGAAAGAGGTGTTCCCCGCCTGGTTATTAATTATAAACCTCTAAATAAAGTTCTCCAAACCATTCGTTATCCCTTGCCAAATAAATCTGATTTGTTAAAAGCATCTACCTCTGCAGTAGTCTTTTCCAAATTTGATTTAAAGTCCGGCTTTTGGCAAATCCAAATCCATCCATCTGATCGTTACAAAACCGCATTTAACACTCCATTTGGGCAATATCAATGGAATGTTATGCCATTTGGTCTTAAAAATGCTCCATCTGAATTCCAAAAGATTATGAATGATATTTTTAATCCATATAGTTCCTTCATCCTTGTTTACATTGATGATCTATTGGTTTTCTCTCAATCTGTAGATCAACATTGGAAACACCTTCAAACATTCCAATTTCTAATTAAAAAACATGGATTGGTACTCTCTCAAAAGAAGATACATCTTTTTCAAACAGAGGTCACCTTCCTTGGTTTTAAATTAGCCAATCAAACTCTGACTCCGGTCAATCGAGTTATTGCTTTCGCCAATAAATTTCCAGATCAATTGACTGATCGTCTCCAATTACTGAGAGATTTTTAGGTTGTCTAAATTATCTCTCTGATTTTTATAAAAATGTTGCAAACGATAAACAATGTCTACAAGATTTATTATCTTCCAAGAAACCTTTTCGTTGGTTGCACTCGTACATACTAATGCAGCTTCAACTTATTAAACAAAAGGTCCATTCCTTACCATGTCTCCATCTCGCCATACCACAATATTTTAAAATTGTCCAAACGATGCATCTAACATTGGTTATGGTGGCATCCTTTTGCAACAAAACCCATCGGGCCAAGAGGAATTAGTTTGCTTCACTTCCAAAACCTGGAAAGGTGCCCAACTCAATTATTCCACATTTCAAAAAGAAGTTCTTGCCATTGTTTTGTGTGTTCAAAAATTCCAAGCTGATTTGCTAAATCAAAAGTTTTTAATTCGTGTCGATTGTCAATCTGCAAAAACTATATTTTTCAAAGATGTTAAAAATCTTGCTGCAAAACAGATTTTTGCTCGCTGGCAAGCTATATTAAGTATCTTTGATTTTGATATACAATATATACCAGGTACTACCAACTCTCTTCCTGACTTTTTGTCTCGCGAATTTCTTACTACCCCCTCTGTCCATTATTTACGATGTCCAAAAAAGTCGCCTACGCTCCGTCCAACAGATTCAAACCACTTGACCAACCAAACCCAACCGTGCTTATCTCACCATCGGTCCAAAATTTAATATGTCCACTTGACAAACCATTAGCTAGCAAGTCCCTTGCTACCCAAATTGCTTGCACACTCCTCCCGGTCTCCATTTTCTTCCAGATCGCCCATATGCCACAATCCAATTTTATGAATCCATCCTCACTATTACCCAAATCCATTCAATTTGACCATAAGTCCCGTGAAAACTCGTTGAAATTGACTTTTCAAAGCTCAAGATCTTAAGGGTTTTATCTCATGATGATTGGTGTGACCATTTTAAGTTTATCACCAAAACTCCATTTGCTTATAAAGAGATTAGTATTAATAAAGATAAGCCTGCTGTATCTATAAGTTATAAAGATTATATCGCTGCCTGGACCAATTTTGCAAAGCTTGTTCTAGATTAGCATATACTATTTCATGACTATTTTTAGATTTTTTATGTAATTGAGTGATAGACTCAGGAAGAGAAGAAGAAGAGGTTGAACTAGATGCAGATTTATCAGAAGAGGAGAAAGAAAGTACTTTAGATAAAGATCTTCGCAGAGAACTCATGATGATAAAATATTTTGAAAAACAAATCGATTTCCAAATCCAACGATTTATTTATCGCTCGTCTTACGTTCCTTTTGCGAGTCTTACAACGCGACGATAAAAACGACAAGTATCAAATAAGATACGATCAAGAAAAGCTCAGACGAAAATCCAACTAAAAGAAACACAAGTAAAAGTTCTTCCTTGAAAACAAAGAGAAGGCAAACTATTAAGAAGTTTGATATGGATAAAAACATATACTTACAGTGAATGGTTGAAAGCGAGCACGATCTATGGCTCTGATACCAAGTGAACGGCCTGCGATGTAGGAAAACTGAACGGGGTAGTAGGTTTCAAATAATCGATAGTAGGAAGTAATGCGGAAATTATATGGAAACTCAGAGGTATTAGTATATATATAAGGTGCAGGATACAAATATTAATATGACTCTATGTTTACAGACTTAACAAAGCAGAAGACTCCTAAAACTCTTATCTAGCTCTGCCTTAATACATAACATACTTCTGTATTTAAAGACGCATTGCTTTTGCAAAAGCAATCCTACAAACAACTCTTCGAAAAAGTAAATAACAAAGGTCTACAGTAAACGACCTTTGGAAAAAGCAAACATTAAAGGTCTACAGTAAACGACTTTTGGAAAAAGCAAACATTAAAGGTCTACAGGACACGACCCTTCACAAAAGCAGGGGTAGCATAACTTTTCACAAAGTAGCGGGGCAAAGACATTGCAACGTGGCAAGGCAAGATTGATCAAAGATCAAAAGATGGATTACAAATCCGGAGATGGAAGACGGTGTCATAAAAACCAATGGAATTTACAACAGAAGCTTCCGAGCTTGAAAATGGAAAATGGCATGGGCCGAGAGGCGGACACGTCCAGGAACAACTTAGTCAGCTTGATAGTTTAGTTCAGGACGAAAGCAAATGGGATCTTCACCACGATAATAAATTATGTGGCAGAAATTGGTAACAGGTGAATTATGGATGAAATTCCATAATGGGGCGAAAACGTTTTCAGGAAAGCGAAACACTGCCTGAAAATCAACAAAGATGGAGATATGGGGACAATTTAAAAGATACCATATTGCAAGGATGTAATTAGTATCTTCGATGTCCAGCGAAACAAATATTGGCTAAATGGATGGTCATGGAGTAAGGACGTCTACTTCGTAGGCAACGTAAACATCCACAAAATGGTTGAGAAGAGTATTGAATATCTACTCCATTGGGATAAACCAAATACAGGAGATAATAAACAATTGGTTGGATAAATTCTGGAGAGATCGACTAGGCGTCGTCATCGATAGATGAACGCTACGAACCGATGGAGAAGATGAACACCTGGAAGTAACTGTTCAATTTCATGGCGAAGTTGCTTGGTTATCTTCATGAATTTTTTGTCTTAAAGCTTTATTGTCATCTTCAATTTGTTGCAATTTGGCCAAAATGAGAGCCATTTCAGAAGAAGGTTTGGACACAACATCTTTGTAAGATGTTGAAGCAGATGGTAATTTGGTAGTTTTTGTTGGAGTTGGTGGAGCGATTGTTGGAGCAGCTAGAGCAGATGTATAATTGAACTTGTTCCACCATTTGGACGAAACTGCTTGGGAGAGATAATTGACCTTATTGGTGTTGGTGTTTTTTGGTTCATAAATGGAAATCTGAAGCGCTTTCATATTCCCATTTTAAAATCCATGGAATATTATATTTGCATAAAAATTGAAGCATTGGAAGGTTATCTCGTGGTAAATTGTTGTTGGACTTGTTTTGGAAAGATGAATTCATGGGGTCCAAATTTTGTCCACCAATTGATAATCCACCACTGGGGAAAAGATTTTGGGCAAGTTAGGGCAAAGGATAGATACCACGAATGGTGATCAGGATCCTTGTAAAATAATATATTGGTCCAGGCAGCGATATAATCTTTATAACTTATAGATACAGCAGGCTTATCTTTATTAATACTAATCTCTTTATAAGCAAATGGAGTTTTGGTGATAAACTTAAAATGGTCACACCAATCATCAGCAGATAAAACCCTTAAGATCTTGAGCTTTGAAAAGTCAATTTCAACAGAGTTTTCACGGGACTTATGGTCAAATTGAATGGACTGGGTAATGGTGAGGATGGATTCATAAAATTGGATTGTGGCATATGGGCGATCTGGAAGAAAATGGAGACCGGGAGGGAGTGTGCAAGCAATTTGGGTAGCAAGGGACTTGTTAGCTAATGGTTTGTCAACCATTCACTATAAGTATATGTTTTTATCAATATCAAACTTCTTAATAGTTTGCCTTCTCTTTGTTTTCAAGGAAGAACTTTTACTTGTGTTTCTTTTAGTTGGATTTTCGTCTCGAGCTTTTCTTGATCGTATCTTATTTGATACTTGTCGTTTTTATCGTCGCGTTGTAAGACTCGCAAAAGGAACGTAAGACGAGCAAAGAAATCGTTGATTTGAAATCGATTTGTTTTTCAAAATATTTTATCATCATGAGTTCTCTGCGAAGATCTTTATCTAAAGTACTTTCTTTCTCCTCTTCTCGATAAATCTCGCATCTAGTTCAACCTCTTCTTCTTCTCTTCCTGAGTCTATCACTCAATTACATAAAAAATCTAAAAATAGTCATGAAATAGTATATGCTAATCTAGAACAAGCTTTGCAAAATTGGTCCATTCCAAATGTCCAACCTTTCATGGTGTATACCAAAGGTGATTTCTCCCCAAAGCAAAATTACATTATCAAACTTGTTGAAGATACTATTTCATTATGTAAGATGGACAGAATTAGTTATTCTCTCTCCGTAAAAAAAATTGCTTCCCATGCCTCAACTCATAAATATCTCAATCTCGGTTTAATACAAAGGTTGCAATTAAACCATTAGTTGCTCTCGGTGTTAACGCCGATGTCATGGTCTCTGTCAGAGACAAACGACATCTCAATTTCAAAGATTCAATTTTGGGAATCATTGAAGGTAGCCTTTCAAAAGGTCCTTTATATTTTGAATGCGCTCCAAACTTCACAATTGATCTCCAAAATGAACCCACTCTTGTTTCACGAGCTCTTGCTCTTGGAATTTCTACCAAAGGTTTTACCTTATCCAAGACCAAATCAAATGTTGCAGTTGTTTATCGACTTTATTATAAAGTCATGCATACCATTATACCGGATATTGCATATAATCAACTCCAACAACAAACCAATTCTACCATTTTTCTTACCAATGTGAAAAATACGGTCATTGATAGACAACAATTAGCCTCAAAAGAAATTGCTTTTCCTCATCAATGGACGATTATCGACACAAATAAGGAAGAACGAAAAATCGAGACATGTGTCTCAACAAATATCCCAAATTATTGAACATGAGGATGGTAAAGTTGATATTTTATTTGCCACAAGAACATCAACTTCTACAATTTCATCTTCTCACTTTTCTCGCTTGCACGACTTCTCATTGCACCATCAAAACCAGCTTCCGACGGTATAGCTTACCCAGCTTAATATCATGTTGAACCTACAACAACTAATGATGATAATGTCGCTTTTCAGATTTCGCTGATTATCATATTAATGTTGTAACCATTGAAGATCATGTTGATGATTTCGTCATGGATTATGAAATGCTTAAGCGCAGAATTCTTAACCCATCCATTTAAACCTACTTTTTGTAAGCGGTTCCTTTCAAATATCAATCCATTTTTAGAGAAAAATATTTTGCTTATATCACTTTACATAAGCAAAACATTTCTTTCTTTGATTGGTTAGCTCTTCAAAGTCCCAAAACTGCTGCCCAAGTGAATGTTATTTGGGAAACAACAAATGGTCGAAAATTTGATCAAACCAATCCACCTTTAGCCGCCATAAAACATAAAGATTTTAAGGCCGCTCCATTGAAAATCACTCCTGATTCAGAAGGACCCATTACCAAAAAAGATATAAACAATATCATTGAACAAAACAATTATACTAATTTATATCTTTCTACAATCAAAACCTCTACTATATCCTCCACAACAACAAGCCTCGCCCAAACCAACAAAGGTTACCACAAAACCTTTCTTTCCACCATCGGCCTCTCCATCTATGCCTTCATATAAAACTCCTCTTTCCTCTGAATTTTTTGATGTCCTAACATCTAAGCTTAGCCAATTATCCATCTCCAACTCGGCATCAACCTCTAAGCCACCGAGCCAGTCAGGCCGCATGTGCCTCGCCGCCTCTTCTCCTTCTATATCTTCCCCTCTCGTTCTCATCCTAAAGAACCCAAAGACAAGAGTCCCGCCATCTATACTTTAGCTCCCGCGCTAATAGTTCCTCTTCTCCGTCGACAATTGATGAGAAACAAGAGTCCAACGACTCTCAACCCGTTGACTCCTCATCCAATTATAAATTTAATTCGATTCTAATTTCCTGAAATCCACAAGATTTTTCGTCGTCGCAAAAATACCGTACATCACTCAAATCATCAATTTCGTCAAAATAGATATCCATTATCCAAACAATATTACTCTCGACCATCTCCATCGACTCCGATTCTTGAAGAAAAGGTCAAACGAAATCAAAAATATGACTAAACGCCATCTATGATTGGAGTATTGATGGACTTTCTTCGAATATCAAATTATTGAAGTTGTTCTCAAAATGCATATTTATGCAAAAGCCAAGATCCTCCAAAATCATACCAACCCGATACTGACCAAAGCAATTGCTTGCGCTTCACAGCCAATTATATGGTTGGTGGCATTATACCATGGATGATGATGAACGCGAATCAATTCTTAATCATCTTAAAACCGATGCTTTAGACAATCCCATTATAGGGCCCAATAATGAATGGGTATATGATTCTCAATCACTCATGGTTTGAATTAATCTGCAATTTGTTGGTCATGTTAAATCTGTTAACACTAAGATACGAGATCAACTCCATAATCTTCGATGTCGTACTCTTAATGATTATCGCTGGTATAAAGATACATTTTTCACAAAATTGTATTCTTTAACCGAAAAACATGATGAAATGTTCTGGAAAGAACGATTTATTGCTGGATTACCTCCATACTTTGCATCCAAAATCAATGACTTTCTCAAAGAACATTATGACAATACTCTTGCTGAACTTTCCTATGGGGATATAACACAAGCTGTGCAAACTTGTGCCCTTTCCATTTGCAATGACATGAAACTCAATCGCCAAATTCAAAAGGAGAAATCTACCTTAAAGCATGATTTAGGTAATTTCTGTTTTGATTTCGGTCAAGATATTGATGTTTCAAAATATACTACTCCCAAACATCGGCCAAAGCATTCTAAGAAATCCAAAACTTTTCCCCACTTCTATAAACCACCATATTATTCCAAATCTACATCAAAAGTTCGCTATTCCAAACAAAAACGCCCATCTTATGCTGTCAGACATAAATCAATTGATCCACATACCAAAGAAAATGTTTGTTTCAAATGTGGTCGACCTGGCCATTATGCTAACAAATGTCGTGTTACCCCAATGAAGATTGGCCATGTTGCATATTCTTCTTCGTCTTCTATTGACGAAAAATGTCATTGTGCTTCCAATCTTCCTCATACATCGTCATCGTCTTCGTCTAATCCAGAGATTAATGTTCTCACTGCCTATGAAGACCTTCTTCTTGCAATTGGTGATAATATTACTGATCCTGCTTTGAAGTTACAATACTTCAAAAAGATTGTTCCCAATGAAGCCTCCGCTTCAACATCCACAATTCCAAAATTGGATAAACGCAAACAAAAATTCACTGAACAATTATCCATTGATGACTCTCATCTTACTTTTTCCAATCTTATGGAAATTGTAAACAACAAAAAATCAACTAAACAACCTACCATTCAATCTCTCCAGACCGAAATTAACCAACTTAAAAATGAGATTAAGCAATTAACATCCCGTATTGTTCGACTTGAGCAAACTGATGTTGAAACTCATTATCCATTTGATGAGAATGATATTTTCTCTCTTTCAAAACCTTCTTCCAACTTCCAAAGATGGTATACGCTATCACTTTTACAGCTTAAAGATTTCATCAGTAAAATGTAATGCAATTATTGATTCAAAGCTTGACCTAAATTGCATTCGTGAAGGTTTTCTTCCTCTCAAATACTTTGTACCCATAGCAAAGAATTCCATAGTATTTCGTAGCCAATGGACAAAGCACTCGAATCAAATATGAAGTTCCTATAGCTCATATTTGTAATCAAGGAATTTGTCTTCCATTAACATTTATAATTATCCCTGGTCTCAAACAAGATATGTTACTTCAAGACTCCATTTTTAAGAAAAATTCAACCTTTCTCTGCTTCGAGATTGGCATCTCAACTACCATTCAAGGAAAATCTATTCAGTTTCCTTTTTCCCAACCTCCTAATAATTCAAACATTGACCTCCTTATTCACCAAATTGAATATAAAACTATTCATATTGGTTATCTCAAAAATGAAATTTTATTATTAAAAACAGATCAGATCTTACAGTCTCCTGTTTTTAAAAGTAAACTTCAATCTTTCCAATCTAATCTTGAACAACAATGTTGTTCTGACATTCCCAATGCTTTCTGGTCTCTGAAACAGCATATTGTGCGTCTTCCTTACATTCCAGAATTTCATGAATCAAAAATTCCCACGAAAGCTAATCCATCACAAATAGATTCTCGTCTTCGTCAAATTTGTCAACAAGAAATTAAAGATCTACTCAACAAAAAGCTAATTACTTCTTCCAAATCTCCATGGAGTTGTACCGCTTTTTATGTTGAAAATGCTCTAGAACTTGAAAGAGGTGTTCCCACCTCGGTTATTAATTATAAACCTCTAAATAAAGTTCTCCAAACCATTCGTTATCCCTTGCCAAATAAATCTGATTTGTTAAAAGCATCTACCTCTGCAGTAGTCTTTTCCAAATTTGATTTAAAGTCCGGCTTTTGGCAAATCCAAATCCATCCATCTGATCGTTACAAAACCGCATTTAACACTCCATTTGGGCAATATCAATGGAATGTTATGCCATTTGGTCTTAAAAATGCTCCATCTCAATTCCAAAAGATTATGAATGATATTTTTAATCCATATAGTTCCTTCATCCTTGTTTACATTGATGATCTATTGGTTTTCTCTCAATCTGTAGATCAACATTGGAAACACCTTCAAACATTCCAATTTCTAATTAAAAAACATGGATTGGTACACTCTCAAAAGAAGATACATCTTTTTCAAACAGAGGTCACCTTCCTTGGTTTTAAATTAGCCAATCAAACTCTGACTCCGGTCAATCGAGTTATTGCTTTCGCCAATAAATTTCCAGATCAATTGACTGATCGTCTCCAATTACAGAGATTTTTAGGTTGTCTAAATTATCTCTCTCCATTTTTATAAAAATGTTGCAAACGATAAACAATGTCTACAAGATTTATTATCTTCCAAGAAACCTTTTCGTTGGTTGCCTGTACATACTAATGCAGTTCAACTTATTAAACAAAAGGTCCATTCCTTACCATGTCTCCATCTGGCCATACCACAATATTTTAAAATTGTCCAAACTGATGCATCTAACATTGGTTATGGTGGCATCCTTTTGCAACAAAACCCATCGGGCCAAGAGGAATTAGTTTGCTTCACTTCCAAAACCTGGAAAGGTGCCCAACTCAATTATTCCACATTTCAAAAAGAAGTTCTTGCCATTGTTTTGTGTGTTCAAAAATTCCAAGCTGATTTGCTAAATCAAAAGTTTTTAATTCGTGTCGATTGTCAATCTGCAAAAACTATATTTTTCAAAGATGTTAAAAATCTTCTTTAAAAACGATTTTTGCTCATTGGCAAGCTATATTAAGTATCTTTGATTTTGATATACAATATATACCAGTACTACCAACTCTCTTCCCGACTTTTTGTCTCGCGAATTTCTTACTACCCCTCTCGTCCATTATTTACGATGTCCAAAAAAGTCGCCTACGCTCCGTCCAACGATTCAAACCACTTGACCAACCAGAACCCAACTGTGCTTATCTCACCATCAGTCAAAATTTAATATGTCCACTTGACAAACCATTAGCTAGCAAGTCCCTTGCTACCCAAATTGCTTGCACACTCCCTCCCGGTCTCCATTTTCTTCCAGATCGCCCATATGCCACAATCCAATTTTATGAATCCATCCTCACTATTACCCACTCCATTCAATTTGACCATAAGTCCCGTGAAAACTCTGTTGAAATTGACTTTTCAAAGCTCAAGATCTTAAGGGTTTTATCTGCTGATGATTGGTGTGACCATTTTAAGTTTATCACCAAAACTCCATTTGCTTATAAAGAGATTAGTATTAATAAAGATAAGCCTGCTGTATCTATAAGTTATAAAGATTATATCGCTGCCTGGACCAATTTTGCAAAGCTTGTTCTAGATTAGCATATACTATTTCATGACTATTTTTAGATTTTTTATGTAATTGAGTGATAGACTCAGGAAGAGAAGAAGAAGAGGTTGAACTAGATGCAGATTTATCAGAAGAGGAGAAAGAAAGTACTTTAGATAAAGATCTTCGCAGAGAACTCATGATGATAAAATATTTTGAAAAACAAATCGATTTCCAGTCAACGATTTACTGCTCGTCTTACGTTCCTTTTGCGAGTCTTACAACGCGACGATAAAAACGACAAGTATCAAATAAGATACGATCAAGAAAAGCTCAGACGAAAATCCAACTAAAAGAAACACAAGTAAAAGTTCTT
Source organism: Stephania yunnanensis (assembly GCA_039657365.1). NCBI lineage: Eukaryota > Viridiplantae > Streptophyta > Magnoliopsida > Ranunculales > Menispermaceae > Stephania > Stephania yunnanensis. The sequence goes on along the minus strand of CM077581.1, from coordinate 20,962,390 downwards.
CCTTGAAAACAAAGAGAAGGCAAACTATTAAGAAGTTTGATATGGATAAAAACATATACTTACAGTGAATGGTTGAAAGCGAGCACGATCTATGGCTCTGATACCAAGTGAACGGCCTGCGATGTAGGAAAACTGAACGGGGTAGTAGGTTTCAAATAATCGATAGTAGGAAGTAATGCGGAAATTATATGGAAACTCAGAGGTATTAGTATATATATAAGGTGCAGGATACAAATATTAATATGACTCTATGTTTACAGACTTAACAAAGCAGAAGACTCCTAAAACTCTTATCTAGCTCTGCCTTAATACATAACATACTTCTGTATTTAAAGACGCATTGCTTTTGCAAAAGCAATCCTACAAACAACTCTTCGAAAAAGTAAATAACAAAGGTCTACAGTAAACGACCTTTGGAAAAAGCAAACATTAAAGGTCTACAGTAAACGACCTTTGGAAAAAGCAAACATTAAAGGTCTACAGGACACGACCCTTCACAAAAGCAGGGGTAGCATAACTTTTCACAAAGTAGCGGGGCAAAGACATTGCAACGTGGCAAGGCAAGATTGATCAAAGATCAAAAGATGGATTACAAATCCTGGAGATGGAAGACGGCTGTCATAAAAACCAATGGAATTTACAACAGGAAGCCTGAGCTTGAAAATGGAAAATGGCATGGGCCAGAAGGCTGGACACGTCCAGGAACAACTTAGTCAGCTTGATAGTTTAGTTCAGGACGAAAGCAAATGGGATCTTCACCACGATAATAAATTATGTGGCAGAAATTGGTAACAGGTGAATTATGGATGAAATTCCATAATGGGCGTAAAACGTTTTCAGGAAAGCGAAACACTGCCTGAAAATCAACAAAGATGGAGATATGGGGACAATTTAAAAGATACCATATTGCAAGGATGTAATTAGTATCTTCTGATGTCCAGGCGAAACAAATATTGGCTAAATGGATGGTCATGGAGTAAGGACGTCTACTTCGTAGGCAACGTAAACATCCACAAAATGGTTGAGAAGAGTATTGAATATCTACTCCATTGGGATAAACCAAATACAGGAGATAATAAACAATTGGTTGGATAAATTCTGGAGAGATCTGGCTAGGCGTCGTCATCAGATAGATGAACGCTACGAACTGATGGAGAAGATGAACACCTGGAAGTAACCTGTTCAATTTCATGGCGAAGTTGCTGGTTATCTTCATGAATTTTTTGTCTTAAAGCTTTATTGTCATCTTCAATTTGTTGCAATTTGGCCAAAATGAGAGCCATTTCAGAAGAAGGTTTGGACACAACATCTTTGTAAGATGTTGAAGCAGATGGTAATTTGGTAGTTTTTGCTGGAGTTGGTGGAGCGATTGTTGGAGCAGCTAGAGCAGCTGTATAATTGAACTTGTTCCACCATTTGGACGAAACTGCTTGGGAGAGATAATTGACCTTATTGGTGTTGGTGTTTTTTGGTTCATAAATGGAAATCAAGCGCTTTCATATTCCCATTTTAAAATCCATGGAATATTATATTTGCATAAAAATTGAAGCATTGGAAGGTTATCTCGTGGTAAATTGTTGTTGGACTTGTTTTGGAAAGATGAATTCATGGGGTCCAAATTTTGTCCACCAATTGATAATCCACCACTGGGGAAAAGATTTTGGGCAAGTTAGGGCAAAGGATAGATACCACGAATGGTGATCAGGATCCTTGTAAAATAATATATTGGTCCAGGCAGCGATATAATCTTTATAACTTATAGATACAGCAGGCTTATCTTTATTAATACTAATCTCTTTATAAGCAAATGGAGTTTTGGTGATAAACTTAAAATGGTCACACCAATCATCAGCAGATAAAACCCTTAAGATCTTGAGCTTTGAAAAGTCAATTTCAACAGAGTTTTCACGGGACTTATGGTCAAATTGAATGGACTGGGTAATGGTGAGGATGGATTCATAAAATTGGATTGTGGCATATGGGCGATCTGGAAGAAAATGGAGACCGGGAGGGAGTGTGCAAGCAATTTGGGTAGCAAGGGACTTGTTAGCTAATGGTTTGTCAACCATTCACTATAAGTATATGTTTTTATCAATATCAAACTTCTTAATAGTTTGCCTTCTCTTTGTTTTCAAGGAAGAACTTTTACTTGTGTTTCTTTTAGTTGGATTTTCGTCTGAGCTTTTCTTGATCGTATCTTATTTGATACTTGTCGTTTTTATCGTCGCGTTGTAAGACTCGCAAAAGGAACGTAAGACGAGCAGTAAATCGTTGACTGGAAATCGATTTGTTTTTCAAAATATTTTATCATCATGAGTTCTCTGCGAAGATCTTTATCTAAAGTACTTTCTTTCTCCTCTTCTGATAAATCCGCATCTAGTTCAACCTCTTCTTCTTCTCTTCCCCGAGTCTATCACTCAATTACATAAAAAATCTAAAAATAGTCATGAAATAGTATATGCTAATCTAGAACAAGCTTTGCAAAATTGGTCCATTCCAAATGTCCAACCTTTCATGGTGTATACCAAAGGTGATTTCTCCCCAAAGCAAAATTACATTATCAAACTTGTTGAAGATACTATTTCTTTACATGAAGATGGACAGAATTAGTTATTCTCTCTCCGTAAAAAATTGCTTCCCATGCCTCAACTCATAAATATCTCAATCTCGGTTTAATACAAAGTTGCAATTAAACCATTAGTTGCTCTCGGTGTTAACGCCGATGTCATGGTCTCTCGTCGAGACAAACGACATCTCAATTTCAAAGATTCAATTTTGGGAATCATTGAAGGTAGCCTTTCAAAAGGTCCTTTATATTTTGAATGCGCTCCAAACTTCACAATTGATCTCCAAAATGAACCCACTCTTGTTTCACGAGCTCTTGCTCTTGGAATTTCTACCAAAGGTTTTACCTTATCCAAGACCAAATCAAATGTTGCAGTTGTTTATCGACTTTATTATAAAGTCATGCATACCATTATACCGGATATTGCATATAATCAACTCCAACAACAAACCAATTCTACCATTTTTCTTACCAATGTGAAAAATACGGTCATTGATAGACAACAATTAGCCTCAAAAGAAATTGCTTTTCCTCATCAATGGACGATTACTGACACAAATAAGGAAGAACAGCAATCGAGACATGTGTCTCAACAAATATCCCAAATTATTGAACATGAGGATGGTAAAGTTGATATTTTATTTGCCACAAGAACATCAACTTCTACAATTTCATCTTCTCACTTTTCTGTTGCACAGACTTCTGTTGCACCATCAAAAACCAGTTCCGACGGTATAGCTTACCCAGTTAATACTGTTGAACCTACAACAACTAATGATGATAATGTCAGCTTTTCAGATTTCGCTGATTATCATATTAATGTTGTAACCATTGAAGATCATGTTGATGATTTCGTCATGGATTATGAAATGCTTAAGCAGCAATTCTTAACCCATCCATTTAAACCTACTTTTTGTAAGCTGGTTCCTTTCAAATATCAATCCATTTTTAGAGAAAAATATTTTGCTTATATCACTTTACATAAGCAAAACATTTCTTTCTTTGATTGGTTAGCTCTTCAAAGTCCCAAAACTGCTGCCCAAGTGAATGTTATTTGGGAAACAACAAATGGTCGAAAATTTGATCAAACCAATCCACCTTTAGCCGCCATAAAACATAAAGATTTTAAGGCCGCTCCATTGAAAATCACTCCTGATTCAGAAGGACCCATTACCAAAAAAGATATAAACAATATCATTGAACAAAACAATTATACTAATTTATATCTTTCTACAATCAAAACCTTTACTATATCCTCCACAACAACAAGCCTCGCCCAAACCAACAAAGGTTACCACAAAACCTTTCTTTCCACCATCGGCCTCTCCATCTATGCCTTCATATAAAACTCCTCTTTCCTCTCGAATTTTTTGATGTCCTAACATCTAAGCTTAGCCAATTATCCATCTCCAACTCGGCATCAACCTCTAAGCCAGCTGAGCCAGCAGCGCAGCCGCCGCCTTCTCCTTCTATATCTTCCCCCTCTCGTTCTCATCCTAAAGAACCCAAAGACAAGAGTCCTGCCATCTATACTTTAGCTCCTGCTGCTAATAGTTCCTCTTCTCCGTCGACAATTGATGAGAAACAAGAGTCCAACGACTCTCAACCTGTTGACTCCTCATCCAATTATAAATTTAATTCAGATTCTAATTTCCTGAAATCCACAAGATTTTTCGTCGTCGCAAAAATACCAGACATCACTCAAATCATCAATTTCGTCAAAATAGATATCCATTATCCAAACAATATTACTCTCGACCATCTCCATCAGACCTGATTCTTGAAGAAAAGGTCAAACGAAATCAAAAATATGACGGAAACGCCATCTATGATTGGAGTATTGATGGACTTTCTGAATATCAAATTATTGAAGTTGTTCTCAAAATGCATATTTATGCAAAAGCCAGTATCCTCCAAAATCATACTGAACCTGATACAGCCAAAGCAATTGCTTGCGGCTTCACAGGCCAATTATATGGTTGGTGGCATTATACCATGGATGATGATGAACGCGAATCAATTCTTAATCATCTTAAAACTGATGCTTTAGACAATCCCATTATATGGCCCAATAATGAATGGGTATATGATTCTCAAATCACCATGGTGAATTAATCTGCAATTTGTTGGTCATGTTAAATCTGTTAACACTAAGATACGAGATCAACTCCATAATCTTCGATGTCGTACTCTTAATGATTATCGCTGGTATAAAGATACATTTTTCACAAAATTGTATTCTTTAACCGAAAAACATGATGAAATGTTCTGAAAGAACGATTTATTGCCGGATTACCTCCATACTTTGCATCCAAAATCAAAGACTTTCTCAAAGAACATTATGACAATACTCTTCTTGAACTTTCCTATGGGGATATAACACAAGTGTGCAAACTTGTGCCCTTTCCATTTGCAATGACATGAAACTCAATCGCCAAATTCAAAAGGAGAAATCTACCTTAAAGCATGATTTAGGTAATTTCTGCTTTGATTTCGGTCAAGATATTGATGTTTCAAAATATACTACTCCCAAACATCGGCCAAAGCATTCTAAGAAATCCAAAACTTTTCCCCACTTCTATAAACCACCATATTATTCCAAATCTACATCAAAAGTTCGCTATTCCAAACAAAAACGCCCATCTTATGCTGTCAGACATAAATCAATTGATCCACATACCAAAGAAAATGTTTGTTTCAAATGTGGTCGACCTGGCCATTATGCTAACAAATGTCGTGTTACCCAATGAAGATTGGCCATGTTGCATATTCTTCTTCGTCTTCTATTGACGAAAAATGTCATTGTGCTTCCAATCTTCCTCATACATCGTCATCGTCTTCGTCTAATCCAGAGATTAATGTTCTCACTGCCTATGAAGACCTTCTTCTTGCAATTGGTGATAATATTACTGATCCTGCTTTGAAGTTACAATACTTCAAAAAGATTGTTCCCAATGAAGCCTCCGCTTCAACATCCACAATTCCAAAATTGGATAAACGCCAACAAAAATTCACTGAACAATTATCCATTGATGACTCTCATCTTACTTTTTCCAATCTTATGGAAATTGTAAACGACAAAAAATCAACTAAACAACCTACCATTCAATCTCTCCAGATCGAAATTAACCAACTTAAAAATGAGATTAAGCAATTAACATCCCGTATTGTTCGACTTGAGCAACCGATGTTGAAACTCATTATCCATTTGATGAGAATGATATTTTCTCTCTTTCAAAACCTTCTTCCAACTTCCAAAGATGGTATACGCTATCACTTTTACAAGCTAAAGATTTCATCAGAAAATGTAATGCAATTATTGATTCAGGTGCTGACCTAAATTGCATTCGTGAAGGTTTTCTTCCTCTCAAATACTGTACCCATAGCAAAGAATTCCATAGTATTTCTGTAGCCAATGGACAAAGCACTCGAATCAAATATGAAGTTCCTATAGCTCATATTTGTAATCAAGGAATTTGTCTTCCATTAACATTTATTATTATCCCTGGTCTCAAACAAGATATGTTACTCGGCACTCCATTTTTAAGAAAAATTCAACCTTTCTCTGTTTCTGAGATTGGCATCTCAACTACCATTCAAGGAAAATCTATTCAGTTTCCTTTTTCCCAACCTCCTAATAATTCAAACATTGACCTCCTTATTCACCAAATTGAATATAAAACTATTCATATTGGTTATCTCAAAAATGAAATTTTATTATTAAAAACAGATCGAGATCTTACAACTCTCCTGTTTTTAAAAGTAAACTTCAATCTTTCCAATCTAATCTTGAACAACAATGTTGTTCGACATTCCCAATGCTTTCCTCGTCTCGAAACAAAGATATTGTGCGTCTTCCTTACATTTCGAATTTCATGAATCAAAATTCCCAAAAGCTAATCCATCACAAATGGATTCTCGTCTTCGTCAAATTTGTCAACAAGAAATTAAAGATCTACTCAACAAAAAGCTAATTACTTATTCCAAATCTCCATGGAGTTGTACCACTTTTTATGTTGAAAATGCTCCGAACTTGAAAGAGGTGTTCCCCCTTTGGTTATTAATTATAAACCTCTAAATAAAGTTCTCCAAACCATTCGTTATCCCTTGCCAAATAAATCTGATTTGTTAAAAGCAACTACCTCTCGCAGTAGTCTTTTCCAAATTTGATTTAAAGTTCGGCTTTTGGCAAATCCAAATCCATCCATCTGATCGTTACAAAACCGCATTTAACACTCCATTTGGGCAATATCAATGGAATGTTATGCCATTTGGTCTTAAAAATGCTCCATCTGAATTCCAAAAGATTATGAATGATATTTTTAATCCATATAGTTCCTTCATCCTTGTTTACATTGATGATCTATTGGTTTTCTCTCAATCTGTAGATCAACATTGGAAACACCTTCAAACATTCCAATTTCTAATTAAAAAACATGGATTGGTACTCTCTCAAAAGAAGATACATCTTTTTCAAACAGAGGTCACCTTCCTTGGTTTTAAATTAGCCAATCAAACTCTGACTCCGGTCAATCGAGTTATTGCTTTCGCCAATAAATTTCCAGATCAATTGACTGATCGTCTCCAATTACAGAGATTTTTAGGTTGTCTAAATTATCTCTCTGATTTTTATAAAAATGTTGCAAACGATAAACAATGTCTACAAGATTTATTATCTTCCAAGAAACCTTTTCGTTGGTTGCCTGTACATACTAATGCAGTTCAACTTATTAAACAAAAGGTCCATTCCTTACCATGTCTCCATCTGGCCATACCACAATATTTTAAAATTGTCCAAACTGATGCATCTAACATTGGTTATGGTGGCATCCTTTTGCAACAAAACCCATCGGGCCAAGAGGAATTAGTTTGCTTCACTTCCAAAACCTGGAAAGGTGCCCAACTCAATTATTCCACATTTCAAAAAGAAGTTCTTGCCATTGTTTTGTGTGTTCAAAAATTCCAAGCTGATTTGCTAAATCAAAAGTTTTTAATTCGTGTCGATTGTCAATCTGCAAAAACTATATTTTTCAAAGATGTTAAAAATCTTGCTGCAAAACAGATTTTTGCTCGCTGGCAAGCTATATTAAGTATCTTTGATTTTGATATACAATATATACCAGGTACTACCAACTCTCTTCCCGACTTTTTGTCTCGCGAATTTCTTACTACCCCTCTCGTCCATTATTTACGATGTCCAAAAAAAGCTGCCTACGCTCCGTCCAACAGATTCAAACCACTTGACCAACCAGAACCCAACTGTGCTTATCTCACCATCACTCAAAATTTAATATGTCCTCTTGACAAACCATTAGCTAGCAAGTCCCTTGCTACCCAAATTGCTTGCACACTCCCTCCCGGTCTCCATTTTCTTCCAGATCGCCCATATGCCACAATCCAATTTTATGAATCCATCCTCACCATTACCCAGTCCATTCAATTTGACCATAAGTCCCGTGAAAACTCGTTGAAATTGACTTTTCAAAGCTCAAGATCTTAAGGGTTTTATCTGCTGATGATTGGTGTGACCATTTTAAGTTTATCACCAAAACTCCATTTGCTTATAAAGAGATTAGTATTAATAAAGATAAGCCTGCTGTATCTATAAGTTATAAAGATTATATCGCTGCCTGGACCAATATATTATTTTACAAGGATCCTGATCACCATTCGTGGTATCTATCCTTTGCCCCAACTTGCCCAAAATCTTTTCCCCAGTGGTGGATTATCAATTGGTGGACAAAATTTGGACCCCATGAATTCATCTTTCCAAAACAAGTCCAACAACAATTTACCACAGATAACCTTCCAATGCTTCAATTTTTATGCAAATATAATATTCCATGGATTTTAAAATGGGAATATGAAACTGCTTCAGTTTCCATTTATGAACCAAAAAACACCAACACCAATAAGGTCAATTATCTCTCCCAAGCAATTTCGTCCAAATGGTGGAACAAGTTCAATTATACAACTGCTCTAGCTGCTCCAACAATCGCTCCACCAACTCCAGCAAAAACTACCAAATTACCATCTGCTTCAACATCTTACAAAGATGTTGTGTCCAAACCTTCTTCTGAAATGGCTCTCATTTTGGCCAAATTGCAACAAATTGAAGATGACAATAAAGCTTTAAGACAAAAAATTCATGAAGATAACCAAAGAACTTCGCCATGAAATTGAACAGTTACTTCCAGTGTTCATCTTCTCCATCGGTTCGTAGCGTTCATCTATCCGATGACGACGCCTAGCCGATCTCTCCGTAATTTATCCAACCAATTGTTGATTATCTCCTCGTATTTGGTTTATCCCAATATATTCAATACTCTTCTCAACCATTTTGTGGATGTTTACGTTGCCTACGAAGTAGACGTCCTTACTCCATGACCATCCATTTAGCCAATATTTGTTTCGCCTGGACATCGAAGATACTAATTACATCCTTGCAATATGGTATCTTTTAAATTGTCCCCATATCTCCATCTTTGTTGATTTTCGTGCGAGTGTTTCGCTTCCTGAATACGTTTTTACGCCCCATTATGGAATTTCATCCATAATTCACCTTGTACTAATTTCTCACATAATTTATTATCGTGGTGAAGATCCCATTTGCTTTCGTCCCAACTAAACTATCAAGCCGACTAAGTTGTTCCCGGACGTGTCCAAATTTCCTCGCCCATGCCATTTTCCATTTTCAAGCTCAGGCTTCCTGTTGTAAATTCCATTGGTTTTTATGACAGCCATCTTCCATCTCCAGGATTTGTAATCCATCTTTTGATCTTTGATCAATCTTGCCTTGCCACGTTGCAATGTCTTTGCCCCGCTACTTTGTGAAAAGTTATGCTACCCCCTGCTTTTGTGAAGGGTCGTGTCCTCGTAGACCTTTAATGTTTGCTTTTTCCAAAGGTCGTTTCATCTTGTAGACCTTTAATGTTTGCTTTTTCCAAAGGTCGTTTCATCGTAGACCTTTGTTATTTACTTTTTCAAGAGTTGTTTGTAGGATTGCTTTTGCAAAAGCAATGCGTCTTTAAATACGTATATGTTATGTATTAAGGCGAGCTAGATAAGAGTTTTAGGAGTCTTCGCTATATTCATATTCAAGTACATTTTAGGTTTTGTTGGAATATACAATTGTATTAGTGATGCTTATTAACTAACTATATTTCTTTGTGTGTTGGTGTGTATGTTTATATGTAACGAAAACATCCGAAAAAGGAATCATATCGCAGAAGTGTGTGCCGTACTACGATGAGCTATGTGTCATATTTGGAGATGATCAAGCTACCTGAGGGAATGCAATTACGAAGTAACGAGGCAAACATAGAATTACCTTCTTTGGAAGAAATGTGTGAGTAAATTTTGTAGAATAAGTAATTGATTATTTAATTTTACAATTTTTTTTGTACATTCTTTTTCATTGACTTTGAATGATCAATTCTTTTGTAGAGTTTGATGTAAACAATTAGGTCCAATTTGAAAGAAATGCAATATAAGAAACTAACTGTTCTGCTATTGGATTCTGGTTACTATCATGCCCAATTTATGAAATTCTAGTAGAAATAATCCATGTCTTATAAGTAATGTTATTATTTTTTGTAGGCAATGCAGAGAAGTCACTCCCAACTAAAGAAGAAAAAGATGAGGTCAATCAATCGTCATCTAGTGCAACTCGTACGAGATCAAATGGTCAGAGAACTAAAAGGAAAAAGAGTAGTAACATTGATGCTACCGAGCAAGGACTAACAACAGCTGCCAATAGACTAGCGGATGCATTTGCGCATACAGACTGTGCACGTCTTCAGAAAGAGCTTCATAACATTCCTGAACTAAGTCGAGAAGACGTAATGCGTGCCATGCTTTTATTGGGAGGTGAAGTTAAAGATGCGAATATATTTTTTCACTTGGATGAAGACTTGAAGAAATATTGGCGCTTTTATATTTGCAGAGGAAATTTTAGATTACTTTTAAAAGTTAAACCATAAGTTTTTTTTTTTTAAATAAATTTAAGTACATTGTTTATTTTCTTTCATTTATGTTACTTATCAATTAATTATTGAATGATTTTTTTTGAGTTCATTAATGGTTGTGAAGATAGTTGTTGCCGATTCAATTTCGGTGCGTAACTTTGATTAATTGTCCACTTGATTTAATTTTAGTATGAATTCATGATACCGCAAAAAAAAAATGAAAAAAAATTACATTAGTTATCAAACAGCAGAAAATTGAAAAAATAAATTCTCACGCGCAATCAAACAGCAATGAGAAAATTCTTTTAAAAAATTTTTCTACAGAAAATTTGCCTAAGTAAATACTTTTTTCTCATTGAAAATTCTCTTTGCTATCAAACACACCCTAAGAGATTTTTTTAATAGTACAATAAAATTATAGTTTACCCATAAGTTTTACTCACGAAATGATTTTTTGGGTATGTAAAAAATATAATAGAATACGTCACTTATTAGTATAGACATAAGATTATGATTTAAACATTTAAGAAAAAACACCTATGGATATATCCATGTAATTAGCCACGAGGAAAAATTATGTGGGCAAATTGTGGGTAAAAATAAGGTTGGAGTTGAAGGCCAATAATTAATGTGCTCATATGTAGTAGATCAATATACGTGGTTATTTTTATGAGTATTTGTATTAAAAAGATTATTATTCACATTACCCATAAAATTATGCACCCAAAATTTTATCGATATACCATGATTCATGATTAATATTTAGGGTAGTGCTATTTGGACTCATGAGTCCGGACACAATTTTTTTTTAATTTCAAATACATCCTCGAACAATTAATGAAACAATCATAATCACTTGTAAAATTCCTATTATACCCCTTAAATATTTACAAAAATTTTAAAAACCTCCCTATGAGTCTGGACTCATGAGTCTAAGTAGATTTATTGTAATATTTATAAGTAATTTTGTGTGGATAATCACTAGGTAAGAATTTATTAATCCTCGAGAGTTTTGCTCATGAATGTGAATCCGTGGGTAATCACTAAGTTAAACAATTTTACCAAATGATTTTTAATAATTTGCCTACAAACTTGTCCGTTCATGTTTTTCTAGTGGACTACTAGTGAAGAGAAAAGGTCTTAGAGAGAACAGAGTAATGCTTAACAAGATGGACTAAACTAGTTTCTTTTCTATTTTTTAAATTATTAAATTAGATTTTTTTTCAATTTTAAAGCAATAATTGAATGCAAATGCTTATTTTTTAAGAAAACATGTATACATTAGAAACAAATGTTATTAATTTTCAATTATATAATCTTATGTTGAAATTGTGAGCACGTACCATTATAAATTTATTTTGAGATAAAATTTAATATTTTAGACAAAAATAATTATGGACCAAATAATATAGTAGATTTGTAAACAAATCAATAAAGAAAAGTGATTTTGGTTTTCTGTAACTATTAATTATATGTCATAGTAAACACTTGGATTAATAAATTAATTTATTTTTCTTTTGTGCACACTTGGATTAATTATATGTCATAGTAAACACTTGTCATAATAAATCAATAAATTAATTTATTTTAAAAGATATATATATTATTAGCCTAACTATATTTTAATTTCATATCTTTATAAGTAATTGAATAGTTAATCATTGTCAAAACATTTCTAGTGAGATAGATGATGTATCACGTGGTTCAATTCTTGCTGAAGTCAAACAAATGAAGTAGTTAGTTATTTATTAATTATATTTAAATATACTTTTATAAGTTTAAAATATCATAAATATGTATCATTGTAAATTATTTGTAATTAATTTAAATTGATTTACTTAATTACTTTAAAACATTAAATGAATAAAATGTTCTATAATTATTATTCTATTTTTTGATAAAACTGTTCTAATTATTTGTAACGACCATAAAATCTAACTCGTGCCACGTGTCATTTCAGGGTCGTACACGAGACCCACTTGTTGTGATATGTATGTCTAAATCTCGGAAGGCAACACCTATGTATGCTATTTTTGTTTGATATTTGTATTATTTATTATACAAAAGATTGAACAATTTAAAAAAATTAATTTTGAAAATGTGTGGGTAAGGTACAAGAGGGGCATATCGATGTTGAGATGAGCGAAGATGTACCTCAATTTGCGTGTCGACGTATGACTGAGGTAGCAACTTATGGGGTAAGTTGTATGTGAGTTAATTATAGGTTTATACTAGCTTTAATGTAACCAAGTTTAATATGAAATTAAGTGGGCCTAAGTTAGTTAAATAAATGAAATGGCCACATGATGTGCATCGAAACACGTGTTGAACAATCTAGAGATTGGATGAGTAAACTTGTATAGTCATTTATGCATGACCTGGGAAATGATTGAATGATGGTGGACCACGAGACATGTCTCGAGATACATGTGCACACAAGATCAATGGCTATGGTTTAAACATATCTAATATATATAGGTCAACAAATTCCTCACTTGTTATCATCATAATCGGTTAGGCAAGGAAGAAGAGAGAAAAGAGAGGCTGTTGGAGTGATCAAGGAGAAGGAGAGATGAGCAATTCAGTGAAGGATTGGCTAGGATGAAGAAGATCATCAAGCTAGGTAACTCCATCAACATAGCTTGGTCAAATTTTTGAATTTGATGTTGTTGTTGTTTTTATGTTTGGGTTGATGTTAGGGGACATTTAGTAGGGTGTATGAGGGGTTCCAAGGCGTTAATAAGGCCTATGTGTAGAGGAAACCCATAATTTGAAATGCAGAATTTAGGGTTCTGCTAATATTAGCGATCTAGATGTTTAAATTAGTGCGCTAATGTTGAAATTATCGAGCTAATGTCAAGAACTAGCGCACTAGAGGTTTAAGGTAGCGCGCTAAAGTTGAAAATTAGAACGCTAATATCAGAATTCGCGCGCTAATTACCCTTGCAGTACAAAAAATTTGCAATTTTCAAAAGTTCCTTAGACGCTCTAAACAGGTGTAAAACCCCAAGAAAAGGTCTTAACATACTCAAAAACCTATAATATGATATTAGGAACCTAAGAGGATTTCTCAACTCGTTTTCGGAGTGTTGAGAGATTGGATAAGCAAGGAATAAGCGTGTGGATCGAGGTAAGTAAACCAGTTAGGAAATGCACAATATTTCATTTTAAGTTACTGAATATTGTTGTTCATTGCTTTGCTATCTATTATTGGGAATTCCATTCTAATTGAGTTGTCCGAGGGCAGGTGAGTCAACGGTGATCCTTCAAAGGAGTGGCTGGCTGAGGTAACATATCAGAGTCATGAACTCGGGATTCACTGCACTGGATACTGATTTTGACGGGGTGTGAGTTCTTAGCGTGGTTGTTCCAAGAAGTCTCACTATCTCGTGGGTTTAGGGCTTGTGAGTGTACTAAGTCCTAAAACTCGAGTCTTGATGTTTTGCCAAGACTCTACGACTTATTGGTCAGGACTACTTGCACCTTTCTCTTTGCTTTCCTAGACACTCATGTATCGATTGCTTTTGATTTATTTACATTATTTATTCATGCATTATTTATACCTTTCTTTCTATCTGCATGAACATAGACTGATTTATTTATTACGAAATGTTGTTTAGTATCCTACTGTTGTTACTTACTTGAGCTCGTTATTTTTATGTTTAACTCAATGCAAACCCATAATTATTTAAGGGAAAGGGGCTAGTGTTAGGAGATTTATTGTGAGGACTTTGGAGCGACTTTCCCTCTCATATTTTTGTAGGTTTTGTATTACTTATGTATATTATTTTTATCACATGGTATATGGAGATACCTTAGGGCATGTAGATGATATTATTTCTCTCTCATCTGTTAGTTATACATGTTAACAGTGTTATGTGGGGTTTCCACACTCTAGGTTGTCCCGACTGATTTATGCAGAGTTGTTTAGATTTGTTTAAATTGAAATAGCTTCCGCGTAAACTTTAATAACGTACGAATTTGAATAACTCACTACACATAGTGTGGAATTTTGCTGCCTTGTAATTATAAATGGTTAGGAAGGTTGACTAGGCTTACGTTGGCATCGCAATGATTAACTCGTGGTCCACGTAAGTCTTGACCAGGCGGGGCCCAGTTTAGGTTATGGAACTGGGGCCGTCAAAGTTGGTATCAGAGCCTTACTTTTATGCATAACTCAAGAATAAACCACAACCAACATAAGACATGAAATATGATAAAGCTAGGACAATGTTGGAACTTAGGATGGAACCCTGTGATCCTGACTTAAGTCTTAGTTGGGAATTGAAAAAAGTTGGGGAAATTAAAATTTGATTATATGAACTATTTGATGTGTTGTATATTATTACTATCGATGGTCGATCAGCCCGAGATCAACGATACTGGTTCGAGTGACGTTCATGAGAGGTCGAATGAGATGTCCCAACTGGTCACATCACATGGCCAACAACTTCAGGAGATTCTCCGACTATTGAGGGCACATGCTACATTATCACCTCCTACATTTGCAGCTGCAGCACCACCTGTGATTGGTGAGGGGGTACAGGTTTAGGTTGAGAGAGTACCATATGCTCTTGAGACACCAGCGGATGATACGTCGAGTACGCCCATCGATGTGAGTACTCAGGCGATAGCTGAGGCGAGGCAGTTTCATGAGTTTCAGAGACATCACTTATAGAAGTTTCATGGGGTACAGATCTCAGAGCAGCCGAGAAATTTATGATGAGTCACAAGAAGATCCATGATGTTTTGGCTACACCAGAGCATATGAGGCCGAGCATTTCATCAACTTCGTTGTTGGGAGAGGTTGATATTTGGTAGCGTAGCATGGTAGCTACGAAGGGAAAGACCAAAGACTGGGCTGAGTTCAAGGAGAGATTCAATCATAAGTATATCCTTCATTCGGTCAGGAACATAAAGAGGACCGAGTTCCAAAAAATCTAACATGCTAGCAGGATAGTGATGCATTATATATGTCGATATTTGCAGTTGATGGACTTTGTCGGATGGATAGCTGATATAGATGCTGATAAGGCCTACTACATCATGAATGGCTTGTTTGGTGAGATCGAGTTTATGGTGGCGACAACAGCTCCAATAACTTTACAGGAGGCCTATGAGAGGAGTTTGGCCGGTAAGACTTTTCTGAGCATGCGCACTAGTATAGTAGTCGCAGTTCCACCACCAGCACAGTCAGATGTCTGACAGGGAGGTGACAGGAGGAGGAAGAGACCTAGACATTGGAGGTCGAGAGAACGAACTCAGGGTTTGGGGTCTGTTGCATCTCCACCTCTTACGGCGCATACTGTGCTAATACCATCTTCTCCGGTTCGGAGTTATATCAGTACACTACAGTTGTCGACACTGTAAGGGTTCTTAGCGACAACAGTGTCAGAGGGCTAAGGGCGGTGGCAATGGCAATGGCAGTGGTAGTGGTCGGGGGCAAAGTTATGGACGGGGACAAAATGTGCCATCTGGATTAGGATCTTAGCATACGTGTTGGAAGTGTGGACAGCCAGTTCATTTAGTTAGTTCGTGTCCACAACTGAGCATAAGGCAGCCACAGTAGAGCCGAGAGCGGGTTCATGTTGTTGTCGCACCAGATCTGGATGCTACTCGTAACCTGATTGAGGGTATGCTTTCTATTTGCATTCTTTTTATGTATACCGTGTTAGATTCTGGTTCTACAATATCTTTTATTTTAGGTCGCATGGTTGATGAGTTGGGTTTACGACCTATTAGATTAGAGAACCATGATCTTTAACACGACTGCTGGGGACAAAATATACCCAAATTTATTGTGTTGATTGTTCAGTAGAGATAAGGTCATGTATTGCCAGCATATCTGAGAGTGTTGTAGTTCCTAGAGTTTAATGCATTATTGGGCATGGATTGGTTGAGTGCTCATCATGCACAGATCCATTGCTTCAGCAAGAGAGTTACGTTTCAGATTCTCGGATATCCCGAGTTCGATTTTTCGGAGACTTCGACTAGTTTACATATTACTAGAGGCAGGGTAGCTTCTAGCGTAAAGGTCGAGACATTCGCTAGTGTTTTGAGTTTGACGGAGAGGGTCGAGACTAGGTTAGAGGAGGTATCTATTGTATGTAAGTTCCCAGATGTTTTCTTGTAGAGTTACTAGGATTACCACCGCTTAGGGAGATTGACTTCATCATTGATTTGGTTACGGGGACCAAACCTATATCTATTCCGCCGTACCGAATGGCTCCGAAGGAGTTAGAGGAACTGAGAAGACAGCTTGATGAGTTGTTGGAGTTAAAGTTCATCCACCCGAGCGTGTCACCTTGGGGTGCACGAGTCTTGTTTGTTAAAAAGAAAAATGGCAGTCTGAGATTATGCATTGATTATATAAAGCTCAACAGGGTGGCAGTGAATAGCAAATATTCATTTCCTCGCATTAGCGATTTGTTCGACCAGCTGACGAGAGCACAGTGGTTCTCAAAGATTGATTCGAGATCGGGCTACGATCAACTGAGGATTAGAGCAGAGGATAGGGAGAAGATTGCATTTCGTACTTGATACATGCATTATCTGTTCACAGTCATGCCTTTTAGGTTGACTAACGCCCCAGCGATGTTCATGGTTCTCATGCATCGACTGTTGAGATAGTACTTAGATAGGTTTGTCATTGTGTTCATCGACGACATCCTTTTCCACTCCAGGACTCATGAGGATCACGAAGAGCACCTCAAGATGATTTTGCAGACTCTGAGGATGCATAAACTGTATGCAAAATTCGGTAAGTGTAAATTTTGGCTTATAGAAGTTGAATTTCTTGGGCACATCGTTGGAACCAGCGGAGTGTAAGTGGACCCCGTTAAGGTCAGAGCTATGATAGATTGGCCTACATCGCAATCAGTGATAGATGTCCGCAGTTTCTTGGGGTTGGCAGGTTATTACAGGCGTTTTGTTTAAAACTTCTCGAAGATTGCGGCACTAATGACGCAATCGACAAAGAAAGATACGAGTTTTCAATGGAACAACAGCTGTGAACAAGCCTTCAAGACTTTAAAGGAAAAATTGACTACCGCACTAGTTTTGGCACTACCTGAGTCAGGGAAGGGTTTCGAGGTGAACATTGATGCTTCTAAGTCTATTTAGGCCGTGTTTTGATGTAGGACGGTAGAGTGATTGCCTATGCTTCCCGACAACTGAAGGTTCACGAGAAGAACTACCCTACACATGACTTGGAGTTAGCGGTTGTGGTCTTTGGATTAAAGATTTGGCGTCATTATCTCTACGGAGAGAAGTTTGAGTTGTTTACTGACCATAAGAGTTTGAAGTATCTCTTCACTCAGAAAGAGTTGAACATGTGATAGAGGCGTTGGCTTAAGTTCTTCAAGGACTATGATTTTTCCTTGCTGTACCACTTGGGGGAAACTAATGTTGTTACTGACACATTGAGCCACATAGGGGTAGACTCGAAGGTTGCTACTTGCCACATGAAACATGAGTATGGTTTACTAAAGGCGGTCGAGTCGATGTATTCTGTTAATATCTCGACCGATACCAGAATGTTGATTTGTGGGTAGATGAGAACCTAGACAGTGTTGATTCAAAGTGTACTTGAGGGTTAGCAAGCAGATGAACAGTACCAGAGGTTTTTAGAGTTTGCTTAGAGTCTGGATCATCCACATTAGAGTCAGTTGACAGACTCACGATTGAGATTTAGAGGTCGACTATGAATTTCATCTGTGGCTGAGTTATGCGATGAGATACTTGATAAGGCTAATCGCTTACGTTTGACGGTTCATCCGAGCTGAACCAAGGTGTATGATGATGTGCTTCATTTTTTTTGGTGGTCGGGGATGAAGACCGATGTTTCTGATTACGTTCAAGTGTGTGAGGTTGCCAGTTAAAGCTGAGCATCGGAGGCCTGTTGGATTATTATAGCCATATCCCATTTCTCGACAGAAGTGAGAGCACATTGCCATGGATTTTTTCAATGGCTTACCTCGATCTCAATGCGGGCTTGATAGTAGTGTTTGGGTGATTGTGGGCAGGTTGACGAAGTCTACGCACTTTTTATCGATCTCTACCACAGTTCGGGTGGATAAGTTGGCAAGTTTGTATGAGAGGAAGATTGTTTAACTACATGGTGTTCCATTATCAATTTTGTCTGACAGAGGGCCACAATTTACATATCAAATTTGGTGGAGCATGCAGGTACAGTTCGGCACACGGTTGACCTTAGTACAGCCTATCATCCATAGACTGACGGACAATCAGAGAGACTGATTCGATTCTCAAGGATAAGTTGAGGATGTGTTTATTAGAGTATGGTGGATCATGGGAAGGGTATCTTCATTTACGTGAGTTTGCCTAAAATAATAGTTATCAGGCCAGTATTGATATGACACCGTCTGAAGCACTATACGGTAGACCATGCAAATCTCCATCTTGTTGGGCGGAGCTTAAAGATGTGACAGTTATTGGGCCTGAGATTGTAGTGGATCACGCTGAGAAGATATAACTGATTAGATTGAGGCTGAATGGTGCACAGGAGAGGCAAGAAAATATTATGACATTTATCACGACAAGTTATAATATGATATCGGAAATTATGTGTATTTAAAAGTTTCTCCGATGAATCGCAAGAGATTTGGGATTAAAGGAAAGCTTGCGCCGAGGTAAATTGGTCCTTTTAGAGTGAAAAAACGAATAGGTAAGGTTGTGTATAAGCTGGAGTTGCCACCTTAGTTATCCAGGATTCACCCTGTATTCTATGTTTCGATGCTTTGACTGGATAGGTCGAAAGAGGGCAAACGACCGACAATGGATTTAAGCAAGATAGACTAGAGGGAGGAAATTATTTATGACGAGCAACCTATTCAGATTTTGGATCGTAAAGTGAAGATTCTGAGGAACAAAGAGATCCCATCACTTATTGTCAAGCGGCAACATCACGGATATGCAGAGCTGACATGAGAGCTCGAGTCATATATACGCGAGTACTTTCCCAGACTCTTCTGAGTTTCTGTAAGTTTTTCTTTTGTGAAATGCTTCAATTTTGAGGATGATATTCTAATTAGTTGGAAAGACTGTAACGACCCTAAAATCTAATTTGTGCCATGTGTAATTTCAGAGTCATATGTGGGACCCACTTATCATGATACGTATGTCCAAATCTCGAAAAGCGACACCGAGGTATGCTATTTTTAATCGATACTTGTATTATTTATTATACAAAAGATTGAACAACTTAAACTAATTAATTTCGAAATGTGCGAGTAAGATACACGCGAGGCATTTGGTGTCGAGATGAGCGGAGACGTACCTCAAGTTGCATGTCGACGTAGGACTGAGGTAGCAACTTATTAGGTAAATTGTATGTGAGTTAATTAAGGGTTTATACTAGCTTTAATGTGTCCAAGTTTAATGTTAAATTAAGTGGGTCTAAGTTAGTTAAATAAATGAAATGGCCACATGATATGCATCGAGACACGTGTTGAGCAATCTAGTGATTGGATGAGTCAACTTGTAGAGTCATTTATACATGACTTGGGAAATGATTGAATGATGGTAGACTATAAGACATGTCTCGAGATACGTATGCACACAAGATCAATGGCTATGGTTTAAACATATCCAATATATATAAGTCAACAAATTCCTTACTTGTTATCATCATAATCGGTTAGGCAAGGAAGAAGAGAGAAAATAGAGGCTGCTGGAGTGATCAAGGAGAAGGAGAGATGAGTAATTCATTGAAGGATTGGTGAGGAAGAAGAAGATAATCAGGCTAGGCAACTCCATCAACATAGCTTGGTCAAATTTTTGAATTTGGTGTTGTTGTTGTTGCTATTTTTTATGTTTGGATTGATGTTAGGGACCTCTAGCAGGGTGTATGAGGGGTCTTAAGGCGTTAACAAGGCTTGTGTGTAGAGGAAACCCAAAATTCGAAATGTAAAATTCTGGATTTTGCTGCACATATCGCGTTAGGAAGACAATCTAGTGCGCTAGATGTTTGAAGTAGCGCGCTAATGTTGAAGTAACACGCTAATGTTAAGAACTAGCACGCTAGTTAACGCCTAGAGGTTTAAGGCAGCGCGCTAAAGTTGGAAATAAGCACGCTAATATCCGAGTTAGCTTGCTAATTACCCTGACAATACAAAAAATATGCAATTATCATAAGTTCCTTAAACACTCAAAACAGGTGTAAAACCCCTAGAAAAGGTTCTAACATACTCAAAAACCTATAATATGATATCAAGAACCTAAAATGATTTCTGAGGGGATCGGGAACACGTTTTCGGAGTGTCGGGAGATTGAATAGGCTTGGAATAAGCGTGTGGATTGAGGTAAGTAAACCAGCTAGAAAATGCACAATATTTCATTTTAAGATATTGAATATTGTTGTTCATTGCTTTGTTATCTATCTTTAGGAATTCCATTCCGATTGAATTGTCCGAGGGCAAGTGAGCCAACAGTGATCATTGGAAGGAGTGGCTGGCTGGGGTAACATACCAGAGTCATGACCTCAGGATGCACTGCACTGGATACCGATTTTGACAGGTGTGAGTTCTTAGGAGGGTTGTTCCAGGAAGTCTCACTATCTCGTGGGTTTAAGGTTTGTGGGTGTACCAAGTCATAGAACCCGAGTATTGATGTTTTGCCAAGACTTAATGACTTATCGGTCGGGACTACTTGCGCCTCTCTGTTTGCATTCCTGGACACTCATGTATTGATTGTTTTGATTTATTTATAGTCTTTTATTTATTCATACGCTCTTTATACCTTTCTTTCTATCTCTATGAATATAAATTGATTTATTTATTTTGAAATGATGTTTAGTATCCTACTAGTGTTACTTACCTAGGATCGTTATTCTTGTATTTAACTGAATGCAGATCCGAAATCGAGTAAGGGAAATGAGCCAGTGCTAGAAGATTTATTGTGAGGACTTTGGAGCGACATTTCCTTTCACAATTTTGTAGGTTTTGTATTACTTATGTATATTGTTTTTATCACATGGGGTATATGGGTTTTGTGAGATACCTTACGGCATGTAGATGATATTATTTCTCTCTCCTATGTTGATTATACATGTTGACGGTGTTATGCGTGGTTTTCACACTCTAGGTTGTCCTGACTAATTTGTGTAGAGTTGTTTAGATTTGTTTAAGTTGAAATAGCTTCCCGTAAACCTTAATAACTTACAAATTTGAATAACTCACTACACATAGTGTGAAATTTCGTTGCCTTATAATTATAAATGGTTAGGAAGGCCGACTAGGCTTGCATTGGCGTCGCGAGGATTGACTCTTCGTTTACATAAGTCTAGGCTGGGCGGGTCCAGTTTAAGATGTGGAACTGAGGCCGTCACATTATTTAATCTCATAAAACTCTGACAACAACAACAACAACAACAACAACAACAACAACAACAACGATAATAATAATAATAATAATAATAATAATAATAATAATAATAATAATAATAATAATAATAATAATAATATAACTTTGATAATTTGGATCACCTAATTAAATTTTTTGTGTTTTAAGAAAAATGCAAAATATTGCATTACTCAGTCAAATTAACTATATATCTTAATTATTATAAATATTAGTGAAGTTAGTTTGGTAATTTTGATTTATTAAATATAAATATTGGTATAAATGACTTTATTCTCCAAATAAATATTACTAAATAAATTGTTTAATTCTATATATAATTTAAACAATATTATTTGAAATGATTAAATATTTGTTAATTAAAGAGTGTAGATTATCTTTTTCTTACATAATAAATACTTTTTTAAGTCTCATTAAATTTAATCAATGCTATTATCAAATTACTATCAATTAACACTTGGCACTTGGCATAAAGAAAAAGGGTAATGCTATTTGGACTCGTGAGTCCCGACTCAATTTTTTTTTTAATTTCAAATACATCCTCGAGCAATTAATGAAACAACCACAATCACTTGTAAAATTCCTATTATACCCCCTTAAATATTTACAAAAATTTTAACAACCTCCCTATGAGTCCGGACTCATGAGTCCAAGTAGACTTATTGAAAGAAAAATGTACATGATGGTTGGTACTTGGCACAAAGAAAAAGAATATATTATTGGTAAACGTGTCATGCTTTAATGAACAGTTATTGTTCTTTCATTAACTACAACTATAACAAAAATGACCAAATTTAAGCTAGGGTAGTGCTAGATGGACTCAAAAAGTTCGGACTCAAACAACCAAAAAAACATAAAGACCCATAATTTAAATTCATTATTAGTGTTTGGTGGTATAGGGTAATTAGGTCTTTTACTTAGGTAGATATCTTAAATTGTTAACAAAAAAATCTTTGAGTCCGGACTCAAAGAGTCCAAACAGATTTTTTGTTTACGCTAAGTCCAATTCTAACCGATGATGTTAATCAATGGTTATCATTGAAGTACCCATTTAATGGATATTTTTTGGTGTCGAGATTTACAGGTGACGTGATGGAACGTGGCCATGTTCATTGAGCTTAGGGAGTTTACTTCATTAAATAAAAATTTTGTTGTCAATTTCTACGTAGTTATTATTTTTTAATGTTTCAAGAGAGTGAAACTAGACTTTGGGATTATAAATGTATTTTCTATTTCAAAAGTTCAATTACTAATCATGATTTTGTATATGAATTAGCAGCCACTAAATAATTCGACTAAGAGTTTTGAGTACGGTTGTACATCAAATTAAATTTTGAAAAAATTATTGTTTTCTTTGTAGTTTAATCATTTTTCTTACTTAATTAATTTGTGATTATATTGCCTTTTTCACCGGTAGCAATCCACTTTAGATGTGTTGATTATGTGAAAAAAAAGTTGATTATGTGAAAAAAAAAATTATTTGAGCACGGATAAAAAACAACATTCATTGCCGAACCTAATCCTAAAAAAGGAGGAAAATAATATATGCGAAACATGTGTCCTCGGTGACTATTATATATATATTCAAAATAATTAATAAATTGATGGGCGTCTAGTGACACGCAAAGTCGAGGGTAAGTGTGGGATGAACAGTAGTGTGCACTCTCGAGGATGGTTATTGGCGTGCATGGTGAATTTATAGATGAGAAACTACATAGGTATATGTATTTATATATAATTGATATATATATATATACATATATATATATATATATATATATATATATATATATATATATATATATATATATATATATAACCTATAGCTTGATTTAAATTGTTTAAATTATTAGATTTTCCTCGAGATATGCATGGCATGAGCATCGAAAAAATGAATAGTGTTGATCGTTGTATGTTGAAGAGTATATCAATGTTTCGAAATGCGTGCAACTCATATCAGAATAATCAATATTTTTGGCATTTGAACCATAAGATCTACATTGATACGTGTCACATATCTCTAGGAGATCAAATTCATAGTTGATCAAGTAAGTCGGTCAAAAGGTGATGGATTTGTTAATAGCTACAAAGGTCGGCCTCGAGATATGCAACACATATATCGAGAAAGGTAAAAAATAAAAATTGAACTTTTAGATCTTCCTCGAGATTCATGCAATACAAATATCGAAAAAATCTAATATTTATCCCCAACGCAACAGAGCCGCCTCATCGCAATTCGTTTCATTATTGAGAGGAGAAATCGAAATCGAAATCGATTGAGAGAGGGAGTGAGACTGTGGGAGAAGGAGAAAAAAGATCAAACAAAATCCAAGGTAAGATTGTTGGGTTGTCATTGTCATGTTTTTGAGTTGTTGTTGATGGTGTTGCAGATGTTGTTGATGTTGGTTGCAACGATGAAGATGGGGTTTAGAGGCTCACTCCGAGGAAGGAGACAGAAGGGAGCCGTTTCCCTTGCTCAAACACGCTTAAGGTTGGGGCTAAACCCAATCCCAATGGAAAACCAATCGATAAAAAAATGAAGATCAGTTTGTAAAAACAGAGGAAAGGGAATGATGGGGAAGAAGTGGGTTTGATCCCCCGAACAGGCCTGATCCGTCAACTAAACTAGACCAGTCCACTTTAGGGGTCGAACCCCTCTTTAAAAAAAATAAACAAATAAAAAGATGATGGAATTTAAAAAAAATTCCAAAAAAATAGAAAAAAACAAAAAAACTATATTTGAAGACTAAATCGATAGAAATTTTGGATTTTTATAAAAAGTGGAGAATTTGAGATTTTTTTGGGATTTTATACCAGGTTTTTTTCCTCAAAAAACATGTAAAAGTTGTATTAAACCTAAAAACTTGTAAATTGATTTCGAATTCAGTTGGGACCAGTTTAGGGGTTCTAAATGTGGATTTTGTTTGTAATTAAGAGTCATTGAATCATGACGTGCCTTGAGAATGGGTACACGAACTCAACACTAGGCACGAAGGTCGAGTAATGTATTGTTTGTGGTATGATGAATGCCTAGTGCATTGCGTATGTGTAGACAAAGTAAGTCACTCGTAATTGTGTATAGAGGTCGAGATGTGAGCATGGACGCGCTTCGAGATGTGTGCCAGCGTAAGACCAGGGTAGAGAGTGACGTGGTATGCTAATTTAAGTTGATGTGGCTTAAATAGTTAAATTTGAAAAGGCTATAGTTAATTTACCTTAGATGTACCTAAGTTAACAAGTTAAAATAATAACCACTTGATGTTTCTCCAGATACGTGTTGACACATTAAAAGACCAAATAAGTTTCAATGTGTGTTAGCAAGATGAAGTTAATGGAAAATTATGGAATTAAAGTTAAGATATGAGCCATTAAGACCAAAGGTTTGTATTCAACCTCATCTATACATATATATATATATATATATATATATATACATATATATATATATATATATACATATATATATATATATATATATATATATCTATATATAAATGGATGGTTACATGCAAATGATCTCATTTTTTTAAGATTGAAGAAGAAGAGGCTTTAGAGAAAGATCAGTAGATTTATGAAGAATATTCTAGTGAAATTGAAGGGGTAATTAAGATTGAAGTAATCAACAACAAGGTAATTGGGTTTTATTTCTAGTTTTGAAAAATTTATGAAATTGATGAATTTAGTGGATAATTCTTGATGTATAAGTTGTTGTTGTTGATCCGAGGTGTTATGTAGGGTTTCTGGTGGTAATACCTGAACAAACTCAAACACCAACAGCAGATCAATGATCAACAAAGATCAAACTGATCAATATAACAGTAAACATTGTACACGATGAAACAATGAAATACTGAAGAACTGTCAATCTTTCTTATTCAATATATCTCAAAATTACATTGTACATTGTTTATATACAAACTCATATGGTGTACATTGTACCCCCTAGTTACAACTGCCTAGAACAAACTAAAATAAAACTGTAGTACATTACACCAGAGTATAAGATTCAATACATATACATCAGTTAACATAAACAGCTACATAAGCAGCTCTGTATTACATGATATAACTCTACATCCCCCCTCAAGATGGAAGTCTATGCCAATCACATAGACCCATCTTGGACAATAAATAAAAAAACAAAGGAGCTGCTAAAGATTTGGTAAACAGGTCAGCCAACTATAACCGAGTAGAAATGTATTGGGGAAGAACAAATCCATACTTGAATTGATGTCTAACCAAGTGACAATCAATTTCCAATTGCTTAGTACGTTCATGAAAAATAGGATTAGCAGATAGATGTATTGCAGCTTGATTATCACACAAAAGAGGTATTGGAAGGGAAGTAGGAATATGTAAGTCCTTAAGGATATATGAAATCCACAATAACTCACAAACCGTGGAAGACAAATCGATATTCAAATTTCAAGAGAGGACTTGGACACAATAGCTTGTTTCTTAGTTTTCCAAGAAACCAAAGAGGATCCCATGAACACACAATAGCCAGTGATAGATTTTCGAGAAAGAGGACAAGCAGCCCAATCTGAATCAAAATAAGCAACAACAGAGAGATCCTGTTGAACAGGGAAGAACATACCCTGGGAAGGAGTACCCTTAAGGTATTGTAAAACATGAAGTGCACTAGACCAATGTTGCTCTGTAGGGGCTTGAACATACTGACTTAATTGTTGTGTGGCATAAGTAATGTCAGGATGAGTGAATCCAGGTAAAGAAGACGACGAATGAGTCTTCTATATCTATCAACTTCAATTAATAAAGGTGAATCAGGATCAACAAACTTGCAGTCACGAGGGAGTGTAGTAGCAGCTGGTTTAGCCATGAGAAGACCAACATCATTAAGTAGATCAAGAACATACTTGCGTTGATGAACATAAAGACCTGAAGAAGATCGAACCAATTCCAAACCCAGGAAATAACGAGCTTGACCAAGATCCTTAATGGTGAACAATGTATGTAAGAATGTCTTAACTTGATCAATTAACTCAAGTGAAGTACCAGTAAGAAGAACATCATCAACATAAACCAACAACACCAAAAATTGATCAGCGGTGTTGTAAGTAAAAAAGCAGGGATTATGAGTAGATTGATTAAAACCAAAAGATTGAAGTTTAGTTGTAAGCTCATGATTCCATTGTCGAGAGGCCTGCTTTAAACCATACAGGGATCTTTGAAGCTTGCAGACTTGATTAGGTGAAGCCAAATTATAACCATTAGGTGGCTTCATGTAAACATCTTCATCTATATAGCCATGTAAGAAGGCATTGTTAACATCTAATTGATGTAAGGGCCAATCTCGAGCAGCTGCTAAGGATAAAACAATTCTAACAGTGACATTCTTGGCAAACTGGAGAGAAGGAATCAGTATAATCAACACCTTCAATTTGGTTAAAACCTTTTGCAACTAAACGAGCCTTACATCTATCCAAGGAACCATCGGGATGAAGTTTAACCTTGTAAATCCACTTAGAACTAATGGCTTTTTTACCAGGTGGTAGAGTAGTAAGACTCAAAGTACCATTAGTTTCCAAAGCCTGTAACTCCTTATTCATTGCTTCAACCCAAACAGGATCATACTGAGCTTGAATATAACTAGTAGGCTTCTTTATATTTGAAACAGCAGCCAGGAAACACTTGTAACTAGCAGTGATGTTTGGAGAGTGAATAAAAACAAATGTAGGAGGGTTACCAGTAGATAGAGGAATTGTTGTATAAGGGAAAACAAATGCCTCTACATTGTTTAGAACAAAGTCATTCAGCCAAAGAGGCTTATGAACTGCACGAGTACTTTTCCTACTAACAACAGCAGTAGGAGGCAGGACATATTCATGTCAATCATCATTAATATGAGGTACTAATGCATCATTAGTAGGTACAGAAGAGACAGCTTCAGGGACATGTTTCATTGATGGGTAAATCTTGAGAAGGAGGTACAGTAGCTGATGTAGGAGCAATAGGAGCTAGAATGTCTCTCAAGTAATCAGAATTATCTCCATAAGGAATAGGCACAGGACACCTTGAACTTGCAGTATCTTTATGAAAAGGAAACTATTTTTCAAAGAAAATCACATCTCTTGAAACAAAACATGTATGTGTGGCCATGTTATACAGTCTATAAGCCTTTTGTCCAGGAGAATAACCAATGAAGATACATTTAATAGCTCGTGAATCCAACTTAGATTTGCTTGGTGAAACATTTGTAGCAAAACACAAACAACCAAAAGTCTTTATAGAAGAATAATTTGGTATTCTTCCAAATAAAAGACAATAAGGAGACTTCCATTTCAGTAACTGAGAAGGTAATCTGTTAATGATGTATGTGGCAGTAAGAATAACATCTCCCTAGAATTTTGTGGACAAATTAGACTGAAAAATCAAGGCTCTTGTAACTTGCGGTAAATGTCTATGCTTTCTTTCAATAACACCATTTTGCTGAGGTGTATATGGTGTTGATCTTTGATGAACAATTCCCAAACCAGAGAACAAAGCATGACAATCTTTATTACAAAACTCAGTCCCATTATCAGTCATAATGGTTTGAACTGAGACCTTGAAATGAGTTTGAATGAAAACTATAAACTGTTTGATGATGTTGCCTGTCAAGGACTTATGTTTCATCAAAAATGTCCATGTGAATCGACTAAAATCATCCACAATAGTCAAAAAATAATGAGCTCCTTGAATGGAAGACTGCTTATATGGTCCCCAGATATCCATATGTAACAACTGAAAAGGACAAGAAGTTTGAATAGAACTCACTAGAAAAACCAATCTGCATTGTTTGGACATCTGACAAACATCACAAGGTTCAGTATGTTTTACACTTGAATGACTGTTAAGTAACATATCAAGTTGTCTTGTTACATGAATAGAAGGATGCCCCAATCGATAGTGCCATGAAAAATTATCAGTAGCATTATTACAGTAGGCTAATGATAATTCTGAAGGAGACACAAATGAAGCAATGACATCTTTATGAAAAGAACTGGAATCCAATATGTATAGTCCTCCAACCATCCTTCCCATAGCTAGAACTTGAGAACTCTCAATGTTCTGTATAGCACAAAACGATGGATAAAACTCAATTGTCAGTTTAGTAGATGAGAGTAACTTACTAACCGACAAAAGATTATACTTGAATGAGTTTATATGTAAACAGGAAAAAAGAACTAAGTCTGAACTCAACTTCACATCTCCAATGCAATTAACTTCTTTAGTATGTCCATCAGGTAAACAAACCATAACAGGTTTAGTTAAGACAGTGACATTAGCAAGTAAATCATAACTAGTGCACATATGATTTGTTGCTCCACTATCCACAATCCAAGCATCTGAATTAAAAGAGGAACAAGAACTGGAAAATCTTTTATATGAGCTACCTGTAAAATCAGATATAGCTGAATTCATATGTGTAGAAGCTCCTGCATCTGAAACAGACTTTCCTTTCATGAAATTCTCATGAAATTCTCAATCCCCGAAAATCTTCAAACCGAGGTGATCCCGCATCTTGTACATCCGCTGATTCCATCAAATTCAGACTTTGAAAACATCTTCTTGTCAAGTTCTTTTTTTGTACCAATCTGGAAATCCATGAAGTTTGAAACAAGTTTCTTTTGTGTGCCTTTTTGCCTTACAATGATCACAAAACAGATCATCTTTATTGACAAATTTCCTTTGATTTCCTTTTCCAGCAAACCTATGAGCATTTGCTGAACCAGATGAACTCGAATTTATCTTGGTAGTTTTCATCATCATGGTTTGTATCTATCACAGTGAATAGCTAACATGTACCTCCTTTTGTTTTTCAACTCTAAGAACCATAGAGTAAGCTTTGTTTATACTTGGCAATGGATCCATCACTAATATTTGATTACGAATATGATCATACATATCATTCAAGCCCATCGAAAACTGCATCAGACTATCATTAGACTCTAGAACAGCCATTGCTGCTGATGCTCCACATTCACACACAGGTAAAGGAGCTAAATAACTCAGTTCATCCCAAAGTTTCTTAAGTTTTGTATAGTACTGTGAAAGTGATAGATCTCCTTGACTTATAGAAGCAATATCTCGTTTCAATTGGTAT
Source organism: Stephania yunnanensis (assembly GCA_039657365.1). Taxonomy (NCBI): domain Eukaryota; kingdom Viridiplantae; phylum Streptophyta; class Magnoliopsida; order Ranunculales; family Menispermaceae; genus Stephania; species Stephania yunnanensis. Next base: position 20,932,371 of record CM077581.1, on the reverse strand, counting down.
AAGAGAGGACCATTACATTCTCAAAACCTTTCTTTTAATTCATTCCATAGATCGAAAGAAGAGGTTGTATAAAGGAAAGCTTCAACAATATCCTTTGAAATAGAATTCAAGATCCAAGAAGTGACCATATAATCCACCTTGATCCATCGATCAAGATTAGGATCGGTAGATTCTGGTTTTAAACATCTACCATCGATGAAACCAATCTTTGTTTTTGCACCTAACGCAATCATCATAGCTCGACTCCAAGACAAGTAATTTGAACCAGTAAGAGAATTGGAGACAAGTACCATACCAGGATGATAAGATCCTTGAAGAAGATAAGGACTCTCAACTCTAAGATCACCTGTTTCAGAAGCTCTCCCTGCTCCATTTCGAATCGAAGAACTTACAGAACCATGAACAGATGCCATGTTCACACAGTCAATTCAACCAAAAAACAACACAAATCAAGAACTGTAGAACCTGCTCTGATAGCATGAACAAACTCAAACACCAACAGCAGATCAATGATCAACAAAAATCAAACCGATCAATATAACAGTACACATTGTACACGATGAAACAATGAAATACAGAAGAACTGTCAATCTTTCTTATTCAATATATCTCAAAATTACATTGTACATTGTTTATATACAAACTCATATGGTGTACATTGTAGCCCCTAGTTACAACTGCCTAGAACAAACTAAAATAAACCTGTAGTACATTACACCAGAGTATAAGATTCAATACATATACATCAGTTAACATAAACAGCTACATAAACAGCTCTGTATTACATGATATAACTCTACAATACTAGAGACTCAAAGTGTTGAAAATAATTTTTAGCGAGAGAATTTGACAAAAACCTCAAATTGGAAGTTATGTCTCTACTGTGGGTAGCGCGATAGCTAGGCTAGATAGCTCGCTATCCAACCTGGGTATGCAAGCACTATGCATATTCCTTAGCACATCAGGGTTGTATAGCGCGCTAGATAAAATCCCTCGCGCACTAGAAATAGTTGACAACATATAAATTTGTAATTTGGATCAAAACTTTACAAACCTATAGCTTAGCCCAAAACCTATATAAAACCATCTAAATACACCTTAAAACATGTTCAATGATACAAAGAGCCTAGGGATGTCTCAGAGGTTTGGGTACGTATTTTGAGGTGTCGAGAGACTGGATTAGCATAAGAGCTTGGTGTAACTTGTAAGTAAATTGATTGACATATTTCTCTTCATTTCATCTTTCATTATTACTTGACTGAACTGCTTTGTTTACTAAATTCTTGATGTTATAGTTGGTGTGATTTATCTTGTATGTGTTTTTTGCTAAAGTAGAAAATGTGTTTAGGTTTCATGATATAGTTTAGGTATATGCGGCACACGGGGTATGAGACTCGAGGACGTCGATATAGCTGACTAGTTAGTGTAACAGACCTACCATATAAAGTTGATGAAATGAACAAACGGTGACCAATTAGGGTAATACGAAGTACTATGTATGCCGACCTATTACATGAGGTTGATAAGCTGTGTTTCACAACTAACTAGGATATGATATATAAGCTATTACCTATATGGTAATATCTAGATCAATGTGCGAAATGATTAAGCGGCGACCAATTAGGGTAATACCTAAGTACTATGTGTGTGGACCTATTGTATGAGGTCGATATGACGTGTTTCATAATCAATAAGGAGAATGCCTATGTTTACAACTAAATAAGTGACTACCCAATGTTTACGTGATCAATAGGGTATAGCCGAGCTAATGTGTTAAGTACATAATTTAATATGTATGGTTCATTGGAATAGTTCATTGATGCTACATTGTTTGGTAATGTGTTTCTGTATCTATGAATTATTGATGTATAATGAATATATGTATTGTGAGATGTTCTTTTGTTGAGTTTGGAAATATGGAAAAATGCCTCTCAGTGTTACTTTCTACTTTCTTGTAGTCATCGTCATTGTTACGATGGTTATCCGTTTAGTAGTAGACCGGGCAAGGAGAAGATTGACGACTTCCTCCTAGCCAGTGGAGAGCTGTTACCTTTATTGTATGTTTTTGATTTTGTTGTATGACTTAAATATATGTTTTTATACACTTTTAAGGATGTATACTATGGGTTATGAGATAGTTACCTGACCAGACATGTGTTGATATATAGTTATCTTCGTTTTGTTATATATATGCATGTGATTTTTGTTACCTCATTTTTCACATACTTAGGTTTTATATGAATGACTTTCGTTAGATTGTTAAGACTTATGCTGAGTAATTTTTAAAATATATAAAATCTTAATCAACACTGAAATACTATTTAGTTATGATAATGGAGTAAGATTTATTAGAAAGACCGAGTAATACGTTGTTAAGTTCTATGTGTCTAGGATTAGGGCTTAGTAATGGGATTAGGCAAGGCAGTGTGTTAGGGGCCATCATACATATAATGACCTCAAATGGCTTGTGATTGGTTTTCGAATACCATGAAAGGTCGAGTGACCTGAAAAGTAAGGAAATTGGAAACATAACTTAATCGAGGTAAGTATGGATTCATTTAATTATCAACTTTGTTTGGCTTTGTCGTATATTTAGTGTTGGGGCATGTGCCCTAGGTCAATCTACAAACATTTTTATCTTATAATCTTAGTTAATAAAGTTAAGGCTTTTATTTGCTATTTTATTATAAGTGAATGCATGTTTACCTTATAGTAAGATCCATAGGTATTTGTTGAAATATCCTAGATTCTCCTAATCGATTATTATACTAGGAAATAAAATGAATTAAAACTAGCGTATATCTTGATTGATGGTCATCTGATGGTCATGAGTATAGGGATATGAATCAAGATTTGAGTACTTGTTAGGTAACAAAGTACTGTATCGACCCGCTATGAGAACACCACAAGGATAAATTCATAGGTGTTACTCATGATAGGTATATCATGTAGTCATTCGACTTCAGATTACCATAGACTTCAATATTAGAAGCATGATAATTTGACACAACCAAACCTGTCTTTAACTAGATGATTATAAAGATTGTGATTAGTTACCATGTGAATAATAAGTGAAAGTGTGTAATTAAGATATAATTTTCACTCTCGTATAGAGAGATATCAGTGGATCCCTTGATATGATAAACCGATATTAGCCAAGTCTATGTGAATTGATATGATCAATGTCACTTGGATGTTTTTAGTTTACCTAAAGATCTAGACTAGTACGATTGGACATTAAGAGTGACTTTCCATGCCTTACGTTTAATCAAAGGATATCGCAAGACAAAATGATATAATATATGTTATTCATTAGGTTACATCGATTTTGATATTCATGCTACGTGGGTAGTCATAATGCCTTACTAGTGACTGCTTATTACTTGTGTGCCAAAATGATTTTGGTTCATTGCTAACGTTGCATGAACCTATTAGGTCGCACACAAAGAATAGCTTTGTGCAATTTCAATTATTCCAAAGTAATGAATTTTATATGATAAAATCTATGACATAAAAGCCCTTATGATTTGTTATATGAGAACTTATTAATAGGGGCATATGTGTAATTTGCTTAAATTGCCAAAATACAATAGTTGTATTACAAATAGGATTTTAAGTGATGGCTTATCTAAACATATAAATAAAAGGTGAAACCCTAAAACGAAGTAATACTTTCGTTTTTGCAAATTTTGAGTTCTCTGGGTTTTAGTAGAGAAAGAAAATGTTTTCTATCTCTTTTGGAGCTAGCACCTTAAATTGTGCTCACTGTTCGTGTGTGAATTTCTGATATAGGACGTGCATTTGAACATCTTGAAAACTGAAGAATCAGAGAACAAAATCACATATTAAGTTAAGACTTACTTTTGCAGATCTAGTTTAATAGTACTTATTTTCGATTATGTTGGGGTTTTTCAAAATTGTTTTGAGTTTTTCACTACGTATGAACCCAAAACCTAACATTTAGTTCATATAGTTTATGGTCTTAAATGAGAGCTATGTACACTGTGATATGTTTATTAAAATGGAAAAAAAATTCTGATACGACAATGAGAGTAAATCTAGAATTGAAAATAAGTTGCATAGGATATGTGTTTGATTCCTGACCTATATGTTAAATCCTACTTAGCGAAACAAGTTGCGTGGATTACACATTCACTAGAGGGTTTAGGATAGAACCATTGATTATTAATGGATTGGCTAGACAATACATAAGTGCAATATGTTAGTATAGCAATCGCATTAATGGTGTTGATAAGTAATCAACCATAGTTTTACAAATGAAATGGAAATCACAGTGTAATAGCCTTTGATTGTACGATTTGCATTCATTTATGTATTGGAACATATGATTTCCTATATCCTGCTAGCTATGATTGGTTCATATTGTTACTGCATATTATTCTTGATTATTATATGGATTTTTGAGAGTTCTATGAATCCGTACATACCAAGCAAGAATTAGTGCTTAGCCTAATTAATATTTCAGGAATATCGACGAGTGCTACGACTATTGGAAAAATAAGGTTTAGTTGTCTTGATTTTCTCTTCGATGTAATGATTCTTCTGTTGTTTATATATTTTTACTGAATTACATATTTGTAATAATGGTTGAAAGTTTTTGTATAATTGAGGTTTATTCCAATTGGATTTGGTTTTGTATATCATATGTAATATTGTGAAAAGTTTTTAATTTTCATTACATTTATTATTTGGTTGATGTCGATATTTGATATACAATTGAATTTATCAGGTGTTGAAGGTGAGGCTGTTGGTTCTAGTTAAGTCTGTCTGGTGTATCGATGCTTAATTAAGGTTTCAGGCCGAACGTTTCCTTGATAAGGATAAGGGTTGTTACATATAATATTTAATCATAATTTAACACAACAAAAACGTAGAGAATATCAACCTTCTACAATAGAAGTCAAAAATAACTTTAATAATAACAATAATAATGATAATATAGAACTTACTTTTAGGCGAGCTAATCAAAACGTCAACGCGTATGAACCAATGTGTATTGCATATCATAAGGGATTTCTCGAATTTGAACTTAGATCTGGATTCATTAGTGCTCTACCTAACTTTTATAGTAAGAACGATGGAGACCTACAAAAATTTATAAGGGAATGTCAACATAAAGTCATTGGGATGAAACATAGAGATAGCACGTTAGAACAAGTGAAACTTAAAGATTTTCCTTTTGTATTGAAAGATCTATGTCACGGCTCAAATATCAAGATCCAAATTCTTAAACCTAGTTTACTTCTTTAATTAGGATCATTGACCTATGACGTGGAACTTGCATCGAGATACGGGCATTGGTTAAAGCGTGTGGTCGAGGTAGACGTTAGATTTGGTTTGATGTATGTTTAGTGTATTGTATATGTGTAGACTACTAAGTCATTCTTACTTATGTATAGATGTGGAGATGTGAGTGGAGATGCACCTCGAGATGCGTGTCGGTATGGGTCCGTGGTAGAGAGTGATGTAGTAAGTTTAATTTAAGTTAATGCGGCTTAATTAGCAAAACCAATGTGCTTATAATTTAATTTATACAAATGAAGCCTAAGTTAGAAATATAAAACTATGGTAAGTGATGTTCCTTGAGATACGTATGGACACATCATTGTGTTATCAAGGATGAGTCAATGGAAGGTGGGGTCATTTGGTGAACCATTAGATTAAGCTAGAGAAGGGTGTATACATTACTATCAAGGGTTATAATTCAATATTATATATATATATATATATATATAGAAATGAAATAGTTGTACATGCAAATCACATTCATTTCAAGCATTATGAGGGAAAAGAGGTCTGGAGAGGTAGATCATTAGATGTGGAGTAGGTGAATTCGAAGGAGTAGATCAAGTTAGAGGAACTTTACAACTTGGTAAGTCGATCTACACCTTAGTTTTATGAAAATTTATAAATTAATGATTTGATGATGCTATATATGAAGTGTAAGCTATTTTATGGTTAAGGAGGATGCATTGGATCTCTGGTGGAGGAGAATAGGGATCCAACGCGATGGGAATAGCCATTTAAAGAAGGAAACCTTGAAATTTGAAGTGGAGAATCTCTGAGATTTCCTGCGCATAGCACTAGGTGTGTTTGCTAGCGCTCTACGTGCGTGTAGCATGCTAGTGAGTATGAGTAGCATGTTAAGGGAGTCTCTAGCGCTCTAGACATAATACCCAGAGCGATAGGTGCTTTGGATAACATAATTTATGCAATGTGGATAATGACTTTTAAAAACTTTATATTAGCTTAAACCTATACAAAACCATTCGAACAAACTCTAAAACATATCTAATGATATTAGGGACCTAGGGAAGAGTCTCGAGGGTTCGAGTACGAGTTTTGAGGTATCGAGAGACCGATTAATCTAGGAAATTTGGGCAGATTGTAAGTAAATCGATTGAGATATTTCTCTTCATTTCATTTCCTGTTTATGCATCTTCTTTACAGTGATTTGGACTAATATGCCTTTTGTACTTTTGATTCCTTGACTTTTTGTTGTATCATTATATGAGTTTGTTAACATGGCATTGGTTTATGTTTAAATGATGTTCATTGACTCTCAATCATGTGCTATATCATTCTTGATTGTTACGTGTGTTAATCAATTAGAATAGTATGCTATTAGGTAGGTGATTTGTGGTATTATGAATCTAAATGATTTGTGCATTAGTTATGCAATTATTCTCTTGAATTCTTAAACTCTGTCATTTTCTGATTTACGAAAGTAGTTCTTTTATCTAGGACAATGATATAACAGAGGTGGGTGACATACGGGGTCGCTAGATATCTAGGGTTGTCGGCATCTCACCATTAGCTTGTGCAACACATGGGGTATATGACTTAGGGTTGTTAACAAATATATATACATGTATGATGGGCATTTTTAATGATGTGAAGGCTTTTATGGGATTTTTACGTGCTAAATAGTAGAATAAGGCTGACGTGATGTAACTTACTGCCGATCGGTCCTAGATCATTATTGGTTACTTGAGTGTTAGTCTCTTATTATTTAAATGAAATATCTTATAATATAATTCTTTTCAGCATATTTGCTATAGTTATACCTTCAAGTACTTGTTGTATATTTAGAAATGTGGATAAACGTCTCTCAATGCTACTTTCTATATTCTTGTACTCTCTGTCCTTTTTATGATGGTGGGTCCAGATCTTTCGAGTAGCAGACCGGGTAAGGAAAAGATCAACGATTACCTTTTAGCCATTGGAGTGTTGGTACCTCTCACCTTGTAGTTTTTAAGATTTTGTTGTACTACTTATATATGTCTTTTATATATTTTTGTGGTTGTATATATGGGTTGACAGATAGTTTTCCCAACCAGACACATGTTGATAATATTGATATTGCTGTTTTGTTATATATATACATATACATGTGATCATTATTTCCTGGTTTCCACATATTTAAGATTTATATTAATAGTGTTCGCTAATTTATTAAGACTTATGCTGAATAATCTTTAAGTTTCTAAAATTTTAATTAACTGTAAAATGTTAAATAGTATAATAATGATGTAATGTTCATTTTGAAAGCAACTAATGAGAACATAAAATTGAAAGGGCTAACTAATACGTTGTCAAGTCCTACGTAGTCGAGATTAAGGCTTAATGATGGGATTAGGCAGGGCGGTGTCCTAGTTTAAGGAACAGGTCATCCCAGTTGGCATAAAAGTCAACTTTAAAAATAATCAACTAATGAATTTCCTTAAAACTCAAAATTTAGTTGTGGAAACTATATGATCCTTGCCTAGAAACCATTAGTTAGGAAGTGCGTGAAAGTGAGTTGGGGAATACTTATATGTAAATGTTAGTTTCTTTATGTATATATATGCGTTACCATTGTAGTAGCTGATTCGCGTTTGCTATCAACTTGCAAACACCGATGGATAATTCACGCGATAGTGGGGATGCAGGTGCTAGTGGCAGTCAACCTCATACTTTTACAAATGATTCTCAGAGGCTATCTAACCATGTATTAGCTCAGGGACAACAATTAACTGATTTCATCACCATGATAACATTGCATTTTGCTCCACTGACAGATACACCGACCCCCATTACTACTACCCCCACGTTATCAGCGTCAGAGCTTCCTGTTACGATATTAATAGCTTTTGTGGTATAGACTATCACGTATGTGATAGTACCAGCCACAGAGACAATTGATACAATACCGTATCCCACTTTTACATCTTCTAGCATGTAAGCTGAGGTACAGTTAGTGAAGGATCTCATAAGATTGAAGCCAATTTATTTTGATGGACAAAGAGACATTGAGAATGTAAAGAAATGGATGTTGTCTCAGGAGAAACTGCATAAAGTTTTAAGAATTAACGATGGATTGTGGGTAGGGATATCATCATACACATTATAGAGAGATGTTGATGTTTGGTGGCGTGCGACGATAACTTTAGATGGTGAATTTGAGTTTTGGGATGCATTTGGGAAGAAGTTCTATCAGCACTACTTCCCACCTGCAGTGATGAAAAGATTGAGGAAGGAGTTTATGAACCCGAGATAGAGAGCTGATAAGTCTGTAATTAGCTACAAAGATAGATATGGCTATTTGAGGCAGTGTACTGGAGATTTAATGAGAGATGACTCAGAGGATGTGTATCACTTCAGAGATGGACCGAGACCATATATAAGGTTTTATATGGTCAGTTTAGGTGCTAGGAATTTGGGTGAGATATATCAGCGGACACTTTTTCATGAGATTTACTATTTAAGCAGAGTCGTTGATGGTACATCATTGGGATCAATATTATCAGCGGATCAGGTCGCAAAGTTTGAAAGGATGAGACAAAAGGGTAAGGGATAGAGGATATGGGAAAGAGGTTCTCAGGTATTAGGAGCCGCCACATTAGTTGTGCCTTGCACATCATATCCTACTCCACTTCAGAGTATAGTTGGTAGACCTCCCTTGCCACCGCTGGTTAGACCTGCGTTACCAACTCTTACTTTACCAACACTTTTAGGACCACCATTGCCACGTCAGCAGTTACAGGGTGGTAGTGGCCGAGGTAGAGGTAAAGGTAGATGACTAGATGGTTCCCAACATCGACAGAGACAAACCAAGGCACATGCCTAGGATTAGGCATAGAGCTAACATATGAAAATTATTTGCTATAGATGTGGTCAGATTGGGCACATGTTGAGAGATCGTCCATAACCGACCACGGTCTACCTACAATAGAGTCATGAAGGAATTCATGTTGTGGCATAACTAGATACTGACGCCACACGTGGTCATATAGAAGGTACAGTTTCTATTTGTGGTAGAGATTTACATGTTTTGTTTGATTTGGGTTATACTGTATTGTTTATTGTTGGTCGAGGATAGGCATCCTAGGGTTGACATCGGTTAGGGTTAGCATACATTTGATATTGAGTACTGTAGCTGGGGATAGGGTTTACCCTGAACTTCTAGTTGAGGGATGTTCGGTAGAGATAGACAGGGTAAAGTTACCTGTAGACTTTGCGGTTCTCGAGTTTTTAATCTTTCATACATTGTTAGGGATGAATTGGATAGCAGCGTACCACAAACATATCGACTATTTCAGTAAAGACAATTATATTTGAGATCCCAAGGCATCTAATATTCACTTATAAAGGTAGTACACCGAAAGCCGATGACATGAGAGGTCGACTTACAATTAGGGGAGAAATGAAGACTCTGGTATCATTACATACAATGGCAAAGAGTTAGGGACCCAGACTTGAGGATGTTTCAGTTATGTGTGAGTTTTCAGCTAAGTTTCTGGAGGAATTACCTGGTTTACCACCACCGCGAGAGATAGAATTCATCATTGACTTGGTACCAAGCATGAAGCCTATTTCTATATCGTCATACTGCATGGATCTTAGAGAGTTAGAGAAATTGAGGAGTCAGCTCTAGGATTTGGGACAAAATGGATTTATCACCTCTTTTATGTTTCTATGGGAAGCACTTCCTATTTATGAAGAAGAAGGAAGGTACTTTGAGACTTTGTATCGATTAAAAATAGTTGAACAAGGTCACAGTCAGGAACAAGTATCTACTATCACAGATTGACAACTTATTTGATCTGCTGAGACGAGCACAATTTTTCTCCAAAATAGACCTGAGATTAGGATATCATTAGCTTAGGATAAGGAATGAGGATAGGTCTAAGACAGTGTTCAATACGAGATATGGACACTATAAGTTCTTGGTCATGTCGTTTGTGTTGACCAACGCCCTTGCCATGTTTATGGATTTGATGCGTTGGGTGATGAGATTGTTTCTTGACTACTTTGTGATAGTTTTCATTGATGATATATCGATATACTCGAGGACTCGAGATGATCATGGGCAACACCTTAGGGAGACGTTGTAGACTTTGAGGGAGTATAGAATCGATGCCAAGTTCAACAAGCGCGAATTTCGTCTTTTAGAGGTCAAGTTTTTGTGGCATGTTGTTAAAGCAACTGGGATTGCAATGGATCCAGCCAAGATTCAGGCTATTACGAATTGGCCAGCACTGATGTTAGTTACTGTAATAAGGAGTTTTTTAGGTTTAGCGAAATATTACCATAGATTCGTGGAGGATTTCTCAAAGATCGCTTCACTGGTTACCAAATTGGCTTAAAAGGACGTCGTGTTTAATTGGTCTGAGAAGTGCGAGAATGCATTTGCTCAGCTGAAGAGGTTATTAACCACCGCACCAGTATCAGTGTTGCTAGAGGCTGGACGAGGGTTCTTAATGTATACAGATGCTTTTCATACGAATCTAAGCTGTGTATTAATGTAGGATATAAGTATAGTGGTTTATATATCAAAACAATTAATGATACATGAGAAGAATTATTCCACCAATGATTTAGAGTTGGCAGGAGTGGTATTTGCTTTGAAGATATGGAAACATCATCTGTATGGAGAGAGATTCAAACTTTATACTGATCATAAGAGTCTGAAATATCTATCACACATAAAGAGTTGAATATGAGACAACATAGACGGTTGGAGTTCTTGAAGGACTACTTTTTTTTAGTACCACCACGAAAAATCTAACATAGTTGCAGATGTGCTGAGTAAGATATCGACTGGAGATGTCGAGGTTGTTAGATGCCATATGATGCATGAGTATGGATTTCTCAAGGCAACGATGATGATGATCCAATCAAATATTCTAACAACACCAGGGTAATGATTTGTGCACAGATGAGGCTACAAACAATGTAGAGGGTGAGAGAGCCAACATTTTGTACCCAAAGTTCAGTGAGTTAGCCTAGAGTACTGATTGTACTGATTGGACAAAGATGACGAATTTGTGTTTGAGATTTTGAGGTACATCTTGGATACTGTGATGGCCCAAGTTCCATAACCCAAACTCGGCCCAATTTGGCCTAGACTTACGTGGACCCCGAGTCAATCCTCGCTATGTCAACGCAAGCCTAGTCAGCTTTTGTAACCATTTTTTTCATTAAAGGCAGCATAATTTAACATTTATAGTGAAATATTCAAACTTGTAAGTTATCACAGTTTATGGGGAATGAATTTTAACTTAAACAAATTTAAACAACTCTACATAAATTAGTCAGGACAACCTAAAGTGTGGAAACCACGCATATACTCCATATCCTACAATATCTCACAACACCCATATGCCCCATGTGATAAAAACAATATACATAAGTAATACAAAACCTACAAAAATGGGAGAGAGAAGGCTGCTATAAAGTCCTCACAATAGATCACCTAGCACCGACCCCTTTCCCTTACTCAATTACGAATCTGCACTCAGTTAAACACGAGAATAATGTGTCCAGGTAAGTAACGCCAGTAGGATATTAAACAATATTTATAAATAAATAAATCAGTATATATTCATACAGATAGAAAGAAAGGTATAAGAACGCATGAATAAATAAAAGACTGTAAATAAATTAAAAGCAATTGATACATGAGGGTCCAGAAATGCAAACAGAGAGGCGCAAGTAGTCTTGACTAATAGGTCGTTGAGTCTTCGCAAAACATCAAGACTCGAGTTCTATGACTTGGTACTCTCACAAGCCCTAAACCCATGAGATAGTGAGACATCCTGGGACAACGACGCTAAGAACTCACACCACATCAAAATCAATATCTAGTGTAGTGCATTCCGAGGTTATGAATCTGGTATGTTACCTCAGCGAGCCACTCCTTCCAAGGATCACCGTTGACTCACTTGCCCTTGGACAACTCAATTAGAATGGAATTCCAAGGATAGATAACAAGCAATGAACAACAATATTCAATAGCTTAAAATGAAATACTGTAAATTTCCTAGCTGGTTTACTTGCCTCAAATCCACAAACTTATTCCTAGCCTATCCGACATCCCGACACTCCTAAACGTGCTTTGAATCCCCGTAACTCTTTTTGGTTCCTGATATCATATTATAGATGTTTGAGTGTGTTGAAACCTTTACTTGGGGTATTACACCGGTTTAGAGTGTTTAAATAACTTTTAAAAATTGTAGATTTTTGTACTGCCAGAGTAATTAGCGTGCTACTTCTTGACATTAGCGCGCTACCTCGAATATCTAGCGCGCTAACTTTTGATATTAGTGTCCTAATGTCGAAATTAAATATCTAGCGCGCTATGTGCAATAGGACCCAAAACTCTGCATTTCGAATTATGGGTTTTTGCTACATAAAGACTTTGTTAATGCTTCGGGACCCCTCATACACACTACTAGAGGTCTCTAAAATCAACCCCAACACAAAACAACAATAATAACAACAACAACGACAACAACAACAACAACAACAACAACAACAACAACAACAACAACAACAACACACAATTCATGAATTCTTGAAATGACCAAGCTATGTTAATGAAGTTACCTAGCTTGACTATCTTCTTCTTTTTCACTAAACCTTAAATGTATTGAAGCTATTCTCTTCCACCAAGATTACTCCAGAAATCTCTATTTTCTCTCTTCTTCCTTACACAAACGATTTTGATGATGATAAATATGATCATTTGGTTTAACTATAAGGCTTATATGACTAATTATATATGTTTTGTAACAGCCCGCTTTAATTAATATCGATTAACTAATAAATTACATATTAGAACCTTAAGCTCAGACCCACGTGGACGTTGGGAAAAACGTATAGGGCACACCTAACGAGGTAAATTGGTTATTTTTATGTGCCGCATGTTTATTTATTTTATTATTATGAAATAATCCGAGTCGCGCTAGTTAAAAAAATTACACTTAGTCTCGTTGTGTGCGTGTAGTTACGAGAGTGTACGATGTTGCGGTGCGTGTAACGCGGGTGTATAGGGTAGGATTTGTTGTCACATCACAGATCACATCAATCAATCAAATCACACCGATACTCGCTTTCTCTCTCCTCTCCAAATCGAATAAAAATATCTCTTTCTCCACTATTCTTCTCTCTAACCGAGCTCTCCCTCTCATTTCCCATTTTTTCCTCCAACAAAACCTCTAAATCTCCATTAATCTCACCCTCACCAAGCTCTCCATCACTCCCTCAAATCAGACTCATATTTCTCGCGGTGTTTTCTTCTCTCAGTGGTGCTCGCGACGATCTTCAATTCGAGGAGAGTGTGTTGATTTTTAAAGTTTTGGTGAAGAAATCAAAATTTTAATGATGATGGTGTTGTTGGGTCGTTGGTTTTGATGTTGTGGTTGTTCTTGTAAATCTTGTTTGATAAAAAAAAAGTTTTTCATATCTTGAGAGACGATGGAGAGAGAGGCATGGGCAGCCAGCGGGCCTGGCTGCCCAGGCCCATGTATAGGGTTAGGCTGCCCAAGCCTAGTTGAGCTGGGCAGCCCAAACCTAGTGGCGGGTCGGGCCGAGCCGACCCGGACCCGAACCCGGACTAGGTAGCCTGGTTGGGCCAAACTGGGCCCGGTTCGGGCCTAACCACTCCAAATTAAATTTAATTAATTAAAAATTACAAACAATTAAATAAAATACATTTTTAAATCAAATAAATATGAGAAAAATGTGAAAAATAGTTAGAAAATTATGAAAAAATCCAAAAAAATCAAAAAATCTAATAAAATAGGAAAATATAGAAAAATAGTTTTCAAGGAGTTTTGGGGCATCGACACCCTGGTATAACTCAAAAAGTGTGCCGAAACTAAACTTTTTGAAAATAAAAAAATTCAAAATTTTTCCTACATTATAAATCCACATAACGTGGCTCTAAAATAACAAAATTTGTATAATTGGATACTAGAGACTTAGGAGACTATAGTTACATGTTGGGCATGCATCTCGAGGCGTGAGCGGGACATTTTGGAGAGGTATTTGTGATTGTTTGAGGTAAGTAAACCCACGAGAAAGTCAGGTTAGAATTTATTTATTTTCCTTGTAAATTATTTATTTCACATTACTTTTCGCCAGTTCAGCTTGCATTTTTACTCTATTCACGCGTGTGTCTGTGTATGGCCGAAGGGACAGTGTGACCCCTTTCCGGCTCTCTTGTTGATGCTGATCTGATTGTTGCTACTGTGTTGGTGACACCTTAGACTACGCGTGAGATTTCTCTCAGCGAGTCGATGACCTCGAGAGCGAGTTGACGTGAGGCTCACCTCTGTCACATATTCGATCTCCTTTGAGGCATTGGGCATAAGTCTACTTTCCGACCAACATAGTTCCTCATTTCAACTGTGAAGAGGGGGCATGGATTTCCTCACCTCCAGGGCCTTCTCAATTTAGTATTTACGTCCCAGGGCTCGACAGCTATACACAACACTCGCGTTCCATATTCTTGATTATCTTACTACTTATATTCATGATTTACATTCTTGTTCATTTATTTTATATATATGAATTGTAGTCGCTTTCTTGGATTTCTTGTGAATATTAACTAAATTTCTCTGGGATTTAATCACTGAACTTGCATTGTTTGTTGGTGACAAGTTGCAGATCGTATGATGAGCCCAGGGAAGGCGATGATTGCCGACTACCTCTAATCTGGAGCACCTCCACTAGCTTACTCGTAAGTGTTTGTATTTACATATACATACTTTTGGGGAGACTTTTTCACTTGAGACATATATATTGATACCTATTCTACATTTTTGTCACCTTAACTGATATACATGGTATCCTTTTGTCGGGTTTCCACCCCATAGGTTGTTAATTAATGGATAAATTGTTAGATTAATTATATGCATGCTATTAAGACTCCCACTATTAAAAATAACCCAAAAAACTAAAATAAACAAATTAAGTTGTAAAACTTCTTAACTTAGCATATATCGATAAAATATTAATTTTTTAAAACAAATAAATTTACTAAGTTGGATTACAAGATGGATAGTTCGCGAGCCGTTATGGACAGGTTTGCAAGTGATGTGGCATGACTTGGTGACGTGTTCGGTGATGTGGCAGTACCCAGTTTGCCTTGGAATTTGGGGCCGTCACATTTGGTATCAGAGCCTAGGTTCAGGCGAACCTAGGGGAAAGTTTAACACAACCGAATAAAACTCTGCAACAAACATTAGATATGGAAACCCGAATATCCTAACTTAGAACTTTATTTGGGAAGCAAAGTGAGCGGATATACTAGGACTTATATGTGTATATATTGATTGTAATACTAATGGACACGTATTACGACGTTGACTTGCGTCACATTCGCGATATGCAAATTCGACATCAACTGATGGCCAATGTTGCATGCAGATGATGGGGGCTGGACGTGCGGCTTGACACCCGTTGACTCGGATCAGACCATGCGCGATACAGTCGCACTCCATAGTTTGCAGCTCGAGGAGATTCTTCGATTGCTCCGAGTATAGGATGGCCACACCGGCCCCTGCCACACTCACCGCATCCACTACTGCAGAGCAGACAATTGTCATCCTAACTGCTCTAGCGACCCCGCTCGCAACCACTACTACCGAGATACTACTAGCAGTCACTACACCATTGACTATGCCGATTGTGGCAACGACATTGATTCCACCGCATGAGATCACATTCGAGTCCTCCTCATCAGCTGAGGCGAAGCTGATTAAAGAGTTCGTTTGTTTTCAGCCAGGCTACTATTATGGAGGCGGAGACCCAGAGGTAGCTGGGAAGTGGGTCCTTTCACATGAGAAACCTCACGGACTTTTGAGGAATCATGATAGCATACGGGCTAGGATTTCCGGATTCATGCTCAAGGGAGATGCTGCAGTATGGTGGACCACCTACACAACCGCCCATGGAGAGCTGCGTACTTGGGAAGAGTTCAAAAAATTCTTCTATGATCACTATATCCCGATCGAGATTCGGCTAAGACTGAGAGATGAGTTCTTCACGCTGAGGCAGGGTAGCCGGACGTTGTTGCAATACATGGAAATATTCAAATACTCGCTTACTTTTGCGATAGACATAGCCGGGATCGAGCGAATTCAGGCCCACTAATTTATTCGAGGACTCGGACCGGAGATTGGAGGCTCAATTATGTCTATAGGAGCTAGGACTGTATAAGAGGTTTGCGAGAGGGCGTTGGTCCACAAGTCATTTTTGATGTGGAGCGACGTCGTCCCTGCTCCAGTTCATCATGACAGCCATGGAGGCCAGGAGAGGTGAGACAGGAAAGGTAAGAGGAATCATGATTAGAAAGATCAAAGGGGACAAAGCCGGAGATATGATGACGGTCAGAAGATCAACGTACATGCAATTGCACATACGTAGCCACAACAGGTTATGGTAGTCCAGCAGCTGCCGAGATAGACTCAGGGTCAGGGCCAGAGAGGTAAATATGGGAGTCAACAGTGGCAGGGACAGGGCCATAGGGCTAGCGGACAACAGGGTTAAGGCTCTTGACATAGGAAGAAAGTCGCATGTTTCAGATGTAGACAAAAGGGGAACTATAATAGTGAGTGTACCATGAAACCAGCGCCACCACTAGCAGCTCAGCTAGTGCATGCGAGGGAGCAGGTGCATGTAGTTGTCGCACCAGACCGTGACACGTCTCGGCAGCTCGTCGATGGTACATTGATTATTTTTGGTCGCTCTATGCATATATTGATAGATTTAGGTAGTATGTTATCATTTATGTGACGGCCCCACTTTCCACAAATTGGGCACAGCCCGGCCTAAGCTCACGTGACCCCGAGCCAGTCTCGCAAGGTCAACGAGAGCCTAGTCAGCCTTCAAATCCTTCATTTATACGTACATTCACCATTTTTAAGTTGAGTTATTAATATTTTTCGAGTTTTACAATTTTAAACATTTAACGGAAGCAACTAATGCATTAAATAACTCAATAAAAAGATCAGGGAGTTAGGCAACCTAATTGTGGAACCCAGTAAATATCATCAGAGGAGAGTAAATACAAAATATTCAAAAATTCACCTAGCTATGAAGTCTTCCCTCTGCTACTCGTCTGCGGCGCTGCACTCAGTCAAACATAAGAATGACGAGCCCAGGTAAGTAAATCCAGTAGGACATATACATAACATTTCACAATATCCAAAACAACAGTTCACGATATCCAAAGCAGTCGAATTCATGCAAATAGAATGAAAGGAATCAATAAACGCATGAATATAAATGACTGTAAACAATCCATCAATGAGTGATGCCAATAACAAGGAGTCCCGACCAAAAGTCGTTGAGTCGCGGTACAAGCCCTGCAGACTCGGGTTTAGGACGAGACCCCTGCCTCCCAGTCCTAACCCATGCGATTATGAGACATTCATAGACCTGGATAGTATCGACGGACAACTATGAACCATCCGTGGACCCGGATAGTATCGATGGACGACCATGAAAGACCTCGGGTTTAGGATGAGACCCCTGTCTCCCGTCCTAACCCTCTCATATTGTAGATAAACAGTAACCATGACTCACTTGCCAATGGACTCACTCAATCGACAACAATTTCAACGATAGCTATCATCACAAAGCAGTGAACAACAATAAAGCTATCACAAAACAATAAACAACAGCCAATGGAGAGACATGAAATACTGTATAAATCCCTAACTGGTTTACTTACCTAGAAAAATCGCGAACCCAAAACATCGCTCGAGTCTCGATTTGCGCATCGGACCTCCATCGCGTCATCGCGATTTCGTCGAAACCGCGCATCCGATCGGTCAATAACGTGCCACCGCGCTGTCGGAGTCGCTATCGCTGCCTCGCCGGCGCGCCGCTGGCCATGCCGCGCCGGCCGCTCACCGGCGTCGCCGCTAAAACCGCCGTCCTCCGCGCCGCGCGCGCTGCCGACCATTAAGCCATCTCACCGCGTTGCGTCGCGTCACCGCGCTCGCGCGCCATCGCTGCCAATCCGACCCGCTGTCGAGCGGCGCTCGCGCCGTCGTCCTCCTCCGCGCTGCTGGTCGCAGCTCCCGCGAGCCGCTCCTCCCGCAAGCCACTGCTCACCCACTGCTCATTCCCGGCTGGTCATCTGGGTTGCCGCCGTCCATCCCTTTGCTCACCGGCGTTGCTATCGCCTCCGCGCCGCCGTTGTCGCCTCTCCGCGGCCGGCCGCCGTCCGCCTCCAGTGCTTTCGCGCGCGAGCCGCTGCTCCACGCCTCCGCGCCGTGCTGTTCACGGCTGGCCGCCATCGTCGTCTGCCTCCGGCTTCCGCTGCACCGCCACCAAGCCGCTAGTCCGATCGCCGGATCTGACCGTCGCGCCACTCTCTCTCCCGATCGTCTCTCTCGTCTCCTCTGTGTCTCCTCTCTCGTCGTTTCTTTCTTTCTTTCTCTTTTCTTTTTTTTTTCTTCCTCTTTCTCATTCTTATCAAAATCAATTTTGTTTTCTTTATATATATATATAATATATTTTATATATATATATTTTCTTTTTGTTTTACTTTTGATTTCAAATCAAAAGTGTCATCGATATTTATGCAACACGAATCTCGAGGCAACTCAACAACCATGCAGCGTGCATCTCGAGGCACCAACCTGCATCATTTCAAAATCTCTATACTCGAGCTACACGCATCGCGAGATATATCCCACGTACATTTTAAACCACATAGAGCCACTATTTCAGTCACACATCGGCACCCGACTCGAGGTGCGTCCCCGTTCGTGTTTCGACTTCTCGAATTCTCCGCGTATATGTTTCTCAACAATTATCATCTCCACTCGAGATTCGGACATACGCGTTTGGATGAGTGGATCCCACAACCCTGACTTGACACGTGGCACAAGTCAAATTTTCGGGCCGTTACAATTTAGTTCGGGACGGATGGTACGAGAGTAGGGTTTGACACCTGAGAGCATTAGTACCCGCCTTATCCTCAGCATGGCCGCTGGAGATAAGATATATCATAATCAAATTTTTAGAGATTGTCCAGTCGAGTTTGGTGGTCATCAGTTACCCATACATCTCTGAGTATTAGAGTACCTAGAGCTCGATATAATTTTAGGCATGGATTGGTTGATGGCATACCACGCATTGTTGGACTGTTTTAGGAAGACCGTCATTTCCAGATACTAGGGATTCCCGACTCACCTTTACCAGAGTTGTGACATCACTTTAAATCACGAGGGTAGGTTAGCGATCACCAAGGAGATGAAGATCATCGTAAGGATAACAAAGTTTGACGAGAGGCCAGTGGCCAAACTTGAGGATGTCCCAGTAGTACGTGAGTTCCAAGAGGTTTTTCCTAAGGATCTAGTTAGATTACCCTCGCTCAGACAGGTAGAGTTTATGATTGGATTAATACCAATCATACAACTTATAACGAGCAGACCTTACAGTATGTCACGGTTAGAGCAGTAGGAGTTGAGGGCTCAACTAGAAGATCTATCAAAGAAAGGTTACATACACCCGAGTATATCACCCTAAAGAGCACCGATTTTACTTGTGAGAATGAAAGACACTAGTACGAGGATGAGTATAGACTACCGAAAACAGTTAGGAATATGTATCCCTTACCTAGAATCAATGACCTAATCGACCAGTTGGACGGAGGACAATTCTTCTCTAAGGTTGATATGAGATCTGGATATCATCTAGTGTGGATTAGAGAGGTGGATGTACCTAAAATGGTGTTCAGGACACGTTACGGGTTATTTAAGTTCACTGTCATGCCATTTGGGTTGACAAATACGCCAGCTGTGTTTATGGATTTGATGCATCGAGTCTTAAGGCCGTTTTCACATCGATTCATGATAGTCTTTACTGATGACATCTTGATTTACTTCAGGACTCATGATGACTACGAGAGTCATCTTAGAGAGACGTTGGAGACTTTGAGAGAGCATAGATTGTACGCTAAGTTCAGTAAGTGCGAGTTTTGGCTTTCTGAGGTGAAACTCTTGGAATATGTGATCATTGACAAAGGGATTTCAGTGGATTCGAGTAAGATTCATGCTTTCATCTAGTTGCCTACGCCAGAGTACATGACAAACATCAGGAGCTTTTTGGGATTAGCAGGATATTATCAATGCTTTGTACAGGATTTATCCAAAATTGTAGCGCCAATAGCTAGATTGACAAAGAAGGATGTAGTTTTCCATTGGTCCAGTGAATGCGAGGCATCCTTCACAGAGTTGAAGAAGAAGTTGACTTCTACACCATTGTTAGTGTTGCCAAAACTAGGCAAGGAGTTGATTGTTCATACGGATACTTGTGGCACCGAATTGAGATGCGTACTGATGCATGGAGATAAAATGATAGCTTATTTGTCGCGTCAGTTAAGGACCCATGAGAGGAACTATACAGTGCACGACCTGGAGCATGTAGCGGTCATATTTGCACTGAAGGTGTAGAGACACTACCTTTATGGTGAAAGGTTCGCACTATATACATATAATTAGAATTTGAAGTATCTTTTTACCGAAAATGACATGAACATGAGACATCGACAGTGGTTGGAGTTGCTGAAGGACTACGACTTTGCCATCTAATATCAGCTTGGGAAGGTGAATGTCGTAGCAGATGCCCTTAGCAGGAGAGGACCAGACAGTGAGATTGTAGTTTGCCAGATGACCCAAGAGTTTGGCTTACTCCAAGCAGCAACTGCTATGAGTTTGTATGAGGTTCCAGATATTGCAAAGGCATATATTTACGGATAGATGAGAGCACCGATAATATCTACTCCCTATCTTTTGGAGTGTTAGAGAGCCGATGTGATGTATAAGAGGTTTAGGGACATGACATAGAGTCCAGATTGCCCAGATTGGTAAGAGTCCGTTAATTAGTGTTTGAGACACCGAGGTAGATTGTGGATTCCGGTAGTGGCAGAGTTATGCGACGGTATTCTTTAAGAGGCTCACAGATCCAGGTACACAGTGCATCTCGACAGGACCAAAATGTACTATGATATGCAAAGGTTATTGTGGTGGCTTGGGATAAAGGCAGATTTCGGCCAGTATATGAGGAGTTGTGAGGTGTGTCAACAGGTTAAGGTTGAGCATACGGGGCCTGGAGGACTATTGCAGCCACTACTTATCTCATAGTGAAAATGGGAACACATCATTATGGACTTCGTTAGTGGGTTGTCGATGACTTTGCACAAGCACAATGCCATTTGGGTAGTCGTGGACCGACTAATAAAATCAACGTATTTTATCCCAATCTCCATGAACTATAGCGTTCCACAGTTGAGCTTGCTCTTCAAGTGAGAAATTATCAGACTGCACGGAGTGCTAGTGTTTGTAGTGTCAGATAGAGACAATCGACTTAGCTCGCAACTTTGGTACCAAATTGCAGCTCAGCCCAACTTTTCATTCGCAGACTAACAAACAGTTTGAGAGACTTATTCAGATTCTTGAGGATATTCTCAGAGCTTGTGTGTTAAAGTTCGGAGGGTCATGGGAGGAGTTTTTGCTATTTTGTGAGTTCGCTTACAACAACCGCGATCATGCCAGTATTAGAATGCCACCATTTGAGGCGCTATATGGGAGACCTTGTAGATCACCAGTTTGCTGGGAAGAGCCCGAGGACGTAGCTACCGTTAAGCCTGAGATTGTTGTAGATCACACAGGGAAAGTTAGGCTGATTCATCAAAGGCTATAGGCTGCTCATGATAGACAGAAAAAGTACGCGAACAAGTACCGCGATGGGCTGAGTTATGAAGTTGATGATTGGGTCTACTTGAAGGTTTCTCCTTTGAAGGTTCACTAGAGATTCAGGATCAAAGGAAATCTTGCACTGAGATTCATCGGGCCGTTTCAGATAGTTTGACGAGTTAGGAAGGTTGCTTATCAGTTGAGATTGCCGAGCCAGTTGGTAGGGGTTCATGATGCTTTTCACATTTTTATATTGAGGCTGGCTAGATCAGGACCGAGACTAATGGTTGATATGACTAGGATCGAGGTCAGACTAGATGTGACATATGAGAAGCACCCCAATGCGATAGTGGATCATAAGGTACAGACTCTAAGAAGGAAGGAAATACCACATGTACTTGTTCGATGGCAGTACCATAAGAATGAGGGCCTCACTTGGGATAAAGAGACTACTGTGCGAGACCAATACCCCTACTTCTTCCAAGTTAAAAATTTAAATTAAACTTGAATTTCGGGACGATATTACTTTTAGTTTGGAAGAATGTAACGGCCAGCTTTAATTAATCTTGATTAACTAATAAATTACATATTAGAACCCTAAGCTCAGATCCACGTGGACATCGCGGATAAGTTTATGCACACTAACGAGGTAAATTGGCTATTTTTGTGTGGCGTGTCTTTATTTATTTTATTATTATGTAATAATTAGCGTCGCGCCAGTTTAAAAATTTTGCGTTGTGTGCTTGTAGTGACGAAAGTGTACGATGTTGCGGTGCTTGTAACGCTGGTGTATGGAGTAGGCTTTGTTGTCACATCACATATCACATCAATCAATCAAATCGCACCCATACTCACTTTCTCTCTCCTCCCCAAATCAAACAAAAAAATATCTCTCTCCACTCTATTTCTCTCTAATCGAGTTCTCCCTCTCTCCTTCTCATTTTCATTTTTTTCCTCCAACAAAACCTCTCAATCTCCATTAATCTCATGCTCGCCAAGTTCTCCATCACTCCCTCGAATCGGACTCACATTTGTCTCAGTGTTCTCTTCTCTCGGTGGTGCTCGCGACAATATTCAAATCATGGTGAATTTGTTGTTTTTTAAAGTTTTGGTAAAACAATCAGAATTTTAATGGTGATGGTGTTGTTGGGTTCTTGGTGCTGGATGTTGTGGTTGTTGTTGATGTTGTTTGATAAAAAAAATTTTTCGTCTCCAGAGACGATGGAGAGAGAGGCATGGGCAGCCAGCGGGCTTGGCAGCCCAGTCCCATGTATAGGGCTGGGCAACCCAAACACAGTGGCGGATCGGGTCGACTCGGCCTGGTTCGGGCCCAACCCACCCTAAATTAATTTTAATTAATCTAAAATTAAAAAAAATTAAATAAAATAATTTTTAAATCAAATAAATTTCTGAAAAATATGAAAAATTGCTAGAGAGTTATGAAAAAATCTAGAAAAATCATAAAAATATAATAAAATGGAAAAATATAGAAAAGTAGTTTTTGAGGCTTTTTGGGGCATCGACACCCCGGTATAACATGAAAAATGTGCCGAAATAAACTTTTTGAAAATAAAAAATTCAAATTTTTGTCCTAAATTATAAGTCCACATAACTTGACTCTAAAATAACAAAAGTGGTATAATTGATACCAGGGACTTAGGAGACTAAAGACGGGTGTTGGGCGCATATCTCGAGGCGTGAGTGAGACATTTTGAAGAGATATTTATGATTATTTGAGGTAATTAAACCGCGAGAAAGTCCGCTTAGAATTTACTTATTTTCTTTGTAAATTATTTATTTCACATTACTTTTCGCCAGTTCAGCTTGCATGTTTACTCTATTCTCGCGTGTGTCTGTGTATAATTGAAGGGACGATATGACCCCTTTTCGACTTTCTCGTTGATGATGATCCGATGGTTGCTACGTTATTGGTCATACCTTAGACTACGCATGAGATTTCTCTCAGTGAGTTGATGATCTCGAGAGCCAGCTGACGTGAGGCTCACCTCCGTCACAGATTTCCTGTCCTTTGAGGCGTTGAGTAGAAGTCTACCTTCCGACCAATAGAGTTTCTCATTTCGACCGTGAAAAAGGGGTGTGGATTTCCTCACCTCCAGGGCCTTGTCGATTTAGTATATACGTCCCAGGGCTCGACAGCTATACACCACACTCGTGTTCCATATTCTTGATTATCTCACGACTTTTATTCATGCTTTACATTCCTGTTCATTTACTTTATATGCATGAATTGTAGCCGTTTTCTTGGATTTCTCATGAATATTAATTGAATTTCTCTAGGATTTACTCACTGGAACTTGTCATTGTTTGTTGGTGACAAGTTGCAGATCCTACGATGAGTTAGGGGAAGGAGGTGATTGGCGACTACCTCTGATTTGGAGCACCTCCACTAGCTTACTCGTAGGTGTTTGTATTTACATATACATACTTTTTGGGATCATTTTCGGAGAAGTTTTCACTTAAGACATGTTTATTGACACCTATTATACATTTTTTTTTGCCTCAACTGATATACATGATATCTTTTTGCCAGGTTTCCACCCCATATGTTGTTAATTAATGCATAACTTGTTACATTAATTATATGCATGTTATTAAGACTTCAACTATTAAAAATAACCTGAAAAGAATTAAAATAAACAAATAAAATTGTAAAACTTCTTAACTTAGCGTATTTCGATAGAATATTCATATTTGAAAACAACATAATTTACTTAGTCAGATTACAAGGTGGATAGTTCGCGGGCCGTCATGAATAAGTGTGCTGGTGATGTGGTTGGCGACAGCGGTGTCCGATTTTCCTCGGAATTTGGGGCCGTCACGTGTTTGAATCATGTCCATTGATCATGTATTCAAACGTATCTCAAGGCATGGCTAGTGGTCTACCTTTACACAATTATCACCCAAGTCATTCTTAAATGATTCTAATAGTTGACTCCTCTTGTCTATAGATTGCTCATCACGTGCCTCGATGCACATCATGTGGCCATATTAAAGCTAGCATAAAACCATAATTAGCTCACATAAAACTTACCCCTGTAAGCTGCTACCTCGATCCAACGTTGACACATAACTCGAGGTACGTCTCCATTCATCTCGACATCGATATGTCCCACATGTACCTTACTCGCACATTTTCGAAATTAATTAATTTAAATTGTTCACTCTTTTATATACTACATAATACAAGTATCAAACAAAAATAGCATATCATAACAAGTGGGTCCTACATACTACCCTAAAATGACACGTGGCATGAGTTAGATTTTAGGGTCGTTACAGTCTTCCCAACTAATTAGAATGTCGTTCTCGAAATGGAAGCAATTCACAAGAGAAAAATTTACCGAAACTCAGAAGAGATAGGGAAAGTGCTCGCGCATATATGATACGAGCTCCTATGTTAGCTCCTTATCTCCGTGATGCTGCCACTTGACTAGGCCTGATGGGATCTCTTTGTTCCTCAGAATCTTCACTTTACGATCCAGAATCTGAATAGGTTGCTCGTCATAAGTAATGTCCTCCCTCAAGTCTATTTGACTCGAATCTAATGTTGGCCATTTGCTCTATTTTGACCTATCCAGTCGAAGCGTAGAAACATGAAATATAGGGTGGATCACAGACAACTGAAGTGACAACTCCAACTTGTACGGGACCTTGCCTGGAACTTCGACACAAACTTTCCTTTAATCCCAAACCTCTCGTGACCTTTTATCGACAAAATTCTCAGATACACATAATTCCCAAACCTCTCGTGACCCTTTATCGGCAAAATTTTTAGATACACACAATTCTCGACATCATACTCTAACTCGTCGTGATACACCTCATAATACTTTTTCTGCCTCTCCTGCACACTTTTTAGCCTCAATCTGATTGGTCGTATCTTCTTTGTGTGATCCACTACAATCTCAAGCCCAATAACTGCCACATCATCAGGCTCCACCTAACAAGATGGAGATCTGCATGGTTTGCCGTAGAGTGCCTCAAACGGTGCCATAACAATACTTGCCTGATAACTGTTATTGTAGGCAAACTCACACAAATGAAGATACCCTTCCCATTATCCTTCGTACTCTAACACATACATCTTCAACTTATCCTTGAGAATCGAATTAGGCTCTCTGACTATCCGTTAATCTGTGGATGATAGGCTGTGCTAAGGTCCAACCGCGTGCCGAACTTTGCTTACATGCTCTACTAAATTCGAGATGTAAACTGTGGCCCTTTGCCTGACACAATCGATAATGGAACCCATGTAGTCGAACAATCTCGCGCTCATACAAACTCGCCAACTTATCCACCTGATGTATGGTACAGATCGATAAACAGTGTGTAGACTTTGTCAACCTGTCCACAATCACCAAAATAATATCATGTCCCCATTGAGATCGAGGCAAGCCATTGACAAAATCCATGGCAATGTGCTCCCACTTCCACCAAGGAATGGGAAATGGCTGTAATAGGAGGTTTTTGTTAAAGTCGTTGGCTCGACTTGGTCTGAGTGTATCAATCAATATAGATTGGTGTTGCAAGTGAGATGACCTCCACATTAAGGCTTGGGAAGTCTTCGTAGAAGATCTTCAATCTGTGGTCGTTCATCTTAAACGCAATACTAGTCTCCAAACTCTGAATCTCCACTGCTCCGTGATCATGCACCGCAGTCACAACATATGCTCATGTCCACCTCGATCTCAGCTTACCTGCAAAAATCGTAAAAGGTGATTGAAATAAAAGCATTTTCTGATCAACGCGAAAAGATTTCCTAAAGAGATTGCTAGCCTAGAACGCTTTTGTTTTTTCTTTATAAATTTGCACATTTTCATACGCGTTGTTCCTGATTTCCTCCAATTCTTGGAGACTGAGCTTTCTCTCTTTTCCTGCCTCATCGAGCTTCATATTAAGCCGTTTCACAGCCCTGTAGCACTACAAAAAAATCGCAAATCAGAAACGGAATTTTCCGTTTCTGATTTGCGAAATCGTCTCGAAAGAAATCGAAACGAACGAGAGACGAACGCGTTCCGTCTCTGCAAAACGTCGTCGGCGATACGATCGAAATGGAAAATGGATTCCGTTTCGATTAGAGACGAATAGAGACGGAAATTATCCGTTTCGATTAGAGACGGATTTAGAGACGGAAATTAGAAACGAACAGGAGAAATGGATTTTATTTCGAAATGGTACATTTGTAATTGCATTCGTCTCGATTCCGTTGCTTTGATTAGCAACGGAATCGAGACGGAATTAATAAATTTATGAATTCGTCTCGATTCCGTTTCTAATCGGCAACGAACGAATCGAGAGACGAATCGAGAGACGGAATGCAAAGAGTCCGTCTCGATTCCGTCTCTAATTAGAAACGGAATCGAGACGGATTATTCCGTTTCGATTCCGTCTCGATTCCGTTGCTAATTAGAGACGGAATCGAGACGGAATTAATATTTCCGTCTCGATCCGTTTGTGATTGATAGAAATATTTACGGAAAATTAGAGACGAATAGCAACGGAAAATTTGAATTCGTTGCTAATCCGTCTCTAATTTTCTCGTTTTGTTTAAATATGGCACGGATAAATAAGCCAATCGATTCTCCAACCTAAAAAATCAAAATACAACCCGATATGACATACTCCATCGCCTGGACCCCCTCCAACAACTCCTTGAGGGTGCTAACATCCCCCAAAGAAGCCAAATTGCGCATCCATACATCAAAAATATATATCAACAAAAATTCAAAAGAGAAAGAAAAAATGTGAAACTCAAAATTAGCCCAAAAATTTATATATCCACGGAAAGTTGTCATGTATTACAAAAGCTCCAAAATTTGGAAGTATACACAAAAACCAACCAATCCTATCGTTCAACAAGCAAAAAAAAAAAAGAACACTCACAAACGGTCCAAAATTAGAGATGCATACACAAAAAGGACTTCATCTAATAAGTAAAACGCAGCTTTGAAGCATTTCTGAATCTCCATCTGAGGGCAACAACCAGTGAGTATGCACTTGAAAGAAGTAGGCAAAGGAGAGATTAATTAGTTTGAGGTCCTGCAGTTAGCGCGCTAATTCCGATTAGCGCGCTAATTAGCCACTCGCCGAGATATTTTTGACTTTTGGAAATCAAGCTTTAAATTTGAATTTTTGATTTCCGGATTCCTAGAACGGCTATAAACGGTCATATTGGAATTCCTATCACTATAAAACCACCACAAACTTGGTTTTAACATAAGGAAGACGAAACACATTCAAAAATGCAAGATCTACAAAGAGAAGAATGGCATAAGTGCAAGAATGCTAAAAGGGAAAAACTTAAAGTTAAGCACAAACCTATCATGTAAGTATGATTCTAGAACTCATCCTCTCACCCAATCTAAACTCTTGTGTGCTCCAAAGGCGACAAGCCATGTGTTCGTACTCAAAAAATAAAAAAAAAACCAACCATTGGGATTCAAGAAAAGCGATGAAGAACAGAAAAAACCATACAATGTTGAATAAGAATGCTTTCAAAAAAAAACATGATCATCAAGCAAATGCGATCACGAGAATGAAGTTGGTGTCAATGTTGCTATTTTCCTACGCATAGGAGATGGCGAACAATGTTTCTATAAGATGGACCTATCATGTAAGTTGAGTTGTAAAACATGTATAACATGTTTTATAAGGGATGGTTAGGTCCTGGACGAGTTTAAGGGTCGCTAACACAAAGGGATAAATTAATTAGTTTGAGGTCCCTGCAGCGCGCTAATTCCAAGATTAGCGCGCTAATTAGCCACTGCCAGGGGCTTTTTGACTTTTGGAAATCAAGCTTTAAATTTGAATTTTTGATTTCTGGATTCCTAGAACGGCTATAACCGGTCATATTGGAATTCCTATCACTATAAAACCACCAATAACTTGGTTTTAACATAAGGAAGAAGAAACACATTCCAAAATTCAAGATCTACAAAAAGAAGAAATTTGATTTTTAAAAGGAGCAATAGGAGATCACTATAAAACCACCAAAAACTTGGTTTTAACTATAATATACTAGTGTTTGAAACAAAGTAAACCACCAACAATATGTAAATCAAGTAACTTAAAAAGTCTACACGACAAACTATTGAAAGGAAGTGATTCGATCGCTAATTAAAATAGAATAGCCAAAAGAGAAGATTCACCTCGATAAGCACCTAAGCCACTTGCCCCCCAAAGCCTCCATAACCCCCACCAAGCTCACTTTGCCTCCACTATACCCACCACGCCTACCTCAGAGACACGGAGTCCTATAAGGACCAAAATCACCACCACCAAAAAAAGAATGAGTTTAACATGCAAATGAAACAAATCGTCTACAACATGCTCATCGTCAAAAGCAATGAACCCATTCCCTCGAGAACGATAGGAAAAACTAAAACCCGCCTTTCCGAAAACAGAAAAATAAAAATAAAGGAACTTCATCATCGAACCTTCTACTACATCGAGGCTTCAACAAACCACCATCGTCCGCGAGTAAATTCATTGTCCATTTATCCTCTCGTATATCTTAGTTGGCTTGGGCCTTGATTGATGCATAAGTTATCATGGATTTTATTTTTAATACATTATCCTCCCCAAAATAAATTTTTTAACCTCGGTTTAAGTAAAATATACTATAAGTACCGAATGTTTGCGAAATTAATCCATGGGAGAGAAGAAAACATCTTTGTTGTTGTGTGCAAAATCTTATGCGTTGCGGAGTTCTCTCGAGTGCTATGATGAAGAAAGTGGTAGAATCGACGAGGGAGCAACATCTTCATGCCATAGCAAATGAATTTGGGAAATCGATAAAGGGTCGTTTTCCGGTCATCGTGTGTTGAGAACATGTAGGCTATTCTTCTTCTACGGACATGCCATAATAGAAGAAGAAGAGCCTACATGTGCTACGTATGACCGAAAAACGACCCTTTATCGACTTCCCAAATTCATTTGCTATTGCATGAAGATGTCGCTCCCGTCGATTCTACCACTTTCTTCATCATAGCACTCGAGAGAACCTCGCAACGGCATAAGATTTGCACACAACAACAAAGATGTTTTCTTCTCCCATGGATTAATTCACAAACATTCGTGTACTTATAGTATATTTTACTTAAAAACAAAAAAAAGAATTGGGGGAGCAAAAGGGAAAAAAAATAAAATCCACGATAAAATATGGAACATCGACCTAAAAATGCACAAAAAGAAGTGTGAATCATAAAGTAATTCGATGAATTTCTAAAGTTGTCTACACTATAAAACGTTTAATCTAAGCATTTGAAACAAACAACAAGTGAAGTACCTATGTATCACCAACCTGCTCATCTCTCGAGAGCCACGCTTACGTCTCACGCCCAACATTGTCCCCTTGTTGGGGTGGATCGACCGGATCTATTTGCGGCGGCTGTTGCTGGTCATGAGGTGGCGGTGGTGGTGGCGGTGGTGGTGGTTGGTGCTGAGCTAGGTCTATTTCATCCATGTCCATCCCAAGACGCATTGCATGAAGTTCATAACCTTTCGTAGTTGCTCCGCAACGACATCGAACTCGCCCGCGACACCACATCCGGCGTCTGCGACGTGCTAGCACCAGGAGTTCCGTATCTCCTCTTCTTTCTCCTACGGACCCGAGTCCGTAGACACGTCCTTTGGAAGACTCACCCGCCACATTGAGGTACACCGCCTCATCATCCACCGATTGCTCCGGTGTAGCTGGGTCGCTCCCGACGTCGCTCTGGAGCCTATCCCGCATATATGCACAACAAACAAAGTACATGATATGGGGTAAGTGAAAGACTTACTAATATTTTACATTTCATTTCTATACTTACATAGAACCGCTCGATCTAGTATCGATGAATGTCGTCTGTCGTGATTAACGGTGTGGAGATGCAAGTACAAATCATTCACCGACGGTGGCGTCTCGGATGAATCGGCTGCGTGCGGGACCAAGCATAGTGAACAAGAGTATAAATGTACAAAATATCCTAGATGTTAAAAAAAACTAACCAATCTTTCTTGGGTAGTCGCAAATGACACGGAACCACCACCGTGCTTCGAGGTCCGGTCCCGGGGCCTTCAACCTCGGTGTTCCTATTCTCCGTCGCTTGCCTAGACCTAGCACAGGAAGTCCTCGCTCTCCCGATCTTGCAAGTATCTCCTCCATGCCTCATCCGTAACATAAACCATTTTTACCCGATTCTTCTTCAACTTGTGCATCAACGCGTGTACCTCGTGCTGCAAAGCTGTCGTACGCCGCTCGCACGAGATCCTCGGGAAGCGCATCATCCCATCTAAAATATATCTACAAATTGGCGATTGCTATTGTTAGCACTTATTTGAGAAAATAGTATAAATCATAAGGCACATGGTAGTCTTGTTTACCTTCCATTGTCGCCGATTGGTCTTTATGATGAGGCAGTGCGGACTTCCAACAATACCCTTCAGGAATCATCCATCGTTTAAAAACTTTTGTCATCCTCCGTGCACAAAAGTGCGAAGGATGCAACTCCCTGTGTTTCATGAACATGCATATCACCTTAACTACTTCTTCAATATTTGACATCCATATTGAAATTGACATATAAAAGTCAAACGCAAACTTACGTATCATTGGCAATCGAGTGATAGGGATCCCCGCACGCGAGGGCCTCCATCCCCGGCCTCCGAGGTGGCCGCGGAGGGCTGTCACCTCCAACCCCGCTCTTACGTCTTCCTCTCGGGATCTTTGCCGTGATCTTTGTGGTGGGGGCGCGGCTTCGTGGGTAAAGGAGTCATTGATGTCGGAGAAGGTGTGGGGAAGTGTGTAGTAGGCATAGTCCTTGATGACGACGAAGATGGTACATACGACCCCGACGGTATGGAAGGGGAAGGTGACGTGCGGGCGTATCTTGCTCGAGAGACCGAGCGGTCGGAATCGATCTTGCGGGTATCGAACCACGACCTCGACCGCCACGACCTAGATGGACCCCTCGTGTGGCACCGACCACGAGGGCCGGTGGTATGTCGCCGCCGATGTCGGTGCCGCATCTATGCCTCTGGGACGACGGCCTCCTAATGGCAAACCTCGACATCCCCTACGACCACGTCCGGCCATGATACCTAACAATATTCACGAGTAAAACATCATAAAAGAAGGGCATACAATAAGTAGAAATTCGGTCTATATTATTGGACTAAATAAGAACAAAATCCATGCAAATAAAAGTAACTACATTATTGGTCGTTGACATATCATATACAAACTTTATTCGCTATCATCCGTTTCAAATTCACTCTCATGAGTAGAAGGTGATGATTCTTCTTCCGATTCATCTCCACTATAAACTTCATCGCTTGGACCCGCTTCAACAATGAATCGAGTCCCGGTCGGAACATCCAGTTGTTGATATCGGCGTCGCATCATCGACTACGCACGTGGTGGGCATCCCATCTTGGAAAGCAATCTCTGCTTAGAGCCCTGGTCATTATCGTCTTTGCTAGTTTCCTCGTCGTCGAATTTTGGTGACGGCAACAAACTCGCTAGCCATTCTTGTCGATCGTTCGCATAGAAGGGTACGAAAGGTAGTAGACTTGAGTGGCTTGCATTGCCGATACAAATGGCTCGTAGTTGTTATATCGTCGACTTCGTTGAACCTCTACCAATTGAAGTGTTGGGTGAGTCCTCACACCATGATTCGGTGTAGGGTCATACCATTCGCACTTAAACAAGACCACACGTTTGAGGGTATACTCAATCTCCACAACCTCTTGCGGTACTCCATAATAGTTATGGGAAACATCGAGCGTAGTTTGAACCCTTCACCAAAACACCGCCGCTTTCTGCGTTGATCTATTAACGTCATATGTTGCGGAGTGGAACTTATACCCATTAACAAGGTAACCAGGGTAGACAGTACATGATCGACTAGGACCAACAGAAAGATCAACGAGCGTCTCGTCAACTATAGAATTCCGAGCTTATTCGTCAAAATTAGAGATGCAATATGACACATTAGTTATGGGAGAAACATTTGAATCTATAACGTACAAAAGTAATGCCATTACATATTGTTGAAACCAAATGGGGAAGTTGTGCTCTAGACTACTATCAACTTGCGACTCCCCCATTGCTTGAGTGATTTCATCGACGAATATCCTAGAAGAAATGAACGTGTAAGTCGGATGTATTTATAATGTATGAACAATGAATGTACTGCATTAATGAAAGAAAGTGATGGACATACTGAACGTAAGGAGCGATCTCTGGACAATTGAGCAGTATGTACGAATGAGCGGCATTATACTCTGCTCTGTTAAGTACCGCTCCTTCGACTTGCCCATGGGTCGACCAGGATAAGTGAAAATTGAGAAATTGCCAACGAAGTTCGGTGTGGGCCCGAGACGCCATCGTCGTTACGTGGCACTTTGTCATGCAACGTAAAGACGTGATCTTCGAAGTAGTAAGAACAAAAGGATGTGACCTCTTCGACCAAATAAGCATTACACATGGAGCCCTCAACCTTCGCTTTGTTTCGCACATTGTTCTTCAAATGTTTAAGGTACCTATATGAATGTTATAGGAAATGTTGATATAAAACCTATTGAATGGGAAAATAATATCAAGGGCTCAAGATAGTACCTCTCAAATGGATACATCCATCGAAATTGAACGGGACCGGAGACTGGGCCTCGTATGCCAAGTGGATTGGTAGGTGTTCCATAGAGTCAAATAAGCTTGGAGGAAAATTTTTTCCAACTTGCAAATGATTTTTGGAATTTCAGACTCTAAGACCTCCATATCTTGATACTTGACACATTTCGCGATAAGGGACCGGAAAAATAGGCTTAATTCGCTAATTGCAACCCAAACCGGGTTTGGGAGAAGTTCTCTGAATGCAATTGGTATCAACCGTTGCATGAATATATGACAATCATGGCTCTTCATGCCGAACATTCGCGAGCTTTCTTTGGATCTACACATCGACCAAGATTCGATGCGTAACCATCGAAAACGCAACTTTTCAACCCACTCGCACAATTTTTGTCTTCTTGATGTATCAAGAGCATAGCACCCAAGGACGTAAGTATTTGTCGCCGAATCAATGTGTAGAGAAGGTCGGTGACAATATTCACGAATATCTTGCCTCGATTTTGCATTGTCCTTACTCTTGCCCTAGGTACACACATAATAGTGTTGAAAATGTTGTCAAACACATTTTTTTCGATGTGCATGACATCTAAGTTGTGGCGGATCAAGTTTGTCTTCCAATACGGCAAGTCCCGAATATGCTTTTCTTCCTCCATCCCG
Organism: Stephania yunnanensis; assembly: GCA_039657365.1. Classification (NCBI taxonomy): domain Eukaryota; kingdom Viridiplantae; phylum Streptophyta; class Magnoliopsida; order Ranunculales; family Menispermaceae; genus Stephania; species Stephania yunnanensis. The sequence continues at coordinate 20,898,078 of CM077581.1, read as the reverse complement.
AATTCTTAGCTATCCGCCCATTCACGATTCAGTGCCGATTTCTGTCACCTTCATCAAGCCAAACGATTCAATTTACGCCAAAATTTCTTCACCGGACCGCAAAGCGGGCGGATCATCGATTATGACCATTTTGCCTCTAATGAAATTTTTTTTGTCTTTCCTTAATGGTGATGACTTATCCAAGAAACGACGATGACAGTCAAACCACGATGTCTTACCTCCATTTCGCGATTGAAATGCATTTGTATCCTCCATACAATATGGACAAGCGTACTTACCGTGTGTGCTCCAACCGACAACATGCTATATGCGGGGAAATCACTAACAATCCATAAAAGGGCAACTCGCATGACAAAATTTGTCTTGGTGGAAACGTCGTATGTAACCACCCCATTGTTCCATAAATCTTGCAACTCTTTCACAAGCGGTGAAGGAACACGTCGATTTTCTCGCTTTGGGCTGGTCGGTCCGGGAACGATAACCGTTAAGAACATAAACTCGCATTTCATGCACATCGACGGTGGAAGGTTGTAAGGAGTCAAAATCACGGGCCACGAAGAGTACGATTTCCGGAAATCCCAAATACTTGAAAACCATCGGTGCACAATCCTAAACGAACATTCCGAACCTCGGAGGCAAAGTCTTTATTGACGTCATTAAAATGTCTCCAAGCAATCGAATCGGAAACGTGTTGCATAACATATTCGAGCGATGAATGATCTCCATGCCATCGCATATGTTTTGCGGTTGACTCGACGCATACAATCGTTGCAACCGAGGGCCCAGGGAAGTAGTACATTCTTTTGCAAGGGCGGTTTTTGTGTTCCGACCACGACCTCGTCGATGTGCAACGTATCGTGATTTCCCACAAAATTTACATGACGTCAACTCGAGTCCACTCCCCATAAATCATACATTGGTCCTCACAACAATCTATTTTCTCAACCGGTAGACCTAGACCTCGCATTAGTCTTTTAGTGGCATAAAAATTCTCAACCATTGAGTTGTCATTTGGCAAACAATCCTTCATGAGTTTAATGATTTCATTATACCCTCGTTCGAGATATATGATGTTCGGACTTGATCGCAAGTAATCTTGCCATTGCGGACAACGTTGTCATGGTTTCGCAACCAGGCCACAATTGTTCCCTACTTGCATCAATCATGTCATATAGTTGGCGTGCTTGGGGGTTTGGTGATTCTTCCACGACATTCCAATTGAAACTTGGACTGCCACGTTGTGTAGCATCTCGCGGTAAGGTGTCGGATCGTAGCCTCGAACATCGGCATCATCAATATGGCAATCCATTGCGTGAAAATTTTGCGGCCCTTCATCTCCGTTCTCACCATGTTCGTACCAACTGTGATATCCCCGGACAAATCCATACCTACATAGGTGGTGCTCAACCGTTTCGACGTCCAGTGCACGGAACAAGTCGACATTTCTTAAAATTGCACGGACATCTAATCTTCCGTTCACTTTGGTATGTAGGACAATGTTGTTTTGCAAATGATATGAATTCTTTAACCTTCGCCACGAATTCAATTCGAACATAACCGTTGTCGAGCTAGGTTGTACATCCGATCTCTGTTTGTAGATGACATTCCTAGTCGAACGTAACCCTTGTCGAGCCTTGTCTATTCAAGTAATGAAATAATAATGATTAAGATGATAAGAAGCCTCCAAAATGGAGAATATTGTAAATCGGAAATGCGATCTACACCATCTAAAGAGAAGAAATTGATAGCTAAGTGAAAGAACGAGGTTCGCACATTAAACTCATGAATAGAGAATAAATTGACAAAGTTAGGAAGTCATTAATGAGTCATCACAATCTAAAGAGAAGGAATTGATTGAGTTATGTTGTTTATGTAAGAAGCTTGGGCATTATCAAAAGGATTGTTGTAAATGACTCATAATAAACATGTATAACATGTATTATAAGGGTTGGTTAGGTCCTGGACGAGTTTAAGGGTCGCTAACACAAAGGGATAAAATAATTTTTTTGAGTTCCCTGCGCATTAGCGCGCTAATTCCGATATTAGCGCTAATTAATTAGCCATGCCATATATTTTTGACTTTTGGAAATCAAGCTTTAAATTTGAATTTTGATTTCTGGATTCCTAACACGGCTATAAACGGTCATATTGGAATTCCTATCATGATAAAACCACCACAAACTTGGTTGTAACATAAGGAGAAGAAACACATTTCAAAATTCAAGATCTACAAAGAGAAGAAATTTGATTTTTTAGAAGGAGCAATAGGAGGTCTTTGTAGGTTTGTTCTTAAGTCCTCAAATCCAAGACCTTTGAGGCTTGTAAATCGGAAATGCGATCTACACCATCTAAAGAGAAGAAATTGATAGCTAAGTGAAAGAACGAGGTTCGCACATTAAACTCATGAATAGAGAATAAATTGACAAAGTTAGGAAGTCATTAATGAGTCATCACAATCTAAAGAGAAGGAATTGATTGAGTTATGTTGTTTATGTAAGAAGCTTGGGCATTATCAAAAGGATTGTTGTAAATGACTCATAATAAACATGTATAACATGTATTATAAGGGTTGGTTAGGTCCTGGACGAGTTTAAGGGTCGCTAACACAAAGGGATAAAATAATTTTTTTGAGTTCCTGCAGTTAGCGCGCTAATTCCAAGATATTAGCGCGCTAATTAGCCACTTGCCATATATTTTTGACTTTTGGAAATCAAGCTTTAAATTTGAATTTTTGATTTCCTGGATTCCTAACACGGCTGTCATATTGGAATTCCTATCATGATAAAACCACCACAAACTTGGTTGTAACATAAGGGAGAAGAAACACATTTCAAAATTCAAGATCTACAAAGAGAAGAAATTTGATTTTTAGAAGGAGCAATAGGAGGTCTTTGTGGCTGTTCTTAAGTCCTCAAATCCAGCACCTTTGAGGCTTGTAAATCGGAAATGCGATCTACACCATCTAAAGAGAAGAAATTGATAGCTAAGTGAAAGAACGAGGTTCGCACATTAAACTCATGAATAGAGAATAAATTGACAAAGTTAGGAAGTCATTAATGAGTCATCACAATCTAAAGAGAAGGAATTGATTGAGTTATGTTGTTTATGTAAGAAGCTTGGGCATTATCAAAAGGATTGTTGTAAATGACTCATAATAAACATGTATAACATGTATTATAAGGGTTGGTTAGGTCCCTGACGAGTTTAAGGGTCGCTAACACAAAGGGATAAAATAATTTTTTGAGTTCCTGCAGTTAGCGCTAATTCCAGTATTAGCGCGCTAATTAGCCACTGGCCATATATTTTTGACTTTTGGAAATCAAGCTTTAAATTTGAATTTTTGATTTCCTGGATTCCTAACACGGCTGTCATATTGGAATTCCTATCATGATAAAACCACCACAAACTTGGTTGTAACATAAGGGAGAAGAAACACATTTCAAAATTCAAGATCTACAAAGAGAAGAAATTTGATTTTTTAGAAGGAGCAATAGGAGATCTTTGTGGCTGTTCTTAAGTCCTCAAATCCAGCACCTTTGAGGCTTTCAAAGGAATATAAGAGTCTCTGCAAAGCTAATCTCTTTTGTCATCCTCTTGGTTGTAAGGAAATCCTTGATATAAACTCTTTCTTGTGCTTAATCGACATAGTTTTGTGTATTTGATTTGAAAATCAGTTTGATGTGTGTTTGAACAGTTTCATCCTGCCTCTTGCACTTAAATTAAAATTTTTAAGACCCTAAGATTGCAAAAAGAGACCACCAAAGAGCCCGACATTTAGTTGTGTGGGGAATCGAAGTTGAGGCCGTGCGCCTAACCTATATCGATATCAGAGGCATACAAATACCACATAGTATCAACGCGTCTACTACTTGTTCACTCATACGTCCTTAAGGTTATAGGTTTATTCCATTCTCTAGAAATGTAATGTGAAACAGCAACATTCACTAAAAGAGTAATCCTAGTGTTTCTAACCCTAACTAGTAGTAGAAATTAAGTAATTATAGGTATTATTCAATCGTAACCAACAACACCTAACTAATCAATCATCCATAGCAAGTGCATGAATATGAAATTACTAACAACTATAACATCAAACGACAAAGTAATTACCTCAGTACATGATTCTAATGTATTATAATGACTCTCATGACATGCTTTACCGATAAAATAAACATGGAATAACAACCAAATACGGATGACATGCTTTACCGATAAAATAAACATGGAATAACAACCAAATACGGAATCAATATAAATCTTGAATTGCTCAATTAAAAGGTTGAAATGAAATAGTACATATTAATAAACCTAAAAATAGAACAAGCATAACCTCAAAAACTATGCATGTAAGAGAAGAAACGAGAACAAAAACTTCTAAACCAAACAAAAGACACAACATTAACTTAATAGATCAAGTGAAGAACACCAACTAATGAACAATCAACCAAGGAACAAATCAAATCACTCAAGAACAGTTAAAATAAAACCTCATAAAGTAATAACAATTATAAGAACTGAACTCTTAAAATATGTCACCTGATCAAGAGTTTGTTCCTTCACGAAGTTCATAAACAATAAGGTAGTACTATAACACGGCCAATTGCCAAGACAATTTACAAAAATAAAATGGATTCCATGACCATAATAGCTAAGACCTTTCAAGAAAATAAATTTTTAACTGTTCTTCCATTTATTCGACTAGTATAGGTGAGCCGCTAAGAAAACCTAGTATACACAATGGTCACCACATTATGTTCATTTCCTATATTTGAACATCAAGGCATATATATGACTGCTTTCCCTAGCAGATATAGCTTCAGTTCAAGTGAAAATCTATAACATATTTCATTCATGAGCATAATATTTGCAATGCTAACAAGTATTACGACTTTAATATTCCTGGATGCCGCATATAATGTACGTAGGAACACCGGACACCCCAAATATTTATTGATAGATGGAAATTTATGAAGTCTGCATGCTTAATTTAAATTGGAAAACCTTTCTAGATAAAATAGCTTCTTGCCTTCAACTCCGATGTTTACTAGAAGATCGAACTATCAAATGAACCATAGCGGAAACTTAAATAATTCTCATGTCACCCGACGGATTATTCCATAAATATTTTAAATTAGATAAACAAGGGGACTAGAACGCCAACCCGACAGTGACGCAAATTTTTAGCGAAACACCAAGTTCTGTTCGTACTTCCTCAAAACCGTCACAATGTGAATGATCTCTATGAAAGTGAAGAGCTCTTGATCATGAGTGTTGCTCGCATTATAAAGAACAATAAAAAACAAATAAGAAATGAAGATTGTAGTAAGACTCCAAAACTACAAATTCCTTGCTAACCGGATCCGAATCGAGAGACCCCGAGAGAGCGAGAGATATCGGCGATGACGAGACCGGCGCGACGAGACGGAGAGACCGAGAGAGACGGCGAGACCCGAGAGACGAAGGTGCGACCGGTAGCACGACCAGACGGAGAAACGGAGACCACCGCGAACGACGGCCGGAGCGAGCACCGAGAGACCAGCTCGCACGACCGGACGGAGAGATGAGACGATCGAATGGGATGGACGTCCGGGGACGAGACGATCGACCGGCGCGACGAGACGGAGAGACGGATTTAGGTTTTGGGGTTTTTTCGTGGGAATGATTTGGGGATTTTTGTTTTTTTTTTGTTGCGCGCGGGGGGTGGGGTGCGGGAAGGAGAAGAGAGGTGCCAGATCGGACAAAATACAAATCTCGAGGAATGATGAACGGCCATAAGAAATGAAGAATTTGGCGGGAATGGTGGCGCCAAATTTCGAGAGACGGAATTTAATTCCGTCTCTAATTCCGTCTCTAATTCCGTCTCGATCCGTCTCAAATCCGTTATTTCCCTTTCGGTTAAGTCGCTAATCGTTACATTTAGAAACGGAACTTATTCCGTTTCTAATTCCGTTTCTGATTTAGAAACGGAAATAAGTTCCGTTTCTAATTCCGTTGCTGATTTGCTGTTTTTTTGTAGTGTAGGATTTATGCTCGACCTCGACTGGCAGGTGGCAAGCTTTACCAAACACAAGGTGATATGGGGACATCCCAATTGGCGTTTTAAACTCAATTTGGTAAGCCCAAACCGCATCATCAAGATGTAAACTCCAATATTTACGAGTAGGATTCACTGTCTTTTCTAAGATGGATTTGATCTCCCTATTAGAGACCTCTGACTAGACACTCATTTGGGGATGATACGCTATAGACATTTGATAAGTGACATTGTACCTCCTCAGAAGACTTTCAACTGTACAGTTGCAGAAGTGAGTACCTCTATCACTGATCAGGGCACGTGGGGTACCAAATGTTGCTAAAATCATCGATTTGAGGAATTTACATACCACTTTAGAGACGTGAGTGCATGTAGCCTTAGCTTCCACCCATTTAGACATGTAGTCCAGTGCGAATAGTATGTAAACATTACCAAATGGCATTGGAAACGGTCCCATAAAGTCTATACCCAAAAGTCAAATATCTCACAAATATGAATCGGGGTAAGTGGCATTTAGTCCCAATGACTAAGGTTACAAGTTTTTTTGAAAATTAGGACAAGTCTTGGTAAACATGTATGAATCATGGAAAATGGTGGGCCAATAAAACCCACTCTCAAGAACTTTCCTTGTTATCTGATGGGGACCGAAGTGGCCACTACGGGCCTAAGTATGAAAAAAAGCCAATATGGAGTGACTCTCAGTATGAGGAACACTACACCCAATGACTTGGTCAGAGCAAAATTTCCATAAGTACGGGTCATCCCATACATAGTACTTAGCATCGTTCCTAAATTTATTCTTTGAGCCTTTGAAACGTGAGGAGATAGCTCGCTCGAGGTGACATAGTTCACCAAATCGGCATACCAAAAGAGATCCTCCATAACGACATAGATGTACTCTTCAGGGAAATCATCCAAAATAAGGGTAGGACTCTCACCATTCTTAATTCTGCTGAGATGGTCTACGACTAGATTCTCTGCACCACTTTTATCTTTGATTGTGATATCAAACTCCTGTAGTAGGAGTATCCATCTAATGAGCCCAGGCTTGGCATCCTTTTTACTCATCAGGTACTTCAAAACAGCATGATCAGAGTAAATGATAACCTTGGTTCCCAAGATATCAGGTCGAAACTTCTCAAGTGCGAAGATAATGGCAAGGAGCTCCTTCTCAGTAGTGGTGTAGTTCACTGAGCCGCGTCTAGAGTATGAGAAGCATAGTAAATGACATGTGAAGCTCTCCTGAGTCTCCATCCTAAGACTGAACCCACTGCATAATTAGTAGCGTCACATTTAATTCCAAATGGAAGCTCCCAATTAGGGGCCTGAATCACTGGCGTGCTAGTAAGTGCATTATCCGATGAAAATCGATAGGCAAAAGTGCCAAACGGGCAAGTGAAGGTCATTTTCTCCTGGTCTTTAGTCGCTACCATTATCTGATGAAAATCGAAATAACTGTCAAGACAATAGTAATGAGAATGACCGGCTAGTCTCTCCAACATCTGATCAATGAATGGTAGGGGGAAGTGATCCTTCTTGGTGGAAGCGTTTAACTTCCTGTAGTCAATGCATACCCGTCATCCATTTTGAATGCGGGTTGGAACTAACTTACCATGTGAATTGGTGACTACTGTGACTCCCATTTTCTTAGGGACCACCTGAACAGGGCTTACGCATTTACTATTAAAGATGGGGTAAATTATGATAGCATCAAGGAGCTTCCATATTTCCTTCTTCTCGACATCCATCATGAGCGGATTGAGCCTCCTCTGGGCTTCTCTCGTAAGTTTTGCCCTTTTTCCATATATATGTGATGAATGCAAGTGGAAGGGCTCAAGCCTTTGATATCTGCTATGGTCTACAAAATAGCATGTGTAAACTCTCGAAGTACTCGAAGGAGCATCTCTTCATCCAAATGTGTAAGTTTGGCTAAGATAATCATAGGAAGTGTCATTCACACCCAAAAACTTATACTTTTGGTGCTCAGGTAATGGCTCCAACTCAAGTGTGGGAGCTTTAACCAAGGAGGGAGAAAGTTTGGAGTCAGAAGTAGGCAACTACAAATGATAGAAACTTGGGTGCAGGGGTTGGAATGAATCCAACTCAAAAATAACATCCTCAACATCAGTGTTGAAGGTCAGATCACTCTCGTAGATTTGAGTAGCGTCGAGATGATGCTCTAACACTACTTTAACTTCATCATCGCCACTTGTGAGTAAGGTCTGCTCGATGAGTGGATCCACACAGTCCATGGTACACACCACAGATGCCACATCACTAGGTTATTGCATCGCATCATAGATGTTAAACTTGAAGACTTCACCATCAAACTCCATGGTAAGAGATTTATCATCAACATCTATCTTTATCTTCGCCGTTTTCAAAAATGGACGTCCAAGGAGTACTGAAGAAGCATAGTGGAATAGCTCCTCCTTCATATCTACTACGTAGAAGTCTGCAGGAAACACAAACTTGTTTCCTCAGACTAGAATGTCCTCGAGAACACCAACGGGTCTGACAACTGAACGGTCTGCCAACTGAATGACAATACCAATCTCCTCTAATGGGCCTACATGCAATGTCTCACAAATAGACAATGGCATGACATTAATGGAAGCTCTAAGGTCGCATATAGCCCTCTGAATGCTTACATCACCTATAACACAAGGTACTGAGAACATCCCAAGATCCTTGCATTTAGGAGGCAACGATAGCCGTCACGGTTTCTCCCATTCGGACTTTTTCGTTGCCTTTCAGTTTCCCTTTGTCAGTGCATAGTTCCTTAATGAACTTTGCATACCTAGGGACTTGCTTCAGAGCGTCGAAGAGTGGGATATTGATTTCCACTCGCCGAAATGTCTCGAGAATTTTTTTCTCTTCCTCCTTTTTCTTATCTAAGATGAGGCGTTGTTGAATAGGAGGTTTGACCTTAAATGTGGGTGGTACTTCCTTCTAAGTAGTTACCATATGTTTAGGGACAAATAGAGTCATTACTAACTTGTGTTCTTCCTCATTTGCCTTCTCTATGGAATCAGATGACCCATTGTTCCTTTTAGGTCCTTCTAGCTCTTTACCACTTTAGAATGTAGCTGCGTTAGCACTCGCATTAGGATTTGGGCAAGGTTGCGAATGCGACTTTCCCTTATCCTCAAGACGTCTATTCTGCTATGTCAATTGGTCCACTTGAAGTTAAAAAGTTCGGACCGCCAATTTTGTTTCGCTGATAGATTTCTTGGAGGTAGCCTTATATTGGGCCATTTCACTATATATTGGCTGTGTTGGCCCATAAAGGCTTTGAACACATCCTCAAGTGAAGATGAATTATTAGAAGGTGTAAGCAATGGTTGACCTCTAGGGATGAAGATATGATAGTTCTGATTTTGAGGCCCGTAACTGAAGTTCAGGTTGTTCCTCACCATTGCACGATTATATGTATTCCCAAATGGGACTTTAGATGGTCTCTGGAATTGATTACATATGGCATTGGCCTGTTGATTATCTTCAAAGAGAGTAGGAAATTCATTAGATACGTGATTTGTGGTAGTTCAAAAGCTAGAATCTTTGACTTGCACTTTGCTAGAGGAGAGGAGATGTTCCATTAAAGAGGTTAGTTGGTCGATTTTCTAGTCAATGGAACTCGAGACACTCCCCGCAGTTAGACTTCGGTAAGCAGTAGCATCAAGTTCGCCAAAAAGGTGTGACTGTTGTGCGATGTCCTCATACAATTGCTTCATTTGGGCTGGAGTTTTGTCTCGAATGTGACCCCCACACGCATTATCAATCGTGCATCATTCTATGGGTGACATGCCAATATAGAAGAATTGAGCTATGACCTTCTCAGACTGGCCATGCTGCAGGCAACTAGCAATCAATCGCTTATAGTGATCCAAATATGCGCCAAATGACTCGCCCGACCTCATTTTGATGCTGCATATATCCTTGATGGGCTGAGAAACTCTATCCTCAAAGAAGTATTCATTCAAAAAAGCGGTTTCCATTTCATTCCAGGAGTTAATGCAGCCATGCGGAAGGTAGAAAAGCCATTCCTTGGTTTTGTTTTTAAGGCAAAACGTAAAAGATATGAGCTTAACCGTTTCCTCGTCTGCATTGGAGGGTTTCATTAACTTGCAGTTAGTATGAAACTCCCTTAGGAAAATGATAGGAACTTCTTTCTCACCACCATGGAAGGATGGTAGGAGATGAATGAACCCATACCTCAACGCAAAGTCTCCGGCATTATCCGGATAGTTGATCCAGAGGGGTTGTTGCGCAAAAAGAGCTATAACTTCTTGATTGGCATGACCCATGGTCATTTGGCGATTTGCAGCCATGTTTAGAGGATTTTGGCCTTCTTATTGCCTAAGTTGGGTCTCTCTAATCTACTTATGAAATGTTCTCTCTAGTTCAGGATGGAAAGGTAACAATTAACTAGCCGATTTTGACTGAGTGGGGTGTGGTAGCATAAAACTAAGAAAAAAAAAAGAAAAGAAACTTAAACTCAGAGTAAAGACTAAGTCCCCGGCAACGGCGCTAAAATTTGATCACATTTCATGTGTGCCAAATATAACCCGCAATCGAGTTACCAACTACAAGGGTGTAGTAGTAGTAAATACGGGGTCGAATCCACTGGACTTGAATTTTACTCCAAGTTAACTAAAAATGAGGGGTTTTCAAAAAGTTCAATGAAATAATTAACTAGACTAGCACAAATAAAAAGTTTGCAAAAATAGTATCAATGAGAAGAATTTACCTAAGTCTACGGTTCCACAAGCAAGAATCAAGATTCGATAGCATTTAATGGTCCTCAATCATTTCAAAAAGTTATTAATTCAATTTTGCATGGATTAGCTATGGAAAATTGACTACCACCAGAAATCCCTAGTTCCCCTAATCTCGATGGCTAGGATGTCCACCACTAACTATTTCCCTAATCAATGTATAACCCTAGACATCCACCAATTGAGTTTAACACACTACCCGCAGTAATTTAGTTATGTGGAACACTAATCCTAAATAACCAGGTCACATCCGCTTCTGATTTAACCTAGAATCAATTATTGCACACTCAAGAACCGAAAAGGTGTGACGGCCAACAGGTGTGTGTTTGTTATTTTATTGGTCCAAAAGCACAATTACACGGATACTAATGGTCCAAATAACTATAGGTTGTCCACCAAAAGCATGCACTAGCCATTTACGTAACCTAGATCTAAACGATATACTTAAAAATCAACACCAATGAAATAGGAGAAATTTAATCAAATTAAATAAAAATCATAGATCTCACATAGTATTTGCCATGAATCATGAATCCCACTTATTTTCCCTTCGACCTAGGCGAAGATTGGCTTAGCCGGACATCATCTCTACAATCTCCAAGTATGAAAAGTTATGTGTGGCGTCTCCAATGTGTTCTCCCCATATGAATACCCTAATTCCTAATATGAAAAACCATTAAAAATTGCTCTCTGGAGGTGAGAGAAACTAGTTTAGGGGGTGGGTCATGTAACACTTGCGCCGAGGTGCATCTAGGGATTGTCTTGGGGTGAAAATTAATTTTGTCCATGTGTCCGCAACCGATTGGTTCATTTCTTGCCGAGCAGCTGACATGGCATCTTGTAATTGGCTGAGAGAAGTGCTAATGACGTACTAGTTTAGTGGGAGCGCTCCACGTGGTAGACAAGGAGGCGGAGTGAAAGTCACGTGAATTTATCAAAGTTTTGGGAGCTCGTGCTGACGCGCATCCGAAGGATGAACTGATGGAGGCCGAAACGAGGAAAACTAGTTTTATTGTGATGTGATGATTTGAGATGCCGCATGGTGACGTTTGATAAATGGAGATGCTGACGTGGCGACTGACTACTGGAGAGAAACGCTGCTATTCCGCACGGTTTTGTATGAAGATGTGGTTGTCTGTCGAAGCGACACGTGTCCTAGGCTGGCCAATGGCACACTGCCACTAGGGAGGCATTACTTGGTCTACTGTCTCTTATTCTACCCACCGCGCAACACGTAACTTGAGGAAAACTATTCGGCATCCGATCCCTACATGTAAATACTCTATTTCAAGTATTTTCCTACCACGAATTCAACCGCATACCCTGTTTTACCTGAAAATGACCAATAAATATAATTAAATATATATTTTAGAGAATTTACATAATTAAATATACTAAAATAGCCTACTAAAAGCCTTTGACAAGCATTCCAAAGGTATAAAGAGTGTCAAAAGCAGAGTTAAAACGAAGAAGTTACGCCCCTTTTACGAACCAGTGAAAATTGGTGAGACTAGCGTTATGGCGGTGCCGAGACAACGTCAACACCATTATGTTTCTAGATCGTCATCTCATGAATGTCGTGTATTTTACATACACGACGTCTTGCATGTCAATGCATGGTGCTGACATGGCGTCAACGTCAGGGAAACCCATAATTTATTGGTTTTCTCCTTCTCGACGTCCGACCAAATCCCGACCATTTTGGGACTTCAAATACATAAAAAAACAACCAAAATCGAAGGTTCCATTAATCCATTAAATGAATTTGTACAAAAACATGCCTAGAATCCAAAGTTTTGTTTCAGAACCTTTCCAAATTTGGAAATACGATTAAAACATCGAAAACATGATTTCAAACACCACAGCCTCGAATTCAAATGAACATCCCACCAGAAATCATGTGCTCATCACCAATTATAATCAAAACATCAATTTGAACTCTAAACCAATACATAGAATAATCAAAACTATGAAAAAGACAAGTTAAAGTGTGAAAACCTTGTAAATTCACTTTAAAAAATTAGAGCGAACCAAAATCCAAGATTACATACCCACAATCAATGATTTCCATTCAAAATTAACAAATTGGGTTTTGAGATATATCTTGTTTTAGTAATCCCCAACTTGTGGAGATGATTTTAGCTCTCTAGCACTCCAACCGTAGTCTCGACATTGTGTATTGAAAAGGATGACAACTAGGTTGTAATTTGTGTTTACATGTGTCTCAAGACCTGGGGTTTAAGTGGCCAACTCCTAACCCTTGATCTTATATGATGCCTATTAGTTCTAGGACCATCTAACATCTATAATTGTGTCCATCCAACTTATTTTTTTACAAATTTACCCTTACTTGTTCCACAAGTAATTTTTCTATTATTAGAAAATAATACACATAAATAGGCATATTAACACATAAAATCGTATAAAATTATTCAATTGTCTAATTATCTTAAACATGAGTTTATTCTTAAATCTGGGGACGTGGGCATCATAATATCCCTAATTTTTAAAAGTTTCCTCCTCAAAACTAAAAGTTGTACCTTGAGGTTCGAAGAGATCTAGGAAGTGCTCTGCCATATAGTCTTCTCGCTCCCAAGTTAGCTCCTCATCTCCATGGAATTACCACCGCACCTTAACTAGTGGGATCTCCTTATTGCAAAACTTTTGAACTTCTGTTAAGAATCTAAATTTGTTGTTTGTCATATGAAATGTCTTCCCTCAAACCTACCCGATTCCAATCAATAAATGGTGTATGCTTAATCGACACCTTCTGCAACATGGACATAAATTTCATGAAATCCCACTAGTTGAGGTGGCGAAGGTAACTTGTAGCTAATCGAACCAATTTATTTGGTCACTTCAAAGTGTTTGATATACTTAGGAGTAAGCTTCTCTTTCAGCCCAAATCTCTAATATCCCTTCATCGGCGAAACTTTAAGGAACACATAGTCGTTCTTCTTGATGTCAACATCCCGATGATCATTATTAGCATACTTCTTCTGTCCGTCTTATGCGGTTTGTAGTTGTTGCCTAATCTACTTAATTCATTCAGTGCGATCTTGCACAATATCTAGCCCTATCAACACTATGTCTCTAACCTTTGCCTAACATATCAGAGACCTAGAAGATCTTCCATAAAGTACCTCGAAAGGGTTGCCATACCAAGGCTTACTTGAAAATTATTGTTGTAGGCAAACTCGCATAATAGTAAGTAGTCCTCCCAGCTCCTAGAGAAGCCCAACACATAAGCCCTGAGCATATCCTCAAAAACTTAGATAAGTCTCTTAGTCTGTCCATCTGACTAAGGATGAAATGTAGTGCTGAGATTGAGTCTGGTTCCCATCCTTATCTGTAAACCCTTCCAAAACTTGGAAGTAAACCGTGGATCTTAATTCGAAACAATAGACATTGGGTAATATGTAGCCTCAAGATCTCATCAAGATATTTCTTGTTTGGCTTGTCAACTAGGTCTTCAATGGAAATTAGAATGAAGTGTGTAAACTTAGTCGAATGATTTCCAATCACCTCAACTACATTGTGCTTCTTCTTTGTCATCGACAAACTATTCACGAAATCCATTGCTATATGTTCCCACTTCCACTCTTAAATAGGTAAGGGTTGCAATATCCCTCTGGGCTTCTAATGATTCGCTTTCACTTGCTTACAATTCACACATTCGTAGATAAACTTAGCAATATTCGCCTTCATCCCCGGCCACCAATACAATCGTTTCATATCATGGTACATCTTGATGCTCTCTAAATGAATAGTATAACATGATCAATGCGATTCCCAAAGTAAATCCTCTCGTAACTATGCATTTTATGGTATCTATAGCCTATCCTTGAATCTCAATGCTCTATCTGGTGAAAACTTCCAATCTGAAATTTCCTCATTATCAACCTATGATTTGTACTGTCCATATTCTGAATCAACTCTTTGATAGTCTATAACTACGAAAACAACTTTTAATTCTGCTCTCATCTCAACCCGCACCAAGGAACCTGAAACATCAAATTCCCCTGTAGGTAACTCATATATACACATCACTAAGACATCCTTAAGCAGTCTATACTCCTTGGTAATCATCATACCCACATCCTATGTTTCCTTCCTCACATGACTTAAAGCATCTACCACAACATTTGCCTTCCTAGGATGATGTTGAAGTGTGAAGTCGAAGTCTTTCAAGAACTCGAGCCAATGCCTTTGTTGCATATTCAATTTGCTTTGTGTAAACAAGTACTTCAAACTCTTGTAATCCAATAACAATATGACTTCTCGTCATACAAGTAGTGCCTCTACAACTTTAGAGCAAACAAAAACACTGCAAACTCTAAATCATGAGTTAGGTAGTTCATCTCATGTATCTTAAACGGTGTCAAAACATAGGCGATCACCCTTCTTTCTTGAATCAAGTCAAATCCTAACCTGATCTTCGAAGCATTTGTATAAAGAACCAATTCATTTCCCACTTCTGGAAGTACTAATATAGGTGTCGAAGTCAGCCTATCTAGCAACTCCTTAAAAGAGCTTTAGTATTCTTTCGTCCACTCAAACTCTTAACTATTTTAGGTTAGCCTTATCATTGGTGTTGCAATCTTTAAGAAGTCCTTCACAAACCTTCAGTAGTGACCTGTTAATCCAGGAAACTTCTTATCTTCATCACCGTGGTGGCTTGTGGCCATTTCATGATGACATCAACTTTGATTGGATCCATGGAAATCCCTTCCGTATTCACCACGTAACCGAGAAATTGTACCTCTGAGATCTAAAACTTGTACTTACTAAACTTGGCTACAACCAGTGATCCTTGAAAGTCCGTAAGGTCACTCCGAGATGTCTCTCTTGCTCTTCTTGAGTTTTGGAATAAATCGTGATGTCTTCAATGAAGATAACGATGGACTTATAGAGATAAGGCTTGAAGAACCTGTGTATTAGATCCATGAACATTGCAGATGTATTGGTAAGTCCAAACGACATTGCTGTGAATTCATAATGTCCATACCTTGTAGTGAAAATAGTCTTCTTAATATCTTCCTGTCGTATCCTTAGCTAATGATATCCCAACCTCAAGTCTATCTTTGAGAAGAACTTCACTCCCTGCAATTGGTCAAATAAGTCATCAATCCTAGGGAGTGGGTATTTGTTCCTAATGGTCACCCGATTCAACTTTCAATAACCAATGCACATCAGAAAACTACCGTCTTTCTTCTTCACAAACAACACTTGTGCTCCCTAAGGCAACATGTTTGGGTGAATAAAACCATTCGCTAATAATTCCTCCAGCTGAATCTTCAACTCGGCTAACTCTTTGGGTGTCATCCTATATGGTGGTATAGAAATGGGTTTCGTACCAGGAATAAGGTCAATAATAAAGTCAATATCCTAGGGTGGAGGGACTCCAGGCAAGTCTGAAGGAAAGACTTTTATGAATTCTTTAACCACCAAAATTCAGTCAAATTTGACTTCATGACCTTTGTCCTCCATAGCTGTCAAACTCTTAAGAGTTTCCAACTCACTAACATTTACTGCCTTCCACTACTAGCAACTTGGCCAGGTGCACGACCTCAATATATGAATGGTGGTATACCGAGAATCTAAAAGTTAACGATATTTCAGAAATACTCAATACCAGGATGGTAAGCTGCTAACCAATCTATCCCTAATAAAGCATCTTACGATAAGTACTCTAAGACTCGCAAATCATGTGGTAATTCCCAATTTTAATTATATACCCTTGCGCGCCATGTTAGGATATACTTTCTCACTAGTGGCCGGTATAATGACAGACCAAGGACATTTAAGATATTTCAACAAATACCTATGGTTCTTATCATAAGATAAATGTTATCACTTATAATAAAAAAATGAAACCAAAACCTCTATTTTATTAGCTAAAACTATAAGATAAACAATGTTTGTAGATTGACCTAGGGCATATGCCCCAACATTTCCCACTTGCACTAGGGCTAATCATTCATATTTCTAATACCTAATTACCTAACATGACTATCATGTTTTGCTTATGGAAGAGCCTTTGTCAAAGGATCTCCAACATTGTCTTCTGTAGGAACTCTGAAAATATTTATGTTTACCCTCTCAATGATATCTCGAATGAGATGAAAACGTCTAATTATATGTTTTTATCGGTGGTGTAATCTTAGTTCCTTGGTCTATGCTATCACCGCTTCGTTGTCATAATACAAACAAACGGGGTTAGCTATACTTGAAACAGCACCAAAGTCAGAGATTAACTTTTTGATCCAAACTGCCTTGTTAGCTACATTAGACGCTGCATATACTCAAATTGTTTAGTAGAATTAGCCACAGTTTCTTGCTTTGAACATTTCCAGCTTGCTATGCCTCCATTCGAAATAAACACATATCTAGACTACGATCTATAGTCATCTATATTAGTTTGAAAACTTGCATCTGTGTAACCATTTATAACAAGCTTGTTTTCCAAACTTCATAGACAAAAAACACTTCTTTAGTCCTTTTAAAATACTAAAGAATGTTCTTTAGATCGAGTGCTTAACATGACATATATGATACTTTAGATCAGGTGCATAACATGACATATATGATAGATTGGGTGCATAACATGACATATATGATAGATTTGATAGCTAATGCATATGGAGTCATATTCATGTTCTTTCCTTTGTCATTCGTCTTTGGACATTTAGTCTTGTTAAGACTTATACCATGAGACATTGGTAACGACCCTCTTTTAGAATCTTGCATACTTAACCTATTTTGTACCTTATCAATTTAAGCACTCTAACTTACATCGATCAACCTTTTAGATATATACCTATAGATTTTAATCCCAATGGTGAAGGATGCATCTCCTAAGTCTTTCATTGAGAAACACTTCCCTAACTAAGACTTAACACTCTGCAAGTTTATGATATTATTTTCAATGAGCAATAGATCATCGACATACAATACCAGGAAAATAACCACTCTTCCACATAACTTCTTGCATACACAAGGCTCATCTTCATTTTTGATGAAACCAAATTCCTTTATTGCTTCATCAAAACAAAGATTCCAACTCAGAGAAGCTTCATTTAATCCATAAATAGATCTTTGAAGCTTGCACACCTTCCTAGAATTATTAGTATGAGCTAACCATTCAGGTTGTATCATATACACGTCAAATAACTTTCCATTTAGAAACATTGTTTGACATCCATTTACCATATCTCATAGTCATAATATGCGGCTGTGGCAATCAAAATTCTATTGGATTTAAGCGTGCTACAAGAGAAAAAGCCTTATCATAATCAACACCTTGAGTCTGCCTAAAACCTTTTGCTACTTGATGTGTTTTATAAGTATGCACATTGCCATCTATGTCAGTTTTCTTCTTGAAAATCCATTTACATCCAATGGTCTTACAACCTTCAGGTAAATCAACCAAGTTCTAAACTTGGTTATCATACATGGGTTGCATATCAGAATTCATAGCACTAAGCCATTTATTTGCCTTAAGGCTAGATACATCCTCCTAATAAGTAGTAAGCACATTTTAATTTATAAGTAAAACCTCACCACTATTAGTAATAAGAAATCCAAATCTCTCAGGTTGATGTCTTACCCTATCAGACTTACGCAGGCCTTATGATACCCGTAGAGATTTAACTAGTTTAAGGCTTTGTTGATCACCCACTGGCGGTTGATTGTTTATTTGTGGTTTTTATACTTCTTTAAGACATCTTTTATTCTTATTGTTGTGTTTTGAAATAAACTTTTTTTCTATAAAGACATCATTCCGCACAACAAACACTTTGTTCTCAGTAAGATTATAAAAATAGCATCCTCTAGTTTCTTTAGGATAACTAACAAATACACACTTAGTAGATATGGATAATAATTTTTCTGAGATTGGTCATCGTATTAAAACCTCACAGCCCCAAATCTTAAGGAAAGACAAACTTGGTCTTTCCTCAAACCACATCTCATATAGCATTTTATCAACTGCTTTAAAAGGAACACGATTCAGTGTAACCGTAGTAGCTTCTAAGGCATAACCCAAAAAAAATGAAGATTTACATGACTCATCATAGATCAAACCATATCCAATAAAGTTTGATTTCCCCTATCGGAAATACCATTCCATTGTGGAGTTGCCAGAGAGTTAATTGTAAGACAATCTCATAGTTTCCAAAATGATCATCAAACTTTGGCTCAAATACTAACCACCTTGATCTGATGGAAGTACTTTAACTGTTTTACCAAGTTGGTTTTGCACTTCATTCAGAAATGTTCAAAACATCTCAAAAAATTCACCTTTATGTTTCGTAAGATATGTAACCATATCTGTTGAAATCATCGATGAAAGTAATAACCGATAACCACCTCTAGCCATTGTGTTTATAGGATCGCATACATCAATACTTGTTAGACCAAATAAATTACTTGCCTTTTTCACTGTGTTCAATAAAAGTACTCTTTGTCATCTTGCTTAGTAAAGAAGATACACGTGTTTCATATGATTCAAAATCAAATAAATCTAAAAGTCCATCTTTATGGATTTTAGAAATGTGTTTCTCATTTAAATGGCCAAGACGATAATGCCAAATGTAGGATTGATTCAAATCATTTGACTCAAATCTCTTTGTATTTACATTAAAAATATGAGTATTTATGGAAATTTTCATGTTTAGAATATAAAGACCACCACACAAATTAGCATTCACAAAGAAAATATCTTTATGAGAAAATAAGCATTTATCATTCGCAATAATGAAATTAAAACAATGCAATTTCAAACATGAAACTAAAATGATATTTCTTCTCAAGGTGCATAATAACAATTATTTAAAACTAAAATAAGTCAACTAGAAAAAATTAACTTATAGCATCCCACAACCAACATAACAACCTTTGCCCCATTTCCAACTCGTAGGATGACTTCTCATTTCTTTGGCTTTCCACTTCTAGTGCCCTCCACATCAATACAAATGTGAGATCCACATTCGGTATCCAATACTAAGGAGTCACTAGTAGACAAGTTAACTTCAATAACGTATATACCAGAAGCAGTAGTCGCACTACTCTTTTTTTATTTAGATATTCAAGATAGAGTCGGCAATTTCTGAATCAATGCCCAGATTCATGGTGAAATTGACAATTTCCTTCTTTTTCCTTTTCCTTATGGGTCTATGAAGTAGAAGCAGCATTAGTCTTATCTTGTTCCATAGGTTTGTAACACTTACAACAACCTTGTGTCAACTTTAACCTTGCTTTTGCCCTTCTTCTTCATGGCCTTTCCTTTCTAAACCGTCAACACATTGGCAGTGATTTCTTGACATTTTGCTCAGCAGTCTTAACCATCAATGTAATTTTGAGATAAACTTATCCATATTATTTATGTTATAGTTCATCACAAATTTTCCATAACTATCGGGCAATGAATTCATGATCAAATCCGTTGCCAACTCTCGGATTATGAAAAATTCAAGTCCGTCAAGATGGTCAATATAGCCCATCATTTTTAGAACAAGAGAACTAACTGACATACCCTTAGCTATTTTGCGAGAATAAAGGTTCTTGATTGTCTTAAACCTTTCTTACCTAGCCTATTGTTGAAACATTTCCTTTAGCATCATAGACATGTCGTAAGCTTTCATGTGTTCCATGTCCTTCTGAAGTTCAAGAACCATGGTTGCCAACATAATGCTGCAACATAGGTTAAGTTGTTGACATGTTTTGTATATGCATCCTTTACGACTCTTAAAGCATTGGTTGGCGGTTCCTTAGGAATATGGATAATCTACGATATACAACTTGCATTCATGCTTAAAAACAATTCTCATGTTTCTCAACCATTCAAGAAATTATGTCCCAGACAACTTATCTTTCTCAAAGATGGATCATAGTGATAAGGTATTAGTGTGATTTAAAGAGGCCATCGATCTACAACTTATCTTAAGTACATTTTAGTACAACAGAATTGACTTTTACTAAATTATTAACCCTTGTAAAAACAATATATTAATTTAAGGGACTAAAATCCATGTTTCACCTAATTCTAAGACAGCTAAGACATGAAACTTTGTATTAAGTTATTTAGGTATATACCCATTACCAATTGCATCATATGTGACTTTTAGTTATTTTTATGAGATTATGACATCTTAGGTCTAGCATATTATATATCTCATCTTGTGCCTAAAGAACAAAACTGTTTTGATAGTTTTATCAAGTCTAACCATTTCAAATAATAGAGTAAATGTTACTCAACTTGCCTCACCAAGATAACACAATACGTTCTGCTGAGACAAACATATATTAATGTGATCAAAACCTTGATAAGTGTTTGAGAATGGATGACACTTGACTTAAAATTTAGAAGATGGATTTTATATTTGTTTTAGTGATCATAATTTGAATAAGATAAATATCATATATTACAATATATGTACAATCATTAAACAAGTTAAGAAATTTTACTAATATTGACTATCATACAAATTTCCTTGCGCTAACTGTAGTTCCACTGACCAGTCAACGAACAAAAGAAATTTTTTTAGACAATGAATTTCACTTCCAAAAATTGAAATTCTCCTAAAGATTTCCATTATTTTAGTCAATTCAATTGACCAAAACTACCCCTTATTTTAATTTTGAAAATGTTAACTAAAACAGTTTTTAATTTACTTGGGCCTACCTCTAACTTAACTTCTTATCACAATCCAATTAGAATTTCAGATACATTGAATTATTATCCATTACGAATTATTATACATCTCAACTATCTTAAAGGATTTGTAATTCTTATTCGATTAAAAGTTTATCTCCTATCTAATAGGAATATTCTAAAAAATAACCACAATGAGATATATAATCAAAACTAATGTCGATTCTTATCCAAACAAAATAAGCAATTGAATAAAAAAAATGAAATATTAATCATGCATTCAACACTAGAATCATATTAAATCAATCATATTAATCAAATCATGTTTTCTGTCATGTAGACATACATAATTATTAAACAAAAACAAAATATGTATTCAACATTAGAATAACATTAACCAAAACATGACTTCTACTATGTGAATATACAAAATTCGCATCATTCAATATTAAAACATATGTTAATCAAAATATTTTAAGTATAAATTATATCATCGAATTAAATCATATGTATGTATCAAATACATGAATTAACAACATGCTTTCAAACCAATTCTTGATAACAATTATCATAAAACCTATATGTACATCATATATACATTTATCAAGATTATATTTTCACATATACATCATTTATACATCATAGAAAACATGCAAATATTTAATAGAACCAAGCTTAAGGCTCTGATACCACTATTGGGTTTTGGGGTTCATACACAGCAGAAAACTCAAAAAAAATTGAAAAACCCCAGCCGGATCGAAAATAAGTTTTATTAAGCTAGATCTACAAAAGTAAACCATACCTTAATCTGTGATTTCCTACTCCGATTGTTCGATTTCCAAGACGTTTAAGTGTGCGTCCTCTATCAAAAATCCACATACGAACGGTGATCACAATTTGGAGTGCTAGCCCTAAGAGAGATAGAAAACGTTTTTCTTTCTCTCCCAAAATTCAGATAACTCAAAAATACCAAAAACAAAAAAATTATTTCATTTTTAGGTTATCAGCCTCTTTTATATATATTGATAAGCACTCACATAAAACCCTATTCATAATACAACTATTGTATTTACACTGTTTAAGCAAATTACACATACGCATTTATTAATACGTTATCATATAACAAATCATAAGGGCTTTATGTCATGAGATTTATTATATAAAATTCATTATTCTACACCAGTTGTAATTGGGCAAATTCATTCTTTGTGTACGACTCAATAGGTTCTTGTGACGTTTGTAGTGAACCAAAACTATTTTTGTACACAAGTCATAACTAGTCTCTAGCAAGGCATTATAGCTACCCAAGTAGTATGAATATCAAAATCGATACAGCCTAATAAATAACATATATCATATCTTTTTTTCATGCAATATCCTTTGATTAAACATAAGGTATGGAAAGTCACTCTTAATGTTCACTTGTACTAGTCTCGATCTATAGGTAGACTGAAAATATCAAAGTGACATTGATCATATCAATTCACTTGGACTTGGCTATTTAACAGTCTAACACATCGAGGGATCCATTAATATATCTCTTTATATGAAAGGGACAAGTTTTATCTTAATTATACACCTTCATATATTGTTCACATGGTAACCAATTAAAATCTTTATAATCGTCTGATTAAAGACAATGTTTGATTGTATGAAATTACCATGCTCCTAATATTGAAGTCTATGGTAATTTCAAGTTGAATGACTAAATGATATATCTATCATGAGTAACACCCATGACTTAATCCATGTAATGTTCTCATAGCGGGTCAGTCCAGTACTATGTTCCCTAACAAGTACTCATGATCTCGATTCATATCCCTATACGCGTGATCATCATATGACCATCAATCAAGATTCACGCTAGTCTTAATTCACTATTGTTCTCAGTATAATGACCAACTAGGTATATTTAGGATATTTCAACAAATACTCACGGGTCATGTCAAAAGGTGAACATGCAATCACTTATGACAAAATAACGAACGAAAACCTCTATTTTATTAACTAAAATTATTAGATAAATAATGTTTGTAGATTAACTTAGAGCATATGCCCCAACACACAAGGGAGGTTGAATCAATGATTTTAGGAGCTAACTCCGAGATTATCTAGGACTTTGATTTTAAGTTGTTTGGAATTAGGGATGCAGAAATAATAAGCACGACATTAGGCGCAATACCTTTACTAACGCGTTAAGAGCATCTCCAATTAATGGGACCATGAATTGAGGTAGAAATGGACCCACCTTGGATACAATCCACATCTAACCCAAAATCGCTCTCTAATGGGACCATAGATTCATAATGTTCATCCTGTGTGGCATGGAATCGAAGTGGTGAGTGTTTACTATAATGTCTATATACCGCCACATCAGCATTATTAATTTTTTTAAAGTTTTTATTTTTTTCAAGCCTTTATTAATATTTATGAAAATTGAAAATAAAAGTATCAACTCATCAATCCATGGTTTAAAGCCACATTACCATTGGAGATTATTTTAAGATATAAATGTCTATGTAGTGCCACATAGGATAGGCCTCTTCTCCACATCCATGATATGCCACAAATCCATGCTCTAAATCCATGACAATTGGAGATGCTTTAAGGATCCTGCCAAGTTGGCTTTTGCTGCCTCTTTCACGACGACCTCGCATCCACATCCCCGAGTGGCCTTATCTTCCCTTGGATTTGAATTGTGCCTTTCCACAGTTTGATCTAGTCAGGGATATGAAAGAGGTTTGACTTGAAAATAATCCCCATACTTGAAACAGGTTGACCTTCAAGCTCAATACAATCTCGACACTTATGAACAACTTTACCACTATAAAAGCATGAATCGGTAATAGCTCATATTGAATGATCATGGGAACTACTCTTTTAACTTCATCGATACAAACCTTCATACCGTTATTAAGTGAAACCAAGAGTTACGATCAGCTTAACTAGAATCAAGAATTGACGATCCAAAGCCCAGGGACCCCTAGAGAACACTCTTTGTTTATCAACTTTAGTTTGAAAATGAAAGACACGTTGAGTGCAACTTCAAATAATCAAATCCATGAGTGGTTTGCTACACTTCCAATTGTCTTGATAAAGCCATCGTGATCTGCTATCATATTACCAATGATCTTCCCAACTAAGGATTTCTCATGTTTTAAAATTCCTCCCTGGAAATTTCCTTTCCTAGGTGATACGAACACTATCTAAATCATCTAATGCATATCACAACTTTGCCAAAATCATAAGGATCCATTTGGAAATGGAGAAGGAGAGAAAAAACATTGGACAAACGAGAATGGGATAAAGGAGAAAAGCCTAGAAATCGATAAGGTTATGAAGAAACTATTCTTCATTATGAAAGAGAAACTATCGCCCTCTCTCGACTAGAGATGCGAACTAAACTCAATATATAGTCTTTCAAAATTGCTCCTACTGGCGTTTTCCTGTAAACCCGTACGTTGTAAGTTTTGTTTAAAAGACTGTAGAGTACATATCATAATAGTATAGTTTATTTTATCTAAACACCCATAAAATTCAATCTTAATCCTAATTCCACCATTGAATCATGAATTGAACTACCGTCTTTGATTCCACCACACCTACTCATGCATTTCTTCAACAATCGGAACGAACTTGCATGGATCAGATCCCTCCGATTCTTCACAATCACCACTCCCAATCTCTTCTTCCACCTCCAAACTTTGATTCTGTACTCAATCACATTGCCAACTTCAATCTCCTTATCGGATCTCGCATCTGAAGTATCTCCCCTTCCATCCTCCTTCGCCTCCGCTGCTCATTCTGCTTCATCAATCTCTGCTTGTAGTACAACCAGTGTTTCTCGTAGTACTACTCTTCGGGCATCTCATCTTCAACTCTTATTTTGGTTTGTGATCGCAATTCAACATGAATGCTAGGGTTCTTGATTTCGGTTTGTGATTCTTATATAATTTTCATTTGATTTTGTTTTTGGAGGTTCGTAATACGGTCTGCATAGGCAACGACACTGATTTTTGCCCTTCTCTGCTCGTTCCAGTGATGCATCTTCCATAGACCACTAGCGAACACGGTCCTTTCAAGGTGGCATGAGCAATCTTGTGTGTAGCCATTAATTTGATAGCATAATTGAGTACAAGTATCCTGCATGTAGCAATGAATTTATTGTTCTTTGATGTAGATTTGTAGAAAATGAAATCCCTCTACTTCTTTATTAGGACGTATGATTGAAGTAGCAATGAATTTACTGTTGTTAGAGTTGTTTCAAAATAGGTAAGTACTGCGGTGAAGCCTTCACTTCCTTTATTTAGAGAATCTAACATTGTTATCAGTACCTTTGGCATCATATATTGAAACTGGTTTTTATTATGCTTCTGCCAGTATCATATTTAGTGGTGCGAAGGAAGCACAGAGCATGGATTCACTTCGAAAGAAAAATATTTGGGCTCCCTAAACGTACAATAAAAAATCATTTCTTTGATGTCATTTCTTTTTTATACTAATGAGTGTCTTTTTAGTATTCTTTTTGGTTGAATCTTTGATTATCTTTTAATTCAGGAATCTTGATTAGGATGTATGATTGAAATGCAAGTTGAGTAAGCCAGGGAAAGTTCCCCATCCCATTCTTTTGGAAAATTGATCAATACATAAAGTCTCTTTCTTATCAAAAATAAATAAATACAAAGATTTAATACTTTCAACAACTGAATAAAGATATTGAATTTGATTAATTGATCAACTTAACATATACTGTACTA
The DNA here is from genome assembly GCA_039657365.1 of Stephania yunnanensis. Lineage (NCBI taxonomy): Eukaryota > Viridiplantae > Streptophyta > Magnoliopsida > Ranunculales > Menispermaceae > Stephania > Stephania yunnanensis. The sequence continues at coordinate 20,871,855 of CM077581.1, read as the reverse complement.
GTACTTTAGAATGGTTTGAGTTAACTCAGTTGATGTTTGAGTTGGATTACTGAGTTTTATGAACTCGCATACCATCCTATACGCTAGGCTGGCTGTGTTTGAATATTCGGTGTAAATAGGATTTTTTTGTATTTATTATACGCATGTCACATGTAACTAAGCAGTAGAACATTTATTCTGACCACCAACCTCATTGATTTGGCTTTTCTTATGTTTCCTTCTTTGGTTGCTTGAAAAAAAGTCTTTTCATCCGTAGTCCCTCTCACATTCCTTATCTTAAGAGTAACAAATAACAAAATAGATGAGTTAAAATGAGAACACCACGTTATATCATAAGATACGTTGGCTTATAAGAGTCACCCATGTGTGCTTTGAAATACAAGCATACACAGATCTTGATGCTTAACATGTAGGTCGAGGTCACATGGAAGGCCCTTGTGAGCCAAAGTGTCTAGTCTTGTAGCATTGTTGTTGTTATTTTAGTATTTATCATAACAAAATAGGATCGCCATAATTTTAAAGCAAAAATATAGTTTTTGCTAAGATCCTATCTCAACTATTTGAGCATATATTAAACAAACATACATGAATTAATTTTTTAATTCAGTTTTATTAGTAGTGGGAGTTGAATTAATTTTGTACTTAATTCAGTTTCATTTTTTATACTTAATAAAATCACTTGCATTTTTCTTATGAGACGTGAGTGACAATAACAATACACTGGTTCATGTGTTCAATCACAATCATGTTATATTTTGGTTTTTTTCTTGATGAGTGTTTGTGATATGTCTAATTTAGTTCTTCACTTCTCGCATAGTAAATACCTCGTTCAACGATTGTGATTTGTTTGCATTTGTCATGTAGTTAAACCTTGGCAAGTTATCTGAAATTCACAATTGTTGAATTGTCCAGTTCGCACAATTTGAGAGCGGGCGTATTGTTTTTGTTATTCAAGCTAGAGAAGGACATCTAGAAAGAATTAGGTGTCCTTGTCAAAACTGTTGGAACATGTCTTGTATAAAGTGTGATATTGCTCACGACTATTTAATCATATATGGATAGGATCCCATGTATACGATTTGGTTCCATCATAGAGAGAGTAGTCCCATTGTAAGGAATGAAGTCGCAAGGGATGAAGGGGATGAAGTGGATGAAAGGGGTGGAGTTGTTAGAGATGATGGGGATGAAGTCACAAGAGATGAAGGGGATGACAATCAAGATAAGTCAATATCCAAGTTGACGGCAAAAGGTTATTTGAAGAAGATAGAACTACCTCTCCATTCAGGTTGCACAAAGTACACTAAATTTTATACCGCAGTGGTTTTGTACAAGCATAAATCTATGTATTGTCTAGCTAATAATGGTTTAAATGACATATTGAAGATTGTGGTAGGCATGTTGCCACAAGAAAATATTCTCCCTAAATCGTTACAAAAAGTGAAAAAGTTGCAAAAGAAGTATGAGCTTCATTATGAAAAGATTTATGCATGTGCGAAAGGATGTTGCTTATTTAGGAAAGAAAATGAAGTTTTAGAAGCATGTCCTAAATTCAAGTCATCTAGATGAAAAGTGTTGGGTTTAGGGGTTCATACGCAGCGGAGATTACAAAACAATTTTGACGAAAACCCCAACGAGATCCGAATCTAATATTATTAAAACATTTAAACTAAGAAAACTTAATCATACCTCGGTCGTAAAATACCTTTTTGAGGGTTGATCGATCTCTAAGGCGCTGCCAACGACGAACGCCCTCTACCGGTAGTCAACACTTGAAAGGCGACCGAGATTCGAAGTGCTAGCTTTAAGAGAATACCAAACCTTTTTGTTTCTCTCCAAAACGGTCCAGAGCGTACCAGAAAACCCTAACTCGTTTCTAAACGAAAATAGAGTTTCGGCCCTAAAATTTTTATCTGCGTGTTCTAACTTAAAGCGTCTATTTATACAACCATTGTATATAGACGGTTAAGTAAATTACACATATACCCCTACTTAAAGAAGTATAAGTGTAATACATGACAAGGATGCTTCTGTCATGAATTTTATCATATAAAATTCATTTTTCTGAACCATCTTAAAATCTCGCAAAACTATTCTTAGTGTGCGACCCAATAGGCTCATACAATGTCGGCAGTGTACCAAAACACATTTTGGTATACAAGTCATAAGCGACCTCTAGCAAGACATTATGACTACCCAAGTTGTACGAATATCAAATCAATACAACCTAATCAATAGTGTATACAACATCCTTTTGTCACACGATATCCTTTTGATCAAACATAAGGCATGGAATTGTCATCCAACATGTCCAATCGTACTAGTCTTGATCTCTAGGTAGACTGAAAACATCCAAGTGACATTGATCAATATTAATTCACTTAGACTAGGCCTTTTAACAGTCTAACACATCGAGGGATCCACTAGATATCTCTCTTTATATGAGAGGGACAAATTCTATCTCGATTACATAATTTCATCACATTGCTCACGCAATAACCAATTACAACCTTTATAATCATCCGGTTAAAGACAACGTTTGATTGTGTCAAATTCTTGTGTTCCTAAAGTTGAAGTCTCTAGTAATCTCAAGTCAGAGGACTGAAAAATATACCTATCATGAGAAACAACTATGACTTAATCCATGTGATGTTCTCATAGCGGGTCATTCCAGTACTTTATTCCTTAACAAGTACTCATGATCTTGATTTGTATCCCTATACGTATAATCATCATATGATCATCAATCAAGACTCACATTAGTCTTAATTCATTATAGTTCCCAGTATAATGATCGACCAGGGACATTTAGGATATTTCTGCAAATACCCATTGATCTTATTATAATGTAAACATGTAAATTAATTATAATAAACAACAAATGAAATCCTCTATTTTATTAACTAAAAGTATTCATAAAGACAGTTAATGGATTGACCTAGAGCACATGCCCCAACAAAAAGTGAGTAAATCAAGCAAGGAGACTAAAAAAAGAGTTTCTGCTAAGATCTTAAGATATTTTACTGTTATACTGAGATTCAAAAGAATGTATGGGTCATTGGAAATAGCCAAGAACTTATTGCGCCACTCCCCCCGTTAGAGTCAAGATTGTAAAATGCGACACTCAGTAGATTCAATAGCATGGGATTTAGTCAATCACAAGTGGCTAAAGTTTTCATCAAGCCTAGAAATCTTAGGCTTAGCCTTTCTACGGACGAATTCAATCATTTTCGTGATTTTAGCTCTCCATATAGTTATTGGCCAGTAATGTTAGTCACTTACAATTTTCCTCCTTGGCTATGCTTTAAGGAAGGTAGTATGATGTTAAAATTATTAATTCCATGCCCAAAACAACCAGGAAATGCATAGACATCTATCTACAACCTTTGATTGAAGATTCGATGAAGTTGTGGAAGGATGGAGTAGCTATATTTGACGCGACAACTCACAACATTTTTAATTTGAGAGCCATTTTTTTATGGATGATCAACGATTTCTGTGATGGCCCCTTCTTGTAAATAGGGTACCACCTTGCCTAATCTCGTAATCAAACCTTAATCCTAACCACATAAAACTTAATTACGTATTAGTCAGCTTTTTGTCCCTATATTCTTTAATACACGTGTTCAGATATTATTAGATTTCAAAGTTAATTAAAACTTTTTATCATGTTAATATTATTACATATTTTAAAATTATGCATAAGTTTTTATCACTCAAAACCCTAAGTGTGGAAAACTAGGAAATACTGCATCACATGCATGTATATATCATAAAGGTAACAACACAATATGATATATGAATCTCAAAATGGGGAACTATACACTCAACCTATTATACAACTCAAAATTGTACAGTAAAGATATAAACATTAATAATATGGCAAAAGTCGAGTCATACAAAATAAAATAGGAGAATCGCCAAAATGCTCAGAGAAATTCGCCGATCTTCTCCTTCCTTGGTCTGATGCTGCTCGGCGGAAGTACACCCACTGTCACAAACTAGACGGTGAGTATAGTAACATTTAAGTAATAACCGGAGAATTCTATGCCACATTTTCAAAATCTAAGAATGGTATTTAAAAAAATAACGTAGCGAAAGAGTTACTGAATCAAGTAATGCAATTAAATACCACAATTAAAAATGCATAGACTGACACAGGGTAAGTCGAGATGATCTATGTCCAGTCGGCGGTGAGAACTATCACCTAACCTTTCCCACTACTATATGGAGCTGCTCAAAATATTTCGTACAAATTGCGGAGCTGCGCTCTACGCATACAAATTATCTATCTCATTCTTGCCAATCACCCCGAGTCTCATGTCTCGTGTGCTGCGCAAATGTAGTGGTGAGTGTCGAAACCCTGGTAAACACATATCCCGATGAACCGCACATCTCTTGTGTAGTGGACACTAAATAATCACTACTTTACTTTTCAAAAACCAATAATTCCAATTCTCTAAGATTTTAAAACTAGTTAGGCTACAAAACCCAAGGAAATAGAATACAAGTCTAATATATTTCAACTTATCCCTGTAGCATGTTTTTCATTAATTATCTATCAAAAATGACATCAAGAGTAGAAATTGGAATCAATGAAACATATCGCAAGGTATCCATAATATTCAATCATGAATATGTTGGACTAAGTGGTTAGTCATTCACATTCCTACCGAGATTTTGATGGAAACAAACAAAGTGAATATGTACTAATCAAGTATTTCAGTTTGTGTTAAAGGATGCAATACAACACATCAGGGGCATATGGAGACAAACAAACAAGGTGAAAATGTATTCAAGAAATATGAAGAAATTGTTGGAATAAATGATGCAATACAAGATCTCAAGAGCATTCAAGAAATACAAGTTCAAGACTCGGCATAAATGAAGTGAAGAAAAAGCCCAAACCGCAATGAAGAAATGAAGAAGTTCAAACCGCAATTTGTAAAACCAATGTAAGGTATACAAATTCTTTCACACAAGCCAAATGCATTAGTTCATGCATACATCAAGTTTTCGAAATCATTTCAAAGTTTAAAAGTGGATTTTAAACACCTAAATAGGTAAATGAAGTTAAACAATGTGAAATCATGTGTGAATGGTCATTTACATATTAGAAGATCATTATAAATGTTTTTGAAAAAGAAAAACTTGTTTTTGAAATGTAAAACGAAAATTTGCGGGATAGCCCCTAATAAGTTGTGAAACTTTGAATTTCCATTTTCGGGGTTTGTAAAACTATCCGGACCACCTAAGTAAACTTAATGAATCATAATAAACATGAATAACATGTTATATAAGGGTTGGTTAGGTCCCGGACAAGTTTAAGGGTTGCTAACACAAAGGAACAAATTACATATTTTGAAGTTCTGCGCAGTTAGCGCGCTAATCTTGTCGTTAGCGCTAAGAAGCGATGTTAGCGCGCTAACCCAAAGTATTAGCGCGCTAATTGCAATCTGCCTGCAATTTTTGACTTTTGGAAATCAAGCTTTGAATTTGAATTTTTGATTTCCTGGATTCCTAGAACGGTCATAAACGGCTATATTGGAATTCCTACCACTATAAAACCACCTCAAACTTGGTTTTAAACAACAAGAACAAACACACTCAAAATCAATAGATCTACAAGGTAGAAATCATATTTTTGTGAAGAAATAAGGGAGATCTCAGTGGCTGTTCTTTAGCTCACATATCCAGCACATTTGAGGCTTTCAAAAGGAGTTCAATAATCACTCCAGAGCCGATCTCTTCTTTTCATTCTTAAGTTGTAAGAAATTTCTAGATCTACAAATCTTACTTGTGCTTAATCTATATATTTTGAGTAGTTGATTTGAAAATCATTTTGGTATGTGTGTTTGAACATATTCTCTGAGTTTTTGTATACTTAAAATTTATATCATCAAACTCGAGATTGATTTGAACAAAAGTGTTGCACTTAAACTTGATTCTTGCTAAACTTTTGTTCTTAAACTTGAAATCGGTTTCATACAAATATATTAAGTTTTTGAAACGATTTCAAATGGAATTTGCTATAACATCGGTAATATATATTTTCATATTCCATTTATGCTCACACTTGCATGCATAAGAGTTAGGCTCTAGGTGGCTTGCTTGTGTTTGAATTTGATACCACTTTTGTTGTAAAGTGTATCTTTGTATTTCAGCAAATTGTTGTAATTGAATGATTGTAAGACTTAGTGGGATCTAAGTCGAAAGGAAAAATCCTAGTTGCGGCTAGGTGAGAAAATCCTAGTTGAGTCTAGGTGGGTAAAATCCTAGTTGAGGCTAGGTGGGAAAAATCCTAGTTGCGGCTAGGTGAGAAAAATCCTAGTTGAGTCTAGGTGGGTAAAATCCTAGTTGAGGCTAGGTGGGAAAAATCCTAGTTGCGGCTAGGTGGGTAAAATCCTAGTTGAGGCTAGGTGGGAAAAATCCTAGTTGCGGCTAGGTGGGAAAAATCCTAGTTGAGGCTAGGTGGGGAAAATCCTAGTTGCGGCTAGGTGGGAAAATCCTAGTTGCGGCTAGGTGGGAAAATCCTAGGTGATGCTTAGGTTGTAACACTTATTGGTAATATAAGTGGGTTGAAATCCTAATCGAGGAGGTTAGGTAGTGGATGTAGATCGTTGGATCGAACCACTATAAATCACGTGTTATTTTATATTTCCGCATTTTCTTTTACTTGCATAGCTTATATATACATCATTGTTGTAAATTACGCACAAAGTTTTTAAAAGGGCAAAAACTACTCGGTAACCCAATTCACCCCCTCTTGGGTGACCTTCAATTGGTATCGGAGCGGGTTATTGCTCAAAGTATTACTAACGTATCTTTGAGTGCTTTTGTGCAAGGATGCAAACTTTAGATCCAGGCTCGCCTTCGGGAAGGTAACTTCGAGTTAGGCCTCCATATTTTGATGGAACCAATTATGTTCATTGGAAAGTAAGAATGAAATTTTATATTAGAGCACAAAATAGATTTTTATGGGATGTAATTGAAAATGGTTATACTCCACCGGATAAGCCATTGAAAGAATACACCACGGAGGAGATAAAGCTTGAGCTTTCTAATGATCAAGCTATGAATCACTTATTTTGTGCATTAAGTGAAAATGAATTCAACGAGTAAGTGCTTGTCAAACGGCAAGGGAAGTATGGGAGAAGCTTGAGGTACATTATGAAGGTACCATGCAAGTAAAGAAGACCAAGTTGAGAATTCTTGAGGAACATTATGAAACTTTCCGAGTTGGGGTGATGAAGACATAGCTACCGCCATCACTAGATTCACGAAGCTACTAAATGAGATCAAGAATCTAGGCAAGAATTATGATCAAGAAACTTCAAGATATATAAATTCCTTAGAGGCTTGCCTAAGGAATGGGATGCCAAGAAATACGCTATCCAATCAGCTCAAAATCTTGGAGATTATACATTCGATGCATTATGCGGAGAGCTAACGAGTTCATGAATTTGAACTAAAAGACAGAGCAAGATTGGAAGCACTAAGTGGAGGGACTAAAAGCTCAAGAAAAGAAATCGCTTTAAAGGCAAGTAGCTCCCCAAGTGCATCGATAGAGGTCATCGAAAATGAGGAATCATATGATGAAAATGATCTTGAGAAAGAAGTAGCTATGATCTCAAGAAAGCTAAATAAGGCCGTGTACAAACGAGATAAGTACAAAAAGAAGGCTGCGAAATGGAAGCAAGGAAGGAAAACCAAACGAAATAATATGCTACGGTTGCGGCAAACCGGGTCATGTCAAGACGGAGTGCAAAACCAAGAAGGTGTTTGACAAAGGAAAGAAGAGTTTCAAAGCAACTTGGGATGACTCATCATCATCAAGTTCGAATCGAATCGAAAGTGAAAAGCAATATTTTGTCTCACGGCACGAGGCGAGGTAAATTCTAACTTTTTCAATTTTGATAATGTTAATGATTTGAATGATGTTCCAAATATTGATGAACTTAGAAAAGAGTTGAAAAAGGAGGTCAAAAACACTAAACAACTCAAAAAGAGTTTGATCATTGCAATTAGTGAAATAGAGTCACAAAATGAGATTATTGATGATCTCCAAAATGACTTAAATGAAGTCATAAAGGAAAGAGATGCTTTAGTCAAGGAAGTAGAGGACTTGACTAGCACGGTGCATAAGTTTACAAATGGTAAACAAATGTTTGACATGATGTTAGGAGCAAACAACGACGTGCACTTAACAAAAGAGGCATAGGTTACGGAGCAAACTTGTTAAGCTACAAGAAATTACTAAATGATGATCGTAGATGCTATAAATGCAACAAGACTCACATGGTCGAGAAATGTGCATTACAAAAGGTAAAAATGGGTAAACTAGCATGGGTAGCAAAAATGTTTATGACACTAACACTCTCGGACCCAAAGGTGTTTGGGTACCAAAATCTAGTGTGTTTCCCATAGTATAGGATGCGAGGAAAAGCACCCCATGGTACTTGGACAAGGGTGCTCAAGACACATGACCGAAGATGCACTTCAAGTTATTGAACTAAAACGGCATGATGGTGGAAAGGTTACTGATTGGAGACAACAACAAAGGAAGAGTTATTGGTCTCAAAGCTGTTGGTAACAATTTACTTTCTATTTCTAATGTTTATCTTGTTGATGGTTTGAAATTTAATTTGCTTAGTATTAGTAAATTGTGTGACAAAGGATTTCATATTATGTTTGAATCATCAAAATACATTGTTAGAAATGAGAAGCATGAAACCTTGTTTATTTGCATATATAGATAAAAACGTTTATGTTATTAACTTTGATGAGATAAATATGCAAAATGTTTCATGTTTGAATGCACAAAGTAATTGTGATGCATGATTGTGGCACAATAGATTAGACATCATTCTTTGTGTGATCACATCCAAAAAGGGGAAATGTTAAAACTCATCCATGTGCCCATATAGGATCAATTAGCCGATATACTCACTAAGTCTTTGCCTAGAGAACAAGTTTTTAAAATTCGGCGTGAGTTAGGCATGTCTCGAAAATAGGACCTTCTACATATGTTTTAGCTATTCTAAACCTTTTTATATGATGTTAGTGAAGTGTCCATAAAGTTTGAGAAGCATCGGAGCTAAATTGAAAAAGTTCAAAATTTTTGTATCAAAAATTCCAGAGAAGAATTAGCGCGCTAATAGCGCAAATTAGCGCGCTAATAGCCTGCGACCGAAAAATTCCGAGAGGAATTAGCGCACTAACAAGCCTTATTAGCGCGCTAATGTCGATCGGCCAGGGTTTTATAACCTAACTTTTGTTCAAAAACTTACCTCACACACACAAGTCTCTCTTCTCCTCTTCCAAATCCACTCTCCGTGTGCAGTTTCCACCGTGATCTCCACTCTTCTAAGGTACAAATCTTCTCCATTCTTTGTTGATTCCTTCCATTTTCTTTTCAACATGTCAACTCGTCGCACCTCAAACCGCCCTTCTTCTCGATCGGGTGCACCAACCGCTCCCACCACATCACGTCCTACCCAAGCCACGTCCTCACGACGTCCCTCTAGCCGACGTGTGGTTCAATCCTCCTCATCTAGTGATGAATCCGAATCCACACACCTGTCTCACCTCGGCTAATGCCCCACTACGTGAGGGTCGTACAAAAGCCATCCATGAGTCCTCATCTCGTACTAGAATTGGTAGCTCCACGGCTAACGGACGCCAAAATCATTCGACCGCCGGTGTCGATGTCGCCTTCTTTGATAAGGCTCATCTCCCAATTCGAGAAATTCTTGATGCGGCGGGGTGGACTACTTTTTGTACATTTAGGGCTAACTATAACTCTCCTCTAGTTAGAGTTTTCTATTCCAACCTTGAAACCTCAAATCAATTTATACTTCGTTCATCTCGTTGGTAGCCGAGCCATCGAGATTACACCGAAAATCTCGCTCAACGGCTTAACCTTCCCATTGCACCCTCCTTCGACCACGGTTGTGTGCAAATTCTTGAGTTGGCCATTTGACCGTTTAGAAGTTCTTAATTCCTTTCTTCGGTCCAAAGTAACTTAACTGTCTGTCCGACCGGTATCACGGATACCGATTTTAAGTTAGTACCTCACCTTCTTCATAAGGTACTTCATAAGGTCATTCTTCCACGAGGAGGTAGCAAGAACTATGTCACTCTTCTTGACATGTTCATACTAGGTCATCTATTTCTCATGCTACCCCTCAGTCTTCCTCACATTCTCATCGGCTATATGACTAGCACATGCAGCGCCGGTCGTCATCTTCCATACGCCCATGTTATTACATCCTACTTGGAGTCTGCCCAAGTAGATCTTGCGTTAGGCGGTCATCCTCTCAGTGTATTCGATTCCATTGACATGGCCACATTGAAAGCCATGAAATACAGATATATTCGTGAGAGGAAGCAGTGGACTAGGGATGATGCTATTCTATATACTCAGCATCACGGCGGTTATGAGTCTCCTATCTCTACGGACTATCCTTTTGATGCGCCAGATTATTTGGAGTATAGCTATCATCTTGGCGATGATGACCAGTGATGATGAGGGAAGCGACAAGTCACAATGATGATGATGGTGATCATGGAAGAGCTCAAGATTCTACGGTTCCCGAGCAACAACACGACGAGGAATCCGCACCGCCTCCTTCTACATTTAGCGGCTTAACACCTCCACCTAATATGTCACCTTCTTTGGCATATGTATCGGCACAACTGGGATACTTACATGATTATATGACTCAATCCTTCAATGCTGTCGAGACGACTCTTCGGAATCACAGTGATCGGCTTCATCGCATTGAGAGTCAACGGCTTCCAGCTCGGCCCGCGCGAGATGATCACGCTTCTAGTTCTGACCATCCACCACCATCTTCTAGAAGAAGCGTTTAGATACACCTAGATAAGCATTAGGCTCCCATATGTTAGTCTTAAGTGTTCTAATTTGTCAAAACTCATGTTAAGCCACAACTATGTTCTCATTACTTTTGTCATTTATATCATGATTTTTTGCGTATCTCTGAGTTTTCTTTATGGCTATTTTGTGCTTCACTATGTTTTATAGTCTATGCATGTGTCTCGCTTCCGTATGTTCTTTATTGATTTGCATAAAGTGAGGAGGAGAATGTTTTTATCATGGTATACTATGTTGTTTATTGATATGCATAAAGTAAGGGGGAGAATGCTTTTATTCTGGTATATTGTTTATTGATATGCATAAAGTGAGGGGGAGAGTTTATTTCTCTCGTATTTGTTTAAATCGTGTCTATCTTTGCTTGATACTTGACCCCATTGTTTAATAATACCAAACGGGGAGAAAAGGTTGAACTTGATATTGTAATATTGTGATATCTTTGATATTGGGATAATTTTGAAAGGATGATATGAAAGGGTGTTCTTTTCATTGGTATATATTGGTATAGAGTTCATAATTCTCATTTTTACTAGTATCGAGGTTGATAAGTTAATATTATTGATTTTTGTAAGCTGGTATCAAGTTAATAATTTTAACTTTGCATATATTGGTATACTTGAACAAGTTGTTGGTTTTTATTGGTATACTTGATAGGGGAGAAAAATTGTGGATGCTTGATCCCGCTTTTTGATAATATCAAAAGGGGAGAAAAATGTGGTGAACTTGAAAGGTTTGAAGTTTGAAAAATGTGGTGTTGAACTTGAAAGGTTTTTATCTTGGTATATTTGAAACGGTTGTTGGTTTTGAACTTCCATATTTGAAGATAAATGTAGTTAAACTTGAAAAGATTGATGTGTTGAATGTGATATACATTTAGATTGTGTTTTCACACCTTTAAAGTTCACATTGTTTGTTATCATCAAAAAGGGGAGATTGTTGGACTAAGTGGTTAGTCATTCACATTCCTACCGAGATTTTGATGGAAACAAACAAAGTGAATATGTACTAATCAAGTATTTCGGTTTGTGTTAAAGGATGCAATACAACACATCGGGGAATATGGAGACAAACAAACAAGGTGAAAATGTATTCAAGAAATATGAAGAAATTGTTGGAATAAATGATGCAATACAAGACTTCAAGAGCATTCAAGAAATACAAGTTCAAGACTCGGCATAAGTGAAGAAATGAAGAAGAAAGCCCAAACCGTTCAAACAAGTCGCAATTTGTAAAACCAATGTAAGGTATACAAATTCTTTCACACAAGCCAAATGCATTAGTTCATGCATACATCAAGTTTTCGAAATCATTTCAAAGTTTAAAAGTGGATTTTAAACACCTAAATAGGTAAATGAAGTTAAACAATGTGAAATCATGTGTGAATGGTCATTTACATATTAGAAGATCATTATAAATGTTTTTGAAAAAGAAAAACTTGTTTTTGAAATGTAAAACTGAAAATTTGCAGGATAGCCCCTAATAAGTTGTGAAACTTTGAATTTCCATTTTCGGGGTTTGTAAAACTATCCGGACCACCTAAGTAAACTTAATGAATCATAATAAACATGAATAACATGTTATATAAGGGTTGGTTAGGTCCCGGACAAGTTTAAGGGTTGCTAACACAAAGGAACAAATTACATATTTTGAAGTTCCTGCAGTTAGCGCGCTAATACTGTCGTTAGCGCGCTAAGAGCAGTGTTAGCGCGCTAACCCAAAGTATTAGCGCGCTAATTGCAATCTGCACAATTTTTGACTTTTGGAAATCAAGCTTTGAATTTGAATTTTTGATTTCCTGGATTCCTAGAACGGCCATAAACGGCTATATTGGAATTCCTACCACTATAAAACCACCTCAAACTTGGTTTTAAACAACAAGAACAAACACACTCAAAATCAATAGATCTACAAGGTAGAAATCATATTTTTGTGAAGAAATAAGGGAGATCTCAGTGGCTGTTCTTTAGCTCACATATCCAGCACATTTGAGGCTTTCAAAAGGAGTTCATAATCACTCCAGAGCTGATCTCTTCTTTCATTCTTCTGGTTGTAAGAAATTTCTAGATCTACAAATCTTACTTGTGCTTAATCTATATATTTTGAGTAGTTGATTTGAAAATCATTTTGGTATGTGTGTTTGAACATATTCTCGAGTTTTTGTAATTAAAATTTATATCATCAAACTCGAGATTCATTTGAACAAAAGTGTTGCACTTAAACTTGATTCTTGCTAAACTTTTGTTCTTAAACTTGAAATCGGTTTCATACAAATATATTAAGTTTTTGAAACAATTTCAAATTTGGAATTTGCATAACATCGGTGATATATATTTTCATATTCCATTTATACTCACACTTGCATGCATAAGAGTTAGGCTCTAGGTGGCTTGCTTGTGTTTGAATTTGATACCACTTTTGTTGTAAAGTGTATCTTTGTATTTCCAGCAAATTGTTGTAATTGAAAGATTGTAAGACTTAGTGGGATCTAAGTCGAAAGGAAAAATCTAGTTGCGGCTAGGTGGGTAAAATCCTAGAGGAGTCTAGGTGGGAAAATCCTAGTTGAGGCTAGGTGGGAAAATCCTAGTTGCGGCTAGGTGAGGAAAAATCCTAGTTGGAGTCTAGGTGGGAAAATCCTAGTTGAGGCTAGGTGGGAAAAATCCTAGTTGAGGCTAGGTGGGAAAATCCTAGTTGAGGCTAGGTGGGAAAATCCTAGTTGCGGCTAGGTGGGAAAAATCCTAGTTGAGGCTAGGTGAGGAAAATCCTAGAGGAGTCTAGGTGGGAAAATCCTAGTTGCGGCTAGGTGGGAAAATCCTAGGTGATGCTTAGGTTGTAACACTTATTGGTAATATAAGTGGGTTGAAATCCTAACGAGGAGGTTAGGTAGTGGATGTAGATCGTTGGATCGAACCACTATAAATCTTGTGTTATTTTATATTCCGCATTTTCTTTTACTTGCATAGCTTATATATATATCATAATTTGTAAATTACGCACAAAGTTTTTAAAAGGGCAAAAACTACTCGGTAACCCAATTCACCCCCTCTTGGGTGACCTTCAGAATAGACATAAGAACAACATGATATTAGATTACAAGTAGCATGTCTACAAATAGACTATAAAGCAATGAGAGTGAATGAAATGAAATATAGAATTCTCATAACTTTACTTACAATTCACAATGCTTGTCCTAGCCTATCAATCTTGACTCTCTGAAATGCGTTCCCAAACTCTCGAGATCTTTCCTTAGTTCCCTGGAGTTGTTTATAGGTTTTAGAGTGAGTTTAAACCATTACTTAGAGTTTTAAACTCATTTATAGTGTTTAAACCATTTTTGGAAAGTGCTGATTTTTGCACTATCAAGGGCAATTAGATCGCTACTTTAAACCTCTAGCGCGTTAATCAAGATTAGTGCGCTAGTTTTCGACATTAGCATGCTAGATATGTGAAATTGCACGCTATATGCAGCATGACCCAAAATTCTACATTTCGAATTATGGGTTTTTGCTACACATAGACCTTGTTATCGCTTTAGGGCATACATACCACAAAAGGTCCCTAACACCCACCCCAATGCAAAACAACAACAACAACATCAGATTTCATGAATTCATAACTTAATGGAGCGGAGAAGTTACCTAGCTTGAAGAGCTTCTTCTTCTTCACCATGGCTTCAATGAATACACGGTTCTCCTTGATTACTCTAGCAGCCTCTCTTCTTTCTCTCCTTCCTAGCAACGATTTGTGATGGAGATAAGAACCAAAAAAATTGACTTATATGTTTCTTTTGACCAAATTGATATGTTTGAACCTTAACCCTTGATTCATGTATGCATACGTATCTTGAGGCTCAACTAATGAACTACCTATACATACTTGTCCCTCAAGTCATGATTAAATGACTCTAATAGTTGACTCACTTAGCCTCTTTATGGGTTAATAAATGTCTCGATGAATATCTAGTGACCATTGTTTCACTTCACTAACTTTAGGCACATTAAAAGTTACATTAAATATGACCACATTAAAGCTACTATAAAATTATATTTAACTCAAATTAATTAAGCATACCCTATAAGCCGCTACCTTGGTCCCATGCAACATGCAACTCGAGGTATGTCCCCACTCATCTCGATACTTATATACACCCGTATAAATTGACTTAATAGTTTACACATATGCAATACACTTGGAATACATCACAATAAATATAAAATATACTTTGGCCCATGTCTCGGACAATGGACATATCACGGTGTGGGTCCCACCGTACGGTTCGTTAATCTTGTTTAAGGAATTAAATACAGTTAGAGATTTCGTGCCGTTACCATTTTCCAGCTTATAGGAATTTAGCTGGTTGTTTTACAAAAGGATATTTTGCTTGCCCAATCTGTGGGATTAATACATGTTCAACATGGTTGACTTCATGCAAGAAAGCTGTATACATGGGCCGTAGACAATTACTTGAGCGTGATCACATTTTTTGAAATAAAAGTACCTGGTTTGATGGAACTTGTGACGAGCGCAAAAGACCTGAAATAATGACTGGATCTAATGTTACGAATACAGTGAAGAATATTAAAAATGATTAGGGGAAAAAGACAAAAATAAATATAGATGTTAATCAGGGGAAAGAGACACGAAAAGAATGAGGAAAAAAAATCAAGTAAGAAGAATACTTCGGAATCCATTGACATCACTGGAATCAAGAGGAAGAAGTCCATATTTTTTAGTTTGCCATATTGGGAGGTATGATATTAAGTTGATGTGTAAAAATTTCTTTTATTAGTTGAAATTGCATTAAACCGTTCATCGTTCTTTTTGGCACTTGGTTTTACACCACAATTTGGACGTTATTTACATCATAAAGAATGTTTGCGAAAGTGTTACAGGCACAATTCTCGATATAAAAGGTATATTAAAAGACGAACTTAATTCATGAAAAGATTTGGAAAAGATGGGAATTAGACGAAAATTGCATCCTTAAGATTGTGGGAGTCGAATATATCTCCTGACAGCATCATTCAGGCTTTCTAAAGCTGAAAAGAAAATATTTTGCCAAAGATTGTCAAATATGAAACTTCTAGATTATTTTGGATCTAACTTTGTAAATCACGAATCACTAAAGGATTGCACCATTATGGGTCTCAAGTCCCATAACTATCATGTTCTAATGCAATAATTGCTATCTGTTGCTTTTAAGGCACTTCTACCCAAAGGACCGTAACGGCCTAAAATCTCTATCTGTGTTTAATTCCTTAAACAAGATCGACGACCCTACCGTGGGACCCACACCGTGATATGTCTATTGACCGAGGCAAAGGCTGAGGTATATTTTGTATTTGTTGTGATGTATGACTAGTGTATTGTATATATGTATATTATTAAGTTAATTTATACGGGTGTATAGGTATTGAGACGAGCAGAAATGTACCTCGAGTTGTGTGTCGGTCTGGGACCGAGGTAGTGGCTTATGGGATAAGCGCTGTGAATTGTCCGTAAAGCAATGAAAATTTTATATTTCATTTCTTTCACTCTTATTTTTTATAGACTATTTGTAGACATTGTTATTTCTAATCTCACATCATGTTGTTTTTATTTCTATTCATGTTTGAATATTGTTGACATGATGCCTTATGTAGTATTTCATTGATTCAAATTTCTACTATTGACAATATTTTTGATAGATAATCGATCAAAAGCATGCTATTGGGATAAGTTTGATTGAATTAGACTTGTATTCTATTTCTCTAGGCTTTGTAGCCTAACTAGTTTTGAAATCCTAGAGAATTTGAACTATTAATCTTTGAAAACTAAAGTGTGGATTATCTAGTGTCCATTACACAAAAGATGCGCAATTCACGGGGACATGAGTCTACCATGGTTCCGACATTCAACACTACACTTGCGCAGCACACTAGATATGAGACTCGAGGTGGTCGGCAAGAATGAGATAGATGATGTATACGCGTAGAGCGCATCTTCACTTTTTATATGGAATATGTTGAGCACAACTCCATATAACAATATGAAAGGTTATGTGATAGTTCTCACCGCCGACCGGACGTAGATCATCTTGACTTAGCATGTGTTAGTCTATACATTTTTAACTGGGGTATTTACTTGCATTACTTGATTCAGCAATTTTTTCGCTACTTTATGCTTTTAAATAACTTTCTTATATTTTAGAAATGTGGAATAAAATTCTCTAGTTATTACTTAAATATCAATATACTCACCGTTTAGTTTTTTATGGTGGGTGTAGGTGCATCAAGCAGCAAAAGACCTAGGAAGGATAAGATCGACGACTTTCTTTGAGCATTTAAGCAATTCTCCTTTCTCATTTTTGTATGACTCGACTTTTGTTGTATTCTTACTATTTATGTTTTTACTGTACAATTTTAGGTTGTATAGTGGGTTGAGTGCATAGTTTCCCATTTTTGAGACTTATATATCATAGTGTGTTATTATCTTTACGATATATACATGCATGTGATGTGTTTCTTGATTTTCCATAGTAAGGAATTTTAAGTAGTAAGAGCTTCCACATAATCTTCAAAATATGTGGTAATATTAAAATTATAAAATTTTTAATTGACTATGAAATCTAATAATATCTAAACACACGTATTGAAGAATATAGGGACGAAAGGCTAACTAATACGTAATTAAGTCTTATGTTGTAAGGATTAAGGTTTGATTTCAGGATTAGGCCGGACGGTGCCCTATTTAGAAGAAGGGATCGTCACAGTTGGTATCAGAGCATAGGTTTAAGGAATTATATGGTTTAAGGCAATAAAGTACAAACCTCAATTATGGAAACTAGATGAATTTTTCCTATAACTCATTAGTTGGGAAGCGAGTGAAAGTGAGATGGGGGATTTCTTATATTTACTTGTTAATTTCTATATGTATATATATACTTATGCGTTGTGTCACGTAGAAGCTTATTCGCGTTCGCTATCCATTGCAAACCCCGATGGCTGATACGTGAGGGGGAGGAGATGTAGAGCCTAGTAGCAGTCAGCCTTTTACTATTGCGGAGGATTTACGGAGGCTGTTTAATCTAGTGACAGCTCAGGGCCAGCAGTTGACTGATTCATCACCTAGATGACAACCCGTTTTGCTCTACCGGCATCGACATCGACTCATACGACTACTACACCGACTGTACATGCGCCAACACTTCCTACTACAGATTTAGTAGTGCCAATGGTTCAGATTATTTCGGTCATGACCACATCAGTAGTGGAGACAATTTAGGTAGTACCGTCTCCACCGCCTGCATCCTCTAGCACATCAATTGAAGTTAAGCTTGTAAAGGACTTCATCAGACTCAAGCCAGCTTACTTCGATGGCGTACAAGATTTTCTGAAAATTGAGAAATGCATTATTTCTCAGGAGAAGCTTCATAGGATACTAAATATCGAGGTTAGACTTCAGATAGAGATCTCATCGTATAATCTCAAGAGAGACGCTGATGTATTGTAGCATATGACAATAGCTACTCATGGAGAGTTTGAGACATGGGATGCTTTTAAGTAAAAGTTCTATCAGTAGTATTTTTTGCATTCAGTAATGAAAAGATTGAGAATAAAGTTAATGGACTTGAGACAGAGACCAAATGAGCCTGTGATATATCATATGGACATATATTATTAACTGAGATAGTTTATCGGAGACTTGGTGATAGATGACTCCGATGATGTGTACCATTTTGGTGATGGACTCATGTTAGACATTAGGTATTACGTACTCAGTTCAAGCGCTAGGACATTCACTGAGAACTACAAGCGAGCCATATCACATGAGACATACTAATTGGGTAGAGTCGCAGATGGTAGAGCACCGAATTTAGTTTTGTCACCAGACCAGGCCATGGAGTATGAGAGAAAGCTACAGAGGGGTAAGGGCGCAAAGGGATGGAATAAAGGTTCTTAGGGGTCGGAGACAGCTAATCACCACTTGTTACGCCTCATATATATTCGATTGTCCCATCCAGCACAGAGCATTGTGGGCAGACTTCCCTTGCCAGCTCCTATTAAGCTAGCATTGCCACCTCCCATTAGACCAGTGTTACCAGCTCCCGCTGTTCCTACACTTCTAGCCTCGTAAGTTCCATGATAGCAGCCGCAAGGTGGTAGAGGCTAAGGCCGACAGAGATAGTCATAGAGACAGGGTCAGGTTCAGGCTCAAGGTCAGCAAAGACATCTTACATGCTACAGATGTGGATAGGTCGGATACATTGTGATAGAGTGCCTGCATCCATCAACAGTTTACGAGCGGTAGGCCCGATAAGGGATTCATATGGTAGCCTAGCTTGACGCTGATGCCACGCGAGGTCTCATTGAGGGTATGATTTCTATTTATGGTAGAGATGTATATGTGTTATTTGATTATATATCTACCATATCTTTCATTGTTGGTCGCATAGTAGACATCCTAGGGTTGAAACCTATTAGGCTTAGCGTACATTTGATTTTAAGTACCAAAGCCGGGGATAGGGTTCACCATAATAGTTTTGTTGAGGGATGTTTGGTCGAGATAGATGAGGTAGAGTTACCTACTGACTTTAGAGTCCTTGAATTTTTAGAGTTCGATGCGATTTTAGGGAAGGACTGATTAGTATCATATCACGCTTAAATCGACTGTTTTAGTAAAACAGCGATATTTGAGATCCCAAGGCGGCTGATGTTCTCCTACAGAGGTAGTTCACCGAGGACAGTAGGTACGAGTGGTCAACCTGGGACTAGTGAGAAGATGGAGGCATTGATCTCATTATACACTATACCAGAAAGTCGGGAACCCAGGCTGAAGGACATATCGTTTGTTAGAGAGTTTCCTAATGTATTTCCAAAGGATTTACCTGGTTTACCGCCACTATGAGAGATTGATTTCATTATTGAGTTAGTACCGGATACTAAACCAATTTTCATACCACTGTACCAAATGACACCACGAGAGTTAGAGGAGTTGAAGACCCAGCTTCAGATTTGGGATAGAAAGGATTTATCACACCTTTTATGTCACCATGGGGAGCACTCGTCCTCCTTTTGAAGAAGAATGATGGTATTTTGAGACTTTGTATCAACAACAGACATTTGAACAAAGTCACAATTAGGAACAAATATCAAATTCTAATGATTAATGATTTATTTGATTAGCCGAAAGGAGCAAGATTTTTCTCCAAGATAGACCTGCGATCATGGTATCATTAGCTTAGGATCAGGGATGAGGATAGGTCCATAGCTGCTTTTAGCACGAGATATGGATATTTTCAGTTCACGGTCATGTCGTTTGGGCCGACCAATGCTCTAGCAGTGTTTATGGATCTGATGCATTGAGTTTTCAAACTATTTCTTGAATGTCTCATGATAGTCTTCATCGATGATATATTGATATACTTGAGGAATAGAAAGTATTACGAGAAGCATCTCGCGGTGACGTTGTAGACCTTAAGGGAGCATAGACTTAATGTTAAATTCAGCAAATGTGAATTCTGGCTCTCAGAGGTCAAGTTTTTAAGGCATGTTTTTGGAGCAGCAGGGATAATAGTGGGTCAATAGATTGTCGAGAACCGCCCAGAGACATGATTCCATCTGGGTTATTATTGACAGACTAACTAAGTCTACTCATTTTCTACTAGTGGTTGCACATTACACATTTGATTAGTTGAATATACTGTTCGAATAAGAGATTATTAGGTTGTATGGGGTACCAATGACTATTACATCATATAGAAATGCTATGTATATGTCCAGGATGTGGAGGAGTATGCAGAAGCGGTATGGTACGCACCTACAGTTTAGTACGGCTTTTCATCCTCAAACTAACGGGTAGATTGAGAGATCGATTCAGGTTCTCGAGGATATGTTATGGGCTTATGTTTTAGAGTTTGGCGGATCATGGGAGGAGAACCTACCATTGTGTGAGTTTACATATAACAATAATTATCAGGCCAATATTCAGATGACGTTTTTTTAGGCTTTATATGGTAGACCGTATCGCTCCTCGTCGTGTTGGGCTGAGCCAGAGGAACGGGAGACCGTGGGGCCTGAGATTGTTGTTGATCACACGGAGAAGGTAGGACTGATTCGTCAAAAACTTAAGGGAGCCTAGGATAAACAGCGGAAGTATGCAGACAAATATTATGGTGATCTCGCATACACCAATGAAGGTTTTGTATATTTAAAGGTTTCCCCTCGAACGGGTGTTCAGAGGTTTGGAGTGAAAGGTAAACTTGCACCGAGGTTTATCAGACCTTTCAAGATTCAGAAACGGGTCGGAAAGATAGCGTATAAGTTTGAGTTACCTCCATAGATGGCAGGAGTTCATCCAGTCTTTCATATCTTCATGCTTTCATTAGCTGAATCGAGAGCAATTGATCGTCTGACTTTAGATTTGAGTCAGATAGACCTGAGTAAGGATATTTCATATGAGGAGCAGTCTGTGTAGATTTAAGATCGATTGGTACAGAACTTGATAGGCAAGTCTATCTAAAAGTACTCGTCAAGTGGCAGTTTTATGATGATACAGAACTTACTTGGGAACGGGAGGACTATATGCGAAATAGGTTTCCATACATATTCGAGTCAGATATAAATACTACTTCACATTTTAAATTTCGAAAAAGAGATTTTTATTAGTTGGGAAGAATTATAAGGGCCTAAAATCTCTAACTGTGTTTAATTCCTTAACCATGATCAATGACCTGTACCGTGGGACCCGCTTTGTGATATGTCCATTGACCGAGGAAAGGGTCAAGGTATATTATATATTTATTGTGATGTATGCCTAGTGTATTATATGTGTGTAGACTATTAAGTCAATTTATATGGGTGTATATGTATTGAACGAGCGGAGACATACCTCGAGTTACGTGTCGACATGGGACTGAGGTAGCGGCTTATGGGATAAGCATTGTGAATTGTAAGTAAAGCTGTGAGAATTCTATAGTTCATTTCATTCACTCTTATTATTTTACAGTCTATTTGTATACATTGCTACTTGTAATCTCACATCATGTTGTTCTTGTTTCTATTCACGTTTGAATATTGTTGAAATGATGCATTGTGTAGTGTTTCATTGATTCAAATTTCTACTCTTGATAATATTCTTGATATATAGTCGATCAAAAGCATGCTATTAGGATAAGTTAGATTGGATTGGATTAGAGTTGTATTCTATTTCTTTGGGTTTTGTAGCCTAACTAGTTTTGAAATCCTAGAGAATTGGAACTATTGATCCTTGAAAATTAAAGTAAGGATTATCTAGTGTCTACCAGGGTTCTGGCACTCACCACTTCACTTGCGCGGCATACGAGATATGACACTAGGGGTGGTCGGCAAAAATGAGATAGATGATGTATAAGTGTAGAGCGCAGCTCCGCTATTTGTATGGAATATGTTGAGCGCAACTCTATATAGTAGTGGGAATGGTTAGGTTATAGTTCTCACCGCCAATCGGACGTAGATCATCTCAACTTAGCATGTGTCATTCTATACATTTTTAACTGAGGTATTTACTTGCATTACTTGATTCATCAATTCTTTTGCTACTTTATGCTTTTAAATACCTTTTTATATTTTGGAAATGTGACATAGAATTCTCCAGTTATTACTTAAATATCAATATACTCACTGTCTAGTTTGTGATGGTGGGTGTACGTCCGTTGAGCAGCAGCAGACCGAGGAATGAGAAGATCGGCGACTTTCTTTAAGCATTTTGGCAATTCTTCTATCTCGTTTTTGTATGACTCAACTTTTGTTGTATTCTTACTGTTTATGTTTTTACTATACAATTTGGGCTTGTATAGTGGGTTGAGTGCATAGTTTCCCATTTTGAGACTTATATATCACACTGTGTTGTTACCTTTATGATATATACACGCATGTGATGTTGTGTTTCCTGATTTTCCACACTTAGGAATTTTGAGTAGTAAGAGCTTTCGCATAATCTATAAAATATGTGATAATATTAAAATGATAAAAAGTTTTAATGAACTCTGAGATCTAATAATATATGAACACGTGTATTGATGAATATAGGGACAAAAACTGACTAATACGTAATTAAGTCTTATGTGGTTAGAATTAAGGCTTGATTTCGGGATTAGGTCGGGCGGTGCCTTATTTAGAAGAATGGGTCATCGCAAGGACCTCGGATGACAATATTTCGGTATTGTAATTTTTTTAATGAACTATGCCAAAGAGTTATTGATAAAAACAAAAATTTTGGATCTTGTAACTCGGTTAATGAGGGAAATACCTAAGTAAACTTTAACAAATGTTACAATCATAATGATCCATATATTTTAGCAACTCAAGCCAAACAAGTATTTTATTCTAGGAGAATTGATTCATCAAACTGGTGTGTTGTGCTAAGGGCACCTTCTCGAGGATTGTATGATATTCTAATGAACGACGATAATGCGCAACAATCATTTTTTGTTGTTGATATATCGCATGTAGATTTGGACACTTGCGATGAAGATGAAAGTTATGTTAGAATGAATTGTCGGGGTCAATTTGTGTAATGAAGTTAAGTTGTAGCCTTATTCACGAATAACTAATCAAATGCTTATATTTTTGTGTTAGTTTATGAACTTTTTGAAACTTATTTATTTAATGACATCGTTTGCCTTTTAAAACTTGTTTGTACATACAACTATAACTATATATTATTAGCAATATTATTGTCTTTTTTGTTGTCATTCTTGTGCTATTAATTTCGCTTTTGCTTTTCTTTGTCTTTTCACATGTTCTAACGGGATCATTTGCAGACCTTTTTGAACAACCATCATATTTTGCTGGTGACATATCACGTATAGATTTAAGGAAAACAAATGTATAAGGAAGAGGTAAAACCAATTCAGTTAATTAATATATAGGTTGATGAATTTCTTTGTGTTCGTTTACTAATTATTGATGAGTCGAAACCCAAATATTGGTGTACGGATAAGGTGTCCGCAAATGTCTACATATGAAGCACCACTTT
The DNA here is from genome assembly GCA_039657365.1 of Stephania yunnanensis. Lineage (NCBI taxonomy): Eukaryota > Viridiplantae > Streptophyta > Magnoliopsida > Ranunculales > Menispermaceae > Stephania > Stephania yunnanensis. The sequence goes on along the minus strand of CM077581.1, from coordinate 20,847,968 downwards.
CATCATGCGACTCTCGTTCTTAAGTAACAATTAGGAGTTTCAATCAACAACAACGAGAAGAAGAAGAAGAAGAAGAAGAAGAAGAAGAAGAAGAAGAAGAAGAAGAAGAAGAAGAAGAAAAAGAAAAAGAAGAGCAACAAGATGCATAGCAACAAGGGAAGAAAAGAGGTATAACAAATCCTCCTTCACTTGCCAGAAAAAAAAAGTACTCGTTACTTTCAATGACAAAAATTAGCCCATTGGTGAAAATGCAGATGTCTTTTCTTCTTTCTTGGAAATCGTGTCACGCAATATGGTGCCAATTACTTTGTAAGATTGGCTCCAACTCAAGGAAAGTGATAAGAAAATAATATGAAAGTTTATTTAGCTTATTATTTTATTTTATTATATAAAAGTACGTAAAGTACTTTATTTAATTGCGTTTCATTCTCATTGCAGGAAAGATTTATAATTTCGGATAAAACATCTCATGAAAAACATATATTACAAAGAATTGGGCGATTGTTTGGAGCATAGAAATAAAGGCTTACTAAGGAGTTAGAAAATGGGAACAACGAAAAACCTGCCATAATTGATGAAAAGCTATGGAAAGAGTTCAAAAAAGAAAGAAGATCTAGCAACTTTCGTGCACAAAGCAACAAAGCTAAGGAAATTAAAGCAAAGCAAATGATTCAGCATATGACAAGTCAAAAATGATACACTTGTAGAAGCCCACTTCCTAGTATCCGAGAACTTTGTGGTAAACCTCATGAAGATATTCACCAATTATGGATGGGCATATCTCGCTGGAAAAAAAAGGAATGTGCAGTCGATATTGTGAAACATATATAGCCTTCCCAACTAGTATCCTATTACCGTTTGTTTGATGGAAGATCATTTTCTATCAAGTGAACCTTGCCTGACTAAATCCATCAAGGTACCTTCTAGTTTGCATCATAACATTTCTATCTTTTACAGGAGATCTTATCTTTAAACTTATTTTGTGATATATATATATATATATATATATATATATCTACATCCAAGAAAATAGTTAGAAGTTCCACTCACATAAATGCATGAATTGATGGTTGAATCAATAAGATTGGAAGACCAAACATTTAAATCACGAATCACTCAATTGAATCTTAATAGTATTTTTAACTTATTCAGGATGTTAGATTATCTTCATAGATTTTTTGTTCTACTCAGATTTCTTTTTGTGGTATGTGCATTGGAGAAATCTTGTGTCTTTTTATATATAAATTATGTTTCAAAAGAAAAGAAAGAAAAAAAATCAAAGGATCCAATATAAGTAAGGGAGATTAGAGGAAATCGTTTGCAAGATTTCCCAACATATATTATGAATACAAGTTTTTTTTTTTTAGAAATGGAGGCAAGCTTCATAAAGTTGTATTAATCATAAAGTTAGATACACTAGAGGGGTTGTTTAACCTTTATGCTATTTATGTGAATACAAGTTGAAAGCCATTTAGTTAGAAGATAATGCCATTCTTTAGTGTAAATTGAGCATGGATTGGACACTAGTTTGTGAAAAACTTAACTAAATTGGTCTCAGTTATTTTTGTAAGCCTACTACTTAAGCAAATCATTTGAGTAATATTCGTGCATATATAGTCAATATTTTAGTTTTATTATCATTGTACAATGTTGCCTCTAACTAGCCAAAGTAATATATATGCCTTGTATCATAAATGTATATTGTTATTTGTGATCATCTACATTCTTTATTTGTAGGATTCAAAATCGGCAGAATCGGCAGCAGCAGCACCACTTACTTCAGTGTAGCCTGCTCGCTCAAAATGCAGATAGTCAGATGGTGAGCAACAATAGACTGGTTTTGGAAATGAAGAAATTGATGTAGAACATTGCGAATTTCTTTTTTGCTTTAACTGCTAGCTATCAGTAATTTGTTGTTTTGTTGATTGGTTGTAGAACACCGTAAGTTTCTTGATGGAATAATAATATTGCGAGTGGGATGTAGATTTGTTATATTTTCATTTGGAAATGAAAATTAATAATTATGGGCATTTTTAGTGATTAGATTTTTTTAAAATGACATTTGATAGGTGTTTCAAACCCCTATGTAAACCTCTGAAATATTATTAGCGGTTTCAAACCCCTACGAAATCGCTAGTATTCATAGGGGCTTGCTACCCCTATGTAAGCCTTTGACGGTACCATAGTGGTTTCAAACCCCTATGAATTACTAGAATTGATAAGGATTTGAAACCCCTTTTTAAGCCTTTGAAGATATTATAGAGGTTTTAAACCCTTATGAAATAACCAGAAAAGATAGAGGTTTGAAACCTCTATGTAAGCTTTGAAGATACGACAATGCCTTAAAAAATGACGCTTTTCATAGAGGTTAAAAACCTCTATCAAAAGCTGAATTTGTTCTAGTGGTAAAACATGAGAACGGGACACGTGTCATGAAAGATAGAGTGTGGTGCATAGACGGTTAAGAGCATCTCCAATGAGACCATGAATTGAGGTAGAAATGGATCCGACTACGATATAATCCACATCTTACCTCAAAAATGCTCTCCAATTAGACCATGGATTCATAATGTCCATCCTATGTGGCATGAAATCAAAGTGGAGTGTGTCTACTACAATGTCTACTTCTAGATATTGTGGTACACTGCTACATCAACATTATTAATTCTTTTAAAGTTTTTATTTTTTTCGAGCCTCTATTTATTATGGAAATTGAAAATATAAGTGCCAACACATCAATCCATGGTCTAAATCCACATTACTATTGGAGATCATTTTAAGAGGTGAATGTCTATCTAGCGACACACAGGATAGACATCCTCTCCACATCCATGATGTGACACCAATCCACGGTCTAAATCTATGTTACTATTGGAGATGCTCTAATATCTAGGTTAGTAGTGAAAAAGGAAAGGATTTTTTTCCAAAAATATCCATGTTAGTAATTTTCTTTGGCCAATGAAAAAAAAACTTGAGGACATTCTTGATATAAACATTAAATTTTTTGGTTAATTGAATCGGAGGGAGGATTTACATTATATATTATAGATTATAGATTAACTGTTCCATATTTACTTTCTATATTAATTGTTTCATCTTGCTATTTTATTTATTAAGTGGTTGACGTGGTTAAATGTTATTTAGTAAGTGGATGGCATGTCTCTAGGCGAAGGCTAGAAAATGTTACTTGGCATTCCTAAGACCAAGATTTTTTTTTTGTAGAGAAAACAGCTGATTTTCATTAATTATTCAATAAACCGCCCATACATGTGATGACAAGATACATGGACATTACTCGGTCCATAGAAAAAATTATAGACGTACAACATAAACTAGTTTAAATGAGTAAAATAAGTTAGTATTTCTTTTTGTTCCATAACTAAGGTAAAACGTATTTTGAAAATGCGTCATCAGTGGAAGAAAATTTACATTGCAACGTGCTGTTGAAAATACACGAATGGCGCATTCAGAGAATGCGTCATTCGTGTATTCTGAACAATCCAAAGTGGCATCCACGTGGATTGTTCATTAACATGAATGGTGCATTCGGAGAATGCGCCATTCATGTTTTCTGAACAACCCACGTGACGTCTACGTGGATTGTTCCATAATATGAATGGCGCATTCGAATATGTCATTCGTGTTATGTACATCCGGTTCGTGAAATCTCATCGTCACGGACCATTCTCTTTTTCTTTGAGAACGCAGGGAATATATTCCCTACATTCTCGAGAATATAGGCTAAAGTTAAAGTGTATAAGTAAGTGGCCAGAGGGATCGAATGGGGTGGTTGTATATTTAATGATGGTTGTTGGTGAGTATTTTGATGCAAAGAGAGAGGTTGTGAGAGGTTATATGGGTGTCCACCTCCAGATACGTGCGTGATGTTTGCATGGATTGCGCGAGGTTGCTTGAGTTGCACACCTCGAGATACATCCGTGATGTTTGCATCGAATGCTTGAGGTTGCATGGTCGCTGACCTCAACATACGTGCATGGCGTATGCACTAGGGGTGGGCAAACTGTAGTTTGGTGGTGAAAATCATCGAACCGCGACCAAATCGAGGGTTCGTGGTTTGGCCGATTTGTAAACCACCACCAAACCGCTAACCATCAAAACCGCACCCAAACTGCCCGCGGTTTACGCAATTTCGTCGATTTGGTTTCGCGGTTTTCTTGCGACCCATTTTCAAAAAAACAACAAACAAAAAAGGAAAACAATCATACATATCTCATACCATAAAATAATAATGCATATAGTGCTGCCGCATTCAAATACAAACAAAGAAAGAAGACCGAGGAGAAGATTATGAAACTTAATATGAAGGCCATAGATAGAACATTCAACATTCAAAGCCAAAACATTCAAAAAACATCAAAAAATATTTAAACCATTTAAAGCTAGAACATTCAACATTCAAAGCCAAACCCAAAAACTTGTCAAGTTAGACCAATTATTTGATACTCAAACCCAAAACATTAGAGATAATTACCTCTCTTACAATGCTATTGGTCACTAGTGGTAGGAGGCTGCGTGAAAGGCGACCACTATTGGTAGGAAGCGATGGTGGTACTCGCAGCGATCGAGGCGTGATTAGTGTGAGGTGGCGGTGGAGGCGGGATTGATGGGAGGAGGCGATGCGAGGCAACAGTGGAGGCGGGACCGGTGGGAGGTGGCGGTGTGAGGCAGCGGTGGAGGCTTTGATGGTAGGCGAGGTGGGAGGCAGCGATGATTGGTAAGAGGCGATGACGATAGGTGGTGGTGGGAGCCGGCGGGGGAGGGAAAATGGTTGGGTGTCGGTAGTGAGATGTTAAGGAGTGAGGACAAGATCGAGCAAAGCAAAAAATTTTCGTTTTCTTTTAAGTTCTAGGGTTATGAGTTCTAAATGCAAGGTATTTACTAAAATACCCTCGGTTAGGTGAACCGCGGTTTAAAAAAAAAAAAACCGCGACCAAACCGCGAGTCCTAAAAACCCGACCAGACCATCCAGTTTAGACGGTTTAGGCGGTTTTTCTAAAATCGATGCCCACCCCAAATATGCACAGGTTGTCCACCTCGAGATATGTGCATGTCATTTGCATGAGTTGTTCATCTCGAGATACGTGCGCATTGTTTCCATAGGTTGTCCACCTCGAGATACGTACGTATCATTTGCATGGTTTGCATGGGTTGCATGAGGTTGCATGGGTTTTCCACCTTAAGATACTTTGCGTGTCGTTTGCATGGTTAACATGAATTGCATGAGGTTGCATGTGTTGTCCACCTCGAGATACGTGCGTGAAGTTTGCATGGTTTGCATGAATTACACGAGGTTGCATGGGTTGTCTACGTTTATATGCGCGCGTGATGTTTGCATGGCTTGCACGAGGTCGCCCACCTCGACATACGAGCATGGCGTTTGCATGGGTTGTCCGCATCGAGATACATGCGTGTCGTTTACATGGATCATCTACATAGAGATACATGTGTTACACTGGTTGTTTATCTCGAGACACGTGCGTGTCGTTAAGTTGCATGAGTTCTCTACCTCGATATGCACATGTCGTTTGCATTGGTTCTCCACCTCGATATGTGCGTGTGATATTTGAGTTGAACAAAGAACTCATTTTGAGAAGTAATTCATACACTTTACTATTTTGTATGAATGATGTAACGGCTCATTTTATAAATGTCTCTTCAATTTACAGACGTGGACGCCAGCTCGGATCTACGTGGACGTCGCGATAGGCTAGGACGCACGGGGACTTAGGTATGCTAGGTATTTGTGTGTTGGATGATTATTTGCGATGAGATTTATTGAAATACATCGTATGTGTATGTGTTGCATAAAAATACGTGCGAGATTGTGTGAACTGTATTCGCCTCGATATGCACGTCGACGGGTGCGGGTAGTTAACGGGACCGAATATTAGGTCGGGGAAACTAAAACACACAAATTAAATAAAAAATGGTCAAATAACTAATATGGAATGGGTATTAGGCGGCAAGTGACGTGGCAGTACGCGTATATCACTGTTCGGACGCGAAATCGGGAGTCGAAACACCTGAAAAATGGGCGAGTGTCCCAACTATGTCACATTTTGGTGTCAAGACAGAAAGTCAACATAACAATCCTTATCTCCACACTCCATCACCTTTTCTCTCACCTACATCTCTCACACACACATACACACCACCCGTACACACCATACACCCACCGATCGGGAGGCTGAGAGAAGGAACGCGGAGAGGAGGAGGAGAAGAAGATGCCGGGACAGAGAGAGGAGAACGTGGAAACACCACGATCGAGGTCAATCCTCGTTGTTATTGTGGGTTTCGGTGGTTGGCCATAGTGGCCGCGACAAGGGTTCGGCCATGGAGGCCGAATCAGGTCGTGGTGGTGATGGCAGGGGTGTCTCCCCTGCCATCGAGTCCACCGTGGGTTGGGGTGGAGAGCAACCCAAACCGCAAAACACAAAAAAAATAAAATTGGAGTTCTGATCGAACCAGCGAACTGGCGCTGGTTCGATCAGATGGGGAAGATGATGCACACGCGCGTGTGTGCATCCCCCAGTGGACCGAGCCCAGAATGGGCCGGGTCGGGTCCGACCCGACCCAAACAAAAAAAAAGAGGAAAATTTTGGGAAAAAAATTTGGAAAATTCTGAAAAAATTGGGAAAATTCTGAAAAAAAAAATATTTCCATAAAATAAATAGAAATTTATGAATTTCTATGAAAAATTAAATATTTAGATATTTTGGACGCGACTTTTTGCAGGATTTTACCTCGAAAAGCGCAAAATAGGAAATTTGGCCTAAAAATTTGAGAAATTGTCATGCTAAATTAAATTATTGATAAATGGACAGGTTGACACGGGTGATCAATTGGCGACCAAGGAGTGGACTTGGACCCGGGGATTGATTACGGGGTAGGAGAACGCGTTGTGATGTTTGTAAAACCCAATGGAAAAACACTTGAGTATTTATTTTGCTTTGTGATTCCATTCAATTCCACTATTTCCTTATGGTTTTTCATATATCTTATCTTATCGTTGTTTGCACAGTTGGTTAGTTACTCCCACCGAATTTTTCGTTGTGTGTCTATGCATTCTAGACCATAGCTTATGTATCAGGAGTTCTCGGTGGATAATGACCCGAGGGAACTACTACATGTGTCGGTGCGTCGTAAGTCTATGCCGGCCACCGAGAGGGGTCAGGTGATAGCTAGTTGGGTGCGCCCACTAGTAGGATCCTGGAAGGGAATCCCGAAGTATGGTTTAGTCTGACTGGAACAGGCACACACATTTGCACTTTATTGTTATCTATGCATGCGATGCCCTACTTACAGTTGTTTGTTTACATTCCGCATGTTTATTTAACGGTATTTATTGACTTCCACTTGTTTATGTAAATGCTCGGAGGAGTTCCTTGAGATTTTACTGACTGTACTCGTCATCCATTTTCTTCTGTAATGATTGAGTGCAGATCCGAGTACAAGTAAAGGCAAGAGGATCTTAGGCGACTACCTTTGACTGCCTACCTTTGAGGATTACTTGTACGTGTGAATATTTTGATATTTTGACTCTTTTAGGAATTTGGGGAGTGACATGACCTTGTACATGTTTAGTTTTATATGGTACAGTTGTTAACGCAATACTTTTTAGGGTTTTTCCACACTAGGTTTTGTTTAATTGATTAATATTTCTGCATTTACGTACAACTTCCGCTACATATGTCATTTATACACTATACACACACAAGTGGATACATTTCAAGACAGAGAAAGGACGGGCAGGTGCCATACACATGTAGTTGGGCCAGCCGGCAAGGAGTACACGGAGACACGTCACCCCGAGGCGGCGAGGGCCGCCACATTTGGTATCAAAGCTTAGGTTGGCTTAGGAGATTGTGATTCCAACGCCACATTTGGTATCAGAGCCCAGGTTGGCTTAAGATATTGTGACTATATGCTATACGTATATACCTCGAGACTGATCCGTAGCGCATTCTAGATGTAGATCATGGACGGACAGTCTGGTACGCCGGTATAGACTGGATAGACTAGTGATTCGGCTAGGGATGTCCCAGTTACGACGAGTGTGGAGGATAGACTCTCGGCACAGGAGACATAAATGGTCGAGGTATTACGGCTACTACGAGAGCATACTGCAGTCCTGGCGGCACTCACTTCGGCGAGAGAGCCGGTTATTGTGACCATACCGGCGGGGACAGCTGTTGTTCCAGTGGTACCCCAGACTCCAGTTCAGGGGGTAGCGGTAGAGGCACCTACAGAGACAGCTACCGCAGCCGTTGTTCCTTTGGAGACTTCTACTCTTACGCCCCCCCTCCCACTATTGATATTCCTACTACATCGGCATTCGTCCCGGCACCCGAGGCGAAGCTGTTGAGGGAGTTTTTGAATTTTTAGCCTGGATTCTTTTATGGAGGCGGTGACCCGAGGCTGTAGGGAGATGGATAGTATCTCATCAGCGTTTCCATAAGCTGATGAGGAACGATGAGACAGTACATGCACAACTTTCAGGAGCTTGTTTTAGAGGGCATGCAGCGGTCTAGTGGACGACATATACGGATACTCATCCGGAACCGACGATATGGGTTGAGTTTAGGGAGCTATTCTACGATCAGTACATACCTATGGAGGTTAGGTTGAGGCTGAGGGAGGAGTTCCTAGCATTGAGAAATGGTAGTCGGACCTTGATGAAGTATATGAAGAGGTTCTGACATCTGCTTCAATTCTCTCTGGATGTTACCGAGATAGAGCGATTGCAGATTTATTATTTCACCAAAGGGGTTGATGACAGGATATCGTTAGCCGTTGTCTCGACCGGAGCCACGACATTGCAGGAGATCTTTGACAAGGCATTGGCTTATGAGACTTATATACTGCAGAGGGCTGACAGACGTTTGAATGGCAGGGAGGTATAGTCAGGGCATAGTTTTGGGTTGACTCAGAGGCATAAAAGACCAATGGAGCGTCCGGATAGAGGCTGGAGAGATGATAGAAAGGAGATGGGCGGTTGGGATGATTTTCACGGAAGTCAGTTTCGATATGAGAAACCACAGCTAGTTAATGCTATCACCTCAGCACTAGTGAATCGATAGAGAGCACAGCCACATGAGTCTTGTCAAGGTCGAGAAAAGATGGGACATGACAGGGGTCAAGAAGATCGGGGTTAGAGATAGGGAGACGGACAGACGAGTAGACTGGATAGCCGTAGATGCCACCAATGTGGGTAGAGGGGACACTTGAGGGCTGGCTGTCGGACACCACCATCGCCACGACAAAGCATTAGACCAGTCCAGAGATATAGTACATGCGTTAGCACACCCAGATAGTGGGGCGACTAAGCAACTCGTTGAAGGTACATTACTTATATTTGGTCGCCATATGCATGCTATGTTTGATTGTGGTAGTATTTTATTGCTTCTTGCTGGACGTATTATTGGGTTGTTAGGGTTAGTTACACAGACACTAGAGCCACATCTTGTCCTTAGTACGACCGCTGGGGATAAGATATACCCTAACCGAATACGTCGAGACGTGATAATAAAGGTGGATCGAGTTTCATGTTCCTATCATGCACGGATAGATTGTTACGGCAAGAGGATAGAGTTTCATATTCCTGGCATACCGAAGTTCGTATTATTTGAATTGACAACTGACTTACCCATCACGAGAGGTCGACTAGCTACAGCGCAGGAGATGGAGGCAGTTACGGCGATAGTTGAGCCGGAGGTTCGAATGGAGGGCGATTGAAAAGTTCCGGTGGTTCGGGATTTTGTCACAGTTGAGATACCTACCGTATCGATTGAACGGATTGCCGAGTGTTAGAGGGCTGATGGGCTGTATGAGCGGGTCAGTAGTCTGTTACGAAATTCAGAATGCACTGATTGGGCAGAAACCGCAGATCGATGTTTAAGATACCGATGGAGATTGTGGCTACCTACGGATCAGGAGATACGGGACGGGATTCTGGAAGATGCACATCGGTCTCGGTACACAAGTAGGGTCTGAGATAGTTATTGATCACACAGGAAAATGTGACAAATTCGTCAGAAGCTGCGAGTTGCACAAGATAGACAGAAAAAAATACGCGGATAGGTATTGCGAGGATTTGAGCTACGACGAGGGCGAAAATGGCACCGAGATACATTGGGCCATATCAGATTGCACAAAGAGTAAGCACTGTTGCATATCAGTTGGAGTTACCTGCCGAGTTAGCTGGAGTTCATCCAACATTTCATATTTCCATGTTAAGACTCGCTAGGTCAGGGCCGAGACCAACGATTGAGTTGGGACAGGTGGAGATACAGCATGACGTGACCTATAAGGAGAGACTGATAGAGTTCTACGTTCATCGAGTTCAAATTCTCCGGAACAGGGAACTCGCGAAGGTCCTGGTTCGTTGACAACATCATAGGACGGAGGGACTTACCTGGGAGCTCGAATCGATAATGAAGACACGATACCCTTAGATATTCTCTAGTATGGGAATTTAGTTACAGTGAAATTTCGGGACGAAATTTTATTTAGTTGGGAAGAACTGTAACGGCCCATTTTATAAATGTCTTTTCAATTTACAGACGTGGACGCCAGCTCGGATCTACGTGGACATCACGATAGGCTAGGACGCACGGGGACTTAGGTATGCTAGATATTTGTGTGTTGGATGCTTATTTGCGGTGAAATTTATTGAAATACATCACATGTGTGTATGTTGCAAAAACATACGTGCGAGATTGTGTGAATTGTATTCGCCTCGATATGCGTGTCGACGCGGGTACCGGGTAGTTGACGAGACTGAATATTAGGTCGGGGAAACTAAAACACACAAATTAAATAAAAAATGGCCAAATAACTAATATGGAATGGGTATTAGGCGACCAATGACGCGGCGGTACGCGTATATCGCTGTTCGAAAGCGAAATCAGGCGTCGAAACACCCGAAAAATGGGCGAGTGTCCCAAACTATGTCACATTTTGGAGTGAAGACACAAAGTCAACATAACAATCCTTATCTACACACTCCAACACCTTTTCTCTCACCTACATCTCACACACACACACATACACACCACCCGTACACACCACACACCCACCAATCGGGAGGCCGAGAGAAGGAACGCGGAGAGGAGGAGGAGAAGAAGACGTCGCGAAAGAGAGAGGAGGACGTGGAGACGCCACGATTGAGGTGAGTCCTCATTGTTATTTTAGGTTTCGGTGGTTGGCCATGGTGGCCGGGACAAGGGTTCGGCCTTGGAGGCTGAACCGGGTCGCGGTGGTGATGGCAGGGGTGTCTCCCCTGCCATCGAGTCCACCGGAGGTTGGGGTGGAGAGCAACCACAACCCCAAACCCCAAAACACGGAACAAAAAAAGAAAAAAAAATTGGAGTTCTCATCGAACCGAACGAACGAGGTGGCGCGGTTCGATCGGGATGAGAATATGATGCACACGCGCGCGCGCTCCCGCGTGTGCATCCCCCATTAGGTCGGGCCCGAACGGGCCGGGCTTGGCCCATGGCCCGAGCCCGGACTGTTCTAGCCGGGTCGGGTCCGACCCGATTGGGTCGACCCGACCCAAACAAAAAAAAAGAGGAAAATTTTGGAAAAAAAAATTTGGAAAATTCCGAAAAAATTGGAGAAATTCTGAAAAAATATATTTCCTTAAAATAAATAGAAATTTATGAATTTCTATGAAAAATAAAATATTTGGATATTTCGGACGCGACTTTTTGTGCGGTTTTGCCTCGAAAAGCACGAAATAGGCAATTTGGCCTAAAAACTTGAGAAATTGTCATGCTAAATTAAATTATTGATAAATGGACATAGGTTGACACGGGTGATCAATTGGCGACCAAGGACCCAGTGGACTTGGACCCGGGGATTGATTACATGGTAAGAGAGCGCGTTGTGAGGTTTGTAAAACCCAATGGAAAAACTCTTGAGTATTTATTTTGCTTTGTAATTCCTTTCGATTCCTGAATTTCCTTGTGATTTTTCTTATATCGTATCTTATCGTTGTTTGCACGGTTGGTTAGTTACTCCCACCGGATTTTTCGTTTTGTGTCTATGCATTCTAGACCATAGCATGTGTATCAGGAGTTCTCGGTTGATAATAACCCGAGGGAATTGCTACATGTGTCGGTGCGTCGTAGGTCTACGCCGGCCACTGAGAGGGATCGGGTGATAGCTAGTTGGGTGCGCCCACTAGTGGGATCCTGGAAGGGAATCCCAAAGTATGGTTTAGTCTAACTGGAACAGGCACACACATTTGTGATTTATTGTTATCTATTCATGCGATGCCCTACTTATAGTTGTATGTTTACATTCCGCATGTTTATTGAACAATATTTATTGACTTTCACTTATTTATGTAAATGCTCGGAGGAGTTCCTTGAGATTTTACTGACTGTACTCGTCATCCATTTTCTTCTGTGATGATTGAGTCCAGATCCGAGTACAAGTAAAGGCAAGAGGATCTTAGGCAAGTACCTCTGACTGCCTACCTTTGAGGATTACTTGTACGTGTGAATATTTTGATATTTTGACTCTTTTAAGAATTTGGGGAGTGACATGACCTTGTACATGCTTAGTTTTATATCGTACAATTGTTAACACAATACTTTTTAGGGTTTTTCCACACTATGTTTTGTTTAATTGATTAATATTTCCGCATTTACGTACAACTTCCGCTGCATATGTCATTTATACACTGTACACACACAAGCGGATATACATTTCGAGACAGAGAAAGGACGAGCAAGTGGATATACACGTGTAGTTGGGCCAGCTGGCAAAGAGTACACGGAGACACGTCACCCCGTGGCGGCAAGGGCCGCCACAAATGACTCATTTTCAAAAGGAGCTATTCTTACAAGTTCTTTCCAGCTCATCAAACCACAATGCCATACATCCACCTCATCATCAATGTCTCATTTTCAAAAGAAGATTAATTTTGTAATTTTAAAGTAATCCTCCTTATTTAATGAATAAAAAATTAAACACACCTTACTATATGAAAAAACCCCATTCCATACATGAGACACCTGACAAGCCAATGCGGAGTAAGCGAGGGCATCAGTCACTCTATTCGCTTCTCGAGAAATGTAGGCACAATCAATTCGAAAGACATTGTCTTCCCTAATCTTAGAAATTAGATTTCCATCGGCTCCATTTGTCGATCACCCCTGAATTTTCTTCACAAGCACCTGGGCATCACTCTCCACTCTAGAGATTTCTAGATCGAGCTCCTGAGCTAATTCGAGTCCTCTCTGAACAATTTACACACTATAACAGTGGATCAACAATCAAATGATCAATTGATCATCAATGTAACAGTGAATCAAATGAAGAAGAAAACAGAACAATCTTCTATCTGTTATTCCATAAACTCGAAAATACAGTGTACATGATTTATATACTAAACAAGAAGGTGTACATTCACAACTAACTAAAGTGAGCTAACATGTACCTATGATACAATACACACCATCCTCATGATTCAATACATTACATACCAGCTTACATAACCAGCTTCATAATACATTACATAACTCTACATCCCCCTCAAGATGGAAGTCTATGCCAGTCACATAGACCCATCTTGGACAATAAATCAGAGAACAAAGGAGCTGGTAATGATTTGGTAAACAAATCAGCTAGCTATAACCGAGTAGGAACATATTGTGGAAGAACAAAACCACATTTGAACTGATGTCAAACTAGATGACAATCAATTTCCAAATGCTTGGTACGTTCATGAAAAACAGGGTTGGCAGAGAGATGAATTGCAGCTTGATTATCACACCAAAGAGGTATAGGAAGAGGAGTAGGAACACCTAAGTCCTTAAGAATATAAGAGATCCATAACAATTCACAAACCGTGGAGGATAAACTCCTATATTCAGTTTCAGCAGAGGACTTAGAAACAGTAGCTTGTTTCTTAGTTTTCCATGAGATCAAAGAGGATCCCATGAACACACAATAATAGGTGAGAGACTTCCGAGAAAGAGGACAAGCAAGCTCACAAGGAGTACCCTTAAATCCATACCTTAAAACAAGCCTGGAAGTGATACCGTAAAACATGGAGTGCACCAGACCAATGTTGTTCTGTAGGAGCTTGGACAAACTGACTCAACTACTGTGTGGCATAGGTGATGTCAGGACGAGTGAAACCCAAGTAAAGAAGACGACCAATGAGTGTTCGATATCGATCAGCTTCAAGGAATAAAGAAGAATCACCATCATTAAACTTGCAGTCACGAGGAAGTGGAGTAGCTGCTGGTTTGGCCATGGTAAGACCAGCACCAGTAAGCAAATCAAGAACATACTTGCGTTGATGAACATAAAGGCCTGATGAAGATCCCCCAAAAAATAACGGGCTTGTCCAAGATCCTTGATAGTGAACAAGTTGTGTAAGAATGTCTTGACTTGGTGAATCAATTCAAGAGAAGTGTCAGTAAGGAGAACATCATCAACATATACCAGCAACACCAAAAATTGACCATCAATGTTGTAAGTAAACAAACAAGGATCATGGACAGACTGAATGAAACCAAAAGATTGAAGTTTAGAAGTAAACTCATGGTTCCATTGTCTGGAAGCTTGCTTTAAACCATACAAGGATTGATGAAGTTTACAAACTTGATTAGGAGAAGCCAAATTGTAACCATCAGGAGGCTTCATATAAACATCTTCATTAATATAACTATGTACGAAGGCATTATTAACATCCAATTGATGTAAAGGCCAATTTCGAGCAACTGTTAAGGATAAAACAATCCTAACAGTGACATTCTTGGCAACAGGAGAGAAAGAATCAGTATAATCAACACCTTCAATTTGATTAAATCCCTTTGCAACCAAACGAGCTTTACACCTATCCAAGGAACCATCAGGATTAAGTTTAACCTTGTAAACCCACTTAGAACCAATGGCCTTTTTATTAGATGGTAGAATAGTAAGACTCCAAGTACCATTGTCCTCCAAAGCTTGTAACTCCTTATTCATTGCTTCGACCCAAACAGGATCATGTTGAGCTTGAGCATAACAAGTAGGCTCCTTTATGTTTGAAACAGCAGCCAAGAAGCATTTGTAATCAGCAGTAATGTGAGAAAAATGAATGAAAGGAAATGTAGGAGGGGTACTAGCAGAAAGAGGAATCTCTGCTCGAGTGAAAACAGATGTATGAACATTGTTCAAAACAAAATCATTCATCCAAAGAGGCTTGTGAACAGCGCGATGAGTCTTGCGAGAAACAATTGCAGTATGAGGCATGACAACTTCAGGTAAGACAACATCAGTATGAGGTACTAATGTATCATCGATAGGCATATAGGAGACGGCTTCAGAAACTGCAGAAGGTGTTTTATTATGAGGAGAAACTGCAACAGGTAACTCCTTAGAGTGAGGCATAGCAGCAGAAATAGGAACTTTAGTTGGAGAAGATACAACAACAGAAGTTGGAACATCTCTTAAGTAATCAAAGTGATCATCACAGGAAATAGGCAATGGACACTCTGAACTTGAAGTAACCTTGTGAAATGGAAACTGATTTTCAAAGAAAATCACATCCCTTGAAACAAAACATGTATGTGTGGCCATATTGTATAATCTATAGGCCTTTTGTCCGGGGGAATAACCAAGGAAGAAACACTTAATTGCTCGTGAATCTAACTTGGTTTTGCTTGGTGAAACATTAGTAGCAAAACACAAACAGCCAAAAGTCTTCAAGGAGAAATAATTTGGTAGCCTTCCAAATAAGAGATAGTAAGGAGACTTCCATTGCAGCAATTGAGAAGGCAGTCGATTAATGATATAAGTAGCAGTAAAAACCGCATCACCCCAAAATTTTGTGGACAAACCAGACTGAAAAATTAAAGCTCTTGTAACTTGTAACAAATGACAATGCTTTCTTTCAACCACACCATTTTGCTGAGGTGTATAAGGTGTTGATCTTTGATGAACAATTCCCAAACCAGAGAATAAAGCATGACAATCTTTATTACAAAACTCAGTACCATTATCAGTCCTAATGGTTTGAACTGAGGCTTTGAAATGATTGTGAATAAATGCTAGAAACTGCTTGATGAGAGTGCCTGTCAAGGACTTATGTTTCATTAAAAAAGTCCATGTAAATCGACTATAATCATCCACAATTGTCAAGAAAAAATGAGCTCCTTCAATAGAAGATTGCTTATATGGTCCCCAAACATCCATATGCAACAACTGAAAAGGACAAGAAGTTTGAATAGAACTCAATGGAAAAACCATTCTGCATTGTTTGGACATTTGACAAACATCACAAGGTACATTGTGTCCTCCATTTGAAGAACTGTTAAGTAACAAATCAAGCTGTTTTGTTACATTAACAGACGGGTGCCCCAAACGACAGTGTCATGAGAAATTATCAGTAGCATTATTACAGTAAGCTAGTGATAATTTTGTAGGAGACACAAATGAAGCAATGACAACTTTATCAAAAGAATTGGAATCCAATATGTAGAGGCCTCCAATCATCCTTCCCACAGCTAGAACTTGAGAGTGCTCAATGTTCTGTATAGTACAAAATGACGGATAAAACTCGATTGTCAGTTTAGTAGAGGAGAGTAGCTTACTAACTGACAAGAGATTATACTTGAATGAATTTATATGTAAGCAGGAAGATAGTACTAAGTCTGAACTCAGTTGCACATCTCCTATGTAATTAACTTCTTTAGTATGTCCATCGGCAAACAAACCGAAACAGGTTTAGCCAAAACAGTGATATTAGCAAGTAAATCATAGTTAATACACATATGATTTGTTGCTCCACTATCCACAATCCAAACATCTGAACTAAAAGAGGAATGAAAGCTAGAAAGCTTTTGTGTGAACTACCTTTAAAATCAGACACAGCTGAATTCACATGAGCAGAAACACCTTCAACTGAAACAGTTTTTCCTTTTATGAAATTCTCAATGCCTTGTTGTATCATTGCTGCAATATTAGTTTGAAAATCTTCAAACCGAAAAGGTCTGCATCTTGTATATCCGTAGAGGTGATTCCATCGTTTTACAAAAGATTTTGAACTATTATTCAGCTGCTTCTTGTCAAGCTCTTTCTTATACCAATCTGGGATTCCATGAAGCTTGAAACAAGTCTCTTTTGTGTGCCTCTTTGCCTTACAATGATCATAGAACAATTCATCTTTATTAACAAATTTCTTGTGATTTCCCTTTCCAGCAAATCTATGACCACCGGTTGAACCAGATGAGCCAGAATTCATTTTGGTAGTTTTCATCATCATGGTTGTATCCATTACAGGGGAATAACCAACATGTACCTCCTTTTGCTTTTCAACTCTAAGAATTATAGAGTAAGCTTTGTTTATATTTGGTAATGGATCCATCACCAAGATTTGATTACGAATGTGATCATACATATCACCTAATCCCATCAGAAATTGCATCAATCTATCATTAGATTCCAGAACTGCCATTGTTGCTGAAGCTCCACACTCACAAACAGGTAAAGGAACTAAACAGTTTAGTTCATCCCACAACTTTTTAAGTTTTGTGTAATACTGTGAAACTGACATATCTCCTTGACTTATAGAAGAGATATCTCATTTTAATTGATACAAGAGAGGTCCATTACATTCTCCAAACCTTTCTTTCAATTCATTCTATAGATCAAAAGATGAAGTTGTATAAAGAAAAGCTTCAACAATATCTTTTGAAACAGAATTCAAAATCCAAGAAGTTACCATATAATCCACTTTGATCCATCGATCCAAGTTTGAATCAGTGGAATCTGGCTTCATACATTTTCCATCGATGAAACCAATCTTTGTTTTCGCACCTAAAGCAATCAACATAGCTCGACTCCAAGAAAGGTAATTTGAACCAGTGAGAGTATTAGAAGCAAGTACCATACGTGGATGATCAGATCCTTGAAGGAAATAAGGACTTTCGACACCAAGATCGTCTACATCATGAGCTTTCCTGCTCCATTTCGAATCGACGAACTTGAAGAACCATGAATGGAAGCCATGATCAGACACTCAATCAATTAAGCTCAACATAGATCAAGAACAATGAAGAACCTGCTCTGATACCATGAACAATTTACACACTAAAACGGTGGATCAACAATCAAATGATCAATTGATCATCAATGTAACAGTGAATCAAATGAAGAAGAAAATAGAACAATCTTCTATCTGTTATTCCATAAACTCAAAAATACAGTGTACATGATTTATATACTAAACAAGAAGGTTTACATTACACACCCCTGTCACAACTAACTAAAGTAAGCTAACATGTACCTATGATACAATACACACCAGCCTCATGATTCAATACATTACATACCAGCTTACATAACCAGCTTCATAATACATTACATAACTCTACACTCTCTTCATCGCCCATGTCTCAACAAGTTCGATCGATAAAGGGTCTTCGATGTACTCTGCAAAGGCTACATGAATCGAGCCTAGATTGTCTCGGATAACTCCACCAATTCCACATTCTCTCGTTTCAGCTCGTACCGATGCATTGACATTCAACTTAAAAGAGTTCGCCTATGAGGCTTCCATTTCTCTAGTCTACCCTCTCGGATCTGGGGTGCGCCATCCTTCGTCATTTATTGGTATTCACGGAGGTGGTTGTAGATATACTCTTGAAGGGTAATTAGATCTATTGTCTTGCTTTCAAAAAGCCATTTATTTCTGCAATTCCAGAGACACCACAACGACACAACTGCAAGTTCCATATCTGTCAAGGGAAAATTCAATATACACTCCAGGAAACTAGCACCGATTGAGGGAAAAATTACAAAAGTACAACTATTTTTAGTTTAAATGTGGAAAATAACGTATTGTTTTTTTATTCCAAAAATAGACAATATCGCCTATCTAAATCGTGCTATTAGGTGGGTGTATTTTTTTGTTGATGTGTCCGAGCCACGTAGAACGGCCTTAAACTGATAGCGTCTTTTGAAAGGGCGCTATCAGTGTATGACTGTCCCACGTGGACAGTGAGGTGGAAGGCAATTGTATAGATAACTCATTTTAAAAAGGAGCTATCTATACAAAATTATACACTCTATGAATGACTCCCGAAAAGGAGCTATCAATACTAATTTTTTTCCCCATGAACGACACGTGCATATGGAGATGGACGACCCGCGCCACTCGCATATCTCGAGGTAGACAACCAATGTAAACAACGCGCATGCATATCGGCTGGACAACCCATGCAAACGTCACCCATGTATGCCGAGGCGGAGATTTCATGCAAATGTCTGACACGTATGTTGAGGTGGGTGGCCCATGCAACCTCGTGCAACTCATGCAAAAGTCACACACGTGTCTCGAGGTTATAAAACCAATACCAACGTCACACACATATCTCCTGGTTGACAACACATGGAAACGCCACGCACGTATATCGAGGTGGGTGAGCCATGCATATCCATTACAAACCATGGACCTTATGCAGATGTCATGCACGTATCGTGAGGCGGACAACCTGGGTAAGTTGCATGCTTACTATGGATATGCATGGCTTGCCCACCTCGACATACGTGCACGGCGTTTCCATGTGTTGTCAACCAGAGATACGTGTGTGACGTTAGCATTGGCTTTATCACCTTGAGACACGTGTGTGACGTTTGCATGAGTTGCACGAGTTGTACGAGGTTGCATGAGTCGCCCACCTCGACAAACGTGCTTGACATTTGCATGAAATCTCCACCTCGGCATATATGGGTGACGTTTGCATGGGTTGTTCACGTCGATATGCGTGCGCGTTATTTACATTAGTTGTCTACCTCGAGATATGCGAGTGGTACGGTCGTCCATTTCCATATGCACGTGGCGGTCATGCGAAAAAAATTTGTATTGATAGCTCATTTTCAAAAGGAGTCATCCATAAAGTGTATAGTTTTGTATAGATAGCTCATTTTGAAAAAGAGCTATCTATACACATTGCCTCGCCACCTCACCGCCACCTCACATCCATGATGCCAACTCATAAGCAATAACGTCTTTTCATAAGGTGTTATCACCTATTTTTGTAAATTAAAAGTAAACTACCATATTTTGTGAAATAAAATGTAAATGTCCCCCACTTTTAAAAAAACACCCGATTGAGGTGGACAGAATATTAGAAATCTTCTTTGCAAAATGGCTCTAAACCCAAAGCTTTGTTGGGATGTTGCAGGTAAACAGTGCATGAGTCAGAATTTCTTCCTCAAATTTAGATATACTAAATCTCCCTGCCTCCACTAATCTTCTCTTGACCAGATTTGCCTCTGTTGGTAAAGCATTCCAGGGCCATACTCTACATAAAAATTTCCACTTTGGGAGTGAAAATGTAACTAACTCATCAAGAATTGTATGAACAATCTCACTATTTTCATTAACCTGAAAACATAGAGTTTACTTGTATTTATAGATGGATAGAAGAGTTTACAACCATTGATCATACAACTATCATAACTAACTACTGAGGCTTTATAACTACATTACAACATGATGTACAATATCACTGATCCAGTACACCTACACCCTTAATGGTTTATTCTTACATCCCCCCTCAAACGAAGAGGAATGGGAATGACACCAAGTTTGATCCGTAATTCATGAAACCAGGAAGTGGACAAAGCTTTAGTAAAACAATCAGCAATTTGATATGAGTGGGAACATATTGCACAGATAGATCACCCTACAACACCTTGTCTCGCACAAAGTTGATATCATTCTCAATATGTTTGGTTCTTGAATGAAAGACAGGATTGCGAGCAAGGGAAGCAGCACTCAGATTGTCACACCGAAGAACTGGAACAGCGGGAAGTTGAAACTGTAATTCAGTTAACAAAGAACGAATCCAAGTAACCTCAGCAATCACATGAGCTAATTCTCGATATTCTAATTCAGTGCTACACCTTGCCAATACACCGCTTCTTGGATTGCCAAGAAATTAGATTTGAACCAAAGTAAACAACAAAACCAAAGAATGGATTTCCATCATCTAGATTTGCACCCAATCAAGATCTCGAATAGCTGTCAACATAAGCTTTGAACCAGATTTGAAACTCAAACCCAAATGAAGTGTGCCTTTTAAGAATCGCAATACACATTTCAAAGCTTGCCAATGAGAAGTAGAAGGACTTTGTTGATATGAGCTTAATCAATTTACTATGAAGGAAATGTCTGGTCTGGTATGAACAACATACTGTAATCCACCAAGAAGACTTCTATAAAGAGAAGGATCATGAAACAAAGAATGACTATCACTGCACAATTGTTTCCCAGAAGCAGCAGGAGATTCAACAACCTTTGCATTGGACATGCCAGCCTTCAACAACAATGAAGATATGTAGCTGGACTGGTTGAGATATAAACTAGAAGCATCACGTCGAACTTCAAACCCCAAGAACAAGCTTAACTCCCCAATATCCTTCAAAGCAAAGGTATTATTCAAATTATTGATAAAAGATCAATTGCAAAGCGAGTTTAGCACCAGTGACAATAATGTCATCAACATAGATCAACACATAAAGAGGAGAAGTTTCCCAAGTAGTAATGAACAGAGAAGAATCAGCTTTAGAATTTCGAAAACCCCATGACAACAAAGCCCATTTTAATTGATCAAACCAAGCTCTTGGAGCTTGTCGAAGACCATACAAAACCTTATGAATTTGACAAACATGATGAGGATTGGAATCATCAAAAAAACCAGCTGGTTGATGAGTATAAACCTCTTCCATTAACTGACCATTAAGGAATGCATTATTAACATTAATTTGTCTAATAGACCAACCATATGTCACTGCAATGGAGACAATGATTCTAATAGTTGCAGATTTGATCACGTGCTATAAGTTTTTGAAAAATCAATGCCAGGTATTTGTTTAAAACCTTTAGCAACTAACCTTGCTTTTATATTTGTTAACAATTCCATCAGAATTTTTCTTCACTGTGAAGATCCACTTATTTGCAACAACATTTTGATCTTTAGAAAGAGATACCAGAGACCATGTACCATTTATCATCAATGCTTGATACTCCTTTTCCATTGCTTCTCTCCAATGAGGAATAGATAGAGTCATCTCCACTGTAGAAGGAATATAATCAACGGCAGAACATGTAGCAGTAAATACTTTCTTCATAGAAATCCCATTCTTTCCCCTGGTAATCATTTGGTGAGTATTTGTAGGTAGAGTAACAGGAGATGATTGTGGTGGAAATGATTGTGGTGGAGATGATTGTGGTGAAGATGATTATGGTAAAGTTGTTGGTGAAACTGATGAAGATGGTGGCATTTGAGACTGAGATGAACCAGGGTAAGAATGTTTATCAATAGTGACAATTGAGTGTGGAACAACAGATATACGAGAAGAAGATTTAGCTGTGGAGAACAAAGAAGAATAAGGAAAATCTTCTTCATCAAAAATAACATGTCTTGAGATATAAAGTCTTCCTGATTTTCCCAAGCATTTGTAACCTTTATGAGCTGTAGTGTAACCCAGAAAAATACTCTTCTCAGACCTGAACTGATACTTGTGCTGATTATAAGGTCTTGTATATGGATAACAAGCACAACCAAACACCTTAAGAATTGTATAATCTGGAGGTTGTTGATAAAGAGAGCTTCCAGATAATACTTATGAAGGAAGTCTATTAATAAGGAAAACTGATGTGGAACAAGCATTAGACCAAAATTTATAAGGCAACTGTGAATGAGCAAGAAATGTCAAGCTAGTCTTAATGATATGTCGATGTTTCCTCGCTGCTCTACCATTATGTTGATGAGTGTGTGGACAAGAATATTGAAAGAAAATGCCATGACTATCAAGAAAAGATTTAAAACACCTAAATTCACCTCCCCATTAGATTGCAACCTTTTAATCTTAGTAGAAAACTGATTTTCTACAAGAGTTTTGAAGTGAACAAAAGCATTAAAAGCATCTGATTTATTCTTCAATAGGTACAACCAAGTAAACCTTGTACAGTCATCTATAAAATGCACATAGTAATTGTATCCATCATGAGAAGTTACAGGTGCTGGACCCCAAACACCAGTGTGTATTAACTCCAATACATGTGTACTATGTGACTGTGAAACAGAAAATGGTAAAGCATGATGTTTACCAAGAGGGCAAGTAGAGCAAAATCCAACTGATGTTGAAGAAGCTTTGATGTGAGTTTTCGGCAGTTGTTGAAGTGTTGAAAGTGAGGGATGACCCAATCTCAAATGCCATAGTTGATTTGGTTTGTGCTGAGAAGTAACAAATGCTTGAGCATCAACTGAACTTGGAAAGAATTGGTACAATCCATCTTTGAGCTTGCCTTGAAGGAGAACTTGTTTAGTGTGAATATCCTTTATCAAGCAAGTAGAAGAGTTAAACTCAATAACCACATCATTGTCCCAAGTTAGCTGAGAAATACTAAACATATTTTTCTTTATATATGGAACACAAAGTGTATTGGGAAATTTCAATGAAGATTGTTGTGAAGGGGTCTTAGCATGACCAATAGATATAATATTTAAACGATTACCATTCCCAACAACCAAGGAGCAATTACCTGAATAGGTAGTACTATTTATGAGTTGTGATGGATCAGCAGTCACATGTGAAGTAGCTCCACTATCAGCATACCAAGAAGAGTCTGGTATGGAATCGGCAGATGATATGAAACTCTACGCATTTTGTGGAGGTGGATAGAATTGTTGTGCAGAAGTAGGAACTTGGTGTGCCAGGAATG
The DNA here is from genome assembly GCA_039657365.1 of Stephania yunnanensis. Taxonomy (NCBI): domain Eukaryota; kingdom Viridiplantae; phylum Streptophyta; class Magnoliopsida; order Ranunculales; family Menispermaceae; genus Stephania; species Stephania yunnanensis. The sequence goes on along the minus strand of CM077581.1, from coordinate 20,824,210 downwards.
CTCCCCTTTGATATTGACTTGACATTTGAGACTGATTGAACTGTGATTGTGATGATCCATTATATGAATTTGCTCCCATGTAGTTCATATCAGACCTGTAGTAACACACTGCAGCTGTGTGTCCAATCTTGTTGCAGATTTGACAAGTTGGACGATTGTTTATGTTCTTGAAACCTCATCTTCCTCTGAATCTGCCATTTCCTCGACCTCTTCTATTACAATTTCCAACACCTATATATCATCCTCCATAACTTTGGGGTTGTGACTTGTTTGTACTTCCATTTCCATATATTAGTTCAGCAACATTAGCTTGTGTTGATGTATTCAGATTCATTGAATTGATTCCATTCAATGTTTGCAGTTGAATCAATTTCGCCTCAAAACTTAACAGTGTAGATTGAACTTCTGGCAAAGATAGGTTTCGTTGTCCCTCCAATATTGTAGTGATTGGAAGGTATTCAACGTCCAGTCCGGAAAATGCACATGAGATTAGATCTTTCATCAAGATTGGTTCACCAGCTGTTGCTAATTTATCATAAAAAAATTTTAATTTCTTTAGATACACCATCATCGACATATTTCCCTTTCTTAGGGTTCGCAACATTGTGCGATTCATCTGAATTTGAGCATAATTTTAAGCTCCACATAGAGATTCAATAGCTTCCCATAGTGATTTTGCTGAAAAAGCATATCCTGAGACTTGTGTAGCAATTGAATCTTGTAATGAAGTCAGTAGCCAAGAAACAAGAATTCGATCTTTCAAAAACCATTCTTCATATTCTGGATTGATTTCTTCAGAACCATCTAAGAACTTAGGAGGACATTCTTTTGTTCCAAATATAAAATCATCAAATCTGATTCCTTCAACTACTGGAACTACAATTGCTTTCCACGGCAAGAAATTTGATTCATCTAGTTTAATTGAAACAAATTGACTTACAGAATTACTAAATGGAGTGAGGAAAGGTGTTTATGCTGCCATTGATGTCTTCACTGGAGTCTTCAATGGAGTCGATGTTGACGATGATCTTGATGAAGATGCTAGGGTTCTAGGACCTTCCATCGCCTGAGCGTCTCAGCTCTGATACCATGAAAATGTAACTAACTCATCAAGAATTGTATGAACAATCTCACTGTTTTCATTAACCTGAAAACAGAGAGTTTACTTGTGTTTATAGATGGATAGAAGAGTTTACAACCATTGATCATACAACTATCATAACTAACTACTGAGGCTTTATAACTACATTACAACATGATGAACAATATCACTGATCCAGTACACCTACACCCTTAATGGTTTATTCTTAGAGGGCGTTAGTTGAGTGTTCCATATTTGAGCCCATAGCCTGTTGTTTATGAGGGCCGCTAAGAGCACCCCACATTTAATGAAGACACCCAAAGTTTTTGTAAAAATTTCAGCAAAAGTTGAAAAGACCATTTTGCCTTTGTATATATATTGATTCAAACCCCACAAATCATTTTGACAAAGAAAAAAAGGCACCCCACCACAAGGTTGAACCACAAAGCCACATTGTATTTTGCGAGCGTTGATCGATTCTTGCGGATTGACATCATCCGACAGCGAGGTAACAATGTTTGACAACCATATTCGGGTTTTTTAGAACCGTTTAGTTGTCTATAACTGTGAAAATGATGATTTGTTTGTCAACGTAGGGTTTGGTAATTTTTTCAAATCCGAACTTGTTTCCGCTATGTAATGGAGGATCGTCCTGCTTCAGTGCCAGAGAAGGTCGTACTTGAGGTAATTTTGCAAATTTATTGTATTTTTTTTGGGGTGCGCGATTCGCGATTGTTTCGGCCTCGCAGGACCGAGATGTATGGTTATGTCTCGGTTATAGAGGACCGATATGTTTACGTATGTCACGGAACGGTAAAATCGAGAGTATTCAGTAACTCTCGGTCGTTCGTGAGCGAGACTTTAAAGAAAGTTGCGGACCTGTACTACCGAGAACCTGTTTTTTTGGATGTTTTTGTGATTGTGCTGTACATTTTGGTTGATTATAAAGTTACACTGTTGTATTGCAGGTAATGCCGGTTTCTACCCTATTTCCAGACTACACGGACACGTTTACACCTTGTAGGCCATTCTCAACTAGAGAAGCGGCAGTTTCATGGCTTCAAATGATAGGCCGTGAGAACATGTTTGTGCAAGTGACAAATCACTCTGACGCTGGGGGCATTAAGTGCAGGGGAAGGGTGAAACTTGCCTGGGAGAGGTCAGGGACTTATAGGGGAATGTCACAAAGAGTTGGGAAGGGTAAAGCGGCAAACATTGCTTCGAAACCAAGAAATGAAGAAGAAGAGGAAACGGCGAGGACTCAAACTGGTACCAAGAAATGTGGATGCCATTTCCTTATCAACGTAAAGGAAAATGTTGACTCGTTGTGGTATATCACTGTTATATGTGGGAGGCACAATCACGAGCCCGCAAAAAACTTGGACGACCATTCATTTGCCGGGAGATTGGATAAGGGGGAGCAGGAAGTTGTAGTGCAAATGACAAAGGGGAATGTGAAGCCAAGAGACATCCTAAATACGTTGAAGCAAAGAGACGTTAAAAACGTATCGACAATGAGGACAATATATAATGCAAGACAAAAATTCCGAAATGAGGATGTGGGTGGGAGGACTCAAATGCAACAACTGTTGACCGAGATACCCTCATAAGCAGAAAAAACTAGTATCCAAGAACAAATTACAACCAAAATAAAACAATAGGCAATGTAACATTATTAATTCTTCATAAAAATGTAGTCAACAGGCAACAGGTACTCATCAAACATTTAAAAATGTCATACAAATATCTAGTCCATACGCACCATATAATCGCAACCCAACAAGTACTCATAAAACATTACAAACTCTCATAAAAAAGTTGACGATGACATCATAAAACTCAAAGAATGTCATACAAATGTCTATCCCTCCATTCTCGGCCGGTCATTGCTTGGGTTTTTTCATATTCTTCCTTCGATACTCCTTCCCATGCATTCTCTTCGGAGGGCGAGCATCGGCCGTGGCGGGCTGAGCTGTGGCCGGGGTGGAGTGTGTGGAAGTGCTACCATGCTGGGACGGCCTCGGGCCTGATTCGGTAGGGCCGGATGTTGCGGTTGTGCCGGTTGCGGTCGCCGGAGTCGTACTCGTGGGGGTGGGACTTATACTCCTCCCCGAAAGAAAGTTGACGATGTCACTCAGAATGGTCCTCGCCGACTCAATCGTACACACCTCCGGCGGGAGGTCCATCCATCGCAACAACGCGTCCAACGCTCGCCTATTACGCTGATGAAAAAAATCGGGTTACTATCAATGTAAAACATATCGGAATTAATAATAAATGCATAATACGTATAACCATTCCAATACCTCAAGTAGCTCGTTGTCTGCGATGGTTGTGGCGACCATTTCAAGGTCCTCAAAGCTCGGATTCGTGATAACGGGATGAGACACTTTGACGAACCAAGGCAGGTAGTCTGGTGTAGCCAAAAACTCAAATACTGCCTTCTCGCCCCGAACTTCAGGAGCCAACAAATGGTTCCTCCATCGCTCCCAATTGTCTTGTTCGAACCCATACTTGACGGAGTACTTGTTCGCAGATGGGCCTCTGTGTGCTTCCAATGGACGGTACGGAGGATCTGGTATAGATTGCACATGGCCAAACTGTCTCAGAATCCTCTCCGGGTGGTAGGGCTCCACCACATCCATGTACTTGATCTTCCCACTGTAAAAGGCCATCGCTTGCACAATGCCATTTTCCATTAAATTCACATATGGGTCCCAAGTGACCTAGTAAAAATGCAACAACCATTGTTAGCAAAATAAATTACCAAGAAACATCAATCATCAAGGATATGGATAACCATCTCGCCTCACTTGGTCGCAACCTATCCAAGGTTCTCCTAATGGCCCCGAGCTTGCCAACATTCGCAACCGTCTCGTGCTTTTGAATCCATCTGGAGACACGAGGTTGCACGTAGTCCATGTACTTCGCATTGGGCGTGGCCAGACCAAGTTTGAAATGGTCGTACACCAAGTAGGTTCGAGACCATCTTGATAGCGTCCGAGCGAGATTCCTCCGTGTACCTCGCAAAGTTCTCCACTGCAACAACTTTGCCCGTCACAGGGATCTTCAGGAGGAAGCTGACATCCTCTAATGAGATAGACATTTCACCAAAAGGTAGGTGAAATATGTTTGTCTCCGGCTGCCACCGCTCCACAAATGCAGAGATAACCTCCTTGTTGGCCTTTCGGTATGAGCAGTCTATCAGCGTATTCAACCCGGAACGCTGAATAATCCTCTGAAGTCCCGCCGTGTCCGGGTGGCACGACTGTAAATCCTATTCCGCTATTTGAGCTCCGTGATTGATACACTTAAGAACGGGCCGCTCCTGCAAATGTAAAAACATCTCGTCATTATGTGAAGACCATGAGTGTTAATGTGACGACCCCTCTCCTAATCTAGGGCACCGCCCGGCCTAATCCCGTAATTAAGCCCTAATCATATCCACGCAGGACTTAACTACGTATTAGTCAGCCTTTTCTAATTAAACCTTTTTTTAAATGAATTTATTAACAGAAGTCTTATTGATTATGCGGAAGCCATTTATAATATCTTAAGTGTGGAAAACCAGGAAATGCCATCGCATAAATATATATATAGTCTTCGAAATTCATTGAAACGATAAAATGGTCTAAGTCAAGTCGGGGAACTAACGCTCCACCCAATATACAACCCCAAAAAGTATCTGAAAGACATATATAAACTATACAATCAAAATATCAAAAGAAGACTTACAATCGATGTAGTGATGCGCCGCGGGCTCAAGGATAATCACCGATCTTCTCCTTGCCCGGCCTGCTGGTAGACGGCTCTGCACCCACCGTCATAAAAAGGACGGTGAGTACAAGAATAAAATAGTAATCCCCGATTACAAGTTTAATTTGTATTTCCAAATATTCAAATGGTATTTAAAAGCATATAAATTGGAAAACTGAAAAATAAACCATATGCGAGTAAATACCACAGTTAAACAAGTGATACTGACACTAGGCTAAGTAGTAGTGATTTAGGTCCGGTCAGCAGTGAAACGTGTCACCCCGACCCAATAATCATATAGCACAAGGGACTCTAACCCAAGTGTTACCAGAGACTCTAACCCCGGTGTGTAGACCACCTCAGGGACTCTAACCCCGAGTGTCATACAATGTCAAATAATGTGTGCCGACATCCCCGGGGACTCTAACCCCGTGATTCGCGCACACCTCGATCCAGTACGGGACCTAAATGCAACAACTACTTTTAAAATTTTCAAGAAATACCGGGTATGGATTGTCAAGGCATAGGGACATCTACACACCTAAACAAATAATGAATACAAGTCCTCTTAAACATTTATAAGATATTCACTAGCCTAATAGCATGCTATCTATCATTCAATTCACATTTGAAACAACAAAAATAGACATAGCATGGAATGGAATCAATGAATTAAATCAAATAAATGGATATCATGCAAACTAGACTCATCAAATGAGCATAGACACAAAAAACACATGATATAAGAATACAAAGGCAAAATAGTCAAAAGGACTATGCAAGAACAACAATTAATAGGAATGAAATGCCAAGTAAAATTGTCATTGGGTATACTCACAACAACAAAGTAAAGTTCTAGCTTTACTGGCCTCCCGATACTCCAACTCTTGTATTCGCTCTCCCGTACCCTTTTCCTAATCTCCTGAGTTCGGTGTCTCATTAGTTCAAATATATGAATTAAAACTCATTTTAGTGTGTTTATTGTGTATTCAAATTGGTTTAATAGACTTTAAATCAATCATCCTAATCAGCCCCTAAAGACTAAATTTAGTTTCAATTTCAGTCCTATATCTTAATGCACTTTTAGGCATGAAATGGTCCGAATATTGAATTCCTCCATCATCACCATTATTGTTGATTTATCTCTTAGCTTTCTAGAAAGGTTTAGTTTTCAGAATTTTGATTTAAACTGACAGAGATATCATGCTTTTACTAAACATAGGTCTGATTGAAATGTAATCCGACCAGCAGATTTAGAAAATCTATTTCTCCCAATCTATAGTTCCTAAAAATTTAATGTTTGGTCACAAGGTATAAAATATATCCAAATATAACATACTAAAATATTAGCTCATTTGGATAAGTAGTTAGAGAGTTATACCCTTAACAAATTTAGTTTCAAAACTGTCCTTTATAATTCCAGCACCTATTTGTAGAGCATGTTTGGAAATGAAAACATTCAAATCAGAATACCTTCAGTTAAGCAAAGTTGTTCCTTTCTATATGATATTTCAAATGCCACTGGTGTGGTTGAATGTGGATCTAAAATGGTCAGATTATGACTAAATCACCCAAGTTGATTCCTAATACAACATGCAGAATTCCAGTTTTGATGTTGCAACTTCAAAAATTCATATCTTTATGATTTTAAAACCAAATTAAGAACTTCAATATAGCTGGATTATCAGCTTGAAATGAAGAATCTAAATATATAAATCAACTGCAATTATTCAATGATCTACTATCTGAAATTTGCCTAAAACCAGAACGTGTTCAAGTTTCAACTCAATATGTGTACCTAGTTGATGTAGCTTGAGGATTTCTCACAAACTCTCATGGATTCCTTCAAAACCTTGATGATTCATTCCCCTCCAGCAATCTCTTCTTCTTCTCCAGCAAGAATGAATGAGTGGTTTGGTTTGCATGTTGTTGGGGGGGGGGGGGGGGGGGTAGGTGTAGGTTGGAGTGTTTAGTGGGTTTTTGTGTGCATGTAAGTGTGGTTGACGCATGGCCTGAATTTTTTGCTAAGTGTTGCTTGAGTTGGGACAAGTGTGACTTGAGTTGGGACTAGTGTGACACCTGTTCGTGACAAGTGTGGTGTGGTTGGTTGTTTTGACAACTAATTGTGACACCGCTAACACACTTGCTCGTGTTTTTGGGCCTTTCGACACCCGATTTTTGCTTCCGAATCGTGATATCCGCGTACCGTCGCGTCACTAATTACTCAATATATATATATATATATTCCATATTATTTACTTGACTATATAGGCTTCCTTATTTCATATTGGTATTAAATAAGGTTTACCAAAATGCTAACTACCTGGTTCCCGCATTATCACGCATATCGAGGCGTGTCCCCGCTCTCGTATCGACGCCTACAACTATACAATTCGACTTAGTAAGTCTACACAATACATAACACTAGGCATACATAAATACAAAAATATTATATACCTTGGCCACGTGCCTCGGTCGGTGTACGTATCACAGTGTGGGTCCCACGTCAAAGGTCGGTGATCCTGATTAAGAAATTAAAATGGGGTTAGAGATTTGGGCCGTGACAGTTAAGTTAATCCGTTCAATGAAATTGAAATTACCTCATTCCTCCAAATCGATAAAGCCACATGATCCTTGAAGCTCTTCAACAACGCCCCGCCTATAGGACCACCGGGGAATGGAGCACGCTCTTCAACAGGCTCTTCTGGCTCTCCTTCATCATGGCCAGCTCCACCCCTACCGCTCCCGCCCACATTAGGATATGTTTCTATCGTGTTCCCCGCCTCTGAAGAGTCACTGCTACTAGACTCCGATGCATGCCCCTCCTCTTCACCTCCGGCAACAACAAGATCCTCAAGTCGCCCGGCATCGATGGTCGAACCCTCATCGTGCAAATGTAACCTTCCACGAGTGCCATCTACCTTCGCCTTGCCCTTAACAGCCTCATTCTCCTTCTCTTTCTCTTTCCGGTACGATGCTGTCTGGGGTCTCCGGCCACATCGCCCCCGGTTAGGCCTCGGGACCTCAGCTCCAACCTCCTCCCTAGTCACCGGTAGCTTCGAACGAGGCATACCTGAATAAATTACAACATATAAGCGCATGGAACAGATCCCAAAATAAATTTAGAAAAAAAAAATGTTCAAATTCATCCATTTCTGATGTCTCGGTCAAGCAGGTTCGTGAAACAACACATATTTTCGGTCACCCATGACCGACAATTCCTCCAATATATCGACAATGTACAACCGAGTCCAATGAGACGGTCTCGGTTGTGCACCACCGAGATGTGTTGACCATTTCAATTCGCCTTGCTCTCGGCCAATCACGCCCGAGCCTACTCTAACACTCTCGCCATGGTACAACCTAGAGTATGACCAAATTCTCGGTTGTACACCACCGCCACCACATTACCTAGCAGTAATTCTAGCTCTCGTCACGTCTCGGCCGAGAGACCTAGAGTACTCTTGGCCTTGCGTAACCGAGACACTGTGAGCTTTTTCGACCTTTGTGGCCGAGACTTCGACTTCCCCAAAATGTAGCTTCTCTCTCGGCCATGCTTGGCCGAGAGAGTTAGCACATTCTCTAGCCTGTGTGGCCAAGAATCGCGAATTCCTAATTTTTTTAACTATTGAACAAACCACCACTGTAAATCACAACTACTCTACCAAATGTAACTTAATTACACTAAAAACGTACCTTCCAACGACCGATTTCGAGCAAATAATGTGTGTTCGACGATGTTCAACCGAATCCTAACTTGGAGACGAAATCGGCTCACACCACGACCCTACGAACTTCAAAAAATCCGTAAACCGAAGGAGAAACACAAGACGAGACACGGGAGACATGATTTCGGAGATTCCTCTCACTGGTCGGTTCACACAAAATGGGTTCTTGGAGTCCAGGCGGTGAAGATGGTGCTGGGGGTGGTGGGGTGCAGATGGATTTCCACGAGGGGTAGTTTAGGTATTTTGGGTCTAATTTTTGGGTGCCCTAGGTAAATCGGTTTGTGCCCACATTAACTGAGTGCCTTCATTAAATGGTGGAGTGCCCTTAGCGGCCCTCTTGTTTATTGATGAGAAGTTCCCCTCTTCTTTCATCTCTTCTTCCACCACGAGACGATACCCGCTCCTAATTATGTAGGTACCCGATTTATCATAGAACCAAATCGTCGTATCTTCTGATTCTTGGGCCGCTAGGGGAATTCCACTTATGTTAATTGTGTCAGCTTGCCACAATAGAGAATTTAGTGTATTGATATCCCACTTTCTATCATCTGTAATCATGTCCACCACTCTCCATTCCAATGCTGGATTTGGGGTAAAAACTTTGAAAGTATTCGGTCTAGATGTCCATCTGTCCTTGAACAAATCATTTTATTCTCATTGCCTACTCTCCACAATAATCTTTTTGCAAGTAACTCTCGCCCCCAAAGTAGGCTACGCCAGTGATAGGATCAATCACTTGGTTCATTAGCTGATAGGAAGTCAGTAGTAGGTTAGTACTTTCCTCTCAAAATTCTATCTGCCAGACTTGAATCTTCTTTGTAAATTCTTTAGGTCTGTTTAGCAAGCATCGTTTGGTTAAAAAGCCAAATATCACGAAACCCGAATCTCCCCACCATTTTTGAAGTACAAGCTCGCTCCCAGTTTACCCATGCAATCTTGTGTTTCCCTTGATTGGAGCCCCACCAAAAGTGTAAAGTCTGGGATCGAATTTCATCATATAAAGCAATAGGTAACTCAAACATACTCTTCACATAAGTTGGTATAGCTTGAATAACGACCTTGATAAGCACCTCTCCCCCCCCCAGCCGAGAACAATTCGTGTTTCCAGCTTTGTACCCTCTTCTTCACCCTTTCCACTGCATCAGCAAAAGTTTTTTTCTTCTGTCTACCCACTAACCCTAAATATGTTTGATGTATGGCAGAGGAATTCAGGCCAAAAAGATCCTTTATTTAGCATCTGATATTATATGTCACATTAGTAGTACTAAACACAATAGATGATTTCTCAAAATTCACTTGTTGCCCAGAGGATTCCTTATAGATAGATAAAATCTCTTTCAGCCTTGCACTTTCTTCCTCAACTACTCTTAGAAATAGGATACTGTCATCTACAAAATAATGACTTACTCTTTGACATCTCTGATTGCATTGTAGACCCCTCAGCTTCCCTAACGCCTCACCCCTATGCAACGTGCCAGATATAGCTTCAATACATATCAGGAGTATGGAGATGGTGGACCCTCTTTGGTTTAAGACCCCCTCTAGCATTCCCATTGATGCAGAACGACATACTGGTAGTAGAAATACAGTCCATCACCAATGTTGTCCAATTGTTTAGGAAACCCATCCTATTTAAAATAACTTATAGAAAACACCATTCCACCATATCATAGGCCTTGCTCATGTCCAGCTTTAAAGCAATAAAGCCCTTCCTGCCAAGTTTCTTCCTATAAAGAGAATGTTGGAGCTCAAAAGCTGCAATAACATTGTCCCCAATCTGCCATCCAGGTACAAAACCACTTTAATTTGGAGAAATAATATATGGTAAAATGGTCTTCAACCTATTTAGCCATTGTTTTAGTGATCAGCTTATGTATCACATTGCAAAGACTAATAGGCCTATAGTCAGCCACCTTCTTGGGATCTCTGTTTTTGGTATAAGCACCACATTAGTATGATTTAGACTTCTCACCGATGCCCCATCATTAAGAACTTGAAGTCATGCATTACAAGTTGCACCTCCACAATGTGCCAAAAAATTTGATAGAAGATAGCATGGAAACCATCGGGGCCAGGTGCCCCATCTGTTTAAGAGAGCACTCCACCTCTGCCTTTGTAAGGTTCTGACATAATAGCCCTCTCCTCCTCTGTTAGAACATGTAATACACCTGCCACACCCCTGTTCAAAGAAAACTCATCTGGATTGTTAAATGTAAATAGTTTATTATAGTTATTGGATACCTCATCCACAAGGTCCTCCACCCTAGTTACCTCACTACCCCCATTAGTAATCAGGGACTTTATTCTATTTTTTGTCTTCCGCCTCTTCGCCTTATGGTGAAAAAACCTTGTATTTCTCTCTCTATTTAAGCCACGACCCACGTGATCGAATTCTTCAATATGATTCTTCTTTAGCCAACTATCCTGCCAGTTCCTTCTCAGCAGTCAGAAGGAGTGGTTTTGTTTCCTCCGCGAGGTTTTTATGGAGATCGTTTATATGGTCCCTGACTTTAGGTATTTTGGCTCGGAGAGACCCAAATCGATTAGTGCTCCTTTCCTTCAAATGTCGGCTGCATGCTTCCAATCTCTTTTGTATATCACGGGCAGGATTTAATGACCCCAATTCAGATGTCCAACACTACTTTGTATTTTCTTCCAAGTCTTCTTCTGCAAGGTAGAAAGACTCAAACATAAAAGAGCTGCCCCTCCTTTCCAAATCATTCGGATCTTTCTCTAGTTTGATCCAAATTGGCCTATGATCTGAGACAGAGAAATTAAGATGGCGTACAAAAGCTGTAGGGTAATAAGACACCCACTCCCCATTAATTAAAAATATGTCTAGCCTTTCCTGAATATTCTGGTTCCCAACTCTTCTATTCGTCCAAGTCATTCTATCCCTTAGGTAGGACATCTCGCTTAAACCACAGTCATCTACTGCTTTCTGAAAACTTTCTCTCCCTCCCATTTTATTATTAGGATGGAAAACCTCATTAAAATCACCCGCGCAAAGCAAGGACCAGAGTAGTTTTCCCCCAATCTTCTTAATAGCGTTCAAGCTGCATGTCTCTCAGTAGCTATCGGGTTCCCATAGAACCAAGTGAAATGCCAGATTCTCCCGGATGTATCAGTGATCATAAGATCAATATGCCTTGTAGAATAGGATCTCACCTGTGCATCCCATTCCTTCCACATCAAGATGAGACCTCCACTTTCGCCCTAACAGTTCACTGTGAAGCAATTAGTAAAACCCATCTGAATCGGCACTCTCTCTGCATTCGCTGCAAACAACCTCGTCTCAAAGAGAAATACAAGGTTGGGGGAGCTTTTCCGTAACAAGTCCTGTAGAGCCGTTACTGAGCCTGGGTTCCCCAGACCCCGGATGTTCCAACATAGGATACTCATTCTTTCCGGCTGTCCCCGACATTACGGACTGCCGATATAACTGAGATTTGCTCGCAGGCTTGTCATCTAGGCTGAACTCGGGGTTTCTTACCAGACACTTGGGCCGCATTATTAACAAACTTCTCTTTTGTTTCCTACTTGTAGGACTAGAAATGGAGGATTGGGCTTTTAAAGTAAGCTCACTATTATGCTTTTCAGAATTGCTCCCATCTTGTATTAGGCCTTTTGGGTTTCTTGCCTCCAACTTCCAATTTACCTTTCTACACCTTACTTATGGGGCGGCACCAGAGTAGTTGGCGAAGGATCTAAGACCAAGATCTTCCATTTATTATATATCTATCAAATGTTTAAAAGAGTCAATCTCCAAAATTTGAGTCGTATGCAAAAAGACTATTTTTCCCTCCTGTTTTATCTTCTTCTCCAAATCAATAACAACTCGAACTCCCGCCTCGTTTCTTCTTTATGTCTCGGGTTCTCGACTTCTCTCCCTATCAAACTCCAACTTTGCCGTCTCTTCAATCGTTTCGGCTTCTCCGCAAATCTATAACTTCTATTAGAACGTTTTATCAAAAACAAAAAACTCCTATTTGAACTAATTTTCTTCTACTATCTCGCATGTCTCTGTTTTAACTGCCTCTGCGTGGTCTTTCTCAGTGTTTTCTTCCTCTTCTTTTAGTCCATCAAATCTCTAAAATTCCTTGTGACAAACACAACATGTCAGCAGCCAAGACCCATTACCTAAGTCACCCAATTTTGTGATAAATTTGTCAGAACAGTGTAATTAGGATCCTGGAATCAAATCCCAGTGGTGCCTACAGCCCAAATTGAGTTTTCTTCACCAACCGTGTCAAGAAATTGTGTAAAGAAATGATATGGTCTTGATTGACACCCCCAGTTTTGTTGAAATATATTGAGTTTGTATTGTATCCACTATTAGTCCCACATGGGAAAGAAACTTTTTGTTTTTTTTCCATATAAGATATTTTTCACTTGAAAGTCTTAGTTAAGTGAATGTGGGGTTGGAGGCAAAGACCATGGGTATTCCCCATTGATTAATATATATTAAATACTTGATATTTAATATGTCTATGATTAGGCCTTGAGCCTTTGGGGCTAATGTTAAAATAACTTAGCCAATTCACAACACAAGATTTTTACTTTTTACATTAAATTTTCGTTTTTAAAAAATGTGTGTAATTAGTGGTGAACAGTCACCACTAATGACCTCGTTTTGAACAGTTGTAATTGTTCAAAAGAGGTGTCTTTTATTCTCATTTTGAACAGTTGTAATTGTTCAAAAGAGATGTCTTTTGGTCTATAAATAGGGGTTGTAACCTCATTAGAAAACATAGAGAAAAATTTCGAAATTAAAGAGTTTTCTGGTTTTGAGAGAGAGATTTTGGATGTTGCAGAAGATAGGATCTTTTGGTTGGTGTGTAATCAAAGATCAATCCAGATGTATCATGGAGACGAACCTCTTGAAGCATTCATACATCGAATTGGAGGAAATTTCGTCTAAGGACATTGCCATTTAGTGCAAGCCTCTGGTATTGTTTTAATTTAGTTCTTAAGTTTGATTATATGCATGGTTTTGTACTTACATATATGCATGTTTTAGTAGATTGCTCCAACAATCTTAGACGAAATTCGATGTTATCACTGGTTTACATACAATAGTTGATTGCATATAATTTGTCACTGTTTTTACAAAAACTAGTCACTGATTTATACGAAATTGTTGTTTGCATACTAGTTTGAAATGACATCTCTTGTAATTGAGAAATCCACATCTGCCAATCCCAAAGATGAAAGACCAAAGAAGTTCAAGGGTCTTGACATTAAAAGGTGGCAGCAGAAAATGCTGTTATGGCTGACCACTATGAATCTTGCCAACATAGTGAAGGAAGAAGTTCTGAAATCTGATGAGGACCCTTTGTCCAGGGAGACTCTCCTTACTATTGAAGCATGGAGGAATTCTGACTTTCTTTGCAGAAATTACATTTTGAATAGACTTGATGATACACTGTATGATGTCTATTCTGAATGTAAAACCGCAAAGGATGTTTGGGATCTTCTAGAAAAGAAATACCGAACTGAAGATGCAGGGGCTAAAAAGTTCGTGGTAGGCAAGTTTTTGAAATACAATATGGTGGATTCGAAGTCCGTGGTAAAGCAAGTGGAAGAACCGCAAGTTCTGAAACATGAATTGCACGCTGAAGGGTGCATCGTAAATGAACATTTTCAGACTGGAGCCATTATTGAAAAGCTTCCACCGTCGTGGAATGACTTCAAGGTCTATCTAAAGCACAAGCGAAGGGACATGTCCATTGAGGGTCTCATACTGCGACTTCGTGTTGAGGAAGATCATAAGAAGGGAGACAAAAAGGAAATGGCTAATGATAATGCTAACACGGTGGTAGGACAATCAAGCAAGTCCAAATTTCAGAAATTCCAGAATAAGAATTTCAAGAAAAATCTTAAGAGAATCGCCAAGCGTTAGCACCAAAGGGGAAGGATTTCAAGAAAATTAAGGGAAGTTGTTGGGTTTGTGGAAAACAGGGCCATAGGGCTCAAGAATGTCGCCACAGGAAAGATCAGAATTCTGATGATTCTGATTTGAACAACCAAGCAAATGTTATTGACATGGAAATTGATAATACTGACTTTGATCTCACTGTAGTTGTTTCAGAAACTAATATTGTTTCTGATGCCAAAGGATGGTGGATCGATACTGGTGCAACGAGGCACATATGCAGTGACAAAAACTTATTTTCTGAGTTTCATCCGACTGATAGTGAAGAGAAACTTTACATGGGAAACTCATCCTCCTCCGTGGTTGAAGGTAAAGGAACAGTGAAGATGAAGTTCACGTCTGGAAAAGTAATCACTTTACTTGATGTTCTTTATGTTCCTGATATTAGGAAAAATCTTGTATCTGGCCCTTTACTGAATAAGAAAGGGTTCAAGCTTGTTTTCGAGTCTGACAAATTTGTATTGACCAAGGGTGGCATGTTCATAGGGAAGGGGTACCTTACTGAAGGTTTTTTCAAACTAAACATTGTAATCATTAATGGCACTGGTAATAGAATGATTGTTTCTGCGTATATGACTGTCTCTGCTTATATGATTGAATCATTTGATATTTGGCATGCTAGATTAGGGCATGTAAATAACAGATTAATTCATAAAATGGTACATTTGAACATGTTACCAGAGTTTAAAATTGATTTAAAACACAAATGTGAAGTTTGTGCAGAATCAAAGTTTGTTAGGCAAACATTTAAGTCTGTTAAAGAAAGATTAAATGAATTATTAGATTTAATTCATAGTGATCTTTGTGACTTCAAATCAAATCCTACGAGAGGAGGAAAGAACTACTACATCACATTTATTGATGATTGTAGTAAGTACAGTCACGTCTTTTTGATCAAGAATAAAAGCGAGGCCTTCGATGTATTTAAAATATATAAGGCAGAGGTTGAAAATCAACTTGACAAAAGATAAAAGTACTAAGAACTGATCGAGGTGGAGAATATGATTCCATTGAATTTGCAGAATTTTGTAATATAAATGAAATTATTCATCAGACCACCGTGCCATATACACCTCAACAAAATGGTGTGGCAGAGAGGAAAAATAGAACTCTCAAGAATATGATTAATTTTATGTTGAATGATTCTGGACTTCCCCAAAACTTGTGGGGTGAAGCACTACTGACCGCAAATCATATCTTGAATAGAGTTCCTTTTAAAAAATCTGATAATTCTCCATATGAGATTTGGAGAAAAAGAAAACCCACTTACAAAACTTTAAAAGTGTGGGGTTGCTTAGCAAAGGTTCAAATTCCTTTACCAAAAATGACTATATTAAGACCTAAAACCATAGATTGTGTGTTCATCGATTTTGCTAAGAATAGTGCAGCATATAGATTCTTAGTAGTTAAATCACATATTTCAGATATCAGTGATAATACTATTATAGAATCTGCAGATGCTACATTTTTTGAGCATATATTTCCTTTCAAGGAAAAATAAAATGGTTCATCACGAAAAATGACGGCTGAAGAAAGTCTAGAAGAACCAACCACTTCAAGGGTTCAAGAACAAGAATTGGAACCTAGAAGGGGAGAAAGAATTAAGGTTCCAAAGAATTTTGGTCCTGATTTTATAAGTCTATTATTTGAAAATGAACCGCAGACTTATAGGGAGGCTATGTCTTCGCCGGAAGCTCCTTTATGGATGGAAGCCATCAATAGTGAAGTTGAATCCATTTTACAAAATAATACATGGGAATTGGTTGATCTACCATCTGGAATCAAACCAATTGGATATAAATGGATATTCAAAAGAAACCTTAAAGGTGACGGTACTATTGATAAATACAAGGCACGATTAGTTGCAAAAGGTTATAGACAAAAGGAAGGTGTAGATTACTTCGACACCTATTCTCCTGTTTCGAGAATAACTTCCATTAGAATGTTGATTTCCATAGCTGTTTTATACAATATGGAAATACACCAAATGGATATTAAAATTGCGTTTCTAAATGGAGAGTTAGAAGAAGAAATATATATGGACCAACTTGAAGGGTTCATAGTCAAAGGCCAAGAGAATAAAGTTTGTAGACTTGTTAAGTCATTATATGGACTTAAACAAGCTCCTAAACAATGGCATGAAAAATTTGATCGTATTATGCTAGCAAATGGTTTCAAAATAAATGAATGTGACAAATGTGTGTACATTAAAGAAATGAAAAACTTTTGCGTCATAGTATGCTTATATGTTGATGACATGTTGATTATGAGCACAAGTAAGGATGCTATAATGTCAACCAAAAAGATGTTGAATTCCAGTTTTGACATGAAAGACTTAGGTCTAGCTGATGTAATACTAGGAATTCAAATCAAAAGGAATAACGAAGGTTATGTCCTCACACAATCTCATTATGTCGAGAAAATCTTAAAAAGATTCAATCAATTCGATTGTAAACCTGCTCCAACTCCTTTTGATGCTAATTGTCATCTTAAGAAAAATAATGGAGAAGCAATTTCTCAATTGGAATATTCTCAAGTAATTGGAAGCTTGATGTACTTGGTGAACTCTACTAGACCTGACATAGCTTATGCAATAAGCAGGCTGAGTAGATACACAAGTAATCCTAATGATGCTCATTAGACATCATTAATAAGAGTTCTAAGGTATCTTAAATATACCTTAAATTATGGACTTTATTATACAAAATATCCACCTGTACTTGAAGGGTATAGTGATGCAAATTGGATTTCGATAATACAGAAACCAAATCAACAAGTGGATATATATTCACATTAGGTGGAGCAGCGATTTCTTGGAAATCAACAAAACAAACGTGTATAGCACGTTCCACCATGGAATCAAAATTCATTGCTCTTGACAAGGCAGCTGAAGAAGCTGAATGGCTAAAAAATTTCTTAGAAGATATTCCTTGCTGGCCAAAACCAGGTCCCCAAAGAATATGCATACATTGCGATAGTATGGCAGCACAAGCTAGAGCTAAAAACAACATATATAATGGTAAGTCGAGACATATAAGGCGCCGACACAATACTATAAGACAATTACTCACAAGTGGAGTAATTAGTATTGATTATGTTAAGTCTAAGGAAAACATTGCAGATCCTTTGACTAAAAGCTTACCAAGAGATCAAGTGAAGATATTATCGAGGGGAATGGGCTTAAAGCCTATAGAGTAAGTCAAGTCTAGTGGAAACCTAACCTAGCTGATTGGAGATCCCATGGTCTAGGTTCAACAGGCAAACTGGTTAGACTTGACTTAACAAATAGGATACACAATTACCTGTTCCTATAATGAAGTAAGTGTGTTGATAAGAAGTTTAGGGTATGCAATAATGCATTTAATGATTAAAGATAATTCGCCTATATGATAGTAAATGTGGGCGCATTTATGAGAATGAATAGGCTAAATTCTCTAAATCTATCATGACCCAGGATATGTTCAGGACCAAAATGAACAACAAAGAATAAAGTGCATCAGGAATCATGTCATAAGTGAGACATATTGTCTTAGTTTACTACAAAAAGTGAACAGTTCAAGATACATACATCACTGCGTCACGAAGTCAACTCGATATGATCTTACTGGGGTAAGTTCAAGTCTATACGACACTTTCCTGATTAACATGACATGATAATCTCTCTCAATCATTTTTAAAATAATGGTTATTATTTAATATTTGTTTAAATTTTGTGTTTGTGATTTGGCAAAGTAAACTCGGTCATGGTTGCAGATGGATACAATACAAATGTGGGGTATTGTTGAAATATATTGAGTTTGTATTGTGTCCACTATTAGTCCCACACGGGAAAGAAACTTTTTGTTTCTTTCCTTATAAGAGATTTTTTACTTGAAAGTCTTAGTTAAGTGAATGTGGGGTTGGAGGCAAAGACCATGGGTATTCCCCATTGATTAATATATATTAAATACTTGATATTTAATATGTCTATGATTAGGCCTTGGGCCTTTGGGGCTAATGTTAAAATAACTTAGCCAATTCACAACACAAGATTTTTACTTTTTACATTAAATTTTCGTTTTTAAAAAATGTGTGTAATTAGTGGTGAACAGTCACCACTAATGACCTCGTTTTGAACAGTTGTAATTGTTCAAAAGAGGTGTCTTTTGGTCTCGTTTTGAACAGTTGTAATTGTTCAAAAGAGGTGTCTTTTGGTCTATAAATAGGGGTTGTAACCTCATTAGAAAACATAGAGAAAAATTTCGAAATTAAAGAGTTTTCTGGTTTTGAGAGAGAGATTTTGGATGTTGCAGAAGATAGGATCTTTTGGTTGGTGTGTAATCAAATATCAATCCAGTTGTATCCTAGAGATGAACCTCTTGAAGCATTCATACATCGAATTGGAGGAAATTTCGTCTAAGGACATTGCCATTTAGTGCAAGCCTCTGGTATTGTTTTAATTTAGTTCTTAAGTTTGATTATATGCATGGTTTTGTACTTACATATATGCATGTTTTAGTAGATTGCTCCAACAAGTTTGATGTCAGTAGTCACTGTGAATACACAAAATGACATCAAAGTGATGGAGTCCAGTTGCCTAAGTTCTGAGAGTGTTTAAAAAAAGAGTGCCTTGAGTTTTTAGAACAAGGAAGTCCGCTAGTAAAAAAATTTGTAGGTGTGGTGACATTAAGTTGTGAAAGGAAGTGAACAAGATTGCATATAATTTGATATAATTTGATATAGTTTGATGTGAGGTTGCTCTATTTCATTAGGCAAACAATAACATCTTCTGGGGATTTTAATTTTTTTGGGACCACAATTTGAGATTGAGTTCAATAATACAAAAAAATGCGATGAACGGTATACCATTTAGTTAAAAACCAGTGATCAAGTGGTTTGTTGAGATTTCAAGTTTTTACTTTTGTTATGTAATTTAGTGTTGAATGACATTTTTAGATTTTTCACATTGACCATCGTCATTGTTCAAGTGTGAATATTACCAAAAATATAGTTTTTAGTTTAAAACGACTCTATAAGTATTATTGGGTAAGATTGTGCATTTAAAATGTGTTGGTACGTGATTAAAGTCTGGTTTTTTAAAGAAGGGTTGTGTTTGTGAAATTCCATTGTTAGTTAATGAGGGTGGTAATCTTACTACTTGAAGTGGGAGAAAAGATAATGCTAGACGTGGTTGTTTAGAATTTGGAGACACTCGAGGACATCAATGTTTCATAAAAAGATCTTTAATATATATATCTATAGTTTAAACAAATCAATAAATCTACTTGGACTCATGAGTTCGGACTCATATGGAGGTTTTTAAATTTTTTGTAAATATTTAAGGGGTATCAAAGGAATTTTACAAGTGATTATGGTTGCTTCATTAATTGCTAGAGGATGTATTTGAAATTAAAAAAAGTTTTGAGTCCGGACTTACTAGTCCAAATAGCATATGACATCGGAAAACTAAAGCGACAAAGAGTTTAAGAGTTATTTATTCTTGTCATATTCGGTTTAAGAGTTATTTATTCTTGTCATATTCTTGTCTTCATGAAAGTTCATAGTTACAAATGTGAACTGTAAGTATTTTTATGGTCATCTGAGTTATAGCATGATAGGTTGGGTCTTATGAGTGAGAGCTGTCAAGTCTAAGCTAGCCAGTCAAGTTAGTATAAAAGAATCAAAACTAGAACAAAATTTCGAATTAGTAATGAGAATACTCGATGTAGGCCGATTTTTTTTAAGCTTGTAGAACTATCGAAAATGAGGCTTCATTTTATTTTTCAAGATAGAATACGTAGATGCTAAAATATTGAATGCTATGCTGATAAGTAGATGTAGATTTAAATTTATCTTTTTTAAAATGACTTGGTTTATCTTTACAATATTCATTATAACACAAAAATCAAATTGACTTATTTAAAGTTTCGATAGCGCAGTGAGTGAGCTCTGTTGTGCGAAGCATGTTAACAAAACTAATATATATATATATACTTCTATTCAACTAAATCTTATTGAATTTCCATGAAAAAATCATTTTGAATTCAATTAAACAATTTTTGAATTAATAAAATTTTAATATACCATTAAATCCAATGAAATGTCGGACCTATGTGTAAAAAAGTGCAGCGTCAAATGAAACACAACTTTTCAAAAAAAAAAAAGAATTAAATGATGAATAAATCAGGGTTGCTCAACCCCTTTAATCAATGAAACAGATGAATAAAAATTCACATTAAACTAGGATCAATGCACGAAAATAAACACACTACAAACATGGAAGATTTAACGTGGAAAACCTTCCAAATCAGAGGTAAAAATCAAAGACTAAACTTCGAACAATCCACTGTGTGAATAAAGAGTACAAGATATCTCAATCGCTTGAGATGCACTAACGATGGAGTAATACAAAAATACAACTTTCAAGAACTTAGATGATCACATAAGTATGAAGAAAAAGTATGCCAATTGTATCAAATCCTTACACCTCTTTTCTTGAATACCAAAACACCAAAGCCTCTCCGCAGGTCGTCAGATTCAAGATCTTGATATGCCTTCAATGTAAAGAGAAGAAAACTAATGAGATTGCACACTTCAACTCGAGTGCGCACACTAATCGATTACTTAGTTGAACTCTCGAAGTCGACTTTTCAATGCTTGTATTTTTCTCTCCCAAAAAGAAACCTATACGGTCTCCCCAAAAAAATAAGCATTCCTATTTTTCTTTTAATCAGTCTCCACAACTGAAATCACAAGTCACCCAATTCCTATTTCATCGGTGATTGTGTTTATCATTTTCTAATGTCACCGAATTAGAAAACATGGGCTGGATACCATATGTGTAGGCCTACACAAAACCAAAAATCTCCCCCTCCAGCCCATGGGGAGATGCCCAAACATATGTTGCTCAATTGCAACTTAGTCCCACCAATTTGGTGCATGACTTGTGCCTGTTGTGAGTCACCACCTTGGTGAACATATCAGCTAGATTCTTGTCAGCGAGAATCTGAACTTTCTCGAAGCTCTTCGGCTCCCCTTCTTTAGTAATCGTAACATATGTGGAATTGGGTTACTTTGTTGAATGGACTCTCTATCTTTCCGACTTTCTCAATGGAGGTTTTGTTGTAGCCACAAGTGGAGGACTCTGCCCCCTGCTCAGATTCATCATATGATTCTTGTACATCATCAACAGTAGGCTTGTGTATGTCATCAACATCATAATGTGCATGCTCATCATCGACCCCATGTTCCTCAGCTAAATCTCCTTCATGTGTGGCATCACTAATCGAATGAGAAAATAGTCCAGAAAGAGAATCAACATCATCATCATCAACTGTGATTGTCTTTGATATCTTAAAAATTGTTATGGTCTTATTTTCATGAAATACCACATCTTTTGATTTGACAACTTTTTTTTTTTTTGGATCTCATAACCTAGAACCAAACTTTGCCCTCCAAAACCTAACAGGATACACGGAATAGTCCTATCATCAAGTTTCTGTCTTTGCTTTTTAGGCACATGCATAAATGTCTTGCATCCAAATATCTTTAAATGATTGTAAGTAACATCTTTCCCATACCACATTCTCTATAGAGTATCAAACTTTAACGGTGCCGAAGGAGAGCGATTCATCAGGTAGCAAGCAGTCCTGAGAGCTTCACCTCAAAATGACTTGTGCAATTTAGCCATTTTCAACATACATCTGACTTTATCTAGGATGGTTCTGTTTATTTTCTCAGTTTATTTTCTCAGCAACATCATTATGCTGAGGGGTACCCGGAACTGTCTCTCATGTCTGATTCCATGTTTTGAGCAGTAATTTTCGAACTCCTTTGAAGTATACTCCCCCCGTTATCACTACGAAGAAAATTCAAAGATACTCCTTTTTCTCTTTCCACCATGGTATAACACCGCTTGAAGTATTCAAGAACCTGACATTTTGTTCTCAAAACAAACACCTAAACCTTTAGTGAAACATCATTAATAAATCTAACAAAATATATGCTACCTCTTATAATTTCCACATCAATAGGACTACGAACATCTGAGTAAACTAACTCAAGTATATTTCTTTTTCTCTCAGAGGATGAAGAAAAAGAAATTCTATGTTGCTTACTAAATAAGCAATCATCACAAGGGTTTAGAATTTTACCTTTGGCAAAAAGGATGAGAGACTTTTTTGCCAACATCTGCGACCTTTTCTCATTCATGCGCCAGCCACCTATGCCACAAATCTGGTGAAGAATCATCTTCAACTGCATTCAGGTCACAGTTGACGGTCTTCAATTGAGTCTTGTAAAGTGTGTAGCTCAATTTTCCTCTAGCAGCAACAATTTAGCTGTAACGGCCCATTTTAATCGATCCTAATTAACTAGCTAATTACAAGTTAAGAACATAAGCTCGGACCCACGTGGACGTCGCGGAAAAGTCTATGACACGCCTAATGGGTGAAATATGTTATTTTCGTGTGGCTAGCGTTTATTCATTTTACTATTAATTAATAGTTCGCGCCGCGTTAATTGAGACTTACGTTTGGTCGCGTTGTGCGCGTGTAGTGACGAGAGTGTACAACGTCGCGGTGTGCGCGTAACGCGGGTGTACGGGGTAGTATGGGATTGAGTTGTCACATCACCCATCTCATCACATCACATCACATCAAACCCATCCCTCATCATTCACTTTGTCTTTAAATCAGATAAGAGAAAAAAAAATGGGAGAGAAGAGAGAGAAAGAAAAGAGAGAGAGAGGAGAGAAGAAGGAGAAAAAAGACAAAAAAAGCAAGAGATGGCAGAGAGAGGGGAGAAGGAGAAACGGTGGACGACGACGACGATGGCTCCCGGCGCGATAAGCGGTGAGGAGAAAGACAGCAGCGGCACACAGCAGCTCCGACGGGATCGGCAGCGGCGTGGGTATCGATAGCGATGCAGCGGCGGATGGCGGCCAGCAACGGCAGCATCTCGCGGACGCGGACTAGCGGCTACTCCGGCGGCTGTTCGGCTGCGGTGGTGAGGAGACGGTAGCGGCGCGACGACGGAGACAAGCAGCGGTGTGGCAACGACGCGGTGGCAGAGACGGCCTGCAGCGGCGACTGGTAGTTGCGCGACAGGGCAGCGGCATCTGCGAAGCACTGCGGTGGCCTATAACGGCGCAACATGGCAACGTGAGCAGCGGCGGCGCCGGCGGCACCGACACCATCAGGGCGGCCGTGGTAGCGAGGTTGTTGTGGCAGCAGCGACGGTGAACGGATGTGGAACAACGACGCGGTGGCTCGTTGCTGGCACAATCCATCCCTTGGTATGGTTCGAAAGGTGTGCAATTAAACTTGTTGGAATAAAAATTTTACAAATTTTGATCTCAAATTATAAATTTATTTAATGAAACTCTAAAATGATAAAAATTGTATAATTGGACACCAGGGAGTTAGGCTACCATAGTCGGGTGTCAGATACGTATCTCGAGGCAGGTGCGGGACGTTTTGAAGGCGTTTGAGGTAAGTAAACCCACGAGAAAATTAGTTAAAATTCATTTATGCCACTTATTTTTTCCGCATTTCAAGTATTCCATTGTGCTTTCTATTATTGTTCATTTACTGTTCATCCGTTCCCACGTGTGTATGTGTGTTTGTCGATGGGGTCGGGCATGACATTGACTTACACCCCGGGGCTAGCTACCTCGCACCATTCGAGTAATTGGTCATGTTAGGGCTATGCGGTGATTATTCTCCGCGAGACCCATTGGTTGAGAGATGTTTGACAAATATTTAAGTCTACGTCATGGGTTCCTCTCGAGAGATGTTTGGAAGGGGTTCTACCATTCATGGGTTCCTCTCATTCGACTGTGAGATGTTTGGCGAGATGTTCGTCATGGGTTCCTCTCAGTTTAGCTAATACAATTCCCGGATGTCGACCAGAGTTCTCTGTCACGCTACACTCGTGTCCAAATTTGACTTCTTAACAACTTATTTTCATGCGATTATCTTATCCTTGTCCTTTATTTAAATTGCATGAATTGTAGTCGTTTTATTAGATTTCGTGAATATTAGCTAAAGTTCTCTGGATTTACTCACCTGGGGTTTGTCATTGTTTTTTGTGACAAATCGCAGATCTTGCAATGAGCCGAGGCAAGAGCGTCTCAAGAGATTACGTTTGAGTTAGGAGAGCCCGTCATTTTTGCGTAGGTGTTGTATGTATCTATTTACTGTTTTTATGAGATTTTTGGGAGGACTTGTATACCTGATACATGTATATGTTCACATTTTGTACTTTTGTCGCTTATTAATATACATGGTATCTAATGCCGGGTTTCCACACTATAGTGTTATTTATATAAATGCAAACTTTTCTTTCATACGGTATTTACATGTTTTTAAAGGCTTCTGCTTGATATTTAATAATTGAATAAATCGTGAATAACTTAACTTAGTCAATTTAATGTGAATATCCATAAAATATCTATAAATACTAAGTTAAGGCGAATAAGATACATGCAAAAGTTTAAGTAACGGACATTTAAAAGTAGGTATGTGGTGACGTGGGACACTTGGTGACGTGTTAGGCGACGTGGCGGTACCCGATTTGCCTCGGAGTTTTGGGCCATCACAGTTGGTATCAAAGCCAGTTTTGAGAATCGCATGGTTTAAGACATTGTAATACCAACGTCACAATTGGTATCAGAGCCTAGTTTGGTTTAAGACATTGTGATACCAACGCCACAATTGGTATAAGAGCTTAGGTTCTGACGAATCTAGGGGAAAGTTTAATACAAGCGAATAAAACTTAACAACAAACATTAGATGTGGAAACCCGAAGACCCTAACTTAGAACTTTAGTTGGGAAGCAAAGTGAGTGGGTAGTACTATGACTTATATGTGTATGTATTATTGATTGTAATACTTATGTACTCGTATTACGATGTTGATTTGCGGTACGTTTACGATTTGCAAACTCGACATGGATGGACGTACTACAAGAAATTATAGTTTTTGTCACGGCTTCGATTCCGTAGGGACAGGTTGTTTTTCCGTCACCTATAGTTTTTGTCACGGTATTGTCACGGAAAAACTAAAGTTGCGTATACTCCGTTGCAAAAACTTTTTTGTCATGGAAATTAGCGTGACAAATACCTTTTATGACGGATCTCTGACATATTTATTACGGGAATATTGCACGTCATAAAAAATACATTTTTGTTACGACTGTATTTGCGTCACAAACGTTTCATTAAACAACGAAGAAAAATGTTTTACGTCACAAGACTTTGTCCGTCACAAATACATGTAGCTACGACTTTCTACTGGTGACAAAAAATAATAATATTTTATATGTACATTGTTCCGTCAAAAAAAAAAAGTATTTATATAAAAGTTGTTGTAACTATCTTGCATCTCACAAATATAAAAATATTGCATCTATTAAAATATTTAGAATTTACTTTACTTGCATTACAATGCCAACATTATCAATCTATTCAAAGTTTGATTTTTGTGATTTTGAATCCAAAGTACCAAAAAAATGATAATACTTAATTTAGAAGTCAAACATAGCAAAATAAAATTAAACTTTGACGAGTTTCTTCATGGCTTAAGTCTTACATAGTAAATTAGTAAAAAAAAATCAATGTTTTCTTCAATGTTTTCACTCCATGCTTCTTCTATTTCTTCTTCACGTGAAGCTTTCTTCCAGTTCATCATCTTTACCCTTTGAAGTCTCATCCAATTGCGCATCTAAAATATCAAAGTTATAAATATAAGTAATTGCACTTAAACACTTACATAAATAAAAAAATCTTTAATAAATCATAACGTAGTAATAAAATTTCAACAGAACCTTCACTTAAATTAAAGATTAGCAAAAAATTTTAAACATTTTGCAAACTTCCGCATGCATCAAATAATTCTACAAGTCGAATATAATCACCTTCATGAATCATAATGTATTACAGAAATTCCAGCAAAACCACCCTTTAAATTTAAGATTCTTAAAAATTTCACTTGCATCAAATAATTCTACAAGTCAAATACATTCTTCTTTAGTGAACCATAATGTATTACCAAAATTTTAGCATATATAACATGCCTTTAAATTAAAGATTCACAAAAAATTTTAAACATTGTGCAAACTTCAACATGCATCAAATAATCATCTAACTCAAATATATTCAAACATGCATAGTGCTTAAATTATCGGTGCACATTTATGAGTTTCATTTGTATTGAACATAAACTAGTAAAAAACTCAAAAAATCATCAAAAGTTAGAGGGTCAACATATACTAAAAGCATTAACAATTCTTGAAATAGTAGTTTAGCTAGCAAATGTCATTCAACTCAATGATAGAATAAATTGTCAAATTTAGGAGATGAGTAAATGTTCAAAATAACAATCATGAAGGTGGATGCTCTTAAGTTGGTCACATGGAAGTAACTTAAGATATTCTAGCAAAACTTAAATTATTACCATTTTGATCGTTCACTTTTGAATAATCAACTAAACTCTACATAAGGTCTTGTCTATCTTATGACAAACCAATCACGAGAATAAGTTTTCAACTAAACTCTACCTAAGGTCTTGTCTATGTTATGACAACATTAAATAACATTTCAATTCTTACTTTTCCACCATTATATCTAAGCTAGAATTGGGCATTCAATTAGGCTCAAAACAAGAAAAAGTGAAAGATATGGAATGGAAAAGAGAATAAGGTATTGAATTTATATCGCCAATCTTGTCATCAATCCATAAACAATGTGCATATAAAAGTAATTGCACTTAAACACTTATATAAATAAAAAATTATTCTAGCAAAATAACAATCATGACGTGGATGTTCTTAAGTTGGTCACATGGAGGTAACTTAAGATATTCTAACGAAACTTAAATTATTACCTTTTTGATCGTTCACTTTTGAATAATCAACTAAACTCCATCATGAGAAGATGTTTGAACATCTATCTATGTGAGCTTCCAACATCCAACTCGACATGTAATCAAAAAAATCAATTAATTGTCTCATTTGTAATTAGAACATAATTAATAAACTTCAAGTATCAACAATAATGTCGATGAATTACTTGATTGACATTGATAGGCGACAAAAAACATGCATATATGTTATCTATTTGTGACTGCATGTTTGTCTATAAACAATAAATTTGTAATAGATTGTCGTATTAGATTCATGAAAGAAATGATAAAAAACAACCAAAATTGATGAAATATTTACTTTCGTCGCAGCAAGTTCCTCGCGAAGGAGCTCATTTGTAGCATTTGCCTTTTCTTGTGCTCTCTGTATTGCAATATCTGCCGGACATTCGGAATCTTTCCCAAACACATCTTTAAATGAGGGTCCATGACCATAAGTTAGCACACGCCCGCGTTTTTCATCTCCTATTACCTTTTTGAGAATTTTCTCTCGAACTTCCGCCGTTTGCTCTGACTCGGGAATTTGTGAAAGTTCATTTTGCAATTGCAACTAAACATAAAATTTGATATTAACATAAAAAGGAATTGTTATGATTTAAACTAAATATGTATTACTAGTTATGAAGAAATAAATCTTTTCTTACCGCGAATTCTTCTGTATCTTCATTCGATCTAGCTCCCGCCCTTTTATAATAAGTCATCAACCATACTCTTGAAGCGCTGTGCTGTGGGTAGACCCTTATTTTCTCTCTTAAAGGTAAAATTGTCAAGTGAGAAATGATTATCTTTAAAAAATAGAGAACACTCAAAATTTTTGTGAGAACCTACTCGATTACCTTATGACGTACGTTCGCGAAAGACTTGCGACCTGTTTGATGGCAAATAGTCTTTTGTTTTCTATTTTCAGCATTTGCTTTAGCAATTTTCTTCATCAATATTAAAATACTTATTACACATATAAAAATGAATTAAATTGAAATCCAACTTATTATTCATTTCTAAAAAACTAACTCAAAGATCTACAAAATTTTAAGGTAATTGAATAAAAGGAAGCATTGTATCCAATGTGATGGAATTATTTAAATGAGTTGAAATCAAATGCAAGACTAAGAATTTTGATTTGTACCTTAACTTCATCTTCGTTCCAATACC
This sequence comes from Stephania yunnanensis, assembly GCA_039657365.1. NCBI lineage: Eukaryota > Viridiplantae > Streptophyta > Magnoliopsida > Ranunculales > Menispermaceae > Stephania > Stephania yunnanensis. Next base: position 20,795,659 of record CM077581.1, on the reverse strand, counting down.
TCACAAGTATTGGCCGTTGTTCATCTTGTACACGCTCATCAGGCACTCGAGTAAGAATATCTTCATCATCTTTGTGTTTCTCGTAATGCACTTTTAATGTATGCTTCCACGATCTCCAGGTATTGGCAACTTTCTCTAAACATTTTTCGTGAAACTCAAGTGGGGCATCGATATTATCCCGTACTTAAACATTATGAAACTCAAACTCAAACCAATTATACAAATAATATATTATTTTCATTTATATAGTTATCTTCTTACTCAGTACCTCACGCCAAATGGCATTCTTATTTTCTTCGTGCACATCATTCCATGATTCATACGTTAATGGTACTAAAGACCCATTTCTAGCCATGATGCCTAATTGCGTTGAGAATTTAATTGAGGTTTTTCCAATAGGTTGCATGAAGTCATTAAATTGCACTTCAACTTATTTCCAGACCCCCAAATACGAATTGGACTTTGGACCTCTACCTTTCTTCGTTGTTGTAATTGATTGTTCCTCCGTATGCAGAATTAATTAGAAATAGTGTTTGTAATATAATAAATATTCGATATCAAAATTCAAAATTTTACCTTCATCGGATGAATGCATTAATGTTTCACTTGTTCTATCACTTTCATGCGATTGTTCAACTTGTGCTTGTTCTTTTGAATTGAGATAATCCTCCATAGTTCTCTTCGAAGACTTTCCACGAGCCATGGACCTGAAATGATGATAATTATAATGTTGAACAAATCATCATGCAAATGAACAATAATAAATTGAGTGACAATAATCAAAGTTAGCAAAATAATGACTCACTAACTTTCATAATATGGTACATAAGAATTTTATGAATACTCATGCACAATCCATTCTTCTCAATCTTCAACATTGTTTACTTCTATTGTAGTTTCATCGACATCATGTCTCACGCATACGAAATTACTATCATCTCCACTTTTCTTTCCAGTTAATTGTTGATATTCACAATCTTCTATTTGTGAAATATTATCAAAAACATCTCTGCTTGTCACTTTGACAACAACATACCAATCAGGATCTAGAGGATCTCTCACATAGAAAGCTTGTTTCGCTTGAGCCGCCAAAATAAAAGGTTCATCTCCAATTTGATTATTCCGATATAGAAGACGATTAAAATTATCTAAGGTGAATTTATAATCATCTGTTTTCCTCCTAGTCTTATAGTCAATCCAATCACCTTTGAACAAAACAAACTTGAGGTTGGTAGGGTAAACTATCTCTAAAATATCAGTGAGCACTCCATAGTAAGTGACTTCTCCCCAACGTGGATTCTTATCATTAATACTGGCATAACTCATGGTACCTGCGTCCATATATATACCACTATTTTGGGTTGCTCTTCTATTGTCGATTTCTTTTATGCGAAAACGCATACCATTTATTATATACCCCTTAAATCTCCGAGCATATTTACTAGGGCCATTTGCAAGCTTTTCAACTTCCTCTGAAAGTGTTCCATCTGACGACGTTCGCAAATTGTGGACCTATAAATTAAATTGATTCATATTTGCATTAATATACATTGAAAGCATATTATTTGAGTAGCAAAAAATGAATAAATATTACTTACATGATTCATAAGCCATGTATGGAATGTTTCATTGTGTCTTTTTCTAATAGTGCGTTCTGATGCACTTGACATTTCTCTTGCAAGTTCCTCAAGGTGCATACTTAACATAATAATAGATAAAATTAGTTATTATACTAACTATAATAATATTAAAAAAAAACTTAAGATATTTATTTACCTTTGAAATGGTAAAACCTCATCGCATATTAACAAGCACACATCTATGGGCTTGGACCCATGTGATATTGTCGAGCAATACAACTTCTTCTTTTCCAAATGGTTGTCCACCGTCGTTTCCACCATCATAATTTCGAAGTGCTTTATTCATTTTTGTCTCCACATTTTCGTCAATGTATCTTGAGCAAAAATTCATACACTCATCCATCAAATAACCTTTTGCAATAGAACCTTTTGGATGAGCTCTATTCCGCACATATTTTTTAAGTGTGAGTAAAAACCTCTCAATCGGATACATTGATCGAAATTGAACATTTCCTGCAACCATTGCTTCTCGAGCTAAATGCACTGGCAAGTGTTCCATGACATCAAAAAAAGATGGGGGAAATATTTTTTCTAAATGACATAACGTAAGTGATATACGTTCATCAATAACCTTTAAATCAGAAAGTCTATTAACTTTAGACCACAGCTTGCTTGAAGAAATGACTTAACTCAATAATTGGTGCAACAACATCGTTTGGCAACACTCCTCGAATAGCCAAAGGAAGTAATTGTTGTAAGAGAATATGGTTGTCATGGCTTTTGAGACCTCGAATAACATGTTCTTTAACATTGACGCATCGTGAAATATTTGAAGAATACCCATCTGGCACTTTCACACTCTTCAATCTCTCTAAAAAGATAGTTATTTCTTTCTTATTCATTGAAAATCGTGCTGGAGGTATATAAAATTTATTAGAACCCTTCTTTTGAACATGTAAAGGTTTTCTAATACCCATTTCCTGCAAATCACGTCTTGCATTCAAACCGTCCTTAGATTTTCCATCCACACCTAATAATGTAAAAAGCACATTGTCGCAAACATTCTTCTCAATATGCATCACATCCAGATTGTGGCGCATCAAATTATACTCCCAATACGGAAGTTCAAAAAATATACTCTTTTTTTCCAACTATGCACCTTATTCTTGACAATGACAGGCTCCTCATCTTCTTCTCTTCGTCTTTTAACACTGCTTACTTTAATTTTTTTCAAAAGATCTTCTTTTCTATACTCGGTAAGTATCTCATACTTATCTAGCTGATGTAACACCCCACCCCCTTTCAAATAGTTAGGCACGTTATCCCACTCCCACTTCCCATCAAAAAATTTATCCCTCCGAAACTTATGATCCATAGGTAAAAATCTTCGGTGTCCTGTAAAGCAATATTTACCACCATACTTCAACCATTGAGATTTTGTTTCTATATTGCAACAAGGACATGCAAACTTTCCTTTGGTGCTCCATCCCGAGAGATAAGCATAAGCGGGGAAATCACTAATGGTCCACAACAATGCAAAGATGAAGTTTGAACATTTCATTTGTGGAAGCATCATATGTGAGTACACCTTCGCTCCATAGTTCTTTCAACTCTTCAATAAGTGGTTGCATGAATACATCTAGCTTATCCCCTGGTCCATATTTCCCATCAATGAGTGTTGATAAAATCAAAAATGATTGTTTCATGCACAACCAAGGTGGCAAATTGTAACACATCAATACAACAGCCAAGTGCTATGAACTAACGACATATTCCTAAATGGGTTAAATCCATCTGTTGCTAGTCCAAGTCTTACATTTCGTATTTCACTAGCAAATGAAGAATTTTTTGTATCAAAACCTTCCAAGCTTGAGAATCTGCAGGATGCCTCAATACACCATCATCAACTCGCTCTTTTGCATGCCATGTCATGAGTGAAGATGTTTTCGATGACATAAATAATCTTTTCAATCTAGCTTTCAATGGAAAATATCTCACTTGTTTAGTCGCAACTCGCTTTCCCCATTTTTATTTGCAATTGTTTTTTTACTTGTATTTGGGTCATTAGAATCATCTTCCTTATACCTTGATGCATGACAAATAACACATTCACCAATATCCTTATTTTCATCTTTGAACAACATACAATGATTAGGACATGCATCCCATGTTTCATAAGTAAAATCTAAATCTGTGGTCATTTTGTTTGCTTTGTAATATGAATTACGTAATCGGACGCCTTCAGGAAATGCTTCTATCAACAACTCAAGCAACAAAGTAAACGACTTATCTGTCCAACCACTCATTACTTTCAAGCTCAACATCCGTACAATAAATGAAAGTTGAGTGAATTTCTCACATCCTGGATATATATGGTTGTTCTGCATCTTTTATTAGGTTAAAAAAGGATTTGGTTTCTTCATTAGGTCCAAACACTTGTGTAGATTCACTCGAGTTTCCAGTCTCCGCATCATCAATATTAGGAATCTCAAATGCATCAAGTACCATTCCAACCATATCATCATGAAACGATTTATGTCTTTCTTCATTATCTTCATAACAATCTGAAGGAGTATTAGATTCTCCATGATAAATCCAATTTTTGTAATGATTTAAGAATCCATTTAAAATAAGATGTCCTTTAACCTTTTCTCTTGACTTTAAAAATCTATTGCAACACTCCTTGCATGGGCAATAAATTTTTTCCTTTGTCCCGTTATTGGCATAAGCGAAATCTAAAAATTGTTCATACCCATCCATACATTCTTGAGAATTTCTATCGACTAAAGATATCCAACTCTTATCCATTATTTCTGCACTGGGATTATGAAACATGACATTAACACAATTAAATGAAGATTATTACAATAGAATATATTTATCATCCCTAGCGAGTGTACGAACATGAAATTACAAACAACTATAACATCAAAGATTAAGCAATTACCTCAATACATGATTCTAGTGCATTATAATGTTGATCATGACATGCTTTACTGGTAAAATAAATATGAAATATCCTACCAAATACACACATTGTAGGAATGTAAGCAAATTCACAACCTTGTATCAGAGGTCATCTGCCATTTGATAGGTATTCACTTTTAAATAGAAATTTTATTTTTAATTCTCATAATATTAATAAAGCAAAATTCATCATTTCATCTCTAAAAATGGTAAAACCTCATGCTATTGGTTTCTAAATTTTTATTAATATCTATTAATAATCGAACAAAGATATACATTTAGTTTTTCCATCATTTAAAGTATCAAATTTCAACGATGTGGGTAATAAGAGTGTTGTGTGACTAGTCAAAAAAAGCAAAATAGTTTATATTCTTAAATCGAACAACTAACATTGCCAACAAAAGTTAAAAAAAAAAAAAAAAAAAAAAAAAAAACAAATTAACTTCCCTAAAAACATAGAAAAATTAAACTTTGGGGGATCAAAATCACAAAAACTCAAAAGTTCGAGGATCAAATGTATAACAATAAAAGTTCAGCGATCAAATGTACACTAATAAAAAATTTAGAGATCAAAAGCATAAAGGTTTTGGAAGAAAACCTATTTAGTTTTCACTACTAGCCGAAGCGAAATACATATACATATATAAGTAACTAAATCTCTATACTTCGAAATTGTCAAGTGAGGATAATAAAGTGTGGAAAACGTGTACCTAATAATCTATTAATTCATTTGTTAAACGATATGAAACAGTGATTGTATATGGCGCCTCTTTGCTATTGCTTGTAAAAGGCTCTGTTGTTATATTATATAAATTAATGCCACTTAATTCTAATTAAAGCAAGAACTATGATGGATATGGCAGCTACATTACAAATGTATACATATACATATGGGATTTGTTTTGGTTTTTCTCATTAACAATTAAAGTGAAGTCTTTCTCACTTAGGAGTGTGCCATGTCTTGCACCTTGGTCCTCAGTCCTTATGACCACTCTGGCTTGAAATATGCTGCCCATTAATAACTCTGATGGTTAACCTTCTTTTCTCACCAAAATATTGTGTGTTGTGTGGATCTTGTTTAAAAGCAACTGCATTAATTTGTATCATGGAAGATGTGTGGCCTTGACAAGAGTACTTGTCTCACAGTTTTCTTTGATGTTTCTCCTAGTGATAAATCAAATCCTCCAGGAACTTTAAATCCACAACTTTACCTACAGTTTCTAACAAAGTAAGTTCTTTTTTGTTGTAGTTCCCTCTTGTTTTAGTGTTATTTAGTTTCATGTTCATAAATTTGATTGCGGTTATCAGAACCAGGGGGTGAGATGAGGATTCGGGTCACCCGAATTGATAAATCTGTTGATTAGAACAGATTATTTTGTAGCATCACATTATATTCTAACACAAAAAGTATTTGAAAACAAACAAATTGATTGCTATAAAGAAGAACAATAAAAAACACAGGAAACGAAGAGATAGAAACTGAAAATTCGATATGAACCAAACCAAAAGTAATCAACATAAATTTCAATATGCAATCAAACCAAATTTAGGAGCATTCCATTTAAGAATATGTTTCATATGAAGAGATTGAAACTGAAATTCCCGCATCTACCTCTAGATCTCTAAAATTCAGGGAATCATCAGGCCATGTACATCAAAATTCATAGGTGGAAGTCTACCTTTTTTTTGCCGACCAGGGAGCAAAGGCGCCGACCAGGGAGCAACGACCGACCGTGGAGCAGCGGCGGCCGACTGCGACCGGGAGATGAGGTGACCACCACCAATCACGACCAGCGAGTCGGCGAGATGCACGGGGAGGAGGCGCGATGCAGGACGAGGATGATGCAGAGGACGACGACCAGGGAGATGAACAGGGAGGAGAGGCGAGGACCAGGGAAGAGGAGGACGAGGGAAGAGGACGATGACCAGGGAAGAGGACGACCAGCGACGACGACGACGAAGTGGAGGCGCGACGACGAGAGGAAGTGATATCGGTTTCGCGCAAATAGTAGGGCGGATGAAGGAGGTGGAGTGGGACGAGAAGGGCGGATGGAGTTTCGGTTTCGCTCAAAAATATAGGGAAAAAAAATGGGAAGGAGGTTGCGGGGGGTTTCGGTTTCGCGCGGGCATCAAAAATTGTGTTTTCTTTTGTTACGGAATAATGATTGTGAGCAAACACACTTTACGTGACGACAAATTTGTACCTATTTGTGATGGAAACATGTTCGTCTCTAAAGCTTCTATTCGTCACCTAAAATCTAAGTCGTGACAAAAATAAGTGTTAATGTATAAAATCTTTGTTTACGATTAATGTACCGTCACTAAAACGCCTATTGGATACGCTTATTTTAAACCGTGACAAATGATTCGTCAAATTTGTAGTAAAAACTCAAATTTCTTGTACTGACGACCAGTTCTTCATACAGAAGATGGAGGCCAGACAAGCGGCTTGACGCTTGCCGATTCGGATTAGACCTTGCGCGACACGGTCGCACTCCATAATTTACAGCTCGAGAAGATTCTTCGATTGCTTCAAGCACAAACAGCGAAAATACCGGCCCTTGCACTCATTGTCACCGCTACTGTAGAGTAGACAATTGTTGCCCCGACTGTTTCAGCGACCCCTCTCATGACCACTATTACCGAGATACTACCGGCAATCACTACTCCATTGACTACGCCGACCGTGGCACCGACACTGATTCCATCCTTGGAGATCACATTCGAGACCTTCTTATCAGCTGAGGCGAAGTTGATCAAGGAATTCGTTCGTTTTTCAGCCAAGCTACTATCATAGAGGCATCTTAGAGAGACGTCGAAGACTTTAAAGGAGCGAAGACTGTACACCAAGTCCAGTAAGTGCGAGTTTTGGCGTTCAGAGGTGAAACTCTTAGGGCACATGATCAACGACATAGGTACTTTAGTGGGCCCGAGTAAGATTCACGCTATCATCGACTGACCTACACAAGAATGCGTGACAGACATAAGGAGCTTTTAGGATTGAAACGATATTATCGACGTTTTGTACAAGACTTTTCCAAAATTGCAGCGACGATGACTAGATTGACCAAGAAGTATGTGATCTCTCATTGATCCAGTGAATGCGAAGCGGCCTTCACCGAGTTGAAGAAGCAGTTGACTTATGCACCGTTGTTGGTATTGCCCAAGCCGGGCAGTGACTTGATTGTTCATATGGATGCTTGTGGCATTGAACTAGGATGCGTATTGATGCAGGAAGACAACTGATAACCTATTTATCGCAATAGTTGGGGACCCATGAGAGGAGCTGTCCAGTGCACGACCTGGAGCTCGTAGAAGCTATGAGTTTGTTAGAGGTTCCAAATATTGCAGAGGCACATATTTGCGGGCAGATGCGAGGACAGACAATATCTATTATGCGCGTCTTAGAGTGTCAGAAAGCTGATGTGATGTATCAGAGGATCAGGGACACGACACATAGTCTAGGTTACTCAGATTAGCGCGAGTCCATTGATGAGTGTTTGATATACCTAAGTATATTGTAGGTTCCGGCAGTGGCAGAGTTATACATGTTGGGTTTTGGGGTTCATGCGTAACGGAGATTACAAAATAATTTTGACAAAAACCCCAACAGGATCCGAATCTAATTCCATTAAAAACGTTTAAACCATGAAAAACTTAATCATACCTCAGTCGCAATAAACCTTTATGAAGGTTGATCGATCTCTAAGGCGCTGCCAATGATAAACGCCCTCTACCAGTAGTCCACACACGAACGGCGGCCGAGATTCGACCTTTTGTTTCTCTCCAAAACGATCCAGAGCATACCAAAAAACCCTAAGTCGTTTCTAAAACAAAAATAGAGTTTCATCCTTTTAATCTTCCGTACGCTTATTCTAACTTAAAACGTCTATTTGTACACATATACCCCTACTTAAAGAAGTTTAAGTGTAATACACCACAATGACGTTTCTGTAATGAATTTTATCATATAAAATTCATTTTTCTGAACCATCTTAAAATCTCGCAAAATCATTCTTAGTGTGCGACCCAATAGGCTCATACAACGTTGGCAGTGTACTAAAATATATTTTGGTATACAAGTCATAAGCGGCCTCTACCAAGACATTATGACTACCCAAGTTGTACGAATATCAAATCGATACAACCTAATCAATAGTGTATATAACATCCTTTTGTCACACGATATCCTTTTGATCAAACATAAGGCATGGAATTGTCGTCCAACATGTTCAATCATACTAGTCTCGATCTCTAGGTAGACGGAAAACATCCAAGTGACATTGATCAATATCAATTCACTTAGACTAGGCCTTTTAACAATCTAACGCATCGAGGGATCCACTAGATATATCTCTTTATATGAGAGGGACAAATTCTATCTCGATTACACAACTTCATCACATTGCTCACACAGTAACCATCACGACCTTTATAATCGTTCGGTTAAAGACAACGTTTGATAGTGTCAAATCACTATGTTCCTAATGTTGAAGTCCGGTAATCTCAAGTCAGAGGACTGAAAAATATATCTATCTCGAGAAACAACTATGACGTAATCCATGTGATGTTCTCATAGCGGGCCGGTCCAGTACTTTGTTCCCTAACAAGCACTCGTGATCTTGATTCGTATCCCTATACGTATAATCATCATATGATCATCAATCAATACTCACACTAGTCTTAATTCATTATAGTTCCCAGTATAATGATCGACTAGGGACATTTATGATATTTCTGCAAATACCCATATATCTTATTATAATGTAAACATGCAAATTAATTATAATAAACAACAAATGAAATCCTCTATTTTATTAACTAAAAGTATTCATAAATACGGTTAATGGATTGACCTAGGGCACATTCCCCAACATCTCCCACTTGCACTAAGGCCAATCATACATTCATCTAATGCCCAATGATCTAACATGACCATCATGTTTTGCTTATGGAAGAGCTTTTGTCAATGGATCTGCAACGTTGTCTTCAGTAGGTACTCTGCAAATCTTTACGTCTCCTCTCTCAATAATTTCTCTGATGAGATGAAAACGCCTGAGTATATGTTTAGATCTGTGGTGTGATCTAGGTTCCTTGGCCTGTGCTATTGCCCCGTTATTGTCACAATAAAAACAAACAGGGTTAGTAATATTTGGAACCACACCTAGTTCAAAAATGAACTTTTTGATCCAAACTGCCTCCTTTGCTGCATTGGACGCCGCAATATACTCAGCTTTTGTAGTAGAATCTGCCATGGTCTCTTGCTTCGAACTTTTTCAGCTTACCGCATCCCCATTCAAAGTAAACACATATCCAGATTGCGATCTAAAATCATCTATATCAGTTTGGAAACTTGCCTCTGTGTAACCATTTACAACTAGATCATTTTCAAAACCTCCATAGACCAAGAACATTTCCTTAGCCCTTCTTAAGTATTTAAGGATGTTCTTTCTTGCTATCCAAGAACTCTCACCAGGATCGACCGATATCTCGCTTGTAGTGCTCAAAGCATATGATACATCAGGTCGAGTGCATAGCATGACATACATGATAGATCCAATAGCCGATGCATATGGAATCTTATTCATACGGTCTCGCTCATCATTTGTCCTAGGACATTGATTCTTGCTGAGACATATGCCATGAGACATTGGCAACAATCATCTTTTAGAGTCTTGCAAACTGAACCTATTCAACACCATGTCTATGTAAGCACTCTGACTTAGACCGATTAGCCTCTTAGATCTATCCCTATAGATTCTTATCCCTAGGATATAGGCTGCATCTCCTAAGTCTTTCATTGAGAAACACTTCCCTAATCAAGACTCGACATTCTGCAATGTTGGGATGTCATTTCCAATGAGTAATATATCATCAACATACAGTACCAAAAAAATAACTACACTCCCACTGACCTTCTTGTATACACAAGGCTCATCTTCATTCTTAATAAAACAAAAATCCTTGATTGCTTCATCAAAACGAAGATTCCAACTCCGAGAAGCTTGCTTTAATCCATAAATGGATATTCGAAGCTTGCATACCTTCCTAGAATTCTCAGGATGTACAAAACCTTCAGGTTGTGTCATATACACGTCCTCAAGCAGCTTTCCATTAAGAAATGTTGTTTTACATCCATTTGCCATATCTCATAGTCATAATATGCAGCAATGGCAATTAAAACTCTTATGGATTTAAGCACGGCTACTGGCAAAAACTTTTCATCATAATCTACACCTTGAGTCTGCCTGAAACCTTTTGCTACAAGTCTTGCTTTAAAAATATGCACATTGCCATCCATGTCAGTTTTCTTCTTGAAAACCCATTTACATCCAATGTCTTACCACCTTCAGGTAAATAAACCAAGTTTCAAACTTGGTTATCATACATGGATTGCATCTCAGAGTTCATGGCGCTTAGCCATTTATCTGAGTCTGGTCCAGACATAGCCTCCTGATAAGTGGTGGGCTCATTTTGATCCATAAGCAACACATCACGACTATCGGTAACGAGAAATCCGAATCTCTCTGGCTCATCTACCAGATTTACATGGGCCTTGTGTCACTTACGGAGGTTTAACTTGTTTAGAACGTTGTTGAACTTCCAGTAGCGGTTCAGGGTTTATATGTGATTCTTGAACTTCTTCAAGATTTATTTCTCTCCCACTAGCGTCTTTTGAAATAAACCGTTTTTCCATAAAGGCACCATACCGAGCAACAAACACTTTGTTCTCAGCGAGATTATAAAAGTAATATTATTTTGTTTCCTTAGGATACCCCACAAATAAACACTTGTCAGATTTAGGTGCTAGTTTTTCTGAGACTTTTCGTTTTACGTAAGCCTCACAACCCCAAATCTTAAGGAAAGACAAAATAGGTCTTTTCCAGTACCATATCTCATATGGTGTTTTATCAACCGCTTTAGAAGGAACTCGATTTAGAGTGAAAGCTGCAGTTTGTAATGCATAACCCCAAAAGGATAATGGAAGATCTGCATGACTCATCATAGATCGAACCATATCTAATAAGGTTCGATTTCTCCTTTCAGAAACTCCATTCCATTGTGGAGTTGCTGGTGGATTCAATTGGGAGACAATCCCACAATTTCTAAGATGATCATCAAATTCTTGGCTCAAATATTCACCACCTCGATCTGATCGAAGTGTTTTGATAGTTTTACCAAGTTGAATATGCACTTCATTTTGAAACGTTCGAAACATCTCAAATGATTCAGCGTTATGTTTCATTAGATATACATAACCATATCTGCTGAAATCATCAGTAAATGTAATGAAGTACTGATAACCTCCTCTAGCCACTATATTTATAGGACCGCATACATTAGTATGTATTAGACCCAATAAATCACTTACCCTTTCACTGTATCCAGTAAAGGGACTTTTAGTCATCTTGCCTCGTAAACAAGATACGCACATTTCATATGTTTCTAAATCAAATGAATCTAGAAGTCCATCTTTATGGAGCTTCATTATGCGTTTCTCATTAATGTGCCCGAAACGATAATGCCAAAGACAGGTTTGATTCAAATCATTTGACTTAAGTCTCTTTGTATTTATGTTAAAGACTGGAGTATCAGTGGACCTTTTCATTCTTAGAATATAAAGACCATCACAGAAATCAACATTTGCATAAAATATTCCTTTACGAGAAATGGAATATCTATTATTCGCAATAATAAAATTAAAACTATCCATATCCAAGCACGGAAAGGAAATGATGTTTATGCTCAAGGCACGCACAAATGAACAATTATTTAAAGTTAAGATAAGTCCACTAGGTAAGACTAAGTAATATGATCCAACAGCCAGGGCAACAACTCTTGCTCCATTCCCTACGCGGAGGATGACTTCTCCTTTCTTCAACTTTCTACTTCTGGTGAGTCCCTGCACATTTATACAAATGTGAGATCCACATTCGGTATCTAATACCCAGGAATCACTAGTAGATAAATTAATTTCGATAACATAAATACCTATAGTGGTAGTCGCACTACCCTTTTTCTTCTTTAGATCTTCCAGATAGAGTTTGCAATTTCTGAACCAATGTCTAAGTCCATGACAGAAATGAAAATTTCCTTCCTTTTCTTTTGGGTGTTTTGAAGTAGGAACAGGCTGGGGCTTGACTTGTTCTACAGGCTTTGTGACAGGTGCAACAGCAGCCTTTAACAACTTTAGCCTTGCCTTTGCTTTTCTTCTTCATTCCCTTTCCCTTTTGGACCATCAACACATTACTAGAGGGTTTCTTGATATTTTGTTCAGCAATTTTGAGCATCAAATGCAACTCCAAAATTGATTTCTCCATATTATTCATATTGTAGTTCATCACAAATTGTGGGTAACTTTCTGGTAATAAATTCAGGATCAAATTCGTAGCCAACTCTTGGCTTATGGAAAATCCGAGTCTATCGAGCTGGTCAACACAACCCTTCATCTTCAGAACATGAGGACTAACTGACGCACCCTCAGTCATCTTGCAAGAATGTAGGTTTTTGACTGTCTCGAACCTTTCTTGCCTAGCTTGCTGTTGGAACATTTCCTTCAACGTTATAGCCATGTCGTAGGCTTCCATTAGTTCCATGTCCTTCTGAAGTTCAGGAACCATAGTTGCCAACATAATACATGCAACATCAATAGAATCGTTGACATGCTTATTATGCGCATCCTTCACAGCTTTCGTAGCATTAGCTGGTGGGTCCTCAGGAATTGGAGCATCCAGGACATACAACTTGCGTTCATGCTTATTAACAATTCTCAAGTTTCTGAACATGTCAAGAAAGTTAGTCTAAGATAGCTTATCCTTCTCAAGGATGGATCGCAATGATAGGAGATATTTGTTACTTGAAGAGGCCATTGATCTACAGTAAAGATTATGCAAAGTTTATTTTAGCATAGAGGAATAGACTCCCACTAAATTAACAACCCTCCTAAAACACACTGTTTATTTAGCGGACTAAAATCCATATTTCACCTAATTCTATGACAGCTATGGCATGAAACACAGAACTAGATTATTTAGGTAGGTAGCAGTTACCAATTACATCTTATGTAATTTTAGATACTTTTATGAGATACGAGACATCTTATGTCTTATCATGTGTTTTATCTCATCATGTGCCTAAAGCTCAAAACTATTTTGATAGCTTTATTAAGTCGGACCATTTTAAACATTTAGGTAACTCTTACCCAACTTGTCTCACCAAGATAACACAATACACTCAACTATGGCTGAAACTATATTAGTGTGATCGAGGCCTTTGACAAGTGTTTAAAATGGATGACACGAGACTTAAAGTTTAATAGAGGGATTTTATTCAGTTTTAGTGATTTTTATGTAAACAATGAAATATCATATATTCTATTGATTTGTTCAATCACGAAACAATTTGAAAATTTTTTATACTGTTCACTAATAAAAGAATTTTCGTGCGCAAGGATTAGTTAGACTGTGGTTCCGCTGATCGGTCAGCGGATGGGGGAACAGGGGGAAGCGCACCCGTTTTTTTTTTTTTTTTTTTTTTAGAAGACGTATTTCAATTCCGAAAATTGAAATTCGCTATAGAAAATCATATTTTTCGCTGATTTTATTCTCCTAAATTTACCCCTTAATTTATCCAAAATTAAGTCAATTAAAACATTTTTAATTAACCCGGGCCCACATCTAACTAATCATCTTATCCTAATCCAATTAGGACTTAAGATATTTGAATCCTAGCATATCACCAATAACAATCTTCTCCATATTTATCTCCTATCCAATAGGGATAACGAAACCGATTTTGCTTATATCTTTTAATCTAATTTGTTATCTATCTTTATCAAATAGAAACTTCATAACAGAATAGATATAACAAGATAAATAAATAATTTTGAAAATTAATTATGTGCAATTTCGGTCCTTATCCAAATAATCACAAACATGTAATTGAATCATGAACTACTATTCCAATTGAACCTAATGGTGTCATGGATCACAGAACACGAAACTCAATTCATTAAAATTATTCGAATTAACTTAACATAATTACTAGCATGTACGAAACTAATTTCAATTAAATCACGAATATATGTATCATATACATAAAACATGATAATAAATCTCACAAAAAACTTAAGTATATTACATATACATCAACTATTAACATGCTTTCAATAATATATAATGTATATATCAGAAGAAAACATGCAATGAATTTAATGGAATCGAACTCGAAGGCTCTGATACCACTGTTGTGTTTTGGGGTTCATGCGCAACGGAGATTACAAAACAATTTTGACAAAAACCCCAACAGGATCCGAATCTAATTCCATTAAAAACGTTTAAACCGTGAAAAACTTAATCACACCTCAGTCGCAATATACCTTTCTGAAGGTTGATCGATCTCTAAGGTGTTGCCAATGACGAACGCCCTCTACCAGCAGTCTACACAGGAACAACGGCCGAGATTTAAAGTGCTAGCTTCGAGAGAATACCAAACCTTTTGTTTCTCTCTAAAACGATCCAGAGCATACCAAAAAACCCTAAGTCGTTTCTAAAACGAAAATAGATTTTCGGCCTTTAAATCTTTTGTACGTGTATTTTAACTTAAAGCGTCTATTTATACAACCCTTATATATAGATGATTAAGTAAATTACACATATACCCCTACTTGTTGGAGTATAAGTGTAATACACGACAAAGACGTTTATGTCATAAATTTTATCATATAAAATTCATTTTTCTGAACCATCTTAAAATCTCGCAAAACCATTCTTAGCGTGCGACCCAATAGGCTCATACAACGTTGGCAGTGTACCAAAACACATTTTGGTATACAAGTCATAAGCGACATCTAGCAAGACATTATGACTACCCAATTTGTACGAATATCAAATCGATACAAACTAATCAATTGTGTATATAACATCCTTTTGTCACACAATATCCTTTTGATCAAACATAAGGCATGGAATTGTCATCCAACATGTTCAATCGTACTAGTCTTGATCTCTAGGTAGACTGAAAACTTCCAAGTGACATTGATCAATATTAATTCACTTAGACTAGGCCTTTTAACAGTTTAACACATCGAGGGATCCACTAGATATCTCTCTTTATATGAGAGGGACAAATTCTATCTCGATTACACAACTTCATCACATTGCTCACAAAGTAACCAATCACGACCTTTATAATCGCCCGGTTAAAGACAACGTTTGATAGTGTCAAATCACTATGTTCCTAATGTTGAAGTCTCTGGTAATCTCAAGTCAGAGGACTGAAAAATATACCTATCATGAGAAACAACTATGACTTAATCCATGTGATGTTCTCATAGCGGGTCATTCCAGTACTTTATTCCCTAACAAGTACTCGTGATCTTGATTCATATCCCTATCCGTATAATCATCATATGATCATCAATCAAGACTCACACTAGTCTTAATTCATTATAGTTCCCAGTATAATGATCGACTAGGGACATTTAAGATATTTCTGTAAATACCCATGGATCTTATTATAATATAAACATGCAAATTAATTATAATAAACGGCAAATGAAATCCTCTATTTTATTAACTAAAAGTATTCATAAAGACAGTTAATGGATTGACCTAGGGCACATGCCCCAACAATATGATGGTATTCTTCAATAGGCTCACAAATCTAGGTACATAGTACATCCCGACAGGACTAAAATGTACCATAATATGCGACGGTTATTTTGGTGTTCAGGGATGGAGGCAGATGTCAGCCAGTATGTGAGGAGTTGTGAGGTGTGTTAGCAAGCTAAGGCTGAGCACAGGAAGCCTGGAGGACTATTCTAGCCACTACCTATCCCATAGTGGAAATGGGAACACATCACTATGGACTTCGTATTTGGATGCCACCATTCGAGGCGCTATATGGGAGACCATGCAGATCACCAGCTTGCTGGGCATAGCCCGAGAACGTAGCTGCCGTTGGGTTTGAGATTGTTGTAGATCACACAGAGAAAATTATGTTGATTCGTCAAGAGGTTACAGGCTGCTCATGACAGACAAAAGGAGTACGCGAATAAATACCGTGACGAGCTGAGTTATGAAGTGGATGATTTCGTCTACTTGAAGGTTTCTCCCTTGAAAGGCCTCATTGGGGAGAGAGAGTTTACCGTGCGAGGGCGATACCCCACTTGTTCCAAGGTAGAGATTGGATTAAATTTGAATTTCGGGATGAAATTCCTTTTAGTTGGGAAAATTGTAACGGCCCATCTTAATCGATCCCGATTAACTGGCTAATTATAAGTTAAGAAAATAAGCTCAGACCCACGTGGACGTCACAGAAACATCTATGACACGCCTAATGGCTGAAATATGTTATTTTTGGGTGGAAAGCGTTTATTTATTTTACTATTAATTAATAGTTCGTGCCGCGTTAATTGAGAATTACGTTTGGTCGCGTTGTAGGCGTGTAGTGATGAGAGTGTACGATGTCGCGGTGTGCGCGTAACGCGGGTGTACAGGGTAGTATGGGATTGAGTTATCACATCACATCACACATCACATCAAACCCATCCCTCATCATTCACTTTGTCTTTTCTCCAAAAAACAAATTCTTTTTTTCTCTTTAAATCGGATAAGAGAGAAAAAAAAGAGGAGAGAAGATAGAGAAAGAAAAGAGAGAGAGAGAATAGAAGAGAGAGGAACGCAAGAGATGGCTTGGCGAGAAAGAAAACGGCACAGCCTGGCTTCTGCGGGATCGCGCGGATCGCGACGAGCGCAGTGCAGCAAGGATGGTGGCCGATCGGTTGCGGCTCGGACATGGATGACGACGGCTTCACGGACGCAAACCAGCCGGCTTGGCTGCAGAGGACAACATCGGCACAACGCGCAAGCGATAAGGTACAACGCTACGGCGGCGATTGCTAGCGACAAGGCTTGACGGCGGCGCACTACGCGCGATTCACCGGCAGCGCGACAAGCGCAGCGATAGCGCGCAGCAACATCGGCGGCAGGCACGGCTACGCGAGGCAGCGGTGGTGGCGGAGTTGAACGACTTGGAACACCGGCTCGGTGGCTTGTTGCCGGCACAATCGATCCCATGGTATGGTTCGAAAAGTGTGCAAAGTATTAAACTCGTTGGAATAACAATTTTACAAATTTTGGTCTCAAACTATAAATTTATTTTGTGAAACTCTAAAATGATAAAAATTGTATAATTGAACACCAGGGACTTAGGCTACGATAGTCGGGTGTCGGGTACATATCTCGAGGTGAGTGTGAGACATTTTGAAGGCGTTTGAGGTAAGTAAACCCACAAAAAAATTAGTTAAAATTCATTTATGCCACTTATTTTATTCCGCGTTTCAAGTATTCCATTGTGCTTTCTATTATTGTCCATTTACTGTTCATCCACTTTCGCGTGTGTATGTGTGTTTGTCGACGGGGTCCGACATGGCACAGACTCACACCCCGGGGCTAGCTACCCCGCGCTGTTCAAGTGATTGGTCATGTTAGGGCTATGCAGTGATTATTCTCCGCAAGACCCGTAGGTTGAGAGATGTTTGATGAAGACTTAAGTCTACATCATGGGTTCCTCTCGAGAGATGTTTGGATGAGATTCTACCATTCATGGGTTCCTTTCATTCGATCGTGAGATGTTTGGTGAGGTGTTCGTCATGGGTTCCTCTCGGTTTAGCTAAGACGATTTTGGATGTCGACTAGGGTTCTCTGTCACACTACATTCGTGTCCAAATTTGACTTCTCAACCACTTATTTTCATGCGATTATCTTATCCTTGTCATTTATTTAAATTGCATGAATTGTAGCCATTTTATTGGATTTCGTGAATATTAGCTAAAGTTCCCTGGATTTACTCACCTGAGTTTTGTCATTGTTTTTCGCGACAAATCGCAGATCTTGCGACGATCCGGGGCAAGGGCGTCTCAGTGACTACGTCTAAGTTAGGAGAGTCCGTCATTTTTGCATAGGTGTTGTATGTATCTATTTACTATTTTTATGAAATTTTTGGGAGGGATTGTATACCTAATACTGTATATGTTCACCTTTTATACTTTTGTCGCTTATTAATATACATGGTATCTAATGCCGGGTTTCCACATTATAGAGTTATTTATACAAATACAAACTTTTCTTTCATACGTTGTTTGCATGTTTTAAAAGGCTTCTTCT
The DNA here is from genome assembly GCA_039657365.1 of Stephania yunnanensis. Classification (NCBI taxonomy): domain Eukaryota; kingdom Viridiplantae; phylum Streptophyta; class Magnoliopsida; order Ranunculales; family Menispermaceae; genus Stephania; species Stephania yunnanensis. The sequence goes on along the minus strand of CM077581.1, from coordinate 20,776,944 downwards.
TGATATTTAATAATTTAATAAATCGTGAATAACTTAACTTAGTCAATTTAATGTGAATATCCATAAAATATCTATAAATATTAAGTTAAGGCGAATAAGATACGTGCAAAGGTTTAAGTCGCGGACAGTTAAAAGTAAGTATGCGGTGACGTGGCATGCTTGGTGACGTGTATGGCGACGTGGCGGTGCCCGGTTTGCCTCAGAGTTTGGGGCCGTCACATTAGCCTTTTGTGAGTTTCCACTCCTTGCCCCCAAAGATGTTATAATACCTATCTATGTCCAAAACATAAGTAGAAATCAAATTCAGACGCAAATTCGAAACATGTTGCACATCTTTCAGAATCATTGTGCAACCAACATTTGTTTGACACAGACATCTACAATGCCAACTATATATGTAAAATTGTCGTTCCCCATCTTTGCCTTTCCAAAATATTTCGCTCGATAAACAGAGAAGACATCATTCCTTGGTGTAGCATGGAAGGATGCTCCTAAATCAATGACCCATTCACTACCTAATTAGTGACATGATCTTGATCCTCAATAAAAAAATCATAACCAATTATTCACATGCATCTGATATAGCAGCTGTAGTGTTTCGATCATCTACCTTATTCATATTTTTCACATTATTATGTTCCCTTTTCCACACTTTACAATTTCTCTTCAAATGCCCTTCCTTGCCACAATGATAACAAGCAAATTTTCCTCTTACTTGAGACTTATCTCTGGACTTACTCCGCCCTCTCGGACCTCTGGATTTACCTCTACCTCTATGTATTAATGTAGTAGTAAGAGCTTGCGAAGTATCAATCTCTTTATCCTTTCTTTTCGTCTCCTCATCATAGAGATTATCACGTACTATGGATAAGGATAAAACACCATTCGGGGCAGAATTACTGAGAGACACCACCAACATTTCCCAATTTTCTGGCAAAGAACTTAAAATTAATAGTGCATGTAACTCATCCTCAAACACTATCATCACGGCACTTAATTGATTAATCAGGTCTTCAACATCATTAAATTGCTCTATCATTGACCGTCCATCTTTGTATTTCATGTTTACAAGCCTTCTAACTAAATAAGCCTTATTTTGTGCACCTTTTCTCTCACACATACTTTCAATTTTCTCCACAACAGTTGCGTATCAACCTCTTTACTGATAGATATTGTGATTCGACCCATTTTCTAATAGTCCCAGCAGCTTTCTTGTGCATTCTCTTCCAATCAACATTGGATGTTCCTTCTGGTTTGGTTTGTCCATGTTCAATTGGATCAAACGAATCCTTACAATAAAGATGATCCTCCATCATAGCTTGCCAAATTGAATAATTCGAAGAAGTCAACTTGACCATACATGATTTTTTCCACCCATCTCGATTCCCATAATTAATCCCCAGTCACGATCTAAACCGTGACACTCTGATACCACTTGTTGGGTTGCTCAACCCCTTTGATCAATAAAACAGATGAATAAGAATTTCCACTAAACTACGATCAATGCACGACAATAAATACACCATAAAACGCGCAAGATTTAATATGAAAAACCCTCCAAATCAGAGGTAAAAACTACGGGCCAAACTCCGAACAATCCACTGTGTGAATAAAGAGTACAAGATATCTCAATCGCTTGAGATTCACTAACAATGGAGTAATACAAAAATACCTCTTCCAAGAACTTAGATGATCACACTAAGTATGAATAAAAACTATCACAATTGTATTAAACCCTTGCACCTATTTTCTTGAATACCAAGAAATCACCAAAGCCTCTTCGCGAGTCTTCATATTCAAGATCTTGATATGCCTTCAATGTATAGAGAAGGAGACTAGAGAGATTGCACACTTCAACTCGAGTGCGCACACAAATCGGTCACCAAGTCGAACTCTCGAAGTCGACTTTTTAATGCTTGTATTTTTCTCTCCCAAAAAGAAACCTATATGGTCTCCCCAAAAAAATAGGCATTCCTATTTTTTTTTCTTTTAATCAATCTCCACAACTAAAATCACAAGTCACCCAATTCCTATTTCATTGGTGATTGTGTTTATCACTTTCTAATTTCACCAAGTTAGAAAACATGGGCTGGACTCAATGTGTGTAGGCCCACACAAAACTAATAGTTTCAAATAAATGATTAACAGTCATGCATGCCACAAAAAATTTACACATAAAAGAAATATTTTTTTTTTGCAATAAGCTATATATAGTTTAATAATGTTATTATAACATAAACTTTGAGTGGACAAAAACACCATGAAAAAAGCTTATGGTAGATATATAACATGCAAAAATACAAAAAATGGTAATGTACGAACTCGATATGAGAAAGGTGCACCTAATGAAATATTAAATTGCTGAAAACAATGTTGACAATATTAAATTTAAACAACATATATATGCTAATTTTGTTAACACGCTTCACACAACAGAGCCTGCTTGCTGTGCTAGCTGGACTTTAATTAAGTCAATTTCATTTTTGTGTCATAATGAATATTTTAAAGATAAACTTAACTCATTTAAAAAATGATAAATTTAAGTCTACATCTAATTATCAGCATAGCATTCAACATTTCGGGACTTTAGTTTCAGTTGTTATATCCTGAAAATAAAATAAAGAATCATTTTCGATAGTTCTACAAGCTTAAAAAAACTAGCCTATATCCGTCGATTATTCTCATCACTAAAATTAATCTAAAATTCAAAAACTTGTTCTAGTTTTGATTCTCTTATACTAACTTGACTGGCTAGCTTAGACTTGCCACCTCTCACTCAAAAGACCAAACCTATCATGTTATAACTCTAAAGGATGGCCATAAAAATGCTTACAGTTCGCATTTGCGACTACACTATCATGAAGACAAGAATATGACAAAAATAAATAAGTCTTAAACTCTTTGTCACTTTGGTTTTCCAATGCCATATATGTTTCCGATGCCATAGTTATTTAAATTATATATATAATGGAACTCAATTACATAACATTTATTGTGCTTTCAATGTGTTTTGCATTGAATGTACTACATCAATTACCATTGGATTAAAATCCCATAGTAATCCAAAGTGAGATATGTAGTACTAATGACATGGGTATGTATTTGAACTCCATTGGAGAAACACCCATATATATATATATATTCTTCATTGTTGTAAATTGAGTTGGAACTTGCTAAGAACTAGAGAATGAAAATATAAGACTAAGAACTTCTACTACTACAAACTACTAATACAAAGGAGAAAAAAAGAAATGAGATAGTTGGAATGAAAAATTTTCATTCTACTTGGTGTGTTTTTATAATGAGTTTGACACCCTTTTTATAAGTCATTTGGTGATGATGATAAATGTACTTTAGATAATGTGTACAAGTAACACATACACCCCATGGCATACAACACATTACAAGTAATTTGACAATACATAGAAAAGTTGTTGTACAATGGAAATGGTTACAAGTAACATGACAATACATAGACAAGTGGAGGTACTATTAAGTTAGAAATACAAGTTACATGACTACACAATATGTTGGTGTACATGCATGGTCATCCATACTCCACAACACTCCCCCTTAGATGACACTTGCTTAGAGATTGTGCCTCATTAAAACTTCTACTAAGAAAAACCCTGTGATAAAAATATAGTAAAAGGAAAAGAATACACTATTCTCATAAATATTTAGATGGGTATAATATTGTTAAGATTGCCTTATTAAAAACCTTGCTAGGAAAACTCAATGAGATAAGACTATAGCTAAGGGAAAAAGAGTGCAACACACTAATCAATAACTTCCTCTCATGTGAAGATGGGTGAAAGTTGTTCAGTTTCTTTACTCTTAATGTCCTTAGGTTTACGCAAACCAATACCATATGTAAGCCTCTTAAATGTCATAGTTGTAAGACTTTTATGAATAAATCAACAAGATTATCACTCGATCAGATTTGCTTGACATCAATTTCACCATTCTTCTGAAGCTCATGCACATAAAAAAAATCTTGGGGAAAAATTTTTTGTTCTGTCCTTTTTTATGAATCTTTCACTTAATTGTGTGATACATGTTGCATTGTCTTCATATAATATGGTTGCAAAATCTTTTATTGAACGCAATCCACATGATTCTTGAATATGTTCAATCATGTTTCTCAATCATGCACATTTATGATTTTCTTCATGGATTGCAAGTACCTCAGAATGATTGGAAGAAGTAGTAACCATAGTTTGCTTTACTGACTTTTATGATATAGCAGTATTACCACAAGTGAATACATATTCCTTTTGAGAATGGGCCTTGCGGGGATTAGACAAAAATCAAGCATCAACATAACGTTGGAGATTCAATTTTACCCATCTCGAGTAAAATAAACCCATGTAACTTGTTCATCGAAGATATCGGAAAACATGTTTAACATCGTTTCAACGTATTCGAGTTGGTGAAGAGTTGTATCTTGCAAGTAGGTTGACAATAAAAGAAATTTCAGGTCTTGTATAATTTGCAAGATACATAGGTGCACCAATTGCACTTAAATATGGTATCTTCGGACTAAGTAGCTCTTCATCACTTTCATGAAGTCGAAATTGATCCTTATCCACTTCAAGTGATCTAACAACTATTGGAGAGCTCGATGGATGTGCCTTGTCCATATAAGATCTTTTTAATATTTTTTCAATATAATTTGATTGATGGACAAGTACTCCACTTGAAAAATGTTCAATTTGCAAACCAAGGCAAAGTCTTGTTTTTCTAAGTTCTTTCATCTCAAATTCATTTTTCAAGTATTCAGATGTTCTAACGATGTCGTCGTGGTTTCCCACTATATTTAATTCATCAACATATACAACAATAACCACAAATTCTATTTATGATCTTTTAGTGTAGACACATGGGCAAAGCGGATTATTTACATATCATTCTTTAAGTAAATAATCACTAAGGCATTTATACCACATTCGTCCGGATTGTTTCAATCCGTACAAAGACCTTTGTAATTTTATAGAATACATTTTATGAGATTTTGATTTTATTTCTTTAGATATTTCAAATCCTTCACGGATTCTCATATATATATATATATCACTGTTTAGGGATTCGTAAAGATATGTTGTAATGACATCCATTAAATGCATATCAAGCTCTTCATAAACTGCAAGGCTTATCAATAACCAAATGTGATTGCATTTATAACAAGAGAATATGTTTCCCATAATCGATGCGAGGTCTTTGTGAGAAACCTTGAGCTACAAGTCTTGCTTTATATCTTGTAACTTCATTTTTTTCGCTTCTCTTTTGTATAAATACCCATTTTTATCTAACAGGCTTTATGCCATTTGACATTTTAACAATCAGTCCAAAAACCTCTCGTTTCCTTAACGAGTCTAGCTCTACTTGGATAGCCTCTTGCCATTTTTGCGAATCAGGTCTTTTTCGACGTTCGTCCAGTGATCGTGATTCTGGGTCATCATCATTTTCACATATTTCAAATGAGACATTGAAAGCAAATATATCATCAGGAACAATTTTATTTCGATTCCAGATCTTACTATAGTTTAAATTATTTATTGAGATCTCATCATTTCCATTTTTTTCCTCCTTTTCTAGAGGCAATTGTTCCTCGTCAAAATCAACTTGTTTTGATAAATCCTTATCAAAGGATTATTGTGCTTTCTCAAAAGTATTTTGATTTGTATTTATTTTTACTCCCGTTTTCCTCTTTCGAAGAATCGTATCCTTTGAACCAACTGGTCTTCCATACTTTAAGCGCTTCGTTGGTTCTTGTGCATTTTATTGCACAGACACATCAATTCTTGCATGAGCATTTACAACTGGAATATGTGATTTTGTCACTCGTTTTGCATCGGTAAATGCATTGGTAATTGATTTGCGATTTGTTGCAAGTGAATGATCTTTTGAACTTCAAGTTCCCACTGATTTGTGTGTGGATCATAATGCGATAAAGTTGATGCATTCCAAGCAATTTCGCGTCATTCCTTTTGATTGGCTCCTTATCTCCCCCTAATGGTGGGAAAATTGCTTCATCAAAGTGGCAATCAACAAAACGCACAACAAATAAATCCCTTGTTACGGCTCAAGGTATCTTATAATGGACGATGAGTTAAAACCAACATAAATCTCAAGTTTTCATTGTGGACCCATCTTAGTTCTATTGGGAGGTGGTATAGGAACATACACTGCACAACCAAAAATTCTTAAGTGTGAAATATTTGGTTGTTAATCTAAAATGAGTTGCATGGGGAATGTTTATGGTATGCAGTAGGCCTATAACGAATGATTGATGCTACATGAAGGACTGCATGTCCCCAAACTGAAGTTGATAACTTAGTTCTCATTATTAAAGACCTAGCGATTAATTGAATGCGTTTGATCAGAGATTCTGCCAAACCATTCTGGGTATGCACGTGTGGAACGTAATGTTCAATGGTAATTCCTATAAACATGCAATAATTCTTCAATGCTTAAGATTGAAATTCTCCGGCATTGTCAAAACTGATGGTCTTGATTGGGTTGTCAGGAAATTGTGTTCTTAACTTAATGATTTGTGCTAAAAGTGTAGCAAATGCAACATTGCTGGTCGAAAGTAAACAAACATGTGATCACCTAATTGATGCATCTATCAAAATCATGAAATGTCTAAATGGTCCACAATAAGGATGAATGGGTCCACTTATATCTCCCTAAATGCATTCTAAGAAAATCGAGGATTCCACAACAATTTTACTGGAGGTTGGTTTAACTATCAATTTACCTTGAGAATAACTAGCACAATTATAATCACCAGTTGAAAATATTTTGTGATTCCTTAAAGGATTTTCATGCGAATTATTAATTATTCTTCGCATCATTGATGATCCTGGATGACCAAGCTGGTCATGCCATAAAATGAATGTCTTTGGATCATTAATTTTCTTATTTAAGACGACATTCATTTCGACATGCCTCATATGAGTAAAATATAATCCAGATGATAAAGTTGAAAACTTTTCTGACATTTTTTTTCCCATTTGAAACCAATGTGACATTGAGAAATTCTCTATTATTTTCATTCATGGTTTCAATGTGATATCCATTTTGTCTAATATCTGTAAAGTTGAGTAAATTTCTTCTGGGTTTTTCAGAGTATAAAACATAGTCAACATGAATTGTTGTTCCTCCAGGTAACATAATATTTGCTCTTCTAGAGCCCTTAATCAAATTGGAGGTGCTAGATATTATTTGAACATTAGCCTCACTTAAGTTCAAATTGGAGAAATATTCTCTCTTTTTAAGGATTGTGTGCATTGTAGCACAATTAGTAAGACATATATCGCTCTTATTTAATTCATGATTTGAACATATGATTTGTTGATCCATCTAGACAAATAACATTTGGCAAATTAGAAAGAGTCATATTTCATTCATAATAAGAAACTAATATATATAAGTAAAAAGCATAACAAAAACTAGTACATATAATTATTGAAAATCATTACATATGATCATTAAAAATATTGAGATTAGTGTTTGGATCATCATGAAAATTTAGGACATCTATATAATTGATGTCCGACGAGCCATCTCTGACAGTGAAGTTCATCTTAACTGTTTTGCCTTTCTCTTTTAAGGAGGCTTGATAAAGATCAATAAAATGCTTAAGCGTGTGACATACATGAGCCCAATGGCCTTTTGGACCACACCTGCGACATGGTTGGTCATGATTACAAGCAAGCCCATTTTCAGCAGTATTTTTTCCCTTATTATGAACGGTGTCATTCTTATTCCATTTATTTTGGAACTTATTGCCACGAGATTTAGAATAGGGCCTCCTATGACCTTTGCTGATTGATCCTTTCCCATTTCCACGTCCGTGGTTTTTCTTTCCTTGGCCCTTCTTTTGATGATTATAGGATGTTGCATTTGTTTCGTTAATTGAAGTGGAATCAGTTGGATGGGAGTTGTAGTTCTTCAATAGAAGTTCATTATTTTGTTCACCCACCATGAGACAAGAAATTAATTATGAATATTTTTTAAATTGACACGCTAGATATTGTTGTTGCAACAACATATTCGAGGCATGAAAAGTACTAAATGTTTTTTTCATCATTGCCTCTTCAGATAGATTTTCTCCACACATCCTCAAACGAGAGGTACATTAAACATAGTGGAATTATACTCACCGACTATTTTGAAATCTTGTAGCCTAAGATTCATCCAGTCATTTTGAGCTTTTGGGAATATCACCATCTTTCGATAATCATATCACTATCTCAAGCTTAACCACAAGGTAAGAGGATCTTTTATAGTAAGATACTAACTTTTCAAACCTTCATGGAGATGATGGTGAAGGAATATCAGTGCTTTCGCACGGTCTTGCATTGATGTTTCATTTCCTTCTATAATAGTTTCTCTTAAGTTCTTAGCTTAGAGATATATCTCGGCATCCAGTTGCCATGACAAATAATTATTGCCAGTGATATCAAAAGCAACAAACTCAAGTTTTTGAAGGTTTGCCATAGTCTAAACATATGTAAAGAAAGTGAGTAAATAGTTTTTCTATTTTATATAAAATAAATAATATACGATTAGATATATGTTCACAACTTGATTATTAATATGCAAAATGTACTGCTTGTATGGGTTGGTGGGACAACCTTCAGGTTGGGTGGCGAGACGAAGTTTACTTAAAATCATGCCTCCTCGAACAGGATAACTCGTCTCCCTTTCAATGTTTAGCTTTACCGGAGACAAGGCTTACCCACTATCAACCCAAACTTATAACTCTATTTCCAATATAAAAAAACCAAGAATAGAGCATAATTAATTATTTGTTGTATAGCTAGAAAACTAGTTATGTCACATATTGAATCTTGATTTCTGATGTAGAAGATCGTACAAGACGCAACTACAGAGCATATTCTCGCAATCGGTGATGTTATAATGCAAAGTATATGAATAAAGTATTCATATGTAAGTGATGCATGTAATAAAAGAAAGCAACCATGGTAACATGGAATAAATTGAATTTATTTAAATTAACAAAAAATATACCTTCTTAGCTTTGTTTCCTTAGCAAGCCTTCTTGAACTTCAAGATCTCCCCTTTGTGTAAGAGCAAGCTCGTGCCGGTAATGTGTTGTAAATTGAGTAGGAACTTGCTAAGAAATAGAGAAGGAAAATATAAGACTAAGAACTTCTACTACTACAAACTACTACTACAAAGGAGAAGATAAGAAATAAGAAAGTTGGAATGATAAGTTTTCATTCAACTTGGTGTGTTTTTACAATGAGGTTAGCACCCTTTATATAGGTCATTTGGTGATGATGATAAATTTACTTTAGATAATGTGTACAAGTAACACATAGACCCCATGTCATACAACACATTACAAGTAATTTGACAATACATAGAAGAGTTGGTGTACATTGAAAATGGTTACAAGTAACATGACAATACATAGACAAGTGGTGGTACTATTAAGTTAAAAATACAAGTTACATGACTATAAAATATGTTGGTGTACATGCATGAACATCCATATTCCACAACATTCAAGATCTTTCTATCAAACATTAAGATTCTCAAGTGTCTCTAAATTCCAAACAACCATTTCTAGCATTATACAGCAATTTCTCCCACTTCAAATAGTAAGATTACCACCCTCATTAGCTAATAATGGAATTTCATAAACACAATGCTTCTTAAAAAAAACAAGACTTTAATAATCATGTACCAACAGCTTTTAAATGCACAATCTTACCTAATAATACCTATAAAGCTATTTTGAACTAAAAAGTATATTGTTCGTAGTATTCACCTAGGAACGATGACAATGGTCAATGTGAAAAGTCTAAAAATGTCATTCAACACTAAATCACATAACAAAACTAAAAACTTGAAATCTCAACAAACCAATGGGTCACTGGTTTTTAACTAAAATTGTATATCGTTCACCGCATTTCTTCATATCATTAAACTCAATCTCAAATTATAGTCCCAAAAGATTAAAATCTTCAAAAAATGTTAACTTATTGTTTACCTAATGAAAATAGAGCAATCTATGTTATGACTACTCACATCAAACTATATCAAATTATATGCAATCTTGTTCACTTCCTTTGACAACTTAGTGTCACCACACCTACAAAATTCTTTACTATCCCATTGTGGACTTTCTTCAAGCAAACTGAAGGCACTCTTATTTTTCACACACTCTCACTGTTGGGTTTTGGGGTTCATACGCAGCGGAAAATTCACAATGATTTTTGAAAAACCTCAACAGGATCAATAATAGGTTCCATTAAACTAGATCTACAAAATTAAACCATGTCTTAATCCGTGATTTTCTTTTCTGATTGTTTGATTTTCAAGACGTTCAAGTGCGCGTCCTCTATCAGAAATCCACACACGAATGGTGACCACAATTTGGAGTACTAGCCCAAGAGAGATAAAAAATGTTTTTATTTCTCCCCCAAAGTCCAGAGAACTTGAAAATAGCAAAAACGAAAATATTATTTCATTTTATATTTTCACCATGTATTATATGTGTAGATAAGCCCCACTTAAAATTTTATTCGTAATGCAACTATTGTATTTAGGGAGTTTAAACAAATTATATGTATGGCTCTATTAATAAGTTATTATATAACAAATCCTAATGGCTTTTATGTCATTACTTTTATTATATAAAATTCATTACTCTGGACTAATTGAAATTGAGCAAAGCTAGCCATTCTTTGTGTGTGACCAAATAGGTTCATGCGTCATTGGCAGTGAACCAAAAATTACTTTTGTATACAAGTAATAAGTGGTTTCTGGCAAGGCATTATGACTACCCAAATAGCATGAATATCAAAATTGATACAACCTAATGAACATCATATATCATATTCTTTTGTCATGCGATATCCTTTGGTTAAACATAAGGCATGGAAAGACACCCAAGTGACATTGATCATATCAATTCATATGGACTTTTCCATTATTAGTCTATCATATCGAGGGGTCCACTGATATCTATTTAAACGACAGCTGACAAATTCACACCTTCACATATTATTCAAATAGTAATTAATCACAATCTTTATAATCGTTTGGTTAAAGGTAACGTTTGATTGTGTCAAATTACCATGCTCATAATAATAAAGTATATGCTAATCTCAAGTTGAAGGACTAAATAATATACTTATCATGAGTAACACATGTGACTTAATCTATATGTGATGTTCTCACACTACAAAAAAACAGCAAATCGAAACGGAATTAGAAACGGAAATAAGTTTCGTTTCTAAATCAGAAACGGAATTAGAAACGGAATAAGTTTCGTTTCTAAATTAAAAAGTTAGCGATTGAATTGAGACTAAACATTCGTAGACGGATTTGAGACGGATCGAGACGGAATTAGAGAGACGGAATTAAATTCGTCTCTCGAAAAATGGCGCCAACATTCCCACCAAAACTTTCTTTTTTTCAACCGTTCATTATGTCTCGAGATTCGTGCATGCTTGATCTACATACCCACAACTGTCCGTCTCTCCCCGAAAATCACTCAAATCTCTCTCTCGTCTCTCAAAACCTCTCTCTCTGTCTCTCTCTGTCTCTCAAAACCTCTCAAAACCTGTCTCAACAAACCTCTCCCTCACCGCTCTCTCTCTCTCAACAAACCTCTCTCCTCACCGCTCTCACCGCTCTTTCTCACCGTCACCGCTTCTCTCTCTCTCTCTCTCACCGTCACCGCTCTCTCTCTCTCTCTCTCTCACCGTCACCGCACTCTCTCTCTCTCGCTCTCTCTCTCTCTCTCTCGCACCTCTCTACTCTCACTCTCACCAATAGCCATGTTGTTCGTCCGAATCGATTTCGCGTACCAAACCCTAGATTTAGTCCCCTCCGATTCCGTCTTGGTTTCTAGGTTCGTTCTAGGGTTTCTTTGATGAGGCGTGGAGTCTAAAATCGAGTTCGTGATCGATAGGGTTTTGAAGGGTCTCATGGAGATTCGGAGAAATGACGGACCAGAACTGGAGCTCGAGCTCAACGAAGCCGGACGCGCTCTCGGCGACCCCCCACTTCTGGTCGACGACTTGCTGGGGATTCTCGATGTGAGTTCTGTTTTTGGTTTCTAGGGTTTCGATTTTAGATTTTTTTTTTTGTTTGGTTTCTCGAAGATTGCATGTGAGTTTCTTGGGGTTTTGTGGTGTCTAGGGTTTGTTTTTGTGTTTTCGGTAATGGGGTTTTGGTAGAGTTTTGTTTGGTCTTGAAAGCTTCGATCTTTCGTGTTTGGTTTTGTGTTTTTCGCTTTTTGTTTCAATTTGTTCAATTTTCTTCCCTCCCATTTTTGCCGTTAAACAATTTTCTTGTAGTACTTACCGAATGTTTGTAGAAGACATTGCATTTAGGTATGTTTTGAGTGGACGCATAATGTTAGTTCAGTATGTTCTTTTTCGACAATTTTATTTCTACCATTGCTTATGCTTTGCTTGCTAGTTAGCAACTCGTGCTCTCAACATGGCTTGTGAAATTTTGCAATTGGAACTTGGAAATATGAACTTGCGCTTATTCGGATCGCCTGAAAGTTTTATGGACAAGCGCAGCGCATGTAAGTATGACATACATATTTATATATATAGAGGTAGAGAGATTTTGGAGAATTTTTAAGGAGATGATCAAGCTAGGGGTGGTGTACAAGTTGGTAAGTAGATCTACACAATTAGTTTGCAAAGTTTTGTTTAAAATTAGAGGTTCAATTTTTGTTTTTCTTTGACTTATAGGGTAAATGAAGTTATTTTCAAAATTGCTTTACATATTTGAGTCACTTAATGCTTCATATAAAAATTCGCAAGATTACAACACGGTTTACAACAATACAATAGCAAACTTCAAATGAGATAGCGATTCATACAAGTAAGCCTTGAACATCTTGAACAAGAAAAGTCTCGTAATGATAGAGAGCCTCGCAATGTTGCAGGGAAAATATGGCATGTTGCAGGGATGAATTATCTTCATTCCAAGTAAGTATGGTAATACTTGGAAGCGTTACTTCTTTCCATGCAAGAGAACTTGCCGAATTCTCCTTCCTCTCCATTTTCTTGTTTGAATCATCATGCTTGAATCGATGTAACCTTTTGTAACTTAGTTGAATTTATAACTTTCTCGCTTAATTATTTGTTTTTAGGTGGTCGTTTATGAAGGGAAAATCGAGAAAAACCTTCCAAAGAAAGAGGAAGCACGCCAATTCATCAAAGGTTTGTGTCATGTGTGTTTCTTCCCATATTATAGATAATACATTGTTGTTTATTTCTTCTCATGATTGTGCATGTTTGTGTTTAAGTTTCCTTTAGTTTAATACATTGTTTTATTTCTTCTTAGATTGAGGAGGGACATGTGTTGTATGTTGTTTGGTGGCCTAATAATTGAACATGAATGTTAAAAACAAAGGAAATGATATAGTATAGGACTAAACTAATTGTGCATGATTAGCTATAGAGATTTGTCTGACCTTCCTTCCTTTTCCTTGCTATGTCATATATTTGACTATTAGTTAGCTAAATCCTCCGTACATTACTTCCCCATCTAAGACACCTCATTGTTTCCTTTTCGATGATTTAAAAAGTCCTGCTGAAGGTTCGTTGTACAGCTATTTTTTAAATAGTCCTGCTATTTCCATGTCTAATCATTGTAGTGTACTAATTTGGACTATGCTTTAGAGATGTGGAGGCTTCTTGACCCGGAGGCACACTTGATAAGCTTCAAGCAACTCATGGATCGGGTTATATGTGTCAAATCAGGCAAGAATACATTTTTTTTCCTTTCCTCTTTTATTTCTTTTTCACATGTACCTTGAAAGTGTTTGAAATTTGCATCTGAAAGCTATTTGTTTCGATGTCTTATTCTTATTCTCAATAAGAAAAAGTCCACATCACTATGTATATTAATAGGGACCCTTGACTGGACTAGTATATTTTTTAGAGAAAGAGACTATATATATATTAATAGGAATTTAGTTACAAAAAGATAGGCTATTGTGGACAAGGTGTTCACACTCTCATGGCTACACAAAACAGCCCTGAAAAATACAATGCGAGTTGATATTTACCGCGTCTCCCTTTCTCATAATACTTTACGTACGTTTGTGTTTCATGCTTGATAATGCTGGATAGTTTGTCATCTTAATAGGGTAGCACCACTGGTACCCCTGCAAAAGAAGGTTTATTTATCAATCTTGAAGAGGGAGCTCCCTATGCTACTTACACTATCAATCCTTGCAAAACATTGTAATGTCATTGCTTTACTTTTTCATTTTAAGCTTAAATGTCATATGTCTCTCTATGACTAAGATATTGTTTTTTCATTTTAAATTGTTGTGACACATGAATCTTTACCACTTTTGATTTCTAGATGATATTTTTTTTTCTCTACAAAGTTTTATCATTTGACTTTTGCATCTTGATGGTTGGCATTGCTATCATGGCATATGATGAGTTACATTCATAAACTAGTTCAAAGTGAACTCGTTATATTTTAATAACTCGTTAATTATATTAATTCTATTAGAAATTTCCAAAAGCAAAATCTGCGTTCCTTTTCATTTTTGTAAAAAACGTGATGCTTATGCCTTGTATTGCTTTTACATGGTTGATTGACACAAAATGGCATGAGCATGTTGGCCCACATGCATGAAACATTCCTATTCTCTTAAATATTCATCATTATTATGTCTAATTTCCCATTTTAGAAACTTATGCACTTGAAGTCTTTGCTTTGTGGACATTTTTATTTTAGCATGACCTTGAATCCTTTGCTTTGTGGACATTTCATGATTATATTGTTGGTTGATTTATTAGGTAAACAAGAATTTGATCTTTACAAATTGACATAAACTAATTGAAAGAAAAGTTATTGGATTTCATGTGTTCTGCTTGTTAAATTATGTTCTTCTTGGATATGGTGTTATTAGACTTATTTGTATAATAGAATGGTGTGTTCAATTATAGTAAAGTATACTTGTTTTCTTTTGCACCGTAAATGGAGATAGTTTTTTTGCGCTTTCGTATTTTTTATCATGAGTTTGATCTATTTTACAATATTTGCAGAGCGTGACCCTATCGTAGGTGATTGGTTCTTCGATCGAGTGGGAGTTAGTGCCATTGATTGCCCATATCCCCGTGACAATACCTCGCCATAATCTTTTTTCCAAGTGAGAGATGAGGAAATTAAAGCATATCATGTAACTTTTATAGTTGTTTATATGACTTTTAGATTGATAATTCTTTTTGTGCATATTTAGAGGATTGTAAGTTTTTTTTTTTGTGGTTGTTGAACAATAGGATTGGTGGTTTTTGTGAATACTTAGAAATTTGGAGCATTTGTTATACTAGACAATTTTTCGTGGATATATAAATCTTTTTTAAATTTTGAATTTTACATTTTTTTTTCTCTCATTTGAATATTTGTTGATATATTTTGTCGATGTATGAATGTCAAGTTTTGCTTTTTTGGGGATGTTAGCACCCCCAAGGAGTTGTTGGAGGGGGCAGCAAAGGCGATGAAGTAGGTCCTATGGTTGTAATTACAAGTTATAGGTTGGAGAACCAATTGATTATGTTTATGTTTGAAATTTAAACAAAAAGGAAAATTAGAGACGGATTAGCAACGAAATTCAGACATTCCGTTGCTATTCCGTCTCTGATTCCGTTTCTGATTAGCAACGGAATCAGAGACGGAATTCATGAATTTATTATTTCCGTCTCTGATTCCGTTTCTGATTAGAAACGGAATCAGAGACGGAATGCAATTAAAAATGTACCATTTTGAAAAAAATTTCATTTATGTTCCGTCTCTTCGTTTCTAATTTCCGTCTCTAAATCCGTCTCTAATCAGAAACGGAATTAATTCCGTCTCTAAATCAGAAACGGAATTTATTTCCGTTTTTGATTGAATCAGCGACGACGATTTTAGAGACGGAATTGATTCTCGTTTCTGTTCCGTTTCTGATTTCGATTAGAGACGGAATTTATGCAAATCAGAGACGGAAAATTCCGTTTCTGATTTGCTGTTTTTTTGTAGTGTCATATCCAATACCTTGTTCATTGACAAGTACGCATGATCTCGATTCGTATCTCTATATGCATGATCATCACATGGCTATCAATCAAGATTCACAATAGTCTTAATTCATTATAATTCTCAATATACTGACCGATTAGGGACATTTAAGATATTTCAATAAATACCAATGGATTTTACTGTAAGGTAAATATGCAATCTACTTATAATAAAACAACAAATGAAAACCTCAATTTTATTAACTAAAATTATAAGATAAATAATGTTTGTAGATTGATATAAGGCACATGCCTCAACACTCAGAACTTAGGCAATTGGGCTACATTACTTTGGTATTATTTTATGTATCCAGAAAGACTACTCGCATCAAACTGGGGGTGTCAATCAAGACCATGGTGCTTCTTTGCACAATTTCTTGAAATAGTTGGTGAAGAAAACTCAATTTTGGCAGGCACCACTGAGATTTGATTCTAAGAATGTTTTGACAAATTTCTAATTGGGTGAATTAGGTGATGGGACTTGGTTCCTAACATATTATGTTTGTCACAAGGATTTTTAGAGATTTGATGGACTAAAAGAAGAGAAAGGAGACAACGAGAAAGACCACGTAGAGGCAGTTAAAACATAAAGATGCAAGATAGTAGAAGAAAATTAGATCTAATTGAAGTTATTTTTTGATAAATGTTCAAATTCGAGTTATAGATTTAAAGAGAAGACAAAATGATTGAAGAGATCACAAAGCTTGAGTTGGACAAGGAGAGAAGCTGAGAACAAAAGATATAAAAAAGAAAGGAGGCTGGAGTTTGAGTTGTTGGTCAATTTTGAGAGAAAGATAATGCATGATGGCAAAATAGAATTTTTGGTTATGACTCAAATTTTGGAGATTGGCACTTTTATATATTTGAGATAGAGATATATTAGTGTATTAAAAGTGTGAATGTTAGCCGTAAGGAAGTAACTAATTTGCTTTTTAGGAGTTTGTGTCTTTGTTCCCAACTCCTTGTGTTCCAGTCACGCAATCTCCAATCTCCATCTCCAATATTGAATCTGCCCCTCCCTAATTTTAGAGAATCTAAATCCAAGTCCAAGTCTCCTAGCTTATCTACAAGACGTCTTCTTTCAAATTTCTTCTTTCTCATAACTCATACCTACTTTCATATATACATCCTTATATCATATTATACCTCATACACGATGTTGTTGGTGTTTATTATTATAACCCCACCTCATCGTGCTTTCTAAGTTTTTTTTCTCCATCTTCTAAGATTTCATTGCATATAACAGTTCAGGGAGAGGACCGGAGAAGTAGAAGGATGAATTATTGTTAATTTGGGTTAGTGAGTGGGTAGGGCTTCCACTTTTACTTCTACTTCAACTTCAACAATATGTTCTGCTCCGTACCATTATTTTTTTTCCTGTAGGGTTTTCAGGCCTCCTTTGTTTGTTTTTTCTCTTTGTTGATTAACGTTTTTAGATTTACCCCCTTCATCATTCCCGTATTTTCTATATTTTGGCTTTTTTGCTTTGCATTCCATTTCTTTCCTTTCCTTTCCTTTCCATGCCTAAATTTTAGATCTTTGTTTGCTCTACGTCTTTACCAAGTCCACAACTATAACGACCCTAATAAATCTAATTCTAGTCGATTGCCTAATAAGACCGTAACATGGCAGCTAATCCTACGTGGCGACTCATAAGAGCTCGGACGTCGACACCAAGGTAATAATTCAATAATTTTATTTGTGTGTAATGCCTTGAATATTTTGTGTTTGTCTATGTGTGCACACATAACTGTATTGACGCTCTTGTCGAATTAACGAGTGAGCGTAGTTCTCGAGATGTGTGCTCGTACAAAGGTATTTGGGTAGGTCAACGATCTTGATTTAACTTGGTCTAGTGAAACTTATTTAATTGAAATGCCTAAAATAAGTCATAAGGGCATTTTAATCATTTTGCAAAGTAGGATTTTTTAAAATATATAAATTAGAATTATGATGGGTCAATTTCTTATGATTTATGAAGAGATAATAGCAAATTTAATAAATACTAAATAAAGAAAATTGTGTGGTGATGGTTCACTCCTTAATGAGAGTATAAAAAGAGAGAGAGAGATGAAGAGAGAGATTTTATTTTGGTTAGAGGTGCCGTAGAGGTGGTGGTGAGGAGGAAGAAAATCAATTTCTTTGAGGATCCTAATTAAACCAAGTAAGTTAACAATTAATTTGATTAAGTTTTGATGTTACGTACTTAATACATAGTATATTAGATTACTTCATTATTGGTAGTTGATTTTAGTGGAATTGATTTTAAGTGGAGTTGATTTAAAGGAAAAAGAAGTATTATTATTGATTTGTTGAAAAGAAAGAAAGAAAGAAAAAGAAGGAAAAAAAGGGTTCGGTTTCCCCAAAATCACCAACTAGTGATTTTGGGAGGATTGGGGGAGGACGCACGCACGCATCCGCATGTGTGCAGTCCTCATATTAGGCCTGGCAGTGCCAAGCCCAATATAAATGGTTGAACCGGGTCCGGTTCGGTCCGAACCCGAGTTCAAAGGGCCTAGAACCCCCCCCCCCAAAAAAAAAATACTGTTTATACATATATATTTCATTTCAATTTATAAAAAATAACAAAAAATCATAAAAAATTCAAGAAAAATAGGGAAAAACCTGAAAAGAATAAGAAAAGTGAGGAAAATTGTAGAAAAGTGACTTTGGAGGTTTTTTCAAGAATCTTTACACCGAGATTTTTTTCGAAAAGCGTGTCAACGATCTAACTTTCATATTTTGAATTATTTTGAGAATATTTTGAATTATTTTGAGATTTAAAAATTTAAATCATAACAAATAGGCTCAAACAAACCTAATTTATTGTAAATTGATACCAAGAGCCTAAGGAACTATTATCGATTATCAGGTACATATTTTAAGGCGTGTGGTAGCCGCAATTTTGCTTAGTATTTTGCGTATTGAGGTAAGTAAATCCGTAAGAAATTCAATATTAATTATTTTAATTTCCTTGCTATATTTGATGAAATTATTACTATTATTAAACTCTATTTCACTACCAAGTGACCTATGGTCTATGTGGTCTAGTCTAGTTGTGTCCATTCGCGGGTTGAGCTGTCGATTAGCTCTCGCTCCCTGACGAGTCTGAATCCTTTAAGTGAGCATTTGTCATGTGTCGTGGCTCCTCCAAGTTATTCGAATTCCATTGTTGTTGAGCATCCAGTTAAGTATGTGGCTCCTTTTGGAATGTTTTCTCAAGCTGCGGCTTAAGTGAGCCGACAGTGCCGAACAAATTAGGTTTTGTTGAGTCGTTAATTATGTAATATTATATATAGGTTATTTATATATTTTTATTGTTAAGTCTTCAAAATACTAGCCTAATTGCGTTTATTTATCATTTTCAACGATATTAGAGTGCGTGGTTGAATCTTGGGTGAAAAACTATGTAAAATTGAGTATTCATATGCCCGGATCCGTTTGACATCGAAAACTGTGCTAGCGCATATTTTGAGGAAAATTTGGAGCGCCCACATGTGAGAAGCGTGTCATGGTGATTGATGAAGATCAAGTGGTGCAAGATGCATTGCAAACTTTAAGGAAAAGAAAGTTGAAGGGTTGTTTCTTGATTTCTATGATTTTATATTATTTTATTAGTAACTTATATAGATATAGATATATAGAAAGTGAGGAAAGATATGCATGGAAGGAAGGAAACATAGAGAGAAATAGAAATGGTCAGAGAGACCCAAAAAAAAACAAGCGATCGAGGAGGCATGCATATATAGATAAAGGAACAGGGATATAAAGAAATGGAAAGATTGAAGCAACGCACAAAAGGAAAAAAAAGCAAGAAAGTGGACGGGGAATTGACATTCATATACTCTACCTCTCGGCTCTTCATCATCTCTCCCTCCCGAACTCTTATTTTTTCTTATTTTTTCTTATTTTTTGTGTTCTTCAACTATGTGAGGCTAAAACCTCTAGCCTAGGCAAGACTAGGAGGTTCGACTGTACATATTAATGGATTTGTGAGATTTATCTATTTTAATTGCATTGCTTTTCATTATATTTTGTTGCTTTTGGTATTGTTTAAACAATTAGAGTTAAATTCATATTTAAACTCTAATTTACTTGCTAGTGAATCGTACGCATTCGTCCTTATGCGACAAGACCACGCTAGTGGCAATTGACCATACAAATTGATTAGCCTCTTTTAGGACCGGTTGAATACCTTAGGAATCTAGGCTAAATCGGACACACTAGTGATCCGATTATCTAGGTGTAGTGCCTTAGCAAAATCCATTGCGATCAACGTGTTAAACCCAATGCACTTGAGTATGGGGTTATACGTTTGATTTGAGAAATAGTCACCGTCGTACCTTGGCTATCGAGATTACACTAAAACAATTTTGGTATTTAATAAAGGTTTTTAAACCCCTATTAAAGGGGGTGTTATTAAATAACACCTAATTGATATGAGTTTTAAAAAACCTTTATGTAATACATGTATTAAAAATTAAAACATAACACATTTTCACATGACATTTAATAACATTATTTAATAGGGATTTTAAAACCTCTATTAAAGGCCAAAAATGTTCTAGTGTTAGGAAGTGCGAGGAACCGAGTACGTTATCGGTTCTATAGCTACACTAGGATATATTTTATTTGCATATTTTACATAAATCGAAAACCAAATCCAATCTTTTATCGAACCGAACTTGTATGTCTTGACCTATGTGTTTTTTTATTAATTGTTTTCAAATTATTTCCATTGTTTTATTTATTTTATTGATTTTTAGATTAGTTATATTATTTATTCTCTCTTAAACCCCCGATTTCCCTTTTTGTTTAAAACCTTAGAAAGAATACCAATCCCTGTGGGATCGACCATTTGCCACTACTCTACAAAATAGTTGGTTTAGGTAATTATATTTTATTGACGCATTCGGTGCGCATTAGTGCGGTCCATGCGGCTTTGACCCACTGCACCAGTGTTAGATACTTACACGTTTTAAGTGTCTTTGAGCCCACGTGTAGAGTGTCAGGACCACTTACTTCCTATTCTTTGTTTCCTCGTCTTTTAGTCCCTACCGTTGATCACTATAGTCTGTCTATAATGCGTTTTATGTACTCATTCTCAGCACTTTATTTTCCTTCTAGCAGGATTTATGGACTTGTTTTATTGTTTAATCTGAATTACTGTTGAACTTCTTCTGGATTTACCCACTGAAATTGTCTTTGCCTTTGGTGACAATTGCAGGTCCTTCTAGTAGCAGAGGCAAAAAACTTGTGATCGGTGACTTCATCAGAGCTTCCTTCAGAGTTAGCTCATCTCTGTCACTACAGTAGGTTTATTTTGATATTTTGGACTGTACATATGATATATACTTATGTTTTTGGTTACCTTGGGGTTCATTTTGGGTTGCGAGACATTTGATCCATGTATATGACACTTTTTCACACTGTTCATCATCATACATATACATGAGATCTGCTTTTGCAGCTTTTGCAGGATTTCCACACCTAGGCATGTCCCGACTATTGTTTATTTATTTAAGTTACTTTAAGTAATTTTAAATTATGTCGCGTAAATGTTAGGACTTATTAAACTAAATAATAAACTTATTAAACAACTAATGATTAAATAACTTGGATAAGAAGAAGACTAAGCCTGCATTGACTCTG
The DNA here is from genome assembly GCA_039657365.1 of Stephania yunnanensis. Classification (NCBI taxonomy): domain Eukaryota; kingdom Viridiplantae; phylum Streptophyta; class Magnoliopsida; order Ranunculales; family Menispermaceae; genus Stephania; species Stephania yunnanensis. Next base: position 20,755,204 of record CM077581.1, on the reverse strand, counting down.
CGGGAGTTGACTGTGGGTCCACCTAGGTTTAAGCCTAGCGTGGCCCAGTTTGTGGGGACTGGGACCGTCACAACAACCCACCTGTCCATTTGGGTTTCTTCCATATCAGGACCTTCCTTCTTTTTTTGAGGAAGGACGCCCTTCCTTTTTCAACCCCAACCCACCATTTTCCTTCGTATCTCTATTTGTTAATGGTTCCTTTTATCTTTAATTATTATAATTTGGTGCGTTTACAACTTTAATTAGTTATTCAACTTGAATTGATAGTTTTGGTTAGTTATGCTACTAATATTTGCTTCTTCGTCATTTGTGATGGATTTTGTATTAAATTTACCTTACAATTAAAAGGTTGAATTGGTATCAGATCTATAAATGAATACATATTTTGATCTATAACTTTGAGATGATTCTGAGTAAATATAATTATTTAACAAAAAATGTTTATTTGTTACATATTATATAATAAATAAGTAAATATAATTTTTTTTATTTGAGGATATTTTTATCGGATTTGATAATTTTAAGGTAGGTAATTATTTAGGAACTTCACAACTTAATTGAACTATTAGGAAAACTATATAAGTTGTTGATTAAGTTTCTTTAGAATATGATCTGACCAAATTCCCTTAAAAAGAGTTGGTTCCTTACATCTGTGACTATTTTAAAGAATTGAATTTGATTCAATGTTTTTCAGCTTTTTCTTATGTATTTTGACTCCATTTCTAACTTTTCCTCGTGGAGTAATTGGGGAGCAAAATACAATCTCAATCCATTGAAATTTTAGGTATTATTTCTTTTAACTTTAAGGGTTTTTTAATCTTTTGTTTTGATTGGTGAAATATTAGGATTTAATTTGAAACAAAAAAATAGAAATTATTATTCTTTTTTTTAGGAAGAGAAGTTATTCTAACTCTATATAATCAACAAATGCATGCTATAATTTGTACTATATTTAAAATTTGAAGGTTATTTATTAATATGTTTATTTTTTATATAAAACATTTACAAAATATAAAGTTGTTTTGAATTATGTTTTCTAAATAATATATGAATTTATAATTGCATTATATGTTATAAGTTTTTATTGTTTTCTTTTTAAATTTATATTCATAAATTGCGTGCGAAGCACTTGCAGCGCACGTATGAAAAATAATATATATATATATATTAGCAAATATGTAAAACCATATGGTGAATCAAGACCAAAAAAATAATTAGACTATTTTAATAATATCTAAAGATAAGTCCATTAGAAATCATTAGATAAAAAGGATATTATTAACTTATAAATAATATTTACTTATGCTATTTTAATCAAAACGGATGGGAAGTCGTAATTTCATTCTATATTTAAGGGCTTTATAAAGACCAGGAGACTCGCTCTAAAGTCTTATTCTACATATTCATCCACAAATGATTCACTGACTAAGTAAATAATCTAATCATAGGTTCAATTAATTAGGCTACGAATCTGGCAACATCAACATGCCTTGTTCCCTTTGCGTCTATGGCTCACAACTATCAACCACCGCGGATCGTCTCAAGTCTTCTTATCCACCACTATTATCACACGTATTCTTCTTACCTCATCCGTATCTATCATGGAGAGAGATGAAGAGCATATAAGCATATTTCGTCATCACCTCCCATTAACCTAAATAGTTCTATAGCTCATGATCCACTTTCTCAAACTCTACGTACATTGTCCAAGTCCCTAAAGATCAAGTCTACCGCGTTCCACCATCTGAAAATGCTTTAATTGCCGAGCGTTATCGCAACAACCCTATCAAAAGTAGAAAAACTTTATCTTCCTTGTGCAAGTTCTTCATCATTATCCTCGCCATCTCTATTATAGTTGTAATCATTAGTATCTTAGTCTTCTATTTTGCATTGAAGGCTAAAGATCCAACCTTCAGAGTGGAGCATATTGTCGCAAAGATTATTAAGAAAACGTCTCCAAGTCATGCTCATGGGCACATACCTGTTGATATGTTCCATGTATTTACAAGCTTGATAGTTAAGAACCCTAACCATCATATGAGTATCAACTACGACGAAAGGAAGAGAAGGTTGGCCTACTTTCAGGAAACGAAAAATTGCTAAAGGCGAATTGAAAACTCTACATCAAGGATCCAATGATTGTTAGTACAATACACAAGTTTTGCATATAATTGAACAATATTATATCATGCTTGAATTCAATTACAAAGAACTAGATAAAATAATACCAGAGGCTTGCACTAATGGCAATGTCCTAAGACGAAATTTCCTTCAATTCGTTTTTTGAATGCTTCAAGAGGTTCGTCTCCAGGATACAGCCGGATTGATCTTTGATTACACACCAACCAAAAGATCCTTTCTTCTACAACAACAAAAATCTCTATCTCAAAAACTAAAAAAATCTATCTTAATTTTGAAATTTTCCTTAGTTCACCAATGAAGTTAAAAACCATTTTTATAAACCAAAAATTGCATCTTTTGAACAGTTACAACTGTTCAAAACGATGTCATTAGTGGTGTGGTTTATTAACCACCAATTATCCCACTAATTAAACACCTTTTTAAAACTAAAAGTGGTAACTGTTCACCACTAATCACACCTACGAAATTAACTAAATTTAATGTAAAAAGTAAAAAATTTGTGTTGTGAATTGGCTAAGTTATTTTAACATTAGCCCCAAAGGCCCAAGGCCCTATCAAAGACATATTAAATATCAATATTTAATGTGTATTAATCAATGGAGAATACCCATGGTCTTGTCCTCCAACCCCACATTCACTTAACCATTTACTTCAAGTGAAAGATTTGTTATAAGAAAAGAAACAAAAAGTTTCTTTCCCATGTGGGACTAAAATTGGATACAATACAAACTCAATTTGTTTTTCAACAATACCCCACATTTTTAGTTATTGACTTTATTAGCGTTTCAGGTGTTGTTTTACCTAGTGAAACAAACAACCCGATTAAAAATGAGAAGAAGATTTTAAAGCTGGACATTGTTGTGAAGTGTGGATGACCATGCATGTACACCAACATATTGTGTAGTCATGTAACTTGTATTGTCATTTTCAATATACACCAACTATTCCATGTATTGTCAAATTACTTGTAATGTGTTGTATGACATGGGGTGTATGTGTTAATTGTCCCACATTGATTACTTGTAATGTGTTGTATGACATGGGGTGTATATGTTAATTGTCCCACATTGTAAAGATACATTTATCATCATCACCAAATGGCCTATATAAAGGGTGCTAACCTCATTGTAAGAACACACCAAGTTGAATGAAAACTTCTCATTCCAACTATCTCATTTCTTCTCCTCTTCTTTGTAGTAGTAGAAGTTCTTAGTCTTCTATTTTCCTTCTATAGTTCTTAGCAAGTTCCAATTCAATTTACAACACGTTATCAGCACGAGCTTGCTCTTGCATTAAGGAGATCTTGAAGTTCAAGAAGGCTTGTTAAGAAGACACAGCTAGGAAGGTATAACTTTTGTTATTTAAATAAGTTCAATTTATTTATATATTATCATGGTTGCTTCCTTTTATTACATGCATCACTTCTATATGCATATTTTATTCATATACTATACATTATAACGTCACCGATTGAGAAAGTATACTCTGTAGTTGCGTCTTGTATGATCTTCTACATCAGAAATCAAAAGTCAATATGTGACGTAACTAGTTTTCTCTTAAAACTACAAACGATTAATTATCGTTCTATTCTTGATTTTATAATACAAATAATGCTATAAGTTTGAGTTAATAGTAGGTAAGCCTTGTCCTCGGTAAAGTTAAACATTGAAAGAGAGACGAGTTATCCCGTTCGAGGAGGCATGGCATTAAGCAGACTTTGTCTCGCCACCCAACCTGGAGGTTGTCCCACCAACTCATACGAATAGTACATTTGATTATTAATGAATCAAGTTGTGAACATATACTTAATCATATGTTATGTTTTTTTTTTGCATAAAAGAAAAGAGAAAATTATTTTATATTATATTTACTTTCAAAATATTAATCAACCATAGTTGAATTTGTTACCTTATTATAATTCTCGTCATGATAATTAGATATTACAAATTATGAATAAAGCTTGCATCTATGCAAGGCTGTATGTTGTACACAATCATTTGCCAATATCTCTTTAGAGATTTGAAAAGTGAATATTTCATATATATTTTCACCCTATGGAGTTATAAATATATAAATACCAAAAAAAGGTAATGCTCCAAAAGCTCAAAATGAGTGGTTGAGTCTCAAGCTACAAAATTTAATCAGTCAAATATTAATTATAATTCCGCAATTTTAATTACCTCTGTGTTGAGGCTATGTGGAAATATGACTGATGAGACAATAAAAAGAAGGTCACGTGGCCTGCCTCGATTTATTGCTGCAACAAATATCGAGTGCGCACGTCAATCCAATAAATATTAAGGATTGATTTCTTGTTTCATGGTAACTGAGTAAAATAATGAGATATTATAAATATAATATCGATCTCATCCAATTAGTTCATCTTCAAATTAAGAAGCATATGTTGCATATAATGATCATGATCACAATAATAAGTTTATGGACGTGGAAAAGGTGAAAATATCAGGTAAAGGTCGATTGACAATTCCAACAAAAGGTGAAACAAAAGTGGAGCACCACTACAAAGGGTAAATAATTATTGACAATGAGCGCTCATAATTGTGACATTTTTTGTGACCTTTACCATGCCTTCAAAATCAAAGGCAAAATATTATGAATTTTTATCGATGAAATATGACTCTTTTCTAATTTGTCAAATATTATTTGTCCAGATGGATCAACAAATCATGTGTTCAAATCATGAATTAAATGAGAGTGATATATGTCTTGTTGATTGTGCTACAACGCACACAATCCTTAAAAACAGAGAATATTTCTCTAGTTTGAACTTAGCTGAGGCTAATGTTCAAACAATATATGACATCTCCAATTTGATTAATGGCTCCTGAAGAGCAAATATTATGTTGCCTGGAGAAACAAAAATTCATGTTGACAATGCCTTATACTCTGAAAAATCCAAAAGAAATTTACTGAGCTTTAAAGATATTCGACAAAATGGATATCACATTGAAACCGTAAACGAAAATAATAAAGAATTTCTCTATGTCACATTGGTTTCAAATGGGAAAAAAAGTGTTAGAAAACTCCCAGCTTTATCCTCTGGATTATATTTTACTCATATAAGGCATGTCGAAGCGAATGTCGTCTTGAATAAGAAAATTAATGATCCAAAGACATTCATTTTATGGCATGACCGGCTTGGTCATCCAGATCATCAATGATGCGAAGAATAATTAATAATTCGCATGGACATCCTTTAAGGAGTCACAAAATATTTTCAGCTGGTGATTATAATTGTGCTAGTTGTTCTCAAGGTAAATTGATAGTTAAACCATCCCTAAGTAAAATTATTGTGGAATCCCCAGTTTTCTTAGAACGCATTCAGGGAGACATATGTGGTCCTATTCATCCTCATTGTGGACCATTTAGATATTTCATGGTTTTCATAGATGCGTCAACTAGATGGTCACATGTTTATTTGCTTTCGACCCACAATGTTGCATTTGCTAGACTTTTAGCACAAATCATTAAGTTAAGAGCACAATTCCCTGACAACCCAATCAAGACCATCCGTCTTGATAATGCTGGAGAATTTCGATCTCAAGCATTTAAAAATTATTGCATGTTTATAGGAATTACCATTGAACATTCTGTTCCACATGTGCATACCTAGAATAGTTTGGCAAAATCTCTGATCAAACGCATTCAATTAATTGCCAGACCTTTAATCATGAGAACTAAGTTATCAACTTCAATTTAGGGACATGCAGTCCTTCATGCAGCATCTATCATTCGTTATAGGCCTACTGCATACCATGAACATTCCCCCATACAACTCATTTGAGGTCAACAACCAAATATTTCACACTTGAGAATTTTTTGTTGTGCAGTGTATGTTCCTATACCACCTCCCTATAGAACTAAGATGGGTCCATAACGAAAACTTGGGATTTATGTTGGATTTAACTCATCGTCCATTATAAGATACCTTAAGCCCTTAATAGGGGATTTATTTACTGCTCGTTTTGCTGATTGTCACTTTGATGAAGCAATTTTCCCACTATTAGGGGGAGATAAGAAGTCAATTCAAAAGGAATGATGCGAAATTGCTTGGAATGCATCAACTTTATCACATTATGATCCACGCACAAATCAGTGTGAACTTGAAGTTCAAGAGATCATTCATTTGCAACAAATCGCAAATCAATTACCAGATGCATTTAATGATGCAAAACAAATGACAAAATCACATATTCCAGCTGTAAATACTCCTACAAGAATTGATGTCTCTGTGCAACAAAATACACAAGAACCAACGAAACGCTTAAAGCGTGGAAGATCGGTTGGTTCAAAGGATACAATTCCTCGAAAGAGGAAAACGGGAGTAAAAATAAATACAAATCACTCCTGAGAAAGCACAAGAATCTTTTGATAAGGGTTTGTCAGAACAAGTTGATTCTTATGAGGAACAACTTCCTCTAGAAAAAGAGGAAAAAGACGAAAATAATGAGATCTCAATAAATTATTTAAACTCTGGTAAGATTTGGGATCGAAATGAATTGTTCCTGATGATATATTTGCTTTCAATGTGTCCTTTGAAATATGTAAAAATGATGATGATCCACAACCACGATCAGTGGACGAATGTCAAAAAAGACCTGATTGGCAAAAATGGCAAGATGCTATCCAAGCAGAGCTAAACTCGTTAAGGAAACGAGAGGTTTTTGGACCGATTGTCCAAACGCCAGATGGCGTAAAACCTGTTGGATAGAAATGGGTATTTGTACGAAAGAGAAACGAAAAAAATGAAGTTACAAGGTACAAAGCAAGACTTGTAGCTCAAGGTTTCTCACAAAGACCTGACATCGATTGTGAGGAAACATATTCTCCTGTTATAGATACAATCACATTTCGGTTCTTGATAAGCCTTACAGTCTCCGAAGGGCTTGATATGCATTTAATGGATGTCGTTACAGTATATCTGCACGGATCCCTAGACAGTGAGATATATGTGAAAATCCCTGATGGATTTGTAATATCCGATGAAATAAAATCAAAACCTCATAACATGCATTCTATAAAATTACAAAGGTCTTTATACGGGTTGAAACAATCCGGACAAATGTGGTACAAACTTCTTAGTGATTATTTACTGAAAGAAGGATATGTAAATAATTCGCTTTGCCCATGTGTCTTCATTAAAAGATCATCAACATGATTTGTGATTATTGCTTTATATGTTGATGATTTAAATATAGTGGGAAACCACGACGACATCGTTAGAACATCCGAATACTTGAAAAGGAATTCGAGATGAAAGAACTTGGAAAAATAAGACTTTGTCTTGGTTCGCAAATTGAACATTTTTCAAGTGGAGTACTTGTCCATCAATCAAATTATATTGAAAAATATTAAAAAGATTTTATATGGACAAAGGACATCCATTGAGCTCTCCAATGGTTATCAGATCACTTGAAGTGGATAAGGATCAATTTCGACCTCATAAAAGTGATGATGAGCTAATTGGTCTGGAGGTACCATATTTAAGTGCAATTGGTGCACTTATGTATCTTACAAATTGTACAAGACCTGACATTACTTTTGCTGTCAACCTACTTGCAAGATACAACTCTTCACCAACTCGAAGACATTGGAATGGTGTTAAACATATTTTTCAATATCTTCGACGAACAAGTGACATGAGTTTATTCTACTCGAGAGGGGTAAAATTGAATCTTCAAGGTTATGCTGATGCTGGATTTTTATCTGATCCCCACAAGGCCCGTTCTCAAACGGGATATGTATTCACATGTGGTAATACTGCTGTATCATGGAAGTTAGTAAAGCAAACTATGGTTGCTACTTCTTCCACTACAAGGAAAATGAAATTTAGAAACGGAATTAGAAAGGGAATTAATTTCCGTTGCTAAAAAAATAAGTTAGAGACGGAATTGAGACGGACTAATTTAGAGACGAAATTGAGACGAATTAGAGACGGAAATAGAGACGAAAATAAAGACGAAATTTAATTCCGTCTCCAAAAAATGGCGCCAACATTCCCACCAAAAATTTCGTTTCTTATGACCGTTCATCAAATCTCGGGATTTGTATATGATTGGTTCAAGGTCCCCCCCCCCCCCCCCCCCGAACCGAAAAACAAAATGCCCCCAAAGCATTCTCGTCCAAAATCCCAAAAAAAAACCCTAAATCCAAGCGATCGTCCCCTCCCCAAAATTTGTCTCGTTCGATTATCTCGTCCCCTCCCCAAAAATCCCCAAATCTCGTTCGATCGTCCCGTCCAAAACCCCCAAATCGGTCTCCTTCTTTGCTCTCAACTCTCGTCTCCCCGTCTCTGATTCCGCTGGTCTCTCTGGTATCTCTGGTCTCGCCGTCTCTCTGGTCTCTCCGTCTCGTCGGGCTGGTCTCCGTCATCGGCTCTCAACTCTCTCTCTCTCTGGTCTCTCCGTCTCTTGCTCGGCCACGGCTCTTCGTTCTCTCATTGGTAAGATCAGCAATGCCCATTAACATATGTTGTTTCTCTGTTGTGGCTGATTGATTTTCTTAGGAAATAGTTTTTAATTGATTTGTTTTGTTCATAACCTGATATAATGTATTGGTATGTTGTACGACTGAGCATGAAATGGTTGAGATCATGGACAAATCCAAGGAACAAAAATCGTGAGATCAACACAAGGAATCGAAGTCGGAGCACATCAACTAGTTGGCAACATCAAAAAATATTACGACTCTTTCCAGTGAGTGATATGTACTGTCTTATTTTTTTAATTATTTTTTTCTTTTTTTGTGAAGTATATTAGAATATATGTTGTTACAATTATATTATTCAGCCTTGATGAAATCTAATGTGAACGTAAAATTTTGATATTTTGTGAAATATATATATATTGGAGGTAGATTCATTAGTGGCGTGATAAATCAATTTAAGGTTTGATTATCAAAGAAAACACAAGCAATGTCACGTGAAGTTGAGCTGAAGTGAGGGACAATTTTTTGTGGTGAAGAAATCATTTTATTTTTATTAATTTATTAATTTTTCTTTTATTGAAAATGAAAAGAATGCATGCCTCCATTGTAAAGCACGCGCTCACTTAATAGTATATATATTATATGAGTTAAACATGAAAATCATTTGATTTCATAACTTAGGAGTGACGAAAAAGCTCTGGAGGAAGAACACCAAAGATAAATCTGTAGAGGTAGAGAGAATTTGGAGAATTTTTAAGGAGATGATCAAGCTAGGGGTGGTGTACAAGTTGGTAAGTAGATCTACACAATTAGTTAGCAAAGTTTTGTTTAAAATTAGAGGTTCAGTTTTTGTTTTTCTTTGACTTAGAGGGTAAATGAAGTTATTTTCAAAATTGCTTTACATATTTGGATTCCTTGTGAAAACCATTAGATTTTTCTTAAAGAAATTGAAATTCGAAGTTAAATTGGTCAAGTTATGATCAATCAAAGTGTTAGTGTGTTATTGAGTTTTAATTAAAAATGCATATATAATTTATGGTCGATGAATATATATGAAATGCATGCTGATGTCGTTACTATGGATGATGTATTGGGTCTGTAGTGGAAGGTAACAAAGATCTACGGCTTTTAATAATAGCCATTTGGAGGAGGAAACCCAAATATTCGAAGTGCAAAATTTTTGAGATTTCCAGTTTGTAGCGCGTTAGGCATGCTAGCTAGCTTGCTACCTATATGTAGTACGCTAATGAGTATAGGTAGCGTGCTAAGGGAGTCACTAGCATGCTACATAAAGTACCCAACGCGCTAAGTGCTCTAGACAACACACTTACGACAATTTCCTAACTTAAACTTAAACACCTTAAACAAGCTTAACACCCTAAGTGATAGTCTAAACATATTCTAAAATATATCAAATGATACGAGGAGCCTATGGAAGAGTCTCGAATGTTTGAGTACGAGTATTAAAGTGTCAAGAGATCGGATTAGTATAGGAGCTTAATTAGCATGGTTAGTAAGTAAACCGATTGAGACATTTATATTAATTTCTCTCCATTATGCTTCTTGTTTACAGTCATTTAGAGTTATGTGTTATTGTAATCTAAATGCCATGACTTTGTTATCCAGACTTGGAAGTAATTCTTTTATTTAGTTGATTGTATTGCTTTGGTGCTTATATCCAAACAAGGAATCAATTGTTGTTGAAAGTAAAACTTGTTTGATTGCTTTGGTGCTTTTATCAGGTGACAAATTTAAAGAGTTCAGGTTCTTTTAATTGTTGATTGCTTCTGCAGTTTTATTTTAACTGTTTTGAGTGATTTGATTTGTTACGTGGTTGATTGTGCGGTGAATGAGTGCACAACGTTCAATCTTTTTGAATTTCGATCTTGAATCTCCGTCTCTTTCATTGCTCTCTCTCTGGTCGCTTTCTGTGCTTACCGCTCCGCTCTCTGCTCGTCAAGGTAACGATCAAAAAAAATATTTTTAACACCCGAATTCTCTTGAAATTTTATATGCTCACATTTTCCTCCGGATTGGCTTTCATTTGCATTTGTTGGTGTTCTTCACTTGATCTATTAACTTAATGTTGTGTATTTTGTTTGGTTTAGAAGTTTTTGTTCTGCAATTCTCTTGCATGCTTAGTGTTTTGTGGTTATGCTTGTTCTATTGTAGCTTTAACATTCTCCTAATTGTAGCTTTAACATTTTACTCTTGATTCTTGAATCGTTTGTTGCTCTTGCACGTTGGCACATTGGATGTAGCCCATTGGTGCTCTTCAATATCAAGTGGTACACACACTCAAAAAGTATATAGAAGTCAAATTTTGAGGATTAATGATTTATGATCAGTGAGCTACCTGTTTAATGGAAATTGAATAGTTTGCCTAACACGGTGACTTATAAATACTCTATGGTGTTTTTTGGTTGGCATGGAGGAAAGCAAACACTTATTTAAAAAATTTTGAAAGCTGTCGAATGTCCTGATATTAATAGTTTTGAGTACCAGGGTTATGCTGTAAACACAGTACAAGACCAAAAAGAACTTTCTCATAGAATGTTGTACTCTGTGAATAAATGTTTCATGTTTTGATCCTTTGCTTCCGCAGCGAGATTAGTGCTGCTCAAGACAAGTTCACAAGTTCACTGCAAAGAATTTACCTCAACCAACCTGATCATAGAGAGATTATTAGATTGATTATGGCAACTGTTGGACGTGGTGGTCATGGTGATCTAGGGCAGAGAATTCGCGATGAAATACTTCTTATTCAGGTTTCTCCTTCACCTTTTTCCTTCTGTCTTATACATCATGGTTTTTTTTTGTTTTTTTGGGATTGCTATCATCTGTTGGTTTTTTTTTTTTTGGGACAACTCCTCTTGCTTTACCTTTACTAGTGTTTCTAATAACATTCAAGTAAGCAAAGAAAACAAAGATTTTTCAACTCATTGAAGGAAAATCACAGATTTCTAGCAAAGAAAGCTCTTGATTTCTGTCTATTTGAATTGGACAAATATCACAAGTCATGGTTCGTTTGTTCATTTTTTAGTGATCTTAAATGTGGTCTATTCGGGATGTCTGATCTTAAGGGAAATGTTTTCTGATGCGAAGCTTTAGTGAAAAGGATTTCAATCTCAGAACTGGTGCAGTATGTCTTCTATCCTTCCGTACTTGTCTAACAATTTGGTATTAAAACAAAATCAAAAGAAAAGTGGAGTTGTCACAAAATCAAAACAGTATTGAATTGTATATCGTTATGAGATTGCTTGGATTGATTACTGTGGTGCACTTCACTTAGAGATTACTTGTGGTACCGCAGATACAGAGCCATTGCAAACAAATGCATTTCTCATTTTTTCTCATGATGATCATAATTGGTTGACATCATCAAAATTTATTTCATCGAAAATTTGAAATATTGAACTCTCTTTTCAGTTCTTTCTCAAACTAGTATTGGTACTTGGGTATGCGAATTCATATGTTTATTTACTATTTAGGCTGCCAATATGATATGTTTTGCAACATCATTACCAAGGTTATTCGAGTAACATAGCAATATATGTTCTATTTGTCTAGTATGTGCTATATCCTTTTTCCATTAAACTTAATGATCAGTTCTCCACTATGTAGTCTATGTGAATGACCATTAGACAAAATTAAGTTGTTTTCCGATATCTTGTGTTTGTTCACCACATCTACCATGTGCTTAGTTTTATGTAGGAACAGGCTGATCTTGTGTCATCTCCCTCTTTTTCCTATCACGATATCCTTTTTCCATTAGACTTGGTCATCAGATCTCCACCATGTGAATGCCCATTAGAAAAGCTTTGTTATTTTACTGCTGAAGTTGTATGCATAATTTCTTTGCTCAATTTTACTACTGAAGTTGTATGCCAGACTTTTTTGTACTTATCTTGTTTATCAAAAACGTATTGTGTTTAATCTACATGGTAACTTGAAGTTGATCTTATTCTTTTTATCTAGATTGGATCAGTATGCTATTACAAAATTTGCTGAGAGCTTCGAGATGGTCCCTAAAACCCTGGCCGAGAATGCCGAACTTAATTCGATGGAGATAATATCTTCCCTTTATGCTTTGAGCATGCTTTGCTTGAAAATAGCAAAGTGGGTATTAACTTGGAGGAGGGTGTGTGCAAGGATGTTTCGGTCTTGAATGTTTGGGACCTATATGTCACAAAGTGAGTAGTTTTCTTCTTTTTCTGTTCATTTAAATCTTCTTCTTTTTCTATTTCTTCAAGATCTGTCGGTTGCGTAGATTTGTTTTGTGGAGTTTTTTATGACATGGTTGTTGGGCCTCTTGGCTTGGTTAACGAGTAATTGGTTGATACCGAGAGGACCGCTTGCCATCCCTATTAACTAGTATCGGTTACTTGAATCTAAAGTAGTAAGAAACTTTATCGCCTTCTAAAGGAGTGTCTAATGAAATTCCAATGAAATAGGTAAAAGCCTATTTGTCACATGTAATGTCTTGACAACGCCAAGGTGACCTTGTTTTACTTTGAATGGAATACTAGTGACTATGCTTGAAAGAATTCTAATGCAGTTCATATAAATCCACGATTTTGCGATCTTGTAGCACCAATTTGTTTTGCTTCATTTATATACTTTTTTATTTTGTGCCATATAAATGCAAATAACTAGGACTTTGACTATTATGGCATTGCAAGAACCAGATGCTGTAAGAATTTTTGCATATATTGCCACAACTCTTTATCTGTTGTAAATTTGGTAAACTTTTTTCAATCGTACACAATTGACTGGATGGTTGATGTATATAATATCAAGTTTCCGAAACATTTATATGCTTATAAAATGTAGAGTAGCGCAGTAAGAATTTTAGATTTTATATTGATCTTGTCGCTACTATTTTTAAAGGGCCTCTCCTGCTCTTTCTGTTTGTGCAGGGCCATGATGGCAGAGCGTGGCCCTATCAGTAGGTGGCTGGTTCTTCGATCAACGCAATCAAAGTTAATTGATACATATATAAAAGAGAAGCACCAGGGAGAAATAACATTTGGAGGCAAATCTAGAGTTGGAAGAGGTGGTATGACAGCTAAAGTAAAAGCTGCTATCAATGCAGCTTATGCAGGCATCCCTGTTGTTATTACAAGGTATGACTCCTCTTTGGTTAAAGGCTATGGTTGGAGCTATATACATTATCTTCACAATCGATGCAATTTATTTCTTTTTACACTCGTAACTTTAAAAATGTTTGCCCACTTCCTTTTTTTCTCATTGAGATTTTTTTAAGGCTATCTTCTTGTCGTCAGAAATGGAGCTTACATGGATCAAACTTCTGGTTTTCATGGCTTGCTTGTCGTTCCCTTTGATGGTCGAGTGCAGGGATCATCACTATAAGTTTGATGTGAGTCATTGCTCTTCTACCTTAGCTCTATCTGCTATGATGCTTATGTCCCTGAAAAATTTAAGTTCAACTATTCAATTATTAAGTTGTTTCAAATGTCCCTTGGTTGTGCGGTGGTGTTGAAGAACATCTCAAGACTTTTTGATTGATAATTCTTTTTGTGCATATTTATAGGATTGTAAGTTTTTTTTTTGTGGTTGTTGAACAATAGGATTGGTGGTTTTATGAATACTTAGAAATTTGGAGCATTCGTAATACTAGACAATTTTTCGTGGAAATATAAATCTTTCTCAATTTTTGATTTTTACATTTTTTTTCTCTCATTTGAATATTTGTTGATATATATTGTCGATGTATGAATGTCAAATTTTGCATTTTTGGGGGATGTTAGCACCCCCAAGGAGTTGTTGGAGGGGGTGCAGGCGATGGAGTAGGTCCTATGGTTGTAATTTCAAGTTATAGGTTGGAGAACCAATTGGATTATGTTTATGTTTGAAAATTAAACAAAAAGGAAAATTAGAGACATATTAGCAACGGAATTCAAACATTCCGTTGCTATTCCGTCTCTAATTTTCCAGGAATATATGCATGAATCACAAATAGAATCAGAGACGGAATCAGAGGCGGAATCAGAGACGGAATATGTCCGTCTCTGATTCCGTTGTTAATTAGCAACGGAATTATTGACGGACTTTTTGCATTCCATCTCTGATTCTCTCTGATTGTTTATGATTAGCAACGGAATCAGAGACGGAATTCATGAATTTCTTATTTCCGTCTCTGATTCCGTTTCCGATTAGCAACGGAATCAGAGACAGAATGCAATTACAAATGTACCATTTTGAAAAAAAATCCATTTTTATTTCGCCTCTATTCCGTTTCTAATTTCCATCGCTAAATCCGTCTCTAATCAGAAACGGAATTTTTCCGTCTCTATTCCGTCTCTAATCAGAAACGGAATCGAATTTCCGTTTCTGATTGGATTAGCGACGACTAAATCAGAGACGGAATCCATTCCGTCTCTGTTCCGTTTCTGAATTCAATTAGAGACGGAATTTATGCAAATCAGAGACGGAAATTTCCGTTTCTGATTTGTTATTTTTTTGTAGTGTTCTAACCATTCTGAAGTACTTGCAATTCATGAAGCAAGTCGTGAATGTGTATGGTTAAGAAACATGATTGAACATATTAAAGAATTATGTGGATTGCCTTCAATAAATGATTCTCCAACCATATTATATGAAGATAACGCAGCATGTATTGCATAATTAAGTGAAGGATTCATAAAAGGGGACAGAACAAAACATATTTCACCAAAATTCTTTTATGCGCATGAGCTTCAGAAGAATGGTGAAATTTATATCAAGCAAATCCGATCGAGTGATAATCTTACTGATTTGTTCACAAAAGCCTTACCAACTACGACATTTAAAAGGCTTACATATGGGATTGGCTTGCATAAACTTAAAGACATTGTAAGTAAAGAAACTGAACAAGTTTCACCCATATTCACATGAGGGGGAGTAATTGATTAGTGTATTGCACTTTTTTTCCCTTAGCTATGGTTTTATCCCATTGGGTTTTCCTAGCAAGGTTTTTAATGAGGCAGTCTTAACAATATTATGCCCGTCTTAATATTTATGAGAATAGTGTACTCTTTTTTCTTTTACTATATTTTTTTCCCACAGGGTTTTTCTTAGTAAAAGTTTTAACGAGGCACAATCTCTAAGCAAGTGTCATCCAAGGGGGAGTGTTGTGAAGTGTGGATGACCATGCTTGTACACCAACATATTGTAGAGTCATGTTACTTGTATTGTCATTTCCAATGTACATCAACTATTCCATGTATTGTCAAATTACTTGTAATGTGTTGTATGACATGGGGTGTATGTGTTAATTGTCCCACATTGATTACTTGTAATGTGTTGTATGACATGGAGTGTATATGTTAGTTGTCTCACATTGTAAAGATACATTTATCATCATCACCAAATGGCCTATATAAAGGGTGCTAACCTCATTGTAAGAACACACCAAGTTGAATGAAAACTTCTCATTCCAACTATCTCATTTCTTTTCCTCTTCTTTGTAGTAGTAGAAGTTCTTAGTCTTCTATTTTCTTTCTCTATTCTTAGCAAGTTTCAATTCAATTTACAACAGACATATCTTTGTCTTTATCTATAAATATATCAGTAAAAATAAAATCTAGTTTTTTGAAGGCATGGGCAAGGGATCTCACTATTGCATGCGATATTAGATTGAATTCATTAGTTAAGAATACAAGGATTATATCTCAAAGCTGTTTGTATGATTCTCAATGATGAATGAAACAACGTGGAGTTGTCTGCTACTGCATTCCCTTCGATTTTTTTTGCCCTCCTCTTACAATTCATGTTCTTAAAGTATTCTCCATTTTGTAGTTAATTATTTTTTCTACACGCATCACATTCATAGTTAAATTTACATTCCACATTGGAAGGATTATTTTTGAATTGAGATTTTACTCCTTTTTATCATATATATGAATTTCTTTTTACAAGAACTTTTATATTTTACTTTTATAATTTCTTCATTTTCGAAGCTAATGTTTACTGAAATTTAAAATTAAGGAATCAAGAAAAGACTACATGTCTTTCATTTACGAAAGACAATTATCGAAACACAAAATGAAATGAAGTAGGCTATCTTATTATTTTATTGCTAATGCACAATGGATAGAAAAATAAAAATTAATAATAAAATTTTCTTTGTCAAGTCTATTTCACCTTAACCACCAAAATAATGTCAATTTATTTTCCGTGTTACTGTAAAAACAAGTTATCTCCACCCTTTGCATTTTTTCATTATTATAAAAGAACATGTTTAGAGTTACTCCAATGCAACAGTCAATGGATTGAAGACGAAATATGTGCCATTTATGAAATCGGCCTACAAAATAATTTATAAATTCCAATATGCGCCAAAAATGTGAAGTTGATGTATATCAATGTCTACCACCATCTACTTCTAGATAATTGTGGTAGAAGGCGTCCACCAAAATTTCTCGATATTTTCATTATAAGAGCTTAAAAAATTAAATTTAAAAATTAAATTTGATAATTTTTTGAACTCCAAGCCAGAAACATATAAAGCACGCGTTACATTAAACACAAAATTTAAATTTTATTTCGACTTTTTTTAAAATCAATTTACACACTTTTTGATATGCATGTACACATTTTATAGATTAAGTGCACGTGATATTAAAAATACATTTTAAATCTTTTTGGTATTCAATAAAAAAAAAATGATAAATGATAACGTGACCCATGTGGGACGACACTTTATTTTGGCATCTAGTTGTTACATACACTTTGACACGTGTAGAGCATGCATAATAAATTTCCCGCCTTTTATTATACTTACAGATTTGTAGTAGCTGCAAATGATATTATCCCATAAGGATTTTTCAAACTTTTTAAGTTATACTTTTAGGAGTTTTATTTTATCTGTCAGTGACTAAAGCAATTAACTAATTAAACTAAATTAAAATAACTAAAACAAATAATCTAATTGCGAATTCAAATCAAACAATCAATCTTAAACAAATCTAAATCAATGAAAACAATCAATCTTAAACAAACCCAAATCAAAGAAAATGAAACTTAAACTAAATTGTACTCAAACACAAGATATAATTATTACAACTATAGTCATATCTACAACAAAGTGGGTCTATAGCAATACTTTTTTTTTACCAACGCTAATAAAAAGTGTCCCTAAATTTTAATTTTAGAGACAATTAATATATATGCATTGCCAAATTTAAAATTTTGAGACACAAAACATACAAGTGTCTCCAAATTAAGGACACTTGATATTAAAAAATAGCCGAATTTTAAATCTCGAGACGTATAATAATGTACAAGTGTTTCAAAATAAAGAACAATTGATAAACAAGTGTCGCGAAATTTAAAATTTTGGAGACATTAATTTATAAGTGTTGTCAAATTTTAAATCTAAAGACACTTAGTTTATAATTAAGTGTTGCTAAAATCAAAATTGAGGACGCAAACAACAAGTGTTCTCAATTTCAGTATTTAGGGACGGATAATTTATAAGTGTCTCATATATTAGAGACACTTGGTAAAATAGTGACGCCAAATCTAAAATCTTAATATCCTAATTTATTTGTTTTCAAAACTCAAATCTAAAGATACATAATTAATAAGGGTTATTAGATTTTAAATCTAAAGATACATAATTTACAAGTGTCGTTAAATTTCAAATCTAAAGACATAATTTACAAGCATTGTAAGATTTCAAACCTAAAGACACATAATTTATACGCGTTGTTAGATTTTAAATCTAAAGACACATAATTTACAAGTATTGTTAAATTTCAAATCTAAAGACACATAATTTACGAATGTTGTTAGATTTTAAATCTAAAGATATATAATTTACACATAATTTACAAGTGTTAATAGATTTTGCTGAAGTCATGCAAGAGCCTCCTCTATTTCTCCTCTTATGCATTGTTGTGCCCTCTCATTCACTGGTATAATCACCACTATCAAGCTCAATTAAGCAAGAGTTTACCTCTGATTTTGACTGGATGTGATTTTAGTGGGTAATTGTAGTGCTGAGTGTTTGAGTTTGTGGCATTTCTAATTTTGAAAGAGTTGGGTGAAATTGATTGAGTTGGGGACTTCATTTTTATATTTATTGATGGAATATCTTATCACCACTGCTCTTACTACTGCTATTGTTGCTGCTCTTATTGTTAGCATTATTGCTTTTGTTGCTGTTCTTTCCCTATTTGCTCTGACTCTTATAGTTGTTGTTATTGTTGTTGTTGGTGTTGTTTGGCTTTGAATTGACTCCTTTGTTGAACAACAACCCATTAACATCAACATTAAATTCTTCTGAATTGAAGCTCCATTAACATTGATAGATGATCTTGATCTCTATCAGCACCTACATTACGATCTTTATTGCTATCACACTTTATCACCCAAGGCCTTATTAATTTTCGATTCTTATATTTATTGTTTCATATCATTTTTGTGACAATTGTTGCATTTGGACATCTTAGGAGTTGTTTTAAGACTAAATTTCATATATGGAAAACAAAAAGTTAATGGCTTCGAGATTCCCCTTGATAATGGAGGAGAACTATTGGAGATATTTCTCAAAGCTACTGAGAACTTCACCAAATCACCGAATTCTCTATCGGCGTCTGATCTTCTGTTAGCACCGCCTGTTAGTGTCGATGATGTTGAATGTGCAGTGATAGATGCAGTCCAAGAAGATGTTGAAGGAGAAGTTTAAGAGTTTTTGCAAGTAAAAGTAAGATTTGCACATGTGTTG
This sequence comes from Stephania yunnanensis, assembly GCA_039657365.1. NCBI lineage: Eukaryota > Viridiplantae > Streptophyta > Magnoliopsida > Ranunculales > Menispermaceae > Stephania > Stephania yunnanensis. The sequence goes on along the minus strand of CM077581.1, from coordinate 20,735,883 downwards.
ATATCAAAAATAGAGTTAGTAAAACTTTATTTTAACAAGGAAATTCAACCGTATATTATTATTTGTTCTTTTCAACTTGAATTTGTACATTTGTTCGTTTGATTTTATTTCAAATGAAATGAATAAAATTTTCTTCTATTGATAAATAAATAATATTCTTAAAGTAGAACTACAAACATCCTTTAATTTATATATAAAGTCTTATTTCCAATAATATTAATATTAATTGTTTATATATATATATATATATTAATTGTTTATATATATATATATATATATATATATATTATTTATATATATGACGACATTAAACATGAATGCGTTGTCAACTTAGAGACACTAAGTGTACATGCGTTGCCAATTTAAAAACACAAAGGGTATATGTGTTGTCAACTTAGAGACACTAAATGCACATGCGTTGTCAACTTAAAGACACTAAGTGTAGATGCATTGTCAATTTAGAGACACTAAGTGCACATGCGTTGTTAATTTAGAGACACTAAGTGTACATGTGTTGCAAACTTAGAGACACTAAGTGTATAAGTGTTGTCAATTAAAGGACGCTAATCTTACAGGTGTTGTCAATTTAAGGACGCTAAACTTAAAGTGTCCTTAATTTATGGATGCATAAACAAAGAGTGTCTCTATATTGGAGACACATAAGAAATAAATATCCTAAAATTAAAGACACATAAACAACAAGTAACCCAATTTTAAGGACACTTATAGTAAAAGCGTTCTAAATAAATGTTATCAACACATACCTTTTGCATCGTAAAAAAGGGGGCGACATCACTTTTACAAACACAAGTGATGCTTATGATGTGTTGGCAAAATTCTTAGAGACGCTAATTAGTGTCATTAAATGATAAAATTAATGTCGCTAAACACACAATATTTTGTAATGTATCATAATCACAAGTTTTACGAGATTATTAAATCTTAATTCATAAGTAAGTTATAGTAATTCTTAGAAATCAATTAATTTTCTTTTTATTAATGGTAGATATATGCAATTCATATCCATAACCTAATCTTATCACCATTAGTAAATGTCTAATAATAACAAAACAACATTAAATTCTTGAAAAGACTTACTACTAAGAATCAACGCTAATATGTCGTACGTGTTCAACTTAGATCTGAAATCCATCTAAGACTTCTTATATATGTATAACCATCCTAAGAATCCTAGTTACTACTTTATTTAGCTATAAAATTTATTGATTCCTAGCATATTCACGAATTTGCAAGAAACATATATCGTCATAGATTATAATTCAAGAAAATAATATTGTTTAAACAATCACTACAAAAAAATAATAAATTAGAAACGGAATTAGCAACGAAATAACTTTCCACTAGTAATTAGCAATGGAATAGCAACATAATGTGGAAGGAAAAATGTTTTACCAATTAGAAACGTAATACCAATGGATTAGCAATGGAATTAAATTCCGTTGGTAAAAAATCCGCGAAAATGTCCCACCTAAAATTCCTTTGCTAATCTGTTGCAATTAAGTGTTGCAACAGATTCTAAATTCCCAACGGATTGGAAACGAGATAGGCCTATTCTATAACAGCCTGGATATAATTTTCCATTAATAATGACGTGTTTGCAGATGTGGCAGACAGCTCAGACGCTCATGGGACCCGCAGTTAGGATCGTGCGTGCTTGAAGCTAGGTAAATGGTTATTTTTGTGTGTTGAATTGATTAAGTTGCGATCTTTATCTTAAAATAATGTAAATGACATCGTAATGTACATTAGTATATTACATTTGACATGCGAGACCATGTGTTAAGTAATCGCCTAGATATGCGTATTGACGCAGGTACCGGGTAGTCTAACCGACTTAACACTAGGTCGGGGAAAATAATTTACACAAAATGAATAAAAATTGGTTAAATAATTAATATAAAATGTCTAATTGGTGGTTAAGGAAGTGGTAGTACGCGTGAGTCGTGGTTCGGGATGAGAAACCAGACATCGGACCGTCCGAAAATGGACTTTTTGTGCTAAGAAAAAGAGCAAGTGAGCTAAAGGTGTCCCAATTTGAGGCATGAGGGGTTAAGATAGGAGCAAATGGAGTGCTTTAGATGGCCTAGAGATGCACATGTAGATGATTTGTAGATGTTTTGTGGAGCTTGGAGTGGACTCACAAACTTGATTTTTGGAGCTTGGAGTGGGGAAACATCAAGTTCAAGGTGAGAATCACCTACACCTTCACTTCCTCTATCTTTTGATCATAAATTTGTAGATGTTGGTGACAATTTGGAGGTTGTGAGTTGTTGTTATGATTGGTATATATTGTGTTGAAGTGTTGTTGTTGGTGTTAAGGCTATTGTTGGGTGTGTGCAAAACCAAAAACGTTTCAGCAGTTTTCCTGTCCATAACGTGATTAGCACACTAATCGCAAAACTTAATGTGCTAATAAAAATTACCACGCTAGGCCAGAAAATTAGTGCGCTAATGCTCTTTTGGGTAACAAACGTATAACTGTATGGGCATCTAGCACGCTAATACCCAGACTCGGCATGCTAATAGACCCTTATTTTGACATAATTTGTGTGAAATGACTTAAAAAACATACAAATGACTCAATAGTACTTATATATGGTGATAGGTCAGTACGGGCTATAATTTGGGATATCCAGGACTAGGCAGAGCCAGACCGAGGTTAATGACTGTACACTGAGTGCGGTGTGAGGTGTGTAGTATCTCAACTAAATTTTCTCGACCAATATTTACTTTTGCTTTTGAATTAATTTCTTGTCTTTTAATACTCGATTCCTGGTATATGTATAATGGACAAATGTTGAGGCTTTCCCTCCGTGCCATTTCTTTGTGTTCGTCCACTAGGCCATCACGTATGCCATCTCGGTGAATAGGGCTACATGAAAGAGCGACGGGCACGTGTGGGTGCATCGTAGGTTCCACGCATACCACCTAGTGGATCCAGATACTGGCCTTGCTTGAGTGCTACTCACCTACAGTAGTCTGTTAGGAGTCCGAAGTATGGCGCTAGTCTGACCCTAGGGGATAGGAACACACACTTTGAGCTTTTACTATTACATTTACATGCGTTGAGCACAGTTGCTTGTATTTTATTTTCATATGTTTAGTTAATAGTTTTGTTTGAATTCCAGTAATTACTTTCGTATTGCTCTCTTAATCTCCCTAGGAATACTCACTCTGGACTCGTCATCTGTCTTTTTTTAATGGCTTGAGTGTAGATCCTAGTACGAGCCGAGGCAAGAGTAAGCTACCGAAATACAGAGACGTATAGCTAAGCTTGTATGTTTGTATATACATATTTCATTTTATTTTGGGATTTGGGATTATTGTGAGTGATACCCTAGGAATCTATACTGTTGATATTGTGTTACATTGAGGTCCATTTTTGATCTATGATGATATATGGGTTTTTCACACTAGGTATCAGAATTAATTGCATGACTTTACTGTTATATATATTTTGTCATGCTAAAAACTTCCGCTATGATTTACTTGGGTTTAAAATGATCTTAACAGATGACGTGAGTTTAGTAACAATTTAAACAATACATTGTTGTCATTCGATGTTAATTATGATTAAATGGTGGATGCGTTGGAATATGGGACACAGTGGCATTGGTAGGCCAGGTTGTGGCTATCCTTTTGAAAAATGAGCCATTACATAATCTGTTGCTAATCATTTGCTAAATGTGATCCGTTTGTATTCCGTTGCTAAACTAGAAAGTAAGATACAAAAGCACAGATCATGGATGCCCTATTATCCAAACTTCAACTCCCACTCCTTTAAAAAACCCATCTCCCCTCCAACAGTGCTCCTCATCTGCTCCATCTTTCTCATCGCCTTATACGAGTCTCCTTCATCCACCCTTTCCATCGTGTGCACCTACTCTATTCCCCTCTCCACCATGTACGGCTCCTCCGTCTGCCCTCTCCACCGTATGCGCCTCCTCCGTCCCCCCTCTCCACTGTGTGCGCTTCCTCTGTTCGCCCTCTCCACTGTGTGCTCCTCCTCCGTCCACCGTGTGCACCTCCTCTATTCACCCTCTCCACAGTGTGCGCTTCCTCTATCTACGCTCTCCATCGTGTGCACCTCCTCTATTCGCCCTCTCCACCGCGTGCACCTCCTCTGTTCGCCCTCTCCATCCTGTTCGCCCTTTCTACCGTGTATGCCTCCTCTGTCCGCGCTCTCCACAATGTGAATCTCAGGTTGCAATCGCCCTCTCCATCGCCTCCAACTCATGAACCTTCTCCCTCATCAACTTCTCCCTTTCCTCCCTCTCCCTCAACTCCCCAAACTGCCCACACCCTCATCAAACCACCATGTGACTCTTTGTTTTTTTTAGATAATAATGATTTACATTTGGTACTATAAGTGCCAGTGTATTTCTTTATGAAAATCTTAATCAAGCAATAAATTACATGAGTTTATGGTAATGCAAGGTTTTAGAGTGATCCGTGGAACTGAGGCGAGGTTTCATGATCAAGGTCATTTAATTACCTCCTAACTTCACAGATGTGTATCATCTCAAACATGGAATGCCCGTGGAACTTCAAAGATTTTTCATAGTTTGAGAGTTGTTGTTACTATTGCCATTAAAAGAAATTAATTAGTTTTGTATTTTAAGAAATTGAAGGGATTGCAATGTTAAAGCTTGGTGTGTGAGGTGATTGAATTGGGTTAGTAGTGGTGGTGGTTGTCACGACAAAAAGGTGTGAGAGTGCTCTCCCCTCTGAGGGTGAATTCATTGTTGATTCTTGGATTTTTCCTTCAGATTAGCTATGCATATGGTATTAATTAAGGTTCATATTATACATTATGATGATGATGATGATCATAGTTAAACATATTGTTTAATTAATTTTAGTTATATATAGATATATAATTAAGACATTACCCTTGTTTTGTTTAATTAGCTAAGATCATTATATAATTTTGATGATCATACATACATGCATGGAAATTTTGATTGACTGTTAATTAATTTGGTGTACAATCAGATCTTATCTAATCATAATATTATTCAGATTTGATTATATAACTAGTATTGCCATCTTTCTCTATATGTATATATATATATATATATATATATATTTTATGTCTATCTATGTTGTTTTGTTGGCTTGTTGTGTTAATGCATATATACATACAAGTATGAGTTGTTCAAACTGAATTAATTCCTCATACATTATTCTCTTCTTCTCTTGTCCTCACCACACAATTACAATGAACCTTGGCTACTCTGTTGCTGCAGGTTAGTGCAATGCAGCAAAACTGGTTGTTTTTTTGTTTTGTCTTCTTTTTTCTTTTTGATTATTTTTTCTTTCTTTCTTGTTTTAAGGATCACCTAATTTAGAGTGATTAGTGACGAGATTATAGGATGCTCTAATTAATATTCCTAATTAGCCTCCATAATCCTCTAAACTATAATATATTTTATACCAATAATAATGTATTATATTATTAATAGATATGCTAATATCGGTCCTCGTGGAAATAGTCAAACTCACCTGGATATCCTATTATATTAATTTTAATTACAATGGAGGGTGTGTTTGGATGATTTTCACTACTGAGTGAGATGATCATGATGATGGGGGATTCAAAATTTGGGCATTTTGGATATAATTGAGAGCATGTGAAAGAGATCAGCAGAGATGTGAATGTTGGATATCACTCACTTAAATATGATAATGGAATAACAGTACTAAAAAAAAACATTTTCAAGTTTCTTTCATAAAGACAAGCACAATTTGATTTCTCAACAACAAAGACAATGGCGACAAAACTTTCATCCCAAATTAATTTTGGCCGGCTAAAGATTTTTTTTTCAACAATGGGAGAGAAAGGAAGAAAACAAAACAAATAAAGATGAACTAGAAATATCAAGCACACACTAATTCAAAACACACAACAATATTTGTTCAATCACTAGCATTAGAGATAATTTCATGGTAATATTCTTACTTGATTATGATTGTGGGAAGCGAGTTTATCTAAAGTTAGTTAGAGATCACTGAATCACTAGATTATACAGTGACATTAGTTTTGGAAGTTCAGTTTGAAATTTGAATATTACATCTTCCTTAACAATTTATTAATTGATTTTAGTAATTCAATTTCGTATACATGTCCAGTTTTAAGATGAAGAGTTCGTAAAACTAAAAATTACTTAAAACTTATGGGTTTTAGCTTTTATAAAGATGTTAATTCCATATTGCGGACATGAGTTCTAGTGATTCAACATGTATGGTTCCTAACTCTTTTTTTGATATTGGGGTGTTCAAGATTATCTCTTACTAAAAGATTCAACTTGTGACCTTGACGCACAAGCGAACAACTAGTAGGCAATGTCTTACGCGTAAACCCCTATTATTTTTTTACTTATTGTTATGGAGGAAAAAGAAGAGGAGAACTTTTTTATGTTGAACAATAATATCTGCCACACATAGAAGTAGAGATAACCATCTCTTACATTAATTGCGTTCTTAAGTAACCTTTTTTGTCAAGTGTTTGTGTTGTTGTAGTTGGGTATTGGGTCATTACACTTGTTTGTTCCTGGCTTCATTGATATTTTAGTTTATATATACTACTAAGTCTTAATAGCATTAGCAAATCTTATTAAATATTTTATGGAAGTGAATCACTTAAGACTAAAACTTTGTTTTAAATCAAGTTGAATAGTGGGAGTGTTTGGTCCATGTTTTCAGCCTGAGGTAGTTAGAGTAATGGTTTTTATTTTGTTAATTCAATATTCTTATCATAATATGGAAAAATAAGTATAGATGGGGCACTATAAGAAATTACGAATCAAGTGATAGAGGTTAGGCTAAGTATTAAGAGAAAAAACTAATGATTTTCCAATGACTCGGCCTTAGCTATTATAAGTCCATGGATTCCTCATTTAATAAGTTACAGACAAAGATGTTGAGATGATTGATAGGAGTTTTTTATTTGGCATCGCGAAAACTTTTATCGAGTTTAAGACTACATTTTTAATTCGAATAAAGAGCTTTATCATAGTAACGTTGCTATGCACTGTATTTTCAACATATCTCTCTTTCTTTTAGTATGATATTATACTTATCTCAGCCCTCACCAACTTATGGATGCATTGTTACACAACGTAAAAAATGAAGAGCTACTTTAATTTAAAGCCCTAAAACTAACCTTAACCTTTCTTTATAATTGAAAAATGACTCAGTATCATGAGAGAAATAATCATTTTTATGGCATGTAAGAGAAAAATAATCACTACTTTGATCACAACTTCTTAGTTTTAAATTTAAAGGGAAAATTTTAAAAATAGTGTCTCCTTTCTTTGACTATCAAAGTTTTGTTTTCATTTGATTCTTAAACTTGGTTTTGCTATTTTCTAGGTAGTGAAGGTGATCATTCCAACTTTTTGAAATCATTCATAATTGGGAGTGTCGTATTCAACATCTTAGTTGGATTCAAACCTCGTTCCTTCTCTCCCGTATTCCCTATAGTGGGGGAAATTCAGGTAAGTTTTTTAATTTGTGAATACATTAATTTCGATTAGAAATTGTGATTTGAGTCATTTTATGAATTTCTTGAAATGTTAATATGTCTTGAATTTAGCCTTTTAATTCATGCTTACATGATATTGTGAAATGTTGGGGAGATATGAGACTTTATAGGCATTCTTCTGCCGTTGTTTATTAGGTTATGAATTTTTTTATTAGTCTATGTTATTGGGGAAACTCTGCCAAAATTTTTGTAGAATATGCAAAACTAGTGGTATGACGTTATTAGAAAAAAAAAGGATTTGAAGTAGCAAACAAGAACATAAATTGGATGAAAGAACAAGGTCTAAGCTGTGGAAGTTACAAAAAAGTAAATAAATTGGAGCTATTATTGGTTTATGCTAGTATTTTGGGTAGAACGAAAAACACAATCTTTTATATTGATAACATTCATAAAAATATACAACCTTAGCTCTCGACTTTGGTCTAGTGAGCTTTTCCATGAACTACTCTACCAACACTGTTTGACATCCAACAATTATACCAAAAGTAACTTAATGATTCTTGTTTGCTTTACATAAAAATATACAACCTTAGACCTCGGATTTGCTCAACTTCACCCTTTCCAATCTTAACTAGGTTTACCTACTTTTCGAAATTCAAAATCTTTAGCTATATAGTTTAATACCTTGAGGGATATAACAAAAATGGATTGATTACTTACAATAATTTTGATTTGCTTCATGCCTTTCAATCTTACCAACTTATAAAAGTCATGCATGAATGGGATTGCACGAGTTCAATTCACATTGAACTTCAATTGGTGCATTACAATTTATTAACATTAAATTATTTTTGACATGTTATTCTTTTCTTGAGCTTGTCTATTCATTGTGGCGTGATATGCATGTTGGCATTGTCAACTATTCCTAAGTAGTGATCTACTGTCATTTAGTTTCGAGTATATTAACTTGTTGTAGATATGTCACCATGCAAGCCTAGATATGTCAAAGTCTTCATTGAACAAAGCCGTTTAATTCATGTTAATGTGATATTATGAAATGTTGGGCATATGTGAGACCTTCTAGGCATTGTCCTATGGATGTTTATGAGGTTCTGAAAATTAATTAGCAAACACAATATAACAACCTAGGCATTGCTTGTATGCACATGAGTAAAAAAAAATATAAACTGAGAGTAAATTTGCTTTTTAGAGAAAAACTAAATAGATGAGTTAGGTAAATACCACATGGAGATAAATTCTTGCTCTAAATAGTTTCTTTGTTTCTTTGTTTCTCAATCTTTTGTTTTCTTCTCTTCGGATCTAATTGTCATTTACTTCTTTGTATGTGGTGGTTTCATTGCTCTAAATAGTAAATAGGAAGTTATTGAGAACGTGGGTAAAGTAATTCAATGAAAATATATGCACAAAAAAATTAAAAATAACTGAAGTTTCTAAAAAAACAGCCATAGCAATGTGGTATACAAAATAGACAAAATGTAAGCGAGCACATAAAGAACAAAAACTTATTTGGAGTTTCCTATATTTTACTTTTTGAAAAAATCTGCATTGCCTTTTTAAAAGCTAAAGTCTTTGATATGTTCTTTTTTAGCAATACCCACAGCGGGTGCGTAAATAACATTTTAATTGAAATGTTGTACATGTAGTGAACAATATAAATATAGTCTCATAAAGAAAACCAATAAGATTTTTTTCAATCAAACAAAAATCGAAATAAGTTCAAACAATTAAACCAATTAAAGCAAAATGAACATAAACTTGATACGAATTAATCCCTTCATCTCTTAATCATGGACCCGTAATGGCATCTCTCTCTCCATGTTCCCTTCTACAATCATGATTGATTTGACTTAATAGTTCATTCGAGTTTGTAAACTAATATAGACTTCAGATTTGCACAGTTTTGTAAACATGCGTCGGTTGCAAAATAAATTCCACCAATTTTGCACTTTTTTAGGAAGAAACTTATTATAACTTAAATTTGAAAACTGATTTATTTTATGAAAGCTGTGCACACAATTTAAAAATATTTTGTTAGATGGAAATCATCCAATTTCGATCCCACTTTTAGAGGAATTCTTCGCTAGACCTAATTGGAAACAACTATTAAGTTGGAGTTGTTGATTATATGACTTTTGCAATTTTCGGTCCCACTTGCTATTACTTTCTTCTTTTCTTACATGAGTTTTGCTACTTTTAAGCACTATAAATAATTTTGGGGTACTTCAAATTTTTATTTTTATTTTTTCAATGATTTATTTTCATTTTCTTAAGTTTTCCTTTGACGACTTTTTTTGTGCAGGCAAAGCTCGTGAGGAGCACACTTAGGTAACACCAGACCAGCAGATTGATGAGGAGCAACTCTACTAGATGCGGCGGGGGTCTGCCCAAAAGGACGTGTTTATAGGCTTGGATCGCTTGCCAGGAAGAAGACGAGATATGCAGATCCCAGTGCTAGCACATCCTAGGAGCCGATGGTGCAGCATTCAGAGTTTGATGCAGTTGTTCAGAGGCTTGCATAGTTTGAGCCTTTCGTGCAGAGTTAATTGGGAATGCGCATGGACTTTGGTGCGAATACCTTTCGAGCTCCACCATCGCCACTACCTCAGAAGCATCATCACTAGGTTGGGACGGATCCAACTTGTTCACCACAGTAGCAGCATGACGATGACGATAAAGACAACCCGAATTGGGTGGACGAGGAGCACCTTAGTGACAAAATTTAAGTATTTTAATTGGTTTTGTACAACTTTTGGGTTTGTCAACAAATTTGAAACAACATTTTGTGTATATTTAGATTGAATTCTCTTTTTTTGTTCAATGAAGTATATAATATTTTAATTTTGTGTGAATGAAATGTCTTGAAATTTGATTTTGAAGGATGTTATAGCACCTTTAAGAAGTATTTTGTGCATGGCATTAGAGAAGGCCAACTGCAGGTTTTGTTACTTAGAAGAACCGTGCTGGAATAAATTGCTAATAAAAAAAATTTTGGCTTACAAACAGAATAGTAACGGATTAGCAATGGAATGCATGTATTCCATTGCTAATCCATTTCTAAATTAGAAACGAAATTCAAATGAGTAGTACATTTTCTGGGTTTATAAGATGAATTTCGTTTCCATTCTGTTGCTAATTAGTAATGGAATAATAACATAATTCATCTCATAAATGGTTTTTTTAGTATTATTTTCATCTCTAATCCTTTTCTATTCCGTCTCTAAATGGAAACGAAAATAAACTTCCGTTGCTAAATATTTAGCAACGACGATTTTACAAACGAGTTTGATTCCGTTGCTAATCCGTTTCTAATAGTATTTTTGTTAGTATTCCGTTGCTATTCCCTTTCTAATCCATTGCTAAATCTCTGTTTTTTGTAGTGAATGTATCTCAAAATATAATATCAATTTAAAGCTTGAAGTTTATAACCTCATAAATTATGAATTTGCAAGCTGTTTAGTTCATATTTTGGTTTTGATTAATAACCTATTCACTCATATTAAACTTAAACATCATAAAATAAAAAGAAAGACCTTAGTGAAAAATACCTCAATTAATAACTTTGAATCTCCAAACTTGAGTTCTTTAAAGTAATGAAAATGTAAATATATGAAAATAGTAATGAGGCCTTTTAATTTTATAGCCCTAATCTTCTATAAATAGTAATTTACTAATACGTATTCTAATTAAACTCAATCCATAATTCTTATGGCCGACCTTAATAATTCCTCAGCGATTTGGGTTTATTGTGTAAATCGCTAGGAACATCATTAAGTCTTCTATAAAATATCTATCCATTGATCATCGATTAAGGTGGTAATTTGTATGTAATCGTTACTTTGCTAGCACTTCGATAACCCCCTCTATCACTAATGTGATTAGTAATTTGTTCATTTTCTCACCACACTAACACATCGCCAAAACTTTTACTGTTGATCTAGTTCTTATATTTTCTTCTCCATTTTCCTTTATTTCTTCATTCTTCCTTATTTTAACCTGAAATCACAAAACAAGAGAAAATCCAATGTAATACAACATTTTTCATTCAAAATAACTTTATAAGTAAGGTGGACCTAAGATAAATTAAAGAACAACCCTTAATAATAACTCAACCCTCATTATGTAATACACCTCAAAACTTGAAGTCCAATACCAAGGCCACTCCATCACATAAGTTTTTTCAATCTCCACTAACAAGCTTCAAGCTTACGATGTCTAACAAATTAGTGCAATTTCACTCAACATAGACTATCATAGACAAGAATCACCAAATCAAACTCCACTAATAAAACATAACCACAACCATTGTAAAAAAAACGTAATTCCTGTGGACATTTTGGCTAGGTTAAGGTACCAATAAATAAGGTATCATTATAATGTTAAAATGTTGGAAACAAAACTCCACTCAACTTAGCTATAAGTACTCGACCAAAATCTTTTATTTAAGAAGTTTTTATATACTTTTTCTTCTTTTGATATTCATAAATCTCTTTTCTATTTCAACCAAACGGTTCCCCGCTCCTTTTCTTGTGGATACTGTTTTAAGTGAAATTCTCTTTTTTGATTTGAACTACTATTAGCACTTCTCACTTTCATTATAGTCAAGCAAGTCTTTTTCCATCTAGGCAAAGGTTTAGGCTTATTGGCTATAAGTTTAATTATAGGTACAAAAGAAACTCAAGTTGGTTTAGCTTAAATTGTCTAACTAAGGAATATAATTGGTAAGATATAAGGCTATTGGCTAATAAATAAACAATCCATATTTCTTCCCTTAATTGTGGTATTAATTTCATTTTATTCGTTCGTTTCAATGACTAGTAATCTTGTCTTAAGACTCTTTGATATCTATCTTGTTCATCTTGCTCTTGTTTTGATTTTCTACCCATTTTCTTGTCTAACACAAGAAAATCAATCCATCTAAACTCTTCTAGTATATACACAATCTAGGTAAGTCAATCAATAAGGTACATTGATTGATTCCTTTCATCTTACAAATTTTTATTCTCATGGGTAACTATAGAAATGTCACTTATATTTAATTCAGGTATTTCTAAATCATAACTTTAAAATATAAATATTTAACCATTTCTATATTTTAAAGTAAAAATAAAGTAAATATTACATGTTTCCTTGAAAAACTTGACAAATTTTTGTATAAGCTCTTGTAAATTCTACCATTAATAATCTATACTTTTCTTTAAAATGCTTCACATATCCTAAATACCCCCAAACGCATTTCAAAACTTGTCCTCGAGGTTTAAAAACGAAGTTGGGTTCCACCAAACAAAATAAAACACCTCATGAAGCATAAAAATATATGATAAATATACAAACAAAAATTAGTTTATTCGTTTCATATAAAAATTATAAAATTTAAAATTTCATTAATATTCCATTAAGAATAAAATAGAATAATATTTTATTACATTAATGCAAAAAATTCTAAAATTCATACACAAAGAAAACTACATATTACGATGCTTTTTTAGGCCATTACTTGTCTTATAGTATCAATAAATATTTTTTCTAACATCTATATAATATTCTTGATAACAATATGATAAAGTATTGTTCTTTTATGTTAAAAACTTCAAAATGTTAGGTACTTGAGTTAAGTCAAGCATTTATAACGAAGCTCCAACATTTAGTACTCTTTCTAAAACTAGTAGTCTCAATAAACTTTGGGTACAACATTAAGGATAAATCTTTTTCTCGGTGTCATTTCCAATGCATCATGGATCATTGGATATGGGTAATCTTCCTTTTTGATATACTCCACATTTGGGTAATCTTCTTCTCCTCTTTTTTTTTCTAGCAGTTCATATTGTCGATTCAATCATATTGAAGAAATGTCAATCTTTTTACTTTTGACTACAACCTCATTCTCATTTGTGCTCACATATCAATTTGCATCAAATTCTCTCACTAGCATCGGACATCCTCATTCCTCCTTCTGCATGATAATCTCTTGCAAGTTTTCCCTATTTCTTTTTCTTATTATACTCAAGATCTTATCGTCATATTTATGTGCATTATGAATATTCAATCTTCTTTTTAAGATAATTACCATTTTTGTTTTATTCAAATCATCAAAATACCTATATGGTGCTTTAGGACTTACAAAATGTTGAGGATCACAGGGTACTACCTTACTAGGATCATTACATTGAAAGCATCTTTCATCATCAGAATTAGGTGGGGAAAGGGGAATTTAACATAACTCTCAAAGCTCTTATGTGGGTTGAACATTTCTGGGTGGAGACTAAAACTTCTTTTTCAAATCCTTGATCAAGATTCATTTTCCTTTCGCCTTTCTACTACTCCTAGCTCTACCTTTTTCCAGCCATTATAAACTCACTCAATAACATCACAAGCCCAAAAAAATTTAAAACACTAATTCATGGAAAACCAATGTCTGAAATAACTCGGTAGAATTCTAAAGGAATTTGGATCGATAACAAATTAAAAGAGTTTAAATTGAGTTTTAAATGAGTTAAATAATAATACTATCCAATATATCAAATTCAAATCTTTGTAAACCATTTATGTGTTTAAACAGTAATTTGACAATGCATAACCAAGATTTCTCAACAAAATTACAGAAACAATCCAAGAATCCTCTTAAATCGACTCGTTTTCTTTCCAATTGAACGTAATTCTCAAATCAGTTTTAATGGAAAAATAGTTTGAAATCCAAAACTTTCAAAAACTAAAAAACTTCAATAAAAACTCTTGTTCGTGAATGAAAACTGATCAAGCGTCGTGCATACCAAATATAACCCGCAATCAAGTTACCAACAACAAGGGTATAATAGTTGTAAATATGAGGTCGAATCCACAGGACTTGAGTTTTACTCCAAGCTAACTAAAAATGGGGGTTTTCAGAAAGTTCAATGAAATAATTGTTGGGGCATGTGCCCAAGGTCAATCCATTAACTGTCTTTATGAATACTTTTAGTTAATAAAATAGAGGATTTCATTTGCTGTTTATTATAATTAATTTGCATGTTTACATTATAATAAGATCCATGGGTATTTACATAAATATCATAATTGTCCCTAGTCGATCATTATACTGGGAACTATAATGAATTAAGACTATTGTGCGTCTTGATTAATGATCATATGATGATTATATGTATAGGGATACAAATCAAGATCACGAGTACTTGTTAGGGAACAAAGTACTGGACCGACCCGCTATGAGAGCATCACATGGATTAAGTCATAGTTGTTTTTCATGATAAGTATATATTCCAGTCCACTGACTTGAGATTACCAGAGACTTCAACATTAGGAACACAAGTGATTTGACACAATCAAACGTTGTCTTTAACCTGGGACGATTATAAAGGTTGTGATTGGTTACTTGTGTGAGCAATGTGATTAAGTTGTGTAATCGAGATAGAATTTGTCCCTCTCATATAAAGAGAGATATCTAGTGGATCCTCGATGTGTTAGGCTTGTTAAAAGGCCTAGTCTAAGTGAATTGATATTGATCAATGTCACTTGGATGTTTTCAGTCTACCTAGAGATCGAGACTAGTACGATTGAACATGTTGGATGACAATTCCATGCCTTATGTTTGATCAAAAGGATATCGTGTGACAAAAGGATGTTATATACACTATTGATTAGGTTGTTTCTATTTGATATTCGTACAACTTGGGTAGTCATAATGTCTTGCTAGAGGCCGCTTATGACTTGTATACCAAAATGTGTTTTGGTACACTGCCAACGTTGTATGAGCCTACTAAGAATGGTTTTGCGAGATTTTAAGATGGTTCAGAAAAATGAATTTTATATGATAAAATTCATGACGAAAACGTCATTGTGGTGTATTACACTTATACTTCTTTAAGTAGGGGTATATTTGTAATTTACTTAACCGTCTATATACAAGGGTTGTATAAATAGACGCTTTAAGTTACAATACACGGACGAAAAATTAAAAGGCCGAAACTCTATTTTCGTTTTAGAAACGACTTAGGGTTTTTGATATGCTCTGGATCGTTTTGGAGAAAAACAAAAGATTTGGTATTCTCTCAAAGCTAGCACTTCGAATCTCGGCCGCCGTTCGTGTGTGGACTACTGGTAGAGGGCGTTCGTCGTTGGAAGCGCCTTAGAGATCAATCAACCTTCAGAAAGGTATAATGCGACTGAGGTATGATTAAGTTTTTCATGGTTTAAACATTTTTAATGGAATTAGATTCGGATCCTTTTGGGGTTTTTGTCAAAACTATTTTTGTAATCTCCGCTGCGTATGAACCCCAAAACCCAACAATAATTAATTAAACTAGCACAAACAAAAAGTTAGCAAAAATAATAATATCAATGAGAAGAAACCACCTAAGTCTACAGTTCTACAAGCGAGAATAAAGATTCAATGGCATTTAACGGTCCTCAATCATTCCAAAAATTTATTAACTCAATTTCTCCTTGATTAGCTATGAAAAATTGACATCCGCTAGAAATTCATAATTCCCTTAATCTCGATAGCCAGGACGTCCGCCACTAATTATTTCTCTAATTAACGTATAACCCTAAACATCCGCCAATCGAGTTTAACACACAAATCGCAGTAATTTGGATTTGTGGGAACACTAATCCTAAATAACCAGATCGCATCGATTTAACCTAGATTCAATTGTTGCACACTGAACAACCGAAAGGGTTTGACGCCAAACAGATGAGTGTTTGTTACTTTATCGGTCCAAAAGCACAATTATATGGATATTAATAGTCCAAATTACTATAGATTGTCCACGTAAAAGCATGCACTGGCCATATACAAACCCTATATCTAAACCATAATCATTAAAATTAGCAATAATGAAATATGAAAAATTAAATTAAATTAAACAAAAATCATAGATCTCACATAATATGCCATGAATCCATCATCCAGACTTGCTTCCCCTCTGACCTAGGCAAGGAATTAATTAACCGAACATCATTATCGACAAAAGTCGATAACAAAAAAATAATATTCGGTGTTCCAAGTAATGAAACCTAAGTTCCCAATATATAAAACTACTTAAAATTATTCACGGGAAGTGAGAGAAACTAATTATAGGTGTAGGGGAGGTGACTCCTATGCCGAGGAACATCGTAGCCTCGTAGGGCTGTTTTTGGCTCGAAAATAGGTGTCCGCACGTTATCGGTTCGTTTGCTGCTGCCACGCAGACGTGTCGGCGTCTGATCGAAAGAAAACGCTATTGATAACGCGATGGGTTGTGCAGGAGTGCCATGTGGCACCGTCTGATTGGTCGAGAGAAGTGTGATGACGCGCTGTGCATGGGTGATTGCGCACCATGTGGCGTCCAAGGGGCGGAGAAAAAAGTCGTGCGATTCAGCCGAAAATCTGGGAGTCTATATATACATCCCGAGGTTGATCGACGAAGCCTGATGCGAGGAGAAGAAATGTGGTGTGACATGGCCTTTGTTGCTGACGCATGGCGGCTTTTGATTGGAGGAGCTAATTTGTTGCAGTACATGGCAGCTTCTTATTGTTTGAGACAATAATGAGTGACGTGCTGGTATCCAACTAAGTCTTTTATTTGAGGAGTTTCACAACTTTTACCTTTATTTATTATTTATTTTCTTTTCACATATTTTTTCTTTTTTTTTCAACGAATAAAATCCTCGCTCCATTTCCTATGGACCGATTTTCTCACTTTTTTCAACACAAGATTCCCTGCTCCATTTCTTGTGGAAACCTGTGAGACTCCTTTTTTATTTTTTTTAGAAAAACTCTCATTAGCCCTTCTCACTTTCACTATAATCAAGCAAATCCCCTAATGTAGGTTAAAATCATATCACTTTGACAAATTTGACTGTCTAATCATTTTCTTTATCTAGCACAAAATCCTACCATCAACTAAGTCTCTAAACATGAAATCATAAAAATGCAGAGCTACGAACTCGATTGAGTGTTTCTCATAATTTTCTCTAAGTCTTCAGTAAAAAAGGCAACTATAAATTACTCATCTACAACCAAAGGCATGAACAAAGTCTTAGGTGACTCTATATAACTAATATATATATATATATATATATACTAAATACATATATGCATGAAAGTGTATCAAATCCCAATGAAATGAGAGAGAAATATGAATGGACAATAATGAAAGAAATGATATAAAACACCACCATTACCATATGATATCCGCATATAACCGCATAAAAAAATGATTTCACCTGCGGTCTTTCGCAAAAGAATCCATCCAAAACAATCCACAATCCCTAAAACACCGTCAAACTTATTCCAAACCTTGTCCTCAAGGTTAAAATTAAGTTGAGAGGTCCACACAGAAAATAAACAAGATGGTGAAAGAACATGATAAATATAAGATGAAGTAAACGAAACAAATTAATGCAAATTGATAAAAAAAATACAAAAATAAATAAACTAAATGATAATTATCAAAATTGGGTTGCCTCCCAATAGCGCTTTTGGTTAAAGTCGTTGGCTTAACTTGGTCTGAGTCTGTCAATCAGTATAGACAGACATTAAAAGTGAGACGACCTCGACATTATGGCTCGGGAAGTCTTCATAGAAGATCTTCAATTTGTGGTCGTTCACCTTAAACACATTACCAGTCTCCAAATTCTGAATCTCCACTGCTCCGTGATCATACACCGTAGTCACATCATATGGTCCTGTCAATCTCAATCTCAACTTACCTGCAAAAATCTTAAGACGCGACTGAAATAAAAGCACTTTCTGACCAACACAAAAAGCTTTCCTGGAGAGATTGATATCATGGAAGGCTTTTGTTTTTTCTTTATAAATTTGCACATTTTCATACTAGTCGTTCTTGATTTCCTCAAATTCTTGGAGAGTGAGCTTTCTCTCGTTTTTTGGTGTGAAAATCGAGCTTCACATAAAGCTGTTTCAGAGCCCGAAGGATTTATGCTCGAGCTCGACTGGCAGGTGGCAAGATTTACCAAATACAAGGCGATATGGGGACATCTCAATTGGCATTTTAAACGCCATTCGGTAAGCCCAAACCGCATCATTAAGATGTGAACTCCAATCTTTACACTATGATTCACTGTCTTTTCTAAGATGAATTATCTCCCTATTATAGACCTCTGCCTGGCTACTTGTTTGGAGATGATACGCTGTAGACGTTCGATGAGTGACTTTGTACCTCCACAAGACTTTCAACCATATGGTTGCAGAAGTTAGTGCCTCTATCACTTATCAAGGCACGTGGAGGTACCAAATGTTGTGAGAATTCTCAATTTGAGGAATTCACATACCACTTTAGAGTCGTTAGTGCGTGAAGCCTTAGCTTCCACCCACTTAGACACGCAGTCCATTGCCAACAGTATGTAAACATTACCAAATGACACTGGAAACGGTCCCATAAAGTCTATACCCCAAACGTAAAATATATCATAAATATGAATCGGGTAAGTGGCATTTGGTCCCAATGGCTAAGATTACTAATTTTCTTGCAGTTAGGACAAGTCTTGGTAAACATTTATGAATCATGGAAAATGGTGGGCCAGTAAAACCCACTCTCAAGAATTTTCCTAGCTGTCCGACGGGGACCGAAGTAGCCACTACCGGCATTAGTATGAAAAAAAGTCAATATAGAGTGACTCTTAGTCTGAGGAACACAACGAATGATAACCTGGTCGGAGCAGGATTTCCATCAGTATGGGTCGTACCATACATAATACTTAGCATCGCTCATTACTTTATTCTTCCGATCCTTTGAAAGGTAAGGAGATAGCTCGCCCGAGGTGATATAGTTCCCTAAATCGGCATACCACGGGAGATATTCCATAATGGCATAGATGTACTCGTCAGGGAAATCATCCTTAAGAGGAGTAGGACTCTCACCATTCTTGATTCTGTTGAGATAGTCTATGACTAGATTCTCTGCACCACTTTTATCTTTGATTATGATGTCAAACTCATGTAGTAAGAGTATCCATCTAATGAGCCTAGGTTTGGCATCATTTTTACTCATCAGGTACTTTAAGGCAGCATGATCAAAGTAAATGATAACCTTGGTTCCTAAGAGATAAGGCCGAAACTTCTCATGTGAGAATATAACGGAAAGGAGCTCCTTCTCGGTAGTGGTGTATTTCATCTGAGCCGCGTCTAGAGTACGAAAAGCATAGTAAATGACATGTGAAGCGTTTAGGACTCTCTGTCCTAAGACTGCACCCACTTCGTAATTTGTAGCATCAGACATAATTTTAAATGGAAGCTCTCAATTAGGGGCCTGAATCACTGGTATGCTAGTAATTTAGTAACACACTCTTATATGCCTTATCAAACTCAAAAGGTACGTCCTTTTGAAATAGATGGCATATGGGTTGTACGATTTTTGAAAAGTCCTTGATGAAGCGACGGTAAAAACCGGCGTGTCTAAGGAAAGATCTATTCTTCCGCACATTAATAGGATAGGAAAGTTTCTTGATAGCATCAATTTTAGCGTAGTCTACCTCTATGCCACTGGCTGAGACAATATGTCCCAAAATAAGAACTTGGTCTACCATAAAATGACATTTTCATAGTTCAGAACCAGGTTCTTCTCGATACACCTGCTGAGTACCTTTGTCAAATTACTGAGACAACTATCGAATGAATCACTATAAACCGTAAAGTCATCTATGAAGACTACAATGAAATGCTCCATAAAATCTGAAAAGATACTCACCATGCTCATTTGAAAGGTGATAGGTGCATTGCATAACCCAATAGGCATGCACCAATAGGAAATAGTGCCAAACAGATAGGTGAAGGTCATTTTTCCTGGTCTTCAGGCGCTATCGGTATCTAAATGAAAATCGGAATAATCATCAAGACAACAGTAATGAGAACGATCGGCTAGTCTCTTCAACATCTGATCAATGAATGGTAGGTCAAAGTGATCCTTCCTGGTGGAAGCGTTTAATTTCTAATAGTCAATGCATACTCGCCATCCATTTTGAATGCGGGTTGGACAACTCACCATGTGAATTCATGACTACCGTGACTCCCATTTTCTTAAGGACAACCTGGATAGGGCTTACCCATTTACTATTAGAGATGGTGTAACTTACGAAAGCATCAAGGAGCTTTTGTATCTCCTTCTTCACGACATCCATCGTGAGCGGATTGAGCCTCCTATAGGCTTCTCTCGTAATTTTTGACCCTTCTTCCATATACATATATGATGCATGCAAGTGGAAGGGCTCAAACCTTTGATATCCGCTATGGTCTACAAAATAGCATGTGTAAACTCCCGAAGTACTCGAACGAGTCTCTCTTCATCCAAATGTGTAAGTTTGGATGAGATGATCATAGGGAGTGTCATTCACACCCAAAAACTTATACTTTCGGTGCTCAGGTAATGGCTTCAGCTCAAGTGTGGGAGCTTTAACCAATGAGGGAGAAAGTTTAGAGTCAGAAGTAGGCAACTCCAAATGATAGATGCTTGGAGGCAGGAGTTGGAATGAATACAACTTCAAAATAACATCCTCGACATTAGTGTCGAAGGTCAGATCACTTTCGTGGATTTAAGTAGTATCGAGATGATGCTCTAACAATACTTTAACTTCATCGTCGCCACTTGTGAGTAAGGTATGCTCAATGAGTGGATCCACACAGTTCATGGTACACACCACAAATGATGCATCACTGAGGTATCGCATCACGTCATAGATGTTAAACTTGACGACTTCACCGCCAAACTCCATGGTAAGATATCCATCTTCGACATCTATCTTCGTATTCGCCGTTTTCAAAAATGGACGTCCAAGGAGTACGGACGAAACATTGAGAAATGGCTCCTCCTTCGTATCTACCACGCAAAAATCAACAGGAAACATAAAATCGTTCGCTCGTACTAGAATGTCCTCGGGAACACTAATAGGTTTGACAACGGAACGGTCTGCCAACTGAATAACAATACTTGCCTCCTCTAATGGGCATGTATGCAATGTCTCATAAATAGACAATTGCATGACATCAATGGAAGCGCCAAGGTCGCATATAGCCTTCTGAATGCTTATATCACCTATAACACAAGGTATTGAGAACATCCTAGGATCCTTGCATTTAGGATGCAACTTCCTTTGTAAAATAGCCCTGATTGTTTCTCCAATTTAGAATTTTTTGTTGCCTTTCAGTTTCCCTTTGTTAGTGCATAGTTCCTTAAGAAACTTTGCGTACCTAGGGACTTGCTTCAAAGCATCGAGGAGTGGAATATTGATTTCAATCACCGAAAGGTCTTGCAAATTTTTTTTCTTCCTCGTTTTTCTTATCTAGGATGAGTCGTTATGGAAAATAGGTTTGACCTTAAATGTGGGTGGTGGTTATTTTTGAGTGGTTACCATCTGTTTAGGGATAAACAGAGTCACTACTACTTGGTGTTCATCCTCATTTGCCTAGTTTTGGCATCAGATTGTTTATTTTAGGTCCCTCCAGCTCTTTACCATATCGGAGTGTACATGCGTTAGCACTCGCGTTAGGATTCGGTTAAGGTTACAAAGGCAACTTTCCTTTATCTTCGAGACATCCATTCTACTGTGTCATTTGGTCCATTCAAACTTGAAGAGTTTGGACCGCCAAATTGGTTTCGATGATGGATTTCTCGGTGGTAGCCCTGAATTGGGCCATTTCAGTCATAAATTGACTGTCTTGATCTATAAGGGCTTTCATAATATCCTAGAGTGAAGAGGAATTATTGGAGGGTGTGGGCAACAGTTGACCTCCAGGGATAAAAGTCTGATAGTTTTGGTTTTGAGGCCCGTAGCATAAGTTTGGGTTGTTCCTCACCGTTGTATGATTATATGTATTCCTAAATAGGACCCTAGATGGTCCCTGGAACTTATTACCCAATGCATTGTCCCGTTGATTATCCTCAAAGAGAGTAAGACATTCATTAGTTGCATGATTTGTGGCAGTATAGAAGCCATAAGCTTTGACTTGCACTTCGCCAGAGGAGAGGAGACGTTCAATATTGGAGGTTAGTTGGTCAATTTTCTGGTAAGTGGAACTCAAGACACTCCCTACTGTCAGACTTGGGTAAGCAATAGCATCAAGATCACCATAAAGGCGTGACTGTTGTGCGATGTCCTCATACAATTGCTTCATTTAGGCTGGAGTTTTATCTCAAATGTCACCCCTACACACATTATCAATCATGTGTCATTCTATGGGCGACACGCCAACATAGAAGAATCGATTTATACCCTTCTCAAACAGGCCATGCTGTGGGCACCTATCAATCAATTGCTTATAGGGATCCCAATATGCACCAAATGATTCGCCTGACCTCATTTTGATGCTGCATATATCCTTGATGAGCTGAGCAACTCTATCCTCATGGAAATATTCATTCAAAAATGCAGTTGTCATTTCATTCCAAGAGTTAATGCAACCATGCGGAAGGTAGAATAGCCATTCCTTGGCTTTATCTTTAAGGTAAATGGAAAAGATTTTAGCTTGCCATTTCCTCATCCGCATTGGAGGGTTTCAGGTAGTATGAAACTCTTTAAGAAAAATGACAAGATCTTCATTCTTGCCACCATGGAAGGATTGTAGGCGATGAATGAACCCAGTCCTCAACTCGAAGTCTCTGACATTATCCGGATAGTTGATGTAGAGGGTTGTTGCGCCAGAAGAGAATGAAGCTCTTGATTAGCATGACTCATGGTGATTTGGCAATTTGCAGCCATATTCAGAGGATTTTGGCCTTCTTGTTGCCTAAGTTTGGTCTTTGTAATCCACCTATGAAATGTTCTTTTCAGTTCAGGATCGAAAGGTAATAAAGAACCAGCCGATTTTGACAGAGTGATGTGTGGTAGCATAAAACAAAAAAGAGAAAAGAGAAAAGAAATGTAAACTTAAAGTAAAAACTAAGTCCCAAGAAACGCCGCAAAATTTTTATCACATGTCGTGCATGCCAAAATAACCCGCAATCGAGTTACCAACCACAAGGGTGTAGTAGTGGTAAATACAGGGTTTTCAGAAAGTTCAATGAAATAATTAATTAAACTAGCACAAACAAAAAGTTCGCAAAAATAATAATATCAATGAGAAGAAATCTCCTAAGTCTACAGTTCCACAAGCAAGAATCAATATTCAATGGCATTTAATGGTCCTTAATCATCCCAAAAAATTATTAATTCAATTTCTCCTAGATTAGTTATGGAAAACCGACATCCGCCATAAATTTCTAATTCCCCTAATCTCGATAGCTAAGACGTCCGCCACTAACTATTTTCTTAATTAATGTATAACCCTAGACATCCGTCAATCGGGTTTAACACACAAACCACAGTAATTTGGATTTATGAAACACTAATCCTAAATAACCAGATCGCATCTGCTCCCGATTTAACCTAGATTCAATTGTTGCACACTTAAGAACCGAAAGGGTTTGACGGAAAATAGGTGAGTTTTTGTCACTTTATTGGTCCAAAAGCACAATTACACGGATAGTAATAGTCCAAATAACTATAGATTGTCCACCTAAAAGCATGCACTGGCCATATACATACCCTATATCTAAACCATAATCATTAAAATCAACAACAATGAAATAAGAGAAACTAAATTAAATTAAATTAAAATCATAGATCTCACATAATATGCTATGAATCCATCATCCCGACATGCTTCCCCTCTGACCTAGGCAAGGAGTTAATTAGCCGAACATCGTCATCGACGAAAGTCGATAACAAAAAAATAATAGTCAGTGTTCCAAATAATAAAACCTAAGTTCCTAATAAATAAAACTACTAAAAACTAGTCCCGGGAGGTGAAAGAAACTAATCTTAGGGTTGGGGAGGTGACTCGTGCACCGAGGAGCTTCGTAGGGTTGTTTTTGGCTTGAAAATAGGTGTTCGCCATTTGTCCGCACGCTCTTGGTTCGCTTGTTGCTGCCACGCTGACGTGTCGGTGTTTGATTGGAAGAAAGTGCTGCTGATGACGAGCTGGGTTGCGCGGGAGTGCCACATGGCACCATCTAATTGGCCTAAAGAGGTGTGATGACGTGCTGTGCATCGGTGATTGCGCGCCATGTGGCATCCAAGGGGCGGAGAAAAAAGTCGCGCGATTCGATCAAAAATGTAGGAGTCTGTGCGGATACGCATCCTAAGGCCGATTGACGAAGGCTGAAGCAAGGAGAAGAAACGTGGTGTGACATGGCTTGTGTTGCTGACGCGTGGCAGTTTCTGATTGGATGAGCTAATTTGTTGGATACATGGCGGCTTCTTATTAGCTGAGACAAGAATGAGTGACGTGCTGGTATCCAATGAAAGTCTACAGTTCCAAAAGCAAGAATAAAGATTCAATAGCACTTAATGGTCCTCAATCATTCCAAAAAGTTATTAGTTCAATTTCTCCTATATTAGTTATTGAAAATCGACATCCGCCGAAAATTCGTAATTCCCCTAATCTCGATAGTCAGGATGTCCGCCATTAACTATTTCCCTAATTAATGTAAAACCTAGATATGTGCCAATCGGGTTTAACACACTAATCATAGTAATTTGGATTTTTGGGAACACTAATCCTAAATAACCAGATTGCATCCGCTTACGATTTAACATAGATTCAATTATTGCACACTCAAGAACCGTTTGACGGTAAACGAGTGAAGTGTTTGTTACTTTATTAGTCCAAAAGCATAATTACATGGATACTAAAGGTCCAAATAACTATAGATTGTCCACCTAAAAGCATGCACGAGTCACATACATACCCTAGATCTAAACAATATTCATCAAAATACACAACAATGAAATAGGAAAAATTAAATCAAATTAAATAAAAATCATAGATCTCACATAGTTTTTCCCATGAATCCTAAATCCTATTTGTTCCCTTTTCGACCCAGGTGAAGGTTGGTTCAGCCGGACATAATCTCTACAATTTCCAATTATGAAAAATTGTGTGTGGCGACTCCAATGTGTTCTCTCCATATGAATACCCTAGTTCCTAATATAATAAACCACTAAAAATTGCTTTCTCGATGTGAGAGAAACTAATTTTGGGAGTTAGTCTCGTAACACGTGCACCGAGGAGCATCGTAGTGCAGTTTTTGGTGTGAAAATAGTGCCCGCCACGCGTCGCAGTGCCATTGGTCCATTTCTGCTCGCACACTGAGGTTTTAGCGTCTGATTGGTCGAGAGATGTGTTAATGACGTGCTTGGCTGTGAGAGATCGCCATGTGCCACCATTTGATTAGACGTGACGAGCGAGAGCCATGTGGCACACATCGAAAGCGAAGAAAGTTGCACGATTCGGTGTGAGAATCTTGGAGTTTGTCCAAACACGCATCCCGAGGTGAATCAACAAAGGCTGAAGTGAGGGGAAGAGATACAGACATGACGTGTAGTGTGATTGTGATGCGTGGCGGCTCGTGATTGGAGGAGCTGGTACTTGATGCTACGTGGCGGCTTCTAATTAGTGGAGAGGAAATGAGTGACGTGCTGATATCCAATGAAAGCGCACCACGTGGCTAGCATTACTTGGTCCTTTGTCTCCAATTCTACCCACCAGGCAACGCTTAAATCGAGACATACTATTTGGCATCCGATCACTGCATGTAAATACTCCATTTGGAGTATAGTTTCGCTACGAATTCAAACGCGCACTCCGTCCCACTTAAAAACGACCAAAAAATATAATTAAATATATATTTTAGAGACTTTGCATAATTAAATATACTAAAATAAACTACTAAATATATATAAATACTGACTTATCAAATACCCCAAAACTTAAGATTTTGCACGTCCCGAGCAAATGTGTAATTGACAACACAAACTAAACTAGACTCCTAATATAACAATGCAATGAATCAACTAATCCTACACCCGACCCAAACACAATTAAAATCCACTTTCAAGACAAAGACTCAGTCAAAACAAAGGCTATCAACTACTCATAGGTTTTATTGATCTGTACATTAAAGCACACAAGTTCAAATTTCAATTAATCTATTGAAAGCATTCGAGCTAAATCTTGTACTTGAGGAGTTTAACCACTTCCGCCTTTATTCATCTTATTTAAATTTTCTTTAAATTTTTCTTCTCCAAATATTATTTTTCTAAATTAATACGGTCCTTGCTCCATCTCATATGGACCAATTTTCTCACTTTTTCCCACCACAAGTTTCCCTGGTCAATTTCATGTGGAAACCTGTTGGATTCTCTAATATTTTTAGAAAAACTCCTATTAGCCCTTCTCACTTTCACTATAATCAAGCAAATTCCCGATGTGGGTTAAAATAATTTCTCTTGCACAAATTTGACCGCTACTGATTTTCCCGATGCATGAAAGTGTATCAAGTCCTAATGAAATGAGAAAGAAATATGAATGGACAAGAAATGAAATAAATGGAAGAAATGATATAAAACACCACCATTACCATCCGATATCCCCATATAACCGCAAAAAACTAAAAAAAAAAATGATCTCACCTATGGTTTTTCATAAATAATCCATCCAAAGCAATCCACAATACCTAAAATACCCCAAAACTTATTCCAAACCTTGTCTTCAAGGTTTAAAACAATTCAAGAGGTCTACAAATAGAAAACAAATAAGATGGTGAAAGAACATGATAAATATAAGATGAAGGAAACATTACAAATTCATGTAAAATGATAAAAAATACTAAAATAAATATACTAAATGATACTTATCAAAGTCTAGGCTGCCTCCCAATAGCGCTTTTAGTTAAAGTCATTGGCTCGACTTGGTTTGAGTCTGTCAATCAGTATAGATTGGCGTTGCTAGTGAGGCGACCTCCATATTATGGCCCGAGAAGTCTTCATAGAAGATCTTCAATCTGTGGCCATTCACCTTAAACGCATTACCAATCTCTAAACTATGAATCTCCACTGCTCCATGATCATATACTGCAGCCATAACATATGATCTTGTCCACCTCGATCTCAACTTACCTGCAAAAATCTTAAGACGTGACTGAAATAAATGCACTTTCTGACCAACATGAAAATATTTCCTAGAGAGATTGCTATCATGGAACGCTTTTGTTTTTTCTTTATAAATCCACGCATTTTCATATGGGTCATTCCAGATTTCCTCCAATTCTTGGAGTGCTGAGCTTTCTTTCTTTTCCTACCTCGTCGAGTTTCATATTAAGCTGTTTCATAGTCCAGTAGGATTTATGCTCGAGCTCGACTGGCAGGTGGCAAGCTTTACCAAACACAAGGTGATATGGGGACATCACTATTGGCGTTTTAAATGCCGTTCGATAAGCCAAAGCCGCATCATCAAGAAGTGAAATCCAATCTTTACGAGTAGGATTCATCGTCTTTTTCAAGATGGATTTGATCTCCCTATTAGAGACATCTACCTGGCCACTCGTTTAGGGATGATACGCTATAGATGTTCGATGAGTGACTTTATACTATCTTTGAAGACTTTCAACCATACGGTTACAGAAGTGAGTGCCTCTATCACTAATCAGGGCACGTGGGGTACCAAATGTTATGAAAATCCTTAATTTGAGGAATTCACATACCACTTTAGAGTCGTTAGTGCATGTAGCCTTAGCTTCCACCCACTTAGACACGTAGTCTACTGCCAAGAGTATGTAAACATTACCAAATGACAGTGAAAATGGTCCCATAAAGTCTATACCCAAAACGTAAAATA
Organism: Stephania yunnanensis; assembly: GCA_039657365.1. Classification (NCBI taxonomy): domain Eukaryota; kingdom Viridiplantae; phylum Streptophyta; class Magnoliopsida; order Ranunculales; family Menispermaceae; genus Stephania; species Stephania yunnanensis. The sequence continues at coordinate 20,707,711 of CM077581.1, read as the reverse complement.
TATCACAAATCCGAATCGAGGTAAGTGGCATTTGGTCCCGATGACTAAGGTTACCAATTTTTGGACAGTTAGGACGAGTCTTGGTAAACATGTATGAATCATGGAAAATGGTGGGCCAGTAAAACCCAGTCTCAAAAACATTCCTAGTTGTTTGACGGGGTCGAAGTGGCTACCACAGCCGTAAATATGTAAAAAAGTCAATATGGAGTGACTCTTAGTCTGAGGAACGCAATGAATGATAACCTGGTCGGAGCAAAATTTCCATAAGTACAGGTCATCCCATACATAGTACTTAGCATCGCTCCTTACTTTATTCTTCCGAGCCTTCGAACGGTTAGGAGATAGCTCGTCCGAGGTGATATAGTTCACCAAATCAGTGTACCAGGGGTGATATTCCATAACAACATAGATGTACTCTTCAAGAAAATCATCTCTAAGAGGAGTAGGACTCTCACCATTCTCAATTCTGCTGAGATGGTATCCGACTAGATTCTCTGCACTATTTTTATCTTTGATTATGATGTCAAACTCCTATAGTAAGAGTATCCATCTATTGAGCTTACGTTTGGAATCCTTTTTAATCATTAGGTACTTCAAGGCAACATGATCAGAGTAAATGATAACCTTGGTTCCTAAGAGATAAGGCCGAAACTTCTCAAGTGCGAAGACAAAGGCAATGGAGCGCCTTCTCGGTAGTGGTGTAGTTTATCTGAGACGCGTCTAGAGTACGATAAGCATAGTAAATGGCATGTGAAGCCCTCCTGACATTCTGTCCTAACATCGCACCTACAGTATAATTACTAGCATCACATATAATTTCAAATGGAAGCTTCCAATTAGGTATTTCCTTTTAAAGTAAATGGCATAGGGGTTGTGCGATTTTTGAAAAGCTCGTGATGAAATGATGGTAAAAATCAGCGTGTCCAATGAAAGACCTAATCTCCCGCAAATTCGTAGGGTAGGGAAGTTTCTTGATAACATCAGTTTTAGCTTAGTCTACCTCTACGCCCCTGGCTGAGACAATGTGTCCCAAAATAAAATTATGGTCAACCAAAAAATGACACTTTCATAGTTCAGAACCAGGTTCTTCTCGATAAACCTGCTGAGCACCTTTGTCAGATTGCTAAGATAACTATCGAATGAATCACTATAAATAGTAAAGTCATCCATAAAATACCTCAATGAAATGCCCAAAAAAATCGAAAGATACTCATCATGCACCTTTGAAAGGTGGTAGGTGCATTGTATAACCCAAAGGGCATGCATCGATAGGCAAAAGTGCCAAATGGACAGGAGAAGGCCATCTTTTCGTGGTCTTCAAGCTCTTTCAGTATCTAATAAAAACTGGAATAACCTTCAAGACAACAGTAATGAAAACGGACGGCTAGTCTCTCCTACATCTGATCAATGAATGGTAGGGGAAAGTGATTCTTTCTGGTTGAAGCGTTTAACTTGTTATAGTCAATGCATACCTGCCATCCATTTTGAATGCGGGTTGGAACCAACTCACCATAAGAATTGGAGACTATCGTGACTCGCGTTTTCTTAGGGACCACTTAGATGTGGCTTACCCATTTACTATCAGAGATGGGGTAAATCATGCCAGCATTAAGGAGCTTTAGTATCTCCTGTTTCATGACATCCATAATGAGCGGATTGAGCCTCCTCATGGGCTTCTCTCATAGACTTTGACCCTTCTTCCATATATATATGATGCATGCAAGTGGATGGGCTCAAATCTTTAATATTCGCTATGGTCCACCCAATTGCCTGTTTGAACTCCTAGAGTACTTGAAGGAGTCGCTCTTCCTCCAAATGTGTAAGTTTAGCTAAGATGATAACAGGGAGTGTGTCATTCTCACCCAAAAACATATAATTTGGGTGCTTAGGTAATGGCTTCAGCTCAAGTGTAGGAGATTTAACCAAGGAGGGAGAAAGTTAGGAGTCAGATGTAGGCAACTCCAAATGATAGGCACTTGGGTGCAGGGGTTGGAATGAATCCAACTCAAAAATAACATCCTCAACATCAGTGTCGAAAGTCAGATCACTCTCGCGGATTTAGGTAGTGTCGAGATGATGCTCTAACACTATTTTAACTTCATAATCTCCACTTGTGAGCAAGGACTACTCAATGAGTGGATTCACATAGTCCATGGTACACACCACAAATGAAACATCACTGGGGTATCGCATCGGGCCATAAATGTTAAACTTGATGACTTCACCATCTATCTTCGTCTTAGCCGTTTTTGAATACAGACGTCTAAGGAGTACTGACGAAGCATTGGGGAATGGTTCCTCCTTCGTATCTACCATGTAAAAGTCAGCAAGAAACACAAACTCGTTCACTCGGACTAAAACATCATCGAAAACACTAACAGGTCTGACAATGGAATGGTCTGCTAACTGAATGATAATACCAGTCTCCTCTAATGGGCCTGCATGCAATGTCTCATAAATAGACAATGGCATAACATTAGTTGAAGTGCCAAGGTCGCACATAGCCCTCTGAATGCTTACATAACCTATATCACAAGGTACTGAGAACATCCCAAGATCCTTGCATTTAGGAGGCAACTTCTTTTGTAGGATAGCCATAACGATTTCTCCCATTTGGACTTTTTCGTTGCCTTTTAGTTTCCCATTGTTAGTGTATAATTCCTTAAAAAACTTTGTGTATCTAGGGACTTGCTTCAGAGCATCGAGGAGTGGAATATTAATTTCCACTCGCCGAAAGGTCTCGAGAATTTCTTTCTCTTCCTCTTTTTCCTTACCTAAGATGAGTCGTTCTGGAAAATGAAGTTTGACCTTAAATGTGGGTGGTGCTTCCTTTTGAGTAGTTATCATCTGTTTAGGGACAAACAGAGTCACTACTACTTCGTGTTCTTTCTCATTTGCCTGGTTTTTGGCATCAGATGATCCATTGTTCCTTTTGGGCCACTCCAGCTCTTTACCACTTTGGAGTGTAACTTCATTAGCACTCGCGTTAGGATTCGGGTGAGGTTGCGAAAGCAACTTTCCTTTGTCCTCGAAACGTCCATTCTGCTATGTCATTTGGTCCACTAGAACTTGAAGAGTTCGGACCGCCGAATTGGTTTTGATGATGGATTTGTCGGTGGTAGCCCTGAATTAGGCCATTTCACTCATAAATTTGCTTTGTTGATCCATAAGGGCTTTCAATATATCCTCAAGTGAATAGGAATTATTGGAGGGTACAGTCAACGGTTGACCTCAAGGGATAAAGGTGATAGTTTTGATTATGAGGGTCGTAACTTAAGTTCGGGTTGTTCCTCCTCGTTACATGATTATATATATTCCTAAATGGGACTCTAGATGGTCGCTAGAACTGATTACCCATGGCATTGGCCTGTTGATTATCCTCAAAGAGAGTAGGACATTCATCAGTTGCATGATTTGTGGCAGTACAAAAGCCACAAGCTTTGACTTACACTATACCAGAGGAAAGGAGACGTTTCATCATGGAGATTAGTTTGTCCGTTTTCTAGTGAATGGAACTCGAGACACTCCGTGCAGTCAAACTTTGGTAAGCAGTAGCATCAAGATCACCATAAAGGCATGACTGCTGTGCGATGTCCTCATACAATTGCTTCATTTGGGCTGGAGTTTTTTCTTGAATGTCACCCCCACACGCATTATCAATCATGCGTCATTCTATGGGCGACACGCCAACATAAAAGAATCGAGCTATGGCCTTCTCAAACTGGCCATGCTGCGGGCAACTAGCAATCAATCGCTTATGGCGATCCCAATATGCACCAAATGATTCGCCCGACCTCATTTTGATGCTGCATATATCCTTGATGAGCTGAGAAACTCTATCCTCTTAGAAGTATTCAGTCAAAAACGTGGTCGCCATTTCATTCTAGGAGTTAATGCAGCCATGCGGAAGGTAGAAAAGCCATTCCTTAGCTTTGTCTTTAAGGCAAAACAAAAAAGATTTGAGCTTAACCGTTTCCTCATCCGCATTGGAGGGTTTCATTGACTTGCAGTTACTATGAAACTCCTTCAGGAAAGTGACAGGATCTTCATTCTCGCTACCATGGAAGGATGGTGGGAAATGAATGAACCCAGTCCTCAACTCAAATTCTCTAACATTATCCGTATAGTTGATGCAGAGGGGTTGTCACCATTGAGAAATATCTTAGTTACTACAAAAGGTCTCAACCATCGAGAATGAAGTTTACTCGAAAATAACTTAAGACATGAATGGAAAAGTAATACTTTTTGACCAATCATAAAAGTCTTTGATTATGCATAACGTATTATCATGATATGCTTTATTTTTGTCTTTATATATTAGTATTTTCATAACCATCATTACATATTTCTTCTAGTTTTTGAAGAACTAACTTGCTGATGACTTGCACCAGTGTAACTTATATTACAGTTCTTAATTGCGCAATAAACTTTATCTTCTAACTCTACTTGTAAATGACAAGCACTTTCAATAACTAGCATGTAAGGGGTCATACCTATTGGTCTTTCATATGCAGTCCTATAGGCCTACAATGCATCTTTCAAGCATAAGCTCAAATCTCTCTAGAATAGTCAAACTATTTTTCCTAAAATTGAATTGATTTCTTTATTTGATGTTTTCACTTGTCCACTTGTTTGGGGATGGTATGCAGTATATGTTCTATGTGTGACATTGTATTTTTTAAGTACCTTAGAAATTAATCGATTAAAAAAATGGTCCCATAAAATCTATACCATATACATCAAATATTTGACATATATGAATTGGATGTGAGGGCGTTTGGTTTATTCATCATAAATTTCTTGTTCTTTGACAATTTGAATAAGTTTTAGTGAAAACATAACAATCATGAAACGATGTAGGCCAAAAATATCCAGATTTTAATATTTTATGTGTTGTGAGGCATTGTCTGAAATGTCCTCTACATGAATGTTTATGCCGGTGAGCATTATAGATTATTTGTCTAATTGTGAAATACATCTACGTATTGTTTGATCGGCACAAAATCTCTATATATATGACTCATCTATAAATAATGTTTAGAATCATTTTTAATTTTGTTCTTTTGTGCTCTAGTTAAATAGTGTAGTAATTTATTTGTAGAAAGGTAATTTACTCTATCACCATACCAATTTGTTTTTGTGAGTACAATATTTAGGTATTCATTTGAGAATTCATCTTTCAAAGATGTTAATGGTTCTCCATTCTCTAGTCTGCTTAAATGGTCAACCATTAAATTTCTTGCATCTTTTTTGCCTTTAATAGTTAAATTTAATTCTTCTAACAATAAGATCCATTGTATTAAACGTGTCTTAGAATCTCTTTTTGCCATTAAATACCTCAATGTCATATGATCATAGTAAACTATTACTTTGGTTCCTAATAAGTATGGTTAAATTTTTTTTAAAAGCAAACACAACTGATAGGAAATCCTTTGTGTAGTGTTAAAGTTTAGTTGGGCGAGATCTCGATTAATTGAGGTATAATATATAATATGGGAATCATTTGCTACTTTTTTCCCTAAAATACCTCTTATTGCATAATTAATAGCGTCGCAAATTATTTCAAAAGATTTTCAGCAATCACTTGATTTAATAACATGTATAGCGACTAAGTGTTGTTTAATCTATTTAAATATGTTTTACATTCATTTGTAAATTCAGAAGGGACATCTTTTTTGTAAGATCTTACATAATGGTTGTGTAATTTTTGAACAATCAAGCATGAAACACATATAAAATCTTATATGACTAATAAATGACCTTAATTCTCTCTCTGTAGTGGAACATATGATAAGTCAATAATTAGATATGTTTTATAATACCCTTCAAGGTGATTTTAGAAGTAAAAAAATTATATTACATGAGGTTTTCTCTTATTTTTGTTATTTCGGATTATAATTGGAATATATGAAGAAATGGAGTAAAAAAGGAAGAATGTGAAGGATTTGATAGAATAGAAATAACACATAAAGAATCAGTAACTTATCAAGGAAGAACTGGAATTTAATGCTAGTAAATCATCAACGATTTGGAATTTGTATTGGGAATCACTACTTTGATCTGTGGAGCATAAAAACAATTTTTCAAGAATTTTCCTTACAATTTTGAGTAATAAGTAGAATCGCCAAGGAATCAGTGGGCTTGATTTCGAGAATTTTAGATAACCACAAGATGTTTGAGTTAGTTTGGATATGTTCTACCTATAATACTATATATATTTGACCATAGGGCTACGAAATTAGTTGCCATTGTTTATTGTTTTAGTTTACTACTTTGTTCATTACTTTTGGAGATTATTTGAAGATTCAAAGTATTTATTCAAAAGTATTTATCTATGTCTTTTATTTACTTTATTGCAATGTTAATTATGATGATGAGTGAGTAGTTTATTAATCTAAACAAAGTCCAAACATGAACTTTGTATTCTTTAATTCACCTATTTATGCTTTAAACCACTCGTTTTCTTTAATTCACTACTTTTATAGATTATTATTTGCAGGTTTTAATCATGGAACGTTGTATTGCATACTTCTAGAATGTGTATTGTGATATATGAATTCAATATGTAGTTTAAAATAGTAACTAGGATTGTTTGAAAGGTCTATTACCATTGAGATCTAAGTTTAATATTGAAGTGGCTTTTCGAAGGTATTAGATTTAGTAGTTTCAAAGTTTTCACAAAGTGTAATGCAGTTTTATTGCCTAATGGCTTGATAAGGGCCGTTCAATTACTTGTGATTAGAGTTTAATGATCTAGAATACATTATAAAGTATGCCCATGTCTATGTGATTTAAGTAACATGTTTTGATGCAAAAAGGGTTATTTTTTAATTATTCTGGATGTCCGTTCAAATATTTATTTCTTATTGAATTGAATTGATTTGAATATTATTGAATTTGAATTGTGATAGTTAAGTTAGTTTAATTAGTCTAATTAATTATTATGATATTATAGTTTGAATTAGTGATTTTTAATTCTTGTTTTATTTAAATTAATTAAATTAAAGTTAAATAATAATAAAAACCATTGAAAGAATTTTTCTTAGAGAAGTTAGACAACTCCCTGTAAAGACGATCCCATTTATTACTATTACAAATAATAAAGATATACGAAATACTTAATGTACACGCTCGACACGAGTCAATTTTTTGCGTCGTTGATGAGGATTTTACATATTTTCTAAGGAGTTTTAGAATTTGGAATGTTTATCCATTTCGTCGTTCTAATTCCACATGATCTTTACATCTCTTTGATCTTGAGGTAGATAGGACTTTCAATCGTAATTTAAGATAACAAAAACTACGTAGGGTAGATAGGACTTTCAATTGTAATTTAAGATAACAAAAAATATGTAGGAAACACCAAGATACCATAATGGAAGCAAATAATAATGTCGATAATATTAATAATAATGATAATAGAGAACTTACTTTAGGGAAACCAATCAAAATATCGTTGCTAATGAACCGACGTGTATTACCTATCTTGGGGATTTCCTAGATTTGAACTAAGATCTTGATTTATTAGTGCTCAACCAAACTTATATGGTAAGGAAAATGAAAACACCCAAAAATTTATAAGGGAATTCCAACATAAAGTCAATAGGATGAAACCTAAAGATTGTATGTTAGAACAAGTCAAACTTAAAGTTTTTCCATTTGTATTTAAAGATCAAACACAAGATTGATTTTTTTATTTTCTTTAAGATTCGATAACCACATGAGCTCAAATATTAGAAGCTTCCTAGATCAATATATGACTATAAGAAAAGTTAGTTACTTATAGAAGACAAATTACATTCATGAAAATGAAAGATGATGAAAACTTTAATGAGTTTTTGGATAAATTTCAAAGATTAATTTATTCTTGCCCATAACATGGATATACCCAAAGAGCTTTACTAGAATACTTTTATGAATGAATTAATCATTTTGAACAAAGATTATTAGATACCATATGTGATGGATCATTTTTCAATGTTACACCAACTTTAGCAAAAGAAGCTATTAATAAGATAGCTAAATAATCTAAGCAATATGGTGAAAAGACTAACACATCAAGAAAGAAACTTCATGAAGTAAATAATAAAACAAGTAATAAATTTGACGAAAAAGTTGATGAATTATCTAGCATGGTTAAATTACTATTAAAAGATAGATCAAATCAAGTGAAACCATATGGATTTTGTAATGAAGTCACATATCATCGGAAGCGTATACTATTTTACTAGAAGATAACGTTGAAGAAGTCAATGCGGTTATGAACCAATATTCTGGTCCCCTTAGAAATTAATATAATAATAATAATTACTACAGTAGAAAGCCAAATTCAAATCTTAGCTATGATCTACAAATCAAAATTATACCACTTATAGACCAAGAGCACCAATACAATCTACGTCAATTCAACAACCTCATCAAACTATCCAACTCACGCAACCAAATTTAGAATAAATATTACATAACTTTATTACCCAGAGTCCTATAAACTTTACACAAATTTCTCAAAAGAAAATTAAAACTGATACGTCTATTAACTAGTTGAAAAACTAATTAAATTAAATGAATATAAAAATTAATAAGTTAAACAATCATACTAAAAAGATCTACTCCAACTACAAACACTACTAATTAAGGACAAATTAACGATTTATTTTGTGATAATGAAAAAGAAACATGTATGCAAGAAAAGATACTGAAAAGATGTAAAAAAATAAACAATATAAAATGATATAATAAAAAGAAGAAAAGATGATAACCAATGTCATTCCCACTAGGGAATGAATGACTGAACAATTGAAATACATACATTTTCTTGAAAATGAAGCTATGCTTTTTATTTCCACTATTCCGTAATGATTCATTTAAGAAAATGGAAATTAATGAACTTTTAACAATATCAAATCATGATGAAGTTACTAAAGAATTATACGATTTTAAAGATAAATGTTTAGAAGAATCTAATGAAAATTTGGGACAAAGTGCCATTTTTAATAAAAAATAAATTGCCTGAGAAATGTTCTGACCCATGAATATTTGTCATACTCATCGCAATAGGAAAAGTTCTTATATTAAATTTGCTATTGTGATCTCAGAGCACTAATTAATGTAATGTCACTTAAGCTTTATGAATCATTGAAACTAGGATCTTTAACTAATATGCCAATTAATTTTACTTTAGTATACAATACAATTACTAAACCTTTTGGATTATTCGAAGACATTTTAGTACAAGTACATAACTTAGTATTTCCAGTTGAATTTTATGTCATGAAAATGGAAGATCCAACATCACCTAATCCTTTACCTTTACTATTAAGTAGACCTTTTCTTAAGACAAACAACTGAAACTTAGTTAGATATTTCTGAAAGAACAATGTCTACGAAATTTGAAGAAAAAACTATCAAGTTCAAAATTAATAACGAACGTAACTACAAAAAATATGATGAATTATTCGATAATGAAATTGATGATATTGATTTTTTAGAACTAAACTATTATGATAACCTGAATGCTAAAATTTATGCAATTAATGGAGTAACAATGGAAATTGTAAAAGATGTTTCAATGAAAGAACAAGTTGAATACATTTGAAAAGAAAAAAAAGTAACTTAAGAATGGAAAGTTAAGCAACCAAAAAATGGGAAGAATATTAACAAACTAGAAGATTTTAAATCCAAGAACGATAAGAAAAAGAAAAAGCTGGATTTAAGCCTCGTGAAGCTTAATGATCCTGGAGATACACATTTGCACATTAAAATCAAATGGGCTTAGTTCTTTAGAGCTTAGTGTGATATGAGTTCTAATGCGAATCTCTTGCCCATACATTTCTTTCTACATAATAAATTAGAGTTGAACTCACTTGCTTATGAACGAGTTTCTTTATTGGATGGTACTTCAATTCAACCAATAGGAGTGGTCACAAATGTACTAGTTCAAGTGAACAATTACATCATACCCACAAACTTTTTGGTCATGCTCCACTTTATTAATGATGATTTTCTTTTTATTTCGGGATGACATTTCTTAGCCACAACTTAAGGTGTTATAGATTTACTGAACTAAACAATCACTTTGACAATTAATGGTCGACCACACACTTTTTGGAATTGCAATAAAGTGGATAATCCTAAATTCAAGTTTATAAATCCAACCTAATTCTAGAAGGGTTCAATCGAGCCAACGATAGTAAATAATAGTGCTCTATGGGAGCTAACCCATATTCTATGTTCATTTACATTTTATTAGGAATTTATTTTAGTTTAGTATCATATGTTTTTTATTCTCTAACTTCTTTACTCTTGAATTGGGAATATTTTTAGAATTTAAACTCCGAGGTAAATTTAATTAAGAAGGAGTGATCAAGTTGGTTTTGTTTAATATGACATTAATGCAAGTTCGCATTATCCATATGCTTGTTTGTTTGTTTATTTATTTATTTAATAAAATTCTCTAATTAGTTACATATCCTAATCAAAATTTTAAAACTTCAAAATTTCAATCGATTCTACCTTAATAAAACTTTTAATGAATGATATATAAGTTAATTATGAAATAAATTGAAAAACCAATTAATTTAGGCTAGCGAATCCCCAGTGAATTGAAATAATACTTGGAATTGTTGGCTAAATCAGTAATATAAACTAGCAAATTAAGTGAAAATTCAGGTTTGGCGAATCCTCAATGATTCAACCTTTCAACATGAATTGCAGCTCAAATCGGTGGGTCATTGCACTTCAAAACTCACCTATTCGCCAAGCGATTTCTCAGTGATTCCACTTAATACATGAATGATTGGGCACGATTTTGAGTTTTTAGGACAAAAACCACAAATTTCTACAAACACAAACTCATTCATACACCCAAACTGTCACTTCCTTTCACCCACACATTCAATTTCTCGTCTGAACTCAACCCTCCTAAGCTCAATCTTAATGTATTTAAGTTACTCTCACCTCAATATAGTTCCATTCAGCCTAAATTTTCAATTTTGAGAGTGTTGAGCCAAACTAGGGTTTAAGGGATTTCGGCCTAAAGCTTGGAAAAATGATTTAGAGAAGTTAAAGAGCTTAAATCTTGAGTGATTAACTTTTAAGAAGGTAATTACGATGACCCTAGCTCTTACTTTAACAAATTTTTCGATTTGAAGAACTTTTCGTAAATCTGTCAATGATTTTCAAAATTACTTTATTGGAATTCATAATATTACCTTGAACAAATGATTTCATTAATTCTAATAGATTAGGCATTGAGATTACAATGATCGTTAATTTACAAATTAAATAATTTTAAAATTTTGATATATTTAAATGCATTTGTAAATATTTTTAAATTCGAGTTTAAAATGAGTTTGAGGGTTTGGTTTTTTAATGTTTTACATTTGAAAAACTAGAGATTATTACACGATTACTTTACATTATTTAGAACACCGATTTAAAGTTTATATTAGAGTTAACACTTCAATGCCAATTTTATTGTAAGTTTTCGATGAATTTATAAGCTAGCTTTTCACTATCAAGAATGAGATAACGTACGGGCCAAGAACCTTAAACATAATAATGGAGAGGAACTGGGGATCATCGACTAGAGACACTAATGTTGACAATGACACAAGGTCCTCTATGGAAATGGGTTGTGAGATACTAGTGCAGGAATTTTATGTAAATAAGCGCATAGATGATGATAAGATAGCAGCCAAGGTTTGAGGAAGACTTGTAGACTACTTACCTGCAAGAATAAAATGTTACTTCGATTTACCGAAATTTCATAAGAGACAAAATAATGAACACCCAAAACCTAAATATGGGTTTAGACATGGATTCCCCCATAAAATCATTAAAAATGGTTTAGAAGTAATTCTGGAGGAGGGAAGGGATGGATTCCTTTTTGATAAGGATGGGAGTCCAAAACATATTCAAACCATAAACTTTAGGAAAACCACCAAAGCAAGGAATAATTTTATCAATGCAAGCCAACAGTCAAGTTTACTGTACTATAAGGTTGTGAGCTAACAAGTGACGATGTTATACAACATTGTCTAAGTATTGACATTGCAAGATCATTTATGATTCTATTAGGAATGCTATGAACAAAAAAATGAAGGATTGACTTTTCCCTTGATGATCATTAAACTTTACAAATAAGAGCAAGTTCCTATGATAGGTACAAGGCTAGTTGTTTACCCAGACAAGACCATCACTGACAAGTTCATAGTAAACACCAAACAGGTGTAAGCATATTTGGATTTGGAGTAGGAGCGACAGAGGAATGAAATACTTTGAAGAGAGACTATAGAGATAATAAGAATATGGGTAAAGAACATAAAAGTTTTGGGAGGGATGCAATCGAATGTGTATAATGATATAATGAAACTGTGCCTAGAGCCACATGCGGTGGATTTACTAGCATGTACACAGAAGAGATGAAGATGGCCATGATGGGGTCAATCTTGTAGAACCAGATGCGAACTCCAAGAAATTAAGAGTTAATATTTCAAAACTAACGCGAAATTGCAAGGAGCATACATGGGTTCGAGAGACATATGACTAGAAGAATGCAAGGTTGGGAAGCAAAAGTTCAAATACCATATAACCAACTGAGAATGCCCAATTAGCGAGTCCTTTCTAAAAATACTCTAGTTGCGAGAGTGGACTACAAGTTCTATGATCCTGCTAGAAGCTTCTAGTCATAACCACAAGACCAAAGGGATGATGATGACGATGCAACTTCTGGACAACGATTCAAATCTACTCATTTTTCTCTGTTTAGTCTATCTTTGTTGATTATTTGTGAGGCATTAGTTTGTAATATGATGATCTGTATGATGTGGTATGCTACTGTGATAAAATTGATATGGTGTGGTTTACACTATACGTAGTTTGATGTGTTCAATTGTGTTGTAATGTTTGGAAGAATTTCATTTATCATATTTTCTTTACTTATAAAGTTCATTCTTATGATTGTTTGATCATTTCATTATTTTTTTATTTAATTCGTTTATGGTTCACGAAGTATTTTTGTTTTGTTAAAAACCTTACTAAATTTCTAAACTTTGAGGACAAGGTTTGAACTGAGTTTAGAGGTATTTAGGTAAAGTGAAGTATAATGAAGTGAAGTATGGAAGCCCATGAGAGGTAGAATCAATCTATTTACTTATTCAAAATTGACTGACGTTTTTCAAGTTTTTGAAGATATAGGTAATATTTTTCATTTCACTTTACTTTATTCAGTTAGGAATATGAATTGAATATAATTTTGATTTAAATAGAAGTGATATATTTTAATTACCCATGAAAATAGAAAGTTTAAGATAGAAAGGAATTGTAATACTTTATTTGACTTCACATAGATTGTGTATACATTAAAGGAGTTTAAAAGGGATCGATTGCTTTGCATTAGACGTTAAAATGGGTAGTAGGTTGAAACAATAATGCAAGATAAATAAGACAGATTTATAAGAATCTTGTTATACAAAGATTATTGATCGAGTATCTTATATATATAATGAAAAAGCTTATGCCATAATTGAAGGAAACAAATATGAAATTATCCAATAAAATTTACTTAGTTGGAAAGAATAGTTTCGTAACTATAGTGAAAGTGAGAAGAGCTAACAAGAGTTTCTAAAAAAAAATTAAGAGACTCACAGATTTCCAAGGAAATAAAGTAGGGAATCTAGTAGTGGAAAAAATAAGAGGAAGAATTCCTATAAAATGAATAACGGATTCCAAAGGAAATGGAACTGGGAACCATAGGAATATAAAGAAGAAAATGAATATATAGAAGAAAGAGAAGAAGAAAAAAGAGAGATATATAAAAGAATGAAAGGAAGTTTATGAAAAAAATCTTCAAATAAAAGATTTAGCTCAAACGGTTATAGCTAAGTTAAGTGAAGTATATATTTTTATTCCAACAAACAAATGGAAATGAAATGATAATTATTGGTATTTAAAAATTCCTATCAAAATGGTGGTGAAATTTTAAATATTTTTTGAAAATGAGATTGATTTAGTGATTTTTGTATCTTCAAATTCTATATTAGTCATCATAAGTTTGATACTTGTCAGTGGAGATTGAAAAAACTTATATAGTGGCTTGGCCTTGGTAATCGATTTAACTTTGAATTCTGAGGTGTATTGCATATCTAGAAGGTTGAGTTGTCAAATAAGTGGATGTTCTTTAAATCTTTCTATTCTATCGTGATATTTATTTTTATGAGGGTAATATATTTTTATTTAATGATCAGTTTTATTTAAGATCAAAAATATATAATTATAAGATCAAAACGATGGAAGAAAAAAGAATATAATTGAGAGTATTCCTTTGCTCGGAAGAGCAAAGTGTTAAGTTTAGGGGTATTTGATAAGTCAATCATTAGACATATTTTATAATATATTTTAGGTTGATTTTAGATGTAAAAGACTACATTACATGGGATTTTCTCTTGTTTTTGTTATTTCAGGTAGTCATTGGAATATGTGAAGAAATGGAGTAAAAAAAGGAATAAAGTGAAGAATTTGATCAAATGGAAGTGGTACACAAAGAATTGTCAGCAAATCAAGGAAGAACTATAATCTAATGCCAACGAATCATCAGCAATTTAGGATTTGTACTTAGAATCGCTACTTGGATCGGTGGAGCATATAAACAGTTTTCCAAGAATTTTTTCAATGATTTAAGTAATAAAATGAATCGTTGGGTTTGATTTCTAGAATTTTAGATATCCACGAGATGTTTGAGTTAGTGTCAGATATATGCTACCTAGAATACTATATATATAAGACTACAAAATCAGTTGCCCTTGAGTACTTAGAATAATATTTCATTGCTTTTGGAGCCATCGTTTATTGTTTTAGTTTATTGCTTTTTTGTTCATTACTTTTGGAGACGATTCGAATATTTGAAGTATTTATTCAGAGGTATTTATCTATTTCATCTTTTATTTACTTTATTGCAATGTTTATTGTGATGATGAGTGAGTAGTTTATTAATCAAAACAAAGTGCGAATATGAACTTGATCCATTTTGTGATGTCTTCATGATGAAATGATTTTGTGCTTAATGCTTTGAACCAATTGTATTCTTTAATTCACTGATTTAATAGATTATTATTTGCGAATTTTAATCATGGAACTTTGTATTGCATGTATAGTCTGGAATGTGTATTGTGTTATTTGAATTCAATATCTAGTTAAAAATAATAACTAGGATTGTTTTAAAAGTCTATTATCGTTTGGATGTCCTAGGTGGATTGAGAACTAATTTTCAGCAATGGCGCCAAAAATTGACCTAAGTTGAACATGTATAATAAATCTCTCACCCTTTATTATATTTATAGATTATAGTAGTGGTAAATGGGGTCATTTTCATAGGGATTTGACAAACTTCTTAAGTTATACTTTTAGAGGTTTCTATTTTATTTTGTCACTAACTAAAACAATTAACTAATTAAGCTAAACTAAACTAACTAAATCAAATATCTTATTATGAATTCAAATCAAATAATCAATCTTAAACAAACCTAAATCACATAAGACAATCAATCTTTAACAAACCCAAAGTCAAAGATAATGAAACCTTACCAAACTGCATTCAAACAAAAGATATAATTATTATAACCATAGTGATAGCCTATTAATGGGTTTTACAAGATCATTAAACCTTTATCATAAGTCAGCTATAGTAATTCTTTCAAATCACATTGTTTTCCTTTTATTAATGGTGGATTCACGCAATTCATATCAATAAACTAATCATATCACTATTAGTACTCCAACACTTAGAGTGCCTAATAATAACTAAACAAAATTAGTTTCTATGAAAACACTTATTACTAAACATGAATTAACTATATACGTCGTAGGTATTCAGCTTACATCTGAAATCAATCTAAAACTTCTTGGAAAGGTACAACCATCCAAAGAATCCAAGTGACACCCCTAATACCAAATATGATAATTTGCCTTATTATCGAAGTTAATTTTGTAGATATACTGACATGTGTCGGGCGTGTACAATAATTTTCTCTTTTATATTATACTTTAAATATTTTGTAATAATGATAAGTGGGAATAATCTCCACAGGGATTTATCTAACTTCTCTAAGAAAAAATTACTTTTAAAGTTTTTTATTATTTTTATTTTTCTTTAATTTAATTAATTAAAGAAAATAATCAAAGTAACTAATACCAATAATATAATAATACTTAACCAACTATATTATCTTAACTAACACAATCCTAATTCACAATCAGTCAAATAGATTCAATTCAATAATAAATAAATATCTAAGTAAACACCCTGAAAAATAAAACATAAACCTGTTTGCATTCCAAACATGTAACTCCAATCCATATATAGTTATGAGCATATTTCAGAAAGTAAGATAGACCATTAAAATCTAATCATAAGTAAGTAAACAACCATTAGCCAACCATTCATTTTCTTTATACCAGTGCAAAAGTCATGTTCTAATTCTATTGAGCTAGCCCCTTTGAATACACAAAGACATTAACTTCACACAATAAAACTGATGAGTGTTTAATTAGAATTATATATAGGACTAGTTTAGATGTATAATTGAACTAAATATCTTGGAATGAGGTCTAATTGATGGTATTTATGTATTTTCAGGTCTATAAGGTATAAAAGAGACAAAGGATTGATTTATGAGGAAATGAGACGAAAAATCATAAAATTACACTACACGTCTTGGAGAAGACCAGTGATGTCGTGGGATATGAGTACAAATCATGAGCAAGGCATGGAGAAGGCTTGGAAACCAAAGAAGAGGTGCAACGTACTTGACGCAGTGATGACACTGTAGGGTAACACGTTTGACACAAGCAAATACACGCAGGGTGCCAAGCCTACTATATAAAGAAATTACACATACAAAGGTCGAAGTTGTGGCAGTGGTGTACATTTACACAAGGAGCGTGAATCACTTACAGACATCGCCAAGAAATAAAAATAGAAAGTTTTGGAATTCTAGTTCATTAGGAATTGCTAATTAGAGTTTCTAATTGTATTGTTATGAGTTTTAAGAATATAAATAGGTATTAGAATGTAGTAAGCTCACCAATTATCACCTAGTATCATTATTTATGAGCCACCACATTAGATTTGAGTATTGAGAATAGTTTTGAAGGAATAGACATTGTAGACTCCACTTATGGTTATTTGGTATTGTTCTTTAATTTAATTGAAGTTATTTGATTTCATATTTGATTGCAATGCATAACATGATTTTTGTATTGATTTCAATGATGAGTGAGTAGTTTATTTATCTTAGGGATCAATGGATCCTATGGTGTGAATACTATGCAAAAAGAAGTATGAGTGGATTATAATATTTAAAAGTGCAATGGTTAGAATTTGTATAGATTCTATACGTAATGCGATGAACATCTTGATCACATGTTTATTGATTAGAGGTTTTAGGAGTTATCATGGTCATTGGAGCTTCTAAGCCAGATATGAATAATGCAACCATAAAATATATAACATCGATAGATAATTATTGATTAGGGAGGCACAAATAATGTACTTAAGTGGTTATGAGTTTAAAGATTTGGAACTTGATGTTATGTGTTACTTACGTTATTCACATCAATTAGTGGAGTTCTAGTTTGTACATTATGGTATTTTCAATTACGACAGTGGGTTGAAGTGAATATGAAGGAAATCTATCTATTCTAATTAAGCATTGCACACACATAATGAAGATGATGAAAGTATGAGATGAAAGCATTACAATTCATTACCTAGGTGAAATTGTGAACTAAGAGTTTTCTTAATATAATAATACAAGTTAATTTACATTGTTTTAATGGAATAGAATAGTTTAATTTAAATCAAAACAAAAGAGATCTTCTTAACATTAGAGTGAATTCGGCTAAGTGAACTGTGTCCAGATAAACATTTCCTAAAGGAAGACATCCGTAATCAACCTTTGTCGATCACATTATTACTAAAATTGAACCATTATACTTGCAGTTACGATCAAATTTACACTAGTTTAGTTAGTTTACACAATTGTAAGAATTTGGTTTTTCAACAATTTACTTTTAAGTTTATAAGAAAAAAAATTTTGATTTCAAGTTTGACAATCTACACTTGGTATTTTTGTGTTTTCTTTCTTTGGGAACAGTCAGTGCATGCTTAGTCAATCTGATAAGGACTTATTGCCTTACAATTCAGAGATTGATAGAACCAATAAGGGAAAGAAGAAGAAAAGAACCAAAATGGCGGATGATCAAGTAGAAAACCAGAACCAAAATGAGGACCGAGGGAGTAATCAACTCGAAGCTGATCTAGTAGTGCAAGACAAGGTACGAGGACAAAGATGTCTTTGAGACTACTTCAAAGCAAAAGTTCAATAAACATATAATACAGTATTGAGGGTTCAAGCCAATACCACCTTATTCGAGTTTAGACCATTTTTTTTTCAATATGGTATAGAATAGCCCATTTAATGGGCTCACAAACGAAGATCCAGTTGCACATGTGGAGAATGTTTTGGAGAAGTATGACACTATTCAAATTATTGGAGTTATAAGGGAAGTAATAATGATGAGACTTTTTCCATTCTCATTCGGCGAAAAAGCCAAATCTTGGTTCCAAGGACTGAATGCAGGGAGCATGACTTCATGGGCAGACGTCATGAAAGATTCCTAGACAAATTCTTTCCCCAATGAAAGTCTGTAAAAGGAAATTGGAAATCAAGTAATTCAAGCAAGAGGATACCAAGTCTCTTGGCGAGGCTTGGGAAAGGGTCAAAGAAATGCTGAGGCGATGTCCATGACATGGAGATGTGAAATGCCACACAACTTCAAATCTTCACTATAGAAAGAATCACAAGATGAGAACATTAGTGAATGCCACAACGAGTGGTTCTTTACTAAAAAGCATAAAGAGGGAGCATTTGATATTATAGATCTTATGTCCTTAAACTCTATAGTAGGAACTCATTCTACAGTGTGAAAATCAGCTGGAGTGTATGAGATCGATTCACAAGCAATATAACAACACGTTAATCACCAAACAATGGTGGTTAATCCATTGGATATGCAACAAGGGATGGGGTTTAAAGATGTCAACTTCATGAACGACCAAAACTATAGAAACAACTTTACGCCGAGAAGAACGGCTCCTCAAAGATATTATGAAGGATAGAACCCATACTTCACTTATGAAAATCCCTAAAATGCACTGAAGCCATCTCCAAGTTTTGATCAACAAGTCCAACAAGGGAAGTAGACTAAATTGAAGAAATGACTTTATCAAAGTCAATTTAAAGATTCTTGCGAGCCATTGAAATCATTAATAGAAAACTTCATGAAAAGCATGACAAAGAGATGGAAAATATGAAGTAAACTTTTAAACTTGTGGATGATGAGAGAACATAATCCATTAAGAACATGGAAAAATAGATTGGTCTGAGAGCCATTACTTTGAATTCAAGGAAGGAAGTGCAATTTTTGAGTAACACAAGCACAAACTCTATGGAGAGCGTAAATGCAATCTAATTAAGAAGTGGAAAAAATAACCAATGATTGTGTGCAACCAAAAGGTACAACAAATGACACACATAAACCAATTGACGAGTAACAACAAAAGAATTCATAACACATGGAAAACGACATAAGTAATCAAAAAGAAGTTGCACCAACATAAGAATCAGAATCAGCTAAAAAGAAGGTAAATGGAGAGAGGCTAAAAAAAGACATGGTACTAGGGAGAGTGACATTTCTCGACAGTCCGCCATTAGTCAATCCACCATTACTATGTCCTCAGTGACTCAAGAAGCAAAAAGATCAAAAAGAGTTCAAGAAGTTTACAGAGATGTTCAAGAAGCTACATACAAACATCATGTTTGCTGATACATTGGAACATATGCCAAATTATACAAAGTTTTTGAAAGACATAATGAAAAGGAAGGTGCGGTTGGAAGAACATGGAATAATAAAATTGATAGAATAATGCAGTGCCATTTTATAAAGGAAGTTACTTCAAAAATTGAAAGACCTATGAAGCTTTTCCTTTCCATGCACTATATGAGTACATTTACTTGATAAAGTCTTATGCGACTTAAGAGCAAGCATAAACTTGATGCCTTTATTAATTTTTAAAAAGCTAGGTTTGGGAGAAGTAAAGACGACCAACATGACTTTGCAATTAGCAGATCGATCAATGACTTATCCAAAATGAGTGATTGAAAATGTATTGGTAAAAGTGGATAAGTTCATTTTTTTCCATTAATTTTGTAATATTGGATATGGAAGAGGATACAAATGTACCATTAATTTTAGGGAAACACTTTCTACCAACTACATGAGCTTTGATAGATGTTCAAGAGGGAAAATTAAGGTTAAAAGTAAATGATGAGGAAAATATGTTCAATATCTATCGGACCTTGAAATTTCCAATTGAGGGAGCGCATTGTAAAAGTATCGAAATTAGAGATTTAGTATCTGATTATCTTTCTTAGAGAGCTAAGGAATGTATGTCAGAAAACTCACTAGAGCATTGTCTAGTTTAAAGCATAACAACAAGCTCTATAGCAAAGGGTGAACTTCGGGAGGTAGTCAATGCTTTATCACCAATAGGACCACTAAATTTTCATAAAGGTATTGAGAAACTAGAAACGAATATGAAGAGTGCAGTTATTGAACCAACAGTGGAGTTAAAAACTTTGCTAGAGCATTTGAGATTTGTGTACTTTAGGAGAAAACTCAATATATCATGTTATTATTTTTGCATCTTTAGGAAAATTAGACGAATAAAAACTACTTTGAGTTTTGAGAGAGCATCGTTCAACATTAGGATGGACAATTAAGGATTTAAGAGGAATTAGTCCAACTATCTGCATGCATAAGATTTTAATATAAGAGAATCATAAATAATCAATTGAAGCTAAAAAGGGGTTAAAACCAATGATGAAGGAAGTGGTAAAGAAATAGATTTCAAAATGGTTGAATGTCAGAATCACCTATGCTATTTCAGACAATTCATAGGTTTTACCAATACTTGTGGTACCAAAGAAAGGGGGAGTGACCATTGTTTAGACTAAAAATGGAGAAACCTTATCTACTATAATAATGTCTGGTTAGAGATTTTGCATTGATTATTAAAAGTTGAATAAGGCTACAAGGAAGGATTACTTTTCTTTGCCATTCATTGATCAGATGTTAGATATGTTAGTAGGATAGGAATACTATTATTTCCTAAATGGGTATTCAGGATATAATCAAATTACTATAGCAATAGAAGATCAAGAGAAAACCACATTTACATGTCCTTATGGAGCATTTGCATTCAGACGCATGCCCTTTGGATTGTGCAACGCACTAGAAACGCTTTAAAATGTATGATGGCTATTTTATTTGATATGGTAAGGATATTATGGAGGTGTTTATGGATGATTTTTTAGTATTTACAACATCATTTGACTTATACTTACAAAATCTAGCTTTGATATTGAAAAGATGTCAAGACACAAATTTATTACTTAATTGGAAAAAATGTCACTTTATGGTTCGAGAAGAAATTATTTTGGGAGATAGAGCGTCTCTCATGGATTGGAAGTTAATAAAGAAAAATAACGCAAATTGAGAAACTTTTGATACCAAGAAACATTAAAGATATAAGTAGTTTTTTAGGACATTTGGATTTCTACAGAAGGTTTATCAAGGATTTTTCAAAATCACTAAACTATTGTGCTCATTATTGGAAAAAATTGTTCCATTTGAAATGAGTAGTGTATGTGTAAATGCATTTAGACCTTAAAAGCAGCTTTGATTTAAGCACAAATAATGGAAATACTATATTGGGAATCTAACTTTGAAATAATGTGCGATGCAAGTGACTATGCGATAGGGATAGTGTTAGGCTAGGAGAGAGATATAATATTTAGTGTTATTTACTATCTAAGAAAAACATTGAATCCAACACAACCAAATTGTACTACCATAGAAAAAGAGTTATTGGCAGTAGGGTTTGCTTGTGTCAAGTTTAGATCTCACATAGTGGAATCAAAAGTCATTGTGTACACTGATCATACGACAATCTGTTATTTTTTTGCAAAGAAAGATGTAAAATTGAGGTTGATTAGATAAGTATCATTATTGTAAGAATTTGATTTCAAATTAAAGATAATAAGGGAAATAAAAATTTGGTTGCATACCATCTATTTAGGTTACCTCATAAAGAAGAGGATACATGGAATTTGTTAACCAAAGTATTCGTAGATGAGCAATTATTTCAAACATCCAAAGTCATGGAGTATCTCAATTTAAATTTGGACTAAACAAGCGAAAATGCATTGGGCTAATTATGTTAAACAAAACGCTATTGAGAGGTAGCCTAGAGTTTTTAGTTTCAGTTTTTAAATTTTAGTTATTTACTTTGTTTAGTTAGAACAATCCAAATGTCTTAGTAGTTCTATATTTTTATAAATTTTGTGATAAATGTGTAGGAAAATATCATTTGCCTGGTGATTTTTTATTGAAATGGAGTGAAGTCTCAGCATATTAAGCATATGCGTATAGATATTGGGGAGTTGAGAGATAATTAAATACTAATCGTTTTTAATTTGGGACATTTTGATGTTTCAGTAGTTCTTTTTGTGCAGTATTATATTTATGCGATTATCAAATTATATTACGTATGGTTGTATGTTTAGTGTTTTTATTTAGGATTATTTTTAAACCTTGAGGGCGAGTTTGGTTTAAGTTTGGGGGCATCAACATTATAAGAAGTAAGAAAGGATGTAATAAGGATAAATACTACATATATGATTGTAAAATCTTACTTTTGAATCAGTTAAAGGGGAAAGAATGGTAGTGTATTGTGTTTAATTCTATATTATTTACTTATTACTAAATGTGTATAAGTAGTATAGATTATGTTATTTATAGAAGTATAGTAATGAATAAAGTAATTCATTTGCAAAGTTTATGCCTTTAATTGAAGATGAGTAATAATACAAGTTTGTTGTTGATATAAACTCTAGAGAGTGTTATAATTCTTGAAGAAATTAAGAAATGTAGCTAACAACAATATCATTTCATGATTAGAAATTTATAGTTAGGGAAGAACATGAACTTGAAACAAAAGCAAAAAAAAATATCAAAACACTTTTTGTAGAAAAAATTAGATTTCTTAGGAATTCTACAATAAGTATAAATCTTATTGGAGTACAAAGTAAATAAAGACTTAGTACTAAAAGGGAAAAGATATGCATGTTGTTTAATGAAAAGTTGGAATTAAAACTTGCTTAATAAAGTGAAAGAGATAAGTGCTAACAAGAGTTTTAAAATAAAAAAATAGAGAGTCCCACAAGTTCTGCAGGAAAAGGAGCATAGAACTTGATAGTTGAAAAAATTTAGAGAAAAAAGGAATCCAAAGGAAAAGAAGCAGACACCATAGAACTTAAAAAAAATAAGAAGAAAAAGAGAAATATATGAAGAAAAAAGGTAGAAGTTATATTAAAAATCTTCAAATGAAAAGATTTAGCTCGAGTACAATTAACTTAGTTAATTTTTTCTTCAAACTATATTAAGTCTTATAGACTCTTGAAGCACTAAAGTATATAAAAATAGTATGATCTATGCTTATTTGTGAGTTCTTGACATGAGATTGTACACTTGCTACTTGACTGTCAAGGTGAAATAAACTTTTGAGTAGTGATGGTTTTGATTGTGAACTATTTTTGAGTTTTGAAAGTGAATTATATGTGTTGTTAAAGCTACGTGTTTTAAAAGTATTAGTATTTATAAGGAAAAACCCTTAAGTAGATTATTAACTCGAACTTGTTTAAATTAAAGGATACTCCACGAACTATATAAAATGGGAAATGATCATAAGTAGTAGTAGTAAGCGTACTTAGTAGAATACACTTTTGCTTGGGACGTGCAAATTCGTAAGTTTGGGGGTATTTGATAAGTGTTTAATTAGACTTATATATACGACTAATTTAGATGTATTATTGGACTAAATATCTTGGAATGAGGGTGTAAGGGCATGTGCCCTAGGTTATCTAAAAACATTGTTTATCTTATAATATTAGTTAATGAAATGGGAGCGGCTAAACATACCTTAATTTTTCTTAGAGGACACCATTTTTGAGTTTTACTTCGTCATTCCCTAATTTTTACTTAGTGTACCCTGTTTTGTTTCTCAAGATTTTAAAAATACCCTTGTTGTACCCCATTACCCTCTCCATCACCCCAACTCCCCCTTTAAATAGGTGTCAGATACAAAGGGCTAACACATTTTCAAAAGTGTCCGAAGCATAGAGCCGAGACACACAGGACCGACACATCCAAAGAGGTCTCGGTTGGATTCCTCTGTCACCCACTGAAACTTAGTTCTTTTTGTAGTTTCGGTCAAAGGCGATCGTTACCTCTTTAGAGGTGTCGGCCCTGTGACCGACACCTCTTCATGTGTGACCAACACCTCTTCAGAAGTGTCGGCTCTATTTGTCTGACACTCGTGGGTCAACAAGAACGAACCAAAAAATTTAAGAACTATTAAAAAATGCATAAAAATGACGAAAAATAATGGGTTTTGCTCAGAATCGCAAAGTATCTTTGAATAGGGTGAATGGGTTCTTTGTAAGTCAAAACCTTTTTATATAGAGGGGTAATTGAGTAATTTCACTAAGGTAGGGTCGTCTAAGCAAAAACTGGGGTTTGTTTAGCCACTCCTAATAAAATGGAGGTTTTCTTTTGCAATTTTATTATATGCGATTGCATGTTTACCTAATTGTCATGACCCAGCTCCTCAAACTAGATATTGCTTGGCCTAATCCCATCACTCAGCCCTAAACCATGCCATATAGGACTAACAACGTATTAGTCAACCTTTTCACCTTATTCACCTTCTTACTCACAATCAACATAATTACTATTCATTTTAATATCATTAGAATTAATTAAGAGATCGTTATCATTACCTTAACTTTCAGCAGAAGTCTTAGTGAAAATAACGGAATTATTTATAAAACACACACTGTGGAAATAAGGTAAATAAACGATCATATAAAATCAACGAAAGTAATACATGGGACAATAGGGAAGTCTAGTTTCTCAACCTAATGTACAACCCAAAGTTGCATAAAATAACGTAGGTAATTGACATACAAATGATCACCTACAAAGGTAGCGTAAACTATCCTCGATGGATCAAAACTAATTATTGATCTTCTCTTTCCCTAGTCTGCTACTCGACAGATCTGCATTGACCACCATAAAAAGGACGGTGAGTACAGTAAAGTTGAAAGTAACACTGAGAGACATTCATCAACATTTCCAAATATGCTCATGATTCCCCATTTTCATATATGTGTATATTTTTTGACAAACCCGGGTCCTATACCCAGTGTGCCGTTCAAGCTAGTGGTGAGATCCCGACATCCCCAGAATCTAGTGACCCTTATGCCATGGCCATCTCTATATATAATGGTCCTAAATACAAGAACTACTTTCATAATTCAAGAAATGACACAATTTAGGAAATCTAATGAAGGCGAATGCAAAACTAATGCACAAAGGAAGGAGATTTTCAATTCCATAGATCTCCTACCTAAAAGCATGCTATTCTACTTGATTTGCATACTTAACAACCAATAAAGACATAGAATGTGAATAAAAGTCAATGAATACACTTAAACAAAAATCAATACCTGAAGAAACAATAAAGTCATGGCATCAAGAGTACAATAGGCTCATCAGTTCAAATGACTGTAAATAAGAAACAATAAAGTCATGGCATCAAGAGTACAATAGTTTTTAATAAAAAGGTTCATCAAAACACCTACTACTTCAAAATACTATAACGTTGTCAATTTAAATCAAAATTCAAATTTTCTTGATAGAAAATTAATTGATTTTTTGAGAGGAATTCAAAATTTCTATTTGTTTCTAAAATTATAACATCTTCACATTAGAATTCAGTAAAAATCAATTTCATGACTAAAATCATTATTTTTTACCGATAAACCTTGAATTTGAAATTCAAGGTTCAAGAACTTATTTCATGCTTCAATTAAGTCATTAAATCAGTGAAAAGATTTTCTTAACTAATTTGAAACAAAATCCATATCATTAAGACAAATTCATCGTAATTTACTAAATTGGTGGTGTAAGTACAATTACCTAGTTGTTATACACCACCAGCCGGATCAACTTATTCAATTCCACTACAATTCCTTAATTAACTTGTTGATCTTCTCCCATCTTCCTATCTAGCACTTTACATTTTCTATAAGCTTAGAATTGAAATGGTTCACATGAACTAACCCATTCAATCTTATATATATATATATTGATAAGTTTTTTTAGTAGCCTTTGATATTTATATACACACACGTAGCTAGAGACTAATCTAATTGCTTACACCTTGATTTTAAGTTCTCTAACTCTCCACTTACATTTTCTTGCTAACAAAAATTCCAAGTCAATTGGTTTGTTGATGTGTCAATACGTATCTTAAGAAATATCAATGACTAATGTTTAAATTTGCTAACTTAAGTCACATTTAATATAAAATCAATTATAGCTATATCAAATTCAAAAAAGAAAGCCACATCAACTTAAATTAGTTTACCACATCACTTTCTACCCCAGTCTCATGCCAATACGCATCTCGAGGCATGTCCCCGATAACGTCTTGACATTTATGTTAAAGTAACTTAGTAGTCTACACATATACATCACGCTAGAATTACATCACAACAAAACTAACATATGCCTCAACCACATTGCCTCGGCTAATGCACATATCTCGATGCGAGTCCTTTGTCACGACTCAGTGAACTTAATTAGGAGCTAATTTACTAATTGTAAATTCTGGGCCGTTATAGTCTTCCCAACTAATAGAAATTTTGACCTTAAAATTAAGCTTAATCATAAGATTAATCTTATAACTTAGTCTTTTTCTTAAAAAAATTGGAGTAACCCGCTAGCTAACTCTTGATTCTTCATCATTTAACAAAAATTAGATAAGTTTTCCATTTTATTCTATCGATAACTACCTTACCAAAAAATCCAAATGATACTAGCACCAAGTGCATCCCCTATCTGCTTACCCAGGGTTCAATTATTATTGTGGGTGAGTCTATGCTCAGTTACCACATGCACACTATCATAATAAACGTCACTCTAGTCATAGTACTCAAAAACATTCTCACTAGGTATAATTTTCCTTGTGAAAGTTTTTAGTGTGCTTATCATGTAACACAACTTTCATTACTATTCAACCCATGTGATATGAACTTATTTGAATCATTCTCTTCAGCCCAGACATCACTTTTAACTCCTAAATCACCAGTTTTGTTATTATTATAACTAAGTCAAGCAGTGCATGAATAAGCACACAAATAAATGAGTATACTAACTAGGATCAGGTGACATTTTTAAGTTTCGCTCTGTCTCTACATGAGCTCCATGTCCAGCATGTGGCTGTACGGCAAGCTGATGATAGACGTGAAGCTACAGACATTGTCTAAGCGTGTGTCTGGTCTGTCCACATTCGTAGCCTACCGGCTGTCTTCTCGGTTCTGTTGAGATTTCTTAACTATACACCAATTTTTATCTTTGTATACTACTACAACTATCTCTATCCCCACTCTCTATCTCTAGCCGAATAAAATCTATGGGTTGTAGACACGATCAAGTTATGTATCCAATTTGACAACATTTATATTAAGTTGGTAATCTATTTTGCTCTGTAACTACGGTTAGAGTCCATCCTGGCCTCGTTGCATCTCGGCCATTATCGCCTAATGTCTGTCGAATCTGCGATAATGATAGTACCAATCTTGCATGTGGTAATATGAGAAATCTACTCACTAATTGTAAATCGAAACTCATGATGTGTCCCTCATGAACACATCTACAGTACGTCATATGTCTAACCAGCTTTGTTAACTTGGTCAATCTCAAAGTTAGTTTTTACTCCTGCCTCAAAATACAGGTCTCTACTACCCTTAGCATGCTAAAACTCCTATAATGGTTGCACTAGCGGAGGTGTTCGACTTGCAAAGTCAGGAATAAAGATAGGTGGAACCATAATAGTATGAGACAAGAGTAAAACCTTACTTGCCATTGCATGTGCTAGTAAGGAAGTTTGTAAGGACGATATTGCCACAATGATTGGTGTTTGTAATCCTGATGAATTAGACCCCTCAAATGTTTTCTTCAATCTCTTGCCGCTCTTCCTTTTCTATTGTTATGGTCAATGAAATATTAGCATTAACAAGAATCTCTACTGTTACTACCATAGAAAACTTCTCCGATGAAATAGGTATTGCTGTTGCTATAAGTAGCTCGGGTGCTCACAATATGCTGAAAGCACTGTCATAGTAGGGTCGACAGAAACAACTGATCAAACTAAATGTGCTCATAAAATCTTAAAGAGCTCGGTCAATTGCTATCCTTAGGCAGTGAGTGTGTTAGTCCAACGTTGCGTATCATCAATCATAATAATGTGTGTCTTAGCTACCATTCTAGTCATAGTAGTAGCGATACTAACTGACTGTGCATGTAAGGACATATGGATTTTCATATCCAACATGAAGTCAGCCAACTACTGACTCTGTACCGCAACTCTATCGAAAACCTTTGAAAATGCTCATCAAATATAGTATGCTAGCTTCTACTGGCTCTACCATATTTGCCCTCTCGCAAATATGTCGTCACATTTTGCATATTTATAGCGATCACAACATTAGCCACTATGTAAATATTAAGTATATATACAAACAAAACATAACATATACACATATAACAATCGCCAACTCATGTCGCTCACTTCCTAACTAATAGTTTCTTTGTAAGAACTGTTTGGTTTCTACATGTAAGATTTATGTTTTATTCAAGTTTCGTTGTGTACTTATCAAGAACTTAGGTTCTCATATCAACTATAATGATGGTATCATGTTATAGAATAAGCCATTCTCCATTGCCTAGGCTCTACCAATGCTAGGCTCTGATATCAACTGTGACGTTGGTATCACTTTATAAAATAAACCATACTCCATTACCTAGACTCTACAACTATAGGCTCTGATAGCAACTATGACCTTCGTATCACATTTTCTTACTCTACAAAGTTTGCTAAACCTAGGCTCTGATACTCATTGTGACGGCTCACCTCCTTAAACCGGGTACCATCCAGCCTAATCCTATCATTAAGCCCTAACCCATCGACTTAGGACGTAACAATATAGAAGTCAGCTTTTTCACCTCATTCACCCATTACTCACGATTAACATAATTACTATTCATTTCAAAATCATCAAAATTAATTAAGAGATCGTTATCATTACCTTGACTTTTAGCACGAGACTTAGCAAAAATAGTGGAAACATTTATAAAACACATACTGTGGAAACCAAGTAAACAAATGATCATATAAAACCAGCCTAGTTTCTTAAACCAATATACAACCCAAGGTTATACAAAATGACGTAACTAATAGATACACAAAGTGATCACCTACAAAACTAGCAAAAACTATTCTCCGATGGCTCAAAACTAATCGTCAATCTTCTTCTTCCATGGTCTGCTACTCGACGGATCTGCACCCACCGTCATAAAAATGACGATGAGTACAGTAAGTAAAAGGTAACACTGAGAGACATTCATTTACATTTTCAAATATATAATAAGTATCTTAAAGCATAACAATAGCAAAAAAGCTGAAGAAGAATCATGCTATGAGATCCTTTTGTTAAACATTATGAAACTGACACTCGGCTCAGCAGTAATGATTTAGTGTCGATTGAATGTGAAACTACATCGCATCAACTATTTTCCATTATGTAGGGTGTATGTATGCTCATGATTGCGAATTTTTCATATATCTAAATACTTGCCGACAACCCCGGATCCCATACCCTGTGTATCACTTAAGCTAGTGGGAGATCTCGACATCTCCAAAATCTAGTGACCCTGTGTGCCGCGACCATCTTTATATATAATGGTCCTAGATATAAGAACTACTTTCATAACTCAAGAAATGACACAATTTAGGAAATCCAACAAAGGTGGATGCATAACTAATGTATGAATAAAGTAGACTTTCAATACCATATATCTCCTACCTAATTGCATGCTCTTCTACTTGATTTATATACTTAAAAACCAAAAACTTCATAGCACGTGAATAAGTCGATGAATATTACTTAAACATAAACCAATGCCACGATAACGATATCATGAAATGAGATGAAACAACAAAGTCATTTCATCAAGAGTACAATAGGCTCATCAGTCCAAATGACTTTAAATAAGAAGCATATTGGAAAAATAAATGGAAATCGATATCTCAATTAATGTACTTACAAACCATACGAAGTTCCAAGGCTAATCTAGCCTCTCGACACCCCGTATCTCACCAATAACCTCTTGAGACTCGTCCCTAGTTTTTCAAGGTTAATTAGGGTGTTTTAGGAATTATACAAATTATCATAGTTAAATTAAATCAATTAGAAAAACCTTTTATTAGAAATCTCACTACTTTTCAAGTCTTGACGATGTGGTGGCATTATGCGGTCTGCACCTATGGCATATGTGTTTCTTAGTAAGAGTTCAACCTTGCATTCTAAAATACACCTCCAGTACACCTAAATTAAGCTTGATCATCACCAATTTACCTTAAATTTATAGACTTAGGTGTTTAAACTACAAATCATAGTTTTACATAACATAATTCATCAAAACAGCTACAACTTCAAAATACCATAACTTTGTCAATTTAAATTGAAATCTGAATATTTGTGATAGCAAATTTATTGATTTTTCGTGAGGAATTAAAAATGTCATTGGTTTCTAAAATTAAAAACACATTCATATTAGAATTTGTTAAAAATCAATTTCAAGACTAAAATCATTATTTTTTACCAATAAATTTCAAATTTGAAATTCAAGGTTCAAGGACCCATTTGATGCTTAATTAAGTCATAAAATCAGTGAAAAAGTTTCTCTTCTTCTTAGAAACAAAATCCCTATTATTAAGACCAATTTATCATAATATACTAAATTAGTGGTATAAATAGAATTACCTAGTTTTTGTACACTGCCAACTAGATCAACTTCTTCAATTCAACTAGAATTCCTTCGCTAACTTTCTAATTTTCACATCCAATTTTCCTCTCCAACACTTTACTTCTTCTCTAAGTTTAGAAATGAAATGGTTTGCATGAACTAACCCATTCAATCTCATATATATTGATAAGGTTGTTTAATAGCCATTGATCTTAATGTACAAATGTATCTCGAGACTAATCTAATCGCTTATATCATGATTTTAACTCCACTAACTCTCCACTTTCTCTCTCTTGCTAACACAAATCTCAACTCAATTGGTCTCTTGATGTATCACAAGGAATATCAATGACTAATGTTTTAATTTGCTAACTTAGATTACATTTAATATAAAATCAATTATAGCCATATCAACTTCAACTAACAAAGCCATATCAACTTAAGTTAGTTTACCACATCACTCTCTACCCCGATCTCATGCTGGCACACATGTCGAGGTGTGTCCCCACTAAAGTCTCGATATATATATAAGTAGGAGTGACTTAGTAGTCTACTCATATACATCACAAAAAATTAATATATACTTCGGTCACATTGCCTCGGTCAATGCATGTATCTCGATGCAGGTCCTACGTCACGAATCAATAACCCTGATTAGGGACTAATTTACTATTAGTAATTTATGGGCCATCACACTTATAATAAGATCCATGGGTATTTGTTGAAATATCTTAAATGTCCCTTATCGATTATTATACCGAAAACTTTAATGAATTAAGACTTGTGTGAATCTTAATTGATGGTCAGGTGATGATCATGCATATAGTGATACGAATCGAGATTATGAGTACTTGTTAGGGAACAAGATACTGGACCGACCCGCTATGGGAACACCACAGCGATAAACTTATAGGTATCTCTTATGATAAATATATCATTTAGTTCTTCGACTTGAGATTATCATAGATTTCAATATTGGGAACATGATAATTTGACATAATCAAACATTGTCTTAAACCAGATGATTATAAAGATTGTGATTGATTACCATGTGACAAAATTCGTGAGGTGTGTAATAGAGATAGAATTTGTCCCTCTCATTTATAGAGAGATATCAGTGGATCCCTTGATATGTTAGACTGTTAAATGGCCAAGTCTAAATGAGTTGATATGATCAATGTCACTTTGATGTTTTCATTCTACTTAAAGATCGAGAATGGTACGATTGAACATTAAGGGTGACTTTCCATACCTTATGTTTAATCAAAGAATATCGTATGACAAAAGAATATGATATATGTTATTAATTAGGTTTTTTTGAATTTTATATTCATGATACCTAGGTAGGCATTAAGTCATAATGTCTTGCTAGAGATCACTTATGGCTTATGTACCAAAATGATTTTAGTTCATTGCCAACGTCGCATGAACCTATTGGGTCACAAATTAATAATGCATGGTACAATCTCAATTGGTCTAGAGTAATGAATTTTATATGATAAAATTCATGACATATAAGCCCTTACAGTTTATTTTATGATAACTTATTAATAGGGGCATATATGTAATTTGCTTAAAATTGCCTAAATATAATAGTTGTATTAGGAATAAGGTTTTAAACGAGGGCTTATCTACACGTATAAAAAGCAGTTGAAACCCTAAAACCAAAAAAAAAATTAAATTTCTTTGTTGCTATTTTTGAGTTCTTTGGATTTTGGGAGAGAAAGAAAAATGTTTTCAATCTCTCTTGGGGCTAGCACTCCATATTGTAGTCATCGTTCGTATATGCATTTCCTAGTAGAGGACACACACTTAACATCTTAGAGATCGAACAATCAAAGAAAGAAATTATAGATTAATGTATTATTTACTTTTGTAGATCTAGTTTAATGAAACTTATTTTCAATCCAGTTGGGGTATTTCCAAATTTGTTTTGAATTTTTCGCTCCACATAATCCAACAGTCTAATTGATGGTATTTATGTATTTTTTGGTCTATAAGGTATAACATTGAAAAATGAGTGCTGTCATGATGAAATGAGGAGAAAAAGCACAAAATCAAACATGATGTCGTGGAGAAGGCCAGTGACGCCATGGGAAATGAGTACAAGGCATAGCGAAGGCTTGGAAACTAAAGAAAAGGTGTGGTGCACTTGACGCAGTGGCAGTGCTGTGGAGTAACACATACAACGCCGAGAAAATACACACAGGGCGCTGAGCCTACTATGAGAATAAATTACACATACAAAGGTTGAAGTTGTAGTTGAGCTGCGCATTTACACAGCGAGAGTGGATCACCCACAAACATTGCTGGGAAATAAAAATAAAGAGTTTTCGGATTTTAGTTCATTTAAAATTGTTAATTAAGGTTTTTGGTTGTATTCTTATGAGTTGTAGGTGTATAAATAGGTATGACAATATGGTAAACTCACCAATTATCACCTAATATCATAGTTTACGAGCCACCACATTAGATTTGACTATTGAGAAGAGTTTTGAAGGAGAAGACATTAAAGACTCCACTTGTGGTTATTCTATATTGTTCTTTGATTAAAATTGAAGTTATATGATTTAATATTTGGTTGCAATGAATACAATGATTTGTGTATTGATTTTAATGATGAATGATTAGTTTATTTATCTTAGGAATTAATAGATCCTATGGTATGAATACTATGCAAAAGGAAGTATGAACTGATTATAATGTTAAAAAGTGCAATGGTTAGAATTTGTGTTGATTTTATACGTAACGCTATAAAAATCTTGATCACATGTTTGTTGATTAGATGTTTGGGAGTTACCATAGCCATTGGAGCTTTTAAGTCGAATATGAATAATGCATCCGTAAAATATATAACATCGATAGCTAGTTATTGATAGAAGAGGCACGAATAGTAAGCTTAAGTGGTTATGAGTTTAAAGTGTTAGATCCTACCTAATTTGGGCATCTGATCGACCTTGATTACCTTAATCCTTTGATAATCTAACAGCTTTAACCTTTCCATCAATAAATAATTAAGAATAAGATCTTGTAATCTTCAATTATAAGACTTTATTAACCATTAATGATTTTAAACTGTATCTTAAGCCTTGATGTTCTTTTAGATTAATTAAATAATCCTCAAAGTTCTTTTGCATTAATTAGATAGTCCTCAAAATTTCATAAAAATTTATCAACAACATCTTTATTTTTAAGTCTACATCGAAAATCTCAGCCTTAAAAAATCATCAACAAAAACTGCTCAACTTTTGTGGAAATGCCGAAGGACTCGCAATCTGGGCATAACAATATATATTGCATCAATTAAATTATATATTCATTTTAACTTGATTTCAAATATCAAAATTCATAAACTGACATTACCTTAACTTCAAAAATTATCTCAATTTGTTCTAAAACCGTTCCCATTATTCCAAAGGAGATCCTAATCACACTCGAACCCATACCCATTTATACAATATAATATATTCAAAAACCAATACATAAATAGAGAAAATAACTAAGCAAATCACATACATTCGGAAAGCTTTCCATTTCCTTTGTCTCTACTAGAACCCGTCAATATTCAATTATAAAAAATCGATAATGTCAGATAAGTAAATCCCAAACTATCCAGTACACTTGTAATAATCAAATGCATAATAATCAAAGAGATTTAATGAAGAATATAATCCAAGGAATTTAAATACATCTGTAAATCTATCTCATTTTTCTTATCCAACCACAATCAGATAACATTCTCTAAAAGTGGTAAGTAAACAATAATAAGGACTTATGCATAGGGAGAATAACCGAACGAGTCTCGTTTCTCGAGTCTATTCAAGTATGATCTAGTTCAATGTGATCTCATGATAATCACGTGATGCAAAGTATCAGTGACTCTAGCCTCTCAAGCATAATATTGTGTTCTATAACCACAGTATAGTCTACACTATAAGGAGACTCAAATCTCCTTATCTTCCTAACCTGTGTATGCAAGTACCACAAAAATGCAATATCAAGGATCAATGCAATTTTTACGAAATTATAATCATACAATGTAAAGGTTACTATGAGATTTACTTAAGCTTACAAACGCGATATCGCAACTCCTTTGCGTTTCAAATCGATAAAATAGTCTACACGGGGCTCCAATCATGGTCATACAATTCATTAATACGTCATGTAAGCCTCAACGACTTCATTATTTTTCCAATTAATGCAATTTAATTAATCCAATCACGTCCCAAAACCCATAAAATACTTTCAAAATAAATTATATGATGCTTGGATTTCATTTTTAACTCAATTATTGTTCGAGAAAAAACTTTATGTTGTCTAAGCTTAAATATAATTTTTTCAACTTATTATATTTTATTTGGCCCTCCTCGACCCAAAAACCCCGAAATCCCTCCAAATCAACTCCTCGGATGTTTGTATCTTAGTTTTGATCCAAATTGTAGTTTGGAATAAAAATTAGCCATGACTAAGCTTTCAAACAAATTTCTAAATTTCGGACATTTTCACGTATCGTAGCACGCTTTAGGAGAAAAAACCCCCGGTATAAATCCTTAAAAAATCTATAAAATCCTTATTTTTCATAAAACTCCTCAATTTCCAATAATTTGGTCGAAAATCTGATTTTTAAAATTTTTTCCAAAATTCTAGCTTTTTCCTTTATTATTATTTATTTATCTATTTATAAGTTGGGGGTGGTTTAACCCCTGAGCCAGACTGGCCTGGCTTAGTAGAACTGGACCTGGTTCGATCTGGTTGGGTCGAACCTCCCCCTTTTCTTTTTCCTCACTTGCTCTCTGTTTCAAAGATGAAATAACTTTTTTTCTTTTTCGTTGGGGTCGCCCTCTTAACCCCAAGCCCAAGTTGAGTTTTGGCAGGGGAGATGATTTATTCCCACCTCCTCCTCGGACCAATCTGAATTCCCTTCTCAACCTCCATCTCCACCATCCTCCATTAACAACCAGCTGCAACTACATACAACAACGATCAACGACAACAAAGAACAACCCACAAACTTACCTTCGATCTCTTCATCACCTCAGATTTGATCCTTCTCTCTCGGTCTTTCCCTCTCAATTTCAACTCCTTTACTATCAAAATCATCAAATTTGGTGTTGAGTAGCTTATATTGATTTGCAAAATATAAGTTAAGATTTCCATGAGATTTGCATTACGTGAATCTTGAGATAAATCAAATGATTTCAATTTCATAATTAAATTTGATCTTCCTCAAGATACGTACTACGTATCTCGTAGTCAATCTTTGGCTCATAACAAAAACTATAAAGCGGTGTTGATTTGAATATATATATTAGAATTTGTTTGAGATTCGCATCGCACGAATCTTGATGCAAATGTAATAATTCACTTATTTTATATATTTTGGTCTTGCTTGAGATACATTTTCGTATCTGATGGTCGATCTAGTGGCTATCAATAAAAAAATACCACCTCTTTATCGACTCACTATGGAATCAATTATTTTGATCTCCTGGAGATACATATCGCGTATCTTGAAGTAGAGCAAATGGTTTTATATATAAAAATGAACACCTTTGATTTTCGTTTAGATTGGACAACATGCATCTCGAGGCGTGGACCTATCCTCTCACTAACAGCACATTCCATTATTCTTTTCCTTGACACTCATACTACGCTTATCTCGAGGCGAATCCATTATATTCTTTTATTTAATTCAAAATATATGATTGATTTATATATATATACCATATAGGTAAAGGTGTGCAATTGGTGGAGTCAAAGAGAAAGAAGCGAGAGAGAGAATGAGTGACCAAAGATTTGGAAAAGGAGAAGGAGATTGGATTAGTGAGAAGGCTACGTCATAGAGAGAATGAGTGGTCCAGAGATGGTTGGTGAGATCATAAGAAAGTGAGGGGGAAGGAAGGACTTACTAGTGTGATATTATTAGAAAGTGAGGGAAAAGTATGTGCTAGTGAGATCATGAGAGAGTAAGGGAGAATGAGGTGTAGAGAGTTCTTGAGAGAGTGAGGGAGAAGGAGGTGTAAAGAGTACTTGAGAGAGTGACGGAGAAAGAGGTGCAGAGAGTAGAGAGTGAGGGAGAAGGAGGTGTAAAGAGTACTTGAGAGAGTGACGGAGAAAGAGGTGCAGAGAGTAGAGAGTGAAGGAAAAGGAGGTGCTGGTGACTACTGTTTGTGAGATCGACAAGGGAGGTGAGGTAGTTCATAACTATTATTTGCTTATCAAACAAATTAGAAAGTCATCATTTTTTAGTTAATACTTATATTACTAGTTGTAATCTCACTAGGATTTCTGTTAATATAAACAAGATCTAACACTTCCAATTATGTTTAGCAATTGCTATTTAGGTTGATGTTTAATGTCTATATAATTAAGACCCCCAAATCTGATTCTAGCTTACACACATAGAAACAGGCCCCATACAAACATACAAGAAAAATATGAAGAAAGTTATGGGGTAAAAGGTACCTAATTAAGAAATGAACCATACTATTCAGTTATGTTCTAAACAAATTAACACCTCTTTTAATTGTTGTTTTTTAACTACAATGGCAGGTTTTTAAAGTGTAGGTTACACCAAGCTCATCCAACAAATAAGAGAGAAAGACAAGAGAGAAAGAGGTGAGATCATGAGGTTTGCTTATTTTTTTATCACGAAAGTCGAAACTCGAAGCTATTACAATTTTTTCCGTAAAAGATGCCCCAAAGAACTCCTACAACCATTTAAATCGATCTAACCATTGATTTTTTTGCAAGACAACAAAGGGTTGGCCAAAAAGAGAGAGTTGGCTTGGGAGAGTTTGATCACTTTTTGTTGCAGGAGGTTTTAGGTTAGAAAAATTGAAGAGCAAAAGACTAGAAAAATAACAAGTACAAAAATTTATTTTCTTATTATTTTTTATTTGGTTTTGTTATTATTTTCATATTGTGTAGTTACATAGTTTTTGTTTTTTCAAAAAAAAAAATGTATAAGTTGTTCATTGCATGGTATGTGTAATTTAACTTTGTTTTAAATTTTTTTTAGGTGGTTAAAAACATCTTTTTATTATGTTGTGTCCTATCTATGTGTATATATAGCATTTTGGAAAGACTATATATATAACATTCCTATAATATTTAAAGCATCTGTGTCTTATATTTGTTTTCACACTATGTCCTATCTATGTGTATAACATTGTTTACATGTATGTATATATGTAAAAGTAAAATATTAAACTATTAAATTAAGTGTAGATGAATGAGTATAGTTTGTAGTTGCGCTATTAAGGCGATCCTCTATATCAGAAAGTTCGATTGCGGTTTAAATAGCTAATTTTGTGATAGGTTTTTCACCTATACAATTAACACATGATTTTCAAATAGCTAACGGATTATACGTATATTATAGAGTTTTTTTATCGAAATATAAAAAATTTATGCATATTTTAAAGTTTTTACATACCTACATATATGGAAGAGCCAATTGTGGATCAACCAAATATACCATATGAATCTCAATATACAATTATCCTATTACAAAATTTTTAAAAAATGGATTCCATTATATATAATTAAGTTTGGCCTCTTTTAGAAGAATAGATGGTAGTGACTTATAACACTTAAATATTTATTCTTGTCTACTTGCTCAATGAACCTCATTTAGTGATAGATTTTGTCTTTGATTTGTATATATATGGAGGTAAATATGAGACAAAAAGTAAGAATATGCAAAATTTCGATGAACCTCATTTAAGATGCAAATATGAGTTATTAATTAGTACTTCATGCAAATGAATGAGTATGCTCTGTAGTAACACTATTAAGGTGATCTTATACATCAGATAGTTTGATTGCACTTTAAGTCCCCAATTTGATCAACTTTTGCGCTTGATATATATGCAATCCTTTTACATCATCATTGTTCAATAAATTATGTAGTTCATGGAACATAGGAACATCCCATTTGTATTTTATAAGTACGGTGAAATAGGAAATGGTATGAATGGTAATGGGTACAATGCATCCCATCAACAGTGTTGAGGCTTAAGTTTGGGACGAGTAGACAACAATTGATGGCTCAAGTGTGTAATACATTTAGTATCTCATCTACAGAGACTACAATTAGGATGAATTATTGTTACGTGATAATCCTCCCCAGAGGTTCACAATATTTTTTCACTGTATTGCTGCACGATGCGATGCCTTTCGACTTGATG
Organism: Stephania yunnanensis; assembly: GCA_039657365.1. Lineage (NCBI taxonomy): Eukaryota > Viridiplantae > Streptophyta > Magnoliopsida > Ranunculales > Menispermaceae > Stephania > Stephania yunnanensis. The sequence continues at coordinate 20,668,466 of CM077581.1, read as the reverse complement.
TGGGCGATAGTGGCTAATATACTATTAACTGCAAGTGTAGATATTTATTTAACATTTGAGCCAATTGAATCTTTTCAAAATCCTATAGTTCATTCATAACTAGTAAATGAAGATGTTGGCACATCAGACTCTAGATCAATGATAGAAAGATTGCATATGCAATCACAACAAGATGATGATGAACCCAACGACGATGATGACATTAATGCTTGTAGTGACAATGACCTCAACGATGACAATGGTAATGACATAGATGAGGACGTATGTCCCCCGAGGATGCTGCACCATCTGTCGATTGGGAAAACCTAAATGTTGTTACAGACTACCCAAGGTATGAACCTCCTGGTGTAGAAAACGTTCAAGATGATGAGAAATTTGCTATCGATGAAGAGAATCTCATGGAGGAAGCAAATGATGATGAAGTTCACGAACCGTTGCATGTGTATAATGAAATTGATTGGGAGGTGGTTAACTCTACTGCGACCCAATATTCTCGTCAACAAACTGGGTAGGACATGTCAAATTCAAGTTGGAAAGAGAAATGTGCTTTGACAATAAATTTTTTTTATAACATGTCATCTAAATGTGTCCTGTTAAGAAACATTGTCAATATCACGTGATGGAGTTGACTACAACTCTATGGGCAATCAAGTGCAGAAGTATGCAATATAGGTACATATAGCGTCTCCTTACTTTTTGCAAAAGAAAACACATTTATGGGAGATCATACAATTAGACATGTCACTCAACTGTATAAATCCCAACATAGAATGCGGTCATGCCGAACTCGACGCTTAGATGCTTGCTAGAGATATCCAAAGCATTTTCCAAATATATTAAGCAATAACTATCAAGGCATTAATACGAATAATTAAGGGAAAATACAAGCACAAAGTAAACTAAAAGGAATATGAGATGCCAAAAGGAAGGCAGTTGCAAATGTATTTAGAGATTGGGATGAGTCATACATTAGATTGCCAAGATGGTTGGTGGCTACGAAGAATAAGAGTCCGGGGACAAAATCTAGTGGTCACATAGACAATGGGCTACTGAAGAGATAAAGACTACGTATCCTTAATTCTGTCATGTGTTTTTTGTATTCAAAGAATCAATACAAGCATTCAAGTTTTGCAGGACTCTTCTACAGATTGATGTGACTTTCTTTTATAGAAAATATAGTGGTAAGATAATGATTGCCATCTCTGTTGATGGTAATGAACACATACTATCAGTTGCATTTGGCATTGTAAAAACCAAATCTACGGATTTGTAGTGATGGTTTTTGAGGATGTTGCACAAACACATGACAGATAGAGATGATATTTGCCTTATTTCTAATCGTCGCCTTGGAATTTTGGAGGCGGTTAACACATCAACCAATGGTTTTTGTCCCCCAAAAGGATACCACCATTATTGCTTGCAACACTTGGTCAGTAATTTCTGCACCCAATTCAAAAATTAACCCTTGAAAAAAATCTTTTCTTGAGCAGCTGCTCAACATTAAGAACCAAAATTTAATGCACGCATGGAGCATTTTAGATACTTATCATCACAAACTCCTCAGTGTATGCAATATGCCAATGTTATCCCCAAAAACTATGAATTCAATCGCAAGTTGGAGACATGCGGTACGGATGGATGACTTCTAATGGTGTTGGTATGTGTGAAATACAAGTTTTGTCTCTCATTTGACGATTTAGTTATTGTTGAAGAAATATTACTTACACGAATTTATTTTTCAAATGTAGAGTATTTTAACAGTGTATTGAAGTGGGCACGATTCTCGCCACTAACATCAACGACTTAAATGATTTACTACAGATTGGTGACATACCATGATCGACGTACATAGGAGATCAATGAAGCAATCTCAAACGACCTATCCTACATAAAACATATCACGGCTAATCTCACACATTATGAACAATCCGCAAGGAGACATCAAGTCAATTTGATAAATCGTGACATATAAGAGTTTGAAGTGCTGACTAGACAACATGGAGATCGCATGCATAAAGGCAACAATACCCAAGTCATCATCCAGAAAGACTGGATGTGCAGTTGCAACAAATGGCAATCTTTTGGTTTCCCTTGCTCACACATGTTAGCTACATGTGCCTTTATTTGAGTAAACAATCGCAATTCATTAAGCCATTCTATAAGATAGATGTATACGCGCAACGTCATTCGAGTGACTTTTCAAACAATGCGACTAATTTTTTAAAATCAGTCAATTATAGTTTATACACCAATATATCCAGGTCCATTAGATCCTTTACTTTTACATCTCTAATCTACACACAAATCCTCGCAAGCCAAGAGGGGTCAGGTAATCTTTTCAAGATGTATACGTCCAATGTTCATGCATAAATGTATGATATATATCAACTAAAACATTTTAAATTATAAGGTGTACAAAACATTGCGCGTGCATCAAAGACATGGTGTCATCGATCAAACGGTGCAATACCATTCTCGAATGATCCCATATCTACGTTCCAGTGGGTTCTATGGGATTTCACACGTATCACTTTTTAGCCTTGATTAGGCTTTGATTACTGCATTCGTTGAGAGATGGCGCCTAGAGACATATACATTTCACTTGCAATATGGCGAGTGCGCAATTACACTTCAAGATGTGCATGTACAGCTCAGCTTACCTATCGAAGGTATGCCTGTTACGGGAACCAGCGATACAAACTATGTTGAGGTATGTGAGAGGCTACTTGGTGGAATTCCTGTTGGATATGACATTATTGGAAATAAACTTAAAGTCGAATGCCTTGAACACAACGTACCGACTATAGATGACGATAGCAATGAGGAATCGATGCAACGGTATGTTTGATCGTACATACTGTAACTTATCGATCGTGGTCTATTCACCAAGAAGTCAAACAAATTTGTACATTTGATGTTTCTATTGTTGGTCGGGATTTTCAAACAACCAGATAGTATAGTTGGGGGAGTGTCTATTTAGCTTATTTGTATAAGGAGTTGTGTCATGGATCTCACACGGGTGCAAATAAGGTTGCAGGCTCATCAATTATTATACAACTGTGAGTATGAGATAGATTTCCATTTATAGCACCAAGGCGCCTGGGTGTTTCTAGAGTTTGACCTCGAACAGTGGATGGAAAACACATGCCTATCGATGTTCCATTGGAACACAAGTAATAAAAATATTTTTCTTAATTTCTATAATCTTAACTCCATTTTAATTTTCACTAATTTATTGTTTTGTATACAGATGGATCGATGCATTTTTGGTTACTCAAAGTGCGACACACATCTTATCTGCTTACCATGATGCGCTCGACTCGTAGAAGGATGATGCCATCGTGTGGCAACCTTATGGTAAAGTCATCGGGTCTCTTCCGGGATACTGTACTGGCTGTCACGGGAGTTAGTTATTGATTTGTCCTCTAATCTGTTTCCATATAGTCGAGTGGCATCGACTAGAAATGGTTATGAGATAATTTAGAATGATACAGGTCATGCCACCAAACTGTGATTACGACATCCGACGGCAACGCGTCGAATTGTGAGGATGCACTCAACAAAATTAGGTTTTTTTTCATGCAAACTTTATATTGATGTGGGAAAATCATGGTGACAATATAGCCAAAATGGAACAAGAAGGAGGACATGATCAATAAAACTACATGACATGGTATCGATCAATCACTAGATGATTCATTGGACACGACGGGGCTCTAAGTGAGTATTCGGTAAGCTTGAAACTATTACTTTGTTTTCCTTGTGAATTACATCTTAAATTGTGTGTATTAAACAATTATTTTTTATATCAATGTAACTTGTTGCATCGACTGCGATGAGTGTTCATTAAGGATGGATACGAGTAAGGACTTGTTGCCATAATGAAGGCATATAAAATTTAAATCAAAATGAAAGGCAATGGTATACTATGTGAAATGATAGAATTTCAAACGAATTGGAAATAAATGATGAGACATTCGAAGAAGAAGATGAAGAAGAGGATCATGGTGAATCAACTAGAGAGGTCAGAAGAAGAACAACCCAAACAGAAACTGTGGGTGAGAGCATCAAACGTCCTCGCCCATGGAGACTGCTACTAAAAGTAACTGACATTCTCCTCCACCGCTCTCATCTCGTCCGAGAGCGAGAAGAACATACATTATTAGTGAAAGTAGCCAATGCTCATCCCTACCATGTCTTTCATCTCATGGGCATATTCCTATATTGTCCCCAATGTTTGGTTTTGGGGTTCATACGCAGCGAAAATTACAAAACAATTTTGACAAAAACCCCAACAAAATCCGAATCTAATTCCATTAAAAACGTTTAAACCATGAAAACTTAATCATACCTCAGTCGCAATGTACCTTTCTGAAGGTTAATCGATCTCTAAGGCGCTGCCAACGACGAACGCCCTCTATCAGCAGTCCACACACGAACGGCGGCAGAGATTTGAAGTGCTAGCTTTGAGAGAATACCAAATCTTTTTGTTTCTCTCCAAAACGATCCAGAGCATATAGAAAACCCTGAGTCGTTTCTTAAACGAAAAAAAGAGTTTCAACCTTTTGATCTTTCGTACGTGTATTCTAACTTAAAGCGTCTATTTATACAACCCTTGTATATAGACGGTTAAGTAAATTACACATATACCCCTACTTAAAGAAGTATAAGTGTAATACACCATAAGGACGTTTCTGTCATGAATTTTATCATATAAAATTTGTTTTTCTGGAAACATCTTAAAATCTCGCAAAACCATTCTTGGTGTGCGACTCACACAACGTTGGAAGTGTACCAAAACATATTATAGTATACAAGAAATAAGCGGCCTCTAGCAAGACATTATGACTACCCAAGTCGTACGAATATCAAATCGATACAACCTAATCAATAGTGTATATAAAATCCTTTTGTCACACAATATCCTTTTGATCAAATATAAGGCATGAAATTGTCATCCAACATGTTCAATCGTACTAGTCTCGATCTTTAGGCAGACTGAAAACATCCAAGTGACATTGATCAATATCAATTCACTTAGACTTGGCCTTTTAACAGTCTAACACATCGAGGGATCCACAGGATATATATCTTTATATGAGACGGACAAATTCTATCTTGATTACACAACTTCATCGCATTGCTCACACAGTAACCAATCATAACCTTTATAATCGTCCGGTTAAAGACAACGTTTGATTGTGTCAAATCACTGTGTTCCTAATGTTGAAGTCTCTGGGAATCTCAAGTCAGAGGACTAGAAAATATACCTATCATGAGAAACAACTATGACTTAATCCATGTGATGTCCTCATAGCGGGTCGATCCGGTACTTTGTTCCCTAACAAATACTCGTGATCTTGATTCGTATGCCTATACGTATAATCATCATATGATCATCAATCAAGACTCACACTAGTCTTAATTCATTATAGTTCCCAGTATAATGATCGACTAGGGACATTTAGGATATTTCTGTAAATACCCATGGATCTTATTATAATGTAGACATGCAAATTAATTATAATAAACAACAAATGAAATCCTTTATTTTATTAACTAAAAGTATTCATAAAGACAGTTAATGGATTGACCTAGGGCACATGCCCCAACATCTCCCACTTGCACTAGGGCCAAGCATACATGCATCTAGTGCCTAATGATCTAACATGACCATCATGTTTTGCTTGTGGAAAAGCTTTTGTCAATGGATCCGCAACGTTGTCTTCAGTTGGTACTCCGCAAATCTTTACGTCTCCCCTCTCAATAATTTCTCTGATGAGATGAAAACGCCTGAGTATATGTTTGGATCTGTGGTGTGATCTAAGTTTCATGGCCTGTGCTATTGCCCCGTTATTGTCACAATACAAACAAACATGGTTAGCAATACTTGGAACCAAACCTAGTTAAGAAATGAACTTTTTGATCCAAACTGCCTCCTTTGCTGCATCGGACGCCGCAATATACTCGGTTTATGTTGTAGAATTTGCCACGATCTCTTGCTTCGAACTTTTCCACTTTCTTCTGCACCCCCATTCAACATAAACACATATCCAGTCTGCGATCTAAAATTATCTATATCAGTTTGAAAACTTGCATCTGTGTAACCATTTACAACTAGATCATTTTCAAAACCTCCATAGAACAAGAACACTTCCTTAGTCCTTCTTAAGTACTTAAGGATGTTCTTTACTGCTATCCAGTGACTCTCACCAGGATCTGACTGATATCTGCATGTAGTGCTCAAAGCATATGATACTATCAAGTCGAGTGCATAGCATAACATACATGATAAATCCAATAGCCGATGCATATGGAATCTTATTCATACGGTCTCGCTCATCATTTGTCCTAGGACATTGATTCTTGCAGAGACTTATGCCATGAGACATTGGCAACAATCCTCTTTTAGAGTCTTGCAAAGCGAACCTATTCAAGACCTTGTCTATGTAAGCACTCTGACTTAGACCGATTAGCCTCTTAGATCTATCCCTATAGATCCTTATCCCTAGGATATAGGCTGCATCTCCTAAGTCTTTCATTGAAAAACACTTCCCTAACCAAGACTAGACATTCTGCAATGTTGGGATGTCATTTCCAATGAGTAATATATCATCAACATACAGTACCAGAAAAACAACTACACTCCCACTGACCTTCTTGTATACACAAGGCTCATCTTCGTTCTTAATAAAACCAAAATCCTTGATTGCTTCATCAAAACAAAGATTCCAACTCCGAGAAGCTTGCTTTAATCCATAAATGGATATTTGAAGCTTGCATACCTTCCTAGAATTCTCAGGATGTACAAAACCTTCAGGTTGTGTCATATAAATGTCCTCAAGCAACTTTCCATTAAGAAATGCTATTTTTACATCCATTTGCCATATTTTATAGTCATAATATGCAGCAATGGCAATTAAAATTCTTATGGATTTAAGCATGGCTACTTCGAAAAAGTTTCATCATAATCAACACCTTGAGTCTGCCTGAAACCTTTTGCTATAAGTCTTGCTTTAAAAGTATGCACATTGCCATCCATGTCAGTTTTTTCTTGAAAACCCATTTACATCTAATGGTCTTACCACCTTCAGGTAAATCAACTAAGTTCCAAACTTGGTTATCATACATGGATAGCATCTCGGAATTCATGGCACTTAGCCATTTATCTGAGTCTGGTCTAGACATAGCCTCCTGATAAATGGTGGGCTCGTTTTGATCCAAAAGCAACACATCACGACTATCAGTAATGAGAAATCCGAATCTCCATAGCTCATGTCTTACCCTACCAGATTTACGTGGGCCTTGTGTCACTTGCGGAAGGTTCAACTGGTTCAGAACGTTGTTGAACTTCTAGTAGCGGTTTAGTGTTTATCTGTGATTCTTGAACTTTTTCAAGATTTATTTCTCTCCCACTAGTGTCTTATGAAATAAACTATTTTTCCATAAAGGCACCATACCGAGCAACAAACACTTTATTCTCTGCAGGGATTATAAATGTAATATCCTTTTGTTTCCTTAGGATACCCCACAAATAAACACTTATCAGATTTAGGTGCTAGTTTTTCTTAGACTTGTCGCTTTACGTAAGCCTCACAACCCCAAATCTTAAGAAAAGACAAACTAGGTCTCTTCCCGTACCATATCTCATATGGTGTTTTATCAACTGCTTTAGAAGGAACTCGATTTAGAGTGAAAGCTGTAGTTTGTAATGCATAACCCCAAAAGGATAATGAAAGATCTCGCATGACTCATCATAGATCGAACCATATCTAATAAGGTTCGATTTCTCCTTTCGAAACTCCATTCCATTGTGGAGTTGCTGGTGGAGTCAATTGGGAGACAATCCCACAATTTCTAAGATGATCATCAAATTCTTGGCTTAAATACTCACGACCTCGATTTGATCGAAGTGTTTTGATAGTTTTACCAAGTTGATTCTAAACTTCTTTTTGAAACGTTCGAAACATCTCAAATTATTCAGCTTTATGTTTCATAAGATATACATAACCATATATGCTGAAATCATCTATAATGTAATGAAGTACTGATAACCTCCTCTAGCCATTGTGTTTATAGGACCGCATACATCGACGTATTAGACCCAATAAATCACTAGCCCTTTCACTTGTGTCCAAGATAAAGGGACTTTTAGTCATCTTGCCCATAAACAAGATACGCACGTTTCATATGTTTCTAAATCAAATGAATCTAGAAGTCCATCTTTATGGAGCTTCGTTATGCGTTTCTCATTTATGTGCCCGAGACGACAATGCCAAAGATAGGTTTGATTCAAATCATTTGACTTGAATCTCTTTGTATTTATGTTAAACACTGGAGTATCAATGGACTTTTTCATGCTTAGAATATAAAGACCATCATACAAATCAACATTTGCATAAAATATGCCTTTACGAGAAATGGAACATCTATCATTTGCAATAATAAAACCAAAACCATCTATATCCAAACATGAAACAGAAATGATGTTTCTGCTCAAGGCAGGCACAAAATAACAATTATTTAAAGTTAAAATAAGTCCACTAGATAAAACTAAGTCATATGATCCAACGACCAGGGCGAAAGAACTCTTGCTCCATTCCCTACGCGGAGGATGACTTCTCCTTTCTTCAACTTTCTACTTCGGTGAGTCCCTGCACATTTATACAAATGTGAGATCCACATCCAGTATCTAATACCCATGAATCACTAGTAGATAAATTAATTTCAATAACATAAATACCTGTAATGGTAGTCGCACTACCCTTTTTCTTCCTTAGATCTTCCAAATAGAGTTTGCAATTTCTGAACCAATGTCCAGGTGCATGGCAGAAATGGCAATTTCCTTCTTTTTCTTTTGGGTGTTTTGAAGCAGGAATACGCTAGGGCTTGACTTGTTCTACAGGCTTTATGACAGGTGCAACAGCAGCCTTGTCAACTTCAGCCTTACCTTTGCCTTTCTTCTTCATTCCCTTTCCCTTTTGGACCATCAACACATTACTTGAGGGTTTCTTGATATTTTGTTCAGCAGTTTTGAGCATCAAATGCAAGTCTGATATTGATTTCTCCATATTATTCATATTGTAGTTTATCACGAATTGTGAGTAACTCTCCGGTAATGAATTTAGGATCAAATCGTAGCCAACTCTTGGCTTATGGGAAATCCGAGTCTATCAAGCTGGTCAACATAGCCCTTCATCTTCAGAACATGAGGACTAACTAACGCACCCTCAGTCATCTTGCAAGAACATACGTTTTTGACTGTCTCGAACCTTTCTTGCCTAGCTTGCTGTTGGAACATTTCCTTCAGCGTTATAGCCATGTCATAGGCTTCCATTAGTTCCATGTCATTCTGAAGTTCAGGAATCATAGTTGCAAGCATAATACATGCAACATTAGTAGAATCGTTGACATGCTTATTATGCGCATCCTTCACAGCTTTCGTAGCATTGGCTGGTGGGTCCCCAGGGATTGGAGCATCCAAGACATACAACTTGCGTTCATGCTTAAGAACAATTCTCAAGTTTCGAACCGATCGAAAGTTAGTCCCGGATATAGCTTATCCTTCTCAAGGATGGATCGCGATGACGATGGGATTATTGTTACTTGAAGAGGCCATTGATCTACAATAAAGATTATGCAAAGTTTATTTTAGTATAGAGGAATAGACTCCCACTAAATTAACAACCCTCCTAAAACGTAATGTTTATTTAGGGGACTAAAATCTATATTTCACCCAATTCTATGACAGCTATGGCATGAAACACAGAACTAGATTATTTAGGTAGGCAACAGTTACCAATTATATCTTATGTAATTTTTAGATCCTTTTATGAGATATGGGTCATCTTATGTCTTAGCATGTTTTTATCTCATCATTTGCCTAAAGCTCAAAACTATTTTGATGGCTTTATTAAGTCGAACCATTTTAAACATTAAGGTAACTCTTACCCAACTTGTCTCACCAAGATAACATAATACAAACAGCTATGGCCGAAACTATATTAGTGTGATCGAGGCATTGACAAGTGTTTAAAATGGATGGGACGAGACTTAAAATTTAATAGAGGGATTTTATTCAGTTTTAGTGATTTTATATAAACAATGAAATATCATATTTTTTATTGATTTGTTCAATCACTAAACAATTTGGAATTTTTTTTTATATACTTTTCACTAACAAAAGAATTTCCGTACGCTAGGATTAGTTAGACACGCGGTCCCGTTGGCGGTTAGCGACGGGGTACAAGAGGCGGCGCCCCCGTTTTTTTTTTTTTAGAAGACGAATCTCAATTCCGAAAATTAAAATTCGCTATAGAAAATCATAATTTTTGCTAATTTTATTATCATAAATTAACCCCTTAATTTATCCGAAATTAAGTCAATTAAAATATTTTTAATTAACCCAGGCCCATATCTAACTAATCATCTTATCCTAATCCAATTAGGATTTAAGATATTTGAATCATAGTATATTACCAATAACAAGATTCTTGATATTTATCTCCTATCCAATAGGGATAACGAAACCGATTTTGCTTATATCTCCTAATCTAATTTGTTATCTATCTTTATCAAATAGAAACTTCATAACAAAATAGATATAACAAGATAAATAAATAATTTCGAACATTAATTATTTATTTTGGATTTAAAATATTTGAATCCTAGTATATCACCAATAACAAGATTCTTGATATTTATCTCCTATTATAATTTGTTATCTATCTTTATCAAATAAAAACTTCATAACAAAATAGATATAACAAGATAAATAAATAATTTCGAAAATTAATTATTTATAAATAAATAATTTTTAAAATTAATTATTTGAAATTTCGGTCTTCATCCAAATAATCACAAACATGTAATTGAATCATGAACTACTATCCCAATCGAACTTAATGGTGTCATGGATCATAGAACACGAAACTCAATTCATTAAAATTATTTATAAACAAATTTCAATTAAATCACGAATATATGTATCATATACACAAAACATGATAATAAATCTCACAGAAAACTTATGTATATCACATATACATCAAATATTAACATGCTTTCAATCATATATCATGTATATATCAGAAGAAAACATGCAATGAATTTAATGGAATCGAACTCGATGGCTCTGATACCACTGTTTGGTTTTGGGGTTCATACGTAGTGGAAATTACAAAACAATTTTGACAAAAACCCCAACAAGATCCGAACCTAATTCCATTTAAAACGTTTAAACCATGAAAACTTAATCATACCTCAGTCGCAATGTACCTTTCTGAAGGTTAATCGATCTCTAAGGCGCTCAACGACGAACGCCTCTCTATCGCCATGATCCACACACGAACGCGTAGAGATTTGAAGTGCTAGCTTTGAGAGAATACCAAATCTTTTTGTTTCTCTCCGAAACGATCCAGAGCATACCAAAAACCCTAAGTCGTTTCTTAAACGAAAAAAAAAGAGTTTTGGCCTTTTGATCTTTCGTACGTGTATTCTAACTTAAAGCGTCTATTTATACAACCCTTGTATATAGACGGTTAAGTAAATTACACATATACCCCTACTTAAAGAAGTATAAGTGTAATACACCACAAGGACGTTTCTGTCATGAATTATATCATATAAAATTCATTTTTCTGAACCATCTTAAAATCTTGCAAAACCATTCTTAGTGTGCAACCCAATAGGCTCATACAACATTGGCAGTGTACCAAAACATATTTTGGTATACAAGACATAAGCGGCCTCTAGCAAGACATTATGACTACCCAAGTCGTACGAATATCAAATCGATACAACCTAATCAATAATGTATATAACATCCTTTTGTCACACGATATCCTTTTGATCAAACATAAGGCACTGAATTGTCATCCAACATGTTCAATCGTACTAGTCTCGATTTTTAGGTAGACTGAAAACTTCCAAGTGACATTGATCAATATCAATTCACTTAGACTAGGCCTTTTAACAGTCTAACACATCGAGGGATCCACTGGATATCTCTCTTTATATGAGAGGGAAAAATTCTATCTTGATTACACAACTTCATCACATTGCTCACACAGTAACCAATCACAACCTTTATAATCATCCGGTTAAAGACAACGTTTGATTGTGTCAAATCATTGTGTTCCTAATGTTGATGTCTCTGGTAATCTCAAGTCAGAGGACTAGAAAATATACCTATCATGAGAAACAACTATGACTTAATCCATGTGATGTCCTCATAGCGGGTCGATCCAGTACTTTGTTCCCTAACAAATATTCGTGATCTTGATTCGTATCCCTATACGTATAATCGTCATATGATCATCAATCAAGACTCACACTAGTTTTAATTCATTATAGTTCCCAGTATAATGATCGACTAGGGACATTTAGGATATTTCTGTAAATACCCATGGATCTTATTATAATGTAGACATGCAAATTAATTATAATAAACAACAAATGAAATCCTCTATTTTATTAACTAAAAGTATTCATAAAGACAATTAATGGATTGACCTAGGGCACATGCCCCAACACCCAATGCAACCAAAACCTCATATGTTTGTACCCAGAGGCCACCGATCATGAATCTTCCTTTTTACCATTTTGACCCTTATGCACTTGGTCTGTCACATTCATATATGAACCATGGAATGCCTAGACATCTAACTTATGCTTCATTACCTCAATACATGCCAAGTCCATTTACTCGACCATTTTATAATTATACTATGACATATATTGGAAATGGCTTATTCATGAACCTGTTAAGCGTGCCATCGCCTCATGTTCCTTTCGGCCAACCACATACAAGAAGTTAGTATTTTGGAACGTATCAACCTCATATTTTTGGTAACATTAGTAGCAGAGGTGAGTCGAGTAAACTAGATGAAGAAGAGCAATCGACTCGACGAAAATTGATACATGATCAACAACTTCAATAAATTGAACCAGATGTACAAACACAACTTCCAACTCGACGTAAAGTACATCCAGTTTGTATCATAGAGCAGTAATGTCAATGTAACTGTCGATAGACCTGTGTAGGTTTTTTTAATGTCGTAGTGATTTTTTTTTTCAATTTTTATCTTAATTGAATTAAATTGTATAGTTTATTTTTCATGGAATGAAATTGTTTTTCAAAAGTTCTTTATTGTTTAAAATTTTAAATTCTAGACAAAAAAATAAAGTAGTTTTGGCATAAAATTTTTTTCATCTTCATATCCCTTCTTATGATAACGATATAGAAGCAAGCCAAAACTTTAAAGGTTTCATAAAGTGCCTTTCATTTGTAGATGCACCATGTAGAGTTTTATTGATAGGCAAGACTTTTTAAGGCAAGATAGGTAGTGGGGCGTAACATGCTAACATCATAGGCGGTGGTTTGCATGGGTTTACAATTGCAATTGGTATGCAAGACGTCCATATCCACCTCGAAATATGTGCGTGATGTTTGTATGTATTGCATGGGCTTGCATGGATTGTCCATGTCGAGTTATGTGCATGATGTTTTCAGGGGTTGTATGGTTTGCAATGGTTATGTACGCGTTGTTCACTTAGAGATACGTGTGTGACGTTTGCATGGTTTGCATTAATTGGATGAGGTTGCATGGGGTGTCCACTTCAAGATACATGCTTGATGTTTGCATGGTTTGCATGGATTGCATAAGGTTGCATGAGTTGTCCACTTAAAGATATGTGCGTGAAGTATGCATGGCTTGCATGGATTGCACCAGGTCCCATAAGTTGTGCACTTCGAGATACATGCGTGGCCTTTGCATGGTTTGCATTGATTGAACGAGATTGCATGAGTGTCGCCCACCTCGAGATATGCGCGTGGTGTTTGCATGAGTTGTTTAGCTCGAAATACTTTCATTATGTTTGCAGGGGTTATCCATGTCGAGATGCGCGTATTGCACGAGGTTGCATGGGTTGTCCACTTCGAGATGCGTTTGTGACATTAGCATGGTTTGCATGGATTGCATGAGGTTGTATGAGTTGTCCACTTTGAGATATGTGTGTGATGTATGCATGCTTTGCATGGATTGCACGAGGTTGCGTAAGTTGCCCACCTCGAGTACTTGTGTGATGTTTGCATGGTTTGTATGTATTGCATAAGGTTACATGAGTCGCACACCTCGAGACAAATGCGTGACGTTTGCATGAATTGCAAGAGGTAGCATGGGTCGCCCACCTTGACATACGTGTTTTACATTTGCATGTGTTATCTACCTCAAGATACATGCATGACGTTTGCATGGGTTGTCCACTTCAAGATGCGTGTGTCATTAACATGGGCTGCTCACCTCGAAATACGTGCATAACGTTTACATGAGGTGTTCTTCTCGAGATACATGCATGTGGTTTACATGGGTTTTCCACCTCGAGTCACGCTTGTGTGACGTTAGGTTGGTTGGGCTGAACAAATAACTCGGTTCGAGAATGAGTAATTCATACACTTAGTATTTTATATGAATAAATCCTAAAATGAGTTATTCATACAAAGTTCCACCTCATCAAACCACCCCATGTACTCATGAACAACATGCCCCACGGACTCATGAGCAATACACCATGGTGTGTCCACCTCATTGTTGGGGCATGTGCCCTTGGTCAATCCATTAACTGTCTTTATGAATACTTTTAGTCAATAAAATAGAGGATTTCATTTGTTGTTTATTGTAATTAATTTGCATGTTTACGTTATAATAAGATCCATGTGTATTTGCATAAATATCCTTAATGTCCGTAGTCGATCATTATACTGGGAACTATAATGAATTAAAACTAGTGCGAGTCTTGATTGATGATCATATGATGATTATACGTATAGGGATACGAATCAAGATCACGAGTGCTTGTTAGGGAACAAAGTACTAGAATGACCCCCTATGAGAACATCACATGGATTAAGTCATAGTTGTTTCTCATGATAGGTATATTTTTTAGTCCTCTCACTTGAGATTACCAGAGACTTCAACATTACACAATGATTTGACACAATCAAACGTTGTCTTTAACCGGACGATTATAAAGGTTGTGATTGGTTATTGTATGAGCAATGTAATGAAGTTGTGTAATCGAGATAAAATTTGTCCCTCTCATATAAAGAGAGATATCTAGTGGATCCCTCGATATGTTAGAGCGTTAAAAGGCCTGGTCTAAGTGAATTGATATTGATCAATGTCATTTGGATGTTTTCAGTCTACCTAGAGATCGAGACTAGTACGATTGAACATGTTGGATGACAATTTCATGCCTTATGTTTGATCAAAAGGATATCGTTTGACAAAAGGATGTTGTATACACTATTGATTAGGTTGTATCGATTTGATATTCGTACAACTTGGCTGACCGGCCAGCGGGACCGCCGTCTAACTAATCCTAGCGCATGGAAATTCTTTTATTAGTGAACAATATAAAAATCTCCAAATTGTTTAGTGATTTAACAAATCAATAAAATATATGATATTTCATTATTTACATAAAATCACTAAAACTGAATAAAATCCCTCTATTAAATTTTAAGTCTCATGTCATCCATTTTAAACACTTCTCTAGACCTCGATCACACTAATACAATTTCATCCATAGCTGGGTGTATTGTGTTATCTTGGGGAGACAAGTTGGATAAGAGTTACTTAAATGTTTAAAATGGTCCGACGTAATAAAGCTATCAAAATAGTTTTGAGCTTTAGACACATGATGAGATAAAAACATGATAAGACATAAGATGTCCCGTATCTCATAAAAGTATCTAAAATTGCATAACATGTAATTAGTAACTTTACCTAACTAAATAATCTAGTTTTGTGTTTCATGCCATAGCTGTCATAGAATTATGTGAAATATGGATTTTAGTCCCCTAAATAAACAATGTGTTTTAGGAGGGTTGTTAATTTAGTAGAAGTCTATTCCTCTATACTAAAATAAACTTTGCATAATCTTTATTGTAGATCAATGGCCTTTTCAAGTAACAATAATCCCCTATCACTGTGATCCATCCTTGAGAAGGATAAGCTATCTGGGACTAACTTTCTTGACTGGTTCAAAAATTTGAGAATTGTTCTTAAGCATGAACGCAAGTTGTATGTCCTGGATACTCCAATCCCTGAGGACCCACCAGCCAATGCTATGAAAGCTGTGAAGGATGCACTTAATAAGCATGTCAACGATTCTACTGATGTTGGATGTATTATGCCAGCAACTATGGTTCCTGAACTTCAGAAGGACATGGAACTAATGGAAGCCTACGACATGGCTATAATGCTGAAGGAAATGTTCCGACAACATGCTAGGTAAGAAAGGTTCGAGACAGTCAAAAACCTACATTCTTGCAGGATGACTGAGGGTGCGTCAGTTAGTCCTCATGTACTGAAGATGAAGGGCTATGTTGACCAGCTTGATAGACTCGGATTTCCCACAAGACAAAAGTTGGCTACGTATTTGATCCTGAATTCATTACCAGAAAGTTACTTACAACTTGTGATAAACTACAATATGAATAATATGGAGAAACAATTTTCAGAGTTGCATTTGATACTCAAAATTGCTGAACAAAATATCAAGAAACCCTCTAGTAATGTGTTGATGGTCCAAAAGGGAAAGGGAATGAAGAAAAAAGGCAAAGGCAAGGCTAAAGTTTTCAAGGCTGCTGCTGCACCTATCGCAAAGCCTGTGGAACAAGTCAAGGGTAGTGTGACTACTACTACAGGTATTTATGTTATTGAAATTAATTTATATACTAGTGATTCATGGGTATTAGATACCGGATGTGGATTTCACATTTGTATAAATTTGCAGGGACTCACCAGAAGTAGAAAGTTGAAGAAGGAGAAGTCATCCTCCGCGTAGGGAATGGAGCTAGAGTTGTTGCCCTGGCTGTTGGATCATATGACTTAGTCTTACCTAGTGAAATTATTTTAACTTTAAATAATTGTTATTTTGTGCCTGCCTTGAGCAGAAACATCATTCTGTTTCACGCTTGGATATGGATGGTTTTTATTTTATTATTGCGAATAATAGTTGTTCCATTTCTCGTAAAGGTATATTTTATGCATATGTTGATTTGTTTGATGGTCTTTATATTCCAAGCATGAAAAGGTCAACTGATACTCCAGTCTTTAACATAAATACAAAGAGATTCAAGTCAAATGATTTGAATCAAACCTATCTTTGGCATTGTCGTCTCGGGCATATAAACGAGAAACGCATAATGAAGCTCCATAAAGATGAACTTCTAGATACATTTGATTTAGAAACATATGAAAAGTGCGTATCTTGTTTACTAGGCAAGATGTCGAAAAGTCCCTTTACTGGACACAGTGAGAGGGCAAGTGATTTATTGGGTCTAATACATACTGATGTATGCGGTCCTATAAACACAATGACTAGAGGAGGTTATCAGTACTTCATTACATTTACTGATGATTTTCGCAGATATGGTTATGTATATATAATGAAACATAAAGCTGAATCATTTGAGATGTTTTGAACGTTTCAAAATGAAGTGCAGAATCAACTTGGTAAAACTATCAAAACACTTCGGTCAGATCGAGGTGGTGAGTATTTGAGCCAAGAATTTGATGATCATCTTAGAAATTGTAGGATTATCTCCCAATTGACTCCACCAGAAACTCCACAGTGGAATGGAGTTTCTGAAAGGAGAGATCGAACCTTATTAGATATGGTTCGATCTATAATGAGTCATGCAGATCTTCCATTATCCTTTTAGGTTTATGGATTACAAACTGCAACTTTCACTCTAAATCGAGTTCCTTCTACAACGGTTGATAAAACAACATATAAGATATGGTACAGAGGAGAGACCTAGTTTGCCTTTCCCTAAGATTTGGGGTTGCGTGGCTTACGTAAAACGATAAGTCTCAAAAAAACTAGCACCTAAATCTGATAACTGTTTATTTGTGGGGCATTCTAAGGAAGCAAAAGGATATTACTTTTATAATCCCGCTGAGAACAAAGTGTTCGTTGCTCGGTATGGTGCCTTTATGGAAAAACAATTTATTTCAAAAGACACTAGTGGGAGAGAAATAAATCTTGAAGAAGTTCAAGAATCACAGATAAACCCCGAATGACTACTCGAAGTTCAACAACATTCTGAACCTGTTGAACCTCCACAAGTGACACAAGGCCCACATAAATCTGGTAGGGTAATACATGAGACAGAGAGATTCGCATTTCTCATTACTGATAGTCGTGATGTGTTGCTTATGGATCAAAATGAGCCCACCACTTATCAGGAGGCTATGTCTGGACCAGACTCAGATAAATGGCTAAGTGCCATGAACTCTGAGATGCAATCCATGTACGATAACCAAGTTTGGAACTTGGTTGATTTACTTGAAGGTGGTAAGACCATTATATGTAAATGGGTTTTCAAGAAGAAAAATGATATGGATGGCAAAGTGCATACTTTTAAAGCAAGACTTGTAGCAAAAGTTTCAGGCAAACTCAAGGTATTGATTATGATGAAACTTTTTCGCCAATAGCCATGCTTAAATCCGTAAGAGTTTTAATTGCCATTGTTGCATATTATGACTATGAGATATGACAACTGAATGTAAAAACAACATTTCTTAACGGAAAGGACGTGTATATGACACAACCTGAAGGTTTTATACATCCTAATAATTCTAGGAAGGTATGCAAGCTTCAAAGATCCATTTATGGATTAAACCAAGCTTCTCGGAGTTGAAATCTTCGTTTTGATGAAGCATTCGAGGATTTTGGTTTTGTTAAGAACGAAGATGAGCATTGTGTATACAAGAAGGTCAGTGGGAGTGTAGTTGTTTTTCTTGTACTGTATGTTGATGATATATTACTCATTGGAAATGACATCCCAACATTGCGAGAATGTCAAATCTTGGTTAGGGAAGTGTTTCTTAATGAAAGCTTAGGAGATGCAACGTATATCCTAGGGATAAGGATTTATAGGGATAGATCTAAGAGGCTAATCGGTCTAAGTCTGAGTGCTTACATAGATAAGGTGCTGAATAGGTTCAGTTTGCAAGACTCTAAAAGAGGATTGTTGCCAATGTTTCATGGCATAAGTCTCAGCAAGATTCAATGTCCTAAGACAAATGATGAACGAGACCGTATGAATGAGATTCCATATGCATCAGCTATTGGATCTACCATGTATGTCATGTTATGCACTCGACCTGATGTATCATATGCTTTGAGCACTACAAGCAGATATTAGTCAAATCCTGGTGAGAGTCACTGGATAGCAGTAAAGAACATTCTTAAATACTTAAGAAGGACTAAGGAAGTATTCTTGGTCTATGGAGGTTTTGAAAATGATCTAGTTGTAAATGGTTACACAGATGCAAGTTTTCAAACTGATAGAAATAATTTTAGATCACAGTCTGGATATGTGTTTACTAGTAAGCTGGAAAAGTTTGAAGCAAGAGACTCTGGCAAATTCTACAACAGAAGCTAAGTATATTACAGCGTCTGATGCAACAAAGGAGGCTGTTTGGATCAAAAAGTTCATTTCTGAACTAGGTGTGGTTCCAAGTATTGCTAACCTTGTTTGTCTGTAAAGTGACAATAACGAGGCAATAGCACAGGCCAAGGAACCTAGATCACACCACAGATCTAAACATATACTCAAGCGTATTCATCTCATCAGAGAAATTATTGAGAGAGAAGACGTGAAGATTTGTAGAGTACTACTGAAGACAACGTTGTGAAACCATTGACAAAAGCTCTTCCACCAGCAAAACATGATGGTCACGTTAGATCATTAGGCATTAGATGCATGTATGATTGGCCCTAGTGCAAGTGGGAGATGTTGGGGCATGTGCCCTAAGTCAATCCATTAACTGTCTTTATGAATAATTTTAATTAATAAAATAGAGGATTTCATTTGCTATTTATTATAATTAATTTACATGTTTACATTATAATAAGATCCATGGGTATTTGAGGAAATATCCTAAATGTCCCTAGTCGATCATTATACTGCGAACTATAATGAATTAAGACTAGTGTGAGTCTTGATTGATGATCATATGATGATTATATGTATAGGGACACGAATCAAGATCACGAGTACTTGTTAGGGAACAAAGTACTGGAATTACCCGCTATGAGAACATCACATGGATTAAGTCATAGTTGTTTCTCATGATATGTATATTTTTCGGTCCTCTGACTTGAGATTACCAGAGACTTCAACATTAGGAACACAATGATTTGACACAATCAAACATTGTCTTTAACCGGACGATTATAAAGGTTGTGATTGTTTATTGTGTGAGCAATATGATGAAGTTATATAATCGAGATAAAATTTGTCCCTGTCATATAAAGAAAGATATTCAGTGGATCCCTCGATGTGTTAGACTGTTAAAAGGGCCTAGTCTAAGTGAATTGATATTGATCAATGTCACTTAGATGTTTTCAATCTGCCTAGAGATCGAGACTAGTACGATTGAGCATGTTGGATGACAATTCCATGACTTATGTTTGATCAAAAGGATATCATGTGACAAAAGGATGTTGTACACACTATTGATTAGGTTGTATCGATTTGATATTCGTACAACTTGGGTATTCATAATGTCTTGCTAGAGGCCGCTTATGACTTATATACCAAAATGTGTTTTGGTACACTGCCAACATTGTATGAGCCTATTGGGTCGCATACTAAGAATGGTTTTACGAGATTTTAAGATGGTTCAGAAAAATGAATTATACATGATAAAATTCATGACGGAAACATCCTTGTCGTGTATTACACTTATACTTATTTAAGTAGGGGTATATGTGTAATTTACTTAACCGTCTATATACAAGGGTTGTTTAAATATACGCTTTAAGTTAGAACACATTGATGCAATATTAGGGCTGAAACTCTATTTTCGTTTAGAAACGAATTAGGGTTTTCTTGTACGCTCTGGATCGTTTTGGACAGAAACAAAAAGGTTTGGTATTATGTTGAACCTAACACTTCGAATCTCGGCCGTCGCTCGTGTGTGGACTTCTGGTAGAGGGCGTTCGTTGTTGGCAGCACCTTAGAGATCGATCAACCTTCAGAAAGGTATTTTACGACCGAGGTATGATTAAGTTTTCTTGGTTTAAACGTTTTAATGAAATTAGATTCGGATGCTGTTGGAGTTTTTGTCAAAATTGCTTTGTAATCTCCGCTGCGTATGAACCCCAAAACCTAACACTCATCATAAATAGCTCTTTTTGAAAAGGAGTTATACATTAGTTTTGTTACTTTAAAGAAACCTCCCTATTTGATGAATAGAAAATATACCCACAATACTTTGTGAAATAGGCCACTTAGGTAGACTCCCATTTACTCCACTTAGGTGAATTTATTCTAATTAAGTCAAATAAACAAACTTTAGGATACTTAGATTTAAGCTAGATAAATATTCTTAAGTTAAGTAACTCACTAAGGCAAATAAACTAATTACTGGCCTAATTCTTCAACTTAGATCTTTTTACATAATTTGGTCACATTTAGATTAATCCATGATAAATTTTAGAATCATAACATAACTTCGATGTCTAGACTCAGTCTAATTAAAATTAAAGCACAAACTACGCCTAAAGTTTGAACCTACCTCATGTCCCGGTGCACACACACCAAACTCGATACCACCTTTAGCTCTCAACTTTCGATGCTAAAATATTTAAAAGTTGTGTGTGCAAATATAGAAAGGTATACCACAGGTATCAAATACAAGTAAAATTATTTAATTACTAAGTCAATGTCGACACCCGAATACTGATCAATTTTCCATGTAGGATTAGCCACTAGGTTGCGGTCCTACAAGGCAATGTGACTAGGACTAGTATTTTCAAGTTGTTACAAACTTCCCAACAAATAATTTTTTTTTCCTTGAAATTAAATTTTAACTCGGGCTCATTCTTAATGCATATAACGAGTTAGTACTAGTTAATCGGTCCCTCCACTTATTCTCATGTAGAGTCGTTCAAACGTGCTTTAGTGAATTTAGACACTCTCTAAACTATGGGCCCATGGCCCCTTCCAACATCTTAGAGTGTTCCCATTCAAACTAGGACTTAATAAAGTCGTTCCTCATAGTTTGAGCCCTTGTAAGATCTGCAGACTCACTTAGAGTTGCTTCAAATAGCCCAATCTCCAAATTTGAATGACGGACTCGTGTAGAGTCATCCCAATTGCTCACTATTCTAAGATGAACTATGGAGTCATGTAGAGTCACTTCAAACAACTCAAATCCCAAGAGTTACCAAATTGTAGGATTCATCCGCTTCTGATAGGTAGACTACTTAGGATTTAACAGAGCATGTTTCTAGCCACTTCTAACAATTTAAATTTTCCAACTAAATTGTAGTTAGCTTAGATTAAATCTTTCAAACTTTAGGCCTACTCAGACTGCTCCCGACTACTAAAGGCTTTAATGTGGATGTAAACAATTTCAATTGTAGGTGTCGAACATTAATAAATTGCAAAATCTAGTAATCATGGCGCAAAATGTTACTATCATCCCTCGATCATCATTCTCGTAATTACATTCGTGATGACTTGTGCCTTGAAGGCAGGTCCGTAATCAATTTCTCGAAAATACAATATCAGAGTTAGTTCTCGAGAATTTTAATGAACAACTATCTATTGTTAACTTAATCCATATTGAATTGAGATAACTAAGGTCTCGTCAAGACCTCATCAAAACCTAGGAAGTTAAAATGTATGACAAAATTACGACTACAATCATCATGAACAATGCATGCTTATGTATCATAGGATAAATCACAACTTTTCTAATCCTGCGTCACTTTAGGTTTGTTCAAGGCAATTTTTCATATCCCATATACCATAACCTACAAAAAAATTACACTCGTCACGGACTCTAAACCTCAGTTGCATGTTTCTTATCCTCTTTAACCCTGTTGAGATCAAGTAGTACTATGCCTAGTAAGCGTTAACCATAACTCTATCAACTAAAATCTTGAAGTGTTACCTAGCATAAAAGCTCAAATTTATCTACCTATGCATATTATAATGGTAACTAAAATAAATTCATACCCTTAGTACGATCACGCGTCATCTCCTGTCCCGGCTCTACCACTATGTAGATTCTCTCCATGACGTTTAGTTGAGTACTGCCGTACGATACAACTCTAGACATTTGTCCTTCATGTGTCTTAGTTGACCGCATTTGAAACACACTCTCTATCCTCAAGGACCAATTCTACTACTCCTGTATATGCTCTCCATATTCAATCATTGTTACTGAACTGGCGGCATTGTTTGCGATGGCCGACTAGGATACTAGCAACAGGGATAGGGGGAACCACAATTGTAGGAGCCAATTGTATTGGTTGTGCCATTGACTAACACATGTCGGGTGTATATAATAAATTTCCTACCTTTATTATTTTCTTTATTTTTTTTAGTAGTGGTAAGTGGGGATCATCTCCACATGAATATTTCAAATTTCTCTATTAAAATATTATTTTTACTTTAATTTAATTAATTAATTAATTGAACTTACTAATTCAATCTATAATATAATATTCATTAACTAATTTTATTAGCCTAACTGACTCAATCTTAAATTCATTATCAATCAATTTAATTCAATTAGATAATAAATAAATATATGAACAAACATCAAGAACAATGAAATATCAATCCGTTTTGCATCCAAAAATGTTACCTCAATCAATATAGTCATGAGCAAACTTTATAAAGTACCATAGATCATTAAACTGTACTCATAAGTAAGTAAACAGTCTTTAGCCAGCCATTTGTCCTCTTTATACCATTGGAAAAGCCACGTTCTATATTTATTGAGCTAACCCCTTTAAATATGTAAAGATATCAACAGTACGCAATAAAATTGCATTACACTTTATGAAAACTTTGAACTACTAAATCTAACACATTCGGAAAGCCATTTCATCATATTTAGATCTAAATTCACCTAGGACATTTAAACGATCATACCATTCAAACAATCCTAGTTACTACTTTAAATTAGATAATGAATCAAAATATAACAATATACATTCTAAACTATGCATGCAATACAAAGATCATTATTAAAATTAATAAATAATAACCTATTAAATCTGTGAATCAAATAATATGATTGGTTTAAAACATTGAGAAAATAATCTTCTTATCATAACTACATTGCAAAATAGATCTACTTCATGTTCGGACTTTGTTAACATCAACTAATTCCTCGCTCATAAACATAAATAACATTGCAATAATATAAATGAAAGAGAAAGACAAATACCTTTGGAAAAAATACTTTAAATCTTCATAAGTTCTCCAAATGCAATGAATAATAAAGCAATAAACTAAAACAATAAAGAATGATTCCTAGAGAATGAAGTATTGATCTAAGTACTCAAGAGCAACTAATATCATAACCCTGGGTCATATTTTTAGTATTATAAGTAGTAAACATCCTGAACTAACACAAACTACTCGTAGTTATTTCAAATCCTTGAAACCTACTCCGACAATTCAGGGTTAAGTGGAATCGCTCCATAAATCTGTAGAATTGAAGTCTAGGTCTTCATTAACTTGAGTATTTTGGGTACATAGGAATTGCTGGGAAATCACTGGTATTAAAGTCCAGTTCATCCTTGATTCCTCGTCGATAATTTTTTGCATACTCTTTCCACTTGATTAATTCCTTCATAATCTTCTTTTTCTTACTCAATTTCTTCATATATTCCTTTTATTACCTGAAATAACAAAAACAAGGGAAAACCCCGTGTGATATAGTCTTTCATAGCTAAAACCATCCTAAAATATATTATAAAAATCTCTAATTATTGACTTGTCACATACCCCCAAACTCAGCACTTTGCTGTCCTGAGCAATGGAATACTCATATTCTATTTTCTTCCCTTGCTATGATTTTGTAATTATATCCTCTTATTTTTCATATAAATGATTTTTAAAATTGAAACATATTATCCTCATAAAAATAAAAATTATGATAGAATAGAAATATTCAAAGAACTACCTCTTTATTTGACATTTCAACATCCTAATTATGCAATATACCTCAAAATTCAAAGTTAAACTAATCACTAAGGTCAAGGCACTATATAAGTTTTTTCAATCTCCACTGACATGCATCAAGCTTACGATAAATAATATAGAATCTCAAGATACAAAAATAACTAAATCAATCTTATTTTCAAATAATATTTAAAATATCACCACAATCAAATCCACAAGAATTTTTTATTCACTAATAATCTTTATATCATATTCATTTGCTAGAATAAAAACATATACTTTACCAAACTTAGCTATAAGCACTCGAGCTAAATCTTTTATTAGAAGAGTTTTTCATAAACTTCATCCATTTTTTCTATATCTCTTTCTTTCTTCTTCAATTTATTTATATTCATTTTCTTCTTTATATTGTATTCTACATTTTCTTGTTGCATTTCCTTTAGAATCTGTTATTTTTTATATAGCAATTATTCCTCTCATATTTTTCACTACTAGATTCCCTGCTATAATTCCTTTGGAATATGTGGGTCTTTTTATTTTTTCATTTAAAAACTTTTGTTAGCTCTTCTCAATTTCACTATAGTTAATGAAACACTATTTCTAACTTAGTAAAGTTTATTGGTTAATTTCTATTTTTCTTCTCAATTGTGGCATAAGCTCTTTTCGTTATATATAATGAACTTGATCAATAATTTTATTCATCGAGATTCTTAGAAATCTGTCTTGTTTATTTTGCGCTATCATTTCGATCTTCTACCCATTATAATATATAACACAAAGCAATCAAGAGAGAGGCTGCCATGATGGAGAAGTCCATGATGCCGGCTAGAAGCTCCGACCGACGTCGACAGCGTGGAAGAGCGGAGGCGAGGCGGACATGGAAAATGCGGAGGCATGACGGCGGTGGTATGACCAGCTGCAGTGGTGAAAAGATGGCCTCGAGCTCCAGCTTGGATGGCTGGACGGCGGTGCGGCTCCAGCAGTGGCGCGCGAATGGCATAGTGCAACGATGGGACTCCTCCAAGGCTTGACAATGGCTTGTTCGTGGAGAGTAGAAAAAAAGAAAGGAAAAAATAGAGATCATTTGCTAGACACGAAATCTTAAAAGGGGAATTTGAGTTGATGACTCCATTGAAGGCCCGGTGAGGTCCTAAACCATATTTAAATTCAAATACAAGTTCAATTTACAAATTATAATAGTTTTTAATGGTTTTAGTGTGAATTAATTGGAAGGATTGATTAATGTTTTATTGGAAATGGTTTTATGAACAACTCCAAGTGATTTTGCTTGACTTAAGACTAATGTAGGTTCCATTAAGGGAACCTCTTGCTATTGTACGCCAAGTGTTTGTTAAAACGCTCAAAAGAGACCTACACATCCCAAACAATGTCTAGAAAAAAAGAACTTGTGATTTTAGTAGTTAACGTAGATTTCAAATTGACTTCCATGGATTCTTCGGCTAAGAAAAATAATGGTCGAACTCAGATAAAGTTCTCTAAACTCTAAATTTGTTTAAAACTCATGGTTGGTCAAGTTAGTTATAAAAAGAATGCTTTACATGTTTTAAACAAGCCTTTTTTGCTATTTCACTCTATATTTATCCCGACAAGACAACTAAATAGGATGGAACCTCCTGTATTTCAAGTCGTTGTTAAGATTTTTAAGTTAAACTTATTCATAGTAAGATACATTAGTTCAAAGGAACTAAACGTGACTCGATTTATGAACTTCAACCATGTCATAAATATTGACTCTTGAAAGATCATTTTTATCTATTTGAATTATATTTAAGCCTTCTTTATTGAATAAAGTTGGGAATCATCATTTTGGATGAGTTTTGAAGAAAAGTCGAGGCATGAAAGAAACTTTAACTGATTTCTTGAAAAGTAAACTTAGTTAAGGTCATGGATTTTTCACTAAGTGATATGATTTGGAGATTTTAAGTTAAAATTAACTTTTTAAGTGATAATTGAATCATTTTGGTGGTGATTGTCTATCACAGTTAATTTATGTTAGAAAACCAAATTTCTGTGGGATTGTCCTTGTTTTGCTTCACCGCATGCTTGTTTCATTCGATCGTCATTTTCGATTTGATGGAATGGTTATTAAAGTCAAGAAAGACTTAATTAAAAAATTATGAACGTGAATGAGTTCGAATCGTTTAAGCTATCATAAACAAGTTCTAAACAAGTCTATATAATATTTGTTATACTTACACGCTTGTAGATAAGTGACGAGGACTTCTACTATTCGAACGCTTAATTTGACGTGGCGGCCTATGTGAATTTAATGTAAGTAAACTAGAAAGAAATTCAATATAAATTCTTTTCCTTTCTTGGCATATTTTGATAAAAAACAAAAATATTTATTGTTGGCCTCTACTTCCCTAATGAGTGACCTAGGGTCTAAGTGGTCGAGTTGAGTCATTGTTTACTTGTAGTTGAGCATCCGAGTCGCGCTCGTGGCTTCTAGATGAGATTGAATCCTTTGAATGAGCATATGCTAAGTGTTGTGGCTCCTTTGGAATGTTTTCTCATTGTGGCTCCCTTTGGAATGTTTTCTCAAGCTGCGGCTCAAATAAGCCGATAGTGCCAAACGGATTAGGTGTAGTTGAAGGGGACTTGGTCCCACCGTGCCACTATTTCACACTTACTCATAGTCAAGTGGCTTTGAGCCCACGTGTAGAGTGTCAAGACCATTTAGATGCCTATCCTTTGTTTTTAGGTAGTTTGGTGTTTATCGTTGATCATTGTAGTCTGTCTATCATGCGCTTTATTGTTCTTTTTAGCTTAATGTCTTTCCTACATGATTTATAGACTTATTTATTGTTTAATATAAATTACCGTTAAACTTCTTCTGGATTTACTCATTGGAATTGTCTCCGCTTTTGGTGACAATTGCGGGCATAATCTCTGAGCTCGAGAACATTGATGTCCGGCATACGTAGGTTATTTGATGTATCTATATCACATGTATACTATTTTATAAATGGGTATTTTAGGTTAGAGATACGTGAATTTCCCCTCTTGTAAATGTTATATGGGATTTCCACATACTAGCTTCCACACCTAGAACTCGTTATGCGTTTTATTTTTTTGATATCGCGTTTTCACCGAATTTAAATTCCGATGCATATGATTTCATTTATATATACTCTATTGTGTGGACTATTAGGTACTGAAGGCCGGTTTGTAAGGCTGACTAGACCTTTATTAACTCTAAACTAGTTTACCGGGGATTATTGGAGGCCTAGTGCTGGGAGGTGCCCAATTTGTAGGGTAAGGGCCATCACAATCTAATAGGGTATAACAATTTCTTTTCATCATAAAATTTCTATTTTCATGGGTAATCAATATATATCATTTCCATTTCTATTAAATTCCAAATTATATTTAATTCCATATATTCCTAACTAAATAAAGTAAAATGAAATAGGAAAATTTTACCTGTATTTTGAAATTTTTTGAAAAAAACACGTTATTAAACTATATTCTACCTCTTGTTTCTTCCATTCTTTGAGTCTTCATACTTCACTTCACCTAATACCCCCAAACATATTCCAAACCTTGTCCTCAAGGTTTAAAAATTAAATCAGGTTTCTTAAAAAAAAAAAACCTCATGAAGCATAAACGAATAAATAAATAGTAACATATGAATGAATATCATAAGTAATTGAAAACATGATAAATTTAAACCTTTCCAAGCATCATATGATTTTAAAATAAACATATCAAACCATTGTATCAAATGTGAACATACCAAAGAAATATTATCATAGTAGCGCACACCATATCATTTAAATTAAAATGTTACAAACAAAGACCTCGCACAACAACACTTAGAAAAACATTACACCAAGAAGAATAAAATATCAAAACCATCGTCCAAATATCACATCATCACCATCATCCCTACGATCAGGTTATTGAGATAAGAAGCTCCTTAGAGGATCATATAAGGTGTAGCCCACTCTCGCTACCGGGTTATCTTTAGAAAAAACTCCTTGGTTGGGCATTATTAGTTGGGTAGATGAAATGTGAATGTTTGCTCCCCTGCCTTGCATCCTCCTAGTCATGTGTTGCTCGAATCCATAGATGCTCTTTGCAATCCCACGTTAGTTCTAGAACATGAACTTTTGATATCTTAGAGTTCTCATTTGGTTATGCAAGAGTGACTTCATCATGTCCATTTTCATCTCATTCACATACATGCCTACAAAGTCCTCTACAAGTGGCTCAAGGCTCTGGTTTGTTTGCTCATTATACATAGCATTCTACATTTCTTCCATATTTCTACGTTTTCTTATTATATTCTCTTTCTCTTTGTGGTCTCTCTCCTTTTATGTGTCACTCCTCTCCCATTCTTCATTCGAATCAAAAAAATTAGGCACCTTCTTAGTGCTTGCAATGACTTTATTTGTTATGGTCCTATCCAGGAAAACATCATACTCTCCACCTCTCATCGCAACTCGTCTTGCTTGTAAAACTCAATAATCATTAAAGGAAAAGACGATTCTTCAAGGATTCTTCATTTTTTCTTGATGGTCATGACATTTCAAATCAAATAATCAATTATTTTACCAATATCAATATAGTCGATCCCTTGGACTATATGGTATAAAGGACCAGCCTATAGCTCACTATGTCATAGTGTTGTAAACTACGTTGTAGGCTTGCGTTCGAGAAAAAACTCTAAGCTTTAGTGGTTTTTCTAAAATATTATGCTTGGATGTGTTTCGAGCACACGTATTTTTCAAAAAGGAAGCTTTCCCATATAATAGATTGTAAACAATCTCTAATGGTCCGATGGGGAAATCCACGTCTACACCCATTTTAGGTTTTGGGTACTCGTTATTTTTCTTAAATGAAATTTTGGTAAATCATAATACTGTTTTATTCTTTCAAGGGAGTCGTCCACTTGTCTTCCTCCGATTATTACTAATGTTTTATTCTCTTTTCTGTGCCTGTTTGCATAGAACTCTCTTATAAGTAATTAACAACTCATTTTAATCGAGGACTCCGATTCAATATCGGTGTAGTAATCCCTAATTAGCAACCCCCAGTTCTACTCCCTAATTATATTTAAGATCATAGGCCCATATTTAGCTTCATTTTTTGTTACATTGAAACCCTTCTTCGATATGATATTTCTCTTCTTGCTAATGTCGCTATTCATCCTAGTAAGAGCTTTGGCATTGATAAAGTTGTGGGCATAGAATTGAATTCTAGGTGTCTCCTCAATCTCTTCCTCTCCTGCTAATTCATCAGTAAAACTTAAAGGTGGAGAAAGTTCTCTAGGTGCTTTAGTTCGGGGTTATTAATTGAAATCCATGTTGGCCTTATTGGTGTGGATGAAGCTTTGGATTCTTGCTTAGGTTTTTCTACTAATGATACCTTCTCCCTCTCATCTGGAAAGCTTTTACGTCTACCACTTCTGGCCATTGTTTCAATTTTTAAAACTCACGAGTTCAAAACTAAATAAATCTGTAAATGATAGAAACAACATTGCCAAAAATAATTTGGTAAAATTTAAAACTTTATTTTAAATGGAGAAATTCATCTGGAAAGCTAGATTAAAATTCTTCATAAATTTAAAATAAAATTGGCTTCAAAGTGATAATTAAAATATAGACTTGAAAATCGATTTTCTAAATATCGTAAAGTAGTTAGGTGACAAATTGTAGTCTTTTAAAAAACAAAGCAAATTAAATTTAAAGAAAACAATTACAAAACCCCCAAACTCATTTTAAACTTGCTTTCTAAACCATTTGCTAATAGGCATAAATATAGCAAAATTTTTGAAATTGTTAAATTTTTAATTCAATGGTCAATGCAATCATCATTCCTAGTCTATTAGAATCAATAAAATCATTTGTCCTAGGTAATTTTATAAATTGTAATAAAACAATTTCAAAAAACATTAAGAATTTTGTGAAAATCCATCGAATCAAAAATTTGTTAAAGTGACGAGCTAGAGTTGATGTAATTATCATCTTGAGAGTGAATCTCTCAAGACTTAAGCTCTTAAAACCTCTAGACCTTCCCTCCAAGCTTTAGGTCAAACTTTCCTAAAACCTTAGTTTCGTTCAAAAAACCCAAAATTGAAAATTTACGTTTGAATGAGAATAAGGTTAAAATTGTTGAATCTAGGCAAGAAATTGAGAATTTAGTGAAAAAGTGCAATAGTTTGTTGGTATGAATGAGTTAGTGTGTGTGGCGATTTGGGGTTTTCATTTTAAAAACAAAAATCATGCGCACCTATTCCTGTGTAATTGGAATCGCTATGTGAATCGGTATTAAGCAAGTGTATGTGAGATGCAATAACCCACATATTTAAACGACATTTCTTGGTAAGGCGAATCGTTCGGGAGTCGCCAGACTCTGAATTTGCACTAAATTCCATGTGTTACGCTATTGATTTTGCTAGCGATTCCCATTATTATTTCAAATCGCTACGGAATTGCTAGGCCTACTTTACTATTTTTGTAACTCATCTCATAATTAACTTATATATTATACATTAGAACTCATATTGAGGTAGAATTAACTAAAATTTTGAAAGTTAGAGTGCGACATGTAACTAACTAAATACTTTTATAAATTAAACAAATAAATAAACATATAAATAAGCAAGTAAATAATGTGACTTGCATAAAGGCCATATAAGCAAAAACAACTCGATCACTCCCCTTTTAGGGTGTGTTTGATAGCGTGAAAATTTTTTTTTCAATTTTCTGCTGTTTGATAACTAATGTAATTTTTTTTCATTTTTTTTTGTAGTATCACGAATTCATACTAAAATTAAATCAAGTGGACAATTAATCAAGGTTATGCACCGAAATTGAATCGGCAACAACTATCTTCACAACCATTAATGAACTCAAAAAAAAAATCATTCAATAATTAATTGATAACTAACATAAATGAAAGAAAATAAACAATGTACTAAAATTTATTAAAAAAAATAAACTTATGGTTTAACTTCTAAAAGTAATCTAAAATTTCCTCTGCAAATATAAAATCACCCAATCTTTCTTCAAGTCTTCATCCAAGTGAAAAAATATATTCGCATCCTTAACTTCACCTCCTAATAAAAGCATGGCACGCATTACATCTTCTCGACTTAGTTCAGGAATGTTATGAAGCTCTTTCTGAAGACGTGCACAGTCTGTATGCGCAAATGCATCCGCTAGTCTATTGGCAATTCTTTGTTAGTCCTTGCTCGGTAGCATCAATGTTACTACTCTTTTCCTTTTAGTTCTCTCGACCATTTGATCCGTACGAGTTGCGATAGATGACGATTGATTGACCTCATCTTTTTCTTCTTTAGTTGGGAGTGACTTCTCTGCATTGCCTACAAAAAATAATAACATTACTTATAAGACATGAATTATTTCTACTAGAATTTCACAAATTGGGCATGATAGTAACCATAATTCAAGAGCAAAACAGATTGAGTTTCTTATATTGCATTTCTTTCAAATATAAAATAATTGTTTACACCGCTTTGGATTACAAAACTATGACCACGAGAACAAAAACAAAGCATATCAATCCCCTTACAAGTATGAACGAGGGACCAACTCAAATGATGGATACATAAATCGATTCCACAATTAAAAACATTTCTCTCAACTCCATACCACATAAAAACAAGTCCTTAACTTGATTTACAAGTCCCAAAAATCAAAACTTTTAATTCTCCATTGAAGCTTACCTCAAACCACCCCACAAATCCTTCAATTTGATTCCCATTCAATCCGATCACGAGAGAGATAAGAGAGGGAAGAATAAATCGAGAGATAAGAGGAGATAGGGATAACTAGTGAAGATGATGAACAGGGGAGAAGATGAGAAGATGAGAAGATGATGAACGGGGAGAAGATGATGGACGGGGAGAAGAAGATGAGCTCGATTCAAACGGCTTTAACTCAATCAAGATAATGAAATCGAACTTCTCGAACCAACCATTCCCGCACGTCAAGAATCAAATCAAGCGGTGAAATATAACCATTAGAGAAAACCATACCTTGATGGCGCACCGATCACGCCTGCGTGAAAACCTCGCCCGATCACGCCCTACGTGAAAACCTCGCCCGATCACGCCCTGCGTGAAAACACCTCGCCCGATCACGCCCTGCGTGAAAACCTCGCCCGACTTGCGATGAAAACCTCGCCGCACCGCCGCCTCCTTTCGTCGATGCGATGAAAACCTTATCAAACACACCCTTAGTGATATTACGTTGGTTTTAATTATGAAAATATTTCCAATAAAAGAGTGAAAAAATGAGTAAATAAAAACATACTAAACTAAACTAAACTAAATTCCTAATAAAATTAAACTAACTAATAATTAACTATAATATAATAATAATTAACTAATTATATTAACGTAACTAACACTATTTAAGTTCAATATCAATCAAATAGATTCAATTCAATAATAAATAAATATCTAAACAAAATAGCCAGAACAATGAAACATAAATCTGTTTCGCATTCCAAACATGCTACACCAATCAGTAGAGTTATGAGCATACTTTATAAAGTAACATAGTTCATTAAACTCAAATCATAAGTAAGTAAATATCCTTTAACCAACCATTTATTCTCCATATACCAATGGAAAAGCCAAATTCTAGCTTTATTGAACTAACCCCTTTGAATACACAAAGAGATCAACTTCACGCAATAAAACCACATTACAATTTATGAAAACTTCTTAATACTAAGTCTAACATCTTTTGAAAGCCACTTCGATATTAGATTTAGATCTCAAATTCACCTAGGACATAAAAAAACGGCCATACCTTTCAAATAATCCTAGTTATGACTTTAAATAGATAATGAATCCAATTATTACATTACACATTCTAGACTATGCATGCGACACAAAGATCAAGATTAAAATCGATAGATAATAACCTATTAAATTAGTAAATCAAAGAATACGATTGATTTTAATCATTAAGCACATAATCTTATCATCATAACTGCATAACAAAACATATCTAGTTCACGTTAGAACTTTATTATGATGAACTAACTGCTCACTCGTAATCATAACTAACATTAGAATAACATAAATATATAGATAAACAGCTATGGAATAAATACTTTAAATTTTCAAATCTTCTCTAAAAGAAATGAACAATAATAAAATAAAGAATGGCTTTTAGAGCAATGAAATATTGATCTAAGTACCCAGGAGCAACTAATTTCATAGCCCTTGGGTTGTACTTATAGTATTCTAAGTAGTAAACATCCCAAACCAACTCAAACAACTTGTAGTTATCTTAAATTCTAGAAATCTCCTCCAGCGATTCCTCAACAATTCATATGTAAGTGGAATCACTAGGGAAATTCATAAAGTGGAAGTCCCTATTTTCACTGATATGACTGGCGTTTTTGGGTCCCCTAGAATTGCTAGGCTTGTGAACTTGTTCTTTCTTGATTCCTAAGTGATAATTCTTTGCATACTCATTCCACCTAATTAATTCCTTCTTCACCTTCCTTTTTTCGTTCATTACTTCATATAATCCTTGTATTACATAAAATAAAAAAAAAGAAAACACTTTGTGTAATATAGTATTTTAAATCTAAAAATTATCCTCAAATGAACAATAAAACACGTCTAATTATTGACTTGTTAAATACCCTCAAACTCAACACTTTGTCATCTCGAGCAAAGGAATACTTTCAATCATATTCTATTTTCTTCCTTAGTTTTGATTTCATATTTATATACTCCTATTATCAAACAGAAAAGATTTTTAAAGTAAAAAGATATTATGTTTATAAAAATAAGAATCATGACAGAATAAAAGGATTAAATAACAACCCCTTTATTTGACAATTCAACCTCTAGTTGTGCAATACATTTCAAAATTCAAAAATAAACCAATCACCAAGGTCAAAGCGATACATAGATTTTCTCAATCTCCACCGTCAAACAATAAAGTTATGATAACAAATATAGAATCTCAAGATACTAAAATCACTAAATCAATCTCATTTTCATATAATATTTTCAAATATTACCACAATCAAAGTCGATAGGAACTTTTATTGACTAATAATCATCATTTTATATTCATTTGTTAGAATAAAAGGATATACTTCACTTGACATAGCTATAAGCACTCGAACTAAATCTTTTATTTGAATATTCTTTCATACACTTTTTTCCATTTTTTTTCTCATATCTCTCTTTCTTTCTTTTTCTTCATATGTATATTTGTTTTCTTCTTATTGTATACCTATTGTTTAGAAGTTCATTTTTTTGGAATCTGTTATTCTTTTTATATATGAATTATTCCTCTCATTTTTCCTACCACTAGATTCCTTGCTTCATTTCCTTTTGAATCTATGGGTCTCTCTATTTTTTTCTTTTCAAAACTCGTGTTAGCCCTTCTCATTTTTACTATAATCGATGAAGTACTATTTCCAACTAAGTAAGTTTTATTGGCTATTTCTTATTTTTCTCCTCACTTAGCAATCTTTCTTATTTATCTTACACAATCATTTCGATCTTCTACCATTATAATATCTAACACAAAATAATCAGTCCCCTCTAAACTCTTCCATTTAAAATTAAGTCCAAATTATATTCAATTACTAACGAAATAAAATAAAATGAAATGGGAAAATGCTACGTGTATTATGGAAAATTTTAAAAATTCACAATGTTCAACTAGATTATACCTCTTGTTTCTTCCATACTTCACTTCTTCATACTTCACTTCACCTAATACCTCCAAACTTATTCGAAACCTTGTCCTCAACGTTGAAGAATTACGTCAAAACTTTCAACAAATGCAAAAATACCTAGTGAAGCATAAACGAATAAAATAAATAAATAACTAGCATACGAATGAATTGTATAAGTAAATATAATTATGATAAATTGATAAATTTCTAAGCATCATTGACTAAAGTTGAGCACATCAAACAAAACCATTGTATTAAATTGTGAATACACCAAAACAATTGTATCAAAGTATAACATATACCACATTATTCAAATTATAGTATTACAAGCATGGACCTCTCAATAATAACACTTTGAAAGATTACACAGAGAAGAATAAAATTCTCAAAACTACTATCCAGACATTGCATCATCACCATCACCTTATGATCAGGCTGTTGCGATTAGTAGCTCAGTGTAGGATCATATAAAGTGTACTCTACTATCGCTACCAGATTATCTTTTGTAACGATTTAATGGTTGGACATTCTCAATTGGAGTAATGGAATGTAAATGTTGGCTCTCCACCTTATATTTTCATGGCTCTTGGCGATCTCGCGTTAGATATGGAACATGAACTTTTGATGTCTCCAGGTTATCATCTGATTATGCAAAATCGACCCCATCATGGCCATTTCTGTGTCCTCTGCATACACGTAATGAAGTCCTTTGAAGTGGCTCTGGGTTTTAGTTTTTCTGCTCATTATATATGGCTTTCTATATTTTTCCAAATTTTTTTTATTTTTTGCTCGTACTCTTCTTCTTTTTGGTTTATTTCTCTTTTGTGTGTTGTTTTTATCTTGATCCTCCTCCAAGTCAACATATCTTGACATGTTCTTGATTTTTTCAATGACTTTGTTGCTGATGGTATATTTGTGAAACATCTAACTCAACTCCTATCATCGATAATCAAGTTTTGCAAAATTCAGTAATCATCAAGGGGAAAAAAGTAGTCATTTTTTTCTTAATATTCATGACATTCCTAATCGAGTCATAGATTATCTTTCCAAAATCAATATAGTCGATCCCTTAGACTCTGTAGTATAAAAGAGTAGCCCAATAGTTCACTGTGTCATATGTTATAACTAGGTTGTAGGCTCGCATTTAAGAAAAGCTCCAAGCTTTGGTTATTTTCCTAAAGTATTTGGTTTAGATGTGTTTTTCTTACATGTCTTTCTCAAAAAGGAAAGTATACCCCCATAATAGCTTTTACACCGTTGTGAATGGTCTCATGGGGAAGTCCATGTTTATACATATATTCTGGTTTTAGATACTCGTTATTCTATCCCAAAAGAAATTTTAGTAAACCATAATATCAGTTTTTTTTCTTTTGGGTGGGTAGTCCGCTGGTTTTCCTCGGACTATGGCTTCATTTTTATTTTGAAATCCATGCTTGTTTCCATAGAACTCTCGAACTAGAATTTCACACCCCCATTTCAACCGAGGACCCGCATTATATCAAAGTAGCAATCATTTGTTAACAATCCTTGTTCCTCCCTTATTATGCTTGAAACCCTAGGCCCATACTTAACTTCATTTTTCACATTGAAACCCCTCTACGATATAACTTTTATATTCTTGCTTATGTCGTTATTCATCTAGCAATAGCTTTGGCATTGATGAGGTTATGGGCATAGAAAGAAATAGTAGGTGTCTCCTCAATCTATTCCTCTCTCTTCGAATCATTAGTAAACTTAAAGGTGGAGAAGGTCCTCTAACTGCTCTAATTCATGGGCTATTCATCGAATTCCCCATTAGCCTAATTGATTTGGATAGAGCTTTTAATTTTTTCTTGGACTTTTCTACTAGTTCCGCCTTTCCCTTCTCCTCTCGAGAGCTTCTACCTCTACTTCCTACACCCATTGTTTCGAATTTCAAAACGCGCAAGCTAAAAAACTAAAGGAACCTATAAATGATAGAAACAACATTCTTGAAAATAATTCATTAAAATTGAAGACTTAATTTTAAAAGGAGAAATCTATTTATAAAGCTAGTTTGAAATTTGTCAAAAACTTAAAATTAAATTGGCATCGAAGTGAAAACTAAAATATGAACTTGAAAATTGGTTTTCTAAATATCATGAAGTAATTAGGTGATAAATGGTAGCCTTTTAAAAAATGTAGCAACTTAAATTGAAACGAAACCACGACTAAACCCTCTAAACTCATTTTAAACTCATTTTTTAAACCATTTGCAAATATGTTTAAATATAGCAAAAACTTGTTGAAGATTTATATCAATGATCAATGTAATCACCATTCCTAGTCTTTTGGAATCAGTAAAACCATTTGTACAAGACAATTGAATAAATTCCAACAAATCAATTTCGAAAAGCATTAAAAAATTTGCAAAAATCTCAATAAAAATGTGACAAAATAAAGAGTTAGGGTTGTTGTAATTACTTCTTGAGAGCGAATCTCTCAAGATTGAAGCTCTTGAACACCTATAGACCCTCCCTCTAAGCTATTGGTCGAAATCTCATAATACCCTAGTTAGGCTCAAAAACCCCCAAGATAAAGAATTTTGGTTTGAATGAGACTAGGTTGATGCGAGAATCACTTAAATACTTGTGATTGTGCTTAGAATGGTTGAATCTAAGTAAGAAATCCTGATTTTATTAGAAGGATGCAATTGTTTGTTAGTGAGAATGGCTTGGTGTATATGGTGATTTGAGGTTTTGTTTTTAAAAAGAAAAAAATAATGGCCAACGATTCCTATATTAGTGGAATCGTTGGGAATTACTATGCAAATCAGTATTAAGTAAGTTGTTTCTACCAATTTAAGCAAAGATTCTCTTATATGGCAAATTGCTTGGAATCACTACCGATTTTGCTAGCAATTCCCATAGTTAATCTAAGTTGCCGAGGAATTGCTTGGACTATTTTTACTATTTTGCAATTTATCCAATAATTAACTAATAAATCTTTCATTAAAACTCATATTAAGGTAGAAATAACTGAAAATCTAAAAGTTTGAGTGGGATAGATAACTAACTAAATATTTTTATTAATTAAACGAATAAACATATAATAAGCAATTAAATAATGTGACTTGCATAAATGACAAGTCACTAATTAGACATGCTTTATAGTACATTTTAGGATAATTTAGATGTAAAAAACTATATTACACAGGGTTTTCTCTTATTTTTTAAATTTCAGGTGATAAATGGAGAATATGAAGAAATGAACAAAAAAGAGAAGATTAAGAAGGAATTAAACAAGTTGGAAGAGTATGCAATGAATCATCATGAAGGAATCAAGGAAGAACTGGTAAATAAGCCCAGCGATTTCTACTAATTCCTATAAGACACAAAATCAGCAGCTAAATCGATGGAAATAGGGATTGCTGATTGTTAAATTTTTCTAGCAATTTCACTTACACAGGAATCATTGAGGAATTGCTGGCTATGAATTTGAGGATTTTATATTACAACAAGGATTTTTAAGTTGATTTTGGTTATGTATTATATAATAAACTATAAATATAAACCCTATACTATGAGATTAAGGGCTTTTTGATAGTTTCACACTTTTTCTTTAGTTTGAAGGAAAATCTTCATTGTTTTGTATTTGAAGAAGATTTAAGATTCAAGTTATCATTAATGTATTTTAACTATCTTTTAATTCTAATGTTATGGTGTTATTCGTTATCATGAGTTAGTAGTTTGTTAATCTAAATAAAACACCAAATATGAACTAGATCCATTTTGCAATGTAGTCATTATAAGATGAATGAGTACTTATTGTTTTAAACTAATCTTATTATTTAATTCCTTATTTTTATAAATTATTATTTAAGGATTGGAATCATGAGTCTATGAGTTATGTACATAGTGACCAATATATATGTGATGTTTTGATTCATTATCTAATTAAAGTAGTAAGTAATATTGATTGAAAGGTCTGATCCTTCAAAAGTCTCCGAACTTTCATTAGTGTACATTTGGTCCAGGAACATTCATTGTTGCATATTTGGTCCCTGAACTTTTGAGTTTTTTTATGCTTTTGCTCATTGAACTTTGAATTTTTTAAGTTTTTGGGGGAAATTAATATTCATTTTGGCTTTTGCTCGTCGACGTGAGTCGTTCGGTTCAGTAATATAAACCACTTATTTATTCTCGACTAGTCACATGACTCTCTTGTTACCTACATTGTTTAAATTTAACTCTTTAAATGGTGGAAGGACTAAATATAAATCTTTGCGAAAGTTCAAGGACCAAATGTGTAGTACTAAAAGTTCGGGGACCAAAAGCATAACAAATACAAAATTCAAGGACCAAATGATAGGTTTTACCACTAATTAAAGTAGTAATTAAGATCTTTTGAAAGGTTTAATCGTTTAGATGTCCTTGGTTAATTTGAGATCTAAGTCTATGTTGAAGTGGTTTTTCGAATGTGTTACATTTAATAGTTCGAAGTTTTCATAAAGTGTAAAATGGTTTTATTGTGTGAAGTTAATGTCTTTTAGTATTCAAATGGATTACCTCAACAAAATAAAAAATGGCTTTTGTACTGGTATAATGACAACAAATGGTTGGCTAAAAGCTATTTACCTACGATTAGGGTATAAAGATCTAGGATACTTTATAAAGTATGTTGATGACTATATGATTGAAACTACAAGTTTCGATGGAAAACAGATTGAAGTTTTAATTTTATGGAGGATTGTTTAAATGTTTATTTTACATTAATTTCCATTGAATTGAAATGCTTCTAATTTCGTGAGTTTGATTTGTGTTATTTTAAAAAGTTTAGTTAGTTTAATTAATTTTTATTTAGAAAGTTTAGTTTCAATTAAGGTTTTATTTAAATTAAGTTAAAAATATAAATATAAAAAATAAAACTTCTTTTCTTAAGGAATTTGTAAAATCCATGTGGAGACGACTCCCACTTACCACTACTACAGAAAATTAATTGTATAATAAAGGAGGGAGATTAATTGTACACGCTCGACACATGTCAATAAAAACCATATAAACAAAATAACTCAATCACTCCCCTTTAATTGAAATTACCTTAGAGTTTATTTTTCAAAAATAATTCCAATAAAAGAGTAAAAAAGTGAGAATAAAAACATACTATACTAAACTAAAATAAACTAAACTAATAAGATTAAATAAACATAGAATATGGCTAGTTTCCTATAGAGTGCTTTTGTTTATCGTCGTTAGCTTGACTTAGCCCTTCTAGAATTAGGTTAGATCTCTAAAAATGAATTAAGCATTATCCACTCTAGTGCCATTCCTGAAAATGAGTGTTCGACAATCAATTGTTATAATGATTGTTTTGTTTAGAATATCCATAACAGCTTGAGTAGTGGCTATGAATGGTTGTCCTAAAATTAAAAGTGGATCTTTATTAATAAAATGTGGCATTACTAAGAAGTCTGTAGGTACGATGTTTTTGACCACTTAAATTGGCACATCCGTGACCACTCCTATTGGTCAAATTAAAGTTTCATCTGGTAAAGAAAATCGTTTAGAAGCAAGTGAATTCAATTCCAATTGAGTATGTAGAAAGAAATGTATGGGCATGAGATTTGGATTAGAGTTCATATCACACTGAGCTCTGAAGTACTAAGCCCATTTGATTTTAATGTGCAAGCGTATACCTCCAAGATCTTTATGCTTTACAGGACTCAAATCCATCTTTTTCTTTTTCTTATTGTACTTGGACTTAGAACCTTCCAGTTTGTTAATGCTTTTGCCATTCTCTGGTTGCTTAACTTTCCGTTCTTGAGTTACTTTTTTTTTTTTTAAAGTGTCTTCAACTTGTTCTTTCTTCTAAGTCATTTTATCAGTTTTCATTGTTACTACGTTAATTGCATAAATTTGAGCGTTAAAGTTATCATAACAGTTTAAGTTTAAAAACTCATTTTCATCTATTACAATGTCAAATAATTCATCATATTCTTCATTAATGTCATAACTATGTTCATTATTAATTTTGAATTCAACAATCTTATCTTCAAATTCTATAGACATTATTCCTTCAAAAATATCTAACTTAGTTCGAGCTGTCTTTAGAAAAGGTTTACCTAACAATATAAGCGAAGGATTGGGTGATGTTTAATCTCCCATTTCCATGACATAAAAATTAGCTGAAAATACTAAATCATGTACTTGTACTAGGGTGTCTTCTAATAATCATATGATTTAGTAATGGTATTGTTTACTAAAGAAAGATAAATAGGCGTATTAGTTAACGATCCTATTTTCAATGCTTCATATAGTTTAATTTACATACCATTAATTGATGCACTGAGATCACAAATATCAAATTTAATAGAAGATTTACCTATGGTGACAAACATTATAGGATCGCAACATTTATTAGGCATTCTCTTTTCAAACTCGGATAATTCTTTAGTAACTTCATCATGAGTTGATTCCGTTAAAATTTCATTGATTTCAAATTTCCTAAATTATTCAAATATGTCTTCTTCAGTTTCTTCCTCCCTAGCATTTGCTAATCATTGTGGAACGGTAGAATTAGAATGCATATTTTCATTTGACTCATAAATATTGTTTACTTTGTTGTAGTTAACTAATTCAAAATTTTGCAAAGATTTTTTTAGGCTTCAACTTTAAATACCATGATTATAGCCTTTTAGGAAAAGGTGCATATTTTAGTTGTTTAACCATCTATTCCCTCGTGGAAATGACACTTGCCATCATATCTTCTTTTTCATGTTCTATTGTCCTAAGTATTTTGATTTTCTTTTTTAACTTTTTTAATGTCTTTTCATGCATATTCGTTTCTTTTTCATTTTCATAAAATAAAGCATTAACTTGTGTTTGATTATTTATGTATGTAGTTTGAGTAGTTACGTTACTTTGATTGCTTAACTTGTTAATTTATAGAGTCATTTGACTTAATTTATTTTTTAACTCATTAATAGATGTATCGGTTTTAATTTGATTTTGAGAAACTTTTGTAAAGGTTTGATGACTTTAGGTCATAAATTTATGTAATATTTGTTGTAAATTTGGTAGCATAGGTTAAATAGCTTGTTGGGGTTGTTGCATTATCATTGGTGCTCTCGATCAATAAGTGGTATAATTCTGATTATGTGGATCGTAGCTAAGTTTTGAATTTGATTTTCCATTGTGATAATTGTCGTTATTATATTGATTTCAAGGAAGATCAAAATATTGGTTCATAACCACATTGACTTTTTCTTTGTTATCTTCTTCTAAAGTAGGACACTCATCCGTAAGATGTGTACATTCATTATAAAATCAACATGGTTTAACTTGATTTTATTTATCTTTTAATAGTAGCTTAACCTTGCTAGATAATTCTTTTACTTTTTCATCAAATTTATTACTTGTTTTATTATTAACTTCATTAACTTTCTTTCTTGATGTATCAGTCTTTTCACCATATTGTTTAGGTTGTTTGCCCATCTTATTAATTACTTCTTTTGCTAGAGTTGGTGTAAAATCAAATAATGATCCACCACATATGGTATCTAATAGTTTTTGTTCAAAATGATTTAGCCCTTCATAGAAATATTCCAATAAAGCTCTTTGGATATATTTATGTTGTGGACAAGATAAAATTAATCTTTGATTTCTATCCAAAAACTCATTAAAACATTTTCATCATGTTTGATTTTCACGAATATGACTTGTCTTCTGTAAGTACTAATTTTTCTTGCAGGCATATATTGATCTAGAAAAACTTTTAACATTTAAGCCCAAGTGGTTATCGAATCTTGAGGAAGATAAGACAATCAATCTTGTTCTTGATCTTTCAACACAAAAGGAAAAGCCTTAAGTTTGACTTGTTCTAACATGCATTATCTAGGTTTCATCCCATTGACGTTGTCTTGGTATTCCTTTCTGTTGGTCTTCATTGTCCTTACCATAGAAGTTTGGTATAGCACTAATGAATCCAGATCTAAATCAAAATTTAGGAAATCCTTTAGGAT
The DNA here is from genome assembly GCA_039657365.1 of Stephania yunnanensis. NCBI lineage: Eukaryota > Viridiplantae > Streptophyta > Magnoliopsida > Ranunculales > Menispermaceae > Stephania > Stephania yunnanensis. The sequence continues at coordinate 20,624,769 of CM077581.1, read as the reverse complement.
AGGAAATACATATTGGTTCATAAGCAGTGGTATTTTGATTGTCTTACCTAAAAGTAAGTTCTCTGTCATTAATATTATTAAAGTTAAATTGTTATTAGTTTCCATTGTGGTAGGTTGGTGTTCTCTATGTTGTTGTTGTCTTAAATTATGATTAAATGTTCTATCTACCCCAGGATTAAATGGATGTAAGGATCTTGTGGAATTAGAACTATGAAGTGGATAAACATACAATGTCTAAAACTCTTAAGAAATTATGTTTAAATCCTCAATAACGACGCCAAGAATTGATACGTGTCGGGCGTGTACAATATATTTTCCTTATATATCATACTTTTAAGTTTTATAGAAGTGGTAAGTGGGAATCGACTCTACAAGGATTTATCAAGCTTCTCAAGGAAAAATGACTTTTAAAAGTTTTATTTTTTTCTTTACTTAATTAATTAATTAAAATAGTAATTAAACTAACAAATAATTAACTACAATATAATAATAATTAACTAATTATATTTACTTAACTAACACAATTCAAATTCAATATCAATCAAATAAATTCTATTCAATAATAAAGAAATATCTAAATATACATCCACAACAACGAAACATAAATAAGTTTTGCATTCCAAACATGTTACTCCGATCAATATACTTACGAGTATACTTTATAAAGTATCATAGATAATCAAAATCTAATCATAAGTAAGTACACAGGCTTTAGCTAGCCTTTTGTTCTCCTTATACCAGTGAAAAATCCACGTTCTAATTTTATTGAGCTAACCCCTTTGAATACATAAAGTCATTAATTTAACGCAATAAAATGGTATTAAACTTCATGAAAACTTCAAACTACCAAATCTAACATCTTTGGAAAAGCCACTTCAATATTTGATTTACATCTCTAATTCACATAAGACATCTAAAAGGTTATACCTATCAAACAATCCTAGTTACTATTTTAACTAGATAATGAATCCAAATATCAAAATACACATTCTGGACTATTATGCAGTACAAAGATCATGGTTAAGATCAGTAGATAATAACCTATGAAAGAAGTGAATTATAGAACATGATTGGTTTAAAGCATTAAGCATATAATCTTCTCATCATAAATACATAGCAAAATGGATCTAGTACAGGTTCAGAATTTGATTAGATAAACTAACTACTGAGTCATAATCATAAATAACATTGCAATAACATAAATAAAAGACATAGTTAAATACCTCTAGAATAAATACTTTAAATCTTCAAATCTTCTCTTAAAGTAATGAAAAATAAAGCAATAACTAAAATAATAAAGAATGGATCCTAAAACAATGGAATATTGATCTACGTACTCAAGGACAACTAGTTTTGTAACTCTAAGGGTATATTTATAATATTCTAGGTAGTAAACCTTCTAAACCAATTGAAACATCTAGAAGTTAACTTAAATTCTCGAAATCACCTGTAGCGATTCCTCTACGATTCATGTGTAAGTGAAATCACTGGGTAAATCCATAAATTGAAGTCCTTGTTCTTACCGATATGACATGCAATTTTGGGACCCTAGGAATCATTGGGAATTGGTAGACTTGTGAACCAGTTCTTCCTTGATTCTTTGGTGATAAATCTTTGCATACCCTTTCCACTTGATTAATTCCTTCATAATCTTTCATTTTTTATTCATTTCTCCATATATTTGTTTTATAACCCGAAATAATAAAAACAAGAGAGAAATGCATGTAATATAATCTTTTACATCTAAAATCTTCTTAAAATGAATTAAAAACATATCTAATAATTGACTTGTTAACCATGTATTCTTAACCCTGCTAAAATCTAAATCATGCAATCAATTCCTTTTTCTCCTCATGTCCTCTGCTTAGACAGTGTCTCAAACCGCTGACAAGGACCTTCCTCGATATGTGTGCAAAGAAAAGTCGCCCTAACAACACCCTTCTCATAAATTCCTTTTTTTCCTCATGTCCCTGACTCGGTAGTAACAACTATATCTCAAATCTCTCGTAAAAGACCATCCATGAAATAATGTGCTTGATCTACATTTGTGTCCACTACACATCCTACGTATTGCAATAAGGCAGTATGAAAAGGGTAATGCTATTTGGACTCGTGAAGTCGGACTCAAAACTTTTTTTAATTTCAAATACATCCTTGAGCAATTAATGAAACAACCATAATCACTTGTAATATTCCCATTATACCCCTTAAATATTTACAAAAATTTTAAAAATCACCCTATGAGTCCGGACTCATGAATCCAAGTAGACTTATTGGTATGAAAAAATATATTGCTTTACTAACTCCTTAGAAAATTGCCTTAATGTCAGGAACCCCGTCCTCTTCTCCCTCAAAATCATAAGCGAAAAGTACTTTAAGTGGAACTGCCTTTAAAACTCTGCCCAATCCTTGCGCAGTCCTCTAGTCACTATTATAGTAGGCAACCTATCATTTGCCTTTCCAAATATTGATTCTAAGGATATGGTCGCCCTCGTGTCCTCTACTATAGCCAAATAGCGTGAATCTTCTTATGGCTTCCCATAAATCACTCCACAGCCTCAAGATTTTTGCCAATATAGGACTCAGTTGGCCAATGCCTCCGAAACTTATGAGACTGTCTAGCCTATGGTACCGCCCTAGTGCTCGTCTCTATGGTTGTAGGCATAGGCAGCATTGTCTTTGCCGATGTGGGTGGCATGGGTAGTACTACCTTTTCCCATACCAGTACCATCGTTGTCGTAATTGGCACTATCGAAATAGTGGAGATTGCGGGAACTACCTGTACAATAGGTGCACTCACCTCAGGAGCAATAGGCGTTGCCGACATAACTAGTGATGGGATGGTGCAGCTCGTATCCTCAACAGTTTAAGGATCTCAAGTTATTGGCCCTAAATATCTCCACTTGTACTACTGGCCTCAGGTTGATCGGCAATTGCAATATGCAAAAGAAAGTAACTCTTTGATCATCATATAATATTAGATATATTATAGTAGAGCTAAAAAAAGAACGCATATTGTTCTAAGTTTCAAATTCCCTAACATTTTCCATTTCCCAACTAAAACTCTAAGTTAGGATCATATAATTTCCACACTAAGTTCATTTTGTTCTATCTCTAAGTTATCATTTCCCAACCTAGACCTATGTTGACCTTGAGTCAACCCCCTGCAAAGTCAATGCAAACCTAGTCAACCTTCCTTCTCATTTTTACAAGTTATTAAGTGATTTTAAATTGAGTTATTAGTTTAGCAAATTTTAAAATTTACAATGGTAGTGAACTTAACATTTTAAATAACTCAAAATAAATAAACAAATCGGGACAACCTATGGTGTGGAAACCAATAAACATGATCTCAAGTATGCATAAGGTGGCCAAAAAGTGTGAGGAAATCATATACATGCATTATAAAATGTCACTTAGCCCATTTACTAGTTTTCCAAAAATAAGTATAGCTTATACATACATTAAAATACCAAAAAGAAACCAATGTAGTAATAAGAATATAGCTGCCACTAAGGGAAGTTTAGAGGAATTCATTGATCATTGGCTCTTTAACCTTGCTACTTGAGGAACCTACAATTGTCCCCAAAATGTAGACAATTCTACTATTGTAATCCATAGGAGTCTCAACAATACTTCAGATATCAATAAAGAATAGTCCACGAATCATGAGGATAATGAAATAAATAGAAAAATAGCAAGTGCCTGATAGACAAACTAAATAAATAAACAATAAGAAATAAGTGACATAATACAAAGGATAGATGTCTAAGTATTTTTAATACTTTCAAACTGTGGGCTCGTAACCTCTTCAAGAAACAGCTTGAAGTAAACCCCAACTAGTCTTAAATTGTTAGTCTAAGGCTACTTGTAAGAATGGTTTGAGACTCAAATTATGGGCACTAGGCCACTTCCAAGAACATCTTGACTTTACACTGGTGGAAGTCAATTCATTTCAACAACGGACTGTGCAATCCGACCACCTAGACTCTAGTTTACCCAGCCGTATGAATAATATCCAAAGAAGGTAATCAAATCAAGCGCTTATTCAATGAGAAATAGAAATAAAAAGAAAAAAGGACTACTATTGGAGCTCGTGCCAGTTTAGTTTTAACCACACGATAACCAAATTCTCGAAGCTCACAAACACCTCTAACCAATCCCCGACACCCGACACTATGTGACTAGGCTATTGGCATCATATGGATCATATTTGGAATATTAGAGTCTATTTATATGGTTTAGACTCATTTTTACCAATTCAGGCCTATTTAAATTAATAAACTCGTTATGTAGCTCTTAGCCTAAAAAATGACATGAAAAGCGAGTAAAAATACTAAGAGAGGCTCCATACAACTTAAGTCATAAACCCTTGTGTTCGCCAACATAATATGAGCAATAAATCTCAATAAAAACCATTCAAAGTGGGTTAAAATCAATTATATGAAAAACAACCAAATTATGGACTTAGTGTAGAAATCAAAGTTTTTAACCCCAAAAGTGAGTCAAGAAAGGGAGGTAAAAATATTGGAAAAACCTAAAACGCCTTGGGCATCAAAAATATATTATAAAAAGATATTACGAGTAATTTGGCATAAATTCAATACCCATAAGACTTCGAAAAAACTAAAAAGTAAAATCAACTAAAATGCTTACAAAAAACTATCCCTACACATAAAACCTAATTATCAACTCATTTTCAACCAAGGCAATGACTTGATTTTTAAAATATAATGATTCTAAGTTCTTTTTCTATCTCTAAGCATTCTAACGGTATGCAGAGCATCGAAAACAGAGTTAAAACTAATGAGATATGACCATTTTACGAAATCAGTCAAACTTTGGTAAATTGCTCCCAAATAACTCTAAAATCATTTCAAATGATCCCAAATCATACCCAATCATATAAATTCCCCAAGTCTTGGTAATGTCCCATAAACCAGCACTTCGAGCTATCAAAACAACAACAATCATGCATAAGTTTCCAAGATTTATACATGCATCTCATGAAAACCTCAAGAACGCTAAAAAGAGTTTGAAAGCTTGAAATGCAACTTGAGTTCTTAATTTTTGAGGGTTCAAAAAACTTGAATCAAGTTAGAAAAAACCATCACATAACCCAATTTGTTCTTAAAAATCCATTTTAAATTTTATGCCCCAAATCATTTCATGCATTAGGATCAATTTGAGTAAGAACGCAACAAAAAATAGGAGAATTACCTAGACCTTAATCTTTCTAATCATTGTTCCTTTGACCGAAATTTCATCCTTGATTTTCCTAATTCGCTCCAAATCATGGAACCCGAGCCTTAATTTATTTATTTACTTGCTTTCGTGACTTGTATAGGGGAATGATGAACACAATAGCTTTTATAGATTGGTCTCCGGCAAATCTCAATCTTTCATCTAATGTAAAGTTAACATCATTAGGTACATTTAAGGGTCCACATGAACTCTTCAAACTCATGCTCATCCAAATTAGTTTGTACGTATAATTCTAGTTGACATAGGTATATTGCTAGCATTTGCTTAAGTAAGGAAATCCAAGTTAAATCTTTGGTGGACACCCATTTACTCCACATAGGTGAATTTATTTTAATTAAGTCGAAAACACAAACTTTAGGATATTTAGACTTAAGCTAGATTATTCCTAAGTCAAGTAACCCATTAAGGCAAATAAATTAATTATTGGCCTAATAGTTCGACTTCGGTCCTTTTACGCAATTTAGTCACATTTAGATTCCTCCATAATAAATTTTAGACTCATAAAATAGTTTAGATATCTAGACTCAGTCTAATTAAAATTAAATCATAAACTAAGCCTAAGTTTTGACCTACCCCGTATCACCGCACACACACCCGAACTTATTGCCACCCATAGCTTGTGAATTTTGATGTTAAAATATTTAAAAATCGTGTATGTAAATATGGATAGGTATTGTACGGAAATGAGACACTAGTAAAATTATTTATTTATCAACTCTGTGGATGCCCAAGTACTGACCAATTTCGCTACTTAGGCCCAACTGTCAGGTCATGGTTCTACAAGGCAACATGACTAGTATTTTTCCGAGTCATTGCAACTTTGCTTCCTATAAAGGAAGATGATGATGAGTTACATGCATCATCAATACCAATAGACATTCTAAAACCTTCATCAAGAAAGTTTTATTATGGAGATATTAAGCCATCTGATGGTAATAAGTATTGGGGCATGTGCCACAGGTCAATCTATAAACACGGCTAATTTTATAATTCTTGTTAATAAAATAGAAGTTTTCATTTGTTATTTTATTATAAGTGACTGCATGTTTACTTTATAATAAGATCTATGGGTTTTTGTTAAAATATCATATATGTCCCTAGTAGGTCGATATACTGGGAACTATAATAAGTTAAGAATAGTGTGAATCTTGATCGATGATCATGTGACGATCATGCGTATTGCGATACAAATCAAGATAATGAAAACTCGTTAGGGAACGAGGTACGTGACAAACCCGCTATGAGAACACCGTATGGATTAATTAATAGGTGTTACTCATGATAGGTATATCATTTAGTTCTTTGACTTGAGATTACCATAGACTTAAACATTAGGAGGATGGTAATTTGACACAGTTAAACGTTTTCTTTAATCGGATGATTATAAAGATTGTGATTAGAGTATGGTAATTTGAAGGTGTGTAATCAAAATAGAGTTTGTTCCTCTCTTATTGAGAGAGATATTAGTGGATTCCTCGATATGTTAGACTGTTAAATAGCCATGTCTAAGTGAATTGATATGATCAAAGTCATTTGACTATTTTCAATCTACCTTAAGATCGAGACTAGTACGATTAAACATTAAAGGTGAATTTCCATATCTTATGTAGAATCAAAGGATTTTGCACGATAAAAGGATATGACATATGTTATTCATTAGTTTGTATCGATTTTGATATTCATGCTACTTGGGTAGTCATAATGCCTTATTAAAGACTGCTTATGACTTGTGTACCAAAATGGTTTTGGTTCACTGACATCGTCACATGCACCTATTGGGTAGCACACAAAGAATGGCTTTGCGCAATTTAAATTGGTCCAAAGTAATGAATATTATATGATGAAATTCATGACATAAAAGCTCTTACAATTTGTTATATGATAATTTATTAATAGGGGCATTTATGTAATTTGCTTGAGTTGTTGAAATACAATAGTTGTCTTACAAATAGATTTTTTAAGTAAGCTTATCTACACAAATAACTAGAGGTTGAAATCATAAAATGAAATAAGATTTTTGTTTTTACTATTTTTAATTTATTTGGATTTGTAAAGAGAAAGGAAAAATATTTTCAATCTCTCTTGGGGCTAGCACTCTAAATTCTAGTCATTGTTCGTGTGTGGATTTTCGATAAAGGATATGCGCTTGAACGTCTTGGAGATCGAACAATCAGATAAGGGAATCACGGATTAAGGTATGGTTTACTCTTATAGATATAGTTTATTGGAACTTATTTTCGACCACTATAGCTATATATTCATGAATGTTGAAGGATCATCTAATGGAACCGATTATAGTATATTAAATGATTCGATAATGACCTGAGGTAAAATTCTTGTTGATTGCAATAATATGGTACATTTTACTTGTTTTACTTCTCAGATAGAGCCCAAGAATATCAAAGAGGCATTAGCAGATGAATACTAAGCTCAGGAAATGCAAGATGAACTCAATGAGTTTAAAAAGTAATATGTATGGGAGCTAGTTCTATGACCTACTCATGTAAATATCATTAGCACTAAGTGGATATTCTACAATAACATAGATGAGAATGGTGTGCTTATGCATACGAAGATATATTATTTGCACAACATTATACACTGGATAAAGGTATAAACGTTGATGAAACCTTTGATCTTGTTGTTAGGTTAGAATCTATTGGACTGCTGCTAGCCATTGTTTGTAAAAAAAGTTTTTTAGTTACAATAAATGGATGTTAAAGTACTTTTCTGAATGATTTTCTTAAGGAAGAAGTATATGTTGCATAAGCAAAAGGTTTTGGAAGTTATGAAAAGAATATTTATGTATGTCATTTCAAAAAAAATTATATGGGTTGAAGAAACCGTTAATAGCTTGGTATAAATGCATGCCATCTTACCTACTACAAAAATGATATGTTCGAAGATCTTCAAATAAGACACTATTTCTGAAGAAATGGAATAGTCATTTTATAGTCGAACAGATTTATGTTGATGGTATAATGTTTGGTGCTACTTCTGTAAAACCTACTCCAAATCTCATTAATTGGATGAAAAATAAATTTGAGATGAGCATGGTTAGTGATCTTACATACTTTTTGAGTCTACATATCAAGCAACCAACATATAGCATATTTATTTCACAAAACAAGTATGCTTAGTCTCTTACAAAAGATTTAGATACGAAGTCTATTAGAACACCTTTAAGCTGTAGTAAGAAGATTCACAAGGATGATAATGGAGTTGATATGAGTCCTACATTCTATCAAGGAATAATTAGCATATTACTTTATCTTACTACTATCAAATCAGATATTGCTTTGAGTTTTAGTACAAATCCAAAAAAACCTCATCTAGTTGTAGCTAAACAAACTATTCTTTATATTCACATAATCCTTAACTTTGGCATTCTATTTACTAAATGAGGTGTCAGTTATTATAATCGGATATAGTAATGTTGATTAGGCAGGAATATTGAGGATCGAAAAAGTACAGCTTGTGGTTGCTTTTATATGGGTTCCAATCTTATTGCTTTGAATAGCAAGAAACCGAGTTTTATATCTTTATCTACTATAGAAGATGAATATGAAAAGATGGTGCAAGTTGTAGAACATAACTAATTTGGATGCATCAAATGCTTACTGATTATGGCATCTCGTTATCTCAAGTAACTATGTACTATGACAACAAGAGTGTTATTGATATTTTTAAGAATGTGGTCCAACATTCAAGAACAAAGAAAAATCGATATAAAGCATCACTATAGCATATATCTTATTGAGCAGGGTGTTATATATATTTATCATATTCCTACTAAAAGACAATTAGCTTATATTTTTACAAAAGCAGTAAAAACTCAATCTATTAAGAGACTACATCATGATACTAACGTTTGCTCTCACTAGCAAGGATTCTAGCTGCTACATGGCAGAATTGAATTGAAAGTCAAGTTTTTTTGACAAGATAATACGTGATGACGGTTATGCATGTTGCTTCTAGTAGTTGCCATTTGTCTAATACTACAACATGTATCGCACAAAAAAATGGATAATTGTTCGCACTAGTCTTTATAGTTATTGAGGGGGAGTAAATTTTATGTTGTTAGGGTAATTTATGATTTAAACAGATATATTAATAGTCCATTTCTCTCTGATTTTTTAGTAATCTAAATTTATCTTCTTTTTTAAGCAACTTAGAACAAAATTCCTAAGCGCAACTCATTAGTTTTTCATGAATGTTTTTCCTAATGCTGTGATTTCTTGGCTACTTGTTTACTGCAAGAAATAGCTCAAACATTGATAAGTCAATAACTAGACATGTGTATACTATATTTTAAGATGATTTTAGATATAAAAGACTATAGTACACAAGGTTCTTTCTTGTTTTTCTTATTTCAGGTAATAATTAAAATAAATGAAGAAATGAAGTAAAAAAGAAAATAAAGGATTTGATCGAATGAAAGTGGTATGCAAAGAATCATCAACGAATCAAGGAAGAATTAGAAATTAATGCTACCTATTATTCCTAAGCAAATAAGGAATTTTATTGAGAATTACTAGTCAGATCACTACAAAAAAAAAGCAAATCAGAAACGGAATTTTCCGTTTCTGATTTAAAAAATTCCGTCTCGATTGGATTGAAAGCGGAACGAGAGACGAATGCGTTAAAATCTCACAAACGTCGTCGTCGATTGGATCGAAGCGGAAAATGGATTCCGTTTCGATTAGAAACGGAATTTATTCCGTCTCTAATTCGTTTACGATTATTTCCGTCTCGATCCGTTGCTAATCGAGAGACGGATCGAACGAATTTGATCCGTTTCGATTCATATCTAAAAAAAAAAAAAATTAGAGACGGAAATAGCAACGGAATCCAAAGATTCCGTTGCTATTTCCGTCTCTAATTTTCATTTTTGTTTAGTTTTTAAAGTCTTACATATATAGGTTCAATCCAAACACATTTAACTTTGCCAATATATAATAAATTGACATTCATACATCGACAATATATATCAACAAATATTCAATTGAGAGAACAAAAATGTAAAAATCAAAAATTGAAAAAGATATATATCCAAAAAAAATTGTATAGTATTACAAATGCTCCAAATTTCTAAGTATTCACAAAACCACCAATCCTATTGTTCAACAACCACAAAAAAAAAAAAAAAAACTTACAATCCTATAAATATGCACAAAAGGAATTATCAATCGAAAAGTCTTGAGATGTTCTTCAACACCACCTGCACATGACCAAGGGACATTTGAAACAACTTAATAATTGAATAGTTGAACTTAAATTTTTCGGGGACATAAGCATCATAGGAGATAGAGCTAAGGTAGAAGAGCAATGACTCACATCGAACTTATAGTGACGATCCCCGCACTCGACCATCAAAGTCTACAAACAAGCAAAAAGATTAACATTAATTCATTTGAGATTTAAGAATCCACAAACGATGATAAACACTTGCATATACTTGATTTAAGTAAATTAAATTCTTACCAATCCAGATGTAGGAGGAAGATAGCAATGTTTGTCATTTTCACTTTTATCTTCATTTTCTAAAAACATATAAGAAAACAAAAATATGCTACCTCATAGATAGACCAAAAAACTCATAAGACTATTTTCAATCAATCCACTTTCACAAGCTACAAAATTTATCATAAGCTCACTCATCTCATTTCAAACCGAGCTTTTTTAACTTTCAAGAACCAAACAATAAACTGTTTAATCCATTTCATAAAGATCGATTTACTTTGGCTTTCAGCTTATTGCAACCCACCCCTTATTTTTCAAGCGTGACGGTGACTCCTTTACCTTTATCTAGAGCACACGATATTCTACATAGGTTGAGTTTGACAATATCAACTTGATGAGGAACTAGGATACCTTTTAAGTTGTGAAGTATGAACTTAATGAGTATCAAACTATTGATCACACCAAAAAAAATGATATGGACTTGTTATTGCCTAAATTTAAAGAAGACATATCCTTATTCAAACAACAATGCAAATTATAGATCATATTCAAGTAAAATTTATGCATTAAACCACTTAATCGAATATTTCAATAAAAAAATGAATGAACCAAAACCAATTTTAAATATGTTTTTCATGGATTCTTAAAGTAGTATTTACTTGAATTTATTTAGACTAACTTAAATCATTTAAGGACTCAAACCTCATTCCTAGTTATCGACTTAAGTCATTCGACTTTTAAACCATTCTTTCAAATCAAAATCGACGATTCGAGTAAAACAAGTATGCGGTGAAGCAAAACAAGAAAAATCTCATAAACTTAGTTATCCAATATAAATTGAATGCGATCGACTAATCACAACTAAAAGATTCAAATCAACTCATTAGAGTCAAGTTCGACTTAAAATTCTCAAATCATAGCATTTAGTCGAAAATCCATGATTTAATCGAAGTCTTTTTTTCAATGGATAAAACAAAGTCTCTTCCGCATCTCAACTTAGCTTCAAGTCTCACCCAAAATGATGATTACTAACTACATTCAATAAAGTTGGATTGAACATATTTCAAGACTTGGGAAAAAAATGAATGAGCTCTCCTTGAAGCGTTTTAAAAGGATTTTACCCAAATCAATGCAAATTAGCTACAATCCTTTCGAGACATGAAAAATCATACTAATGATTGCTCGATTAAATCATATCATAGAAACAAAGCTCAATAAAGAATCCATGAGACTTTAGAATCATGCTTTTCCATGCACTTCGTTAAAAGAACAAGTTAAGGTCTTTTTTGACAATTTCATCAAACAAAAGAGCACATTATCCACCAATACCTTTTACAAGGCATGATCACTTTTGAATACTAGCCCAAATCATCAATATCATATAAATTTTTTTCATGGAATGCAACTAACCATAACAAAATCCCAAACTTGCCCTAGACATTCAAATTTCCAAGACAAATAGATCACAAAAAAAACAAAAAAAAAGAGCTAAAAAGGTAGAGATTGAAATTCAATAGACAACCAAAAATCGAAATACCTCGGCGGCCAAGTATTCAAGCACGGTACCCAAGTAAACAGAGCGCCCGACATCGCCCTCGCAGCGAAGAAACCCGTCGTCGTCGACTTGGTGAAGCAGTGGTGGAATTTGTTTGCGGTGGTGGCGGTGGCGGCGGCGACGACAGGCTTGTCGGACGAACCGCCCTTAGTTTTAGGGTTTTGGAGTGAGGTTTGAAGAGGGGGAGGGTTTGAGAGGGAGAGAGCGGTCGACGGTCCGTGAGAGAGAGCGGTGACGAGAGAGCGGTGAGAGAGAGAGAGAGAGATACGTCGTCGAGAGAGAGGATTTTGGGGAGATAGGGTTTTCCGAGAGACAGAGAATCGGGAGAGAGAGCGGTGAGAGACAGAGAGAGAGAGAGATCTGCCGTCGAGAGAGAGAGAGAGAGAGAGAGATCGCCGAGAGAGAGAGAGAGAGATTTGCCGAGAGAGGGGGGTTTTGGGGAGAGAGAGAGCAGAGAATCGGGAGAGAGAGGTCGAAGGGTTTTGGGAGAGAGAGAATCGGAAGAGAGAGAGGGAGTTTTATTTTTGAATCATCGAGATCGAAAGATGCACAAATCTCGAGATTTGATGAACGGGTATAACAAAATAAAGTTTTGGCGGGAATGGTGGCGCCATTTTTAGAGACGGAATTTAATTCCGTCTCTAATTCCGTCTCTAATTCCGTCTCTGATCCGTCTCTAATCCGTCTCTGAATGTTTCCGTCTCAATTCCGTCGCTAACTTTTTAATTTAGAAACGGAAATTATTCCGTTTCTAATTCCGTTTCTGATTTAGAAACGGAACTTATTTCCGTTTCTAATTCCGTTTCTGATTTGCTATTTTTTTGTAGTGGATCGGTAAAGCACAAAGTCAGTTTCCAAGAATTTTCTAAGCGATTCCACTTAAAACATGAATCATTGAGGAACTGCTAGGTTTGATTTGGACAAATCCAAACAACCATGAGATTTGAGTTAGTTTGGGATATGTACTTCCTAGAACACTATATCTATGACCTTATGGCTATGAAATCACTTGCCCTTGAATACTTATATCAATTCATTGCCCTAAGAGCCATTTTTCATTATTTTAGTTTATTGCTTTGTTGTTCATTACTTTTGGAGATGATTTGAAGATTAAAGTATTTAGTCAAAGGTATTTATCTGTCTTTTATTTACTTTATTGCAATGTTATTTAGGAATACGAGTGACTAGTTTATTAATCTAAACAAATTTTGAACATGAACTAGATCTATTTTGCAATGTAGTCATAATGAGATGATTTTATGCTTAATTCTTTAAATCAATCGCATTCTTTAATTCACTAATTTAATAGATTATTATTTGTGGGTTTTAATCATAGAACTTTGTATTGCATGCATAGTTTAGAATGCATATTATGATATTTGGACTTATTATCTAGTTTAAAATTGTAACTAGAGTTGTTTTAAAGGTCTATTACCGTTTAGATGTCCTAGGTAAATTAAGATCTAAGTTTAATATTAAAGTGGCCTTCCAAAGGTGTTAAATTTAGTAGTTCGAACTTTTCATAAAGTATAATGTGGTTTTATTGCCTAAAATTAATTTCTTTGTGTATTCAAAAGGTTGGTTCAATAATTAGAACGTGGCTTTTCCACAGGTATAAGGAGAACTAATGGCTTGATAAGGGTTGTTTACTTAATTATGATTGGATTTTAATGATTTAAAATACTTTAAGTATGTTCTTGACTATATGATTGAAGTAGCACGTTTGGATGCAAAATGGATTAATATTTCATTGTTCTGGATGTTTGTTTAGATATTTATTTATTATTGAATTGAATTGATTTGGATGTTAGAGAATTTGAAATGTGAAAGTTGAGTTATATTAATTAGTTTAGTTGATTATTCTAATATTATAGTTTGAATTAGTGATTTTAAATTCGTGTTTTAATTAAATTAATTAAATTAAACTAAAAACTAATAACCATTTATAGACTTTTTCCTAGAGAAGTTTGATAAATCCTTGTAGAAACGATCCCACTTATCACTACTACAAATAATATGGATATACAAGAAACTTATTATACACGCTTGACCTGCGTCAGTTTTTGGCATCGTTCCCAGGGATCTTTCATAATTTTTTAAGATTTTTAGACGTTGTATGGTCTACCCACTTTTTTGTTCTAATTCCACAAGATCATTACATCCATTTGATCATGAGGCAGATAGGATTTTCAATCATAATTTAAGACAAAAACATGTATAGAACACCAAACTACCACAATGAAAGCCAATAATAACCTTGATAAAAATAATAATAATAATAATAGAGAACTTACTTTTAGGCGAGCCAATCAAATTATCACTGCTTATGAACCGATGTGTATTGCCCTTAGGGATTTCTTGTATTTGAATTTAAATATGGATTCATTAGTGCTCTATCTAACTTTTATGGTAAATACAATGAAGTCCCCAGATGATGAAAATTTTAATGAATTCCAGGATAGATTTCAAAGATTAATCTTATATTGTGCCCAATATGGATGCACTCAAAGAGCTTTATTAGAATACTTTTATGAAGGACTTAATCATTTTGAACAAAGACTATTAGATACCGTAAGTGGTAGATCATTATTCAATGTTACATTTACTTTAGCAAAAGGAGTTATTAATAATGGCTAGGCAATTTAAACAATAGGGTGAAAAGATTGACATAATAAGAAAGAAACTTTATGAAGTAAATAATAAAATAAGTAATAAATTTGATAAAAAAACTTGATGAATTGCCTAGCATGGTTAAATTACTATTAAAATCAAACCTAGTAAAACTACGTGGGTTTTATAATGAAGTTACACATCCTATGGATGCTCGTTTGACTTTACAAGAAGATAATAATGAGGTTATGAACCAATATTCTGGTCCTCCTAAAAATCGATTCAATAATAATAATCATACACTAGAAAACCAAATTCAAATCTTAGCTACAATCCATCAAATCAAGATTATACCACTTAAAGACTAAGAGCATGAATATAATCCACACCAATTCAAGAAACTATTCAACCTACGCAACCAAATTTAGAGCAAATATTACATAACTTTATGACCTAAAGTCATCAAAACTTTATACAAAATTTTTCAAAATCAAGTTAAAACTGATACGTCTATTAATGAGTTGAAAAACCAACTAATCAAATGACTCTACAAATTTATAAGTTAAGTAATCAAACTAAAGGATCTACTCAAACTACAAACAATACTAATCAAGCACAAGTTAATGTTTTATTTTTTGAAAATGAAAAAGAAACGCATACGCAAGAAAAGAAACCAAAAAAATGTAAGAAGAAAAAAATACATAAGAAAATAGAACAAGAAGAATAAAAGATGATGACAAATATCATTCGTACTAGGGAATACGCACCCTTTCTCGAAAGGCTATACCCATGGTATTTAGCCAGAGTTGAAGCTTATGAAAAATCGTAACAAAATTGTAAATTAATTAACTAAGAGAAAGTAGATAATGATAATATTTATGAATCAAATGAAGATGTGCATTTTATTTCTTTTATTCCACAACGATTAGCAAATGCTGGAAGGAAAAAAACTAAAGAACACATATCTGAATCATTTAAGAAAATAGAAATCGACAAACCTTTAATGGAATCATATCATAATGAAGTTACTCGAGGATTCTATGAGTTTAAAGAAAATTTTTTGAAGAATCTAATAAAGAAGAAAATGCTTGAGAAATGTTCCGATCTAATAATGTTTGTCATACTTATCACAATAGGAAGTTCTTCTATTGAATTTCCTATATGTGATCTCGGAGCACCAGTTCTTGGAGCATCAATTAATGTAATGTCACTTAAACTTTATGAATCATTGAATATTTGATCGTTAACTAATACGCCTATTAATCTTACTTTAGCAGACAACACAATTATTAAACTGTGTGGACTGCTAAAAGATATTTTAGTACAAATACACGACTTAGTATATCCAATTGACTTTTAAGCCATGGAAATGGGATATTCAATATCACCCAACTATTTACCTATACTATTTAGTAGAACAATGTCTACAGAGTTTGAAGATAAGATTGTTTAATTCAAAATTAGTAACGATCATAACTATGAAGAATATGATGAATTATTTGATAATGAAATCAATGATAATGATTTTCTAGACTTCAACTTTTGTGATAATCTTAATGATGAAATTTATGTACTTAATCCAGTAATAATGAAAATGGCAAAAAAAGTTCCAAAGAAAGATCAAGTTGAAGACACTTAAAAAAAAATGTAACTTAAGAATGGAGAGTTAAGCAACCTGAGAATGGAAATAATATTAGTAAGCTGAGAGATTTTAAATCTAAGAGGATAAGAAAAAGAAAAAAGCCAAATTTAAGCTTTGTGAAGCTTAATGATATTAGAGGTATATATTTGCACATTAAAATCAAATAGGTTTGGTACTTTAGAGCTCATACCCATATATTTATTTCTACATACCCATATATTTATTTCTACATACCCATATATTTATTTCTACATACCCAATTAGAGTTGAATTTACTTGCTTTTGAACAAGTTTCTTTACCGGGTGGTATTTCAATTCAATCAATACGATATGTCACGGATATACCAATTCCAGTGAACAACTACGTCGTACTCATGGACTTTTTGGTTCTGCCATATTTCATTAATGAAGATCCTCCTTTAATTTTAGGACGATCTTACTTAGCCCTCAAATTGTTATGGATATTTTGAACAAAAAGATAACTCTAACGATTAATGGTCGAGCAATAACTTTCTGAAATGGCGCAAGAGTGGATAATTCTCAACTCAAATTTAGATATCAAACCTAATTCTAGAAAGGTTTAGTAGAGCTGGTGACAGTAAACAAAAGTGTTCTATATGAGACATCGCATATAATATGTTTATTTACTTTTTATTAAGAGTTTAATTTAGTTTAGTATAGTATCTTTTTATTCACTCACTTTTTGACTATTGTATTGGAAATATTTTCGAAATTTAAATCTTGAGATAATTTCAATTAAAGGGGAGTGATCGAGTTATTTTTATTTATATGGCCTTTATGCAAGTTGCATTATTCACTTGCTTGTTTATTTATTTATTTATTTAATAAAATTATTTAGTTAGTTACATATCCTAATCGAACTTTCAAAATTTCAGTCAATTCTATCTTAATATAATTTTTAATGAATGACATACAAGTTAATTATTAAATAAATTGAAAAAAATAATTAATTTGGCCTAGAGATCGCTTGATAAATTGAAATAGCACTAGGAATCATTGGCCAAATTTGTGACAGAAACTAACAAATTACGAGAAAATTTGGGTCTAGCGAATCCTCAACGATTTGCCAATTCAATAGGAATAGCTGCTCAGATCGGTGTGTCACTGCACCTCACAACCCACCGATTCTCCTAGCTATTTCCTAGCAATTCCATTTAACACAGGAATCAGTAGGCATGATTTTCAGTTTTTAAAATAAAAATCCAAATCGCCACAAACACGTATTCATTCACACGTTCATACCGCTGCATCCCTTCACCCATACATTCAGTTTCTTGCCTAGATTCAACCCTCCTAAGATCAAACTTATAATATTTTAAAGCGATTCCCACCTCTACCTAGTTCCATTTAACCCAAAATATTTGAATTTGAGAATGTCAAGCCAAACTTAAGTTTTACGAATTTCTACGTAGAACTTAGAAGAACGAGCTAGAGGAGTTCAAGAACTTAAATTTTAAGATATTCACTCTCAAGAAAGTTATTACAATAACTCTAGATCTTTAATTTAATAAATTTTTAGTTTGAAGGATTTTTGCAATTTTTCCTTTGATTTCGAAATTATTTTATTGAAATTCATTCTATTAATAAATGATTTCGTTGATTCCAATAGATTAGGTATTGTGAATATAATGATCATTGGTTTTCAAATTCGATAATTTTGAAATTTTGGTATATTTTCCAAACATATTTGCAAATGGTTTGAAAATTGAGTTTAAAATGAGTTAGGGGTTTTAGTTTTGTTTAGTTTTATTTTAGAAAAGACTAGAGTTTTTCACACAATTGCTTTACATGATTTACAAAATCGATTTAAAGTTTAAAATTGAGTTAACATTTTGATGCCAATTTTATCTAATGTTTTCGTTGAATTTTTTAGCTAGCTTTCCAAATGGATTTCTCCATTTAAAATAAAGTCTTGAATTTTTTTGAGTTATTCTCAACAAACGTTACTTTTTATGGCGCGAGGGTTTATTTCATATTTGGACTTATAATTTTCTTATTTAATAAAATGGTCGGAGGTGGTAAAGTTAGAAGTTCACAAAAAGATAAGGGAATGACACCTTTAGTAGAGAAACTGAAAATAAAATGTAAAGTTCCACCCACACCTATTAGGCAAACAAGGATTTCAATAAATGACTCTATGAAAGGAACACCTAGAGAACCTTCTCCACCCCTAGATTTTACTATAAGTCAGAGAGAGACAGGGAGAGGAATAGATTGAAAAGACTCAAAAGATTCTTTTTTCATAGCATAATCTAATCAATGCCAAAGCTCTTGATAGGATGAAAAAAGATAATTAAAATTAGGAAAATTATACCAGAAAGTCAAGAATGAAATAAAAGTATAGATATTGAATTTTAGGCTTTTGGATCTGTAACTGATTAGGGTTTCATGATGCCGTGGATTGATTTTTTGGTTGTGGGTTTTGATGTTTTTTTGGTGGGTTTTGATGTTCAGGGTTTCGGGTATGCCACTCTTTAGGGGGAGGGACTGGATCTAGGATAATAAGGGAGAGAATTGGGGATTGTTCTCTAGGGACTATAATGTCGACAATGACATGGGGTCCTCTGTAGAGATGGGTTGTGTAATACTGGTGCAAGAATTTTATACGAATGGGCACAAAGATGAAAATAAGATGGTAGCCATAGTCCAAGGAAGACTAATGGACTACCCACCTAAAAGAATAAACCAATACTTCAGTTTACCGTAATTTCATAGGAGACAAAATAATAAGTACCCAAAACCTGAGTATGGGATTAGACACGGATTTCCTAATTAAACCATTAGAAATCGTTTAGAAGCAATTTTGGGGGATTTTTCCTATTTGATAAGGATGGGTACCTGAAACAAATTCAAACTAGAAACTTTAGGAAAACTATCAAAACATGGAGCGTTTTCATAAATGTGAGCCTACAACCAAGTTTGCAACACTACGAGATTGTGAACTATAAGCAGCGTTGTTGTACTACATTGTCCAAAGGATAAGTTATCTCGATACGGGAAAATATTATTTATGATTCAATTAGGAATGTCATGACTACAAAGAAAAATGAAGGATAGCCTTTTCCCTTGATGATCACTACTTTGCAAACAAGACCAATTTCTTATGATAGTTCTAGGGCTAGATGTTTACCTAAGTAAGACTGTCACCGACGTACTCATATAAAGCACCAAAAAGGTAACAGTATATGTGGATTTGAAGGAGGAACAAGAAAAAAATGAGACACTCAAGAGAGAGACCATAGAGAGAAAAAGAACATATGTAAAGAATAGAATACTTTTGAAAAAGATGCAATCTGCTGCGTATAATGATATGACAAACCATAGCCCAGAACAACTGCGAAGGATTTTACAGGCATATATGAAGATGAAATGGAAATGTCCATGATGTGGTTAATCCCTACGGAACTAGCTGTGAACTCTGAGAAATTAAGAGTTAATGTTTCAAAACTAGAGCGAGGTTGCTAGGAGCATACATGGGTTCGAGAGACACATGACCAGGAGAATGCAAAGCAGAGGATTTGATATTCGAATATCATTTAGCCAAATGAGAATGTCAAATAAAGGAGTCTTTTCAGAGCATACTCCAGTGGCAGGAGTGGACTACAGTTCTATGACCCTGTAGCAAGTTTCCAATCTCAATAGCAAGGCTAAGGGAATAGTGGGCAGTAGTTCTAAATTACTCATTCTTCTCTGTTTAGTCTATCTCTGAGTGATTATGTGTGAGGTCTTACTTTTTAAGATAATGATATGTATGATGTGGTGTCAATTTGTGATATAATTGATTTGGTATGATTTAATCTATACATTGGTTTGATGTGTTTTATTATACTACTATGATATTTGGAAATCTTTAATTTATTATGTTTTTTTTACTTATGAAATTCATTATGATATTACATATTTATTTCATTCGTTTATGCTTCAAGATGTATTTTTGTTTTGTTAGAAACCCGACTTAGTTTTTAAACCATGATGATAAGGTTCAGAATAAGTTTTAGGGTATTAGGTGAAGTAAAATATGAAGAAGCGAAGTATAGAAGTAAGGAGACGTAGAATCGATTCATTCAAATGTTCAAAATTGACTAAAAATTTTTCAAATTTTTGAATGTACATTTAATATTTTTCATTTCATTTTACTTTATTTAGTTAGGAATATAAGGACATGAATATAATTTGGATTTAAATAAAAGTGATAAATTCTTATTACCCATGAAAATAAAAATTTTATTATGTAAAGAAATTGTTATACCCTATTTGACTTAACCTAGATTGTGTATGCACTAAAGGAGTTTATAGGGGATTGATTGTTTTGTACTAGACATTATAATGGTTAGAAAATCTGAACTAAAGTGCAAGATAAACTAGACAAGTTTCTAAAAACCTTATTATACAATGACTATTGATCAAGTATTATATATAATGAAAGGGACTTATGCCACAATTGAAGGAAAAATAGGAAGTTAACCAACAAACTTTACTTAGTTAGGAAGAATACTTCCTTTACTATAGTGAAAGTGAGAAGAGCTAAAAAGTGTTTTTTTTTTTTTTAAAGTAGAGAGACTAAAAAATTCCAAAGGGAATAGAGCATGGAATTAGTGGTGGGAAAAATGAGATGACGAACTCCTATAAAGAAGAATAAGGAATTCTAAAGCAAATAGAGCGGAGAACCATAAGAATATGATATAAAGAAAAAAGTAATTATAGAAAGAAAAAAAAAAGAAATATAAAAAATGGAAGGATGTTTGTGAAAACTTTTCAAATAAAAGATTTAGCTCGAGTGCTTAATGCTAAGTGAAGTATATTTTCTTATTCCAACATTCTAACAAATGGATATGAAACGATGATTATTAGTGATCAAAGATTACTATCGACTTTGATTATGGTGATATTTAAAATACTGTTTGAAAATGAGAATGATTTAGTGATTTCTATATTTTAAGATATTATATTACTAATCGCAAGCTTGATGCTTGTTCGTGGAGATTGAGAAAACTTATAAAATGGCTTAGCCTTAGTGATTGGTTTAACATTGAATTTTAGGGTGCATTGCATAACTAAAAGTTAAATTGTCAAATAAGGGGTTGTTCTTTAAATATTTCTATTCTATCATGGTTTTTTTTATAAAGGTTTCTTTTAATGCTCACTTCTATTTAAGAATAAGAGTAAGTAATTATGAAATCAGAATGAAAGGAGAAAAGAGATTACAAATAAGAGTATTCCTTTAAACGGAACAACAAAGTGTTGAGTCTAGAGGTATTTGATAAGTCAATTATTAGAAATGTTTTATATTATATTTTAGGATGATTTTAGATGTAAAAGAATATATTGCAAAGGGTTTTCTCTTGTTTTTGTTATTTCAGGTAATAATTGGAATATACGAAGAAATTGAGTAAAAAAAGGGTATAGCATAGAGTCAGTTTTCCAAAGACTTTCCCACCGATTCCACTTAAAACACGAATTGCTGAGGAATCGTTGGGTTTGATTTTGAGGATTTTAGATAACCATGAAACATTTGAGTTAGTTTGGTATATGAACTACCTAGAATATGATATATACGATTGTAAGGCTGTGAAATTAGTTGCCTTTGATTACTTAGATCAATATTTCATTATTCTAGGAGCCATTGTTTATTGTTTTAGTTTATTGCTTCATTGTTCATTGCTTTTGGAGACGATTTGAAGATTCAAAGTATCTATTCAGAGGTATTTATTTATGTCTTTTATTTACTTTATTGTAATGTTATTTATGAATATGAGTGAGTAGTTTATTAATCTAAAAAAAGTCCAAACATGAACTTGATTCATTTTGCAATGTAGTCATAATGAGATGATTTTGTGCTTAATGATTCAAACCAATCGTATTCTTCAATTAAATGTTTTAATAGATTATTATTTGCAAATTTTAATCATTGAACGTTGTATTGTATGCATAGTCTAGAATGTGCATTGTGATAATTGAATTCATTATCTAGTTTAAAGTAGTAACTATGATTGTTTGAAAGGTCTATTAGTGTTTAGATGTCCCTAGTGGATTGAGATCTAAGTTTAATATTGAAGTGGCTTTCCGAAAGTGTAATACTTAGTAGTTCAAAGTTTTCACAAAATGTAATGCGATTTTATTGCCTAAAGTTAATTCTTTTGTGTATTTAAAAGTTTAGCTCAA
Organism: Stephania yunnanensis; assembly: GCA_039657365.1. NCBI lineage: Eukaryota > Viridiplantae > Streptophyta > Magnoliopsida > Ranunculales > Menispermaceae > Stephania > Stephania yunnanensis. The sequence continues at coordinate 20,602,051 of CM077581.1, read as the reverse complement.
TAAAATTAGAACGTGGTTTTTCCACTGGTATTAGAAAAATTAATGGCTTGATAAGGATTGTTTGCTTATGCTTAGAGTTTAATGTTCTAAAATACTTTTCAAAATATGTTCATGACTAAATGATAGATATAACATGTTTGGATGCAAAAGGGGTTATGGCTTCATTTTTCTGGATGTTTGTTTAGATATTTATTTATTGTTGAATTGAATTGATTTCGATATTAGTGAATTTAAATTGTGATAGTTAAGTTAGTTTAATTAGTTTAGTTAATTATTATAATATTATAGTTTGAATTAGTGATTTTTAATTTTCGCTTTAATTGAATTAATTAAATTAAAGTAAAAAATAATAAAAACTATTGAAAGACTTTTTTCTTAGAGAAGTTTGATAAATCCCTATGCAAACTATTCCACTTATCACTGCTACAAATAATAAGGATATACGAAAAACTTATTGTACATGTTTGATACATGTTAGAAATCTTCATCTTCTTCAACCTCTTATGGTCACTCTACCACCAATGTAGATTTTACCTATCACTATGATGATAGGAATCTATCATCTTTCGTCTATATAGGTCGACTTCTTCAGACTTCTTGTAGATCTAAAAATCACAGCGGCATGTGTTTGTATCAAAAGTGGTGCTGACGAAAGAAAACAGTCGTCCATAATCGAATATTCTTCTTCAACGGCCAAGCATGATGATCAGGGGAAGCATAAGTTAATGTTTCCCTCTCCCTTAAAGATCTGGATGTTGTGCTAAATTAGGCCATTATTCTGAGTCGGGTCGATGAAAAGGCTTGTTCAATAACATTTCAAGAGAGGTTTCTGGTTGTTCGTGCACCATTCGCACGAGGGCACCTCGGCGATACTGCCAGCCAAGTATTTGTACACGACATCTATAACTAAATGAATGTATTGGATTAATGCTCTCATAAAAAAGTTCACTTTCATCGTACCTCCCTTTAGAAGCTTCTGGAGGACTTAGGCCTCTATTCGTTGTTAAGTCATTATGTGGTCTACTACGAGGCCTTAGTTAAAGAATTCTACTTCAATCTTCCTTACAAGTTTAGGGTAGATTCCTCAATAAAGGTATTTGTGGCTTTTACATTCCATTCAATCTTGCTCTTATCATTAAAGTTTTGTGACTTTTTTTAAAAGGATCAACTGGGTTCACATTACGAGATTGACATGGCCATTATGATGCTCAGTGGTGCTAATGAGGAAGTATGGCCAACAGACTGTTCTTTCAATTTTGTTGCAACCCAGTTCATGTGTAAGGCCTATATGCTAATGAAGGCAATATGTACAAACATTATTGCTACTTTTCACCAAAATCATGCCTTTAATGACAGAGTACTGCTTCTATATACATTATTGCAAGGAAAAAATTCTAATCTTGGGCAAGTTGTTTTTGACTCGGTAGTGAGTTCTAGGAAGAAATGGGACAAAATCTACATTTCATGTTTTCTTACAAAGTTGTTTTCCATGTACCCTCAAATTGAGCAATCTGTAAAGGAAATGTTGAAACCTAATGATGAGGTAAGATTGACTTATCTGCTGGAGATGTTAGGATAGTCCCACATCGACTACTTGGAAATAAAAATAGTGCTTATAAGTGTAGAGTGGACAATCCATCTTGCCTTGGCATTTTGGAGTAACCCCTTCACACTTGTAGCCCATACATAATATTAGTCACCACACTCTCCTCACCTTAGATTAGGATCTATATTACAAAATTGAACAAAGCTTAACTCTCATAACAGAGATATCGACATCAATTTCTCTGGTTCAAATAAGAGGTTTGTCAAATCGACTACGACTAGATCATAAGCTACTTAAATCCCTCAACTAACTACCAATTGACCAATTTGAGATATTCAGAGAATTCTGAAGAAGTTCGGTGCTGATAATACTACATTTACGGTCAAGCCTGCTAAATCAAGGTGAGTACTAAAAAAGTTTCTAACGTAAAGGAATCTGAACAAGTTGAAGTTTTATCTTTTAAGGGAGATCATGGTGTTCCTTCTATTGCTAAAAATAGCATTCACTCTTCTGCTTCTACACCAAGTGGAAGCACAAGTGCACCTACTAATGATGAGAAGGAAATTGGTTCACCCACTACTCCTATAATCAGGTTTGGAAAGAAGGCTATCACTAATCATATAATTCAACAGTCTCCAATGCAACAACTTGAGACTATTGCTATTATTGATCATGGTAACTTCGTTATTTTTTATTTTTATATAGATAATGTTTCTCCTATTTGACCTTTCAATCTAGGGATAAAACTACTAGAGTCCCTTAGAAAAAATCACGAAATAGATGGTCATGATTCTGTAACACCACGTGAAGTTCCTTAGTAATTTGTTTCTGAGGTGGAACCTTCAGTGAAAATGAAGGTCCAGCCTTCTATATTTGAACATGTTGATCTTGCTTTGGAAAAAAAACAAAATCCATAAGTTTTTGCAACTTGTGAAGCCTAAATTTATTGTTCCTCCTACTCATCTTGAGTGTAATGAAGTTCATGTTGAAGAAGAAGTTCCGGTTGTTGAACTTGTTGATCATGTTATGGATACTGTAACTGATGTTGCGATAATAAAAGATCAAGTGGCACCTGCTCCTAGAAATTATAAAGTACCATTCACTATGTTAAGATCAAACCTAACAAGGCTAATCAATCAACACAACTCAACATAAAATAACAACACAAAACAATGAAGAACAACTGTGTTCAAGAAATGTAAAACACAAATAAATTCTCTGAAATGAAAGCCATTCTTCATTAACTTGTAAAACACGTTATTACAACTTATATAGACCACCGAGACAACTATTTACATAACTGTCTAACTAATTCTATTACATAGTAGTTAAACTAACTATGGTAAGTCTAACACAGTTACATCCTAACCATAATCAGAGTGCATACACACAACATTGTTCAGATCAGCTAAACTTCCTATCTCAATTATATCTCTAACATTCCCCGTCGAAGAAAGTCGAGGAGAAGACACGACATTTTCTTTGCCCAAGAGAAAATAGAAACGAAGAAAAGAAAAAACTTTGGTGATCAAATCAGTAGTCTAATGAAGAGAGGGAACATAACGAAGATCAAACACCCCAACAACCAACTTTTCTCCTACAAAATGAGCATCAACTTCAACATGTTTAGTGCAAGTGTGAAAAATAAGATTGCAAGCAGAAGCTTTGGCCCTGTACTATCACACCATAGAACACGACAAACTGAACTACAAATGCCAAGTTCAGACAACAGATAAAAAGTCCACAAAATATTAAAAATACCGTGAGCCAAGCCCCTGCATTCAGTTTGAGTAGAAGATCTAGCTACAATAGTTTGCTTCTTGGAAGACCGGGAAATGAGATTACCACCCAAAATAAACATGAGCCACTAGGTGATCTCATATCATCAAAATCACCAACCCAATCTTCATTAGTGAATGACTCAATGTGAAGAGAAGATGAGGGTTTGAAACACAAACTACAGTCCAACGAACCCTTAAGATAATGAAGAACACGCTCGCAGGCCATCCAATATAAATCATTAGGCCTCTTGATAAACTAGCTAAGTTTATTAACTATGAAACTAATGTATGGCTCAGAGTACATAAGGTATTGTTAGGCCTCTACAGTACTCATATAAAAGGTAGGATCATTGAAAGTTTTCCAATCAAAATAGGACAACTTCTGACCAGCTAAAAAGGGAGTAACAGCAGGCCTGGAATCCTGTGGTCCAATCTTATTAAGCAGTTCCAGAAGACACTTCAGTTGAGTGAGATATATCCCAGAAGTATCCCTAAAAACTTCAAAGCCTTATCCAAGGTATTTAAGAGAAAAATAAAAGTCTAACCAAATGATCGACTAAGAGACTTGGTGATAATCTAAACCAGTGATAAGAATATCATCTACATACACTAGTAACATTAAAGTGATCCAGAAGACTTCTTGTAGAACATAGACTGATCAAAGGTAGAATTTACTAAACATCAACCAATCAAAGCACCTCTGAACTTGGAAAACCAGTTCTTGGGAGCCTGTTTAAGGCCATATAAGGCTTTATGCAGCTTGCAAACTTAATAAGGAAAAGAATTATTCAAAAAACTTTCTGGTTGAACCATATAGACCTCTTCAGTAAGGTCACCATTGAGAAAGGCATTATTAACACAAACTTGATGAACATGCCAATTGTAAGTAACTGCAAGAGTGAAGAGAAGTCTGATGGAAGAAACCTTAACAATAAGAGAGTAAGTATCAAAGTAATCAATACCAAGAGTTCGATGAAAACCTTTAGCTACTAGACGAGCTTTGTATCATTGAATGGCACCTGTTGGAGTTGTCTTAACCTTAAACACCTATTTACAGCCAACAAGATTCATATAAGAAGAAAAAGGAACAAGTGTCTAAGTATTGTTCTTATCCAAGGTAGAGATTTCATCAACCATGGAAGTGTACCAATTTTGATCTTGGAGAACCACTTTAACTGAAGATGGTTCTAATTGAGTGACCAAAGCATATGGAGAAGTGTGAACTAAAACCTTAGGTTTAAAATCCCATTCTCGCTCCCAGTAATCATATGATGATTACTGACACTAGGCGCAGTGAATCAACTGGTGGCAGTGAATCAGGCACCAAAACACCTTAAAGGATTGGTAATATGGCTTTCTCTTCAAACATACAAAGTAAGGAGACTACAAATCTAATACAGAAGAGGGTAAACTATTGATGATGAATACTGAGGCAACGAAAGCTTCTTCCCAGTATCAAAATGGCATGGAAGAATGAACAAGCAGTGTAAACCCATTTCAACTATAGTTATATGTTTCCTCTCTAGTATGCCATTCTGTTTATATGTGTAAGGACAGGAATAACGATGAGTAATTCCAACTTTGTAACAATATGATTCAATAGGTTAAAACTCCAAACCCATGTCAGACTAAAAAAACTCAGTTTAATATTGAGTTAACATTCAACAGACTATAAGAAATGAAGAAAGGCTACAAATGCATCAGATTTCAGCTTCAATGGATAACACCATGTGAATTTGCTAAAAGCATCAACAAAAATGATGTAGTATCAAGAACCACCGGTAGAAAAAATTAGTGCGGGGCCCCATAAATCAAAGTAAACCAACTCCAAAGGCCTAGTTACATTAATGGCACAATTGTGATATGGAAGCTTATGTAATTTGCTAATTTTACAAGAGTCACAGAAAGGTAAAACAACTTTATTGACATGATTGTTACAAGAATGTAAAACAAGTTAAAGAATCTTATAAGAGGGATGAGCAAGTCTGGCATGCCAATTTAAAGAAACGTCAAGAGTTACTGTCAAATTTGAAATGACAGGCTTATTACACAATGAACAAAAATGACAATTAACATCTGTATTCAGAGAACTAGTAGAGGGTTGATGTAGCTTAAGAAGACAATACAGTCCATCTCTAAGATGTCCTTGTACCAAAACTTTCTTCGAAGCCTTATCCTTAATAAAGAATGATTCAAAAATAAACTTAATAATTATATAATTGTCCTAAGATAACTTTGAAACACTAATTAGGTTCTTTGCAAGATTAGGAACATGTAGAACATGTTTTTAATCCAATTTCTGATAAGAATGAGTGCTAGTGGGAACAACACTATGACCAAAATAAAAAATGGAAAGCCGAGAACCATTGCCAACAGTAACAAGTTGTGTACCTGTGTAATCAGTTCTGTAAGTCATAGAAGACGAATCTGAAGTCATGCGACTTGATGCTCCTAAATCCATATACCATTTTAAATCAGTGACAGTTTCGAGAGAGGCAATCATCCCTTGAAACTGATGATAGTGAGCATGTCGAGAGTTTAGAGGTGTTGAAGGTTGTTGATTACCAGAGAATAACTTAGTATACTTCTTGAATTGGCCACTTGAACTACTAGCTTGAGAATGATTTGGAACAAAATATGTTCGAGCATATCTCTTATAACATTGTAAGGCCATATGTCTTGTTCAAGAACAAATATGACAAAAAATCTTGTTTGCACCTCTATTAGCACCATTTCTTCCACCTATATAACCTTCATGACCACCTCTAGTTGACCTTACTTGAAGAACATCATTTGCTCTTCCACAATTAAACTTGTTAAAAGAAGACTTCTTATCATCAAAATTAGAAGTAAAATGAGTTATAGTAGGTGAAAGATCAAGAGTTGCAATAGTATTGAACTGTGCAATCCTCTGCTCATACATTATTAACAAATATTGAGCATCTTGAAGACTAATGGTCTTCTATTATGAAGAGATCACAACAACCACATAATCATACTCCTAACCTACTCCATTTAACACTGATTGAATCAAATCAAAATCAGTTATTCCTTAACCTTGGATTTCAGCTCAGCTTCAATGCTCTTGATCTTAACAACAAAATCAGAAATAGAACTGGAACCTTTCTTTAGAGTATTCAATTGATTCGTCAATTGAAGTGCTCTAGCCATGGAAGATGGAGCAAAAGATCTCTCCAATACATTTGAGACCTCATAAGATGTTTCACAGTCAGTAACATGACAAATCATAGACTTATCAATGTTTGAAAACAACTAGACCATCAAAATTGAATCTAATTGACATCGTACCTCATCTTCTTACACAAAAATGTTTGATGAAGAAGGAGATTTATTTGGGGCCACTGGAAAGGGATTTTCAATGATCATGAAATTAAGACAAAGAACTTTAATAGGTGCACGAGTCTAAACTTTCTTGTGAATGTAATTTGTACCATCAAGCTTCATTCGAAGACTGAATTTCAAAGCCCTTCCAATGGTAGTGACATCTGGTAAGACAACATTCTTGTTCCTTACTAAGACACTTGAATCTGAATCAGCTGAAGGCATGACTCCTTGCTCTGATACCATGTTAAGATCAAACCTAATAAGTCGGATCAATCAACAGAACTCAACACAGAACAACAACACAAAACAATGAAGAACGGTTATGTTCAAGAAATGCATAACAAAAAGAAATTCTCACAAATGAAAGTCATTCTTCATTAACTTGTAAAACACGTTATTACAACTTATATAGACCACCTAGACAACTGTTTACAGAACTATCTAACTAATTTTTTTACATAGTAGTTAAACTAACTATGGTAAGGCTAACCACAGTTATATCCTAAGCATACTCAAAGTGCCTACACACAACATTGTTCAGCTCATCCGAACTTCCATTCTCAATTCTATCTCTAACACATTGTATATGCTAACTCAAATTTTGTACAAGCTCTTGCTACTGGGGCCATGCGCTTACATCCATCCATTTTGGATAACATTTTAGATCATATTGCATATCTGATGGTTTATCATGAAGATGTTGATGCTCAGATTCGTCCAATGAGAAATAAGTTGGACATTGCTGATGTTGAGATTAGATGCCTTCGTTAGCTAATGCGAACTCAATTGTGAAGTCTTTGGCATGAAGTTTGACAAAATAAGGGAATTGAAGCATGATATAAAAATCTTTTAATATTTTGAAAAGTTTAATTTAAGCCTTTTTTACAGTTTGGTTCGTTGGACTTAATTTTCATTAGTTTATGGGTGTAATATTCTTGAAAGTTCTTATATGATTTGGGGGATTAACATTTTGGCCTGTTTTTATACTAGCCCATTAGTAACAGTACATTTACTTAAGTTATTCAAATTATATCTTACTAAGTTACTGCTATTAACCAATCTATGCCCAAGGGGGAAATTGTTCGACCCTTAGTTACCGTGTTTGGGTAAGTGTATCCTAGTTTGCAAAGTATTAAGAAACAAAGATACGTAGTTATGGAGTTAGAATTAATTGAAGGCTTAAATGTCAATCGTTGGATAATTCCAACATAAACAAAACTAGAGACCGAAGGGGTTTTTCATGTTGTAGTTAGTTTGGGACTTAATTCCTAAATAGAGTAGGTAGACTAAGTTTATAAATACTCAAGAACACCTCTATATGGAATAATAGTTTAGAGTTAGGGTTTTGTGATAGCAAATATTCATTATAGTGGCCGCACACATTGTCAATGCAATAAACTGATTTTAGGTTAAGCCTATGATGAAGAAGACTTGAAAGTCCAATAAGACGAAAATCAGATAATGTTTTATGGTATATTTTATAGCTTTTTAAGTGAAAAAAAGGTTGTATTACTTTAGGTTTTCTCTTGTTTATACACAAATCGTCACATAAATCAGTAGCGGAGAGAGTTAGTGATGTACTTGGGATGTGAAGAATAAAAAGAAATTGCCACCTGAATCGTTGATCAACTGAGAGGTGTACTATAGAAGACTCTACCATTTACCCAGCAATTTACATATTAAACCTAAATTACAGAGAAACTGTTGAGGTCGAGCATAAGATTTTTGGATAATTGATAAGGATTTAAGTTTGATTATGATATGTATTGATAAATTATGATATGTAGGAGGCTAGGGTTTCGAAATAACTATTTCTCAGCCTCATTATTGTTGTTATTAGACTAGTTTATTGTCAATGCTTTGGAGAGCTCATTGAAAATTTAATGTTATTAATAGAGGTGTTTTTCATTAATGTCTTTATTTTATTTTATTATGTTTAAGTTTAATATGAGTGAGAAATTTATTAATCTAAAGCAACATAGTTTATGCGGTTGTGTACTTAATGCTTTAGAAAGATATTATATTCTATAATTCACTTTCTTAATCAGATGTTTTCATGTATCATAATCTATAAAACTAGACTTTTCATGCATATTGCGCAATATGTGTTGTGAATGATAGGTTCTAAATCTAGAATTTATGTGAGAAGTAACTATTAAAGATTTGGAAACCAGAGAAACTGAATTGATTAATGAATCAGTGATGAACTAATAAACACACATCAAAACTAAAAAGAATTGACATCGCAGTACGACTTGAATGTTTTCTTCTACGTAGGCTCAGCCTAAATGATCAGTTAATCAAATTGATAATGTGTGCAACTACTATAATGATCTCTCGTTCTCACAAAACCCAAGTTATGAACGATTATCCATATTCCATACAATGGCGATCTTGAGTATTTATAGACTCGGTTTATCTTCTCTATCTAGGAATTCACTCCTAAATATAATTAACTCGAAAAAACTCTTCGGTCTCCTATTGTAAATCTTATTGGAATCATCCAATGTTCAACAACTAAGTTTTCTATTCCTTTAAGAATCTCGACTCGTCATTTCCAGAAAGTTCTTCAGTCCTTTAAGCACATTTCTTTCGGATTTTGTATTTTTAATCCATCTCTAGAATTTTGAAAAATCTCTACTTGAAATATCAAACTTCTTCACTGTATGGACTAATGCTAATAATTACTCTGTTCCAGTATCCAAATCGCATTCAATTCTTGCTCTGACTTTAGATCTGTCTTCGTCTTCAACTTTCATTTTAATACAATAATCTTCACTAGAATTTGCATTGTAGTCTTTCTATGACTTGTATCTACTCTTGAACATCTTGCTTAGTCAGGATTCTTATTTTGATTGCAACATCTACCTAACTTAAATTCTATTTTGACAATATATTGCTAACGAGGATAGATCGACCCAAAAGCAGTAAGCTAGGGTCTAACAATCTCCCCCTTTGGTGTTAATTGTTCAAAAGTAGTAACTTAGCAAGATAACCAGATTTTGTAGGAGCTTCATAGAATGTACTATTATCGGTTACTCAAATAACAACACATATAAGGTGTAACCCCAAAAAGATTATAGTCGCCAGCTAATAAGTACAACTCTAAAATTCAGTTTTAAAACATTAAATTCATGTACTTAGAAAACCATAAAATAAATTAACCTTACAGTCTTTCTCTTGCTTACTTCATTTGTTTCACAAAACAATGACAAAGAGATTACAACTATGTTCTCACCAGACAACTAAATCGGTGAAGTTCGGCATCATTAATGTCCAGCTCTTCTTGCATTGGTCATATTCGTGCAACTACTTCATCCCCATAGATAGTGAGATAGACAATACGATCTAAAAAGTAGTTGAATTACAGCGGGTGTGGTCTCGTAGAGGTTCATCCTAAGTTGGAGCAGAGTTGTTTTTAGTAGCCTTTATCTATGTTATAGCATCAATAGTATGAGAATAAGTCGCAAGTGCAATAGTAGCTTCAATCGTAGTTGTTGGCTTGGTTGAAGTGGCAGGATTGGCTTGATTGACTTCATTATCCTCATGCTCAATGTGAGTAGGAATTTTAATTGAAATACTTAGCTCATATTACAATGCTTCATTCACTTGAGCCTCAATAGCATGTCCGGTGGTTGTAGTTATCGAAGGCAGCATAATGCCCTCAAGGTTAACAACAATCAAGTCCTCGATATGAGGAATTTATGTTGTTGCTGAAGACTCTACATGTGTACTAACATTCTCACAAGGAGCCTCACTTGGTCTTATAACATCTTCACCATCAGTTCCATAATTCATTATAAGGGACTCAAGTGTACTCGTACTCCAGTAGCAATAGAAGTAAGAGAAATTAAATAAAATTGTAACTCAGTAACATTACCTTGATTATCTCTAATCTCACAAAACTCAGCAGGCACAGTGACTTCCTCTAGTCGATTAGGAAGTTAGTAGATAAACTTGCATCAAGTAACTGTCCAGTATGTCTTGCAACAACAGGAAGAGAAACTTCCCTCATTGCAATTTCCTCTCTTGAAGATTGCACTTCGATAAGATTGGTGTCCTAATTTTTAGTAACTTTAGCATTATTTTATGTCAAGATCCATTTTGACATCTATATAGTACATATGGCAGGAGTCTAAGTAGGAGCATCTGCAGTTGGCTTGACATTAGTAGAAGTTGGAGCAGCTGAAGACTTTTTTTGTAGGCATGAGAAGTTAAAATCAACAATTCAATTGTTTGACTTCATTTGATGAGTCAATTTTACCTCCTCCACTACCTTTTCCAACTTATCATTTTTGCTTAATGACAACATTTTCCAAACAATGAAGTTAGGAAGCTTGGTAGATACAACTTGTTATGTTTGTTCCCTAAGTGCACCATGGAGTCGTAGGTCTCCATGCCAATATTGAACTTATTCCCTAAAGCCAGAGCAAACAGTAGTAGTGCCTCTCCTTGAACACATTTAACTGATGAGAAATGATGACTGCGCTCAAGGTTAAGACCTTTCGCAGCATCTAGGCCTTGCAAGTGAGCTTTGTAGAAGGAAGCCCAAAGGTGTTGTCAGAGGGCAAATTTGTAATTTTCCTTTAAAGCAGCATAGAGACTGGGTCATCATGCTCTAGTGTTGAGGTTTGCTTATGAGCAGTAGTTTTAGTTCCAGAAATTCCAAACATGTAGTTAATTAAAGTTGGTCGAATGGAGTTGTAAAGCCACAAACAAAGACCCTGTCCACAGCAACGCCCCAAAAGTAGTAAATAAGATTACTGTAGAACTCCTTAAAAATGGAGTCATTATAGAAGCCACCATGATTCACCAAGCCGTAAATGCCATTCTGCACTAGCAATCTCTCCAGGCTTCTATCATGATCGTTTAAGAAGTCGATCGATTAATCAAACCAGTATTTCATCTTCACCGTTTCTCTAAATTTCTCCGCACACTCCGTTGATTGAAAATGACTAAAGGCAGATAAAATAGGTACAACAAAGTACTGTGAGATGAAAAAATTTATGTCTAATCAAAGGCCTTGCTTATAGCCTCCGCTTCATCTAGAATCCTCTCCAATGAATTAGAGCAAAATTTCTATTTGTCATCAATCTTCTTCTTTCTTTTAGCCGCAGTTCTAGGTTTCTTGGAAGAGCTAGATTGTCCAATGGATTATTTTTTGTGGATAGCCCATGATTTAACCCTTGTGCTCCTTACAGTAATATGAGGATCTGATGTCATACCGATTTAGATTTTATTTGAAAAGGGATGATAATATGTGTCATTATTCTCTATCGACAAAAGATAAGTAATTGCAGTAGAGTCACCATGAGAGGTAAAGAAAAGATGAGAGACATTCTTGCAATAACTCGAAGCAAGAAAGATACGAAAATGACAGAGGTGAAAAGGAGGTCACGCTAGATAGAAGAGTTTGAATTGACAAAACAAGTTTCTAGGAGCAAGATAGTTGCACAAAATCAGTAAGGAAAAACCTAATTTATAATAAACACTCCACTAAATTCTCTAAGATTTAATCCCTTATGTCTTTCAAAACATAATTTATTCCCTTTTATCAGGTGTAATGACTGGTTTTTTTACAATCGACTTATTAGGAGCGACATGTGTTGCAATGAAATTCAAGTGGCAGTTTCTTAGTCAATCGCATAAGTTGGTCACAATAAAATGTCAAACACATAAGTATCAGCATATACGAACATAATTGTCAGGTTATAGTAGGGACCCATACTACTAAGAGCAAACACCAATATCATGACACAATTTATTAAAACTCTTTGTGTCTAGAGCCTTAAAAAAGATATCAGCTAGATTTCATTCTGTTGGAACATGATGAATATTGATCAAACCCCTTTCCACTAGATCCCTGATATAGTGATGAAAAATATCAATGTGCATGTCCCAGAGTGTTAAATAGATTCTTCAAAATAATAATGGTACTTCTATTATCATAGTAGACAGTCCACTAAGATAATGCAATACCATAATTTGTGAACATTTATTGCATCCATATTGATTGTGTACAACAACTGCCAACAATAATATATTCGGCCTCAGCTGTAAAAAGCAAGGTGCAGTTCTGTTTCTGATTATTGCAAGCAACAAGATTAAAACCTATAGAGTAACATCAACCAGTAGTTCTTTTCTGATCATCGATATTTCCAGCTTAATCAACAACACTATACCCAATTAAGTCACTAGCACTGCTCTTAGTGAATAGAATACAAAAGTTAGTTATTCAGTGTACATAATGTAGAACTCTTTTTATAGTAACTGGACATACCTAATCGCGAGTTTAAATACCAACACTGAAAGCAATATCTTGTTTGCTTGAAGCAAGATATAATAAGTTACCAATCATGCCTCTATATAATGTAGGATTGACATCTACACCTTTTTCATCCTTACAAAATCTTATCACTAGAGCTCATTAGTGTTTGGATAGACTTAGCACTATCTAATCTGTAATGCTTAACAAGAGATTTAGCATATTTATTTTGAGATATAAATATATTTTCTTGAGATTGTGTTATCTATAAGCCCTAGAAGTAGGTTAAGTCTCCAACCATGCTCATATCAAATTCTTTCATCATTAAATCAACTAATTATAAAGCCTGCTTTGTAGATGTAGCACCAAAAATGGTATTATCTACATAAATATGCACAATCACAAACTAGTTGTTTTATTTTTAAGGAATAAAGTCTTATCAATAGATCCTCTATTACACCCTTCTGCAGCAAATATACAGTCAACCTTACATACCAAGCTCATAATGCTTACTTCAGACCATAAAGTACTTTTTAAGATGATAGACATCATTAGGTTTATCATGAACCTCAAATCCTTTTGGTTGTGCAACATAAACTTCTTCTTCCAAATACCCATTTAGGAAATAACTTTTGACATCCATTAGATGTAACTTGAAACATCTGTTACAAGTAATGGCTAGTAGATGAATAGATTTCAATCATGCAATAAGAGCAAACGTCTCATCAAAATCAATACTTTCAACATGTGTGTATCATTGTACAACTAGTCCGGTTTTTTTGCGAACAATAATACTATTCTCATATATCTTATTATGGAATATGCACTTAATACTAATGATATTAACATTAATAGGTCATAGAACAAGCTCTTACATAACTTATCTGACAAACTCATTAAGTTCCACTTGCATTGCATTCACCCAATATTCATCTACAAGAGCCTCTTTGAAATCGTTTGGCTTCGTATGAGATGAAAAATAAGCAAAGCGTGTGATGTTCCTGTAGTCAATTAGAGGAATATCTCAAGTTTGCACTGGATCCCTAAATGAGCCAATAATTTACTTGATTAGATGATGTTTTAGCATCCTTGAATATGGAGCAACAGATGTAGAAGTAGAATTAGGTTCTGTAGTAGACGATTTTGGATCATCATCATCAGCGTTATCATATTCATCATTAGATGAGGTAGTGATATATAATTCATATATTTTTGTAGTAGGTTGATTAGTAGGTGTTAAGCTAATTGTTGTTGTCAATTCATCATCATCATCCTTTTGAGAGGACAATTGTTCTATACTTGCACATCATCAACCATTACCTTCATAGATTCCATCATAGACATAGTTCGCTTATTATAGATTATATAAGCTTTACTATTCTGAGAATATCCCATAAAAATTCAAACATCGCGTTTCAAGTCAAAATTTCCTGGGTGATCCTTATCATTCAATATGAAGTAAGTACTGACGAAACCATGAAGATGTTTGAGAGAAGGCATTTTGCCTTTTCCAAATTTCATACGAAGTCTTTGTAGTCAATGGCCTAAAATAAACTCTATTGATCATGTAATTAGCAGTGTTTACTATTTCCCTCAAAGATTCTTAGGTAGATTCTTCTTGGCTAGCATAATCTTCTTCATCCCCTAAATTGCGTGATTTTTCCTTTTAACATCACTATTCTGTTATGCTGTCTTAAAAGCAACGAATTCATGCTTAATTTAAGATTTAACAAAATAATCAACAAATTGTCGATTCCCAAACTCTCCTCCATGATCAATGTGTAGTTGATCAATGGATACATCATCATTCCTTTTCTTATTCAGAAGTCGAATAGATAACTTCTTAAACTCATCAAACATTTCTGCTTTATCATGCAGCAAATGAATCAAAATAAACCTCGAGTAGTCATCAACAATTACAAAAACATACTTCTTTCTCCCAATACTCTCAACTTGCTTTGAGCCAAACAAGTCCATATGCAATAATTCTAATACAGGTCATGTTAGTATGTCTTTGAGGCTTGCGTGTGAAAAAAAACATTGTTTACCCTTTGACATGGTTCATAAATGGAATCATACTTAGAGGTCAGTTTAGAAATACCTGTTACACCATCATGATAGAGGAGTTTTTGAAGTTGTTGAAATGAAGATGACCTAGCCTTTTGTGTCAAAGCTCTATATTAGATAGGGAAACAAAGTTGCATATAACTTGCAGCTTGTGAGGTGATAAAAAAAGTTGAAGCATCATATACAATTGTCTGGTGTTCGAATCCCATATTTGATGCATTGTCTTTCTTCATTGATTATTTGAAAATAATCTTTAATGAAGTTGATAAATAGTTCTTGATCATACAACTGACTGATGCTGATCATAATAGATTTCAACCCATCAACATGCAAAACTCCTTTGAGATTAAGCAATCCCACAACATTAAAAGTTCCTTTTCCAATAACCTTGTCTTTCTTTCCTTCACCAAATGTAACATCACCTTCCTTAAATTATTTATAGTTCTTAAGATAGTTTTTTTTACTAGTCATGTGTCTTGAATAGCCACTATCTAAATACCATAACTCAATAGTAGTTGCCGAAACTTGTAGGTGTGTTGTCATTACGTTATGAGATTTAACTCTCCAAACATTCTTGGATGTTTTCTTCTTCTAAAATGTACTCAAATATTTAAACATCTGATAGCATTATGGTCAAATATGACTAACAATCTCATAATAATGACATGTAGGAAGGGGTTTGTTTTTGGTAACAGTGGTCACTTTTTTCTTTGCGCTTGCATCAACTCTTTTTGCAAGAATTTTCTTCGCCTTTATTGTATCAACTCGAGTCTTTCCTTATCGACTCTCACTGACTACAATGCATTTGAAAAATATAGTAGGAGCAATTATAGATCCCTCTGTATAGCCCAGAACACCCTTAACTTGCAGAGATCGACTAGTTTGTAGCATTATGTTTAATTTCTAAGAACAAGAATAGAACTTTATAGTAGCAGCCTCAAAATCAAAAATAGATTTATTCACTATAGAGATTTCAATCTCACACTCTTTCAACAATGCATAACAAGTCATGTGTTCTCTTTTAAGAGTTTTAAACTCCAATTTGACAAAGAAGAACTTCATCTTAAAATCCATATTTTGATCATAAAAAGATGTCAATTCAACGAACAATAGATCGTAAAAAACATAGATCCTTCGTAGAATCCTTATTATTGTCATCAACATATATTTCCTTGCCCTTTTCTTTACTATTTTGCATATCAGATTTATGGAATCAAGTTCAGAAACACCAATTGAAAATTAAGAAACAACAATAGATGACTTTGTTAATATAGTAGTTGTTGTAATAGTGGGCTCGTTTAACTATTTATCATTGTCTTCAAAGTCATCATCACTCCAAGAATCATTCAAGGACTTCTTATTCTTGTATGTAGGACATTCAATTTGAATATGTCCAACTCCTCTACACTTTTGACACTTAATGCCCTTCAGTTTATTCTTAGCATATATCTTTTTATCATCAGTAGAAGGCTTGTTGCTATCATTACTCTTCTTGTAATTTGTTCCATCATAATTTATTTTATAATTTTTGACAAATTTTGAGCATTTGTTTGCCATCATAGTAAACTCATCTCCCATAGAATCATCAAAAACAAATATATGAACATGATAAGCATTATTTGAAGAACCGGGTTTTTTAAACATATTCATCTTATATGTTTGTAAGGACCCTATTAGTTCGTCATGAAACATTTTAGTTATATCATGACACTTTTCGATTATAGTAGTCTTGGAGTTAAATCATGAAAGGGGAGCATGAAGAGCACATTGCACTAACTGCTCATCAATATACCTTGATTAGCAATGTCTCGCTAACGACCATTGAAAGAGGCAATATTTTCATCCTCTTTCATCTTAAGATGATCAAACATAGAACTAAATTACTGTAACTTGAAAATTCTTATAGAATTCATACCTTCAAAGATTGTCTTCAAAACATCCCACACTTGATATATAGTTGAGCAATTTTCAATAAGTTTGAAGCATTCTGCATCAACATCACAAAAGATAGAATTGATTGCCTTATGATTGTCTCCTTCTTCTTGGCATCTGGCCACAGAGATGCAAGTTTTAGAATAGCTTTTCCATCCTTATCTAGTTGCATTAGAGCAATGTATTATCTCTTTTGAGCAATTCTCCAGTAATTTCATCAATGGTAGAGCCAAAGCGAACCATCCAAACCTTCTATTAAGCATAATTAGTTCCTTCCAGCAATGGCAATTGAGTTATTGATCCACCTTCATGTCCTTCACTATTTTTTTGCCGTAACAACTCATCAATCGATCTTACAGCGATAAGACTCTCTAGAATCTCATTCTTCTACTTTTGTAGAAATAACAAAGTGACAAAGCCCCGATACCACTACTAAAGTTTTGGAAACCAGAGGGACAAAGGAGATTGACAGATTAGAGATGAACTAATAAACGAATATCAAAACTAAACACATAATCGATATCATAATTAGACTTAAATATCTTCCTCTGCGTAGGCTCAGCCTAAACAATTAATTAATCAAATTGATAATGCGTACAACCACTATAATGGTGTTTCGTCTCACAAAACTCAAGTAATGAACTATTTATCCACACATTGGCAATCTTGAGTATTTATAGACTCAGTCTATAAACTTTATCTAGGTAATCATTCCTAAACACAATACAACTTGAAAAACTTTATGAGTCTCCAATTATAAATCCTATTGGAACCATCCAGTGTTCAACAACTACGTCCTCTATTCCTTCAAGAATCTTGACTCGTCGTTTCCATAAATTTCTTCAGTCCTTTATCCACCTTTCTTTTGGACTTTGTATTTGTAATCCATCTCAAAGTTCTCTTCTTACAGTATCAAACATCTTCACTATTACAGACTAATACTGACAATTACTCTATTTCAATATCAAACTTGTATTCGATTCCTGCTCCAACTTTAGATATGTCTTCATCTTCGACTTAAACTTTGATATTGTAATCTTCATTGGAATTTGCATTGCAGTATTTCTTTAAGTTTTACGTACTATCAAATTTCTTGCTTAGTCAGGTTTCCCATCTTATTTGCAATATCTACCTAACTTAACTTTTGTTTTGATAATATATTTCCGACAATGATGGACCAACCTAAACACAATAAGCTAGGGTCTAATAGTAACTAGATTTATTCTAAAGGTTTATTAACCATTTGAAAAGTCTTAAGTGAATCGTGTTATAAGTTAAGTTTATAATAGCATATTACCATTAATTCTTAGTTAATAGTAAGTGATTCCACATAACTTATTGATATTTTGTTATAATTAATTATTTTAAGTGTTTGAAGAACTAATAGTGATAAGATTAGGTTATGATATGAACTGCATGAATGTAGTATTAATAATAGGAGAACTAGGTTTGAAAGAATTACTATAGCTCGATTCTGATGAAGGTGTAATGATTTCATAAAAACCCGTGAATATGTTATGACTACGGTTCTAATAGTTATATCTTGTGTTTGAATGCAATTTGATTTGGCTTTCATTATCTTCGGCTTAAGTTTGTTTAAAAATTGACTTCATTATTTTAATTTAGATTTGTTTAAGATTGATTGATTTGAATTAGTAATTACATTTTTTGAGTTAGTTTGTTTAATTTAGTTAATTGCTTTAGCCAGTGACGAAATAAGATAAAACCTTTAAAAGTACAACTTAAAAACTTTGCTAAATCCATGTTGAGACGATCCCACTCACCAATACTACAAATTCAAAGTATAATAAAAATTGCAAAATTTTTTGTACATACTCAAAATGTGTCAATTTTTGCCACATTGTTGGGGATTTTTACATAATTTCTTAAGATTTTTCGACGTAGTTCGGTGAACACACTTTTTTTGTTCTAATTTCATGGGATCACTACAACGATAGGATCCTGATGTAGATAGGTTTTTTAATTGTAGTCTGAGAAAATAACAACATGAGAACAAAATCAACAAACTCCCACAATGGTAGCTAATGAAAATAGAGAACTTACTTTAAGGCAAGTCAACCAAGATTTCGCAGCGTATGAGCTGATGTGCATCCTGAAGAACTCCCTACTTTAAATTGAAATTTGAATTCATGAATGCTTTGCCTAACTACTATGATAAGGATAACGAAGATCCGTAGAAATTTATAAGGGAATACCAACATAAATTCAATGGGTTGAAACCTAAAAACATTACTTTAGAACAAGTCAAACTAAAAACTTTTCCTTTCTTACTCAAAGATTAGTTCCTATATGAAACAAATAATGGTTGCAAAGATAAAAGATGAAGAGAATTTTAATGAATTTTGGGGATAAATTTCAAAGACTTGTTTCTTTTTGTCTACAACATGGATATACTGAAAAATCATTATTGGAGTAATTCTATAAAGGACTAAATCACTTTTAACGAAGACTGTTAGACATTGTTTGCGATGGATCCTTATTTGAAATAACAATAGTACTAGCAAAAAAGGCTATTAATAAAATGGCAAAACAATCTAAACAAACAGGTAGAAAGAACGAAACCACAAAGAAGAAACTTTATATGAAGTTAATAATATACAAATAAACCATTTTGGGGATAAATTTAATGAGTTAGCAAGTATGGTTAAATTGTTACCAAAAGATAAAGCAGCTCATGTTAAGCCATTTGGATTTTAAAGTGAAGTCACACATCCTAGGGATGTCTGTCCTTCTTTACATGAAGAAAATACTGAAGAGGTTAATATGGTAATGAAGCAATTTTTAGGAAACCCAATGAATCAACATAATAATGCTAATAAGAATAGTTATTATGCATGTAAACAAAACCGAAATCTTAGTTATAGCACACAGAATCATAGCTATATGACTTTCATGCCACAACCACAATTACAATCTACGCCAATTCAGTAAGCGCAACAAATTGTTCAACCTATTCAACCAAACTAAGAGCACATCTTGAACTATTTTATCACCAAAATTCATCGAAGTTTTACACTGATTTCCTAAAATCAAGTTAAGAAAGATGCTTCAATCCTCGAGTTCTAAAATCAATTAAGTCAAATAAATTTACAAATTAATTGATTAAGTAATTAAAATAAAGCACCCACTGAACCTGTAACTACTAATAAGGCATAGGTAAATGTTTTTTGTGAACCTAAGGAAGAGATACACATACCAGATAAGATACCCAACATAGGTAAAAAGAAAAAGAAAATTCAAGAAATAATAGAAGAAGAAGAGATGATGGCCAATGTCATTCCTACTAGAGAATGGATGGTAGAATAATTAAGGCAAACACCCTGGCCACAAAGACCATACTCATAGTACTTATTGAAACTAGAAACATATTGAAACATCTTTAAGACTTTTGAGGAAGAGATAACCAAAAAAGTGAAAGAAGAAAAGTTTCCTCATAACATGACGTAAAAGTTGTATTCTATTTCTTCCATTCCATATTGATTAGCCACTACTAGGAATGAAGAGGAGAATTAAGACATCCTTGAACCATTTTAGAAAATGAAAATTAAGAAACCTTCAATGGAATCAATAAAGTAACTATCTAAGTATAATGAGATTTTGAAGGAGTTTACTAAGTCAAAAGATGAAATTTTTAGAAGAACCTAAAAAAACTTATGAGAAGAATCTTAGCCTTGATAAAGAAGTAAAATCCAAGGAAACGTTCTAATCCAGGAATGTTCATGATTCTATTAACAATAAATACTAATATTGTTAAACTTGCAATGTTTGATCTAGATGCATTAATTAACTCAATGTCCCTTTCTTTATTTGAATCATTAAAAATAGGTTCATTTACAAATACACCTATGAATCTTATTTTAGTCAATAGGACAATAGTTAAACCAAATGGTTTGTTAAAAGATGTCTTAAAAAAAATTAAATGACTTAGTATTTCTAGCAGACTATTGTTTCATGAAAATAGGAGATTCAATATCCCCAAATTCTCCATCTATACTATTTGGAAGACCTTTTCTTAAAACTACTAAAACTAAGCTAGATATTTTTTAAGGAACTATATCTATAGAGTTTGAAGACAATATCATTACTTTCCAATTTAATGATATGGATAACAATATAGGTTCTAATGAATTATTTTATTTAGAAAATCCTAATAATGAGCCATTAGAAATAAATGCTTATAATGAGATATACAAAAATTTATCAACTTAATGCAGTAAACATGGAAAATGACAACAACATTCCATGAATTTCATAAAGATTTACTCATCAATGGAAAGTTAAGTTGTCAGGAAATGAAAAACCAGTTATAAAGTTGCCAAAAAAGCCTAAAAAGTGAATAAAAACAATAATAAGAAGAAAATACTAAGTTCAATCTATGTGAAATTAAATGAACTTGGTGATATAAATCTGAACATCAAAGTTAAATGTGCATGGTACTATAAACTTTAATGCGTCACTAGTTTAAATGCAAATTTTATGTCCATACATTTCTTCCTTCATAATCAATTAGAACTAAATGGACTTGCATTTTCCAAAGCTCAATTACCGAACGAATCTTCCATGAAACTATAAGGGTTATTACAAATGTACTAGTTTAAGTGTTTAAGTTCGTCTTTCCAATTGGGGCATGTGCCCTAGGCCAATCTTATGAACATTGTTATTTTAGTTAATAAAATAGAAGATTTCATTTGTTGTTTATTATTATAATTGGTTTGCATACTTACATTATAATAAGATCCATGGATATCTACTAAAACATCATAAATGTCCCTAGTCGGTCATTATACTAGGAGCTACAATGAATTAATACTAGCGTGAGTCTTTATGGTCATGTAATGATCATGTGTATAAGGATACAAACAAAGATTATGAGTATATGCTAGGGAACTAAGTACTAGACCGACCCGCTATGAGAACACCACATAGATTAATTCATAGGTGTTACTCATTATAGTTATATCATTTAGCACACTAACTTGAGATTACTAGAGACTTCAACATTAGGATCAGAGTGATATGACACAATCAAATGTTGTCTTTAACCAAATAATTATAAAGGTTTGTATTTTGTTACTATGTCAATAATTTGTAAAGGTGTGTAATCGAAATAGAATTTGTCCCTCTCATTTAGAGAGAGATATCAGTGCATCCCTCAAAATGTTAAACTAAATATGGCCAAGTCTAAGTGAATTGATATGATCAATGTCACTTGGATGTTTTTAGTCAGCCTAGATATTAAGACTAATATGATTTAACATTAATGGTGAATTTTTTCTACCTTATATTTAATCAATGGATGTCGTATAAAAATGAATATGATATACACTATTGATTAGGTTGTAACAATTTTGATCTTCGTGTAATTTGGGTAGTCATAATGTCTTATTAGAGATTGCTTAGGACTGGTGTACCAAAATGGTTTTGATTCCCTACCAATGTCTCATGAACCTATTGGGTCACACACAAAAATGGACTTGTGAGATTTTAAATAACATGGAACAATGAGTTTCATATGATAAAATTCGTAATATAATGTCAAACCACACATAATTAGCACATATACCCGACCTAAATTACCTTAATCCCTTGATAATCTAGCGGCCTTAATCTCTCCATTAATAAATGATTAAGAATAAGATTTTGTAATCTTCAATTATAAAACTTTATTAGCCTGAAAGGATTCTAAAGTAAATCTTAAGCCTCAAAGTTCGTTAACATTAATTTGATAGTCCTCGAAATTTTGTAAAAATTATTTAACAACATCTCCTTTAATTTTAAGCCTACACCAAAAATCTCGTCCTTCAAAATTCTTCAACAAAACCTATTTAGCTTTGGTGGAAATACCAAAGGACTCACAATCCGCCCATAACAATATATATTGCATCAATAACTAAATTATATATTCATTTTAACTTATCTCATATTTTCAAAACCCTTAAACTATTATTACCTTCGTTCAAAAGTTATCTCGATTCGTTTAAAAACCATTCTAGCCATTCCAAAGGAGATCCTAATCACACTCAAACCCATAAACCCATAAACTCATTTATACAATATAATATATTCAAAAACCAATAAATACATAGAGAAAAGAACTAATTAATTTATATACAATCAGAAAGCTTTCCCTTTCCCTTATTATCGCTAGAACCTGTCATTATCCAAATATAAAAATTTGACAATGTCGGATTAGTAAATCCCACATTTTCTGGTACAATTTTAATAATCAATTGGATAATAATCCAAGGAATTGAAACAATGAATATAATCCAAGGAATTTAAATACAACCATGGATCCATCTCATTTCTGTTATCTGACCATAATCAGATAACGTTCTTTGAAAGTGCTAAGTAAACAATAGAAAAGACTCATACATCGGGAGAGTAACCAAATGAGTCTCGTTCTTCCAAACTCTGGGAGTATGGTATGGTTCAACGTGATTTCATGATAACCAAGTGATGCAAAGTATCAGTGACTCCAACCCCTCAAGCATAATATAATGTTCTATAACCACGGTATAGTCTACACTATAAGGAGACTCGTAAAACCTTATACTCCTATAACGTGTATGCATGTACAACAGAAATGCAATTTCAAGGATCAATGCAATTTATATGAAATTATAATCATATAATGTAAAGGTTATATGAGATTTACTTAACCTTAAAAACAACTAACTCGAGCTTAATTTTTGGGTCCCAAAGCATCATATCACCTTTAAAATGGTTCCAATAGCTTTTTTATATACCGAATTATATTATGGGCCAAGCTTCAAGTGAAACCATATCACGAATCCTAATGAAAACCACGATCAAAGTACTCTTAAGAAAAGTTTCCAAAAATATTAATTTATATAAATGTTTCAACTAGCTTTCATTAGCCAACTTAGGGTAACCTTTTGACCTTTAAAACTTCATTATTTGTAATGATCACCTAAATCGAACTTGTGGTACTCATATCCTACTTTCCATAGACTCTAAGAACACCTAAATTGGATCACCAACATAGAAGTTATGAATTTTCCAGTATGGCCTATCAATTAGGCAAACATTATTTATTTTGAATTGAAAAACTTCTCCAAATCAATATTTTTGCAATTAAATCCTCAAAACTTGACAATAAACACCACAAACCACTCGATAATAATACTAAAATATTTTTATAACCCGTGGAGTCAAATCGGACCAAAATCGATAATCAATTCACCTAGAAACCCAATATAACTCAATATCAACAATTAAAACATCTCTAAAATTGTTATCAACAAGCTGTATAGGACGTTAGTATGAGATCCTATATTGCAAGAATTTCCTTTGATAAAACTTAAGGGATTGGAATAGCATGCTTTAAGAATTTGATTAGTCATTAAGTTAATCAAAGTTTAAAAATTAAACTTCTTCTATCTTTTTAGTGGAACAATACTGGAAAAGTGAATTCATTAAAGGTAATTTGATGAATAATAAGATACAAAGTTATCTTGCATAGTATCTTAAAAAGTATCGAATTTCTTTTTGAGAAAAAAAAAGTTGGGATATTTGAGATTAATGGAAATAACGTAAGGCAATAACAAACAGTTTAACATTTTAAGTCGTGAAGTTTCTTTGTTTCGAATTAAAATTAGCTAAGGAGGACTTCAATTCATTCAATCGCACCATCCTTATCTAAATGTTCAAAAAGAGAAGAGATATAAATTTTCTTTCTAGGTCAATATTAAGGAGCTATAAATGGCCTAATTATTGAGTGAAAGTCGTGGTAATTTTATAAAGGGACAAAAATCGAGATCAATGTGAGAATAGCTAAGATTTACAAAAACTAAATAGAATAGACTGAATGCATAAAATAAAATGAGATTTGAGATGACTTGTGCCTGCTGAAGTGACACGGATAGACTCCTTTGGTCAAGGTAAAGCACTGGAGTAGTTATGCATAACTGAAAGTCTAAGTAACTCCATTTCAAAATCACAATTCATTCACAACATAGAAGACTGATGTGTATTTGAATAATTGAATGAATTGATGACAGTCGGAATAAAATAGTCTATTAAGTTTTGTTGAAGTCAATTGGAAGCTTAAGTATAGGTTAACAAATGGTCAATAAATTCTCACATGAGTATGAAAAATGGAATTTTCAATTGAACGAGTCACGATAAGACTCGGAATATCAAATTATAACTTTGATAAAACCTAATGTATCTTCACAAGGATCTTTTGAGGAGTCAAACTCTGAATGATGAAGTTTTGAACCAAAGTAATATAAAACTAATATTAGTGAATATATTGCAGATTGGTTCAATTGTAGTGCTATACTTCCTGATTAGTTAGCGGTGAAGTTTAAATCATTAGTTATTGTAAATTGAAGATGATGTAAGATGCTTGTATTTTAGAGAATGAGAAGTTGAAATGGTTATGATCTTTATCACCGAGTTGTTGAATACAACGAATGTGATTGGGTCCACTTAATGATTCACCTAGGAAATGGTTTTATAGTTTTGAATTGAAAGCGTTATATATGAAGAATCATTTTTTATATTTGTTCATATTCAATAACCTATAAGTTTGAATTTCGAGGACAAGATTTTTGATTAGTTTGGAAGATTGTGACATCCGAGAATTTTATAAACTTGATTAGGTGGCTTATTAAGTATTTTCATATTTAATTTGGGATTTAAGTATCCTAGGTAGGACCCACATGTTACGAATCAGAGATCATGAATTTTAATATTATTTTTGGTGTGTCGTGTGCCTATTTGATGTATTATACATTATTTCGATGCAAAATAGGGTTAAGTGGAGTGTATACGCGGTGTCCGTGATTTTCAGAGTGTATTAGAGAGTTTTCTCTAATTTTGGTAATTTCGAGGTATTATCACGAAATATGTGTTGAAATGAACATCGAGATAGTTCAAACATTTACCTAAACTATTGTTTCGAATTTCGAGAAGAATAATTAAATTTAAGTTACAAATTTGAATTTGTACATTTAAACGCATTTAACAAGCTGATGTGGGCCCTACACTTCAATTTACATGTGAGACCAGTTGTTTGGAAGTTTTAGGATGTTTAGCTAAATTCTCCAACTTTTGGCGACATTAGGGTATTTTTCGAGGATTTATTTGGACGTAAATTGAAGAGATAATCACAAAATTTAAATAAAATAGTTAATAAATTGTTGGGCACCTAATGACACCCAAGATCGAGGGGGACGCGCGTGGGGTGTACAATAGTGTGCACGCTCGAGGTTAGTCATTGGCGCATGACGAATTTATAGTCGTGAATATATAGTTAAGTATGTATTTATATATAATATATTTTATATAAAAATACATAAATCAATCATATAGTTTGAATTAAATAAAAGTATACGTTGGATTAGCCTCAAGATACATATAGCATGATCATCCAGGAAGTGAATAATGAATGATTCGAGGGCTGTTGGTGAGGTGTATACACATCTCGATTTGTGTGTAAGTCGAGATCGGAGGTAATGTGAAATGAGACGAAGTTTGCGTGAGATCTTGTTTTGAGTTTTGTGTCACTTGACAGTGGTCGAGGTTGAGATTGGGTTCAAATTGGTGCATGTTTGATTAGGTTTGGAAAAAGAATTGGTCCAGAAGATTTCGATTTGTCATGGACAATGTTAAGATTTTTAGGGTTTTGGTGTGACAAAAACTAGTGTTTTGGATGTTTTATGGAATTGGACAATTTTGTCTAGAGTTTAGCTCAGCTCGATGAAAAATCGAATTAAAAACAAGCACTGGAAGTCAAAACACATCAAAATAGAAATTTCAGGACTTAGTAAATAAAAAGAAATTAAGCTCTTGACAAGCAATTAAGAGTTTATCTATAAATATAGATATAAGATTAAATGAATTCATTTGTTTTCAACAGAACGAACTTACAGCTCGTTTCTCCAAACCCTCTCAATTTGGGTTTTCACTCGCGGAGCTCCCGACGTCCAATTTTTGCTTGATTTCTTTGCGCAAAATTGTAGAGCATTGCAATACAATCAATTTAAGTTTTCATGATGAAAACGAGGTATTCAGCCTACAATTTTGTAAATTCTCAATGCTAGGCATTTTTCTCAATTCAATTTGAGTTTTCGTGATTTTTTGATTTTTTTTTGCGGGGTTTCGATAGAAATTGGTAGGAATTGTTGTTAATTGGTATATTGAATTGATTTGCATCAATTTGGGATAAATCCCACCGACATGGGTTAAGGTTTTTATGTGGTGAATGAATGCAATTCAGTTGATAACTATTTTGGAGATGTTTTAATCGTTAATATTGATTTATATTGGGTTTCTGGATGAATTGATTATTTATTTTGATCCAATTTGACTGCACGGGCTATGGAAATATTTTGATGTAAAGTATTAATTCCTTTTCTAAACAAAACGTAAATTAAGAATTGAATAGAACCATTCTTGAGGACTGTCAAAGTTCTTTGTTACTTATATATAAAACTCATTTGTTTAGGACAATCAAATGACTGTGGGATGAAAGTCTATGGGATGAAACCAAAAGAAGGTACGTTAGAATAAGTCAAACATACAACTCTTTCTTTTGCATTGAAAGATTAAGCACATGATTGGTTGTTTTATCTTCCTCAAGATTCAACAACCATATGGGTTCAAATGTTAGAAGCTTTTCTAGATCAATATATGATTACAAGAAAAATTAATAACTATAGAAGACAAATCACAGTCGTAAAAATGAAAGATGATTAGAATTTTAATGAATTTAAGAATAGATTTCAAAGATTAATTTCGTCTTGTCCACAAAATGGATATACACAAAGAGCTTTATTATAATACTTCTATGAAAGACTTAATCATTTTGAACAAAAACTATTAGACAATGAATTTGGTGGATCATTATTCGATGTGACACCACATTTAGCAAAAGAATCTATTAATAAAATGGCTAACCAATCTAATCAATATGGAGAAAAGACTTACACATCAAAAAAGAAACTTTATGAAGTTAATAATAAAAGAAGTAATACATTTGAAGAAAAAAGTTGATGAATTATCAACCACGGTCAAGTTATTATTAAAAGATAGATCAAACCAAATGAAACTATATGGATTTTGTAACATAGCTACACATCCTACATATGCATGCTCTACTTTACATGAAGATAACACTAAAGAAGTCAACGCAATTATAAACCAATATTCTGGTCCCCTTTCCTAGGAATTAATATAATAAAAATACTTACTACACTGGGAATCTAAATTCAAATCATAGCTACGGTCCACAAAATCAAAATTATAGCATTTATACACCAAGAACACAAATACGATTCACACAAATTCAACAACCTCAACAAATTGTTCAACCTAAGCAACCAAATTTAAAACAAATATTACTTAATTTGATGACTCAAAGTCTTTAAAAATTTACAAAACTTTTGTAAAATCAAATTAAAATTGATACGCCTATTAATGAAATGAAAAATCAATTAAGTTAGAAGAACTTGCATATTAATAAGTTAAGCAATCAAACTAGAGGATCTACTCAAACTACTAATCAAGCACAAGTTAACGCTTTATTTTATGATAATAAAAGAGAAACACATGCATCAGAAATGATACCTAAAATAGTTAAAAAGAAAAAAAAGTATAGAAAACAATAAAAGAAGAATAACAAGATATGATGCCCAATGTCATTCCTACTAGAGAATGGATGGCTAAACAATTAAAATGTACACATTTTTCTAGAAATATTATAACCATGACATTTAGCAAGAGTTGAAGCTTATGAAAAATCTTTACAAAATTTTGAAATAGTTAACCAAGAGAAAGATGATAATATTTATAAAATGATCAAAGATATGTATATTATTTCTCTTGTTCCAGAAAGATTAACGGATGCTAGGAAGGATGGAATTAAAGAAGACATATCTGATGCATTTAAGAAAATAGAAATCAATAAACCTTTAATAGAATCAATTATGCAATTATCAATGCCTTAGAAGTGTTCCAACCCAGGAATGTTTGTTATGCCTATAACAATAAGGACCACTTCAATTGAACTTGTTATGTATGATCTCGGAGAATCAATTAATGTAATGTCACTTAAACTTTATAAATCATTAAAAATAAGATCGTTGACTAATATGCCTATTAATCACACTTTAGCAGACAGCACTACTATTAAACCAGAGGGATTATTAGAAGACATTTTAGTGAAAGTAGACGACTTAGTATATTTGGCCAACTTTAACGTCATGGAAATGGGAGATTCAATATCACCTAATCATTTACATAAACTATTAGGTAGACCCTTTCTTAAAGCAGCAAACACTAAGTTAGATATTTTTAAAGGAACAATGTCTATAGAATTTGAAGACAAAATTATTATGTTCAAGATTAACAGTTAATATAATTATGATAAATATGATGAATTACTAGATAATGAAATTGAAATTATTGATTTTTATAATTAAACTATTATGATGAACTAAAAGCTGAAATTATACAATTAAGGCATTAACAATGAAAATTCAAAAAAGAAGCTTCAAAGAAAGAACAAGTTGAATACACTTCAAATGAAAAGAAAGTAACTTAAGAATGGAAGGTTAAGCAATTGGATAATGGGAATATTATCAACAAGCCAGGAGATTTCAAATTCAAGAAGAAAAAGAAAAACAAAAAGATGGAGTTACGCCCCGAGAAGCTTAATGATCCTGAAGTTATATATTTGCTCATTAAAATTAAATGGGTTTGGTATTTTAGAGCTTAGTGTGATATAGGTTCTTATGCAAATTCCATGCATATACACTTCTTTCTACACATTCAATTAAAATTGGATGGATATGCTTCTAAACGAGTTTCTCTGCCAATAATGGTGGTCACAAATATACCTGCTCAAAAGACAAGTACATCCTACCCATGAACTTTTTAGTCATGCCACACTTTATTAATGAAGATCATCCTTTAATTTTAGGACGTCCTTTATTAGCCACTTCACAAGTTGTTATGGATATTCTGAACAAAACAATCAACTTAATGGTGAACGGATGAACAATCATTTTCTAGAATGGCACTAGAGTGGGTAATCTTAAATTCAAGTATAGAGTTCTAGCCTAATTATATAATGGTTCAGTGAAGACAACGATTGTAAACAAAAGCGCTCTATGGGAGGGATCCCATATTCTATGTTTATTTAAGTATTTATATTAGTAGGAGTTTAGTATTAGTATAGTATGTTTTTATTCTCTCACCTTTTAACTCTTGTGTTGAGAATATTTTCAGAATTGAAACGCCAAAGTAATATCAAACCAGGCGGAGTGATCAAGTTGTTTTTGTTTATATGGCCTTTATGCGAGTTTGCCTTATTAACTTGCTTGTTTATTTAATTATTTAATTAATAAATAAAATTATTAGTTAGTTACATATCCTAATCAAACTTTTGAGTTTTCGGTAAATTTACCATTATTATAAGTTTTATGAATAATATATATGTTGATTTCGACAAAAGTTGGAAAAATAGTAAATTAAGCCTAGCATAGTAAATTAAGCCTAGCGAATCCTCAACGTTTTGAATAACACTAGGAATCGCTAAAAAAAATTAGTGACAGTAACTAGAAATTTAAGTGAAAATTTGAGTCTGGTGAATAGGTGGCAATTTAGTTTTATATAAATCATTGGTCAGATCGGTAAGGCACCGAGCTACATTCCTACCGATTTAAGCAGCGATTTCTCTAGTGATTCCACTTAAAACCTGCATCACAGGGCACAATTTAGAGTTTTTGAAATAAAACACCAAATCACCAAATACAAACTCACCTCAAACACATGAACTATTGCAACTTTTCAACCAAATAATAAATTTCTTGCCTAGATTCACCCTTCGTATGCTCAATCTTTGCGGTGTATTTAACTGATTCCTTTCTCAGTCTAGTTTCATTTAACCCAAGAAATTTCAGATTGGGATAGTATAGCCGAATTAGGGTTTAAGAGATTTCGACTAGGAGCTTAAAAAACCAATGTAGAGAAGTTCAAGTGCTTATATCTTAAAAGATTCACTCTCATGAAGGTATCACGATAACCCTAGCTCTTCATTTTAATGAACTTTTAGTTAATAGGATTTTGCGAAAAATCTCAATTGATTTCAAAATTATTTTATTGGAATTCATTCTATTACCATGAATAAATCATTTCATTGATTCCAATAGATTAGGTATTGCAATGACAATGATCATTGGTTTACAACTTGAATATTTTTGAAATTTCTACAAATTTAATAATTAAAAAGATACATATTTGTAATTGGTTTAAAATTGAGTTTTAAATGAGTTTGGAGGTTTGTTTTATTTTTGAAAAGACCATGATTTATCGCACAATTATTTTACATTATTTGAAAAGGCGATTTGAAGTTTATAATTGAGTTAAAACCTCGATGCCAATTTTATTTATGTTTTCGATTGATTTTCAAGCTGACTTTTCAAATAAATTTCTCCTTTTAAATAAAATTTTGAATTCTACTAAATTATTTCCGACAAACATTTTTTTTATGATCCATTGATTTAATTTATTATTTGGACTAATGAATTTTGACTTCAATAAATGGCCAGAAGTGGAAAGGGTAGAAGCCCAAGAGAGGAGAGTCGAAAGGGAGCTTTAGTAGAAAACCTAGAACAAAATTTAAAGTCCCATCCACACATATTAGGCCTACAAGGATTTCAATTAACATTCCAAGATTAAGAACACCAAAGAACCTTCTCCACCTTTAGATTTCAGTGATGAGGAAGAAGAGGTAGTTGAGGAGACTCCGTGAATTCCTTTTTCAGCGAATAATTTGATCAATGCAATGACAATTGCTAGGATGAGGAGCAATATTAGTAAGAATAGGAAAATAATTTTAGGGAATGGCTATAATGTGAATAATGAAATTAAGTACCGGCCTAGAATTTTTAATATAATAAGGGAGGGGAATTATTGATTATTTACTAGAGATTACAATGTCGATAATAACACCAGGATCTCTATATAGATGGATTGTACGATTTTAGTCTGAGAGTTGTATGTAACCGGGCACGGGAGTGATAATAAAATGGTATCCATAGTCCGAGGAAGACTAGTGGACTATGAGCCTAAAAAACAAACTGGTACTATGGTTTACCATAATTTTATAGGAGAGAAAATAACGAATACCGAAAACTTGAGTATGAATTCAGACATGGATTTCCCCATGAAACCATAAGGAATGGTTTAGAAGCAATTCGAGAGGATGGATTCATTTTGGATAAGTATGAGTATCCCAAACAAATTCAAACTAAATAATTTAGGAAAACCACCAAAGCTTGCAACTATTTCATCAATGCTAGGTTGCAGCTGAGTTTGCAGTAATACGAGGTTGTAAGGCAGCTCTATTATATCACATCGATTAAAGGATAGGTTACATTGATTTTGGCAAGGTAATCTATGATTCAATTATGAATGCCATTACCACAAATAAAAATGAAAGGTTATCTTTTCCCTTAATAATCACAAAATTCTATAAACAAAACCAAGTTCCTATTATGGGTCTTGGGTGGGTTGGATGTTCACCCTAATAGGACCATCACTGATGAATACATAGAGAGCACCAAACAAGCGCCAGGCTACGTAAATTTAAAAGAAGAGCAAGAGAGAAAAGAAATTCTTAGAAGGGAAACCACATAGAGAAGAATAATACGAGCAGAAAATAGGAGAGTTTTGGAAGATATGTAATATGTTGCATATAATGAGAGGATCAGTCGGAGCTTGGGGCCACGTACTGAAGATTTCTCTTGCATGTATGCTGAAGAGACGGAGATTGCCATGATGGAGTCAATCCTACGGAACCAAATGCGAACTCAGAGAAATCAAGAGTTCATGTTTCAGAGCAAGTGCAAAATTAATTCCAAATTTCAACGAATTAATTCGATAAAATAAGAATGTGACTTTTCCATTGATATAAGTAGAACTGATGGTTTGCTAAGGACTATCTACTTACTTATGATTTGAGTTTAATGATATTACATACTTTATAATGGGATTAAAGTATGCTTATCACTATGACTTAAAGAATAATTTTAGAAACAAAATAGACTAATGTTTCATTATTTTGGATGTTTGTTTAAATGTTTATTTTCTATTGAATTGATTTGATTGAATTTAGTGAATTTGATATGAGTTAATTGAGTTGAATTAATTAGTTTAATTGATTATTATAGTTTTATTAAGTGATCTTTAATTCCAAATTAAATTAAATTAAAGTAAAAAATATAAAAACCTTGGAAAACTTTTTTCCTAAAGAAGTTTGTCAAATCCTTTTGGATACGGTCCCACTTATTACCACTACAAATAATAAGGATATATGAGAAACTTTTTGTACATGCTCAACATGTGTCGGTTAGGGAACACGGTGTTGGATCGGCCCGCTATGAGAACACCATATGGATTAAGTCATAGGTGTTACTCATAAAAAGTATATCAATTAGTCCTTTGATTAGAAATTACTAAAGACTTCAACATTAGGATCATAGTAATTTTGACATAATCATACGTTGTCTTTAACCGAATGATAATAAAGGTTGTGACCGTCTACTATGTGAATAATATGTAAAGGTGATTAATCGAGATAGAATTTGTCTCTCTCATTTGGAGAGATATTTGAATCCCTCATTACGTTAAACTAAAAATGGTCAAGTCAAAATGAATTGATATGATCAATGCCACTAGGACGTTTTTAGTCTACCTAAAGATCGAGACTAGTATGACTGAACATTAAGGATTACTTTTTCGTGTCTTATGTTTAATCAAAGCATATCGTACAACAAAAGGATATGATTTACACTATTGATTAGGTTGTATCAGTTTTGATCTTCGTGCAATTTAGATAGTCATAATGCTTTGCTAGAGACCGCTTAAGACTCGTACACCAAAACATTGTCTATGAACCTATTAGGTCTCACACAAAAAATGGTTTTGTGCAATTTTGAATTTTTTTGAACAATGGTTTTTATACGATAAAATTCGTAATATAAAAAGTCCTCATGATGTTTCATATGAATACCACTTTAAGTAGGGGCATAATGGCAATTCACTTATTCAGCTTAATACAAAGGTTGTATAACTAGGCGTGTTAAGTGAATTCACATTACGAAAAAGAAAATTAGGGTTGGAATCTAATTTTTATTTTTAGAAAATGAATTATATTTCTCAGCCGTTCTAGAAATTTTAGGGAGAACGAAAAATTATTTTCTTGTTCTCTTTCAGGCTAGTACTTGAATTCTTAGTCATCGTTTGTGTATAGATTTCTAATAGAAGACGTTTGTCTCTAGCAGCATCTTAAACATTGATTAACAAAGAGAAACAAACTAGCATTTGAAGTACAGTTTACTTTTGCTAGTCAGTTCAATGGAATTCAGATTTGAAACTATTAGGGTTAAAAATAAAATTTGAAATTTTCACTACCTTTTGAACCCCAAAAACCATACACATTTCCCGTGGATTTTATAATTATGCCACATTATATTGATGAAGATCCTATATTGATATTAGGCTGTCCTTTTTTAGCTAATTCTCATGTAGTCTTGGATACCTAAATAGAACCATTAATTTTAGAGTGAATGGTCAATCAATCGCTTTCTGAAATGGAACTAGAGTGAAAACTTCAATATATACATTCAATGTGTTGTACACAAGCAAGAAAATCATATTTGGATCTAAAAAGACGTAGAATGTCGTAGGAGAAGTTATTGTCTCCATTGCAATTAATAATCAAATATTTAGGACTATACTATTTGATATTGAAGCATCAATGAATATTCTACCATTTGGTCATCTTGTCAAAGCAAGTCTCTACGAGAGAATGAATGAAATAGATCAAGAAGCTTAAATCACCTTGCGAGTGGATCTATTATGGATACACGGGGAAACTATATGATGTAAAAGTTAAAATTGTTAAATTTAATTTTCTATTAGATTTCATTATTAAGGATCATGCTCCAAAAGATGATGTGGATATTATAGTAGGAAAACCTTTTTTAGAAATTTTCAATGCAATTCTTGATATAGAACAAGGAACTATTAGTTTACGTATTCAAGATGAAGAAATTATCTTCAAAGATGGTGAAGAAGTCTTACTAAAAGGGAGCACTCCAAAAATTTGTTATGTAAAGATGGAACACTTTGATATAGGCTTGGATTAGTACTGGAGTGGTTCAGTCGGGATAGAGTTAGTAAACAAAAGCGCCCTATGGGAGGCACTCTATAATCTATCTTTATTTATGTTTTAGGGGGATGACCGAGTTGCAATTTAATTTTTGCAATCTTTATTAATTGTTTTATTTATTATTTACATATCTGACTCAAATTCTTAAACTTATGATGAATTCTACCTATGATTTAGTCAAGAAATATGATAAATTTGTACAAATGAAAAACTACAATTTTTCTTAAGTGGGTTTCCCAGCAATCCACATTTAAACGTTGATCGCTAGCAAAATTATTAACAATTTGCAATTTTATTGGATTTTTAAGTCCCTGTAATTTGCATTTATACTTGAAATTGCTACATATATCATTGATTATATGTCTAGCAAATTGCCAGCGATTTGAATCAACCCACAATCGCTAAGTAAATCGGTGGTTTGCTAGGACGTGTTTTTATACCCTTTATGCCCTGCTGCCGATTCACTTAGCCATTTCCCAGCGATTCACTAAAACCCCAAATTGCTGAGAATGATTTCTAGTTTTTAAAGTCAAAACCCTAAATCATCAAACATAATATATCACACCTCTACACAAATCGTTGAACCTTTTCAAAGAGAAACTAGTTTTTTAACTAGATTCACCCTTTCAAGACTTAAATTTAGCTTATTTATGATATTATCAACTCAATATTGACCCACTCATCGAAAAATAGCTAGACTAAAATTTTAGAGCTCACTTGAGGTTCGAGGTTTAGGGTTTTAGCTAGGAGATTGGAAGAGGTGTTTTGAAGTTTGTAAAGAGTCTTTTACTTGGGATATTCACTCTCAAGAAGGTAATCTCCCAATGCCCTAGTAGATTCCTCAATTTTCAATCTATGAACTAGGTTTTTATGGAGAGTTGTGAGTTTTTGAGAAATTTTGGATTTCAAAATGTTTTCTCTATTGGATTTAATTCGATCATAACGATTCAATTACTTCATTAATTCCAATTGGAAAGAGCGTGATTTAAAAAGATTCTTGGTTTAGTTGTGTAATTTTGTCAAAAATTTGATTTTGAACGATTAATTTAAAGTTTTAATGTGTAAATGATTTGGTAATTGGCTGAAATAGAGTTTGGGGGTTTTACAAAGATTGGGTTTAATAAATTGGTTAATATTATTGTTTAAACTCATTTCAAGCTCGATTTTGACTCTTTCGAGTTTTTATTGATATAAATTCGTTTAAAACATTATCAAATTATTTTTGACCATTTGTTTGTTATGAATTACAAGTTTTGAATTTGTTTCGAGCTTGAGTTATTATTTAAGTTATTGTTGCCAGAAGTGGAAAAGGTAGAAATTAGATGGAGAAGAAAGGGAAAATTGTAGTAATTGAGCAACCAAAAACTAAATTCAAAGTCACACCAATGCCTATTAGACCCATAAAGGTTTTATCAACACTCATAAGAATAGAAGCCAATAAGAATGTACCTCATATGGCCCGATCTTAAGATATGAGGAGATAAAGGGTAGTGGAAGTAGTTTGAAATGGTTGAAGAAATTTATTTTGATCTAATCAATCTCATCAATGATAAGGCTTTGAAGAGGTTTACCGATGACTTTCAAGGGAAATGTAGATTGATAATCCTGGATAAGGGATTCAATATGAAAAATGAGACTAAATATAGACTTAGGATACTTAGTATAATTCGAGAAAGGAATTGGGGATTGTCGACTAGGGATTATAACTATTTGAATGATAATAACACCTCATGGAAATTGGTTATGAGATTTTAGTTAGAGAGTTTTATGCCAGTGGGCATGCGAATGAGAACATAAATGTATCGATAGTCCGGTGGAGATGAATGGATTATTTATCGATATGAATAAATCGATATTATGGATTGTCGAATGTACATAAGAGAGAAACAACGATTATCCTTAGCCACATTATGGGATTAGATATGGTTTCCCCATGAGAGAATAAGGTATGGTTAGGAATCAGGCTCACAGGAGGAATTTGTTAGAGATGCTGAAGGATACCCTAAGCACATCACCTATAAAGATTTTAGAAAGATGACAAAAGTATAGTGTTACATGATGTAAGCATGCATGCAACGGAGTTTACAACACTACGAGGTAGTGAATTACAAGGCAGCTTCCCTCTATCACCTTGTTAGGAGGGTAATATACATTGATGTTGGCAAGGTTATTCATGAAACTATTAGGAGTGTCATGACTACAATGAAGAATGATATACTGCCCTTGCTTTAATGATCACAGGATTTTATAAACAACACCAAGTTTGTATGAAGGGACTAGCGATTAACTTTTGCCCTTACAAGAATAACACTGATGAGTCTTTTGAAGTCATAAAAAAAGTGGTAGGCTATGAAGACTCAGAAGATGTGAGGGAAATGGAGGAAATAAGAATAAGAGATATGAAAGAAAAAAAGAATATGGGCATAGCGGAGAGAGATTTTAAAAGATACGTAAGAAGCCACATATATTGGGAGACATGCACAGAGTTCGAGGATGCTTAAATTGGGTCCATCTTGCATAACTAGATAAGAACTCTGATAAACAAAGAAAGAATGTTTAACCAATAAGAATTAGATAGGAACTTCTACGATTTCCTACGAAGAATGATAAGAAGATTGAGAAGACCAGATATGGATGTACCTATGTTGCTTACCCAAGTGAGGATGCCAGTGGAAGGTGTTTACACAAACAGAGTACCGAAGTTAGGTGTTGATTACTGACACTTGTTGAATGTGTACAAAAAGTTTCTCGTATATCCTTATTATTTGTAGCAGTGATGAATCGGGTCGTCTCCACAAATATTTGTCAAACTTCTCTAAGAAAAAGGTCTTTTAATAGTTTTTATTATTTTTACTTTAATTTAATAAATTTAATTAAAATGGGAATTAAAAATCAATAATCCAATCTATAATATAATATAATAATTAACTAAACTAATTAAACTAACTTAACTATAACAATTCAAATTCACTATATTCAAATTAATTCAATTCGATAGTAAATAAATATTTAAACAAACATACAGAATAATGAGACATCAATACGTTTGCATCCAAACATGTTACTTCAATTATACAGATATAAGCATACTTTATAAAGTACTATAGATCATTAAACTCTAATTATAAGTAAGTAAAAAGTTTTTAGCCAGCCATTAGTTCTTCTTATACTTACGGAAAAGCCGCGTTTTGATTTCATGAAGCTAACCCCTTTGAATATGCAAAGACATTAAATTCACGTAATAAACCGTATTACATATTGTGAAAACTTTGAACTACTAAATCTAACTCCATTGGAAAGCCACTTCAACATTAGATTTAGATCTCAAATTCACCTAGAAAATATAAATGGTTACACCTTTCAAACAATCTTAGTTAGTACTTTAAACTAGATAATGAATCCAAATATCGCAATAAATATTCTAGACTATGCATGCAATACAAAGTTCATTATTAAAATTAATGGTTAAAAATCTATTAAATCAGTTAATCAAATAATACGATTGGTTTAAAGCATTAAGCACATAATCATCTAATCATAACTACATTGTAAAATGGATCTAGTTCATTTTTGAACTTTTTTTAGCTTGATAAACTACTCACTTATATTCATAAATAGTATCGCAATAAAATAAATAAAAGACAGATAAATACCTTTAAAATAAGTACTTTAAATCTTAAATCTTCTCCAAAAGCAATGAGCAATAAAGCAATAAACTAAAACAATAAACAATGGCTCCTAGAGCAATGAAATATTGATCTAAATACTCAAGGGAAACTGATTTTGTAGCCTAAGGGTCATATTTATGGTATTCCAAGTAATACATATCCTAAACTAACTCAAGCATCTCATTGTTATCTAAAATTCTTTCATTTTCTTTTTACTTCTCTTTTTCTTTCTTCTTTAATTATATATTCATTTTTTCATTATATTGTATTTCTACGGTTCCCTGTTCCATTTCCTCTGGAATTAGTTATTCTTTTTATAAGAATTTTTTCTCTCATTTTTCCACCACTAAATTCTCTGCTTTATTTCCTTTGAAGTCAATGGGTCTCTCTATTATTTAAAAAAGAAAAAAGAAAACTCCAGTTAGCTCTTCTCACTTTCATTATAGTTAAGGAAGCATTGTTTCCAACTAAATAAATTTTATTGGCTATTTCCTATTTTTCTCTTCAACTCCACCTATGTTGTACACTATGTGCGCTACATAGCCGGTCCCAAGTCCGAATAAAGGAGGAGGACTCTGATGACCATTTTTTCATACCGAAAAATGGGTGAGGGAGGTCCCAAACTCACTTTTTATACCCGAAAAGTGAGGGAGGGAGGCCCCAAGCTCATTTTCTATTCTTGGGAAATGGAGGAGGGTT
The DNA here is from genome assembly GCA_039657365.1 of Stephania yunnanensis. Classification (NCBI taxonomy): domain Eukaryota; kingdom Viridiplantae; phylum Streptophyta; class Magnoliopsida; order Ranunculales; family Menispermaceae; genus Stephania; species Stephania yunnanensis. The sequence goes on along the minus strand of CM077581.1, from coordinate 20,562,519 downwards.
GCGATAGGTTGACAGCCAGCGTAAAACTTTTGTCACTTTTCATGAAATGGATCAAACATATTGAAATACCCATAGAGGTTTGGAAATGCTTAGGAGAAATCAGATTGTGTTGGTTAACAAAACTTTTCAATAAAATTTTAAAATCAAAACGGATGCCAATGGAATGGAAAAGAAGCACGCTTGTGCCAATCTTCAAAAACAAAGGAGACATTCAAAGTTGCTCAAACTACCGGGGAATTAAACTTATGAGTCACACTATGAAACTGTGGGAGAGGATAATTGACAATAGGCTAAGGAGAGAAACAACAATATCAGAGAACCAATTTGGTTTCATGCCTGGGAGGTCAACTATGGAGGCGATTTTCCTTGTAAGACGATTGTTAGAAAAATATAGAGAAAAGAAAAAAGATCTTCATATGGTATTCATAGATTTAGAAAAAGCATATGATAGGGTCCCTATAGATGTTCTTTGGTGGGTTCTAGAAAGAAAAAGAGTGCATGCTAGATACATAGACACTATTAAGGATATGTATGATGGAGTAGTTGTAACGGCCCGAGGTAACCCCGCAACCGTTAGGCAGTGTGGCGCTTAACTAGGGAAACCCCGCGCACCTCCACACCATCCACAGTCCCCGTGGTTTTTTGCCCCCCCCCCCCCCCCCCCCCAGGGTTTGAACTCGCATTAAGGGGCTTTAGTGCGAACCCTGAGTACCAACTGAGCTACTAGCCCAGTTGGTACTCGGGTTCGCATTAAAGCCCCTTAATGCGAGTTCGAACCCCTGGGGGCGAAAACCACGGGAGTGTGGATGGTGTGGAGGTGCGCGGGTTTCCTAGTTAAGCGCCACACACCGCCTAACGGTTAAGCGGGGTTACCTCGGCCGTTACAAAAAAAGGCGAAGCATTTATTACGATGAGTTACGAGTATAAAGACATTTGGAGGAGCTACAAAAGAATTTCCCATTACGATAGGAATACATTAAGGATCGGCTTTAAGCCCATATCTATTTACTTTAGTTATGGATGAACTAACTAGACATATTCAAGAGGATATACCATGTTGTATGCTATTTGCAGATGATATTTTCTTAGTGGATGAATCTAAAGATGGAGTGAATAGGAAATTAGAACTCTGGAGGAATACATTAGAATCTAAAGGCTTTAAGTTGAGTAGGATGAAAACTGAATACATGCACTGTGAGTTTGGAAACACTAGACATCGAGATGACGGAGTGGTAAAATTAGGGGAAGTAGAAGTTCCTAAGGTAAACCATTTTAGATACCTAGGATCAATCATACAAAATGATGGTAACATTGAAAATGATGTCACACATAGAATTCAAGCTGGATGGAAGAAATGGCGGAGTGCAACAAGGGTGATTTGTGATCGACATTTTCCTACTAAGTTAAAAGGAAAATTTTATAAGACCGCAATTAGGCCAACTATGCTCTATGGAAGTGAATGTTGGGCAGTAAAGCAACAACAATTACATAAAGTGAACGTAGCAGAAATGAGGATCCTTAGGTGGATGTGTGGTAAAACTCGTAAAGATAGAATAAGAAATATAGAAATTCGAAGACAAGTAGGAGTAGCACCAATTGATATAAAATTAGGGAAGGGCGGTTGCGATGGTTTGGTCACCTGCAAAGACGGCCTACAAATGCCCCAACTAGAAAACTTGACTCAATAGAAACTGTAGAAATTCGACGAGGTAGGGGCAGACTAAAGTTAACATGGGATGCATTAATTAAGAAGGATTTGAATGGTTTGCAAAGCTCACCATCAATTGCACTTAATCTAGCACAATGGAAAAGTTTGATCCATGTAGCCGACTCCAGTTAATTTGGGATTGAGGCTATGTTGTTGTTGTTGTTGTTCCTATTTTTCTCTTCAATTATAGCATAAGCTCTTTTCAATATATATATAAGACTTGATCGATAATCTTTGTATAGCAAGATTCTTAATAATCTATCTTTTTTATCTTGCACTATTGTTCCAATATTCTACCCAATATAATGTCTAACACAAAACAATCAATTCCCCATAAACTCCTCTAATGTATACACAATCTAAGTTAAGTCAAATAGGGTATAACAATTTGTTTCCATCATAAAATTTCTATTTTCATGGGTAATAAAAATATATCACTTTCATTTTCTATATTATATTCAAATTCAATATTCTTAACTAAATAAAGTGAAATGAAATGGAAAAATATTACCTATATTGTGGAGAATTTTAAAAATTCACAATGTTCAACATTCAAATATATTATACCTCTCGTTTCTTCAATACTTCGCATTTTCATACTTCACTTCACCTAATACCCCATATGCATACCAAACATTGTTCTCGAGGTTTGAAAATAAATTTGGGTTTCTAGAAAAAATAAAAATACCTTATGAAGCATAAATGAATAAATAAAATAAATAACTAACTAACATAAGAATGAATTGCATAAGTAATTAAAAATTCGATAGATTGATGAATTAAACCATCATAGGATTGGAATTGAGTATAGCAAACCAATTGTATCATATGAATACACCAAAGCAAATGTATCATAAATTCACACATCACATCATTCCAAATATATCATAAGATTACAAGCAAAGACCTCTCACAATAACACTCAAAGAAAGATGATCCGACATCAAAACTAAACTTCCAATCTCAAGAGAGAGGGCAGCTTCATATCCTCTCTTAGCCCAAACGATCTTGTTTCTCCTATTACACAAAGAAGAATGAAATATCATATTCGCCTTCGAGATGTCACAGCCTCACCACCATCCCCTTGGTCTTGCTGTTGAGATTGGAAGCTTATTGTAGGATCATATAACTAGTAATCCACTCCCGCCACCAGGTTTTCTTTTGAAAAGACTCCCTGATTGGGCATTCTCATATGGGTGGTTGAAATTTGAATGTTAGCTCCCTCGCCTTGCATCCTCTTGGTCATTCGTTGCTTGAATCAATAGATGCTCTTAGCGATTTTGCATTAGTTCTGGAACATGAGCTTTTGACGTCTCACAGTTCTCATCTGGTTCCATATGACCGACCCAATCATGGCTATCTCTATCTCATCTGCTTACATGCCAGTGAAATCCTCTGCATGTGGCTCTAGGCTCTGGTCCATTCTGTTGTTATACGCGGCTGTCTACATTTCTTCCAAATTTATTCAATTTTTTGCACATATTCTCCTTCTCTCGATGGTCTTTCCCCTGTGTGTTTCATTTCTTTCCCGTTCCTCCTCTAAATCCACATATCTTGGCACCTTTTTAGTGCTTCAATGAGTTCATCTGTAATGGTCCTATCTGGGTAAACATCTAGCCTAGACCTCTCGTTGAAAGTTGGCCTTACTTGTGAAATTCGTAATTATTAAAGGAAAAGGCAATCCTTCATTTTTCTTGGTGGTTATGACATTCCTTATTAAATCATAAATTATTTTTTCAACATCAATGTAGCAGATCCTTTAAACTATGTGGTATAAAAAATTTGTCCTATAGTTCACTATATCATAGTGTTGCAAAGTGGGTTGTAGGCTCGCGTTTAAGAAAAAGCTCCAAACTTTGGTGGATTTCCAAAAAAAATTTGGTTTGTATGTGTTTTTGGTACCCATCCTTGTCAAAAACAAATTTATCCCCTGGAATAGCTTCTAAAACCTTGCGAATTGTCTCGTAGGAAAATCCGTGTTTAAACCCATACTCGAGTTTTGGGCACTCGTTAACTTGTCTCTTATGAAATTTTTATAAACCATAATACCAATTTAATTTTTCAGGTGAGTAGTCCACTGGTCTTCCTCGGACTATGGCTGTTATTTTATTGTCATCTCCGTTCCCATTCACATAAAACTCTTTCACTAGATTTTTAAAAACCAAACTCAACTGAGTACCACGTGTTAGTATTAGTGTAATAGCCCCTATTCAACAATCCCTAGCTTCGCTCCCTTATTATGTTCAAGATTCTAGGCCGATACTTAGCTTCCTTCTTAAAGTTGAGACCCCTTTCTAGTATAATGTTCCTATTCTTACTAATGTCACTTTGTATCCTATCAAGAGCTTTAACATTGATAAGGTGATGGGGTGAGAAATGAATTCTTAGAGTTTCCTCAATCTTTTCCTCTCCTTCCGACTCATCGATAAAACTTAAAGATGGAGAAGGTTCTCTTGGTACTCTAGTTTAAGGGTTATTCATCGAAATCCCTGTTGGTCTAATGGGTGTAGGTGGAACTTTGAATTTTTGTTGGGGTTTCTCAACTAATGGTGCCTTCCCCTTCTCCTCTTTGGAGCTTCTACCTCTTCCTCCTCTGGCCATTATCTTAATTTCAAATAGTCACATGTCCAAGAAAAAGTAAATAAACCTGTCAATCATAAAAACAACATTATCGAGAACAATTCAAGAAAATTTTAAGACTTTATTTTAAAAGGAAAATCTATTTGAAAAGGTTGCTTGAAGTTCATCAGAAACTTTACAATAAAATTGGCATTGATATGTTAACTCAAATATAGAGTTTAAAATTAGTTTTCTAATATTGTAAGGCAATTTTGTGAGAAGTTTTAGGTCTTTTCTAAAACAAAGCAAATTAAATTAAAACAAGATCATAACCAAACCCCAAATTCATTTTAAACTCGATTTTCAAACCATTTACAAATGTATTTAAATATACCAAGATTTAAAAATTATTAAATTCGGAAATCAACGGTCGATGTTATCGCAATGCCTAATTTATTGGAATCAATGAAACCATTTGTCCAAGATAATCGAATAAATTCTAATAAAACAATTTTGAAAAACATTGAGAAATTTATGAAAATCCTTCAAATCAAGATTTTGTTAAAGTAAAAAAGCTAGGGTAGATGTAATTACCTTCTTGAGAGTAAATTTATCATGATTTATCGCTCTTGAACTCCTCTAAATCATCCTTCCAAGCTCTAGGCCAAATTCCCTAAAACCCTAATTTGACTCAACACTTTCAAAATAAAACGTTTTGGGTTGAGTGGGACTAATTTTTGGTGAGAATCACTTAAATACTATGAGATTGAGCTTAGGATTGTTGTATCAAGGTAAGATTAAGATTGTTGTGAAGGGATGCAACGGTTTGGTGTGTGAATAAGTTGGCGTTATGTGGCAATTTTGTTTTTTTTAAAATTAAAAAATTGTGCCTAATGATTCCTATGTAAGTGGAATCGCTGGAAAGTTTCTAAGTGAATTGGTGGGTTGTAAGGCGTAGTGACCCATCAATCTGATCAACGATTCCCTTGTAAGGCGAATCGCTAGGGATTTGCCAAACTTCAATTTTTAGTAAATTTCCTATATACTACTACTGATTTTTCTAGAGATTCCCAGTGTTATTGCAAATTGCTAGGGAATCGCCAGGCCTAATTCACTACTTTTACAATTTGTTCCATAATTAACTTATATATCATTCATTAAAAACTTATGTTAAGGTAGAATTGACTTGAGAATTTCAATAGTTTAATTAGAATATGTAACTAACTAAATACTTTTATTAAATAAATAAATAAATAAATAAACATATAAATAAGCAAGTGAATAATGCGACTTACATAAAGGCCATATAAGAAAAAACAACTTGATCATTCCCCCTTAATTGAAATTACCTTGGAGTTTAAATTTCGAAAATATTTCCAATACAAGAGTCGAAAAGTGAGAGAATAAAAATATATTATACTAAACTAAAATAAAATAAACTAAACTAATAAGATTAAATAAACATAGACCAAACATAGAATATGGGCTGCCTCCCATAGATCATTTTTTTTTATCGTCGTTGGCTCGACATAACCCTTCTAGATTTAGGTTGGATATCTAAACTTGAATTTAAAATTGTACATTCTAGTGCCATTCCAGAAAATGAATGTTTGGCCACTAATCATTAGAGTGCTTATTTTTTTAGAATATCCATAATAGCATGAGTAGTGGCTAAGAAAAGTCGTCCTAATATTACGGAGAATCTTCATTGATAAAGTGTGGCATTACAAAGAAGTATGTAGGTACGATGTTATTTTCCACTTGAATTAGCACATCCTTGACCACTCCTATTAGTTGAATTGAAGTTCCATCTGGTAAAGAGAATCATTCAAAGGCAAGTGAATTCAACTCTAATTGAGTATATAGAAAGAAATGTATAGGCATGAGATTCGCATTAAAGCTTGTGTCACACTGAGTTATAAAGTACCAAGCCCATTTGATTTTAATGTGCAAGTGTATACCTCCATGATCATTAAGCTTCACAGGACTTAAATCTGGCTTTTTCTTTTTCTTATTGTAGTTGAACTTAGAAGCTCACATCTTGTTAAGACGGCTAGAACTAAGTTAGATATTTATGAAGGAACAATGTCTATAGAGTTTGAAAATAAGATTGTTAAATTTAAAACTAATAACAAACACAATTATGACACCAATGAAGAATATAATGAATTATTTGATAATGAAATTGAAGATAATGATTTTCAAGAGTTAAACTATTATGATAACCTTGATGCTGAAATTTATGCAATTAATGCAATATCAATAAAGACTACAAAAGAGATTTCAAAGAAAGAACAAGTTGAAGACTCTTCACAAGAAAAGAAAATAACTCAAGAATGGATATAAGAAATCGAAGAATGGAAATATGTGTGAACAGCGCAACACCAAAATGGAGTGGCTCTGTTGCTCCGACGCTATCCTAATTCTTTTTCCTGTACACCAACCGGCGCCAAATTGGCGCTGGCTGGAGAAGCTTTAAAGTGTGTAAATGGTAAACCTCAGGACCAATTTGTATTTTACCCAAAAAAAAATTAACTGTAACTCAACGAACAAAGGGAAATGTATTGTTCTGTTCATTTTGAAGAGGAATATTTTCTCAGTTAATTAATGAGCTATTCCAACAACAAAAGTACAATCTTAATTATTTTGGAAGATACTTGAAAATGACTACTTTAGATACATAGCAAGACAATAACAAACTAACCAACAAACAAGCAACCATTTTAACAAGTTGCACAATATAAATCGAATTCTCTGTTGGAAACACAAACAAAATAAAACCAAAAAAAAAAAAAGGGGGAACAGAATTGCAATTAATTTAGTGTTCAATGTTTGATTCTCTTAATTTCATCTTCTTCACTCCATTATCTTGGTGTTCAGGAAATAGAATTCCTCCACCTTCTGTTAGCTTTTCTAGCTGGTTCAGTAGGATTGTTCGACATCTCAGGCCCGATATCATGGCTATCAATCGGTGTCATCTTCGTCAGTTTGCTTAACTTTTTCCAGCCACTAGTCCATGCTGATGGCTGCTTCTGCTTCGACATCTTATCAAACTGCCTCTGCAAGTTTTCCATGTCATTTTGGAGCTCAAGATACTTGGCCTTCATGCTGTCCAGCTCGAACTTAAGTGTATTAATGTCCTTTTTTGCTGTCGTCCATCCCTCCTGGAATGACTGTGGCGTACCTTCGAGTAATGCTTTTCGAGTCATGACCATGGGCTGATAATGAGCATCCCCAGACTCTTTTAGGGAATTGTTGGCTATGGCATTGCTAATTTTTACTTGTTCTGAGAAGAGGACCTGAACCACCACTCTTAAGGGGAGACGCTCGTTTTGCGCAGCATGCATGCAGGCATCAATTGAAAGCTTCTGGCAGTCCATCACCCGACAAAGCCGCTTGCGTTCATGTTCAGATAGCATTGGATGTGCCTAAAGATTAATATGTTGTATATTCGACCAGTAGTCAGGTTATCAGTATTAAATAAGATGAGAAAAAAATTTCATTAACCTCAACATCAATGTAATGAAAAAAGTGTTCTTAAATGTATGGAAAGAGAGCAATCCACTCTCTTAGTTTCTTAATATAAAGATATATCCTAGCAACTCCGCAGCAGCTAAGACTAACTTGGTGTTTGGGGCAATAAGAAGTGCAGTGGAAGGCCTATTTCATCAGATGTTCATGGCCCTCTTTTATATTTCTTCCTTACGAGGAGGTCTTCTAGGTATATTGAATAGAAGCAAAAAAAAAAAAAAAAAAAGAAAAAAAGAAGCTTACATAGGAGCAACAAGATTGTACTCCACTTTTAAAACATCTGTTATTAACTTCCTTAACTTTGAAAATAGTTCTTCACAACAGAAAAGTTGCTCATCTGAGGCAAGGGTGACTTTTTACAACTGAAAAGTTGCTTCCGCATATAGTTATTGAGAGGTGATCTGCGTTAGTTGCTAGGATTAAGCAAGTTATGACTAAATGTATATGTTCAAATTTACGCTCAATTCTGACACATCCTTTCTACTGTTGCTAGAAGACATCACAAAGAGCAAAAATCAAAAAAGTTATGAAATTAACAATTTGCATACCTTGAGATATGAATCAACAGCTCGGTACAGGCCATCATCGCAAGTCCTTGCAGATTCAGGTAAGGCCTCTGCTAAAACCTGAAATTTTGTTAGGGAGAGGTTTCTGTCCCTGGACACCTCAGTGAGATAACTATCAACAAGTTTTGCTACTCTCATTTTGGCATTAGGGTCAGTGGATCTTGGACCTTCATATGTATGCTTCTCTGAGAAAGATTGCCTATTGGGGCTGGAAGGTTCCGTCTGTTCTTGCACGAGAAAATGTTCCAACAATCTGTGAACGAGGTCAACATCGTATAAAGTTTCACTCCGATTATAAGAAGGAATAAGCAGGTCTGCCAGATTAGCTTGTTCTAACTGCATCCCCACCCGTTTTTCCAATTCGGTAACCAATGCGGGAGCTACCTTCAACATATTTGCCATCCTTAGAAGCCTCAGAAGAAAACTACATGAGACCGAATCCTTTTGCGGAGGAATTATGCTTATAAGGCTCTCGATGATCATTCGTTGTTCTCGAATTAGAACATTTGGCGTGTCCTCTTTATTGCTCGAAACTATCATGTGGAGTCCACCTTTCCAGCTATTATCTGTGCCACCACTGTTACTGTTGTCCCTTGACATGTTTATCCCCTCATCTGATGCTCCCTCTTTCATTAATCCCGGCAGCCATTTTGCGGCACAGTGCATAATTGCAGCTCCAATTAGCTCAAACCTCATTCCCTTCACCTTGATTGCAGTGATCACCCTAACAAAATGGTCGATTCTTAGGATCGAAGCATCTTCAAACCACCAATCTGGTGGCACTGGTTGCTGATTTCTACCGGGGCTTGAATCTTTCATCTCATTCCATTTCGGGCTAGACACTTTCGCTTGCTTCCCAGTGTAAGCCCATCTTATACTTCTAGGGTTCGTGCACGCTTTCCATGCAATGGATTCGCTACACCTTCTAACAATTTGCAGGTTTTCTGCCCATGGAGAGAGCTGCTCACAGTTCTTGAGTACCACAATAGAATCTCTCCATGAAGACAAAACCACATAACTGAGAAAGGCTTCTGTTTTGAATATAAGGTTGCCTTCCTCCAAGTCTTCTGTCATCTCCAAATACTCTGCGGCGCATCTCAACCCTGAAATGTTCGCAGCCGTTAGATCCACCGCTATGCCATAACAGAATTTTGCAGCCAGCTCAAAAGCTTCTGCTCCACCTGGAAGATCCTCTATTTCTATCTTATTCGATTCCCCCTCACATGACTCGTATATGATTCTGCTCAGCTTTCCACACCGAGAAATCAAGGGATACTACACACCAAAAACCCCAATCTAGAATTAACACAACAATTCACTTTGTTGGACGTCAAGAAACCACACTTCCCAAATGTTATAAATATATACTGTAAATAATTCTTTGAGCTATAGTATTGCACGAAAGAGATCAAAGAAACTAAAATTGAACATGTGGAATCAGAGTACATGTTCTTGTTAGTACGTACCTTGTGTAAATGGAAACTGAAACCTCCAACTTGAACCAGAAGGTCACTTGGAATTTCAGTAGCCACATACCTGTTATCACAAGTACAACCCCACCAATAATTAAAAAGAATTTCGGTCCCAAACAGTTTACTTTCCGAATTGTGTTCCAGACGCATCGCAACAGAAATTCGAGAAACCAGAAAAAAAAAAGAAGCTCTGAATACAAAAAAAGCAAAGCAATTAATAAACTGCAGAGTTACCATGATTGATCTCTTCGTTCGAATCCATCGGTCGCGACGCCGTGTTTGCTCAATCTTACACCATTGTCGTTCTTCCTTCCTCGAACTGATTCGCTCTCTGACTCCCACATTTTATTTCGAACCCAAAAAGAGCGAGAAAGTGGAGCAGTTCCGATCAGGAAAGGGCCTCAGAAACAGAGGAGAACAGAGCAGAGCAGGAGAGAGTGGGAGAAATACTGAAAGCAATGATCAGAGAAAAAAGTGGAGAAATCCCACATGGGAAAGGATTGGAATTATCTGAAATTGTCGGGTGTTTGCATTTTGAGGTGCTCTTACAGGCTGTGGAGTGATGGGCATCCAACAGTTATGGGATCAACTCATTCGATTTCAATTCAGATTCCCAAATCCCAATACTCAAATTATTATGGTTTTAGATAATGATATTGAAGTGGAGAGACTAGAGAAAGCGAAACCAAAAAAAGGTTTACCACTAGCTCTGTCCCAAACAGTTGTTTGATTCTTTACATGTTAACACACAATTCCCAGTAAACATTCCTCTATTTTAACCATTGAAGAAGAGTTCAAGAATCAAGCAGTTTTCGCGAACTGTAGCAGAGGTCATCCCATTAAGCAATCATTCACAAGTTTTGTGTTTCCAAGTTCCAACATTTCAACCCCCTTAACTTCATTCTCCTGTCATTAACAGTACAATTGTTGACCGGGCGGGCCCCAAACTAAGCCTGTTTATACAACCGGCCTACCCAGCCCCCAAAAGCCCAATATCATCAACTTTTTGCGGACATACGCGCATAAAATGTACTTGCTAAATGTTTTTGTGAGAAAATAAATTTATTTAACAAGGATTGAAAAGCGAATATAAACCTAACTTCTGCCCCTCAATAACATGACCCGAGTAGCCTGGGCTGGGCAGCGAGAAATCTACCAAATAGTCGAGTTCTGGAGAGCTCGGATGGTTCCATGAGGTTTGGTTGCGGATAGCATGCGGGACGGATGAGGCAGCATATAGGCGTGGACGAGGTCGCGCCTTGGCGCGTACCTACAAGGTTGCGCCTTGGCGCGTGCCTCAGTGCATCCCTTGGCATAGGCACGAACAAGCCTTGGCAGATTCCTTGGCACAAGCAAGGCTACGCCTTAGCACAAGCAAGGCTACGCCTTAGCACAAGCAAGGTCGCGCCTTGGCTGGTTCCTTTGGCATGAGCAAGGCTGGGCCTTGGTACGAGCATGGTCGCGCCTTAGCAGGTTCCTTTGGCGCGAACAAGGCTGCGCCTTGGTACGAGCAAGGTCGTGCCTTAGCATGTTCCTTTGGCGCGAGCAAGGTTGCGCCTTGGCAGGTTCCTTAGACACGAGCAAGGCAACATCTTCGCGGGTTCTTTTGGTACGAGCATGGCCGCGCCTTGGCTCGGACAAGGAATACCTTGGCAAGGGTTAACAAAATTTGACTTAAGCATTAACCAAGTCGAATTATGATTGGTCTCATTTTTTGATTTTTCTATTGGAGTTCAGGAAATGGCTTAACATCTACTATAAGGAGAGGTGTGTTCTCTTCTAGGGGAGGCATGGGCATAGTAGCAAGGAAGACCCTCGAGCGTGCCTTGGGCACCATGCCAAGGCAAGACCCACGGACCCATGATCCAAGCCACCCCGAGCCGGTGGGACTTGACCGAGCCCCGACTAACACCCATGGTACCTAGGCTCAGCTAGGCACCACCGAGCAGTCCCTGTCCCTAATAGAAACTTGGACCAAGTAAACTTGAGGCATGGATGAACCAAGTCAAGGTGGTTCCAAGAAGTTGAGTAACTACCTTGATCATGGCTCTTGGCATGACCAAGGCATGTCTTAGAATATCCAGAATACATGGAGCACGTGGTAATTGACCAAGCAGTTGTGGTGGTTATGGAACCAGGTGGCAGCAAAAGAACAAGGCAGTTGGGTAACTGCCTTGACCACAAGGAGTGGGGTTTTACTTAGTCTACGAATCAATGTAATCAAGACAGGTGTCTTTGACGGTTTTGTAACTACTTGTTGGCCGATCTGTAAAGCCGTGGACTCTAGGCTTGGGGAAGCATATAGTACCAGTGTTTTATTCCCATTGAGGGCTAAGTAAAATGTTTCCTTCGTGCCATTGTTTGTTGTTCATTCACTTTGAGTATTGGTAGTGATGAACTAAGGTGGCCCTTAGGCACCACGGGTTGGGTTGAACGAGAAAATTTTTCTTAGGGTAAACCCATCACTTAAGAGCCCCGTGACAGTAGCCACTGTGGTTGACAAAGTCTACCTTTTTTACGGGAATGAACAAATTTCCATTCTCGTGCAATGCAAATAAATAATAGACATTTTTTATAATGATTTCAAATAGTGTCCGGACCTATACCCATTTTTGAAACGGACATTTTTTTGGTTCAGACCCGTTTGTTTTTAAAACATACAAGACCCGTTTTTTATCCATACCCTTTTTAATATAATAAAATAATTTTTCTCACATAATTATTTAAAAAAATGCATGATTTTTATGTCACTACATTCCATCACTACAAAAAATACATGTTATACATTCAAAACTCAACTCTTATAAGTTTCCATATCAAATAACATCATCAATACTGAAATTACCACACAAACATCATGAATGTTTTCAAATACCCTTATAAATAAATAAAATATTATTCGAATTAATCACTAAACGGGTATCCATTTAGCAATTAATTTGAATGCTCGAACCTTTTTAAAATGGACAAGAAAACATATCTAGAACTATATTTATTTTGAAAAAAAAATATGTCCAACCCCATTTAAAACGAGTTTGGAAAAATGTGAACTAACGTGTCTAGACACTTTTTGCCAACCGTAATCACAGATTTTGGTAGAATAATCCAACTCCACTATGAATCCTGGTAATTTTGCATGTCAGTCTGGTTCACTATAATTACATAGGCTCTATAGGTTCTTTGTGTCATTGTGACGTGTCTAAATCATATGAGTATACTATTAGAAGTAATATAGAACAATCTATAATGTTACTAATTGACATAAATAAAATGAAATTACAAGTAATAAATAACAACATTAAATAACAAATAAAATTAATTAAAAAAAAACTATAACCGGAGGCTTGCACAATAGCAATGCCAGACATAAATTTTTTCTCAATTCAGTGATTGAGTTTTTTCCATAGAAATCGGCCCCCAGGATACATCTGGATGTCCTTCAGAAGTAGAGTTCACCAATTTTGAAAGTATGCATAAACTGCGATTTGCTTCTCTCTCAAATAATATGTATTTCAAAAATCAATTAAGTTTTAAGTATTTCAATTCTACTAAAATAGAATTTGACGCATTGTTTCAAAGCAACACGACTCCTTAATTCTAAAAATAATACTCATTGATGTTATTAATAACCGCACATGTTAACAACACAATTGAAATTGACTGTCAAAATAGTTCATTTCGAAATTAAGAAAGTAAAGAAGAAATTAAGTTAGAAAATAAAAACTTGACTATATACCCTACTACCCAACGTTATTTTGGCTTTGCTTTAAAGATTTGCTTGTATTTAAATATTTTCTATTATTTTAAGTGCCCAACGTGGGATTAAAGGGATTTTTTATTCAAACCCATTTGAGAATTTATCTCAAGTTCCAACATAAGATGCTTCATTTATATAAGTTATTCTCAAAGATTTCTTATAAAAAAATGTACCTCATCCTGTCATATGAGAGCGTATACTGCCTCCAGGCCCAGTGTACTTATCTAGGCTTTATAGGCCATTTTCACAAATTTAGAAAACTTTTCTACCTTTTTACCAATTTTACCCCTAATAAATTAATTGCAATTGAAGACTTTTCCCGATTTATTGGATAAATAGAGAATTGACGTAGTTAATGATGTAATTAAAGCATAATCAAGAATGTAATTTAAACTTTTAGCTAATGATTTCCTGTACGTTTTGGTCGAAACGAGTTGTAGTATTGACTTGAGGGAGTAAGTCATTTTCAGAATTAAAGACAAATTTGTACTTCATTACTCATTTTGCCTCTAGGCCCAGTGTACTTCATTAAACACGTCTTCTCTTTTTAATGGATAAATAAGAGGATCATTGTAGTTAATCATGTAAGCACGGATAAAAATTTAATTTGAACTCATAATTAATGTTTTCCTTAATCATGTAAGCACGGTCAAGTAAAACCATTTATATTATTGATTGGTAGGAGTATAAATATGGCAACTAAAGTCAGTAAGCTTAAAAGTACTCTTTAAGAGTTTGTACTTTTGACAAAATTACTTATGGGTAATGCTAAATGGACTCAATGAGTCTAGACTCAAAGAATCGAAAAGCCTTAAATACCCTTGATGCAAATCTATCATCTTCAATCAAACCTACACCACTCACCGCCGCCACAGTCTACGACGCAGTGAGCACCGACCATCAACAACGTCGCATCATCATCCACCGCCGGCCACCCTCCTCCTCCTCCCTTCCGGCCAGCCTCTCCTTTTCTCTTGTGGCCACCCTCCTCTTCCTCCCTTCTGGTCAGCCTCTCCTTTTCTCATGTTCAGATCTGGCCAGATCTGGTTATAGAGGAGGTGATGGAGATGGGGATGTGGAGGCGCGGAGTTGGAGGCGGGAGGCGGTGGGGGCGCGCCAGTCGGGGAAGCCGGGGGAGATGGGGAGGCCGACGGAGAGTCCAACGCGAGGTCGGGAGGGAAGGAGAAGCCGAACTCGGCCTCGGCGCGGACAAATTCGCAGTTGGAGAGGCGGGAGAGATAGGGATCGAGGAGTCGCGGAGGTGGGTGATGCCTTTGTGGGCGAGGTTGTTGAAGGAGGGGAGGCGGGCGCGGTGGAGGAGGCGGGGGTGGTGGCGGCGGCGAAGGCTGCTCTGGTGGAGAAGCGGCGGAGGCTGGCGACGCGGGCCGGTGTAAGACGGGCGGTCGGCGATGGTAAGTGGTGGTCGACGTCGGCTGTCGGCGATGGAAGAGATACATAGGTCTATATGTATTGATGTTAGAGATGAGGATAATTTGGTCTTTTTATTTAATTAGATATCTCTCATTACTAATAAAAACTCTTTGAGTCTGGACTCAAAGAGTCCAACTAGATTTTTTGATTACTTATTAAGAGAGTGGGGTTGTTTCTCGTGAAAGGAGATTAAGGTTTAAATTCTTATTCCAGCATAAAGGCTCGCCCATCCAGTATTCGATTTGAGCGAGTTCAAATCGTATTCCCACGTATATTAAGGGACCACAACAACAATGTAATGAAAAAATGACTTAACTTTTTTCATTTTTCAAATCATATTCCCACCTATATTGTAAACGAGCATATAACATAGTGTTAAATCTAAAGTAGAAAAGTACATTTGCACACAAATGTCACACCCTGAAGTCCCTATTATTTTGGTAAAAATTGAAGTCCATTTCATTCATCGAATATATGAGAAACCTATAAAGTATAGGCTTGCACGATTTTTAAATTAGGTGTAAAAAAAGTTTTATTCTGAAAAAGATTTTTTTGACAAAAAAATTAACTGGATTAACGGACAGGGATCCACTGGTGTAGGTTGCGTAGCATTAGTCCACATGTTCATTGTAGAGTTATATCATGTACCAGAGCTATTTATGTATGTAGCTGTTTATGTAACTGTTTTATGTACACTGATGTATGTGGTGTAATGTACTACGGGTTTATCTTAGCTTATTCTAGGCAGTTGTAACTGGGGTGTACAATGTACACCACATTAGTTTGTATATATACAATGTACAATGTAATTTCGATGTGAATTGAATAAGAGATTGAATATTCTTCTTGTTCTTCATTGATTCATTGTGTACTGTTACATTGATCTATTTGATCTGTTTTGGTCATTGATTCACTGTTAGTGTTTGAATTTGTTCATGGTATCAGAGCAGGTTATACTGTTCTTGATTTGTGTTGTTTCTGGTTGAATTGAGTGTCTGATCATGGCATCTGCTCATGGTTCTTCAAGTTCTTCAATTCGAAATGGAGCAGGGAGAGCTCTGAAGGTTTGGTTATCTTGGAATTGAAAGTCCTTATCTTCTTCAAGGTTCCGATCATCCTGGTATGGTACTTGTCTCCAATTTTCTTACTGGTTCAAATTACTTGTCTTGGAGTCGAGCTATAATGATTGCATTAGGTGCAAAAATAAAGATTGGTTTCATCGATGGTAGATGTTTAAAACTAGATTCTGCTGATCATAATCTGGATCGATGGATCAAAGTGGATTATATGGTCATTTCTTGGATCTTGAATTCTATTTCAAAGGATATTGTTGAAGCTTTCCTTTATACAACTTCTTCTTTTGATCTATGGAATGAATTGAAAGAAAGGTTTGGAGAATGTAATGGTCCTCTTTTGTATCAATTGAAACGAGATATTGCTTCTATAAGTCAAGGAGATCTATCACTTTCACAGTATTATACAAAACTTAAGAAACTTTGGGATGAATTGAGTTGTTTAGTCCCTTTACCTGTGTGTGAATGTGGAGCTTCAGTAGTATTGGCTGTTCTGGAGTCTAATGATAGGCTGATGCAATTTTTGATGGGCTTGAATGATATGTATGATCATATTCGTAATCAAATATTGGTGATGGATCCATTGCCAAGTATAAACAAAGCTTACTCTATGGTTCTTAGAGTTGAAAAACAAAAGGAGGTACATGTTAGCTATTCACCTATGATAGATACATCCATGATGATGAAAATTACCAAGATGAATTCAGGTGGTTCAACCAATGTTCATAGGTTTGCTGGAAAAGGAAATCAAAAGAAATTTGTCAATAAAGATGATATGTTTTGTGATCATTGTAAGGCAAAAAGGCATACAAAAGAGACTTGTTTCAAACTTCATGGATTTCCGGATTGGTATGAGAAAGACCCTGTAAAGAAGCAGATGTCAAATAATTCAAAATCTTTTGTGAATTTGATGGAATCACCTTTGGATATACAAGATGCAGGATCTCCTCAATTTGAAGATTTTCAATCTAATATAGCAGCAATGATACAGGGATTGAGAATTTCATGAAAGGAAAGTCTGTTTCAGCTGATGGAGCTTCTACACATGTGAATTCAGTTATATATGATTTTACAGGTAGCTCATATAAAAGACTTTCTAGTTCTTGTTCCTCTTTTAATTCAAATGCTTGGATTGTGGATAGTGGAGCAACAAATCATACGTGTACTAGCTATGATTTGCTTGCTAATGTCACTATCTTAACTAAACCAGTTATGGTTTGTTTACCTGATGGACATACTAAAGAAGTTAATTGCATTGGAGATGTGAAGCTGAGTTCAGACTTAGTTCTTTCTTCCTGTTTACATATAAACACATTCAAGTATAATCTTTTGTCAGTTAGTAAGTTACTCTCATCTACTAAACCGACAATTGAGTTTTATCCATCGTTTAGTGCTATACAGAACATTGAGAGTTCTCAAGTTCTAGCTGTGGGAAGGATGATTGGAGGACTATACCTACTGGATTCCAGTTCTTTTCATAAAGATGTCATTGCTTCATTTGTGTCTCCAACAAAATTATCACTAGCTTACTGTAATAATGCTACTGATAATTTTTCATGGCACTGTCGATTGGGGCACCCCTCTGTTAATGTAACAAGAAAACTTGATTTGTTACTTAACAGTCATTCAAATGTAAGACATAATGTACCTTGTGATGTTTGTCAGATGTCCAAACAATGCAGAATGGTTTTTCCATTGAGCTATATTCAAACTGCTTATCCTTTTCAGTTGTTACATATGGATATCTGGGTGTTGGGGCATGTGCCCTAGGTCAATCCATAAATGTCTTTATGGATACTTTTAGTTAATAAAATAGAGGATTTCATTTGTTGTTTATTATAATTAATTTGCATGTTTACATTATAATAAGATCTATGGGTATTTTATGACAGAAATATCCTAAATGTCCTGATCGATCATTATCTTGGGAACTATAATGAGTTAAGACTAGTGTAAGTCTTGATTGATGATCATATGATGATTATACGTATAGGGATACGAATCAAGATCACGAGTACTTGTTAGGGAACAAAGTCTTGGACCGACCCGCTATGAGAACATCACATGGATTAAGTCATAGTTGTTTCTCATGATAAGTATATTTTTCAGTCCTCGACTTGAGATTATCGAGAGACTTCAACATTAGGAACATAATGATTTGACACTATCAAACGTTGTCTTTAACCTTAGGACGATTATAAAGGTTGTGATTGGTTACTATGTGAGCAATGTGATGAAGTTGTGTAATCAAGATAGAATTTGTCCCTCTCATATAAAGAGAGATATCCAGTGGATCCCTCGATGTATTAGGCTTGTTAAAAGGCCTAGTCTAAGTGAATTGATATTGATCAATGTCACTTGGATGTTTTCGATCTACCTAGAGATCGAGACTAGTACGATTGAACATGTTGGGTGACAATTCCATGCCTTATGTTTGATCAAAAGGATATCGTGTGACAAAAGGATGTTATATACACTATTGATTAGTTTATATCGATTTGATATTCAAACAACTTGGGTAGTCATAATGTCTTGCTAGAGGCCGCTTATGACTTGTATACCAAAATGTGTTTTGGTACACTGCCAACGTTGTATGAGCCTATTGGGTCGAACACTAAGAATGGTTTTGCGAGATTTTAAGATGGTTCAGAAAAATGAATTTTATATGATAAAATTCATGACGGAAACGTCCTTGTGGTGTATTACACTTATACTTCTTTAAGTAGGGGTATATTTGTAATTTACTTAACCGTCTATATACAAAGGTTGTATAAATAGACGCTTTAAGTTAGAACACAGGTATGAAAGAAAAAAGACCGAAACTCTATTTTCGTTTTAGAAACGACTTAGGGTTTTTGGTATGCTCTGGATCATTTTGGAGAGAAACAAAAGGTTTGGTATTCTCTTGAAGCTAGCACTTCGAATCTCGGCTGCCGTTCGTGTGTGGACTGCTGGTAGAGGGCGTTCGTCGTTGGCAGCGCCTTAGAGATCGATCAACCTTCAGAAAGGTATATTGCGACCGAGGTATGATTAAGTTTTTCATGGTTTAAACGTTTTTAATGGAATTAGATTCGGATCTGTTGGGGTTTTTATCAAAATTGTTTTGTAATCTCATTGCGTATGAACCCCAAAACCCAACAAAGTGGTATCGTGAGCCTTCGAGTTCGATTCCATTAAATTCATTGCATGTTTTCTTCGATATATACATGATATATGATTGAAAGCATGTTAATAGTTGATGTATATGTGATATACATAAGTTGTATTTGAGATTTATTATCATGTTTTGTGTATATGATACACATATTCGTGATTTAATTAAAATCAGTTTCGTACATGCTAGTAACCATGTTAGGTTAATTCAAATAATTTTAATGAATTGAATTTCATGTTCTATGATCCATGACACCATTAGGTTCGATTGGGATAGTAGTTCATGATTCAATTACATGTTTGTGATTATTTGGATGAAGATCGAAATTGCAAATAATTAATTTTCGAAATTATTTATTTATAAATAATTAATTTTCGAAATTATTTATTTATCTTGGTATATCTATTTTGTTATGAAGTTTCTATTTGATAAAGATAGATAACAAATTAGAATAGGAAATAAATATCAAGAATCTTGTTATTGGTGATATACTAGGATTCAAATATCTTAAATCCAAAATAAATAATTAATTTTCGAAATTAATTATTTATCTTGTTATATATATTTTGTTATGAAGTTTCTATTTGATAAAGATAGATAACAAATTAGAATGAGATAAATATCAAGAATCTTGTTATTGGTGATATACTAGGATTCAAATGTCCTAAATCCAAAATAAATAATTAATTTTCGAAATTAATTATTTATCTTGTTATATCCATTTTGTTATGAAGTTTCTATTTGATAAAGATAGATAACAAATTAGAATAAGAGATAAATGTCAAGAATCTTGTTATTGGTGATATACTAGGATTCAAATATCTTAAATCCAAAATAAATAATTAATTTTCGAAATTAATTATTTATCTTGTTATATCTATTTTGTTATGAAGTTTCTATTTGATAAAGATAGATAACAAATTAGAATAGGAGATAAATATCAAGAATCTTGTTATTGGTGATATACTAGGATTCAAATATCTTAAATCCTAATTGGATTAGGATAAGATGATTAGTTAGATGTGGGCTCGGGTTAATTAAAATGTTTTAATTGACTTAATTTCAGATAAATTAAGGGGTTAATTTATGATAATAAAATCAGTGAAAATTATGATTTTCTATAGCGAAATTTAATTTTTGAAATTGAGATTCGTTTTCTAAAAAAAAAAAATTTCCGAATTGTTTAGTGATTGAACAAATCAATAAAAAATATATGATATTTCATTATTTACATAAAATCACTAAAACTGAATAAAATCCCTCTATTAAATTTTAAGTCTCATGCCATCCATTTTAAACACTTGTCAAGACCTCGATCACACTAATATAGTTTCAGCCATAGTTGGGTGTATTGTGTTATCTTGGTGAGACAAGTTGGGTAAGAGTTACCTCAATGTTTAAAATGGCCCGACTTAATAAAGCCATCAAAATAGTTTTGAGCTTTTAGGCAAATGATGAGATAAAAACATGCTAAGACATAAGATGTCCCATATCTCATAAAAGGAGCTAAAAATTACATAAGATGTAATTGGTAATTGTTACCTACCTAAATAATCTAGTTCTCGTGTTTCATGCCATAGGCTGTCACACGAATTAGGTGAAATATGGATTTTAGTCCCCTAAATAAACAAGACGCTTTAGGAGGGTTGTTAATTTAGTGGGAGTCTATTCCTCTATACTAAAACAAACTTTGCATAATCTTTATTGAAGATCAATGGCCTCTTCAAGTAACAATAATCCCCTCGTCATCTCCATCCTTGAGAAGGATAAGCTATCTCGGGACTAACTTTCTTATCGGTTCGAAACTTGAGAATTGTTCTTAAGCATGAACACAAGTTGTATGTCCCGGATGCTCCAATCCCTAAGACCCACCATCCAATGCTACGAAAGTCATGAAGGATGCGCATAGTAAGCATGTCAACGATTCTACTTGGTGTTGCATGTATTATGCGCCAACTATGGTTCCCGAACTTCCGAAGGACATGGAACTAATGGAAGCCTACGACATGGCTATAACGCCAAGGAAATGTTCCAACGACAAGCTAGGCAAGAAAGGTTCGAGACAAAAAAACCTACATTCTTGCAAGATGACCGAGGGTGCGTAAGTTAGTCCTCATGTTCTGGAAGATGAAGGGCTATGTTGACCACTTGATAGACTCGGATTTCCCATAAGCCAAGAGTTGGCTACGGATTTGATCCTAAATTCATTACCGAGAAGTTACTCACAATTTGTGATGAACTACAATATGAATAATATGGAGAAATCAATTTCAGAGTTGCATTTGATGCTCAAAACCGCTGAACAAAATATCAAGAAACCCTCAAGTAATGTGTTGATGGTCCAAAAGGGAAAGGGAATGAAGAAGAAAGGCAAAGGCAAGGCTAGAGTTTCCAAGGCTAGAGTTGCCAAGGCTGTTGCTGCACATGCGCAAAGCCTATGGAACAAGTCAAGCCCCGGCCTGTTCCTGCTTCAAAACACCCAAAAGAAAAGGAAGAAAATTGTCATTTCTGTAATCAAACCTATCTTTGGCATTGTCGTCTCGGACACATAAACGAGAAACGCATAACGAAGCTCCATAAAGATGGGCTTCTAGATTCATTTGATTTAGAAACATATGAAACATGCGTATCTTGTTTACTAGGATGACTAAAAGTCCCTTTACTGGACACAGTGAAAGGGTAAGTGATTTATTGGGTCTAATACATACGATGTATGCGGTCCTATAAACACAATGGTTAGAGGAGGTTATCGCACTTCATTACATTTACTTGATGATTTCAAAGCAGATATGGTTATGTATGTCTTATGAAACATAAAGTGAATCATTTGAGATGTTTCGAACGTTTCAAAATGAAATGCGAATCAACTTGGTAAAACTATCAAAACACTTCGATCAGATCGAGGTGGTGAATATTTAAGCCAAGAATTTGATGATCATCTTAGAAATTATGGGATTGTCTCCCAATTGACTCCACCAAAGAACTCCACAATGGAATGGAGTTTCGAAAGGAGAAATCGAACCTTATTAGATATGGTTCGATCTATGACGAGTCATGCAGATCTTCCATTATCCTTTTGGGGTTATGCATTACAAACTGCAGCTTTCACTCTAAATCGAGTTCCTTCTAAAACGGTTGATAAAACACCATATGAGATATGGTACGAGAAGAGACCTAGTTTGTCTTTTCTTAAGATTTGGGGTTGCGAGGCTTACGTAAAGTGACAAGTCTCAGAAAAACTAGCACCTAAATCTGACAAGTGTTTATTTGTGGGGTATCCTAAGGAAACAAAAGGATATTACTTTTATAATCCCGCCGAGAACAAAGTGTTTGTTGCTCGGTATGGTGCCTTTATGGAAAAATAGTTTATTTCAAAAGACACTAGTGGGAGAGAAATAAATCTTGAAGAAGTTGAAGAATCACAGGTAAACACTAAACCGCTACTGGAAGTTCAACAACGTTTTGAACCAGTTGAACCTCCGCAAGTGACACAAGGCCCACATAAATCTAGTAGGGTAAGACATGAGCTAGAGAGATCGGATTTCTTATTACTGATAGTCGTGATGTGTTGCTTATAAACCAAAATGAGCCCACCACTTATCAGGAGGCTATGTCTGGACCAGACTCAGATAAATGGCTAAGTGCCATGAACTCTGATATGCAATCCATGTATGATAACCAAGTTTGGAACTTGGTTGATTTACCTGAAGGTGGTAAGACCATTGGATGTAAATGGGTTTCAAGAAGAAAACTTACATGGATGGCAAAGTGCATACTTTTAAAGCAAGACTTGTAGCAAAAGGTTTCAGCGGCACTCAAGGTGTTGATTATGATGAAACTTTTTCGCAAGAGCCATGCTTAAATCCATAAGAATTTTAATTGCTATTGCTGCATATTATGACTATGAAATATGGCAAATGGATGTAAAAACAATATTTCTTAATGGAAAGTCTTGAGGACGTGTATATGCCACAACTTTGAAGGTTTTGTACATCCCGAGAATTCTAGGAAGGTATGCAAGCTTCAAAGATCCATTTATGGATTAAAGCAAGCTTCTCGGAGTTGGAATCTTCATTTTGATGAAGCAATCAAGGATTTTGATTTTATTAAGAACGAAGATGAGCCTTGTGTATACAAGAAGGTCGATGGGAGTGTAGTTGTTTTTCCGAGTGCTTGTATGTTGATGATATATTACTCATTGGAAATGACATCCCAACATTGCGTAATGTCAAGTCTTGGTTAGGGAAGTGTTTCTCAATGAAAGACTTAGGAGATGCGACCTATATCCTAGGGATAAAAATCTATAGGGATAGATCTAAGAGGCTAATTGGTCTAAGTCAGAGTGTTTTCATAGACAAGGTGCTGAATAGGTTCAGTTTGCAAGAATCTAAAAGATGATTGTTGCCAATGTCTCATGGCATAAGTCTCAGCAAGACTCAATGTCCTAAGACAAATGATGAGCGAGACCGTATGAGTAAGATTCCATATGCATCGACTATTGGATCTATCATGTATGCCATGTTATACACTCGACTCGATGTATCATATGCCTTGAGCACTACAAGCGGATATCGATCGGATCCAAGTGAGAGTCACTTGGATATCGGAAAGAACATTCTTAAATACTTAAGAAGGACTAAGGAAATGTTCTTGGTCTATGGAGGTTTTGAAAATGATCTAGTTGTAAATGGTTACACATATGCAAGTTTTCAAACTGATATAGATGATTTTAGATCGTAATCTGGATATGTGTTTATTTTGAATGGGGGTGCGAAGTGGAAAAGTTCGAAGCAAGAGATCGTGGCGAGATTCTACAACGAAGCGAGTATATTGCGGCGTCAATGCAAAGAAAAGAGGCGGTTTGGATCAAAAAGTTCATTTCTGAACTAGGTGTGGTTCCAAGTATTGCTAACCCTATTTGTTTGTATTGTGACAATAACGGGGCAATAGCACATGCCAAGGAACCTAGATCACACCACAGATCCAAACATATACTCAAACGTTTTCATCTCATCAGAGAAATTATTGAGAGGGGAGACGTAAAGATTTGCAGAGTACTACTGAAAACAACGTTGTGGATCCATTGACAAAAACTCTTCCACAAGCAAAACATGATGGTCTTGTTAGATCATTTGGCATTAGATGCATGTATGATTGGCACTAGTGCAAGTGGGAGATGTTGGGGCATGTGCCCTAGGTCAATCCATAAATGTCTTTGTGGATACTTTTAGTTAATAAAATAGAGGATTTCATTTGCTGTTTATTATAATTAATTTGCATGTTTACATTATAATAAGATCCATGGGTATTTACAGAAATATCCTAAATGTCCCTAGTCGATCATTATACTGGGAACTATAATGAGTTAAGACTAGTGTGAGTCTTGATTGATGATCATATGATGATTATACGTACAGGGATACGAATCAAGATCACGAGTACTTGTTAGGGAACAAAGTACTGGACCGACCCGCTATGAGAACATCACATGGATTAAGTCATAGTTGTTTCTCATGATAAGTATATTTTCCAGATCCTCGACTTGAGATTATCGAGACTTCAACATTAGGAACATAGTGATTTGACACAATCAAACGTTGTCTTTAACCGGACGATTATAAAGGTTGTGATTGGTTACTATGTGAGCAATGTGATGAAGTTGTGTAATCAAGATAAAATTTGTCCCTCTCATATAAAGAGAGATGTCCAGTGGATCCCTCGATGTGTTAGACTATTAAAAGGCCTAGTCTAAGTGAATTGATATTGATCAATGTCACTTGGATGTTTTCAGTCTACCTAGAGATCGAGACTAGTACGATTGAACATGTTGGGTGACAATTCCATGCCTTAAGTTTGATCAAAAGGATATCGTGTGACAAAAGGATGTTATATACACTATTGATTAGGTTGTATCGATTTGATATTCAAACAACTTGGGTAGTCATAATGTCTTGCTAGAGGCCGCTTATGACTTGTATACCAAAATGTGTTTTGGTACACTGCCAACGTTGTATGAGCCTATTGGGTCGCACACTAAGAATGGTTTTGCGAGATTTTAAGATGGTTAAGAAAAATGAATTTTATATGATAAAATTCATGAGGGAAACGTCCTTGTGGTGTATTACACTTATACTTCTTTAAGTAGGGGTATATTTGTAATTTACTTAACCGTCTATATACAAAGGTTGTATAAATAGACGCTTTAAGTTAGAACACAGGTATGAAAGAAAAAAGACCGAAACTCTATTTTCGTTTTAGAAACGACTTAGGGTTTTTGGTATGCTCTGGATCGTTTTGGAGAGAAACAAAAGGTTTGTTATTCTCTCGAAGCTAGCACTTCGAATCTCGGCCGCCGTTCGTGTGTGGACTACTGGTAGAGGGCGTTCGTCGTTGGCAGCGCCTTAGAGATCGATCAACCTTCAGAAAGGTACATTGCAACTGAGGTATGATTAAGTTTTTCGTGGTTTAAACATTTTTAATGGAATTAGATTCGGATCCTTTTAGGGTTTTTGTCAAAATTGTTTTGTAATCTCTGCTTCGTATGAACCTCAAAACCCAACACTGGGGACATAGATGAAGATGTTTACATGAAACCTCCTGATGGTTATAAGTTGCCTTCACCTAATCAAGTCTGCAAACTTCAAAGATCCTTGTATGGTTTAAAGCAAGCTTCTCGATAATGGAACCATGAGCTTACATCTAAACATCAATCTTTTGGTTTTATTCAGTCTGCTCATGATCCCTGCTTGTTTACTTACAACACTGCTGGTCAATTTTTGGTGTTGCTGGTTTATGTCGATGATGTCCTTCTTACTGGTATTTCACTTGAGTTGATTTATCAAGTTAAGACATTTTTACATACATTGTTCACCATCAAGGATCTTGGTCAAGCTCGTTACTTCTTGGGTTTGGAATTGGTTCGATCTTCCTCAGGTCTTTATGCTTATCAACGCAAGTATGTTCTAGATTTACTTAATGATGCTGGTCTTACCATGGCTAAACCAACTGCTACTCCACTCCCTCGTGACTGCAAGTTTACTGATGTTGATTCACCTTTGTTCATTGAAGTTGATAGATATAGAAGACTCATTGGTCATCTTCTTTACCTGGGATTTACTCGTCCTGACATTACTTATGCTACACATCAATTAAGTCAGTTTGTTCAAGCCCCTACAGAGCAACATTGGTCTGATGCACTTCATGTTTTACAATATCTTAAGGGTACTCCTTCCCAGGGTTTGTTTTCCCTGTTCAAATGGATCTCTCTGTTGTTGCTTACTGTGATTCAGATTGGGCAGCTTGTCCTCTTTCTCGGAAATCTCTTACTGGTTATTGTGTGTTCATGGGATCATCTTTGATCTATTGGAAAATAAAAAAACAAGCTACTGTGTCCAAGTCCTCTGCTGAAGCTGAATATCGTAGTTTGTCTTCCACAGTTTGTGAATTATTATGGATTTCCTATATCCTTAAGGACTTAGATATTCCTACTTCTCTTCCAATACCTCTTAGGTGTGATAATCAAGCTGCAATACATTTATCTGCCAATCCTGTTTTTCATGAACGTACCAAGCATTTGGAAATTGATTGTCACTTGGTTAGACATCAATTCAAGTCTAGTTTTGTTCTTCCAAAGTATATTTCCACTCGGTTACAGTTGGCTGATTTGTTTACCAAGTCTTTACCAGCTCCTTTGTTCTCTGAATTATTGTCCAAGATGGGTCTATGTGATTGGCATAGACTTCCATCTTGAGGGGGGATGTAGAGTTATATCATGTACTGTAGAGTCGTTTTATGTATGTAGTTTGTTTATGTAATCTGTTTTATGTACACCGATGTATGTGGTGTAATGTACTACAGTTTATCTTAGCTTGTTCTAGGCAGTTGTAACTGGGGTGTACAATGTACACCATATTAGTTTGTATATATACAATGTACAATGTAATTTCGATGTGAATTGAATAAGAGATTGAATATTCTTCTTGTTCTTCATTGATTCATTGTGTACTGTTACATTGATCAATTTGATCTGTTTTGGTCATTGATTCACTATTAGTGTTTGAATTTGTTCATTCATTAGTGGAGATTTTGTTCCTCTGCCCTTGGTGGGCTCATCACCGCGCCTTCCGATTAGGTGTTTTTCCAAAAGTAAGGCACATTTACAATTTATTTCACAAAATAGGGTGGTGTACTTTGAAATAATCAAAATAGCCAATAACGCATTTTCATAAGGCGTTATTGCATTTGAAGTTGGTGAGGTGGCGGTGAGGTGGCGGGCAAATATATAGATAACTCTTTTTGAAAAGGAGCTATCTATACAAACCTTTACACTCTATAGATAGCTCATTTTGAAAAGGAGCTATCTATACAAATTATCTCCCCCTATGACCACCACGTGCATATGGAGATAGATGACTCGCGCCACTCGCGTATCTCGAGGTAGACAACCAATGTAAACAACGCGCACTCATATTGACGTGGACAACCCATGCAAACGTCACCCATGTATGCCGAGGTGGAGATTTTCATGCAAACGTCACCCATGCAACCTCGTGTAAACGTCACGCACGTGACTCGAGGTGATAAAGCCAATGTAAACGTCACGCACGTATTACGAGGTGGACAACTTGTACAACCCGTGCAACCCATAGGCGCTATTCGGGTGTTGGAAATGCCACGTCGAGGTGGGCGACCCATGCAACCTCGTGCAACTCATGAAAAGTTACGCACGTGTCTCGAGGTGATAAAGACAATGTAAACGTCGCGCACGTATCTCCTGGTTGATAACACATGGAAATGCTACGCACATATGTCGAGGTGGGACAACCATGCATATCCATAGTAAGCATGCAACTCACCCGGGTTGTCTGCTTCGCAATACGTGCGTGACGTTTGCATGGGGTCCATGGTCTGTAGTGGATATGCATGGCTAGCCCACCTTGACATGCGTGCGTGGCGTTTCCATGTGTTGTCAACCAGGAGATACGTGCGCGACATTTACATAGGTTTTACCACTTCGAGACACATGCGTGACATTTGCATGAGTTGCACGAGGTGGCATGAGTTGCACAAGGTTGCATGGGTCGCCCACCTCGACAGACGTGCCTGACATTTGCATGAAATCTCCACATCGGCATACATGGGTGACATTTGCATGGGTTGTCCGCGTCGATATGCGTGCGCGTTGTTTACATTGGTTGTCTACCTCGACATACTCAAGTGGCGCGGGTGTGAGGTGGCGATATGCGTGCGCGTTATATCACTATTTGTAGGCTTCATGGGTGTGAGGTGGTGGTGAGGTGGCGTTGAGTTGGCGAGGCAATTTGTATAGATTACTCCTTTTGAAAAGGAGCTATCTATACAATTGTCTTCCACCTCACTATCCACCTCACAGTCCACATAGGACGCGCAGATTACACAGATATCGCCTTTTCAAAAGGCGCTATCTGTGTAATCCGTCCCACGTGGCCATGCCACTTGGATAGCGCCTTTTCAAAAGGCGCTATCCATGTGTCCACGTCAGCAACAACACCAACCCGTTGTGATAACGCCTTTTGATTAGGCGTTATTGCCTATTTCTGGAAAAAAACCCATTTTCACCCCATTTCCCTCATTTAAAGTAATTTTATATGTACTTTTATAGTTTTTTCTTCAGATTAACTAGCAATAAACGGTGGGAAAATACTAAAACGACAGCTGGATGTCAGAGCATCTCCAATGGTAAAACGTGTATTGGGGTGCGCAAATTCTCAATTAAAGAAAATGTTCATCTTACATGGCTCAAATTGACATTGAATTTCAAAATAAGGTTCAAGTAGTAGATGTGAATTTGTGGCCCAATTAAAATGTGAAAACAAAAGTGTAAATAATGTAAATAAAATAAATAAATATTTTTGAAAAAATATTATTATCCAACCCAAATGTCAATTTGAATGTCAAAAAGTGACATTCGAAATAGACAATGTCTATCTACGTCATCTTGACATTCAAAATACACATTCCATTGGAGAGGTTTTTTTACACTATAATGTCTCAGTTCTAGGTGGCACACATTGACATCCAATCCACAACCCCATTGGAGATGCTCTTAAAGCCCAAGTTACACATATCCAAGTGTATAACACATGAGTTAATTTCTCTAACGGTCACCCAACTTTTTAATTATAAAAGTTTTGTCATAAAAGTTATTTTTGTAAAACAAAAATCATAAACCTTTTTAAAATCTTGCAACGGTGGTCACTCAAGCTCTTTTTCAATCATTTTCTAACAAATTCGTCAACGTGGCAATGATGTGGCGCCACGTTGATAATTTAGGGTAAAAAATACCCCTCACTCCAAATTAGTCAACTTATTTGATTTTGTTAAAAAAAATCGAGAAATCCTTAACCCAAAAAATAAATCACGAAATTTACACCTAAAAAATCTAAAATTTATATATTTTCAATCTCTAAAAATTAAACCTCCTAAAAAATAGTTTCATTTATATAGTGTGAAAATTTTACATTTGATGTTTCAAAATTAATTAATCATTTTGTTTATAATTGATATTTGTTTGCATTGGATTGCAATTTTTTTTCTTTTTTTGAAATGTTATATGTGATGTGTTGCTGCAAATTAATTTGTACGATTCGTAGTTCTAAGTGAAAAGTATTCATTTATATTTGTTAATTATAAATCTTCATACTCTTTTAAAAAGTTTATGTTGTTGCACAAAAAAACTGCAGAGATAGATCACCTTCGTATGAAAGAAAATTAATGTTTAGGATAATGTAGAGATTGCTCAACATGAAAGCTAAAATGTCATCTTTTTTTTTGAGTTCGTTAATTTCTTTTAGGGTGAATAATGTTTTGAGACTGTAGGGATTGTGAAATAAAAAGTAATTGCCCGATTTAGAGTGAGGGGTATTTTTGACTCTTAATTGCCAATGTAGCGCTACATCATTGCCACGTTGGCAATTTTGCTAGAAAATGATCATAAAAAAGTTTGGTGACCATAGTTGTAAGATTTTTAAAAGGTTTGTGATTTTTGTGTTACAAAGATAACTCTTGTTACCAAAATATTATAATTCATAAAGTTAGATGACCGTCAAAGAAATTAACCCTATAACACATGGATCGAGATGTATGGACAACTCATGTGGCTGGTGACACGTGTTGAGCGTGTACAATAAGTTACCCATATATTTTATTATACTTATAGAATTATTATAGTGATAAGTGGGATCATCTCAATAAAGATTTTTTTAACCCTTAGGTGGTGTTTTATTGGTAGGAATTGAAAGGTGGGAATTAGAATTTGACTAATTCCTACTTTTGGTATGTGGGATGATAAAATTGAAATTGGAACTAGAGTTAATTCATATGTATGATGAAGGAATGAAATTAAAATTAGGGTGAAATTCTAATTCTAAACTAATTTTAATTCATACGTATACATCCAGAATTTGGAATGATTATAACTCTCACGCATCATCTTGTTTTTTATTTGATTTATTCATTTTTTAAAGTACAATCTATTAAAATTATCTAAGTAAAATAATTATATCGCCAAAAAATTCATCTCGTAGATATATCCAAGAGTTTATTAATTTTTAGTACTAATAAAATAAATTATTTGATTATTTATCAACAAAAAAATGAAAATCTCAAATTTCGATGGTAATTTCTCTTCATGCAACCAAACATATGAATTTAGATTCATAGCCATTTTAATTGCTTAGAATTTAATTCCAACATATTTGAATTCCCATATAATAAATTCCTAAGAATCGAATTCCCACGAATTAAAATTCCCACCACAATTACTGCCTACCAATGCATGTAGGATGTTTTAAAGGGTTTTGTCACTTACTAATTAACTAATAATGAATTCTAAATACTATAATTAAAAAGCAAGCAATTAACTAAATTAAATTAAACTAAAGTAATTAAATAACTTAACTATAAGCTTAATCCAAACATACCTAAACCAAACCAAATTGCATTCAAACCAAAGATAATATTAACATAGTCATAGCCTAGTCACGAGTCTTATAGTAGTTTCATCAAACCTTTATTATAAGAAAACTAAAGTAATTCTTTCAAACTACTTAATTTTCTTTTTATCAATGGTAGATTCACACGAGTCGTACCTAAATTCTAATCATATTATCACTAGACCTTCAAACGCTAAAAATAACTAATAGTAAATAAAACCGCATTAAGTTCTATGAAAACACTTAAAACTGAGTAATAACTAACATAAATATGTCTTAGCTACTCGACCAAGATCTTAAACTAATCTACGAATTCTCAGATAGGAAATAGCCCTAGATGGCCTTAGTTACTAATTTATTTTAATTAGATATAGAAGTTATCAATCCCTAACATACTCCCGACTCGTGCAATAAATATTTACCCTAATAGATTATAATTTGAGAAAATTATCTTATTCAAAATATGAATTCAAGAATATAATATCAATTTAAAGCATTAAAATCATAACCTCATAAACTATGACTTTGCAAGTTGGTTTTGTCAATACCTTGGTTTAGATTAATGAACTACTCATACATATTAAATGTAAATATCATAAATAAAAGGAAGACATTAATGAAAAATACCTCTTAATTTATATGAAATCTCTAAACTTGTGTTCTCCAAAATAATGACAATGTAAGTAACGAAAAATAAATGATGGGAGATGTAAAATGTGTTTATTTTTAAAGCCATAGTCTTCTATATATATATAGTATTTTGCTAATACATATCCTAATCAAACTCCAATTCTTAATCCTAATCCAAAATTCTTGTGGGCAATCTCAAAGATTCCTCAGTGATTTGGATTTAATGTAAATTATTTGAAAAATCATTGAGTTCCTCTATATAATTCTTCTTAGTTGCTTGGTGATACAGGTAGCGATTCATGTGTATTGTGTATATTGTTGGCAATTAGCTGGGACTTACTGCTATCGATATAGCTAGTAATTTGTGTTCATTTTCAAATCCCTGGCAAATTGCTAGTGCTTCATCTCCATTTTCATTCATTTCTTCATTCTTCCTTCTTTTTACCAAAATCACATAAACAGGAGAAAACCTACTGTAATATAGTCTTTTACATTCAAAATAACCTTAAAATATACTATAAAATACTGTCTAATTATTAACTTATCAAATACCCCCAAACTCCAAACTTTGCTATCTCTAGTAAAGGAATGCAATTATAATCTCTTATCATCATATTAAGATTTTAGAATTACTTAACTTAAACATAAATAAATATCAAATATAAACGAATTATCCAGATGAAAATAAAAAATTAGGTAGATTAAAGAGAAATTAGAGAACAACCTTTAATAATGACTCAACCTTCATTATGCAATAGACCTCATAACTTAAAGTTCAATCAGTACCAAAGCCAATCAATTATATAGGTTTTCTCTATCTCAACTAATAAGCTTCAAGCTTATGATGTCTAATATATTAGAGAAAACTCATGCAATGTAGATGATAAGTGATTATTTATACTTATATATAACACTAGTTTAGTATTCTATTTGGTATAAATATCTTGGAATGAATTCAAATTGACAATATTTATGTATTTTCAGGTATACAAGGTGTAAAGGAGACAAATAAGTGATTTCATGATAAAACGAGGACAAAATGCACAAAAACATGATTGACATTGTGGCAAGGAGGCTTAACGCCATAGAAAATGATCATATAGTGTGGGCAAGGCGTGAAGAGAAAAAAAATGGGGCAAAACATTTGGCGCAGTGCGGGCGCCATGGCTTTGTATACACGGCGCTGAGGATGATTATACAGGGAACCGAGCCTACAGTAAAGGTAAAATTACACAAAGAGGACGGAGCTGTGGTGGCAAAGTGGCTTTACACAAACAACGCCAGACCATTTATGGATAGCGCCAACACGTAAAAATAGAAAGTTTAGAGTTCTAGTTCATTTATAATTGTTAATTAAAAGTGTCTTAGGGGCATAAATAGGTATTATAACGTAGTAAACATAACCACCACCATACAATACCACCAATTTACATATTATCATTGAGAACAACTAATTAGCATATTTTAGTTTAGTTTTCGTTTATTCTTGAGTATTAAGAAAAATCTCAAGGTGAAGACATTGAAGACTCATGTGTGGTTATTTGGTATTGTTTTAATGATTTAATTGAAGCTAATATTTTAAATCTTTGACCGCCTTGAATACCATGATGTGTATGTTTATTTCAATGATATGTGAGTAGTTCATTAACATTAGGGATCAATGGATCGTATGGTATGGATGCTATGCTAAAGTAGTTATGAAGGGATTATAAAGTATAAAAAGTCTAATGATTAGAATTTGTATCGATTCTACATGTAATGCTACGAACATCTTGATCACGTGTTGGTTGATTAGAGATTTTAGGAGTTACCGAGGCCATTAGATCTTTTAAGCCGGATATGGACGATATAACCATAAAATATATAATATTGATAGATAGTCATTAATTAAAGAGGCATGGATAGTAAACTTAATTGGCTATGAATTTGAAGATTTTGGAACTTAAAGCAATGTGGAACTTGCACTATTCACACTAATATGTGGAGTTCTAATTTACACATTAGAATATCTACCTCCATGACAGTGGGTTGAAGTAGATTTGAAGGAAATATGTATATTCTAATTAAGCATTTCACATGCATAATGAAGATGAATGAAGTGAATTAAAAAACATAGTGGTTCATTATCTAGGTGAAATTGTGAACTATGATCTTCTTAATATAAAAGTATAGGTATTTACATAATTTTGTTAGATTAGAATAATTTAGATGAAAACCAATTAAAAGGGATTTTCATAGCAATAATGTAAATTTGACTAAATAAACTAATTGCAATACACCAATAGGGCTAAGGGAATAACCAAACCGAAGATGATTTGGAAGTGCAGGACAGAGTGCGAGGACAGAGATGTCTTCGTGACTACTTTAAGCCATAAGTTCAAAAGACTTACAACGGAGTGATGATGCTTCAAGAAAATAGAATTGAGTTCGAACTAAAATCGTCTCCAATCAACATGGTGCAGAATAGCCGATTCGATGGGCTAGAAAATGAAGATCCAGTTGCACATGTCGAGAATTTCTAGGAGAAGTGTAACACCGTCCACATTATCAAAGTTACAAAGGAGGTGATCAGGATGAGACTTTTACCATTCTCATTGGGTGAAAAAGACAAATCCTGACTCCAAGGACTAAATAGAGGTAGTATGACTTCATGGGAAAAAATTAATGAAACATTTCTAGACACGTTTTCCTCCCAATGAAGGTCAGTGAAAGGAAACTGAAAATAAATCAATTCAAGTAGGAGGATCTTGAGTCTCTTGGTGAGGCTTGGGAAAGATTCAAGGAGATGTCGAGGAGATGTCTAGGACATGGATACGAGAAATGGGCATAATTGGATATTTTCTAGTATGGGATGATCATAGCACTGGAACACTAGTAGATGACGCAACAAGTGGTTCTCTACAAACCAAGGATGAAGATGGAGCATTAAATCTACTAGATCTTATGTCTCAGAACTTTACAGTCAATGCTCGTTCCATAGTGATGAAACGACCATAAATATACAAGATTGATTTGCAAGTTGTGATTATGGCACAACCATCCAACCTGAGCAGTCAAATGTCGAAGCTTTAAATGGGATAACAAAGTTCACAAGTGGAAGCTATACATCAACCTATTACGACACCTTGTCTAATACACAGAGCTAAGAGAATGCCAATAGGGAGTTAATGAAAAATATGCAAAATTAAGGAGACAAACTGGTCGATAGTGTGTGTGTACACACACGGTGCCATGAGTGTTAAGGGACGACGCCAATAGGGTGCCGAGCTTTGAGTAAAAATGCTCTCAACAATCTAAGCACAGCTGACCAAGATGTGGCGGCGTCGTGCCCTATAAAGGGTGGTGTCAGCATCGAGATAAGGGTTTTAAACCCCTTTCATCCCACATATTTCACACTTGAAACCAATTCCATACACCGCTAACCAAGCGTATATCCCTTTAGAACCCAAGATTTAGAAATCTCCAGAAAGAAAAGAGTGTTCCTTTTGATTTAAAGTGAAAAGAGAGAGTGCATTATGGATTTGAAAAAGGAGGAGAGCAAGGGCATTGATTTAAAGAAGAGATTCAAGTGAGCACTAGGGTTTTAGTTTGTAAATAAAGTGAGAGGGCTTTGATTGATTGAGTCTTGAAGAAGCAATCTACAACGAAAAATAGTCCGACATTAAGGTAATTTCACAATTCCATTAGTTATGCTTTGAAATCTTTAGAAATTTTTGATGAGATTGCATGAATAGTGGATATGAGGTTGTTGGATAGAAGTTTTAAGTTGTGTTGATTTAGAGTATCAATAAGGCTTATGATGAATTAGTCTACGTCTTTTGCATTATTTGGCATGTAAATTACCCTTGTGAATGAAAATTTTTATTTTAAGTGATTTTAAGACCCGTGTTGTAAGTTATTGTGTTCTGTTAGTCATTGAGAAAATGACAAGAACAAGGAGGCAAGCAAGTAAAAATAGTGAAGTTAGAGCAAATAATTATGAGGCGAGCAAATGATTGTGAGGTGTCATCCTCAAGAGATCTGAATGAGGATGAACCAAGACCTTTTAAGACCGATTACTACATTAGTGGAGAGGTCAAAGAAAGATATGAGGTCTGTCACAGCCTGAACTTCTAATTGAGTTTTAATCCTTAATTAGGATCACCGACACGTGACGTGAGACCCACATCGTGATTCGCATAATAACAGAGGCATATGGACGAGATATATTTTATACTCGTGTGATGATGTCTTAGTGTATGTATATGTGTAGACTACTAGGTCACCTCTACTTGTCATTTTTAGATCTTGATACATGAGTAGGAATACTCCTCGAGATGCATGCAGTCGTGGTACCGGATAGTGAGTGATATGGTAAGCTAACATTAAGTTAATGTGGTTTACTTAGTTAAATTTGACGTGGCTATAGTTTGATTTATATTAATGAAACCTAAGTTAGTTAAATAAAACAAAAGCCATTTGATGGTTGTTAAGATTCGTGTTGACACATCAAGAGGCCCATTTGATTTGCAATTGGTGTTAGTAAGATGGAGTTAGTGGAGTTGAAATCAAAGTGTAGACCATTAGATTAGTTTTAGGATACGTGTATACATTAGGATCAATGGCTATTAAACAACTTTCTCAATATTTATATATATAATTATGCATGGGATGAACATGCAATCCATTCTCATTTTCATAAGCATATGAAATAATGAAAGCTTGAGAGGAAAGTTTGGAGAAGAAGATCAACAAGTTGTTGAGAGATTTTGGTGGAATTGAAGGTGGAAATAAAGTTATAGGAGTTCAACAACAAGGTAACTCAACTTGCACTAGTAATTTAATATTAATTATTGAATTTGATAAAATCATGAAATGTATTCTAATGTTGTTGTTATGGAGGATAGATTGGGTCTCTGGTCGAGGGTAACAGAGGTCTAGGCCTATGGTGGTTGCCATTTCAAGGAGGAAACCTAGAAATTCAAAGTGCAAAATTTCTAGGATTTCCTGCATCTAGCGCACTAGGCGTGCTTGCTAGCGTGCTACCTATGTGTAACGCGCTAATGAGTATTGGATAATGTGTTAGGGGTCTTTAGCATGCTAGATAGACTACCCAGCTTGGTAGGTGCACTGAAAGCACAAAAATTAGCACTTATCAAAACACACTTAACCTATCTAGCTTAGCCCAAAGCCCAAACTAATGGTATAACCATACTCTAATACATACTAAATTATACCAGGAGTCTAGGGAAGAGCTTCGGGAGTTCGGATACGCATTTTGGGGTGTTGGGAGCCCGATTAAGCTAGGGATTACATAGCATGACTTGTAGGTAATCTTGTTGATTTATATTTCATTTCAATTATGCTTGATTTTATAGTCTATTTGACTATGAAATGCCTTAAAATATGATATCATGAACTTGTTTCATATTCCACTCATTATATGGGTGTTTGTATCATGATATTATTTGTTATGGATTCATTGACTCTATTCTCGTATTCGATGTCTTTCTAACTATTTTAAGAAACATGCTATTTGGATTAGAGTAATGAAATTGAAATGTATGTGGACTTGTATTCTATGATTTTTGGCTTCGAAGCATATTATTATGTCTTGAAATCCTTGATTTGAGTCTTTCTTGATATTAAAAAGTAGTGATAGAATCCAGGATCCATTGCATGATATGGGATGCGTAGCATACGGGTTCACTACACTACCATGGAAACCACTACACTTGCGCGTCATATAGGTCACTAATACTCGAGGTAGTCAACAAGAATATATAAACGAGTGATTAGGAGGTGTAGAGCTCTGCTCCGACCATTGATATAGCTGTAGAGCACAAGCTCCACCCTAAAGTAATGGAATAAAGGCCTATACGATAGGCTTACGACCGACTAGACCTTGATCATTACTATTTAGCCTATGTTAGTCTCATTTTGTTTAATTATGGTATTTTTCCAGCATATTTCCATTTCTACGTGTCTTCATTATATTTATACTTTTAAATACGAGTCGTTTATGTTTGGAAATGTACATAATAATCTCCAGGAATTACTTTATTACATATTGTACGCCTATTCCTTATAATGACGGTGGGTGCAGATCCGTCAAGCAGTAGGCCAGGCAAGGAGAATATAAGC
This sequence comes from Stephania yunnanensis, assembly GCA_039657365.1. NCBI lineage: Eukaryota > Viridiplantae > Streptophyta > Magnoliopsida > Ranunculales > Menispermaceae > Stephania > Stephania yunnanensis. Next base: position 20,524,543 of record CM077581.1, on the reverse strand, counting down.
GAATATATCTGAGCATTCAGTGCTTCCTATCTTGTAGGTCTCAACCTTTGATGTATTGCTTACTTTATGTCTTTTCAATACATTTTAGGTTGTATAGTGGTCACTTGACTATCTCACTGTGTTATCATTTTTTGATATTTATGTGTACGTGATGTTGTTTCCTAGTTTCTATACTTAGGGTTTTTATAATCGCTTGCACTTAACTGTAAAGACTTGCACTAGATGTTTTTAATTGGAAAAAGTTTTAATTAACTATGGAATTCAATAACAATGTGACATTTGTATCACTTATCCTAAACTTGTTTAACAAGGAGAATAGGACAAAAGGGCTGACTAATAAATAGTTAAGTCCTATGTAGTTAAGATTTGGGCTTAATTACGAGATTAGGTCGAGCGATGCCCTGTTTTAAAGAAGGGGCCTTCACAATTGGTATCAGATCCTTTGATTTTTAATAAGTATATCATAAAATTAAATAAAACACAAACCTTAGATATGGAAACCAGATGATTCTTTCTTAGAAACTTTTAGTTGGGAAGTAAGCGAAAGTAAGGTGGGGACTTACATTATGTACATATTAATTTCTAAATGTATATATGTATGTGCTATGCCACGTAGTAGCTGATTTGCGTTCGCTATCCACTTGCGGACTCCGGTGGGTAATACGCGAGAAGGAGGAGATACGGAGGCCAATAGAAGTCAGCCTCCTACTATTGTGGAGGATCTTCAGAGGTTATCTGATCGAGTGACAACTCAGGGCTAGCAGCTGACTGACTTCATCACTATGATGATAGTTTGATTTACTCCATCAATATTAAGACCAACCCCACTACTGCTATGCCTACATTACAAGTGCCAAAGACTCCCGCATTACTAGAATTTCTAGTGGTACAGACTTTGCTAGTAGTGATCGTACCTGAAGAGACAGTCGAGAGCATACCGTTCCGTTTGCCCATATCATCCAGTACATAAGTTGAGGTTCAGCTTGTGAAGGACTTTATTAGGCCGAAGCCAACATACTTTGATGGGACGAATGATTTTGAGAAGATTGAGAAGTCGGTGTCATCTTAAGAGAAACGTCACAAGATTTGAGGATTGAGGATAGACTTTAGACCAAGCCATCATCTTACACACTGGAGAGAGACATCGACGTTTAGTGGCGTGCTACAATAGTTACTTACAGAGATTTTTAGACTTAAGAGGCTTTTAAGAAGAAGTTCTATCAATAATATTATGACGACCTATTTCGTTAAGCTGGTGATAAGTACTAATCTAAATCCTAATTAACCCGAGTTAGGCTCGTGGTTAAGTCCGACATACCTCGATTAGCGTGTGCATGGGTTCGTATAATTACTTGTTTTTGTTTGAAATGTTTGTGAATTTCACGAGTTGTAGTATAAAAGAGAATTTATATACAAGCCTATAATTAGAAAATACATAAATAAACAATAAATAGTTGGTACTCCAAGTGCGACAAGGGGGTCATGAAATGAATGTGCACACCTGATAATAATTGTAGGCATGTTCGATGAACTTATTGGCAAGAAAATGCACAAGGTATATACATATTTAATATCTATACATATTAAAAACTATAAGTTTGATTTGAATTATATGAATCATTGGATTGCCTCGAGATGAGCGTGAGTGTTAATGGTGTCAACATGTGTGTCACTTTAAGGGTGTCATGTTAGCAGATCTATAATCTTGTTGGATTAGAATAATTTAGATGAAAACCAATTAAAAAGTGATCTTCTTAGCAATAATGTGAATCTGACTAAGTAAACTAATTGCAATACACCAATAGGGCTAAGGGAATAACCAAACCAAAGATGATTTGGTAGTGGAGGACAAAGTGCGGGGACAAAGTTATCTTAGTGAGTACTCTAAGCCAAAAGTTGAAAAAGCTTATAACGGAGTGATGATGCTTCAAGAAAATGCAATCGAGTTCAAAATAAAACCGTCTCTAATCAACATGGTGCAAAATAGCCTATTCAATGGGCATAATTACATATTTTCTAGTATGGGATGATCATAGAACTAGAACACTAGTAGATGACGCAAGAAGTGGTTCTCTAATAACCAAGGATGAGGATGGAGCATTGGATCTACTAGATCTTATATCTCAGAACTTTATAGTCAATGCTCGTTCCATAGTGAGGAAACTACCATGAATATACAAGATTGATTTGCAAGTTGTGATTACGGCATAACCATCCAACTTGAGCAGTCAAAAGGCGAAGCTTCAAATGGGATAACAAAGTTCACAAGTGGAAGCTATACATCATCATGTTACGACACCTTGTTTAATACACAAAGCCAAGAGAATGCCAATAGGGAGTTTATGAAAAATATGCAAAATTAAGGAGACAAACTGGTCGATAATGTGTGTTAAGGGATGACGCCAATAGGGTGCCGAGCTGTGAGTAAAAATGCTCACAACAATCTAAGCGCAGTGGCCACGATGTGGCGGCGCCGTGCCCTATAAAGGGTGGTGTCAACAACGAGATAGGGGTTTTAAACCCCTTTCATCCCACATATTTCACACTTGAAACCAATTCCATACACCACTAACCAAGCGTACATCCATTTAGAACCCAAGATTAAGAAATTTCAAGAAAGAAAAAAATGTTCCTTTTGATTTAAAGTGAAAAGAGAGAGTGCATTATGGATTTGAAGAAGGAGGAGAGCAAGGGCATTGATTTAAAGAAGATATAAAAGTGAGCCCTAGGGTTTTAGTTTGTGAATAAAGTAAGAAGGCTTTGATTGATAGAGTCTTGAAAAAGCAATCTACAATGAAAAATAGTTCGACATTAAGGTAAATTCACAATTCTATTAGTTATGCTTTGAAATCTTTAGAAATTTTTGATGAGATTGCATGAATAGTGGATATGAGGTTGTTGGATAGAGGTTTTAAGTTGTGTTGATTTAGAGCATCAATAAGGCTTATGATGAATTAGTCTACGTCTTATGCATTATTTGGCATGTGAATTACCCATGTGAATGAAATTTTTTATTTTAAGTGATTCGAAGACACGTGTTGTGAGTTATTATGTTCTCTTAGTTATTGAGAAAATGACAAGCACAAAGAGGCAAGCAAGTAAAAATAGTGAAGTTAGAGGAAAAGATTATGAGGTGTCATCCTCAAGAGATCCGAATGAAGATGAACCAAGTCCTTTTAAGACTGATTACTACATTAGTGGAGAGGTTAAATAGAGATATGAGGTCTATCACAGCCTAAACTTCTAATTGAGTTTTAATCCTTAATCAGGATCACCGACACGTGACGTGATACCCACATCGTGATATGCGCAATAACTGAGGCACATGGCCGAGGTACATTTTATATTTTTGTGATGATTTCTTAGTGTATGTATATGTGTAGGCTACTAAGTCACCTCTACTTGTTATTTATCGATCTTGATACATGAGTGGGGACACGCCTCGTGATGCATGTCGTTATGGTACCGGATAGTGAGTGATATGGTAAGCTAACATTAAGTTAATGTGGTTTACTTAGTTACATTTGATGTGGCTATAGTTTGATTTATATTAATGAAGCCTAAGTTAGTTAAATAAAACAAAAGCCATTTCATGGTTCTTAAGATTTGTGTGGACAAATCAAGAGGCCCAATTGATTTGCAATTTGTGTTAGTAAGATGGAGTTAGTGGAGTTGAAATCAATGCTTAGACCATTAGATTAGTCTTAGGATACGTGTAAACATTAAGATCAATGGATATTAAACAACTTTCTCAATAGTTATATATATAAATATGCATGGGATGAACATGCAATCCATTCTCATTTTCATAAACATATGAAAGAATGAAAGCTGAAGAGGAAAGTTTGGAGAAGAATATTAGCAAGCTATTGAAAAATTCCGGTGTAATTGAAGGTGGAAATAAAGTTATAGGAGTTCAAAAACTAGGTAACTGAACTTACACCAATAATTTAGTATTAATTATTGAATTTGATAAAATCATGAAATGTATTCTGATGTTTTTGTTATAGAGGATGGTTTGGGTCTTTAGTGGAGGGTAACAGAGGTCTAAGCCTATGGTGTTGGCCATTTGAAGGAGGAAACCTAGAAATTCAAAGTGCGAAATTTTTAAGATTTCCAGCATCTAGCATACTAGGCATGCTTGCTAGCGTGCTACCTGTGAGTAGCGCACTAATGAGTATTGGATAGTGCGTTAGTGGTCTTTAGCATGCTAGATAAACTACCCAGCTTGGTAGGTGCTCTGACATCACAAAAATTAGCACGTATCAAAACACACATAACCTATCAAACCTAGCCTAAAACCCAAACTAAGTGCATAATCATACTCTAATACATACTAAATTATACCTGGAGTCTAGGGAAGAGCTTCGGGAGTCCGGATACGCATTTTGGGTTGTTGGGAGGTCGATTTAGCTAGGGAATACATTGCATGAGTATTAGGTAATCTTGTTGATTTATATTTCATTTCAATTAGGCTTGATTTCACAGTCTATTTGACTATGAAATGCCTTAAAATCTGATATCAAGAACTTGTTTCATATTCCACTCATTATATGGGTGTTTGTATCATGATATTATTTGTTATGTATTCATTGACTTTATTCTCGTGTTCGATGTCTTTCTAACTATTTTAATAAACATGCCATTTGGATTAGAGTAATAAAATTGAAATGTATATGGACTTGTATTCTGTGATTTTTGGCTTCGAAGCATATTACCGTGTCTTGAAATCCTTGATGCGAGTCTTTCTTGAAATTACAAAGTAGTGGTAGAATACAGGATGGGTTGCATGATATGGGATTCGTAGCATACGGGTTCACTACACTACCGTGGCAACCACTACACTTGCGCGTCATACGGGTCACTAATACTCGAGGTAGTCAACAAGAATATATAAATTAGTGATTAGGAGGCGTTGAGCTCTACTTCGACCTTTGATAGAGCTATGGAGTACAGCTCCATCATAAGGTAGTGGAATAAAGGCCTATACGATAGGCTTACGATCGACCGGACCTTGATCATTACTACTTATCCTATGTTAGTCTCACTTAGTTTAATTATGGTATTTTTCTAGCATATTTCCATTTCTACGTTTCTTCATTATATTTATAATTTTAAATACCAGTCGTTTGTGTTTGGAAAAGTGCATAATAATCTACAGGAATTACTTTATTACATATTGTACTCCTTTTACTTTTAATGAGGATGGGTGCAGATCCATCGAGCAATAGGCCAGGTAAGGAGAAGATCAGTGAATATCTCTATGCATTCAGTGGTTCCTATCTTGTAGGTCTCGACTTTTGATGTATTGCTTACTTTAAGTCTTTTCAATACATTTCAGTTTGTATAGTGGGTTGAGCGGTTAGTTTGTCGACTTACCACTTGACTATCTCACTGTGTTATCATTTTTTGACATTTATATGTACGTGATGTTGTTTCCTAGTTTCTACACTTAGGGTTTTTGTAATTGCTTGTGCTTAACTGTAAGACTTGCACAAGATGTTTTTAATTGGAAAAGGTTTTAATTAACTCTGGAATTCAATAACAATAAGGCATTTGTATCACTTATCCTAAACTTGTTTAACGAGGAGAATAGGATAAAAGGCTGACTAATAAATAGTTAAGTCCTACGTAGTTGAGATTAGGGCTTAATTACGAGATTAGGTCGAACGATGCCCTATTTTAAAGAATGGGCCGTCACAATTGGTATCAGATCCTTTGTTTTTTAACTAGTATATCATAAACTTAAATAAAATACAAACCTTAGATATGGAAACCGGACGATTCTTTCTTAGAAACTGTTAGTTGGGAAGTAAGCGAAAGTAAGGTGGGGACTTACATTATGTACATATTAATTTCTAAATGTATATATGTACATGCCACGTAGTAGCTGATTCGCGTTCGCTATCCACTTGCAGACTCCGATGGGTAATACGTGTGAAGGAGGTGATACAGAGGCCAGTAGCAGTCAGCTTCTTACTATTGCGGAGGATCTTCATGAGGTTATTTGACCGAGTGACAACTCAGGGCCAGCAGTTGACTGACTTCATCGCTATGATCATATCTTGATTTACTCCATCGATATCAACACCAACCCCACTACTACTATGCCTACATTGCAAGTTCCAAAGACTCCCGCAATACTATAATTTCCAGTGGTACAAACTTTGCTAGTAGTGATAGTACCTGAAGAGACAGCCGAGACTATACCGTCTTCCAGTACATAAGTTGAGGTTTAGCTTGTGAATGGCTTTATTAGGTTGAAGCCAACATACTTTGATGGGACGAACGAATTTGAGAAGATTGAGAAGTGGGTGTTATCTTAAGACAAGCGGCATGGGATTTGAGGATTAAGGATAGACTTCAGACCAAACCATCATCTTATACACTGAAGAGAGACATCAACGTTTGGTGGCGTGCTACAATACTTAGTTATAGAGATTTTTAGACTTGGGAGGCTTTTAAGAAGAAGTTCTCTCAACAATATTACAACGACCTATTACGTTAAGCTGGTGATAAGTGTTAATCTAAATCCTAATTAACCCGAGTTAGGCTTGTGGTTAAGTCCGACATACCTTGATTAGCGTGTGCATGGGTTTGTATAATGATTTGTATTTGTTTAAAATGTTTGCGAATTTATAAGTTGTATTATAAAAGAGAATGTATATACAAGCCTATAATCAGAAAATACATAAATAACCAATAAATAGTTGATACTTTAAGTGCGACAAGGGGGTCACGAAATGAATGTGCACACATGATAATACCCGTAGGCATGTTCGATGAATTTATTGGCAACAAAATACACAAGGTAAATACATATTTGATATCTATACATATTAAACACTATAAGTTTGGTTTGAATTATATGGAACGTTGGATTGCCTTGAGATGAGCGTGAGTGTTGATGGTGTCAACATGTGTGTCACTTTAAGGGTGTCAAGTTAGCATATCAATAATTTTGTTAGATTAGAAAAATTTAGATGAAAACCAATTAAAAAGGATTTTCTTAGCAATAATGTCAATTTGACTAAGTAAACTGATTGCAATACACCAATAGAGCTAAGGAAATAACCAAACCGAAGATGATCTGGTAGTGCTGGACAGAGTGCGAGGACAGAGATGTCTTTGTGACTACTTTAAGCCAAAAGTTGAAAAGACTTACAACGGAGTGATGATCCTTTAAGCAAATACAATCGAGTTCGATCTAAAACCGTCTCTAATCAACATAGTGCAAAATAGCCAATTCAATGGGCTAGCGAATGAAGATCCAGTTGCACATGTCGAGAATTTCTAGGAGAAGTGTGACAACCGTACACATTATCAAAGTTACAAAGGAGGAGATCAGGATGAGACTTTTACCATTCTCATTGGGTGAAAAAGAGAAATCCTGATTCCAAGAACTAAATAGAGGTAGTATGACTTCGTGGGCAAAAATTAATGAAATATTTCTAGACACGTTATCCTCCCAATGAAGGTTAATGAAAGGAAACTGAAAATAAATCAATTCAAGTAGGAGGATGCCGAGTCTCTTGGTGAGGCTTGAGAAAGATTCAAGGAGATGTCGAGGAGATGTCCAGGACATGGATACGTGAAATTGGCATAATTACATATTTTCTAGTATAAGATGATAATAACACTAGAACACTAGTAGATGACGCAACAAGTGGTTCCCTACTAACCAAAGATGAGGATGGAGCATCGGATCTAGTAGATCTTACGTCTCAGAACTTTACAATCAATACTCATTCCATAGTGAAGAAACTACCATGAATATACAAGATTGATTTGCAAGTTGTGATCATGGCACAACCATCCAACCTAAGCAGTCAAATGGCGAAGCTTCAAATGGGATAACAAAGTTCACAAGTGGAAGCTATACATCAACCTGTTACGACCCCTTGTCTAATACATAGAGCTAAGAGAATGCCGATAGGGAGTTAATGAAAAATATGCAAAATTAAGGAGACGAATTGGTCGATAACGTATGTGTACACACGGTACCATGAGTGTTAAGGGACGACGCAAATAGGGTGCCGAGCTGTGAGTAAAAATGCTCACAACGATCTAAGCGCAGTGGCGACGATGTGGGGGCGCCATGCCCTATAATTGACAAGAGGACCACGGTATCATTGTTGGTTTCTTGCTGGAACAAAAGGTGCATAATTGATGGTCGCCTATCTCAAGAACTCGGGGACCAAATATAAGTTGGTTGCGGTTCAAGCATTTGCTTTATGATTAGTGATTCCCATAGACTATCAAGGCATACAAGTTCAAAATGCATGTTCTATGCCTTGGTACAATGCAACATGATCGTGGTCGAATACGCGTCAAGATTCAATGAGCTTGCCGAGTTTGCATATGAACATGTTCCAGTCGAGGCGACTTATAGGAGATGACTCATCGATGGATTGAGGAGAGATATTCACGTTATAGTGGCAACATCGAGATTAAAGATATACCAACAGGCTTACAATTTAGCACTCGTGTATGAGTCAGCACCTTGTGATAAGGATGATTGTAGTTTCAGCCGGGATCCGATTGGTACAGTCATGGAAAAAATAGTTTTGGCAGTAATCAAAGAGGCTAGGGAGGAAATTTTGAAAAACATATATTTGAGGGATCAGCAAGTAACCATGCATCATCTGGTGGAGCTTCAAGGGTACCACACACTCCGTGGGGGGGACCACCACACATTCACATGCCCCCACACTCTTAAAGTGTGATATTCTAGCCATAGTGTCTACCGCAACAACTACAACAGAGCGGGGCATATGGCCAGTAGGGCCCAAACTGAGGGCATTAGTTAGTGTTGCGCAAACACCTTCGATTTATTAGAAGCCACATGTGATATGTTACTGGTGTGGGACTCTAGGGCACTACCATAACAAATGTCCTAACCCACCAATATCTAAGGGGAGCATAACCCCAGCTACTCGTCAAGGAGTTCATGCAATTATTGGGCAAGATGGAGAGGCCTCGCGTTAGTTAGCTGCAGGTACGGTTTCCATTAATGGTCGAGATATGCATACATTATTTGATTCTGGTTCTATGGTTTTTCTTATATCGGGGACCGTAGTTTAAGCTTTAGTGTTGACACTGGTTAGAGCACACACTTACTTAATTCTAAGCATAGTTTCTTCCGAACATATTTATTCTAATATGGTATGTGAGGGGTGCAAAAATTAAAATTGGGGATCACACGATGATATTTGATTTACAGGTATTAAAGTATCTTGAGTTTGATGTATTACTAGGCATTGACTGGGTAGCGGCATATCGCGCCAAGATAGATTATTTTTGAAAAACTATATTTTTCCAAATTTTGGGCATTCCATTATTCAAGTTCAAAGATTGTACACCAACCGGCGCCACCACTTGTGGTATGGTTGCAAGTTTAGCGAAGATAAAGACCATTGCGAGCTTCACTTTTATAAAAGAGGAAGGACAAAAAATTTTGACTGAGAAGATCCCAGTGGTTAGGGACTTTCCTGATGTTTTTCCTTTAGAACTTTTAGGAATCCATCCTTATTAAGAGATTGACTTTATGATTGACTTTATACTCGGTATGAGACTAGTTTCCAAGACACCTTATCATATGGCAGCTACCAAGTTGAAGGAGTTAAAAACATAGTTATAAAAGTTGAGTCAAAAAGGCTTCATTACACCGAGTGTATCATCCTGGGGAGTGCCGATGTTATTTGTGACGAAGAAGGATGGTAGTTTGAGAATGTGTATTTATTACCGTAATTGAATAGGGTGACTATCCGAAACAAGTACCCACTTCCCAGGATCGAAGACTTGTTTAACCAGTTGAGGGGATTAAAGTTCTTCTCTAAGATAGATCTGAGATCCGGTTATCATCAGTTGCATATACGGAGGAGTACATACCAAAGATATCTTCTAGCACCCGTTATAGACAGTTTCACTTCACTGTGATGCCATTTGGGCTCAACAATGCACTGATGATGTTCATGGACTTAATGCACTTGCTTTCAAGCCATTCCTTGACCAATTTGTGATTGTGTTCATCGATGACATCATGATATATTCCAAGATTAAGTCAGACCACAGGAAACACTTTAAGAAAGTGTTGCAGACTATGAGGGAACACAAAATTTATGCCAAATTGAGCAATTGCAAGTTTTGGGTTTTTGAAGTGATGTTTTTGGGCCATGTGGTAAATATAGAATGGATATCAGTTGATCATGTTAAGCTCGAGTAGATCTATGGGTGGCCACAACCTACTAATGCTTCCAAGATTAAAAGTTTTCTAGGCTTGGCAGGATACTGTCGACGATTTGTGTTAGGTTTCTCATCGATTGCTTCACCGCTTACCAACTTGACTAGGAAAGATGTTGCCTAAAAATGGGATGACTCATGTGAGGAGGCCTTTCAGTTGTTGAAGAAGCGTTTAACTACCGCATCGATTTTGATTCTACCGGAGGCCGGCAGGGAGTTGTCTGTGTATACTGACTCGTCAGGGACTATTTTGGGAGGTGTGTTAATGCAAGACAAAAAAGTAATTACTTACGCATCTAGGTAGTTGAAAGTACTGAGAAGAACTATCCGGTGCATGAGTTAGAGTTGGCGGTAGTTATGTTTGCTTTGTAGTTGTGGAGGCACTACTTGTATGGGGAGAAGCTCACTTTCTTTACTCAGATAAAAAATTCCGAAGTACTTACTAACTCAGCGAGTTAAACATGCAATAGAGGAGACTGTTGGAACTCTTAAAAAAATTGTGACTTTACGCTTGAGTGATACTCAGGTAAGGCTAGCGCACAGACAGATGCTCTGAGCCCTGTATGACTAGAGACAGGGTCCGAGACTATAATAAACATTTAGGAAGTAGCCATCGATAGCTTAGTTGTGGGCTCAGATGTCTCAGAGGGTTAGGCATGAGTTCACCTAAGAGTAGAGGCAGTGGTCGTGTTTAGAGTGGTTGACTGTCAGAGGGTCGATTCAAAGTATGAGAACTACATGTCACTTGTAGAAAGCAGTAATTACTTGGATTGAAGACTTTCAGCTGATGGAGAGTTGGTATTTCGAGACAAATTATGGATACCATCTCATAGACAATTGAGAGATGTCTTGCTCAGAGAGGCGCATAGATCTCGATTCACCGTTTATCCTGGGGGTAACAGGATGTACCAGAACATGTGGAGGATGTATTGGTGGCCAAGGATGAAGGCGGACATTGCTACTTAAATCAAGGATTATGAGATTTGTCAATAAGTGGAAGCAAACCACCAAAAGTCGGAAGGATTATTGCAACCATAATCGATTCAACGATGGAAATAGGAACACATGGACTTTGTTTTGGGGCTACCGACTATTCAAAAAAGCCACGATGTGGTCTTGGTGGTCATGGATCGATTAAGCGAATCAACTCACTTCGTTCTTATTTCCATAGAATATTCAACATAGAAGTTTGGGGCAATATATGTAATGAGATCATCATATTACATGGTGTCCCATTGTCTATTATATCGGATCGTGATCTAAGATTTACCTCTCAGTTTTGGAATGGGTTTTAGTAACAGAAGGAGACTCGGCTCAATCTCTGTATGGCCTTTCACCCTTAGACAGATGAGCAAACCGAGAGATGATTCAGATACTTGAGGATATGCTTAGAGCTTGTGTGCTGGATTTCTGCGAGATTGGGAGAAATCTATCTCGTTGTTCGAGTTTGCATTCAATAATAGTCTTCAAGCAAGTATTAGCATCTCGCCGTTCGAAGCACTTTTTGGGAGACCGTGTAGATCTCTAATTTGTTGGACCAAGGTTGGACATGTCATGTTGAACAGTTCAAAACTTATGCATGACCAAACTGAGAAGATAAAACTGATAAGGCAATGATTAGAGACCGCCCAAAGCTGACATAAGAAATATGCTGATAAGTACAATCGAGAAGTTGTGTTCAAGAAAAGAGAATTTGTACTATTAAAAATTTCACCAATGAAAGGGCATTACCGATTCGGATTGAAGAGAAAGTTATCTCCCAGGTTCGTCGGACCATTTAAGACCAAGAAACGAATAGGCTCTGTAGCTTTTCACATCGAGTTTCCACTGTAGTTAGTTGGAGTTCACGATGTCTTTCAGGTTTCTATATTAAGGAAGACACATAACAAACATGCACCAATGATCGATTGGGGGCAAGTTGATTTGAAGGAGGACATGTCCTACAATGAGCAGTCGATTTAGATCATGAACAGGAAAGTGCGTAAACTTCAGAAGAAAGAAATCCCATTGGTGCAAGTCCGGTGGCAATGGCGTGAAGAATAAGAGTTGACTTAGGAGCAGGAGGACTATATGATATAGAACTTTCCATTCCTTTTTGAACCATAAGGTATGAATTTATTTTACTTTTGACGAAGACAGTTCTTTAAAATTGAGGATGTTATACAACAACAACAACAACAAAAAATAGCCTCAGTCCCAAATTAACTGCGGCTACATGGATCAAACTTTTCCATTAAGCTTGATTAAATGCAATTGATGGTGAGCTTTGCAAACCATTTAAATCCCTCTTAATTAATGCATCCCATGTTAACTTTGGTCTGTTCCTAACTTTCGTCTTTGAATTTCTATATTTCTTATTCTATCTTTACGAGTTTTACCATACATCCACCTAAGCATCCTCATTTCTTCTATGTTCACTTTCTGTAATTGTTGTTGCTTTACCGCCCAACATTCACTTCCATAAAACATAGCTGGCCTAATTGCGATCCTATAAAATTTTCCTTTTAACTAAGTAGGAACATTTCGATCACAAATCACCCCTGTTGCACTCCACCATTTCTTCCATCCAGCTTGAATTCTATGTTTGACATCATTTTCAATGTTACCATCATTTTGTATGATTGATCCTAGGTATCCAAAATGGTTTACCATAGGAACTTCTACTTCCCTTAATTTTACCACACCGTCATCTCGATGTCTAGTGTTTCCAAACTCACAGTGCATATATGCGATTTTCGTCCTACTCAACTTAATGCCTTCAGATTCTAATCTATTCATCCAGAGTTCAAATCTCCTATTCACTCCATCTTTAGTTTCATCTACTAAGATAATATCATCTTCAAATAGCATACACCATGGTATATCTTCTTGAATATGTCTAGTTAGTTCATCCATAACTAAAGTAAATAGATATGGGCTTAAAGTCGATCCTTGATGTAGTCCTATCGTAATGGGAAATTCATTTGTACTTCCTCCAAATATGTTTATACTCGTTACTACTCCATCATACATATCCTTAATAGTGTCTATGTATCTAGCATGCACTCTTTTTCTTTCTAGAACCCATCAAAGAACATTTCTAAGGACTCTATCATATGCTTTTCTAAATCTACGAATACCATATGAAGATCTTTTTTCTTTTTTCTATATTTTTTCTAACAATCGTCTTACAAGGAAAATCGCCTCCGTAGTTGACCACCCGGGCATGAAACCAAATTGGTTCTCTGATATTGTTGTTTCTCTCCTTAGCCTATAGTCAATTATCCTCTCCCAAAGTTTCATAGTGTGACTCATAAGTTTAATTCCCCGGTAGTTTGAGCAACTTTGAATGTCTTCTTTGTTTTTGAAGATTGGCACAAGCGTGTTTTTTCTCCAATCCATTGGCATCCGTTTTGATTTTAAGATTTTATTGAAAAGTTTTGTTAACCAAGTAAATCTAATTTCTCCTAAGCATTTCTAAATCTTTATGGGTATTTCATCTGGGTCACATGCTTTCCCTATTTTCATTCTTTTCAATGCCTCTTTAACTTCTATAGTTCTAATATTGCATGTATAGTTTACATTTCTTTCTTGGTGTGGGTTTTCATCTATTATAGTATCAACTTGGCCATCATTAAATAAAATATCGATGTAACTTCTCCATCTCTCCTTAATATCCTCCTCATGTGTTAAAACATTTTGATTTTCATCCTTAATACATCTTAAATGACTTAGGTTTTGTTTCTTTTTATCTCTTAATTTGGCTAGCCTATATTTATATTTTTCGCCATCTCTATTACCTAACCTTGTATATAGATTTTCCATGAAATTTGTTTTAGCTTGACTAACAACTTTTTTAGCTTGTTTTCTAGCTTCTCTATATTGATTATACACATCTTCATCTTGACACTTAGGTATTTTCCTATAAATCTCTCTTTTAGTCTTAATTGTTTGTTGGACATCCTCGTTCCACCACCATGTTTCCTTCTTTGGAGGTCCCGAGCCCTTAGATATACCTAATATGTTTGATCCCACTCTCCTTATGCAACTACTCATTTCTATCCACATTGTATTAGCATCTAAGTCAAGATTCCAAACCTTACACTAAATTATCCCTAATATTAAAAAGAAATTTTAAACTGTAGCCTATTTTGGTTAAAATCAACATGTTTGAGTGAAAGGGGTTATTAGAATTTGTTATATTTCTTACCTTATAAGGCACCACTAAGAAGGTATGTTCCACCCTCATCTTCATTATTATGCTCCTTTTTCAAAGTTTTAATTGTTTACACACGGTTGAATTTATACAAAAAAAGAGAAAACCTTATCTGGAGGCGGCACCACCTTGACGCAACCGAAAGTGAATGGCGACATCACCATCGTCACTGCCAAAGGAGGGCGGCGACGTCACTGCCGCGGCCAATGCCCCCAGAGGAGGCCTCCATTAAAGGCTGCCGAAGTGAATAAGAGAGGGGAGGGGTGACACAGGAGCCACCCCCATGACAGCCGGTAGGGACGTCCCGACACTGCTCCTGACGACGCCAGACACCCAAGGCCGCCCCTGGCATGTTGTGCATTGGGTTGGGATGAAAGTCCCAATGCAACACATCCAAGGGCCTGTTTAGCCCCCAGACATTAGACCAAGGGGTAAACGACACTTGGGTGACCGTCAATTGTTGTTGATTGGTCAACACACGTTGATCAAGCCACACCCAAAACAAATAAATAAGTAATATAAATAAATAATATAAAAATAAAATAAAAATAAAATACAATAAAATAATATATATACATTATAAATAAACAAAAATCTTTGCATTCAAATTAGGCATCACCGCGTCTCTGAGGGAGACCCACTAGATCTCACTCCTCGACCCTGGCCTCAGGCGACGGGCGACCCGCAGGACCCACACTAGTGGAAACCAAAAATAAATAAATGGAATATTTATTTAACTTTAAATTAAAGCATTTGTTGATAAGATATATTATGGTTGTATCGGCCCTCGAACGTACCGGGAGTTGTTATAAGCATCGCGGGGAGTCGAGGAAAGTGGGGAGCTTCACTCATGCTTTAAATGCGGCTTGAATATTAGATAAATAGAAATTTCATATCGAAAGATTTGGTATTGGGTCGCATTTGGTTAATGGTATGAATATGCTTATCTATGGAATGCACGTGATATGAACAATTTCATTATCTGATCCAAATGTTGTGATTGTGTTCATCAAAAGAGAGTGGTCCACACCACGAGTAGTGGTTGTGTAGCAGTGTGCCTACGAATGGAGAGTGGTCTATGCCATAAAATGCAGTAGTGTGGCTATGGTCCTACTAAAAAGAAAGTGGTCTGCACCATGAAGTATCAAGTTCATAAGTGCTTAAAATTAGTGATGGCTTGGAAACACTTACTGTATTTTTGATGAAACTAGATGGAGATCACAATGGTCATTGTGACCACTAATAGTTCACACCATCTCAAGGATGAGTGTCTCGGTCACCAGATTCATACTATTAGCTAGGATGCATTGAATGGAACCATGACTTATATTTATTACTAGTTCTTATGGTAACTCTCTTGTTGGACCCTGTTGCAGGAATGAATGATATTTACTTACAAATTTGTGAATTCATTTTTTATTAAGTGTTTTCAAAAGAATGCTAATATCCTATTTTGTCGAATAACGAATATACTTTTAAGTGATTTTGGATATAGAACTTATTTACACCCCGTTTTCTGAATAAGAATCATTTCTTCATTTCTTTCCATAAACTCTTTACAGTTCGGTTTACTACTACATGTGTAGAATTGGTTTGCTTTTATTGTAATACTTTGATGTTTAGTGTTTGAGCAAGTCTTCTTTCTTATTGATCTCCGATGGTTCTTTAGCTCACCCCACTTATTCTCCAGGTACATCCACATCCGTATAAGCTCGTGACAAAGGAAAAACACCCGCTTGAAGTCTTTCCTTACTTTGTGAGAAATTGCATGCTTCTATTATCTATTTATTTGATTTTGAGAACAATAAATTTGGGTTGTAACTTTAATAGGTTATTTGTGTAGTTTGGAACCCTCCTTATCTACTTTGGACTATTTTAGAAGCATTATAGGCAATTTGGAAGCTTTTGGGACAATTTGGACTAGTTAGACTTTTGAACTCTTATAACTTTGATTAGATAATTTATGAGATTCTAGTTTGATTACACTTCACATTTATTACCCTATATGGTTAGTGTGTTATTCTATAGGTTAAAACAGGGGCGCCAAACTGTTATTTAGGCCAGATTCTAGTATCGGGCTTGAGTAACAATTTAGGTAAGGGTCATTTTATACTCTACCTTGCTCTACTCCTAAATCACTGTGAATTACAATCTATTTTCATCTAACAAGTCCCTCTTTTATATAGGTGAGCCTAGGTACAAGAGTAGGAAAACTCGGGAAATAATAACTTTTTAAAAATTACAAAACCTATATTCTATGAATTTAACGTCGTCGGTAATGTTCCTGTTATGCGGGAACGGCGCCAGATGGTAGCGTGACTTTTTATAAAAAAACTTGGTCTTCAAGTCAGTTTGAAACTTCGAAATCTTGTATTATCGTCGTCTATTATAAAGTTGACACCGTATGTGTTAATCTAACGCCATGTCATGTTCTACCATGTCGCGCTGCTTTATGTTGTGGCTTTTTCATGGCACCGTCTGTTCATTCTATGGGGCATCAAGCCTGTTGGTTTTTTTTATCGAACTTTGACTTCTCTCTCGAATTTGTCTAATTCACACACTAATACTCAAATACCTTGTAGATCTCCAAAGTAAACATATAGAGCCATAAAACACGATTTTGGACTTGATTTACATAGCAAAACACTTATAAAAGAGTGCACAAATAATGACTCATCAAATACCCCAAAACATAAAAATTTGCACGTCCCAAGCAAAGGGTTATCCGACTACTATGACTGAATACATTTTGACAAAATTGAGTGATAAGACTTTGTAACCATTTCACAAAAATCTAATTAACAAGAGACTCAGAGTTTTTGAACGGCTGGTTTTGTCGGACCTCACCTAATTAGGGCATCTGTCCAACTTAGATTACTTTAATCCATTGATAATCGAGCAGCCTTAACCCCCTCCAGCAATAAACAATTCAGATTAAGATCTTGTAATCATCAATTATAAAACATTATTAACTACATAGGATTCTAAAATGAATCTTAAACCTCAAAGTTCGTTTAGATAAATTAAATAATCCTTAAAATTTCATTAAAAGTTTTGAATAGCACCACCTCTATTTCTAAGCCCACACTAGAATACCTGGCCTTCAAAATTCTTTAATAAAACTCTCTCAGCTTGGTGGAAATGTCGAAGGACTCACATCCACCCATAACAATATATATATATATTGCATTAACAAAACTATATGTATATATTCATTCTAACCTTTTCTAAAGCATTAAAAACCTTAAACTAAAATTAACTTAACTAAAAAAATAATATCTAAATTTGTCCCCAAATCATTCCAGCCATTCCAAAGGTGATACTAATCGCACTCGAACCCAAAAACCTCTTTTACAATATAATGTGTTCAAAAATCAATACATACATAGAGAGAAAAGAACTAAGCAAGTCACAAACAGTCGAAAAGCTTTCCCTTTCCCTTGTAGCCGCTAGAACCTGCTATTATCCAATTATAGAAATTTGATAATGTTAGATAAGTAAATCCCATACTATCCAGTAAAATTATAATAATCAAATATATTGTATTTTAAGAATTTAAACGAACAATAATATCGCAAGGAATCATAAATATAGAGATATGTAATATATCTCATTTGCGCTGACTAACAACAGTAAGATGTGATGTCTTTTAAAAGTGGAGGGTAAACAGTAATAAAGATTCATGAGTTTGAGAGAAAGTCTCTCAAAAATCCACGCTGATAAGTCGGTATTTATAGGTATTTATTAGTCTATTTTAGTATATTTAATTATTAAAAGTATTTCAAATATATATTTAATAATATTTCTTGGTCATTTTTAGGTGAAACGAGTGCGCGGTTGAATTCGTGGCGGAAAAAATACTCAAAATGGCGTATTTACTTGAAGTGATCGGATGCCGAACTATTTGCCTTGAAATACGTGTTACGCGGTGGGTCGAATTGCGGACAGGGTGTTCCAGCCAATTAGGTGATGACACGTCAGCCGTCTCCAGTTACCGCAACCAATCCTGCGTTGCCACGCGATACCACATCAGCAGCGAAGCCATGTCACACCGCCAGCAATCGTCCACACATTTCAGCCTTCATCGATATGCCCCAGGATCCGTGCTCGCACAAACACTCAGTTTTTCGGTCGACTCCTGCACGATTCTCCGAGCCACATGGGTGCCACGTGGCGATCATCCATTCGTCCAGTGTAGCTATTCGACGTGGTCCAGCCAATCATAATTCGTCAGGTGGCGCCTCGTCAGCAACACACAACAGCACGCGCAGAGAGGGGTGAACGAGGCGGCGACAAATCAGCATGGCGGTAGCGGACGGACGAATCAAAAGCGGACATGTGGCGCTACAGCGAAAATCCAGCCAATCGCGTGCAGATACGTGGCAGAGTCAATTTTTCAAGCTAAAAAACCCTAGGATGCTCCTCGACGCACGAGTCACCTCAAAAACCCTAAAATCAGTCATGAGTACGATTTGGGCTATTTATATATATATATATATATATATATATATATATACCTAGGTATTACGAACAAGGAATTAGAGTTGTAAATAGATCAATTATTAGTTTTTAGTAGTGATTTTTGAAGATGATGTCCGGGTAATCAATTTCTTGCCTAATTCGAAGGGGAAGCAAGTCGGAATCATGGATTCAAAGCATTTTATGTGAGATCTTTTTATTTTATTATTTAATTAATTTAATTTCTACTATTTCATTATTGTTGATTTTATTGATTATGATTTAGATCTATGGTATGTATGTGACCAATGCATGCTTTTAGATTGACAATCTATTGCTATTTGGAATATTAGTATCCGTGTAATTGTGCTTTAATACCAATAAAGTAACAAACATTCACCCGTTTGCCGTAAAACCCTTTCGGTGTTTGAATGTGCAACAATTGAATCTAGGTTAAATCGGGAGCGGACGCGATCCGGTTATTTAGGATTAGTGTTCCCATAGATCTATATTACTGCGGTTAGTGTGTTAAACCTGATTGGCGGATGTCTAGGGTTATGCATTAATTAGGGAAGTAGTTAGCGGCGGACGTCCCGGCTATCAAGATTAGGGGAACTAGGAATTTCTGGCGGTTGTCGATTTTCTATAGCTAATCTAGGAGAATTAAATTAATAATTTTTTGGGAAAGATTAAAGACCATGATTGTCATTGAATTTTGATTCTGATTTGTGGAACTGGAGATTTAGGTATTATTTAGGTATTAATTAATTATTAATTAATTGGTTTAAAAGTAGTTAGTTATTTTATTTAATTAGTTTAGTTAGATTAATTAGTTTAATTAATATTTATTTGAAAACTCCCATATTTAGTGAACTAAGAGTAACTCAAGTCCCGCGGATTCGACCCTGTATTTACCACTACTACACCCTTGCGGTTGGTAACTCTATTACGGTATATATTTGGCATGAACGACACGCGTCAAATTTTGGCGCCGTTGCCGGGGACTTTGTCTTTACTCAGAGTTTAGGTGTTAGTTAGTTATATTAGTTTAGTTAATCTATTTATCTTGATTAGTTTGTTTTAGATAGTTTAGTAAGTAATTAGTTACGTTTTGCTTTAATCTGGTTATATTAATTAATTAATTATGTTTTGTTTTTTTTTTACGTTTTACTTTTCGTCACGTTTTTTTTTTTTTTCGTTAGTTTTTTTAGCTTTTCGTTTTTAACGTTGAACTTTTTATTTTTTTTAGTTTTTACTTTTTATTTTAATTTTTTTTTAACTATTATGCAAGTTTATTTACTTTTTTTATTACTTTACTATTTAACTTTGTTAGTTATATTAGTAACTATTATTTTTTTTTTTTTTTTATTAGTTTACTTTGTTTATTTATTTATTTATTTATTTATTTTTCTTATTTTATTTTGTCTGTCTAGTCCCTTGCTCTTAACATGTATGCAAGCAATATGTCGAGTTCCACCGACCAGAAACTTGACTGACTACTCTCCATAATGGAACACTTCTTCTCCTCTTATAAAGTGCAAGTCAACCCCGACAAGGACTCCTCCTACCTCCATAATTATGGTCGATACGAAGATTCACATTATTATAAAGTGAATGGGTAGGTATGCCGCGAAGTAGATATCAAAATATTAACATGAGTTCTTTTGTGCAACGGGTCGAGGTTTGCGAAATTTATGGAGATTATTCTCATTCTGCACATAATTGTCCATATAATCCACAGTATGAGAATTACCACTACTCTAACTATGCACCGCCACAACCTGACTTCTCTGGATTCATGTCACACACACAAGCTCCTCAACATGAACGAAATCAACAGTGTCATCAAAGCCTCTCCTTGAACGATATGATGATGCAAGTGATGGAAAGTTTGCCTGAAAATTGGCGAACTCGCAATGAGATTCAAAATATCGATTTCAGTTTGCCAGCCTTGACGGACGTGCAAACTTCCTTCACTTTTACCCCAAAGGAGGATGTGAGTGATGATACGTTGACAAATCTTGAGGTGAGAGAGGATATACAGCCGGAAGACTATGTGATGGAAATATCAAAGAATGCGAAGTCTTTCAAATTGAGCCCGAGATTGTCATTGCCTTAAATGAGGAAGAAAATGAGATGAAAATTGATGTCGATTCAGACAAGCCGGAGATGCAGCAGATAGAGAGCAAGGAAGACCAACCTCTGGTGTTGGTACGACCACCCACCCTCCCATACTCATATGGTACACCTTATAAGGGGGTGGAAGTAAGAGAGCGTTTGCAGATCTTCTACACTACCGACACCTTTGTGTTGGACGATCCTGATACGATTGATTCATTCGTGTTGGAAGTTCCGCATGAGCTCCTAAATCTGAAAGAGGGCGTGCATGCTTCATTGCCCAATTACGTAGATGCGCCATTCGTTGTCGACATCTCTAAAGGAGAGGGCATCGCGTGATCAATCATCCTAAGTCTAGCCAAAGACTTAAAAGAAAGGCGGCTCGTTGGGAGGCAGCCCAGCTTTATTTTTATTTTTTATTTTTTATTTCTAGCATTTATTTTAGTTTTAGTTAAGTTTTAGTTATTATTATTATTATAGCACTCTAATTTGGTTTCTTTATATATTTTTTTACAGGTAATAGAGGGTTGGAGAGCTGAATTTTGTAGGTTTGACTTTGGATTATTCTTTTAGCATAATTTGAGCATTTCTTTTTAGGAATTAACATATTTTTAGAACTTTAGGTGTTTTGAGACTTGGTTGGGACATACCTAACTTAAGTCGCCGCATTAGTGGCGGGTTTTTTTAGAAAACCCAAAACCCTAAATCTCATTCCATCATCTTGTTGATTTCACCCTTAGTTGAATAACTTCGGGCTCGCAAGACTTGGTTGGACTTTTTTTTGAGTTAATTCCTATATTTTCTAGTTCTTGCTTTTGTTATGATTATTATTTTTCTTTAGTATCCTTAGTCATTCACATATGCGATTTAATGCGTTCACTGCTAGTTTTCAGAAATTTCTTGTTATTCATGAACTTGTATCACTTTCTAATCCATGTTCTTCTTTCACCATCTTGTTTGTTTTCTATGTGTGGACTCCTTGACTTGTTTTGAACCTTGAGGACAAGGTTCGGAATAAGTTTGGGGGTGCTTTAGGGATTGAGGATTGTTTTGGATGAATTTTTGCGAAAGACTGCAGGTGAGATCGTTTAATTTTTTTATGCGGTTATATGCAGATATTGGATGGTAACGGTGGTGTTTTATATCATTTCTTTCATTTCTTATCTATTCACATTCCATTCTCATTTCATTAGGATTCGATACACTTTCATGTATATATTTAGTATGTTATTATATATTTTTTAGTCACCCGAAACTTTGTTCATGCCTTTGGTTGTGGATGAGTAAATTACAGTTGCCTTTTTGACTTGAAACTTAGAGAAAATTAAGAGAAACACTTAATCAAGTTCGTAGCTCTGCATTTTTACGATTTCATGATTAGAGACTTAGATGATGGTTAAACTTAGTGCTAGATAACGAAAATGAGTAGAAGGTCTAATTTGTGCAAGTTATATTATTTAATCCATATTTGGAGGAATTGCTTGATTATAGTGAAAGTGAGAAGTACTAACAGGAGTTTTTCATAAATAAAAAATAGAGTGTCCTACAGGTTTTCACAGGAAATAGAGCAGGGAAACTTGTGGTGGAAAAAAGTGAGAAAATCGGTCCGTAGGAAATGGAGCAGGGACCGTATTAAATTGAAAAATAAAATTGGAGAATAAAATAAAATAAAAATGAAAAAAATGAATAAAGGCGGAAGTTGTGAAACTCCTCAAATAAAAGATTTAGTTCGAGTGCTTTCACTATATTAAGTAAGAATTTGAACTTGCGTGCTTAAATGTATAGACTAATAAAACTTGTGATTAGTTGATAGCCTTTGCTTTGACCGAGTCTTATGTTTTGAAAGTGAGATCTCGATTGTGTTTGGGTTGCGAGGCTTGACATATCAAAACTCTAAAATTTTCTGAGTTACTTGTTAATTTGGTGACTATGTAAACCAAATGAACTCCATGAACTTGGGTCGGGTATAGGATTAGTCGAGTCAGTGCGTTATTATATTAAGAGTCCAGTTTAGTTGTGTTGTCATTTACACCTTTGCTCGGGACGTGCAAAGTCCTAAGTTTGAGGGTATTTGATAAGTCGGTATTTATAGGTATTTATTAGTCTATTTTAGTATATTTAATTATTAAAAATATTTAAAATATATATTTAATAATATTTTTTGATCATTTTTAGGTGAAACGAGTGCGCGGTTGAATTCGTGGCGGAAAAATACTCAAAATGGAGTATTTACTTGAAGTGATCGGATGCCGGACAATTTGCCTTGAAATACGCATTGCGCTGCGAGTCGAATTGCGGACAGGGTGTTCCAGCCAATTAGGTGATGACACGTCAACCGTCTCCAGTTACCGCAACCAATCCTGCGTTGCCACGCAATACCACATCAGCAGTGAAGCCATGTCACACCGCCAGCAATCGTCTTCACGTTTCGCCTTCGTCGATATGCCTTGAGATCCGTGCTCGCACAAACTCCCAGTTTTTCAGTCGACTCTTGCGCGATTCTCCGAGCCACGTGGGTGCCACGTGGCGATCATCCATTCGTCTAGTGTAGCTCTTTGACGTGGTCCAGCCAATCATACTTCGTCACGTGGCGCCTCGTCATCAACACACAACAA
The DNA here is from genome assembly GCA_039657365.1 of Stephania yunnanensis. Classification (NCBI taxonomy): domain Eukaryota; kingdom Viridiplantae; phylum Streptophyta; class Magnoliopsida; order Ranunculales; family Menispermaceae; genus Stephania; species Stephania yunnanensis. The sequence continues at coordinate 20,500,915 of CM077581.1, read as the reverse complement.
CACGCGCAGAGAGGGGCGAATGAGGCGGCGCGACAAATCAGCATGGCGGTAGCGGACGGACGAATCAGAAGCGTACACGTGGCGCTACAGCGAAAATCAAGCCAATCGCGTGCAGACAAGTGGCAGAGTCGGTTTTTCAAGCTAAAAACACCCATAGGATGCTCCTCGACGCACGAGTCACCTCCAAAACCCTAAAATCAGTCATGAGTACGATTTGGGCTATTTATATATATATAACCAAGGTATTATGAACAAGGAATTAGAGTGGTAAATAGATCAATTATTAGTTTTTAGTAGTGATTTTTGAAGATTATGTCCGGGTAATCAATTTCTTGCCTAATTCGAAGGGGAAGCAAGTCGGAATCATGGATTCAAAGCATATTATGTGAGACCTTTTTATTTTATTATTTAATTAATTTAATTTCGCTTATTTCATTGTTGTTGATTTTATTGATTATGATTCAGATCTATGGTATGTATGTGACCAATGCATGCTTTTAGATTGACAATCTATTGTTATTTGGAATATTAGTATCCGTGTAATTGTGCTTTTATACCAATAAAGTAACAAACATTCACCCGTTTGCCGTAAAACCCTTTCGGTGTTTGAATGTGCAACAATTGAATCTAGGTTAAATCGGGAGCGGACGCGATCAGGTTATTTAGGATTAGTGTTCCCATAGATCTATATTACTGCGGTTAGTGTGTTAAACCTGATTGGCGGATGTCTAGGGTTATACATTAATTAGGGAAGTAATTTGTGGCGGACGTCTTGGCTATCGAGATTAGGGGAACTAGGAATTTCTGGCGGTTGTCGATTTTCTATAGCTAATCTAGGAGAATTAAATTAATAATTTTTTGGGAAAGATTGAAGACCATGATTGTCATTGAATCTTGATTTTGATTTATGGAATTGGAGATTTAGGTATTATTTAGGTATTAATTAATTATTAATTAATTGGTTTAAAAGTAGTTAGTTATTTTATTTAATTAGTTTAGTTAGATTAATTAGTTTAATTAATATTTATTTGAAAACTCCTATATTTAGTTAACTTAGAGTAACTCAAGTCCCGCGGATTCGACCCCGTATTTACCACTAATACACCCTTGCGGTTGGTAACTCGATTACGGGTTCTATTTGGCACGAACAACACGTGTCACACGCCCTCATGTAGACCTGTTTACTCGGCCAAACTCCCGTTTGGCCAGCTCAGGCCCGCTCGACTTGTACCGACCTTGGGTTTTTAAAAAATGTGATAAAGCCTGGTCCGGACGAAGCATGTAAGAGCCTACAACTATATTAGGCAGGCATGGTTTTATTTTTTTAACCCAGGCCCGGTGTGAGCCCGGTCCGCATATAACACAAACTTTTAAATGTATATAAATACAACTTAAAAATATTAAAGGTGAGATTCGAACTTTGGTTTTAAAGGCAGATAACACCATTTTACCACTAGGCTACAAGATCAATTGTTATTTCGATTAAATACATTATACTTAGACAAATAAATGAACTATGCAAATAATGCAAGTATGCAACTAGCTAACGGCCCAACAAGGCAACAAATGTTTGCCAACAATGTTATGCTACTGCTACGATTGAAAAAAAGAAAGCATTTACAATACATTATGCGCATGAATGTTGGTAGTCGATTCGTCGATTCGTATTCTCAAGTTCTCACTTCTCAACGATTGCAGTTTTGAAATAGAAAAATGTAAAGGTGAATTACATATGCTAACAACTTAAGTTATGATTTAACAATAATTTGCTTTGACAAGAAAAAAACACTATTTGAAAGAAGCAATCCTGCTTTAAGCTCGCCTAAGCCCAGCCCATATAAGGCTTAGTTGGGGTCGGGCGGGGTTGGGACTGCCATATGAAAAATCAGACTTAAGAGGGCTTGGACATGGCCTTTAAGAAAAACCTCGCCTAGGCCCAGCCCAGGCTCGCCTGTTGAATAGGTCTAGCTAGAACTTGAACAAACTACAAGCAGTTGAACTTAAGAAAATAACGTAAGAAAATATGAATAAACGATTAACTAAAATAATAACACACAAGTGGATATGAATATCGAGACATGCGATGGACGAGCAGGTGCCAAACTTATGTAGTTGGGCCACCTGGCGAGGAGCACACGACATGACGACACCCCAAGGCGGCCTCAAGGTTCGTATCAGAGCCTTGTTCAAAGTGTTTAGGAAACTTAAATGAAGGAGCATAAAAATTTAATGAGCAAACCTTAGATGTGGAAACCCGATGTATTTACCTTAGAATCTTAGTTGGGAAGTGATGTGAGGAGGTTAGAGTTAGGGTTTCTATACGTGTTATATTTCATTATATATATGATATATACGTATATATACCGAGGCTGATCCAGTGCACGCTTCTCTATGCAAATCGTGGATGGACAGCCAATTACGCCTCAGGAGATTAGACAAACTAGCGATGTAGCTTGGGATCCCCTATCACAATATATGTTGAGGATTGACTCGCAGCCTAAAAGACTCTAAAGGCTGAGGTACTCTGACTATTATAAGATTAGGTTGTTGTACTTACGACACTTACTATACTTACGGTTACAGCACCCACAGGGATGGCCATCACCTTGATTGTCCCACGGACACTAATTGATGGAGCAGTTGTAGAGACACGAGCAGTGGGAGCTACACGAGTTGTCAACCCACTAGAGACTCCGACTTCTGAGCCCTAACCCATGACTACAGAGCATTCAACTACAACAATTGTTGCTACTACATTAGCATTCATTTTGGCCCCATAGGCGAAGCTTTAAAAAAAGTTTATGAAGTTTTAGCCAAGTTTCTTCTATAGAGGTGGTAGCCTTGAATCGACAGGGAAATGGATTGTTTCTCATCAACGGTTTCATAAGATGATGAGGAACGACGAGAGGGTTCAGGCTTGTCTATTGGACCATGTTTAAGAGGTCATGCGGCAGTCTGGTAGATTATATATTGGGACACATACCCGAGCTGACAACATGGACAGAGTTCATAAAGTTATTTTATGATCAGTATATTCCCATAGAGGTGAGCTTGAGATTGAGAGAGGATTATTTACCCTACAATAGGGTAACGACTTACTGATGCAATACATGGAGCGTCACTGGTACTTGTTACAGTTCTCGATGGATATGGTGGGGACAAAACGACTATAGATTTATTACTTCACTTGAGGTGTGGATGAGAGGATCGCTACGGTAGTGGTGTCATCTGGGCTCTTACTATGTGGGAGATCTTTAAACCTGCATTAGCAGACAAGACATTTATGATATAGATATAGAGAGAGGGCCCACCTAGTAGCATAGTTGGACGGTGGAGCGACCAGAAAACTTGTCGAGGGTATGTTACTTATCCATGATAGACCTATGTATACTATGTTTTATTCTGGTAGTACTTTATCATTTATTGTTGGATGGATTGTTGGAGAGTTAGGGTTAGTTGTTCAAACACTAAATGCACACCTTGTCCTCAATATGTCTGCTGAGGATAAGATATACCATAATCGGATATGTAGAGATGTGGTGATAGAGGTTGAGGGACAGTAGTTATCGGTAGATCTTTGAGTGTTAGAGTACTTATAGTTTGATGCACTTCTCAAAATGGATTGGTTAAGCCTTATTACGCACTGATAGATTGTTTTGATAAAATAGTTGAGTTTCACATTCCTAGAATACTAGAGTTCTCACTAGTTGGAAACACGACATGCTTACCTATCACTAGGGGCCAACTAGCTACAGTAGAGGAGATGGAGGCTTTCACAACGATAGTTGAGCCAAAATTCAGGATCGAGTTCAGGATTGAGGATGTTCTGATAGTTATAGATTTCATGGACGTATTCCTAGATGATCTACTGGGATTGCCACCGTCACGAGTGATTGAGTTTATCATCGAGCCATTACTGGGGACTCAGATGATCGCCAGCAGCATTACATGATGTAACTATCTAAGAATGAGGAGGTTAGGAGACATTTTCATGATTTATTGGAGAAAGGTTTCATCAACCCTAGTATGTCACCTTGGGGAGCTTTGGTGATGTTTGTGAAGAAGATGGATGGTTCGATGAGGATATGCAAAGACTATAGGAAGTTGAATTAGGTGATAGTTAGAAACTTTTACCTATTTCTTAAGATTGACGATCTATTCGACTAGTTAGCAGGTGCCAGACTCTTCTCAAAGATTGACCTTCGCTCAGGTTATCATCATTTAAGGATACGAGAGTAATACATCGAGGATAACACCTTCAACACGATATATGGGTTGTCAGAGTATATAGTCATGTCGTTCGGGCTTATTAACGCCCATCGATCTTCATAGATTGGATGCATAGGGTCTTGAGACAATAAATAGAAATATTTGTCATCATTTTCATCGACGTTTTCTTGATCTAAGACATGACTCATAAGAAGCACAGAGACATCTCAGGTTAGTTTTGACAACACAAAGAGAGCATAGGTCGCATACCAAGTTCAGTGAGTACAATGAGATTTCTCGGACATGACGATATCGATATCTATGCGAATTCTAGAGAATATTATGGCTATCATAGTTTGTTGCTAATACTTAAGATTTTCTAAGACTAGCAAGATGCTATCGATGATTCGCACATGACTTTTCCTCGATTGTAGTGTCGATGATGAGACTAACCAGAAAGACATTTTATTGATTGGTTAGGGGAGTTTGAGCAGGCTTTCTAGGAGGTTAAGAAGAGATTGACTTCTACAACAGTGTTGACATTATTGGAGCTAGGCAAAAGTTTGTTAGTTTACATAGTTGCGCTAGGCATTGGTCTTAGATGTGTATTGATGTAGGAGGGTAGACCGGTTGCTTATCTTTCCAGAAGGTTGAAACCATATTAGAGTAATTATCTAGTGCACAAATTGGAGCTCACAGCAGTCATCTTCGCACTGAAGGCCTTGAGGCATTTTCTTTAAGAGAGATTCACCTTGTACATAGATCACTAGAGTTTGCGCTATATCTTCACTCATAAATATATGCACATGCGTCAGCGGAGATGGCTGGAGCTACCGAAGCAACTTTGCTATTAAATATCACTAGGGAAAGCGAACATCGTAGTTGACCATTGAGCAGGAGTGGGATTGACTGTCAAATAGTTGTGTGATATATGCATACGACCATGGCTTACTATAGGAAACAACATTTATATGCATGATATAGGTATTTACTATGATTATGCCGCTCATTTAGGGCTGACGGGCTTTATGAGCAGTTCAGTGGTCCGGTTCAGGATCTAGAGTGTACCTATTGAGCAGAGTCGACATATCAATGTTTAAGAAACCACGGGAGGTTGTGGATACTTGAGGATCAGGAGCTACATGTGATGACCCCATCTCAAATTAAGGCACAATCCAGCCTAATCTTGTTGTTAAGCCCTTAACCTCTATTATGTAGAACTCAACAAAGTATTAGTCAGCCTTTTTAATACACATTTCCCAACAGCTATTTTGTCTAATACACCTTACCCCATTCTTAAAACTAATAGTATTTTGGCATAAATTAACATTTTACACAATTTAAAAATTATTCAGCGGAAGTCTTGATAATTTAGCGAAAGCCATTCATATAAAACCCTAGTACGTGGAAAACCAAGAAATAAAGGTTACACGCATATATATATATATATACAAATGACAGTAATTATAAATCAACACATGTCTCGTCGGGTAATTATCTTTCAATCTATAGCACATATCCCCAAAAGTATATAACGACATATATAAATGTCATATAATAAAATAAAAAATCTATAAAATCAGATATAGCAGCACTCTACTGGCTCAGAGGTAGTTGCAGATCTTCTCCTTGTTTTTTCTGCTACTTGATGGATCTGGCCCACTATCATAAAAAGGTTGGTGAGTACAGGAAAGTAGATAGTGACATTGAGAGAAATTTGTTCACATTTCCAAATATACAAAAATATATGAAAGTATAACAATAGAAACTATACTGAAAAGAAATCATGCTATAAGATACTTCAATGAAGTAATATGAAACTGACATTCGGCTAAGTAGTAATGATCTAGGGTCGGTCGGCCGTGAGTTACATCACATTAATCTTTTTCCACTATTTAGGGCATAATCAATTCTTTTTAGATGCCTCCGTATCATTACAAATGCCCTTCCCATATATAAATACTCATAAGTGCCCCTTATATGTGATATATACTTGCTAACAACCCTTGGTCTCATCTATGTGCTACACAAGCTAGTAGTGAGATCCCGACATCTCCAAGCATCTAATGACCATGTGCACCATGGCTGTCTCTATATATCATGGTCCTAGATAAGAACTACTTTCATAACCTAAGAAATGGCATGGTTTAAGAAGCCAATAATGTATTTGCATATCTAATGCACAAAGAAAAATAGATTACAATATCATCACACACCTACCTAATAGCATGCTATTTCATTTGACTAGACATCTCCACAATCAAGAATGACATAACTCATAATTTAGAGTAAATGAAACCATTTAATCAAAAACCAATGCCATGATAGTAAAATCATAAAATAAGAAGAAACAAAAGTCAAGGCATGTAGAGTACAATGGACAACTCAGTTCAAATAATTGAAAATGAATTAGCAAAATAGGAATGAAATGTAAATAAATATCTCAATCAGTTTACTTATAATCCATGCAAATTCCTAGCTAATATTGTATCTCGACACCTTAAAACATGCATCTAAACCCTCGACACCAGCTTCTAAGGCTTCAGTAGCCAAACCACCTTTGCCACCACCTTAGTCTGGAGGTAAGGGCATTAACTGAGCATAGTCATCAAAAAAATCAAATGGATTAAGCTAGGTTTCTTAGGCCAGTAGTTTTCTTCGGAGAGCTTCCTCGATATCCTATCGGTCTGGGCAGACCAGGCATATTCAGAGAGAGTGTTCTATGCCACTAGCTACATTTGTAGGCAGTAAAACACCACTAGTACGAGGACAGACTGATGCAGTGGTTGCGACATATTTGGAGGCAAATAGAAGGCATAAGGAAGGTATATTAAACATTTATAGTCGAGATATACATGTTTTGATTGATGCTGGTTCTATAGTCTCTTTTATTGCAAGTCAATGGTTGATGAGTTGAAATTAGAACCTGTTAGAGCCGGTATATTATTAATTTTGAGCACAATAGTAAGTGAGAAGGTTTATCATAACCTAATCTGCGAGAGATGTGTAATCAAAATTGGGGAGAATGAACTTCCAATTGATCTAAGGGTAATGGAGTTCTTAGAGTATGATGCACTATTAGGGATAGATTAGTTATTAGCAAACCATGCCAATATTGATTGTTTCCATTAGAGGGTAACCTTTTAGATCCCTAATCTCTTTGATATTATAGTCTCTAAAGGCTATAATCCTTCACAAATTGCAACTTGTGGATGGAAAACTACTCCTTAAGTTTTAGAAGTTATGGAGGGAGTTGTCAAATTTGGAGACGTTGGACAAGAATTTAAGGTTGGTGACATACCATTATTTTGTCAATTTTCAGAAGTCTTTCCATCTGACTCACCTAGACTTCCATCGCCACGTGTTATTGACTTCATCATTAATCTTATTCCTAGTACTAAACCTATATTTATTCCTATGTATCGCATGGCACCAAAGGAATTACGTGAGTTGCAGACTCAACTTGAGGAGTTGCTATAGAAGAGGTTTATATGTCCTAGTATCTCACCATGGGGAGTACCAATTTTTTTCTTAAGAAAAAGGACAAAACTCTACGTATATGCTTTAATTATATACTGCTTAATTGAGTGACTATCAAGAAAAAATACCCATTGCATCAGAACAATGATTTGTTTGATCAGTTGAAGGCACTTCGAGCTTATAGTGATGTCGTTTGGGCTCACTGATGCTCTTGCTATTTCATGGACTTCATAGGGTATTTAAACCCTATATTGACTGGTTTATCATCATGTTTATTTATGTCATCTTGATCCATTCGGACACTAAGGAAGAGCATTTCTATCACCTCAGAGTTACATTACAAACTCTAAAGGATAATCAGTTGTATGCCAAGTTTAGTAAGTGCGAATTCTGGTCTTTAAAGGTTAAATTTCTTGGACATGTGTTTAATGCTAAGGGAATATCTATTGATCCAATGATGGTTGAGGTAAGTCTTACTCCTACCAAAGTGTCAGAAGTTTGAAGTTTTTTGGATTAGTGGGTTATTACAGATGATTCATGGATGGGTTCTCTCGTATTGCTCGGCCAATGACTTGACAAACATAGAAAAATTTTGACTTTGTTTGGTTTGATGAGTATAAGGCTTCAATTAAGTTTTTTAAGGATAGCTTGACTACGACACCTATTCTTACATTACATGAATCGGGGAAGGAGTTAGTGATTTATACTGATGCTTCTCATTCAGGCTTGGGCTGTGCTAATGTAAGAAAGCAGGTTTATAGCTTATGCTTCAATGCAACTCAAGATTCATCAAAGAAATTATCCAGTTCATGATCTTATGCTAGCCGCAAATACTAGTTCACTCATAGTGAATTGAATATGAAGCGGCGTAGCTTGCTTGAGTTTCTCAAGGATTATGATTTCACTCTGAAGTACTATCCAAACAATAAATGTGGTTGCTGATACTTTAAATATGAGAAGCATAATAAAGAGAATGTAGCTATTGTAAGAGCTTATTTGTTTAGATTTCTTAAGGAAGCTGCAGTGATGATAATTTGTGAAAGTTCAGTTGGCACATCATCAATTAAAAGAGCTAGTTCTTGAGCTATTAATCTGTTATTCTTTGCTCAGATTCAAGCAGAACTGGAGATGATTCAGTAGGTGCTTGATTCTTATAAAGATGATCAGGATTATATAGGGCACCAGAGGTTAGCAGCTTGTTTAAATCATCTTGATTGGTCGGTATCTAATGATGGTACATTACGGTTCAAGGATATATTATGGATTATAACTCAGGATCAGTTGAGGCAGGAGTTTCTATAAGAATCTCATAGATCTCTTTACTTTATTCATCCATGTAACATTAAGATGTATCATGGTACGAGACGTGTTTATTGGTGGCTTAAGATGAAGACTAATATTAGTGATTTCATAATGAGATATGAGATATATTAGCAAGTTAAGGCTAAGCTTACGAAACCTAAAGGTTTATTGCATTCACTACCTATTCCCGAGTGGAAATTGGAACATTTATTGATGGATTTGTTTCTTTTCTACCTCCGTGTCAGTGTAAGCATGATGTGATATGGGTTATAGTTGACAGGTTAACGAAATCTACACATTTATTACTAGTTTCCATGCAAGATGCTCTTCAGCAATTATGTGAGGTGTTGAGATCTCATGTAGTTCCAGTGTCTACTATGGATAGAGATCCGAGATTTACTTCCAGAATGTGGAGTGAATTGCAGCAACAACTGGGAATTGTTCTTAACCTAGGTAAGACATACCATTGTCAAACTGATGGATAAATTGAGTGGTTGATATTGGTACTAGAGAACATGATTTGAGGTTGTGTCTTGGAGTTTGGTAGGAACTGGGAGAAATAATTTCCTCTGTGTGAGTTCTCTTGTAATAACAACTATTAGGCAAGCGTTAGAATGGCTCCATTTGAAGCTCTATATGGTCAGGTTTGTCCTTTAATTACGTGTTGGGCATATGTTGGAGATATAGTTTTGTTGGGGTCGGAATTAATTTAGGCCTACACAGAGAGAATTCAACAAATTCGCCAGCTTTTGACTACAGCACAACTAAGACAGAAAATATATGCGAGTTTGTCCTTCTGAAAGTCTTACCTATAAAAAGATTGTATAGACTTGGGTTGCACCGTAAGCTGGCCCTTAGAAACGTTGGGCCATTCAGAGTACAAGAAAGGATTGATCCTGTTCCTCACAGGGTAGAGTTACTTCCTCAGCTACTCGGAGTTCCAAATGTCTTCCATGTATTTATGCTTCGCAGGACGGAGACTCAGTTTACTCTAAGAATTGATTGGAATGAACTTGTTCTTCGGGAAGACTTATCTTACGATGAACAACCAATTCAGATACTTGGTAAGATTCAGAGGCCGAAAATCGAAGTGATTCCTTTTGTTAAAGTGTAATGACTATTTCACGGAAATGAGGAACTAACCTGGAAGCGAGAATCCTACATGAATGAGTAGTTTTCATTTCTCTTTGAAACTACAAGTAATTTTACATTTACTTTAATTTCGAGGATAAAATTGCTTTAAATTGGAGAGATTGGAACAGCCTGTTACTTTAAGCTAGTGATTAGTATTAATCCAAACGCTATTTGACCCAAGTATAGATGTGGTTAAGTCTGACGTACCTCGATTAGCATGTACGTATGTTTGATCATGGTTTGTGTTTGTTTGAATTATTTATGAATTTTATATGTTGTAGTAGAAAAAAGATTATATGCAAGCCTATAAACGTAAAATAAGTAAATAAACAATAAATAGTCACTTTACCAAGTGCGACGAGGGGGTCGTGAAATGAATGTGCTCACCTGAAAATACTCATAACCATATCTAGTGAATTTATTGGCGAGAAAATACATGAAATATATATTTATATTTGATATATAAATATATATATTAAGAATTATAAGATTAGTTTGAATTATATAGATCGTCGGATTGCCTCAAGATGAGCGTGAGTGTTGATGGTGTCAACATGTGTGTTAGCTTAAGGAGTGTCATGCTATCACATCAATCATTTGATCAGTTTCGAGATAGCGCAATGCATAGCTCGAGGTAAATCAATATATTTAAACTAAAAACCTCATACTTATATCACAATTCGATTGAGTGAGTGCAGTTGAGGGTTTAATATTTTAATCTTTATGAGATCACTCGAGAAGCTAATTCAATGTTGATTGAGGAGATTAAATGATTGGAAACCCAGAGATCATGACTTAAGTAAGTTTAGTTTTCATGTTTTTGAAGTTTAATTTGATAGTAGGTGATAAAGTCTCTATGAATTATGTTGTTTGTTCAGTGGAAGTGGCTTGTTACCTCACTAGAGGTCCTCCATGATGAATTTTAGGAGTGTTTGTTATTGTTATATGGAACAGTGGTTGCTACCCTGTGTACCTGTCGGAACATTATAAGGTGGAGTGCGCTCCTCCGCTAGCGCTCCACTTAGCATAGGAGCGCTCTCCCTTCATCAGTGAGGATGAACTCAGTTGCTAGAGTGTACTCCACCCATAGAGGAAGCACACTCCCACCCTAAAAAATAACAATGTTGTCGTATTTTGATTGGAATTTCTAGAGGACTTAGGAACTAAACTATGAGTTCTAAATATAGGGTATTAGACCTATATTGATCACAAATGGTTTATGATAGGTGTAGGATCCCCGAGAAAGCTTGAGTGCCTGAAAAGTTTAAGAATTTGAAATGGAAACCTAAGCAGAGGTAAGTATGGATTCGCTTATTTATCAATGTTGTCTGGCTATTTTAGTATATGTAGTTCATATAGTTTATGAATTGAATAGGGGACTATGTACACTATGATGTTTTTACTAAATGAAAAATGGTGTCTAGTGTGATCCATGAAAGTAACTCCTGAAAGTGAGACTAGGTTTTATAAGATGGGAGTGTGATCTCCTGAGCTATATTTAACTCCTACTCAATTAGATAGGTTGCATGGGCACTATAAGGTTTCGGATAGAACCATTAGGCATTAATGGATTGACTAAATAACATATCTACCAATGTGTCGGTCTAGCAATTGTATTAACGACATCAATGGTTTATCGACCCTAGTTTTACAAATTAAATGGGAGTCACAGTGTAATAGTCATTCACAGTTCGATTTGCATCCATTATTTATTGAATTATATGTTTTCCATATTCTTGTTAGTTAACATTGGTGCAAATTGTTATTGCATGATGTTCTTGATTATTATATGGAATGTTGATGGCTATGTGAATCCTTACTTACCGAGCAAGTCAGAACGCTCACCCGAAACTTAATATTTTAGGTTTGCAACCTAGCGCTTCAACGAAGGGCAATGAGAAGATTTAGAGTCTTATAATCTTCTCTACGTTGCAATAAGCCCTTTTGTATATATATATATACTGTTTGATATGTTTCATTGTATATAAATAGGGTTGGGAGGTTTATCAACAAGGTTTTGGGTTTTGATCAATTTTGTATTTCTATATATTGTCTAAATATTGAAATTTTTTTAATTTTTCATCTGCGTATACTTGGTATTGTTTATTCGATGTTAATATATAGGTTGAGTTTATCAAGTACTGACAAAGAGGGTGCTAGATCTAATTAAGTTTCGCTGGGTTACCATGGCTTAATTATGCTTTCAAGCCGAGTATCGCTCTAACGGGATAGAAGATGCTACAAATAACACTGCTGCCAATTCTAAATCATGAGTAGGATAAATCTTCTCATGTATCTTCAGCTGTCTAAAGGCATAAGCTACAGTACCTCTGTTCTGCATCCGAAACACATAGCCTAAACCGTATGAGAAGCATATGTATATACCAGGAATCCATATCCAACCTATTAAAATATCAGCACTGGTGTAGTGATTAATGACTTTTTCAGCTGAGCAAATGATTCCTCACATTTCTTAGACCACTCAAATCTAACTTCCTTTTGGGTTAATCTAGTAATCGGTGAAGCAATCTTTGAGAAATCCTTTACGAATCTACAGTAATACCCTGCTAATCCTAGAAAAACATGGATCTTCATGACTGACGTTGGTGATGGCCAATCTATAATAGCCTAAATCTTCACTGGATCTACAGCAATACACACTACTCCAACAACATGCCCTAAATGCTTAACTTCTAACTGCCAAAACTCACATTTGCTGAACTTGGTGTATAATTGGTGCTCCTTCAAAGTTTGCAACATCTCCCTAAGGTGCTACTTGTGATCCTCTCGAGTCCTCGAGTATATCAATATATCATTGTTGAAAACTATCATGAAGCGATTAAGAAATGGTCTCGTTACTCAATGCATCAAATTCATAAGCATTGTAAGACCGTTAGTCAAACAAAATGGCATAACAATAAACTGATAGTGTCCAAATCTCGTACTGAAAACTGTCTTGGACCTATCCTCATCCCTGATCTCAAAGTATCGTCCTTCTTCTTCATAAACAGGATAGGTGTGTCCTATAGTGACATAAAAAGTGTAATGAATCCTTTCAACCACAAATCTTAAAGCCGACTCCTCAACTCCCCCAATTTCCTCAGAGCCATGGGATACAGTGGTATAGAAATAGGTATGGTGCCTAATACCAACTCAATAATGAAATCTATCTCCCTTCGTTGTGGTAAACCAGGTAAGTCCTCCGAAAACAAGTTTGGAAACTTGCACACAACCAGAATGTCCTCAAGTCTGGGTATCTAACTCTCTGCAATTATGTATAACGATACAAGAGTCTCCATCTTTCCACTAGTCGCAAGTCTACCTCCAGCGCCCTCAGCTCTCGGTGTACTACCATTGTAGGTGAATATTAGATGCCATGGAATCTTAAATATCACTTTCCTACTGAAATAGTCAATATGAGCGTGATACGCTACTAGCCAATCCATCCCTAAAAATGTCTCGAAGTCTAAGAACTCAAGCACCCTGAAGTATGCAAGTAACTCTACCCCACCTATCTCTATTAGACATCCATGAACAAGATCATTAGGGTAAACCCAATCCCCCACTACGGTACTTAAAATCAAATGTACGCTAACTCTAACAACTGTTAACCTTAAGATGCCTATCATGTGACCAGAAATGAAAGATACTATAGAACCCGAATCAAACAATACATTTAAGTCTCTACCATAAATCAAAACTATACCCTCAATGAGTCCTCACGTGGAGTTCGCATGTAGTTGTGCTACCATGTGTACCTCTCACGACTTTATGATGGTAATCCTACTACCGTCTGTGGACAATCTCTCATTACTTGTCTAACCAGACCACACCTATAACATGTAATTTGCCTACGCTGACTATATGCTTTATCATAGGCCTGTCCTTGTCTCTATCTCTATCTCGAACCATCTCAGCCTCTAACTCTACCTATACCTAGGCCTTTACTACCTTGCTACTGTTAACGCAGCATTGGTGGTGATGGAAGAGCTGGCAAAGTAGTAGGACCTTGTAATGCAGTTTTGACTTATGGTAGCAAAGGAGGTCTACAAACTATACTCTATAATGGCATAGGAAATGATACATAGGGCACAACTTGGGTAGCTGACCCTGATCCCTGAGAACCTTTATCTCATCTCTTCTATCCATTACCCTTTTGTCTCCTCCTCTCAAACTCTGCACTCTAATCAGGTGTCAGTGCTGGTCTTAGCAGTGTCCCTTCGGCAATTCTACTCAAATAATAAGTCTATAAAGAAAGTGCATAGTTATAAATCTCATCCATTGTCTTAGCACCTGAACTGACTACATAAAATCCTATATCTAGCCTGAGTTTATCTCTAAAATGGTACAATCTCTGGTACACATCCTTAGAGTTATCTCTCACAAAATCCCTTGCAAACTGTCTCTGATAGCCATATAAGTCTCTATAGTTCATCACCGACTTTTCAGCTCCCTGCCTTAGATTCATGAACTCATTCCTCAACATCTTCATCACTGCAAGTGGAAGGTATTGCTGATAGAACTTCCTCTTAAAGTCATCCCAAGACTCAAATCCTCTATCAGAAGTTATCGTCGCACGCCACCAAAAATCAGCCTCTCTTTGTAATGTATACGATGAAATCTCAGCTCAAAGTCTATCATCTATAATGGCCTAAATTTAATTCACCATTAATAATGATGTGTTTGCATATGTGGATGATAGCTCAAATGCTCGTGGGACTTGCGGTTAGGCTTTTGCGCGCCTGAAGCTAGGTAAATAGTAATTTAGTGTATTGAATTGGTAATTTGCAATGTTTATATTGAAATGGTGTAAATAGCATCACAATGTGTGTTATTTTAGTACATTTGATGAGCGAGACTATGTGTAAAGTAGTCGCCTTCACATGCGTGTTGACGCGGGTACCAGGTAGATGAACCGACTTAACACTAGGCCAGGGAAATAATAAACACAAAATGAATAAAATTGGTTAAATAACTACTATGGAATGTATATTTGGTGGTTAGGGACATGGTAGGATGCGTAGGTCGCGGTTGGGGACGCGAAACCGGGAGTCGAAACACCCAAAACACCACTTTTTATGTTAAATAGAAGGTTGAGTATGCCAAATGTGTCTTTTTCGAAGTCACTAGTGGTTGGAAAGGGAGCAAAAGAAGATCAGTGGATTGCCTTGAGATGTGGTAGTGAGTGGTGATGAAAGTTCAGCCATAAATAATTCAATTTGACTTAATTCTAATACCTTTTCTCTCTGTTATCCCATAATCCAAAAGTTGGAGGAGAAGGAAACAAGGGTTTGGTTATTTTTTTGGTGATTTAAGAAGCTTGGAGTGAGGAATACATTGAAACAAAGGTGAGAATCACAAACACTACAACTTTCTCTATCTTTTGATCATAACTTGAGAGGTGTTAGTGAAGATTTAGTGGATGCTGAGTTGTAGATTAAATGAGTTTAAAGTGCATTGAAGTTGGTTGTTAGTGTTGTGGTTGGTTTGGTGGGTTGTTGGAAAACCCAAAAGTTTGTAGCTTGTTGCTGTCTAAAGCGTGATTAGCGCACTAATGTGGTCATCTAGCGCTCTAATGACAATCACCGTGCTAGGCCAAAAAATTAGCGCGCTAATGTTCTTCCTGATGAATAATGTATAACTAACTGGGCATCTAGCCCTCTAATGCCCAGATCTAACGCACTAATGTACTACTATTTTGACATAATTTGTGTGAAATGACTTAACACACATACAAATGACTCAATATCACTTATACATGGAAATAGGTCAGTACGGGATGTAATTTGAGATATCCTGAACTAGGCGGAGCCAGATCAGTGGTTAGTGACGGTACACGGTGTGCAAAGTGAGTTGTGTTGTATCCCAATTGAAATTATTTGAGCGGTATTTACTTTTGCTTTTGAATTCATATTCTATCTTTCATTACTCTATTCCTGGTATGTTGTAATGGAGAACATAGAGGCTTCCCTCAGTGTCATTTCTGTGTGTACGTCTACTAGGCCATTGCACATGTGCCATTTCGGTGAATAGGGCTACCCGAGAGTTATGACGGGTACGTGTGGGTGCATCGTAGGTTCCACACCGACCACCTAGCGGATCCAGATACTAGCTTATTTGGGTGCTACTCACCAACAATAGTCTGTTAGGAGTCTGAAATATGGCGCCAGTCCGACCCTAGGGGCTAGGAACACACACTTTGAGCTTTCAATGTTACATATGCATTCGATGAGCACAGTTGCATGTATTTTATTTACGCATGTTTATTTAATAGCTTTATTTCAATTCCAGTATTTACTTTCAGTATTGCTCGCTTAATTTCCTTAGGAATACTCACTTTGGACTCGTCATCTGTCTTTTTGTGATGGCTTGAGTTCAGATCCTTGTACAAGCTGAGGCAAGGGCAATCTTCTAGAGTATTTGTGATTCAGAAATATATAGGCAGTCTTGTACATTTGTATATACATATTTTGTTTTATTTCGGGGATATGGGTTGTGATTGATCTAATAAGACTCTATACTGTTGATATTTTGTAACATTAAGGTACATTGGTTGTACACACTAAGTATCAGATTTAAAGGCATGACTTAATTGTTTTGTATTTTAATTGTCATGATAAAAGACTTTTGCTGTGGTTATTTGGGATTAACTTGATCTTATAGGCAGATGAGTTGAGTTTAGTAACAATTTAAACAAGAACAATTATTGTAATTTGAGGTTAATCATGGTTAAATAGTGGATGAGTTGGCATGTGGAACACACCAGGCGTTGGTAGGCTAGGTTGTGGGTTCGCATCAGCCCCCGTGGCAGTCTATTTGGAAAATGGACCGTTACATCCCCGATCCTCAAGACTCTGTGCAAATTTTCTTAAGAAAACACCCACTTCCTAATCTTCTCAAAATCTCGCTGACCATCAAAATAAACTAGCTTCAATCTGATGAAATCCTTCACAAATTAAACCTCTATTGTCAAGCTAGAAGATGTAGGAGTGAAAGACGGTGTATAAACTATCTTTATGGCTGGTGCTATCACTATCGCTATAGTCTTTACTACCGGAGTTGCTGGTGTTGTAGTAGGAAGCTCTAATGCCGTAGGGTTGCAAGTGGGGCAGGGAAGGGCGGCGATTGTAATTACCGTCCCCGTCCCCTCAAGGTGCGGGGCAGAGATTTATTCTTGCAAACTCCCCACGAGGTGAACTTTGCCGCCCCACCCCGCGAGGATCCTCGCGGGGCGGTAAATCCATACAGTGCCTCATCTATTTTGTAAAAAATATCTATTTTGATTTTCATTCCCTGATCATTTTGAAACTTAAGTACTATTTTCTCAATTTTTTTAAGAAACTACTTTTCTTAAATTGAAGGTTTAATGTGGATTTGTTTTGTTGATTGAGTTACAAGTTACGATACTTAATTAAATATATAAGATTTCCAAATCTTGTATGGAAAATATATCTCAATGATTTTCTAAATATAATTTTATATATCTTTATGATATAACATATATATATATATTATAATTAGTTTAATGGTAAAAATAAATTTTATTGTTAGAGATCTTGAGTTTCATTCCATATATTACATATATTTTAAGTAAAGAAATTAGATAATTTTTTAGTAAAAACATAAAAAATGGAAAATTCTATGCAAGGGATGCGGGGCGAGGAATCCCCGCGGGGCGAGAACAATTACCATCCCTGCAACCCTGGGTGGAAGTAATGTGGAAGTAGTAGTAGTAGGGGTCAGCGCCTGTGCTGCTGGAGCAAAACAAGTTGTCATCATGGCAATGAAATCAACTAACTATTGTCCTTCAGCAGCTACTCAGTCAGATAACCTCTGATGGTCCTCAGTAGACAAAATAGTAGGCTAGCTGCCACTAGCACCTGCATACTCGTTATCGTGTGAATCAGCCATCAGTGTCTGCATGTTGATAGTGAATGCAAATCAACTACTACATAAATAACGCATATATGTATATATATACATATAGAAACTAACGTGTACATATAATAAATCCCCATTTCACTTCCATTCACTCCCCAACTAATGTTTTCTAAGCAAAGACCATTTAGTTTCCACATCTTAATTTGTGTCTTACGGAAACTCATTGGTTGATTATTAGAAAAGTTAGTCTCTCATATCAACTGTGATGTTGGTATCACTTAGTTAAAGTAAATTAAACTCCAATTGACTAGGCTCTATAAACCTAGGCTCTGATACCAACTGTGACGACCCCTTCTCAAATTAGAGCACCCCTAGCCTAATCCCGTTGTTAAGACTATAACTTCTACCATGTATAATTTTACAACATATTAGTCAGCCATTTTCTGATACACTTACCTCAACAACTACATTTTCTAATAAACCTTAAACCATTCTTAAACTTAATAGTATTTTAGAATAAATTAAAATTTCACAAAATTTAAAAATTATTCAGCTAAAGTCTTGAAAATTTAGCGGAAGCAATTAATATAAACCCTAGTATCTAGAAAACTAGGAAACAAAGATCACATGCATATATATAACAAACGTCGATAACTATATATCAACACGTGTCTGTCAGCTAACTATCACTTAACCCATAATGCACATCCCTAAGAGTATATAAAGACATACATAAAAGTCATACAAAAAAACGAAAAACCTACAAAATCAATGTAACTGCACTCCACTGGCTTAGAGGTAGTTGTTGATCTTCTCCTTACCTAGTCTGCTACTTGATGGATCTGAACCCACCATCATAAAAGGGACAGTGAGTACAGGAAAGTAAAAAGTAACATTGAGAGATATTTATCCACATTTCTAAATATACAACAAGTATCTAAAGGCATAACAATAGCAACTATGCTGAAAAGAAATCAAGCTATAAGAAACTTCAGTTAAGTAATATGAAATTAACATTTACCTAAACAGTAATGATTTAGGGTCGGTTGGCTGTGAGTTACATCACATCAACCTTTTTTCACTATCTAGGGCATAATTAATTCTTTTTAGATGCCTTCACATCATTACAAATACATTTCCCATATATAAATTATCACAACCCAAATAACTAATTTTAGTTTAATTTGTTAATCAGGATTAAATGAATCGTGATCTGGGACCCACAATGAGATACCTATCATTACTAAGGTAAGGAGGCCTGAGGTAAATGTTATATTTCTACTAATGTATCCCTAGTGTATTGTATATATGTAGACTACTAAGTCATTTCTACTTACATATAGGTGTCAGGACCTAAGCGCAGATGCGTCTGATATGCATACCGGCGTAGGACTGAGTTAGAGAGCAATGTAGTGAGTTGATATAAGATTTATAGTGCTTTTATAAGTGGTATAGATGGGGCTATGGTTGGTTATGTATTAATACACTTAAGTTAGTAAGTTAAAACAATAGCCACTTGGCATTTCTCAAAACACATGTTAGCATATTTCAACACCAATTGAGTTATAGTTTGGTGTCAGTTAAGAATGAGTTAGTGGGACATATGTTAGTAAATGAATCATTACATAAGTCTCAAGATACATGTGCACACTAGGATCAACAGCTATCAATCAACCATATCCAATTCATGACTATAAAGCTTTTGGTCAACACATGCAACTCAACTCTTTCATTTTGAATTTTTAAGTGAGAAGTAAAGTTGTTGGAGTGAAGAGAGCAGCTGGAGGAGGAAGAAGAACATCAAATTTAGTGATTTGGTGAAGAAGAAACTAAAGTTTAGCTAGTGTACATCAAGTTAGGTAACTTTCCTACATCATAAATATAGCTCAATTCAATGAATTCATGTATTTGATGATAAGTGTTGATGTTTTATGTTGTAAATGGTGTCTTGGAACTCTAGAGGTGTGTATGAGGGTTCTCAAGGCATCAAGATAGCTTATATGTTGGGAAAACATGGAATTCTGATTACAAAATCCTGGTTTCTGCAACACATAGCGCGCTATACAGGATAGGTAGCGGGTTACGTTGGTCATTAGCATGCTACACTGGGTCATTAGCGCGCTACATTCTATGAAAGTAGAAAAACCAGCAAGTCTTAAGAAGTCCTTAAATACATTAAATGATTCTAATATGCTAGGTAAAGATCCAAACACACTCAAAAACATATAATATGATGTCAGGAACCTAAGGAATTATTTTGAGAGCTCAAACACGAGTTTCAAGGCATTGAAAGGCTAGAGTAGCATAGGAAATTTTGTCGTATGTAAGGAAACTGATTAAGAAATTTTTTTACATTTCATTCCAATTCATATGTTCATTTCCAATCATTTGGACTAAATTGCCTTTGTACTCCATGTGCCATGACTTCTTCATTCTCATTCCATGAGGTTGTTTCGTGGCATAGTTTGTTGATAAAATGATTTTATTGACTCCAATTCATGTGCTATGTCATTATTGACTATTATTGCTAGTGGTTAGTGAAATAGCATGTTATTAGGTAGTTTCTATATAGTGTTGTAAATCTATATAGTGTTGTAAATCTATATCCTCTGTGCATTAGTTATGCAATTGAATTTGTTGGATTCCAATACCTTGTTGTTCTTTGAATATGAAAGTGGCTCTTGTATCATTTTATGATAGAAATTCGTCTAACACACGGGGGTCACTAGAATTTCCAAGTTGATCAGGATTTCTCCACTATCTTGTCCAACTATAAGGTATGGGACTCGGGGTTGTTGGCAAGCATAACTTAGGTGACTTCACGAGTTGTTAGACACGAGGTTGTTGGCAATTATACACCCCAGTCACTGGCACTTGGGATAATTATAAAAGCAAATTGTACCGTGTAAGTATGACTTTCACAGAGATGTAGAACACAACTCCATCCTTATATAGTAAAAAAGCTGATGTGATGAAGATCACGGCCAACAAGCCGTAGATCATTAGTACTTAGCCTAGTGTCAGTTTCATTTTATTTAACTAAAGTATCTCTTTGCCTGATATTCTTTCAGCATAGTTGCTATTATTATTATGCTTTTTGATAATTGCTACATGATTGAGAATGTGAAAAAATTCATGTCTCTCAGTATTACTTTCTATTTTGTGAAGGTAATACTGAGACACATGATGTTATATATCGAGTAGAAAATTTATCGAGTAGCAAATTTATCGAGTTGCAAGGTAGAAAGAGAAGATCAGCGACTACCTTTGAGCCAGTAGAGCACTACTACAATGGTTTTTGTAGGTTTGGTTTGTGATGTGTTATTTTTTATGTATATGACATTCTTTTGGGGGGTTTAATATTATGAGCTAAGTGATAGGTACCTTGACTAGACTCATAATGTTATATATCACCGTTGCATTATATTTATGCTTGTGATCTTTAATTCTTGGTTTTTTCGAAAAGGTTTGGTTGCATGTTTATAAGTTTCCGCTAGTTAATTAGTTAAGACTTCCATTACATAACTTTTAAGTTAGTAAATTTTAATTAACTCTGATTTATGAATTTACATAGGATTGGTATATGTTTATGTCTATTTGAAACCTAAATAATTGATAGGTAATACGGTTGTTGAAAAAGTTGACTAATTCGTTTTTAGGTCCTATATGGTGAGACTAGGGCTTAATAACGGGATTAGGCCAGGCGGTGCTCTAATTTGAGAACGGGTCGTCACATTTGGTATCAGAGACAATGTTTATAAAAACCTAGGTTATAGAACCTAAGTTTATCAAAATTAAGATTTTGGAAAATAGTCATTCCACAAGGTAATGCCAAAGCTATAGTGTGCAGCCAAAGATTCAGCTTTTCCAATAAGTAACAAATAAAAACTTAAAATTTGAAAAAAATAGAAATTTTAGTTGTCGAAAACCAAATGATCATTGCCTAGAAACCATTAGTTGGGAAGTGAGTGAAAGTGAGTTGGGGATGTCTTATATGAACTTGTTAACTTTTTTATATGTATATATGCATTATCTACATAGTAGCTGATTCACGATCACTATCAACTTGTAGACACCAATGACGGATTCTTGCGATAGCATAGCGGGGATGCAGTTGCGAGTGGCAGCCAACCTTCTTTACCATTAGCAGATAACTTTCGGAGGGTATTTGATCGAGTAGCTGCTCAGGGGCAGCAGTTAGCGGAGTTCATTGTTATGATGACTACACGTTTCGCTCCACCAACACGGACACTAGTCCCCGCTGCTACAACTACAACCACATTACCGATAGTAGTACCAATAGTGCAAACTATACCTGATATAGCACCTCCAGCTATAGAGATAGTTTTTACACCTCTATCTTTTAGCTTGTCGGCAGATGTTCAGTTGGTGAAAAATTTCATCAGACTGAAGTAGTATACTTTGTTGGTTAGCGAGACTTTCAGAAACTCGAGAAGTAGGTTATATCTCAGGGGGATTTATATAGTCTTGATGATTGACTCCGAGTTGAGATTTGGTGGCATGCTATGATAGCTTCCGTGGGAGAGTTTGACTATTGGGATGCCTTTAAGAGGAAGTTTTATCAGTAGTACTTCCTACCTGTAGTGATGAGGAGGTTAAGGAAGGAGTTCATGAACTTGAGATAGGGAGCTAACAAGTCAGTGTTGAGCTATAGAGATAGATATGGCTATCAAATGCAGTTAGCTGGAGATTTAGTGAGAGAGGATTCTGAGGTTGTGTACCATTTTGTATATGGATTAAGGCCGGATATTAGATTTTGTGTGGTCAGTTCAGGTGCCAAGACATTGGAGGAGATTTATGAGCATGCACTTTCTTATGAGACTTATTATTTGGGTAATGTTGCCGATGGGACACCATTAGTACCAATGTTGACACCTGATCAGGTTATGAAGTATGAAAGGAGAAGAAAGTGGGGCAAAGGACTGAGGAGATAGGATATAGGTTTCCAGGGTATAAGGATATCTACAACAGTTGTACCATATGTATCATCTTCTGTGCCTTTGCAGACCATTATTGGTAGACCTTCCTTATAACCACAAGTTAGACTTGCATTACTAGCTCTAAATACTACTGCTACTACTACTACTTTGCCACCTCTACAAGCACCACCAGCTCCACATCAGTAGTAGTAGGGTGGTAAAGGCCGCGGTAGAGGTAAAGGTAGAGGATGATAGTTCCAAACAGGTGCAGGAACAGGCACATGCCCTAGATCAAGTTCAGGGTCAACGTGGTCCTATCACATGTTATAGGTGTGTTCATGTAGTCGTGATTCCACTATAGAGTCGAGAGGGTGTACATATGGTTGCACAGCCTGATGCAAATTCCATACAGAGATTCGTTGAGGATATGGTTTCTATTTTTAGTAGAGAGTCTCATGTTTTGTTTAATTCAGGTTCTACAGTATCTTTCATTGCTGGTCGCAACTAGGCATCTTAGGGTTAACATCGGTTAGATTCGGCATACATTTGATTTTGAGTACTGCAGCCAGGGACAAAGTTTACCCTACTTGTCTTAGTGAGAAATGCTCAGTACAAATAGGCGGGGTAAGATTACCTGTAGACTTCGGGGTGCTCGAGCTCGTAGAATTCGACGCATTGTTAAAGATGGATTGGCTTGAAGCATATCACGCTCATATTGACTTTTTCAATAAGGCAATGATATTTAAGATTCTAAGGCGTCCAGTTTTTACATATAGTGGAAGTATAACGAGAGCTGAGGGCACTTGAGGTTGACTTGCGACTTGTGGAGAAATGGAGATTCTAGTGTCGCTATACACCATAGTAAAGAGTCATGGACCTAGACTTGCAGGGATACCAATTTTGTATGAATTTCTAGATGTTTTTCTGGAAGACTTACCTGGTTTACCAACACCAAGATAGATAGATTTCATTATTGAGTTGGTACCACGCACTAGACCGATTTCTATACCACCATATCGCTTGGCTTCACGAGAGTTGGACGAGTTGAGGAGTTAGTTGCAAGATTTGGGAGAGAAGGGATTCATCACACCTTCTATGTCACCATGGGGAGCACCAGTGCAATATGTGAAGAACAAGGATGATACTTTGAGACTGTGTATCGATTATAGATAGTCGAACAGGGTTACAGTCAAAAACAAGTATCCCTTACCATGAATTGATGATTTATTTGATCAGCTTTTAGGAACGCAATATTTCTCTAAGATAGACCTGCGATCATCAGCTTAAGATCAGGGATGAGGATAGGTCCAAGATGACATTCAGTATGAGATATGGACATTATCAATTTACATTTATGTCGTTTGGTTTGACTAATGATCATGTGATGTTTATGGATCTAATGCACCGGGTAATGAAACCATTTCTCGACAATTTTATGAATGTTTTTATTGATGATATATTGATATATTTGAGGACTCGAGAGGATCACAAATAGCACCTTAGGGAGACGTTGCAGACTTTGAGGTAGCATAGACTTTACGCCAAATTCACTATGTGTGAACTTTAGTTGTTAGAGGTGAAATTTTTGGGACATGTTGTTGGAGCTGCAAGCATTGCAGTAGATCCATCCAAAATTTAGGCTATTGTGGATTGACCACCACCGATGTCAGTTATGGAGATCAGGAGTTTTTTGGGGTTAACAGGATATTACCAAAGGTTTGTGAAGGATTTTTCAAAGATCGTTTCACCAATGACACGATTAACCCAAAAAGACGTTAGGTTTTATAGGTATGAGGAATGCGAGGAGGCATTTACTCAATTGAATAGATTGTTGACTACTGCACTAGTGGTGATATCACCATAGGCTGGAAAGGTTTCTTGGTATATACAAATGCTTCTCATAAGGGTCTTGGTTGTGTGTTGATGCAGGACAGAGGAATGGTGGCCTATGCATCGAGACAACTGAATATACATAACAAGAAATATCCAACTCGTGACTTAGAGTTGGTAGCATTAATGTTTGCTTTGAAGATATGGAGACATCAGTATGGAGAGAGGTTCACACTCTATACTAATCATAAAAGTTTGAAATACCTCTTCACACAGAAGAGCTAAACATGAGACAATGTCGATGGTTGTAATTCTTGAACGACTACGACTTTTCTTTGGAATATCATCTAGGAAAAGTTAATGTAGTTGTAAATACACTGAGTAGAATAATGACAGGAGACGATGAGATCGTTAGTAGCCATATGACACACGAGTATGGACTACTTAAGGCAGCGACAATGATGACTTAGTCAGATATTCCTACCAACACTCGAGTGATGATTTGGGCACAAATGAGGCTTTAAAAGATTTCTAGTCAAAGAGTGTCAGAGGGTTGAGAGCTGACATTCTATACTCGAGATTTAGTGAGTTACCCAAAGTATAGATTCTAGTTACTGGACTGATACGGGGGATCAGTGTTTCAGATTCGGAGGCAAAATGTGGACACCAACAGTGGCAAAGCTGATAGATGAGATTATTCAAGAATGACACAGTTCTCATATCACTGTTCATCCAGGAAAGACCAAAATGTACCATGACATGAAGAGACATTTTTAGTGGCCTAGGATGAAAGTGAACATATAGGAGTTTATCAAGAATTATGGGATCTACCAACATGTGAGGGTAGAGCATCGTAGACCTGACGGATTATTACGGCCCCTTCCCATTTCACAATAGAAGTGGGAAGATATTGCCATGGATTTTGCTAAAGTATTTTCGAGGACTGTCTGTTGACATGATTCTATCTGGTCGATTGTGACAGATTGATGAAATCTGCATATTTCATACTAGTTGCAGCTCAATACACATTTGACCAGTTGAGTGTATTATTCGAGAGAGAGATTATTAGGCTGCATGGGTACCATTAACTATTACATTAGATAGAGATGTTATGTATATGTCCAAGATGTGGCGAAGTATGTAGGAGTAGTATTGGACGCGCCTACGATTTAGCACAACCTTTCACCCTCAGACTGATGAGCGGACTGAAAGGCTAATTGAGACTTTTGAGGATATGCTCAGGGCTTTCGTACTTGAGTTTGGCGGATCTTGGGAGGAGTATCTACTATTGTGTGAGTTTGCACGTAATAAAAATTATAAGGCTATCATTGAGATGGCGCCATTTGAGGCATTATATGGCAGACCATGTCACTCATAATCTTGTTGGGCTGAGCTAGAGGACCAGGGCATTATATGGCCTGAAATTGTTATCGATCACACATAGAAGGTACAACAGATTTGCCAAAGGCCTAAAGGAGCCCAGGAGAGGCAAAAGAAGTATGTAGACATGTATCGCAGCGATCTCACGTGTGACGAGGGACCTTTAGTGTATCTAAAGGTTACTCCTCGTAAGGGTCTTTATAGATTTGGTTTGAAAGGAAAGTTAGCACCGAGATTTATCGGGCCTTTCAAGATCAAGAAATGGGTAAAAAATGTTGCTTACGAGTTGGATTTACCTCCATAGATGTCAGGGATTCATTTAGTGTTTCATATTACTATGCTTAGACTAGCCAAGTCAAAGGCAGGAGAGAGACTGATAGTGGACTTGACTCAGATTGACTTGAGTGAGGATATATCATTTGAAGAGCAGCTAGTACAAATCATAGACATGAGGGTACAGTAGTTATAAGGCAAGTATATCCCAAAAATGTTAGTCAAGTGGCAGTTTCATGAAGACTCAGAACTCACTTGGGAATGTAAAGACTATATGCGAGATAAATTCCCGTACCTCTTAAAGTCAGGTATAACTTTAAAAAAATTTTAATTTTGAGGATGAGATTTCAATTAGTTGGGAAGTATTGTCATGGCCCAAATAGCTAATTTTAGTTTAATTTATTAGTCAGGATCAAATGACTTGTGACATAGGACTCGCAGAGCGATACGTATCATTACCGAGGGTAGGAGGCTGAGGTAGATTTTATATATGTTGTAACGTATGCCTAGTGTACTATATATGTGTAGACTACTAAGTCATTTCTACTTACGTATAGGTGTCTAGGCATGAGCGGAGACGCACCTTC
Source organism: Stephania yunnanensis (assembly GCA_039657365.1). Classification (NCBI taxonomy): domain Eukaryota; kingdom Viridiplantae; phylum Streptophyta; class Magnoliopsida; order Ranunculales; family Menispermaceae; genus Stephania; species Stephania yunnanensis. Next base: position 20,473,899 of record CM077581.1, on the reverse strand, counting down.
ATATGCATATCGGCATGGGACTGAGTTAGAGAGGAATGTGGTGAGTTGATATAAGCTTTATAGTGTTTTTATAAGTGAATAAAACAATAGCCACTTGACATTTCTCAAGACACGTATTGGCACATTTCAACACCAATTGAGTTATTGTTTGGTATCACTTAAGAAAGAGTTAGTGGGACATGTGTTAGTAAGTTAGTCATTGGATAAGTCTCGAGATATGTGTGTACATTAAGATCAAAGGCTATCAATCGACCATATCCAACTCATGACTATAAAGCTTTTAGTCAATACAAGCAACTCAACTCTTTCATTTGGAATTCTTAAGTGAGAATCAAAGTTTGCTGGAGTGAAGAGAGTAGCTGGAGGAGGAAGAAGAACATCAAATCTAATGATTTGATGACGAAAAACTCAAGCTAAGGTAGTGTACATCAAGTTAGGTAACTTTCTTACATCATAAACATGGCTCAATTCAATGAATTTATGTATTTGATGATATGTATTTATGTTTTCAGTTGTAAATGGTGTCTTGGAACTCTATAGGTGTGTCAGGGCATCAACATAGCCTATGTGTTAGGAAAACTCAGAATTCTGATTGCAAAATTTTGGGTTCTGCAATACATAGCGCGTTATGTAGGATAGGTAGCGCACTATGTTGGTCATTAGCACGCTACATGTTATGAAAGCAGAAAAGCCTGCAAGTCTCAAAAAGTCCTTAAACACTATAAATGAGTTTAATATGCTAGGTAAAAGTCCAAACACACTAAAAACAGATAATGTGATGTCATGAACCTAAGGAATTTTTTTGGGAGCTCAAACATGAGTTTCGAGGCATTGAGAGGCCGGAGTAGCATATGAAATTGCATGGTATGTAAGTAAATTGATTGAGAGATTTCTTTGCATTTCATTCATATTCAAATGTTCATTTCCAGTTATTTGGACTAAATTGCTTTTGTACTCCATGTGTCATGACTTGTTGTTCATTCTCATTACCCGAGGTTGTTTCATTGTATAGTTTGTTGATAAAATGATTTCATTGACTCCAATTCATGTGCTATGTCATTATTGACTGTTAATACTGGTGGTCGGTGAAATAGCATGTTATTAGGTAGTTTCTATATAATGTTATGAATCTTTATCCTTTATGCATTAGTTATGCGATTGTATTTATTGGATTCCAATACCGTGCTGTTCTTTGAATATGAAAGTGGTTCTTGTATCTAGGGTCATTTTATGATAGAAATTCGTCTGACATACGGGGTCACTAGACTTTTTAAGGTGATTGGGGTTTCTCCACTATCTTGCACAACGCACGAGGTATGGGATTCGGGGTTATTGGCAGGCATAACTTGGTGACTTCACGAGTTGTAAGACTCGGGGTTGTTGGCAAGTATACACCCTAGTCACTGACATTTGGGATAATTATAAAGGCATATTGTACCATGTAAGTACGACCTTCACAGAGATGTAGAACACAGCTCTATCCTTATATAGTGGAAAGGCTGATGTGATGAAGATCACGACCGACCAGCCCTAGATCATTACTACTTAGCCTAGTGTCAATTTCATTTTGTTTGACCAAAATATCTTTTTGCATGATATTCTTTCAGCATAGTTTCTATTATTATTATGCTCTTTGATGCTTGTTGCACAATTGGGAATGTGAACAAATGTCTCTAAGTGTTGCTTTATATTTTCATGTACTCACCATCTAGTTTATGACAATTGGTGCAGATCCATCAAGTAGTAGGCCAGGCAAAGAGATGATTAGCGACTACCTCTGAGCCAGTAAAGCACTGCTACACAAGATTTCAGAGTTTTGATTTTTGATATATTACTTTTTATGTATATGATATTCTTTTATGGGTTTTATATTATGGGCAGAGTGATAGGTACCTTGACCAGACACATGATGTTATATATCGCCGTTTCATTATATATGTTGATGTGATCTTTAATTCCTGATTTTGTCCACAAAGGTTAGGTTACATGTTTATAAGCTTCCGCTAGTTAATTAGTTAAGACTTTCGTTGCATAACTTTTAAGTTAGTAAATTTTATTTAACTCTTATTTATGAATTTACACAGGATAGGTATGTGTTTATATCTATTTGAAAACTAAATAATTGGTAGGTAATAAGGTTGTTGAAAAGGCTGACTAATTCTTTGTTAGGTCCTATATAGTGAGACCATGGCTTAATAACGGGATTAGGCCGGGCAATGCCCTAATTTGAGAAGTGGTCGTTACATAATACTCATAAGTGCCCTTCACATGTGATGTATACTTGCCAATAACCTCGGATCTCATACCTCATGTTCTACACAAGCTAGTGGTGAAATCTCGACATCCCGAGCATCAAATGACCTTGTGTGCTACTGCTATCTTTATATATCATGGTCCTAAATAAGAACTATTTTTATAAGCCAAGAAATGACATGATTTAGAAATCCAATAATGTATTTGCATATCTAATGCACAAAGAAAAATATATCAAAATACCATCACACGCCAAACTAGTAGAATGCTATTTCATTTGACTAGACATCTCCGCAATCAAGAATGACATAGCACATAATTTAGAGTCAATGAAACCATTTAATCAAAAACCAATGTCGTGAAAATCAACTTATAAAATGAGGAGAAACAATTCATGGCATGTAGAGTACAAAGGAAAACTATGTTCAAATAAGTGAAAATGAATAATCAAAATAGGAATTAAATGTAAATAAATATCTCAACTAGTTTACTTACAATCCATGCAAATTCCTAGCTAATCCAGCCTTCTGACACCTAAAAGCATGGATCCGAAGGCTAAAGACTATTCGCTAGGGTCCTAGTATCATTTCATATGTTTTAGAGTGTGTTTATACCTTTAGTTATAGTTTTTTTTAGAACGTTTAAATCAAAATTAAGAAATTGTTGTTTTTATGTTGTCATAGCACATAGTGCGCTAGGTGACTGGTCCAGAGTACTAGTGACCTCATTAGCGCACTAGTCAGATTTATTAGCCGCTAGCTAGCTTAACTAGTGCGCTATGTGTAGGAAAACCTAGAATTCTGCAATTAGAATTATGAGTTCTCTCAATACATAGACCGCTCCAACACTTTGGGTTCTTTTTTCTCATCTACTAAAAACCCCAATGTAGGGTTTTAGGGTTCATACGTAGTGGAAAATTCAAAAACATTTTGAAAAAAAAAATCTCTAACATGATCGAAAATAAGTTCTATTAAACTGTATATACAAAAGTAAGTCATACCTTAATATGTGATTTCATTCTCTGATTGTTCGATTTCCAACACGTTCACTGAAATCTACACACAAATGGTGACCACAATTTGGGGTGTTAGCCCCAAGAGAGATAAAACCATTTTTCTTTTCTCTTATAAAATCCAAAGAACACGAAATTTGCAAAAATGAAAATCTTATATCGTTTTAGGGTTTTGACCCTTTATTTATATGTGTAGATAAGCCCTCGCTTAAAATCTTGTTCATAATACAACTATTCTATTTACGCAGTTTAAGCAAATTACACTAATGTCCCTATTAATAAGTTATCAAATAACGAATCGTAAGGGCTTTTATGTCATGAATTTTATCATATAAACTCATTGCTTTTGACCAATTGAAATTGCACAAAGCCATTCTTTGTGTGCGACCCAATAGGTTCATACAACATTGTTAATGAACCAAAACAATTTAGGTACACAAGTCATAAGAGGTCTCTAGCAAGGCATTATAACTACCCAAGTAACATGAATATCAAAATTGATACAACCTAATGAATAACAAATATAATATCTTTTTTTCGTGCAATATCGTTTGGCTAAACATAATACATGGAAAGTCACATTTAATATTCAATCGCACAAATCTAGATCCTTGTGGAAACTAAAAATGTCCAAGTGAAATTAATCATATAAATTCACATGGACTTGCCTATTATTAGTCTATCATATCGAGGGATCCACTGATATCTCTCTCTATACGAGAGTGACAAATTCTATCTTAATTACAAACCTTTATATATTATTCCCATGGTAACCAATCGCAATCTTTGTAATCGTCTGTTTAAAGGCAACATTTGATTGTGTGGAATTACCATGCTCTTAATATTGAAGTCTATGGTAATCTCAAGTCGAATGACTAAATCATATACCTATCATGAGCAACACCTATGACTCCATCCATGTGGTTTTCTCATAGCGGGTCAGTCCAAGACCTTGTTCCTTAACAAGTACTCATGATTTCGATTCATATCCCTATACGGATGATCATCATACGACCATCAATCAAGATTCACACTAGTCTTAATTCATTCTAATTCCCAGTATAATGACCGACTAAAGACATTTAGGATATTTCTACAAATACCATGGATCTTACAATAAGGTAAACAATCAATCACTTATAATAAAACAATAAATAAAAACTCAATTTATTAAATAAAATTATAAGATAAAAAAATGTTTTTTGATTGTCCTAGGGCACATGCCCCGACATCTTCCACTTGCACTAAGGCCAAGCATTCGTGTATCTAATACCTAATGACCTAAAATGACCACCATGTTTCGCGTTTATATGAGCCTTTATCAAAAGATCAACGACATTGTCTTTCGTAGGAACTCTGTAAATCTTCAAGTCTCCCCTCTTAATGATTTATCGAATGAAATGAAAACATCTAAGTATATGTTTGGATCGGTGGTGTGATCTTGTTTCCTTGTCTTGTTATATTGCCCGATTGTTGTCATAATAGAAGCACACAGAGTTACCAATACTCGAAACCATACCAAGTTTAGATATTAAATTTTGATCCAAACCGCCTCTTAAACTGCGTCAGATACTGCAATATACTCAGCTACTGTTGTAGAATCTGCCACAGTTTTTCACTTTGATCTTTTCCAACTCACTGCATCTCCATTCAAAGTAAACACATATCCATACTGTGATCTTAAGTTAGCTATATTAGTTTCAAAACTTGCATATGTGTAACCAGTTACAACAAGCTTGTCTTCTAAACTTCCATAGACCAAGAACATTTCTTTAGTCCTTCTCGAGTACTTAAGAATGTTCTTTACCACTATCCAGTGAATCTCACAAAGATCTGACTGATATCCGTTTGTTGCACTCAAAGCATATGATACATCGGGACATATGTTGATGCAATAGTTGAAGCATATGGAATCGTATTCATACTCTCTCGTTCATCAATAGTTTTTAGACATTGAGTCTTGTTGAGACTTGTACAATGAGACATTGGCAATGACCTTCTTTTAGAGTCTTGCATATTAAATCTATTCAGTACCTTATCTATGTAAGCACTCTAACTTGGACAAATCAGCCTTTTAGATTTATCCCTATAGATCTTAATCTCAAGGATATAGGCTACATCTCCTAAGTCCTTCATTGAGAAACACTTCCCTAACCAAGACTTGACGCTCTACAAGGTTAGGATGTCATTTTCAATGAGTAATATATCATCAACATATAGTATCAGGAAAACAATCATGTTTCCTCTGACCTTCTTGTATACACAAGGCTGATCTTCATTTTTAATGAAATCGAGTTCCTTAATTACTTCATCAAAATGAAGACTCCAACTCCGAGAAGCTTGCTTTAATTCATAGATGGACCTTTAAAGCTTGCAGACCTTCCTAAAATTCTCAGGATGAACAAACCCTTCAAGCCATATAATATACACGTCTTCAAGTAACTTTCCATTTAGGATAGCTATTTTGACATCCATTTGCAATATCTCATAGTCATAATATGCAATTATACAGATTATAATTCTAATTGATTTAAGCATGGCTATAGGAGAAAAAGTCTCATCATAATCAACACCTTGAGTCTATCTGAAACCATTTGCTACTAGTCGTGCTTTATAAGAATGCATGCCATCCATGTCGGTTTTCTTCTTCAAAACTCATTTACATCCAATGGTTTTACCACCTTGTGATAAATAACCCAGGTTCCAAACTTGGTTATCATACATAGATTGCATCTTAGAATTCAAGGCACTAAGCCATTTATCTACCTCAAGGCTAGACGCAACCTCTAGATGAGTAGTAGGTTCATTATAATCCATAAGCGACACCTCTCTACTATCAATAATAAGAAATCCAAATCTCTTAGGCTAATATATTACCCTATTAGACCTACGCGGGCATTGTGATACCTATAGAGGTTCAACTAGTACATGACTTTGTTGATCTCCTATTGACAGTTGAGTGTTTATTTGTAGTTCTTGAACTTCTTCAAGAATTACTTTATTCCTGTTATTATCTTTTGAAATAAACGCTTTTTCCATAAAGACACCATTGTGAGCTATAAACACTTTGTTCTCAGTGGGATTATAAAAGTAGTATCCTCTAATTTCTTATTGGATAACCAACAAATACATACTTGGTAGATTTGATTGATAGTCTTTTTGAGATTTGTCATCGTACGAAAACCTCACAGCCCCAAATTTTAAGGAAAGATAAACTTGGTCCTCTCTCAAACCACATCTCATATGGTGTTTTATCAACCACTTTTGAAGGAAATGATTCAGTCTAAACGCAATAGTTTTCAAGGCATAAACCCAAAAGGAAATAGGAGTATCTACATGACTCATCATAAATCTAACTATATCTAATAAAGTTCGATTTCTCCTCTCAAAAATGCCATTCCATTGTGGAGTTGTTGGGGAGTTAACTGTGAGACAATCCAGCAGTTTCTAAGATGAACATCAAACTATTAGCACAAATATTCAACAGCTCAACCTGATCGAAGTGTTTTAATAGTTTTACCGAGTTGATTTTGCACTTCATTTTGAAATGTTCGAAACATCTCAAAAGATTCACCTTTATGTTTCATGAGATATACGTAACCATATCTGTTGATATCATCAGTTAATGTGATAAAGTACAAATAACCACCTCTAGCCATTGTATTTAGAGGACGGCATTCATCAGTATGTATTAAACCCAATAAATCACTTGCTCTTTCAATGTGTCCAGTAAAGGGACTCCTTGTCATCTTGCGTAGTAAATAAGATACATATATTTCATATGATTCAAAATCAAATGAATCTAAAAGTCCATCTTTATAGAGTTTAGAAATGCATTTCTCATTTATGTGGCCAAAACAACAATGCCAAATGTAGGTTTGACTAAAATCATTCAACTTGAATCTCATTGTATTTACGTTAAGAATATGAGTATATGTGGAATTTTCATGTTTAGAATATAAAGTTCATCACACAAATCAGCATTCGTATAGAAAACGTCTTTATGAGAAATATAGCATTTATTATTCGGAATAAAGAAACTAAAACCATCCAAATCCAAATGTGAAACTGAAATGATGTTTTCACTTAAGGTAGGGACATAATGACAATTATTTAAAACTAAAACAAGTCCACCAGGTAAAATTAACTCATTGCATCCTACAGCCAATGCAACAAACTTTGCTCCATTTCAAACTCGTATGTTGACTTCTCCTTTCTTTAACTTTCTATTTTTGGTGAGACCCTGCATATTAATATAAATGTGAATCCATATACGGTATCTAATACCTAGGAATCACTAGTAGACAAGTTAACTTTAATAGCATAGGCACCTGAAGTAGTAGTTGCACTACTCTTCTTTTTTTTTAGATCTTCGAGATAAAGCTTGCAATTTCTGAACCAAAGCTCAAGTGCATGGCATAAATGACTATTTTGTTCTTTTTCCTTTTCCTTCAAGGACTATGAAGTAGAAGCAACCTTAGGCTTGACTTATTCCAAATCCTTTGTGACAGTCACAATAGCGTTGGTAACTTTAGCCTTGCCTTTAGCCTTTTTCTTTAAAGCCTTTTCTTTCTAAACCATCAATACATTAGCAATCAGTTTCTTGACATTTTGCTCAACACTTTTAAGCATCAAATGTAACTTGGAGATAGACTTTTCCATAATATTCATGTCATAGTTCATCACAAAATTATGAATAACTATCAGGCAATGAATGCAGGATCGAATCCATAGTCAACTCTTGGTTTATGGGAAATCCAAGTTTGTCAAGATTGTCAATATAGCCCTTCATTTTTATAATATGAGGAATAAATGAGGCACCCTCAGCCATTTTGCAAGAATGAAGGTTCTTGACTGTCTCGAACCTTTCTTACCTAACTTGCTCTTGGAACATTTCTTTTAGCGGCGTAGCCATTTTGTAAGCTTCCATGTGTTCCATGTCTTTCTGAAGTTCACAAACCATGGTTAACAACAAAATGCATGCAACATCAGCTGAGTTGTCGACATGCTTAGTCAATCCAATTAACCAAAACTACCCCTTATTTTAATTTCGAAAACTATTAATTAAAATATTTTAAATTAATTTGGGCCTACTTATAACTTAGTATCTTATCATAATCCAATTAGAATTTAAGATACTTTAAGTCTTTATCCAATTAGAATTTTCATATATCTCACCTATCATATAAGATTTGTAATTCTTAATTGATTACAAGTTTATCTACTATCTAATAGGAATACACTAAGGATAACCCCAATTAGATATAAGATCAAAATTAATTTTGAAATATTAATCATGCATTCAACACCAGAATCATATTAAATTAATCATATTAACCTAATCATGATTTCTATCATGCAGAAATACATAATTATTTAACAAAAATTAAATATGTATTGAATACTAGAATCACATTAACCTAAACATAATTTCTACCATGAACATACAAAACTCGCATCATTCAATATGAAAAAATATGTTAATCGAAATATTCAAAATATGAATATTATCATTGAATCAAATCATGTGTATGTATCAATATACATGAATTAACAACATTCTTTAAAACCAATTCTTGATAACAATTATCACAGAACCTATATGCATATCGTACATACACATAAATCAAGATCATGTTTTCACACATATATAATATATACATCAGAGAAAACATACAAACGTTTAATAGAACCAAATATGGCTTGGATACCACTATTGGGTTTTGGGGTTCATGTGTAGCGAAAAATCCAAAACATTTTTTGAAAAAAAAACCCTAACTTGATCAAAAATAAGTTCCATTAAACTAGATCTACAAAAGTAAATCATACCTTAATTCGTGATTTCTTTATCTGATTGTTTGATCCTCTATTAGAAATCCACATACGAACAGTGACCACAATTTGGGGTGCTAGCCCCAAGAGAGATAAAAATATTTTTTTTCCAAAATCTAGAGAACTTGAAATTTGCAAAAACGAAAATCTTATATCATTTTAGAGTTTCACCATTTATTTATATGTATAGATAAGCCCTTACTTAAAATCCTATTTATAATACAGCTATTGTATTTAGGCAGTTTAAGCAAATTACACATATGTCCCTATTAATAAGTTATCATATATCAAATCGTGAAGGCTTTTATGTCATGAGTTTTATCATATAAAATTCATTACTCTGGACCAATTAAAATTGTACGAAGCCATTCTTTATGTTCGACCAAATAGGTTCGTATGACGTTGGCAATGAACCAAAACCATATTAGTACATATGTCATAAGGTCTAACAAGGCATTATGACTACCCAAGTGGCATGAATATCAAAATCTATATAATCTAATGAATAATATATATCATATCATTTTCTCGTGCGATATCCTTTGACTAAGCATAAGACATAGAAAGTCACCCTTAATGTTCAATCGTACTAGTCTCGATCTTTAGGTAAAATGAAAACATCTAAGTGACACTAAACATATCAATCCACATGGACTTGGCCATTATTAGTCTATCATATCGAGGGATCCACTGATTTCTCTCTCTATACGATAGGATAAATTATATCTTGATTATATGCTTTCACATTTTATTCAGATGGTAACCAATCACAATCTTTATAATCGTCCGACTAATGACAACGTTTGATTGTGTCAAATTACCATGCTCCTAATATTGAAGTATATGGTAATCTCAAATCGAAGGACTAAATGATATACCTATCATGAGTAACACCTACGACTCAATCCATGCGATGTTCTCATAGCGGGTTGATCCAGTACCTTGTTCCTTAACAAGTACTCATGATCTCGATTCATATCTCTATACGCATGATCATCACATGACCATCAATCAAGATTCATATTAGTCTTAATTCATTATAGTTTCTTGTATAATGATCGACTAGGGACATTTAGGATATTTCAACAAATACTCATGGATCTTACAATAAGGTAAACATGTAATCAATTATAATATAACAACAAATAAAAACTTCAATTTATTTACAAAAATTATAAGATAAATAATCTTTGAAGATTATCCTAGGGCACATGGCCCAACACCCAAAACACGCATTAATACCACAAGATCAACTACAGCTCATATATTTCATAATTCATCCAATTAAACTAATTTACTAGTGTAAATAAAATTAACTAGTTAATAAACACCAAAAGTTTGATCTACACCTCCAAATCACCAAATTCATTTTAAGAATCTTGTTAATCTTCTTCTCCACGTTCTCTTCTCCACTAACTTTACTCAGTTTCTATTTTTTTGAAAATGAAATGGTTTGCCTAAGTTGATCCATTCTATCTTATATATTAAGATAAGGTTAATTGATAGCCATTGATTTGTACATACACATGTATCTCAAGACTAATCGAATGGCATACATATTGACAAAGTTTCCACTAACTTTATCTAACTAACACTAAATGGAACTCAATTGATCTCTTGATGTGTGAACACATATCTCGATAAGTATTAATTTCTAATTTCTTAACTTCCTAACTTAGGCTACATTTAATGTAAAATCAACCACAACCACTTTAATTCTATTATCTAAGCTTCTTTAATCTTAAACCAACTTACCATATCACTATCTACCCCAAATCCCACATCGACACGCATCTTAAGGTGTGTCCCCATTTATGTCATAACACCTAAATATAAATAGGAGTGACTTAATATCCTTCACATATACAGTACACTAGGCATACATCATAAAAAGTCTAACATATACCTCAGCCATATCACCTTGGCTACTGCACCTATCCTAATGTAAGTCCCTCATCACGGGTCTATAATCTTGATTAACGAATTAAACTAAGATTAAGAATTTGGGACGAGACACTATGGTACGGGATTCATGAGGATGCACACAAGTCTCGCTACACAGTTCATCCTGGCTGGACTTAGATGTATAATGACTTAAGGTGATTGTTTTGGTGGTCAAAGATAAAGGCTGAAGTGGGAGCATATGTTAAGTGTTTCCATATATGGATTTCGTCAGTAGACTACTACAGACGTCGATGAAGTACGATGTCATTTATGATGTGATTAAAAGGTTAACGAAATCAGCTCGCTTCATTCTTTGTTCAATGAGATAGACGTTCCCACAGCTGAGCATATTGTTTGAGCGAGAGATTATTAGATTGCATGAGGTGCCAGTCTATATTATATCGAACAAAGATCTAAGGTTAAATTCGAGATTCTAGGAGGCTATGCAGGAGCATTTTGGCACTATGTTGCAGTTTAATATGGCTTACCACCCTTAGACCGATGGCCACTCAGAGAGATTGATATAGATTTTAGAGGATATGCTCAGGGCTTGTATCTTGTAGTTTTCGAGTTCATGGGATAACTATCTACCACTGTGTGAGTTTGCATACAACAACAATAGGGCGAGTATTAGGATGTCACTATGAGGCATCATATAAGAGGTCTTATAGATTACTCGAGTGTTAGGCAGAGCAGAGGATAAAGTTATCGTTGGGCTAGATATATTTAATGATCACACAAAGAAGATTAGACAAATTCAGTAGAGACTTCACGCAACAGAAGATAGATAGAAGAAATGTGTAGATAATTATCATGAAGATCTGCGCTACAAGGAGGGTGACATGGTTTACCTACAGGTTTCCCTTTGAAATGGTCAGTAGAGATTTAGGATTAAGGGGAAACTAGTGTCGAGATTTATTCGACAGTTTAGAGTCGCAGTACAAGATGGTAGTTTTGCATATTGTTTAAAGTTACTTGCTAAGTTAGTTGGGGTCCATTGTACATTTCATATCTCTATGTTGAGACTAGCTAGGTCAGGACCGAGACCGATGGTTAACTTGAGACAGATTAAGGATCACCTTGATGTGACTTACGAGGAATGGTCAATAGTGATCATTGACTGCATGATTCAGGTTCTCAGGAGCAGGGAGTTCCTTAAGGTTCTAGTTTGTTGGCAGCATCATAGGACAAAAGGACTCACGTGGGAGCTCGAGTTGACTATGCAAAAGCGATACCCTCAGCTATTTCATGGTACAACAGTTAGTTTTACTTAAACTTCGAAACAGATTTTCCCTGGTTGGGAAGAATTGTAACTACCCTTTTTATTAATGTCGTTATTTATTTCATAATTTACGATTAGAACACTAACTCGGATCTATATGGATGCCTCGGATAGGCTAGGACACAAGTCGACCTAGGTACACTAGTTATTTGTTTGTTGATTGCTTATTTGTGATGCATATTTATGAGTTTATTCCTTAACACATCTCATGTTTGTGTTGTTATTGTTATATCATGCGAGATTGTATGACAGGTATTCGCTTCATAATGCATGTCAATGCAGGTATCGGGTAGGAAAAATACTAATACCTAGAATAAGCGACTAATTCATGTTATCGGGTAGTAATATAACTATAAAATAAGTCAATTTAATCGAAACAATAGGCTATGACATGCCTTGAGATGCGTGCTAAGACACGAGGCACTAGGTATCTGGTAGTTGAAGGTTAGTGAGACCACAGATTTATTGATAAAGGAGTCTACGTATACCAACCATAATTAAATATATTTCTAAGTTAATTTAAATAGTTGAATTTAATTTTTCTATAGTTAGAAGGAAATATTCTAAGCCATGGATGAACATTGAGATGATCCTAGATTGAAGAAACTAAGTAAGATGTGTCACTGATTTATGTAACTGGAAAGTTGGACAACATAATAGAGGACCATTAGATTGACCTCGAGATACGTGAACATAATTGATCATAACATAACATATAAATAGCAAATGAGTTAGATTTTCTCATTTCCACTATCACAAATTAATGCAAATCAAATCTAGGGAGAACAACATCAACAATTGATGATTTGAAAAGTTGGAATTGAGGGTTGGAAATGAAATTGAGGGACCAAAATCAAAGTAATCACCTTCTTCACCTTCTAAACGTGAAAATGAGATCAATTTGGTATGTTTTGGTGTCAATTCGAAGGACTCGATCATTGTTTTTAATGAATCTTTGATGATTTACAAGTCTGATTGACATTACTATTAAGATTTGTAAACTGATTTTAATGGAAATTGACTTTTTGGTGAAATTGAGAAAACTAGTGATTGCATGAATTCGATAATTATGGTCAAATTATTTTTGTTTTGACTTTTGTTGATGGTGTTTTGGAGTCCCCATTTAGTGAGAATAGATCAACAAGGCTGGGAAAACTATTCGAGGAAGTTGGGGACCAAATTCTCGAGTTGAGAATTATGTACATCAACGCCGATAGCGCGCTAGATAGGGTAGCTAGTGCGCTATCTATGCTGGGTGTGATGGTTTTCTTCATACTAAAGAACACTAGCACCCTAAGGGTTTCCCCCAATGTGTTATCTTTACATAGTGTGCTAGGGCCCAACCTAGCGCGCTAATAACAAATGCCAACTGAACTTAAAGGGTTGTTTTGAAGACTTGACCTACACACTTAACTTTAAATACTTATAGTCAATCTAAAACACTTGAAACTGATACCAAGGGACTCAGGGACTATAGTACGATAATCGAGGACGTGATGGGATCGAATCAAGGTGTTTTCGGGGATTGGAATGCATGTTTGAGGTTTGTAAAACCTAATTGAAAAAACTCTATGTATTTATTATGTTTTAACTTTCATCTTTATTAGTTATGCTTACCTTCATTACTCCATTTTGTTATCTAATCATGGGATGAGTTTACTCCCTCGGATTCCTCGTTGTGTGTTCATGATGCATTAGATTGTAGCACTTGTGACCCGACCCTCGGTGAATGCCAACCCAAGCTTGCTTTTGGTACACGTGTTGGTGACTCAGTGGATTTGGCTAACGCTATGAGGGGACAAGGTGAAAAAGTATTGGGGGCAACCAACGAAGGGATCCGGGGACCTTAAGTACAATCTAGCCCATTTAGAACGAGCACACACTTTGATAAACTTATATGTTATTTATTCATGCGATGAACCAATTACAATTACCTGTCTTTTAAATTTCCCATGTCTATTTAATAGTATTTATTAGATTTCCTTTGCTTTGTCGTATGAATGCTCAGAGGAGTTCCTTGAGAATTTACTCATTAGACTCGTCATTTGTCTTTTGTGATGTTGAGTGTAGTTCCTAGTACAAGTAGGGGCAAAGGGATCCTAGGTGACTACATCTAACTGTTGGATTTTTGGGCTTCATAAGTAACGAAAAATTCAAAACTAATTTTGAAAAACCCCAACATGATCGAAAATAAGTTCTATTAAACTAAATCTACGAAAGTAAATCATACCTTATTCCGTGATTTCCTTTTGATTGTTTGATTTTCAAGACGTTCAAGTGCGCGTCATCTATCAGAAATTCACACATAAACGGTAACCACTATTTGGAGTGCTAGCCCTAAGAGATATTGAAAAGATTTTTCTTTCTCTCCCTAAATCCAGAGAACTTGAAAATTGTAAAATGAACATCTTGTTTCATTTTTAGGGTTTCAATCGTTATTTATATGTGTAGATAAGCTCTCACTTAAAATCATATTTATAATACAACTATTGTATTTAGGCGATTTAAGCAAATTACACATATGCCCTTATTAATAAGTTATCATATAACAAATCATAAAAGCTTTTATGTCATGAATTTTATCATATAAAATTCATTACTCTAGACCAATTGAAAATGTGCAAAGTCATTCTTTGTGTGCGACCCAATAGGCTCATGCAACGTTGGCAGTAAACCAAAAACCATTTTGGTACACAAGTCATAAGAGGTCTCTTGCAAGGCATTATGACTTTCCAAGTAGCATGAATGTCAATATTGATACAACCTAATTAATAACATATATCATATCCTTTGATTAAATATAAGGCATGAAAAGTCACCTTTAATGTTCAATCGTGCTAATCTCGATCTTTAGATAAACTGAAAAACATCCAAGTGACATTGATCATATCAATTCACATAGACTTAGCCTTTATCGATCTATCTTATCGAGGGATCAACTAATATCTCTCTATACGAGAGTGACAAATTCTATCTTAATTACAGACCTTCACATATTATTCACACGATAACCAATCACAATCTTTATAATTTTTTGGTTAAAAACAACATTTGATTGTGTCAAATTATTATGTTCCTAATATTGAAGTCTATGATAATCTCAAGTCGAATGACTAAATGATATACCTATCATGAGTAACACTTATGACTTAATCCATGTGGTGTTCTCATAACGGGTCGATCCAGTACCTTATTCCTTAACAAGTACTCATGATCATGATTCATATCCCTATACGCATGATTATCACATGACCATCAATCAAGATTCACACTAGTTTTAATTCATTATAGTTTCCAGTTTAATGAACGACTAGGGACATTTAGGATATTTCAACAAATACATATGGATCTTACTATAAGGTAAACATGCAATCGCTTATAATAAAACAACAAATAAAACCTCTATTTTATTAACTAAAATTATAAGATAAATAATGCTTATAGATTCACTTGGGGAAAATGCCCTAACACTGACTGACTGCAATCGAGGACCAACTTGTACATGTTTATCTTGATATTTTGTTTCATTTTTGGTATTTGGGAGACTGAACTGACACTGTACATGTATATATACTGCCTTATGGTACCGCCGCCAATATACAAAGTACTTTTCTGGGTTTTCCATGGTAGGACATGATCATATGAATGATGCTATATATATTATGATAAACTTTATGTTTTACTTACTCTAATTAAGACTTCTGCTAATTTATTGTTAAAAGTGATTAACTATTAACTTGTAAAACACAAACCACTAGCACGGCTAGGACTTGAATAAGCTACAAGTAGTTAAACTTATGGAAATAACTTACAAAAAATGTGAATAATTGATTAGCTAAACTAAAAACACACAGGTAGACATGAATATCGAGACATTAGATGGACGGGCAAGTGCTAGACACGTATAGCTGGGCCCACCTAACAAAGAGCACATGACACGATGCACCCCGATGCGACCTCGGGGCACGGGGCCACCACATGTAGTTTTCTGAAAATTCTTAATTTGAATATATTTTGGATACCCATCCTTATCCAAAATGAATCCATCCCCCGAAATTTCTTCTAAACCATTCCTAATGATTTCATGGGGAAATTTATGCCTGAGTCCATACTTAAGTCTTGGTTATTCGTTAATTTCTCTTTAATGAAATTCCAATAAACCATAGCACCAGTTTGTTCTTTTGTGTGAATAGTCCACTGGACTTCCTCGAATCATGGCTATCGTCTTATTATCACTCTTATGCATGTTTACGTAAAATTCTTGGACTAAAATTCACAACCCATCTCTATAGACCCCTGATTCATTATCGACATTGTATTCCCTATTAAATAATCCCTAATTCCTCTCCCTTATTATATTCAAAATTCCAAGCATGTATATAATTTGGTTCTTCATATTGAAGCCCCTCTCCAGGATTATTATTCTATTCTTGCTTATGTTGCGCTTTATCCTAACAAGAGCCTCTACATTAATTAAATTATGTGCTGAAAAAATAAATTATTGGAGTTTCCTCAACTTTTTCTTATCCCTCCGACTCATCACTAAAATATAAAGGTGGAGAAGGTTCTCTTGTGTTCAAACTCTATGATTATTTATTGAAATCTACAAAATCCTAATAGGTGTGGGTAGAGTTTTGAATTTTATTTTGGTTTTTTCTACTAATTCTCCATTTCCCCTATCCTCTCTTGAACTTCTACCCTTACTACTTCTGACAATTATTTTTGAAATCAAAGTCACAAGTCCTAATAATAGATTAAAGACGTG
Source organism: Stephania yunnanensis (assembly GCA_039657365.1). Classification (NCBI taxonomy): domain Eukaryota; kingdom Viridiplantae; phylum Streptophyta; class Magnoliopsida; order Ranunculales; family Menispermaceae; genus Stephania; species Stephania yunnanensis. Next base: position 20,456,811 of record CM077581.1, on the reverse strand, counting down.
GATCATAAAAAATGTTTGTCAAAATAATTCAGTATAATTCAAACTCTATTTAAAAGGAAAAAGTCATTTGGAACACTAGCTTAAAAACCAATCAGAAGTTTAAAATGAAATTGCCATCGAAGTGTTAACTCAGTTATAAATTTAAAATCAGTATTTCCAAATCTTGTAAAATAATAGTGTGATAAATTCTAGTCTTTTAAAAAAGCAACAAACCCCTAAACTCATTTGAAACTCATCAATTTCAAACCAATTGCGAGTACGTATAAAAATACCAAAATTTAAAAAATATTGAATTTGTAACAATCATTGCAATCGCATTGGCTCATGTATCGGAATCAATGAAATCATTTATTCATGGTATTAAAATGAATTTCAACAAAAAAATTCGAAATTAATTGAAAAATTAATGAAAAAATCCTACAAAACAAAAATTCGTCAAAATAAAGAGCCGGGGTTATTGTGATTACCTTCTTGAGAGTGAATCTCTCAAAATACAAGCTCCTAAACTCCTCTAGATTGATTTTTCAAGCTCTATTTGAAATCCCCTCAAACCCTAGTTCGACTATACTCTTCCAAATTTGAGTGTTTTTGGGTTGAATGAAACTATAATGAAGGGAGAATCACTTAAATACACAAAGTTTAAGCTTAGTAAGGCTAAATCTAGGAAATGTGAATTTCTAGAATTTCCTAAACTAGATTACACAACTAATTAACAATTTTTGGATTTGATTTGAATTTTATGTATTCGAGGTAGGATCCACGTGTAGCGGACTAGAGAACATAAGGTAATTTCATATTTTATTTTTTGTGTTCCTATTGTATGTCACTACAAAAGAATACTACACGTCGCGAATCCGGCATGTCACGTCGCTATACCATGTTAACGACGAGAAACCCCGTAGCTAAAATTCTCATCACTAATTTTTTAACGACGGTATGTCAGGTTTGGCGACGGGATCCAGTCGCTAATCTCGTCTCCAACTCCCGTCATGAATTCGTCACGTGGTTTTCATTGAAACTCGTTTGACCATGCCATGTGGACAATTAGCGACAGGGCCCATCGCTAAAACCCCATCGCCAATTGTCTACGTGGCTCGTTGGCCGCCACAAGGATTAGGGGTTAGCAATGAGGGCCCGTCCCTAACACCATTGCTAATTGGCGAAATAAGATTTAGAAAAGTTTGATATTAAATATAATATGTAATATAGATAATATTTAATATTTAAAAATGTTTATATTTATAAAATGTAAAAACTATTATATATGATGTAATATAATATTTAAAAATTTAAAATTAAATATTTGAAATATAATTGATTTATAAAAACTAAATATTAAAAACCTTATTAAAAATTACTAAATTTTAAATAAAATAAAATTAAATGTTAATATTTAAAATATTTAACTATTATATGTTTTTTACATAAATGCAAAAACTATTATATATAATATTTAATAATTTTATGAAATTTTTTAAATTCACTTAAAATTAAATTTTAAATGAAATGTTTCAAAATAATATTATCTATAAATAATATTTAAATTTAAGAATCCTTTATAAAGCTTTATTAAAAACTATTATTAAAATTATTTATTTTAATATATACTATATAATTTATTTGGAATAACTATACTGACAGAAAAATTAAAGGAAAATAAATTTAATAACTATAGTCCATCAATCAAAATGAATTAAACACAACAACAAAAAGTTAATTACAAGTATGAAAATGTACAAAATAAGATATGAACAACCTAAGGCTTAATATACAAGGAAGTCGACTCAATCGTCGAGATCATCATTAGTCTTTGAGTCATCAGCTGGAACATCTCTTGGAGGCGTTGGTGTGAATGAAATCCCAAGTCTATCCATTAGAGCCTCCTTCATGCGATTTAATTGGCCTTAGACCTCTCACAATTGATCTTGGGTTAGAGTGTGATCCTGCATAACCCGAAGAATGTGTGTCCGCATTGTCCCGAAGTCCCTTCGTAAAAGCTCGACGCGCTCATTATGAGTAGAAATAAGTTGAGAAGATCCAGCTCCATCTCCAACTCCAGCTCCAACTCCTCGAGCAGTAGCATGTCTATGTCGCGACCCCGATGGTGTCCACTCTAGTCCATATGTTCGTTCTTTGTCGTCATGCTCAGCGACGAACAAATATAACTCGGTCTTATTTATCAAGGTGTCAAGCTGTGACTGTGTCAGCTCAATCTGCCTACGCTGAATCGCCAAAATTAAGATTTTAAAGCATTTACAAGTCATTAATACCTATTATTAATTAACTAAACAAGATTTAAAAGCAAAACTATTTACTTACGACGATCTTCTTTACTCTCAAATCGAGGAAAGTTACGCCATCTTGATATTTTGTATTGAAGTATAGGCATAACTCTAAAACAGGCATAGGTCGACCCAACTTCTCCACCTACAAAACATATATTTAAAAAGGATTAAGTTTGAGACTAAATCCATATATTATATATATAAACTTATTATAACATAACTTACCGGCTTCTCTACGTGCTGATAAATGGATATTGAGCCACCAGTATGCACTGCAATCCCTGTACTTGGTCCCCCTGTCTCGGTTCTTTGATTTTTACTTGCTTGCTCTGATTTCTTCTTAAAATCAGGAGTGGACCGCATCTTCTTAGTGGTAGAAGATCTCAGCAGATACATGTGCAGGCTTCTTTTCTTTAGAGCACATCTTGCTAATAAAATCAATGTACCGAGTAGCAATCTGCCTATCATACACCTCTTTAATAGATATGTCATCTGATAGCTCCCAATCGAATGACAACTATAGGCAAAAATTAATAAAGTTTTAAATTTATCTATATGCACTTTTCAATTATATATTGTTTGTAAATCTTATGTAAATGAAACAACATTAACTTAAACAACTTTACATTCCATTGATTCCAGTAAATATCTCGCACGTGCTACGGGACATGCTCCTAAGAATAACCATCCTTGTGCAGGGAGTGCTTGTATGCCCTAGTCATCTCCCGAGCAGCTCTGTCAGATGGGTGTGATTTTTGTCCACTAAATTGAAAACTAGACGTTAGATAAAGTTTATAAGAAATAAGTAAATGTAAAACTTCGTACATATACTTACTATATGTAATCTTTTACGACCAAAAATATATGCCCGGCTAATAGTACTGCTTCATCGTCGTCCACGTAGGGTCGTACCTATGGACGAGTCACTTGAACGATGTGCCAAAAAACTCGGCGACTACTCTATCGGCTGATCCCAGTAGGGCTAGGCATGCAAATCATGATGGAGTGGTGGTGGGACTGTATGGTGGTGGTACGTACGATCATGAAGATGAGAGAGAGATGTTGATCCCCTTGATGAAAAAGTAGGCCCGACACTGGCCTAAACATACCACGACCATCAACGGGTGGAGTGGTTAGGGAGGAAAGTAAAGTTGAATAAATTTGTATAGAAGTAGGATCATCACCAAAAGCAGATGGCAAATGCATGAAAGAAGTAGATGGATGTGATGGATTTCCATAATGTGGGGGAGGCATCCGATGGAGAAATGGGTTTGTAGATAAGGGTGATTGAAACTCTGATGGAATAGCATCATCATGAGAAAGATGGTGTGATCCATCCGATCGTCGATCTCTAGTAGCACTTGATCGTTCGCTGGATCGACTACCATATCATCCATCGGATCGTCCACCGGAGCCCTCACCGAAAGACGGGGTGTAACCTCTACCTGACAACATAACTTTATAAAAAAATAAAGTCCATATTAGAATTTTGAGTTGAACCTCTAACATTTTAAATATTATGTAACAAGTAAAAAAATATAATTGCATCATGTACCAACTGAACATGATAGTATCAGGATTCGTCGTCATCGTCCTCATCATTCGATGGAAAGTCGGAGTTATCGCTTTCATCGTCTTCTTCATCGACGTTTGACATGTATGCCCCACTAGGATCAGCTAGAGAATTTGGAACATTGTTGTCAATATCGACCTCAGTATAATGCTCAGGTTGCTACTCCTGAAAAGTGTCTTGTTCTATGGCTCATTGTTAACGTTTTCGACTAAATTTTATTCATCGATGAATTTCGGTTAAAGTCCACATGTAGCTTGCCAATTTTTATGCACATTTTCTTACACTTGTGTATGAAAGAAAGTACACCTGACTATCTTGCATGGCTAGTATGAAAGGCTCATACTTATTCAATCGCATATTTCTATATACATCGACGATTTTTAAGGATTGGTGAACTCTTGTCCCGACATTGATCATGGGATCGAACCATTGACTCTTGAACAACACAATACATAGGAATCCACCGTATTTAATTTCAATCACTTCTTTTAATTGCCTATAAAAATCATTGTCACATTATGCATAATTTGTGCCTCTAACGCACACCCTGCTACAACGCATATCTTTGTTTGAGCGATGCGACACAGTCTGAGATTTGTAGCCATTAACAAGATACATATGGTATACGGTGCAAAGTCAACTAGGGTCATATGACGACATTTGAAGTATTGTATCTTGAATAGATGATTGAGCCTACTGCAAAAAATGTTTCATTCATAAACTTCAATTTCAAATAAACAAGAAAAATAAAGAATTATTTTAATATCCACGTACAAATGACTTACGAATTGTTGAAACTAGCTTGAGCAATGTTTGGAACATAATTCTAATACGTACATCCTAACTGGAGAATTGAGAAATGTAAGGATTGAGATTGAATAAATTTAAGATAATAATTAAGATTAAAGCATACCTAATGAATGTAGCGACCTCGAGAAAATTTAACAACATATATGAGTGTGCGGAGTTACACTCGTCATCCATGAAATAATGCTTCTTTGATCTCCCGTAGGCTCGACCTGAATTGGTGAATCTTGAGAAGTGGCCATTAAGACTTTGACTTGGTCTGACTCCACCATCGTAATTATGGGGCAGACGGTTGTGCGAGATAGAGACGTGTTCCTCAAAATAATAGGAACAAAATGCGGCTACTTCTTCCACTAAGTGAGCATTGCATATTGAGCCCTCAACCCTTGCCGTATTGCTAACATTATTTTTTAAATATTTCAAGTACCTACATTTATAAAAGTAAGTTAGTTAAAATGTATATCTTAGAGTGTGATATAAATTGTTTACAAGTCTAGTTGATTACCTCTCGAAAGGATACATCCATTGAAATTGTATTGGGCTAGCAAGGATACCCTTATACGCCAAATGGATAGGGAGATGCTCCATTAAGTCGAAAAGACTTGGAAAAAATATCTTTTCAAACTTACACAACGTCTTGGGAATGTTTTCATTAAAAAGCCGAAGATAATCAACATTTAAATTTCTAGTAGTTAAATCTCTAAAGAAAAAGCTTAACTTGCTAATTGCAATCCATATGCCATCCTCTAAGAGATCTCAAAAAGTAATCTGCAGCAATCGTTGCATGAAAGCATGAGAATCTTGGCTTTTCATCTCAAACATCTTCAACTTCTTAGAATCTACACAGTGACCGATGTTAAACGCATAACCATCAGGGAAGTTCTATTCCTTAATCCACTTACACAACATTTTTTTCTTCGTTTGTCTATAGCATATCGAACTTTGGGATATTTCTTAGAAATTGGATCATAATGAAACTCTGACGATCACAAATCTCCTTTAGGTGTTCCCTAGACTTTGCATTATCTTTCGTCTTCCCCGGCATACTTGTGATTGTTTTGAAAATATTGTCAAACACATTATTTTCAATGTGCATCATGTCTAGGTTGTGCTTTATAAGGTTCATCTTCCAATAAATGAAGTCCAACAGTATGCTTTGTTTTCTCCACCAGCTAGTCCTCGAGACTTCGTTGTTTATTGCATCTTATCCCATTCAGATATTAACATCAACCCTAAAGCTTCAATTTCTCACAAGATATCTTCACCTGATTTATTAGTTGGTGGCATGTCGAATACAATTTTATCTCTACGAAAATTAGACTTGTCTGTCCGCTCTTTCGAATATCACAATAAGAAACGTCGATGACAATCGAACAAACTTACTTTCCCTCCAAACCTCAACTGGAAAGCGTCAGTATCTTCCATGTAATAAGGACAAGCAGTCCTCCTGCGCGTGCTCCATCCAGATAGCATGTTATACGTTGGAAAGTCGCTAACAGTCCACATAAGTTTAGAGCGCATTTGAAAGTTTATCTTAGTCTATACGTCGTAGGTGGGCAATATGTAATACCACAACTCTTGCAATTCTTTCACCAATGGTTGGAGAAACATATCAATTTTTTGCAATGGATTAGTTGGCCTATGTATGATTACTGTTAAGAACATCACTTCTTTCTTCATACACATCGAAGGATGGAAGTTGTGCAGTGTTAAAATCGCCGACCACGAGGAGTACGGTTTGTCGGTCATTCGGAAAGGTTGAAACCCATCAGTGTATAAGCTAAGTCGAACATTATGAACCTCGGACTGAACATAGAATTGAAGTGGTTCCATGCCAAATAATTAGAACAATGCTGCATATTTTCCTCTTCTCTGACGTGTTCTGCGTGCCACCGCATGTGTTTTGAAACGAGGTGCCAAATGGAGGTAAAACATTGTCCTTTGTGGGCGTTTGTTAGAGTTAAAACTAAGTTCTTTGCAAAATTTACAAGATGTAAGCTCGGAGTCGAGCTCCCAATAAAGCATGCACAAGTTGGGACAACAGTTAATTCGCTCATATAGGAGACCCAACCAGTGCATCAAGCCCTTATATTTGTAAAATCTATCTATCAAACAGTTGTCTTCAAGCAACGTGTCTTTACATGCGAGATTTCGTCGAATGCTTGCACTGAAATATGATGATTCATCTTCTCGCAACCCGGCCAACGTGGTTGATTCGCCATGTCAATCATTTCAAAGAAATGTTTCACTTCAGGGTTCGATTCCTCCTCACAATTCCAATCGAAACCGGGGCCTACAATGTCGTGTATCATATGATGATATGATGTCTGATATTCATCCATTGGATCATTACCTCCATTGTCCTCATCACTTACTATTTCTTCCTCCCCTTGTGCGGTCCAACGATAGTAATCGAAATGAATCCACCCCTTACTAGATGAAGCTTTACGGTTTCTACATCATAGTATTTGTCGTTGCGACATTTTTGACAAGGACATCGAGTTTTCGCTTCGTTCAAGTAAGTGGTGCAGTATTGCATGACAAATTTTATAAATTCCTTCACGCCATCCACAAACTCTAATCTAATGTAACCACCTCAAATACGGTTGTACATCCAATCTCAAGACACAGATATCTCGAAAGACCTAAACAACCCCAATTGAATACACGGACACATCAATCACTATATAAATTTTAGTCGAGTGTTAATCATAATTAGTCGAATCGATTGCATTTGCACATACTTTGCGTAATATATTTTATACATTTTAGTCGATTGTTTACCGTAATTAGTCACATTGATTGCAATATACGCATATACTTTTATGTAATTTTGCCTAATTTTTAATTTTTCCTTTGAAATTTTAATTTTACTTCAATATTTACAGTTTATAATTTTATTTTGTCTCATTTATATAGATATGTATATTTTATATAAGCGTTGTTATATAAATATTACTTGGTTCAACCTATTCTAATTTCCTTGTTATAGTTAAATTACTTTTAACTACTTTATATTTATTTATAGTATAATATATTATACTCTTCTATTTTTTTCCTAATCGAGATTTAATTTGTTTAATAAATTTGCATCATTTTATTAAATCTTTATCAGTACAATTTATCGTATTAATATTTCATTTAACTCATAACTTCATACATATTTTAATTTCAACTTAACATAATGTATATATATAGCTGTATATATAAATATATGAATATCAATCCTCCCTACCTATACTCTATATATATATATATTGTATGTAAGCGTTGTTATATAAATATTATTTTATTCAACAAATTACAAATTTCTTTATTATAGTTAAATTGCTTTTAACTACTCTATATTTATTTATAGTATAATATATATATTATACGTACTCTTTTATTTTTTGCCCTAATCGAGATTTTATTTGTCCAATGAGTTTGTATCATTTAATTAACTTTATACTTAAAGTTGTTTCATCTAAACGCAATTTCTTTATTATAGTTAAATAGATTTTAACTCGATTTTTTAAATTAGTGTAAAAAACAATTAAATAATAGTGTAATAGACATGTTTGAAATTCAACTGATTTAATACTAAAACGTTACAAAAGAAGTACATATTTATCAATACTAAAAAAAACATACAATAAACATCACAAACAATCAAAAAAATAATTAAACTCAAATCACAAGCACGCATTTTATTTGTCACAAAAATAAATAAATAATAAATATCAATATACATAATTTATTGCAACATTTTGATCAATTTAACAAATCTTATTCACTCAAAAATACATGAAATACAAATTTTATTTTCCAAAATTTTATTCCAATATAAAATACAAAATTACAAGTTTTTAATCAAACCATTACATTTTTTAATTTAATATGCAAATATTTATAAAATATATTCCAAATTTTCATTCTAACATAAAATACAAAAACCCTATTTTTTCACAAAAAAATACAAATTATATATCACATAAATAACAAAATTTCACAAAGAATTTATTGTAAATCAACTTAAATAACAAAAAATATAAATAAATAAATTACAAAAATAAAATATATAAAAAAAAATTATACCTAAATCCTCAATCAAGTAGGAGATGAGAGTCGTATGGCTGAGACGAGGCGAGGTCTGGGCGCACGCCGAGGCTGAGGCTGAGGTGGAGGTGATGGCAGAAGTGGATTGGCGGGGTGGTTGAGGCAAAGGAAGAGGGAATGGAGAGGAGAAGGTCACTGTGAAGGAGATGATCACGGTAAAAGAGAGGATTACGGTGAGGAAAGGATCACGTTGATGGAGAGGAGAGGATCGAGAGTAGATGGATCAAGGGGTGAGGAGACATGCTGAGATGAAAAACCAGAGAAAATGAGATAAGGTTTCGGTCTAGATCTTATTTTCAAGATTAGCGATGGGAAAACCCTGCCGCTATTTTTGCACATGGCCCCCTCGTTTCCCGCCATGTGGCATTTTCTTCGCCACATGGCCGAGAAAATCAAGTCCTGGGTGGGAGTTTTCTCGCCCAAAAAATAGCGACAGGGGGCCCCGTCGCTATTTCATTCAACGAGTCAGCGACGGTCCCATCACTATTTGCATCCAATTTTTGTAGTGTGTATTAAACTCTATTCGTAGCGAAATGGAGTTCAATTGGTGTTTAAAAGTGTTTGTTCGAGTGTTTTGGAGTGCATTGGTATTTTCTCCCATTTTTGTCTAAATTGGGGTATTTTTTGGCGTATAATTTGGACTTAAAAAAATATAATCATGAAATTAAATAAAAAAATGGCAAGAGACCAAAAGAGGCATTGGTTATATATACATGAGGATAACAAGTGAGGGGTAAAATGGTCATCTGGCTACCCTTTTAATTTGTAAACCAAATCGAAACCAGTGGGTTTCTTTTTCGTCTTCAACTGCTTTTTTTTCGTTTCATCGAAAAATTACAGATGTAAAGAAAAAATTAGTTTAAATGAGTGAAATAAGTGAGTATTTTTTTATTCTATAACTAAGGTAAAACGCATTTTGAAAATGTGCAGTTAGTGTGCAATGTTGAAAATACATGAATGGCGCATTTTGAGAATGTGTCATTCATGTATTTTGAACATCCCACGTGGTGTCCACGTAGATTGTTCAATAACATGAATGTCGTATTCTCAAAATGCGACATTCATGTATTCTTAACATCCCAAGTCGCATCCAAGTGGTTTGTTCCATAACATTAATGGCGCATTCATGTTTTTTAACACTCCACGTAGACGCCACGTAGAGTGTTCCATAAAAAGAATAGCGCATTCGAAGACTACGCCATTCATGTTATGTGCACTATGTTGGGTTTTGGGGTTTATACGCAGAGGAGATTACAAAACAGTTTTGACAAAAACCCCAACAGGATCCGAATCTAATTCCATTAAAAACGTTTAAACCATGAAAAACTTAATCATACCTCAATCGCAATATACCTTTAAGAAGGTTGATCGATCTCTAAGGCGCTGCCAACGACGAACGCCCTCTATCAGCAGTCCACACACGAACGGCCGCCAAGATTTGAAGTGTTAGCTTCGAGAGAATACCAAATCCTTTTGTTTCTCTCCAAAACGATCCAGAGCATACCAAAAACCCTAAGTCGTTTCTAAAACAAAAATAGAGTTTCGGCCTATTAATCTTTCGTGTCTGTGTTCTAACTTAAAGCGTCTATTTATACAACCCTTGTATATAGACGGTTAAGTAAATTACACATATACCCTTACTTAAAGAAGTATAAGTGTAATACACCACAAGGACGTTTCTGTCATGAATTTTATCACATAAAATTTGTTTTTCTGAATCATCTTAAAATCTCGCAAAACCATTCTTAGTGTGCGACCCAACAGGCTCATACAACGTTGGCAGTGTACAAAACATATTTTGGTATACAAGTCATAAGCGGCCTCTAGCAAGACATTATGACTACCCGAGTCGTACGAATATCAAATCGATACAACCTAATCAATAGTGTATATAACATCCTTTTGTCACATGATATCCTTTTGATCAAACATAAGGCATGGAATTGTCATCCAACATGTTCAATCGTACTAGTCTCGATCTCTAGGTAGATCAAAACATCCAAGTGACATTGATCAATATCAATTCACTTAAACTAGGCCTTTTAACATCCTAACACATCGAGGATCCACTAGATATCTCTCTTTATATGAGAGGGACAAATTCTATCTCGATACACAACTTCATCACATTGCTCACACAAGAACCAATCACAACCTTTATAATCGTCCGGTTAAAGACAACATTTGATTGTGTCAAATCACTGTGTTCCTAATGTTGAAGTCTCTGGTAATCTCAAGTTAGAGGACTGGAATATATACCTATCATGAGAAACAACAATGACTTAATCCATGTGATGTTCTCATCGCGGGTCGGTCCAGTACTTTGTTCCCTAACAAGTACTCATGATCTTGATTCGTATCCCTATACGTATAATCATCATACGATCATCAATTAAGACTCACACTAGTCTTAATTCATTATACTTCCCAGTATAATGATCGACTAGGGACATTTATGATATTTATGTAAATACCCATGGATCTTATTATAATGTAAACATGCAAATTAATTATAATAAGCAACAAATGAAATCCTCTATTTTATTAACTAAAAGTATTCATAAAGACAGTTAATGGATTGACCTAGGGCACATGCCCCAACACACTGTTCCGTGACATTTGCACGATTTGCATTGATTGGTTTGCCCACCTCAAAATACGTGCGTGACCTTTGCACAGTTTGCATTCATTGGACGAGGTTATATGAGTTGCCCACCTTGAGATATGTTCATGACGTTTGCATCGATTGCACGAGTTTGAATGAATTGCACACCTTGAGATACGTTCGTGACGTTTGCATGAATTACACGAGGTTGCATGAGTCGGCTACCTCGGCATACGAGCGTAGCGTTTGCATGGCTTCTCTACCTTGAGATACATGCGTGACGTTTGCATGAATTGTTCACATCGAGATACGTGCATGTCCTTTATATGAGTTGTTTACCTCAAGATACATGCGTGGCGCGGGTTGTCCACCTTGAGATATGTATGTGTCTTTTACATAAGTTATCTACCTCGAGATACTTGCGTGATGTGGGTTGTCCACCTCGAGATATATACATGACGTAGCTTGTCCATCTCGATGCTCACATGTTGTTTGCAAGGGTTCTCCACCTCGAGTTGAACAAAAACTCCTTTTGAGAATGAGTAATTAAAATAGTTTTGTATTGTGTATAGATGACTCCTTTTGAAAATAAGACATTCATTCCACCTCATCAAACGCACAACGCCATACATCCACATCATCATCAATAGCTCATTTTCAAAAGGAGACATACCTTACTTTTGTAATTTTAAAGTAACCCCATATTTAATGAATAAAAAAGTAAACCCACCTTATTTTTCAAAAAACACCTCGTTTCATCGAGGCTATCTCCATCACGTCTCTTTGACTGGTTTCTCTCATTCGTCACTGATCTCTTATTTGAATATTGAAATCGAGGAAGGAAGAGCCGCGACTGTTATGGCTATTGGATTTAAGATTGATAAAGGTGAGAATCAAATTTTTGTTTTCAAACCAGTTTGGGACTTTGAAAATCTAGTATGAACTATCATACATGGTGCCAAATTTGAAAAAAAAAAAAAAAAAAAAAGATGGAGAGCAAGAGAGAGAAAGAGATGGGCTTAAGTTGAGATAGATAGAGAGAGCGAGAGAGAGAGATGAGCATTAAGTTGAAATAGACGAGGTGAAGTAGGAGGGATTGAACAAAAAAAAAAAAAGTAGTTCTAGAGCAAAAAGCACACAATAACAACTTAACGAAAAAATAAAAATAAAAATAATAAAAATAATAAAAATAAACTAGGATGGATTGAAGGTGATAGACGTGAGGTGAGGACTACGATGGAGGGGAGGAAATCAGTCAATACCCCTGCCTAAAGACCTAACATAGTTAGACGATGAAGAAATATTTCATCAAAATGAAATAAAGACTCTATTTCATTTCCATCAAACAATACTGTGTTGAATCAGGTTCGATTTAGGTCCCCTTACCTTTAAATTAAAAAAGAGTTTTAATTGACAAAATAAAAACAAAAATCCCTGGAAAATTAGAAAATTTCAAAAAATGGGATTTAGGCCAAATAAATTGAGATTGTAGATTTTTTTATGGAAAAATGAAAAAGTCGAGATTCTTACGAAACTTCTCACTCAGGGTTTTGCATCGTAAAGCGTAATTATGGCCGATCGAGCCTAAAATACGAAATTGGATTCCAAAGACCGTAAAAACTAGTTTTTGAGGAAAACTTATGACATAATATTATAATTGAGAACCCAATAATGGAATTGTTTGGAGGAATATTTGGGGTTTATTTTAAAGTAAGGTTTTAAAGAGATTAAACATCAACATAAATTAAAAATTATGCGAAATTATTGAAAAATAGTACAATTGAGTCGAGACTCATAAATTATTAATTTTTGTGATTTAACATAATTTTCGAAACAAGGGAATCCGGGGAACGTGCAAGCAAGGACTCATTTAACTAACTTGCGTTGGTTTGTTTGTAAGTAAACAATATTTCTTGCTTTTTACAGTAATATGGTTTATATTTTTGCACGGTGAGGGAGTGGAACTCTTGATCATGAGTTCATGGCATCCGGATAGATTTGTCCATACTTTGGTCACAAGAGTGTGAGGTGCTCCACTCCAGACTAGACATATTGCAGGTATCTAAGGCGGGTAATGTCGACTCTAGGGTAGCATGCTTTAAACTCAGTACTTGTCTAGGTTCATCGTGACAGGGTCCGCTCACTATGAGGTTATAACATGAAATGGGGGATCCATGTTGTATATTTATTTCAGTATTTTTTTATTGTGCAATATTCATATTATCTCTTATTATTACCTGTTGTATAAAGGTAGATGCTTACTTATTTGACACTGTTTATTTCGTGCACACTATTGTTTTGTGTTCTCGAAATGGCTTTGTCAAGTTCTAAGTCTATGGAAGATTAAAAGAAAAAGAGGAAGCTAGAAGACGTTTGTTGAGGAGCAGTTTTCTCTTTGCATGTAATGATTGTCTATATTATTTTGTTTTGGTTATTCAAGGTGAGCATAGGTCGTGAATCACCTGAGAAATGGTTTGAGAAGTTCATGAACTGGGTTTGAAACCTAAATGTTTCAGTTTTTGTATTATTTAAGGTTTTGAAACAATTTTAAGTTCAGTTCGAAGTTGAGAGTTGTAATTAGGGTTTATAAGTTTGCAGTTCAATTTGTAATTTACATTAGATATCATATGGCGAATTGGTAGGAGTTGTGAGTCCTTTTACGCCTCTCCACATTCTGATGTCTATTAGGTTTTGGGTATCGACAATCCATAATAAGAGTAGGTGTTGTCGAAATTATTATAAAAATATGGAAAACATTCTGTATAGATAAGTCGTTAATTACGTAATTATATATATGTTATTTATGTATTTTATGGTTAAGCCTCTAAGATATTAGTCTAATTATCCTTGTTTATTATTTTTCAGGGTTAATGGAGTGCGCGGGTGAATTCGAGGCGAAAAACTACACAAAATATAGTGTTTACATGTAGTGTGCACAACAACCCTCGGATCCGTCTCGAGAGGTTTGTTGTAAAGTGGATGAAAAGAAGTTACAGCAGCCAGTAACGCAGGAAGATAACACACATGTGATAGTGTGCAACCAGAACCGTTGATTGGCATCCAGATCTGCACATCACATCAGTTGAAATGAGAAGTAAAGCCACTTGAACTTCCTCGATATCCGTGCAATATGTTATCTTAGAAATTCAGTCGAGTTTCTTTGAATTCTCTCCTCTCCAACAGGTCTCGATGGGCTTTGAGATTTGTGTCGTTGCTGTCTCCCAGAAATTTGGAGAATCTCTCATACACTTATCTCACCTACCAATAGCCATTGGATGTGCCTTCGGATCCATGCCAATGTTTTTTCCCTCGTCTTCGCACATCTTTTGAGTACGCCTCCTCTCCTCTAACTGCCCGCAATATGTCCTCTTCCCATTCGCCTACATGTTCCAACAGCTCCTCTCTCCTCCATTTATAGTCCGCCATGTCAGCTATGCTAGCAGCTTCCTCCAAGCCCTGCGTAACATGATGCCAAGTCCCTCCATAAAATGCACACGATCGTTTGATATGCCTCGGTATATGAGTCACTCTCACCAAAACAAATTTCTCTTTCTTCTAGTTCGCAAATTATGTGGTTTTTCAATAATAGGACTTAGGGTTATTGGAGAACTCTCTTCTACTATTTTTTTTGGTTTTGTGTTCTTCATCTATGAGACACTAATCTTATGACCTAGGTAAGACTATGAGGGAGGTTCGACCGTTGTTATATATGAATTTATGAAATTTATTTATTTCAGTTTAATTGCATTTCATTGGTGTTTTATTCCCTTTGTATTATTAATTGTTTAGTTATGATTAAATTTATATTGAAACTTTGATTTAACTGCTAGTGAGTCGTACTCATCCGTCCTTATGCAATAAGACCACACAAGAGGCAATTAACCATACTAATTGATTCACCCACTGTAGGACTAGTCAAATACGTTAGGGATATAGCTAAATCGGACATATTAGTGATCTGGTTGTATAAGTGTAGTGCCTTCACAAAATTCATTGTGGTCATCGTGTTAAACTCAATATGCTTGAGTATAAGGTTATACGATTGGTTAGGGAAATTGTCGTTCTCATATCTTGGCTATCGAGAATAGGAAGTTCAAGCAACTGCTTATGTTACTGGGTCTATAGCTACACTATGATACTCTTGATTTGCATATTTTACATATATTACTGACCAAATTTAATCTTTTATCAAACCGTACTTGTATGTCTCGACCTATGTATTTTTATTCATTGGTAAACTTGTTCATTATCTAAAAACCCCCATTTTTCTCTTTCTTTTAGAACCTTAGAAAGAATATCAATCTCTTTGGGATCAACCCTTTAACTTTATCTACAAAATAGTTGTTTAAGATAAATATTTTATTGACACGCTTGGCGCGCATCAGTTTTTGATCCAATGAGTCGCCGTAAATAGTAAAATCATAAATGAATACTTTGATGAAGTGTTCAACAAAGTAAAAAAAGATGCTCATCATACACATTTGAAAGGTAGCAGGTGCATCGCACAACCCAAAGGGTATACGTTGGTAAGCAAAAGTACCGAAAGAACAGGTGAAGGTGGTCTTCTTCTTCTGATATTTAGGTGCTACAGGAATCTAGTGAAAACCAAAGTATCCTTCTGAGCAGCAGTAATGCGACCTGCTTGCCAATCGCTCTAACATCTGATCGATGAAAGTCAATGGGAAGTGGTCTTTCCAAGTAAAAACTTTAAGCTTCCGGTAAGCGATAAACCCGCTATTCGTTTTGGATGCGATTTGGGACTAACTGACCCCGTGAGTTTGTGACTACTATGATCCCCATTTTCCTAGAAACCACACGAAAGGGATTGAGCTACTTGATGTCGGAGATCGAATAGATCATCTCAGCATCAAAGAGCTTCACAATCTCGTTTTTAACTCCTTCTGTAATTGGTGGATTCAGTCGTCGTTGTGCTCTCATGAAGGTTTAGACCCTTATTTCATATGTATCTAATGCATGCATGTGGAAAGGCTAATACTTTTAGTATCAGCAATTGTCCACCCTAAAGCTTCTTTGAACTCTTGAAGCACATTTATAAGCTTCTCTTCCTTTGGTAATGTGAGTTTAGTTGAGATGATCAAAGGTAAAGTCTCATTCTCACCTAAAAACACATATATGAGATGACTCAATAGTTGTTTGAGCTCCAATATGGGGCCTTACTCCATAGAGGGGAGAAGTGTAGAGTTGGAAGTAGGTAAGTCAAGATATGCTAGGGTAGGAAAATGGAGTGGAGCATAGTCCAACTCAGATATCAGCTCCTCGATCTCACTATCGAAGATTAAGGATTGCTTTCACAAAAAATAGTTGTCGAGATAATTCTCTAACACAACTTTCATATCATCGCCTTTTACAAGAAATGCATCTTGTATAAGTGAGTCCACATTGTCCAAAGTAAGCACTACAGAAAAGGAATCGCAAGGATGGCAAATCACATCATAGATGTTGAATTTAATAAGTTTGCCATCAAACTCCATAGTAAAAGAACCATTGCGAACATCAGTCTTAGTCTTCACTATCTTAAGGAAAGGCCTACCAAGCAAGACTGAGGAGAAATGATGATGCGGTTGATTCTTTATATCAATAATAAAGAAGTTAGCTGGAAATACAACCTTACTAACTTTCGCCAAAATTTCTTTCAAGGCACCCACAGGATAGACAGTGGATCAGTTTGCCAAATGTATGACAACTCCGGTATCCCTCAAAATGTTAGCCTTTAATGTCTCATATATAGATAATGGCATGACATTGATAGAGGCATCAAGGTCGCACATAGCTTTCTGGATCTCAACTTCACTAATTTTGCAAGGGACAATGAACATGCCCAAGTCCTCACACTTGGTGGGCAACTCCTTACGTAGGATAGTTGAAACATTTTTACTTATGGTGATTTTCGTTTTGCCTTTGAGTTAACCTTTGTTGGTATATAGGTCTTTGAGCTACTTAGCATAACGGGGCATAAATGCTAAAGCATCAAGGAATGGGATGTTTATTGCCACTTTCCTTAAAACTTTCCGAATTCCTTCTATTCTCCTATTTTTTATTCTTAATGAAGCGTTCAGGGAATGGGGGTAAGATTTTGAGAGAAGGGTGTGCTTTCTTATCTAACATTACCATTTCGGTAGGAGACGGTTGGACTTCGAGCTCTTGCTCGACTTCCTTGGATTTAAGGATGACTTCATTAGGTTTGGGTTCTTTGGGAGTTTCTTCCGACTCTTTGCCGCTACGAAGTGTCATGGCATTGACGTTGACATCGCATTATGATTCGAAAGTGGTTGAGAAGGCGACTTACCTTTCTTATCCATACGCCCCGCCCATAAGGCCAATTGCCCTATTTGAGCCTCGAGATTTTTAATGCTTGCAGCATGACTTGCCCTTTTTTTAGTTTTAAATCGGGCTAAGTCTTTAGAGAGTTTGTCTTGATTAGTTATGAGTATCCGCATCATCCTTTTAAAGACCCTGAATTCTGAATGGGTTGGGACTGTTGAGGAGGAGGTTGTCCCTTGGAAACATATTGGAGATAATTCTGGTTTTGAGGTCCATAACTATGATAGGGGCTTTTGATGGCATGATTATAGGTGTTACTAAAATTGCTGTCGTATTGATTCCTCGGTGGTCCTTAGAATCAGCAACCTATAACATTTGCTTGCTCGTTCTCAAACAAGGTCGGACAAGAATAAGTAGAATAGTCTGTGGTTGCGCATAAATCGCAAGCTTTAACTTAAGCTTTCCTATAAGTGAGGAATCACTCCTTGAGGTCAAAGTGTTTACAACCTTACTATAGGTAGGATTTGACCCTACTCTATCAAAAAGATTTTGTGAGGGTATATCTTCCTCGTCATCAATGTAATGACGTGATTGACTTGCTACAGAGTCATACAAATCATACATCTCTTGAGTTGTCTTGCATTTATAGTCACCTCCTCAAGCATTGTCAATCATGCATTTCTCAAGGGGCATAAGTCCCATATTGAAGAAACGAACAATGGAAAGGTTGTTTTGGCCATATTGGGGCATTACGCAAGAAAGCGCTTATAGCGACCCTAATAATCGACAAAGGATTTGCCCCATTTCACTTGGATATTGCATATCTCTCTAGTAAATTGGGAGCATCTAGATTCAGGAAAAAACGTTTTAAGGAATGCATAAATTATATCGTTCTAATTTGTGATGGAACCTGGGGGTGATAGAAGAGCCGGTATTGAGCTTTGTCATTATGGTAAAAATGAAAAGCCAAGAGTTTAAATTTTTCTTCATTAACTCTTGGGGTAATCATGGTCCTACACTTATAGTGGAAGTCCTTGACGAAGGTCACTAGATCCTCATGATCTAGCCCAAGGAAGACAAGGAGAAGGTTTATAAACTACAAATTCACTCATTAGCGACAAAAAGATTTTGTTGCTAAAGCCTGTTTTTAGTAGCGACTAAGATCGTTTGTTGCTAATGCATTATAGTTTTAGCAAAAACAATCAAAGTCGTCAGTTAACATACTCTTTAGTGACGATATTTACTGTGATGACATGGTTTTGTTTCTAAAACTCCATCTTTTGCGACAGTTAAAAATTTCATCACTAAGTACCATATAGCAACAAAAAAGATTTCATTGCTAACGCTTATTTTTAGCAACAACTAAGATCATTTGTGGCTAATGCACTGTATTTTTAGCAACAAAATCAAAGTTGTCAGTAAACATTCTCTTTAGTGACGATTTTTACTGTAACGACATGGTTTCGTTTCTAAAACTCTATCTTTTGTGACGAGTTAAAAATTTATCGCTAAATATGTCATATAGCAAAAAAAAATTTCGTTTCGTTGCTAAAGCCTATTTTTATCAACGACTAAGATCGTTTGTTGCTAATGCACTGTATTTTTAGCAACAACAATCAAAGTCGTCGGTAAACATACTCTTTAGTGATGATTTTAATTGTGACGACATGGTTTTGTTTCTAAAATATATCTTTTGTGACAAGTGAAAAAAGTTGTCGCTAAAAGTACCATATAGGGACATATTATATCGTGGCAAGAAGTTTGTTCTAAATATAATATACCAACGAATTCATTTAATTTCTAATATATGCCATGTTTAGCAACAAGGTCAAAAATTCGTTGCTAGAGTCATTCTTTAGCGACAATATCTATTACAACATCACGTTTATTACAAACTCACAGACTCACTACAACAACGTGCAAAACTCATTGCTAAAGCTTATCGAATAGTGATGTATTTTCGGTCATTTCTAATGTGTTATATCTTTAGCAACGCGTTCAATAATTCTTTGCTAGAGTGTCCATTCAGTGACAAAGTCTTGTGATTTGCAACAAGAAGTACGTTCCAAATACACTATAGTTAATAGCAAAGTTTGTTGCTAAAGGTTATCTATATGAAAAGCTTAAACTTTGTTGCTAATATTTTATATCTCTAGCAACATACTCAAAGGTTGTCACTATTAGGCCTTCAAAAGAAAGAAAAATAAATTTGTTGCTACATACTCAAAAGTTGTCACCATTAGGCCTTCAAAAGAAAGAAAAATAAGTTTGTTGCTGAAGTTACAATTTTACAAAAAATATTTTTTGACAACTATTATGTTGTCTTGATAGCTAAGGTTTTGCATTTCCACCTGGATAGACAACGACCTAGTCTCGTGGAACATAAATTAATAAATGCTAGACCATGACTTAGTTAATGTTTATGAAAATGCTACAATGACACATTAAAAGTCAGGCTCGATTTCATTTCGAATGATGTGGTGTGCAAACCCCAAGTAAAAATAAGTGTGATTTAAGCATGGGCACGAGCAAGAACAAGACGTGGGCCCGCACGCTACAGACCCGGATGAGACTTTGATGTGTTATTGTAGTATATTTTTTATACAAGTTTTTTGTGCCATTTTCCTATTGTTTAATATCCACAAAAAAAAAATCCAAGTCCATAAAATTAACATATTTGGTAACCTTAACGTTATGTTTTTAAATTTTTCTAAAAAAAAGTTATTTTTCATCTATAAATATTAACAATTTTTGTTGAGTTTTTATTAGGGAGTTTACTATAATATTTTATTGACAAGTAATCGTAATAACATATGTTTTTTTTTTGTATAAAGAGTTATCTTATAAATTTTTTTATAATAAGCACACATTCAAACCCACAAATTAGTTAATTATAAAATGTCTTTTTCTTTTGAGATAAATTAGAAAATGTCTTTTTTGGATAAAGTCAAATTTATTTTAAAATATCGATGGTTACAATAAAAATCGATTACACCTTTTTTTTCTCTCTCACACTCCCGCATGTTTACCACCCTCCCCGCTCAAGGCTATAGCCTATCGCCTCTCGCCTCTCTCGCGTGATCTCCCTCCCCATTCTCAACTAACAAGTTCTCTTCTCAATCCTCCCCATCCTGTTGTACGACTTTCAATCAACAAAATGCTGGAATCGTCAAAGAAAATATATGAAGTTCTGTATTTTTTTATTTTGAGCAACTATATGGTTCTTTAGTAATTATGTATGCTAAATAAGATTCAAAAATTGTTTTGTTCGTTCCTCCTTGATTATCTAATTAGTTTTTTTGTGGTATTTACCACTTTTGTATTCACATTTATTGTTTTAGATTACAAAGTTGGCAATGGACATAAAGAAAGTGTGAAGAGGCCTTGAAATTTGAGTACTGAAAGTCTGCCACATCCACACAAAAATTAATATGATGCTTAGATACATTTTTTGTATTTTTTTTTTGAAAAGTCATTTTTTTCTCAATTATTGTATTCCTCTTGTAATCATACTAATTGTATTTGATTTGCCATGTCATTAAATATTAATAAAATATATATTTCTTTTAGAAATGTTATCCTATAATTACTTTTATTTTTTGGATAAATTATTAATTGTGTTTAATTTTTTTCATAAAAATTAATTGTACTAATTTAATGATTATATTCACAAATATTAGGAAAAAGTCATTGCAACAAATTTCTTTTACAATTTTTTTGTATAGCGACAAATTAAAGTCATCACTAAATAAGGTTATGTGACGAATAAAATTGTTGTTGCTAGAGTGTCCATTCAGCAATTTGTTTTGTTGCTAATCTTTTATATCCTTAGCAACATGCTCAAAAACTCGTTGTTAGGCCTCACAAAGAAAGAAAAAGAAATTCGTTGTGAAAGTTCTTTTCTTTTATCATTAACTAAATTTCACGATAAATTTCGCTAGAAAATGAAATTAGTGAAAAAAGTCATCTTAAACTACGAAATGCAACTTAGCAACGTAGATTGTTAAAAAGTTTTTGTGTCAAACAAAATGTTCGTTGCAAAATTTTAATATGTACTTGAGAATTTTTGCAATAAATTCAAATTTATTATAGTAACTCGATTGTTATGAATCCTCTCGTCGCTAATGAGTATTCTTAAAGAATTTTGTTCGACAAAAAAGGATCCTCAAGTCGTTGCAAAAAAAATGCATTAGCAACGAAGCTTTTTCACCATCATAATAAGTCTTCCCCCACAGTGCTACAACAACGACCAATTAGTGACAAAAAACTCATTAAAATAGATTAACAGCGATGAATACTTATCTTTAGCGACAAAAATGTTTCATCACTAAAGATCGCTTTCATTGTAGTGCCTATGAGCTGAAAATGTGATGCAGTGTGTTTGATGAGCTAGGAGATCTTGTATCTCATCATTCTCTATCCCAATGATAATGCGATGTTCGGCTTGAGGTTGTGCCCGAGGATTAGCTTATGGCCTTTGTGGAGCGGGATCAACCATTATTTGATTGAGTGGTTTATACTGAGGTACTACAAGCCTTTACACCGCCATTGGTGCGTATGGCACAACAGGCGCTTCAAACTGTTAGGGAGGAACAACTAAGTGTTATTCTCGCCTCTTAAGTGGAAGATTTCCAATATGGTCAGCCATTATGAAGGGATTGCTCATCACTCAGTTGAGCTCTTGAGGACTGATTCCTCTGCCATGTTTCTTTTGAGTTTCGACAACAAGTCTTTTCGTTATCCGGATCAAAGTGGAGTAAAGACTTGGTGGACTTTGATCTACGTAGTCTTTTAGACGTAAAGCTGAACACGAAAAGGAAAAAGTAAAACCTAAGTCAAAAAGGACTTGGTCCCCAGCAACGATGCCAAAATTTAATGTGTGTCAAATACGTCAAAATATATAATCCCGTTAAGATTATCAAATACCACAAGAACTGCAGCAGTGGTAAGCACGAGGTCGATCCACGAAGACCAAGTTTCTAATCTAGGCTAATGACCAAAAGTGTAAATCGAGGGATTTGCAAAAGTGTTATTAAGAATTCACCAAAAAAAGAAATTAAAATACTATGTAAAGAAGTCAATACAGAAAAATAACCTAAACCCTCGGTATCACAAACTTACTCATTTAGCATAATTAAACCTATGGTCATTGATATATATATATATATAAGTGCATTTCAAAGGTAATTAAAAGTAGTTATAGACTCGGTAACGTACGTGGGTCCTCACATTTCCCAATCTCAGTTGTCTAGGTATAGTGCCTTCACGAAATCTATTGCGGTCAACACATTAAACAAAATTCTCTTGAGTCTAGATTTGTGTATTTGGCTAGAGAAGTGGTCATGTTCATACCTTCATTATCGAGATCGGAAAGTGCGAGGACCCGCGTATGTTACCAAGTCTATAGGTACTCTAAATTACCTTTGAAATGCATGTTTTATATGTATCGATGACTATAGGTTCAATTATGCCAAGTGAGGAAGTTTGTGATGCCGAGGGTTTACGTTATTCTTCTTGATTGATTTCTCTACATAGTATTTTTATTTCTTGTTATTGGTGAATTCTTGATAACACTTTTGCAAATCCCCTTATTTACATTTTTGCTTATTAGCCTAGTCTAAAAACTTAGTCTTCATGAATCGACCCAGTGCTTGCCACTGCTGGAGTTTTCGTGGTATTTACTAATCTCAACAGGATTATATATTTTGATGCGTTTGACATGCTTCACGTATGATTTCCTAGTTTGGTCCAATTGAAAAAGTCGATAACTGAGGTTTAAATAATGATTCAAATTTAGATTTGGAGCAGTTTAAGGACTAAGTTGAGAGTCATTTTGAGGTTTTAAAGTTAACTGGACAGTTAAGGTACTTAATTAGAGTAATTAGGTTAAGTCAGGGTTTAGTGACACGGGCCCTGACATGTAAGAATTCAATTGTTTGGTTCAAAGGGTGCAATGATTTATGTGTTTAAAGTAGGTTTATGTTTGACGATTTGGGGTTTTAAGTGGATCGTTGCGTAAATATGTAGGAATGGGGCTCAGTGGCTCACTGATCTGGCCAGCGATATATGTTATAAGGCTGCATCGCCACCAATTTGCCATATTCAATTTTTCACTTAAATTTTAGGTTTTTATCACCAATTAAGCTAGTGATTCCTAGTGTTATATCAAATCGTTGAGGATTCGCTAAGCTTCATTACTATTTTTTTAATTTATTTCATAATTAACATATATACCATTCATAAAAACTAATATAAAGGTATAATTTACTGAAAATTCAAAAGTTTGATTACGGTATGTAATTAAATAATAGTTTTATTAAATAAATAAATAAATAAGTTAATATTGCAAACTTGTATAAATGCCATAGAAACAAAAATAACTCAATCACTCCCACTTATTTGAAATTACCTTGGAATTTAAATTATGAAAGTATTTTCAACATAAGAGTCAAAAAGTGAGATAACAAGAACATTATATTAATACTAAACTCCTACTTAAATGAAAACATAAATAAATAAGTTGCCTCCCATAGAGCGCTTTTGTTTACTATTGTTGGCTTGATTGAACCATTCTAGAATTAAGATGGATCTATAATCTTGAATTTATGACTAGCCACTCTAGTGTCATTCTAGAAAATGATTGCTCGACCATTAATTGTCAGAGTGATTATTTTGTTCAGAATATCCATAACAACTTAAGTAGTGGCTAAGAAAAGTCGTGTTAAAATTAAACGAGGATCTTCATTTATAGAGTGTAGCATGACCAAAAAGTCCGTGGGTACGATGTATTTGTCCACTTGAACTAGTACATTTACTACCACCCCTATTTGTTGAATTGAAGTACCATCCGGTAGCGAAACTCATTCAAAAGCCAGTACGTCCAACTCTAATTGTGTGTATAAAGAAATATACATGCATGGGATTTGCATAAGAACCCATATCACACTGAGCGCTGAAGTACTAAGCCCATTTGATTTTAATGTGTAAGTGTATACCTCCAGGATCATTAAGCTTCAAATAGCTCAAATCCAACTTTTTCTTTTTCTTATTCTTGTTGGATTTAAAACCTCCTAGCTTGTTAATACTCCTCCCATTCTCTCGTTGCTTAAATTTCCATTTTTGAGTTATTTTATTTTCTTTAGAAGTGACTTCAACTTATTCTTTCTTCGAAACTTCATTTTCAATTTCCATTGTTACTGCATTAATGCATAAATTACAGCGTTAAAATTATCATAAAATTTTAATTCTAGAAAATCATTATTTCTAATTTCATTATCGAAGAATTCATCATAATCATCATAATTATGTTCGTTGATAATTTTGAACATTATAATTTTGTCTTCAAGTTCCATATACATTGTTCCTTCAAAAATATATAATTTTGGTTTAATTGTTTTAAGAGAAGATCTACCTAATAATATAGGTAGATGATTAGGTGATATCAAATCTCACATTTCTATGACATAAAATCGGTTGGAGATATTAAGTCGTGTACTTATACTAAAATATCTTCTAATAATCTATACGATTTAATAATTGTATTGTCTACTAAACTAAGATTAATAGGTGTATTAGTTAACAATCTCATTTTCAATGATTCATATAGTTTAAATGATATTACATTAATTGATGCTCCGAGATCACACAAAGAAAGTTCAATAGAAGAAATTCCTATTGTAATATGTATTACAAATATTTATGGGTTAGAACATTTCTCAGGCATTTTCTTATTTTTTTTATTAAGGATAACACTTTTGGTCCTAAGTTTTTTTAGATTCTTCTAAAAATCTGTCTTTAAACTCAAAGAATTCGTTAGAAACTTCATCATAATTTGATAATTGCATAATTGATTTCATTAAAGGTTCGTTGATTTCATTTTTACTAAATGATTCAAAAATGTCTTCTTTAATTTCTTTCTTCCTAGTATCTGCTAATCGTTATGGAATGGGAGAAATAGAATGTATGTCTTCTTTCAATTCATAAATATTACTATATAATTTCTCTTGATTAACTAATTCAAGATTTCATAAAGATTTTTCATAAGCTTCAACTCTGGCTAAATACCATAGGTATAGTCTTTCAGAAAAATATGTATATTTCAATTGTTCTGTCATCCATTCCCTAGTGGGAATGACATTGGTCATTATTTCTTTTTTCTTCTTCTTCTTCTTCTTCTTCTTCTTCTTCTTCTTCTTTTATTTTTTATGTACTTTCTTTTTCTTTTTACCTCTCTTAGGTATATTTTCTTATATATGCGTCTTTTTTTCATTATCGCAAAATAAAACGTTAACTTGTGCTTGACTAGTAGTTTGAGTAGGTTCTTTTAGTTTGATTACTTAACTATTAATTTTTAGGCTCATATGATTTAATTGATTTTTCAACTCGTTCATAGAAGTATCAGTTTTAATTTGATTTTGAGAATTTTGCATAAAGTTTTGATGACTTCGGTTCACAAAATTATGTATTATTTGTTCTAAATTTGGTTGCATAGGTTGAGTAATTTGTTATGTTGGTTAAATTTATGTAGATTGTATTTGTGCTCTTGGTCTATAAGTGGTATATTCTTGATTTTGTAGACCATAGCTAAGATTTGGATTTGGTTTTTTCAGTGTAGTAACTATTATTATTATTATATTGATTTCTAGGAGGACTGGAAAATTGATTCGTAACCGAGTTAACTTCTTTAATGTTATCTTCTTGTAAAGTTGTACACACATCTATAGGATGTGTAACTTCATTACAACATCCATATGGTTTTACTTTGTTTGATCTATCTTTTAATACTAATTTGACCATGCTAGATAATTCATCAACTTTTTCGTTAAATGTACTACTTCTTTTATTATTAATTTCATAAAATTTAATATATTGTATAGATTGTTATACATCTTATTAATAGCTTCTCTTGCTAAAATTGGTGTCACATCGAATAATGATCTACCACATACGGTATCCAATAGTCTTTGTTCAAAATGATTAAGTCTTTCGTAAAAGTATTCTAATAAAGTTATTTGTGTATATCCATGTTGTGGGCAAGACAAATTTAATCTTTGAAATTTATCACAAAACTCAAAAAAATCTCATCATTTTTTATTTTTACCACTGTGATTTGTCTTCTATAAGTTCTAGTTTTTCTTGCAAGTATATATTGATCAAGAAAAACTTCTAACATTGAGGAATATAAAACAACCAATCTTGTGTTTAATCTTTCGATACAAAAGGAAAAGCTTTAAATTTGACTTATTATGACCTACCATCTTTATGTTTCATCCCATTGACTTTGTGTTAGTATTCCCTTATAAATTTATGGGGTTCTTCATTATCTTTACTGTAGAAGTTAAGTAGAGCACTAATGAATTCAGATCTTAGTTCAAATTCAGGAAATCCCTCAGGATATGCGATACACATTGGTTCATAAGTAGTGATGTATTGATTGGCTTGCCTAAAAGTAAGTTCTATATTATCGTTATTATTATTAATATTATTAAGGTTAATATTGGCTTCCATTGTGGTAGCTTGGTTTTCCATATGTTGTTGTTGCCTTATATTACGATTGAAAGTCCTATCTACCTTAAGATCAATTGAATGTAAAGATCCTGCATAATTAGAACAACGACGTGGGTAGACCATACTAAAACTCGTAAGAAATCATGTAAAAATCTTCAACAACGGTGCCAAAAATTGACACATGTCGAGCGTGTATAATAAGTTTTGTGTATATCCTTATTATTTGTACAAGTGATAAGTGAGATCGTCTCTACAGGGATTTAGCAAACTTCTTTAGGAAAAAGTCTTTAATTTTTTATTATTTTTTACTTTACTTTAATTAATTTAATTAAAATAGCAATTAAAAATCATTAATTCAAACTATAATAGTAAACTAAACTAATTTAATTAGCACAATTCAAATTCACTAAATTCAAATCAATTCAATTCAATAGAAAATAAACATCTAAATAAATATCCAGAATAATGAAATATCAATTCGTTTTGCATCTAAACATATTTCCTAAATCATAGTCATAAGCATACTTTAATCTTTTTTATAAAGTATTCCAGATCATTAAACTCAAATCATAAGTAAGTAGATAGCCTTTATCAAGTCATTAGTTCTCTTTATATCAATGTAAAAATCACATTATAGTTTTATTGAATTAATCCTTTGAAAGCTCAACGTAATTAACTTTAGGCAATAAAACCGCATTACGTTCCATGAGAACATCGAACTACTAAGCCTAATAACTTTGGAAAGCTACTTTAACATTATACTTAGATCTCAATCCACCTAAGACATCTAAACGGTAAAAGACCTTTTAAACAACCCTAGTTACTATTTTAAAGTAAATATTGAATCTAAATATCATAATACACATTCTAAACTATGCATGCAATACAAAGCTTCATGATTATAATTCGTAACTAATAATTTATTAAATCAGTGAATTAAATAATACGATTGGTTTAAAACATTAAGTACAAAATCTTCTCATTATGACTACATCAAAATAGATCAAGTTCAGGTTTGGACTTAGTTTAAATTAATAAAGTACTCACTCATATTCATAATAAACATCATAATAAAATAAATAAATGACATATATAAACACCTCTAAATAAATACTTTGAATTGTCGAAACGTCTCTAAAAGCAATGAACAATAAATCTTAAAAGCCTATAAATATGAAAGCAATAAATTATAGCTCTATGAGAAATAAAATATCTATCTGTGTACTTAAAGGCAAGTGATTTCAAAACCATATATTCATATATATATTATTCTAGGTAGTATATATCCCAAACTAACTCAAACTCTATGTAGTTATCTATTATTCTCGAAATCGTACCAAACGATTCCAGATCAATTCCACTTATAACTTAAATCGTTGGCCAAATCCTTAGAAATATGGATCTGGACTACACTAATATGTCTGGCGATTTATGAGTAAATTGTGAATCGCTACCAAATCATCAGCACTGATTTATGGTTGATTTTTTATTCACTAGTGATTTGTTGTGTATTTCTTCTACTTAGTTAAATCATTCATTTTCTTCCTTTTTTCATCCATTTCTCTTCATATATTCTAATTATAACCTGAAATAACAAAAACAAGAGAAAACTTAGTGTAATATAGCCTTTTACATCCAAAATTACCTTAAATGTGACTGTCTAATTATTAAGTTATCAGTCGAAAATACAAAAACTTGATAAACAACTTGGGAAGAATGCCAAGAAAAACTCACATTTTCCTGCAGTTCACAATATAATTTCAAATTAAATTTAAAGACTCAAGTTCAAGTCATTTTTACAAATTACATAATTTAAGTTCTAAACTAGTCTCAATTACTCCACAACTTATATTTATTTCGGAACGACTCATAAACAACCTCACAATCTTCTCAAATTATATTCTAAGATTGTTATTTAAAAGACGCAAGAAAAACTCACATTTTCTTGCGTGTTATTTTATTTTTGTACCCGCAATGAACTCAATTCATGAAACCCGGAGACATCACTAGATAAAATTTCCTAATTGTTAGTGTAAGCTTACAAATTCAATTTCTCAATTTTAAAACTTTAATAATTCTCAATTTAGATCATTCCACCAACAAAACCATGTAATTCATCTCCACTAGATCAACGCACAATGCTAATCATCTCATTTGATCAATCGATGGTTCAATTACTTGGTTGTATGCCAAATTCCCCATTCTTTTCACTATTTTTCCGTTCCTTTGTTCCTTGAGTTTATAGAGTTAGTCGAGCTAAGGCTCAACCTCACTATTCACTCTGTTATTGCCGTAGGGTGACTAAGGTCAGATCCAAATCACCCTACAGATCAACCTGGGATAGTGCCCAGGCTTTCCATAGGTTTAGCAAGGCTATGCCCTACCCTCCCTTAACAAGGCACACTTGGGGAAGTCGATGCCCTATGCAGTGCACTTGTTCTACCCTGAGACATCCCTTAGGTCCCCAACAATAGAAACAACCCTAGTGATTCTCATCGTCATCAACATGTCCTCCAAACCTAGCCCAATAACATCACATAAATTAATAATTTCAAATAATAACCCTACACTATTAAAGCCCACTGATTTTATCAATAAAACCAAATAACTAACATAAACTCAAGCTCAAAACTCACCTTAATTAGTGAATTGATTCACATCTTTTCTTCGTTTCCATAGCAATGGCGGCCCTGCACCTCGAGGTCGCTTAGTGAGCAGCTGCGCGGCTCCTACAGTTCGATTGACGACTATAGCACATCAGAGCGCCTTGGCTATGCATACTAGTAGTTGTATTCTCTATATTATTTGCAACTTATTCAGGATATTCATTATGTTACAATTATGGCTTGTGTTTTACAGAGTTGCAAGTAGATAACTAGTAATTTACAATAGAAGTCTTAAAGTAAACATAAACGTGGGTTTTTATTAACTTTTAAGCCATATGGAGCATCAATCCTACTGCGAAAAATTTGGAATATAGTACAATGTATATAAAGTGATAAAAGAAATATATACAAATAAATGTGCCTCATAAGTCTCTCATAAACCTAAAATATATAACAAAACATGTAAATAATATCTACGAGTAGTATGTCGAACAGTGGGAGAGCTCAAAGATACTCGCCAAGAATCCCCTTACCTTTAATCGTAAAAAGATATGCACTCAGTCCTCATAACAAAATCGATAACGAGTCTAGTAAGTAAAACCCCAAGGAAATTCAGTGAGCATTCATAAAATAAAAACAAAAAGAAATCTAATAAATATTGTTAAATAAAAATATGAAATGTAAACAAGCAGCTGTAAATGGATCATCGCATGCATAAATAACAATAAAACGTAAATGTATGTGCCCATCTCGGTCAATCTAAACCTTACTTCAGAAACCTCCATTAGGATCCCTCTAATAGGTGCACCTAACTGGCCCATTACCTAGTCCTCTTGGTGGCTGGTGTAGACCCATGACGCACCTACACATGACCGATAAAGTACCTCGAGTCGTTAATCACCGAGAACTCCTTATACACAAGTAATGTTCAGTGTGCCATAAACACACAATGGAATCTCCGGTAAGAGTAAACTCAACCAACTGTTCAAATGGTGACATATACGTAGATAACTAAAGTAAATAAATAATAGAACACGAATGCATGGAACATGATATAGTAAAGTAGTAATGAAAGCAAGTAAATACTCAAGTGACATTACATTAGGTTTTACAAACCTCAAACACGCACTCGGATCTCTGACTCCCAAATTCAACCCCTACCTAGCTCCCGAGTACCCAAGCCACGGTCTCGTAAGTCCCCAAGGTCCAATTTTACGTGTTTAGCATGATTCCAGGTTATTTTGATATGTGTTAGATCAAACTTTCCAAAATAACCTTTAAAAATCCAATTTGTTATATTTGTAGTATGCTAGGCAGTCCACTTGGCGCGCTATGTCTGAACGACGCACTAGGGAGACGCCTGAGTGCTACTATTCTTTAGGAGAAAGAATAGTGGCCTGTCCAGACTAGATAATGTGCTAGGCGTATTAGGCAACATAATTCTCACCTGAGAGATTTTGCTCTCGACACCCCAATTGGCCTACTCCATACGTCATTGACCTTATTCTCGACTTGTGGGGGAATTCAACCATATAAAATAGTTGGATTACAACAATAGATTTATCATTTATATCCATTAACATGCATTCATCCAATATCCCAATTTTAACTCAAAACCATAATTGAATGAAAATCATTTTACAAATCATGTTTTGTAGGTACATTTAACTTAATCACATATGAAGATCACAAGGAATATAGAGAATACAAGTGTGAAACTCGTTTTATACTAAAAACCTAAGTTTTAAGCTCATTTTCATGGAGAATAGGTAAAGAAGAAGATTACCTTAAGTTTGATTCTTTGATTAATCTATCAATTTCTCTAATTCACTCTGAATTCCAGTAAGAGTTTCCCCAAATTTCCCTATTTTGCATGGATTCATTTAGTAGGTTTTTGAGAAAATAACTACTAAGTGTGGTCTTTTATTGCTTGTTTGTAATCAAAGTGTATTACGTATCTCGAGGGAAATATTGTGGTTCTGGTTTAGTTCAGCTAGACACATTTGTGACTCCAATAAACAACTCACTATCTAAGATCATCCCAAACTAGGATTATCCCAAAATTAGTCTATGGTTTAGATAATTTCTAACTAACTATAGGAAAATCAATCTAATTCATTAATCCACTAATTTAGGTACACCCTTATATAGTTAGTATAACATATTACTAATTTAACCTAAGTAGTGGTCCTATTAACCCTTGACTACCCGGCACTCGATGCCCATGTCTCGGCTTGCATCCCGAGGCAAAGTATCCGTACCACCAACTCACCCGATATCAATGTAAACACATGCAATGTTACACAATAATATAATGCTTTTAAACAATACATATAAATAACCATCATCCAAAAATAATATATTCCCTTGATTATCGTATCTGAGTTAACCGAGTTGTCCGTGTAACCCTCGAATTACAATTTTTAATCCCCAAGATTAATACTAAATCCTAGGGCCTATTTTGAAAAAGTCATGTGGGTATAATTTTTTTCATCAAATAGGGAAGGTTTCTTTAAAATTACAAAACTAATGTATATCTCATTTTCAAAAAGTGTTATTGATGATAAGGTAGACACAATATGGTGTGTTGTGGTGGAGCTTTGTATGAATAACTCCTTTTGAGGAGTAATTCATACAAAATACTTAGTGTATGAATTACTCATTCTCAAAAGGCGTTATTTATTCGATCCATCATTCCACACGTACGTATCGAGGTGGAGAACCCATGTAAACGACATGTACATATCTCAAGGGAGACAACCCGCATCACGCACGTGTCTCGACGCGGACAACCCATACAAACTTTACACATGTATCTCGAGGTGGATAACTCATGCAAACATCACGCACGTATGTCGAGATGGGTGACTCATGTAACCTCGTGCAATTCATGCAAACATCACACATGTATCTCAAGGTGGCAACCCATGCAACCTCGTGCAATCCATACAAACTATGCAAACGTCATGCATGTATCTCGAGGTAGAAAATCCATGTAAACAACATGCATGTATCTCAAGGTGTGCGTATCTTGAGGTAAATAACACATGTAAATGTCACACATATATCTTGAGGTAGATAAATCATGCAAATGTCATGTACGTATGTCGAGGTGGGCGATCCATGCAACCTCCTGCAAACCATGCAAATGCGCGCACGTATTCCGAGGTAGACAACTCATGCAACTTCGTGCAATTCAACTTTGATGCAACTTTTCCGGATGAATTTCAGTTCCTGCCATTATCGAATGAATCAATGAAGACAGATGAAGAGAGACGGAGAGAGAGATTGGCTAACCTTGCAGGTTCGTAGAGAAAGAAAGTTGTGTAAATGGAAATGAGGGTGGTCTATATCAAATTCGGCCATGTCTATAGATGTAAATGGAGACGTGGCGTATGGGCCCGCATCTATGGAGATTTTCGTGCGGGCTTCAAAATACACATCACGCTTTGTTATGCACTAAGACCTATTTTGCGCACATTCATTTTTATGTGGGTCACGTACGCCATTGCATAAGGGTGTCACTTGAGGTGACATTCTAATTATACTTTTCTATATTATGTATAAATATATAAAGAAAAATATATATTATATTTATATATAAACATATTATATATTATTTAAATATTGTAATGTCCAAGTGGACAGGCACCATTCATGTAAACCCAATTTTAGTCCACGTAGATTGATCCATAAGATTTATCTGAATGGCTCCTTTTTTGAATGCGCCATTCATGTAAACCTAATTTTAGTCCACGTGGGTTGATCCATATGATTTATATGAATGGCACATTTACTTGACAGTCCACGTGGAGAATGTGCCATTCGTTTTATTGGTGGTAGGTGCAATTTTTCACATTAATAATGCATTCATAAAAGGAGAAACACCTTACTTAAGGAATAAAAAGAAAAGCTAACTTATTTTACTAATTTAAATAAAAATTAACTGTATGGCTGTAATTTTTCTAAATCCTAGTTTAATTAATTTGGGTCGTTACAATTCTTCAAAGTAGAGGAAAATCCGTCATTGAAATTTAGATCTCTAGGAGTATATGGTTCACCTCTTTATGGGAATAAAGCTGTGGCGGAACAACTGACGTCACTAACTCACTCTCGAACCCCACTAGACCATACTTTAGTATGTTGGGATCCCTGTAGTGGGCTTCTCTAACACCCTTTATTGGTCCATCACCTGATTGCCCTTGCGATGGTCGATATGAACCCATGGCCCACCGACATGTGCACTGAAAACAAAAAGCTTAGGTCACAACTCACTGAGGTGCTCGTGCTACATGTTATGGCCTTGTGTATAACACAACCACTGAGTCTTCATATGCATAGTTAGGAATCGACATACGTATGCACATAATTTAAATAAATAATAGACAAAATGCGTTAGACAACTTACCATCGACATGTTGTCTGGTCATCTCCATGTCTGGCTAACCTACTACGTGAGCTTTCTCGCATTTGATCTTGCTCTAGCGGTGGTGTTGCCATCGAAAAATTAGCTCTAAGATGTCCTTTCTGATCCTATTAGAAACACCGACGTGTCACCATCCTCCCTACTTATCTGTCATCGGGTCTCTAAGTCTAATATCGATCTTTCTTACCCTTGTCATGGCCTCCCTAATCTTGGTCATGTATGTACTGTAAAGTCTGATGACCTGGATGTTTTTCAAGTGAGGGTGCAAAAGTAAGTACGGCCCGTCTATCATCATATATGTATTGGTCTAACAAATAGTCATCCCTACAGTCCCGGTCATCTCTGTGGTTCATATCAGACTGTCAGTCATTTCTATAATTTCTCTTAGACTAATGTGAGCCCCAGTCGATACAATAGCACTAGTGATGGCCCTCTCAAATCCCCTTACAAAATAGTAGATGTGCAATATCTTTGTCCCCACAATGTTCATGGCAAAATATAATAAATACTGGTACATCTCCAGAAACTATAGAACTGATCGATGGCCCTATTTCAAGGCCAAGAAATCCTCTCTTAACTTAAGCTACGCATCTATCGATATGTAGTCATCATAAAATAGCTGAGGGAACTCAGCGTAAATCGTCAGATCTGGACGAGTGTCGCATTAAGTAGTTTACCACAAAGCTGCTACTCCCTTGAAACACGACCATGATACACATGCATAAATGCTCCACTTGACCCTCAGCAACTTGTGAAGTCACTAACGTGAAAGTAACCATCTCCCGGCCACCTCTGCACCACCACCTCCGTAGAAATATCTAGGTTGGAAGTGAATAAACTCCTTGATTAGCTCGGCCTCAAGTGATAAAGTAAACTTAGAAGTGGTCGCCTGCTGTTCTGTAGCCATCAGTGTAGGAGTGGGAGTCGGTGTCTCGATTGGTGTAACAACTGGTGTAACTGCCTCTGTCGACGTCTCCTAAATCACGGTCTGAGAAAGCATATATGGTATCATCGGGGTGATAATTGCCTGAATAGTAGTAGTTAGTACTGTAGGCACTATGGGAGCTACTGCTACAGCAGCTGCGACAGCTTGAGCACTGAGTAACTAGAAAATCATTGCTTATTGATCATCATGAGCGGCAAGTCGATCATCAACACTCGGTGTACCAGCACTCCCTAGTCAAATCACTAGTTTGACCAATCTATGATGGAATAGAGGTTTGTCTATCCATTGTAATTTACATCGAGAAGCCTCAGTGCTAGATCAGCCTCGGTATATATACACATATAGTGTAAAACATACAATACAAACATAACACATTTATAACCCTAACTATACCTGCCTCACTAACATTTCCCAACTAGAGTTCTAAGGCAAGTATATCGAGTTCTTAAATCTAAGGTTTGTTTTTTTAAGTTTTACGCTCTTTCATTGATTCCAGAAGTTCCTTGAACTATGGCTCAGATACCAACTGTAGCAGCCCTGCACCTCGAGGCCACCATGTGAGATGTGGCGTAGATCTTCCAGCCCTACCGACGTCAACGCCACATCAACGTTCCTCAGCTGTATATGCTAGTAGTCACATTCTTTATATTATTTGCCAATTATTCAAGATATTCATTGAGTTACAAGTATGGCTTGTGTTTTACAGTGTTGAAAGAAAATAACTAGTAATTTACAGTGGAAGTCTTAGAGTAAACATAAATGTGGATTTTCATTAACTTTCAAGTCATATGGAGCATCAATCCTACTGTGAAAAACCAGGAATAGAGTATAAGGTATATAAAAAGAAAAAAAAATAAATATATTCAAGTACATGGTCTCATAAGTGTCCTATAAACCTAAAATATATAACAAATATGTAAATAAACACCTACAAGTAATGTGCCAAACAGTTGGCGAGCTCTGAGATAGTTGCCAAGAATCCTCTTACCCTTACTCGTAAAGGATCTGCACTCACTCATCACAACAAAACAGATGATGAGTCTAGTGAGTAAAATCACAAAGAAATTCACTAAGCATTCATAAGATAAAGAAAAGGAAATCCGATAAATACTACGAAATAAACATGCCGAATGTAAACAAGCAATTGTAAATAGATCATTGCATGCGAAGATAATAATAAAATGTGAATGTGTGTACCCGTCTCGATCAAACTAGACCATATTTCAAATTCCTTCCCCAAGATCCCTCCAATTGGGTGCACCCAACTTGCTTATCACCCGGTCCTTTCTGTGGTCGGCGTAAAGCTAGGATGCACGGACACATGTACCGACAAAGTAGCTCCGGTCGTCATTCACCTAGGAATCCTGGTACAAATGCTGTGATCTAGCGTGCCAAAGACACGCAACGAAATACCCGATAGGAGTAAACTAAACCAACTGTTCAAATAATGACACGTACATAGATATATGAACTAAATAGGGAATAAAACAGGAATACGTACAACAAGATAGAGTAAAATAGTAATGAAAGCAAGTAAATACTTAAGTGATGTTCCATTGGGTTTCACAAACCTCGAACATGCAATCAAATCCATGGACTTCTAAATCTGACCACTCGCCTAGCTCTGCGGTACTCGAGCTATGGTTTCCTAAGTCCCTGAGGTCCAATTTTATATGTTTAGCATGATTCCTAGTTGTTTTGATATTTGTTAAATCAAACTTTCCAAAAAAAAAAACCTTTAAAAACCCAATCTATTATGTATGTAGAGCTCTAGGTAGTTCCCCTAGTGAGCTTTGTCTGAGCAACGCACTACTATTCTTCAAGATGAAGAACAGTGGCCTACCCAAGCTGGATAGCGCTATCTAGCCTAGGTAGCGCCCTAGGCGTGTCGGGTAGTAGAATTCTCAACTAGGAAATTCTTCTCCCGGCACCCCAATTGCATGAAAATCAGTTTACAAATCATGTTTTGTAGGTATATTTAACTTAATCACATATGAAGATCAGTAGGAATATAAAGAAAACAAGTGTGAAATTTGTTTTATACCAATAGCTTAAATTTTTAACGCATTTTCGTGGAGAATAGGTAAAGAACATGATTACCTTAAGTTTGATTATTTTATTGATCTTTCAATTGCACTAATTCACTTTGAATTCCTACAAGAATTTCCCCAAATTTCCCTATTTTGCATGGATTCATTTAGTGGGATTTTGAGAAAAACCATTAAGTGTGGTCTTTTATAGCTTATTTGTCATCAAAGTGTGTTACGTATATTGAGGAAAATCCCGTGGCTCTGGTTTGGTTCAGCTGGACTCATTTATGACTCCAATGGACAACTTATTAGCTTAGATCATCCCAAACTAGGATCATCCTAATGTTAATATATGGTTTAGATAATTTCTAACTAATTATAGGAAAATCAAGATAATTCATTAATCCACTAACTTAGTTACACCATTATATGGTTAGTGTAACATATTACTAATTTAACTTAAGTAGTGGTCTCACTAACCCTCAACTACACGACACCCGATGCACATGTCTCTATACGCATCACGAGGCAAGTACCATCACACTAATTTACGCGATAGCAATGTACACATATGCGATGTTACACAATAATATAATGCTTTTAAATATCAGACTTAAACAACCATCATCCAAAAATAATATATTCCCTCAATTCTAATATTCGAGTTAACCGAGTTGACCATATAACGCT
Source organism: Stephania yunnanensis (assembly GCA_039657365.1). Classification (NCBI taxonomy): domain Eukaryota; kingdom Viridiplantae; phylum Streptophyta; class Magnoliopsida; order Ranunculales; family Menispermaceae; genus Stephania; species Stephania yunnanensis. Next base: position 20,418,956 of record CM077581.1, on the reverse strand, counting down.
CGAATTGTAACCATTAATCCTCAAGATTAATGGTAAATCCTAGTTTAATTAACTTGGACAATTACAATATCTATGTGAGAGACTGTCTATGTGAGAGAGATACAATAATTTTGAGAGTGAGAGAGAACACGATTGAGGGCAGTGGTGAGTGATGAGTGACGAGGAAGAACGCAAGGGATAGAAGTAAGGATGATGAGATGGGTTCAGGAAGAAATGGGATTCAATATAGACCCCCTTTCAATTTCCCACTTAAACTCTCTTTCACAACTTTACATTTCGCCCCTCCCTTTAAATCCTTTACTTAACACTCCAATTACCCATGTTGGTCATTTGCCAATTTTTCTTTTTAGTTCATGTTTTTCTTATATTTTAAACTTTAAATAAACCCTGATAAATATCTCAATTTCACCAAAAATTAGAGAAAATACCAATGCTCTTCGAAACACTCGGACATTGCGTCAAAACCTCAACTTGACTGTATTTCACGGCAAATATAATATAATACACACACTAGACACACAACAACAAAATTAAAACTTTTAAACTATGATCTTTAGTCCAAAACACGTGGGTTCACCTCAGATTTCTAAACATAACTTAAAATCCAAAATTACTTAAATTAGTCTCCTAATCAAGTTTATGAAATTCTTGAATTTCACATCTATGTAGAATGTTTCGATAATCTTTTGGAAAGATCAACGGCCATGACATGTCACATACTATTGAAATGAGTTTCAGGAATTGTAGACATAGGTGATTTCTTCTATTGAATCCTTTTTTACAAGATTATGAATTTCAGTCATTTTAAATTGTTCGTTGCTCTTTTTTGAAAATCCTCTAATTTTCCCTTTTTGTTACTAAACTCGGAATAATCTAAATCCTTGAGGTAAGACACTCGTACTTACCACTACTTCAAATAATTGTAGGAATCGATGACCAATTGAGGTTATTTCATTTATGCATTCGACGCATTACTTAGCTTAGCTCATAATTCAAATGAATCAAATTATTCAGGCATTCAAGTAGTAGATTATGAAAGCCCACTTCGTAATTTAACTTTAAGTTATTTAATAAAATGACCTTAACTTTGGATATTCATTAATAGCTTTGTAACTTATTAAGTTATGGATTTTCATAAACTTTAGCCATTGAAATGATATAAGTTGAATAACTTCCTAAATTCTGTGAATATACCGACTGCCCCATACTCATAGTGCGCACAAATCTCGAGGAACACTCATTCCAAAAAATCGATGATTTATAAAAAAAATTTGTGCACATTTAGTATAGATAGGTAATACAAGTAACAATGAAAAGTAAAATTTTTTCAATGTTGAGGGTTGACTGAGCGTGCTATGTCCCATAAAGTCCATGTCATGATCCCAAAAATGTGGCGTAACTCGAGTTAGAATTATAGGGTTGTTACAAATACAATGTCAAGCTAAACAATCATCAAGAACAAAAGAGCTCAAAAATCAAATAAAAAAGAGATGAAAATGGACTAACTGAAATGAATCAATCTGGGTGCCTAATTCTTACTGTAGTTTTAGTGAAGATGATGGTCGAGTTCGTGGGATGGAGATAGGTCTTCTCGTGTGTTGGTTATAGGTAAGGATGCAAATAGGTAGGGTAGGGGATGGGGACCTCATTCCCATGTCCATACCCACTAAAAAATTTATCACTCATACCTATATCGAGACCTATCTGGGATTAATTCTCATACCCATCCTCATACCCATCCTCATACCCATTGATTCCACATGGGTAAAATATTTTACCCATTTCATTTCCTACTGGGGATCCTCGTAGGGATTTTCATCAAGGTTTTTACGGGGATGGGTAATCTCTATGGGGATTCTAAAAAAAAAGAATTGTAACAAATAATGTGTCATATATACATACATAACAACACAATTGTTGAAATTCCGACAAAAATAAAAAAAATCAACATATCATGTAATAAAAACTCTAACTACTAATTGCTAACACTTAAAATTAAGTTTGTACAAAATCATTGGCATTTGCAAAATGAAAAGTTTGAATTCAAAATATTTTTCACTATCTCTTTAAACCACCAAGTCATCAGTTTTTTCAATGATTTTGATCCTAAAATTCTAAAATATAAATATAGTTGCAAACAATTCAAAACAAAACATATAGCTATGAAGTAACCAAATAAACTAAAACTACAAATCTCATTAAGAGGTTTTTTGTTTTATGTATGAGTATTCGGAGTGGAAACTATGTAATAGTTATATATAAATAGCATATGGTATATATATAATAAATATCATATGGTGTATAAATTGATATAATGGGATCCCTATGGGGATTACCTATGAGACTCATTAATGGGGATGCACATGGGAATCCAACAGATATATTATTACCAATACCCGTACCCATGTGGATATGAGATTTTGTACTCATCCCCAACTCACTACATTTCCCTACCCATTTACATCCCTAGTTATGGGGTATTTGTGAGAAAAATCCTTTTATATGAAGGGGCACGAAAGTCATTTCGTGGAGAGGTAAAAGTTGAATGTCGTTAAAAATTCTAATTGGAGAAAAATCATCAAAAAGTGGAGTTGGATCAGTAGCTTCTTTGTTTGGTTTAATAAACTGCTTTTTATTATATTACAATATTATTATACTCTTTGTCAAAGCATGTCCACTAAAATAAGTGAGGTACTTACTTGCTCAAGACTATGTTGATGGAGGATGTGAGTTTAACTTTAGGTGAAGTAAAAAAATAAAAAATAAAAAGAAAAAAAAATGAAAGAAAAGTGTACACTAGTACACCCTCCATCTAAATTAAGGAGTCTTTCACATAGTAAGGTCACATTAGTTTTTTACTCATTAAATAAGGATGGTTACTTTAAAATTACAAAAGTAAGACATGTCTCCTTTTCGAAATGAGTCATTGATGATGATGTGGATGCAAGCATTATGTCTTTGATGAGGTGGAATGAATGGCTCCTTTTGAAAAGGAGCCATCTATACAAAATAATGAGGTGTAATGAATGATTCTTTTTGAAAATGAGTCATCTATATAAAACAAAAGCTTTTAATTACTCCTTCTCAAAAGGAGTAATTTGTTCACCTCGAAGTAGTGAACTCATGCAAACGACATGTGCGTATCGAGATGGAAAAGCCACATCACGTACGTATCTCGAGATGAACAACCCGCGTTACGTACGTATCTCGAGGTAGATAACTCATGTAAAAGATGCACACGTATCTCAACATAGACAACTCATGCAAACGTCACGCATGTATCTCGAGGTAGAAAATTCATGCAAACTCCACACTCGTATGTCGAGGTAGCTGACCCATGCAACCTCGCATAATTCATGCAAACGTCACGTATGTATCGCAAGGTGTGCAACTCATGCAACCTCGTGTAATCCATGCAAACATCGCGCACATATCTCGAAGTAGGCAACTCATTCAACCTTTTCCAATCAATGCAAATAATGAAAGGTCATGCACGTATTTTGAGGTAGGCAACCCATGTAATCTCGTGTAATCGAAGTAAATCATGCAAACATCACGCACGTGTCTCGAGGTAGACAACCCATGCAAATGACACGCACATATCTCAAGGTGGATAATTCATGCAAACGTCACGCACGTATCTCGAGGGGCAACCAATGTATATCTACTACAAATCATGTAACACATGCAAATGTCAGGCACCAATCTTGAGGTGGGCAACCCATATAAACTATGCAACTCATTCTTTAAAATTTATCTTATTTATATCTCGTAATCATAAGAATAGATATGTAAATGATAAACTTTAAAGGCCAAAACCACATTATCTCTTTGTCTAGAATTTAAAATTAAAACTAGAAGTTTTGAAAGTATGATTTCATTCCATGAAAAAGCTTGTATACAACTTCATTCACCTAAGACATAAATTGAAAAAAAAAATCATTTAGATATCAAAAAAACTTATCATGCAGGTCCATCGATAGTTACGTTGACGTTGTTGCTCTGTGATGCAAACTGGACGTACTTTATACCGAGTTGGACATTGTGTTTGTACATCCGGTTAAGTTTGTTGAGGTTGCTGATCTTGCATTGAATTTTATTGAGTGGATTGATGTTCTTCCTCTGGTTCACTTACTCACCTCTGGTACTAATGCTTCGAGAAATATGAGGTTGAACTGTTCCAAAATACTGACTTCTTGTATGTGGTTTGCCGAAAGGAATATGAGGCGGCGACATACTTAACAAGTTCATGAATGAGCCATCTCCATTATATTACATATTGTAATTATAACATGGTGGAGTAAATGGACTTAGCATGTATTGAGACAATGAATGATACATTGGATGTCTAGGCATTCCATGGTCCATATATGAAGATGACGACCCGGGTGCATAAGGATCATAATGGTAAGGAAGAAGATTTTTTATTGATGCTCTAGGTACAAACATTTGAGGTTTCGGTTTCGGTTTCATTGGGGACAATATAGGAATGTACCCATGAGAAGAATGACGTGGTCGGGATGAGCGTTGGCTACTATCACCGATAGTCTTTGTTCTTCTCGCTCTTGGACAAGATGAACATTGTAGAGGAGAACATCTGCTACTTTCAGCAGCAGTCTCTGTCCGACGAGATGGACTTGGTGGACGAGGACATCTATTGCTCCCACCCATAGTTTGTGTTTGTGTTGTTCTTCTTCTCACCACTTTATTTGATTCGCCCTGATCATCTTTTCTTCTTTCTCCTCATTTATGGCATGTTCGACATCAATTCCACTATTTCATATAGTAGACCTTTGCCTTTCATCTTCATCTAAAATCTCGATGTCTTCATGAAGCGCAGCAATACCTTACTCGTACCCATCCTCAATGAACACTCGGTGCAGTCGACGCACCAAGTTACACTGATATAAAAAACATAAGTTTCATACATATAATTTCAAACGTAAATCATGAGGAAAACAAAATAATAGTTTAAAGGTTACAAAATAGTCATGTAAAGCCTCGTCATGTCCAATGAATCTTTTAGTGACTAATTGATACCATGTCATGTAGTCTTATTGATCGTGTCCTTCTTCTTATTTCGATGTTACTATGTTGTCACCACGATTTTCCAACATCTGTATAAAGTTTGAGTGAAAAGCCACCTAATTTTCTTGAATGCGTCATCGCATCTCGATGTGGTGTAGTTGGGTGCCGTAATCACAGTTTGGTGGCACGACCTATATCATTCTGAATTGTCTCAAAACCCTTTTTGGTCGATGCCACTCGACTATGTGGAAACAAATTAAAGGACACGTCGATAGCCAACTACCATGACCATCAGTACAGTATTCGGGAAGAAACCCGATGACTTCATCATAAGGTTGTCGCACCATTTCATCCTCATTATGCGAGTCGAGTGCATCACGATAAGCTGATATAACGTGTGTCGCACTCTGAGTAACCGAAAATGCATCGATCCATCTGTAAAACTATAAATTAGTAAAATGAAAATGGAGTTGAAATTATAGAAATTATGATATAACATTTGTATTACTTGTGTCCCAAAGGGACATCATTAAGCATCTCCTCTCCATCCATTGTTCGAGGTTGAACTCTAGGAACACCCAAACGCCTTGGTGCTATAAATGGAAATCTATCATATGCCCACAGTTGTACAATAATTGACGCGCCTACAACCTCATTTGAACCTGCGTGAGATCTGCGACACAACTCCTTGTACCAAAAAGCCAAACAGGCACTCTCCCAACTATACTATCCAGTTATTTCAAAATCCTCAAGCGATGGTAGAAACATCAAATGTACATATCGATTTGACTTGTCGACGAATAGACAACCACCGATAAGTTGGAGTATGTACGATAGAACAGAATGTTGCACCAATTCCTCATTGTTGTTGTCATGTATAGCTGGTATGTTACGTTCAAGCCACTTGACTTTAAGTTTATTTCCTTGAAGGTCATCTCTAATAGGAATTCGATCAAGTAGCCTCTCACATACCTTAAAATAGTCTGTATCGGTGGTTCCCGTCACAAGCATACCTTCGATATGTAAGCCGAGCTATAACAGTACGTCCTGGAGTGTAATAGTGCACTCGCCACATTGCATATGAAATGTATGTGTCTCTGGGAGCCATCTCTCAACGAATGCAGTAATAAAAGCCCAATTAAGGCTGAAAAATGATACGTGCGAAATCCCATAAAACAAACTAGAATGCAGATATGCGATCATTCGAGAATGATACTCCACTGTTCGATCAACGATCCCACGTCTTCGACACACGTGCAATATTTCGTACGACTTATAATTGAAAATAAGATGTCGATATATATATGTATATTATACGTTTATTCATGAACATTAGAAGTATCCATCTTAAAAAGTTTACCTGGCCCATCCACGCTCGTGAGGATCTGCGTGTAGATTAGAGATGTAATAGTGAGTGATCTGATGGACCTGGATCCATTGGTGTACAGACTACAATTTAGGGATTTTAAAAAAATTAGTCGTGTTATTTGAGAAGTCACCACAATTCGTTATTATTATAGGTTCAAACAATAACGAATACCTAAACATATCATGACGAAAAATTTCTGGATACTTCAAAAGGTTCAATATAATCAAATTACATACTTAAGCCATGAACAAACAATATACAAAATGGACTATTGCCTTTGATTGGAAGGTTGAGCTCTGCTGGAAAATTTCTTTTTATTATGTCCCTCAACATGACAAATGTCGCATCGGTTTTTCCTAGTAGGCACTCGATCACGGTCTTTATTAAGACATATTGTTCTTTTATATCCTTCTTGATGACATATGCCACATCGCAAGGCTCTTGAAAGATTAGGAAGATCCATCTCATTTTGCCTTCACGTTTCCCTTTGGTCTCCATTAACCACGTCTGCATTGTAGGTTCTCTATGATCTCCGTTGCAAAAGTCGACCAATATTTCGCATCTGGAGTGGCTTTAAAAGTAGAGGAGTAACATTGCGCGTACACATCTATTCGAGAGTATGGCTCAATAAATTGCGAGTAGCTCACTCCAATAAAGGTACATGCAGCTAACATGTGTGAGCAAGGGAAACCAAACGATTGTCATTTATTGCAACTGGACACGCGGTCCTTCAGGATGATGACTTGGGTATTGTTTCCTTTATACATGCGATCTCCATGTCATCCAGTCAGCACTTTAAACTCACTTATGTCACAATTTATCAAATTGACTTGATGCCTCCTTGCAAATTGTTTGTAATGTGTGAATTTATCTGTGACATATTTTGTGTCCAATTGGCCGTTTGAGATTGCCTCATTGATTTCCTATTTACGTCAATCGTTGTATGTCACCAATCTATAGTAAACAATTTGAGTCATCGCTTTTATTGGCAAGAATCGAGTCATCTTCAATACATCGTTAAAACATTCTACAATTGAAAAATAAGTTCGTGTAAGTAATATTACTTCAGTGATAGCTAAATCGTTGAATGCAAAACAAAACTTACTTTTCATACACACTAAAACCATTAGAATTCATCCATCTATACCGCATGCCTCTGTCATGCGATTGAGTCCATAGTTCTTTGGGGATGGCATTGACATATTACACACATTGAGGGCTTCGCGATGATAGGTATGCAAATTGTTCTATACACGCATTAAATTTTCGAACTTGATGTTGACCAGCTGCTTGAGAAAGTAGTTTTTTCAAGGGTTCATTTTTTAATTGAGTGTTGAAATTACTAACCGAGTGTCGCAGACAATAACAGTGGTATCTTTTTTAGGGACAAAAATCATTGGTCGGTGTGTTGACCGCCTCCAGAATGTCGGGTGACGATAAAAAATAATGCAAATACCATCTCTATCCGTCACGTGTTTGCACAACATCCTCCAACACCATCCCCATAAATTCGTAGATTCGGTTTCTGCAACAGCAAATGCTACCGGTAGTATGTGTCCATTACCATCAACAGATATGACAATCATTAGCTTACCACTATATTTTTCATATAAGAAAGTCGCGTCAATTTGAAGAAAAGGCATACAAAACCTGAAAGCTTGTATTGATGCTTCGAATGCGAAAAAAAACAAGCGATATTGAGGATACTCACTCCTTATCTTATCAGAAGCCCATTGTCTACATGACCACTCAATTGTTATCTTCGTACTTTTAATCTTCAAAACCGTTAACCAGCTAGGCAATCTAGTGTATGACTCATCTTAATCTTCGAATGCATTTGCAACTACCTTCTTTTTAGCATCTCACATTCACTTGTAGTTTACTTCGTGTCCATATTTTCCCTTAATTATTTGTATTAATGTCTTGATAGTTATTGTTTGATCTATCTGGACAATGCTTTGGATCTCTTGTGCAAGTATGTTGGCATCGAGTTGGGCATGACCACGTTCTACGTCAAGATTTATACAGTTGTGCAGCACGTCTAATTATGTGATCTCCTATAATTGTGTTTTTTTTCACAAACAAGCACGAAGACGCCACATATACCCATCTTGCGCACATTTGCACTTGTTCGCCCAAAAAGTTATAGTCGATTCCATCGCATGATATTAACAATGTATGTTAACATTACACACTTTGACGACATGTTGTAAGTATTTCTTGTTGTCAAAGCACATCCTTATTTCAAAATCAAAATTAGACATGACCCTCTAGTCTGTTGATGAGAATGTTGGGTCGTAGTGGAATTAGCCACCTCTCAATCAATTTCATTATACACCGACAATGGTTGGTGAACTTTATCATCAATTGCTTCCTCCATGAAGTTTTTTTCATCAATAGCAAACTGCTCATCATCTTGCACGTTTTCTGCCCCTCATACATTAGGTCATTCGTAACAACATTTAGGTTTTTCCAATCGATAGATGGTGTAGCATCCTCGGGGGACGCACGTCCTCGTCTCGCGTCACTAATTTCATAATCATCGTTGGTTCATCATCACCTTGTGGTGATTGCATATGCAATCTTTCCATCATCGATTTAGTGTTTGATGTGCTGACATCTTCATTTATTAGTTGCGAATGAACTGTATGATTTTGAAAATAGTCGATTGGCTCAAATGTTAAATAAACATCTACCCTTGTAGTTAATGGTATATTGGCCACTGTCGCCCTCATCAAGTCGAAGTGCATCGCGTCTTCCAACATTACGGGGATAAAAAACTGTGAACCCTTAGAGAGGATTATCGCGTAACGATAAGTCATCCTTACTATAGTTTTCGTAGATGAGATATTGAATGCATTACATACATGATCCATCAATTGTTGTCTACTCGTCCTAAACTTAAACATCAACACTGCTGATGGGGGTGCATTGTACCTAATGTCATTCATGCCATTTACAATTTCATCATTCGCATAAAAGAGAAATGGGATGTTCCTATGTTCCATGACCTACATAATTTATTTAACAATGATGATGTAAAGACGATTGCATATATATCAAACGCCATTCATTGATCAAATCGGTGATTTAAAGCGCAATCAAACTTTCTGATGTAGAAGATTGCCTTAATAGCGCAACTACATAGGGTACTTATTTGTTTGCTTGACGTACCAATTAATGACTCATATTTGCATCTTAAATGAGGTTCATCGCGGTTTGGCATATTCGTACTGCATGTCTCATTATTAGCTCCATATATATATATATACAAATCAAAGACAAAATCCATTACTAAATGAGTTTTATCGAGTAAGTAGTAAGCTTTTAACTTCCTACATTGTCAAGTTTTTTTAATTGGAGAATATGTTAAAAAAAACACCTCCACATAAAATTATTTTTTTATACGAAACAAACTCCACATAAAATTATAATTGATATGTAAAGAAATCAAATTTGTTATGGTATATATTCTAACTGCTAAAGTATCATTTCAGACATGGACGAGCACTTACATTTTTGCTAAAAGGAGAGAAATCATCCTAGCATTTCTTTTTCTTTTTTTGGTTATCTATCATTTGTATGCATCTTCAAAATCTTCAAAGTATAAAAAAAAAAAAAAAAAAAAAAAAACTTCTCAAACTTTTACCTAGCCGTCAAAATTTTCCAATATTTCCACTAATGAAAAAAAAAGAATATTATTCTTTTTCTTTCTTTTCTTTGGAATTTTTGAACAACCTGCTTTCTAATATTAGTCATTACCTCAAAATTAGCAAGAAAATTGAGTTTTTTAAGTAAAGATCATTTACATGATTGTGTTTTTTAACTAAAGAATAATATTCGTTTTCTTTCTTTTCTTACTAGTTTTCTAACAATAATATACCAATTCAAACATAATAAAACTTAAATAAAAAAAATTGTACTTACTAATTTCCCCTGCTTTTGATCTTCAATTTGATATTCCTTAAAAAAAATTTAGTCAGCTTTTATTTAAATGAATATTACTAACTAAAATGTTATTCTTTAAAAAAGATTTTAAAAAATAAAGTTACTTTGGTACTTCAACTCTCTCACAACTCAATTGATCCAACTCACCCAACACTATCACCACCAAACCCAACTCAACTCTATCTAGTATTTGACAATAAAAAATTGACCAAATCCACAACCCAACCCAACCCCTCTTTCTTTCTCTCTCTCTCTCTCTCTCTCTCTCTCTCTCTCTCTCTCTCTCTCGGGCTCACTGTGGTATCTTCCCTTCCCCCTCTCGGTCCTAACCCACAACTCATAGTGTACTCCTCATTCCCCCTCTCCCTCCCAACCCAAACTCACTGTGTACCCTCTCCCTCCCAACCCAAACTCACCGTGTACTCCCCCTTCCCCTTCTCCCTCCTAACCCACAACCCAACCCTCTCTCTCTCTCTCTCTCTCTCTCTCTCTCTCTCTCTCTCTCTCTCTCTCTCTCTCTCTCAAGACAAGACTCCCTTCCCCCTCTCTCGCACGGTCTTAACTCTCTCTCTCTCTTCTCTCTCTCTCACAAAGACAAGACTCCCTTCCCCCCCTCTCTCGCACGGCCTCAACTCTCTCTCTCTCTCTCTCTCTCTCTCTCTCTCTCTCTCTCTCTCTATCTTAACCTATAACCCTTCTCTCCCTCTCTCTCTCTCTCGCCGATTAAAATGAGAACCAACACCCCACCAACAACCACCATTAAATAAACCAACCAGCCCATTCAACCTATCTGATCACCCAACTATACGCCTACACCCTAGCCGACAGTCTCGAGAATGTAGGAAATAAACTCCCTGCGTTCTCGAGGAAGGAAGAGGATGGTCCGTGACTCACCAGAGTAGATAACATGAATGACGCATTCTGAGAATGCGCCATTCATGTTATGGCGCTATCCACATGGACGTCCACGTGGGTTGCTCAAATTACATGAATGGCGCATTCGAAGTATTCTGAACAACCCAGTGGCGTCCACGTGGGATTGTTCACAATACACGAACACCATTCGCGTATTTTCCACATCGCCATGCAATGTGAGTTTTCTCACACTGATGACGAATTTTACAAATGCGCTTTACCTTAGTTCAAGAATAAAAAGAAACACTAACTTATTTAACCCATTTAAACTATTTGTTGCTGTACGTTTGTAATTTTTTTTCCAAATTAAAGGGCAATTTTGGTCTTTTTTTCTATTTAGCCTTCTCCACTTTCTCTGTTCTTCGTTTCGCACTCATTCGTTTTACCACACTTTCTCCGTTATTGGGCCTCTTTTCAGTGTCTCCACCCTAGCCTGTTTCTTCGCGTCAGCTCCAGTTCTAATCGAGGATTAGTGAGTTTCGCTTACTCAGAAACCAGTTTCATCTTCTAATTTTCTCGATCTGTCTACTCTTTCTGCAATCTATGTCGGAATGTTTCAACTGTGGTTTTTCTTCTTCCGATAATTTGTGCTTTAGAACCATCATTTTAGCACTCTGTGACGATCTTGTGGATCCATTTGTTTCTTGTTTTGTGGATTTGTGTGACGTGTTCGTAAATGTTTGCTGTGATCTGATCTTCGAAAATCTGTTCCAGGAATTTCAAGATTCAACAAGGGCAAGCGACATGCGGTGGCTTCGCAAAGTTGTTTCCTTAAACCTGTACTGTAGAGTTATTTTGTAGGAAAATCTTCTTTGCCTCTCTACGGTTCCTGTGCTGTTAACACTTTCTTAGATTTCTACACTTGCCTTAATTTTCCATGGGAACCAACCTGTTCGTCGTTGTCCCTTGCTATATCCGTTGGATTAGCTGAACAAATCCCAAAGTCCATCGCTCGATTCCCTCGCTAGTTGTTGTAGTTGCTTAGATCGATTACTCGGGTTTTGTTATTGGTCAAGAACAATTATGGTGTGCCAAGCAGCGAGCCAGACGAGATTCCGAGCGTTGAAACACGAGAATGGGGTTGCTGGGAGCTCGACAATCATAGTTAGAGTCATTGCTTGCTTCCAACCATTGCAAGATTGCCAGGTTAGTTTAGATTCTCTGAAATATGCTAAATAATTCTGTTGTTGAATCGCGCTGATCGCTTGATATGAACCTGATGGATGATTGTTTGTTGTTTGTTGTTTGTTGTTTTCCAGGCCGAATACTTCCGCCATTTGCTTAAACCTGTTACGTAGATTAGTTGTGCTGCTGCCAGTTTCCGTGTGTTTGTATTAAAGCCGGATCGACTACTGTTCGTTCTGTGTTTGTATTAAAGCCTGATCAATCTTCATTAGCGTATCTGATCTTGTCCTAAACGAGGTTTCCAGTAATTAACGTTGCTGATATTGGGAAATCTTGATCAATCTGGTAAGTTTTTTGTTCTTATTAGCTCTGATTGTGAATGGAAAGATGTTTGTATGGCATTTGTGTATCAGTTGAATAATGGTAGTTTTGATGTTTTTTGTTTTCATTTAGGTCGTTGTATTGAATGGAAAAGGACTGTGGTTCTGGGCTTCATCGGCCACATATGCCTGGACAATCACCCAATTTGATTCGCAGTTTTGTCCTAGATACAGGATGGCAGAATTCCTTCCAACCCTGTTCGAATTCCTGTGTCAACGCGTTTTCTGGTGACAAAACCTTGCAACAGTACCAGTCGTCTGAGTTACCTCAACTTAAAACAAACCATTCTACACAGATTCGTGGCTGGTTTTATGGTTTGCCTCGTCATCGCCAGGCCTTAACGCCTGTTCCAAACTCGGTTCCAAAGGGGTTATCTGAATTCCATTGTGGGTGTAATGGAGAGGAGGCAACAAGAGCAGTTCCAAGGCCAGAGGAGAAGAGGTTCGTTGTTTTTGATCAGTCAGGCAATCAAACTAGTTTGATTTACAGTTCCATTGTTGGTTCTCATCCTCAACAGAAACCATGTTTCACGAATCAAACAATGCCGTTAGACTCTCGTGGCAGCGATTCCTTGCAAATGGCTGTAGATATCCTGCAGATGGGGATAGGTGAAACAGTGGGCGATGTTTATAAAACGGAACCCATTCGTATGAGTGAGAACCAGGAAATTGGCTGTGAGGGTGAAATGCATGAAGACACGGAAGAACTTAATGCTTTGTTGTTCTCAGATGACGACGATGACAACAATGATGATGAATGTGATGGGGATGAGATTAGTACTGGCCGTTCCCCTACTGAGATGAAAGAGTACAAGAAACAAGAAGAAATTGACAATGGGGAAGAAGTTGCTAGCTCTCCTTATCCAGCCACAAATAAGAGAAAGAGACTTCAAAATGAGAAGGATCGGGACTTGTTACCACTAATGAATGCTGTGAATGCTGGAGGACCATCCGAATTGAACCATGCAAATGATCCACAGTTGACTTGTTTAGACGGGACAACCTCATCATCGACAAACAACAAGCGCTTGAAGAGGGAAAAAATCAGGGAAACAGTGAGCATCCTGCAGAGCATTATCCCAGGTGGGAAGAGCAAGGACGCAATCCTTGTTCTAGACGAGGCAATTCACTATCTGAGGTCTCTAAAACTAAAAGTCAAATCTTGGGGACAGATTCTCTAGTAAGAGTGACACCTTAAGCAGTAGTAGTAGTAGTAGTAGTAGTAGTAGTAGTAGTAGTTGTGGTTTGTGGAGTGCCTCGCAAAATTCTTGCTCTTAAAAGTGGGTCAAAATCAGTGTGATGATTAGAGTCCGAGAGGAGGATATGATTCTATGGAGTCGGAGAAGAAGAAACTACGAGCACAAGCTCAGTATTGGTCCATGAGCTGAGCTAGTAAAAGAAGGAAACGTTATTTCTCCCTTGTGTCCTAAAAACCCCATCTCCAAAGGCACTGTACTGATGGACAAAAGATCAGAGAAATAAAGATGATATTCTGACTAAAGAATCAATCAAGTGAAAGAAATCTTTGGGGATCCTTGTCATTGGGTATCTGAAAAGGGTTTAATATAGGAGACTGCGCATGAGGGATGTTTAATTTGTTGGGCATTCGGATAGTGCGGGATTACGACTGGAGAACATGTAGCACGCGCGTTTGGTAAATGTGGGACCCGCGTCGACTCATACCTTCCTGCTTTGTTGTTTTCGTGTTGTATTGTCTTGAATCATTGGTCGTGTGCGCTTTGAGTAAATCATTTAGCTTTAGCTGTGTAATTAGGAAGGGTTGAATTATTTTTAGGCGTGGTTGTGGAGTGCACGAACCCGCTGGTTTTTTAGACGTTAGAGATTAGGCCGTCTATCTTATTAAAGCATTAAAAAGTAGAGCTGTGGTCGATTGATTGATGATGATGCCCGTCGGTCACTGTCGGGAGACTTATTGCCTTGGTTTTATTGCCTTGGTTTTTCCTTTATGTACTCTAGGGTTTTTCTAACTCTAGGGCAGTTATACAATTTTTTTCACAAAATAGAGAGTGTTTTTTTTATTACGAAAGTAGGCAATAACGCCTTCTCAAAAGGCGCTATTGAGTGGGATGTTTTTTGCTTTTCGGTGACGTGGCGTCTACGTGGCAGGGTTTGTACAGATAGCGCCTTTTGAAAAGGCGCTATCTGTACATGTGGTCGCCGCGTCGCGCCACGTCAGCGCCACATACCCTCATTCAATAACGCCTTTTGAGAAGACATTATTGAGCAAAACATGTGGTTATCAGGTGGCGTTGACATGGCGCTGACGCGGTGGACATATGTACAGATATCGCCTTTTGAAAAGGTGCTATCTGTACAAACGTATGCCACGTTAGCGACATGTCACCGCCATCACCAACCGAACCGGACTCGCCGATCTGTCTCTCTTCATTGCTGCTGCTTGTCCGCGACATTCTCACTTTCTCCTGTCCTCGCATATGGCTGTTGTGTCGTGCTGTCTGAGCGATCTCGACAATTACAACCAAATTTGAATATGAGTTTATATTTGTATAAAAAAAAAATCAATTTTGAATATAATGGTTTCAACCTTGAACTCTCTTTTCTAAACTAACTAAACTAAAGTAAGAAACCTTTACTAATCCAACCAAACTAAACTAAATAACTACCTAACTAACTAGCTAAGTAACCAAAGTAAAGTAAACTAACTAACCTTAACTAACCTAACCAAACTAACTAACTAACTAACTAAACTAAGTAACCTTAACTAACCAAACTAAACTAAACCTAACTAACTAACCTTAACTAACCTAACCAAACTAAACTAACTAACTAACTAACTAACCAACTAACTAACTAACTAACTAACTAACTAACTAACTAACTAACTAACTAACTTAACTAACCTAACCAAACCAAACTAAACTAAATAAGTAAGTAACCTTGAATAAACTAACTAAATTAACTTAACTAACTAACTAACTAACCAAAGTAAACTAAAATAACTAACTAACTAACCTTAACCAAACTAAACTACCTAACCTAAACTAACTTAACAAAATCAAACTAACTAACCAAAGTAAACTAAAATAACTAACTAACTATAACCAAACTAAACTAACTAACCTAAACTAACTAAACTAAGTAACTAACTAACCTCAACTAAACTAAGTAACTAACTAACTAACATAACGAAACTAAACTAACTAACAAACTAAACTAACTAACCTTAACTAACCAAACCACCTAACAATACAAACTAAGTAAACTAAAATAACTAATTTAACTAGCTTAATTGCAAACTAAACGTACTAACTAAATGGAACTAACCAAACTAAACTAACTAACATTAACTAACTTAACTAACCTTAACTAACCTAACTAACATAACCACCTAAACAATACAAACTAAGTAAAGTAAAATAACTAACTTAACTAACTAAACAAACAACCAAAAAATGATCCACGTTAACCACCAAACGAAACTACACAAACATCCAAGTAGCTCGAGAGTTACTTGTGAACTAAACTCGACTAACCTAACCTAACCAAAGTACGTAACCTAAATTAACTAAACTACACTAAGGAACATACCCTAACTCAACTACACTAAACAAACATAACCTCAACACCTAAACAAAACTAAACTAAGCTAATTAACCTAACCAAACTAAAATAATATAACCTAACCACCGACACCTAACTAACTAACTTAACCAAACTAAAATAATATAACCTAACCACCGACACCTAACTAACTAAGCTAACCACTTAAGTTAAATTAAACATATAACCTAAACTAACTTAACAAACTAAACTAACTATTGAAGAGTAATCACATCTACGAAATTATTATAATATGGAAAACATGAGAAATAAGTTTATTCAATGAGAAGGTTGAATACACGTACTTCGTCAACCCAAAATATAAGTTATTTACAATCACTATGACATCAAGTAAACTCATCATGCAGGTCTATTTCGGCGGTTCCGTTGACGTTGTTCCTCGGTGAAGCAAACCGGACGTACTCTTTGTCTAGTTGGACGATGTGGTTGTACATCCGGTTGAGGTAGCTGGTCTTGCGATGAATCAAGTCGAGTAGATTGATGCGTTTCCTCTGGTTCTTGACTCGACTCACCTCTGCTACTGATGCTACCAAAAATAGGAGGTGGAACCATCCCGAAATACTTGGGTTCCCGCATGGGGTTGGGGGAATGGAACATGAGGTCAAGCGGCATGGTCAACAAGTTCATGAATGAAGGGTCTCCGCTATATGCCATATTGTAATTATACGGAGTAGGAGTGTATGGACTAGGCATGTATGGAGGGAGTGATGGATACGTTTGATGATGAGGCATTCCACGTGGATCCACGTATGAAGACGAAGGCCCAGGTGCGTACGGATCAAAATGGTAAGGAGGAAGATTCACGCTCGGCGGCCTGGGTACAAACATATGAGGTTCTGGTTGGGGTGTGGAAGATGCCGGTATATACCCATGAGAAGAATGACTACTCTCGCCAACATTATCTCTTCTACTCACTCTCGAACGAGATGAACGTGCTGGAGGAGAAGGTCTACTACTCTCTGCAGCAACCTCAGTCTTAGTACATACGAGTATGCTCTGTACAAAGAATGAGTACACGATCGCAATAATAGCGCAACTACAGAGCATACTCATTCTTTGACACCGACATTTTCTGTGTACTAATTTTCATTAAACAATCATGTTGTTATATAGCGCAATCGAACTTTCTGATGTAGAAGATCGCAATAATAGCGCAACTACAGAGCATACTCATTCGTTCACAATGACATTTTCAGTGTAATAATGTTCAATAAATAAACATATGAACCGTTATGCATAAACATAATACGAAAGTCCCTATATATCATGCAAACCCAAACCATAACCCAAATATATTAATATGAAAATACTAAATTAAGGAACTTACTTGTTTCCTCTCGTTTTCCGACGCAACGTAATATTCCTGCAATACCTTGTATTTTCATTATTGTGGACCACAAAGAGTGTAATAAATCGGCTAACAAAAATAAAGTTATGTTCATGAAACTTACGTGGATCTAACGAATTCAATGTCTAAATGAGCTTAGTATACTAAATATATGGTAGACAAGAATTATTTGGGCTTTACCTAACCTTAACTAAAATATAACATATATAGTTGGTCGTTGTTGAAACTTGGGTCTCTCTATTACTTTCACATCATATAGTAATTAGAGTTTCTTAATAGCATGCATGTGTTTGGTGTAATTGCAATTCAATATTTAGTTGCGAATTAGGAGTGTAATGTCACTATCTATTAACAACCTAAACAAACGGTGTGAACCATCTAATGACCTAAAATTACCAAATTTTGCGTACACATTTCAAACATAATTAAATCGCAGAATTATAGATATGTTCAAGTGCTCTAAAGTGCATCACGGTATGTTTGTGCGCTTTTGTGTATTGCGGAAGTGGCCATCATGGGGGGAACCATGCGTTGAAACATATATGCATATGGTTGGCCGTGTTCAAACTGGCGCCTATCTATTACTTTCATATCATTTACTAATTCTAGCTTCTTATTAGCTTCCATGCAGGTAGGTTGTAATTCGTATTTCAACATTGGTATGGTTTACTAAATTTATGAAATAAATGTAAGGAACTTAATTAACTAAAATATGCCAAACGAACTTAATTAACTAAACGTAATTAACTAAACCAACTTATTAACATAAATTTAGTAAACTAACTTAAACAAACATAATAAATTAAACTAACTTAAACAAACTTCATAAATGACTAACCTAACCTAAACATAGGAAATTAAGTTAAACATACGTAATTAACTTATTAACAAACTTAAATGAACTTATAACAAGTAAATTACCTTTACTCACTTAACCAAACTTATAACAAACTTAACAAACTAACTAGACAAAAACAAGCTACCTAAACTAACTTATACAAACTCCTTACATAGCTACCTAAACAAACTAAACAAAACCATCCTAAACAACTAAACAAACTACCTAAACAAACTTATTAAACTAAACAACCTACCTAAACAAACTTAACCATCTTAATAAACTAAACAAATTACTTTAACTAAATTAACTAACCTAAATACCAAATATAAACTACCAAAACAAAACTAACGTAGTAAACTAAACAAACAAACTAAACAAAACAATCTTAATTAACTAAACGTAATTAACTATACATCTAACATAAACTAACTAACCAACCTTAAACAAACGTAATTAACTAAACTTACCTCCTCCTTCGGTAAAGTAACTAAAATACCTCAAACAAACTTAATTAACTAAACTTAATTAACTAAACGTAATTAACTATACATCTAACATAAACTAACTAACCAACCTTAAACAAACGTAATTAACTAAACATACCTCCTCCTTCGGTAAAGTAACTAAAATACCTCAAACAAACTTGATTAACTAAACTTAATTAACTTAACGTAATTAACTATACCAACTTAACTAAAATTAATTAAGTACACTAAGTTAAACAAACATAATTACCTAAACTAACTTAAACAAACTCACTCTCGAAACCATTGTTCACAAACATGTACCCACTCCACAATGCAAACGAACTTAATCAAAATTAATTACCTAACAAACGTCAACTTACTTAAACAAACTTATTAAACAAACTAATGTATCATAAACATACTTAATTAACTAAACTCACAAAAACAAACTAAACTATTAACTTAATAAAACAAACTTAATCAAACAAATCAGTAACTAAACTTATTAAACAAACTACACTAACGTAAACATACTTCATTAACTAAACTCACTTAAACAAACTCAAATTAACATAATCAAAACACTTAACGATCTTATTTAACTAACTAAACTAACTTAACCATATACACATACCTCCTCCTTCTCCTACCTCCACTCCGTCGCTACGCTGGTCTTCCTCCTCCACATGCCGTCATTTCTTCCTCCCCGCCGCCGCCGTAGATCCGTCCTCTCCTCCTCCGTGGCCGTCACCACGCTTTCTGCTCACCACCGACCGCCCAAAACACCACGTACTCCGCCAAGCTCGACAAACGTCTCCGCCGCGCGCACACACTCGCCCACTCTCTCCCGTTCAATGCGTCCGTCCGCCCTCCTTCTTCCTCCCTCCTCTCTGTCTCGCCCGCGTTCGCTCCCCCTCCCCTCCTTAAGTACCCGAACCCACCCCACTCTCCACAAAGTGAACCCGTGACCTACACCACCCCCTACCCCCTACCCCCTACCCCCGCCCCTATAACCCAAAGAAGACGAAACCGACGCAGAATATATTCTCTCGCGTCGGTTTCGGAAGATGACAGTGGGGTGCGGATAGCGCCTTTTGAGAAGGCGCTATCTGCGCCCCTAAGTCACGGGTTTCCCGGTCCACGTGGCTCCACGTGGACCGGGAAACCCTATTTTTTTCATACGTGGCATACTGATAGCGCCTTCGGAGAAGGCGCTATCAATATGCCTGTGTTTTCAGGGTCCACGTGGACCCTGAATACCCGAAAGTCCACGTGGACACGGATAGCGCCTTCTCCGAAGGCGCTATCACAGTTTCCACGTGGATAACGCCTATTGAGAAGGCGCTATCCACGTGGCAAAATCAGAACAAAACTTTGCCACGTAGATAGCGCCTTCTCAATAGGCGTTATTGCCTACTCCCCGGAAATAAAAAATTTTCGCCCCTATTTCCCTCATTAAATAGTATAAGATGTGTACTTTAGGAAAAAAATCTGATTGCTTTATTGAATAGGAGTAGGGCTTTGTTTGGCATGTGAGTTAGATAATTTGTCCAACTATTTATGAGATATTTCTCAACTTACATGAGATACATGAGAGAGGTGAGTTATTTCTCTTTCCCCTCTCATAAGGAGATATGACTTAAGAGTTTAATGGACAAAAATATATCTCACAAATAATTTTTTTTAAGTCCCTCGCAATTTTTTTTTTACTTCAAAAATATGGTTGTTGAGTATTTATATTAATTTTTCACATTTTATTATTTTTAAGAATTTGTACTTTCTCTGTAAATTTAAAGTTCAATCAAACATGAAATATAAATATGAAATATAAATTTAAATTGTGAGTTAACTTTGTAAAGTTATTTTTACTGTAAGTTATAAAAAATGAACAAAATAAAGCTTCTGTATTTCATGCATGTTTATGTACACCCGGACTGTCTAGGACTTTATGGTCTTGTAGTCTGTTGGTACTTTAGATGCGTTGGTCTTGTCTTCTGTTTCATTTTTTGTCGTTCTTCGCTAGAATGTCATTTACACTAGGCAAAAATTGATGGCAATTTCTATATATAAAAAAAAGATTATTTACCAACATGCGCTTGATTTAGAAATCTAGGGCCCCTTGTCGAGAGTGATGCTGAGAGAAGTACGATGACACATGCGCTTCATTTAGAAACTGTGGGATGGGCATCGGAAATAGGAGTTACAATATGTCAAATACTATAAATATATAATTGGTTAGAATAAAAATTATAAATAATTATAAGTTTAGAACTTATAAGCAAAACATAGGCTCATTTTTATTGTAAAGTAAATGTACGTGGGTCTTGGTGAGTATGAGGACACGGGTATAAATTTTATTAAAGAATGAAATGGAAGAGCATGAATTTTGCTGCGGAGACAATCGAAACAAAATTAATTGAACAATTAGTATGTAAATGCATATGATTATTCAAAACCTGTTGAAGCACTTTCTTTTCAGCATGACCAAGCCTAGCTTGCCACAGAGCAGGTAGACTCGCCTAGCATGCCACAGAGTAGGAATCCACAAACGAACCTTGAGATCCAAAAAATCGATAGAGACCTTTGTGAAGAGACCGTTGAAGTAGAACTTCATTGGTATTGATATCCTTCACAAAGCAAACATCAAGACGAAACGCTATCAAGACATTGTTATCCCCCACTTAATTGTGTCACATTAAAGAGATTTTTCTAATACCATACATATATAATGTATGATCAAATGATAATATCAAGTTTTTAGATGGAATCAATGCATAACTAGTGTGTGTGATATTCAAATATTGACCATTACTGATAAGTCACCGATTGTGCTATATTTTAATGTGATATTACTATTAATTTCAAGACTTTTATCTCCATTTATACTCTAAAACTTTTTTTTTTTTTTTGTATTTTTAGGGTAAATACAAAGCTATTAGACAAAAAGAAGTGATTTCCTACAAATCAAATAAAAAGCTAGAGAGGCTCAATGTCTTCCCATCGCCTCCAAAAATCGCCAACGAATTGTTGATTTCAAAGTAAAAGTACTTAAATTAATTAAGGATAGAATTGATAATAAATTGAAAACGTTATGATATAATTGATAAATTTCAAAGGTTATGGCATAATTGATACAACTTGTAAAGGTTATGATATTTTTGATCATTTGGCCTTTCAAAACCTATGGTACTTCACAGTCATACACTTGTAGCTACGATCACTCATCTTTTTACACCTAATGATGAGTTGTTAGAGGGTCGATCCTAAATGTTTTGGGCACGGGGCAGAATTATAATTTAGGGGTCCCTCGATTATAAATACTTAATAAACAAATGTACACTCCAAACACACACTTTAAGTAAAAAATACAGCTAATAATACGTTTTTAATTACAAAATTACAAAATATTTAATATTCTAAAATAACAAACCATGTAATCTTCAATTAACACAACAAGAAGTCGAATAGATGATAAATCAATAATTAGATAGTGTTTTATAGTATATTTTAGGGTGATTTTATATGTAAAATGCTATATTACATCAAGGTTTGCTCTTCTTTTTGTGATTACATATTATATTAAGGTTATATAAAGAAATGTAATAAAAAAAGAAAAAAGTAAAGAATTCAGTCAATCGAAGAAAATAGCTAAAAATTTCACATCAATTCATAAAATACACTACGATTTGCTATATATATTGGCAGCAAAGAAGACATCGATTCATCAGCGATCTACAAAATGAACTATGATTTGCTACGTAAATCGTTGAACCATAGAGTCATTCCATTAATTTTCCCAAGAATTTAGCCGAGAAGAAGGATTTGGTGGACTTCGCTTATGTTGGCTATGAGAATATTGGATTAAAACCAGGAGTTTGAGTTAATTGGAATATGTACAATATAGAATACTATATATATGACCCTAGTGTTGAGGTATGTGCCCTAGATCAACCTATAAATATTGTTTATCTTAAAATTTTAGTTAATAAAATAGAGGTTTTCGTTTGTTGTTTTATTATAAGTGATTGCATGTTTACCATATAATAGGATCCATGTGTATTTATTGAAATACTTTAAATGTCCCTAGTCGCTTATTATACTTGGGAACTATAATGAACTAAGACTAGTGTGAATCTTAATTGATAGTCACGTGATGATCATACGTATAGGGATACAAGTGGAGATCATGATTTCTTGTTATGGAACAAGGTAATCGGACCAACCCACAATGAGAACACCATATAGATTAAGTTATAGGTGTTACTCATGATAGGTATATCATTTAGTTCAACTACTTGAGATTACCATAGACTTCAATATTATGAGCATAGTAATTTGACACAATCAAATGTTATATTTAACTACATGATTATAAAGATTGTGATTAGTTACCATATGAATAATATGTGAAGGTGTGTAATCAAGATAGAATTTGTCCCTTTCGTATAGAAAGATATCAATGGATCCATCGATATGTTAGACTATTAAATAACCAAGTCCAAGTGAATTGGTATGATTAATGTCACTAGAAGTTTTTCAGGCTCTTTTCAAAAATCGAGACTAGTACGATTGAGCATTAAATGTGACTTTTCATGCCTTATGTTTAATTAAAAGGATATCGCACGACAAACGGATACAATATAGGTTATTCATTAGGTTGTTTTTATTTTGATATTCATGCTACTTTGGTAGTCATAATGTCTTGCTAGAGATCACTTATGACTTGTGTACTACAATGGTTTTGGTTTACTACCAACATTGTATGAACATATGGAGTTGCACACATAGAATGACTTTCGGCAATTTCAATTGGTCCAGAGTAATGAATTTATATGATAATATTTATGACATAAAAGACCTTACAATTTGTTATATGATAACTTATTAGTAGGGGTGTTTGTATAATTTGCTTGAATTGCCTAAATATAATAGTTGTACTACGAATAGGTTTCTTTAAGTGAGCTTATCTACACATATAAATAGAAGTTTAAACTCTAAAATGAAATAAAATTTTAGTTTTTGCTATTTCCGAGTTCTTTAGACTTTGGGAGAGAAAGAAAAATGTTTTCAATTTCTCTTGCGGCTAGCACTCCAAATTTTTGTCACTATTCGTGTGTCGATTTCTAATAGAGGACTCGCACTGGAACGTCTTAGAAATCAAATAATCAGAGAAGGAAATCACGGATTAAGGTATGATTTACTTTTGTAGATCTAATTTAATGGAACTTATTTTCGATCCTATTAGGGTTTTTCAAAAAAAAAAAATTGTTTTGAATTTCCTGCTGCGTATGAACCCCAAAACCCAACACCTAGGGCTTTGAAATTAAAAACTCTTATTTAATTTTAGATTATTTTCAATTGAGTTTAGTTTAGTTTTATTGTTCTTGCTTTTGAAAACTCTATGGAGACTCAAGTATTCAATAAGATGTATTTTTATTAATGTATTTTATTTATTTTATTACAATGTATGTTTATTTTGAATACGTTTGAGTACCAATCTGAAGAAATTCTGAACATGAACTTAAACTATATTGGCCTGCTACTTGGAAATCCTCCAGCAAATGTAGGAACATCAAATGTACGAACCGATTGAACTTGTCTGCGAAAAGACAACCACCGATGAGTTGTAGTATGTACGATCGAACGTAACGTTGGACCGACTCCTCATCGCTTTCATCATCTATTGCTGGAACGTTACGCTCAAGCCAATCGACCTTAAGTTTACAACCTACGATGTCATCTCCACCAAGAGTTCCTCCAAGTAGCCTCTCGCAGACGTCAAGATAGTCTCAGCATCTGTCGTTCCGATCACGTGCATACCTTCAATAGGTAATCCAATCTGCACCTGCATGTCTTGGAGTGTAATTGTGCACTCCCCACAATGCATATGAAAAGTATGCGTCTCAGGGCGCCATTTCTCTACAAACGCAGTAATTAAAGCCCAATCAAGGCCGAAAAATGCTACCCGGGATATCCCATAGAACCCACTGGAACGGAGATATGGGATCAACCAAGAATGATACTGCATCGTTCGATCAACGACCCCACGTCTTCTACGTACGCGCATTGTTTCGTAAACCTTCGAATTGATAATGTATTAATGTATGTATTTGATACAATATTGTTGTAAAAATGACGCATTCATGTAAAATGGTCGTACCTCGCCCCTCCAGGTTCGTGTCGATCTGTGAGTAGATTAGAGTTGCAACAGTGATGGATCTGAAGGACCTGGATCCATTGCAGTACAACTATATAGAAGGTTAGAAAAAGAAAATGAGTATTGTACAAAACCATAGCGATAAGTATTTACTACTTTTTCACACAAAAAATCACAACGAAAATTAGTCAAACTCAACATATCTACGACCATAAGTTGTTTCACACATTATACAAACTCGACTAGAGGTCCTCATTTGATGGTTGAGGTCTCCTTGGACAATGCATTTCAACATGCCAAACTTTAACCGCATGTTGCAAGTCATTTTTATTGTCGAAACTCAGCCCTATCTCCAAATCGAAGTTAGACGTGCCCCCTCAAGTTTGTTTATGGGAATGTTGGGTCGCAGTTGAATTAGCCACCTCCCAGTCGATGTCGTCATATCCTGGCACTGGTTGGTGAAGTTCATTGTCACTAGCTTCCTCCAACAAAATCTCTTCATCGATAGCAAATTGCTCATCGTCTTCGACATTGTCCGCACCCGGAGGATCGTATCTTGGATCATATGTGCAAACGTTAACGTCATCCCAAGCGGCAACTATGGGAGCTTCTTCGACGTTATGCGTTTCCTCAGTAGTGTCGATATTTTCGTCGTCGTTAGCGTCATCGTCATCGTCATCGTCAGTGTATGCATTATTCTCTTCATGTAATGGTTGCATGAACCCCTGTTGCACGACCTCAGCCTGTGGGGATTGCATACGCAGCCTTTCCATCATTAAGGTCGCGCGTCGGCGGCGTGCCGCTACGTTCGTCAAAAACGGCGAATGAACCGTGCGATGTTGATTTGAGTCGACCGACTCAAATGTTAAATATATATCAACCGTTGCAGTTTTTGGCAAAGTGTCCACCGTCTCCCACATGAAGTCCATCTGTGTCGCATCATTCAACAAGACATGAACGAAATAATGTAAGCCTCCGGGGAGGACTATCATGTGGCGATACGTCATATGAACTATATTATCCGTTGGTAAGATATGGAACGCGTCACAAATGGCATCAATCATTTCACGCCCACTCGACCCAAACTTAACCCACAACACTACTGATGGCGATGAGCTGTACGCGATGTCATTGGCCCCATTAACAATGGAGCCGTGCGCATAGAATAGAAAAGGGATGTTTCTTTATGACATGACCTACAGACGTTTGGAAACTTGGATGTAAAAATGTAACAGACAAATGGCGCGTCAATTTTGTAAGAAAATAGTTGACAATCATGTAGTTATATAGCCCAATCGAAATTTCTAATGTAGAAGATCGCAATAATATCGCAACTACAGAGCATACTCATTCTTTGACACCGACATTTTCTGTGTACTAATTTTCATTAAACAATCGTGTTGTTATATAGCGCAATTGAACTTTTTGATGTAGAAGATCGCAATAATAGCGCAACTACAGAGCATACTCATTCTTTGACACCGACATTTTCTGTGTACTAATTTTCATTAAACAATCATGTTGTTATATAGCGCAATCGAACTTTCTGATGTAGAAGATCGCAATAATAGCGCAACTACAGAGCATACTCATTCGTTCACAATGACATTTTCAGTGTAATAATGTTCAATAAATAAACATATGAACCGTTATGCATAAACATAATACGAAAGTCCCTATATATCATGCAAACCCAAACCATAACCCAAATATATTAATATGAAAATACTAAATTAAGGAACTTACTTGTTTCCTCTCGTTTTCCGACGCAACGTAATATTCCTGCAATACCTTGTATTTTCATTATTGTGGACCACAAAGAGTGTAATAAATCGGCTAACAAAAATAAAGTTATGTTCATGAAACTTACGTGGATCGGAACGAATTCAATGTCTAAATGAGCTTAGTATACTAAATATATGGTAGACAAGAATTATTTGGGCTTTACCTAACCTTAACTAAAATATAACATATATAGTTGGTCGTTGTTGAAACTTGGGTCTCTCTATTACTTTCACATCATATAGTAATTAGAGTTTCTTAATAGCATGCATGTGTTTGGTGTAATTGCAATTCAATATTTAGTTGCGAATTAGGAGTGTAATGTCACTATCTATTAACAACCTAAACAAACGGTGTGAACCATCTAATGACCTAAAATTACCAAATTTTGCGTACACATTTCAAACATAATTAAATCGCGGAATTATAGATATGTTCAAGTGCTCTAAAGTGCATCACGGTATGTTTGTGCAGTTTTGTGTATTGGCGGAAGGGCCATCATGGGGGGAACCATGCGTTGAAACATATATGCATATGGTTGGCCGTGTTCAAACTGGCGCCTATCTATTACTTTCATATCATTTACTAATTCTAGCTTCTTATTAGCTTCCATGCAGGTAGGTTGTAATTCGTATTTCAACATTGGTATGGTTTACTAAATTTATGAAATAAATGTAAGGAACTTAATTAACTAAAATATGCCAAACGAACTTAATTAACTAAACGTAATTAACTAAACCAACTTATTAACATAAATTTAGTAAACTAACTTAAACAAACATAATAAATTAAACTAACTTAAACAAACTTCATAAATGACTAACCTAACCTAAACATAGGAAATTAAGTTAAACATACGTAATTAACTTATTAACAAACTTAAATGAACTTATAACAAGTAAATTACCTTTACTCACTTAACCAAACTTATAACAAACTTAACAAACTAACTAGACAAAAACAAGCTACCTAAACTAACTTATACAAACTCCTTACATAGCTACCTAAACAAACTAAACAAAACCATCCTAAACAACTAAACAAACTACCTAAACAAACTTATTAAACTAAACAACCTACCTAAACAAACTTAACCATCTTAATAAACTAAACAAATTACTTTAACTAAATTAACTAACCTAAATACCAAATATAAACTACCAAAACAAAACTAACGTAGTAAACTAAACAAACAAACTAAACAAAACAATCTTAATTAACTAAACGTAATTAACTATACATCTAACATAAACTAACTAACCAACCTTAAACAAACGTAATTAACTAAACTTACCTCCTCCTTCGATAAAGTAACTAAAATACCTCAAACTTAAAACTTAATTAACTAAACTTAATTAACTAAACGTAATTAACTATACATCTAACATAAACTAACTAACCAACCTTAAACAAACGTAATTAACTAAACATACCTCCTCCTTCGTAAAGTAACTAAAATACCTCAAACAAACTTGATTAACTAAACTTAATTAACTTAACGTAATTAACTATACCAACTTAACTAAAATTAATTAAGTACACTAAGTTAAACAAACATAATTACCTAAACTAACTTAAACAAACTCACTCGAAACCATTGTTCACAAACATGTACCCACTCCACAATGCAAACGAACTTAATCAAAATTAATTACCTAACAAACGTCAACTTACTTAAACAAACTTATTAAACAAACTAATGTATCATAAACATACTTAATTAACCAAACTCACAAAAACAAACTAAACTATTAACTTAATAAAACAAACTTAATCAAACAAATCGGTAACTAAACTTATTAAACAAACTACACTAACGTAAACATACTTCATTAACTAAACTCACTTAAACAAACTCAAATTAACATAATCAAAACACTTAACGATCTTATTTAACTAACTAAACTAACTTAACCATATACACATACCTCCTCCTTCTCCTACCTCCACTTCCATTGCTACGCTGGCCTTCCTCCTCCGCTGCATTGCCGCTCGCTCCTTCCTCTCCGCCGTAGTAGATCCGTCCTCCTCCTCCGCTGGCCGTCACCGCTGCTCTGCCTCACCACCGGACCGCCCAAAACACCACGTACCTCCGCCAAGCTCGACAAACGTCTCCGCCGCGCGCACACACTCGCCCACTCTCTCCCGTTCAATGCGTCTCGTCCGCCCTCCTTCTTCCTCCCTCCTCTCTCGTCTCGCCCGCCGTTCGCGCTCGCCCCCCCTCCCCTCCTTAAGTACCCGAACCCACCCCACTCTCCACAAGTGAACCCGTGACCTACACCACCCCCTACCCCCTACCCCCTACCCCCGCCCCTATAACCCAAGGAGGACGAACCGACGCAGAGAATATATTCTCTCGCGTCGGTTTCGGAAGATGACAGCGGGGGTGCGAGATAGCGCCTTTTGAGAAGGCGCTATCTCTGCGCCCCAAGTCACGGGTTTCCGGTCCCACGTGGAGCCACGTGGACCGGAAACCCTATTTTTTCATACGTGGCATACGATAGCGCCTTCGGAGAAGGCGCTATCAATATGCTCGTGTTTCGGGGTCCACGTGGACCCCGAATACCGAAAGTCCACGTGGACACGGATAGCGCCTTCTCCGAAGGCGCTATCACGCTTTCCACGTGGATAACGCCTATTGAGAAGCGCTATCCACGTGGCAAAATCGAACAAAACTTTGCCACGTAGATAGCGCCTTCTCAATAGGCGTTATTGCCTACTCCCCGGAAAAAAAAAATTTTCGCCCCTATTTCCCTCATTAAATAGTATAAGATGTGTACTTTAGGAAAAAAATCTGATTGCTTTATTGAATAGGAGTAGGGCTTTGTTTGGCATGTGAGTTAGATAATTTGTCCAACTATTTATGAGATATTTCTCAACTTACATGAGATACATGAGAGAGGTGAGTTATTTCTCTTTCCCCTCTCATAAGGAGATATGACTTAAGAGTTTAATGGACAAAAATATATCTCACAAATAATTTTTTTTAAGTCCCTCGCAATTTTTTTTTTACTTCAAAAATATGTTTGATGAGTATTTATATTAATTTTTCACATTTTATTGTTTTTAAGAATTTGTACTTTCTCTGTAAATTTAAAGTTCAATCAAACATGAAATATAAATATGAAATATAAATTTAAATTGTGAGTTAACTTTGTAAAGTTATTTTTACTGTAAGTTATAAAAAATGAACAAAATAAAGCTTCTGTATTTCATGCATGTTTATGTACACCCGGACTGTCTAGGACTTTATGGTCTTGTAGTCTGTTGGTACTTTAGATGCGTTGGTCTTGTCTTCTGTTTCATTTTTTGTCGTTCTTCGCTAGAATGTCATTTACACTAGGCAAAAATTGATGGCAATTTCTATATATAAAAAAAAGATTATTTACCAACATGCGCTTGATTTAGAAATCTAGGGCCCCTTGTCGAGAGTGATGCTGAGAGAAGTACGATGACACATGCGCTTCATTTAGAAACTGTGGGATGGGCATCGGAAATAGGAGTTACAATATGTCAAATACTATAAATATATAATTGGTTAGAATAAAAATTATAAATAATTATAAGTTTAGAACTTATAAGCAAAACATAGGCTCATTTTTATTGTAAAGTAAATGTACGTGGGTCTTGGTGAGTATGAGGACACGGGTATAAATTTTATTAAAGAATGAAATGGAAGAGCATGAATTTTGCTGCGGAGACAATCGAAACAAAATTAATTGAACAATTAGTATGTAAATGCATATGATTATTCAAAACCTGTTGAAGCACTTTCTTTTCAGCATGACCAAGCCTAGCTTGCCACAGAGCAGGTAGACTCGCCTAGCATGCCACAGAGTAGGAATCCACAAACGAACCTTGAGATCCAAAAAATCGATAGAGACCTTTGTGAAGAGACCGTTGAAGTAGAACTTCATTGGTATTGATATCCTTCACAAAGCAAACATCAAGACGAAACGCTATCAAGACATTGTTATCCCCCACTTAATTGTGTCACATTAAAGAGATTTTTCTAATACCATACATATATAATGTATGATCAAATGATAATATCAAGTTTTTAGATGGAATCAATGCATAACTAGTGTGTGTGATATTCAAATATTGACCATTACTGATAAGTCACCGATTGTGCTATATTTTAATGTGATATTACTATTAATTTCAAGACTTTTATCTCCATTTATACTCTAAAACTTTTTTTTTTTTTTTGTATTTTTAGGGTAAATACAGGCTATTAGACAAAAAGAAGTGATTTCCTACAGTCCAGTCAAAAAGCTAGAGAGGCTCAATGTCTTCCCATCGCCTCCAAAAATCGCCAACGAATTGTTGATTTCAAAGTAAAAGTACTTAAATTAATTAAGGATAGAATTGATAATAAATTGAAAACGTTATGATATAATTGATAAATTTCAAAGGTTATGGCATAATTGATACAACTTGTAAAGGTTATGATATTTTTGATCATTTGGCCTTTCAAAACCTATGGTACTTCACAGTCATACACTTGTAGCTACGATCACTCATCTTTTTACACCTAATGATGAGTTGTTAGAGGGTCGATCCTAAATGTTTTGGGCACGGGGCAGAATTATAATTTAGGGGTCCCTCGATTATAAATACTTAATAAACAAATGTACACTCCAAACACACACTTTAAGTAAAAATACAAATTAATAATACGTTTTTAATTACAAAATTACAAAATATTTAATATTCTAAAATAACAAACCATGTAATCTTCAATTAACACAACAAGAAGTCGAATAGATGATAAATCAATAATTAGATAGTGTTTTATAGTATATTTTAGGGTGATTTTATATGTAAAATGCTATATTACACTGGGTTTGCTCTTCTTTTTGTGATTACATATTATATTAAGGTTATATAAAGAAATGTAATAAAAAAAGAAAAAAGTAAAGAATTCAGTCAATCGAAGAAAATAGCTAAAAATTTCACATCAATTCATAAAATACACTACGATTTGCTATATATATTGGCAGCAAAGAAGACATCGATTCATCAGCGATCTACAAAATGAACTATGATTTGCTACAGAAATCAGTGAACCATAGAGTCATTCCATTAATTTTCCCAGTAATTTAGCCGAGAAGAAGGATTTGGTCGGACTTCGCTTATGTTGGCTATGAGAATATTGGATTAAAACCAGGAGTTTGAGTTAATTGGAATATGTACAATATAGAATACTATATATATGACCCTAGTGTTGAGGCATGTGCCCTAGATCAACCTATAAATATTGTTTATCTTAAAATTTTAGTTAATAAAATAGAGGTTTTCGTTTGTTGTTTTATTATAAGTGATTGCATGTTTACCATATAATAGGATCCATGTGTATTTATTGAAATACTTTAAATGTCCCTAGTCAGTTATTATACTGGGAACTATAATGAACTAAGACTAGTGTGAATCTTAATTGATAGTCACGTGATGATCATACGTATAGGGATACAAGTGGAGATCATGATTTCTTGTTATGGAACAAGGTACTGGACCAACCCACAATGAGAACACCATATAGATTAAGTTATAGGTGTTACTCATGATAGGTATATCATTTAGTTCAACTACTTGAGATTACCATAGACTTCAATATTATGAGCATAGTAATTTGACACAATCAAATGTTATATTTAACTACATGATTATAAAGATTGTGATTAGTTACCATATGAATAATATGTGAAGGTGTGTAATCAAGATAGAATTTGTCCCTTTCGTATAGAAAGATATCAATGGATCCATCGATATGTTAGACTATTAAATAACCAAGTCCAAGTGAATTGGTATGATTAATGTCACTAGAAGTTTTTCAGTCTTTTCAAAAATCGAGACTAGTACGATTGAGCATTAAATGTGACTTTTCATGCCTTATGTTTAATTAAAAGGATATCGCACGACAAACGGATACAATATAGGTTATTCATTAGGTTGTTTTTATTTTGATATTCATGCTACTTTGGTAGTCATAATGTCTTGCTAGAGATCACTTATGACTTGTGTACTACAATGGTTTTGGTTTACTACCAACATTGTATGAACATATGGAGTTGCACACATAGAATGACTTTCGGCAATTTCAATTGGTCCAGAGTAATGAATTTATATGATAATATTTATGACATAAAAGACCTTACAATTTGTTATATGATAACTTATTAGTAGGGGTGTTTGTATAATTTGCTTGAATTGCCTAAATATAATAGTTGTACTACGAATAGGTTTCTTTAAGTGAGCTTATCTACACATATAAATAGAAGTTTAAACTCTAAAATGAAATAAAATTTTAGTTTTTGCTATTTCCGAGTTCTTTAGACTTTGGGAGAGAAAGAAAAATGTTTTCAATTTCTCTTGGGGCTAGCACTCCAAATTTTTGTCACTATTCGTGTGTCGATTTCTAATAGAGGACTCGCACTTTGGAACGTCTTAGAAATCAAATAATCAGAGAAGGAAATCACGGATTAAGGTATGATTTACTTTTGTAGATCTAATTTAATGGAACTTATTTTCGATCCTATTAGGGTTTTTCAAAAAAAAAAAATTGTTTTGAATTTCCTGCTGCGTATGAACCCCAAAACCCAACACCTAGGGCTTTGAAATTAAAAACTCTTATTTAATTTTAGATTATTTTCAATTGAGTTTAGTTTAGTTTTATTGTTCTTGCTTTTGAAAACTCTATGGAGACTCAAGTATTCAATAAGATGTATTTTTATTAATGTATTTTATTTATTTTATTACAATGTATGTTTATTTTGAATACGTTTGAGTACCAATCTGAAGAAATTCTGAACATGAACTTAAACTATTTTGTAATGTAGTCAAAATAAAGAAGAATTTATGCTTAATGCTTTAAACTTAATCGTATACGTCAATTCACGATTTCAATATATTTGTTTTTGTGTATTACAATCAAGAAACTTTGTATTGCATGCATAGTCTAGAATATATATTATGGTATTCAAGTTCTAAATCTGATATGAAGTAGTAAGTGGAATTAATTTAAAAGGTGTTTTATGTTTATATGTCTTAGGTGTATTGTGTTCTAATTTTGATATTGATATGTTTAATATTTTCGATAATAATGACTTAGTAGTAAGAAGTTTTCATAAAGTGTAACGTCGTATTGTTTCTATTAGTTATTTTTTAGCTTTGGAAGAACTAAAAGTGAGAAGATTAGAATATGACTTTTTCATTGATATAAGAAAAATTGATGGCTTGGTAAAGGCTATCAGTCTTGCTTATGATTTAGGTTTAATGATTCAAGATCGCTTCATAATATGAAGATAGTATGACTATGACTATACTTTAATTAATATGTTCGGATTCAAAGCGGTTTATGTTTCATTGTTCTAAATATTTGTTTAGATGTTTGTTTTATATTGTTTTGATTTAAATTGAGTTTAGAATATTTAGTATTAGTGAATCTGAATTGTGTTAGTTAAGTTAGTTTAATTAGTTGCTTTAATTGTTTTAATTCGATTAGATAATCTTAATTCCCATTTTAATTATGTTAAAATAAAGTAATAAAAACCCATGAAAAACTTCTTTTCTTAAGAAGTTTGCAAAATTCATGTAGAGACAATCCCACTTACCACTACTACAAATAATAAGAATATACGAGAAACTAATTGTACACGCTCGACACGTGTCAATTTTTGTTGCCATTGTTAGGGGTTTTTATATAATTTCTTAGGAGTTATAGATGTTGTATGGTCTTTACACACTTCGTCATTCTAATTCCACATGATCTCTAAATCTGCTCGATCATGAGGTGGATATGGCTTTCAATCGTAATTTAAGACAACAACAACATAGGGAACACTAAGCTACCACAATGGAAGCCAACAACTATAATAAAATATTA
Source organism: Stephania yunnanensis (assembly GCA_039657365.1). Lineage (NCBI taxonomy): Eukaryota > Viridiplantae > Streptophyta > Magnoliopsida > Ranunculales > Menispermaceae > Stephania > Stephania yunnanensis. The sequence goes on along the minus strand of CM077581.1, from coordinate 20,384,105 downwards.
ATATTATTAATAATAATGATAATAGGGAACTTAATTTTGGGCAAGCCAATCGAAATGTCACAGCTTATGACCCAATGTGCATTGTCTATCCTTAGGATTTCCTAATCTAAACTAAAATGTGTATTCATTAGTGTCTTATCCAACTTCTAAAGTAAATGTAATGAAGTCCCCATGAATTTGTAAGAGAATATCCACACAAAGTCAAGAGGATGAAACCTCAAGACGGTACTTTAAAACAAGTCAAACTTAAGGCTTTTCCTTTTGCACTGAAAGATCAAATACAAGATTGGTTGTTTTATCTTCCTCAAGACTCAATAACTACATAGGCTCAGATGCTAGAAGCTTTACTGGATCAATACATGCTTGCAAGAAAGATGAGCTCCTATAGGAGATAAATTACAGTTGCAAATATGAAAGATGATGAGAACTTTAATGAGTTTTGTGATAGATTTTAAAGATTAATTTCTTTTTGCCCACAACATGGATATACTGAAATAGCTTTATTGGACTATTTTTATGAATGACTCAATCATTTTGAACAAAAGGTTATTAGAAACTATATATGGTAAATCTTTATTTGATGTAACATCAACTTTATCTAAACAACTAATTAATAAAATGACTAAACAATCTAAGCAATATGGTGAAAATAATGAGATAGCAAGGAAGAAACCTTATGAAGTTAATAATAAAAGAAGTAGTACATCAGACGAAAAAATTGATGAGTTAGCTATCATGGTTAAGTTACTATTAAAAGATAGATCAAACAAAGTAAAACTGTATGGATTATGTAATGAAGTTACACATCCTATAGATGCCTGCCCTACTTGACATGAAGATAATAATGAAGAAGTTAATGCAGTTATGAACCAATTTTATGTTTCTCGCTGGAATCAATATAATAAAAATAGTCACTTTAATGAAAAACCATATTCAAATATCATCTATGGTCCACAAAATCAAAATTATACCACTTATAGACCAAAACATAGATACAATTTGCATCAATTCAGCAATCTCAACAAATGGTTCAGCCTATGCAACCAAATTTAGAGCAAATCTTGCATAATTTTATGACCCAAATTCATCAAAACTTTACACAGATTTCTCAAAATCAAGTTAATACCGATACATCTATTAATGAGTTAAAAAATTAATTAAGTTAGATAAACCTACATATTAATAAACAAAGTAATTAAACTAAAACATCTACTTAGACTACTACTCCTACTAATCAAACATAAGTTAATGCTTTATTTTGTGATAATAAAAAGATGCATATAACAGAAAAGATATTTAAAATGGGTATAAAGAAAAAGAAAATACATAAAACAATAGAAAAAGAAGAATATATGATGACCAATGTCATTCCTACTAGAGAATGGATGGTTGAACAATTAAAATATACACTTTTCTTGAAAGATTATACCCATGATATTTAGCCAGAGTTGAAGCTTATGAAAAGTCTTTACAAACTTCAGAAATAGTTAATAAAGAAAAAATGATAAGATTCCTCATAAATTGAATGAAGATATGTATTACATTTCTCCCGTTCAACAATTATTAGCGGATGATAGGAAGGAAAAAATTAATGAAGACATTCTTGAAGCATTTAGGAAAACAAAAATTAATAATCCTTTGATGGAATCGATTATGTAATTATCGAATTATGATGAAATCTTGAAATGGTTCTCTGAATCTAAAGATAGATTTTTAAAGGAATCTAACGAAGACTTAGGGCAAAAGGTGTCAGCTTTAATAAAAAAAATACCTGAGAAATATTCCAATCTAAAAATGTTTGGAATACCTATCACAATAGGAACTTCTTCTATTAAATTTACTATGTGTAATCTCGGAGTATCAATTAATGTGATGTCACTTAAATTATATGAATCATTGAAAATAGAATCATTGACTAATACACCTATTAATCTTACTTTAGCTGATAATAGAGTTATCAAACCATATGGATTATTAGAAGATGTTTTAGTGAAAGTAAATGACTGAGTATTTATAGCCAACATTTATGTAATGGAAATGAGAGATTCAATATCACATAATTCTCTACCTATATTATCAAGTAGACATTTTATTAAAATGGCTAAAACTAAGTTAGATATCTTTGAAGGAACGATGTCTATGAAATTTGAAGATAAAATTCTCACTTCCAAATTCAATGATGGGGATAATTATGATTATTCTGATGAATTACTTGATAAAAAAACTAATAATAATGATTCTTTAGAATAAAATCATTATGATAATCTAAGCGTTGAAGTATGTGCAGTTAATGCAGTAACGGTGGAAACTGAAAATGATGTTTCAAATAAAGAACAAGTCGACACTTCAAATGAAAAAAAAAAGTAATTCAGAAATGGAGAGTCAAACAACCGGATAATGGGAAGAGCATTAGTAAGCCGAAAGATTTTAAAGTTAAGAAAAATAAGAAGAAAAAGCTAATGTTTCGGTCTTATAAAGTTGAATGATTTTAAAGATATACATTTTAATATAAAAACCAAATGGACTTGGCACTTTAAAGCTCAATGTGATTGATCGTAACTGCAAGTATAACGATTCAATTGTAGTAATAATGTGATCAACAAAAATTGATTACAGATATTGTCCTCTGGGAAAAGTATATCTGGACACGGTTCATTTATTTAAGTTCACTTTGCTGTTAAGAATACCTTTTTTAATTGATTTAACTAAACTACTCTATTTTATAAAACAATGTAAATTAACTTATACTCTTATATTGAGAAAACATTTAGTTCACAACTTCACCTAGGTAATGAATTACTATGCTTTCATCTCATACTTTGTGGTGACCCTAAATTTAGAGGTGCACCGGCCACCACCACGTCGTCGAACATGTTACCAAACCTTGCCACGCTACGATCTGCTTACCCGTGATGGCCCGACCTATCTAACTAATTGCACCATTTACAATCTTTTCTTAAAGTTAAAACTTTAATTAGTTATTTAATAGCGGAAGTCATTAAATGAATAATCTACGCATATTTAAAAATCTTAGATAGTGGAAAACTCGACAAAAGACACCATGTATATAACCGAGATGAATAAAGTACAATCAAATCCATATACATGTATTCAGTGTTATAAAGTATCAAAAACTCAAAAAAAGTAAATATATACATACTGTGAGTCAAACATGAGCTGGTGTCGATTAATTTAGGAGGTAGTCCCTAAAACTTCTTTGCCTCTGCTCATCGAAAGAGCTGCATTTGGTAACCTAACGAATACGTTAACAAGTCTAGTGAATAAAATTCAAGAGAAATTCACACAATATTCATGAATAAAATTGATAAATCTATAAGACATGCGAATATGACGTCTAGCAACATAAAATCATATTCCCATGGTTGTAGGTAGCATAACAAATGCAAAATAGCAACATTACAAAATATTTGAAAAGTGGTAATAAAGTAAACATGCCCGACTTTAAGCAATAAGAAATAGCCAATCGAATAATCACGAGAAAACCCGACCTTCCCTGCCCGGATATCTAAAAAATAAGACATGAATCGCACATATATACTTACAGACTTACAACTACTAAATACGAACTTCGGTAAAAGGCATGATCATTTTCGACTACCCTAATCCCTCATGACGATCGCAAGTATATCCTACTGTCATCGACTCAAGCTCAGCGACAAGCAACTTGTGCAAAAAATTTAGCCATAACCAATATATATATACGCATACTAAAGCTTTGGAGTGAAAACCATGTATGCCCATCGGTAGTCACACATAAATATGATAACAATAAAACTAAAAAACCTTTAATGCTATGAAGCATTCTCAAGGGTTTTACCTACCTTGCGTACGTCGCAATTGTTGGGTTTTGGGGTTCATACGCAGCGGAAAATTCAAAACAAATTTTTGAAAAACATCAACAGGATAAAAATAAGTTCCATTAAACTTGATCTACAAAAGTAAACCATACTTTTATCCGTGATTTCATTCTCTAATTGATCGATCTCGAAGTTGTCCAACGTGTGTCCTATATCGAAAATCCACACACAGACGGTGGCCATAATTTGGAGTGCTAGCCCTAAAAGAGATAGAAAATATTTTTTCTTTCTCTCCCTAAATCCAGAGAGCTAAAAATTTGCAAAAAAAAAGAAAACCTTATTTCATTTTAAGGTTTCAACCTCTATTTATATGTGTAGATAAGTCCTCAATTAAAATTTTATTTGTAATACAACTATTGTATTTAGGCAGTTTAAGCAAATTATACATACACCCTTATTAATAAGTTATCATAAAACAAATTGCAAGAGTTTTTTATGTCATGAATTTTATCATATAAAATTCATTACTTTAGACCAATTGAAATTGCAGAAAGCTATTCTTTGTGAGTGACCAAATAGGTTCATGCGACGTTGGCAGTGAACCAAAACCATATTGGTACACAAGTCATAAGCGGTTTCTAACAAGGCATTAGACTACCCAAGTAGATTGAATATCAAAATCGATACTACCTAATGAATAGCATGTATCATATCTTTTTATCATGTGATATCCTTTGATAAAATGTAAGGCATGGAAAGTCATTCTTAATGTTCAATCGTACTAGTATCGATCTTCAGGTAAACTGAAAACATCCAAAGGACATTGATTATATTAATTCACTTAGAATTGGCCATTTAACAGCCTAACATATCGAGGGATCCACTGATATCTCTTTATACGAAAGGGACAAATTCTATCTTGATTACACACCTTTACATATTATTCACATGGTAACCAATAAAAATCTTTATGCACATTCTGTTAAAGACAACATTTGATTGTGTCAAATCACCATGCTCCTAAAATTAAAGTCTATGATAGTCTCAAGTCGAAGGACAAATGATGTACCTATTATGAGTAACACTTATCGCTTAATCCATGTGATGTTCTCATATCGAGTCATTCCAGTACCTTGTTCCTATAACAAGCACTTATGATCTCGATTTGTATCCATATACGTATGATCATCACATGACCATCAATCAAAATTTACACTAGCCTTAATTCATTATAGTTCCCAGTATAATGATCGACTATGGATATTTATGATATTTCAACAAATACCCATAGATCTTACTATAAGGTAAACATGTAATCACTTATAATAAAACATCAAATTGAAAACCTCAATTTTATTAAATAAAATTATAAGATAAACAATGTTTGTAGATTGACCTAGGGCATATGCCCCAACATCAATCTTGCTCGAAACGTCCCTAAATCAACTCTGGACGCATACCTGACACTCGCCGACTACCATTGAATGTGAGCTCGTCGTTGCGTCGATCGAGTTTTGTTTCCAAATGCTCCTCGACTAGTTCCCTTGACCCTATTTGTAATTTTAGGTTATTTCACAAAATTTACACGTAAATCAGTGCGTAAAATTTTTAAATAAAAGTCCTCTAAAAATTCTCATTCTCTCTCGATATGCAGGCCTAAGCAAGGGTGCTCCTTGCTGTACAATTTGGATTGCGGGTCATGGCCTAATGTAGGCACCACGAGCTGCCCAAATGGTAGCTATGTTGCTGCCTAAAATGGCACCAACGTGCTACCAACAATGGGCAGCAACATAGCTGCCCAAAATGGGCATTTAGCTGCCATTAATGGCAGCTCCTTTTTACCTTTTTTTACAAACCTTCCAGAAAAGCAACCAATTTAAAGCAACAAATTTAAATAAGAGTATGCCTTCAATACTTATAAATTTCAATGGCATAAATCACAATTCTTGCTATGTGAATAAAAAAGCATGGATTAAAACCTCATATTTGCACAATTTCTAACTTAAATGAGATGGAAGATCAATACATTCGCTTAGGTCCTCTTGATTTCTCTTAGGATTGAGCTTTTGCCCTTCTAACTTAAAATCTACAAGCTCTTTCCAATGTTCTTCTCTTCAAGAACAAAAACTCAAGACCATATGCTTGCACGTTTGAGCTCTTCACTTACTCTTATTTATATATATAATTTTTTGTTTGACCCAAGCCGCACAAACCTTAAAGTGACACACTCATTAGACACTTATCTAGCCTAGGGATTTAGCCATTTCATCATCTCTACGACCATTAAGTATCCTTAATTAATTTGAAATAATTGTTTAATATTTTATTTTATTTAGCCTATAGTATTTATCATGGCACATTAAAATGATGAGCAGTACCTAGCCTACGGGTTATATCCTTGAAAAGCACCATACCCCACTAGGCTCTCAACTACTCCACTCTCGACGCCCCGTGCCTACGCGCAACTCAAGATGCGACATAACCTTTTATTTAATTATGTTACATGACTTAAGCTATATCTACATTCTTATACATTGCATTAGCTTAGGGTTCATTTGTGAAAATACAAAAATCAACTAGGCTAATTAAGTATACCTGTACTTCTCCTATCCGAATACACGGGTTGCCACATTTTTGGAGACGAATCCCTGCCACACTAAATTTTCTGACAGCAACATACACACATGCGATGCAATACAATAACTTATGAATTTAAACACTGCAACTAAACAAACATCATTCATAAATAACATATGTCTTTGATTCTCCTATCAGATTCAACCGACTTATCCATCTAACACCCGAATTACGCCCTTTAATCCCTTAGATTAACACTAATCCTAATTTAATAAATTTAGGTCGTTACAATTCTTCCTATCTTGAGGAAATCTCGTCCTCGAAATTTAGATCTATTGGAACTCAGGTTCACCTAACCTATTCCTCTGTGACATGCCTCACACCTTTGTAGCCTTTTATAATCCCTTAAACACTCCACTATTTCCCCGAGTCATAGGCACGTGCCATGTGATCATTACACGTCACGCTCTCCAACACCTCCGCAACATATCCCTTAACCGCATACCGTGTCCAAGTTTACCTAACTCAATCACCTCCCACCCGGTAACTCTACAACCCTCCTATCATGTATCACAACATAATAAAGCTAGCATACCACAACAGTCTGTGGCTTAACTTTCCATAACATCACCTACCCAAACCAACCATCAATTAACTTAACATACCGTAACATACATGCATGTATAAACTTTAACTAGGATCATTAAACTTATTTAAATTACTTACCCAAAACCCATAGCTTGGACGTCTCCCGTCTTGGTTCAATCGTCATGTGCGCTAGCTCTCGAGTCTGCATCATTGTTGTTGCCGCTAGAGTCATCGATCTCTTTAGACTGTCCCTCTTGATGTGCCCCTCCTGCCCACACTACCAACATGCTGTCGAATATCCATATCCTGACCTCTGACCGTGAGCCTGTGATCCACGGTCTCTGCGATTGCGTTGGTAGTACTGGTGCCACATAAAATCTAGCTATCTGATCATCGTCCTTACCGCCTCGATAATACTATCTATCCTCTTTGTCTCTTCGGCCTATCCTCCTGTAAAGAACTCTGCTATAACAATCATTGAGAATCGGTAACGGAGCATCTGTCTCTTCTATAAAGAACATATGTCTCCTGTGTAAGAGTTCGCTCGTACATCCCCTATAGTATCTGTGCTTCGCTGGAAACAATGGCGTTAGCGATGTCCTCCTCTAATCCTCAAACAAAGTAGTAAATCTGCAGTCTTTCACTCCCTACGACGTCTGTGGAAAACTGCAGTAGATATCAATACCTCTTCATGTATTGCACTACGATCTGGCTACCTTGCCTCAAATGTAGAAACTCCTCCATAAGCCTCAGCTAGATCTCAATCGGAATGTACTGATCATATAAAATTTGCCGAAACTCAGCCCACGTGGTCGGATCGAAAAAGTGTCTATGTATGATGTCCATCATACGACAACATCTCCTCTTAGCATGTGCCCTGATATCCTTGTGTGTATGCTCTCAGGAAACCTCATTAGCTTGTGTAGCCTTTGATACGCAATCAACCACTTCCTGACCTCCTCCGGATCTCCACCTCTATAAAAGTGAGCGGGATAGAACTTGATAAACTTTTCCATCAACTTCAAATCTACTTTCAGTGAAGTCTTGAACACATCTATTTGGGTTGTTGCGATTGTCTTAATCATAGCTTTTGCTATCTCAATATGGACTTCTTTTGGTGCAACTCTAATCGAACCATCTATCGCCTCTGTAGTGCTTGGAATTCGTGAGGTGGTAAGGGAAGCAAATGTCATTGTCTATATGCACATCATCTCCATGAGCAGCTTAAATTGTATGTGTGCGCTGCGAATTGTGCAACTACTGCCGGATCTATACTCTCATCTCGTGTTTGATCACTCGTCTAACCAACTTCCGTATCTCGTAGAGTCTACCGAGTATCCATCGTGATCTACATGGAAAAGCGTGCATCATATCACATTATCATATATGTTTATATAATATATACAATCAAAATCATAACACATATATAAGCCTTATAACTACCTAACTCACATTTACTTCCCAATTAACATTCCGAATCAGGATCTTCTGGTTTCCACAACTAATGTTTGTTTGTTTAAGTTTTATTTAAGCTTTATTCTCTTTCTTTAAATTCTTATCCTAGGCCCTATCAACCTCGCTCTGATGACAAACTATGGCGATCCAAAATTTTGAGGTGCACCGACCGTCGCCGTATTGTCGGATACGTCAGTAATCCGTACCACGTCATGACTTTTTTACTCGTGACGGTCCGACCTGTCTAACTAATTGCGCCATTTATAGTGTTTTCTTAAATTTAAAACATTAATTAGTCATTTAACAACAGAAGTCATTAAATGAGTAATTTATGCATATTTAATAGTCCTAAATAGTGGAAAACACTACAAAAGATACCATGTATATAACTGAGGTGAATAAAGTACAGTAAAATTCATATACATGAAATCAATGTTCTAAAGTCTCAAAAACCCAACAAAAATATAAATATATAGACAAAATGAGACAAACATGAGCTAATGTCGATCAATGTCGGAGGTAGCCCCTCACTACCTACTTACCCCTGCTTATCGATGGATCTGCACTCAGTCACCCAATAATTACAATGATGATTCAAATGACTAAAATCAAAGAGAAGTCTACACAATATTTATGAATAAAATTGATAAATCTACGAGACACGCGACTATGACCTCTGGCAACAGAAAATCATATTCTCATGGTTGTAGGTACCAGACAATATGCAAAATAGCAGTAAGAAATATAAATCATCATAAAATACTTGAAAAACGTTAAAAAATTAAACATGCTCGACTTTAAGCAATAAATAAATAACCAATCAAATAATCACGAGAAGACCTACCTCGACTGGATATCAATATAGCAAGATAGGAACCAGGCCTATATACTTACAGGCTTACAATGACTAAATCCCAACTTCGGTAAATGACATGATCCCTTCCCTACGTTGTTAGACATCAGGACCACTCTAATCCTTCCTAATGGTCGCAAGTATATCCTTTTGTCGTTGACACGAGCGCTATCACAACCAACCCGTGCAAGAGATTGAGCCATAACCAATATATGTATGCATACTGAAGCTTTGGAGTGAAAAATGTGTGCCCACCATCAGTCACACATAAATATGATAGCAATAAAATAAAAAAACCATGAATTCTATGAAGCATTCTCAAGGATCTTGAACACCTCACACTAGTCATAACCTTGCTCGAAAGGCCCCTAAACCGACTCTGGACATGTATCGGACACTTCTCGACTACCCTTTAATGTGAGCTAGTCATCACGTCGATTGAGTTTTGTTTCCAAATGCTCCTCGACTATTTCCCTTCACCCTATTTATAATTTTAAGTTATTTCATAAAATTTGCACGTAAATCGACGTGTAAAAACTCTAAATAAAAAACCCACAAAAATTAAATCTCTCTCGATAAGCAAGCCTAAACACGGGTGATCCTCGCAATCCAACTTAGATCGTGGGTTACTGCCCAATACAGGCACCATGATTTGCCCAAATGGTATCTATGTCGCTGCCCAAGATGGTAGCAACATGCTAGTTGCCCAAAATAGGCATTTAGCTTCCATTGATGGCAGCTCCTTTCTGCCTTATTTACATACCTCTAATTTAAGCAACCAATTTAAAACGACCAATTTAAACAAGAGTATGCCTTCAATACTTATAAACTTCAATAACAAAAGTTACAATTCTTGCTACTTGAGTCAAAAAACATGGATTAAAACCTCATATTTGCACAATTTCTAACTTAAATGAGATGAAATATCAATACATTTGCTTAGGTCCTCTTGATTTCTCTTAGGATTGAGTTTTTTCCATTCTAACTCAAGATCTACAAGCCCTCTCCAATTTTCTTCTCTTCAAGAACAAAAACTCAAACTCTGTACCATATGCTTGCATGTTTGAGCTCACCGCTTACTCTTGTGGATATATATATATATATATATATATATAGTTTTTTGTTTGATCCAAGCCACAAACCTTCAAGTGAGACTCATTAGACACTTATCTAGCCTAGGGATTTAGCCATTCCATCATCTCTAGGACTATTCAGGGGTCCATAATTAATTTGAAATAAACTTTAAACTTTTATTTGATATTCTTTTCCTTATTTAGCCTATAGTATTTATCATGGCACATTAAAATTATGAGCATTACCTAGATTATGGGTTATATCATAGAAAAGTACCATACCCAATTAGGCTCTCAACGAATCGAGTTTCACCGCCCCGTGCCTTTGCGCAACTCGAGATGCGAAATAGCCTTTTAGTTAATTATGTTACGTTACTTAGGCTATATCTACATTCATATATATTGCATTAGCTTAGGCTTTATTTGTGAAAATCTAAAAATCAACTAGGCTAATTAAGTATACCTGTACTTTGCCTATCCGAATACACTTATTGACATACTTTTCGAGACAAATCTTCGTCACACTACCGACAACAACATTCACACATGCAATGTAATACAACAGCATATGGTTTTAAACACCTCAACTCAATAAACATCATTCATAGATACATATTTCTTTGATTCTCGTGTTTGAGTCAACCGAGTTGTCCACATAGTGCCCAAATTATGCCTATTAATCCTTGAGATTAGTGCTAATCTTAGTTTAGTAAATTTGGGCCATTATATAATTTCATCATCTTCATTATGTGAGTACAATGCTTAATTAGAATAGACGGATTTCCTTCTTATTCACTTCAACCCACTATCGTGGTAGAAAAGATCCTAATGTGCGAACTAAAACTCCACCTATCAGTGTGAATAATTTAAGTCTTATATGGCATTAAATCTTAAATCTTTAGACTTATAACCACTTAAGTTTACTATTGATGCCTCCCTAATCAATAACCATCTATCGATGTTATATATCTTAGAGTTTTATTGTCCATATCTGGCTTAAAAGCTCTGATGGCCATGATAACTCCTAAAACCTCTAATCAACAAATACATGATCAAGATGTTCATAACATTACGTATATAATCAATACAAATCCTAACCATTGCAATTTCTTACTTTATAATCCATTCATAACTCCTTTAACATAGCATTCATACCATAGGATCCATTGATCCCTAAGAAAAATAAACTACTCACTCATAATTAAAATCAACACACATATCATGGTATTCATTGAAATTAAAGATTAAATCAAATAACTTCAATTAAACCAAAGAAATAATACTGAATAACCATAAGTGGAGTCTTCAACGTCTTCACCTCTAAAACTCTTTTTAATAGTCAAAAAATAATGTAATTTATGTTATTTCGTGATATTGGGTGATAATCTATAATATTGTATGGTGGTGTGTGTGTGTTTACCACATTATAATACTTATTTATACTCCTAAGACTCCTAAGAATACAATTAGAAACCACAGTTAACAATTTCAAATGAACTAGAACTCTAAAACTTTCTATTTATATTTCCCGCTGCTGACTGTAAGTGATTCACGTCGTATGTATAATGTCACATTGTTGCCACAACTTCGAACTTTGTATGTGCATTTTCTCTTCAAAGTAAGCTCAACGCCCTATTTCTAATGTCCCGGCGTCGTGTATGTTCCTAATAGCGCCGCCAGTGCGTCAACTCTCTTGCACCTCTTTTCATGTTTTCAAAACTTCTCTACGCAATGCCAATGCCTTGTATCTCTTCCTATGTTGTCAAGTGTCTATATCACGGCTTCAAGTGTGTATTTGTGCTTTTTCTCCTCATTTCAACATGAAATCACTATTTTATCTCTTTTATACCTTGTAAATTGAAAACACATAAATACCATCAATTAGAGCTCATTTCAAGATATTTAGTCCAATTATACTAATAAACTAACCCTATATATAAGTATTATTAAACACTTATCAAATACCCCCCAAACTTAGGATTTTGTACATCCCGAGCAAATGTGTATTCTATTAAGTACTCTTACTACTACTGCTACTTATAGTCCTCACTCATTTTGCATAGTTCATAGAGTATCCTCTAATTCAAATAAGCTCAAGTTAATAATCCACTTAAGAGTTTTTCTATATAAAAATGATTATTTTCAAAATGCGTAGTCTTAACAACTCATATAACTTAGTTTTGAAACTTAAAAGTAGTTTGCAACCAAAACTATCACTACTCATAAGTTTATTTCATCTCGACACTCAAGTAGCAAGTCTACAATCTCTTGATTTCTCATTAAGCTCTATAATTCATAAATAAGCATAGATCATACTATTTTTGTGGACTTTAGTACTTCAAGAGTCGATATGACTTCATAGAGCTGGAAAGAAAACTTAACTCAACTAATTTACTTGTACTCGAGCTAAATCTTTTCATTTGAAGAGTTTTTATATAACTTCTATTTTTCTTTCTTTATATATTTCTCTCTTTTCTCTTTATATTCATTTTTTGTTGTACCATCCTTGCTCCTTTTCTTATAGATTTTGTTTCTCTCACTTTTTCCAACCATCAAGTCACTGCTCCATTTCCACTAGAACTTGGGGGACATTCACTCTATTAAGCAAGTTTTAACTCCAACTTTTCATTAAACATCATACCTATCTTTTCCCCTTTCGGTACTATGTCTTTATTTGCTTTATACTCAAGTAAGATTCATACTTATTATAGAATTCTCAAGAGATCTAACATTTTTCACAAGAAGTGTTCTTGTATTCTTCTTGATTTTGTTTCAAGTTCACGGTTTTCCCTAACTCTAGATTTCTAATCATGAAATTATACCATTGTTTGTTGCAATTCTTATTTTCTTCAAAAATCTGATAACATTCTCTTGAGTTTCACATCAACAAGATACCTGCATTTTACTCATCCTTAATTAAAGGCATAAACTTTGCAAATGAATTACTCTATTCATTACTATAATACTATATTAGTATATATAACCTAATCAATACTACTTCTACACATTTAAATAACAAGTTAATGAAATATATCACTACAAAAAAACAACAAATCAGCAACGGAATTAGAAACGGAACTTATTTCCGTTTCTAAATCAGAAACGGAATTAGAAACGGAATAAGTTCCGTTTCTAAATGTAACAGTTAGCGACGGACCTGAAAGGGAAATATTCAGAGACGGATTTGAGACGGATTAGAGACGGAATTAGAGACGGAATTAAATTCCGTCTCTGAAATTTGGCGCCACCATTCCCGCCAAATTCTTCATTTCTTATGGCCGTTCATCATTCCTCGAGATTTGTATTTTGTCCGATCTGGCGACCTCTTCTCCTTCCCGCACCCCCCCCCCCCCCCGCAACAAAACAAAGAAATCCCCAAATCATTCCCACGAAAAAACCCCAAAACCTAAATCCGTCTCTCCGTCTCGTCGCGCCGGCCGATCGTCTCGTCCCCAGACGTCCATCCCGTTCGATCGTCTCGTCTCTCCGTCTGGTCGTGCGAGCTGGTCTCTCTCGGTGCTCGCTCTCGGCGTCTGTCTCGTTCGCGGTGGTCTCCGTTTCTCCGTCTGGTCGTGCTACACGGTCGCACTTCTTGTCCTCTCGGTCTCGCCGTCTCTCTGGTCTCTCCGTCTCGTCGCGCCGGTCTCCGTCATCGCCGATATCTCTCGCTCTCTCTGGTCTCGATTCGGATCCGGTTAGCAAGGAATTTGTAGTTTTGGAGTCTTACTACAATCTTCATTTCTTATTTGTTTTTTATTGTTCTTTATAATGCGAGGCAACACTCATGATCAAGAGCTCTTCGACTTTCATAGAGATCATTCACATTGTGACGGTTTTGAGGAAATCTTGAACGACTTGGTTGTTTCGCTAAAAATTGCGTCAATCAAAGGTTGGCGTTCTAGTCCCCTTGTTTATCTAATTTAAAATATTTATGGAATAATCCGTCGGGTGACATGAGAATTATTTAAGTTTCCGCTATGGTTCATTTGATAGTTCGATCTTCTAGTAAACATCGGAGTTGAAGGCAAGAAGCTATTTTATCTAGAAAGGTTTTCCAATTTAAATTAAGCATGCAGACTTCATAAATTTCCATCTATCAATAAATATTTGGGGTGTCCTGTTCCTACGTACATTATATGCGGCATCCGGGAATATTAAAGTCGTAATACTTGTTAGCATTGCAAATATTATGCTCATGAATGAAATATGTTATAGATTTTCACTTGAATCGAAGCTATATCTCTGCTAGGGAAAGCGATCATATATATGCCTTGATGTTCAAATATAGGAAATGAACATAATGTGGTGACCATTGTGTATACTAGGTTTTCTTAGCGGCTCGGCTATACTAGTCGAATAAATGGAAGAACAGTTAAAAATTTATTTTCTTGAAAGGTCTTAGCTATTATGGTCATGGAATCCATTTTATTTTTGTAAATTGTCTTGGCAATTGGCCGTGTTATAGTACTACCTTATTGTTTATGAACTGTGAAGGAACAAACTCTTGATCAGGTGACATATTTTAAGAGTTCGGTTCTTATAATTGTTATTACTTTATGAGGTTTTATTTTAACTGTTCTTGAGTGATTTGATTTGTTCCTTGGTTGATTGTTCATTAGTTGGTGTTCTTCACTTGATCTATTAAGTTAATGTTGTGTCTTTTGTTTGGTTTAGAAGTGTTTGTTCTGCTCTTCTCTTACATGCATAGTTTTTGAGGTTATGCTTGTTCTATTTTTAGGTTTATTAATATGTACTATTTCATTTCAACAACCTTTTAATTGAGCAATTCAAGATTTATATTGATTCCGTATTTGGTTGTTATTCCATGTTTATTTTATCGGTAAAGCATGTCATCCGTATTTGGTTGTTATTCCATGTTTATTTTATCGGTAAAGCATGTCATGAGAGTCATTATAATACATTAGAATCATGTACTGAGGTAATTACTTTGTCGTTTGATGTTATAGTTGTTAGTAATTTCATATTCATGCACT
Source organism: Stephania yunnanensis (assembly GCA_039657365.1). Classification (NCBI taxonomy): domain Eukaryota; kingdom Viridiplantae; phylum Streptophyta; class Magnoliopsida; order Ranunculales; family Menispermaceae; genus Stephania; species Stephania yunnanensis. The sequence goes on along the minus strand of CM077581.1, from coordinate 20,368,747 downwards.
TGCTATGGATGATTGATTAAGATTGAATAATACCTATAATTACTTAATTTCTACTACTAGTTAGGGTTAGAAACACTAGGATTACTTTTTTAGTGAATGTTGCTGTTTCACATTACATTTCTAGAGAATGGAATAAACCTATAACCTTAAGGACGTATGAGTGAACAAGTAGTAGACGCGTTGATACTATGTGGTATTTGTATGCCTCTGATATCGATATAGGTTAGGCGCACGGCCTCAACTTCGATTCCCCACACAACTAAATGTCGGGCTCTTGGTGGTCTCTTTTTGCAATCTTAGGGTCTTAAAAATTTTAATTTAAGTGCAAGAGGCGGATGAAACTGTTCAAACACACATCAAACTGATTTTCAAATCAAATACACAAAACTATGTCGATTAAGCACAAGAAAGAGTTTATATCAAGGATTTCCTTACAACGAAGAGGATGACAAAAGAGATTAGCTTTGCGAGAGACTCTTATATTCCTTTGAAAGCCTCAAAGGTCTTTGGATTTGAGGACTTAAGAACAGCCACAAAGATCTCCTATTGCTCCTTCTAAAAAATCAAATTTCTTCTCTTTGTAGATCTTGAATTTTGAAATGTGTTTCTTCTCCCTTATGTTACAACCAAGTTTGTGGTGGTTTTATCATGATAGGAATTCCAATATGACCGTTTATAGCCGTGTTAGGAATCCGGAAATCAAAAATTCAAATTTAAAGCTTGATTTCCAAAAGTCAAAAATATATGGCGTGGCTAATTAGCGCGCTAATACTTTGGAATTAGCGCGCTAACTGCAGGGAACTCAAAAAAATTATTTTATCCCTTTGTGTTAGCGACCCTTAAACTCGTCCAGGACCTAACCAACCCTTATAATACATGTTATACATGTTTATTATGAGTCATTTACAACAATCCTTTTGATAATGCCCAAGCTTCTTACATAAACAACATAACTCAATCAATTCCTTCTCTTTAGATTGTGATGACTCATTAATGACTTCCTAACTTTGTCAATTTATTCTCTATTCATGAGTTTAATGTGCGAACCTCGTTCTTTCACTTAGCTATCAATTTCTTCTCTTTAGATGGTGTAGATCGCATTTCCGATTTACAATATTCTCCATTTTGGAGGCTTCTTATCATCTTAATCATTATTATTTCATTACTTGAATAGACAACCGGCTCGACAAGGGTTACGTTCGACTAGGAATGTCGTCTACAAACAGAGATGGATGTACAACCGGCTCGACAACGGTTATGTTCGAATTGAATTCGCGGCGAAGGTTAAAGAATTCATATCATTTGCAAAACAACATTGTCCTACATACCAAAGTGAACGGAAGATTAGATGTCCGTGCAATTTTAAGAAATGTCGACTTGTTCCGTACTGACGTCGAAACGGTTGAGCACCACCTATGTAGGTATGGATTTGTCCGGGGATATCACGGTTGGTACGAACATGGTGAGAACGGAGATAAAGGGCCGCAAAATTTTCACGCAATGGATTGCCATATTGATGATGCTTGATGTTCGAGGCTACGATCCGACACCTTACCGCGAGATGCTACACAACGTGGCAGTCCAAGTTTCAATTGGAATGTCGTGGAAGAATCACCAAACCCCCAAGCACGCCAACTATATGACATGATTGATGCAAGTAGGGAACAATTGTGGCCTGGTTGCGAAACCATGACAACGTTGTCCGCAATGGCAAGATTACTTGCGATCAAGTCTGAACATCATATATCTGAACGAGGGTATAATGAAATCATTAAACTCATGAAGGATTGTTTGCCAAATGACAACTCAATGGTTGAGAATTTTTATGCCACTAAAAGACTAATGCGAGGTCTAGGTCTACCGTTGAGAAAATAGATTGTTGTGAGGACCAATGTATGATTTATTGGGGAGTGGACTCGAGTTGACGTCATGTAAATTTTGTGGGAAATCACGATACGTTGCACATCGACGAGGTCGTGGTCGGAACACAAAAAACCGCCCTTGCAAAAGAATGTACTACTTCCCTTTGGGCCCTCGGTTGCAACGATTGTATGCGTCTGAGTCAACCGCAAAACATATGCGATGGCATGGAGATCATTCATCGCTGAAGATGTTATGCAACACTGTTTCGATTCGATTGCTTGGAGACATTTTAATGACGTCAATAAAGACTTTGCCTCAGGAGGTTCGGAATGTTCGTTTAGGATTGTGCACGATGGTTTTCAAGTATTTGGGATTTCCGGAAATCGTACTCTTCGTGGCCCGTGATTTTGACTCCTTACAACCTTCCACCGTCGATGTGCATGAAATCTCGAGTTTATGTTCTTAACGGTTATCGTTCCTGGACCGACCAGCCCAAAGCGAGAAAATCGACGTGTTCCTTCACCGCTTGTGAAAGAGTTGCAAGATTTATGGAACAATGGGGTGGTTACATACGACGTTTCCACCAAGACAAATTTTGTCATGCGAGTTGCCCTTTTATGGATTTGTTAGTGATTTCCCGCATATAGCATGTTGTCCTATTGGAGCACATACGGTAAGTACGCTTGTCCATATTGTATGGAGGATACAAATGCATTTCAATTACGAAATGGAGGTAAGACATCGTGGTTTGATTGTCATCGTCGTTTCTTGGATAAGTCATCACCATTAAGGAAAGACAAAAAATTTCATTAGAGGCAAAATGGTCATAATCGATGATCCGCCCGCTTTGCGGTCTGGTGAAGAAATTTTGGCGAAAATTGAATCGTTTGGCTTGATGAAGGTGACAAAATCGGCGCCGAATCTCGTGAATGGGCGGATAGCTAAGAATTCGGGATGGAGGAAGAAAAGCATATTCGGGACTTGCCGTATTGGAAGACAAACTTGATCCGCCACAACTTAGATGTCATGCACATCGAAAAAATGTGTTTGACAACATTTTCAACACTATTATGTGTGTGCTTCTAGGGCAAGAGTAAGGACAATGCAAAATCGAGGCAAGATATTCGTGAATATTGTCACCGACCTTCTCTACACATTGATTCGGCGACAAATACTTACGTCCTTGGGTGCTATGCTCTTGATACATCAAGAAGACAAAAATTGTGCGAGTGGGTTGAAAAGTTGCGTTTTCTGATGGTTACGCATCGAATCTTGGTCGATGTGTAGATCCAAAGAAATCGCGAATGTTCGGCATGAAGAGCCATGATTGTCATATATTCATGCAACGGTTGATACCAATTACATTCGAGAGAACTTCTCCCAAACCCGGTTTGGGTTGCAATTAGCGAATTAAGCCTATTTTTCCTAGGTCCCTTCTTCGCGAAATGTGTCGGATCCAAGATATGGAGGTCTTAGAGTCTCGAAATTCCAAAAATCATTTGCAAGTTGGAAAAAATTTTCCCTCCAAGCTTATTTGACTCTATGGAACACCTACCAATCCACTTGGCATACGAGGCCCGTCCGGCGGTCCCGTTCAATTTCGATGGATGTATCCATTTGAGAGGTACTATCTTGAGCCCTTGATATTATTTTCCCATTCAATAGGTTTTATATCAACATTTCCTATAACATTCATATAGGTACCTTAAACATTTGAAGAACAATGTGCGAAACAAAGCGAAGGTTGAGGGCTCCATGTGTAATGCTTATTTGGTCGAAGAGGTCACATCCTTTTGTTCTTACTACTTCGAAGATCACGTCTTTACGTTGCATGACAAAGTGCCACGTAACGACGATGGCGATCTCGGGCCCACACCGAACTTCGTTGGCAATTTCTCAATTTTCACTTATCTGGTCGACCCATGGGCAAGTCGAAGGAGCGGTACTTAACAGAAAGCGGGAGTATAATGCCGCTCATTCGTACATACTTGCTCAATTGTCCGAGAGATCGCTCCTTACGTTCGGTATGTCCATCACTTTCTTTCATTAATGCGGTACATTCATTGTTCATACATTATAAATACATCCGACTTACACGTTCGTTTCTTCTAGGATATTCGTCGATGAAATCACTCAAGCAATGGGGGAGTCGCAAGTTGATAGTAGTCTAGAGCACAACTTCCCCATTTGGTTTCAACAATATGTAAGGGCATTACTTTTGTACGTTATAGATTCAAATGTTTCTCCCATAACTAATGTGTCATATTGCATCTCTAATTTTGACGAATAGGCTCGAATTCTATAGTTGACGAGACGCTCGTTGATCTTTCTGTTGGTCCTAGTCGATCATGTACTTGTCTACCCTGGTTACCTTGTTAATGGGTATAAGTTCCACTCCGCAACATATGACGTTAATAGATCAACGCAGAAGCGGCGGTGTTTTGGTGAAGGGTTCAAACTACGCGATGTTTCCCATAACTATTATGGAGTACTTGCAAGAGGTTGTGGAGATTGAGTATACCGCCTCAAACGTGTGGTCTTGTTTAAGTGCGAATGGTATGACCCTACACCGAATCATGGTGTGAGGACTCACCCAACACTTCAATTGGTAGAGGTTCAACGAAGTCGACGATATAACTACGAGCCATTTGTACTTGGCAATGCAAGCCACTCAAGTCTACTACCTTTCGTACCCTTCTATGCGGAACGATCGACAAGAATGGCTAGCGGTTTGTTGTTTGTCACCAAAATTCGTCGACGAGAGAAACTAGCAAAGACGATAATGACCAGGGCTCGGCGGTTGCTTTCCAAGATGGGATGCCCACCACGTGCGTAGTCGATGATGCGACGCCGATATCAACAATCTGGATGTTCCGATCGGGACTCGATTCATTGTTGAAGCGGGTCCAAGCGATGAAGTTTATAGTGGAGATGAATCGAAGAAGAATCATCACCTTCTACTCATGAGAGTGAATTTGAAACGGATGATAGCGAATAAAGTTTGTATATGATATGTCAACGACCAATAATGTAGTTACTTTTATTTGCATGGATTTTGTTCTTATTTAGTCCAATAATATAGACTGAATTTCTACTTATTGTATGCCCTTCTTTTATGATGTTTTACTCGTGAATATTGTTAGGTATCATGGCGGACGTGGTCGTAGAGGATGTCGAGGTTTGCCATTAGGAGGCCGTCGTCCGGGAGGCATAGATGCGCCACCGACATCCGCAGCGGCGACATACCACTGGCCTCGTGGTCGGGCCACACGAGGGTCCATCTAGGTCGTGGCGGTCGAGGTCGTGGTTCGATACCCGCAGTATCGATTCCGATCGCTTCTCGGCCTCTCGAGCAAGATACGGCCGCGGCGTCACCTTCCCCTTCCATACCGTCGGGTCGTATGTACCATCTTCGTCGTCATCAAGGACTATGCCTACTACACACTTCCCCACACCTTCTCCGACATCAATGACTCCTTTACCCACGAGGCTGCACCCCCACCACGGCATCACCGGCAAAGATCCCGAGAGGAAGACGTAAGAGCGGGTTGGAGGTGACAGCCCTCCGCGGCCACCTCGGAGGCCAGGGGATGGAGGCCCTCGCGTGCGGGGATCCCTATCACTCGATTGCCAATGATACGTAAGTTTGCGTTTGACTTTTATATGTCAATTTCAATATGGATGTCAAATATTGAAGAAGTAGTTAAGGTGATATGCATGTTCATGAAACACAGGGAGTTGCATCCTTCGCACTTTTGTGCACGGAGGATGACAAAAGTTTTTAAACGATGGATGATTCTGAAGGGTATTGTTGGAAGTCCGTACCGCCTCATCATAAAGACCAATACGCGACAATGGAAGGTAAACAAGACTACCATGTGCCTTATGATTTATACTATTTTCTCAAATAAGTGCTAACAATAGCAATCGCCAATTTGTAGATATATTTTAGATGGGATGATGCGCTTCCCGAGGATCTCGTGCGGCGGCGTACGACAGAGCTTGCGAGCACGAGGTACACCGCGTTGATGCACAAGTTGAAGAAGAATCGGGTGCGAAAATGGTTTATGTTACGGATGAGGCATGGAGGAGATACTTGCGATGCGGGAGAGCGAGGACTTCCGGGCTAGGTCTAGGCAAGCGACGGAGAATAGGAACACCGAGGTCGAAGGCCCAGGGACCGGACCCTCGAAGCACGGTGGTGGTTCCGTGTCATTTGCGACTACCCAAGAAAGATTGGTTAGTTTTTTTTAACATCTAGGATATTTTGTACATTTATACTCTTGTTCACTATGCTTGGTCCCGCACGCAGCCGATTCATCCGAGACGCCACCGTCGGTGAATGATTTGTACTTGCATCTCCACACCGTTAATCACGACAGACGACATTCATCGATACTAGATCGAGCGGTTCTATGTAAGTATAGAAATGAAATGTAAAATATTAGTAAGTCTTTCACTTACCCCATATCATGTACTTTGTTTGTTGTGCATATATGCGGGATAGGCTCCAGAGCGGACGTCGGAGGCGACCCAGCTACACGGAGCAATCGGTGGATGATGAGGCGGTGTACCTCAATGTGGCGGGTGAGTCTTCCAAAGGACGTGTCTACGGACTCGGGTCCGTAGGGAGAAAGAAGAGGAGATACGGAACTCCTGGTGCTAGCACGTCGCAGACGCCGGATGTGGTGCCGCGGGCGAGTTCGATGTCGTTGCGGAGCAACTACGAAAGGTTATGAACTTCATGCAACGGCGTCTTGGGATGGACATGGACGAAATAGACCTAGCTCGGCACCAACCACCACCACCGCCACCACCACCGCCACCTCATGACCAAGAAACGACCGCCGCAAATAGATCCGGTCGATCCACCCCAACAAGGGGACAATGTTGGGCGTGAGACGTAAGCGTGGCTCTCGAGAGATGAGCGGGTTGGTGATACATAGGTACTTCACTTGTTGTTTGTTTCAAATGCTTAGATTAAACGTTTTATAGTGTAGACAACTTTAGAAATTCATCGAATTACTTTATGATTCACACTTCTTTTTGTGCATTTTTAGGTCGATGTTCCATATTTTATCGTGGATTTTATTTTTTTCCCTTTTGCTCCCCCAATTCTTTTTTTTGTTTTTAAGTAAAATATACTATAAGTACTTAGAATGTTTGCGAGAATTAATCCATGGGAGAAGAAAACATCTTTGGGTCGTTGTGTGCAAATCTTATGCGTTGCGGTTTCTCTCGAGTGCTATGATGAAGAAAGTGGTAGAATCGACGGGGGCGACATCTTCATGCAATAGCAAATGAATTTGGGAAGTCGATAAAGGGTCGTTTTTCGGTCATCGTAATTACGCACATGTAGGCTCTTCTTCTTCTATTATGGCATGTCCGTAGAAGAAGAATAGCCTACATGTTCTCAACACGATGACCGAAAACGACCCTTTATCGATTTCCCAAATTCATTTGCTATGGCATGAAGATGTTGCTCCCTGTCGATTCTACCACTTTCTTCATCATAGCACTCGAGAGAACTCCGCAACGCATAAGATTTGCACACAACAACAAAGATGTTTTCTTCTCCCATGGATTAATTCTCGCAAACATTCGGACTTATAGTATATTTTACTTAAACCGAGGTTAAAAAATTTATTTTGGGGAGGATAATGTATTAAAAATAAAATCCATGATAACTTATGCATCAATCGGGCGTCCAAGCCAACTAAGATATACGAGAGGATAAATGGACAATGAATTTACCTGGCGGACGATGGTGGTTTGTTGAAGCTTCGATGTAGTAGAAGGTTCGATGATGAAGTTCCTTTATTTTTATTTTTCCCGTTTTCGGAAAGGCGGGTTTTAGTTTTTCCTATCGTTCTCGAGGGAATGGGTTCATTGCTTTTGACGATGAGCATGTTGTAGACGATTTGTTTCATTTGCATGTTAAACTCATTCTTTTTTTGGTGGTGGTGATTTTGGTCCTTATAGGACTCCGTGTCTCGGAGGTAGGCGTGGTGGGTATAGTGGAGGCGGTGAGCTTGGTGGGGGTTATGGAGGCTTTGGGGGCGGTGGCTTAGGTGCTTATCGAGGTGAATCTTCTCTTGGCTATTCTATTTTAATTAGCGATCGAATCACTTCCTTTCAATAGTTTGTCGTGTAGACTTTTTAAGTTACTTGATTTACATATTGTTGGTGGTTTACTTTGTTTCAAACACTAGTATATTATAGTTAAAACCAAGTTTTTGGTGGTTTTATAGTGATCTCCTATTGCTCCTTCTAAAAAATCAAATTTCTTCTTTTTGTAGATCTTGAATTTTGGAATGTGTTTCTTCTTCCTTACGTTAAAACCAAGTTATTGGTGGTTTTATAGTGATAGGAATTCCAATATGACCGGTTATAGCCGTTCTAGGAATCCAGAAATCAAAAATTCAAATTTCAAGCTTGATTTCCAAAAGTCAAAAAGCCTTGGCGTGTGGCTACTTAGCGCGCTAATATCTTTGGAATTAGCGCGCTAGCTGCGGGACCTCAAACTAATTAATTTATCCCTTTGTGTTAGCGACCCTTAAACTCGTCCAGGACCTAACCATCCCTTATAAAACATGTTATACATGTTTTACAACTCAACTTACATGATAGGTCCATCTTATAGAAACATTGTTCGCCATCTCCTATGCGTAGGAAAATAGCAACATTGACACCAACTTCATTCTCAGATGCATTTGCTTGATGATCATGTTTTTTTTAAAGCATTCTTATTCAACATTGTATGGTTTTTTTCTGTTCTTCCCCTGCTTTTCTTGAATCCCAGTTGGTTGTTTTTTTTTTTTTTTGAGTACGAACACATGGCTTGTCGCCTTTGGAGCACACAAGAGTTTAGATTGGGTGAGAGGATGAGTTCTAGAATCATACTTACATGATAGGTTTGTGCTTAACTTTAAGTTTTTCCCTTTTAGCATTCTTGCACTTATGCCATTCTTCTCTTTGTAGATCTTGCATTTTTGAATGTGTTTCGTCTTCCTTATGTTAAAACCAAGTTTGTGGTGGTTTTATAGTGATAGGAATTCCAATATGACCGTTTATAGTCGTTCTAGGAATCCAGGGAAATCAAAAATTCAAATTTAAAGCTTGATTTCCAAAAGTCAAAAATATCTCTGCGTGGCTAATTAGCGCGCTAATACTTTTGGAATTAGCGCGCTAACTGCAGGGACCTCAAACTAATTAATCTCTCCTTTGCCTACTTCTTTCAGTGCATACTCACTTGGTTGTTGCCCTCGGATGGAGATTCGAATTGCTTCAAAGCTGCGTTTTACTTATTAGATGAAGTCCTTTTTGTGTATGCATCTCTAATTTTGGACCGTTTGTGAGTGTTCTTTTTTTTTTTTTTTTTGCTTGTTGAACGATAGGATTGGTTGGTTTTTGTGTATACTTCCAAATTTTGGAGCTTTTGTAATACATGACAACTTTCCGTGGATATATAAATTTTTGGGCTAATTTTGAGTTTCACATTTTTTCTTTCTCTTTTGAATTTTTGTTGATATATATTTTTGATGTATGGATGCGCAATTTGGCTTCTTTGGGGGATGTTAGCACCCTCAAGGAGTTGTTGGAGGGGGTCCAGGCGATGGAGTATGTCATATCGGGTTGTATTTTGATTTTTTAGGTTGGAGAATCGATTGGCTTATTTATCCGTGCCATATTTAAACAAAACAGAAAATTAGAGACGGATTAGCAACGGAATTCAAATTTTCCGTTGCTATTCCGTCTCTAATTTTCCAGAAATATTTCTAGCAATCACAAACGGATCGAGACGGAAATATTAATTCGTCTCTCGATTCCGTCTCTAATTAGCAACGGAATCGAGAGACGGAATCGAAACGAATAATCCGTCTCGATTCCGTTTCTAATTAGAGACGGAATCGAGACGGACTCTTTGCATTCCGTCTCGATTCCGTCTCTCGATTCCGTTCTTGATTAGAAACGGAATCGAGACGAATTCATAAATTTATTAATTCCGTCTCTCGATTCCGTTGCTAATCGAGAACGAATCGAGACGAATGCAATTACAAATGTACCATTTCGAAATAAAATCCATTTCTGTTCGTCTCTGTTCGTTTCTAATTTCCGTCTCTAAATCCGTCTCTAATCGAAACGGATAATTTCGTCTCTATTCGTCTCTAATCGAAACGGAATCCATTTTCCGTTTCGATCGTATCGACGACGACGTTTTGAGAGACGGAACGCGTTCGTCTCTCGTTCGTTTCGATTTCTTTCGAGAGACGGAATTTTATAAATCGAAACGGAAAATTCCGTTTCGATTTGCGATTTTTTTGTAGTGCCGTCATTGTGTGACCAATGGACGACTTCATCCTCTTGAACATTGTGCGTCAGCACATTAGGGTTGACGTGCACTCCAAACTGTAACACAACCACTCAACACAAATCCTTCGAAAAACCAAACACACTTCACAAAGAAAAAACACAACAAACCCAATCCAACCTGTCGAAATACACCCATTTGTGGTTTCACCAAACTCATGTTGCCCAACAAAAAAAAAAACCACTCATTTAAACTCTCTATATATATAGTGAACTTAAATAGCAAAATGTAAAACATTCATACTGAAAAGACCTTTGGAATGTACCCAATAAAAAGCCTCAACAAGTTGGAATATAATTTCAAGGTCACAATGACATCTCCAAAGTTACTGAGGTAAGAAATAGAAGTCACAAAATTTATGGAAAGTGGCACACTAAATACTTATAAATCACAACAACAATAATAAAAGCCTAGAAGGCCAAACCATCACCATAATTGTATGCACAATACAAAAATATTTAACAACATCCTAATGAAATTGAAAAATATCAGTTATCTTTCTTAAAATAAACTCAGTTATACTACATTTGCTCCACTATAATGCAACTGTTTTGCTCCAACATTCTTCATGATGCTTATGACAAGAAAAGTGTTCCATGCTAAACCTACCAAATTTGTGACACTAGCTCAGTTTACTTGCTTTCGAAAAAGCTAGCTTGATCTAAATATGGTTGTGATACATGAATTCTGACTTAAACAACAAAATCCTCTACATATAACAACAGAGATACATATTGAACGAAAAACAATATCAACAAACAAAAAAAAAAACAATTAGAGCCTCCAAGACATAAAAAAAAAAACATCCAAAATCTCACAAATGAGGCATAAATGGAGAATGTAGAGATTCATAACCCTAACCGAATCCTCATGAAGGTCGAGGTTCTCTAGCTGCCCTAGCACGTTGAAATCAACTTATCCGTGATCCTCCCTGTGAGAACAAAACCAAAACCTGTATAAGCTACTCGAGATCCACCAGAAATTGAGAAAAAAAATGAAAGCGTGGATGAAATCTAGAAAGGCAATGATAGAAAGAACAAATTGAACCTCTTTTGACCAATTGTATCCCGAATATGATCTTTGACTACCTAATCTTCAACTTGCCCATGGTGGATTTGAACTTCGACACTGATCTTGTTACGTGTAAACCTAGATTTGGAATTCACCAACACAAGTGAGTCCCCAGTCAACTAAGTCGCCATGGCCGAGAGGAATGACTAGTTGATCTCCGACGTAGTGCTCACTGTCATTTGGCTTGAATCGCCATTCGACCTTTTCGTTCTCCACTGTAGGACCTTTGATTTCGATTTCTAGGGCTAGAGTTTGGCAAGAGAGCGCAAAAGGGTTTCGAGTGAGAACAAAATGGTAGGTCGACTTTCGTGTTTCGATCGACTGAAACTCTTGAGTGGCAAATAAAATGACTAATATGTCCTTCCCTTCCAGGCGGCGAACGTGAGTGTTGGCCGTACTTCAATGAACGTAAGCAGTGTATTTTTTTTCTCTTTTTCTTTCTTACTGGACACAAAATAGATCTGTTGAGACTCTTTCCTTGTAGTAATTTTAACCTCTTATCAATGACATCTACAAACTGTCATCAAAACATGATAAAAATGTTATCTTAGTGAAAAAACAATTGTTAGGACTCATTCAATGACGGTTCATTAAAAAATGTCATTATTTATCAGTTTCAGTGACACTTTTTTTTAGAACTGTCATAAATTTGATGTTGTTCAAATTAGATTTTGTTGTAGTATTTGGATTCATTATCTATTTGAAGTAGTAACTAAGATTATTTGAAAGGTATGGCCGTTTAGATATCCTAGGTGAATTTGAAATTTAAAACTAATGTTGAAGTGGTTTTCCAAAGGTTTTAGATTTAGTAGTTTGAAGTTTTCATAAAGTGTAATGCGGTTTTATTGCGTGAAGTTAATGAATTTGTTCATTCAAAGGGGTTAGCTTAATAAAATCAGAACGTGGCTTTTCCGCCAGTATAAGTAGAACAAATAGCTGGCTAAAGGTTGTTTACTTACATATGATTAGAGTTTAATGGTCTATGATACTTTATAAAGTATGCTCATAACTATATTGAATGAAGTAACACGTTTGGAATGCAAAACTGGTTTATGTTTCATTATTATGGATCTTTGTTTAAATATTTATTTATTATTGAATTGAGTCTATTTGATTCATATCGAATTTGAATTATGTTAGTTCAGTTAATATAGTTAGTTAATCATTATTATATTATAAAGTTTTTTAATTAATTAATTAAAGTAAAGGAAAAAAATAAAAACCTTTAAACGTCCTTTTTCCTAGAGAAGTTTGATAAATCCCTGTGGAGACGATTCCCACTTACCACTTGTCACTTGCTTTATTGCTTCATTATTCGTGCAACACATTTTTCAATGTAAATCTAACATATGGCTATAATATATTCATCTCATACCATTTTTCGCCCCGATTTCAATTATACACTTTAAGAATCTAAAATAGACAAATATAAGCTATTAGGACTATATTTTAGAGACTTTACCTTATAAAACATACTAAAATGTACCATTAAACAAGTATAATTTATGACTTATCAAAGGCTAATTGATGGAAAACTGAAGGTACATTGTGGCCAGTTACCATACCTCAGTTGAAATGAGAAAATATTGTGATAAATTTTGTTACTCATCTACCTACTTCATGGAGGAAACATGATTCAGTCAATGTTATTGTTGATAAACTGGCGAAGTTTACTCATTTTCTTCCTTTGTCAATTTTCGATACCGTTACGTAATCGAGCTTGTTGTATGAGCAAAACGTTTGTTCGCTTGCATAGGGAGCCATTGACTATGGCAGCCCCTAACTCTGAGGCAAACCGGGTATCGCCACGTCGCTAGACACGTCACCAAGCATGCCACGTCACCGCATACTTACTTTTTGACTACCTACGACCTACACCTTTATACGTATCTTATTCGCCTTAACTTAGTATTTATGGATATTTTATGGATATTCACATCAAATTGACTAAGTTAAGTTGTTCACGATTTATTAAATTATTAAACATCAAGCGGAAGCCTTTTAAAACATGCAAACATCGTAGGAAACAGAAATTTGCATTTGTATAAATGACCCTATAGTGTGAAAACCTGGTATTAGATACCATGTATATCAAGAGCGACGAAAGTACAAAAGGCGAGCATATACATGTACTAGGTATACAAGTCCTTCCCAAAAATTTCATAAAACAGTAAATAGATACATGCAACACCTACGCGAAAATGACGGGCTCTCCTAACTCAGACGTAGTCGCCTGAGACGCCCTTGCCCCGGCTCGTAGCAAGATCTGAGATTTGTCACCAAAAACAATGACAAGTCCCAGTGAGTAAAGTCCAGAGAACTTTAGCTAATATTCACGAATTCCAATTAAACAGCTACAATACATGCAATTTAAATAAAGGACAAGAAATAAAGTAATTCGCATGAAAATAAGTGGTTGAGAAGTCGAATTTGGACACAAGTGTAGCGTGACAGAGAACCCTAGTCGACATCCGGGAATCGACTTAGCTAAACCGAGAGGAACCATTGACGGCCACCTCGCCAAACATCTTACAGTCGAATGAGAGGAGCCATTGAATGGAAGAAACCTCATCCAAACATCTATCGAAGGAACCATTGACGTAGACTTAGGTCTTCGTCAAACATCTATCAACCTACGGGTTTCGTGGAGAATAATCACCGCGTAGCCCTAACATGGCCAATTACTCAAACAACGCAGGGTAGCTAGCCCCGGGGTGAGAGTCCGTGCCATGCCCGACCCCGTCGAGAAACACACATACACACGTGGGAGTGGAGGAACAGTAAAGGAACAATAATAGATAGCACAATGAAATAATTGAAATGCGAACTAAAGTAAGTATCATAAATGAGTTTTAACTAATTTTCTCGTGGGTTTATTTACCTCAAACAAATCGTAAAACGCATTCAAAACATCCCGCACTCGCCTCGAGATACATATCCGACACCCGACTATGGTACCTTAAGTTTCTAGTGTCCAATTATACAATTTTTATTATTTTAGAGTTCTATTACTTAAATCATTCAATCACAACTAAATTACGTGAAGTAAACCTCACCTTTGTCTCGTCGTCGAACTTAGTCGAATCGCACCCCTCGTCAAGGTTTGATCTGGTTGACAACGCGCAACAGCGCCGTTGCCGCTGCCCTGTCGACGTCACCGTGGCGCCGCTGCCGTCGTCGCGCCACTACCGCCGTCACAGCCACTTTGCGCTTCGTCGCGCCATCGCTCGTCGATGCCGCGCGCCATTGCTGCGCATGGCACACTGAGTCGTCGGTGCCTTGGCGATTGTCTTTGCATTCGCGGCGCTCAGCCGTCTCTGCCACCCAGTCGTGCTGCACCGCTACCATACCATCAACCGCTATCGTTCGCCGCCTAGTTGGTCGTCGTCGAGAGCTGTTGTCTCCTCATCGCTGCAGCCGAGTCGCTGCTGGTTTGCGTCTGCGAGCCCGCCGCTAGTCCACGTCCGCGAGCCGCTGATCAGCCGCGCCCTGCTGGTCCTCGGCGTCGCAGGCTCGCTGCCACCGTCGCTGCCCTTCAACGGTGTCGTCGTCCGACCAGCCTCCTCGAGCAACTGTTGGGACGCCGTCGCCACCGTCCGCTATCTCTCCATAGGCACCTCCCTCCTCCCGTATTCCCTCTCACTCTCTGGTGCTATTTCTCTCTTTATTTCTCTCTCTCTCTCTCTCTCTCTCTCTCTCTCTCTCTCTCTCTCTCTCTCTCTCTCTCTCTTCATTTATTCTTTTAAAGGAGTTTTTTTTGAAGAAAAGACAAAGTGAAATGATTAAGGATGAGTTTGATGTGATGTGTGACCTGATGGGGTGAGTGATGTGACCACTCAATCCCATACTACCCCCGTACATCCGCGTTACGCGCACTCCGCGTGTGACGGCCTTCACCACCCTGGGGTGACGTGTCTCAGTGTACTCCTCACCAGCTGGCCTAACTGCACGTGTACGACACCTACCCGTCATGCTTTATCTCAAATTTCATATCTACTTGTGTAGGTTAAGATATTCAACGGAAGTCATATTTTAAATGCAAAAATTTTCATGAAATAATTAAACAAAACCTATTGTGGAAAAACCCCGTAAATTTCGAAGTAAACAGTTGTACCATATATAACTAAGCATGTACAAGGTCATATCACTCCCAGGTTCCCAAAAGAATCAAAATATCAAGATAATCACACGTACAAGTACTCCTCAACGGTAGGCAATCAGAGGTAGTCACCTAAAGTCTTGCCTTTATTTGTACTCGGATCCGCACTCGATCATCACAGAAGAAAATGGATGACGAGTCCAGTCAGTAAAATCCCAAGGAACTCATTCAAGCATTCATATAAATAAATGGAATTCAATAAATACTGTTAAATAAACATGCGGAATGTAAACAGACAACTGTAAGTAGGGCATCGCATACATAGATAACAATAAAGTGCAAATGTGTGTGCCTGTTCCAGTCAGACTAAACCATACTTCGAAATTTCCTTCCAGGATCCCACTAGTGGGCGCACCCAACTAGCTATCACCTGATCCCTCTCGGTGGCCGGCGTAGACTTATGATGCATCGACACATGAAGCAGTTCCATCGGGTCGTTATCCACCGAGCACTCCTGATACATATGCTATGGTATAGAATGCATAGACACACAACAGAACATCCGATGGGAGTAACTCAACTAACCGTCCTAAAGATGACAAGATTTGAATGTAAGTAAAAACACGAAGAATACTGGAAATGAATGGAAAGACGAAACAAAATAAATACTCAAGAGTGTTCCCTTTGGGTTTTACAAACCTCATAATGCACTCTACTACCCTATAATCAATCTCCAGGTTCAAGTCTACTGAGTCCTTGGTCACTAATTGATCACCGTGTCAACCTATGTCCATTTATTAATAATTTAGGTTAGCATGGTAATTTACTATAATTTTCTAAAAATATTTTAGGCCAAATTGCCCTTTTTACGTTTTTCGAGGCAAAACCCCGCTGAAAGTCTCGTCCAACATTCTCACATATATATTTTCTTCATATAATTTTATCAATTTCTATTTATTTGATTCCAATATATTTTTTCGAAATTTTCCCAATTTTTCGGAAATTTTCCAAAATTTTCTTTCATTTTTCCTTTCTTTTTCTTTTTTTCTTTATCTCTCTTTTTTTTTCTCGGTTTTACGGTTTGGGCAGGGCGTCAACCCAAATGGGACGGACCCGACCCGGCCCGGCCTGGGTTTGGTTTGGGTCGGGTAGACCCAAACGGGTCAGACCCGACCCGACCCTGGACCAGAATGGTCCAGGCTCGAACCATGGGCCGAGCCTGGCCCATTTTGGGCCCGACCCAGGTCCAGTAAGGGCGCACACGCGAGCACACACGCGTGTGCACCTTCTTCCTTTTCCAACTGGTTTTTGAACTAGTTGATGTTTTTTTTTTTTTTTTTTTTTTTTTCTTTCCTCTAGTGATGGTTTGAGGTGGCTCTCCACCCCAACCCCGGTGGAATACCACCTCCGTCATGGGGTTCGGCCACTGTCCACCTCACCATGGAGGTCGAACCCCACTCTCGACCCCACTATCAACCACCCGAAACAATCAACAACCACAACGACTCACCTCGATCTTTCCCAGCGTGACACTGGTTCTCCTCCTCCTCCTCATTCTTTCTTTCCTTCTTCTTCCTCAGCTCGTCTGTAGTGCATCTTAACCGTGTGTGTGCATGAGTTTTGTGTGTGTGATGTATGGTGGTTTGATGTAAGTTGAAATGGGTGGACAACCAAGTGGTGAGGGAAAGTGGACAAATGTGTCTTGGGATAGGACAAGTGTGACACCTTTTCGTGACACTAGTAGGACACTCGCCCATGTTTTCAGGCATTTCGACGCCCGGTTTCGCGTCCGAACCGTGATATCCGCGCCCCGCCGCGTCGTTCGTAACCCAATATATATTCCATATTCGTTACTTGACAAATTTTTATTTAATTTGTGTGTTTTCGTTTTCCCAACCCAATAGTCGGTCCCGTCGACTACCCGATACCCGTGTCGACACGTATATCGAGGCGACTACAGTTCACATAATCTCGTTGTGTGTTAGTTTCATCGTCCTAATATTCGGTCCGGTCGACTACCTGGCACCCACGTCGACACGTATATCGAGGCAAATACCGTTCACACACCCTCACACTTAATATTTTTCAACATACACACATGCGATGTATTTAAATAAATTACAGCGCAAATAAGCAACCAACACACCATAACCATCCATACCTAAATTTCGTGTGTCCAAGTCTACCGCGACGTCCACGTGGGTCCGAGCTAGCGTCTATGTCTGTAAATTTGATTACAATTACTAAAATGGGTCGGTACACCGCGATGTCGCACACTCTCGTCACTACATGCACAGAATGCGACCAAACGTAATTCTCAATTAACGCGGCACGAATGCGCCACACAAAGACAACATATTTCACCCATTAGGCGTGTTATAGACTTTTCCGCGACGTCCACGTGGGTCTGAGCTTATGTTCTTAATTTGTAATTGGCCAGTTAATCAGGATTGATTAAAACGGGCCGTTACATTGACAAAAGTTTCTAATTGGGATGCTCGATACACATCGGAGTTGTGACATAACATACATGAATATTTCGATACTCAATTACATTTTAGTACTTCATTTCATCTACAAATGGAAGGTCATACTGAAAGATTGATCCAAGTGTTGGAAGACGTGCTTAGGGCTTGTGTACTAAAATTTGGAGGTTCATGGGAAGAATACATACCTTTATGTGAGTTCTTTTACAATAAAAGTTATCAATTAAGTATCAAGATGGCTCCATTTGAGAATTTGTATTGGAGACCTTATAATTCTCAAGTCCGTTAGGCTGAATCGGAGGAGTTGGCAAAGTTGGCTAAGCATGATTCGAGATCATATTGAGGTATTCAAAAAATTCATCTAAGATTGAAAGTGACTAAAAGAAGACACAATTGTTATTATGATATCTATTACTTGGTCATGGAATATAATGAAGGAGATTGGGTTTACTAGAAAGTCTTCCCTCGCAAATGCCATTATAGATTTGGATTGAAAAGAAAAGCTCTCTCCGAGATTTATAGGACTTTTTCGAGATTCTGAGACGGATTGGGAAGGTTTCTTATAGACTTGCATTTACGCCTCAGTTAGCCGAAGTTCAAAATATATTTCATGTATTTATGCTTAAGCGGAAGGAACCTAATTCGTAACACATATTTGAATGGAATCAAATTGATTTGTAAGGCAATGTCCCATATGAAGAACAACCTATTTTGATTATAGATAGGAAAGCCCAAAAGCTTCAAAAAAAAAAAAATTCCACTTGTCTTTGTTAAGTGGTTATTTCACGGTGACTAGGACCTAACATGAGAATGAGAGGTGTACATGAAAGAGCATTATTGGGATCTCTTTTAATTTAGGTAAATTTAGTTTCAATTATAATTTCGATGATGAAAATTTTTTAGTTGGGAATATTGTTGTGACGACCCCAATTTTCCACAAACTGGGCTCGCCCAGCCTAAGCCCACGTGACCCTTGAGCCAGTCTCGCATATATATATATATACATTTCCTTTTTATTTTCTTTTTGATTTCAAATCAAAAGTGTCCTCGAGATTCGTGCAACATGAATCTTGAGGCAACTCAACAACCGAGCAGCGCGCATCTCGATGCACCAACCCCCTCATTTCAAAATCTCGATACTCATGCAACACGCATCACGAGACGTATCTCATGTCGGCACGCGACTCGAGGCGCGTCCCCGTTCGTGTTTCGACTCCACGAATTCTCCGCGTATACATTTCTCAACAATTAGCATCTCTACTCGAGATTCGGACATACGCATTTCGACAAGTGGATCCCACAAACGACCCTGACCTGACACGTGGCACAAGTCAGATTTTCGGGCCGTTATAATAGTCAACTTTTAGAGTTTCTAAATTGATAATTATGGCTAATTAAGGATTAATGTATTCTAATTATGGTTTAGGTTGCGAGTCGGGAGCTAGGGATTGGTGAAATGGAGAATTACAGGTAATTTATTATCATGTGATATGTTTCTAGTGTTTTATAGTGAATATGATGTTTCTGGTGTTTTATAATAACTTTTAGGATTAATGAATTCTTCTATTTTATAGTGTTTTATAGTTAATCGAGTAAATTTGATATTTACGAGGTTTTATCTCGAGATACACGCCGAAATGAGTCTCGAAATAATTAAAGTATTAACCCAAACTTTCATTTCAAATTTCATGAAAGATAAATGCAGTTAAGTTCAAAAATTTGAAATTTAACTTTAAACAATCTTAACGAGCCGACGTAGACCTTACAAATCGATTTGCATGTGAGACAAGTTATTCGAGAGGTTTGAAGCATGTTTGTAAGTTCTCCGACTTTTGGTGAAATTGAGGTATTTTTTCAGGGTTTAATTTTGACAAAAGGTGAAGAGATAAATATGAAATAAATAGAAGAAAAAGTAAAATTACCTAAAAGGGCATGGATTTAATAAAGGAAAGGATAAAAATGGAAGGGCAATTTGATCATTAGCTTAACCTTTCCATTGAAAACGAAATCAACAAACCGATAAGGGATCGACTTGGTGTTCTTCATCTTCTTCATCTTTCATCTTCTTCACTCTCTCACTGTGTTTGCTCTCCCTCTTATTTTTTAGTGTGATTCCTTTCTCTCTCTTCACAATTTTGTTAAAATCGACTGACTGTAGGTTGTTGATGTTGGTGACTAATGGTGGAAAATCAAATTTTTATTTAGGGACTATGGTGTTGTGAGGACTGTTATTATTGTTAAATTCGAGTTGAATAGAAGAAGGTGGTGATTGTGGTTGATTAAGGAAAGAGAGAAGAAAAGTTGTTTAAGTTAATGAAATGAAAAGAAAATGAGAATTAATGAGGCTCAAAAAAACCGAATTACAGTTCGTTAAAGGAAGGAGAAGACCCAAAGGAGTCGTTTCCTGTATAAGCTCAAGTTCGAGGAAGAGGGAGCTCAACCCCCAATTGAAGATAGAAAAAAAGGTTTTAAGAAAGAAACATAAGAGTCTGCCTCACTATTTTTTCTTAATGGAGATGACAAGAGTGACCCAAAACCAGGCCTAACCAGGTTCGGCTTAGCTGAGCCGAGCTGAGCTCGATTCGGGGATCAAACCCCTGTCTCATTAAAATAAAAAAAAATGTTTTTAACAATTCAAAAATCAAATACAAAAATTCTTGAAAATTAAGGAAAATCTAAAAATAGGATTTTTGGCCAAATAAATGAAAATTGCGGATTTCTATGAAATCAAGAAATTTGGAATTTTCTTGAGAGTTTTTTGGGTTTTGCCTCGTAATGCGTGCTACGTTACCCAAAAATTTCCAAAAATGAAAAAAATGCTTTAAAGCCTAGAAAGGTGAATTTTTGATGTCAAACAATAATTTGGAGTCAAATTGGGATTCGGGAATACGAGGATTTAATTTTGGAGTGATTATTAGGGTTTTTGTGATGCAACAATACCAATTAACTATAATAAATTGGAAAAAATTGTGTAGTTGTTGTGGAAACTTACCAAACTTATCAATGAATTATAGGGTTGCAATTGGAACCTCGTGTGGACTAGCTTACTAACTCATAGCACAAGTAATTTATGGTCTTATGTTTGTATTGTAAGTGAATCCCATGGTAACCTTTACATTGTATGATTATAAATTTTGTATAAATTGCATTGATCTTTGTTATTGCATTATCAGTTGCACATCTATACAAGAGGGAAGGATAAGGTCAATTCTAGTCACCTTATAGTGTTTACTATACCGGGGTTATAAAGGAGAACATTATATTTTGCTTTAGAGGCTGGAATCACTAATATTTTGCATCACGTGGTTATCATGAGACCACGTCAAACTATATCATACTCTCATAGTTTAGAGGAACGAGACTCATTTGGTTATCCTCTTAGGTTATGAGTACTTATTATTGTTTACTCACCATTTTTGGAGGATAACAACTGATTGTAGTAGGATTACATAAAATGGATGAATTCATGATTGTATTTAAATTTCTTGAAATATATTATTCATTTAATCTCTTGTATTATTATGCATTCAATCATTATAGGTGTTCTTAATAGTGTGGGTTTACTTAACTGAAATCGTTTTACTTTATGGTTGGCAATTACATGTTCGAGCGATGACAAAGGAAAGGAAAAGCTTTCAGACTTTCTGTGATTTGTTCAGTTTCCTTTTTCTCTATGTATATATTGTTTTTTATATAATATATTATATACAAAGGTTTTTGGGTTCATGTTGCTTAGGATATCTTTTAAACTGATGTAACCATTTTGGGAGAACTAAGATAATTATTGAAGCTAAGTTTGCATTGATTTAAGGATGGAAATGGCTTTGAGCTTTTTAAAATAGTTCATAATGAATATATATTCTATAGATAAAATATGCATTGTTATGGGGTGGGCTGTGAGTCCTTCAGTAATTCTATCAAGCTGTGCAGGTTTTATTTCGAGATTTTTCAAGGCCGAGTTTTTCGGCGTTGGATTAGAAACAGATGAGGTGCTGCCGAAAGTCTCTAAAGAATGTTGAGAATTATTTAATCAATCTAAATGAGCTTTGAGGTTCAAATTAACTATTAGGATCCTATAAGCTTGATTAATTTTAATATCGGATTACTATGAGGCTTAGGGTTTGATTATACTCGTAGTGGGAAAGATTAAGGTTGACTAGATTATCAGGGGATTAAGGTAATCTAGACCAGTCAGATGCCCTAATACGGTGTGGTTTGAAAAAATTTAGGCAAAAATATTGTCTTTGAATTGAATGGGTGTAATGGTTAGTGTGTATGAAATGAGTTTTGTATGGCGAATTAGAGTGTTTTTTTTTAAATTTGGATTCGTGCCCAGTGAATTAAGGTTTTAAGTGGATTTTTTTATTTAAATTGGTGGAAGTAAGGTTTTGTACCCACCGATTTATTCAGCAATTACCAGTTATAATGTCGATTCGCTGCAAAATCATTATACTTGATTTTCATTAAAATTTTCTACTCACTGTTACTAATTTGGCCAGCGAATTACAATATAAACTTACATCGCTCATGATTCGCTAGAAAGTAAATATTGTTTATCCAATTAAATTCATAATTATCATATATATCACTTATAGTGGTTAATATAAAGGTTGATTTCACCAAGAATTCAAAATTTTGAATAGTATATGTAAGTAACTAACAATTTTATTACTTTATTAATTAAATAAATAGGAAAAACAATATAAATTGCATAAAGGACATAATATATTTGCAAGAAAGAAATAACAACTCGATCATCCCCTCTCATTTGAAGCTATTTCGGAGCTTAAATTCTGAAAATATTTCCAAGACGAGAGTCAAAAGATAAAAGATTAAAAACATATTATACTAATAAAATGGAAATAAAGATAGAATGTAAGATGTCTCCCAAGGAGCAATTTTATTTATTGTCGTTGCTTGATTGAACCACTCTAGTACAAAAGTGGATCTATAAACTTGAATTTAGGATTGTTCACTTTAATTCCATTCTAGAAAGTAATTGTTTGACCACTCACTATTAAAGTGATTGTTTTATTTAGATATTCACGATAGCTTGAGATGTGAATAAGAAAAGGTATCTTAAAATTAAAGGAGGATCTTCATTAACAAGATTTGACATAACCAAAAAAGTCTAAGGATAATATATACTTGTCTACTTGAATTGATACATTCGCAACCACTTCTATTGGTTTAATTGAAGAACCATTTGGTAAAGGAACTCCTTCAGAAGCAAGTTCATCTAACTCTAATTGAGAATGTAGAAAAAGTGTGTTGGCATGAGATTTGCATTTTAAGTGTTTAATTAGACTTATATATACGGTTAGTTTAGTAGTATAATTGGACTAAATATCCTGAAATGAGCTATAATTAATGGTATTTATGTGTTTTAGGTTTACAAGTATAAAGGAGACAAATGAGTGATTTCAAGATTAAATGAGGAGAGAAAACATAAATACACACTTAATGTCGTGGCATAAACACTTGACGTCATGGGAATATAATACAAAGCTTTGGCAGGGCAAAGAGAAGGCTTGAAAATAAAAAAAGAGGTGTAGGGGAGTTGACGCAGTGAACGACACTGTGGGGATACACACACGACGTCGGAATATAACACACTATGCATTTAGCTTATTTTGAGGAGAAAATACACTTACGAACGGGGAAGAAGCAGCGGCTCAGTGGCATTACACACACGACGTAGATCATTTACAAACATCACATGGAAATAAAAATAGAATGTGTTGGAGTTCAAATTCATTTGGAATTGTTAATTAGGGTTTTTAATTGTATTTTTAGGAGTCTTAATAGTATAAATAGGTATTAGAACGTGAAAAACACATACGCCACCATACTACATCATAGATTATCACCCAATATCGAGAAATAACATAGATTACATTATCGTTTGAGTATTGAGATGAGTTTTGGAGTAGAAGATGTTGAAGACTCCACTTTGGGTTATTCGATATTGTTTCTTTGATTTAATTGAATTTATTTGATTTAATCTTTGATTGCAATAAATACCATAATTTTTGTGTTGATTTCAATGATGAGTGAGTAATTTATTTATTGTACGGATCAATGGATCCTATGGTATGAATGTTTTACTAAAGGAAGCATGAATGATTATAAAGTTAAAAAGTGCAATGGTTAGGATTTGTATTGATTCTATACGTAATGCTATGAACATCTTGATCACGTGTTTATTGATTATAGGTTTAGGAGTTACCATGGCCATTAGAGCTTTTAAGCCAGATATGGATAATACAATTATAAGATATATAACATTTATAGATAATTATTGATTATGGAGGCATGGATAGTAAACTTAAGTGGTTATGAGTCTAAAGATTTAGAACTTAATGCTTTGTGAGACTTATGTTATTCATAAGAATAAGTGGCGTTCTAGTTTGCTCATTAAGATCTTTTCAACCATCTCAGTGCATTGAAGTGAATATGAAGGAAATATGTCTATTCTAATTGAGCATTGCACATACAAAATGAAAATGAAGGAAGTATAAGATGAAAGGAAAGTAGTTCATTACCTAGATGAAGTTGTGAACTAAGAGTTTTATCAATATAAAAGTACAAGTTAATTTACATTATTTTATATAATAGAGTAGTTTAGTTAAATTAGTTAAAAAGAGATCTTTTTAACAATAGAGTGAACTTAACTATGTGATCCATATCTAGATAAACCATTCTCAAAGGAGAATATCTATAATCAACCTTTGTCGATCACATTATTACTATAATTGAACAATTATACTTACGGTTACGATTAAGTTTTTAGCGTTGTTGTCAGGGATAGGTAGCCACACACTAGCTTAGTTAGTTTACACAATTGTTAAGATTTTATTTTCAGTAATTTACTTTCAAGTTTATAAAAAAAACTATAAATAAAAAGTTTTAGTTTCAAGTTTGACAATCTACACTTGATTTTTTGTGTTTTCTTTCTTAGGAAACAGATATGCATGCGTAGTCAAGGTGATAAGGACTTAGTGTCTCACGATCTGAAGATTAATAGAAACAATAAGGGTAGGAAGAAAGGAACTAAGATGGCGGATGATCAAGCGAGAAACTAGAACTAAAATCAGGGCCAAGGGAATAATCAACCCAAAGTTGATCTAGTAGTGCAAGATAGAGTATGAGGACAAAGATATCTTCGAGACTACTTCAAACCGAAAGTTCAAGAGACATACAATGGAGTGATGAGGCTTCTAGCCAACACTAGCAAGTTTAAGTTGAGATTGTCTCTCATCAACATAGTGCAGAATATATAGCCTATTGAATGGGCTAGCAAATGACGATCCATATGCACATGTAGAGAGTTTTTGGATAAGTGTGACATTGTTCGCATTACTAGAGTTACAAAGGAGGTAATCTAGATGAGACTTTTCCCATTCTTATTTGGTGGAAAAATCAAATCTTGGTTCCAAGGATTGAATATAGGGAGAATGGCGGATATCAATGAAATATTCTCAGACAAGTTCTTTCTTCCAATGAAAGTTAGTGAAGGGAAATCGTAAATCGGCCAATTCAAGCAAGAGAATATTGAGTCTCTCATTGAGGCTTGGCAAAGATTAAAACAAATGCTGAGGAGAAGTCCAACACATGAATATGTGAAATGGAAATAACTATAAATCTTCTACTATGGAATGAATCACAGCACAAAGACATTAGTGGATGATATGGCGGGTGGTTCTCTACAACAAAGGATGAAGATGGAGCATTAGATTTTCTAGATCTCATATCCCAGAACTCTACAACAGGAACTTGTTTCACAGTGAGAAAGTAAACATGAGTGTATAACATTAATTCACAAGCAGCGATCATAGCACAACTATCAAACCTGAGTAGTCAGGTGCCGAAGCAACAAATGGGACAATCAAGTCCACAAGCGCAAGCAATTCAGCGACCCATTAATCACAAGAAATGGTGGTTAATTCATTGGACATGCAATAAAGGATGGAGTTTGAAAATGTCAACTTCATGAACAATCAAAACTATGGAAACAACTTCATGGCGAGAGGAATGGCTTTTCGAAGATATTATCAAGGATACAACAACCTGAATATCTCAGATGAAGATCTTGATAATGCACTGAATCGACCTGATAAGTCTATAATTGTGCTATATTTTAATATGTATTTACAGTGATTTCAGTAGTTAAATCTTAAATTTATAAGCACCAATCCTTTATTTTTGTATTTTCAAGGTCAAAACAGGCTATTGAACTAAAATGAGTGATTTTTAATCCAAATCCAGTCAAAAATCGGAAGATTGGCCTAGAGCCTTAACAATGTCTTAGGTTGCATACAAATAGCTTAGGAATCGGAAGACAAAAAGTGAGCATACTGCAAGAAACTCATTGAAAATATTAAGGAATAAGTCTTGTGAAGATCCTAGAGAAACACGATGTTCAAATTCCAATAAAAGGCCACCGCCGTGACAGCACCTTACAAATACATCTTCTTAAATATCTAGCAAGGCATTAGACTAAACTCATGATTTTTCAGA
The DNA here is from genome assembly GCA_039657365.1 of Stephania yunnanensis. Taxonomy (NCBI): domain Eukaryota; kingdom Viridiplantae; phylum Streptophyta; class Magnoliopsida; order Ranunculales; family Menispermaceae; genus Stephania; species Stephania yunnanensis. Next base: position 20,342,337 of record CM077581.1, on the reverse strand, counting down.
AATGACAATGGATTTGGTGAGGATTAAAGGTTTTTAGCATCCTAGAGAAAAACCAAAGTGATCTAAAATGTGGAAGGCTAGTGCCTTACGTGCGCCTTAGAGTGACCTAAGATCAATTGAACGAAATCGCTTAGAAAAAGCTAGTGACTTCCTAGCGCAACTATGAATGTATGGTGCTGGCACGACACTGAAACTCAAATCGAGACAAAATGAGACCAAAACTAGACCACCGTAGCACCTACACAACGAACCCCATCACCTTATAGATTTTTACATACGATGTCGAGGTCAATTATGAGATTTGAATATAAGATTTTGCAATTTTGGAAGATTTTGCAAATGCTATTATCGATCCAACCAATTAATTAACCAATTCGATTCATAGGAATCCAATTTGTGATTTTTAGAGATTCTCTCTCTTCCAAAGACCAAAAACAGTATAAAAAGTCCTCGCCTCCTCTCCAAAGAAGAACCTCTCCATTCCCATTACATTTTCTCCTCTTTGGCTCTTCATTCTCTCCAACTTTTCTTCATCCCGTTTCTTTATTTTTATATTTCTATTTGTATTTTGTAATAGAGATTCATATGGTATTAATAGGCTAAAGTATAGTATAGATCAAGGAGACATCTGAGTGATTTATGAGATTCAATTCTTAAATTTCATATTTTTCATTAAGTCTTATATTTTTTATTGCATTATTGTTATGAGATTTTTTGTTATAGCTTAGATTCTTAAAACTTCTACTTATCTGGTGTGTAAATGCATGTGTGCACTATTTAGGTTAGAATTCATTGCTAGTTATCATATTTCGTTAAGTAAGTGGGATCATGTTAGGAGACGAGTGGGCCTTATTTATTGGCAACCGGTGTGCCCTTGTGCAATTGGGATATGAGATGGGTAGCATTGTATTGTAGTTTCCACGTGATAGTGGACAATTTAACACTATTTACCACTCATGATAGTCGTTCTAATAGAGCAATGTTGCTAGTCGGTTGAAAACCTATGGCATATCTGGTGGCTTTGCCAGTCTAGTTAGTATGTGGTTATGTCACACGTTCTATCCATTGACATGAGGAGAACGGGATGGCGTGGATCACTATAAGCCTATCTGTAAGACTTAATGAAAAATAACCTTAACGACTAAATCATACTTATAGTGGTCTATGTGTCTCCTTGATTTGGGATTATTATTTTATTTGCTAGTTTAGTATTATTTATGTTTAACAATTCTTGCATTCACTTTATTTATTTATTAATTAGTTGTCTATTTATATTAGTTTTATTTTTAAAACCCCTTTTGATAACCTAGAGTAAACCCTAGTCTCTGTGGGTTTCACTCCTTACTTGCCTCACTATATATCTAAGTAGCCGATAAATCTATTGGCGTTGTACGACGCGACATCAGTTTTCGGCATCATTACGGGGGATTGGTGCTTTAGGTTACTATTCTAAAAAAAATAAAGTAAAAAATAAAAAACGTACCTTGCAGGTTCACTTCATAGCCACCTACTCCTACTATTATGATCATGATCCATATCAAGACTCACACTATTACAGTGTGATTGGGGAAGGTATGTCACATTTTGAACATAATTTCTTTAATTGGTATTCTTTTGTGCAGTAGGTCAATGATTGTGCTTTTTATGGAGATTACTCTAATTCTGCTAAACATTGCCAAGAACTTGTAGATCTTGTATGACAGTTTAGCCAATTTGGTGGTAATGCTGATAGGATTCTTATAGATGTACCATACATGATGTAGAAAGAAGAGAGAATGAGGTTATCTTCAAAAACCCTTCCTAGCACAGAACTTGAGAGTCCCAAACCTCTTTAACCTCTTGAGGAGCCACAGCCCAGATGTTATGACTTCATGTTAATACAATCGACTCCTCAATGGAAAGAACTATCTTTAATGAAAAATATGAGGATCATTTCTTTAGGAGTAGTAGATATATATATGACTGAGAAAGAGCTCGACCAATGGATTAAAGGAGAAACTCGACGAATAGAGCATGAAAGTGAGGCAGCTATGATATTAAATGCGCAAAAGAAAGGATTATTTCCATTCGCGCCACTAGATATCGATGATGAAGAGTTGTCCAATCAACCAATTTCTAATCAAGATGAAACATCGAGTCTTGTTTCTTGTGTTGAGATGAATGAACTCAAATCATATGGTGATTGGCTTAGTGAAGAAGAAGAGGAATTAGTTAAAGAACTTGAGTTGAACTTCACAGATATAATGAATGCCCAATTATAGCTTTGAATAGTGGTTGACAATTTGAGAACTCAATGTAGATTGATGAATGTCATAAAATGGACAAGACCTTAGGTAGAGCATAGGTGAAAAACCATATTTTTTTTATTAGTCTAATGACTAAGGCTACCCAACGAGTGCTAGTGTGGAATCAATGCTTTGTGCTAGATATAAAAGCGGGTAGAAGGTCACAAGAGGACAAGAATCAACTTCATCTCTACAGATACTGAATAGGTTTGCATCCATTTAAAACTGAGAACAACTTAAGAATATGTTTGGGGAAAGGCGTATTCAGTATTTTTTTACCCTTTAACCTTAGCCCACTTATAATTTATCCCTAGTTAGCCTAGTTGAGTCAACTCAACCTGATTCTTTCATCGCCTATCATGAAACTCATAACCTAAAAGTCTTATAATCTTTTTACCTACATTGAAAGGCTAACTTAATAATAGCGAAAGTGAGAAGTGCTAACAGGAGTTCTTAAATAAAAAATAAAGTTTCCCATAGGTTCCATAGGAAAAGTAGTAGGGATTCTAGTGGTGGAAAAAGTGAGAAAAAGTGAAATCCACTGGAAATGGACCAGGGACTGACTAAAAAATATTTGGAAAAAATAAATAAATATAGAATATAGATATAAGTGAAATGAATAAAGGCGAAAGTAAATAGAAACTCCTCAAATAAAAATATTTAACTCGCTTTTGGCAAGATTAAGTAAGTATTTCGAATGATTTACTATCCATTTCCTTATTACTCCAACGCCAAACCATAATAACCTAAAAGAAAGTCCTATTAACCCCAAATGATGTTTTGAATGTGTCAGTGGAATGATTGTATAAGTTTCCTAATTGTGAAATCTTAATATTCAATGCTTTATTTAGAGATTGTATGTTTTCAGCTTGTTAAAATTTTCAAGGTAACTCATGATTAATAGATGGCTCTAGTCTTAACGAAGCCTAATTTTTAGCTGAGTTTTCATCAAGAAAGTGGCTGAAATATCTTGACTCAAAGTAACCGGCTTTATTTGAGTGTTCTTATTTTCATTTGGATAGTTAGTTGAAACAAATTGGACGAAACCATTTGGTTAGAGTTGGGAAATCATGAAGGTGTTGTGAATTCTTTGTATGCAAGTTTATTGTCTTATACTCCATTGCTCAAGACAAACAATTGTTTAAGTTTGGAGGTATTTGATAAGTCTCCAATTGTGCTATATTTTAGTGTGACTTTACTATGATTTCATATATTAAATCCCCAATTTATAGCATTAATCCTTTATTTTTGTATTTCCAGGGTGAAGCAGGCTAGTTAAGTAAAATAGTGATTTCCCATCAAAATGCAGTCAAAAAGCTGAAAATAGACCCATCACCTTAACAACGGCTTAGGTTGAACACAAATAGCCAAGGAATTGCAAAACAAAAAGTGAGCATATTGCAAGAAACCTATTGGAAATGTTGAGGATCAAGTCTTTTGAAAATCCTGGAGAAACTCGATGTTCAAATTCAAAGAAAAGGGCTATCACCTTCACAACACTTTACAAACACATCATTTTAAATCTCTACCAAGGCGCTAGTCCAAAACTTTTTCTTTTTCATAAATGATTGTGGATTTGGTGAGGATTAAGGGTGTTTAGGATCCTAGAGAAAAATCAAAGTGATATGAAGTGTGTAAGGCTAGTGCCTTGCGAGCGCCTTAGAATGACCTAAGATTTCTAAAATGAAATCACGTGGAAAAAAAGTCAGTGCCTTTCCAGCGCCTTGGGTATGAGCGCAAGACGCTGGCCAATGTTGAAAATTGAGTCGGGACATAACGAAACCAAAAACTGAACATCGTAGCGCCTCCATAACGATCCCCAATGCCTTGGAAAATTGAACATGCAACGCTGAGGCCAGTTATAAGATTTCAAGATCAGATTTTGTAGTTTTCAAAGATTTTGCAAGTGCTATTGTTAATCCAACCAATTAACTAACCAATTCGATTCATAGGAATTGAGTTTTTGGTTTTTAAGGATTCTCTCTCTTCCAGATACCAAAAACACTATAAAAAGCCCTTCTATCCTCTCTAGAAAAGAACATCTCCATTCCCTATTCCATTTTCTCCACTTCTCCATCTTTTCTTCGCCCTTTTTATGTTTATATTTTTATTTTTATTTCGTAATGGTGATTCATATGGTATTATTAGGCTAAATTATAGTCTAGATCAAGGAGACTTATGAGTGATTTATGATATTCAATTCTTAAATTTCATAATTTTCATTAAAGTCTTGTATTTTTTATTGCATTATTGCTATGAGATACTTTATTACGGCTTAGATTCTAAAAATTTCTAATTATCTGATGCGTTAATGTATGTGCACACTAGTTAAGTTAGAACTCATTGCCAGTGATCCTATCATCGCTCAGTTATGGGAATCACATTAAGTGGCTAGTGGGGCCTTATTTATTGGCAACTAATGTGTTAGTGTGTAGTTGGGATATAAGATGGGTAGCAGTGTATTGTAATTTCTACAAGATAGGTAGAAAATCCGATGCTAGTTACCACTCATAATAAGTGTTCTCATAGAGCACTAATGCTTCTAGTATATTAACAACCTACAGCATATACGGTGGCTTTGCAAGTCTAGTTAGTATGTGTTTGTCTCACACGTTCCCCCCTCTTACATGAGGAGAACAAGGTGGCATGAGTCACTATAAGCATATCTCTAAGACTTGATGAAAAACAACCTTTTTGAATTAACGACTAAATCATACTCATGGTGATATGTATCTCTCCTTGATCTGGAATTATTATTTAATTTGCTAGTTTATAATATTTATGTTTATTTATTCTTGGATTTACATCCTAGTTATTAGTTTGTATAATTTTACTTTTTAAAACCCCCTTTAATAAACTAGTATTAACCTTTGTCTCTGTGGGTCCGACCCTGTACTTACCTCACTACATACCTAAGTAGTTGGTAAAACGGGACTATTATTGGTGTTGTACAACACAACATCACTACCTCCAAGTTTTAATCAACAATTCCAATAAGGGAAGCTAGGCCAAAGTGAAGAAATGACTTCATTAAAGCCAACTTGCAAGCCATTGACATCAACAATAGAGAACGACAAAAGAGGAATAAGAAAGAGATGGAAAATGTGAAGCAAGCTCTTAAGCGGATGGATGATGTGAGAACATAATCCATTAGGAACCTGGAGAGGCAGATTGGTCAGCTAGCCATTGCTTTGAATTCAAGGTAGGAAGAGCAATTTCAAAGTAACATTATAACAAATCCCAAGGAGAATGTTAATGCCATTCACATGATGAGCATTACAACAATGAATGAGTCAATATAAGAGCAAACGATGAACAAACTAGAAAGATTAAACACATTAGTCATGAGAAAGTTGAGAAAATCTAAAGTTATGCATGAGAATGGAATAGAAGTTAGGCAAGATGATCTTGAAGGACTCAAGCAACAAAAGATCAATGCCTTGAAGAATAATAAGAAGGGGAAGAAATAATTGAGAGCTAAACAATAAGAAGAAGGACCATCTGATGAAGTAAAAAAAAAAATCGCATTAAGTTTGTTTTAAAGAAGTTGGAACCAAAATTCAAGTTCACTCCAAGACTTCAACCAATAAAGAGGAGAGATCCTATAGATATATGCATACCATTAAGCGTTGATGGGCACTAGTTTAGAAACATCTTGTGTGATACGGGAGCCTCAACTAATGTAATGCCTATAAAAGACATGTTACAAGCAAATTTTAAGATAAATTGTCCTGATACAACATATTTGCAAGTAGTTGATGGTAACTTGGTAGCAATAATAGGAAGACTCTTGCATGTGGGTAGATTCACATTTATCACTGAATTTGAGATTATGGATCATGATATAGATGATGATATGTCTTTGATACTGGAGCGACCTTTCTTGAATACTGCTAATATGTTCTTGCACACAAAAGAAGAAAAAAGATCACAATAAGTATCAAGGAGGATGACGATAATGAGTAAATTGTCTTTGTTGAAGGGGAGAAGTACATCTAAACGGCAGAGATATCATTATCTCCGATCTACAATTGGAGTTTCTCAATTTAGACTTAGACTAAAATGAGCGAAAAGGTGTCGGGCTAATGATGTTAAATAAAGTGCTACTGGGAGACAACCCTTTCAACACAAGTTTTTCACACTTGAACCCTTGTCCATACACCATCAACTAAGTATACATCCCTTTAGAATCCTAGTTTGAGCAATTTTGAGTGAGAAAAGAGTGTTCCTAGCAATCAAAAGTGAAAAGGAAAGGTGTATTGTGAATTCGCACAAAAGTGGAGAGCTAGGGCATTGATTTTGTGATTTGAGTCAAAAGAGCAATATGATATTAGTTTGTGAGCAGAATGAGAGGGCTTTGATTGATAGCAGCTTGGAGAAGCAATCTACACTTAAAAGTAGTCCGATAATGAGGTAAATTTACAATTTCATTGATTATGCTATAAATTTTTTATATGATAGATAAAATTGCATGAATTGTGAAAATTAGGTTTTTAGATAGGCATTTGCAGTTGCGTGGAGTTAAAGCATCAATGTAGCTAATGGTAGATTAGTATATGTCTTTTGAATTATTTGGCATGTTAATGACTCTTGTGAATGAAAATATTAATTATAGGTGATTTGAAGATTTGTTGTTGAATTATTGTGTTGTATGAGTTTTATTGTAATAATGGCAAGAATAAAGAGGCAAACAAGTCAAGTGAGTGAACCAAGAGCGAATGACAACGAGGCATCATCCTCGAGAGATCCAAATGAGGATGCACCGAGACCTTTTGAGTCTAAATTTTACATTAGTAAATAGGCCAATGAGAGGTATGAAGTCATAGAAAATAAGGAGTTCATTTGTGAGAGAGGAATTAACCTACCGACAAAGTATGATAAGAGAGTCAATAGTTTCATTAGGCAATTGGGCTGGGAGCATCTCACGCAAGACTATAGGGAATAAGATATATGGAGTGTGTGATATTGTTTACAATTTCTATGCTACTGTGAAGTTCACAAATAAAGGAGATTCAGTTAAGGTGAGATGAGTAATGGACTTGTTTAGTAAGCATTCAATAAACGGCATCTATGGGTTAGAATACTTAAGCATAAATGGAGAACCACAAACCTTCTCGGATGATTTGCATGAGTAACTCTATAACCTATATCCTTTCAGAGTCATTGAGAGAGCATTAGTTGTCTGAGGACAACAAGGATGGATATGGGAGCTGAGAATGTGCCGAAGCATATTAAGAACTGGAGTGTGAATAATGTTTACAAAATGAGGCAACATTTCCTAGTTGCTTCGTTATACTCGATTACTCAATAGGGTGAGATCAACAAACCCAAGGCAGTTTGTTTGTATGAGTGTGACAGCCACAAATTTTGAGGCAAACCGGCATCGCCAAGTCGTCAGACATGTCACTAGGTCATGCCATACCACCTGTACAAATGTCCATAACGGCCCGTGAACTAACTATCAAATAATCCAACTTAGTCAATTTCGATGTTTAAATGATTATTTTGTCGAAATATATTAAGTTATAGTGTTACATCTTAACTTATTTTTTATTAGTTTAATTTATTTTAGTAGCAGAAGTCTTAATAATATGCAAATAAGTAATGTAAATGAGTTTTGCAATGCTTAACAAACTTAAGGGGTAGAAACCTGGCAAGAGGATACCATGTATATCAATAAAGGTGACAAAAGTGTCAATATACATGTATTAGGTAATAAGTCTCTCAAAGTGATCCCAAAGAAAATATTATATACATAAATACAAACACCTACAAGTGAAGCTACTATGGCTCAATAGATCTAGCTCATCATATGATCTGCAACTTGCCACAAAAAATAATGACAAGTTCCAATGAGTATATCCAAGAGAAATTCAGTAAGCATACACAAGAAATCCATGAAAATGGCTACAATTCATTCAGAAAAAATAAACAAATGGAAATGTAAAGCATGAATATAAGTCGCTGAGATGATCAAAAACATAGAACGCGAGTGTGGTGTATAGTTGTCGAGCCTTGAGACACAAATACTAAACCGAGAAGACCATGACAAGATAATTTACGTTGCCTTTTCACGGTCTAAAGGAGGAATTTTGCTGGTCGGAAGGTAGAACTCCACCCAAAGCTTCAAGGAGAAGAACTCGGTGACAATGGCGAGCCTCATGTTAACCCACTCTCGAGATCATCGACTTGTGGAGAGAAATCTCACGCGTAGTCTAAGGTATGACCAACAACGTAGCAACAATTGGGTCGTCATCTATGAGAGAGCCAGAAAGAGGTCATACCGTTTTTCGACCATATAAAGACACATGTGGGAGTAGAGTAAGTATGCAAGCCAACTGATGAAAATTAATAGTAAAATAAGTAAATTCTACGTAGACTTTCTCGTGGTTTTACTTATCTGATGATCGTGAAATCGTTCTGAAATGACACGTTTGTGCCTCGAATTGTGCACCCGACACCTGACTAGTTTCCTAATTCCCTAATTTTCAATTTTATCATTTTAAAATGTTTGACACACGCCGAATTCGTCAATTCCTAAACTAAATATTTTGTAAATAGTGGTAAAAGGTCGATCCCAATGAGATTAGTATTCTTTCTAAGGTTTTAAAATAAAAGGGAAAATGAGGTTTTGAGAGAATGAAAAAATTAACTAATATAAATAATAATAAAATAAATAAATCAATGGAAGTTGTTTTGAAATTAATTAATGAAAAATACCTAAGTCAAGACATACAAGTTCGATTCAATAAAAAATTGGATTTGGTCATCAATTTATGTAAAGTATGCAAATCAAAAGTATCCTAGTGTAGCTATAGACCCGGTAAAGTACGCGATTCCTCACACTTTCTAATTTCGATGACCAAGGTACGACAATGACTATTTTTTTAGCCAATCATATAACCATATACTCAAGCGAATTGGGTTTAATACGATGACTACAATGGGTTTTGTGAAGACACTCAACTAGACAACCGGATCACTAATGTGTCCGATTTAGTCTAGATCCTTAAGATATTTGACCGATCCTTAATGGGGCGAACCAATTGGTATGGTCAATTGCCACTAGCGTGATATTATTGCATAAGGACTGATGCTTATGACTCACTGATATAAGAATTAGGATTTAAATATAAATTTAACCCTAATTAATCAATCAAAAACAAAGGGAATAAAACACCAAAGAAAAAATAAAAACGAAATAAATAAATCTCACGAATCCATGAATAAGAGTAGTCGAACCACCCTCGCAGTCTTGCCTAAGCTATGAGATTACAGTTTCACGGTTAAAGAATACAAAACAAAAGAATAGAAGTCAAGAGAGAGTGTTTTTTTGAAGATAGTGTAGCCCTCGTCTCATTTTTTTTAATAATATCTAAGTCCTAATATGAAAATCCCCTCATTTTTGCTCTATGGAAGGAGAGAATTTTTTGGGGGGGGGGGGGGGGGGGGGGGGGGGGGGGGTGTAAGTTCATGACATGTTATCAGACAGGTTCCATGACACGTGGCGTGCTCCGATTCTGTGAAACTACCATGCAGATGACGTGGCGGGGGTCCCATTGGAGGAGACAGCTGCTGGAATGACGTGCTGGATGCTTGAGATGAAGCCACGTGGCAGACAGTTTGAGTGAGAGGCGAACGAAAGCTTATGTGAATTAGTGGGAGAACGCACTATCGCATATCCCAAGGCATATCCACAGTTGCTGAAGCAAGGATAGAAATGAATAACGACTCGATCGGAAATTTGGAAGATACTGTAACACGCATCCCGAGGCAGATCATTCCTCATTCTTCATTTGATGCTTGTTGTGACGTATCGATCTCGAGATGTCATCGAATGGCCCTTGTTACGCAGTGACTTATATGTATATGTTATTCGTCACTTGGCTGTTGGTCACTACTCCATCCATTGTGATGTAAGTATTTTGAGACTGATCCTCTAGTAGCGGTTCCACATTGCATGTAAATACTTCATTCTGCATATTTTTTGCCCCAGATTCAATCACACAATCCATTAACTCTAAAAATAATAAATAAAGACAATTATGCTAATATTTTAGAGACTCAACTATAAAGATTATATAAATAACCTATATAATAATACGCAATTAACGATCTATCAATGTCTTAGTGTCAAGTTTAACAATTTTATAATGTAAAATCAAAAATTAAAATTTTATTCCAAAATTTACTTGCGGCACGCTTTTCAACTTACTCCTGGTTGTCAAAAGCCCGAAAAATTCTCGAAACCTATTTTATATCTTTTTCCGATTTCTCATTATTATTTTTCTGATTTTTTTGGATTTTTCATAATTTTCTTTGTATATTTTTTATTTTTATGTAATTTATTATATTTAAAACTAATTTAATATATATTTTTTAAATATATTAATATGATTTGGGCCCGAGCTATGCCCAGTTTAGCCCAACCAGATTACCCAAGTTTGGGCTAGCTCGGCCTAACCACCCAGGCCTAGGCAGCTAAGCTCGGTCCGCTGCCCTCCTCCCCAAATTTCATCTCTATGAAATGAAATCATCTATCCAAAGGCATTTTCCTCTTTTTTTAATTTATTTTTTTACTTTCAATTAACAACTTAAACAATAATAACAATAACATTAAAAACTTAACATCCAACATAGTATCATCAATGAAACTAGTATCAAAGCTCTCGAATCTCTCCAAAAATTCACAACCACCACCACCACCACCACTACACTTTCCTCGAACGAGAGGATCGCTGGCGTAAGAGGTGGTGATGCCAAAGCTGAGAGTGTCCTTATTATACGAAAACCTATATATAAATTGAATTAACAATCCAAATAAATACAATATATCATGCAAACGTATGCACACTCTAATCGAGGAACGCCGAACTTAATTATGAGCTTAAGGATTTAGATTAGTACTAATCATCAACTTAAGGTAATAGGTCTCTACAAAACGAGTTAGATATGGTTTATGTTTGATTTTAGATTGAGTGAGATTGTTAAGGGAGCTAAATTAGTATTGATTGAGGAACTTAAATGCATTAACAACCAGAGATCATCATTTTGGTATGATTGTTTTAATTTTGGTTAAAATTTAATTTGATGGAGATGATAGAATCTCTATGAATTAAATTGTTTGATGATTGATTATGATTTGTTACCTCACTAGAGGTTCACCCTAATGAATTTTGGGAGTTTATATTATTGTTTGAGTGATTTGTGAATGGAATAGTGCTTGCTACCCTGTGTTTTGTTAAGAAAACACTGGGTTGAGTGCACACCACCTATTAGAGGAGCGCACTCTCTTCATCAACAGTGATGAACACAGCTGCTGGAGCGCGCCCCACCCACTTAGGGAGCGCGCTCCCACCCCAGAAAACATCAATAATGCCGTGATTTGATGAGGATTTCTGGAGGACTTAGAAATTGAACTAGGAGTTCTAGTTATAGAGTATTTGACCTAAATTGATTACAAATGATCTATGATAAATGTCGGATCCTTGAGAGAACGTTAGTAACCCGAAAAAATTAGGAGTTTGGAATGAAAACCTAGACCAAAATAAGTACAGATTTGTTTATTTATTAATGTTGCCTGGCTATTCTAATTTATGTAGTTCATGTAGATATTTGACTTAAATGGGGAATATGCACACTGTAATGGTTTTCAATAAATGAAAAATGGTGTGTAATGTGACCACGGGTATAACTCCTATTTTTGAGAATAGGTTTATAGGAGATGGGTTCCTTTATTGGCCTGTATATAACTCATGGCCAATTCGATAGGTTGCGTGAATTACATACACATTAAAGGGTTTCGGATAGAACCATTGGGCATTAATGGATTGGCTAGACAACATATCGACCAATATGTTAGTCTAGCAATCACATTAATGGCGTCGATGGGTAATCAAGTTTTATAAATAAAATGGGGATCATATTGTAATAGTCCACGATAACTTGATTTGCATCCGTTATTTCTTGAATTGATATGCTTTCCATATTCTTGTTAGTTAATATTGGTGCATATTGTTATTGCGTAATGTTCTTGATGGCTATGTGAATCCTTACTTACTAGGAAAGTTGGGGCGCTCACCCAAATCTAATATTTCAACTTCGCAACTCGACGCTTTAGCTAAGGGAAAGGAGAAGATTTAGATGTCTCGTATCTTATCTGTGATGTAATGAACTTTCTTGTACACATATAATCATTGTTTGATACATTTTGTTTTATATAAACATGTTTGGGAAGTTTATAATCAAGGTTTAGAGTTTTGGTAAAATCTGCATTACCGTATATTGTTATACATAAAAAGTTTTAAATTTTCCTCTGCGTATACTTTGATATGTTTATTCGATACTAATATACAAGTTGAGTTTATCGGGTACTAATAGAGAGGGGTTACCAAGGCTTAATTAGGGTTTCTGGTCGAGTATCATCCTGACCGGGATAGGGGATGCTACAGCTTGGTATCAGAGCCTAAGGTTTATCACTTTTGAATAAAGTGCTAACATTGATACCATTTTGTATCATAAAGAAGGCTCTGACCTTAATTTATTTTTGAATGGTTTTCGAAGTAAATGAAAGCATATTCTTTTGTACTATAACCTAAGTTTATCGACTTTGAGATTTATCTCAAGTTATGAATTATCATAGAATTTGATAAAAGATTTTTTTTATCATGTTTTGGATGGAAAAAGAAAATAAAAACATTATTATACGTTATTTGTTGCACATATTGTTATTTATTATATAGATATGATTTCCTTGAATTTTCTAAATGTTATCTAATGATCTTATTTCTTATTCGACTTCAGAATCTAATGGAAAATCAGGGAGATAATTCACATAGACCTGGACCTTAGGGTAATAGGGAATCAGAGGATTGATGAAAATCTAAGATTAAGCAGCAAATGAGGGAGTTGATGAAGTCTCAGGTGAAATTGTTGGCTATGCTGATGGCTCAGATGGGACAACTAGTACAACGATCTGAGGCACAGCCTGCAACAAGTCTTGAGGTTAGTAGAGCTGAGGGAGGTGATGAGATAGTAGCAACTCCAGTTCAATCAAAAGTACCACATATTCAGGTGCTGGAAATAGCCGCCTAGGTGCCTGTGGATTCTGAGAAGGCTACATTTCTTAAAACCCGCAAGTAGTTCATGAAATACGATATTATGAGATTCGATGGTGGTTGAGACCTATATATTAAAGATGGAGCAATGATTTGTTGTTATTGATGTTGAGGACTAATTTAAGGTTAAATTAGTCACATTTCTTGCTGATAAATTTTGCACGAAAGTGGTGGAATCCCCTTAAGAGAGTAGGGAACACTATCAACACTTGGACATAGTTTAGGACTATATTTTACATGCAATATTTCCCGAAATCTGCCAGGAATAGGAAGAAAATTGAATTCATTCAGCTGATATAGGGAGCGATGTCTGTGCGAGAGTATGAGAGAAAATTCATTGAATTGAATGAATTTGCCCATAAATGGTAGAGCTGGAGGAGAACAAGATTAACTTGTTTCTTGGTGGGTTGAACTATGAAATTAGAGTTGTGGTTTCCTCTTTTTTTCGCACTAGCTATGCTTTAATATTCAAGAGTGTGATATATGTGGAAGCAGGTATGCTAGCGAGACCTTCTAGTGTTGTACTTGCACCACCACCACTACCATAGTTCCTTAGGAGTCAGAGAACCCACGCATTTGCTTATTTTTTACCAAAAAGAATCAAAGGAGTGTAGTTGGCAAAATTATAAAGTCAGGTTCTACAGGGACAACATATATCAGTGCGCCGGTTCCATTAGTTTCTCATGCTTTAGTAGCCAAACCACCTTTGCCGCCATCTCAGTTTGGGGGTAAGGGTAAGGCCAGAGCATAGTCTTCAAAGAAACTGAGTGGACCGGGGCAGGCTTCTTAGTCCAGTAGTTTTCCTTAGAGGGCATCGATGATATGCTACTGGTATGGGCAGACGGGGCATGTTGCATAAGAGTGTTCCATGACACCGACCACATCATTAAGCAATACAACACCACCTGCATAAGGCCAGACTCATGCAGTGGCTGAGGCCAACCGTGATTAGAGACTTATGAAAAGTATATTGAATACTTATGGTCGAGATATGCATGTTTTGATTTATGCCGATTCTATAGTTTCTTTTATTGCTGGTGCAATGGTTGATGAGTTGTAATTAAAACCTATTAGAGCTAGTACATTATTGATTCTAAGCACAACAATGGGTGAGAAAGTTTATCCTAACCTGATCTGCGAGGGATGTGTAGTCAAAATTGGGGAGAATGAACTTACAATTGATATAATGGTAATAGAATTCTTAGAATTTAATGCTTTATTAGGGTTGGATTAGTTATCAACATACCATGCTAGTATTGATTTTTTCCATAAGATGGCGATCTTTCACATTCCTAACCTTTCTAAAATTATAGTCTTTAAATGCTATAATCCTTTACAATTTGCAACTCGTGGAAGGGAAGCTAGTCCTCGAGATTTAGATGTTATGGCAGTAGTCGTCACATTTGGAGAGGCTAGACATGAACTTAAGGTTAATGAAACACCTATATTTTGTGAGTTTCTAGAAATCTTTCTATGACTTGCCTGGACTTCCAACGCCACATGTCATTGACTTCATCATTGATCTTAATCCTGGTACCACTATATTTATTCCTTTGTACCATATGGCACCGAAGGAATTGCACGAGTTACAGACTCATTTTGAGGAGTTGGTACAAAAGGGTTTATCCATCCTAGTATGTCACCGTGGTAAACACCTACTCTTTTTGTGAAGAAGAAGGATGGAACCCTAGGTATGTGCATTGATTATAGACAGCTGAATCGGGTGACTATCAGGAATAAATATCCATTACCTAGGATTGATGATTTGTGTGATCAGTTGAAGGGTGCCAGGCACTTCCCAAAGATTGATTTGAGGTTTGCTTATCATCAACTGACGATTAGGGATGAGGATATCTCGAAGATGGCTTTCAGTACTTGCTATGGACACTTCAAGTTTACGGTGATGCCGTATGGGCTTACTAATGCTCCTGCTATGGTAATGGAACTGATGCATAGGGTGTTTAAACCCTATATTAACCAGTTTATCATCATGTTTATCGATGATATTTTGATCTATTCAAAGAATAAAGAAGAGAATTCGCACCATCTCAGGCAGACTTTGAAGGATAATCAGTTGTATACCAAGTTTAGTAAGTGCGAATTCTAGTCTTCAATGGTCAAATTTTTTGGACATCTGACTATTGCTGAGGGTATATCTGCTGATCGAGTAAAGGTTAAGGCAATAAGGGATTGGCGTACTCCTACCACAGTGTCAGAAGTTTGGAGTTTTCTAAGGTTAGTAGGTTATTATAGACGGTTCATTGATGGATTATCATGTATTGCTCTGCCAACAACTTGGCTAACACAGAAAGATGTTGACATTATTTGGTTAGATGAGTGCTAGGCTGCCTTTAAATATTTGAAGGATAAATTAACTACGACACATGTTCTTACATTACCTAAATCAGGGAAAGAATTAGCGATTTATACTATTGCTTCTCATTCAAGCCTGGTTTTGTACTGATGTAGGAAGGCAGGGTTGTAGCTTATGCTTTAAAGCAACTCGAGATTTATGAAAGAAATAATCCAATTCATGATCTCGAGCTAGCTACAGTTATTTTTTCTTTGAAGATTTGGAGGCACTATTTGTACGGTGAGAAATTTATGGTGTTTCCAGATCATAAGAGTCTAAAATACTTATTTACTCAGAGTGAACTGAACATGAGGCAGCGTAGATGGCTTGAGTTCCTCAAGGACTATGATTTCACTATAATGTACCATCCAAACAAAGCAAATATGGTTCTTGATGCCTTAAGTAACAGGCAGAGAAAACGTAGCTACTGCCAAAGTTTTTAAGTTTAGACTTTTTGAGGAAGCTTCATTGATGATGATTTGTGAAAATCTAGCTGGCACATCATTAATCGAGAGAGCTAGTTCCAAAGCTACTAATTTGTTTTTATGTGCTCAAATTCAAGCTGAATCGAAGATGCTTCAGCAAGTGTTGAGTGTTAGAAAGCTAATTAGGATTATATAGCATGACAGAGGTCAACGGCTAGTTTAGATCATCCTAATTGGCAGTTTCTGATGATGGTGCGTTACAATTCAGATATAGATTATGGATTCCAGCTTAGGATCAGTTGAAATAGAAATTGCTATGGGAATCTCATAGATCTCTTTACTATATTCATCTAAGTAGCACTAAGATGTATCGCGATATGAGGCGTGTTTATTGGTGGCCTAGGAAGAGTATGGATATTGTAGAGTTTGTAAAGAAATGTGAGATATGTTAACAAGTTAAGGCTGAGCATAGGAAACCTTGAGGGTTATTGCATTCACTGCCTATTTCTGAGTAGAAGTAAGAATATATATATATATATATATATATATATATATATATGGATTCTTTTTTCGATTTACCTCTGAGTAGAGTAAGCATGATGCAGTTTGGGTTGTAATTGATAGATTGATAAAGTCTGCACATTTCTTGCTAGTATTCATGCGAGATCCTCTTGACCATTTATATGAGGTGTACGTATAGGAGGTATTGAGATTCCATGGAGTTCTAGTGTCCATTACTTCAGATAGAGATCTGAGATTCACGTCCAGATAGTAGAGTGAATTGCAGAGACAACTGAAAACTGTTCTTAACCTTAGTACGACATACCATCCTCAAACTGATGGAGAAATTGAGCGCTTGATATTGGTGCTAGAGGATATGCTTCGAGCTTGCGTCTTAGAGTGTAGTTGTAATTAGGAGAAATATATTCCTCTGTGTGAGTTCTATTGTAATAATAGTTATCAAGCTGACATTGGGATGGCTTCTTTTGAAGCTCTATATTTTCGGCATTATCATCCGCCGACTTGTTGAGTAAAGGTTGGAGATACAGTTTTGTTGGGGCCCGAGTTGATCTAGGATTACAAAGAGAAAATTTTGCAGATTTACCAGTGTTCAACTATAGTATAGCTCAGACAAAAGAGATACGCTGATAAACATCAAAGGTTTTTAGAGTTTTCAAGGGGCAATCTTGTCCTACTTAAAGTCTCACCTATGGAAGGCTTATATAGATTAAGATTACGAGGTAAGCTGACTCCAAGGTATATCAGGCCGTTTAGGGTGCAGGAAAGGATTGGTCTTAGTGCTTACAGGTTAGAGTTACCTTCTCAGCTTGCCAAAGTTCACAACGACTTCCATTTGTCTATTTTTTGCAAGACGGAGACTTAGTTCACTCCAAAGATTAATTGGAATGAACTTGATCTTCAAGAAGAATTATCTTACGATGAGCAACCGATTCAGATATTTGGTCGTAAGATCTAGAGGGTGAGAACTAAATAGATTACTTTGGTTAAAGTGAAATGGAAATTTCATGGGATGAGTAACTAACCTGGGGGTGGGAATCCTATATGAAGGAGACATTTTCATTTCTCTTCGAAACTATGGGTAACTTTATGTTTACTTTAATTTCAAGGAAGAAATTGCTTTAAATTGGGGATACTGTAATGACCTCTTACCTTAAGGTAGTAGTTAGTATTAATCTAAATGCTAATTAATCTAAATTAGGCTTGTGGTTAAGTCCGACCTACCTCGATTAGCATGTGTATACGTTTGCATGATGATTTGTGTTTGTTTGAATTAATTAACGAATTTTTATAGGTTGTAGTATAATAAAGGAATTATATACAAGCCTATAAATGAAAATACACAATAAACAATGAATTACCGGTACAACAAGTACGACGAGGGGGTCACGAAACAAATGTGCACACCCGAGTATACTCGTAGGCATGTTAAGTGAATTTATTGGCAAGAAAGTACACGACATATATAAATTTATATATTTAAGATATATAAATATATATATATATATATATATAAAAAATTAAAGAATAGTTGAATTATATGGATCATTTGATCGTCTCGAATGTAGCGTAAGTGCTTAATGGTTTCAAGTTTCATGTCACTTTAAGTAGTGTCACTTCAATACATCAATTATTTGATCAATATTAAGATAGCGCAATGCGTATCATGAGAAAAATCTCCATATTTAAACTAAAACCCATATTTATCTCTTCATTTGATTGATCAATTGAGTTAGAGAGGGTTTAGGTTTGATTTCAGATTGAGCGAGATTATTGAGGAACTGAATTAGTGTTGATTGAGGAACTTAAACGCATCAATAACCAGAGATCATTATTTTGGTATGATTTGTTTTTTAGTTGGTTAGAGTTTAATTTGATGGTGATGATAGAATCTCTGTGAATTATTTTGTTCAATAATTGATTATGGTTTGTTACCTCACTAAAGGTTCTCCCTAATGAATTTTGGGAGATTATGTTGTTGTTTGAGTGACTTGTGGATGGAACGGTGGCTACGGCCCTGCGTTCTATTGAGACACCACTGGGTGGAGCTCGCTCCACCTAATAGAAGAGCACGCTCCACCTAGCAGAAGAGCGCGCTCCCTTCATCAACTGTGATGAACACAGCTCCTAGAGCGTGCCATACCCAGTGAAGGAGTGTATTCCTACCCTAATAAAGAACAATAATGTTGTGATTTGATAAGGATTTCTAAAGGACTTAGAGATTTAAAGTAGGAGTTCTAGTTATAGAGTATTGAACCTATATTGATTACAAATGGTCTATGATAGGTGTTGGATCCCCGGGAGAGCGTTAATGACTCGGATGGAACAGAAACCTAGACCAAGTACGAATTAGCTTATTTATCAATGTTGCCTAGCTATTCTAGTATATGTAGATCATGTAGATATTGGACTGAAATGGGGGCTATATACACTGTGATGGTTTTCAATAAACGTAAAACGGTGTTAATGTGACCACGACTATAACTCCTAGTTTTGAGAGTAGGTTTATAGGAGATGGGTTACCTTCCCGACGTACATATTACTCTTGTTTAATTCGATAGATTGTGTGGATTACATACTCACTAGAGGGTTTCTGTTAGAACCATTGGACATTAATGGATTGGTTAGTAGCATATTAGCCAATAACTGTTGGTCTAGCAATTAGATTAATGGTTTCGATAGGTAATCGAACTTGGTTTTATTAATAAAATGGGGATCACAGTGTAATAGTTCATGATAACTTGCTTTGCATCCGTTATTTATTGAATTTATATGCTTTCCATATTTTTGTTAGTTAAAATTGGTGCATATTGTTATTGCGCAATGTTTTTGATTATTATATGGAAGGTTGATGGCTATGTGAATCCTTACTGAGAAAGTTAGAAAGCTCACCCAAATCTAATATTTCAAGTTCGCAACTCGACGCTTTAGCTAAGGTAAAGGAGAAGATTTAGGTGTCGTGTATCCTCTCTACGATGTAATGAGCTTTCTTGAACATATATAATCATTATTTGATATATTTTGTTGTATATAAACAAGGTTAGGAGGCTTATAATCAAGTTTTTGAGTTTTGCTAAACTCTGTATTGCCGTATATTGTTATATATCAAAAAAGTTTTAAGTTTTTCGCTGTATATACTTTGATTTATATATTCGATAGTAATATACAGGTTGAGTTTATGAGATACTAATAGAGAGATTGTTGGCTCTAGTTAAGTCGGGCTGGGGTTACCGAGGTTTAATTAGGGTTTCGAGCCGAGTATCATCCTAATTGGGATAGGGGATGCTACAACCATAACTTACTTATTACCTAGATTTATTTAGATCTCATTCAAAACTTTTCCCTTCTATAGTTAAAGCCCCATAATTAGATCTAAAAACTTTACCGGATCATTTCAAATATATTTATCTAGGGGAGTATGATAAATTACTAATAATAATTTTTAGTAAACTGATAAGTTTAGAAGAAAATAGGTTACTAAATGTATTGAAAGAATTAAATGTAGCAATAGGATGGACCATAGATGATTTTAAGGGAATAAGCCCAACTATATGTATACATAAGAAAAGTCTAGAAACTGACACAAAAGCTTCTAGACAACCTCGATGTAGATTAAATCCACCTACGATGGACCTAGTAAAAGATGAAATATTAAAATTATTAGATACGAGAATGATATTTCCACTAGCTGATAGCAATTAGGTAAGCCCAATCCAAGTAGTTCCTAAAAAGACATGAACTACAGTAAGAACAAATTAGCATGGAGAATTAGTACCAACTAGAATCCAAAATGGGTGGAGGGTATATATAGATTATAGAAAGTTGAATGCCTCAACTAGGAAAGACCATTACCCATTCTCGTTTATTGATCAGATGTTAGAAAAATTAGCTAGAAAAAATAACTCTTACTTGCCCTTTTAGTAAATTTGCTTATAGACATATGCCTTTTAGTTTATGTAATGTACCTGTAAATTTTCAAAGGTGTATGGTTATAGTATTTTCTCTAATTGTGTGGAAAATCTTATTGAAGTTTTCATGGATGATTTCACAATCAAAATTTATAGTAATTCTTTCAATGAATGTTTAATTAATTTAACTAAAGTGCTTATGAAAAATGTCATTTCATGGTCGATCAAGGACTTATATTAGGACATATAGTGTCACATAAAGGAATAGAGGTATATCCAACAAAAATTCAAGTAATCAAAAATTACCTTACCCCACTACAGTCAGAGAGATACATCCATTTTTTGGCCATGCAAGATTTTATAGAAGATTTGTGAAAGATTTTTCTAAAATAACACAACCTTTATGCAGAATTTTACAAAAAAGACATTTCTTTTGAATTTATCAATGATTACAAGATATCATTTAATAAATTAAAGGTTTCATTAAAAACTACACATGTGATTCAATCACCAGATTGTCCTTACAAATAATGTATGATGCAAGTAACTTTGCAGTTGAAGCTGTTTTAGGTCAAAAAGTAAAAAAAAAATCTTACGTTCTATGTTATGCTTCTAGGACACTAGATCCAGCCTAAGGGAACTATTCCAGCCGTGAAAAGGAACTTTTAGCATTAGCGTTTGCTTTAGAAATATTTAGACCATATTTAAAAGGAACAAAAGTAATAGTTTATTTAGATCGTGCAACATTGCGATACTTAATCACAAAACAAGATACTAAACCAAGACTAATAAGATGGATACTACTTCTACATGAATTTGGCCTTACTATAAAAGATAAAAAGGAGCTGAAAACGTAGTAACAGATCATTTAAATAGGTTAGAAAATGGATAACCACCTATACCATTAAAGGATTAATTTCTAGATGAATATTTGTATATTATAAAAACTGATAGCCCATGGTATGCTGATATAGTTAATTATCTTACCACCAATAATTTTTCACCATATTTGACAAGAGCTAAAAAGAATAAAATTAAAAGGATTCCAAACATTATTTATGGGATGATCCCAATTTATGAAGATTTTGTACTGGCCAAATAATAAGGAGATTTGTTGTCAGCCTTATCATTATGAAGATGACCGACCGACCTAGATTACCTTAATCCCTTAATAATCTAGTCAGCCTGATCCATTCTTTTGACTTTGGCCTTTAAATAAATTTTATTTCAATCCTTAATAATGCTTCAAATTGTGATTTAGATCCTCAACTGATTCGGTTCTTAACTTATTTTATTGGAGTAAATTAGAAAGTCATGTTCGTGTTTTGTAAAAACTTCGACAGCCCCTCCCCTAAAAGTGGCATGCCGAAAAATTCTCCTAATAGACAGCAAAATAGGGAGATGCCTAGAAGGATTCATAACTCCTCTTAGTTTATAATATATATCAAACTCAAGTTTATAACTTAACTTAAGTGTCTCCAAAACCTTAATAATCATTTTACAATCCCAAATAAATCAAAACTATAATATAAACCTCGCAACTTACTGTAAATTAATTTAAAGAATGTCCTACTTTCACCTAAAGCCAAAAATATAAAGTATATACACAAAATCAATTCATACGTAGAGAAAGTAAGCTTTAAAGGGAATCACAAAAAAACCTTCGAGCTTCTACTTTCACTTGTTAGTGTGATATGCGACGGTCACCATTACAACAAATGATGATGTCATATAAGTAAACTTTACACAGTTTAATACACATGGTAATAGCAACATGATAATATGAAAAAACAATAAAGTAAAGGAATTGAAGAAATAAATATAAAACTATGCAATCCACTCCATTTATGTTTCTTAACTATAGTCATATGTCGACTTCTATAAATAGTAAGAAAATAGTATGAAGAGCTTAAGAAATGCAAAAATAAATTGTCAACAT
Source organism: Stephania yunnanensis (assembly GCA_039657365.1). Taxonomy (NCBI): domain Eukaryota; kingdom Viridiplantae; phylum Streptophyta; class Magnoliopsida; order Ranunculales; family Menispermaceae; genus Stephania; species Stephania yunnanensis. The sequence continues at coordinate 20,319,791 of CM077581.1, read as the reverse complement.
TAGATTCTAGAACTACTCTCACTAGCCGGCATAGAGGTAGGATTGAAATCTCATTCCAAGCAAACCAGACTCCAAAACAAGCTTATCCCCCATTATCTCTGTGGCTGCATGACCAATAATAAATGCAATTCATGCAAATAGATAAACCATATCAATGTGAGAGTCATTGTAAAGTTTAATTACAACTAAACAACTCGAGGTTGGCTATAAAGCCTCACATAATGTTCCTCGGCTTTCATGTACGTCAACAAGTCCTATTAAATTATAAATTCAACAACTAGAATTAAAACTCTATTTTAATACTTAAATTCATATATCAAGTTATAACAAAGTGAAACCACTTCCGAACTTTGATCTAGAACCTATTCTTATTAGTCTTACTTATACACTATGTCATCACATCGATAAAATTGGCATCGCATTCATCATCGCACCGTCATGTAGACACAATCAATGCTAATTCACCATGATTTAGCAAAGTTTGAGTTTTTCTTAGTATAAGTTATCCAAGTCAACTGGCCTAGTTTGTGATTATTTTATAACATCTTAACATGTTATTTTAAACATAAACTTCACATTTATATCAACTAGGATATACAAGAATTCAATCAAACTAAACTCCAAGCTATTCGGACACCTATAACCCATCCAAAGCATGTCGCGACGTTGTAAGCTTTTCAATGTCTTACCTACACATTTTGGACAGCTTGTTTTTGATCATTTTCACAACTATTTTTCACTATGTTATAAGTTGTATAAAGGTCCGAGTTTAAGTGCTATTAAAAGTAAGATATGTAGAGATTTTAAAGAGTCTAACCTTAGTTTATTTGGATGACAAATGCCTACTCAAATTATCATCTAATTTGCTAAGTTTGCACTGTTATAATTGGACAGTTTTGGACCAAATCAACATGTTATGTTCTACCTTATTTTTCATTAATCAAACAAATTGCAATGGCCACAATCTTTATTGATCATCAAAGTAGGTTATACTAAGATTTAAACAAACCTATTCTCAAGTCAATTGGACCCCATTTGAATTCTCAAATCAATGCCTCAAATGCCAACTCAAAATAGTTAAAAAATGACAGTGCAGTCCCAATTTTTAGTCTCCTTTTCGGCCTTCAAAACACTATCAAACTTTCTTCAAATCAAAATTAGATTCTCACACATCATTATTGATATATAAGGATCAATATCCACAAACAATCAAACCAAAAAATGTCCATTTGATTGCTCAAAATCACACCTCAAAATAGTCAAAAACTAAGACTTCATAACTAATCTTTTTACAAAAATACAACCTAATTGACCTACAAAACTTCTTCAAAACTTAAAATTGATTCTTATGATCATAATTGGATATATAAACGTTGACTACCAACCATAAACTAGGAATTAAACAATCAATTGATCTTTCAAATTCAACACCTAACTTATATCGGTCCAAACACGAAAAACATGAACTTGTAAATTAAGTTCATACAAAAATATAAAATTTTGATTGTAATCAATGCAACTTTAATCAACACTAACCCCAAATCAGAACAACATATTAAATCCATTAGTTAAAACCAAACTCCTATGGATTTTATCAAGAATTCATTAAAAGAACCTAAAAAACTCACCTCACCAACTACTTTTCCAAGTTCTTTATTCTTCTCTTCTTTTTTCTGATTTTCTATTTATCTCTAATGGAGAAAGCAAGTGAATTTGAAGAGAACGATTTAAAAATTCAGTGGATTAGATGGTAGAGAGTGAGAACCGAAAGAGAGATTTCTTAGGAGAGGAGAGTCGAGAGGGAAAACAGAGAGGGAGATTAGGGAGAGATAGCTGTGAGGGATAAAGCGTTGATAAGAGTGAATCAAATATTTTAGAGATAAGGGAGGCATCATGTAGGGAGGAAGATGAAAAAAGTGGGGGTGATCGACTTCTCCCCCTTTATTGCCTTACTAGTTGTTTCCCGGTGCTTCGCACATGTGCTATTGAAACTATATAATAGAAGCTTTATTAAATTATTTTACATCCGTAATTGAATGTCCACATCGATATCTTTGGATGATATTATCACTATATCATCATCGTGCCCAATACTAAAAATTACACTAGTAAAGGTAAACATTTAGACCTCCTGTTCAAGTGTTGAATTCAAAACAACATCATATTTTTAGTGCTGGTAAAACAAAAATAATAAATTAAGTATGTAGAATTGTACTGTGTTTTTTTTTTCTTCTAGTTTTTTTTGATAAATTGGAGGCAAGACTCCTTTTATAATATATATGTATGAAAAAAAAGCAAAAGCTGGAAAGTTACAAAATAATGGGTGTTTTAGTTGACACCATTGTCAAGTAAAAACTATAATAAAAAATCATCGTGCTTGACTTACAAAAGCAAACCCATGGTCTTGTGAATCCTTTCAAACGTAAGGAACCCCACATACATGTGCACTTAGAGACCCAAACGAAAATCCATATGATGATCAAACAATCCCCAAAAATTCATCAAACTAGACGTAGGAGAAGTTCTACCTAAAAGAATGGATGGAAAGTGAAATTCATAAGGGGAATAAAACTTGCAGTACACTCCATTCTATGGATCTGCCCACGATTTTAAAAAACTTATACTACACTCCATTCCATGTACTGCCTATGGTTTTAAGTTGAATGTTCATTCTATTAATCCTTTTATTGATAATATAACCATTATTAATTATTAATAAATTCACACATAATATATAATTATATCTCTTCGAACAACTGATAATAAAAATAAATAAATTACAAAAAATAAGAAAACCGAGAAAAATAGAAAATTAGAATGATGAAAGGAGGTAGCTTCTTAACTTTCTATCTCTTTTGACTTTTATATATATAGATTTGGTTTACAACCAAATTATTAAACTACCCTTTAACTTATCCATCCCTTTTCTCTCTCAAATGCCCTTAGTTTTAAGTTCGCCATTTCTTTTATTTTTCTATTATTTTCTCATGTTTATCTCATTTTTTAAACTCGATTTAAAAATGCAAAAATTCTCAACGCACTTTGAAACTTACAAACTCCACATCTACACCTTAACTTAACCTTATTTCGCGTAAAAAATGAAGTGTTGCCCGAGAAGAAAATAAATGATGTGGGAGTACAAAGAAAAAAGAAAGTGGTAGGATATAATGACTCAAAGGATGCACAAGAATCATTTAATGCGATAAATGTGAGAGAATAAATAAGGCTGAGCGTAACAGAAAACAAAAGGAAGACACATGGATAGCGGCAAGTTTGATGACTAGAGTGAATGTACCGAATGTTGATACGAGTTCAACACTATCTTTGTCATAGCCTAATATGTGAGGATTTTTTCAGACCATATTTTCTTCACTTCTATGTAGCCAAATGAAAATTCAGCAGAATGAAAAGATGACAGGAGCAAATGAGAGGACTTTACAACATTATCATTCTATCTCTGAGAGAAGGCATTATATTCATTTATAAGACTTGAGGACAAAAGTCAACATTCCATTTTTGTAGTTGCAATTTCTAATTGAGATTTACAACTCAGCTGATAGTTATATTTCCTAACCTTTTATAGGAATGGATGAAGATGATGAAGATAACAATGAATTTACTTCAAAACATTGTCGGGTGCAGTTTATTTTCTCTTGTATGCAATCACTGAATGAATGATTAAATGTATTGCACTTTATTAAATTTTTGCTTATGAATGAAATATGCTCCCTTTGCATTCCATTATTTGAAATTTGTTGAACTCAATATTTATCTATTTAAATACATTTTTACTACACATATCGATTCATTTATGCTTTACAAAGTATATTTATTTTGTTGTAACCCAACATAATTTTAAAATTTCGGGACAAGATTTGGAATGTGTTTGGGGTAATTTTTAGGTGAAATATAAACTAACAATAGCAAAAGCAAGGAAAGAAAACAAAAGTAGAAGATAAGTTCAAATTTTTGATCCTATATTCAATTTAGTTGATGAGAATTTTCAAGATTTCTTTGGAATTCAAGTAAGTATGAATTTTATTTTTCTTTATTTCTACTTCAGAAATGAATGAAAATGAATATCTATAATAGGTGTTTGAATGGAAGTGATATTTTTACCCAAGTGATTTCTATGATAGAAGAAATCAAATTTTATACCTTTTTTATTAACTTTACTAGTTGATGTATACACCAAATTGAAAGCCTTGTGTTAGTCATGAGAATGGGTTGAAGATCGAAATAATAATGGAAGATGAACAAGGCATATTTCTAGTAGTTTCGTAATAAAAGGCTATTGATTAAATATTTTTATAGTATATATGTAGAAAGCTATTATGACATAGTTAAAAGAAGAAATCGATGAATTTCTATAAGTTAAAGAGAAGACTTTCTTCAACTTTAGTGGATAGTGAGAAGTGTTAACAAGAGTTTTCAAATATAAATAGAATCTTATAAATTTCATAGGAAATGGAATAGGGAATATATAGTGGGAAAAATGTGAGAATGCCCGTAGGAGATGGAGAATGGACTTAAAAACAAAAGCAAGAGAAATATAATAAAGAAGAAATAATTAGGATGGAGTAGAAAAATAAGACATTAAAAAGTTTGATGTTCTTAAACTCTTCAAAGAAAAGATTTAGCTTGAGTGCTTGAAACTAGAGTTGAGTGAAGTATTTCTTAATCTAACATGTTTTTAAACGATATATTCATTGGTATCTTGGAAATATTCCTATTGATTTTGATTGTAGTGCTATTATAAAGTATTTTCTAAGATTAAGATTAATCTAGTGGTTTTTGTGTTTTGAGATTTATACTAGTAGTCGTAAGTTTGATGCGTATTAGTGGAGATTGAGAAAACCTACATTGTATACAAGCATTGGTATTGAACTTTAAATTATAAAGGGTGTTGCGTTGGATGGTTGAATTATCATTAAGGGTTATTTCGTTTTTTCAAAGTTATTTTATTCTATCATAACTTCCATTTACTTGTCGCTAATGTATTTCCATTTGAAAATCACTTCTATTTTTAAATTTCTATTATTTAAAGTTAAGGTGAACTTGACTGAAATCAATTTATAAAGAATGAAAATAGAATATGATTGAGAGTGTTCCTTTTCTCAGGACAATAAAGTGCTTAGTTTGGAGGTATTTGACAAATCAATAATTAGACATGTTTTATAGTGTAATTTAGGTTGATTTTAGATAAAAATAATGATATTACACTAGGCTTCCTCTTATTTTTTGTGATTTCAATATTTAATTAGGAAAAATTAAGAAATGGAAGAAATAGAGGAATAATAGCAAAATAGTCAACTGTACAAGAAGTCCAGCGATTAGCCAACAATTTGAATTTACACTAAAAATCGCCACCTAAATTGGTAGCAAAGGAGTGCTTGCGAATCATCAGTGAATTGGGAAATATACTAGGAATCGCTAGCTGAATCGGCGGAGCACAAAGAGCTCAAATCAGTGATTCACTTAGCGATTTATGTAAAAGTGGAGTCGGTGTCAAATCGCTGAAGTTGATGATGAGATTTTTAGATAAAAACAAGGAATATATATATTATATATGATTAATACACTGAGGAATACTATAATAGGACCTTAAGGCTTTCTAAATTTCTCTATTCGTTTAGCCTTCTGCCCTCATAAGTTTAGTTTTATTGAGATTATGTGCAAAGCTACATTATGTATATACTTTGGATTGCTATATATTTATAAGTTTGGAATCATGTATTTAATATTTTAAAACTATTCATACACGTCAATCATGAATTAAATAAGTTATTTTTGCGTGTTAGAACTAATGATTTTTTGTATTGAGTGCATAGTGGCCAATATGTTTCTTAGTATAGAGTATCTAAATATGTCTATGATTATTGACAATATTTATAAAAGTAGTGACTAGGATTAATCTACATGGCTATTTTTTCAAGTGGATGTTGTAAGTGATTGTGTTCTAAGTTATTTATTAATTAGCATATTATGATTTATATTTGATTTAGATTAGGTATGATTTTCACTGAGTGTTAATGCTATCGTATTTCTATATTATTGCATTTTAGCCAATAGGTAGATTTACAATGATAAAATTATGATTTATTTTTCATTGAATTTAGGAAAGTCGGTGGCTTTCTAAAAGCTATCAACTTATTATGAATTAGGATTTAACGATTCCAAGATTCCATGTGATATGATTATATCTAAGTTATGAAGTGATGTTATGTTCTAGAGTTTGAATGTAGTTCAAGTATATTACATTATTTAGTGGGGATTTGTTTAGATGTTTGTTTAGATATTTGATTTATATTGATTTATTGATTTATTTGATTATTATAAATTGCATTAGATTAGTTTATTGAATTTTAAATTTTTTATAGTTTAATTAATTTAATTAATTGATTATTTTGTTTTTAAATTTATAGTATTTAATTCTTATTTTTCTTAGATTAGTTAAATTAAAGCAAAATAAATCTAGTAAAAAATTAGGGTAGCCATATTTCATAAGAAATTTGCAAAATCCTTATGGAGACGATATCCCATTTACCATTACTCAAATAATAGGAAAATACAAAAAATTATTGTGCACGCTCGACATGTGTTAGACATTGATCATATCAATTCACTTGGACTTGGCCATTTTTAGTCTAACATATCGAGATACCCACTGATATTTCTTTCTAAGCGAGATGGAAAAAATCTATCTTGATTATGCATCTTCATGCATTATTCACATTATAATCAATCACAACCTTTAAATCATTCGGTTGAAGATAATATTTGATTGTGTCAAATCACTATGATCATAATCTTAAAGTCTCTGGTAATCTCAAGTCAAAATACTAAATGATATACTTATCATGAGTAACAATTATAACATAATCCATGTGTTCTTATTGCAAGTCGGTCCAGTATGTTGTTCCCTAACAGGTACTCACGATCTTGATTCGTATCCTTATATACATGATCATTACATGACCATCAATCAAGACTCACACTGATCTTAATTCATTATAGTTCCTAGTATAATGATCGACTAAAGACATTTAGGATGTTTCGATAAACATCTATGGATCCTATTATAATGTCAACATGCAAACCAATTATAATAATGAACAACAAATAAAATCCTCTATTTTATTAAGTAAAATAGTAATAGAAACAATGGACATAAGATTGACTTAGGGCACATGCCCCGACATTACCCCCTTGGAGTCTCAACTGTCTAGACGAGTAGACCACTAGGCAGTTATAATACATTGATACGCATTCGAGCCCAGTGCCTGATGCATCTATATACATAGTCAAGCCTCTCCAGACTCTAGTAATGTCGAAACTGGTTTTGATGTCAACGTCCTTTTTAACAATGTGAAAGTCTGCTTGCACTCATCTAACCAATCAAACCTAACGTACTTGTTGGTCAGTCTCTTCAACGGTGCTGCTATCAAAGAAAAGTCATGTACGAATCACTAGTAGTATCTTTCTAACAAAAGGAAACTCTAGATATCCATCAAAGTCATAGGCATCGATCAGTCTATGATCATTGTAATCTTTACCGAGTCCATATAAATGCCCAAATTCCGTCACAAATACTTTTAGTGGCAGTAACTGGTGTCACAAATGTTTTTGTGACGGGCGTATTAGTGGCACCACCCATCCTGTCACATAGCTACCACAAAAGGTCTTTAGTGGCAGCAAAAGGCTTTTTGTGGCAGTTATAAAGTTGCCACAAAAAGTGCATTTTCTTGTAAAGATTGGAATGAATCCCGCCATTAATGGAGTTGGAGAAAGCTTGATGACAACATGAAGTTAAAATTCATATGGTCTCAAGGCATGTTATACACCTTAATACTTTCTCTTATTTGATTCTTATCTATGCTTTTGATTCCTATTGATTTGTTACTTTTTTATGATCTTATTCATGCAAGCAACTTCTTTTTCGTACTCTTATTTCCCTAATCTTGCTTGCATCCCTCTTAATTAATTAACAACACATAGATATGTATATTGATAAACTAAATTCATGCACGGCTTCTTTGAGTGTTTAAGGTTGATCCAAATTAAGGGCTACAACTCATTGTTGGGTTGGCCTAAATGTATTGGAACCTTGATATGAATGTGGCTAAGAAGAATGAAAATAATAATTATAATAATAATAATAATAATGTGCATTAATTTTCCTCAAAAAACTAATAATGTGCATTAATAAAAGAAATGGCGCATAAATGGAGGGCATATTCATTATCTAAGATTAAATTATTTGAGAATTGGAAATTTGAGTACAACATCGAGTTAGCTAACAATTTAGGTATTAATTAGAAATACTTAAGTACCTATGTCAAATAAATAAAGTAAGCTAATTCTATTTATCTAAAATGCTTATGTTGTGAAATAAAGACAACTAGGCCTAAAGAAAAATGAATTAGTTTACTTGTATAAATTAATGGCTTTTAATAAGTTAATAGAATAATTACAGTTGAATCATTTAAATAAAATAGAGGGCTTGAATTTAATTGAAATAAAAAGCCTAAGTTGATTTTAAGACAAAATGGGTATATAAGCTAGTTTGATGTGCCTAAGTAAGCTAATAAAAAAATTTACTATTATACCTAAATAAAAGTGGATTTTTATGTGAGCAAAGATTAATTTAATGTTAAAATAACAATAATAATAATAATAATAATAAATGATAAGATTCCTAAAATAAGTTTACGGAGATCTATTGATACATTAAGTGGTTATATATATATATATATATATATATATATATATATATATATATATATATATATATATATAATATAAGAATAATAATGTAAAGCAAATCATACTATGGACTGAATTATGCTTAATAGAGGATTAGTAAGATAAATGGACTCTAACATGATATAAATTATCAAAATGATTACTAGGGACTTGGCATACTAGCTTGAGTGTCGGGATTAGTTTGGGTAGCACGCTGGAGCTGCGAGAGTGCATGTATTAGCGTGATCCGAGGTAAGTAAAACCAACTAGGAGATGCGCAACAATTCATTGAGCTTTATATTTCTATTGTTATTGCACTACCTTACCTTTCTTGGAATTCCTACTCCAATATAAGTGTCCGAGGGCAAGTGAGTCAATAAGGTGTCACTGATGGAGTGGTTGCCGACCAGCTACCGGAGCCATGATCTCAATTCATTGGATTGTTTGGTCGGGATGAGATGTATTTTATCCGGGGCACTGTTGATATTCCTCATTCGCGATGGTCTAGGTACAACAGGCGTTGTCGTGTCTTAGGACTCGAGTTTGCATTGCGTTGCCGCGATTCTATGACCCCGACCTTGTGGCACCCACACTCAGTAGTCTCGAACTACGTGGGCACTTCTTTATTGTTTCTTTTGTATTTCTCGTTGCACTTTCATTTTCCAGTCTTATTATCATGTATTCCTTATAGCTTTCCTTTATATCAACATGAATTTTAGATTGTTTTATTTATTTTGAAGTACTGTTTAGATCTTACTGGCTTTTACTTACTAGATTCGTCATTCGTGTGTTTGATCGAGTGCAAATCCATAGTCGAGTAAGGGCAAGGCGCCAATACTTGGTGATTTACTCTGTGAACATCGAAGCGATCCTCCCTTACTCACTTGTGTAGGATTTTGGCTTTATATATTCCATATATATGTTTTTTCGTAACATTTTGGATACTTTGATGGGTTGAGAAATACTTAGTACTTATATATCACTTTTGCTCACTTTCTACATTACTCACTTTATATACAGGTTAATATGTTACATGGTTCCACATTTAGGTTGTTCGATTCCTTTACTTTATCATTAAGTTATTTAAATAGTTAATTGCTTTCCACTAACTTGTGAAACATGCAAAAATATTAATAATTCAACTTAGGATTACGAATTAATCGATAATGATGGATTGGAAGACTAACTAAGCTTGCGTTGACCTCACGGAGGCTGCCTAGGGGGTCCACATAGGCTTAGGTCGAGCGGGGCCTAGTTTATGGTTAACTGGGGATGCCATACATGAGTTATTGTCTGTGAGTGATAATGACATAGTAGATTTTATAGTGACGAGCAATTGTGTAAGTTTAAGGGTATTTGATAAGTCATCAATTATGTTATATTTTAGTGTTATATTACTATGAATTACAAGACTTTTATCTACATTTATATGTTAAAACCTTTATTTCTTTTTTTTTAAGGTAAATACAGGCTATTGTATGAAAAATAAGTGATTCCCCACAAAAATCTAGTTAAAACGCAAGAGATTGGCTCAACACCTTCCTAGCGCCTCCAAATGCACACAAATTGCCAAGGAATCACTGGCCTTAACTTGACTTAATGAAAGAAACTTCATTAGGAAAATTGCATACGAAGCCTTGTGAAGGATCAATAGAAAGACGAAACTCAAATACTGAGAAGAAGGCCAACGTCTTCATAGCGCCCTCAGATTGTGTACACGGTGCTAGCAAGGTGTCGGGCTTAGTTGTGATAGAATTGAAGGAAAAATAGAGTATCGTAGCGTCGTCTTAGCGATTTCCAGCACCTTGGGATTTTACATGCACGAGGTTGGATAGATCTGAAGATTGGCAATTTCATATTTTGTGGATTTGCGAGATTTGGGATGAGATTACCTCCTCACACATCTATTATAAATAGAAAACCTTAAAACAACTTTAAACCTTCTCTTCCATTCTCTTGAATTTCACTTTGGATTGATTTCTTAGTAAGTTTTTATTTATTTATTTTCTATATCGATGAATGACTAAGTTCCACATTCTAGACCAATGTGATTGAGTTCTAGGATTTAAAGATTCAGGAGGTTTTGTGCTTTTAGTTCTAGTATTGTTTAATTATAGTTTTCTTATTCTTGATTACATGTTTTATAAAGTTTATAAGGTTTTTTCCCTTTTATGGTGTAAGTGACATGCACTCCGATTTGCGCAAAAACTAGTGCTAGTGGTCTTACCGCTGCTCAGAAAAGAAGGATCATATTAGATGGCAAGTGGGGCCTTGTCTGTTAGCAATCGATGTCCTTTTGCGTCATTGAGATAAGCGATGGTAGCAGTTCATGCTAGTTACTACTCATGGTAAGTGTTCTCACAATTTTAATGCTACTAATTTGTTGAAAATCTACAGCATATCCGACAAGTTTTGTGATCTAGTTAGTATGTGCTTGTGTCGCATTGACATGAGAAAAACGAGGTGATGAGAGTCACTATAAGCCTATCTATAGAAATCAGTACCAAAAGAACCTTTTTAAAATCGAAAAACGAAACTAATCCTTTAAATTTCAATTCACATTGTGTTCTAGAATTTTATAGTTATTGAATTATGTTTTCTAAGTATTTGAGTTTATTGTTTATGCATTTAATTTCTAGTATAATTTTGTTTTTTTTTTCAAGAAACCCCCATTTTTATTTAAGATAAAAAGGAACACCCCAATCCTTATGGGCTCGACCTCGTACTTACATCACTACAAATCCACTACAAGAGAAAATTTAAACAACAACAAACAAATATGTTACTGAATTGGTACGGATTTGTTGCTGAGGGACCCTGCAACAGATCAGCGATAGATACAAGCTATTGCTAAACTATTTGTTGCTAATTGCACTCAGCGACAGATTTGGGGTTATGTTGCTGTTCAGCGACAGATTAGTGACAAACGTCTGTCGTTGAACAGCAACAGAAACAATTATGTCGTTATTTGTAGTCCAACAAGACAACCGTAATCTGTCATCGATATGTTGTTGTGCAGCAACGACTTGTGCTGCATCTGTCATTGATTTGCTGATCAACACGACCACGTCTTTGTCGCTTGATCTGTTGCTATTCAGCGATAGACCGAGTCTGTCGCTTGAATTTGGAAGGGTAATTTTAGAAAGAAAAAAAAAGTACACAGTAAATAGTAAAAAAAAGACATGCAGTAAAACCTACAACAATTAATTTATTCCTGCTGAAAATAATACGAAAATTGGAAAAAATTTTGTATATTATCAAAATTTGACAAACAATGTCTATATAGTACTAGATGAACAATATCCTACAAAGTACAAAATACTACATAAATTAAGATAGCTACACAAATTAATTTATATATATATATATACAATGTCAATCCCACACTCTATAACTTTGTTTCACCGATACAAGATAGGCACGTACCATACAAATCCTTTAGGTAGGGAGCGTTTCCCATCCAAATTCTGAAAATTAAAAGGAATAACTTAAACAATATTCGACATGCAACCAAAATATTCTAACATAAATGAAAATAACAAGTCACAATGCATGTATTCCAACCAAGATATTTTATTCCAAATGAAAACAAGAAGTCACAATGCATGTATTCCAACCAAAATATTTTATTCCAACACAAATTAAAGAAAATAAAAAGTCACAATGCATGTATTCCAACCAAAATATATATTTGTAATGACATTCTCATTGTGACCACTTTTTTGTATCATTGATCTAAAATATATAAAATTGCATGTAATTTTACTACTCTAATTATCTTTATATGTACTAGACTTGACTAACTTGTCACAATGCATGTATTTCATTCACTCGCAAATGTAAGCTCTAAAATGTAAATAGAAAGACATCAATGAATTCAGTCAATTTTATAAAAAGGAGAACCAACTCTTTGAATTTAAAAGTTTCTAAAATAAAAGAGGTCTATGAAGTCATTTGACTCAAGAAATAAAAGCAGCCAAATGACAAACAAAATTGAATTGTTTGAACAAATGAACGTTATTTAACATGGAGAAAGAACTTTCCTTAAGAAAAACATGGAAAAATAACATAGAAGAGAAACTAAGACCTCACTTAAAACAATTATCAGCAATACAGCGATGTCATATAACAACCCCAAGTTTCAATAGGCCATCAACTTAGAAACCATTACAAATGATAAACCCATACATTGTAATTGTAGCAAAGGTTATAGGAACACGTCCAAGCTTGTTGCAACAAAAAGCTTAGAAATTAATGTCTATATAACTGCTTTGAGGAACATACAAATGAAGTGATGATTCTTCCAAAAATTCCAAGAACTTCATGCATGTCCCATGCTGCCTAATTAAGGCTCATTAATAAAATAACTATAGAAGATTTGAAACAAAATCATTACCCCTAAGGAGAACCGTTATATTGGATGTTACCCAATCATTAATTATCAAGAATATTTCACAAAATGCAATAATAAGTAGAACAAGAAATCCTTCCACACTGTGATGAAGAAGAAAAAAATTCATTCTACACTAGGAGAATCTTCTTACAAAGCTAAACATTTTAAGCAACTTAAGAAAGGACACACAAATGACGAGAAATTACGAATATAAATATTCAAGCATTTTAGTAAGATGAACAATTTGGGGCATAGAAGGCTTGGAGGGGGACAAGACTACTCATAGAATAAGTTACCAGTTTCCACTAATGCATCAATAAATGGTTCAAAAATTCAATACGACTGCAAGTTTCATTCATTTAAGGAGAAATTGCGTGTTTTATCAATGAACAATGTACACAAGTAATCATGACTTCAACAATGAGCTAAGGAAATGGACGTTTTTATATAAGGGTAAAGTATTGGATGGTATAGAATACATATTCGATCATATTGTCCAATATCGACAAAGTGAAAAATGTATATATGTTCCCTTCATACACAACAAATGACAAGTTCAAAAAACAAGTTTCTTCATGAAACGACAAGTGGAAAATGATGAAGAAACTGGTATTAAATATTATATTGAAGAATTTATAACATACCAAAGTATAACAAAAGAATGTATTGTAACATATGCTATAAGACCATTGTACCACTAAATGCAACTATCCTAATGTTCAAAAGTTCATATTAAACACTACGGTATACATGGTAAAATATTTAAGATCAAGACAAGACTGAGTTCAATGGAGATTTTGTGAATAAAATAGATGGCCACGATTATTGCATACCAAAGGAATCTCTGAACTCCACGGGCATAGAGGACTTCGTGTGTCCTAATCATTGCCTCTAGCACTGGAGATGCCTCCCTATGCAATACTCATATACAATGTCACGGGTGCACGTACATGCAAATGAAGAATCACAACGACTACATTAGGAGGGAAAAAATGCAAAGATATACATTACTCGTAACTAACAGTTTAACAGAAAAAAAAAAAAGATAAGACATCCAATCACTATTGTCGTGGCGATGGTCATGGAAGCGGCATAAGTTGGGACATGAACTCATCATGGTCATCCAAAAGATGACGTTGATCCTCAGGCATCCTTCTATGTGGATCAGTCCAATGTCCAGGCTGGTGGTCATCCGGGGGCGCGGTCTGAGAAGGTGTTATCTCCGTCGTCAAATGACCAGTTTGGTCGTCACTCTGAGGACCAGAACGCTCAGTTACTGATGATGGTGGAGGTCGCGGTGTCGGAGGCACATGGGGCCTAATCACAAGGTGTTGCATCAATAATGCCTCCATACGTGCTAACCGGTCTTGCGTCTCTCGATTTTCTTCTTGGCGTTCCATCTTCTCTCTCTGCATTTGTTCTTGTCTTTCCATTCGTTCATTTAGCAATGTTTCCTGCAACCTTTGGTGGTCCCACTGGAGCTCTTCCAACTCATGAAGTCCATACGCTGGTCCCCGAGATGAGCTTGCTTCCCCCAAAGATATGCTACGATGATAACCTTGCGACCCTAATCCGTAGACACGTCCCTTGACCTCTAGCACCACCTCAAGATAAAGGGCATCCTCGTCAATCAATGTGTCGGGGGTCTGGGTGGACATCTCCTCCAACCTCCGAGTGAGTTCAGCCTGCATTAAATTAATAAAGTAATAGTTAACTCTACTAGTTTATTTTAAATTTATGGGCTACATGCCTCGTCAATCGAATTAGTTATATATATGCAATTCTTATTACTTACATCAATCTTCGCAGATCTCTAATCTACGAAAGTTTGGCCGTCATGGCCATGGGTGTGGAGGTGTCAAAACATCTCCTTCCATGTAGGACGACGTTGAAGCTTCTTCTCCTACAAGCGAGTTACAAGATTAATAGTTTCTATTTCCATTCATCTACTTACAAAACTATTTATGTATGTACACGTACCAATGTATCATTATGCTGTCTAGCGGATATACTTCCGAGCGCTATGCAACGAAATACCTATGCCCAACCCTTCCACCTCGGACTTTTTATTCGTGCTCATCTGCTTGGACTTCTTCTTGAATGCTTCATATGTTGCTCGCATTCGCTTGTAATGCTCAAACACCTCATCTGTCAAGTAAATAGGTGTTATTCTTTTCTTCGCGATGAGATATATATTGCCTGTGTACCGGATGGCTGCCTTCTGACTCCACGCATCATATATCGCAAAGGACATTTGCAAGTCTCAAGTGGAGAACACCTATATATGAACAAGTAATGGACACATCCTCATTTATATAATAAGTTACTAGTTTCAATAAATTCACTTCAATGGTTGATGTGAAGTGACCGACCTTCCACCTCAACCAGTATATATCTCGTTGGGATTGTGGAACATACTCCCATTTCCATCCTTCTTTCAAGTATCCACTCTTAAAAACTAAACTCATCTTCCTTGCCACCACGGACGAAGGGTGTAACATACCATTTCGACATTTAAGTCAGTCTAGGAAAATAATATTTTTATAAATTAGCGGTATATATTGTGGAGAGTAACATACAATCCATGCTCAACAATGAGATAAATAAGAGGGTTTTCGCCTTCCGCAGGGGCTGTCGAAGGTCTAAAAAAGTAAGGGATCTCCTTAATCGCATTTGGGATCGATGAGCGCAACCTATTCCTAGATGACCTCGTGGATGAGTGACGATGTGGTGCTGGGGGTCTACGCGATGTAGAAGTGTGCTCGTCGCCAACTCTAGGAGAATGAGCGGGATGCGCTGAAGGTGATGGTGTTGCGTGATGTGACGGAAGCGGCCTGAAACCATAGTCATGTGGGTGTCCATCTGCTGGAGGTGATAGTGTGAAGTGGTGTGACGAGGATGGAATGATACCATGTTGAGCCGGGAGTGCATGAACTAGAGGAGATGGTGTGCCATGCTGATATGAATATGGATGACCGGGAGGCGATGAGGAGGTATAATGTGATGACGACGGTCCGGGGCATAAGTCAAGTATGGACGAGTCACATGTGACCATCCGTGGGTATAATGTAATGAGTATCGACCATCCGAATGGGCATGTGTTGCATGGTACGACAGGGTACCTCGTCCAGTGGTGCTAGTCTTCTCTGGATGTCTATTGATGTCCTTCATGTCCTCATCCTCTGGATTACCACGTCCCCTACCTCCCGCCATATATAATGATATCTATATCTATCGCGTAAACGAATAATTCAGTTGAGTCATACAATTAACATTTATAGAGATATATATATTTCATATAACGTAAACATCATTTTTCAATAACATTGATAGATTGCACTAAAAACTCACACAAATCACTCAAACCCATGTTCGCTACCACTGTATGATGACGATATGAACTCATCATCTTCTTCATCGTCCGCATTCGTCTCAAATTCATTGTTGTCTGACACAACTTCACTTGTCGGAGCAACAGCTGTCGATGCTAATGGATCTACATCTACTTCCACGATGTCCATATTCTCATTTGGATCCGCTTGAAAAGCATTGTCCGAGATGGCCATTTCTGAACTAATGGCATTGGTTTCATCAACGAACTTTGGTTGAACCTTGCATATAGCTAACCAATCACTTCGTTCCCTTCTTCCGTGCACAGGGTAAGGAAGATAGTATACTTGATGAGCTTGCATTGCCAATATGAAAGGCTCGTACCTATTGAGCCAACGATTTTTATGAACTTCTACCAAACTCAATTTATGAAGAAGACGTGTACCATTTTGAGTAGGATCAAACCAATCACATTTGAACAATACTGTTCAAGAGACCCATCATGGTAATCAATTCGAATTACGTCTAGGAGAACACCGTAATAATCAGTATCGTTCCCACCATTGACGCATACACCACTATTTTGTGTTGTTTTGTTCGTACTGTGGGAAAGTGTGTCGAACTTATATCCATTAACGAGGTGTGCAGGATAACTCGTACATGAAAGCATTGGTCCTTGATAAATGTGACGAATCGCATCTGGCACATCATTTTGTTCAGCCTAAAATGTAATATTACAATATTACAATCCTGCATGTACGTAATGAGACGTTCTACTTCTAAAATGATTTGAATTACGATTATATAAACTGTTACATACATATTGCAAGAACCACGCTGCAAATTGTTGCTCAAGTTTGCTCTCAATAGCTTGATAGGTGATGTTTGGTTCTTGCAAACGAACCATTGACTTGAAAATGCTACGAAAAAGAATATGACATTAAACACTGCATGGAAATAATGTCAGAGGAAAAATCACCATGAATGGTAATACCTTATAAACGGAACTACTTCCGGGCAATTTAGTAACACATATTGATGAGCTACAACATACTCTTCTGACGTGAGGTATCGTTTCCTCGCTTTTCCCAATGGTCGTCCCGGATGAATGAAAATCGAGAATGCACCATTGTTAGCAACACTCGGACCTACTCCACCAGCATCATTTCGTTGGATTCTTTCGTGCGGAGTAATGATATGATCCTCGAAGTAGAAGGAACAAAAATAAGATGATTCTTAAACTAAGTAAGCATTACATATCGACCCTTCGACTTTCGCCTTGTTTCTAACATTGTTCTTCAAATGCTTAAGATACCTATATGATGAGAGGAAACATTGGGACAGTACGTCCGTCAAATTAGGTAGGAATAACCAATATAACCTAAGATATTAGTTTTTTCATACAATAATTGTTTATTGATTACAAAAATTACCTTTCGAATGGATACATCCACCGGAACTGTACTGGTTCGGCGATATGGGCCTCGTGTGCTAAGTGTATGGGAAGATGCTCCATTGAGTCAAAAAAACTCGGTGGGAATATTTGCTCCAACTTGCATATTATTTTGGGAATGTTAGAGTGCAACAGCTCGATTTCCGCCATATTAAGGTTCCTAGCAGTCAAGTCTCGAAAAATAAACTTAACTCGCTAATTACAATCCACACTTTATCCTCTAGTAGTTCACGAAATGAAACAGGAATCAATCTCTGCATGAACACATGACAGTCATGACTTTTCAGCCCAAACATCCTCAATTTGTTAGCGTCCACACATCGACTAATATTTGAAGCATATCCATCAGGAAAGTGTAATTGTCGTACCCAATCACACAAGACTTCTTTCTTACGTTTATCGAGTGTATAAGATGCACTGGGATATGAATTGGACGTAGGGTCATATTCGAGGAAAGGTCGATTGCAAATATCTTTTACATCTAGTCTCGACTTGGCATTGTCCTTAATCTTCCCAGGAACACTCATAATTGTATTAAAAATGTTGTCGAAAACATTTTTTTTAATGTGCATGACATCCAAATCGTGCCTAATGAGATTCGTCTTCCAATATGGTAAGTCCCAGAATATGTTTTGTTTCCTCCACCCTGAATACTTTGCAATCTCTTTGTTCACATGAACGGAATCGATTTCAGTTACTTTCATCAGTCCCAAAGCTTCTATTTTAGCAAGAATTTGTTCCTCGGATTTTAATCTCGGTGGTCCTTTTTGACAAGTTGTATCGCGTCTGAAGCCGTTCTTATCACTTCTTAAAGTGGAGCCACGCGCTAGGAACCGATGATGGCAATCAAACCAAGAAGTTTTTCCACCGTGCTTTAATTGGAATGCATCTGTGTCATCCATACAATAAGGACAAGCTCTCTTTCCATGTGTGCTCTAGCCAGACAACATACCATAAGCAGGGTAGTCGCTAACAGTCCACATAAGTGCAGCTCGGAGTTGGAAGTTGGTTTTGGAGGAAATGTCGTAGGTCAGTACCCCATCATGCCACAGATCTTGCAACTCATTTATCAAAGGTTGTAGGAAGACGTCAATCAAATTTGAAGGATTAGTCGAGCCCGGTACGATGACCGTTAAGAACATGAACTCCTTCTTCATGCACATTGAGGGGGGTAGGTTGTAAGGAGTGAGAATTACAGGCCACGATGAGTATTATTTTCGGATCGGCCAAATGGTTGGAAACCATCCGTACATAAACCTAAACGTACATTGTGAATTTCAGCGCTGAATTCCATGTTCACATCATTGAAATGCTTCCATGCAATAGAATTGGAACAATGTTGCATGATGATGCCATCTAAAATGTGTTCCCCATACCAACGCATGTGCCTCGTCTTCGCTTCAGATGCGAATAAACGCTGCAATCGAGGTGCTAGGGGGAAGTAATACATTTTTTTCCAAGCCCGCGACACGCCACTCCGTCCTTCACTTCTAGTTTGTTCATACCTTGATTCACCGCAAAACTTACACGTCATCAACTCTGAATCCTCGCCCCAATAAATCATGCACATAGACTTGCAACAATTAATTTGCTGGACTGGTAGCCCCATCCCTTGCATTAGTCGTTTCGTGTTGTAAAAGCTATCGACTAAACAATTGTTACTCGGCAATGCGTCTTTACAAAATTGAAGAATTTCATCGAACGCCTTTTCAGAAATATGATGTTCTGATTTGATTTTTAGGAGTCTCGCGACTGCCGACAATTTCGTCATGCTCTCGCACCCTTGCCATAGCGGCCGACCTGCTGCGTCTAACATATCATACAAGTTTTCCATGCCAGGATTTGGACGTTGTTCCGCATGACACCAATTGAAACTCGGACCAGCCAAGTCGTGCACCATCTCATGATACGATGTACGATAATTAGCTGCCTGTGTCCCTTCGTGGTCATCATTTCTCATCATATTGCTAGGTTCGTCAGGTACATTTTGAGTGTACATATATTCTTTTTCCCCTTGTTCCGACCAACATTGATATCCCGGAACAAAGCCTCGACGAAGAATATGAAGTTCTACTGTGTCAACATCATAGTATGAACGATTACGACACTTCGTACGATTGTATGGACACCGAATTTTTCCCTCAGCGGCGAATGTCCTACAGTGCGTCTTTGCGTATGTGATGAACTCGTTCATGCCGTTTATGAACTCTCGTCGAGTAAAGCCATTTTCAATACGACTATACATCCATTCTCGATTAGTAGACATCTCGATCCTAAGTTTTTCAGCTGATAAATAGATAAATCTTATCAACTCTAACAAAAAAGAATATAACTCCTAAAAATTTACTATATTTTTACAAAATAATCCAAATTAATATTCATTAAATTGGATTATATATAATCTTGAGATTTTTAATATAGCTACGTACCTAGTAAGTATCAAGTCAATAACAATCACGATTAATATAAACAATATATAATTTAAAAGTTCAAAGGGAAATACGATTAATAAGGTTCTTTAGGTGTGATTTCCCTACAAACTTGCTATGTACAAACATTATATAATTTTTTCCCTCTCCATGAATTGCCCAAGTTTTTTTCCAAAATCTCCATATACTCTCGACATTTCTTATCAATTCTTACTAATGAAGTATAATAAATTTATAGACTTTTCTTTATTTTACAAATAAATCTAAATATTCTTCAATTCCTAACATATATAAAATATTGAGATTTCAAATATAAATACGTGCCAACTTAGCTTGTCATATGACAAGCAATGATTTGGGACTTTATCATTGCTGATATTGTTGTTGTCGATTTTCAAGTCGTGAGTTAGGGGTGTTAGTTCTCAAATGCTTTTATATTAGAACGGAATTTTATTGAATTTCAGAAAGGTTCGATTTACTTAGGAATTTTATTTAATAATGGTGTATTTTTAATAAGGAGTTTGGTTTATGGGGTTCAGTTTGATTAAAAGATAGGTTGAGGTCATTCGCTCCCTTTTTCCACTTTCTTTACTAAGTTTTTTCCTACCGTTTCTATTTTCCTCTTCATATGCTCAAATGTTCTCGCCTATCTTCCTGCTTTTGTACTTTCCAAATAGTTTACTTTTTGTGTTGTTGTTCTTGAACTTAGTAGGTATAGAACTTAATATTGGTGTTCAACTTATTGTACTTTTTCATCTACTATTTTCAAGATTTTTCTCTTGCTATAGTTCTTTTCTATGTGTGCATCAAATATTATTCTTGGTACTTTCATTGCATCGAATTAGAAAATGGAATTATTGACTTATTTTACAATTTAATCATTTATGAAACATGCGATGTGGCTTTGAAGCCTTATGTAGCTCTCCTTTTGTTTCAACAGGCGGGGTCTTCACCAATTGGATATATAAAATGTTTTAGTTTGTTTAATGCTAATTATTTCAATAAATGCTAATTAAACTACCTAAATGCAAATTCGCTTTGTTTTACTTGTTGATTTTTTAGCGACAGATTGTTCAATTGTTGATTTGTTGTTGTTTAGCAACAGATTGATCAAACGTTGATTTGTTGTTGTTTAGCAACAGATGGTTGAGTTATTGATTTGTTGTTGTTTAACAACAGATTGTTGAGTTGTTGGTTTGTTGTTTTTAGTATAACACCCGAAAACTTAGATTTCCTAATTTCAGTAGTAATGAAATCAAAATTCAACCAAAATTCAAAAAAATAAGCTTAAGAAAACGCAAACCAGGACTGTTATGCCTTCGTGCTCGTCCACGGGTGTGCAAGTCGTAGAGGACACCCGAAACTCAAACAAGGATGAGTCAGGGCGGCAGCGGCGGTGGAGCAGCCGGCCCCCAGCGGCGGAGGAACGGGGATGAGCAGCGATGGCAGCACGGGGTCGCGGAGCCATGGTGGTGGCGGCGGCGGCGGAATCGTACGCGATAGGCCGGAGTGGCGGCGGAGAGAAGGGGGGCGAGCAGCGGCTGCGGAACAGGGGCCGCGAGCCGTAGTGGTGGCCAGCAGCGATGGAATCGAATGCGACGAGCTCGAGCAGCGGCGGAGGAAGGTGGGAGAGCAGCGGCGGCGAAACACGGGGCCGTAGAGCGGTGGTGGTGGCCAGCAGCGGCGGAATCGGACGCGATGGGCCTGAGCAGCGGCGGAGGAACGTGGGCGAGCGGCGGCAGAGGAACCGGGCCTAACCAGCGGTGGAGGCACGGGGGCGACCAGCGGTGGAAAAAGGGGTGGGATCGGCTTGCGGTGCAGAGGAGTCATAGAGACGGCGAGTCGCGGTCGACGGCGACTATGTTAGTGGACAACGACGGCGACGGTGGTGGCGAGGCTTGTGCGGCGGCAGAGAACTTCCAGCGGCGGCGGAGTGGCTCGAGTGGTGTTTGCACAGATAGGGGTCCGAGGTTGATCGGGAGTAAACCCTTTTGGGTAGCGACAGATTTAGTCTGTCGCTGATCTGTCACAAATCAGCGACAGACTTTCCTCTATCGCTGATGTCTCAGATCTGTCACAGATTTTGCTACAGATCAGCGACAAACTTGTTTATGTCCATGATCTGTCGCAGCTCAGTCACAGACTTGGCGGAAAATTATGGCGGGGAAATCGGCGACAGATCTGTGACAAAATACAATTTGTCACAATTTTTGTCACAAATTTGCCACTAAATTGTTGTTATTCAATCAACCGAGTCAAACAGACTATCTGATGCAGAACTGTTGCTGATTTGTTGCTGTTTAGCAACAGATTTCATATGTCACGATTTTTTTATGTTATTCCTCCATATTCTTGTAGTGATCTAAGGTAGTCGGTGAGTTCAAGACTGTTATTGGTGCCTTCGATAAGGCATACCAGCTTTTAAACCTCTCTGTGGATATTTTCGCTCGCAGAGCTCTATATGTCTAATTTTCATCCAGTTTCTCTCCATAAAATCATAGAGTGTCGTGAGACAGTCAGTTTAAGTCAAGTTTATGCGATGGAAATGAGTTATTCGGCTCACAATTTGGTAAATTTTCAATTCATGATATTTTTCTACAATTCAATTTGAATTCTCGCGATTTTTCAGTTTCTCTCATGGGGTTTTGATTGAAATTGTGATAGATTGTTGTTAATTAGTATATTGGATTGATTTGCATCCATTTAAGATAAATTCCACCGATGGGAATTAAGATTTTGGTGAATTGAATTGATGCGATTTAGTCGATAATTGTTTTTTAAGATGTTTTATAGTTAAAATTGATTTACATTGGGTTTATGGATGAATTGGATGATTAGTTTTTTTTTTTCGAATTGGCTCCACAGGCTTTGAAATATTTTAAATTCGTTTGGATGTGATTTGTTAGTGATTCATGTCAAGTTTTGAGGATTTGATTGCAAAAGGATTGATTAGAGAGGATTCATTAGTTCGAAATAAATAAAGTTCACCTAATCAACATGCCATATTGAAAATTCATAACTTCTATATTTGTGATCAGATTTAAATATTTTTAAGTCTATGGAAAGTATGAAGTGAGCTTGACAAGTTTCTTTTTCTGTTATTATGACAAACATTAAAGTTTTGAATGCTAAAATGTTACCGTAAGTTAGCTAGTTGAAGTTGTTATAAATAATTATGTTTGAAAACATTTATCGAGCATATTTTGGCTGATGTTTTATAGAGTTTCATTATTTAGTTTTACTTGAAGCTTTAACCTTAATATAATTGGATATGAAGGGATGCTATATTCAAAGTGATTTGACGCTCCGGGAACCCTAAGAATTAAGCTCAAAATCGGTTGTTTGTAAGTAAATCCTATAGTAACATTCACATTGTATGAGTATTTTTTGAATATAATTGCATGCATTGGTTTATCGTTGCATATTTATTGGTTATACATTCATGGACACGAGAGGAAGGAGGCTCTTAAAAGTCCCATTGTGTTCATTGGTTATTTATGTGGTAGGGTAAATACTGTGGTGCTCTATAGCTGGAGTCACTGATCATTGTAGACACTTAAGAGACTTTAAGAGGATTCGTGATGCTTGCAAGGATCATACTCCACATAGAGATTCAAGGGACTTCCTCTCAAACTTATGAGTTTTATTATTGTTTACCCACCACTTTTGGAAGACATCATCTTATTGTTGTCGGTCAATAGAAACGGGATGGATTGCGTAATTGTATATTTATGATTCCTAGCGATATTATTGTTAGTTTGAAGTTATTGGAACACAATACATTTGATTATTAAAGGTTTACAGGATAGTGTGAGATTTACTCATCTGACATTGTTAAATATTTATAATTGGATAATGACATGTTCGAACGGCGACAAAGGAAAGGGAAAGCTGTCAGGTTTTTATGATTTGCCCAGTTTCATTCTCTCTTTGTATGTATTGTTTTTTATATAACATATTATAAATGGGTTTTTAGGTTCATGTATGGTTAGGATCTCCTTTGAAATGGTTGTAACAGTTTAGAAATGGATTGGGATAATTGTGGAGCTAAAGTAATGTTGGTCAAAGATTTTGATATCCTAAATTAGGTTGGAATGAATATATATTCCATTGATGCAATATATATTGATATGGGGTGGATTATGAGTCTTTCGGCATTTCCATCAAGTTAAGCGGGTTTTGTTGAAGATTTAGGAAGGCCGAGTTTTTCGGTGTAGGTTTTAAAATAGAGGAGAGGTGTTGCTGAGAGTCTTTAGTGAGTTTTGAGGATTATTTAATCAATATAAACGGACTTTGAAGTTTCAAATGGACTTTTAGGATTCTATAAGGTTAATAAAGTCTTATATTTTATTATTACGAGGTCGAGATTTCATTTATTTATTAATGTGATGTTAAGGCTTACTAGATTATCAGGGGATTAAGGCAATCTAGGTTAGTCGGATGCCCTAATTAGGTAGGATCTGATACTCCAATTCCATACTTAACCTCAAACAAAATGACCTAGTTACCCCTCATAACCCCCATAATCCCTCACATGTCTCTCTCTTATTATGCACCCTACACATACCGACAACCCTTTCGACTTCGATGATCCCCTCTAAGCACCAGCAACGTAAACTTGCAATTTTTGAGCCCACTACCATCGTAATAGTCAACTTTTTCATGCTTTATGATGGAAAAAGTTGTATTTCTACTATTTTTGTGCATTTATGGGGTTTGAACAAAGTCTTTGTTTGCTAGGACATTGTTCGTTTAGATTGTTTGGTGGCTATTGACCTTACAAAATGGAGGATGAACGTGTAGGGGGTGCGGATGTGCAAGATGGATAGGTATTTCTTGAGTTTTTACTCGATCTGTGCCTTTTCAGGGTTCAAAACATGGGTTCTGCCTCTGGTTCATCCATGCAGGGTCGAACCATATGTTGTAGGTCGGTTATACATGGGCGAACAATCTTATATTGTTCAATCATGCATGACATAATTATATATGTTTAGTCGGTCATGTGTGACTAACCCAATACTTGGACATGCGATCCATTTGGGTCAATCATACATGGTCGACCAATCATGTATGGTTCAGTCATGCAGGACTGATCTATATGTGTTCATTTGGCCGTGCACGATTGATCCAATACAAAGAAATTGGATTTGTTTTTGTCGGTGATAATGGTCGACCAATCATGTATGATTTGGTCATGCAGGACCGAAGACCTAAGACTCAATTCGTGTAAGGGATGAAGGTGTCAACGAAGTGTCCACAAAGAATTGAAGACCTAATGGATGGGGTGCCCTTCTCAACTAAAAAGGGTAACTTCGGGCTTTAACATAACATTGGTGTGCCCTTATCAAAATAATGTGTGCCCAAATCTAGTGGCTTGCCCTTGCAAAATTATCATTTGCACATAGAACGATCAATAGTTTAACTGGTTTAGAATGAAATGTGGAGCCCTAGCTTAAGTTATACATGGGCTCATATGTTTTCATGTGAAACAGTGATGGTATAGGTAGCTTTTACGTTAGATTAAGGGTTGTATAAGAGTTACCGAATATTATCTCAATCAAAGAAAAATTTTACCTTCCTTGCTTTGACTATTGGCTTCTTGATCTTCAAGTCCTTTGTATAGAGCAATCTCGTGTTAATTGTGTGTTGTAAAATAAGTTGTAAATCAACTTGAAACTTATAGATCTAAAGTATGAGAAGCATGAGCTAAGAATTACAAGAACAAGTAGAGAAGAGAAGACAAAATAAAATAGCTAAAATTGAGAAATGTATAAATTTTCATGCCAAGACTGGTGTATATATTTTACAATTGAAGTAACCCCTTTATATGGTCCTTTGTCAAGATGATAATGAGTACTTGCATAAAGTGTGCAACTTACACTAAGGCCTTGTTTGGTTAGAGGTAGAGTTATCTCCCGAGAGATAACTTACAGGGAGTTGAGAACTAATCTTGTTTGGTTGCCTAACTTGTCTGTAAGTTATCTCCCAACTTATACCCCAGGGTGTAAGATATCTCCCCACCATCCTCCTAAGGAGTTATCTCCCAAGAGTTGTAGACACAATTACCTCTCATTAATGATTCATTTACTATCAATCACTCTCTTGTTTGAAGGCTATTTATATCAATTCATATTTTTTATTGTTTAAAAATTTGAAACTTCCCTACAAGTTTAAAGTTGAACCATAAAAATATTAACTCCAAAGAGATAACTCTCAACTAACACTTTAAGTTAGCAAAAACGAACCAAACGAGGCCTAAAGTAATATGTTATACAAGATTACAAGCTACATTCACAATACATAAATAAGTGAGTACCTAATGGAAAGAGATACAAGTTACATGGATTCTACAAGTTACATGCACGTGCATTTACAATTCAATGCAAGTCATCCACATACTTGAACA
Source organism: Stephania yunnanensis (assembly GCA_039657365.1). Lineage (NCBI taxonomy): Eukaryota > Viridiplantae > Streptophyta > Magnoliopsida > Ranunculales > Menispermaceae > Stephania > Stephania yunnanensis. Next base: position 20,293,035 of record CM077581.1, on the reverse strand, counting down.
ATGTGTCATTCAATATTACAATAATATATAAGAGGTGAATGAAACGGAAAAACTTGATGAGCTGCTGGAATTTAGGAGATTGAAGGATCAAGAGAGAAGATTAACAGCAATCTAGCTAGGAAGTTCAAGGGTTTGAAGCTTAAACCTTTAGGTATCAATCTTGCGTTTCTTTTCATTCTCTTATATGATGGAAATTAGATCCTGTGCTCAAAATTCTATTTTGAGAGATTAGGAGTTGATTCTCCACTCATTTCGTGAGGTTTTGATCAAAAAAAATTTTCAGTTATTAAAATGGCTTCAAAGTCCGAAAACTATTTTGTTCAAATTTGAAAAATCTCATGTTCTTATACTCAGATTTGGAGCTTTTGGTACACAAATTTAATGGACTAAATTTTAAACAAAAAGGGGCCTTCAAATCACTGAATTTTTACTGCTATTTGATTGTTCAAATGCCTTTTAAAAATCTGGACATAACTTTGTGGAGACTGAACTAATTTTTGGGTAAAATGTTGGGTTTTTCACTGTATTGAACCAACACTGGTATTTTGGGGATGTCACCCTCATTTTAACTCCAAATAGGGTGATTCCAACGCCATTTGAAAAGTGACTCATAGACCAACAACTTTTGTCTCTGACAATTATTTGAAATTCATAACTTTTTTTGCCCTAAAATGCTCTGCAAAATGAGGGATCAAACTGGCATTACGGGATTTTGAGGTGTTGAACATGCATCGGTCTCATGAACGTAACTCTCTCAACTTAAATCCAATCTGAGCACTATCTAATTCTCTGAAAATTTGGTATATAACTTGACATTATTGCACTCAAAGTTAATAAAGATTCTGATGTCTTGATGGTTTAAAATGAAGCCCAAGTCGACCACTCGAAAATAATTTTTAAATTATGAAACCCATGAAAAGATAGTTTTTTCAGGTTGTTATGATCTTAGCGAGTCTAAACCTTAACTGAATGACTCAAAGGTATCTAATAAAAATGAAATTGACACCAGGGACCTAAGGGCTTAGTGTCGGGTGTCGGATGCGTGTTACAAGGCATGCGTGAACCATTTCGGAGCCGTTTTTTGTTGCACTTCATAGCGTTGAAGCTAAGTAAACTAGTAGGGGTACAACATGATTTCTCTTATCATTTATTGGTTAAATTCTTTCGTGAAATGCTAGCTTTGTTAAATCTATTTTGTCTTGGTGAAATTATGTTCTTTGTGAACTGTTAGCTTCATGAATTGCCCATGTGAATTAATGACCGTCTTGAAAATTCATTTCATGATATCATTGTCTTAATTTATTATCTTTGTGATATTTATATTCAGTATTGAGTGGCTTAGGGTCTAAATGGTCAGTATGGTAGTCACAGGTGAGGTAGAAATGCTTCCTGATTTTTCTACCATCGTGACTACACGGACTGTTGGACTTACCAAAATCCGCAGATTAAGATTAGGGAAGTCAAACTGGTAGATGTAGCTACAGTATGCTACAATTGATGCATCAATCTAAGTTGTTTGCAGTGACTTAGTTAGGTCCACAACCCGTCTTGAAGGCCAAGTAGTGGCTTACATCGAACATGATGGACTTGGATCATTTAGACGTATATTTCTTTGCGTTCTCGATACTCATCTACTGTTGTTATCTCAATTATCTTGTTCTATCATGTGTTTATTGTACTCATTCTTTGTGAAATTATTTGCATGATCTATCGACTAATCTTTGATTTGATACTTGAAATACTGATGAGACTCATCTGGTTTTACTCATTGGAATTGTTGCTTTTTTGGCAACGTTTATAGTTCCTTCGTCTAGCAAAGGCACACTGGAATTGTTGCTATCTTGGCAGCGATGGTTGTTCTTTCGTCTAGCAAAGGCAATGAGTTGATGCTTGGTGACTACCTCTAAGCTACCCTCATAGTAAGCTTCTATTTTTCTTACTCATAGGTTTATATTTGCATGCTTATAATATACTTGTTTTTGTAAACAATGGTAATTCAGGTTGAGAGCACACCTTGGATAGACGTATATGTTATTTTCTCGTACTTTGTCACCATTTATGCATGAGATCTACTTTGTGGGGTTTCCATGTAAAGTTGTCCCTGACTTCATGTTATTTTAATTGTAGTCGTTTTTAATTCTTTTATTTCCTATAACGACCCAAAACCCAAAACACTTGCACATGGGCAATTTGATAATTATGAAGACCCTACATTAATTAGACCCAAGTATAAATTTAATTACGAAACACATCCCTTTTCTGGGTCAAACAAATAATAGGTGAGGGAGAAAGGAAAAGAAGAGCTAGAGGGAGTCAACCATGGTGCTCTTGGTATTGAAATTTCAATTTTAGGTGCACACCTCTTCCTTATCATCTATTCTCTTGTTTTGGTCAGGATTGGAGAGAAAATTGTGAGAGTTCAAGGTGTAGGGGATGAGAGTTGGAGGAGAGAGACCAAAAGTTGTAGCGGAGCGTCGACGGCACCGCTGAAGGGAACGACGAGAGCCTCACTGTCGCTGTCGTCGGCGGGAGAGTGGGGGCTCCACCATGTCGCCCCCACCTCCCCATTGAACCTCCATGGCGAACACCCACACCAAGGGCCTATTGGCCCCTAGTTCCCAAACCATAGGCCGAGCAGACCACTGGCTCGGTCAACTAAAGGATGATCGACCCTTGGATCTAGTCTAGTTGCAGATCAACCCTGTGGGGGGGGGGGAGTCAACAGGGGTCCATGAATGAAGGGGAAATCATCCCCTCATAAAATAGAGCGCACCCGTGCTTCTCGGGAGATACAACAGCAAGTCCCACCTACCGACAACGACGCATCAGGACCCCAAAACTGGTCCCCGACAATACGAAACCTATGGGGTCCATTACTAAAGTCAAATCAGTTGAAAATTAAACAGCTTTAAATTGTAAATTGTATTGATGTGGAATGTTTAATAATTTTTTTGATGGGTAGTGCTAGATGGACTTAAAAAGTCCGGACTCAAACAATCAAAAAGACATAAAGATCCTTAATTTAAATTTATTATTAGTGTTTGTGGGTAGAGGGTAATTAGGTCTTTTACTTAGGTAGATATCTTAAATTGTTAACAAAAAAATCTTTGGGTCTGGACTCAAAGAGTCCAAACAGATTTTTTGTTTTTTGATTTGCGAAGGATTCCTAAAGAACTCTAGACGTGGAAATCGAGTTGGAGTCTTACAACGAGTCAAGGTAAACGAGAGCTTCACTCACGTATTAAATACGACTTGATATTAAATGGTTAAGGATCATGTTTTGAATGAAAAACTTGGTTTATGGGTTGCATCATGGTATTGGTTTGAATCTCCGTATCTATGGAATGTGAATGCACTTGTTTTCCCCATATATGTTATTCATTGCCCCAAGATGTTTGGAGTCCCCATTAAGGGGCCTAATTAGCAAGTTATTAAATATGAATTCCCCAAGATGTTTGTGGTGCCTTCGAGGGCTTTCTAGTTAACGCCCTAAGATGTTTTATGGAATTCGCCACCGAGGGCTTTACTTGTCTAATTAAATGCACAGGTGTATCATTTTGTACACGAATTGGAGTTCCTCCTTTTTTAACTTGGTAATAGAGGAACATGTATTAGTGGCAGCTTCGGATGAACTTATTTTGTTGTGGTGCTACTAGTTGGGGGGCGCAATAGCCATTGCTTCCACTAGTGGTTTGCATCAAATCAAAATTGAAGGATTCAGTCACCGGATTCCTACCAGTACCTAGCATGCAATGAATGGAACAATGACTTATATTTATTAGTATCTCTTTACGGTATATCTCTTGTGGGGCCCCTTGCTTGAATGATTTGAATTCAATTATGATTTGCAAATTTCTTTCCTATTATAGTTTAATGAATCTTGGAACTTGCCTTAAGAGTTATGAATGGATGGCTTCTCACTTGTTTATGGATATCAACCTTACTCCCATGCTTCTATATGTTTCAGAACTTATCTACATGCTTATGTTTGGATTTGAATAATGTCTTGATGCTTTCTACTCAATGCTTGTAATTTGGTTTCAACTTCATGTTAAGTCTTGCATAAGTATTAAGTAATACTTACGCAATTGATCTTTGAGCAAGGTTTTCCTCTTATTAAGCTTCGTTGTCCCTTTTAGCTCACCCCACTGACATTTCAGGGCTTTCCACCTTCTTTTTAGACCGCGGTAAAGGAAAGGTAACGTTGTGATATTGTACGTGGGCCTTGCTTGCTACTACTACTCTATTGACCTTTTGTTTTTGGAAACTTTAAATTGGGTTGTAAGTTAAAATAGCTCATTTGGGTAGTTTGGAAACCTCCTTATCTAGTTTGAGCTATTTGGAAGCTTTGTGGTGGTTTCAAAAGCTTTTTGACCTTTGGGAGTTTTCTAGAGGGATTAGACCAACTTAGACTTTTAAACACCTTTCTTATTGATTATATGATTTATGAAATTTTAGTTTCGTTTATACTTCCGCATTTATTATTCCATATTATTCATATGTTATTCCGTTGTTTGAAATATGCCTGCCAGACCGTTAGTTAGGCCTGGTTCAGGTTTGGGTGGCGGTCTGGGTCGAGCGACCCGACCCTAGTTCAAGAGAGGGTCATCACATTTTCGCTGCGTAAATTATTAAGACTTGCAAAACTTAATAACAACTCTAATATGCCACGACTTAATGATAATTAACTTGAATACGAGGCTGACTAGATGTACGTTTACTCCATGACGGTTGGTCGGGGGCCACGTAGATCTAGTGCCGATTAGGGCCTAATTTGTGGGATTTGAGGTCGTCACACTATCTACGAGAGCTCAAGTGTCAAATCATCTCAAAGACCATTATATAAAGTTGACATTTCTGAGGCATTGCGAGGAGAGTACAAGTAGCTTCAGGCCTAATTGGTGCGACAAATGCAAGGCGAGATATGAGAGTAGCGAAAGCGTCTTACGAAAGAGTGATAAAAATTGGTATCTCAAGAAAATGATGTTTTAAGTGAAAATAAGTTCAATGGGTGGCGTGTACATATCCAAGAACATCTCCACCGGTTAATGTGGGTTGAGACCACGTATAAGTGTCACCTCATCAATTTAAAGAGAATACATATCTTATGTGGCACCCATTTTCATCAAATTAACAATCAAACTCAAAAGTGTTCTCCAATGCAAATTGTGAGTTAACCAAACTTAAAAATGTTTTCCAATGCAAAATGTGAGTTAAAACCTTTGTTTTGGCCTTGTTTTGATGTGAGTTGAGACTGTTGTTTTGGCTTCTGCTTTTAGAAAATGCTATAATGAAACCCAAAGTCACATAGAATAACTCAGGAATTTTCACAGGGGCGTCACTCGATATGACTTTGAAATGTCATTCCAACATTTACTTATTTTTATATTTCTATAACTAAAAATAATGACATGGATGGCTACTCCAATATCTACTTCCTCTACTTTTTCTTGTGCCGCGTCAACTATCCTTCCATGTGGCATCCATTTTCACCCCAATACATGTTTGCATTGGAGATGCTCTAAAGGACTCCAACCAAACTGTAATAAGTCGTCCCCAATGATTTTCCTTTCTTTTAAGGAACATCGTCAATTGGCACCCAGTGATTCAATTATAAACCAATTCATTCAGAACGAGGGAATAAAGTACAATGTTCATGATATGTACAAGTCAGATGATGCTCCTAACTCTAACAGAGCGAAATGAATGTCAATATATACAGAAAAGACTTGATTTTGCAAGCAATAAATCTCAAAATAGAGACAACAAGATAATCACATCCCATGTTTCTTGAACTTGAAAGGCAACCCAGCCAATTCTTCCACTGACTATACAAGCATCAGAACAGCTTTGATATCACATTACAAGAACTCCAGAACGCTACAGAAGCTGCCTTGAGCAATGCTGGGTTCTGGTATATCCTGTTAGAGGGAATAACTGGTGAGGCAGTGGCATTTCCAAAGTAAAATGTGCAGGGTAAATATAGATCAAGAAATACGCAAGCCCATTTCAGAAGTTAATCCTTCTACTGATTCGGTATACGATGCACTTTAACTTTTTTTCAGAATAACCATGGAGCACGAATATCCAGGTTATGCCCAATCAACCACATGGGTCCACAGTTGATCAAAATACCACAGCAAGCGGGGCAGTGGAGGAGATTTAGACTCATGCTCCAAGAGAGGTCGAAAGTGGTATGATTAGCAGCAATGCTAATTCAATATCCAGTTTTATAAATAATAAAAAAAAAATTGCTTTTCCGAACAGCTTGAGTATAAATTGAAAAGAAAAAAAAATAAAAATAAATAAATATATATATATATATATATATACATATATACATATGAGCCTGATACAAGAAGTTCAATATTTCAAAACTTTTCTCAACATGTAATGATCATATAATATTCTAAATTAAAAAATCAAATAATACTTGATATCGATCACTTCCATTTTATAGGTGTCTATAAACAAGAGACCCAATATAATCCATGACCCCAAAGAAAATATTTAGAGATTTGCTTTGGTAAGTTTTGGAATCCGCATAAATAATTTGAATGTTAATGTTAAGAATCCATAAACTCTCCGAGTGAATTTCACAGAAACTCGTGTTGACATACACAGATATTGAATTAGACCTTCTAGTGAATGAAATTGAGGGTGAAGCTAAATTAAAATCGTTGGTTCTTCCTTTATTCGCTTTCATTAATTAAGGAAAATGTTATGTAAAACATGTATGATGTATCCTTCAAAATATATAATGTGCCGTTGCTATATTAAGTAACTATAGCCCTAAACTCAAAGTTGAAAGTTAGGAATAAGATGAAAAATGTACCAAAGGCGAACATATGATGGAAGAGAACATATAAAGTAGCTTACCCAATAGCAGTTGTACCCCAAGATGCTACGTTGTATATAACTTTGCTTCCATCCCATGCCTTTCGAAGTTTCCCCTTCTTCTTCTTAACCGAAAAAGTTTTGCTCAGAGCTAGAGGGAAGCAGAAAGAGTGTTAAAATTCTCTTTCAAACCAATGAAAATTGTGAAAACTAAAGCAATTGAAAATTTTGCAAATAGTTCAAGTAAACTAATGAATGCAAAGTCTTAAAAGAAGAAAGAAAGGAAGGAAAAAAAAAAGAAGCTCACCTTCTTGAAGTTGATTTGGAGTAAGTTCCTGCAGAAAGGTTAAGTTAGTGAATCACCATTTGTATTATAATCCATCACTAATTTACTAACCATTCACAATAGGCTCACTGAAAAAATGCCACAGCTTAGATGTTGATCACATACAAATAAAATTTGGAAATCTTCCAGTCACAACGTCACTAATGTATAGACCTTATTCTCGTAAAGCCACAGCTGATTGTGGAGTTTTGAGAAAAACAACAACCGAAACAGATGCTTACAAGGCAATTAGAGATTGTGAAGTAAATTTAGTCACAGACACGGATACAAAAATAATCATCCGGAAGATCAAGTTATTCAAGAACTCTCCAAAGAAGAGAAACAAAAAAAAAGGAAATATATATGTATATATATATATATATATATATTTTCCTAATGGCCATTGGCTTCATTATTCAAAAACTAATGTCCTAAATGAAATAATAAACCACCAAAAATGATGGGAAAGTTGGCTAAAATATAGAATAAGCTAACAATAAAATACATTCTTTGCAATTTGAATTGCTATGCATATTGCGTCAAATTACATAAGTAAATTTCCATGAACCAATCAACGTGAAACAGAGCTTCCAGAATTTAAGTAATTCTAATTATTCAAGGGAAAAATGATGCATGTCTCATCCAATAATAAAAAAAAAATCCTTTGCCAACTAAAATGTCCTTTCGCTTCACTATACTATATTAATATATACTTCAAAATTCACATGCTAATATGGACTTTTTCCGACTCATCAGAAAGAGGACGATTAAACTCCAAAATATCTTCAATGTATTTAAGTTTTAGAGCTTTCATCAATTTATTTAAAATAACAGAAGGCTGTCACATTAAATCACCAAGACAAAGACCTATTTCCATAACTCTTAACTTTATAACATTATAAACCATGAAACGAACCATAAAAGTGAAAACACTTGAACTAAGACAAAAAAAGAACTATTAGCTAATATTGTTTATAGTACATGCATAATTTCACATAAGCAACATAACACCATCATTCTCAACAAAACAGAACATCATTCTAAAAAGGTCTAGTAGGCAAAAATATATCCTAACGTTTCAGCATTTAGCCAAAAAATCCTAACGCTTCAATTTTTCCAAAAATATCATAACGTTTGGATTTGATGTAAATTGTATCCTTGGTTCCTAATTACTTAATTTTAAGCTTGCACTTGCTTAAGTGACATTATTAAAACCACTAACTTTGCCGCCTAGGGTAACACTATTAACCAAAACCAAAAAACAAAAAAATACACAACCTAATCCAATGAAAATAAAAATAAAAATAAAAACAAAAAAAAACTCATTCATCTTTTTCATGGGGAAGAGCCCTAACAAGAAGCCAACTGGCCAACCCCATTCGATTGATTTCTCCAAATTCCAAACCCTCATTTTCTCTGTAACCCCAAAAATAAAAGAGAACTAGATTTGAGAAACCCTACAAATCAAAGCATAAATGATGTATTACAAATAAAGAAGAAAAGAAAACTAGTCTTGAAAAACTCCCAAATCAAAAAGAACTAGATTCGAAAAAATTAAAAATCAAAGCATAAATGATAAATAAAAAAAAAGATAACTAGTGTAACTAAAAAAAAAAAGAACCAGATATGAAAAACCCCAAATGAAATAGAAACAAATTTGAAAAATCAAAACGAACCAGAGAGAGTGAAGTAGGAACGCTTGAAAAAGAGAGACATGGCGAGGGTCACGGCTACCAGTAGCAAAGATGAACAACCATGTCTTCACAATGGATTGACCAACACTAGTACGTCAATTCAATGACTATACATTCTAGGTGTTAAGATTTATTTTTCTTTTTGTGGAGTGCAATTGGAGTCACGAGTGGGTTCTTTTTTTGCAGCACGAAGTTCATGACAATGTGCTTCGAAGATGGGTTGGTTCTTGTCATCAATGGTGAAGCTGTCGTTTTGTTGCCCAGTATAGTGATTTTTAATGAAGATTGAGAGATTAATAAATAGGGGTGGGGTGATTAATAAATAGGGGTGGGGTTCTGTAACAAAAAGGGGTTGGGATCCTCTATTCTTGTTAGGGTTCTTCCTCATGAAGAAAATGAATTGGCTTTTTTCATTGGATTAGGTTGTGATTTTTTTTATTTTATTTTTTTTGATTAACAGTTTCATCTTAGGTAGCAAAGTTTGCGGTTTTAGTAATCCCACATCAACAAGTTTAAGGTTAAAATTAAGCAATAACGAATTGAGGATACAATTATCAGTATACTTTTGCAAAAATTGAAATATTAAGATTTTTTCTGCCAAAATGATGAAATGCTAGGATATATTTGCCTATTATGGCCTTCTAAAAAAATTTAAAAATAAATTAAAAACGTACTACCAAACCAACCACAATCTAAAAAGTTTAACTAATTACACAAAACAAGAAATTCTTCCTTAGTAGTTGAAACCAAATGCATAAATCAAATACCTAGTCATCAATCATCAATCCCTATCTGGACCAATTTTATAGATTGTTACTTACTCTATTTTCTAAATATTGCCATCTAAACCCATTAACATTAGGCAAGATGAAACTGATCATAAAATCTACAAATTTCGCTATCTCTACATTTAAGAAACAATTAGCTCCAAGAAAAAATAAATAAATATGGAGTAAATGGTCAAAAAAGATTAGAGACTGCCAACATACTTTAGTTTCTTTTAAAGAAAACAAATATGCTGCCATGAAGCATGCTATGCCATCCACTATATCTTCTTGTTTGACGAGAACATAACCTTCTTCTTTGGATTCAATGTCTTCATCAATATTTCCACTTCCCCATAGATCATTCTCACTAACAACGTCCCATGAGTTACCTTCTTCTGTGATTCAAGGAAAATGCTTAGAAGAAAAAGGTATGCATACAAAAAAAAAAAAAAAATTAAAATTAAAAAAAAAAAAAAACAACAACAGGACATTAGTAAGCTCCTACTATAATGCCATTTCTTTAGTTCTTAGTCTATTGTTCGACTTGAAATATTAAATATATACAAGTTTTTCTATTGTTATGTAGATGTTTTATTATAAAAGCATAGAACTGGCGTTACTAATAGCGTTTAAGTGTTCTATAGAGTTTTATAAGAGATTGAGGTGTTTCGACGTGAGCAGAAATAAATTTGAAGTGTTAGAGGTTAATCAAAGACTAGTAACAAAAACATTCTAGAGTAGCCCTTCACCATGACAAGAAGGAAAACTGTCACGGCAACAGAGAGGAACAGAGAGCTCAAATTATGCATGGTAAATCTTCCATTGAGAAACATGAGGAATCACAAATCTTGAATCATCAAGCAACAGAGCTTGGCACTAGAAAAGAGCAATATCGAAAAAGCCATAGCTTAAATGATTGAATTTGGCGTGGCAAAACATCAAGTAATCGCAACAAGGAAGAAACATGAGGAATCAAAAGTCTTGAATCTTAATCCGAAGTCCGAATTGATGAGGAGGCGAGAGACTATATAAGGAAGCCTTTTGTTTGAGTTTAGAGGTTTATTTTAAAGAGATATGGTTTAGAGATAGTCTTTGTAGCAACCATTGAGAAGAAGCAAGGAGAAAATGAGAAGGAAGGAACTGAAGACTTCAGTATTGTTTTCTCCTTCTTTTATCTTTATTTCATTACCAAAAAAGAGATCACGATTGTTTATAGCTTTTTTTTCTTTTTCTATTCTTTTTGGTAGATTAGCTTTATTTTCTTTAATTACATTTCAAGTGCCTTTTATCTTGGATCTCAATGGATATGTGTTATAATTCTTAATTAATAAATCAGTCTTTTTTTCTTTAAATAATTATTCTTTTTTAGAACTTTCATTATACTTAATGTTATAATGTGATTGGGCACCAAATTGTTATTTTAAATTTTGCATACAGTTCAGAAGGAGAGAGTGTGAGATGAACTAGCTAAGTTCCATACATTGCATGTAGAAAGGATTATAATACGTGATTCATGTTGCTCTGCTTTAAAATTCTAGGGGCCTATTTGGTTCGAGTGTTAGCTAAGCTAAGCCCAGGCTTAGCTGTAAGATTGGCGTTTGGATGGAGTGCCAGCTAAAACTTGGTCTTACCTACATTCATGCTTACCAAATAACAGAGTCCCCCCTGTCATTAGATAACCCCATCTCAAATAAACAAAATGACATTTTTACCCTCATCTCTCTCTCTCTCTCTCTCTCCCTCCCTCCCTCCCTCCCTCCCTCACCGTCGCTCTGTCACTACTCTCCTCTTCATCAATTGATCGAGTTGTGTGTTACCAAAATATCGACCACAACCGCGACTCCAACTGCTTGGGCGCTCTCTTCGACGCTCCGAATACACCTTCACACACCCAAACCCATTTCCCCTTCTCTGCAATTCTCCACTTCCCGACCTACCACCTCAAACGCCGACCTCATTGTTGCGCGGCCATGGCCGCTCTCTCAGACCCACTCGAAGTCTGTGTCAAGGTCTCCGACACAGTGCCCAACAAGCTAGGCGATTGTGAGTACTCACTGTTTCCTCTCTACCCTTTACTTGTTTCCTTGTTTTGTTCATGTGTTTCTCTTGGATTTGGTGGAAATGCAGTGTGGTGTCTTACGTTGGGTTTTTTGGGTTGATAGGTTAAAAGCTTCTTTTTTTTTTTTGGATCAGATGAATTTGTTGTTTGAGTTGTTGAGGGGCTAATTTGGAGGCCGTGAAGATGATTGCTAAGAAGATTGGGGACCGCACTATTGATGGAAAGGGCATAATAGTCAAAAACTAAATCTTACCTAACACAATGAGCATGGAAGCAAACAAAGGATTAGTTTACCTATCACTTGTGTTAGGTAAGCAAGTGAGGAATGCTCCATTAATTCTTGAACCAAACGGGCCCTAAAACTTCATATATTAACATAGGTGATATACATTGGAATATGAATCAATAGATTTACATGATCTTAGCACAAACTTTTAACCAAATTAGTAAATTTCTTTCCTAAAATTAGTTGCATTTAATGTGTGACTCGTTCATGCTTTTAACCAATTACTACACCCCATCAAAATTGAGAGAAATTACATTTGCTTAAAAGAGATTAGAGAAACCATTTTAGTCAAGGAGCTGATTGTGCAAGCAATTGCACAAAATTCCGTCAAATCCCATTTGCACAAGACCTCGCGCAAATGCATTAGTATATTAAATTCATAAAGGGCATCCTCTTTTTTTTTTTTTTTGAAAACGAACATCCTCTTAAACAAAAAGTTGGAAAGCTTCACACAGTAGCCCTGACTGTAAATGCAGCTCAGCAATTCATAAAAAATTACCACCCAAGCAAAAGAATATAGCAATTTTACCATCCTATGCACAATTGGGAGTCCACACTTTGACAAAGCCCTGATAGTTGTCATGTTCTTCATGGTTTTAATGTGTGTTTCTATGTGTTGTGCATTTTCGTGAATTTTTTGGGTATTTTTAGTCTTCATATACCTATTTTCCCCTATTTATTTATTGGTGTCGTAACGAATGCGCCTTGGTGCAAATCCCGAGCCAGATGAGTACTATTTCAAAAGAGAAATTTGAGACTCCAAATTGTTTGTGCATCAAAAAAAAAAAAAAAGATGAGTTCATGTACGTGTGGAACTCGTAAATGGATTAGTTCACATGATCGAGGTGTTGTAGCATGGTGAGAAAAGCGAGTGGACAAACATGGGAAACGTGTCTGCATAGTGTCCCATGGATGTATGTGAAGATTTGCATGAAGGACATTTATGGTGTGCATGGACGGTTGATGTGGTGCGGTGGTGGTTGAATCTTTGATTAAATGCAGGATGGTGTACGAAAGGATGCTATTCATGTGTCAGAAGGGAGATGTGGTGGTAACACATGGCAAGAAGCAAAGCTTATTAAGGCTCCAATAATAGCACCACTTTAAGATCCACTCAAGCGCCCTGCCTCACACCCGGACGCCCAAAACGATTGCCTCCCAAGCACTCCCAAGCGCCTACCTAGGCGCTCTCATGCGCCAACTAGGCGCCTATCTAGCTAATGCCACACAAGCACCACGCAATGTCCAAGGTTGTGCTTAGTATATTTTTTACTACAAATTTGGGATTTTCAAGTGGTTAAAATTGTAAGTTTAGGTTTTAAGGAACACAACAAAACAACAATGAACTCTTTCATCATCTACGTAGAAGCTTTTGGGAGTTGGAGCTTGGAGTTTGATACTTGTAATTGATGTAGGACGTGTAAAGCATTACCCAAGATTGAGTTAGATTAGAAGTTTCTTTGTTGGAGTCCTTGTAAGATTAGAAGTTTAGTTTCTATTTTGATTAGGATTACAAATTTCTATTTTATTAGCAATTTTGTATTATTAGAGTTAGTAAGTTTTAATTATTTTCGTCATTAAATATAATTTTAGAAAGTCATTAAGACTTCAAATTCCTAATTGTATTAGAGTTTTAGGACCTTGGTCGTATATATATATATATATATATATATATATATATATCATATATATAAAAGCACGAATCAAAATTTTTTGAGTGGTAATGAAATTTACATATTTGCCCATACTTCTTTTTTTTCATCTCCAAATCAACATTTTCTTTTGTATCCAAATCAAACTCTAACTCCTTATCAATCCACTACACGTTTTTTTTCTTTATCTCCAAATCAATCATGAATTCATTCTCATCAATCCAATACACTTTTTTTGAAGAAGTAATGTCCTAACATGACTAGCTTATTTTTTCATTCACATCTTATCTCAATCACATTAGAGAATATTGATAAGTTAAAATGTACTTGTATTTCTAATTTTTAGATTTTAATTACAATTTTAAATTTTGTTAATAAATTTTAAGAAATTAATTCCCGCGAGCGAAGAGAGCGGGGGAATCGTGCGTAGCATGTCTTGAAACTAGTATATATATATATACATATATATATGTGTGTGTGTGAGTGTGTGTGTGTGTGTGTTTAGGTTAAATTTTATGATATAGAACATTGAATAAGATTGATATTTGCTAAAATTCCTTCTTTCTTCTTCTACTTGATTTCTCTCCTCTATTCCTCCATTAATTTGGTATCAGAGCCTAGGTTCTATTTCTCATTCTTCCCTTTCTTTCTTTCTTTCTTTCTTTCTTGAGCAAGAGGTTCTTGCATACTTCCTCTTCTTTCTTTCTTCTTAAGCAAGAGATTCTTGCATTCTTTCCTTTCTTTATCTTTCAGTTTCGTTGTGCTGCTGTTCTACTTTCTTGTTGCATACTATTTGGCTGTTGCATATTGTTTTGTTGCTGCTGGTGTTGTTTCCTGCTTGGTTTTCCATTGCACTGTTCATTGTTCCACAAAATTCTACGTTGTTGTTGTCTTGTAGTTTTGGCAATGTTCAGTGTTGTTTTAGGGCGGTTACCGTGTTGTTTTGCTATTGATGTTGTATGCTAATAAGGTGTTTTATCTGCTATCCCACTGAACTTTCTTGGTGTAGCCACACTTAACTCGTTTGTACAAGAAGTAACCTATGTCTTCTTCTGATAGTGGATATTGTCGATATTTGGTGACTTGGAGGAATCGTCCAACTTCTAATGCTTCATGGATTTCTAAGGATGAGTGCATACATATGGATCTTGATCTTTTAGAGAACTACCTTGCTGCTAACTCATCGGAGTCCAGTTCTTTAAAGCCGAGGAGAATTGATGTAGGACATGTAAAGCCTTATCCAAGATTGATTTAGATTAGCGGTTTCTTTGTTAGAGTCCTTGTAAGATTAGAAGTTTAGTTTCTATTTTTATTAGGATTAGAAGTTTCTATTTTATTAGAAGTTTTGTGTTATTAGAATTAGAACGTTTTAATTATTTTCGTTACTTAATTTAATTTAATTTTAGAAAGTCATTAGGACTTCAAATTCCCAGTTGTATTAGGAGTTTTAGGACCTAAGTCATATATATAGGTATTTAGGTTAAATTTTATGATATAGAACATTGAATAAAATTGATATTTGCTAAAATTCTCTCTCTTCTTCAACTTGATTTCTCTCGATTCCTCCATTAGTAATCATTGGTTTTCTTTTTGGGGGGTCGATTTCACTCATTATCACAAAACTTTATCTTTTTTACATTTTGCTCACAAAATTTCTTTTTTTTTCAAAATGGTCATCAAACTTTTCAAAATTTCACCCGTGGACCTCGTGGTCATTCCATCCATCTTCCATTAAATGGTCGTTAAATAGCGTTGATGTGGCGATGAATTAGCGCTAATGTGGCTAGGACCATAAATTTACTAAATTAAAAAAAAAAACAAATGTCAAAAAATTTTTAAAAGTACAACAACAACAACAACATAGCCTCAGTCCCAAATTTTAAAAGTAAAAGAATTTAAATTGGCCCTTATGTGATGCTAACGTGGCGCTGACTTGGTTAAGGCATAAAATTTACTCAATTTTTTAAAATAAATTTACTTAATCTTAAAAAAACCTAAAAAGATTACTCGATTTATAAAAAAAAAAAAAACAATGTCGAAAAAGAGAGTACGAAGGTAAGTTGCACGGAGCGAGGAATAATTTCTTTTAGTTTTAAAAATAATTTCGAGTTTTTTTAAAAAAATTGAGTAAATTTCAATTTATGAATAAATCTGAGTAAATTTGATGCGCTAGCCACGTCACCGTTAGGCAAGGATTGAAACTTCGATTTCGCCTTATAATTCGCCCTCTTGATAACAAAATTAATTCGAAGTGTCAACGTGGAGAATTTTGGTAAAAATTCGCTAACTTAGAGAAGTTTAAGAAATTATTATTTAAATGGTCAATAATTAAAACTCATTTTATAGGATGTCAAAACAAGCACAATTATACATTTACACCTAAAAAATTTACAATTTAATGGTTTTAAGTCAATTTTATTGGCACTAGTCATGCATATTATGTGTGGTAGATCACTTTTTAGGGATAATAATTACACTTAATTTGATTCTCTAACCATTTTATTAATTGCGCATTTACACAAGTACGATTAAAATTATGAAACATGTTTTTTTTATATGGTTTAGTATTTAAAACAAAAGAAAATAAACATTTTTTTTACATTATATATCAATAAAAAAAACTACAAAGTGTTGTAGAGATGTGTGTGCAAAAGTGAATCTTGATGTCAAATCAAGGGATCACATGATCGGTGTAGAGATGTGTAAAAAAGTGAGTCTATCAAATTCTCAATAACCCTCAAAAGCCACCATCAATTAACCCTCAACCCTTCCATCTCCTACACACATTCGATTTTTTTGACTGAAAAGTTTGCAATTTCTCCTTATTTTTAGCAATCCATATCAATTTGTACCAATCTCATCCATTTTTAACATAAACTTTGGAGAAGTTATGTAGTTTTTAAACTACCCGGAACTTCGTTGCGATCCCTTCAACTTCGATAAACTTAGGCTAAACTTCAGCTAATTTTATCGAATTTTCGTTCCTTGTCGTCAGGTAAGCGCCACATCAGCGTTAATTCATCGTCATATCAGCTTTACTTAACAACAATTTGACGAAAAATAGATGGAATGACTGTGAGTAAAATTTTTGAAAAGTTTAATGACCATGTTGAAAAAAATAAAGTTTTTTTGACCAAAATGTAAAAAAGATTAAGTTTTTGTAACCAAATGACAATGAGTGAAAATTTGCTCATCTGTAGGAGATTCAAAGTTTACAAAGTCTTCTCTCATCTTTATTGCTGTTTTAATGATTGTTATGGGGTACACCCCTTTTCTAGGGATAATGGGATCCTAGATTATATAGAACTTCAATTTTAATTTTAATATATTCTATCTTCTCTTTGCATGAATGGTGGTTTGTGAGCCCCAATTCATAATGCTATGCACTTTTTGGCCAATTGTGTGTAGATCTACCACTTAACAAATAGCACTTGGAAAGGGATTTGTTGAGTAGGAATTGGGAAATATGATTCATGATTTAGAACCCAATGTTCGTTGAAAAATTACTTGGGTTTGAAGAAACCTTAAGGGTTTGTAACATAATGCAATGTGAAGCTTATGCTACTTATACATGTAGGTGAACTGCAAGCTTTCAATTAGAGATCTTGCACATCTCGAAAGATAGATAAGGGAATTCTAGGAAACCCGGCCTACCATTGAAATTGGGAAGGAGAGTCAGGTTCAATTAAAGTGAGTTCACTAGTCTAGGGGAAGTGAATCCCTAGAGCTCCTTATTACATGAATTTACTGAATCTCTACTCGCATGATATTAGTTAGAGGTAATCCTAGTCTTCGTAATTTTAACTCCTCACAAATACTACTATTCATTTCCTAAACTTAAATAATTAACTAGCTTTTGTTTTGGATTCTCATCGTCCTTGTGGATTCCGCAGCTTGACGCGACACCAGCAATAGTTGGTGACAATAGTACTTGCTTTCAAACTGTAATACTTGCGGTAGTGATCAAGCCCTATGTGATTTAGCACTTGTTTGTAATGTCAACTGCCTAACTCCACCTATGTTGTACACTATGTGCGCTACATAGTCGGTCCCGAGTCCGGATAAAGGAGGAGGGTTGCGATAGGTTGACAGCCAGCGTAAAACTTTTGTCACTTTTCATGAAATGGATCAAACATATATAAACGTTGGGGCGTTCCCACCTAGCGACGCGCTGCATCGGAGCCCGGATGTGGTGAGAAATGAGCAAGGGTGTGTTTCACATCGCCGCACAGGGTGTGAAGAAAAATGAGCAAGGGTTCCCACACATAGGACGTGTGTGGGTAAAGAAGCTAGTCCTTCACATCGTCGCCGGATGTGAAGAAAAATGAGCAAGGGTTCCCACACAAAGGACGGGTGTGGGTAAAGAAGCTAGTTCAAAACAAAAACGAAAACAAAAACAAAATCATAGATACGAACACTAGATCTTTTAGACAAAATAGAAATAGAAAAGAAAAACAAATACAAAAGGGAGAAAAAATTCGTTTAGGAACATGGAACATAGGAACACTTACGGGGAAGTCAATAGAACTAGTAGATACCATGATTAGAAGGAGAGTCAATATTGCTTGCCTCCAAGAGACAAAATGGGTAGGAGAAAAGAGTAGAGAAATAGGAAGCACAGGGTTTAAATTGTGGTACACTTTGGTATAGATAGAAAATGCAATGGAGTAGGAATTGTGGTGGATAATGATTATAAGGATAAGGTCGTAGAGGTTAAAAGAATGGGGGATAGATTGATTCTAGTTAAATTAATTATTGGAGATGAAAAAATTAACATACTTAGCGCATATGCACCACAAGTAGGATTAAGCGAGAGCATCAAACACAAGTTTTGGGATGATATGGATGGATTTATGCGAGTATACCATTAGATGAAAAGGTTTTTATTGGAGGAGATTTAAATGGGCATGTCGGGGTAAGTAACGATGGGTTTGAGAGAGTTCATGGAGGTTTTGGTTACGGTAATAGAAATGAAGAAGGAGAATCAATTTTAGAATTTGCTTCAGCATATGATCTTGTCTTAGCAAATACTAGTTTTAGGAAGAAGGAGTCGCATATAATTACTTTTAGTAGTGGTCATAACAAGAGTCAAATAGATTTTCTTTTAACGAGAAAAATAGATAGAAAACTATGTAGAGACTGCAAAGTAATACCTGGTGAAGCACTTACTACCCAACATAAGTTAGTAGTACTTGATATTAAGCTAACACAACGGAAAAATATGAATAAAAAAGTTAGCGACCCTAGAATAAAGTGGTGGAACCTAAAACATAGTAAACAAGTAGAGTTTAGAGAAAAACTACTAAAGGAAAATGTTTGGAATTTTGACTTAGACACTAATACAATGTGGCTAGAAATGAGTAGTTGCATAAGGAGGGTGGGATCAAACATATTAGGTATATCTAAGGGCTTGGGACCTCCAAAGAAGGAAACATGGTGGTAGAACGAGGATGTCCAACGAGCAATTAAGACTAAAAGAGATATGTATAGGAAAATACCGAAGTGTCAAGATAAAGATGCGTACAATCAATATAGAGAAGCTAGAAAACAAGCTAAAAAAGTAGTTAGTCAAGCTAAAACAAATTTCATGGAAGATTTATATACAAAGTTAGGTAATAGAGATGGCAAAATATATATATATAGGCTAGCCAAATTAAGAGATAAAAAGAAACAAGACCTAAGTCATGTAAGATGTATTAAGGACGAAAATCAAAATGTTTTAACACGCGAGGAGGATATTAAGGAGAGATGGAGAAGTTACTTCGATAGTTTATTTAATGATGGCCAAGTTGATGCTATAATAGATGAAAACCAACACCAAGAAAGAAATGTAAACTACACACGCAATATTAGAATTGTAGAAGTTAAAGAGGCATTGAAAAGAATGAAAATAGGGAAAGCATGTGGCCCAGATGAAATACCCATAGAGGTTTGGAAATGCTTAGGAGAAATCGGATTGACTTGGTTGACAAAGCTTTTCAATAAAATTTTAAAATCAAAACGGATGCCAATGGATTGGAGAAGAAGCACGCTTGTGCCAATCTTCAAAAACAAAGAGACATTCAAAGTTGCTCAAACTACCTAGGAATTAAACTCATGAGTCACACTATGAAAGCGTGGGAGAGGATAATTGACAATAGGCTAAGGAGAGAAACAACAATATCGAGAGAACCAATTTGGTTTCATGCAGGGGAGGTCAACTATGGAGGCGATTTTCCTTGTAAGACGATTGTTAGAAAAATATAGAGAAAAGAAAAAAGATCTTCATATGGTATTCGTAGATTTAGAAAAAGCATATGATAGGGTCCCTGAGATGTTCTTTGGTGGGTTCTAGAAAGAAAAAAGTGCACGCTAGATACATAGACACTATTAAAAATATGTACGATGGAGTAGTAACGAGTATAAAGACATTTGGAGGAGCTACAAAAGAATTTCCCATTACGATAGGACTACATCAAGGATCGGCTTTAAGCCCATATCTATTTACTTTAGTTATGGATGAATTAACTAGACATATTCAAGAGGATATACCATGGTGTATGCTATTTGAGATGATATTGTCTTAGTGGATGAAACTAAAGATGGAGTGAATAGGAAATTAGAACTCGGAGAAATACATTAGAATCTAAAGGCTTTAAGTTGAGTAAGACGAAAACGAATACATGCACTTGTGAGTTTGGAAACACTAGACATCGAGATGACGGAGTGGTAAAATTAGGGGAAGTAGAAGTTCTAGGGTAAACCACTTTAGATACCTAGGTTCAATCATACAAAATGATGGTAACATTGAAAATGATGTCACACATAGAATCCAAGCTGGATGGAAGAAATGGCGGAGTGCAACGGGAGTGATTTGTGATCGACATGTTCCTACTAAGTTAAAAGGAAAATTTTATAGGACCGCAATTAGGTCAGCTATGCTCTATGGAAGTGAATGTTGGGCAGTAAAGCAACAACAATTACATAAAGTGAATGTAGCAAAAATGAGGATGCTTAGGTGGATGTGTGGTAAAACTCGTAAAGATAGAATAAGAAATATAGAAATTCAAAGACAAGTAGGAGTAGCATCAATTGATACAAAGATTAGGGAAGGGCGGTTGCGATGGTTTGGTCACCTGCAAAGACGGCCTATAAATGCCCCAACTAGAAAACTTGACTCAATAGAAACTGTAGAAATTCGACGAGGTAGGGATAGACCAAAGTTAACATGGGATGCATTAATTAAGAGAGATTTGAATGGTTTGCAAAGCTCACCATCAATTGCACTTAATCGAGCACAATGGAAAAGTTTGATCCATGTAGCCGACCCCAGTTAATTTGGGACTGAGGCTATGTTGTTGTTGTTGTTGTTGTTGTAATGTCAACTGCCTTCATTGGTGTTCCGAATAAGTGTTGGGAGAACTATAAGTAGCTTGAGTCTCGTTATAGTTGGTTGATTGTTCTATTACATACCCACAAGGCATTAGTAAAGATGTTTTAATTATAGAGAACCGTACCACTTTAAGTTTGTATGAGACTATAACGTCTGTGATAAGCTTCAATAAAACATCTTCAACAATGCTTCCAAATTGAAAGATTAGTCATCTGTGGCGAGATGTAGGCTTTGGTTCCTTGCCCAAAACACAAATAAAGGCATCAAGACCACGCTAGCTTATAAATCACCGAAGACTCAAAATGTGAACCCTCAATCATGCATGGAAAGGTAAAATTGTATGAATCCTTCAATTTGGGTGGTAATTTCTTTTGAATTACGACGTTGCATTCTTCAGTGAAGGACACCATCGAAAAGCTCTCCAACATCAAACATGATATTGATGTGGAGCTTCCTAAACACCTCAAGAAACATTTCGAATCAAGTCTTATCTTGCAATTTGAGGGTAAGATATTGATGGGGTGTATGGTGGAAGATTGTTCGGAAACAACTTTAATTTAGGGATTTTTTGTGCCTTATCTTGCAATTTGACTGTTTCCCAACAATGTTTTCAAGGCGGCGAGGTGGCGATAAACGGTTTATCCCTACCTAGTCTAGATGGCACCTAGGCGGACAAAAAAATTATTTTCTTAGACCTCCCATAAACATGGTTTAAAAAATCGACAAACTTCGCCGAAGTTCGGACGAAGTTTGTCGATATTGAGGTGAGCGAAGCAAAGTTCAAGGGCAGTTGAAAAATTGCAAAACTTCGACCGAACTTCGAAAACATCGATGGAAGTTCATAAAACATGAAGTAAAATTGTTATGTTTTGTGAAAGTTGAACAAACTTCGACTGAAACTTCAGAAACTTCGCCTATGCTAAAAATATACTTAAAATTTGGAATATCCTCTGCTAACATGAGTTTTATGCATTATTGTTGCATGATTAAGTACATTCCGAGCATCTCTATGAAGAAACTTGAGTTTTCTAACTTTAAAGTGAAATTACGTAAACTTACGTATGCCGGCGAATTTTTGTCAAACTTTCATCGTTGAAGTTTGATCCATGTAGCCGATCCCAGTTAATTTGGGACTGAGGCTATGTTGTTGTTGTTGTTGTTTCATCGTCGAAGTTAATTTCATCGAATTAATTCTGAATTTTAAGTAAGTGAAGTCATAGGCGAAGTCGAAGTTTCGAACCTTGCCCATAAATAATAATTTAATTGATTTAGAGACTCCTCAACAATAAAGGGCATATTTTTAACCAACAAATTCTCATCAATATATTTTTACCTCCACAATTTTCCACACATTTTGAAATAAAAAAATATTTTCAAACAAATAAAATAGTAAAATAATAAATAAATTTTGAAAATAACAGAGACCTCCTTGAAAAGTTTTAAAATATATTTTCAGGCTCACTGCCTGCCTAATTAAGTACTAGGCGATTGGCACCCCTAAATGTTTACGCGCCGCCTTGAAAACATTGTTTCATAGTTCCTCAAATCAAACCAAAATAGACCATTCTCCAATCCCCGAGGTCAAGTACAAACAATGTTGGTCAATTGGCACATTTGAACCTCCAAATCCTTTATCGACACAACTTGACTTTAAAAATCATAGTTGAATGAGACACGTATTATAATAAGCCCCCTCTACGCGCATCCTTTAGGAAGAGAAGGATCAAGGCTATTGGTGGAACTTCCAATTCAGTGGATGTTAATGATAATGGGACCATTCAGACACATGGAATAGAAATCGAAACTTCTAACTAGTGCAATGTCAAAAGGGCCGAACCAAATTGTTAGGAGTTGCAAGTTATATATATGTACGGTGAGTGTTGAGAAGACTAAGGAATGCATCTAGTGAGGTTTTAGTATCATTTTGGTTGAGTATGCAGCGGGTCTTGTGACCGCAACTCATCTTCTCTATTGTATCAAGAAAAATCGCTCCAAAACCCCTAAGCGTAATTCATCCAACTCTGGATGGGGCAGTGACATTCCCATTGTGAGAGCACCTCCATCCATACTCACAATGGTTGCATCAAGCTTTTCCACATCGATCAAGCAATATACAATATACAAAATTAAAAAGGAACTTATCATATGATATAAAACAACATAGCCTCAGTCCCAAATTAATTGAGGTCGGCTACATAGATCAAACTCTTCCATTGTGCTAGATTTAGAGCAATTGATGGTGAGATTTCCAAACCATTCCAATCCCTCCTAATTAATGCGCCCCAAGTTAACTTTGGTCTACCCCTACCTCGTCGAATTTCCTCAATTTCTTTTGAGTCAAGTTTTCTAGTGGGAGCATTTGTAAGCCATCTTTGCAGGTGACCAAACCACCGCAACCGCCCTTCTCTAACCTTTGTGTTAATCGATGCTACTCCTATTTGTCTTTGAATTTTTATATTTCTTATTTTCTCTTTACGAGTTTTACCAAACATCCACTTAAGTGTCATCATTTTTGCTACATTCATTTTATATAGTTGTTGTGACTTTACCGCCCAACATTCACTTTAATAGAGCATACCTGGCCTAAATTTTTCTTTTAACTTAGTAGGAATATTTCGATCACAGATCACACCTGTTGTACTTCTCCATTTCTTCCATCAGCTTGAATTTTATGTGTGACATCATTCTCAATATTACCATCATTTTGTATGATTGATCCTAGATATATAAAGTAGTTCACCTTAAGAACTTCTACTTCTCCTAATTTTGCCACTCCATCATCTCGATGCCTAGTGTTTCTAAACTCACAGTGCATGTATTCGGTCTTCGTCCTACTCAACTTAAAGTCTTTAGAAACTTATCACATGATATATAAAAATAAAATTGACTGTCTCTTTCAAGTTTCATGCATATTGTATGAATTGCAAACTACACATTACTTCAAAATAATTACTTCAAAATCTTAAGTTTCTTGATTGCACAGTTCAATAACACGCTGTGTACATATTACGTATCCATTTGATTTTCACTTATCGTGATTGGAATCCATCTTACAATTATAATAGATTCTATCACTTACTAGCCTAAAAAGAACAAGAAAAATTATTAAATTCAATAAAACTAGAAAGAAGTTCCATACATTGTCTAGGGCATAACTATGAAATCCATGCCATGCACCACAACAGTCATACACAAAAGAACAAATTAAAAGATTTTCTATCATAGCAAGTCATGGCATATAAACATTCGATCTACAATAATATAACATTGCTTGCTACACTTTCAAAATGGGAAAAAAAATATTACTCTCTAGGTAGGTTTAGAATGAGAAGTACCTGAATTATTTTGTGGAATTGAAATATGAATGCTCCCAAGCTTTTCAAGGAACTTGGGAGACTCAACTCTAGACTTCAAAAGATCACATAGCTGCAAATAGAAAATAAAAGACATTTAAATCCTAACTCATTGAACTTTCAAGATTATATAAGTTATTAAAAGTAGGGGCGCCCATGTAGGTGACTGACCCAACAAGTAGCATACACACGATTTGCAAGTTGGAGACATTGGAAAACGTTATTAAGGATTTAGGATATTTTGATATCTTGAATAAATTAATGGAAGAGTTTGATCCATGTAATTGACCACAATTACTTTGGGACTGAGGTTATGTTGTTGTTAAATAAATTAATGGAAGACATTCTAGAATATTTTGATATCATACGTAAATCCACAGAATATATAATCTAAGATTTACATCAACCCAAAACTCTCAATATTTTAGTGTATCTCAAACTTCTAATAAAAGCACATATCAAGAATCACTAATTGCAATTTAGTGCGCACGTTTTCCGATTAGGAAAAACTTATGTTGAGTTCTCTTTCGGTTTGTTCAATCAAACTTTTTGGACTGTGAAATCACGATTCACGCTCATAAATCTCATGACCCCAGAGATTGTCGATGCGCACAAGATCGATAAGATCTTCGAGTTCACTATGAGGAAAAAATGATCCGACAATCACTTTGGTAACACTTCCGCATTACAACTTATTTATATCACAGTATTTCTGATAGAATACCCATATTTGATTGATTGATTGATTTGCGAATTCAACAACGATAACACAAAGAACAAGAACCCAAAAGTAACCCCAGAAAAGGTCTTAAAACTCTCTCAAACCCAAACACTCATAGAGTGCCCAAAAACATTCCAATTACCCGATGTCCCATCCTACTAACTCACCCCTATTTATAATATTTCTTACTCACTCCATATGACCAACTCTATGTGGGAACTTATCATTACTCCCCCCTTAAACATCCACCTTGTCCTCAAGGTGGAAAGAAAATGAAACATACAAAAGAATAGTAGAACATTAAGAGCATAAACAAATATATGGATGGAAACAAATTCTCGAAGCGAATGGTCCTTGGTGCATTTTCTACCAAAGCCATTTCATCAAACAACTGTTGCTCACTGTGAATGCCGACAAGAACATGTAGTAACAAATAACCAGAGAGTGTGTAAGTGAAAGGAGACCATGTGAGAATCCATATTGATCTTCTACTAGGGTGGTGAATAGCATCCAGACCAAAAGGGGAACAATGGAAACACTTCAAATGCTTTTAGTGAGTCTAGTTGCAAAATACTAATGTCGAAACACATGAACTCAAGCTCTGAATCCATCCCATGGAAGGAAATAATGAGCACCCCACAAGAAACAAGAGGAGCACCACGAGCTTTGATTTGGTGTATGGTCAAGAGCTGATGAACAATCAATTGATGCATAAAGAGATGGACTGCCCACTTTGAATGTTGCAAAACCCAATGGAACTCAATAGGCCAACCATATTCAAATTTCAGTTTGGTACCCGAAGCAACGATAACACCCAAAATAAACATGAGAACTAATGTCATGGAAAGAAATCTACGAACCCTTAGAACCAAGGACGATTCTGAAACATCGTAGGGTAGAGATAGTGCCATTGAATTGGAGCTCTCGTCAAACAACTTCTCCGATTTGTACATTCCAATGTAAAACCCAAAAGTGAGGCGTTGCTGGTCTTTCACGAACAGAAGAAGGAACGAATGTGGAAGATAATATGATAGCCTGATGATTATTCTCGAGTTTTGTGAGATCAAAATGGGTCACCATGTTGGAGTGTGACCAAAAGAGCTCAAGTTGAAGATAAGCTATAGCCAGGAAACATAACATGCAAACAAATAAAGTGGGCCCACAAGTAAGGTTGAAAGACACAAACCCCTGAGATGGTTGAGCCCACACCGATCGTATGCCTCGAGATGCCCATCAACCAATTACTCTCATCTTCTCCAAATTTTGGTTTTTGGGTTTTGGATGAAACAAGTTTTCCATGAATGTTGTGGACGCCAATGGTGGGGAAAGCGGAGGTGGCCAAGGGGGGGATCGAAGACAGTGACGGAGAGAATCACAAAATGGAGCACGAAGGTCCGCTCCACGGTAGTGTCGTCTGAATCTGATGGCCATGGTGGAGGGGCGATGGCGGAGTATGAAATCAGAGACCGACGACAGATCGGGTGTCCGCAATTTGGTGTCCGCAATGGTCGATGAATCGAAGTCGAGGCCGGTGGCCTTGAAGCATTAAAGATGAACTCATAGACTGTGAATGAGGCATTCACTTTGGTGAAGGAATGTACTGATGGATCGGAGGCAAAGTCTTGAACTATAGAGATGATCAACAACGCATTTGGTGTCGGAATCTCATATCGAGATTGCTCCGGATGTGTTTGACTATCAGATCTGGTGATTGTGGTACACCAGGGGTCATCAACTCCTCAAACAACCCTATATTTGACGGATCTGAAACTTTTGCACTGCTATATGCTTCGATCTGTTGTTCTCTTAAGATTGTTGAAGGAAGAGCTCATCACACTTCCAAGCCATGCCTCTGATCGTCGTCTTTACTTCAGATCTAAGCTCCTCAATCGACGCCTCAATGGTTGAAATCTTATTCACCTCCACTTCAATTTGAGCCATTCGAGATTCCATCGTATCCAATTGAGCTTCCATCTTTGAAGTATGCTCTGATATCATTGATAGAATACCCATATTTGATTGATTGATTTGCGAATTCAACAACGATAACACAAAGACCAAGAACTCAAAAGTAACCCCAAAAAAGTCTTAAAACTCTCTCAAACCCAAACATTCATAGAGTGCCCAAATACATTCCAATTACCCGATGTCTCATCCTACTAACTCACCCTTATTTATAATATTTCCTACTCACTCCTTATGACCAACTCTATGTGGGAACTTATCAATTTCTTCATCAGTATCTAAGCCTACGTGGTAAGACTCTTGAAGACCTACACTGAGATTTGGGAGATTCGCCGAATTGAGTTTGAATAGATCCCAAAATCTCAAAGTATTTTTCTGGTTATTTTTAAAAATAAAGGGCTTAACAAATTTTTGATGAAACTACTTGAATCTAGCACTGTTTATGGTCAGCCAACCGTCCTATGTGAATTGCGATTGTTAGAACTTAGTGTGCCTAAAGAATCCTTTGGTTGACGACGTGGGTTTGCCCGCAAGCAAAAAGAAAAAATAAGAAAATCGACTAATCTAAGCAATAGATTCAAATTTTGGGATCTATTCAAATATGATACAACGAATATCCCCAATCTTAGTCTAAATGTTCAAGATTTTAATCACCTAGGCTTTGATACCAATGAAGAAATAAATTGTAATGTAGAAGGATTACCCAAGTGATTGTTGAATCACTGTTTTCTAACCGCAATTAAAAGGATCTCACTGGTCACGAGCACGTTGACGATCTCTGTGGTCACGAACGCATTGACGATAATCTCAAGATTTAACTTCCCAAAAGAGTTTGAACGAACACACCAAAAAAGAACTCGGCAACATAATTTTTTTTCAATTTGAAAAACCTTTGGACCAACAAAATTAGTGATTTTGAATACGTGTTTCTCTCAGGATTATAGATAAAATTAAATACCAAACGTTTTAAATTGAGGTAAATTTTAGAATATCTCTTGAGGATCTATGCAAGACAACATGATATCAAATATCCAAGAAGATATCCCAGGGATTTACGTAGGATGTAAAAATATCTTAATAACATTATCCCACAAAGAAAAGCCAAGCATGCATTGTCGAATTGAGACAATAGGGTTTTTTTTGGTTTAGTGCGGTGTTCAACGCCAACTGCGCCAACTAATCTACGCTCGAAAACTTTTGAGCCCCATACGGAGGGCGGCCATCCCAACTCAATTTTTTCCATTCACAAGACTCAAACTCAAGACCTCACTTAAGGTGAAACGAGTCCCTTACCACTCGAACCCACCGATTGTTGGTTATATATGTAACCAAAAAAATATGCATAATCAATTTTTTTGAAATGAAACTATACGTTGTATTGATGGTATTTATTCAATCTGCACAAATAATGTGTGGTCAAAATACCTTAAAGGACCCCTCCCCCCCCCACCCAAAAAAAAAAAAAACCTTTACATCAATATTGTTGAATTCCTTAAACATTCATCGATGTTACAACCTGACCCAAACTTACAATTGGCTATGCATCTCCTTATACTTTTCATTTTGTTTTATGCATTTCCTTGAGTAAAAATACTAAGCTCTCTACGTTGTCGGGATAATGAATCTTTCCTATGGAGAAAAATGCTCATTTATGCAAAACTTCCTTAGCAAAATAACAATCAATGAAAATATGCTTCATAGACTCACCCTTTCTCTTGCATAAAAAGAAAACAATGAGTGAAAATACACCATGTTGGACATTTTCTTGGAGGTTGCCCATGGTTTTCGATTTTTCAACGGCAAGGACCCACCAAAAAATCTAAATTTTGGTCATAAATGCATTTCACACAAGGTTGATCTTAGGCATGCATAATCAATTGAATCTACAAAAGGATGAAAGGAAAAAAAAAAAATGCAAGCATGCATCATCTTTCAATAGAATTTCTCTTTCTTTCTTTTCTTCCATCCAAGTTTGCAGGCAACAAACAACTCCTTGACGCATCAAACTCCCTTTAATATATTCTTTTGCGTATCCTTCCAAGCAATTGAAGTTGAAGTGAAATGCTGCATTCGGGGCCTTGGCTTACCAAGGACACACCTAAGCCTTATCATGATGATTTAGCAGAAAAATATGCAGAGGAGACAATGAGAGGTAAAGCACCAGTAGCAAAGAATAATACTTGATGTAACATCAAGCAAGAAAATGGGTAGCTTCAATTAGGTAATCATCTTAATGGGTGCAGGGGGAAGAAATGGCTTATTTCACGCTTAGTCGAGATAAGGTATCTCCTAGCTAGATCCTGCTAATCAGAAATCACTTTCTAAACTTCTGCCTTTGCATTCACAAGCAATTATATCTAAGGACTTTACATGGACAAAATAAGTGATTCCCTCCTATAGACCAAATAGGGTTTCAAAGTGTTCAAAAATAAATCATATGGATTAATGGAATCGCGCCGCAAACTAAAGAGATAGTTGATAATGGCCGCAAGACGTCTGAATTTCATGGTGAAATGGAGAATTTCACGTTCTAAAGACAAAACTAAACATCTAAAGCACTACTTAATCATTTGCACCAAATCTCAAACCAAAAAACCCTAGAGAAGGGCCAAACTTTAAAACCCGCTCGCACGTCAAGTCGACGATTCAACATCAGGAAAAACTAACACCACAAAGAACAAATTAACGAACAAAACAACCAAATTTTTCGAGGCGCACTCACCTCGGTTGTCTCGGAATCGAATTGCTGGGACGATGAAGAACCCTCTATGACTTCGCTATCCTCCTCCTCATCGTCAACGTCAGCATCAGCAGTCCTAAGTGACTCAAGAGCTCTTTGACACTGCTTCAGAACGGCCTCCAACGTTTTCTTCTTCACACGAAGCTGTTCCTTGTCTTTATCGCCTTCGCTCTCCATATCCATCACTTTACTTTTGTGAGGGTGGTTTAGTCGCTATTGCTATCTGGTTTAAGCTTGGGTGGTGCGTGGTGCTGCTCCGCCTCTGTACCGTCGCCTGCATGAGTTGATCTTTTCTTTCAAGAGGCAAATCGCGGACGGAAGGGAGGAAGGAGAGAAACGTGTTTTTTTCTTTTTCAACCCGGAGAGAGACGTGTTGGAACTGGGAAGCTTGTAGCTTCACGGTGTTGTCTTCATTGATTTATGTAATAGCACTTTTGATTCAAAAATCATAAAATATAAACATACCTAGTTCCATTGCCATTAAGTTTGAGAATGTTTTTCTCCTTTCTACTTTCTTCTATTAGACAGAATTAATTTTGATGGTGAAATCTCTTTGGTTTTAAACAAATCGTATCTCAATAACTGTAAAATAGTTACTGGGTTCGTTTATTTTGAAGAGAGAGGAAATGGAATTAAAACTCACGTACTCAAAACACTTATGCTCAAATTACCATTAAGTTGTGGGCTTAAAACATAGAGTAATCAACAATATAATATGGGTCATATATAATAGAGATTAATTATGAAAAGACAATCTAACAATCTCCCACTTGACCCATGTTATGACTTGATGATTCAAAATAAAATATAATCGCGCACTTTTATTGAATCTATCAAATCACTTTTTCACTGAATTAAAATGATCAGATCATGGTGGTCACGAGTCATTTAATCGACGCGATTCCTTCTGCGTATCACAGTCAACTCAACCGGTATAAATTTAATAAGGATAATTCGACCCTCTAACCATAATGTTATTTCACTAAAATATAATGAAGATAACAAGTATATAAGCAAAGATAAAGTTTTAATTGAATTCACAAGTGTCATGACAATAATATGAGCAATACAATTATAATTGTATGTATACATACCACAATATTATGTTAACAAGGACTTGTCTATAATGCTCATACGTTCAACATGGCTAATAAACATTTTGGGCGGTAATCCCTTAATTAACGGATCTGCAATCATCAGATCAATACCAATATGCTCAATCGACACTCTTTGTTTTTGCACTTCTTCTTTGACAAACGAGTACTATAAATCTATTTGTTTCGCGCCCTTTGAATACTTGCCATTATTCGAAAAGAAAACTGTTGCGGAATTTTCACAGTATGACCTTAACGGTCTAGCTATACTATCAATAATAGCAATTCCTAACACAAAATTTCACAACCATAATGCATGAATAGTGGCTTCAAAGTATATCGCAAATTCAGCCTCCATAGTGGAAGTAGCAATTATAGTCTGTTTCACACTCTTCCATAAAACTACTCCTCCAGCCAATAAGAACAAGTAACTGAATGTAGATTTCCTCGAGTCTACACATCCGGCATAGTCTGAGTCCGAATACCCAATCACTTCGAGATGACTCGACCGTTTGTAGATCAACATGTAATATTTGGTGCCTTGTAAGTACCTAAGTACTTTCTTTGCGACTTTCCAATTATCCATTCCACGATTACTTTGATATCGACCCAACATTCCAATAGCGAAACTGATATCCGGTCGAGTACAAGTCTGGGCATACATTAAGCTCCCAACTAATGATGCATAAGGAATACATTGCATTTGCTGACGTTCCAAGTCATTATGAAGACATTGCATTAAACTAAACTTGTCCCTTTTTTGAAGTGGAACTATTCCGAGCACTTGTCCATTTGAAATCTCTCTAATACTTTATTAATATATCCTTTCTGAGACAAACCTAACAATCTTTATGATCTATCACGGAATATTTTTATTCCTATCACATAGGATGTCTCACCCATATCTTTCATTTCAAAGTTTATAGAGAGAAATTTATTTACATCATGTAACAAAGCAACATCATTCGCAGCAAGAATAATATCATTAACATACATGACCAATATAATAAACTTGCTCCCACTGATCTTCATGTATATACACCGATCAACAGTGTTTTCTACAAAACCATATGACAAAATGGTATTGTTGAACTTAATATACCATTGTCTGGAAGCTTGTTTCAATCCATATATTGAATTCTTCAATTTACACATTAACTTTTCTTTTCCTGTGGTCAAGAAACTTTCGGGTTGGTCCATGTAAACTTCCTCTTCCAAGTCTCCGTTCAGAAAGGCGATTTTCACATCCATTTGGTGAAGCTCAAGATCATAATGAGCTACTAAAGCCATTATAATTCTTAAAGAGTCCTTCTTTGAAACTGGAGAGAAGACCTCTTTATAGTCAATGTCATCCTTTTGATTGTAACCTTTGGCGGCAAGTCTGGTTTTATGTCTTTCAATGTTGCCATGTGAGTCTCATTTTGTTTTGAAGTCCCATTTGCAACCAACTTGCTTTGCACCTTCAAGCAACTCGACTAATTTCCCAGACTTTGTTGTCATCCATTGATTTCAACTTGTCTATCATGACATTAAACCATTTTTGATAATCATCACATTTCATGGCTTGTTTGAACGAGACTGGGTTTTTTTCACTGCTTAAATCACATTCATATGTTCAAGTGAATAAACCACATAGTAATCTGAAACTGCTGGTCTTCTTGTCCTTTTAGACCTTCGTAATGCTATTTCTTGTAGCTCTACTTGATCATTTGCAACTTGTACATCATTAGCTAGTTCATTAATAATAAGTTCATTTTCCTCATTTGGAACAATGATTTGTTGTCCGGGTTTGTTGCGAAATCGTGATGCAACAAGTGGAACAACAATTTGAGGAGAAATGCTAGATGTAGGGGTTTTCAATTGAATTTCATGAATATCCACATTTAGTGGTTCTTCACTCCCACTGATTTGGCCATTCTCAATGAACCGAGCATTACCAGACTCAACTATTCTCGTACTATGGTAAGGATAATAAAATATGTACCTTTTAGACTTTTTAGGATAACCAATGAAGTAACCACTAATAGTAATTGCATCAAGTTTCTTTTCATGTGGATTATATATATCCATACTTCTGCTTGACATTGCCAAACATGAAGATATCTTAAACTAGGTTTCCTATTAGTCCAAAGTTTATAAGGAGTCTTAGGAACTAATTTACTAGGAACCCTATTCAGCAGATATGCAGCAGTCTTTAATGCATGCATCCACAATGATGAAGGCAAAGTGTTACAACTTAAAATACTCCTAACCATATCTATAAGAGTATGGTTCCGCCTTTCGGCTACACCATTTTATTGAGGTGTACCAGACATTGTATATTGTGTACAAATACTTCGACTTTTAAGGAGATTTGCAAATGGACCAAGACATTGTCCACTTTCATCATACTTTTCAAAGTATTCGCCACCTTTATCAGATCTCACAACTTTTACCTTCTATCTAGTTGTTTTTCTACCTCATTAATGAACACTTCTAAAATGTTCATTGACTGAAACTTTTCATGCAACAAGTATAGATAAAAATATTGTGAGTAACCATCAATAAAGGTAATAAAATACTTTTGACCACTCCAAGATGGAGCATCAAAATGACTACAAATATCAGTATGTATCAATTCAAGAGGCTCACCGCTTTTTGTGGCTGGATGTTTTGATATATATTTGGTTTGTTGTCCCTTAATGCAATCCACACATACATCCCAATCAACAAAACCCAATTGAGGTAATATGTTACTTTTCACTGACCTATTTACTTTTTCTTTGGATATGTGACCTAATTTTTTATGCCAAAGAAAAGCAGAGCACTCATCATGTGCACTACATTTATTTCCAATAAGATGCTCAATATTAAACATGGATTCAACAAACATACTATCAAGATTGAAATGATATAAGTTGTCAATTAAAATACCAGAACCATAATAGTATTTTTGTTTAAATAAACTAAAACAATTGTTTCCAATCTTTAAATTAAAGCCTACACAATCCAATTTTGACACAGAAACAAGGTTCCTTGAACATTCAGGAACATAAAGACATTTTTCTAATTCCAAAAAGCATCCGGTATCTAGGATTAATCTGTAACTCCCGATCCCTTCTATGCGTGCCTTCATTATGTTCCCCATAAACAAGAACATTTTCAGTTCTGCTTATGGGTTGGATTGAAAAGAATCCCTACATAATATATGAAACATGAGTAGTTGCACCAATATCAATCCACCAGGCATTATTAGGCACTTCAATTAGGTTTGATTCAAAACATACAAAAATGTAATATACACATTTCTTATCAAACCATGCCTTTCGTTTCGGACAGTCTTTCTTGAAGTGCCCACTCTTCCTGCAAAAGTGACACCTCAGCTCCTTATGGATTTGATAAGTAGGTATTTAATAGTCTATTTTAGTATATTTAATTATTAAAAGTATTTAAAATATATATTTAATTATATTTTTGGTCAATTTTAGGTAAAACGAGTGCACGGTTGAACTCGTGGTAGAAAAATACTCAAAATGGAGTATTTACTTGCAGTGAGCGGATGCCGGATAATTTGCCTCGAAATACACGTTGTGCGGTAGGTCGAATAGTCGACAGTATGTTTCAACCAATCAAAGGATGACACATCAGCGGTTAGTAACACAGTAGGTGCCACGTGTCACGCGCGTATTAGTCCACGTAGTGTCAACAGCCAGCGCGACCAATCAGAAACAGCCACGTCACCAGAGAAGCCACGTCACCTGCAAGACATTTCTCCTCGCTTCAGCAGCCTATCGATCGACCTCGGGATGCGTGACAGCACAAACTCCCAGAAATTCGCAAGAGCAGTGCGAATTCCTCTTTCGCGTTTAGCGTCCACGGGGCGTTCTCTCATTGGCCATACGCGTCACATTGAGGTGTCTCCACGAATCAGATCAAGAAATGTGGTGCTGACTCACCTCACACACACCCGAACGCGCCAGGAGTTCGGCGAATCACACGGCAACAGATCAGCCAGCTCGTTAGCGTTTGACCAATCCGATTTTGACACGTGGCGCGACAATAGAAAAAACCAGTGAATCATGTGCAGACACATGGCAGAGTCCGATTTTTGAGCTAAAAACACCTCTACGATGTTCCTCGACGCACGTGTCACCTCCCTAACCCCTAAAATTAGTATTCGAGTCCAGTTTGGAGTACTTTTATATATTAGGAACCTAGGTATTATTAGAGACAACAATTAATTAGTATTTTTTAGAGATCAATTATTAGTTTTTAGTATTGATTTTTGAAGATGATGTCCGATTAATTAATTTATTGCCTAAGTCGAAGGGGAAGCAAGTCGGAATTATGGATTCATAGCCTATTATGTGAGATCTTTTATTTTATTATTTAATTAATTTAATTTCTCCTATTTCATTGTTGTTGATTTAATGATTATGATTTAGATCTATGGTATATATGAGGCCAGTGCATGCTTTTAGGTGGACAATTTATAGTTATTTGGAATATTAGTATCCGTATAATTGTGTTTTTAGACCAATAAAGTAACAAACATTCACCCGTTTGCCGTAAAACCCTTTCAGTTCTTGAATGTGCAACAATTGAATCTAGGTTAAATCGGTAGCGGTTGTGATCCTGTTATTTAGGATTAGTATTCCCATAGATCTATATTACTGCGGTTAGTGTGTTAAACCTGATTGGCGGATGTCTAGGGTTATACATTAATTAGGAAAATAGTTAGTGGCAGACGTCCTGACTATCAGAATTAGGGGAATTAGGAATTTCTAGCGGATATCGATTTTCTATAGCTAATCTAAGAGAATTTAAATTAATAACTTTTTGGGAAAGACTGAAGACCATGATTGCTATTGAATCTTGATTCTGATTTGTGGAACTGGAGATTTAGGTGTTATTTAGGTGTTAATTAATTATTAATTAATTGTTTTAGAAATTAAGTTAGTTATTTTATTTATTTAGTTTATATAGATTAGTTAGTTAAATTAATATTTATTTTAAAACCCCCGATTTTCTTTTTTTTTGTTGTTTAACCTAAGAAAGACAACCAGTCTCTGTGGGATCGACCCTTTACCACTATTCTACAAAATAGTTGGTTTAGGAAACTTTACTTTATTGACGCGTTCGACGCACGTCAATTTTTGGCGCCATTGCCGGGGATTGGTATATTTCTTTCTTTGGTTTATTGTTATTTTTATTTTTATTTTTTTATTTTTTTATTTTGCCTATCTAGTTCCTTGCTCTTAACATGTATCCAGGCAATATTTCGAGTTCCACTGACCAGAAACTTGACCGAATAATCTCCATGATGGAACATTTCCTCTCCTCTGGTGAAGTGCAAGTCAACCCCGCGATGGACTTCTCCTACCCCCAAAATTATGGTTGATATGAAGACTCACATTATTATAATGTGAATGGGGTAGGTATGCCACATAATAGA
Source organism: Stephania yunnanensis (assembly GCA_039657365.1). Classification (NCBI taxonomy): domain Eukaryota; kingdom Viridiplantae; phylum Streptophyta; class Magnoliopsida; order Ranunculales; family Menispermaceae; genus Stephania; species Stephania yunnanensis. Next base: position 20,256,736 of record CM077581.1, on the reverse strand, counting down.
TATCAATATTTTAACATGAATTCTTTTGCTCAACGGGTCAAGGTTTGCGAAATTTGTGGAGACTGTTCTCATTCCACACACAATTGCCCCTATTATCCACAGTATGAGAATTATCACTATTTTAATTATGCATCGCCACAACCCGACTTCTCTGGATTTATGTCACACCCACAACATGAAGGAAATTAACAGTTTCATCAAAGCCTGTCCTTGGAAAAAATGGTGATGCAAATGATATATCAAATAATAGAAAGTATGCAAGACTGTCGACGAGTTTGTCATAACATACGCAAACTTGATTTTAGTTGTCCAGGCTCTAAGGACTTGGTAACTGACTTATATCAATATATTGTCAGTCGTCAAAGAAAAATTGATGAAGCAGAGTTGTGTAGTACACAACAAACTTTTAACCCAGATGAGGATGTGAGCGTTGATACGTTGACGAATCTCGAGGTGAAAGAGGATACACAGATGGAAGACTATTTGATAGAATTATCCGAAGAATGTGAAGTCTTTCAAATTGAGCCGGAGATTGTCATTGCACTAAATGAGGGAGAAGATGAGATGAACATCGATGTCAATTCGGACAAGCCGGAGAAGCAGCAAATAGAGAGCGAGGAAGACTAACTTTTGGTGTTGGTACAACTACCCATCTTCCCATGCACATTTGGTACATCTTATAAGGGGGTGGAAGTAAGGGAGCGTTTGCAGATTTTCTACACTGCCGACACCTTTGTATTGGACGATCTTGATACGATAGATTTTTTTGTGTTGGAAATCCCGGATGAGCTCCTAAATCTGAAAGAGGGTGTGCATGCTTCATTACCCAATTACGTAGATGTGCCATTCGTTGTTGACATCTCTAAGGGAGAGGACATTACGTGACCAATCATGCTAAGTCTAGCCAAAGACTTAAAAGAAAGTCGGCTCGTTGGGAGGCAACCCAACTTTATTTTTATTTTATTTTATTTTATTTATTTCTTGCATTTATTTTAGTTTTAGTTTAGTTATAATTTTTTATTTATTATTTTTAATAACACTCTAATTTGGTCTCTTTATTTTTACAGGTGATATCTTATGTTTAATGTTCATTGGAGGGTTGAAGCGCTGAATTTTGTAGGTTTGACTTTGGATTACATTTTGTAGATTCGACCCTCGTGGACTTTTATTGGGCCTTTGTCTTTCTTTCTGTCCTTCCTTTATGGTATTGCTTTGCTGCTGCTAGCTCCATCATGCATAGTGAGATGAACTGACCCTTCAGTTTCCTTAATCTTACTTCCTCATGTACGAGCATGGCCTTAATTTCTTGCAAGTTCCATTTTTCTTTTATGGTGTTGTAATTCACTTGGAACTGACCAAACTCAGAGGGAAGTGAATTAATGATGAACTAAACTAGAAATGATTCACTCGCGTCCATACCTATTGCTTTGAGCTTTGCTGCCAAGTTAGACATACTAGTCAGATGATCATGGATAGGCTGTGACCACTCAAATTTCTTAGTGGTCAACTCACTCATCAAGCTTCGCACAATGGACTTGTCAGCAATGTCCGATTGTGAGTACTCTTTTACCCGGATCATGAACTCATTTACGTCACTTGTCTTAGGCATAGATGGTTTGACATTTTCTGCAATCGTCATTCACATCAAATCCAAACTTAGCTATTAGACCGCTCCCAAGCCTCGTATAGAGACCTTTCCTCTTTGGAGCTAGTCTCGATAATGGCCGCATGCTTTTCATCTACAATGATTGCCAAGTCAAGGTTCATTACACCCAATTGGAATTGGATATGTTCAGACCAATCATTGTAGTTGAGCCCATTGAACTTAACCATCATATTACCTAAGGCAAACATATTAGAAGATGTTGCAAATATAACAAAATCATTCACATTAATGCTTTGAGTTAAACCTAATAGATTTAGACATGCAATACATTTATTATGTATTTAAGTCCACCTTTGGGTAGTACTTTAATACAAAATTCATGTTATATCAAATTCCTAATAAACATGCTTTTATAGAAAATTAATCATACTTAGGTTAATAAGTAAGATATATTTAGCTAAAACATACATATTTTTAATTAAGTATAAAAATAATTCTCTTAAGTTTCATTAATTATAGGCAATGGTACACCTTTGGGTGACCTCCTAGCATTATAATTAATTGTCTTAATTAAATATTTAACATATATTCAAGTTAGGCCACTTTGGTGACTAACTAGCTTTTCATGAAATAAACATTTAATTAAGCATACTTTAATTTTAATTTAAAAAAATTTAAATTCTAATATATATTTCATCCAATTTGATTAAGGTCGTTATTCTTTATGTGTCTATTTTCATATCAAGATATACATGTCAATCATATGCATACATGCTGACAATGAATTAATCAATTAATAATGTGCATACATTAATATCACAAAATTAATATATCACAAATTTACATACATATAACATGCAATATGTGTATATCACATTAATATGATCACATTCATTAATATATGCATATATACATATATCACAAAATTTTCTATTAATATTATATAATATGTGTATGTGCTGTGTAAGCATATATATATTGTTGACTCATTGATACCAATGTATATAAAAAAAAGTTGATCACTTTAAACAACGTGATAAACATGACATCTACATGAATTCTAAATTTGTGTTTATCTAATAGACACTAAATTTGTAGACTTTACAAACACTTATGCAGATATACATATTTTAGTGATATTGGCATCGAAAATAAAATATAATACCCAAAATTGGCATCGAAAATAAAATATTTTCTAGCATAAAAGATATGCCAAGTAAGTCAGTGAACAAAATTGAAAATTTGGGAAATCTTGCCGAAATAAAAAATCAACAACTCCGGCATCGAAATAGGTAAAATTTAAAATTAATAAATTACCTTTTATAACCTTTTATACCCAAATTGAACAATCGACTTCAAAAATTATTTTCAATAATGTCGACCGAAATTGAAACAATAATGCAGAAACTACTATCAAGAATCAAAGTGCTCAACCATTCTCTGATACCAATGTTGTCTTCACTGATCTATATAACACTTTTGATTCAATCATAAATCATAAAATATAAACATACCTCATTCCATTGCCATTAAGTTTGAGAATATTTTTTCCCTCACTACCTTCTTCCATGAGACATAATTGATCTTGATGATGAGATTTATTTAGTTTTAAACGAATCATATCCCAAAACTATTTTAAAGTTATTGCGTCCATTTATTTTGAAAAGAGAGTCGAGGGAATTAAAACTCCCGTACTTAAAACACTTATGCCCAAACTACCCTCAAGTTGTGGGCCCAAAACATAAAGTACGTAACAATATAATATGGGTCACATATAATAGAGATTAATCAGGAAAAGACAATCTAATACACGCCTAGCATTGGAACAATTACAGACTATTTTTTTGGGAAATGAATTAAAATCTATACTATTATAATAACAAACCTGAAGCGGTTAATCGCAAAGTATTTTTGGCTAAAACTTTCAGCAATGCCCTTAATTACTCTATCAAATTGTTTAAATTTCGGATAATGTGAATCCCTTTTAAATTGGCAATGTTAATTTTGTGGTCTTCTATCCAACATATTTAGCAATTTTAATTTGAAGTAGGTTCCAAAACCATTCTTTTATATGCAATCACTCTAACATGATTCTCCATTTTAGATCCACTTTTGTAGGATCTGTTACTTTTTCCTGTGTATACATTGTATCTTCTTCTTATCTTATACCTTTTTGTATTCCTTTCATATACACGACAATAAAACCTCTTTCCCTCTCTATAATTGCCACTCAATGTTAATAGTCTCTTCCACGCCCCTGCCATTAACACCACTCCCACCCCATACAGCTTTCGATCCGAGAGGCATTCAATGAATTTGTTATGGGGAGTTTGGTTATGAGGAGTTTCGACCTGCTGTGATAGACATCGAATTGGTTACGGGTGTGGCAGATTTAGTTTATATCATATAGTCATATTTGCTTCGATTTGCCTATTTGTTGGTGGAAGGTTGATGTCTATTGAATATGAGATAACTGGTTGTTAGGATGGAGAATTGACTGATATGTATGTGTGGATGTGGTTGCTTTGTTTCGTTGATTTGGTGCCATAGAGAAAGGTGACTTGTGAGTAGGTGTGTTTGAGAAATGCTGACGAATAGTAAGGAAATGATGCTTGCAAAGTTTTTCCTTTATTTTGGCATGTGGTGTGGTTGTCTTGCTTGCATAAATAGAGAGCATATAGATGGCTTCCTAATCTCTATGATGTCTTTGCATGAAGAAAACCTTATGGTTTATAAGCTGTTAGGGAGCAACTTATACTTTTTGGAGCTCATTTTTTTGTAAAGTTCTTTTCATAAAAAAATAGTCTCTACCACTCTTCAATAGGTGAGGTACTCCGAATTCTATTCTTTGGTGTAAATTTTTTTTTCATTGTGTTGATTGTCTTCTTTAATTCTTTAATAAGTCTTCATCATCATGCAAAACACATATAGGGAGATTTTTTTAATATATGTTGTTGATGTGGTGGGACCGTCGTAGGCATGAGGTTTGCGAAGAACTATTATGTCTGAATTAGCCGTTTCTCTAGAGTTGAGTTCGGGAGGATGAGCTACCTGTATGTGGGGTGAGATGACGCTGGTTTGAAATTAAAGTTTGGTTTTAACTTCAGTGGGGAGAAAATGGTTAGTTGAAATGTTGGAGGACTCTAATGGGAGCAGAGGAGCTTTTACTCAAGCATTAACACCCTCATACGTATACTTACGATTTAGGGGGTAGTATGTATATGTATATATATATATATATATATCAAAAGAAAATCTTATAGATATAAGAATAGAAAATCACATGTATATATATATATCTATAAATATGAACTCACATCTATTGATAGATGTATATTGTGATAAAAAATCATAGGATGCTAGTTTTCAGATACCACAAGTTTTGTATATTTCTATTACAATAAATACTAATTGAATTTGTGTTGTAATGGATAAAAAACTTGTGATACTTGTGTTACGATTTTTTTTTGTCAAATACTTGTGTTACAATTAGAAACTCTCCAAAAACACACAAAAATGAAAATTATTAAAAAATAAAAAAATTAAAATTTACCATCCTACCCCAACGCTTAAGTGAGAGAAATATCAATGACTTATATTTTTTTTTATAAAATATCAATTATAACATCATAATGTCATATGTCACGTTATGAGAGCTTCTAACATTTCACGTGTCGCGTTGTGAGAGCTTCTCATAGAAACAGTTCCTTTATATATATAGACTAGTCAGCTGTACGTGGTTTTAAGTTACAAAGGGCATATATTTGGCTCATTATGCGCAATGTCACTAAAATCAAAATAAAGCAAGCACTTTTTAAAAAATAGTATACATGGCTTTAACTACTGTTGAAATCAAATTTTTTTTTTTTAAATAAATATACCCTGCCCACATACAAACCGAAAAATATTTTTTAACCCCTCCCATATTGAAAGAGTAAATCTCATTTGCTTTTTCTTTCATACAACTTTCTATAAAAAATGTAATTGAAATTATAAATTATTCGTGCGATACCTATAGTATTAAAAAAAGAATATGCGAAGAAAGGAATTAAAAAATAAATTTAAATTCAAATTTCGAGAAATGAAACCTAAATAAAGATATGCATTTTAATATTCACATAAAAAAATACACAACGCACTTTTTGCATGTTAAAATGTAATCATTAAAAAACACAACTATTATGTTTAATTTGTTTACCACAACACATATCCTATCAAAAAAGAGACATACAACAAATATACGAATACACATTACATACACTGTCTATGATAGATTAATTAAAATTAAAGACTCTTTCTGCATAAAAAAAATCAATAGTTAGTTGGTCTATGTGACAAAGGACTAAATTCCCTATTAGCAAAGTCTTGAAGTCAAGTCTTCTAAATGGATAAAATTGGATTAAAAGCTCCACCAGGCCCTACCATTTGGGATTAGCAATGTCCTGCGTAGATTAGTTGATATAGTTGGCATCAAACATGAAAACTATTTGGAAATTTTTTTAAAAAAAACATTAAAACTTAAGTGGCATTCTAACAAAAAAAAGACATATCTTTGAAATCATATAGAACATACAAATGCCACACACATATATATATATATGTGTGTGTGTGTGTGTGTGTGTGTGTGTGTGTGTGTGTGTAGATGCTAGTACATATCTATGAGAATGAGTATATACAAAATACTAAAAAACAATGGCCAATCAACAAATGTGGCTTGTGTTGTGAATTGAATTGAAACTTGCTAAGAACTAGAGAAGGAAAATAGAAGACTAAGAACTTCTACTACTACAAACTACTACTACAAAGGAGAAGAGAAGAAATGAGATAGTTGGAATGAGAAATTTTCATTCAACTTGGTGTGTTCTTACAATGAGTTTAGCACCCTTTATATAGGTCATTTGGTGATGATGATAAATGTATCTTTACAATGTGGGACAATTAACATATACACCCCATGTCATACAACACATTACAAGTAATCAACGTGGGACAATTAACACATACACCCCATGTCATACAACACATTACAAGTAATTTGACATTACGTGGAATAGTTGGTGTACATTGGAAATGACAATACAAGTTACATGACTACACAATATGTTGGTGTGCATGCATGGTCATCCACACTTTACAACACCCCCCCTCGGATGACACTTGTTTAGAGATTGTGTCTCGTTAAAACTTTTACTAAGAAAACCCTGTGGGAAAAATATAGTAAAAGAAAAAGAGTACACTATTCTCATAAATATTAAGACGGGCATAATATTGTTAAGATTGCCTTATTAAAAACCTTGCTAGGAAAACCCAATGGGATAAAATCATAGCTAAGGGAAAAAGAGTGCAATACACTAATCAATTACTCCCCCTAATGTGAACATGGGTGAAACTTGTTCAGTTTCTTTACTTGCAATGTCTTTAAGTTTACGCAAGCCAATACCATACGTAAGCCTTTTAAATGTCGTAGTTGGTAGGGCTTTGTGAACAAATCAACAAGATTATCACTCGATCGGATTTGCTTGACATCAATTTCACCATTCTTCTGAAGCTCATGCGCGTAAAAGAATTTTGGTGAAATATGTTTTGTTCTGTCCCCTTTTATGAATCCTTCACTTAATTGTGCAATACATGCTGCGTTATCTTCATATAATATGGTTGGAGAATCTTTTATTGAAGGCAATCCACATGATTCTTGAATATGTTCAATCATGTTTCTCAACCATACACATTCACGACTTGCTTCATGAATTGCAAGTACTTCAGAATGGTTGGAAGAAGTAGCAATCATAGTTTGCTTTACTGACTTCCATGATACAACAGTATTACCACATTTGAATACATATCCCGTTTGAGAATGAGCCTTGTGGGGATCAGATAAAAATCCAGCATCAACATAACCTTGGAGACTCAATTTTACCCCTCTCGAGTAGAATAAACCCATGTCACTTGTTCCTCGAAGATATCAGAAAATATGTTTAACACCATTCCAATATCTTCGAGTTGGTGAAGAGTTGTATCTTGCAAGTAGGTTGACAGCAAAATCAATGTCAGGTCTTGTACAATTTGCAAGATATATAAGTGCACCAATTGCACTTAAATATGGTACCTCCGGACCAATTAGCTCTTCATCAATTTCATGAGGTCGAAATGGATCCTTATCCACTTCAAGTGATCTGACAACCATTGGAGAGCTCAATGGATGTGCTTTGTCCATATAAAATCATTTTAATATTTTTTCAATATAATTTGATTGATGGATAAGTACTCCACTTGAAAAGTGTTCAATTTGCAAACCAAGACAAAGTCTTGTTTTTCCAAGTTCTTTCATCTCGAATTCCTTTTTCAAGTATTCAGATGTTCTAACGATGTCGTCGTGGTTTCCCACTATATTTAAATCATCAACATATACATCAATAATCACAAATCCTGTTGATGATTTTTTAATGAAGACACATGGGCAAAGCGGATTATTTACATATCTTTCTTTTAGTAAATAATCACTAAGACGTTTGTACCACATTCGTCCAGATTGTTTCAACCCGTACAAAGACCTTTGTAATTTTATAGAATGCATGTTATAAGGTTTTGATTTTATTTCATCGGATATTACAAATCCATCAGGGATTTCCATATATATATATATATATATATATATCTCACTGTATAAGGATCCGTACAGATATGGTGTAACGACATCTATTAAATGCATATCAAGCCCTTCAGAGACTGCAAGGCTTATCAAGAACCGAAATATGATTGCATCTATAACAAGAGAATATGTTTCCTCATAATCGATGTCAGGTCTTTGTGAGAAACCTTGAGCTACAAGTCTTGCTTTGTACCTTGTAACTTCATTTTTTTCGTTTCTCTTTCGTACAAATACCCATTTATATCCAATAGGTTTTACGCCATCTGGCGTTTGGACAATCGGTCCAAAAACCTCTCATTTCCTTAACGAGTTTAGCTCTGCTTGGATAGTATCTTACCATTTTTGCCAATCAGGTCTTTTTTGACATTCGTCCACTGATCGTGGTTGTGGATCATCATCATTTTCACATATTTCAAAGGAAACATTGAAAGCAAATATATCATCAGGAACAATTTTATTTCGATCCCAAATCTTACAAGAGTTTGAATAATTTATTGAGATCTAATTATTTTCATATTTTTCCTATTTTTCTAGAGGAAATTATTCCTCATCAGAATCAACTTGTTCTGACAAACCCTTATCAAATGATTCTTGTACTTTCTCAGGAGTATTTTGATTTGTATTTATTTTTACTCTCATTTTCCTCTTTCGAGGAATTGTATCATTTGAACCAATCGGTCTTCCACGTTTTAAGCATTTCGTTGGTTCTTGTGCATTTTGTTGCACAGAGACATCAATTCTTGCAGGAGCATTTACAGAGGAATATGTGATTTTGTCACTTGTTTTGCATCATTAAATGCATCTGGTAATTGATTTGCGATTTGTTGCAAATGAATGATCTTTTGAACTTCAAGTTCACACTGATTTGTGTGTGGATCATAATGTGATAAAGTTGATGCATTCCAAGCAATTTCGCGCCATTCCTTTTGAATTGACTTCTTATCTCCCCCTAATGGTGGGAAAATTGCTTCATCAAAGTGACAATTAGCAAAATGTGCAGTAAATAAATCCCCTGTTAAGGGCTCAAGGTATCTTATAATGGACGATGAGTTAAATCCAATATAAATCCCAAGTTTTTGTTGTTGACACATCTTAATTCTATTTGAAGGTAGTATAGGAATATACACTGCACAACCAAAAATTCTCAAGTGTGAAATATTTGGTTGTTGACCTAAAATGAGTTACATAGATGAATGTTCATGGTATGCGGTAGGCCTATAACGAATGATAGATGGTGCATGAAGGACTACATGTCCCCAAACTAAAGTTGATAACTTAGTTCTCATGATTAAAGGTCTGGCAATTAATTGAATGCGTTTGATCAGAGATTCCGCCAAACCAATCTGGGTATGCACATGTGGAGCAGAATGTTCAATGGTAATTCCTATAGACATGCAATAATTTTTAAATGCTTGAGATTGAAATTCTCCGGCATTATCAAGACGGATGGTCTTGATTGGGTTGTCAAGAAATTGTGCTCTTAACTTAATGATTTGTGCTAAAAGTTTAGCAAATGCAACATTGCGGGTTGAAAGCAAACAAACATGTCACCACCTAGTTGATGCATCTATCAAAACCATGAAATATCTAAATGGTCCACAGTGAGGATGAATATGACCACATATGTCTCCCTGAATGCGTTCTAAGAAAACTGGGGATTCCACAACAATTTTACTTGGGGATGGTTTAACTATCAATTTACCTTGAGAACAACTAGCACAATTATAATCACCAGCTGAAAATATTTTGTGACTCCTTAAAGGCTGTCCATACGCGAATTATTAATTATTCTTCGCATCATTGATGATCTTGGATGACCAAGCCGATCATGCCATAAAATGAATGTCTTTGTATCATTAATTTTCTTATTCAAGACGACATTCGTTTCGACATGCCTTATATGAGTAAAATATAATCCGGAGGATAAAGCTGTGAATTTCTCTAATACTTCTTTTTTCCCATTTGAAACCAATGTGACATAGAGAAATTCTCTATTATTTTCGTTCACAGTTTCAATGTGATATCCATTTTGTCGAATATCTTTAAAACTCGGTAAATTTCTTCTGATTTTTCGAGTATAAGGCATTGTCAACATGAATTGTTGTTCCCCCAGGTAACATAATATTTGCTCTTCCAGAGCCATTAATTAAATTGGAGATGCCAGATATTGTTTGAACATTAGCCTCAGCTAAGTTCAAACTAGAGAAATATTCTCTGTTTTTAAGGATTGTGTGCGTTGTAGCACAATCAGCAAGACATATATCGCTCTTATTTGATTCATGATTTGAACACATGATTTGTTGATCCATCTGAACAAATAATGTTTGACAAATTAGAAAAGAGTCATATTTCATTGATAAAAATTCATAATATTTTGCCTTTGATTTTGAAGGCATGGTAAAGGTCATAAAAATTTTCGGGTATATATATGACAATCTTTAGGCAAAATAGCCTTTCATATATGACCAAAATAATGTCACAATTATGAGCGCTCATTGTCAATAATTATTTACCCTTTGTAGTTGTGCACCACTTTTGTTCCACCTTTTGTACGAATTGTCAATACGACCTTTACCTGATATTTTCACATTTTCCACGTCCATGAACTTATTATTGCGATCATGATCATTATATGCAACATATGCTTCTTAATTTGAAGCTGAACTAATTCGACGGAATCAATATTATATTTATAATATCTCATTATTTTACTCAGCTACCATGAGACAAGAAATCAATCCTTAATATTTATTGGATTGATATGCGCACTCGATATTTGTTGCAGCAATAAATCAAAGCGGGTCACGTGACCTTTTTTTTATTGTCTCATCAGTCATATTTCCACATAGCCTCAACATAGAGGTAATTAAAATTACGGAATTATAATTAATATTTGACTGATTAATTTTTGTAGCTTGAGACTCAACCGCTCATTTTGACCTTTTGCGGCATTACCTTTTTGGTATTTATATATTTATAACTCCATAGGGTGAAAATATATATGAAATATTCACTTTTCAAATCTCTAAAGAGATATTGACAAATGATTGTGTACAACATACAGCCTTGCATATATGCAAGCTTTATTCATAATTTGTAATATCTAATTATCTTGACAAGAATTATAATAAGGTAACAAATTCAACTATGTTTGATAAATATTTTGAAAGTAAATATAATATAAAATAATTTTCTCTTTTCTTTTATGTAAAAAAAAAACATAACATATGATTAAGTATATGTTCACAACTTGATTCATTAATAATCAAATGTACTATTCGTATGAGTTGGTGGGACAACCTCTAGGTTGGGTGGCGAGACAAAGTCTGATGCCATGCCTCATCGAACGGGATAACCCATCTCCCTTTCAATGTTTAGCTTTACCGGAGACAAGGCTTACCCACTATCAACTCAAACTTATAACATTATTTGTATTATAAAATCAAGAATAGAACGATAATTAATTGTTTGTAGTTTTAAGAGAAAACTAGTTATGTCACATATTGACTTTTGATTTCTGATGTAGAAGATCGTACAAGACGCAACTACAGAGCATACTTTCGCAATCGGTGACATTATAATGTATAATATATGAATAAAGTATGCATATAGAAATGATGCATGTAATAAAAGGAAGCAACCATGATAATATATAAATAAATTGAACTTATTTAAATAACAAAAGTTATACCTTCCTAGATTTGTCTCCTTAACAAGCCTTCTTGAACTTCAAGATCTCATTAATGCTAGAGCAAGCTCGTGCTGATAACGTGTTGTGAATTGAATTGAAACTTGCTAAGAACTAGAGAAGGAAAATAGAAGACTAAGAACTTCTACTACCACAAACTACTACTACAAAGGAGAAGAGAAGAAATGAGATAGTTGAATGAGAAGTTTTCATTCAACTTGGTGTGTTCTTACAATGAGGTTAGCACCCTTTATATAGGCCATTTGGTGATGATGATAAATGTATCTTTACAATGTGGGACAATTAACATATACACCCCATGTCATACAACACATTACAAGTAATCAATGTGGGACAATTAACACATACACCTCATGTCATACAACACATTACAAGTAATTTGACAATACATGGAATAGTTGGTGTACATTGGAAATGACAATACAAGTTACATGACTACACAATATGTTGGCGTGCATGCATGGTCATCCACACTTCACAACATGTACAAAAATCGATACGTTTTAGGTAGCTAAAATTGTTATATATTGGCAGAACTAAAAAATCTTGTTAGGGGCGAATTTTAGGCGGAGCTACAGGGGGCTAACCAACAAATGTGGCCCCCTCCCCTTCCCCCCACAACCAAAAACGTGAGTATATGCATGAGGGTGTTAATGCTTGAGTAAAAGCTTCTTTACCCCCATTAGAGTCCTCCAACCCATTTCAACCAACCATTTTCTCCCCACTGAAGTCAAAACCAAACTTTAATATTCAAAATAGAGTCATCTCACCCCACATACAGGTAGAGAAGACTCGAGACTCCTAGATCTTCTCTTTCCCCTTCGCTGAAGTGCTGGGTTACGCGTCTGAAATGTTTAAAAAGGGTGAGCACTCCAACTAGCTCGGTAAATACAGATTCACAATATGCATCAATATTCCATATAATATTCAAAGGAGACGTGCAATAACAACAATAACTAACAAGGATATAGAAAGCATATAAACCAATATATAAACATATGCAAAGCAAAGATTATGGACGAGTATACTGTGATACCCATTTAATTTGTAAAACTAGAGCTGATTACCCATCGACCCCATCAATTCGATTGCTATATTAACATATTGGCCGATATGCTGTCTAGCCACTCCATTAATGCCCAATGGTTCTATCTAAGCTCCCTAGTGTCAATGTAACCCACACAACCTCTAAACTGGGTAGGAACTTACATGTAGGCCGAGAAAACTAACCCATCTCTTATAAAACCTTTTCTCAGTTTCAGGAACTTACGGCAGTGAATTATCATAAACACCGTTTTCTTTTTTATTGAAAACCATCACTGCATACCTAATCCCCCAGTTCATTTCTACCATCTAAATATACTAAATAGCTAGGCAACATTGATAAATAAGTGAATCCATACTTACCTCGTCTACGTCCACTCCCAATTTCCTAACTTTCTAGGTCTCTCACTCTTCCCCGATTAATCAACACTTATCATAGACCAATCATAGTAAATATAGGTCTAATATACTCTATTATAAACTATTAGGAACTCCTAAATTAGTCCTTAAGCCCCTCATTCAACATTCATAAGAAAACAACACTGTTTCTATTTTGGGCATGGATTAGCGTGCTAATAGGCAAGATTGGCATACTAATTCCTGCTTGCTTGTTCTTCAAATTCTACGCACTTAACGCGCTAATCGCGCTAGACCTACAACAGCAGCGCTGCTGCCGCAACTCCGATCCCACAAAAACACCTCCAAATCAATACCAGCATTCACAAACTCATTCCCAATAGCTTAGAAACATCAAATATGAGGTGGGGGACTAAATTAGAACAACAACAACTCATTTAACTTTGATTTCTTACAATCACCTCCACTTCAAACTTTGATAAATACTAAAACTTAACATACCTACGCGTTCCTCGAGAGGCGTTATACCAGTTAAGCTCCTAAACTTGGCTCGAATCGTCGTCTCGGGCAACTTGTCATGGTCAGAATCAAACCCTTGGTTTCCATTTTTCATTTGATCTAAATAATTTGATATATATCAACTGTTAAGTTGATATATATATATATATATATATATATATATATATATTCCTCGAGATACATGTCGTGTCATCTTGGGATCGATCAAACTATTGATGTGCTAAAATGGCAAGCGGTAACGTGACACTAAATTTGACACATCTTAACTTACACTTCGTTCGAGACAATCAAATGATATATATTTTTTGTTTTCTTAATTTCCAATATATATATATTTATATATGTCCTTTTATATAAACATATATATATATATATATATATATATTTATATATATATATATATATATATTGTGTTTATTGCATCCGATAAATCCACCGGTCACGTCCACGTGTAGCCACGAGCGTGCACATCATTGCCATATCTCCCTCGTCGCTCACAGTGTACCGGTATTTCGTAATTTAGTGTCTTTTATCCCATACAGGCTTGTATATACCACCTTAATATACACAACCTATTGATATTTAAATTTTGCAAACCAAACAAACACAAAACATCATGCCAACTCACTCCCTTGCTAATCGAGGTATGCCGATCTTAACCCTAAGCCTAACTAGGGCTAATTACCATTTGGGTTAGTACCAATCACCAGCTTAAGGTAACAAGTTGTTACATTGAGTGGCAATTATTGACAGGGAAGGAGATCGTATTGTCGTGTATATGAAAGGAATATGAAAAATTATAAGATAAGAAGAAGATACAATGTATATATAGGAAGAAGTAACCGATACTACAAAAGTGAATTTGAAATGGAGAATCATGTTGAGGTGATTGGATATTAAAGAATGGTATTGGAAATGGAATCACACCCAAGAGGAGGTGAATTGGGTGTATCGAGAAGTTATCGCCTTTTTAAAATAATCCAACAATAAAGATACTATATGCTCACTTAAACGCAAGTATGAATGTAATTCAAGATGAAGGGGATAGAAGAGATGGAAAGGGACACGCTATTTATAATGATCTACATCTACTACCTAATGATAAGTCAATATTAATATATATTTAGTATTTTATTTTAGTATATTTAAATATGTAAAGTCTCTAAATTATATATTAATTATATTTTTGGTCGTTTTTAAGTGAAACGGAGTGTGCGGTTGAATTCATGGTAGAAAATCCTCAAAATGGAGTATTTACATGCAGTGACCGGATGTCGACAGTTTGCCTCGAGTTACACGTTGCGCGGTGGGGTAGAATATGAGACAACATATTTCAACTAATTGGGAGCCGCCACATAGCGCAACAAGTCAGCTCCACCAATCAGTAGTCGCCAAGTCAGCATCACACAATACACGTCACACCTGCATTTTTCTCCGCGCTTCAACTGCCCATCGACCTGCCTCGGGATGCGTGTCCGCACAAACTCCCAGATTTTCACACGAAAGCGCGATTTCTCTCCTCCTACCATACGTGCCGCGTGGTGTCCGCTCAACACGTCAACGCGTCATCACAGGGGTCTCATCCAATCAGACGGCGACACATAGAGATCCCTCACAGCCCATCTCGTCATCAACATATCTTTCGGCCAATCAGGTGACGACACCTTAACATGCAGACATCAAACGAACTAATGACACTGTAACACGTGGGAGACACCTATTTTCAAGCCAAAATAGCTCTACGATGCTCCTCGGTGCACGAGTCTCCTCCCTAACCCCAAAAATTAGTTTCTCTCACCTTCTCGAGACCAATTTTTAGTAGTTTTATATATTAGAAACTTAGGTATTATTATTTTTAAGGACACACCGACTATTATTATTTAGCATCGACTTTCTTCGACGATGATGTTCGGCTAATCAACTCCTTACCTAGGTCGAAAGGGAAACAAGTCGGGATTATGGATTTATGGTATATTGTGTGAGATCTTTTATTTTATTATTTAATTTAGTTTAAATTCTCCTATTTCATTGTGTTGGTTTTAATGAATATGGTTTAAATCTAGGGTATGTATGTGGCCAGTGCAGTTATTTGGACTTTTAGTATCCGTGTAATTGTGTTATTGGACCGATAAAGTGACGAACACTCACCAGTTTGCCGTCAAACCCTTTCGATTCTTGAGTGTGCAACAATTGAATCTAGGATAAATCGAGAGCGGATGCGATCCGATTATTTAGGATTAGTGTTCCCACAGACTTATATTACTGCGGTTAATATGTTAAACCCGATTGGTGGATGTCTATGTTTATACATTAATTAGAGAAATAGTTAGTGGCGGACATCCTGACTATCGAGATTACAAGAATGAGAAATTTCTGGCGGATGTCAATTTTCTATAGCTAATTTAGGAGAATATAAATTAATGACTTTTTGGGAAGGATTAAAGACCATGATTGCAATTGAATCTTGATCCTGATTTATGGAACTATAGACTTAGGTATTAGTTAATTGTTTTGGAAATTAGTTTAGTTATTTTATTTATTTAGTTCAGTTAGATTATTTAGTTAAATTAGTTTATGTTAAAACTCCCGATTTTCCTTTTTTGTTGTTTTTAAACTAAGAAAGACTATCAATCTCTGTGGGATCGACCCTTTACCATTATTCTACAAAATAGTTGGTTTAGAAAACTTTATTTTATTGACACGTTCGACGCGCATCAATTTTTGGCACCATTGCCAGGGATTGGTATTTTTCTTTCTTTGGTTTTTTTATTTTTTATTTTTTATTTTTATTTTTATCTTGCATATCTATTCCATTGCTCTTAACATGTATGTAGGTGACCCCGCGATAAACTCCTCCTACCCTCATAATTATGGTTGATCCGAATACTCACATTATTATAATGTGAATGGGTAGTTATGTCACATAATGGATATCAATTTTTTAACTTGCAATCTTTTGTGCAACAGGTTGAGGTTTGCAAAATTTGTGGAGATTATTCTCATTCCACACATAATTGTTCCTATTATCCATATAGTATGAGAATTATTACTATTATAGCTATGTATCACCACAACCTGACTTCTTTGGGCTCATGTCAAACCCACAGGTTCCTCAACATGAAGGAAATCAACACTTTCACTAAAACACCTCTTTGGAAGATATGGTGAAGCAAACGATAGATAATTAGCAAAAGCTTAATCGAATTCTTGAAGAGATTCGACAAATTGATTTTAAGATTCCAGGCTTGAAGGAATTGGACATTAAATTAATTCAATATAATGCCAGGCTTCAAAGTATGACTGATGAGGAAGAGTTTTGTAGTACACAACCAATTTTTAACCCAGATCAGGATATGAGTATTGACACGTTGATTAATTTTGAGGTGAATAAGGTTACACAGGCGGAAGACTATTTGAGAGAAACACCAGAAGAACGTGAAGTCTTTCAAATTGAGCCAAAGATTGTCATTGCAATAAATGAAGGGGAAAATGAGATGAAAATTGATGTCATTTCAGACAAGCGGAGACGCTACAGACAGAGAGCTAGGAAGACCAACCTCTGGTGTTGGTGCAACCACCCACCCTCCCATGCATATTTGGTACACCTTATAAGGGGTGGAAGTAAGGGAGCGTTCGCAGATCTTCTACACTGCCGACACCTTTGTGTTGGGACGATCCTGATGCGACAAATTCTTTTGTGTTGGAAGTCCCGAATGAGCTCCTAAATCTGAAAGAGGGCGTGCATGCTTCATTGCCCAAATACGTAGATGCGTCGTTTGTTGTTGACATCTTTAAAGGAGAGGGCATTACGTGATCAATCACGCCAAGTCTAGCAAAGACTTAAAAGAAAGGCGGCTCGTTTGGAGGCAACCCAGCTTCATTTTTATTTTATTTTATTTATTTTTGGCATTTATTTTATTTTAGTTTAGTTATTTATTTATTTATTTTTAATAATACTCTAATTTGGTGTCTTTATTTTGATAGGTGATATGTTACATTTGACGTTTGTTGGAGGATTGGAGTACCGAGTTTTATAGGTTTGACTTTAGATTACATTTTTTTTAGCATAATTTCAGCATTGTTTTAGGAATTAACATGTTTATAGGAATTTAGGTGTTTTGAGACTTGGTTAGGATATCCCAACTTAAGTCGCCGCATTAGTGGTGAGTTTTTTAGTAGACCCAAAACCCTAAACTTCATTATATCATCTTGTTGATTTCACCCTTAGTTGATAGACTTCGAGCTTGCAAGATTTGATTGGAACCTTTTCAGTTAACTCCTATGTTTACTAGTTCTTGCTCTTGTTATGGTTGTTCTTTCATAGTTTCATTAGTCACCTACACATGAGGATTTTGTGCGTTCACTGGTTTTTAGAGACTTTTTGTTATGCATGCATTTGTATCATATTCTTATCCATGTTTTTATTCACCATTGTATTTTTCTTTTTGTTATATGGATGCCTTGACTTGTTTTTAACCTTGAGGACAAGGTTTGGAATAAGTTTGGGGTGTTTTAGGGATTGTCAATTGATTTGGATAGATTCTTTACGAAAGACCGCAGGTGAGATCGTTTATTTTTTTTAATTTTATGCGGTTATATGCGGTTATGGATGGTACTGGTGATGTTTTATATCATTTCTTCCATTTCTTTCATTTCTTGTCCATTCATATTCTTTTCTCATTTCATTAGGATTTGATATAATTTAATGCTTATATGTATTTAGTATATATATTATTTTAGTTATATAGAGTCACCCAAAACTTTGTTCATGCCTTTGGTAGTGGATGAGTAATTTATAGCTACCCTTTTGACTTGAAACTTAGGGAAATTAGGAGAAAAACTCAGCCAAGTTTGTAACTCAGCATTTTTATGATTTCATGATTAAGGACTTAGTTGTTGGTTGGACTTTGTGCTAGATAACGTAGATGGTCAAATTTGTGCAGGTAATATTTTTTTAACCCACTTATGGGGGATTTGCTTGAATATAGTGAAAGTGAGAAGTACTAACTGGAGTTTTCTTAGTGTAGAGTGCCCCACAGGTCTGCACAGGAAATGGAGCAGGAAAACTTATGGTGGGAAAAAGTGAGAAAATCGGTCCATAGGAAATGGAGCAGGGATCGTATTAATTGAAAAAAAAGAAGAAAAAAATGTGAAAAGAAAATAAAAATAATAAATAAAGGTAGAAGTTGTGAAACTCATCAAATAAAAGATTTAGTTCGAGTGCTTTCACTTGATTAAGTGAGATTTTAAACGTGCGTTCTTGAATGTATAGACCAAGAAAACTCGCGAGTAGTTGATGGCCTTTGTTTTGACCGAGTCTTTGTCTTGAAAGTGGGATCTTAATTGTGTTTGGGTTGCGAGTCTTGACATCATAACTTTGAAATTTTCTGAGTTACTTGTTAACTTGGTGGCTATGTAAACCAAAGGAACTCCATGAATTTGGGTCGGGTGTAGGATTAGTTGAGTCATCGCATTATTACATTAGGAGTCTAGTTTAGTTTGTGTTGTCATCTACACCTTTGCTCGGGACGTGCAAAGTCTTTAGTTTGGGGGTACTTGATAAGTCAATATTTATATATATTTAGTAGTTTATTTTAGTATATTTAAATATGCAATGTCTCTAAATTATATATTAATTATATTTTTTGGCCATTTTTAGGTGAAACAGAGTGCGCGGTTGAATTCATGGCAGAAAATACTCAAAACGTAGTATTTACATGCAGTGATCGGATGCCGGACAGTTTGCCTCGAGTTACCCATTGCATGGAGGGGTAGTATAGGAGACGACATATTTCAACCAATTGGGAGCCGCCACGTAGCGCAAGAATCAGCTCCACCAATCAGTAGTCGCCGTATCAGCATCACACAATACACTTCATGCCTGCATTTTTCTCCGCGCTTCAGCTACCCATCGATCTGCCTTGGGATGTGTGTATGCACAGACTCCCAGATTTTCGAACGAAAGTGCGATTTCTCTCCGCCTCCTAAGCGTGCCACTTGGTGTTCGCTCAACGCGCCAGCACGTCATCGCAGAGGTCTCCTCCAATCAGACTGCAACACGTGGCGATCTTTCATAGCCCAACACGTCATCAACACATCTTTCGTCTAATCGGGTGACAATACCTCAGCATGGCAAACGAACCAATGGCGTTGCGACACGTGGCATACACTTATTTTCAAGCCAAAAATAGCCTTACGATGCTCACTAGCTCACGAGTCACCTGCCCAACCCAAAAAACTAGTTTCTCTCACCTTCCGAGACCAACTTTTAGTAGTTTTATATATTAGGAACTTAGGTATTATTATTTTTAGGGACACACTGTTGGGGCATGTGCCCTAGGTCAATCCATTAATTGGCTTTATGAATACTTTTAGTTAATAAAATAGATGATTTCATTTGCTGTTTATTATAATTAATTTGCATGTTTACATTATAATAAGATCCATGGGTATTTACATAAATATCCTAAATGTCCCTAGTCGATCATTATACTGGTAACTATAATGAATTAAGACTAGTGTGAGTCTTGATTGATGATCATATGATGATTATACGTATAGGGATACGAATCAAGATCACGAGTACTTGTTAGGGAACAAAGTACTGGACCGACCCGCTATGAGAACATCACATGGATTAAGTCATAGTTGTTTCTCATGATAGATATATTTTTCAGTCCTCCGACTTGAGATTGCCAGAGACTTCAACATTAGGAACACAGTAATTTGACACAATCAAACGTTGTCTTTAATAAGACGATTATAAAGGTTGTGATTGGTTACTGTGTGAGCAATGTGATGAAGTTGTGTAATCGAGATAAAATTTGTCCTCTCATATAAAGAGATCTAGTGGATCCCTCGATGTGTTAAACCGTTAAAAGGCCTAGTCTAAGTGAATTGATATTGATCAATGTCACTTGGATGTTTTCAGTCTACCTAGAGATCGAGACTAGTACGATTGAACATGTTGAATGACAATTCCATGCCTTATGTTTGATCAAAAGGATATCGTGTGACAAAAGGATGTTATATACACTATTGATTAGGTTGTATCGATTTGATATTCATACAACTTGGGTAGTCATAATGTCTTGCTAGAGGCCGCTTATGACTTGTATACCAAAATGTGTTTTGGTACACTGCCAACGTTGTGTGAGCCTATTGGGTCGCACACTAAGAATGGTTTTGCGAGATTTTAAGATTGTTCTGAAAAATGAATTTTATATGATAAAATTCATGACGGAAACGTCTTTGTGGTGTATTACACTTATACTTCTTTAAGTAGGGGTATATGTGTAATTTACTTAACCGTCTATATACAAGGGTTGTATAAATAGACGCTTTAAGTTAGAATACACGGACGAAAGATCAAAAGGCCGAAACTCTATTTTCGTTTCAGAAACGACTTAGGGTGTTTGGTATGCTCTGGATCATTTTGGAGAGAAAAACAAAAGGTTTGGTATTCTCTCGAAGCTAGCATTTTGAATCTCGGTCGCTGTTCGTGTGTGGACTACTGGTAGAGGGCGTTCATCGTTGGCAGCTCTTTAGAGATCGATCAACCTTCAGAAAGGTATATTGCGACTGAGGTATGATTAAATTTTTCATGGTTTAAACGTTTTTAATGGAATTAGATTCGGATCCTGTTGGGATTTTTGTCAAAATTGTTTTGTAATCTCCGTTGTGTATAAACCACTAAACCCAACAGTGGTATCAGAGCCATCGAGTTCGATTCCATTAAATTCATTGCATGTTTTCTTCTGATATATACATGATATATGATTGAAAGCATGTTAATAGTTGATGCATATGTGATATAAATAAGTTTTCTGTGAGATTTATTATCATGTTTTGTGTATATGATACATATATTCGTGATTTAATTGAAATTTGTTTCATACATGTTAGTAACCATGTTAGGTTAATTCAAATAATTTTAATGAATTGAATTTCGTGTTCTGTGATCCATGACACCATTAGGTTCGATTGGGATAGTAGTTCATGATTCAATTACATGTTTGTGATTATTTGGATGAGGACCGAAATTATAAATAATTAATTTTCGAAATTATTTATTTATAATTAATTAAATTTCGAAATTATTTATTTATCTTGTTATATCTATTTTGTTATGAAGTTTCTATTTGATAAAGATAGCTAACAAATTAGAATATGAGATAAATATCAAGAATCTTGTTATTGGTGATATACTAGGATTCAAATATCTTAAATCCAAAATAAATAATTAATTTTTGAAATTATTTATTTATCTTGTTATATCTATTTTGTTATGAAGTTTCTATTTGATAAAGATTGATAACAAATTAGAATATGAGATAAATATCAAGAATCTTGTTATTGGTGATATACTAGGATTCAAATATCTTAAATCCAAAATAAATAATTAATTTTCGAAATTTGTTAATTTATCTTGTTATATCTATTTTGTTATGAAGTTTCTATTTGATAAAGATAAATAACAAATTAGAATAAGAGATAAATATCAAGAATCCTGTTATTGGTGATATACTAGGATTCAAATATCTTAAATACAAAATAAATAATTAATTTTCGAAAGTAATTATTTATCTTGTTATATCTATTTTGTTATAAAGTTTCTATTTGATAAAGATAGATAACAAATTAGAATAGGAGATAAATATCAAGAATCTTGTTATTGGTGATATACTAGGATTCAAATATCTTAAATCCAAAATAAATAATTAATTTTCGAAATTTGTTAATTTATCTTGTTATATCTATTTTGTTATGAAGTTTCTATTTGATAAAGATAAATAACAAATTAGAATAAGAGATAAATATCAAGAATCCTGTTATTGGTGATATACTAGGATTCAAATATCTTAAATACAAAATAAATAATTAATTTTCGAAAGTAATTATTTATCTTGTTATATCTATTTTGTTATAAAGTTTCTATTTGATAAAGATAGATAACAAATTAGAATAGGAGATAAATATCAAGAATCTTGTTATTGGTGATATACTAGGATTCAAATATCTTAAATCCTAATTGGATTAGGATAAGATGATTAGTTAGATGTAGGCCCGGGTTAATTAAAACGTTTTAATTGACTTAATTTCAGATAAATTAAGGGGTTAATTTATGATAATAAAATCAGCGAAAAAATTATGATTTTCTCTAGCGAATTTTAATTTTCAGAATTGAGATTCGTCTTTTAAAAAAAAAAAAAAAAAAAAAAAAAAAAAGAAGGGTCTTTGCCACTTTGTACCCGTCTCATTGACTCGCCAATGGGACCGCCGTCTAACTAATCCTAGCGTATGGAAATTCTTTTGTTAGTGAAAAGTATATAAAAAAAAAAATTCCAAATTGTTTAGTGATTGAACAAATCAATAAAATATATGATATTTCATTGTTTACATAAAATCACTAAAACCGAATAAAATCCCTCTATTAAATTTTAAGTCTCGTGTCATCCATTTTAAACACTTGTCAAGGCCTCAATCACACTAATATAGTTTCAGCCATAGTTGGGTGTATTGTGTTATCTTGGTGAGACAAGTTGGGTAAGAGTTACCTTAATGTTTAAAATGGTCCGACTTAATAAAGCCATCAAAATAGTTTTGAGTTTTAGGCAAATGATGAGATAAAAACATGCTAAGACATAAGATGTCTCATATCTCATAAAAGGATCTAAAAATTACATAAGATGTAATTGGTAACTGTTACCTACCTAAATAATCTAGTTCTGTGTTTCATGCCATAGCTGTCATAGAATTAGGTGAAATATGGATTTTAGTCCCCTAAATAAACAATACGTTTTAGGAGGGTTGTTAATTTAGTGGGAGTCCATTCCTTTATACTAAAATAAACTTTGCATAATCTTTATTGTAGATCAATGGCCTCTTCAAGTAATAATAATCCCCTGTCACTGCGATCCATCCTTGAGAAGGATAAACTATCTGGGACTAACTTTCTTGACTGGTTCAGAAACTTGAGAATCGTTCTCAAGCAAGAACGCAAGTTGTATGTTTTGGATGCTCCAATCCCTGAGGACCCACCAGCCAATGCTACGAAAGCTGTGAAGGATGCGCAAAATAAGCATGTCGACGATTCTACCGATGTTGCGTGTATTATGCTAGCAACTATGGTTCCTGAACTTCTCAAGGACATGGAACTAATGGAAGTCTACGACATGGCCATAACGCCGAAGGAAATGTTCCAACAGCAAGCTAGGTAAAAAAGGTTTGAGACAGTCAAGAACCTACATTCTTGCAAGATGACTAAGGGTGCGTCAGTCAGTCCTCATGTTTTGAAGATGAAGGGCTATGTTGACCAGCTTGATAGACTCGGATTACCCATAAGCCAAGAGTTGGCTACGGATTTGATCCTGAATTCATTACCAGAAAGTTACTCACAATTTGTGATGAACTACAATATGAATAATATGGAGAAATCAATTTTGGAGTTGCATTTGATGCTCAAAACTGCTGAACAAAATATCAAGAAACCCTCTAGTAATATGTTGATGGTCTAAAAGGGAAAGGGAATGAAGAAGAAAGGCAAAGGCAAGGCTAGAGTTGCCAAGGCTGTTGCTGCACCCGTCGCAAAGATTATGGAACAAGTCAAGACCCAGCCTATTCCTGCTTCAAAACATCCAAAAGAAAAGGAAGAAAATTATCATTTCTGTAATCAAACCTATCTTTGGCATTGTCGTCTCGGGCACATAAACGAGAAACGCATAACGAAGCTCCATAAAGATGGGCTTCTTGATTCATTTGATTTGGAAACATATGAAACGTGCGTATCTTGTTTTCTAGGCAAGATGACTAAAAGTCCCTTTACTGGACACAGTGAAAGGGCAAGTGATTTATTGGGTCTCATACATACTGATGTATGCGGTCCTATAAACACAATGGCTAGATAAGGTTATCAGTACTTCATTACATTTACTGATGATTTCAGCTGATATGGTTATGTATATTTAATGAAACATAAAGCTAAATCATTTGAGAAGTTTCGAACGCTTCAAAATGAAGTGCATAATCAACTTGGTAAAACTATCAAAACACTTCGATCAGATCGAGGTGGTGAATATTTAAGCCAAGAATTTGATGATCATCTTAGAAATTGTGGGATTGTCTCCCAATTGACTCCACCAGCAACTCCACAATGGAATGGAGTTTTTGAAAGGAGAAATCAAACCTTAATAGATATGGTTTGATCTATGATGAGTCATGCAGATCTTCCATTATCCTTTTGGGTTTATGCATTACAAACTGCAGCTTTCACTCTAAATCGAGTTCCTTCTAAAGCGGTCGATAAAACAACATATGAGATATGGTACGGGAAGAGACCTAGTTTGTCTTTTCTTAAGATTTGGGGTTGTGAGGCTTATGTAAAACGACAAGTCTAAGAAAAACTAGCACCTAAATCTGACAAGTGTTTATTTGTGGGGTATCCTAAGGAAACAAAAGGATATTACTTTTATAATCCCGCTGAGAACAAAGTGTTTGTTGCTCGGTATGGTGCCTTTATGGAAAAAATAGTTTATTTCAAAAGACACTAGTGGGAGAGAAATAAATCTTGAAGAAGTTCAAGAATCACAGATAAACCCCGAATCGCTACTGGAAGTTCAATAACGTTCTGAACCAGTTGAACCTCCGCAAGTGACACAAGGCCCACGTAAATCTGGTAGGGTAAGACATGAGCCAGAGATATTCAGATTTCTCATTACTGATAGTCGTGATGTGTTGCTTATGGATCAAAACGAGCCCACCACTTATCAGGAGGCTATGTTTGGACCAGACTCAAGATAAATGGCTAAGTGCCATGAACTCGAGATGCAATCCATGTATGATAACCAAGTTTGGAACTTGGTTGATTTACCTGAAGGTGGTAAGACCATTGGATGTAAATGGGTTTTCAAGAAGAAAACTGACATGGATGGCAATGTGCATACTTTTAAAGCAAGACTTGTAGCAAAAGGTTTCAGTCAGACTCAAGGTGTTGATTATGATGGAACTTTTTCGCTAGTAGCCATGCTTAAATCCATAGGAATTTTAATTGCCATTGTTGCATATTATGACTATGAGATATGGCAAATGGATGTAAAAAAAGATTTCTTAATGGAAAGCTGCTTGAGGACGTGTATATGACACAACCTGAAGGTTTTGCACATCTTGAGAATTCTAGGAAGGTATGCAAGCCTCAAAGATCCATTTATGGATTAAATCAAGCTTCTCGGAGTTGGAATCTTCATTTTGATGAAGCAATCAAAGATTTCGATTTTATTAAGAACGAATATGAGCCTTGTGTATACAAGAAGGTCAGTGGGAGTGTAGTTGTTTTTCTGGTACTGTATGTTGATGATATATTACTCATTGGAAATGACATCCCAACATTGCAGAGTGTCAAGTCTTGGTTAGGGAAGTGTTTCTCAATGAAAGACTTAGGAGATGCAGCCTATATCCTAGGGATAAGGATCTATAGGGATAGATCTAAGGGGCAAATCGGTCTAAGTCAGAGTGCTTACATAGACAAGGTGTTGAATAGGTTCAGTTTGCAAGACTCTAAAAGAGGATTGTTGCCAATGTCTCGTGGCATAAGTCTCAGCAAGAATCAATGTCCCAGGACAAATGATGAACGAGATCGCATGAATAAGATTCCATATGCATCAGCTATTGGATCTATCATGTATGCCATGCTATGCACTCGACCTGATGTATCATATGCTTTGAGCACTACAAGCAGATATAAGTCAGATCCTGGTGAGAGTCACCGGATAGCAGTAAAGAACATCCTTAAGTACTTAAGAAGGACTAAGGAAGTGTTATTGGTCTATGGAGGTTTTGAAAATGATCTAGTTGTAAATGGTTACATAGATGCAAGTTTTCAAACTGATATAGATGATTTTAAATCGCAGTCTGGATATGTTTACTTTGAATGGGGGTGCGATGTAAGTGGAAAAGTTCGAAGCAAAAGATCGTGGCAGATTCTACAACGAAAGTTCGAGTATATTACAATCGTCCGATGCAAAGAAAGGAGGCGCTTTGGATCAAAAAGTTCATTTCGAACTAGGTGTGGTTCCAAGTATTGCTAACCCTGTTTGTTTGTATTGTGAAAATAACGGGGCAATAGCACAGCCAAGGAACCTAGATCACACCACATATCCAAACATATACTCGGCGTTTTCATCTCATCGAGAAATTATTGAGAGGGGAGACGTAAAGATTTGCAGAGTACCTACTGAAGACAACGTTGTGGATCCATTGACAAAAGCTCTTCCACAAGCAAAACATGATGGTCATGTTAGATCATTATGTATTAGATGCATATATGATTGGCCCTAGTGCAAGTGGGAGATGTTGGGGCATGTGCCCTAGGTCAATCCATTAATTGCCTCTATGAATACTTTTAGTTAATAAAATAGAGGATTTCATTTGCTGTTTATTATAATTAATTTGCATGTTTACATTATAATAAGATCCATGGGTATTTACATAAATATCCTAAATGTCCCTAGTCGATCATTATACTGGGAACTATAATGAATTAAGACTAGTGTGAGTCTTGATTGATGATCATATGATGATTATACGTATAGGGATACGAATCAAGATCATGAGTACTTTTCAGGGAACAAAATACTGGACCGACCCGCTATGAGAACATCACATGGATTAAGTCATAGTTGTTTCTCATGATAGGTATATTTTTCGGTCCTCGACTTGAGATTGCCGAGACTTCAACATTAGGAACACAAGAATTTGACACAATCAAACGTTGTCTTTAACCGGACGATTATAAAGGTTGTGATTGGTTACTGGTGTGAGCAATGTGATGAAGTTGTGTAATCGAGATAGAATTTGTCCCTCTCATATAAAGAGAGATATCTAGTGGATCCCTCGATGTGTTAGACTGTTAAAAGGCCTAGTCTAAGTGAATTGATATTGATCAATGTCATTTGGATGTTTTCGGTCTACCTAGAGATCGAGACTAGTACGATTGAACATGTTGGATGACAATTCCATGCCTTACGTTTGATTAAAAGGATATCGTGTGACAAAAGGATGTTATATACACTATTGATTAGGTTGTATCGATTTGATATTCATACAACTTGGGTAGTCATAATGTCTTGCTATAGGCCGCTTATGACTTGTATACCAAAATGTGTTTTGGTACACCGCCAACGTTGTATGAGCCTATTGGGTCGCACACTAAGAATGGTTTTGTGAGATTTTAAGATTGTTCTGAAAAATAAATTTTATATGATAAAATTCATGACGAAAAAATCTGTGGTGTATTACACTTATACTTCTTTAAGTAGGGGTATATGTGTAATTTACTTAACCGTCTATATACAAGGGTTGTATAAATAGACGCTTTAAGTTAGAATACACGGACGAAAGATCAAAAGGCCGAAACTCTATTTTCGTTTCAGAAACGACTTAGGGTGTTTGGTATGCTCTGGATCATTTTGGAGAGAAAAACAAAAGGTTTTGTATTCTCTCGAAGCTAGCACTTTGAATCTCGGTCTCTGTTCGTGTGTGGACTACTGGTAGAGGGCGTTCGTCGTTGGCAGCGCCTTAGAGATCGATCAACCTTCAGAAAGGTATATTGCGACTGAGGTATGATTAAGTTTTTCATGGTTTAAACGTTTTTAATGGAATTAGATTCGGATCTTGTTGGGGTTTTTGTCAAAATTGTTTTGTAATCTCCGCTGCGTATAAACCCCAAAACCCAACACACACCGACTATTATTATTTAACATCGACTTTCTTCGACGATGATGTTCGGCTAATCAACTCCTTGCCTAGGTCGAAGGGGAAGCAAGTCGGGATTATAGATTCATAGCATATTATGTGAGATCTTTTATTTTTTTATTTAATTTAGTTTAAATTCTCCTATTTCATTATCGTTGGTTTTAATGAATTTGGTTTAAATGTAGGGTATGTATGTGGCTAGTACATGCTTTTAGGTGGGCAATCTATAGTTATTTGGACCTTTAATATCCGTGTAATTGTGCTATTGGACCAATAAAGTGACAAACACTCACCCGTTTGCCATCAAACCCTTTCGGTTCTTGAGTGTGCAACAATTGAATCTAGGTTAAATCGGGAGCATATACAATCTGGTTATTTAGGATTAGTGTTCCCACATATCCATATTTACTGCGGTTAGTGTGTTAAACCCGATTGGTGGAATGTCTAGGGTTATACATTAATTAGAGAAATAGTTAGTGGAGGAAGTGCTGGCTATCGAGATTAGGGGAATGAGAAATTTTTGGCGGATGTCGATTTTCTATAGCTAATCTAGGAGAATATAAATTAATGAATTTTTAGGAAGGATTGAAGACCATGATTGCAATTGAATCTTGACCCGATTTATGAAACTATAGACTTAGGTGTTACTTAGGTATTAGTTAATTGTTTTAAAAATTAGTTTAGTTATTTTATTTATTTAGTTTAGTTAGATTAGTTAGTTAAATTAATTTATTTTAAAACCCCAAATTTTCCTTTTTTGTTGTTTTTAACCTAAGAAAGACTATCAATCTTTGTGGGATCGACCATTTGCCACTATTCTACAAAAACGTTGTTTTAGAAAACTTTACTTTGTCGACGCGTTTGGCGCACGTCACCTAACCTCCCCGGTTAGAATTTTTAAACCCGCACTTATATTGTTAATAAGTGTTACAACCTAAGCTTACATGCCTAGAATGCCTAATCACAAATTAGGACTTCCTACAGATAAGTTAGTATTTTTTATATATTTAATAGTGTATTTAATTATTAAAAGTATTTAAAATATATATTTAATTATATTTTTTGGTCATTTTTAGGTAAAACGGAGTGCGCGGTTGAATTCGTGGTGGGAAAATACTCAAAATTGAGTATTTATTTGCAGTGATCGGATGCCGGACAATTTGCCTCGATATACGCGTTGCTCGGTAGGTCGAGTAGCCGACATTATGTTTCAACCAATCAGAAGGTGACACGTCAACGGATCGAACACATTGAGTGCCACGTGTCACGCCCCCTGTTGGTCCATAGCGTCGCCATGTCAGTACCGCAAAGCTAGCGCCACCAATCACGCGTTGCCACGTCACCAGAAAAAGCCACATCACACAGCGCATTCCTTCTTCTCGCACAGCCTTCGTCGATCTGCCTCGAGATGCGTTTCCAAACAAACTCCCAGTAATTCGGTCGAGTCGCGCGATTTTCGTCCGAGCCACTGGGTGCCACGTAGCGCTCTCCCATTGGTCCAGCGCGTAATAGCGACGTGTTTCCGCGAATCAGACGCAGACATGTGGCGCTGACTCAATACACACACAACAGACAAAGCGGATTTTCGGCGAATGGCATGGCGACAAATCTGCGCGATGACAGAGGCGGTCCAATGAGATGCTGACACGTCAGCGAGACAGTTAAAATACAACGAATGGCGCTTTGACACGTGGCAGACTCGGATTTTTGATCTAAAAACACCCCTACGATGCTCCTCGACGCACGATGCTCCTCGACGCACGAGTCACATACCTAACCCCTAAAATCAGTATTGGAGTACAATTTGGACTATTTTTTTATATATTAGGAACCTAGGTATTATTTAGATACAATTAATTAGTATTTTTTAGAGATCAATAATTAGTTTTTAGTAGTGATTTTTGAAGATGATGTCCGACTAATCTATTTCTTGCCTAAATCGAAAGAGAAGCAAGTCGGAATTATGGATTCAAAGCATAATATGTGAGATCTTTTTATTTTATTATTTAATTAATTTAATTTCTCCTATTCATTGTCGTTGATTTTAATTATTATGATTTAGATCTATGGTATGTATGTGGCCAAGCATGCTCTTAGGTTGACAATCTATTGTTATTTGGAATATTAGTATCCGTGTAATTGTGCTTTTAGACCAATAAAGCAACAAACATTCACACATTTGCCGTGAAACCCTTTCGGTGTTTGACTGTACAATAATTGAATCTAGGTTAAATCGGTAGCGATTGTGATCTGGTTATCTAGGATTAGTTTTCCCATAGATCTATATTACTGCGGTTAGTGCGTTAAACCTGATTGGCGGATGTCTAGGGTTATACATTAATTAGGGAAATAGTTAGTGGTGGATGTCCTGGCTATCGGAATTAGGGGAACTATGAATTTCTGGCGGTTGTCGATTTTCTATAGCTAATCTAGGAGAATTAAATTAATAACTTTTTGGGAAAGATTAAGGACCATTGAATGCTATTGAATCTTGATTCTGATTTGTGGAACTGGAGATTTAGGTGATTTTTCATTATTGATATTAATTTTTGAGAACTTTTTTTTTTTCTTAGTTTAATTAATTATTTTATCGAATTTTATGAAAACCCCATGTTTTTAGTTAACTTGGAGTAAACTCAAGTCCTGTGGATTCGACCCCGTATTTACCACTACTACACCCTTGTGGTTGGTAACACGATTTGCGGGTTATATTTGGCATGCACGACACGTGATCACTTACCTAGCCGCAACTAAGGTTTATGCCTAGTCTGAACTATGTCTTCCCTTCGACTTAGATCCCACCAAGTCTTACGATTAACCACTTACAAAAAATAGATGAGAATAATCAAACTCACTTTACAAAGTAAAGCGACACCAAATTCAAACACAAGCAAGCCTCTTAGAGCCTAACCATTGTAATGCATGCAAGTATGAGAACAAATGAGAAATACCAGTATATCACTGATTTTGTGCAAATCTTAAATATGAAACTGTTTTAAACGAATCGATTAAAACAAACATGATTTCAAATCTAAAGAACAAGAAGTTTGATAAAAAGTCAAATTTAAGTGCAAACTCTTATCCAAACTAGTCCTAGAGTTTAGTAAAAGATGTTTAAGTGTAAAACTTAAGACAAATGTGTAGAAGAACACAAAAAATGATTTCCACAAGTCAAGCAGACAAAAATATGAAATTTAAGCACAAGAAAGGCTAGGAAATCGGACTTTCTTACAACCCTGAGATAGTGATTTGAAAATCAATTCTGGAGTGGATGTTATAAGCCTTAGAATGCCTCAATAATGCTGGTTTCGAGAGTGATTCAGTTGCCTAGAAAGATCATAAGTGATAGCATACAAAATCCAAGCTTCTTTTTGAAACAATAATCACAATAGGGTTTTCTTGCTTGACAAGACAATAGAATGTTTTAGGTAGTTTGAGAATATTCTACATTCCTTTTTAACAGTTTTTGACCATTCTAGAGATCCAAGGGCTCAGATTTGATCATCTATTCAAATTAAAGTGTGATTTTTAGCTTTATAAAAAAGCTGTAAAAAAAGGCAATTAACTCGCTAATATTGGGACCTAGCGCGCTAATCCTCTAAGCTAGCGCATTGATGCTGAACATTAGCCACTGATAAGTCAGTATTTATACATATTTAGTAGTTTATTTTAGTATATTTAATTATGCAAAGTCTCCCATATATTTAATTATATTTTTTGGTCGTTTTCAGGTGAAGCAGAGTGCGCGGTTGAATTCATGGCGGAAAAATACTCAAAATGGAGTATTTACTCGTAGTGATCAGATGCTGGATAATTTGTCTTGATTTATGTGTTGCGCGGTGGGTAGAATAAGAGACATTAGACCAAGTAATGCCTACCATGTGGCAGCGTGCCATTGGCCAGCCTGGGACATGTGTCGCTTATACAAACGACTACATATTCGCACAAAACCATGCGAAACAACATCGTTTCTCTCCAATATCCAATCGCCACGTCAGCGTCTTCATTTACTCCACCAATCAGATGTCGCCACGTGGAATCTCACATCATCACATCATATCAAAACTAGTTTTCCTCACTTCAATCTCCATCAATTTATCCTCAGGATGCACGTCAGCACAAGTTCCTAGAATTTCGGTAGGTTCACACGAATTCTTCCACCCGCCTCTTGCCCGCCACGTGTCAATTGCACACCACGCCTAATAGCGTCATCACAGCCGATCCAGCCAATAGGAGAGCACCACGTCAGTGCGTGACATCACTCTCAACCAATGCGGTGCAGACACGTGTACAAAACCCATTTTCACCCAAAAAATAGTCCCTAGATGCTCCTCGGTAAATGTGTAACGAGACCAAACCCCAAAATTAGTTTTTCTTACCTCCAGAGAGCAATTTTTAGTGGTTTTTCATATTAGGAAGAACACATTGGATCCGCAATACACAACTTTTCATATTTGAAAATTGTAGAGATGATGCCCGACTAAACCAATCTTTGCCCAGGTCGAAAGGGAAACAAGTGAGATTCATGATTCATGACAAATACTATGTGAGATCTATGATTTTTATTTAATTTGATTTAATTTCTCCTATTTTATTGTTGTTGATTTTAAAGTATATGGTTTAGATCTAGGGTGTGTATGTGGCCAGTGCATGCTTTTAAGTGGGCAACCTATAGTTATTTGGACCATTACTATCCATGTAATTATGCTTTTGGACCAATAAAGTAACAAACACTCACCCGTTTACCATCAAACCCTTTTGGTTCTTGATTGTGCAACAATTGAATCTAGGTTAAACCGAAAGCGGATGTGATCAGGTTATTTAGAATTAGTGTTCCCATAGACCCAAATTACTGCGGTTAGTGTGTTAAACTCGATTGGCGGATGTCTAGGGTTATACATTGATTAGGGAAATAGTTAGTGGAAAACGTCCTAGCTATCGAGATTAGAGGAACTAGGAATTTCTGAGTTATTTAGAATTAGTGTTCCCATATACCCAAATTATCAGTTGTCAGTATGTTAAACTCGATTGTTGGATGTCTAGGGTTATACGTTGATTAGAGAAATAGTTAGTGACGAACGTCCTAGCTATCAAGATTAGAGGAACTAGGAATTTCTGGCAGACGTCGGTTTTCCATAGCTAATCTAGGAGAAATTGAATTAATAACTTTTTTGAATGATTGAGGACCATTAAATGCTATTAAATATTGATTAATTCTTGTGGAATAGTAGACTTAAGTGATTTCTTCTCGTTGATATTATTTTTTGCAAATTTTTTATTTGTGCTAGTCTAGTTAATTATTTCATCGAACTTTCTGAAAACCCCCATTTTTTGTTAACTTGGAGTAAAACTCAAGTCTTGTGGATTCGACTTCGTCTTTACCACTACTACATCCTTGTGGTTGGTAACTCGATTGTGGGTTATATTTAGCTTGCACGACACGTGACCAAATTTTGGTGTCATTGCTGGGGACTTAGTTCTTACTTTGAGTTTAGGTTTCTTTTCTTTTCATTTTCTTAGTGTTATGCTTCCACACCTCATAGGTGGATTAGAGAGACCTAACTTAGGCAACAAGAAGGCCAAAACCCTCTGAACATGGTTGTAAATCGCTAAATCACCATGAGTCACGCTAATCAAGAGCTTCAAGCTCTTTTGACACAACAACCCCTCTGCATCAACTATCCGGATAAAGCCGTAGACTTTGAGTTGAGGTCTGGGTTCATTCATCTCCTACCATCCTTCCATGGTGGCCAGAATGAAGATTATGTCACTTTCCTGAAAGAGTTTCATACTAACTGCAAGCCAATGAAACCCTCCAATGCGGACAAGGAAAAGGTTAAGCTCATATCTTCTCCATTTTTCCTTAAAGACAAAGCCAATGAATGACTTTTCTACCTTCCTCATGGCTGCATTAACTCCTGGAATGAAATGAAAAATGCATTTTTTAATGAATACTTACCTAAAGATAGAGTTTCTCAGCTCATCAAGGATATACGCAACATCAAAATGAGGTCGGGCGAATCATTTGATACATATTGGGATTGCTATAAGTGATTGATTGCTAGTTACCCGCAACATGGCCAGTTTGAGAAGGCCATAGCTCGATTTTCTATATTGGCATGTCGCCTATAGAACGATGCATGATTGATAATGGGTATGTGGGTCACATTCGAGATAAAACTCTAGCCCAAATGAAGTAATTGTATGAGGACATCGCATAGCAGTCACACTTTTATGGTGATCTTGATGCTACTGCTTACCGAAGTCTGACTATAGGGAGTGTCTCGAGTTCCACAGACTAGAAAATTAACCAACTAACCTCCATGATGGAACGTCTCATCTCCTCTGGCAAAGTGCAAGTCAAAGCTTATGGCTTTTGTACTGCCACAAATCATGTAATTGATTAATGTCCTACTCTCTTTGAGGACAATCAACAGGCTAATGCCATGGGTAATCAGTTCCAGGGACCATCTCGAGTCCAATTTGGAAATACATATAATCATGCAATGGCGAGGAATAACCCGAACTTCAGTTATGGGCCTCAAAATCAGAACTATCAGACCTTCATCCCTAGAGGTCAACCGTTACCTACACCTTCCAATAATTCCTCTTTACTTGAGGATATGTTGAAAGCCTTTATGGGCCAACAAAGCCATTTTATGAGTGACATGGCCCAATTCAAGGCAACCACCGAGAAATCCATCAACGAAACCAAATCGGTGGTCCGAACTCTTCAAGTTCAAGTGGGCCAAATGGCATAGCAGAATGGACGTCTCGAGGATAAGGGAAAGTTGCCTTTGCAACCATACCCGAATCCTAACGCGAGTGCTAACGCAGTTACATTCTGAAGTGGTAAAACGTTGGAGGGACCGATGCCAAAGACCAGGCAAATGAGGAAAGAACACGAGTTAGTACTGACTCCGTTTATCCCTAAACAGATGGTAACTACTCAAAAGGAAACACCACCCACATTTAAGGTCAAACCTCATTTTCCACAATGACTCATCTTAGATAAGAAAAAAGAGGAAGAGAAAGAAATTCTCGAGACCTTTCGGCCAGTGGAAATCAATATTCCACTCCTCGACGCTCTGAAGCAAGTCCCTAGGTACGTAAAGTTTCTTAAGGAATTATGCACTAACAAAGGGAAACTGAAAGGCAATGAAAAATTCCGAATGGGAGAAACCTTCACGGCTATCCTACAGAAGAAATTGCCTCCTAAATGCAAGGATCCTAGGATGTTCTCAGTACCTTGTGTTATAGGTGATGTAAGCATTAGGAGGGCTATGTGCGACCTTGACGCTTCCATTAATGTCATGCCATTGTCTATTTGTGAGACATTGCATGCAGGCCCATTAGAGGATACTAGCATTGTCATTCAGTTGGCAGACCATTCAGTTGTCAGACCCGTTAGTGTTCTCGATGACGTTTTAGTCCGAGTGAACGAGTTTATGTTTCCTGCTGACTTCTACATGGTAGATATGAAGGAGGAGCCATTCCTCAATGCTTCATCAGTACTCCTTGGACGTCCATTTTTGAAAACAGCGAAGACGAAGATAGATGTTGATGATGGATCTCCTACCATGGAGTTTGACGGTAAAGTTACCAAGTTTAACATCTATGATGTGATACGATACCCCAGTGATGTGTCGTCTGTGGTATGTACCATAGACTGTGTGGATCCACTCGTTGAGCAAACCTTGCTCACAAATGGCAATGATGATGTTAAAGTAGTGTTAGAGCATCATCTCGACACTACTCAGATCCGCGAGAGTGTTTTGACTTTCAATACTGATGTCGAAGATGTTGTTTTCGAGTTGGATTCATTCTCCAAGTGTCTATCATTTAGAGTTGCCTACTTCTGACTCCGAACTTTCTCCCTCATTGGTTAAAGCTCCCACACTTGAGTTGAAGCCATTACCTGAGCACCTAAAGTATACGTTTTTTGGTGAGAATGTCACATTCCCTATTATCATCTCAGCCAAACTTACACATTTGGAGGAAGAGAGGCTCCTTCAAGAAATTTGGGAGTTTAAACAGGCTATTGGGTGGACCATAGCGCATATCAAAGGTTTGAGCCCTTCCATTTACATGCATCATATATATATGGAAGAAGGGTCAAAACCTACGAGAGAAGCCTAGCGGAGGCTTAATCCGCTCATGATCGATGTCGTGAAGAAGGAGATACCGAAGCTCCTTGATGCTGGCATGATTTACCCCATCACTGATAGTAAATGGGTAAGCCCTATCAAAGTGTTCCCTAAGAAAATGGGAGTCACCCATTCATATGGTGAGTTGGTTCCAACCCGCATTTAAAATGGATGGCGGGCATGCATTGACTACAAGAAGTTAAACGTTTCCACTAGGAAGGATCACTTCCCCTACCATTCATTGATCAGATGTTGGAGAGACAAGCCGGTTATTTTCATTATTGTTGTATTAACGGTTATTCTAGTTTTCATCAGATACTGGTAGCGCCTGAAGACCAGGAAAAAATGACTTTCACTTGTCCATTTGGCACTTTTGCCTATCGGCGCATGCCTTTTGGGTTATGCAATACACCTGCCACCTTTTAAAGGTGCATGGTGAATATCTTTTCAGATTTTGTTTAGCATTTCATTGAGGTCTTCATGGATGACTTTACTATTTATGGTGATTCATTCGATAGTTGTCTCATCAATTTGACAAAGGTACTCAGTAGGTGTATCGAGAAGAACCTAGTTCTGAACTATGAGAATTGTCATTTTATAGTTGAGCAAGGTCTTATTTTGGGACACATTGTCTCAGCAAGGGGCGTAGAGATAGACCAAGCTAAAATTAATGTTATCAAGAACCTTTCCTACCCTGCGGATGTGCGGGAGATTAGATCTTTCCTTGGACACGCTGGTTTTTACCGTCGTTTCATCAAGGACTTTTCAAAAATCGCACAACCCTTATGCCATCTACTTCAAAAGGACGTACCTTTTGAGTATGATATGGCATATAAGAGTGCATTTGATGAACTGAAAGACTCACTTACTAGCACACCAGTGATTTAGGCCCTTAATTGGGAGCTTGCATTTGAAATTATGTGTGATGCTAGTAATTATGCAGTGGGTGCAGCCTTAGGACAAATAATTGGGAGAGCTTCACATGTCATTTACTATGCTTCTCGTACTCTAGACGCAGCTCAGATGAACTACACCACTACTGAGAAGAAGCTCATTGCCGTTATTTTCGCACTTTAGAAGTTTCGACCTTATCTCTTGGGAACCAAAATTATCATTTACTCTAATCATGTCTTCTTGAAGTAACTGATGAGTAAAAAAGATGTCAAACCTAGGCTCATTAGATGAATACTCCTACTACAGGAGTTTGACATCATAATCAAAGATAAAAGTGGTGCAAAGAATCTAGTCGCACACTATCTCAGTAGAATTAAGAATGGTGAGAGTCATACCCCTCTTATGGATGATTTTCCTGACGAGTACATCTATGCCGTTATGGAAGATCTCCCCTAGTACATCGATTTGGTGAACTATATCACCTCGGGTGAGCTATCTCCTCACCTTTCGAAGGCTCAAAAGAATAAAGTAAGGAGTGATGCTAAGTACTATGTATGGAATGACCCGTACTTATAGAAATTATGCACCGACCGGGTTATCAGGCGTTGTTTTCCTCAGACTAAGAGTCACTCCATATTGTCTTTTTGTCATACTTATGACTACGGTGGCCACTTCGGTCCCTGTCAGACAACTAGGAAAGTTTTTAAGAGTGGGTTCTACTGGCCCACCATTTTCCATGATTCATACATGTTTACCAATACTTGTACTAACTGTTAGAAAATTGGTAACCGTAGTCATCCGGACCAAATGCCACTTACCCCGATTCATATTTGTGAGATATTTGAAGTTTGGGGTATATAATTTATGGGATCGTTTCTAGTGTCATTTGGTAATATTTACATATTATTGGTAGTGGACTATGTTTCTAAGTGGGTGGTAGCTAAGGCTACACGCGCTAAAGACTCTAAAGTAGTATGTGAATTCCTCAAATCGAGGATCTTCACAACATTTGGTACTCCATTGCCCTGATCAGCGATAAATGGACTCACTTCTGCAACCGTACGGTTGAGAGTTTTCTGAGTAGGTATAATGTCACTCATCAACCATCTACAACGTATCATCCCCAAACAAGTGTCAAGGCAGAGGTCTCTAATAGGGAGATCAAACCCATCTTGGGAAATACGGTGAATCCTACTCGTAATGATTGGAGTTTACGTCTTGATGATGCAGTTTGGGCTTACCGAACGACGTTTAAAATGCCAATTGGGATATCCCCATACCGTCTTGTGTTTGGTTAAGCTTGCCACTTGCCAGTCGAGCTCGAGATAAATCCTATTGGGTTGTGAAATAGCTTAATATGAAGCTCGACGAGGCAAGAAAAGAGAGAAAGCTCATTCTCCAAGAATTAGAGGAAATTAAGAACGACGCGTACGAAAATGCGCATATTTATAAAGAAAAAACAAAAGCATTCATTGATAGTAATCTCTCTAGAAAATCTTTTCGTGTTGGTCAGAAAATGCTTTTATTTCAGTTACGTCTTAAGATTTTTGCAGATAAGCTGAGATCGAGGTGGACAGGACCATATATTGTGATTGCAATGTATTATCATGGAGCAGTAGAGATTCAGAGTTTAGAGACTGGTAATGTGTTTAAGGTGAACGACCATAGATTAAAGATCTTTTATGAAGACTTCACGAGCCATAATGTGGAGGTCATCTCACTTGCAACACCAGTCTATATTGATTGACAGACTCAGACCAAGTCGAGCCAACGACTTTAACTAAAAGCGCTATTGAGAGGCAGCCCAAACTTTGATAAGTATCATTAGGTTTATTTATTTTCGTATTTTTTTATCATTTTGCATGACTTGGTATGATTTCCTTCATCTTATATTTATCATGTTCTTTCAGCATCTTGTTTGTTTTCTATGTATGGACCTCTCGACTTGCTTTGAATCTTGAGGACAAGGTTTGAGATAAGTTTGGGGGTCTTTTAGGAATTGTGGATTGTTTTGGATATATTTTTTTGCAAAAGACCACAGGTGAGATCGTTTGTTTTTTATGCGGTTATATGCGGATATCGGATGGTAATGGTGGTGTTTTATATCATTTCTTCCATTTCTTGTCCATTCATATTTCATTCTCATTTCATTAGGATTTGATACAATTTCATGTATATATGTATTTAATATATTTTTTATTTTTTATTAGTTATTTAGAGTCACCCGAAACATTGTTCATGCCTTTGGTTGTGGATGAGTAAATTACAGTTGCCTTTTTGACTTGAAACTTAGAAAAACTAGGAGAAACACTCAATCGAGTCTGTAGCTCTGCATTTTATGATTTCATGATTAGAGACTTAGTTGATGGTTGGATTTTGTGCTAGATAACGAAAAGGAGTAGACGGTCAGACTTACGCATGTATTGATATCATATTGATGGATTTGCTTGATTATAGTGAAAGTGAGAAGGGCTAATAGGAGTTTTTCTAAAAAAAATATAGAGAGTCCCACAGGTTTCCACAGGAAATGGAGCAGGGAATCTTATGTGGAAAAAGTGAGAAAAGTGGTCCATAGGAAATGTAGCAAGGATCGTACTACTTGAAAGAGAAATTTGAGGAAAAATAGAGAAAATAAGATGAATAAAGGTGGAAGTTGTGAAAACTCTTCAAATAAACGATTTAGTTCGAGTGCTTTCACTTAATTAAGTGAGATTTTAAACTTGCATGCTTAAATGTATAGACCAAGAAAACTCGTGAGTAGTTGATGGCTTTTGTCTTGACCGGGTATATGTCTTTAAAGTGTGATCTTAATTGTGTTTGGGTTGCGAGTCTTGACATATCATAACTCAGAAATTTTCTGAGTTACTTGTTCATTTGCTGACTATGTAAATCAAATGGACTCCATGAATTTTGAATTGAGTGTAGGTATAAGTATATGCATAGGTTAGTTTAGTCTGTCTTGTCATTTACACCTTTGCTCGAGACTTTTAAAGTTTTAAGTTTGGGGGTATTTGATAAGTCAGTATTTATATATATTTAGTAGTTTATTTTACTAAATTTAATTATGCAAAGTCTCTAAAATATATATTTCATTGTATTTTTTGGTCGTTTTCAGGTGAAACAAAGTGCGCATTTGAATTCGTGGCAGAAAAATACTCAAAATGGAGTATTTACTCGTAGTGATCAGACGCCAGACAATTTGCATCGAGTTACGTGTTGTGCGGTGGGTAGAATAAGATATAGTAGACCAAGTAATGCCTGCCACGTGGCAACGTGCCATTGGCCAGCCTGGGACACGTGTCGCTTTGACAGACGACCACATCTTTGCACAAACTCGTGCGAAACAACAACATTTCTCTCCAATAGCCAGTCACCATGTTAGCGTCTCCATTTACTCCACCAATCAGACGTAGCCAAGTGGAGTCCACATTATCACATCACAACAAAACTCATTTTCCTAACTTCAGCCTCCTTTAGTTCGTCCTCGGGATGCGTGTCAGCACAAGCTCCCAGAATTTCGGTCGATTTACGCAAATTCTTCCACCCGCTTATTGCCCGCCATGTGTCAATCGTACACCACGCCTAACGGTGTAATCACAGCTTGTCCAGCCAACAGGAGAGCACCACGTCAGCGCGGTGCAATACTCTCAACCAATGCGGTGCAGACACGTGGAAACCCATTTTCACCCCAAAAATAGTCCATAGGATCCTCGGCGCACGTGTTACTAGATCAACCCTCAAAATTAGTTTCTCTCACCTGTAGAGAGTGATTTTTAGTGGTTTTTCATATTAGGAACTAGGGTATTCATACGGGGAGAACACATTGGAGTTGCCACACACAACTTTTCATACTTGGAGATTGTAGATATGATGTCCGGCTAGACCAATATTCGCCTAGCTCGAAGGGGAAACTCGTGGGATTCATGATTCATGGAAAATACTATGTTAGATCTATGATTTTTATTTAATTTGATTTAATTTCTCCTATTTCATTGTTGTCGATTTTAAAGTATATTATTTAGATATAGGGTATGTATATGGACAGTGCACGCTTTTAGGTGGACAATCTATAGTTATTTGGACCATTACTATCCGTGTAATTATGCTTTTGGACCAATAAAGTAACAAACACTCACCCATATACCGTTAAACCTTTTCGGTTTTTGAGTGTGCAACAATCGAACCTAGGTTAAATCGAAAGCGGATGCGATCCAGTTATTTAGGATTAGTGTTCCCACAAATCCAAATTATTGCGGTTAGTGTGTTAAACTTGATTGGCGGATGTCTAGGGTTATACGTTGATTAGGGAAATAGTTAGTGGCAGAGGTCCTAGCTTTCGAGATTAGGAGAACTAGGAATTTCTGGCGAACGTCGATTTTCCATAGCCAATCTAGGAGAAATTGAATTAATAACTTTTTGGAATGATTGAGGACCATTAAATGCTATTAAATCTCGATTATTGCTTGTGGAACAGTAGACTTAGGTGATTTCTTCTCATTGATATTATTTCTGCGAATTTTTTTATTTGTGCTAGTCTAGTTAATTATTTCATTGAACTTTCTGAAACCCCCATTTTTAGTTAACTTGGAGTAAAACTCAAGTCCAGTGGATTCGACCCTGTATTTACCACTACTACACCCTTATGGTTGGTAACTCGATTGCGGGTTATATTTGGTATGCACGATGCGTGACCAGTCGCTAACTCTGCAATTAGCATGCTAATATCACTACTAATTGTCAGGGGCCTCAAAATAAATATTTTTGGCCTTGGAGTTAATGCTTATCGCATCCGAGGCCTTACCAAACCTTTTATGACATGTTATACATGTTTGTTATAGGTCATAGAACCTGTTTAGGTGGTCCGGATGTTTTCACAAATCTTGAAAATAGAAAATCCTGGTTTCATGACTTACGTAGGGGCTTTTATGCAAATACACAATTTTTTCTTTTCAAAACATGTTTTTCATTTTCGAAAACTTCAACAATGGTTTTTAAAGTATGATATGAATATAAAAACATGGTTTCACATAGTTTGAACTCAAGACCGATTCAAGTGGTGATTTTCATTTAAAACTCCAAATGATCACTTGAAATTTGAAAAGCAATTTGAAAACATGATATGCATGAACTAATGCATTTGGCTTGCGTAAATGAACATGTGTACCATACATCAATGTTACAATATGTAATATGATCTTTCTTCTTCGTTTACTCATGTGGACCGAATCTTGAACTTATATGGTTTGAACACTTTAGATGTGATATTCTATAAACTTTGACTTACTGAAACATAATTGCAAAACTTATTAGTACACTTTCACTTTGTTTGTTTCCATTAAAATCCCGGGTAAAGTAAAAGTGACTAACAACTTAGTCCAACAATCTCCATCTTTTTGATGATAACAAATAATTTTGACTTGACAATCAAAAATTGAATTCACGTGTATTCGTATCCATAGTGCAATCTTAAACAATCTCAAGTTCAACGCATACATTTTTCCCTCTTTTGATAACATCAAAAAGTAGGGCCAAGTTTCCCTTCACAACAAAAATAACAGAAAAAATGAGCCACGAATATAACAACACAATAGGTGGAAGACTCCCCTCTCACTACATGCATATTACGAGACATAAATAGGTATATCAATGAAAGTCATTCACATGAAACCAATATAGGGCAATGAACAAAAGCACAACAGTAACTCAGAGATAGGCAAAAAAACTTTTCATGATATTAAATGCTGAAAATGAACGTTAACATAGTTATAGCTTAAATAGCTGAGTCTACACCATAGCAAACGTACATCAAAACACTGAAGACTAACATATATGAGCCTAGTGCTCCCTCTAACTATGCTATGCCTAGAAAATCCTCCTAATGAGATGACATCCGATGCATAGAGCTGGAGGCAAGGTCATCTCGCATTGGCCTGGCTGGCAGTAGATGGCCCTCTATGCAACGAAGTCGATATCCCTGACGCTCTAGGCGGGTGTCGATGACTGTAAAGGTTTGGATCATGTACTCGTGCATAAAAACCAACTACGCGGAGAGATACGCCATTGATGGAGACATATAAGGAGGAGGGGTTGTTGGGGCATGTGCCATAGGTCAATCCATTAACTGTCTTTATGAATACTTTTAGTTAATAAAATAGAGGATTTCATTTGCTGTTTATTATAATTAATTTGCATGTTTACA
Source organism: Stephania yunnanensis (assembly GCA_039657365.1). Classification (NCBI taxonomy): domain Eukaryota; kingdom Viridiplantae; phylum Streptophyta; class Magnoliopsida; order Ranunculales; family Menispermaceae; genus Stephania; species Stephania yunnanensis. The sequence continues at coordinate 20,212,864 of CM077581.1, read as the reverse complement.
ATACAATAAGATCCATGGGTATTTGTAGAAATATACTAAATGTCCCTAGCCGATCATTATACTGGGAACTATAGTGAATTAAGACTAGATTGAGTCTTGATTGATGATCATATGATGATTATACATATAGGGATACGAATCAAGATCACGAGTACTTATTAGGGAATAAAGTACTGAAACGACCAACTATGAGAACATCACATGGATTAAGTCATAGTTGTTTCTCATGATTGGTATATTTTTCTGTCATCTGACTTGAGATTACCAGAGACTTCAACATGAGGAACACAGTGATTTAACACAATCAAACGTTGTCTTTAACCGGATGATTATAAAGGTTGTGATTGATTACTATATGAGTAATGTGATGAAGTTGTGTAATCGAGATAGAATTGATCCCTCTTATATAAAGAGAGATATCCAGTGGATCCCTCGATGTGTTAGACTGTTAAAAGGCTTAGTCTAAGTGAATTGATATTGATCGATGTCACTTGGATGTTTTCGGTCTACCTAGAGATCGAGACTAGTACGATTGAACATATTGGGTGACAGTTCCATGCCTTATGTTTGATCAAAAGGATATCGTGTGACAAAAGGATGTTATATACACTATTGATTAGGTTGTATCAATTTGATATTCGTACAACTTGGGTAGTCATAATGTCTTGCTAGAGGTCGCTTATGACTTGTATACCATATTGGGTCACACACTAAGAATGGTTTTGCGAGATTTTAAGATTGTTCTGAAAAATGAATTTTATATGATAAAATTCATTACAGAAACGTCCTTATGGTGTATTACACTTATACTTCTGTAAGTAGGGGTATATGTGTAATTTACTTAACCGTCTATATACAAGGGTTGTATAAATAGACATTTTAAGTTAGAACACACGGATGAAATTTTAAGGGCCGAAACTCTATTTTCGTTTAAAAATGAATTAGGGTTTTTTGGTACGCTCTGGATCATTTTGGAGAGAAACAAAAAGGTTTGATATTCTCTTGAAGCTAGCACTTCCAATCTCGCCCTCCATTCGTGTATGGACTATTGGTAGAGGGCGTTCGTCGTTGCCAGCGCCTTAGAGATCGATCAACCTTCAGAAAGGTATTTTGCGACCTAGGTATGATTAAGTTTTCTTGGTTTAAACATTTTTAATGGAATTAGATTTGGATCCTGTTGGGGTTTTCGTCAAAATTGTTTTGTAATCTCCGCTGCGTATGAACCCCAAAAACCCAACAGTAGTATCAGAGCCATCGAGTTCGATTCCATTAAATTCATTGCATGTTTTCTTCTGATATATACATGATATATGATTGAAAGCAAGTTAATAGTTAATGTATATGTGATATACATAAGTTTTTTATGAGACTTATTATCATGTTTTGTGTATATGATGCATAGATTCGCGATTTAATTGAAATCAGTTTCGTACATGCAAGTAACCATGTTAGGTTAATTGAATAATTTTAATGAATTGAATTTCGTGTTCCGTGATCCACGACACCATTAGGTATAATCTTTATTTTTCGTGTATTGATGCATGGATGAAATCTCTGTAATTCAATATGCATACTTAGGATTACATTGTTTTAAGTTTCTTAAATTGTATAAGTCTTAATATTAATTCGAAACTAATATGATTAGGTTCGATTGGGATAGTAGTTCATGATTCAATTACAAGTTTGTGATTGTTTGGATGAGGACCGAAATTGAAAATAATTATTTTTTGAAATTATTTATTTATCTCATTATTTCTATTATGTTATGAAGTTTCTATTTGATAAGAGATAGATAACAAATGAGATTATGAGATATTAGCAAAATCGGTTTCGTCATCCCTATTGGATAGGAGATAAATATCGAGAATTTTATTATTGGTGATATGCTAGGATTCAAATATCTTAAGTCCTAATTGGATTAGGATAAGATGATTAGTTAGATGTGGGTCCGGGTTAATTAAAATGTTTTAATTGACTTAATTTCGGATAAATTAAGGGGTTAATTTAGGATAATAAAATCAGCAAAAAATATGATTTTCTATAGCAAATTTTAATTTTCGGAATTGAAATTCGTTTCATAAAAAAAAAACATGGGCGCGCCATTTTCTGTTTCCCGACCTGGCCAGGTAAAGCGGAACCATCGCCATTGATCGGCCAATGGGACCGCTGATCAACTCCGAAAATTCTTTTATTAGTGAACAATATAAAAATCTCCAAATTGTTCAGTGATTGAACAAATTAATATAATATATGATATTTCATTGTTTACATAAAAATCACTAAAACTGAATAAAATCCCTATATTAAATTTTAAGTCTCGCGCCATCCATTTTATACACTTGTCAAAGGCCACGATCACACTAATATAGTTTCAGCCATAGCTGGGTGTATTGTGTTATCTTGGTGAGACAAGTTGGGTAAGAGTTACCTAAATGTTTAAAATGGTCCGACTTAATAAAGCTATTAAAATAGTTTTGAGCTTTAGGCAAATGATGAGATAAAAAATATGATAAGACATAAGATGTCCCGTATCTCATAAAAGTATCTAAAATTACATAAGATGTAATTGGTAACTGTTACCTACCTAAATAATCTAGTTATGTGTTTCACGCCATAGCTGTCATAGAATTAGGTGAAATATGGATTTTAGTCCCCTAAATAAACAATATGTTTTAGGAAGGTTGTTAATTTAGTGGGAGTCTATTCCTCTATACTAAAATAAACTTTGCATAACCTTTATTGTAGCCTCTTCAAGTAACAATAATCCCCCGTCACTGCGAGATCTATCCTTGAGAAGGATAAGCTATCTGGGACTAACTTTCTTAACTGGTTCAGAAACTTGAGAATTGTTCTGAAGCATGAAGTTGTATGTCCTGGATGCTCCAATCCCTGAGGACCCACCAGCCAATGCTATGAAAGCTGTGAAGGATGCACATAATAAGCATGCCAATGATTCTACTGATGTTGCATGTATTATGTTGACAACTATGGTTCCTGAACTTTAGAAGGACATGGAACTAATGGAAGCCTACAATATGGCTATAGCGATGAAGGAAATGTTCCAACAGCAAGCTAGGCAAGAAAGGTTTGAAACAATCAAGAACCTACATTCTTGCAAGATGACAGAGAGTGCGTCGGTTAGTCCTCATGTTCTGAAGATGAAGGGCTATGTTGACCAGCTTAATAGACACGGATTTCCTATAAGCCAAGAGTTGGCTACGGATTTGATCCTCAATTCATTACCAGAGAGTTACTTATAATTTGTGATGAACTACAATATGAATAATATGGAGATATCAGTTTCAAAGTTGCATTTTATGCTCAAAACTCCTGAACGAAATATCAAGAAACCCTCTAGTAATATGTTGATAGTCCAAAAGGGAAGGGGAATGAAGAAGAAAGGCAAAGGCAAGGCTAGAGTTGCTAAGGCTGCTGCTGCACCTGTCGCAAAGCCTGTGGAACAAGTCAAGCCCCAGCTTGTTCCTACTTCAAAACACCCAAAAGAAAAGGAAGGAAATTGTCATTTCTGCCATGCACCTGGACATTGGTTCAGAAATTGCAAACTCTATCTGGAAGATCTAGAGAAGAAAAAAGGTAGTGCGAATACCATTACTAGTATTTATGTTATTGAAATATATTTATCTACTAGCGATTCCTGGGTGTTAGATATCGGATGTGGATCTCACATTTGTATAATTGTGCAGGGACTCACCAGAAGTAGAAAGTTGAAGAATGGAGAAGTCATCATCCATGTAGGGAATGGAGCAAGAGTTCTGACTGTTGGATCATATGACTTAGTCTTACCTAGTGGACTTATTTTAACTTTAAATAATTATTATTTTGTGTCAGCCTTGAGTAGAAACATCATTTATGTTTCATGCTTGGATATGGATGGTTCTGATTTTATTATCGCGAATAATAGATGTTCCATTTCTCCTAAAGGTATATTTTATGTAAATGTTGATTTGTGTGATGGTCTTTATATTCTAAGCATGAAAAGGTCCACTGATACTCCAGTCTTTAATATAAATACAAAGAGATTCAAGTCAAATGATTTGAATCAAACCTATTTTTGGCATTGTCGTCTCGGGAATATAAATGAGAAACGCATAATGAAGCTCCATAAAGATGGACTTCGAGATTCATTTGATTTAGAAACATATGAAACGCGCGTATCTTGTTTACGAGGCAAGATGACTAAAAGTCCCTTAACTGGACACAGTGAAAGGGCAAGTGATTTATTGGGTCTCATACATACTATGTATGCGGTCCTATAAACACAATGGCTAGATAAGGTTATCAATACTTCATTACATTTACCGATGATTTCAAATTGATATGGTTATGTATATTTAATGAAACATAAAGTTTGAATCATTTGAGAAGTTTGAACTTTTCAAAATGAAGTGCATAATCAACTTGGTAAAACTATCAAAACACTTCGATCAGATCGAGGTGGTGAATATTTAAGCCAAGAATTTGATGATCATTTTAGAAATTGTGGGATTATCTCCCAATTGACTCCACCAGCAACTCCACAATGGAATGGAGTCTCAAAAAGGAGAAATCGAACCTTATTAGATATGGTTCGATCGATGATGAGTCATGCAGATCTTCCATTATCCTTTTGTGGTTATGCATTACAAACTGCAGGTTTCACTCTAAATCGAGTTCCTTCTAAAGCGGTTGATAAAACACGATATAAGATATGGTACGGGAAGAGTCCCAGTTTGTCTTTCCTTAATATTTAGGGTTGTGAGGCTTACGCAAAGCGACAAGTTTCATAAAAACTAGCACCTAAATTTGACAAGTGTTTATTTGTGGGGTATCCCAAAGAAACAAAAGGATATTACTTTTATAATCCCGCTGAGAACAAAGTGTTTTTTGCTCGGTATGACGCCTTTATGGAAAAACAATTTATTTCAAAAGACACTACTGGGAGAGAAATAAATCTTGAAAAAGTTAAAGAATCATAGATAAAGACTGAACCGCTACTAGAAGTTCAACAACGTTTTGAACCAGTTGAACCTCTACAAGTGACACGAGGCCCACGTAAATCTAGAAGGGTAAGATATGAGATAGAGAGATTCAGATTTCTCATTACTGATAGTCGTAATGTGTTGCTTATGGATCAAAATGAGCCCACCACTTATCAGGAGGCTATGTTTGGACCAGACTCAGATAAATGGCTAAGTGCCATGAACTCTGAGATGCAATCCATGCATGATAACCAAGTTTGGAACTTGGTTGATTTACCTGAAGGTAGTAAGACCATTGGATGTAAATGAGTTTTCAAGAAGAAAACTGACATGGATGGCAAAGTGCATACTTTTAAAGTGAGACTTGTAGCAAAAGGTTTCAGGCAGACTTAAGGTGTTGATTATGATGAAACGTTTTTGCAAGTAGCCATGCTTAAATCCATAAGAATTTTAATTGCCATTGCTGCATATTATAACTATGAGATATGACAAATGGATGTAAAAATAACATTTCTTAATGGAAAGCTGCTTGAGGACGTGTATATGACATAACATGAAGGTTTTGTACATCCTGAGAATTTTAGGAAGGTATTTAAGCTTCGAAGATCCATTTATGGATTAAAGCAAGCTTCTCGGAGTTGGAATCTTTGTTTTGATGATGTGATCAAAGATTTTGGTTTTATTAAGAATGAAGATGAGCCTTGTCTATATAAGAAAGTCAGTGGGAGTGTAGTTATTTTTTTGGTTCTGTATGTTGATGATATATTACTCATTGGAAATGACATCCCAATATTGCAGAATGTCAAGTCTTGGTTAGGGAAATGTTTCTCAATGAAAGACTTGGGAGATGCAGCCTATATCTTAGGGATAAGGATCTATAGGGATAGATCTAAGAGACTAATCGGTCTAAGTCAGAGTGCTTACATAGACAAGGTGCTGAATAGGTTCAGTTTGCAAGACTCTAAAAGAAGATTATTGCCAATGTCTCATGGCATACGTCTCAGCAAGATTCAATGTCCTAAATCAAATGATTAGCGAGACCGTATGAATAAGATTCCATATGCATAAGCTATTGGATCTATCATGTATGTCACGCTATGCACTCGACCTGACGAATCATAAGCTTTGAGTACTACAAGCAGATATCAGTAAGATCCTGGTGAGAGTCACTGGATAGCAGTAAAGAACATCCTTAAATATTTAAGAAGGACTAAGGAAGTGTTCTTGGTTTATGGAGGTTTTGAAAATGATCTAGTTGTAAATGGTTACACAGATGCAAGTTTTCAAACTGATATAGATGATTTTAGATCATAGTTTGGATATGTGTTTACTTTGAATGGGGGTGCAGTAAGCTGGAAAAGTTCAAAGCAAGAGACATTGGCAGATTCTACAACAGAAGCTAAGTATATTACAACGTCCGATGCAGCAAAGGAGGCAATTTGGATCAAAAATTTCATTTCTGAACTAGGTGTGGTTCCAAGTATTGCTAACCCTGTTTGTTTGTATTGCGACAATAACGGGGCAATAACACAGGCCAAGGAACCTAGATCACACGACAAATCCAAACATATACTTAGGCGTTTTCATCTCATTAGAGAAATTATTGAGAGGGGAGACGTGAAGATTTGCAGAGTACCTACTGAAGACAATGTTGCGGATCCATTGACAAAAGCTTTTCCACAAGCAAAACATGATGGTCATTTAGATCATTACGCATTAGATGCATGCATGATTGGTCTTAGTGCAAGTGGAGATGTTGGGGCATGTGCCCTAGGTCAATCCATTAACTGTCTTTATGAATACTTTTAGATAATAAAATAGAAGATTTCATTTGTTGTTTATTATAATTAATTTGTATGTTTACATTATAATAAGATCCATGGGTATTTGCGAAATATCCTAAATGTCCCTAGTCGATCATTATACTGGGAACTATAGTGAATTAAGACTAGTGTAAGTCTTGATTGATAATCATATGATGATTATACATATAGGGATATGAATCAAGATCATGAGTACTTGTTAGGGAACAAAGTACTAGAACAACCCGCTATGAGAACATCACATGGATTAAGTCATAGTTGTTTCTCATGATAGGTATATTTTTTAGTCCTCTAACTTGAGATTACCAGAGACTTCAACATTAGGAACACAGTGATTTGACAGAATCAAACGTTGTCTTTAACCGGACGATTATAAAATTTGTGATTGGCTACTGTGTGAGCAATGTGATGAAGTTGTGTAATCGAGATAGAATTTACCCCTGTCATATAAAGAGAGATATCCAGTGGATCCCTCGATGTGTTAGACTGTTAAAAGGCCTAGTCTAAATGAATTGATATTGATCAATGTCACTTGGATGTTTTCAGTCTACCTAGAGATCGAGACTAGTACGATTGAACATGTTGGATGACAATTCCATGCCTTATGTTTGATCAAAAGGATATCGTGTGACAAAAGGATGTTATATACACTATTGATTAGGTTGTATCGATTTGATATTCGTATAACTTGGGTAGTCATAATGTCTTGCTAGAGGCCGCTTATAACTTGTATACCAAAATGTGTTTTGGTACACTGCCCACGTTGTATGAGTCTATTGGGTCACACATTAAGAATGGTTTTGCGAGATTTTAAGATGGTTTAGAAAAATGAATTTTATATGATAAAACTCATTACAAAAACGTCCTAGTGGTGTATTACACTTATACTTTTCTTTAAGTCGGGGTATATGTGTAATTTACTTAACCGTCTATATATAATGGTTATATAAATAGACGTTTTAAGTTAGAACACACGGATGAAATTTTAAGGGCCGAAACTCTATTTTCGTTTAAAAACGAATTAGAGTTTTCTTGTACGCTTTGATCATTTTGGAGAGAAACAAAAAGGTTTGATATTCTGTAGAAGCTAGCACTTTGAATCACGGCCGCCGCTCGTGTGTGGACTGCTGGAAGAGGGCGTTCATTGTTGGCAGCGGCTTAGAAATCGATCAACCTTCAGAAATGTATTTTATGACCGAGGTATGATTAAGTTTTCTTGGTTTAAACATTTTTAATGGAATTAAATTCAGATCCTGTTGAGGTTTTTGTCAAAATTGTTTTGTAATTTCCACTGCGTATGAACCCCAAAAACCCAACAGGGGCAACACCATAAAACATTAGATAATGTGGAGGCTATTGCTACTACTATGACTGGCTGTGGAGGTATTGGAGATGCAAAGTCCTGGTGATCCTCATCATCACCATCATCACCATGAGGGAACGAAAAGCTGTAGTCCAGGTAGTCTCTCTCATCAAAAGCAACTAGAGGATCGGTGGGAAGTGGAGACTCCTATCCCTTGTAGTGCTGACCATTTGGGATATCTTCCTCTTGAATCCATCTCTGTGTGTGACGAATATATCGATATTTCATGGCCTTCAGAGTGGCCATGTCAATGGTGTGATAAGCAGAGAGTAGGCGACTACTTAAACTAAGATCCACCTTGGCTAAATCTAGATAAAAAGTGATAATGTGGGCATACGAGAGATGACGATTGAAGCTACCTATACTAGTCATGTAGCCGACGATAAGGTAGGGCAAAATAAGAAGGATCTCACAAAGTTGGTGCCCGAGGACAAACATGTCAAGTAAAGTGACGTAGTTCTTACTACCGCAACGTGGAAGAGTAACCTTGTGCAAAACTTTGTGAAGTAGGTGAGACATAAGCTTGAAGTCAGTGTCAGTGACTCCATATGGATACACGGTGAGTTCCCTGTCATATTGTGTGAAAGAGTTTAACACCTCAAGCTGATTAAATGGACAACTAAGAAACTTACACCCAACGGTAGTGGTGGGAGGGTGCAAAGGAAGGTCAAACAATTGAACGAGGCTCTCCGGTCTAATCTCAATAGACAGACTATCGACAAATGAGTGAATGACGAAGGTATTCGGCGTGGCAAGATTGGAATAAAAGACTGAAGCTAATGGTGGATTATAGTCATCCTTATACTGACAGAAGGTAGCCTACCCCGATTTGGAGAGGACTTCTCGTATTGGGAGATGAGCCTTGTCGAAGAATGCGAGATCGATAACGGCGGCCTTAAGGATTTTGGCATGCGTAAGCCATGGGCTGACCGACTCCAAAATGGACTTAGGCTCGTGTGGGATCTGGACCGGGCATTGGCTGGGATAGGTGGTCGAGGTGTCGCTATAGGGATTAGAAGACCTAGTCTCGCGACGGGATAATGAATGGGAGGAAGTGTGGGATAGTGCTGATGAATGGGCGCACTCGGACTCGCTACTAGACGATGAAGACTCGACAACAAGATGCGTGGGGGATGATGCGAAGATGATGCAGGGGCAGGACAAGCAGCAAGACGGACAATAGGATAGGTAGTGGAACGGGCATAGGTTCAATGGGTTGACATGTGTACAAACTCGAGGATGGAAACAACAATGGTGGCTCAATCCTAAGAATAGGAAGTAAAAACACCCATATTGAAAATGAAAGTAATGGAATTTACCTGGGGATCGTGGGAGAGTCGTTGGAGAAGATGAACACCCAAAAGAAGAGGAATGATGTGTAAAAAATAAAAATTTAGGGTAAAAAATAGTTATTTATTGGTCCTGGCCGAATGACATAGCGGGCTCATGATAGAATTAGCGCGCTAATGATGCAGATAAGTGATCTGGGCCAGGGACGATTAGCGCGCTAGGTCATTGAATTAGCTTATTAATCAGAGACAATTAGTGTGCTAATTAGCAGACCTAGTGCACTAATTCCTCTTTGGGATTTAAAATTAAAATTTTTGAGTTTTTGCACTGATATCTCCGATTCAACTCATACTTTATGGACAATTCACTAACAACATATAAAAAGGATTGAAACAACTAAAACATGTGTAAAAGGCTCGATTCACGAAACATGCCTAATTCATGTCGAATTTTAGAAAATTGGTCTCTAGATAATAGCTTGGTGAATATATTAGCTAATTGGTCCTCCATGGGCATGTGGATTAGTTTAACATCGCCCTTTTAAATGTGATCGCGAAGGAAATGGTGCTAAATCTCAATGTGCTTGGTGCAGGAGTGTAATGTGACGGCCCCAATTTTCCACAAATTGGGCACCGCCTGGCCTAAGCCCACGTGGACCACCGAGCCAGTCGCACAAGGTCAACGCGGACCTAGTCAACCTTCCAATCCTTCATTTTATGTACATTCACAATTTTTAAGTTGAGTTATTAATTTTTTGCAAGATTTTAAAAATTTAGCGGAAGCGACTAATACATTAAATAACTCAACAAAAAGATCAGGGAGTTAGACAACCTAATTGTGGAACCCAGTAAATATCATCAGAGGAGAGTAAATACAAAATATACAAAAATATTCACCTAGCTATGGAGCTTTCCCTTTGCTACTCATCTGCAACTCTGCACTCAGTCAAACACGAGATTGACGAGCCTAGGTAAGTAAAATCAGTAGAATCTAAACATTAATTCAAGATAAAAACAAACAATCTAAAAGTCATGCAGATAAAAAGAAAACTATACGAATGCATGATAATGAGACTGTAAAACAATGAAAGTACAACGAGAATGAATGTCAAAGGAAACAATATATAGAGGTGCCCAAATAGTCTAAGACCACCGAATGCGGGTGCCACATGGTCGGGGTCGCAGAGTCGCGGCGACGCCAAACAGACTCAGTTATCGGATGCGGCATCGCCGTACCTATAATGTCGCGAATGAGGGATATCAACGACACCCCGGATAAAACACATCTCATTCTGACCAAAATACTGTGACTCGAGGTCATGGCCCTGGTTGCGAGCCGGCAACAACTCCAATCAGAGACACGAGTACGACTCACTTGGCCCTCGAACACTCATAACTGAGTGGGAATTCCAAGAAAGGGACATGGTTCAACATCAAACAAAAATGCAAGTTGAATGAACTACTGTGCATTTTGTAACTGGTTTACTTACCTCGAAATCCGTAATTAGTCCTCAAGACGTCCCGCTCACGCCTCGATATGCGCACATGACACCCGATCCTACGTCCCTGGTGTCCATTTGTACCAATTAAAGTTTTAGGGTCGCATTACGTGCAAGTATAGTATGTGATTATAGATTTGCCATTTTTATTTTCATAAAAATTAAGTTTTTAGCACTCTTTTTAGAATTATACCGGGGTGCCAAACGCCCGAAAAGCCTCGAACTCATTTTTTTCTAGCTTTCCCTATTTTTCATATTTTTCGAGGATTTTTCAGATTTTTTCCATAATTTTTATCAATTTTAATCCATTTTCTATAATTTACAGTTTATAAAAATCAGTTTAATTTACTTTAATAATTAAATATATTATTTTATTGGGGGTGGGTCCGGATTGACCCGACCCGGTCCACGCGGACCCGGGTCGGCCCGGCCCACTTGGGCCCCGGGTCGGTCCGACCCGACCCGGCCCGCGGGGTCATCTTCCTCACTAGAGCAGTTCATGCTCTGGTTCGGATTTTTTTTTTTTCTGCTGCGGTTGGGTTCGGCCCCAACCCCGGACCACCCTTGGGAGGGAGATGACCTCATAGTCATCTCCTTCCTCAACGATGTCGCGCCACCACCATGGCCGACCAACACAACAACGACAATCAACAACAACGATAGCACAAACGACAACCGAAATCAACAACTCACCTTGGGTTCTTAGTCTTTCTCTCCCGATCTCTCTCTCCCCCTTTCTCCTTCTTCTTCTTCCTTCCGATCACCATTTTCTCTCTGGTCCTTTCTTTTTTTTTTTTTTTTCTTTCTTTTCATCGAATGGATAAGGTGGGAGTTAAGTATTTGGTGTCCTCGAGATTAGCGTTACATGAATCTCGAGGCAAAACCAAAAATATCTACTTTTTCTTTCCACCGCCTTACTGTTGACCACATTATATATATATATATATTTCGAGTCTCGCGAAATGCGTATCTATAGACGAATCCAACGGCTATGATTTTATTTTGCAAAATATAGGCCATTGCATATTGATTTAATGTGACCACTTTGAAACCACTATAGCCACTTATTAAACAAATCATTAAATTACTTTTAATGTAAATCAATTAATCTTACCCCACGAGTTGCTACCTTGGGCACACGTCGACACGCAACTCGAGGCACATATCCGTTCGTGTTTTGGCTCACCGCATTCCCCGCATATATTTTTTTCAATAATTAGCATTAAAATCTTAAATTTAACATTCTCGGTGTCTCCATTCAAGATTCGAACATACATATTCGACGGGTGGGTCCCACATACGACTTTGACTTGACACGTGCCACAAGTCAAATTTTCGGGCCGTTACATGTAACACCGGATTTTTCGATATATTGATTACACTTGTGTTATCACAATATACTTCAGCACAACCAACTTGGATTTGGTGATCCTCAAGTTGTTGTTTCATGTACAAGACTTGAGCACAACAACTTTTAGCAGCCACTTACTCGATTTCGGTCATAGATAAAGCAATAAAATTTTGCTTTTTTGCTAAACCATGATATAAGTGAATTTCCTAGCAGATGACAGAACCCGGAAATGTTTTTCCTATCCACTAGACTCCCTGGATAGTCAGAATCAACAAAGCTTCGGAGTTTAAAACTTTTGGCTTTGTTGAACCACAATCCCAAATCTTGTGTCCCATTGAGACAACGAAATATACGCTTGATACATTTCAAGTGAGATTCCTTAGGTTCGGATTGAGATCTAGCACAAAAACACACACTAAACATAATATCGAGCCTACTAGCGGTCAAGCATAGGAGACTACCAATCATGCCACAGTAAAGTTTAGGATCTATGGATTTTCCTAGTTGGTCTTTGTCCATTTTGATGGTAGAGCTACTAGGAGTGTCACATGCTTTCAAATTTTGAAATTTGAATTTCTTTAGCATGTCCCTCACGTAATTCGCTTGGTTTATGAAAATGACATGTTTGGATTGCTTAATTTGCAAGCCTAGGAAGTATGTTAGTTCACCCATCATGCTCATTTCAAATTCATTAGTCATCAATGATGAGAATTCATCACATAAGCTTGTATTAAATGACCCAGAAATAATATCATAAACGTTCCTTTCTTGAACCATTTGTCAAGAAGAAATGCACTAAGTCGGTCATACCAAGCTCGATGAGCTTGTCTCAATCCATACAAGGCATTTTGAAGACGATAGACATAACTTGGATGATCATGATCTTGAAAACCCGGTGGTTGTTCTACATATACCTCTTCATTGATGAAGCCATTTAAGAATGCACTTTTAATGTCCATTTGGTATAGTAGAAACCTATTGTAGCAAGCATAAGAAAGAAACATCCGAATTGCTTCTAGTCTTACTACCGATGCAAAGGCTTCCTCATAGTCAATTCATTCCTCTTGATTATAGCCTTCTGCAACCAACCTAGCCTTTTTCCTTACAATTTCACCTTTCTCATTCTTTTTGTCTCTAAAGACCCATTTGATGCCTATGATAGTATGGTCTTTTGGTCTAGGTACTATTGTCCATACCTTATTCCTAACAAAATGACCTAGTTCCTCTTGCATAGCCATGATCCAAAACTCATACTATAAGACATCATCTATCTTGGTGAGCTCGATTTGTTATACAAAAGCTATGTGTCTCTTATCTTAGTGCAATGATGACCTAGTGGTTATTCCTTTGTTTGGATCACTTATAATTTGTTGAGAGGGACGGCCTATAAGAAGTCTTGAGTTCTTAGGTGCACTAGGTTTTGGTTCCACTCTCACCTCAACCTTTGACTATTAGATGTTTGGCCCAGGGTGACATCATCATCATCATCATCATCGATCCTCAATTTTTCCAAGGTATGCATCATTTTCATTTTGGGATCTACATCATCAAATTTGACATGAATAAACTCCTCTATGGTCTTGGTTGATCTATTGAACACCCTATATGTTTACTATGCATGAAGTAGCCTAGAAAAGTGCACACATTTGACTTTGGGTCAAATTTGTCCAAATGATCCTTATCATTTAGAATATAGCAAGTGCAACTGAACACCTTGAAGTAACTTATGTTGGGCTTTCGGCCTTTCCATAGTTTATAATGAGTCCCTTTCACTTGCTTTCAGACATTTACCCTATTAGACCATAGCACGCCATTTTAATGGCTTCGACCCAAAAGTTCTTAGCTATGGTTTACTCATTTAGCATGGTCCTACACATCTTTTGGAGGGTCCTATTCTTTCTTTCTACAACTCCATTTTGTTGTAGTGTCCTAGGAGAAGATAGTTGATGTGTGTATCCTTGTTTAGCACGAAACTCCTCTAAGTTCCTATTGACAAACTCACCACCCCAATCACTCCTAATGATGGTAATTTTATACCATTATCATTCTCAACCAAAACATAAAATTTCACAAACACATCGAACACTTCATGCTTATGAGCTAGAAAATAAACCCATGTATACTTAGTAAAATCATCAACAATGACAAAGCAATTTGATTCACTCCCTAGACTTTATGTTTGGGTGGGTCTGAACAAATACATATAGATAAGTTCCAATGCTCTAGTGACATCAAGTGTTACTTTCGTCTTAAATGACGATTTCACTTGCTTACCAAGGATATAAGATTCACATTCTTTGTCTTTCTTAGAAGTGCATTTAGGTAGATCCTTGACAAGATCATTCTTGGTCAATTTGGACAATTTTTCCATGCTAGCATGTCCTAGTCTACGGTGCCACAACCATGCATCATATTCACTTTGAGCACTCAAACATGAAACATTTTGCATATGCATCTCATCAAAATTAATGGCATAAATATTCTTATCTCTATATACAACAAATAGAGTCTCATGCTTCTCATTCCTAACAATGCATTTTGATGATTCAAACATGACATGGAATCTTTTATCACACAATTGACTAATGCTAAGCAAGTTACGTTTCAAACCATCAACAAGATAAACATTAGAAATGGAAAGTACATCGTTACCAACGATTCCAAAGCCTATAACCTTTCCTTTGTTGTTGTCCTCAAATGTAACCTTTGCACCATCATGCCACTTTAATTTAATGAATTGATATGCATATCCGGTGATGTGTCTTGAGCACCCACTAGCCAAGTACCATGGGGTGCTCTTCCTCGCATCCTACACAAAGAGAAAAATAATAGATTTTGGTACCCAAACACCTTTGGATCGGAGAAAGTTAGTATCATAAACATTCTTAACTACCCATGCTAGTCTACTAATATTGGCCTTTGTAATGCACATTTCCCAACTGCATGAGACCTATTGTATTTTGAGCATCTACGGGTATCATCTAGTAATTTCTTGTAACTCAACAAGTTCACTCCATAGCCTATGCCTCTCTTATTGAGTGCACGTTGTGCTCCCAACATCATGTCAAACGTCTCTCTACTATTTGTGAACTTATGCACCGTGCTAGTCAAGTCCTCTACTTCCTTGACTAAAGCATCTCTCTCCTTTAGGACTTCATTCAAGTTGCTTTGGAGATCATTACTGGTCTTATTTTGTGACTCAATCTCACTAATTGCTATGGTCAAACTCTTTTCGATTTGTTTGGTCTTTTTGACCTTCTTTTCCAATTCTTTCCTTAGCTTATCAACATTAGGAATATCATCCAAATCATCGACATCATCAAAATTGAAATTGTTAGAGTTTACCTCACTTTATGCCATGAGACAAAGTATTATTTTTTCACTTTTTGATTCAGATTCAAAACTTGATGAAGATGAATCATCCCATGTCACCTTGAAGCTCTTCTTCCTTTTCTTCTTGTCCAACACCTTCTTGGACTTGCATTTCACCCTGATGTGGCCCAGTTTGCCACACCCGAAGCATATGGACTCATTTGACTTTCCTCCCTTGCTTCCACTTTTTAATTTCTTCTTGTACTTGTCTCGCTTGTACATAGCCTTGTTGAGTTTTCTTGAGAGCATGGTTACTTCCTCTTCAAGATCATTGTCATCACTAGATTTCTCATCTTCAATGATCTCAACCGATGGAGCCAGTGGACTATTTTCCTTCAAAGCAATCTCTTTTCTTGAACTTTTAGTACCTGGGCACTCAATGCTTCCAATCTAGCTCGGTCCTTTAGTTCAAATTCATGGACCATTAGCTCTCCACACAAGGCATTAAAAGTGTACCGTCCAAGGTTTTGCACTGATTGGAAAGCATAAGTATTGAAATCCCATTCCTTAGGCAAGCCTCTAAGGAATTTGTACATCAAAGTCTCTTGATCATAGTTCTTTCCAAGATTCTTGATCTCATTCAAGAGCTTAGTGAACCGAGTGATGGCGGTGGCTATGTCTTCATTAGAGCCAACTCGAAAAGTCTCATAGTGCTCCTCAAGGATTCCCAACTTTGTCTTCTTCATTTGAAGTGTACCTTCATTGTGTACCCCAAGCTTCTCCCACACTTCCTTGTCCGTTTGACAAGCACTAACTCAGTTGAATTTGTTCTCACTTAGCACACAAAACAAATGATTCATGGCTTGATCATTTGAGAGATCAATCTTGGTCTCCTTAGTGATGTATTCTCTTACGGGCTTGTCCGGTGGAGCGCACCCATTCCAAATTGAGTCCCATAAAAGTCTAATTTGCACCATAATATAGAACTTCATCTTTTGTTTCCAATGAGCATAGTTGGTTCCATCAAAACACGAAGGCCTACTTGAGGAGTTGCCTTCCCTAAGGCAAGCCGGATCTAAAGTTTGCACCCTTGCACAAAAACACTCAAAGATATGTTAATAACGCTTTGAGTAATAACCCGCTCTGATACCAATTGAAACCACACCTAAGAGGAGGTGAATTGGGTGTATCGAGAAGTTATTGCTTTTTTAAAATAACACAACCATAAATATGCTATATACTCACTTATACACAAGTATGAATGCAATGTAAGATAATTGGGATAAAAGAGATGGAAAGAGACGCAATTTATGGTGGTTCAATTCAATGATCTACATCTACTACCTAACCGCCCCGGTTAGAATTTTCAAACTCCCACTTATATTGCCAATAACTGTTAAAACATAAGCCTACAAGCCTAGAATGCCTAATCACAAATTAGGACTTCCTACCTAGCTATAACTAGGGTTTATTCCTAGCCTCGACTAGGTTTTCCATTCGACTTAGATCCCACTAAGTCTTACAATCAACCACTTACAAAGAATAGATGAAAATAATCAAATTCACTTTACAAAGTAAAGCGACACCAAATTCAAATACAAGCAAGCTTCCTAGAGCCTCACCACTCTAATGCATGTAAGTATGAGAACAAATGAGAAATGCAAGTATATCACTGATTTTGTGCAAATTTCAAATATGAAACCATTTCAAACGAATCGATTAAAACAAATCCAGTTTCAAATATAAAGAACAAGAAGTTTGATGAAAGTCAAGTTTAAGTGCAAACTCGTGTCTAAACCAGTCCTAGGGTTTAGTAAATCAAGTTTAAGTGTAAAACCCAAAACAAATGTGTTCAACAACATAACAAATGATTTACATAAGACATACACACAAAAATATGAAATTTAAGCATAAGAAAAGTAAGGAAATCGGACATTCGTACAACCCCGAGAGAGTGATTTGAAAATTATTTTTGGAGTGGATGTTGTAAGCTTTAAAATGCCTCAATAACACTAGTTTCAAAAGTGATTCAATTGCCTCAAAAGATTACAAGTGATAGCACACAAAAATTCAAGCTTAGCAATGAACACAATAGGGTTTTCTTACTTGACAAGAAAATATAATGTTCTAGGTGGTTTAAGAATATTCTACATTCCTTTTTAACAGTTTTTGACCGTTTTAGAGATCCAAGGGCTCAGTTTTGATCATCTATTCAAATTAAAGTATGATTTTCAGCTTTATGAAAAGCTGCAAAAGGCAATTAACGCGCTAATATTGGGACCTAGCGCTCTAATCCTCTACGATAGCGCGTTAATGCTGAATGTTAGCGCGCTAACTCTGTAATTAGCATGCTAATATCACTATTAGCGCGCTAATTGTCAGGGTCCTTAAAATAAATATTTTAAGCCTTAGATTTAGTGACCCCTTATCTAAACACCAAACCTCTTACAACATGTTATACATGTTGGACTAAGTGGTTAGTCACTCACACTCCGACCGAGATTTTGATGGAAACAAACAAGGTGAAAATGTACTAATAAACATCTAGTGTATTTCAGTTTTTGTTAAAGGATGCAAAACAACATATCAAGGGTACTCAAGAAATACAAGTTCAAGACTCGGCATTAATGAAGAAATGAAGATGAAAGTTCAAACCGCAATTTGTAATTTCAATGTAAGGTATACAAATTCTTTCACGCAAGCCAAATGCATTAGTCCATGCATATCAAGTTTCTTAAACCATTTTTCAAAGTTATAAGTTTATTTCAAGTTTCAAAGTGGAATTTAAACACATAACTAGGTCTATGAGTTTAAACAATGTGAAACTTTGTGTGGATGGTCATTTGCATATTAGAGATCATTGTAAATGTTTTCGAAAAAGAAAAACTCGTTTTTGAAAGGTCTTCGAAAAGAAAACTCAAATTTGTAGAAAAGCCCCTAATACATTATGAAATCGTGAATTTCCATTTTCGGATTTGTAAAAATATCCGGACCACCCAATTAGGCTTAATGACTCATAATAAACGTGTATAACATGTTATATAAGGGTTGGTTAGGTCCCGACGAGTTTAAGGGTCGCTAACACAAAGGGACAAAATAATTGTTTTGAGGTCCCTCAGCTAGCGCTAATGATTTCATTAGCGCGCTAAGTGCGAGTTAGCGCGCTAGGTCTCAAAGATTAGCGCGCTAATTGCATATCTCGATGCTTTTTTTTGACAAATTGAAAAACACACTTTAATTTGAATTCTTGATCTATTTTGGACCCTTGGATCCCTAGAACGGTCATAAACCGTCAAGATGGAATACCTAACATTATAAAACCACCAAGAACATGGTTTTGTTAAAAAAGGAAGAAACACACTCAAAAACTCAAAATCTACAAAGAGAAGAACTTTGATTTTTGTGAAGAAGCAAAAGGAGATCTTTGTGGTCGTTTCTTTAGTTCTCTAATCCAAAGACTTTTGAGGCTTTCAAAGGAGTACAAGAATCTCTTCAAAGCTGATCTCTTTTGTCATTCTCTTGTTTGTAAGAAAGTCCTAGATCTAAAATCTTGCTTGTGCTTAATTTACATAGTTTTGTGTATTTGATTTGAAAATCATTTTGTTGTGTGTTTGAACACCTTCTTCTTGGGTTTTGCACTTAAATTTATTTTATCAAACCCTAAGATTGATTTGAACAAAAGTTTTGCACTTAAACTTGATTTTTGTTAAACTATTGTTTTTAGACTTGAAATCGGTTTTACACTAATATATTAAGTTTTTAAAACGATTTCACATTTGGGATTTGCAACAAAATCAAGTGACATATTTGCATATTCCATTTATTCTCATACTTGCATGCATAAGAGTTGTTAGGCTCTAGGAGGCTTGCTAGTGTTTGAATTTGATACCACTTTGTGTTGTAAAGTGTATCTCATTATTTTTCAGCAACTTATTGTATTTGTATGATTGTAAGACTTAGTGGAATCTAAGTCAAAGGGGAAGACCTAGTTGAGACTAGGCACAAATCCTAGTTGCGGCTAGGTGGGAAGTCCTAATTGTAATTAGGCACTCTAGGCTTGTATGCTTAGGTTGTAACACTTATTTGCAATATAAGTGGGGTTAAAAATCCTAACCGGGAGGTTAGGTAGTGGACGTAGATCGTTGGATCGAACCACTATAAATTGTGTGTCACTTTCCATCTCTTCCATTCCATTCACTTGCATAGCATATATATATTCATTGATAGTGTATGCATTATAGTTGTAATTTGCGCATAAAGTTTTAAAAGGGCAATAACTACTCGGTAACCCAATTCACCCCCTCTTGGGTGACCTTCAATTGGTATCGTAGCGGTTATTGCTCAAAGTATTACTAACGTATCTTTGAGTGTTCTTTTTGTGCAAGGATGCAAACCTTAGATCCGGCTCGCCTTCGGGAAGGCAACTCTTCGAGTAGGCCTCCGTATTTTGATGGAACTAACTATGCTCATTGGAAAGTGAGAATGAAATTCTACATTAGAGCACAAAATAGATTCTTATGGGATGCAATTGAAAGTGGCTACACTCCACCATATAAGCCCTTGAAAGAGTACACCGCCGAGGAGATAAAGATTGAGCTCTCAAATGATCAAGCCATGAATCACTTGTTTTGTGCTCTAAGTGAAAATGAATTTAACCGAGTAAGTGCTTGTCAAACGGCTAAGGAAGTATGGGAGAAGCTTGGGGTACACTATGAAGGTACCATGCAAGTGAAGAAGACCAAGTTAAGAATTCTTGAGGAGCACTATGAAACTTTCCGAGTTGGGTCCGATGAAGACATAGCCACCGCCATCACTCGATTCACTAAACTATTGAATGAGATCAAGAATCTTGGAAAGAATTATGATCAAGAAACCTCGGTGTATAAATTCCTTAGAGGCTTGCCTAAGGAATGGGATGCCAAGAAGTATGCTATCCAATCGGCACAAAATCTTGGAGATTACACATTTGATGCATTGTGTGGAGAGCTAACATCCATGAATTTGAACTTAAAGACCGAGCAAGATTGGAAGCATTAAGTGGAGGTACTAAGAGTTCAAGAAAAGATATCGCCTTGAAGGCAAATAGCTCCCCTAGTGCATCGGTAGAGATCATTGAAAATGAAAAATCATGTGATGACAATGATCTTGAGGAGGAAGTAGCTATGCTCTCAAGAAAGCTCAACAGGGCCATGTACAAGCGAGACAAGTATAAGAAGAAGTTTCAAGTGGAAGCAAGGGAGGAAAATCAAATGAAACCATATGCTTCGGTTGCGGCAAACCGGGTCACATCAAGGCGGATTGCAAATCCAAGAAGGTGTTTGACAAGAAGAAAGGAAAGAAGAGTTTCAAAGCAACTGGGATGACTCATCATCATCAAGTTCGAATCCGAATCGGAAAGTGAGAAGGCAATACTTTGTCTCATGGCACAAGGCGAGGTAAATTCTAACTCTTTTAACTTTGATAATGTTGATGATTTGGATGATGTTCCAAATCTCGATGAGCTTAGGAAAGAGTTGGAAAAGGAGGTCAAAAAGACCAAACAACTCAAAAAGAGCTTGACCATTGCAATTAGTGAAATAGAGTCACAAAATGAGACCATCAATGATCTCCAAAGTGACTTAAATGAAGTCATAGAGGAGAGAGATGCTTTAGTCAAGGAAGTAGAGGACTTGACTAGCACGGTGCATAAGTTTACAAATGGTAAAGAAATGTTTGACATGATGTTGGGAGCACAACGACGTGCACTCAACAAAAGAGGCATAGGTTATGGAGCAAACTTGTTAAGTTACAAGAAATTGCTAAATGATGATCGTAGATGCTCTAAATGCAACAAGACTCATGTGGTCGGGAAATGTGCATTACAAAAGGCCAAAGTGGGTAGACTAGCATGGGTAGTTAAAAATGTTTACTACACTAACATTCTCGGACCCAAAGGTGTTTGGGTACCAAAATCTAGTGTGTTTCCCATTGTGTAGGATGCGAGGAAGAGCACCCCATGGTACTTGGATAGTGGGTGCTCAAGACACATGACCGGAGATGCACATCAATTTATTGAACTAAAGCGGCATGATGGTGGAAAGGTTACATTTGGAGACAACAACAAAGGAAGAGTTATTGGTCTCGGAACCGTTCGGTAACAATTCACTTTCTATTTCTAACGTTTATCTTGTTGATGGATTGAAACATAATTTGCTCAAGATTAGTCAATTGTGTGACAAAGGATTTCATGTTATGTTTGAATCATCGAAATGCATTGTTAGGAATGAGAAGCATGAAACCTTATTTATTGCATATAGAGATAAAAATGTTTATGCCATTAACTTTGATGAGATGAATATGCAAAATGTCTCATGTTTGAGTGCACAAAGTGAATGTGATGCATGGTTGTGGCACCGTAGATTAGGACATTCTAGCATGGAGAACTTGTCAAAATTGACTAAGCATGATCTAGTTAAGGGTCTACCCAAATGCACGTTTAAGAAAGACAAGGAGTGTGAACCTTTTATCCTCGGTAAACAAGTGAAATCGTCATTTAAGACGAAAGTAACAAGTGATGTGACTCGAGCCTTAGAACTTATCCATATGGATTTGTTCGGACCCACCCAAACACAAAGCCTAGGAGGTAAATCATATTGCTTTGTCATTGTTGATGATTTTACTAGATATACATGGGTGTATTTTCTCTCTCATAAGCATGAAGTGTTTGATGTGTTCGTAAAATTTTGTGCTTTAGTTGAGAATGAAAAGGGATACAAAATCACCATCATTAGAAGTGATAGAGGTGGTGAGTTTGTAAATAGAAACTTGGAGGATTTTTGTGCTAAACAAGGTTATACACACCAATTATCCTCTCCTAGAACACCCCAACAAAATGGAGTTGTTGAAAGAAAAACAGACACTCCAAGAGATGTGTAGGACTATGCTAAATGAGTACAACATAGCTAAGCACTTTTGGGCCGAAGCCATTAACACGGCATGCTATGTTATAAATAAAGTAAATGTCCGAAAGCAAGTGAAAAAGACTCCTTATGAACTATGGAAAGGCCGAAAGCCCAACATAAGTTACTTTAAGGTGTTCGGTTGTACTTGCTATGTTCTAAATGATAAGGATCAATTAGACAAATTTGACCCAAAGTCAAAGGTATGTACTTTCCTTGGCTACTCTATGCACAAAGAAAGCATATAGGGTGTTTAATAGATCAACCAAAACCATAGAAGAGTCTATCCATGTGAAATTTGATGAAGTGGATCCCAAAGTTAAGATGATGCAAAACTTGGAAAAATTGAGGATCGATGATGAAGATGATGGCACCCTAGGACAAACTTCAAATAGTCAAGAAGTTGAGGCATGTAAAAGAATCCGACACAAGTGCGCCTAAGAATTCAAGACTTCTAATTGGCCATTCATCCCAACAAATAATAGGTGATCCAAACAAAGGAGTAATCACTAGGTCCACATTACATCGAGATGAAGGACATATAGCTTTTGTATCACAAACCGAGCCCACTAAGATAGATGATGCCTTAGGAGATGAATTTTGGGTAATGGCTATGCAAGAGGAGCTAAGCCACTTTGTTAGGAACAAGGTATGGACATTAGTACCTAGACCCAAGGACCACACAACCATAGGCACCAAATGGGTTTTTAGAAACAAAAAGAATGAAAAAGGTGAAATTGTAAGAAACAAGGCTAGGTTGGTTGCACAAGGCTACAATCAAGAAGAAGGAATTGATTATGAGGAAGCCTTTGCACCCGTAGCAAGACTAGAAGCAATTCGAATGTTACTTGCTTATGCTTGCTACAATGGGTTTTTACTATATCAAATGGATGTTAAAAGCGCATTCTTAAATGGCTTCATTAATGAAGAGGTATATGTAGAACAACCACCGGGTTTTGAAGATCATGAACACCCAGGTCATGTATATCATCTTCAAAAAGCCTTGTATGGACTAAGACAAGCTCCTAGAGCTTGGTATGACAGACTTAGTGCATTCCTACTTGAAAAAGGATTCAAGAAAGGAACGCTAGATCCCACTTTGTTCATTTTGATCGAAAAACATGATATGTTACTTGTTCAAATTTATGTTGATGATATCATTTTTGGGTCATCCAACACAAGTCTATGTAATGAATTCTCATCATTAATGACAAATGAATTTGAAATGAGCATGATGGGAGAACTAACATACTTTCTAGGCTTGCAAATAAAGCAATCCAAACATGGCATTTTTATAAATCAAGCAAAGTATGTGAGGGACATGTTAAAGAAATTCAAATTCGAAAATCAAAGCATGTGACACTCCTAGTAGTTCCACCATCAAAATGGATAAAGACCAACTAGGAAAACCCATAGATCCTAAACTTTATCGTGGAATGATAGGTAGCCTCCTATACTTGACCGCTAGTAGACCCGACATTATGTTCAAAGTGTGCTTATGTGCTAGATTTCAATCCGATCCCAAGGAGTCCCACTTAAAATGTGTAAAGCGCATATTTCGATATCTAAGTGGAACACAAGACTTAGATTGTGGTTCAACAAAACTAAGAGTTTCGAACTCCGCAGCTTTGTTGACTCGATTATGCGGAAGTCTAGTCGATAGGAAAAGTACTTTCGGATTTTGTCATTTGCTAGGAAATTCACTTATCTCATGGTTCAAAGAAAAAGCAAAATTTCGTTGCTTTATCTACGGCGGAAGCCGAATATGTGTCTGTCGGAGTTGTTGTGCTCAAGTTCTATACATGAAACAACAACTTGAGGATTATCAAATCCTAGTTGGGTGTGCTGAAATTTATTGTGATAACACAAGTGCGATAAACATATCGAAAAATCCGGTGTTACACTCAAGAACAAAACATATTGAGATTAGACACCATTTTCTTCGTGATCACGTCCAAAAGGGCGATGTTAAACTCATCCATGTGCCCACGGAGGATCAACTAGCCGATATATTCACTAAGCCTTTGCCTAGAGAACAATTTTCAAAAATTCGGCGTGAGTTAGGCATGTTTCGAGAATCGGACCTTCTACATATGTTTTAGCTATTCCAAACCTTTTTATATGGTGTTAGTGAAGTGTCCATGAAGTTTGAGGAGAATCGGAGCTATATTGCAAAAATCCAAAATTTTTTGTCAAAAAATTCCAGAGAGGAATTAGCGCGCTAATAGTTAAAATTAGCGCGCTAATGATGTACTGACCAAAAATTTCCAGAGGGGAATTAGCGCGCTAATAACACCCATTAGCGCGCTAATAGCGTCGCCTGTAATATGAATCGACCCATTAGCGTGCTAATTTTATCATTAGCGCGCTAATGACGTTCGGCCAGGCGTCTATAAATTCGTTTTTACCCTCAAAACTCACATCTCTCCCAAATTTTTCCTCTCCTCTTGCCGATTCTACTCTCCTTGTGTCGTCTCCACCGTGATCTCCACTCCTACAAGGTAACAATCCTCTCCCTTCTTTGTCAATTTCTTCACTTTTCCCTCCAAAATGTCGAGACGAGTATACGTATCTGCACAGCTGGGCTACCCGCACACTTATATGACTCAGTCATTCAATGCCGTCGAGACGAGTATCCAGCATCAGAATGATCGGCTTCGTCGCATCGAGGGTCAATTGCTCCCGCTCGGACCGCGCGTAATGATCATGCCTCCACTCTCGCACGTCCACCACCATCCTCGAGGAGGAGTGTTTAGACACACCACCACTAGATGAGCATTAGGCTCCAATATGTCAGTCTTAGATGTTTCGATTTTTTTTGTCAAACTCATGTTTAAGCCACAACTATGCTCTCATTGCTTTATGCTATCTATATCATGAATTTTTTTGCGTATCTCGAGCTTTCTATATGGATATTTCTTGCTTCACTATGTTTTATCGTCTATGCATTTGTATCGCTACCGTCTATTGTTTCTTGATATGCATAAAGTGAGGGGGAGAGTATATTTCTCTCGTATTGTTTCTATTGTGTTTATTTATGGGGATGCTTGGCCCCACTTTTTGATGGTATCAAACGGGGGAGAAAAATGTGGTTGAACTTGAAAAGGTTGATGTGTTTTGAACTTGCATATATGAAATATAAAATCATGAATGCGATATACATTTAGATTACGTTTTTACACCTTTAAAGTTCACATTGTTTGTTATCATCAAAAAGGGGGAGATTGTTGGACTAAGTGGTTAGTCACTCACACTCCGACCGAGATTTTGATGGAAACAAACAAGGTGAAAATGTACTAATAAACATCTAGTGTATTTCAGTTTTTGTTAAAGGATGCAAAACAACATATCAAGGGTACTCAAGAAATACAAGTTCAAGACTCGGCATTAATGAAGAAATGAAGATGAAAGTTCAAACCGCAATTTGTAATTTCAATGTAAGGTATACAAATTCTTTCACGCAAGCCAAATGCATTAGTCCATGCATATCAAGTTTCTTAAACCATTTTTCAAAGTTATAAGTTTACTTCAAGTTTCAAAGTGGAATTTAAACACATAACTAGGTCTATGAGTTTAAACAATGTGAAACTTTGTGTGGATGGTCATTTGCATATTAGAGATCATTGTAAATGTTTTCGAAAAAGAAAAACTCGTTTTTGAAAGGTCTTCGAAAAGAAAATCGTAAATTTGTAGAAAAGCCCCTAATACATTATGAAATCGTGAATTTCCGTTTTCGGGATTTGTAAAAATATCCGGACCACCCAATTAGGCTTAATGACTCATAATAAACGTGTATAACATGTTATATAAGGGTTGGTTAGGTCCCGACGAGTTTAAGGGTCGCTAACACAAAGGGACAAAATAATTGTTTTGAGGTCCCCGCAGCTTAGCGCGCTAATGATTTCATTAGCGCGCTAAGTGCGTAGTTAGCGCGCTAGGTCTCAAAGATTAGCGCGCTAATTGCATATCTCGACAAATTTTTTGACAAATTGAAAAACACACTTTAATTTGAATTCTTGATCTATTTTGGACCCTTGGATCCCTAGAACGGTCATAAACTGTCAAGATGGAATACCTAACATTATAAAACCACCAAGAACATGGTTTTGTTAAAAAATAGGAAGAAACACACTCAAAAACTCAAAATCTACAAAGAGAAGAACTTTGATTTTTGTGAAGAAGCAAAAGGAGATCTTTGTGGTCGTTCTTTAGTTCTCTAATCCAAAGACTTTTGAGGCTTTCAAAGGAGTACAAGAATCTCTTCAAAGCTGATCTCTTTTGTCATTCTCTTGTTTGTAAGAAAGTCCTAGATCTAAAATCTTGCTTGTGCTTAATTTACATAGTTTTGTGTATTTGATTTGAAAATCATTTTGTTGTGTGTTTGAACACCTTCTTCTTGGGTTTTGCACTTAAATTTATTTTATCAAACCCTAAGATTGATTTGAACAAAAGTTTTGCACTTAAACTTGATTTTTGTTAAACTATTGTTCTTAGACTTGAAATCGGTTTTACACTAATATATTAAGTTTTTAAAACGATTTCACATTTGGGATTTGCAACAAAATCAGTGACATATTTGCATATTCCATTTATTCTCATACTTGCATGCATAAGAGTTGTTAGGCTCTAGGAGGCTTGCTAGTGTTTGAATTTGATACCACTTTGTGTTGTAAAGTGTATCTCATTATTTTTCAGCAACTTATTGTATTTGTATGATTGTAAGACTTAGTGGAATCTAAGTCAAAGGGGAAGACCTAGTTGAGACTAGGCACAAATCCTAGTTGCGGCTAGGTGGGAAGTCCTAATTGTAATTAGGCACTCTAGGCTTGTATGCTTAGGTTGTAACACTTATTTGCAATATAAGTGGGGGTTAAAAATCCTAACCGGGGAGGTTAGGTAGTGGACGTAGATCGTTGGATCGAACCACTATAAATTGTGTGTCACTTTCCATCTCTTCCATTCCATTCACTTGCATAGCATATATATATTCATTGATAGTGTATGCATTATAGTTGTAATTTGCGCATAAAGTTTTAAAAGGGCAATAACTACTCGGTAACCCAATTCACCCCCCCTCTTGGGTGACCTTCAATACATGTTTGTTATGGGTCACAGAACCTATTTAGGTGGTCTGGATGTTTTTACAAATCTCGGAAATAGAAAATCCCGATTTCATGACTTATATAGGGGCTTTCTATAAATGCACAATTTTTTCTTTTCAAACGTCTTTCAAAACAAGTTTTTCATTTCCGAAAACTTCCACAATGATTTTTAA
Source organism: Stephania yunnanensis (assembly GCA_039657365.1). NCBI lineage: Eukaryota > Viridiplantae > Streptophyta > Magnoliopsida > Ranunculales > Menispermaceae > Stephania > Stephania yunnanensis. Next base: position 20,185,035 of record CM077581.1, on the reverse strand, counting down.
AGTACAATGTGAATATAAAAACATGGTTTCACATAGTCTGAACTTATACGACCTATTCAAGTGGTGAGTTTCATTTAAAACTCCAAATGATCACTTGAAATTTGAAAAGCGATTTGAAAAAATATGATATGCATGAACTAATGCATTAGGCTTGCGTAAATGAGCCTTTGTAGCTTACATCAATGTTACAACATGTAATATGATCTTTCGTCTTCATGTCCTCGTATAAACTGAATCTTGAATTTTTATGGCTTGAACACTTGAGATGTGATATTCTACAAACTTTGACTAACTAAAACACACTTGATAAACTTATTAGTATACTTTCACTTTGTTTGTTTCCATCAAAATCTCGGGTGAAGTAAATGTGAGTAACCACTTAGTCCAACTGGAAACTACTTCAAATTAAAATTGCTAAATATGTGGGATTGAGGATCACAAAATTAAAATTGCCAACTCAAAAGGGATTTTTGTTAAATTACCACATTACCTGAAATTTAAATAATTTGATAGAGTAATTAAGGGTATTTTATTGGAAGTTTTAGCCAAAAGGCTTCATGGTTAACCGTTTCAGGTTTTTTATTATAATAGTATATATAACACATAAAAATGGCATTTTTTCACATTAGCTACATGAACATACTTGCTTAATGTCATAATATTATCACAAGTTTATTTTTTTTAACAATTATAGATTTTCTTTTGATCTATTGATGTATATTATACATAAAAAATGTCATTTTTTCACATTAGCCACATGGACATACTTGATTAATGTTATAATATTATCACAAGTTTAGTTTTTTAAGTATTTTCTCTTATTAATATTTATAGCTATTTTTTGAACAAGAAATATAATAGTACGTCTTTCTCTAACTATAATTACTTGTCTATTTTCTTCTCATAACTTCAAATATTATCGAGGTTTTTAATGTGTGTTAAATAGTTTTCTCTTTGCTTTTCTTTTTTCAAGGTCAATGATCTTTTGTTCTAATTATGTGAATGTTATATTAATTATTATTTTCATATTTTTTGGAGTTTTAGAGGTGATTAAAACACTTTGGCCATTTTGAATTGTATATTCTTCATCTTTTAAAGAGAAATTAAAAGGCATAATTTTGTCTTTAGTGAGGTTGGAATCGGAAATGAAGCAATTGATGCTTAATTTTTTTTATTTTCTAAGGTTACAATTGAAACAAAATTATTTTATCCATATGTAAATACTTATTCTTGCCCGTGTGCAAAGCGCAGGATGCCGACTAGTTTATAATTAAAAAGTTGGAGAATAGACAGAATCTCACCAATCAATAATTCTGGGGTACTATTCTACTATCAAATGTACTTAAGCTAAGAATATTTTTGTGAACATTTTAAATTTTAGATATGTGATTAATCTCAAGTTGGGCTAGTGGTTGTCATGGCCCAAGTTCCTACAAACTGGGCCTCGTCCGGCACTAGACCTCTATTAACCGCTAGTAAATCAGTATGGAGTTAATAAACACCTAGTCAGCCTTACAAACTGGACTTCGGTACTTGATAGTCCGCACGACATAGCATATATATGAAATCATATGCAGCAAAATTTAAATGTGGTGTAAACTCGATACAATTAAGTTAAACATGCAAGTTCTAGGTGTCGAAGCTAAGAGGTGGAAACCCTATATGCAGATTCCATGTACAAGATAGGTGACAAATAATGGGAATATATGTATCTCAAGCGTGTCTCTCAAACCTATTGCAACCCTAGTTTTAAGAAAACATCATAGATAAGTAATACAAACAAAATAAACTACAAAATGAAAAGAGTAGAGTCGACTCTAAGGGAAGCTCAGAGGAAGTCACTGATCTTTGGCTTTTTATCCCTACTAGACGAGAGACCTAAAATTATCACCTCAAAGCAAAAATCCCAGTGAGTAAATCCATAGGAAGTTCAACAGTATTTCCAATAATACAATAAATAAGTCTTTAAATCATGCAAGAAATAAATATTTAGAAAGGAAGAAATAAAATTCATGATAGACAAATTAATTAGGTGCAACGATACAGCTAAGTGACCGAAAATAAAGGATAGGGAAATAAATGATCCTAAGACTTTGCAACAGTGGACCTAAGATTGATTAAAAAAGTTGCAACTACTTAAGCTAGCGCAACGGGCCTCAAACCGCTTCAACCGTACCACTAAATGCTTGGCACTACCAGTTCATCTACGTTGCGGCCCGAGTAGATTCCAAAGGGAGCCACAGTAAATGTCAAATGCTCAGTCGCGATGGAACCGATTCCTTATAGGAGCCATAATATGTAATGAATGCTCAACTAAAGAGAGAAATTCCTAACAAGAAGTCATGAAATTTGATCGGCTGCTCAACCCACAAGTAAACATGACACTTGGACCATTTAGATCCTAAGTCACTCTGTAAAGGAGTAGAGTACAAGTTCAACATTCATTTCATATCAATAATATCAAGGACATGGAAAAAAAGTCACATTCACACTTCTACTTGTTTAATTACCTCAAATATGCAATAAAACAACCCCAAAATGGCTCCTGCATGCCTCGCATAGCACACCTGACACCTGAAATTAATTTTATATGTCCCTTGTGGTGGCCTCTGGCCTCGAGGCTGCTGTGTGGGCACATTTTCAGTCTCATTAACGTATCCACAGCTCTAATACTTTATTTTCCCGCTCATCGCAATCGTCTATTGCCACGTCACCGCTCATTGATATGTGTGCTAACTCGTTAATCAATGATTAAATCAATCAATTATTAAATTATTTAGCTAGCCTTTCATTTGTTGTTAATCCAAGTTATAAATGGTTTGCGTTTTACTAAGTTGCAAGTAAATAACTAGTTAGTTTACAATAAAAGTCTTAGTTGACATGAAATAACATGGAATATATAAAGTCGTGTCTCATAGAGCATCAAATTCTACTATCGAAAATTCGATATAGAGTACACAATATATAAGGCGACAGAAGTAAATATATATAAGTACAAGTGTCTTACAAGTCTCCTATAAATCGAAAATATATAACAAAATATCAAAATGAACACATCCCGAACTGTAGGCAATCAGAGATAGTCACCTAAGATCTCCTTGCCCATACTCGCATTAGGATATGCATTTAGTCATCACAATAAAATAGATGAAGAGTGTAGTGAGTAAGATCCCAAAAAAAACCACTAAGCATTTAATAATAGAGAAACCAATAATAATGATAAATAAACATGCGGGAATAAACAGGCAACTGTAAGAACATCGCACGCGTAAATAACACCAATGAAAATCAAATAGTTGTGTCACGAGTAGCAAAATATGTCGTACTTCATCAATCTCGATGATCTCAATGGCCCTACCACACTGACTCACATCTGGACTACTAGCGAAGGGTCGGTCTATATCACAACCTACCGAACATGTGCACTGATGAGATCAACACCTCGGGTTCCCATTCAAAAAGGGTGCAAGTGACACGTGCTATGGTATAGCGTACTAGCGCACGTATAACACAACATCAGATAGAACTTGGTGGTAAACAAAACTACTAACCGTTAAACCAAACGAAAGCAGTGATGAAATATGAAAAATGAAGAGCAAGAATAGTAGATAGCATAATTGAAACAGTTAAATACTCAAGATGTGTTTCTTAAGGGATTTTCGCACCTCGCACGTTTTGAAAACCTTGCCTGTGAAGCCCCTAAACTGACCTTGATCTCGTTCCCGACACTTGCATATCGACTCCTAGGTCCATGTGTTGATTTGATAAATTTTTGGTGTTTAGATATTCATTTTATTGCATACTTGAAATAAAATTATTATTACAATTCTTATGGCTTCGAACATCCCTTATGTTCACATAAGTCCCTCGTAGGTACAGATGTCCATTGTAGGCATATAGGCTTGTGGGTACAGATGTCCCTTGTGAGTATTGAGGCTTGTGGGTACAAAGGCTTGTGGGTATAGATGTCCCTCGTAAGTACACACGTCCCTGTGGGTACAGACGTCCCTATGGGTACTGACAATATTCATTATCTTCTCCAACAACCCAATATGCATGAAAATGATCATAATATAAATACCAAATCTTGATCTAAATCATGTAATTCTTGCTCGTCGTGGCTTATTTGACCTTGATTACTCCCAATCAACCTAAGGCAACTATAATGACCTACATTGATTGAATTAAGGGTTTTTAACATGCATTTTCATGAAATTGGAATTGAAGTAAGACATGAAATTCATAGCTAGTAAATGTCTTTGCTAGCTTGAATTCTTAGCTTGAACTTATTATCAATTTGGCTCGAATCCTCGTAGATCCCAAAATTTCAACCACCAAACCCTCTCTTGCCCAAAAAATCCTGATTTTTCTTTAAAATGTTTGCATGGTCTAGAACTCTATTATGGGTTCTCTTATAACTCTTATTTATGGTCATAATCATTCATCTATGATTACTCTCCCTTCCCAAGATGATCCTATGTCCATAACCTAAATAGTCCAGCTCTTAGTGACACTTTTAAGACACTATTTATGTGATGACCCCAAATTTTGAGGCAAATTGAGCACCACCACGTAGCCGAACATGTCACTAACCTATGCCACGTCACTTGCACACCGGTCCATGATGGCTTGCGAGCTAACCATCTTGTAATCCGACTTAGTCAATTTCGTTGTTTAAAAGATTATTTTGTCGAAACATAATAAGTTAAGAAGTTTTACAACTTAATTTGTTTATTTTGATTCTTTTTAGGTTATTTTTAATAGCAGAAATCTTAATAATATGCAATAATTAATGTAAACAAGTTTTGCAATAATTAACAACCTATGGGGTGGAAACTCGGTAAAAAAACTATGTATATCGATAAAGGTGACAAAAGGTATAACATGTGTCAATATACATGTGTCAGGTAATAAGTCTCCCAAAATGATCCCAAAAAAGTATATATATATATATATATAAATACAAACACTTACGAGTAAGCTAGTAGAAGCACTCCGGATCATAGGTAGTTGCCAAGCACCACCTTGCCCCGACTCATCGTAAGATCAGCAACTTACCACAAAAAATAATGACAAATTCCAGTGAGTAAATCCCAAAGAAATCCTGTTAGTATTCAAAAGAAATCCAAGAAAACATCTACAATTCATGCATATAAAGTAAATGAATGGGAATGTAAAGCATGAATATAAGTCGTGAGATAATCAAGAATATGGAGCGCGAGTGTGGTGTATAGCAGTCGAGCCCTAGGATGCAAATACTAAACTGAGAAGGCCCTGGAGGTGAGGAAATCCACGCACCCTCTCACTGGTCGAAAATAGGAACTTTGTTGTTTGGAAGGTAAACTTTTGGCCAACGTCTCAAAGAGAGGAACACTGTGACGGAGGCAAGCCTCACACCAACTCACTCTCGAGATCATCGACTCACGGAGATAAATCTCATCCGTAGTCTATGTTATGACCAACACTGTAGCAACAATTGGATCGTCATCGACGAGAGAGGCAGAAATGGGTCATACTGTTCCTTCATCCATACACAGACATACGCGGGAATATAGTAAACATACAAGCCAAACTGGCAAAATGTAATGTGAAATAAACAAATGTACAAAAGAAATAATTAAATTCTAAACTAACTTACTCGTAAGTTTACTTACCTCAAGCAATTGCAAATATCTCTGTAAAATGTCCCGTTAACGCCTCGAGACTCGTACTCAACACTCAACTATGGTCTCTTAAGTCCTTGATGTCTAATTATGCCACTTTAATTATTTTAGAGTCACATTAAGTGAATTCATAATGTGTGACCAAAACTTGAAGTTCTTATTTGAAAAAGTTTAATTTTTGGCACACTTTTCGAGTTATATCAGGGTGCTAAATGCCTAAAAAGCTCTTGAAAAGTACTACTATTTCTTTTTCTCATTTTTTATATTTTTTCTGATTTTTTTGGATTTTTCAAAAATTTCCTGGCTATTTTCCTATTTTTCCGAAATTTATTGTATTTAAAACCGTATTTTATTTAATTTTTAATTATAGTTAATAATTTTTATTTTATTTCGGGGTGGGTTGGGCTCGATTCGGCTAGGCCCGATTTGGCCTAACTGAGGCCACTCGGGTCTGGGCTGACTAGGCCAGACCCGAGCTTGGGCCTAGGCAGCCAGGCCCGTCCCGCTTAGTTGCCCGTCCCGCTTGGTTGCCCGCCCCTTTTTTTCCTCCCGAGTTCTTCTGTGACGAATTCTGATTTTTTTAACACAACAACAATCACCACATCAAGAATAACAACAATACAACTACCTAATTACCATTAAAGTCTAAGTTTCTCCACCAAAAAGTTTACAAGTCAACAAAACTCACCTCGATTTGGAGATCATCGCGAAAGTCACGGAGTGGAGCTAGCAACGCGAGAGATGTGAGACCAATTTGAGGGAGTGATGGAGAGCTTCGTGATGAGGAGTTGGGAGAGAAGTAGAAAATGGGGGAGGGAAGAGGGAGATCGGGTAGAGAGAAGGGGAGTGATGAGAGATTTCTTTTTAAATGAGAGAGGAGAGAAAAAGTAAGATATGGTGTAGGTAAGTGATTAATGGGTGATGTGATGTGATGTGTGATGTGAGATGTGACAACTAAATCTTGTAATACCCCATACACTCGTGTTACGCATAAACCACTACGTCGTACACTCTCGTCACTACACGCGCACAACACGACTAAATGTAATTCGTAATTAGTGTGACACGAATTATTAAATAATAATAAAATAAATAAACACACGCCACACAAAAATAACAAATTTACTTCTTTAGGCGTGCCCTAGACTTTTCGCGACGTCCACGTGGGTCTGAGCTTAGGGCCTTACTTTGTAATTTGTCGGTTTATTGGGATTAATTAAAGCGGGTTGTTACAATTTTCCCAACTAAAAGGAATTTCATCATGGATTTCAAATTTAATTAAATATTTAACTTAAAACAAATGTTGGTATCACTCTCGCCCGATAGACTCTCTTTCCTAGGTGAGACCCTCACTCTTAGGTTAATGCCATTGAACGAGTACAAGTGTTATTTCCTTCATTCTAAGAGTCTGTACCTTGCCATCCACTATCTCAATGGGGTGCTCCTCGTATGTCACATCCGGTCTGACCTCGATCCCAGTCATATCAACCATCAGCCTCGATTTTGATTTGGCCAACCTCAGCATATAAATGTTAAAAACATCATGAACCCCTATCAACTGGCTTGGTAATCTCAACTGATAAGCAACTTCCCCAACTCATCAAACTATCTGAAACGGTATGATGAATCTCAGTGCAAGCTTCCCCTTGATCCCAAATATTTGGTGACCCTTCAAGCGAGAAACTTTCAAGTAGAACCAGTCATTAACCTTATAACTCAACCCATTGTAGTACTTATTCGCGTACTTTTTCTGTCTATCCTGAGCAGCCTGTAACCTCTAATGAATCATCATGACTTTCTTTGTATGATCTACGACAATCTTAGGCCCAACTGCTGCTACATCATCAGGCTCTGCCTAGCAAACTGGTGATCTGTAGAGTATTCTATATAACGCCTCAAATTGTGGCATCCCAATACTGGCCTGATAGCTGTTGTTGTAGGCAAACTCATAAAGTGGAAAAAATGCCTCAAATGGTGGCCTGATACTTTGAGCATGTCCTCAAGTATCAGAATAAGTCTCTCTGACTGCCCTTCATTCTGCGGATGAAAAGCAGTGCTTTGAACTGTAATCTAGTACCATACTGCTCCTACATGGCCTGCCAAAACTATGAAGTAAGTCGACTATCTCTCTCTGACACTATAGATACTAGCATTTCGTGTAGTTTGATAATTTTTCACTCGAAGAGCATGCTCAGTTGTAAAAAGCTATGCTTCATGGAAATTTGAATAAAGTGCACTGATTTTGTCAGTCGATACATGAATACCTAAATCGTATCGTGGTTGCGTAAGGTTTTCGGTAACCCACTAACGAAGTCTATAGTGATGTGTTCCCATTTCCTCTATGGGATAGGTAATGGCTGCAATAGTCCTCTAGGCCTGCTGTGCTCAGCCTTAACCTACTGACGTACCTCACAATTCCTCACATATTGGCTAAAATCTGCCTTCATCCCTAGCTACCAAAATAACCATTGCATATCATGGTACATTTTGGTAATGTTAGGATACACTGTGTACCTAGATATGTGAGCCTCCAGAAGAATACCATCGCGTAACTCTACCACTGCCAAAAGCCACAATCTACCTTAGGTGTATCAAACACTCATAAATGGAATAGCACCAATTTGGGTAATTTAGACTATATGCCATGTCCCTGAACCTCTGATACATCATATCAGCTCTTCGACACTCCAAAATGTGCAAGATAAATACTGTCGGTACTCTCACCTGTTCTCTAATATGTGCATCTACAGTATCTGGAACCTCTAACAAACTCATAGCTGCTTCCACTTAGAGAAAACCAAACTTATAGGTCATTTGGCAAACCACTATCTCACTATCTGGTCCTCTCTTGCTAAGGGCATCTGCTACAACATTCACTTTCCCAGGTTGATACTCGTTAGCGAAGTCATAGTCCTTCCGTAACTCCAACCACCGTCGCTGTCTCATATTCAGATCCTTTTAAGTAAAAGGATACTTCAAACTCTTATGATCTATATACAATATGAACCTCTCACCATAAAGGTAGCGTCTCCACACCTTCAATGCAAATACGACTGCTGCAAAATCTAGGTTATGCATTGGATAGTTCCTCTAATGGGTCCTTAATTGGTGCAACAAGTATGCTATTAATCTGTCTCCCTGTATCGGTACACATCCTAATTCGGTGTCACAAGCATTCGTGTGAACTGTCAACTCTTTACCTGTCTCTGGCAACATTAACAATGATGCAAAAGTCAACTTCTTCTTCAACTCTGTGAAGGCTGCCTCGCATTCTTTGGACCAATCGAAAACCACATCCTTCTTGGTCAATTTAGTCACTAGCGCTGTTATCTTGGAGAAATCCTATACAAAACGTCAATAATATCCTGCCAATCCCAAAAAGCTACTGATGTTTGCCATGCACTCTGGTGTAGGCTAGTCGATGATAGTGTGGATCTTACTCGGGTCTACTGATATCCCTTAATTGATGATCACGTGTCCTAAAAACTTCATCTAAGAAAGCCAAAACTCGCACTTACCGAACTTGGCATACAATCTGTGCTCTCTCTGAGTCCTCAACATCTTTCTGAGATGCCTTTCATGGTTTTCATGGGTCCTAAAGTAAATCAAGATGTTGTCGATGAAGACTATCACAAATCGATAAAAAATGGCCTTAGAACTTGATGCATCTAATCCATGAATACAGCTGACGCGTTTGTCAAACCAAATGGCATAATAGTGAACTCAAATAACCTGTAATGGGTGCTGAACGCTGTCTAGGGTATATCCTCCTCTCTGATTCTCAACTGATGATATCCTGATCTCAGATCAATCTTGGAGAAGAACTGTGCTCTGACCAACTAGTCGAATAGGTCATCAATCATAGGCAAGTGATATCTATTCCTGACTCTCACCTGATTCAACTCCGGTAGTCTATGGACATCCTCATGCTACCATCCTTCTTCTTCACGAATAGGACTAGTGCCCCCCAGGGTGACATACTCGGGTATATGAAACCCTTCCTCGATAAATAATCTAGTTGAACCCTTAACTCCTCGTCTCTGGTCATGACATATAGTAAGATATGCTCGCTATAGGCTGTGTGCCTAGCACTTAATCAGTTACTCTACCTTTCTGAGTGGGGGTAATCCAGGTAAATCCTCAAAGAAAAATATGGGAACTCACGTACTTCTATCCCTTCGAGGGTCTCCATATCCTAGGTAGTCGCTAACCTACCTTTAGTGATCAGAAGTGATGTCGCGACTCCGGTAAATGTGAACTCAGACAGCTCTGGTATCTGGAAAACGACAGTCTTCCTAAACCAGTCCAATTGAGTATGGTATGCCGCCAACCAATCCATGCCTAAGAGTATATTGCACTTTAGGTACTCTAATAAATAGAAACTTATAGGTAACTGATGACCACCAACCTCAACTGGACAATCTCTATAAATCTGGTTAGGATATATCTTATCCCCACCAGTCGTGCTGAGGATAAGGTGGGTACTAACGCTCTCAGGTGTCCAACCGAACTCTCATACCATCCATCCCGAAATAAATGATAATGTACTACCATAATCTTTCAATGTATGCATATAGCGACAAAAAATAATCAATGTACCCATGATGAGCTGCCGAGATGTGTCACGATCTGGTGCAACAACTGTGTGCACCTACTCCCTCGCCTGCACTAGCTGAGCTGCTAGTGGTGACATTGGCTCTCTAGTACACTTATGCTTATAGTGCCCCTTTTGTCTACATCTGAAACATGTGACATGATGCCTATGTCCAGAGCCCCGACCCTGTTGTCTATTGGCCCTTTGGCCTTATCCTTGTCATTATTGACTCATGTCTCTGCCTTTCTGGCCTTGACTTGAGTTTGTCTCTGCGGCTGCTTGACTTCCATAACCTATTGTGGTTGTGCGGGTACAACTGCCTGAGCATTAATCGTCTGACAATCGTCATGTCTGCGCCTCTGTCCCTTTCGATATCTCTGATTGCGATTTTTCTTGCCTTTCCTGTTCGAACTCCCTTAGCCCCTATGGTTGTCCTAATGCACTGAAGTGGAGACGGTGTCGCTCCAAATCAAATATGACTTAAGAGACAATGCCCTCTCATAGACATCCTATACTGTCCTAGCTATTGTCAACATAATCGTACCCCTAATATCTGGTCGGAGTCCTCGAAAGTAAAGGACTTGAAGCCGCTCGGTGCGAGCTACATCTATCACAAACTGATGGTATTTGAATCTTTCCATGTACTGCATCACCGTACGGCAACCCAGCCTCAATGTCATGAACTCCTATCTCATCTCGGTTGAACCTCGATCGGGATATATTGGTCATAGAAGAACTTCTTGAACTCTGCCCAAGTACTCGGCTATCCGTGGGTAGTCCACCATATTGCAATATTTCCCCTGAGCATGAATATGAAAATCTTACCCTGTACACTATCGTGAATCCTCAAAAGCATATGAAGTCTCTCATGCGAAATGACCCATTTCCCAGCTACCTATGGGTCTCCGCCTCTATAAAGTAGCCTGGCTGAAAATGAACAAACTCTTTAATCAGCTTCGCTTTAGCTGATAAGGATGTCTTGAATGTGATCTCCTGGGGCAGACTCGGTGTCGTGTCGCGACCATCATAGTAGGTGGTGTAGTGACTGTTGGCCATATCTTGATGGTAGTGGTCATGAGAGGGGTTGCCTGAACAATTTGGCAACAATTTTCTACTCTACGGTAGTAGCAGTGGCGAGTGTGACGAGTCCGGTATGGCTGCTGCTTGCGCTCAGAATAATCGAATGATCTCCTCGAGCTACAAACTTTAGAGCGCGACCATGTCGCGCAAGGTCTGATCCAAGTCGGTACGTGTCGAGCCGCTCATCTGGCCCCCAACATTCGTATGAGGAACCGGCCGTCCATCCATGTCGAATCTACAAATCGTGAACGTGCCATAATTCAGCGTCGTAATACCCGTATATAAATATTACAATTAATGTATACATATATAAGTCCTAACATTACCCGCTCATTTTGCTTCCCAACTAAAGTTCTAAGTCACAATCTTCGGGTTTCCACATCTAATATTTATTGTTAAGTTTTATTTGGGTGCATTAAACTTTCCCCTAGGCTCCCTTAAACCTAGCTCTGATACCAACTATGACGACCCCAAATTTTGAGGCAAACTGAGCACCGCCATGTCGCCGGACACGTCACCAACCTATGCCACGTCACTTGCACACTTGTCTATGATGGCCCGCGAGCTAACCATCTTATAACCTGACTTAGTCAATTTCATTGTTTAAAAGATTATTTTGTCGAAACATATTAGGTTAAGAAGTTTACAACTTAATTTGTTTCTTTTGATTCTTTTTAGGTTATTTTGAATAGCGGAAGTCTTAATAACATGCAATAATTAATATAAACGAGTTTTGCAATAATTAACAACCTATAGGGTGGAAATTCGGTAAAAGAATACCATGTATATCGATAAAGGCAATAAAAGGTATAACATGTGCAAAATACATGTATCAGGCAGTAAGTCTCCCAAAATGTTCCCAAAAAAGTATATGCATAAATACAAACACCTACAAGTAAGCTAGTGGAAGTGCTTCAGATCAGTTGTAGTCTCCAAGCACCACCTTCCCCCGGCTCATCGTAGGATCTGCAACTTACCACAAAAAATAATGATAAGTTCCAATGAGTAAATCTCAGAGAAATTCAGTTAGTATTCACAAGAAATCCAAAAAAATGGCTACAATTCATACATATAAAGTAAATGAATGGGAATGTAAAGCATAAATATAAGTCATGAGACAATCAAGAATATGGAACGCGAGTGTGATGTACATATGTCGAGCTTTGGGACGCAAATACTAAACCAAGAAGGCCATGGAGGCGAGGAAATCCATGCCCCTCGTCACGGTCGAAAAGAAGAACTTCGTTGGCCTGAAGGTAGACTTCCAGCCAACGCATTAAAAAAAAGAACACTGTGATGGAGACGAGCCTCATGCCAACTCACTCTTGAGATCATAGACTCGCGGAGAGAAATTTCACACGTAGTCTAAAGTATGACCAATACCGTAGCAACAATCGAATTGTCATCGATGAGAGAGCCGAAAAGTGGTCATACTGTCCATTCGACCATACACAGACACACGTGGGAATAGAGTAAATATGCAAGCCGAACTAGCGAAAAAGAATGTAAGATAAACAAATTTACAAAGGAAATAAGTAAATTCTAAATTGACTTTCTCGTGGGTTTACTTACCTCAAGCAACCGTAAATATCTCTCTAAAATGTCTCGCTCACGTCTCGAGATACGCACCCGACACTATATTATGGTCTCCTAAGTCCCTAGTGTCCAATTATACCACTATAATTATTTTAGAGTCACATTAAGTGAATTCATAATGTGTGACTAAAATTTGAAGTTTTTATTTCAAAAAGTTTAATTTTTGGCACACTTTTCAAGTTATACCGGGGTGCTAAATGCCTGAAAAATTCCAAAAGCTACTTTTCTATCCTTTTTTCATTCTTTTATATTTTCCTAGTTTTTTCAAATCTTTCTAGCTATTTTTCCTATTTTTTGAAATTTATTATATTTAATTTTATTTAATTTTTAATAATTTTTATTTTATTTAAGGGTGGGTTGGGCCAAAACCGAGCCTGGTTACGTTTGGCTCGGTTCGGCATAACCAAGGCCACCAGGGTCGGGCTGAGCCACCCGGGTCCAGGCCAGGGCCTAGGCAACAAGGCTCTGCCCGCTTGGTTGCCCACCCCCTTTCTTCCTCCCGAGTTTGTCTGTGGCGAATTCTGATTTTTTTAACACAACAACAATCACCGCATCAACAGCAACAACAATACAACTACCTAATCATTATTAAAGCCCAAATTTCTCCACCAAAAACTTGACAAGACAACAAAAATCGACTTGATTTGGAGATCGTCGCGAGCGCCACGGAGAGGAGCGAGCACCGCGAGAGATGTGAGACTAGGGATGCAAGTGTGGGGGGAATCCCCATTAAAACGGGGATCCATCGCAACAAGGATGAGGATGAAGAATTTAAATCGAGATAGAGGTGGGGATAGGGATAAAATCTCATACCCATATGGGTATGAGTACGGGGATGGGAAAAAAACATATTCGTGGGGATCCCTCTGGGGAATCCCAATTGGTAATATCCCCGGGGATCCCCGTAAAGATCTATGTATTTATCAAATACATCTAAATACATTGTATATATCAATTTTATATAATATTACTGGGTTTTCACCCAAAACACTAGTGATAAACAAACTTTAATGTGATTTATAATTTTAAATTGTTTGGTTAATTATATGTTTTTTAAATGATTATATTTTTTGTTTTGAACTGTTTGCAACTATATTTATATGTTATACTTTATTTGGTTGAAATTTTCAACAATTGTCATTATATGCATGTGTACCATACTTTTTATAAATTTTCGAAAAGAATTAAGTGGGAAAAATATTTTCCCACAGTGATTCTTCACAAATTCCTCTCAAAAATCCTCATGGGGATATTCAATGGGGAATTTTTTCCCCATGGGGATTCCCCATCCCCGCGGGGATTAGGTGGGGATGAGGATGGGGATGAAAATTCATCCCCGCGTGGGGATGGGGGATGAGTTTTTAAGTGGGGATGGGGATGAAGATGGGGTCCCTGTCCCCTCCCCTCCCATTTGTATCCCTATGTGAGACCGAGTTAAGGGAGTGATAGAGAGCTTGGTTATGAGGAGTTGGAGGAGAAGAAGAAAATGGTGGAGGGAAGAGGGAGCTCGGGTAGAGGAAGCTCGGGTAGAGAGGGGGAGTGATGAGAGATTTTCTTAAAATGAGAGAGGAGAGAGAAAGTAAGGTATGGTGTGGGTAAGTGATTGATGGGTGATGTGATGTGATGTATGATGTGACGTGATGTGACGTGTGGTGTGACAACTAAATCTCGAGCTACCCCATACACCCGCGTTATGCGCACACTGTGACGTTGTACATTTTCATCACTACATGCGCACAACGCGACTAAGTGTAATTCTTAACTAGCGTGACGTGATTATTAAATAATAATAAATTAAATAAACACGCATCACAAAAAATAACAAATTTACCTCGTTAGGCATGCCCGAGAATCTTTCGTGGCGTCAACGAGGGTCTAAACTTAGGGCCCTACTCTGTAATTTGTCAATTAATTGGGGTTAATTAAAGTAGGTCGTTACACTTCAAGCCTTAAAAACCATATTCTAGGATCATCTCCTCACAATCAAAGGACCTTAATTAATTTTGTTCGACTATAGGCATTTATTATTCTAATTTAGCCTGTTAAGATCTTAGAGATATTAATCACATTGAGTAGCCCACATATATAGTCTCACATGTCCATGTATTCATGGTCCCACTAGTACCCGACTAACTCGACACCCCAGTGGCCTACGCACACATCACGAGGTGCGCCATAACTTAATACTTTAATTCACTATACCTTGTGGTTGTTTAGTTATCATAGTATACCACCATAACTTAGAATACATTACATTAGTTAAAGAAATTATTATATTTGTGTCTCGTACATTGCCTACCCGATACCTGCGTCGACACTCTTTTTGAGGTAAAAATCTATCTCGCGTCCTCACGCGATAAGTTAATGTAGGTAACACTTATTATGCCAAACTGAATAGAATCATAATTAACATCGCAATTATGCAACTAACAGACAAAAATAACGATTTATGTCCAGTCATATGTCTCCATGCCTATTCGAAGTGTCCACGTGTGTAATGGCCCAAATTAATTAAACCAAGATTAGCTTTAATTTTGGGGATTAACGGTTGTAGTTCGAGCGTTATGTGGACAACTCAGTTGGCTTGGACATGAGAACCGAGGAAATTTGTTATTTATGGATAGTGGTTGTGTATATGTGGTGTTTAAAATTATTATTATATTGCACCACATTTGTATATGTTGCTACCATGCGAGTTTATGTGACGGATGTTTATCTCGAAAGGCGTGTCAACACGGGTAGTGAGTAGGCGAACTACGAGTAAATTACGAAACTAGACTAATCCATGTCAGTATGACTAGTTAATCAATTAAAATGGATAATGTGACCATAGGCCAAATAAAATTAAATTAAAACAATTGGCTATGGCGCAACTCGAATTGCTTGCTGAAACGCGAGGCATCGAGTGTCGAGTAGTTGAGGGTTAGTGAGATCACAAAGTTTGTCTATTTATTGAATAAAGACACTAACCATATATATTATAATGGGCCTAAGCTAATGTAATTGAGTCAAATAAATTAATGCCTATAGTTTGGTTATTTAAATTTAAAACCATGAGATTGTCGTAGAGATACATGTTGACACATCTAGGAACTATGCGAGTAGCAAATTAGTGTCACTTTGTTTGGTTTAGTGGGATGCATTTCAAGGTGTGGATCACTAGATGAGCTTCGAGATACGTAAATACATGGAGATTAATGGCTAAGAATCAATATTACCTTAATATAGAAGATCAACACATGCAAGGAAAGCATTTTCATTTTCAATGTATGAATCAAGAGAACTTGCTGGAGAAGAAGGAGGTTGATGGAGAGAAGGAATCCATGGAAGATTGGTGAGAATTTCTCAAGCAAGATGGTACATCAACTAGGTACATATCTATTTATGTCAGAATAAAATCAATTTTGATTTTTGGCTAATCCTAGAAGGTAGATGATTGAATATTTACAATTGATTTATATATTTGGATTCCTCATTTGAAGCTAATAATCCAACTATATTATAGTTCTTAATTTGGATTTGAAATCATAAAGATATGAATTTTTGAGATTGCAAGACCAAAACTAGAATTTTGTATAATATATTAGGAATTTGCCTATGTAATTTAATCATAACTTGCTCATTTTAGATCCAAATGAACCCAAACTGGTGGCATTTGAAAGCTTATTTAAAGAGTAACAACTTTGCTTAACTGGAAATGTTGTAATGCAATTGGTTTCATGTCCAAAAGTGCTCTACAAATATTTTCTGGAACTCAAAAGAAAAGTTTTGAAACTAAATATGTTAAAGGCACAACTCCCTAACTACTTATCCAAATGAGCTAATATTTTAGTATCTTGTATTTGGGTATGTTTCCTGCATTGTGATTAAAAATCACCTTTTTTGGAAATATAGATTGGGAGGAATAGATTTTCTAATTTCACTGGTCGGATTAATTCCAATTAGAGCTATATTTAGTAGAATCATGATATCTCTTTCGTTTTAAATCGAAATTCTACAAACTAAACCTTTTCAGAAGCTAAGATAGAGATCGAAGATCTTTTTATTAGTGGAAGATCTTTTTATTAGTGGAACATCAATTCGAAACATATTCTACCAATATGAATATATAATAAACACACTTAACTCGCTTTAGGAACTTAGGGGACCGTAGCTTGGGTATCTGGGAGCTTGTCATGTCGGATTGAGGTGTCTCGGGGAGTCGAAGCACTTGTTGAGGTGCATAAACCTATTGAGAATGATTTAAAGAATTCATGCTTTTAATTTATCGTTATTGCATTTCATGTGTAACTACTAGTGGACACACATGGGGTTTCTCTTCTATTTCAGTTTACGTATATATTGGTTGTGGATAAATCACTTGCATGGGTTACTTGTGTTTAATGCTGGTGTCGCTAGCAATAGGATATACTTACGACTGTCGGGAGGGATTCAGGGTGTTCCTTTAACTTAAAATAGTGTCAGGAGGGGTTCATTCGGTAACCGTAGTTGGGGTTTAGTCACTATAAGTCTGTATCTATATACATGGTTCTTACTCGATTTATTGATTATTAGTTGGTGTAGGTAAGGGTTTTCTCATCATTATAGTATGCTTACTGATTAATGCTTTGTTTTTGAGCTGGGTTAGTTGGTACATGTTGTTTATTTATTTCACGCTACTGCTTTTGTTTGTCATATGTTGCCTACATTCATGGGAATATGACGTACTGTTGCCAGATGTTGTATTCACTTGTCTTGTAGTTTATTAGTTTTAATTCATGAATATTGTGTGGACTTCTCTTTGGGTTTTACTCACTGGACTCGTTACTATATTTGTTGGGTGACTAAGTGCAGATCCTTCGACGAGCAAGGGCAAGGGCAAGGAGGTACTAAGTGACTACCTCTGAGATTGTTGAGCCAGTTCATGTGTGATATCAATAAGTATTATTTTACTTTTGTTGGGTTTTGGGGACCATAGAACACTGATTACATGTATATGTAACTTTTTTTATACTTATCTCGCCTTGATATATACATGGTATCTTTTGCTAGGTTTTACACTATTTAAGATTGTTAAACATTACATAAGTTACTAATTAAAAAACTTATGCTGTAAAATTATAATATAACTTGATAAAGTGAGTAACTGGTTAAATAAATTATTACTATTTATGTGAAGATTAATTAGTGTAACTAGGGTTAGCCGAAATAGTGTAAGCAGCCAGGTGGGTTGTGGGCATTAAGAATAAGCAGGCCATGACGCGCAATGCTACGTGGCGAGTAGCAAGGTAGCCTGGAATTTGGGGTCGTCACAATTTAGTATCAACGCAAGGTCGAGAGTGCCTAGGGGGATGAAGCATAACTCAACCTGATACCAAAGTCACAGTTTGGTATCATAGCGAGGTTTCCAGGAAGCCTCGGGAGTAGTTTAAAGAAATTAAATAAAACTTAATAAACAAACCTTAGATGTGGAAACTCGAAATCCTCACTTAGAATCCTAGTTGGGAAGCAACTTGAGTCGGGTAGCGATAGGGTTTATATACATGTTATGTTCTTGATTGTATATATAATATACACATATATAGAAGGTGATTCGGCGCATGCTTCCGATGCATATCACAATGGATGGCCTGCTGACTCCACCTACTACAGATGTTGGATAAACGAGCAACCGGACTAGAGATAGGGTTTGGATTCGATATTAGCTGCACGATTCACAGCTCATGATAGATAATTTGAGTTGTTGATAGATATGATGCGCACACTAATAACATCAATTACATCATGCACTGTTGTTTGGGTACAGAGCACGACTGAGATGATAGTTGCTCTGACGACAGCTCCATCAACTATTCAAGTTATACTAACGCATGCAGTTGTATAGGAGACTTTGGTAGTGGTTGCTACACCGGCATAGGCAGACATGTTTGAGACTTCGATAAAGGTAGAGGTCAAGTTGATAAGGGAGTTCATCAAATTTGGTCCCGGATACTTTCATGGAAGTGGAGACCTAGAGGTAACTAGGAAGTGGTTGATTGCACATAAGAGGATACACAAACTATTGCGAATTCAGGAAAGCATATAAGCCAGGATATCAGGGAATATGGTGCTTGGGGATGCTGCTGTGTGGTAGACAGTATATATAGATACTTATCCAGTGCTAACAACATGGGCAGAGTTCAAAGAGTTATTTTACGATCATTACATACCCATGAAGGTGAGGTTGAGGCTGAGAGATTAGTTTCTAGCATTGAGATAGGCTAGTTGGTCAGTGTTACAGTACATGGATAGATACCGGTACTTGATACAGTTTGCCACGAATGTTATAGGAACTGAGAGACTACAAATTTATTATTTCATCCAAGGGTTGATTGAGGACATAGCGAGTGCCATAGTTTCCTTCGGAATACAGACACTATAGGAGATGTATGATAGAGCGCTTACTTGTGAGACATATCTGATGCAGAGGAGCAACAAAAGTTCATTTAGTGAGTCGGAGGGACATACTGGACAAAGTTCTATGCAAAAGGATTGAGAGACTGGGATGATAGAGATGATAGATGGTACGGTTGACGCCATAGGGATGATGATCGGGCAGCCAGAGTGTATGCTGTACTTGCATTACCAGCACTGCCGCAGAGACAGACTCAGGACTAGGGAGGCAAAGACTAGAGACCACATAGTCAGGGCTAGTGTTCAGGGAGTCAGCAAGTAGAACCATGATAGAGGATCATATGTTGGTGATATGGACAAGAGGTTCACGTCGGGAGGGACTGTTCATAAAGATCAGCAACTCCAGCAGTGGTGACACCGGTACAGACTCGAGAGTCGGTGCATGTGGTGGCTGAGCCATGCCGAGAGATGTCCCAACATCGGGTTTAGGGAATGTGAATTTAAATTCTTAATAATTATAGTTTAAGGTTTATGCATGCATAGTGGTATGATAGTAGATTATAATGGTATAATGGTAGCTTATTATGTTATGACATGAGATTGTCATAGGTAGTAGCATGGCATGAGATTGTCATGGTGCGTATAAATAGGTCGTGGCATGACATGGGATTGTCATGGTGAGTAAGGACAAGTTACGACATGGCATGGGATAGTCATGGTATGTGACAGTTGATTAGGACTATCATGTTGGGATACATGATAGGAGAGGTTTATAGTTATTGGAGTTAGGTAACTAGATTAGTGAAACTTGAACATGGAAATTGAACTAACATTAGGTTGCAGAGATAATGGAAGAGAGTGGCAAATCTTGACTACCTTGGCAATATGCGCCTATGTCTCAAGCTAACACTACGTTCCCTACTGTGGGAGTAGTGGGGTGTTTAAGGGATTGTAAAAGGGGATTATTAAGGTGTGAGGAGTGGTTACACATAAATAGGAAATTTGAGGATGAAACTCTCCTAGTTGGGAAGAATTGTAACGACCCAAATTAATTAAACCAGGATTAGTGTTAATCTCGAGGATTTACGATTGTAGTTCGGGCAATACGTAGACAACTCGATTGGTTTGGACATGAGAACCGAGGAAATACGTTATTTATGGATGGTGGTTATGTATATGTGGTGTTTAAAATTATTATTATTATATTGCACCGCATGTGTGTATGTTGCTATCGGGCGAGTTTGTGTGAAGGGTATTCACCTCGAAAGGTGTGTCAAAGCAGGTAGTGAGTAGGCGAACTATGGGCACACTGAGAAACTAGACTAACCCATGTGAGGATGACTAGTTAATCAATAAAAATGGGTAATGTGACCACAGGCCAAGTAGAATTCAATTAAAACAATAGGCTATGGCGTACCTCGAATTACATGCCAAGACGCGGAGCATCGAGTGCCAGGTAGTTGAGTGTTAGTGGGATCACAAAATTTGTCAATTTGGTGAATAAAACACTAACCATATATATTATAATGGGCGTACGCTAATGTAATTGAATCAAATAAATCATTGCCTATAGTTTGGTTATTTAAATTAGAAACCATGAGATTGTCCTAGAGATACGTGTTGACACATCTAGGAACCAAATGAGTAGCAAATTAGTGTCACTTTGATTGGGTTATATTAGATGAGCTTCGAGATACGTAAATACATGGAGATCAATGGGTAGGAATCAATATTACTTTAATATAAAAGATCAACACACGTGAGGAAACAATTTTCATTTTCAACTTATGAATAAAGAGAACTTGCAAGAGAAGAAGGAGGTTGATGGAGAGAAGGAATCCATGGAAGATTGGTATGAATTTCTCAAGCTAGGTGGTACATCAACTGGGTACACATCTATTTATGTCAGATTGAAATCATTTTTTATTTTTGGCTAATTCTAGAGGGTAGATGATTGAATATTTGGAATTGGTTTATATAACGACCCATTATCTTAAGCTGGTGATTAGTACTAATCTAAATCCTAATTTACCCAGGTTAGGCTCGTGGTTAAGTTCACCGTACCTCGATTAGTGTGTGCGTGCATTTGAATGATGTCTGATGTTTGTTTAGATTGTTAATTCAATTTATATATAGGTGGTTGAATAATAAGAAAATTATAAACAAGCCTATAAAATGAAAATACCCAATAAATTAAGCTTTATCGGGACACCAAGTGTGACGATGGAGTCGTGGCAAGAGTGTGCACGATCAAGGACACTTGTAGGCATGTCTGATGAGTTTATTAGTGAATAATATGCGATATATATATTGTAAGTTTTAAATATATAAATATATATTGCAAAATAAAAGAATATTAGAAATATATAGATTATCGGATCGTCTCGAACAGAGCGTAAATACATGGAGATCAATGGGTAGGAATCAATATTACCTTAATATAAAAGATCAACACATGTAAGGAAACAATTTTCATTTTCAACTTATGAATCAAGAGAACTTGCAAGAGAAGAAGGAGGTTGATGAAGAGAAGGAATCCATGGAAGATTGGTACGAATTTCTCAAGCTAGGTGGTACATCAACTAGGTACACATCTATTTATGTCAGATTGAAATCATTTTTGATTTTTGGCTAATTCTAAAGGGTAGATGATTGAATTTTTGGAATTGGTTTATATAACGACCCATTATCTTAAGTTGGTGATTAATACTAATCTAAATCCTAATTTACCCAGGTTAGGCTCGTGGTTAAGTTCGGCGTACCTCAATTAGTGTGTGCGTGCATTTAAATGATGTATGATGTTTGTTTGGATTATTAATTCAATTTATATATAGGTGGTTGAATAATAAGGAAATTATAAACATGCCTATAAAATGAAAAATACCCAATAAACTAAGCTTTATCGGGACACCAAGTGTGACGATGGAGTCGTGGCAAGAGTGTGCACGCTTAAGGACACTTGGAGGCATGTCTGGTGAGTTTGTTGGTGAATAATACGCGATATATATATTTATAAGTTTTAAATATATAAATATATTTTGCAAAATAAATGAATATTAGAAATATATAAATTATCGGATCGTCTCGAACAGAGCGTAAGTGCTTGATGTGTCAACTTTTATGTCACTTTAAGCTGTGTCATTCTAATGAATTAACCATGCGATCGGTCTCGAGATAGCATGATGCGCATCTCGAGAAAAATCTATATATAAAAACAAAAATTCATTCTTATCCAATTCAATCGATAATTCGAGAGGGTTCTGGAGGTTGGTTCCGGGAGCCGAATTCAATCAAATTGAGGAGCTTAAATGGATTAGAATCTAGTGATCATCACTTTGTAAGTTTAATTTTTGATTTTGTTGATATATAATTATCTCGTGATGATCAAATCTTTGTAAATTGAGGTTGTTATTGATTTGAATTGGTTTATAACCTCATTAGAGATCCTCTCGAATCATTTAGGAGTGTAATTTTTGAGTTTGGATGTGGTTTGGGTCAAGTTTGGATCAGTCGAAGTGTACTAGCCTTGCAGGTCTGATGCACATAGCGCGCTAGGCATTGGCCATAATGAGCTACGCGTATTGGGGAAGATGACTCACATACGGATAATACGTTATCCATGTCAGGTAGCGCCCTATCAGACCCTAGAAGTGTGTATGAAGTTTAGTAGTGCGAATAACACGCTAGCTCCATGACATTGCGCATTATGCACACTCATATCAGTACAAAAACTAATTGGATTTGGGTGGTTTGTTGAGAGCTTTGGGTCTAGAAGTTCTAATTAGAGTATACTAGACCTAAATTGATAATAAATGATTGGTGATAGGTTGAGAAACACCAAGGAAACGTGAGATGACTGAAAACTTAAGAAATTTGAGAAACAGAGACTTAAACCCGAGGTAAGTACGAATTCGCTTATTTATCAATATCGACTGGCTATTTAGTATATAGAACTCATATAGTTGTTAGAATGGAATGCGAGACTATTTATACTATGATTGTTTTCAATAAAAGGAAAACGGTGTTTATTAGTGATTCACGAGAGTAGATCTTGGAATTAAGACGAGGTGATGTAGGAGATGGGTTAGCTTCCTGGCCTATAAGTAACATCTTACTAAGTTTATAGGTGGCGTTGGTTGCATTTACACTAGAGGGTTTGGGATGGAACCCTTGGGCATTAGATGATGGGCTAGAGAGCACTTAGGCCAATATGTTGGTCTAGCAATCGCATTAACAATGTTAGTGGGTAATTGACCCCATTTTACAAAATAAATGGGGATCACAGTATAATAGTCCAAATTACTTGCTTTGCATCTGATTATGTATTGAGTCTATATGATTTTCATATTCTTGTTAGATATCATTGGTGCATGTTGTTATTGTACTATATTTCTGAATATTACATGGAATGTTGATGATTAGTGTGAATCCCTATTTATTGAGCAAGTTGGAGCACTCACCCCAATTAACATTATTGGTAGATCCGACGAGCGCTACGACTACGGGATGGAGAATTTATAGGAGTCTTGAACTTCTCTTCGATGTAATAACTTTCTCCAGTCAAATATATTTGTATTGAATTACAATTATGTAATATCACATGGGATGGGTGATTATATAATCGAGGTTTATTCTGGTTTGTTTTTAATATTGTATATCTTATTTTTGTTATCGAAAAAGGTTTTAAATTTCTGTTGCGTATATGATTTTTTTTATTTCGATAATCGATATACATTAGTGCATATTAGGTGTAGGTGGTAAGGCTGCTGGCTCTAGTTAAGTCTGGTAAGGGTAATATGGTCTTAATTACTTCAGGTCGGGTATTGCCCTAATCATGTTAGAGGATGCTACAGTTTGGTATCGGAGCCTAGGTTAGGCAAAATTTATAAAACTTGGTTTCATTATTCTGAGATTTAGTAAAATCAAGGATTTTATACAAAAAGGTTCAGAGTACTAGGTTTAAAAGCTTTGTTAGATTGAATAACTCTGATACAGTGTGGTGCCAGAGTTTATGGTTTATCACTTTTAAGGATAAAGTGGTAACAGTGATACAGTTAGGTATTATGGATTAGTCTTTGACCATACATTCACTTTGGATGGTGTTCGAAGTGAATGTTATCCTACTTTAAAAGCTTAAGGTACTCTGATTACCATAATAACGAACTTAAGTTTATCGACTCGAAGGGTGGTCTCGAGTTATGAATAAGCTTAGGGTTTGATAAAATGTTTTTATCGTGATTTTGGGGGGTAACCAAAAGATAAAAGACTGAAATATGTTATTTGTTGTGTATACTATATCTGCGTGGTAGATATAAGAATTATTTCTTTTCTAAACAATAATAAGATGGTTGAAGTCCATCTTTTTCTCATGATATGAGAAGGTGTTGGAGGTAAGAGCTCTTGAGAGTCTTAACCTCGAGGATAGAAAAAAAGGAAAGACATAAGAAAAGTTACAAAGATGAAACAAAACTCTTCTCCAAGTAACAACTTCATTGGTATTTCTTCTTACTGATATTATTAGACAAATAATAGTCAGTGAAGAAGTATTGATTGGATCAAGATCTTGAGGTGTGTATTAGGAGAATGGAAATTATAAAATAATGAAATACTGAATGACTTTCGATGAAACTCAAAGATGGTAGACAACTTTGAGAGGTGATTTAATACTAGTATTGAGATTAGTATGGAAGTCATGAAAGTTATTCAGTAAAGAAATTAATGGTAAATGATAAAAACCTAATGGAGGTTAGGAAACCACTAATGCGGTTATACTTCATAAGTTGTTATGAATTTGATATTCCAGTCACGGTGTGAATCTATATTGGAATAACAAGTTGTTTATTAATAAAAGACAGTTAAATTCAGAATATAGTAGTGAGTTGGTAAGATATCCTAGTCTGATCTGTTAGACTGATATAGTCTAACTTTGGGAGAATAATTGGTCAGTGAATCTGAGGATTTGGGGAATCCAAGGATTAATGTGTAGTAGTTGAAATGAGTATTCATTACTCAGAATTGAAAACTCCTTAAAATAAAGAAAATCAACGGTTCTCAAGAGGTAGTTGAGATTTGATTTTCATAGTAAAATAATCAGAGGTAAGGATATATATACCTTTATAAGATGATTGTATGCGGGTGCTGGATCATTTTAAGTGGATGGTGGAAACCACTAGAACTTACTAGAACTCATGCTATTTTTATAAATTGAGGGTGTCAAGTGAAGGAAAACCCTAATATAATGAAATTGTTATTGTGTTATCAATAATAACATGGAATCTTTGAAGACTTAGAAAAGACATGTGCAATTGTCGTATATAATTGTAAATTGCTAACTGTAAGTTGGTTTAGACCAAATTTTTGTAAATGCTAGTTCTAAGTTTTAAAGGATAATAAATGGTAAGAATGTTGAATATTAACAGTAAATTAGAGGATTTGACTGTGATTGAGACAATATGAGGTTGTCTTATATTCAAAACAATAGTAAAATGAGGAAAGTAAACTTGAAATAATTGAATATTATAAACGATTGATCTGAGGATCTGTGATATCATTGTGTGATTTATTTAGTTAACTCAAGTATGTGATGGTTATAAGTTGAAATCGAATACAAGGATGCCTTAGAGGAAGGTGAAAGTATAGTTTGATTACAATGTTTGCTTGATAAAATCTAAATTATGGAAGAAGTTAGAGGTTCATCCTAAGACTTCTTATCTAGGTAAGAATGTGTGGGTAACACAATAAAGCAAAATTTTTACTCATATTTCTAGCTATATATAAATAGTTCCAGGTTTTGGAGAAGAACTATTATATACTGATAATCTCGGGATAACTAATTTGGTAGTTGTACCAAATATGGAAAGACATCACTTGTAAATTAAGAAAAAGCGATGTTGAGGATATTTTAATCATTCTTTGAGATTAATAAGAATCTTAGAGAATCGTTAAAACACAACTTGAGAATATGACACTAGTGGACTAGTGTAAGAAGTAAAGAACTTCAAACCGTGGATGTTTGAAAAATGGAAATTGTCAGAGTAATAGAAATAGAAGGAAAGAAAATTACCTTAAAACTTTCCTAAGTATTAGGAATTCACTCAGAAACACCACTCATTAAGGTGATTGTGTTCACAATGCTTTGAAAAGAAAGGGACATAGGCTATAGTTGTAATAAAAGCCGCTCATTTATATCTCTAAGGTGAGATATTTATTGATGACCAAATGGAAGTCCTACGTAGGCATATCATCAGTTGAGTTGTCTGGATCATTAACTATAAGTCTGTTATTTGGAGCTTAGATTGGAGTTTAGCTAATAATGATTGAAATAAGTGATGTATTATTGAAGGAGATTGATTGAGATTATCAAGTAGGTCAAGGATTACTACTAATTATTGATGTTGGAAAGGATGATCTCAAATCAAAACATTAAGCATGTAAGGAAAGTTCTTAGAACTTGAAACAAAGAGTAAGCCAAGAATGTTGTGAGAATCTCATTGATTTCTTTAATACATTTATTCAGGTGAAGTCCAAAATTCATTGTGATGAAAATGAATAGTTGTTGACCTGAAATGAGAAAAACTGACGGTGTCAATTTTATAAAAAAATATGAGATATATCAGCAGGTAGAAGCTGAATAATTTTAACCTAGAGGGTTATATTGTTCTTACTTATATGAATGATATTTCATGCTCAGAAATTCATGATGAATTAACATAAGTTGTAGTGACAATTGAAGGTTATTGATATAATTGTAAAATCGACAGAGTTCGAAAATTTCTTGCCAGTACTGTGATTTAAATCCTCGTGGAAAAGTAAGCGAGATGTATGCGTGTGGAAGAGTTGAGAGTTTTGGATAACCAGTATTATTATTTTGGTAAGGAACCAAAAATCTGCTTCTCAGGGGGAAGAAATGTGTAATAGCTAGGAGGGGACTTTCTCAATCTTAACACAATATATTCGAAGTTGACCATGGTTTCCAGAGAATATAGTTTCCGAGTTTGTGACTTGGAAAGTATGAATTACTAGAAGAAATATTTACCGTGAGTTCTCTGGTTTTAATCTTAACAGGCTATATATAGAATTGAGGTATTTACCTTAAAAACTAGTATGTTTTACTTTATTGTTAAATGGTGTGGGACAAGAAGTAATGATATAAATTTTTTAGAGCCTGAGTAATTTAGAACCACACAGAAAGGTGTTATCAAATTGTCAGTATACAATTGCAACTCAGGTATATAGAGAAAATGTAGCTATTAATAGAGCTTCTCCATTTAGACTTTATAAGGAAATGACGGTGATGATGATTTGTGTAAGTTTAGTTAAATCACGAACCACTTTCTTTTAAGTGATTGTAATATATATGAGAATGAGTAAGTAATTGACTCACAACAATACAAATTTGAAGCTAAAAAGACTTTGGTCGCTCGACTACAAACATATTAGCCTGGAGATGCTTGATCTATTGCTACATCATCAATTAAGTGAGCTAATTTTGGAGCTACTAATATGATCTTTTGAGTTCAGATTCAAACTGAATTGGAAAAGATACAGTGCTGATTAATTGTCAGAAAGCTAATCAGGATTATATAGAGCGTTAGAGGTTAACAACTAGTGTAGATTATTCTAATTGGTCAGTGTTTGATAATGTTGCATTATGATTCAGGGATAGATTATGGATTCCAGTTCAGGATCAGGTGAAGCAAGAAGTGCTACAGAAATCTCATATATCTTTTTACTGCATTCATCCAGATAGCGGTAAGGAATATCATGAAATGAGACGCTTTTATTTATTGTTAATCTGGGATGAAAAATGATGTTATGGGAATAATACATAAATATGAGATATATCAGCAAGTTAGAGCTGAGCATAAGAAACCCGGAGGTTTATTGCATTCGCTGCCTACTCCTGAATAGAAATGGGAATGTAGATTGGTGGATTTTATTTCCAGTTTATCTTTGAGTTAACATAAGCACAATACGATAAAAAATGTAGTTAACAGTTGATAGAGTGAACATTTCTTGCGAGTTTCTATGTGAGATCCTATTGATTGTTTATGAAAAATATACATAAATGAGATGTTAGATTTCAAGGTGTCTTATTATCGACTATTTCAGATAGGTATCCGAGATTCACATCTAGAGGATGGAGTGAATTGCTGCGATAGCTGTGGAACTGATCTTAACCTCAGTATAATATATTATCGGTAGATCGATGGGTAACTAGAGTAATGATTTTAGTGCTAGAGGATGTACTTTAAGCTTGTGTCTTGAAGTTTAATAATAACTGGAATAGATACATTTCTATTTGTGAGTTCGTTTATAAAAACAACTGTCAAGCTAGAATGGAATGCTCCTTTGAAACTTTGAATGGTCAACCATGTCATTCACCAGAGCGTCTGGACAGGGGTTGAGATGCAAGTTTGTTGGAGCAGGAATTAACTTAAAACTACACAGAAGAAGGTAGCAGATTAGCCAATGTTTGACTACAATACAACTAAAACAATAGAGATACGCCGATAAATATCATAAGTGGTTGGAGCTTTCGAATGACAAAAATGTTTGGCTGAAAGTCTCACTTATAAGAGGAGTTAAGTAAGTCTAGATTGTGAGGTAAGCTAGCTTCAAAGTGCATTAAGTTGTACAGGAACTGATTAATCCAGGTACTTACAGATTAAAGTTGCCTCATCAGCTAGTCGGAGTTATTAACGTCTTCTATAAGTTTATGTTAGTAAAACTGAGACTCAGTTTATTCCAAGGATTTGTTGGAATAAATGTGATTTTCGGGAAGACTTATCTTACGAAGAACAGTCAAGTGGGTTACTTGATCGTAAGATTTTAAAAAGTTGAGAACCAAAGAAATTTATTTGGTTATAGTGAAATAAGGATTTCACAAAGATGAGGAACTAACCTGAAAGCGGAAGTATGAGAAATAGTTTCCATTCTTCTTCGATATTGTAGTTAATTTCATATTACTTTAATTTCGAGGATGAAATTGATTTAAATTGGGGAGACTGGAATGACCCGTTACTTTAAGCTGGTGATTAGTACTAATCCAAATCCTAATTTACCTGGATTAGGCTTGTGGTTAAGTTCGGCGTACCTTGATTAACGTGTGCGTGCGTTTGCATGATGTATGGTGTTTGTTTGAATTGTTAATTCAATTTATATATAGGTTGTTGTATAATAAGGAAATTATACACAAGCCTATCCCAATAAATTAAGGTTTATCGGGACACCAAGTGTGATGAGGAAGTCTTAGCAAGAGTATGCATGCTTAAGGACACTTGTAGGGATATCCGGTGGGTTTATTGGTGAATAATATGTGATATATATATATGTTTATAAATATATAGATATATATTGGAAAATAAAAAAATATTCATGTCACTTTAAGCTACGTCGAACGAAGTGTAAGTGTTTGATGTGTCAAATTTCATGTCACTTTAAGTTGTGTCATTCAAACCCATCAACCACACGATCAGTCTCGAGATAGAGTGACGCATATCTCAAGGAAAAACCATATATAAAAGAACAAAAATTCATTCTTATCCAATTCATGTTAAGGCATGTGTCATAGGTCAATCTACAAATATTGTTTATCTTATAATTTTAGTTAATAAAATAGAGGTTTTATTTGTTGTTTTATTATAAATGATTGCATGTTTACCTTATAGTAAGATCCATGAGTATTTGTTGAAATATCCTAAATGTCCCTAGTCGGTCATTATACAAGGAACTATAATGAAATAAAACTAGTGTGAATCTTAATTAATGGTTATGTGATGATCATGCGCATAGAGATACGAATCAAGATCATGAGTACTTGTTAGGGAATAAGGTACTGGACCGACCCGCTATGAGAACACTACATGGATTAAGTCATAGGTGTTACTCATAATAGGTATATCATTTAGTCCTTCGACTTGATTACTATAGACTTCAATATCAGGAGCATGAAAATTTGACACAATCAAATGTTATCTTTAACCGAAAAATTATAAAGATTGTGATTGGTTACCGTGTGAATAATATGTGAAGGTGTGTAATCAAAATAGAATTTGTCACTCTCGTATAGAGAGATATTAGTAGATCCCTCGGTAAGATAGACTGATAATGGCCAAGTCTGTGTGAATTGATATGATCAATGTCACTTGGATGTTTTTCAGTTTACCTAAAGATCGAGACTAGTACGATTGAACGTTAAGGGTGACTTTCCATGCCTTAAGTTTAATCAAAGGATATCACACGACAAAAGGATATGGTATATGTTATTAATTAGGTTGTATCGATGTTGATATTCATGTTACTTGAGTAGTCATAATGCCTTGCTAGAGACCACTTATGACTTGTGTACCAAAATGATTTTTGGTTCAGTGCCAACGTCACATGAACCTATTGGGTCGCACATAAAGAATGGCTTTGCACAATTTCAATTGGTCCAGAGTAATGAGTTTTACATGATAAAGTTCCTAACATAAAAGCCCTTACGATTTGTTATATGATAACTTATTAATAGGGGCATACGTGCAATTTGCTTAAACTACCTAAATACAATAGTTGTATTACGAATAGGATTTTAAGTGAGGGCTTATCTATACATATAAATAAAGGGTGAAACCCTAAAAATAAAATAAGTTTTTCGTTTACAATTTTTGAGTTCTCTAGATTTAGGGAGAGAAAAAAATCGTTTTCAATCTCTCTTGGGGCTTGCACTCCAAATTGTGGTCACCATTCGTGTGTGAATTTTTGATAGAAGATGCTCACTTGAAAGTCTTGGTAGAAGAACAATCAGAAAAGGAAATTACGGAATAAGGTATGATTTACTTTCATAGATTTAATTTATGGAACTTATTTTTTTATCGTATTGGGGTATTTCAAAATTTGTTTTGAGTTTTCTGCTGCGTATGAACCCCAAAAACCCAATAATTCAATCGATAATTTGAGAGGGCTCGAGAAGTTGGTCGGATTCTGGATTAATGGAGGTCATTCTGGGAGCCTAATTCAATCAAGTTTAGGAGCTTAAACGGATTAGAAGCTAGTGATCATCACTTTGGTAAGTTTGATTTTCGAGTTTGTTGATATTCAAGTATCTCATGATGATCAATATTTGTAAATTGAGGTTGTTGTTGATTTGAATTAGTTTATAACCTTATTAGAGATCCTCACAGATCACTAGCGCCCACCAATTTATTAATTATTTTATTTAATTTTGTGCTTATCTCTTCAATTAATGTCCAAATTAAATTTGGAAAATACACCAATTTCATCAAAATTTGAGAAATATTCTTGATACACATGTACTGACAAAGTAGCTCGGGTTGTCATTTACAGAGGATTCTTGATACACATGTTATAGTCTAGCGTATTAGAGCCCGTACAACACAACATAGAATAAAACCCGAAGGTGAGCAAAACTATCGACCGTTAATCCAAACCAATGCAGTGATAAAACATGAAAGTGAATAGCAAAGAAACAGTAAATAAAACAATTGAAATAGTTACAAACTCAAGATATGTTTCTTAAGGGATTTACACACCTCAAATCGCACTTCAAAGTCCCGAAAATACTCGATCCGGCCCTAATATGCCCCTGATTATTGCACTATAGTTTTTGAGTCCCCTAGAGTCAGTTTCAAGTGTTTTAGATTGATTATAGGTATTTAAAGTTAAGTGTGTAGGTCAAGTCTTCAAAACAACCCTTATAGACCAATAAAGTTTCATTTTTGGTCATGTGTTGCAGCATATCTTTGGGCATGAAAACGTCTGAATCTTAAAAACTTCCCAAGATAAAAGTTGTTGGTCTCTATCTTATCTTTGCGAAAAGGTTAGGTTTGCAAAATTCTGATTTAAAATGAAAACGATATCGTAATTCTACAAAAATAGCTCAAATTTGAAACAAATCCGACTAGCAAGATTGTAAAACCATTTCTCCCAATATACATCTCCAAAAGTTGTAATATTTGGTTATAAGTCATCTAACATATCCAATAACAACATACTAAAAGATTAGCCCAATCCGATAAGTATGTAGGGAGTTATGCCCTTGCAAAACTTGGCAAATTTCTCATGAATATAATTGGTTCTACTAGCAAGTTTGGCTTAGTTTTTTTGAAACCCAAGTTATATGACATGTATATAATTCATCTTCAACCTTAAAAAAACATGAAATCAACAAACCAAAACCATTCCACACCTCTTTGTCATGCATGGAAACATTTTTTTCGAAATAAAAAGAATGAAAAGTAGAAGTTGTTAACTATTGTTTAATCCTCTATAGTTTGATCCTCCAAGCTTAGCTACTCTTGAAGTCACAAATTCAGTACATTGTAGCATTTCTTTGCTCTAAGAAGTTCTGAGATTTTCTTCTCTTGTTTGCATGAAAACCAAAGTTTGTCTTTTATGTACTTTTATTAGCAGCTTGATTAATTAAGCATATCCTTAATTTGACTAAGTCAATTACTAGGACATGTGTCCTCTCTCTCAATGCCACATGTCCCACATGGAGAATGCATGCCTCCACTAACTACTTACTATTTAGCTTAGGATTACTACACATCTTCATCATCTCCATATCAATCAATGGTCTCCAATTTGTTTATCCAAACTATAGTCTCATTAATCCATATCAATTAAATTCACAAACTTAGACACATAAATTCTTTTGGTTAGTGTATTTAGTCTCATTTTTGACACATTAGTGGTCCCACTAACTCCCGACTACCCAACACCCTATGCCCGCGTCCCGATACACATCTCAAAGTGCACCATTACTAATGTATCCGACCAACATGAGTTTGACTAAGGTTTATTTATTCATCTTAACCCATAATTATCATAGTTATGGTCATTTATTCAAGTAATATTACCTAGCCTTAGTGATCCCATACTAAGCTACTTGATATCTGCATCGACACTCTTTATAAGGCATTTAACTGTCATATTATCTCACACATTATGACAATATAAATACATAGATATGATGAGTTATGCAATAAATAATAATTAACATTGCAATTATGCAACCAAGAGACAAGAATAATGATTTATGCCTAGTTAGGCTCGTCCTAGCCTATCCGAAGTGTCCACGTGGATCTGAGCTGGCATTCGAGTCTGAAATTAAATGAAATAATGATGTATATAAATATTGGGCCTTTACAGTCTGACCATTAGACTGTTGATGAAAAGCCATGCTGAGTTTAAGTATGGTGCCCATCTGAACTGCAAAGCTGAAACCTGAAGGTAAATCGTGGATCTCCGTCAGACGTAATGCTAACCGACATACCATGCTACCTCACAATCTCAAACACATATATCTTGCTAAGCTTCTCCATGGCCGATAGTGGCAAAAAACAAGCAAATTCGTTAGTTGATCGACTATAACCAAAGTGTTATCATGCTGTCTCAGGGACTTAGGCAAATCAAAGTTGAAATCCATTGAGATGTGTTCCCATCTCTATTCTAGAATCGGCAATGAATGTTGTAGTCCACCAGGTTTTTGATGCTCAGCCTTCACCTATTGACATATTTCACATCTCTTCACAATATTTGTAATACCTGCCTTCATTCTGAACCAACAATATACCCGTTTCATGTCATGATATATCTTAGTGCCTCAAAGATGAATTGTATAAAGAGACCGATAAGAATCTTGAAGCAGTTCATGCCTCAACTCTTTTTGGGATGGAATCCATATTCTGCCTCTAAACCTCACACCATTATCTGACGATACATTCCAATCTGGGTACTCTTCATTGTCGGCCTAACCATTATACCTCTCATACTCTGTCTCAACCCTCTAACACTCAATCACTCATGACATTGACTCAAACTCAGCCCTAATATGTGCGCATATCATGGTATCTGAAACACCTGGTAACAATGGACTGGATGAAGCTCTAGTCGGATCTGCATACAACATCATAACTGTTGCCTCCTCTAAATGTCAATACTGAGTAGTCATACAACTTAAGGCATCGACAACCACGTTTTCCTTGTCCTAGTGGTATTGCAAATTAATGAAATCACAGTCTTTCAAAAGTTATGACCATCTCTGTTGTCTCATGTTTAACTTCCTTTGAGTGAATAAGTATTTCAGACTTTTATGGTCTAAAGACACTACAAACTTTTCCCCATACAAGTAGTGTCACCAAATCTTTAAAGCAAAGACAATCGTTGTAAACTTAAGGTCATGTACATGTTATTTATTCTTGTGGAGTTTTAGCAGCCTAGAGGCATAAGCCACTACTTTATTTTCTTGCATCAACATACATCCCAAACATGTGCCTGAAACATCTATATAGAAAAACAATTACTTTCCTTATTCATGTAGTACTAGAACAGAGCCGTAGTTTACTTGTCCTTCAAAGTCTTGAAAGTCTCCTTACATTTCTCATCCCACAAGAATTCCACATCTTTGTTGGTTAGTTGTGTCATCAATGCTATAATATTGGAGAAACCTTTCACAAATATCCCATAATAACCTGTCAAACCCAAAAAACTATGAATTTTTGTTGGTGCATGTAGTAGGTGTAAGCCAATTCAAAATTAGAGATTCCATCTGCATTCACTATATGTCTGAAAAATTCACTTTAAAAACCTAAAACTCGCACTTACTAAACCTAGCATATAATCGATGATCCTTCAACATCTGCTAAGAGATCCAAAGATGGTGCTCATGTTCTTCATGAGTCTTAGAGTAGATCATAATGTCGTCAATAAAAACAATCACAAACCGATTGAGGTAAGGTCAAGAAGTTCTATGCATAAGACCCATAAACATAATCAGCGTATTCATGAGCCCAAATGGCATTACAATAAACTCAAAAAGTCCATATTGCGTACTAAATGTCGTTTTATTTATGTCTTGATCTTAAACTTTCAACTGGTGATATCCATATCTCAAGTCATATTTGGAGAAATACTTCACTCCTCTAAGTTGGTCAAATAAGTCATCAATCCTTAGAAGTGGATAATTATTCCAAATAGTAACCCAATTTAATTGACGGTAATCAATACACATCCTCATAGATCCATCTTTCTTCTTAAAAAAAAAAAATATGTGTGCCCCACGACGACATACTAGGGAGTATGAGCCCTTTCTTTAAGATTTTTTCTAGTTGTTTATTCAATTATGCAAGTTTCGCTCGTAACATTCAATGAGGTTGCATCGATATCAGCTTAGAACCATGAATTAAGTTAATAACGAACTCAACCTCCTATTCAGGTGGAATCCCAGACAATTCTGAGGGGAATATTTTAAGAAATTCATAAACCATTGGTATATCTTTGATCATGTCCTTTTGACCTTCTTCTAAAGTCAATACCTTTGCCAATACTTCCATGTCTTTTGGTGAAGCTTCATTGCCACAAGTTGCAATTTGAGACGTATTGATAGTGAAAAATCTGAAGTCCAGGTACTTGAAAAATAACTTGTTTATTGAAATAATATATACTCACATGATAGGTTTTTGTATAGCATCTACAAGTAAGTTTATACTCCCTAATTTTAATGGAACATGATTCGCAAATCATATTAGGGTACACCCTCTCACCAATGGAAGTACTAAAAATCAATTCAATTCTAGTTCTAATTGGTCTCGACTTCAATTCATCAACCATGAAACCGAAAATAAAAGACACCATAGAACTAGAATTTATCGATGCATGCATATCTCTACCAAAAATGGAAAGCGTACCTTCCACGAGTTTATGTATAGCATTTAGGTCTGCATCTGCCGCTACTAATACCACCCCTTGTGCTGACAGTGAAAAGCTCCCTACAGACTGTGTTGGTAGAGTGGGGCACTCCCTCTTGTAATACACTACCTTGTCACAATTGTAGCAAATTCCTTGTGCCTTGTATTGCACTTATGTCTCTTATGATACACTTCTTGAAGTTCTAATTCTCTGCTTTAATAGAGTATTACCCTAACCTTGCCCTTCTAACTGTTGCAATGGACGTAGGGGCTTGGCAATTGAGGTCTATGTCACACTAAGACTGGGCGCACTAATGTGTGTGGTCCCTATTAGTGCATGACTAGGTTTTGCAAAACCACTGGCCGGTCTTGATTTTTGTTTCTTTTGAGGTATGTTATAATGACCCAAATTAATTAAACTAAGATTAACATTAATCTCAAGGGTTAATGGTTGTAATTCAGACGTTACGTGAACAAATTAGTTAATTTAAACACGAGAATCGAGGGTAAATATTATTTGCAGATGATGGTTGTTTATGTTCAGTGTTTAAAAATTAATTATATTATTTTATTGCATCGCATGTGTGTCGCATTATTATCGAGCAAGTTGGTGTGATGGGAGTTATGTTGGGAATCGTATAGACGTGGGTATTAGGTAGTAGTTACCCAGGGATCTAGACTAGTCTAAGAACTAGAGTATGATGTCTAATTAAACCAAAGCCTAAGTTAATTAATTAAATAAGGTAAAAATGGCACGCCTTAAGATGGGTGTTGGAGGCGGGGCATCGAGTGCCAGGTAGTCGAGGGTTAGTGGGATCATAAATATGTGAAGTATGCGACTAAACACACTAACCATATGTGATATATGTATACGTTTATATTAGTCTAAATTCAATTAATTAGGACTACGTTAAGAAAATAATAAACAAAGCATTGATATGCCTTGGGATGAATGTCGTCATAATCTCCATAAGACTTGGTGATAAGTCAGTATTTTTATATATTTAGTAATTTATTTTAGTATATTTAATTATAGAAAGTATTTAAAATATATATTTAATTATATTTTTTGGTCATTTTTAGGTGAAACGGAGTGCGCGATTGAATTCGTGACGGAAAATACTCAAAATGGAGTATTTACTTGCAGTAATCGGATGCCGGACAGTTTGCCTCGAATTACGCATTGCGCGGTGGGTCGAATAGCCGACAGTATATTTCAGCCAATAAGGAGCTGCCACGTAAGCGGTTCGCAACAATGCAGCTATCACGTGTCACTCGCCAATTAGTCCATAGCGTCAACATAAGCCAGCGCGACCAATGAGGACAAACCACGTCACACACCACCATTCTTTCTTCTCGCACAGCTTCCATCGATTTGCCTCGAGATGCGTTCCCATACAAACTCCCATAATTTCGTTGATTAGCGCAACTTTCTCCTCCGCCAGCAGCGTGCCACGTGGCGAGTTCTCATTCGTCTAGCGCGTCATTAACAGGTGTTTCGACTCATCATATCATGCCACGTGGAGATGACTCACCTCACACACAACGAAACGCAAAGTTTTCGGCGAATCACGCGGTGCCAAATCAGCAGCGGTGACAGAGGCAGTCCAATGGCGCGCTGACACGTCATCGCGACACAGAAAAACAGCGAATCACGTTGTGACACATGGCAAAGTCCGGATTTTGCGCTAAAAACACCCCTACTATGCTCCTCGGCGCACGAGTCACATCCCCAACCCCTAAAATTAGTATCCCAGACCAATTTGGAGTATTGTTTATATATTAGGAACCTAGGTATTATTTAGAAAACAATCAATTATTATTTTTTAGAGAATTACTATTATTTTTAGTATCGACTTTCTTCAACGATGATGTCCGGCTAATCAACTTCTAGCCTAAGTTTAATAAGAAGCAAGTCGGGATCATGGATTCAAAGCATATTATGTGAGATCTTTTATTTTATTATTTAATTAATTTAATTTCTCCTATTTCATTGTTGTTGATTTTAATTATAATGATTTAGATTTAGGGTATATATGTGGTCAGTGCATGCTTTTATATGGACAATCTATTGTTATTTGAACTATTAGTATTCGTGTAATTGTACTTTTAGACCAATAAAGTAACAAACATTCACCCATTTGCCGTAAAACCCTTTCGATTTTCGAGTGTACAACAATTGAATCTAAGTTAAATCAGTAGCGGTTTCGACCCGGTTATTTAGGATTAGTGTTCCCACAGACCCATATTACTGCAGTTAGTGTGTTAAACTTGATTGGCAGATGTCTAGGGTTATACATTAATTAGGGAAATAGTTAGTGGTGGACGTCCTGACTATCAAAATTAGGGGAATTAGGAATTTCTGGCGGATATCGATTTTCCATAGCTATTCTAGGGGAATTTAAATTAATAATTTTTGGGGAAGATTGAGGACCATTCAATGCTATTGAATCTTGATTCTGATTTGTGGAACTATAGACTTATGTAATTTCTCATCATTGATATTATGTCTAAGAATTTTTATTTGTGTTAGTTTAATTAATTATTTTATTGAATTTTTTGAAAACTCAAGTCCTGTGGATTCGACCTCGTATTTACTACTACTACACCCTTGTGGTTGGTAACTCGATTGCAGGTTATATTTAGCACGCACGACACGTGATCACTTGGTGTACAAATGTGTGGAAGGCTGATTTGAATTAGTGGAATTATGAGTGATTTATAACCATTAGATCTACATAGAGATGGGTAAGTACGTAAGAGATGTGTGGATGGAATTAGACAATCCAAATATTTATATATATGTACGTGAAGTGCTCATTCTCATGCAATACAAAACAACATTTGAGATGAAGAAAATTCAAAACTCCTTCTCTTTCTAGAGTCAAAGATTTCAAGAGTAGGATCAAAGCATTTCATTAATTTCATGGAGCATCAAAAGCTAGGGATCAAACTGCCTTGGTATACATCCCTTTTATTTCAAGTTTGAAATAAGTTCAGATTTTTAGTCATTTTCAAAGGGTAGATATTTGAGTATTTAAAATTGGTTTATATATTTGGATTCCTCATCTCAATATGATAATCCAACTATTAAGAAGTTTTTAATTTGGCTTTGAAATAAAAAAATTATGAATTTTTTAAATTGTAAAACAAAATTTGAAATTCTGCTAGTTATTATTATGAACCAACCTCTATAATTTGCTCATAACTTCCTTATTTTAAATCAAAATGTACCCAATTTGGTGACATTGGAAGCTAACTCAAAGGGGAACAACTTTGTCCTACTGAAAATTTTGTAATTTGAATGTTTTCATGTCCAAAAGTGCTCTACAAATAGGTAAGTGATTGCCATTACGAGATTTTTGAAACTAAACTTCTAAAAGCCATAACTCCATAATTAGTTATCCAAATAACCTGATCTTTTAGTATTTTTTTATTTTGTATGTTAGCTGCCTTGTGACCAATTTCACGATTTTTGAAACTATAGATTGAGAGAAATAAGTTTTCTAAGTCTATTGGTCAGATTAGGTTCCAATTTGAGCTATTTTGTGTAGAATTGTGATCTCTTTCATTGTAAATCAAAATATCACAAACCAAACCTTTTTGAAAAGGTAAGATAGAGACCAAAAACTTTGCAAAGGGAAGTTTTTGAGATTCTGCAAAGTTTTTGAGATTTGGACAATTTCATGCCTAAAAATGCGCTGCAACACATGACCGAAATTAAGACTTTATTTAGTCTTTAGGGGCTGATTTGGGAAGATCAATTTAAAACATATTCAACCAATCAGAATACATAATAAACATACTTAATTGACTTTAGGGGACTGAGATAATGTAGCTCGGGTATCGGAGAGCTAGGTAAGGTCGGGTTCGAGAGTCCAAGGAAGTCAGAGCGTGTATTGAGCTACGTAAAACCATTGGAATACCTCAGAAAATTCACAATTTTGTTTTATTGATATCGAATCACATGTGTGACTGTTGGTTGGCACGCATGGGTTTCATTCTAATTCGGTTGCGTATATATTGGTT
This sequence comes from Stephania yunnanensis, assembly GCA_039657365.1. NCBI lineage: Eukaryota > Viridiplantae > Streptophyta > Magnoliopsida > Ranunculales > Menispermaceae > Stephania > Stephania yunnanensis. Next base: position 20,145,010 of record CM077581.1, on the reverse strand, counting down.
ATAGCTAAATCATTTGCATTAGTTTGCTTGTTTTTAGCACTCGTGTTGACGATAGTAGATTGTATCTTCGACCAACTGGAGGGATGTAAGATGTTCCCTTGACTTGAAATAGCGTATGGAAGGATTCATCCGCTAACCGTAGTTAGGGTTTAGTCACTATAAGCCCGCGAGTATATACGTGGTTCCTGCCATGTTTTGTCGATTACCGATTGGTTCAGGTCAGGGTTTTCTCGAATTATTCGCTTGTTTATTTATTCATTATTGTTTTATTTCTGAGCTTGTTTTTATTGGTATTGTTACATTTATTCGTTATTGTTTTTTCTTGTCGTATGCTGCCTACATTCATGGGAATATGACTTATTGTTGTCATATGTTATATTCATATGTCTTGTAGTTTTTCAGTTCATTCATGAATATTGTATGGACTTCTCTTGAGATTTTACTCACTGGACTCGTCATTGTATTTGTTGGGTGATCGAATACAGATCCTTCGACGATGAAGGGCAAGGGCGATGAGGTATCATGGGGCTACCTCTGAGATAGTTACTCCAGCTCGTGTTGGCTATAATATGTATATGTTTATGTTTTTATTGGGCTTTTGGAGACTGTAGAACATTGAATACATATATATGGATCTCTTGTTGTACTATTTCGCCTTTGTTATATACATGGTATCATTTTGTCGCATTTTTCACTACTTAGGATTGTTAAATATTGCATAATTTATTTACTTAAATTGATCCTAGCATTCAATTCATCTATGAACTTATGAATCTTGTTTTCCTCGAGCTTAATCATTTCAGAAGCAAACTCCCCTAGCTTTGTGAATTTATGCTTATATTCGATGACCAACATAGCTCCCTGCACCAGTGTAATAAACTTGGCCTTTTTTTGGTTCTGGACCGTAGCAAGGAAATATTTTTTTGTAAAATAGTTGCTTGAATTTAGACCATGTGATCACTTCTTTCTTAGTCCTTAAAGTAGACTTCAACCACTTGTGTGCTGCCACCTCAAGCGAGAACACTAAAAACTTAACCTTCAACCCATCCTCTAAATCTAGGTCACTCTACCATTTTTCCATGTTGTTTAGCCAGTGCTATACGATCTCAGCATTAGTAGTCTTATAAAATCTTGGCGCGTCATACTTCATGTATTCATGATATAAGCACTCTCAAGGTCTCATCTTCCTCAATAGAGGCAACAACAGAGGGTACTACAATAGGTTGAACAACATCAACTGAATTAGTTGTCACCCCGACTCTGTAACATTAAGAACTAGTGGCTGTGCAACAGGTGGTACCGTTTGAGCTCTAAGTTATGTCATCTGCTCTTGAATTCTCTTATTTTGAGATTCCACGAACTCGTTCATACGTTGTTCAATGACATCCTTCCATTGCCTTTCCTCATTTTGGGCTACATTTTGATTATTAAATCCCCCTCCACGGTTAGACCTAATTATGCGACTGGATCTTCCTCCTTAAGTACACATGATTTCATTGAGATACATAGGAATTAGAAAATCATTAGAAGCCATACAAGTCAGGTAATGTACTATATAAATATTTACTACTATGTTTCGATAGTTACATGGAGCAAATAACATATATATACACCTAAGCTCTGATAGCAAATTCAGCATCCCCGACCCCGAGGGTTAAGTCCATTTGGCCTAGAACTACTAACTCAAACCTTGGAAACTAGACTATCCAAACTAGTATGTTATAGTACACCTTCGAACTTGTTTCAAAACCTATATAACTTGAGAACCAGTATAAAAATATTTTGATAAAATGTGCAGAAGCAAAACTTAATACATATTAATAGATGTTCTTTAAGTTTCTAAAACGTAAATCCAAGCACGATCAAAACATGTCATGTCTACCCTAATATCCTTATTAACATAAAATAATAAAAATCGAAGTACTTAATAATAAAGTTGTCAAACATCACCACGCACGTCAAGGATTTTGCTTATACTCATACACCTTCTCCTTCCCGCAATCTATTGCGTGTGACGAGGTACCTTAAATATGGGGATGAGCGTTTTAGGGCTCAGTAGAGGGGGATCAGTAGAGTAAAGGTACCCTTAGCCATCATTATTTCACTAATAAATTCAATTCAAATAAATAACTACATGAGCATAAATATTCAACATGGGAATAAGAAACATATAAATAGATAATCAAGCATGCAATCACAGCTCATAGCACATATACACGTAACCATTTTATTTAAAGAAAATCGTCCCATGAGTCCATAACATGCAATCCACCAAAGAAACATGTCTGTCAATGAGTTCCTTAGCCTAGTACACCTATGGCTATGGTTCTATGTCAAACCAACTTAGGAAAGGAATACTCTCATGATATTCTATAGTGGAGTACGATGTTATGTTACCGATTCATGGGAGATCACCCCAAGTCCTCATAATCTGTCCATAGTCACCAAAGAAACATGCATCTCATCATTCCCATTTTTAATTGAAAACAAAAATAAGTTTGTCACGGTATATGGCTCCCATCCACATTCCATAAAATAGTAAATGAACTAAGCATAACTAATAATGTGCAAATAATTACAACAAAGGAAACCACCACCTACCTCTTGTGCATATTCCTAAATTTGAAGTCTTTTCGGTCGTCACGGATTCCAATGCATAATTAGATACATAGGATAATATTCCAAAGTCAATTTAGAATCTAAAACAAGTTCTATACGAACCTTATACCATCAGGAAAACCTCTAATAAACAACTAAAACTTAATGTTGCCTTCTTGTTTAATGTGATGTGACTTACTTAATCAACCCTTGGATATCACTCTATTTTTGACTCAAGAAATGACTTAATTTATGAGATTTGAGTTCAAGAGACTTTTGATCTATGTTCTAGCTTTCCAGCGATACCTAGAACGTCAAAAGCAGACTTAAATTAAGGTAGATATGACCATTTTACTAACCCTTACGTGACTGTCCAATTCATGTAGGAATTCAATTCAACACTTCAACAGGACTTCAATCTACTTTGAACCACTATGAGTTCTCCCCAAACATGTTAATATAGTATTCAACATCCAAATTAGAGGTAATCGCATCTATAAAACAAATTTTAGGGTTCCCAAGTCAAATTAATGGTCTTAAGTCTATAATACGTATTTTAAACCCTAGAAACCTTAGTAACGACCAAAATAATTATTCTTACAAAGGAGTTTCATCACTTTCACTCCCAATAGAGCTGATTTAACATGAAAAACAACCAATAATTGTAGGATTATGAGATCAGAGAAGGTCGAGATGATTTAGACTTAAAAACTCACCAAAGGTTAAAAGAAGAAGACAATTGTTGATTGTAAACTCCAAATGAACAAATCTTGTATTTTTCATTTCAAAATTGATGTGGATGCCCTAGAGTTGCAATTTTCAGCCCATTTGCTCTTTCATTCTCCTCTCACACCAACGAACACACAAGTGATCCAATTTTCTCTCACCAACTTCATGTGGGCCTACACATATAACCGAGATTTCAATATAGGATTTAGATCCTATTTTTGACGCATACACAAAACAAAAAATCTGTTTGGACTCTTTGAGTCCGACTCAAAGATTTTTTTGTTAACAATTTAAGATATCTACCTAAGTAAAATACCTAATTACCCTCTACCCCCAAACACTAATAATAAATTTAAATTAAGGGTCTTTATGTCTTTTTGGTTGTTTGAGTCCGGACTTTTTGAGTCCATCTAGCACTACCCTGCACAAAAATCTCTTCTATAACCAAAATCGAGATGTGTATGTCTCTTATTAATGAGTAATAATGTCATCCACCCATTCTTTCCTTGGTTTTTGTAATATTAAAATCTAATGCCCACAACTTACCTTTCAATTGAATCCAATGTTTATCAAATCTCTTATTTTTTATCCGGTGACCTTAGTGACTTGAATAACCTCTTACTTGTGACTTAACTCATTTTTTCGAGGCATATTAATGGTTGTGGACATTCCCACCTAATTCATTTACTTAAAATATTCTTTTAAGTCTTAATACGACACTGTTCTGCATCCCAAAATCCAACCAACAATTTATAACATATGTTACGCCTTGGTCACCTATACTGCGAGATTTTATCGATAACATACACATAATATACATCAATATTCACATGACAAGCAATAATATGAACATGAATATTACATGTAAGTACCTATTTCTTAGAGTATGCTGCATTATACGTTGAGCTTGGGTCACCCAGGACTGGAATGAACTTATTGCCATATAACAAAAGAAGTCTGATATACCTTATGATTACGTGGTGTACGTACAAGAATTTGATTACGATATTGCTACAAATACTAAAGATCCAGTTTCTTATGACGAAGCCATCAAAACTAATAAGTCTATAAAATGGATTGATGACATAGAAGATGAGTTAAAGTTAATAAATCAAAATAAAGCCTGAGACCTCATCGAATCGCCTTAGAATCTTAAATCGGTTGGATGTAATTATGGGTTTTTAAAACTAAATGTGATTCTAAACACAATTTTGAATGATATAAAGCTAGACTTGTAGCCAAAGGTTTCACTCATAAAGAAGACATTGATTATACAGAGACATTTTCTCATGTATCTAAAAAAGACTCTTTTAGAATCATAATGTCATTGGTGGCTCATTTTGACATGGAATTACATCAAAAGGATGTAAAAATCATTTTTTTTAAATGGGTGTTTAGATGAAAAAGTCTCTACAAATCAGCCTAAAGGGTTCATAGAAGAAATAAAAGAACACTTAGTTTGGAAAATTAAGAAGTCAATATATGAATTTAAATTTCTCGCCAATGGTACATTAAGTTTAATGCTACCATAACATCCTTTGGATTTAATATCGTTGATAGATGTATATATCTAAAGGTCAGTGGGAGCAAGTTCATATTTTATATTTTATATGTTGATGATTTTTTGCTTGCTAGTAGTGATCTTGGTTTACTCTATGATACGAATTTCTCTATCAAAACTTTAAAACGAAAGATATGGGTGAGGCGTACTATGTGATTGAAATAGAGATTCTTCGAGACAGATTACATGGTTTATTAGAATTGTCTCAAAAGTCGTGTATTAAAAAAGTTCTAGAGAAATTTAGTATGGATAAATGTTCAGCAAGTGTTGCTCCTATACAAAAAGAAGACAAATTCAGCATATACAATGTCCTAAAAATGATTGGGAACATGAAGAAATGAAAAAAAAAAACTCCAAACACTTCAGAGTGGGAAGCTTAATGTACATCTAGACTTGTACCATACCGAATATCATTTTTGATGATGGCATGTTGGGAAGTTACCTAACCCTGCATGGATCATTGGCGCGCTGCTTAGAAAGATTTACGGTATTTACAAGGGACACATGATTACATGCTCACTTATAGAAATTATGATAATCTAGAAGTCCTTGGTTATTCAGACGCATACTTTGTTGGTTGTTTTGACACCAGAAGTTCTACTTTGGGTATGTTTTCCTTTTGGCTAATGGAGCAGTCTCTTGGAAGAGCGCTAAACAAACAATTATGACTACTTCTATTATGAAAGTTGAGTTTGCAATTTAAACCTACAAATCATGGATTATGGTTTAGGAACTTCATTTAAGGGCTTAGCACTATTACTCAATTTTCAAGCCATTAACGATTCAATACAACAATTTCGCAATTACTTTTTCTCCAAGAATGACTGGATTTAATCATGTGTCTCATAATTCTATTAATTTATATAATGTATAAATTATGTAACATATGAACACAAAGCCTTTTCATTTCCATTACCATTACCAATTTGATGAGAATTTGTATTAATGTGGGAAGCTTAATGATTCTCCTTCAAGCCTATAAATAAAACATCTTGTAGTCTTCATAAGTGTGCTGAAAGTTCAGGATCATGAGGGCAATAAGGTTTTAGTGTAGTGCTTAAGGTATTTCAACTAGAAAATCGCTTTCGCGGCTAATTCTCTAATTGATCTAAATTGCTTATGTTTAGAATACTTGCACCTCGAAAATCACATCATGAAATTACAAGAACGACAAAATCCACATTGAAACCCATTGATTCATTTCATTGGTTGACGATCTATTGTTGTTATTTGTTTCATTGGCCGACAATCCACAATAAATTGTGCATAATTTATTTTGCTCAACAACACAAGGCCAACAATACCTATGTTTTAGGTTCTTGTCATTTGAACCTCGTTGAAACTTGATTGGCAACTGCTAAACTAAAGATTTGGTGGGCTCCAATCGACTCTTCAATTAAAGGCTTTCTAGGCTATGACAACTCTCCATTGAAAGATTCGATGGCTCTCACTGATTTTCCAACTAGAGGTTCGAGCCTATAGAGCTGAACCAATCAAAAAACGAAGTTTCCCATCTTCATTTTAGAAAACCCTAAAACCCACGAAATATCAAAAACATATCATCATCTTGCAAATCTTCTTTGTTTAAGTAAATCATATACCATTTTGTCCGTAAAAAACCTAAAAAAGTCACTCCCTTTGTTCGACGACTTGCCCTGGTAAATAGGTTGCCTTTATTAATAGGTGGGGTGTCTTAAGCCCAACTCTTTGAGAAGTGTCATAACTCTTATCTAACATTCCACAACAAAGTGCGCTATATATCCTGCCGTCCTTCCTACTAAACCCATTACTATCCTCCAGTAATGGTGTATCCTCTCGGAGTCTAGGTCGAAGTTCTAATCATTGCAAGCTTAAATACCTTACATTTTACGCAGAAGTAGAATGCAATGGTTGACAAGATAGTTTATTTTACAAACCTAGAATCTTTGAACTCCTCAACATCAGAATGAAATGAAATGTTTAAAATGTATATGAACAAGAGTAAGGTGATTGAAACCTAAGAAGAAGTATATTCCAGGCTTGGAAGCATGGAAAAACTATGTACATGGGGCATACAGGTTAATGCTTGAGGGAAGAAAAAAGAAATACATATAAAGAGGCATATTAAAAAAAAAAAAAAAAAAATCCGCTTTGCATTGAGACTTCCCAACTACCTGGACCAAATTCTTGTCTTCTCTCTGTCCTTGGTGCCTAAAGCCTGATCTCTGTTGGTTCTGCCATGAGAAAATTGCCTCTGTGATGTGACTGGTTTTATTGTTCTTGTTAACCTTTCCAATGGCTTTGCATTGCACACCTGCCTTCCACTGTCCAACTCGCCTGGTACTTGCCTCAGTTTTTTGGATTCGATCTGGACTATCTTCTTCTCATTTAAAATGGTTGTACAACAATTATTCTCATTCTCACCACTTCTGGATTCTCTTTTTCTTCGTACCTCTCGAAGGGAATCAATTCCTCTAAGCAAATCAGATTCCCTGGATGGACAGTTTATTGAGTCTGAGCTCTGCAGAATTTGCAGATTGTGTTCACACATAGATTCCTCACTTAGCCGAACTTTCCCTTCATTTTGCGCGAATCTAGAACTCTCACCAAAGTTTGAAAGTGGCAAAGTTTCTGATTGTCGCACTCTATGCCTTTGCTTTTCTTCGAGTTCCTGAACCTACATTGCATGGGAAAACAGAACAAGATCACAATTCAATTGCATTTTTCTATACTAAACAGAGTCGAGATTTTTTTGTTGCAGCTCGGATTTTTATAAAAAATATTCTCTTCTTGTTTTTGTTTAATTCATTTATTTTCCATTTGTTGAAGCAGTTTTGCAATCTTGCGCTGCCCCTTAAAATTTATAAATCAAGGACTGCCAGAATGAACAGACTGATAATGTTGGAAGGAATAACCTTTTGGTGGAGGATACCGTGGTCAGAGTTTTGATCTCTTTCCTTCAGTTTGTTTTCAAGCTCCTTAACCTATTTTTGGTAAAGAAAGATCGTTTAGTATCTACGGCTCCATATTTCTCAAACTCTACGACAAACAAAATATTATGGATGCAATTATGGAGGGACTGCGTCATTTTGTCAGTCCTGTCTGTTAACCTTCTGGTGAAGAAAACGGTGCTCAGAGTCCTGATCTCTTTCCTTCAGCTTGTTTTCGACTTCTTTAACCTAGATTTCATATAGAAAAATTCTTACCACCCACAGTTGTCAAAACATGATTTGAAAATGAAAGATCAGCCACTCTCTTTATTAACCTTCAGTTGAAGAATCAACGACTCAGGCTGTTGTTGCACTCGCTCTTTCAGTTTTTTTTCAAGATCCATAACCTACAATTCAAAAAGAAATATGGTTCAACCCTCGTCGAAATCTTACTAAGATAAAGATAAACTACCACAACTTTATTCACCTTTTGTTGAAGACTTGAAGACTCAGATTGTTGTTGTGCTTGTTCTTTCAGCTTGTTCTCTAGCTCCTTAACCTAAATTTAACAGAAAAAAAAAATCACTATCCACATTTGTGAAAAGCTGCTATGAAAGATCAGCTGCTGTAACTTTATGTACCTTTTGTTGAAGACTTAAGGACTCAGACTGCTGTTGTGCTTGTTTTTTCAGCAAGTCTTCTAGCTCCTTAACCTGTTGTGAGATACCGCAAAAAATGCTCAATTATTCTAGTCTTTTCTTGTCACAATCTAAAGTAATTGTGCTACTGTGAAAGATGTATTGAGGAATTCCTGTATATTCACATTTATTAGATTTTCTAGAGGAGAAGAGCTACCACTTCACAGCAAAAGGTTAAATTTTTTTATTACTAGAGGAAAAAGCTACCACTTCACAGCAAAAGGTTAAATTTTTTACTGAAAAAAAAAAAAAAAAACTAATGACAGTTCATCCAATATGTTAGGGTCACAAAAAAGAAACAAGCTTTAGAAATTTCCACTTGCAGAATTACACAACATTCATTTTGATTGAAGTGACATTTTCTGAAACCTTTATTATTAAACTTCATTTTCAAGGATGCTAGATTGTTACATAAGCATTCTGTTGGATTGCCATGTTTTCCGACCATCCTTTTGCTTTTTAGCTTGTTTTGACCAAAAAAATGCATTGAGATTGGCATCTTTTTACTATAGAAGTCAAAATGGAAATTTATGCATCACCATAGCAACCTTGTTTTGAAGGATAATGCAGGTTTCCTCGCTTTCCTTGAGTTGTTCGTTGAAATATAAAAGCTGCTTCTCCATTTGGTTGTACGATTCTATCTTCAAGTCAAGCTGTGCCTGTAGCTCTTTAACCTTATCCAATTGGCTTTTGCAAAGTTGATCCTTCGACCTTCTGCTGTTTTCCAAGTTTTGAAAGTTCTCTTCCAACTTGCGGAAAGACTCTTCTTTGATTCTAGATTCTTGCTTTGCTTTATCCAGCTTCAAAAATATTCCATGAAAATTAGATCCAAACAATGTGGCAGTGAGCATGCGACATAGTTCATATACAGGAGTCTACAACAACTTTTCAGTAAGAAAAGAATGCACAATTCCTAACCATACCATCATTTTCATCTTCTGAAGCTCACCCATGTCAATCTGCTTCTTAGCAGGACCCAGCTCAACTCCTCGAACACGAGTTGCAAAATTCAGTGAACTGAGTGTTTCTCCGAAATCATTTTCTGATGGACTGATTTGCACAAACATGAGCATTTTGGAGTCACCCCCTGAAATGAATTCACAGTAACATTAGAACCTAGTCTAATAACAGATGATATGGGAGAATAATACACAGCCGTATTTAAAGGTAAAAACAGTTTTAACAGTTTTCTAATATGTACTCAATAATTCAAGGCCAGGCTAAAGAATCAGATGGAGATACATCTGACAGCTATTGGTCATAAGAATATAATAGTCATATTGGGTAAAATCAATACAAGGTGGCTTTACCTAAGGAATCTTGAAGCAAATGAGTCAGTTTGGAATTCCTGAAAAAATCTCAGAGAATAAAATCAGACTGTGAACATCTGATGGCTAAATGCATCAGCGGATAAGTAATTAACTCCATAAGAACCTGAAAGGTACATGGCTGCTTTTGTTTGCTAGAGCAGATACAACATCCCCAAGGGCAGAAAGGGATCTGTTGATATTTTGAGCTTCCTTAAGCCGGTCACCCTGCACATCAGTCTTTGCAAGTCTTTCACTACCTGCCAAATCCACAAGCCAGAGCTTGCTCTTGGTGCATTCTCCATTTATCATGTTTTTTGCAATTACCGTTATACAAAGCATACTGCATGACCATGGCAAAAGAATAAGACCATATTACGAAGCATGATAACAAAATTTGGAACAAAAAGACCATAGCTACCAGTGAGAGCGGCTGCTGTGTTCATTCACATTGTTCGATCCAACAGCTCTAGCATTGCTACCAGCTTGCAGTACATCCCAGACCTCCTTTACATTTCCAACTTTGGCTTCCACAAGGCCTGGAACATGATGAACTCCTTCAGAAGCTTGCCTTATTTCCAATCTACAGTAGAAACCAAAAGAAATCTTAATTGGAACTGATTTATGATGCCACAATGAAATATAGAAGAGAGAATTCATTGCGTGATATAAATTGTCAGGGGCATTAAATGAAGTCTAAGGTATTGTAGATTAGGCATTTGGTTTTTAGAACTTTTTTTTTTCCTTTTTATCAAAAAACTTGAAATCTAATATACTTTTTTGATGTTGGGGGCGCTGCAAGTAAATCCCGTATCTGCTCATTGTAGACTTCGAGGACACTAACAGAGATGTTATAGGTGACTGTGTCACTCCTTTCCTTGGCAACTTTAAACAACTCTTCGATGGTCCTATAATTGACTCCACGATTTTGCGCAGTGCCCTCCATTGTGAAAGTCTTTCCTGTTCCTGTTTGCCCATATGCAAAGATACAGACATTGTAGCCATCTAAAACTGAAATGACCACTGGTGAAGCATCCTCAAATACAGCAACTGTTACAATGGAAAAAACCATCAACGTTACATTATGATGGCAACAAAAAAAATCAATTAATTCATTTACCAAATATTTATTTGCATCTACCAACTCGTTAACCTTGATCATCTTTTGGAGTAAAAACCCGATCAAATTTGAACGACTTCTTCGAGGATGTACTAGGGAGTACCCCAAGATAACCATCCTTGGCAGCATCAAAATCAATTACTGTGGAAAATCCAGCAGAAACCTCTTCCTTGTTTAGTGGACGACACCTACAAAACACCCTGATGTTTCCTGAAATATACATTCAAATCATACGACTTAACCATTTGCCTCATTTAGCCACTAAGCTGTTCAATTCTCAAAAACAGGAATTTACAGAATCATTCCCAAATTTGTAAAGGGGCTTGCCTTTTGCTTCTAGAATTTGATTGTGGAGCTTCTTTCTCTTGGTTTGCTCCTCACCAAACTTCAACTTAAGGCCCTCATATTGACAAACTGAAAAGAGTTCATATTTAAAAACACAGGCAGAAAAAAAACTTTACACGACTTGAGCAATCTGCAATCAAACTTACCTAAGCCTCCAACAGCGTAAACCATTTTATTCAATTCGGGAATTGAATCAGCACACTCATGTGCTTCACGGGACAGCTGATATTGTTCTTTTTTCATCATCTGTGGATCGACATTAATTGTTATGCAACTAAAATAAACAATCAATATCTCAAAAAAAAGCAATCAAACTGGCCTAATGTAAGTGACTGTATTATAACTTTGAATAGGAAGTATGAACTTACCATTACTTTTCCCTCTAAATTGCTAAGTGCTGTAACCCACAATTCTTTATCCTTCTCGTACCTACTAGATATATCCTTCAACGTTGTCGTTTGATTTTCCATAACTTTTTCTGAAAATGATGAGTGAAAGAAAGATAAGATGATTTTCCCAAATAAAACAAAGACTTGTATATAAATGCAAAAACTATACTTGTGATGAACGACATACAATATTCTCTCTACAAGAGTTTCTTCAAAACAGCAGTTATACTGAATATGAGGTCACCTAATCTTCATCTCATCTTCCTTCCAAGAATTTGTGGTTTTTCTCATATTGGCATATGGAAACATTGACCTTTTCTCATATTGAACACCATGTTACGAATTATGCCATCAGTATGTTCTGTTTTACAATTTTCAGACACTCTCACAGTGAATAGTCTTGCAACTAATTTAATCACAGCTTACCTAAACAATGAGCATGGTAGATCCTATCACCTAGTTCCATTCTAACTTTATCAAGCTGCTCATTTGCAGCCGTCAAAGACATCCAGGCTTCATAGCACTCATTTGACTTAAGCTGGCACTGCATAGTCAACTCCTGGATCTTCTTCTCATACTTGACAGTACATTTCACCTGCATTTGTCTATTCTGCAAGCATTTGAGAACTAAATAAACAACAACTCACACACTTCAAAGTTTCAATCAATGTAACAAAATGATTTCTAACCAGAGGAACTTCTACTTTAGCAGCACATTGGTTGCATATGAGAGGATCCACTTTCACCTCAGTAGCTGGATTATAAGATGAAAAATGAAGCATTGTCAAATTAAGTACCACGATAAGCTGTCAGATATCAGAAACGGGGTCGGAAAACAAAAATGGCACCTGATAACTTTGATGCTCTCTTTATGCAGATCCCGCTAATCATGGAACTTCCATGAACCCCTTCAAACCTTAGCACAATAACCCCATTATCTCCAACAGAAACCCTGATACCGAGAAGCTGCAAGGGCTTATTTCCTCCAACAATGGAATAGATATCCAGTTTGGATACAACCTGCCAGGATTACCCAATTAAGGATGTAAAAAAGCTGATCAATAATCTTTTGAAGTAAAAATTCCAAAGAGGAATAAAATTAAATAAAATGGGAATAATAGCGTTGGTACAAGATTCCATTACCTTCTCTTCCTGTAGAAAGACATTGAAGACCCTCATTCCTTTTGGACCATTAGAGTATATTATCTCAGCAAAATGAAGGTCAATAATATAATCTCCAGGACGCAGGTTGTCAAACTGGTAACAGAAGTTTCCATACCGTAATGACTGGTAAATGGATGCATAATCACCACCTTCTATTAAATTCTCCTCTGTTCTTGAAACTTGCCCACCTTGAAAGCAGACATCAGGTTTCAATTTCTTTAAGAAGTCTCCTTTCCCTTCAGTTAAAGATCCACCTCCAGCATTTACAAACATCACAATATCCTCTGCATCGAAGGAAGAACGAAAAACTAAAATTAAAAATCATCTTAAATTTAATTATTGAGGACCATAAACACATATTTCAAATATTATATGATAATACATAAGAACATAATCATCTTAAATTCAATTATTGAGGTACGACCAACTCAGTAACTTTTGCAAATGAAGCAAAGGTACACAAGGAAATTAATTATTGGGTTATGGTACTTTTATTTTCTTACACATTGAAACCATCTGCTATTGAAACAAGTGAGGGTCGTCAAAAAGGATGAAAGAAAGAAGGGAAATGAAATCCCAATATGAAGCTGGGGAGTGGACAAGGCTAGTAATGACACTTGAATCCAAGATACCCAAAAACAAAAGCTCTAAAAAATAAAAACTATAATCGTTAAGCACAAAACTTAATATCAATCCTTTCGAAATTCCAACACATTCATCTCATACAAAGTTGATCCGATAATTCACTTCAAGATTACATTAAGTATAAGATAAACAATTCACTTTAACAGCAGTAAGTATGCGGTTTTTTTTTTTTTTTCAACCACAGAGCTGCTCAAACCCTAAACCATAGTGCCTCGATCCCAAATTAGCTGGGGTCGGCTACATGGATCAAAATCTTCCATTGCACTCAAAGTAACATGGAAAACCCAGTGAAACCATAATCAACACAATCGAGTCAAAGAACAGCATGGCTCATCTCTGTTTGTCAGTACCCATTCAAGTATTTTATCAGAGAACCGAAATTCAACTTCGAAAGCAAACAAGAAACAAATTGGCACAAAAGGAAAGGATCATCGGATCTATTCTGATACTACATTTTCCAGAACATTCAGATCTGACACTCAAACCATTTCAAATTTTTAAAAACTCCCCAAAGAAAAGTCAAATCCCTTAATCGGAACCTGAATCTATCAAAACTAACAATATCAAGAATCCAACGAAACAGATTCACCGGAAACACATAAAAAGAATTCAAAGATGGACAGTGCCCACTCACCGGTGCTGTCAATCTCCGTAAGACCAGTTGGAATTAATCTTGAACCCGGAAAACATAAGACTGATTCCATTGACGCTTCGTCTTCGTCGTTCCCAAAAAAGGTACTGTGGCATCCACTGGAGGAAAGATTTTGAGGGGTGATTGAAGAGGCGAATTCTGGGAAATCTTTGTCACCTTCGTACGACATCGGGGAAATTGATTCTGGGAAATCTCTGTCACCTTCGTACGACATCGGGGAAATTGATTCTGGGATTAGGGTTTCCGAGTTATGGCGAGAAGCGTGGGTTGGCTTGTACGGCTTGGGTTGGCTTGTACGGCTCGTTCACTAAGAAAGAAACTTTCGAGTTGTTAAGAAAGCCCTAAATCGTTAAAAGGGAGAATGCTCAAGATTCAAAATTTAAATTTGTGACCGTTGGAAAATTTTTAGATCGAGACCAGCAGTGGGTTTATAGAGGGCTTTTCGGCCATGCCGCCCGAGTGTTTGAAACTTTAAATGGATTCAGCCAGAAAAATTGCAGCAGTTTAACATATATTTTTTTAAAATTAGCTAAATAGGATAGGGTTTTTTTTTTTTAAAAAAAATCATAGAATAACGTATTAGCTTTTGAAAACGTGTTATCCATAAGAAAATATGGAGTGGCAAGTTGTCTAAATGGATAAGTCCACGTGGAGTTCCACGTGGACTGCTTTTTGGTGCAACAAAAGCTGCACTACGTGGATCTATGCGTACTGATCCATATGGACTGATCCACCACTCATTACAAGAATGACACATTCTTCAAATGCGTCATTCTTGTATTTTTGTTTGGGATAAGTCCACGTGGATCCACGTGGATTGATCTATCCCTGATTACAACAATGGCGCATTCGATTTGGGATCAGTCCACATCACATGGATCCACGTGGACTTATCCACCATGCATTACAAGAACGGCATATTCACTAGCATTCAGAGAATGCGCCATTTTTATAATATTCTCATCGTCTCCAAATATCTAGATGCAGGGAATATATTCTTTGCGTTCTGAAGAATCGGGTCTAGGCGGTGAGAGGGTACTAAGGGCAGTTCTAAGGTAACTAGGTCGGACTTTATCAATGAGGTGGATGAGAGTTGGGTGTGTATTGAATGGGGTAGCTCGTGATGGTAGGGGTATTTAAGTCGAAATGAAAGAGAGAAAGAGAGCCACTGGTTTGTATAGAGGGGAGAGAGGGGGGAGAGGGTGTTACGGGATTATGAGATAGAGATAGAGGGCACTGCAAGTCACCACCGAACCCATTGGTTTTGATAAAGTGGAGAGAAAGAGGCCACTATGAGAGGCTCAATTTGTTTGAGAATGTGAGAGAGGTCACGAGTAGGTGGCCCTTTTTTTGTTATTTTTTGTTGTTGTTGTTGTTGTGTTCATGGTTTAGGCGTGAGAGGCCACTGTGAGGACAAGGAGTTTCACCTCCTTTTCAGTAAAAGAGAGAGAGACCACTGTGAGAAAGTTGAGGTGAGAGAAAGTTGGACAGTAGAGAAAAGAGAGAGGTAGAGGTTAAGAGTTTAGAGAGAGGTATGTGTGCATGTTTAGCTTTTGTGTGTGTGTGTGTGTGTGTGTGTGTGTGTGTGTGTGTGTGTGTGTGTGTGTGTGTGTGTGTGTGTGTGCGTGCATGTTTTTGTGTATAGCACACGGTAATGTGTATGTGAGAGAGATAAGCCCCCATCTCTCTGCTTTATGTGAGTGTGTGTGTCCATTTTAGACGATCTGTGTAGGTGTGTGTATGTGTGTCAATTTTCGAAAGAGCGTGAGTGAATATGTGTGTGTGTGTGTGTGTGTGTGTTTCTTTTCAATTTTCACAATGTGTTTTATTTCTATAGTTTTTGTTTGTGCCATTTTACACAATGTGTTTGTCTGTGTTTTAATTTTTCATTTTCTAATTTTTTTATATTTATTTTACAGGGAAAAGGATTTGAGGATCAAAGGATCACCATACAAAATAAAACCGTAAGAATAATAAACATTTTATAGTGATTATAACATTTTATCATGAAAAAATGTTAATTATTAGGTATAACTTGAAAAAATTGTTGCATAAACAACTAAGTTTTAATAATCTTTGTTTTTGGTATTTAAATTTCCAAAAAAAAAAGACAATAATTGAATAAATGTTAAATCGAAGAACATAAGATGAGGGAAACAATAAGTAAAAAATATGTTTTGTTTTTCTTTAATTTTTTATTTGATTTGTTATTAAATTCTTATTATGTAGTCAAGTTTTTTTTTTTAGAAAATAAAAGTAGTTAAGTAGCATGTGTTCAATGCGTGTTATGTGTAGTTTAACGGCTTTTTTATTTTATTTTTGCTTGAAAAAAAACTTTTAATAAAAAAGATATTAGAATCGGCATAGCTTATTGGTTGTAGTAAAATATTTTTTCAAAAAAACAGAGACAATAATTATGTGATAAAAAAATATATAAATGAACACCGATAACAAATAAAATGGTTGCACAAGGAAAAAAAAATTTATCCAAAAGTTTAATCTTCATTCTATTTTTTATTTTGACTTCAAGTGTAATTTGTTATATCATTATTTATAATGTAAATATAAGTTATTAGTTGATATTTCAACCAGACGAATGAGTATACTATGTAGTTGCGCTATTAAAGCGATCATCTACATAAGAAAGTTCGATTGCGCTTCAAATCTCCAATTTGATCAACATTTTGGCTTGGTATATATATATATATATATAATTATGTTACATTATCAATTCGCTAAATTATGTACGTCATTATTTGTACTTCAAGTAGACGAATGAGTATGTTTTATAGTTGTGCTATTAAGGCAAGCTTCTACATCAGAAAGTTCGATTACGCTTCAAATCTCCGATTTGATCAACTTTTTGGCTTGATATATATGTAATCATGCTGTTAAATTATCAATTCACTAAATTATGTAGGTCATGGAACTATGTATGTTTGTGTGTGTAGCCCACGGTAAAGTGTGTGTGAGGGAGACAAGCCCCAACATTATGTTTATTCCTTGAGAGAGAGAGAGGGAGAGAGAGAGAGAGAGAGAGAGAGAGAGAGACCTAATTGTGTAAAAGATCGATAGTATGTATGTGTGTGTGTGTGAAAGATTGCGACCCTGACTTCTTCACTCGCCATTGGCTTGTATTATGTCAACAGTTCATTTCCCTAAATTGCTCAAGATTCCGAGTCATCTATGTAAGATTATAAGATCTTGATCAATATTTCTCCTTAATTACTCTTTTGAGGACCAATCTTAGTTTCTTAACTAGTTATTACAAGTTATATGCATATTGGATTCCATGACCTTAAATAGAGACTTATTTTAAAACATTTTGTGACAATTTTTTCACCTATACATATGTATATATGATCGATCGACTAGTTAATTTCATCAAGATTTCTCAAATTTTGATTAATTCTTATTAGATATATAGATATAGTTAGGTATATATATATAAAAGTGTTCATATGTCTTTCTCTATTTAAATTAAATGGAATTAGAAATAAATCTAGCATTTGTTAGCAAAAAATATATGTTGACATCCAATAGTAGTGTTGATGTAAAGATTAAAATATATGCTATAGGAAGGTTTTAGTTAGATTAATTGTTGTCCCTTATTTTAAATTACAATCAAACTGTAGAAAATATAATTGCATGCATGTTGGATCTTCAAATTTTTATATTTTTTTTCAACTCTATCTTGCTTGGATAAAAATACATTTTAGGTGCATGATACTGTAGTTTACAATTAACACATGATTCTCAAACACCTAATGGATTATAAGTATATTATAAAGTTTTTTTTATTGAAAATATCCAAAAATTTATGCATATTTAAATTTTTTTACATACCTACATATATAGAGGAGCCAATTGTGGATAAATCTTAATATACAGTTATCTAGTTATAAACTTTTTTAAAAAATGGATTCCATCATATGTAATTAAGTTTGGTCTCTTTTAGAAGAATAGAAAGTAACGACTTACTACACTTCAATATTTATTCTTATGTACTTGCTTGATGAACCTAATCTAGAGATATATTTTGTCTTTGATTTATATATATATATACGGTGCTAAATATGAGACACAAATTAAAAAGATATATAACTTTGATGAAATCCATGCTACTTTTTAATTAATTTAGTAGTACTCATTATTTAGGATGTAAATATGAGTTATTAATTGATACTTCATACAAATGAATGAATATGCGTTATGGTTACGCTATTAAGGCGATCCTCTACATTAGAAAGTTCGATTGCGCTTTAAATCCTCAATTCAATCAACTTTTTGGCTCGATATATATGTAATCCTTTTACATCATCATTGTCCAATAAATTATGTAAGTCATGGAACATATGAACATCTCATTTCTAATTTATGCGTATGATGAAATTGTAAACAGTTCGAATAGCATCGGGTACAACGCAGCCCCATCAGCAGTACTGATGCTTATGTTTGGGATGCGTAGACAACAATTGATAGATCATGTGTGTGACGCGTTCAGTATTTCATCTAAGGAAACTCTACTTAGGATGACTTATAGTCATATCATAATCCTTCCAGGAGATTCGCAGTATTTCGTCCCTATATTGTTGTAAGACGCGACACACTTTAATTTGATGTGGCCAACATTAGCTAATCTACCATTATCTGCGAGGGTAAATATTATTTAACATTTGAAGCAATTGGCTCTTTCTAAAATTCTACCATTCATTCGCAACTGGTAGATAAAGATGTCGGCATGTCCGACACTAGATCGATGATGGAAATACTACATATGCAATCACTGCAAGGTGTTGTCGCATAAAATGGATTTGGTAGTCTAGTAGATTATGATATTAATGCCTTTAGTGATGATGGCCCTAATGATGACGACGATAATGATACGGACGAGGATGTACGTCCCCTCGAGGATGCTGCACTATCTCGATTGGGAAAACTTAAATGTTGTTATGAATTACGCAAAATCTGAACCTTACGGGTGAAAAACATGTAAGATGATGAGCGATTTTCTATCGATGATGAGAATCTCATGGAGGAAGCAAATGATGATGAAGTTTACCAACCGTTACTGGTGTATAATGAAATCGATTGGGAGGTGGCTAACTCCACTGCGGCATAACATTCTCATCAATAAAATGGGTAGGACATGTCTAATTTCGAGTTGAAAAGAGGAATGGGCTTTCACAATAAAAAAACTAACAACATTCTGTCAAAGTTTGGCATGTTAATAAACATTGTCAATACTATGTTATGGAGTCGACTATAACTCTGTAGGCGATTAAATGCATGAGTGCGCAAGACGGGTGCATGTGACATTTCCGTGTTTGTTTGCGAAAGAAAACACAATTATAGGAGATCATACAATTAGACGAGCCGCACAACTGTATAAATCCCAATGTAGAACTTAGTTATGCCCAACTCGATGCCAACATGCATGCGTGAGAGATCCAAAACGTTGTCTAGATAGACCAGGTAGCTATCAATGCCTTAGTACAAATAATTAAGGAAAATATAGACATGAAGTAAACTACAAGTGAATAAGGCATGCCAAAAGGAAAGCAGTTGCAAATGCATTCGGAGATTGGGACACGTCATACGTTAGATTGCCAAGATGGTTGAAGGCTGTCAAGAATAAGAGTCTGGGGACAAAAATCGAGTGGTCACATAGACAGTGGGCTGCTGATGAGATAACGACAGAGCATCCTCAATTTCGTCGCGTGCTCTTCGCATTCGAAGCATCAATCGAAGCTTTCAAGTATTGCAGGCCTCTTCTATAGATTGACACGACTTTTTTGTATGAAAAGTATAGTAGTGAGCTAATAATTGCCATATCTGTTGATGGTAAGGGATGCAAACTATCGGTTGATTTTCAGTTGCAAAAATTAAATCTACGAATTCGTGGGGATGGTTTTTTAGGATGTTGCGCAAACACGTAACGGATAGAAATGATATTTTCCTTAATTATGATTGTCACCCTAGCATTACGGAGGCGGTCAACACACCAGACAAATGGTTTTTTGTCCATCGAAAGGATACCACCGTTATTGCATGTGACACTTAGTCAATAATTTTAACACCCATTTCAAAAGTGAACCCTTGAAAAACCTCTTTTCTTGACCTGCTGCTTAACATAAAGAATGAAAACTTAATGCGTGCATGGAACATTTTGCATACTTATCATCATAAACTCTTCAATGTGCGCAATATGTTAATGCCGTCCCCAAAGAACTATGGACTCAATCGCATGACGGAGGCATACGGTACAGATGGATGACTTCTAATGGTATTGGTATATATGAAATGTAAGTTTCGGTCATTTCTCGACGATTCAGTTATCGTTAACCTAATAGTACTAACACAAAATTATTTTTCAATTGTAGAGTGTTTTAACGATGTATTGAAGGGGACATGATTCTTGTCAATAACAATGATGACTTAAATGACTTACTACAGATTGGTGACATACCATGACCGATGTAGACAAGAGATTAATGATGCAATCTCTAACGACCTCTCTTACATAAAATATGTGACGAATAAGCTCACACATTATGAATAATTTGCAAGGAGTCCTTAAGTCAATTTGATAAATCGTGACATAGGTGAGTTTGAGGTACCGACTGGATGACATAGAGATCTCATGTATAAAGGCAATAATACCTAAGTGTTAGTTGTGTGTGCCCTTATTTGAGTGTGTACTTGCAATAAATGGTAATCGTTTGGTTTCCCTTGGTCATACGTGTTAGTTGCATGTGCCCTTATTCGAGTGAACTACTCGCGATTCATTAAGCCATACTATAGGATGAATGTGTACGCATAATGTCACTCTTCGAATTTCAAAGCCATCATAGATGAGAATTATTGGTCAACTTTTGTGACGAAGATCCTACCAAACCTAAGGTGCAAACGTGGCCGAGGGAGACCTAAGGGTACACGAAGGCAAAACGAGATGAATCTTCCTAATGTTTCGAAGGCCTTGCAATGTGGCATATGTTATCAAGAAGGATATAGATGAACAACATGTTCTAATAGAGTCCGTGCCCGAGTCCCTACTAGGAAGAATCGATGTGGTATTTGTCATGCATAGGGTCATAAAAAATTGTCAAACTAGAGCTCAACCTTCCAATCTAAACCAATAGTCGAGTTTCTATTTTGTTTGTAATATGCGTGAGTTGGTAATTCGATTATATTGATATTTTTTAAGTATCCTGAAATGTTACGTCATGAAATTTTTAGATATACATTAATGTTTTAACCTATATTAATGATTTGTTGTGACTTTCTGAACAATACCACTAATTTTCTTAAATCACTCAATTGTAGTTTACACACCAATGGATCCAGGTCCATAAGATCCTTCACTTTTACATCTCTAATATATGCACAGATCCTCGTAAGCTTGGAGGTGTCAGGTAAAATTCTTTAGATGCGTGCATATGATGTTTATGCAAAAACTTATAATACATATATATCGACTAAAATATTTTCAATTATAAGGTGTACGAAATAATGCATGTACGGTAAAAACAAGGTGTCGTTGATCGAACGGAGAAGTACCATTCTCGAATGATCCCATATCTATGTTCTAGTAGGTTATATGGGATTTCACGTGTATTTTTCAGCCTTGATTGGGCTTTGATTATTGCATTCGTTGAGAGATGGTGCCTAGAGACACATATATTCCACATGCAATGTGGCTAGTACACAATTACACTTTAAGACTTGGAGGTATAGCTCAGTTTACCTATCGAAGGTATGCATGTGACATGAACCACCGATACTGACTCTATTGAGGTGTGTAAGAGGCTACTTGGTAGAATTCCTATTGGAGATGACATTATTAGGAATCGACTTAAAGTTGAATGGCTTGAACGTAATGTACCAGCTATATAGGACGACAACGATGAGGAAACAATGAAATATTATGTTCGATCGTACATACTACAACTTATTGGTGGTTTTATATTCATCGATAAGTCAAACTGATTTGTACATTTGATGCTTATATTATTGCTCGAGGATCTTCAAACTGCTAGACGGTATAGTTGGGAAATTACGTGTTTTACTTATTTGTACAGGGAGTTGTGTCGCGGATCTTGCTCGGGTGCATAGGATGTTGCAGGCGCATCAATTCTTACATAACCAAGGGCATGGGATAGGTTTCCATTTATAGCACCAAGGCTTCTAGGTGTTTCTAGAGTTCGACCTCGAATAGTGGATGGAGAATACATGTCTATTGACGTTGCATTGGGACATAAGTAGTAAAGATATTTTTCGATGCATTTTCTGTTACTCAGAGCGCGAGACACGTCTTATCAGCGTATCGCGATGCATTCGACTCGCAAAAAGAGGATGCCATGGTGTGGCAACCTTATGTTGATGCCTCGGGTCTTTTCCTGAATACTTTACTGAAGGTCACGAGAGTTGGCTATCGATGTGTTCTCTAATTTTTTCCACATAATCGAGTGGGATTGATCAGAAAGGGTAATGAAATAATTCGGAATGATACAGGTCGTGCCACCAAATTGTAATTATGACACCCGACTACACCGCATCGAATTGCGAAGACAAACTCAAGAAAATTAGGTGGTTTATCATGCAAACTTTATACATATATAGGAAAATCATGGTGATAGCATACTCACAATGGAATAAGGAGAGCACAATCACAAAGACTACATGACGTGGTATAGATCAGTCACCAAATGATTCATTGGACATAATGAGGCTCTACGTGACTATTCGGTAAACTTGAAACTATTAATTTGTTTTCCTCATGAGTTATATCTTAAATTGCGTGTATTAACACCTAAATTTTTTTTATATTAATATAACTTGGTGCATTGATTGCGATGAGTGTTCATTGAGGATAGGTACAACCGAGATCTTATTGCGCTTGATGAAGGCATTAAAATCTTAGATGAAGATGAATGATAAAGGTCTACCATGTGGAATGATGGAAATGTTGTCAAACCAAAAATACATGATAAGACATTTATAGAGGAAGATAAGAAGAGGATCAGAGTCGATCAAATAGAGGGACGGGAATAAAAACAATATAGATAAAGACTGTAGGTGAGAGCAGCAGACGTTCTTATCCACCATGTTCATCATGTCGAACAGAGATTTCCACTAAAAGTAGCAGATGTTCTCCTCCACTCCATCCATCTCGTCCAAGATCGAGAAAGACAAAGACTGTTGGTGAGAGTAGCCAACGCTCATCCCCACCACGTCTTTCTTCTCATGGGTACATTCCTACATTGTCCCTAATGCAACCAGAAGCTCATATTTTTACTGAAAGTAGCGGATGTTCTCCTCCACTCCGTCCATCTCATCCGAGACCGAGAAAGACAAAAACTGTTGGTGAGAGCAGTCAATGCTCATCCCCACCACGTCTTTCTTCTCATGGGTACATTCCTACATTGTATCCAGGCCGCCAATCATGAGTCTTCCTCCTTTTCATTTTGATCCTTATGCATCTGGGCCGTTGTTTTCATATATGGAACATGGAATGCCTAGACATTCAATGTATGGTTTGTTACCTCGATACATGCCGATTCCATTTACTCCACCATGTTATAATTACAATACGCCGTATAGTGGAGATGACTCATTTGTGAACCTGTTAAGCATGCCGACGCCTCATGTTCCTTTTGGTCAACCACCTATAGGAAGTTAGTATTTTGGAATGGTTCAACCTCATATCTTTGATAGCATTAGTAATAGAGGTGGGTCGAGTGAACCAGAGGAAGAAGATCAATCGGCACAACAAAATTCAAGGCAGGATCAACAACCTCAACAAACTTAACTGAATGTACACACATAACGTCAAACTCGACATGAAGTACATTTAATTTGCATCACGGAGCAGCAACGTCAATGTAACCGTTGATAGACCTGTGCAAGGTTTTTTGATGTCGTGCTGATTTTTTAAAAATCTATATCTTAGGTGTTGTTAAGTTTATTTTCATGCAATGAGCTTATTTTCAAAAGATCCTTATTGTTTTAATGTTTAAATTCTAGACAAAGAAATAATGTGGTTTTGGCCTAAAAATATTTTCATCTTCATATCTCTTCTAATGATAATGAGATAGAAGTAAGATAAAACATTAAATGGTGCAGAAAGTGCCTTTGATCTGTAGATGCACCATGTAGAGTTTTATTGATGAACGAGGCCAATGAAGGTAAAATAGGCGGTGGGATGCGACTGGCTAACTTGACAAGGTATTCATCCTCATTAATACTTTGTTTTAGAGAAACTTATTTGAGATCTTCATTTTTCCATCGACTAGTTATGCTAATGAATTTTTTTTAATTATTACGTCAATAACTAAGAAACATTTTTCCTTCGATTTTGTTAAAATACTAGTATTAATATATGTAGCCTAAATTGATCATGAGAGTTTCGATTTAAACTAATAAAATGATTTTAGTTTTTATTCAACCTCTCATCAGTCTCTCTATCTCTATCTCGGTGTTCCCAATGTGTATAAGATGCATGAGGTTGCATGTGGTTTGCATGAGGTTGCATGAGGTTGCATGGGTTTACAATTGCAATTGGTATTCGAGTCGTCCATACGCACCTCGAGATATGTACATGAGGTTTGTATGGGTTGCATGGGTTTTCATAGGTTTTCATGGGTTACATGAGTTTGCATGAGTTTTATATGACGTTGCATGGTTTTGCATGGTTGAATAAATAACTCCTTCTCAAAAGGAGTAGTTCATACACTTAGTATTTTGTATGAATAACTCATTCTCAAAAGGAGTAATTCATACAAAGTGAAAATGCACACCAAGTCATCACCATGTCATCACCAATAACGCCTTGTCAAAAGGAGAAATACATTAGTTTTGTAATTTTAAGAGATACCTTCCCTATTTGATGAAAATAAAAGTAATCTCACATTACTTTTTGAAACACCCCCATTAACCTAGAGGGTTGCTCATTCAACCCGACTAACCTATCAACCCACCAAATTAAAATTAAGTAAATAATCGCATTATCCTTTTATAAACCCAACTCAACTAACTTTTGGGATCCCACTCATATTGAGTCGCGTTATGTGCATCCCACTGATTACTTAGGGCACCCCATTTATAAGGGGTAGTGGTAGGCGTACATCAGAAATGCATATCACAACGCGACGTGCATTCTGAATCATGTTCCGATGTCCGTTTCTAATGTATGTTTGAAATTATCCTTTACAAGGGCACCTAAGAGTTGGATCAAAATGCCTTTCCTTTGTCAAGCATCACATTCCACCACCAAACCAAAAAAAAATCCCATGAAATCCATAAAACCGTCCAAACTCTCATTGTGCCCTACTCATCTGTCCTCTACTAAACCCTACTTCTCTCTCATTTTGCCCTACTCCTCTCTCGACCACACAAGGTCATGGGTTGTGTTGTTGTCTCGGCCATTCATTACCGAGACTATTGGGTAAGTGTCGGTCAAAACCCATTGAAAACTAAACAAGGAGAGGGCCCCAATGACTTGTAGTTGTGTACCACTGAGACAACGCATTTGGTCTTGGTGATTTATCACCAAGACATTAGTCCTTGTCTCGGTTGACACCGGCCAAGTCTCATCAAGAAGGTATATATGAGATTAGTTTTAGTAGGTACCCACCACGACTCGTTATGAAAGTCTTGGCTATTAGCAACCGAGACAACACCATAACATGAATAGGGTGCACTGGTTACTCGTTTAGGTTAGAATAGGCAAATGTGTCTTTTCACGTTGAAAACAAAATAAATAGGGGTGCCTTGAGTAATCAAAGGGGTGCACATAGCATAACTCCAAATTAATCTCCCCACATTCAAGGGCAGAGCTACGTAGTCTGACTACTCTTACAGTACACGTAGCTTGCTTTTTGTCCACACGTAACCCTAAAGACCATTATATAAATTGGTTCATACATGTTATATTACTCAACATGGCCCCTAAAAGCATCTTTCTAGAATATAATATCTCAAATCGATATCAAGCACGCTTTCTAAAGACATATTACTTTAATTAAGTGATTAGCATAACTCGAACCCTAATTAACTCGAGTTCGGCTTGTGGTTAAGTCTGACATACCTCGATTAGCTTGTGCATAGGTTTGCATGATGTTTGGTGTTTATGTGATGTGTTTAATAAATTTATAGGTTGTTGAATTAATTGAAACTTACATAACCTATAGTTTGGAAAATCAAATCAATTGAATAATTGGAATTGTTGGATTAGTCTCGAAATGTGTTGTGTGTCTAGATTTGTGTCAAGATAATGACTTACGACACTTTAACCTCTAAGTCCTTAGATATGCCTTGAGATCCGTGTTGAGGATGATGATGAAATTTAAGTATGAGGTGGTTAACTAAGTTTCTAAGTAATTGGATAAGGATTACCTCAACCCTCCACATCGCCAATTTTAAACCTCATTCTCCTTTACATAACCACCACCTTCACTGCCTTCTACACCGCCATCACCACCTTCATCTTGTTGCTGCTGCTACCACCACCACCATCATCATCCTAGTGACGTTTGTGGTTATCTTCTTCATTAGTAAGCTCCCACATTCACTTTTTCATTTTGGTTTCATAGAAATATAACGACTGTAGTGGTGTGTGTGTTGTTGGATTTATGACCAGGGGATGAGGGATGTCTATAGGCTTATTATAACCTCTGGAAAAAAGTGGTAGGTGGTGATTAAGGGTGGTTTGGGTGTTTGAAGAGGTTATTGGTGGTGTTGTTGTTGTTGAAACCATGTTGGTGTTGTTTGATCTTATTGGAGGAGTTGTGAACATGGTGAGACCTTTGTATGGACTCCCTAGTGTGTTTTTGATGAGTTTAAAACTGTCCAAGAGGCCTGGGTGGTCGTAGGAGATGCCAGGAAGAGGGAAACCACGAAAGGGTGAAGGAAACGATTGGCGGTGTCTTGCACATGGAACCCACAACGCCCCTTATTGGTTAAGTAGCGTCGTGGCCAGTGCCGCCAATCCAAATACCATGGTGCCACTTGTAGTGACATGAGCCCAAAACTTTGAAAAAAATGCAAAAATTAAATTTTTGGTTTCTGAATTCAGATGAGATTCGAACTGGGGTTCTAGGGTCATACTGGGACTAGTATAAGACAAAAATTGACCTCAAATGGTTTATGATACGTTCTCAAACACCGGGAAAGGTCAATTAAACTGAGAGCTAGAAACTTGAAACATAACTTAACCGAGGTAAGCGAGACTCGTATTCTCATCAATTATGCTTTGTTATTTGGTATATCTAGTTCATATAACATTATGGACTGGGGATTAGGCAACGTAATGTGATTTGACTATTTTAAATATGAAAATTCTCAGAAATGGTCGATAAGGCAGACCGCGACCGAGCGATGGAAAGGTTAGCCTAGAAATAAATTTTGCCCTTTATCTTAATAAATGGAAAAAGATAGCTTGAAAATGGATTCTGCCTTTTCATCCTTAGTGGTTGAAGTTTACCTTAGTTGTCATTATCTTGTTAGAGCTGGTCTCTCAATCAAACTTGAATAAACCAATAATATCACATGTCAGTCAACATGTGGATTTCGTGGTTGAATTCTCGAGTAACGTGAGAGTACGACTTTTTTTAAAGTTCAAATTACAAATCGCAAGTACTGTTGCATATGCTTATTTAATTCGCGTTTAGTTATATATTTTTTATATCAATTTTGAATGCATGAATAGATATGTTTTGGAATTCATATTGCTATTCATTGATTTATTGATATTCATTGATTTATTGATATTAGTTGATAATTGATATGTTTACGAGCATCACTTACTGAGCAAGTTGCAATGCTCACCCCTCTTAAAGTTTTAAGATTACATCTCAGCGTTTTGGCTAAAGGAAAAGAGAAGACATATGAGTCTTATAGTCTTATCTCTAATGTAATGAACATTCCTTGTATATATATATATATTGTTTAAATTACATTGTGTAATATGACAGGGTTAGGAGGTTTATAATTGAGTTTTGAATCGATAAACTCTAGATTTTCATATATCATACATATTCTTGAAAAAGTTATAAATTTTATGTTATGTTTACGTAATGGCCCAAAAATTTACTAATAACAAATTAGTTCATAATCAGGGTTACCGACCCATAACGTGGCCCGACAGCGGGTATGTGGTTCTAACACTCGACTCAGAGTTCGAGATGTATGATATTTTTAAGTGATGGATGCCTAGTGTAATGTATATGTGTATATTATACATAAATTTGTATTTAGCCTGTATATTCATAAATTCAGTGTGAGGGTAGAGTAGTGCCTCCAAAAGCATACAAGCGTAGGATTGAGGTAGAGAGTGATATATGTAGTCTCTAATTTGACATTAAATATTAATGTGGTCAAGTAACCTATTTACTTAGCCTATGGTTGAGATCAAACCAATTACAAGGCTTGGAGTTTAAATAAAACACTGCACACATGCATATGCTTCGAGATACGTGTGGAGGTTGGGGCACTCTATGTCGAGTAATCGGGGGTGAGTGGGATAGTTAATATGTCAACAAATGAAATTAAAATACACTAACCGTGTGTTAAGGTGCGTAAGTTAATTGATTTGATCAAATTAATGCAAGGCCTATAGTTTCAAATAATAAATAAATGGCCCTTGATAGTCTTTAAGATGATCTTAATTATGGACTTCAAGGCAAGATTGTTAGGGCATGTGCTATAGGTCAATTTACAAACATTTTTATCTTATAATTTTAGTTAATAAAATAAAGGTTCTCGTTTGCTATTTTATTATAAGTGATTGCATGTTTACCCTATAATAAGATTCATGAGTATTTGTTGAAATATCCTAAATGTCCATTGTCGATCATTATATTGGGAACTATAATGAATTAAGACTAGTATGAATCTTGATTGATGATCATGTGATGATCATGTGTATAAGGATACGAATTGAGGTAATGAATAATTATTAGGAAATAAGGTACTGGACCAACCTACTGTGAGAATACCAAGTGGATTAAGTCACAAGTGTGAATCATGATAGGTAAATCATTTCGTCAATCGACTTGAGATTACCATAGACTTCAATGTTAGGAGCATGATAATTTGACACAATCAAACATTGACTTTAACCAGACAATTATAAAGATTATGATTGGTAACAATGTAAATAATATGTGAAGGTGTGTAGTCAAGATATAATTGGTCCTTCTCGTATGGATAGAGATACCAATGGATCATTCTATATGTTAGACCGTTAAATGGCCAAGTCCAAGTGAGTTGATATGATCAATATCACTTGGACGTTTTCATCCTACCTAAAGATCAAGACTAGTATGATTGAATATTAAAGGTGACTTTCCATGCCTTATTCTTAATCAAAGGATATCGCATGAAAAAAATGATATGATGTATGTTGTTCATTAAGTTGTATCGATTTTGATATTCATGCTACTTGGATAGTCATAATGTGTTGCTAGAGGCCCCTTCTGACTTGTGTACCAAAATGGTTTTGGTTCACTACCAACGTCGCATTAACCTATTGGGTCGCACATAAAGAATGACTTTAGGCAATTTCAATTAGTCTATAGTAATAAATTTTATATGATAAAATCCATGACATAAAAGCCCTTGCGATTTGTCATATAATAGCTTATTAATAGGGGTGTTTATGTAATTTGCTTGAATTGTATGAATACAATAGTTGTATTACGAATATGTTTTTTAAGTGAGCTTATCTACACATATAAATAGAGGTTGAAACCCTAAAACGAAATAAGATTTTGTTTTTGCTATTTTTTATTTCTCCGGATTTAGAAGGGAAAGAAATCACATATTAAGGTATTGTTTACTTTTGTAGATATAGTTTATTAGAACTTATTTTCGATCTTGTTTAGTTTTTTTTAAAAACTTGTTTTAAAATTTTCGCTTCATATGAACCCCAAAGCCAAAAAAATATGTGTTTAGAAGTAAATCACTAAAGAGTATGGTTGATTCAAATGAAGGCCTTAGGATTCTTCTAGAGATGAGTGTGACACTTTTGATTAAAAGCTCGACAATAAAAGGGCACTTTAAGTGTTCAAATTGAACATGCAAGCTATGTCTAGGAAGCATTTTTGGTTGAGAAAAACACATTGGGAATGCTGATGTTTCAGAGAGATTAGAGTGCTAGAGATTAATCGAAGAGAGGATTGAGTTAGATACATTAATTCTACCCAGGTAATAAAGTCTCAACCCTTTTACTTTGATTTCCATCATCATGCATACAAATTAAAATGGGTATTCTATGAATTCCAAGTCTTCAACTAAAATTAGGTCCTCTTATTGATGTTTTAACTGGTTTTTGAACAAATTATACCTGGATTTCTTTAATATAATTTTAGGTGTTTTTAACAAAGACTGGATTTTTGTTTCAATGCATGTTGAAATGTTGTACTTTGATATAAATCTATTGAAGTATAAGATGCTATTATTGTTGTCGAGTGTGTTACGGACCGGCGAAGGAGAGCGAGAGTCCAAGGTGATGGAGTCGAGACATGGTACAAAAATAGCCAGAACAGAGGTACAGCTTGTGCTTGACACCATAGTAGCGCCATGGCTTTGCACGCACATCGCTAGGCGTGACGTTAGGCTAACTGAGAGAGCATAAGCACGGTGCCGTCGCGGCGTCATGGAGACACTGTGCATCTATACATACAATACCACAACAACACTGTGCCCATTACCTTAATTAAAATGGTGCCACCGTGATGGCGCTTTGACTTTGTACACACGACGCCACCACAACACCAGACCCTGAAAAATTATACATGTTTTTAAAATTCAACTTAGCTTTCTCGCACAACTTTTACCGACATTTAACAAATTAAATAAGTCCCAAATCGCCAATTAACTTTAAGAACTTAATAAAGATTCTCGAGGAGTTATATGTGAACTTCGGAGTGTCAAAAAAGTAGATTAGCATAGGATTTGCTTGTGATTAAGGTAAGTAAACCTGTTAATCTACAATTTATTTTCATTATTTGAGTTGATATACGGTTACTTGGACTGTTTTGTTGTCTTACCTTATTCGAAATGCCATGATTTGTGTTTGCGTTTCCTAATTAAGTTTATTGGATTAATTTAATCATGTTATGTGACACCCTAAAATAATTCACACCTTGAAAAAAATACAAATTAGACCCTCATAACCAATAAAGAACGAAAAAGTGTCTCCGACACTATGACGACCCATTACGTCTTAAATTCTTTGTTAAGGAAAGAATGTAATGTTCTTCAATCCTTATTTTAGAATTTACGATTGAAAATGACGTTTCAATCTTTAGGAAATGATTAAGAAGCTTCCTTGACATTATGACTAACAACGACTCTTCAACATAACGAATTCTTTATAACTAAACGAATCATTCATCTTTATTTGGTTATTATGATCAATAACAATATTTAATAGATTTATTATAAAATCTTTTTCTGTCATTATGACAAAAAACAACTTTAAGATTATTTTAATCATTCTCAACATTATAAATAGGAGGATCGATTCAACAGTAATGCATCTTTACAATCTTTGTTTCTTTCGTTATTAAGTAGAAGGAACCCTGCAAAATTCTTATTTAGATATCTAATAAGGTGATTTTCTTATTGTATGTAGTTAATTCATTACATATGTCTTGAAACTAACAATCTGATTACCTTGCTATTGTCATAACTATTAACATGTGAGATTCAAGTCGACAGGCTATAATTGTCCACTTGTGTGATTGTTGTGGCCCATCAAATTTGGTTATATGTCGACAAACACTTTATATGACATTAATGACCATGGTGTGGTTTTGGCCTTAAGGCAAAATTAAGAAGTCCAGCGGTGTGGTTACTAACTAATATTGTTTACAATTGGTGATATATGTTGTTGTTGTTGCTTTTCTATATATTTTGCATTATCAGGATGTAATCAGAGCATTACTGGGTGCTAGCTCATTAAATCTAAAAATTTTAGGTACCACCCTAGCCAATCGAGAATGATGAATCCCGACCAGGTCAGAAGCTGATTATGTTAGACAAATAATACATAATGGTCAAAGATGGCAGTGTTGGATAAATAATTAAAATACTAGTAATGATAAGGAGAGCGTGAGCGTGCTATGTAATATTAAGAAATAGTGTAAACTCATTATAAAAAATAAATAAATAAGTTTTATGATGTATTTCTTAATATTCAGTTATACGCGGTATTGGCCCTATGGGCAGTCCATCTTTGTCTTGTAAGTATCTCGAGATCGGGATGTGACAAATTTGGTATCAGAGCCATTGTCTAACTTGGGAAAATTCATAATAATGGCAAGTAACAAATGCATGTAAAAAATTGCATATTCTTAAAATCAGTCTTAGGTAGAGTTGCTAGGAAACAACATAAGGGATAAGTTTAAACCATACTTACTATAGAAATAGAAGATTGAGGATAAGACAAAATATGGGTATCTAGAATTGTTAGTCAAAAGGCATATCTAAGACCACGTCTATGGTCTAGAACTTTTTTCATATAAAAAGTACAATGACAAATGAATAGCTTGGAATGTTCCTTTAGTTTAGCTATAAAATATAAATACAAGTTTATCTTGACATATGTTGAAAAAAATGTTTGTTATGAATTCAATCTCAATTTTATATATATATATATATATATATATTTGCATGTAAAAGTAACATATCACAAGTCATGTATAAGCTCACAAATGGATAAAACATATAGAAGATGGATGTCATGTGTAAAAAGATAAGGCATCTAGAATCTGATAGGTAAAAAAAAAGATAATTATAAGGAAACCATAATTATACCTATTACGTATTAGCTAGTAGTAGCTGCATCTTCATAAGGTCATGATGAGAATATCTTTTCCATCCATACACAAAGATCAAGGATCCAATTCATGTTGTTAACTGAAATCCTCTTGAACTCAAAAATTAACTTCTCTATCTCACTGCTTTTCATCATACATCTTATTATCAACCTCACTTGACAATTATAACTATCTTTTAGAGTAATTATTTGCATGAGCCTTTGACCCTACTATTAACTTAATGAGATAGCCAGCTAGTCTACCCCAGTTTTGCAATCAAGCTTTTGATACAATAAGGCATACTTAAGGTAAATCTTATTTACAATATCTTATTTCAATTAATGCATTGCCTTAATAGTTAATGACATTTTTGTGCTGCTTTTCTCCGTAGCCAAATACTTACCACCTTTCCATCATTGCATGCCCATACAAAGCAAACTAAATGGTCATTTTCATTCCAGTTAATGTTACACCACATATTTAAGTTCTACATACTATCTTCATGCACTTTTTGTCATTAATAATTTAAGTAGCATTCAATCGTACTCAAATAGAGTAGCGACCATGTTCATTTTTTTGACAAGATCATATACACATTTAAGCGTCGAACTAACCAATTATTGGATTCCTTATCAATTAGCTTTCCACTCTCGTGTACTTATTATTTCCTATTAATTAGAGTCCAATAGTCATTAGATTATCATAGGAAAAACTCAAATTGTGAGACAATGTCAAATTAGTATAAACGTTTAATTAGTTTTCTTTATGTCACAATCAATATTATACATAAGAAAAAAATAGTTAGTAATTGCGAATTAAAACCTATGAATTGGTTAACCTTGCTAAATATCATATAAAATGAGGACCGCTATGGGCACCCCACCAATTAGTGAAGGCACACCACTGTTGAGGGCACCAAGTGGTTTACCATTGGCACCCAAAAAATTTGAATGAAATCCCAAAATTGCCCCCAAGTGCACCCCACCACCAATCCACCAATTTGATAAAACGTACAAGGAAGAACTGAAAAAAATTTCAAACCTTAGACCACATTCCCGATCCTTAGCAAGTGCAATCACTTCTTTTGTGCGTTCTCCTCTGATTCTCACTCTTTGAAGTAGTGGTTTTCTATCAGTTTGAGAGATCTCAAATTATATGGTATGTTTTAGGGCTCGATTTTAGGGTACCAAGTCAGAGGAGGCATTTATTCAACAATTTATAGGTATGTATAAACTCGATTTTGATAGATTATGGTTCGATTTTGCTTTTTTGTGTATTTCATCTGCTAGGTTTTTGAATGTGCAAACCCGTGTTTCTCGGCCACATAAGTCAAAGAAGATGAGCATAGTCTCAGGTAAGCATGACTGAGACATAGGTTTTAGTATAGTTATTGAAGTGTCTTGGTTACTTACTACTGAGAGTCACTTTATAGTCTCAGGGGGTAATCTCTGAAATTTGTAGTATATGTGATCTTTTATTGTCTCGGTTAACTATAATTGAGATTTTGGTTAGGTAGTACTGTCCTAGGTACCGTAAAACTTGGATTACTTTTGGTCACCACATACCAAGTTCAAAATGTAGAATTTGGTTAGTCTCGATTATGTACATCCGATATTGATCCGAATGTCTCGGTTTTCGATTACTGAGACTTGGAACACTATCTCGGTTATGCATCATCGAGATTATTATTGTTTTCTTGAACCCGCTTGACCGAGACTACAGAAATGGTAGGATTTTCTCCTATTTTTTTGAAATTCATTTATGTTTCTATTTTAGGTGCTTACATGTTATTGTCTTATTAGGTATGGCTCGTTCCAAGACCACAGTGACTAGGGAAGAGGTTGGCGTTGATGTGTCTAGGGGTAACTGCGGACGAGGTGGCCAGAGACTATTGACTACATCTTATCAAAAAGAGAAATAGAAGGTAGATGTGAAGGGAAAGGGAAAGACTACTGTTGATCGAGCAAAGAATGTTGAATTACATGTAGAGGGTTCCAATGTTGACACGCATCGATGCAAAGATCTTGTCATTGCCCGAGGTGAAAATGAGGATCACGCATCAAAGTTTAGTAGTAGTGAATCCTTAGCACCAACATACTGTTGGGTTTTGGGGTTCACACGCAGCGAAAATTACAAAACATCTTTGACAAAAACCCCAACAGGATCCGAATCTAATTCCATTAAAAATGTTTAAACCATGAAAAACTTAATCATACCTCAGTCGCAATATACCTTTCTGAAGGTTGATCGATCTCTAAGGCGCTGCCAACGACGAACGCCCTCTATCAACAGTCCACACACGAACGACGACCGAGATTTTAAGTGCTAGCTTCGAGAGAATACCAAACCTTTTGTTTCTCTCCAAAACGATCCAGAGCATACCAAAAACCCTAAGTCGTTTCTGAAACGAAAATAGAGTTTCGGCCTTTTGATCTTTCGTCCGTGTATTCTAACTTAAAGCGTCTATTTATACAACCCTTGTATTTAGACGGTTAAGTAAATTACACATATACCCCTACTTAAAGAAGTATAAGTGTAATACACCACAAGGACGTTTCCGTCTTGAATTTTATCATATAAAATTTATTTTTCTGAACCATCTTAAAATCTCGCAAAACCATTCTTAGTGTGCAACCCAATAGGCTCATACAACGTTGGCAGTGTACCAAAACACATTTTGGTATACAAGTCATAAGCGGCCTCTAGCAAGACATTATGACTACCCAAGTTGTACGAATATCAAATCGATACAACCTAATCAATAGTGTATATAACATCCTTTTGTCACACGATATCCTTTGGATCAAACATAATGCATGGAATTGTCATCCAACATGTTCAATCGTACTAGTCTTGATCTCTAGGTAAATTGAAAACATCCAAGTGACATTGATCAATATCAATTCACTTAGACTAGGCCTTTTAACAGTCTAACACATCGAAGGATCCACTAGATATCTCTCTTTATATGAGAGGGACAAATTCTATCTCGATTACACAACTTCATCACATTGCTCACATAGTAACCAATCACAACCTTTATAATCGTCCGGTTAAAGACAACGTTTGATAGTGTCAAATCACTATGTTCCTAATGTTGAAGTCTCTTGTAATCTCAAGTCAAAGAACTGAAAAATATACCTATCGTAAGAAACAACATGACTTAATCCATGTGATGTTCTCATAGCGGGTCGGTCTAGTACTTTTTTCCCTAACAAGTACTCGTGATCTTGATTCGTATCCCTATACGTATAATCATCATATGATCATCAATCAAGACTCACACTAGTCTTAATTCATTATAGTTCCCAGTATAATGATCGACTAGGGACATTTAGGATATTTATGTAAATACCCATGGATCTTATTATAAGGTAAACATGCAAATTAATTATAATAAACAGCAAATGAAATCCTCTATTTTATTAACTAAAAGTATTCATAAAGACAGTTAATGGATTGACCTAGGGCACATGCCCCAACATCTCCCACTTGCACTAGGGCCAATCATACATGCATCTAATGCCTAATGATCTAACATGACTATCATGTTTTGCTTGTGGAAGAGCTTTTGTTAATGGATCCGTAACGTGTCTTCAGTAGGTACTCTACAAATCTTTACGTCTCCCCTCTCAATAATTTCTCTGATGAGATGAAAATGCCTGAATATATGTTTGGATCTGTGGTGTGATCTAGGTTCCTTGACCTGTGCTATTGCCTCGTTGTTGTCACAATACAAACAAACAGGGTTAGGAATACTTGGAACCACACCTAGTTCGAAATGAACTTTTTGATCCAAACGCCTCCTTTCTTTGCATCGGACGCCGCAATATACTCGGCTTATGTTGTAGACTCTGCCACGATCTCTTGCTTCGAACTTTTCTAGCTACTTTGCACCCCCATTCAAAGTAAACACATATCCAGTTGCGATCTAAAATCATCTATATCGTTTGAAAACTTGCATCTGTGTAACCATTTACAACTAGATCATTTTCGAAACCTCCATAGACCAAGAACACTTCCTTAGTCCTTCTTAAGTACTTAAGGATGTTCTTTACTTGCTATCCAATGACTCTCACCAGGATCGATCGATATCTTGTAGTGCTCAAAGCATATGATACATCGAGTCGAGTGCATAGCATGGCATACATAATAGATCCAATAGCTGATGCATATGGAATCTTATTCATAAGATCTCGCTCATCATTTGTCTTAGGACATTGATTCTTGCTGAGACTTATGCCATGAGACATTGGCAATAGTCCTCTTTTAGAGTCTTGAAAATTGAACCTATTCAGCACCTTGTCTATGTAAGCACTCTGACTTAGATCGATTAGCCTCTTAGATCTATCCCTATAGATCCTTATCCCTAGGATATAGGCTGCATCTCCTAAGTCTTTCATTGAGAAACAGTTCCCTAACCAAGACTTGACATTCTGCAATGTTGGGATGCCATTTCCAATGAGTAATATATCATCAACATACAGTACCTGAAAAATAACTACACTCCCACTGACCTTCTAGTATACACAAGGCTCATCTTCGTTCTTAATAAAACCAAAATCCTTGATTGCTTCATCAAAACGAAGATTCCAACTCTAAGAAGCTTGCTTTAATCCATAAATGGATCTTTGAAGCTTGCATACCTTCCTAGAATTCTCAGGATGTACAAAACCTTCAGGTTGTGTCATATACACGTCCTCAAGTGGCTTTCCATTAAGAAATGTTATTTTTACATCCATTTGCCATATCTCATAGTCATAATATGCAGTAATGGAAATTAAAATTCTTATGGATTTAAGCATGGCTACTGGCGAAAAAGTTTCATCATAATCAACACCTTGAATCAGCCTGAAACCTTTTACTATAAGTCTTGCTTTAAAAGTATGCACATTGCCATCCATGTCAGTTTTCTTCTTGAAAACCCATTTACATCCAATGGTCTTACCACCTTCAGGTAAATCAACTAAGTTCCAAACTTGGTTATCATACATGGATTGCATCTCAGTGTTCATGGCACCTAGCCATTTATCTGAGTCTGGTCCAGACATAGCCTCCTGATAAGTGGTGGGCTCATTTTGATCCATAAGCAACACATCACGACTATCAGTAATGAGAAATCCGAATCTCTCTGGATCATGTCTTACCCTACCAGATTTACGTGGGCCTTATGTTACTCGCAGAGGTTCAACTGGTTCAGAACGTTGTTGAACTTCCAGTAGCGGTTCAGGGTTTATTTGTGATTCTTGAACTTCTTCAAGATTTATTTCTCTCCCACTAGTGTCTTTTGAAATAAACCGTTTTTCCATAAAGGCACCATACCGATCTACAAACACTTTGTTCTCCGCGGGATTATAAAAGCAATATCCTTTTGTTTCTTTAGGATACCCCACAAATAAACAATTATCAGATTTAGGTGCTAGTTTTTCTGAGACTTTTCGCTTTACGTAAGCCTCACGACCCCAAATCTTAAGAAAAGACAAACTAGGTCTCTTCCCGTACCATATCTCATATGGTGTTTTATCAACCGCTTTAGAAGGAACTCAATTTAGAGTGAAAGCTGCAGTTTGTAATGCATAGCACCAAAAGGATAATGGAATATCTGCATGATTCATCATAGATCGAACCATATCTAATAAGGTTCGATTTCTCATTTCGGAAACTTCATTCCATTGTGGAGTTGCTGGTGGAGTCAATTGGGAGACAATCCCACAATTTCTAAGATGATCATCAAATTCTTGGCTTAAATATTCACCACTTCGATCTGATCAAAGTGTTTTGATAGTTTTACCAAGTTGATTCTGCACTTCATTTTGAAACGTTCGAAACATCTCAAATGATTCACTTTATGTTTCATTAGATATACATAACCATATCTCACTTGAAATCATCAAGAAATGTAATGAAGTACGATAACCTCCTTCGGCCATTGTGATTATAGGACCGCATACATCAATATGTATTAGACCCAATAAATCACTTGCCCTTTCACTGTGTCCAGTAAAGGGACTTTTAGTCATCTTGCCTAGTAAACAAGATACGCACGTTTCATACGTTTCTAAATCAAATGAATCTAGAAGCCCATCTTTATGGAGCTTCGTTATGCGTTTCTCTTTTATGTGCCCGAGACGACAATGCCAAAGATAGGTTTGATTACAGAAATGACAATTTTTTTCCTTTTCTTTTGGGTGTTTTGAAGCAGGAACAGGACGGGGCTTGACTTTTGCGACAGGTGCAGCAACAGCCTTGGCAACTCTAGCCTTGCCTTTGCCTTTCTTCTTCATTCCCTTTCCCTTTTATACCATCAACATATTACTAGAGGGTTTCTTGATATTTTGTTCAGCAATTTTGAGCATCAAATGCAACTCCGAAAATGATTTCTCCATATTATTCATATTGTAGTTCATCACAAATTTTGAGTAACTTTCTGGTAATGAATTCAGGATCAAATCCATATCCAACTCTTGGCTTATGGGAAATCCAAGTCCATATAGCTGGTCAACATAACCCTTCATCTTCAGAACATGAGGACTAACTGACGCACCCTCAGTCATCTTGCAAGAATGTAGGTTCTTGACTGTCTCGAACCATTATTACTTAGCTTGCTGTTGGAACATTTCCTTCAGAGTTACAGCCATGTCGTAGGCTTCCATTAGTTCCATGTCCTTCTAAAGTTCAGGAACCATAGTTGCTAGCATAATACATGCAATATTAGTAGAATCGTTGACATGCTTATTATGCGCATCATTCACAGCTTTCGTAGCATTGGCTGGTGGGTCCTCAGGGATTGAAGCATCCAGGACATACAACTTGCGTTCATGCTTAAGAACAATTCTCAAGTTTTTGAACCATTCAAGAAAGTTAGTCCCAGATAGCTTATCCTTCTCAAGGATGGATCGCGGAGACAGGGGATTATTGTTACTTGAAGAGGCCATTGATCTACAATAAAGATTATGCATAGTTTATTTTAGTATAGAGGAATAGACTCCCACTAAATTAACAACCCTCCTAAAACGTATCGTTTATTTAGGGGACTAAAATCCATATTTCACCTAATTCTATGACAGCTATGGCATGAAACACAGAACTAGATTATTTAGGTAGGTAACAGTTACCAATTACATCTTATGTAATTTTTAGATCCTTTTATGAGATATGGGACATCTTATGTCTTAGCATGTTTTTATCTCATCATTTGCCTAAAGCTCAAAACTATTTTGATGGCTTTATTAAGTCGGACCATTTTAAACATTAATGTAACTCTTACCCAACTTGTCTCACCAAGATAACACAATACACCCAACTATGGTTGAAACTATATTAGTGTGATTGAGGCCTTGACAAGTGTTTAAAATGGAAGGCACGAGACTTAAAATTTAATAAAGGGATTTTATCAGTTTTAGTGATTTTATGTAAACAATGAAATATCATATATTTTATTGATTTGTTCAATCACTAAACAATTTGGAATTTTTTTTTTATACTTTTCACTAACAAAAGAATTTCCATACGCTAGGATTAGTTAGACGGCGGTCCATTGCCGAATCAATGACACAGTCCCCGCTATTTGGCGATCGATGGCGATGGTTCCATTGACCGGTCAATGAATTTGACGAATAGGGGCAACGCCCCCGTTTTTTTTTTTTTAGAAGACGAATCTCAATTTTGAAAATTAAAATTCGCTATAGAAAATCATAATTTTTCTCTGATTTTATTATCAT
Source organism: Stephania yunnanensis (assembly GCA_039657365.1). NCBI lineage: Eukaryota > Viridiplantae > Streptophyta > Magnoliopsida > Ranunculales > Menispermaceae > Stephania > Stephania yunnanensis. The sequence goes on along the minus strand of CM077581.1, from coordinate 20,104,348 downwards.
AAATTAACCCCTTAATTTATCCGAAATTAAGTCAACTAAAACATTTTAATTAACCCGGACCCACATCTAACTAATCATCTTATCCTAATCCAATTAGGATTTAAGATATTTGAATCCTAGTATATCACCAATAGCAAGATTCTTGATATTTATCTCCTATTCTAATTTGTTATCTATCTTTATCAAATAGAAACTTCATAACGAAATAGATATAACAAGATAAATAATTAATTTCGAAAATTAATTAATTATTTTGGATTTAAGATATTTGAATCCTAGTATATCACCAATAACAAGATTCTTGATATTTATCTCTTATTCTAATTTGTTATCTATCTTTATCAAATAGAAACTTCATAACAAAATAGATATAACAAGATAAATAAATAATTTCAAAAATTAATTATTTATTTTGGATTTAAGATATTTGAATCATAGTATATCACCAATAACAAGATTCTTGATATTTATCTCCTATTCTAATTTGTTATCTATCTTTATTAAATAGAAACTTCATAACAAAATAGATATAACAAGATAAATAAATAAATTCAAAAATTAATTATTTGCAATTTCGGTCCTCATCCAAATAATCACAAACAAGTAATTGAATCATGAACTACTATCCCAATCGAACCTAATGGTGTCATGGATCACAGAACACGAAATTCAATTCATTAAAATTATTTCAATTAACTTAACATGGTTACTAATTTGGGACTGAGGCTATGTTGTTGTTGTTGTTGTAACCTAACATGGTTACTAGCATGTACGAAACTGATTTTAATTAAATCACGAATATGTGTATCATATATACAAAACATGATAATAAATCTCAAAGACAACTTATGTATATCACATATACATAAACTATTAACATGCTTCCAATCATATATCATGTATATATCAGAAGAAAACATGCAACGAAATTAATGGAATCGAACTCGAAGGCTCTGATACCACTGTTGGGTTTTGGGGTTCATACGCAGCGGAAATTACAAAACAATTTTGACAAAAACCCCAACAGATCCGAATCTAATTCCATTAAAAACGTTTAAACCATGAAAAACTTAATCATACCTCAGTCGCAATATACCTTTCTGAAGGTTGATCGATCTCTAAGGAGCTACCAACGACGAACGCCCTCTATCAGCAGTCCATACATGAACGGCGACCGAGATTTGAAGTGCTAGCTTCGAGAGAATACCAAACCTTTTGTTTCTCTCCAAAACGATCCAGATCATACCAAAAACCCTAAGTCGTTTCTGAAACGAAAATAGAGTTTCGACCTTTTGATCTTTCGTCCGTGTATTCTAACTTAAAGCGTTTATTTATACAACCCTTATATATAGACAGTTAAGTAAATTACACCTATACCCCTACTTAAAGAAGTATAAGTGTAATACACCACAAGGACGTTTCCGTAATGAATTTTATCATAAAACCATTCTTAGTGTGCAACCCAATATGCTCATACAACGTTGGCAGTGTACCAAAACACATTTTGGTATACATGTCATAAGCGGCCTCTAGCAAGACATTTTGACTACCCAAGTTGTACGAATATCAAATCGATACAACCTAATCATTAGTGTATATAACATCCTTTTGTCACACGATATCCTTTTGATCAAACATAAGGCATGGAATTGTCATCCAACATGTTCAATCGTACTAGTCTCGATCTCTAGGTAGACTGAAAACATCCAAGTGACATTGATCAATATCAATTCACTTAGACTAGGCCTTTTAATAGTCTAACATATCGAATGATCCACTAGATATCTCTTTTTATATGAGAGGCACAAATTCTTTCTCAATTACACAACTTCATCACATTGCTCACATAGTAACCAATCACAACCTTTATAATCGTCCGGTTAAAGACAACGTTTGATAGTGTCAAATCACTATGTTCCTAATGTTGAAGTCTCTGGTAATCTCAAGTCGAGGACCGAAAAATATACCTATCATGAGAAACAACTATGACTTAATCCATGTGATGTTCTCATAGCGGGTCGGTCCAGACTTTGTTCCCTAACAAGTACTCGTGATCTTGATTCATATCCCTGTACGTATAATCATCATATGATCATCAATAAAGACTCACACTAGTCTTAATTCATTATAGTTTCCAGTATAATGATCGACTAGGGACATTTAGGACATTTATGTAAATACCCATGGATCTTATTATAATGTAAACATGCAAATTAATTATAATAAACAGCAAATGAAATCCTCTATTTTATTAACTAAAAGTATTCATAAAGACAGTTAATGGATTGACCTAGGGCACATTCCCCAACACATACACCACTTGTGGGCATCATAATGTTAGTGGGAGTACTAGCGGTGGAGGTAGTTGGAATGAAGGGGAGTCACAAGAGGATGTTCAATGGTGTGCTCCTTTCCCCGGTGGCCCTTCAGATGGATCATTGCCGAAGAGGTTTAAAGATCATGTTGCCTTTGCAATTTGGAACAACGAGGTATCTAAATTTTTTTTGAACAAAGTACTTACAAAGTTATGGTTTTCGTATAACTGATGCAATGTGTTTTTTGTTATTATAGGATTGCTCGGTGCTCAAGTGTATCAATCATGGTGCTCAAATCTAAGAATGGGACTTACAGTCATGCCACCCTGACACCGAAGTCCTTCAGAGGATTTTCCAGCGGTCTGGGTTGAATCCGCTGATAGACTGCTTATATAGCAAGTCGAATAAGGAGGTTATTCGACCTTTGTGGAGTTATGGTAGCCAGAGATGAACACATTTCACTTACTATTTGATGAAATGACGATTTCTTTGGAGGATTCGAGCCTTCTCCTGAAGATTCCAGTGATGAGCAAAATGGTTGCAATTGAAAACTTTGTGAGGTACACCGAGGAATCTCACTCTAATGCGATTAAGCTGGTGTCCAAACTACTTAGGGTTAGTATTGAAGATGCTGAGGAGGAAGTGAACATCAACAAGTGGCTCACGGTGTAAAAGTGATGGTTGAAGATTCGATGGTGCCTCAAAGCTAGTGCGAATGACACTACTTATTCGCCTGTGGAATGCATTGCCAAGGTGTACTTGTTGTACCTGCTCTTTTGCACCCTTTTTGCAGCTAAGAGTGGGTCTTGGGTATCTATTGCGTTGTTGAAGCTTCTAGAAGATTTGGATGACTTGGGCATGTATGCATGGGGTGCAGCTGCATTAACGTATTTATACCACTGTTGGGGTTTTGGGGTTCATACGCAGCGAAAATTACAAAACAATTTTGACAAAAAACCCAACAGGATCCGAATCTAATTCCATTAAAAATGTTTAAACCATGAAAAACTTAATCATACCTCAGTCGCAATATACATTTCTGAAGGTTGATCGATCTCTAAGGCGCTACCAACTACGAACGCCCTCTATCAGCAGTCCACACATGAATGGCGACCGAGATTTGAAGTGCTAGCTTCGAGAGAATACCAAACCTTTTATTTCTCTCCAAAACGATCCAGAGCATACCAAAAACCCTAAGTCGTTTCTGAAACGAAAATAGAGTTTCGGCCTTTTGATCTTTCGTCCGTGTATTCTAACTTAAAGCTTCTATTTATACAACCCTTGTACATAGACAGTTAAGTAAATTACACATATATCCCTACTTAAATAAGTATAAGTGTAATACACCACAAGGACATTTCCGTCATGAATTTTATCATATAAAATTTATTTTTTTGAACCATCTTAAAATCTCGCAAAACCATTCTTAGTGTGCAACCCAATAGGCTCATACAACGTTGGCAGTGTACCAAAACACATTTTGGTATACAAGTCATAAGCGCCCTCTAGCAAGACATTATGACTACCCAAGTTGTACGAATATCAAATCGATACAACCTAATCAATAGTGTATATAACATCCTTTTGTCACACGATATCCTTTTGATCAAACATAAGGCATGGAATTGTCATCCAACATGTTCAATCGTACTAGTCTCGATCTCTAGGTAGACTGAAAACATCCAAGTGACATTGATCAATATCAATTCACTTAGACTAGGCCTTTTAATAGTCTAACACATCGAGGGATCCACTAGATATCTCTCTTTATATTAGAGGGACAAATTCTATCTCGATTACACAACTTCATCACATTGCTCACATAGTAACCAATCACAACCTTTATAATCGTCCGGTTAAAAACAACGTTTGATAGTGTCAAATCACTATGTTCCTAATGTTGAAGTCTCTGGTAATCTCAAGTCATAGGACTGAAAAAAAATAGACCTATTATGAGAAACAACTATGACTTAATCCATGTGATGTTCTCATAGCGGGTCGATCCAGTACTTTGTTCCCTAACAAGTACTCGTGATCTTGATTCGTATCCCTATACGTATAATCATCATATGATCATCAATCAAGACTCATACTAGTCTTAATTCATTATAGTTTCCAGTATAATGATCGACTGGGGACATTTAGGAAATTTTGGAAATACCCATGGATCTTATTATAATGTAAACATGTAAATTAATTATAATAAACATCAAATGAAATCATCTATTTTATTAACTAAAAGTATTCATAAAGATAGTTAATGGATTGACCTAGGGCACATGCCCCAACAACCGACACTTGGGGTCTGCCACCAGAGTATAAGTTTCTTAGATTGTCGGCTACCTCACATTACTTGAGGTTTATTTGTAAATCTATGTACATTATTATTTTTTTTTTGAATATTTTGAATTAGGATTTGAATTTTTTCAATAACTAACGTTGTATGTATTTTTAGGGATGGGTGCACGAGAACTTCAAACTCGAGCTCACCACATCCAATGCAAAGTACATGGACTACGTGCAACCTTGTATCTCTAGATGGACTCAGAAGCATGAGACAGTGATGAATGTTGACAAGCTTGGGTCCATCAGGAGAACGTCGGACAGGTTGCGGCCAAGCGAGGTGAGTTAGTTAATCAATCGTATTTTCTCTTTATTCAAGTTAGTTTATGTTTACTAATTATGGTAGTTTATGCTTGATTAGGTAACTTGAGACCCTTATGTTAATACCAGGGATAATGGAATTGTGCACCTAATGGCCTTCTATAATGGCACATTGAAGTACATGGATGTGGTAGAGCCCTACCACCCGGAGAGGATTCTGAGACAGCTTGGCCACGTCCAATCTGCACCAGGCCCTCCGTACCGCCTATTGAAGCACAACGAGGCCCATCTGCACTCAAATATTTATCTCAAGTACGAGTTCTTACAAGACAATTGGGAGCATTGGCGTAACCATTTGTTGGACTTCGAAGTTCGTGGTGAGAAGGCACAACGTGAGTTCCTGGCTACACTAGACTATCTACCTTGGATCCGAAAAGTGTCACACTCAGTGATCGAGAACATGAGCCTTGAAGATGAAGACCTTGTTGCCACAACTATCGTTGACAATGAGTTACTGAAGGTATTGAATGTGTTTTGAGTTTTATGTTGATGTGTTCAAAATTAATTGAAACCCTATAATTTTTAACATTAACCTATTTGTTTTGTTTTCATCAGAGTAATATGTGTGCGTTAGACATAACACTACGATGGATGGACTCATCGCCGAAGTTGTGTACGTTAGAGTCTACGAGGAAAATGGTGAGTGGGTCGTCAATTTCCTGTCAGGGAGGAGTCTCGGTCCTACTACCACCACTACCACTACCACCACTACCACCACCGCCGCCACCACCTCCACTGACACATCAGCCCTACCCTACCAGACACTAAGCAGTCCAAGCACGACAACACTTCTACACAATCAAAATCCATCCCAGGTAATGCTCCACCATCACCGGTCGATGCTCGCCCCTCCAAAGAGATGGCGTGGCAATGAATACACTAGGAAGAACTTGAATAAGCTAAAGCAATGAGGGAACTAACTTGTGATTGTAACTTGATTTGTTGTACTTTAGTTTGGATTATGGAACTTGTTGAATGTTGTTGTGTTATTGTTTGAATTGTTGTAGTTTATTTTAGTTTATGGAACTAGTTGAATATTGTTGCCTTATTGTTTGAATTGTTGAAGTTTATTTTGCCAAATTCATCAAGTCTTCATTGTTATGTATATTGTTGAATGTTACTGTCCTTTGTTGTTTGAATGTTTGGTGATGTTAATGTTGTATGATGCATGTGAATTCTGCTTAAATAAAGTAGTTTTTTTTTATCAGAATACAGTCTCGGTCAGTCGGTAAATTTTTTTTTGGCTAATCTGGGTCCCTCAGGACTGTAATTGTTCAGGAACTTACGCCTATTTGTTATCGAAAGATATATTTTATCCCATTTGAAACCATGATTGGGGTTAATATTGCTTCAACAGAACTAAGAAGTTAGCTACTTTCTCGGTCTTAAATGACCGAGACAAACCAATAAATCTCGGTAACCAAATACCAAGTTTTATGTTCAATACATTATTTGGTCTTGTTTCGGTTAGGCGTGTCTGACATGTAAGCATAAGTATCATTCATGGAACTCCGAGATAACTGGGAGATTCTCGTTGGCCATTGACCGGGAGTTGTGGACACTACTTAATTTTGTATAGTATCGGTTGTTTGTGAATGAGTATGTAGAGCCCAGCTCGGTTGGGAGTGGATAAAAATTTGTTTATAATCTCGGTGCATGTGTACCGTGATGTAACCTAATTTCAAAAATTAAGTAACTATTTAGTATGCAGTAAGTGACAAGGCGATGCCATTCTCGGTTACTGCATGGCGAGATCTTAGTTTAGCTTTCAGACTTGAGGTATTGAGATTAAGTTCTGATATAATTGGATAAAGAAAATATGCAACGAAACTAGAAATAAATTGAATCTTGCACCAACGCTCATAATAGATCAACAAATGACACATGTTCTATGACTACAATAGTGCAACGTAGTAACTAATAACATAAACAATAGCGTAAACTACACTAAAACATTCTTTTTACAATCACGTTCTTAAGGCAAAGCTAAGTCTACTACAGAATGCGTGCCTAGCTGAGAAGTCACCACTGGCACGATTTCTTGAATTATGATTCCATCATGCCAACCTTTACCTCACTTCACAAACATATCTTTCCCACGATGGATATAAAGATGGAAGAGGTGCATTCACAATCAACTTCACCTATAAAATATAAAATACAACAAAGAATACATTATCAAATAAATCGAAATTGATAAAAACATCAAGTAAAGTACAAAATTAATGTAAGAATGTAACCTAACCCAATAGATGTTCCTATCATTAATCATGCCAATAATGAGTCGACTATCGAAAGATGGTGGTGGGTCATTTTGTAGAGGAAGAAATGTGGGGCAATTATCATGCGAGAGTTGTTGGGGCATGTGCCCTAGGTCAATCCATTAACTGTCTTTATGAATACTTTTAGTTAATAAAATAGACGATTTCATTTGCTGTTTATTATAATTAATTTGCATGTTTACATTATAATAAGATCCATGGGTATTTAAAGAAATATCCTAAATGTCCTTAGTCGATCATTATACTAGGAACTATAATGAATTAAGACTAGTGTGAGTCTTGATTGATGATCATATGATGATTATACGTATATGGATACGAATCAAGATCACGAGTACTTGTTAGGGAACAAAGTATTGGACCGACCCGCTATGAGAACATCACATGGATTAAGTCATAGTTGTTTCTCATGATAGGTATATTTTTCGGTCATCGACTTGAGATTACCGAGACTTCAACATTAGGAACATAGTGATTTGACACTATTAAACGTTGTCTTTAACCGGACGATTATAAAGGTTGTGATTGGTTACTGTGTGAGCAATGTGATGAAGTTGTGTAATCGAGATATAATTTGTCCCTCTCATATAAAGAGAGATATCTAGTGGACCCCTCGATGTATTAGACTATTAAAAGGCCTAGTCTAAGTGAATTGATATTGATCAATGTCACTTGGATGTTTTCAGTCTACCTAGAGATCGAGACTAGTACAATTGAACATGTTGGATGACAATTTCATGCCTTATGTTTGATCAAAAGGATATCTTGTGACAAAAGGATGTTATATACACTATTGATTAGGTTGTATCGATTTGATATTCGTACAACTTGGGTAGTCATAATGTCTTGCTAGAGGCCACTTATGACTTGTATACCAAAATGAGTTTTGGTACACTACCAACGTTGTATGAGCCTATTAGGTCGCACACTAAGAATGGTTTTGCGAGAATTTAAGATGGTTTAGAAAAATGAATTTTATATGATAAAATCCATCACAGAAACGTCCTTGTGGTGTATTACACTTATACTTCTTTAAGTAGGGGTATATGTGTAATTTACTTAACCGTTTATATACAAGGGTTGTATAAATAGACGCTTTAAGTTAGAATACACGTACAAAAGATTAAAATGCCGAAACTCTATTTTCGTTTTAGAAAACGACTTAGGGTTTTTGGTATGCTCTGGATCATTTTGGAGAGAAACAAAAGGTTTGGTATTCTCTCGAAGCTAGCACTTCGAATCTCGACCGCCGTTCGTGTGTGGACTACTGGTAGTGGGCATTCGTCGTTGGCTGCGCCTTAGAGATCGATCAACCTTCAAGAAAGTATATTGCGATTGAGGTATGATTAAGTTTTTCATGGTTTAAACGTTTTTAATGGAATTAGATTCGGATCTTGTTGGGGTTTTTGTCAAAATTGTTTTGTAATCTCCACTGCGCATGACCCCAAAACCCAACAGTGGTATCAGAGACTTCGAGTTCGATTGCCTTAAATTCATTTCATGTTTTCTTCTGATATATACATGATATATGATTGAAAGCATGTTAATAGTTGATGTATATGTGATATACAAAAGTTTTCTGTGAGATTTATTATCATGTTATGTGTATATGATACATATATTCGTGATTTAATTGAAATTAGTTTCATACATGCTAGTAAGCATGTTAGGTTAATTCGAATAATTTTAATGAATTGAGTTTCATGTTCTGTACCCCCGTTCACTGACTGGTCACCGGGACCGCCGTCTAACTAATCCTAACGCACGAAATTTCTTTATTAGTGAATAGTATAAAATCTCCAAATTGTTTAGTGATTTAACAAATCAATAAAAATATATGATATTTCATTGTTTACATAAAATCACTAAAACTGAATAAAATCCCTTTATTAAATTTTAAGTCTCACGCCATCCATTTTAAACACTTGTCAAGGCCTCGATCACACTAATACAGTTTCACCATAGCTGGGTGTATTGTGTTATCTTGGTGAGACAAGTTGGATAAGAGTTACCTAAATGTTTAAAATGGTCCGACTTAATAAAGCTATCAAAATAGTTTTGATAGCTTTAGGCACACGATGAGATTAAAACATGATAAGACATAAGATGTCCCGTATCTCATAAAAGTATCTAAAAATTACATAATATGTAATTGGTAACTGTTACCTACCTAAATAATCTAGTTTTGTGTTTCATGCCATAGCTGTCATAGAATTAGGTGAAATATGGATTTTAGTCCCCTAAATAAACAGTGTGTTTTAGGAGGGTTATTAATTTAGTGGGAGTCTATTCCTCTATACTAAAATAAACTTTGCATAATCTTTATTGTAGATCAATGGCCTATTCAAGTAACAATAATCCCCCGTCACTGCGATCCATCCTTGAGAAGGATAAGCTATCTGGGATTAACTTTCTTGACTGGTTCAGAAACTTAAGAATTGTTCTTAAGCATGAACGCAAGTTGTATATCCTGGATGCTCCAATTCTTGAGGACCCACCAGCCAATGCTACGAAAGCTGTGAAGGATACGCATAATAAGCATGTCAACGATTCTATTGATGTTGCATGTATTATGCTTGGCAACTATGGTTCTGAACTTGAAGGACATGGAACTAATGGAAGCCTACGACATGGCTATAACGCTGAAGGAAATGTTCCAACAACAAGCTAGGCAAGAAAGGTTCGAGACAATCGAAAACCTACATTCTTGAAAGATGACTGAGGGTGCGTCAGTTAGTCCTCATGTTTTGAAGATGAAGGGCTATGTTGACCAGCTTGATAGACTCGGATTTCCCATAAGCCAAGAGTTGGCTATGGATTTGATCCTAAATTCATTACCTGAAAGTTACTCACAATTTGTAATGAACTACAATATGAATAATATGGAGAAATTAATTTCAGAGTTGCATTTGATGCTCAAAACTGCTGAACAAAATATCAAAAAACCTTCTAGTAATGTGTTGATGGTCCAAAAGGGAAAGGGAATGAAGAAGAAAGGCAAAGGCAAGGCTAAAGTTGTCAAGGCTCCTGCTACACCTATCGCAAAGCCTGTGGAACAAGTCAAGCCCCAGCCTGTTCTTGCTTCAAAACACCCAAAAGAAAAGGAAGGAAATTGTCATTTATGTTATGCACCTGGACATTAGTTCAGAAATTGTAAACTCTATCTGGAAGATCTAAAGAAGAAAAAGGGTAGTGCGACTACCACTACAGGTATTTATGTTATTGAAATTAATTTATCTACTAGCGATTTTTGGGTATTAGATACCAGATGTGGATCTCAAATTTGTATAAATGTGCGGGGACTCACCAGAAGTAGAAAGTTGAAGAAAGGAGAAGTCATCCTCCGCGTAGGGAATGAAGCAAGATTTGCTGCCCTGATTGTTGAACCATATGACTTAGTCTTACCTAGTTGACTTATCTTAACTTTAAATAATTGTTATTTTGTGCCTGCCTTGAGCAAAAACATCATTTCTGTTTCATGCTTGGATATTGATGGTTTCAATTTTATTATTGCGAATAATAGATGTTCCATTTCTCGTAAAGGAATATTTTATGCACATGCTGATTTGTATGATGGTCTTTATATTCTAAGCATGAAAAGGTCCACTGATACTCCAGTCTTTAACATAAATACAAAGAGATTTAAGTCAAATGATTTGAATCAAACTTATCTTTGGCTTTGTCGTCTCGGGCACATAAATGAGAAACGCATAACGAAGCTCCATAAAGATGGACTTCTAGATTCATTTGATTTAGAAACATATGAAACGTGCGTATCTTGTTTACGAGGTAGGATGACTAAAAGTCCCTTTACTGGACACAGTGAAAGGGCAAGTGATTTATTGGGTCTAATACATACTGATGTAAGCGGTCCTATAAACACAATGGCTAGAGGAGGTTATCAGTACTTCATTACATTTACTGATGATTTCAATAGATATGGTTATGTATATCTAATGAAACATAAAGCTGAATCATTTGAGATGTTTCGGACGTTTCAAAATGAAGTGCAGAATCGACTTGGTAAAACTATCAAAATAGTTCGGTCAGATCGAGGTGGTGAATATTTGAGCCAAGAATTTAATGATCATCTTAGAAATTGTGGGATTGTCTCCCAATTGACTCCACCAGCAACTCCACAGTGGAATGGAGTTTCTGAAAGGAGAAATCGAACCTTATTAGATATGGTTCGATCTATGATGAGTCATGTAGATCTTCCCTTATACTTTTGGGCTTATGCATTACAAACTGCAGCTTTCACTCTAAATCGAGTTCCTTCTAAAATTGTTGATAAAACACCATATGAGATATGGTGCGGGAAGAAACCTAGTTTGTCTTTCCTTAAGATTTGAGGTTGTAAGGCTTACGTAAAATGACAATTCTCAGAAAAACTAGCACCTAAATCTGACAAGTGTTTATTTATGGGGTATCTTAAGGAAACAAAAGGATATTGCTTTTATAATCCCGCTGAGAACAAAGTGTTTGTTGCTCGGTATGGTGCCTTTATGGAAAAACAATTTATTTCAAAAGACACTAGCGAGAGAGAAATAAATCTTGAAGAAGTTCAAGAATCCCAGATAAACCCTGAACCGCTACTGGAAGTTCAACAACGTTCTGAACCAGTTGAACCTCCGCAAGTGAGACAAGGCCCACGTAAATCTGGTAGGGTAAGACATGAGCCAGAGAGATTCGAATTTCTCATTACTGATAGTCGTGATGTGTTGCTTATGGATCAAAATGAGCCCACCACTTATCAGGAGGCTATGTATGGACCAGACTCAGATAAATGGCTAAGTGCCATGAACACTGAGATGCAATCCATGTATGATAACCAAGTTTGGAACTTAGTTGATTTACCTTAAGGTGGTAAGACCATTGGATGTAAATGGGTTTTCAAGAAGAAAACTAACATGGATGGCAATGTGCATACTTTTAAAGCAAGACTTGTAGTAAAAGGTTTCAAGCAGATTCAAGGTGTTGATTATGATGAAACTTTTTCGCCAGTAGCCATGCTTAAATCCATAAGAATTTTAATTGCATTACTGCATATTATGACTATGAGATATGGCAAATGGCTGTAAAAATAACATTTCTTAATGGAAAGTCAGCTTGCTTGAGGACGTGTATATGACACAACCTGAAGGTTTTGTACATCCTGAGAATTCTAGGAAGGTATGCAAGCTTCAAAGATCCATTTATGGATTAAAGCAAGCTTCTTGGAGTTGGAATCTTCGTTTTGATGAAGCAAACTAGGATTTTGGTTTTATTAAGAACGAAGATGAGCCTTGTGTATACAAGAAGGTCAGTGGGACTGTAGTTATTTTTTTGGTACTGTATGTTGATGATATATTACTCATTGGAAATGACATCCCAACATTACATAATGTCAAGTCTTGGTTAGGGAAGTGTTTCTCAATGAAAAACTTAAGAGATGCAGCCTATATCCTAGGGATAAGAATCTATAGGGATAGATCTAAAAGGCTAATTGGTCTAAGCGAGTGCTTACATAGACAAGGTGCTGAATAGGTTCAGTTTGCAAGACTCTAAAAGAAGATTGCTGCCAATATCTCATGGCATAAGTCTCGGTAAGAATTAATGTCCTAGGAAAAATGATGAGCGAGACCGTATGAATAAGATTCCATATAGATGATTTTAAAAGTGATATAGATTATTTTAGATCGCAATTTGGATATGTGTTTACTTTGAATGGTGGTGCAGTAAGGTGGAAAAGTTCGAAGCAAGAGACTGTGGTAGATTCTACAACAGAAGCTGAGTATATTGCAGCGTCCAATGCAAAGAAAGGAGGCAGTTTGGATCAAAAATTTTCATTTCTGAACTTGGTGTGGTTCCAAGTATTGCTAACCCTGTTTGTTTGTATTGTGACAATAACGGGGCAATAACACAGGCCAAGGAACCTAGATCACACCACAGATCCAAACATATACCTAGGCGTTTTCATCTCATCAGAGAAATTATTGAGAGGGGAGACGTAAAGATTTGCGAGTACCTACTGAAGACAACGTTACGGATCCATTGAGAAAAGCTCTTCCACAAGCAAAACATGATGGTCATGTTAGATCATTAGGCATTAGATGGATATATGATTGGCCTTAGTGCAAGTTGGAGATGTTGGGGCATGTGCCCTAGGTCAATCCATTAATTGTCTTTATGAATACTTTTAGTTAATAAAATAGACGATTTCATTTGTTGTTTATTATAATTAATTTGCATGTTTACATTATAATAAGATCCATGGGTATTTAAAGAAATATCTTAAATGTCCCTAGTCGATCATTATACTAGGAACTATAATGAATTAAGACTAGCGTGAGTCTTGGTTGATGATCATATGATGATTATACGTATAGGGATACGAATCAAGATCACGAGTACTTGTTAGGGAACAAAGTACTGGACCGACCCGCTATGAGAACATCACATGGATTAAGTCATAGTTGTTTCTCATGATAGGTATATTTTTCAGTCCTCTGGCTTGAGATTACCAGAGACTTCAACATTAGGAACATAGTGATTTGACACTATCAAACGTTGTCTTTAACCAGACGATTATAAAGGTTGTGATTGGTTATCGTGTGAGCAATGTGATGAAGTTGTGTAATCGAGATAGAATTTGTCCCTGTCATATAAAGAGAAATATCTAGTGGATCCTTTGATGTATTAGACTGTTAAATGGCCTAGTCTAAGTGAATTGATATTGATCAATGTCACTTGGATGTTTTCAGTCTACCTAGAGATCGAGACTAGTACGATTGAACATGTTGGATGACAATTCCATGCCTTATGTTTGATCAAAAGGATATCGTGTGACAAAAGGATGTTATATACACTATTGATTAGGTTGTATCGATTTGATATTCGTACAACTTAGGTAGTCATAATGTCTTTCTAGAGGTCGCCTATGACTTGTATACCAAAATGTGTTTTGGTACACTGCCAACGTTGTATGAGCCTATTGGGTCGCACACTAAGAATGGTTTTGCGAGATTTTAAGATGGTTCAGAAAAATGAATTTTATATGATAAAATTCATGACAGAAACATCCTTGTGGTGTATTACACTTATACTTCTTTAAGTAAGGTATATGTGTAATTTACTTAACTGTTTATATATAAGGGTTGTATAAATAGACGCTTTAAGTTAGAATACACGTACGAAAGATTAAAAGGCCGAAACTCTATTTTCATTTTAAAAAATGACTTAGGGTTTTTGGTATGCTCTAGATCGTTTTGGAGAGAAACAAAAGGTTTGGTATTCTCTCGAAGCTAGCACTTCGAATCTCGGCCGCCGTTCGTGTGTGTACTACTGGTAGAGGGCATTCGTCGTTGGCAGCGCCTTAGAGATCGATCAACCTTCAGAAAGGTATATTGCGACTGAGGTATGATTAAGTTTTTCATGGTTTAAACGTTTTTAATAGAATTAGATTCGATCCTATTGGGGTTTTTGTCAAAATTGTTTTGTAATCTCCGTTGCACATGAACCCTAAAACCCAACAAGAGGTTTATGAGAATGACGTTAAAAGTCGTTGATATTAACAACCATATGTCTGAAAGTGTCAACCATTCGTCAAAAGAGGCACCAACCCGATCATCCGGACAATAAATGGCAGTCTTCACCTTCTCATAACTTGTTCCAAGTCCTTCCCATCAAAGAGATTCATTCCCCGTTATCTCATCGAACAACTTTCTACGTATTAACTCCAAGCATCGGCAACAACTGATATCCACAATTACCATCGCACGTCACATCAATAGTGCTCTTAACGTATGACAACCAATTCGATTGTATGCAATGAGAATAACCGACCTAAGATACACCTTGGGTTACCCGACGTGTCTAACGTATTTTAGACCTTCCTTTATTTTGCTTCTTCCTCGAACTAGATGCCTCTTCTTTTGATAGTACATACTCAAATCCGCTTGGCAATCTTGTTGTCGAAGTATCTTCTTCATCGTGTTTCCTTTATGATCCTTTCTTCTTTCCTTTGTTCAGCAAACTTCCAACTGTAGACCTCGGTGTTCGTTATTTTGTCTTTATTTTTGTAGGTAGGATAACTCCCAGTGTAGATGAAGCTGACTAATCTCTTTAAGTTGCCGAATAATCCTAATTTGATAATCCTCATCAGTGTAAGCATGAAACGTTTCCAACACTCTTTGAATCTCATCGTTCACATTATACTTAGCCCCACCCACAAGATTCTCTTGTACCATACTCAACTTTCGCCAGTATACATAAATGTCCCCGAGTGGGATGGGTGAACCAACAAATTTATGGAAGTTTGTCTCGTGTGCACAAAGAAGACCTTGCGTGATACGTATCTCACAACCATAATGAGTAGAGTCATGTCTAACATCCTCTCCATTTTCAAATGTATCTCTAATTAACTTAAGCTCCCTTCGATAGACATATCCACGTAACCGACGATACAAAGTGTCGGCATATTCAGGCTGCGCTACATTCAAAGTAAGCTCAAATAATGCCTTGATGTTGTTATGCTAGATCCTAAGAAGACCATCAACCACACTTTACAAAGTTTCAAAATTTGCTTGACTGTTGGCAAAATGTAGCTTCAAATTGGAATGCGTAGACTCAACACTCTGCGTCGTTGTTTCCCTAAAGTGCATAATTCAATATATCTATGCCGATACAGATTTTTCCTTATGCATATTCACCCATGTGTTATCCAAGTAATCAATAAGACCCTTCACAATTCCGAACTCACAATGTAAGTCATTCATCCTAAGCTCAAATGATGCCTCCAACTTAGCATACAACAAGCTCGTCTACTTATTGATGAAATGAGCAAAGCCTTCGTTATCCCCAAACATCTTCTTAGCCTTGGCCAATAATACTTTATTAATGTGCCAATAGCAAAAAATGTGAAAAGATGTTGGAAATACTTCTTCAATAGCACTAATAAGGCATAACTCCCAATTCATAACAATCACATCAGGTTTAGGCCACCCGTCCAATATGGATCTCAAGTCATCAAGTGCCTAAACATAATTTGCATCAATCTCCAATGATATAAAAGCAAACCCAACTAAGAACATCAAATGTGTCGAAGTGATGCCAACTATCTCCAATAACGACATCTGATACCTATTAGTTTTGCATGTGCAATCCATTAGAAGAACCAATGACAAACACCATAGCAACTTGATTGAATTTGGATGTGACCAAAATAAATTAGTGACATTCGACTTGCGATGCTTCATATGCCAAGACATCCACTTATTCTTCTCTAATATGTGCAATAGTTATTGCATTTGAGTCCTCCCACATGCATCCTCAATTCGATATTTTTTTTCGTACATTATATAGTGCGCATAGTCAAAACATTATTTACATCCCTTTGCTTCAACATATTAAGGATATCTCTTGGCTTCGCATTCCCCTTAGTCATCTGCACCACAACCACCTGCTCACCCATATCCAATCTTCCTGTAAATGAGTGGTCGTCCAAGTTTTTGATGGGGTCGTAATTGTGTCTCCCACACATGATAGTGATGTACCACAAAGAATCCACATTTTTCTTCATGTTAATAAGGAAATGGCACCCACATTTTTTTGTACTAGTTTGAGTCCTTGTATTTTCCTCCTCTTCAAATCTTTGTGTCAAAGTAAGTTTTGTTTCTTTGGCTTTCCCTACTCTTTGTGACATTCCCGTAAATGTACTAGACCTCTCACATGCAAGTTTGACCTTTCCCCTGCACTTAATCCCTCTGACATCAAAGTGTTTTGTTACTAACACTAACTTGTTCGCACGACCAATCATTTGAAGCCATGAAATAGCCGATTCTCTATATGGGAATGGCCTACAAGGAATAAAAGCATCATTGTAGTCCGGAAATAACGTCAAAATCGGCATTACCTGCAATACAAACATTAAACCCTAAGGACTCAACACCAATACAACATATTCACTAAAAAAACACTAAAACCACATTCTCGGTAGTACAGGTCTGCGACTTGAAACTTAGCGTCGTACATGGGAAACTGATAAGTATGGAAGTGTCTCGGTATGCAATGACCAAGACACTTCTATGTGTCTCGGTCACATCTTGACCGAGACTTATGAATACGTCTCATTGGTCAATGACCGAGACTTGTCCGTAAGTCTCGGTCCTGTGAAACAATCGAGCCCGTGCAAAAACATGAAAAAACAAAAAAAAGACAATAAATAGCAACAAATAACTCTTCTTGCACCTCCTCTTGCACCATTATGGTATATTCGACCATTTTACACCGAAAACAACTTCAGAATGATATGAAAGCGCAAGAATCGATACACGTTGAGAAAAAATGTGGCTTTAGGTTAGATATGAGAGACAAATGAGGTGGGGTGCCCCAAAATTTGTTCCAAAATGTGTTGTGAGATTGTTGAGAGTTTATATGAAGGGGAAATAGTGTCATTTACATCAAAGTGTAATTTATAGGGGAGAATGACAAAAAATAGATGCCTTCATTAATTAGTGGGGTGCCAATAATAGCGCTCTATAAAATAGATCAAAAGGTATAATAGACCAACCATGTCTTGATCCATGACAACTGAAAATTATACTAGTAATAATAAAATAGTTGTATAGGTGACATATTTTATAGTAAAAAGGAAAAATTTGTAAATTTGATTTTATAGATAAGTAATAAAATTTTAATTAATTTAATTTAGTTAAAACCGTTGCTTGATGTCGCATTATGTGGTGAGGATATATATATATATATATTAAAGATCTAAAAAATTAAGTTCAACTTAGTAGAAATAGTAATATATGTGTATTATACTAATTATTATGGCCAGGTGTGACAGATAATCTGAACCAAATATAAAACCATTATTGGTATATTTAGACGGGATGGGGCGTCTAAATTTGCAAAAGGCTATGATTATATCCTTAAGACAAGAATCCGCATAATAACACTTGTCGGGTAGAAAAATTAAAGCTTGACTGTAACTTTTATTATTGAGTTAAGACGGTATGGGACGTATTAACTCAACAGATAAGAGGGAAGTAATTGTTACGATTTTTCCACCATGAAATGAAATAAAGTGGAAACTAATAAATCACCAACTCTAATAGCCTAGATAATATTGTTACGCGTACCTATTAAACAAATGACTAAGTAAAAAACATATATACACACTAAGATAACTTCTATTTAAGTAGAGGTCGCTACTATGATATCTACTGAAAGTCAAGTTGTGAGTGAGAATCTTACTATGATTGAAAACCCAATTGAGGACACCCATATGACTAACCAACATTCAGGAACTGAACCCATAGAACAAACGCGAGAACCAATTGTGAACCAATTATTCTAAAGTTTCCTAAGATATATGAGTCAGTAGCAGGCAACTAGGAAAATACCTAAAACCGACTAGTAGTGCCTTGTTAAAATATTACCAATAAAGCCACAAACCTAATGATCTTAATCTAAGACTTTAGGCAAACACTTATGATGGGGCATCCGATGTCAAAAAAGTTGATAAATGGTTAAAGGAAACAAAAAATGCCTTAAATTTTATGAGAATGCCAAAAGAAATTAGGGTTTCAGTAGCCTCTTATCAATTGATTAGTCAGGCAGCCAATTGATAAGAAATGATACAAAATGATCCTAATATTGGTATGAAAATAATGAAGTGGGAAGATTTAGAGGATTTATTTGTCCAACAATATTTTCCTTAAACCTTGAGGGCATAACTCAAAGTTGAGTTTGCTCAGTTAACTCAAAAGCGAATGATAGTACAAGAATACGAGGCTAAGTTCACCAAGATAGCTCGATATGCATCAGCTATGGTTACCAATAAGCAAGATAGGGCAGGAAAACTCTTCTTTAGGCTAAGGTATGACATTTGATAGGCATTAACACCATTTTAGCATAAAATTATAGAGTAATGATTGAGGGAGCTTTAACAGTCCAGGTAGAAATTCAGCAAGACGAAAAACTTTGAAATAAGAAGTTAGAAAAAATGGGAAGGAAAACTGGAACCAAGTAAACTCTGAAAGAAAATATCCAGTAGGTGAATAGTCATACGCTAGGGTAGAAAGAAAAAATGAAACTCAAAATAAGTTTAGTAGGCAAGAAAAAACAAACTTTAACAATTTTCGTTGTGGGAGAAACCAAGAATTAACTCACCCATATTTGTAATCTAACAAGGAAAAATGGTACAAACACCAATGCAAACATGCTTTATGTGTAATCTACCAGGACATATAGCCCGTCACAATCCTTGAAATCTAAATAGTGTTCCACCTCACCCTAGTCAACTCCTAGGGCAACCAATAAATTGCAACCAGCCAAGAACTTTGGGCGAGTCAATGTCACCTCATTGAATTATTACCACCCAATGCGGTAGTCGAAGGTATATTTCCTTTTTTTTAATAAACAAATTAAGGTATTGTTTGACTTTGGTGCTACTCCCTTTATTATCTCTAAAGAAATTGCAAAAAACTTGGAATTACCAATAGGAGATTTAGAAAATACTATTAGAATTTACACACCACTTGGAAGCACTACAACAAAAGAAAAATTTTAAAACTCATGTGAATTTAGACTACATTATAAAATATTCTTAGTTGACCATATAGTACCTAATTTGAGGAATGAATTAGTTAGCACAATATCATGCTCAAATTAACTATCAAAAGAAAAAAAAGGTATATCTAACCCTTCCAACTGGACAAACTCTTATAAAAAAGGGCAAAGCCCAAAATATCCACATAACTATAATGGCTACTCTTAAAACTTTCCATTGAGGATAAGAAGAACCCAAAAATATTTCTCAACCCAACAGTTGAAAATGCTGACCTTAACATGACTGACATTCCAGTAGTAAGAGATTTTAAGGAGGTACTTATAGATGAGTTACCATAACTTACTCCAGTTAGAGAATTTGATTTTCAAATTGACCTTATTCCTGGAGCTAATCCTATTGCCATTACACCATATAGAACGTCGTATAAGGAATTATAGGAATTAGATAAACAACTTCGAGAATTAGAAGAGAATGGGTTTATACAAAAAGTACATCTCCTTAGGGTGCTCCTGTCTTATTTGTCAAAAAGAAAGATGGAACATTGAGATTGTGTATATTATTTGAAATTGAATGCTTTAACCATAAAGAATCGTTACCAACTTCCACGAATCGATGACCTTTTTGACCAATGAAAAGGAGCTAAATGTTTTTCCAAAAATTAATTCTAGATTAAGATATCACCAATTAAGGATCAAACCCTTAGATGTACCTAAGACTGCTTTGAACTTGTTAAAGACACTATGAATTTTTATTTATGCCTTTTGGATTAACTAATGCACCAGCGGCATTCATGGATCTAATGAATTATATTTTCCGAGCTTATCTTGAAAAATCATTGTCATATTTGTAGATGATATTCTAATTTACTCATCTACCTATGAGGACCATGAAAACATCTTCGAATCACTTTCCAAACTTTTATCAATTACCAATTATATTCAAAATTGACCGAATATGAGTTTTGGATGAAAAAAAGGTCAAGTTCTTAGGTCATGTGATTTCTGAAAAAGGAATTGAGTCAGACTAAGAAAAAGTAAAATCAATTCTCTAATGGAAACAACCTACCTCAATCACAGAAATTAGAAGTTCTTAGGGCTAGTAGGATATTACCGAAGATTCATTCAAGATTTTTTCAAACTAGCTGAACCCATCACTAAATTGAATAGGAAAAATGTCAGGTTTTTTTGGGACAAAAATTGAGAACTCTTTTAGAGAACTTAAAAAAATGACTTATAATCGCACCCATAATGATCCCCCCTGTGAGTGGTGTCGAGTTTGTCATTTATACAGACGTATCCCATAATGGACTAGGAGCGATTTTAAAGCAATCTTGAAAAGTAGTTGCATATGCATCTAGAAAATTAAAAGTCCAAGAAAATAATTATCCAACCCATGACCTAGAACTGCAGCAACAGTCTTTGCTCTAAAAATTTGGAGACAATATCTTTATTGAGAAAAATTACAATTTACTCTGATCATAAATGTTTACAATACATCTATACTCAATGGAACTTAAATCTTAGGCAAAGAAGATGGTTAGGACTCCTAAAAGATTACGACTTTGCTCTCCAATATCACCCAAGAAAAGCTAACGTAGTGGCAAATGCCCTAAATAGATCAAATCCTTAGATAAATCATATCAAGTTTCACAAATGGAATATGCATCGAACCGTTGAGCAAAATGCCTTAATCATTAAGGAAGATACCACCCAAGTTATTATTAAAAATATAGTGTTAGATTCTACCACTCGACTACAAGTAAAACTAGCTCAACAAAATGATCCAAAACTGACAAAAATTAAATATCAATTAAAAACTGGAAAAAAATTACCAAAGTGGTATATATCTCCCAAAGATATTTTGCTCTTCAAAAATAAAATAGTAGTATCTCAAAACCCTGCTATTAAAACTCTATTGTTGGAAGAAGCACATCAATCAAAGTCTTTGATACGTCCAGGATGCGATAGTATGTATCATAATCTCAAATGACAATATTAGTTTCAAGGTATGAAGCAAGAAATAGCTGAGTATGTTTCAAAATGTCTTAATTGTCAACAAGTTAAAGCTTAACATAGTAGACCAGCTAGATTTTTACAACCTTTACTAATAGGAAAATGGAAATGGGATGATATAATAATGAATTTTTTCATTGCATTTCCAAGAAATTACAAATGATAAGTCTCAATATGGGTAATAGTTAATTGACTTACAAAAACAACTAGATTCTTACCCATAAAATCTTCTGATACACCCACTAGTCTCGCAGAATTGTACGAAAAAGAAGTTTTTCAACTTCATGGTATTCCTATAACTATTGTCTCAGATAGGGTTTCTAGATTCACCTAAATTTTTTTGAAATCATTTCAAAAACATATGGGAACAAAACTTACCATGGGCTCTGCTTATCACCCATAAACAGGTGGACAAAGTGAATGAACTATTCAAATTTTGGAAGATATGCTCCGAGCTATTATAATCGATTTTCAAGATGGATGGAGCAAATATCTTCACTTAGCTAAATTTGCATATAATAATAGTTACCAAACAAGTATTAGAATGGCTCCATTCGAATCATTATATGGTAGACCATGTTGATCCCCAACTTGTTGGCTAAATAAAGTTGATAAGGTACCGTTAGGACCTAAAATAATAGCTGAGACTAGTGAAAAAATTTAAATAATACAAAATTGACTAAAAATTGCTCAGAGTCGTTAAAAGACTTACGCATACTCAGGCTGAAAATCATCATAATTTCAAGCTAACGAACTTATCTTTCTAAAAGTAAGTCCTATGAAATGAATTCAACGCTTTGGAAAAAAAGAAAAAATATCTCCTCGCTTCATTGGTCCTTTCCCTGTTACTAAACGAATTGAATAAACATCCTACAAAATTGATCTACCTCTGGCACTGGGTAAAATACATGAAGTCTTTCATGTGTCCATGATGAGAAAATATAAACCCGACTCCTCCCACATTATACAATGGAATGATCTATATATAGAACCAGACTCCTCCTATCAAGAACAACCAATTCGTGTACTAGACGAAAAGGCTCAATAGTTACGTAATTGCCAAATAGAATTGGTAAAATTTATGTGGCAACATCATTTAATGAAAGGCAACTTCGGAATCAAAGTCTGAAATGTAAAATGCTTACCCACTTTATTCAATTAAACATCTGCATCGCCTCATGAATCTAAATATATTATTTAATAAAGTATATATATAGATATATACCAATGGGAAAGAAAAAAGATGCAAAACTCTTTCCAGGCAATAAAGATTACAGTGTTAGATGACCCAATAACAAATCCCCTCAAAGCATTTAAAGCTCTTCACAAATAATATATACATAAGTAGCGACAAGGGAAGTAGGGGCAACAAGGAGGAAATTCCACCAAACATAACGGAACCAAATTTGGAACATTTGCTACTGTCTCACAGTATCTGGCAAATCATGCACAAACACCAACATATAATCTTGCCATATGGCTAAATTATGGAACATACAACATAGTAGAATCCGATAAGTCGATAATAGTACCCCAATACCCTCAAGATCAGGAGAACATGTCAAGATATGACCTTGGCTCATGGATCGATTATAGAGCATACAACCCTGATGGTTATGAAATAAATCACAACTCCGATGAAAGCATATTTTTCATAGGAGATTCAGAAGAAGAATATGCTAACTTCTTCTACCTATATGAGAATCCAATGACAGAACTATTTCTACCAGTGCCCGAACCAGAAGTCTTGCAAGAAAATATAGTAAAAATTAAAGAATATATCATGGATAGTCCTCCTACTACTGATGAGACAATCTTTGCATGTTACGAAGTAGATGTTGAGGCTCGAGAAGAAAGTACATCAAGACTCTAGTACTGGTAGCAACTAGCCAATTGTTATAAGTACCTTTATTTAATTAAATTTCAAGGATGAGATTTTATTTTACAAGGGGAGAATTTGACACCCTAAAATAACTCACACCTAAAAAAAAGCACAAATAAAACCCTTATAGCCAGTAAAAAATGGAAAAGTATCTCTGACACTATGATGACCCGTAACATCTTAAATTCTTTGTTAAGAAAAGAATAAAATGTTCCTTAATCCTTATCTTAGATCTATGAATGAAAAAGACGTTTCAATCTTTAGGAAATGAGTAAAAAGTTGACATTATGACTGACAATAACTCTTCAACATAAGAAATTAGTTATAACTAAATGGATCATTCATCTTTATCTGATTATTATGATCAATAACGACATTCAATAGATTTATTATTATTTTATTCTGTCATTATGAAAAAAATGAATTTAAGACTATTTTAATCATTCTCAGCATTATAAATAGGAGGATCGATTCAACATTAATGCATATTTATAATCTTTGTTTCTTTCATTATTATGTAGAGAAGGAACCCTGCAGAATTCTTGTTTAGAGATCTGATAAGATGATTTTCTTGTTATATGTTATTAATTCTTTATATATGTCTTGACACTAACAATCTTATTACCTTGCTATTGTCCTAACTATCTGTATGTGAGATTCAAGCCGACAGGTTACAATTGTCTACCAAAGTGGTTGTTGTGGTCCGCCAAATCTTGTCATGTGTCGACGACACTTTATTGATATTAATGACCATGGCGTGAATTTGGTTTTAAGGCAAAATTATGAGGTCCACCAGTGTGATTACTAACTAATATTGTTTGCAATTAGTGATATATGATGATGTTATTTTTTTGCTATATATTTTACATTAACAGGGTGTAATTAAAGAATTACTGGGTACTAGCTCTTTAAATCTAACAATTTCAGGTACCAATCCAGTTAGTTGAGAATGATGAATCCCGACCAAGTCAGAAGCTGATTATGTTAGATAAATATTGTATAATGGTCAAAGATGACCGTGTTAGATAAATAGTGTAAAAAAACTAGTAATGATGGGTGTTAGCGTGCTATGTAATATTAAGAAATAGTGTAAAATCATTATAAAAAATAAATAAATAAGTTTTATGATGTATTTCCTAATATTAAGCTATACTCGGCATTGGCCCTATGAGCAGTCCATCTTAGTTTTGTGAGTATCTCGAGATCAAGATATGACATGTTATGACTTGATATATGGCATTCCGTTTCTGGACCTCGTTCTACGTTGGTTTCTCTTATTATTGTTGATTATTAACTGCTGACTTTACTTACCAAAATACATGCTATTATATGTTCATTCCTTATTGGTGTTTGAACTCCTCTATGTCAATATGTTTGTTGTCAAGTACTTATGTTTATGTAATCTACAAATCCGACTCAGTGCCAACTAGGTCTAAGATATTCCACCACTCTAGGCTTCCTATTATATGAGACGTGCGACTCACGAGGTTAGATTCCTTGGGGATGTCGTCACTCAACACATCTGATGTTTTTAGTATGGTATATTGGGTATGGACCTAGGGATGTTGGCTAACCTCGATTTGTGTTACTTCTCGATTTGTTATCCTTTGCGGTAGCTTAATAACTGTTTGCATATCTTTTTTTCAGTTTTTTTTTTCCTTCTTAGCTATTATATTCTTTTAGTTACCATTCTTTGTATATATAGGAATTGTGGATGAATATCTATTACGACTTACTTTTACTTAATTTAATCACCATTTAGTTTGTGATGGTGGGTGCATATATTTCGAGTAGCAGACCAAGGAAGGACAAGATCGATGACTCCTCTAAGACCTCGTCTAATGGTTTTTGCTAATTTTGTAAGTGATCATTTAATGTATTTATTATTTACGTCTTTATATACTTTTTTGCGTTGTATATTGGGTTGAGAGACTTGACTCCTCGATTGATGCATTTATTAGTCGATTTGACTATGTGTGATCGTTTATTTACCTAGTTTCCTTAGTAGGTGTTTTTATAATGCATCCACAAATTTTATTAAGTATTTCACTCATAATATTAAAATGATAAAAAAGTTTTAATTAATTGTGAAAATCATAACTAATGAGAAATAAGAAACACTAATCCTGAACATGTATAATAAGGTGAATGAGACAAAAGGCTAACTAATATGTTATTAAGTTCTGCTTGGCGTGGATTAGGGCTTTATGATAGGATTGGGCCAGACTGTGCTTTATTTAGGGAAATGGGTTGCCACAGTTTATATCCGAGCATAGGTTCTAGAACCTTAGGGACAGATTATAGAGTTGTCCAAAATTGTGATTCCAACTTCATAGTTGTTATTAGAACATAAGTTCTCGATAAGTACACAACAAAACTTGAATAAAACACAAACTTTATATGTGGAAACCAGACGATCATCGCCTAGAAATTATTGGTTAGGAAGTGTGCGAAAGTGAGCTAAGGATTATTATATGTACAAGTTATGTAGCCAGCACATGGTTACGACTAAGGACTTTGAAAGGCTATCAGATAAAGTTGCAGTAGAGGGTCATCAACTGATTGACTTCATGTCTTTTATGATGGCACGCACTACCACACTTACATAAGTCACCACCACTGCTACTACTTCGACTGTTGTACTTTCGATGCCTAAGACTCATATTATTACTACTTTAATATGCACTAATGGACTGACGTAATCACTACTCATGGACATCAGTTGACTGTACACCTGATGTGAGTACAATTGGCTTCACCAGCTCCAATAGAGAACCATATCAAGAGGAAGAGAACGAATGAGGAATCCAATTCATATAGATTAGTGATACCGATCACCACGGCACCACCACACACAATTCTCAATTGGCACCCGCAGCAGCGATTAGACTTCTATTTCTGCCTCCGACTATTATAGTTATGCCTATATTCGTTTTGACTTTCCCGTTCGACCACCTCAAGTAGTGCAACCAATGCAACAGTTTCAGTAAGCTCAAGGAAACAAATACCAATATGCATCGAGATAAGGGTAGAGATTCACTCAAAGTCAGACAGAGTTAACGAAGCAGATGAGACATACAATGTGTTTCAAATGCGGTCAGGAAGGACATATCATATGATGTTGTTCACAATTAGTGAGTAGACTTTCTTCCCTAATTTTGGCAAGACTACCATTATCACTTTCACATACTCAACAACCATAAAATGGTAGAGGCCGAGATGCACTGATGCAAGAGGTAGAGTTAGGCTGTATTTACTAATTGGAAGAGACCATCAACATGTTATAGGCGTCATCAGGTTGGACACATTATTCGTTAATGTCTGTAACCCACAGATTTCCTCAAGCAAGGGACTGAGGGAAGAATCAACGGTAGCAGTATTAGTTCAGAGGATTAAAGAGAAAATGAAGATCCACAAGCACCACCATAAAGACAAAGGTCAATGAATAGTCTAGCAGCCTCGAAAGCACCGAGTAGACAATCGACGTCTACAAATGTGGACTGACTAGACACATGGTCATGCGATGTCTATCGCCTCAAGACTATTTAGTAATTAGAAATTCAGCTACCGGCCAAAAATAGCGCTCGCATGAAAGCAGGGCTAGACCCAGAGGTAGCACATGACTTTAGTGAGGGTACACATTTATTTATTATGCAGTATTCATGATTTATTTGACTTAGATATAACAGTAGTCGCACTAGTGGTTTGAAAGTTAAAGTTGATCATTGGGCTGATGAGAATGACTCGAATAAGTCCATATCATATGAGTTAATGAGATAATAGAGTTAGTGTTGCCGGATAAGCACACTCAAGACTTTCAAAAATAATTAATCCAAGTAAGATTTTTGTTGATTATTATGACTAGAGTGCCATATACTATGATAATATGTATGTAGTCATTGAGCATGGACTCGCCTATCGTGATATGTGAACCTAGGTTGAAGTGGTTGATAGATCCACTTGTGATAGATGAGAAATATGGGCTTTGGAGCTAGTGTCATTTGAAATCTTGTCTAGGGTAATTATAATGAGAATGAGATTTAAATAAATTATCCCATATTCTTTAAATGAAGAAGAACTATGAGTCGACTAGTGAGTGACTCTATTTTTAGGGATATTTTCAATATTACGAGATCAAAAATATGATTAAGTTAGATTTAATTTCAAGGACGAAATTCCTATTGGTTGGAAAGATTGTAACGATCCAAAAACTTAATAATAGCAAATTGGTCCCTAATCATGGTCACCAATCCGTGACGTGGCCCGAAAGCGGGTACGCGGTTCTAACACTCGGCTTGAAGACCGAGATGTATGATATTTTTAAATGATGGATGTCTAGTGTAATGTATGTGTGTATATCATACACGAATTTGTATTTAATATGTATATTCACAAAATTTAGCATACGAGTATAGTAGTGCCTCGAGATGCATGCGAGCGCGGGACTGGGTAGAGAGTGATATAATTAGTCTCTAATTTGACATTAAATATTTATGTGGTCATTTAACTTATTTACTTAGCCTATGGTTGAGATCAAACCAATTACAAGGCTTAGAGTTTAAATAAAATAATACACATGTGCAAATGCCTCGAGATGCATGCAAAGGTCTAGGCACTGGATGTCGGGTAATCGAGGGTTAGTGGGATAATTAATATGTTAACGAATGAAATTAAAATACACTAACCATGTGTTAAGTTATGTAAGTTAATTGATTTAATCAAATTAATGCAAGGCATATACTTTGAATTAATAAATCAAGGGCCCTTAAATAGCCTTTAAGATGATCTTAGTTATGGACTTCAAGGCAAGATGTGTCTAGAAGTTAGTCACAAATGAGTGTGACTGATTTAAATGAAGGCCTTAGGATTCTTCTAGAGATGAGTGAGACACAATTGGTTAAAAGCTTAACTATAAAAGGGCACTTTTAGTGCTCAAATTGAACATGCAAGCTATGTCCGGGGATCATTTTTGGTTGAGAAAAACATGTTTAGAGAAATTGGAGTGCTAGAGATTAATTGAAGAGAGGATTGAGCTAGGAGACATCAATTCTACCTAGGTAATGAAATCTCAACATTTTTCTTCGATTTCTATCATCATGCATACAAATTAAAATGAGTTTTCTATGAATTCCAAGTCTTCAACTAAAATTAGGTCATCTTATGGATGTTTTAACTGGTTTATGAATAAATTATATCTCTAGATTTCTTCAATATAATTTTGGGTGTTTTTGATAAAAAAATGGATTTTTATTTCAATGCATGTTGAAATGTTGTAGTTTAATATAAATCTATTAAAGTATTATATGTTCTTGTTGTTGTGGAGCGTGTTACGGTTGGCCAAGGGGAGCAAGGGTTCGAGGTGATGAAATCTTGACATGGTACAAAAATAGACAAAACAGAGGTGCAACTCGAGCTTGACACCGTGGCGGCGCCATGGCTTTGCACGCACGACGTCAGGCTTACTAAGAAGGTAGAAGCACGACACTGTCGTAGTGTCGTGTATCTAAGCACACGGTGTCATGGTGATGTCATGCATTTATACAGAAAACACCATCAAAATGTTGTGCCCACTACCTCAATTAAAATGGTGGCTTTGTGACTTTGTACACGATGACACCATAGCACTAGACCCTGAAAAATTATACATGTTCTTAAAATTTAACTTTGGCTTTCTCGTATCGACTTTTATTGACATTTAACTACTTAAACAAGTCTAAAATCACCCTAATTAACTTCAAGAACTTAAAAAAGATTCTCGGGCAGTTATGCGCGAACTTCGAAGTGTCGGGAGTGTAACACCCCAAAAAGTATGAATCTCGAGATAAATATTACATTATTTTGCATTATTATACTACATTAATGCATTTGGATGAATATTAAGTGATGCATTTTGTTGATACATTATTTGCATCATTTTCTTGTAAAGGATAAGAAGTTTCTATAAATTTTATCTTTACATTGTGGTTGAAAATAATAGTTAATAAACTATATCTTTATATTATGATTGACAATGACATTTATCATCTTTAGAAAAAGAATGATAAGTTTTCTTATCTTTATCTTAACATTATGATTGACAATGACACTTTAACTCAATCTTTAAGTAAAGAATAAGAAGTTTCTATAACATAATGATTGATAACGACCTTTGAAGGTTTATCTTTTTGTTTACAAATTTGTTATAAATAACGAATCTTATCTTTATCCTGTCATTATGACTTTTGTTTTATAAAGCCGCTCTCCCTCTATAAATAGAAATGAGAATGCGATTCATTCTCATATTTTGTTTTAGTTTTTATCTCTTTCCGTTTATGCATTTTTTTGGAGAAACTTTAAGAAAAATGTCGCAATTCTCAAGGGGATGGTAATTCTTGTTAAGGTAATCCTCTTTGTTATGCCTTATTAATTCGATGCACGTGGCTTTACATTTTTACATCTTTATTACTATTATTATGCTAACTACTAATATACATTTATCGACATTTGTGACTCTTGTCAATGGACATTTTAAAGTCTACCGGTATGGTATTATTGGTCTACTAATATGGTCAAGTGCTGATGAGCACCATTGATATTGATATTCTATGGTTTGAGTCGACGCCCATGGCTCATTGGGTGAACCGATGTGGTATATGCTTCAGGCATATTGAGGTCCACACTCGGATGTTGATTGATTTGATGCTTTTATGATGTTTTCTTATATTTGTTGCATTAATGATGTGTAATTTGAGTATCACTTGGTGGCTGACTCATTAAATTAACAATTTCAAGTATTTAGCTAAAGGAGTTCAATCACAGGCATGAGAGATTCAAAAAGAGAAGTTTATACATAGTAAAAAATATATTATTTTTAACGCGTATCTAAAAAAAATAGATATTTTGTTGTCAAACAACTATTGGTTTTCCTATTTATGAGTTATACTCGATTCCGTGGCGCTTGTGGGCCGTCCATTTCGAAATCGGGTGTGTGTATCCTAAAATCGGGATATGACAGAGAGTGGATTAGCATAGGATTTGCTTATGATTGAGATAAATAAGCTAGTTAAGGTAATTATCTGCAACTTATTTCCATTATTTGAGTTGATATATCGTCACTTGGACTGTTTTGTTGCCTTATCTTATTCCCAATACCATGATTTGTGTTTATGTTTCCTAATAAAGTTTATTGGATTCATTTAATCATGTTATGACTCAATATTTGACATTCCTTGTCTTGACCTCATTCTTTATTGGATTTCCCCTATTGTTGTTGATCCTTAACTGCTTACTTTACTTACTAAAAAACTTGCTATGATATGTCCATTCCTTATTGGTATTTGAATGTCTTTATGTCAATATCTTTGTTATGATGTACTTATGTTTATGTAATCTACAAATTTGAATTAGTATCAACTAAGTCTAGGATATTCCACTAGTATAGGCTCCATATTATATAAGATGTGCGGCTCACGGGGTTAGATTCACTAGGGATGTCGGCACTCAACACAGGTGATGTATTTCTATCTTACGAGTAGTGCGGGTTATGGGGTTAGATTCCCTTGGGATGTTGACACTTCACATAGCTGATTTTTCTAGTGTGGCACATGGGGTATGGGACCTAAGGTTGTCGGCTAATCTAAAATTGCATGACTTCTCGATTTATTGTCCTTTGTAATAATTTGGTAATTACTTGCATACATTTCCTTTCAGCTTTTCTATTTTCATAGCTATTATATGCTTTCAGTTACCGTTCTCTGTATATATTGCAATTATGGATGAATAGCCTTCAAGATTTACTTTTACTTACTGTATTTACTATCTAGCTTGTAATAGTGGGCACAGATACTTCTAGTAGCAAACCAAGGAAGGAGAATATCGATAAATACCTTTGAGCCCTCGGCGAATGGTTTTTGCTATTTTTGTAGGTGATCATTTTATGTATTTATTATTTTTTTCTTTATATACCTTTTGGGTTGTATATTGGGTTGAGAAATTTGACTCCCCTATTGATGTATGTATTACTCGGTTTGACTACGTGTGATCGTTTATTTACTTAGTTTCCACAGTAGGTGTTTTTATTATGCTTCCGCAAATTTTATTAAGTTTTATGTTGATAACATTAAAATGATAAAAAGTTTTAATTAACTATGAAAATCATAACTAAAGAGAAATGAGAAACACTTATCCTAAACATGAATAACGATATGAATGAGGCAAAATGCTGATTAATATGTTGTTAAGCCCAATGTTGCAAG
This sequence comes from Stephania yunnanensis, assembly GCA_039657365.1. Taxonomy (NCBI): domain Eukaryota; kingdom Viridiplantae; phylum Streptophyta; class Magnoliopsida; order Ranunculales; family Menispermaceae; genus Stephania; species Stephania yunnanensis. Next base: position 20,072,403 of record CM077581.1, on the reverse strand, counting down.
GATTATGATTTAATGATGGGATTAGGATGGGAAGTACCTCGTTGGGGGAAATGGGCTATCACAGTTTACTTTGATTTTTATTTCGATATCAATATGCAGGTGGAGTTTATAAGGTCCTAGAGGAAAGGTTGTTAGCTTTAGTTAATTCTACTTGGTATACCAGGGCTTAATTATAGTTTCAGGCCGAGTATCACCCTAATTGGGGATAGGGGATGCTACACACTTCGACATGTTATAGGTTATGGAAACATTTTGGATCTCTTATATATTATTCAAATTATTTAGGCATGATTGATACACATCATAGGAATCATTTAGGCATGATTGATGGATCAAATCTTTTTGTATATTGTTATAAAAAAACCATGTACATTCACTAAATTGATATATACAATTCAAGTTTTCATGGTATCAAAGTAGGGACTCATACCTTAGCTTTCAACCAATTGCGGTTTTGGTTGTCGAGTGTGCAAGAAAAAATCAAGGGGATTCGATACCTACTTCGAATGTGCAATGCATTGTGAATGCACAAAATACCACAGTAGATATCAAATCTCCTTACTACTTGCACCCATTAGATCATCCGGGCTTGATCTTTGTAACACATGTCAGGCATGTACAATAAGTTTCTCCTTTATATTATACTTTAAATATTTTGTAGTAGTGATAAGTGAGAATCATCTCCACAGAGATTTATAAAACTTCTCAGGAAAAAGGACTTTTAAAGGTTTTTATTATTTTTACTTTTACATTACTTTAATTAAAAACATTAATTAAACTAACTAATAATTAACTATAATATAATAATACTTAACTAACTATATTAACTTAACTATCACAATTCAATTCACAATCAATCAAATAGATTCAATTCAACAATAAATAAATATGTAAACAAACATCCAAAACAATGAAACATGAAACCATTTTACAATCTAAACATGTAACTTCATTCCATATAGTTATGAACATACTTTCTATAGTAAGATAAATCGTTAAACTCTAATAATAAGTAAGTAAATAGCCTTTAGCCAGTCATTTGTTCTCCTTATACTGGTTGAAAAGCCATGTTCTAATTCTGTTGAGCTAACCCCTTTGCATACACAAAGACATTTATTAGACCATAGTTTACTTTGTTTGGGTCGGTCTATCCTTATTGGTAGTTTATTGTCAAAATAGAAGTTAAGTTAGTTAGGTAAATGATGCAATGTAGATGGAAGCTTGACTATGCAAGATGTCCGAGTGTAAATACATCTCAGAGATAGATTACAATGCAAATTTTAGTGAAGATTACATTATCAAAGTTAGAGTCGAAGAACAATACAAATCTGAAGTTGAAGCAGGAATTGAATACAAGTTATATATTAAAATAGAGCATCTATCGTTATTAGTCTATAAGTTTGAAGAAGTTTGATACTACAAGAAGAGAGCTTGAAGTAGAATTACAACAACAAAATTTGAAAGAAATGTGCGTAAAGGGTTGAAGAACGTTATGAAAATGACGAGTCAAGATTCATGAAAGAATGGAAGACTTAGTTATTGAACGTTGGATTATTTCAATGAGAATCACGATTAGAAACCAATGAGGTTTTTTGAGTTGTATTTTACTTAGGATCGAATTCCTAGATAGGGTAGATAAACTGAGTCTATAAATACTCAAGATTGCCATAATGTGGATCTTCGTTCATTACTTGAGTTTTGTGATAACGAGAGATCATAATAGTGGTTGTACAAATTATCAATTTGATTAATTGATTGTTTAGGTTGAGCCTACACAAAGGAAGACATTCAAGTCTTACTGCGATATCAATTCTTGCTTAGTTTTGATGTGTGTTTATTAGTTCATCACTGATTCATTAATTTTCTCAGTTCCTTTGATTTCTAAAACTTTAACTATGATATCAGAGCTTTGTCACTTTTGTTATTTCTATAAGCGTAGAAGAATGAAATTTTAGATAATTTTTTTGCCATGGGATCGATTGATGAGTTGTTACGACAATGATTTGGTGAAGGACGTGAAGATGGGCCGATAACCCAACCGTCATTACTGAAAGGAACCAACTCTGCTTACTAGAAAGTTTGGATGGTTCACTTTGTCTCTTCCATTAATGAAATTACTGGAGAATTTGTTAAAGAGAGAATAAACTACTCCAACACAACCGAATACGGATAGGAAAGTTATTTCAAAACCTGCATCTCTATGGAAAAATGTCTAAAAGAAGGAGAATGTTTCTAATCATAGGGCAATCAATTCTATCTCGAATGCTATTAATGCTCGATGCTACAAATTGATTGTAAATTGCACTACTGCAAAGCAAGCATGAGATGTTCTGAAGACATCTTTAAAAGCACGAATTCTATTAAAATTTCCAAGTTACAACGATTAAGTTCTTTACTTGATCATCTTGAGATGAAAGAGGAAGAAGATATTACCTCTTTCTATGAATGTTTACGAGACACTGTTGATCAAGTTTTTCAACTTGGAGAAAAGTATACTGATGACCAGTTAGTATGATGTGCTCTTCATGCTCTTCCTTTATGATTTGACTCAATGATTACTACAATCGAAGAGTGTTGTGATATTACTAAGATGACTCTTGATGAATTAATGGGTTCTCTACAAACATATGAGATGAATATGTTTAAAAAGCACAGTTCTTCTAAGAAAGCTTATCGTTTTGAAACTACTGTTTCTAATGACTCAATGGGAGGAAATGATTTTGCTATGATGGCAAAGAAGTTCTCAAAATCTTTTAAAAACTATAAGAGAAACTCTACCATAACTAATTACAAGAAGGGTAATAAGAGTAATAAGCTTTTCTACTGATTGTAAGAAGACATATGCTAAGAATAAACTCAAGGGCATTAAGTGACATGGGTATGGAGGAGTTAGACATATTCAAATTGAATGTCCTACCTACAAGAAGAAGAAGTCCCTGAATGTTTCTTAGAGTGATGATGACTCAGATGAAAGTTCTGAAAAATTGAATGATTCTCCATTTGCTGTTAGTGTTTCTGAACTTGATTCCGAAGTATTTAACGTAGAAAAAATTAAGGCAAAGGGCAAGGATATTTGTTGTTGTCAATGATTGGCAAAGGATCTTTAGGCTTCTTATGATTTATTGTTTACGGAATGGACATCTCTTTATTATTAAAATTTTGACTTGAAGATGAAATTCTTCAATGTAGAATTGGACTACAATACTCTTGAAAAAGACTATAAGACTTTTCATGCACTTTTAAAGGAGCGTGAGACTGAAATCTTTATATTAGAAAAAGTTCTTTTTTATTCTAAGGCTGTTACTGCAAAGTTCCATTTTGGTTCTGAAAAATTAAACAAAATGATGTAACTGGTCAATCTTTTCAAGTTAAGCATGATATTGGCTATACTGAGGGATCTGCGGATGCTCCTACTATCTTTGTCAAAGGAATTAAAATCAATGAGGGTCAATCAAATAAGACTCAAATTGATACAGTAAAAGCGAAGATATTTTGCTATAGAAGGTTGCGGCAAGTGCAAAGAAAAAGGTGGCTAATGTTATTGACAACAAACCTCCTCTTACATGTCATTATTATGGGATTGTATGTCATATTCAACCACGATGCTATCGAATGTCTAAAGATCTGAGTACACTTCAGAAGAAGAAAATATCTAAGAAGGTTTGGAGAACTTAATATCTTAAGGCTATGACAATGCATCTGCAACTCTCAGCAACTACAACTGAGTTATTATATTTGGATAGTGGTTGTCCCAGACACATGACCGATAACAAAAGCTTTCTTAAGAATTATGAATCGTTTAACGAAAGTGCTATAACATTTGGTGACAGAAAGAAAGGCAAGGTTCTTGGCAAAGTAACTCTTAATACTGTGGGATTACCAAATGTCAAAGGAGTTTTACATGTTGATGGGTTAAAATCTGACCTGATCAGTATAAGTCAACCATGTGGTCAAGAACTATTTGTCAAATTCACTAAAGATCATTGTCATATAATCAATGAAGAAAGACAATGCATTATGTATGGGATTTGAACATCAAACATTTGTTATACACTGCATTAACATTATGTATTGCCTCAAAAGCTGCAAGTTATGTGCAACTCTGTTTCTCTTACTAGTACATAGCTTTGGCATAGAAGGTTAGATCATCTTAATTTTAAGCAAGTTTAGAAATTGATCTCTCATGATGCTGTAAGAGGTGTTTTTAAACTATCCTCTGAGCTTGATTCTATTTATGAGCCATATCAAAGGGGTAAACAACATCCAATTTCACATGCTGGCCATAAAGACATACTAATATCACGTGTGTTAATATTACAACACATGGACTTGTTTGGTCTAATGCAAGTTGAAAATCTCGGGAGAAAGAAGTATGTTTTTGTCATTGTTATTGACTACTCAAGGTTTGTTTAGATTCATTTGCTGCATGATAAAAGCAAAAACATAAAATGAGTTTAAGAAGTTAATTGATTGACTTCTGAATGAGAAAAATGATGAGGATGTATCCATTGATCGAATTCATAGTTATCATGGAAAAGAGTTTGCAAATCAGCAATTTGTTGATTACTGTGCTGAATTTGGGATTATGCAAGAATTTGCTAATCATAAGACTCCACAACAGAATGATGTTCTTGAAAGGAAAATCACATAATTCAGGAAATGACGAGGGTCATGGTAGCTGAGAAGAATCTACCTATAAATTTTTGGGGGAAGCAGAAAACACAACTACATATATAATCAACATAGTTTATTTCAAGCCACTGACTACAAAAAACTCTATATGAAATCTGGAAAGGCAGAAAACCATCTCTTAAACATCTTTTTATTTTTGGTAGTACCTGCTTCATATTGAATGATAGAGATCGCCTGGGAAAGTTTGATTCCAAAAGTGATATTAGAATCTTTCTTGGATATTCTTAGAATAGTAAAGCTTAAAGAGCCTACAATAAGTGATCTATGACTGTGATAGAATCGATTAAGGTTATGGTTGATGATTGTGCAAGAATAGAATAATTATCCTTTTGAAAAGGATGATAATGATGATGAGTTGCCAACACCAATTATCTCAACACCTATTTCTCGACATACTGCTAAACCATTTGATTCCAACATTACTACTCCATCAAGATGATGATGATGATGATGATGATGATGATGATGATGATGATGATGATGATGATGATGATGATGATGATGATGATTCAAACTCGCTTATTACTACAGAACCTGGTTCTACATCTACTGCTCTATAGTCAAGGTTACTGAACGATCATCCAATTAAGCAAATCATTGGCTCAGTAAGTGATCTAGTGCAAACTAGAGATATTCCTCCTGTTAACTATATGAATATGGTTCATTTTGCATGTTTTACATTTTAGATTAAGCCTAGAAATCGTGAGGAGGCTCTAATGGCATGTATCAAGCGTGCACAATAATTTCTCATATATTTATAACTTCTAGTAGTGATAAATGGGATATCGTCTCCATAAGAATTTGCAAACTTCTTAGGAAAATGTTTTTATTTTTTCTCATATATTTATGTAGAGTATACCATTAAATGAAAAGGTTTTTATTAGAGGAGATTTAAATGGGCATGTCGAGGCAAGTAACGATGGGTTTGAGAGAGTTCATGGAGGTTTTGGTTACGGTAATAGAAATGAAGAAAGAGAATCAATCTTAAAATTTGCTTCAACATACAATCTTATCTTAGCAAATACTAGTTTTAGGAAGATGGAGTCGTATATAATTACTTTTAGTAGTGGTCATAACAAGTGTTAAATAGATTTTCTTTTAACAAGAAAAATAGATAGAAAAATATGTAGAGACTGCAAAGTAATACCTGGTGAAGCACTTACTACTCAACATAAGTTAGTAATACTTGATATTAAGCCAACACAAAGACACAATATGAAAAAAAGAGTTAGCGACCCTAGAATAAAGTGGTGGAACCTAAAACATAGTAAACAAGTAGAGTTTAGAGAAAAACAACTAAAGGAAAATGTTTGGAATCTTGACTTAGATGCTAATACAATGTGGTTAGAAATGAGTAGTTGCATAAGGAGAGTGGGATCAAACATATTAGGTATATCTATGGGCTGGGGATCTCCAAAGAAGGAAACATGTGTTAGGTTTTGGGGTTCATGCGCAGCGGAGATTACAAAACAATTTTGACAAAAACCCCTACAGGATCCGAATCTAATTCCATTAAAAACGTTTAAACCATGAAAAACTTAATCATACCTCAGTCGCAATATACCTTTCTGAAGGTTGATCGATCTCTAAGGCGCTGCCAACGACGAACGCCCCCTACCAGTAGTCCACACACGAACGACGACCAAGATTCGAAGTGCTAGCTTCGATAGAATACCAAACCTTTTGTTTCTCTCCAAAACGATCCAGAGCATACCAAAAACCCTTAGTCGTTTTCTAAATCGAAAATAGAGTTTCGGCCTTTTAATCTTTCGTACATGTATTCTAACTTAAAGCGTCTATTTATACAACCCTTGTATATAGACGGTTAAGTAAATTACACATATACCCCTACTTAAAGAAGTATAAGTGTAATACACCACAAAGACGTTTCTGTCATGAATTTTATCATATAAAATTCATTTTTTGAACCATCTTAAAATCTCGCAAAACCATTCTTAGTGTACGACCCAATAGGCTCATACAACATTGGCAGTGTATCAAAACATATTTTGGTATACAAGTCATAAGCGGCCTCTAGCTAGACATTATGACTACCCAAGTTGTACGAATATCAAATCGATTCAACCTAATCAATAGTGTATATAACATCCTTTTGTCACACGATATCCTTTTGATCAAACATAAGGCATGGAATTGTCATCCAACATGTTCAATCGTACTAGTCTCGATCTCTAGGTAGACGGAAAACATCCAAGTGACATTGATCAATATCAATTCACTTAGACTAGGCCTTTTAACAGTCTAACACATCGAGGGATCCACTAGATATCTCTCTTTTTGTGAGAGGGACAAATTCTATCTCGATTACACAACTTCATCACATTGCTCACACAGTAACCAATCACAACATTTATAATCGTTCGGTTAAAGACAACGTTTGATAGTGTCAAATTACTATGTTCCTAATGTTGAAGTCTCTGGTAATCTCAAGTCAGAGGACTGAAAAATATACCTATCATGAGAAACAACTTTGACTTAATCCATGTGATGTTCACATAGCGGGTCGGTCCAGTACTTTGTTCCCTAACAAGTACTCGTGATCTTGATTCGTATCCCTATATGTATAATCATCATATGATCATCAATCAAGACTTACACTAGTCTTACTTCATTATAGTTCCCAATATAATGATCGACTAGAGACATTTAGGATTTTTCTGTAAATACCCATGGATCTTATTATAATGTAAACATGCAAATTAATTATAATAAACAGCAAATGAAATCCTCTATTTTATTAACTAAAAGTATTCATAAAGACTGTTAATGGATTGACCTAGGGCACATGCCCCAACAACATGGTGGTGGAATGAGGATGTCCAATGAGCAATTAAGACTAAAAGAGAGATATATAGGAAAATACCTAAGTGTCAAGATGAAGATGTGTACAATCAATATAGAGAAGCTAGAAAACAAGCTAAAAAGTAGTTAGTCAAGCTAAAACAAATTTCATGGAAGATCTATATACAAGGTTAGGTAATGGAGATGGCAAAAAAATATATATATAGGCTAGCCAAATTAAGAGATAAAAAGAAACATGACCTAAGTCATGTAAGATGTATTAAGGATGAAAATCAAAATGTTTTAACGCACGAGGAGGATATTAAGGAGAGATGGAGAAGTTACTTCGATAGTTTATTTAATGATAGCCAAGTTGATACTATAATAGATGAAAACCCACACCAAGAAAGAAATGTAAACTATACACGCAATATTAGAACTATATAAGTTAAAAAGGTATTGAAAAGAATGAAAATAGGAAAAACATGTGGCCCAGATAAGATACCCATAGAGGTTTGGAAATACTTAGGAGAAATTTGATTGACTTGGTAAACAAAACTTTTCAATAAGATTTTATAATCAAAACGGATGCCAATGGATTGGAGAAAAAGCACGCTTGTGCCAATCTTCAAAAACAAAGGAGACATTCAAAGTTGCTCAAACTATCGAGAAATTAAACTTATGAGTCACACTATGAAACTTTGGGAGAGGATAATCGACAATAGGCTAATAAGAGAAACAACAATATCAGAGAACCAATTTGGGTTCATGCTTGGGAGGTCAACTGTGGAGGCGATTTTCCTTGTAAGACAATTGTTAGAAAAATATAGAGAAAAGAAAAAAGATCTTCATATGGTATTCGTAGATTTAGAAAAAGCATATGATAGGGTCCCTAGAGATGTTCTTTGGTGGGTTCTAGAAAGAAAAAGAGGGCGTGCTAGATACATAGACACTATTATGGATATGTATAATGGAGTAGAAACGAGTATAAAGATATTTGAAAGAGCTAAAAAAGAATTTCCCATTACGATAGGACTACATCAAGGATCGGCTTTAAGCCCATATCTATTTACTTTAGTTATAGATGAACTAACTAGACATATTCAAGAAGATATACCATGGTCTATGCTATTTGAAGATGATATTGTCTTAGTGGATGAAACTAAAGATGGAGTGAATAGGAAATTAGAACTCTGGAGGAATACATTAGAATCTAAAGGCTTTAAGTTGAGTAGGACGAAAACCGAATATATGCACTGTGAGTTTGGAAATACTAGACATCAAGATGACGGTGTGGTAAAATTAGGGGAAGTCGAAGTTCCTAAGGTAAATCACTTTAGATACCTAGGATCAATCATACAAAATGATGGTAACATTGAGAATAATGTCACACATAGGATTCAAGCTAGATGGAAGAAATGGCAAAGTGCAACAGGGGGATTTGTGATCGAAATGCTCCTACTAAGTTAAATGGAAAATTTTATAGGACCGCAATTAGACCAGCTATGCTATATGGAAGTGAATGTTGGGCGGTAAAGTAACAACAATTACATAAAGTGAACGTAGCAGAAATGAAGATGCTTAGGTGGATGTGTGGTAAAACTCGTAAAAATAGAATAAGAAATATAGAAATTCAAATACAAGTAGGAGTAGCGCCAATTGATACAAAGATTAGGGAAGGGCGGTTGCGATGGTTTGGTCACCTGTAAAGACGGCCTACAAATGCCCCAACTAAAAAACTTGACTCAATAGAAAGTGTAGAAATTCGACGAGGTAGGGCCAGACCAAAGTTAACATGAGATGCATTAATTAAGAGGGATTTAAATGGTTTGCAAAGCTCACCATCAATTGCACTTAATCGTGCATAATGGAAAAGTTTGATCCATGTAGATGATCCCAGTTAATTTGGGACTAAGGCTATGTTGTTGTTGTTGTACTTAATCTAATTGAACGGGAGTTAAAATATTAAATAACTAAAAATTATGATTAATAACTTAAATAACCAAACTAATTAAACTAATTTAAACAATTCAAATGCAAACTAAATTAAACAATATTCAAATTCAATTCAATAAAAATAAACAAACATCTAAACAAACCTCCACTAAACAATATAATATATTTGGATTGCATTTCAAACACTAGAACATACCATCACTTCATATTATAGTTATAATAACACAAGTGGAATCTTGGAATCATTAAATACTACTTCATAATAGGTTAACCGAAGCCGCATAATAAATAACTTACAACACAATCACCTAAGACATCTACTTGGAAAATGCCCTCTAAATTAATCTTAGCTACTACTTCCATAATTGTTCTCAATAACAATATACATAGAATCAGAATAAAAATACCACATAGTACATTTGCTACTATGCATGCAATACTAATCTTCTTTAGTTGTAATATGCAAAAACATCTTGTTAAATATGTGATTGACGTGTATGAATAGATTTAAAGTATTAAGTTCATGATTCATTAATTATAACTATCTAACAATCCAAAATATATTACATTGCTAGGGTTTTCTTTGATTGATAGACTACTCGCTCATGCTAGAAATAAACAATGCATAAATATGATTATAAGTCATAATGAATAAATAGGTACCTTAATATAAAACAACGCTCCAATGTATCTTCAAACATTAACTAAAATAGGTAATAGAAATATTGTAGAGCAAAAGGAAAGCAAAAGGATAGAGTTATTTCGAAGCTCTCTTACCTTTTTTATAGTCTCTTTTCGTGTACATATCTTATATAAACTCAAATTCTTCATATTAATCTAAAAAACTCGTAACCGACCTCAGCGATTTGTTAGTGATTCATAACTTATACACAAATCATTAAGAAAATCACAGAGTTTAGCTCTTAGTGTTCAACCGATTTAGCTGGTGATTTCTAGTTCATTCTCCAATTCGTTATGGATTTGCTAGCCTTTTCCAGTTGTCGATTTAGGTGGCGATTCCTAGTGTCATTCCAAATTGTGGGATAATCGTTGGGTTTCTTTTCCAATTGACTATTTTGCTCTTGTTGCTCTTTTCTACCATTTCTTTATTATCCTTTTTAAAACTTGAAATAGTAAAATAAGAGAATATCTAGTGCAATATAATCATTACATATTAAACCAAGCTAAATCATACTATAAAATGTAGTTAATTATTGACTTGTCATCTAATGGATGAATATTAGGTGAATGCTATGCAAAAGGAGCTCAATGAGTTTGTAAGATAAGAAGTGTGGGAACTTGTTCCATAACTTACTGATGTTAATATCATTGGTACCAAATGGATATTTTGCAACAAGACTATTTGGGCCCATCTCATTAAGTCCCGACTTAGCCTAGATTTCCCAAATTAGGCACCTAATCCATTCAATTAACTTTAACTTCAAATACATTTGATTCGAATCCTTAATAATGCTCTAAATCCTAATTTATATCCTCAATGAAACTCAAATCTTGTTTTATTTTATTGGAGAAAATTAGGAAATCATATGGAATGTCTTCTATATTTTATAAAAATTTCAGCAGCACCTCCCCTAAAAGTGGCATGCCAAGAAATTCACCTAATAGACAACGGAATGGGGAGAATCTTAGAAGGAATCACAACTACTTGAAGTTCATAATATTTATCAATTTAAATCACTAAAGCTAACTAAAGGTTTTCAATACCTTATTTACAAATTTACAATCCCAAATTAGACAAAAATCTGAATCATACACCTCTTAACTTATTCTAAACTAACTTAGGAAGTTTTCATAATATGTTTGAGAGTATTTCTAGTCTTACACTTACCCCAAAACCCAAAACAATATGTACAAACAATTTACAACAAGAATTCACCTTTTAATTTGAGAAACAATCACCTCAATTTTTTACTCTTGTCCGTTCTTCAGTGTCTTCACTAAAAATCTGGCATCATCAAAAATAAATCAAAGATGTCTGGTAAGTAAAGTCCTACACTACTCAATACTCCTGCAAATATTAGTTTGAATACATGGAGACATGTAATTGCATTTCCAAATAACAAGAAATTTATATAACAACATGAATCCTTCTATTCCTGTTTCCTAACTATACTCGAACGTCTGCTTCCAAATATAGTATAGAAATGGTACTAGGAGTTCATGAAATGTAAAGGCAATGTGCCGGAGTGGATTTTCGAGCGAGACATGTCAGTTAAGTTGTCCGCATCTACTACTAAACTTAGGTAATTAGATGCTAAGTAAAGCTACTACTAACTTAAAGAAATAGCCGACCACACTCTAACCACATCCTTTTTCATTAATGCATGATCGCCGAAAAACTTGCGTGCCTTAGGTCTTCCATGTTCCAGTTTATTTAGTCAAGAAACCAAGCTCTGAGTCCCGCTCGTGAGTCGTAGCACTAACAAGTCATCATCCAGAATGACATGAATGCATGACCAACAATGACGCAAAATGCAATGCATACTAAACACAAATGCAGATACAAAGATCGATTCCTTAAATAGTAAAGATCACTATAACGTTTATTTACAACCAACCAACTTTGGGCATAATTTTTGGTGTTCCCAGAGCGCCTAATCACCTTGAAAATGGTTCTAATAGCTTCCCTACATACCCAATTATATTATTGGTTAAGCTTCAAGTGAAACCAAATCATAAAACCTAATGAAAATAGTGGCCAAAGTACCCTAAAGGACATCCAAAAATATTAATTTATATAACTATTTCAACCGGCTTTCAACTAGCCAATTTAAGGTAACTTTTTAACCTTGAAAGTTATGAATTTTTCAATATGGCATGTCAACTAGGTAAACTTTATTTTATTTTTTTGAATTGAAAAACTTCTCCAAATCAATATTTTCGTAATTAAATCCTCAAGATTCGACAACAAACACCATGAAACTACAACATACTAGCAACAAAATATTTTCGTAGCTTGTGGAGTCAAATTGGGTCAAAACCAATAATCAAATCATGTAAAAACCCCAATGTAAATCAATATCAACAATAAAACATCTCCAAAATAGTTATCAACTGAATCACATTAGTTCAATTCGTTAAAACCCTAACTTATGTCAGTGGAATTTATTCCAAATTGTAGCAAACCAATCTAATATAACTGTGAAGGTCCAGCACCTTACCATGGGGTGCACATACTGCGACCTCCCCACAACCAGCTATTGGGTCCTCAAGACCGTGTATATGGCTTAATATCCACGCATATACACGTTTTAACCCCACCCCCACAACTCGAACTCACGCTCATGGGGTCAAATACGTGAGCCCATCAAGTTGTGTACCAATTGAGCTACCAACTGTGGCGGCCCCAAATTCCAAGGCAAACCGGGCACCGCCACGTCGCCAGACACGTCATCAAGCCATGCCACGTCACTTGCACACCTGTCTTGACGGCCCGCGAACTTACCATCTAATATTCCAACTTAGTACATTTTGATATTTAAATTATTATTTTCGCAAAATATACTAAGTTATAAAGTTTTCATAACTTAATTCATTTATTATGATTTATTTAAGTTATTTCAGTAGCGGAAGTCTTAATAACATGCATATAATTAATGTAAACAGTTTATGCAATATTTAACAACCTATGGGGTGGAAACCCAGCAAAAGATACCATATATATCAGATAAGGCGACAAACATGTATAATAGGTGTCGATATACATGTATTAGGTAAAGGTCTCCTAACATTATCCCAAAAAGTATATATACGTAAATACAATCACCTACGAGTAAGCTAGTGGAGGCGCTCCGATTAGTCGCCAATCACTGCCTTCCCCCGACTCGTCGTAGGAACTGCAACTTGCCACCAAAAACAATGACAAGTTCCAGGTGAGTAAATCCCAGAGAAATTCAGTTAGTATTCACAAGAAATCCAAGGAAACGGCTACAATTCATGCATATAAAGTAAATAAAAAAGAATGTAAAGCGTGAATATAAGTCGCGAGATAATCAAGAATACGGAACGCGAGTGTGGTGTACAACTGTCGAGCCCTGGGACATAAATACTAAACCGAGAAGGCCCTGGAGGTGAGGAAATCCGCACCCCCTCTTCACGGTCAAAATGAGGGACTCTGTTGATCGGAAGTTAGACTTCCGCCCAACACCTCAAAGGAGAGGAAATCTGTGACGGAGGTGGGCCTCACGTCAACTCGCTCTCGAGATCATCAACTCGCTGAGAGAAATCTCACGCGTAGTCTAAGGTATGACCAACACCGTAGCAACAATCGAATCGAGGTCACACCGTCCCTTCGACCATACACAGACACACGCGGGAATAGAGTAACAATGAAAACTGAACTGGCGAAAAGTAATGTGAAATAAATAATTTACAAGGAAAATAAGTAAATTCTGAACTGACTTTCTCGTGGGTTTACTTACCTCCAATGCCTTTAAAATGCCCCGCATTCGCCTCGAGATGCGTACCCGACACCCGACTATAGCCTCCTAAGTCCCTGGTGTCCATTTATATAAACTTAATTTATCATGAAAATTTACAACAATTTCCTAAAACTTTTTAAGACAAATTGTTTATTTTGCGCTTTCGAGGCAAACCCGCGCAAAAAGTCACGTCCAAAATATCCAAATATTTTATTTTTCATATATTCTATATATTTGGTCGCAATATGATTTTTCCATAATTTTTCTCATTTTTCCAGAATTTTCCATGATTTTTCCCAATTTTTCCTCTCTTTTTCCCCTTTTCTTTGTTTTTACCGTAGCACTGGGTCGGGTCGACCCAAACGGGTCGGACCCGACCCGAGCTACACGGTGGGACTGGGCCTTCACAAAAAAAGGCGCCTTTTTTGTGAGGGCCCGGACCACCTAGCTTACTATCCACATAGGTGCCGAACCGCCCCCAAGAACGGGATTATATACCTCCCGCACCCCCGCCCCCGCGGTTCGAAACCAAGCCCCTAGGGGTCTTAACCATGGGGTGCACATACTGCGACCTCCCCACAACCAGCTACTGGGTCCTCAAGACCGTGTATATGGCTTAATATCCACACATATACACGTTTTAACCCCACCCCCACAACTCGAACTCACGCTCATGGGGTCAAATACGTGAGCCCATCAAGTTGTGTACCAATTGAGCTAGGTGTGACGGCCCCAAATTCCAAGGCAAACCGGGCACCGCCACGTCGCTAGACACGTCACCAAGCATGCCACGTCACCGCACACTTAACTTTGACTGCCTGCGACCTACACCTTTATACATACCTTATTTGCCTTAACTTAATATTTATGAAGATTTTTTATGGATATTCTCATCAAATTGACTAAGTTAAGTTATTCACAACTTATTAAGTTATTAAATATCAAGTGGAAGCCTTTAAAAAAAACATGCAAACGCCGTATGAAGGAAAAGTTTGCATTTGTATAATTAACCCTATAATGTGGAATCCCGGTAATAGATACCATGTATATCAAAAGCGACAAAAGTACAACGGCGAGCATATACATGTATCGGGTATACAAGTCATCCCAAAATGTCATAAAGTAGTTAATAGATACATACAACTACCTATGCAAAAAGTGGCGGCCTCTCCCTACTTAGACGTAGTCGCCTAAAACTCCTTTGCCGCGGCTCGTCGCAGGATCTGCGATTTGTCACCAAAAACAATGACAAATCCCAGATAAGTAAATCCCAGAGAAATTCAGTTAGTATTCACAAGAATTCCAAGAAAACGGCTACAATTCATGCATATAAAGTAAATGAACTGAAATATAAAGCATGAATATAAGTCGTGAGATAATCAACAATACGGAACGCAAGTGTGGTGTATAGCTGTCGAACATGGGACAAAAACTAAACCGAGAAGGCCTTGAAGGTGAAGAAATCAACACCCCCTCTTCACGGTCGAAAGAGGAAACATGTTGATCGGAAGTTAAACTTCCGCCCAACGCCTCAAATGAGAGGAATCTGTTGAACGGTAGACCCCGTCCAACACATCTCTCGAGATCACCGTCCCGTCGACCATACACAAACACACGCAGGAATAGAGTAAACATGCAAACTGAACTGACGTAAAGTAATGTGAAATAAATAATTTTCAAGAAAAATAAGTAAATTATGAACTGACTTTCTCGTGGGTTTACTTACCTCGAACGCTTTCGAACCTCCCGCACACGCCTCGAGATACGCGCCTGATACCCGACTACAGTCTCTTAAATTCCTGGTATCCAATTATACCACTTTTGTTATTTTAAAGTCACATTAAAAGAATTTATAATGTGTGACTAAAAATCTGAGCTTTTATTTCCAAAAAGTTTAATTTCGGCACATTTTGGAGTTGTGCCGGGGTGCCGATGCCCCAAAAGTCCTCAAAACTATTTTTTTTATATATTTTTTTCCACTTTCTTATATTTTTCTTAATTTTTCTGGAATTTTTTCCATGATTTTTCCCAATTTTTCCTCTCTTTTTCCCATTTTTTCTGTTTTTATCGTAGCGGTGGGTCGGGTCGACCCAAACGGGTCGGACCCGACCCGACTGGACTGAATGGTCCAGGCTCGGCCCATGGGCCGAGCCTGGCCCATTCTCGGCCCGACCCATGGGAGAGACGCACACGCGCGCGCATGCGCTCGTGTGCGTCTTCTAACCGATCGAACAAACGGTGTTCGATCGGTTGGATTATTTTTTTTTTTTTTTTTAAACAACAATCCAAACATCAATACCACACAATCGATTCAAAGAACTCCAAATCGAAGAGAGAATGAGCGAAACTCACTTGATTAATGGGGTCGAACTCGCCACCGCCGAGCTCGCCACCGTTGTCCCGCCGAGCTCGCCATCGTTGTCCCGCTGAGCTCGCCGTCGTTGCCCGCCAAGCTCTCGCCGGAGCTTCCTCTCTGCGATCACTCACCCTCTCTGTTCTCCCTTCCTTCTCTTTCTCTCTTCTCTCCTCCTTCTCTTTCTCCATCTCTTCCTCTCTGTCTGTTTTTAAACAAAACACATTTTTATTTTTATTTTTATTTTTATTCTTTTTGTTATTTGGTGAGAAAGGACCAAAAAGCAATGATGATGAATAGTTGATGTGACTTTTGATGTGATGTGTGATGTGATGTGACAATTAAATCCCATACTGCCTCGTACACCCGCGTTACGCGCATACTGCGACGTCGCACACTCTCGTCACTACACGCGCACAACGCGACTAAGCGAAATTCTTAATTAACGAGGCGCGAACTAATAACAATAGTAAGATAATTAAATATTCGCCACACAAAAGTAACGTATTTCCCGATTAGGCTTGTCATAGACTTTTCCCATGACGTCCACGTAGGTCTGAGCTTATGATATTAATTTGTAATTAGCCGCTTAATCGGGATTAATTAAAGCGGGCCGTTACAATCTTCCCAACTAAGGGGAATTTCGTCCCGAAATTCAGATTTAATTCGGTATTTACCTTGGAACAAGTGGAGTATCGTCTTCGCATGGTAGAGACTCTCTCCCCAATGGGACCTTTCAAGGGATAAACCTTCAAGTCGAACAAATCATCCACTTAATAACTCAGCCCGTCACGGTCTTTGTTCGAGTACTCCTTTTGTCTGTCCTTCGCAGCTTGTAACCTCTGATTAGTCTTCCAAATCTTCGTGTGATCTACAACGATCTCATACCTAACGACAGCTACATCCTCGGGCTCTGCCCTTCCTTACTTGTTGCAACATTCAAACTGGTGGCGCATTGACCTAGAAAGTCATGGCTTACGTAAATATTCTCGGCAATTTTTCGTTTGCCAACCAAAAAAATGCATCCTATGCCAATTTGGTTATGGTAACATCTCACTTTCGGCTGTCATGCCGATAATGACATGTGTTGGCTCAAAATATGGTCGAGCCATAACTCACCTATCAGGTGGCTAGGTATAAAATGATACAACGTCACCCTCTCCAAACATTTATTATTTGAACTAATAATTAAATTTTGTAAAGGCCCAGTCCCACCTCGCTGGTCGCCTACCTCGTGGGTCTGATCCCACCTCGCAGGTCTCACTCCGACCTCGCAGGTCGCTGGAACCCCAAGTAGAGAAATTTTGTGAAGGCCCAGTCCTACCTCGTCGGTCTCCTACCTCGTGGGTCTAATCCCACCTCGCAGGTCTCATTCCGACCTCGCAGGTCGCTGGAAATCTCACGTAAATTAATTTTGTGAAGGCCTAGTCCTACCTCGCCGGTCTCCTACCTCGTGGGTCTAATCCCACCTCGCAGGTCTCATTCCGACCTCGCAGGTCGCTGGGACCCCAAGTAGAGTGGGTCAAGACCACCCACTCCATCCACACTCCCCACGCGCGTGGTTTGGCGCCAACCAATCCATTCCCAAGAGTATATCGAACTCTAGGTACTCTAATACTCGGATCTATGGGTAACTGATGACCACCAACCTCGGTTGGACAATCTCTACAAATCCGATTAGGACATATCTTATCTTCAGCGGTCGTGCTGAGGATAAGGTGGGTGCTAACGCTCTCAGGTATCAACCCAACTCTCCTACCATTCGTCTCGAAATAAATGATAACGTACAACCAAAATCTATCAATGTATGCAAAGGGCGACAAAAATAATCAACATACCCTCGACGAACTGCCGAGACGCGTCGCGATCTGGTGCGACAACTGCGTGCACCTCCTCCCTCGCCTGCACTGGCTGAGCTGCTAGTGGTGGTGCTGGCTCCCTAGTACATTCACTCTTGTAGTGCCCCTTCAGCCTACATCTGAAACATGTGACATTCTGCCTATGTCCGGAGCCCTGACCCTGCTGTCCGCTAGCCCTATAATCATGACTCTGACCATACTGTCCTCCGTCCCTGCCTCCCGATCCCGGGTGGTTCTCTCGCCATGGTCGCGGTGCATAACCACCACTTGACAAGCAGTGCTTGACTGTGCGCAGTACTATCGCATGAGAATTGATCGCCCGGTGGTCCTCATGCTTGGGCCTCTGTCCTCCCCTATCTCCGTGATCGATGATCCTTTTCCCTTTCATGTCGACCCGGTGCCTTCTTTGGGACGACCCCGATGCCAAGCGTGGCATGGGCATCGCGGCACGAAAGATAAGATATGTCTCATGGGCTAAGGCCCTCTCGTAGATCTCTGCAGGTGTACGAGCTCCACCTCGATACTCTCGCGCTCGCAATCTCATCTCTAAGTCCGACTCCGAAGTAGTGAACTCCGGTCACGATCTCGTAGAAACTAAATCGCCAGCGAACTGTAATAGGTAGCGAAACCTCTCCATGTACTGGACCACTGTACGATTACCATGCCTAAGACACAAAAACTCATGTCTCAGACGTAACTGTATCTCCCTCGGTATGTACTGGTCATAAAAGGCCTGCCTGAAACTCGGCCCAAGTAGTCGGCTCTCCATGAGTCTCGGTATGAGCGGTCCACCAAACCCCGGCCTCTCCTCGGAGCATATATCCAGATATCCTAGCGCGAATACTGTCGTGGATCTTCAGAAGATTATGTAATTTCTCGTGTGCAAGAAGCCATCTCGCAGCTGCCTCCGGGTCTCCGCCTCCAGTGAAATATCCCGGCTGAAATCTCACAAACTCCTTCGTCAGCTTAGCCTCAGCTGACAGGGAAGCCTCAAATGTGATCTCCTGTGGGGTCTGTGTTAGTGTCACTGCATGTGTAGACGCCGGGGTGGTAATCTCCGTACGAGTCTCCGCCATAACTGCGGTAACTGGTATACCCTGAATAATCGGCGCGGCTGCCGGCTCGGTGGCGCTTGGTGTGATGGCGGCTGTAAGCGTCGCGATAGCCGCTGTTTGAGCACGGAGCAAGGCCATTATCTGCTCGAACTGTTGATCGTGTGCCGCAATACGATCGAGTACACTCTGATCAGTCGCGATAGGCGTAGTATTACTCGTCTGTCCACCATCCTCCGAAGGTGGAGTCGGTTGTCCGTCCATGTCGTATCTGCAATAGCGAAGTCCTGTATCAGACTCATATACGCGTATATACTATTACACATCAAAATATATACGTATAAGCCTTGGCACTTCCCGTCCCATGTTCTCTTCCCAACTAAAGTTCTAAGTCAGGATCTTCGGGTTTCCACATCTAATGTTTGTTGTTAAGTTTTATTCGGTTGTATTAAACTTTCCCCTAGGTTCGCCTGAACCTAAGCTCTGATACCAACTGTGACGGCCCCAAACTCCGAGACAAACTGGGCACCGCCACGTCGCCGGACACGTCACCAAGCATGCCACGTCGCCTGCACACTTAACTTGACGGTACCAGACTTTACCACCTAATTTAACTTAGTAAATTTTGATACTTAAACGATTATTTAACAAAATATACCAAGTAATAAACTAATTTATTTATTCGATTCTCTTCATGTTATTTTGAATAGCACCTTCATAATATGCATATAATTAATGTAGATATGTTATGCATTATTTAACAACCTATGTGGAAACCCGCGATTCCAAATCAAAGATATATAATATGCCTAATATACATGTATCGCTCCCAAAAGTCCCAAAATATATATTTTATATATATATATATATATATATATATATATACCCACCTACGAGTCTAGTGGAGAAATCAAAGGTAGCGATTTGTCATCGAAAAAAACAATGACAAATCCCGGTAAGTAAATTCCGAGAGAAATTCAGTTAGTACTCACAAGAATTCCAAGAAAACGGCTACAATTCATGCATATAAGTAAATGAACTGAAATATAAAGCATGAATATAAGTCGTGAGATAATCAACAATACGGAACGAGAGTGTGGTGTATAGTCATCGAACATGGGACAAAAACTAAACCGAGAAGGCCCGAAGGTGAAGAAAATCAACACCCCTCTTCGCGGTCGAAAGAGGAAACATGTTGATCGGAAGTTAGACTTCCGCCCAACGCCTCAAATGAGAGGAATCTGTTGAACGGTAGACCCCGTCCAACACATCTCTCGAGATCACCGTCCCGTCGACCATACACAAACACACACGGGAATAGAGTAAACATGAAAACGAATCGGCGAAAAGTAATATGAAATAAATAATTCGCACGGAAAATAAGTAAATTCTAAGCTGACTTTCTCGTGGGTTTACTTACCTCCAATGCCTTTAAAATGCCCCGCATTCGCCTCGAGATGCGTACCCGACACCCGACTATAGCCTCCTAAGTCCCTGGTGTCCATTTATATAAACTTAATTTATCATGAAAATTTACAACAATTTCCTAAAACTTTTTAAGACAAATTGTTTATTTTGCGCTTTTCGAGGCAAACCCGCGCAAAAAGTCGCGTCCAAAATATCCAAATATTTTATTTTTCATATATTCTATATATTTGGTCGCAATATGATTTTTCCATAATTTTTCTCATTTTTCTGGAATTTTCCATGATTTTTCCCAATTTTTCCTCTCTTTTTCCCCTTTTCTTTGTTTTTACTGTAGCACTGGGTCGGGTCGACCCAAACGGGTCGGACCCGACCCGTCCGGACCGATCCGGGGTTGGATTGGGTCGGGCCGACCCAAACGGGTCAGGCCCGACCCGCCCTGGACCGCCCCGACCCGCGGTCTAGCGGGCCCGGCCGCGCCCACGGGCCGGCCGTTAGGGTGCACACGCGCGCACAGCGCGTGTGCACCTTCTTTCTTTTCTTTTTTCTTTCTGGTTTGAGAACCAACCGTTTTTTTTTTTTTTATTTTCTTTCAACACAACGCAACAACAAACAACAATAATCCGAACATCAACACCACACAATCGATTCAAAGAACTGAAATTCGAAGAGAGAATGAGCGAAATCTCACTTGATTAATGGGGTCGAGCTCGCCACCGTGTCCCGCCGAGCTCGCCATTCTTTGTCCCACCGAGCTCGCCGCCGCTTCCCCGCCAAGCTCCTCGCCGGAGCTTCCTCTCTCGCGATCACTCACCCTCTCTTCTCTCTCTTTCTCTCTTCTCTCCCTTCACTGTTTTTTCTCCTCCATCTCTCTCTCCCGTTTTTAAATAAAAACACATTTTTTTCTTTTTCTTTTTTTTTCTTCTTTTTGTTATTTGGTGAGAAAGGACCAAAAAGCAATGATGATGAATAGTTGATGAGACTTTTGATGTGATGTGTGATGTGATGTGACAATTAAATCCCATACTGCCCCGTAACCCGCGTTACGCGCATACTGCGACGTCGCACACTCTCGTCACTACACGCGCACAACGCGACTAAGCGAAATTCTTAATTAACGCGGCGCGAACTAATAACAATAGTAAGATAATTAAATATTCGCCACGCAAAAGTAACGTATTTCCCGATTAGGCTTGTCATAGACTTTTCCCATGACGTCCACGTAGGTCTGAGCTTATGATATTAATTTGTAATTAGCCGCTTAATCGGGATTACAATCTAGCTCAATTGGTACACAACTTGATGGGCTCACGTATTTGACCCCATGAGCGTGAGTTCGAGTTGTGGGGGTGGGGTTAAAATGTGTATATGTGTGGATATTAAGCCATATACACGGTCTTGAGGACCCAGTAGCTGGTTGTGGGGAGGTCGCAGTATGTGCACCCCATGGTAAGGTGCTGGGCCTTCACAAAAAAATTCTAAGCTGACTTTCTCGTAGGTGTTTGAATTTGTATATATATATATATATATATATATATATATTTTAGGGAACACTTTTGGGAGACTTTTTCACCCGATACATGTATATTAAGGCATATTATATATCTTGTCGCCTTAAATAATATACGTGGTATCATATACTGGGTTTCCACCCCATAGGTTGTTAAATAATGCATAACATATCTACATTAATTATATGCATATTATGAAGCCTTCCGCTATTCAAAATAACATGAAGAGAATCAGAATAAATAAATTAGTTTATTACTTGGTATATTTTGTTAAATAATCGTTTAAGTATCAAAATTTACTAAGTTGGAGAATTAGGTGGTAAGTTCGTCGGCCGTCAAGTTAAGTGTGCAGGCGACGTGGCATGCTTGGTGACGTGTCCGGCGACGTGGCGGTGCCCAGTTTGTCTCGGAGTTTGGGGCCGTCACAGTTGGTATCAAAGCTTAGGTTCAAGCGAACCTAGGGAAAAAGTTTAATGAAACTGAATAAAACTTAACAAATGAATTTTAGATGTGGAAACCCGATGTACTTGCCTTAGAACTTTAGTTGGGAAGCGAACATGGGACGGGAAGTGCCAAGGCTTATACGTTATATATTTCGATGCGTAATAGTATATATGCGTATACGAGGCTGATACGGACGTTCGCGATTTGCTAATTCGACATGGATGGACGACCAGTTCTTCATATGGATGATAGAGGCCAACCGAGCGGCTCGACACCAGTCAACTCGGATCAGATATTGTGCGACATGGTCGCACTCCGTAATTTACAGCTCGAAAAGATTCTTCGATTGTTTTTAGCGTGTGCAGCGGCAATAGCGGCCCCTGCCACACTCGTCGTCACCACTACCGTAAAGCAGATAGTTGTCGCACCGACTATTCCAGCGACCTCGCTTACGACTACGACTACCGAGATACTGTCAGCAGTCACTACACCATTTACTACGTCGATCGTGGCACCGACACTGATTACATCCTAGGAGATCACATTCGAGATGTTTTTATTAGCTAAGGTGAAATTGATTAAGGAGTTCGTTCGTTTTCAGCTAAACTACTGTGATGGAGGCGAAGACCCAGATGTAGCTGGAAAGTGAATCTTTTCCCACGAGAAACTTCACGGACTTTCGAGGATTCACGACGGCATACGGGCTAGGATTTCCGGATTTATGCCTAGGGGAGATGCTGCAGTATGGTGGATCGCCCACACAGCCGCTCACGGAGAGCCGAGTACTTGGGTAGAGTTCAAGAAATTCTTTTATGATCAGTATATCCCGATCGAGATTCAGCTGAGACTGAGGGAGGAGTTCTTGACGCTAAGGTAGGGTGACCGGACGGTGTCGCAACACATGGAGAAATTCACATGCATGCTTACTTTTGCGATAGATGTAGCTGAGACCGAGCGACTTCATGTCCACTATTTTATTCGAGGACTCCGACCAGAGATTGGGGGCGAAAAACCACGCGCGTGGGGAGTGTGGATGGAGTTGGTGGTCTCGACCCACTCTATTTGTGGTCCCAGCGACCTGCGAGGTCGAATGAGACCTGCGAGGTGGGATTAGACCCACGAGGTAGGAGACCGACGAGGTAGGACTGGGCCTTTACTAAATTACTCTACCCGGGGTTCCAGCGACCTGCGAGGTCGGAGTGAGACCTGGGAGGTGGGATTAGACCCACGAGGTAGGAGACCGACGAGGTAGGACTAGGCCTTTACTAAATTACTCTACCTGGGGTTCCAGGCGACTGCGAGGTCGGAGTGAGACTGCGAGGTGGGATTAGACCCACGAGGTAGGAGGCCGGCGAGGTAGGACTAGGCCTTTACTAAATTACTCTACAGGGTTCCGGCGACTGCGAGGTCGGAGTGAGACTGCGAGGTGGGATTAGACCCACGAGGTAGGAGGCCGGCGAGTGGACTGGGCCTTCACAAAATTTCTCTACACAGGGTTCCAGCGACCTGCGAGGTCGGAGTGAGACCTGCGAGGTGGGATTAGACCCACGAGGTAGGCGACCGGCGAGGTGGGACTGGGCCTTTACAAAATTTAATTATTAGTTCAAATAATAAATGTTTGGAGAGGGTGACGTATCATTTTATACCTAGCCACCTGATAGGTGAGTTAGGGCTCGACCATATTTTGAGCCAACACATGTCATTATCAGCATGACAGCCGAAAGTAAGATGTTACCATAACCAAATTGGCATAGGATGCATTTTTTTTGGTTGGCAAACGAAAAATTGCCGAGAATATTTATGTAAGTCATGACTTTCTAGGTCAGTGCGCCACCAGTTTGAATGTTGCAACAAGTAAGGAAGGGCAGAGCCCGAGGATGTAGCTATCGTTAGGTCTGAGATTGTTGTAGATCACATGAAGAAAATTTGGATGACTCATCATAGGTTACAAGCCGCTCATGACAGACAAAAGGAGTACGCGAACAAAGACCGTGACGGGATGAGTTATGAAGTGGATGATTTGTTCCACTTGAAGGTTTATCCCTTGAAGGTTCCCATTGGGGAGAGAGTCTCTACCGTGCGAATACGATACTCCACTTGTTTCAAGGTAAAGATCAAATTAAATCTGAATTTCGGGATGAAATTCCCCTTAGTTGGGAAGATTGTAACGACCCGCTTTTATTAATCCCGATTAACCGACTAATTACGAATTAATATCATAAGCTCAGATCCACGTGACATCGTGGGAGAAGTCTATGACACGCCTAATCAGGAAATTTGTTATTTTTGTGTGGCGAATATTTAATTATTTTACTATTGTTAATAGTTCGTGCCGCGTGAATTAAGAATTTCGCTTAGTCGCGTTGTGCGCTTATAGTGACAAAAGCGTGCGGCGTCGCGGTGTGCGCGTAACGCGGTTGTACGGGTAGTATTGGATTGAGTTGTCACATCACATCACACATCACATCAAAAGTCACATCAACTATTCATCATCATTGCTTTTTGTCCTTTCTCACCAAATAACAAAAAAAAAGAAAAAGAAAAAAATGTGTTTTTATTTAAAAACGGGAGAGAGAGATGGAGGAGAAGAAACGGTGAAGGGAGAGAAGAGAGAAAGAGAGAGCGAGAGAGGTGAGTGATCGCAGAGAGGAAGCTCCGGCGAGGAGCTTGGCGGGGCAGCGGCGGCGAGCTCGGCGGGACAACAGAAGTGGCGAGCTCGGCGGGACAATGGTGGCGAGCTCGACGACCCCATTAATCAAGTGAGATTTCGCTCATTCTCTCTTCGAATTTCGAGTTCTTTAAATCGATTGTGTGGTGTTGATGTTCGGATTATTGTTGTTTGTTGTTGCGTTGTGTTGAAAGAAAATAAAAAAAAAAAAAAAAAAACGGTTCGGTTCTCAAACCGAAAGAAAAAAAAAAGAAGAAGAAGAAGGTGCACACTTGCGCGTGCGTGCGCGTGTGCACCCTAACGGCCGGCCGCTGGACGCGGGCCGGCCCGCTGGACCGCGGGTCGGGGTGGTCCAGGGCGGGTCGGGCCGACCCGTTTGGGTCGGCCCGACCCAATCCAACCCCGACCGGTCCGACGGGTCGGGTCCGACCCGTTTGGGTCGACCCGACCCAAGTGCTACAATAAAAAACAAAGAAAAGGGGAAAAAGAGAGGAAAAATTGGGAAAAATCATGGAAAATTCCGAAAAATGAGAAAAATTATGGAAAAATCATATTGCGACCAAATATATAGAATATATGAAAAATAAAATATTTGGATATTTTGGATGCGACTTTTTGCGCGGGTTTGCCTCGAAAAGCGCAAAATAAACAATTTGTCTTAAAAAGTTTTAGGAAATTGTTGTAAATTTTCATGATAAATTAAGTTTATATAAATGGACACTAGGGACTTAGGAGACTATAGTCGGGTGTCGGGTACGCATCTCGAGGCGAATGCGGGGCATTTTAAAGGCATTGGAGGTAAGTAAACCCACGAGAAAGTCAGCTTAGAATTTACTTATTTTCCGTGCGAATTATTTATTTCATATTACTTTTCGCCAGTTCAGTTTTCATGTTTACTCTATTCCCGTGTGTGTTTGTGTATGGTCGACGGGACGGTGATCTCGAGAGATGTGTTGGACGGGGTCTACCGTTCAACAGATTCCTCTCATTTGAGGCGTTGGGCGGAAGTCTAACTTCCGATCAACATGTTTCCTCTTTCGACCGCGAAGAGGGGGTGTTGATTTTCTTCACCTTCAGGGCCTTCTCGGTTTAGTTTTTGTCCCATGTTCGACAGCTATACACCACACTCGCGTTCCGTATTGTTGATTATCTCACGACTTATATTCATGCTTTATATTTCAGTTCATTTACTTATATGCATGAATTGTAGCCGTTTTCTTGGAATTCTTGTGAGTACTAACTGAATTTCTCTGGAATTTACTTACCTGGGATTTGTCATTGTTTTCGGTGACAAATCGCAGATTCTACGACGAGCTGGGAAAAGACAGTGATTGGCGACTACCTTTGATTTGGAACGCTTCCACTAGCTTACTCGTAGGTGTTTGAATTTGTATATATATATATATATATATATATATATATTTTGGGAACACTTTTGGGAGACTTTTTCACCCGATACATGTATATTAAGGCATATTATATATCTTGTCGCCTTAAATAATATACGTGGTATCATATACTGGGTTTCCACCCCATAGGTTGTTAAATAATGCATAACATATCTACATTAATTATATGCATATTATGAAGGCTTCCGCTATTCAAAATAACATGAAGAGAATCAGAATAAATAAATTAGTTTATTACTTGGTATATTTTGTTAAATAATCGTTTAAGTATCAAAATTTACTAAGTTGGAGAATTAGGTGGTAAGTTCGTCGGCCGTCAAGTTAAGTGTGCAGGCGACGTGGCATGCTTGGTGACGTGTCCGGCGACGTGGCGGTGCCCAGTTTGTCTCGGAGTTTGGGGCCGTCACAGTTGGTATCAAAGCTTAGGTTCAAGCGAACCTAGGGAAAAAGTTTAATGAAACTGAATAAAATGTGTATGTGTGGATATTAAGCCATACACGGTCTTGGGGGTCCCAGCGTCCGGTGTGTATGTGGATAGTAAGCTACACGGTGGGACTGGGCCTTCACAAAAAAGGCGCCTTTTTTGTGAAGGCCCAGCACCTTACCATGGGGTGCACATACTGCGACCTCCCCACAACCAGCTACTGGGTCCTCAAGACCGTGTATATGGCTTAATATCCACACATATACACGTTTTAACCCCACCCCCACAACTCGAACTCACGCTCTGGGATTTACTTATCTGGGATTTGTCATTGTTTTTGGTGACAAATCGCAGATCCTGCGACGAGCCGCGGCAAAGGAGTTTTAGGCGACTACGTCTAAGTAGGGAGAGGCCGCCACTTTTTGCATAGGTAGTTGTATGTATCTATTAACTACTTTATGACATTTTGGGATGACTTGTATACCCGATACATGTATATGCTCACCGTCGTACTTTTGTCGCTTTTGATATACATGGTATCTATTACCGGATTCCACACTATAGGGTTAATTATACAAATGCAAACTTTTCCTTCATATGGCGTTTGCATGTTTTTTTTAAAGGCTTTCGCTTGATATTTAATAACTTAATAAGTTGTGAATAACTTAACTTAGTCAATTTGATGAGAATATCCATAAAAAATCTTCATAAATATTAAGTTAAGGCAAATAAGGTATGTATAAAGGTGTAGGTCGCAGGCAGTCAAAGTTAAGTGTGCGGTGACGTGGCATGCTTGGTGACGTGTCTGGCGACGTGGCGGTGCCCGGTTTGCCTTGGAATTTGGGGCCGTCACAGTTGGTATCAGAGCTTAGGTTCAGGCGAACCTAGGGGAAAGTTTAATACAACCGAATAAAACTTAACAACAAACATTAGATGTGGAAACCCGAAAATCCTGACTTAGAACTTTAGTTGGGAAAAGAACATGGGACGAGAAGTGCCAAGGCTTATACGTATATATTTTGATGTGTAATAGTATATACGCGTATACGAGGCTGATACAGGACTTCGCTATTGCAGATACGACATGGACGGACAACCGACTCCACCTTCGGAGGATGGTGGACAGACGAGTAATACTACGCCTATCGCGATCGATCGAGTGTAATCGATCGTATTGCGGCACACGATCAACAGTTCGAGCGATAATGGCCTTGCTCCGTGCTCAAACAATGGCTATCGCGACGCTTACGGCCCGCCATCACACCAAGCGCCACCGAGCCAGCAGCGCGCGCGATTATTCGGGGTATGCCGATTCACCGCGATTATGGCGGAGACTCGTACGGAGATTACCACCCGGCGTCTACACATGCGGTGACACTAACACGGACCCCACAGAGATCACATTTGAGGCTTCCCCGTGTCACCGAGGCTAAGTCGACGAAGGAGTTTGTGAGATTTCAAATGGATATTTCACTGGAGGCGGAGACCGGAGGCAAACTGCGAGATGGCTTCTTGCACACGAAAATTACATAATCTTCTGAAGATCCACGACAGTATTCGCGCTAGGATATCTGGATATATGCTCCGAGGAGAGGCCGAGGTTTGGTGGACCGCTCATACCAAGACTCATGGAGAGCCGACTACTTGGGCCGGTTTCAGGCAGGCCTTTTATGACCAGTACATACCGAGGGAGATACAGTTACGTCTGAGACATGAGTTTTTGTGTCTTAGGCATGGTAATCGTACAGTGGTCCAGTACATGGAGAGGTTTCGCTACCTATTACAGTTCGCTGGCGATTTAGCTTCTACAGATCGTGACCAGGTTCACTACTTCGGAGTCGGACTTAGAGATGAGATTGCGAGCGCAGTAGTATTAGGTGGAGCTCGTACACTGCAGGAGATCTACGAGAGGGCCTTAGCCCATGAGACATATCTTATCTTTCGTGCGCGATGCCCATGCCACAGTTGGCATCGGGGTCGTCCCGGCAAGGCACCAGGTCTGACATGAAAGGGAAAAGGATCATCGATCACGGAGATAGGGGAGGACAGAGGCCCAAGCATGAGGACCACCAGGCGATCAATTCTCATGCGATAGTACCTGCACAGTCAGCACAACTGTCAAATGGTGGTTATGCACCGCGGCCATGGCAGAGAACCACCCAGGATCAGGGAGGCAGGGACGGAGGACAGTATGGTCAGAGTCATGATTATAGGGCTAGCGGATAGCAGGGTCAGGGCTCCGGACATAGGCAGAATGTCACATGTTTCAGATGTAGGCAGAAGGGGCACTACAAGAGTAAATGTACTAGGGAGCCAGCACCACCACTAGCAAAACTCGGCCCGGTGCGGGCGAGGGAGGAGGTGCACGCAGTTGTCGCACCAGATCGCGACGCGTCTCGGCAGTTTGTCGAGGGTATGTTGATTATTTTTGTCGCCCTTTGCATACATTGATAGATTTTGGTTGTACGTTATCATTTATTTCGAGACGAATGGTAGGAGAGTTGGGTTGATACCTGAGAGCGTTAGCACCCACCTTATCCTCAGCACGACCGCTGAAGATAAGATATGTCCTAATCGGATTTGTAGAGATTGTCCAACCGAGGTTGGTGGTCATCAGTTACCCATAGATCCGAGTATTAGAGTACCTAGAGTTCGATATACTCTTGGGAATGGATTGGTTGGCGCCAAACCACGCGCGTGGGGAGTGTGGATGGAGTGGGTGGTCTTGACCCACTCTACTTGGGGTCTCAGCGACCTGCGAGGTCGAAATGAGACCTGCGAGGTGGGATTAGACCCACGAGGTAGGAGACCGGCGAGGTAGGACTAGGCCTTCACAAAATTAATTTACCTGAGATTTCCAGCGACCTGCGAGGTCGGAATGAGACCTGCGAGGTGGGATTAGACCCACGAGGTAGGAGACCGACGAGGTAGGACTGGGCCTTCACAAAATTTCTCTACTTGGGGTTCCAGCGACCTGCGAGGTCGGAGTGAGACCTGCGAGGTGGGATCAGACCCACGAGGTAGGCGACCGGCGAGGTGGGACTGGGCCTTTACAAAATTTAATTATTAGTTCAAATAATAAATGTTTGGAGAGGGTGACGTTGTATCATTTTATACCTAGCCACCTGATAGGTGAGTTAGGGCTCGACCATATTTTGAGCCAACACATGTCATTATCGGCATGACAGCCGAAAGTGAGATGTTACCATAACCAAATTGGCATAGGATGCATTTTTTTGGTTGGCAAACGAAAAATTGCCGAGAATATTTACGTAAGCCATGACTTTCTAGGTCAATGCGCCACCAGTTTGAATGTTGCAACAAGTAAGGAAGGGCAGAGCCCGAGGATGTAGTTGTCGTTAGGTATGAGATCGTTGTAGATCACACGAAGATTTGGAAGACTAATCGAGGTTACAAGTCTGCGAAGGACGACAAAAGGAGTACTCGAACAAAGACCATGTGACGGGCCGAGTTATTAAGTGGATGATTTGTTCGACTTGAAGGTTTATCCCTTGAAAGGTCCCAATGGGGAGAGAGTCTCTACCATGCGAAGGCGATACTCCACTTGTTCCAAGGTAAATACCGAATTAAATCTGAATTTCGGGACGAAATTCCCCTTAGTTGGGAAGATTGTAACGGCCCGCTTTAATTAATCCCGATTAAGCGGCTAATTACAAATTAATATCATAAGCTCAGACCTACGTGGACGTCATGGGAAAAGTCTATGACAAGCCTAATCGGGAAATACGTTACTTTTGTGTGGCGAATATTTAATTATCTTACTATTGTTATTAGTTCGCGCCGCGTTAATTAAGAATTTCGCTTAGTCGCGTTGTGTGCGTGTAGTGACGAGAGTGTGCGACGTCGCAGTATGCGCGTAACGCGGGTGTACGGGGCAGTATGGGATTTAATTGTCACATCACATCACACATCACATCAAAAGTCACATCAACTATTCATCATCATTGCTTTTTGGTCCTTTCTCACCAAATAACAAAAAGAATAAAAAAAAAAATAAAAAAAAAATGTGTTTTGTTTAAAAACGGACGAGAGAGGAAGAGATGGAGAAAGAGAAGGAAGAGAAGAGAGAAAGAGAAGGAAGGGAGAACAGAGAGGGTGAGTGATCGCGAGAGAGGAAGCTCCGGCGAGGAGCTTGGCGGGGCAGCGACGACGGCGCTCGGCGGGAACAGCAAGGCGAGCTCGGCGGGACAGGTGGCGGCGAGCTCGGCGGTGGCGAGTTCGACCCCATTAATCAAGTGAGTTTCGCTCATTCTCTCTTCGATTTGGAGTTCTTTGAATCGATTGTGTGGTATTGATGTTTGGATTGTTGTTTAAACAAAAAACAAAAAAAAAAAAAAAATCCAACGATCGAACACCGTGTGTTCGATCGTTGGGAAGACGCACACGATGCGCGCGCGTGTGCGTCTCTCCGTGCGGCCGGCATGGGCGAGCCTCGCCCATTTCAGTCGGTCGGGTCCGGGCCCGACCCAACCCAAACCCGGACCGGGACGGGTCGGGTCCGACCCGTTTGGGTCGACCCGACCCAATGCTACTGATAAAAATAGAAAAAATGGGAAAAGAGAGGAAAAATTGGGAAAAATCATGGAAAAAATTCCAGAAAAATTAAGAAAAATATAAGAAAGTGGAAAAAAATATAAAAAAAAAAAGTTTTGAGGACTTTTGGGGCATCGGCACCCCGACACAACTCCAAAATGTGCCGAAATTAAACTTTTTGGAAATAAAAGCTCAGATTTTTAGTCACACATTATAAATTCTTTTAATGTGACTTTAAAATAACAAAAGTGGTATAATTGGATACCATGAATTTAAGAGACTGTAGTCGGGTATCAGGCGCGTATCTCGAGGCGTGTGCGGGAGGTTCGAAAGCGTTCGAGGTAAGTAAACCCACGAGAAAGTCAGTTCAGAATTTACTTATTTTTCTTGAAAATTATTTATTTCACATTACTTTACGTCAGTTCAGTTTGCATGTTTACTCTATTCCTGCGTGTGTTTGTGTATGGTCGACGGGACGGTGATCTCGAGAGATGTGTTGGACGGGGTCTACCGTTCAACAGATTCCTCTCATTTGAGGCGTTGGGCGAAAGTTTAACTTCCGATCAACATGTTTCCTCTTTCGACCGTGAAGAGGGGGTGTTGATTTCTTCACCTTCAGGGCCTTCTCGGTTTAGTTTTTGTCCCATGTTCGACAGCTATACACTACACTTGCGTTCCGTATTGTTGATTATCTCACGACTTATATTCATGCTTTATATTTCAGTTCATTTACTTTATATGCATGAATTGTAGCCGTTTTCTTGGAATTCTTGTGAATACTAACTGAATTTCTCTGGGATTTACTTATCTGGGATTTGTCATTGTTTTTGGTGACAAATCGCAGATCCTGCGACGAGCCGCGGCAAAGGAGTTTTAGGCGACTACGTCTAAGTAGGGAGAGGCCGCCACTTTTTGCATAGGTAGTTGTATGTATCTATTAACTACTTTATGACATTTTGGGATGACTTGTATACCCGATACATGTATATGCTCACCGTTGTACTTTTGTCGCTTTTGATATACATGGTATCTATTACCGGGATTCCACACTATAGGGTTAATTATACAAATGCAAACTTTTCCTTCATACGGCGTTTGCATGTTTTTTTTAAAGGCTTCCGCTTGATATTTAATAACTTAATAAGTTGTGAATAACTTAACTTAGTCAATTTGATGAGAATATCCATAAAAAATCTTCATAAATATTAAGTTAATGCAAATAAGGTATGTATAAAGGTGTAGGTCGCAGGCAGTCAAAGTTAAGTGTGCGGTGACGTGGCATGCTTGGTGACGTGTCTGGCGACGTGGCGGTGCCCGGTTTGCCTTGGAATTTGGGGCCGTCACAATAACAATTCACAACAATCCTTACCAATTTCTATAAAAACCGTGCAAAAGAAATAAAAAAACCACGAGAATTCAAATTAAATTGAGGAAAATGCCATGACTTGATAATTTACCAAATTTCGAGCCGAATACCTCATCTTCGTCGCAGAAACTTGACTCGAACTGACTGTTTCGCGACGCTCTACTATTTCGCAGTAAGAAAACTGACAAAAATCAGATGTCGAGAGATTGCGTAGCAAAAGAGCGGAGAGGGTTTAGGGATCGAAGGAATGAAACACTCAAACTAATGAAATTGATTTCATTTGATTTTTTAATGTATTTAAATATAAACCCTTAGTTGCTTTTTAGTAGTTTAATTTTATTTTCTTTATTAATTCCCAAAATCATATTTTGACATGTTGTGACTTACGACGCTCGTTTTTTATCCGGTTTTCACCAAATTGAACCAAATTCTCGACAAAATAGTCTATTTTCATAAAATGCACATACCACTGGTTTTGATCACACCAAAATCACGAAAATCTTAACTTTTCTCACTACATTTTAAACCCTTACGGACCAATTCTCTTGCCATAGTAAACCAAACTTACACCAATTTGGACCCAATCTCAACCTCGACCATCGCCAATCGACATAAAGCTCGAGGTTAGGTCTTGCACCAACTTTATTCTCATTTTACAATACCACTGATCCTAGTGATGCATGTCGAATGCATCAAAATATATATGATCTCAATGACATTACTAAGTACCCCAAGTACTACAGTAGTGGTAAGTACGAGGACGGTCTACAAATACCAAGGTTTATAACTTAGGTTGAGTAACAAGAAAGTAAATCAAGGGGTTTTTCAAAATATTTGGGAAAACAACTAAGAACTAAATGAATCTAAAAACTCTTTTGTAAAAAAGAAACTCAATAGAGAAAGCAACCTAGGCTTTCGGTTTCTCAAACTTAGTCTAATGGTACATGAAATTCATTGGTCTTCAATCCATATAAAAATATGTAATTCAATTATATTTTAGTGTAGCTATAAACTCGGTAACGTACATGGTTCCTTACACTTCCTATTCTCATAGCCAAGGTACATCAATGACTACTTCCTTAGACAAACATATAACCCTATACTAAAGCGAATTGGGTTTAACACGATGAGCGCAATAAGTTTCATGAAGGCATTTCATGTAGACAATTGAATCGTACAAGTATGAATACTTTCGATTTAGCCTATATTCCTAAGGCACTTGATCAGTCCCAAAAGGGGAATTATTACTTATATAAGTGTATCACATAGAGACAGATGCTTTGAGTCAATGACTAAGGGTAGTCAATTCATTTTGCATGCAAGGGCTTTTCATGAACAAATAAATCTAACCCTAGATTCAAACTAGTGCTAAAAGAAATAAAATATAAAATATAAACAAAGAAAAAAGATTAGATAGGTCTCACAATGAATCCATGAAACCAACGACTTGTTCGATCCACCTCCAACCTAGATCCGTAGAGATTAGCCAAACATTGTCTTGAATAACTCCATTAAAATACTAAAAAAAAAAAGAAATCAATTTTTCACCGAAAGGTATAAAGTTTTTAATTAAAACCTTAAGTTCTATTTATATCAACCCCTTTTAATTTAGGCTCTGGAAGATGGAGGAAGCAAATTTCATGGGTTGTAGAGTGACTCGTGTGCTGAGGCCGATCACATGGCTATTATGGGTTTGTTGCTGGTTCTAAGACATATGGCATGCTATGATTGGTCGAGATTTGTTGTTGCACTGACGTGGCAAGAAGGGATTGGTGGAGAGGAAGTGATTGGAAAGTATGGTGAGGACACGTGGCAGCTGGTTGGGGCAGAGCTCACACGAGAAAACTCCGCAAAATTGTGAGAGACAACATTGGCATAGATCTCGAGACATATCAATGGCTGAAGAAATGAGAAAAAAAATGAACATGAGGCGACAGAAATATGAGAGTTCATGCAAGCACGCATCCTGAGGTAAGGCCAGTCCTTTGTTCGTCATCTGATGCTAATGCGACATCTCAATCTCGAGGCATGATGAACGACTAGAGTGCCGAGTGACACACATATTCATCCTTTTACGTCACTTGATTACTGCTCAATTCTTCATCTACTTTACAACACACATCTCGAGACAAATCTGAGGGTAGCTGAACACATTATATATAAATACTTATTTCTGCTTAGTTTTTTGCCCAAAATTCAACTGTGTATTCTATTTAACCTGAAAATGATAAATAAAGACAATTAGGCTAATATTTTGGTGACTTAACCATAAAAAATATATAAATACCCTAAATAATACTACATAATTAATGACTTTTCAAGTACCCCAAAACATAGGACTTTGCACATCCTGAGCAAATGTGTATTTGACAAAACAAAAGTAAACTAAACTCCTAATAGAAATTTGATCTAACTTAACTAATTAATCCTATACCAGATTTCAAGTTCATGGAGTTTCTTTGGTTTAAATAGTCACCAAGTCAACAAGCCACTCAAGAAATTTTGGAGTTATGATATGTCTAGAACTGTAATCTAAACACTATTAATATCGCACTTTAAAGACCTAGACTCAATAGAGACAAAGGCTATCAATTAATTAAAAGTTTTCTAAGTCTATACACTCAAACACACAAGTTTACAATATCTTTAAGATAGAATATCAACGCTTATAAAGATCCATAGGCGAGAAATGCAATAATACTCTCTACTACTTTAAACTTAGCACTAATGGAATCAAAAGGACTTTAAGTAGGTTGTAACATGGCTAGGTAGGGTATTGAGGAAATGATATAAAAGTAACATGAAACATTGGGATACTAAAACTTGTACTGTCAAAAGAGCTTATG
The DNA here is from genome assembly GCA_039657365.1 of Stephania yunnanensis. Taxonomy (NCBI): domain Eukaryota; kingdom Viridiplantae; phylum Streptophyta; class Magnoliopsida; order Ranunculales; family Menispermaceae; genus Stephania; species Stephania yunnanensis. The sequence goes on along the minus strand of CM077581.1, from coordinate 20,036,600 downwards.
AGAACATGAAAGTGGTTATACTGCACTTAACTTAATTTTTCTTTTAATATGTGCAGTCCTCACTAGACCTGATCACTGGGCTGGTACCCGCCAAGCCTGGCCTAGACACAATCAACATGGGTTGGACTTAAGCCGTGAAACCTCAATAAGGCCCGGCCTGGCCCAAGCCCACGAAGGCCCACTATTTTGTGAGCTGGGTTTGGGTTTACACTTATCAATCCAAGCCCGACTTGGCCTGCCCGTATAGACTTGTGTCCAAAATGTAGAAACATTATGTATACCTTTAAAAGTGAGGAAGTAAGGGTTCGAACCCAAGTTTCTTAAATGCTACACTAGAGTCTTAAATAATATGCTAATCCTTTGTTCTTGTCATCTAACTCCATATGTATATATTTATTATAATATATTTTATGGCTAAAAAAGTCATGGTTCACTTTTTTTAACGACCCATTCAGGCCCAGCCCAAGCTCGGCCCATAATAGGCTTGGGCGGGCTTGGGCCCGCAATACTTAGAAGGGGCTTAGGCAAGCCTGAATATGGGCTTTCAAAAAAAGCCCACCTAAGTCAGGCCCAAGCTTGCCCAAGCTGGCCCGATGATCATATCCAGTCCTCACCTTTTTCCAAACACTAGGCTCTATGCTCCATTTCTTGCAGATATCGCTTTAGGTGAGACTCTCTAATCATGACTTAATTTATTCATCATAATTGATTTCCCTTTTTTTTAGGTATATAAACCATTTTTTTATCTAATCTTTTCTTTTTCTCATCATATCTCTTTTTAAAGATTTCAAGTCTATGACTAGTTTCCTACGAGGTAAAAGATTAAATAAGGCTACGTCTATAGGTTTAACATTAGGTATGAAAGAACTAAAAGTTAGGTTGGTTCAAATAGGATTAACTAGGGAAATTACTTTATGTAGGCTTAGGGCTAGTGGTTTTCATTAAAAAAATGACCTAAATCATTTCCCCAAAAGTGGTTAGTCATAGGAATTCCACCTTAAGTAGGTTACGTCCTTGTTCTAGCACCTTAGAAATATGACTTTTACTCACTTGCACAGTTCTGATCATCTACCTCCTTTGGTATCTAGCACAAGGCTTAACCCTCATATTAAGTCCATATGAAATCATAAAAATGTTAGGCTACGGGTCAGAGTGAGTGTTTTTCCTAATTTTCCTTAAGTTTCAAGTAAAAAAGGCAACCATAATTTACTCATCCACAACCAAAGGCATGTATCAAAGTTTCGGGTGACTCTAAATAATAATAATAATAATAATAATAATAATAATAATAATAATAATAATAATAATAATAATAATAACTATACTAAATACATTCATGAAAATGTATCAACTCCTTATGAAATGAGAAAGAGAAGTATGAAGAGAAAAGAAATGGAAGAAATAAGAGAATAAGAGTTACAAAATATCACCATTACCATCCTTCAACCATATATAACCGCATGTAATTGAGAAATTTGAACAATCTCACCTGTGGTCTTTCACTAAAACATCCATTCAACATTATTTATAATCTTTAAGACATTCCCAAAATTATCCCAAACCTTGTCCTTCAGGTTCAAAACAAGTCAAGGGGGTTCACATATAAACACACAAGATGGAGAAAGAACATGATAGATATCGAATTAAGGAAATGATACAAGTTCATGCATATTAATAAACAAGTCATTTTTTAACATTAAAGAATAAAACTAAAACTAATTACTATATCTAAGCATAAAAATAAAAAATATGCCAAATCCATAATAAGTAAATAAAATAAAGTTGGATAAGCTTACCAAATCTTGATTTGACTAACTGTGGATATAGGATAATGTGATGAGCTATTGGAGTGATATCAGGCTCTCATAATCCGGTGCACTAGGTAGAGATCACAACACCTATAAAAGATCATCCAAGAGATAATGATAAGAATACCATAAGAATACTAAAATAGGAAATCAAATAGACAAGGAACAAAAGCTTATGGCGCATCCCAAGAGTGTCGTTGTTTAACGCATTAGCTTGACTCAGTCGGACGTCAGTTATTGTACTCTACAACTGCTAGAGTTTCATTCTCGATCTCACGTTATGGGAAGTTCTCGTAAAACGGCTTCAATCGGTGCCCATTCACTTTAAAAACTTTCCTTCTATCCATATTCCTAATTTCAACTACACCATGTCTTAAAACGTTTGTGACAACAAAAGGTTCGAGCCATCGTGACCATAACATCCCTGGATGGAGAGCCAATCTAGAAGTATAAAGCAAGACTTTTTGACTGACCACGAAAGTTTTACGAGATAGGTAATGATTGTAGAGTGCCTTAGTTTTACCTTTGTAGATTCGAGCGAACTCGTAGGCGTCATTCTAGATATCTTCCAAAGTTCTTGGAGTTCTAGCTTTTTTTCTTTAGCGGCTGCGACGAGATCCATGTTAAGCTATTTGACAGTCCATAATGATTTATGTTCTAACATGTCCAGCAAATGACAAGATTTGTCAAAGACCAAACAATACAATGACATCTCGATTGGCATTTTATATGCTATTCGATAAGCCCATGCCATGTCTTCAAGGCACATACTATAGTCCTTTTATGAAGGATTTATGATTTTTTCAAAAATGGATTTAATCTCTCTATTTGACACCTTCGCTTGACCACTCTTCTGAGGATGGTAGGCCATAAACATACGGTGTGTAACATTGTACTTGCACAAGAGATTTTTTCATCGATCATTAATTAAAGCACGTGGACCTCTAAAAGTAGAAAAAAAATTGTGATTTTAAGAAATTGCATACCACTGAAGAATTATTGGTAAGGTGGCTTTTACTCCCACCCATTTAGATACATAGTCCACCATTAATAAGATATAGAGAAAACCATGTGACGGTGGAAATGCACCATGAAGTTGATCCCCCAAACATGAAAATTTCAAACAATTAGACCGAGGTTAATGGCATTTGATCCCAATGACTCAAGGTACTGGTGGATTGACATTTAGCATAGGTCTTAGCATACAAATATAAGAGTTGTAATAAAATGGTGGGCAAATAGAACCACTCTCCAAAACTTTCGCAGCAGTTCAACATGCAAAATAGATTGTGTCTTGATTTAAGAGACACAACAATAGATTACTTGGTCTAAGTAAAACTTCCACAAGTATAGATCATCCTAAACATAGTGTTTAGAGTCGCTCCAAATTTCATCCTTTTAGGCTCGTGTAAGGTGAGGTGAATACTCTCATGTAACAAGGTACTTAACCAAATCTACAAAGTAAGGGAGTTCGTCAGGGACAACTAAGAGATGTTCATGAAGGAAATCATCTTGAAGAGGGACATGTGATTCACCATTCTCGATGCGGTTGAGATGGTCTGTAACTAGATTTTCAACACTATTTTTGTCTTTAATTTCAATATCAAACTCTTGTAACAAGAGTATCCATCGAACGAGATGGGGCTTAGCTTCCTTTTTTGCCATTAAGTACTTTAAGGCAACTTAGGAATAGATGACCACCTTGTACCTGAGAGATAAGGCTGAGATTTCTCTAAAGTGAATACAACAGCTAGAAACTTCTTTTTAGTAGCAATGTAATTGAGTTAGGCAAGATCAAGAGTCTGAGAGCCGTAGTATATGACATCGCACATGATCTCAAAGGATATCTCCCAAATAGGAACTCAGATGATGGGAGTAAAGATGAAAGAGTCTTTAAGTGCATTGAATGCACTATTACATGCCTTGTTGACATTGAAAGGCACATCATTCTGAAGAAGATGACATAGGGGTTGTGCAATTTTGGAGAAATCCTTGATGAAATGCCGATAAAAATCGGCATGGCTAAGGAAGAATCGGATTTCTCGCACTGTCATGGATTAAAGCAATTTTTGAATTACTTCAATTTTTGTCGGGTCTGCCTCCACACCTCTGGAAGAAACGATGTGACCAAGATAAGACCTTAGTCCATCATGAAATGACATTTCTCATAATCGAGGACTAAGTTCTTTTTTATAGATCTATGAAGAACCTTAGTGAGGCGACTGAGGCAAAGATCAAATGAGTCGCTATAATGGGTAAAATCATCCATGAAGACTTCTATGACATGCTCAATGAAGTAGAAGAAGATGTTCATCATACACCTTTAAAAGGTAGCAGGTGCATTGCACAGCCCAAAAAGCATGTGCCAATAAGCAAAGGTACCAAAATAACATGAGAAAGTGGTCTTCTCTTGATCCTCGGGTGCTACGAGAATCCGGTGAAAACTTGAGTATCCATCAAAACAACAATAATGCTTTCTACCTGCTAATCACTCTAATATCTGATTAATAAAAAGCAATAGAAATTGGTCTTTTTGCATGAATCATTAAGTTTTCAGTAATCGATGGAAACCCGCCATCCATTTTGGATGTGAGTGGGGACTAACTCACCTAGTGAGTTCGTGACCATTGTGATCCCCATTTCCTTAGGAACCACCTGAATAGGATTTACCCACTTGTTGTTGGAGATCAGGTAGATCATCTTAACATCAAGGAGCTTCAGAATCTCTTGTTTAACCACTTAGATCATCGGTGCGTTCAGTCGCTAATGTTCTTCTCGTAAAGTTTTAGACATTTCTTCCAAATGTATCTAATGCATGCATGTGGAAGGGTTAATACCTTTGATACCAACAATAGTTTACCCTAAAGCTTCATTGAACTCTCAAAACACATTTATGAGCTTATCTTCCTTTGGTAATGTAAGTTTAGTTGAGATGATTATAGGTAAAGGCTCATTCTCTCTTAAAAATACATATTTGAGATGACTTAGCAGTGGTTTGAGTTCTATTGTGGGGGCTCACTACATAGAGGGGAAAAGTGTAGAGTTAGAAGTAGGCAATTCAAAATATGCTAGGTTAGGGAAATTGAGTGGAGTGGAGTCCAACTCCAAGATCAGCTCCTCAATCTCAGTATTAAGGGAAAATGATTACTTTTGCAAAAAGTCGATGTCAAGATGATTTTCTAACACCATTTCATATCATCGCCTTAGACAAGAAAGGCCTTTTGGACAAGTGAATCCATACTATTAAAGGCAAACACCACAGACGAGGAATCGCTAGGATTGCGATCGCATCAGAGATGTCAAACTTAAAAAGTTCACCATCAAATTTCATGGTAAGAGAACCATTTTGAACATCAGTATTAGTTTAAACAGTCTTAAGGAAATGCACACCTAATAGGACTGAGGAAATGAGGGCAAGCCTGATTCTTCATATCAATGATATAGAAGTAAGCAAGGTATAAGAACTTACTAACTTGCACAATATTGTCTTCCAAGAAACCCACAAGACAAACGATGGACAGGTTGGCTAAATGTATGCCAACTTAAATATCCTATAGAGGGTCAGCCTTCAATGTCTCATATATGGATAATGGCATGACTTTAATGGAGGCGCTAAGGTCGCACATAGCTTATTGGATTTCGATAGCGCAAAGAACAATGAACATGCTCTGATCTTCTCACTTGGTGGGAAAGTTCTTGCATAGGATAGCTGAGAAATTTTCACCTATGATGATTTTCTTTTTGCTTTTGAGTCGACCTTTGTTAGTACATAGGTCTTTGACCAACTTAGCATAGCGAGGCATATGAGCTAAGGCATTAAGAAGCGGGATATTTATCGTCACTTTCCTTAGGATTTCTAGAATTTCCTTCTCTTATCCCACCTTTTTATTCTTAATGAGGGGTTGAGGGAATAGGGGTACGATTTTAAAAGAAGATTGTGCTTCCTTATCCAAGATTACAATTTTCTTAGGAGATGGTTGAACTTCAAGCTCTTGCTCAACTTCCTTTTGTTTAAGGGCAACCTTTTTAGGCTTGGATTCTTTGGGAGTTTCCTTCAACTTTTTGCCTATACGAAGTGTGACAACATTGACATTCGCATTAGAATTCAAATGTGGTTAGGAGGGCAACTTGCCTTTCTCATCCTTGCACCCTGGCCTTAGGGCTAGTTGCCCTGCTTGAGCATTGAGGATTTTAATGCTTGTAGCATGACTCGTGGTTGAGTTAATTTTAAACTGGATTAATTGTTTAAAGAGTCTATCTTGATTAGCGGTTAATTCTTTAGACAGTATGTCTTGATTAGTAACGAATGTTCTCATCATCTCTTCTAAAGGCTCCATTTTGAGCAGGTTGGGACTATTGAGTAGGAGGTTATCCCTTCGGAACATGTTAGAGATAATTCTAGTTCAAAGATCCATAACTATGATAAGGCTTTTAACGATATGATTATAAGTATTACTGTACTTATCGCCATATTGATTCCTTAGTGGTCTTTTGGAATCTGTCGCCTATAACATTCACGAGTTCATCCTTAAACAAGGAGGGACAAGAATTAGTCGAATGGTCAATGACTAAGTAGAAACCACAAGCTTTAACTTGAGCTTTCCCGGAGGTAAGGAATCGCTCCATGAGGTCAGTGAGTTTGCCAAACTTGCTATTAGTAGGACTTGACCCTACTCCACCAAAAAGATTTCGTAAAGGTCCATATTCCTTGTGTCAATATAACGATGCGATCGACTTGCTATAGACTTATACAAATCAAAGATTTCTTGAGTTGTCTTACATCTATAATTGCCTCTGCAAGCATTGTTAATCATGTTATTCTCAAGGGGCATAAGTCCCATATAGAAAAAAAACAATGGAGAGGTTACTTTAACCATATAGGAGCATTACATAAGTAAATGCTTAAAACGACCCCAATAGCCGCCAAAGGATTAGCCTCGTTTCATTTTGATACTTCATATCTCTTTAGTTGGGAAGATCTATATTTAGGGAAGAATTCTTTTAGGAATGCAAAAATCATATCATTCCAATTTTTTATGGAATAGGGGAAAGTAAAAAAGTCAGTCATGGGTATCCTTCAGGCACAAAGGAAAAGTAAAAAGTTTGACTTCGTCTTCAATGACTTCTAGGAATCATTGTCCTACACTAAAAAGTGGAAATCTTTGATGAAGGTCACTGGATCCTCACAATCCAATCCATGGAAGATGGGGGTAAGGTTTATGAAATCGAATTTGAGCTTAAAATCGCCCCTATGAGTAAGGAATGTGATGTCGTATAGTTGATGAGGTAGGAGATCTTGTATCTCATCATTCGCCATCCCTATTGTGATGCGATGATCAGTTTAAGGTTGTGCTCAAGGGTGAGCCTGTGGCCTTTGAGGAGCGGGATTAACCATTCTTTGATTGAGTGGTTGGTATTGAGATACTACAGGCCTTTGTAGCGCCACTAGTGCACGTGGCGCAGCATGTGCATCAAACTATTGGGGAGGAACAACTTGGTGTTCCTTATGCCTTTTAAGTGGTGGATTTCCACCTTGGTCGGCCATTGGAGAAGATTACTCGTTGCTCTATTGAACTCTTGAAGATTGTTTCATTTGCCTTGTTTCTTTCAAGTTTCGATGGGAAGTGTTTTTGATCTTTGGATCAAAATGGAGTAAAAATATGATGTATTTCAATCATTTAAGAATTTTGGGCAGAAAGGTGTACACACAAAAAATACTTAAGTCAAAAAAGACTTGTTCCCTGACAATGGCGCCATAATTTGACAAGTGTCGAATGCGTCAACATATATAATCTTGATGATATTACTAAGTACTACAAGTACTGCAATAGTGGCAAGCACATGGTCAATCCACAAAAACAAAGGTTTCTAACTTAGGCTAACTAACAAGAAAGTAAATTGGGGGGTTTTTAACAATATTTGAGAAAAAACTGAGAACTAAATGAATGTAAAAACATTTTGTAAAAAAGAAATTCAATAGAGAAAATAACCTAGGCTTTCGATTTCTCGAACTTAGTCTAATGGTACATGGAATTCATTGGTCTTAGATCCATACAATAATATGTAATTTAATTATATTCAATGTAGCTATAAACTAAGTAATGTATGCGGTTTCTCGCACTACCTATTCTTGATTGCCAATGTACGACAATGACTACTTCCCTCGCCAAATGTATAACATGATGACCGTAATGGGTTTTGTGAAGGCACTACTCCTAGACAACTGGATTGGTCAAGTATGGATGCTTTCGATTTAGCCTAGATTCCTAAGGCGCTTGACAGGCCCCTATAGAGGCCAACCAATTAGTAGGGTTAATTGTTACTTATAAGAGTCTATCGCAAAAGGACGGATGCTTTAGCTCAATAAATAAGGGTAGTCAATCTATTATGCATGTGAGGGCCCTTCACAAACAAATAAATCTAGCTTAGATTCAAATTAGTGCCAAAAGAAATAAAATATAAAAGAGAAACAAAAAATAAAGATTAGATAGATCTTAATGAATCCATGAAACCAACAACTCGTTCGATCTACCTTCGGCTAAATCCAGGAGATTAGCCATACATTGTCTTGAATTAATCCATTAAAATAATAAATAAAAAGAGAAATCAATTATGTGTCGAGATGTAGAGAGTTTTTAATTAAAACCTTAAGTTCTATTTATATCAACCCCTTTAATTTGGTCTCTAGAAGAGAGAGAAAGTGAATTTCGTGGGTTGTAGAGTGATTCATGCACCAAGCATGATCTGGTGGTTGTTATAGGTTTTCCGCTAGTTCCGGGACATGTGGCATGTTGTGATCGGCGGAGAGCTGTTGTTATGCTGACTTGGCAAGCATGGATTGGTGGAAAGGATGTGGCTGGTGAGTGTGGTAAGGACACGTGGTAGCTGGTTGAGACTGAGCTCACGTGAGAAGACTCAGCAACATTGTGGGAGACAACACTGGCACAAAAAATGGGAGTTCATGCTAGCATGCATCCTGAGGCAAGGCGAGTCCCTTGTTTGTCATTTCATGCTGATTCAATGTGCGAATCTCGAGGCATGATGAATAGCTGAAGTGTTGAGTGACTCACATGTGTATCCTTCTGCATCACTTGGTTGTTGATCAGTTCTTCATCCAGTTATTGTACGTATCTCGAGGCAAATCCAAAGGGTAGCTACACTGCATATAAATGCTCATTTTTGCGTAGTTTTCACCTCGGATTCAACCATGCGCTCCATTTAAGTTGAAAATGATAAATAAAGATAATTAGGCTAATATTTTGGAGACTTAACCATAAAATAATATATAAATACCCTAATTAATACCACATAATTAATGACTTACCACCCGAATTGTATGTAAACCGAGGCAAAATCTTTACGTCATGATTAACACTTAGTTAATTAGTTTTCGAGCAACTAATAATTAATTTTCACTCTATCTTTCAAACTCAATCTTGTAACCCTGAGTATGAGAAACTGAGGATACACCTCAATACACCCCGACTTGGTGACAAAATACTATATAATACACACATTAAGCATACAACACACAAAAATAAATATATCTTATTATCTTTGATCCATAATACGAGGGTCCTACCTTGGATACTTAAACTCCAAATAAAATTCGAAATTACTTAATTATTCGCCTGATCAAGTTTATGAAATTCTTGGATTTCACAATTCTTCCTAACTAATTTAAAATTTTGTCCTCAAGATTTATACTTACAAATTACTGAACCAAAAGAGATATGAGAATATGATTCTTCATATACAACTCTTTTAATTGAAACTTGTAAAAACTATTTCTTAGGTGAAACCGATAAGTGGACCCAATCACTTTCATTGTAATCAGCAACTCAGTAGTAAAGATCATAAACATTTCAAATTTTCATTTCCAACTTCATGGTTTAATAAAAAGTTGCAACAACGTATTTGCCAATTATGGCATTTTATGAATTTCTAATGAGTTTAATGATCAACTTTGTGGAATATCCAATGACCTTACTTTTCTTTACTACTTATTTCATGCCTTGAATCATATTCAAGCATCGATACTTAATAAGATCTAGCCTATCTTGCCTTTCAATTAAACCATTTTAATTTTTAATTGAATACTATTCCATAAACCGTTGATAATTCTTTCTTTATTTACAAAGATCTAGTATACACATCCTAGTTTTTTCCCTATTACTGATCATTTTTAATTAGAATCATTGACCGATCAATTCTTAGACTATCATCAGTCTATATATTTATATAGTAATGCAAATAATATTTGAGTATGACATTAGATACTAAAGTAGAGTTACGTGCCTATCTGATCCATCACCATTTCAACATTTCTCAATAGAAACCTAAAATTACACAAGTCATCCCATGATTATAGATATCTAATTACATCTGTCATCCATTGACAAGAGATCTCGATTTTCAATTCAATTAAAAAATTAAACCGCACACATTGTGCAACTGTAACTCATTTTCTAAATTTCTACTCACAATATCATTTAGATTTGTGGATTAGAAAGCAATTACTAATTTCAACTTGTCAGCCCATTCACTCAACATTTCGTTTGACTAGTTAAAAAATTAACGACTTTTTTTAACTTTGTCAAAACAATTATCTATTCATGAGTTCACCAAGAACCTCATCTTATTCACTTAACTACCAATCTATTTGAGACTGTCTTCTTCACTACTACTCAAGTTTCTACATAACCTACTTACTCACATTGGTTTCTACATTTCTCAAATTACTCAAATTTTTATCATCCCGACCTCAATCACTTACTGTTCATCAACCTTATTTCACTACTTGAATAGAGACAATTATCCTTAACTTGAGTAGATATAGGCATTTACACAGAGATATCAACATATTTAATGATTATACTCTTATAGTATAATTTTTAACTTGTATCTTATACAAGTTTATGAATATGTTACCTATTTTTCATATTTACTCAATATATATCTTTGGTTTTTCTCAAATTACAGTAAAAGAATATTCGATTCTTCAAAGATATCAATTCAGATACATTATACTCTATTCAATATTTCCAAACCAAAGAAATTGTATTGACTAACTGAGCTGTAAATCGTGCTTCTCTTTTCATTTCATTTTTATCTTCACCGTCATACAAGTATCTTATATAAACTCTAATTTAATATAATCGATGCTTCAAGACTTCACCATAAACTTATCACGTGGTGTAGCAATACATTTTAACCAATGTACAATGCATTCATTGATATCAGTTGTATACTACTTTAATTCAAAACTTTCAACATTTGGAGTTTGACTTCTAGTAAGACCCTTGTGAAAATACAGTAGGTTTTATCAAACTTGTAGTTTAACATCCTAAATATTATCTGAACTCACTGACCTGAAAAAATTTTTTCTTCCATACAAATGTGAGAATTTATTGACCATTTATTTTCATATACTTAAGCTTTCAATTGACTTCAATGAAACTTCATAAATTCTTTTATTCCGACTGTCACCAATTTATTTATTTATTCAAAGAAAAGGGGAGCCCTTACACCAGTCTTCTACACCGTGAAGGAATAGTGATTATGAAACAAAGTTGTTTGAACTTTTGGCCATGAACAACTACTCCAATGTCTTTTCTTGACTAAAGGAGTTCATTCGTGTCACTTCTGGCAATCACAAGTCATCTCAACGTCTCATTTTATTTTCTATATAGAGTCTATTTTGTTTGGTTTTTTGTCAATTTTGGCTATTCTTAAATTAATCTCATTCTCTATCCTTTTTAAAACGTACCACGACTTTGCTCAATCGGCCACTTACAACTTCTTAGTCTTGACTTATAAAGGAGATTCTTCTAATCCCTTCTCTTTTCAAAATTCTAGGTAAGGACTGTGCGACTTCTTATGATGATTCAGTCAATTTAGTCTTCCTTAACTAATCTTTGTTCGAAACAATGAAATTTTTTATGAATCAAACAGTTTATTGCCTTAAGTTGTTTACATTAGTTAATTGTGAAATATTAAAATATCTTACTATTCATCAATTCACTTTTTGATGGTTTCACTTGGTTGTTGTTGATCAACTAAAGAGATAGAGGAATTAGAATTTCCAATACTTTAATTAACTTAACGGCTAGTTAACCTCTTAAAGTTGCTATTTCAATCATCTAAGTCTTATTAATGGAAATTCTCACTATATAGGAGTTCTTAGTGATGTCCTATACATATCACTTACTGATACTCAATCAGTACGCATATCTCTTCATTTATTATATTGTTAGGTTGTAGTGATAGGGATCAAAAATTTTAATTTAGTTAAAAGTGACTATTGGGTACTTTGAAATTCAAAATACAACTACTTATGTTTTATTTAATAGCTAATCCTAGCTATTATCAACCATTTTCTCCAGTTTCAACTTCTAACATTTTGATCTTATCACTACAATTTCATTTTTTTTTGTAAGTTAGAAATTTGTTGATATTTGTTTCGTAACAACACCTAGTCCAGTGTTATTAAGGATCATTTCCAACTCAATTGTTTTCATACGTTTTATCATCACTTTACTTAATTTATACAACCATTATACCTAAAAGATACTTAAGATTAAGCACCAGAGTGATAAACAATCCAAAAAAACTCAGCACTTCTTTTTAAAACTCATTTGATTGTTTTCAACCGTGGTTCTATTCCATATTTCACTTTGTTTTGGAAAGGAGACAATGCTTTTCTTCAAAATATTATATTTTAATAGAAACCTACTCAGAAAACTTGACTGATCATATCATAATCGATTTACCAAGTCCAAATCTCAATTTTTTATTTTCAAGCCTACGCGTCTCCTTTTCCTTACTATTTTTCCGAAGCAACTCGCAATTGGTTACAAATTACACCAATGCTTCTTAGAATAGGTCTTTCCGAGTGAGTAATTCAACCCATATCGACCTTATTCTAAAACACAAGATATCTCATATATCGTGTGTCCCACAATTCTCAACTTCATTTTTCTTATGTTTTACCAAACGATTCTCAATCGTTTGAGACTTAAATTAAGTCCATTTTGGCACTTTCATAAGCGTTTTTATAATTGTAATAGTTAGATACTTTCAATTTTAAAGAAATTCATGCGCAGTGCTTGCATTCTTGAATTACTTAGACTTATTTCTCAACCAATTTCCTATTGGTTTTATAAATAATAACTTTAATAAGTTATATTAGTACCAAACTACTTTCAACACCTTTGTGAGAACTTCATGAGTCGATTTCACTTTCAATCACGCTGAGTTTCATTTCATATGTCTATTCTCTCTTTTACTCTCTATTCATTACTTTACTCGTCATTTCATACGTGTTAAGTATCAAACTAACAAGAAGAATAAACATGCTATTGTATATTTGGCGATAATATAATAGTATACAACAAACATATCATAAAGATAATGTGTCCTCACCTCACTCACTTCCCAACTAATAGTGACCTTATTATTGAGCTTGTTCCTCAAAACCATCACTTAATTTCATGTAACTTAATGTAATCCAAGTGCCTTAACCCTAACTTCTCGACCGACTCAATCATAAACTTAAAGTCATTGTCTTTTTTAACATTTCCTTGATTAAGCTTAACCATAGCTCTACCAAGTTTTGCCAGGGGGCCTCTCACTAAGTCCTAACTTAGACTAATTTCCCAAATTAATCACCTAATCCATTCAATCAACTTCAACCTCGAATACTTTTGAATTAAATCCTTAATAATGCTCCAAATACTAATTTATATCCTCGATGAACTCAATTCTTGTTTTATTTTATTTGAGTGAATCAGGAAACCATATGGAATATCTTCTTATTTTATAAAAATTTCGGCAGCACCTCCCCTAAATAAAGCCTGCCAGAAAATTCACCTAATAAACACACTATAAGGAGAATCCTGGAATGACTCACAACTCCTCGCAGTTCATAATATTTATCAATTTAAATCATTTAGACTAATTTAAAGTCTTCAATACCTCATTTACAACTTTACAATCTCAAAATAGACTAAAATCTGAATCATACACCTCTCAACTTATTCTAAATTAACTTAGGAAACTTTAATAATATGTTCAAGAGTATTTTATGTCTTACACTCACACCAAAGCCCAAAACAATATATATAAACAATTTAAAACAAGAATTAACATTTTAATTCGAGAAATAATCACCACAATCTTCAAATGTTCTCTGTTCTTCCTTGTCTTCACTGAAAATAAGACACCATAAAAAATAACTCGAAAAATGTCAAGTAAGCAAACTCTTACATTACTCTATACTCCGTCGAATGTTAGTCCGAATACATGGAGACATGTAATTACATTTTCAAATAATAAGAAATTTATATAATATCCTAAATCCCTCTCTTCCTGTTTCCTAACTATACCCGGACGTCGACTTCGAAATATAGTACATAAACGGTACTAAGAGTTGATGAAATGCAAAGGCAATGTGTCATAGTGAATTTTCGAGCTAGACGGGTTTGCTCAGTCTTCTGAATCTACTACTAAACTTAAGGAAATAGATGTTAAGTATGGCTACTACTAGCTTCGGGAAATAATTGACCATACTCCAACCATATTCCTTTCCATTAATGCATGCTCACCGAAAAACGTTCGTGCTTTGGGTCTTCCATATTCTAGTCTATTTGGACAGGAAACCTAGCCTCGAATCTTGTTCGTTAGCTATAGCACTAACAATCCATCGTCCGGAATGACATGAATGTTGATGTCAATACTACTTTATACAGAGGCATGATTGGTAACTTATTTTATCTTACTACAAGCAGACCAGCTATTGCTTTCATATTGGGGTTTATGCTTACTATCATGCATGTCCAAAAGAGTCTCATCTAGTTGTTGTAAAAAAATATTTTGCACTATGTGCATGGAAGAATAGACTTTGATATACTATTTACTAAGGGAGGTGCTAATGACTTAATCGGGTATAGTGATGCTAATTGGAAAGGAAATATTATTGATCGAAAGAGTACTATAGGTGGATGTTACTACATGGGTTATAATCTTATTGCTTGGAATAGAAACATAACTACATTTCGCTACTTACTACTGAAGCTGAATATATTACTGCTGGCAGTTGTTGTATGCAGTTAATATGGATGAAGCAAATGCTTAAAAACTATGGTATTGCTTTATCTCAGTTAACAGTTTACTTTGATAATAAGAGTGCCATTGATATTTTAAAGAATCAAGTTCAATACTCTAAGACAAATAGTATTGATATTATTCATCATTATATTGGGGATCTATTGGAAAGAGTATTAACTTATATTTAGCATGTAGCTACTGAAAGACAATTAGCTGATACATTTACATAAGCTTTTAACACATAAACTTTTAATAGGTTACTCCATGCAATTAAAGTATGCTTTCACTAGTAAGGGTTCTTACTGCAACCTAGCAGCTATGTGCATTCACACAGATATCTAAGTGTTTGACATTTTATTGTAAGTTGCTTACGTGTTTGACTAACAAACTGCTACGTAAAATCACTTGCAACACTTGTCGCTCTTTTTAAGTCTGATGTAAAAACTAGCCATTATGAACTAGTTAAGAGAGAGTAAATCCTGTTCCGTTAGACACAACGAATAAGTTTTTCAAGGATTTAAGGGGGAATTCTATTATGATTTTGGTTATTCTTTGCTGATTTTGTGAAAATACTTGATTTTCACAATTCGATCTTCCCAATTCAAGTTCTTCTATCTCATTATGACCTATTTTCCTTCCCTGCAATTTTTTCCATTTTTTTTGCTTTAAGTTGTTGCAAGAATGTCTCAACAATCTTATTTAACCTCACATGGTGACTCTATTGCAATGGTTGATCTTTCAATGTTGGAGACAATTAGTATTTACTATCATGCTCTATCAAATAAACTCTACATTGTTACGCCATCAAATCCTTGAATTGTTATAGAGAGTACACACATGAAATTAGGGTTCTACCGAAGACGATAATCGGTTGGACATACTGGCTCTTCCAAGAATGACATAACTGCCAAAGGAAAGAAGAAGGTCGATGATGATGAGAAGGTTTTCTATGACTCTTTAGAAAGGATTCTTAATGAAGCTAAAGTTATCAATAAGGCCTTTGACTAGATGAAGATCGCATTTATTTCTCAGTACTTTGTTGTGCTTGCTCAATTTTTTTTGGTCATTTCCGGTCATTGGCATTCATAGAGAAATATAAAGATATAATGAAGAGGAATTATTGGTTTAGTCAATTGATCAATGTGTCACATTTTCATGAAACTATCCTAGAAAAGTTGTTGGTATAGACTGACATCTATGGTATGGTGACCCATGAATACTTCTCCAATGACACCATTGTCCAGGAATTCTATAGCAATCTTCTTGACAATTTTAGGAACGTTGTCGCAGACAATATATTTATTCGTGTTTACTATATTCCATTCACTCATGCTTCAATTAACTGTATGCTATGACTTTTTTGGATTGGAGACATATGCTGAAACTTGATGGAGCTATCTCTTTACTGACTAGAAGGGTTCTTATAACATGGCCCTCTTACAACGCTTTTGGGATTCCTGCTACAAAACTAACATGCAATGGAAGGTTTTAACTACCGGTGTAATAGCCACTTCTCATCAAACATATGTATTCAAGGGAAAAGGGTTACTGCTGAATGCTTTTGCTGTAACGACTTGTTACCTTAAGCTGGTGATTAGCGTTAACCCAGTTATTAATTAATTCAAGTTAGGCATAGGGTTCAGATCGACATATCCCTATTAGTGTGTGTGTGTGTGTGTGTGTGTGTGTGTGTGTGTGTGTGTGTGTGTGTGTGTGTGTGTGTGTGTGTGTGTGTTGTGTGTGTTTGCATAACTAAAAAATAAATAGGTTGTGTATATTATATTGAATTACATTTTGTAATATCATATGGGATGGAAGTTTTGTATAATTGATGGTTATTTCGATTTTGTTTTAAATACTGTATATCTTATTTTGAATAGCAAAAAAATTTTAAATTTTCGTTGCATACCGTATTTTGTTTAATCGATAATGAATATATAGTAGTACTTATCAGGTGTAGGTGGTAAGGCTACTGGCTTTAATTAAGTCTGGTAAGGGAAATCTAGGCTTAATTAGGGTTTCAGGCTGGGTATCGCCCTAATCAGGTTAGGGGATGCTACAATTTGGTATCAGAGCTAACAATAAATAATGGCGCCTCATTTCATGATATTCCTTACTACTATTTGGATGAATGCGGTAAAACGAGTTATGGGATTTCTATGGTATTGCTTTTCCAATGACTCAGTTAACATAGAAAGATGTTGATTTTATGTAGTCAAATGCCTGCAAATATGCTTTCAGGGAGTTGAAAGATAGATTGATTGCGACACCTGTTCTTACACTACCTAAATCGGGGAAAGAATTAGTGATTTATAATGATGCTTCATATTCAGGCTTCATCCTAGGCCACCAATAAATGCATCTCATTTCCCAATACATCTTGGTGTTACCTGAATGAATAGAGTAAAGAGATCGATGAGATTCCCGTAGTAAATCCTGCCTCAACTGATCCTGAAATGGAATCTACAATCTATCTCTGAATCGCAATGTCTCATCATCAAAAACTGACCAATCAGGATGATCAAGACTATTTACTAACTTTTGTCGTGCAACATATTCCTGATCAACTTTCTGACTATTAACCACCCACTAAATCATCTTCAATTCTACTTGAATCTGAGCACAAAAGAATAGATTAGTAACACTGGACCTAACTCGTTTAGTGAAAATCTAGAATGGAGCAGCACATACAACAACTAATGGAATCTCATGATAAGATAATGATGATGTCGATTGCTCAGATTGGACCACCAGTATGGAGACTTGAGGCGCATCCTACAACTAGTCCCAAGGTTAGAAGAGCTGAGGGAGCTGCTAAGACAGTAGTAGCTCCAGTACAGCCAGTAGTTCTATAGGTTCAGATGCCAAAGAAAGCTATCAAGGTGCCAGAGGATTCTGAGAAGGCTGCATTTCTCAAAACTCGTAAGGAATTCAAGAAGTATGATATCATGATATTCGATGGTACTTTTGAGGAATAGGTAGCTGAGACCTAGATTATGGAAATGGAGCAACGATTCGTTGCTGTGAATGTAGATGACTAGTTTAAAGTGAAACTGGTAACCTTTTTGCTAATTGATTCTATACAGAAATGGTGGAATTCATTGGAGAAAGAAAGAAAGAAGGTCACCATATGGCCCCAATTTCGGATATTCTTTTACAGGTAGTATTTTCCTAAATCAGTCAGGAATAGGAAGAAAACTGAATTTATTCAATTAAAGTAGGGAATGATGTCTGTCAAGGAGTATGAGTGGAGGTTCACTGAGTTAAGTGAATTTTCTCCGGAGATGGTTGAGCTAGAGGAGAACAAGATTGACTTGTTCTTTAGTGGGCTAATGTATGAGATTAGAGTTGTGGTTTCTTCTCATCCTCGCACCAGTTATGTTTTCATATTTGAGAGTGTGATGAAGGTAGAGGCAGCAATGCTAGCCAAACTTTCTAGTACTATTGCTGCAACGCCACCACCAACTCCATTGTTCTCTAGAAGTTAAAAAGCCCAGGGATTAGGTTATGTTCGAGCAAGGAAAAGGTTAAGGAGTGCAGTAAGCATTTTTACACCAATAGGTTCTGTGGGGACGACATTTGTCAATGCACCGATTGCACCAGTTTCTCAAGCTTTAGTAGCTAAATCACATTTGTCACCTTTACAGTTTAGAGGTAGAGACAAGGTTATATCACAATCTTCACAAAGACCGAATGGATTGGAACATGTTTCCCAGGCCAGTAGTCTACTACAGAGGACACTAGTGATATGTTACAGATGTGGGTAGATAGGACATATTGCGAGAGGATGTTTTATGCCATCGGCCATCTTCGTAGGCAGTAATATTCCACCAGTACGAAGATAGATTCATGCAATCGGAGAGTTGTGGAAGGTATAGTAAATATTTCTGGTTAAGATATGCATACATTCATTAATGTTGGTTCTACAGTATCATTTATTGTTGGAAAAATGGTTGATCAATTAAAATTGAAACCTCTTAGAGCCGATACATTATTATTTTAAGCACATCAGTGGGTGAGAAGGTTTATCATAACCTAATTTGTAAGAGATGTAAAGTTAAAATTGGGGAGAATGAGTTTTCCATTGATTTGAGGGTAATGGAGTTCCTGGAGTTCGATGCATTATTGGGGGTGGATTGATTATCAGCGTATCATGCTAGTATTGATTGTTTCCATAAAACGGTG